>JAZHRO010000080.1:0-10000000 GCA_037157565.1 Thalassia testudinum
ATCTCCTCTCAACAACAACAACGGAGGAGGAGGAAAAGAGAGAGATATCTCTCTCAACAACAACAACGGAGGAGGAGGAAAAGAGAGAGATATCTCTCTCAACAACAACCAACGGAGGAGGAGGAAAAGAGAGAGATTGATGTCATAAAAGGGACCTTCCAAGGCTAGGCCCTACACTTCGATGCCTCGGGATGACACCATAAGAGACATTTAACCTTAAGTGCATATTTAACTATACACGAGATGATACGATGTATTTATATATACATTTTTTGGGTATTAGGGACTCCTCCTTAATTGATTTTCAAGCATTTCATCAATGGGAATACATGGTGATTCAAGATTTTCATTATATGGTCTACACACATGTCAATCCAGTGTGTACGTGCAAAAGTTAGATACTTGGACTTCAAGATCACTCATTCCAAAGGGTCCTTCCCATGTCATTGACTTAATACCTTAGCTAATCAAACTCCTCAAGGGCTCAAAAACTAGTCCACGTCTTCGCAAATACTAGAGTTGATTACGTCACTAATGACTTGAAGAGTCTAGGCACAAGATCTCAATACACAATCCTAAGGTCAGTAGCTTCTTAGCACCTATTCTATTCATCCTTTCTTAGCTCAAATCATGCAACTCATGCTATATTCAACTTTTAAAAAAAAAAAAAAAACAAGATCAATGAATACTAGATGTATGAAACTCAACAAAATTATTACCCATCCCCCGTCACACTTAGTTATATCTTAAAGTGTTTCTAGGTTTTCCTTGCCTTCCAAACCTCTTGCAAAGTGATTGGACCCTTCAATGCTACAACCCTACTCAAAATGAAAATCAACTTAGAGGAGATCCCCCAAAGTCAAGCCCCACCTGAGGAGCTATTCCTTGACCCCCATGACATGCCCCTACTCCTACCTGGTATCCCTTCCTGTTTTGACATACATTGGGAGGGAAATGCATTAAAGGAGGAATAGCAGATGGGACACAACTTCTCCTAAATCACTAAGGTTAAATGCAGCAGGACCTCACATACTTTCACAACGACATCATCCGCACCTTGAGAGATCTTAGAACAATGACTTGATAATCTTGAGATGGACCTGCAATGACAACAATGAAGAATGGAGCATCTTGGTGGAGTAGAAGAGATGAAGATTTAGCCTATTGAATGTTTTTTTCCTTTGGTTTAATCTTATGTTTTCTTTCTTAATTGTGTTGGTGATGTACTAAGGAGATATCTGTGAGTGCATGCGGAGCCTGTAGGATCCAATATTTACACTAGAGGGGGGGTGAATAGTATACTTATCGAAAAATACAAAATTCAAAGAACACTCACCACAAATAAAAAATAAATATAAACCAATCACAGCAAAGCGGAAAGATCACACCTAAATTTTAGAGTGGAAACCTTGCAAGAAAAAACCACTACCAAAGCCTCCCAACTTAGGATTTTGCGACTAGTCGATGCTAGTCAAATTCACTAATGCACCACTTTAACGAGGGTGGCACAACCTCTTTACAAAAAGCTTCTTCTCTTTTACACCTGACCAAGAAAAGAATAACGAAACTCCCAAACAACTTGGGTTCTAAATCAAAGCAAGAGTATATGCAAACTGAGTTCTTTAAGTCGCAGAAGAATGTACTTTAGAAAGCGATGATTGCAAGCGCAGAGGTGCGAAAGCATTAGAGAGAGAGAGCATTTTTCTTTTGAGAAGCTCTTTGAGGTGTGTTTTGAGGTGTGGGTGAGGGGTCCTATTTATAAGTGTTTTCAGGCTTAATTTAGAAATTTTATAATACGACGTTGGTCAATCAAAATTAGGCATTAGTCGATCAAAATGAACTTTGGTTGATTAAAATAAAATTTTGATCGATTCCATGTTGATTGATTAAACTAGGAAATTGATCGACTTAAAGCATAATTTCAGGATTTGACCATTAGAGGCTTTTGATCAATTAAAAATATAGGTTTGGTCATTCAAATGGGTTTAGTCGATCAAGATAAGAAGGCTAGTCGATCAATAGTATTAAAAACTTTAAGTTTAGCCTAAATTTGCAATCATCGAGGTTCAAAATAAGTCAGTTGATATTATTGAGGCTCCTTACAAAGTTTTAAATTGAATAAAAATAAAAAGAGACAACTCTAAGCTACAGAAACTTCTCCTTGAGATCAAAAATCCTTAGATTATAATCGTTTCTCGATAATCTGACCTTAAGTAACCTAAAATGATTAGTCCACAGTAATACATAATTTTATTATATCAAAACAAGAGTATCAACAATATCTCCCCATACTATTTAGCCCTTAGGAACTTACTTTAGGGGATAGACCACTAACATTATCTAGATCTTTTTAGTTTATGATATGTCCATCACTTTAACACACTCCTTTTAAATTAATGAAATGCATGCTTTTGATGTGATTATTATCTTGTCCATGAACTTCACTCTTCTAGCTTATCATATTCATGCTATTTTGATGCAAGTATATCATGCTAATATCTTGATAGGATGTCTTTTTGATGTCCTACAAAAGAGGGGAGAATACCTAGAGATCACTTAACTAATGAGAGAATTCAAAATATTCTCAAAAACTAAAATCAAATCACTCTTCAGGAAGACCTCAAGATAAAGCATCGCATAAATTAAGGAGTAAACACTAGATTAATAGGTTTTATAAACCATCAAAAAGGGGAAAATTGTTATTGCAATAGGCTAATATTAAATTAAATATTATATTAATCTTTTAATTAAATGTTTTGATGACTTACAATATTAATCTAAGATTTATGTGAGCATTCATTACGCTATTTACTAGAACGTCGATGAATTATCTCACACACATTTGCATCATGTAATGGAGCCTAGAAGAACCAAGTTAGATGCAAAAAGAAGTTCTAACTTTAGCTTGAAGAGGACTCATTAAAGAGCTAAAGTATTGCTCTTGAAGAAGGTTATGAAGAATTCAAAGAAGACTCCTTTATTTTGTCTTTTATTTGTTGTAAAGATGTGTAATCATTATGTAATCTTTCTATTTAAATTTTTTCATAGATTAGGTGTTAAGGAGGCCCTAAAATGCGGTGCAAAAGATCCCATAGCTGTCACTTTACCTAGGAAACAAGACTCTACCTCAAAAGCCACCAAAAACACCCTTCTCTTCACAATGGCACCGACCAACAAGGGAGCTAGTCGACTTGCCCCATTATGGCAAGTTGACTAATCGGTCGACTGACCGACCATAGTCGTGACCATTGTCCCTCCAACGTCTTCTTTAAACCTTGATACCAGCTACAATTAATGACCATAATCATTTCACTAATCCACTTTCAAAAATCTCAAGCCTAGTTGACCAAGCATCGACTAGCCACACCCCTGGGCACCACCTGATACCATCAAGGTGCCGACTAGTGGCACATCAAGAAAAAATCGAAGAACATTCATCCCAAGAACACTTCAGTAAACCGTCGACCATAAGTTGACTTGCTATAAAAAAAACTAGTCGACCATCAGCTGACTGGCAATAGATGACCTACTTCACAGAAATATAGTGCTACAAGGCACTAGCTGAAAATTAATTGTGTTCAATTGGCTACTCTATAGAGTGTTGACAAATTTGTTTAGTATTTATTATCTAATTTCTTAATGTTGGTTTCATTAAATTAATATCCCTAACCGTTATTTTAGGTCCTAATGCCCATCTACAGTGTTCCTAAGCCCTCTATATATACCTTAAGACACTCACAAAATACACACCCCACATAAGAGTCCTACTTCACTCAAGAATTCCAACAAGCTCTTAATTGCTCTCAATTTGGCTCCCATAGCTCACAAGTGCTTTCCTTCTCAATCTGTGAACCTAGCTTTGGGAACCCTGGTGATCTCTATACTCCTTATTCTCTATTTATTATATTTTGGGGCTATAAAGGATCTTTATTTTGTTCTTTGTAGTTGGGCATCTAACTTGTGGATTCCCGACCTCTCTTAAGGCAAAACTTATATCGGTCTTGACCGGTGAGTGTTGTGTTAAGGTTGTATCACCCTCGATTTCAAGTGATACGTTAGTCAACTTAATCT
Organism: Thalassia testudinum; assembly: GCA_037157565.1. Classification (NCBI taxonomy): domain Eukaryota; kingdom Viridiplantae; phylum Streptophyta; class Magnoliopsida; order Alismatales; family Hydrocharitaceae; genus Thalassia; species Thalassia testudinum. The sequence goes on from JAZHRO010000080.1 coordinate 4,072, forward strand.
ACTAGATAGATTGTGAAATCCTAAGGTAAGAGAGTTAGGTGGTGGTTTTTATCTATGAGGGTTCCATCTAAAATTACTTGTCCAAATTGTGGGTTGATCTTGTGCGATTGATTTTATTTATATTAAATTTTTTTATTCCACACCATTCACTCCCTTTCAAATTCAATAACGAAAACCAAATACATTTCTGCATTAGATGTTGCAAAGGAGGCAGTGTATATATGTGTTCTAAACGCAAATACAATTACAAAAATTCACTTTTATCGTAGAATAATTATATTAGAAACTCTTAAATTTATATTCAGATCGAACACATAAATATGCAAATCGTAATTCAAAAATGGAGTCTGAGTCATTCGCAGGGGGGCAGTTGAAATAATTCATTTTCCTAATGCTAAGAAACATATAAGCATATTCAAATATGAGATTACTACTACTAGAATGCGACTAGAACTAATAACACGCAACTATTATAAATACTAATAGAAAGCATGCAACTTGAAGGCAAGTTGAAAAGGAACTACCAAAACTTTTATTGTAGTAATAAGAGTTTGACACAAGTAGAAATAGTATTACAACTAGAAGAATGATTCTAACTACAACTAGAACTAGAATGAAAATGATGGAAAGTAGGGGGTTCGAAGACGAAGTCCGGAGCGATGGCATAGAAGTAGATGCGAAGGTACCCAAGATCTCTAAGGGGAGAAGGAAGAAGAAAGGAAGAACAAGTTCTAGTTGATGGACTTTATTTGGAAGTATGAAGGAATGATCCTAAGGGGGCTGGCTAGGGTGTTTATATAGAGGTCAAGAAGGCTTGTGATTGGTTGATCCAAGTTGCCTTGGATCACTAAAATAGAGGGCTAAGATTAGGATTCCAGGAATCAAGGGGTAGGATAAAGGAATAGGTGGATAGAATAGGTTAGGTGTTGTTGGAATTGATGGAGGGCTAGGATAGATTTGAGAGGATGATGGAGGGTTGTGGTTCTCTCAAATTTTTGGCCTCTTTATATTTCGAATTTCAAGTTGCACATAAACAAAGTTGTATCTCTCGCAATTAGCTTTCCAACGCAACTTGAATCACTCAATTTGGATTTGAAATACAAAAGTTATGGTCAAAATAAAGATGTATTATGTTGTTACGAATTTCGAGATTAAGTTTAAGATTAGGAATATGATTTGGTTTAGGATTCTAAGATAGGGATTTGGGTAGGCAATTTAGGATCTTAAGATTTAGATCTAGCGGTGGATAAATTATGGTGTATTTTAAGCATCCAAAATAGTTTTTATTTAGGGACAAAAGGGATAACCAAATAAGGTTTGTTGGGTTGGGATTTAGGTTTTCTAAAGATAAGGGATAGGTTCTTTTAGGAAAGGATATGATCTAGTTTGGTCAAGCAAATAGGTTAGGATTTAAGGTCTATGGTTGGCCCCAGGGTGTGGGAAATTGGGTCCATAGGTTAGGTCATAGGTTTGGAAATTTGGATTCCTAATTAGGCTAGGGTTAGGTTTAATTAGGTTTCCAAATAGGTCCACCAATTAGGCTCAGTCCTCTTCCACATGAGCTCAACTCAAAAAGTCCATTCAACCTTGCTCCAAACAACCTGAAATTATGTACCTACACATATAAAGATAAACACATCAAGGTCCAAATATAATGGCAGGAAAAGTTACACAAAAAGTCCACAAGTATGCATTATTTACAGAATGACCTAAATGACTAATCCAACCTAATTGAGTGTAATCTAACTCAAATTCTTTTAGACTAACATTAATTAGGCATTAATTAACATAAATAAATATGGAAATATCACACCCCCATGCCTATCTTTTATTAGTCCTTGAGCAAATTTTTAAATGAAAAACCTACGAGAAGATAGTATTTACTCAGGAAACCAACTTGTGAATTTTGAGCTATGTCACGTCAAAGTCATCAATCTCGATTCTTCACCAAAACAAAGGATTTGTACACAAAACCTTAACGTCGAAGACTCAACAGTTCTAAAGTATCGACTCAAATTCGAACATCCCATATCAAATCAGGAATCCTATTAGCCATTGGACTTGGGTCGCTAGAGTAACTTTCTCTGACTAAGTCAACCCACCTAAGGTTCAAATCGAATGTTAGAAATAATCTTGTGTGACATAATATGACTCGCCAAACAGGCTAAAGTTGATTCCTAGTATTCAATAAAACTTAGAATATTTCTATACTCTCTCTGAGACAATCCTATCTTCAGTTAGGCAATACTAAGATTTTCTAGCTTTCTCCTCACTACTTTTCTACCCTGAGGTAAACACAATAGGTGTATATCTCTCCGATTGGACCCATTGGTCTCTTATTCCTAATTTCTTTTCTCCATAATTTTTTCTTTTTTTTCTATAGGATAAACACCCATTTGTAGCGAGGTGTTTTTAATTTGGAAATGAAAAGAGTAGCATCCATATGTAGTGAGATGCTTTTATTTGGTAGAATTGCACCTATTTGTAGCGAGGTGCTTTATTTGGTGGAAATTTTTTTTCATATTTTTCTCATCTTTTTTCAAGGCTGAATATCTATATTTTTTTCCTCTCTCCAAATCATTTTTCTAGGTGAGTGACTCTCCTTCATCTATTCTAAATGCATTCCCCTACAAACAAGAACAGTCCTAAGAGCTAGAAACATGGCAAGGTTCTTTGGATCTGCAAGCCTTAAGACTAAATCTTATTGATCACTAAGGAGTCAACGAAATTGCCCAAAAGACGAGTCAGTACACTGTGTAAGCAAAAATGCTTGGAACTCCAAGACTATCCAAACCAAAAAGCGGAACGATAAGTCATTCATTACTCCTTTGATTTAATACTTCTAGCTTTTTCAGGCTTGTTTCAAAGCCTTGGGTAAATAAATTCAGATTTAAATAAATACTCGAGATAATTAAGTTGACATACGACCTGAAGAGTCTACGCAAAAAGACTTTATTTGTACTTTTCCTAAGATCAGTAAATCCTCAAAATTAAATTTTTAAATGTTTTTATAGCTCAAACTCTAAAAACCATGATTTTTTTTCTTCTTTTTATTCTTTTTTCTTTTTGAATATAACTATTATTTTCGATGACACAACTAATTCAAGGAAAACCACTAATACCTATAATTCTGGAGATAAATAAGAATGACTCTGAAAAATACTATCTACCCCCCAATGCCTATTTCATGCAATGTCTTCAATGCATGTAATAAACATAAAAGAAAAATAGATGTTACCTGGAAATTTGAGAGTTCTAAAGAAATCATGACTCAATCATCTACAGGCCGAGATAAAATTTCAAAGCAAATAACAAGATTATTTACAAACATTGGGTTGCCTCCCAACAAGTACTGAATTTTACGTCTACAGCTAGACATAGACCCTTAAAAAGATGAATCTTTCAATAAGAAGAGAGGATCAAGAGTATAATAGATAGATTAAGGAAGCTCAAAATCATATGCCTGCAAATGCAGACGAGCTGGTGACGTAACCCCATGCCAGAGGGTCCGATACAGGGTAGATAAATTAGAAGTTGTATCCAGTGGCATTTGGTGCTAAGGACAAGAGGTGCATTAGGACTGAAGGTTGGTAATCTAAGTATAAAAGATGTGTGATTCATAAAGTATTGAGTCCAATGGTAAAGTGATTTCAAGTGAGGGTGTAGATGTTGGGTTATCTTGGGTTTACAGAAATCAAATTTACTTTAGTCATAAGGGTCCTTATAAAGAGTTGATGTTTCAAGAGTAAAGGCACCCTTAGATCCTTAATATTATCTCCCAAGAAAATTTCTCTTAGTTCCACCACCTCCTCTCTTTGTTCCTTGAAGTCTAAATCTTTTAATTATTTATGCTAAAATCAGACTTGGTTACATTAGATATGCAATCAAATTCCATAGAAAATGATTCAAGTTTAGGATCATCTAAATCTGATGTAAAAGTGAAGCTAGTCATTAAAGGTTCATCAAGTTCAAATTGAAATCCTTGAGTTCACCTACTTCAGGCAAGAAATATTCCTCAAACTCAAATGTAAATCCTTCCATATCAGGTTTGTTAGAAATCACCTCATCAAAAAGAAATATCTCATATTCAAAGTTATTGGATTCCTTAGATTCTATCTCAACTACTCACTTAGAAAAATTGTTGAAAGAGAGCCACTCAGCTCTTTCAACTGGATTAAAATCGCCACTCAACTCTATTGGCCTAAGTTTTTGGATTTGCCTTACTAAGAATTGACAGCTTTCTCCTCACTAATTTATGTCTCAAGGTTAACATTTTAGGCATATATTTCCCTAGGTATCTTTTCCTAAACTTTTTCTCTGTATTTTTATTTTCTAAAGAGGTAACACCCATATGTAACAAGGTGTCTTATTTAGATACACCACTATTAGAATGCTTGATCGGGTTTTAAAAAGGTGGCGTTGCAATAAAGTCAAAGAAGCATTGAAAACAAATAAGAATTTTATTACTCGAATTTTAAGTCTGAGGTCGAACATAGGGAGCAAATGAAATTCATATACTAATCTCAATAGATGCAATTTGAACACATAAAATTACTCAAAACCTAATGCAGAATGTAAAGTTTGAAGTTATGAATAATAAAATGTAGCAAAAGAGAGAAATTGGGAAGAATTGGATAAAAAGTGTTTCTTTTGTTTCCCCTCTGGTTTCTTGTCTCTTCTCTGCCTTTCTCTTCTTTCTCTAGCTCTTATGTGGCTTCTCTTTTTTCTGATGTCTTCTGCCTTCTTCTCCCTCCCTTGGCTTCTTTCTTTAGCTTCCTCCTTGGCTTTCTCTTCTTTGTCTTTTTCTGACTTCAGCCGAGCCCTCTTCTTCTTCTTCTGACTTCTTCCTCGACTTCCTCTTTCTCCTTCAGCCATGCCTTCTCCTTCCTTGGCTCTTCTTTCTTCTTTCTGCCTTCTCTGCTATAGTGCCTTCTCCTTCCTTAGCGTCCTCTACAGCTTCTTCTACCTTAAAACCTCAGCTCCTTTCTTCAACTTTGCCTTCAGATCCTCAGCTTCCTCTACGACTCTTGTCCTTAGCTTCTTCAGCTTCAGCTTCCTCTTCCTTCTTCCTTTCCCTACACACAAGTGCAAAACCTACCCCTACCCTCCCCCGCGAACTCTCTCTTTTACTCTTGGGCTTGCTCTCCCAAAGCCATTCTCGAGTATTCGGGTCGGGTCAAGCGCACCCGGGTCCAGGCGCACCGGCGTGGGTGATGCGCGAGGAGTGCAGGGTAAACAGGTCAAGTCAACCAGGTCTGCGGAGCGTGAATCCCAGACGAGGCAAGTGGACGAGGGGACCTCACCTCGTGTTCGAAGGCAAAGAGCCTAAAACGCATTCTATTTATGGCGCTCTTCTTCCTCCAAACTTTCCAAGGTGGGACTAAAAGTCCCACCCGCTTTGCTGGCACCTGCAGGAGGATGCCTCACCTAATTGCTGTGGCTGCAGTGCTCTCTTAAAGCCAATCACTGGCTGAATGTGCGCGTGTGGTAATTCCGCATCACTTGGACCTGGGACCTAGAGCATAGCTGCCTGGAGCGAAGGTTGGCTTGCTACTTCAAGCCGGCGCTAATGGCGACGGAGGTCAGACCTGCGTTCAAGCAAAATAGCCTTGCGGCCTCATTAGAACACGTAGGGGGCTTCGCCGTGACATGGCGAAGGTGCCTCGGTAGGTGGTGTGGCGTAGGGCGGCCTAAGCATGCGTGCTTAGGTCGGTCTGTGGCCGTGGTGATGGGTCTATTCGGGGGGAGATTGTGGAGGTTATGGCAGTCGATGGAGATGGGGGAAGTGATCAGTGGAAGGTGGCAGTGCTTCTGAGGGGTTTGGCGAGGTGTGTGGGTGTGTGGAATGATGGATGCACCTCGCCGGTGGTCTGCCGAAGGTGGAGACGATGGTGGTGGTCTGTGGTGGTCGAGGGTTGAAAACAAAAATAGAGGGGGAAAATAAAGAGAGGAGAGAGGGGAAGTGTCTGACCTATTTTATGGATGAAGGGAGACAGGAGGGTGGCTGGCACGTACCTGCCACCACAGGAGACGAAGATCCAGTAAAGGGGTGACGGCGACGACGAGGGGGTATTTTACGCGTGCGCAGGTACGACGCGACGCGGACGAAGGAGGCGGAGATGTCTCTGCCACTGGTATTGTGGCAGAGCGACGAGAAGAGGGAGGAGTCGTCGGAGCTCGCTGGATGCTTGGCCTGAGGAGAAGAGATGAAGTTGAGGGTTGTTCTACAACCAAACCAAGCTGGAGATGGGCGGATGAATCAGGGGAAGCTTTTATAGGCACAGGCAGAGGGCCTTGTGCTTGGAAGGCAAGCTTCCAAGCACGGGTATCCTCGCCAAAGTAGGAAAGCTAGAAATACCCAAATCTCTCATGCGTTCGCATGAGAGATTAGGTGGGAATCAAGGCTTGAGATTGCGTTCAAATGATCGGGAATTCTTCAGAGAATCTCCCTTTTAAATTTGAGAGGGAGTCTCTGAGGAATCAGGGAGAAATCCCCTCTGGAATCCTTGCCGAAGTAGGACTCCTCCGCTGTTATGGCGAAGGGACCTAATTACAAAGAATGGCGAGGAAGCTAGAAGGGTCTCTGCAAGGCTTTCAAAAGCTAGGGGTCTAAAAGTAATTGGGTTGGACTATTTTGCAAAGTAGGTTAAGGTGAACTCCCCTTAGGTTCAAATTTTGGAATAAACCTAATTTAGACCTAAGAAATCCAATGGTGAAGTTGGATTTTAGGTTTAACCACGTTTGACTAGACATTTTGCATAAAATCCCAATTTAGGGCAAATGTTTGACTAGAACCCTTATTTAGGTCAAAATAGATTCTAAAGGCCAAATTTAAGGTTCTAAACCCTAAAGAATATTTTTTCATAAATTTTAGAGGGTTAAGTTGATTTTTATCCTGACCAGAACCTTGTTGAATTAAGTGGGTTTGTTTTAGGGTTATAGGAAGTCATTTACTTCCCAGATCTCACATTAACCCTTTTCTAATTGAACCATCCCAGTTTTTATCTTGTTAAGACCAATTGACTTATGTTTAGCCCCTAAGAAATCCTATTGATGTACTGCAATGGTAAAATTACAGTTTTACCCTTTGTTTCTTATTTTCCTTTCAGAACAGATATTCCTTGAATTAAGTTCTTCTCTTAGTTATGTAGGAGCTTTTGTTCTCTTTTTAAGGTCAAAATGAGCTAGCTAGGGCTCATGATGATATTCCCATCAAACACCCATTTGTAGCAAGGCTTGAGATTTATTTGTACTTAACCTACTTCTTTTTCTTTTTTACTCCAACTCATTTTTCTAGGTGAGTGACTCTCCTTCATCCGTTCACGAACATCTCTTAAACAAAGGCCCAAAAAGCTATAGATGCAAGGCTGGGATTTGGACATCCAAAAATGGGGAGGCTCTCCTACTATAACATGCCAACCATATCTCAATCTAGGTCATATTGACTACCTGAATTTCAATGGTAGGTCGACCAAAAGATGAGTCAGTATATACGTGCAAGTGTAAAAAGCTTCATATTCTCAAACTTTTCAAACCAAAGGGTGATAAGATAAGTCACATAATTATCACACCATCGACTTAATACTTCAGCTTTTTCAAAGCTCGTCAACGACTTGGGAAAACAAATCTGTATTTTAGTAAATACTCAAGATAATTAAGTTGAAAAAAATGACCTAAAGAGTAAGTGAAAATACTTTGTATATTTTCTAAGATCGATAAATCCTCAAAATCAAAATTTTCCAACTTTTCACAACTCAAACTGTAAAGACATTTTTTTTAGATGGAAAATACAACAAAAGAAAATACACGACACAAAATACTGATAATTTTGGAGACTAGTATAAAAATAACTCAGTCAAAACTATAAATCTACCCCCCATGCCTATTTTATGCAATGTCCTCATTGTATGCTATAAACATAAAAAGGGTAGAATTCACTTAAACATATCTGAGTAGACAAGATATAACCTGAATAGCTCCAAATCTGCAACTAAACTAAGATGCATATACAAGAAATCTAACTAAATATATACACATGCTAAGTTTAACACTTTCAGTTAGGCACAGCTCAGCTCTATCAGGAATTCAAAAGTGCAACCAGCTCAGCAACAAGTCCAGGTAAACAATGATCTACATAAGGTTTAAGTCTCTGCCCATTAACCTTAAAAGTCTAGCCTATTTTAGGATCAGAAATCTCAATGGCTCCATGTGGGAATGTGCGGGTTACTGTATATTGGTCATTCCAGTTAGACCTCAATTTCCAGGGAATAATCGAATCTAACATTGAAAACCCAAACCCTCTAATTAGGCTCAAAGCTTTTTTGGGATATAGACTTATCATGTAGAGCTTTGTTCTTATTCTTATAATTAAATTTTGGCATTTACATATGCATCATTCCTAATTTCCTCCAACTCAATCAGTTGGAATTTGCAATGCTTCCTAACTTAACCTAGATCCATATTAAACTGCCTAATTGCCTAATAAGCCTTGTGATTAAGTTCTACAGGTAGTTACACGCCTTTCCAAACACAAGGCAATAAAGTGAAGTTCCTATAGGAGTCTTAAAAGTTGTACGATAGGCCCAGAGTGCATCATCTAACTTAATAGCCTAGTCTTTCCTATCTAGCCTAACCATTTCCACAGGATATCTTAATCTCTCTATTGGATACTTTAGTCTGATCATTGGTTTGTGGATGATAAGGTGTAGAAATCTTATGTGTGACCTTGTATTTTGCTAGTAGGTTCCTAAAATCGGCATGGGTAAAATGGGAACCTCCATCACTAATAATGGTTCTAGGCATCCCAAACCTACTAAAGATATTTTTCTTGATGAAATCAGTCACAACTTTATGATTGATGTGGAAATACGTATTTTGTTAATTGATACAAATTAGTGTACTTGAGACGCATAAATTTATAATCCCTAGATAGGGTGAAGTATCTAGGGTCACCCAAAGAGGCAATTGGTGTTTTTAAAATGTCTCCCTTGCTAAACTTAAACCCTCCTTTTTATGTTTTTATGTTTGATTTTTTTCAGGGTTATATGAATGATAATCGGGAACTGCGAAGACGCAAAAACACGCAACGAAGTAAAAAAAAGCCTAAGTGGGAAGAACTAATCCCTCTTTCTAAGCTCACCCTAGGCAAGTGTGCCTAGGGTAATTAGAAGGATGGAAAGTGGGTACACGAAGAATCTAAAAATCTAACTAGCTAAGAAAGCACATAAAATGATAAAGCGAAAAAAGAAAGGCACTCAAATTTGTATTGCTACTTGAAAAATGTCAAATGTAAAGGAATGCTTGTAGAGGAAAGCTTCCTAAAAGTAAAATAGCTAATACAAAATAAGATGAACTAGAGAAATAAAAAATCCTCCGATTGAAGCTTTGGATGGTCCTTCGTCCAAATGTGGCTACTTCCACACTTGAAAAGGGCTTCTCCTTAGCTTCTTTCTTCAAATGCCTTTGCCCCTAGTTCTCTCCTCAGGGTGGATGTCCACCACCCTATGATCTCCTCTGCCTGGCCGTCCCCTTTGGTGTAGAACACCTTGGCTTGGTCCAAAGAAGAGGAAGGCACCAAGGGAGCAAGGAAGCTCCCTTAATCTTCTTCTCCTTGGTTCCTCCTTTGGATGGCTATGGAATGTAGGACATAGGAATTATAATGTAGCCAAGGGTGCTTTTTGGTGGTGGTTACATGGAGTATTTGCATAATAAGAAGGAAGGGTTGGCACCACCTTATGTTAACATAGGGTTAGGTGGCGTGTGAGGTTGATGTAGGGCTAGGATGATGGTGGTTTGATGGAAGGTGGAGATGGATTGGTGCCACTTGAAGGGTTGTATGGGTGGTGGTTAAGGTTGGGTTAGGAAGAGTTGGCGCCAACCTTGGTGGGGCTTAAGGTTAAGGTGGCGTGGGTTGAGATGGAGGGTTGAGTTATGGTTTTGAGTTGGTGGTTATTCGATGGAGGGTGGAGGTGGTTTGGCACCATATGCAAGGATGTAGGGAGGTAGGGTTTAGGTAGGGTTAGGTTGAGTTGGTGCCACTTTTATGGGTGTAGTTAGGGTAAAAGTTGGTGTGGAGATAGGAAGGGTTATGATGGTGGTAGCTAGGTGATGGAGGGCTAGGAATTGTTGGCGCCAACTCTATGGATGCCTAGTTAGGGTTGGCACCATGTTTATAGTGGTTAAAGGGGTGGTTAGGGTGGTGGAGAGGTGCCATTGTTGGTGCCACCATGAAAGGGTGCAAGTGAAGGTGGTGGTTACACCACTTTGGCGCAAACAAAGTAGGGTGATGTGGAGGTTATTTGGGAGAGTTTAGGGTTAGGTTGGATAGCCATGGAGGTGGAAGAGTAGGGGAGTAGAGGTGGAGCTATCTAAGCTAGCTAGAAGCTTAGCTGAGTTGATGGAGTTGAAGGGAGCTTTGATAAATTATCCTAAAGCTAATGGGACCTGACGAAAAGTCTCCTGAAGTCTTCCTAGCTAGCTCAACTAGCTAGCTTAGGAGTAGATGGTGTGCTCAACTGGCTTGAGCTTAGCTTGAACTTCATGAGCTGGAAATGAGCTGCCTTGAGATGGATGGAGCTGGAATTGAACTGGATCCAGCTGAGATGAGCTGGGATCCAGCTACAAGAGCTTCTATCTACTTCTTTTCATGTGAACGTGCCTCTCAGACTACCAGGGTTGCATGGTTTTCATGGTGCATTCATCCCTGACAATCAAATGCAATGTGTTATATGTCAATGCATGACCTGATCTCCAAATGCAAATGCATGCTAAATACAATGAAATAATATAATGCAATTATCAAAACCTTAGGAACTAGGTGTGAATGGATATTAAGGATGATTAGTCCGAGTCAAGATTGCCTCTATCCATTTGGATACATAATCAACAACTACTAAGATGTAATGGTATCGAAATGAAGGGTCAAAAGGTCCCATAACATCAATCTCCCAAACATCAAAGATTTCAACTACTAAGATTAGGTTCAGGGGCATCATATCCCTACAGGTCATGTTTCTGATTGATTGACAATGTGTACATGCCTAAGAGAAATGATAAGCATCTTTGAAGATGAACGAGCAATAAATCCTAGATTGCAAAATCTTTGTTGCCATTTTCTTTCCTGAAAAGTGACCACCACATGGAAAAGTGTGGCAAAAGGTCAAGATGCTATGATGCTCACTTGCAGGAACACATCTTCTAATGATTTGGTCAGAATAAATCCTAAAGAGGTTAGGGTCATCCTGAAAGTAGTATTTAGTCTCAACATAAAATGTCTCTCTATTGTTTAGACCAATCATTAGGTATCCTCCCTGAGGCCAAGTAATTCAAAATATCTGCATATCGAGGGAGTTTAACTAGGATAGACTCATCCAGAAAAGAATCAAAGATAGGAAAATTTGGATGAGGGTCTTTAACAAGGATTTTAAGAACCAACTTTATCTTTGATCTCCAAATCAAATTCTTGTAATAATAATATCCACCAAATAATCTAAGGTTTAGCATCCTTTTTAACTAAATGGTGCCTAAGTGCAGTGTGTCTAAGTAGATAGTAACATGTGATCCTAGTAAATAAGCCCAAATTTTTTCAATGCAAAAACCACAGCCAGTAATTCTTTCTTAGTAGCGATATAATTTCTCTATGCTTCATCAAGAGTTTTATTAGCATAATAAATCACTATGGGTTTTTTTCTAGTTTTTGACCCAAGACAGCTCCTATAGCAAAATCAGAAGCATCACACATTATCTCAAAAGGAGACTTCCAGTTAGGTGGTTACAAGATTGGAGCACATGTGATGGAAGTTTTTAAAAGGTCAAAGACCTTGAGACATGAATCATTGAAATCAAAAGCTTTCTCCTTAGATAAAAGGTGATCAAGGGGTTCGTGCGAGATTTTATGTTTGGAAAATGTCACCGTTAATGTGTAGTATAGTTGTGCAAAATCTCGAATAAAAAATATTTCTATTTGTTACAAAACTCACTTGACGTTTATCCTTGTTTATCATGAGTCCTAGTCGTCTCTGGGGGGTATATTTTGAAATGTGAAGGTTATTAGATTTAGAATTTCAATTTGTTAACCTAAATCTAACCTATCCTAATATTTGATCTTTGTATCTTTTGTAATTTTTTTGTGTTTTTCTTTTCGTTGCGAAACTGAGCAACCTAAAGCAAACATGGATCTAGGTGGTGGCCATGATGGCCGTGCACATGGTGTGGCTAACCCTAAGTCGATGGCCCTAATGACTAAGGGAGATTGGCACGTATATATATGGAAATGAAGAGCCAAACATGGACTTATACATATGAAATTTCAGGTCTACGCATTCACATATAAGATCAACATAGCAAAGAATATGGTAACTATCAAAACATCAAATAAAGTACTTCAATCAACACTAAAATTTGCATGAAATAAAATACATAAGAAGAAAAGAAAAGCATCACGCTAGAAATGCCACGAGGGTCGTCGGCTCTTTGTGTGATGGTGGTAGCTAAGACATGGTCACAAGGATTGCCTACACACCAACCAAAAGATATAGCCAACCACCCAAGGTGTGAAGAACCTTGGTGGTCGTCCAAAAGGAGTAGAAAGAGAGGGGGCGTGAAGGTGATGTGGTGATGGTGGTAGTTGGCGTGTGTAAGTGGTGTAGGTGAAAGCGAAAGTGAAGAAGATATTAGCACGAAAAGTACAAGAAAAACATCAACACAAGTTAATCTTGGAATGAACAAAACATATCATATTGCATCCAATAGAAACATAACCATCATTCAATAAACAACTATAGATAAATGCTTGGAAATAAGATGACAACAAAATAAAACTAGCTAAAAGAAACTCTGCCCTACTGGTAGTGTCACGAGGGCTTGTCGGCTTTTTGGAGGGTGGTGGTGACTAGACCAAGACCTCAACGAGGTCGTCTACACATCGCACCAAGAGAGGAGCATGCCCAAGAGCTATGGAGAAGCTTGGGTGCCGTACCCTCAGAGAGGAGAGAAAGCTTGCAAAAAATTAAAATAGAGAGAGGGAGGGTCGACCCTTGTTGATGGAGACGGAGAGGAGGGCAATGGTGGTGCTCCAAGGAGGAGGGCACCACCGACCTTCAATGGTGATGGTCGGCCTTGAATGATGAAGGTGGAGAAGCTCCTCCAACGGAGGATGTTGGGAGGAAGAAGAAGAAGAAGAAGAAGAAGAGAGTGGTCCGCTTTAGGGGAGCAGAGGAAGAGGGATAGCCTTGGAAAGGGTTGGGAGGAGGGTAGTCGCAAGTTAGGGTTGGAGGAATGAATGTACAACTTAGAATTTAGGCTTATATGGGATGTGTGGTTTTTTTGGAAGGTTAGCATCGCCACTTTTTTTGGTGGTATATTAGGTAGGCACCACCTTTGGTGGGTGGTATTCTTAGTGCGTGTGCATGTTATTGTGTACGTGAGTTTGCGTGTAGGTATATGGTATGTCTTTGAAATTTGTAGAATAAAGTGTGTAGGATTAGGTAGGATTTGTGTTGGGTCAACCTAACCTATGTGGGTGCAAGTCCAAATGTGAGCCTAATTAGACTAGGTGGGCTAAGTGGGTCCAATTAGGTTCTAGGTTGATCCAATTGGGTTTTTGTGAACCCAATTAGATCTAGGTGGGTCTAGATGTGAACCTACTTATGTCTAAGAAAGCCTACTAAAATCTAGGCTAACCTAATCGGGTAATAGTGAACCTGATTTGGTTTTGGCTAACCCAATTGACTTAGGATGAGTCAATTTATGTAAGCTCTAGCCTAATTGAGGATCTAGCGGGGGAAATAGGCTGTGGGTAGTGGGATTGGGATAAGGATAGGTGGCTAGGGATAATGGATAGTGTGGATAGGGTAGTGGATAATGCTATCCATTTTTTGGGTTATGGGACTAGGTTATCTAAGGTGGTTGTGGTTCAGGGTTTAGGATAGGGTATCCTAGGGTTTAGGGGTATGGATAGGGATATCCTCCTCTCTCCATTTGTCTGGGTCAAGCTTCTTCTTTCTTCTTCTTCTCTTTCTCGCTTTATTCTGCTTTATTTCTCTTTATTTCACATCCTGATTCTATTCGACTCTACGTATTACCTGTAAATAACAACAAAAGCATTAAATAATAGGATAATCTCACATTATTTTATATACAAAAATATAAAATGATGCAATGCATGATATGTAAAATATGAATGCAATATTTACAATGTAGTTGGGCTTCTAACATTATTTAGGTTAATTAAGACCTATGATTGTTGCGCAATTAGGAGGTTGCTTAAAGGCCTGGCAATGTGGGAGATATTCTTAATAAACCTCCTATAGAATCCAACATGATCTAAAAATGGCCTCACTTGTTTGACGTATGTTGGAGGAGGTAATTTAGCTATGGTCTCCACCTTAGCTTTATCCACTTCGATTCCTCTTTAAGAGACCACATGGCCAAGTACAATTCCTTTAGTGACCATAAAGTGCCTCTTCTCCTAGCTAAGGAACAGATTAACTTCTCTACACCTTCTAAGGATCTTACCCAGATTAGATAGGCCAAAATCAAAAGATTCCCCAAAGACCAAAAAAGCATCCATAAATATCTCCATAAAATCACCTACCATCTCAGTGAATACAACCATCATACATCTTTGGAATGTAGCCGGTGAATGACATAATCCAAACGGCATCCTATGGAATGCAAAGGTTTCGTAGGGGCAAGTGAAAGTGACCTTCTCCTGATCCTCGGGGTGAATTGATACTTGATTATAACCAGAGTATTCATCTGAAAAGTAATAATAAGATTGTCCTACCAATCTTTCTAGGATGTGATGAATAAAAGGGAGAGGAAAGTGATCTTCCTTAGTGATGTATTAAGCTTCCTATAATCAATACACACTCTCCACGAGGAGGCTATCCTTGTAGGCACCAATTCTCCCTGTTCATTAGCCACTACAGTCAATCCTGCTTTCTTTAGAACAATCTAAATTAGACTAACCTAAGGACAATCAGAAATTGGATAAATTATTCTAGCCTCTAGCTAGTTAATTATTTCCTTTACTAGTTCTCACATATTCAGATTCAACCTTCTTTGCATCTCACGAGAGATTTTAGATCCTTCTTCCAAAATTATTCTTTGAGCGCAGTAAGTAGGATTAATTCCCTTTAAATCCTTAATGGTCCAACCAATTGCCTCATTATTCTCTTTTAGGACCTGAATCAGCTTATCTTCTTGCTCTTGAGTCAAATAGGCATTAGTAATCACAGGTAAAGTTTGATTTGGACCTAGAAAATTGTACTTCAGATTAGTAGGCAAAGGCTTCAAATCAAGTTGGGCTGAGTCAAGATTAGCAGGTGGAGCAGGTTCAATCATTTGATCAATCTCAAGAGGTTGAATATAGGAAGGGGTACAAAGCAAATCATCACCCTCTTGAGCTGATCTAGTCAAGTTGGCTTCTAAAGAGTTTTCAATTAGGTTCTGATGACTCTACAATTAGTAGTGTTAATTATATCATTTAGAGTCAATTTTTAACGCTTCAGTATTTAAATGTTACAATTTAATCAAATTTGGGCAATGCATGCATTAGAGACAACTTTTATATAAGTCTAACTTGAAATTAACATTTAATGGTCAAGTTATAAAAGCACATATTATAAACATGTCTCAAATGGGCAATCAAGCCGCACGGATGAGTTCAAGACAAAAATCGAAGTCCAACGACTCTAAAGTCGCCCCAACCCGACTTCTATAACCCTCACAATGAGCTGGGAAAGTTCTGACCATTGATCTAATAATCAACAGGTCACATCACACCACACCCGTGCCTCACCACGACCATCTGATCATCCACTAATGACTGGTGATAGGTCCACTTTAGTGGACTAAATTAGAGCCTAAGTACATTTTTATGGGGATAGGAATTTAATTTAAATCAAGCTGTATGTTGGTAGATATAAGTAAGATGTGGATTTAATATTTCTTCTATTTCATCAATTTTTACCTTCTTACGTAAGTTGATTAAAGATTAATTTTTTATGCAGGAATATTTTGAGAAATACAAGTTTAATGACAGGTTCACAAGAAAAGGAAAGAGACCCTCTATTTTTGCTCTAAATTTTCCCCCATCACCGTTGGTTAACTCTCCCTCTCTCTAATTAGCCACTGCCATACATAAAAAGCCCACAACAATAGCCCCAGAGGAGTGGTTGGCCTCTTCTTCCCTCTCCCTCACATAGGCATTCATCTTCTCCATGCACCACTGCGAGCCTACCTTCCAACTCCATCTCCTCCATCCACCACCGCATGCCACCACCACAACAGCAACCTACCGTGAGCCAACCACGCATCTGCTAACCGCGACGACCGCAATTGCCCTTGACTCCAGCCATCACCGTGGTCGACGGTGACAGCACCGACGCCATAGCAACCGCACCCGTCCCTCCTCGCTCACGACTTCCTCCGAAGCTTCCCCACTGCATTCGTCCACGACCTCCCACATCCACACCCATGCACTGACGACAGCCAACCACCATCGCGTCTCATCCGCCCTCTGCCAGAGTAAGCCACCACTCCATCTACTGCGACCACCGCAAGCTTCTCACCGCAACCACAACACCGTGCTCTTCTTACCGTCCGTGCCATTAGTAGCAAGGACCTTCAACCATGCTCGACGTACTTGACGTGTCCGACCTCACCACTGTCCGCCACCGCGTCTCGTCTTCTACCTCGACGTCAAGCCCCCGACTGCAACCAGCACCACGTGTCCTCTCCTTCTCCTTTTCCTTCTCCGTCTTCTTCTTCCTTCTTCAACCTCCTCCTCTATTTCTTCTCCTTCACATAAACCCATCACCTCCAGCCACCAGCTCTTGACGTGGCCGCCATCAATGTCATCCTTGCAGCGCCACCGACGCTTGGACCATCACCATCAGCCACCCTCCACAGCCACCAGCCACACTCACGCTCCACATCCAGAAGCCAACGTCGGCAAGCTTCCAGCCACTCTGCCACCCTCCTCCGGCTGTCTCCCATCACGATGAAAACTTCATCTCGACGCCCTCGAGTCAGAGCGCCTGTCCTCAACCCTCCGCTGCCAGTCGATGCCTCATGCACGAGTCGTTCCGCTCACCTTCCCCTACTTTGCTACAGTAGTGGGTATTTCTATTTACATTGTGAACATTGAAGGATTTGTTTTATTCGATGAAATTGGTTTTACGCTCTCTTAGTTACAATTATTTCTCTATACTTCGCACGTAGTGCTCTCTCTCACTCTTTCTCTCATTGCTCTCATATCATTCCATGCAATATATATATATATATATATATATATATATATGTTGGTGAACATACATCCTAAATATACGTGAGTTTAATTAGCATGTTCCTCCCTATGGTTGTAACCTAATCTTTGTGATTAGTTTTATTGATTGATATTTTGATTAAGGATTTTTCACCACATAGAAATATAACGACGCATCATTTTATTGCTATCATTTTAATTAAGCAAAAATTCCTTCGATCAGCTGGGATCAACCCAAACCATGTGCAACACAGCAGTTGAGCGTAGTGCATCACAAGTGGAGGTCGTGGGATTGAACCGCGATCTACACAGATCTCACTTGCGAGCTAGTGTGAAATAGCGTCGCTCGATCGCCATCCGATGCCTGCGAGACAACCATGTCACTCCCAGCACGATGCGCGCAATCCGTGCATCCATCTCCACGCAAATCGCACCCTTTGGTGAGTGATCCTCGGGCACCAAGCGTGCCATGTGGCCAACGCAGATTGTCGCAATCGCGAGGGCGCAATTGTGTGCATGCTTAAAGGAGTGATAGGAGCGTTCCTTAGCTGTTCGATACAACAGTCAACGATCACAATGAAGCTATGTCGTCACCACATGGCGGTGTGCATGCCAGTGCGCGTGTTCATGCGGTGGCACCAGTTCAAGCGCTTGCACTGGTCCATCGTGGTTTAGCGACGGTTTAAGCAAGTTTTGTGGGTGTTTTAGGCCGAACCAAGGCCTTCCCTCACCTATAAAAGGGTCCTACGACCCCCATTGCAAACCATCACTTCCATGAGCATTCCACAATCTTCCTAAGCTTCAAAGCTGGTCCTCAAAGCCACCGAACCACCGATGGAGTCTTCTCTACTGGCGTGGCTACCTCGACAAACCTCCACTTAGCGATAACTCTTATTCTCTTAGTTTATATTGTTGTCTTTTTCAAGCTTTCCTCTAGCTTCTATGCTCGCATTTGTAAGACGTTTTTTTTATAGAAGTGATCTTGCTATTATGTTTGATGCATTCTAAAGTTAGGCTTTTACTTTGATCATCTTATGCTTGTGTCTATTGTTATATTCCATACTTGTCTTTTCTAATGTGTAGCTGGCAACTTTAATCTACCTTGGATTTCTAACCCTATCTCTCTCCCTCTCCCTCTCCACCCCCCCCTTCTCTCTCTCTCTCTCTACTTTTCACGCAAGCAAAGAGACATAATAATCATGTGGCAATAAAAGTAAGTGACATGAAGATTCGACTTCTCACCTCTCTATGTTCGACACTTAGACTCACCATACAATTCTTTTTAAAATTGATATCGAATTGCACACTACAACGAATGAATTAACTTAATCGCATTCCTCGACATCAGTTTTTGGCGTTGTCAAGTAGGCACCGGATCTTGTCGCTTCATACTTGCATTGATATTTTTGAGATCTGACTCTCCTCTCTCTCTCAAATAACTTGGTTGCAGGAATCCGACGCGTAAGCGACATGAGGAGCACACTCCAAGATGGTAGAGATTAGGAGTAAAGTGTGGTAAAGACCACAGTAAGTATCACCTCACCTCATGAGTTTCATCATTCCTTCATAAAAAAAATTAAAAATTAAAAAAATTGCATTTAGGTTTGTGCATGAATCATAGGTCAGATTGTTTGATTACTTATTTTAAAAAATCTCAGAAAAATATAAAAATCTCACAGAATTAGCGTGGTGAATTGTTACTTGACCCACATCTTGAACCAACCACACAACAAAAAAAATATACACTCTAATATCTTTAGAAAATCTTTATGACTGTTTCTCTCTTTGAGTGGTGTTTGTGAAGCCACCTGTATTTTGTACTGGGCAGCACCACTCACCAAAATTAAATTCGATTCACCTGATAGACTCGCATAAACTCTAGGGATGAATACCTGATAGACTCCCATAAACTCTAGGGATGAATACATTAGGGTTGTTTATTTCTAAAGCCACATCACTCTTAAGAAAGGAAATTGATTATCATCCATTGTGTGCAAAACTAAGGAAATCGATTATCATCCATTGTGTGCAAAACTTTGTGTACCCACTATAAACATTGTTTGAATATATTGAGAAATCTCAACAATAAAAATCATTAAAGCAAGGTCGAATCGCCAAAAGATACCTCATCCAAAAAAAGACCTTGCTTGAAAATTATGTTTTGTTGAGTGCACACACAAGTTTAAATTGGACTAAAAAGAGGCATAAACCCCCAACAACACCTCATCACATACCTTGAGCACAAGTACTATCCTAGCCCCACTCTTAAAAAGCATTAGACGTTAGCCCTAAGGTTCAATTGAGTAGTCTCAAGATACAAGCCCACACTGTAAAACCAATTGGTGAAGTATTTTTTTCCAGAAGCAACTAGGTTGGGAGGCCTAATTGTCAAATGACTTAAGCCGAGTAAAGGTTTGGCATAATTAGCAGCCCTCGGGACACGCTCCCCCTACTCCACCTAGCCCAACTTATTCGAATTTTGAATTAAACGCAACACCTATTTGTAATGTGGTGAGAGTTGTACCTTAGAGGCTTAGGTCATCTAAGGCAACACTGTAGGGCTTAGTTCTGTTTGCTTGGTTGTGCACACACGATTCTCTCTTCTGACTCCTTCGCATCTCTCCCGATCCTTCTTTAGTGTATGCATGGAAGGCCTTCACTTAATCCTGAATTGGTTGCACTAGAGAGAAACCCAAGAAGGAGACTAAGTTATTCTAGGGCTAAAATAAAAGAAATGGTCTACCCAAGAATTGAGTATATGGAGGACCAACCTCAACCTAATGCTATGGCCATTATCCAAGCCCAAATTACAGCTAACCAACTCCAGCAATAGCAGATCCAAACCATAATGCAGGTCCTATACCAACTGCAGAATCCTCAAGGGCAACCACCTCTGAACCCACCAAGACCCCCCTGAGGACAAACTAATGTCATTCCATGATTTTTATGACCCATCTGTCGTTACTATTGAACCTTATCTTAGGATCCCCGAAAGGGGAGATGATTTTGAGTTAAAACCCAATGCCCTTAGCTTGATTCAGAGTCACTTTAGTGGGAACTCAAATGAAGACCCCTTTCAACATCTAAAGGATTTAGACCAAATTACCCGGACTGTGAAACCTCAGAACATCCACCTAAACATTATTTTGATGAAGATGTTCCCATTCTCCATAAAGGACAAAACTTCTCATTGGCTTAAAACACTAGGGAGACCATCTCTACTTGGGAGGAACTTAGGCATTCCTTCCTGAAGAAATTCTTCCCCATAGAAAATGCCAATGCCCTCAGAAGAGCCATTACTACATTCACCCAACAGAGTGGGGAGCAATTTCATGAGGTGTAGGAACGATTTAATAAATTATTTAGGAAATGCCCACACCATGAGATTCTGAGGTGGTAATTGGCCTAAAACTTCTACCATGGTTTGGACGACACCCTTAGCAATTTCGTATATGCCTCATGCAGAGAAAATTTTCTGAACAAAGATGAGGAAAGCACGTTCGAACTTTTTGAGTCGATGCGTGAGAACTCGTTTAATAATGCCTCCATGACTACATTTAATAGGTCCAATCAACCCTGTGGTGGAATTTATGAGGTTCAAACTAATTCAGGTACAGTTGATATGGACATTATAGCCAAGAAACTGGATTGGGTTGAGTTGGTGGATAGAAAGATAGATAAGCTTCTGAACCAATCCTGAGCCCCTATGCAAGCCGACACCCTAACCAAGGGAGCCCGTAATGTTGACTTGGTTCAATCTATGAACCAAATGCACCTGGAACAACCCCCGACTATGTTCCAAGGAGGGACCTTTTGTCCCTCATACCCTGACTATTCCTTCCCTCACCTTCGACACCTTTTATTTTTGAAGATGCCAATGCCACCCAAGGCTACTCTAAAAACTGGATCCATTCCTAAACACATACAACCTTAGATGATGCAACCACCCAAACTTTACATGGTCTAACCGAACTAATACTAAAACCAACCCAGGCCTAACACTTCCTCCTTCCAATAGGGGCAGCCTAATAGACCACCCTACAATCAAAATAGGGTGGGTCCTACACAGCAAAACCGAATGGACACCCTGTTTGACCACAAGACGCATAAAAGATTAAGTCTATCGTTGTAGTGCGAATCACAATGAAAGAAATAAGATTTATAAAGTTCAGTGAATACCAAGTTGTTCATAGAGAGGCAAACATGATTTCTATGTTAAAGCTTTTTAGAAAGTCATTTTAAACAAATATGTATATATTTATATATGTATATATGTATAAATCAGATATCCAAAAGATCAAAATTTTATTGCATGCATAAACAGATTTTCAAAATAGAGATTGCTATGCTAAACAATAGCTAGAGAGAGATAAGATGCCACCGCTTGTGGGATTCTTGTGTGAAGTGTGGCAGCACTTCAGATCCAAAGCATCGGGATGAAGGTCGGAGCAGAGTTACAGAGGGAGAAAGGTTTGGAAGAGAGATGGTGGAAGTTGTATCTGAGATAGAAGAGATGTCTGGAACATGCCTTCAACAAGGGGCCCTAGGCCTCTCTTTATAATTTTGATGAGGGCAAAGTGGGCTTTTTAGCCCCCAAAATCATGTAACTCCTAGGCAATTAGATCCGTCAATCGGAGGATCAACGACTCTAATCGCACCTAAAAATAGCCTCCCACATGCCTTCATCATGCAGATTGCTTCTCTGGCTGACACGTGGCACATCCACAGACCTTGGATCGCGATCTGACAACCCTGCTTGCCCCTCGCCACTTCTCTTTCCATTGCGCGCGTGCTTTGAATTCGAATAGCCCCAACGCTCATCAGCTTCGCCCGCATCGTCTTTTGAAGAGCGCATGCGATCGCGCATTGAGCGCACATCTGTTAGCGCGTGCAGCCACGGAGAGCTCTGATCGCACCACGTGACCACTCCAGCGCCTTCCGATCACCATCCAACGGTCAATAATGCCCGCGTGCGACCACCTTCTCAATTTAGCAATTAGCATCACTCAAACGCACGTCTCGCGCTTGTGCTTAAGCGCGCTCACCGCGGTGCTAAGGGTGTGGATTGGTGAGTTGCCGCTTCAGTGCTCGCTGCTCTCAGTCATTGGATGGAAATCCAACAGCTGAGATCTTCTTTCCTTTTGTTGAAGCTTCGTGAGGCGTGCGACATGGAGGTTCCTCAACCATTGGTGTTGATCCAACGGTCCATAATGCACGAGGAAGATGCTTTCAGAGGGTGTAGTACGGCGAGGGGCAGCTGCTATGGCTCCATTTGGTGCCATCATGGTCGTCCATCTTCTCTTCTTTGTAACTGGTTATGTAGGCCTCCGATCGAGAAGATTTTTGCATCATTGGACTACGATCGTTAATCCGAATCCATCCACGCAGTCAGATCTTTCATCTGAGACTTGGATCTCTATCATCTTGCTCCTTGACCTCCGTTCTTTTATGGGCTCCACATGATGCTCTGATTGTCTGATCAAGACGATTCCGGAAGCATTGGACTCCCGTCGTCATCCTGATTAGATCTGTGCGATCTGATCTGTCATCTGCAGCCTCGAATCATCTGCAATTTATTTCATCTCTCTTTCAGGTCATAAAAAGATAATATTATTTATGCAGCTAACAAACTAACTATTATGCGAATTACGATGCTTATGAATGCATTGTTCCTAAGTTATGCTAGAATCTAACTTATGCTAGAATCTAACTTAATTCAGATGTTTTAGGTTGCATGATTGCTGTGCAATCACACCCCCATGCCTGAATCTTGCTAGTCCCTAACAAATGCAAGACTAAATGCAAAGTGATCCTACATGACATATTTCTATCAAGAGTTTGACTAAAGATTTATTTTTTTGTTTTCATCCAAAACTTTAGAAATCCAAATAATCGTGAAAGTGTTTTCTTGGAGCTTATGCAATGAATCCAAGTGAAAAGCCAATCCACATCTGCTAGTAATTAACCCCTTAGTAAAACTCTATTAGGATAGGCAGACTTCTCCCCTCAAGGTTATAAAATAATATGTAAATTCAACCTTGATTTTTGAACAAGCTCTGATACCACTTGATAGGATCTAAAGATATGGAATATATGTATGGCTACGCACACAAACACTCAAGAACAATATTAGCAATAACAAGACAATTTACACAATCAATCAAACCACAAAAGGACACAAAATGTATAGTGGTTCCCCTCCCTTGGGTACTCCACTACCTAAGCCTCCCAACTTAGGATTTTTAACCCGATTCCCTCAACCGTGAGGAAATTAATTTACTAAACCGAGGTAATTAACGGGTTACCTCAACCCAAATACAAAAATGAGTTTGTTACAACCCAACGAGCAAATGCTTAATAACAAATGAAATACAGGTGTAAGAAAGAAAACTCTTACAACCAAGTTCCTACACCTCTCAACAATAATTAAAATAATATTACCGATTTGAGAGCTTAAGATAGATGCCAATCATGTTGAATTGCGTGAACAAAACACGTCAATGTGTTTGCAAACCCGTAGGAAGATTGGAAAGCAGCAAACACGATTCATTCTCTTTAATATGTGGTGGAAAATATGAATTATATGCTCTAGAATTTTCTCTTATGTCTCTTCTATATCTTGTGTGCAAACAAAGAGTCCTAGGGTCATTTCATAGAATTTAGGACCTTAAGGATTCGTCTACTAGACGTTGGGATTTAATTCTCAATGTTCACATAATCAAAATTAATTTTCTAGCCGTTCAGTTTTAAGCCAACGACTACCTGGTACCAGTACTAAAGTACCTGTACCGGTATTACCAACTCACTGTCACCAGTACATGAGTCCTGATATCGGTACTCATCATGAGTACCGGTACTTGTGACTCCCAGGTTTGAGATTCCTTGGGCACAGTAACCTACATGTATCGGTACAAATCATAGGTACCGGTACTTATAAGGTTCAAGCCAGAATAAAGACTTCAACCTGTGGCCAACAAGTACCGATACTTGTTCACAGTTTGAGACAAATTCTCAAACCTGTGCCTTGCAAATACCAGTACTGATGAACAGTACCGATACTTGCTTACAAGTATCTGTTTTAAGCGTTTTAATCCACTACGTACTTTGAAAATGTTTGCAATATATATTAATCCTAATTTATCTCTACTTGATTTTACAATATAAGTTATGATTCTTTGTTAAGAGGCATATACAATCTATAAATATAAAATATAAACTATAGAAACTAAAGGTCGAAGATGATCTTCTTCTCCTCGACACATCCTTGTCATCCTCCATGACATGATCTTTTTCTTCTCACCATCATGCCTCCATCATTTCTTATTTGCCTTGCTCCTTCACCTAAATCTAAAAAACACTTAATGACAAACATTAATCCATAATAATTTTGTTAACACCAAAACACGATATGGAACAAAGTTCCAACAATCTCCATCTTTTTGGTGTTGACAAAACTATCTTACAAATAGATAAAATAATTTTTAGCAATGTTATATGAAGGAAAAACTTTTAATTAAATCCTCCCCCTAAAAATATTACTATTTGCTCTCTATCTTTAATAATCTCCCCCTTTTTGTCAATCACAAAAAAATGAAGAAATATCATACCATAAAATTTACCAATAGTAAAATGAAACTTGTGGATACCAAGCATCTCTCGCCCAACATTCTTGGTCTTCATTCAACCTATAGAAAGGTTGAAGTGTTCCGTTATGTGCCTTCAACACCCATTGATTACTTTGATATACTCCTGCAAAACAAATATCTTTTCTAGGTACCCATTTTCTTATGGATCCTTTAGAGTTAGCACCTTTCAAATCTTGAGATTTATAGAACTTTTTAGTGTTAGATCTATAATTCATGGGATTTTTAGCCATTTGATACATCCATGCATGCCTAGGTACATGTGATTTATTTTGTATATTCTTTTTATTCTGAAATTTTGATTTTATAACTTCACAAAATTCAGTATTTAACCTAGTTGTTATTTTGAGATTATTTAAAGTACCTTCAAAGTGCTCATAAATATCTTCTAATTCTGTTATCTTTGCATGCAACTGATTATTAGTTTCTTTTGACATTTCTAATTCTATTTCTAAACATGATTTTTCTAATTCTAATGTTCGATAATTATTCTTTAAAACCTTATTTTCCTTTTTAAATAACTTAACTTTATGATAGAATTCTTCATAAGCTCCCGATAATTCTTCAAAAAAAAAATCAGGGTTTACCTCTCCTTCTGTGTCTTCTGAAGTTGCAACAAGACAAAGGTGTGCAACCTCATCTTCATCTGATTCATTAAAGTCAGTATCCATGTTAGAGTCGTTATCATCCCCTGTCGCTTTAAATGCTTTCTTCTTCTTCTTCTTGAGCTCCTTCGTTTCTTTCCTATTGTCCTCCTTCTTGTTTAAGGGGCAATCCTTCCGCAAGTGGCCCTTCTTCTTGCACTCATAACAAATAATATTAGAAGAAATTTTATTTCCTTGATTACCTTATTTCCTGAGAAATTTCTGGAATTTCCTAGTGAACATTTCCATCTCCTCGTCTTTGGATTATGATGTTGTTGAGTCTGAGTCCTCCTTGATTGCTCTAAAAGCAATGCTTTTCTTCTTGCTTGTCGCCTTCTCCTCATTCTTCTTGATATTCTCCAATTGGACTTCATATGCCATGAGGCTTCCAATCAGATCATCCAAGGGGAGAGTGGATAGATCCTTCGCCTCTTGGATCGCTGTAATCTTTGGAGACCAATCACTTGTAAGACATCTTAATATCTTCCCTACAAGCTGCTCTTCTGTGAGCTTCACTCCATGGTTCTTTAGGGGGTTAACTATTTCCCCAAACCTTGCGTACATGTCTTTGATCATTTCACCTTTTATTATCCTGAAACACTCATATTCTTCAGTTAGAATAGAAATATGGGTTTCTTTTACCTTGTTAGTACCTTCATAGGTGATTTGCAAAGTATTCCAAATCTCATAGACGGACTCGCATGTGAAAATTCAGTTGAACTCCTCCCTTGATAATGCACAATAAAGTGCATTCATCGCCTTTGTGTTACCAACGATCTTCTTCTTTTGATCTACTGTCCAAGCTACACCTTCCTACGGCTCCAGATCCGTGTACTTCTCTTGAATGAGAATCCAAGACTCCTCGTCCATTGCTTTGAGGAAGACTTGCATCCTCTTCCAATACCCGTACTCTGTCCCTTCGAAATAAGGACGGGTGGATGACTGTCCTTCGGTGCGCTTTGATGTGGATGCCATTGCGAGTTGATTTGTTACGTCTTCTTGCAACCTGGCTCTGATACCACTTGATAGAATCTAAAGATATGAAATATATGTATGGCTACGCACACAAACACTCAAGAATAATATTAATAATAACAAAACAATTTGCACAATCAATCAAACCACAAAAGGACACAAAATTTATAGTGATTCCCCTCCCTTGAGTACTCCACTACCTAAGCCTCCCAGCTTAGGATTTTTAACTCGATTCCCTCAACAACAAGGAAATCAATTTACTAAACCAAGGTAATTAATGGGTTACCTTAACCCAAGTACAAAAATGGGTTTGTTACAACCCAACGAGCAAATGCTCAAGAACAAATGAAATGCAGGTGTAAGAAAGAAAACTCTTACAACTAAGTTCCTACGCCTCTCAACAATAATTAAAATAATATTACCGATTTGAGAGCTTAGGATGGACGCGAGTCGTGTTGAATTGCGTAAACAAAACACATCAATGTGTTTGCAAACCCGTAGCACGATTGGAAAGCAGCAAACATGATTTCTTCTCTTGAATATGTGGTGAAAAATACGAATTATATGCTCTAGAATTTTCTCTTATGTCTCTTCTATATCTTGTGTGCAAACAAAGAATCCTACAGTCATTTTATAGAGTTTAGGACCTCAACAATTCGTCTACTAAACGTTGAGATTTAATTCCAAACGTTCACATAACCAAAATTAATTTTCTAACCAGTCAGTTTTGAGCCAATGGCTACCTGGTACCGGTACTAAAGTACCTGTACTGGTACTAGCAACTCACTGCCACCAGTACATGAGTCCTGATACCAATACTCATCATGGGTACCAGTACTTGTGACTCCCAGGTTTGAGATTCCATAGGTATAGTAACCTACTTGTATCGCTACTCATCATGGGTACCGGTACTTGTAAGGTTCAGGCCAGAATAAAGGCTTCAACCTGTGGCCAACATGTACCGATACTCATGGTTGGTACCGGTACTTGTTCACAGTTTGAGACAAATTCTCAAACCTGTGCCTTGCAAGTACCAGTACTGATGAACAGTACCGGTACTTGCTTACAAGTACCTATTTTAAGCGTTTTAATCCATTGCATACTTTGAAAATGTTTGCAATATAAATTAATCCTAATTTATCTCTACTTGATTTTACGATCTATGCTATGATTCTTTGTTAAGATGCATATACAATCTATAAATATAAAATATAAACTAGAGAAACTAAAGGTCGAAGATCTTTTTCTCCTCGACACATCCATGTCATCCTCCATGACATGATCTTTTCTTCTCACCATCATGCCTCCATCATTTCTTGTTTACCTTGCTCCTTCACCTAAATCTAAAAAACACTTAATGGCAAATATTATTATATAATAATTTTGGTAACACCAAAACAAGATGTGGAACAAGGTTCTCACAATTTTTAACATAGGTAGAAGATAACTGAATCAAGTAGATTTATATTTGGTGACTCACACTCATCTGGTGCTACATATAAACTAATACTTTAGAACCTAGATTTTCAGATTATTAAATAATTCAACTCAAAGAGAGGCAGAGAAACTGTGCTCTCTTTAGTTCCTTTGTACTCCTCTCTTTCTTTACTTCTTTCTTTTTCTTATCGTTTCTTTTCTTTCTTTTAGAGCTCACAATCTCACCAGATTTGTCAATCTATTTGGTGGTCTCTTCTAACATTAACACTTTAGTTACACTCTGATAACTCTACAACAAAGTCAAAATTCAACCCGTATTCAAGCAGCCAGAAATCCATAAAAGTAGGTCAAGGCTGTATTTGGTGGATCGTGAGGGTGGTAGGTGTTATTACCTAAATACACTTAAAATAAACTCTAAACACAAACTCATTTTTTTATGGTTTTCTTTTTTTTCTAATTTCTTTTATGTTTATATATTTCTTTTCTTTTCCTTTCTTTTCCCTCTCTTTTTTTTCTATATATATTTTTTTCTTTTTTTCTTTTTCTTTCACATTCATATATCTACTAATGCAATGCGATATAGCATACGAACTTTTATTTACGAGGCATTATTCAATATTAGGAGTGTTCAAGAGGACATTGGGTGGCTTATTTGATAGAAGTGTCTATTCTCGACACTGGAAATGAAATGGATAAGACAACGTATTTCTAACATTGACATCAATATCCTACTTCAGCCGAGGATTTCGTAAAGGATGGTCGTGACCATCCATCTTAGTCCTAGTTTTATCAGAATCCACTCTCTGCATATTTGCTTTATTTAGTGGCTCTGAAGAGATTCAAACTAAGAATTTATACGCAGAAACCGAAAGCGAAAAACTATGCCTAACTCCGAGTACTATTATCTAATTATCCAGAAGTTAAAATTCCTCATACTAGCCTCAGAGCACCAGTAGATTTTCTACTCTCACTGCACACTTGTTTAGTGGATCTACTAAAAGATAGTTTGCCTAACTCCCTAATTACTATCCAAAGGCTTAGGAGAAGAAGCAACAAACTAAAGATGTTTATCGGTCTTCATAGAGGATGCATTGCAAATTTTACGTGTAAGTGTGAAATTGTATTGGATTCTAAACTCAGAAATCAACTTAAGAATAAATCCCAAATAAAACATTTTTGATAAAAATTCTTTATGCCTAAATGCAATTTTTTTTTTGACATAAAAATAAGACATATAATGTCCACCCCCCAATGTCTATTCATTATAATGTCCTCATTGAAATGTATGTATGAAAATCAAAATATAATAAGCAAGAGGAGGGAATATCACCTAAATATGCTTGTTAATCCAGGTTAGCATGGATGCATAAGATGCAAACTACCTGCAAATAATATTAGGTTGCCTCCTAGCTAACGCTAAGTTTAACGTCATTTACCGGACCTAAACCCAAAATTGAATGATCAGATTAATGAGTTGAGTGAGGATTAAAATGAAGATATGATCATGCAACGCAAGGATCAGTGATCCACAAATGCGGATCAGCTAATGGTGAATACCAAGCCCAAAAGGTCAAAAAATTAAAGTGAACGAGCTTGAAACTATTTGCAGCCAGATGTTACAAAAGAGAAAAACATTAGTGCAAGTGCCAAGTGATGCATAAGGAAGGTAGATGAGGTAGATACAGGGTTGTTCATAGGGAATAAATCATATGAGTCCTGAAAGTGATGAGAAATAAAAGGAGGAACCTAAGTGTTGTAGTTTGAAATGGTATAGGAAACTACTTCTCAAGTCAAGTTAGGTATAGATGGATGTCGAGTGGGTGAGTCAAATAATATCCAGTGATCCATCTCAACAGTTCCGAACTTATCAGAATCCTCAATCTTATTCCTGGGGTGATCAAAAATCTCATTCAAGTCGCCCAAATCTTATTTTAATTCATCTTTCCTTAGAACCATTTACCCAGGGGGAGTAAGATCAGTATCTAGATTAGTCAAAATCTCAAATTCTTCTAATTATGTGGACTTCTGATTTTGATCCAAATTGTCTTTCTCCTAGACTATATCTTCAGAGGGAATGTCTTCTTATTTCTCATCAATCAAGTTCTTCAAAATTCCATGATTCAGCTAAACTCTTTGCTTCCTCAGATAAATCCTCATAAGTCATCCCCAGTAATTCTTCAATTTCTTGAATATCTTTTTCATAAGAGGATTGTATGTTTTGTTCAATCTCGAGATGTTGGGGATAAGGGTCAGGTTTCTCTTCTGGACTCTGGTGGACGGAAAGAGAAGGGTGCGAATTAGCTAAAACAGAAGTGAAAGCAGATTCAGCTATTATATGGGATATCTTAGAATGATTAGTATCGCCAAATCCAGATATCGAATCATTTAAGCACATCTGATCATGATAATCCTCAAACAAGATCACATCAGAGCCATCCAACCATGCTTGGTTGGGAGTGTCACTGTTCCCGATCTTTCTATCTTCTTGATCTTGCTCTGATTCTCCCAAATCATCCATGTAATCCAATTGTGTGTCTTTAAACATAAAAGACTCATACTCCAGCCCACCATGGATTGACTCCTCAAAATAGAATGGTTGCAATTCAAGGCCTAAATCAAGATATAATTCCTCAAGTGAGCCTTCCTCCTCAAAGTTAGTTTTTGGGATATCAAAATTATTTATTAGTTCAGCTGTAAGCCTAAGTAGGATCTGTTTTGCATAATCACAGGGTTGGTGGGAGGGCTCGATGTATGTAGAGGTTGGGATTAGATAAGATGTCACACTTAAGGTTGGATCATCAACCTTAAGTGGCTTACCACCAACTTGTGGCATACTCGGACCAGATTTATCACCTTGTGCTTTCCGGATTCTATTGAGTTGTTTTGTCAAATTATCTATATTTCTTTTATTAACTTCTCTCATCCCCTGGACTACTTGGAGTAATTGGGTGATCTCAGGATCACCGCCATAGTCAAGGATTTAAGCAGGCTGAGGATAATAACTTTCAGAATTTCTAACCTCAGTCAAAACAGAATATCTATCATTTGAATACCTAGGGTAAGAATCGTATCCTTGGTCGGGTGGTGTAGGGTTATTTCAATAAGAAGGTGAAGTTGTTTGGGTGAAATTGAGATAATTTGCAAAGTGATTTTGAGGATAGGATTGATATTATAGGTATTGGGATTCTGAGGCATATCCCTGATCTGAGGAGAGATGAGTCGGCTGAACTGGTCAAGATAGCTGGTCATGCCAATCAGGTGCTGGTCCTGCATGGAGAGTGTCTTCTAAGGTTATAGAGATCCTTGATATCCAGAGTTTCATGTGAGATTCTGTGAGGCAGGCCTAGCTATACCCAAGGAATATGAGGTATAGGCAAGAGAATCAAGTCCGGGTGTTGAGGAGAGTTCTCCCATCCTGAAGAAGTTGAAGTAAGGGAAGGGTTGGGATAGGAAGAAAAAGAGGAATAGTAGGATCAAAAGAGTATGGGCCCAAGTTCTTCTCCTTAATCAGTTCTTCCTCGTGGTGATTATCCATGGGAAAGGAATTAGATTCAAAAAAATTAGGTCTTCTCCTTAGATTACTCCCTAAAGATGGTACCAAATCAGGGTTCAGAAACCTTCTAGTGTCCATGTACCAGAAGAAAGTTAATAGATGAGAGAGAGAAGACAGATAAGAGAATCCCCACCCTCACAATGCAAACAATCAAGCTAATCCTTAGAGTGTAAAACCTAATTAGACCGAATCCTGGTTCCCCAAAACACGACTAGGTTTGGTCAACCTTTGAATTACTTAGGTGGTCAGAATTGTGGGACCCCTTAGGACACCCCGCACGGTGGGACACCAGTAAGTATTAACGCGGTTACCGCACCGACCTTTCTTATCACCAGTGGGTCGAAGTAGACAAGGTCTTGACCTTAACCAAATCTAATTTCAAGTCCCCAAGAAGATTAGTCCTGCCTAAGGCACGTCTACTCAGTTTTAAGATTAGCTTCATGTGCTTTTGGAATATGATGGGCGTTAAGGGGGTGTTTCCCTTAAGATTAATTTTCAAACATGCGAGTGCTCAGGTAAGGGGTTCACAAGCATTTTTCTTTTATGATGAATTAGATTTTAAGGTTCAAATGCTTATATTAGTCAGTTTTAGGGCTCACTTGAGTTAATATCTTCAATCAAGGGTTTTGATGAGGCACACAAGAGTTTTGCAAATTTCAATTGTTTGATATATTTCCTTTAAGAATAGAAATGCAGGTGTGCTCTACCCTAATGTGAAACCCTAGAAGCAGATAGTGCTAAGATGATTCTTTTTAAGTTCAAATTCAGGTAAGTGGTGCGACCTAAGCAATCTAATCAATTGGTCATATTGCACCACTAACTAGGCACTCAAAAAATATCTTTTTAAGAATTTTAACGCACATTTTCTATCATTTCAGAATTAAAGTATACTGAGGGTTTTGTAGTCTGTTTTAACCCCCAATTAGTGATTGAAAATTTTGTGCAATCAAACGTACAGAATATTTTTCACAATTTTTTCCTAAATTCTTGACTTCAATAGAAATTTAGTGACATAAATTTCAAGTCAATCAAAGTTGTATAAAATTATTATGATATTTTGAACTACGAAAAATCAGGAACAGTAACTAAATTAATAATAGATTAGTGCACGAATTTTCAAAATTTTTCTATAACTCAGATTTTTGTAAAATTTGGAAATGTTGTTTCTGACATCCAAATCCATGTCTAGTAAAAGGTTTAGAATTTTTAGACGTGTGGATTTTTGGAGATTCAATTTTTTAAGATAAGTGTTTGTTTCAGCACCAAACTCATCAAGAGAGATTTGTTTTTCTTTTTTCAAAAACCAAGCTAATGCTAACTAATCCTAAGGTTCAAACAATACACCTTTTTTTATCTTTTTTCTCGAAATCTAGACTAATCTAGGCGATGAGTACTTACCTGAGATTAAAAACCTACAATTTCTCCATCATTGTGTTCTTTTCATATTTCCTTGCTTCCCGCACACAGGAAATCAACGAAAGTAGAACATGTTAGAAATCTCAAATAAGCACTTTATAAGAAAAGTTTTTAAAAATTTCCGTTGCCTCCCTAACAACAACGCCAAATTGTTCGACCACGAGATACGTAAAAGATTAAGTCTATCATTGTACTGCGAATCGCGGTGAAACAAATAAGATTTATAAAGTTCGGTGAATACCGAGCCGTTCGCAGGGAGGCAAACACGATTTCTATGCTAAAGCTTTTCACAAAGTCATTCTAAACAAATATGTATATATTTATATATGTATATATGTATAGATCAGATATCCAAAACATAGGAATTTTATTGCATGCAAAAACAGTTTTTCAAAATAAAGATTGCTATGCTAAATAATAACTAGAGAGAGAGAGAGATAAGACAACGCCGCTTGTGGAATTCTTATATGAAGCGCGGCAACACTTCAGATTCAGAGTGCCAGGATGAAGGTCGGAGTAGAGTTGTACAGGGAGGTCTAGAAGAGAGATGGTGGAAGTTGTATCTGAGATGGACGAGATGTCTGGAAGATGCCTTCAACAGGGGGGCCTAGGCCTCTTTTTATAGCTTTGATGAGGGGCAAAGTGGGCGTTTTAGCCCCCAAAACGTGTAACAACTCCTAGGCAATCAGATCCGTCGATCGGAGGATCAACGGCTCTGATCACACCTAAAAATAGCCTCCAATGCACCTTCATTGCGCAGATTGCTTCTCTAGCCGACACGTAGCACACCCATGGCCCTTGGATCATGATCTAATGGCGCCGCTCGCTCCTCGCACTCGCCCAACGCCTGCTCACTGCTTCTTTCCCTTACGCGTGTGATTTGAATTCGAATAGCACACCAACGTTCCTCAACCGTCTCGCCTGCATTACCTTTCGAAGAGCACGTGCGATCACGCGTTGAGCGCACGTCTATTAGCACGTGCAGCCACGAAGAGCTCTGATCGCGCCACGCGGCCACTTCAGCGTCTTCAATCACTTTCCAACGGTCAATAATGCCCGTGCGCAACCTCCTTCCCAATTTAGCGCTAAGCGCCACTCAAATGCATGTCTCGCGCTTGCGATTGAGCACGCTCACCGCTGCGCTAAGGGAGCGGATTAGCAAGTTTCCGCTTCAGTGCTTTCCAAAGAATGTTCTTTCTAGTTCTTTGTCAGTTAGAGAGGGTTTTGAGTTAAATTTTAAATGTAATAACGTTATGTTCAGACATGGAATATTTTATGGAAAGAGGTATTTGGCATATTTTAATCTATTATTTAGAGTAAGATGCAATGTAGATGTATCATATAGAAATGCTCTAAATAATGTTAGTTTTCATTCGATTCAATCTGTTTGTAGTAATATTGAATCTTGTGATATATGGCATGGTAGATTAGGTCATATAAATTTCAATTATTTAAAAAGAATGATGAAATTAAATATGATTCCTAAGCACACCATAGATAAAACTAAGAAATGCAAGATATGTGTATAGGTTAAACAAACTAGGAAGCATTTTTGCTCTATTACTAGAGATATTGAGATTCTAGATTTGGTGCACACGGATAGTTTGTAGATACCTGCAAGTTTAACGATGTGTTAACTAAGGACAATAAAAAGTATTTTATCACCTTTATATATGACAGTAGCAGATATTGCTATGTATATTTGCTTAAGTCTAAAAATGAGGCACTAAGTAAATTCATTATCTTCAAAAAAGAAGCAAAAACATAAACTAGGAAAACTCATAAAAGACTGAGGTCAGATAGAGGAGGGGAATATATGTCCAACTTATTTGATGAATAGTGCCAAGCTTTTGGTATAGTTCATAAAGTAACGATCCCATATTCCCCTCAATCTAATGGGACAGCAGAGCAAAAGAATAGAATCCTAACTGACATTGTCAACGCTCTCTTGCAAAGCTCGGGATTACCGACGTACATTTAGGGGGAAGCTTTGAATACGGCATGCCATATTTTGAGTAAAGTTCCCCTCAAGCATAAGGAAAATAGTCCATTTGAGATTTGGAGTAGGAAATCAAGTTTGAAATACCTCAAATGTGGGACTACCTTGCAAAAGTGGTTATCCCAAAACACAAGAGAAAGAAGCTTAGACCTAAGACAGTTGACGTGGTCTTTCTGATTATGTTGATAATAGTTATGCCTATATATTTTTTCTTATAAAACCTGATATTTCAAGCATACATGTCAACACTATTGTTGAGCTTCGCGATGTTACATTTTTTGAAGATGTCTTCCCTATGAAGGATGGATCACCTCAAAATACAACTTCAGATGATCTAGCCACTACATCTGATTCTATTCCTGGTTAAGTGGAAAGGATGTCTAACATGGGTTAGCTCTTCCCATTCCGAACCCAATCAAGTAGAAGTGTTTGAACTTAGGAGAAGTAAAAGACCAAGAATTTTTAAGGATTCGAGAAGTGATTTTATTACTTGCCAAATTGAGGGTGATCTCCCCACTTAACATGATGTTATGGCTTCTTCTGAAACTAAGCACTAGAAAAATGCCATTAAGAATGAGATGGATTCAATCATCTCTAATGACACCTGGGAGTTAGTTGATTTACCTCCAAGGTGTTCTACTATTAGGTGCAAGTGGGTGTTTAAGAGAAAACTCAGGCCTGACGGAACTATTTAAAAATACAAAGCTAAACTTGTTGGCAAGGGGTTCAAGTAAATGGAAGGAATCGATTATTTCGATACCTATTATCTAGTAACTAGGATAACTACAATCCGGATGCTTATTGCATTAGCTTCTATTTATGATCTCACTATCCACCAAATGGATATAAGGACCACCTTTCTTCATGGCGATCTTGAGGAGATCTATATGGATCAGCTTGAGAGATTTGTAGGTCCTGAGAACGAAAAAAAGATTTGCAAGCTTATTAAATCTTTTTATAGTTTGAAACAAGCACAATGGCATAAAAAGTTTAATAAGACCGTATAATCTTTTGGCTTTGTAAGTCACAAATCTAACAGGTGTTCCTACTATATGATTAAGGATGATATATGTATTGTTCTATGCCTATATGTAGATATATTATTGTTTGGATTAGACATTAGAATTGTGAATGAAACTATGTTGTTCTTGAGTAGTAAGTTTGAGATAAAAGATATAGGTGTTGCACATGTGATCCTAAGCCTCAAACTAATTCGATCAGTAGAGAGGATAGCTATTTCTCAATCTCATTATATTGAGAAGGGTCTTGAGAAATTTGCCTATGAAGATTGCAATGATATAAGCACTCCTTTTGATTCATCAAAAACTCTCTATAAGAATAAAAGTGGAACACTTGTTTCACAACTTAGATATTTACATATTTTAGGAAACTTGATGTATTTAGCTAACTGTACTAAACTGGATATTTCTTTTTTCGCGTCTTAGTTGAGTAAATACACAAGTTGTCCTGATCATACTCATTAGAATGCCTTAGGCCAAGTACTTAGGTACTTAAAGGGAACTGTTTCCCTTAATTTGCTTTATGGTAAATATTCTTCGATTTTGGAAGGATATAGTGATGCAAGTTGAATCGATCAAATGGAGGATTTCAGGAGTAATGGCATTACAGGATATGTCTATACCCTTGGAGGTGGTGCAGTCTCCTGGCGGTCTACAAAACAAATCATTTTAGCCCAGTCTACCTTTGATGCTGAGCTATGTGCTTTGGAAACCACTGAAATTAAGGCTAAATAGCTAAAGGGACTTCTTACAAAAATCCCTATGGTGGGTAAGCCAATTCATGTGATATCTTTGCATTGTGATAACATGACTGCTATAGCAAAAATTAAGAGTTCAAAGTTTAATCAGAAAATAAGGAGACATCCAAATCAGACTCAAATCTATAAGGGATTTAGTGTCACAAGGAGTGATTGCTGTGGAATTTATAAAATCCAAGGATAACACAGCATATCCATTTACTAAAGACTTTAGTCCTTAAGTCTAAGCTTGGAATGGGACTGAGACCCATTGAGAGTTCACCCGCAGCAACAACCCAACCTAACTGAGTAGAGATCCCACAACGTAGGTACAATGTGATAACAAGTTGTATGGGGAACTAATTGGCACTCATTGTTAGATGTCTTTGCATCTGAGTCCAATCCCTGGAAGCCTGGGTGCCTTAAGCTGCAAATTTAGGAAGAGCAAAGTCTCTAAATGGGTTTAAACCTTTATGGCAGGATGTGAGCAGTGCATCCTTGGAGAGCGTCACCTATGTGAGTGCTACTGTGGGCCACAAATAAGGGAATAGCATCTTTTCCAATTACACTCATGAAACGGGATAGGGTGCATGGCCTTTAAGAGCACCGACCCTGAAGATTATCACCAAGAACTTCATGTTGTTGTCACCACTATACATCCCACGTCAAAGGTCTAAAGTTCAAGACTAGTTTCACTTTATTCCTGTAATAATAAGGGTGGATGACTTGGCTAATGGTTAAAATCGAAAGGTACCTTTATTGAAAGCAGAGTGTGGTAGCCGAGGAATTTATCGTTAAATTTCAACAATGAATTTATGGAGGAATGCTGGATTTGAGAGCCTAATTACATCAATTGGGATGCAATTGTTATATGGTGACGTGGAAATTCATGTTGAAATCAGTGAGATTTGATAGAAATTTTTAGTCCCATACTGAAAGTGAGCAAACCTCTTTGTTGTGTAAAAAGCTTCTGCCTCCCATGACTTATGTAGTAAAAAGTGAGAGGTGGGGCTAGGGACTACACACACATGCACGTCACGTGCGCCCCGCCCCTGCCCAGCTACGGCTCCGGCTCAGGTGAGAATCAATTTGGAACTTGGAATTTGGACTCTTTTGCTACGAATTTTAATCTCACAATTTTGATCTGGATTGGTCGATCAAAATGTAAAATTGGTTGACCAATTATTTAGGTCGATCAATGAATTTAGTTTACTCGAACAATTGGTTTGGTCGACCAAATAGTGAACTTTGATCGACCAATTGCTTTGGTCAATTAATGAACTTAATTAGTCGATCAATTACCGTATTTCCATAAACGGGAATTTCAATAAACGTCTAGTCGTAGGCTCTATGTAAGGGCCACGAGGGGCTCTCATTTGACACAATAAAAGCAAAAAAACTCTCCCCCTCTCATTCTTGTCTCTTTTTCTTGGTGCATTAGTTCGACATG
Source organism: Thalassia testudinum (assembly GCA_037157565.1). NCBI lineage: Eukaryota > Viridiplantae > Streptophyta > Magnoliopsida > Alismatales > Hydrocharitaceae > Thalassia > Thalassia testudinum. Next base: position 42,214 of record JAZHRO010000080.1, read on the forward strand.
AGATTGGTAGAAAATTCACCAATCACTTTTGTCAATCTTGCATAAGGAAATTTTGATATCCACAAGAAATTTTTTGTTTATCAAACCATTAAATTGGTAGATCCATTGAGAATTTGGTTGGAAACAAAATTACCTTAACTTCGTTCTCCTGAGGTGGTTTTCGAGGACATCTAAAATCGAAGTGCACCTAATCCTAGAGATAGATTATCGTATCTTGGGAGGAGTTTATCAGACCCCGACGCACCGGTATTATGGGGACGATACCTTCTCTACGGGAAGTCTTTAATGGACGCTTCGATCAGAGTAAAATCCAATCCATTCTCATTTTGTTTATTTGTGTTATTGCATGTTATTTGTTATTTATTTTATTATGGATCTTGTCAAATCACGTTTGACTTGCTTAATTTAATATTTTTTATTTATACAAAAATGTTGGAAATGCATATGTTTTATTTATTTATTTCTTATATGCATTTATTTCAACACTATACTTCTAGACATGGAAACCGTTTGGTGATGCCTTGAAAACCCATGCAAAGGGTACATTAACATACCCAAGTAGGCGGATTTAGATGGACAGATACCAAGCGACAATATGTTGACAAGTATCACCACAAATAAGGAGATGATATTCCTAAATCAATCTGCCTAAAAAGCCTTCAGCTTTCAAAGTAACCGCTCTCTTGTTGAGTACCTAGAGGTCATTTGTTGGGGCAACATGAGGAAGAAATTCTTCTTTAAAAATACTCTTTTAGTTGATACACTAACTAGAAAAAAATGGGGCCAACTATGGAGGGAAGAAAATATTCATCTAAGTCCAATATAAAAAGAACTCATAAAGGCCCAAGAAAAAGCCCATTAAAAAGCCTATAGAGGCCCTCATAATAGAGTGGCACAAGACAAATTTAATAATAGAAGAATCATCTAAATGACAAAATTTAGATGGATCCAACCCTAAATATAAGAGCATGACCAGTTTGATACGACTGTGCTTCAACCCAACAAGTCTGCCTAAGAAAATAGATGGATAGCCAGAAACTTAAAATGATTAAAAAAGTTAGATGGGTAGCTGGACACTTAAAAAAATTACAAAGTCAGGTAAACAGGTAGGTAACCATATCCAGTAGATGGTAGCTAGATAGCAACTATCAAACTAGTTACTCCATCAATGACTTTCGATGAATGTGGGTATTGTGCATCTAAATGTGCACAACATGGTTGTAATTTCCTCAACCATTACGGGATTCTAAAAATAACTGCTCGAGAGAAATTGTCCTTGTTTAAGAAATACATTATAGTATAGGACAAAATCACTCAAATCATTTAAATTTATATGCTCAGATTCAAGAAATAGATTCCGAGGTCGATCACCGGAAGCAAAGATGCAATTTTAATTCACCAATCACAAGAAATATAAGCAATTGAAAGTAATGATATTAAAATGATATTTCAATAAGATCAGAATAATAGTGCAAAAAGATCAGGTTAAAATGGTGATTTAAATCACCAAATTAACCCCTCAAAGTTAAGCTCACAAGTATTCAAATAAATGCACAATAACCAAATCAAATTTCTCAACAATTATCAGAACTAAGCACAAGAGCAGCCAATCAATCGATGGTATCAAGGCACAAACACCTTAAACCTTCACGCCTTAGAGGAACCAAGGCATAGCAACAGCAGAGGAGCACAAGGCTCTCACAAGAGCAAGGCACAAGGGCCTCACTAAGCCTTCAAGGATGCTAAGTCCTGAGAGAAGATGAGGGCACAAGAGCAAAACCCTTCCCCTCTCTCTCAACCCAGGCTCAGAATCGAACCAGACCCAACAAGCGAGTAATCGGATCCACACCCAGACCCATGTGGCGTGTGCACGGGCGAGGGCGTGGACAAGTGTGTGAGGCGTAGCGTGTGGAGGGGCATGGGGTAGGGACCCGACCCCAATGTTCGAAGGCGAACAGGCAGAGTCACAAAACACTTTTATCTGTTGTTGAGGCGCCTGTCTTCTACAATGTGGGACTATGTTCCCGCTATTCTTCGCAACACAGCAGCAGGGGGAAGCGCCTCCAATTGAGGGCAATGGCAAGGCTGCAGTCTTCGATTGACTGCCTGGGAAGAGTCCTAGAATTCAACCACTCATCCTGGGGGTGAAGTCGTGAGTGATTGTGGCTAGAGTACAATACTAAAGGTCGAAGAAGTCAAGGGTTGCGGCAGAGGTTTGGCTATCACCTGAAAAGAAGAAGATGACCTCTCAACCACATCAAAGATGCTCAGGGGGTTCGCCTGAGTGTGGCGAATGCGATGGTGGTGGTTTCATGCAGTGAGGAGGTGTGTGTGTGCGTGGCGAGCTCGATGAAGGTGCATGAAGGTGGTGGAGTTCGGTGAGTGATTGGAGTGGCCAATAGCCCTAATAGTGTTAGGGCTTTTGGTCGTGGGGATACGGCAGAGCTTCTGGATGTTGTGGCGAAGCGATTGGCGTAGTGGAACGAGCAGGGGCCTTCGCCAAAGCCTGGCTGGAGCAAAGGGAGATGATGGTGGTTGCGGTGGTTTAGTGGTCGAACCTAAGGGGTTGTAAGAGATCAGGAGGGGAAGAGGAAGAAATAGAGGGACTCAAAGAGGGAGAGAGTAGACGGAGGTGGCTGGCTATGATGGGCTGACGTCGGAGAAGGAAGTGTTGACGATGAGCAAACAATGAAGCAGGGAGAGGCAAAGACGACCGATCTTTGGCCGAACACGGTTGCGACGAAGAGTTAGAGGAGAGTGGATCAATTTGGCTATTGATCGACTCGATGAGAGGGGTGGAGGAGCTCGCCAGAGCTGAAGTTGTGGATGACCGGAGGAGGAAGAGGGGATTTCTCAATAAAAAGCCTCACTAAGGAGCTTGGTTTCGTGCGAGGGCTCCTTTTAAAGGCCTTAGGAGGGGGTCTAAACAACGAAACAAGCTTCACGATCTCGAGAACTTAGGGATGAAAAAAAATCCCTAAATTTTCGACCGTTTGCATGAGAAATCTAGGGTGAATCAAGGCCCAATTCCTAGTCCAAATGGTAGAGGATCTCATGAGGAATCCCCCTTTTAATTTTGGAAAGGTTTGAGAATCAAGCGAAAAAAACCTCGCTCGAATCTCAGCAGAGCTGTTGCGTTCACACCAATGGCAACAAGGACCATTTTGCAAGAAATGATAAAAAAGTTAGGGACCTGATTGTAAATATTTGAGAAGTTGGTGGCTTAAGTGAGAGAAATCAAGTTTAAATGGACTAAAGTGCAAACTAGGTCAAGATGGACTCTGATTGAACCCAAATTTTGATACAAACCCAATTTAGACCCAATGAATATGATGGTGAAGTTGGATTTCAGTTTTGAGCAAGTTTGACTAGGCAATTTACGTAAAAACCCAAATTATGGTAGAATTTCGTCTAAGACTATTAGAGGTCAAAATAGGTTCCAAAGGTCAAATCATGAATACCAAACCTTATGGAATATTTTTTTAGAAGGTTTAGATGAATTTTATCATGACCAGAACCTCTGTAATTTAAGCAAGTTTAAAATTAAGATTTTGGGTGCTGTATTGATTCTCGAAATGCGTGAAAGCCCGTTCCTGTCTTTATTGACCACTTATTAGTCTTTTGCTCATTTGACCTTTATTTCAACCCTAAAAAATCCCTTGGTTATTTTGTGTTCATGATATGCTATTAAAATTACAAAATTAACCATAATTTCTTGTTCTCTACTCAAAATAGCCTGAAGTGAAGTTATGACCCTCAAATGGATATGTAGGAGCATTTATCTTTCAATTCTAACTAAAAGTGACTAGTTAAGACCTATGATAGTGTCAAAAAAGATGCAAGCGACCTCAACGGCTATGAAAGGATGGCGCATTAGCGCAAGGTGGATGTATTGTAGAGATGGTCAACGACAACGAGGATAATAGTATATCCTCGATCGAATGGGAGAGCTTCAATCCATCAAGAGGTCCTCCTAGATCAGATTCGAGATGGGGAGAGGTTGCAAGAGGCCAACCGATGCTTGAGTGGAGGATTTGTGTTGCTAACATACCTCGCACTCATGCACCCACTTCCATACCATCGAATGCATGGAATGCCAGAAGAAATAGCACTTGAGCCAATGCGATGTCTTATCATAGATGGTGTGTCCCCTCGTGGGTGAAGAGTGATATTGACATAGGATTTGTCGAATTACTGGTGACATGGATACTATGAACAATCAACCTTTAGGGCTAATTGACCGTAGGGGATAGCTAACCTAGGATAAGTTGTTTCCAACAAAAGACAACCCCCTTTCTGTTTACTTGAGAAGAGCAAATAACCAGTGTTTATGTTTACTAAAGGGGGTTAGGAAAGGGGGTTATCTTGTGATGTAACAGGAGGTGTTTACCTGGGAATGGGGGTTAGAATGGGGAATAAGGTAGGAAATGACTACTTTACCCTTTATGATGGTAAGTTAGTTTGTAGTATTATTTTCCTTAAAGATTAATTAATGTGGAGGAGAAATGGTATTTTAATTTTTTTAATTTAACAATAGAATTGATATAATATGCGAATAAGATCAAGGGGGTGCAATTATTATTAACAATAAGTATACATTTGGAAATTGACATTGAAAGTTATTACTATTAATTACAATTATGATTTCGATGGCTCTTTTTATTTGGAGAATGGATTCAAATTATCGTATTGTTTATTTAAACCATCTTAAATAAGATCAATGTAGCCATCTATGGTCACTTGTCTCATCTAATGAGAATTTGGAAAAGAGTTGAAAAGTTAAAGCATAAAAAAGTTGGTTTTTTTTTTCAACAAAAGAAAACCTACCAAAAATAAGTTATATGTAAATTAATGAAGTATACTAGAGAGTATAGCTTCTCTCCCCATGATAATATAAACTTAGCTCAACCATATGTTACTAACTATCTAATTCACCTCTCTAATTTCTTAAACTAGCACAAGTTGAAAAAATGTTCTTACCGAAAAAGAGAAAATATCTTTTAAAAAATCAAATAGAAAAGTAGTTTATGTGAGAAGGGACTCAAAATCCATCATAATCTTTCCACAAGGGTTCACAGGTACCCTCCAAACCATAGTGTTTATCATCACAATAATTGACTTTTATTGTTTTCCACCTTTACAAGGATTATAAACACACCCACTTGAAGAAGAAAAAGTAACAAGGAAGAACTTCATCTAAACAAAAAAATCATCAAACACCAATCGACAAAACCGAACAGGCATACCATGAACGTACATCTAATGGCCCTTTAGAACTAATCAATGGAGAGAAACCCAAAAGAAAAAGCCTTGAAACAGAGACAAAGGAACAAGGATGTATAATCACAAATATTCTTCAACATAGATGAAGAAGCAAGCAATACCTTTTTCCTTTGTGCAGAGAAGTGGATCTTGCCAATGGTGCTGCAACGAACAGGTGCACAATGCACTACAACAAATAGAAGAGGTCCACAATCCTAGCACACAAAGGGCTAAGACACATGAAATGGCAAATAGATTTTTAAGAAAAAATCATTTTCGTTGGATCCACGAAAAAAAGATACACACATTGGAGTAGTGGGAGAGGGGAGCACTGACAGAGGAGGGGAAAAGATGAAGGTGAAACAATGTTAGAGTAGGAACAGAGGATGGCCGTGTCCAATCGGGCCATGTCCAGTGTCGCCTCCATCTTGGCGAGGGGGCACCATTGGTGAAGGCCATCGCAAGGGTAGGGAGAAGTGGGGGGGAAGGGGTAGAGGCGAAGGGCAAGATCAGGTTTTAACCCACGCAGGACCTCACAAGCAATTGCGGGATAACTAAGAGGATAACTTATCCCTTGAGCAAACTTGGGTTTGCCTATTCTGAAATAAAGGGGGCATCAAGGGTTAACTTATCCCCTATAGTAAATGGGGGATATCCCTTAAAAAGAGGGGATATCCCCTACAATAAACTAGGCCTTATAATGTAAGAGACCCTCGAAGAAGGTCCAATGCAGGAAATCAAGGTAACCACCCTTTGCTAGGGAGAGAGTTTGCTAGTAGTCAAGGTGGGCGTGATACTCTGCATGCAACCTATATGAGCACGTGGTGTGGATCATGGAGATGGTGTAGGCGAGTTCATCTTCGTCTCGGCAAGAAAGAGTATCGGCAGTGCAATTCTGAGCGCCTCATCGATAAACAATTTCAAAGTCGTAGGTGTCAGCTTGGCCACCTATTTTTGTTGCTTGACAAAAGGGAGGCGCTGGTAGAGGGGAAACTTAAGGGTTTGGTGGTCAGTACGAACAATGAAACGAATTGACAATAGGTATCGATCCCACCTGTTGATCGCTATCATTAGGGCATATTGCTCCTTCTCATAGGTTGAGAAGGTGGCTTGATGGTCAGTAAGTGGTTGGCTAAGATACACAAGGGGTAGCTGAAAAGCTCATATTTTGCATACATAATTCATGTCTAGCCTTATTTTTTTTTCATTACTCAATATTAATAAATTAAGTATTTATAATTTATTTTTATTTTTACTTTCATAAAATCATATAAATAATTTCAGCTCCAAAATGGCAAGTTCCTTTCATAAAAATATATTTTTTTTCATTTTCACTATTCTCCCGTCATCCGATGGGATTGAAAACTAATTATCTTTAATGTTTCTTCTTTGATGTCACACTGATCCAAACGATGAATTGGAAATGCATTTTAAACTCAAGTAATCTTTGAATTTGGATAATAATAATGCACAAAAAATGTGGGGTTCTCTATCTTCCTTTGCATTTTTTAGTCTAATGGCTTTAAATTGGTTAGTAATGAGGGGCAAAAATCACCTTCAGACTCAAAATTCTACACGAAGCTTAAAAAAGGATCTGGCTACCCACATACTGAGTAAACAAGCGGATCCAGCTTTGCCGAACCCGCCTACGCTCAGGCGAATCCAAATCCACCTTCATCTAGGCGGAACTAGACAAGCCCGACCCGCCAGAGGACCCGGTTTGACCGAAGTTAGAGAGGTGGTGGTACGCCGACTATGCCCACGTCGACAGTAATAGTGGCATTACCAATGCTATCAATATCTAAACTACGGACATGTCGGAGAATTCGCAAGGACCATTGAAAAAGACCTTACTATAAATAGTGAAGGGAGACCCTCAAGGTTTCTCTTCACACAATTTAAGAGAGAGAAACTAAGAGAAATTGTACTACCGCTACTTCTAGTGGATATTTGGGAGCACTACCCTCCCCCCAGATATACATCCCTTGCGATGAAACTAAGTAACCAATTTTCCTATCTTTATTATGATTTCTTGCTTGTAATTTGATGAGTCGAATCCTCCAATTACTTAGGAGATCCAATCAATTGACGTCATCTATGGGAAACGATTATCATTCAATAACGATTTTTTACTTTGAATCTCTTTGATGGCCACTACAACTTGTAACTCCTCTTGCACTAATCCTAGAAAGGCACCAGCCCAAGCGGAGTCAAGTGTCTTGGTGCCCAAGAGACATCCCCAACCTGCCGAGCCAAGTAAGCAGAAGTCAGATCAACCCAGAATGCTACTAAAGGTCCTCGGGCAGGACCCCCTCCTTGAGATGCAAGTGAGGGAGGAGCAGTACAGGGCCAGGCAGGCAGCTCTGAGGGCTGAAGAGCATTCAGTTGCTAAAAAACTCCAAGAGATCCGGCAAATCAAGGAGTTTGGCAAAATTCAACTGGATGAGCCCCACAATTCGAGCCTGATGATAACGTCATCATCAGCCATAACTAACCTTAATTAATCAGAATCAATTGACAACTGCTCCTACATAACCGTTAGAGAGTCATAATTCATTGCATATCCTTTCCAAGAAGAATGCATTAAATCAGGACTAAATCTACAGTTTTAACAGAAGATCATAAATGCAGAATAATCATCAGGTTTTTCAGGGGCTAAATGAAGGTCAAATGGTCATAAATGTCTAATAAGAGGGTCCATACAGACAGAAATGGGTTTTTCACGTATTTCGAGAATTAATGGATATTTGAAACCCTAATTTCAAACCTACTAAAATAACAAAGGTTCTGGTTAGGATAAAATTCATCTAAGTCTTCTAAAATTTATATAAAAATATTCCATAAGGTTTGGTATCCTTGATTTAACCACTGAAACTCATTTTGACCTAAAACAGAGTCTCAAATAAGAAGTTACCCTAATTTGGGTTTCTACATAAATTACCCATTCAAACTTGTTCAAAACCAAAATCCGACTTCACGATCAAATTTTTTAGGTCCAAATTAGGTTGTACCAAATTTGGCCTCAATCAGATATCATCTTAACCTAGTTTGTATTTTGGTACAATCTGACTCTTTCTCTCAAGTAGCCCCTCAGCTTTCGAAATCTATTGCAAAGACCCCCCCCCAACTTTGTCATCTTCTTCACCAACAGGTCTCTACTGCCATGGCCGTGTGAACCCATCAAGCACTGACCTTCCATTTGGGATTTCTCCCTGATTTCACGCCCAAACCCTTCCAAAATTGAAAGGGAGACTGCTGAAGAGATTCCCTTCAATTTGAACCTAGTCTTAGATCGCGAATCTTGACCTAGAGCCCATGCGAACTCCTTGAAATCAAGAGTCCTAATCCCTGATTTCTCGAGCTTTCAAGCTTGTTTCCAAGCTTGGAAGCTCATCTAATGCCCTATAAAAGATCCTCAGGGACGACCTTACATCCTTAGCTTGGTTTGGAGGTTGGAATCCCCTTCTCTTCTCCCCAACCTCCGTCCCCACCAACTCCGGTGACCTTCTTCGACTACCTTCTTCACTCACCGTCACAAACAATAGCCAGCGGGAACTTCTTCCTCTTGTTCCTCTACACGTCGCAATACCAGCAAACACCACCTACCTCCCCTCGTCGTCGCCGCTTCTCCCCCCCAGAGATTTTGTCTTCTTCGAGTCCGACGTACCACTGGCAAGGACCATCTTCCCCTTTCATCCGTTAGATTTAGGTTAGTTAGGTTTCTCTCCCTTTTGACTTCATTTCCCTCACTTTATATCTCTATTTCGACCTTCGACGCCGCCTCACGCCCTCCATCTTCCCCACGCACGATTGAGCTCCGGCAAAGCCTCCACACCTCCACAGGCCACCAAACACCTTGCCATCAAGCCCAAAAGCATCGCCACACCTCCACGAACCAAACACCTCTTCCTATTTCATCTTCCACCCACTCTCGTGACCTACTAATCCACCCACCTTCACACGACCTCTAGCTTCGTCGAGCCTCCATACGCACTCCCACACCACAAGGACACCGCCATCACCTTCGTCGTCCTCCGACAACCATCCTGAGATAATTTAATGTGGTCGTGAGGTCATCCTGTGTGTTTCAGGTATACATCGTTCGTTGCCGCCGCCACCTCCATCTCCGACAACGTACGCAGCCCTCCAACCATGTTCTTCATCAGAATCACCCCCAGGTCGCGCAGATATGTTCCAGTTACACGCCCAGGTCTTCAATTGGAAGCCTTCTCCTCAGCTGCTGTGCCAAATTAAGCGAAGCATCCAAACCAGCCACGTGCGAAGAAGATGTAGGAAAGATAGTCCCACATCGTGCAGTAACCACAGATATATTGTTTTTGTGACTTGAGCTATTTGCCCAAGACACTGAGGGGTCGGGTCCCTCCTCACTTCTACCCGCACACCTCGGCTACCTTCACACCCAGTAGCCTTGGTCAACCGGATCCCCGATTACCCGATTAGCTACCCGGTTATCTGAGAGATAAGGAAAAGGAGGGAATTTGTGAGAGAGAAGGGGAGGGTTTTTCTCTCTAAAGCTTAGTCTCCTGTGCTGTGAAGGAAAGCCTGTGAAGGAAAGAAGGCTTGGAGAAAGCCTTAAGGAAAAGAGAAGAAAAGGCTTTGAAGAAAGGAAGGCTTGTGCAGAAGTAGAGAAAGAAGAGAGAGAGAAGCTGAAGTGAAGAAGGAAAGCAGAAGAAGAGAAGGAAAGGAAGGAAAGCAGAAGAAGAGAAGAAACAAAGAAGGCTTTGAGAGCCTTGCTCGCTTAAGTCGTTTGGTGCTTAATTCTGTCATTTGAATTCTGAAACCTTGAGGGATTAAGGCTCTGGATTTATTTAGCCACTTATCTTGCATGGCATTTCTGATTGATGATACTGTTCAAATATTTGAGTAGTTAATATATGCTTAATTAAGGCTAATAATCGGTAATCTAAATCACCATTATTTTATCTTAGATTTCTTTTTATCATTAAGATCTATTGAAATACTCATGCTTATAATTGAATATCAATTTGAGTAGATATTATTCATTGAATATCTCTTTTGTGCTTCGATTATGGTGCTCATTTATATGCACTTAAAGATTAGCACATGAATTCCATATTTGCTCCATGTATTCAACCTCGAACTTCAATTTAAATTTCAAGTAATAAGTTTTATCTATTTGAGAGCTATTTGTCGACTGTACTACAACGCAATTTTCCTATACTCGACAAAAAGCTTGACAAACAGAGCCTTAAAGACAAGCAATTAAAGTGGTGTCATACGGTGGAATAGGAGAATGCCTGCCTGTGCGAACAGCTTGAGAAACTAAAACGAGAGCTTAATAGCCTGAAGGGGGAAGTTCCTCCCAGTCCGCCTAGAGCTCCCCCTGGCAAACAATTTTGGGAATCGAGCCTCCGCTGCTTTGTCGAGGGAGCAATCAGGAGCTCAACCCTTGGCAACCAGCGACGAAGGCTTGATTCCCAAAATTGTTCGCCAGGTCACCCGGGCAATCTGAGGTATACGCCCACGAGCTTACGTCACCACCTACCCTTTCACTAAGGAGGGAATGATGGCCCCCTTGCCAGAAAAGTTCAAGCAGGCCATCATGGCCCAGTATGACACAATGGCGAACCCCAATAGTTTCGTTAGGAGTTACGCCAATGATGCTGGTACACGGTTGCCTTGACGGAGTACTGCTAGGTATTCTCATCATATCTGTCCAGTATGGCCCATGAATGGTTCAATAAACTGCTAGCTGGACAAATAACCTGCTTCCAAGAACTGACGAATAAATTTTGCCAGTACTTTGCAGGATAGCAAAGGGTTAGAAACAACCCTTAAAGGCTATCAGAAATCCGATAGCAAAGGAGTGAATCTTTCCGGTCATACCTAAATCGACTCAAGGCCCAAAACTTCAAGTGCAAGAGGCCTCACAATGCCATTACCATCCAATACTTCAAGTCGAGTCTCCTAACCCAGAGATTTTGGTATGCTATCGATGACTTATCGCCTAGAGATATGGTGGAGTTGTGGGATAGAGCTATGAGCTTTGCGGAACAGGACGATTCTTTCCACTCCTATAGCCAACTAACAAAAGGATATAGAGACTACCTCAATCCCGTTGAAGAGAAGCAGACCTCGGAGGAGCCAGCTCCCATACCCATCCGCAGAGGCAGTCGCTTCAACAAGCAGAAAGCTAATTTCCTGGACCAAAGAAGCGACCAGTCCTCCAAGGTCGAAAGCAATGGATCCTGCCAGCCCAGGCATGATTATTTTGAAAAGTACACTCCCTTGATCATGAACCAGGTGGACGTGCTGGTGGAGGTCTAATCTATGGACAAGGACCTGCTACCCCCGCCCAAGCCACTCAAAAAGAAGGCTAAGTTCAAGCATTATTGCAAATACCACAAGGCCCAAGGGCACGACACCGAAGACTGCCGGGATCTGCATGACCAGATCGAGTCCCACATGCGGTATGCAAATCTGGCTCATTTCGTTAGGCGAAATGAGGGCCCTAACAAGGGTAAGAGATCCATGGAGGGTCCAGAAAACTACCACAAGGAGAAGCTCTAGCAGCTTCGTGGAGTCAACATGGTTCTTATCGAGGACCACAAGCCTGACAAGACAATAGCCAACTAGATTGAGTAGGCAGTCTCTCCTTCGCTCCCCCTGGTAGAGTACCATCGCTAGGTTCTGGCAGCTTTGGCTGCATTACCCCAGAATACTCATCTCCCGTCACCTGTCGGCATGGAGGTCGAAGTCATTTTCGAGGTCAACGCTGCCCCAAGTCAGCAACCCACTCTCCCTGAGTCAGCAGCCTCCAACTTGTTCAAAATGAGAAAGGATATATGATTTCTCAAATTTGATCCGATCATGGAAGAGAATTTGAAAATCAAGATTTCTCATTTTTGTGAAGAACTTGGAATAAAACATGAGTTTCCATTTCCTAGAGCTCCACAACAAAATAGTGTAGTGGAATGGAAAAACCAAACTCTTCAAGAATGTATCCGCATACTTATAAAATTTAGTCTTCCAAAGTATTTTTGGGTCGAAGCCACAAACACGGCTTGCTATGTACTACATAGAGTCCTAATTAAGCCTATAATTGATAAAACAAGTTATGAGCTTTATTATAATAGAATACCTAAATTTAGTTATTTCAAAATATTTGGAAGTGTTATACGCTTATCACTAAAGAAAATCTTGATAAGTTTGATGCTAAGGGAGACGAATGTATATTCATAGGATATTCATCCCGAAGTAAAGCTTATCGAGTATTCAATAAGGGAACTTTAACAGTAGAAGAAACTCTTCATACCAAGTTTGATGAAAATTCTTCTATAGATAATAAACAAGTTGAAGTAGTAGATAGTGATGATGAGAACATACCCTTTATAGATGTATCAAATATTAAAGATCGAAATATACATAATTTGTCTAAAGAATGGAGTTTTCATAAAGATCATCCAAAGGAACAAATAATAGGAGAGATTAATGACAAAGACAAAACTAGATCACAAGTTAACTTTGTTCTAACTGCTTTTGTATCTCAGCTTGAACCCAAAACTATTGATCAAGCTTGTTTAGATTCTTGCTAGATACTTGCCATGCAAGAACTAAATTAGTTAGAAAGAAATTAAGTATGGGAATTAGTTCATAAACTAAGTGATAATTCTATTATAGGGACTAAATGGGTATTTAGAAATAAAACTAATAAAGATGGTCAAGTAATAAGAAATAAGGCTAAACTTGTTGCACAGGATTATAATCAATAAAAGGGTATAGATTATGAAGAAACTTATGCTCCTATAGCTAGTCTTGAATCGATTCGAATGCTTCTTGCATTTGCATCACATTTAGGTCTTAAATTATATCAAATGGATGCAAAATCAACTTTCTTAAATGGATTTATACAAGTTTATGTAGCCCAGCCTCCTAGGTTAATAAATTTTGAATTTTCTAATCATGTGTATAAGCTTAAGAAGGCTCTTTATGATCTCAAGCAAGCACTCGAGTTTTTTAATGGGAAAGGTAGATTCAACTCTTTTTATTAAGAATCAACTTAATGATTTAATAGTTATTCAAATTTACGTGGATATTATTTTTTGTTCTACTAATGATAATTTGTGTCGAGAGTTTTCAAAGATTATGCAAGATAAATTTGAAATGAGTCTCACGGGAGAATTAAAATTCTTCCTTAGACTACAAATCACTCAAATGGACGAAGGAATCTTCATATGTCAAGCAAAGTATGCCAATAACACATTGAAGAAATATGGAATGAAAAATGTGAAGGGCAAAACCACACCGATACCTAGAAACACAAGTCTTAACTTGGATGAAAATGGTAAGCACGTCATTGAAGAGTTATATAGAGGTATGATAGGATCATTACTCTATCTTACTGCAAGTAGACCTGATATAATGTTTGCTACTTATCTCTATGCACGTTTTCAAAATTCACCAAGAGAATCCCATACGTGTGCATTTAAAAGAATCATTAAATATTTAAAAGAAACTAGTGATTTGGTATGTACTATCCTAGAACTCTTACATTGGACTTCCTAGCATATAGTGATGCCAATTATGCTGGTAGTAGGACTGATAGAAAAAGTACTAGCAGTACTTGCCAATTTTCAGATAATGCACTTGTTTCTTGGTTTTCTAAGAAACAAAATTGTGTTGCATTTTCCACCACTGAAGCTGAATATATTTCAGCTGCTTTGGCATGTTCTCAAGTACTTTGGATGAAACAAACTTTATCGGACTTAAGATTAAACTTTAAACAAACTAGAATATGTTGTGATAATACAAGTGCTATAAATTTATCCAAAAATCATGCAAATCATTATAGAACTAAACATATAAATGTAAGATATCATTTTCTTAGAGATAATGTATTAAAAGGGAAAATTAAGTTAGAATTTGTAAACACTGAGAATCAACTTGCAGATATCTTGACAAAACCCCTTAGTTTAGAAAGATATAGTCATATTAGAAGGCATCTAGGAATTTACAAGTTGAACGATTTAGAAAATTAAGTTTTTCGAACGTTTGAATGTCCATCTCCAACAGCTTATTCTCTTGAGCATGCATTTTCTTTTCTTAAAGGATTTTCTAGGAATTTCAGACGTCTTGTATGCTTCTCAGACGTTTGTGTTTCTAACTGACCTTTGAATACTTTATTTAATGGTTATTCAACGATCATCTTTTTTCAAATGAAATTTTTGCATTCAAATTCAAACGGTCTTGTAGACGTCTTTTTGATCTTTTAGATGTCTGATTAACTTTTTTCAGACATCTGATGTTTGAAAGCTCCATGATTCAAAATTTGAAACCACATCATTCTTTTAACCAATGGATATTTGAGTTCTTCATGATGAAATCTTCTCTCTTTCTAATATGCCTTCTTAAAGTGCAAAATCGATGATAAAATCATCATGAGTCATAACTAGCTTTAATTAAACATAATTAATTGACAAATGCTCCTACATAATTGCCAAAGAGTCGTAATTTACTACATATCCTTTCTGAGGAGAAAACATTAAATCAAGGTTAATTCAGCAGTTTTAACAGCATATTATCAAACGCAAAATAATCATGGGGTTTCCAAGGGGATATTCTAAGGTCTAATGAGCATTAAAGACTAATAAGAGGGTCCGCACATATAGAAACGGATTTTCACGTACTTCGAGAATAAACAGTAACCCAAAATCCTAATTTCAGACCCGCTTAAATAACAAAGGTTGTGGTCATCTTAAATAAACGGTCATCTTCTTTCAAATGAAATGTTTTGCATTCAAATTTAAACGATCTTGCAGACATCTTTTTGATCTTTTAGACATCTATGTTTGAAAGCTCTATTATTCGAAATTTGAAACCACATCATTCTTTTAACCAATGGATATTTGAGCCCTTCATGATGAAATCTTCTCTTTCTGATATGCCTTCTTAAAGTGCAAAACAAATGATAACATCATCATGAGTCATAACTAGCTTTAATTAAACAGAATTAATTGACAAATGCTCCTACATAATTGCCAGAGAGTCGTAATTTACTACATATCCTTTCTAAGGAGACAACATTAAATCAGGGTTAATTCTGCAGTTTTAACGGCATATTATGAATGCAAAATAATCATGGGAATTCCCAGGGGATATTCTAAGATCTAATGAGCATTAAAGACTAATAAGAAGGTCCGCAGAGATAGAAACGGATTTTCACGTACTTCAAGAATAAACAGTAACCCAAAACCCTAATTTCATACCCACTTAAATAACAGAGATTATGGCTAGGATAAAATTCATCTAAATCTTCCAAAAATCATAGAAAAATATTCTATGAGGTTTGGTTTCCTTGATTTGACCATTGGAACCCATTTTTACCTCAAATAAAGTCTCAAACAAAACGTTGTTATAATTTCAATTCCAGCTCAAATTACCTAGTCGAACTTGGTCAAAACTAAAATCTAACTTCACCATCAGATTTCTTGGGTCTAAATTAGGCCTATACCAAAATCTAAGCCCAATTAGAGATCATCTTGACCTAGTTTGCATTTTAGTCCAATCAGACTCTTTCTCTCTCACATACGCCCCTAGCTTTTGAAATCTTTGCAGATTGATCCCTTTCTCATCGTTCTTTGCAAATGGGTCCCTATCGCCGTTAGTTTGAACACACCAAGCTTCGTCGAGATTCGAGCGAGGATTTCTCACTCTATTCTTAATCAAACTCTCCCAAAATTGAAAGGAAGATTTCTTGAGGAATTCCCTTCCAAATGGACCTGATCATGAATCCTAATTTCTTCCTAATCTCCCATGCGAATACATGAAAGATTTAGGTATCCCATGTGTAAGAATAGCCGGAACTTGAAAGCTTCTTTCCAAGCTTAGAAACACCCCCTAAGGCCTATAAAAAAACCCAGGACGCATTTCTACTCTTCCTTAGCTAGGAACAAGGCCAAAAACCCTCTTCTTTCCCTATCTCTGACCTCCTCCGACCTATGCTCCGGCGACCTCCCTCTCCGTCATCCTATGGATGGCCAATAGCCAAATTGGTCCGTCCAACTTCTTCCTCATCATCTTCCATGCCTCGCCAGCCACAGCAAGGGCAGCCCTCCCCTTTCCTCGCCGTTGTCTCCCTCAACGGAGGGTTCGTCTTCCCCACATCCGGCCATCACACCAACGTGGGAATCCTCTCCCTTTTCATCCTATAATTAAGTCAGACTTCTTCCTATTATCGTCCTAAATCTCCCAAGCCGCTTCTTTCCTTCTTTCAACTACCAATACACCTTCCACGCCACCATTTTCCCCACGAGCGGCCAAGCTCCGGCGAGGCCTCCACAACTCCCCCGACCACCAAATACCTTCGCTTTACATCCAAAACGTCCGCCATGCCCCACTGACCAAAGCCCCTCAAGAAATTAAGGGGATTGGATCAACAAACACACCCCACCTTCAAGCTCCTTCTCCGACTTCGGATGCCCTCCACACACACTCACTCATCACACGGACACTGCCACCGCACTCAACGTCCACCGGTGATGCTTGTGAACTTGTTTGGTTAAGGCTACAAGCCCGTAATTTGATTCACAAGTAGTCGCCGCCTTCCTCCGTCGCTGCTACCACGCCCGATGTTATCCGCCCTCCGTCCGACTACTTCAGGCTCTGATAGCACACCCAGGTGCTGCGGAAGTAGAACACAAAGCAGCCCAGGCACTTAATTGAGAGAGGAAGGACCAGCGTAGCTCCAATTGGACGAAGCAACCCTAGTAGCTGCACGCGAAGAAGCCTTGGCGCTTTAATCCCACATCGTGGAATCTCAAACACTCCGCAGTGCTTATTAGGTTTTTGTGTTGTGGCTTTATCGCCCAACCACCAAGGGGTCGGGTCCCTCATATCCCCTCGCACCTGCTAACCCTCCTATTTCACACCTCACTTGTGACACCACACCCGCAAGCCTAGTCACTGTACATGACCCAATAACCCGTATCTAGATCCGAATAGCTCTGGGTCTTGAGGAAGGAGGAAGAACTGTGAGAGAGAGGGAGAGGGTTTTGCTATACGTTCCTCTGCCTTGTGCTGAAGAAGAAAGAAGGCCCTGTGAGACACTTGGTCACTGAAGGGAGTTGGGTCCCTTGTGTTGTGAAGAAGAAAAGAAGAAAGAGAGGCTTGAGAAAGAAAGAAGCTTTGAGAAGGCCTTAGGAGAAGAAGGCTCTCTGAAGAGCCTTGTGTTCTGTTAAGACATCTGATTTGAGTTGATGATAACAATGTTGCATTATTTAAGTACTATAGTTTACATTTAAATTCTAATTAGAATAATTGAATGTATGCTTAATTAAAGAGGATTAGTGCTGAATCAAATCACCATTGTTTTGATTCTCTTTCCTTTTTGCTTCATCATACATTAGTTCTTATTGAATATATTTCAGAGTGTTTGATTCATTGAATATCTCTATTATACTCCATTTATTGTTCTCATTCCTTTCAATTCAACATTAATGTCACGAATTCCATATTTGCTCCATGTGTTCAACCTCGGACTCTTCTTTAATTCTGAGTTATAAATTTAATTATTTTCGAACGATTACGGCTTTGCTACAACGAAACGACTTAAAACTCCTCAATAGCCCGTTAGGAAAAACCTCCCTTATGTTTATTTCCTTTTTTCACTCTTTACTTTCTACCACACTCCAAAGAACTCTCTCATAATCTATTTCACTTCTTCATCTCCATTCCTCCATTTTTTTATCACCTAAAGAGCGCTTGAGAGACTCCTGGTCTTCACCGGACACCTCTTGTTCCTTGCCAAATGTCTCCTGCGCTCATCGAACATCTGTTGCCGCATCCTCCTCTCTAAATCTAAGAAGGTCTCTTGTTAAGGAAGATCATATATTCTTCCTTTGGTAACCACTTAATCTTCTCACCTAGATCAAGTATATTCTCATTTTTAAAAAATAAAACTTTTATGAGGATATATTTGTGCTTGTGATTGACTCTCTTCTCTTTTTTTTGGTTTTGGGAATCTCTTTGTTCTTTCTTTTTGGTATGATTCTTTCTTATTTTTTTTCGAACGTCATGTTACTTTTTCGGGCATCTACTGTTATCATTTTTAACACTTTTGTCTCTCAAAATCTCAGACATATGATTTCATTATTTCGGTCGTCTGATTTGTGATTTCAGACATCTGACTTTCATACCAAACGTCTGGTTGAGGCTATTTCTACTTCTTTAAAGCTTGTGCTTCTCTCTTTTCCTTATTATGCCTCGTAGGAAGGGAAAAAGTGCTGGACCTAGTAGCCAACCTCCTAAAGAAGAAGAATTACCTGATGTAATAGAATAATTTTGCCTAACCAAAAAGGCCTCCCAAAAACTTAATAATTTTGAGAAGCTTAAGGTTAGGTGTGGAAGACCAATTATATAGGATGAATTTAAGGATTATGGTCTCCTAGCCCTAGTTCAAGCCCAAGGAATTCAACATTTCTTTGATAAAGAATTTTTTCCTGGAGGTAAAATTCCTGACATTTTTCTCGAGCTTGTGAAATTGTTTTATGCCAATCTAGTGAATGACTCCACACCTACTACCTCTATACTAAAATCTACTGTTTTGAATGTATCTTTTACCGTGACCAATGAAGTAATTTCTTCTATTGCTTGCACCGCTCATGAGCCATAACTAACTTTAATTAGACAAGATTAATTGACAAATGCTCCTACATAATCGCCTAAGTTTCATAATTCCTTGCACATCCATTCTGAGAGTAATACATCAAAACAGAGTTAATTCTACAGTTTTAACATCATATTATGAAAGAACAGTAACCACGGGATTTTCCAGGAGTTAACCTAAGGTCTAATAAACACTAAAGTCTAATAAGTGGGTCCACACAAACAGAAATAGAGTTTCACGTATTTTGAGAACCAAATCAGAATCAAAAGCCTTAATTTTAAACACGCTTAAATTACAGAGGTAATGGTCACGATAAAATTCATCTAAACTTCTTAAAATTCATATAAAAATATTCCTCGAGGTTTGATACCCTTGATTTAACCTTTGGAACCAATTTTGACCTTAAACAGAATCTCAGACAGAGTTCTGCCTTAATTTGGGTTCCTATGCAAATTGGCTAGGCAAACTTAGCTAAAACTCCTTGGGTCCAAATTAGGTTTGTATCAAGATTTGGACCCAATCAAAGTCCATCTTGACTTAATTTGCATTCTGCTCCATTAAAACTCTATTCTTCACATACAAGTCCCTAGCTTTTGAATTTCTTTCAAAATAGCCCCCTAAATTTGTTCTCTTCTTCACAAAAAGGCCCCTACCACCATTGGAGGTCAACTGACTTCCAGGTTGCCTTTGACGGCACCTAAACCTACTCAAACCTTCATCAAATCCCACCAAATTTAGTGAGATTGATGTTCACACTATGAAGAAGAGATTGGGATAGATCTTGGCTCCCGATTTACCCAAAGAAGGCCGTATGAATGCACGGATTCCTTGGGTTCTTCTTGATTCCTAATGAAGCTAATTAGGCATGTTTCCTTGTCCAAAGCTTGCCCCAAGCACTATAAAAGCATTTCCATCGCATTGCCTAACTCTTTAGCTTGGTTTGGCCCCATTTCCTCACTAAAACCTCTCCCTCTGGCCTCCTCCGACCAGCTCCGGCAACATCTTCTTCCTCAACTTCCTCGCCCGCAGCCACATACCATAGGCAGCGAGATTGCCTTCCTCACCTTCCTCTGCTTCTCGCGACACCGGCAGAAGCCCTCCAAACCCTCTTCTTCCTCGCGGTTCCACCAATGGAGAATTCGTCTTCTCCACATCCGGCCATCACACCGGCGTGGAAATCTCCTTCCCCTTCATCCTTTAGTTAGGTCTAACCTCTTCCTCTCTCCTCCCCCAATCCTCCTAGCTCCTTCCTTTTCCATTTCGACCACCGACATACCCTCACCACCACTATCTTTCCCACGTCCGACATACCTCAGGTGTGGCAATACATCCACCACAGACCTCTATCCAACCCACTACCAGTCCCATAAGCTTCGCCACACCTCCGTGAACAAAACCCCTCAAGAAATTGAGGGGATTGTCCATCCAAATCGCCCACCGAACACGCCTTCCACCGCACACCTTCTCCGAGGTCGCTAGGCCTCCACACACACTTCCACGACACCCAGACACCGCCACCACCTTTGTCATGCTTCAACAAAGCTTTTGAGCTTTTTAACCGAGGCTTTTAGACCGTATTCATGCTTGCAGGTATCCTCACCGGAGCGGCTGCATTCACCAACCGTCTCCACCCCTGCTTGCAATGCTCTGACCACTATCACTGCTACTTCCAACTCCAAGTGTTGTGGACTTGCCTCAGGACCCTATCTGGAGCATCAATTGAACAAGGCCCGACAATAGAAGCTCCAATGGTTGACATCCTAGCTGCTGCATACGCAAAAGGAGGTGGGGGGCAATAGTCCCACGTCGCAAGCTGAGGAGCTCGCGATTGGGTATAAGCGGAAAAAGTGATCTTAACTATTCGCCCAAGTCACCGAGGGTCGGGTCCCCGCTCACCTGCTCACGCACACCTCACCCGTGCCACATGCACATGGGTCTCGTCCCCTGCTCGGATTCGATAACCCGCATACTATATGCCCAATTACCCTCGGGTCTGAGAGAGAAGAGAGGAGGAGAGACTTCTGAGAGAAAGGGGGGTGGGTTTTGCTCTAACAAAATTGGCCTCGTGCTGAAGGGCTTGTAAGAGAAACCTTGATCTCTGAAAGGATTGAGAAGAAGAGAGAGCCTTGTGCTTGTGTGTCCCTTCTGTGAGGCACTATGTTATGTTCTGTTAAGTCGTCTAATATAACTTGGGCGATGTCTGATTGAGGTTTATGCTAACATTGTTGAATTATTTAAGTACCTAAGTTAGAGTGAATTATTGATTGAAAGTACTATTGAATTATTTGAATAACTTGAATATGAGATATATGCTTAATTAAAGATGAATAATTGGTAATTCAAATCAACATTATTTTATCTCTCTATTCTTTTTTTCTCATGATCATTTGAATTACATTTGAATATCAATCTGACAAGTTATATTCAATGAATAGCTATCTGATGCTCAATTTATTGTGCTCATCTATTTTAAATGAAGATTAATGTGTGAGTTCCACATTTGCTCTCTACAAACGACCTCGGACTCCACTTTCCATTCTGAGCTTATAAATTTAAATGTCTTGTGAGATTTAAGAGTATATTACAACAAATGTATATTTTAAAATCTCTTATTTTGCCAAACAATAATCGCCAACTCAGGAGTTCATTGGCGGGACATTGCAAAAGAAGTTACCTTCTCCATGGTTACAAAAACATTAGTTAAAGATGACATTTATTTTGAAGGGATAAAACAAGAATCTCGTCATCTTAAGGTTGTGCCTCGCATTTTAGCTAGACTTGTCTCATGGAACTTACATGAAAAATCAAGATCTTTTGATCACATTTTGAGGGAGGTTGCCTATATCCTATATGCTTTATTAAACCGCACCAAGATGAATTAGTGTGATTTAATCATGGACACATTATGTAGCACACACCGTAGGAACCTTCCTTTAGGTGCCTTTATTTCCAACATGCTTCTTCATTTCAACCTTGATTTGAAACGCCAATTTGTAGATGAATCTGTTAAGAGTTTGACTGCACTACTTTACTTCTTATGGGTCTTAAGAAAGGAATTGATGAAGAACAAGTAGAGGAAGAAGGTCCTCACTCTCTACCTTCTCAATCTACTCCTACTTCCTCACAAGTCCCTCTCATGCTTCCCGATCCTTCTACTCATTCCTCCTATTCCACTTCTTGGGAATACTCTTAAGAAAATGTGCAGGGAAATCAAGAGGCTTTTCAAAATGCCATATTTGATGGAATGAACCTTCAACTAAAGAGGCAACATGAAGATCATGATTATCTAAGGAGCTTCACAAATCAATATGCTTTGCAGCTCTCTCGTCTTAAAGACCACATGAAGACTTTGAAGTCTGGATACTCCAAAGGAAAAAAGAAAATCTAATTTTGTCTTTACATGGCTGCTTTGCGCCAATTAGGAATCTACTTTCAATATTATTAAAAACTTGTTATGATCATCATGATTTCTTTTTGTTTTGTTATTTTATGACATTATTAACTCTGACGCAGTATGTTTGTCCTAACTTTCTCGTGTCAATTTGATTTCTATTTGAGAATATCTTTGTCTTAAAGCATCTTATTTATTTTCTTTGCTAATGACAAAAAGGGGGAGACATGATTGATAAGAGTATCTAAGTGTTTTGATAGGGGGAGCATATTTTTTTGAGCATATAAATATTTTGTCATTACAAAAAAGGAGAAGATTATTGTTTATAATTATATTTTTTGATAATGACAAATGAGTTGTTTCCTTGGAAAGGACTAACATATTGCAAGAAGGATTTAAAGAAAATGATCGAGAAAAATGAAGGGTAAAAGATCTTCTTTCATAGTTTATTTTATTTGTTTAGTATGTAAAAAATACTTGAATTATCCTTAGGATATCTTTAAAATCTTCCTATCCATATTCGTATCCTTAAATTTGTAAAGATTTACTTCTGCTGTTTTTTTTTTTAGACATCTCATTTTACCTTCAGATGTCTAAGTCTAATTTATAACATGTCCGATATACTTCACCAGACATCTAGGATCTTGTCCAGAGCCTACATTCATAGTTCTACTTCAGACGTCTAATAGTGTCCTTCAGATGCCTCTTCGAGCTTATGATATATCTCTAACTTCAGTAGAACAACGATCATAATTTTAGTTGTCTTTCAGACATCTGTCGTTTTCTTGAGACGTCTAAAAAATGACCAACGTTCACTTTCTATCCAACGTTAAAATTCACTGCAATAGATTATATTCGTTACTCTTTGATTTTGGACCGTTGTAAGCCATTAGATATCTTTGCATTTATTCAGACATCTAATTCTTGTTTTTAAGACTTCTACATCTGGACATCTGATCATATGTCATTAGATCCCTGTTTGGTTCCAACTTCATTCCAATAATGATCACTTTGACCCTGAGGCTTTTTCAGATGTCCAATTTTATTCTCAGACATCTGAAACCATCTGTTCGGATGTCTATCTTTTTGTTCAAACATCCCTGTATTTGATCTTGTGAAATCCAGTAATGACTACTTTTCCCCTGGAGCTTTTTCAGAAGTCCTGATTTATTCTCAAACGTCTAAAATAGTCTTTTTAAATGTCTATCATGTTTTTTGAATGTCTGATACATTCAGACTTTGAGTAAATACATTGTAGATGTTCTACCTCAATTTATTTTATTTCAATTCAAATTCCAACGACTACCTAGACCTAAATCAAACCCTATACACCTATATATATCCCGATAGGAAGCCTTAAGCACACACAAAAAAGAAAAATACATTCTACTCATTTGAAAAGCTCTTAATCTCATTTGTGCTCTCTTGTGTTCCACTTGTGCTATTACTTGTTAAGTTCTTGAGAGTAAACATTCTTCCTACTGCTCATAGGTTTGATAAGGGAGCGTTCTAATCCTTTTATTTCATATTTCATTCAAGGCTTATAGGAATTTTTTTTTTTTTTTGGTATTTAGTCTGTGGGTTTCCCGTTTCCTCTTAGTAAAGGGGCAAAACTCTTCTTGGAGTTTGTCCAAGAGGGGAATTGTAAGATTGCATGTTGTTAGTAATTCCTACTTGGGTAGGGACAAAATCCTAGATTGAGAGATCTAGGTAGATATTTTTCCCGCAATGGTTTCCTTCCTAAATACCTGCATATTTTTTTGTTGCAATTGTTTGTGAATTTTATTACACAATTCTACCCCCCTTCTTGTGTCACTAACAAATGTTAACTTCTGATGTCCATACAGGATTCAAACTACTCCAAATAGATGTCAAAAGCGTATTTCTTAATGGATTTATTAAATAAGAGGTGTATGTGAAACAACCTCTTGGTTTAAAGATTTTGCAAAACCTAACCATGTATTTAGATTAAACAAGGCCTTATATGATATTAAACAAACCCCTCAAGCTTGGTATGAAAAACTAAGAGACTATCTTCTAAATAATGCCTTTAAAATTTGCCAAGTTGATCCAACCTTATTTACTAAGAGAAAAGATAATGAACTCAACTTAATCCAAATTCATGTTAACAATGTTATATTTTGTGCTACTAATGATCTTTTATACTAAGAATTCGCAAAGGTAATGCAAAATGAATTTGAGATGAGCTAGATGAGAGAACTGAAGTTCTTCCTAGGATTACAAATTGACCAAATCACTAATGAAATCTTCATCTCACAAAGTAAGTACACGAAGGAAATTCTCAAGAAATTCCCGATGGATAGCAGTAAAGGAAGACACAAGTAAGGCTGTTAACCAAAAACTATATAGAAGTATGATATATAGGTTCTCTATTATACCTCACAACAAGTAGAATAAACATACTATTTAGTGCTTGTCTTTGTGTTAGGTTTCAAGTGAGTCCTAAGGAATCACACTTAAATGCTATAAAATGAATTCTTAAATACCTACAAAACACATTCAATCTTGGTCTATTCTATCCTAAGTCAGTCACATTTAATCTATACCCATATTTTGATGCTGACTATGCAAAAAGTCAGACTAATCACAAGATCACTGGTGGGACTTGTCAATTTCTCGAAAATTCCCTGGTCTCTTGGGTCTCTAAGAAACAGAATTGTGTCTTTGTCCACAACTGAAGCAGAATACATTGCTGCATCTCTCGCATGTTCGCAGATATTATGGATGAAGCAAACACATAAGGACTTTGGACTTCACTTTGCACTATAAGAAAATATGTCAATTGCAATAGAATATTACTATCGCAAGAACATTCACTACTGTTACATTGAAAATTATCATTTTTAGGAAAATATCGCGTCGTAATATAGCAATGAAAATCGATACGACATTTAAATTTATAAGCTTAAAAAACAGACGTGAATCCGAGGTCGTTCGCAGAGAACAAATATGGCAAATCAATTCACCAATCACAGTAATCAATAATAGTAATTGAAAGTGAATCAAACAACTAACATAATATACAATATATATCAGAAATGTATCTCAAAATGTTAGGTATCATATATAAAAAGAAAAGGTATAAAAATGGTGGTTGAAATCACCAAATTAACCCTACAATTAAGCTCTAGTCATAATCAAATAATTGAACAGTAACCTGCAACTACTAATGCCAAATATCCATGTTAGCTAACGGATCCATGGTAACCAAGGAACAGAACCAAGTCAAACATCGGCCAAGCACATCAGATGCCTTAACTCTCAAGGCCTCAGAAGCAGCACAAGGCACAAGTAGCAAAGGCTAAGTGCTGAGCGCAGGGGGGGGGGGGGGGCACGAATCCCAATGTGCTATAGTGCAAAACCCCCTCCCTCAGCAAATCTCTCTCTCTAACCAAACCCGGATGAATAATATCGAGTATACGAATCCCAAGCCCAGACCCGCAGGGCGTGAGCGCGAGCGAGGGCACATGCGCGGAGCGTGCGAGTGAGACCTCACCCCAGTGCTCTCGGAGGCAAACACCTAAGGGCACGAAAACCTTTTATCTGCTACACTGGATCTGTCCCACATGATGTGGGACTAAAATGTGAAGGCTTCTTCGCGTAACGCTGCTAAAATGAAGCTTTGAATTGAAGCTTCTGACGCTGCCTTCTCGCTCGAGTGCTGGTGCGGAAAGCTTCAGGAGTTGGAGCCGCATCTGTTGAGAGCAGCAGCAAGACGAGTGGTAGTCAGTGTAGCAAACAGTGTCGGGGAAGACGGTGGTAGAGACGGAAATCCGACGAACCTAAAAAGCACAAACATGGGCTTATTGCCCTAATTAAACCAGTTCAGGATGATCGTCGGAGCTTGGCGAGTATGCTGGTGGAAGTCTCGTGCTATTTAGTGGTTGGTGGAGCTCTGCCAAGGTCGGAGAGGGTGAGCGGAGATGGGTTTGTTCGACAGAGAAAGAGAGAAGCTTAAGCCCTAAATTTCCTTGGGGCTTTTGCTTTGTGAGATATGGCGGAGGTTGTGGTGGTGGTGGAACTGTGTTTGCATGTGTGTGGCACCGGTGTGAGCTCGTCGAAGCTCATGTTGGACATAGGGAAGATGACGGGGATGAGGGTGATGCGGTGGTCGATCCTAGAGTCTAAGGGGGTAGGAGTGCTCTAGAGAGGGAGAGGAAGAAGATGAGGGAGGTTAGGAGGAGCGAGAGAGGCAGCAACGTCCGATGTTGACTGGTCGAACGCGAAGAAGATGAAGTCGACGGTGAGGTATCGGCGAGGAAGAAGGAAACAATCTTTCTTTAGCCAGAAAGACGTGCAATGAAGAGAGGAAGACAAAGGGCCACCCAATTTGGTAGTTGGCTGGCTGAATGAGGGAGTTTAGGAGGAGCTTGCAAGAGTGCAAGGTGCGGTGGCCGGAGAAGGAGAAAAGAAGGGATTCTTGACTTGTCCTTAGCTGAGGAAGCTAGGGACTTGAGGGCTCTTTATAGAGCTCAAAATCGAGCTCTAAAGCAGGGAAAGAGACTTGGTTTATTCGTAATTTTAGGAAAAAAGATCCCCTAAAATCTCAAGCTCTCCTAATCTCTAAGGGTTAATTTAGGATTCTTGAGACAATTCAATCAATTGAGAATCATCTCTAGATCAATCCCTCCAAATTTGGAGGGATTGGGATCTGATTTGAGGGAGAAATCCTCCCTCGAATCTCATTGCAAGTGCTTTCATACCATCAATGGCGGCAAGGGTATAAATGTGAAGATGACGAGAAAGCTAGGGGGTAAATGCAAGAATTTTGAAATTTAGAAGGTTGATTGTGAGAAATAGAGATCTTAAGGACTGAATTTTAAACTGTCAAGATAGACTCTAATTAGGTCCAAATTTTTGTCTTAACCCAATTTGAACCCAAGGAATTTGATGATGAACTTGGATTTGAGTTTTGACCACTTTTAATGAGTAAATTACACAGAAGCCCAAATTAGGGCAAGTTCTTATCTGAAACTCTATTCTAAATCAACATGGGTTCAGATGATCAAATCAAAGGTACCAAATCTCTTAGAATAATTTTCTATGAATTCTAAGAGGTTTAAATTAATTTTATCCTGATCAAAACCTCTTTAATTAAAGTGTGGTTGATAATTAGAGTTTTTAATCTTTTTTTACCGTAGAAATGTGTGAAACCATGTTTCAGTCAATGTCGACTCATTTTTTAGAATTTTGTTCTCAATTAACCTTCAATTAACCCGTGATTATTCTGTATTTGTGATGTACAGTTAAAATTGTAAAATTAACCTTATTTTCCTTTTTCTTCTTAAATGGGAGTGATGCAGAATTGTGACCCTCAGATATTAGGTATGAGCTTTTATCATTCAAACCTAACTAAATGTGGCTAGTTAGGACCCATGATAGTGCTACCACCACTATCGTCACAAAAATCTTTTTGGAATGATAACATAAACTATCACAAAAAAAGACATCCCAAAAAGATTTACCGTCACAAATGATCTAACATTTGTGACAGTTAAAAACCATCACAAAAGACCTTATGTAATGTCTAACAACCATCACAAAAGATTTTAAGTGACGATTAAAAACCATCATAAAAGACCTTATATGACGTTTAACAACCATCACAAAAGCTCGTACGTGACATTTAAAAACCATCACGAAAGATCGTACGTGACACTTAAAAACCATCACAAAAGACCTTAAGTGCCATTTAAAAATCATCACGAAAGATCTTATGTGACCTTTAAAAACTATCATAAAAGATTTTATGTGACGGTTAAAAACTATCACAAATTTACAATAATAATTTACCATCTCAAATTCTTTAGAGTCATTTCACAAAAATAATATGGTGCCAAAATTTATTTACCTTTTCAAAAATTTTTAATTACTGTAATATAATATCCCATGATTAACTTTTCTTTCAACAATATTATTTTACCTATAGTATTAATAGAACTCATTATAATAACATTCACACATATCAAAAAATATATATTTCATTCATTTTCAATACAAAATATTCATGTCGTCAATTACAAAAAACTAAACATACAGAAATGAAACTAAAAGCCATTCCTACAAAAATTAACTTATTCAAAACATGTTCCTACTCATCAAGAAAGTAATCATCTTCATAGTCAAGATCATTTTTATTCTCAAAATCATCATCTTCAATATCACTGCTTACTCCACTTCCCACACTACTAAGACAACACTGAGACGAAGAAGCTTCTCATTGCTTAGTTAGCATATCCAAAACTTTCTCCATCATCTTTTCCATCATATCCATTCGAGTCTTGAAAGCTTTATTGGAAGAATAAGCACCTCTTATATAATAACTAGATGTGCTAACAACAAGACCGATACCACATAAAAAACCAAGATGTTCTTTTCCAGTGAACTGCAAATATGCATCATCATCTGACAACACTGAAGTAGAATTACATCCCTCTAACCACGCTGTAAGATCTTTCATACGTTCCTAATTAACATAAAAATTTAATTCGTCGTAAAAAATTATCAAAAATTATTTTTATATATGAAGTTATTTATACACATAACTAATAAATAAATTAATTCAACAAACTTACATATTATTTTTTGTACTCATCATACCAAATTCTTGACCCATTTGGACCATTTCGACTTTTGAAATACTTCAAAAGATCTTTCCTTAAAGCTTTATTCCCCTGTTTTGCCTATATCAAGTAATTTAATATATTATAAGGATAAAATAAAAAATTTAAAAAAAATTAATTAATACTTACAAGCTTATGATATAACTGATGCAAATTTTGTCTAACCATACGATGGATGACACATAGTCCGTTAACTCTATTCAACTTGTTTCTCTCTACTAGAGACTTTGAAACAAGCAAAAGAATTAATGCTTAAGATGAAAACTTAAAGTACAAAATTACAATTACTTAAAATCAATCCAAATAATTACCATATACTTGTCACTGATCCAATGATCTATGAGTCTACACCAAATATCGGGATGTACATCATAAGGTACTTTAGCAAACATCTCCGAGATAAGAACATTTTTATTAAAGTACTATAAGAAAACATAAAATATCAATTATTACATCAAAATCATAAATGTAAAAATTATAATTATTTTCCAAATTTAACTTATCCTTTCCTTCAACCTATATCGATAATTGCAATGGAGTTTGACTACTTGTTTCATAATTTATCATTAATGTAAGGACTATTTTCCCAACAAAAAATGTCCTTCAAAATCAATCTATAACTTATAAACATTTAAACAAAAAAATTACTTTAAAATAATGATTAAATATAAGAAATTATACCTGTAGATGCTTTAAGAGTTCCATCTTCATCTCATTTATCACATTAAATCTAAAATCTCTGCATTTGATTAGATAATAGAACAAGTTAATTTTTCCACTTTACTTTCGAACTTTTTACTATATAGTTCAACACTAACGCCTTCCTTAATGTCAACAAAGACTGTCTCTCCAGTTGCAAAACTATGAACAAAATTACAATGTACCTTTCCTCGTTTTCTTTTAGGAAGTGTAGAAGTTATCTAGAAAAAAATTGACGTAAGTAAAGAATTTATTATTACCATTAAAAAACAAATAATTATTATAACCAACCAATTGATTACCGAAGTTTCACCTCATCTTAAGCATGCTCGGGTCATCTAAAAAAATATATGAAACAAATTAATCAATACACAAAAATCAACTTAATCAATTATTCTTAAAACACAATCTACAATGATAATAAAATAATTAAGTTTTATATAATGTTACCTCTTCATCTTCATTCTGCTCAAATGCTCTTGTGTTATGAGTAGTATCTGTTGAACGTTTATGAGTTATGCGATAAGAGATTAGCTGCATGAAGATTTATAATAAAATATAATACATCAAATTAATCTATAATAAAAAAGCATCACTTAAAAATCATTAATGAATAAAATGTCACCTCATCATCATCTTGTTCAAAGGCCATTGCACCAGTAGTATGACTAGGAGCTCCAATACTAAGACATGCTTGATGATAAGTATCTCCTAAATGTCGAGAAAACGAACATTCGGACATCATCTAAAAAATTATAAAATAAATATATAAAAATCATGAACCTAGATACTATAAAAAGAAAAACAATACTTAAACCTGAAATGACCTAATAAACCAGTGGTGACATTTTTTTTTTAACTTCTGGAAAGGAACCAGCAGTGACGATGAAACAATTGATCTTGATATATTTGTTTAAAAATATTCTCCTGTAAATGTTGTATCTGATGTCCTTGCCAGCCCTCCTTTTCCACAGCAAGTACATTCCCATGCCCCGAAGGACACCCATATGCCCTGACGCCACCTATAGCCCCAACTCCACGTCAACCTATACTACCTGCCACAAGTAAGCCTCCCTCTCCTTTATTAATTACCTCCGCCAGCTCCTCTCCCAACATTGCTTCAGCGTCCCCACCCCTCGCAAGCAAATTGGTCATTTTAGAAAAAAATCCACTGGACAAAAAATTGTTGGTAAATTATTTGAATCCCCCTTGCACACCGACGTGCTCTACACCTTTTAAAACTCCCCCACTGGCAGACATCCATGAAAAATCTTCAGACCACTCCCATTGCACTACCACCACTAATTCTACCCGCACTTCTATCAACCTATCACCTATACTACCCATATTCCCTCCCCAACTTACTTCCTCCGATACTTATCCCCCTTTCCAACTTACTTCCTCTACATAGAATTCCCTGCCTTCTCCTATGAAAATAGATACTACCCATATTCCCTCCCCTCATACCACTGAATCATCCACTGCCCATACTCGTTCCCCTCATACCAGTGATCTCTCCTCGACCTTGGGGGCCAAAGCAATTCTGGAAGATGCTGCATTGAAAGTAACTAAATTTGAAAAGAATTTGTTGGGGAAAAGAAAGAGTTTTACAAAAGTGGCTAGGAATGCAGGTAGCAAAATTGAATTTGATCTACGAGCAACTGCAGCTGATATTCTTTTCATCTCTGAAACTCATGTGAAAAAGAAGCGAATGGTTACAATTGCAAAACGGTTCAGAAATTATAACTATTCTGTGGTAGAGTGGGAAGGCAGATCAGGGGGTTTGCAACAATTGCCTGTTACTCCTATATACTCTGAAAAACATTGCATCTTAGCAGAAATCAATGTATGCAGACGATGTTATCTTGTTTGCTGCAGCTACCATGGAGGAAGTTCTGGAACTTAAAAGAATTCTCAGTCTATATGAGTTGTGCTCAGGTCAAAGAGTAAATTACTCAAAATCTAGAATCTACCTCAGCCGTGGATTTAGCGGCCAAATGAAGGAGAGCATATTGGGTGAATTTCAAATAAAAATCATGCCAGACCCTGAAAATCAGCCCACAAGTTAGCAAAATTATGTATCCTTCATGATGTCTATGGTTCTTAGGATTGTATCAACATCCCGTCCCTTGTAGGTTGCTTATAAATGAAAGCTCTCTTTTTAACTTCAAAAAAAAAACTTGTAGGGAATGTTCTGTTGCACAGCATTGGGAATGGTGACATTGGGGGTAATGTTTAACAGCTGAACACTAGAGGAGTTGGTGAGGCTCAATGGAGATGCCATTACAAAGGAAGAAGACCATAAAATTTAGAAGATACTTATCTGAACAATGAAGAACAGAACTCTTATTGAGCACGATCAGAGCTCACAAATGTTTGATCCAATCCGCACACAATCTGATCAAAGAGAACTTCCCAGGTTCAGCAATAGGAGAACATGCAGATCTCCTCTCTGATCTGCTTGGTGAGCTTCAATCCGTCGTAGAGAAGCAATAATGTAATGAACTAAATTGATGATCTGGCCCAAATATTGGATAATCTAATGGGCTTGGATATGCAGATAAACCACACCACCATACAGTTTCTACTTATCTTTCTTTTTTTGGTTGAAAAGGTCAAACATATATTTCCTCACCTTCTCAAAGAAAATAAAACAAACCAAATACATTGTCTTGAAAGCAATAAGCATGGAATGGCGAACTCATGTTCATTTCTTAACCTATATAATGGCATAGCAGAATTCATGATGTACAGGTATAGGCCACCAAGTTACCTTGAGCAAACCCAGAAGAGCTACACTCTAATAAAATGGGTGAGAACGAAAATGATGAAAGCTTTACCTGGTTCACCTTCACCCACATGCTAAAGCATGATGTTTCATGTTGAAAGCCTGAGAATCAACTCCCTTACCATGTCAACCCCTCAAGCTTTTTCTTCCTACTCGATAGACTACAAAGGCCAAACCAAAGGACAAAATTGGCAAAATACTGACTCATAAAATAGGTGTAAAACATGGATTGTCATGCAAGGTTTGCAGCTACAAAACCCATCAAATATGAATACCATTCCTGTTGGGGTAGATGGCACCATTACCAAGGGCTTGACCTGCTTGGCAGCATGGCCATTTTAGTAAGGCTTTTCTGTTACTCCGTTGGGCAGGTTAGTTCTGGTCACAACCCTACGTATGACATGAGCTGGAGTATGCAATTGATCATCCAGTTGCCCACATGAAGCTGCTATGATCCTAAGGAAGAGTGCTGAAGGTTTCCATGCCCTGATTTTAATTCAAGATGAAACTGAACTCCATTGAAGAAATAATGACTAGGAAATTCAATTATCTACATTCTTTGTTCAGTTTCAAATTTACCAACAAATGAGAGACCTGCTTGTTCAAGTTTGGGGATCATATCAGGGTTCACCTCATATTGGTGACAATGTCACTCATCCACATAACCCACACCACCATACAGTTTTGCAGATATGCAGACAGATGACCTGGAAAATCATTCTTCTAGATCCAAGGCACATAGCTCCTCTCATATGTGTTTTAGAACCCTCAGGCATGAAAATAACACAAGGATTCTTGGTATCTGGGTCAAATTCTGTACCATTTGTATGTTGAAGATTAAGAATTAAGATTACGAGTTGAACGTGCAAACTCAATGACAATAATTTGCATGCCTAGGCAAATGCCAAGATAGGAGGCATTATTTTCTTGACCATAGTTTGCTGCAAGAATTTTCCCTTGAACACCTCTGTCTCCAAATCCTCCATGAACAAGGCTAACATGAACAAGGTAGAAGTTGCTGAATGATAACTTTTATGCCTTGGCCTCCCTTTTTTGTATTTACTGATATGTAACATAGCCTGCATGTGGATGCCTTAGCTTATTTGTTTTTGTTTCGTTCTTGTAGTAGTACTTACTTTGGGCTAGTTTAAGTATCCTATGTATGTTTTATACTATGGCTACTTAATCAATTCTTTAACTAAACCTTAACTATTGGTCCATTTTTACCAGCCCAACACCATGTTGACCCCTTAATCAGGCTGTTACTGGTTTTTTTAATGTTGCCCCCTCTTAGCTGCAAATACTAACACGGACTTTGGGATGTGAATGTTGCCTTTTGCTTCTTGCCTATTGAGCCTTCATGCTAAATTCTTAGTATCTTAAAACTCAAAGCTGGGATGCATAGAGTAAAACACAATTCTATGGAATATTTTACTACCTTATTAAGTAATATGTTTAATAAACTAGTGTCTTTGACATATTTGGAATATCTGCAGGTTCCATTTAGTGAATATAATTCTTTTCTTTCGGCTGTTTTGTTTTGGCTGTTAAAAGCTTCTTATTTATTTATTTTGTGTTGTGTAGAAGTCATGAGTGGCCAACGTGGGTAAGAACTAAAATGACAAAGTTTGGCAATCCATGTGCCTGCAATGGCAAAGACAATGTCAGCAGGCCATTTACCAACTTTAATTAATGTTGTGCCCCTTGTTGGCACTTCTAACTATCCATTACAGAATGAATTTTCCATCTGCAATTCAAAAGGACCAATTACCTCTCAAATGTTAACAAGTAATAGTATGAACATGTCACATGGCATGATGTCCCCTGCAATTCATGGATCCTCCAATGGGGTAATGCTCACATCTAACCAAGGTCAGTTATCTCGATGAATAGGATTTCTTTCACAACAATGTGATCAGTCGTTATATGGCCTGCCCATTTCTATCACCAGAGGCTCTCTAAGCCAATACACCCAGGTCCAAGTGGTGTCTTAACAATATTCCTGATCTAATGGCTAAAGCAAGTATAAATCAGACTGTAAATTCTAATCAGTATGTTCAAAGGAAATTATTATCTAGCCATAGTCTTGAGAATGATGCACTGGATTGTGTCTCAGGAAAGGCTGAGCAAATAAATCAGTCGATTAGTACTTTGCATTGCGAGCTTTATATGAAGTAGGAAAGATTGGATTTGCAAGAGGAATTTCATGACACAAAAGGATCACAGGGTTGCAGCCAGCAAATAGTGGTCTAGATCTGACAAAGAAAAAGATTCTTTTTGGTTCAGACATAGTCTTGGAAATCATCCTAGAGGACCTAGTTTGCAGTTTTGGAAAGCACATAATGAAGCTTCTCAAGAAAATTTACTTCTTAAAGTTAGAACAATAATCATTTGTAAATGGAGCTAAGCCAATCATAGGTGTGAGTTTGTGCTATAACAGTAATGATATGCTCTCAATTCAAAAGAAGATACTGAGATCTTATAAAATATAACCTCATCTTCTTATTGGAAAGCCATTGGACCAGTGGTATGATGGGAAGTTTCAACGGTGAGACATGCTTGATGATGAACATTTCTTGAATGTTGAAAAAGTGGATGTTAAGAAATCATCTAAGAAAACATAAATAATATATTAGTTGATGTATGAAATCCAAACAAATCAATTACATGTAAAAAATAAGTTACAACTATAGTAAATAATCAATGGATGGGTGTCTATCGGATCTTCTTTTTCCCCTATGAAATAGCTTAAATTTTTCACTTGTTTTCGAAAAACAATATGAAGAAAGGAAAAGTAGTCCCTCAAAATAGATTATTTTCAGCAAAAAATAATTACCTTAAAAGTAAAAGGAGTGAGATTAATCGTCCTTTCAAATAATTTGCGAGAGTTAATAAAAGAAAGAAAAAGACCATTGCTGTGACATATGTAGTTGGCTGGAGAAAACTTTTTAAATTCTAAAAGATTACTATACACCGTTACCTTTTCATCTTCATGTTGCTCAAATATTTTTGAACGGCAAGGAATATTAACAAATGTCGACGAGTCAAGCAATTAGGCATCAATTTCAAAAAAATTTAGAATAAAATATAGTACATCAAAGAGTCGCAAAATATAAAAGCGTAATAAATAAATATCATTAACAAAAAAAATATATATCACGTCATTATCTTCTTAATGAAAAGTCATTACACCAGTAGTATGATCAGAAATCCTAAGATTGAGGCGTGCTTAACGACAAGTATATCCTATACATCGAAGAGGCCAACATTTTAGAGCCATCTACATTAAAAATTAACAAAGACAAACATATCAAGTGACAAAAACCAAACAAATCAATTATTATAAAAAAAATCAACTATTGTGCAAGAAATAAATTATTTTCATATAAAAGGCAACCAAATTATCATGTAAAAATAAATTAAATATAATATGCATTATAAAAAATTATAAACATCATAAGAGAAATGTATAATACCTTTAGAATAAATTTTTAATCTAAAGGATCAATTTCATTTGGAACTTCTTGGTAGGTTTCATCATTATTGTCAGACGTTGTAGATCCTTTTAAGACATCATAATATTCCCTCGACATTATTCTTGTAGGTATGATCCATCCATTTCAAGAATTATTTGAAACAAAGAACACTTGCTCAAGTTGACTTGCGAGAGTAATTAATGGTTCTTCTATTCTTAATCTATGACTCTATTTTAGACTGATGTAGCCATGTTTATCTTTGATGAATCCTAAATTTTGTTAAAAACATCAAACTAATCACACTTAAAAACAACACGTATATCATGCGTAAAACTTATCTCAATAATTTCAATGATTTCTCCATAATAGCCATCTAAACCTAAGTGAAGGTTAGACTTAACTATAACACCACACATTTGTATTCTCTTTGTTACATCCAAGACATTTAATTTAGGTGTCCATCTACTATCTTCATTTTCTTTAAGTATTTGGACCTAATTTTTAAGCCATTGAAGAAAATTAGCTGCACAAGACATGCATACTCATGATGGAAACAATTCATTGTACTCCTCAAAAAATGGATCCAACTCTTCAGTCTGCATTAAAATGAAATAGTGAGCTATGTTCATATCTTCTTCTGGCATTATCTTCTTGGTTGTTCCATTAATTACGTTACCACTTGATGATAAAATTGATAAAATACCATTCAATTAAAGTTCCATTTTACAACCATCATAGTTTCTTTCCTCTCTATTAAATAGACTATCTGGACTGTCTATATATTGCATAAAAGTTTACACATTCTTCTAATAGATATGCCACCGCAATCGATCCTTCAAGTTGTGGCACATTTTTGATATAATCTTTAAGTTACTGAAGATACCGCTCCCCAAGATACATTCATCTATATTATACTGGACCAACAATCTTTGCCTCACCAGCTAAATGAACTAGTAGATGTACCATCACATCAAAGAATGTCAGTGAAATATTTGCTCCATCTTACATAATGTCTCAACAATCTCTACCTCACGCTTCTCCAGAACAAGTGGATTAAGAACTTTTGAACATACAGTCTTAAAAAATGTACTCAGTTCCACCAACGGATCAAACACATTTGACGGTAACATCCCATGAAGTGCTAATGGTGCATGTAGACATGATGATCATAACTCTTCATCCCAGATATCTTTTTATCTGCTATATTCACACATTTGGAGAGGTTTGAGGAATAGCCATCTGGAACGCGAATCTTTTTCAAAAATTCTAACATTAATAGATGATTTTGTAAGGAAATTCATACTTGCCATTAGTTCGATCCTTTATACGTAACTCATTCCTTATGGTTAATTGTTGAAGATCCCGTCTAGCTTTTATTGTATCCTTTGGGTTACTAGCTAAATTCAATATCCCAAGAATATTCTCCATCACATTCTTCCCAATGTGCATTATATCTAAATTATGATAAATTTGCAAATCCTTCCAATAAGGAAGCTCCTAGAAA
This sequence comes from Thalassia testudinum, assembly GCA_037157565.1. Classification (NCBI taxonomy): domain Eukaryota; kingdom Viridiplantae; phylum Streptophyta; class Magnoliopsida; order Alismatales; family Hydrocharitaceae; genus Thalassia; species Thalassia testudinum. The sequence continues at coordinate 79,623 of JAZHRO010000080.1, forward strand.
AATATACTATTCTTCCTCCAACGACCAATGCCTGGCTGCTTAAAAAGGTAACCCAAGGGTATGTCTACCAAGTTCTGTTATTGCTACCACATGAAGGATCCAACAAAGCACGACAAGTTGAGACATTCTCCTATAGATTGTCCATCGAATCTATTATTAAATTGACGCTCCCTCCACCTATGGTCTTGCGGAAGAAATCGACGATGTCTTAAATATTATTGTTTTCCACTTTCATCTAGTCATAGATTGTGTATCATCCATACACATTGGACAAACAAATTTACCTTTTGTACTCCAGTAGATAAATTTGCATAAGTAGGGAAATCATTAATGATCCACAATAATGTCGCTAACATTAAAAACATCTCTTTTCTATGTGCATCATATGTCTCTACTCCTGTATTCCACAATAACTTTAGCTTATCGACTAACGGTTGCAAGTGTACATCAATTGCATTGCTTGGACCTTTAGGACATGATATGAGTAACATCATCATGAAAGACAATTTCATGCACATCTATGGAGGTAAGTTATAAGTGATGACAAACACTACCCATATAGTATAATTATTGTTCATATTTGCAAAAGTATTGAATCCACTACTAGAAAGACCAAATCTAACATTGCGAACCTCCTTTGCAAAATTTGGATGCATGTTATCAAATCTGATCCACTCTTCTGCATCTGCAGGATGATGCATAATTCCCTTAGTATCTGGTATTCTTTTATCACTATGGTGCGACATCCTATTCAGGACGTAGATCGCGTAAAAAATGAATACGTCGTAGTATAACGTGAAATACGTCTCAACAAATAAAATTAACAGAACTGGAAGTCCCGATCAATCACAGGGAAGCACAAAAACGCTTTTGATTTCATGCACTTATTCTAAATCAATTACTAAGTAAAACACAATGAATTACAATATATATATCACATAGAGCATTTGAACATGAATTTCATACATGAAACTAAACTAAATGATAACATGAATATAAACTACTTATGGAATATAACAAAGGCACCACGGGTAGATCATGGTGGCCTTTCGGAAAGGTTGAGAGAAGCAGCGACAATCTGACAAGGTGACCCAACAGATTTTTCAGACGAAGGCAAGAAGAAAAAGAATGAAGAGAGTTGAGAAAGTTGTTTTTCAAGGGGGACCCTTAGGTCCTTTTATAAGCTTTTCTTTCTCGTGCAAGAGTTGAGAAGTGCATGCACCCCGCCCGCAACCCACACCAATTTCTACGCAGCACAGGGCTCGAACCCGTGCCTCGTGCATACACGGGCACACGTGCGAGCTAATGTGCTACGTAGAGCCTTTGTAATATACTTAATTATATTTATATTAATCCGTTCTGAGTGGCGATGTGGCACGTTCATGACCGTTGGATGAAGATCCAACGGCCCATGCTGCAAGGCGAGGCGCCTTCAGGGGTTGGGGGTGCGGCGAGGGGTGGCTGCGATGGTGCCACGTGCCATCGTGGCCGTCCGTTCTTCTCTTTATATCTGATGACATAAGTCTCCAATTAAGTTGATTTCTGTACCGTTGGACTGCAAATGTCAATCTAGATCCATCCGTACGGTTGGATTTGTCACCTGAGATCCGGATCTTCTTCAATTTGCACCTTGGCTCTTGCTCTTCCACGGACTCCCTAGGGTGCTACGGGAGTCTAATTGATGCAATCTTGGATGCGTTGGACTCCCGTCGTTATTCCGAATAGATCCATAAGGTTAGATCGGTCATCTGCAGCGATGGATTACCTGCAATCATTAATAACTCTCAAATAACATCATTTAATACATAAAACACATATATCAACTACGATGCAAAATACGATGCATATGCATGCAGAATGTTCATATTAAGCTAAGTTCTAGCTTAATTCAGGCGAGTTAGGACCTATGATTGCTGCGCAATCATACCCTCATGCCTAAATTTTGCTAGTCCTTAGCAAGTGCAAGACTAAATACATATTACCAAGAGTTAAACTAAAAATTTATTTCTTTTTGTTGCATCCAAAAATTTAGAATCCAGATAACTATGAATATATAATGTTATAGTTTCTACAATGGATCCAAGCGAAGAGTCGATATACATTTAAAGCTTGTACTAGACTCGTAGTAAAATTCTTTCGAAATAGGCAAACCTCTCCTCTCAGGTTATAAAATATTTTCTAATTTTGGCCAAGGTGTTTGGTTTAGGTAGGAGATGTCTGAGTTAACTGAATTGTATTTCGTGGGTCACTCTTTTCTAGTGCTTCTTAGAGACTAGTATTTCAAAATTTAGATTTCCAAATTATTGAATAAATCAACTTAGATAGGGGCTGGAAAAATTGTGCTCTCTTTAATCTTTTCTACTCTTCTAACTTTTTTTTCTTTTTCTTCCTGAGCTCACATCTCACCAGATTTGCAAATGTATTTGGTAGTCTCACATGACATGACACTTTAATTAAGTTCTGATAATCCTATGACTAAGTCAAGTTCCTCAACCCATATTCAGACGATCAGAAATACAGAAGAAGTTGGTTAAGACTGTATTTGGTGGCTCATAAGGGTGGTAGGTGTTTTTACCTCAAAACATTTAACTTGACTCACATTACGCAACTGTTTCACATAATTTTTTTTTATTATTTTTCTTTCTTTTTTTTTCTGCTTCTTGTAACTTTTTTTTTCGAGCAAACTCCTTTGTACGCAATTCTAAAGGCACAATGCCACAACACGACATACTGCTGTATTTATCAACACAACATAACATGACAAACGTACTTTTACACGTAAGGCATTCTTGACGAATTTTGGGATGACCAAGAGGATTTTGGGTGGCTTATTTGGTGAAAGTACCTCTTCTCAGCACCGGGTAGGGGACGGATAGGACAACGTATTTCTGACCTTGACATTTGTACCCTCCTTCAACCGAGGATTCCGTAGAAGACGGTCGAGACCATCCACCTCAATCATAGTTTTATTAGAACTCGCTCTCTGTGTTTTTGCCTTATTTAGTGGCTCTCGTATGGAATTTCTTACAAATTTAGTACGCAAGAACTGCCCAACTCCAAATGTCATTATTCAATTACTAAATATTCTTTATACTAGCCTTAGAGCACCAGTACTCTCTACTCTCACCTCACATATCTTTTTGGTGAATCCACTAGAAGATAGTTCACCTAACTCTCTGATTGTTATCCAAGGGTTCAGGAGAAGAAGCGATGCTTCTTCTCGACAAACTAGAGATGTCTATCAATTTCGCAGAGGATCCATTGCAAAATCTACATGCAAGTATGAAATTATACTGGATTCTATGTCTATGAATCTATTAAAGAATAAATCTTTAATAAAACATTTTGATAAAATGATCTAATCCCCCAATCGTTGGCAGAAAATTTTAAATTTTTATGAACCACCTCTCCATGCCTAAGTGTTTACATGTCCTCATGTATGAATAAAAGAAATAAGACAGGGTGTATGTGGATAGAAATTACCTGAAACTGCTTCTGAGTTATCATTCATTTAACGCCATTGCTGCAATGCCATACACAATATGCAGAACAATATGCAAAACATTATGCGAAAATGAAATATGCTACGTATATATGGTATGTATATATGTATACGTGCTGAGTTTAACGCCTCCAGCTGAGCAACTCATCAGTCATACGTCCACAAGAAGATGTATCATTTCGTCAAGAGGAGGTTCCTGGGTAAAGAATGGTTTGAGGCGCTAGCCATTAACCGTAAAAACGTGCCCAAATTTTGGGTCTCTAATTTGGATCGCCCCATTAGGATACGGATGGACCACCAGAAACGACCCAGTCCACTTGAACTTGAGCTTTCCCCCAAAGAGTTTCAATCGGGAGTCAAACAACCAAACCTGCTGGTTAGGTGCGAACTCCTTCCTTCAGATGTGTCGATCATGGAAAGCTTTTGCCTTGTCCTTGTATATTTTTGCATTCTCATATGCTTCCCGCCTAATATCCTCTAACTCACTAAGCTAGAGCTTCCTTTCATAACCTCCGACCTCGAGGTTAAAATTACACTTCTGCACCGCCCAAAAGGCACGATGCTCCAACTCCATAGGAAGGTGACAGGCCTTTTCATACACCATGCGATATGGTGACATTCCGAGCGGGGCCTTATACGCAGTCTGATATGCCCATAGTTCATCGATCAACCAATCGGACCAATCCTTCCTATCAGGTCTAAGGATAAGCTTGATTTGACAGTTTGATACTTCAGCCTGCCCATTGATCTGTGGGTGATATGGGATAGCAATGCGGTGCTACACCCCATATTTCCTCAATAATGATTTGAAATGGGCATGGATGAAATGGCTTCCCCCATCACTTATCAGGGTGCGGGAAACTCCGAATCTCGCAAAAATAAATTCCCAAATAAAGGATATAACAATCTTATGATCAGCTCGTATTGCCGGGATGGCTTCTACCTACTTTGAGATATAGTCTACTGCGATGAGTATGTACTCAAAGCCATGCGAGTTCGGGAAGGGACCCATAAAATCGATGCCCCAGACATCAAACACTTCTACGACCAGGATGGATTGGAGAGGCATCATGTCTCTTCAAGTCATAGAACCAACTACCTGGCATCGCTTACAGCACTTGGCAAACTCATGTGTATCTCTGAAAATGGTCGACCAGAAAAATCCCAACTGCAAAATCTTTGCAGCGATTTTTTGACCTGAGAAATGACCCCCACAAGAGTCGCTGTGGCAGAAGGATAGCACACTAAAGATTTCCAAATCAGGGACGCATCTACAGATGATCTAATCAGCCCCAATGCGAAAGAGCAATGGGTCATCCCAAAAATAGAACTTAGCCTCTAATATAAATTTGAGCTTTTGATCCTTAGATAATCCCGCAGGTAGCCTACCTGCGACAAGATAGTTTACTATATCAACATACCAAGAAAACTCCACAGAGTTGATAGATAGTAGACTCATCTGGAAATCGATCTGATATCGGCGAGTATGGAATGTAGTCTGGGTCTAGCCGAGACAAATGGTCTGCCACAACATTATGTCCTCCGGCTTTGTACGGATTTCAACATCAAACTCCTGCAACAAAAGGATCCATCTAATAAGGCAAGGTTTGGCTTCCTTTGCCAACAAATGCCGGAGGGCGGAATGGTCAGTGTAGATAATAACTTTGGACCCGAGTAAATATGACCTAAATTTCTCCAACCCGAACATTACGATTAGCAATTCTTTCTCGGTGATTGTATAGCTATGCTAAGCCTCATTCAGCATTTTGCTGACGTAGTATATTACAAATGGATGGCACTCCCGACACTGGCCAAGAACAGCTCCAACAGCGAAGTCGGAGGCGTCACACATCATCTCGAAGTCACGTGACCAATCGGGGGTTGGAGAATAGGTGCACTGAAGGCAGCTTTTCACAAGGTCTAAAAAGCGCTGAGACACAAGGAGTCGAATTCAAAAGGCATGTCGGTTACCAGAAAATTCGTTAATGGACAAGCAATTTTCGAGAAATCTCAAATGAATCTTCGATAAAATCCGACATACCCTAAGAATGATCTGATTTGCCTGACAGAGCTAGGTGGAGGTAATTGTAAAATGATTTCAAACTTAACTCAGTCGACCTCGAGTCCATTAGAGATCCTGTGACCTAGTACGATGCCATCCTTCACCATAGAATGACTTTTTTTCCTATGAAAGTACTAGGTTAACTTCTATACATCTCCTCAGAATCTTTGTGAGGTTATCGAGACAAGATGAGAAATCATCTCCAAACACAGAGAAGTCGTCCATGAACACTTCTACGCAATTCCCGATCATGTATGAAAAGATGGCCATCATGCATCGTTGAAAAGTAGCTGATGCGTTTCAGAGGCCGAAAGGCATTCGCTTAAAAGCGAATGTTCCAAAGGGACACGTAAAAGTCGTCTTGTCTTAGTCTTCCGGGTTGATTGCGACTTGATTGTATCTGGAGTATCCATCCAGAAAGTAGAAGAAACTACACCCGACTAGCCGTTCTAGAATCTGATCAATAATAGGCAAAGGAAAATGATCCATTTTGGTAACCGATTTTAGTTTCCTGTAGTCAATGCAAACCCGCCAGGAAGTCGTGGTGCCAGTCGAGATGGATTCACCCAATTCATTTCTGATTACGGTGAGTCCCACCTTTTTGGGCACTATCTGAATGGGACTCACCTATTGGCTGTCAAAAATCGGATAGATAATGTCTACGTCCAGCCATTTAATGATCTCCTTCTTGACAACCTCCAACATATTTGGATTTAGGCGTCTCTGAGGTTGTCTCGATGGTCTTACCCCTTCATTAGTGTAGATATGGTGAGTGCAATATGAGGGGCGAATTCCATGGAGATCAGCAATGCCCCACTCGATAGCAACCCTATGTGCTCACGAAACGAAGATCAACCAGTGTTCCTGATCTAGAGTCAAGTGAGCATTGATAATCACTGGATATGATGAATCATGCTCATTTGAGCGAATCAGGTAAGGGCTGTAGCTCTAGTAGCGGAGGGTGGGGAGGAGGGTTATGCAGGGGAGGAGAGGAAACAATAGCGGAAATTTGCTAATCCTGATTTATGAAGAATCTGCTTGCAGTGGTCAAGCAATCCTATCTTAAGATACCAGTGTTGGATAGGACAGGATAGTCAGGATCAGGGTTAAGAGCAGATGAACACCCATGACAACCAAATCCTTAAGATGAAATGTGTATATCAGTAGTCGCAATCTCGTGTGGATCGTGATCAAAGACCCTTGATAGTGAGGATAAATGTGCCATTGGGTCGCTGCAAAGGAGCCCAATGTTCCCACAGAAAGCTGAATCTTCGTCATCGTTATCCTCCTCGATCAAGTCACAATCAAAGTTTTTTTATGCCCTGAAAATGTCTAGTCTAAGCTTTTCGTTTCGCAGGGCAATCTCCATGCACCCTGATGCACAGTCGACATTTGTGCGGGCGGTTGCCAGAAATGGGTGACCTAAGATAATCGATACATCACGAAGATTAGGAGGAACCTCCATATTAAGAACAAAAAAGTCCACTGGAAAGCAGAATCCTTGGACTTTTACGATCACATTTTCAACCACCCCCCTCGATGTTTTTACAGATCGATCAGCCAACTGTATGGTAACCAAGGTAGGCTTTAATTCCCCAAATCAAAATCAATCAAATATTACGGTGGGAGTTAGGTTGATGGACAATCCCAAGTCAAGAAGGGCCTTATCAAAAGGGAAATCCTGCAATAAGCAGGAAATCAATGGTATGCCCGGGTCCTTATTCTTTGGCGGTAAATCAGCTAAAATAACTGCACTGGCTTCCTTAGATAATACCGCTTGTCGTCTGATCCTCTGCTGTCGCTTCGGAGTACAGTAATCCTTAAAGATCCTAGCGATAGCTGGGATGTGATCTATCACTTCGAGGAGAGGGACCTGAATGTGTGAACTTCCTTGAACATAGATTTCAGGTCCTCAAAATTCTGCATGCCCTTTTTCTGTGCTGAATCTCGTGTTTAAGGCCGCAGGAAAAGGGATGAGAATTTCAGGGTCTAAAGGCTTCTTTCCTTTATCTAATGAAGATAGCTTGTGAGAAGAGGGTTGTGAGTCATCTCGTGGTATGGCGCAGGAAAAATCGTTACCCGCTTGCCTAAGTAGCGGGTCCTGTGTAGTCTTTCTACTCCTTAAGGTAGCAGCTTTTGCATCGACGTATTGTCCATGCAAGGGCAGAGGAGCAAGTTGGTCTAGATACACAGAGGTGGCTGACCGAGCCCATAACCAGGAGGTGCGGGAGGTACTTGCATAACCGCGTGTACTTACCCCTGTGGTGCTTGGAATCTAGGCAGGTCACCCTGATTCTGCACATATTTCGAGTTCGGGACAGGTTGGGAGGGTAAAGCTCCCTGTGATCTATGCTCCTGCATCATCTGGTTTTGCGTGTTCTGTATGCTCTGTATTTGGTCAGCCATTGCCTTCATTATTTGGAGGTTGTCATGAGTAGATTTCCAAATAGATGCCTACAGTTCCTCCTTCAACAACTCCAAAGGGTCGACTCGCTTTGGAGGATAGTTGGCAGCTTAGTGCAACGGCTGATAGATAGAGCGTGTCTGTTGCTACTGAGATGGGAATGGCTGTTGCATAGGATACATGTTCTACACATTCCCGTATTGTCTGATCTGGTAGTGTAGAACTTGACTCGGTCTCTGTGGATTACCAGACCAGGCGAAATTGGGATGCTTGCGCCAACCAGGGTTATATGTTTCAAAATACGGGTTGTTACGCCCGTATCCCTGAATGACATTAACATCTTCGTAAGTCGAAGATGTCTCAAATGCGAATTCATCAAAAGAATACGCACTTGCATCATCATGTGGTGTGAAATCCTGATTGTACGGTGTCAGATCCATATTGTTCATAGGTTCCTGGTATGCAGGATCCCGCAAAGATGGAGAGAAAACATCTCGAGTAATCGGATATGTACGAGAAGAGGGGGCTCAGGAGTAAGATTGAACAGTGTTGCCAGAAGATCCAGATCTCACTCGCATCAATTCATCAAACTTCTTATCGAGCAGATCCACCTTATCCAGCTTTTTGGTGATAATGTCCATGTCAGCTCAAGCAGATTCGTCTTGAGCTTCGTGGACATTAACTCGTTGCCGTCCAGGTAGTTGAAACTGGTTCATTGAGGCGACATTCATCGAGTTCTCTACTAAGGACTCAAACAGTTCAAATGCACTGTTCTCGTCCTTCGCAAGAAAATTTCCACCGCTAGATGCATCGGCCAGGTACCGATGTGTGCCATCCAACCCATGGTAAAATATTTGCGTAAGGTGCCATTTGAGTACACCATAATGTGGACACTTCCTGAAAAGATCATGAAATCTGTCACAGGCATCTTGTAGCTTCTCTCTAAGGCCTTGAGCAAAAGTCGTGATTGTGCGTCTCATGGCATTTGTTTAACCATTCGGGAAGAACTTTTGGAGAAATTCGCGACATAATTCCTCCTAGGTTCCAATTGGCCTCCCGATGGTCTTGAACCGATAAGCAGCTTTATCCTTGAGAGAGAAAGGAAAAAGCTTCATGAGAACAATTCCAATATCAATATTCCTAAGTCGAACTGACTCTGCAATCCAACTCGGGTCTTCGAGGTGTTGGAAGGGATCATCATTTGAGTTTCCATGGAAATGAGTCTAAATTAAACTTACGATATTCGATTTTAACTCGAATGCATCTCCACCTGCGGGAATCCGAACCTGAGGTGCTATGATTGTTGCCACCGGATCATAGAAGTCCCGCAGTTCTCCGCGTAGTGGGTGCTACATCCTATCGAGTGTCGTAAGAATCCGTTCGATGCTCTGCTGATATTTATGTTCTGTTTCCTCAACCCTGGCTTCCAGACGAGAGGTTGGGCGAAAATCACCTCTGCCGCCTTGGGTTTGGCTCCCAAGGTCCTGCAAGGTTAGGTCTTAATGACCTTCCTTGCATACACCAACTCAAAAGGTTGGTGTAGTCAAGTAGAACAAAGCTAAGACCTCGTTAACCAAAGTGGTCCTTAAAATTAGATGACCAGATTTTTCGTTCAAGTTCAAGTTGAAGAAAATTCGGCAAGAGATCGACGGCAACGAATTCCCACCTCTCAAGCTAACCCGACCAGACTGGATACAAGGGGATTACGAGGAAAGTTCTTCCTTCGACTTTTGGCTCCGGTTCCGTTACCCGCAGCTATGGTCATTTGATGCTACCCTACAACCTTAGACACCAGGTTTTGCAAAAGAAGATGAAACTACTTAGTAGTTTCAAGCCAAATGCAGGTTATTTGATGTGTTCTTTGTGAATTTTAACCTATCTTTTCAATGTAATATTTATGGTGGCGATCCACAAGGTGACGTGCCTTACCAACGAACTTTTGGACTCGTTAGGGTCCAAGTTAATCTAATGTGGTCCTATTGGCTCATGCGCATCTAACTTGTTTCAAATTAAAGACCACAAATCAAGTATAAACTCTCAAGTAAAGATGGAATTCAAATGATTTGAAACTTAACAAGAAGATTCCTTTTTCAATAGATTTTTCAGAGTATTTTTTAAAAATTTTTACTATTCCCAACAATTAGTTATGATTTTTTAACTAAGGGGTCAATCTAGGATTTAGACCTCGTGTTGATTTTTCTGTTGAAAACGTATTAAATATGGTCCAAAAATTTTGTAAAAATATGATAATGAAAGCTAATTTGATTATCTTTCAAACCCCACCGGTTGTGAGTAAATCAGATTTGTATGTTGGTTAGAATTGATTTTCAAAGTTCATAAAAGTTCTATTTTTAAGCAATCTGACACATGTACTCTACGACTTTTTAAAAATTCCAAAGAAGGAATTTCTTTTTGGGAATGGTGGCGTTGGAAAGATAATTTGAAAATCTAATTCCAGTCCAAATTTCAAGATTTTTGGAACAATAGAAACATGACTATTGAAATTTGAAGATAACAGTTACTTTTTTGCCGAATTTCTAATAACAATCTGTGCACCTAATTTCTGCAGCACATGCTTTGATTCATTCTCTGCTTCTCTGATTTAATCATGCACACAAAAATAGTATGTTACAGATGAAATCAAAAGTCACCTTGCCTCCCCGACAACGGCGCCAATTTGTTAAGGACGTAGATCGCGTAAAAGATGAATACATTGTAGTATAGCGCGAAATACATCTCAACAAATAAAATTAACAGAACTAAGAGTCCCGATCGATCGCAGGGAGGCAAAAAAACGCTTTTGATTTCATGCACTTATTCTAAATCTAATTACTAAATAATAAACACAATGAATCACAATATATATATCACATAGAATATTTGAATATAAATTTCATACATAAAATTAAACTAAATGATAACATAAATATAAACTACTTATGGAATAGGACAAGGGCACCACGGATAAATCGTGGTGACCTTTCATAGAGGTTGAGAAAAGCAGTGACAATCCGACATGGTGGCCCAACGAATTTTTCAGACGAAGGTAGAGAAGACAGGAAGAAGAGAGAGAGGCAGAAGAAGGAAGAAGAAAAAGAATGAGGAGAGAGTTGAAAGAGTTGTTTTTCAAGGGGGGCCCTTAGGTCCTTTTATAAGTTTTTTTTTCTCGTGCAAATCCTTCTTCTTGGTTGGTTTACTCTGGTGCTGCCACACGGCGCATTTAAACCAACAATTAGTTATGAATTTTTAACTAAGGGGTCAATCTAAGATTTAGACCCCGTGTTGGTTTTTCTATTAAAAATAGTATTAAATATGGTCCAAAAATTTTGTAAAAATATGATAATGAAAGCTAATTTGATTATCTTTCAAACTCCACCAGTTGTGAGTAAATCAGATTTGTATGTTGGTCAGAATTAATTTTCAAAGTTCATAAAAGTTCTATTTTTAAGCAATCTGATACATATGTACTCTACGACTTTTTAAAAATTTTACAATTGGAATTTCTTTTTGGGAATGGTGGCGTTGGAAAGATAATTTGAAAATCTAATTCCAATCCAAATTTCAAGATTTTTGGAGCAATAGAAACATGGTTATTTAATTTTGAAGATAACACTTACTTTCTGATCGAATTTCTAATAGCAATCTATGCACCTGATTTCCGCAGCGTCCGCTTTGATTCGTTCGCCGCTTCTCTGATTTAATCCTGCACACAAAAATAGTATGTTACAGATGAAATCAAAAGTCGCCTTGCTTCCCCGACAACAATGCCAATTTATTCGGGACGTAAATTGCGTAAAAGATGAATACATTGTAATATAGCGCGAAATACGTCTCAACAAATAAAATTAACAGAACTTGGAGTCCTGATCGATCGCAGGGAGGTAGAAAAATACTTTTGATTTCATGCACTTATTCTAAATCTAATTACTAAATAATAGACACAATGAATCACGATATATATATCACATAGAATATTTGAACATGAATTTCATACATGAAATTAAACTAAATGATAACATAAATATAAACTACTTATGGAATAGGACAAGGAAACCACGGGTAAATTGTGGTGGCCTTTCAGAGAGGTTGAGAGAAGCAGTGACAATCCGACAGGGTGGCCCAACAGATTTTTCAGACGAAGACAGAGAAGACAGGAAGAAGAGGGAGAGGTAGAAAGAAGAAAAAGAATGAAGAGAGAGTTGAGAGTGTTGTTTTTCAAGGGGGCCTTAAGTTCTTTTATAAGTTTTTTTTCACATGCAAATCCTTCCCCAAATCCTTCTTCATGGTTGATTTATTCTGGTGCTGCCACATGACGCATTCTAATGCCCTCAAATCCACATCGCACAGCTCCTGCGATTCCGCACCCCTTCTCACATTTTCGTCTTCAAATCCCGCCTCATCATCTCAGCCGTCCGATCTTGCAATCGGACGGCTTAAGCGCGCACTCTTCGCGATCCTTGGCGCGATTCACGCGCCTTCCTGATTTCGCACAACCCACACAGTCACACGTCCCGCCCGCAGTGTTCTCTAATCGCGCTACGTGGCGCGCTCTACACCATCCAATCGTGCATGCACGCTTGCACGCACCTACCCGCAACCCACACCAATTTCTGTGCAGCGCAGGGCTCGAACCCGCACCCCACGCATACGCGGGCGCACGCGAGCCAATGCACTACGCAGAGCCTTTGTAATATATACTTAATTATATTTATATTAATCTGTTATGGGTGGCGATGTGGCACGTTTGTGGCAGTTGGATGAAGATCCAACAGCCCACACTGCGAGGCAAGGCACCTTCAGGGGTTAGGGGTATGGCAAGGGACTGCTGCGATGGTGCCACGTAGCGCCATCGTGGCTGTCAGTTCTTCTCTTTATATCTAATGACGTAGGCCTCCGATTAAGTTGATTTCTGCACCGTTGGACCGCAAACGTCGATCCAGATCCATTCATACGGTTGGATTTATCATCTGAGGATTAAATCTTCTTCAATTTACCCATTGGCTCTTGCTCTTCTACGGACTCCCTGGAGTGCTACGAGAGTTTAATTGATGCGATATTGGATGCGTTGGACTCCCGTCGTTATTCCGAACAGATCCATAAGGTTGGATCAGTCATCTGCAGCATTGGATTACCTGCAATCATTAATAACTCTCGAATAACATAGTTTAATACGTAAAACACATATATCAACTATGATGCAAAATATGATGCATATGCATGTAGAATGTTCATGTTAAGCTAAGTTCTAACACAATTTAGACGAGTTAGAACCTATGATTGCTACGCAATCACATCCATTTCGCAGTCTTTGATGACATAAAAAGCCGTTGAAACCTTGGAATCAAAGGGAAATAGTGAAGAGCTTTTGTTGGTTTTCTTTTCTTACTTCGATTGAGGTTAGTCCCTGTGAACATATATCTTGAGGCATTACACTTAGGACAATGTTCAAGTTTTTCATTATTCTTCCAAAATAAGATACAATCATTAGGATATGCATCTATCTTCTCACAATTCAAGCCCAATGATTAAAGGCTCTTCTTTACGTGATACCAATGTTTTGGATAACCTTTTGGATAACCTAATAATTCACCAATAAAGTCAAGCATATCTGATATCATCTTTGACGTAGAATGGTGAATAACTTTTAATTTGAATAATCTCAATATGAAATTTAATTTAAACATCTTTAACCCTAGAGCAATAGATTCCTCTGCTCCTGGCAACATTTTATAGAAATCATCAACATCCACATTAGTTGGTATATCATTTTCAAAATCTATAGGAGCCCCTCCTATATCATACAGCATATCCATTAACTCATCATTTCCACCATCTTCATTCTGCACATTCTGATGATAACCATTGTGATGTATCTCCAACTTCCCCTCCATGCACATTCCAAATTGTATATCTTGGCCACCAACCATTTAATATATAAGATGCTAATGCACATCTTCTCGATTACTCTTTCTTGTGTTCATACAAATCTTACATTGACAAAATATCCAATCTTTCTTAGACCCAAATCTATACATTGATCGATCCTCATGAAATACCCAATCCAAAAATCGGCATACTCCAATATCATATACTTCTATGTCTTCAAACCATATCCATCCATGTCTTATCCATATCTAAAACCTAAAAAAAAGATCATTTTAAAAGGTCTTTAGATTTCATAGATGAATGAAAGAAAAAATATAATATAATATATAGACAAGACCAACCACAACAAAATCATAACTTAAAAAGATTGAAACTAAAAACACATGTGTAAAACAAAGAATAATATCCAAATCCAAAATATGTCATGACCAAACAAACAAAGAATTTTGATTAAAAGATTCTTATAATAATGACTAGATCTAACTTTACAAGATTTCACTAGAAAATTATTATCTTCAAAGAATAAAACTGCAAAAGAAATTGGTAAGCCTCAACCAATTGATGCATCAGAGAACCATGGAACAGATGGTTTACATCCTTAGGATACTAAGACATGAAATTTTATTCTGCAATTAGAATACAGGCTATGCATCATCTACATCTTATTTGCATACAACAATAAATTTATGCATTTGTAGTATTATTGCAATCTTTCGTGAAGCCACCTTCTATCTCCTAAACTCCCACAAAGAAAAGATCCTAACAAAAGAATCCAAGGGATGTGAACAAAACTAACCAACCATATCAACTTAAGTCCCGGTTGGTCCCTTATGTAGTCACCACCAGTTTAAGTAGCCATGGATACAGAAAATAGACACCCTCACATATGAACTGGTGGAGACAGGGGGTGATGTTCTAGATCATGGGTTGCACAAAAAGGGGTCATTTTTTATACCATGGCCCATCCATCCTGCCAAAGGTCAACCAAACCTAATCATGTTGTGGCTTGAAAGATAGATCGTACGGATATGAACTATTTAGAGGATGCAAAACAACATCTAGCAAAGTTCCAGTTAGTGACAATGAGAATATGGTCATCCAGACTTACAAAACCTGCATTTAAACTAAGAAAGAACAACTATACCTTGAAAAGCTATTGCAAAAAGCATGAGCAATGCTAGCAGAGATTTTCTTTCTTCAAGACTGTCATCAAGGTTGGATATTATATGCTATATTCATAAATATTCTTGCTTGTTCATCAGGATTCATATTTTAGTTGAGCTTGACAGGGCTTCCAAACCTACCTTCCAAACACCATAGCTTGAAACGCCTCATTAAGGCAGTAGATCCTACTGAGCTTTATTTAGGAATCCACTGAATAGCTCAAAAGATCCAAAGACCTCCAACAGGATTCCTACCATAGGCCAACGGAAAAATAAAAGAAAGAAGCCCAGAAGGAAAGATATACAACCCTTATAATTTCTTTTGAAGAGTTGAAATGTGGATTTCAATCCAAGAAGAATTACTACTCCAGGCAAGAAAAATATATTGCTTAAAGCCAGCAAACCCTTGTCAGAGGAGGACAACTCCCAAAAAAATGAATAGAAAACCAAAACCAATAAGCCCAATTCCATGACCTCTCCTTTGTTGCCCTCCACGTTATTACTCGACTCCCTATTTTTATCTATTCATGACTTCGATTACTAAATGAGAAAACTATAAGATTGAAAAGAAGATAAAAGAAGGAAAGAAAAGATGAATCAAAGATGGGAAAAAAAAAGGAGAATGGGTAGAGGGAGGGAAGGGTTGCATCAATCTGAGGAGGAAAAGGAGGAAGAGGAGGAGGAGAGGAAAGGAATGGTGGGAGTAGGAGATGAAGGCTGACCTTGGAGGAGGGTCGACGTGGTGGTTGCCGGAGAAGAGCGCGTTTAACTCGAGGAGAGCGGTTGAGGTCGATGCTGTGGATGAGGTGATCAAGGAGAGGTCGTAAGTTAGTACACGGAGAGGACGTCGCAAGTGACGAGGAGAGGACATCGCAAGTGAGCGAGGAGGTGGTCGCAACTGACGAAGCAGAGAGGACACGATCGGTAATGAGGATGGGGAGGAGACAGCTGGTGATGATAGAGAGGGAGAAAGAGGAGAAAGGCACAGGGACTTTCGTTGGTGTGGGGGGGTTGTTTTCGAGGGAAGGGGAAGGGTTTGCCTTTTTGTGGAGGGGGGTTTTTGGTGGAGAGAGGGAATCGTGTGCGCGGGCATGTTTTATCAAAAAAAACTTCTCGAAATAGGGAAGGTTTCGGAGGAGTGGAAGTAAATTCTTTTTTTTATTGTAATTTTGATTTTGTGTCGGCATATCAGTGTCTTTTTTTTTTATTTTGTGATAAATCATCACAGAAAGATATTAACTTTGTGATGGTAACATTTATTGTTACTAATGTTTATCTCAAACAAATTTTCTTGTAGTATTGAAAATAATAAAATTCTTTATAATAACATTAGTGTAATAATTCTATCTAAAAATTCTATACAACACTCTAAGATTAAACATATAAACATACGTCACCATTTTATAAGAGATTATGTTCTTAAAAGAAGATAATCCAATAATTTGTAAAAACATCCAAGCAACTAGCATACATATTCACCAAACTTTTAGCTAAAAAAAGATCTATTACAATTCGACATAGGAAAAAACTTTTACGTTCAAAAGAACTAAATAAACCCTCTTAGAAATTTGTGTATCTTTAGTTCTTGATTAATCAAATTTGATAAATTGATCGATCAAAGTCTTTGATCAATGAAAACTATGAGATTAACCATTCAAATTTTGGGTGGAAAATTTTCCTCCAAAATTAAATTGGTTTGATCGATCAAACGAAAATTTTTATCGACCGGAAGTTGGGTGGAAAAATTCCCACCAAAGCTATTTTGAACTAATTGATCAATAATCTTTTTTTATTGATCAAATCTAGGCAAATCACACATCACTGTGAATTTCGATTCACTCACCCAATTTCAATGATTTGCATCCTAATCGATTTTCAATCATGATTCTCTCTTCCTAAAATATTTCCACCATATTTAATTAACTTAAAGCCTATAAAGATATTTTTTACCTTCATTTTGTTTACATCATTTACCCCACCAACTAAACTAAAGGCCCCACCATCTAAACCTCACCACCCTTAGTTGATCACCCCTTACACCCCACCTCTCCATCTCCCTCACCTCTAGTCATTTATCTTCCTCCTCACCGTCACCTCACCAAGCCACCCTTCCTCCTCTTCAATGACTTTTCATCCTCCCTCATCACCAACTCCTTTCAGTGCGACAACCTCAACCCTGGCATCAACCTCCAACCGCCACCTCTTTGCAAGCGTTCTCCCTCACCTCCATTGCACTTTGATTGATATCATTTGATCGATCTTTGGTATAACCATCAATCTTTCTCTTTTTCAAATGTTGAGTTTACATCTAGATTTCTTATCTTTTATAGCTTATTTGTACCTTGTTTTTCTTATTTTGATGTGATGATTTTGTACGGATTCATCGATCTTGTTCTATCTTCAATTAGTGAGCTCAAAATCCTCTTTTAATCCATGATCATTCTTTGTTTTCTTCCAGAAGTCATCTTTTGGTTGATCAACTTGCCATACTGATCAATCAAAATAGTCGAATCCAATACCACACCCACCCAGTTTTTGATCGACCCACCATGCATTTTTTATCGATCAAAATCCTATTTTGATCGACCAATATCATTTTTCTAATCAATCAAAACTATGTCAATAAGCTGGAAGAAATTATAGGGGTTGGACAGTCGATGTCCGCTCATGGGGAGAGGGTTGGATTCGGCGAATATGGGTAAATGAGAATTGAGTGGCAACGTCGAGAGGGAAGATGAAGAGGATCGGCGGCTGGTGGGGTCCTGGTGGTCGAAGAGAGGAGGGCAGCAGGTTGGGTGGTGGTATGGGAGGAGGAGGTCAATGTGGGTTCGGTGGAGACGTGCTTTGCTATAGGTATAAGGAGAGAGGGCATGTGGCAACATTGTGTCGCAATGCTCTTATATGCCTAGCATGTGGAGGGCTTGGGCATAGACAAAGCACGTGCAGGAAGAAGGCGTTGCAGGGGGAGGGTGGACCATCTAGGTTGCATGGAGGTGCACATGGGGACATGCTAAACCCTAGTGGGGAGAGACGAAACGTGCATGGTGATCCTGGGGGACCGAATCAAAGGGAAGGTCCCAGGGTTGCTAAATGTGAGTTTGCATGGAATCAGGTTCCTTCTTCGTCATTAGACCCTTCCCTTGACGTGGAGGTTCCACTATCTCCGGAGGTCCTCGCCACCGAGTCCCTTCTTCGAGGCACCCTCAACAGGGAGATTATGGCAAGTGCACCTTCCTTGGAGGATCTCCAAGGCTTTGTAAGATCCCTTTCCCTCTCATCTTTGATGTGGAAGATCTCTGTGTTGAACCCATCAAGGTTCCTGGTTTCTAGCTTACCAGACGTGGATGTCGATTTGCTCAAGTTTCTATCATCGTGTTTTGATTCTATGTCCATTATATGGAGACTGGTTTCCCCCCTTTTAATGGTGCATCGAGTGATAGATTGCTTCAGAGGGTTTTTGTCAGAGAAGGATCAGTGGAGATTAGGGGACTCCCCTTGCACTTACGTTCAAATGCAGTGGTGAGCAGTGTTGTGGTTGATTTTCCTTCGTTGAAGGAGGGCTCGATGGTTGGCCTGATGGAGGGGGATGCCAATGTTGTGAAGGTTGACATTAATCTTAGGCATGGGGTCCTTTCCACGAGAAGGCAGTATTGAGATGTAGGGGTTCGTCATGGCTTCTTGCCATGAGTGTGTGGGTTTGTGACCCGACGAGGAAGATGGAGGAGGAGGAGGTGCAGGAATGTGGGCGTGGGTTGAGGGCATCCATGCAATGGCGTAGGGTGCAAGAAGAGAAGACTTCTGTGTGTGTCAACTAGAAGAAATGCAAAGTGAGCGAGGGGAGGGAATTGGCAAATGATATGGAGGGAGGGGACATGGCCAACGAGAAGATGTTTGATATCAGGGAGGGCAAGGCCATTGTAATACACAGGGAGGGACCAGCTTCAACCAATGTAGGTCTACAGAACACGCCACAAGCTCAACCCAATTGCAAGTCAAGGGAAAACACATTTGTTTTTTCCACTCCGGCAGAGGTGACATATAATGCAGGTGCTTCTTCCCCTTCATGAGTAGGGACATCTACCAGGGGGAGGTACAATCTTCAAAGCAGAGGACTGACTCATGTGGACATTAATCATGTGGCAAGCATACTGAATGTGGTACACACGGAGGATGCGAAGAGGGGCAAACAAGTAGCCTTATATTAAGGGTCCTCACGTGAAATGTCAGGGGGCTGAGGGTTCGCAGAAGAAGAAGTATATTGGGGAGATATCTCAGAGAGTGAGGAATTCAGTGTACCTTACTGCAGGAAACCCATATTGAGGGTGATGACATGGGGGCAGTGGTATCCTGTTGAGAGCCTCATCATGAGCCATAACTAGCTCATTTTGACCTAATAAAGAAGATAAAAGCTCCTACATAACCTAGAAGAAGGCCTAACTGAAGGAACAAGTGCTCTGAGAAGAAAACATGAAATAAAGGTTAAAACTGCAATTTTACCATTGCAGTACATAAACGGGATTTCTCAGAGGCAAAACATAAGTCAAATGGTCTAAATGAGATAAAAAGTGGGTTGAGTCAATCAGAAATGGGTTCATGTGTAATCTAGGAATTAAATGACACCTGGTAACCCTAAAACAGACCCGCTTTAATTAACAAGGTTCCGGTCAGAAAAAAAGCAAGTAAACCCTCTAAAAATCATGTAAAAACATCCTCTAGGGTTTGGAACATTTAATTTGGCCTTTGGAACCTAGTTTGACCTAGATTAGGGTCCTAGCTCTTCAATTAACCTAATTTGGGTTTTTACACAAAATGTCCAGTCAAACGAGGTCAAACCTAAAATCCAACTTCACCATTGGATTCCTTAGGTCCAAATTAGGTTTGTACCAAAATTTGGACCTAATGAGAAGTCATCTTGACCTACTTTGCAATTTAGTACACCCAAATCACAAATTGGTCCCTATCTTTTGAATACCTTTGCAGAGAGCCCCCTAGGTTCTTCGCCCCCTTTGCAAACCGGTCCTGCCGCCATTGCTAGGGCAGAACCGAGCTCCGGCGAGGTTCAGAGAGAGATTGCTCTCTAATTCCTCAGAAATTCTCTCCCAGAAATGGAAGGGAGATTCTCTGAGGAATTCCCTTCCATTTAAGACCGATCTCGATCCCTGGTGTGAACCCAATCTCTCGTGTGAACGCATGAGAGATTTGGGTATCCTAACTCCTTTCCATCTCCGGCGACCAACCTCAGGCAATTACGTGCCCTTCACGCCCTGCACACCCAGTCCAGCGCCTATATAAGAACCCACAACTCCGGCCGAAGAGGCTCAGCTTGATTTGGCCGAGTTTCCCCCTTCAATTCCTCTCCTCCTGCCCGGCCAAAAACCCCCATCAAGCTCCGGCGAGCCCCCCTCCCCTCCCTCTTCGCTCTTCCACAAAACCAGTGGCAGAGTTAGCTTCCTGACCTCCCTCCGCGTCGCGCAGTACCAGCGCACGCCGCCTCAGCCCCGTCGTCGCCGCCGTTCTCCCCCCACTGGGCGTCATCTTCTCCGGCGACAGTAGGTACTGCTGTCCGCCTTCCGTCCCCTTTCGTCCTTACAATTAGGTTAGAACTCCTCTCCATCCTATCCTCTCTCTTTTCCCCCTGTTATCTCATCTGATTACCCCTCGACCGACGCTGACCACCCTCATCTTCCACATCACCGACCGATCTCCGGCGAGCCGCTTCCACCATTCCAGCCCCCCCACCCGGCTCGCCAACCCCCTCGAGAGCTCCGCCTCACCACCAGGAACTCGCTCCACCCCACAACTGCCACTCCAGACCTCCATAATCACCCCCCGAACAACCCACCATCTCCGGCCACAGGTTGACCTAGGCACACACGCCTAGGCCGACCTGCGGCCTGTAGCATCGTCCACCACCTTCGCCGTGCCACGGTGAAGGTCTCTAGCTAATCTGATTGGGCCAAGAGGCTTGTTTTGTGTATGACAGTGTTTGAGCCGCTGCCGCCATGGACGACCTCCGGTGAAGCTCCAACGAAGCTCCAGGCATCAGGCTTCCCAGGTTGCAAATGCAGGAGACTCACGCGAGTGTCGCGAGGTGAGAGAGCCCAGCCAGTAGCGCCAGCAGAGCCAGTAGCGCCAGCAGAGCCATCAACTTGGGCAATTGCATACGAGAGTCCGCGGGCGCGTGCAAAGGAAGGGTGGAACCTTTAGTCCCACATCGTGGAATCTCAAGGCACAGGTATGGTATAAAGAGTTTTTGTGATATAGTTTTACTGCCTCGAAAGCACAGGGGTGAGGTCCCTCACTGACCCCACACCCGCCTCGTCCGCGGCTTGACCACGCGGATTTGGCGGATCCGACCCGACCTAAGCCTACGCACTCCTCGCGCATCACACCACCTGCAGGTGCGCCTGGTCCCGGGTACGATCCGACCCGATTATGGCTGTGGCTCTGGGAGAGCGTCCGTGAGTGAATTGCTTGAGAGAGAGAGACGCGCGGGTAGAGGGAGAAAGGTTTTGTTCTGTGTAGGCACAGGCTGAACGCAGGAGAAGAAAGACTTGGCCGCGAGAAGGAGAAGAAAGAAAGCAGAAGGAAAGGCAGGAAGAATAGAGAAGAGAGAAGCAAGGCAAGACCACAGAAGAGAAGAGTAAGAAGCAAGGTAGAGAAGAAGAAAAGAAAGAGCAAGGCAGAAGCAAAAGACACGGGAGATCAAAAGAAGAAGGAAGGAAAGAAAGGCTTCGCAAGGCAGAAAGAAGAAGGATAATCAATAAGAAAAGGGAAAATACTTTTAATATTTTTGTCCTAATTACTTTTAATTGCATACATTCACATTTGAATTGATATTTTGAGTAAATTAAAGTGTTCAATTACATTTTGACTAGTAGTAAATTCCATTTGCTCCCTGTGTTCGACCTCGGATACTCCGATTTTCGAGTAATAAAATTCTTTATATTTGTTTAGACGTTTTGTCGGTTATACTACAACGTGACATCCTTTAAACCTGCACAAAAACGCCGACGAACATATCCGCTACTTGCAAATGGGAGGTTGAATTGAAGTGGATACCCTCTTGTGGGTGATCAGGGGGGGCTATGCGTGTGGTGGAAGCCCCATGATTTACAGTTGCTAGATGTGAAGATGGGGAGGTTTTCCATTACTTGAAGGTTCTCCAGAGTCAGTGATAGCATTCATCTCAGCATCACTTCTACTTATGGGCCGCGTACCCCAAGTGAGAGACCACTCTTGTGGGAAGAGTTGAGAGACATGGCGGCATGGGTAGAGGGAGCAGCGTGCCTTGTGGGAGGTGACTTTAATGCTACATTATCATCAGATGATAAGCCGAATGGACAAACTAATTCCTCTACCTTTGGGCTTTAGAGTTTGGTATCGAATTTGGAGTTGGTTGACATTTCATCTTTGGGTGCTACATATACTTGCAGAAATAGGGGAAGGCTAATGTCGAAGATAGATCATTTCTTATGCAATGTTGACTTGATGGGGTCCTTCCACATGTCTTCTGTGGTGCGTTGGGGAGGCCCTTTTCTGACCATACCCCTCTAGTGTTGGAGAGTGGTGAGGGGGTGAAGGCGTGCTCCTATTTCAAATTTCAGAAGTTGTGGCTAAAAGAAGATGGTTTTAGAGACATGGTGGCATCCTGGTGGGTCTCCAGTGGAGAGGGTTCTGCTACACAAATACTAGCAGCCAAGTTAAGGGGTCTATGCCTTATGATGTTTGAATTTAAGAAGTCCCTGGGACATACAAAGGCTCGGAAAAGGAAGGATGCAAATAAATACTTTATGGATGTCACTCGTGTGGGATTGAGAGGGGGATGGAGATTATCTAATTCAGATTTGCCAAAGCTGGGAGATGAAGAAGGCTGCCAGTTATGTAGAATGATTGGAGAGGAGGAGGTGGTCTCTGCGTTGAAGGGGCTGAAGATAGAAGGGCCACTAGGACCCGATGGTTTTCTTGTCTTGTTTTATAAAGAATTTTGGCCAGTGCTCAAGTCAAATGTCATGGCAGTGGTTGAAGAGTTCCTGACAAAGAACTTTGGCTTAAAGAAGATCAATAGGCCCCTTCTTTTTCTCCTCCCCAAGAAGGCGGGAGCTGAGTCGCTTTTTGATTTTAAGCCAATTGCTCTTTCTAATTCCATTTATTTAATAATTGGAAAGGTATTGGCTACTCATATGAGAGAGGTTATGCAAAATATTATAAGCCTAGTGTAGTAGACTTTTTTGAAGGGTAGGTCACCACAGGAGTCTTTTATCTTGGCACAAGAGATGGTGTCTGGATGGGTAAGGAGAAAGAAGAAGGCCTTTATGCAGAAAGTGGATTTTTCCAAGGCATACGACTCAGTCTCTTGGGTGTATCTTTGGGAGATCTTCAGGAGGTGGGGCTTTTTGGAAACATGGGTACAGTGGATAAAAGGATGTGTGACCACGTCCTCCTTTTCGCCTTTGATTAATGGGTGACCCACAAGGCATTGGATGCAACCTCAGAAGGGGGTCAAGCAGGGGTGTCTGGTAGCCCCTCTCATTTTTATTTTAGCAATGAATATGTTGGCTAGTTTTGCCTTCAAGGTGTGCTTAGGTGGCTTGCTGCATGGATACATCCTGTCCAACCAACATGCACTGACACCCACTTTACAGTTTGCTGATGACATGGTGTTTTTCATTAAAGGAGGGTTACAAGAGGCGGAATGTCTCAAGTACTTAGTGGACATTTTTAGCGATGTGTCAGGATTACAGATAAATGGTACTAAATCCTCATTTATTTTGGGGATGTGTAGAAAGAAGGGGGAATTGTCCCAGATTCTGCAGACACTAGTAGCGAGCCTCTCTATCCGCTATCTTGGCTTACCCTTCCAAGCTAAGAAGATGAAGAAGAAAGATTGGTCACAACTTTTTGAGTGGATCTCTTTGAAGATGGCAATGTGGTGTAAGCGTTTCTTGTCTAAAGGTGGGAGATTAGTCCTTCTAAATTCTGTGCTTTCCGCTATCCCAATCTTTTTCCTCTCCATGTTTAGATCGCCTGGCTTTGTTTTAAGGAGAATTGATGTGTTAAGAAAAAGATTCTTCTGGAATGGGCTAGCACATGATGGACATTTCATGCAGCCTATCAAGTAAAGCATCATTTGTAAGCCAAAGAAGAGGGGTGGCTTCGTTGTTTGGTGACTTAGAGAGTTTGGGGTTTCACTCTTGCTCAAGTAGGGTGTGGTCATATTGAGAGGTGATGAAGAATTGTGCCAAACGGTGGTTAGAGATTCATATGGTGGCATGGGTATGGTGAAGGACATGCTACATTTGGGCTCGACATCCACCTTTTGGGACTTTGCACCTAGAATGGTGGCGGATCATCTTCAACTTTTTTCCCCAGTGCTTGGAAGTGGGGAACACTTCTGATGGGAACACCATCATGAGCCCTAACTAGCCCAATTTGATCTGATAAAGTTAATAAAAGCTCCTACATAACCATCAAAGAGTCCTATGTGCATTCTATTATGTTTTAAGAAAAAGAGAAGAACACAGGGTTATTTCTGCAATTTTAACTGCATTTCATAAGTACAGAATAACCACAAGAAATTTTAGGGGTTAATTAAAGGTCAAATGGTCATTAATGTCTAATAAGAGGGTCCATGCAGACAAACGGATTTTCGCTCATTCCAAAAATTAATGAACATCTGAAACCTTAATTTCAAACCCGCTTAATTAACTGAGGTTCTGGTTAGGATAAAATTCACCTAAACCTTCTAAAGATCATATAAAAATATTCTATAAGGTTTGGTATCCTTGATTTGACCATCTGTACTCATTTTGACCTAAAATAGAGTCTTAGATAGGAAGTTGCCCTAATTTGGGTTTCTGCATTAATTACCCAATCAAACCCGGTCAAAACCAAAATCCAACTTCACCTTCAAATTCCTTGAGTTTAAATTAGGTTTTGACCAAAATTTGGGCTCAATCAGATATCATTTCAACCTAGTTTGCATTTTGGTCCAATCTGACTCTTTCTCATTCATACTCCCAACTTTCGAAATCCTTACAAAAAGCCCACTAACTTCTCTTCATTTTCTTCAAATGGGTCCCTTCCACCATGGCAGGTGTGAACCCAAAGGTGTCGAGCTTCAATCATGGATACCTCCCTGATTTCTCGATCAATCCCTTCCAAAAATGGAAGGGAAGATCTTGAGGTCATCCCTAAACAAGTAAACCTAAACGAAAACTCCAAATCTCCTCGTGGAGCTTGTGTGAACTCCTTGAAATCACCAAATCCTAATAACTGATTTCCGAGCTTTCAAGCTTGGTTTCCAAGCTTGGAAGCTCGTCCAATGGCCTCTATAAGACCCTCCTCACCTGTCTTATCTCCTTAGCGAGTTTTTGAGCCACAATTCCTTTTCTTTCCCTACCTCCATCTCACTCTAACTCGTCTTCAGTGACCTTCTACCTCTGGCCTCTTTGTCGGCCGCCACGTACAATAGGCGGTCGGATTTGACTTCTCTCTTCATTCTGCACCTCGCCATACCTGCGAGGCACTTCCTAACCCCTTCGTCATCGCCGTCTCTATCACCGAAGCCTTCACCTTCTCCGACGTCGGACATACCACAATCGGCGCCAACTCCATCCTCCTTTGTCCGATAGCTAGTCCCCTCGACTCATCATCATATACTGATCATCACCGCTCCTCCACAACTTGACTTTGACTGCTCACGCATCTGCTTTGACTCCATCTTCCACCTCACCAACATACCTCCAGCGAGCTTCTGCATCCGCTCTACTCCACCAATCCGCTTGCTATCGACCTCCACACCATCGCCGTGTCCACGCGAGAAAAACCCCTCAAGAAATTGAGGGGATTGCTCTGCCGATTGCTTCCTCGAACACTGCCCCCTTCATCTTCACATTTCTCCTCTGGCAACCACTTACGACGACCTTCACGACACGCCACCACCGCCCTTGCCGCACTCGCGCGAAGCTCTAAGCTTCTTTCACGTGGCTGCAAGGCCGTGTTTCGTGTTTCAATTCATCACGCTTGCCGCCATTGACGGAGCTCCTCCAAGCGACCTTGAATCTGTGTTTTTGCCACAGCAACTCCAGGTCTCACATCCATGCAACACGGATTCCCTCCAGGCATCCTTCCAAGCTCACAATTGGCAAAGAACGAGCCCCCTTTGACCTCAACTAGAAGCTTCCACGCTAGTTGCTGCTACGCTGCAAAGAACAGGGACTAGATAGTCCCACATCGTGGAGATAATAGCTGTGCGAGTGAGATACAGGGAATTCCTCCCCTTACCCCATCGCCTAGTACACGAGGGGTTGGGTCCCTCAACTCACGCATTCACTCCTCGACTACCACCACACCTGGTACCCTTAGTCAATCGAATCCCTGAATACCTGGATAGGACCTGTTTAGGCAGATTAAAGAGAAAGAGAAGACGAGGGAGGGGGGTTTTCTCTCTTTGAGAAGGCACCAACACTTAGTCGCTGAAGAGGTTAAGGGACCCTTGTGCGTGAAAGAAGAAGAAGAGAGAAAGAAGAACTGAAGGAGAAAAGAGGAAAGGCACTGTAGCAGAACTTCTGTTAAGGCATCTGAGCGCCTTGCTCGAATTCTAAGCACCTCGATTTAGTTTAAAATTTGGTAGACTTAAGAGATCAAGTCGCTCATTCTGGTCTACTTGGATCCACGGTGACAAGGAAGGTCAGGTGGGAAAACCCTATAACCCGTAGAGATGCTCTACCGTGTAGGGGTCTTTGCGGGACTCTCCTTTCCTGGTTGCCCAATTACTTCTTAGGTGAGCGATTTTCTGATCAAGAGCTATCATCCTCCTCAAACCTCCATAGTCATCCAAAAATATTTGGGTGTCTCAATTGGGTCCATTACATTTTCTTTTTCTTATCTCATCCTTTAATGTATGTTTGGGAGGAGGTCCTTGAGACCACCCTTAAGGCCTCCATTAGCTTTTCACTCCCGTCAAGGCCAAGCCTCGACCCCCTTGCGTGTGCAACTTCTCGATGAAATTGACATCTTTTCCGACTCTTCCATTTTTGAGCCCGTATCTCCAACCACAGCCATGGAACCCCATAGAGAAGAACTTGACCATCAACATCAATTCCATGACCTCAGAGATTCGATTCGATGCCCACATCAACCCACCGCAGTGTCCTCAAATGCGAGATCACTACAATCCCACTGCAATGGAAATCGAGTCTCGACTGCAAATCCCTGCAGGAGGACCTAAGGTGGACCTCAAGCCAAGTCTGCTTCATACAATCTCGAAATTCCATGGCTTGAACTCTAAGGATCCCTTCCAGCACATTAAGCATCTAAAGCTTTTAGCCCAGACCTTCAAGCCAAACATGTAGAATCAAGATAGCTTACTCATGAGAATGTTCTTCTTCTCTCTTTTGGATAAAGCCGCTCATTGGTTTCAGACTCTCACTTATCCGATCATCACGTGGGAAGAACTTCAGACTGCTTTCCTAGAAAAATTCTTTCCCATCGGTCGGACAAATGCTATGCGGCAACAAATCATGCACTTCTCGCAAGGAGCAGGAGAACCTCTGCATGAGGCATGGGATCGTTTTCTGGATCTCATGCGCAAGTGCCCCCATCAGAGAGTTTCAAGATGGGAAACAAGTCCAGTCTTTTTACCATGGGCTCCGTGACGATTTCAAACTCTTTGTCAATGAAAACTGTAGTGGTGGCATCATGGGCCAACATGAAGACACAATTTGGGAAATTCTCGAGAACATGTGCGAGAACTCCCTAAACAATGA
The DNA here is from genome assembly GCA_037157565.1 of Thalassia testudinum. Taxonomy (NCBI): domain Eukaryota; kingdom Viridiplantae; phylum Streptophyta; class Magnoliopsida; order Alismatales; family Hydrocharitaceae; genus Thalassia; species Thalassia testudinum. The sequence goes on from JAZHRO010000080.1 coordinate 107,410, forward strand.
GTCATTGGGTGTGTACGACTGGACGATCACCCGAGCATCGACAAATAATCAAGGGGTACACAATACCTGAGCCTTTCCACATCCGTTGATCTGGAGTTGGTAGCCAATCAATTGGATAAGGTCTCAATCATTGAGAAGAAGGTGGACGACATAGTTGGACATCTACACCAACCCACCGCTACACCACAAAGCCCATACATGCACCCGCCCTCAGGAAGGGAGGGTGTACACAACATCTACTCTTCTTAGGGGATGGATGCCTATCCACCTCCATCTAATTATGGTCTTGAAGGAAACTCAGGACCATCCTACTCTAGTTGGGGGAACTCTGAACCCTCTTACTCTGATTTTTCTAGAGTTCCTCAGACCTGCAAGGATCTCCACGCCATCCAAAATAATCCATTATCAAACACTTATAACCTTGGATGGCGCAATCACCCTAACTTTGCGTGATCAAGAAATAAATAAACCCGAGATCTCAATTTCAACCCCAACCACAAAACCCACAACCTTATCAACCTGCTCAACCAAGGCCCAATGAAAATTTCCAATCCAGGCCACCTAGGGAGGACCAAATGTCTCTGATTCTCTAAACCTTAGTTGACATGCAAAAATAACACAAAGAAGATATCACAGAAGTTCGCAATCAACTGACCCAGCTGGCAAATGCTTGCTAGTCTGGTGCACTTCCTTCCCAACCTCTACCTAATCCGAATAACGTGCTAAACTAGAGGCGCGTTATGAACCCAAATCAAGGCCAAGCACACTATGTTTACCGGGCCCCTTCTGCTCCATCACCTAACTGGATGGAAGCTTCAACATCATATTTAGGGTATCAGCAGCAGGCACCTATTTTGCCTAACCCAAACCAAAATCAGGAAGGACTTAACTTTGTCACCACAGGATCCACCATTCCCTAGCCACGACAAGCCTGAACATCCAGACCCCAACCCTAGATTGGTGATCCAGGACACCCCTATCCTAGATAAAGAGCCTGAGCCAATTCTAGAGGAATCAACTGAGGTTCCATTTCTTGAGGCCTTGACCAAGGGAAAGAGGAAACCCAAGATCGTGGCACTAGAGGAAGACCTGGTCAAGCTTTTTGAATAGGTCCAAATAAACATCCCCTTGATGGATGTAATTCACCATGTACTGGCTTACGTAAGATTTCTGAAAAATGTGTGTACACCAAAGCGAAAGCTGGGAACAAAGGACAGGAGTCCGATCGTCTTGTCAGAGCAAGTTAACTCCATCATTTTGTGCAAGCTCCCACTTAAGGAAAAAGATCCTAATAACTCTCTAATCTCCTGCAAAATTGGTGATATAGAATTCGACCGAGCCTTATTGGATCTAGGAGCTCCATAAACTTGATACCTACATCCCTACTAGACCACTTTGAGAAATCTGAGTTAAACCAGGTGACTTTGCAATTAGCAGATCGATCAATCAAGTCACCTAAAGGGATTCTCAAGGATGTTGTAGTTCGAATTCGTGATTTCTACTTTTTGGTGGACTTTATTGTATTAGACATGGATACTCCTGAGAATTTGAAAAACACATCGATTATATTAGAAAAACCATTCCTAGCCATAGCTAATGCGAACATAAATTGTGAAGAGGGCCAAATCGAGTTGAAATTTGAGAGCAAGACACTAAAGATTGATATCTTTAAGGCCCAAAAATGAATTAAGTGGGGTTATTGAACAAGTTTGAGGTATTAGTTCCGTGGTTGAGGACCCACTCATAGAGGAAAACCCGATTATTTCTGATACTCGACCACGAGAAGATCACGACCCACAGCTAGAGGAGCCTAGACATGACCCAGATACAGCCACAACCCCTACCTTTGCTCCTGAACCTCACCCTGAATCCTCTGCTACTGCTGATAACCTTGTTATGGAATTGAAGCCCCTCCCAGATCATTTGAAATACGTCTTCCTATGTTCAAATCACACGTTTCTTGTAATCATCAATCCCCTACCCTAGATTAGGAAATGAAATTATTTTTGTCCTTCAGTAGCATCGGAGAGCCATTGGATGGACTCGTGATGATCTGACTGGTATCAGTACCTTATACTACACACATCACATTTACACCGAAGAGGGCTTACAAGCATCCCGAGAGATGCAAAGATGACTTAATCCCAATCTGTAGGATGTCATAAAAAAGAGATCATCAAGTGGTTAGACACTGGGATCATCTACCCAATCTCCGACAACCATTGGGTGAGCCTAATCCAGGTTGTGCCTAAGAAGGCAGGACTCACCGTGATCACGATGGAATCTGGAGAAACCATCCTGACCCATATCGCTAACTCGTGGAGAGTTTGCATTGATTACAGAAGACTAAATGCCTCCACGAAGAAGGACCATTTTCTACTGTTGTTTCTTGATCAGATACTTGAGAACCTGGCAAGAAATTAGTTCTTCTGCTTCCTAGACGGGTACTCTGGATACAATCGAGTGACAATTCATCCTGAGGATAAGGAAAAGACTACCTTCATCGGCCCCTACGGTACATATGCATTCTGTAGGATGCCATTTGGGCTATATAATGCACCAGCTACTTTTCAACGGTACATCCTAGCCATATTTTCCAATATAGTAGGTTTCAGTCTTTGGTGAATCTTTCAATGATTGCCTCCTTCATTTGGCCTAAATCCTCAGGCGGTGCATTGATGTAAATCTGATTCTTTCCTGGTAAAGAGCCACTTCATGGCTCCTAAGGGCATAGTCCTTGGACATCTTATATCTGAAAAAGGCATCCAAGTCGGCTGGGCTAAGGTGAATTTGAATTCCAAACAACCTATGCCTAGCTCGGTCAAGGACATCAGATCTTTCCTGGGGCACGTCGGTTTTTACTGTCGATTCATTCCTGATTTTTCCAAAATCGCGTGCTCCCTACAAATCTTCTGTCAAAGGACACTCCATTCGAGATAACCGATGAGTGCATTTACTCATTTGAGATCTTACGTGATTGAGTCACCTAAGCACCTATCCTACAATCCCCTAACTGGTCTCAACCCTTTGAGATCATGTGCGATGCATCTGACTATGCAATAGGTAAAGTGCTTGGGCAAAAAAAACGACGGGAAACCCGTGGTCATCTACTACGCTAGTAAGACACTTGATGAGGCTCAACGTAACTACACAGTTACTGAGAAAGAGCTGACGGCTGTAGTATTTGGCTTAGAAAAATTCAGATCAAGCCTTCTGGGTTCCTATGTCACCATCTACTCAGATCACACTGCAGTGACGCACTTGCGAAGAAGGATGCAAAACCTCGACTAATCTGCTGGATCTTACTATTGCAAGAATTCAACCTCGAGATTCGCGATAAGGCGGGAAAATAGAATGTGGTAGCTGACCACTTATCTCACCTTCCTTCTTTTGTTATCGACCCTTCCGGACCTATCACAGAACATTTTCCTGATGAGCACCTCCTGACTATTGGTACAAGAATCCCCTGGTAAGCTGACATGGTGAATTACTTGGCATCCCACTAGATTCTGTCTGATTGGCCGAAGGTCAAGAAAGACAAATTGCTTTATGATGGCAAGTACTACATTTAGGAAGACCCGTACCTCTTCCGCATTGGTGTTGATCAAATTATCAGACGTTGTGCTTCGAAAGCAGAAATACAGGACATCTTGTCCTTCTTCCTTGACCAGGCCTGCAGCGAACACTTCTCCGGACATAAAACAGCAGCTAAAGTTCTCCAATGCAGCTTTTATAGGCCCACGATCTTCAAGGATGCACACGATTACTGTAAGGCATGCAGTCATTGCCAGACCTTGGGCAACATGAGCCATCGTGATATGATGCCTCTACAGCTGATACTCGTGTGCAAAATCTTCGATATCTGGGGGATTGATTTCATGGGCCCCTTCCCTAAATCCGATGGCTTTGAGTACATTCTACTCGCTATGGACTACGTGTCCAAATGAATCGAAGCCATCTCAACCTGAACCAATGATCATAAGGTGGTAATCAAGTTCATTCATCAGCATATCTTTTCCAGGTTCACCGTTCCATGTGCTATCATTTCTGATGGAGGGACTCATTTCACAAATGCACAGTTCCGATCCTTGATGACAAAGTATGGGGTGTCACACTAAATCTTGACTCCTTATCACCCCCAGACTAATGGATTGATGAAACTGTCCAATAGGGAGATCAAGAAAATCCTTCAAGTCACTATTTGGCCTGATAGGAAGCATTGGTCGGCCTGCCTTCCGGAAGCTTTGTGGGCTTATAAGATCGCTCACAAAACCCAACTAAGCATGTCTCCTTTTAGACTCATGTACGGGAAGGCATGTCACCTACCCGTCGAAATGGAGCACAAAGCCTATTGGGTAGTACGGAAGTGCAATCTAGATTTTTTGAAAGTTGGAACCCACCGATGAATACAGATGAGCGAGATCGAGGAACTATGCAATGATGCGTATGAGAACTTACGAATCTATAAATAATGGGTTAAGGCCTTTCATGATAAACACATATCACGCAAGACTTTCCAGCCTGGTTAGAAAGTACTCCTATTTGATGCCAAACTCTAATTCTTCCCAGGCAAACTAAGATCAAAGTGGATTGGACCATTTCTAGTCCGACGTGCATTTGGAAATGGAGCTCTAGAAATCAGTGAACTCAGCCGTGATTCTGAACCTTTTGTCGTGAACGGTCAGAGACTCAAACCGTTCGTCGAACTCGCTGACACAAACTTGGCTGCGTTATCTTTTAATCTCCATTCTCCTTAAGCTCATTGCACCAAGCTGATGGCGTTAAACTTAGTGCTTAACGGGAGGCAACCCGTCATCTTTTGAAAAAACCTGAAACCCTTTTGACATATCTCTTTATTGAATTCATATTACACTTTATAGTTCATCCATTAGAACAGCTGACCCCACTTTTGGTACTTGTATCAAAGCTTGAAATCGTTCGCAACAGTCATCCCAACCCATCCACCTACCCTTTTGACCCTATTCTAATGTACGATCTAAGCTGAACTCGAACCCACCAATATACAATGAGGGCATTGCAAATCGTAGGCATGGGGGGGTATTCAAGTGCAAAATGCTATGAAAATTAAATCATAAAATGGTTTCATCAAAAAAGAAGAAGAAGAAAGAAGGAGGTTGAGAGAAAGGAAGACCCATTTGAGCGAAATGAAGAAAAAGGAGGGAAGGAAAAGAAAAAGAAAGAAAGGAGCACAAAGAAGAATAAAAGGGAAGGAGTCCCTTAAAAGTAAATATGGAACTTACCTAACTTCTAGGTTGGATCGAATGATGAATTAAGACTTGGAAGGCTAAAACTTAGGGACTTAGTTGTGGATACCGACTTTAGGCCTTTTGGATCTATTCTAGGGTTTAAACACTCAAGTATTTGTTAAGATTCGGATTAATCCTCAAGAGGCTGGGGAAAGTGCGAGGCTGATGTATTAGGTCTAAGGCTTAGGGATTATTTGGCCCCGTTGCTTGCCCTTTGGTTTGTGGGACTTGGTAACCTAAGCACCCAAAAATCGCACACTTAGTCTGGTTCAGTACGCTTAATAAAGAAAAATCTGCCAAAAGTGTTCTGTTCTAAAAAATCATCTCAAAGATCTAGCTTATGAGCAGCTCGACAACACAAATTGATTTGACAAATTCCCAGCGCAAAGAGGTGGGAAATCCCCCTCGAAGATACGTAATAACATATCGTTTCCTCGGTGCTTGTCTCCTAGGATATCTAAATATCCTACCGGGGGCATGTGAGCACCCTGTGCTGGTTCAAGTGCCATGAGTGGGATTATCCTGAAATGTCGATTGCCAGGGCCTGAATTTAGCTACAGATCGCCACGAGCGGCACTATCTCGAAGTGTCAAAAGCCAAGGTTCTGGGGGTTGCCATGGGCAGTGCTATCCCAAAGCATCAATTGCTAGGGACCCTTCGAGGATTGATGGTAGGGACAAGGAATCAGATACATACCGTATTTAGGGCCAATTCAAGGCTGGATCTAGGGAAATCTAAAAAGAAAGGAGAGAGAAAACTCTCCAAATGAAAAATCTACTTCTATCCTTCTCTCTTACAAAAAATTACATTGGCAAACTAAACCTGGACCCATAACATTTATGCATGGGTGTTTTAACTGCTGGGTTCAACGAACCTCTAGGCAGTTTTTGCGGGCCTTAGAAACATTCGCGGCAAACTGAGACTGAGGCTGATTAGGTCTGGATCTTGGCTAGTACTTACGTACCTCTAGGCCTATTTTTGGTATTCTGATCAGATTTCTAGAGTTGCAACTTAGTATGGTATCCTGACGGTCACATCCGACCTAGATAACTGCTTTGATCCATAGAATTTTTTGCTAAGGGACTAGCAAAAGCTAGGCATGGGGGTATAATGGAAACACCATCATGAGCCCTAACTAGCCTAATTTGGTTGGATAAAGTTGATAAAAGCTCTTACATAACCATCAGAGGGTCCTATGTGCATTCTATTTTATTTTAAGAAAAAGAAAAGAACACAGGGTTACTTCTGCAATTTCAACTGCATTTCATAAGTACAGAATAACCACAGGGAATTCCAGGGGTAAATTAAAGGTTAAATGGTCATTAATGTCTAATAACAGGGTCCATGCAGATAGAAACAGGTTTTCGCACATTTCAAGAATTAATGGATATCCGAAACCCTTATTTCAGACCTGCTTAATTAACTGAGGTTCTGGTCAGAATAAAATTTACCTAAACCTTCTACAAATCATATAAAAATATTCTATAAGATTTGGTGTCCTTGATTTGACCATCTGAACCCATTTTGACCTAAAATAGAGTCTTAAATAGGAAGTTGCCCTAATTTGGGTTTCTGCATAAATTACCCAGTCAAACTTGGTTAAAACCAAAATCCAACTTCACTGTCAAATTCCTTAAATTCAAATTAGGTTTGTACCAGAATTGGGCTCAATCAGAGATCATTTCGACCTAGTTTGCATTTTAGTCCAGTCTGACTCTCTCTCTCATTCATACCCCCAACTTTCGAAATCCTTACAAAAGCCCCCTAACTTCTCTTCATTTTCTTCAAATGGGTCCCTGCCACCATGGCAGGTATGAACCCAAACGTGCCAAGCTTCAATCAGGGATAACTCTCTGATTTCTCGATCATTCCCTTTCAAAATTGGAAGGGAAGATCTTAAGGTCATCCCTAAATAATTAAACCTAAACCAAAACTCCAAATCTCCTCGTGGAGCTCATGCGAAGTCCTTGCAATCACCAAATCCTAATCCCTGATTTTCGAGCTTTCAAGCTTGGTTTCCAAGCTTGGAAGCTCCTCCACTGGCCTATATAAGACCCTCCTTGCCTACCTTACCTCCTTAATGAGTTTTTGAGCCACAATTCCTCCTTTCCCTACCTTCGGCTCGCTCCAACTCGTCTCCGGCGACCTTCTATCTTCTGCCTCTTCGTTGGCCGCCACATACAATAGGTGATTGGATCCGACTTCTCTCTTCATTCCACACCTTGCCATACTTGCAAGGCACTTCCTAACCCCTTTGTCATTGCCATCTCTATCACCGGAGCCTTCATCTTCTCCGGCGCCGACCATACCACAACTTGTGCCAACTCTCTCCTCCTTCATCTAATAGCTAGTCCCCTCGACTCATCATCAACTGCTCATCATCACTGCTCCTCCAAAATTCGACTTCAACCGCTCACGCGTCTACTTCGACTCCGTCTTCCACCTCGTTGACATACCTCTGGCGAGCCTTTGCACCCACTCTACTCCACCAATCAGCTCGCTATCGACCTCCACACCATCGCCATGTCCACGTGAGCAAAAACCCTCAGGAAATTAAGGGGATTGCTGTGCCGATTACTCCACTAAACACCGCCCCCTTCGCTTTCATATTTCACCTCCGCCAACCACTTACGATGACCTTCATGGCACGCCACCGCCCTTGCCGCACTCACGCAAAGCTTCTAAGCTTCTCTGACATGGCCACAAGGTCTTGTTTCGTGGTTCAGGTCATCACGCTCGGTCGCCATTGACAGAGCTCCTCCAAGCGACCTTGGAGTTGCGTTCTTGCCACAACAGCTCCAGGTCTCACATCCATGCGACGCAAATTCCCTCCAGGCATCCTTCCAGGCTCACAATTGGCAGAAAATGAGCCCCATTTGACCTCAATTAGAAGCTTCCTCACCAGCTGTTGCTACGTTGCGAAGAACAGGGACTAGATAGTCCCACATCTTGGAGATAATAGCTGCGCGAGTGAGATAAAGGGAATTCCTCCCCTTACCCCATCGCCCAGTACACGAGGAGTCAGGTCCCTCAACGCATGCATTCACTCCTCGGCAACCATCAGTCCCGGTAGCCTTGGTCAATCGGATCCCCGAATACCTGGATAGCGACCCGTTTAGGAAGGTTAAAGAGAGAGAAGAGGAGGGAGGGGGTTTTGCTCTCTTTGAGAAGGCCCCAACACTTAGTCGCTGAAGAGGTTGAGGGACCCTTGTGCGTGAAAGAAGAGAGAAAGAAGAAGAATCGAAGCAGAAAAGAGGAAAGGCACTATAGCGGAGCCTCTGTTAAGGCGTCTAAGTGCCTTGCCCGATGTCTGACCCTGCTGATTTGTGTTCTTGTGGCTCTTTAGTTACTTATCTACGTGGATTATTTTATTGAGCCTTATTGTTCACTTATTTGGGATTATTGTGAGGGGTAATTGGTGATTTAAATCACCATTTTACCCCATTCTTTTTGCAATTTGATACTAAATCTCATATATACATTATTCTTGAATGGAATTATTGTTCAAATATGTGCTAGAATTGTGATCTTTGAGATTAAATTGTAATACTTGCTCCTTGTGTTTGATCTCAGATTTTTTGGCGATTCTTCGAGATATAAATTATATATGTTTTTGAGCTATTTCGGCTATATTACAACGAAGTGATTTGAAAACCCCATTCTAGCTTGTTAGAAACTTCAAATTCTAGGAAGATGGCTGGTGGGGGTTGGGACAACTTAGAGAGTCCTTTCCACGCATGTACGGGGCATCTGACATAAAGGGGGCATCGGTGGTAAACATGGGGCAGCCAGATGTGGAGATGTGGAAGGCCTTTCCATCTAGTGATGTGCATATCACTAGAACGAGAGAGGAAGCAAGTAGACTCATGACAGCTTTGGAGGCATTCAAACCAAGAGAAGGGCTGGATCGGTTTGAATGGAGGAGAGGGGTCGATTCGCCAAGCAAAACCTATGAGATTCTATTTGATTCGCAGGGCGACGAGGATGTTCATAGGTGTATTTGCTCCCTTATGTGGAAGCTGAAAATTCCTTTAAAGGTGTAGATTTTTCTGTGGATAGCCAGGAGGGATGGGCTGGTTACGAGTGCTTATGGGAGAACTATGGGGGCTGAAGCAGTCCATTGTCCGCTGTGTGGCTATAAGGAGGATGATGCTCGACACCTGTTTAGTACATGCTTGGTGACCAATGAAGTTTGGAGTAGGCTTTGCCACTTTTCTTTAGGCTAGAAGGCTAGAAATGACGCCATGTTTAATGGTGTCAATGTTTAGGTAGAGAATAATTGTGGTGATGTAGTGTCAAATGCCAAGATATGGCTGGATAATTTGTAATTCATCATTTTATTGAATAAATCTAGACAACTATTGTGAACAATAGTGGTTCTTTCTATTTGTCAAAAAAAAAAACTACGTCAGTAAGCTACTATGACTCCTAAACGCACTCAACAATCTAGTACATCCTCGTCGCACAATGACACCTTCAATGCATTTTTATATCATTGATGATGCGCATAGGAATTTCTCATTACATGCCAAATTACCTTCTCATGTTGGTCGCTTGATTGATTTTGACTATTTCGAGCGTGTTTTTCCGAGTATCTGTGACATGTTTGTGCACCACAAAATTATATGTCTATTTGAGTGCAACTTCTACGCATGTGCTTGTGCTAGTCAGATCCAAAGGGTTGATCCAATGGCATGTCATCTTTTCTATGCCAACCTTCGCAACATTGGCGAGGGTTTTGATATTCAACTCACTTCTAATGTTTATGGCATAGAGGTTAATGCTGATATTATCATGGAGATTTTAGGGTGTCCATTTACAGGTCTCACTTATATTGAGCTCCACCACCAGACTTCGTCCAAGGTCATTTGCAAGGCTCTACTCACTCTCGAGAGTCTTGACTTGGGGAAGCCCACCAAGTCACCCTATTTCAAACCCCTTACACGGTTCCTCAACTGCATCCTTTTATGGAACTTCATGTATAAGTCTACCTCTTTTGAAAATTGTCCAAGTCCTATGTTTGTGGCTTTATATGCTTTTATTAAGAATAAGTTGTTTAACTAGAACCATCTTATCTTTACCTACATGGATAGGATACCTTCCAGTTCCTTCCCTTTTTGGTACACTTCTTTCCCACATTTTCCATCACTTTAGTGTGCCCATGGATATCAATCACAGGCCATTCATCACCCGTGTCTCTATCTTTAGTGAACTCACGTATTCTAAGATGGAATAGGAGAAAGCAGCTAGACCAAATCCCTCTACTCAAACCGCCACTTCCTCACATGCAGCAAGTTCCTCTTCATCTTCCCAGCCCAAATCCTCTTAGACTGGACCTTCTTTTTCTATAGTTCCACTAGCCTTCCTCCTGTGTGAGCACTTTACTAGCTTCTGCCCGACACCAATTAGACCCATTCCCTTATTCTACGACCAAGAGTGTTATCTTCTTGATAAGCAATTAACCAGACAGGATTTAATGGACATATAGGATGTCACAGATGGCATTTCTTTGCTGATGCACAAGCAACACGAGACATCTTCTATGATGATGGGGCATGGCACTTAGGTAGCCAACTACCTGAATGCTTAGGGTCAATTCTTGGATCGTCTTGGGGAGTATATACACTCACTCCACCTCAGAGACTAGCGACCTCCCCAACCACACAGGTGTACTAGTGGACCTCCTCCACCATCAACAGCTCCAGCTTCAATAGCATGACCTCCTTCGAGTACTTCTACCACTCCATCTAGGCCTTTTGCAGTCGAGATGGCACACCTCTCAATAGCTACCCAACGACAACTATGACTTCATGCACCACAGAGTTCTTCTACAGACCCCAGCTCTTTAGTTCATGCCCTTGATGATTTTGATATGGATGCTAAGCTTCATGATAGTCTAGATGTCTTTTTGAGCATTTTCTGAGTAGCTAGACTTTTTCATTTGCATGTAGAACTATTTACTACAATATTTTCATTTGGGTCGTATAACCCTTAGCTACACCTTTTTTTTCTACTTAGAACTTAATGCACTCCATATTTTTGACTCTTAATTGATATACGTAGAGATTTATCTACCTTAATTTTCTATATTTGGAATTTTGTATCTATCTTTTAGTTCTTTGACTATAATGCATCATGCATTACATTTAAATTTTCTTAAGGGGGAGAATTAATTAATACCCCTTGTCCACATAATACGTTACAGCTTTTCCTTAATAACAAAAGGGGAGAAATTTCTATATGCATTTAAATAAGGGGAGCATGTCACATGCATAACATACACATATAATTATAATTTTCTTACCATAAAAAAGGGGAAGAATGTTGATACACTTATTTTGATGTAACAAAACAATGCTTTATTGCAAACTGGCCATTTCAGGATCTCTCTATCTCCAAGATGGAAGGGTGATATTTTTCAGGACTCAAGTTGAGATTTTGTTAAGAAAAATAGTGTTATGTTGTATTTTTCATTTTCTTGGGTTTAGAATACTTGTAAGGAACCTCAAATTAACCTACTCAAATGTTTTTTGGTTGATAAATAATCACTAAGTCAACAACTCAACATTTAGGCAATATTGATCAACCAATAGCAAGCATTGATTGACCAATAATATTAAAATTAATCAACCTAATGGTCAAATCCACCTTTCACACCAATAATACAAATTGATCGACAAATAATTGATGGACTAACTTTAGAGATTAATCAACCAAAGTAACTTTTGATCGACCAATTATGAAGTTAGATCGACTGATGCCATTTGAATAGTATTTCCAAAACTGCTCGATTTTCACTTATAGATAAGGCTCTATGCCTCACATTTCAAAGCACACCTTTGAAAGCAACTCTTAAATCAAAGGTGCTTTTCCTTTCTCTCGTGCCTTCGTACCATTTCTCCAACTCTATTCAAAGCACGAGGCTCAGAGGGTAAAAAAAATTCTATTTGCATATCAAATTCCATTGAGGTTCCATAGGCTTATTATTGTATTATTTATATTCTTTTGGTTTGATTGGGACCCAAATTTTTGGTGTTGAGGTGTGACTTATCACAGTTAAAATGCCTAAGTTAAGCTAGAATCTGAGTCAAAACATTATTATTAATTCAAGATAAGGGTTAAGTGTGAGATTTATAGAAAATGACCTAAAACATTCAATTTATGCTAAAAATGCATAACTAGGTTAAATCAAAGAGATTAAGGGTTTAAATGGTTGAGAAAAAAGGAAATTGAACACCAAAATGAACTCAAATTCATAAATAAACTATTGGAATAATTTCTAATAAGTTCAAATTGTATGCCATAAAAATATCATTGAGTTTTGAATTCATTTGGACCTTGGAATTGAGGATTTACAATTAGGTCCTTGTTACAATTACAAGCCTTCACATTATCTTCACATAAAAACTATTTGGGATTGGTTTGTAAGTTGCCGAGGACCTTCTTGCACTGAAACTTATCACTAATGGGCTAAACCCGCAAATATCTTACTGTTTCACTTGAGCCCTTAAGGTGCAATTGCACCAAAAGCCCTACATCAAACAAGTTCTTCTATTCTTATGCGAAGAACACAAGTTCCAACAACTGTCTGTTCCTACTGTGATTAATCCAATGATCGATCCTTGTCCTACTGGCTAAGGGTGGTGACCAAAGCTCCGCGCCATTATCCAAATCACATCTGATGATCCTATTTCATTATCGCATACCTTTGCGCCCCACATATCAATTCCCAACCATTGATAACTAACGGCCCTGACCTACTGATCCTTGTTGCCCCAGCTCCTAGTGCCTACTTAAACACCTTCCCAGTGAGCTCTGTTATGCGCGTAAATTGCATTTTAAAAGATGATTTAGTTGTAGTATAGCACGAAACACGTCGATAAATAAATTTATAAAAACCAGTGAGTACCGGGTCATTCGCAGGGAGGCAATCACGATTTCATGAAGAAGCTTTTTAATAGAACTTGCTCTAAACAGATATTTATATATATATGTATAGATTAAACATGCAGAAGATCAGAATTTTATTACATTCAAATAGAGTTTTTCAAAATAGAAATTCCTAAGATGGATAGCAGACAGATAGATAGAGAGAGAGAGAGAGAGAGTAGAGAGATGCAGATAGACGACGCCGCTTGTGGAATTCTTGAGCAAGGTGCGGCAGCACCTCAAATCCAAAGCATCGGAACGAAAGTTGGAGTTGGAGAGAGAGAGGCAGGAGACCGTAGAAGAAGGTGGAAGAGAGATTTATCTAGAAGATTACTTCAATAGGGGGCCCTTGGCCTTCATTTATAGCTTTGATGGAGGGCAAAGAGGGTATTTTGACCCTCCAACTCGTGCAACAACCTTATTTTAATCAGATCCATCGATCGGGAGATCAACAAACCTAATTTGGCCTCAAAACACCTTCAAAATTGCCTTCTATGCTCTGGGCGAACGAGATGCCGACACGTGGCATGCCTAGAGCCTGTGATCCATAATCGGACGCTTCTGCTTCGCCTGCCCGTGCCTCTTGCTTCCTTCGCACTCCCGCTCACTCAAAATGAGCACTCGATCCTCAGTTGTCTGATCTTATGATCGGACTGTTTAAACACACGCCCACACCTCCTTCCTTGAAGAGGCTGTGTGAGATCACGAGTAGAGGGTGCGTTTGTTAGTGCGTGCTACCGCTGAGCAGTCCGGTTGCGCCACGCGTTCTCATCCACGCCTTCCGCTCGAAATCTGACAGTCAATAGCGCTCGCGCCCCTTCTTTCCTAATTTGAGCATCGCGCGTCTTGAACTTGTGCCCCTCACTTGCGGTTGAGTACTCTAACCAACGCCCTAAGGCCCATTTTGAGTCGTGTTTTAGTTTTAGGCAACTCCGCTCTCAGCTGTTAGATGGAGATCCAACGGCTGAGGATCTTCTCTCTTTGATGGCATGGATGTTTTATGGCCGTTGGATGAAGATCCAACATCCCACATCGCACAATGAAGATGCCTTCAGACGCTGGGTTGCAGTGAGGGGCGGCTATGATGGCACCATCATGGCTATCCATCTTTTCTTCTTGTATCTGGTGATGTAGACCTCTGATTAGGTTGATTTTTGCGCCGTTGGACTGCGATCGTTGATCCGAATCCATCTGTGCGTTGGATTTTTCATCTGAGGCTTGGATCTTTGTTCTCTGGCTCCATGGCCTCGGTTCTTCTATGGACTACACAAGATGCTTTTTGGAAGTGTTGGACTCCCGTCGTCGTTCTGATCAGATCTGTACGGTCTGATCTGTCATCTGTGGCTTTGAATCATCTACAATTTATTTCATCTCTCTTTTAGGTCATAAAATGATAATATTATCTATGTGGCTGACAAACTAACTATTATGCGAATTACAATACTTATGAATGTATTGTCCCTAACTTATGCTAGAATCTAACTTAATTCAAGTGATTTAGGTTGCATGATAATATCGTGCAATCAAGCTCGTGACCCCATCGGTTCCCTCCCCCATTGAGATGATCCCTTCTTCCCCTTCTAGCTCTTCTTCCCCTTCATCTACTACTTGTGACAGAGGTAGCGACTATTGGTGCAAGTGCACCATGATCGGGCATCATGATCATTGATTTTGATGATAACAAAATACTTGAGTTTTAACATTTGTAATTGAGTTTAAGATTTCAGGATTATTGCAAATGATAAAAGGTGTGAAGAAGCTCAAGCTCAAGTCCACGGAGGCATGGAGGAGCTTGATAAGAGCAAAAACATCAAGGAGCGCAAAGACGGAACCTCAATCTTAAAGCATGAAGAAGGAAAATGAAGAGTGGGATAGATTGATGTTTCTTATATATGTATTTGTCTTTCTTTGTTGCTCTTTATTTCCTTAGGAATATGTTAAAGAGTCTAAAATATATTAACCTAAGTCTTAGGAACACTTACCCATCTTTCGAACACTTAGGTAAATCTTAGAATAGACTTAGAAAACCAAAATCATTATTAGGCAGCTTCATCAGATGTCAAAGATGCTTACCAAACATTTGATATCACCTTTTCAAACGTCTGATGTTTAGATTAGACGTCTAAATATAGAGCTGTTGAATTTTTCAAAAGAAAATCTTCTCGAGACACTTAGCCAAAATTTTAATATTATTATCAGACGTCCAAGACCCCATCCAGACGTCAGATAAAGAGATGTTGGATCTTGTCAGACCTAAATCCAACCGTTAGCTTCTCGAGAATCAATTCCCGCAGAGTTCCTTGTATTCCTGACTTCCAGAACCCTGATCAAACGTTCGTTAAGACGTCTGACATCTATGCACTAAATCCCTGTTTAGATCTGATCAATTCCGGGAACCACCTTCAAACGTCCAATTTGTCCTTTAAACGTCTTAAAACTCAAAACTAGACGTCTGACCCAGAGTATCAAGAACCCTATTTAGGTCCAATTATTCCAGGAACACCATCCTTCAGTTTCAGACGTCCGAAAACTTAGTCAAACATCTAATATATCCTTATCAGACGTCTGATTCTGCTGTTAAACTCATTATGACCCTAATTTCGGTCTAATTCTTCTTGGATCTTATCCCAACGTCTATAAGGCCTTTCCCAAGCCTTGTTGAGGGTTCCTAACACATCTATAAATAGATGGGAGCCTCTCCTTTGCTCCACACAATGTAGGCATAATTCTTCCCACTATCATACCAAATTTGTGACAGATCAAAAGAATAAAATTGTAGTCCTTACTCTCCAAGCTTTCTACCATACTTCCAACAGCACTGAAACTCCGTCGTATTTCACACGTACTCTCTTATGCATAAGGGAGGTCTTTTCAGCTATAGTAGCATAGTTTAATCTATACATTGTGGCTCTATAGGTTTTCTTATATTTTCATTTTCTTGGTTAGGTATTCACGTGGTAAATTCTCGTCTCCTTCGTGAAACAAAATTCTCTTCGTGAAGAAGAGGGATTAAGGTACACTACCCTCGATTGTAAAGTTGTGTGGCCTGTATTGAGGTTGTACTACCCTCATTTTAAGTATTACGGTTAGTGGATTTGATCAACTCGATTGACCGGGAAATCCTAAGTCAAGAGGCTTAGGTGATAGTTTTTACCCGAGTTGGGTTTCCACCTAAAAATACTTGTCTTATGCTGAATGCTATTTGTGTGATTGCATTTCATTGATATTAACTTTCAATTCACTATTCACCCCTCCTTTAGTGGAATTTCAGGGACCCTCCTCCACCTTTGTCATTGTTGTTAAGGATCATGTAACTCCTGAGAGCAACCCAGAGCTCTTCTACTTCAGCTTTCGATCGCTAGAAGCATCTCCCTCCCCTTCGTCACTGTAGCAACTAACTACAGCTTTCCTCAGGTCCCATTCATCATCTGTTAGATTATGATTTCTTATTTTTCATAGCTTATATTAGATTAGATCGTTAGCTTAGATTAGGATAACTGTTTAATTGCCTTAGATTAGAGTAGATTAGCATAGAGTAGTGTAATTTTCTCTCTACCACGATCCACCCTCTCTAATCAATTTAGATCAAAGAGGATGATTCATACACCAACATCAATCCATTAATCATCCCCTTCAACTCATGATCACTTCTTCTCAATTTCTCGATGTTTTGATTGCCTGACCACCCCCTCCATTAGAGCCATTTGTGATCTAAAGCTTTCTAGCTTCTGGGTCTCAAATGCACTAAGTGTCACTTAATGGTTCATAACTCATTTCATAGGTGCACAAGGACCCTCCCTTTGAGTTAAATTGTGCATTATTCACCTGAATGAGTCAAATTTGAGTTTCATTATTAACCGAGGATTTGAGATTCAAATTGATTTTTGTTACGAACGCGTGCCCCAGACGTCGGACCAGACGTCTGGGATCGTTTCCAAACGTCTGGAAAATAGTTATTTTTCGCACGAGAGATTCGTCTGCGCGCCTGTGCGCGCAGACCCGCGATTCCTCTCTCTCTCTTTTTCCCTCTCTCTCTACAGCTGCAGACCTGCCGCGCTCTCCCTCCTCCTCGCGCGGCCTTAAAAGGCCACGCCTCCCCTCCTGTCGTCTCCACCGTCCCCTTCCTCTTCTCCTTCCTGTGCACGAGAGAGAGCGAGCGCAAGGGCGGCAGCAGTGAGCGTAGAGGAGGTGCGGTGTGCGAGGGCGGAGCTCTGCCATGGGCGAGCTCGCCGGAGCGGCTTGGCCGGCCGGCGGAGGGCGCAGGAGGCGCGTAACGACGCGGAGAGGGACCTGCTGCGGTCTGAGTAGCAGACGCGCGAGGTGCGACGCGGGCGATGTCGCGAGCGGAGGCCGAGCGATGCCCTGTTCTGGAAAATTTTCCAGAATCAGACGTCTGGGTTGATAGCCAAACGGTGAGGGAGACGTCTGGAATCTCATACAGACGTCTGAAAGGTGAGTATTCCGCTTTCTTCTTCCTTCTTGTCGACTGACCGTACTGAGGGAGGGAGTTGGCTATGCGCAGGCTCACTGATTCGCCATCCTTTGCGAATCAGACATCTGGAAGTTGTACCAGACGTCCGGGGTGACCATCGGACGTCTGTGAGCTAGGCCAGACGTCCCCGCAGACTTCTGGACATCTGGGAAACCACGCTGAACAGGTAATTCTCTGATCCACCTTTTAAGACGTCTGGAAGAAGTTCCAGACGTCTGATTTTACACAGTGTCGTCGTTTTCGATCCGTTTAGGGCTCGTTCGGGTTCCGTTTTCCGCGATTCGAGTCGCGTTCTTTTCAGAATTAATTCCTCTACCCATCTACAGTAGCTATACACTGTTTTGAGACTTTCCTTGTGTTTGATCCTTGTGATAGGACCTCGTTCAATTGCAGTCTTGGGAGTCGCGGAGGCACGCGGGATTCCCGATCACGCCCCCATTACTCCCGTTGTACCTGGTAGAGTGGATTTAAGTTATTAATAAAATCTGTTAAATTATGAAACCACAAATAGAACCTAGGACATTGCATGAATCCTAGGAATGAGAAATAGATGGAATGATAGCTCCTAGGTGTTGCATGAATCCTAGGACTGGAAAACTATATTGTATGATAGATCCTAGGATATGGCATGAATCCTAGGATGGGAAAACTAGTGGAATGTATAATACTGCAGTCTTGGAAAATGGAAAGAGATATGAAGCTGCTTGTAATTTGAATTAACAGCTGCCTGTTGTGAATAGATAACGTGGTTGAGAACATGGACTGTAAGAATGTGAAACTGGAAAGTGAAACCTGGATGTTTGAGTAAAAAGGATGGAACCCTACGGGGAAGTAGGAGTAGAACTCCTGGAAAGTGAATGGAATAGTTTTGGGGAAGTGAGCTGGCCCTTGAGTACGGAGTACCAAGGAGAGCGACTGTCCTGTTTAGTGCAGAGCGGAGCCAGCCGCCCCAGGGACCCGGGGTTAGGACTGGCCACTCTGTACCGACTTGCTGGCCCTCGCGTACGTAGTACCGAGGAGAGCTACTAGTGTAGGGAGGTACTAGCTACCCCACGGGCCCCGGGGTTCTGTTAGCCTCCCACACCGACTTGTTAGGCCCGCTGGGGAAAACCAGGGTAGTCAGCGAGGGTGCGCGGACTGTGGAGGGGCAAGGCCCCGGTTTGGCTACTGTGGAGGGGTTGGACCCCTGTTACTGAGAGGGCTCTGCCCTGGACTGGTTCCGTGCTGTGCTTTGGGCTCACCCATTAACGGAAACGACTGACCGCGTGCCAGTACGGGTTAGCTACCTGTGCGTTTATCGCGCGTGCCGTAGTCATCGTTACGTCTGTCAGTGACCTTGGGGTGGTTGACTGAGGGTAGGATCACCACGGGGGACTCTCCCGGCCAGGAGAGCACCACGTGCTACTTCTACTTTTTGGAAAAGACTGCAATCAAGATCGTTCCCACGAGAAACATTCGAGATTAAGTAAAAGATCTGAGAAATAAATGAAATAGTGAGATAATTGAAAGATGTAAATAAAGAAAGTAATACAACATAACAGCTACTGTACACTCTACTGTTGTCTTTAGTTTTAGTTGCCACTCTACTCAGCGTTTTGCTGACGTGTTACACTCGTTACCTTTTTCAGGACCAAGTGTTGAGCAGCCAGGGTCAGCGGCTGCAGAGGACGCTGGGCCGAGTAGGGTCCAGTAGAGTTACTACTGTCTTTTGTACCTTTTTGTTTCCGTTATAGTGAGTAGTTCTTGTTTCCGCTGTACTTTTCTTTACCTGCAGTTCATGTTATATGATAAATGTTGTTCTACTGTTGTGGTGGTATATACTGTAGTAGTTTATTTCCTTACTGCTGTACTTTCTTACTGTTAGTTATATTCATGCTGAATGGGGTTATTTTACTGCTCTTTTGGTTACTTCCTCGTTGGACGACTAGGTCTTGGGATTAGTCGAGTCGGTCCGGTTCCCGTGTCGTGTAGGGACTCGGGAACCGGGTCGTTATAGTTTTAACCTAATTTAAGCATTCAAATTGAGTTATTTGAAGCACAATTGAGTTGTTTGCTATGACTCTTAGCTGATTTGATTGAATTTTTATTGCTTGATTCAGTCGTGCTTAAATTTCTCAATTGATACTATATGTGTTCTTCATTGAGGTAGTGTGGCCAAGGAAATCAGATGCACTAAATAGAGGTGATAGTGATGACCTAATTGATTTCTAAGAATCACCCAATCACCCTGAACACCAATCAATAATGTGCATGTGATGTTACATCTGGATTGCTAGTTAATTAGTGTTAATTAATCGTTGTAGTAGTATAGTCTCTCAATTTAGATGGATATCATTTTATTTATATATAATTTTTACTAATTTATTTAAGTCATTCACTAGGAGACAGTTATTGATATACATCATTCTCTAATATCAAAAATCATCTTTTATTTCAAAAATATTAGTTTTATTTACAAAAGAATGAGTTAAAATCAATATATAATCAAAGAATAATCTATAAGTTAGTTATTTACAAAAGAATGGATGTTAGTACATAAATGCCTCAAGAAGATACACAAAATAAAGGTAAGTTAAGCTAGATTAATTATGTACACAAGTATCTAAGTGTCTGCAATTAATTATATACAAGATTAAGTAAAAATGAATAAATATTTATATACAAACTTGATCTCAAACAGTATAAACATAAAGGCTAAAATGAATGGTTCTACATCTCTAAATGTATATACACAAATACCTAATTATTTACAACTAAACAAACTATAGATAATATTATATAATGCCCTAAAAGCTATGTACAAACAAGGCATGAACATATTTATATACACTCATACAATATCTATATATATATAACCGTTATATCCATCTAACTTATATATCTACAATAATACTAAACTAACTAAATTATATTACTAACATACATATAATATACAATATATATATATATATAAGTGTTATATTATATATATAATTACATATAAACATTGAACATATATGTATAACATACTAACACATTAAACACTTCGTTAATATATATTGTACATACACATAACTTAGTACTGCTTATATATGTATAACACCTAACAGATATGCACACAACACTTCATACTTAGTCTTGAGCCCACACAACACTTAGTTTAATTTTAGCTCTTTCAGCTCAACTCAACATAGCCCAAAAAGGATTGGTGGGCTTTTCGCACAATCTCAACGGCCTAAGGGTCATAGTAGCTGTTACTAAGCTGACCCAACGAGAAATCACCATCTGGTGCTCGGAGGCCACCCCGTAGGGCCACGCCCCTAGTGGGCCACCTCGATCGGGCCATTAACCTAATGGGCTCTAGGACTCTAAACCAATAGTACACACACATGAGCATAGCATTCATAAGCACGCGTAATTCACGCATCGCACCCGAGAGCCCATCCCCGGTGACTCAGGCAAACGACTAACGGAGTGAATTACTTAAATATAGCTAAGGTGGCTTGTAGACCCACAATGTAGGACTAAACTAATGCAGTTCCTAACTATGTGCATTAGTGTGTGTTCTATGCTTTATTTCAATGTTTTTGCACTTAATAAAGGTATGATTAGGTATCCAACTTACAAAGTAAATACATAAATGCTAAATTAATATATAGGGCTTCAAATTAGGATAATCAGATTAACTAAAATAAATACATAATTATATTTTTAAATTAGTCAAAGTTTAAGTTATTTTCATTATAATTAGTACTTATTACGTAAATAAAGTATGAATTAGTGGACTGATTACTAAATTGAAACTTTATTTAGTTAATTTTTATAATTATGTGATTAATTAAAATTTTAAGATAATTTTATTGGATTTATTTAATTATTTACACATTTTACAAACACAGTTATGTAGTTTACCTATAATTTATATAATATACATAATATTTTACATTATAAATAAGATTATAAATGTAATTAAAATAATTTAAACTATAGTTTATAAGATTACAGTATAAATTACTTTATTATTTAATTAACTTACTAATTTAAATTAGCTTAACTTAATAATATGAATTATTAACTTACATCAATATATATAATACGTAACTAAATATAAATAACAAAAATAATTATTTTACATAATACATCCTGTCAATAATATATTAAGTAATACACATATATACTATCGTACATGTATAGTTACACATATGTACATATAGTTACGTACATATATTATAATTAATTTCACAATATATACATATATATAATATAATACCATATAACTTAATATAAATACTCTTTATAACTTATTTATATATAAATAATATATATTTTTTATATACATACTTTATTTACATATAACTTACTATATATTATTGACTTACAGATATATACATGTATTTACACTATATACATAGGGTATTTTTAGACTTTTTGGAATTTTTCTAATTTTTGTTTTCTTTTTAGGTTTTATAAGAATTGGGAAAGAGGAGAGAAAGCTAGGAAGAAGGGAAGGAATACTCTTTTTGTGATTTTTGTTTTTGAATTTTTATTTCTAAACCTACAGAAGTGTATAACTTCTTCAAGTATGTTCCCCTAACTAAAGGCTTCAAAATGTAAAACTAAAGACACAAACATGATGATAACACCATCATGGGTCATAACTAGCCACAATTAGTTAGATTTAAATGACAAATGTTCTTGAATGATCATCTAAGGGTCACAATTCCATACTAATCTGATTTTAGAATAAGATAAGAAAATAAGGTTAATTCTACTATTTTAACATCACGTCACAAATGTAAATTAACTATAAGGTTTCTCAAGGGTTAATTGAAGGTCAAATGAACATAAAAGATCAAAAAGTGGGTTCACATTTACTGAATTAGGGTTTCACGCATTTCAAGGGTGAGAACAATACTAAAAATTCTAATTATCAACCCCATTTAAATTGAAAATGTTCTGGATAGGATAAAATCAATCTAAATCTTCTAAAAATCATTTAAAAATATTCTAAGAGGTTTGGTACCTTCACTTTGACCATCTAAACATATTTTGACTTAGAACAAAGATTCAGATGGGAATTTTCCCTTATTTAGGCTCCTGTGCAATTTACTTAGTAAAACGTCATCAAAAATCAAATTCAAGTTCACCATTAGATTCCTAGGGTCTAAATTAGGTTAACACCAAAATTTAGACCCAATCAAAGTCTATCTTGACCTAGTTTGCATTTTAGGCCCTAAACACTCTATCTTTCACACTTAGACCCTAACTTTCAATTTTCCTTACATTCTTGCCCCTAACTTCTCGTCACTTTTGCAGATAGGTCCCTACTGGCATTACTGTCTAAACAAAATCTCCACACCCAAGCCCGCCACCTTTGATTGGATATTTCTCCTCCAATCTAAGATGGAATATCTCCAAACTTAGAGAGATTGTTCCCAAGACGACCCTCTATAAATTGGACCATTTCTCAAGATCTATGATTGATCATGGATCCTAGGTGAACCCCATGATTTCAGTGGATTTCCTTTGTGAAAATCATAAGGAAATCTCATGATTTCCTCACAATTGAGGGCCTGATCTTGCTTTATTTAAGCTCCACATCAATTTCCCATCTTCCTCAGCCAAGGAACAACCGAAATTACCCTCTCCTTCCTCCTTCTACCACCGTCTTCTTAAGCTCCAACGATCTCCTCCTCCTCTCTCCTCTTGCAGTCCAACCATCAAATTGGACGACCCTCCTTCCTCCTCTCTCTCTTCCGCTCCTCTCCAGCCACAGTAGTACACTCTGCCCTTGTCATCGCCACTCTCTCTTGTTGAACTTCGTCATCCCCCTCACGTCTGGTTGGCCAACGCTGGACGCTTCCTTCTCTTTCTCCTCTCCTAAGTCCCCTCAAACTCTCTTTCTCCCTCTCTAGATCATTTCTACACCCTTAACCTTTAGGTCTAGTCACTACACACACCGATTTGCCCCTGTCTTCCCTACGTCCGGCACGAGCTCCAGCGAGCTCGCATCGACGCTACACACACGCAAACACACCTCCACCACTTCCACAACCTCCATCGTGTCTCACTGAGTAAAAGCCCCAAAGAAATTCGGGGCTTTAGACTCTCTATCTCTCTGTTGATCAACACCTCGTCCACACACCCTCTTCAATCTCAATAGACCTCCATGAGCACCAAATCGCCCAATCAGCACCATCACCATACTCGCCAACCTCCGACGATTGTTCTAAACTATTTAATTAGAGCTCCTTGCCCGTTTTCTTGTCTCAGGTACCTCACTAGACCTCCGCCCCCCGTCTTCTTCGACATCGCCTGACTCTCTCCAGCTACCATCCACCCTGCTACCTCTTCCAATAGCTGTGGACTTGACTAGCAAAGCCCTCCAGACCCTCAATCAAAACAACCAGCATCAACAGCTGCCCCAATTCGACAAACGATTGACCTGCTGCAACATGCGAGAAGAGAACTCAAGATAATCCCACATCGTGGGAATTTGATTTTTTTTCTCGTATATATTGAATAACGCACGTAGCCATTCGCCTCAAAAGCACGAGGTGAGGTCCCACGCATGTGCTCACTCCTCGCGAGTATGGGCCTCTGATCCGATTACCCGTATAACCTCTGACCTAGTTCTGAAGAGAGAGAAAGAGAGATGGAATTTCTGAGAGGATTGGGGGGGTTTGCACTGTTCAACCTTGGGATCTGTTCTCACACTTAGCAAAATTTAAGAGGTGCTTTGGTTTCTACTTGAGGGATTTGAGCCTTGTTCTCGACGTCTGATTTGAGAGAAACATTGGTTTTGACTTGTTTTGAGTACTATTTAGAAATTTGGGATATTGTGCTTACTGTAGGGGATATTTGGTGGTTTCAAGCACCAATTTTTTATCTCTTTTATTTTTATCTTAAGATACAATTTCTGAAGCATTAATTGATTATTCTATTTGTGATTATTTATTCATTGCATTATTTTTTTTATCGTTGTGATTAATAAATTGAATTGCTATACTTGTTCCCTGCGAATGAGCTTAGAACCCATGATTTTTGAACTTTATAAATTTAAATGTCATATCGATTTTCGTTACCATACTACGCGTGATGTTTTTCTAAATTACGATGATTTCGACGCAACAAAACACCTAACACACACAATTCTCACTCAAGACACTTTTCTTTTATTTATTTACATTATTTTTGTATTTTTCAAAGTATTTTTCAGGAAATGCTAGACTAGCCTAAAATATGATCAAATATTCAAAACAAGCCTAGAAAATTCATCTAAAATGCTAGAAAGAAAAGATATAACATTGTAAACATTCCAACATCCATTCAGATCAGATTCAACCTTAAAAGCTTCATTTATTCATTGGATTAATGTTCAAAACATATTTTGAACAGAATTCAGGTTCGTCAGTTGCTGATAGAAGATTTTTAACGTCAATTACAACTTCTTTGATTCAATCCAAGACAAGTTAAAAGTACATGAATGCTTATAAAATGTGCTTCTAATGTCAAACCATCCCATAAATCCATTAAAACCCAATTTGAGCTCAAATACTTCTTATAATAAGCACCAGCAGGTCTAACTACTCTCAACTGGGAGAACTATCCATAAGAAGACCCCAATTCTCCAACATGGTTTCATCATTAAGATAGTTAAATCCTAGCCAAATCTTTGTAAGAACTCTTCCTAAGTGTAGAGCATTTACAAGCCATTTGAAATCCATGCTTTAATCTCATTCAAAATCCATTCAAATTCTTAATTAGAAATCTCATCAACTACCATCAGATCACCAAAAATGTTTCAAATCTTAAACTTGGAATTCAAGAACTCAATAAAATCACTCAAATAAAATCTCAGAATGTAGAAACTCATTTGAGAACCCCTTATAAACCATTAAAACTTAAATCAACACATCAGGAATCCCAATTACCCTTAGACCTGAACGATGATGATATTCTTTCTAGATCTAATTTACAATGCTTAAACTCAAGTTATAGGTGTTGCAAACAATCAATAGACATTCTAAAACTCTATGAAACTCAAATTATATCTCAAATAACCTAAAGAAACCTTAATTGACCCTCATACCTCGCCATTGACAACGCAGATCAGAGAGTCCAAATTCAGCCATTATATCAACTAAAAACCAATCTTAGACCTCCATTCAAATTCATTGAATCTTCTTCAACTTCTCATTAGTAGATTCAAGCACTTAATTCAAAAGCACACTATGTTCAACTTAGGTTGTTGATCTGGACTTGCCACAGTGACTTGGTCACTTAGGTATCCTGTGCACCATGGATTGATGTTTAGGAAATCTTTGTGATCCTCTAAAAATGATTAGGTTATTGCAAGGGCCTCGATTCAGTGCATTGAATCTCATTGGCTGTTGCTACCAGGTGAAGAAGGAAAATAGTAGCTAAGGGTGAAATTGGGCATAAACTCAAATTATGATCAAACTCCAATCAAAGCATATCAATACAATCGCAATCCACTCAATTACATAATCATAAACCAAATTCACTCGATTAAAACCATTTGCAATCAATTTAGATCTCTAATTGTTCTGATTAGGCTTGAAAATCAAAATTAATTAAATCAAGTGAATTTGTTCAATTCAACACTCAGGGAGGGCTTTTGTGATCAAGTGAAGTGAGTGAGGAGCCCTCCAAGTATTTGGCACACTATAAGATTTGATAGCTATAGAGCTTCAAGTCTCATAGCTACCCTGGTGGATGAAAGTGAATTGTGATCAATTCAACGAGGAAAGAAGTGGAAAGTGAGTGTGAGGTGATAAGGGAGCTCAGTGGATCTAAATATATGAATGAAATATCCTCTCTGATCTGAATTGACTAGAGAGGAGCGATCAATAAAGATTACAAATTACTCTAATCTACTCCTAAACTACGCAATCAAACAGTGAATTACAATCTAACTAAACTACTATGATCTAGGAAAGTAGTAAATCTAGACTAAACAGACGAAGGGGATTCCTTGGGATCCACCCACCATCGGCCAGTGGAGAAGAAATGGGAGAGACCTCCAGCGATTGAAAGCTTATAGAAGAAGTCTGGGACATCCCTTGGAGTTACATGATCCAGCTCAATGTGGAAGAATTTGGATAGGAAATTGTGGTTGTTGTCACCAACCACAAACGAAAGAGAAGAAGAATTGGAGGGGTAGAACGAATGGACCAACTCAATGGAGAGGGAGCTGGTATGGTCGCACAGAGCACTTAAGTGGTCATTAAATAGGGAGATGGAGCTCAGGTGACTGGCAATTAGGAGTGTTGGGCCGTTGAGGGTCTACAACTAGGATGAAGGTAGAGGAGTGTGCGAGGGTTTTGGATGAAATATGGCCGCTAGATGTGATCTAGGAGTGGGCATGAAACAATTGGCACCAGTGCTAGCCAGTTCAACGAAAATTGACCGTTGATCTGGTGGACTGAGGAATGGACGGTGGATGTCGAGACCTAACTCGCACCATACTAGGTCCCGCCTTGTTTTCCCTTAGACCGTTGTCCAACGAATATTCCCCATTCCATACTGCATATAACTAGTACTACTAAGCAGGTAACATGTGTATAAATAACAATATACATTGGAACACAATTAAAACATATAAAAGAGCTTGTACTGAAAAGGAAAATTACACAACTAGCATGCAAAGGAAATAAAATGACATTCTTTCCTTAATAAACTTCATGGGTCATATATCAACGAAAACCTAAAAACAGGCACCCTCGTGGGGAAACACGCCAATAACTATTGCAAAAGAAAAAGAGAAACCAATGGTACTGACACTAGTCCGAGAATTTGCTACTTCTCAAAGTCTCCGCTAAAACCTCCTTCACCTGGTAGATAGAACAAAAGATAGTAAATGTGGCACAAAAAGGTAAAGTAGGGAAGTGTAACGATAAGTGCATGTGTCACAAGGGTAAGGAACCTCTACCATAATAGACAGAACAAGTACAAGCCTGGCAACACCTATCTAATTGTACCCACTACAGATAGGTCACACATTCCTCCATTAGTATGCATCCTCAAGGTATTGTTACATTTCTCAACAAGTTCATTTTCCTGGTATCCTTTTTAATTTAGTTTTCATTGGACCTGGGTCACTAAGTCCAGAGCAAGTTCCAGCGAAAAGGCTTGGGGCCAATCCCAACCTCCCAACTTCACCTACTCCAACACTTAGTGGGGTAAGTAGGCCCCCACCTCCTGGGGTTGCCAAACTGGACAATGCACTAAAAAAACATATGCCTATAGCACATCACAAAGCACGCAATCGTTTTACTGTCAGAACCAAAACCCTTCAGGGCTCTTACCTCACCAGGTTGCCATGGGGTGCATGCTAACTCCCAGGCTTAACCTATTTGGTTGTTATCTTCATTCTACCCTTTCTATCCCATCCATACAAATATGTTTTAAACCATTTTCTTATCAATGGGAATATGTCACAGTAGAAACTTGTGTGCCAACATCTCTTTTTCCTTCCAAATTTTTACAACACATCACATGTCCCTTGTCATCCTGGGTGGTACATCTCACATCATTTGCAATATTATTCTGGCAATCATAGCCACGCCCATATCGTATCCTTGGCATGTACATTGTCAATGGTTCATAGCATTTTCCCATTGGTCTTAGACCAATGTCATTCCTTATCCATGTACCACATGATTAATCCCAAGTACCACATGATTCACACTAATATACTTAGGTGCTTCACATGCACCAAGTTTCCATCTCATTATCATCTTATCCTCACATCTTTCTCATTTTTGACTCATCTCATGGGTCCCATAACATTGTCATTTTCCTGACTTCTATAAACCATCATCATAATCACTTACTAATCCTTTCCTTAATTATCATCTCATCATTCCATTCTCATTTCATTCATGGATATCCAAGTGTTCACCAAAACATGATTCATATATCTATGATTACCCATGTTATGCCCAACATGTAATTATACTTAAGTTGTATATTGACATTACTTTCCAATTATGTAATCCCCAGCTAATCATGGCTTCAAAATCACATCTCTACCACTGTCGATTTCATATATGAATCAAAGTATCAATGTCTTTACATCTATGTTGTACTATATGTGTTCTTATGGTTCAGTGATGGTTCAGCATAGCATGTTCTATCTATCTTAACTACAAGAACATTTAACATGCATACATCCTCTTATCTCAATTCAATTTTGCATAAACAATAATGATTATATCACACTATATGATTTGCATAAGGAACAAACAAAAGTATTCAGATTCATTTTGATTCCATGTCATGCCACAGGTAGATATATATCATTTATCGAACATATGTAACAAATAGCATATTTCATCAAGCACAACAATCATGCATTATATATTATGTTCTTCAATCAAATCTAGAAGTAGACAATTATATTCAATCCATCATTCTCATGGCAAGTAACAAGTAGGTAAAACTAGTCCTATCTACTAGTAAAAGGTGGAGAAACACTCTACCCAACAAAATTGCTTAGAACTCGTGCACCTCAACGACACATGGACGGTCCTGCCTCGTTGGCATCGACCTCACTTGTAAAACCATCACCAAGGTCAAACATGACTCCTAAAACTATCTACCAATACTATGCACGTGAGTGTCCCATACCACTCCCTCTCTTCTCACCGGAGAGAGGAGACTTGACACCAAACTAAGACGATTTCTTAGGCAGCCAAAGAGTTGTCCCTAAACTTCATTAGGGGTCTAAACACCTGCTATTTAGGTCTATTTTCAGGTCTAATAACACCCCTACATCAATCCTAAAATGTCCCCCTTTTTCCTCCCACCTTGCACCCTTACACATGGAAAAATGAAGGCAAGGAGAAGGAACACATGGGACCATGGTGGGCAGCCAAGGGGGTTGTCCTCTTGACATTATTTGGTCCCAATTATACTTCATTTTCAGCCCTTAATGTGGTCTCCATACAGCCCACACATCAGCCCAAACTTGTCCCACACTTTTCCTGCATCCCTTCCCTGCACATGGAAGAAAAATGCACACAAGAGGAAAAATAGTGGGGTGACCTTAGGGACCATCCAAAGATGCCCCAATGACAACTTTAGATGCCATTTTGGGGCCTAAATAAGGTCAGAAACCAGACTCTAAAGGGTTACAATCAGATCTGAATTAGCCCTCTTTTTCCCTCATTTTCTCCCCTTCAACAATGGAGAAATAGGGAAGTGGAGGAAGATGGGTAGTCGGCCACCTCCATGGGCCACCCCCACTCCTGATACCACCATCATCCATCCTCCACGTCCCCCCCCCCCCCCCCCCTCTCCCTGGTTGGCTAAAGGAGGAAGAAGTAAAAGGAAGGTGTGGAAGAGGATGAGAGAAAGGAAGGGTACGCACCTTCCCTCCTCCACCCTAGTTCGATCTCCTCCTTCGATGGCCTTGTCATCGGCGACGAAGGGGACCCTATCCAACATCCAATAGAACATAGATGCACAAACCACGCTCCCCCAAAGTGCAAACAACAAAAAAGTACAAAAAATCAAACCTCAGGTCATATACCTCCAACCGCACACAATATTCTTCGCGTTCGAGGTCGATTGGAGCCATGACGGAGCTCCATAATGGAGGTGAAGCTTGCTACTAGAAAATGGTGGTTGGGAAGTGGGTTTGAGGATTCACAAATGAAGGGATGGGGGTTTTAGAAAAACCATAGCCCCTTAGATAATAAGGTTTCAGTTTTATTATTTTTCCTCACTCGTTCGTCTCCCGCCCAGGAAAGATCTATTCAACTCAGCCAAAATTTATTTTTGATGAGCTCATTCTTTACAAATTTTCATGACGAATCCAACACCATAAACAGTTCGTTAATCTGACATCGTTTGCACTCGGTACACCCGTTTTATCGAAACAAATGCATTTCAGGTCTTCGGACGTGATTTTCAAATAAACTCGAAACAAGGTATGCTACCCTTTGTTGGATTCGTCTTGACTCAAGGATCACTACGGTGTCCTCAGATTCGCGATCGGACTCCCATAGCAAAATTTAGGTTTTGGGACCCAAATTCCTAAAATATCACATGTGCAATTTAGGCTCAATAAGTGAGCTAGAAAGGTTCCAAGCTCGGGACCTTTCAGTGGAGGCTTACTGAGTTCTTTGCATATGAACAAGAGTAGAGGAGCTTAAGCTCCAGGTGTATTGGGCATTTTGTACCTAGGCTCAAATACTAAAAAAGTGGAAATATTATGAAACAACCCATTAGTGATAGAAATCGTGACTAAGAAGTCCCTACATGCTTACATGTAAGTCCCTGAAGAGTTTTAAGTGCATATTATGTGAAGGCTCAAATATATAGTAAGGACCTAAATGAAAAATACTAAATCCAAGGTCCAAATGATGTCAGAATGCAATGAAGTTTTTACGACATGTGTTTTGATCATTTTAGAGATCATTTCATCAATTGATTTGGAAAGTCAAGCTCTTTTTATGTTCAATTCTCTTTGAAATCAACCATTTACATATTTAGTACATAATCTCTCAAATATGACCTAATTTTGTATTTTTAACACATTTTTGATGTTTTAGGTCATTTTCCTTAATCCCACACTTAACTGATTTCTTTCTCTTTTTTTTTTGAAAAAGAAAGGAAAACTATCGAATCACGATAGTAATCCGGATGGGCATTTTATTCATCTTATGAAAAAAATTGGGGGTAAGGGGGCATTACAAAACAGATCCCCAAAGATGTATGAGGGACCAGCACTCATTTACAATTTGCGTAATGCACACCGGTCTCTCCTGAAATACCCTCGCATTCCTCGCCCTCCACACACACCACATAGTTGCCGCCATACGCATATGAAGTTTGTCCCGCACCATGAAGTTCTGCCATAAGGTGTCCCAAGTTGGAAGTGATTCATGACAAAGTTTTCTCCACACCACATCTGTGATCAAGCAAGTAGAAAAAATATGCCCCACGCTGTTTATGTGGAAGCCACATAATGGGCACTCATTATGTGGCTTAATTAATAGTGTTTAATTTAATTTCTAGCTTAACTTTGACATTTTAACTATGATAAGCCACACTTCATCAGCAAGATGATTAAGTGATCAGATCACTCAGGTGAAGCCACATTAAAAGCTTACTTGGGCAATAACTTAATTTGATCTTGCTTTAAAATGCTATTTAGAGATTGAATGAGGGTTGAGATGTTTTAACAAAGGTTTGGGATTGGTTTTAAAGTGATTTAACTACTTGATTTGTTTCCTCCCATCGACGGTGTCTATAGAGAGATATGAATAATAGATTAGGATTTTTAGGACTTGTCAAGCTTTTATTGAAGTTTTGATAGGTTTAAAATCCTTGTAGGAGTAATTGCGACACTTGAAATTGAGTGTTAATTGGTTTGATTGAGATCTAAAGAGTTAAGCTTAATTGCCCAAGTGTTGATGCTTTGATGACCTGGTGCTTCAATTAGGATCTTAATGTTTTGAATGAAATCCCATGTTGATTTTGAATGATTTGAGAGTGTGTCAAAGTGTTACGTTGATGTTTGAGATGCTAAATTAGATTTGATGTGGTTTTGAATAGTTATAGCATTTAAGTCTAGTAGGAGAGTTTTGATGTTTTGATCGAGAAATTAAAAAGGATTTTAGATGATCTGATGATTATATCGGTTTTCTAGAATAAACATATCATTAGTTACATCTCAAATGTTTGAAAAAATATTTAGGATACAATAATCAAGCATCAGATGGGACTGAGTACTCTTCTGGAAGCAACAGCTACATGGAAGATCAGTCAACACTTGCTACTATTTGAACTAAGTGGATTTACTTGTTCTTGATATTGATCTGTGCTAAGTAGAGTTTTTCATGAATGTTTCTTGATAGGGTAGTGTTTGAAAAGTATTCATATATTATTTTGTTACTTAGGATTATTTATAATTCACTTCAAAACTTGATCGAAATATCTATCAGCAAGCATGATTTTTGAAATATGTATAAGCATTGATTTGATGTTCATTTTAATGTTAAATCACATCTTTTGAGTTTGATTCTAATTTCTATTGATGTCTAGAAGTTTATAATGCTTTATCCTTTATTTCCATCATTTTTGCATCATTTTTAAGACATGATTTCAATTTTTTATCATTAATCATCCTTTTTCTAGCATTTTTTTACTATAAATAGTGTGAAAAATAATGTAAATAAATTAAAAAAAGTGTAGCGAGTGAGATTTGAGTGTTTCAAACTGGTGTATGTAGTTAGATTTGATTTCTATGTGTTTAGTCTATAGAAAATGGAAGTAAAAGTTTAGGATTTTACTTTAGTTAGGAATAAAAGATGAAAAACCAAAAATCCAAGAAGAACTTCTGGTCATTTTCCTAGCTTTCTCATCTTTGTTCACTTAGAACCCAAAACCAAAGTCAAATATGAAAAATGCTTAAAAATCCTAAAACAGTATATGTATATAATGTCTATTCATGTATAAAATCCTAAGTTAATAGTGTATGTTAGCTAATTTAATCTAAATTATATTAGTAAGTTAACTAAGTATGAGTTAATATCTATTGTATAGTTTAACTTATATTCTAACCTATTTTAACTTATGTATAGCCTAAATTATATTGTATAGAATTATATGTAAGGCTAAGTTATATGTACTATGTATATAAATTTTATATATAGAGAGGGGACAAATCCTCTGAGCACAGTGTCTAGAAACCATTACATGAGCACCATGTAATGACCACTGGATGAAAATCATACCATCCAGAGTAAAACCACCAAAAGAAACTAATCTGGTATTGTAATACACTGTTATTAATGGAAAATTGCTAAAAAATCTTATGAAAGTCATTCAAAATATAAAATTTCCTAAAAAGTAGAGCACGGTTATAGCTAACACAATCGTACATTCTATAAATAGATAAAGAATTAATTGATAATGATAAATGATTCTAAAAATGTCTACGTCAAAGGTCAAAATAATAAGTAAATGTGTTAGAAAAATGAAAAACATTGTAACGACAAAGAATAAGCATTGTAATGAGAACTACGTGCATTTGTAATGGAGAAACTTTGTGATTGTAACAATCGAGACATGTTTTGTAACATAACAAAATGCATGATGTATGATGATAATGTCATCATCTCCCATAGCTAGCTTTAAATAGTCACAATCAATTGACAAATATTCCTACATAACCGCTGAAGAGTCGTAATTCATTACATATCCTTTCTAAAAGCTAAACAATAAAATAGGGCAGTTTTAACATCATAACCCAAATGCTGAGTAACCATGGGTTTTCCATGGGTTAATTGAAGGTCAAATAAGCATTAATGACTAATAAGTGGGTTCATGTAAATAGAAACGAGTTTTTACGCATTTCAAGAATTAATGGACATCCGAAACCCTAATTTCAAATCCGCTTAATTAACTGAGGTTTTGGTCAGCATTAAATTCACCTAAACCTTCTAAAATTAAAAAAAAAAAATATTTCTATAAGGTTTGGTATCTTTGATTTTACCATCTGAACCTATTTTGACCTAAAACAGAGTCTCAGACAGGAAGTTACCCTAATTTAGGTTTCTGCATAAATTACCTAGTCAAACTTGGTCAAAATCGAAATCCGACTTCACCATCATATTTCTTGGGTTCAAATTAGGTTTGTACCAAAATTTGGGCCCAATCAGATATCATCATGATCTAGTTTGCAATTCAGTCTAGTCTGATTCTTTTTCTCACACATGCACCCCTAGCTTTTGAAATCTATCGCGAATAGGTCCTTAACTTCGTTATCTTCTTCATAAATAGCTCCCTATCGCCATTGGAGGTCAACCGACCTCCAAATAGGCATTGACCAACCTAAATCCTACTCAAATGGCAATCAAATCCCACCAAACTTGGTGGGATTTATGTTCACACATAGACGAATCATCTAGGATCATTTTGGAGTTCCAAATCCCCATAGATTGCTTGTGTGAACATACGAGAATCATGGGTTCTATTTCTTCAATCCCAAGCCATAGAATTCCTTCTTTTCTGACCTAAAGCTCTCCTTGAAGCTCTATAAAGAGTCGGTGTTCACAACCT
Organism: Thalassia testudinum; assembly: GCA_037157565.1. Classification (NCBI taxonomy): domain Eukaryota; kingdom Viridiplantae; phylum Streptophyta; class Magnoliopsida; order Alismatales; family Hydrocharitaceae; genus Thalassia; species Thalassia testudinum. The sequence goes on from JAZHRO010000080.1 coordinate 142,174, forward strand.
TCTCAACTTAGCTTGGTTTGGGCCGCATTTCTTCATCAAACACCTTCTCCCTCCGACCTCCTCCACCAGCTCCGGCAACCTCCTTCGACTCCCTTCTTCGCCGACCACCACAGACTATAGTCGACCGATTTCTCTTCCTCAAGCTCCCCTGCATCTCGCAATACCAGCAGGCGCCATCTTCCTCTCTCTTCCTCACCGTTCTCCCCCATCGGAGGTACCTTGTCTCCGGCACCGGTCATATCACAACCGGCGCCTACCTTCCCTTTCATCCATTAGATTTAGGTTAGTTAGATTCCTCTAGCTCTGTAGGTTAGCTTAGGACTTCTAAACCCTTGTTTTGACCCACGACGTCGCCGTTCACCATCACCTTCTACATCTCCGGCCACACCTCTGGCGAGGTCTCCCTGTCACTCCACCGCACCACACACCTCGCCAACACCCTCACAACCTCCACCAAACCTCCACAAACCAAACACCTATATTTATTCACCATACCACCCATTTACACGACCCACCAAACAACCCATCCTTTCACCTTCATCTCCGACATCAACCGCCCTCCACAAGCTGCCATCCTCCACAAGACCACCACCACCACATTTGCCAACACTTGGCGAAGCCCCTAAAGTGGTTTAACGTGGACGAGAGGCCATCTTTGGAATTTCAAGTCTGATCGTTGCTCTATCGTCGCCCTCGAGTTCTCTGACCACGCATCGAGTTCTCCGGCCATATCTGCTCCAGGTATTGGTCCCAGGTGTTACGGCTGATCCTTAGGACCCTTCCCAGGTCCTCATTTGGAACCTGCGACCACTCCTGCTGCCTCAATTGGAGGCATTCTCATAGTTGCTGCTCACATAAAGAAGACAGTAGGGATAGTCCCACATCGGTGGGAGAAGAGCACCTGCACGCCCATAAATTTGATTTGTGTTTTTATCCTATCGCCCAAGTACACGGGGGTCGGGTCCCCTTACCCGCTCACTCGTTACTTGCCTAAGCCCTCACTTCTCACCTGCAACACCACACATGTAGGCTTGGACCTGATATTGCTTAATCTGGATCCCCGATTACCCAATTGGCTGTCCGATTATCTGAGGAAGAGGAGAGGAAATGAGAGAGAGAAAGAGAGCAGGGGAGGGAAGGTTTTGCTCCTGTATGAAGCGGCTAACACTTAGTTGCTGAAGGTCCCTTGTGCCTAAGAAGAGAAAGAAAAAGAAGGAGAAGACTTGAAGGGAAGAAGAGAAGGAAAGCTAAGGCAGAAGAATGTAACGAACACGTGCCCCAGACGTCGGACCAGACGTCTGTGATCGCATCCAGACGTCTGACCATACATCTGGGATCGTTTCCAGACGTCTGGAAATCCGTTAATTTCGACACACGCGAATCGTCTGCGCGCAGACCGGATATTCTCTTTTCCCTCTTTCTTTGCGGCTGCAGACACCTGCCGCGTCCTCTCTCCTCCTCGCGCGGCCTTAAAAGGCCATGCGCTCCCTCCCGTCATCTCCACCGTCTCCTCCGTCTTCTCCTTCAGCCAGTGAGCGTGAGCGCGAGCGTGAGGGCGGCAGCGGCGGCCGCAGTGAGCGCGGAGGAGGTGCTGCGTGCGAGAGCGGAGCTCTGCCATGAGGGCGAGCGAGCCGGGGCTGCTAGGGCTGGCCGGGGGAGGGCGCGGAGTGGCGAAGAGGGGGGGGACTGCTGCGGTCTGAGCAGCAGGCGCACGAGGTGCGATGCGGGCGGCGTCGCGAGCGGAGGCCGAGTGGCGCCCTGATTCTGAAAAAATTTCCAGAATCAGACGTCTGGGTTGATAGACAGACGGCGAGGGCGACGTTTGGAAGACCTTCCAGACGTCTGAAAGGTGAGTTTTCCGTCTTCTTCTTCCTTCCTGTCGACTGACTGAACTGAGGGAGGGAGATGGGTTTGCGCAGGCTCGGTGATTCGCCATCCAACGCGAATCAGACGTCTGGCTGTTGTACCAAACGGCGGGAGCGACCTCCAGACGTCCGGGGTGACCATCGGACGTCTGGGAGCTATGCCAGACGTCCCCTCAGACTTCTGGACGTCTGGGAAACCACGCTGAACAGGTAATTCTCTGATCCACTTTTTAAGACGTCTGGAAGAAGTTCCAGACGTCTGATTTTGCACAGTGTCGTCTTTTTCGACCCGTTTAGGGCCCGTTTGGGTTTCGTTTTCCGCGATTCGAGTTGCGTTCTTTTTAGAATTAATTCATCTACCCGTCTACAGTAGCTATACACTGTTTTGAGACACTCCTTGTGTTTGATCCTTGTGATAGGACCTCCTTCAGTTGCAGTCTTGGGAGTCGCGGAGGCACGTGGGATACCCGATCACGCCCCCATTACTCCCATTGTACCTGGTAGAGTGGCTTTAAGTTATTAATAAAATCAGTTAAAGTATGGAACCATGACTAGAACCTAGGACGTTGCATGAATCCTAGGAATGAGAAATATATGATAGCTCCTAGGTGTTGCATGAATCCTAAGGCTGGAAAACTAGATTGTATGATAGATCCTAGGATATGGCATGAATCCTAGGATGGGAAAAACTAGTGGAATGTATAATACTGCAGTCTTGGAAAATGGAAAGAGATATAAAGCTGCCTGTAATTTGAATTAACAGCTGCCTGTTGTGAATAAATAACGTGGTTGAGAACATGGATTGTAAGAATGTGAAACTGGAAAGTGAAACCTGGATGTTTGAGTAAAAAGGACGGAACCCTATGGGGAAGTAGGAGTAGAACTCCTGGAAAGAGAATGGAATAGTATTGGGGAAGTGAGCTGGCCCTTGAGTACGGAGTACCAAGGAGAGCGACTGTCCCCCTGTTTAGTGCAGAGCGGAGCCAGCCGCCCCAGGGACCTGGGGTTAGGACTGGTCACTCTGTACCGACTTGCTGGCCCTCGCGTACGTAGTACCGAGGAGAGCTACTAGTGTAGGGAGGTACTAGCTACCCCACAGGCCCCGGGGTTTTGCTAGCCTCCCACACCGACTTGTTAGGCTCGCTGGGGCAAACCAGGGTAGTCAGGCGAGGGTGCGCGGACTGTGGAGGGGCAAGGCCCCGGTTTGGTTACTGTGGAGGGGTTGGACCCCTGTTACTGAGAGGGCTCTGCCCTGGACTGGTTCCGTGCTGTGCTTTGGGCGCACCCGTTAACGGAAACGACTGACAGCGTGCCAGTACGGGTTAGCTACCTGTGCGTTTATCGCACGTGCCGTAGTCACCGTTACGTCTGTCAGTGACCTTGGGGTGGTTGACTGAGGGTAGGATCACCACGGGAGACTCTCCCGGCCAGGAGAGCACCACGTGCTACTTTTACTTTTTGGAAAAGACTGGAATCAAGATCGTTCCCACGAGGAACATTCGAGATCAAGTAAAAGATCTGAGGAATAAATGAAATAGTGAGACAATTGAAAGATGTGAATAAAGAAAGTAATAGAACATAACAGCTACTGTACACTCTACTGTTGCTTTTAATTTTTAGTTGCCACTCTACTCAGTGTTTTGCAGACGTGTTACACTCGTTACCTTTTTCAGGACCAGGTGTTGAGCAGCCAGGGTCAGCGGCTGCAGAGAACGCTGGGCCGAGTAGGGTCCAGTAGAGTTACCACTGTCTTTTGTACCTCTTTCTTTCCGTTATAGTGAGTAGTTCTTGTTTCCGCTGTACTTTTCTTTACCTGCAGTTCATGTTATATGATAATGTTGTTCTACTGTTGTGGTGGTATATACTGTAGTAGTTTCTTTCCTTATTGCTGTACTTTCTTACTGTTAGTTATATTCATGTTGAATGTGGTTTATTTTACTGCTCTTTTGGTTACTTCCTCGTTGGACGACTAGGTCTTGGGATTAGTCGAGTCGGTCCGGTTCTCGTGTCTCGTAGAGACTCGGGAACCGGGTCGTTACAAAGAAGAAAGCTTGAAGAAGAGAAGAAACCATTATAGCAAGGCGACGTTTAAGTCATCTGGTGGAAAGACCCAACGTCTGATGAGGCTGATTTAGCTTGACATTTGCTTGTGTGGAATTAAAGCTTAAGTGGTTCAAGCCACTGTTCATTTATTTAATATATTTGAGTAATTGATATATATATACTTAGACTAATAATTGGTGATTTAAATTATCATTATTTTATCTTAGAATTCTTTTTGTCATATTAAACTTTTAAAGTACTTATGTTTATCATTGAATAATCAAATTGAGTAGATATTATTCATTGAATATCATTATTGTGCTTAATTTTCTGTGCTCATTTATATACAATTAAATATTAGCGCATGAATTCCATATTTTCTCCCTATGTTCGACCTCTAACTTCATTTCTAGATTTTGAGTAATAAATTATATCTATTCATTGAGCTATTTAGGAGATTTTGCTACAACGAAGAGACTTCAAAAACCTCTCATCTGGTCATATCAACAATGTAACAACCAAAATAATTTGAAATTGCATTATTAAGCACTAATTTTTCATATACAAAAAGAAATTATAATACAAATGTGTCAAAATTTTAACGCGCATGAGAATTTAATGATTATCACTATTGTCACTAATTATAAATAATACTACATATGATTTTGTAATGTAAACATATTGTTGTATTACGAATTATTGGAACATTAACTTAATCTTACGTGTTGTGTTATATAATTGTAACACAACCTCTTATGTGTGTAGTATCGTAATGTATCTAAGGTTACATACAAATGTTATAATACAAATTTTAGGAATAAATGTTTGCTTATTATTTTATAATACATAACAAGCTTAAAATTGTAATACAAATATGTGTGACTGAATTAAATCTGTAATACAAAATGTAACCACCAAAAAGTTGTAATGTTATAATATGTTAAGAATATCTTGAATTGTAATACAAAATGTGATATAAGTTGCTGAATATTATCTTGACATGCAACGATATTTAATAATATTAAAAAATCAATATAATGTGATTAAATAAAAAACACTAACCTTCAAAACATATGAGAAGAAGTACAACTTGTATTGAAAATAAAGTGAAGACAATGAAAATGATAAAACTCAAAATAACAAATGACAACAAAGGGGAAATGATGTTACAAGGACATTCCATATCTACAATATCCATAAATATAATATTAAATGTAAATGGATAATTACCATAAATAATTAGGTGGTTTCGCTCATATTACACAAAACTATTTACTAAACATGAAAGTGGTTTCATCAAGACAAATGTCTATCCGATGGATATAATTTTGGGCTCAAATAAGTGTTTATGAGCACTATGCTCATTAGATACTCTTCCTATAGATATATATATATATATATAGAGAGATAGAGAGAGAGAGAAGGCCTATTGAGAGAGCATCGTGCTCAAAAAAATCAAATGAACACAAGAATTTAATCCATATGATTGTAATCTAAGGATGGAAATAAAAACCACCATATGTACCCACGGTGGTTTCCTCATTAAGTGAATTATAAGGAGGTTACTAAAAAAAAAAAATCCAACATGATAAAAAATGAAAATAAATCCCATAAAATCTTCAATACTATAATTAGAATGTGATACATTCCGCTATTCTAGTAATTAGTTTAAAATAGGCAAGGAATAAGATTAAATCAACAAAATTATTGTAACGGCTTAGTCATCACGATATAAAAATGAGTAAATACGTTTGTAACAAAATTTATGAAGGTTGTAACACACGTATGTGTGTTGTAACATCTTGTCTTCATTATATATATAGAAAGTATTGTATTACAATACGATGAACATTAAAAATTTTAATACAAACAAAAAAAAATCAAAACAATCCCCCTGAAGTGTCATGTCGAATAATTGCTACTGCGAGGATGTCAGAACATTGGGTTTAATGAATAATTATTATAATACAATAACTCCGTTCACCATATAAAAAAATGTCCTCATGAATTATAACACTGTAACACACTTTTAACAGTTCCAATCGACCATTGAAATAACTTGTATTACACAGTTTACTTATATACACATGATATTCTCGTGACTTACAAATTATGTAATACACATTCTATCATATAAAAAAGATAAAAGAAGACTTGCATTTTACGTAAGGATGGTACTGACAACCCTATACATCTCATGATGGCGGTTAATGAGAAGCGAAAAGACATATTCAAAAATGAAACACAAGTCCGTGGCATAACATCCACTGATCAATTATAATTACCTCTCGTAAATTATAACCATATATTACAGCTTCCATCAGTTGCAACAGATCACTAGAAATGTTGTAATACACACAATTCGCAAACATATGATAAAAATATCCACTAGAATATTGTAATACAAACACTTCGCATGGGATATAAATACAAGATCTCATAAATTTTAACCCTGTATTACATCTTCTATCAGTTGCATCAGATCACTGGAAATGTTGTAATACAAATCACTGGAGAACTTCACACGTATAAACTAATATATTCCATGAGGATGCTTACATCTCTTTGAGAAGAATGATGACACCGCGGACGAGAGAAAACCTATAGACATGAAGTTTGCAACACAAATAATGAAAGGAAATAGATAAAAATCGAAAGTTAACGATGGTGAAATAGGACTTTCGATACTATCCACAGAAAATCAAAAAATATTCTTTCCAAATTTACAATATGAGATAAATTGTTTAAAATCAAAAAGTAGATTGTAAAATCGTTGTAGCATATTGTAGGTGGTTTTCATCAAGGACGCGGTGCATATCAACGATTGAAACGACGTACTCATTTGCGTTTTTTGAGCACAATGCTCTCTGGATACATTCCCTCTCTCTTTCTCTCTCTCTCTATATATATGTATGTATTATTTATGTTTATTAGATAAGCTATATTGTATCTTTGTAATATATATTTTAACTTATTTTAAACTTATTTAGATCCTAATTTATAGTGTATAGTAAAAGTGCCCTTCTAGGAGGGGTGACGTAAAAATATGCGGAAATAAAAATATAAAGCAATCTCACAAAAATCAATCGCACAATGTACACAGGTATTTTTAGGTGGAAACCCAAACCGGGTGAAAACCACCACCTAACCCTCTCGAGTTAGGATTTTCCGATCAACCAAGTTGATCAAAATCCACTAAACGAATCACTTTGAACGAGGGTGATTCAACCTCAGTACAACCACGCTACAAGTACGAGGGTAGCGTTCGTCAACCCCTTCTCTCCACGAGAAGGATTTTGTCCCACGAAGGAGACGGGAATTCGCAAAGCGAATACCCAACCAAAAGACAAAGATAAAAGAAAACAACAGTCCTATAGAGCCAACAAAATTAAACCTAGCTTCTATAGGAAATAGGAAACTCCCCTTTGCAAGGAATGCGTCGACGATGACGCGGTGCGTGTGCCACGCGATGGCGCTACGTCGCTCTCGTTATCTACGGCAGGAGAGCGGGTGCGCAACGGTTGAATGCTCTCAAGAAAATGGAGCTTGAGCTTGGAGAGCAAGAACTTCTTGGACACAAGAGTGTGAAAATGTGTAGCTAAGTGTATCCAAGTGTATTTCTAAGTGTCTCTTATGTTTCTCTTCTTGTGTGTTTTTGTTACAAAGGTTCCCCTCTATTTATAGAGGCCTTAGGAAGGCTTTGGAAGGCTTGGAAAAGCTTCCATAGCCGTTGGGTGCAAAGCCCAAGAGAATCAGGTCGAAATCAGGACAATGATTGCATTTGACAGGGTTATCAGACGTCTAACTCTGGCATCAGACGTCTGGAAGGCCACTTTAAGACGTCTGATTTCAAGGTCAGACGTCTGATTCTATGCGGGTTTCTCCCTGACTTGAATCAGATCTAAACAGGGTTTTTGTGCAAGTCCATCAGACGACATACAGGACATCTGGTACTATGTCTGGACGTCTAGAAACCTACTTTTACCGTGGGAATTGATTTCCAAACGTTGCAACGGCTAGAAAATCTCTGAGAAGAGATTTTGGGTCAGCCGAGGCAAAACGGTCATTTATCAGACGTCTGGAAAGTCCTATGGACGTCTAATAAGGCTCTAACGGTCATAATCTTGAGTGTTTTCTAAGCCAGCCCACGGTCCACTAACTGGATGTCTGGCAAAGTCATCAGACGTCTCCTAAGACGTCTGGTCTAAGGTCTGGACGTCTGATTTCATCAGACAGAACTAACTATGTCCAGCCTAACAGTTATCAGACGTCTGAAACAACAGTCAGACGTCTTAAAATCCTTTATCAGACGTCTGATTCGTGAATTAGACGTCTGGAAAGTCTGTTTTAACCCTATATTGGTTTTCTAAGTGTTCTACAGAAAACCTAAGTATCCTAGGGTTGTGCAGGTGTTCCTAGGACTACTGTTAGGGTTCTTTGAGGCTCTTTAACATAATGTCTAAGGAAAATAAAGAGCAAGAAAATAAATACAAGAGATACATGAAAGGATAAAAAGAATCTATCCTATTCTTCTTGTCTTCCATCTCCAATCTTTCGCTCCACGCGAACCTCCTCTGTTTTCCGTCAAGCTCCTCCAATCCGTCCTGGATGCGAGCTCGAACTCCGTCTAAACACGTCCTCATTTGCAATTGACCTGAAATCTAGGACTCAAATTGCAAATGTTAAATAACACGTGTTTTGTTATCATCAAAACAAATGATCGTGGTGCTCTAGCACCAACAATCTCCCCCTTTTTGATGATGACAAAACCGTAAATAATGCATAAAAATCCTCCCCCTTTTTGACATTATCAAAAAGGTTTAATTGATTTTACATTTCCTATAACTCCCCCTTAAAACATGCTCTTCTATGAGTTTCTTTTAACAAAGGTAATATTCTCCCCTTTTTGTAACAACAAGATAGCTATTATTTTTCTCCCCCTTACTAAAGGAAATTTAGCTACCTTATTTCTCCCCCTTAAAAATTGACAATTAGCTCATCCTTTTTTTAACTCCCCCTATCTAAATGCTTATGATAAAAAGATAGGGTAAAGGGTTTTACCTCACCTACCATGGCCAATAAAATGGCCCGAATGGTGGTGGTGGATGCCACATCGGATGGGGCTCCCATCCGTAGCTTGGAGGCTCGGGCATCGACGCCGGTCTCCAATCCGGTGGTCGACGTGCGGCGGGTCCGTCGTTTGTTCGCCGTCTCGTCGGTCTTCTTGTTCTCCTCCTTGGTCTACTCCTTAGTTCTCCCAACTTGAGTTGACCAGCCTTGAGCTTGTAGGTCCAGTCCTTTATGTTGTAGTCATCCCTGAATCCTACAAAACAAGATTCTAATTCTTTCTTCGGTATCCAAGTGAGCTTGGATCCGGATTTGTTAGAAGGTCTCCTTGATGGAGATCCTTTCTCAACCTTAGGGCTATAAAACTTATCTACTTTGTTGATTAATTTGTTAGAGTTTTCCCTAAGACATGCGATTTCTTTTTCTATAATATCCATCTTAGCCTTTAAATCAGAAATTTCTAACTTTAGACTATTATTTTCCTCAATCAATTTATTATTTTCATTGATGAGGTTTTGATTTTCTAATAATAGGTTATCATTTTTAGGAGTAGCTTCTAGATCCTTAAGTTTTATTTCTAACCTATCATTTTCATTTCTAAGAAAACTAAGGTTCTTTTTAATGCCTTTATTTTCTACCCTAAGTGATTTACTAATCTCAAAAAGTTCATTAAAAGCTTCTTGAAGATCATAACTTACCTCATTGTCGCTGTCGCTTCCGCTTTCGCTGTCGCTATTGCTTCCTCTGGCCATGAAACCAAAGCAAGCGGTTTCTTCCTTTTCTTCTTCTTCTTCCTCTGAGCTGGAATCGTCATGAGTGCCTTCCAACCTCCTCCATATCTCGTGGGCGGTGGTGCACTCTTGGATTTTCTCGAACTCTTCCGGACTCAACGCGCAATACAGGGCATTCATTGCCTTTGCGTTGAGTGAGAGCTCTAGAATCTGCACCTGCGAATAGCCTCCTTGGGGTTGCTTCGGGATCTCGTATGGGGTTTCGCAACATCCCCATACCTCGAATTCAGTGGCTTGGAGCCACGTCTTCATCCTCAGCTTCCAGTAGCTGTAGTTGTTCCCGTCAAAGTAGGGCGGACGGGTTGTGGACTGCCCCTCGGAAATCCTACTTGTGGAACAGCTTCCCTCCATGTTTAGATCCTCGCCGGTTTGTAACGCCGAAAATGCGAGACCTGCTCTGATACCAATTGAAGGTTCCCTTCTAGGAGGGGTGACGTAAAAATATGCGGAAATAAAAATATAAAGCAATCTCACAAAAATCAATCGCACAATGTACACAGGTATTTTTAGGTGGAAACCCAAATCGGGTGAAAACCACCACCTAACCCTCTCGAGTTAGGATTTTCCGATCAACCAAGTTGATCAAAATCCACTAAACGAATCACTTTGAACGAGGGTGATTCAACCTCAGTACAACCACGCTACAAGTACGAGGGTAGCGTTCGTCAACCCCTTCTCTCCACGAGAAGGATTTTGTCCCACGAAGGAGACGGGAATTCGCAAAGCGAATATCCAACCAAAAGACAAAGATAAAAGAAAACAACAGTCCTATAGAGCCAACAAAATTAAACCTAGCTTCTATAGGAAATAGGAAACTCCTCATTGCAAGGAGTGCGTCGACGATGACGCGGTGCGTGTGCCACGCGATGGCGCTACGTCGCTCTCGTTATCTACGGCGGGAGAGCGGGTGCGCAACGGTTGAATGCTCTCAAGAAAATGGAGCTTGAGCTTGGAGAGCAAGAACTTCTTGGACACAAGAGTGTGAAAATGTGTAGGTAAGTGTATCCAAGTGTATTTCTAGGTGTCTCTTATGTTTCTCTTCTTGTGTGTTTTTGTTACAAAGGTTCCCCTCTATTTATAGAGGCCTTAGGAAGGCTTTGGAAGGCTTGGAAAAGCTTCCATAGCCGTTGGGTGCAAAGCCCAAGAGAATCAGGTCGAAATCAGGACAATGATTGCATTTGACAGGGTTATCAGACGTCTAACTCTGGCATCAGACGTCTGGAAGGCCACTTTAAGACGTCTGATTTCAAGGTCAGACGTCTGATTCTATGAGGGTTTCTCCCTGACTTGAATCAGATCTAAACAGGGTTTTTGTGCAAGTCCATCAGACGACATACAGGACGTCTGGTACTATGTCTGGACGTCTGGAAACCTACTTTTACTGTGGGAATTGATTTCCAAACATTGCAACGGCTAGAAAATCTCTGAGAAGAGATTTTGGGTCAGCCGAGGCAAAACGGTCATTTATCAGACGTCTGGAAAGTCCTATGGACGTCTGATAAGGCTCTAACGGTCATAATCTTGAGTGTTTTCTAAGCCAGCTAACGATCCACTAACTGGACGTCTGGCAAAGTCATCAGACGTCTCCTAAGACGTCTGGTCTAAGGTCTGGACGTCTGATTTCATCAGACAGAACTAACTATGTCCAGCCTAACAGTTATCAGACGTCTGAAACAACAGTCAGACGTCTTAAAATCCTTTATCAGACGTCTGATTCGTGAATTAGACGTCTGGAAAGTCTGTTTTAACCCTATATTGGTTTTCTAAGTGTTCTACAGAAAACCTAAGTATCCTAGGGTTGTGCAGGTGTTCCTAGGACTACTGTTAGGGTTCTTTGAGGCTCTTTAACATAATGTCTAAGGAAAATAAAGAGCAAGAAAATAAATACAAGAGATACATGAAAGGATAAAAAGAATCTATCCTATTCTTCTTGTCTTCCATCTCCAATCTTTCGCTCCACGCGAACCTCCTCTGTTTTCCGTCAAGCTCCTCCAATCCGTCCTGGATGCGAGCTCGAACTCCGTCTAAACACGTCCTCATTTGCAATTGACCTGAAATCTAGGACTCAAATTGCAAATGTTAAATAACACGTGTTTTGTCATCATCAAAACAAATGATCGTGGTGCTCTAGCACCAACATATAGTAGTATATTTATATTATAAAGCTAGTGTCTATGTATATTATGTACATAGTCTATTTGTATGTATATAGCATGTATATATAGGAATAAATCTAAGTAAATAACTTAAAATGCTTATTTATAGTATTTAATATATATATTAGTCTATTTATAGTCTAATTAGGTAGTGTATATATTGTAAATAAGATTATATAAACATATTATGTACAAATTTAATACCTAATGTAAATATGTATTAGATAATGTAATTGTAAATTTGACCACTAATTACCTCCTAATTAAGTTCCTAATCTCCTAACTAGAACACAACATTTGCACAGCATAATTGCAGTGCTGCTTAGTGCCACATCTGTGACATTAGCAGCTCTCGCGCGATATATCTTGATTCCCGTGTGTTGGCTTAGCACCCAAACGGGAGTGGGCTCCCCAGGATCATCTTATGCAAGCATTTGAGAAAGAGAAAGATAGTTATTAGAGACAAATTAGGTTAGGTTGCTATTGAGTGCAACCTACTGTTATGACCCGTGCCACCAAACCCTTTTAAGACGTTTGGGAGTTGGTCTAGACGTCTGGACACCTTCCCAGACGTCTGGAAATTAATTTTTTCGTGCGTACGATCACGAGTCTGCGCGCGTGCCGCGCGCAGACTGAACCCCAGCCGCCTTCTTCTCTTTCTCTGCCCTCGCCGACTGCAGAACCTTTTCCCCCTCACGGCTACTTATATCCCCACCTCTCCCTCACGCCATCCCACATCCATCCTTCCCTGCTTCTTCCAGCGAGGGTGAGAGGGAGAGTAGCGAGTTGCTGTAGCCGAGTGCAGTGGCGGAGAGGAGAAGAGCAGCAAGAGGGAAGAGAAGAGAGCGTGCGAGCCGTGAGAGAGAGAGAGCTCGCCGGAGCAGCTCGAGGCCGGTCGGTGTGCGTGAGGTAGAGTGTGTGTCGGGGAGGTTTCCGCAACGCTGCAGCAGCAGAGCAGCGGACGAGCGACTGCGCCTACATCCAGATGACGTGAACGACTTCTGGAGGGAGCTCCAGACGACTGAGAGGTACGTACTGCGCCTATACCTTCCTTTTTGCGGATACGGCCATGCAAGCCGTTCCGCTGAAACTCTGTAGCATGTCGTGTTTAAGAGTTTTTGCGTGCGCATGCATGATTCGCTTCGGGAAGGCGTAGGACACGCCCTCCCACGCGGTTCAGACGTCTAAGCGAGGCACTAGACAGCGAAGAGCGTCTCCAGACGTCTGGAGGGATAATCGGACGTCTAGAACTAGGTCCAGACGGTTCAGCAAGATCTTTGACGTCGGAGGAGCAGCACAGAGTAAGGTATGGACCCGGACCCATTTTAAGACGTCTGGAAGATGTTCTAGACGTTTGATTTGAGTCAGAGTTATCATTTTTGACCCATTTAGGGTCCGTTCGAGGTCTGATTTCCACGTTTAAGATTTCGTTCTTCTCTGAATAAGTTCCTCTACTTGTTTGAAATACTTTTATCCTGTTCTGAGTGGTTTCTTGTGGTCGATCCTTGTGTTAGGACCTCGTTCTGTTGCGGACTTGGGGGTTGCGAAGGCACGTGGACCTGCCAATCACGCCCCCATTACTCCCGATTTTGCGGGTAGAGTGGTTTCCCTTAGTTAATTACAAACTTAACTGCATGTCTGGAATAAATGATAGATCCTAGGGTATGGCATGAATCCTATGACCAGAAACTAGATTGAATGATAGATCCTAGGGTATGGCATGAATCTTAGGACTAGAAACCCTGGAATGATTGTATTAAGTGCCTGAAATGCAGTCTTGGAATTTGTAGATAATGATTGCCTGTAATTGGATAGCAGCTACCTGTGAAATAAAGAGTACTGTTGTTAGTAATTGCTACATGTAATTTCGATTGTTTGAAATTAAATACAAGCTGCTTGTATATAAATTGGAAAATAAAGATTAAATGTTGAAAACACATGCTATATGCGAATAAACCTGAATGATGAAACTTAGTATGGCTTGGCCTAAGGAACATGAGCATGAATCCTACGGGGAATTAGGAGTAGAGCTCCTGAAAATAAATAGAATGGAACTGGAGAAGTGAATGGGAAAGTGTGTTGTCCTTTGGGTACGTGGTACCAAGGGAAGCACATGTTACCTCTTAATGCAGAGCGGAGCCAGCGCCTTAGGGTTAAGACCCGGGGTTAGGTCAGGCCACTTTGTACCAACTCTTGGCCCTCGCGGACACAGTACCGGGGAGAGCTACTAGTGTAAGGAGGGAGCTAGCCAACCCACGGGGCCCGGGGATCAACTAGCCGTCCTACACTGACTTGTTAGGCCCACTGGGTAAACCGGGGTAGTAAGGCGAAGGTGCACGGACTGTGGAGGGGCGAGACCCCTGTTTGGTTACTGTGGAAAGGCTAGACCGCTGTTACTGAGAGGGCTCTGCCCTATACTGGTTCCGTGCTGTGCTTTGGGGGCACCCGTTAACAGAAACGACTGACCGTGTGCCAGTGCGGGATAGCTACCTGTACGTTTATCGTGCGTGTCGTGTCACCGTTACGTTTGTCAACGACCTTGGGGTGGTTGACTGAGGGTAGGACCACCACGGGGGACTCTCCCAGCCAGGAGAGCACCACGTGCTACTTCTACTTTTCTGAAAAGACTGCAATCAAGATCGTTCCCACGTGGAACATTCGAGATCAAGAAAAAGACCTGATAAGTAAACCAAGTGATGAAAGAAAGAAATTGAAAACAACAGCTACCTGTCCACCTTTACTATTTCTCTTAGCTTGCTGGTTGTCACTCTACTCCGCGTTTCGCTGACGTGTCGTACATACCACCTTTTTCAAGTCCAGGTGTTGAGCAGCCAGAACCTACGACTGCGAAAGGTGCTGGGCCTAGTAGAGCCCAGTAGTTGAACTTGTGTTGTACCCATTTCTGTAGTAGTGAGTATTTTGTTGCACTTTTGTATTCTTTTATTGTAAACTTCATATTTCTGTACCTGTTTTTAATTCTCTACTGTTGTGGTAGTGTGTATTGTAGTAGTTCCTTTCTTTACTGTTGTACTTTTGTTACTATTAGTTGCTTGCATGGTGAATGTGGTTTATTTTACTGCTTTTTGGTTACTTTCTCGTTGGACGACTGGGTCTTGGGATCAGTCGAGTCGGTCTAATTCTCGTGTCCTGTAGGGATTCGAGAACCAGGTCGTAACACCTACTAGGGGCAGCCGATTGGGGCAGGCCAATAGGGGTGGGTTTTGGGTCCGTTAAGGACCATTTTTATGTTGATGAGAAAGGCTAAGTGTGAGTTAAGAAGATGCGAAAGGCCACATGTGAGCTAAGAAGAGATGAACACCCCAAAAATAGTCTCACATCGCAAACTTATGAAAGTGAGTTGTGGGATATGAGAATTGAGGATTACTACTTGACAACTTGGGCTTAAGCACTTTGGGTGGTTATTTGGGTTTATGGGTCCCATACTGTTATGACCCGTGCTGTTTGATTCCTTTAAGACGTCTGGACCATCGAATAGACGTCTGGAAATCAAATTTTTTTGGGTACGAGCTCGAGTCTATGCACGGGCTGCACGCAGATGGTACCTTCTCTTTTTCCTTCCCTTCTTCTCTCTCTCCCTACCTCTAGCAAACCCTAACCCACCAACCTTATAAACCCCTTCCCCCTCTCTCGTTCTCCCCACACCAACCATCTTCCTCTCTTCTTCTCCACTCCAGCGAGAGAGCCAGCGCGAGCGAGAGCGGCGTCGAGGAGGAGCAACGTGGGGAGAGGAGGAGGAGAGTGAGCTTGTGTGAGAGCTCACCGGAGGGCGCACGGCCGGAGCGGCGTGTGCGAGAAGAGGAGTGTGTTGGGAAGTTATCCCCGACACTGCTGCAGCTGAAGCTGCAGGCGAGGAGGCGAGCCGCGGCCGCGCGCGGCGAGAGTGAGCAAGAGCAGGTTCTGGTTATGGGTTTCTTCCTAGAATCAGTGTCTGGAGCGATGTCCAGACGACAGTGTCAACGTCTGGCGGCGATTCCAGATGTCTGAGGAGAGAGTTTCATGAAGGTACGTTCTCTTTGCGGATACGGTCATGCAGGCCGCTCCGCAGGTACCCTTTTGCGTGCCTATTTTGAGGAGATTTGGTGGATGCGTGCAGGATTTTCTTCGGGAAGGCGCGGAACACGCCCTCCCACGCATTTCAGATGTCTGGGCGGCTTAACACTTCCAAACGTCCGGAGAGGAGGTCGGACGAGTGGAGCTAGGTCCAGACGGTCCAGAAGAGTTCCTGGACGTTTGGGGTGGACGCAGAGACTGAAGTGCATTTCTGGACACTTTTAAGACGTCTGGAAGTTGTCCCAGACGTCTAATTTTGAGTCAGTAACCCTATTTTGACCTATTTAAGGTTCGTTTGAGGTCCGTTCTATGCAAATAAGATACCGATGTTTTCCTTGTGAGTTCCTCTACATGTTAGAAGGCTTTCTATACTGTTCTAATTGTTCCCTTATGATTGTTCGTTGTGATAGGACTTCGTTTTGTTGCGAGTTCGGGGCTTGCTGAGACACGTGAGCCTGCCGTTCGAGCCCCCAATCCTCCTAGGTTGACTAGTAGAGTGGCTTCCCCCTAATCTAAATACAAACCTAAATGCATGTGTGGAATGAATGATTAGAACCTAGGATGTGGCATGAATTCTAGGACGAGAAATACTTAAAATGTCTATATGCGTGAATGAATTGCAGTCTTGAATGAGTAGACAGAAATGTTAAACAGCTGCCTGTAAATGAACCAAAGTTTCCTATGAATTATGAATAACCTGTGCTAGTTAGCAATTGCATGAAACCTTCCTGTTGTATACGTTAAATGATATAATACGAGCCGCATGTGTATACTCTAAGAATGGAAATGTGAATAATAGAAATACGAGTTGCATGTGTATAACCTGAGAATAGAAATGGGAAGGATAGAAATACGAGCTGTATGTATATAACCTGAGAATGGAAATGTGGATAATGAAACCTGGTATGAAATGGCATGAGAAATATGAGAATGAACCCTACGGGGAAATTAGGAGTAGAGCTCCTGGAAATGAATGGAATGGATCTGGGAATGTGAGTGGGGAAGTGTGCATGCCCTTGAGTACGTAGTACCAAGGAGAGCGACTGTCCCCTGTTTAGTGTAGAGCGGAGCTAGCCGCCCTTGGGTTGGGACCTGGGGTTAGGATTTGCCACTCTACACTGACTTCTTGGCCCTCGTGTACATTATACCGGGAAGAGCTAATAGTGTAGGGAGACAGCTAGCCACCCCACGGGGCCCGGGGTTCAGCTAGCCACCCTACACCGACTTGTTGGGCCTAGTAGACCCAGTAGCAGTAGCTTCTATTGTTGTACTCCTTTTGTAGTAGTGAGTTAGACTCTTGTACCTTTATGTTTTGTACATTTACATTCTGTATTTTATGTTCCTGTACCTTGTTATGTTTCTTCTGTTGTGGTGGTGATATGTACTGTAGTAGTTTTTACTTCTTTATTGCTGTACTTTTTTATTGTTACTTGCTTAGCATAGTGAATGTGGTTTACTTTCCTACTTTTGGTTATTTCTCACTGGACAACTGGGTCTTAGGATCAATCGAGTCGGTCTGGTCTCGTGTCCTGTAGGGATTCGGGAACCGGGTCGTAATAAGATGGTATCAGAGCAAGGTCGTCCCGAGAAATGAACCAACTAGTTTGAGAATAACCAATTCACGTGCATGTAACTAGGGTAACCACCACAACGTACCTTTTGACATATGTTCTGAGGATTCTTTTGCTGAATGTCTGTTGGAATTGATGTCTTCTTATTCTGTTGTTTGCGTCTCCTTGCAGGGGATGCCTCAACGTGGAGTCATTGAGGTGGGTCGCGGACGCGGCCGTGGACGAGGTCGGAGGGGTGGACGTGCTGAGCTCGACGTTTCTGTGGATGAGCCACTTCTTCCGGGCGTTTAGGCCTAGGACCTCGTCCAGCTGATACGCGAGATAGTACGAGAGCAGCTCCACCCGCCTCCACAGGTGCCTCTCCCTGGGGACGTGGAGGGGGAGTCCTCTGTGGGACCACGAGACAGACACAACGCTGGATGTGGGGGACGAGGAGTCCTCTGGGGATGTGAGATAGATTGTTCATATTATTTCGGTATTCCATGAGTAGATAAGTCACTAACTTCTATTCATTTGATTTAACTTGTAACTGATTGACTTAGATTGTTTCTTGTACATAAATTGTATAGAACTTAGATAAATCATTTGTAAATAATATTCATATTTTTGGAATAAAAGATTAATCTTGGATCTTAGAGAGTGATATATATCAATAACTACTTCTCAATGAATTACTTGAAATAAAACCAGTAAAAATTGTATATAACTAAAATGACGTTCGACTAGATTGCGACACTATACTACATATACGATTGTGACATTAATGAACCCAAATTAACTGCAGTCCATATTGTACATCAGTTGGAATTCCCAAAGCCTTGTTTCTTTTCTTGTTAGGTGTAAAGGAGAAGAAAGTGTTGCAAAAGGTTGTGCCACCCTCGTTTAAATAGTACGATAGTGCATTGACTAGCTTCGTTTAGTCGGGAAAATCCTAAGCTGGGAGGCTTAGGAAGTGATTTTTACCCGTAGATGTTTCCACTATAAATTGAGGTGTTATCTAGTTATGCTCTTTGTGGTTTCATATTTTAATCATCTTTTATATCACTCTTCACCCCCCCTCTAGTGTAAACATATAAATCCTATAGGAACCCTCACCGAGGTGATGAACGGTCCTGACGGAATCTCGTCGAGGCATGGTCGCTCATCTTGGCCTCTTGAAAGAGGTGGATGAGCATGTTGAGGGAGTTGGATTGTTGTTGGAGCAGCCCTACCATCTCTTGCTGGGATTGCATCAACGTATTGAGCTTTGAATCCATAGATATGACATCATCTTCCATAACCCAAGGGTCATGTGGCTCTAATACCAGGTTCATAGGTTCACTTATAAATGTGTGAAAACGTGGCGACCAATACAGTGGTAGCGAGGGTCGTGGTTGCCTATGAGGAGCCATCATGGGTGGAGAACCAATCGACCACGACAATATAAGAGGGGAAACAAAATGTTAATGCTTCAATTCTTGGTAGTTGGCAATCATGGCATTCTTATACATATGGTACTCTTCTACCTTAACCCAAGAACTCTACACATCAAACAACACGGATTCTAATCTAACCAAATCTTCCTATTCCATGCAATATCTTCACATGGGGAAGAAGACCCTTCATACAAACTTCAAACAAAGAAACTCCTACTGATTTCATAAGTACCCAAAGCTGCCAAAATGCCTGGTAGTATTACCAAGACTTGCCAACCTATGCTCCTAATGTAACTTGGTGGGGAAGGGTCTTCATCGACATCCACGCATCTGTCACCTCAGACCAACATGGCGTCTGATTGGAAGTGTGCATCAAATTCACGGATAGGGAAGAGAAGATGAATCGGCAGAGATGGCATGCTTTGGACATGGGGTTGGTAGAGAATCAGGGGAGGTAAACTGGGAGTGTCTTACTGTGGAGGGAGAAGAATTACTCAATCAGGGCTTAAGAGAAAGGAATTATTATAAAATAGGGTTAATTTTGTAGTTTTCATAAACAATTATGAATGCAAAATGGCTGGAGGGTGAACCTATAATCAATTAAAAGTCAATTGAGCTTAAAGTGGGTTGGTATTGAGTAATTTAGGATTTACATTCAAGTTGAATGTTTAATTCTAATTAAAACCTTAATTTCAACTCCACTTCAATTAAAATATTTTTGATGAAAATAAATGTAATATAAACCTTATAAAAATCAATTAAAAATATTTTATAAAATTTGGCATAGTTAATTTGACAATCAGAACTCGTTTTGATCTAAAACAGAATCAGAGATGGGTATTTAATATAATTTGGATCTAAATGTAAATTGACCATGCAAACGATATCAAAATCCAAAATTGAAGTCACCATCAACTTCCTTATATCCATATTAGGCTACCATAAAAATTTGGATTCATTTGGACTTCATCTTGGTCAACTTTGCATTTTGGTCCCTAAGTTCTAATTTCCTTACAAAGACCCTCCTAATTCTTCATCTTCTTCACAGTTATACCCCTGCCAGCACCTTCACCTTCACCCATCAATGGCGTGTGGGAAGGCAAGATTTGATCTCGTTTTCCCGCCGCTTCCCTCAACCTCCCTCCGTGAAATTTGGAGGACCAACTCGCCTATCCTCCCTGCATCTAATGGAGGCATTTGTTTCGTTAATGGCCAACTCTTCTCGTCGGAAACTGCGTCCAAAGTAGCCACGCCTAACTCGCTTTTCTCAGAGTTTTTCTCGCAAGCTTCCCAACCACCTTGCGTGGCTATCGGTCTATAAATATTGGCGAACTTCTTCTGAGTTGAGCCGTGCTCAATTTGGCCGGATTCTCCCCTTCCTTCTCTTCCTCCGGTCACCTCCATTGAAGCACCTTGGAGCTTCCCTTCGTCCTGCTCGTCACCAGTCCCTTGCCACCAACCAAGGGCACGGCTACCTTCCCCAACTCCTCGCTATTCTTCCTACCACAGAAGATGGTCCTCCAAGCCTCTTCCTCGCTCCAAACGACACCCGCCGAACTTCACCTTCTTCTCCAAGTCCGGCAGGCTCGCCACCCTTCTTCCCAACCGTCCTCTCTCCTCATAGGTATCCACTGACCTTCTCCTCTTTGTATAGAATAGCTTCCTCCCTGTAGACCTAGGATTCAACTACCGCACCATCCTCTTCTCCATCGTCTTCCCTACACACGGCGAGCCCCGCCCACGCTCCGGCGCCAACTCCGACAAGCATGCCCCATCGCCTCGTTCACCGACACGACATGCCAACCACCCCACGACCTCTGCCATGCCATGAGGAGCAAAACCCCTCAACTTATTGAGGGGTTTGTCGCCGCCAACTGCCCACCCGACACCCACACCCGCCGTCGCCTTCTTCGACTCCGACCGCCCTCCTTTGACATCGTCGCAGCCAATAACCCCCGCCATCACCTCTAGAGGTCTCAATAGAGATTGATGACACCTTGGTCTGAACCTTCGACGCTCCCATCATCGGGACCTCCACCGCCCTCGAACCCATCCTCTCTGTCCTCAATACCTCCATCGCCGCATCCAATCATCGATCCAAGAGGACCATCACATTGATCGACCTCCAGCGACCATCCTCAATTAGTCCAAGCCCCATCCAATGGTTGGAGCTCGGCATCGATCTCCCTCCAAAGCTCCTCCATTAACGGCCTGCAGAAGAAGGAAGGAGAAGAAAGGTAGGGACCTTGTTGAAAGAAGGAAATTCTCACAGGGACCTAAATGCAAATCTCCAGGAATCTGAGTGTAAGACAATTGAGTTTCTAAGGACTAAATTGAATATGTGTTTAAATGATTAATTATTTAACTTGATTGTTAATTGTGGATGATTGATATTCAGATTTCATGATTCGATATATTAGTGCTTGATTGCATCATATCTTGATTATTTTTAATTAAGCACTAGTTAAAATAAAATTACATAATTAATTCTCTTGAATTAAGTTGCATGCATAGAAAAGCAAATTAATTATAACCAGTTCCCGAACCTCAATTGGATAGTGCTATTTGCACAATTACTTGCTCCCAGAGACGACCTCGGATTTATTTCTAATTCGAGTATTATAAATTCAAATGCTTGATTTGATCATATCACTATACTACGATGCGACGATTTTAAAATATGATTAGAGCGAGTCGAGCATTTTGGCGCTGTTGCCAATGAGAAATGTGCATTTATCACTATTATATCTGATTTCTAACATATCTACCATATTTGGCTATTTTGCAAAAACTGAACCAGAGCGCCTAACTTCTGGAACCTGAAGACGACCACCCCACAGCAGGTAACTCTCTCTCCTTTTTTCTTAATCCCCTCTTTCCTAATTTCGATAAAACAAAAAGAAGTAAAAGAAATATAGGACTCAACCTTGCCATATTTTCTTAGAAGTTTCATCTTTGGCAAGAAAATTATAATTTCTAAGCAAGGATCGGCCTAGAAGACACAACCCAACAATTTCTGAGCCTAAAGGGACTGGTTAATTGAACCCGTGGACTAGAATATTCTTGATTGAGTCCAACGGAATCATTAAATTTCAAATTGGACTCCATTTAGAGCCAAATTATGGTTAACATTTTAGGGGTTATCTAGTACACATTTACAAATTATAAAGGAAACTATCATCTGCATTGTGCGCTACCTAAGCCTTGGTTGAACTGATTTACAACTTAAACCCTAAGACACAGGCCCTAAGATCACTTGAACCCTAAAAGAAGTGACTTAATAACCTGCTTGCCAAACCAAAACAGGGTGATTTGGGTGAGTTAACTCGGATTGCATCCTAAACATTAGGACAGGTCAGGTGAAATTGGTTCACTTGGTGACCCAATCAACCTAAAAATTAGGTCACAACTGGAATAAACTCTTAATCAAGTGATAATTTGAGGCACAAATATGCTTAAATTTTATAGACCTAGGACCTCAATCCACACATATCCAGTCTACTTGGAACCACAGTGACAAGAAAGGTCGGGTAGGGGAAACCCTGTAACCTGTGGGGGAACTCTACCATGTAGGGGTCTTCGCAGGACTATCTCTTTCTAGCTGCCCAAGTAATTCTCGGGCGAGTGGATTTGTGATCCAGAGGCCGTTTGTCTCTAATAAGCCTAAGCCATCCAAATATATTTTTGGGTGTCTCGATTGGGTATGATTGAAATCTAGTCCCTCATCTTTTCTACAGTGCATGCACGATAGGAGGTCCTTAAAACCAGTCTTATGACCTCCTCTAGTAGTTCATTCACGTCGAGGTCGACACCCGACTAACTTGTTTGGGTCCTCTTCTAATTCGATCCCTATCTCCTCTAACCCATCTACATCCAACCCAGGATCTCTGTATTCTGATTCTGACTTAATGGAGAACCCTGCTCATGAAGGAGGGGAAGACATCCATCACCTGCAGAACCAGCTTCAGACTCTCACAGATCTCATCAATGGGCTAGCAAACCCTAGAGCGGGTCCATAAATGTGGGATCATTATAATCCCGCAGGAGTGTGCATTCCGGTTGGGGGATCTGAGATCGAGCTCAAGCCAAATATAACCATCTTGATCCCCCATTTCCATGGGATGGGTTCTGAAGACCCATTCCAGCACATTCAAGAACTGAAACATTTGGCCCAGACCCTCAGGTCAACTGTTCAAAATCGAAACACTCTGCTCATGAAAGTGTTCCCTTTCTCGCTTAAAGTTAAAGCTGCCCACTAGTATCGGTCTTTGAATCGACCGATCAATACCTAGGATGCATTACAAGCTAAATTTTTGAGGAAATACTTCCCAGTAGGGCGTACTAAAGCCCTGAGCCATCAAATCACGCATTTTTCAACAAAATGTGGAGGAACCACTTCATGAGGCATAGAATCGATTTCTCGATCTTATGCGGAAATGCCTGCATCACGAAGTTCCTAAGTGGGAACAGATCCAATCTTTTTACCGGAGACTCCATGAGGATATCCAACTTTTTGTCAATGCAGCCTGTGGAGGAAACTTTATGGGAAAACATGAGGACACCGTTTGGGAAATTCTTGAAAACATGTTCGAGAATTTGATGAACAATGCATGCATGGGTATGTTCGACAGGACAACTACCCGTGCACCGACGAACACACGCGGGACACACGAAGCACAAGACTTATCCTCTTCCATCGACATGGAGGTTGTGGCTAGTCGATTGGATAAAGTCTCAATAATAGAGAAAAAGCTTCATGATTTGACTCGCCAACTGCAAAAGGTCACTTCTTCTCAGCAAAACACGTATGCACGATCGCCCACAAGGAGGGAGGCCGTGCATAATATTCACCACACTGGGATGGATATGAATCCATCTCCTTCTGACTCTGGGTTTAGGGGGAACTCTGAACCTAGTTATCCTAGTTGGGGGTCCTCTGAACCCCATTATCCTGATTTTTTCGGAGCTCCTCAACCCTGTGAGGAACTTTAAGACATCCAGAACAATCCCTATTCCAATTCCTATAATCCTGGATGGCGTAATCATCCTAACTTCTCATGGTCGGGGAACCCAAAATCCTAGACCTCAATATCTACCTCGACCACAAAATCTGCACTCATATCTGCTTGCTCAACTTAGGCTCAATCCGAATTTTCAACATAGGCTTAGTAAAGATGATCAAATGAGCATGATTCTTCAGACCCTGGCTGATATGCAGATGACTATCAATGTATTTGAGCGATATGGCAGAGGCAACATACTGCGGATATGGCAGATATGTGCAACCAAATTGCGCAAATGGCTGGGACTCGCCAGCCAGGCGCATTACCCTCGCAACCTCTGCCAAACCCTAACAACATGCCAAATCAGAGGTACATTGTGAACCCAAAGTAGGGCCAAATTCATTATGTGCAACCAGGCTTTTCTGCACCTATATATCAAGACGGGTCAGATGCTTCAACTTCTGTACTTGATCCATCTCAGCAGTAGCAACCACCTATCCTACCCACTCCTCCATATCCTGCGGGATTACATTCTGTCACAATTTGCAGTGGTAAGTGTACTAAGGATCCTGAGCCTCAGAGATACATTAAACCTAAACCTAGTACATCTCAATCTGGGGTGATTATTAAGGATAACTCAGGTACTACAGAACCCACTCCAAATGAGCCTAGGACCACGCCCTTTCCTGAGGCATTGACCAAAGGAAATAAAGGTAGGAAACCACCTCAAGTTGACGAGGACTTGATCAAGCTCTTTGAGCAAGTCCAGATTAGCATTCCCTTGATGGATGCTATACGTCACGTATCAGCTTACGCTAGATTTTTGAAGAACGTATGTACTCCTAAGCGAAAGCCGAAGAACTCTGACGGAAGTCCTATTTTTCTATCGAAACAGGTTAGCTCCATTATCTTGACCAAGCTTCTGCAATAATTAAAAGACCTTGGCACCTCTCCAATCTCCTGCAAGATCGGGGATTTAGAATTTAACCGAGCTCTTTTAGATTTAGGTGCATCCATTAACCTTATTCCCACATCCCTCCTAACATATTTTGAGGATTCTGAACTTAAACCCATGGAAGTGACATTGTAGTTAGCCGATTGATCTATTAAGTTACCCCGTGGAATTTTGGAGGATGTAGTTGTAAGAGTCTAGGATTTCTATTTCCCGGTTGATTGTATTGTATTAGACATTAATACACCAGAAAACCTAAAAGATACACCTATAATCTTGGGGAGACCGCTCCTAGCAATAGCTACGATAAACATTAATTGTGAGGAGGGCCAGATGGAAATAAAATTCAGGGATAAGACAATGAAAATTGATATTTTTAAGGCCCAGAGAAGAATCAATTGTGGTGTAATTCAGGAAATAAATAGAATCGGTTCACTTCTCGAGGATCCTATTGCTGATATGGATATAAATATTCCTAAGCAAGAACCCTTAGAAGCCCAATCCCAATTACACCTTGAGGAACCTAGTCCACCTCTAGTTCCCCCTCAGGTTAACCCTGACCTTCCTACTGCTGCTGAGAACTAGGTACTTGAACTAAACCCGCTTCCTGAAAATCTTAAGTACGTCTTTGTGGGTTCAAACAACACGTTTCCTGTGATTATCAACTCCTCTCTATCCACAGCTTAGGAAACACGTTTGATTTCCATCCTCCAAGAGCATAGCAAGGCCATTAGTTGGACCTTGGATGATCTCACCGGCATAAGTCCTTCTTACTGTACCCACCTCATTTTTATAGAAGAAGGCTCACGACCTATGTGCGAAGGACAGCGCCGACTCAACCCAAATCTTCAAGAGGTCATGAAGAAAGAGATAATTAAATGGCTTGATGCAGATATTATCTATCCCATCTCTGATAGCCATTGGGTTAGCCCAATTCATGTGGTGCCTAAGAAGGTCGGGCTAACCATTATCAAATCTGAGTTTGGAGAATCTGCATAGACTACAGGAAATTGAATACCTCCACAAAGGAGGACCATTTCCCACTACCTTTTATTGATCAAATTCTCGAAAAATTAGCAGGAAATCAATACTTTTGTTTCTTGGATGGATACTCAGGCTATAATCAAGTGGCCATTCATCTTGAAGACCAGAAAAAAATCACATTCACTTGTCCCTATGGAACATTTGTGTTCCGTAGAATGCCTTTCAGACTCTGCAGTGCACCTGCTACCTTCCAAAAATGCATGTTGGCAATATTCTCAGACATGGTAGGTGAATCCTTAGAGGTCTTCATGGATGATTTTTCTATATTTGGAAAAACCTTCGATGAGTGCCTGGGCCACTTGACTAAAATCCTCCAATGATGCATCAACGTAAATCTAGTCCTGAGTTGGGAAAAGAGCCATTTCATGGTTCCCCAGGGCATCGTTCTGGGACACCTTTTGTCTGAACAAGGTATCCAGGTTGGTTGAGCAAAGATCAATTTGATATCCAAACTCCCTCCCCCTTCCTCAGTCAAAGAAATCAGACCCTTCTTGGGGCACGTCAGATTCTATCGACGTTTTATTTCTGACTTCTGAAAAATCCCCAAGCCCTTAACTAACTTATTATCGAAGGATCTTCCCTTCTATTTCTCTGATGAATGTGCTGAAGCCTTCAAAATCCTTAAGGATCGAGTCACCAAGGCACCAGTATTGCAACCCCCTAATTGGTCTCGTCCATTTGAGATCATGTGTGACGCGTCAGATTTTGCTGCGAGGGCAATCCTTGGTCAAAAAGTTGACGAAAAACCCGTAGTGATCTATTACGCAAGTAAAACGTTGGACGACACCCAATGGAATTATATGACCACTGAGAAGGAACTTCTGGCTGTTGTCTTTGCCTTGGAGAAATTCCGGTCGTACCTTCTCGTGTCCAGCATAATCATATACTCGAACAACACGGCGATACGGCACTTGCTCACCAAGAGGGACATGAAGCCTCGTCTGATTCATTGGATCTTGATTTGCAAGAATTTGATTTAGAGAATTGCGACAAAGTGGGAAAACAAAATGTAGTTGCAGATCATCTGTCCTACCTTCCCTCATCTATCATTGATCCATCAGTACCTATTACTAAGCATTTTCCAGATGAGCATCTTTTGGGCATAGATACTGGGCTTCCCTGGTATGCAGATATTGTTAACTACTTGGCATCAAACCATATTCTGTCTGATTGGCCTAAAGCCAAAAAGGACAAATTGATATCAGACGCCAAGTACTATTTCTGGGAAGATCCATATCTTTTTTGCATTGGAGCAAATCAGATCATCCGGAGATGTATTCCTGACAAAGAGGTCAATGATGTTATCTCATTTTGTCATGGCCAGGCCTGCAGTGGCTATTTTTCTGGACATAAAATTGCAGCCAAAATCCTCCAAAGCAACTTCTATTGGTCGACTTTGTTTAAAGATGCACACAAATATTGTAGGGCATGTGCTCGTTGCCAAACCATAGGCAACATGGGCCATCGCAATATGATGCCCTTAAATTCAATCATCGTGTGTGAAATTTTTGATATTTAGGGAATTGATTTTACGGGCCCATTTACAAATTTGAATGGCTTCAAATGTATTCTTCTTGCTGTGGGTTATGTGTCCAAATGGATTGAAGTTGTTCCAACCCGAACCAATAATCATAAGGTCGTTATCCGATTTATTCACGATAACATCTTCTCTCGGTTTGATGTACCTAAAGCATTTATCTCTGATGGTGGGACCCATTTCGTGAATGTGCATTTCCAGTCGGTACTTAGAAAATACGGGGTGTCTCACCACATTTCTACCTCGTATCATCTGCAAACAAAATGACTTTTCGAGCTATCAAACCGGGAAATCAAAAAAATTCTGCAGGTCACTGTTCAACTTGATAGAAAAGATTGGCCAACTCGGCTTCTGGAAGCATTATGGGCTTATAGGACCACCCATAAAACCCAATTTGGAATGCCTCCCTTCATAATTGTTTACGGGAAGGCATGTCACCTTCCTGTAGAAATAGAGCATAAAGCCTATTGGGCAGTACGGAAATGCAATTTGGACCGCGGAAAGGCTGGTATTCACCATCGCTTGCAAATAAGTGAGCTCGATGAATTACGCAACGATGTATATGAGAACTCGCGAATTTACAATGATCGAATTAAAGCCTTGCATGATAAGCACATTTCACGTAAATCATTCAATCCTGGTCAGAAGGTGCTTCTGTTTGATGCCCATCTTAAACTATTCTCGGGCAAGCTCAGATCTAAATAGACCATACCATTTCTGATTAGAAGGATTTTTGGTAATGGAGTTGTAGAAATCTCACCTCCCGATCTTGACTCTATATCATTTATTGTTAATGGCCAACGTCTCAAACAGTTTCTTGAACTTCATGATATGAGTCTGGTTGGGGAGTCTCTTGACCTCCATTCCACTTGAGCCGCATTGCTCCCAGCTAATGGCAGTAAACTTAGCGCTTAATGGGGGGCAACCCGCCATTCTTTGAAAAATACTGAGACCTTTCGTGATCTATTTGAAATTCATTCTTATGGCACTTTAGGGTTCCTAATTTATGAACTAATCAGTTCTAAAATTATGAACTAAACTAAATATGAACCAAGCCTATTTGCAATGAGGGTATTGCAACACTTAGGCATGGGGGATTAAAGTGCTAATATCTTAAAACTATTTCTGAAGGGTTATCACAAAAAAATATATACACACAAAAAGAAAAAAGAAAAAAGAAAGAGAAAGGGGGAAGAGAAAAGAAGAGGGAAAGAAAGAAAGAGAGGAAGGAAAGGGAAAAATCAATAAACATTTTTAGTTTGTCAAAACCTTTGGACATCTAGTTGTGGTGTCAAGAAAGAATCTTCTTCTATAAGATCCATTAAACAATTGTGAGGTGAGAGAAGAGTGTTTACCTGTGCTCTAAGTCTAGTATGAAGACTCTTAAGTTCTGGATAATTAGATAATGAAATTCAGAGTTAGGCACAGTTTTTACTCTTAGCTCCTGTGTGCGTATATTTTGTGTGAGTCTCTGAGAGCCACCAAATAAGGCAAATACGCAAAGAACAGGTTCTAATAAAGCTATAACTAAGGTGGATGGTTACGACCATTCTTTATGGAATCCTCGACTGAAAAAGGGTGCTAATGTCAAAGGTAAGAAATGCACTGTCCTATCCATTCCTTCTCGGTGTCGAGAGTAGGCACTTTCACCAAATAAGTCACATAATGTCCTCTTGAACACCACCATTTCCCAATAAGCCTCGTCAATGAAAGTTGCATTATGTTGAGTTATATTTTCAATAAAAAAGAGAAGAGAGAAAGAAAAAAAAGATATCTTTAAAAAGAAAAAAGAAAAAAGAATATATATTAGACCCTTTTTATCTTAAAAAAAAAGAAGAAAGAGAGAGAGAGAGAGTGTGTGTGTGTTTTGAGTAGTGCGTATCTGTTTTTGCTATAAATAAATTTCATTGAGGCAGCATTCCCCACTACACTTACGATCCACCAAATACAGCCTTTACCTACTGTTTTGTATTTCTGACTGCCTGAATACGTGTTGAGGAGTTTCAACTTAGTTGTTGGGTTATTTGAACTTAACCAAAGCGTCCATGCCTTGAGAGACCACCAAACATATTGACAATCCGGAAAAATTGTGAGCTCTTGATTCATATATAAAAAAGGGGAGAGAAAAAGAAGAAAAGGAAAAAGAGAGAGAGAGTAAGCAAAAAGTAGCTAAAAAGAGAGCATAGTTTTAAGCATTTCTCGGAAGTGGATTTATTTAATAATCTAGACATTTAGCGTATGAAATACTAGATTATATGTAGTACCAAATGAGTGTGAGACACCAAAAATAAAATCCTTTCAACTCAGACATCTCCTATTTATACCTAAAAGCCGGGGTTGAACCACAGATCACCTGCTATCCCTGAGGGAAGAAAGTTTTTTCCTATCCTGAAACATTTGTACTAAGGGTAAAAACAAACTTTAAATGAATATTGAGAAATGACAAGGAAAAGGGTGAGAATAAAATCTTTGGAGCCAAATAACAAAAATACCCTTACACTAAAACTCTATGCTGAACTCTAGAATTTGCTAAAGGACTAGCAAATGGTAGGCATTGAGTATGATGGCATCGCTATCATCCTCTATAACTAACCTAATTTAGCTAAGTTCTAAAGTTAAATTCATTTAATTAACATATTAAAAGGGTATTACTCAATCAGGGCTGAAGAGAAAGGAATTATTATGAAATAGGGTTAATTCTGTAGTTTTCACGAATAATTATGAATGAAAAATAGCTGGAGGGTGAAACTATGATTAATTAAAGGTCAATTGAGCTTAAACATCTTAAAAGTGGGTTGGTATTAGTAATTTAGGATTTACATTCAAATTGAATGTTTAATTCTAATTAAAACTCTAATTTCAACTCCACTTCAATTAAAACAATTCCGATGGAAATAAATGTAATCTAAACTTTTTAAAAATCAATTAAAAAATATTTTATAAGGTTTGACATAATTAATTTAACAATCAGAACGTATTTTGACTTAAAAAGAATGAGAGATGGGTATTTGGTATAATTTGGGTTTAAATGTAAATTAACCATGCAAATGACATCAAAATCCAAAATTGAAGTTACCATCAACTTCCTTATATCCATATTAGGCTACCATAAAAATTTGGGTTCATTTGGACTTCATCTTGGTCAACTTTGCATTTTGGTCCCTAAGTTCTAATTTCCTTACAAAGACCCTCCTAATTCTTCATCTTCTTCACAGTTATACCCCTGCCAGCACCTCCACCTTCACCCATCAATGGCATGCGGGAAGGTGAGATTTGATCTCGTTTTCCCGTCGCTTCCCTCAACCTCCCTCCGCGAAATTTAGAGGACCAACTCTCGTATCCTCCCCACATCTAATGGAAGCGTTTGTTTCGTCAACGGCCAACTCTTCTTGCCGGAATCCGCATCCAAAGTAGTCGCGCCTAACTCACTTTTCTCAAAGTTCTTCTCGCAAGCTTCCCAACCTCCTTGCACGGCTATAGGTCTATAAATATTGGTGAACTTCTTTCGAGTTGAGTCATGCTCAATTTGGCCAGATTCTCCCCTTCCTTCTCTTCCTTCGGCCACCTCCATTGAAGCACCTTGGAGCTTCCCTTTGTCCCGCTCATCACCAGTCCTTCGCCACCAACCAAAGGCACGGCTGCCTTCCTCAAATCCTCGCCGTTCTTCCTACCACAGAAGACGGTCCTCTGAGCCTCTTCCTTGCTCCAAACGACACCCGCCGGACTTCACCTTCTTCTCCAAGTCCGGGGCTCGCAACCCTTCTTCCTGACCGTCCGCTCTCCTCATAGGTACCCCCTGATCTTCTCCTCTCAATATAGAAGAGCTTCCCCCATTAGACCTAGGATTCAACCACCGCACCATCCTCTTCTCCATCGTCTTCCCTATGCACGGCGATCCCTGCCCATGCTCTGGCGCCAACTCTGGCAAGCACGCCCCATCGCTTCGTTCACCAACATAGCATGCCGACCACCCCACGACCTCCACCACGCCACGATGAGCAAAACCCCTCAACTTATTGAGGGGTTTGTCGCCACCATCTACCTACCCGACACCAGCACCCGTCGCCGCCTTCTTCGACTCTGGCCGCCCTCCTCTGACATCGTCGCAGCCAATAACCATCGCCATCACCTCCAGCGTATCTCACTAGAGCTTGACGACACCTTGGTCTGAAGCTTCGACGCTTCCATCGCTGGGACCTCCGCTGCCCTTGAACCCATCGTCTCCATCCTCGACACCTCCATTGCTGCATCCGATCGCCGATCCAAGGGGACCATCACATTGATCGACCTCCGACAACCATCCTCAATCAATCCCAGTCCCATCCAACGGCTGAAGCTCGTCGTCGATCTTCCTCCAAAGCTCCTCCATTAACGGCCTGTAGAAGAAGGAGAAGAGAGGTAGGGACCTTGTCGAAAGAAGGAAATTCTCACAGGGACCTTATTGCAAATCTCCAGGGATCTGAGTGTAATACAGTTGAGTTTCTAGGGACTAAATTGAATATGTGTTTGAATGATTAATTGTTTAACTTGATTGTTAATTGTTGGTGGTTGATATTGAGATTTCATGCCTAATTATTAGTGATTCGATATATTAGTACTTGATTGCATCATATGTTGATTATTTTTAATTAAGCACTAGTTAAAATAAAATTACGTAATTAATTCTCTTGAACTAAGTTGCATGCATGGAAAAGCAAATTAATTATAACCAATTCCCGAGCCTCAATTGGATAGTGCTATTTGCATAATTACTTACTCCCAGAGACGGCTTCGGATTTCTTTTTAATTCGAGTATTCTAAATTCAAATGCTTGATTCGATCTGATCACTATACTACAACGTGACGATTTTAAAATATGATCAAAGCGAATCGAGCATCCTCTCACCCCCTTGACACCCCTCTCCTTGCAACCCCTCATTACCTCTCATCGCCCCACCATGGGGAAGATTTCTTGGTACCTTTCTATTTGCAGGAAGAGAAGAGAATGCTATTCCTTGGTTCCATTTCTATTCTTTGTTAAAAACATGTGTGATGGATTAGGAAGGTCATCCAATTCATTTTAGTTCCAACTATGACAAAATTGTGCTTTCCTCTCATGACATAATTGTGATTAATGTTTGTATCAAAAAGGAAAATTTTGCTAAATGTTCTTATGAAGATCATTGTTTCTTTAAGTAAGTGTTAATGTATATGATTGCTGAAAGGTCAATGAAACTAAAGCTAAGAATAGTGTGCATTAAACCTAATATGTTAAGTTTACTTAGTTCTTTTTGAATCTGTGTATTTGAATGTAGAAGGGTAAAGACTAATTGGCCATGTCTTCCACTTTTTTTACAATACCTTGACTTTTTTGCTATGATAAAGATCGTAGAATAAAGGTGATTCCTTCTAGCTACTAGTTGCTTGGCTCTTGAATGTATCTTACCAAAGTTGTATATAAATTATGATAATGTAGAAAAAGGTTGACTCTAAAAACTAGAAGCCTTGTTAAAAAGGTTGCTATTTAACATAATCATGGCGTCCTGTTAGGATAATTACAATGATCCACAACGTGTTTTGTCTGTGTCATGCTAATGGAAATGTCAAAGATAGGGATGATGGCATTGGTTATGACAGAGGATCAACCAAAATTATAATGGTCCCTAGTGAGTGGAATTTTGATTTATTTCACGGCCATATATGCACAATACTTGGAATTGATCGATTCAACCATGAACTTAAGATCCTGCATAGGTTTCCATTGTTCTTGGGAAACTAAGAGAACAAACAGGTCATCTGATATGTGTTTGACACCTATCATTGATGATTATTCCTAAGACACGCTTATGTGCTTCAGTGAAATTACAAGCGATTCTGTAGAGCTATATATTGAATCTCATGAGAGGTGTAGAAGTCCCTCTGTACTTGCTCATGCGTCTCTCATGGTCATGAAATAACCTCATACAGTCAATGCATCTCTTGTGGTCATGGAACAACCTCGTACAATCAATGTGCCTCCTATGTTGCATGATGATGTTGGTAAGCCATCTTAGTCTTCATCACATCATGATGAGGTGTGGCTCATCATACCTAAAATGCCAAAGTTAAGTTAGAAACTAAATTAAAATACTGTTAATTAACATAAGAAAAAGGGTTAAGTGTGAGATTTATGGAAAAGACCTAAAGCACTCAAATTGTACTAAAAATGCAATATTAGGTTAAATTTAAGAGATTCTATGTTAAGTATGTAAATGGCTAGATTAAATGTCAATTGAACACCTAATTGAGCTCAAATTCACAATTCAATGATGGGAATATGTTCTTAAATGTTCAAAATACTTGCCTTGAAAGTTTCATTACATTTTGACATCAGTAAAACCTTAGAGTTAGTGGCTTACAATTAGGTCCTCCTTTAAGTATTTAACCTTCACATTTTTTATACTTAAAAGCAGCCAAGGACTTAGTTGAAAACTACCAGGGGCCACTGTGTAAATACCAAGGACTGTTATGCATTGATTTCTATCCACTTATGGGCTTCTGAAGAATTATTCTACTGGTTTGCACTTAGGGTGTCTTGTGTAAATAACCTAAAAGATCTACACCTCACCTCTTCTTCAGCTGCTCCTCAACGATGAACTCGAACCATTGCAACCATTCATCTTCTCATCGTTGATCTAACAGTCGATCTTCAAGCAACCCTTAATTGCTGGTGCCAAAACATTCCCGCCGAATTCCCAATCGCATCTAACGGTCCTAATTTGATCCTAAGCATTGTGTGCCTTCCAAATCTCATCTCCACCCTTCATTCTCAATGATCTTCACCCATTAATCCCTGTCACTTAAGGCCCCCATTGCCTATATAAGAACACCCACATGTGCCTTGCGACCTTTACTAGTTCCCTCCCTTGAATTGGTCCCTTCTTCCCCTCCAGCTCTTCTTCCCTTTCCACCATGGCCAGTGACAGAGGTCATGCCTCTTCCTCAGTCGTCCCTTGCTGCTAAGGATTTTGAAACACCCAAGAGCAAGCCTGAGCTCCCTCACTTTGAGCTCTCGTAGCTGGAGCTTCTTTCTCCTTTGTCGCCACAACCACCAATTGTGGTTCTTCTCAAAGGTATCATTCTTCTGTTAAACTAGGATTTAATGCTTTCTTAGATTCGATTTATTGCTTTCTTCGCTTAGTTAGATAGTTTAGATTAGAATTTACTAGTTAATTGCTTTAGATTAGGAGTATATTAGTGATTAGTTCTCTCCTACCTCGATATGCCCTCTCTAATCAATCCTGATCAAAGAGGCTAATTCACACCATCACATCACTTCATTGATCTTCCTCTACATTTCACGATCACTTCTTACTATTTTCCTCAATGATTTATTCACCAATTCACCCCCTCCATCTGAGCAGCTAAAAGGTCTAGAGCTCAATAGATTTCAGATTTTGTAGCACACTAATCCATTAGAGGGTCCTCTCATACACTTCATTGGACCACAAAGGACCCTCCTCGTGCTTTGAATTGAGCTGATTTGATCGTTTAATCCTAATTTGCTTTTTGATTTTGATAAAAGGATTTCTGGAGCAATTATGTGTGAATTGGTTTTAACCGATCAAGTTGAGTCAATATTGTTTTAATTGGATTCAATGCAATGGGATTGAGCTACTTTGATTAGATTTCCATCTCCTGATTCATTCGTGCTTAATTTCTAACTCAATCCCTGATTTCTGCTTGGTAGTAATGGCTGAGGAAAATTGGTTGCACTGATTTGAGGCCATTATAGTGACCTAACTGATTTTTAAGAATTGCCTTGGACCCCTGAACACTAATCAATAGTGTGGAAGGATCCTATATGATCAGATCATTAGGGGATCTCATAGTAAGAGCCTACCTAGGCAACATCGAGTTTAGATCCCAAATAATTTTAATTCGCCCATCAAAGCAAGAATGATGTTTAAGACATTTGAATGAAGGTCTGAGACTGTTTGAGTTGATTTCAATGTCTGATTTGATCCCCTATTTTCATGTTGTCTATAGCATAAGACATGAATCAAATTAGGGTTTCTAATGTTCTTTGACCTGTAATCTAATTTTTGTTGAGTTTTAGCGCTTTAGACATGGTTTGTGACACTTAAGTTTGATCTGTAGTTGAGTTAAATGTGATATGAGATTCAGTGATTCTACTACCTAAGTCTGAAGTGAACCTGGAATCAAAGTATTTAACTAGTGTTCCAATGACCTTGGGCGAGATTGTGAGATAGTTACTGAGGTCCCCTTAAGCACATGTTGATCGATCAACTGATGTTTTGATTTTTATTGTAAGCTTTAAAAATAGATTTGAGTATTTTTGTCAACATGACAACAACTAATTTTAGATGAAGAGCTTTAATGCTTTGATCGTGGATTCTTAATGAACCTTGAATAATCTGGAGTTTAAAATGAATTTTCTGGATTGAATGTTATATAATTCTATACCTCATATGTTTGAGAGAGTTTTGGGGTATATGGATTAAGCCTCAGATCAGTCTGAAGCCTTTGAACAGTAGCAACCTCTCGAGAGCTTACTTTAAGTCTTAACGAAGTTTCTCAGATAAATTGATGTTAGAACATTGTTTTAAAAGCATGTATAGATTTTATTTTATCTTGAAATGATTTGCAGAGCATGTAACTGTTGGTGCTAGAGCACCACGATCATTTGTTTTGATGATAACAAAACACGTGTTATTTAACATTTGCAATTTGAGTCCTAGATTTCAGGTCAATTGCAAATGAAGACGTGTTTAGACGGAGTTCAAGCTCGCATCCAGGACGGATTGGAGGAGCTTCACGGAAAACAGAGGAGGTTCGCGTGGAGCGAAAGATTGGAGATGGAAGACAAGAAGAATATGATAGATTCTTTTTTATCCTTTCATGTATCTCTTGTATTTATTTTCTTGCTCTTTATTTTCCTTAGACATTATGTTAAAGAGCCTCAAAGAACCCTAACAGTAGTCCTAGGAACACCTGCACAACCCTAGGATACTTAGGTTTTCTGTAGAACACTTAGAAAACCAATATAGGGTTAAAACAGACTTTCCAGATGTCTAATTCACGAATCAGACGTCTGATAAAGGATTTTAAGACGTCTGACTGTTGGTTCAGACGTCTGATAACTGTTAGGCTGGACATAGTTAGTTCTGTCTGATGAATTCAGACGTCCAGACCTTATACCAGACGTCTTAGGAGACGTCTGATGACTTTGCCAGACGTCCAGTTAGTGGACCGTTGGCTGGCTTAGAAGACACTCAAGAATATGACCGTTAGAGCCTTATCAGACGTCCATAGGACTTCACAGACGTCTGATAAATGACCGTTTTGCCTCGGCTGACCCAAAATCTCTTCTCAGAGATTTTCTAGCCGTTGCAACGTTTGGAAATCAATTCCCACGGTAAAAGTAGGTTTCCAGACGTCCAGACATAGTGCCAGACGTCCTGTATGTCGTCTGATGGACTTGCACAAAAACCCTGTTTAGATCTGATTCAAGTCAGGGAGAAACCCGCATAGAATCAGACGTCTGACCTTGAAATCAGACGTCTTAAAGTGGCCTTCCAGACGTCTGATGCCAGAGTTAGACGTCTGATAACCCTGTCAAATGCAATCATTGTCCTGATTTTGGCCTGATTCTCTTGGGCTTTGCACCCAACGGCTATGGAAGCTTTTCCAAGCCTTCCAAAACCTTCCTAAGGCCTCTATAAATAGAGGGGAACCTTTGTAACACATACACACTTAGAAAGACAAGACATACACACCTAGAGAGACATATACACACTAAGACACACACCTTGTAATGCACTTTCAAACCTTTTGTGTCCAAAGAAAAGACTCTCTTGCTCTCCAAGCTCAAGCTCCATTTTGTTGAGAGCATTCAACCGTTGCGCACCTGCTCTCCCGACGTTGATAACGAGAGCGACGTAGCGCCATCGCGTGGCACACGCACCGCGTCATCGTCGACGCACTCCTTGCAAAGGGGAGTTTCCTATTTCCTATAGAAGCTAGGTTTAATTTTGTTGGCTCTATAGGACTGTTGTTTTATTTTATCTTTGTATTTTGGTTGGGTATTCGCTTTGCGAATTCCCGTCTCCTTCGTGGGACAAAATCCTTCTCGTGGAGAGAAGGGGTTGAGGAACGCTACCCTCGTACTTGTAGCGTGGTTGTATTGAGGTTGAATCACCCTCGTTCAAAGTGATTCGGTTAGTGGATTTGATCAACTAGGTTGATCGGAAAATCCTAACTCGAGAGGGTTAGGTGGTGGTTTTCACCCGGTTTGGGTTTCCACCTAAAAATCTTTGTGTACATTTTGTGATTGCCTATTTTTGTGAGATTGCTTTATATATTTTTATTTCCGCAATTTTATTACGTCACCCCTCCTGGTAGGGAAACTTTCAGTAACTACTATTAAAGTTCCATGGTCAACAATATTAGTAGCACATAACTGTCTAAAATGTGTTTTGATGTTCATTTCAATATAGGATCTTGTTTTTATCACTGAATTTGATCTTAATGGACTGCTGGAAGTTTATCATGTCAAACCCTTTCTCTCCAGCACTTTTGCATAATTTTTGAAAGGAACTTTTGCATAATTTTATAGGCTATGATTCAATTTCTAATCTCTTTAATAGCCAATTTTCAGCATTTTTCTGAAAAATACATGAAAAAAACAAAAATAGTGTAATAAATAAATAAAATGTGTCTTGAGTGGGTTTTTAGTATTTAAAAGATGTGTGTATATTGAGTTTTGGGTTTTGAGTCCTTTAATTAGGAGAACAAACCTGTAGAAGTTCTATACTTCTTTAGATTTTAAAATAAAAACTTAAAAACAAAATCACAAAAAGAAGCTCTTCCTTAACTTTCTCATCTTTCTTTCTTCTTAAAACACAAAAGAAAATAGAAAATCTGAAAATGTCCAAAATATTCATAAAAGTCTCCTATGTAAATAGTGTATATATGTATATAATATTATATATTAACCTATATGAATATAAATTATATATATATATATATATTATATGAAAGCTTAATTATATACATGTATATATTGTATATAACCTATGCATACGTAATTTATGTGTATACACTAGTATATATATATATAACTTAAAATGCTAACTATAGTATTTGGTATGTGAATTAATATATTTATAATCTATTTATTTAATTATGTATTGTATAAGTATAGTATTATAAGTTAGTAATGTATATTAGTAATTTAATCACATTTAAGCTAATAATTTAACTAATTAATAAACTAATTTATATTGTATTCTGCTAATTTATATTTTAACTTACTTTAATGTTATTTGTAATCTTATATATGTATTGTATAGTAGTATGTACATAATGTATAATTAACTTGTACATAGTAAATATAACATGTAAATACATAAATAAGTCTAATTAAATAACTTAAAATTCTTAATTAAACATGTAAATTAACTTAATTGGACTCTAATTATGTTATATGTTATTTATAGTGTACAATAGTATATATAAGCTTAACTTGTACATATGTACATTTATTGTAAATATGTATTTAAACATGTAATTAACCTAATCTAATTTATGTAATTAATAGCCTTATGTACAAACTTCATTTTTATTGAAAGAACAACCTTCGCTTTCGTTGAAATTTTAAACATAAAATAACATGTTGTTGTAAATCTTTTGTGGTGAAAAATTAACTATTAAAACCTTTAATATTTTTAACCATAGTGATTAAGTTGTCTCCATAGGGAAGAATTAGCCTATTGAAATCATTAATGATGACTTATCTATTCGGGATTATCAAAGGCCGCACATTCAAGCTCTTGCAAAATTCTTTCCAACACAATGCTTTCCTCTACGTAATTAATTAGGATCAGGAGGAGTTCTAATGCAAATTCATCCAAATATAATATAAGATAAATAAATGAATAGTGAGTTTTGTTAATGGCAAAAATTGTAATTTTTAATTGGAGAAGAAGCAGAGGATTTCTCATCTCTCCTCCTTGCATGAAGGATCGGGTGTGGCTGGTTGCGAGAGTCGAGGGGGTGGTGCACCTCGATGAGGGCTTCGCAACAGTGGCAGTGGCACGTTTCGAGGAGGCCGGAGTTGGCCAGCCGGTGAGGAGGTTGGCTGGTGGCGGCGGTTTGCACAGGTCGACGAGGGAGCACCCGCCTGGTCTTACAACGACGTGGAGGGCATGACAGAGTGTGGAGGTTGTGTTGGAGAGGTCAGTGTCGAGGATGGTGGTCAGAAGTGGCTCTTGTGGCAGACTATTGTTAGTTCAACCACTCATATATAATATTTTGATTATTTTACAAAATGCAGAAAATGAAATAATAAATAAAGCGTAGCATATTATTTTCTCTCTATAATAACATATTTGCAGGATTTCAAAAAGCTTTCCAAGACGGGAGATTAAAAGCGTGAAGACGAGTAGCATAAGTATTAGGTCTTAGGCTTTTTTCATGTAAACTTTCAAAGGTTGTAATTTTCATCTTATTTGAGTCTAGAAATATTGTAAAGAGCCCCCAAACATAACTTATAAATAGCTAACTTAGGCTCTCTACACTTAGGGTAAATTAGAAACAAAAACCCAACACTTATACTTTTATCAGACGTCCAGTAAAAAGTCCAGACGTCTGATTTTCCATCATAAGACGTCTGACATATTTATCAGACGTCTAATTTCAAATATTTCTGCCTTTGTTCGTCTCCTCATAAACATCAGTCGAAGGACTTCACTTTCAGACGTCGAAACCGTTCACAGACGTCTAATTCTTTACCCAGATGTCCTCATACTAACCGTTAGACTATCCGTAGGCAAAAATAATTTCCAGACGTCTTGACACACTTCCAGACGTCTGTCTTTGAACCGTTGGCCATGATTTTCTGTGCGTATCTCTCTACGGCCACACAATCTTTTGGCAGAAGTAGCAAGGAAGAGTATTTAGGTTTCCAGACGTCTGGTAATGTCCTCAGACGTCCGTAACGACGTCTGATCCTTTAAACCTAGAACCCTGTTTGGATCCGATGATAACAGAAACGAATGCACCATTCATTAGACGTCCAGTAAACTAATCAGACGTCTTATGACATAATATCAGACGTCCTTCTTTTGATCCTATAGAGTCCGTTAAGGATGTCCTGCAAGATTAGACGACCATAGGAAAAATCAGACGTCCTATAAGACGTTTGATCCTATAATTAGACGTCTGATGTTGCTGTCAGAATCATCATTACCCTGATTTTGTGTGGATTTCGTCCTAAACTCTTGGGATTTGTCTCCAACGGCTAGAAGAGCTCTCCCAAGTGTTCTTGAAGGTTCCAAACTTGCCTATAAATAGACTACAACTCTTCTTTGGCAATACACACCTCTTGAGATACAATTCCATTAGAAAAACCTCTTGCTCACTACTCTAAGCTCCATCTTGCCCTTGTGCTGTGCTAATACTCTGATCAAAGGGCAAATCCATACTCCCGGCTCGCTCCGTTCTGCAAATCATCAGGGAGTTCTTTTCATGCTTAGTAGATAAGAAAGCAACTAAATTATTGGGGTGCTCTATAGGTGTTATTTTTACTTGTTAATTTCTGTATTTTGGGTATCCGGCCTGTCGGGTCCCCGTCTCTTCATCTTGAAGAGAGAAACCTCCGTTTAGGGATCGGAGGTGGGAATTGTAATTGAGGTACACTACCCTCGTTTAAGTAGTGTGGTTAGTGGATTGATCACCTTGTGATCGAAAATCCTAAGTCAAGAGATTGGCTTAGGTGGTGGTTTTTGAAAGTTTCCCTACTAGGAGGGGGTGACGTAATAATTGCGGAAATAAATATAAACAATATCACAAAATAGGCAATCACAAAATGTACACAAGTAATTTTTAGGTGGAAACCCAAACCGGGTGAAAACCACCACCTAACCCTCTCGAGTTAGGATTTTCCGATCAACCTAGTTGATCAAATCCACTAACCGAATCACTTTGAACGAGGGTGATTCAACCTCAGTACAACCACGCTACAAGTACGAGGGTAGCGTTCCTCAACCCCTTCTCTCCACGAGAAGGATTTTGTCCCACGAAGGAGACGGGAATTCGCAAAGCGAATACCCAAACAAAATACAAAGATAAAATAAAACAACAGTCCTATAGAGCCAACAAAATTAAACCTAGCTTCTATAGGAAATAGGAAACTCCCCTTTGCAAGGAGTGCGTCGACGATGACGCGGTGCGTGTGCCACGCGATGGCGCTACGTCGCTCTCGTTATCTACGGCGGGAGAGCGGGCGTGCAAAGGCTTAATGCTCTCAAGAGAATGAAACTAGAGCTTGGAGAGCAAGGGCCTCAATTGGACACAAAAGAGTGGAACTAAGTTGCTTAGGTGTGTCTCTTGTTTCTCTTTTTGTGTTTCTTGTATGTTTTTGAGTTGCAAAGACTCCCCTCTATTTATAGAGGCCTTAGGAAGGCTTTGGAAGGCTTGGAAAAGCTTCCATAGCCGTTGGGTGCAAAGCCCAAGAGAATCAGGCCGAAATCAGGACAATGATTGCATTTGACAGGGTTATCAGACGTCTAACTCTGGCATCAGACGTCTGGAAGGCCACTTTAAGACGTCTGATTCCAAGGTCAGACGTCTGATTCTATGCGGGTTTCTCCCTGACTTGAATCAGATCTAAACAGGGTTTTTGTACAAGTCCATCAGACGACATAGAGGACGTCTGGCACTAAGTCTGGACGTCTGGAAACCTACTTTTACCGTGGGAATTGATTTCCAAACGTTGCAACGGCTAGAAAATCTCTGAGAAGAGATTTTGGGTCAGCCGAGGCAAAACGGTCATTTATCAGACGTCTGTGAAGTCCTATGGACGTCTGATAAGGCTCTAACGGTCATATTCTTGAGTGTCTTCTAAGCCAGCCAACGGTCCACTAACTGGACGTCTGGCAAAGTCATCAGACGTCTCCTAAGACGTCTGGTATAAGGTCTGGACGTCTGAATTCATCAGACAGAACTAACTATGTCCAGCCTAACAGTTATCAGACGTCTGAACCAACAGTCAGACGTCTTAAAATCCTTTATCAGACGTCTGATTCGTGAATTAGACATCTGGAAAGTCTGTTTTAACCCTATATTGGTTTTCTAAGTGTTCTACAGAAAACCTAAGTATCCTAGGGTTGTGCAGGTGTTCCTAGGACTACTGTTAGGGTTCTTTGAGGCTCTTTAACATAATGTCTAAGGAAAATAAAGAGCAAGAAAATAAATACAAGAGATACATGAAAGGATAAAAAAGAATCTATCCTATTCTTCTTGTCTTCCATCTCCAATCTTTCGCTCCACGCGAACCTCCTCTGTTTTCCGTGAAGCTCCTCCAATCCGTCCTGGATGCGAGCTTGAACTCCGTCTAAACACGTCTTCATTTGCAATTGACCTGAAATCTAGGACTCAAATTGCAAATGTTAAATAACACGTGTTTTGTTATCATCAAAACAAATGATCGTGGTGCTCTAGCACCAACAATCTCCCCCTTTTTGATGATGACAAAACCGTAAATAATAATGCATAAAAATCCTCCCCCTTTTTGACATTATCAAAAAGGTTTAATTGATTTTATATTTCCTATAACTCCCCCTTAAAACATGCTCTTCTATGAATTTATTTTAACAAAGGTGATGTCCTCCCCCTTTTTATAACAACAAGATAGCTATTATTTTTCTCCCCCTTACTAAAGGAAATTTAGCTAACTTGTATCTCCCCCTTAAAAATTGACAATAAGCTCATCATTTTTAACTCCCCCTATCTAAATGCTTATAAAAATGATAGGGTTAAGAATTTTACCTCACCTACCATGGCCAATAAAATGGCCCGAATGGTGGTGATGGATGCCACATCGGATGGGGCTCCCATCCGTAGCTTGGAGGCCTGGGCATTGGCGCCGGTCTCCAATCTGGTGGTCGACGTGCGGCGGGTCCGTCGTTTGTTCGCCGTCTCGTCGGTCTTCTTCTTCTCCTCCTTGGTCTACTCTTTGGTTCTCCCAACTTAAGTTGACCAGCCTTGAGCTTGTAGGTCCAGTCCTTTATGTTGTAGTCATCCCTGAACCCTACAAAACAAGATTCTAATTTTTTCTTCGGTATCCAAGTGAGCTTGGATCCGGATCTGTTAGCGGGTCTCCTTGATGGAGATCCTTTCTCAATCTTAGGGCTATATAAATCATCTACTTTGTTGATTAGTTTGTTGGAGTTTTCCCTAAGACATGCAATTTCTCTTTCTATAATTTGCATCTTAGTCTTCAAATCAAAAATTTCTAACTTTAGACTATTATTTTCCTCAATCAATTTATTATTTTCATTGATGAGGTTTTGATTTTCTAATAATAGGTTATCATTTTTAGGACTAGCTTCTAGATCCTTAAGTTTTATTTCTAACCTATCATTTTCATTTCTAAGAAAACTAAGATTCCTTTTAATGCTTTTGTTTTCGATTCTAAGTGATTTACTAACTTCAAAAAGCTCATTAAAAGCATCATGTAAATCCAGGTTTACCTCATTGTCGGAGTCGCTTTCGCTGTCGATGTCGCTTTCTCCGATTGCCATGAAACCAAGGCACGTGGTTTCCTTCTCTCCGAGATCTTCTTCCGAACTCGTCTCCTCATGAGTGCCTTCCAACCTCCTCCATATCTCGTGGGCGGTGGTGCACTCTTGGATTCGTTCGAATTCTTTCGGACTCAACGCGCAATACAAGGCATTCATTGCCTTTGCGTTGAGAGAGAGATCTTGAATCTGCAGCTGCGAGTAGCCTCCTTGGGGTCGCTTCGGGATCTCGTATGGGGTTTCGCAACATCCCCATAGAGCGAAGTCCGTGGCTTGAAGCCACGTCTTCATCCTCAACTTCCAATATCCGAAGTCCCTCCCGTCGAAATAGGGTGGTCGGACGGTGGATTGCCCTTCGGAGATTCTGACTGCGGCTACGCTTCCCTCCATGATCTAGATCCTCGCCGGTTTGTAACGCCGATTACGCGAGACCTGCTCTGATACCAATTGAAAGTTTCCCTACTAGGAGGGGGTGACGTAATAATTGCGGAAATAAATATAAACAATATCACAAAATAGGCAATCACAAAATGTACACAAGTAATTTTTAGGTGGAAACCCAAACCGGGTGAAAACCACCACCTAACCCTCTCGAGTTAGGATTTTCCGATCAACCTAGTTGATCAAATCCACTAACCGAATCACTTTGAACGAGGGTGATTCAACCTCAATACAACCACGCTACAAGTACGAGGGTAGCGTTCCTCAACCCCTTCTCTCCACGAGAAGGATTTTGTCCCACGAAGGAGACGGGAATTCGCAAAGCGAATACCCAAACAAAATACAAAGATAAAATAAAACAACAGTCCTATAGAGCCAACAAAATTAAACCTAGCTTCTATAGGAAATAGGAAACTCCCCTTTGCAAGGAGTGCGTCGACGATGACGCGGTGCGTGTGCCACGCGATGGCGCTA
Organism: Thalassia testudinum; assembly: GCA_037157565.1. Lineage (NCBI taxonomy): Eukaryota > Viridiplantae > Streptophyta > Magnoliopsida > Alismatales > Hydrocharitaceae > Thalassia > Thalassia testudinum. Next base: position 187,166 of record JAZHRO010000080.1, read on the forward strand.
CGTCGCTCTCGTTATCTACGGCGGGAGAGCGGGCGTGCAAAGGCTTAATGCTCTCAAGAGAATGAAACTAGAGCTTGGAGAGCAAGGGCCTCAATTGGACACAAAAGAGTGGAACTAAGTTGCTTAGGTGTGTCTCTTGTTTCTCTTTTTGTGTTTCTTGTATGTTTTTGAGTTGCAAAGACTCCCCTCTATTTATAGAGGCCTTAGGAAGGCTTTGGAAGGCTTGGAAAAGCTTCCATAGCCGTTGGGTGCAAAGCCCAAGAGAATCAGGCCGAAATCAGGACAATGATTGCATTTGACAGGGTTATCAGACGTCTAACTCTGGCATCAGACGTCTGGAAGGCCACTTTAAGACGTCTGATTCCAAGGTCAGACGTCTGATTCTATGCGGGTTTCTCCCTGACTTGAATCAGATCTAAACAGGGTTTTTGTACAAGTCCATCAGACGACATAGAGGACGTCTGGCACTAAGTCTGGACGTCTGGAAACCTACTTTTACCGTGGGAATTGATTTCCAAACGTTGCAACGGCTAGAAAATCTCTGAGAAGAGATTTTGGGTCAGCCGAGGCAAAACGGTCATTTATCAGACGTCTGTGAAGTCCTATGGACGTCTGATAAGGCTCTAACGGTCATATTCTTGAGTGTCTTCTAAGCCAGCCAACGGTCCACTAACTGGACGTCTGGCAAAGTCATCAGACGTCTCCTAAGACGTCTGGTATAAGGTCTGGACGTCTGAATTCATCAGACAGAACTAACTATGTCCAGCCTAACAGTTATCAGACGTCTGAACCAACAGTCAGACGTCTTAAAATCCTTTATCAGACGTTTGATTCGTGAATTAGACGTCTGGAAAGTCTGTTTTAACCCTATATTGGTTTTCTAAGTGTTCTACAGAAAACCTAAGTATCCTAGGGTTGTGCAGGTGTTCCTAGGACTACTGTTAGGGTTCTTTGAGGCTCTTTAACATAATGTCTAAGGAAAATAAAGAGCAAGAAAATAAATACAAGAGATATATGAAAGGATAAAAAAGAATCTATCCTATTCTTCTTGTCTTCCATCTCCAATCTTTCGCTCCACGCGAACCTCCTCTGTTTTCCGTTAAGCTCCTCCAATCCGTCCTGGATGCGAGCTTGAACTCCGTCTAAACACGTCTTCATTTGCAATTGACCTGAAATCTAGGACTCAAATTGCAAATGTTAAATAACACGTGTTTTGTTATCATCAAAACAAATGATCGTGGTGCTCTAGCACCAACAGTTTTCACCCATCTTGGGTTTCCACCTAAAAATAATTGAGTATATTGTGTGATTAAATTTGTTGTATTACAATACTATATAATTTCACTATTCACCCCCCCTCTAGTGCAATTTCAACTATGTGGTTGCAACTTTGGGTTCTTCGACGTGTAGGGGTTGAAGATGATAGGGAAGATGAAGGTGAGGCACGGTCGCGGAGAGGTTTGCTGCTATGGGTGCGCACGTGTATGCGCATGCGAGGAGGCACTAGAGCGAGTGCATGCTAGGCTGTTGTGGCTGTGGTTGCTGTGGCAGAGAGGAGGCATGGTCGAGGACGAAGGTTCGTGGTGATGGGAAAGAGAAGATGGTGAAGGGTGGTCGTGGTGTTGTTTGCGATGGTGGTGAGCGCTGCACGCTGTCACCATGCATGCCTGGAGTTGATGAAAGGTGAAGATCGCCCGAGCCACAATGTAAGCCTCTGACCACGGTGTACGCTGCCTCCACGGTGGAGCGGATGAGGGAGAAGATGTCCCCAGAAGGGGTGAGGATGATGCTCGATCTCGTGCTCGCTGCACTTCTTATATGAAAAACACCTGCTGATTTCTTCCACCGAAAGTTCTCCAACCACTCCAACCACTCAGCGAAGATCACGAGTGGTTGGAATGGTAAGATCCGCCTAGCAATATCTTCATTAGACGTCTGATCAATACTCCAGACGTCTTAAAAAGTGTGGACATCAACGAGTTCATGATGGTGGTTCCTAGACGTCTGACCTTATCTTTAGATGTCACGTTTGAACTCTTCCACCTAGTTTGCATCTATCAAATCAATTATGTTACCATATCATATGTTATTAAGTATAAAATTGATACATAAAATTATATGCAGACTAAGGTGAATTGCCATATAACTCTTAATTAATTAACAACTAAGAATAATTAGTTAGAGAATACTTAGACCGAATAATGATCCACTAAAGTGGACTTATCATTTATGTAATTAATTTGTAAATTAAATCCTTAATTAAGACCCTAAACATCTCAATAAAACACAATGCAGATACAACCACGTGTTGAGAAGTGTCGCTATCTATAGCGACACATCGTGTTGAAACACCATTGCTGCGGTATTTAAGGACTCGCACCCGTAAGCATCGTCAAGCGACTACGACGCTTACGGTGTGATGATCATTTTGTGTGTGCGCGGTGCGACGCGTGCGTGCACTGTGTGTGTGGGCCTAGTTGGGCCTCGTAGTGGTGATGAAATTGTGGCATTGCCCTCCCTTGTAGGGTGAGTTTAGTAGCGGCTAATTCGACCTTCGCAATTTATCTGCGTGAAAGATCACCATTCCTTTTAGGCCACATTTGATTTATGCTATATATGTATGTGAGTTGTATTTGTGCATGAGTTATAAATATATATTATTTATATGTGTGTGTTATATGTATGTATTGTGCGTATATATACTTAACACATATAGACAACACACACTAAACACATATCCAGTTCCCGATCTTAAGATATTTTTTTCTTTTTCTTTTTTCCTTTATTTCTTATCTTACTTTTATATTTTTCTTCTCCCATTTTCATGAAACTTAATATTTCCCTCTTCATGAAGTCACCAGATTTTTCTTTTCTCTCCCCTCCCTGCATGGGTGTACTCCTTTATATCTGATTCTTCCTTATTAACGAATTATCTTTTTCCAAAAAAAAATTAAGATATTTAATTTTTTTTTTCCTGCATCCTTCGCTGTCAACACGCAAGTTAGTCGGGTCTCCCGGCCCCACACTTCTCGCAATGAGAGAGAGAGTGAGAGCAGCGTCCAACCGCAGACAGCAACATTCCACGACTCAAACGCATTGGGTTTGTCAAAAGGAGAGAGAGGAAGGAAGAAGCGGAGGATGGGGCAGAAGAAGGAGAAGAAGAAGAAGGGGTTGTTGTTGTTGAGGTCTCTGTTCGGAGGAGCATGCAGCAAAATGGAGGAGGACGCCCCCTCGCCATCACCATCGCCAGCGATGCCGAGGAGGCTTATGCTGCTGCCGTCCTCCTTCACTCTCGTGTCGTGCTCCGACATTATCAGCAGCAGCACCAACACGACCTCGGAGGATCTCTCGTCGCTGTCCTCGTCGGTGGTCCTCGGCGCGAACCTCCACGTGTTCACCTTAGCCGAGATGACGGCAGCCACCAACAACTTCGCCGCTCCCAACTTCGTCGGGAAGGGAGGCTTCGGCCCCGTTTACAAGGGCCACGTCCACGACGGACTACGTCCTGGTGTCCTCAAACCGCAGATGGTCGCCGTCAAGGTTCTTGATCTGGAGGGCGTCCAAGGCCACAGGGAGTGGCTGGTCTGTGAGCAGCACCCCTTCCTTCTTGTCCCTTTTTCATCCTTGTATTTCTTTTCCTTTGATTTCCTTCATTCTTCGGAGGATACATAGGGAGTATACGGTATGCGGGGAGTAGTCGGGCATTTGTTATACACATACACACACATATTGAAAAGTAAAATATACCATTACATAAAAGTAAATAATTTTCAAGGTCAAGGTTATAAAATAAGCTACAAATAATAATTTCAACGAAATAAAAGCACAAGTTTGAAGTATCTAATTGTCAAAATAACAGAAAACACATCTGAGTACACATCTCTTTGCAAAAATTGACCTAGCAGCTTGGGTAGTTGGTGTAGTTGGCCGAGTACTAGGTCGATTTTTGCATAGAGATGTGTCCGGAGTTGTCGGTGTAGCTGACCAAGTACTAGGTCAATTTTTGCATAGAGATGTGTACTCAGATGTGTTTCGAGTAGTTGTGTTGCTGACTATAGGGCTGACTATGGAGTATTCAGTGGGGAGGGAAATGCTTAGGATTATTCGACCAACTACTCGGTCGAGTAGGCCAATTTTTACATCATTGGATAAAAGAATGAATAGTACACAGATTGATTATTTGTATTGTCTTTTATTCATGCCGTTGTGTAATCATGCTAAAAGGAGGGGAAAAAAGAGGAAAGAAAGAAAGAGAGACTGAGGAGGATCCTAGTCTGTTCCCTTTGGTGGTGGTCCTGTTGTCTCCTAGAAATCAAGCACGCACCCCTACATTGCACTGGAGCTTTCCTTCATCAAGCTGTAGACCCCTCCAAATAGTAGAAGCTCCTCGCATAGGTGTCAATCTCTTTGCCCAATTTATATTTGTGTCCATGATATATGTGAGAATAATCACCAAGGAAACATATCAGATCAAGTTTGGAACACTTTACTCGTATTGCCCTCTATCAGCAAAGCATGGTTTAGGTTGTTCATCCAAGACACTGAAACCACTTTCTATTTAAGATGGGTAGATGTGCCTCTTTCCAAGCAACTAGATGTACTCCTCTTCCTCTTAAATCCTTCCAAAAGAATCTTTATTGAACACAATTAAACCTGTTAATCACCTTCTTAAGCATCAAGAAAATGGACGAGGAAAGATCGCAATGGATGAAAGCATGTGTACTTCAACAACATCAATCCCCTATCTGCTAGAGAGGAGAGAAGCTTTCCAGCTCTCTAACCTCCTTTCCGAGAGTTCAATTTCTACACTCTAATTTGCAACTTGCAATCTTTGCAAAGAAAAAAAGAAAAAAAGAAACTTGCAATTGCTGATTTGACAAAGGTAACCCAAATATTGCAATTGCCGAGCTTTCTACCTCCCTTACATTTTCTCGAGAGGATAATGATGTCTTGTGATGTTTTCTTGGTTGACAAGTCTCACATATGGATGACTCTTGAGGATGACAGCTTGGGGAGTTGACAACAAAGAATGCAAGGGCTTAGATTAGATGACCCAAGCAGCAATGTCACTACGGGAGGGTAGTATTGGCTTATGCAATGACACATAAGGTCCCATGGGGGAATGCTGAGGTAGTAAAGGCTATCTTGTACTCCATAATTTTGCTTCATCATTTAGAGCTCCTATTGGATAAAAGATGACTCATAAAAAGTGGCTTGCTAGCTCAAGGCTTTGGTAATTTGCCTAATAGATGATAAACTTAAGGTGGATTTAGGTACATGTAGGACATTAATAAGAGAGAGAGAATTGGCCTATGGTACAATGCTAAGATTGGTAATAGGAGATAGTGAACCATTAGTGATTCAGACTATAAAAGTGCTTGTAAGCGATGATAGAGTCTGCAATAGAGAGGCATTACCAGAGATGTAAGAGGAAGTACTAGAATTTGCAATCCATTCAGAGTTATGAGAGCTAATTAAGAGAATATGATTTACCTGTTTGGCTAATAGAGACATCCATGGAAGAGGTGTATGGCCAGCGTTCCCTTTTGAATGAAGGTAGAGTTTGTTATACTCTTCTCTGGAGATGATAAGCAATGAAGGATAGGTTGCACTTGTGGTGGCAAAATGCCCCACAGAGTCACTAGAGATATTTTTGGTGTTGGCTGTAAAATACCAAGACTACAGAAAGAATGCCCTGGTGAAACTTGAAAGCCCATTGGAGGTTTGTCAGTGCCAGTAGTGGGTCGTTGGAGGTTGGGTAGCACCACAATTGATTGGCAATCGGGCAATGTGATGTTGAGGCCACTAGATTGAACTTGATGGTGGTAGAACTTGTTTGATGCCGGATTGAACTCGATGCCCACTGAATAAAGAAGAAAAGGAAAGAAAAAAGAATAAATAAAAAGTGGAGAGGTACTTGGTACAAAGGGCCCATGGCTTAACTTGTCTTGGGTAACATTAAGAGAAAAATCTCCAAGCTCAATCAGGTTGTGGGGGACACAAGGTTATGTGTCGGTGACTTCAAGGCCACTCTCTCTTCATAGGATAGACAGGATGGCATGTGGGGATGACATGAAGTTTCTGATGATTTTGTTGATTGGGTTTTTGCTATCAGTGTAGTAGAGTTTGAGGTGCTCGACTGTAGGTTTACTTGGAGGAGTTCCAAGGAGGGTGGCTTTAGATCTCTCTTGGATGGGATATTCGGTTCTGTTGGCTTCAATGAGTGATTTTCATTATGCCTTGTTGGAGCATTGCCCTACCCTTTCTTAGACCACACCCCCTTGGAATGGGATTTAGGTGAATATATGAAGTTTGCCACTTTATGTGTGACCGCCTTCCTTTGAGCTTCTTCAAGAAAATCGACAGTTTGGGACCTTTAGTTTAATGGTTCCAACTGTGGAAACCCAATCCACAAAGTCATTAGAACCTCTATCCCTCCCCTTGAGATAGTCAGGTCTATCCTTAAAGTTGAGTGTGGCATTGAAGTCTCTAATGCAAAGCCAAGCATCTTCTGTAACCAATTGCGATAGCTCTTCCCAAAATGCAGATTTATTTCTAGGGCATAGGGCTGTAGATAATGATTCTGAAAGAGAAATCATCACTCCTCTATTGGAAGTCAGCTGCAATAAAGGGAGTTCGTTTGAGGACATTTGAAATCGAGAACATGTACTTGCTCTATTTGATAAGTAGACTATCTGATCTACCTATTGAATCGAGGGAAATAAACTCGTTGAGTCTGTTTCCTTAATCCTCCTCTAAAAAGCTCTATTACACTATTCCAAATTCCAATTTAGACTCTTGGAACAAGGTGATGTTTGGTTTCCATTCCATAACATAGCGACCTAGGATACCCCTCTTATCTTGGTCTCTAAGTCCCTTGACATTCATATTGGAATCTTCATTTGAGCTCAGTAGTAGTCCTCACACCCATGCTAGTCTTGCGTAGTTGATCACAAGCGATGGGACTGAAGCCTTTTGTTGGAAGGTCAACTTCTCCAAGGCATACGATTCTCTTGATTAGAAGTTTCTTTGGTCATCTTTGTGAGTTAGGGGATTCCCTCTTATCTGGATCTCTTGGATGATGACTTGCATTACTTTTGCAATCTATGCTGTTCTTGTAAATGGCAAACTTGAAGGCGGTTGGATCATTAAAGGAGAGGGGTGCCGCAGGGGTGGCCCTTGGTACCAATGTTGTTTGTTTTTGTGAGAGATTTCCTGGCTAATGCTTGTTTCACCTTTTGTGAGGTGGGGGAACTTAGGGGTTTTGGTTCTTATATAGGGAGTACTGTGGTTCCTCTGCTCCTGTATATTGACGACACCATCATATTTGTGGAAGGCTCCATTTATGAGGCACGAACTATTAGGCTTCTAATGGAAGTGTTTAGTGAAGTTTTTGGGTTAAAGATGAATGCTCAGAAGTTTGGGTTTTTGACTTTTGGCATGATTGATGACAGAGCTACTAAATGCGGTGAAATCTTGGGTGTATAATGTTGAGATACCCCTTTGATCTTTATTATTTCTATTTGCTTTGACTTTGGTTGGTATTTCTATTTTCTATATGAACATGCTAAGTTATTTTCCCAACATCTCTCCCCTATATAAAGAGGTGTAGGGCTCTTTGTAAGAATAAAATTGATCATTTTTCCTACTTGGTATTAGAGTGCGATTCTAGGCTGGATTTTAGTATCCCACCAAATAAGACCTCCAAACCCTAACACCTTAATGCCCCCTCTCTCTCCTCTAATGTCGCCGCCAGCCTTCTCTCTCCTTCTTGCTGGCGCATCGAGCGGCGATAGGTCCACCCGACGACGTAGGTGGCGTTGTTGGGTGGTTTCTACCCACCAGTAGTGGTAGGAGGGGAGTTGACCCTATGTGTAGGTGTGCTGGGCCTTCTATAGGCTCCAGCGTACCCTTTTGTTGCATGTAGGGGTCTCTAAACTGCCTTAAGGCACGGGTTTCGGGCTGCTATATTCCTAGATATTTATGCTGGAGGCCTAATCTACCGATTTTTGGTGATCTTCATGGTTCGAAAATTATTTTAGATCTACTTGGGATATTTTCTCGTCTATAGTAGTTTTAAGATGACATCGGGTGTTGTTTCTGAGTTTGGGACCTACAAAAGTCTATTTTTTGGCCCCATAATAGTTGGATGAGACCAATTACCCTTTGCGGTCACAGACATTATTGATAACAGTGGAAGGTCATGATAAGAAACACATCTTATTGGAGTCCAAGCCCATAGAGAAGATGAAAAAGTACGCTACATGGAAGAAAGACAATGTGATGGTCAATGCATGGTTGATGAATTGTGTGATCCCATAGATTGGGGATGAGATTATGTACTACATGAGTGCCAAGGCGATTTGGGATAGCCTTCGTGACGCATACTCACATGAGAAGAACTCATCTCGGGTTTTTCAGATTAGTCACAAACTGTCTCAGTTGAGGCAAGAGGGGTTCTCTCTTTCACAATACCACTTTGCCTTTAAAGGGTTTTAAGAGAAGTATAATGCTTGTAGGCCAGTTTGCACATGTGTTGCACAAAGGGAGTACTGTAAAGGTTGTAGTTCATCAGTCCTTGTTGGGACTTGGCCTAGAGTACACTACTGCTTGTTCGTAAATTCTTACACTTATTGAGCTTCCTACCTTGGAGGAAGTATATAGCCGCCTGAGTCAGATTGAGGTGATTGTACCTTAGGCTAGAGATGGTGTTGGTCAGACCTTTGCCCTTGTTGCAATTGCTGGATGTGGTGGTAGGGGAGCACCTTCCACCTGTGGACATGGGAGAGGATGAGTTGTATTTGGTAGGCCTTGTACTATGTGTATCTTCTGTTGTAAGGTTGGCCATGTGGAGGCCTCATGTTGGACCAAACATGGGAGACCTCCAGTTGCTAACCATGCCTTAGTGAATTCAAAGGAGCAGTTAGATGTTGTACTTGTTCCCTGAGCTGATTATGTTGCTTTACTTCAGTGCCTCTCTCAGCTGACTCAGGATCCAGCTACACCATCCATTGAGGCTATTATCTTCACCTCCTCATCAGGTATAGATATATGTGCTTAGGCCTTTGTTGGTATGTCTTGGTTTGTAGAGTCTGGTGCTTCACATCATCTGTCAGGAGATTATGGATGCTTTGGCAGATTATAGTTAGTGCCCCGTGGCAGGATAGTTCAGGTTGAAGATGGTAGACATGCGTAGATCGATGGTTAGGGGGAGGTAGCAGTGATTCTCACCATGAGATTATCTGATGTCTTTTTTGTTCTTGATTTCTCTTTGAATATATTATCTGTTAGTAAGATTACAAAGTAGCTTATCTGTCGTGCTATCTTTGATGACATAGGATGCATTTTTTAAGACAAGCTGATGGGGGGGACGATTGGTGGAGGACACGAGGAGGGGGTGTGTATTACCTAGTCCAGATTCTACTTGCTGCTGCTTGCCAATGTGATGCTAATTCTGCTACTGGGAGTTCCTTGCAGTGGCATCGTCGCCTTGGTCACCCGTCTCTATATAGGCTCGGATGCATTATCCCTCACATTTCACTTGCTATTGAGATACACTATGACACATGCTAGCTAGGGAAGTACCACAACTCCTCTTTTCCTTCTAACACTGGATTGGGGACTACTTTATGGATGTTTAGGGCCTGAGTTGGATTCCTGACCAATATAGTCGCTGTTACTATTTGGTTATACTAGATGATTCATCTTGGTTGTCTTGGTTTTTTTAGTGAAGAATAAATTCGATGTTGGGCATGTAATTGAGACCTTTTTATTAGAAATAGAGAATCAGTTTTCTCTTATGGTTAAGATTGTGAGATCCGATAATGCATTGGAGTTTTGTATTACCAGACTAGATACTTTTTACAAGTTTCATGGCATTATACATCAGACCTCCTGCACCCATACTTCACAGTAGAATGGTGTGGCAGAGTGGAAATACATACATTTGCTAGATATGGCTCGTACATTACAGATCCATCTTTGTGCACCACATTTATACTAGGATGATGCGGTTCTTACAGCATGCTATCTTAGTAACAAGTTGCCCTCTTCTGTGTTGCATGAATAGACCCCTTGACATATTCTTTATCTTGAGAGTGATCTATTTCAGCTACTACCTTGTGTGTTTGGGTGTATAGCATTTGTGCACCTCCTGGGCCTAAAGAGAGATAAGTTAGCGTCGAGGGTTGTGAAATGCATTCTCCTTGGATATTCACAAATACAAAAGGGGTACCAATGCTTTGATCCAGTTGTTGGTAGGCACTATGTGAGGGCAGACGTTACGTTCCATGAGTTAGTCCCCTATTTCTCCATTGCAGTACGATGATTATCACCAGAGGTTAAGTTTGCACCTATGCCTATTTCTCCAGTTTCTATGGATAAGATTGCACTTTCTGAGACTAGTCTTGCACTTGATAGTAGTAGTTAGGACCTTGAGAGTAGTTCTGCACCTAATAGTGGTAGTGATGATTAGAGATTCAGAGATTTGCCTATCATATATCAGTTGCCAGTTACTTACAGACAACACACCCCATACTTTAGACCCACCATACTCCTTGAGTCAGGTATGTGTTGAACCATTTGACCATTGCGTGTCTAGTGGTGATTGTGCAGGACTAGGTGATGTTGTCCCGGATGATGACCTTTCGATTGCCATTCGGAAGGCACGTTGTACTTGTGCGCAGTATTGTATGGTTGGAGTCGTGTCCATGACTAATTTGGGGACTGCCTTTGGATTCTTTACTGCTACGTTGGTTGCCACATAGCTACTTTTCACGCATCAGTAGGCCTTACTTGATCTAAAGTACCGTAAAGCCATGGAGGATGAGATGGTTGCTTAACATACGTGGGAGCTTACTCCATTTTCAGCTAGTGCCCATCGGGTGGGATGTTGGTAGGTCTTTGCCCTAAAATACAACTCTAATGGGTTTATTTCAAGGTAGAAGGCTCGGTTGGTGGCGAAGGAGATCACCAAGATGTATGAAGTGAACTTCTTTGATACTTTCTCCCTTGTTGCTTGCTCGTCGATGGTCTGAATTCTTATCTCTGTTGTTGCCCATAAGGACTGGATGCTTTACCAGCTTGATGTGAAGAATGCCTTCCTATACGGCGATCTTCAGGAGGAGGTTTATATGTAGCAGCTCCTTGGGTTCGAGGTTCAGGGGGAGTGTGTGTGCAGATTGAAGAAGGGCATTTAGGGCCTTAAGTAGAGTCCAAGAGCATGATTTCAAAAGCTCTCGGAGGTAGTGGAGAAAATGGGTCTGCAGTAGTCTTTGTCAGATCATTCTCTATTTGTCAGGAAGACTAAGAGAGGCATTGTGGTCCTGTTGGTATATGTTGATGATCTCATTATTATTGGTGATGATGAAGTCAGGATAACTAAGGTCAAGCGGTCTCTTGTTGAGCAATTTGTTATGAAGGACTTGGGGTAGCTTTGGTATTTTCTTGGTATAGAGATGGCTAGAAGCAAGCAGGGGATTATATTATCTTAGCGCAAGTATGCTTTAGACGTGCGTCAGGAACCATGCAGTTTGGGGTCTGAGACAGGCATGTTGTGATACAAGCCAGCCAATATTCCTATGGACCCTAAGGTGCATCTTAATGATGAGAAGGTAGAGCTTGTAGATAGTCAGGCATATAGCTAGCTTTTGGGAAAATCGTTGTATTTGACTATTACCAGACTAGATGTTGCTGTAGCTGTGGGCAGGTTAAGTCGATTTATGGATAAATTGACCAAACAACATTGCCAAGAAGCTATGCAGGTGCTTAGATATCTGAAGAAAGCACTTGTGCGTGAGATGCTCTTCCAGAGAGGATCTCTCATGATAGTAGTTGGATATTCTGATGTTGATTATGCGAGATGTTTAGTTGATAGAAAATTCACAACTGGATTTTGCACAATTGTAGTTGGGAATCTGGTTACTTGGAGGAGTAAGAAATAAGTAGTTTTCAAATCCAGTGTTGAGTCAAAATATAGGGTTATGGCCTAGGCAGTTGTAGAGATGATTTGGGTGAGGTGTTTAATGTGTAATTTATATGTTTAGATTCAAGAGCCTATAGAGATGAGATATGACAATCGAGCAGCTACATATATTGCGAACAACCTCATGTTTCATGAGCACACGAAGTATATTGAGGTGAATTGTCACTACATCAGAGATGATCCAGCATAGGATGTTGTGTACTACCTTTGTTGCATTTGGAGACTAGATAGTAGATGCCTTCATGAGGCCTCTTCCACGTTTGGTTTTCGACGATTGTTGTTCCAAGCTGAGCATGATTGACATCTATGCTCTAAATTTAAGGGGAGTGTTGAGATACCCCTTCAGTCTTTATTATTTTTCTATTTGCTTTGACTTTGGTTGCTATTTTTATTTTCTATATTGACATGCTATGTTATTTTCTTAACACCTCTCCTCTGTATAAGGAGGTGTAGGGTTCTTTGGAAGAATAGAATCGATCATTTTTGCCTACTTACAACCATTACGTACTTCTTTCAAGTACCTGGATTTTCCTCTCTCCACGGGGTGCCTCACCTCCAGGGATTGGGTGACTGTCATGGTGAAATTGAAGAGATTGTAGGGTTGGGCCTCTAGGTTGCTTTCTAAGGGTGATAGGTTGGTTATGCTCTCTTTGATTTTGCTTTCTATTTTAATCTACTTCTTGTTCACAATGAAGATCCTTGCAAAGGTCCTGGAGAGAATTGATGTACTCAAGCAAAGATTTCTCTGATCCTTTAGTATGAGTGATGGCTTCTTGCCACTTGTCTCTTGGGACAAGGCTTGCAGGCGCAAGGAGCATGGTGGTTTAGGCATCCTTGACTTGCAGACAATAAATGATGCCTTATTGTGCAAATTCATTTCGAAGCTTATGGGACTTGATGAACCTTTTTGGAAAAAGGTTCTTTATGATTCTTTTGGTTCCACGATTGATTGGGAGGAGTGGAGAGTTCCTCTCCATGTCTTCTTGTACTTTTATGTGGCTCTCTAAAAGCTTTTGCGGCAGGTTAGACTGCACTGTAGAGCTCAGCTTGGAGATGGCACCTGCTTCCTATTCTGGTCACATGCTTGCTCCTTGGCCGGTGTGATTTTAAAGTTTATCCTAGATTGGCAGCTTTCTCTTAATTAAGAGGATTTCAGTTGCCAAGTGTTTTTAGGTTGCTCAGTGGGTGCCACCCCTATTACAGTCACTTTTGGATGCCAGGATGGACGATCTACTTCTACTTTAGACCATTCGAGAGATTATGCCCATCCAGGATGGTTGAATTTGGTACCATGGAGGTTTCTCTGTGAAGAAAGCTCATATGCGCTTTGTGGGTGAGATGCAAGGTAATTTGCATCCTGGTCTTGCTTCTGATTATAAAAAGATCTGAAGGTCTAAGATCCCATTGAAGGTCATGTTTTTTTTGTTGCTATTGAGGAGGGAGAGGGTGATGACCTGAGATTATAGAAGATGATGGATGCTTCAGGATGATGCTACTGTGTCTTTTGCAGAGATGGAGTAGATGACACTAATTATTCTTTGTGGATTGGCCTTGGAGGGCTATTGTGGATTGCCCCTTCATCCAGGCTTCTTGGAGGGCTATTGTGGATTGGCCTATTTATCACAGTTCTGAGTCAAGTTTTTGGACCGGCATACATGGAGCATTGGTGGATGCTACTGCCTTGAAGAAAGCTTTTACTTTACTTTGGTACATTTGGTTGGAGCACAATGGGGTTGTCTCCTGGAGGGATAGATTTTTTGTTAAGGGATTTCTCTCACTTTAATATTCTTTGTAATTATTCATGTAATCAGCTCCTGTTAGTGATGGTGGGGTTAACAATCCTTTTTCCTCGTGGAAAAAAAACATTGAGAGAAGAGTGGATAATTTTGTTATTGGAATTACACCTTTATTCATAGTTCATAGAAGAGACTCTAGGAGGAAGGACAATACATGAGGAAACAAACACTAAAGAAAAAAAATCAGAGACAAATAACACTAACATCCATAACAAAGACATGACATGTTAAGTCTTCCAAGAAAACGTCTCCTTGCAACTCATCTCTCCAATCAAGAAGTTTAAGTTAATTCCTTGCATTCCATTTCTTGTATTCAATCAAACCTTTTTTCCTTTGTCTTGATAAGATGTTGATTATAATTTCTTGCGAAGTCTTCATTTCACTCAATTTTATGCGTGGCTAATTTTCTGTAACTTGTTTTCAATTAATGCTATTGTTCACATAGATCTGTACATAAATGTACTTAGCATTATTTTCATGATTAGGTTTAATGAAGCAAGCAACTATAGTTCTCTTCATCTCAAAGGTATATTCTTGGACACTAAAGTCAAAACTATTATTTACCTATCTAATGATTTCAGTGTTCTGGGCCGGATGGTTTGCCTCTACCATGGGCATGGATTCCATTCTCTTTGCCAAGGTGTTTACCGTATGTTTTGGTAGGAAGCTCATCTGACCTGATAGCAAGGTTTTAAATATCGATATTGATATCGTATCGATAAGTCAAAGAAAGGATATATCGGGGATATATCATCGATACCAATGAATTTTGGAGAAATCGCTCAGAAATGCATAAAATATCACAAAATATCAAAAATTTTAAATGTTAACATATTTATGAAAAACATATAATGAAAGGATTCCTAAAAAATGTTTATATGTGGTATATCAGGGATATATCGTGTGTGTGTTTTAGGCTCTTCAAGCCTTCCGCCCTGTGTATCTATGTGTGTGTGTGTGTGTGTGTGTGTGTGTTTCAGGCTCTTCAAGCCTCCCGCCCTATGTTTTTGTGTGTGTCTGTAGCATTCAAACCTCCCGCCTAAACCCAGCTCTTTCAAACCTCCCACCCACCCAGCACCAGCAGTTCAGACCTTCCCGCCGAAAGCTATATTGCGGATATTGCCCGATATATCGACGATACATAGCCGATATCTGGGAAAAAAATACCTTCGGTGGTATCGATACCACCCAACCCCGTCGATATCGATATATCGGTGATATATTGCGATATTTCAAACCTTGCCTGATAGAATGCTTCTTCAAAGAGAAGACTTGCCTTGTTAGAGGGGACCACTACATGAGATGTTAGCCATTATACCTTACTTTGTTGATTTAGGGAATGTGAGGGACTTCTCCATTTGGCTTGATGACTAGACTAATCTTGGGCCTTTAGTAGATGTCTATCCACATCTCCTTGCCTGTGGTAGAGTATTGGGATGGTCATTCTTGGTCACATTGATTCCGAGTTATGTTATCGGACTAGCGAATTGAGGAGTATTGCAATTGCAGGAGTCATTGGTGAACCTTAGACTGAGGGAAGATTTTTTTGTGGTTGCTTTGGTGTAAGAGATTGATGACAAACTTAAAAGATGAAGATTACTCCACAGTTGGATCCCATTTTTTCTCTTTGTGCGGAGTTAGATGAGGATTGTGATCACTTGTTTTTCACTTGACCTGTGGCTACCCAAGTGTGGAACCCGCTTGATGTACAATGGCTAGTTCATTCATCTTGGGAGTAGTTTTGGAAGTCCTTTTATGTGGGCACCTTAAGATCTAAACGGGAATGGGCCTTCCCTTTTGTAGTGCCGTGGACGTTTTGGTTATAGCAAAATGTTACCATTTTAGGGGGGAGAGAACTTTTGTTGAAAACATTTGTAGAGATAGCTATGACCTTAAGGGACTTTGGGAGAGCTTCTGATGTATGTGTACCCTTTTTACTTTGTAGTTTCCTATTTAGATTATTAATATATTCAAATGATCCCTAACGCATGAGATCATCCTTTTCCTTTTTGGAGAAAAGACTATCATTATAATATTTCTTTAATAACCATAAACTATTAAGCCTTGTCATTATTTCATCGTAGATATATTGACATACATTTTTGGTTGTAAAAATCAGCCAACTCAGTTGAGCACTCTTAGTCGACCCCCTTACTGATTCGACTACCCATACTTGGGTATTTTATCGTTAAGCTTGACTACTTGATTGCGTAGTCAGTCTACTTGGCCAAGTGTGCAAATGATTTCCACATAGGGTTTTCATATCTAGGTAAAATATACTTGACTTGAATAACAAATAAACCCCCTCCCTCCAACCTGATTGGACCCCCAACCTCATTCCTTGACTTTGACCATAGCGGGAGCTTCAGAGGAAAGAAGGGGTGGGTGCATGTCTTTAGCAAGTTGATGATCCCATCTGCTTCAAGTTTTGGAGCAGGGGCCTCCTTGCGAGGGATCGTCGAAAGTTAGAGTTGAATAATCTAAATAATGAGGAAGCGATAATATCAAAGCAATAAAAGAGATGTATAACTCTCGTGTTTACGTGAAAACCCTACTAACGAAGAGCGGGGAGAAAGTCACGGGAGAAGGCTCCGATAGGGCTCTGATTTCTATATTTCTTCTCAAAGGAATATGAGAGTACACACCTATTTATAGTCTACCACTCACACACAAAGTCCACATCTTCCAATGTGGTACTAAACCAACAACCCAATTCTCTCAACACTCCCCCTCAAGTTAAAGTATGGAATGTTTAACTTGTAATACAAAGAAATCCATCTACACAACAGAATAAACAACACTCTCAATAGATATAATTGACTCTCCTTTATAGACTAGTTGCACTCTTGTTCATGCCTGTAGGCAGGTATGCTGATGACGACACATCAGATCAGCTGCAGCTTGATGACAAATTGCTGTAGTTGGTTCTAACAAGGGCCTCTCCTCTGGAGACCTCAACTAGTGCTGGTGGCTCCCCATTCAGTATCCCTGAAAAGGGTCTTCCTCTGAAGACCTTGAAAGTGGATCTCCCTCTTTGGAGTCCACGAAATTAGATTTCCCACATAGAAACCTGAAATGGGCCCTTCTTCTAAGGACCTTGAAACTGGATCTCTCTCTAGAGATCTTGAAACTTTGGACCTCGCAGAGTTATGATTTCTCATGTGTAGTCAAATAACGAAAGAGACTTCCAAACGAGGATGACTAAACATGCTTCCATACTCTCCCTTTCTCCCATACTCATATGGGAGAAAAAATAACAAGAAAAACTAGGGAAAAGCCTCTCCACCTCTTCTTACAAACATGAATCATCATCATTTTTTTTTGATTTTTTTCTCTTTTTATTCTCTCTCTCTCTCTCTTTTTTTTTTGCAATCGTGGAGACCGAAGGTGCATAACTATAAACCAAGGATATAAACTGAGGAGAACCCAACCATACTGCCATCGGCTCTTTCTCCCCCTTCGATCTCTCTCCCCTTAGGGTTCGGACGAACCCAACAACTTCGCCGCCAACATCGCCAATATCCTCATCACGAGATCGACGTCGTGATCAATGTAGGTCTCCTCACAGTTTTCACTGAGGAGATGCTGGTCTCCACCTGAGGTCGTGCGTATATCGCCACCTGAGGTCACGTGCTGTCTCCTCTTGAGGTTGCACGTTGCCGCAGTCTGAGGTTGTGAGCATGCCACCTGAGGCCACACGACATCGCCGGTCACAATCCTTGCGATCTTGCAGTGATCTCATTGATCGTGACCCATCGCCATGATCTTCATCTCGCGCGATCTCACTTTAAGATCACTCCTCAGATCTCGCGATCTTGTCTTCATCGACGACCTCAAACCACCGCCAGTCACACCGATACCAGCCTCCTTCACCGTCGTCTTCTCCTTGTCGTCTTCACCGCTGCAGATCCTTGGACCTGCATTGCCTGACGCGGCCTAACAGACTACTGCCACATCGCCTTTGCGACCTTCGTGCTGCTGCGCCACCTTGCTACGAGTGTTGCTGCGCCTTCTTTTCTCACCAAGCTGCTATCTCTCGCCATTGGAGGTGGAGGCTTCGACGCCATTGGCACTGATGATGCCACCGCTGCCCTAAGGCCACTCTAACCCTAAAGGCACCTTCAAGCCTTACCTGGGCTTTGACCTCTTCAATGAGAATGAGGCACTGATTGATCTTCTCCTTGCAGCCGATTAGAAAAAAGAACTCTAAAGATAATATAATTTCTAAATCAAATAGATAATCCTAAGATAGAACTGCTTTGATGCTAAGTTGAATAATCTAAATAATCTGGAAGCGATAATATCAAAGCAACAAAAGAGATGAAAGGAGCATGCACTGTCATAGTGGTCGTGGTGATGAGGGCCTTCCATCGTCGCCGTCGAGGAAGATGCCGCAGGCCGAAGTCGAGGCTCCATGGTCGGAGGAGGTGAGGCGCTTGTGGACGGAGATCGAGAATGAGCTGATGGGTGAGATGTTGGAGGGTTGGGTCACTTGGTTGGAGGTCATGAAGATGCTGGGTTGGGACGCCATGCGCGAGGGAGTGAGGATCTTAGTTTTGGATGGGAGAAAGATCCTCGTCCTCAACCTTCTCGCTTCGAGGGAGGAGCTTTGCTTCATAGGGGTTGGTTCGGAGACAGGGAGGTGGCGATGGCGACAACCTTACCCTCATGACGGAGCCTCTTCGGAGCGCCTACTGGAGAGGCCGTTGTTTGAGGTAACCTTTGAAGGGATTCCTTGGTGGCTGAGGTCTGTGGAGGTGGTGGTAACCCTTTTTGCTTAGCTTAAGGGGTGCAATGCGATGGCCCTCTCTGAGGGCCCTTTGGTGGCGATGATCGAGCCGAAGGTTGGGGTGGTTGTGATGAAGAAGATCCTGTTATGGCTTTGGAGCTCTTCACGGGTGGTGTCTTGCTTGCTTCATTAAAGGCATCGAATGGCCCCTTCGGTGGTCGGAAGCGATGCTCCAGCGCAGAGGAAGATGAAGGGGCATCCAATGAAGGTGTGGAGGAGGCAAGCGGTCGTCGATGTGGCATCGATCCTGGAGAGATCCGCGTAGATTTTGCTTGATGGCTTGCCTCATCCCGAGATTGAGGAGCACTCGTTGAACGTGGGAGCTGAAGAGGTGAGGGAGATATTTGTGGAGGCGTGTGCACCCTTCGTGGGCCAGCTGGAGAGACTTTTATGTCATGAACTCGGGTGTGGTGGGGAGCCGGATGCGGATATGGTGGTGTAGCCCAACGGGCCTCCCTTCGTGGATCTGGATGGGGCAGGTCTCGAGTTGCAGACCCTGGTTGGGGTTTCTTCCAAGAAGAAGGATCTTTGCCCCCATTCGACTTCACATGCGAGGGCGATTGAAGGAGAGGCACCGACCCCTCTCGACATGTTGGAGTGCGACGGTGCCGTAGGGCGGTTCCCATTCCCTTTTGAAGTGGAAGGCATGGAGGGCCCTTTTGCGTTCTCCCTACGGTGGGCTGATGGTGATGTGGCGACAACGGTGGGCACGACTTCGTTAGGAGGAGGGGTTGTTGGTTGTCGTCTGGTGGATGAGGCAGGGATCGGGGTCTCGCGGGTGGTGGTGGAGGCTCTAGAGACCCGATCTGATGGCGTCTCGCAACGCAGCAGTCAACATCTGGTGATCGGGCAGGGATCCCTCTGATTGGATGGAGACCACGAGTGGTGAGCGGAGGCCGAGGAGGTGCTCTCCATTACAGACGGAGATTGAGGTATCGAGGAACTGGCCAAGGACAAAGAGTGGTAGTGGACGGTCGTGGCAGGACGCCACATCTCTTGCGACAAGCGGTGGTACTGGATTAGAATGATGAAGAGGTGCGTCAGACCGCAAAGGCGTGGCTTCCGATCGACTATGAGGGATGCCTCTACCTGTTCTTGTTGAACGGAGTTCTTACGTGGAATGTGCGGGGTCTCAACGACCCATCAAGGAGGGCATCGCTGGGGCATTACATTCGCTTGTGGAGAGCGAACGTTGTGTTGGTACAGAAAACAAAGCTGTTCGACTGTGATGTTAGGACTTGGAGGGAGATCGGGGGCTTATGGATGGAGGTGCTTCGGTCTGTTGGAGCAGTTGGCCGCTCAGGAGGGCACATCTTGGGATGGCGGGAAGATGTTTTCTCCATGGAAGACTACTTCAATGGAGAGCATGTCATCTCTGCGAGATTGGTACGGAAAGTAGGTGCCAGGATGACGGTCATGGGAGTGTATGGACCTTCAGATGCTCTATCGAGGGGATTGATGTGGGAGGAACTCACGTTCGTGGCCACAGAATGCCATGGATGTCCTTGGCTACTTGGAGGGGATTTTAACATCACCCTACAGACAGAGGATGGACTTGGAGGGCGAGGGAGGCAAGATCCTGGATCAGATCTTTTTATAGAGTTTGTTACTGCACATGGCCTCATAGATTTGATCCCAGCATCCTGTGCGTACACCTGGAGGAACAATTGCGGTTAGATGTCTAAGACTGATAGATTTCTCTCTAACGTGGAGATGGCAGAGGCGTTCCCCTTGGCGGATGTCTCCTTTGGAGAGACCTTTCTCAGATTATACACCCTTTATGTGGCGGCCTAATGAGGGGGCACACTATAGCACTTACTTAAAGTTTGACAGGTCTTGGCTGATGGAGGAGGGGTTCCGGAGTATGGTGGAGAAATGGAGTTTTATAGAGGTGGGGGGATCTGCCATGCTTTGCCTAGAAAAGAAATTGAGTGTGCTGTCGGATCACCTGAAGGCGTATAAGGAGATTAGGGTGTCCAGGAGGAGCAGAAAGAAAGAGGCATTAGTCGAGATTACTAGGATCGACAGGCAAGAGGACCAGGCCCCTATGTCAGTAGAGGATAGGGAGATCAGGATGAAGACAACACGAGTGGTGTAGGAGGATAGGAAAGCAGTGGTGGAGTGGAAAACGAGGTCGAGGTAGAAGTGGTTGAAAGAAGGTGACTCTAATATCAGATTTTTCCACCAAATGGCATCTGCCAGGAGGAGGAGAAACTGAATAGAGAAGATGCTGATTCACGGGGAGACTTTCTCCGGTAAGGAGGAGGTGGGTCGAGGCTACGATAGATTACTTCAGAGACTTCACAAGGAGGCGCAACAGGGGTTCTTGGCAGTGGAGGGGAGATGAGGTGCGGTGTATCAGTGAGGACCAGGCAGAGGGCCTCACGACCGACTTCTCGGAGGACGAGGTGAGGCAGGCGGTTTGGAGATTGAATGTGGAGGGATGCTTTGGCTGGGATGGTTTCCCTGTTTTCTTCTTTAAGGAATTCTGGCCTCTGGTGGGGACGAATGTGTTGCAGATGCTGGAGTTCACGACTGGAAACAGAGGTTTGACAAGCTGAATAGATATTACATGTTTTTGTTGCCTAGGAAGGCGCGGAAGCGATCCAAGACTTCTGTCCGATTGTGCTGTCGAATGCCGTGCACCTTATTGTCGCTAAGGTCTTGGTGAACAGGCTTAGGGACCTTCTTGGAGACTTGATCTCCCCTGTTCAGACGACCTTCGTTCCAGGTAGAGGAATTCTGGATGGTTTTGTTGTCACTATTGGAGGCATTGGCCACTTGGAAGAGGGAGAAGAAGCAGGCGTTTATGTGGAAGGTTGACTTCAGCAAGGCATATGACTCGGTGCAGTGGGATTTCTTGTGGGCTTCCTTGGTGAGGAGGGGCTTTCCCACGGTGTGGATCGATTGGATGAAGAGGTGTGTGATGACATCCTTCTTGGTCTTGATCAATGGGAACCCAGTGGGAGGTTGGGTGCAGCCTAGGAGGGGGGTTAGACAGGTCTGTCTTCTTGCACCTATGTTTGTGCTTGCGACAGATGCTTTGGCGAGGGCAGCTCGTAGGGCCTGTGATGGGGGTCTGATTAGAGGCTTTCTGGCTGGGGAGGACAGGGAGTTTTCGATCTTGCAGTACGCTGATGATATCCTATTTCTGGTTGAGGGAGTGGGTCTGGAGGCTAGGAGGATGAGAATCCTTTCGAAGCTTTTTGGCGAAGCACCAGGGTTGCAGATCAATTATTAGAAGTTGAACTTTGTCTCGGTGAACTTGTCAATTGAGGTGGAGATGGTGGGTGGTGCGCTAGGGACGGATGTGGGCTCTTTGCTGCTGGTGTATCTGGGCCTCCCGTTGTCAGATCGATGCCTTAGGTTGCAGGATTGGGTTCTGCTGCTGGAGAGGATGGAAAAAAGGTTAGCAGGGTGGTCCTCTAGACTTTTTCTAGAGGAGGGAGGTTGACTTTGGTGAAGGTTGCTTTGGTATCCATACCATTATATTTCCTCTTAGTGTTCAAGATACCACGCCAAATTGAGAAGGTATTCGGGTTGATGAGGGGTTTTTTCTGGTCTAATGTGGGGACGGTAGGAAAGGGGGCAACGTTGGTGGCTTGGGAGGAGGTTTGTAGGCCGGTGCAAGAGGGGGCCTGGGGGTTAGGGATGTGGACAAGGTGAATGTTAGCCTCCTTGCGAAGTGGATTGCCAAGTTGGTGGGGGCGTGAGCAGGGGCTGTTTGGTGACGTCATGTGGTGCTGCTACGTGCCCTTCCTTTCATGGGGGCCTCTAGAGTCCCCTCCTCCTGGGGCCTCCTACTTCCTTAGGGGTTTGGTGGCGGGGAAGGTGTGGGCTTTCTTTTCCCCTACGCTGGGGGGGCGGGCGGGAGACGCTTTCTAGTTCTGGCAGGATGATTGGCAGGGGGTCGGATTAACCCTTAGCGACAGATACCCTCGCCTCTTTGGGGGTGTGGTGGACCCATTGGCTTCAGTGGGAAGTTGTTAGACCGTGGCCTGGTGCCTAATTTTTCGAGGGGGGCTCTCTGACCAGAGGTGTGAAGATCTCCAGTGGTTACTGCAGGAGCTAGAAGGATGGGAGCCAGAGGTAGGTGGTGATTCATATTCCTGGGAAGAGGGAGAATTCTCTGTGGTGAAGGTCTTCCGCAGATTGGGTAGCGACGTGGTCAGCTCGAACGTCGATTTCTTGAGAGACTGCAGGCTACTTTGGGCGGCGGGGTGCTCGCTGAAGGTGAAGATTTTCGCCTGGTTGGTGAGGAGGGGGAGGATTATGACGAAACGGTAGAGAGCAAGATGGGCTCAGATAGATGATTTGAGTTGTCTCCTTTGTGAAGGAGCAGAGGAAGACATCCAACACCTGTTTTTCCAGCGTCCGTTTGTGGTGCAGGTGTGGCAAAGGATGGTGATCGACTGGATTGGCTATCGAGACGTGATTAGCTTCTGGTCTTCTTTCCGCAGGGGAAACGCCCACGATGGAGGGATCTCCTTTAGATCCAAGAAGGATAGGTCAAGATTTTGGCGGTCTTGTGGGGTGTTTGGCTGGGAAGAAATGGATTGCTTTTTAGGAGGAAGAGATCCTATGTTGAAAATTTTGTATCATTCATTTCTTCCCAGGTGGTGTTCTATGGATCTATATTGTAACCTTTGATGTAATTCAACTTTGTGAAATGGAATGAATGTGGGTGGTTATCATTTGGATAACTGCCTTTTGGCTATTGAAAAAAATATCAAAGTAATAAAAGAGATGCATAGTGCTTTGGTTTAAGTGGAAACCTCACTCACGAAGAGCGGGGAGAAAATCACGGGAGAAGGCCCCGATAGGACTTTGATTTTTATATTTCTTCTCAAAGGAATATGGGAGGAGTACACGCCTATTTATAGTCTTCCACTCACACACAATGTCCACATCTTCCAATGTGTCACTAAACCAACAATCCAATTCTCTCAATAGTTGGTACGATGCCTTCGTTGTCATGGCTTGGGCCATTGTCGTTTGCTGTGTTGTGGAGATCTTCTGCACTAGCACCTCCATTGCCTCCTTTCGCTCTGAGGATGGAGGTGGTGGCCCCTTGGTTGGATTTGTTGAATCGGATCGACTTGTAGTTGGGGTCTGTGCTTGTAGATAGGGTTGTGCGTGGGACCGCAACAGTCTCAGAGGTGTGGAAGGTGTTTTACGAGAAGCTCTCTAAGGTCAGGTTAGGGGAGTTTAAGGTTGTAGTTTTTGAGCCACAGTGTTTTCTCATTTTCAACCTTGCATCGTCTGGTCGAGATGCTTTGTGTTTTGAGGAGATGGCCATTGGTGCTGTGAGGGTTTGATGGCGATTGCCCATGCGGCACGTTGGAGCTCATGATGAGAGGGCTCCGGCGAAGGAGGTGGTTTCAATCTCCATTGGTGGCATTCCTCTTCGCCTAAGAATGGAGGTTTTGGATGCTATTTTCTTGCCCTTTATAAGATTGAGGTCTTGCATGGGGATTGGAATTTATGAAGGTGATTTGTTAGTGGTTAAGGCGGAGGTGGAGATGAAGGTTGGATGCATCCTCCTAGAGAAGCTACTACTCTGACATGGGGGTTGCTGTGGGTGCTTGTATTAAGAAGATCTACTTCTTCGGGGAAGCAGACCTTCTCATAGGTGGTGGCTGGTGGAGCTTTGGCATTGACGATGCTTTGTTGGCCGATGATTCGCTAGGTTTGGAAAGTCAAAAATCAAGCTGATGGTTCCGAGGTGACGATTTCGGAGATTGCGGTGCATGATTTGATGGGTTGTGATTCGCCAACACTCATTCCTGATTTAGCGCAGTTGGATTTGGAAGGTGGGGGTGACGTTGTCACCCATTCGTGCTTTAAACCAAGGGGGGGATCCAGATCTGAAGCCAATAAGTGTTGTTCTAACCCTATTGGGCTCTCTTATTAGGTTGGGTCGAGCTTTGCTTGTATTTTGTCGGAACCTTGTTGCAGAAGCCTTCTTGCCTGAGAGCTTCCACATATAAGCCTATTGGCTCTTGTTCCTCACCATGACTACTAGTGTCATCACCCTTAACCAAGGTAGAACTTTGTCTCCCCTGCAAGATGACTACTAGCATCTCGCCCTTAAGGAACATTTGCCTTGTTAGTAGTTATCTTCAACCACCGCTCTCCTTATCCCCATAAGGAACATCCATTAATCCCCTTTGCTTGTCTGTTTAGTTGTTGCCCTCTATGGGGTACTCTTGCTTTTGTGAAAGCTCACAATAGTGCCTTTGAACAATTCCTTGCCTTCTGTGAGGAAGGCAACTATTAGTGCTAGCCTCATACATGAAATTCAAGCAAAACTCCAAAACGAACCTGTTAGTGTCAAAACACCACCTGAATAAAGGAAAATATCCTTATGTGCTACCCTCGTGATAGATGCCAAAAGGGTTTATCCAAGCATTCCACAAGCATACTTGGAAAATACAAAGCCTAGCTCCTTATTTCCTCTTTAAAAAAAGGTGGTCCTTTTCATTTCCATAACTACTCTTTGTAAAATCTCCATTGAGATTAGTGTCTCTTCCTTTTCATGAGAATTAGTGATGATGCCAATAAGTTTTGGCACAAGGATTTGAATGGACTTTGATTGTTTTGCTTCACATTCCTTCCTCTTCCATTACTTTGACTTCATTGGAACCCCTTACCCTCGACTTTTCAAAATTGCCTTATTGGATCGCTACCATCATGCTAGCTTCCTAGCCATTGATGCCATTCTTGGTGGCCCTATTATATTTTTTTTGAAAAGAGGAAGGGTGCTTATCCATATGATAACCACCTAGAAATTAATCCATGACTGGCCATAAAACAATAATAATTATAAAAGCATTACATGGAGGACTCCCTCAAAATGCACAAGTGAGGAAATACTAATAACAAAATTCTCAAGATAAGGGATCTGGTGCTTGAAAATGGCCACGTTCCTCCCCAACCAAATGCCCCAAAGCATTGCCAACACCTTCGCTTTCTCCTTCTTAGATTTGAAGACATTTTGGCCCATGTGTGTACTCTGTTTGAACGAACTCTAGAATCGATTTTGGGTGGTGTGCTCAATCCACCCAAAACCCAACCTTCTCTAAAATTAAGAGAAGGCATATCCAAAAAAATAGATGGTTGATGCCCTTGTCTCATGCTTTACAAAGCAGGCACATTTTATCAGCCTTTGATTTCCACTTGGCCCTTTAAACTTTGGTTGTCAGCCACCCTTTTCGCATCAACCATACGAACATCTTGATCTTCATTGGACAGTCCACCGTCCAAATGAGCCTACAATCTCTAAGGAAATCAATATTTGTCATCTGCCCCACAATCCTCAGCTTAGAGTATGCCTCTCTAACCAAAAACTCCCCTCCATCGTAGAGCAATGCATCCGCCCCAACCTTCAGGACCATAAACATCAAGCTACTACAACAAAGTCTGAAGCTCCTCCATTTGCTGGTCAGAGAGTTTCCCTATTAAGGTTGGACACTAGATCCTTCCCAGCAACCACCCACTGTCATCTTATCCGTGGCTAAGGCAAAGATCTTAGGAAATTCGTTACAAAGAGGGCCATGCCCCATCCAATCCTCCCTCCAAAATCGGAATACATCCCTTGTGCCATCATAGGGGGAAAAAAACTCTGAACCTTAGGGACCATTGTTGCCAATCCCTTAAAAAAGTGAGAGGCTACACTCCGAGACGATTTCATCAGTTCCCAACTCAGTGATGCTCCATAACATGCCTTAAACACTTGCCCAAGGTCTTGCTTGTGTTGTACAATCCCGTTTATCCACTTGGCTAGGAATCATTCATGGTTTCCACCTCTCTGACCCCCAAACCTCCCTCTTTCATCGGCCTACAAACCTCTTCCCAAGCCACCAACTTGGTGCCCTTCTCTGTCGTGCCAAAATTCATCTAAAAGAAATCTCTCATCAAACTTGACAACCTCTTCTCCATCTTTCGGGGGAGTTTGAAGATCGACAAGAAATAAGGCAAAAGTAAGGAGAGGACTGCCTTGAGTAGAATCAGTCCGTCTCCTCTAGAAAGCATCTTAAAGGTCCATCTAACAAGCCTCTTCTCCATCATCTCTATAGGTGGGAAACCAGTCTTGGGTATAAATATGTCTGTCAGACAGTGGGAGGTCCAGGTAAGAGATTGGTAGTGAACCAACTAGTGTGTGCAAGGTAGCTCCACACCCCTGTGCCTCCTCCCCAAACATCTGAATAGGAATAAAGGTGGATTTATTGAAGTTTATCTGTAGCCCTAAAGCCTCTCCAAACATCTCTAAGAGAATGCACAGCCTTCTCGCCTCCATAATTGAGCCCTTAATGAATAATAGTGTGTCATCCGCATACTATAGCTCAGGATCTTTATTTGTGTCATTGCTATGACTGCTTGACCAAGCTTTAGAGGTAGCCCTCGCCAATGCATCCACTGCTAAGATAAAGAGCATGGGTGTCAGGAGGTACCCTTACCTGACCCCCCTCCTTAGTTGCACCTAACCTCCAATAGGGTTACCATTCACAAGGATGGAAAAGGATATAGTTGTCACGCCTCACTTCATCCAATCAATCCACGTTGGGGGAAGCCTTTCTTCAACATGGACACCCACATAAAGGACCACTGCATGGAATCATATGCCTTGCTGAATTCCACTTTCCATAAAAAATCCCTCCTTTTCTGTAGTCTCCAAAATGCTAAGATCTCAGATGCAATAACAATGCCATCCAGAATACTTCTGTCTGGGACAAAGGTTGTCTACATTGGTGAGATACTGTCCTACAACTCCTTATGGAGCCTATTGGAAAGTGCACTGGTCACAATGAGATAAACTGCATTGGACAGGGTAATAGGCCTAAAATCTTCAGGAGCCTTTACACCATCCTTCTTTGGCAACAAGAACGTGCGGAACTTATTTATCCTGTTGAACCCCCTGTTCCCCTTTTCAAACTCTGCCACAACTTGCATGGTGTCCTCCAGAATCATCGACCAGAACTGATTGTAGAAGAACAAAGGAAAGCCATTTGGGCTTAGGCAACCGTTTGCATTTAGTCCCTAATTGGCTTGTCTCACCTCATCCTCAGAGGAAGCTGTCGTAAGCGCATCTGCCTGCACACCTAAGATACGTTGTGCATCTGACCTGGTCCACCTCCACCTCCTTATCCTCCCCATGAACTCCTTGTAGAATTTCGTTGCTACCTTGCCTACCTCTTCCCTATTTTAGAGAACATGGTACCACTCATAACAAGCTTGTCAATCCAGTTCCTCCTATTTGATGCTATCATATGAAAGTAACACGTGCTAGAATCACCCTCTTTCAACCACTGTTGCCTGAACCTCACCTTCCAATCCACCTTGGCTTTTTTGTCCTCTTACACCACAACCATATGTCTAGCCCTCTTTGTCTGGTCCTCTGTGGATAAGGCACTCTTATCTTGTATCCTATTTAGTCTAGCAATTTTTGTCAACGCCTTAGACTTCCAACTTGCCTCTCTTTGACCTCCTTCCTATAAACCTTCAAAAATGCCCTTAGTCCTCTTAGTTTGGACACTAGTCTCGCCGTTGCCGAACCCTCTGGCTGGAAGGATTGCCACTTCTCCTCCACTAGACCTCTAAAACAATCCTCCATCAATTAGGACCTGTCAAACTTGAAATAGGTCTCGAAGGATCTATTTTCATTTGTCCCCAAAACAAAGACGTGTGATTTGAGAAAGGCTTGCCCATGGATCTGACGTTAGCTAGGGGGAAGGCCTCTGCTAGCTCCACACTGCATAGAAATCTGTCAATCCTAGATTTTTGGCAAGCTGAGTTCCTCCACGTGCACCTGTTGGAAGTAGGTACCAAATCCATGAGTCCATGCACTGCAACAAAATCCACAAATGCATTTGATACATGCTCTTACCTTCCTCTACTACCATGCCTGTCCTCGATTTGTAGGGTAATGCTGAAGTCTCCCTTAACTAGCCAGAGGGTGCCATGGAACCTATTCGTGACCTATGATAGGTCCTCCTAAAGTTGTAGATGTGTGGTGTCATCAACGAAGCCATAGACCACAGAAAGAACCAACCTAAAATCATCACTCCTCACCACTTCGCTGTGATCACATGCGAGCCTAACAATGTGTCCTCCAGAGCGAAGACATCTTCTTGCCACCCAAGTATAACCCCTCCTAAGTGTCCAATAGCATTGAGGGCGAGGAATCCCTTCATGTAGTTGTTGCCTATCTCCCACCACAACCACTGATTAAACGATTCCAGCTTCGTCTCCTGAAGCATCCTCGCTGCAGGTCCCCATGAATGAAGGTAGCCTCTGAGGGTCGCCCTTCTCGATGGGTTGTTTAGCCTCCTCACATTCCACGAAAGGATTCCTATCATTGGGAGATATCGGAGACTCCTCCTTTAGCATGGTGGAAGCCCTCCTTTTCGGCAACCATTGCCACCTCTTCATCATCTTTCTCATTAGAGGTTGCCTCGTCCTTACACCCTTTGTCTGTGTTGCCAACTTCTCCGTCTTTGGTTGGATTGAGGCGTGCAATGACGTTTCCATGTGCCTATTCCCTTTGAAGGACCAGTGAGGGTGGTATCACACCCCACCCCTTTGGTGCTGTGGATGGGGAAGGCACCACCTGACCAAGGTCATGGTTGCGCCTACTCCTTTGCCTCTCTCATCGTCGAAGCCCTGTCTCTTACTCTCCTGAGGTGGTCGCTATCACATCCTTCGACTCCATTGGCCTTGGTGCCCATGCCCCACGAGTAATAGCATGCTTGAGTGGGGGCGGTGCAGCAAAATCGCCCCCATTTGTTGGGACAGAGGTGAGAAACTCATGTTTGTCCACACGCTGGTCCTTCCTAGGTTCGAGTTCGGAGTCAGATTCGGATCTGGGCGCTTCGGCTTGATCCGTGGGTGACACGGGCAAGGAAACTTTGTTGCCATTTCCTTTAAAGCCTCCAATAAAAATGGTTTCGTGACCTTTGGGCTCCCTCTATTGAGCCCCTTCGGTTTTTATCTTTCTGTTATTGTCTTTATATTATTTTTGCATTTTCTTATTTCTTTGTGGGGTATTTCTGTACTTTTCCCATATCTTTATATATTGAGAGGTAGGGTTATAGAAAAATCAACCAAGTCATTTTCTTCTACTTGGTATCAAAGTAGTGGTCTTAGGTCGACGTTGATACCCTCCTTGATTCCCATATCCTTTTTCTTCTCCATCGTAATCGATCTATACCAAGGAAACCTCCTCTCATGGGTGCTACAGTAGCACCTTGGAGTTACTATAGTAACACCAGAGGAAGTTTTCGTCAACATCATTGGTAAAGGCCTTTATTCAGCCAATCGCTACCATGGAGGGGGGTTGCCAAAACCCTAGTCGGTCGACTGTGCCTCCTCTAGTGGTAGTACGATTGACCACACGTCAGTGAGCCCCAACAGCGGCAACATTGCCCAACCCCCCTCGATCGGATTAGGGTTAAGACCCTGATTTGGTCATCGTTTTGGCAATGCACCTTGCCCAACATCTTCCTTATGACGAGGAGCACCAGTCCCTAGAGGTTGATGATTAGTACCCACGTCGGAGCGTCGACAGCAAAGCCCATGACCGCTGCTGCCCCTTAGCAAGGTTTCTTGAATCCCCTTTTAAGGGATCAAAACCTGGGTTGTTGGGGAATTAGAGGGGCTAGTTAGCCTCCTCCCTTCCTCCACTACCAGATTCAATCTACCGGAGATTGGAAGCTCACTAAAGCATTGTTGCAACCAACCACGTTGTTGTTAGTGCCTCCTGAGCTTCTTAGGGTTTGATTTTGGGTTCTCTTTCTCCCTTAACGGTTTGATATCACTCTGATTTCATGTTGATTCTTAGCTGGACTTTGGTTTAGGGACAAGATGGCATCCTCTAGTTCGTCTGAAGTGACATTGGAGCATATTTCTAAGATTGGGGTATATGAAAGCTCGTTCTTTGATCCTATGGTGAAGTTAAACGAGACCAATTACGCTTAATGGTCATAAACATTCCTAGTGACCGTAGAAGGTCATGATAATGAGTATATTATCCTTTAACCAAAGCCTGTAGAGAAGACAAGAAGGAATGTCTTGAAAGGACAATGCCATGGTTCAAGAATGGATTATGAACTGTGTCATCCCATGGATTGGAGACAAGATTATGTACTATCGAACAACGAAGGAGATGTGGGATAGTTTATGTGGCACATTCTCACTAGAAAAACTCTAGCAGAGTCTTTTAGATTTACAGTGAGCTCTCACAGCTTTGTCAGGATGGTTACCTACTGTCACAATATTATTCCATTTTGAAGGGTCTCCTTGAGAAGTGTAATGCGAGCAGGCCATTATGCACATTTGCTTCTCGACGAGAGTATTGCAAGGAGGTTGCTATTCTCCAGTTTCTTTTTGGCCTTGGGTCAGAATATACTGCTACTCGTTCCCAGCTTCTTACTCTCTTAGAGCTTTCCTTTCCCGAGGAGGCCTATAGTAGATTGAGCAGGATCACGGTTACTTTGACCTTTTTTGAGTCTATGGGATAGACTTTTGCCTAACTGCTACTTTGAGGCGTGGTAGAGGTGCTCCTGCGACATGCGACAAGGGTCATTGACATGCACTTGTCGGGAGAGGATGCCCCACGTGTACCTACTGTAAGAGGCCTGGACATACAGAGTTTACATGTTGGACTAAACATTATTGACCTCCTACAACCAATCAGGCTGTTGCTATCTCTGAAGCACCAAGTGAAATGGGTAGATTATGAGTTACTCCAGTGTCTGACTCAGTTGACCTAGGAGACTTTTGTTGCCTTTGAAACAGTTGCCTTCCGTTCCTCTTTAGCTTTACATCACAAGTAGATGATCAGTGTTATACAGAATGGCTCTTAGACTTTGGAGCCTCACGTCATCTCAATGGAGACCAGAGTTGTTTTTGCCACCTTAAATATGTCCCCTTAGGCAAGACAGTACAAGTAGCAGATGGGAAACATTCTTAGATAACAGGACAGGGAGAGGTTTTTGTTACTTTCATGCTGAGGCTGCTAAATGTTTTGTTTGTGCCAGATTTTCCTATTAGTCTACTCTCTGTTAGTAGAATTACTAAAGAGCTAAATTGTTGTGCCATATTTGATGCTTAGACTTGTTCTTTTTAGGACATCTTGATGGAGAGGACGATTGGTAGAGGTTGTGGAGATAGGGGTGTCTATTGCTTTGTTTGGTCTCCTTTCGCTATTGCTTGCTATAGGGGGTTGCTTTTGCTGCTGGGACTCCTTTTCAGTGGCACCTCTGCCTTGGTCACCTTCCACTGGATAGGCTTCGACGTGTCATTCCTTATATTTCTCCTTCTGCTGTGATTACTTGTGATGCTTGTTAGCTGGACAAGCATCAGCGTGGTTCCTACCCTGCTGGTCGCAGTTCTGGGTGTACAGAGTTTTTGAGTTGATGCATGTTGATGTGTGGGGCCATAGTTGCATTTTTGCTAGGTTGGGCCATCATTACTATCTTGTGATTGTTGATGACTTCTCTCGTTTGTCTTGGATATTTCTTTTGAGAAATAAGTTTAATACGAGCACTATTAAAAACTTTATTTTAGAAATAAAGAATCAATTTTCTACTTGTGTTAAAATTGTGTGTTCAGATAACACTTTTGAATTTTGTACTAGGAAGTTCCCTATTTCCTATAAGTCCGAGGATATTATTCATCAAACCATTTGTTCTCATACTTTACAGCAGAATGGGGTAGTTGAAAGGAAATATAGACACATACTTGATGTGGCATGCACTCTCTTGATATGCCATTAGTGTTCCCTCTCTATACTAGGGAGACGCTGTTCTTGTTGCTTGGCATCTGAATAATAGAATGACAACATCTGGTATCCATGAATAGATCCCTTGGTAGATATTACATCCAGCTAGTGATCTCTTCCATGTCTCACCACATGTGTTTGGGTGTATTGCTTTTGTTTACTTTTGGTTGAGATAAGCTTTCTTAAATGGTGGTAAAATGTGTTTTCTTGGGATATTCTCATACTTAAAAGGGGTATCAATGCTATGATCCTATCATTGGTAGACATTATGTTAGCGCCGATATCATCTTCCACGAGTTTGTCTTATAATTCTCTATGGTTGGGCGAAGTTTTTCTCCTAGGACTACTGAGGTGCCATGCTTATAGCCCTCACTTCTTTGGAAGTGATTCCAATCATGGAGTCTATGCCTCTTTTTAGTGAGCCAGAGAGGTTTCGTGACCCTCTTATCACCTACAGGCTTTTAGTTACAGGCAGCTTCCCCCCTCTTCTACATCAACTCCTTCACAATTCATGTGAGCACAGAGATTTTATAGACTGATGATGTTTTGGCTAGTGATGTTGATACAGGGTCAACTCATGATGAACATGATGCACTTCCTAGTACCTTAAGGAATTCATATGATCCACAGACTACAGATATAGTGTCTAGTGATATTGATCTTTTGATTACTATCTGAAAGGTGCCACATAGCTATGCCAGATATCCTATTTTAGAAGCTGTCTCTACAGAGTTTTTGGGGAATGCATTTGGCAAGTTTTGCCATGCTTTGTCTGCCACACAGGTTCCTTATCTATCAGTAGGCTATGCTTGATCCAAAGTGACAACAGGCTATGAAGGATAAGATGGCCACGCTTCGATCACGTGGTACATGAGAACTTGTAGAGCTACTAGAGGGAGCATTTGTTGTAGGGTGTAGATGGGTGTTTGCCATCGAATACAACCTTGATGGGTTGATGGCTAGACACAAGGCTCGACTAGTAGCAAAGGGGTTGATGCAGATATATGGTGTGGACTTCTTTGACACGTTTACTTCTGTGGCCGAGCTTCCTATTGTGCGCATCCTGATATCTGTTGCAATCCAGAAAGATTGGCCTCTTCATTAGTTAGATGAGAAGCATGCTGTTCCTCTATGGTGACTTACAAGAGGAAGTTTATATACAACGTCCTAGATATAAGACTCACGGGGAGTGTTCTAAAGTATTCCGATTGTGGAAGGCTATATATGGCCTGAAGCAAAGCCCTAGATCTTGGTTCCAGAAGCTATCTGAAGTTGTTAAGGCCATTGGTTTTTAGAGATCCTTGTCTGATCATTTCCTGTTTGTCAAGAAGATAGAGGAGGGTATAGTTCTGTTCCTTGTTTATGTTGAAGTCAGAGAAAACAAGTTTTATTCAACTCCAAAACCCTACACCTCTTTATATAGAGAAAGGTGAAATGATAAATTGTAACATAAGTCCAGGTAGAAAAATAACTAGAAGAAACAATATAATAGGATTATAGGAGAGCATATATAGTAATCACTATTGATAACACTCCCCCTCAAGCTAGAGCATAGATATCAATTATGCCCAGCTTGGAACAATATGCATTAAATGTAAAGCGAGGTTGAGGCTTTGTGAATGTCTGTTGTCTGATTTTCAGAGGCCACTGAGGTAGTATAAATGATCTTATGCTGTATCAAGTCTCTGGTGTAATGGCAATCAACCTCAATGTGCTTCGTACGTTTATAGAACATTGGGTTGTTTGCTATATAGGTAGCAACGTGATTGTCGCACCTCATCTCCATTGGTCGGTCAAAAAATCTTGTAACACTAATCTGACCCAGACCATTTTTGCAGCTGTCTGTGCCATGGTACGGTATTCTGACTCTGCACTTGACCTGGAGGCAACTTGTTTCTTACTTATCTAGGTCACCAGATTCCCTGCTACCTAGGTACAAAAACCAGCCGTTGACTTTCTATCTACCATGCACTCTGCATAATCTGCATCAGAGTAGCCAATAATATTCATTGATTCACCTTTCCTGAATAAAATGTCTTTGCTTGGTACTTTATTCAAGTACTTGAGCACCTGCATAATTGCATCCCAATGTTGCTTGGTTGGTTTGTCCATGAACTAAGTTTCCCAACTACAAGAGAAAGGTCCTTTACTTTGGCTACCTCAATGCCTAGAAAGTATCTGAGCTCACCCAAGTCTTTCATAACAAAGGAATTAGCTAGCTTCTGCTTGACTTCTATTATCCCAGTTGTGTTGTCTCCAGTAAGAATAAGATCATCAACATAGACCAGGAGTGCCAAACTCCTTTGCTCTTCCTGACAAATTGTGAGTGATCTACAGAGAATCTCAAGAGCCCCATGGTCTTACCTCCTTTGACAACCTCTAGAACCAAGCATGTGGGCTCTACATAGATGGCCTTCTTTAGCCTACACACACACTCCTACTGAGTCTCAAAACCCGTAGGTTGTTGCATGTAGACTTCTCTTGAAGATTGTCGTAGGAAGGTCTTCTTTACATCGAGCTGATGTAACGACCATTTATAGTGTGCAACAACTAAGAGGAGAACACGAATAATAGGAAGCCATATCACAGGTGAAAATGTATTAAAGAAATTCACCCCATAGGTCTGGGTGAATCCCTTTGCTACTAGTTTTGCCTTGTGACGGATATGGAGCCATCTGAGTTATACCTTAGTGCAAAGACTCAATGGCTTCCAACAACCTTGGCATGTCTCAGTAGATCAGTAAGCTCCCATGTCCCACGAGAGCGCAAGGTAGCTATCTCTTCCTTCATGGCCTGACGCCATTTTGGATCAAGCATTGCCTGCCGATATGTAGTAGGGATCTATGTGGTAGACAAGGCGGCAATAAACATAGCAAATGATCTCCCAAGATTGGCAGTAAACACTACCTCAGCAGTCTGGTAGTGTGTACAACTACGAGGTGCCTTTTGAATAGCAATTGGAAGGTTGAGGTCCTCAATCTCTAGAGTCCTGGGGGGAGAGACTTGCTCTTTAGAAGAATGACCAGACTCATCAGAAGGACCTATATGACCACCACTAGAACAACTCACACCAGTATCAACACATACCTGGCTAGGGGAGGAGAGAGGTGGCTGAGGTGGTGGGGGGTGTGTATTTGGCACCATTCATGTTGCCTGTAAGTAACTGGAAATCTGTAAACTTGAGTAGGCTCTAGCCTCTATATAGTACTATCCTCTATGGTAGTGGTGGTATCCTAATTGTGAATAATAGGAATATGTTCTAAAGGAACTGGTGGCACTAGCATAGGGGTAGGACTCCCCTTAAGAGACAATTGATGATTAGCGGTGAAGTACGGAACAAACTCATGAAAAGTAATATCAGCAGTGCTTCTTGCCCTGTTGATCGTAACACTTGTATCCTTTCTGGGTACTGCTGTATCCTAGAAAGTTACACTTCATCGCTCTTGGAGTAAGGTTATCCCTGCCTGGTCCCAAAACATGAACAAGCGCCACACAACCAAATATCCTCGGTGGTACATAAAACAGGTTCTTGTCTGGATGGAGCACTTGCTATGGAACTTGCTCCCGTATTGTCGAGTTAGGAAACTTGTTTATCAAATAACATGTCGTAAGTACTGCGTCTCCCTAATACATCTGTGGCACATTGTGATGAATAAGAAGTGTCTTGTTCACATCTAATACATATCTATGTTTTCTCTCAGCTATCCCATTCTGCTGTGACGTGTGGGGGCAGGATGCTTGATGAATAATACTAAGAGACCTATAGAAAGTGGCTAACTTTGCTGTACATTAATTTTAATGCATTATTAGAACGAACGATCTTAACAGTGGCAGAAAATTGAGTTTTTATTTACATAATAAAAGTTTCAATGACTGATCCAACATCGGACCTATTCTTTAACAGAAATAACCAATACATTCTAGAATAGTCATCCACAATAAGTAAATAAAACGGTGACCTTGTCTATCAGACACTTTACTCGGACCCCAGACGTTTATATGCAGTAAATCAAAACAGGAACTCGAGCTTTGAGAAGAACCAACAGGGAAACTGGCTCGATGATGATTTCCCAGCTGGCAAGCATAGCGGTAAATCTCAGCAGTAGGTGAAATATGAGGGATGACATGTCGTAGGTTATCTAGGGAAGGATGTCTAATTTGATGATGTCACTGAAGAGTTGTACCGGCATTAAAGGCAACCTCTCCTTGGCATGCAGCAGTAAATAGTCATGTCTGCTACCAATCATCCTCCCCGTGAGCTTTATCCTGAAAGGTACAACCCAACTCATCAAAGATGGCATGACAATGTAAGTCTTTTATAATTCTGCTAACAAACAAAAGACTAATAGGAAAGTGAGGAACAAAAAGAACATTTGAAATTTCAGTGGAGTCATTGCCATATCTCCTCTTCCATCAACTCTAGAATGTCTACCATTTGCCACCTGAATTGTTCTACTAGGAGGAATAGTTTGAAGTTGCCTAAAACAACTCCGATCTCCACTCAGATGATGGGATGCCCCTAAATCTACTAACCACATAGTGCCATCAGAAACACCACTACCAGAGACCAAGGTAGAAGCTATACCTGAGGAGGCTAAAGCAGTAGTATCTGTGGTAGTCGTAGGCTCCTAGTTAAGTTGAGTGAGACGCTACACAGCTACATCATAATTAGCACGAGACACCATGTCCTCACCTCCTCTGAAGAGATTGGTTGGTGAGCCATGGGAGGTCTACCATGCTTGGACGAACAAGTAGCCTCCAAATGACCAACCTTGCCACGGTAAGAGCATATGGTTCAGGGTTTGCCAGTGGAGCCCTGACTACGCCCTCTCCCCCTCGTAGATGGACCACCACGTCCACGATGTCCTCCAGTAGCCAACAAGGCAAAAGTCTGTCCAACTTCTGACAGCTTCACAACCACACTGCTCATTTGGGTATACACTTCTTTAAGAGATGAAGGCTCTACAGGAGTCAGGATCTGAGACATGGCGGCCTCATACTCAGGTCCAAGACCATCAAGAAATTGGAGAACGTACTCTTTCCTATAGGTCCTCTGCGTGGCACAGGTGCAGATTAGTTTATACGTGTTGTATTTCTCCAAGAGCCCCTTCAAGGTGGCATAATATTGGGACAATGACTAGCCTTCCTATTTCAGACTTTTAATCTCATGGTGAATCTCAAAAACCTTGCTGGAATTCTTTTCATGTGAACAAGTTTCGTGCAAAGAATCTCACATCCCCTTCGTTGTCTTATAGTACATAATACCATCACCAATTTGCGGCTCCACTGAATCCATGATCCATGCACAACCATGCCATTATTTTTCTTCCACATGGCGTATTTCCTTGTCTTATTATGTGACTCAGCCTCCATCAAAATATGTTCCTTATTATGTCCTTCAATCGTCACGAGGAACATCTGGCACAGTCTCATTCAGCTTGGCGTTAGGAACGAAGAATGGGCTCTTGAACTCCGAACATCCATAGCGGTATTCGATGTCACCTCTGAATTGTTGAAGGATGCCATTTTCCGTAGGAGAGAAATTTGCCACTAATGTAGATATGAAAAGTGATTTCAGATATGAACAAACTGCAAATCAGAGAGATTGTGATCTCTTGATCATGAAATCTAAGATCTGGAGACCTTAGAAATCATCCCAAGAGACACGACAATCCCTTGGAATTAGACAAGACACATGTTAGGGCACGGGGAAATGCCTAACAGCATCTCTAAGGGGAGGAGGATCCCCTACCGACCACCACCACCTGTAGGAAGCGACGCTGGTGGTCTAGCAGATCACTAGTGGTTGCAGGTGGCAGTAGCAACAGCCCCTGCATGCGGCGTTGGCCTGTAGAGGCAGCGACAACAGTGGAGGGTTGCTGCTGCGGTCGATGGTGGGCCGTTGTTGGCTTCTGGCAGTGGCAGTAGCAAGAAGGGTTGGCGAGAGAGAGAGAAAGAGAGATGGTTAAGGTGGAAGGTGTTTGGAGGCTTGTGTAGGTGGAATACCGGAGTGTTGATTTAGGATCGCCGCTCTAATACCAAGTTAGAGAAAATAACAACTCTTATTCAACTCAAAAACTCTACATCTCTTTATATAGAGAGGTGAAAGGGTAAATTTTAGCATAAGTCAAGGTAGAAAAATAAATAGAAGAAATAATATAATATAAGAGCATAAATAATAATCACTAATGCTAATAGTTGATGATTTGATCATCACCATGCATAGCTGAGGTCAAGAAGTGTTTTGCAGGGAAGTTTGTCATGAAGGACCTTAGGTCGCTGGGATACTTGGTATTGAGGTCGCACGTAGTAGGAAGGGCGTAGTGCCATCCAAGAGGAAGTATGATCTTGATGTTCTGTAAGAGACTGGCACGTTGGGAGCTAAACTAACCAATATTCCCATGGATCCCAAGGCTCATCTCTATGATGAGAAGGCAGAGGCAATGGATTGCAGACAGTATAGAGAACTGGTGGGTAAGCTCCTGTATCTGACTATTACTAGACCTGGCATTTCCCTTGCAGTTGGGAAACCAAGTCAGTTCATGGATAGATTGATGAGGTAGCATTGGAATGTTGCGATGATGCTACTAAGGCACTTGAAGAAAGCACCAGGTTGAGGGGTTCTGTTTAGTAGAGGGACCTCCATGAGTGTGGCAGCTTACTCAAATGTGGACTATGCAGGGTGCTTGGTTAATAGGAAGTCAATTATGGGGTTTTGTACCTATGTGGCAGGGAATTTTGTGACTTGGAAGAGTAAGAAGCAGGTGGTCATTTCTAGATCCAATGCTGAGTCAAAATACAGTGCCATGGCACATACAACTTTAGAGATGATGTAGGTGAGATCACTTCTTACAGACTTTCATATATCAATTGACACACCTATGGAGATGAGGTGTGATAACATGACGGCCACATACATAGCCAACAACCCCATATTCCATGAGAGGACCAAGCTCGTTGAGGTTGACTGCCATTACACTTGTGACTTGATCCATCGAGGTCTTATGTACACTACTCTAGTCTCCCAAGATAATCAGACATCAGATATCTTCACCAAGTCACTGCCACGATCATCTTTTGATATTTACTCTTCCAAGTTGAGCATAATTGACATCTATGCTCCAGCTTGAGGGGGAGTGTTAAGCCCTTTCGGGCTTTATCTTTTTGTTATTGTCTTTATATTATTTTTGCATTTTTTTATGTCTTTATGGTGTTGTCCTATACCTTTTCCACCTCTTTATATATTGAGAGGTAAGGTTATAGAAAATTCAACCAAGTCATTTTCTTTTACTCCCCCTCCATTTGAAACTCACGAAACTCGACGCCATCAGTGGCCTCTTCCTCGGCTGTCACCTTGCCGCATTTGCTTCCCGTGCGCAATCAATGACATTCAATGCCTGATCCTCGATCCCCTTCGATTGTAGTGCCACGTTAGCAAACCTTGCACCTCCCTTGTTACAGCCTTCTAAACCCTTAGCATCGGTCGACATGCACCTCCGGTGATCGCCACTAGATGTGGATCGCCGACTCCCATCAATCCCTACACATACGACATCGCTGTGTTGCACCCAGCCCTTCGCCCACAACACAAGTGACCACCCACGAAGACCTGTAAAGGCGCAAGGTCAGTTTCTTTGACACCGTGCATCCCACCTTGACCTCCACCATTGAGAGATCCCCCTCCTCCAAGCCCATGCTCTGGCACGACGTCAATCTTGCGAACGGAGCAACAACTGCGTCCACCACCTCCCTCGTTTTCAACCTTAGGGGGATTCCCACAAGGTGGATGCGTATCATGGGTTTGTGGCAATTTCTCTGCCATTGCTTCATTGTGATTGCTAGGAAGGTGCCGACGAATGCCACTACAAATGCAAAGGAGGTAGAGCAGACCTTCCTTAGCTGCTAACATGGACAAAGCATAACCCTTTGTGGCAAAGCACGACTGTGTTGGGGATCTCCAGTCAGGATCATATCACTACCAAAGCAACCACCTTGGAGGTTGTTTATGAAGACCTATATCATCACATTTCACAAATGACTTAAGGAGGCTAGAAGCCTAGAACTACCTTCATCACTTCCAAGCACTTAAGAATGGGATGCCCTGAATTTCAACTTAGATTATTGGCTTGATAATGGTGCATTTTGTTAAAGCACCCTGAAATTTTATCAGTAGCTGACGTTCTTAGCCCCTTTACAACTTTAGTAATTGAAATTCCATGCTTTTTTGGATCTTGGCAGATGAAAAATGCACCAAGTACTTCACAAGATCGATTAACAACAAAGACATGTTCTTCCATCTCCTTCTTGACCACCCAGGAGACCTCCTTTGGAATGTTATGCATTGATGTTGTTGTGAAAAGAGAATGCCTTATTCCAAATGAAAAAATCCTAGCCTCTCTTTTATATTAGAGAGATTTGGGAAAATTACAAAGATACCTAAAAAATAACAAAAATAGTAAAGAGGTCCCTAGGCTCAACACTCCCCCTCAACTTAGGGTGTAGATATCTACAAGACCCAATTTGTTGCACAAGAAATCAAGACGCTTCTTCTTTAGAGCCTTAGTAAATATATCAGCTAGCTGAAGCTCTCTTGAGACATATAGGTTATTAATCTTGCCATTAAGAACATCACGAATAAAATGATAGTCAACCTTGATATGCTTGGTCCTCTCATGAAAAATCGGATTCGAGGCAATATAAGTGGCTGATTTATTATCACAGAGGAGTGGAATAGGTATAGTAGTCTGGATATCAAGATCTTGCAAGAAGGAAACAATTCACATAATTTCATAACCGGCTTGTACCATGGCTCTATACTTTGCCTTAGCACTCGAATGAGCCACAAAACTGATATTAGGCCTCGCGATGGTAAGATAGAGTAAGTGACCCACTGTACTATGGTAACAAGTAACATCCTCATATAATGGATCCTCATTCGAGGAACGTGGAGGAGGTGGCCCCATAGGTATACCAGAGGGCTTAGTCTCGAGCAAACCTGTTTCCTGAAGAATCTAAAGTGTATACTACCTCTGTGACAAGGACAAACCTGACCCCTGTCGTATTGCCTTAATCCCCCAGAAGTATTTCAATTCTCCTAAGTCCTTGGTAACAGAGGTAGACTGTAATAAGGACTTGGTTTGGGCAATCCCATCATCATCGTCACTAGTTAGAATCACATTATCCACATACACAGCTAAAACAACACGGGTATGCCTTCCACACTTATTCTTCTTGATGAAGATAGAGTGGTCAAAAGGAGTGCTGGAACCCAATCTTCTTAATCTCCGTACTAAGCTTCACAAACCAGGCACGAGGACTCTGTTTGAATCCATATATCGCCTTCCTTAGACGACAAACATGCTCTCCCTGGCTGATGGATGTCATTCTCAAGATGAGTAACACCTGTGTACTGAGAGAGAGGATGGAGTGTACACGCTCTCCTAGGTCTACTCAAAGGTAACTGCTCCTTTGTGTTTGAACTATTCTCATCTGCCAAATCAGGACAAGGCCTAGTGTCTAGCGAAGTGTGTGGCCTCTAGTTGTAAACCTGAGTCTCCTTCAGGGCAGCTTGTATAGATGTTCCCTCTTTTGAGAAGGAATCTTCTCAAAGAAAGTGACATCTACAATGACATATATCATACGGCTTGGGTCATAACACCTGTATCTCTTATGTGTCCTAGAATACCCAAGAAAGTCGCATTTGATTGCCTTAGAAGAAAACTTGTCTTGGTTACCATATGTTTGGACAAAGCAAGTACATCTAAAAATCCTCAGTGGTATAGTAAAAGGCCTGTCACAATCTGAATAAATCACCTGGAAAGGAATCTGCCTTTGAAGAATTGAGGAAGGTATCCGATTAATCAGGTAGCTCGCAGTGAGTATGGCATCTCCCCAAAATTGCTTAGGAACCCTCATATGGATCATTAGGGTCCTAGCAATATCTAGAAGATATAGATGCTTACCCTCAGCCACACCATTCTGCTGGATGTGTGGGCACAAGACGTCTGGTGAATAATGCCTTGAAAAGAAAAGTGACTCTGCACATCTCGTTGCACAAACTTCAAGACATTATCATTGTGGAAAACTCGAATTGTACCATCATATTGAGTTTGAACCTTTGCTAAGAACTGTTGAATAACCTGGGGAATCTCTGCACGGGTCTTCACCAAGAAAACCCAAGTGAAGTGGTTATGATTGTCCACAATAACGGTGTAATATCGGTGTCCTCTTGCAGTAGGCACTCTAGATGGCCCCCATACATCACAATGTACTAAGGCAAATGGAACAATACTCACTCCAGTGCAGTGATTTAAATGTTGACGGCATGTCGTCGGCATGCAGTCGGTAAGGGGGTTTTTTGAGGAAGGCTATGCCGACACAAAGATAGTGTCGGTTTACAGGCAAACCGTCGGTATGCTGAGGGTTTTACCGGCATGCTGGAAGTTGCCGACTGTCTGTTGAGCGGGAAAGACCTGTGCTGAGAATTGGAGTGGCGGGAATCTAGAAAGGAATTGGAGCGGCGGGAATCTGAAAAGGAATTGAAGGGACTGCCAGTAGGGGCGGCGGCATGGGTGCTGGAGGCGCTACAGCTATTGTTGCTCCTTGTCATCTTTCGAATCATTGATTGAATCACCACAATATTG
Organism: Thalassia testudinum; assembly: GCA_037157565.1. Classification (NCBI taxonomy): domain Eukaryota; kingdom Viridiplantae; phylum Streptophyta; class Magnoliopsida; order Alismatales; family Hydrocharitaceae; genus Thalassia; species Thalassia testudinum. The sequence goes on from JAZHRO010000080.1 coordinate 230,157, forward strand.
GTGATTCAATCATCTTGAGGTGGAATATTTGGTGGGATATCGGAGCACCGGCCTAAGATCGCTGCTCTGATACCATGTTGAGAAAAAATAATATTTTATTCTAAATGAAAAACCCTAGCCTCTCTTTTATATTAATGAGGTTTGAGAAAATTATAAAGATACCCCAAAAATAACATAAATAGTAAAGAGGTCCCTAGGCTCAACGGATGCATTGCAATTGAAATAGTTGTCAAGCATTTACTTATTTTCTTTGAGAGTTGTGGACTAGTTTTTAAACCTCTACCGTGCCAAATTGATACTTAGAAATAATTGTCGAAGGACCATTGTCAACCACCAACTGCTACAACGAAGTTATGCATGTTGATCACTGGTGTCCTATCCCATTACATTTGAAGGCACCATGTGAGGTCCCTATATACTTGAGCTAGATGGCTTCATCTCTGATTGTGGAAACAAGCACTACTTGTTCCTAAGGAATGAAATGTTGCGATATATTGGTGACGTATTGCCAATATGTAGCACATTGTCACCTCTCATGATATTGACACTACTAAAGTATCATTTTTCCCATGTCAGTTGGTATGTTGCTGATATTGAGGGGTATCAACAACATATTGATAAAATTGAAGCCTATAAGTGCAAAAATGCCATTGTTTTGCCAATATTTGCTTGTCACGGGCAACATGTCAGCAATATCTTTCCTATGTTGCTGCACCTTTTTATCACAATCCTTGCTGCTGCACCTTTCTACCTTGGTTCTACACTTTCCTCGGGTGATTTTGAACCTTCTCTCATCTCTTAACAAGGTAAGTACCATATTCTTGAATTTCTTTGCATTATTAGGTTCAAATTACCATGTTTTAAACCTCGGTCACTGTATATACTGAAATTAAATCTCTTGATATACTTGATCATTGGCTAGATTAGTGTTGTCTACAACATTAATTTAATAAGATCTCTAAGTAAACCCCAATTTGATGATGATTTTGTGACCTAAATTACCATATTTTAATCTTGACTACTATTCATATCAGACTTAAATAGTGATATACTTGATTATTAGCTAGATTAATGGTCCATACATTAATTTAGTAAGATCCCTAATTAAATCCTGATTTGGTGATGAGTTTATAGCTTAAATCACCATGTTTTAACCTCGGTAACTGCTTATATCAAATTTAAATCTCTTGATATATTTGATTTTTTTGCTAGATTAATGTTGTCTACACATTAATTTAGTAAGATTCCTAATTAAACCCCAGTTTGGTGATTATTTTGTTGCCTAAAGCACCATATTTTAACCTCAGTTATTGTTCATTCCGAGTTCTTGTTAAATTGTGAATAGATCTCTTGTCGGATCATAATTAATGGTTTGAAATATTAATCCATGTCTTGTAGGTGTTCAATCATGTCGAGTCACACAAGTGAGGATGATATTGGAGAAAATGGTTGGAATTATGCCACTTGCATAATAAAGACAAAGGAAAGCTACAATGTAACTTTTTGTGGTAAAAAGTTGATAGGAGGTATCACAAGGTTGAAGCGGCATTTAGTAGGTTGATCGTGGATACAAGAATGTAGTTAAGTACTTTAATGTACTTGAACAAGACATTAATGCGAGCAAATTTAAAGGAAAAGCAAGCAAAAGGTTGGAAGAAATAAAAGAGATGCGATGTTGCATGAGAAAATGTGGGAAAAGGAGTATACTGAAATAAATGACTCGGATGATGATTTGGATATTTAGTATCCTAGTGAGTATGAAACTCTTGCACAAAGATGGGCATACAAGAATGCCATTAAAGAATTTTCAAGGAGTGAACATGAGAGGCAGCAAGAAGAGGAATTTGCCCGTGGAAGGTTGTTTTATGAGAGGTGCAAGTGCTTGTATTATCATCCATGACCACCTTGCAAAAAAAGAAAGGGGTGTATAACTTGGGAGATCAACTAGTATGAAATATGTTCCTAACCAAGACAAGAAGCAACAGATTATTAAGGAGATGTTTGGATATGTTAGAGAAAAGGTGGGGAAGGTCATCTCTACACTTTTCTATGCACATTCCATTCCAGCAAATGTAGTAAGTGGACCATTTTTGCAGCATGCTATGAATGAGATTGCCCAAGAAGGAATAGGGGTGAAGGCTCTTACCGCATATGAGATTATGGACAAGTAATTGTATATGGCGAAGGATGATCTTAATAACTACATGAGTTGAAAATGTTATGATCGATTATGATTTGTCCATTATGTTTGATAGGTGGACTAGTTTCACAAGAAGGCACAAGAAGGCAGATAATAACTTTTCTTTTTTTATTGTGATGGAAAGGTAATAATTTTTAAAATTGTGGATGCATCCAATCAAGTGAAAGATCATGAATAGATATACCATTTGATAGTGGATGTTGTGAAGGAGGTTGGACTTGAGCATTTACAAATGGTTATAGATGACTGTAGTAATTTTAAGAAGGCTGGCCAAAAGTTGATGAAGTCCAGCAAATATAGAGTTTTTTGGACTCTTTGTGTAGCTCATTGCATTGATTTAATTCTCAAGAACTTTGGAAAAATGAAGGCAATAAATGAGCTAATTTAAGATGTGCGATTAATCACCACTTTCATTTACAATCACTCGCACATATTGGCATTAATAAGACAGTTCTGTAAGAGTGAAGTTGTAAGATCAGCCGTCACTCGATTTGTAACAATTTACATCATGTTGTAGAGTATTCTGGACAACAAAATTGGATTAAAGCAGATGTTCATCTCCAACGATTGGCATTTGAAAAGAGAGCATATTGCAAATTGGAAAGAAAGAGGAGGGATTGGTGGCCTCTACAAAATTTTGGGACAATTGTTCACGAGTTGTGAAGATAATGGGACCTATTGTGGTTGTGTTGAGGATAGTTAATGGTGATAAAAAACAAACCTTAGCAAGTATATATGCAGCTATGGAAATGATGAAGCAAAATGTGGAAGAAAATGTTGGGAAGTTATGTCGACAATACATTAAGATAATTAATGAGTGATGACAAGATTTGCTTTTACATTCACTTTGTAAAGCTGATATGAATTTGTTACTTGACTATTAAGTTTCATATGTTTTTGGCCATGACTCGTGACTTTTACTTTAGTGATTAATCTTAAATTCTAAATTTGAAGCATATTATCTCAATTAGAGATATCACTACAAGTATGGACTTCATAGAGATCACAACTTCTTTAGAGCGATGCAAACAGTTATTTGTAAGCTCGCAAAGGACGTCGAAGAACAAACAAATTGTATGAATGAGGTGATAAATTATTCCATATTTTTAGCTTAAATTGTTAGCCTATTACACTTACACATATGGTTTATTAAATCATTGTTTCCTACATATTTTAGAGATGAGTTGCTATCTTTCTTGACAAACATCGTCACACATGCATGAAATAAAACTCTTTTTAGTATGGTTATCATCTTATGAATTAATTTCACACATTTCACAAGTTACATGAATTAATAATAATTTCGTTTTCATTTTATTATTACGATTGAATGATGGAACTTACATAGCACAAATGCTCCTAACCTTTGTCGAGTTATTGTAAGAATTTTATGTTAGATAGCATTGGCAGGAGGGTGTGGAAGAAATTGGAGTATCTTCAACTTGATTCACTCATAGAGAATAAATCGCTTCGATAGTAATAAGTTGATGGACTTGGTATTCGTGTACTATAATATTAAACTAAAGATGAAACAAATACGAGAAAGGAAACATAAGGAAGAATATATGGATCAAATTGATGTTGCATATCTTTTTGGAGATAGAGATGGGAGAGATGTTTTACAAGAATGGTTGAATAGTAATGGAGAACTATTGCTCAATAAAAATGGCCTTGATCTTGTAGATCTAGTAGAAAAAAATAGGTGTATACGCATCCGAATTTATGGGTAGTAGATCTAGTAGAAGAACAATCCATGACCTTGAACTTGAAGAGAGCTTAGAGGAAGATTTGTCAGCTCCAGAAGGAATAAAAGATGATGATGATGATGGCAATGCAGTGATGGTTGAATAGCCACAACCGGAAAGTAGTAGAGGAAATGAGAGAGTCAAGATCCTGGTAGGGAGGATGCTGAACAAGAATATATGCAAATATATATGGAGACCTCGTGCCAAATCTACCTCGTGATGATAATGCAAGGTATGGGTATGGTCAGGTTCTATGATGTTCATCGGTGGGATCCCTTAATTTAGCAGCGAAATCGATCTTTAGAGGTAGCTTTAGATCATCATCATTGAGTTATCATGGTAGTTATGGATCTCGTTACACCAACCTTTAATACCAACCCTCTTATCAAAATAAGGCATAAAGTTCATCTCATTACTCATCTTGCTACACCAACCTTCCATCTTATTATGGTTTCTATGAGTATGATAGTTGCCACCAAAGTGATACTACCTAAAGTGATTCCTGCAGGACAAGGATATGAGATATACTTTGAGAATTTTACACCCTAAGGTCCCCAATCATCTTCTTATCAGCCTTCCTACTTTGCTGCACAACTTCCTCTTTGACCACCATAGAGTTCATTAATGAGGCAACATGAACCTCCTAAATATTCAAGTTTTACATTGAGATGAGGTGGCTTTATTGGATTTAGAGATTCAAGAGGACATCAGGATGACTATTATCAAGGTCGATCTAGAAGTAGCTCCTACGATAGTCACAGTTAATATCCACGCCTTTAAATACTTGTGTATTGTACTGATGAAAATTGCCAATGATACATTCATGAATACAATACTCGATATAACTTCATGACGTGGGAGTCTTGCTGAGTATGTTAAAGTATCACAATTGGAGAAAGAAATCGGAGGAGTGGTATTGAGCCAAGTTAAAGCTCTACATGGTATTAATTTGGTGGCATTGCTGCTTAGCCTGGTTCACTGGTACTAGTTATATTTTATTTCTTCTGATGAGTATTACTTTGAATATCTTCAGTTATTATCATGTTATGTGATTTTTCTTTTCAATGTTGACTTTGTCGATATGTCAGTAATATGTTTCTATTATATTTTTATTTAAAATTTATGATTTTGGTCTCTAAGTATTTCTTCATGCATATAGCGATTATTAAAATGTTCATTTTCATTAAAATTGTGACATTTTGGGTTATTTTAAGTATTTTTGAGCAATTTTATAAAAAAATTTCTACATCAGTGATATATCCTGGATATATCTTTTTTTTGACTTGTCAATACAACGTCAATATTGACATTTAAAACGTGACTAGATCCTTTGACAAATCAATAACAACATTCCTTTTCCTTTATTTATCTTATAGGATTTGATCCCTTTTTCATAGCTTTCACCAATCGTCACGCCAAGTTGGCTAACTATGGTACCCTACTCGATTAGCAGGTACAATTTCCTACAAAATCACCACCTTTGCCCTTCTGGTGGGCATCATGGCCTTCTTTTAAACTTGCATTTGTAGTCTCGCATGGAAAGTGGCATGCCTAAGGTCCTAGAACATTTAACTAACCTTAACCATTATGAGATTATCTCTATAGCCCTAAGAGATGAAGCTCGTCGTGATATGTAGGACATCTCTCAAGCAATTGCAATAACGGTTAGAGAAATCTCCACTTTAACTTGCTTAAGTTGAAGTGCTTCCTTGAAACATCCTCTATGTCAACTTTGTACTTACAGTAGAACAACAGAACCTTCCTATATGAAAATGAATTAAGATAAAATAAGGCCTTCGTTACTCTTAGCAAGACTATTAAGTGTAGATTCCCTAGGTTGTTGGTTGCATTGTTGTAAGGTTTAGTATGTGTTGGAATAGTAGATATAGGTCAAGGATGGCTAACGATGATTAAGGATTGTAAGACTAGATGAATGCATTAACCTCTAAAAGAAATCTTAGCCCCTCTTTTATATGAAAGAGGATTGAGTTATTTACATAAGTACCCCACAAGAAAAGAAGAAATATCAAATACATCCATAACTCAACACTCTCCCTCAAGTTGGGGTGTGTATGTTGATGAGGTCCAACTTGCTATTGAGAAAATCATGGCACTTCTTCAATGGTTTAGTGATAATATTTGCTAACTGAAGCTCTAAAGATATGTATAGGGTACTGATCTTTCCATCTAAGACTGCATTCCGTATAAAATGATAATCAACCTCAATATATTTGGCCCTCTTATGGAAGATCGGATTCGATGCAATATAGGTGGCTGATTTGTTGTCGCATTAAAGTCAAACAGGCAAGTCAACCTTGATCCCCAAGTCCTGTAGGAAATTAACCATCCACATAACCTCACAGGCTGTCTGGGCCATTGATCTGTACTTGACTTCCGCATTGGAGTGAGCCACCACATTTTGCTTCTTGCTCTTCCAAGAAACTAGATTACCCCTAGATATATAGCAAAACTTGATGTAGATCGTCTATTTTCTACGGATTCCGCATAATCAGCATCTGAATAAGTTAGAACATCAAGAGATCCCCTCTTTTTTTAAGGTATCTCAAAATGAGACAAATCTTATACCAATGACTATATTGTGGATTCTGCATGAACTGGCTAGCTTTACTAATAAAACTAATGTCAGGCCGTGTAATGGTTAGATATAGCAAGTGATTAACAGTACTACGGTATCGAGTAACATCCTCAAACAGTGGATCATTCTCCTCTGTGTTGTGACTAGACTGTAGCTCTATTGGTATCCCAGATGGTTTAGATCCAAGTAATTCAGCCTCCTCAAGAATCTGTAAAGCATACTGTCCCTGAGATAAGGATAAGCTCGTTTCCTGTTGGATATCCTCAATCCTAAAGAAGTACCGAAGGTCACCTAAATCCTTGGTGACAGAAGTGGACTGTAGAAATGACTTTGTTTGCACTATCCCATCTGTATCATCACCAGTCAAGATCATATCTACATAAATTGCCAAAATAACAACTCTGTATACACCACCATGTTCTGTCGTGATAAAGATAGAGTGGACAGAGGTAGACCACTGAAACTCTATGTTCATAATCTCTGAATTGAGCCTCTCAAACCAAGCTTGTGGACCCTGTTTCAGGCCATAGATAGCCTTCGGTAATCGGTACACAAGCTCCCCTTGAACACCATATCTTGGTGGTTGTATTATGTACACCTTCTCAGCTAAATCTCCATATAAAAAGGCATTCTTAATATCAAGTTGTATAAAGGCCACCTTTGAACTACTGCAACAGAGAAAATAATCCTCATGGAGGTAATGCAAGCCACATGCAAAAAAGCCTCAAGATAATCCATCCCATATATTTGGCTAAATCCCTTGACAACTAGTCCGGCCTTGTATCGATAAACTGTCTTATCGGATCTGTACTTTATGGTATACACCCACCTGCAATCAACAACCACAACACTTATAGGACATGACACAAGGTCCTATGTCTCTCTATATTGTAAAGCCGACACCTCATCCATAGCAGCTCTCTACCTGGGATTTTGAGAGGCCTGGGTAAAATCTCTGGGAACTATGACAGTGGTAATCGTTGAGGCAAACTGTCTACCCTCTTCTAGATGGAAAATTGCAGTGTACTGGGATATAGGGTGAAGAGTACATACATTAGTGGATCACTTCTGCATAGGCTCCTCATTTTTATCTGACTCATTCATGTCTGAAGAGGTAGGATGCTGCATAGGCCCATTTCCCTGGGAGTTGCCTGACTGTGATCTCTTGTCATAGATTTGTGTCTCCTGTATGACAGCCTCTCTAGATGATCCTTCTTTTGAGAAGTAGGAAATCTTCTCCAAGAAGGTCACATTGCAGTAATAACCTATCTCCTACTTATTGGATCATAGCATCTGTAGTCCTACATCCTAGAGTAACCAAGAAAAACACTTGTTGCACGAGGAGCAAACTTATCTTGACTACCATGATTCTAGACAAAGCCTATGCATCCAAACACTCTCAAAGGTAGAGGGAAAGGCCTGCTACACTTTGGATAGGGCTGTCAAAAAATTTTCAGGTTCGATATTCGTGTAAGTTTGATTCGTCCAAAGTTTGGTTTAGATTCGGCTCATAAATAAATGAACCAAACCTAAACTTAATTTTAGGCTCAATTAGATAAACGAACATAACCCGAACATGGTAGGTTTGTTTAGGTTCGATTCGTTAAAAGTTTAATATATAAAGGCCACAACCAATTACCACTACTTTTGCTAATCGCATTTCTGTTCCCAAAGTAGAGACTCTTCACCTCCAAGATTGAAACATGCGATGACAAGTTAACTCAAGGGACACCTCCCTTCTATATTTTTTGGACTATAGAGGTATTTTTTGTTATTTATATTTTTTTTTGAGAAACGTGCTTTGAAATGCTTATGATATAATTTGTATATTTTTAATTTTTTGTTCCATTTTTTTTTAATTATGATTTATTACGTTTGCATTTATAACAAAATATTATAGTTTAAAGGAATCATAAACAGGCATTTAAATGAATCCTAAACAAATCGAACCTAAATTAACAACATTGCAAACTTTACACTTAAACAAATTGAATTGAACCTTTGATAACAAAAATAAATCGAACTGAACCAAACTCATTTTTTCTTGTTAAACATGAACATTGAAAAACTGTTATCAAACCAAACCGAACCTATGTAAGTTCGCTTGAGTTTGATTCGTTTACACTCTTATCTCTCGGTGGCTCTCTTCTTACATCCTTCTCCCATTGCTATTACTACCTCCTCCAGTAACCCTCCTCCTCGATAACAGCTCCAGAAAGGAAAGTCTGTGATTGTTATTCTTCTTTAATTAAGAGTTATAATCTCTCATTTCATATGATTGTTAGTGGAATGTAACACTTGTAAATTAGTTAATAGCTTTTATCTTAGAGTTCATTTCATATGATTTTTAGTGGAATTATTAAATGAACCTTAAACGAATCGAACCTAACAAGGTAGGTTCGCTCGAGTTCGATTCGGGTTTGATTCGCAAAATAAACGAATTAAACCTGAACAAAGATTTAGGCTTGTTTAGATAAATGAACTGAACCTAAATAAGGTAGGTTTGCTCGAGTTCGGCTCGTTTACACCCCAAACTTTGGATATATGACCTAATACGAGATCTGATCACGAAGCACTGAAGAAGGTATCTGATTGATCAAATATCCTGCTGTGAGTATGGCATGACTTGAAAATTGCCCAGGAACCTTCATGCGAGACAATAAGGTCCTAGTAACATCAAGGAGGTGTCTTAACTTGCACTCAACAATCCCATTCTGGTGGGAAGTAGAGCATAGAATGTTTGGTGGATAACTCCCTTGGAATGGAAGGCCTCCTGCAAATCCTTATGCATAAACTCTAATGCATTATCGCTACAGAAAACTAGAACCGTGGTATTATACTCAGTCTGCACCTCAGAAAGAAACTGCTACACAATGGAGGGAATCTCACTGTGAGTCTTCATCAGAAAAACCCAGGTAAGGTGACTGTGATCATTAATGAACACTGCAAAATATCTATGCTTGCCTGGAGTGGAAACTCTGGAAGGCCCCCAAATGTCAATGTTCTAGGGCAAAGGGTATTGTACTTACTCCATCATCTTTCCAAGGGTAACTACTCTTGTGGTGCTTCCTTAGATGACAATCCTCTCATTCTAGATTTAGAGAATCTGACAACTTTGGGTACATCTGTCGCATTTTCTTCATTGAGAGATGCCCAAGTCTCCTGTGCCATAACAATGGGTCACGAGTAATGGACACCGCTCCAGCAAACAAGGTGGGCGTGTCTAAGTAATACAACCCATCTCTCTCTATGCCTCCCCCCACAATCTCTTGTCTGATGATCTTGGAAGTGGCTGTGCTTCTCATAAAAAATTAGGCATCCAAGAGATTCATAGGGAACTAAGGAGCGTAATAGACTTTCTCAATCTTTATCTTGGGAGTCGCATTTACATGCCTAACTACAGTGATAGAAGAAGTAGCCCCATTGGCTACTCTTACATTTTTGATTGCCCATGGAACTACGGGGGTCTATCAAATAATCTGTCTCCTGTGAGATGAATAGAGGTGCTGGAGTCGATCAACCAGGGGCTCTTGACCCTCTTTTTTCTCCACAACTTCTTGGGCTGCACACGCAGGCTTAGTAGAATCTGAAATAGACCCTCTTTTTGGGTCAAACTTCTCCATCAAGGGTGAGAGAAGACTCATCGCCAATTAAACTAGGCGTGAGAGAAGACTCATCACACGAAGCATGGCCTTGACTCCCGGAAATTAGGGACTACCACTAGCAGTGGTGGTCACTGCCGACACCAACGGCGATGCTGGGGCTACTGGATAGGCTAGCAGCGACAGTAGCTAGTGCTGTCGGTTTGTCCGGTGGTGGCTTCGATAGCATTGCTGCCGTTGTTGGTGATGGTGGTGGCACCGTGGAATTCCTCCCTACTGCTGCCATGTCCTAACTCCTCCATCGAATCTAACCTCTGAGTTGGTGATTCAATCATCTTGTGGGTGGTTTTTTGGTGGTATATCGGAGTACCAGTCTAGGACCATTGCTTTGATATCATGTGAGACTAAATGAATGCATTAACCTCCAAAAGAAATATTAGCCCCTCTTTTATATGAAAGAGGATTGTGTTATTTACACAAGTACCTCACAAGAGAATAAAAAATATTAAATACATCCATAACTCAACAAGGACGTTTGAACCAAGTAAGCCTCAACAATGGTTAGCAAATGATTGTTGGATTGTGTTTTGAGTCCCAAGCTTCGACCTAGACCATTAGTTGCTACTGTAGGTATGGGAGAGCATGTCTCATTTGCAACGACCTAGGTTAAGATCTAAGCCTCAGTGAGAAAACTTGACCTTGACAATTTGTTAGAAGAGTTTAAATTACCAAATCAATCAGTTAAAGTGCTTAAACCTAAGTTATCAACTAATAATCTATAATTCTTTTTGACTAGCTACTCAAATCCATGAGTCTATGATTTGATACTATCACCTGTGTTGGATCTTTGTCAGGTAAATTTGCATTTCCAATAGTAGTGGGGGCTTTGACCTTTTTTTACTAATCTTGCTTACCAGTGGCTCCCCGTTAACCCTTTCCTCATAGTGGGAGTTCAACTTGGATGGCATTTTTAACAATGTAGATCAGGATCCAAACTTAATTGAAATAATTGGTCTTGACAACTTGTTGGGTATAGGGTTCCAATAGACCCAAGCCCACCACTTAAAATGCTTAGCTCAAGTTCTTGAGGAGTAATTCTCTATCCAGAGACTCAATTTCATGAGTTTTGATGTACATCGTCTTTCTTTTGGGCTGTTCCTTGCAAATTGAAGGCATGGCAGCAGATCATGCTTGGCTGCATTTCACTCATTGTAAGTCTAAAGGGAGTGCAAATGTTATCTGAAAATCCATAGAGTATTTGGAAGTCAGATGCCTCCCATTGACATAAACCTGTGCAATGTAGAACTCGGTAAAACTGCTATGTCTTTATATGTTTTTGCTTCTCCTCTGTCAATCCTTTCTCCTACTGTCGGGATCTTTCTTCCCAACTGACCATATATAGGTACAATGTTCGTTGGAGCTTCAAATTAAATGATCTTTCTAGCCTAGTGAATGGAACAGAACATGATTGCAGCCCCATTGTTCTATATTTGTGATTTATCACTATCGAAGATTGAGGTGTGGTTAGTCCTGCATTTGGATGTGAGGTAAATGGTGAATAGTATGATGATTAGTATGAGATCGTGCTTCTAATAAATTATGGTGTATACAAGGATAGCACAAGTGATGGTCGCATGGAGGTAGGTGTAGTGAACGTTGCTAACATGAATGGTCAAATCAAACTGCATGGAGATCTACGTGTGGGATAAATCTTCCCTATCCTACAAGTTTTCCTATCCATGAGGAGTAAAATTTACCCCACATCTAAACAAAAATGATCTTGTATATACTTCTGTGCCTATGCATGATATATAATTTTCCACAATCAACATCTCAATAGGTTCTTTTATATTTAATATTGGAGTGCATCTGCTAAGCTAATCTACATGTGGTGGTAATATTCTTTTGTTCATTAATCATGAAGAAATCAGTAGCTATTCATTTAGATGATTTCCTACATTTGCAGACAGAAGTGATGTTGCTTGGACAGCTGAGGCATCCCAATCTTGTGAAATTAATAGGATACTGCTACGAGGATAAACACCGGCTGCTTGTCTATGAGTTCATGGCTCGTGGAAGCTTGGAGAACTGTCTCTTCAAGAGTGAGTTCCTCTACTACTATGCATTTGCAGTGTCTGTAATTTGCAGTTTGACTTCAAGTTTCTCTGATTTTGCCAAAGTTGAAGTTTATGTGTTTTTGATGCTAGGTGTTCTACTCTGTTCTAGTCTTCAGATTTTACTCTTCCAACCTGCCTTTGTGTCTTTGGTAATGGGTTTGGCTGCCCAGTTTATCTACGTTTCTTCCTTAATCCAGCAAATTTGGAATTGGTGTGACAATTCCTTTATGTGAGGTCATTCATTTTTGGCCTTCAATGGTTACCCAGTTTATTTTTGTTTCATAATTCGGCAAATTAGAATTCAGATCCAAGCAGATGTAGTTCAAGAAGGATAAGTTCTATGCCTCTGATGTCAAGATTTCTTAGTGAGTCAACAAGAACTGCTTAACATAATTGTCTCTTGAACTCAGAATATTTTGAGACGTTGCCTTGGGATAAAAGGATAAAGATTGCAGTTGGAGCTGCCAGAGGCCTTGAGTTCCTCCATGGAATGGAGCCACCTGTGATTTATCGTGATTTCAAGGCCTCAAATATACTTTTGGATTCGGTAAATTTCAATCAGCCTCTTTTAACGGAATCAATTTTTACTAGGCTTGATGCTATATAGCAGGTGTTGCCATTTATAACCAAGTCAATTGAGCCCTTTTCCTCCCTGAAATCTCATACGTTATTGTTTATGCTTCAAAATGGAATAGACTGATTTTATTTTCCTTTTTCTAAAATTTTCTGTTTCCAGTCATAGAAAGTCACCATAATTTATTCTTGAGTCTCTCCTTTGAAGGAAATTGAACCATCGTGACAATATCTTGTATAGTTGCATGCAATCGATCGCCATGTCTTGACAATTTAGGAATGTTGGTCGTCTATGCTTAATTCTAGGAGTTCAAAGCAAAACTTTCTGACTTTGGACTTGCAAAAGATGGTCCTCAAGGGGATCAAACCCATGTCTCAACCCGCATCATGGGAACACATGGCTATGCTGCACCAGAGTATGTCATGACTGGTAAGTTCAAACTTGTGGCAATCTAGAAAATTCATTATCCCAAGTGATATATATCTTAATATTTGCACCCTCTTTGATCCATTATTTTCAGGGCATCTCACAACCAAGAGTGATGTGTACAGTTTTGGGGTTGTCCTGTTGGAGTTGCTCACTGGTAGGCCATCTGTGGACAAATCACGACCTAGTCGAGGGCAGAATCTAGTTGATTGGGCAAGGCCATACCTAAATGATTCACGAAAGCTTGGTCGGCTAATTGACCTAAGCCTGGAAGGCCAGTACCCTATGAAGGGGGTGCAGAAGGTTGCAGCATTGGCCTACCACTGCCTAAGTCAACTTCCAAAATCTAGGCCCAACATGAGCATGGTGGTTCAGATTCTCGAGCCAATTCTCCACTACAATGACGGCCCTATGGGCACTTTTGTGTTTACTATAAAGGAAAATGAAGGCGTGGAGAAGGTGAAGGTGATGGAAGATGAGATGATAGAGAAGATAGATGATCCTTCAGTTCCATGTAAGGGAGATGAGAGAGGGAATCTGCTAGAAGCAAAGGAGAGGGAAGATGGCCATGAAAATAGGCGTCAGCTTAACTGCAGGAGAACGGCAAAAATTTCAGTATGCAACCACCAGCGGCACCACTGCAATGGAGGCTGCAGACGCAGACACTCATTGTCAAAACCGGTCCATTACACAGACACTGCACTCTACACAAAACCTTCCAGGAAGCAGGATACTCACAACACATAGTTCCTACCAGCCAGAGGAATGGATTGTATACAGGGAATTCATTTGGATAGATAAAATATATTCAGAATCTTAATACCCATTCATAAGGACCAGAGCTTATGGTAATGTGTTTATTCTTTTCCTTAATTTCTTGCAATCGCTTTTAGGAATAAACTTGGTTGACTTCTGATAGTGCTCTCTTAAAAAAAAAAGGTGGATTGCTGTATCTCGTTAACCAATCTCTTTTTATAGCTTTTAGAAAAGAAAAGTGTCATAGAAACGCTGTCGTGTAATTAGAATAACTGCAAAACTTATATATTTTTTTTCAAAACTATTCTTTTGAAAAAAAAAGGAGAACAACAGCAATAAAAGAAGCTATTCCACTCCAATTCAAAGGAATGCCCCCTGAACCCTTGCGCACATCCACATACCCTTCGCAATATTGTCCATCACACACCACTCGATGTTGTATTATACCTCGTGGTTGCTCTGCTGCAAGTTGCTAACTCTTTACTCCAACAACATGAATAACATCCTGTCCTCACTAGTACCCTATCCCCTCTCTTGTATCCCATGTGCCACTCCAATTACATAGCTCTCCGCAGCCCTTGTCACCACTTGCAGCTTTCTCACCTCGTTTTCCGTCATTTTAGCTACTCAAGCATGATGTTCTTGTGCCAGAAAGAGGATGATTGCTCCTCTTGCTTCTAGAAACTCTTCCGATTTCTCATCGTTCAAAATTGACATAAAAATCTGTAGCTATGTTTAGGTGTGTGATATGTATGTTTGTATTGTTTGCAAGTTCAAGAAAAATATGAAGTCAATTATATTGATATAAACTTAGAATTTGAATCATAATTCGATTGATAAGTATGTTTCTTCATACTGACACGAACCTCCTTCAATGCACATCCCTCCATGATATCTAAGCACAACAGGGACAATTAGTACTTTTAACCCATGTACTAAGTTCTAACCAAAGCAAATAATGTGGGCATATGAGATAGTAATAGTTACGAATATAGTTGGGTGTATGCTTAGTTAGATAAATAGCTAGTTGGTTAGATTACTAGTTGGTGACGTTAATAGTTGCTATCAGTTATACAGGGATGGCATGTATCCCCCCATAAAATCCCCCCATAAAAGGAGGCTTTGCACCTAGTAATGAAATATGGAATGTGATGTGCTTCCTCCATTTCTCTGATCCATTTCCCCTCCCTGCTGACTTCTTCTTCTTCTTCTTATTACCCCCCTTTTAGCTCAAGCTCGTTCTCTCTTCTCTATATCTAATTTCTAAGTGTAGCCCTTGTCAATTGGTATCTGAGTCCTTCTCTAGCATCTTCATCATCTTCAACAAAGGAGAACCAAACTTTGCCTCAAATAACGGAAGATTCTTTTGGGTACAGTTTCCATTGCTCCTGATGAACTTGAGGTCCTGAAGATGCTTAAGTCCAATACTATTGATTTATTGTGATTCTTCATAATATCTAAGATCGTTGAACTTCAAACAACATGCTTTTGAGCTAGATATAGATTATCAACTAGTTTGATTGAGTGGTGAAGTTGTCAACTCTGTTCAAGGCATGTCTCCCTCTAGGTGGCTTACATTTCCTATATATAATGGTAAATCTGACTTCATACCATGGCATGATAAGGTGAAACCATATTATAGCTTTGATGCAATTCTTGGTAGTCACAAGGCCAAGTTCACTTTGTTTTATTTAAAGGGAGAAGTGGAGTGAACTTGAGATGGAGAGTGAGAGAGAGGGCAACAAGGGGAGTGATTGTGAGAGGGTGGGAGAGGAGGAGGGGTACCTGAGGAAGGAGAAGGGAGGGGGGTCTCATCCGAGTGGTGGGGAAGGAGGAGGTGAGTGGCACGATGAGGGTGAGGAGGCTAAGGAGGGTCTAGGTTGGTTAGTGGTGGTGAGGCAGAGGAGGGCAAGTCGGACCTTGGCTGGTCCTCGGGGAGCTGCTCGTTGGGAAGGAGGTGCGGATGGGAGGAAAAGGTGTGCCAAATGCTTGGGTCGGGACCACTGGGCGCAGGACTGCTGCGAGCCATGGCGGTGTTGGAGGTGAGGTGGCCTCGGGCATAGGAGTTTGTGTTGTTGGGGTGGTCGCGCTCGTGATGTTGGGAGCCTATTGTTGCTGCTGCCGGGGGGATTGCCATAGGCTGAGGTCGAGGTGCCTTGGTCGGAGGGGGTTAGGAGTCTGAGGGAGGAGATTGAGAGTGGGCTGGTGGGTGAGATTCTGGAGGGTTGGGTGTCCTGGGTGATGGTGGAGAAGGTTTTGGGTGGGGAAGTGGAGCATGAGGGAATTAGGGTTTTGATGTTGGGAGGAGCTTCTTGGTCCTTGGCCTCCCCATTTCGAGGAGGGAGGAGCCTTGCTTCTTGGAGGTCATCTCTAAGATGGGGGAAATGGAGATGGTGATGCTCGTCCCCGCACGATGGAGCATCTTCGGAGCTCCCGCTGGAGAGATCGTCTTTTGAGGTGGCCATTGCGGGGATCCCATGGTGGTTGAGGTCTATGGAAGTGGTGGAGGCGATTATCTCACCATTTGCTCTGCTCAAGAGGTGCAAGGCAGTCAGCCACTCCAAGGGTCTGGTGGTGTCATTGATCGAGATGAAGATCAGAGTGGCGATGATGGAGAAGGTCGTGTTGTAGCTAAGGGAATTGTCTGGGGTCGTGTCTTGCACACTTCGTGGAGGTCATTGAGGATCCACGACAGTGGTCGGAACTGCTACTCCGACACAGAGGAAGGTGAGGCAGCATCCGATGACGGTAGGGGAGAGGTGATCGGTCGGTGACATGGATCTGGTCCTCGAGAGATCTGCGTGGATCTCGTGTGCGACGTTGGCGCTGCTTGAGATTGGCGCTCTCCCGATGATCTTGGAGTGGAAAAGGAAGGGGAGGGCATTGATGATATGCGGGCTCCTAATGAACAACTGGAGGTGACTTTTAAAGCGACCATGTCCGCAGCACGTGCAGTGGCTCACCCCCACGATTTGAGTGTCAATCTAGATCCGATTTTGAGACCCGAAGATAACCCTCTTATGGTTTCGGGCAAAGCGGGGCCTCGGATCCGGTTCCCTCTTGGGACCTCTTCTAAGAAGAGGGGCCCCTTTGACCCTTTGACCTCGAGTTCGAGGTTTGTTGAAGAGATGCCAGAGCGTGACAGAGTCGTGGAAGGAGAGCGGTCCCTACCTCCATTCGGCGTGGAAGGCATGGTGTCCTCTGCAACATCTCTCTTGCTGTGGGAAGTTGATCGAGTGGATGTGATGGCGATGGGCATGGCTTCGGCAACAGTAGGAGAGCTTCCGATCGCCCTTTGGTCGAAGAGGCGGAGGCTGTGGTCTCGCGTGGGGCAGATGAGGGTCCTGAGCCTCATCCTGATGGACCTTTGCTACAGCAGCGATCAGGTAGCATCTCATCGACGTTCGACAACCGGGCCGAGATCTCCCTGACAGAATGGAGGTCACGCATGGTGCATGATGGCTGAGGTGGTGCTCTCCACTATAAGAGGTGGAGGTTCGTGGAGGTCAGGGACCAAGGGTGGTGGTGGATGGTCGCGGAAGGACGTCATTGCCCCCATGACAGACGGCGGTGTTGGATCATAATGATGAGGTGCGTAGGACAGCAGAGGCATGTGTCTTCCAACAGGCTCTGAAGGAGGCTCCTAGCTGTTGTAAATGAATGGGATGCTTACATGGAATGTGCGAGGTTTCAATGACTCGTTGAGAAAGGTGTCGTTGGGGCATTACATTCGTCTGTGGAGAGAAGATGCCATGTTGTTGCAGGAAACAAAACTATTTGACTGTGATGTTCGGATCTAGAAGGAGATCTCTTGGTATGACTGACTGCTTAGGAGGATAAATCTTTGGATGCTGGGAAGATGTTTTCTCCTTGGAAGATTACTACTGCGGGGAGCATGTCATCTCTGCGAGGTTGATTAGGAGGGTAGGAGGTGCCGATATGATTATCACAGGGGTGTATGGTCCATCAGATGCCCAGATAAGGGGAGTCATGTGGGAGGAGCTTACGACCGTGGTTGTGGAGTGCCATGGAAGTCCTTGGCTGCTTGGAGGGGATTTCAACATCACCCTACAAATGGAGGACAAGCTTAGAGGGTAGGGAAGATAAGATCACAGGTCGGATATTTTTGTGGATTTTGTGGCTACACATGGCGTCGTGGATTTGATTTCGGCATCATGTGCTTACACTTGGAGGAATAACAGCGGCTTCATGTCTAGGATTGATAGATTTCTTTCTAACGTGGAGCTGGCAGAGTCTTTCCTTATGGTAGATGTGTCTACTTTGGAGAGACTATTCTCTGATCATACACCCCTTATGTAGCGGTCCAATGAGGGGACATACTTTGGCACCTATTTTAAATTTGACAGATCCTGGCTGATGGAGAAGGGGTTCTGGAGTATGGTGGAGGAGAAGTGGAACTCTATAGAGGTGAGGGACCTGCCGCGTGTTGCTTAGCAAAGAAGTTGAGTATGCTGTGAGACTACTTGAGGGCATATAGAAGGGAGATCAAGGCATCTAGGAGGGACAAGAAGGAAGAGGCATTGGCAGAGATTATCAGGATTGACTGGCAGGAGGACCAAGCCCCTATTTTGACAGAGGATAGGGACGTCAAAGCAAGGATGACACGTGTGGTGCAGGAGGAGGATAGGAAAGCAGAGGTGAAGTGGAAAATGAGATTGAGGCAGAGATGGCTGCAAGATGGCGACTCTAATACCAGGTTTTTCCACCAAATGGCCTCTACCAGGAGGAGGAGAAACTGGATAGAGAAGATGCTAATACATGGGAAGACCTTCTCTGGTAGGGAGGAGGTGGGATGAGCTACAGCAGATTACTTTAGGGAGTTTACTGGGAGGCACGTTAGGGGGTGCTGGAGGTGGAGAGAGGAGAATGTGCAGTGTGTCACGGAGGCCTAGGTGGAGAGACTCATAGCTGGTTTCTCGGAAGACAAGGTGAGGCAGGTGGTTTGGAGCCTGAATGCTGAGGGGTGTCCTGGCCCGGATGATTTCCTTGTGTTCTTCTTTAGGGAATTTTGGCCCTTGGTGGGAGCAGATGTGATGCAAATGATGGAGGAGTTCGTGGCCGGGAATAGAGGTTTCAACAAGTTGAACAGATACTACTTTTTGCCGCCTAAGAAGGAAGGGGCGGAAGTAATGCAGGATTTTAGACTCATTGCGCTGTCGAATGTCGTGTACCTTATTATTGCTAAGGTCCTGGCCAACATGCTCAGGGACCTTTTTGGAGACCTGATCTCCCCTGTAAGCCGTCACCTTCGCCGTCACGCACAACATCACCCTACAGACTTGATCTCCCCTGTTGAGGGGGTTTCTTGCAATTTGGATTGATCGGATGAAGTGGTGTGTGACGACATCTTTCTCAGTCCTGATCAATGGGAACCCAACAGGAGGATGGGTACAGCCTAGGAGGGGGGTCAGACAGGGTTGCCCTCTTGCACCTATGCTGTGTGCTTATGGCGGATGCTTTGGCGCAGGCATCGCAAAGGGCCTGTGATAGGGGTTTGATTAGAGGCTTTATGGTTAGTGAGGGCAGGGAGACAATGGTCCTACTGTATGCTGATGATACCTTGTTTCTGGTTGAGGGAGTAGATTTGGAGGCCAAAAGGATGAGAATCCTTCTGGAGCTTTTTGGTGTAGCGTCAGGGTTGCAGATCAATTATAAAAAATCAACCTTTGTCCCATTCAACTTGTCGGTTGAAGAGGTGGAGAGCGTGGGCGGTGCTTTGGGGACAGAGGTAGGTCTTTGCCGCTGGTGTATTTGGACCTTCCTTTATCAGATTGACACCTCAGGTTACATGATTAGATTCCTCTACTGGAGAGAATGGAGGGAAGATTGTTGGGGTGGTCCTCCAGACTTCTATCTATAGGTGGGAGGTTGACCTTGGTGAAGGCAATGCTGACATCCATACCACCATATTTCCTTTTAGTTTTCAGACTATTGCGCTAGATTGAGAAGAAGATCTTGGGGTTGATGAGAGATTTTTTTGGGGCTAATGTAGGGTCGAGAGGAAGGGGGCAAGGTTGGTGGCTTGGGAGGAGGTGTGTAGACTGATTCAGGAAAGGGGTCTGGGGGATAGGGATGTGGACAAGGTGAACATCAGTCTCCTTAGGAAGTGGATTGCTAGGTTGGTGGGGCAGGAGCAAGGGCTCTTTGGTGATGTTATGCGATGATACTACGGTCCCTTCCTTTCATGGAGGCCTCTAGAGTCCCTTCCTCCCGGAGCCTCTCACTTTCTAAGGGGCTTGGCGACGATGACGACGAAGGTGCGTGATTTCTTTTCCCATACATTGGGGGATGGGGATGTTTTCTGGTTTTGGCAGGATGACTGGCACGGGGTTAGCTCTACCCTCGGACAGGTTTTCTCACCTTTTTGGAGGTGTTGCAGACCCATTGGCCATGGTGAGAAGTTTTTGGGATGGGGCTGGGTGTCCAACTTTTCGGGGGGGCCTCTTCGACCAGAGATGCGAGGAGTTCTAGCGGTTGTTGCAGGAGTTGGAGGGTTGGACACCGGAGGAAGGTGATATGCATTTTTCTAGGAGGAAAGAGATTTCTCTATGGCAAAGGTCTTCCGTAAATTAGGGAGTGGCACGGTCAGCTTGAACATAGATTTCTTACAAGATTGCAGATTGCTTTGGATGGCAGAGTATCCATTGAAGCTGAATATTTTTGCCTGGTTGGTGAGGGGGAGAATTATGACGAAGCGGTGGAGAGCAAGATGGGCTCAGTCGGATGACCTAACATGTCCCCTTTATGATGGAGTTGAGGAAGACATCCAACACATCTTCTAGTGTTTGTTTGTGGTGCAGTTTTGGCAAAGGATGGGGATCGATTAGATCGTCCATCGGGATGCGGTTAGCTTTTGGTCTTTGTTCCGCAGAGGAAACGCTCAAGATAGAGGGATTGCCTTTAGATCCAAGAAGGATAGGGCCAAGATTTTGGCGATCTTATAAGGTATTTGGTTGGTAAGAAATGGGACACTTTTTAGGGGGGAGAAATCTTATGTTGAGAACTTTGTTTTATCCATTTTTTCCCAGGTAGTATTTTGGAGATCTGTTTTGTAATCTCTGATGTAATTTAATTTTTTGGAATAGGATAATTTTGAGTGGTTATCATTCGGATAATCGTCCTTTGACTTTTTAAAAAAAATTTAGAGAGAGAAGCTCTTCAATCATTTTGGTTATATACAAACAACACATCACTGATATCTTGGAACTGCCCTATGGTAGGAATGAAATCCAAAAGTTGGTTCCTCTGACCCTTGTAATTAGATTGAAGATTGATTTAAGCCTAAGTTTCAAGCAAATGCATCACTAATTTGGTCCATAACTGATCAAAAGAAAGCTCACATGGAAATATAATTTCAATTTGAGCACCTTTGATAGTTTTTGCTGTGTAAGTTATGAGGAAGGAAATCCATGTCAGGAATTACTCCAGACTGAACTCTTTCCTAGTTTCTTTCATCCATCATCAGTACTACTTTGTACATTTGCTTATATTTTCAGCTACAAGGAAACACCCAAATAGCAGTTTTTGTAGTTATAACCTTTCACGGATAATGCGCTACAAGCCACCAACAAATATTGCTGTAATTCTCATGGTTGGAGAAGACACGGACATATGAAGGAATTCTTCAACTTTCACCAAAGCCACACCACGTACCAGCTTCATATGACTCTGGATGAAGGTACATTGGCCCAAATTTTGCTAAAGCTACCACCACACATCAATTTCATGCTGCACTTACATTGGCATATCATGCACTTGTATCTCCATATTCCATATCTATTCAGTCATATCTTTCTATTGTACATTTTATAAAGGGAGGAAGTTGATAGGAATACCATAATGTTAGATGTATATTTAACTAGCTCGCTAATGAGATTAGTAGCTGGTATATTAGTTAGTTTCTGTGAATGGATGGTTGCATCCGGTAATGATGTATGGAATGAGATATGCTTCCCCTGTTTTTCTGATTCATTTTCCCTCCCTGCTATCTTCTTCTGGCCCCTCTTTAGCTCTAAGGTTCCCTTCCTTCTCTAGATATGATTTCAAATCCAACCCCTACCAGACAACTAGACATTTATGCTGCACCTGTCAAGATGAACTTCCAAAATCAACACAAACCACCAAAAGTATCGTGCTGCCAAACAGGGCCCAACGGGAATAGGAAAAGAAGGCTCAATAAAGTTCCATGTCGTTTTTGGTCAGATTCTCTTCCCTGCTTTGTCTTTCCGTTTACGATTTTAAAAGCAAAAGTGTTATCCGTCAGACTTGGCAACCACATTCGAATCGTTGCGTTTTGAAAAAGCGATAATTTGGATGGTGACGAGATGAATGCCAATCACTGGAGATGTGTAGTGATTATTGTGGTATGATTTGGATAAGCACTAATTTGGTGCTTCTTTAAAAGGCCATCAACTAAGAACAATCCAGAAACTTGGAACATGTTTGGCGATGTACCTTATATAATCGCTTGCTGCAAAAAAATCGAAAATTTTAAGATAATACATCATTGCCTTTATGTTGCCACGAAGGCTCGTTTTTGCTTTTGCTCATGTATATATTATGAGAAGAAAGTTCTATGATCAAGAGTGCTGAACTAGTAGGGGATGCATGGTGCTCGTCGAATTCAACAAATAAAGCAAATATGCAATGCATATTTCTTAAACAATTATGCGGAATATCAAATATATTGATCACAATTAGACCATAAAATAATGGCTCATCCATCTTTTGGGCTATGTTCGGTACCTGAAATTGGCCTACTTAGATCTTCACAAACCTCAGTCCTTTCAAACAGGTAAGGATCAAAACCAACACCCTGGGAATAACTTTCCAAATAGCAGTCTTCTTCTTGAATGCACTTAGTATGTTTGAGTAGAGTGGGATCAATTACCCTTACACAGTTCTTGTAAAAACCCTTTTATAGGAGGTTTAAGACAATAATTACAGAGGTAATGATCCTGCTCTCAGGAATGCTGCTGATCGTTCCATTCCACAAGGATCCTGTTGCAGTGTTGCTTCACCTTCTTGGTCTGCCTAGGCTATGTTGTCTGACCGATCACCTTATGGTCTTGCTGGGTCACTTCTTGTTGACCTTATGCCCCTTTAGCGGGCTTGCCTATGGTCTTGGGCCAATAATTTTGGTGGCTACCCAAATCACTTGGACTGCACCCCAACCAAGTCTTGCTAGATCTTTTCCTGTTGGTTAAGCTCATCTCTTTCAGGCTTCAGGTTGCATAGGTTTGGTGGGCTCTGAATTGGTTGGGTTTGGTGGGCCCTTCCTCTTCATGGGTCTTTTATTTTTGGCCTATTCTTCTTCTCTCTCATCAGTTGTCCCCATTCTTATAGTTCGACTATGTTGTTTGCGAGAGTAGTTTAGTTTTTCTTTTATGCCCCCGCTTGGGGGTCCCCCTTTGTCCTTAGCAGCCAGTCCTTGAGGAGTTGAGCAGGTGGGTGCTCAAAGGTTGGACAAAATCGTAATTCCTCATGTTTCCTTCCCTCAAACTATCGGGAGAAAAAGTTTTGCAATTGTGGACCCACTTGAACTTTGTGGGTACTTGGGAAAATGGTGATATAGCAATGGACTTGCTTGCACTCTCTGCAAGTGCTTGTGGGGAGCTGCCCCTCTAATTTATCCGAACTTGGTGGTTTGCAGCATTCGGGTTTTAGCTAGGGCATTCTACGTGGGTTGGGGCAATATGTCTGCCTGGAGTTTTAGGCAGGTGGTGGTTGTCCATCGCCTCATGCTTTCGCTCAAGTAAGGAATACCATTGGACGCGTTATCATTGCGTTTGATGACAGTCTTTTTGAGTAGGCTATGTATCGCCACTTGATTGGGCGGTTTTAGGTAGTTTTGATGTTGCATTTAATGCAACATGACAACTTTGAGTAGGAACGTCAAGTTGGTTCATCTTCATTGGTGGGTATAAATTGGGGTAGTTAGGGCAAGTAAATGTTTCTCCCTATGCAGTGAAAAACTCTCAAGCCCTCTTTTTGCCCCAATTGACCATTTAAGGATTGCTATGAGGAAGCGCTTGAATGGGTGTTGCGAGGACTTCAGTCGAAGACCCTTTGAGCGGCTCTACAATGCAGCTTGCACCAGGAAGATGCCAAGCTCTTTGAATAGTGGTGAGGCTCCCTCCTTTTCTGGTCACTTGAGCAAATCCACTTTATTGCTTTATTAGTTTTTCTCATGGTTGGTCAATGGGAATGAGGTCTGCCTATTCCTCCACACCCATGCCTTGCCGGATGTTGGGTTTTCTCTGGTGGGGGAGCATGATCGTCTCTACCCGTTTGGGTGGGGCAACTCGCTTTGCATTTGTAAATATGCCATAGAACATAAGTTGAGAATCCAACTCAACCCTTTCATAGTGTCCTTTTTGTCTTTTTACAACCTGGCATTGACATAGCTCGGGTGAAATTGCTGGTTGGTGCTGAACGCCTTCACTCTCATTTGCTTCACAATGGGGATTTGCCCCTGCTTGAATGTTTTCCATCAGTCGTTTGAGCTCATCCCTTAAAAGGTTAAGAAGGGGAGCCCACCCATTAGTATTTATACCTTTTAGCTCTACGTTGTTGGGTACCATGAAGTGGACCTCTGAAATGGCCTGAAGGGTTTAGACCATTTTTCTCTTTGTTGGACAATGTGGAGACACTCTAAGTCCCCAACACCTGGCAGGGTCGCTTGAGAGGCACCTCTGCTTGGTTGACGTGGATCCTTAGACTTTGGTAGATGTCGAGGCAATGAAGGACTTTAGCACCCTCGCTTGGGCATAATTAAGGTAATTGAATGTTTGGAGGCTGTCTTGGGTGGCCAATGACTATCCTAAGGATTGTAAGTGTTGTATAATACCTCTTTGTTGGGGCTAATCTGACTTCTATTTGTTGCATAGCTTTTATGACCTTCAAGAAGGTAGCATCATTGACCAAGAAGGGGAAGTTGTTGGATGAACAATTTGCTTGGGGCATTGCGGAAGCATAAGAAAAATGATCATTTAAAACTTGATACAAAAATCAATCCAATGCCCGAAAAATTGAAAGATCAAGAATCTAAACACCCTAATACCAGAACCACATGGGAAGAATTAATTTCTTTTTGTTTTAAGATCCCATAAGATAGAGATTATGTTGGATTTTGTTTGTTGTGAGAGAGCCATCCAAATAATGTAATGTGATTCCATTGCATCTGAATAAAATAATTACCAGTATATGAATTGGGTCCCTTAGTACTAATGAGGTAACATACTTAGCCAGATTGAATACCTAATGTGTGTTGATTTAGAGATCTAAATAGTTTAGAGGATCCGATAGCACATCAAGAAACCATCTGATTTAATCACTTGTTTCCAGTTTGAGTTCAGATGGTAACCTTCTCTGAAGGTCGTCGCCAGATTGATGTTCTTGAATAGAGATTCATAACTATCACGTGGGTCAGGTTAAGGAGTTAACCTGGATGAAACAAAAAATAGCCAAAGTCCTTTAATGCTGTCATGGAGAAGATGTATCCTTTGACATGAGACAAATATGTGTCACTATTCACAAATGCATGCATGTCATGGACAAATAGTAGATGTACCCACCTTGGTGCTAATATTAAAAAGCTATTGTATGTAGGAAGAGACAGGAGGTGCATGATCTCTTGAAAGGATCACATAAGACAGTACGGGTTCAGATTCTTAATGTACTTAACGGGCTAATTAAAATCTTAACTTGGTTGTTTAATGAAGGGCCTTGGGAAATAATAAACCCCTTGAAATTATTAACAAAGTTTAACAATTGTTGCAAGGAGCCTTTTATAAAGAAAATATTGTTGGTGGTCTTTCTTTGAACCCAAGAAATTGGGTGGAGGTACCTTGGGTGCAAAATTTCCATCCCTTATATAAGTGAAGGCAAGTTAAAAATAAAACAAAAATCCCTCATTTGCTTCCTTTGCAAGCCTCCTCTCCTCTCCCTCCACCAGCTACCCACCCCTCTGTCGTCCATCACCGTTGTTGCCGCCATAGCAAGAGTTGTTGCTATTGTTGAAGTTGTTGCTGCTGTTGTTGCTACGTGTGGAAAAGAAGCGATAGAGAAATAGCTTCATTTTGAGGTTGGGTTTTTCTCTTGATTCCCATTTTCATGTGTTTAGGAACGATATAATGGAGGGTTTTTGGATGTGGAAATCGTGTTGGCATGTGGGTGAACTCTTTGCATGCTTGATCTCAAGGGTTTCGAGGGTGCTCTTGGGCTTAAGGGTTTTAACTAAATGGAGAGGGTGTCTTCCTTGATTTTCCCTAGTTGCATGTGTTCTTTTCATGCTTGCAAACGCGTAGAATGGCATTTTAAGTGTGTGGTGTTAAATGATGATTATGGGTTGTTGACTGGGGGATTTAATGGTCGGAACTGGATGCTAGAGACACCTAGTATTGGTATTGGTGGCTAATATCGGTGCTAGTTGGCTTCGCACCGACCTAAAGGCCCACGAGTCTGGGACTGAAGGCACCCAATATTGATACTGGTGGCAAATACTGGTGTTGGTTGGCTTAGCACTAGCCTAAAGGTCCATGAGTTTGGGATTGAAGGCACCTAGTACTGGTACTGGATGGGTTCAGTTGGCCATGATTGGGGGTGCCCAGTACCAATACTGGTGTTTAGTATCGATATTGGTTGGAGCTTGTGAAATGGTAGTGGGGGTACCCAGTATTGATACTAAAGTTTAGTATTGGTACTAGCTGGTCATGGTAAGGCTATGCTGTGGGTGCCCAGTACTAGTACTAGAGCTCAGTACCGGTACTGACACACTATGACCTGATTGGGACAATGGGTGCCCAACACCGATACCTAAGATTAGTATCAGTATTGGTGCACATGTTCCACCCTATTTGAGCCATTGAGGCATGGAACTCATGAGCTCTCTAAGAAGAAGATTAAAAGTCAATTTAATCCGATTAAGAAAGATCTAAACTCGCAATACTGAACCTGGTAATAACAGAGTCTAATAATAGGAAATGCTTGGATTCTAAGGTATTGGGTATGACCCTAGCCAATCCAGTAGGTCTTTAGAGTTGCCTGATCTGGTACTGATCAAGAGAAAAGGGACCAAGGAGCGATTAGGGCCAATAGGTGAACTCATAGGGTGAGACATCGGGACTTTGTTAATAGTGATTTCACTATTACGGGTTGGAGACTCGAAAGTTGGTATAGCTAGAGGCTACTGAAGTTCAACCTTAGAACCTAAGTAGTTCCTAGTTGGGGTATGCCAGCTTTTGTAATAGAGATGAGGCACTAGGGTTGCCCTGAGATCTTGTGTCGAATAGCTTTCCAAGGATCTCAGGTCCATGACTCGATCGATGTTGTGTGGAATAGCTTTCCAAGGATTCTTGAGTTATGGGGATCATGAGGATCCGGTGTGGAATTGTTTTCTAGGGATCTGAATGAGCGAGAGAGCGTGGGATCTTGTGTGGAATAGCCTTCCAAGGATTCTGGCATCCGGAAGCATGCGATCTTGTGTGGAATAACTTTCCAAGGATTATGAGAAGTGTGTTGCCCTCGTCGAATTATTTTTACGGAGTGTTCAAGGATGTCATGTGTCGAATAACTTTCTAGGGACTTCTAGTGTAGTTAACGTACCGTTGATTGAAGTGGGCATCCTTCGTTAGGTGGACATGAGTGCTTTAATTTTTCCTCTAGCCAAGGAGGGGTTATTGTACAAGTTTACCATTAGAGAGGGTACATCAAGATCTTCTGTAGGAAGGGTTGATTTATCACTCCAGGGTTTGGAGTGGCGAGTAACAGGATCTTAGATCGTCAGGATAATTACGTTAGAACGTGTAGCATTAATCAACGGGAATGATTAATGTGATTGTACCATGAGGGTTGGTAAGGTTAAACCAGGTTAGGAGTTGGAACTTGGGGTTTTAGGTGTGGGCTAGGGATCTAGCCGACTAGTGAAACTGTACACTATATTATTTTTGTTGTGATACAATAGTAGCTTGTCCTTACTGGGTCGATTAACTCATTCCTATTTTGTGACCTACTTTCAAGTTGTCGTCGTGTGTCGTCTACGGGCGAGATTGGTTGCAATGCAGGATTTGCTGGGTGACGGTTGCACGTAACCTTTATGCTTTGATTTTATGGTAGTTTTTTGCTTTATATGCCTACTTAGTGTATGTTTAGTTTGTGCCAAGACTTATCATTTATGTGCCATTTTTCCGCTACTTTCTTCCATTTTTTTATTAATGGAATTCTTGGTAGCTAGACTTTGTTTG
Organism: Thalassia testudinum; assembly: GCA_037157565.1. Classification (NCBI taxonomy): domain Eukaryota; kingdom Viridiplantae; phylum Streptophyta; class Magnoliopsida; order Alismatales; family Hydrocharitaceae; genus Thalassia; species Thalassia testudinum. The sequence continues at coordinate 258,437 of JAZHRO010000080.1, forward strand.
TGCAACCAGAATTAAATAAACTAGCATCTTTTCTATTGCCACTCCTAGAAATTGTACCTCGTTAAGGGCTTGGGTTTCTGGGGTGTGACAACCTACAGTGGTACCTGAGCATGCACCTCACAGGAAGTGTGTATGCTGTGGTTGGTATAGCATTGCGATCAGATCTTAGTTGTGGTTGAGTGGTGATGGCACATATTTGATTTGTTCAATGTGTTGTAGAATGCCTTCAAGAAGGAAGCGTTCCCAAGGCGGTAATCAGAACCCCACAAATCCTATTATAGTTATAAGCCAGCTGTAGGGTATAATGAATCAGATGTATGGGACAATGTAGAGCTTGCTGGAGTCCATGAATAGAATTGGATCAATTGAGAGAAGGAATGGAGCCAGTGGAAGTGGTGGAGGATAGAAGAATCACCTGAGGGTGAAAGTGGTCATGATCAACCAACTTCCTTAGTCATAACAATGAGCACAGAGTTTGAACAACTCTAGAAGTTGAAGCCACCTACTTTCTCGAGAGCTGGTGATCCATCTACGGTAAAGCATTGGGTTTTGAAGATTGAGAAGATTTTCAATACTCTTCAGATGGAAGGAGAATACAAGGTGTTGTTGGCTACGTTTCAACTTGAAGGCATTACAAAAAGATGGTGGGCCACAGTGTAGGTCTTTGAGCCATCGCCAGTGACTTGGGACATGCTTTTGAAGATGTTTAATGATTAGTTTTATCCGCAAGAGTGGAAGGCTTAGAAAAGGGATGAATTTATGAATCTTCAACAGGGCTAGATGACTGTGATAGAGTATAGGGTCAAGTTCATGGAACAACTTTGCTTTGCTGGAAAAGCATTTGAGAATGAAGAGGAATGACCTTGGAGATTTACTTGGAGTGTGAGAGAAGACCTGAGAATGCAGTTAGCTGGAATGCCAACGAATGGTTTGATTGAGACGGCTGAGAGAGCTATGGTAGTCAAAAGGACGATGCCAATGATCCAACAATGAGAATAGACCCAACAATCACTCCTTGGATCAGGAGGACCTACTCGCAAGAGCAACTGCCAATCTTAGTGATACAACCTGATAATGACAGACTCTCAACTGGTAGAGTAGAGTTTGGTGTGGATAGCACCCTGTATACTACGAGTGAGCTTTCTAAGAGGAGGGGTTGCGCCAATTGTGGAAAGAGTCATTCCAGACCGTGTCATGCTCCAAAGTTATGTTTCAAGTGCAGGAAACCTGGACATCTAAAGGACCGTCCTATGAAGAAACAAGTGGTAGCCTGGACTGTAGGATGCTAGGGCAAAGACAATGGGTTGGGGGCAATACACTGAACGTATGAGAGATTCAAACTGCTCCTTTTGTGAACCAGGACAAGGGACCTATTGCAACTAAAGGAAAGTGATGGGTGACCCTACAACGGATGACGACCCTGATGTTTGAGCCTGGTTGGTAGGCTCAGGATAGCTCTAGTCTTTTGATGTACTGATTTCGATGTGAACTCCCTCATTTTGTGTTCTTTTATAACCTGAGGGAGGGTATCCGATATATTGTAATGGTTATGGCTACATGTATGTAATGAATGCTATGTTGCTTTGATATTCATGCCTTGTTCTTTTGTCTTGTTGTGGCATTGTTTGGCTAAAGTTATTTGTAGCTATATAACAGTCCAAGCTTAGACCTGACTGCCTAGCTGATTTCGAGTACGAAAGCCTTTTAAGGAGGGTAGAGTGTAAGGGTTTGGATTTTTAATGTACTTAATGGGCTAATTAAAATTTTAACTTGGTTGCTTAACGGTGGATCAAGGGCCTTGAGAAATGATAAAACCCTCGAAATTATTAACAAGTTTAACAAATGTTGTAAGGGGCCTTTTATAAAGAAAATATTATAGGTGGCCTTTCTTGGAACCTAAGAAATTGGGTGGAGGACCTCGGGTGCAAAATTTCCACCCCTTATATAAGTGAAGGAAAATTAAAAATAAAACAAAAATCCCTCAGTTGCTTCCTTTCCAAGCCTCCTCACCTCTCCCAATGGTGCAACGCTCCTCTCCTCTCCCTCCACCGGCCAGCCACCCCTTTGCTGGCTGCCACTGCCACCGCAGCTAGTCGCCATCACTGGAGGACTTGTGAAATTGCACTAAAGGGGGGGTGAATAGTAAATTTATAAAATATTGTAAGACAAAAAATACAATCACAAAAAGAGGCACAAGATTTTTAGGTGGAAACCCAAAATGGGTAAAAACCACCACCTAAGCCAATCCCTTGACTTAGGATTTTCGATCACAAAGTGATCAATCTACTAATCACACTACTTAAACGAGGGTAGTGTACCTCGATTATAAATACCACCTCTGATCCCTAAACGGAGGTTTCTCCCTTCACAATGAAGAGATGGGGACCCGACAGGCCAGATACCAAAACTACAAAAATAAGAATGAAACAACACCTATAGAACACCCCAAAATATTAATGACTTCCTTATCTATTAAGCATAAAAAGAACTCTTTGAGAATTAGCAGAATGAAGTGCATCGGGAGTGTGGGTTTGCCCTTTAATCAGAGTGTTGGCACAGCACAAGGACAAAAGGAAGCAAAGAGTGGTGAGCAAGTGATTTTCTAAGGAAATTGAATCTCAAGAGGTGTATCTTGCCTATGAGGATTGTAGTCTATTTATAAGCAAGTTTGGAACCTTCAAGAATGCTTGCGAGAGGTCTCCTAGCCATTAGAGGCAAGTCCCAAGAGATTGGGACGAAATCCAACACAAATCAAAGCAATCATGAATCTGACAGCAATATCAGACGTCTAATTTTAGGTTTAAACGTATTGTAAGACATTCGATTACAATTATAAACGTCTGATACTATTAGCCAGGCTTACTGTTTTCATTGGATCGAAACAGGGACGTCTGATATATTCATATAAGACGTCTAATTATAAGTGGATTCATTCCTGTTTTGATCAGATCTAAACAGGGTTCTAGATTTTAAGGAACAAACGTCAGTATGGACATCTGTAGGATTTCCTAGACATTTGGAAACATAAAAAGGACTTGCCTTGGAAATCTAAGAGATCTTTGGTTTCTAATAAAATTTGCACAGAAATAAATGAGCAACGGTCCATTGATAGACGTATGGAGACATGTCCAGACGTCTAAAAATGTATTTGCCCGTTATTAACAGAAAGAAAATAGGTACTTGAGTCTAACAGTTGGTTCAAGGATGTCCAGGCGAACAATTAGACGTCTGGATGAGACTATGGACGTCTGATAGAAGGTTGTTTCGGCTGATGCCTAAGAAGTCAGAATGCAAAGACAATGCTATAAGTATTAGACATATAAAACAATGATCAGATATCTTAAAGTTGAAAATCAGACGTCTGATAGTTGTTATAGATGTCTGATTTGTGGCTTAATGTTAGGTTTTTATTTCTAATTTATCCTAAGTGTAGAGAGCCTAAGTTAGCTATTTATAAGTTATATTTGGGGGCTCCTTACAACATCTCTAGACTCAAATAAAATAGAAATGACAACCTTTGAAAGTTTACATAAAAGCCTATGACCTATGACAACACTCAAGCTATTCTAGTTTTCATGCTTTTAATCCTGAAAGTTGAACTACCAATGTCTCCCTTTTTGATGATTTTCAAAATATATTTGTAGGTTCTTATTTTCTCCCCCTGAAAGTTGTACTTAGTAATCTATACTAATTTTGAAAAGATTTTTCATAACTTTTCATGTCATTTCCTAAGTTCTTCCCTAAGTTCTTTTTCCTCTTTTTGAATATCATCATGAAGGATTTTGAAAGGGCTTGAATCTTAAATTACAAGTGTTATATAACGACATTGATAAAACTCTGTATGCTAAAGTATAATTAAAATAGCAAAGCATTAAAGTAAACCAACTAGGAAAAGAATGTATGTGCCCTAAGCAAAGACTAGCTATTGTTCCCAAAAAAATATATAAGTATGGGGTTAAAGCCCCTTAATATAAGCCAACATGGAAAGACAGAAAGAGAGAAAAACAAAAGAACTAAACTATTCTTAATCGTAGCGGCAGCAGCGAACGGGTCCCTAACCCAGTTGCAGATTGCGAACATCGATATGGAGTTCGTCGATGTCGGGGCGCATACTTCCCATATAAGTGTACATCTCGTCGGTTCGTCGCAACAAGAGAGAGATGCCTGAGGAGAGGGAATTCGTGGCGGGATCCCATGTCTCATTAAAGCTCGAGCGAGGAGCTTCTATTTGAAGTGGACGTTCTTCATGGATATCCAGAAAGGGTGGAAGGGGTTCTTCTTCAGCAGGCTCTTCGGCTAGCTCAAGATGCTCTCTAAGAATCTGCATCTTGGCGGTTGTTTCCCTGTTGTAGGGCTCAATCTTTTTATCAATCGTCTGGTCATTGATGAAAATCCGATAACTTGCAAAAATCTTGGATAAAATGGGCCCAAATGGTAGAGACGCCCCATGGTCCTCATTCATAACACGAACAATGAGGCGGTAGTAGTTGAAGGGAATGTGACGTACGGTGGCAAAAAGGAGCGCCTTGTGTTGACGCGAGATATAGTCAAAACCTCCCGATTTATTTAGAAGGTCCCACCCAAAAATGCGAGAGAGTAATCGAGAAAGAGGTTTAAGGTTCTTGCATGGTAGGGTGCCAAGATTTTTGACATATTTTTCAGGTAGGACTAATTCTTGATTGATGGCTTTTGAGTCATATTGCCTCAGAATGTCATTGAAGTTATTTCCCTCATTAGGGATGGCAAGGACAGAAATAGAATCAGAGGTGATATGGATTTCACGCCCAAATAAACGGGTATGTAATTCAAGTTCATCGTTGCTGTAGTCTTCAACGATGTTGGCGTAGAAAAGTCTGACAATATCAGGAAACACGCCAATAGTTCCAACACCAGAATGGAACTGTTGGTCAAAATAGTGGAAGAGATGAAGGGTTTCAAGATGTTCCTGAAGGTTTAGATGGGTAAAGTCATTCCATTCAATGAATCGAAGGCACTTGACTTTGGCATTTGCGAAGTGACGAAATCGCTGTCTAGCGATGTTGCCATGCAGTTGGTCAACCAAATAGGCGGAGGAGGAGGTGGAAGAGCCCTCGACTTGCTTCCGACGGGGAGGCATTTTGGGTAGGTTGGGTGGTTGGGTTTTGAAGGGAGGGGTTTGGTGTTTTAGGATAGAACACCTGTGAAAGCAATCCCACACCAGTCATTCAACCAATAATACAATATAGTACCATACATGCATACAACAATGATACTAGAAAACAACAGAAAAAATTGTGTGGCAGTATGCCTTAAGGCAATACAACCTGCTATAATGTTGTGACAATATACCTTTGAACTCAAGCCACTAAGATGTCGGCTTGAATCACTTGAGGTAATACTCTTGCCATTAACATCCAAAAGGGCATACATTCATGCTATATATAAAAAATAAGTTCCAAGCTATAGGTTTTGTTCTAGGGTTTTAGCTCCTAGGGCAAAATAAGCAAAATGGAAGAGAAAACCTTAAACGAGTTGTTCATCAAAAAGAAGAGACAAGTTGAGGGCTTTAAAATGACTCGAGCAAAGATGTGGAGATACCCTAAGGGTTTAAGAGATTATACCCATGAAGGAGGGTTTTCAGACGTGCGGAGGAGTGGAGCGGTCGTTTGACGGCGAGATGGGTAGCACCAACTTGCAACTGGTGCTCGTCAGGTGGGAGAAAGAGTTGAGGTTTTAGGGATTTTGAGCATGGGGGAAGTGGGACCTCAACAAGTGGGATTTTATACCCCAAGGGGTTGAGCAAGTCTCCCCCTGAAGTTGGGGAAAATTTCATTGCAAAACCATCTAGAGAACAAATGCGAAATGTAGATTTTGGCCAGATCAGACATTTGATGATGTCGTCATACGTCGGGATTGGCCATGTGGGATTTTAACCCTTGTGATGGTTCGTCTGTTTTTAATACCAGATGACGTATCTGACGATTAATTAAAAATTTAGACGTCTGATTTCTGCAGACATACCTCCCTGGAAAATAGTTTATTCTCTAGGTTGTCGTCCGATTTCATAATCAGACATCCTACATGACATAAAAAGTTAAAATTAGACGTATGATTTCTGCAGTCAGTCCTTCCTGGATCTCACCCCAAAGCTACAGGTTGTCTAATTTCTTTATCAGACAACTTACAAGACGTTTGACTGAATCATCAGACGTCTGAATCTAGACATCCTAATACAAATCTTGATGCAAAAATAGACGTCTGTCAACACACCAGGATGACTGTCCAGACATCTGTGAATGATAACGGACGTCTGGAATAGCACTTTTATTAGCTCCTCACATATAAAATCAATGTCTGTTCCACATCTTCAGATGTCAAATTTTTAAGTATAAGACGTTTGTGGTATTAATCAGACGTCTGATATTGCACAGAATGTGCATTTTGATGTTTGAACTGTGTTTGAAGGTTCTTAACTTGGTAAAGTCAAGGCTCCTTTTATGTTCATGACAAACAAAATTCTACCACGTCAATAAATTCTTCAAATATCACTTAGCTTACATATGTCTAGTTTCCTACGTATGTAATTAAAATGATCATAATTCAAAGGTTTTACGAAAATATCAGTCAATTGCAATTCAGTACAAATAAATTCAACATCGATTTCTCCCTTAAGTACATTATCCCTCAAAAAATGATGTTGAACATCAATATGCTTTGTACGGGAGTGATGTACGGGATTTTTCGAGAGGTTGATAACACTAGTATTATCACATAATATTTTTATTTTATTAAATATCAAGTTAAAATTCTTCAAAGTATTTTTCATCCATAGCACTTGGGAACATGCTAGAACAGCGACTATGTATTCAACCTCCGTGGTTGATAGGGCTACACTAGATTGTTTCTTTGAGAACCATGAGACTAGTGATTCGCCCAAGAATTGGCACGTCCCATTAGTACTCTTCCTATCGGTGCGACTACCTGTGTAGTTCGCATCGCTATATGTAACTAAGTTGAATTGTGGACTCCTAGGATAGAATAACCCATAATCAGATGTGTCAACTAGATATCTAAATATTCGTTTTACAGCATTTAAGTGTGATTGTTTAGGATTTGATTAAAACCTAGCATATAAGTAGGTACTAAATAAAATGTCAGGTCTACTGGAAGTTAAATACAGTAAAGATCCAATCATGCTATGATAGAGCTTTTGATTTATGGGCGTACCTGATTCGTCCAAGTCTAGGGAAGTTGTGACACTCATACGAGTGTTCTTCCCTTTACTTTTCGCCATTCAAATCTTTTCAGCATCTCCTTTGTGTATTTTGATTGACACACAAAGGTTCCGAATTCGAGTTGAATGATTTGTAAACCCAAGAAAAACTTGAATTCACCCATCAAACTCATTTGAATTCTTCCTACATAATCTCTGAGAACTTTCTACACAGATTCATTAGTAGCACCAAAGATAATATCATCGACATATATTTGAACTAATAAAATGTCTTTTCCTTTTCTTTTAATGAATAATGTGGAATCAGGTTCCTCTATAGAAAATTTTGCATTTAACAAATAGTCTTTGAGCCTCTCATACCAAGCTCTAGGAGCTTGCTTTAGACCATATAGTGCCTTGTTTAATTTATAGATAAAATGAGACTTATCATGAGACTCAAAACCAGGAGGTTGTTTTACAAAAACTTCCTCCTTAAGGAATTCGTTAAGAAACACGCTCTTAACGTCCATTTGAAAGAGTTTAAAATCAAGGAAGGTGGCATAAGTAAGAAGCATGCGAATTGATTCGAGTCGAACTACGGGAGTGTAGGTCTCATCAAAATCAATTTCTTTTTCTTGGTTATACCCTTGTGCTACTAAACGAGCCTTGTTCCGAATGACTATACTAGATTCATTCAACTTATTCCGGAATACCCATTTGGTTCTTATTACCATTTGCCTTTTAGGCTTAGGTACTAGATCCCAAACTCCATTCCTTTGGAATGGGTTGAGTTCCTCCTGCATGGCCATCATCCAAGGTTCTTTGGAGCAAGCTTCCTCAACACTATTGGGTTCAACTTAAGATACAAAGGCGGAGAGACCGAAAGAGCAACTAAAACGAGATTGATTTTTAACGTCATCGGAAACACTTCCAATGACTTAACTTTCAGGATGATCCCTTTGATATATCCAATCTTTTGGAAGATTATGGATATTGGAGTTTGGAATGTTAGACACATCAATAGAAGAATCATCTTTAGTTTTCATATTGACTCGATCAATAGAGGAAGAGTGAGGAGATTCATCGAAGGAAACATGAAGGGTTTCCTCCACTATTAATGTGATCTTATTAAAGACCCGATATGCCTTACTACGTGAAGAATAACCAATAAAGATGGATTTTTCACCTTTGGCATCAAATTTATCTAAATTAGAGCGGGCTTTCAAAATAAAGCACCGACATCCAAAAACTTTAAAATAACTGATTTTGGGTATTTTCCCATAATATAATTCAAAACAAGTTTTTCGCAACCTAGACTGAATTAAGGTGCGATATAACACGTAACAAGTTGTGTTAACCGTCTCGACCTAAAAGTACTTCGGTAACCCCGAGTTTATGAGCAATGTTCGAGCACACTCTTGAAAAGTACGACTCTTTCTCTCAACCACCCTATTTTGTTGAAGTGTTCGGGGGAAAGAAAACTCGAGCAATATCATGCTCTTAACAAAAATCATCAAACAAGGAATTTTCAAACTCGCCCCCATGATCACTACGAATATGAGTGATTTGATAGCCTTTTTCAGTTTGAACCTTCCTACAAAAAACAGAAAAGGCAAATACTCCTTTGGATCTTAAGGAGACCTATGAAAACCTTGAAAATTTGTCTAAAATCACAAGGCAATATTTGTATCCACTAAGACTCTCATATTTTGTTGGTCCAAACAGATCCAAGTGAAGTAGTTCTAATGGTCTTGATGTGGATATAACTTTATTTTTAAAATTAGATTTCATAATTTTACCTAATTTATATGACTTACAGATAAGCTCATTTAAAAATTTTTCTTTAGGAAGATCTCGGACTAGTTCATGTTTGGCTAGTTTTTGAACTAGCTTCATATGAACATGTCTTAGTCTTTTACGCCATATACTTAATTCATTATTTGCTACAAGACATTAATAAGTGCTATCTTTATCAAATTCTACGATATAAATGTCTTTAAATCTAGTTCCTTTAAGAATGGTTTCATTGGTTGATGCATGCATAATTTCAAATATTTTCGAAGTAAATACTACCTTAAATCCCTTATCACAAATTTGACTAACACTTAAAAGATTATGTTTTAGTCCTTTAACTAGAGAGACATTTGAGATGGGAGAGAGATGGTTACCTATTTTAGCAAGGCCAATAATATGACCCTTGTGATTGTTGTCAAATGTAACTGTTCCTCCATCTGTAGGTTGGAGGTTCAAAAATAGGTGCTTGTCTCCCGTCATGTGTTTGGAACACCTAGAGTCCATCACCCATCAGCCTCCTTGATGGCGGTGGTCTCTTTGTCTTCTTTCTTGTAGACTCCTTTGCTCCTACAAAAGATCTCCGTTGGTGACTTGGTGTTTATATAGGTCTTTTCTAATTTGAGTTGTTCATCCTTCATTTTGTATATCCAAATTTTGACATTATAATATCCTTTGATTCCTACAAAACAAAGTGAAAGTTGTCTTTTTGATATCCATTGTAATGTGAATCCATATTTGTTAGTGGTCTCCTTTAGAGGAGGATCTGTTTTCGGCTCACTTTGACTAGGTTCATAAAAGCCTAGTCCAAATTTACTCGATGAAGGTTTTTGATGGGCAATGAGCTTATCCAAGTTATCTTTCTCCTTTGTAAATTTGGCTAAGTTCTCAAGAAGTTGATTTGATTTTTCTTTAAGGTGATTTATCTCTATTTTCATTATGTCTAGTTTATCTTCTAGTCCTCTAATCTCCACTCTAAGTAAGCTATTCTCATCCTTTTTAAAGGAATTTGATTTTTCAAGCATATGGATTTTGTTGAGTAATTCTTCTCTATCTAGAAATTTTGTTCACTCATTGTCGTATATAAATCATTTGTTAATGACTCTTTTTCAATCATTAGATTTTTTATTTGCATATTCAAGGCAATGGTTTCTTTAGTAAGAATTAGATTTTTCTCTTCAAGATCATTGATTAATTTCTTACTAAGTTTCTTCTTTTAGAGCTTTGCTTTTGGTCTTTGTTTTCTTAAGATCTAGATATAGTGAATCAAAAGCATCTTGTAATTCATCTAGAGAATAAGAGTTTACCTCAGGCTCCTCAGATTCATATTCGGAAGCATCTTTCGTTGCCATTAGTCCCAAGCAGGCCGTTTCTTCATTTGTTTCCTCCTCTTCTTCTTCAGAGGTGGAGTCATCCCAAGTTGCTTGGAATGCCTTCTTCTTGAGTCCCTTGGGCTTGGAGAACTTCTTGTAGTCGGAAGACTTCTTGTATTTCTTCTCATCATCCCTTTTGAGTAAGGGGCAATCCTTCCTTATGTGACATCTCTTCTTGCAATTATAGCAAACTAGAGGTTCTTCCTCCCTTTTCTTTCCCTTGATCTTTTTTCTATTTCTGAGAAACTTTTTAAACTTTTTAGCTAACAAAACGAATTCTGTCATCGATACTTACCTCATCGTCCAACGTAGTTTTGAAGGCTAAAGTCTTCTTTGGCTCCGATGTGATAGATTTCTTCTTTTGCTTCATTTTTGATTCATAAGCCATAAGATTCCTAAGTAGATTTTCTATGTTTAGATCCTCTACTTGGTTGGCTTCTTTTATTGCTGAGACTTTTTGCTCCCACTCGGGTCCAAGGGAGCGAAGGAGCTTCTCTTGAAGCTCCCCCTTTATAAATGTCTTTCCTAGAGATTTGAAGTTAATTACGATTAACGTGAATCGGGTGTACATGTCCCAAAGTCTCTCATTTTCCTTCATAGAAAAGGCTTCGAATTCTTGCGATAAAACCTTAATCTTAGAGGATTTAACTCTAGACGTACCTTTGTGTGTTACCTCTAAGGTTCTCCATATCTCGTGGGTGGTTGTACATTAGCTAATGCGGTTGAATTCCTCCGAGCTGAGTATGCAGTAGAGTGAGTTCATTGCCTTAGCATTCAGTCCAAGGTATGAATCTGCTCCACCGCGTATCCCATTTCAGGTTTCTTGGGAATGACGTATGTGGATTTGCATTTCTCCCAAACGGAGAAATCATTGGCTTGAAGCTACATCTTCATTTTCAGCTTCCAATAAGTGTAGTTTGTCCCTTTGAAGAGTGGTGGTCAGGTGGTGGATTGCCCCTCAGATTTGCCAGTGGAAATGACTCTCTCCTCCATATGATCTTTCTGCGGATGTTACTCCTAAAAGCGAAAAACCTGCTCTGATACCAAATGAAATTGCACTAGAGGGGGGTGAATAGTGAATTTATAAAATATTACAAGACAAAATACAATCACAAAAAGAGGCACAAGATTTTTAGGTGAAAATCCAAAACGGGTCAAAACTACCACCTAAGTCAATCCCTTGACTTAGGATTTTCGATCACAAAGTGATCAATCCACTAACTACACTACTTAAACGAGTGTAGTGTACCTCAATTACAAATCCTACCTCCGATCCTTAAACGGAGGTTTCTCTCTTCACAATGAAGAGACAGGGACCCGACAGGTCGGATACCCAAACTACAAAAATAAGAATGAAATAACACCTTTAGAATACTCCAAAATATTAATGACTTTCTTATCTATTAAACATAAAAAGAACTCCCTGAGAATTAGCAGAATGAAGTGCACCGGGAGTGTGGGTTTGCCCTTTAATCAGAGTGTTGGCACATCACAAGGGCAAAAGGAAGCAAAGAGTAGTGAGCAAGTGATTTTCTAAGGAAATTGAATCTCAAGAGGTATATCTTGCCTAAGAGGGATTGTAGTCTATTTATAGGCAAGTTTGAAACTTTCAAGAATACTTGAGAGATGTCTCTTAGCCGTTAGAGGCAAGTCCCAAGAGATTGGGACAAAATCTAACACAAATCAAAGCAATCATGAATCTGAAAACAATATCAGACGTCTAATTTTAGGTTCAGACATCTTGTAAGACATTCGATTACAATTATGGACGTCTGATACTATTAACTAGGCTTACTATTTTCCTTAGATCGAAATAGAGACGTCTGATATATTCATATAAGACGTCTGATAAAAATCTTGGACATCTAATTATAAGTGGATTCGTTCCTGTTTTTACCAGATCCAAACATGGTTTTAGATTTTAAGGAACAAACGTCAGTATGGACGTTTGTAGGATTTCCTAGACGTCTGGAAACATAAAAAGGACTTACCTTAGAAATCTAAGAGTAGATCTTTGGTTTCTAATAAGATTTACACAAAAATAAATGAGCAACGGTTCATTGATAGACGTCTGGAGACGAGACATGTCCAAATGTCTAAAAATGTATTTGCCCGTTATTAACAGAAAGAAAATAGGTACTTGAGTCTAATGGTTGGTTTAAGGACGTCCAGGCAAACAATTAGACGTCTGGTTGAGACTATGGACGTCTGATAGAAGGTTGCTTCGACTGATGCTTAAGAAGTCAGAATGTAAAGGCAATACTATAAGTAATTAGACGTTTGAAATAATGATCAGACGTCTGACAGTTGTTATGGATGTCTAATTTATGGCTTAGTGTTAGGTTTTGTTTCTAATTTATCCTAAGTATAGAGAGCCTAAGTTAGTTATTTATAAGTTATGTTTGGGGACTCTTTACAACTTCTTTAGACTCAAATAAAATAAAGATTACAACCTTTGAAAGTTTACATAAAAGCCTATGACCTATGACAACACTTAAGCTATTCTAGTCTTCACGCTTTTAATCCTCCGACTTGGAAAACTTCATATGACCTGCAATTGTGTTATTATAGAGTGAAATATGCTATGTTTATGTTTTATCTCTTTTTCTTTATTTTGTAAAATCATTAAAATATTATTCATGAGGGGTTGAACTAACAACTTGTTACTGTTGTTGCTACCGTTGATACTATGTCCATGGAAATGAAGAGATAGAGGAGCTTCATTTTGAGGTTGGGTTTGTCTCTTGATTCCCATCCTCTTGTTTCCTGTGTCTAGGAATGATACAAGGGAGGGTTTTTTGGACGTGGAAATCGTGTTGGCTTGTGGGTCTTGTGGGTGAACCCTCTACATGCTTGATCTCAAGGGTTTTGAGGGTGCTCTTGGGCATAAGGGTTTTAAATAAATTGAGAGGGCGTCTTCCTTGATTTTCTCTAGTTGCATGTGTTCTTTTCATGCTTGCAAACACAGAATGGCGTTTTAAATGTGTGGCGTTAAATGGTGATTGTGGGTTATTGAATGAGAGATTTGACGTTCGGAACTAGGCGTTGGAGGCACCTAGTATCGGTATTGGTGACCAGTACCGATATTGGTTGGCTCAACACCAGCCCAAAGGGCCACGAGTTTGGGATTGAAGGCATGCGATACTGGCACTAGTGCCTAATATCGGTACTGGATGGCTTCAATTGGCCATGATTGGTGGTGCCTAGCACCGGTACTGAAGTTTAGTACCAGTATCAGCTGGTCATGTTGAGGCTGTGTTATGGGTGGCTAGTACCTGTACTAGAGCTTAGTACCAGTACTGGCACACTATGACTTGGTTGGGATAGTGGGTGATATTTCCATATTTATTTATGTTAATTAATGACTAACTAATGTTAGTCTAAGGGTAATATGAGTTAGATTGCACTCAATTAGGTTATATTAGTCATTTTAGGTCATTCCGTAAATAATGCATACTTGTGGACTTTGTGTAAATTTTCCTACAATTGTATCTGGTACTATGATGTGTTTATTTTTATACGTGTAGGTACATAATTTCAGGTTGTTTGGAGCATGCAAGGTTGAATGAATTTTTTATTTTGATCTTAAGCTCAATTGGAAGAGAGCTAAATCTAATTTGGTGGACCTATTTGATAACCATTTAGCCTTAAACCCTAACCCATTTAGGAGCCTAATTGACCTTAGCCTAGCACCTAAATTCCTAGTCCTAACCAACCTATTTTTGGCTGACCAATACACCTTAATTTTCCACCATTATGACTTGGTCGTTCACTTGATTTCATATCCACACAACATCCATCCACGTGACCTTCCCATGCAAATTTACATGCACCCTTAACCCCATCCATGCAATATCCCCACCAAAACCCACGTAACCACACTCTTACGTGACATATTCCCACCCCAAACCCTCGTCCTTCCCATGCAAATACCTATCCAAACCTACGTATAACCCCCAAAAATCCCAAACAACCCACCACCGAACTCAACACCTAATCCACCTCTATCCCCCTGCAACAATTAAACGTAGCCCTCTCCATATCCACCCACCTACGTAGTAACAAAATCCCAACACCCCCCACCGTAAATCCCTTGTCCAATCGCTCAGGTACCCACCGCTCTCTCCTATCTCTATCCTTCCCTCCATTTGATCCCTCCATTTGTTTTGGTTGGCCAATGAATTCACATCAAAGTCGATGGAATTTTGGGAGGTATTTTCTTATCTAATTTAGCCGTGGGTCTCTCTCTCTCCACTTAGTTATTTTATTTTTCATCCTATTATTTAATCTAAGCCATTCATCACCCTTCCAATCTAATCTAGACCCTTAGGTTTATTTCCAACAAAAACCTAATCTATCCTATCACTTTGCCCTCAATCCTAACCTTTGATCCTTAATCTAATTAATCCTAGCCCTATAATTGAGTGATCCTAGACACTCTAGATCAACTAATAGGAAGCCTCCCTATTTCCTATAAATACATCTAGCTGCCCCTTAGGAACGATCTCCTACTTAGAACTTCCTACCTCCACATAATCTCTACTAACTAGTGCTAGTCTACGCCAACTCTGGTGGTTTTGCCGGGTACAACTTCTCATCCGCATCTACGTTGACACTTCGGACTTCGCCTTCGAAGTCCATAATTTATGCATTTCTCTAGTTTAGTTCTAATTGTAGTAATCTAATTCTAGTTGCAACTTTCTACGCATTCCTCTAGTTGTAATACTACTTCTATTGGTGTTAAACTCTTATCTTATTCAATAAAAATTCTAGTATTTATTTTCAACTTGTCTTTAAGCTGTATGCTTTCTAGTAGTAGTATATTATAGTTCTAGTGATTGTATGCCATTAGATTTAATATTAGTTCTAATAATCATCTCATTTGATATTTAATTCTAGTTCTAATTAGGAAAGTGATTTTGATCTATTTGCTTTCCTGCGAATGACTTGAACTCCTATATTTTTATTCGAAAAAATCTTGAGTTCGATTTTACTTACAAATTTAAGAGTTTCTGTACGCATTTACTACGACAAAAAGTGAGTTTCCTCAATCACATCCATGCATAGAACAGTGGGTGCCGAACATCGATACCTAAGATTAGTACCGATAGTAATGCACATGTTCCACCCTGTTTGAGCCATTGAGGCATGGAACTCATGAACTCTATAAGAAAAGGATTAAAAGTCGATTTAATCTGCCTAAGTAAAGGTCTAAACTTGCAATGCTGAACCTGATAATGACTCGGTTAGAGTTTAATAAGTGGAAATGCTTTGATCCTAAGGTCTTAGATAAGATCCCAGGCGATCTAATAGGTCTTTTGGGTTGCTTGATCAAGTATTGATAAGGAGAAAAGGGACTAAGTAGCGATCATGAGAAGCAGGCTAGAATAGCCTTCTAGGGATTTCGACATCAAGAAATGCGTAATTTTGTGTTGAATAGTTCTCTAGAGATCACCAGAAGTAGGGTATCGCTCCTGTTGAATCATTTGGATTGAGTGCTTAAGGTTATCTTGTATGGAATAGCTTTCCAGGGACTTTGAGTGCAGTCAAAGTTTCGGCGAACGGAGTCGATATCCTTCGTCTGGTGGGCATGAGTGCTCTAATATTTCCTTTGGCCAAGGAGGGGTTATTGTACAAGTGTACCATTGGAGAGGATATATCAAGATCTTCTATATGGAGTTGGAACCTACGATTTTGGGTGTAGGTTAGAGATCCAACCGGCTAGTGAAATTATATACTACCCTATTTTTGTTGTGATACAGTAGTTGTTTGTCCTTACTGGACCGATTGGTTCATTCCTATTTTGTGACCTATTTTCAGGTTGTTGCCGTCGTGCGTCGTCGACAGGAGAGATTGGTTGCAATGCAAGATTTGCCAAGTAACAGTTGTAGGTAACCTTTATGCTTTGATTTTATGGTAGTTTTTTGCTTTATATGCCTGCTTGGTGTATGATCAGTTTGTACTAAGACTTATCATTTTTGTACCATTTTTCTGTTGCCTTTTTCCATTTTGTTAATTAACGGAATTCTTGGTAGCTCGACTTTGTTTGTGCAACTTGAATTAAATAAACCAACACCTCTTTTGTCGCTACTTCTAGAAATCCGACCCTCGTTGGGGGCTTGGGTTTCTAAGGCATGATAAAATCTGTTACATAGGTGTTTGTGATAGATTGGAGGAATAAGCTCACTCTAAGTATATTGAGAAATGACAATTCCACATGTGGTCGCAGAATCTTGATCAAACTCAATGCAAGAGAAGATAGTCCTTTAGGAAAGGATCTGATCTTCGTTCTCATCCCAATGATACTAAGAGATATCAGAAATAATATTATCGAAGGAGGAATCACAGTTGTCTAATGGGTTTAGACCTCAAGATAATATTATCCTTAATGTGTAAAGGATTAACGAGTATTTGGAACACCTATGGAGGCATAGTATCATAAGTCCACAAATCCTAAATGTTTCATTATTGACATGATGAACCAATAATAATTTTGATGAATTCCTACTTGTAGGAAAATCGAATACTATTTAAAGAGCTAATTTACATTTGATTTGATGATTAATTGCACCTAACTTAATTACGTTAAAAATATAAGGGTTGGATTGCACTTAATTAATATTAAGAGACTAAACCCTAACATCCCATAAGTTGTTATCGGCTTATCCCGTAAAATTTAAATAGGATTAGATCCCAACCCTTGGATAGAGATCCAAGGGTCCCCATCATGGTAGGATTAGGGTAATATCTCCCAAGGCAAACATGAATCCATCATTCAATTCAATTCAATCAATCAATAATCCCTTCAATGCCTCCACTGTCGCCAAGAGAGAGAGAAGAAAAGTGCTGGCCGCTCCCTTCAAATCTCGCAATATAGAATGTCCAAACTTCTTGTTGAAAGTCTGAAGAGGGTTCTGGAAGTTTGACAACAGCGTTCGACTTCCAAGAATGCCTAAATTGGAGGTCTGATACATGTATCAGACTTCTAATTTGTGGGGTTCTCTCTCCATCTTCTCTTGATTGTCTAGAGATGACGCGAGGAAGGAGGACGATTGTCGTCCTCAATCCCTACTAAAGAGTTTGCAGGATTGATTGTGATTGATCATCCTTAGCATGGTCTTATCCACTTGTCAAGGAGGGTTCTAGATGTGTCAGGACTTGTTGTAGTGGGCACCATATATAGGGTGCCGATCTACACCTCCTATGAAGGTATAATCCTCTATCAAGTGGGAATTAGGAACAAGAGAATTAGTTTCTTCCATTTGGTTTTGATTTTAGGGCATTTTATATTTCATTACATGATCGAGTTTGTGGCATTGATTCGATTGTGGTTTTTGAAATTTTTAAAAAATGTTGTTTCACACTTCTGCGATATCACAAGTTGATCCGATCGAACCCTTTAATGGTATTAGAGCATGGACGATCCATATTTTGTGAGAAAATTTTGGATTTTAATTTTAAATGCATTTAAATTTGATAATCAGAACTTAATATATGTTTTGATTGCCAAGGGGATGTTTGAGTTTGGTGTCAAATGTTTAATGGGTTCTTGGTCAAATGTTTGATTATAGGATCAGATGGCCAACAAGTAACCTTGAATGTCAACATTGGATGATAGATGTACGATGTTGCAAATCAGGGAATCAGACATTTGATAATAATATTAGACATATGATGTTACAAAATAAGGTGTTTGACCTTATGATTAGACGTTTGATGATGTAACGGAAAGCATTCCTATTTTCTAGTACGACCTTGTTGCAGTAATGGATGATTGACGTAAATCTTAGATGTCCAATTTGTGAGGTCATACGATCTGATGTCTAATTATTGAAACATATTTTTTTGAAATCTTGTCCTCTTGTTTTGGGTGCCTGCTAAGAGTCATCGGATGGCCAAAGAGTATTACCACCACAACAAAAGGTCAAAGGTGACGAATATTTTATGAAGATGATAACAAATAAATCGTTATATGATCTCCCAACGAATAATTTATTCGTTACCATATTCGTTACTATACGAGTCGTTAAATTTACAACGAATAATATATTTGTTGACAAATTCAAACAATGAATAAAATCGTCACTAAAATCATCACATAATTTAAATTTAATAATAAAACTTTCAGTTTATAACAATTATCTTCGTTGCCTTATAAAGAATATGCTAATGATTAATTCGTCGTAATATAAGATGGATATAAAAATTTATTAATCATCCTATAAAACACTTATAATAAATCATACTTAGAATTTATTTTGATTAACTATAAAATGAATAATTATTCTACAATATCCACAACATATTCCTCACAAATGAAAACTTTATAATGGAAATTTTATAGAAAATACACTAGAAAATTTATGGACAAGTTTCATTGCAAAATATATTTGAGGGGGCTAAAAATTTACTTAATTTCGATGACAAAAGAACTAAAAATAATCCAACCACCTAAAATTTATCAAAAGTTTGGAATAAATATCAACCTTCTAAGTAGACATGATTTGCATAAAAATTCTACTGTATCAAAGTTTTGCCTTTATAAATAAAAGATAAATGAAAGCACATGTATAACATATTTTGCAAAACTAACTTGCTTATTCAACAAGAGAAGAAAATACTACCACCACATCCTTAGGAGGAGACTGCATGAGAAAAAGATATTGCCCCTGTACAAAGAAGAAAGGAAAATTCTCACTATAATTATTTCCACTAAGCACTAATAAAACATCTAAAACTATTAACAAAAGGGAGGAACACAGATAAAACTTTAACACCAATAACAATTTACACTACTAATAAAATTGCTGAACTAGTTTTTGAAAAGTAATAAAATTGTTGAATTGGTTACCATCCTGATTTTTGAATCTCATTGGACTAAAAAACTCATTTAGATTGCTTACCATATGTTAATTCAAAAAATAAAAAAGCAAACAACCTAAGGATACAAATAAAAACTTAGGATCCCAAACTGGCAGATACAAGATGGGCTACAGGTAAAACAAGACTACAAAATTATGATTTGCTTTGGTCAGATACAAGAGCCACAACGAGCGGATCCCAACCCCATCCAAGTAGAGGATGCAATTAGAGGAAATTAATGCAACTTGCTCTCCTCCTTCCCATCCTTGCACCCCTTGTCATCCTTGTCATTGAACCCATGTTCTATTATCTCTCACACCCCAAGCTTCCATTATTATCTCCTACGCTCCTCACAGGTATACATCTTGCCAAAGCCATGATGTTTGCGCTAACACTTGGAATTAATGCCCACCAAACATCAGCAATTACAATGTCAAGGTGCTCAATGGCGAGAGATGATACATAGCATCCTCCCTAGAATATGCATCCCGGAAAACCCCATCCATGAAGGTGACCCTCTGTTCAGTTGGATGATAAATAAAGTTGCACATCCATGAATTAACTCTAGTTCATCAATAACGATCTCCCAAACGTGTTCTAGGGAGGAGGATGCCATCTCCTTGACCACGTAGCTCCTGCAGACATGGGTGGGCATTCCAAATCTTCTGGTTAACTTCTAAATTTATGGCTTTGACATGATGGTGATGAGTACTATTGGAAGGATGGGTTGCTATTGGAGACTTGGGAGTATTAAATTTGCAAGGACAAAAGATGCACCTAGAATTATCAAAATATATGGCATGATTAACATAACCCATGAACTCCGCATACATAATGAACTTTTTCACTAGCTCCTTGCCAACACAACCCACAATGGCTACAATGGACATGTACATATACCATAGCCCAAACAACTCATGTGATAATCTTTTAGATTCTCTGAGATTTATCTTGCATTTTGTCAATTCAAAGAAAGTGGGGTGGACTATACTATTTGAACAAATTCAGTATATTTATGTTATGGTTAAGTTTTTCCTTTACCAAATTTCAAGTTCCATATATTTAGCTCTTTGTTTGTACACCTAGGCTACTATCAAGCTTTCCTCTATCCACGGACCTGATTATTATTTTCTATAGAACTATGTTCCTTCTGCCAGGTAGTCACAGAGGAGAACTAAGTAAGCCTTTTAACAATCTTTTAGGCTATTATTTCTCTGTTATTATTTTCTCTATTCTAATGTCAATGAAATTCAAATCGCACAAAAGATTGCTAAGTAAAAAAATAAAATAAAGTAGAAAAGAATAACAATCATATACTTTCTTTAACTAAACTTTGATGATATTGGTTCCATTTCTAATCAAAATATTATGTATAGTGACAGACAAAAATGGTTTGTCAGAATACTGCAATATAGGCTTAGTATTCTTAATTAGGCAGGCACCCATAAAGAGGAGAAAACTGATCAGGTCAACCCCATTATAAACACCAACCTGCACAGAGTATGAATAGTTTGAACTAGCTGGATTGTGATCATGTTGATTCCTTGCCATTCAGATATTACAAATCCCTGTAAATGATACCATCAGAAAATTGCCTTAATAAACATTTCTTTCAGAAAAAAGGTTTTGAAGGGCTACTCTTTTTCAAATAAGGGAGTTGTAGAACAATGACTTAACCTTACTTCAATGCATGGACTTACTATAATGTAATGATGGATGAACACAAACAGTCAGAGCAATGTGTTACAGACCTGGAAGTGCAGCTTCCACTTAAGGAAGTTGGTCACTAAATCACGGTTGACATGCATCTTTTCTCCATTCCAACTTGAGAAAGAGACCATCACGCTTGATACCCCCATGGCAACAGCCTTATAGTAGGGAACCATGTGGACATGAAGCAGCTCATGTTTGCTAACAATTGTGTTGCCTACATTTGCACCATCATGGGTCTGACGTTATTTTATTTTTTTGCTTAGCAATCTTGTAGTCACTAAGAAGTCTTTTTCTTCCTATAGGTAATTAAAGTAACAGAGAATGGACAAATCATATTTTCAAAATGAAATTAACGAAGACATTTTCCATCAATTTAAAAAAGTCATTTCCTTTTAGACTTAATTAAGGAAAAGCATACTCCGAGAATTCTAACAAATGAGAAAAGTAATCAAACATGGATGAGATCCCTAATGGAAAACCATGCACTTATTAAGATAACAGGGAAATGAGGAAGATCGACAAACCTGGCCTTACCTAAGTTGCTGTGATACGAGACCTTTGCTCCTAAAAAATTGCCGTCGATGAAAGAAAAAAAGGAAGCAGAGAAAAAAGATAGAAGGTACACATCAGACATGAAAGTAAACATATGTATATGGATGTTTCTAAACGAAAGAAGGAAATCTCAAGAAAACAAAGGGAACTATCTAGTCGCATTTGGACTAGTGACTTAAATACCTCATTTTAATTATTTTGAATCCATATCAAAGAGAAATATCTTAAATATTGAAACATATATATATATATATATATATATATATATATATATATATATATATATATATATATATATGAGGGAATAAGCGCCATTAGGGCATTTCATCGAATAATTGGAAGGCACAGAAACCATGCACACTCTCTACCAAAAGAACATACCTAGCTGCTCCATTGAAATAGATTTAGATCTAAAAAATGCAAGTCTCAAACCTTCATCTTTTCTTCTTCCATGATGACATCCATTAACTGCCTATGCAACAAGATATATCAAACGTAAATTAGCAACCTTAAGCAAAGAAAGACTAACACAATCAACCGCCAGTCCAAGTTCAAGCCTAACACACAAATCCGAAATCCCTAATTTCAGTGTTGTTGATCAATAGATGATGTACTCGCTACATTCTCGTGCCACCACTTGAAAAACCAACATTCCCCATGCATCATCACACAAGTCGAGTGATGAAACAAAGATAAAAAATAAAACTAAAACAAAAAAACTCATAAATGATGGCATCAAAGCAGCTATCGACAGATCCTGAAGGCGATAACGACCACGAAACAAAGCGATACTATAGAGGAACGAGAGGAATCAGTGTAATTGTCACAACTTTGAGCAACATAGAGAAATCACGGACCTAGAAAACCACAAAACCACTGGTCTAGCAAGATGCTGAGATGGATTGAATGAGAAGGGGACTAGATCCAACGAGGGATTAGCTTCGGACCCACTCGAGCCCTAAGATCGAGCTCAGAAAATGTAAAAAAAAGGTAAAAATCAAGGAAAAAAGAAATGGGATCTAAGGGATTGGAGCATGGGGGTCTGGGTTTTTTTTTTGTGCGACAGTTGGGGGGGGGTACCTTCTCTTCGAGCTAGAGCTTTAGGTGGTCCAAGGGAGGGTGGTGGTGCCTAGGTAGGATCAAGGCCATGGCCACAAGAATTGAACTCCTGCAACGACATCTCGTTTCATTCTCTATCTCTATATCGATGTCCTCATAGCTCTCATCGGATCAGCGACAGGAGAGATCAGGCGAGATCGTAATCCGCGGCAAGGGTTTAGGCGTGGAAATGGGGATGGGTTTAGGTGTCGTGGGATAGAAGAGGTGGCGAGGGTTTAGGTGGAGGGAACGGGGATTCGGAGGGATTTAGATTGGAATAATTATAAATACAGTCCTACGCTTTATAGGTTAATAAATATGAATGTAACAATGATTATTCGTCGCCATTAAAAAATAACAATAACGATTACTTTCGTTGTTGGATAAGATTATAACTGTTGTTATTTTTAAAGTAAATAACGACGAATAACTTAAATTGTTATTATGTTTAAATATAACAAAAAATATTACTAGTCATCGTTATTTTTACATCCTTAAGTATGCATTTTGTTATAGTGTACAACCTTGATTCTAAATATGTTTATGACTTGAAATCAAATTAGATTTAATTTGACTATTAAGGAAAAATCTAATATAATTATTGGAGAATATTCATTTGTTTTTTCAGGATTTATTGTGATTTTGTTTGTGATTTTGACTGGTGACCTAATCTTGTGATTATAATTCTCATAGAGATAGGTGTGTAGATTTTTCAAAATCAAACCAAGGTAGAAAATTGCTATCAAAATTAATTTCAGAATTAATGGGATTAATTTCTGGATTAAGTGATTTCATAATCTGTATGTCATTTTTTCACAATATTTTAATGGTTTTATGTTGTGGAATAACAATGATGTAGTCATTGTGGCATGCAAAGTGGAGTGTTTGCTGATCAGGTTGAGTTATTTTTCATGTAATTCCTATGATTTGGGAGCCTTTTTTACATGTGATGTAATTTATGGAATGAATGCATATGTATGTGATTGGATGCATGGGGGGATGAGATCTCAAGTATGATACATTGGAAAGATTAGAATGCGATTCTAATTCTAGAATAAGTTGAGATTAGTGAGTTAATAGGATTAAATTGACTCATCTCAAATTAGATTTAGTCAAACCAGTTGGATTGGATCCCTCAAGTGTCAAGTGGATTATCATGGTGATGATGAACTGTTGGCCTTTGCCAAGGCGAGGAATATGTAATCATAGGGCTATGCTAGTAAGTACACTCCCCAAATGGAGGAAGGACATTGGCAATGGCATGCACGTGAAGTGAACGCCTCGTTTCCTATAAGGAATGGTTCGTATGGGAACCAACCCATCTATAGTTCCTATCCTAAAGGTTAGTTGCATTTGGGAGTTCATGTATGTAGTCATCAGCATGCTTAACGATGATTTTGATGTGTATGGTGTGGTGACACCAAAAGGCCAAAATGATATGAACACACAAGTTAAACTTGTGAGGCGGAAAGAGTTCCTGCTTCTCTTGTTTAGATGGTGTAGACTACCAAAGTAGATGCACATTCTCAATAGAGAGGAGAGTTTGTTCCCACTTGAGACTTTACAATCGGCATGTCTCTTTTAATTAAGAGTTGCCGAGGGAACAATATTTAAATTAGACATAGTGAGTGACGTTTGTTTCAAAATTCTTGAAACAAAATGAATTTTTTAAAAGGTAACTACGTTTGTGTTGCTTACAGAAAATGACGACCTTCGACTCAAACAAGTGGACGAAACCCATTCACGATAATTGGTTCGCAATGGTTATGAATAGGCTGAAGGCAAGTAATTTGGGCTATGTGTTGTGCTCTAAGCCATTCGAGAACCCAAGAAATTGAAAGTAGGTGCCCTGCACGGATCTTACTTAGCCACAAACACAAGATCAAGTGTGATACTAATTAAAAAAAAATGGTATAATAAAATAAATCCCATAATTTATACAGAGATTTTATAGTGGAAAATCCCCTCCGTTGAAAAACACTACCTAAGCCTCCTAGCTTATGACATCCACTATCAGCACTACTTGATTGAGGATGGTACAACCTCTTACAATTTACTTCTCTTATACCTACTAGGAAAAGTCAAAATAACTTGGGAATCTCAACAAGTTGGGTCCCTCAAGAAAAGAACGGGAAATAGCATAATGTTAAATATAATCATATGGAACCGCAAGAAATATAAATAGCAAACTGGCTCTTCTGAAGGCATAGAGCGACGTGTTTTGAAGGAATAACGTTGGAAAGGGCACAAAAGCACAAGAGTCCTTTGAAATGAAAAAGAGACAAAGAGACTTGGAGTGCCTTTTCTTTTAAAATATCTTTTTGAGGTGTGTTTGAAATGGTTGTCATTTAGTCTTATTTATAGGTAAAGCAAAGTCGATTTAGGAAGTTTAGAAAATATTTTTCAAGCCATATTGATCAATCAATTTTACTTATTGGTTGATAAATTTTGATTTTGGCCTATCTATTTGCGTGGAAAAACATATTTGAATTTGAGTCCATTTGGTTGATCATTTGCTCTTAATAAATTTTCGCAGAAGATTTTAAATCAAATATTTAGTAACTATTACAATGAAATTCAATCATGAGGTTTCTTACAAGCTTTCTAGACTCTGAACATAAAGAATAAAAAAATTACAACAATTGGACACAAATTTCTTTGTGATGAATCTTGTAAGTTGCGAACAAATTTGTCAAACATCTTTGATATGGCAATGAGCCTTGAAATACTAGTCCATCAATATAGTGTAATTTCGTTTCATTAAAACAAGGGTCTCAACATTCTCTCCATTTTTTACGATAACAAAATTACAATTATGCATGTTAATAAAAAATATCTAACAGAGAAATTTTTATAATTCCCCCTTTTCACATGCGTAATTTTCTCTCCTATTTGATATCAGCAAAAAGATAGATAATTCACCATGACATAAAGATAGATGACATAAAAGCGTAATGTCCTCAACAAGAAATTACTGATTATATGGAAATAATTTAATAAGCTCTCCCTATCAATTGTAATTTAGCACAATTTTATTGCCTTTTCTCCCCCTTTTTATCATAATAAAAAATAAATAAATCCATCATGGTAGCTCCCCTTATTGAATTGCTCCCCCTATTTAACTATTTCAATGCTAAGTTAATTTTATGTAAAGAACTTATTTATATCTAATTAGGTAATAAAGATCTAGTTTAGAGAATCATACCTATTGAGGTATAAGGAGTTATACATAATAGTTGTAGATAGGTGGAGGAGGTCTCCACCAATAATTTGACATCTATTGATCTTATTGATGCCACCATCTTTCATATCCAAATCAATGATTATTAGTTCCCTGAAAGTTACATCTTTGATAGTTGTTTTCATATTGATCTTTCTCATAACTTGCAACACAATTTTCCACAAATTTTTTCGATGCTCGTATTCTTTTGGGTTCATGGTTGTTAATTCGTTTCGAGTTATAGGATCTATCGGACTCTCTTTTCTTGGCTTTTTGATATAAAAATGCATGCCTAATCTTCTTTTGATTCTTCTTTTTAATGTTCTCATTGTAGGATCTTAATACTACGTTTACGAACACACTAGAAACGGAAATTAGCAATGTGAAATAAAATAATATTGATACAAAAATCAAACTACAAAAAAAGAACATAAGATATATAGTGGTTCCCCACTCACTTGAGTACTCCATTACCTAAGTCTCCAAGCTTAGGATTTTTAACTTGATTCCCTCAACCCCGAGGGAGCCAATTTATTAACCTAGGTAATTAACGAGTTACCTCAACCCAAGTACAACAAATCGGGTTATTACAATCCAAACAATGAGCTACCAGCTCAATATAAAATAAGCACTGGTGTAAAAAATATTACAATAGTTCACCTAAGCCTCCGAACAACAATTAAAAGAGATTACCGATTTGAGAGCCTAGCAAAGATGTGAATCAATTCGTAATTGCAAGAAATCAACTTTAAGCACATTCCGTTAAACTTGTAAGAGTGGAGAAAGCGTGAAGGTAACAAGCCTCTTTTTTTCTCTCTTGAAGGAATATAGTGGAGTTATGAAGATTTTGCTCTAGGATTTTTTCTTATATTCAAACTAAGTGTCCAAGGTCTTATTTATAGAGTTAGGATCAAGGAAAATCAAGTACTAGCCGTTTGAGTTTAAATCTCAACATTCATATTATCAGATTCAATATTTCAGCCGTTCAGATTTGGCCCAACGGACAGCTGGTACTGGTACTAAAGTATGGGTATCGGTATTAGTGACTTACTATTTTGTATTTTAAATTAACTTGTCACAGACCATACTTATGAGGTACCGTTACTAAACGTGAGTATTGGTATTCGTTGCCTCCATATTTGAGTGTTAAGCACTTAACACAAATCTGTAACTATTGGTATCAGTACTAATCATGAGTACCAGTACTCATTGCTTGCAATACCGGTACTGACATTGAGTACCGGTACTTATGGGGCACATGTTTATTTCTTTGAAAAAGTCCAAGCCTGTAACTCACATGTACCTATGCTAAACTTTAGTACCAACACTTGTGGGTTAAGAAGTACCTTTTTAAACATGAATTCAATTTGATTTTAGTCTACTTTTGCAAATAATTTAAAGATAAAAAAAATGATTTTTAAAATAATGAAGAAATCAAATGATCATAATATTTTATCCTAATTATCTCTATATAATTTTTACGACCTAATTCTTATTTATTTGTTGAGAGGCATATATTCTTAGATAAAAGAAACTATTCTATTAGCTCGATAACTTGAGTAAATCTTGAAGTTGATCTCCTCATCATTGTCTTTCTTATCAACCTTCTTTTGTCTTGACTTTTGCAATCTCCATAAAAGTTTAAAATCTGAAATAACATTTAATTGCAAATGTTAATTTAAAATAATTTTGTTAACACCAAAATAAGATGTGAAACATGGTTCCAACACTCATGTTTTTCCGTATATGTTTTAGTAGAATATTTGAGGTCATTAAATGTGTCTTTGAAGTGAATATATTATTCCTTGAGATCTTCTACCTTCTCGTGAAACTCTACATTCACAACTCTTATTACATCTAATTTTCTTTTATTATTTTCTAAATCTAGAGATAGACTAAGTTTTTCATTTTCTGAACTTGAGCACTTATCTTGAAGTTCCGTATTTTCTTTCTTTAATCATTTAGTCAATTTGTATAAATCATGATATGCATCTAATAAGTCATCTAAAGTGAGATTAGAGTTTACCTTTTCTTTGTTTGATTCTATTGGCGCCATGAGACATAGATGAGTAACTTTATCTTCGTGGCTTTCTTCCTTGATATCTGATTCCAAACTAAGGTTGAAATAATCCCATGTTACTTTTTCATTAGTGGTTTCTTCGTGCATGATAGAGAGCATGTTTCATATCTCGTATGCACTTTTTCATGTAGCAAAAATTTCAAATTCTTCTCCTATTAATGCACAAAATAACACATTCATTGCTTTGGCATTGTGTGTGACTTTCGTTTTCTCTTCCTTCATTAACTCTTTTCCTTTTCTTCTTTGGCAAGTACTTCAACTTGATGATTTGCCAAATCTGAAAGTCTATTGGTTCAAGAAAAATTTGCATTCTCCTCCAATAACCAAAATCTAATTCGTTGAATAGTGGTGGTTAGACAAATGACTGCCCCTCCATAAAATTTGTCGTTGTGGCCATGTGAAGGTGAGGTATGATGTCACCTTCATGATCTCGCTCTGATACCAAATGAAAGTGGGTATCTTGTACGGATCTCACTTGGCTACAAATATAGAAGCATGATATTGATTGAAAAAAATATGGTACAATAAAATTAATCCCATAATATACACAAAGATTTTATAGTGAAAAACCCCTTTGAGTAAAAAATCACTTTAAGCTTTCTAGCTTAGGATTTTCCTGACTACGCAACGTTGGTCAATCCACTATCTGCATCACTTGAACGACGGTGGCATATTCTCTTACAATCCACTTCTCTTGTACCTACTAAGAGAAGTCAAAACAACTCAGGAATCCGAACAAGTTAGGTCCGAATCTAAATAGGAAATAGAACAATACAAAATATAATCCTATGATATCTCAAGAAATACAAATAGAAAATTGGGTTTTTCATAAGGTGTAGAGTGTGACAACCTAGGTTCCATCAATCGAGTAAATCCGAGTCGTCGAATATAAAATATTGACCTAAACATAGGGTTGCATTTATCGAGCATGTAATCATAAAAGAATAATAATCAAACAAGCAAATCATAAAGCAATAATTAAATAAAATAATGAAGTACTTACTAGAATGGTTATCGCAAAACAAAAGTATATAGACCAAATAGATGCTCCAATGGTAATCACCTTACTAGCTACCAAGTACACCTGAGTATAAAACCCAAAGAGGTATGCTAATAAAAACTAAGTAGAGTAGAACTAACAACAAAGTATAAAAGTAGTAACAGGATGAGCAGGAAAAAGGCTATTGTTCCATAGGTTAATCCATTTATTGAATTTTTATATTATTCTGTTCATTTTCGAAGGCAAGCCCAACTTGTTACAATCGTATCTTATCAATCAAAACCTTAGGGCATGAGGTGATCTACATGCGACATCTTGAGGTGCAAGATCGGTATAAGCCACCCTCTTGGTTAAGAGGATGACCTATACTCATCGAGCCACCACAATTCGTCACCTTGGGGTCATTGCAAAAATGGGTGATAGCTACATTGTATGACATGAACATGTGCTAGCTAACACACGTTGAATCACATACATCCAATGACCCACCAATTGATTGAGTAAAGAAAACCAACTCCAATCCTCAAGTCATGCATTCCGCTATCCCAGTTGGCCACTAAGCCTAACCAAGAGTCATAAGGAGGCCAACACTCCCTAACCAGTTCAAACCAATCTAGAAGACAAGCTACAACCAAAATCCGATGAGTAGCAAGGCTAAAATCAGTTATCTAATCTTTAATGATTTCTGACTAATCCATCATTATTACATCAGAAAATTAGTTTTGGACAACCAAATATGTTTAAGTTCATCATAGTTGTAATATCCACTTAATCATCTAAGTTCTGCCTTGATTACGCCCATTAATTAGTGGAGTTGGTTCCTTGTTAATAAACCCTGATTTTGGCATTAAAACATTACAAAAAAAACCCCAATTATTATATCTAAAAGTTTGGGTTTTACTTGATATAAACTATTTGTCCAAACCTGATCATTCGTTCATTCAAGTTCATTAATGCCAATCTCAATTAATCAATTTCCATCACCATATTAATGATGAAATTCAGTACCCAAAAATAGTTAAAACACATCAACAAGGGTTCAAACCTCAGCAAGAGATAGGATGAACGCTAAAAAGGAAAACACGTGAAGAAAACTATGAAAATAGGTCTAAATATGTAAGAAGAAATCAAAATACATGCAGGTAGGGAGTCTACTCTGCCTAATGTCATCGGAGGGTCACAATGACTCTAAATCATGTGCACCAGGTTTGGGAAAATGTGCCAAGCCTTCCTCGATATCCGTGCATGCTTTAGGTGGGTTCCTTAGGCCGTACGCACTAAGAACCGAGTCGAAAATCACATAAGACACTATTATGATTTTTAACATAAGTAGTATCTAAAAAGTAAACTAAAGACCATAAACGTGCAGTACCTGTCGATACAATCCCAACGATACCTTAACTATGAAAAATGGAGGTTGGGAAAGCCTTAATTAGCTATCCCTCACTCATGCGTGAGCTATATGCACCTCACATGCACACGCCTATGTCTTGCCGCACTCCCACTCTTGTGCGTGTTGCGCATGACCTCTGCGCACCCGCTATTCATTAGTGATAACTAGCCTAATTTAGCCTAATTGCAGTGATAAATGCTGCTTAATATTCATCAGAAGACCATAATTCTGTCTTGAGTTAGGTTTGAGAAGAAGAGAAAAGAAGTTAATTCTGTTATTTTAACACCTAATTACAATTGCAGATTAACTAAGGGGTTAATTAGGGCTTAATTTAAGGTCAAATGAGATTAATTTTTCAAGAAGTGGGCCTGAGCTAATCGAATTAGGGTTTTGTGAGATTTGAGGATTATTTTATTAATAAAAATCATAATTTCAGCCTCACTTCAATTAAATAGGTTCTAGAAGAAATAAATGCAATCTAAACCTCCTAAAAATCATTAAAAAATATTCTATGAGGTTTGGAACCTTCACTTTGACCAATTGAACCTATTTTGACCTAAAATAGAGACTAAGGTAAGAAATTAATACATTTTGAGCTTTTGTGCAAATCACCCAGTCAAACTTACTCAAAACTCAAATTTGAGATCACCATTAGATTACATAGGTTTAAATTAGGTTAGCTCTAAAATTTTACGCTAATCAGAGTCCATCTTGACCTAGTTTCCATTTTAGCCTGTAGGTTTTTGTTTATTACAAAGCCACCCCTAATTTTCTAATCTTTATCGTAAACAGGCCCCTAAATTTTGAATTTTTTGTGCAATTAGGTCCTTCCTCAGCACCTTCTCTAGACATGGCAACTGTTGTAGAGCTCCTAAACCCATTATGCAGAGATTTGATCCTCGGATTGAGGGATCAAATCAAGATCAAATCTCACCAAAATTGGTGAGATTGATCTTGAGACCCCTCCAGATCTTCTGAGCATCTTTGCAAACCCAATCACCACCGGATTCGTCGGTGACCTTGAGAAGTTCGAACTCAAGTGTCAGCAAGAACACTTGCCAAATAGGCATGCCTTGGCTTGTTTGAGAGGGTATTCACCTCTATTTAAAGCCTCCTACATCTACAGGTCAAATTCATGCTCGAATTGACCGGTTTCCTCCCGTTTCTTCCTCATTGCCGGCCAATATCCGACGCACCATTGGAGTACTTCATTCTTCTTCTCCACCCTCTACCACGTACGATAGGTAGAGGGGTTCTATTCCCCATGCCTCTATGAAGCTTGCCACGAAGTTTTGGCCTTTAATTCCTCTTCTTCCACTCTAAACATCTTCATCATCTTCTTCCTCGCTGGCCAACTCTGGTGAACTTCTTCCATTCTTCTTTACCTAAATTAGCATAGGGCTTCTCCTCTCCTTACCTCCAATTAGGTCTAGGGAGCTCTATAGCTCCATTCTTCCCCTCTAGCATCATCCTCGACCTCGCCGTTCACCACGCCGACCACCTTCACCGTCCCTAGCTCTCCGTGTTCCCCCGATCCAATTAAGCTAGGCAAAAGGTTCCCCACCTTCCTGCACACCTTTTGCCTAACTTAATTGGACTCCACATTGCCTCCACTATCACCTCTGACCCCAACCATCTAAACTCCAGTAGAGCTCCTCTAATCAGTAGCCACACACATCCTCCCACTCAATCACCCCCACCATTAGCTTTGCCACTCTCTGGCGAAGCCTCTTGCATATCTGACTAGGACCCTAGGTTCGTATTTCCTCCTGCAGGCATTCGTCATCGCCGGTCGTCTTCACCGGTGCCAACTACCTGTTGGTGCAAAGGCACTACGATCGTTTATTTTGATGATAACAAAACACTTGGTATTTTACATTTGCTTTTGAGTCCTAGATTTCAGGTAGATTGCAAATGTTACAAGTGTAAAGACGAAGATCAAGCTCGCATCCATGGCGGATTAGAGGAGCTTGATGGAGAAGAAGGAGCATTGCGAGGAGCGAGAGCTTAAAGATAGAAGAATAGGATAGGTGTTCTTTTGTCTTGCTCTATAATTGTTGTTTTCATTCTTTGCGCTTTCATTTTCTTAGATGCATCTTAAAGAGCCTCAAAGTATCAACACTGTAGTCCTAGGAACACTTGCACAACCCTAGGATACTTAGATTTTCTGTAGAGAATTTAGAAAACCAAGATAGGCTTCAGATAGCCTTTTCAGACGTCTAACACAAAAATCAGACGTTTGATTGTGAACTTTAAGACGTCTGAATTTTGAATCAGACGTCCAAACTTTTAGGACTAGTTTTAGAGCCTTCTATTTGTTGATTTCAGACGACCGACCCTTAGTCTAGACGTCTGATGACTTGGCTAGAAGTCCAATTAGTGGAACGTTGGCTTTCACAATATGTTCATTGAGAAATGACATTTAGGCTTCTATCAGACGTCCGTAGAGGACCTTAGACATCTGATAAAGTGACCGTTAGCCTCGATGAGCCAAAATCACTTCTATTGAGACTTATAGCTGTTTGTGCCTTGGGAAATCTATTTCCGTAGTTAATTAGGTTTCTAGACATCCAGACCTTATGCCAGATGTCCGATATGTCATCTGGCTGAATTATACTAGAACCCTGTTTAGGTTTGATCAAGTCAGTAAGGAAACCCATCTAGGATTAGACATCTGATTTAGTTTCCAGACGTCTGAAACTTTGACCAGACATCTGATGACCTTGTCAGAATCATTAATGATTCTGATTGCGGCTTGATTTGCCTTGGGATGATCCCCAATGGCTACCTAAGGCTTCCGTAGCCTTCCTATGCCTTCCAAAGTCATCTATAAAAAGGAGAGGCCCCTTCCTTTGTTAGATACACCAAGGAATACCAAGCAACACCATTTTCACATCAATTTGTGTCAATTTGATCATTAGAAGAGATCTAGCCCCCACAAGCTTTAGTTCTACGTTTTGAGATCTTTCCTCTCGCGTGCACCTGCTCTCTCGTCGTCGTTATGAGAGCATCGTCGTGCCATTGTGTGGTTTACACACTCGTGTCATCAAGTCGATGCACTTCCACCAAAGAAAAGTTTCTTAACTCCTGTAGTAGCTAGGTTTTAATCTTTGTGGCTCTATAGGATTGTTGCTGTTTTTATTATCTTTGGTTGGGTATTCGCTTTGGGAATTCTCGTCTCTATCGAGAGACTAAATACTCCTCGTGAAGAGGAGGGGTTTGAGGCACACTACCCTCATATAAAGTATTTGCGCCAATGAAAGGAACACAGAGAATCAGGGCAAAGGTAAGCTAGCACCAAGACTTGTGGGCCCCTTCGAGATACTAGAGCAAGCCAGACCTGTTGCATACCAATTTGCCCTGCGACCTTAACTAGAGAACATTTATAGTGTCTTCTACATCTCCAACTTACAAACGTACATGTCGAATCTAAACCACATTCTTAGTTACAAGAATGTGGTTATCGAGGATGACTTCACCTACTAGGAGCTGTCGTTCTAGATTTGGATCAAATAGTTCAAAGGTTACAGAACAAGGAAATCACCCTAGTGAAAGTCTTGTAGAGAAGTTAGAAGTACGAAGAGGCAACCTAGGAACCTGAGATGAAAATGAAGAAGAAATATCCAAATCTCTTCACAGGTGAGTCCATAGCCCCCTAATTTATTTTTCTTTAAGGTTGTTATGGACTCTTTATCAACTTCTTTACGTATAACCTTGCTCGAGTTTTGGGGATGAAACTCCCTTTAAAGTTGTTATGTTTATAAAGCTCCGAAGCCATATTCTAAAGTCAATTTAGACTTAAGCATGTCAAGACAAAGCCATCGATACTTGTCAAGTGCGAATTGGGCCATTCACCTCAAAAATGAGGAAAACACATGTTTTAATTGAACTTAAACAACCCTATTGAAAATTTTCCAAAATAATATATAAATGGTACTGCTGGATTCTCTTTGTTGTAAGCTTTCGAACAATTCCTGTTTCACGGAAATCTAAGTTATGTAGCACAAGTTATGCATGAAACTCATTTCATGGGGATGTAGACGCACACGAATCAATACTCAGGATCTAAGGGGCTAGCCAAGTCGAAATTCGGGTTCTGACTCATTTCAAAGTCATTCTCATCAATTCAAACCCATTTGCATAAGTTGGGTTTGGGTTAAGTCAAAACACCTCATAAAACAAGAAGAAACATGTGTTTTTGGCAACGTTGGGTGAAACCTTTTCAAAAAAGGGTCATATGTGGTCTCACTGGATTCCTCTCATCGTAAGATTTCCAACACTACTTCACGCAATTTAAGGTGTGTAACTCAAGTTATTCTCAAAATAATATGAACAGGATTACGACAAGAATAAACCAAAATTCCAAGGGCATTTTAGTCAAGTGGTGATTTTTCCTAACCCTAATCCTAATTAATGGTCCATACAAAGACCTAATTAGGGTTTATAGGTGTCACCAACACCCTCCTCGGCCCACACACAAATTAAGTGAGAGGAGAAAGAAGAAAGATAACAAAAGAGAGAGAGCACCTATAATGCCTCATGCGGGGCCATGCCAATATTGGTATGATAGTTGTTGTTGAACATAAACTCTACCAAGGGTAGGTGATCCTCTGAAGAGCCTTTTTGCTCATGCATGCAAGACCTCAACAGGTCCTCCAGAGGCTAAATCGTCCTCTCCAACTACTTGTCACTCTATGGGTGGTATGACGTGCTTAGGTTTAGCCATGTCCCTAAGGCCTGCCGAAAGCTTCCTCAGAACTGGGAAGTGAAACAAGCACTTCTGTCTGAAATAATCTCCTTAGGTACACCAAATGGTCACACAATCTTCTGTATCTTTAGATTTGCATGTTGCGAGGGCAATAGGTTACCCTAGTAGGTAGGAAACGGGCTAACTTTGTCAATTGCCTGACGATCGCCCAAACCATATCATATCCTCTTTGGGTCAACGATAATCTGGTGACGAAATCCATAGAGATGCTTGATTGCGCAGCAATCATAAGACTTAAATGACCTAAATTAAGTTAGAACTTAGCATAGTTATAGCATAATTCATGCATCGATTGCATACTTTGCATATTTACTGCTTTACATATATATTTCTGCAATAATGTCTATTTTCCATGCTGATTAGTGTATTACTTGGTTTGCAGGTAATAAGAAGCTCAGGAGATGACCTGAAGCTGAATCTGAAGTAGGATAAAGGATAGAGTTGCAGCAGAAGCCATGGAATAAAGCTTCACACAAGCTGAAGACAATGTAGGGAAGATGTATACTACATTACTTATAGGATTTTAATGCTTAGATTAAATTATGAAGAACATAGGACATCCCTACACCTATCCATAGCCTTAGGATAGCCTTAGGCACCTTCCCATACCTTAGCCACCCTTCTATTAGGTCAAATTAGCTTAGAACACCCCAAAGCCACTTTCCAGCATAGTTTTAGACGTCCAGACATTAAGTCCAGATGTCTAATCTCTGCAGAATCACTCGCCAGAACCTAACTCAAGTATTGACTCAAAATTGGATGTCTAATTCTCTACTTGGATGTCTAGTTTTGAAGTATAAGTCGTTTAATCTTAAGATCAGACGTCTGGAACCCCTCTCCAGAACCTGTTTTTAGATTTAAGGTTAGACCTTGATTCCTAAGGTCTATAAACCTAATCCTACACCCTAGGAAGCCTAATTTAAAGTATCCTAAGCCCAGTATACCACCCTAAGACTCTTCTAAGAACCTAATTAGGTTCTCACTACGGCCAATTGACTTGGATCAAGTCAATTACACTCTACCTAGTCAATTGGACTCATAGAGTCCAATTGAGCTCAATTCTCAACCAACACAAGTGTAATTGGACTCAGTGAGAATCCAATTGACTCAAGCCTAATCTAATTGGGAATTTTCCCTCCCAATTGCACACATGTTGACCAAATGAAAATTGGTTAAGTTTAATGGGATCGACTACTTAGGAATAGGTTACACCTAAAACCTATTTTTAGACACCTTAATAGGACCCACCTAGGACCTAATTAGAAGTGGACCAAGTAGTCCACTTGACCACACATTCACGCACGCACACACACACCTACACCTACACACTCACGCATACTCTAGAGAATACTCTAGAACCACTACTCTTGGTTATTTTTAGATCCACAAAAAGTGGATCTAAGAAGATCCAATATAGCCAAGGTGGATGATCACTCTAGAGAAGTCTAGAGACTTCTATTGAGAGCCCTTGGCCATCCACCAAATCTATATAAAGACTCCAAAAACCCCCATCCATTATCCATCATCCATGATCTAGCTCTTGCTTTTGGACTCCAAGCACACCTCCATTCACGAGCACCTCCACCACCTTCATTCTTCACGTCTAAGAGCAACTGCACTCCACCACCTTCATCAAGAGGCTAGCCACACCACTTTGGCCGTCCCTCTATTCCCTCCTACCACCTCAAGCCCACACGACCACCGGAGACCACCTTTGGTGTCCTGATTTCTTATACCGTAGTTGTTCTTCGTAGTTAATTTATGTGTTATTATTCTGCTAAGTAATATAGTATTACTATCCTCCAGAATGCACGCATAATCTTTCCAAGATCCATGTGTGCATATCTTTTCTGTTAGCATATATTTACATTTCCATTGTATAAGCAATCCTCTAGAGCCCCTTGTAATGACATGACAAATTTTGAGGAAATGAAATAAAAGTTGCCTGCTTCATATTTCTATTTCGTTGCAATAAAAAATGTCAGTTCCGGACGAAATAAACGATTTAGCGATTAACACATTTTTCGTTAATAGCTATCGCGAAGGATCGTGCAAATGAGCACTCATACTTCCACATTTATCATTTTTCTGATTCACGCACACATTTTAAGGGTAAACAACGCGACTGGCAAATCTTACGTTCGCAGACTTGAAACCAGAGTTCAATTCTAAGCAAGCAAAGAAGATAATAAAATCAAAAATCAATTTCGCAATCATGCCTCCTGAGATCGATCGGGACACATCTTGTAAAAAAATATTTTTGTTTGAGCCGTATTTTGTGCTATGCTAAGACGTAATCAAATCTAAAAGCACGATTTACAATTCCAACAATGCTTTCGCAGTTCCATTCCGGAATTGGAAGGGGCTGCAACTGACAAGTGGTTGGTCCTTACCTCAACTCAATTAATTAAGTTAATTTTACTTAATTATGAGTAGAGAAAAGTCACTTAAGTTAACTCGAAATTGTGTCATTTAGTAGTATAGGGTCGAATTAACCTAACATTTTAGAAATTATTTACTGGTTGAGTCCAGGTCGTTCGCTGGGAGGTATAATTCATTCTAAATTCACTAGTTATCTTTTATTTTTCTTTATAAGTATAGGAGGTATATTTAAGTTAATTATAAAAGCATGAATTTTGCAAAAAATTGATTTAAATGAAATAACATGCAAAATCCCATATGAACTCTCATTTTCAATATTAAAAACATGTAAATTCTCTATTTATTTCAAATGATTTAAGGCAAAGAAGAGTTTATCTAGTCAATACATGCCTTAAAATAATAATTAAGAGAAAAAATATAACAAGAAAATCAATTTCTTTTCCTTTATCTTCTTTAGCCTTTCTTTCTTTTCTCTTCTTCTCTTTATCTTCTTCTCTTCTTTTATTTCTTAATCCTTTATTTATTTTTTCTTTCTCTTTCTATTTTCCTCTTATTCTCTTTTTCTCTCGATCTCTTTCTTCTCTTCTTTTTCTTCTCTTCCTGCCTTCTTCTCCCTTATTCTTCTTTAGTATTTCCTTAGCGCCTGCTTGCCTTCTCCTTTTTCCTTTTCCTTAGCTTCTCCAGCATTTGTGTCCTTCAATCCGTTAGCTTCCTTTGACACTTTGCCTTCTCAGCTGAACCAGGTTTATTTTCTTCTCAACCAAAACTTTGTTTTTAATTTGCGGTGAGGTCTTTTCGAGGATACACAGCACCCTGAAATTAGGGTGGGACCAGACCCTACTTGGTCCTCGCCTAATTTCATTAGGGTTCATTTCCAGTTTTTTTTCTTTCTTAAGCCAAACCGGCCCTCTCGAGCCGAATCGACTCAACCGCCTCCCAGGCCTCGCCCTCCCAGGGCCATCGCACACACATGCCCACTCGGGCGCACACCCGTAGGTGCACTCACCCGCACACACACACGCAATATGCTCAGATGGTCAGCTTTTCCTTTCGCGCCGAGCGCTGACGATTGAATCGGCTACACAACAAAATGCTTTTATACCTACGCACGCGCTTAGAATCTTCCGATGTGGGACTAAGTATTCCCCCTCCAGACCCGACTTCAAGTGATGATTTCTCCCTACTCAGAGCTCCAAATCAAGCGATTCAAAGCTTGATGAAAAGCTCTAAGATGGCTCTACATGATTCCAGGGTCAATTTAAGGTTTAGAGGATGATTTCTTCTTCGATTTGAAAGGTGAAATTGGGGGGTTCCTACCGGTAAAATATTGCCTGGAATTGGTTTTAAACTTACTGTGTCTTCAGGGTAGTTCTTTTATCTTATCTATGGGCTGAATAGGTCATACAGGTAATTCTGCAGCTGCTTGTGTGGGTTTTAAGCTCTTGAGAGCTTCAGGAAACGCTCACAAGCTCAAAGCTTCTCTGAAAGCTTAGAGAACGGAATTTCTAACTCTGATATGTGCAGCAGATAGCTAAGGACATTTCTAATTGTTTTAAACAGATTCTAAGGAATAAAACTAACTAAATTGGGTAGGATTCAACTTCAAATTTCATCCAAATGACACTACCAATAGTTTGGATTCAAAAATAACCCAAACTGGCAGTACTTGAATTCCAACTGAATTACCCCACAGAGCTCATCCAAATCACTTAAGAATCATTCAAAAACATGTCAAAGATAATTCAAACTCATATAATCATCAAATTGAGCTTAGAATCAAGGTATCAAGCTTGGGTTTGACTATAAGGCCTAAAAAATTTACTTTCTGATTAAAGCCTTTTCTCAAGAAATTGAAACCTATAATCTCTTCTCCTCAACCTCAGCAACATGCTCAGACCCTAAAATAGGTGATTTGGCCTTGAAAACTAGGGTTCCAAGCTCATCACCTGGACTCTAAGAATGCTTTGTTTGTCAGAAGATTTAGGAGGTTCCTATAATGTTCTAAGGACATGAATAGCTTCAGTGCACTGCACTGAAGCTATTGATGTCCTTAGAACATTATAGGAACCTCCTAAATCTTCTGACGAACAAAGCATTCTTAGAGACTCCTTAACTGTGACTTTTGGTCTTCTGTCAAGCTTTTCCAACTCCGTCGGAGTTGGAGAAGAAGAAGATCTATCTCAAGCTCCAGACACTAAAATCTCAAATAAACAACCTCAGAACAATCAGTGATCATCAAATCATTGATCTGGAGCTTCTCACTAAGTTCTTTAGGCTGAAGCTCAACATTGACTCACCGGAGCTTCGGTGAACTCCGATGAGTCCAGAAAAAGGCAAAATTGTACATAGAGAAGTGATTCGTGCCATTTCAATTTGAAGAGGATCCTGAGGTTACAAGGAACCTCAGGAACTCGTTTAATTCTTCAATTGATCATTAAAATTAGGATTTAACAGTGAATTCTATTTTTGAAGAATATGGATTGGTTGAGGCTTAGGACTCAGTGTCCTACGCAAATAAGTGGTTGAGACTAGTCTAAAGAGAATTGCGATGATAAATATTTAGTTAATTTAAGGTTTTAACTACTCCTGAGCCGCCATTGACAGCGAGCTCAGGAGCTTAAATAGAATTAGGCATTTAGGTTATAGGTGGTAATTATTCAAATTGAAGTGTAAAACAGGGTCCTTAGGTGATGAATAGGTGGTGGAGGACTGTATGAATGTGAATCTAAGCTCAGTTACTGCTGCCATAGACATCAACAGTAGCTGTTGAAGGTGGATGTGATTTAAGCAATTAAGTGATAGAATTAGTGTTTAAATGGGTTAGAAGTGATCGTGAGTGATAGAGAAAGGTGATCAGCGAGTTCAAAAGACCAAATCAAGGCTCCAGCAAGCTCAAGGAGCTCGCTGGAGTCGAAGAAGATGAAGTCTGAAATCTGAAATCAAGCTCAGCTAACTAACTAATTAACTAACTAAACTACTCCTACTCCTACTCCTACTTTTACCTATTGTTACCTGGACGAAGGGGTCAAAGGGACTCCGTCGATGGCTCATGACGGAGGATGAAATCAGAGGGAATGAGAAGAATCTCTGGTGGGCGAATTTGAATGGAGCAGAGGATCTCCTTGGTCATCGCTTTTGTCCAGAGACACGGCCGACCTTGGCGAAGCTCCTTAGCTGATCAAGATGGATGGAGGAAGTCGGAGAATGCTGTGGAAGATCATCGGAGTTACAGACGAATAGCCTATTGGGTCGGCTCAGTGTTAGAACAAGGAAGGGAGCCAACTTACAGAAATCGAGGGGGTGGGGGTCTATTTATAGCTGACGGTGATGAAGAGGGTGGCATAGTCTGGACGAAGAAGAAGCTTGGGGAGGTTAACCTCCGGCATTGTCTCTGACGACGATGAGGTTAACTCCCACCTAAAATTAGGATTTCAGAGTAATCCAGATCGATGGATGAAGATGGGATGGTGAGTGCAAGCTCTAGGAGCTTGGAGAAGGAAGAATGGTGTCGGCAGGGTGGTGATCGAGCGGTGGAATCACCCTCTGTCATCAGCTGTTCAACCAGCTGAAAGAAGAAGAAGAAGACGACAGGGACCTTTGTGTGATGAAACCTAAGGACCTATATGAAAATTAGGGACCCGATTGAAATGAGTTTTAAGGACCTAAGTGTAAACTTAGGTTTTAAAGGTTTATTTTAACTTAGATCTTTTTCAACTTTTTATATATGTTAGTAAATAAGGTAATTATTATGTTTTCACCTTGAATTTACATTTTTAACCTTTTTAGGTTAATTTATTAAATTAGGTAAAATTACTTAAGTTATTATATACTTATGTATACATTATGTTTTAAGTTAACTTATTAATTAAGGGAATGACTAATAAGATGACTAATAAGATCTCGAGTCCAATTATTAATTATATTGTTAATAATATTAATTGAATGATAAAATATCATTTTAAACTTATTTTAAGGTCCTTCACTATATATCCCTTATTTTATAATTAACCCTTATATATTCATAGCCTTAGCTAATTAACTAGGAAGACTAGTTAATTAGGGATAATTAGAGATCATGATGAGTCTCTCATCAACCAGCGGGCCTATAATGCTCTGCCTTCACTTGTTGACATATCAGGCATTGCTTCACAAAGTCATCCACATCCTTCTTCAAGTCGTTGTACATTTTATTATTCTGAGGATGGATGGTGAGTCTGTTGCAATGAGCCTCCAACACCAACTCCTGTCATAGCAAATCATCTCATAGAATACATAGCCTACCATGAAGTTTGAGCACTCCGTCCATGAAGGTGAACCTCTAGGATTTTCTTTCAGAATTTGATAGTTAAAAGACTGTAACTTTGGATCATCCATCTACATGTTCATGACATGATCTACTAGCTCAAGGTGTGTCCATCTCATAAGCGTCAACTCTCCTAAGTAATTGAATGGCTACAACAGTCTCCAACAGGCTGCCTTGATCATATCATTCCATCTCTACGCTTGAAGAGTTGCCAATCAAACTGGAGGCTTCCTACTGAGAACATTTTCCATGACATTCCCCTTCTCTAGATGGTAAACAATAGAGCAATCATAATCCATCAGAAGCTCCATCTAGTGTCGCTGTCTCAAATTCAGCTCTTTCTGATTGAACAAGTACTTTAAGCTCTTATGATCAGTGTGAATCTCGAAAGTCTCGCCATATAAATAATGGCGCCAAATCTTCAAGGCAAAAACTATAGTTGCTAGCTCCAAGTCATGCGTTGGATAGTTCTTCTCATGTGGCTTCAATTGCTTCGAAGCATAGGTGACCATGTGCCCTTATTACATCAACACACACCCTAGTCCCTGGTGTGAGGCATCCATGTATACCATAAATTCACCACCATTGCTAGGTATGGTAAGTACAGGGGCTAATGTCAACTTTTCCTTGAATGTCTGGAAGTTGGCCTCACACTCACTAGTCCAAGTAAAAGCGTATCCTTCTTTGTCAGCTACATCAATGGAAGGGCAATGTGTGAGAAGCCTCAAATGAATCGTCTATAATAACCTGCCAAGACCATGAAACTATGTGTGTCTGTAATGGTCATTGGCCACTCCCACTGTAGCACTGTCTCAACCTTAACAGGGTCAACAGAAATCCTCGTACCTGATATCACATGACCTAAGAATGTCACCTCTCGTAGCTAGAACTCACACTTGCTGAACTTGGTATACAACTTGTGCTTTATCAGGGTCTCTAGAACCAAACAAAAGTGTTGCTCATGCCAGGCCTCGTTACGAGAGTAAATGAGGACATCGTCAATAAACACCGCAGCGAAGTGGTCTAGATACGGCCTGAAGATTCGGTTCATCAAGCCCATGAATGTGGCCGGAACGTTTGTCAATTCGAACGACATCACCAAGAGCTTGTAATGGCCATAGCGTATCCTGAAGGTAGTCTTTGGTATGTCTCCTTCTTTGAACTTGATCTGATGGTAGCCCGATCTCATATTGACCTTGGAGATCATTATGGTCCCACATAATTGATCAAATAGATCGTCAATCCGTGGGAGGGGGTATCTGTTCTTGATGGTCACCATATGCATCTGTCGGTAGTCAATGGCATAAGCGTTAGATACCATCCTTCTTCTTCACAAATAACATAGGAGCCCTCCAGGGTGAAGCACT
The DNA here is from genome assembly GCA_037157565.1 of Thalassia testudinum. Lineage (NCBI taxonomy): Eukaryota > Viridiplantae > Streptophyta > Magnoliopsida > Alismatales > Hydrocharitaceae > Thalassia > Thalassia testudinum. The sequence continues at coordinate 301,531 of JAZHRO010000080.1, forward strand.
AGGTCTTATGAATCCCTTCTTAAGTAGTTCCTAAAGTTGCGTCTTCAATGCCTTTAGCCCTACAAGTCCCATCTGGCTTGGGGCGATCGATATTGGGTTTGTTCCAAGAATGTGTGAGATCTCGAACTCGATCTCCCAATCAGGTGGAAGTCCCAGGAGGCCTTTCGGCAACATGTCAACATATTCTTGAACCACTGGTACACTCCTAAACTTTGGCTTCTCTCCTGGGGTTGTTGCCGCATAGTTGAGGTATCCGCTACATCCATTTCTCAACAACCTTGTGACCTGCAGTGCCGAAATACACTTGATTAGCTTATTCACCACTCAATCATGGAACTCGAACTGTGGTGCCCTAACAACCAATCTATGTCGAGAATGGTATCAAAGTCCTCCAACTCGATTTCCATCAAGTTGGCGATCAATCCATAGGTCCCAATGCAACTTGCCCAGTCTCTGAGGACTATCTCTACAATCAAAGTTGTCTTCGCATGTCGACCATTCATTAACATTCTTTTAGTGTGGTAGTCTACTGCTTGGCTAGTTATAGTTGCAACATGGTTTTAGCTTTCCCTCCTCTCAAGGAGGTCATCACACCTTAAGATACACTCTAGCCATGACTAGCATCCTTTCCTACGAAATATTGATCTAAACACAGGATCGCAATCACTTAGCACATAATCATAAAACAATAATAATCAAATAAGCAAACCATAAAGAAATAATTAAATAAAATATCGAAGTAGTAACTAGAATGGCTTTCATAGAACAAAAGTACATAGACCAAAGAGATGCTTCAATGGTAATCACCTTGCTAGCACTAAGTACACCTGAGTACGAAACCCAGGGGGGTACATTAGTAAAAATGAAGTAGAGTAGAACTAACAACAGAGTACAAAATTAGTAATAGAAAGAACAGGAAAAAGGGTATTGTTCCATAGGTTAATTCTTTTATAGAATCTTTATGTTGTTCTATTTGTTTTAGAAGTCAAGCCTAACTTATTACAGTCATATCCTACTGATCGACACCTTAGGACACGAGGTGATCTACATGTGACATCCTAAGGTACAAGACCAATATAAGCCACCCTTTTGGTTGAGAGGATGACCTATACGCATCGAGTCACTGCAATCCATCACCCTAGGGTCATTACGAAAAGGGTAGCGGCTACATCGTATGGGATGACCATGTGCTAGCTATACATGTTGAACCATAGACAACTAATAACCCACCCACCAATCAAGTAAAGAAAATCAACTCCAACCATCGAGCCAAGCATCTCACTATCCCAGTTGGCCACTAAGCCTAACCAAGAGTCATGGGAGGTCAGCACTCCCTAACCAGCCCAAACCGATCTAGAAGACCAAAGCCACAGCTAAAATCCGTCGAGTAGTAGGGCTAAAACTAGTTATCCAATTTTTAATTCTTGATTAATTCATCATTATTACATCCGAAAATTAGTTTCCAGATGGTTGAATATGTTTAAGTTCGTCATAGTTGTAATATCCACTCAATCATTCAAATTCTACCTTTATTATGCTCATTAATTAGTGGATTTGGTTAATTGTTAATAAGCTCTCATTTTAGAAATTAAAACATTCCAAAAAACCTCCGATTATCAGTTCTAAAAGTTTGGGTTTTACTTCAGATAAACTATTTGCCCAAACTTGATCATTCGTTCATTTAAGTCCATTAATCCCGATCTTAATTGATCAATTTTTATTGCCATATTAATGATGAAATTTAGTACCCAAAAATAGTAAAAACACATCAACAAGGGTTCAGATCTCAATATGAGGTAGAACACATGCTAAAAAGAACAATACACAAAGAAAACCATGGAAACAAGTCCAAATATGCGAGAATCAATTGAAGTACATGTAGACAGGGAGACTACTCTACCTAACATCACTGGGGGGTTAAGATGACTCCAAACCATGTGCAATAGTTCTGGGGAAATGTGGCAAGCTTTCCTTGATATCTGTGCATGTTACGGGTGGGTTCCCAAGGCCATACGCACCAATAATCCGGTTAAAAACCACATAAGACACTATTTTAATTTCTATCAAAAAAATAGTAACTAAAAAGTAAACTAAAGATGATAAACATGTATTACTCTTCGATATGATTTCAATGATACCATATTTGCAAAAAATGGATGTTGAGAAGGCCTCGAATTAGCCAAAATACGTGAATCAGGCTTGAACAAAACTTAAAATGAGCGTCTCATGCTTACGCATTGGCTGAATGTGCCTCACTCGCACATGCCCATGTCTCACCAAACTCTTGCTCTTGTGTACGTCACGTGTGGCCTCCATTCGCCCACTATTGCCAACACGTGTGCTAAAAGAGTGATTCTCATTTCTGATAAAATTCGTAACATAAAATGTAGCGTTGTTATATTTAGTCGCGTGGTAGAAAATTACTTTTCAAAACATTTAATACTCAAAATCTAACAACGAAAATAGTTAGGTTGTTTCCACAGGGAGGAATTAGCCTATTAAACTAGTGAGTGGTGCCTTGTTTATTCAGGAATAATAATAGGTGCACGAACTAATTAGTGCAACTTATTTCCAACATAAATTCTTACTCTATACACTTAATCAAGAATGCAGGTACTCAGATGCAAATCACCACCATAATATCCTGTTACTACTAGTGATCTTGGCAATAGCAAACAGTGTCTATATTAATCTCCTACCCAATAGAACCCATTTACTATAACCAATATCCCATGTTTTATGCCATTCATAAGAAGAACTCAACCACATGTAATTCAAATTAAAAAGAGGGATGTCCATGCAAATTTATCGTAATATATTAATGAGATAAATAAATTAATAGTGTTTCCCACAATGGCATTTAGCGTAAATACTAATTTGAGCTTTACTGTAGACAAACAGGGGAAAAGCTCCCCTTGCTCGCACGTGGAGGAGAGGGCATGACTGGAGGTGCAAAGCTCCGAGGAGGTCGTCGATGATGAGAGGCTTACGATGGCGGTGGTGGCATCGATAAAGGTGCCTGGAGTTGTCGCTAGCGATGAGGAGATGATGGCCAGTGGTGGCTTGTGCTCATGTGCATGTGGACTGCGGAAAGGGCTGTCTCGGGTGTGGGCGGCCTTGTAAGGGCGAGGTGAGGTCAATGGTGTCGATGGCACAGAGCTTCGAGGCCAGAGTTGATGGCTGCGAGGAGGAGGACCGGCGGTGGCTTTGGGTTCCTTGCGTGAGGTTGCAGGTGGTGCGAACCGAAGAAGAGGAAGAAGAAGAAGTGGCGACTGCGGTGATGGTGTGGTAGTGGTGGTTTTTTCATGGAGAGGGAAGATGGTGGTTGATGGGAACACCATCATGAGCTCTAGCTTGATCATTTTGACCCAATGAAGTTAATAAATGCTCCTACATAACCAACTGAAGGTAATAACTTGCTGTATAAGCATTCTGAGGGAAAAATAAGAAACTAGGGTTAAAATCGTAATTTTACTAATGTAGTATAACCATGGGTTTTCTCAATGGTTGAATAAAGGTTAAATGGTCTTAACAAGATAACAAGTGGGTTGGATTAGATAGAAAAAGGGTTTGTGAGTTTCTGAGAATTAAATGACTTTTGAAACCTTGAAAATAGACCCACTTAATTAACCAAGGTTCTGGTCAGGATAAAATTCACCTAAACCCTCTAAAAATCATAGGAAAATATTATCTAGGGTTTAGTACCTTCAAATTGACCATCAGAACCCATCTTGACCTAAAATGGAGCCTTAAATAGATATTGCCCTAATTTGGGTTTTTACATAAATTACCTAGTTAAACATAGTCAAAACCAAAATCCAACTTCACCATTGGATTTCTTAGGTCTAAATTATGTTTGTACCAAAATTTGGACCCAAGATGAATTTGCCTTGACCTAGTTTGTAAAAAGGTCTTATCTGATTACATTTCTACCCCTAACTTTAAAAAATCCTTGCATCAGCCCCGTAGCTTCTTCATCATCTTCACAAGTAGGTCCCTCCACCATTATCCCGGACGAATCCTACTCTGGAGACCTTTGAAAGGAGATTTCTCCTTGATTGCTTGGAGAATCTCCTCCAAAATTCGAAGAGAGATTCTCTGAGAAATTCCCTCCAATATGAACCTGGTTAGATGCCCTGAATCTTTCCCAATCTCTCATGCAAATGCATAAGAGATTTGGGTCTCTTGAAAGCTTCCTTCTCCTGTGAAGCCTTCCTTGCTTGGAAGCTTGGCTTCCAAGCATAAAATCCTCTCCAATGACCTACAAAAGACTCCCTAAAGTTCAACCGAACTCCTCAGCTTGAAATTGGGCTGGAATTCCCCCTGTTCCTCTCTCCCCTCCGGCCGCAAGACTTCGCAAGCTCCGATGGCCTCTCCCTAGCTTTTTCATCGTCCGGCAACAATACCAGTGGCGGATCCACCTTCACCACCATCCTCCGCATCGTGCACTACCCGTTGATGTCATCCCTGCCTTGTCTTCGCCACCGCCTCTCCTACGGAGGTTCATCTTCCCCATGTCTGGAAACCACACTGGTGTGGGATCTCTGTCCCTTTTCATCCTTAGAAGTAGGTTTTTAAGTTCCCTCTCTCTCATACTTTCTTCCCCTCTCTATTTCCCAAAACCACCTACCAACGCTACTGAACACCGTCACCTCTATCTCCGGCGACTCCTCCGGCGAGGTGCTCCCATTGCTCCGCACCTCCATCCACCTCGTCAACCACCCCACGATCTCTGCCACACCTTACTGGGCACTTCCCCTCACTTTATTCACTTCGCCACTTACCCAAATCACCCCTCGAACACACCCACTCACTCGCACACAGTGTGGCCTAGGTACACACGCACAGACACTCTCGCTCCACACCACTTGCCCCATGACATTCGCCGTGCTTCGGCGAATCCCCCTGAGCGCTTTGACGTGGCCGCGAGGCTATTCTATTGATTTCAGGTTACAGGCCCCATCCGCCATTGGCAAGCAAGCTTGAAGCTTGCTTGCTGTTGTCCTAGGTGCTGCTGTCCTAGGTTGCTGCCCCAGGATGAGCGTAATTACCTCGCGCACGGTTCCAAGCCCTCAAGCGAAGACTTCAGCAGCTGCAGCCTCGCTAATTTTGCCAAAGCACCCTGCTGCTGTGTGCGTGGAAGGAAGGTGGGACATTTAGTCCCACCTTGGAAATGAAGAGGCACTTTCATGCACATAAAGTGAAAAAGTGAATGGGGTTATTCTCCTCAAAACACTAAGGGTGAGGTCCTCCCCCTTCACTGGACTTGTTCGTGACATTGCCCTCGCGAACTTGGCCGACCCGACTACTCGCCTGACTTACACTCGTTCACCACGCACGCCGGTGAGCTCTGACTTGGGTAGGTCCGATTACCCAACTAGCTGTGGCTTTGGGAGAGCGAGACTGAAATAGAAAGAGAGAAAGAGAGAGAAGAGTTGCGTAGGGGAAGGGGGTTTTTGCCATGGGAGGACTAGCTTCGACACTTGGCCGAATTCAGAGGTCAAAGCAGGGCTGAAGGAAGAAGAGAAGAAGAGGAAGAGAAGGCCAAAGCTGAAGGTAGAAGGAAGAAGAAGAAGAAGAGAAGGAAGTCTCGCAAAGGCAAAGGAAGAAGACAATGAAAGCAAAGACTCAGAGAAGGCCAAGCTAGAGAAGGAAGAAGAGAAGAAGAAGAGGAGGACCGCAGGGCTTAAGGCAGAAGAAGAAGAAGAAGAGAAAGAAGAATAGAAGAAAAGAAGAAGCACGCAGACAAAAGAAAAAGAGGACTGTAGCAAAAGTCATTTAAGACATCTGATTGCAAAATCAGACGTCTGATTTCAGATACTCATATGCTCTTCATTATTTTGTCTAAAGTTCCTTTTTACTCTTCATATACTCATATGCTTTACATTCCTAATTAGTTTTTGAGTAATATTTTGTGTTCAATTTGCATTAATTGTTGAGATTAGTGTGTGAATTCCATTTGCTCCCTGTGTTCGACCTCGGAACTATTTTGAGTAATAAAATTATATTTGTTTTCAAGCAATTTCGACTATACTACAATGCGATTATTTTAAACATCGATCTCGCAGCATGAACATTTTGGCGTCGTTGCCAGGGAGCAACATGCAATTCACCGCTATTCTCTGCATTATTTGATTATATTTGAGCACTAACTTGCCCTATTTGCTTTATTGTGATTTTGTGAGGTACTTCACGAGGAGATCTTCCGTGCAAATCAACCACTCTAGGGCAGGTAGCTTCTCTATTCTTCTCTAATCAACATCCTAATCTTGGGAAGACAAAAAGGAAACAATCAATTAGGAATCACCTACCTTATTTTTCATGGTAATTATCATTTAAAAGGCAAGTTTCTTGATTTGCGAAATTTTTTTCAAATCTCATTGAAGTTGAAGCAATTCTGTTTAGAGATCCTACCCCAAATTTCCTGTGTCTATTAGGGACTACGCTTAATTTTTAATCTTCTTGGACTACGCACTTCTTGTTTGAAGTCCAAGGAGAACAGTGTTGAAGATCAAAGTGGACTTGGAAATAAAGCCAATTATGGTTTCTGTATTAGGGTTTTGAAATGCTAATTTACACTTGCCTGCATAAAAGGAAACAAACCCACCCGCATTTGTGTACTACCCAAGCCCTTGATTGAAAAGATCTAATCAAGAAAAACCCTAAAATCAGGCTGTAAACTCACTTGAACCCTAAAATCCTTGGACCTAATAACCTGGGAGTCAAATCAGGGTGATTTCTAGGTCTTGATCTAGAGTCATTTTGCCATCTTTAGGGCAGGTCAGGTAAAGTTGAGCTACATTGTTGGTCAACCAACCTCAAAATTAGGTCACAAGTCAAATCAACTACTAATTCAAGTGAAAACAAAGGCACAAATTAAGACATAAAACTCGTAGACTTAAGAGGTCAAGTTATCCATTTTGGTCTACTTGGACCCTCAGTGACAAGGAAGGTCGGGTGGGGGAAACCCTGTAACCTGTGGGGGCGCTCTACTATGCAGGGGTCTTTGCGGGATTCTCTCTTCTTGGCTGCCTAGGTAATTCTCAGGTAGACGACTTTCTGATCTAGGGGTATCATCAGCCCCGAACCTCTATAGTCATCCAAAATCTTTGGGTGCCTTGATTGGGTCAATATCACATCCAATCCCTCATCCCTTCTATTTAGAGCACACACAGATTTTCTTGGGAATCTTTGTCTCTAATCACTTCATTCTGAACTTGAATTTTGATTCTACATCTTTATTCCACTATCTGATTCAAAAATGTAGCCTGGCTACTTAGGAAAACTATTGAACCTGAATCCCAAAGATCCATGAAAGATAGAATGATTGAGGATGCCCTTAGATTTTATGAGATTGATTACAAGACCTCAAAACCAATTGAAGACATTCAGGTTAATGTATCAACAACAACAACTTGCATCATAAATTGTGCTTAATTATTATTAACAGAAGCAACAAGTGGATCAAACCGGGATATTCTCATAATAGGATACATAGAGATAGAAAAATTGCATAACTTTGAATATCTCCAATGCATGATGAAATCTGTACTTTAGGAAAAACACCAAGATGATCTTGAAAAATGGGAAGAAATGATGAAATTGTTGAAATAAGTTATCGATAAAAAATAACCATACATGCCCCAAATAGTTAATGAAACATCTTGGAATAATATTGAGGATCAAAATGATTTCCCAAATCCCGAGTTTAAGACACAAGGTTGTTGTGGATTCCCAACCTAGATGGAATATAATATGCTTGATCTTGGAATAGGTTGGGAGGTCCCAATTGCAGGAGAACACAATTTTGAGCCAGCCCTAGAAAACCAAAACCCTGGTTCACCAAGCATAGAATTCCTAGACTCTTGTAATAATAAGATTGAATCAGAACCTCTCGAGGGTGTAAATCCTGCCCCTTACTTTGATAAGGTGACCCTCGAAGGCAATTCTAACCTAGATTCTAGTAATTCAACCCACATCCTTAGCCTAGAATCTGGATCTGAATCTTCTTGGGAGAATTACAAGGCCCTGTATGATGAAAATCAAAGTTTGAATTTGGATTATGATTCTGGGCCTTTATTTGATGAATGTACCTCTCCAACATCCTCGGAAATACAAATTGATTTTTTGGAAGTCATGTCAATCTACGATACAGAAATCGAGGAGTTGGAAGAGTGGGGTTTTGATTGGGTCTTCCCTACAAGTCAAAAACCTAAGCCCAGATCCAATAGGGACAGCTTTTTAAGCTCGAAATCTACGAATAGGCTAGACCCAAGTCAGGTTGCTGAGTCTACATCTTGTGATTTATTCTGTGGTGGAACCTCTAATCTCGAATCAAATTCAGAACTTGATTCTTGCAATTTCTCTGATGATTACAAATCTTACTATGATTTTGGAGAACCATTGTTTCCTGACGACTACGGGCTAATCTACAACCTCAGCACACATGATTCATTCTTCAACTCTGACTCTGAGGTTCCTAATCTCGAGATCACTGATTCAAATTCAGGTTCCATTGAGATGGAATCATTTCTTTTTGATACTCAGGAATTAGAAGCAAAAAGTGCTGAGAGTGACTACAACTCAGAATTCGAATATTTTCTTGACTCAGATTTTCTTCATCCTATAAACACTCTTCAGGCATTTACCCTTGAGTTTGACGGCTACTATAAGGATTCTCTAAATGAGCCCACCTTTGAACCCTTCCTAGAAGAGCCCTTATACACAATTCTTATTGATGCCACCTCTTCTACATATACAGAACCTATTCAAACCCATTTTCAACCGCGACCCGCAACCGGACTCAATTTCTATTCTAATTCCCCTCCTAATGAGCCAGTTGCAGATGATTCTCCTCCACATTTTTATCGGGTTTCGAACATCAATCATACTACAAATCATGCCCCATCCTTCTCTGATCACTCTAGTAGGGTTCCTGCATCCTCCACTGATTCTTTTTCATTTAAGGATCCCTACTCTGATCAGGCTGATTCGACTTAGCCAAACCCTAGCTATACACTTCCATATCATTTCGAGCTCCATAGCATATGGTGGTTCTACATCTCTTGATCTACATTTATCAACCCACCAGATTGATTGGGTTTGGGCTGCATCATCAGCCTGCTGATCTGAAGAAGCACCTGGTTGGACCAACTGTGCTTTTGATCAAGGTACTTGTCCTGCAAAACTCATCTGATTTGACCACTCCTTCTCCATACCATTTCCTGCTTGGCTGAAGGCGTTGAATTTAGCGCTTAACGAGAGGCAACCCGTCATTCCAAAAGACTCAAGATCCTTCTGATTATCCTTTTGTACTTCACGCCTATTGCATCCTGAGTTCGATTTTAGAATAGTCGATTCCACCTCTGGCATTCATACCAGGGCTTGAAATCGTCCGCAATAGTCATTCCCGACCTGTTCGCCCACCCATTAATCTTGTTCTGATTCCTGAACCCAAAAGTGTTTCACACCCTCCGTTTACAATGAGAACATTGCAAAACTTAGGCATGGGGGGGCATGGGGGGGTGGTAAAGTGCAAGCATACAAAAATCAAAATTCGGAAGGGCTCTCACAAAAAAGCACATATTCCAAAAACACCAAAAAAATAAAAAATTCTTGAAAAAGAACAACAAAAATGAGAGGAGAGGAAATTTTGATGGAATATTAGACTTTGAGGAGAAAAAAAGGGGAGGAGATAAAAATGTCAAAAAGGAGCACAAGTTGAAAAGAAAAGGAAAGAGATAATCATTAATAAGAAATTAACGAATTGACTTAGTTTTATACCATATCAAAAGAAAGAAAATGAAAGGCAAAAAGTGCTAATGAAACAGAGAAGAGATTAGCAGGAACGCTGATTTTAGGCTTTTTGGGCTATTATCCTATGCTTAAAAATTCAAGTATCCGCTAAGATTTGGATAGTCCTCAAGAAGTTGGGGAAAATACGAAGCTTAAGTATTAGGTCTAAGGCTTAAGGAGTATTCGGCCTCGTTAACTAACCTCTAGTTTGTGGGACTCGGTAACCTAAGCACCCTAATCCACACATAGTCTGGTTCAGTGCGCCTAAGTATCAAAATTACGCAAATGCGTTTAAATTGTTCTGAAAAAGTTACCTAAATTAGGAGCGGCTGATCAACACAAGTTGATTTGGACGAGTTCCCGACGTAGAGAGGCGGGAAATTTCCCTCAAAGATGCGCAATAATATATCGTCTCCTCGGTGCTTGTCTCCTAGGATATCTACATATCCTACTGGGGGCATGTAAGCACCTTGTGCTGGTTCAAATGCCATGGGTGGCATTATCCTAAAATGTCGATGCCAGGGTCTGGATTTTAGCTACAGAACACCATGGGCGGGATTATCTCGAAATCTCGAAAGCCAGGGTTCTGGGGGTTGCCATGAGTGGTGCTATCTTGAAGTATCGATTTCCAAGGACCCTTCGAGGATTGATGATGGGGACTAGGAATCCGATACAGACCGTGTTGTAAAGCTAATCCAAAGCTAGAAATAAAAAGAAAAGAGAGAAAACTCTCTAAAAATAAAGAAAATTCCTCTATCTCTCTCTGACAAAAATGCACTACAAATTGAACCAAGGCTAAAACATGTTACAAGCATAGGTGCTTTAACCACGAAGTTCAACGAACCTTAGGATAGTTCCCGTGGGCCTTAGAAACCTTCGTGGCAGACTGAGGTTAGAGCTGGTCAGGTCTGGATCTTGGTTGGTACTTGAGTACCTCTAGGCATACCATCAACATTCTAACCTAATCCACAAAAGAAAGCACACATCAAAGTTTGTGAGTATCAAAAGATCTTATGGTCTAGAATCAAAGTTAACACCTTGAAATTTTGCCAAGGGACTAGCAAAAGCTAGGCATGGGGATATGATGTGAACACCATCATGAGCCCTAACTAGCTCATTTTGACCCAATGAATTCAATAAATGCTCCTACATAACCAACTGAAGGTCATAACTCACTGTATAAGCATTCTGAGGGAAAAATAAGAAACTAGGGTTAAAACTGTAATTTTACCAATGCAGTACAACCATGGATTTTCTCAAGGGTTGAATAAAGGTCAAATGATCTTAACAAGATAACAAGTGGGTTGGATTAGACAGAAAAATAGTTTGTGAGTGTTCTGAGAATTAAATGACTTTTGAAACCCTGAAAACAGACCCACTTAATTAACCAAGGTTCTGGTCAGGATAAAATTCACCTAAACCCTCTAAAAATCATAGAAAAATATTATCTACGGTTTAGTACCTTCAAATTGGCCATCAGAACCCATCTTGACCTAAAATGAAGCCTCAGACAGATATTTGCCATAATTTAGGTTTCTACATAAATTACCTAATTAAACATGGTCAAAATCAAAATCCAACTTCACCATTGGATTCCTTAGGTCCAAATTAGGTTTGTACCAAAATTTGGACCCAAGATGAGTTTGCCTTGACCTAGTTTGCAAAAAGGTTCTGTCTGATTACATTTCTACCCCTAACTTTCAAAAACCTTTGCATTCAACCCCCTAGCTTCTTCATTGTCTTCACAAGTAGGTCCCTATGCCATTATCGCGGAGGAATCCTACTCCGAAGACCTTTGAAAGGAGATTTCTCCTTGATTATTTGGAGAATCTCCTCCAAAATTGGAAGGGAGATTCTCTAAAAAATTCCCTCTAATATGAACCCGGTTAGATGCCTTAAATCTTTCCCAATCTCTCATGCGAATGCATGAGAGATTTGGGTCTCTTGAAAGTTTCCTTCTCTGGTGAAGACCTTCCTTGCTTGGAAGCTTGGTTTCCAAGCACAAAACCCTCTCCAATGACCTATAAAAGACTCCCCAAGGTTCAACCAAACTCCTCAGCTTGAAATTGGGCCGGAATTCCCCTTATTCCTCTCTCCCCTTCGGCCGAAAGACTCTGCAAGCTCCGGTGGCCTCTCCCTAGCTTTTTCATTGTCTAGCCACAATACCAATGGCGGATTCACCTTCACCACCGTCCTCTACATCGAGCAATACCCGCCGATGTCATCCCTGCCCCATCTTCGCCGCCGCCTCTCCTACAGAGGTTCATCTTCCCACACATCTGGCAACCACATCAGCGTGGGATCTTTATCCCTTTTCGTCCTTAGAAGTAGGTTTTTAAGTTCCTTCTCTTTCATACTTTCTTCCCCTCTCTCTATTTCCCAAAGCCGCCTACCAATGCTACTGAACACCGTCACCTCCATCTCCGGCAACTCCTTCAGTCAGGTGCTCCCATCGCTTCGCACCTCCATCCACCTCGCCGACCACCCCACGACCTCCGCTACACCTCACTGAGCACTTGCCCTCACTTTATTCACTTGCCACTCACCGAAATCACTCCTCGAGCACACCCACTCACTCACACACAGTGTGACCTAGGTACGCATGCACACACTCTCGCTCCACGCCACCAGCCCCGGCACATTCGCCGTGCTCTGGTGAACCTCCCTAAGAGCTTTGATGTGGCCACGAGGCCGTTCTACTACTTTCAGGTTACAAGCCCCATCCGCCATTGGCAAGCAAGTTTGAAGCTTGCTTGCTATTGTCCCAGGTGTTGCTATCCCAAGTTGCTACCCCAGGATGAGCGGAATTACCTCGCACAAGGTTCCAAGCCCTCAAGCGAAGGCTTCAGCAGCTGCAGCCTCGCCAATTTTGCCAAAGCACCCTACTGTTGTGTGCGCGGAAGGAAGGTGGGACATTTAGTCCCACCTCGAAAACGAAGAGGCACTTTCATGTGAATAAAGTGAAAAGGTGAATGGGGCTGTTCGTCTCCAAACACTGAGGGTGAGGTCCTCCTCCCCCTTCACCAGACTCGTCCGCGACATTGCCCCTGCGGACCTGGCCGACCCGACTACCTGCCTGACTTACACTCCTCTCTCACCAAGCACATCGGTGAGCCTGGACTCGGGTATGCGATAGGTCTGATTACCCGATCGGCTGTGGCTCTAGGAGAGAGAGACTGAAATAGAAAGGGAGAAAGAGACAGGAGAGTTGCACAGGGGAAGGGGGATTTTTGCCATGGAAAGATTAGCTCCGACACTTAGCTGGATTCAGAGGGCAAAGCAGGGCTGAAGGAAGAAGAGAAGAAGAGGAAGAGAAGGCCAAAGCTGAAGGTAGAAGGAAGAAGAAGAAGAAGAAGAAGAAGAAGAAGAGAAGGAAGGCTTGCAAAGGCAAAGGAAGAAGAAGATAGAGAAAGCAAAGACTCAGAGAAAGCCAAGCCAGAGAAGGAAGAAGAGAAGAAGAAGAGGAGGACTGCAGGGCTTAAGGTAGAAGAAGAAGAAGAGAAAGAAGAACAGAAGAAAAGAAGAAGCACACAGACAAAAGAAAAAGAGGATTGTAGCAAAAGTCATTTAAGACGTCTGATTTCAGATACTCATATGCTCTTCATTATTTTGTCTAGAGTTCCTTTTTACTCTTCATATACTCATATGCTTTACATTCCGAATTAGTTTTTGAGTAATATTTTGTGTTCAATTTGCATTAATTGTTGAGATTAGTGTATAAATTCTATTTGCTCCCTATGTTCGACCTCAGAACTTTTTCGAGTAATAAAATTATATTTATTTTCAAAGCAATTTCGACTATACTACAATGCGATTATTTTAAACATCGATCTCGCAACGTAAACAGTGGTGTTGGTCTTTGAGAGGAAGAGGGTGGCTAGTTGTGGAGTGGTGATGTTGGGTTTGATGTGTGGAAGCAGGTGGTAATGGAGGGGAAGATGTGCGGTGGCTTGGTGATGTTGGGTTCGCTTGGTGAAGTTGCAGGTGGTGGTTTTGAGGGGTGAAGAGGAGAGGGTGGGTGGTGCTCGTGCTGTCACAATGAGCATGGAGTGTGATGGAAAAGGTGATGATGGAGTTCGCTCAAGCCACGGTGCATGCTGGAGTTCCACGGTGTATGCAGGTTCCACGGTGGTGGAGATGGAGGAGGTCCCCGCAAGGGGGAAAGAGAGAGATGATCCTCAGGATGGCCAGCTGCCGCTTTTAAGCAAAACTCCTCGTCCGTCGGTTTCTTTGTTTGTAAGCCTCTCCAATCACTTGGCGAGGATCGCGAGTGGTTGGAACGGCAAGATAAAATCTGGTGGTTCTTCATCAGATGTTCGCTCAAAGTTCCAGACGTCTTAAAAAGTGTAGACGTCAGTGAATTCTTGATGGTGGTTCCTAGACATATGACCTTATCTTCAGACGTCTGATATACACAGAATGAACGTCCAACGCTTACTCCTAGCCTGCATCCAACCATATAGATTATGTTATTATATCATATGTTATTAAATGTAAAATTGATGCTTAAAATTATATGCAAACTAAGGTGAACTACCATATAACTCCTAATCAATTAACAACTAAAAACAGTTAATTAAAAAGTACTTAGACCAAATAATGATTCACTAAAGTAGATTTATCAAATACTCCCATGCCTAAGTTTTGCTAGTCCCGAGCAAAAGTGTAAAAATGATGGAAGTGACCAAAAAATTTCTTCTTTCCTTATTTCAAAAATTTAGAGATCCAGATATATGTGAAGTGATAGTAGCTTATGTAACAGATCCAAGTGAAAAACCAACTTACATTTACAGTTCGTACTTAACCCTTGGTAAACATTTTATTAAGATAGGCAACTTCTTTCCTCGGAGATAAAGCAGAAAATAATCTGTAGCTTGACCCCGGCTTTTTGGCTTAGGTAGGAGATATTGAGTTAAATGGATTCATATTTTGTGGCTTATTCTCATTTGGTGCTACATATAGTCTAGTACTGCAGACTCTAAATATTTAGACTATCAAATAAGACACCTCAGAGAGAGGCTAAAAACTGTGCTCTCTTTGCGTTCCTTTGCGCTCACTCTCTCTTTTCTTTTTCTTTTTCTTCTTTCTTTTATGAGGTCACATATCTTACCAGATTTTGTAAATGTACTCAGTGTTTGGTGGCCTCACATGGCGTTCACATTTCAATTAAAGTCCTAATAACCTTACAACTAAGTTAGAAGTCTTCAGCTAGTATTCGAACGTTCAGAAATACTGAAAAGTAAGTAGGGGTCATATTTGGTGATCACAAATGGGTGTTTTTGTTGCCTCAAAGACATCGATATATGATGCAAAATGACACGAAAACAAAGCTATAAACTTGAACTCTTCTTTTTTTTCTTTTCCTTTTTTTCTCTTTTTTTTAATATATTTTTCTAAATATATGTTTTTTTTTTCTTTCTTCTCTCTTTCTTCTTCTTCTTATAACTACTAACACATACGATGCAACTTTTATTTATGAGACATTATTGGGGAAAATGATGTTCAAAAGGATATTGTGTGACTTATTTAGTGGAAATGCCTACTCTTGGCACCAGGAAGGAATGGATAGGACAAATATATTTCTGACTTTTGACATTACTACCCTCTTTCAGCTGAGGACTCTATGAAGGATGGTTGTAACTATCAACCATAGTTATAGTTTTATTAGAACTCAATCTCTGTGTATCTGCCTTATTTGGTGATTCTCAGGAATTCACACAATGTTTGCACGTAGGAATAGAGAGTGAAAACTATACTTAACTCTGAGGTATCATCATCTAATTATCTAGAACTTAGGAGTCCTTGCACTAGACTTAGCGCAAAGTCTCTCTACTTTCTCCTCATAAATATTAGGTGGATTTAATAGAATATAGTATGCTTGACTCCCTTCAAACTATCCAAGGGTTCAGCAGACTAAAAATGTTTATTGTTTTCTTAAAAGATCCGTTACCCAGTCTATGTGCAAGTGAATGTACTAGATTCTAAACTCTGAAACAATTTAAGAAGAAACTCTTCAATGACGGCTCCTTGATAACAATCTTCTACTAGGTACTAACCAATTCAGCTCAAGATTTTTTTTTCTTTGATGCAGCTAACCTAAATGCATGAATACTGCTTAAAAATGCACAATGTACCCCCATGCCTAAATCCTACAATGTCCTCATTGTAAAATTAAAACTGAGGGGAAAGGAAGGAAATCACCTGATGAAGGTGTTATTCAGGACGTTGGGTTGCCTCCCAACAAGCACTGCATTTTTTGTCAGTAGCCAGACTTATAGGGAACCTGTAGGTCTGGTTCCTAATAGAAAGAGCTAGGCCTTAAAAATATGTGTAACAACGCAGGCCTAGAAAATAATTAGCCCCGGATGTTGGCCAGCTGATGATGCAACGTTATCCCAAATGCTCGCCAGAAGACATGATAGCAAATAATCTCGCAAGCTACCTGGAGAGGTTTAGGAAAAAGAGTAACAGAAGAAGGGACCTCTTGAAATGTAATAAGTGGAGGATAACAAGGGTCCTCCAAAATAGGAAGGATTTTAAAAGATGTATGCATAATTATTTCAAACCCTTGAATGGTGAGACTAAAAGTACAAGCATCAATCCACACTCGCCATTCCACTTGGAGATATACTGGCTTGATATGCTCCACAGAAAGAATGTATGTGAGCAGAAACCTGAGCCAAGGATTGGTTAGGGAGTGTACGGGTTGTTTGTGGTGTTAGGAGGTAATGAGTAAGTCTAAGGAGGGCTTAGTCCGTGTCAAGTCCAACTCCAACAACAATTCCAATTCTGTATTGTTTTCCTTAATTGCTATTGTAGAAAAATTCAAGTTACCCTGCCTATTATTAATGATTTGCTCAAGAATGGGAGTCATATTTTCACTTTCCAGTATATATGAATCAACGGTGGATTCCAAATCACATTTATTTGATGGCAGGGTCAAAGCAACAGAATCATTATCATTAATTTCATCCCCAGATTCTTTTGGTTCACTTAAGTTTTTATTGAGGTGTATATGTGATTCAACAGAAAGGGGAGGAGTTGCTGCAGTATCCTTAATTATTTCTGAAGGAGAATCAGTCTCAGTGTTATGTAGTAAGCCTATATCTCTCAATTCTCTATTCTCCTTGGGGCGTAAATCCTTAATTGGTATGCATTATCCCCGAGAGTCTCTCCTAGGCTTCTCACTATTGTGTTTGTCCTCCTCCAACATCAACTCCCTATCTTCCTAATTTTGCGAAGGATGATTTTCAAAATTGAAAGTAGGGACGAATCCGGATTTCACCAAATCATTAATATCCTCGGGGGGCAAGTCCTCAAATAACACATAATCCCCTCGAGATTCACTCCAAACTCGAAGTCCAGGTTCCTCCATTGGGTTATCATCCTCCTTTAAAATAGACTCTTTGTATCCCTGAGACCAAAATTGATCAAATTCATCCTCCATTTCCTTAGGGTCACCTTCATTGGGCACATGTAAATCTTTAGAATGATGAATGGTAGGTGTTGGTTCCCTAAGTGGAGGGTTGGGATTAGGCTCACTAAGGGTAGAATGGGGTTCCACCACATGATTAATAGGGGAAGTGGCATGAACAATATGACCTTGACCCAGTTTATCAGGGGTAAGAAAAATACTGTCAGCGGGGTCAAGGTCCTCAAGTGGTACCATCTTCCCTTTCTTTTGACTCTAATATAGCTTGGGTGGATAATCATTAAGATAGTTCTCTTCTAGTGGTCGTGTCTCATGGGGAGAGTCTAAGTGATAGCTACTAAAAATGGGATCCCTATTATCCGTTGTTTCCTCAGAATCTTTTTGATGATCATGGTTGTGTGTGTAGGGATCAGAATCAATAGTAAGAGAGTAGCTAAGTGACGAATTTGCTCATTCAGTCATTGACAATTCCTCAACATCTCTCCCATAGACTCCATTTCTTTTTGTTGTTTTTGAGTTTCTATCATAAAAGAGAAGAGGCTACTGTCAGATTGGGGAGGATAGTCAATCTCAGGCTCAGGTTGCCTAGGAGTGTTAGTCCAACCTTGATAAGAAAAATCATGAAAGGTGGGAGGGCTGGGCGTTGGCAAAGTAGTGGGGACTCTTGGGGTGGAAAATCCCGCTCCAAGGTTCTGCTTATAAGTGGAAGTTATCGGGCCAGTACTCCCAGGATAGGAATGTGATTGATTCCATGAATTGTCATTGTACCTATCAAAGGATGGATATGCTCAGTGAATGGGATCCTAATTAAAAGATGGGAAGTATTGACTCTGATAATCTAAATGATAGGAGTAACAGTGATCCATTTCTTTAAGCCAAACATGTTTAACTCTCTTAGGACTTAGAAGAAATAAAAAAAAAAGAAACTTCCTAGAGAGTTCTACCATTGTCAAAACAAATGCAAATACAGTGGGATATGTTTTTAGTAGATCTAGGTCTTAGAATTAAGTATTTAGTTGGTAGCCAAACAATGTAACGACCCGGTTCCCAAATCCCTACAGGACACGAGATAGGACTGACTCGATTGATCTCAAGACCCAGTCGTCCAACGAGAAAGTAACCAAAAAGTAGGAAAGTGAACCACATTCACTATGCTAAGCAACTAACAGTAATAAAAGTACAACAGTAAAGAAATAAAACTACTACAGTACACACCACTACAACAATATAAAGTAAACGGGTACAGGAGTATAAAGTATAAAATGTCAGAGTACAGAGGTGCAAGAACTACTCACTACAACTGAAAAGGGAGTACAACAGAAAGCTACAACTACTGGGCTCTACTAGACCCAGCACCCTCTGTAGCTATAGGCTCTGGCTGCTCAACACCTGGACTTGAAAAGGGTTATGAGTACAAAACATCAGCGAATACTGAGTAGAGTGGCAACCAACTAACTAAAGCAGTAAAGGTGGACAGGTAGCTGTTGTTTTTCAATTTCTTTCTTTCTTTAACTAATTATTCTTTCTTTCACCACTTGGTTTATATATCAGGCCTCTTTCTTGATCTCGAATGTTCCTCATGGGAACGATCTTGATTACAGTCTTTTCCGAAGAGTAGAAGTCGCATGTGGTGGTCCTACACTCAGTCAACCACCCCAAGGTCACAGACAGACGTAACGGTGACTACGGCATGCGTGATAAATGCACAGGTAGCTACCCCGCACTGGCACGCGGTCAGTCGTTTCCGTTAGCGGGTGCGCCCAAAGCATAGCACGGAACCAGTATAGGGCATAGCCCACTCAGTAATAGAGGTCTAGCCCCTAAGAACCAAATAGGGGTCTCGCCCCTCCACAGTCCGTGCACCCTCGCCTGACTACCCTGGTTTGTCCAGTGGGCCTAACAAGTCGGTGTAGGGTGGCTAGCTGAACCCCGGGCCTTGTGGGGTGGCTAGCTCTCTCCCTACACTAGTAGCTCTCCCCGGTATTGTGTACGTGAGGGCCAAGCAGTCGATACAGAGTGGCCAATCCTAGCCCCGGGTCCCGACCCAAGGGTGGTTAGCTCCGCTCTACACTAAAAAGGGGGGGCAGTCGCTCTCCTTGGTACTCCGTACTCAAGGGCCAGCTCACTTCCCCACTCATATTTCCAGTTCCAATCCATTTATTTCCAGGAGCTCTACTCCTAATTCCCCGTAGGGTTCATGCTCATATTCCTCATGTCATTCCATGCTAGGTTTCATCATTTCTATTCCCATTCTTAGGTTATACACATGCAATTTGTAATTCTATCGTTCATATTTCCATATTCAGTTTATTCACAGATAGCTCGTGTTTCCAACATTCACCTTTCCCTTTTCAAATTTTATACATGCAGCTCGTATTATGTGTGTAACAGAAAAATTACATTCAACAATTAACTAACACAATTACTACATATTTCACAGGCAACTGTTATTCATTTACAGGCATTTGTTATCATTCTATCTACTCATTCAAGACTGCAATCCATTCATTCAATACAGACATTCCAGTATTTCTAGTCCTAGGATTCTTGCCACATCCTAGGTTCTAATCATTCATTTCACACATGCATTTAGGTTTTAATTAAATTAAGGGGAAGGCACTCTACCAGTAAACCTAGGAGTAATGGGGGCTTGAACGGCAGGCTCACGTGCCTCAGCAAGCCCCGAACCTGCAACGGAAACCAGTCCTATCACAAGGATCAATCACAAGAGAATACTTAGAACAGTATAGAAAGTCTTCTAACAAATATAGGAATTCATACGGGAAACATCGGTATCTTAATTGCGGAAATCGGATCTCAAACGGACCCTAAACTGGTCAAAAACAGTGTTTCTAACTCAAATCAGATGTCTGGAACAACTTCCAGATGTCTTAAAAGTGTCCAGTGCCATACCTCAAGTCCTGCGCCACTCCTCAGACATCTAAGAACTCCGTTGGACCATCTGGACCTAGTTCCAGACATTCGACCACCTCTCCAGACATCTGGAAGTGCTTCTCGTCGTCTGGTAGGTCACTCAGACGTTTGAAATGCATGGGAGGGCGTGTCCCGCACCTTCCCAAAGAGAATCCCACACGCGTAATCGAATCTTCTCAAATCGAGCATAAAACAGTGCATCGGCGGAGCAGCCTATATGGATGTATTTGCAAAGAAGACGTACCTTCGCGAGGCCTCCTCCTCAGACGTCTGGCACCACCTCCAGACATCCGCACCGTCGTCTGGAGGTCACTCCAGATGTCTAATTTTGGGAAAATCCTAGAACTAGAACTTGCTTCCACCTTCTTGCGCCGCATGTGGCCGCGCCGTGTCCTCTCGCCTGCTGCTTCGGTTGCAGCAGTGTCGGGGAGGACCTCCCCGATGCACTCCTTCGCCTTGCGCACGCGCCGCTCCGGCCGTGAGCTCGCCGGCGACCTCCCACGCGAGCTCGCAAGCTAACTCCCCTCCCTCTCATGCTGCTCCTCCTCTCCTTCTCACGCCACTCCCACGCTCTCACTCGCACTGCTGCTGTTGCTGGAGGGAAGGAGGAAGGTGGCTGGGAAGTGGGGGGAACGAGGGAGAGGAGGGGGCTTTATAAAGGTGAGGGCTTAGGTTTTTCGTTGGGGCAGAAGGAGAGAGAAGAAAATGAGGGAAGTGTACTGTCTGCGCGCAGTACGCATGCAGACGCGAGCTCGTACTCAAAATTTTTGATTTCCAGACATTTGGGAAGGTGTCCAGACATCTGACCCACAATCTAGATGTCTTAAAAGGCTTAAACAGCACGGGTCTTAACAAACAAGTTTTGCAAGAATTGCGCTTCCTAGGCCGACTTTTGTTGGTGCCTACAACCTACTCGCAAGGGATGGAAGTCTCGTATCGAGCCCACGCATGAGGAACTGAAGTAACTTGGTGGATAGGCTTGTTGATTTCTGACTAACTTCCCTTGTTGTGTAAGGAGGAGAGGTAGAAATTTATCTAGTGACCTTATGTGTGACATGCACAGTGTCTTAAATGTGCAACACATGTACGCGTTTTGAGTTTTAAAATCCTGGAAACAAGTCTTTTCGTACGCAATTAAAGTCATTGATTTTAAGGTTCAACCTCTTAGTTGTCCCAATTTCTTAAAGTGACCACTGACTTAATTAGATTCAAATACTTTAGTGGTGTTAGATTTAAGTCTAATGCGGATGCATGACAGGTAATTGATGCTTAAGAAAAGACGTACCTTACTCCAGCTCTCTTTAATGCAGGGATGTATGCAATGCAATTAAGATAAACTAGATGATGCTCATTCAATCCTAGATGGTCACCCTATAGATATGCAGCTTCTAGCAGGCAGTTCGAAATTTTTTTTTTCTTTTATGATAAGAAGCAAACAAACCTAATCTAATTTAGCTAACTAACTAACATGCAATTCAAACAATTCAAATGAACCTATAATCTAAATAAAATGGGAACACGCTCCCGAAAAGACGCTCCCACATATAAGGGTGATAAGCAATAAAAAGCATTGGGAACACGTTCCAAAAAATGCCCAACATGAATCCACAAGGCAAAAATTAAATGTCTAATGTCTATCTAGCCTGATCTAAATCTAAAGGTAGCAAGCAATTCTTTAGTTGCCAATCCTCCTTCCATGCGCATGGGATTAAGGCCCATGTGCTCCTGTTACTACCCTCTAGGTGGCATCAAGGTCCACAAAAAATATCATCTCTGTCGTGCGTGCTTGTTGCGTTCATTCGTTCATTTTTGCACGCAAACAAAAACAAGGTCAGCAATTCAGAAAAGCTTCAGAAATAGCATAAAAATAATATAAATTTCCCAAAAAAATTAAAAGGTATTTTTCTTCCCCAGCAACGACGCCATTTGATGAGCCGATCTTTGCTTTCGTTGAAATTTTAAACATAGTAACTTGGTGGATAGGCTTGTTGATTTCCGACTAACTTCCCTTGTTGTGCAAGGAGAAGAGGTAGAAATTTGTCAAGTTACTTTATGTGTGATGTGCACAGTGTCTTAAGTGTGCAACACACGTATGCGTTTTGTGTTTTAAAATCTCCCAAACAAGCCCTTTCGCACGCAATTAAAGTCACTGATTTTAAGGTTCAACCTCTTAGCAGTCCCAATTTCTTAAAGTGACCACTGGCTTAATTAGATTCAAATAATTTAGTGGTCATAGATTTAAGTCCAATGTGGATGCATGACAGGTAATTGATGTTCAAGGAAAGACATACCTTACTTCAACTCTCTTCAATGCAGGGATGTATGCGATGCAATTAAGATAAACTAGATGCTACTCATTCAATCCTATATGGTCGCCCTATAGATATGTAGCTTCTAGCAGGTAGCTCAATTTTTTTTTTTTTATGATAATAAGCAAACAAACCTAATCTAATTTAGCTAGCTAACTAACTAACATCCAATTCGAACAGTTCAAATAAACCTATAATCTAAGTAAAATGGGAACACACATAGAAATATGCTCCAGCATATAAGAGTGATAGGCAATAAAAGCACTGGGAAAAAATTCCCAAAAATGCCTAACACGGGTCCAGAAGACATAAATTTAAATATCTAATATCTATCTAGCCTAATCTAAATCTAAAAGAAGCAAATAGGTCCTCGGCCACCAATTGTCCCTCCATGTGCGTGGGATCAAGGCCCACGTGCTCTTATTACTGCCCTTTAGGTGGCGTCAAGGTCCACAAAAAATATCGTCTTTGTTGTGCACTCCCGTCGCGTTCGTTCGTTTTTACATGCAAACAGAAACAAGGTCAGAAATTCAGAAAAGCTTCAGAAATATCATAAAAATAATATAAGTTTCTCGAAAACATTAATAAGCGTATTTCCTCCCTCGGTACAAAAAGTGATAACGAATTTTATGCAGTTTGTAAAATATGTCGTTGTAACATGCAAAATAGATCAACTCTTAAATTTATAAACCTAGATAGTGGGGTATCTAGGGTCGTCCAATGAGGCAATATGTTTGCAAAATTCAGGTCTCTTGCTTGAAAATAGAAATCACCTTTCTTTTTGGTATTTTCAACTATATCATTTTTTTAGGGTTTTGAAATAACGAGGGAAAACACGAGTTGTTGGTGGGAAAGTAAATAACAACTATGATTACTAAGCTAACACCTAAGTGACAAATAATTCCTCTCCCTAAGCTCACTCTAGGCATGTGGAGGCCTAGAGTAATTAGGGAGAGGGAGTGAAGAGTGCTAGAATCATAGCAATTAAAATGCAACTAAAAAGAAATTTCAAAGAAGGCAACTAGATTAATGAGAAAGTGTTTTACAGAAAAACCTAGTAGATGAATGCTTCTACTACTGGATAATTGCAATAAATAAAATAAAACAGAAGTCCTCTTGAATTGTTGGTGAAGAGGGGAAGCTCCTTGCTCCAAGCTTAAGGGCTCATAGGCTTGAAAAGGGCTCCTCCTTCTCCTTCTTTGAGATGCTCCTCCAAGGTGGAAGCTACCACCTTCAATGCTCTCCTTCAAGGGTGGGTGTGCACCACCCTTGCTCCTCCTTGCCTGGCCGTCCTCCTAGTGGTGGAGTGCTCCTCCTCCTTGGCGTGGCACAAGGGAGAAGAAATGGGGAGAAGAAGGCACCAAGGGGGCGGGTGATGTGCCCCCTTAATCTTCTTCTCTACTCCTTTTTTGCCATAGATATGAGGTGGGTATGGGGTAGATTTTACTAAATGGAGGATGGGAATTGTGTGGTGGTAGGGTAGGGTATTTATAGGATGGGAAGGGGGTGGTTATGGTGTTTTCTTGAAGGGAAATGAAGGGGTGCTTGGATATTTTTGGAGGGAAAAATGGGAGGGAAATGAAGAGGTGCCTTAGTTTTCCCTCCAAAAATACCTTCTAGAAGGTATTGATTTTGGAGGGAAAAAATGGAGGGTGGAGATGGGTTTTGATGGTAGATGTAGGGTGGTGATGGAAGGGATAGTTGGCACCAAAATAAAGGAGTAGGTGGTCTTTTTGCTGGAGCTTAGGTAGTAGGGTAGTAGGTTTCGGTGCCATGGAAGTGGACTAGCTAAGCTAAGCAGCTTAGCTAGCTTAGCTAGTAGGGAGTAGGGTTGGAGGCATTTTGAGCTAGGGTTTTAGGGAAAAGAGCTGGAGGTAGTCATCTTGAGCTGCATTGGAGCTGGTGGCTGCTGAAGAGAGCTGCAAGGAGCTACCTTAGTTGGCTTAGCTTGCTAGTTCTTTGCTAGCTACTAAGCCAAGCTAAAGCAAGCTGGCTTTTGCTAAAAGGAGCTGAGGTGAACTGGGTCTAATGCTCCTAGGGAGGACCTAGTTAGTTGAGGTAGCTAAGATAACTTAAGTCAACTAAATTGAGATAAGCTGAGTCCCCAGGAGATAGACTTGAGCTTCCTGAGCTAAGATGAAGTCATCTTCAGCTGGCTGGAGTTGAGTGGGGCTGGATGTAGCTGGTCCTGAGCTGAGGTGAACTCCAGTCAACTTAACTGAGCTAGCTAGAGCTCCCTGTGAACTAATGGGAGTTGAGATGAGCTAGATTCAACTAAGTTGAGCTGGATTTGAGCTGACCTGAGATAGGGTGAGCTAAGATGAGCTCTCTTGAGCTGCCATACAGCTGAGATGAGATGAATAGAGCTAAGATGAGCTAACCCTAGTACAAGTGAGATGGAATCCAACTGTGGTGAGTTGGATAAAGCTGAGTTCCAGCTAGTCTGAGCTTCTTCTTCACCAGTTGCCTTCTTGAGTGCTAGGGCTTTGGTGTTCTGACAATCTGTATACCCTAACACTCACAAAACCACATTAAAAAGATAATAAAAAGTGCAATGCATGCCTAACATCCTAAATGCAGCCCAAAAATCCATTTGCAGAGCAAAATCCTAAGAGCTAGGTTTGTTTTAATGCATAAAAATTATGATAAACTGACGTTTAACAGTAAGGTGCCATTTAAAAGAGCGATTCTTGTTTCTGATAAAATTCGTAAAATAAAATGTAGCGTCATTGTATTTAGTCACGTGGTAGAAAATCGCTTTTCAAAATATTTAATACACAAAATCTAACCACGAAAATAGTTAGGTTGTCTCCATAGGGAGGAATTAGCCTATTAAACTAGTGAGTGGTGCCTCGTTTATTCGGGAATAATAATAGGTGCGTGTACTAATTAGTGCAACTTATTTCCAACACAAATTCTTACTTTATACACTTAATCAAGAATGCAGGCGCTCGGATGCAAATCACCACCATAATATCCTGTCACTAATAGTGATCTTGGCAATAGCAAACAATGTCTATATTAATCTCCTACCCATTAGCACCCATTTACCATAACCAATATCCCATGTTTTATGTCATTCATAAGAAGAACTCAACCACATGAAATACAAATTAAAAAGAGGGATTTCCATGTAAATCTATTGTAATATATTAATGAGATAAATAAATTAATAGTGTTTCCCACAATGGCATTTAGTGTAAATACTAATTTGAGCTTTACGGGAAAAACTCCCCTTGCTCGCATGCGGAGGAGAGGGTACGACTGGAGGCGCAAAGCTCCGAGGAGGTCGTCGATGATGAGAGGGTTATGATGGTGGTGGTGGCATCGACGAAGGTTGTTAGAGTTGTCATCGGCGACGAGGAGATGATGGCCGGCGGTGGCTTGTGTGCATGTGCGCTTGGACTGTGGGAAGGGCTGTTGCGGGCGTGGGTGGCCTTGTGAGGGTGAGGCGAGGTCGATGGAGTCGACAGCACGGAGCTTCGAGGTCGGAGTTGATGGCTGCAAGGAGGAGGACCGGCGGTGGCTTTGGGTTCTTTGCGTGAGGTTGCAGGTGGTGCGAACTGAAGAAGAGGAGGAAGAAGAAGAAGGGGCGGCTGCGGTGATGGTGTGGTAGTGGTGGTTTCTTCGTGGAGAGGGAAGATGGTGGAGTTGGTGTTTGAGAGGAAGAGGGTGGCTGGTTGTGGAGTGGTGATGTTGGGTTTGATGCGTGGAAGTAGATGGTGATGGAGGGGAAGGTGTGCGATGGCTTGGTGATGTTGGGTTCGCTTGGTGAAGTTGCAGGTGGTGGTTTTGAGAGGTGAAGAAGAGGAGAGGGTGGGTGGTGCTCGTGCTGTCACCACGAGCATGGAGTGCGATGGTAAAGGTGACGATGGAGTTCGCTCAAGCCACGGTGCACGTTGGAGTTCCACAGTGTACACAGGTTCCACAGTGGTGGAGATGGAGGAGGTCCCTGCAAGGGGGAAAGAGAGAGATGATCGTCAGGATGGCCGACTGCCACTTTTAAACAAAACTCCCCATCCGTTGGTTTCTTTGTCCGTAAGCCTCTCTAATCACTCGGCGACGATTGCGAGTGGTTGGAACGGAAAGATAAAATCTGGCGATTCTTCATCAGACGTCTGCTCAAAGATCCAGACATCTTTAAAAGTGTAGACGTCAGTGAGTTCATAATGCTAGTTCCCTGATGTCTAACCTTATCTCCAAACGTCTTATATACACAGAATGAACGTCCGACGCTTACACCTAGCCTGCATCCAACTATATAGATTATGTTATTATATCGTATGTTATTAAATGTAAAATTGATGCATAAAATTATATACAGACTAAGGTGAATTACCATATTAGTCCTAATCAATTAACAACTAAGAACAATTAATTAAAGAGTACTTAGACCAAATAATGATCCACTAAAGTGGATTTATCATGTGCCTCATTTGTCATCTCCTTCCCTCTCCTCTTTTCTTCTCTTTCTTCTTCTTTCTTCTCTCTCCTATCTCTCGATTTATGTGCGGCCCAAAGGTGTTAATGACATGCCCAAACCCTAATTAGGCCTTTCTATAGACCAATAATTAGGATTAAGGTTAGGAAAAATCACCACTTCTCTAAAATGCCATTGGAAAGTTGGTTTATTCTCGTCATAATCTTGCTTGTCTTATTTTGACCATAACTTGATCTACACACCTTGAATTTGCATGAAACAAGCATCTTTGGAAATCTTGTGACGAGAGAAATCTAATGAGACCACACATAACCCCCTTTTGAAAAGGTTTGACAGAGGATTGACTAAAAGCATGCATTTCTTTACGTTTTATGAGGCATTTTGACTCTACCTGAACCCAACTTGTGCAAATGGGTCCAAATCGATGCGAATGACT
Organism: Thalassia testudinum; assembly: GCA_037157565.1. NCBI lineage: Eukaryota > Viridiplantae > Streptophyta > Magnoliopsida > Alismatales > Hydrocharitaceae > Thalassia > Thalassia testudinum. Next base: position 328,878 of record JAZHRO010000080.1, read on the forward strand.
GCAATGACTTAAAACCTAGATTTGATCCAAATAACCCTCTGATATACTTTCTGGATCGCTTGTTAATTAGAGTTAATTAATCATGTCGTAGTATAGTCTTACAATCTAGACGGATGTCATTTATTTATATATAATTTTACTGATTTTACTCCAGATCGTTCACTGGGAGGTAGTTATTGATATACATCACTCTCTATTATCTAAAAATCATCTTTTATTCTAAAAATGTTAAGTTTACTTATAAATGAATGAATAATGAATGAAAGAATCAAAGAATTAACTAATCTAAGTCAATTATGTGCAACAATAAAGGAATTTTGTTAATAACAATGCCTTAAAGATATATACAGGTATAAAGGCATTAAAAACTAATATAAACAAATCTAGGTTAATTATGTACAATACAATCTAAGTAATGTCTTAATATAGGCACAAAAAGAACATATATATATATATATACACTAACACATATAAACGTCACTAAAGAGCCTTAAAATTACTTATATACAAAATAAGGCAAAAAATATATGTAACACATAATATATACTCTATATACACATACATATACGAAATATACTATACTAATATATGTATACTAATATAACACACATTTAATTAACACAAACATACACACACACACTAAAACATATAAGCACATAGAATTAACTTATAGCAGAACACAACTAACACTTAACAACTCACACTCACGCTCACATGACTCAACACTTAATCAAATTTAGCCCTCAACTTAACCTTATTAATCTACACTTAACAAAAAAATTATTGGTTGGCAGGCCCAACCCTTCACAGGATCAACAACCCATAGGGGCCGGATCGACTACTACTAAACTTGGGCTCTTAGTTATTAGTTAGTATTTTAGTATAGTTCGAGCCAATATTGGCCCATGTATATTGCTTTGCCTAGTCGAACCCAGGCTCCCAGCCCTATCTCTCTCTCTCAAGCAAGGCATAGCATGGTCAAAGGTCAGATAATGTGAGTGAGATCCAACCCCATACTGGACGAGTTGTCCAATGACGCAATTCAATTTATACCGCTATGAGCGGTCAGTGTCTTCCGATGTGGTGCTAAAGATGTGCCAATTAGCATGCCATCCTTTGTTTTCCAGCTAACATTAGGGCTTAATTAGGTTATTAAATAAATAATTAATTTATAATTAAATTACATGTACATGTAGCCTATACGTAGGGCTTCTTATGGTATAGTTTATTTATAATAATTAAATTTATAACTATATTTAAAAAATCATTAAAGTTGATGAAAATTACATATTGATTTTAAGTTTAATTCATTAATTAAAGTGCAAATTAATAAATTAATGGAACAATTGACCTATAAATTAGTTAATATACATTATTAACTTATTATTACATATTTTAAATTTATTTTTATTGATTTATTTCTATTTATATACATTTAAATACACGATATATATATATACATATATATACAACATAGACACTATTCACAGTATAAATAAGTTATAAATATATTGAAAATACTTTAAACTACAGTATACACATATACAACATAATTTATTTCAATAATTTATTAATTTACTAATTTAAATTATATTAACTTACTAATATACCTAATTAACTTATAATTATAACTATATACAATATATCGATAAATAAATAAATATACAAGTTTATTACTGTACATAGTAATTACTTTAAGTTATATTTACAGTTATAAGTATGATTATAAGTACATACCTAGCTATTTATATTTACATAAGTATTATGTACATATATTATAAATAAATATATATATAGTTATATTATTATAATACATGACTGTATAACTCAATATAAATATCTACCTAAGTAAATGAATAGATATATAAGTTATTTATATACTTTATATATGCATAAGATACTATATACACTTAATTTAAGCTTATATACAAGTATAAATACTATGTACAAGGGTATTTTATGGTATTTTTGAAGTTTTTTAGATTTTTTTTTCTTTTTGTGATTTATAGAGATAAGGGAAGAGGGGAGAAAGATGAGAAGAAAAGAAGAAACACTTTTTTTGTATTTTTGTTTTTGATTCTTTTATTTCTAAACCAGCAGAAGACCTAGACTTCTATCGGTATGTTTTCTTAACTACTAGACTCAAAACTTAAATTTAATGACTCACAGACCTAAAATTAAACCTAAGCAAACTCAAAACACATTTATTTTATTTATTTACATTTATTTTTTATTTTTTTTTGTATTTAAAATTTGGGAAAAGCATGGCTTTAATGAAGGTTAAGGGTGAAACCAAAGCCATTAAAACTCACTCGAATGCTGGAAATGAAGGATAGCAGTTACTAAGCTTCTAGCAACTCAAAGAAATCACAGTCAAGCTTAGATTGTAGATTAAACACTGGAATTCACATTAACCAAGTAATTATACATAAATCATTTATTGACAGGGCTATAGAATGATAAACAATTAATTTCAAAGCCATAAGATTCATTCAAAATTGTCGAACTCAAAGATGGAGAATCCTGAACTTCTAGAAACCATTTAATACCAGAATCAAACTCAAGGATATTATTTAGCAATGAAAATGGACATTTCAACACCGTTTGGACAGTAAACACTTATCATATTTGCTGACAAAAGGTTTACAAATTGATTTAAAATGCTTGACAATTCAACCTTGGAATGCTTGTTGTACATCAAATTACATCAGAAACTTGTAAAACACTCAATTACAGTAGAATCTACCTCAGAATCAACATTCAAAACTTCATTCAGGTCTTAAGGCAGCTGTTGCTAACAAAGACTATATCCAGCCTTCTCAGGTTTGATCAGATACAATCCAAGGCTATTTCAGAGTGTAGATGGACGCTTATACATTACTGAAAGGTTTATTATAAGTTCAAAACTCATTTAAATCTCCTTAAACTCATTGGTAAAAATCCCAGCAGGTTTTAATCCAGAGCTGTAGTTGCTGTTATCAGACCCAAATCCGAGCAAATCAGGACTTAAACACCTACCAAAACCATTTCACCATGCCATTAATCCTTGAAAACCATCTTTCCTCTTCATTCAATCATTAAATCCAAATAAGAACAATGTACATCCAGATTTTCATCAGATGTTGAAAGCTTAGATTCAAATTCTCAATCTAATAAATCAAAATCCATCTCATGCATCGTAAATGTTTTCTGAAAGGTCTAAAATCTATCAAAAATCTAATCAAAGCTCATGGAATCCTAGAAACCCTAATTTGATCTCATCCTTACGCTATAGAAAACGTGAAGGGATGAAATCAAATCAGGCTCTCTAATTACATTAGAAAACACATCCAGACCTTCATTGAAGTCTAAAGATCCTTAATCCGTGAATATCAGATTGAATTGAATTGCAATAAATCCTAGTTGTCGCCCTAGTGAGCATTTGATCTATGATCTTTATATTGATTTGATCAACCAAGCACCTTGCACACTATTGATTAATGTTTAGGGTGCTTAGGCGATCCTTAGGAAACACTAGGGTCATTGCAATGACCTTACATTAATGCAACTGATTCTCATTGTCCTAGCTACCCAGAATACAAAGAAAGACAGTAATCATATAAGAAATTAGGCGCGAAGATCTTTGATGATAAAAATCCAATAGAATAAGTTCAATTTCATTGCATCAAACTAAATTGAACTTTAAACAACTCAATTCAATCGATAAAAACTAATTAAAACAAATTGAATCTTTAATCATTCGATTAGGCATGAATATTAAATCTGATTCAATTGAATGAGTTGTAACCAATTCAAACCAGATGGAGGGCCATTGTGATTCGGTGAAATGACTGGGATGACCCTCAGGTGGGATTTAGAGTAATTTGGATTTAGAAGCTAAAGAGCTTCAAATCCAAATCAACTCTAATGGATGGAGTGAGATGATGATCAAAACATCGAGGAAAACACTAGAAGGTGATTATGAGATGAAGAGGGAGCTTAGTGGATCGAAATGAATAAGTAGATTTATCACCTCTGATTTGAATTGATCAGAAGAGGTGGATTGGTACTACACTGATCTACACTACTTTGGACTAATCTAACATAATTACTGATCAAATTCTACTCTAAGAGATCTAATCTAATTTATGCTAGAAAAGTAGTAAATGCTAATCTAAAGGACGAATGAGACCTGAGGAACCACGGCCAATGACCAATGGCTATGAATGGAGGGAGAATGACTCCAGCTGATGAAGATCCTACTAGTGGAGCTTCTGGGTTGCCTTCAAGTGTTGTGTGACCTCTAGTGGCGAGGACGATGTGAAGGAAGGGGCTTTGTCTCTGTCACAGACGGTGACGAAGGGAGAAGAAGAGTTGAAGTGGAAGGAAGGTGATTGCGCTCGAGGAAGTAGGGGGGAGCTTGGTAAAAGATCAAAGGGTGTCTATGGAGCTCCTTAAATAGGCTTTGAGGGGCTATGTGACTAGGTAGACAAGGTTGCAAGTTGTTGAGCATCAACCACTGAGATGGAGCAATGAGGGTGTGCTAGGGTTTAGGTCGAACTCTGATCGTTAGATCAGATCTAGGATAGGGTATGAAGAGATTGGCACCGGCTCCATCAGTTTGGATGAAGAATGACCATTGGATCAATCACAAAAGGAAAGGATGGCTGCGATTGGCTGTGTTCTTCGTAAGGAACAGTGTGCAAGGATGGATTCCCAGGTCTGTTGGTGAAATTGCACGATCGCCCCACATGTGCAAAGCAGTGTGAAGTTTGTAGGGAAATCCATAAGTGACTAGAAATCATAACCAGTAGGTCCCTATGTTCTTGCAAACGAGTCCCTGGTAGGTTTTTAAGTGAAGAAATGTGAAGGCTTGCGGACCTAAATGCAAATCACTAAATCTGAGGTCTAAATGATGTTAGAACTCAATGTAATTTTATGGCATGTTAATTGAACATTTTAGAAGTTAATCCCACAATTGCTTTGTACTTTTAAGCTAAAATTGGTGTTCAATCGGCATTCAGATCATCCAAGTGTATTTTAGGTATAGAATATCTCAAAATAGACCTAATTATGCATTTTTAGCACAAATTAAGTGTTTTAGGCCTTTTTCTATAAATCTCACACTTAAGCCATTCTTTGTGTTTATAGTGTTGGTGCAAGGGTACAACGATTGTTAATTTTTATGATAACAAAACACTTGCTATTTAACATTTGCATTTGAGTTTATGAGTTTTAGGATAATTGCAAATGGATACAAGTGTGAAGGAGCTCAAGCTCGCATCCATGGTGAATTGGAGGTGCTTGATGGAGGGGGATCTTTGCGTGGAGCGAGAGCTTGAAGAAGATGAAGAATAGGATAGAAATTCTTTCTATTTCTTCTATGTACTTGCTTTTTATTCTTTGCTTTTTATTTTTCTTAGATTATTTGTTAAAGAGCCTCAAAGTAACAAAACATTAGTCCTAGGAACACTTACTCAACTCTAGGATACTTAGACATCTCTTAAAGAGCTTAGAAAATCAAAGTAGGCATCAGATAACCTCATCAGACGTCCAATCTGGACATCAGACTTCTGATCTTAGACTTTAAGGCATTTGACTATTTGATCAGACGTCCAAACACTTAGGCTGGACTTAGTGCTTTTTGGCTGTTAATTTCAGACGACTAGCCCTTAGTCTAGACATCTTAGAAGACGTTTGAGGACCTTGCTAGACGTCCAACTAGAGGACCGTTGGCTTGAGAAATCTAATTGTTGAGGATTAACCCTTAATGTGATTCACATTCACTTTCAAACGTCCATAGTGTATCCTAGACGTCTGATAAATAGATGTTAGGCTAAGATTTGACCCTAATTACTTCCTTCAAACCTTATACCCGTTTATGCCTCGGAAAATCCATTCCTGCAGTGATTTGTGTTTCCAGATGTCTAGACCTAGTGCCAGACGTCCGATCTGTTGTTTGTGCAACTTAACCTAGAATTCTATTTCGATCTTCACAAAATAGGAAGGAAACCTGTTTAGAATAAGACGTCTGATTAGTTTCCTAGACGTCTTAAAACTCTTCTTTTGACGTCCATCTTAATCTAACACAATCCAAATCTTCTACCTTTTTAGATCAGACGATGACTCATACGTCTGATAATATATTCAGACATCTGATAACTCTATCAAAATCATAAATGACCTTGATTTTGGCCTAATTTTCCTTAGGATAATTCCTAACGGCTAAAGAAGCCTTGCAACGGCTAGAAGAGGCTTCTAAATCCTTCTTAGGGCCTCTATAAATAGAGGAGGACCCTTCCCTTGCCATAGACACCAAAAGCAATACTTCTTCCACTCATATTGTGTCTAAGAGAAGAGAGAATCAAGAAGGAAAGCCACCTTGCTCTCCAAGCACCTAAGTATACATCCGAAAGCACCATATTCACTGTGCACCCTCTCCTCGTTGCATACAAGAGCTCCGTCGTGCCTTGTGTGATTCACGCACTCTGCGTCCATAGCCGACGCACTTCCATCAAAGGGAAGTTTCTTTTTCCTATAGTAGCTAGTTTAAATACATTATTTGTGGCTCTATAAGACTGTTGTAATAGTGTCTTTTTTGGGTATTCGCTTTGCGAATTCCCGTCTCCCTCGCGAGAAAAAATACTCCTCGTGAAGAGGAGGGGTTTTGAGGTATGCTACCCTCATTTTAGTAGCGTGGTTGTAAGAGGTTGAGCCACCCTCATTTTAAGTGACTCGGTTAGTAGATTTAATTGACTAGGTCGATCGGAAAATCTTAAGTCGAGAGGCTTAGGTGGTGGTTTTTACCCGGATTTGGATTTCCACCTAAAAATTCTTGTGTACTCTTGTGATTACATTATATTTCTACATTTTATTATTTATCACGCAAATCTCACCCCCCTCTGTCAGAAGCTTCAGATAGATAGTGTTTTAACTTAGTATCTAGCTTAATTTGAATATTTTAGCTATAATGAGCCACACCTCATCACCCCTCAGGCCCTCGTTCGTATGCATCTATGATCCTATTAAATGAGTTTCATGAGTAACTTGTGCTAGAGAACTCAAATTTTTGTGAAACAGGAACCATTGGAAACCTTATGATAAAAAGAATCCAGTGGTACCATATATAAAGTATTTCAGGCAAAAATTCACAGGGTTTAACCAAACATGTGTTTTCCACATTTTAACAAGTATAAACAAGTTTGTCTTGACATCGTTAAGACTAAATTGACTCTAGAATTTAGGCTTAGAGATTTACAAAGAGTGATGCTTTAAAGGAAGAAGGTTGGAAAAGATGTGAAAGCACAAGAGTCTTTGAAATGAGAGAGAGAGAGAGAGAGTGTTGGAGCACCTTTTCTTTTGAAATAGCTTTATGAGTTGTGTTTGGAATGGCTACCATTTAGTCCTATTTATACATAAAGCAGAGCCAATTTAGGAAGTTTAGAAAATATCTTTCGAACCATATTAATTGACAAATTTTATTTATTAATTAATCAATTTTTCTTTTGATGGACCAATTTACTTGATTTATTACTTTTAGATCAATTTTCATTTTGGTCGATTTATTTGCATGGAAAAATATATTTGAATTTGAGTATATTTGGTCGATCAGTTCCTCTTAATAAATTTTTGTAGAAGATTTTTAATCGAATATTTGGCGACTATCGTAGCGAAAATATGCCATGAGGTCCTTACAAAGTTTCTAGACTTTGAACATAAAGAATGAAAAAATTGCAACAATTGGACACAAATTTCTCCATTATGAATCTTGCAAGTTGCAAACAAATTTGTCAAATATCTTTGATATTACAACAAGTCTTAAAATGTTAGTCTGTCAATATAGTGTAATTTTGTTTCATCAAAATAAAAGCCTTAAGAGAAATTAGGCAATGGAGAAATATAATAAAGATTGGCATGATGATAACGTGTGTGCGAAACACTGCATCATCAAGTGTTTATCATTTGGATTGATATACCATATTGGTGAATGCGAAAATGTAAGCAACATTGTATTCAGGCTTGATGCTTTTGGGACTCAAAACATAGTTTTCTCTATACTTCAAAATTTCAAAATGAGTTTGGAAAGTTCTCTGGAAGAACACCTATTTTGAATACAAGAGTTGTTTTTGGAATATGAAGTGTATGGAGGGTTCATATTTGAAGATGAGAAGCTCCATATGATCATAGTGTCTCTTCCCAACCTTTACACTTGAGCCCTTGACAAAGAAAACTTCAAGGGGTCAATCCATGAGTTGGTAGAATGTCTACCAAACATCATGGATCATCTTGATGGTATGCGCAACATCTTTAAGAAGAGGAAGTGCTCCTCAACTTGAGAAGCTCAAAGGACAACTGACACATGGACTAGAGTCTTAAATGAGATGTGAACTTATCCATGAAAATCTAGAGACCTCACCAGAAGGTCAAAGGAAAGGTTTCTTAAGGTTCAACATGTCTTCATCATCTATTTATTCGTATGATGAATAGAGATTCTGGTGCACTTGACATACTTATAATTGTTGCTCATTACTTAGGTGATCAAGATGAAGCTGAGGATGAAGAAGCTTTGTAAATGGAGTTCAAGGTAAATTATTGGAGTGGGAGCCATCAGGAAACACAAAGCTTATGTCTAAGATTTGTATTTAGAATCACAAAGATTGTCTTTGTAATCTTGCATCAATAAAAATTATTTTTATTTCCAAAATGTTTGTGATTGGGAAATTTTCGTTTTTGTAAATAATATCAAGAAAATATGTCGTTGTAGTAATTCACGAGTTGGAAAATTCTCAATAAAAAATTAATAGAAATATACTAAAATTATACCACAACTTTAGGTCGAATCACATGAAGGCACAAATGAAATAAAATCATAAATATGTATCATTTACAGTAATAAAGTCGAGGTCTGTATCAAAATCTAGTGTGAAATAAAATAGTAAGAAGAAGTCACATAATAACTCAAGAGTGCAAGGATTTCCTAGGTAATTTTTCCTTAATAAAATAAACAAATCATAACTCAAGATCTCACAAATGACATTGAATGTAAATAGTAATAGATCCAAAATAGAGATTCTTTCCTCCTTGCCGTGAGTGCTCGTGGGGCCACGACGGCCGGTGAGGAGCTCAAGGAAGGTCGGTGGTGGCGAGGGCTCCACGTTGGTGGTGACGGCGGGATCGACGGCGGCCGGTGGTGGTCCAAAGGGTGGTCGTCGAAGACGGTCGTGGGCGGTCACGGTGGCGTCCGTGAGGACGTCGTGGCTGAACGAGAGCCCAATGCTCGCGAGAGCAGTTGTGGCCGAGAGCGGAGCGGCGCGGTGATGGTGGCTGATCAGAGTGGTGAGGTCGGGCGTTGGGTGTTTTCATCCCCTCTCTGCTTGTGAAAGCGTAGGAGGGGAGGGGATGAGCACGGAGAAGGGAGCCGTGGGTTCCGCAGTTCAAGGAGGAAGGTCGTGGTCGAGGACGGTGGAGCTGAGGCGAAGAAGATGGAGCACGCTGGTGGCTCGCGGTTGAGGCTATTGATGGCGTGGCCGCAGTAGCGAGGGCGAGCACGGTGTTGACGACGAGGACGAAGGTCACGATGCAAGGATGATGGTCGTCGCGGTCGGTTGCTGTTGTGGTGGAGGCACAGAAGTGGAGGATCTGTTGTGCGTCGGGGAGATGAGGGTGAGCGGAGGAGCGCACGGTTGTGGTGTCTAGACACGAGTCGCGATGGCGCCGTCGGAGCTGTCACCTCTGACCATGGTGGTGGCACGCGGTGTTGAGGAAGTCGTGGTCGTTGGATGGAGATGCGGTCGTGGATGTTGGAGCGCGGTCGTAAGGCGGAGAGGCGGAGGGTGCGGTGGCGAGTGGCGTTGGTGGGTTTCTGTCTGCGTGAGGGAGAGGGAAGAAGAACGAAGGTGAGCGGGGGTGGTGGTGGCCTGTCGGGTGGAGCGGAGGAGGAGAAGAACTAAGAGGAGGCCTCAACTAGCGAGAGGGACGTCCCCTTTGATGGGCCCGTTGAGTGCAGAGAGGGAAAGAAAATATGTGGGACCATTGTCAAAGGAGATTTAATTGAGAGAGTACAATCTAGAGGGATTTGTTTCCCTCCGAGGGAGTGAGTGGCTTGACGGTAATTGACGTGAGGAAGGGGCTTCCAAAAATAAGAGCGATCATCATTTTTCATTCCTTCCTTTTCAAATGAGCATTTTCTTATTTGTAAAATTCAAATGTCAAGGTCGCATCCCAAGTCAAGCCCTTAATCAATTCCTGTAAAGAAAAAAAATGTATACTTAAATAACGTGTCAATAGAGGAATATATATTCATTAATGAAGCATATACATGCGACGTAAAATACAAAAATGTCTAGACATGAGTTTAACTAATTTCTCAGTGTAATGTATGTCTTAAATTGAATTCTTATCACAATAAAATTGTATTTAGACTTAATTATAATCCACTAAAGTAGATTTATTAGCTTGGAACTGGATATTCATATGATGAATGACTTATTATAAGTTTTTTCCATGGGATGCTTGAGTGATTCAAATATATTTTCAGATTCTCAAATTTCTTTGATTATGTGATCATTAATCAGAATTCTGAACATGTGCAAAGAGGGTACTTCACCTCTATGAGATGTCTCTAATATTTATATATATATTTACATTAATCATGCTTAACTAATGTTAGTTTGAGGGTTAATTAGGGTAAAAAGCATTTAGTTAGGTTAGAATTGTCATATAGGTGTATTTTGTAAATATTGCATAATGTTGGATTTCTCTACAAATTTTCTCTAACTTATATCTGGTGCTTTGATGTTTTTGTTATAATATGTGCAGGTACCAAGTTTGGAGCAATTTTGAGCCTTAGAGACTACATTTCCATGATTGAGCTCACTTATCTATGGAGGATCAACCTATTTTTATGGACCCTAACCTACTTAGCCATTAGGCTAGCCTACTTGGAAATCCAATTATGCCAACCTAGGACCCCCCTACCTCGCCTAATTACCCACCTAATTTGGTCAACATAGAGCCCATTTAAAGACCTATATTTGTTGGCTAAGTGCACCTATTTAGATCCTAAAACCACAAAATACCTTATCTTATTCTCTCCTTAATCCTAAAGTAGAAGACCCAAATCCTATCCTTTTACTATAACTTCTTGTAGGATCTTTAGACTCTTCTCTTATGGCCTCCATTTAGATATTATCCTAAGCCTTTTCCTAATGCAGAAAAGTGCATATCCCTTTCGTAAAAATCCTAGCCTTCCATAATTTCCAACAAAACCTATTAACCTATCCTTCCATCCTAGCTTTTAATCCTAAACCTATTCAATCCTAGCCCTCCATCTAGAACCTAGGAAACTCTATAAATAGGATCCTACCCCCCTCCCTTCCCTTCATTAAGTTTCCTTAACATAGAATAATTGCACCATCTCCTCACCACCTTCTACATAGTCCTCCTACTTAGAATATCCTCTCACCTCCATAGAAAAACTCTTTCATGTCCAGGCTCTACATCTCACAAATCTTCTTGGTGGTCGTCCTCCTCTCAAAGTCCTGTCTCTCTACCTCATCCTCATCCAAGGCAGCTGCATCAATGGACCAAACTCCATCCTATCTTCTTATTCTAGTTCTTTTCCAGTAGTGGTAGATTTCTAGTAGATATTCTGTTATGTACTCTAGTTGTACTCTTGACATTATTTTTAGTAGTAATGAAGTTTGGTTTTCATCTATATTTCTTGCAAATCCTACTTCTCATCCCACTTCTATATATATCTACCTGATTATGATTTCCTTTTTCTCATCTCTTTCTTATTAGTTAAATCATATTTACTTTTTGTTCTACATTTAGTTCAAAAAAATCCTATGCCTTCCCTTGTTCAACCCAAGACTCACTAGAGTTTTGGTATTTTTATTTTTGTCTCGAAAACTCACGTTGCAACGAATGCTCTTTTTATTACTTAGCGATTTTTACGAGGTCAGATTTTGGTACCGTTACCGGGGAGGCAACAGATTCTAATATCTCTACTTTTACATTTGCATTCTAGATTTTTGACTTGCTTTCTCTCTTTCTTTGTTTGTGTGCAGGAATCCATATGGAAGCATGGAATCCGGTCGCAAAGCGAGAGGGAGTAAAGTGTAGTTAGAGACCAAGGTTAGTTTTTGCATCCTTAGATTTAGGAGTTGCTTTTGAACTTTAGGTTAGTTAGCTAGTTAGGTTTGTTTTTGCATTATCTTTATAAAAAAAAGCTTTTATCCTATTGAGGTTTGCTTTAAGTTGCATATCCACTAAGACCTCAACAACCCTATTTTGCTATCCGTTTGAAAACTTTCAAAAATTGTTTCTTTACTTGCCTGACCTCGAAAAATTCCCAAAACCCACCCAGCCGTGGGTACTGAAGTCAGGACTCATGAATAAAAATTTCAGATCATTTTGAGTTGTAATTTATTTTTAAAAATTTGGAGAACACACTGCTATCACTTCTGAAATTTTCCTTTGATATGCGATAGTACAAAAATAATTAGAAGTTTTTTACTGCTCTGATTGCTCTAACATTTGTTGCGTTAGATTCTTGTAGTAATTGGGCATCTAGGAAAAATCAGAAAAAAATAGTGCACATGGATTTGATTCATCTGAAAATCAAAAGACTGACTAGGAATCAAAATAGACTCAAAACCCCTAATGCACTTATAATTTTGGAAAAGTTAGTAAACATGCCTGGAAAATTCATAAAAAAATAATTTTTTGATTCCTGTAGAGTGGTGTTTGAGAAGCATTTGTTTAACTTATTTGGCCACACCACTCCATCCCTAAAATTTGATTCACAAGTAGAAGCTACCTAATTTTCAAGGTAAACTCCTAGGGTTGACTTAGGTACACACATATTGATTGAACTATAAAGGCAAAAGATCATCAACCGTACTTGCAAAACTATTGTGTGCCTCACAAGAACTTGATTGAAGTGATTAAGTCAGTACAATTTTACAACCCTAAAAATTCACTAATACAAGATTGAATCTTAAAAATCACTTCATCCAATTAACTTGTATTATGAACCCTTGTTTGTGCACTTCACTTGTGAAATTGATTTTAAGGGCAACACACTCGTAACGCCCATCACATTCCAAAAGCACTTTAAGCCTAAGCCTAAAATTGAGTAGACGTGCCCTAGGTAGGACTAATATACTTGGTAACTTGAAGTTAGATTTGGCTAAGATCAATGCCTTGTCTACTTAGGCCAACTAGTGATAAGAAAGGTTGGTGCATGCAGTAACCACATTAACCTCTAGTGGTGTCCCACTGTGTGGGGTGTACTAAGGGGTCCCATCGTTCTAGCTAGTTAAGTAATTCAAGGGGTGGTGTAACCTAATTGTATTTTGGGGTGCCAGGATTAGGTCTAATGGGTTTACACTTTTAAGGATTAGCTTGTTTGCTTGTGTTGTGAGGGTGAGTGTTCTCTCATTTGTGTTCTCCCTCTCATCTACTTGAATTCTTCCTGGTGCATTCACAGTAGAAGGTCACTTAACCCTAAATTGGTGCCACCTTTAGAAAGAAACCTTAGGAGAAGACTTGATTTTGCTATACCTATTCCCATGGCTAGTCACCATGAGAAAGAAGTGATTGGGGGTGGGGAGTCAAATCTTGATCCAATTGCCAACCCCCAGAGACAAATTGAGAGATAGGGTCGGCATCTTGATTAGCAAATTGAGACTATAGTCCAGGCCCTCAACCAAATCCAAAATCAAAGAAGGAATCGACCTCTCAAAGACTTTTATAACTTTCCCAATGCCCAACTTGAACCATATATTAGGGTGGTACTCCAGGAGGGGGCTAATTTTGAACTTAAACCTCCAATCATTAACCTAATTCACCACTTCCATGGCCGTAACTCTGATGATCCATTCTAACATTTGGCCCTAGGAATATGGATGAGGATATTTTAATGATGTAAATGTTCTCGTTCTCATTGAAAGATAAAGTTGCACAATGGTTGAGGATAATTAGTAGACCTATTCTGACTTGGAAAGATTTGAGATATGAATTTTTGAAAAAGAATTTCCCCATAGGTAAAACCAATGCCCTTAGATGTACCATTATCACATTTAAGCAAAACCATAGGGAGCAACTTCATGAGGCATGGGAGAGGTTCAGTGATCTTACTAGGAAGTGCCCTCATCATGGTATTGCTAAGTGGCATTTGGCCCATATATTATATTATGGGTTAAATGGCAATCTGAAGAATTTTGTTGATGGGGCACATGGGGTAACTTTCTTAGTAGGGTTGAGGAGGGAGCCTTTGAATTATTTGATAATATGTGTGAAAACTCCCTCAACAATGCCTCTATGTCCACCTTTTGTAGATCTAACTAGCCAAAGAGTGAGGTTTATGAGGTTTGGGATAATTCAAGCTTAGTTGATCTGAAATTTATTGCAGAATGATTGGATAAGGTGGAAGTGGTCGGGAAGAACATTGAAAACTTGGATAAGAAGCTAGATAGGTTGGATAACCTTTTGAAAGGTACGAATCCCTTAGGTACAGCCTCCCACGTAAATCCTATGATTAACCAAGGGATCTCTATTTTGACCCGCACCCAACCCCTACCCTTGACAGGTTGGGAATTAGTGCATAATATTAGTGACCTACCCTTGACTCAACAAATGAGTCAGCTATACTTGGACCCATCTCTTTCTAGGTACCAAGGAGGGATCTTGATTCCCTCAAATTCTAAATTAAGCAACCCGGTGCCTAATTATGCTGAGGATGCTAATGCTATCCAGGGTTATGGTAGGAATGACCTGTACTTGAACACCTACAACCTTGGTAGGCATAACCATCCAAATTTTGCTCGATCTGAGTTAGAAACTGTTATAACCAGGGCATCAAACGTCGCTTAATACGTCTGGGAAGTGATCCAGACGTCTGGTCAGATGTCTGGAAGCCTTCCCAGACGTCTGGAATTAAATTTTTTCGACGTACAGGTTCGCGTCTGCGCGCATGTGTGTGCAGATTGAACCAGCCACCCTCCTTCTTCCCTTTCCTTCCTCCCTGCAGACGTAGCTTTTTATCTCTCTCCCCTCAGCAGCCATCAAATACCCCTCTCCTCTCCCTCACCTTCACTCCACCGCCTTCTTTTTCTTCTTCCTGTCAGCGAGAGCGTGAGCGGGCGAGGGCAGCTGCAGTGGCTGCTGTGAGTGCGTGGGAGGAGGGGCTACTGCGAGAGGGAGAGAGAGCTCGATCGCGAGGTTGCGAGCTCGCCGGAGTAGCTAGGGCTGGTTGGCGGTTGCGTAGCAGGCGCGTGGTGCTGAGGAGGAGCTGCTACAGCTCAGGCAGCGGGCGGGCGCGGCGCGGCACGGTCGTGCGCTGCAGGCGGAGGGTGAGGAGGTCCTGATTCTGGGAAAATTTCGCAGAATCAGACGTCTGGACTTACGTCCAGAAGATGCGGGAGACGTCTGGAGGAAGGTCCAGACGTTTGAAAGGTACGTTAATTTTTACCTTCTTCTTTCGCGTGTACGGCCATGCAGCTGTTCCGCCGAAGGCTTCTGCATCGTTTCGTGTTGAGGACGGCCATGTGTGTGTGCAGGACCCGTTCGGGAAGGTGCAAGGGCACGCCATCCCACACAGATCGGATGTCTGGGCATAGCACCAGACGACTGAGAGGGTCTCCAGATGTCCGGAGTGACAGTCGGACGTCTGGAAATTTAGTCCAGACGGTTCAGCGGGCTTCTGGACGTCTGAGGGACCGCGTAGATCAAGGTATGACCTGAGCTATCATTTAAGACATCTGGAAGAAGTTCCAGACGTCTGATTTTGGGTAGACTTGTCATTTTCAACCCGTTTAGGGTCCGTTCGGAGTCCGTTTTCCGCATTTCAAGTCTCATTCTTCTCAGATTTAGTTCCTCTACCTATTTACAGTAATTATATACTGTTCTGAGTAGATCCTTGTAGTTGATCCTTGTGTTAGGACCCCGTTCCGTTGCGACTCTAGGAGTTGCGGAGGCACGCGGGCTTGCCGATCACGCCCCTAGTACTCCCGATTTTACGGGTAGAGTGTCCCTTTCAATTATTTATCAAAAATTATGCACTTGTGAAATAATTAGTAGAGTCTAGGGTATTGTATGAACCCTAGGACTGAAAAACTAGATTGAATGATAGATCCTAGGGTAATGCATGAATCTTAGGACTGGAAAACTAGATTGATTGATAGATCCTAGGGTAATGCATGAATCCTAGGACTGGAAACTAGATTGAATGATAGATCCTAGGGTATGGCATGTACCCTAGGACTGGAGAACTAGATTAAATATATATACATTGCAGTCTTGGAAAAGTAGAAAGGAAACGGTAACTGCCTGTAATTGGTTAACAGCTGCTTGTTTATGGATGAATAATCACGGTTGAGAACATGGGCTATATGAATATAAAGCTGAAATGATGAAACCTAAATTGGCTGAGTTAAAAGAGCATGAACCCTACGGGGAATTAGGAGTAGAACTCTTGGAAAGTGAATGTAATAGAATTGGGGAAGTGAGCTGGCCCTTGAGTATGGAGTACCAAGGAGAGCGACTGTCCCCTGTTTAGTGCAGAGAGGAGCTATCCGCCCCAGGGACCTGGGGTTAGGTCTGGCCACTTTGTATCGACTTTTGGCCCTCGTGTACACAGTATCGAGGAGAGCTACTAGTGTAGGGAGAGCACTAGCTATCCCACGGGCCCCGGGGTTCTGCTAGCACTCCTACACCGACTTGTTAGGCCCACTGGGCAAACTAGGCTAGTCAGGCGAGGGTGCGCGGACTGTGGTGGGGCAAGACCCCTGTTTGGTTACTGTGGAGGGGCTGGACCCCTATTACTGAGAGGGCTCTGCCCTATACTGGTTCCGTGCAGTGCTTTGGGCGCACCCGTTAACGGAAATGACTGACCGCGTGCCAGTGCGGGGTAGCTACCCGTGAGTTTATTGTGCATGCCATAGTCACCGTTACGTCTGTCAGTGACCTTGGGGTGGTTGACTAAGGGTAGGACCACCACGGGGGACTCTCTCGGCCAGGAGAGCACCATGTGTTACTTCTACTTTTCGGAAAAGACTGCAATCAAGATTGTTCCCACGAGGAACATTCAAGATCAAGAGAAAGATCTGAGAAATAATTCAGTAATGAATAAATGGAAAAATTAAAGAAAGAAATTAAAAATATAATAGCTACTGTCCACCTTACTATTTTTCTTAGCTTTTGGTTTCCACTCTACTCAGCGTTTCGCTGACATGTTACCTTTGTTACCTTGTCAGAACCAGGCGTTGAGCAGCCAGAGTCAGCGGCTGCAGAGGGTGCTGGGCATAGTAGAGCCCAGTAGTGTTACTTGTGTAGTACCCACTGTACTTTTCCTTCTGTGGTAGTGAGTAGTTTCTGTTACCCCTGTACTCTTTTGTTGTAAGCATCATATTTATGTACATGTTTATTTCTCTACTGTTGTGGTGGTGTATACTGTAGTAGTTCTTTTCTTTACTGCTATATTTTGTTACTGCTAGTTATATACATGGTGAATGTGGCTTATTTTACTGCTCTTTTGGTTACTTTCTCGTTGGACGACTGGGTCTTGGGATCAGTCGAGTCAGTCTGATTCTCGTGTCTCGTAGGGACTCGGGAATCAAGTCGTAACGAGATGGTATCACAGCAAGGTCATCTCGAGAAGTGAATCAACTGACTGGAAAATAACCAATTCACGTGTCTGTAACTAGAGTAGCCACCATCACGTTTCTTTTGACATAAGCTCTTAGACTTCTTCGTTAGATATCGTTCCATATTGACGTGTTTCCGTTCTGTTTTCGCGTCTCCTTGCAGGAGATGCCTCGACGCGGGACTAGCGAGGTGGGCCGCGGGCGCGGCCGAGGACGAGGTCGGAGGGGTAGGCGTGTTGAGGTCGACGTTTCAGTAGACCAGCCACTGCTCCCGGGCATTCAGGCCCAGGACCTCGCCCAGCTGATACGGGACATAGTGCGAGAGGAGCTCCACCTGCCGCGTCGAGCGCCTCTCCCTGGGGCCGCGGAGGGGGAGTCCTCTGTGGGACCACACGACGGACGTGGTGCTGGACGCGGGGGAGGGGGTGGGCCGCCACCGCCCCCACCTTCCTCCGACACTTCTGTGCACGAGGCTTCTTTACCTGGAGGTGCACCAGCATCTCCACTGCAGCGCCACTTCGAGCTTTTCGGACAGTTCCGGAAGCTGAAGCCCCCCTCCTTCAAGGGGGATGAGGACCCGACCGAGGCGGAGGACTGGCTTGAGCAGATCGAGAAGGTTTTTGACACCCTTTGCCCCCCGGTGGAGTGCCGCGTGGCCTTTGCCACGTACCAGCTGGAGAGCGCGGCACACAGGTGGTGGAGGGCGGTCAGGGGACAGGAGAGGGATGAGCCGAGCTGGGACCGGTTTGTCACCCTCTTTTGCGAGCAGTACTTTCCCCAAATGTGGCAAGACCAGAGGAGGCGGGAGTTCCACACTCTCCGCCAGGGGACGAAGACTGTGAGCGCGTACCGCACGCATTTTCTGGAGCTATCTCTCTTCGCAGCGACAGCAGTGGCCACTGAGGAGGAGGGCCTTTGGAGGTTCACAGAGGGGCTCTAGCCTGCGATTTTGGGGTATGTCAAACCCCTGAAGTTGCCTACGTTCTCGAGGGTGGTGAAGGCAGCTATGACATACGAAGAGACCAACCCTTCCGTGCGAGATACTGACAGCGGGCGGAAGAGGCTCTATCAGCTAGACTTCTCACAGGGCCGGCAAGAGAGGGGACACGTGGCGCCCGCAGGAGAGCCGTCACGTTTTGCAGGGCCATCAGTGTCCTTTGGGGGCCCTCGACAGGGGCCAGTTGCTAGCACCGGACCCCCGCCCAGTCGACAGGAGGGACCCACTGAGGGCGGGAGTTGGGTTCCCCTCTGCTACCAGTGTGGCCAGCTGGGCCACATCTGGAGGGACTGCTCGTCTAGGGCAGGAGGTCAGCAGATGCTTCCCACGTCGAGCACTGGAGGGTGAGCAGGAGGCCGCGGTTTCCAGGCGCGAGGAGGAGGACAACAGTCACAGGGAGGGTACCGGCCAGCAGCTACCCATCTGACGCAGAGTGTGGCTGTTTCGTCCGCACCTAGGGCTGAGGGGCGTATTAATACCCTGACACACAGGGATGCTAGGGCTTCGGGATCAGTGGTGGCAGGTATGGTTTCAGTTTCCGGCAGACTCATTTACACGCTTTTCGATTCCGACGCTACGCACTCGTTTATCGTCGCCAGTTTTGCGGTTACTCTGGGGCAGGATTGTGTGCTATTAGAGGATCCGTTCGTGATCAGAGGTCCGAGTGGTTAGCTGTTTGTAGCTGAGGAGGTATACAGGGGTTTCGAGGTCAGTGTTGGGGGACACAGCCTTCCCGCTGACGTGATTATGATACAAATGGAGGACTTTGGCGTAATTCTAGAGATGGACTGGCTGTCCGCTTACCACACCTTGGTGGACTATTTTGAGAGAAAGATCGTCTTCTCCATACCAGAGTTGCCTTCTTTCGAGTTCCACAGGCAGCTAGTGGACGGAGGTTTTAGGTGCATTTCTGCACTTCGGGCGGCAAGACTTTTGAGCCAGGGTTGTGAGTGATTCCTAGCTTGTGTGGTAGCAGAGCCCAGCCCTGTGGCAGACTTCCATAGTATCTCGGTGGTCATAGAGTACCCCGATGTGTTCCCAGATGAGTTGCCAGGACTACCGCCCGAGCGTGAGATCGAGTTTGAGATCTCACTAGTACCAGGGACCAGCCCCATCTCCACAGCACCGTACAGGATGGCACCACTTGAGCTGCGAGAGCTCAAGTCTCAGTTGCAGGATCTTTTGGAGAAGGGCTTTGTGAGGCCCAGCGCGTCTCCTTGGGGAGCCCCGGCACTGTTTGTAAAGAAGAAGGATGATACTCTACGCCATTGTGTGGACTACCGACAGCTGAATAGGATCACCATTAAGAACAGATATCCGCTGTCGAGGATCGATGACTTGTTTGACCAGTTGCGAGGTGCCACGGTATTCTCCAAGATCGACTTGAGGTATGGATACCACCAGTTGAGGATCAAGGAGGCAGACGTCTCCAAGACAGCTTTCCGCACTCGGTATGGACACTACGAGTTTTTGGTCATGCCGTTTGGGCTGACCAATGCCCTCGCTGCCTTCATGGACTTGGTGAACCGGGTGTTTAGACCGTACTTGGACCAGTTTGTGGTGGTATTCATCGATGATGTGCTCATCTATTCTTGAGATCAGACGCAGTACGGACAACACTTGTAGATGGTTCTGGACACACTGAGATGACGTAGGCTGTATGCAAATACAACAAGTGCGAGTTTTGGTTGAGGGAGGTGACCTTCTTAGGTCATGTGATCTCTGGGGATGGCTTGGCTGTGGACCCAGCCAATGTCGAGGCAGTACTTAGGTGGGAGAGGCTGTGCATGGTAACTGAGATTCGCAGTTTCTTGGGACTGGCAGGCTACTACAGGCAGTTTATCAGGGGCTTTTCACAGATTGCACGTCCTATGACACAGTTGACCCGGAAGGATGTGCCCTTTTATTGGACAGATGCCTGTGAGGCATGTTTTATGGAGCTGAAGGAGAGGCTGACTTTGGCTCCTGTGCTCACCATCCCAGACAGTAGTGGCGGGTTCATTGTGTACACGGACGCCTCTTTGCAGGGGTTAGGGGGTGTACTCATGCAGAGGGGTCACGTTGTCGCCTACGCTTCGCGGCAACTGAAGCCCCATGAGCATAGCTATCCTACCCATGACCTAGAGCTGGTAGCTGTCGTCTTCGCGCTGAAGACCTGGAGGCATTACTTGTACGGTGAGACCTTCGAGATTTTCACAGATCACAAGAGCCTCAGATACTTGTTTGATCAGAAGGGGCTCAACATGAGACAGAGACGTTGGTTGGAGCTCCTGAAGGACTATGACTACAGCATTTCCTACCACCCAGGAAAGGCCAATGTGGTGGCTGACGCCTTGAGCCGGAAGGCGCCCACACACTTGGCCAGCTTACAGGTGCAGAGTTGGAGCCTCTTGGAGGAGATGGGCAATTGGCAACCCCTAGAGTTACGGGGGCACTGTGGGGCAGTGACTGTGATGCGACAGACGAGGCCAGAGCTAATAGATCGCATCATCACAGGACAGATGGCCGACCCGTACTTGCAGTACTTGCGTGACAGAGTACTGTCAGGAGACCTTGGAGACTTCTCTTCTACAGACCAGGTGCTGCGCATGAGGGGACGTTTGTGCGTTCTCAGAGACGAGGAGCTGTTGAGAGAGATCCTGATTGAGGCATACGATTCCAGATTCACCATACATCCCAGAAACACGAAGATGTACAATGACTTGAGATGCGACTTTTGGTGGAGGGGGATGAAGCGGGATGTGGGTGAATTCGTGCAGTAGTGTTTAGTGTGCCAGCAGGTGAAAGCCGAGCATCAGAGGCCTACAAGGCCGCTACAGCCACTTCCAGTGCCAGAGTGGAAGTGGGAGAGCATTACCATGGACTTGGTGGTGGGCTTACCTGTTACCCAGCGAGGACACGACACAGTCTAGGTAATTGTTGACAGATTGATGAAGACGACGCATTTCTTGCCGATCCGAGTCACCTTGGAACCAGCACAGTTGGCAGAGAGGTATATCCGCGATGTGGTACGTCTACACGGAGTTCCGCGGGAGATCGTATCCGACCGGGATACCCGCTTTACGTCCCAGTTTTGAGCTGAGTTTCAGCAGGCCTTAGGAACGCAGTTGAGGTTTAGTACAGCGTACCACCCCCAGATGGACGGACAGTCTGAGCGCATGATACAGACCCTTGAGGACCTTTTGCGTGCTTGTGTACTGGACTGGAGGGGCTCTTGGGAGGACCACCTGCCCCTGGCGGAGTTTGCATATAATAACAGTTATCACTCGAGCATTGGCATGGCACCCTATGAGGCTTTGTACGGACGGAGGTGTACAGCACCCTTGAGTTGGGTTGAGGTGGGGACCAAGTGGAAGGTTGGCCCCAGGCTGATCCGGTAGAGTCAGGTGGTAGTCGAGTAGATTCACAGGCGACTCCGCACTGTCAGGAGCAGACAGAAGAGCTATGCAGATCGAAAACGTAGAGAGGTGTAGTTTGAGGTTGAGGACCACGTCTTCCTTCGCGTTTCGCCCATGAAGGGCCTGCAGCGGTTTGGGGTGAGAGGGAAGATCGCGCCAAGGTTCGTGGGGCCCTTTGAGTTCCTGGAGCGGGTTGGACCCGTTGCTTACAGGCTTGCCCATCCTCCCCAGCTTTCTGGTGTGCACAACGTGTTCCATGTGTCCAACCTCAGGAAGTACGTCGCCGATCCCAGTCACGTCCTGAGTCATGAGAACGTCGAGGTGGGCGACGACTTGACCTACCCCGAGTGGCCAGTGCAGATTCTCGACAGAGCCATCCTCAGTCTGAGACGGAAGTAAGTACCCCTGGTGAAGGTTTTGTGGAGGAGCCAGCGGTACGAGGAGGCTACCTGGGAGCCTGAGGCGGCGATGCGGGAGCGGTACCCAGAGCTTTTCGTGGGTACGTCTTTTCGGACTGGCTTCGGTCCTCTTTGAGTTTGTTATGCATATATCGTTCTTTCCCGCACCCTAGTTTGCGCAAGTTTCGGGGATGAAACTTCCTTTGAGTTTGTTATATTGTTATAACTAGGGTATTAAATGTCGTTTAAGACGTCTGGGAAGTGGTCCAGACGTTTGTTCAGACGTCTGGAAGCCTTCCTAAACGTCTGGAATTAAATTTTCTCGACGTACGGGTTTGCGTCTGCATGCATGTGCATGCAGACTGAACCCGCTACCCTCCTTCTTCTCTTTCCTTCCTCTTAGCAGACGCAGCTTTTTCTCTCTCTCCCTCGACAGCCTTCAAATACCCCTCTCCTCTCCCTCACCCTCACTCCACTGCCTTCTTTTTCTTCTTCCTGTCAGCGAGAGCGTGAGCAGGCGAGGGCAGCCGCAGTGGCTGCTGTGAGTGCGTGGGAGGAGGGGCTACTGCGAGAGGGAGAGAGAGCTCGATCGCGAGGTTGCGAGCTTGTCGGAGCAGCCAGGGCCAGCCAACGGTTGCGCAGCAGGCATGTGGTGCTGAGGAGGAGCTGCTACAGCTTAGGCAGCAGACGGGCGTGGCGCAGCACGGTCGTGCGCTGCGAGCGGAGGGCGAGGAGGTCCTGATTCTCGGAAAATTTCCCAAAATTAGACGTCTGGACTTACGTCCAGACGATGTAGGAGACGTCTGTAGGAAGGTCCAGACGTCTAAAAGGTACGTTAATTTTTACCTTCTTCTTCTTTCACGTGTACGGCCATGCAGTCGTTCCCCCGAAGGCTTTTGCACCGTTTCGTGTTGAGGACGGCCGTGTGTGTGTGCAGGACCCGTTAGAGAAGACGCAAGGGCACGCCATCCCACACAGATCGGACGTCTGAGCACAGACCAGACGATTGAGAGGGTCTCCAGATGTCCGGAGTGACAGTCAGACGTCTGGAAATTTAGTCCAGAAGGTTCAGCGGGCTTCTGGATGTCTGAGGGACCGCGTAGATCAAGGTATGACCTGAGCTATCATTTTAGACGTCTGGAAGAAGTTCCAGACGTCTGATTTTGGGCAGACTTGTCATTTTTGACCCATTTAGGGTCCGTTCAGAGTCCGTTTTCCGCATTTCAAGTCTCGTTCTTCTCAGATTTAGTTCCTCTACCTGTTTACAGTAATTGTATACTGTTCTGAGTAGCTCCTTGTAATTGATCCTTGTGTTAGGACCCCGTTCCGTTGCGACTCTGGGGGTTGCGGAGGCGCGCGGGCTTGCTGATCACGCCCCCGGTACTCCCGATTTTGCGGGTAGAGTGGCCCTTTCAATTATTTATCAAAAATTATGCACTTGTGAAATAATTAGTAGAGTCTAGGGTATTGTATGAACCCTAGGACTGAAAAACTAGATTGAATGATAGATGCTAGGGTAATGCATGAATCCTAGGATTGGAAAACTAGATTGAATGATAGATCCTAGGGTAATGCATGAATCCTAAGACTGGAAACTAGATTGAATGATAGATCCTAGGGTATGGCATGAACCCTAGGACTGGAAAACTAGAATGAATATATATACATTGCAGTCTTGGAAAAGTAGAAAGGAAAGTATAACTGCCTATAATTGGTTAACAGCTGCCTGTTTATAGATGAATAATTACGGTTGAGAACATGGGCTATATGAATATAAAGCTGAAATGGTGAAACCTAAATTGGCTGAGTTAAAAGAGCATGAACCCTACGGGGAATTAGGAGTAGAACTCCTGGAAAGTGAATGGAATAGAATTGGGGAAGTGAGCTGGCCCTTGAGTACGGAGTACCAAGAAGAGCGACTGTCCCCTGTTTAGTGTAGAGAGGAGCTAGCCGCCCCAGGGACCTGGGGTTAGGTCTGGCCACTTTGTACCGACTTTTGGCCCTCGTGTACACAGTGCCGAGAAGAGCTACTAGTGTAGGGAGAGCACTAGCTACCCCACAGGTCCCGGGGTTCTGCTAGCCCTCCTACACCGACTTGTTAGGCCCACTAGGCAAACCAGGGTAGTCAGGTGAGGGTGTGCGGATTGTGGAGGGGCAAGACCCTTGTTTGGTTACTGTGGAGGGGCTGGACCCCTGTTACTGAGAGGGCTCTGCCCTATACTGGTTCCGTGCTGTGCTTTGGGTGCACTCGTTAATGGAAACGACTGATCGCGTGCATGGTGAATGTGGTTTATTTTACTGCTCTTTTGGTTGCTTTCTCGTTGGACGACTGGGTCTTGGGATCAGTTGAGTCGGTCCGATTCTCGTGTCTCATAGGGATTCGGGAATCGGGTCGTAACAGAAACCCACCTAGGGTCATAACTCAACTAAGCAAACTAATTCTTATGGGCAACCTACTAGGTACACCTAATCACACGTTTACCAAGTTCAACATACTTAGGAAACCCAACCTACTGATTTGGCTCTGGGCCTCAAGGAAATGCATTTGATACATAAAGAGGATATGACTCAATTGAGGACTGAGTTGACGAGAAGAATGGACTAAATAGCTGATTTTAGGCAACATGGAATGATACCTTCTAAACTTTCCCCTAACCCTAGGAACTATCATAGGAACCTACTGATTGTCGACCTTCTGTCTACGATAAAAATGTTATTTTAAGGTGTTGTTGTTATAGTATATTCGTCACAATGCAAACAGTTGTCGCGTCATTGTTATTTAATTAAAATTTTTACTGGTTAGTTTCCAGATCGTTCACTGGGAGGTAATTTTTGATATACATCACTCTCTATGTCAAAAAATGTTCTTTTATTCTAAAAATGTTAATTTTATTTACAATAAGCATGAATGAATTAAACAATGAATGAATGGGTTAATTATATATAAAAAATCAATTATTTTTACCTACAATGCCTAAAACAAATGTACAACTAATAGGCTTTAAAAACTAATACTACACTATGTTAATTATATACAACTGCTCTAAGTAATACCTAATATAGGTATAAAAATAGTTACTAATATCTATTATATTAAGTTATATTAACATACTAATATCTTTAGTAACATATATTCTATATACAGTAACATATATATATGTTGGTTAGCCTTAGTAAAATATTTACATAACATAAGGCAAGCATGACTTTCTACACTAACATATTTACATGTATAAAGTGACGAATACATTCGTCACTAAAGGTCTAAGGTTATTTATATGCATAAGAGCTTAAACAGTACTTACTTTACATTTATAGTATACTAATATACTACTTATATACATTATTTACATATACTTATTTACATTATACTATACTATATGTATTATATATATATATATGTACGCATAACACACACACACAACCCACACTACGACTAACACTTAGCCGCATTGGCGACTCACATTCCTCCTCTTCTCTTCTTCTATTAACACTTAACCATTTTTAGGTGTTCTCTCCTCTCACAACACATACACGCACTGTTCACCATCCTAAAATTAGGTTTCAATGGGCAAGCCAGCCCATTTTAGAGGGATACACAACACCTTAGAGAAATGGGACTAGACCTCTATTAGTGGGCCAGCCTTAGTTTTTTTAGGTGAATTTTTGTACATTTTCGGCTCAATAATAGGCCTAGCAAGCCCACACACGCGTTTACACACGCTCACGCACACGCCTACACACGCCCAAGCATGCCCACAGGCGCACACAGATCAAGGATCATATGCTCAAGAGAAGGGATGGGGAAGGGGTTATTTGGTGCCCAGCACCTGATGATCGAATAGCCGATGTCACAAAACCAATTTATACTGAAGCGGTGTGTTTGTATTCCATGATGTGGGATTAATCCAGCGATGCACTTTGTGTGATGTTGCATTGAGCAGCGTCATAAGTAGCTGATTTTGGCCCTCAATGTGAGAGCCATAATTTAATATAAATTACAATTAAATTATATGGTTACAAAACCCTTATATAGGGCTACCTAATTGTACAATTTATTTACGAAAATAAGTTATTTAAATATATAATAAAATTTGTTAAAGTTGGAGATCTATACATGTTAATTTAGGAGTTAAATTGTTAATTAAAGTACAAATTAGTATCCTAATCACAAAATTGACTTTATACAGTGTTAATTTATATAATAAATTATTTATTATACATTTTTAATATATTTTAGAGACTTTATTTTAATTTATATACATTTAAATGCACGTTTAAGTTAGTTATATACATATTTAAGTGATAAATATTGAACTACACTATAAATATAGTATAAATAGGTTGAAAATACTTAATATAATACAATACAAGTGTACATTATAAATTACTTTAGCATTAACTTAAATTACTAATTTATTTTATTTTAAGTTAGTAATTACTTAATTACTTAATAACTTAACTACCTACCGTAATTACTTAATAAAATTAATTATCAGACGTCTGATTTTGGAATTAGATGTCTGAAAAAGCTGTTTGAATCCTATATTGGTTTTCTAAGTTCTCTACAGAAAACCTAAGTATCTTAAGGTTGTGCCGGTGTTCCTAGGACTACTGTTAGGGTACTTTGAGGCTCTTTAACATGATGTTCTAAGGAGAAAAAAGAGAAAGGAAATAAAGACAAAAGTACATGAAAGAAATAAACAGGAATTCTATCATATTCTTCTTATCCTTCAATCTTCAATCTATCGCTTCTCGTGAGTCTCCTCTGTTTTTCATCAAGCTCCTCCAATCCATCCTGGATGCAAGCTCAAACTCCGTCTAATCACGTCTCCATTTGCAATTGACCTGAAATCTAAGACTCCAAGTGCAAATGTTAAATGACATGTGTTTTGTTATCATCAAAATAAACTATCGTGGTGCTCTAGCACCAACAATCTCCCACTTTTTGATGATGACAAAATCATAAATAATACTGCAAGAAAATCCTTCCCCTTTTTGACATTATCAAAAAGGTTTGATTGATTTTAAATTTCCTATAACTCCCCTTTAAAACATGCTCTTTTATGAATTTCTTTTAACAAAAGTAATGTCCTCCCCCTTTTTGTAACAACAAGATAGCTATTATTTTTCTCCCCCTTACTAACGAAAATTTAGCTAACTTGCATCTCCCCCTTAAAAATTGACAATTAGCTCATAATTTTTTAACTCCCCCTATCTAAATGCTTATGATAAAAAGATAGGGTAAAGAACTTTTACCTCACCTACCATGGCCAATAAAATGGTCCAAATGGTGGAGGTGGATGCCATATCGGATGGGGCTCCCATCCGTAGCTTGGAGGCCCGAGCATTGGCGCCGGCCTCCAGTCTGGTGGTCGACGTGCGGCGGGTCCATTGTTTGTTCGCCGTCTCGTCGATCTTCTTGTTCTCTTCCTTGGTCTGCTGCTTGGTTCTCCCAACACGAGTTGACCAGCTTTGAGCTTGTAGGTCCAGTCTTTTGTGTTGTAGTCATCTCTGAAACCTACAAAATAAGATTCCAATTCTTTCTTTGGTATCCAAGTGAGCTTGGATCCGGATCTGTTAGCGGGTCTCCTTGATGGAGATCCTTTCTCAACCTTAGGGCTATAAAAATTATCTACTTGATTAATTTGTTAGAGTTTTCCCTAAGACATGCGATTTCTTTTTCTATAGTATGCATCTTAGTCTTTAAATCAGAGATTTCTAACTTTAAACTATCATTTTCTTCAATCAATTTAGTATTTTCATTGATTAATTTTTTATTTTCTAATAACATGTTATTATCCTTAGGACTAGTCTCTATGTCCTTAAGTTATTTTTCTAACCTATCATTTTCATTTTTAAGAAAACTAAGGTTCTTTTTAATGCTTTTGTTTTCTATTCTTAATGATTGACTAACATCAAATAGTTCATTAAAAGCTTCTTGTAAATCGAAATTTACCTCGTTATCTGAGTCGCTTCCGATTTCACTGTTGCTATCACTTCCTCTGGCCATGAAACCAAAGCAAGCGGTTTCTTCTTCTATAGACTTTCCTTCTTCTTCTTCCTCTAAGCTCAAATCGTCCTAAGGGCTTGGAATGCCTTCTTCTTAGATTTCTTCTCCTTTTCCTTCTCCTTTTTGAGAAGAGGGCACTCTGGTCGCAGATGCCCTTTCTCGTTGTAGTGGTAGCAACGTCTAGGGCTCTCCTTCTTCTCCTTCTTCTTCAATTCCCTACACAACTTAGAAAACTTTTTAAGTAAAATTTTAAAGTCTTCGTCGTCGGAACTTACCTCTCTATCCGATGCAGCTTTGAAGGTGAGAGTCTTCTTCGGTTTAGGCTCCGGTGTATCCTTCTTCTTCTGCTTCAACTTAGTCTCGTAGGCCATTAGATTGCCTAGGAGATCTTCCATGTTGAGCTCCTCCACTTCGTTCGCCTCCTCGATAGCAGTGACTTTCTGTTCCCACTCCGGTCCAAGGGAACGAAGAAGCTTCCCTTGAAGCTCCCCCTTGATGAAAGTCTTCCCTAAGGGTTTCAAATTATTTATAATGAGAGTAAACCTAGTGTTCATCTCACTTAAAGATTCGTTAGACTTCATAGAGAAAGATTCAAATTCTTGAGAAAGTAAATTTATTTTAGAAGTTTTTATCTTAGAGGTACCTTTGTGAGTTACCTCAAGTGTGTGCCAAATCTCGTATGCGGTGGCGCATTGCGAGATTCTGTTGAACTCCTCCGGGATGAGCGCGCAGTAAAGGACGTTCATGGTCTTTGCGTTCAAAGAAAGCTCACGAATTTGTTGTTGCGAGTAGCCTCCCGCGAGTTTCTCTGGGATCTCAAATGGCGTCTCGCACCTGGCCCAAATCGTGAAGTCATTGGCTTGAAGCCAAGTCTTCATCCGCAGCTTCCAGTAGGGGTAGTTGCTCTCATCGAATAATGGCGGACGGGACGCGGACTGCCCCTCGGAGATTCAGATTGCGGAACTGCTCCCCTCCATGATCTTCTTGATGGGTGTTACTCCGATTAGCAAGAACCTACTCTGATACTAATTGTAGATTCCCTACCAGGAGGGGGTGACGTAATAAATTGCAGAAATATAAAATAAACAATCTCACAAAAATTCAATCACACAAGGTACACAATTATTTTTAAGTGGAAACCCAAACCGGGTGAAAACCATCACCTAACCCTCTCGAGTTAGGATTTTCCGATCAACCAAGTTGATCAAATCCACTAAACGAATCACTTAAACGATGGTGATTCAACCTCAATTACAACCATGCTAGAAGTGTGAGGGTAGCGTTCCTCAACCCCTTCTCTTCACGAGAAGGATTTTGTCCCACGAAGGAGACGAGAATTCGCAAAGCGAATATCCAACCAAATAACAAATATAGTCCTATAGAGCCAACAAAGATTTAAACCTAGCTTCTATAGGAATTAGGAAACTCCCCTTTGCAAGGAGTGCGTCGAATCGATCACGCGGTTGCGTGAGCCACGCGACGGCACAACGTCGCTCTCGTGAATTACGGTGGGAGAGCGGGTGTGCAAAGGCTTGATGCTCTCAAGATGTAGAACTTGAGCTTGGAGAGTAAGAGCTTCTTTTTGGACACAAAAGAGTGGAAATGCTTGTTCTTGGTGTGTCTAGGTGTATCTAGGTGTGTGTTTGTGTGCAAGAGGTTCCTCTCTATTTATAGAGGCCTCAGGAAGGCTTTGGAAGGTTTTGGAAAGCTTCCATAGCCGTTGGGAGCAAAGACCAAGAGAATCATGCTGAAATCAGGAACAATGATTGCACTGACAAGGTTATCAGACGTCTGATCCTGGCATCAGACGTCTGGGAAACCAGTTTAAGACGTCTGAAAATAAGGTCAGACGTCTGATTTTAGGCGGGTTTCTTCCTGACTTGAATCAGATCTAAACAGGGTTCTAGTGCAAGTCCATCAGATGACATACAGGACGTCTGGCACTATGTCTGGACGTCTGGAAACCTACTTTTCTGCAGGAATGTATTTCCAAGAGAGTGCAACGGCTAGAAAATCTCTGAGAAGAGATTTTAAATGACCGTTTTGCCTTAGTTGACCCAAAATCTCTGAGAAGAGATTTTGGGTCAACTAAGGCAAAACGGTCATTTATCAGACGTCTGGAAAGGCTTAAGGACGTCTGATAAGGCTCTAACGGTCATATTCTTCAGTGTTTGTGAAGGCAGCCAACGGTCTACTAACTGGATGTCTGGCAAAGTCATCAGACGTCTTCTAAGATGTCTGGTCTAGGGTCTGGACGTCTGATTTCATCAGACAAGGTTAACTAAGTCTAGCCTAAATGTTATCAAACGTCTGAATCAACAGTCAGACGTCTTAAAACATTTTATTAGATGTTTGATTTTGGAATTAGACGTCTAAAAAAGCTGTTTGAACCCTATATTGATTTTCTAAGTTCTCTACAGAAAACCTAAGTATCCTAGGGTTGTGCCGGTGTTCCTAGGACTACTGTTAGGGTACTTTGAGGCTCTTTAACATGATGTTCTAAGGAACAAAAAGAGCAAGGAAATAAAGAGAAAAGTACATGAAAGAAATAAACAGGAATTCTATCCTATTCTTCTTGTCCTTCCATCTTCAATCTATCGCTTCTCGCGAGTCTCCTCTGTTTTTCATCAAGCTCCTCCAATCCATCCTGGATAAGAGCTCGAACTCCATCTAATCACGTTTCCATTTGCAATTGACCTGAAATCTAAGACTCCAAGTGCAAATGTTAAATGACACGTGTTTTGTTATCATCAAAATAAACGATCGTGGTGCTCTAGCACCAACACTTGAGACAAGATTGAACTCAAAGAAGTTCAATTGATGATGAATGTTGAGAATGCATATCCTTTATAGATTTGAAACAAGATCTCTTATTCACATATGATGTGGACAAAGGGTTTGGATATTTGGATTTGGTATTAATTGCCTATGTCCAAGTTCAAATTGATTGGACTTTAGGACAATCCTTGTATATCACAAGCGTGATAATGGTTGTCAATGTTGTGATGCGGATTAGTCAAGCATTCTTGATTTAAGGAATACCAGATTCCTAAAGAATGAATGCTTAATCCAATCCAAGAGTAGGATTCTTGGAGAGTTACTTTAGCTTAACTAAGATAAAGCTACCGAGATTGAATTTTCTTGGTAATGTCCTCTTTAAGTGAGTTGGATTTAGGACTGATTACAATATCCAAGGACTTTGCACATGACAATAGTTGTCATTAATGTGATGAGAATACTAGAAAGATTATTTTGACTTATGGAATGTTAGATTCCGTAATGATAAATCACCTACTGGGATTCAATCCAAGAATAATGCATCATAGGAGAGTTGTGAAACTCATCCTAATCAAGCCTTACGGATCGATGGTTGGGCTTGCAATACAACCAAACTAAGTTGATATAGAGGCAATTATAAGTTTCATTGGTTAGAAAGGATATGGAAGTGTTCCTATTCTTGAGTAGGAATTCTTAAGAAATACTTGTGTTTTAAAATATTGGATTTCACAAAGATTAGTACTTGCAATGAGAATTAGACCATAAAAGAAATAGGGAATCTTGTAAGATTACTAGAACCTATTCAAGACCCCAAATCAAATCTGAAGGGAATCAATTCTAGCAAATATACTATACTACTTAAAAAGGTTTCAAGATAATAAAATCCAATCATGATCCGAACAAGCACCTAGAATTGAACAATTCATAAAGTGTTGTAAGCATATTCAATGATGCCTAGACTCATGAGAAATAGTTGGAGCATATTACCATGTGTAGTCAAGTGTTGTACTCATATGTTAAAGACAATAATATCCTGTAATGAAATTTGATAGTTTGAATGGAAAATTATTTTTCAAGATAAACTTAAAGATTTCTGGAACAAGAGATGTTTGACTGATTTTCATATGATGAAAGTCAATGTAAGTGTTTTCTGATATCTCCTTATGAAGAAGATATCAACTCAAAAGGTTGACAGAGAAAACATGATGCATGAATATGATACACAAATGGAGTACAATTACAAATAGATTTGTCAGAAATAGTAGGAGGATAATATGTTATCAATCCACAAGACACTTTGGATAAATTGTGGAGTTGTCTCTAATGTTCATCGAAAAAGAATGCAATGATAATTAAAAAGGTGATCTTAAAGAGTTGGGATGCGACATATGTAGTCTAATGTAGATAATCCACATATGATCCACTTAGATGGTATCGTATTTGCTTTGGAAGCATCTATGCCACCATATGAATGCTGAAGTAAATATTGCCTATGACGCTAAAATACAGATGATGTGGATACGTAAGCCATTTTGGAAGGACTTGATGTAGTTTTCTCTATTGAGACTCCCGTTGTTGTGATGACAATAAGAACATTGCACTTGTTGAGAAATGGTTTCTTAGAACAAAAGCTTCTATAGAGAGAAAGGTCTCCATCATAAAATTGATGCCACATATAATAAAGCTGTTAACATGTGTAATGCTTCAGCTTATAGCTTGATACTTTTTTCGATCAAGACTTCATGCTAAAGCTCTTGAGTGTTAAGTTGTCATCATGGGTTGAAGTGATACTTCAGGATTGGGTCTTAGGGCTAGTGGGAGTTTGTTGGAGTTATGTGCCGTGAGTGAACCAACTTAAGTTGAATCACTCGATTGGTGATTCAAATCTAAGTGTCTAATCACGTGGACACACTAATACAGTTAAATGGGTCCCTCAGTACAATTGGAATAATGTATTGTGTAATGTTGAATATATCGACAGGTATTGAAGGATCCAAATAGTTTGGATTGAGGATTTCAATTCGATAAGTCATTAAGAACCATCATGATATCCACAGTCTGAGAAGAGATCTTCTCTAGAGACTATTGCCCTTAATACAAATCCTCTGCATGGGAATAAAGATTCAAGGTCGTCACACAAGTTAAGTCAAGGAATTGACTCAATGAGATGGAGATGTGGAAGTCTCTCTTATCACTGTCACAGAGAAAGTGTATCCTTTGACTTGAGACAGATATGTGTCTTTGTGTTTGAATATGCACATTTAGTTGACCTATAGTTGATGCACCCATCTTAGTGATAAGACTGGAAAGCTAGTGTGCATATGAGAGCACAAGAGACACATGATCTCTCAAAGAGATCACACAGATCCACTGTCCAAGGTGTACGCAAAAAATCGAGAGACTTGAGCTTGCTTCGTGTATATTACGAAGTACGAAATTCCATGCATGGTTATATGAGTCCTGATTAGACCAATACATGAAAAAGAAGACAACCCTTTGGGAAAGGATCTAGTTTTTGTTCTTGTCCCAATGATACAAGAGGAATATGAAAAAATGTGTAACTCATGATGGAATGGACAGTGAATTAGTGATTTAATCCCAATAGTTACATATGTCTTCTAGTGTGAAGGACACAGATATTTGGAATACCTAAGGAAGGCGTAACGCTATAATTTCACTAATTCTTAACTCTTGATTATTGATGTGATGAAACCAATGATCATTTTGGTGGATTCTTATTTGATGGGATTGATTAATGTGATTTGAGGAGTTAAATGACATTTAATTTGGTGATTAATTACACCTAATTAATTAGGTACAAAAGTCAAGGGTTGGATTGCATTAATTAATGTTTTCATATTAGATCAAAACATCTCATAAGTTATTATGGATTAATCCTATAAAAATTAAATAGAATTAGATCCCAACCCTTGGATTGAGATCCAAGGGTTTCTACCATATTAGGTTTAGTTTTTTGGAACCCTATAAATGATTCCTTAAACCTAGAATTGGAAACCCTAATTGATTCTAATCGTGTGCTTCTTCTCCACCAAGAAAGAAAAGAGTTGATGGCCCCTATTCTTGTTCCTCCCAACTCCAGGAACCCTTAGCGGGAAGAAAAGGAGTTCCAAGAAGAAGGGTGCCACCTAGCTAGAGGAATCAGTGACTAACACCAAAGTAGTCAGTTGACTAGCTTGATTGCTGAGCGACCAACCAGTAAGGTGGTCCTTCAAGGAATTGGTCTACCCCTGCCGTTGTTGCGTGTTGACCAAGACCATTATTGGTCGATGCCTGGTGTTATAGTTAGATGTCCAAGAGGGTTGTTGGACATCCGGTTGAAGTTGTTGTACATTTCTAAATCCATGGTAGGGCTAATTCTTGGAGGATTCGAGGCAAAGGTCACCTTAGGGATAATGAAGGAGTTCATGAGGCACAAAACATTTGTGCCATACATAGAGAAGTCAAGTGTTCTCGGTGCAAAGGGTCTCATCCACTTACTAAGAAGAAGGGAGTCCCTTTAGGCAGGACTTATTGTAGGAGGTACAACATGTGGGAGGTTGTGCTACGCCATCTACACGTATATCTTGCAACTCGTGGGGATTTGAGAATAGGAAGAAAATAGTTCTTCCCATGTGATGTTAGTAACATAGGCCATCATTGTTTCTTGATTTCCATTATTCGGATTTTCGGGCATCAACCTAAGTTTCGATTTGTTGAAAAATTTTAAACACTTATGTTTTACGCTTTCGTGATACCATGGGAAGCTGGAGATTGAATTGTCCCCCATGCCTATTCGATTGTTGAGCAGGTTCAAGATGTCTCCCCAACAATAGTGAAAGGCTAGTTGAAAGTATTACAGTGCTAAATGGCCCCTTAAACTAACTTGTCTTAGTGCAACCTCTCATTATATATATATATATCTTTTGATGATTTCACAAAATGGCCTGTTAAAAGAAGAAAGGATATTAAAACAGATTATTGTGATTGGTTTGATTAAGATTGACTAGAGTGGTAGGAGCGAAAGTCAATTTCTAAGGCAAACCATGAAGATAAGGAGTTCTCATCTTAGGTCCTAGGATTTCTTGTATTAAAATTTTAAAGTGTTGTAATTTTATATTTATTGAGTCTAGATGAGTTGTATAAAGAGACCCAATAAGACCTAAGTAGCTCATACACAAACCCTTAACACTTCGACAAACCTAATAGATCCTACTTCAAACTCAATTCCAAATCAAACCCTCTAATCAGACATCCAGCATTTGTGCTAAACGTCTCATGTCTCATTTTAAGACATTCAAGTAGAACATAAGTCATCCAATATTCAAATATACTCACTTTACAAATCCTACCTTTTGCACATTAGTCGTTGGACCCTCATCCTAGACATCTAGACTCACTTATAGACATTTGAACATAGTCTCAGACGACCAATAATGGAATGTTAGGTTTAAATTAACCCCGAATCAAGAGATGTCAGACCAAATCTCTCTCAAGACTCTTGAGAGTTTATTTCCCACTAAAATATTATTGCCCTCAGATGTCTAGGGCAATCCCCAAATGTCCATACTTGCCTCTGGACATCCAAGACTTTTCTCAGACGTCTAATAAAAAGATGTTGGGGCTAATCTGATCCAAATCTTGATTTGTCATACATAATCACCCTCTCCAGCTTTTCAAAAAATCACTTTTCGAGACAATCATGATCATCAGATGTCCTATAGATGTCTAACACGTAGGTTCAAGTATCCTGCAAAAGATCCAATGGATCAAGAAGAGTTCTAGGAACCTTGCCTCCCATTTTTAGATGTCTAATTTCTAACTTAGACGTCTGATACACCCCCTTTAGATGTCTAACTAAAAAAACCAAGTACCCTGCACAAAGTCCAAATGGAGTCAGTAACAGTACCTTTCAGAATTAGACATCTAGGCATATAACTGAATGTCTTATCTATAGGCATTAGACACTCGACACTTTAGGTAGACATCCAATAATGCTGTCAAACTTAATAATTGCCTTGAACTCAATAGGATTTCGTCCGAATCTTCTTGGATTTGATTTCAACGACTAGGACACCTCTCCTAAACCTTCTTGAAGCTTCCCTTCAGCTTTATAAATGAGCACCCCTTGGCCAAAGACACACCATTAGAGATAAAAAAAAATAATCTTCCTACTCAAACTTGCTCCAAGAGACCATAGCCCAAAGCTCTACCCTATTCTACACTCTTTTGGGTGCCCTTCTCTGCTGTACTAATCTCTCCCTTTGCTCATCATTCAGGGAGTTCATTCCTATAGCAGCTAGGTCAATTTCTATCTTATTTGAGAGCTCTATAAGTTATGCTTATTTTCCTTTTGTTATTAAGCAATTGTACTAGGGTGTCCAACATGTTGGATCCCCTTCTCTTTCTAGTGGAAAGGTAAAACCTCCATTTAGGGATTAGAGATGAGATTCTACTTAAGGAATAATACCCTCGTTCAAAGTGGTATGATTAGTATTTGATCACTTAGTGATCTGTAAATCCTAAGTCTAGTTGACTTAGGTAGTAATTTTTACTCGATTTGGGTTTCCACTTAAAATCTGTGTTCATTGTGAGATTGTTGTTGCAAATTTTTATTTACTTTATATTTACCACAATTACACTATTCACCCCCCTCCTCTAGTGTATTTTCAACTTGGACTCTCAACCCCAAGTAAATCCAAGAATTCCTATTGAAGCTATTGCTGAATTAGTTCTTTGTTTTGAGTATTCCCAACTTGACTAGGTAAGCTAAGTTGTCGTTATGGAGAAAAAGAGGCTTCCAAGAACTCATCCTCCCTCCAATTGCTCTTAGTGTTCCTTTGAGTAGAATACGTTAGGGAAAGCATGGGAAAATCGTTAGCCATGTAATTCTTAATAATTCAAAGTAGGACTTGACGTCATAGTTTTAGTTATTATTAACTAAACTAGTTTACACCCAACCCTTAGACTTCTTGCAACATCTTAAAATTTAAATAAGGGGTATTGACATGTAGTCTCGACTCTTTTTTACTTCCTTCTCTTGCTGGAGGATTCTTGTTTGGTGGGCTTATGTTGAGCATAGTGAGTTTGGATTGCCTTTTAAAACTCCAATTCTACAATTTATGCCTCACAAGCTACCATTCTAGTCTCTAGTTTGTGCAAATCTTTGTGTTGGAGAATGACAATGGCCTAAAACTTGCCCTAAACATGCACCTCGTAAGCTTCTTGTTCTCTAATAGGATCAACAATAAAGACTCCCTTCCCCTTTTGTTCATAAGTTGGAAGATATTGATGCATGGTTATCTAAGTAGGAATGACAATAGGAACATGGACTAAGGGGCAATCACATGTGGAATCAAAGTGTAAACTCCGTGTGTTGTCATAGTGTAGAAGCTCGAGTTTAGGGACAGATCCAGAGTGATCTCAAGAGAAATCTAAAGAAGATGACACAAAATGAAATAAGCCCATAGATTTAAACACATGAGATCAACTCCATCAAGAAATAGGAAAAATTACAATCAAGAAATTCAAAAATGGATGATAGTTTGATTGCCAAGTTCCAATGGTGATATGCTAATGCACATAACAAGGGTGCAATCTCCAATCTTCACTACAACATGGCAAATGGATTACAAGATTACTCGATCTTGCTCAAAGCTTACAAAGGAGTGAATTGGGGAGTAAGTGGAAAGAGTGGCATAAGTCCCTCCCTAAGAAAGTGAACCCTTTCTATAAGTTTGAGGTAATAGGTCCAATGATTGTATCTTTAGTTCTGGTCACCATTGTAACGCCTTTTATTTACATGGCAACTTCTAGACACTTGCTTTATCATAACAAGCTTTTTGGAGTGCACTTATACAAAAGCTTTCCTTCAGTCAATTATATTTAATTTGTTGGTCTAGCCAACTTTTTAGAATCTTCCTTGCATGAAAAGCTTTGTTCATCTCTTGCCCATTTGTTACAAAGCACCTTTTCATAATGGAACCTTGGGAAGTTGGACAGGCAGTGAGACCATTCCCTTGCTTCATGTTTTCCTATAAAGCTGGTTTGTCAAATGCTCCTTTCACCCCTCAAGAGTCACATCTGATTGTTTTGTTTGCTGACGGTACTTTTCTTTACCTGAGAAATGTTCAACACCCATCGTATTTTGCCATTTAGTCGACATTAGTCCAACTTCTATAGTAGAATCACTAATCTTCTTCTTTGGATTGTAGAGGGTATTCGGCGCATCCTAGAAATCTGTAGATAATTTATAGAATGTCTATCGTTTCTCGATGAAGATGAAATCGAATTGCCTCTCTATGCAAGAAATTCCTGTCGATGAAACCCATAAGCAACCATTCTGGACATTCGATTTTCTGAAGAATTCCCTTTACGTAGTAACCCCATGCTTGCATTGGATGTGAGCCTTCAAATTACGCTCGAGTTCGTTAGCTTATTCTCCGTCGATTCTCATCTACCCTGTATAAAGTAATTTAATTTCAACTCAAGCTTGTGTCCATTTAACATATGCAAGCAAACAAATCAAACAGCGCCAAAGTTTATCTTAACCCTCACATGGAATATTACGACCAGACAGAACTAGAGGTTTTTATGTAAAAGACAACTTAAATAATATTATAAAAGGATGACATGCAAATCACGTTATATGCACAACATTGGACAAGGATAGACTACCAAGGTATCCTTGGTCAATAAGCATGGCATCAAGTTATAACATTAAGAAATAGTTACATGGACGGGAACCACAAAGTAATGTCTCCCTTACAAATCTTGTATAAGCCATCTTCATCATTATCATCACTCGGCCCTGCAGGATCGTCCAACCTGAGACTGTTGATTTTAGATTATAAGCAACAGAGCCAGTTATGCACATAGCACTAATACAAGGAATCAAGATATATGCATCGCTGCACAACCTGAGCAGGCTTGAAAGAGGGTCTTCAAAAGAGAGATGGAACTCTTTGCAGCCATGCATGAATCAAATATTCACCTCTCTAACATCATTTTGCCCGAATGGAGTTCCACATCCAGGACATCTGCGGTGACGGATTTCAAGGTTTCTCTGGATGCAGTGTGAGCAGAAGAGATGGAAGCATTTTGTAATCACAACCTGGAACAAGAACACATATTAACCCTTCAACTATAAAACTGAAAAAAAAGGATAAAAGAAACCATCCATGTTGCGCGTGCGTGTGTGAGCATATATGCTTGTTATGCATGGGTAAGCATAAACCCCACCGATAGGAAAAATGGAAATTGGTCTGCAGCCAATTTACAAGCCAATGCTTCAATGAGCTAATAGTGGTTGACAAAAAAAAATATGGAATAAGTGAACTGCAATGAGTTTTCTCTACATAGTACGGAAAGGGCATGGAGGCTTTCATTCCCTAAGATAAGTAGCAAGAGAAATTACAAGAGAATTTCAAAGAAAAAAGGAAACACATCATATAATCATCGCGCTGCATGAATCAAGTGTGACTTGGATAAGAGACCAAAACGATGAAGTATGCATATGGCCAAAGCATGATCTGCGCAATAAATAAAAAATTTCAACCAGAAAAGAAAGTATAAAATGAAATTTCATCAAAATCTTGTTAAGAACAAGGCTTGTTATCTTTATTGAGCATTTTTCGTAACATACAAAGTACCCACCGTAGCATTGATGTTAGCGCTAATGTGACTCCCATGCGGACACTATGTTAGCATGATGTGACATTCCATGAGATCACGTCATTTTTTTTCGGTTGATGGATAGATGAGTTCTTCTGATGATGTGGCTCCCATACCTATTCCTCATGTTTCTTTGGAAGAAATTCCGGTCTCAACTTCTCAACCTGCTTCTTCGGGCTCCACGACCTCGTTGAATGATTTCCAAAAATTGCATGGTCTGATGCACACATATAATATATACTAGACCTCATTTGATACCACAGAGGCCACCTTCCCTACCAGCAGATGATGCTCCACAGGTTGATGAGATATTTAGCGACAATGACAATTTGGTGGATCCTCCTGATAGTGCTGATCATAGTAGTCTTGAAGTACCCTCTACAGATGCTCAGACAAAGGTACCAGATGATTTTGACCTTCCTATTGATGTTAGGAAGGCACCTCGTACATACGAGTCCAGATATCATGTTGCAAGTGATTTGGCTATTGATGGCCTTGGTTTTGAGTTTGGTAGATTTTGCCAGGCACTTACAGTCATACATTTCGTCTACATACCAATAGGCGATGCTTGATCCAAAGTGATGTCAAGCCATGGAAGAAGAAATGGAGGCACTTTGGAGTAGACATGCTTGGGAGCTTACCACACTTCTTGTAGGCGCATGATTAGTCATCTCCAAATGGGTCTTTCCCTTGAAATACAACCCTGATAGATCTATTTGAAGGTATAAGGCCAGGTTAGTGGCAAAGGGCCTCACCCAGGCTTATGGGGTGGACTTCTTTGACACTTTCTCTCCCGTTGCGCACCTTGTCATTGTTTGTGTACTCATCTCTATTGCGGCTCAGAGATTGGCGATTGCACCAACTTAATGTGAAGAGTACTTTCCTCTATGATGATCTTCAGGAGGAGGTTTACATACAGCAACCCTCAGGTTTCGAGGTTTAAGGGGAGTGCTTGTAGACTCAAGAAGACTATCTATGGCCTAAAGCAGAGCCCGAGAGCATGATTTTAGAAGCTTTCACTGTTCATGCTGTCAAGAAACAAGGAATGGCGTGGTGGCACTTTTAGTTTATGTGGATGACCTAATTATCAGTGGTAATGATGAGGCTGGGATAAGTCAGGTCAAGGAGTCTCTTATATGACAGTTTGTTATGATGGATCTGGGCCAGCTTTGATATTTCCTGGGGATTGGGGTTGCCAGGAGTAAAGATGGTATTGTTTTTTCTCAATGAAAGAATGCGTTGAATGTTCATGAGACAAGTATGCTGTGGTCCAAGCCAGCCAACATTTCTATGGATCCCAAGGCACATCTTCATGATGATGAGGTAGAGGTAGTTGATAGTAGATCATACAGACAGTTGGTAGGCAAGTTACTTGATCTGACTATTACACGACCCGATATTGCACTTGTAGGCAGGCTCAGTTAATTCATAGATAGGCCAACCACGCAGCATTGGTAGACTACCATGCAAGTGCTTAGGTACTTGAAGAAAGTACCTAGACATGGTATTCTCTTTTAAGTTGGAGCTCCCATGACTATGGTGGGATACTCAGATGCAGATTATACAGGTGTTGCAGATCGGTAGTCTATTATAGGCTTATGTACTTTTGTTGTAGGTAACCTGGTTACCTGGAGGACTAAAAAGCAGGCTGTGGTCTCTTGTTCTAATTTCTTTTTAGAGAATACAGGGACACAGCCCAAACTATTGCTGAAATGGTCAGGATTAGATCCTTGTTGCGAGATCTACATGTTTAGGTTGAGGAGCCCATGAAAATGAGATGTGACAATAGGGTTGCCATGTATGTTGACAACAATCCCATGTTCCACGAGCATACCAAGTATGTGGAAGTTGACTGCCACTGTACTAGAGATTTGATCCAGCGTAGGGTATTGCACACAACATTTGTTGCTTCAGAGGACTAGACTGACATTTTCATGAAGCCCTTCCCACGTGGAGTGTTTAATACATGTTCCAAGCTGAGCATGATAGATACCTATGCTTTAGTTTGAGGGGGAGTGTTGACATATGCCCATAAGTTTATTTTTTATTATGTTGCATGTTATTTATTTTTTCTTTTCCTATGAACTTGTAGTGTTATTTTCCCACACCTCTCTTTTATATAAAGGGGTGTGGGGCTCTTTGAAATAGACTACGTCATTTGTTTCCTATCAACTGCCACTTTATCCCATCTAGGAGTGAAGTCATGAACAGAAACAACACACCCAAAGAGCTTGGAAACAAGAAACAACTCCCTTTCCAGATATAATATATTCCATGGAATTTGTTCATGAATGGCAGAGCTAAGCATCTGTTGATCAAAAAATATGCAGTTAAACATCACCCCATTAAAGCAACAGCACAAAATGATATAGCAAAAGGGTGAGTGCAACATCAAGTAAGTGGCGATGTTTTCTCTTAGTAACACCATTCTACTGAGAGGAATGGGCACAAGTAGTTTGATGAATGATGTCATGAGATTTATAGAAGGAATGTAAGCGATGTGTACACAAGTCCAAAGCATTATCAAAACGAACTTTGATAGTAGTGGAAAACTGGGTCTTTATTGCAATCACAAAGTATTCAATAACCGAGCCACTAGCTGACTTATTCTTAAATAAAAATACCCACGACACTCGAGAAAAATCATTAACAATGACTAAAAAATAACGGTGACGTAGTCGATCTGGAATCTAACTAGGCGCCCACACATCTATATGGATAAGTTGAAATAAAGTAGGCCCAGTGCTCGGAGATAATAAGAAATTGGCACGATGCTTGCCAAGCTGATAAGCATCATAAGTGGTGATGGTTGTGAGAGAGATATGGGGTATAACACACCAAAGCCTGCCCAAGGAAAGATGACCAAGGTGGAAGTGCCATTGGAAAGGAGATCCAGTGGCAAAGGCAACCACCCCATGGCCCACAACAACAGCAGTAGTATTTTGGCTCAAATGGTATACCCCTTCTTCATGTCCTCCACTAATTGTTCTCCACATAAGCTTGTCCTGTAAGACACTAGACTGGGCATCAAAGATTGCTCTGCAATTCAATTTTTTTGTAATACGACTGACTGACAATAAACTCATAGGAAAATACGACACAAAAATACATTGGACAATCGTAACATGGAGGATAAAGGAATCTCCCCTTAGCTTGCAACATGGGAATGTCTCCCGTTTGCTACCTTAACTGTTGTCCTAAAGGTACTAATTTGAGGGATGTGAAGAAACTTTGGCTCCCACACAAGTGACAATGCACCAGAATTTATCAACCACTCTCCATCCCGCTGTAACATAGAAGAACAAGCTAGCTCGATCCTGAGGAGGCAAGGGTAGTTGTCTCAGAAGAGGAAGATACTGCCGACTGGGAAAGATGTGAAAAACGCTGCAGAAGATTGCCAAACTTAGCACGAGAAACTGTCTCAAAAGGAACTTCTATAGACTTAACAGTCTGATTGGCCATTGCAGGACAACCATGCTTGGTCCAACAAGTAGCCTCTAAGTGTCCCAAACGTCCATAGTAGGTACACGAGGTACAACTACACCCCCCAGATCCATGACCACGGCCATAATGACATGTAGATGAGGCACCTCTACCACGTCCAGGGGGTGCAACAAGAGCATAGGTCAGACCTATGGCCCCAGTAATAGGATATTGCATTGCAATCTTGCTCAATCTAATGTTGTGCAATGGTAAACTCAGGTCTAAGACTTGATAAGAGAGAAACAACCAACTCTCACCTGAACTCTCGCTGAGAAGCACATGTACATATGGGCCTGCAGGTAGTATGTCGCTCAATGATACCCTTCATAGTAGAGTAATATTGCGCCAAGGAATGCCCTTCCTGGCACAACTGGAATAGCTCATGCTAACATGTGCAGAGTTCTCATGAGAGTCTCATGAAGGGCATCCCACATCCCCTTTGCAGTACTGTAGAACATGATCTCATCACCCATCCTAAGGTTAATGCAATTCATCATCCAAGCACTTACCATTGCATTATCCCTATCCCAAGTAGCATTGACTTGTGTCTTCTCTAAAGGTTTTGGGTTACACAGGATGTGCTCCTTTCCATGACCCCTTACTATCATGAGAAAAGTTTGCAACCATCGGGGGTAATTAGTCTCATCCAATTTAATCATGGGACCAAAAAAACGAGCTCTTGTATGCCCCCATCTCCACAATCAAGTCTGAAGTCACCTCAGACAAAATAGAGGACACCCCACGAACCTGAGATCAATTGGAAGTAATTAGAACATCAAATTAGCCACCAAATGCGAGCACTCAGGTGAATTTCAAACTAATTCAACAAGATATCATCACAAAAAGAGAGCTCAGCAAGCAACGTGTTCTAGGGCATAGAATCCCTTAGAAAACGCTACCTCTTCCACTCCTGTAGATCTAGAAGAGGGAGGTGGGTGAAATCATCACCCCTATCGATCAGAAAAAATTCACACGATGCCAATTGCACCAACCAGATCTTGTAAGGGTGACTGAGATATGATCTACGGGCCCCAGTAGCCCCTGATCAAATCACATGTAATAGGGCCGGCAGTGGCAACAAGGAGGCCCCATAGGGGCTTGATGGTGACCACTGCAAGCAATAGGGCCTGCAGCGGTGACAAGGAGGCCTCGCAGGGGCTTGGCAGCGGTGTAGGCGAGGGGGGGGGGACTAGGAGGTCACAGTTGCACGAGGAGCCTGGCGAAGTTGGTGAGCCCTCTCAGGTGAGAGGCGACACTGGCCACTCTCCGATGTGGTGGACATCATCGATGTCAAAAGGGTTAAGGCGGAGTGGCTACGCAGGCTATTGGTTGGTGGGATATCTGAGCCCAAACCTAGGATCGTTGCTTTAGTAC
Organism: Thalassia testudinum; assembly: GCA_037157565.1. Lineage (NCBI taxonomy): Eukaryota > Viridiplantae > Streptophyta > Magnoliopsida > Alismatales > Hydrocharitaceae > Thalassia > Thalassia testudinum. Next base: position 373,619 of record JAZHRO010000080.1, read on the forward strand.
CAAGTTGGGAGAAATAAACAAGTTACTTTATTCTCAAAATCCTACCTCCCTTTACATAGAGAGATAGGTGGGAACAAATTACATCATAACCTTATAAGAAAGTGAAAATAATAAAGATGCCCAAATACAAGAAATAAATAACACCTGGGAAATAGAATAACAAGCACAAGACCATCGGGCATTCTGATGGACAACGGGAAGGTCCAAGTCGGATCCATTTGTAGATGGTACCTGATTGCCATTACATTCTGTAGGATCAATGGAAGATTGAGGAGGAGGTACTTTACATAGTGGTTCCGAGCGTGGCAGAGTAGGGTCCTTGTGTTGGTAGGTGTACATAAAGGCTTATGGCAGTTGCGGTTGGGGGGGGGGGGGGGTGGTTGTAGCAGTAGACATGGATAATGGGATCTCCTGAGAGCGGGCATAGACGAAGGTGCCCCTTTTGGCAGAAAGTATGGCACATCCATAAGAAAGGTGACATCAACACTCACATAAAACTGATGTGCTAAGGGGTCATAACACTTGTAAACCTTTTGGGTACACAAGTATCTCAGAAACATACATTTCACTGACTGAGGAGAGTTTGTTGACTTTGACTAGGTGAACAAGCACACACCCAAAGACAATAGGTATGAGAGAGAAGCAATCCCGTCCAGGATACAAAAGCGGGTAAGGTGTCTTCCCCTTGAGAACAGACAAAGACACCCTGTTAATAAGAAAAACGACAATCAAAACATCTATCCAATGTTGTGGCGGAACATTCATCTGAAACATCAGTCTTAGTGACATCAAGTAGATGATGAAGCTTGCATTCAGTCACTCTATTTTGTTGGGATGTATGAACACGATTTCTAATGAAGAACCCCTAGAGAAGTGAAGAATCATGCAAAGAAGCATACACAAATTCCAACTCATTATCACTATGGAAAATGCAAATAACACAAGAAAATTAAGTCTTTATTTCAGTAAAAAAGTTTTTAATCATTACAGAGGTTTCAGACTTCTCTTTCAACATGTAGACTCACATAACACATTTATAATCATCAACCAAGACAAGAAAATATCTAAAATTGCATAAACTTTGGACTCTACATCATCCCCACAAATTAGCATAAATAAGAGCAAAAGATGACTCAACTCTTATTTTGACTAGATGGAAAAGGAACTCTATGATGCATACCAAGTTGACAAGCATCATAGTGAAAGGGCTCAAGAAAATCTAACTCTGGAAACTGACATTGAAGAACAAGAATACTCAGGTAACCTAGGCTTAAGTGCCACTATAAGACAGTGGTGGCACAAGCAATGGTAGAAGACTCAGATAAGGGTGGAAGTTGCAAATGGTACAAGCCATTCTACTTAAATCCTCCACCAATCCGCTTCATCATCTGAAGATCTTGCAAAAGGAAGAAGCTCACCTGACAATGTAAAACCTTCATAATTTTATTAATGGACATAAGATTCAAAATAAAATGTGGTGCATGAAGAACATTTGTAAAGGAATAAGTGGAACATCTCTAGGTCCTATCACCGAGGATAGTACTCTGTTAGCCACTCTCACATTAAAGGGGGTTGCAAGAGTACGTAAGAAAATAAGGTGAAATCCCCAGTGATGTGAGAGGAAGCACCTGAGTTGGCAATCTAGGATGGCTCATGTGAATCGGCAGATAATGCAACCACACCTTCTGTCCTGACCATGGAGGCACTAGAAGATGAACTTGACTCAGAGGCCACCAGTCCATATTCCTCCTATGAGAGTAATACCTAAGAGGTGTCTCCATCATGATCTATAGTGTCATCACCACCAATAGCTACTTGATTGACATGTGGTCCCTGTCCAAATGGATATCCATGTTTGATCCACCATCTATCTGCAGTGTGATTATGATGGTGACAATGCTCGTAAAATAAATCCACGTGTCCACACCTGTGACCTGTGTTTCCTCTGGGAGGACGTGGTCGACCTTTGCCAAAGAAGTTCCCAAGGACTCGGTAGGGGCAGAATCAAACACCTCTAGTCGTGACAAGCAAGCATATATCTAAGCAGTAGGTATCTCTCTAGAGTCATCAGTTGGTCTTTTACTGCTCTATACCCAGGACCAAGTGTAACCAAGAACTATACAAATCTGATAACCTCATTTTGCTTCGCCATAATAGAGACATCAATAGAAAGAAGTTGAAAGGCACCCTTCTCATCCCATAGATTCTTCAACGTGCCAGAGACATTGTTCCTGTTGGAGAATGTGTGGTTAGTTTAGTACCATATAGTGAAATGTGGAGTGTTGGAGTACGTGGTAGCCTATAAATAGACATGTACCCCCCACTTCTTTCTTTGAGAAGAATAATGAGATGATCAGCCTTATCAAGGCTTTCTCCCTGCTCTTCGTGAGTGAGGTTTCCAAGTAAACTCAAGCGTTCTTTATGTGATGCTTTTGATAACTTGTTATTATGCTTCTGCTTATTCATATTATTCAACTTGGTATCATAGCAATTCATTCTTGGGTTTGTTCTCAGATTTTATCTTGCTAGTGTTATAAATTTTTATCAAAAGTTAACATTATCCAATTTACAGGAAGCACGACTGTTGCTCTGCGGGGAGGAGATCGATCCTTTTAGAAGCTCGAGGCAAAGTGCGTGATCTCGCACTGAGAGTTGCGTTGCGGGCCACGCTGCTGTTGATGGGTGTGTGGCAACCACCCAACTAATCAGACAAAGGTCAAGGCTCGATCTTAGCACCAGAGTAGGAGTCGAAGCTGAGGCTTTAAGCAAGGCTTGTGCTTAGCGGTGAGGAAGAAGACGATGGAAATAAGACCACGATGATCAGTTGCAGTAGAATCAACGGCGAGGAAGAAGACGATGGAGGCAGCATGGATCTTACAAGAACGGGGTGGCACGACAGAGATTATGTGGCGAGATTGAAGGAGCTCCATTCGTCTTTCGAAGATGGTAGTGAGAGATCATGCGAGTAGCTGAGGAGGCTCGATGATGATGGCGATGAAGATTGTGGCAAGGATATTGGTAGGGATCTCATGTGAGATCGCTCACTCGAAGCGGAGGTTGACCTTGCTGATGTGCGCCTTGGGGTTCTCCCTATGGTCCATGCATGTGACATGGGCAAAGGAGATTATCTCGCCTGGGAAGGAGGAGAATAGGGATGGGAAGCCTTTGAAGGGAGTCCCTGAGGTCGAAGGTGGTTGAGTGGAGCAACATCTCGTCTCTCTGCAAATGGAATGCCAGTGATTATTTCCTTCCTCATTTTTATTTATCTAGGTGATTTTTTTTTTTAAAAGACATGAAGAGTAAAAAAAAGAGAAGAAAAAAAGGGAAATAAAAAAAGAAGAAAAAAAGGCAACAAGAGAGTTTGAATTAAAGAAAAGAAGGGGAGAATCTCTTTTCTTCGTAATATTTTTTCTCATTGTTGTATTTATCTCCCATTAAGTTTAAGAGAAAGGGAGAGTGTGGATGCCTATTGTAGTCACCCCATGTTGGTGTAGCATTCTCTTCACTTATTATTCTTGTTTTGTTTTTGTTATTTACTTTTCCACCTAGACTTATGTTGCAATTTACCCAACACCTCTCTATATCAAGAGGTGTAGGGTTTCCTTTGAGAAATAAGATCATTCGTTATTTCCAACTTAGTATCATAGCGGTGATCCTAGATTGGTGCACCGATATCCCACCCGCATAAGCCTCCATACACATCCATCGTCTCCCTCTTCGCCTCTCTCTCTCTTGCTTGAGATCACTAGAGCATCACTGGTGTTGGCAGCAGCAATAGCAAACCAGCACCACCGATGACCAGGTCACTGTTGCCTTACCTAGATCGAGGCTGTAGGCTACCGATCTACATCACCGGTGATCCTGCAGCACCCCATTGCCGCTGTTGGTGAGGTGGTGGTGATCAGTGGGGTTTTCTCTGCTGATGAGGGAGAGTAGTGCCCCTTAGAGGTGCTGTTAGGGGTCCCCTCATTGCCTAACATGTGTTAAATCTTGATCTAAAGGGATGCTGTGGCTCTTGAGATGATGTCTAAGATTTTTAGATCTTAGATTTCATGTTCAAGAGATCACTTTCTAATTTCAAAATTTTTCAGATCTGCACAATCTTTCAGATCCATCTTGGTGGCGTATTGTGATCGTCCTAAGGCACGATAGCATCCTTTAGCAGTTATGAAGTGGCATCGGACACCACTACGGACATTGGGAGTTACAAGTCTCCCTTTGTTTCTATCACCAAGTTGAATAAGACCAACTACACTAGGTGGTCTCAAACGTTCCTCATAACAGTAGAGGGACACGACAAGGAATATATTTTAATGGAGGGTGATCCAAAAAATAAGACAGGGAAATATGCCACTTAAAAGAAAGACAATGGCGTGGTCCGAGCCTAGATCATGAACTCGATGGAGCTATAGATCGAAGATGGTATCATGTACTATAGGACGACCAAAGAGACGTGGGATTCTTTGCGTGACACTTATTCACACAAGAAGAATTCCAATAAGGTGTTTGAGATTCATCATGCTATAGGTGGTCTGAAGTAGGAGGGTCAGTTACTATCTTAGTACTATGCTACCTTGAAGGGGCTCCTAAAGAAGTATAATGCCTATCGTCCAGTCTGCACATGTGACACTTAGAGGGCATTTAGGAAGGAGTATGTAGTTCTTCAGTTCCTAAATGGCTTTGGACCAAATTATGAGGTTGCTAGGTCTCAAACCCTGACTCTTGTTGAGCTTCCATCTTTGGAGAAAACATACAATTGGGTGAGTAGGGTGGTTGTTAAACCATCCATGCTTGATGTTGGACAGACTTCGACCTTGGCGGCCACTGGAGGACATGGTAGACGTGGTTCTTCATCTACCAAGGGGAAGAGGACGTGGTCGAGGCATGTCTGGCAGACCCCGAACCATATGTTCACTGTGGCAAGGTTGAACACTTGGAGGCTACCTGTTGGTCAAAGCATAGTAAATCTCCTATGGCCAACCAAGTTATTTCTTCTGAGGTGAGCGATACTGTGTCACGTGCTGACTATGATGTAGTGGTTCGACGTCTCGCCCAGTTGACTCAGGAGCTTGCTACCACCACTAATACTGCTGCATTGGCCTCCTCAGGTATAGCTTCTACCTCCACTTTTAGTAGTGGTATTTCTGATGGTACTCTGTGGCTAGTAGATTCAAGAGTATCCTTCCACCTCAGTGGTGATCAGACTTGTTTTAAACATATTTAGATTGTCCCTCCTGGTAGAATTGTTCAGGTGGCAAATGGCAGACATTCCAGAGTTGATGGCAGAGGAGATGTGACATTGACTCATTCACTGAAGTTGCCTGATTTCCCTATTAGTTTTTTGTCTGTTAGTAGAATTACAAAAGACTTACATTGTCGTACCATCTTTGATAGGTTGCATCTTTCAGGACAAACTCACCGGGAGGAAGATTGGTGGCAGACATGAGCAGGGTGTTTATCACCTGATCCAGACTCCTTTTACTGCTATGTGTTAGGGCAAGGTTGCTTTTAGTACTGGTACAGCTCTTTAGTGGCATGTCGACTTGGACGCCCTTCTCTGGACAGGCTACGACATGTCATCCCTCACATTTTGCCTACTGCCGAGATTTTGTGTGATGTTTGTCAGCTGGGAAAGCATTACAAAGCCAATTTCCCTTGTAGTTCCTTTCAGAGTTCAGCTTTTGTTTCACCTCTTTTGCCAAATTGCCATATAAAAAAGCATTTCTAATATCCAACTGGTTCAACAGCCATCCATGATTAACTGCCACCGATATGATTATCCTAATAAACAAGATACACGCCACTGGGGAGAATGTCTCCATGTAGTCAATGTCATAGGTCTGTGTGAAACATTTGCCAACCAATCGGGCCTTCTACCAATAGTGCCATGCACCTGATATTGATGGTGTTGACCCAATGGCAATCCACCATTGTAGTATTGGGAGGACATGGTACCAATTCCCACGTCCCTCTAGACTGAAGGGCTTACATCTCCTTATCCAAGGTTGCATGCCATCTGGGGTCTCTGGGAATAACTGCGGTAGCAATAGTAGAGGCAAACCATCTGATCTCCCCATCCAGATGAGAAGCCCCAGTGTAATGAGATATTAGGTGCAGTGTACATGATTGACTGGGCTTCTCAAAGCAACAGACCTCTCCTCATCAAATTCTGATGCATTTGGAACCATAAAAGTAGAGATAGAAGAATATGAGCACGATGAGTAGTAGGAACAATAACCAGGCGTCGGTGGTAGACCTAGGTCTCCTTAGGAACCAACTCAATACCAGCACTTTACTCGGAGTAGTAGGGTACCTTCTCAAAGAAGGTTATGTCTGTGGTCACTATATAGCACTTGCAGACTAGATCATAGCATTGTTTCCCTTCTAGGTTCGTGAGTAACCCAGAAAACTGCACTTCTCTGCCCTCGACGAGACTTGTCTTGATTCCATATGCTTGGACAAAGCACGCGCTCCTAAACACCCACAATGGTAAAGTAAATGGTCTATCACTATCTAGATGCAGAACTTGATAAGGAACACGCCCATGGAGCACTGAAGAGGGGACCCAGTTGATCAAGTAGGTAGTGGAGAGTATGATGTCACCCCAAAACTGCTTAGGTACCTTCATATGTATCATTGTCCGTGCAATATCAAGAAGGTGCCTCAATTTACACTCTGCCATGCCATTCTGCTAAGACGTAGGAGCACAAGAAGTCAGGCGGATAGTCCCAAAAGCATTGAAGAACTCCTGCATCTCCCTCTGAACAAATTCCAGAGTATCATCGCTCCAGAAAACATGAACAGTAGTACAATACTGTGTCTGGAGCTCTGCAAAGAATCTCAAAACTATTTGGGGGATCTCCCATGTTGCCTTCATCAAGAAGACCTAGGTGAGATGGCTATGATCATCAACAAATACTGCATAGTACTTGTGTCCTCCGGTACTTAGTACTCTCTCTGTTCCCTACACATCACAGTGAACCAAAGCAAACGGGGTTGTATGCACCCCATTATGTTGTTGTGGAGTGCTCCTATGATATTTTTCCAACTGGCAATCCTCGCACTTTAGTGACAATGTGTCTAACTCAGGATACATCTAATGCATCTTCTCAATTGATGGATGTTCAATTGTCTGTGCCATAACCAAGGATCATTGGTAATTGACACAGCACCAACAAACGGTGTGGGTGCATCGAGATAGTAGAGGTCGTCCCTCTCTATCCCACCATTAATGATCTCATTAGCACTTTTATTTGAAATAGCAATCTCTATTATTGAATACCACCCTTTACGGAAGGTTCTTGTATATCTTGCTAACAAATAGTAAACTCATTGGAAATTCTGGGGTACAATGTACATCACTAATACGTAGAACCGGTGATACCTGGACCTCTCCAAGAGGAAACTGGAGAGGTTGCACCATTAGCCACTCTAACTCAATGTGGCTTAGAGGGACTCTTCAACTTCTCAGTGTTCCTAGTGAGATGAATTGATGCATCCGAATCAATGACCTAAGGTCCAAATCGCTTGTTTCTGGTGGATCTCTTGTGTACTGAAAAATCGAAGCTACAACAATCTGATTTTTGCCACTTTTCTTGGCAAATAGAATGTGATTTACATGAGAAGGCTTATCATGCCAAAATAAAACATGGAACAAATTCGTGAAAGAAGAATCAAACATGGAGCAAGTATGGCTGACAACAGTCCCATTGCCAGCCTCTGTAGTACCAGCAGAGCTGTTGCAGGTACCTGTAGCAGCGGCAGCACTGTTGCTGCCAATTCTTGTTGCAGTGGCAGCACTGCTGCTGCTTGTTTCAGCGGTGGTGCTACTACTGTTGATCACGGCGACAACGGTGCCATATGGTGCTCCTTCAAACACTGTTGCAGGTACCTGTAGCAGCGGCAGCACTGTTGCTGCCAATTCTTGTTGCAGTGGCAGCACTGCTGCTGCTTGTTTCAGCGGTGGTGCTACTACTGTTGATCACGGCGACAACGGTGCCATCTGGTGCTCCTTCAAACATTGTTTAGATCACCATGGATTTGGTGATTCAAACATCTTAATTGGTGAATATTCGGTGGGATATCATACCACCGATCTAGGATGGCTGCTTTAATATCATGTGAGAGGAAAACAATATTTCTTATTTAGCTAATGAAACCCTAACCTCTTTATGAAATAGAAATTGGGCAAATTACATGGAATGCCAAATAAAATTGAAAAATTGCAAACCCCCCCCCCCCCCCCCCCCCCCATCTCATCTTTACACGTTAGCACATAGTCTGTTGATGGGAAAGTTGAGTCAATAGTAGAAATAATCCTTTCTTCAGCCATATAGATAATAGGTTAGTGTCAAAAGCAGATCGTAATGCTTAGGGTAGACAATCACAAAAAGAACTCCGCATCAGAGACAAAATATACAAATGATTTTAGGGATGACGAATACAAGACTAGTAGGCACAAAATAAGAGTGCATCGTGCAGAAGCCATGCACAAGGTTCTCACAAGGAGAATTGGAGCTAGCAAAGTGAATTCATCGGAGACTGTGTACCTAGAATGCATAGGTGTGAGTATGGCTATGATCACTACCATGCCCATACAAGGATGGGCATGGGATAGGCAATAGTGATGAAAAAGCGGTCATATGTGTAAATATAGGCATTCATGGAGGCACAACCCAAGCATAAGGACAATGACTCACAAAGCAATGACAACATATGCAGGATGAATGATGGTCAACAAAAGTGATAACAAAATATGCAAAATTAAGAAGGATGAAAACATAGCACAAAGAACCAGGGTTCACACCTTGCAACTATGTAGAGAAAAAGAGTCGAATAGTTTTATTAAATGTGGATGCCCACATATCCAGAAATAGGCCCAAAGGAAAACTATGAGAAAACCCGTAACAGTAGAACAAAAGGAAAATTAGCATAAACACTTGAATATGAAGGACCTATTCTAACAGGCATTTACATTGATTTATAAAATCTGATTGTTGCACAAAACATATGGAGACAACTGAACCATGATCAAACAAACCGTTTTTTATTTTTTTAAAATGATATGATAAAAATATATGAAAAAAAACCTATTCTAATAAATACTCACAACATCAATTTTTAAATGCCGATAGTTAGAATAAATGAATGCGATAGTTTATTTCATAACCCTACCTCTCAATACAGAGAAGTGGGAAAATTACATGAGTACTCAAGAAAAATGAGAATAATACAACTAAGGAAAAAATAACAAAATAACAAGATATCGTAGGGGCTAATACTGATTATTGCACAAAATATATGGAGGAAAGTAAGTGTTACAAAAGCATGCCACATGGTGACAATAAAATGCCAATATAGCAAGTTTCATTCGATTTGAAGAAAAATTAAGCATTGGATTTTGCATAAGTTGATCAGTTTTGAAAAGCATAACTAGACAAACCTCTTTCGGGCGATCAAAACATACACCACATTTAAGAATTGACTTGCACTCTTTGATCTCATTCTGGAGTCTCTGGATGGCAGCTGCCCGATTTTCAACACTCATTTCATCAACTTCAACCTTCAGCTCAGCTAGTTCTTCTTCAAGCCTTTTCCTTTCATTCCTGGTGACATCAACCAAAACACGGTCAACATAAAAGCTGCAACATAGAAACCTGGAAGGGCCTTAGAGGCTTAAACAAAAAGCTGATAGGTATTTTAATTGCAAACATTATGGTAGCACAAAAGGGAGAGAAGTCTCATGGATGTTTGAGCAACCAAGGTGCAAATCAAAGGTTGACAGTCTAGCACTCTTATCACGCATGTCTCTTATTTAGTTTTATGGTGTGAATATAAGCCCAATTAAAGGAAGATAGTAGCATGCACAAACAAGAGGCTCTGACTTAATTGGTAAGGAAATGAAAGTTGCCACTTGCATTTAATTGCAACCAGGCAAGGGCTGGCATGTCAAAAACTATGACAAAGTGTTTCATCAGGTTAGCTTCCACATAAAAATTTGCAAACATATTCAATCTTCCAGTTCCTAAATCTCAGGGAAAAAAACTTCTGAAAAAAATCATAATATACTCTAGCAACACCAACGAAAAAAAAAAGCCCAGCTGGGCCAAAAAAAGTTTCTTTTTTTGAGAAAGGAAAAGGAAGACTACTAGAGATCGGTAATCATCCAGTAGATTGTATTAAAATTGGAACGGACTTTCAGCTTGTTTAGCCAAGAATCAGATAAGTAATTAGCCTCTTTTACAACATTCTCTACTCAACATTTCTCACCTTTGTAGATCTTGCTGCTCCTCTGGTTCCAAATGCACCAAATAATAGCAAAAGTCCTGATCCATCCCATCATGTCTAAATCAAGCATGTCTCTAAAGGAATTCCAGAAGCTAATCACATCAGAAGACTCCACCATTGAAAGGCCAAAATGATGCCAGATCTCTATGGAAAAATCACATTCAAAGAAGAGAAGTTGTATATCCTCTTTGGACTGCTGACAGAAAGCACAAGCTGTATCAATATCAATCATCGACTTCTTCCTGTAGGCTTTTGTGACAATATGGCCTCTTCTGAGAAGCCATAGGAAAAGCTTGACTTTGAGTGGGATCTTGATTCTCCAAAGAAGTCTTGAATCCCCACTGATTTCATCCAATTAGGCACCATTGGATGTGAGCTTCTAATAGGCCTTTTTTGACCGTAAATGTCCCATCCATCCACCAGAAACAATCCATGTTCCCTGCTGCTGGAGAAAACTCAGAAACCAACTGCAGTAGTTGCTGAAATTCAGCAAACGTAGCTTCTGATAGCCCCTGCGGCAAAAGGATATCCCACACTTTCAGCCGATCATCGCACAAGTCCTTCACCGTTGCTTCTTTATCAACAATGTGCTGAAAAATCCTTTGAAAGAGGTCTGAAAATCTGCCATATTCACTCCAATTATCCAACCAGAATTTAAATAAAGATCCATCCCTCTAACTCCTCAAGGGATTGATCTCACAAATTCGCGATATAACTAGGAAGACCACTAGGAAAACGTTTCAAATACCACACGAGTCTTTGGACGTGCGAGTTGAATGTATCCCATTTGATATCTTCGTACACTCGTAGGTGCGAGTCTATGTCGGAAGATTGGGTTCATGGGGGGATTGAGGAGTTCTACGCATGGATGGATTGAGTTTAGGGAGAAGCTGGAATTAAGGTATTTAGCTGTGATTCTTCTAATTCACTGATTTGAAATCCCCGGGGCTTGCTGAAAGAAGATCCACCTCGTCTACCTACTTGACATTTGACTTGCTCCGCCCTGAGAAGTTGCATGCATAATCACTAAGGATCAGTCGAACAGAATGCCAAAAGGATGAAGCCCCCTCTCATAGAAGCTGCTCTTTATGTCATGCCCATACAAACACCATAAGAATCTCTCAAAATCAAGGTGACCAGAGATCTCTCATCTGAGACCACTCAAACCACCCATTTCAACAAGAGCACCTTGTTAAAGGAGTGCAATTGTTGAACACCAAAACCACCTTCACTTTTAGGTTTGCAAGCCTTATCCCAAGGCACTAGTTGAGCAAATCTTCCAATAGAATCTGGTCCCTTCTAAAAGAATCACATCAAGCTTCTTGAAAAGCTTCTTAGGTGGTTGGAAAATGGACTGGAAGACAACCAGAATGGAGGATAAAATCGATTTAAATAGAACCAACCTCCCCCCTCTGGAGAGCAACTTTCCACTCCAAGAACATAACCTATTTGTAATTCGTTCAACCATATGATTCCAATCAGAAGCTTCCAACTTCTTACCTCTCAGCAGAAGACCAAGATATCTAATGGGAAAACGCACAACGAGGGTCTCCAAGACAATAGAAATTCCTTCCTCAACCCCTTGAATAGTAAAAGAAACAAATATGGATTTACTCCTAAACTAGACATTGTCGCAAATATCCTCACCATTAAGGAGACATGAGCTACCGCCATTCTTGCCCCCTCAATGAAAAGGGTTGTATCACCTGCATATTGTAAAGTAGGAGTAACCAAAGTACCATCCCCTTGAGTAGTGAAGCCTGAAAAAAAGATTTCCTTTGCTAGCCTTGAAAGCCAAACATGCAAGAGTATCCACAACTATATCAAATAACGTTGGTGCCAACGGACAACCCTGCTACACTCCCTATTGTGGTTGTATCCACGAACCATTGGAATGCATCCATTAACCAAAATGGAAAAGGAGGAAGTAGTGATACATCTCTTCATCAATTTTACCCACTAATCCGGGAAACTCTTCTCTTGAAAATATCTCAAAGATAATTCCACAACATCGAATCATAAGCTTTGGAAAAGTGACTATCCAAATAAAAGCAGGGATACCTCTCCTCTTCCACGCAACCACCATCCCCTTATCCATCATAAACAATCCTGCAATGATCTCCCTTTTATAAAAGCTAATTGGACCGGCGATATAATATCAGGCAAGATACTCCGCAGCCGATTTGCTAAAATCTTTGCAACCAGCAAATAAATGAAGTTAGATAAAGCAATGGGCCTAAACTCTTCCACTTTATCCGCCCCAGGATTTTTTGGCAGCAGAAACAAATAGAATCGATTCAACTACTCAAAACCTTTATTACCCCTGAAAAATTCCCCGATCATGGCCACCGCATTAGGGCCAACCACATCTCAAAGCTCCTTATAAAATATAATCTGTAGGCCATCAGGACTAGGGGAACCCTCCACCTTCAAACCAAGCAGAGCTCTCGTAACCTCCCCCTCATCTACTTCAGCAAGAGGTGCCCCCTTCATCTCATCATTTATCTAGTTCAACTCCAAATCACCCAATCGCCGATCACCTGCCGATTGTCTTTGAGTGAACTCATGAAAGAACAAAAAGCATCACAAATCCGATTCCTTTGATTCTAGACCTCATCCCCCACCTTCAAAGTGTTGATTATATTCGATCGCCTCTTGGAACTGGCTGCCAATTGAAAGAAGTGAAAGAATCTAGTGTTGTCATCTACCTCTTTCAGCCAAAGTTGTCTTGACTTCTGCCTCCAATCCATCTCCTATTTGTGATCCTCCTCCAATACGACCCCAAGCATTTTTCTTCCATCAGCATTTTTCGTCATTCCTCTTTCCCTACTTGACCGCAAACCATGTTTAAACTCCATCATTCTCTTTAATAACGTGAATCTTACAAGCAAGAGTTCAGGCTACAAAGGTTGAACATGACATGGTGGTCCATTTCTCTTGGATCAACTCCCTAAATCTAGGCTCTTTAAGCTAGGATTTATGAGATTTCAAATACGTAGAAAAATTCACTTCTTTGTTACTACATCACAAAAAAGGGGCATGGTCTAAAAAAGGCCTATCACATACCACCGCATCCGCATCATGAAAAGACTTGACCATTGCAACATTACAAAGAAATCTGTCAATACAAGATGCCACTCTGTTGCCATTTCTCCAAGTGTAACAAAGCTCCTGAAATGGGTATATCCATAGGCTCAAGATCATGTAAGGTTTGTTGAAACTGAGAAGTGAATCTATCACATCTACTATCCAGTCTATCATAAGAGTACAAAGTTGTATTAAATTCGCCTGCAATTAACCAAAGCATCCCATCAACCAAATTAGAAGCCTGACCAATCTCTTCCCAAATCTGTGATCTGGATGTATCATCACAAGGACCATAAACTGAAGCAACTGAGAAAGAGCTACCATCCATCTTCCATGTGAAAACAACTATCACCACCCTACCAACCAACTACGACCAACAAAGTTCAAAGATATCATTATGCCACGTCAAATTTATACCACCAGACCTCCCTTCTGTCGTCACTTGAAGACAATCTGTAAACCGGTTCCCGCATAGATTCCTCTTCATTTGAGGCGAGAGTGTGTCCAAATGCGTTTCCTGAAGACAAGTAATGTCAAGTCTCCATTCCGTAAGGTATCTCCTAAAAATTAACCTCCGCTCATCATCACAAAGACCCCGAACATTCCACGAGAGCACTTTAACCATTAAGAGTTGTCTTCACCCTCCCTTTATGAACTTAATTGAATAAAATGATTCAAAAATCCATTAGAAATCTTAGGGCTCTCTTATATAGAGAGAGACCAAAAGGGTGGAAGTACATAAAAACCTCTGAGGAGCAAACCAAACCCAACAACCATACAACAATGAAAAATAGAAATAGAAAATATATGCTAACACTCCCCCTCAAGCTGGAGTATAGATATCTATCATACTTAGCTTGGATACACATGAATCAAATAGAGATCTGGCTAAGGGCTTGGTAAAGATGTTAGCAATCTGCTCCTCATATGTGACTAACGTGGTATAAAGCAACCCCTTCTGAATGATGCTTCTGGTGTAGTGACAGTCAACCTCAACGTGCTTCGTCCTCTCATGAAATGTTAGATTGTTGGCAATAAAGGTGGCTACTCTATTATCACATCTCATCTCCATCGGACTAGAAAATTGTATCTGCAAGTTAGTAAGCAGGGATCTGATCCACATATGGTCTAAGCCATGGCCCTGTAATCAAACTCAACACTAGATCTCGCAACTGTGCTCTGCTTCTTGCTCCTTTATGTAATCAAACTCCTTGCTAGAAAGGTGCAGAACCCAGTAGTGGATTTACGATCCACATGACATCCAACGTAGTCTGCATCAGAGTATCCAACCAAGGTCATGGAAGGCCCCTTGGAAAAGAGAAGACCCTTCCTAGGAGTCTTCTTTATGTATCTGAGCACCTTCAATGCTGCATCCCAGTGTTGGCGTGTTGGCTTAACCATGAACTAACTCAGATTCCCTACTGCAAAGGAGATGTCTGATTTCGTAATAGTGAGATATAGCAGCTTGCTCACGAGCTGCCTGTACTGCATGCTGTCCACCAACTGTACATTCTCATCATATAGTGGCATCTTGGGGTCCATAGAAAGATTGGCCTCCTTGGCCTCAAGCATGCCAATATCCTGCAAGATGTCCAAAGCATATTTCCTCTGGGATACGACCACGCTCTGTTTATTGTGAGCAACCTCAATACCGATAAAGTACCGTAGAGCTCCCAAGTCCATAACAAACTACTCTGCTAGAATGCACTTAATCTCAACAACACCCAACTCATCCTCTCCTGTGACGATCAAGTCATCAACATAAACAAGTACCATCGTACCTCGTCCAGTCCTGACAAAAAGAGAAAAGTCAGTTGTCGACCTCCTGAAACCAACTGCCTTTACAACCTGTGATTGTCTTAGGAACCAGGCTCTACGACTCTGCTTAAGGCTATAGATGGCCTTCTGTAGTCGGCATACACTCCCACTGAGCCTCAAAACTAGGCGGCTACTGCATATAGACTTCCTCTTGGAGATCCCCATAGAGGAAAGCATTCTTCACATCCAGCTGATGTAAAGGCCAATCTAACTGAACTGCCACTGCAACCAGTACCTGTAGAGTAAGAAGTCTACCAACTAATGCAAAGGTGTCAAAGAAATCCACCCCATAGGTCTGGGTGAACCCCTTTGCCACTAGACATGCCTTGTACCTGCAATGCTCCCATCTGGATTGAATTTCACTATGAATACCCATCTACAGCCAACAGCAGTAGCTCCATCGGGAAGTGAAGTGAGCTCTCAGGTCCGGCAACCCCGAAGTGCAACCATCTCGTCCTCCATGACAGCCCACCATTTTGAATGAAGCATGGCTTACTGGTACCTAGTGGAGATCTCTGTAGTTGACAAGGCAGAAGTAAACTGGACAAACAACTTCCCAAGATGGGTATTGGGAAAATCACCTGCAACATGGTAGCAAGCACAAGAGCATGGAGCCTTCCTAATAGCAATAAGAAGATCCTCGATAGCATCAAGCACCGTAGAGTGACTTATGGGACCATCGTCAATAGGTAGCTCAGTGGAGTCAACATGCACCTGTGCAGGAGAGTCTGGTGAAGTAGACGGAGATGGCCTCTACAGAGTCAAGTGAGGTCTATTGTATATGCGTACGGGCCATGTAACGTCTCAAAATCATCCACGGACTCCCTGAAATCAGAAGCGGGAGGCGGGGGAGTCGAAACAAGAATATCCTCAAACTAGATAGCGGGAAAGGGCATCGAGGTAGGTGCATCTGAAGTAGACATCCGGTGGCCTCTTATGGAAAAGGCACCTTCTCATGAAACATGACATCCATGCTAACATAGTATCGCCTACCAATGGGATTATAACATTTGTAGCATTTCTGGGTAGCACTGTAACCCAAAAATACACACTTGACCACATGGGGAGCAAGCTTGTCCCTGCCAGGACCAAGAATGTGAACAAATGAAACACAATCGAAAACCCGAGAAGGCACAACAAATCTCTATATGGATACAATATCTGATATGGAATCTGCTCGTGAAGGACTGAACTGAGCATCCTGTTGATTAGCTAGCAAGCAATCAAAACGACGTCTCCTCAGTAGGAAGATAGAACATTATGATGTATCAATAATGTCCGGGCCATGTCTAAGAGATGTCTATGTTTCCTTTCTACCATGCCATTCTACTGGGACGTATGGGGGCAGGAGGTCTAATGTATGATGCCTAGGGAGCTTTAGAACTGGGCCAGTCTCCTGGTGCAAAACTCAAGTGCATTTTCGGTTCTAACAACCTTTACAACTGTAGCAAATTGAGTCTTGATCTGATTAATTAACATTTCAATTGTATTTCCTACATCTGACTTACTACAAAGCAAAAAGGTCTATGATAGTCTGGAGAAATCATCAACAACCACCAGGTAGAAGCGGAATCCCTGCCAGTCTGGAGTACGACTTGGGCCCCATATGTCCATGTGGAGTAAGTCAAAACATGCAGATGATGCAACCGTAGTGCTAGGAGAATAGCTAGAACGATATGCTTGCCTAGTTGGCAAGCATCACAAAGAAGATCAGTAGCAAGTGATAAATGAGTAACCTGTCTCAATCGATCTAAAGAGGGATGTCCCAACCGACGGTGCCACTAAAATGTTGTCTCTGCCTTGTATGCCACATCTACCTGTCCAATAACTGCCAAAGGAGACTAAGCTAAGCGGTATACACCACCCTCCTCGTGTCCACCACCAACAGTTTTCCCTGTGAATTTGTCCTGGAAAACACACCTCACATTATCAAAGATTGCTCTGCAGTTGAGCTATTCGATAATCCTGCTAACTGGCAATAAATTAATCAAAAAATCAGAAACAAATAAAACATTAGGCAGTCTCAAGGTAGAGGATATAGTAACCTCCCCCCTACCCTGGACCTGAGAAAGATGTTCATCAGCCACCTGAACAGTCCTGCTAGGAGAAACATCACGCACCAAGCACAAGCACTCTCGGTCTCCACTAAGATGCCTGGATGCCCCGGAATTAATTAACCATCCATTATTTGCAGAAGAAGCAAGAGATGCAGTATCTAAAGTAGTAGACACAACAGCCTCATCCTCTTTCCTAACAATCCCATTGGCTCGCTCTGTAGCTTCAGTCACAATCTGAACATGACCTATCGTGCCAGGGAACATACCAGTGGCCCACTACTTGCTACCCTGTCGAAACGGCGCCCCCTACCTCGTGTAGAAGGACCTCCTCGTCTATTCAGATGACATTGTCTGACATGATGGTCTCTATCAAGACTGACTTGTCCTACTTCCATAGCGGTCTCCATCATGAACTCAACAATTCCCGGTGAGTTCAACATGTCCAAAGGGAGCTAAACAACTCATTAATCAATGAAACAAACTAATCCAAAGGCATCCATCAATCACACCCAATGAAACAAACTCATTAATGAAGAAATCCATATTCATATCTGCATAGCTGACAAGAGGCCTCCTTGAATAGATGTTGGCCTCACTTGGGTGCAAGGAGAACACTCAAGGTGGTCCCAAAGAGACCTAGACTCCCTCTCCTTCTGACCATGAGGAGCACAAGACCTAGTGCAGGGCTACAAGCCCCTCACAACCACCGCCTGCAGCCCAAACCAAGATTGCTCAGCCTTGAGCAGCCCCCCTTGCATGGTCAGAAGCGCTGCATAGGTCGCCGCACCACCCCTGCAGACCGTTGTTGCCGCTGCACAGGTCATCGTCCCCGCTACATAGGTCCTTGCCGCCATTGCGTAGCACTGCCGGTCACCGCAGTGGCTAGATTAGCGCCGCCAGGCCTTGCTGCATGCGATATTGGCGGCGCTACGCACTACTAGTGCTTACCTAAGGTCACGCCATCACCAAGCTAGGCCCGATCAAGTCACCGCTGTGTTGCTGCAGCTAGGCCCATGCTACCATATCACCGCAGCGAGGGCTGCTGAGTGCGGCCGGAGGTGTGTCAGGCGCCGCTGCCACTGCCGCCGGTGGGAGAATCCCACGCGCCGACGCCAAGGAAGAGAGAAAGGAGATCAACATGAGACGGTAGGGTTTAGGAGGCCTTGAGTACTGGGATACCTAGAGCCACGGTCTAGGATCGGTGCTCTAATACCAAATTGGTTGAAATAATTCAAAATTCCATTAGAAACCCTAGGGCTCTCCTATATAGAGAGACTGAAAGGGTGGAAGTACATAAAAGCCCCTAAGGAGAAAACCAAACCCAACAACCATACAACGAAAAATAGAAATAGAAAATATATGCTAACAAAATCTTCTAGCACCAATCACACCTACTACATGGTCATCTACGTCCTCCCCTACCGCATTAATCGGGTCCTTAGTAGAAGCCTTCTTTGTAGGCCTTTTGTGTTTGTAACAAGCACTTAGCATCAGCTTGTGTTTCTGTGAAATGATCTTAGTAGGCCCCGACGACCTGCTTGAGGAGGTTCTATGCAACATGTTTTTCCCTCATTTTAGTGTTTCCATCAACGTCAAAGGCAGCATCTTCCAACCCAACAATCTACCTTTGACAATCTCCCATCATTTCCTCTACACTGAGCTGATTATAATGAACTCCACATAAATCAACATACTCGAAATGACAAAAAATATAGCCAAAGAAATGGGGGGTTTGCTCCTCTTGCCAGTCATTAAAAGCAACAATAGCTAACGAACCATTTGGGGAAATTGAAATTGCAGCCAACCGACAAGACTGCGCATTAGAATCAAACTTAGCACAAACCATGAATTGGGTTGACAACCACCTGTGAATCGCCAAATGCACACTCAGGAGTAGCCAACCCCTCCCTTTGATTCGTTGCAACCTTTGTACATGCTACAACAGTCCCCACGTCACCATCGTTCACAGCATGGTGCACCTCATGACTCATCGCCTACATAAGAATGTCCACAGTAGCAGAGGAGGTGCCACCATGTTCTAAATGCAATGAATGGAATTGCTTATCTCCTAAAAAAGTCAACTCACCACATCCAGATTCGTAAATTGATTTGGAGGCCACCTGTTTAGAGTAGGGAATATTCTCCGCCACCTCAGCTTCCAATTTGGGATCATAATCCAAAAGACGAAAGCCGTCCGCCCTATGATCAAGGAGACCAGAATGGAAATTTCCAGACCTTACGCCATCCATCCCTTGCCTTTTCAAATTTTGAAATTCAAAATTCGATTTCGCCATCAATCTCCAAACCTTGCATGATTTTCCTATAGCCCTCATCGACGCTCTGCCAGTCGGAGTTGTTGCCGGAGTAGAGGTGGTGGTGATCCGACCAACATCGCCTACTACCAGAGGGGCAGCTCCACCATTCCCTATCCTGCCAAAAGCTACCACCTATGCATACAACTTCGGACACACCTCCATCTTCACCTCTTCAAAAGATCACACATGCACAACCACCAAAACACAAAACTTCCATGTTCGAAAGGGCTTTTCCCACCAAAAGCTCTCCTTCAACGGCCATCGACATAGCATCACCTTCTTGTAGTCCAACTCCAATACAGGAGCGAAAGGAGAACAAATAGAAAAAATAGTCCCCACCATTCTCAATCTAAGCGGAATACCAAAAATCCGAAGACATATAGTAGGATGTAAAGGAATCCACTCTTTAGTAGCTCCCTCGTAGATACTCAAGGAAGACCATCGAACACAAATGTCGTCAAAATGCATCTTAAATTTAAGACGATCAACATCCGCATCACTCAACCTAAAAACCACCACCCTCTTCTCGGATAAGATCGCAACCTTCCAAACCAATGACGATAAACTCAAACGCGATAAGATCTAACCTCTTCAATCTTGGCCACAGCACGTACGACAATTCCTACCAAAGAACATTCCAGCATGGAATCCGAAACCTTCGTCTCTTGTGACCAAGGAAAATCCGCTCCCAAGGTTGGAGGCTCACGCGGTGGAGGAAGATCGTGCACCCCACCAGAGGCCTCACATAGATTCTTCAAGGGACAAGATCTCTTATGCTCGCAACCTCGACAAAGAAGTCAGATCACCAGAACCCGACAGTCCCTCACCCAATGGCCCTTCCCACGACACTTGTAATAAATCACCTCATGTAGATGACGAGGGCGGGAATCACCCTCATTGCCCTCCCTCTCATCATCCCTCAAGTTTTCATCCATCAAAAAGTTCCATATATTGCAGATGACAAAATATAATAAGTAGAAACGTATCAACAAGATATCAAAAATAGTAATCAAAAGAATGTTTAGGTTTACGTGGAAACCCTACTCACAAAGAGCAGGTAGAAAACCACAGGAAAAGAGCCTCGATAGGACGTGTACCTCTATATTTCTTCTCAAAGGAATAAGTGGGGAGGTACAACCTATTTATAGGTCACCACACACTACCAAAGTCCTACTCCACTATGTGGGACTAAACCACTACACATTTCTCTCAGCACTCCCCCTCAAGCTGAACATGGAATGCTAAGCTTGTAACACGAAACCCACTCTACACAAAGAAACACAACTCTCTGGACTGGTTCTTGCTTGTAGGCGGAAACATTGGTTGAAGCTGCTGAAAGAACTGTAGCTGGCTTCTGACAATGGCCTCTCCACTGGAGACTTGGTGCTGGTAGCTTCCCATTTAGTATCCCTAAAAATGGTCTTCCTCTGAAGACCTCAAAAGTGGATCTCCCTCTCTGGAGTCCACGAAACTAGATCTTCCACATAGAAACCTGAAATTGACCCTTTCTTTGAGGACCTTGAAACTGGATCTCCCTCTCTAGAGACCTCGAAACTCTGGACCTTCCAGAGTTATGGTTTCTCATGTATAGTCCAGGAACAAAAGAGATTCCCAAATGGGGGTGACTACTTCCACACTCCCCCTTTTCTCCCATACTCGTATGGGAGGAAAAAATAACGAGAAAAAAATAATATAAACTAGACAAAACTTCACCTCTTCTCATAAACATTCAAACCTTCTTTTTCTTTCTTTTTTTTTTCTTTTTCTTTTCTTCTACCTCTTCCTTTTCATTTTTTCTCTCTCTCGATGTCCTCCTGCCCTCTTCTTTTATTCTTTTCCCTTTTTTTTTCTTTCTTTCTCCCCCTTCTCCTTTACAATGCTAAGAATAGAGCAAAGAAGTCATTAAAGCAGATGCAGTAGTTGTGTGCATTGGCATTAGCGATTCCACAACACAATTCAACTCCACAGGGGACCTCTTACTTGGGTACGAAACAGGCAGCCAAGGGGTGGCGATCCCTGAGAAGACAAGGGCAAGCTGCAGACTTGGTTCCCACTGCAACTTTCAAGACGGTGCCTCAGAGCATGGTGGACTAAATCATGCGGCAAAGATGGCGGGCATAAGGAAGCGTAGGTTGGAGGAGGGAGGTTGTGGCTGTCGTTACCTCGACGACACCACGATCGCCGGCCCCTCGTCCTCCTCTAGTTTGGTGGATTGGGTTACTGCGCTTCCTCAACATCACCATCATCCTTCACGAGCTCCACCCCCAGGTGAGAGATCTCAACACGGGGCCAAGAACGGGTGTTGGGAGACATCACATCAACGATGGATGGATCTGCTCGAGGGTTGATGGGGCGCAGCGGATCCTAGTGGGAAGCCTTTCTTCTTCGTCTCAAATCTTGATCTCTGTGCTCCTCCTGACCACGTCGACATAGGTGATGCATGCGGGTTGTTGCAAGCTTGTGAGGTGGAGACTCAATCGAGACGCCATGTGCTATGTATCGTCCTCCACAATCTCCCGTAGGTGCCCTAACTTGCAGGGCCAACACGACCTCCACCAACAGGGAGGACCAAGCCGCCATTATGTAGGGCCTCCATGGCCTGAGCAACGCTACGCAAGGCCTTGGTTGGCCCGTCGTTACTTTCGTTAGCACATCTCCGTCTTCGCCTCCTCTCGTCACCGAAGGAATAGATCTCCTTGCTACAATCTCAATGCCTCCCGCTAGGGTTTGCTGCTGTTGATATCAACGTCAAAGAAGAGATTGGACATAAAAATGAATAGGAATGAACCAAACACCAATGAATAATAATTGGATAATCAACTCAAGAATAAAACCACACTGAAACCAAGTTGAAAATTATAATAAGCAGAAACGTATTAACAAGATATCAAAAACAGTAAGCAATCAAAAGAACGCTTAGGCTTACGTGGAAACCTCACTCACAAAGATCGGGGAGAAAACCACGGGAGAAGAGCCTCGATAGGACGTGTATCTCTATATTTTTTCTCAAAGGAATAAGTGAAGGGGTACACGCCTATTTATAGGCCACCACATACTAACAAAAGTCCTACTCCACTATGTGAGACTAAACCACTACACATTTCTCTCAATAATTGCCATGCAGTTTGAACCCATGAAAAACTAGGCACAACAGTGGAATGATATACAGTGTTTGGGCAAAATCAAAGGAGAAAACTAGAAGCAAGTGGTAATGCAAAAGGCAATCAAATAACAAATCAAAGCCATAGGAAGTGCATTATGAGTTGAATGTACAACTAGAACCAATTAAATAGCTAAGAAGTAGATTCCTGTTAAACCTGACCATAACTTTAAGAACCGTTTGACAGAAGAATTAGGAATAGCGTAGTCTTATTCCCTGTTTGATATGCAGAAGTTCTGATTTCCTGAGAAATCCCAGAACTACTTCACTCCATGATAATCAACAAAAAAAAACTATATTAGATAAACAAGTAGATCTTTGACCAACTCTGACCACCATCACCTCAAGGGCTGTTTGGTAGGAGAATGGCAGAAATCAGATCAAGAACTGTTTGGATTCCCTGCCAATTGAGGTGCCCAAGGTCCCTAGTGATATTGATGCAGGGGAAGGATTTGTGCAGTTTGAGCCAACAAATCACGGGTGACGTGGTGCTGACAGATACAAATACGGCAACTCCCACAGCTCTTCTATCCAGATCCTCGTTTTTGATATAGCCAATGGTGGGCTCTTATGGGATCTGGTTGTTGGAATGAATGACTCATCCCGTGGCAACTTGAAAGTGTGAAGAGCGGCTGTTTAAAACTTTTCTTTAAAGAAAGAACAAAGGATAATTACCAGAGATCAATAGCTATCCAAAATTTATTAAAACTAAATAATAATATGGAAATTACAAACTAAAGACGAAAAGGTAAAAGAGGCTTCCCTTACAACATTTTCGTGCGAAACCCTTTCCCCACAAAAAATAGCACCATGCTGCAACTTCCAAAGGGACGAGACCACCACGAAAGCTTTAATTCAATCAAGTGTAGCCATCTACAAACCACCTCTGAATGAAGACCAAAAGTTCTCCCATAAGGAAGTCGCAACCACGAAATAACAAATTGCTCCCAGACCTCTCTGGCAAAATCACAAGAAATAGGTGGGTGTCATCTTCATCCGATAGGCCACAAAGCTCACAAAGCACACTATCCTCAGGAGCCCAAGTCTATCTTCTTTCGTAACCAACCTCCTTCGACTAAGTAGCCAGAGGAAAATCTTTACTTTAAGGGGTAGTCTCAACCTCTAGATAGCTCTACAATCACCACTAAAATCAAAATCAACAGCCACATTATTACCAATGAGAAGACTATACACCTTCACCGAGAAGGAACCACCTGGGGCACCAGAAGCAACATCAGGACACAGAACATGTATCCAACCAAGCAACACGTGAAGATCATTCGATCTTTGCTTCGGAGAGGATTTTATTAAAATGTAGCACCCACAAACAAGTCTCCAAAGAGCCATCCCACACAACTTTAACCACCGACCCCTTAGTCAAGTGCCATAGCAAACAACCCAGGCACTAAGCTAGAAAAGGCGCCTCCTCCTGACCAATCATCTTCCCATAATATGAAGGATTGTCCATCACCAAGTGTCAAGACAAAAAATTGTGCAACGATATCAAAAACACCAAATATAGCACACCAAAAGGCCGATGTACCAGCAACGTTGACCTGCCCCTTCAAAGAATGCAAAATAGAGCTGTAGCTACCCCACAAAAGAGTGCCATGTAGTCTGCTTATTTGTGAGAAGCTTTGCAATCCCCTTAGTAAGTAGTGCAACATTAAAAACTTCTAAATTAAGCACACCAAGGCCCCCAGGCTTAAAAACATCTTCCCAAGCAACCATGTGTAGGAATCTATCTACCTACTTCGGACCTTTCCAGAAGAAGTGCTTTCGGATTTAATTAATTAACCATAAAATCTTCTTAAGGGCTTTTGTAGATTTGGATGTTTTTATTTAGTTTTTATATTTATTTATAAGGGTGCTTTGTACATCTTTTGTCTGTCTTGGGGTTGTATTGTAATTTGCCCCTTTCCTCTCTCTATCTAAAGAAAGGTAGGACTCTCATAATGAAATAAGATATTTCATTTTTTCTCACTTGATATCAGAGTAGCGGTCCTAGATCAATACCTTACCGAAATAGGCTACCAATACCTCCACCCTAACCCTAACCCTAGAAACACCGTCGGCAGGGCTCGCCGCTGCCACCCCTCCACAACATTGTCACTGCCACCAAACGGAGAGGAGATGGTAGGGCTTCTCCCACTTGCTGCTACGTTGACAAGGGTGGGGCAACCCCTTCCCCATCGCTACAGTCATCGTTGACTGTTGTTGCAGGGGGTGCACTGCAGCTGCAGGGGATTGCAATATGACTTCCTCCAGTTCTTCTATTAGTTCCAATTCATCCAAAGTCACATTTGACACTTTTATAGACACCGGGGGATACAAGAGTCCATTCTTTGGCCTAATGATCAAGTTGGATGAGACTAACTATTCATGATGGTCCCAGATGTTCTTGATGACTGTTGGAGGTCATGGAAAGGAGCATATCTTGAGTCATCCTAAGCCCATCGAGAACACGGGAGCCAATGTCACATGGGATTGCGATAATGCAATGGTTTGTGCTTGGATGATAACCTCAGTGATACCCAGGATTAGAGATGAGATTATGTACTATCCTACTACAAAAAGGATGTGGGATTCTCTTAGTGAGACATACTCCATGAGAAAATTTTCTCTCGGGTCTTCTAGATTTACCATGAGATCTTCCATCTCCGTTAGGATGGGAAGACACTGGCCCAGTACTACTCTCGTGTCAAGGGGTTATTGGAGCAACATAACTCCTATAGACTTGGTTGCACATGCTTCTTTGGCGTGCCTTCAATAGTGAGCTTGCAGTTTCCTTATTTCTGTGTAGCTTGGGGCCAGAGTACGTTGTTGCACGAGATCAAATTTTGATGATGACTAACCTACCTACACTTGAGGAGACATATACCAGACTTAGCAAGATTACAATAACCACTGCTTCTACTGAGACTACTGATCAGACAACTGCATTGGATGCCTCTCATGGTTCCTAGAGAAGAGCTCCTTCTACTCATGGTCATAGCTGTGAGCGAGGTTTAAGGGGTTGTCCCAAGCCTCCGTGCACTTATTGTGGTAGATTAGGTCATAGTAAGGCTATGTGCTGGTATAAGCACAAGAAGCATGTTACTGCTCATCAAGAAATAGAGACTACTACTACCATGCTTGACACTGTGACCAGAGCAAAATTTGAGGAGCTATTACAGAAGTTTGGTCAGCTATCCCAGCCTACTCCTCTAGAGACATCTGCAGTTTCCTCCTCATTAGGTATAGTAGATGCTTATTCATTGTCTATACTTAGTACAAGAGACTGGTTGGTGGATTCAAGAGACTCACGGCACTTATGCAGCACTTCATATGCCTTTTCCGACTTGAGATCTATCCCCCCAGGCAGGACAATGTAGGTAGCAGATGGTAAATTATCACAAATTGCTGGAAAGGGCAAGGTGTCCCTTCCACTTTGCAGTTGCCGAATGTTCTTTATGTTCCAAATTTCCTTCTCAGTCTCCTATATATTAGTCGTATTACCAACGAGCTCAATTGTAGAGCCATTTTTAATGCATGCACTTGTGTCTTGCAGGAGCGACTTACGAGGAGAACGATTGGTGGAGGACATGAGGAAGGAGGGGTGTACCGTCTAAGTAGCTCTACTATTGCCACTACTGGTTCTGTGTGTCAAGGGGAGACTGCCTTGGCCACTGAATCTCCCATCCAGTGGCACCTTCGCCTTGGTTACCTTCTTATGGAGAAACTTAGATGTGTTCTACCTTATATACCTGCCAGTACCACCATCACCTACAACGCTTGCCAGCTTGGCGAGCACCACCGTGCCAGTTTTTCCGTTCTTCTCATGTTGAGTCATCTACTCTGTTTGATTTAGTTCATATAGATGTGTGGGGTCTAA
This sequence comes from Thalassia testudinum, assembly GCA_037157565.1. Classification (NCBI taxonomy): domain Eukaryota; kingdom Viridiplantae; phylum Streptophyta; class Magnoliopsida; order Alismatales; family Hydrocharitaceae; genus Thalassia; species Thalassia testudinum. The sequence goes on from JAZHRO010000080.1 coordinate 400,217, forward strand.
GTCATGTTCTTGACCATCTTGGACATCGCTACTTTCTTATTCTTATTAATGATTTTTCCAGTACTATCAAGTTACTATTGATGAAAAATAAATATGATGTTGGAACTATTATTGAAAGTTTTGTTATGGGAATAAAGACCCAATTTTCTATCACTATTGAAATGTTTCGTGCTTCTCACTTGTTGCAGTTTTTTCGTAATTACGGGATTGTGCACCAATGACCAAACCACTTGTGCTCATATCTTTTAGCAGAATGGAGTTGCTAAGAGGAAGCATAGAGACCTTCTTGATGTTGCACGTACTCCACTTATCCACTATATTGTGCCTGCTTTATATTGGGAGGATGTTGTTCTTACAACCTATTTGCTTCCATGAGCTCTGGCTTCCATGAGCAAATCCTGTGGTAGGTTTTGCATCTAGTCTTTTATTTTATGTCATCCCACGTATTTGTGGGTGTGTTGCATTTGTCCATGATTTGAGTCCTGGATGAGACAAACTGACACCACGAGCTATCAAGTGTATTTTCTTGGGTTATTTTAGAACCTAAAAGGGGTACAGATGCATTGATTCACTTAATTCTCGTCATTATATTTCTGTTGATGTGACATTTCATGAGTCTGTACCATATTTCACTACTACTAATAGTGACTTCTTTCCTGTGATCGATATGACCCCTATGCCTGTTCTACCTATTCTTTTGAGTGCAATACCTGTGGATGAGCATTCTACTACTCGTGAGAAGGACTGATTTAATGATCCTATTATTACTTATACATACTAGTTTTCAGATGCCCCCTCCTCCAATGCCTCCAACCTCCCTACCTCAGGTGAGCCCATGGTCTTCTAGTAATGATGTAGGGACAAATGAGGAGCTTGCAGATGATGATCCACAAGTGCATGGTGACCTTCCATTGCAATTCAGAAGGCCCCCAGGTCATGTGACAAGTACCATGTTGTAGGATATCTACACACCGCTGACCTTAGTACAACCTTTTTCGGGTTTACTACAACCCTTGTCTCCACTACTGTGCCTGCTTCTTACTAGGAAGCTATGTTTAATCCAAAGTGGCACCAGGCCATGGAGGAGGAGATGATTGCACTTTAGAGCAGACACACATGAGAACTTACACCACTTCCACCAGGAGTCAACCTTGTGGGGTGCCGATGGGTATTTACACTCAAGTTTCAACTAGAAAGGACCATTGCTAGATATAAAGCACGACTACTGGTAAAGGGGTTCACCCAAACTAATGAGATAGACTTCTTTGATACCTTCTCTCTCAGTAAGATTATTGACCGTGCAGATCTTCATTTTTGTTGCAATACATTATGATTTTCAGCTGCATCAGAGAATGCTTTTTGATACAACGATTTACGGGAGGAAGTGTACATGCAGCAACCTTCTGGCTATGAAACACAGGGGGAGTGGGTATGCTGCCATTCATGGACTTAAGTAGAGTCCACATGCATGGTTCCAAAAATTGTCTTAGGTAGTGGAGTCTGATGGCTTTCAGAGATCTTCTATAGATCATTCTTTATTTGTCAGGAAGACAAGGAAAGGTGTGGTAGTGCTCCCAGTTTATGTTGATGACTTAATTGTCAAAGGGGATGACACATATGGTATAATGCAGATTAAAGAGCAACTAGCCAGTCAGTTTGTAATAAAAGATTTGGGTCCATTACAGTACTTTAAGGGGATAGAAGTTGCTTGTAGCATGTAGGGCATAGTTCTATCTCAAAGAAAGCATGCACTAGATGTTTTACAGGAAGCTGGTATGCTTGGGCAGAAGCCTGCAAATATACCTATGGACCTAAAGGCACATCTATATTATGTAGAGGCACCTTCAGTGGATAGCAAATAGTACAGACAACTCGTGGGAAAGCTACTCTACCTCAATATTACCATATCAGACATTGCCTTTGAGGTCGGAAAACTTAGTCACTTTATGGCTAAGCCTAAGAAGCAGCATTAAGATGCTACTATGATGGTTCTGCGATGCATTAAAAAGGCACCAGGACTTGGTCTTTTGTTTACTCGAGGTACTTTCATGTCTATAGTGGTGTATTCTAATGTGACTATGCTAGTTGTCTAGAGGATAAAAAATCCACCACAGGATTCTACACCTATGTAGCTGGTAATTTAGTGACCTGAAAAGGTAAGAAACAAGCTACAGTTTCTTGGTCGAGTGCAGACTCAAAGTATAGAGTTATGGCTTAGAAAGTTGAACTTATGTGGGTGAAATCACTCCTAGGAGATTTGCACATTCAGATCGTATGGAGATGAGGTGTAATAATGTTGCTGCCACATATATTGCTAACAACCCAATGTTTCATGAAAGAACCAAGCATGTTGAGGTGGATTGCCACTACACCAGGGATTTGATTCAGAAAGGCTTGTTATATGCAACCCATGTTGCTACAGATGATTAGATGACATACATTTTTACCTAGTCTCTTCCTAAGCCCACTTTTGATTTTGTTGCTCTAAGCTGAGCATGATAGTTATATATGCTCCACCTTGAGGGGAAGTGTAGACTTGGATGTTTTTATTTAGTTTTTACATATATTTGTAAGGGTGCGTTGTACACCTTTTGTCTGTCTTAGAGTTGTATTGTAATCTGCCCCTTTCTCTCTATATAAGTTAAAGAAAAAGAATTTTCTTAATTTATCAAGTTGTCCCTACACTTATATATAGGAGAGGGAAAAGTTACACAATAAACCCACTACGAAAATAAAAGTAACAAAATGCCCCTTACTATAAAACATAACTCAACACTCCCTCTCAAGTTGGAGCATATATATCTATCATGTTCAGCTTGTTTCTACACTTCTCAAACTGAGGGTGAGACAGCGGCTTGGTAAACATGTCAGCAATTAGGTCTGAGGAGGTAAGGCAAGTAGTACGTAGCAGATCCTGTTGAATCAATCTCCTTGTGTAATGATAATCCACTTCCACGTGCTTTATTCTCTCGTGGAACATAAGATTGTTCGCAATGTAAGTAACAGCCAGTTGTCACAGTGCATCTCCATAGGCTCCTAAACAGTAACATAAAGATCCCCATAACAGAGACCTGATCCATATCATCTCAGTTGCAGTATGTGCCATGGCCCTATACTCAGATTCAGCACTAGAACGTGAAACAACACTTTGTTTCTTGCTTTTCCAAGTCACCAAGTTCCCAGCTACAAAAGTACAGAAGCCAGTAGTAGACCGCCTGTCTCCAATATCACCTGCATAATCTGCATCTGCGTAGGCAACAATAGACATAAGTGCCTTCTTCTGAAAAAGAATACTTCTACCTGGACATCCCTTGATGTACCTCAACACCTGCATCACAGCCTGCTAATGAATCTCAGTAGGCTTATCTAAGAACTGACTTAGCTTACTCACGGCAAGGCTAATATCTAGCCTACTGATGGTCAAATATAACAGCTTCCCCACCAGCTATCGATATGCCTTCTTGTCTCTTAGCTTCACTGCATCTTCAAAAAGATGAATTTTGGGATCCATAGGAATATTAGCATCTTTGGATCTTAACATGTCTGTCTCCTGAAGAATGTTAAGAGCATACTTCCTTTGTGACATAATAACCCCTTGCTTACTTATGGTAAACTCAATGCTAAAAAAATATCTTAACTTCCCAAGATTTTTCATGACAAACTGGCATACCAAGTACTCCTTCACCTGAGATATACCCTCTGCATCATCACCTGTGAGGAGAAGGTCGTCCACATACACAAGTAGAGCCATTGTACCACTACTGGTCTTCCTCACAAATAGTGAATGGTCAGATGAGGATCTCTGTATTCCAATAACGCCTCAGACAGGTGCTGAAACCAGGCTCAGGGGCTCTGCTTAAGACCATAATGGCCTTACGAAGCTACACACACACTCCCCCTGAACCTCAAAGCCAGGTAGTTCCTGCATATAGATCTCTTCCTCCAAGTCTCCGTACATGAATGCATTTTTGACATCTAGCTGATGTAGATGCTATCTATAATGAACTGCAACATAGAAGTACGCAAATAGTGGAGAGTCATGTAACAGGGGAGAACGTATCAAAAAAATCCACCCCATAGGAATGGGTGAATCCTTTGGCCACAAGGTGGGCTTTATACCTTGAAATAGACCCATCTGGGTTGTATTTCAAGGCAAAGACCCCTCTAGCTCCAACATGGTGTGCGCCAGACGGTAGAGGTGACAGCTCCCAGGTACCTCTGGTAGTAAGTGCAGACATCTCTTCCATCGCTGCCTTCCAATGTGGATGTAGTAGAGCCTGCTGGTACGAGGTAGGTATCTCAGCACTGGATACTGCAGCGGTGAATGCATGAAACTCCAAACTTAGAGAATCAGCAGAAACAACACTCCCAGCAACACGATACTGTGCACAAGATCGTGGAACCTTCCTGATAGCAATAGGGATATCCTCATCAGTACTCATGAAAAAGAACTTGGAGAAACATCCACAGGTGACAAACTCTCAACCTCTACACCTGTTGACACTGTATCTGAAGGAGCCTCCTGAGTAGACGTAGCCTCCGGGTTATCAACATTAACCTAAGAAGTCCGTGGAATAGACGGAGGAAGCTTTGCCCTATAAACAACTGGAAACTAATAAGTGTGACCCTTGAAGGTCCTTTCATCTACCAGTACTGGTCTGAATGTGCTAGTAGATGGCTCAGTAGCCTGAGAAGGCCTACTACTATCTGTGAATACACCAAATGGTATAGGAGCAACTGGTACAAGAGCATACTTTGGCACACTCTGCACCTACATGGCAGCAACAGAAAATTAGGGTACAACTTCATGAAAGGTGACATCTGCACTGATACAGTGTCTCTGGTGTAGGGGATCAAAACATTGATACCCCTTCTAAGTACGAGTAGCCAAGGAACACACACTTGACTGCTCTAGGTACTAATTTATCTCTCCTAGGTCTAAGCAGATGTACCAAACCCACACACCCAAATGTCTTGGGTGGAAGATCAAACAGCTCATCATTGAAGAAGGCAATCTATTAATAAGATAGTAAGCTATGAGAACTACATCCCTCCAGTAGTTTTGTGGCACACTGTTATGGATAAGGTCTCTGGCCATATCAAGGATGTGTCTGTGCTTCCTCTCTGCAACCTCATTCTGTTGAGAGGTGTAAGGACATGAGGTATGATAAATTATGCCATGTAAACTATAAAACTCTGCCAGTCGACGAGTACAAAACTCCAAAGCATTATTAGATATGAGAGTCTTGACGTAGACATCAAATTGATTCTTTATCATCAATACAAACTTCTCAATCAATGAACCCACTTCCGGCTTATTCTTCATTAGAAATAGCCAGGACAATATGGAAAAATCATCAATCATAATCAAATAGTACCGATGTCCTGCTCTATCAAGAGTCCTACTAGGACCCCAAACATCAAGATGCACTAACAGAAAACATGAAGACAAACGTGGTCTAGTAGTAGTTGGAATGGAAGATCTATGATGCTTCTCAAGATGACATGCATCGCAGGTAAGTTATGTGGTTGGGGATACATGAGGAATAAGCCTGCGTAGATTGTCCATAAAATGATGGCCCAACCGTCTATGCTACTGTAGAGCACTCCCTGACATGGTACTCATCTGACACGCTGTAGCCATGCGACCCTGCTGAAGTCTGTAAACCCCTCTTTTATATTTGTTAGGACATAAGTTGGAGATTTTATCTCCTTATTTAATTATTCTACTTTTAGTAAAAGGTTGTTAGGGTTGTTTCCATGTATACCCTTCCCCCTCTTTATATAAAGAGGGTTAGAATCTTCTTTTATGATTAAACACAAATATTCTCTCCACCCAAAATCTTTACATGGTATCAAAACGGGTTTGACCCTGTGAGAAAAGAGAGAAAAAAAAAGAAATCCTGGAGGGGAAGAGGCCCTCCGGTGGCACCATCGACCTCCTCTCCCACACATCTTGTTGCACACAAAAGTAAAAAAAGGGGGGGGCTCTTCTCGATCTTATCCATCCTGACGATTCCCAAGGTAGAGAAGTCAGCGGCCACGACTTCAATGGAGAAGGAGAAGAGGGTGGGAAGGACCCCGCAAATGAGAAGCTGTAGATGGTGAGGAAGGCCCTGCGGCTGGTGGTGTTAGGGGCGACCTCACGTCAGCACCCTCAGCCCAGTAGGGGGCCGACGCCTTACATAGGAGCAGGATGACATGCCTGTGCACTTGCCGATGCAAGTACTAGAGGTCGACAATGCGACTGGTTGGTGGATCTACTCCGAATCAAGAGGTGCGGGGCGGCAACGGCGACGATCTGTGCTTTATGAGCCTTCACCGACCGGACGACAACACTGGAGACCTACCCTTACTACACGGTGGACGAGGTTTTGGAGATCTCGCCTTGGGCGATGGTGGACGATGAGCTTGCCCTTGGAGAGCAGTCCAGAGAAGAACAAAGAGAAGAAATCCTCTTCAAGTTTTAGTTGTCTTTTATAAAAAAAATGGTTTAAGGTAATTTGTGCTTAAGTCCAATTTTCTATTTTATTTGAAGTCAAGTCTTCTATTGTTGAGGTACTTGTTTGTAACCCCTTAAAGTTCTAAGTTATCTCAGTTGGGTCCTTACATGTTGAGTTGAAGATACAAGATTTGAAGACGGGAGCCACTTCAAGATGTCAAAGATTGGGGAGCATTCTCACGCACCTCAAGAGAAACCAAGCATTGACTGACTCTGTAAGAGTGTACAAGCAGGGGCACCTAGGTTGATGACAAAGACGTGGACTACCACGTCGACAAGGGTGGGTTTTCACTACCTTATCGATCCAAGACTTCGCCATCTCCTGCGTCTTGTCTTGCGGGGGAGTGTTAGGAAATAAGTTGGAGATTTTATCTCCTTATTTAGTTATTCTATTTTTAGTAAAAGGTTGTTAGGGTTGTTTCCATGTATACCCTTCTCCCCTTCTATATAAAGAGGGCTAAGGTCTCCTTTTAGGATTAACAACAAATATCTCTCCACCTAAAATCTTTACATAGTATTAAAGCGGGTTTGATCCCATGAGAAAAGAGAAGAAAAAAGAAGAAATCCGAAAGGGGAGGAGGCCCTCTGACAGCACCGTCGACCTCCTCTCCCACACATCTCGTTGTACACGAAAATAGAAAAAAAGAGGGGGCCCTTCTCAATCTCCTCCATCCTGATGGTTCCCAAGGCAAAGAAGCTACCAGAGAAGTCACCGACTGCAACTTCAACGAAGAAGATGGAATGGGAAGGCCCCCGCAGCCACGAAGAAGTCGGAGATGGCGAGGAAGGCCCTACGGCTGGTGGTGTCAGGGGTGGCCTCGCTTCAGCACCCTCGTCCCAGTGGGGGGTCGACGCCCTACGTGGGAAGTAGGGTGACGCTCCTGCGTGCCTGCCGATGCAGGTACTGGAGGTCGGCGATGTGATAGAGCAATGGATCTACTTCGGATCAAGAGGTGCGGGGCAGCACCAGCGTTGATCTGTGCCTTAGGAGCCTCTGCCGACTGGAGGGCAGCGCCGAAGACTTGCCCTTACTCCACGGAGGACGAGGCTTTGAAGATCTCACCTTGGGCGATGGTGGACGACGAGCTTGCCCTTGGAGAGCAGTCCAAAGAAGAACAACGAAGAGGAGAAATCCTCATTAGGTTTTAAGTGTCTTTTATAAAAGAAAAAGTTTTAGGGTTATTTATGCTTAAGTCCAATTTTTTATTTTATTTGAAGTCAAGTCTTCTATTGTTGGGGTACTTGTTTGTAACCCCTTAAAGTTTTGAGTTATCTTGGTTGGGTCCTTATATGTTGAGTTGAAGATGCAAGATTTGAAGACGAGAGCCGCTTTAAGATGTCAAAGATTGAGCAACACTCTTACGCACCTCAAGAGAAACTGAGCATTGACTGGCTTTATGAGGGCGTATAAGCAAGGGCACCCAGGTTGAAGACACAAAGAAGTGGACTACCACGTCAACGATGGTGGACCTTCACTACCTTATAGATCCAAGAATTCGCCATCTCTCGCATCTTGTCTTGTGGGGGAGTGTTAGGAAATAAGTTGAAAATTTTATCTCCTTATTTACTTATTCTATTTTTAGTAAAAGATTGCTAGGGTTATTTTCATGCATACCCTTCCCCCTCTCTATATAAAGAGGGCTAGCATCTCCTCTTATGATTAACAACAATATTCTCTCCACCTAAAATCTCTACATGGCATCAAAGTGAGTTTGATCCTGTGAGAAAAGAGAAAAAAAAGGAAGAAATCATGGAGGGAAGGAGGCCCTTCGGCGGCATCGTCGGCCTTCTCCCACACATCTCGTTGCACACGAAAGCAGCAAAAAGGGGGGGCCCTTCTCGATCTCATCCATCCTGATGGTTCCTAAGGTGGAGAAGAAGCCAGCAGAGAAGCCGAAGATGGTGAGGAAGGCCCTGCGGCTGGTGGTGTCACGAGCGGCCTCGCAACAGCACCCTTGGCTTAGTAGGGGGTCGACGCCCAATTTAGGAAGCAGGGTGACATGCCTGCCGATGCAGGTACTGGAGGTCAGCGATGCGACAGGGTAGTGGATCTGCTTCGAATCAAGAGGTGCGGGGTGGCACCGACGACGATTCGTGCCTTAGGAGCCACCGTCGACCAAAGGGCAGCGTTGGAGACCAGCCCTTACTGCACGGAGGACGAGGCTTTGGAGATCTCGCCTTAAGCGATGGTGGACGACGGGCATGCCCTTGGAGAGCAGTCCAGAGAAGAACGAAGAGGAGAAATCCTCTTTAGGTTTTAGGTGTCTTTTATAAAAAAAAACGATTTAGGATTATTTATGCTTAAGTCCAGTTTCTATTTTATTTGAAGTCAAGTCTTCTATTGTTGGGGTACTTATATGTAATCCCTTAAAGTTTTGAGTTATCTCGATTGGGCCCTTATATGTTGAGTTGAAGATATAAGATTTGAAGATAGGAGACACTTCAAGATGTCAAAGATCGGGCATCACTCTCATGCACCTTAAGAGAAACCAATCATTGACTAGTTCTGTGAGGGCATACAAGCAGAGGCACCCAGGTTGAAGACACAAAGAAGTAGGCTACCACGTCGATGATAGTGGATCTTCACTACCTTATGGATCCAAGACTTCGCCATCTCCCACGTCTTGTCTTGCGAGGAAGTGTTAGTAAATAAGTTGGAGATTTTATCTCCTTATTTAGTTATTCTATTTTTACTAAAATGTTGTTAGGGTTGTTTCCATGTATACCCTTCCCCCTCTCTATATAAAGAGGGCTAGGATCTCCTTTTATGATTAACAAATATTCTTTCCACCTAAAATCTTTACATGGTATCAAAACGGGTTTGAATTTATGAGAAAAGGAAAAAAAAGGAAGAAATCCTGGAGCTAAGGAGGCCCTCCGGCAGCACCGTTGGCCTCCTCTCCCACACATCTCGTTGCACACGAAAGCAGAAAAAAGGGGACGCCTTTCTCGATCTCATCCATCCTGATGGTTCCCAAGGCGAAGAAGCCGACAGAGAAGTCAGTGGTCGCGACTTCAACGAAGGAGAAGCGGGCAGGGAAGGCCCCCGCTACTGCGGCAAAGCCGGAGATGGCAAGGAAGGCCCTACAACTGGTGGTGTCGGGGCAGCCTCACGTCAGTACCCTTGGTCTAGTGGGGGCCCCACGCCCTACGTGGGAAGCAGGGTGACACGCCTGAGCACCTACTGATACAGGTATTGGAGGTCGGCTATGCAATAGGGTGGTGGATCTACTCTGGATCAAGACGTGCGGGGCAGCACCGGCAGCGATCCGTGCCTTAGGAGCCTTCGCTAATCGGACTGCAATGCTGGAGACCCGTCCTTACTGCACGGAGGAAGAGGCTTTGGAGATCTCGCCTTGGGCCATGGTGGACGACGGGTTTGCCCTTAGAGAGCAATCCAGAGAAGAACGAAGAGGAGAACTCCTCTTTAGGTTTTAGGTGTCTTTTATAAAAAAAAAAAGCAAGGTTTAGGGTTATGCATATGTCTAGTTTTCTATTTTATTTGAAGTCAAGTCTTCTATTGTTGGGGTACATGTTTGTAACCCCTTAAAGTTTTGAGTTATCTCGGTTGGGTCCTTATATGTTGAGTTGAAGATACAAGATTTGAAGAAGGAAGCTGCTTCAAGATGTCAAAGATTGGGCAGCACTCTCACGTACCTCAAGAGAAACCGAGTATTGACTAGCTCTATAAGAGCGTACAAGCAGGGGCACCCAGGTTGAAGACACAAAGAACTGGACTACCACGTCGACGAGGGTGGATCTTCACTATCTTATGGATCTAAGACTTCACCATCTCCCGTGTCTTGTCATGTGGGGGAGTGCTAGGAAATAAGTTGGAGATTTTAACTCCTTATTTAGTTATTCTATTTTTAGTAAAAGGTTGTTAGGGTTGTTTCCATGTATATCATTCACCCTCTCTATATAAAGAGGGCTAGGGTCTCCTCTTATGATTAACAACAAATATTCTCTCCACCTAAAATCTCTACAAAATCCACTACCAATAGTCTTCCTTGTCATTCGATCATGAAAAATATACCTACGCTCATCAAAGATGACACGACAATTTATCTGCCTAATTTCACTGACAAAGAGCAAATTCATGGACAAATCTAGAACAAACTAGACACGATTAAGCTACATTGAAGGGGTAAAATTAATTTCCCCCTAACCACTAATAGGAGCAAGTCGCCCGTCAACCACCTGTAATGTGCGACCTTGAGAGAGGTTGAATTTGCCCAAAACACTACAAATTACCGAACAAATGATTGGAGGCACCTGAGTCAACCAACCATGTCACACCAGTAGTTAAAGAAAAATCACCCACGACGGTCCCTAGCACAATCTCTGACTAGGATGCTGCCATGTTCACAGAAACACACTGCCACAATTTGATTTCAATGCACCACAGAAAGGGTACACATAACACACCCCTGAACTTCTTCACAATCAGATTTGAAAACTGACCGAAAATGGGAAATGCACACCCCAACAAATGCACCAAATGGGGAATACACACCCCAAAAAACTCTGCTCACACATGATCAATACTCATAGGGAATACACACTCCAAAACAAATAGATCAGAAAATCAGAAAGGCCATACCACACAGAAAGGTTCTTGATTCAACACTTCATCTCACAATAATCAAGAACCTTCCTACAAAGTTCTTGGAGACACAGATCCCCCTCTCCGGCGACCTAGGCAGTGGCAAGGAGAGGAGGTAGTAGTAGATGGACTACTGCAGCACGATGGCGGCAGCTATTGCAGCGTAGGGCGATGTTGCGACAACCTACTGTAGCAGCAAGAGTGGCGACGGTGGCTATTGCAACCCTAGGCGACGTTGTAGCAGTGGCAGCGATGGATGACGTTGCTACTGCGGTGGTGGCGACGCAGTGCCGGTGGTGGCGCTGGCATCCAGTGGTGGTGGAGCTTAAAGGTAGGGTTAGCGTTTCTTTGGTGGTGTCCCTAACCTAGTGCTCTAATACCAAGTTAAAGAAAAAGTTTTCTTAATTTACCAAACAATCCCTACACCTATATACAGGAGAGGGAAAAGTTATACCATAAACCCACTATGAAAATAAAAGTAACAAAACACCCTTACTACAAAACATAACTCAACAATATATAAAGATAAGTAGGACTCTCATAATGAAATAAGGCCTTTCATTTCTTTCCACTGTTTTAAACACCGAAAAGTGAAAGGTGAGAATGCCAGACAAATAGACTTCAATAACAAAAGTTGGCCCCCTCTAGATAGCAATTTTCCTCACCACCTAGAAAATCTCTTCTCCAACTTATCAACCAAAGCCATCCAATTAGGCACCAACAACCATCTACTCTTCAATGGGAGCCCTAGGTAAGTTAAAGCCAAGCTTGTACTCTCGATACTACGTGCCGCAAAGCAAGACTAAATCTTGAAGTCATTCATACCAAAAGGAACAAAAGCTGATTTACGATGATGGACTGTCAATCCTGAAAAAGTTTCAAAAATTCAAACTAAAGCAGCCAGATTCTCAGCCTCTAGCCCACCACCCTCAATGAAGAACATAGTATCATCCACATATTGGAGAATAGGAGTAATAGTAGAATCATCTGAACCAGATTTGAAGCCCGAAAAGGACCTCCTTGGCAAGCTTTACAAGCCATCCCTATCAATGTATCCACCATAACGATCAACAGGAGAGGTACCAAAGGGCAACCTTGATGAACTGCTCTCTGCAGTTGGATCCACTCCCTAGCATATCACAAGGACGAAGGAGGTAGCAGTGACGCCATGCTTCATCCAAGCCAACCATTGATTTTTTTTTTTGAAAAGGACAAGGAAGATTACCGGAAATCGATAATCATCCAAAAATTGTATTAATAAAAGGAACGTTACAGATTATGGAACCAAGCCAACCATTGATCTTGAAGAACATGCCACAGATAAGACCTACTGACCAAGTCATAGGCTTTAGAGAAATCAACATTCCACATAAACCCTTTACTATTTGTTCTCCACGAAGTGGGCACCATATCTTCAGCTATAACGAAAGACTCCTAAAGCAATCGACTTGTTAGCAAAAAAGACAACAGATCATGGGTCCTGTTAGCAAGAACCTTCGCAACAAGAAGATAGATTACATTCGACAATGCTATAGGGAGGTAATTATCTATACATTCCGGAACTAGCTTCATCGGAAGAAGGAAGAAAAAGGGCATGTTAAGTCTTTCAAATCCCCTGTTAGCCACCATGACCTCTTGGATCATTGTCATGGCATCACCTTTGACAAGGTCCCAAAACTCCTTATAGAAGAAGACCTGGAAACCATCTGGTCCTGGTGATCCTTCAGCCTTTAAACCCTGCAGAGCCCCAAGCACTTCCTCCTCTGTAACATCCCTGACCAAAGCAGTCTTTTGCTTAGTTCCAAGAGCTAGTAAATCATATGAGAACCATTCCCACCATCCAGGGGGGCACTTCCAAGTGAAGTCCCAATATCAAAGCACCAGCAATTTGCTCTCTATCACACCTCATCACCAACCTTCAAGCTGCCAATCAAGTTGGATCATCTTCGAGAGCTAGCAGCCATGTGAAAAGATCAGGTGTTAGCATCACCTTCCTTTAACCATAGTTGCCTGGAACGTTGCTGCCAATCCAACTCTTTCTTGTGGTCTTCGTCCAAAATTACCTCTTAGACACTTCGTTGCTCCTCCAACTCGAAGACAAACGAATTCCAACATCTTTCACATCAAGAACCTTCAACCTCTGTAAAGCCTCAAACCTAATCCTCTCTTTACTCTCTTTCCCCATCTTCTTATAAGCGATCATAGCAGCCAATGTAGCAATAGCTGACTCTATTCTCGAACCTTAATCCGCTTTTCTTCCAACGGTCGGAAATCTAGTCCCAAAAATTGAGACCGATCAAGCGTAAACTACATAGAAGAAATAACACCCTCGGAATCCCACATCAATAGGGAGTGATTAGAGAAGTCTTGGCCAAATAGACACCTTAGCTAACTGAAAGTGCTCTACAAATTCAACAAAGAACAGAACCTATCAATGTTAGATGTGAACCCGAAGAATTCCTCCAAGTATAATGCAGACCAGTAACCTAATTACGTCTCCTAGGCATCATAAAGTCCCAAATCTACCACCAACCCTACAAAGTAATCAATACTCCAATTACGTCTCCCATCTGGCTGATCCTTAATTCACAAAGTTCCATTAAAGTCCCCACCAAGAAGCCAAGGCCTTCCATCCACAAAAGTAGCCACATGCCGCAAATCTGCCCACAACTCATCTCTAGCCAAATCTTCACAAGGACTATAGTTTGAAGAAACCGCAAAGGACACCACATTTGAGTTCTTCCAAACACTACAGTAATTGTCCAACTCCCAATCAAAGTATCAAGCAAGCTGAAAAAGAAAGATTTCCACAAAACTATGAACCCCCTAGATCTACCAAACAAGGCCGGAGTCAAAAAGCTATCAAATGCATCTCCACCAACCTCCCTCTTCTTTCTATCATCGAGAGACTCAAGTTTTCTCTCCTGCAATAGACCATATCAACCCCTTACTACAATAGATACCACCACCTCAAAGAAGTCCTCCAAGTCAAATCACGAAGACCCCACACATTCCAGGTCAAGATCTTAACCATTTGAGACAGGTATACACCCACCAGAAGAAGCCTTAGCACCAACATTAGGGGCTACCTTCCTCTCCAACTCCAAGTGCCTACCAGGAAAAGACTCACCTTCCTTCGCCTTGGCTGCTTGAAGCTATTGACGCTTGGCTCGGTAGACCAATCTGTCTTTGGGTAGTAGGCCTCCAAACAAGGGGTCCCTACGCTACCCTCCACTAGACGTGGAAGCCTGATTAGAGGTCTGCCACCCACACTCCTCCTAGGGACCCACAGAAGCACAAGTAGAGGTTCACCTAAGCTTGACCTCCACCACCAAGGTAGCCATCACCGGATCAGAAGGCGTAGGGGAGCGCAGCAAAACCAAAGGACTGACACCAAGAAGACTAATGTTGAGGAAGGAAGGAGCCTCACACACGGGCCCTACTCGAGGAGAGGGCAAGAGTAGAGGTCGAGGGGTCTCGCAACATGGTCTAGGAGAAAAGACTGAGGCAGGAGAAATTGCAAGACCCAAATCCGAAGCCAAAGGAAACAAGACATTGGGTTTAGGCCTGTTATCAGGTCCAAAGCCTTCCACCAGGTCCAAGCCTGAAAAAGGCATATATTTAAATGTCCACTCATCATGCGAGACATCTGTTCTTTCCATCTTAGCAACATGGTCCTCTGCGAGAGAAACGACAACAGATTGCCTGCATCGCTCACTCCAACTACAAAATTTTCGTCACCTCATCCTCCGCAATCACTATTAATCTCCCTTAAAACCTCCGAGCCCTTAAGCACCCAATTCCTACATCGGGGAGTGGCGAATCTCCAACCACCTCCCATCAAGGACCTCGACACGACCAAAGAGGACGTCACAACCTTCGCAAAGGACCTCTTCTCCAACAGTACATGAATAAGAATTACCCAAAATGACCCGCTAGATTGGAGCAACAACTTCAATGGGATATCATCTAACAAGAAGACCTCAACCATAGCCTCCACCCAACGTAGATCCTCCGCGAGAACTCCAACCTCACGGTAAGCCTTGAGACATGAGAAGCTAGAAACATTAGCCTCCACCAACTCCAAGGAGCAAAGGTATAATGGGATTCCTTCAAGGTGGAGAACCACCAACCTCCTTTTAGGCGACTACTCACCCATCGCCTATCAACCTCTTACAGCTTCCTCAATCATAGCACACCTCCATCAACATCAAGAAACTGAAAGCATAAGGTTCTCGAATCCTCCCTGGACCAACCACGAAGCAAGTCCTTGTTTTCACTTAACTAGGCGATTGAGAGGGACCTCGACTTTGAACAAAACCTTTATAGGGCACCCCAAACAGCATCAAGCAAGAAAGCACAAAAAATCACATTACCCACAAGCAAGCTCTGCAAGTGAACTCGCAACAACTGCAATGAGGTTGACCAAGGAGCACAGATCACCTGCAACCTATCCCCCTTCACAACTAGCGCTTGTAACAATACTCCCCTCACAATCGAAGTTTGATTGCCACCACCTACCAGCGACCCACGTTAAGGGCAAGACCATTACCAGTGTCCAATACCACGACAAAGAACACAAATAACCAGGTCATGGCAATCACAAGTATGAAGGTTGCAACCACGACACTTGAAGCATAGCAAGCCTCTGCTCGAATCCGCAAAGGCAATACCTCAACAACCTATTGGGCGAGGTCCCACGGAATAACCCTCCTTTTACGTCGCCCACCAACAAGAACCCATCCAACATCGCCAACACCATCTCCAACCTCACTACCATCACTACGTTCCCCTCCTCCCTCATGCTCTTGCTCTCGCTCTCACTCCATCCATCAGTCATTTAAAACTTTGATTGCTGAAATCGGCTGATGCCCGACAAATCAAATAACAAGAATCAAACAAAACAACCTAGATCGGAACCACATGGAAAAAAACTAGTTTCTTTACGTTCCAGGGTCCCTACAAGTTTTGAGAAATACCTCTAGGGAGTAGCTTAGCACTACACGTGTTGTGCCTCCTATCATAAGTCTCAACACGGCAAGTCCCTTCTTCTCGATAAGCAAATGAGTCCCTTGGTGCCGAGAACACCCAATCACATGCATAACACAAACCCTTCACGAATCCCAAGGCCAATGTTGTCAAGGCTATCGCCTCAGGCTACCAGGCTACCGGGTCAGGCAAGAAAGCCAAAGGTCACCTTGGAGCTATTCCAGGCTAAGGGCTTCATCCGAGCTATCGCTTAGTTGCCTTCTTTGTCGCCTGGGTCACCTTGCGCCTCGTCGTCTTAGTCCTAATTCACTTTAGGCAAGATCATAACACACTTATTTGGTCTTAAGTTACATATATTATAGATATATTTGTGTTATATATATGTTATTGACGGTCTTTATATGCTCAATTTTGCCTTCTCTTCCTAACTTTGAATATTGTTTGTCTGTAAAAACATATATGTATAAGTTATACATATACTGTAATAATATAATTATGATATATTGATGTACATATGTGTATATTTGTTATTGTCTACAACTCTCTAATCATATATAACAATATTTATATAAGTTATGGTATTAAGTTTGTAAAGTATTGTAAATATAACATATTATAATAGTTGAAGGAAATGAACCTTCTTAGTTTACTAAGTAGTCCCAACACTTCTATATAGGTGAGGGAAAAGTTACATCATAAACCTACTACTAAAATAAAAATAACAAAACACCCCTTGTACCAAAAACAAAACTCATAGCTCAACACTCGTCCCTCAAGCTGAAGTATATATATCCATCATGCTCAGCTTGTTTCTACACTTCTCAAACTGGAGGCGAGACAACGGTTTGGTAAACATGTTAACAGTCTGGTCTGAGGAGGCAAGACAAGTAGTACGAAGCAGACCTTGTTGAATCAAACTCCTAGTGTAATGAAAATCCACTTCCACATGTTTTGTTCTCTCATGGAACATAGGATTGTTTGCAATGTACGTGGCAGCCCAGTTGTTACAATGCATCTCCATAGGTTCTTGAACATTAACATGAAGATCTTGTAACAGAGACCTAATCCATATCATCTCAGCTGCAGTATGTGCCATGACCGTATACTCAAACTCAGCACTAGAGCATGAAACAACACTTTGTTTCTTGCTCCTCCAGGTTACCAAGTTCCCAGCTACAAAGGTACAGAAACCAGTAGTGGACCGCTTGTCACCAACATCACCTGCATAATCCGCATCTAAGTATGCAACAATAGACATAGGTGCCTTTCTCTGGAAAAGAATGCCTCTCCCTGGACATCCCTTAATGTACCTCAACACCTACATCACAGCGTGCCAATGAACCTTAGTGGGCTTATCTAAGAACTGACTCACCTTACCCACGGCAAGGCTAATATCTGGTCTAGTGATAGTCAGATATAACAATTTCTCCACCAGTTATCAATATGCCCTGTTGTCTTTTAGCTTTACATTATCCTCAGAAAGATGAATTTTAGGATTCATAGGAACATTTGCATCTTTGAATCCTAGCATGCCTGTCTCCTGAAAAATATCAAGGGCATATTTCCTCTGCGACATAATTATCCCTTGCTTACTTGTAGCAAACTCAATACCTAAAAAATATCTCCGCTTCCCAAAATCTTTCATGACAAACTGGTCTAGTGTGCCAAGTACTACATCTGAGATATACCCTCTACATCATCACCTGTAAGAATAAGATTGTCCACATACACAAGTAAAGCCACTATACCCCTACTGATCTTCCTCACAAATAGTGAATGATTCGATGAAGATCTTTACATTCCAATAACAGACAACGCCTTAGACAGGTGTTGGAACCAGGCTCGGGGGCTCTACTTAAGACCATAAATGGCCTTACGAAACCTGTATACACAGTCCCCCTAAACCTCAAAGCCAAGTGGCTGCTGCACAAATATCTCTTCCTCCAAGTCTCCGTACAGAAATGCATTTTTGACATTCAGCTGATGTAACTGTCATCCATAATGAGCTGCAACAGAGATAAGAATGCGAACAGTCAAGAGTTGTGAAACAGGAGAGAACATGTCAAAGAAATCCACCCCATAGGTCTGAGTGAATCCTTTGCCACTAGGCGGGCCTTATACCTTGAAATAGAGCCATCTAGGTTGTATTTCAAGGCAAAGACCCATCTGGCTCCAACAAGGTGCACGCCAGACAATAAAGATGACAACTCCTACGTACCTCTAGTAGTAAGTGCAAATAGCTCCTCCATAACAGCCTTCCAGTGTGGATGTAGTAGAGCCTGCTGGTACGAGGTAGGTAACTCAACACTGGATATAACTGTGAATGCATGAAATTCCGAACTTAGAGAATCAGTAGAAACACTCCCAGCAACACGATACTGGGCACAAGATCGTGGAGCCTTCTTGATAGCAATAGGAATATCCTCATCAGTACTCATGGAATCAAGACCTGGAGAACCATCCACATGAGACAGACTCTTACCCTTTACATCTGCTGACACTGTATCTGAAGAAGCCTCCTGAGTAGAAACCACCTCTAGGTTATCCACACAAACCTGAGGAGTTTGTGGAATTACATGGAGGGGGCTTTGCCCTATACACAACTGGCAACTGATAGGTATAACCCTTGAAGGTCCCTTCATCCGTTGGTACTAGCCTTAATGTGCTGATAGGTGGCTCAGTAGCTTGAGAAGGGCTATTAGTATCTTTGAATATACCAAATAGTATAGGGGCAACTGGTACAGGCGCACACTCTGCACCTGCCTGGCAGCAACAGAAAAATAAGGTACAGCTTCATGAAATGTGACATTTGCATTGATATAATATCTCTAGTGTAAGGGATCAAAACATCGATACCCCTTTTGAGTACGAGAGTAGCTAAGAAACACACTTGACTGCTCTATGTGCTAATTTATCGCGCCTAGGTCCAATGAGATATACAGACGCCACGCACACAAATGTCTTATGTGGAAGAACAAATAGGTCATCATTTGGATAAAGTACCTACTACGGTATCTGCTCGTGAATCACTGAGGATGGAAATCTATTAATAAGGTGGCAAGCTGTGAGAACTGCATCTCCTTAGTAGTTCTATAGCACACTGTTATGGATAAGAAGAGCTCTGGCCATATCAAGGATATGTCTGTACTTCTTCTCTACAACTCCATTTTGCTGAGAAGTGTGAGGATATGAGGTCTAATGAATTATGCCATGTAAGCCATAGAATTCTGCTAGCCGACGAGTACAAAACTCCAGTACATTATCAGATCTGAGAGCCTTGATGCAAACATCAAACTGATTTTTATCATCAACACAAACTTCTCAATCAGTGGACCCACTTCAGACTTATTCTTCATGAGAAATAGCTACGACAATCTGGAAAAATCATCAACCACAATCAAATAGTACCGATGTCCTACTCTATCAGGAGTCCTACTAAGACCCCAAACATCAAGATGTACTAACTGAAAACACGAAGTTGAACGTGGTCCTGTAACAGCTGGAAAAGAAGATCTACGGTGCTTCCCAAGTTGACATGCATCGCAGGAAAGTTGTCATTGGGGATACATGAGGAATAAGCCTGCGTAATTTTTCCAAAGAAGGATGACCCAACCATCTATGCCATTGTAAAGCACTCCTAGATGTGGTACTAACCCGACATGCTGCAGCCATGGGACCCTGCTGAAGTTGGTAAACTCATTCTTCATATCCACTACCAATAGTCTTCCCTGTCATTCTATCCTAGAAAATACATCCACACTCATCAAAGATGACACGACAATTCATCTGCTTAATGATCTCACTGACAGAGAACAAGTTCATGGATAAATCTGGAACAAACTAGACATGATTAAGTTGCATAGAAGGGGTAACATTAATTTCCCCCTGACAACTAATAGGAGCAAGTCGCCCATCAGCCACCTGTACTGTACGACTTCAAGAGACAAGTTAAATCTGTCCAAAACACTGCAGATTCCCAGATAAATGATTGGAGGCGCCTGAATCAATCAACCATGTTACACCAGTAGTTGCAGTATCACCCACGGCGGTTCCTAGTGCAATCTCTGACTGAGACACTGCCATATTCACTGAAACACACTGCCACAAACTAAGTTCAATGTGCCGCAGAAAAGGGTACACACCCCTGAATTTCTTCACACTTCAAATATGAAAATTGACAGAAAATGGGGAATACACACCTCAACAAATAACCAACTGAGGAATACGCACCCCAAAAATCTCTGCTCACACAGTCAATACTCAAGGGGAATACACACCGCAAAAACATGCATCAAAGGGGAATACACACCCCAAAACAAACGGACACAAAGATCTGATTTGATTATACCATCCTGGAAGTCCTTTCAAACTCCTTTACGAAAGATCCTCGCTGTAGAACTTCATCACCAACACATGGCGGATCTTCCTAGACCCCGAAACAAAGGAGATAGGGATCTACAACCCTTTCCTTACTACCAGAAGATGTCCAGCTGCAAGAGGAGGGCGGTGGAGAAGGGTAGGAAAGGCGGTGCTACCCCCTTTACCCTCCTCTTGTCACTACCAGCGGCAGCGGCGATGATGTTGCTACTGCCGTCGCTGCTGCTGCTGCCAGTGGTGACGACGTTGGTTGGCAGTGGCGGTGCTGCTCCTAGCCGACGCTGCTGTCGGAGGTGGCGATGGCAGTGGTGGTGACGGCGGGCTTGGTGGTAGGGTTAGGGTATTCTTGGAGTCCTCAACTTGGCTCGATACTAAGTCGAAGAAAATGAACCTTCTTAGTTTACCAAGTATTCCCTACACCTCTATATAGGTGAGGGAAAAGTTACATCATAAATCCACTACTAAAATAAAAATAACAAAACACCCCTTACACCAAAAACATAACTCATAACTCAACAATAATACATGCTATTGTCATGAGTACGACTAGGAGACAACCTTTTGGGCTAGCATTTGCAGGCCATTGGTGGCTGCCTCTACCTTGGGAAGCCCTTCACTTTATCATGGTGCATTTGGCTCAGACACAATGGAGTGATTTTCCATAGGATGTCTCAATGTAGGGAGTGCTTTATCATTATAATGCTCTTTATAATTTTTGGTGTAATTAGCTCCAATTATTAATGCAGGGGAGGATTAACATCCATTGTTGACCCTTCTTTTCTTCTTCAAAACAAATACATATCATTATCTTATTTTGGTAGATACATATAATATATATTTTGGTTGTTTGTTTTGATCTATAATAATAAATGTAATATATATGTTTACATATTGTATGATAATATAAATATATATATTACTGTACTTAAATATGTTAGGATCATTCTTTTTAGTTCACTTAAATAGTATTATCACATATTTCTTATGAAAGTCAATATTACCATATGAGTTTATTAGGCATATTCAATATTTTAAGAAGTAAAAAGATTTGTCACCTCAATTCAATCGGGCAATCGCCTTTTTGTCGCCTCTCCTCTTGGGAAATTAAGAAGCTTGCCACCTTGCAGCTGCCTAACGCCTTGACAGCTTTGCTCGAGGCAACCCTTGCCTTTAACCTCTTTCAAACTCAACAACATAGGTCACAAAAACCCCCAGCCAATCGCATTGGACGACTAGTCACCTTACTGGATGTCCAGAGGCCCTTTAAGACTTCTACTCATAAGCTTAGACGTCCAGAAGATAAAGATTTGGATGTCCCTTTGGATCACTTGATGTCTCCTGGCACCTCAAGACCTTTCCTGAGGTTGCTAGTTGTCAAAATAGAGAGGAGATGGCAGTGTAGCTCTTTCTTCTTCTCTCTATCTTCTTAGTGGAGGAATTCGATTCAACACAAATTGATTAGTTAGGGTTTCTTGCTTTGCCTTGAATATATATATAGGGAATCCTAGCAAATGGATGGGATTAAATCTTGATTGATTATTTGCATAATTAGCCATTTAACTAATGTTACCAATTGGATTTTAGTACCCACAATGCATTTAATTTCTATCTAAAGCCTTTTGGATCAACACCAAACCTTTTTATCCAATTAAATGACAAATCAAATACTATTTAACTTCTTAAATATGAACACACAAAAATCATTATTAGTTTTATCATACTTAGTAATGAAATGCTTAGGATTCAGGATTTACGTCGCTCGCCTCTCTCAAGTATTCCAAATATCCATGAATTCTTCACACTAAAAATCATACGTAACCCCAAAGATTAATTACAAAATCCATTGCCCTTCTTACCGAGGGTTACATGTATTTATGTTCTTATATCATTAGGACGAGAATGAAAATCAATTCTTTTCCAAAAATGATTTTCTTCTCTTTCATGTATAAGTCTAATCATGACCAATATGACCATGTATGAAATTTTGTAAATCCCGATATACACGAAGCAAGCTCACATCTTTCGATCCACAATATACACCGATAATAATAGATTTGTGTGATCCCTTTCACATAAATGTATTCCATATGCTCTCATATACACACCAACTTTCCAATCTCAACATTAAAGTGGGTACATCGACAATCGATCCACCTAATATATATATACAAAGGATACTCCTTCTGATAAGAGGACTTCCAACATCTCCGTCTCATCGAGTCAACCCCTCTACTCAACTTGCATGGCAACCCAAAATCTCCATTTCTATACAAAGGATGTGCATCAAAGATATCTATTAAGCAAGAGTCTCTCGGGAAGATTGACATCACTTCTCAAACTGGAGACAACCATTGGATATAATGATGGTTCTTGATGACTTATTGAAATCTTCAAGCCAAATCATTTTGATCTTCAATACCGATCATTACTATATCTAACATGGCTACAATACATTCTCCGACTTGTACTAAGGGACTCAACTAACCACATTAGACATTCACATCTAAATCACTAATTAAGAAATTCCACTCAGGTTGACTAGCCAAGGGCACATAATTCCAACAGACTCCTACTTGTCCTCAAAGTCAATCCTGAACTACCACTCCTACCCATAATGGCAACTTTGATAAGCCTTTATCAACTAGTATTGCATATGATAACTTTATCATACGTGACATCTAGTTTATAATTAGAACTTTTCCCTTTGCAGACATGCTCTTTATTCAAAGAAACCATTTCTTAACAAGAGCAATGTTATTATTATCACTACAATAGGAGTTTCAATAGAGAAAACTGCATCAAGTCCTAAAATAAGCTTACATATCCACATCATTTATGTGGTGGCTTCACAAGCTACATGTTCCACTTCAACTCTTATAATATAGTGTGTGAGATTCCAAAGCAAATACCACACAAACATAAATGGCTCTTATGTAGGCCATCCAATTTAGACTAAAGATGTTCTGAGATCGATCACCTTTTCATTCCTTTCACAAGGGATATTAGGGAAACTTGTTATCTCATCTAGAGTGTCTTAAAACTAATGAATTGATAACATATTATCCTTCCATTGCAATAGACATCTTCATTTCGAGGTATGCTCGATTTATGTGCATTGCACTCTTGCCTCTCTCTCTCTCTCTCTCTCAATTCTTTGAGATGACATCTTCACAAGAAGATGCCAGAAAATAAGTATTGACTTTCATTACATGAAAATCTACCAAGCATTTCATATTTTAGAAATACTCAAATTGATCATTGAAAACATTTTTCAATTAAGCTTTTTGATTTCAATCTCTAGGTATTGTCTCATCTTATGACCAAAATAGTTTTCAGCATATGGTATATCATTATTATGCTCCTACTAACCTTTACGTAAGTCCACGCATCATTGAGATTTGAATGTGCCCACAACATTTTATGGGTCATTCAAGTCTAAATGCCTTGTTTGGATTATGACTGAACTCAAGCTTATAACCTTTACCCAATCCCTCATCCTATAATCCTCAAAGCTTTATCATATGAGGTAGATCATTCTCAAACTCATTGGAGACATGAGATCCAAATTTTCATGTGTGGGTTCACTTCCCTAAAACCTTTTAAAGTAGTTTAGCATGTTTGTCAAAATCAATTCCCTTCATATTTGATTTTGGACCTTGACTAGGTTGTAGCAACTTCAAGATTCTATGTTTCTATCAATCTGATACTCATTTCAAGTATTATCTCACAGAATCTAACATCCCATAAGTTGAATACATCTAGAGAATTCTCATTTAGGAGTAGAAACTAATAATTGCCTCTATATGCATGGATATTGTTGAGAATCAAAAGATGCATTCAGCTCCAAATGAACCCTAGCAATCTTTTCTACAAAGAGAACTGGGCTAATTACATAAGTGCTCACTTATGATAAAAGAAATATCAAATACCCTCTTATAACTCAACACTCCCCCTCAAGTTGGGGCGTATATGTCAATGAGACTCAACTTGTTGCTAAAAAAATCATTGTGCTTCTTCTTTAGAAGCTTAGCGAAAATATCAGTAACCTGTAGCTCAAAAGATATATAAGGGGTACTTATCTTGCCCTCCAAAACTACATCTTGTATAAAATGGAAATCAACCTCAATGTGTTTTGTTCTCTCATGGAAAACAAATTAGAGGCAATATATGCGGCCGACTTATTAACACAATAGAGTGGAACAGGGGTATCAACTAGCACCCCTAGATCTTGTAGGAAACCAACCATCCACGTGATCTCACATGCAGCTTGAGCCATGGACCTGTATTCTACCTCAGCACTAGAGCGAGCAACCACACTTTCTTGCTCCTCCACGAAACAAGATTTCCTCTCCGATAGACAGCAAAACCTGACGTAGACCGCCTATCCTCTACTGATCCTGCATAGCCTGCATCAGAGTAAGCCACAAGATCAAGAAAGTCACTCATACTATAGTAGAAACCTCGCCTTGGGGTGCCCTTCAGGTATCTTAAGATGAGACACATGTCATAGCAATGGTTGTATCTGGGACTCTACATAAACTAGATGGCACGGCTGACTGCAGCTGATTTCTGGTCAAGTAATAGTTAGATATAACAAACGACCAACTGCACTGCGATACCTGGTAACATCCTCAAACAAAGGATCTGACTCATTAGAGATTCGGAGCTATGACCAGCAAGTGCCTCTACTAGTATCCCAGATGATTTGGACCAATGAAGTTCAGCCTCCTCAAGAATCTGTAAAGTATATTGCGTCTATGAAAAAGATAAGCCAGCCTCCTGACCAACAACCTTTATCCTTAGGAAGTAACGAACATCACCTAAGTCTTTGCTGACAAAGGTGGACTGGAGAAAGGCTTTCCTCTCTGCTATCCCATCAATATCACCACCAATCAAGATCATGTCATCAACATAGACTGCTAAAATAACAACTCTCCATGCTCCACCATGCTCAATCATCCTAACAAATATAGAATGGTTAAGGGTAGATTTATGGAACCCAATCTTCTTGATCTCTAAATTGAACCTCTCAAACCAAGCTTATGGGCTCTGCTTCAAACCATAAATAGCCTTCCATAAGCGACAAACAAGCTTCCCCTGACTGTCATAACCTAGTTGCTATCTCATGTACACTTCCTCAGCTATCACCATACAAGAACGCACTACTTATATCCAATTGATGCAAGAGCCACCCCCTAACCACAGCAATAGACAAAATAATCATGATGGAGGTAATACGAGCCACATGTGAAAAGGTCTCAAGGTAATCGACCTCATATGTCTAGGTGAATCCCTTGGCAACAAGTCTGGCCTCATATCTCTCCACTGTCCCATCAGATTTATATTTGATGGTGTACACCTATCTGCAACCAACAACTGTGGCACCCTCAGGACATGAAACAAGGTCCTATGTTTTCCAAGTCTGTAGCACATGCATCTCCTCGTCCATAGCTACTTTTCATTGTGGATCATGGAGAGCCTGAACAAAATCTTTCGGAACAACTGCAGTAGTAATGGCAGACGCAAACTGTCTGTCCTCCTAGAGGTGAAAGACAGAAGTATAACGAGAAATAGGGTGAAGCGTGGTGCCAGGTCTCCTTTGCACAACCTCCTCTCTATCTGACTCACCCATATATGTTGGGGCAACAAGCTAAGCTAGCTCTTCCCCTGTAATGTCATCTAGTTGTAATCTTTGTTGATATAGCTGTGTCTTGTATAACAGTCTCTATGGATGACCCTTCTTCTGAGAACTAAGGAGCCTTCTAAAAGAAGGTTCCATCCGTAGTGACAACATATCTCCTGCGACCTAGATCATAACACCTATAACCCTTTTGGGTCCTGGAATACCCAAGAAAAATACACTACGTGGCACGAGGGGCAAACTTACCATGTATACCATAATTCTGAACAAAGCAAACACATCCAAAAACTCGTAGAGGCAGTGGAAAAATCTTGTCACACTCAGGATGTATAACCTGATAGGGAATTTGACCATGAAGCATTGAAGATGACAATCGGTTAATCAGATAGGCTGCAAACAATATGGCATCTCCTTAAAACTGGCTAAGGACCTTCATATGAGACATCAAGGTCCTAGCAACATCAAGTAAATGACGAGCAAGGTTCGAAATGTCGATTTCGACGTCGTGCCAATAAAATTCTAAGTGTGCATCCATTTTTTGATGGCCATGTCGATGGGCATGCCGAGGGCACGCCGTGGAAATGCCGAGGGCATGCCGATGTGTGTGTGTATGTGTGTGTCTCCCTAAAAACAAACCTCTCAACTGCCATTTCAAATTCAAACCTCCCACCCAAGAACAGTACTCACGCCCAACTAGCAACTACGTCGAAATCTACCGGCATGCCGCCAATATCGTCAGCATGCCGACGATATGAGCGGTATGCCGACGACATCCCTTCATTTCAGTAACTTATTCGTGTCAACAAGCCCTCCTTTCGAAAATGGCCTTGCCGTCGACATTTAAAATGTTGTGACGCAGCTTACACTCTGCAACCCATTCTGCTGGGAGGTATGAGTGCACGATGTCAGGTGAATTATCCCCGTGGAACGAAAAGCCTCCTATAAATCATTGTGCATAAACCCTAATGCATTATCACTGTGAAAGACCCGAATAGTAGTACCAAACCATATCTGCACCTCAGATAGAAAATGCTGAACAATGGTAGGAATCTCACTTCGGGCCTTCATCAGAAATACCCAGGTGAATTTGCTGCTGTCATCGACCATAATTGCAAAGTATTTGTGTCCACCAATAGAGACTACTCTAGAAGGCCCCCAGACATCACCATGCACTAGAGAAAAAGCACAAAACTGATGCTAGCATCTCTCCCGAGGTAGCTACTCCTGTGATACTTCCCCAACTGACAATCTTCACAGTCCAGGGTCAAGGAATCAGGTAACTCTGGATACAACTGACGCATCTTCTTCATGGAAGGATGCCCAAGTCTGCAATACCAGAGTAAGGGATCACGAGAAATAGATACCGCCCTGGCAAACAAAGTAGGCGTGTCTAAATAATATAGGCCACCTCTTTCTATTCCACTACCAATAATCTTGCCCTTGACTCGATCTTAGAAATAGCAATGCTTCTCATAAAAAATAATACGGCATCCAAGATCTCTGAAAATTTTATTCACTGATAGAAGATTCATGGGAAACTCAAGAGCGTAATATACTTATTCTATCTTCATCCTGGATGCAGCATCTACACATCCAGCTACAGTCACAGAAGTTGTTCCATTAACCACTCGTACATCGTGGATCGCTTGTGGAGGCACAGGGTTCTTCAGGCGATGTCTCCAGTAAGATAAACGGAGGCACCGGAGTCAATCACCCATGCACTTCTAGTCCTCTATTTTCTCATCCCAACTTCATGGGCTGCACACGCTAGTCCAATAGAATCTGAAGTTGATCTTCTTGGATCAACTCTTTCCAACATGGGCGAGAGAAGACTCATCGCCATCAATGGTAGGCATAAGAAAAGGCTCATCACGCAAAGAAGACCACGAACAAGGTAGTCACCGGCAGCAGCAACTTGCTACCGGCGACCACATGCACCAGCCGACGTCGCCATCGGTGGCAAACCCAGCGGCGGCGCTACCAGCACCGGCAAACCGTCAAGTGGCACTACTAACACCGACAGGCTATCGGGCTACGACACTACCAACGGGGCAAACCGTCAGACAATGTTGCAGCTGCTACTCCCTCGGTGAACACACCCATCGCCAATGGTGGTGGTGGTAGCGGTGCAGACGTCATCCTCCATTAGATCACCTCCATGTTGGTGATCTAAACATATTGTGGTGGATTTTTTTTCAGTGGGATATTGGAGCACCGACCTAGAACCGCTACTTTGATACCATGTTAAGAATCAAAAGAAGCATTCAACTCCAAATGAAACCCTAGCCCTCTTTTATACAAAGAGAACTAGGCTAATTGTATAAGTATCCCCTTAAAATAAAAGAAATATAGGCCCAACTATTGATTTGAATTTCCTGTTGAGGATGAATTCCACAACTCTCCTAACATGCATCATTCTTGGATTGGATCCCAGTTGGGTATTCATCATTATGGAATTTGACATTCCAGAAATCGAAATCACCCTTTTGGTAAAGTCCAGGAATATTGCAATTTGTCCTTAGATCCAACTTGGATAGGATGTCAACTCTTAGACGAGTTCAAGTAACTCTCAAGAAACATTATTCCTTGAATTATCAGTAAAGCTCTTATCCTTTTAGGAATCTAAGACTCCACTGGTCAAACTGCACAACTAATCTATATCACAATGATCATAACTATTATCATACTTGTGATGCCAGAGGAATTGTCCTAGAGTCCAACTCATTTTGACTGGACATAGGCAATCAATCCCAAATCTGTATATCTAAATTCTTGTCTACATCATATGTAATCAAGGAAACTAGACTTTATTTGAACCCATAGAGGACAACCGTTTGCATTCTCCAATGTGAATCCTCATCAAATTCAAGGAATCAAATTTTCATCGTAACTTCTCTATGTTCAATATCATCTTAAGAAGATAAGACTAAGCTGAGATGTGCTAAAAGGATTGAGGTAGAAATAATTTCTTACACTTTTCATCTAACTAAGATTACCATCGTAATCCGATCGAATCTTTAAAGGGGTGCTCATCTCACATGGTTCTTGGAATTCGTTAATTCCATAATCAACACGTGTAAGTCATTTAACTTTCTAAAGATCTCGAACTCTTTCCACATTTAAACACATAATTGGGATGATCATCAGTGAATGTCACCATCCACCAAAGATCATTTTCCACTATGTGCATACTAGGTGTCATTTAGATACATCTCCTTGTAATATATCCTTTTTATAAAAGTCATAAATTGTTTTAGAGTTCTTGATTCTTAAGTCAAAAGAGATTATTCCCCTTGCTGAAAGGCTTGTTCTCAACTATCCTATTAATCTCATGAGACATCTCATAGAGGTGGAGAATCCTCTTTGCAATTATCCAGAATTCATTAATGATCATATCATTATAGAAATCTAAAGGTCTAAAAATAGATTTCAAAATATTCAAGCATCCAATGGTTAAAACATACAATAAGTTTTCATCACATGAATAAGCTAATTCCAAACAATTTGGAAATAGAAACAATTACTATATATAGCTACACGATAACAAAGATAACCTTTATAATCCGAAACTCTAATTTCATATGTTGAGCTTTATACTCCCTGGCAGCCCCACTGCAATAATTTGCCTTGAATTTCACCTTACAAAGCTTCTTCAACCTCAGATTTATTCTAATCAACTAAATTAGAAGCAAAAAATTTGTAAGTTTGTCAAGCGCATCAGAATGTTTTATTCATCGTATGGAAAAATAAATGATGAAGATGAATAGTACCTTGAGATACCTTTTCCTTTGACCTTCCAGAAGGTCTATAGATCTCTATGGACAAATTAGCATCTCATCTGAGGTCCTTCTGCCCATGTGTCAGTTGTCCTTCTGTGAGCTCTCATAGTTGAGGAACGTTGCCTCTTTCTTGAGATGCTATGTACTCCATTAAGACAATCTAATATGTTCAATAAACATTCTACCAAATCATGGAATATCTCTTTAGGTTTTCTTTACCAAGGGCTAAGCATATAAGTTGAGAAATGTTGCAATCATATCAAGCTTCTCATCTTTATATAATATCCCTCCATACAATTCATATTTTATAAACAACCTTTGTATCGACAACACGTGTTCTTCCAAGGAACTTTCTAAACTCATGTTGGAATTTCGAAGTGTAGTGAAAATGTATTTCGAGCACCTAAGGCTTCAAGCTTAAATACAATGTCACCAGCATATTTGCAACTGTTGATATGCTCTGCCAATCATATTTGTAGACGCTTGATGATGTAGTGTTTCGCAAACACATTATCATTATGCCAAACTTCATTATATTTCTTCATAACTTAATTTGTTAGGTTCTTGAAGGGTCAAGAGCATAGCACGTAGCTCAAATTATCCTCTCAATCTATTTGCAACAATTGTGAACCATTCGTGATGAATGAATTTCATCCACCTATTTAGGTCGAAGGCAGTTTTGAAAACCATCATATGAAGACAACTAGAATGTGGTTAGGTTTTGAAAAACACATTGTTTCAGAAAGTTTAAAGACAAAGATCTCCCACTATGTTCAATTTGAATGTTGTTCCCTCTCCAACTTTCAAAGTAAGAGGCACATCGATCTTAATGCCTCAAGTAGAAACGGATTCTCCTTTCCATTAAGACGGTGTAGTTGCTTTGGCCTACACACACAATCTCAATAAGAAAAGCGAGAATTCCTTCCATCTCAAAAGTTCAACTTGCGTATCCATAATGTTTGACCTTTTGGTGTACATTACACCATACACGTCAAAACCGTTGTTGAGCAGATGCACAACTACATACATGGACTCTAGAAGCACCCAACGTAGCGGTCAAGAACTACAAACGGGTTGACCTATATATGGCCCATCCCTTTCGAGAAACGAGGTGATCTACTCTATGTGCATGCTATGTCAATGTCCTCCCTTTAAGGTAAGTACTCACTAGCATAACCATGTGGTTATGTCGACCCTGCCTTGGCAAAGGCCAATGGTTCATCATCGCTATGATTAACCTCTTGACGCTTGAGGTGTCTAGTCCTACTGGTTTAACTTGGTCTATTTGAGAAAATTCAATTTAATCCTATTAAATCACTAATCTCAACCTAATATAAATTTGAATCGCATTCAAATCTTGTCCTATGTATCATGTTTACGATCGCATCCCCATGCACCCAAGCACATGCATGCATTCATTCCACACACATACATCACATGCATGAATCTTACAAGTTTCATTATATACATGTTACAACTAGACCTGCTCACAATCACTCCATAACCCATTGCATGCTATTAAGTGATCACATCATCATTCCACAATTTTAAAACCATTAAAGCTTTGTGAAAAAGCACAGCATACATCATGTGTCAAGGGGATGCGAGTGGTTGATTCTCCTATGATCACCACTTAATCATATTAGTAAGCATAGTCAGTTACTAGTGAGACCCTAATTTTAATTCCATACATCATATTACTTTGAAAACCTTTAATTCCATAAAATAATCCTATTATAAATATGAAATTTGATTTTTAAAATAATTTTCAGTTTGTTTGAGATTTTGAAAACATTTACACTCCTAATTCTACAAGGATTACATCTACATCACAAAAATAGCCACAATTAATTACAACTAAAAACCAAAACTTTGCCACTAAAAAGCAAATGTATATTTGCGAATATCTATATTAGATTTTTCATTGAAAGTAGCATTGAATCCAATTCGATTTTGGGTTTAAATCATGGATTAAAGCAAGATTTCTTGCAAAACATGCACTAATTGGACATCTCATCAACATATTAGATGTCCAGTTTCTTCATAAGACAACGTGAGAATAGAAACAAGTTTCGCTCACTTTTTATATGTCTTATAGCCTTGTCAGACGACCTCAATCATCATTTAAGTCATCTAATGTCCTTGTCTAAGCATTATGGATTCTTTTGCATTAGCATTAAAGATGGCAACATCTTGGAATAAATCGCCTCGTGCTGCTTTATTGTGGAAGGTGGACTTCTCCAAGGCATATGATTCTATTTCCTGGGCCTATCTCTGGGTGATCCTACGAAGGAGAGGCTTTCCAGAGGCTTGGGTTAGACTTATACGGTGGTGTGTCACAGCTACATCTTTCTATCCTTGTTAATGGTAGATCTTTGAGGTTTTAGACGTAGCCGCAGAGAGGAGTCAAGTAGGGATGTCCGTTGGTGTGGTTACTTTTCAACATTATGGTTGATACTTTGGCTTTCATAGCTTTTAGATGTGATACTGGCTTTTTCAGTGTATTCACTCTCACTGGTATTGGATCTTTACTCACCCCACTCTTACACTATACAGATGATGCAGTGTTCTTTATATAGGACAATGTTAATTAGGTTGAGCATGTTGCTTGATTGATTGGCCTTTTTGCTGATATTTCAGGTCTACAGGTTAATGGTAGGAAGTCGACCTTTGTTCCTTTTCATCTAGGCAGGGACTCTAAAAATCATATTTCGAAAATCCTCCATACTTCGGTTGTTAGGCTGCCTGTTACTTATTTAGGGTTGCCTTTGAAGGGGAAACATTTGGTTATGTCTAAGTAGAGACCTATGGAGGAAAGGATAACCAGAAGGCTAAATGGGTGGAGTGGAAGGCTTCTTTCCAAGGGAGGTAGGCTAGTTTTGGTAAAAACAATGCTGTCGGCAATTCCGATTTTCTTTCTTTCCTCTTTAGGCCACCAAAAAAGATTCTAACAAGATTGGAAGTGGCACGAAAGAGGTTCTTATGGAAAGGTCCAGATCATCAAGGATGTTTTTTTGCAACTTGTGTCGTGAAGGGAGATATGCAGGCCAAGGAAGAGGGGGCATTTGGGTGTAAGGCATATGGATGAGTTCAATGTTGCACTCATGAAATGGGTGGGTGTTGCAATTTTTTACGGGTGGTAATAGCCTCTTGGATAAACTATTGAGAGATTCTTATGGGACACCAGTGGAGGTTGGTCTTGGGCACTCCCGATCAGTGTGGCCATCTTCTTTTTGGACCTCTATTCAGCTTCTTATGTCGCAGGGAATTTCATCTGGTTATTTTGGGTCGATGCTTAGTGCAGGATGCTCTTTTCGTTTTTGGAAAGCTGATTGGATGGGATGTCGTAAATTTCAGTCTTTATTTTCGCGTCTATTTGGCTTCGCACGGGATAAGGGCGCACTCATTCCTGAAGTATGGGACACTGGTACCAAATGTTAGTCTCCTATCCTGTAACTAGGTGTTTCATATGTGTATCCCTACAGAAGTTGAAAGAGATGCTCGAGATATTGCATGGCATTTTTGTTAATGATGGGCCTATGGATGGTTTTAGATGGGAGAGGTGCTTTCTCTATGGCCAAGGCCTATAAGAAGTTAACCTTAGAGGTTGGTCTGGCGCAGCTAATTTGGGAAGACTGTTCTATGATTTGAAGATTACTGATCCCGTTGAAGGTTAAGATCTTTTTTTTGTTGTTTAAGAGGGAGAAACTGGTGACAAAAGTTTCCCGTGGCCTTGGATGAGGCAAGCTGGGTGAAGGCTATTGCTTTCCTATGGACGATTTGGTTGCAATGAGAAATGACTCCATTTTCTAGAGGGGGAGGGCTTGGGTTGAGAATATTGTAAGGGAAGCATCTTGTCGTTCTGAGCTTTGGTTGAGCATTCATTAAGTCTGTTCCATTTTTTTCTTTAATATTATTTTGGATGGTTACTAATTATCAGAAACCGTCCTTTTTTCTCTAAAAAAACTCTTGTTTAAGCAAGTCAAACGTCCAATATTGCCTTTAATTCACACTACGAGCAAAAACAATTTTCGCTTGTTGATCCGGCCTCTAATAATCTACTCAGATAAAATAATTCATCTAACATCCTTTTAATCCTTAAATCGCATGTTAGGCATCCGGCTTACATGCTGAACGACTAATATGTGCATTGGATGTCCAATAAGTGTGTTGGGCATCCTTTGTAATTGGGTTTCGAAGTCTGCAACTCTTGCATAACTTCAATCAACCACAAAGTTGCCAAATCCAATTTGCAACATTAAAATCTCACCTATTAAAACCCAAATTCTGAATTTCTACATTAAAATACAAATTAACATAGGCTTTGATACTGCTGTTGGAATGAACAATTCATCCTGTGGCATCATGGAAGCGTGAAGAGCGATCGTTTAAAACTTTGATTTTTGAAATTGGCCAATGCCTAGAATAACAAGAATCAAACAAAACAACCTAAACCGGAACCACAAGGGAACTAGTTTCTTCCTGTTCCAGGGTACCCATAAGTAACGAGAAATACCTCTGAAGCAACGTAACACAAACACCCCACATATTTTGCCTCCTACCATAAGTCTCGATGCGACGAGAGGGGAACAAGAAGCAATTAACCTAGCAACCCTAGTCTGGATTTTCTGTCAAATCTCTGGTTTAGGGGTGAACCATGTTAGATCTGCTTTTATGCCCTTTAGCATGGAAAGGGAGGAGGTTGTTGTTGTTTCTTAGGCTCTTGGCACAGCAATTAGTGAGCTCCCGTTGACTTATCTTGGGCTCCCCTTAAAAGGGAAGTAGACGCCTATGAGAAACCGGGAGTCTTTGGTGAAGCTAGAATGGAGGCTCACGAGGTGGAGAGGGAAGTTGCTCTCAAAAGGTGGCATACTGGTTCTTCTCATATCAATGTTATCAGCCATCCCCATTTTATCTCTCTATTTTCTCACTACCAAAGAACACCCTGAAGATGTCGGATTGGATAAGAAAAAGGTTATTCAAGAAAGGTACTAAATAGGTGGATAGAATTTTGCATTTCGTTGCGTGGGATAATATTTGTAGGCCCGTGAAATAGGGTGGCTTTGGGGTGCTTCGCCTTAATTCATTTAGTAAGGCCATGTTGATGAAGTGGGTGGTGAGGTTCCTCTCCAAGGGGTGACACATCTTGGCATCATCTCCGAAGGATTCATATGGCTCACCTCAACATGTGAAAGAATCCTCCATTCCTGGAGCTTCTGCTGTTTGGCATGGATTGCTTCCATTATTTCAGCAATTTCCTCATCCTTTCGCCCAGTTCTGGGGCATAGGAAGACTCTCGTATTCTGGGAGGACGACCGGTCCAGTGAAGGTATTTTTGCCCAGCTTCTTCCCAGATTGTTTCATCTGCCTTTAGATAGGGGCTAGGTGGTTCGAAGTGTATGGGATGGACCCTTGATTGAGGGGGGGGAGCATGGAGGCTGTCTAACGGCAGGATGGAGACCTTCGAAACGTTCTTCACCTAGAGGAGCTGAAGCCCAATGACACTTTGCCTGATTCTCTGGTCTGGGATCGAGGCAAATTCTCTGTGAAAGGCTTCTAAAATTCTTCTAGGTGAGGTGGCTGAGGACAGTGCAACGTTGGGTGGAGACTATTCCTTCTGGAAGCCCCCTGTTGAAGGTGAAGATCTTCTTATGACTTCTTAGTAGACGGCACCTAGTTACTCTTATCAGGAGGAAGTGGGTCTTGGAGGCTATGGCCACATGCAACTCGTGTGGAGCTAAAGATGATGACGACACCCATCTATTTATCACCTGCAGCTTCTCCAGGGCCCTCTAGAGTCATTTTTCTACCCCAGGTACTCTTGAGGATTCGTTGGACACCTTTTGGGAGTCTTATCGAATTGGTCCCCAGACAAACTCACTGTTACGGACGAAGGCTTGTGTCATTCTCCGATCTACGTGGCTGCAGAGAAATGCTGCTATTTTTCATAGGGAGCAGGTGTGGATTGAAAACGTTGTAAGGAATGTTGTCTTTATTTTCCATGTGGTTGCAAGTGCCGTAAGTATTTCCTTTTTTTAATTACTATAGCAGATGGCTATTGACCTTCAGTAACCATCTTTCATCTTTAAAAAAAATTTAAGAAATTATATAAATTTCATATAAATTCTACAGTAAACATTTCAAATTTCTTGTATCTACACAAGTTCCCCTAAGAAATTGCTCTCTATTGACGAATTCTACAAAATTTCTTGGTAGGGTACTAGGCAAGAAGAGCCAAGGGTTCACCTTGCTTTAGTACCATGATGTCAGAGGAGTCAATAATCAGTCAATAATCTTCATTATTGGGGCTGCATAGATCTTAGAGGAGCCCCAAATGAAAATAGTGCATAAGACAATAGATATAATAGAAAAAGATCAAAGACAAATAATTCAAAATATCTATAATAAAAACATGACAAATTAAGCCATCTAAAATAGTACTCTTTGTCTAACTTTTAGACTCAATTTTTGTAATCTTTATTTATATGGTTGAATGAAGAAGATCACTACTAATCTCCTTTTTTTTTTTTTTGACAAAAAGATCACTGCCAATCTCTAATAGCCCCCCTTTACCTTTTCAGGGAAAAAAAAGATAAAGGTAAACAATATAAAGTAGCAATAACACCTGCCATACCACACTGATAGTACTTTGTCATTTGCAGGCATGCAAAGAGAATGTGTATGTAAAAATAACCATACTACACTAGATGGCAACACAGGAAGAGCAAATAAATGACTAATTGCAGATGGACTGAAAGGAAAATTCTTAAGGTGGTTTATGCATATACATGGAAAATCACATAACCCCCCCAATCCAAAGCCACGAGCACAGATGTTGAGCATCACAAAATTCAGGAAGACTGATGTCATTGGATGGGGACCATCAGGTATGATCTTAACCATTTGGTTTTAACTTTTAAGTATGTGTGTCTGGGATAGATTCAAGGGAGACGAACCATCCAAGTAAGTGACCTTTGATTGTGAAGGATCAATCATCAATTTTACATTATACATGCCTATGACTATCTTTGAATACAAGGCAGCCATATTCATTACCATAAATTGATTTTCCATGAAAATGATGAACATGCCTATCATCTTATCCACCATGTTTTGTTAGAGGGGTAAATTGCTAGTCCATGTATTTCTAGTCCATGTATTTCTTCAACAGATCAACTCATTTGACTATGGTTTTTGGTTATTGGATGTTTCCAACAGGGTCTCCCGAAGTACACTAACCTGAAATTCTAAAATAGTAATTCTTTAAGGTTTGTAATGAAAATCAATACTGTTTGGTAACAATGGAAGGGATGGCCTCACAGATATACTGAATATACAGAAAAAAATTTGAAAAGGAAGATACCTTTCTATCTCTAATTCTGCTTGCATATCAGCAATATTCTGTTGATTTTGCTTATACTCTATCTCATAGGACTCAACAGCAGAACTAAGCCACTTCGGTTCTCTCTCAGCCCCTATTAACTCCAATTTTGCTCTGTCAGTGCTGATTGCAAGATGCCTATTCTCGGAAGAAGTTTTCAGAGCTTGATTAAGCAGCCCTTTTATCTGATTGTGCGGCAACTGTCAGGAGCTCAACCAAGGGGAAAATCTAATACACTCAAGCTGCAACAAAATTTATTAAACATTCATACTTGTGAAGCTTACCTGATCCTCACCACGTGTAATCTTGGTTCTTAAGTATTCTAATGATGCAATAACTTGTTGGAGCTGTTTCAAGACAACCTGTTTCTCAGAAAGAAGAGTGCTGTGAGACTGCTTCATTTTCACCGTGTCTGATACAAGCTGCAAAACCAATTCACCTACCTCAGAAATGAAGACTATCAAAATACCAAGGGTGTTTCTGCCTAAAACATCCAGGCAAACAAATTACTGACTTCAAGGATATTGAAAATCTTCCAGACTTCACGATGCAAGGCACAAATATATATAATAGCACAATAAAGGCATCAGAAAAGCTCTCCAGAACTTTTTCCTTTTTTTTTGAAAAGAACCTCTCTAGAACTTCTAAGGACCAAATCGACAAGGATATCAATCAACAGGCACAGAAGTGACGCTTGTTTAATAGGCAACTGCATTTAAAGGTATTATCTCTTTGGTACACTTGCAATGCTATTCTATTTTGGCTGGATTTATTTGTAACGCTCAAATGCTTTCTCCACATCAAGGTTCCATATGCCAATTTTGACGCCATTCAGAGAGATTTTAAAATGTGAATCTCAGACACATGCCAAAGGCATGCCAAAAAAATTGCAGGAAATCAACACCATAATTTCAATGATTTCAATGCCTCCAAATCAGAGATTCAGAGGCATATCGTAGGTATGTCTAGATACCAATGAAATCTTAGAAAAATGAGGAAATTGCCAAAAAAAGAAGTGCACTTTATACCATACTTACTATATACTTAGCGTGAAAGAGTAATAAGAAATTCTCGCTATTGATCAAAAGAGAAATCAACACCTCTTTATATAGAGGAAATAATAATAACAATCCTAGTCCAAACTAATTTAGAAACAAACTCAAATCAAATCAAATCCTTACATAAATGAAAAGAGGTAATAGTAATATCAAAACAAACTAATTAGCATAACTTAACTAAACTAAATCTCTTTGTTAATTCTCTAATACTCACCCCTAAGTTGGAGCGTGTAACGCCCAACTTGTTACAGTAGACAAAACTTTGTGAGGTTGCACTAGAGAGGGGATGAATAGTGTGGAATAGTATAATGATAAACAAATAAAATTAAGAACAATCACACAAAAACATTCACCACAACTACACGAGAGATTTTAAGATGGAAACCTAACCTGGGTAAAAGCCATCACCTAAGTTTCCCAACTTAGGATTTTCCAATCAATCGAGTCGATTAAATGACTAACGTACCACTTAAACAAGAGTGGCACAACCTCCATTACAACCACACTACTTGAAACAAGGATAGTGTACCTTAAAGACTCTTCTCCACGAAGAATATTTCATCTTCGAATGAGACAGAAATTCGCAACGTGAATACCCAACCAAACTAGACAAAATATAAATCCTAGAGCCCAAAAATAAAGTATAAAACTAAGATACTATAGGCAAAGAGTACTTCCCTAACATCAAAGTAAAATGGTGTGACTGCACAGCGAAACAGAGCTCTCAAATGTGAAGTACAATGCTTTGGAGAGCAACTTAACAATCTCTCAATTTAATCTCACTTTCAATGAATGTATGCGGAAGTATTTGGCTCACAAGTATATCTCTCTCATATGTTGTAGCCAGACTAGGAGGTGTTCATGGCTATTTATAGAACTCACAAGAACACTCTAGATAGGCTTAGGGACAAGATATACTCGTTAGAGTAATCAATGCTCATAGTTGTTGGAACAAATTTTTGAAAAAGCCAACAAATCCTACAATCAGTTTAAGCCAATCGATGCATGCTCGGTTAGCCAGTGTAGGGTCGGTCAACCAACAAAAAGGATAGGTCGACGTCCTAGAACAAGGATAGCCATAAGTGCACTTC
The DNA here is from genome assembly GCA_037157565.1 of Thalassia testudinum. NCBI lineage: Eukaryota > Viridiplantae > Streptophyta > Magnoliopsida > Alismatales > Hydrocharitaceae > Thalassia > Thalassia testudinum. The sequence continues at coordinate 439,641 of JAZHRO010000080.1, forward strand.
TATGGTCTAAAGACTAATGGTCAACTGTTTCTATACTAACAAGTTGGTGGCCGATCATCTGGCTACTAAGGTGTTTTTGGTTCTAAGTTCCTGGAATAGAAACAAGTCGACAAGTGTTACAGTATCAGGCGACGCCCTACACTAGGATTGGTCAGCTGATGGTTAACTAGGAGCTATGGTGCCTTGGGTAAGTAGGCAAGTTAATTAGGGTATTAAATGGGCACAAGTTCTAAGGATTTTAAACGTTGTAACGGCCAACATCTAACCTTCAGGTTGGCGGCCAATCGACACCCTACACCTAAATCTTGTTGTTTTAATGCCTTTAAGCATGGGGTTTGTTTTCCTAGGTTGCCTAATGGTTAACTAAGGTAATTAACTCTATTTTAGAGCTCTTTTACAAGTATCTAGGAAATGAAAAGAACAAAATAAATTACAACAAATATAACTCAGAATCTATCATATTCTTCAAGTCTTGAAGCTTTAATAACTTCTTCCTTCGCTCCTTCATTATACTCCTTGATGCTTTTCTCCATCAAGCTCCACAAATCTTCCATGGATCTCAAGCTTAAGCTTCTATCAACTCCTTCCAATTGCAATTAACATGAAATCTTATACTCTAAATGCAATCATTAAACAACACTTGTTTTATTATCATCAAAAATCAAATATCATGGTGTGCTAACACCAATAAACTTGGACTCCCCATAACGTAGACATCCCAAGGAGCAAACAGCAAATCAGAGGAGCAAGTGGCGACTACAGTATAGGTAGAAACTACAATAGACAATAGTCGATTGTAACAGAAGTAGCAGCACTAAAAAACAATATAATACTATAGCAAACATAGCAGCCATTCATGACAATAGTATGGTTGTAGTAGAAGTGGCAACCAAAGACTACAATAGTAGGGGTATAGCAGAGGTAATAGCAAGCAAGCAGGAGATGACCCTATGCAGTAGCAGTTTAGGAGACTCTGAGTCCACAATGTGGATAGTAGGTAGGACTTGTAGTCAGGAAGGAATGCACAATCTTGCACACAGGAGCGTGGACCATGCCCTCAGAGAACAGTCGAAGATCTATAGAATGGACAAACACAAAATCAGAGTCAATCCTATCAGCAACAATTGATGTCAGTAATCAAACAGCAACGAGATTTGATTTGGTGATCTGATCTTCACACAGAGGTGTTCCAAGTTATCACATCAACAAAATCAAACCATAAAATCGCAAGACTAGCGGCCAAATCTAACCGAGATAGGGGGGGATCATCTAACCCCTCCAGGATGGGTCGTTGGAGTGCGATGGACTCCAATGGCGCAACAATAGTCGAGAGAAGCCCAACAGAAGCAGCAATGACCAAATCGGGGGAGAAGTGGCCTTAGCAGTCAGTCGAAGCATTGCCAAAGCACTGCTAGGCCAGAGAAGAGGTCGTTGGTGCTGGGTGAAGGCCCAACAAGGTTGGGCGATGCTAGAGAGGGCAGCAACAGTAGTGGTAGCAGCAGCAACAATAGCAGCAACCGCAAAAACAGTAATAATGGCACCAACATCAATAGCAGCAATGAAAATAACAATCATTGAAGCATCAGTAGCAACAAATGCAATAATAGCAGCAATAGTGACAACAGCAATGGCAACAAGATCCTTAGAAGCAATACCAATAGCTGCAAAGGCCTACGGCCACCGAAGGGATAGCGGCGTCGGCAGAGGAGTCACCGGGGTCAAGCAACCCGATGGCTAGCTGCCATAACCCTCTGGCCAATCGAAGGCGGCTGTGTAGGCCTTTCCAAGGCTGATGTCAACCTTAAGGAGAGAGGTTGGCGATGGGCATCCCAAGGATCTTTCTGCTTTGATACCATGTGGAAGAGTAATGAGAAACTCTTGTTATTTATCAAAAGAGAAATCAGCCCCTCTTAATATAGAAAAAGGGGATAGCAATAGTAATCCTAGTTTATCTAATTTGAAAGCAAACTCAAATCAAATCAAATCCTAATACAAATAGAAAGAGACAATAGGAATATCAAAATAAACTAATTAGCCTAACTTAACTAATCTAAAACTCTTTCCTAATTCTCTAACACTTGGTTAACAAGTTACAATAATTTGAGTCCAGTTAGCGTAAGGGGGAGCGGAGAAGCGAAAGGGAGCATGCCATAATAGGACAAGGGGGCTATAAGGGTGGAGAACAAAAGGAGGGTCATGGTGAGGGGTGGGTGCATGTGGGGTGTAGGCAAAGGCGTGGTGGGGGTGACAATATGCAACACAAGAATGTCCATGTTGAGAGAGATCAATGTTAGTTGTTAGGTAATTAGATGATGTATAGATCCAATTACATGTTGACTAGGTTCACAGTGGACGTGGGAACTAAAGAGATATGGTGGCTTATATAGAGGCCTTTCCACCCGTCATTTCTCTTTAAGAAAGAAATATTGCAAGATCGTGCTCATAGGAACACTTATCCCATAATTTTCTCCCCTCTCCTCGTGAGAGGGGTTTCCACGAGAACTCTAACATTCCATGTAATACTCTTGATGCTTATGTTCTATTTTATCTCTTATCTTATCATCAAGGTTCGAAATGCTGATTTCGACTCCATTTCGATAAATTTCTAAGTGTGCACCTCGAAAATACACTGAGGGCATGCTGTGAAGACGCTTGTATTTCGACGGTAGATTTCAATGGCCCAAAAATAGTCCATTTCAGAGGCACGCCAAGGGCATGTCGACAAAAATGACAGTAGTCAAAATGATGCATATTTCAAGAAAATCACAAGTTTAAGCTGATTTAAGTAAAAATTAGAGTGTAATATCATAATATTTATATGCAACATATAGTCTATCATATCATGTTCAAGTTCAATAATCAAATATCAAATAATTACCGTTCAAATTGAATTAAAGAATACAAAGAATTTAAGAATGAAAGAATCAAAGATAAGAGATTCAAATATTTAGATTCAAATATAGTAAAGTAAAGAAATTTAAAAGCTAAAACTGCGGGGCACAGGCTAGCAGTACGGCAACAGCGGCGGCGGCGGCAGCGTGAGCCAGCAGTCGAAGTGCAACACAGCAACTAGCATACACCTAAAACGTCGACCTTGTCAACCGTGCCGGCGAAACACCGTCAACATTACTGGCATGCGGACGAAACACTTACACTTCGACTTCGTTATCGTGTCGAAATGGCCCATTGGCTAAAACCCCCATTTCGACAACATGCTAGGGGCATGCCACCAACACTTCAATCACTGCTTATCACTCAACATGGTAATAGAGAAAGTCAAACATGGGGTTTATTATTTATTATGTTTGATCTTTATGTTCCTAGAATACTTGATTCTCGATTGTTGGTCTTATTGTGGGTTTCATTCTTAACAGGATGTCACCATCAAGTTGTTGGTGATGAGTGCAAATAAGATGAGAGTGGTAGCATGAACAAGAGATCGTACAACAAGATCATCCACACAAGTTCAATCTTCGGATGTGAATGGATGTGAGGCCGACGACCGAGGGGAGCACTACTCGATCCTCTACTCTTGAAAAAGACCTCCTAAAAGGAAGCATCTTGTGTCATCCTCAACGAACTTGCACTTGGCCAACAATTCCTTTCGTGGGGTGATCGCCTTGCTACTTACGACAAGACTTGTGTAGACTAGTAAAATCGATAGACGGGCGATGCTCCAGATTAACGATACATGTACGTTTGGCCTGAACCAGGCAGTGTTCCTGTGGGTAGGGAAGACGTCGACGTTGACCATGAACGTGGTCAGGGTGGTCAATGACCATTATCATCTCATGACGAGAGAGCCAACTTCCCATTCGAGGAGCTTGCAAAAGCCGCAATGGAAGCAACAAAGGAGATCGAGATCAAAGCCAAAACCACACCATCCCCACAACCCTGTATGGCTACCTAAGTGAGTACATCACCGAAGCATTTGTTGACGATGAACTCCAAAATGACGTGGTCCCAAGGGGATCTCATTATGGATCATAATGGGGCACGGAGATCTCCCAAATCACAAGAATGACAGGGATGACCAACAGAAATGGAAAGGCATCCATGGCATATTCAATTATGGATTCCACCAAATTCCATTTAGGGTGCTTTCTATCTTTATCCTTTTTCATTTATTTGGTTAGTTGGGTTGTCGATGTTATTTTTTTAAAAAAGGGGAGGTAGTGCCTAAGTGCATGCTTTGGGGTCCATTGGACTCCCCACTTTCTTCCATTTTTCATTCGGTTCTATCCTTTTTAAGATAAAAAAAAAAAAAAAAGGAAAAAATCATGAAGGAAAAAAAAAGGATTGGAGTTAAAAAAGAAAAAAGAAAAAGAGAAATGAAAGGGAAAAAGGGGGGAGAGAAAGCGAGAAATGAGTAAAAAAAAGATAACACAATTAGTAGAAGAGAAGAAGGGGAGTAGCTCCTCTATTTGTTTTCTTCTTGATATAGTTTCTTCCATACAAGTATGGGAGAAAGGGAGAGTGTCAAGCATGTATGAGAGTCCATTGTGGATCCCAAACAAGGGAGAATCATTCATCAAGGTCCCCACATAAGAGAAGCTCAATATTGGTCCTTATATGAGAGGAACACATTCCTGATCACTGTATTAAAGGAGTCTACTATGAAGATTTTCGTATGGGAGAGGCCTGGTTCTTAGTTCCCATATGGAAGAGGATTACTTTAAGTTTCCATGTGGGAGCAGTCTGGTCTCAAGGTCTCCAAGGGAGAGGCCCGATTTTGAGATCTCCAATAAGGAAGCCATCTACAATATTTTAAGTCTATGAGAGAGACCAATTAGAGCTAACTCTAGCAAATTCATCTACCAAACTTCAGCTGATGTGCTATCATCAACATACCCTCAAAGCAAGAACATGGATGCAGCTATTGTTATTCGCCTGGAGGAGAGCCATGACCCGATTCCACCAATTGAGAGTTGTGTTTTGCTTGCAAGAGTAAGGAATTATGTTGTACAAGCTTAACATTCCACGCTCCAGCTTGATAGAGAGTGTAGAGAGAGATGAATGTTAGTTGTGTAATTGGATAATGTGGAAATCCAATTACATGCTAATTAGTCCCACATAGTGGAAGTACGAACTAAAGAGGCATGTAGTAGCCTATATAAAGGCCCTTGTACCCTCCATTTATCTTTAAAAAAAAAAATATTACAAGATCATGCCCACAGGGATACTTCTCCCGTAGTTTTCACCCCTTTCCCCGTGAGAAGGGTTTACACATAAACCCTAGCATTCCATGTGATGCTCTTGATCTTTATGTTCTATTTTATTTCTCTTATCATATTATTCAATATGCATGGCAAGGCAATCATGTTGTCAAAGGAAGACACAACATTGTCTACCTAATGCTAGGGGCATGGACACTTGGCTAAGGATTGTCAAGTTCATGTTTTACGTATGGGATGTGGGTAGGTGGGCCATCAAAGTTCCTATCTGTTGAGGGAGGACAAGGCTACTCCACCATGGATTTCCTTGGTGGGAAACATTCCTGATGTCAAAGCACCGTAGTTTCCTATATTGGAGCCTTGGACAGAATCCCTAATGAATGTCGGGTTGGGAGGCCATTCAAGGGGACCCAACGAGACATGCAATGGAGGGAGCTATGTTGAGATATCTTCAGAGGATATACAATCAAGGTTTGGCATATCAACGATATATCGATATCGACTGGTTGAAGCACATCGATATCATGTACCATGTCTTTTTCCATGATTTCGCCGATATATCATTGATATTGAGGGATATCAACAATATATCGCCAAAAACGAAAGATTGCAGTTCAATTTTTCCCTTAAGGTAATGATACGTGACCAATATGGGGGATATGTCACATATCTTTGTCTGCTTGTGCAACACACATGGACATGCATTCTTTTCATTTCTTTTCTTCTCCCCTACCCTGTGTGACTCACATGGACACATGATTTATCAACGAACTAAATTATAAAAAATAACCACGAAGTAAAGAAATTGAAGTACCTTGAACTTAATTCATTCACAGAGAAAAAATCACCTCGGCAATGACAAGTTGATGGACTTGGTATCCATGCACTACAACATCAGATTAAAGATGAAACATATACGGGAAGGAGAAAATAAGGAAAAGTATATGGATATAATAGATGCGGCTTATCGTTTCGGAAACACAGAAGATGGAGATATTTTACAAGAATAGTTGAATAACAATGGAGAATCATTGCTTGACAAAAATGATGGTCTTAATCCAGAGATGGGAGAGAGAATGCAAGCAGATGTATCTGTTGAGTTATGTACACGCTGGGTGATTTTATTTTTATTTGTAATGAAGGGATATTCTTGTACTTCTTCCTCTAGAACCTCTCTATATAAAGGCTCAGGGTCTCTCTGAAATAAAGTTATATCATTTCGATCCTAACATGGTATCAGAGCAACAGTCCTAGATTGAGGTTCTGGTATCACACCAAACCCTTGCCTCCTAACCCTAACACCAAAACCCCCTCCTCTCTCTCCAACCCCGCCAGCCACCTACAAGGCCAGCAACGTCGGTAAGGTTCACCAGTGATGCCGGCCACCGCAGCAGCCAACAACGGCAAGGAGCAACAAACCGACAACGGTCTCTTTCCCGAGCCACCAGCCTCTTCCCCGCGTCGCTAGAGACCAGCAGTGGCGAGGTGTCGTCGTTCCTCCCTGCACCGCTGCCTGACACACTGTCAAGTGGTGTAGGGTCATCCCCCTTGCGCCATCCTCTTCTTGGTGGGTTTATACGGCCTCTGGATATTCTTCTAGGGGCTATGTTGATCTAGATCAGGGACAAAAGGGACTTCTCTTCTCCTGATCTACTAGCAAGGATTGTGAGAGCTCATTGTTACTATTAGAACTTAGGCTACCAGTTCACATCTAGTCTCACAGGCTCTACTAGAGGAGTTTCTGCACTTTGGAAGGCACCGCTAGGGCATCTCATATGCCCTAGCATGTGCAAACAAGCCCTATTAAAGTACCAACAGGGTACATGATCTGAAAATCATCTTGGTGCGACTTGGATGCGGTATTTAGAGGTGTTCCTGGTCAGAAAAGTCTAATTTCAGACCCTAAGATTGGATATTCAGACCTATAAATCAATCTTCTTTGTGGATCTAGACTCCAGACATCATGGGAGATTAGAAGGAATCTGTGGGTGACTCAATGGGGAAGATTTCTACCACAAGCACTCCCCTCATATGCAGGGGACATCAATTAAGTTGGACGGATCCAACTTCTTGCTCTGGTCCTCGTTCTTCCAATTCGTTGGATCCCATAGGAAGAAAGACATCTTGACCAATGCTATGCCTGATGTGAAGTCTCAAATTGGGAGATAGACAATGACTGGGTCGCCACTTGTCTTCTTAACAGTGTGACACAAACTATTGCCAAGCAAGTCATGGCTAATGCCTCAACTGTACAGAGTTGTGAAGGATATCCACAATCTTCGGAAAGGCACCATGGCCTTATTCGAGTATTATGGCACCATGAAAAATCTTTTAGACGAGCAAGATGCATACTTACCTATCTCTACAGATGCATCTGTTATAGCCAAGCAGAGAAAAGCTATTCATTCTATTCAGCTTATATCTGGACTTAACCCTGAGTACAAAGCAGTTAAAGATCAGTCCATGACTCTGGATGGGATTCCTTCACTAAAACAGATCTATGCTCGTCTCTCTAGGCTTACCACCTCAGATTTCATTCCTACTTCGATGCCTCTACCATGGCTGTTGTTGGTCGTGGTAGAGTAAATTCGGGTGGAAGAGGTGGGAAAGCTTGTGGTGGTGGTGTACACTTGGATGTAGTCGTGGTCGAAATTCTTTCTTCTGTGAGTACTATCACAGGAATGGACACACTGTAGACCAATGCTGGGTCAAGCATAGTTACCCACAGGGTATGGATCTGCGTGCCCACCAAGTATCTGCAAAGGATACCACTCAGGTGAAAGAGGATGATAGCCAGATAACTATTTCCAGGGCTGAGTATGAGCGTTTCATAGCTTCTCAAGCATCCCTTTCTACTTCAATTCAAAGATCTACAGGTACTTCAGCCATGACAGTTAAATCCCAAGCTCATGTATGGCTTGCGGATTCAGGTGCTTCCTCCCACATTACTAGTGACGCTACCTTATTTCCTTCTCTACAAGACCTTGCAACACCCTTTCAGTTTAAAGTGGCTGATGGGGGTTTGTCACCAGTTACTGGACTCGGAAATATCACTCTTTCTAACACTTTGCCTCTCTCAAATGTTATGCATGCTCCAAATTTGCTCTCAATTTAATATCTATTAGCCAGATTACCAAAGATTTAAGATATCAAGCTATATTCCATGAATAATATTTCTTCTTGCAGGACCTCCAGACGATGAGGCGGATTGGTGGAAAACTTGTGCAGAATGATCTCTACTATCTTCATGTCCCACCTACCTCCAGTGTCGATACTATGTGTTCCACTACTACTCTCCAATGGCATTTGAGACTTGGTCATCCCAACTTGTATGTTATACGCCGTTAGTTTCCTGAATTATTATTTCTTGATGCTTTAAGGTCTGAAGCCTGTCAGTTGGGCAAGCACCATAGGTCTTCGTTTCCATCATGAAATAAAAGATCTGAGTCTACTTTTGCTTTAGTTTATGCTGATGTTTGTGTATGTTTCTGGGCTACTGTAGGACCCAGAACAAGTATAGATGCTAGGACTCTGTTTCACGGAGATTTTGTTTCTACTGACATCACGTTTTTTGAGGAGATTCCATATTACCAAAAATAGGAGTAGCAGCCCACTGAGCCACCACAGGAGGTTCCTCTTCCTATGCCTTTTAAGCCACCGTAGCCCACTAAGCCACCTATATCTAGGGCCAGTCAGCCTGATCTAGGTCATTTCCCGTATCGTCCTGAGATTCCTGATACAGATACCTTTTCTAGGCAATTTTAGCGCAGGACCTATGATGTTTCTTAGGTGGAAGAACCATTGTCTATTGTTTCTGCTCAGTCCCCACCAACTGCTGATAATTTGTCTGAGGACCATGTACCTACGACCACTAAAGATACTACTCTGGACCTTCCTACTGCACAAAGGACCTATATTGAAGTACAGGTACCTGATCCTAATCCGGTGCATTGTGACAACAAGGCTACCACCTTTATTGCAAACAATTATGTTTTTCATGAGAGGACCAAGCATATTGAAGAGAATTGTCACTTCATCAGAGAGGCCATTTTAGCTAAGAAGATTTCTACACCCATCATATGCGCTAAAGACCAACTGGCAGACATCTTCACTAAAACACTTCCCAAGAAGAGATTGCACTATATTTGTTCCAAGCTGAGCATGTTTGATGTTTATGCTCCAGCTTGAGGCGTAGTGTTGAGTTATGATTGTTGGGTCGTTTTATGTTTATTTATAGTGAAAGGTTATTCTTGTACTTCTCCCTCTGGAGCCTCTCTATATAAACGCCTAGGGTCTCTCTGAAATAAAGTTATCTCATTTTGGTTAAAGTTTGATATATCGCCGATATATTGCTATCAATGGGTTGGGTGATATTGGTATCACCTGAGGTATCTTTTTCCATGATATTGACGATATATCATCGATACCAGGGATTGCTGGGTAAGAAAGGCCCAGGGCGGGAAAGCTAATCACACACACACACACAACACGCGCACACACGCACACACGAAATTTACGATTTTCATCTTCTAGGGATTTCTTCATGATGTGTTAATCATTAAAATGTTAATTTTCATAAAAGTTATGACATTTTTCGCATTTCTGAGTGATTTCCCAAAAATTCACCGATATTAACGATATATCCCCGATATATCCCTTCTTTGACTTGTTGATATGATAACGATATCGATATTTAAAACCTTGATTTTTGTCTTAACGGTATCTAAATTTAAGCGTAATAGATCTGGCGAAAGAGTAATCCGTGAACTTGAAACTGATGAAAGTCCAAAGGAAGATTCGCCACCTTCAAGAGGAACACATAATTATAATGATCACGATGATGATGATGATGATGATGTAGTGATGATTGACGAGCCACAGACAAACAGTAGCGGTGAAGGAAATGAAAGATATCATCATCAAAGTCTTAGTAGAGAGGATGCCCAACATAATAACATGCAAAGGTATACAAATGTACATCAAGACCACGTGCTAAGCCCACCTCATGACTATAACGCAGGGACAATGTATGGGTATGCCTTAGGTCATTCTTTGATGTTCATCAATGATTTAAATTCATTGATGGGATCCCTTAATCTAAAGGCGGAATCAATGTTTGGAGGTAGCCCAGGATCATCATCATCAAGTTACTATGGTGGTTATGGATCTCATTTCACCAGCCCTCAATACCAATCCTAAGATGAGACACAAAGTTCAATCAATTACTTCCCAGCTACACCAGCCCTCCATCTTGTCATGGTTCCTCCTATTGGTATGATGGTCGCCACCAAAGTGATAATACCTAAAGTAATCCTGCATCTGCAAGTTATGGCTATAGGATATTCCTTGAGTATTTTGCATCTTAATGTCTTCAACCATTTTCTTATCAATCTTCCTACTCTATTGCACCACTTCCTCCTCAACTACCACGAAGTTCATCAATGAGACAGCGTGAACCTTGTGAATCGTCAAGTTCTACACTGAAACGGGGTGGATCTACCAGGTCCACAGATTCAAGAGGACATCGAGATGAGTCTACTCAGGGTAGATCTAGAACTAAAAGCAGGAGTAACTCGTTCGACAGTCACAATCGATATCCACGTCTTGGAATACTTCTGTATTGCAGTGATGAAAACCATCAACGATACATCAATGAACACAATACTCGATACAACTACATGGAGTGGGAGTCATACTGTAAATATGTTAGAGTGCTACAAATAGAGGAAGACAATCGGAGGAGAGGTACCGAGCCAGGTCGAAGCTCAACCTAGTATTGATTTGGTGGCATTAGCTGATACTTCCGTGCTTGGTGTGGTCTATTGATACTTTGACACTATTGATATTTCATTTCTTCTGGTGAGTAGCATTACTATTAACATTTTTCAATTATTATCATGTTATGTACACTTTCTTTTCAATATATGACTTTGTCGATAGGCGATTAATGCATTGCTATTGCGTTTTCATTCAAAATTTATGATTTTCGTCTTCGAGGCATGTCTTCATAATGTATTAGTTATTAAAATATTAATTTTCATTAAATTTGTGACATTTTGACCCTTTTTTAGTAATTTCCTCAAAATTCACCAATATCAGCAATATATCCTCGATATATCCTTTTTTCGACTTGTCAATACAACATCAATATCAATATTTAAAACATTATATCCAATGTAAGGATCATTTTAAAGAGTAAAAAGTTATTGTCGGGGTGTTACTAGGAAGGAAAGACATTATTGACATCCTCATTGGAACTGTTGGAGTTAGTGGGTCTTCCATTGAGGCTGAGATGCCATGAGGTTGTCAAAGCTTTGACAAGTCATTCAAGAGGCTAAGGAGATGTTACATTCCTTTCTTAAGAGGTGTTGATTTATCTACAGCACAGCACCAACTTGGGCAGAAGCTCCTCTTTAAGGAGTCCACTGGTGGCAGTGGTGCTAAGGTGGAGGGGGATGACTATGTTCACTTAGCTATTAGCAGGTGAAGGGGTAATGTGCAAAGAGAAGACGTGGACCGATGAAGAAGACGACTGAAGGCCCTCACCAGTGCCTTATGTGACATCATCAAAGGAGCAACTTTTTGGATCGCAAAAATTTCCCAAGGAGAATGTGGATCGATGTGGGGGAATCGCACCAAGGTGGCAAGTATTGTGATTGATCCATGTGTGAAGCTTGGCGATGACAGTGATGCTCCTGATATTGGTGTGCAAGGGGCATCAAAATCAGGCAACAAAGGCTTAGTTTCCTCCCTTAGGTGCTTTGCATGACAAGGGAACACCTTTGCATGTGATAGTAGTTGGTTTCAAACATACTTTATCTCCGTGCGGGGTTGTTTTGAAGTCAAGCACCCTCAAGTGAAACATGGGGTCCTATTTGGGTCCTTGTGTTTCTATGCTACAATCGAAGTTTTCAAGGATGGAAGTACAAATAGAAGTAGCAAAAGCTTTGCCTCTTGTAAGGCAATGATGGATGGGGATGCGGGTATCAATGCCACCAGGCATGTTGCTGCAAGCCCTCATGTAGTAATGAGTAATGGTGAACATTCAGGCTCAAAGGCGATGGTGGTGCAACAGGAGAAGAAACGAGGAGCCCTCCTGCGAAGGGGTGAGAACGACATTGGAGCACCGGCAATTACTAATGGCAAAGTAGATCCCTAATGATGGTTATGCAAGGGATTCTGAGGTTGAGCAATAACATCAGGCCAAGGTTGATGTACAAGGGGATGATAAACACTTAGGAAACATGAGTGCATCTAAAGATGAAACGTTCTTTAATCGCCATACATCTTTTTCTAGGGATGTCAACAAGAGGGTGTCGAACTTCTAAAAAAAAAAATAACAAGAGGGTGTCGCAATTGGCTAAGGCAATGGGTGCTTAGCCAAAAATGATGTCCAATGGTTGGGGAGAGGTTGAAGCATTATCCTCGTGAAGGTGCTATCTTGGAAGGTGTGGGACCTTTAGGACCCATCAAGGAGAACCTTACGAAGATATACGGATAAATGGGCTATGGAAGTGATGATGCTACAAGAAACAAAGCTTGAATTATGCAAACAGAATGAATGGAGGTTGGCAAGCGGTGATTCTTTTTGTGATTTTCTGATGGTACCATTTATGGGCAAATCTAAAGGAATAATTATATCTTGGAAAAGGGATTTCTTTGAGTAAGATTGGGTGAGAACTCGTGGTAGAGGTCTGCTTGAGAAGAGAAAATAGTTTTGTCCTTACAGTAGTCTATGTTACGGACCAATGTTGCAGGTAGAGTGGTACTTTGGGAGGAACTCTGGCTGGTTGCCATATAATAAAGTGATGTTCTTGTACTATTTGGAAGGGACTTTAATGTGACATTGGAGTTAAGAGGCAGGCCGATGAGGGTAGGAGTCTAGGAGAAAAGGGAAAGGATGCTAGTTCAGAGGAATTTGGTGCTTCATTTTAGAGCATGGTTTGCGCAAATGGGTGCTACAAATTGTCCAAATGGGTGCTACAAATTGTCACTATACATGGAGAAGTACAACTTCTGAAAACCTTAAATCTAGGTTGGACTACTTGTGTTCGATGACTTTGGTTGACACTTTTCTGTTGACAGTGGTATAGCGGCAAGCAAGGCCTTTCTTAAATCACATGCTATTCATATGTATGGACTTAAAAAAAAGGAAGAGACCGTCCACTTGCTTTAAATTTGAGAGGTCTTAGGCTTTTAGAACCTGGCTAAGGAAGTACAAAGGTGGTGGACTTTCACTCAGTCGGACAGGACTGCAACTATTGTTTTGGAAGAATGTTTGCAAGAATTGAAAGGGGTTTTAACTTATTTCAAAAAGAGGCTACACTAGGAAAAGGATAGGAAAATTGTTGAGGCTTTGGAGCCTATCCAACAAATTGAACGATTTGGAGATTCGAGAACTTTGATTAATGATGAAAGGCATGGAAAGAAGTCAACATCAAAAAGTTGTTCATAAAGAGGAAAAGATAAAGATAGAATGGAGATGCGGTCTCGACTATTATGGCTAAGGGAGGTATTTCTGTTGAGAGACTTATCTGTCTTATTTTTTCACTTTCTATTCTCTGTAACTTGCTTACTTTATTTTGTTTTATTTAAGGGTTTGTTTGCAGTTTTTCCTTTGCCTCTTCTCTATAAATAGAGGCTTAAGGTTTCATAGTTCAATGAATGCATCATTTTTCTCAACATAGTATCAAAACGGCAATCCTAAGTCGAAGCTCTATACCTTCTTGATTCCCATAATCTTTTTTTCTCCACCAAACAGAATCTCTAGCATTGGGGTGCATGAACAACTTTGTTCTCAGTTTTGACAATAGCCAAACCCTAAAAGCTCGAGGAAGAAGCTCCACCGCTAGCTACCACCCCTGGGCTACTAGCAGCGGCATCATCAGGCCACCAATGATCGATTGGACCGCCGCAAGCCACTAATCACAGGTTGTAGCATCACTAGTGGCACTTTTCTTCTGCGCACTATAGCGCTACCCTCCTTGTTGCTACAAATAGAAGCCTGTTCGACCCCACTTCTTCCTGCCCTAACTCTGGTGACCGACTGGTCATCGGAAAGGGTTGTCGAAGGACAATTCTAGGGCCACCAGTGCCGAATTCGGATAGAAGGAGGTGATCTACCAAGGTTTTGCCCTATTTGGAAGTCTGTGAAGCCCTATTTTGGAAGGTTTTACTTGATTAAGATCTGACTTTTGGAATATGTTCCATTGAGGTTGTTTTTTGGATGAGTTTTAGTTACAAATGATGTGTTTTTTTGTTCGTTGATTGGTAGATGTGGACTCCACTTTATGTAAGATGGCATGTGTAGTAATTCATTCACTGATTTGGAAGATTGCCAGGAATGTCGGCAATCCCTATTTGACCCAAGCGTGGAGCAAAAAGGATCCAGCTATGAGTCAGTCACGATCACTTCCTCACAGGGTTGAGGGATGTGAAAAAGAGTGCGTCCACATTAAATTGGAGTTAGAGAAGTGCATAGCTGCTATGGAGGGCTTAGTACCAAGATTAGTACAAGTCGGTGGAAATGAGTAATTTATTATTCAAAGGAAACCCTACACCTCTTTATATAGAGGAAGAGGTGTGGGTAAAATACAAAGGACCAGAGAATAAAAGAAATCATAAAACAAGCCATAAAAACATATATAGGAGTACTATAACACTCCACCTCAAGCTGGAGCATAGATGTCCATCATGCTCAACTTGTCACAACAGCTATCAAATGCAGTCCGACCAAGTAACTTGGTGAAGATATCTATAGTCTGGTCCTTTGAGGAGACAGGAGTAATGTAGATGATCTCCTTCTGGATGAGATCCCATGTATAATGGCAATCAATCTCCATATGTTTCGTGCGCTGATGAAATATGGGATTCTTGGCAATGTAAATAGCTGCCAGGTTGTTACACCTCATCCCCATCGACTCCTCTATCTGAACATGCAAATCTCTCAGGATAGACCGGATCCACATATGCCATAGTTTGACTCTGCACTTGATCTGGACACAACTGTCTGCTTCTTGCTCCTCCAAGTGAGACTATATTCCCAGCAGCACAGGTGCAGAAACCAATAGTGGACTTCCTATCAGTAAGACAGCCTGCATAATCAGCATATGAATATCCTATAACTTTCACAGGACACCCTTTTCTGAACAACAACCCTCGTTTGGGTGCTTTCTTCGGGTATCTAAGCACCTGCATAACAGCATCCCAATGTTGCTTCATGGGCTTATCCATAAACTAGCTTAATTTCCCCACAGCAAAGGAGATGCCTGGTCTAGTAATGGTCAAGTACAGCAAGCGACCAACCAACTGTCTGTAGCTCCTACTCTCCACTTGTGCTTCAGTGCCATACAGATGGACCTTGGGGTCCATGGGTACATTTGCTGCCTTTACTACAAGTATCCCAGTCTCCTGGAGAACATTAAGAGCATACTTTCTCTGACTAGCTACAATTTCTTTTCCTCTGGGCACCTCAATGTCCAAAAAGTACGTAGAAGACCTAAGTTTATAATAAATTACGACGCCAATTCCTGCTTGACCTGTCCAATCCCTTCTATATCATATATCCTATAATGATAAGATCATCAACATACACAAGGAACACCACAACTCCCTTGTCAATCCTCCTAACAAACAAAGAACGATCTGAAGTAGACCTCACCATTCCCAATCCTTCCACAACCTCTGACAGTTTGTGGAACCATGCACGAGGACTCTCCTTGAGCCCATAGATTGCCTTCCTTAGCCTGCACATACACTCCCCTCAACCTCAAACCCAGGGGGCTGTTGCAAATAGACTTCTTCCTGGAGATCACCATATAAAAAAGCAGTTTTTACATCTAACTGATGTAACCCCTAATCTCTATAGAGTAGACGAGAGAGACACCTCCTCTTGTCCATGTACTCTAGAGTGATGATCATCAGCCACCTGCACAATTCTACCAGAGGAAAATACCTGTATCTGTCTAAAACAACTCTAATCTCCACTCAAGTGCTGGGAGGCTCTAGAATCAAGGAGCCATGTAGTATTGCTACTGTGGGGAAGAACAGAAATACTAGAAGCATATTCCATACCTAAGGAAGCAACTGCAACGGTATCAGATGTGGATGGAGTCTCCTGAGCCACCTGAGCCAGTCTCTGGGCAAGAGCCTCAAACTCTGACCTGGGCACCATATCAGTCTCCATCTCTAGGGTCGAAGCAACCTGATTTGCCATGAGAGGACGACCATGCTTAGTCCAGCAGCTAACCTCCACATAACCAATCCATCCATGGTAAGTGCAAGTGGGTCGTGATTTGCCAAGTTGTCCCCGGCCACACCCATGCCCACGCCCATGAGTGGATGGACCTCCACATCCACCACGTCCACCAGTAGCAGCAAAGGCCAAAGTTTGGCCTGTCACCTCAGGATTAGTAGATTTAATGGACAATCTACTAACTCTATTGTAAGCCTCCTCCAGAGTAGGAAGCTCTGTAAGAGTAAGCATCTGATCCCGTGGAGACTCATACTTAGTGCTCAAACCAGACAAGAACTTGAGCACCGTAAGCTCCTTGCAATGCTCTCTCTACGTCGCACAAGCACACACTGACCTACATGAAATGTAGTTCTCCAACCCCTTCAATCTAGCATAATATTGTGCCAGTGTCAATCCATCTTGCCTCAGCGAGAAGGTGTCATGAGTAATCTGAAACACCTTGCTCGAGTTCCTGTGGGATATGTATCATGAAGAGAGGTCCACATCTCTCTGGCAGTCTTGTAATACATTATCTCATCTCCAATGTGAGCAGCCACAGCATTGATAATCCATGCTCTCACCATAGCATTGTCACGCTTCCATGTGGCGTACTTCCTAATTTTCTCTGTTGGCTCTAGCTCCAGGAGAATATGATCCTTATCATGACCTTTAACCGTCATGAGGAACGTCTGCGACCAGCGAGCGTAGTTAGTCTCATCAAGCTTCATGATGGAAACGAAGAATGGATTTTTGATGTTCCCATAATTCGTCACACTCTCGGACGGGCCTTCAGACGTTGGAGAGGCAGGCATGAAGCCAAATAGGGAAGAGAAATCACCACGAATAGATCACTTCATAGATGGTCTAGATCTGAATCAAACGTGCTCAGATCTACATGATGAAAAGAAGGCCCCCTTGGACAAACATAGGCCTAGCAAGGATACAAGGGAAGGCACCCAACCCAAGATGGCTCCAAGGGGACCTACGTCTCCCTCGCTGCAATCACAAGAGGAGCAACCCTAGAACAGGGTCGCCAACACCCCTGCAACTACGTGGAGCGACACCTGCTCCTGCTATCGCCGCCGCTACAGAGGGGAGCGACTACAGTGCTGCCGCCACCTGCACAAAAACAAATATCTTGATATGTCAGCAATATATTAGCAATATACCCTATCCCCAACATAACTCATCTCAATATCACAGGAATATCTTTTTTTCAGGATATCGACGATATATCACCGATAAAGAAATGTTGTGACATATGGGCAATATGTCACCGATATGCCGATATCGCTAGCAATACTTGTGTCGACATTGCTAAATATCTTTTTTCATGGATGTCGAGCAAAATAACGCCATGTCGATGTATGTTGGTGATATATCGTCGAAACTTAAGCACATGCATGCAATTTTTCCCAAATATTGCTGATATCTGGCAACATCGGGCAATACCTCTGCAATTGCTCTTCAATCTCCACTTTCTTTGCTTTGTTCCTCTCCTCTCTATTGTCTGTTGTTGCTTGATACTAGCGTTCACCAGTTTGTTCACCTCGATTATTAGGTGATTTGAAGTCCTTTTTCATCTCTTAACAAAGTAATCACCTTAGTCTTGCCATTTCTTTACATCATTAAGCCTAAATTACCTCGATTTAACCTTGATTACTGTTCATACCAAGGTTAAATCTTGTGCTATGCTCGATTATTACACAAATTGATGTGCTCTACACATAATTTAGACAAGATCCCTAATTAACCACCAATTTGATGATGATTTGTGGCTTAAATCACTATGATTTAACCTTGATTACTATTCATACCATGGTTAAATCTTGTGCTACACTCGATTATTGCACAAATTGATGTGGTCTACACATTACCTAAGCAAGATCCTTAATTAATCCTAATTTAGTGACCTTCGTGGCTTAAATAATCATGATTTAACATCGAGATGAATCTTGTTAGGGTCAATCCAGAAGCAGGAGCAATTCCTTCGATAATCAAAGTCCATATCTACGTCTTGGAATACTTCTGTACTGCAATGATGAAGACTACCAACGATACATCAATGAATATAATATTTGATACAACTTCATGACATGCGAGTCCTACTGCATATCAGAGTATTACAAATAGAGGAAGAAAATCAAAAGCGAGGTATCAAGCCAGGTCGAAGTTCAACATGGTGTTGATTTAGTGTATTGGTTGGTGCTTAGTGTGGTGCACTGGTTTTACTTATATTCCATTTCTTCTAGTGAGTATACTATGGACATCTTCGGTTATTATCATATTGTGTGCATTTTCTTTTCAATGCTATGACAACTTTGTCGATATGCCAGTAGAGTGTTTCATTGTGTTTTTATTCAAAATTTATGATTTTGGTTTCCTAGGCATTTCTTCATGTATGTAGTAGTTAAAATATTACTTTACGTCAAATTTGTGATATTTTGAGTCATTTTAGGCATTTCTAAACGATTTCTCCAAAATTCACCGATATCAGCGATGTATCTTTGATATATCCCTGACATATCTCCTTTTTGACTTGCCAATACGACATCGATATCAACATTTAAAACCTTGGCCGCTTACAAGTGAAGCACTGAGTACCGCCGCTGAGCGCCTACAGCGTTGCCGCTGCTCCTATAGATGGAGCAGCACCACTGCTCATGCTGTCGTCCTCGTCACCACCCCTAGGCAGGAGCACGAGGAAGAGATCTGAACAGAAGGGAGGCAACCCCTACATCGCCAGGCCAGACATCAGTCTTGCAGTGGGTAAGCTAAGTCAATTCTTAGACAAGCCCACTGATGTTCACTGGTAGGCTGTTATGCAGGTATCGAGGTACATCAAGAGATGTCCAGGGAGAGGCATTCTATTCCAGAAGAAAGCTCCTATGTCTGTAGTCACTTACTCTGACACTGATTATGCTGGAGATGTTTGAGATAGGCGGTCTACTACTACCTTTTGTACATTTGTTGTTGGGAACATGGTGACTTGGAGAAACAAGAAATAGAGTGTTGTTCATGCTCAAATGCTGAGTCTAAATACAGGGCTATGACTTATACTGCAGCTGAGATGATATGGATCAAATCTCTTCTACGAGATCTCCATGTTGATATTCAGGAGCCTATAGAGATGCACTGTGACAACCGAGCACGACATACATTGCTAATAATCCCATATTTCATGAGAGGGTGAAACATGTGGAAGTGGATTGTCACTATACCAGGAGCTTGATTCAGTAAGGTCTACTTCGTACTACATGTCTTACATCCATCGACCAAACAACTGATGTATTTACCAAGTTGCTGCCTCACCCCCAGTTTGAGAAGTGTAGAAACAAGCTGAACATGATGGATATATATACTCCAGCTTGAGGGGGGTGTTCAGTTATGCATTGTTAGGGGGCTAAGTGTCTTTTTTACTTTTTTGTTGGGCTTATGTTGTTATTTTTCCTCACCTCTCCATATAAAGAGGTGTGGGGACGGCTTGGTAAGTAAGATCATTTCTTTTCTTCAACTTTAGGCATTTATCAATTCGAAGATTTAAATGATAAGTTTTCCACTTACACGATGCCGCAACATATTGTATGCCAACAAGGCAAAAGGAATATTGTCTCTTTTATTGACTCAAGAGAAAAAAAGCATGACCTTGAATGCTTGCCAAACTGATAACCTTTAGATTGAAAAGATTGATCCAAGAATCGGAAACAAGGTGCCAATGTGCAGGGGTAACCCAACCAAAGATGAAGCAACAGATAGGAATTGTAGGTAACTATAAAGCACAAGTAGTGAGATGGAAGGACCACGTACTGAAAACCATCCAACTCAAATCCTCCATAAATCTACTTCATTGAGTGGAGATTCTACAAGACAAACTCTTAAAAAAATCACTCCATGATATAAATGTGAGCAAGTACAAGAGATGACAAGTGGCAAGTGGAAGGTTTAGCTAGTATAGGCCATCCCACTTAAAGACACCACCAATCTATCTCGTCATTTGAACATCCTATGAGATAAAGAAAGGCTCATAAAAGACAGCAAAGTAACTTATAGACTTAGTAATCTAAATAACAGAAAGTATGCTCAAGGAAAATTTGGGTGAACGCAATACGTTAACAAGAAATGGAGATTAGTGGTGTGACAAAGAATCATCAACACACACATGAAAAAAAAGTAGAAATGAGTTGTGCGACTCAAACAAAGAAAATTGCTAGTTACATGGAAGGAGGCATTAGAATAAAAATCGACAGAGTAGTCGGTCGACTACTCCTAGTCGATCTCCTAACCCACTGAATAACCCGTACTCGGGCAAATGGTCGGCAAGCCCGACTACTCAGTTGAATAGTCGATCTACTTGGCCGACCATGTGCCCAATTACTCCATAGAGAGTTAACTTATGATTTTATTCTCTTGCTCGATTGCTTAAGCACATCGAACTTGTGCTTTGGACTTATGGTTTGTAGCTTATTTTCATAATTTTAAATTTGAAAATTGATGGGAATCAAAGAAGAGCCACATAGCACATGCCACGTGGCAGCCATCAGGCCACATGGCAATTATCTAGAAGGCCACTTAGGCCACCGATTTTGGGTCTATAGGATCAAAAATAGGAATTGGTTTCTTAGTTGGCAATTAGCCTAATTTAGTTTATTTGTTTTAAGGAGATTTGTAAAGATTTGGCTCCAAATCTAGAAGATTTGATTAGTTGAGTCTAGTTTTAGAAATAAAAATATTTGTTTACTATTTTTAGAGGATATGTACTCTTTATAAATAGAGAGCCTTCCCATATGTTTTCTTTGAGCAATAATAAAATTCTTCCTATCTATTAAGCTCCTCTCAACTCTCTTCAAATCAAGCCACCAATCCAAGCGGACCTGTAGCCTTGGTGACCGGCAGCAACCCAACCACCGATCTGCCCAACCACCGGTCTACTCTACCACCGGTCTGCATGGGCTAGTTCTCCTCTGAACCGGCCACCCTCCAGATCGCAGGACAACCCTCTAGACAGTACACCAGTCTGCACACTACAGACTGGTCAAGCTCCTTGTCAAGGACTCGATCTGCAACACCTGTAGACCATTGCTCTCCCTCTACAGGGGTCCTCAGTCCACAAACAAATTCCTTGGTCTACCTCTACCAAATCAGGAACTTGTGCAGCCTCTACAGGAGTTCTCCACACTCCGGGTCACACAAATCTCAACATGGTATCAGAGCAATAACGCTCCGGGCAATTATTCTCTAGGCCAACGTTCTTCCCAACCCCAATCCAAGTTCTTTCCGATTTCCTCATCATCCTCCACTCAGGTCAAAGTTCTTCCCGACCTTCTCTAAAGCCGACGTTCTTTCCTGCTAGTCCGAAGTTCTTCCCAGCCCTAACCGGAATCGAAGTTCTTTCCAGTTCAAATTGTCTTCGATGATGGTGGCGAAATTAGAGATACAAGTTTTCGATGAAGAAAAGAAGAGTATGAGGCGTCTAGACTAAGTCATCGAACTCCCAACCTCTGACTTGAGGGGGAGTGTAGGGAATCAAAGAAGAGCCACATGGAAGTTACCTAGAAAGCCACTTGGGCCACCGATTTTGGGTCTATAGGACCAAAAATAGGAATTGGTTTCTTAGTTGGCAATTAGCCTAATTTAGTTTATTTGTTTTAAGAAGATTTGTAAAGATTTGGCTATTCCAAATCTAAAAGATTTGATTAGTTGAGTCTAGTTTTAAAAATAGGAACATTTGTTTACTATTTTTAGGGGATATGTACTCTCTATAATAGAGAGCTTTCTCATATGTTTTCTTTGAACAATAATAAAATTCTTCCTATCTATTAAGCTCCTCTCAACTCTCTTCAAATCAAGCCACCAGTCCAAGTGAAACTGCAGCCTTGCTAACCGGCAGCAACCCAACCACCGATCTGCTCTACCACCAGTCTGCCCAGACCGGTTTTCCTCTGAACCAGCCACCCTCCAAACCGCAAGACAGCCCTCTGGACAGTACACCGATCTGCACACTGCAGACCGATCAAGCTCCTTGTCAAGGACTCGGTCTGCAGCACCTACAAACCATCTCGCTCCCTCTGTAGTGGTCCTCCTCAGTCCACAGATCGATTTCTTGGTCTACCTCCAGCAAATTAGGGACTCGTGCAGCCTTTGCAGGACTTCTCCACGCTCCGAATCGCACAAATCTCAACAAAAATGATTTGCTTTTATATAATGGAAGGGATGAGCATTGGGTCGGGCCCTTGTGGGTAGGGCTCGACCTAGCCCAAGCCCATTTAATAAATGGGTTGAAAAGGTAGCCCAAGGCCCGACCAAAAATAAATTTTTTTGACCCAAGTCTGGCCCGGCCCAAAAAAAAAAAAAGGGCTCGGGTCGGCTGGGCCAACCCATTTATTCGTGGTTATGTTATTCATTTCATCAATGCCTGCAAAACAATATATAAATGGGAGACTCATTCGATAATTATTTTAAAAGTATGTGCAGCGATATGATTTAGTACAAGTAAAAAAATATTTGTAAAGGCTAATTACCATTTTCAATTATATAAACGTCAGGAGTATTATATTTGCCTTTTGTGTGGATTAAAGGATCTTTAAGTTCTTGTAGGTACACGTGCAACTAAAATGATTCAACTACTTGCATTGCAAATAATTGGATTGGATAGTTTATATATATAGCATATGCCAAGACAATTAAATGTAATCAAGCAGGAGGAAATTACAATAAAAAATAAAAGTACTCAACTAATGTGTTCATATTTATTTTGAACTTGACGTCCATACTTTTCTATAATAAGAAGTTAATGGTTTATATCTAGTTTGAACGGAATCATAGGATTACGCAACTTACAGTTGCAGTGAGCACAATGGTTTTAAGGTTTTGTTGGTTGAAAATAACAAAAGCATCCATGTTTATTTAATGTGTAATATATCATGCATATATGATATATATTTTGATATATACTATGGATATATTGATGTAATTGGACTAATAGGCTAGCTCTTAGACCAACCCCATAAGTGAGCGACATAGGTCGAGCTGGGTTTAGACCACCTCGACCTAAGGCCAACTCATTTAATAAATGGTTCATATTTACAACCCAAGCCTGACCCAAGTTAATTTCGGGCTTGGGATTGGACCGACCCAATTCGGTTGGGCCACAGGCTAGGTCGAGCCGACCCGACCCAATGCACATCCCTATGTAATGATATATTTTACTTGTTTTATATATATTTATTTATTTATTTAAACATTTAAAAAATAACCGACTGAGTACTCTACGACTACTCCCCCACATATTGTACTCCTTAGTTAGTGACCTGACCAACTGAATACCGACTATGGACTTTTCCAACACTGCTAGTATCAACCATGAAAGCCAAGTGGTACCTTGCTTTAATATCATGAGAACTATGAAGTTGATTACTATCAAGTAGTATGCCCTTCATATATAAAGAAGCAAGCGAGGCATTAAAGAGATAGAGATCATATACTAGGAAACACTCATGATGAGGAAAAAGCAATGAGGAAAACATAAAAAGGCAAAATATCCATTCCTTAGAAGTAATCAATCTTGCAAAAGCAAAATAACGACATACAACGAACCTTGATATTGCACTCATCTCTATCTGCAAGTTGCTGTGACAATCGCTCATTTTGCGCTTGCATATCCTCATATGCCTGGCCAATTGCCTAGAGAATTCACTCATATAAGTATACTAAACAAATGTCCGTGGCATGAAACAATTAGAAGAACTAAAAACCTCAATTTCTGAAATATAAGCCTCTGCTTCAGCATCTTTAACTCTTATGGCCTCTGTAAGTGTGAGTACATCCCTGCAAGATACAACAATTAGAGAAGGCTTGAGCACTCACTAAAAGGCTAAGTTGCTCCACAAAGAAATGAACATGATGAAGCCATCAATTGTTAGCAACAAAGAGAAGGAAATCAGTAAATGATATATGTATAATGTAAATACAAATGGCTTTCTATGGAAAATTAAAATTCCATTTAAGGTGTACAAAATTGGTATAAGAAACTTTTATTACTTTTAAGGTGATGCAGGAAAAAGAGCCATCTTGGAAATCTTCTTTTTATCTTAATTACTCAATTTTCCAATTGGTAGTTTAATAAAAAAAGTTGTACCAATTAGAATCTCCTTTTTTATTTGGTTTTTTTTTAATTCAATACAGTTTGCATTGTAAAAAGATTTAATTAGATTTGACTAGGTAGAAGATTTGTTAAGTGATCATATTTGTCCGTTTTCCTCTAAAAAAATTCACTCTTAGGGCTTGTCACGAAAGTAGAGTTGCATGAATCTGTTTTAAGCCCTTTGAAGCTTACATCTTCTCCCCCATCCCTCGACTCAGCTATTGATTCTCTGCCAAAATCTCATGCAACTTGATGCATTTTACAATTTTGCTTCAAATCCTGCCTGCAAGTATAGATCCATCTTCAAAAAAAAAGAGGCCTCTTATATTGGAAGAAAATTTTAATAATAAAAATTATGGGAATCTGTGCCAGATGTCATAATCAGGCCGTTTGATGAAGATGGTTAGCTTCCTACTTTTTTTGTTTTCCACAAGATTTGTAATCACATATTTAGCAAGGTAAGCCATATAACAACTTAGGCTTTTACATGATGATTTGGGCTTCAGCATGTCTAATGTGTTGCTTTGGATATATTTGGGCCTAGACCCAACAAATTTTTTTTCTTGAAAGAGAGAGAAAAGAATGATTACCAAGACAAGAAAATAATCTCCCTTACAACAATATCAACCCAAGCCCATTCCCCTTTAAAAACAATGCTATTCTGCTGCAAACAAATGAATCAAATAGAGTAGAAACCACCTTCACCCATCCCAGTATATCAGCATGAACCATCAAAAGTTGTCCATCAACGAGGAATCAACTCCCTACAACTGAAACGCCCTCCAAACATCCGTGGAAAATGCATAAGAACAAAAGATATGCAAGATGTCCTCCTCATGATCGTGGCAAAAGGGGCATGCCACATTGGGGCCGCCACTCCACAAACTCCTAAATGTCTTTGTTACCAACTTACCCCTCCTCAACAACTGCATGAAAATTTTAATTATCAGCAGAATAGGCAACTTCCTGATCTTGGTGCAATCTTTCCTGATATCATTTGCCAGGGATACATTACCACTTAATAACTTGTAGGCCTTTGCCACCGAAACCATCCCTCCCAATCAACCTACCTAGCTCATAGCCGCAAGTCATAGAGCAAAGCCATCAGATTCTGAAATTCCAACATTCTGGCCTCCAAGAAACCCGATTGCAACACCATCCCCGAGAACTTGGATGCACCATCCATACATTGACAACCAATTCATCCTTGTTTGCCTCCAGAGGAAATAAGCAGGGAAAAAGACCGACAACATATCATTTCTTGACCAATCATCCTTCCAAAATTAGAAGGGATCACCCATGCCCAAGGCGGGTGAAAAAAAAGGTGCACCTCTTTGCAAGACCAGATCCAACAATCTCCAAAAAGTCGAGTCACCACAATGGTTAACAGCCCTTTCCACTATACTCATACCCGAGCCATACAAGTCCCGTAGTAGTCTATCCTAAAGGTTATCCCCATTATTGAAGAGCTTGACCACCCAATTCAGAAGTAGTGCATCACTGAAATCCTTGAGACATTGAATCCCCAAGCCCCCCCTGCCCTTAGGCTAACACAACTCCCTCCACGGAACCAATGGTAGAAAATGGCCCTCATAATCAGGGCCCTTCCAAAAGAATCTCTTTTGTATAATCTCCAGCTTGGTTAGAATCTTCTTCAATGATCTAAAAACTGACAAGTAGAAAATAGGTATGGCAAAAAGAATCCACTTCAGAAGTACAAGCTGACCTCCTCTTCACAACTTTCCACTCCAACAATGTGACCTCTTAGTAACTCATTCCCGTTCCACTAAGCAATTCCAATCTGTAGCAACCAAATCTTTGCCCCTCACTGGAAGGCCCAAGTAGGTGATCAAAAATTGCACCAAAAGGGAATCAAGAACTGTAGATGTGGACACCAACTCTTGCCCTTCCAGATTAAATGGAACAAAGACAGACTTTCTACAATTAATTCTCAAACCTGAGATCTACCCAACAATCCTAACCAAAGAAGCTAAGTTCTCTACCTCAGTCGCACCACCCTCAATGAAGAAAGTTGTGTCATTAGCATATTGCAAGATTACCGTAAGTAGAGAGGCATCATCCCACAATTTGAATCCAAAGATAACTCCAGTACCACATGCCTTAAAAGCTAAGGCTGCCAAAATATCCACCGCAATGTTGAACAACAAAGGCACCAGCGAGCACCCTTGTCTAATACCTTGTTGCAACTATGTCCAAGATCCACATGACTTGCCATTAACCAAGATAGAGAAAGAAGATATAGGGACACACCTCTTCATCAATTGGACCCAGAGCTTTGGGAAACCTCTCCTTGAGGTTTCCCACAAGACCAAGCTACAAAATCACACTTTCAAGAAGACAACTTTCCGCATAAAGGAAGGTATCCCAACTCTCCCCTAGAATGCAATCATCTGCTCCTCCATAACAAGACTCCTGGAGTAATCTACTCAACACAAACATATACTGAACCGAGCTAATAAACCTTACAAGAACCAAGTGCAGTCTGTTGGCTAACACCTTTGCCACAATAAGGTACACCACGTTGGACAAAGCGATCGAGCAATACTCATCAATGCACTCTGCCCGAGCTTCTTCAAAATAAGGAAAAGATCGAACCTATTCAATCTCTCAAATCAGCGATTCCCAACAAAAAATCACACAACATGACCATAAAATCTACCCCACGATCTCCCAAAGCTCCTTATAGAACACCTACAAACCATCCATCCCAAGAGCTCCCTCCGCCTTTAGACCACACAATACCACCAAGACCTCCTTGTTGAACACATCTCTAAGCAAATCATTCCCCAGAAGTTCATCCAAAATAGCCATATCGAATGCCCCCAACGAATGCCTCTAGGTAAACTCATAAAAACGGCTCCTCACACTTCACAAATTAGAGATCTTTGATCCAAAATAGAATCCCCAGCTCGCAAAGAGCAAATGAGATTCGTCCACCTTGCACTCGCCAACACGTAAAAGAACTTGGTATTGGAATCTCCCTTTTTAAGCCACAACCACCTGGATCTTTACCTCAAATCCTTTTTGCACTTCAAATCCTCTTCCTGAACAACGGTCTACCACCTACACCTCTCTTACTGCACCTCCACACTCAAAGGGCCACCATCCTCCTTTTTGTCCAAACTAAAGATGGCCTCCAAGGACTCCCTCCCTAAGCACTCTCTCAATGTGGCCTTTCCCTACTTGCACCCAATCAGAGCTAATCTAATAGCATGTACCATGCTTGCAAGAGTACGCGTGACTGAAGTAGGAACGGGCACCTCATTCCACCTCTCCCGCACAAACTCGTAGAAGCTTGGTTCCACCAACCACAACTTCTGGAATTTGAAGTACGTGGAATGCAACACCCCTTCATTATTGTTCCAGATTAGAGGAGTGTGATATGAGAGAGGTCTTTGATTAGCCGTAACATCTACCCCTTGGTAACTTTCACCCAACACCATGTTGCATAGAAAGCTATCAATCTCGGATGACAATCCAGGCCCATTTCTCCAAGTATAAACTACACCTAAAATGGGAAGGTCAAAAAGCTCCAAACCATCTACCCCGCTCCCAAAATGCACAGCTAGTCCATCAAGCCTACCATATGGTCTATCTTCGGACAACAGTGTGACACTAAAGCCCCCGCCTACCAACCACGGCCTACCACACGAGAACTCTAATGCTTGTCCCATCTCCCACAGCAAAAACCTTACAAAATCATCACAGGGACCATACACACAAGAAACCATCCATGTTGAGCCATCTAAACATATAGGGAAAAAAGTAGGTAATCATACACATGGCAACCAAAGAGAAGGTCAACTGGAACATACTGTTGCTCCACATCAAGAGCAAACCCCTAGACCTTCCTATAGATTTAGCGTACAGCACATCCGTAAAGCAATCCCCACAGATGCTCCTCTTTGTAGGCAAGTCCATAGCTTCAAGGTGCGTCACCTGCAATAGAACAAGGTCCACCCTCCACTCCAAAAAGTATCTCCTCAAAATAGACCTACGCGTCCCATCACGAAGGCCCCTAACATTCCATGAAATAACTCTAACCATTGGAAATAGTGCAATTCCATGACCCTTGAACATGATTAACCTTCTCGACATTCAACTCCCTAGCCACCCGAATCTCAACCACATTAGAAACCTTGCCTCCCTTAGACCGTACCAGGGCCACAATCTTCATTTTCTTGAACATCTTCCTCTTGTAACATCAATTGAACAGCAACCTCAGCCTTAATTGAACTAACTTCATAGGTTAGGACCCCCTACTAGAAGAGAATGTGCGCTTGAGCATACCCTGACCATCGTCCCCAACACCACGTTGTACTACCTTGTTGGAGTCTAACGCAAATGCAGTAGCATCGCCAATGACCTCAACATGGGCCACAGCCTTGTCAAACACCAATTGTTGATCAACAAAAGGGTCATCGCCCCCCATCTCCAAAACTCCAAGGAGCACCGGGGAATCCAAGACCTAAAAGCAATTTCCCAAGCTGTAAAAAATGGACCCAAAAGTTATGGACCTCGAGGATGCAACCTGAAATCCATGTTGAAAAGAACAAGCAAGGCTAGACAAAAAAGGTGCACCTGTGATATTAGGTCAAACCAAAACATGAGGATGAACTGGTTTGGAAATGGGCTTACCAACTCCAGATCTGATAACGAATCCAAAAGCCACTTGTGCTACGCATTTGAAATCTCTTAGTCTTTCCATATCCACACCCACATTTCAGTCGCATAGGCAGGAGCCAAATCAGGAATTATAGTCGATGATGCAGAATGTGACAAAAAAGGAAACACATCCGACACTGCAAAGTTTGCCAAATTAGGAAACATCAAAGATTGCACCACCAATTCAAAACTTCCCAGATTTGTGGCGCCATCAGTGGGCTTCCAAATCAAGCGCCACTCCTTCCTCGTCAGCAGCATGACTGGAGAAGCGCCTTTGATGACCACTGTAGCAAAAGAACAACCAAGATGACCTTTAATAAGGCTTGCCTTGAAAGTCAGCACCCACAAGAAGCCACTATGCCTCAAAATTGCCTTCTCAGGCACCTCCTGACCCACAAGCAGCTCGCCAATCGCCATCACAATGGAGAGATCGCCCTCCACAAAGCCTAAACCATCACACCTAATCCTCAAAAAAAAGGAGCGCACACAGCTCCGATTACTTCCACCATGCGCAGTCGCAATGGGATTCCTCGAACCCATATCTTGAATAAAGGCCTCATCAGGAGGTCTTTTCACTCAATGCCCCATCATGAATGGATGAAGCCCTCCATCTGATAATAGACTTCGCAACTTTCATCTCCCCAAATCGTAGCCTATCTAGATCACTCTTAGCAAGCCCAAGAACCAATAACCCAGTAGCTGATAAAGGAGGCGACCTTCTAATTACACGACTCAAGTTTCATCTTCGAAAGCTCCACCCTAACCTCCGAGGTAGAAGTTACCCCCTGAAGAAACTCCCCCACCAAAGAAAACCACAATAGAGAATCAATTGATTCTATTGGAAGAAGAAGAATGGAATTGTCTCATTGAAATTGAAACCCTAGGCCTCTTTATATAGAGAGAGGCTTTCGGGTATATTACATATGATTCCCTTAAGAAAAAGACAAATAATAAAAGACTCCTACATAAGTAAAAATAACTTCAACACTCACCCTCAAGCTGAAGCTTATATGTCTAACATGCCCAGCTTGGAACACAAAAACTCATGGCGCTTCTTGGACAGAGCCTTAGTAAACATGTCTGCAACTTGTTCTAAGGGAGTAGTAGGAGTGCACATCTTCCCAGAGGAGACCATGTCCCGCATAAAGTGATAATCCACTTCAATGTGCTTAGTACGCTCGTAAAAAACAGGATTCGAAGCAACAAATGTAGCAAACCTGTTTTCACATAACATAGGAACTGGAAGATTAACCTGAAAACCCAAGTCCTAAAGAAAATGAACCAACCACATAATCTCATAGGCCATGCAGGCCATGGATCTATATTCAACTTCAACATTAGATCAAGAGACCACACTCTATTTTTTACTTTTCCAAGTAACCAGATTCCCATCAAACAAGATGGAATATCCGATAGTGGATCTCCTGTCTTCCACAAAACCAGCATAATCAGGAACAGAATAAGCATGTAGATCAAGATGCCCATTGTTTTTCATATATAGTCTTTTACCTGGACTGCCCTTGAGATATCTCAGAATAAGATATACTACCAGCCAGTGACTATAACGTGGATTCTCCATAAATCAACTTGCTTGATTTACTACAAAACTAATATCAGGTCTAATAACAGTGGCATACAACAGTTTGCCCACAATGCTCATATACCTTCCCTTGTCTTCAAAGATAGGATCATTTTCTTCACAAAGTTTCCCTTGTGACTCAACAGGGATAGATGAGAGCTTTGCGCCCAGTAGTCCAGTCTCCTCCAGAAGTACAAGAATATATTTTCTCTGTGACAAAGACATTCCAAATGAATTCCTGGCAACCTCAATGCCAAGAAAGTATCTCAGTTTGCCTAGGTCCTTGGTAACAAAAGTAGTCTGCAAGAAATTCTTCGTCTCTTGTATCCAATCGGCATCATCATCAGTAAGGACCATGTCGTCCAAATAGACTGCAAGAATCACAATACCAGATTCTCTGCATCTCACAAAAATGGAATGATCAGAAGTGGACCTATGAAAACTAATCCTCTAAATCTCTGAACTAAGTCTCTCAAACCATGCCCATGGACTCTTTTTCAGACCATAGATAGCTCTTCGGAGTCTACAAGCTTTCTCCCCCTCAATCACAAAGCCAGGTGGTTGGACCATGTACACTTCCTCCTACAGATCTCCATACAAAAGGCGTTCTTCACATCACTTTGATATAACGGCCATGCCTTATTCACTGCAAGTGACAAAATGACTCGAACTGAATTAAGTCGTGCCACAAGAGACAACATATCGAAGTAGTCTACACCATAAGTCTGAGTATAGCCCTAAGCCCTTCGCCATTAGCATGGCCTTAAGTCTCTCCACAATACTATCTGGGTTGTACTTTACAGCATACACCCAACTACAGTCTACAATCTTGGCATCTTCTGGAAGGTTAGTCAACTCCCAAGTGCCGTGAGAGATGAGAGCAGCCATCTCTTCCTCGATGGCCTATAACCATCCCAAATCCTATAAGGCTTCAATACGATGCTGGGGAACAACCATGGCAGATAAGGTTGTAGAGAACTATTGCAATGCTAGCCTAAGATGGTCAGTTGCAGTATAATGAGACATTGGAAGTAAAGTACAAGTTCTTACAGCTTTCCTAAGAGTAATTGGCTAGTCATTGAACTGCTAAGGTGGATCATCCAAAATAGGATGCTAATGGGGAAGATTGAGCAGCCTGAACCTCGTCAGTGATCTCAACCTGCATAAATGGTAATGGGACAGACACAGGATCCTTAGGACAATGCTCATAAGAGTGGGTAAACCAGCCAAGAGAGGATCCCTCATCAGAGAAATAAGGAACATTCTCAAAAAAGGTGACATCAACAGAAACATAGTAACATTGGCCCACCGGATTAAAACACTTGTACCTCTTCTAAAATCTAGAATATTCCAGAAAAACACATTTAACAGACCTTGGAGACAACTTATCAACAACTTCAAACAATTGGACAAAACACATGCATCCGAAAATCCACAATGGCAATGCAAACAATGGAGTATCTGGCTATAATAGAAGTAAAGGGGTATCACCATCAAGCGCAGGTAAAGGACCCCTGTTGATCAAATAAGTAATTGTAAGAATGGCATTCACCTAGAAAGATTTAGGTACATTCATAGCAAGCATCAAAGTTCGAGCTACATCAAGAAGGTTACGCAATTTTCGCTCAGCTACCCCATTCTGTTGGGATGTGTAGGCACAAAAGGTCTGGTGAAGAGTACCATCATCAAACAGGAAATCAACAAGATCCTTTGCATAAATTCAAGAGCATTGTCAATGCGAAAAAAAATTAATGCGCGTAGAATAGAAATTATGCACTTCATTAAAAAACTTTAGAATAACATATCCAATCTCAGACCAATCCTTCATCAGAAACTTCCAAGACAAACAACCATAGTCATCAATGAAAACAACAAAATACTGGTAGACTAACTGGTGATTTATTCGACATGGACCCCAAACATCACAATGAACTACTTCAAAGGGAGTTGAACTCTTATTCTGACAAGAAATAAATGAAACGCGGTGATGTTTGCAAAGTTGGCAAGGTTCACAATCTAACTTATCTAGAACCGACAACGCAAAAAACATCTTCCGGGGATTGGCGACAAAAAGATGCCCCAAACGACGGTGCCACAAAATTGGATTGGTCGAGATAGAAGCAGTACCAGCAAAAACGTAATGAGTATGAATGTAGTAGAGGCCATCACGCTCAATCCCCACACCAACCATCTTTGTCCGAATGACCTAGAAAAATACAAAGTGCTAATCAAAAATTACTCAACAGTTAAGCTCTTTACACAATCTATAAACAAATAGTAAACTCAAGGGAAATTCAAGGGCGTAGTAGACATCTATCAACTTCAATAAATCAGAGAATTGTACATCTCCTACTACAGTAATAGGAGAGTAGGTTCCATTTGCCAGACGGACTAAAGTAAATGTAGATGTTGATCACAATGGAGAGGGTATCTTCCTTACTAGTAAGATGATTGAAAGCACCTAAGTCAACCACCCAAGACGAGGTTGATGAAGTCGTAGCTAAGTTGGCAGAGCTCCTAGTTGCTGCTAGAGATGTAGAAGGATCTACTAGAACTCCCTACCTGTATGAGTCTATCATAGTCATCTGCCGTCAAGGTAGGCACTCTAGGTAGAGTGGGGGCATTCTCCCCCTGAACAACGGCTGCATTCGCCTGGCCCGAATAACCAAATTTGGCCCAGCACCTCACCAATGGATGATTTGTCCTCTAGCAATGAACACATGGACTGTAGGCCCTCCCACGTCCATGACCTCTACGACAGCTGGCACCACGCCCACTAGAGACCGCAAGGCAGACATCTCTGTAGTTGTGGGTGGTGTAGTAGTAGTAATAAATGGAGGAGTCACATCTGATGCGATCTTCTAAATCCTTCCGAACATAGCCTCCAGATCAAGTAGATCATTAATAGACAAGATCTGATCATGAACTTAAGTATATATGGTGCTTAAGTCATCTAGAAATCTATAAACCTGCCAAGTCTATCTCTAAGCAGTCTAGGTCTCATAGCAAGAGGGTTGAAAAATACTCAACTCTTCAAATAGCCCCTCCATCTCAGTAAAATACTCCAATAAAGTGTGGTCACCTTGAGATGTGGACCATATATGATGATAAATATCCACTAGGCAAGCATGATTAGACCGTTAGGAATATTTCTTTGCTAGACTTTCCCAAAGACGCTACAACCATCGTCAGTGGCCCTAGGGGGTATCTCTGCCTCCTAGCGCCACTTGTAGTGGTCTTCAAAATCATACCAAAGAAGTTTAGAGGACAATAGTTGGACCAATATATAACATTTGGCCCTAATGCTACATAGCTTCCCTGGTCGATGCTTAAGGTTATGTGGCAATGAATTTATATCATGGGCCATTACATATCATGGAAGGTGTAACAAGGCAGCATAGTTGGCCCTCCATTTACATGGGTTGCCAAAGAGGCTGCATCACTTCATTATTATGGATGTGAAGGCTTCGGCTTTTGGTTGTCTTTGCCAATGCATACCCACCTATGGCTAAAAAGGAGGTTAGTGTCTTCATCAATGGGGGAGAAGAGGCTTTAATAATTTAGCTTAAGGTGGTTGAGGAGCTTTCAATGGTAGGTGAGATCGACCAATGGTAGTCTTTAAGCATCATTTACAAGTCTGAGAAACTATGGGACCAGCCAATGTCAGCACAGCTTTCAAGAATGTAGTGGGATCCACCCCTTATTTCTCATCTTTCCTTATTTCTCACCTCTCCTCTGGCCATCTCAAATGGGTGAAAAGCCTAACAATCTTTGGTGAGTTTGGAGTCTTTTCAGGGAAGTTGGGAACATATTTGGAGTCGGTGACCCATTGAAACTAAAGTGTAGGCCATATTAAAGCTTTCTTCTCGTCAAGTGACTTCCATTCATTATAATGGCTTTTGCTCGAACTCGAAGATGAAGATGAACTGGGGTAAGGTAGAGATGGAAGCACTTGACATGAACAAACATCAACAAGTCAACATAAAGCCAAGGACCAATATCGGTAAGGCCATTAGTGCAGAGAGTGGCATGGTTGTAGATCTCACAGAGGAAGGCAAGGTGCAGCAGGCGGTGACGGACATGCATGAGGCAAAATTGGCTTGGGGATCATAGTGCCTCATAGTGGACTCACCAAATGTCAACATCCTTCCAACAAGCAAGAATGGTGTGTTATCATCACAATAGGGGGCCAACAACAAGACCCCTATAGAGAAATCTAACGGGATTTTTAAGGTGACAATGTTAGGTTGGAGTGTAGTGTGCCAAAGGCAAAGACATGTATCAAAGGCACTATTAGAGAGCAATACACTAGCAACAAAGTTGGAAGAGAAGGTTTGCAATGTTCCAAACAATCTAGTGACTAGGATTGATTCAGTTGTAGGGGACACGAGGTGCCAACTCACGAGATATAAGGGGATTGTAGGCCTTCCCATGGTTAAGGTGTTCTCATGAAGTTTGTAGAGCCTTTAAGTCTCCAATTAGAGGATTGTCCTCCTCAAATCCTTGTTGGAGTAGAGGGTGGATTATGCATTGCTATAGGAAAGAGCTAAAAGTCAATGGGATGAAGTAGCAAAAAGGAAATTGCTAACTCATCTATTGAAATTTTTGACATGAGAATCTTTTGAAATTTCTTCATCCAAAAAGATAACTAGAACAATGAAATTAGTTTCAAGCTCAACACATAGACCAACAACCTCTTTACATAGTGGCAACTCATCCCTATTCTCAGCTATAACATGATTTCCAAGTGCTTGGAGGAAGTTGGAGATGATAAGGACCCTTGTTGTACTTGTTCTACCCTAAGAGTATTCAACTCCTTGCTTATGAGCAATGACACTTCTTTATCTTCATAAGCTTCATCTCAAATCAGGCTTCTTCTATGCTCTCTGAGTGTCAATTAATTGCACCATAGTAATGTTCTCTCTTCTTGCATCTATCCCGACTATCATGAGAGCAATGGTATCTTGTTGAACTATAAGAATTCTTCTTTCTATAATAGGGGATCGCCGAATCATATGAATGTTCGAACCCATGGCTCTAATACCAATTTGGCAGTTGTGCTTTGAAATTTGAAAATTTTAGTATAGTTAAAACAAACTGCAGTTGAGTCCAAATAGAACTGCAATTAATTGGCAAATGTTGGAAGCAAGGACCATCCAAAGAGCACTCAATACTAAATTAGGCACAGAAAAACCTAATGAACCCTAAAACTGATTTACGAAGGGGCCTCATTTCATTTCAAGTAAAAAAGAAAGGGGCCTCTTTTATTTTGATAACATAAGAGATCCATAAATCAAGTTCCTTGTTGCCATAATCAAATGTCAATCTTTTTACTTGAAAAAGAGATACTCAACATAAATCTGTTTGTTAGAAAAAAAAAATGCCACCAATTGAATCTTCTTAGAATCTTAGCCCAAGACAGGAGGAAAGTATAAGGAGGTGTTGCACAAGATGCTGGGGATGCTACGAGTTGAAGCAAGAGCCATGATAAGGGTGGTGGTCAATGGTGGAAGGCATTGGTGTAGCAACAGAGTGTAACCAAAGGCTCTACAAGAAGCCATTCAATGGACTTGGTATGTTAGAGCCGGGGGGCAAGTTGGAGAGGCAGCCAAGTGGTGGTTGCAAACTTGCGGTGGTGGTGTATGAGAGGAGAGGTGATGTCAGTTGTTTGCAGGGAAGGAGAGTTGACAGTAAGGAAGATGCAACATCATAGGTTGAAAGGAACAGAGAGGGGACAAGAAAACAGGGGGGGGAAAGGGCGACGACGGAAAAAGGTGGGTCACATTTTAATAATGCTCTTCTTCTAAAATGGGTGGTGAGGTTGTTGTCTGAGGAAAACTCCTTGGTTACTTCCATTGTGAAGGATTCGTATGATTTGATGGATTTGGTGCATGGGACAAATGTGCATAGGAGAGGCGCTTCAGCCTTTTGGAGCTCAGTGAGCCCTCTGGTGAATGAATATGCAGCCCAATTTTCGCAAGGCTTGGGAGATGGATCTTCGTTTAAATTCTGGATGCATAATTGGTCTGATTTTGGTTGTTTTCAAACTGTTCCAAAGGGTTTTTCATCAAATTATGAAGGAGGTTCTGGTATGTGATACGTGGGATGAAGCACACAGAACGTGGGATTTCAGACTGACAGAAAGCCTGTCTGATGTGACCTTTGATGAGTTTCAGCAGCTAACGAAGATTCTCAACAACTTCTCTCCAACTTCAGGAAAGGCAGATTCATTTTTTTTGAGTGAAAGCGAATTCACAGTGAATAAAGCTTACAACTTCCTAGAACGAATCCAAATTTGGTGGTTGATGGAGACTCAAAACTTATTTGGACTTGCAAGGCACCTCTAAAAATTAAGTTTTTTCTATGGTTCTTGAGAAGAAAGCGTATTATCACTAAGGTGTACAGATCTAAATGGTCTTCAGATGGTGATACATTGTGCCCCCTATGTCAACAGGCTGAGGAGGATGTACAACATTTATTCTTTGATTGCAATTTCTCTAGAGATGTCTAGGATCAATTTCACCTGCCTACGATGGACAAAACAGATTTTAAAGCCTTTTGGAGGAGCTTTAGAGATCATCTAGGTTTGGATGGGGCAGGTTGGAGTCAAGCAATTGCTATCATTTGGAGTATCTAGCTACAAAGGAATGGCAAGGTGTTCAAGAATGAGCAGTGTTGGGTTGATAATGTAATAAGAGAAGCAAATTATTTTTTGGCTTCACAATCCATTCCTTTTACTTCTTAATACAAGTTAGGATGATTATTCTAAAAAAATACAAGTTAGGATGATTGGTTTTTTTCCTCAAAAAAATAAAGGATTAGGGCAAGGTAGAGAAGGAGAGGGGGCAATTTGAATGAGGTAAAAGGACAACGATAGAAAAGAAGAGAAGGGGGAGGGAGATTGTTAAGGGGAAGAGGAAGAAAAGGGAGAGATTATTATTACTTTGTTCAATCAAACTTTGATTCTATCCCATTCATAGACCCCTTTATACAAGGAGGGGTGGGAAAAAAAGCTAAGCAATCTCAGGCTCCTATTCTTATCATAGAAAAGAAAAAATAACAAAAGAAATACCATACTTTTCTAACAAAGGATTCCCAAATACTAGATAAAATAAAATTACATCTTAAAAAATGTCATAAAGCTCCCAAAGAGATTAATCGAGGGAAAATTGTAACTCATGGCTTTAAAATCCCTCATAAGTTATTTGATGATTTGTCATCCGCATCAATAATGTTGGGAACATTGTGACTTGGGGGAGCAAGAAACAAGTAGCAATATCCACCTGTAGTGCCAAATCCAAAAATTGAACCATGGCCTAGATGGTTGTAGAGTTGATGTGGATACATTTTTTACTTTGAAAGAAATGATGCAGAAACATTTTGTGCTATGTGATCTGCATATCCCTATAAATTCATCTACTGGGATGCGATAAACAAGACTGTTCCCTACCTTACAAATAATCTTATGTTCCATAAGAGGATTAAGCATGTTCAGGGAACTGCCATTGTCCTAGACATTTAATTTAGAAGGATTCATCTTTACCACTCATCTCATTGAAAGATTAGACAACAAATGTATTCATTAAAGTGCTAACCAAGACTTCCCTTGACATATGTTCTAAGCTGAGCATGATTCATTTCTATGCACCAATTGAAAGGAAGTTTTCAAATTATTATCCTATTTTTCCTTATTTATCTTTTTACATTTACAACTTGCTTGAGGGTCTGGCTCAATTTTTTCCCAAATCCTCTACCTAATGAAGTGTCTTGCTCTATTATTCTAACTAAACGTTATAATACCTGTTCCAATTCCCACTTCAACTTATTTAGCCTTAAGAAGCCAACTTAGAGTCTTAGACTGGGTAGTTCTATCTATGATGAGCTTGCATGGCCATTAGTTCACCAGCATAGATTTCCGTGTTTGGTTTAGAAAGAGGATGAGAATGTGGAATATTTCTTCTTTACCTGCAGGTACATGTCCAGAATGAAGACCAACATGGGAGGCATTTCTGACACACAGACAACCCCAGCTCTGGGCCATTTGGGAGTCAGTTGGGCACGGGGAATGAACCATCCTTACAAGTGTCTCAGACCAAGAAAGGAAAAGTTGGCTCCCTTCACATCAAGAAAAGAACAGTGCAGTCCCTTTGTACTAAGAATATCTGATCCAATTTTGGGGCTCAATTGAGCGACTTTGTGTAACTGCTTTTGTCCCTGACTTGACAAATCAGGTTGTTTCTAGGAATCATGGTGATAAACATCCTTTAATAAAAAAGAAAAGGAGACAGACGAATGTGCACACACAAAAGCATACATAAGAGAGATATTGTGAAATCAGGTTCTCCAATGGTCCAATTTTTTGTAGGAGACAATCAAGTACAATAAGGATGCACTGCCACGGAAATACAGCATTCATCAACCCAAGAGAGCATAACAAACCTCTCAGAGGCATCTAGCTTTGCCCTCAGATCTGCTATCTCGGATTCAGCAGCACAAAGTCGTTGTTCACAAGCCACCTCAGCTTCTTTAGCCGCCTTTACCCTTAGTTCCAGACTGTGCTCATCCAAAGCAGTTTTCAGAGCTTCAGCTTGTAAATTAGCTATGTGCTCAGATTCCTTTATTTCCAATATGGTTCTGAGGTCAATCAGGGTCATAAATAGTTAAAACATTATTAATTAATAAAAAATCACATCACCAAGTACAAAAAATTAGGTACAAATAATTAACGATCACAACAATTCAATAACACATCAAGCTATATTGGCATGGCAACACATCTGAATTTGATACTTTCCTACACGTAGTCAATTACAGGAAAAAAAAAAAAAGTATCAATAAAACTATATAAGGATCAGACCAGATATGGTCTAAAAGCTAACCTAAAAGATTTATGATGCCCCATGCAAGAATCCAGTCCCATCATAATTTTGTGTTTGAGAATTTAGAAAAATAAATTACTGTATAATCCTGGTCAAGAATCTGACAAATAAATCTACCGAACTAAAACTCAAAAGAAAAGGTACCATACATCAGAGACTGCCAATGCAAAAATACTTTATTTGTTATGAACAAAGCTTTCATTTTTTTTTTGAAAAGGAAAAAAGGGGTTAACAAGAGAAGTTAGCCCCACATAAATTAATTAAACGAGGCTAAAGGCTCCAAATATTACAAAGGGAGGAGAATGTGCCCTTTACACCCTCTGCAGAAACCCATTCTCCCACAAAAATAGCACCATTATGCTCCCTCGAAGTGCACCACAATAAGGTACAGCCCTTCTAATAGATCCCTCATCAGAAAGAGGGTTGTGAAGACTAGTCCAAAAGCTTGACAATGAGTTGTGATTAATAGTCCCCACTTCAAAGGAAGACTAGCACCCCTTTGAAAAAAAGCAAGTAAAGAAAATGTGTTCTATGTCCTTTGGACCACCTACACAGAGGATGCACGTGTCTTCCACATCAAGAGCCCAATGCCTTCTGAAGCACCTAGTAATGAGTCTCCCTTGCCTCAAAAGCCACATAAAGATCTTGACTTTGAGTGGCATGCGCGCTTTGCAGAATTTGAGGCAGTCAGCTGCCAATCCCTGACCAACATGGGAAATCTCCTGTGCAAGTATCAGATGTATGCCTTTTTAACAGCATAGATTTCAATTACTAATCTAAATCATTTGAATAACTATAAATATCCTTCTGAATTTAAAAGCAAATTCAACCTTCCAAGCCTTCGCAATGACCAACTTTTCACAGGCAGTTCAGTGAAGAGATTGTAGCAGATTAGCTGCATTACCATCAGTATCACTTATACTTGAAATGATAGTACTATCAACAGTTTCTTTTTTTACTTAAAACATTTTTTGGGGAAAAGGTAAAGGATTGGTCACTCGAGGCTGATGACAATCCATCTTTTTTTCTTAAAACCGGTTGGATGAATGTTAAAGAAAAGTCATTCTAAGGGGCATAGTGTGGAGTATGCGAGATACTCAAAACCTCGTGAAATTCTCCACATTGTGCCTTAGAAGGGGACAACCGTCAATCATTCATCACCCACCAGATTTCAATCACCAAAATGAGCATCCGTCATGTGATCTATCATATGGCTTTTTATGACTCCTATTTTCTAAGGCATGATTCAACATCTGACTATTCCATAATTTTTTCACTCAACACACGATCTAACCTCTCCAAAATTATGCTCCGAACTTGCTCATTTTCCAAGGTCACCATCCTCCACTTAAGCCAAGATCAATGGCCAGACAAGCATTGCACTTAGACATCCACCATGACCAAATTCCACAATTGGCTATATAAGTCTTCCCAGT
Organism: Thalassia testudinum; assembly: GCA_037157565.1. Lineage (NCBI taxonomy): Eukaryota > Viridiplantae > Streptophyta > Magnoliopsida > Alismatales > Hydrocharitaceae > Thalassia > Thalassia testudinum. Next base: position 480,768 of record JAZHRO010000080.1, read on the forward strand.
TCGCAACCAACCAGTTTCTTCTAGCTTAACCAATCCTTCCTCAAACTTAACAGACTTCCTTTAGAATTTAAATAGCTCAAGGAAGTCGAAGAAGGGAATAGCTTTTTTCGTTGGAAGGAAGCAGGCAAGATTGGTAGTCATAGACCTAAAACACAAAGCGTTTGCTTTTGGATGATACCCGGGATTGTCATCCTTGATTCAAAAGAAGAATGAGATTCAAAGGCATACCTTTTCATTTAAGGCATGTTGATAGCATTCCGCCAGAGAGTGATCTTCTTCATGTCACATGACGTCAACCAATAACCCTAGACGTCTAATAGATGGAGGTTTAGCCTCCTCCAGATCAAGCCAATGCCCATCTCAAGCACAATGAATGAAGTCAGTCGACCACTTTTGGTGTTTGATGCCTCATTGGATGACAAATGGTCGATCTCAAGAAGCAAGTCAATCAAAGGTCACATTCATTCCAACTTTCTACGTCATAGTCAATTCCAATACCCTAACTGATGAGTGCCCCAATAACCTGCTAATGAATCCGAGTCCATAGTGAAACATGCCATTCCATTCTGCATGATTAACACAAAAAAAAGTGTACCACTTTGTTTACCCTTTTAACCACCAAACACCTTTATTAAAGTTAATATTTTAGCTTTAAGCTACAGGTTTCCAAGACATGAGTCATTCTGTAGAATTATCCAACAGCCATGAATTTTTCAAATGACATAAATTTTAGCTTTAAGAGTTTTTTTTAGAGGAAAAAGAACAGTTACCGGCCTTCAGTAACCATCTAAAATAATATTAAAAATTAAAACAGACTTACAAATTGTTCAACCACAACTCAGAGCGATAACACGCCTTCCTTACAACACGTTCAACCCATGCTCTCTCCATCCTAAAATGGAAACATTCCGTTGCAACCAAATAGACCACAAAGTTGCAATAGTTTTCACCCATCCTATCGTATCTGCATGCACCAGAGAGCGAAACGAATCCCACCAAGAATCAAGGGAAGACATATCAGCCTGCTGCACATTACTCTTCTCCCATACCTCCTTAGAAAAGTCACACTAGAAGAAGAGGTGGTCAAGATTCTCTAGTGTCGTCCCACAGAAGATACAGTCCAAATCATCATTCGTCCATCTTGACCGGAAGACTTTTGTCCTAAGCTTCTCTCTTCTAAATAGCCACAAGAAGATTTTACACTTTAAAGGGATCAGTAATCTCCGCACCATAGAACAGTCCTCCCAAACAAGAGAAACCAGCCCCACCGCTAGAGTCAACTTCTTATATGCTTTAGCCACAATAAAAACACCCTCCTCCCACAATAAGCCATCCAAAGACTCATCATTGATAGAAATCCACAGTAAAAACACCCTCCTCCCACGTGAAGCCATCCAAAGACTCATCACTAATAGAAATACCATGTAGTAACTAAAGCATCTCCTGTAACTCATCCAAAGAAGTATCAAAGAGACTAGGCAATAAGATCAAGGGCCAACTTCTAGTAGTAGAGTCCTGAACCTCCAAAACAAGTACATCTTTGTCCCAGGCTAAACCAAAAAGGCGAGGAAATAAAAACTGGAGTTTGCCACTCCCTATCCAATCATCCTTCAAAAAACGAAAGGAACACCTAGCATTAAGCCTTAGTCCAGAGTAACCAGACAAAATGCCTTGCCTAATGAAAAGCTGAATAGAAGCCCAAAAAGACGACGGTCGCACCAGTCTAGAGTGACCGAGCCCAATCTCCACAAGAAGCAAATCAGGTAGTTAGGTAAAGATACACAATTTTGTGCACAATAACATGTACTTTAAGTATGTAGAGGGCAGAGGATCAAATTCAAAACATGTGCAACGCATAACACATACACTACAAATAGCACCCAAAGATCAGTGGCAACAATAAGACCAAGGAATCTGCAAAAGCCCCAATCCACAAGAATCTGATCAAGGCATCCAGTCAAGGGGGTTTCAATCAGAGATAGGAGTCCCAATCAAGAAGAAGCCCCCAAATCTGGTCTGGATGGTCCAATAAGGACCGGATCAGGACTGGGTGGCTAAATTGGAGCCAAGCAATGCTAGATCTAGCCATCGAAGGGCCTAACAGCATAAGGCTGGTGTGTACCCCCCTAAGTCAAGATCTGGCTTGGGCAGCAATGCTGAGCCCCTAACAACAGCAAAGGGAGAAGGTAGGCGGTAGCAATGACCTCAAGGAGGATCGTCGGACCCTCTGGAGACTACCAACAATGGTCTCTGACGAAGAGGGGTTCGGATGAAGAAGGGCAAACATACTACGTCATTCCCATTGATCATGCCTATCATGGCATCTTCAAACTTAGCAGTCACACCTTTAGCCCCCCATGACTTCATGGAAGAATTTAGAAAAAAAGGAATTACCTTCTTTTTACTTCTTTGCACCATATAATCAATGTAAAGGTCGAAGCAAAGCCCAATAGCAGTTGTTGGGCTTAAACTCAAGCACTGCCAGTGAGGCAACAAGGAGGAACGACTGGCGGTGAATCCCTAAGGGGTTGCCCAGTTGAGGAAGAGCTAGCCGGACAATCATCGATGATCCCTAGAAACCCTAAGGCTAGGGTTTTCTCCTTCCTTCTTTTCCCTCGTCTTTCCTTTTTTTGTTTTGTCTTGTTGTGGAAGAAAAGAGAGGTGATCAAGGGGGTACAAAACACTAGTCTAAGAATGCTACTCTGATATCACGTTGAAGAAATGAAACGTCTTATTGAAATTAGGAACCCTAATCCCTCTTATATGAAGAGTAGGATTAGAAAAACTTCGTAAAAGACCCAACAGGAATATAAAACTGAGAAACCAGACTATAAACTAACTAGGATTCTCCAACCTAAATTAAATTGACTCAAACCTAACATAATGGGAGTCATAACTATCTAATACTCTAACATATATATAACATATATCCATAAACTAACAATATATCACAATTATACTTACAAATATATAATAACAAATGTGTAAAACATATATATATGTCATCACGAACAAACAATAGTCTAAGTAAGATAGATCAAATATATTGTGTGTGTATGTATATACAATAATATACAACACTAACATAAAAAATATATAACTTAACACTAAAGTAATCTTATGATCTTACCTAGAGTGAATTAGGAATAGGGCGACGAGATGCAAGGCAACCCAGGCAATGAAGAAGGCGACCAAGCAATAACCCAAATGAGACCCCTCGCCTAGGGCAACTCTAAGCCAACCTTTGGTTTTCTTACCTAGCTCGGTACCCCGAGGTGATAGAGTTGATATCATTAGATTAACCTCCAAACTAGATATCTCCCCAAAAATTCTACCAAGTGCAACAACATTTTTCACCTCCCTGTTCGCTCCCTCCACAAAAAAAAGGTTGTCATCCGCATACTGCAAAATAGGCGTCTTTTATTTTTTCCTTTTATTTTTTCTTTATTGTTCTTTTACTACTAGCCAGATTGTACTCCTATTCCTTTTGTGCTCCTCTGTGCACTGAAGGCACACCCATCTTCACTTTACAAGTTACAACTATCATATCTCGATGCATTTGGCCATTGCCTTATATAGAAATAACTTGGCTAGAGCCTCACACAGGAATAAGTAACTTTGAGTGTTAATCTTCCAGAGTAATACAATAATGCAGCTCGACCAAAATCATAGTTGTACTAAGCGATACTTATATTGCAGCTACCATGATAGTTACATACCTATTGTCATAACGTTCTTGTCCATACATATCCAAAAAAATTGCTAGCTCCTTTTTCTCAGCTTCCAAGTTTTCAATCTGTAGTTGCAACAGTTAAGTTGATGCAATCAATAATTAAATGGAGTCTATCATCAAAAATGGTTAAGAATTTTGTCAAGAGATGAAAAGAGGGCATGCATACCAATGTTTTAAGGGACTTTATCTCCAGCATTTGCTGAGCACACTTATCTGACAATCTCTGCTGATCACCTGTCTATAAAATACAGAAGTTTGTACATGAGTGGAAAAAAGAAATGCATGGATATACATGTAACATGCAAATGCAAAAACATAAATTTTGTAACTTGTTCTAAACTCCACAGACCATTGAGTTCTGAAACAATGTAACATAAATTTCCAGCGAGAATTGATAAAATTAATGAGAAGACACTTTTGTAGAACCTAGCTTGAACAGCAGCTGCCACACGATTATGCACAGATGTTATGGCAGGTCATTAGATTGGAATACCATCTCTGCTGTCCCACATGGTGATTCAGCTTTTTGGAGGGGTTTTTGAGCCCATCCTATTGGAGTTGGAGGGGTTATAAAGACAAGATGGAAAAGATATTTTCATAAGCTATTTAATGAAAAATAAAAGAATGATATCATCTTAGGGGAGTTAGTTAACTCAGAAGAGTATGTGAATCGGGCATGTTATCGAAGGATACAAAAGAAAGAAGTAGAGGAGGCTTTGAAGATGATAAAAAGTGGGAGGGTTGTTGGGCCTGATGATATTCCTATAGACATTTGGAGAATGACAGAAGAACGGGGTATAACTTGGCTCACAAATTTATTTAATACTGTGTGGAGAGGCAAGAAGATGTCAGAGAAATGGAGGAAAAATTTTGTGATACCTTTATACAAGAACAAGGGTGATATATAAGATTGTTCCAACTATAGAGGTATTAAGTTGATGAGTCATACGATGAAACTTTGGGAAAGAATAATTGAAAGAAGGGTGAGGCAAGTCTCTATAGTAATTGAAAATCAATTTGACTTTATGCCAGACAGGTCTACTATTGAGGAAATACATCTCTTGAGACGTATGATGGAGACATACAAAGTGAAGAAAAAGGATTTACATATGATTTTTATTGATTTGGAGAAAGCCTATGATTCTGTCCCAAGAGATATCTTGTGGAGAATTTTGGAGAAGAGACAAGTGCCAGTTATATATATCAACCTCATAAAAGATATGTACTATAGAGAAGCAACTTATGTAAAGACTAAGAATGATTTGACAGACTACTTTGATATCACCATTGGTCTGCATCAAGGTTCGACTTTAAGCCATTATCTTTTTGCCTTGGTCATGGATGAGTTGACAAAGCATATCCAAGTTGAGGTGCCTTGGTGTATGCTTTTTGCTGATGACATTGTGTTGGTTAATGAGACAAGAGATGGAGTGAACAGAAAACTTGAGCTTTGGAGAGAACCCTGGAAGATAAAGGATTACGCATAAGTAGGACGAAAACTGGGTATATGAAATGCAAGTTTAGTAGTAGAGGGAACAATGAAGGGATTGACGTAAAAATTGGAGAAGAGTGCATTCCAATGAAAGATATTTTTAAGTACTTGGAATCCATTTTCCAACATGATGGTGGAATTGATGGAGATGTTACACATAAAATTAATGCAGGGTGGTTGAAATGGAGGGGTGCTTCTGGTGTTCTCTATGATAAGAGGGTTCCTTTAAAAGTCAAAGGAAAATACTATCGAGCTGTGGTAAGACCAGCCATGTTGTACGATTCTGAATGCTGGGCTATAAACTATAGGCATGTATAGAAGATGTCTGTGACAGAAATGAAGATGTTAAGATGGATGTGTGGTCATACAAGAAAGGACCGTATTTTAAATGAGTTTATTAGAAAAAGGGTTAGGGTGGCACCGATAGAGGATAAAATGAGAGAGGCCTGTCTAAGATGATTTGGACATTTACAAAGAAGGCCACTAGATGCTCCAGTTAGGAGATGCGAGAAGTTGGAGGCTGAACCCGCTAAGAGGGGGCGAGGAAGACCAAACAAGTATTGGAAGGAAACTATTAAGTATGACATCAATTACTTTAATTTAAGTCCTAAAATGGCTGAAAATCATTCTGTGTGGAGGCAAAGAATCCATATAGCCGACCCCACTTAGTGTGGGAAAAGACTTGGTTGTTGTTGTTGTTGCATTCTTGATGGGAAGACTTTCAGGTTAGGGATAGAGGATTGGACGGGAGGAGGATTGTCACAAAGTTAAGGGACAAGAATAGGAAGAGGTGTTGAGCAGGTATTAAGGGAGTGATTAATGGATGTTGCAAGAAGCAAAGCTAGATACTTGTGATGGCTATAACCAAGTAACAGGTGCACACTTGGATCATTTTCATACTCCAAATGTTAATGGTAGATTCGATGGTCTCCTAGTAGCTTGGTATGGGGATCCTTTGGTTGTGTAATGGTGGTCAAGTGATCTTCCACTCTGGCAATGGACCTATTGGGTAGGAGTGATTGTTACTTCATCAGACTGAATACCTATGCCCAAGAGGGCAACAAGGTGTTCCAGGTAGAGTTATCTCAATAGGTTAAGGAAGGGGCTTGGTTGTGCATTGGAGACTTCAATGCTAATTTGTCTTTGAAGGACCATTGAGATGTGCATAGAGATCATGATGGAGATGTTGAGAACTTTGTTGATTGGGTCGCTAAAAGTTGGGGCATTGAACTAGAGGTCCTTATTTGTCAATTCTCCTAAAGGGGTTCCAACTAAGGGGGTTCAAGATCCAAGCCTGATGGGTCATCTGGTTCTATCTCCTTCTATGAGCATTTCCCCTTAGTCTAGCAACAGTCCTTCCTAAACCTGTCCTTGATCATATACCGTTAGCCTGGGGGTCAAGGAATGGCATTTGGTTCAGCACTTATTTCAGATTCAAGAGATTTGGCTGCTTGAAGATGAGCTTCAAGGAGAAAGTGGAAAGTAACGGGTGTAACCTAGTGGGGCCTCCTGCCCTTATGTTCCAAATGGAAATTGTTTCTCAAAGATAAGCTTTAGGAGTTTGAAAGGAGTTCAAAGGCTACTCATAACAAAGTTTAAGAAGTGGCCCTCACAAGGATTTCTAGACCAGCTCGCTTGGAGGGCGTTTGGGATAAAGATGTGGGCAAGAAAGTTCAACTACAGAGGGAGCTTCACTTGAAGGATAAAAAAGATTAAGTTGCTAGGAGGTAGCAATCTCGCCATCTATGCCTTAAAGAACTAGCTGCTATTTTTTTCTATTTTTGAAAAGAGAACTAGGTGTGTTGATAGAGCACTCTAGGTATCTATTGGTTTACTATTTTGGACTGTTATATCATTTATTTTGTCCTCTTTGACTTATGTTGTAATTTTCTCAACACCTCTCTAAATAAAAAAGTGTAGATTTTATTTGAGAAATGACTAATCATTTTCTTCGACTTGTATCAGAGTGACGATCCTAGATCGTCACTCAGATATCCCACCTACACAAGCCCCCGTACCCTTCCACAAAAAAAAAAACCTAACTTCCCTGTTGGGACCCCAAAGAGCCTCTACCGCCACTACCTGCTGCTTGGCTGCGGGCAGTGGTGGTTGGTGGGGTGTTCTCGCCAACAAGAAGCAGTAACACCTCTTAGAGACGTTGTTAGGGCCTTCCCCATACCCTAACATGCGATAAGCTTGATCTGAGGGGTGCTAGCGACTCTTGGGATGTTATCTAGGGTCTCTAGATCTTAGATTTCATGTTCAAGACGTCACATTCTCTCTGATTTTCAATTGTTCATGATCTAAATAGTGATTTGAGATCACATTTGGAGCATCTTGTGGCAGTCCTAAGGCAGGATGGCCTCCTCAAGTAGTTCAAAGTGTCATCGATTACCGCTACGGACATCGGGAGTTGCAAAACTCCCTTCTTCGTTCATATTGCCAAGTTGAATGAGACCAATTATGCCAGATGGTCTCAGACGTTCCTCATGACTGTTGAAGAACATGATAAGGAGCACATCCTATTGGAGTTGGAGCCACAAGACAAGACCGAAAAGAATGCAACATGGAAGAAGGATAATACGATGGTCCAAGCTTGGATCATAAACTCTGTGGAGCCTCAGATTGATGATGGGATTATATACTATAGGACGACCAAGGAGATGTGGGATTCTGTACCTGACACGTACCCTCACAAGAAGAATTCCAGCAAGGTGTTTAAGGTTCACCATACCACTGGTGGACCCAAACAAGAGGATCAGTCGCTTTCCCAGTACTATGCCACTCTAAAGGGGTTCCTTAAGAAGTATAATGCATGTTGTCCTATCTGCACTTGTGCCACTCAGAGAGCGCACAGGAAGGAGTATGTTGTCCTCCAGTTTCTTGATGGACTTGGACCAGATTATGAGGCTGCGAGGTCCCAGATCCTGACTCTGGCTAAGCTTCCATCGCTTGAGGAAGCTTACAGTCGTGTGAGTAGGGTGGTTGTTAAGCCATCCATGTCAAAGGTTGGACAAACTCCTATTCTTGTTGTTGTTGCATGTGGAAGACATGGTACTCCATTTACTAGGGGGAGAGGACATGATGGTCAAGACACGAGTGGCAGGCCCCGCACCATCTGCTTGCATTGTGGGAAGGTTGGCCATTCAAAGGCTTTTTGCTGGATGAAGTATTGTAGACCTCCCATGGCCAACCAAGCTATCTCTTCTGAGGAGGCGAGCAACATGGTGTCCCGTGTTAATTATGATGATATTGTCCAGTGTCTCTCCCAGTTAACCTAGGAGACCACCACTACTGCTGATACTGCTGCTTTGGCCTCCTCAAGTATAACTCCTGCTTATAGATTTGATACCGATAGTTCTGACAATGCCTTGTGGTTGGTGGATTCAGGTGCGTCTCAATATCTCAGTGGTGATGAGACCTGTTTCAAACAGGTTCAGGATGTTCCCTCAGGTAGATCTGTGTAGGTGGCAAATGGCAGGCAGTGCCAAGTTCATGGTAGAGGACATGTGGCAGTGACTCCTACACTGACTCTACCTAATGTTCTCTATGTTCCAGAATTTCTTATTAGTCTTTTGTCAATCAGTAGGATTACAAAAGACCTACACTGTCGTGCAATATCTGATGAGTTGGGCTGTATTTTTCATGACAAACTCACGGGGAGGATGATCAATGGCGGACATGAGGAGAGGGGTGTGTATCACATGATCCAAACTCCATTTGCTGCTATGTGTCAGGGCGATGTTGCTTTTATTGTTGGTACAGCTCTTCAGTGGCATCGTCATCTTAGGCACCCTTCACTGGACAGGCTTCAACGCATATCCCTCACATATCGCCTGCTACCAAGATTTTGTGTGATGCATGCAAGCTAGAAAAGCATCATAGAGCCAGATTTCCTTCTAGCTCTTCTCCAAGTTCTGCTACTATTTTTGACTTACTTCGTATGAATGTATGGGGTCCTCGTAGAGTATCAGAAAGACTTAGTCATAGATTTTATCTACTTGTTGTAGATATATTTTCAGGATGTCATGATTATTTCTTTTAAAGAATAAACCAAATGTTGGGTCTATGATTGAAACATTTATTTTACAAATAAAGACTCAATTTTCTACCACTGTGAAAATTGTAAGATCTGATAACACTTTAGAATTCTGTATAACTAAGTTAGGAGCCTTTTACAAATCTCTTGAAATTGTGAACCAAACATCTTGCCCCCATACCTTGCAACAGAATGTAGTGGAAAGAAAATACTATTATGTGTTAGATATGGCAAGAACATTACTGATGCAGCATAATGTGCCACAGGTGTACTGGAGAAATATTGTGTTACTTACATGCTATTTGATTAACAGATTACCTAACTCAGCTATACAGGAACAAGTTCCTTGGCAGGTCCTCTATCCTGGGAAGGACCTATTACTATACCACCTCGGGTTTTTAGTTGTATAACCTTTGTTCACCTTCTAGGACCTAGCAAGGATAAGTTGGCTCCAAGAGCAGTGAAGTGTGTCTTTCTGGGTTACAGTAGCACCCAGAAAGGATACAGATGCTGACTCCCAAGGCAAGAAGTATTATGTGAGTGCAGATGTCACATTTCATGAGCCTATTCCCTATTTCTCTACAAATGGTCATCAGGTGACGTTTGAACGAGGCCCGACTCCTATGCATGTTCCATCAGTTCCCTTGGAACAAATCCCAGTCACACATAGTGAGAATACCACTATCACAGAGACTTCCATGAGGCAAAAGGCTAAGATTACTTAACTCTACAGGTTACCTGTCACATACAGATAACATGCATGGCGAAAACAACACACCCCCCCCAACCACCTCAGCCACCTGTCTCCTCCCCTTGTCATGTATGGGTTGATACTAACGTGAGTTGTCCTAGTAGTGCTTGTACAGGTTCCTCTTATGAGTCTTCTTCCAATGTTGCTACTGAGCCTATAGAGGAGGATGTTGAGCTTTCGATTACTATTCGGAAGGCTCATCGCAACTATGCACGTTACCATATTGCAAGGACAGTGTCTGCTGCCAATCTTGTGAGATCATTTGCTACTTTCACAGCTGCTCTCCCTGCAACACAAGCTCCTACATCCCATCAGCAAGCTATGCTAGATCCAAAATGACGTCAGGCCATGAATGATGAGATAGCTGCTCTACGCTCCAGAGGGACGTGAGACTTGACTACTCTACATCCTCACGCCAGAACAGTGGGGTGTCGCTGGGTCTTTGCTCTCAAGTACAACCCACATAGCACGATCTCTCGCTATAAGGCGAGACTAGTGGCAAAGAGATTTGCCCAAACGTATGGGGTCGATTTCTTTGATACATTCTCTCCTATAGCTCGACTGCCTACTATCAAGATTCTAATGTCTATTGCTACTCATTACGACTAGCCTCTCCATCAATTGGATGTGAAGAACATATTCTTATATGAAGATCTTCAGGAAGAGGTCTATATGCAACAACCCCCAGGGTTTGAGACTCAGGGGGGATGTGTATGTACACTGAAGAAAGCCATCTATGGCTTGAAGCAAAGTCCGAGAACTTGGTTCCAGAGACTATCAAAGGAGGTGTAGATCATAGGGCTCGTGAGGTCATATGTTGATCACTCATTGTTTGTCAAGAAGAGCAAAGGAGGAGTTGTTGTACTCCTAGTTTATATGGATGATTTAATCCTTACTGGAGATGACATTGCTGAGATAACATAGGTGAAAAGGAAGCTGGCTGAAGCCTTTGTGATAAAGGCTCTGGGTGAGGTCAAATACTTTCTTGGCACTGAAGTGGCATGCAACAGAGAAGGCATTGTTCTTAGTCAACACAAATATACTCTTGATATCTTGTAGAAGACAGGAATGATGGGATGCAAACTTGCTAATATACCTATGGATCCCAAAGGACACCTCTATGATATAGAGTCTTCGCCTATTGATAGCAGGACTTATAGGCAGTTAGTTGGTAAGTTGTACCTTACTATTACATGTCCTGACCTTTCCCTTGCAATGGGGAAACTCAGCCAATTTATGGACAAACCAATCAAGCAACACTGGGATGCTACTACGCAGGTGGTTAAATACGTAAAGAAAGCACCTGATAGAGGTATCTTATTTCAGAAGGGCACACCTATGAGTATTATTAGCTATTTTGATGTCAATTATGCAGGGTCCATGGCAGACAAGAAGTCAACAACTAAGTTCTACACTTATGTGGCAGGAAATCTAGTGACCTAGAAGAGCAAGAAGCAGCATGTGGTATCTAGGTCTGGTGCAGAGTTCAAGTACCGGGTATGGCTCAGACAACTACAGAGATCGTCTGGGTCAGATCAGTGCTACAAGATCTCCATGTCCAGGTAGAGAGACCAATGGAGATGAGGTGTGATAATCGCGCTGCTACATACATTACAAATAACCCAATGTTCCATAAACGTACGAAGCATGTTGAAGTTGATTGTCACTATACCAAAGACCTGATACAACGTTGGATTATCTACACTACATCAGTACCTTTTGAAGATCAAATTGTAGATATATTCACAAAGCCTCTTCCAAGATCCGTATTCAATAGACGTTCCAAGCTGAACATCATTGATATATCTACTCCAGCTTGAGGGGGAGTGTTGATAGAGCACTCTAGTTATCTATTGATTTACTATTTTAGACTGTTATGTCATTTATTTTGTCCTCTTAGACTTATGTTGTAATTTCCCCAACACCTTTCTCTATATAAAGAGGTGTTGGGTTTTATTTGAGAAATAAGACTAATTATTTTCTCCGACTATGTGCTAATATAAGATTCATCTATGCTATTGTTAATAACTGAAGGAGATAAAATCGGATTGAGTCCATTAGGTCTAGGTGGGAAGTCAAGAGTGGGAGAGGAGGTTGGCAAGACCTTTGTTGACTTCTATAGTTGGCTTTTTCTTTTGTTTGAGAAAAAATTTAGAAGGGGCATTGTTTAGAGGATGTAGGCTCTAAGGCCTAAGGGCTTATCACACTAAGCATATCAAAGCAAAGGTGGGTACTATGAAGGTTCACCCCTTTACTAAGAAAGAGGTTTGGCATGCATTACACTCTCAAGAGTAAGAGGGCTCCCCGAGCCCAAAAAATTTTTTTATCTTTCCCAAGGAGTTCTAGTACCCTCTTAAGGATGATATCTTGGCCATCTTCAATGCCCTTTCACCAGGTGATGGCTTATCTAAGCTTAATTGCTTTTTCCTTTTCCTTCTACCTAAGACTAATATTGTAAGATGGTGGAGAATTTTAGGAGCATCGTGCTCTCAAACTTTATTTGTCTATTGGCAACTTTTTATGAAGGGAAGAAATACATAGTGGCATTTGAAATCCTATTTTCCTGGAAGAGGAAGGAAAGGAAGGGCTTTTGCTAGAAGATGGATTTCTCTAAAGCCTATGACAACATAGATTAGAAGTTTACAAGGTTATCACTACACCACATGGATTTCCCTTCATAGCAAGATTTTAAATATCGATATCGTATCAACAAGTCAAAAAAGGATATATCGGGGATATATCGCTGATATCGGTAAAATTTGGGGAAATCACTCAGAAAGGCATAAAATATCACAAAATTTAAATGTTAATATTTTTTATGAATAATATATCATGAAAGGACGTCTAAACAACGTGTACATGTGTTATATCAGGGATATATCACCGATATGATGTGTTGTGTCTGTGTGTGTGTTCGTTCCATCGCCATTTCAGCATTCAAACCCAACGCCAGTGCCATCCCGCTATTTTTAGCTCTTCAAACCTCCCGCCCAACCATTTTCAAACATTCCTACCGAAAGCTACCGCCATCAATAGCCAACCCGCCGATATCTCGAGGATATCGCCTGATATATCGATGATATATCACCAATATCCAGAAAAAAAAAATACATTCAGTGGTATCGATACCACCCATCCCCGTTGATACCGATATATTGGTGATATATCGCGATATTTCAAACCTTGCTTCATAGTGAATAAGTTGGATAAAGACCTATGTCATGTTTACTTCCCTCTTTATCCTCATTAATGGTTGTCTAGAAAGTGCATGGATTCAACCTAGGAGAGGTGTCAAGAAGGGCTGCACTTTGGGACCTCTTCTTTTTGTCTTAGGAGTGGATTTAATGGTTGGTGCTTACCTTTTGGTATGTGCCACTAGCAAATTCAAAGGATTTGGATCTATCAGGAGGATTAACGTGTTACCCATTCTATATTATGTTGATAATTGTGGAGGGTCATCTTTAAACATTTTTTACCTAAAAGTTTTGGAGAGAAGTCAAGGTTGCAAGTGAAGTTGTAGAAGTCTAGCTTCCCACCTTTCGATATGACAATTGAGGAGGCAGCCACTTGCAGCAAGATCCTTGGATTCCATGCCTTACAGGTCTCCTTTGTATCTTGGTTTCCACATTTTTCTTGGGGAAAGAATCTTGGTTTCCATTTATCCTGGGAAACATTACCAAACAACCCATTTTGCATTGGATAAAATTATATTAATATGGACTAACTAATAAACAGAAGCTGGGATTTGAGCTCTGCTTTATATTAGAAAGGTGTTTTCAAATTCCTACAATCACGAGGATTCTAAAGATAGTCATCACGTGAGAATCAGATCTCGGATGCACATATGGTACGCAATTCCATGTAGGATTCATTTAAAGACCTGTTTTATCTCAAACGACCTTGGATCTGGATTATAAAAGTTTCTTTGGAGCCCTTGTGGCACCATGTTTCAAACAGCACTTTTTTTATTTTTCTGAGAAGATAAATGTGGTGGGCATGAGATTTAAACCCATTCCCTCTTGGATGCCAAGGGGGTGCTCTACCACTAAGCCAACCTCCCTTGGCAGCTTTCAAACAGCACATGCCGTATGGAAAACAGTGATCAGAAGTTTGAATTATGCTTATGTTAGTGTCCATTTAAGAAAAAAGGAAAGAAACCAGTAATAATAAATTGGTTAAATTAAAAGATCCATTGAGTCAAACCCGAGTCTACCACTTATATATATGCCGTTTTTCCCACTATTCACATAAACCACCAGCCACTTCCTTTATTTCTTTCCCCCTCATTGTAGAGAGAGAAAGAGAGAGTAACACATTAGCAATAGAGGCTTCAGCAGTTATGGCAATGCAGCTCCTACAAGTGTGCTGGAGCTCAAAGGCAACAATAAAAGTTCCATCACAACAATCAGAGTAGTGTTGACGGTAGTGCAATTTGTTAGCGACTGCAACACTAGCAGCATTGCAGTGAGATCCTAGTAAAAAGCTGACAAGGGCAAAGGCATGCCAAGAGAGGTAGCAATGGAGAGACAGCCAGAGGCGTATCAACAAGATACAGCAAATGCCAACGATGTGGAAGAAGGCCAGTGCAACCATATTACTTCACATTCTTGAGTTTTAGCCTCGATGCATGTCATGTTAGGTGTCCGAATATGTTGCATTAAATAATGCAAGTTTCATTTCAGAACACCATTTCATCATAGCAGCAGAATTGAAGTCATTGGTATTTTCTTCAGGTGAGTCTCTGCGCCAGATATTATGCTGACAACACAAAGGCCACAGAGGGCGGGGCACCATGTGTGTGTGGTGGGGTTGGTGGGGGGGAAGCTGAATTTTTGTAGGTGCAAAGAAAGCATATTCGCAACCTAAGATGGAATTTGGGCTTCGATGGGTGAGGGAAGGGAAGAAGCCCACCGATTGAATCATTTTACTTCCTGCCATCAAAAGGCACACCTAGCCCTAACTACATCCAACAAGAAGGAAGTATACAACAACACCAGCAACAATCAAACCTTTTTCCACGCTGAATAGGGCTGGCTACATGGATTCACTATCTCCACTCAAATCTATTTTGAACCATTTCTTACAAGAAAGAAGTATGCTTAATGAAAATCGTCTATACCAAGGGAGGAGGGATGAATGAAGGACATGAAGTCCCAATGACTAGAAAAGGGTCTCTCACAGCCAATTTTTCATCTTTAGCATGCTACATCGTTTCTCTTACTCCAACTACTCCTCTGCTCGCTCCTTATCAGAAAATGTAGTATCTCAACTATAACTAATACCTTCTTCAGTGATCAACCAAAGTCCAAACTTGCAATGGTTTCGGCAGAGAGCTTGAATGAAAATCTCCAATTAACTCCACGAAAGACATTTTTCAGCATTGAATTCCAAAAGGAACATGTCCAATATGTAGATGTTATGTTATGTGAAGGACTCTCTTGTCATTTGTTTTTATTTGTTGGACTCTTGTTCTAATTTTCCCTCATCTCTCTATATATAAAGAAGCGTAGGGCTGGCATAGTAATTTGAAAACTTTCACTTTCTTCAACTTGATATCAAAGCTAAATTGAGAACACCACCAAACAAAACCCTAACCCTACCACCAACCTCTCTCTTCCTCGCCTCATCGTTACTGGCAACCAGCATTGCCGACCACCAACAGCGCCGCCTGCAACTAGCACCACCGGCCACTAGCCTCAGTGTCGCCGCCTTCTAGGAAGCAAGTGGGGGCAGTGCCACCCACTGGGCCTGTTCCTCTCCCTATTGGGCGGTAGGGGGAGGGGCAGAACAACTGCCCATCTCTCCAGGAAGGTCCTTGACCTTGGTATGGTGTTTTGTTAAGGTCTAGGATCCTCCAAGAGATGATCTGAAGTGTTTCTACTGGATGCTATGATCAAATCTGACTTCTGAATTTTATTCGGGATGTGTATTTCCCTTGTTGATGAGATTTTTCGGGTGTGTATTCTCCCTGATTTGTTGACAGATTGTTGAAACCACGTGTGCACGGATTTCTAGGTGTGTATTCCCTAGTTTTATTCAAAATCAAATCTGTGTTTGAAGTTGTTTGAAGGTAATTGTGTTGTGATTGCACTATGGCCTCATCATCAGAAGAGACTGGGGTAACATCGGAACAGACTGGAGAAAGTGTGGTCTACAAAAACCCATTTTTTGCACCAATTGTGAAGCTAGATGAAACTAATTACCCCCGTTGGTCTCAAACTTTTCTTCTCACTGTGGAAGGGCATCAGAAGCAACATATTCTTACAGAAGCACCACCAGAATAGAAAACAGGGAAATATACAACCTAGGACAGAGATGATGTTATGGCAAAGGCCTGGATATTAAACAATGTGATACCCCGTATTGGAAATGAAGTCATGTATAATAAAACGGGTAAACAGATGTGAGACAGCCTGAACGATGCCTACTCTCATGAGCTGAATTCCACCTAAGTCTTTCAAATTCATTATGATCTTTGCCATCTGAAGCAAGAGTCCATGAGCCTTTCGCAGTACTATTCTACGATGAAAGGACTTTTGGAAAAGTACAAAGCTTCCAAGCCCATGTGCATGCACATCATCTATGTGGAGAGATCAGAGAAAGGAGTTTTCTGCTCATGTTTCTGGCAGGACTTAATGATGACTATGCTGCTGCACATTCTCAGATATTGACATTATCTGAGCTTCCTCCCATTGAGATCTACAGGAGGCTTAGCAGGTTGCAAGTTCAAAACACTCACAAGGTTATCACCAGTAGTGCTACTTCTGCTCATGCAGCTATGAGTACACGTGGAGGATGAAGTAGAACTTTTTGAGACAAAGTAAAGGGATGTGATGATGGTAGTCACAGTAAGCCTACTTGCACTTACTATGGACGGATTGGCCATGTTGAGGCCAAGTGTTGGAACAAACTTGGACAACCTGTTGTTGCCAACCAAGTTACTATGACTGCTCCACCAGCGGTGTCTACTAATACAGTTACTCCTGCAAAGGCGAACTATGATGTAGTAGTGCAGCGTCTAGCACAATTGACTCATGATTAGCCACAGTCTTTAAGCACAACAGCTTATGCCTCAGCATCAAGTATGAGTAATTCTTAGCTAATAGATTTTGGTGCTTCAGATCATTTATCTAGGAATTCCCGGTGTTTTAGGAATACGTAGAAGGTGTCACAGGACCACTTAGTTCAGCTAGCAAACGGTAGGCATGCCCCTATCTGTGGTAAAGGGAGGTGTCTGTTACTCCTATATACCTTTCTGATGTTTATTATCTGCCTAACATGGCAATGCAGTTGCTCTCTATTTGCACCATCACCAAACAACTGAATTGTTGTACCATATTTGATGTGGTTGGGTGTACTTTTCCGAACCGCATGATAGAGAGGACGATTGATAGTGGACATGAGGGGGGTGTATATTGGCTAGTGCAGAGTCTAGTTGTTGTAGCATGTCAGACGAGTACTACTGCGGAGAGTGCCTTGCAATGCACAAACAATTAGGTCATCCTTCTCTAGATAAACTACGTCAGATCATCCTACATCTCTCGCCTACCATGAAGATTCAGTGTGATGCCTGACAGCTAGGAAAGCATTACAGAGCTAGTTTTCCAACTTCTATGCAGTCTAGTAGTTCAGCATGTGTTAATTTACTTCATTGTGATATTTAGGGTCCTAACTGTGTGTCAGACTGACAAGGTTATTATTATTACTTGTTATGTGTTGATGACTTTTCTTGTCTATCATGGTTATTTTTTATGCGTAATAAATCAGAAGTTGATTTTATTATTCAGCAATTTGTGGCTTTTGACAAAACCCAATTTGGTGTGTGCATTAAGACTATCAAAATAGATAATGCATTAGAGTTTGACACCAAGAGTTTGGCATCCTTTTATGGGTCACTTGGTATTATGCATCGGACTTCCTACCCCCGTACGTCACAACAAAATGGGGTTGCAGAACAGAAACACCGCCATATTCTGGATAGAGCTCGAGCCTTACTTATCCAGAACAATGTATCACATACTTACCAGGAAGATACAGTTCTCACTACCTGTTATCTTATTAACAGGCTTCCTTCCTCTATACTTCATAAGTAGATTCCATGGAATATCCCATATCCAAATGCACAGTTGTTTTTAATGCCCTCGAAAACATTTACTTGTGTTGCTTTTGTGAATCTGCTTGGGCCTAGTCGTGATAAACTGCTCCTAGAGCAGTTAAGTGTGTGTTTCTTAGATACACATGCACTCAGAATGGATATAGGTACTTCGATCCTATATATTAAAGGCACTATGTTAACACGGATGTGACATTCCACGAGCCCATTCTGTATGTTTCCACATTAGGTAATCAATTGAAGGATGTGGAAATGGTTTTGCCTATGCCTGTGCCTCCCATAGCCATGGAGGATTTTTCTCAGGATAGTAGTCCCCCTGGTACAAAGCCACCTGCAAGCACATTCAGAGTGGTACCACCAGATGAGAATACATTCAAGGATACCACATATCGACTACCTATCAGTTATCGAGAGAAGATATACCTCCCCCTCCTCAGTTCCTACTGAACCACCACCGTCCCTCCTCGCTCAGGTATGTGTTGAGGCTACTGACAGTGCCTCTACTATTGCTTCTCCAGGTTCTTTCTCCATGTCTATGGATGATGATATACTTATTGCTATTCGAAAGGCTCCCCGTTCATGTGCCCAGTTTCGTGTGGCTGAGAGTGTTGTTTTCGCTGATTCTCTGCGTACTGAGTTCCATGCATTCACTATTATTTTTAGTTCTGAGATACCGACTTCCTATTAGCAGGCTCTCCTGAATCTGCATTGGAAGTCTGCTATGGCGGAAGATGTCTACCCTCCGTGACAGAGGCACATGGGAGATTACTAAATTACCCTCCGGTGCGCACCTTGTTGGTGCTAAGGGGTCGTTGCCTTGAAATACAATCCAGATTAGTCTATTTCTCGGTAAGGCTCGCCTTGTTAGTAAAGGATTCACCCAAACCTATGGGGTGGATTTCTTTAACACCTCCCTAGTTGCTTGTCTCCCCACCATCCGTATACTTATTTTTGTTGCAACACACTATGGATGATCTTTACACCAACTAGACATCAAAAATGCATTTCTCTATGACAACCTTCAAGAAAAGATATATATGCAACAGCCTCTGATTTTGAGGTTTAGGGGGATTGTGTTTGCAGGCTATGAAAGGCCATCTATAACCTTAAATAGAGCCTCCAAGCCCAATTTCAGCATCTATCAGAGGCCTTGGTTGTTGTTGGGTTGCAGAGGTCCTCATCTGATCCTTCACTGTTTATGAGGAAAACCAATGGTGGTACTGTAGCTCTACTTGTGTATGTTGATGACCTTATACTCACAAGAGATGATACAGCTAGTATTTCTCGGGTGAAGAAGTATTTAACACACCAGTTTGTTATGAAAGACCTTGGGAAGCTTAGGTATTTCCTTAGCATTAAGATTGCTACAAGAAAGTAGGGTATTGCTATGTCCCAGAAGAAATATGCTTTAGACATTCTCCAGGAGGCAAGCATGCTTGGATCTAAGGGTGTTAATATCTCTATGGATCCAATTGCTCACTTGTTTGATGACACAGCAAAGTTGATGGATAAGAAAGGCTTATAGAAAGCTGATGGGGAAGCTACTGTATCTGACCATCACTAAACCAAATATTAATCTTATAATAGGTAAGTTGAGTCAATTCTTAGACAAACCTGTTGTTGATCATTGGCAGGCAATGATGCAGGTATTGAGGTACATCAAAGAGTGTCCATGTCACAGTCTTTTATTCCAGAAGAAAGCTCCTATGTTTATTATTGCTTATTTAGATGCATACTATGCAGGTGATATTGGGGATAGAAGATCTACTACAAGCTTCTGTACCTTTATAGTAGGAAATTTGGTGACCTAGAAGAGCAAGAAGCAAAATGTGATGTCACGCTCGAGCATTGAATCAGAATATCGTGCTATGACACACACAGCAGTGGAGATGATATGGATACGGTCTTTGTTGCAAGACCATGTTATTATTGAGGAGCCAATGGAGATGTATTGTGACAACAGGGCTACAACTTATATTACTAACAATCCTATGTTCCATGAAAGGACTACACATGTGGAAGTGAATTGTCATTACACTAAATGACTAATTCAGCAGGGTCTACTCCATACTGCTTGCCTAGCCTCTTCAGAACAGACTGCAGATATGTTTACTAAGTTATTATCTCGCCCTATGTTTGAGAAATGTAGGAACAAGCTAAACATGGTTGATATATATGCTCCAGCTTGAAGAAGAGTGTTACATTATGTGAAGGGCTCTCTTGTCATTTGTTTTTATTTATTGAACTCTTGTTATAAATTTTCTCTCACCTTTCTCTATATAAAGAGGTGTAGAGCTGGCTTAGTAATCTGAAAACTTTCATTTTCTTCAACCATAGAACACAAGTTCATTACTTTAAACCTTCAAAAAATCATATAATTCAACCCTCTCATACTCGAGAAAAAATTCCAAAGAGCAAGACAATGTCTCTTCTATGCAGTCATACACTCGATTTCGCAATACAAATGTTAATGCATAACAAAGTCATAAAAGAAAAAAAAGGGACCCTCTTGAAGCCTTTTAAGGTTAAGAATTTGTTTACACCTCAATCCCTATGGACCAAAAGGTAAGTAATAAACTAAAGACTACTTAGATTGGATTGGAATTTCTTGCGGAGCTCCTTGCACAAACATGGTTTTCCATATAGATCGATTGGCTAGATGAACAAGTGTATCACTACCAACTCATTCCAGGTTTCAGCTAATGGAAAACCTAAAGGTAGGTGGATTCAACTACAGAGAGGAATCTAGCAAGGGTGTCCACTTACTCCGCTTCTTTTAGTTTTAGCTATGGATGCTTTGGCAATCTATACGTTTACAACTTGTGGTAATGGCTTTCCTGGTGGGTGTTAACCAATCTTTAGAGGCATAATGATTCCACTCCTTCAGTATACTGATGACAACATCTTTGTTGAAAGGTCAGTAAAGGAGGCTAAGAACATGGTAATATTGGTTGATTTTTTCGGTGATTTCTTGAGGTTGGGAGTAAAGAGGAGTAAATTAGCTTTGGCAATCCCCAAAGTGCTCTTTGCTTATCAAGTATTTAGGAATGCCTTTAACAGAGAAGCCACAAACCCTAAAAGATCAGTTGTTTACTATTGCCAGCATGGAGAGGACGCTGAAGGGTTGAAGGTCCCATCTGTTATCTAAAGGTGAACATCTGGTGCTGATCTAATCTATTCTTACGACTATCATTTTATTCTTTATCTCTATATTCTTGTTACTAGAAAAAAGAAGACATTTTTTTGAAAGGGCACTAGGGAAGAGGGTATACTGGTGGCTTTAGTTGCCTGGGACAACATTTGCCAACCAATTTCCAAAGGAGGTCTAGGTGTCTTGAGCTTAAAGACTATGAACATGGCACCATTGTTAAGTGGGTAGTTAAGATAATGAAAGAAGGGAGGGACCCACTATCTAAGTTCATGGCAAAATGCTATGGAGAACAATTGTCTTGGAAGGATAGATTAATTCCAACATGTCTTGCCTCAACTTTTTCAAGGAGCTCGACGCAAGTGATGCCGCACTTATGTAGTTTTTCAAGCCAAAACTTGGGTGTGGTTAGATTCTAACTGGATGATCACAGAGATACGCGAGACTCATGTTGGCAACAAAGCATGTGCATCAACAGTAAGCATCTGAGATAGTGGTACTTGGACATCACTCTTTTCTGGTGTGCTTCCATAGCAGCAAGTGGAGGAATTATTGATGCTCCAACAAGTGTTGGAGGATTTTCGATCGAGGACAGGTAAGTGGGATGGATGGGAGTGGAAAGATGATTTTCTTTCACTTCTACAAGCTACTACAATGGGAGGTTTTTGTACAAGTTGGGGAGTTTGAAAGAGATTGCAGAATGATTTGGAAGGCAACCATCGCTTTGAAGGTAAAGATCTTTGTGTATCTGCTAAGGTAGAGACTCTTGACGAAGAAGTACACAAGTTTGTGTCAAATGCTTGTATGATTTGTTCCTTATGTAGTGTTAAGTTGGAGGAATGTCAAAACTTATTCTTTATATGCACAGTTGCTAAGGAGGTATGGGAATGGGTGGGTTGTAATGTTAAGTTGGAGGAATGTTGGCACTTATCTTTACATGCACAGTTGCTCCGGAGGTACGGAAGTGAGTGGATACCTCATGGGTGGACACGCCTTCGATACAAAATTTTTGGATTTTATTTTGAGGCGGCTTCTTCAAGACCAAGAGGGAAAGGGCATACCCTTTATCTTGTATTATGGTCTATGATCCTATCTGGTTTTAAAGGAATGGGGCAATTTTTAGAAAGAGGGTCTATGAGAAAATATTTGCTTTCCAAGCGCAATCTTTCATAACTAAGTGATTTGTAACGAAGGGGATGCCCTTTTATTTACTTTGATTTATCCTTAATGAATTCAAAGGACCACCGATAAGGAGTGCGATGTCTTAGGCAAGAAGGGTCACGAGTTTCTATATAAATACAATATTCTTTTTGTAAAAGAGAAAAGGATGATCACATAGGATTCATGATCATCCCAATATACTAATATAAACAGGAGAATCACATCAAAAAAGGATGCAGAAACATCAAATGCTCTCCCAGCATCCTTTAGGAAGGAATCATCACTGCAAATCTTCTCCAGAAAATGTCTCTCCCCCTTAAAGACTACTGGATTGCACTGGAGCCAAAGCACCTGGAGAATGGTGAACAAAGCTCTCACTCTCGTTTAGATTTGAATGCACCAGTATGAAAGGACTACCAGAATTGCTCTCAAGTGGAGTGAGATGGTTGCTACCCACCTGACCTTGCCCAAACCTTTAAAGCAAAAAGAAATGACAAGCGGCATTTCATGCAACAAATCTCTCCAAAACACAAAGTTTCCCCTTCTTGGGAGCATTCTATCTGACCAAATGAACTTTCTAACATGACACATTGTCTCTCCCTACCTATAATGCTAATTATCCACTTTAAGGACAGATTAGTTCATAACCCCCAAATCACCTACAGTTAAGTATGTTTTTTTTTTTTTTACTTCAGTTGAATACAGTGTGCTTGTGTTTTCATCAATTCAATACGATATGCTTTTTCTGCTCTCAAACCACAATAATCCCCCTTGAGCCCTCTAATGCTAGATAACCCATTAAGTAGGAGATCTTGGTAGTTGTGCGCAAAGTTCAAAAAGTCAGTATCCAATTCAGTTGGTTGGGTTACCATATAGAGTATGAGGGTGAGTATGCAGATGAGTATGCGATTTTATATTTTTTTATTTAAAAATATAAAATAATTATTCAGCTTGCTAAAATTTATATTATATGTCCCAAACATATGAAAAATTAAGGTAGAAATCAAGGGTTTTGGGCATTAGGTCATGCTAAGGGTTTTTTGGTTTGAGTTTATGGTTTATCATGTAGGATTTATCAAGTAGGGTTGCAAGTACGCAATTCTCTATTCAGAAATCGACCATATACTCAACCGAGTATATGCCTATGAGGCTCAAGCAGTCGGTCCAAACCAACTACTAAACCGCCCTAGACTATTCGATTCAACATTCCAATGATTGTTGGTCTCCTGCTATCCAAAATCAAAGCCAATAGCAAGACTAGTGTTCAAAGTTGGAGCTAAGGCTGGATCATTGTCTAAACCTAATGCCAAGATTTGATCATGTCTAGACCTAAATCTCCCAAATTTGAGTTTCTAAAGAAGTGTGGACTTTTCAGGGAGGGGCATAGGCCCAATCCTTATCACCTACTACATGAAAGCACCAACAATCCATTCACAATGCTCCCCTGAAGGTGAGAATTTGCACCATCTTTATTTTTTTTGCTAGTGGAAAGAATTTGCTCTATAATTTCATCAAAATTTACCATTATTATGGAAGTAAATGGAGCAATGAACATCGAGAGATAGAGAGAGAGAGAGAGAGAGAGGGTGGGGCAGCGAAGGGGGTTGGGGGCGATAGTTGGACTCAGGTCTCGATGAGGAAGCACACGTCAGGGAAGAGTACCCCTTCTCATGCTCATGAGGTTGTCTATTATAGGTGTCGTTCTTGTAGGTGCATTGCCATGGATTGTTGGGATCCTATTGTTTGCCTCCATTGACAAGGTTGTGGTCATCGTAGAGATGCATGCCCTCTATGACATAGGGTATCAATCAAGCTACCTTTGAGCCATCAGGGCCCCCCAACTAGAAGTGTGCACTCCTTGGTCTCCGATGGTACCCACCTTCAACCCCGTGTTGGAGGGTGCGCATGGTACGACATCGATTAAAGAAGTGTGAATAGTCATACAATCGAGACTCTCTTCTAGGAATTGGAGAGTCGCAATGTTTGCCCCCTCCTGCTTCTTGCTCTTTGGCCTCGACCATGGTGACCTCAGTCAACTTCTCTTCCAAGAGTGTGTAGTTGGGTCCGTTGCACTTTGGTGGAGGAGGCCATCATCGCACGATGGGGCTATTAACGAGAAGCCCCAATGAAGGATGGCATGTGGATCAACATCTACGGGGTTCCGTTGAGGCTGCGCACAGTAAAGGTGGTGGAGGTTGTCAGTGTGTCATGCACAAGGTTGAAGGAGTGTTGTGGGATTGGTCTACATGAGGGTGACCCCTTTAGGGTGGAGGTCTGAGTAAAGGTCTTGGTTGGTTGCTCGGTGTCGAAAAAGGTGGTGTTGCGACATGAGCATTCTTCATGGGTCCTCTCCTTAAGGTTGGGGTGGAAGGGCGGTGGCATAAAGCCCACTTTTGCATAGGTCATCATCAGTAGTGGCATAGAGGCTGTATCACCGATGAGCGCGAGGCCATATCGCATTTGGAAGGCCAGGAATCTCATCGCAAGTCTCGAGGAATGCGCAATGGAGGCACTGCAGGACACGACATTGAAGGCATCTCTTCAATTTCCTTTTTCAACAATGACAAACGAGGAGGCCTCACATTTTTTAAATAGCAATCTCCAGGTGGAGTATCCAAATCCGAAGCTGGTGATCCTATTACCCGATTATTGGAAGGTTTTCTTTTGGGCCTCTCTTTCCCTTCTCCCCCGTTGCCAATTCCTCTTGCCCTATGTTTGTGACGTAGGGGAGCCCTCTCAACGCTCTGACACCGCCCACAACCTTTGGGTCCATCTTTGTTGGTAGTGGGGACGCTGCACCTGATGGAGGCCTCTCACCAATCTGCCTGAACTATCAGAAGCTTGGTGCTCCTATGGGAGACGTCGACTACATTAGGAAGGAGCGAGCTTTTAGGGGAGGTGATGGTGGCATTGGTCATGCCAATAGCCTTAGCAGCAATGTAGGTGCTTTGGCAATGGTAGTTGTGGTTGACGCCACGTCAACATGTTGCTCGCTAGCAAGTGGTAGTAGGGACTCAAAGGTTATTGCAATCACGATTGCGTCTTCTCTAGTAGGTCGGAAGAGGCCTCCTCCGGAGGGAGGTGCTGACCTTGGAATTTTGAAGAGCAACTCTTCGAGTAGCGGGTCCAAGCCTGCTAAGCCGCTAAACCCGATGTAGAGGTTAATCTACAACTCCGTCTACAAGAGGAAGGCTTTCAAGAAGAAAAGAAGTGAGGTGATGGTTCAAAGAGGTGTTGATCATAACACTGAGGTGGTGGATTTTAAGGTGGCCAAGGTGATTAATGCATAGAGAACTACACATTCCACCAAATCGAGGGGTAGGGGTGTATACGGGTCGGGTTGGGACTCAACCCAAACCCAATGCACAGTTTTCAAGTTGGGATTTTTCCAACCCAACCTAACCAGTTACACTACCGAACCCAAGCCAACCCAACCCATAAAAATCGAGTCGGGTTGGGTCGGGTTGGGTGAGTTGTTGACCAGTCAAAAGACGCAAAACTTATGTTTATCTCTAACATACTTTCTATATCTTTCATGCTTAATAACAAAATATTTTTAACTCATAACTAACTTCTATCTTCTAAAAAAATGAATAAAATAGATAAAAACGAAAAACTCAGACCAAGGATGGAATTTGGGACATGGGTGGGGGAATTTTGAATTTGGGACATGGGTGGAATTTGGGACGTTAGAATTAAGCGCGGATGGGATTTGGTGACTAATTAGGTTGTACTTGGGGAAGATTTAAGTTTGGCTTCATTATGTGTGTGTGTGGAATAGCTACACGAGTGAAGCGGAAGTCAATAGGTTCAAAACAAATACCACGGGCAATTCCACAACATCCGATAGCCTCCAGAATGGGAATTTCACATATGAATCAGAACATAGGTTAATTGAACAGAGTTCCAAACCACATCTGCTAGCCGGAAAGTGAGTTAATAGAGCAGAGTGCAGGGCAAGGAGATCGAAAAGGGCTGATCCCAGGAAGTGCATTCTAGTAGGTGTGACGCATCCGTAGATTTCCGGAGTTTGGGAGGAGTTAACCAAAGTCCATTGAAGGGGCAACTTCCGAGGCAGATTTCAAGTACGATGGAAGAAGAGTCTAATTATTCAATCACAAGCTGGTAAAGAAGCACTTGGGGAATTGACTTCATATTCAGAAGTAGGCTCCGCCAAGCAGGAAGCAAATGCACTTTATATATATATATATATATATATATATATATATATATATATATATATATATATATATATATATATATATCGAGTTATATCAGGTTGCAATTTGGGTTGGGTTAGTTAAACTCCAATCCCAATCCAACCCATTTTTTATTGGGTTAGCAAAGTCTCAACTTAACCCAACCCAACCCATTCGGGTTAGATCGGGTTGGGTTCGGGTTGAACCCAACCCATGTACACCCCTATCAGGGGGTAATGGTTGGTCCCATGGTTAGAGAGATCTCTTGGAATGTAAGGGCCTACACGATCAATCTCGAAAGTCAAATTTAAGGAGGTACCTAATGAATGGAGAGTTGATTTTGGTCTCATTCAAGAAACACATCTTAAGAAGTTGGTGGATACGGCCAAGAGGGAGCTCAGGGAGCGCTTAAGTGATGCTTTAGTGATAAATGTAATGGGGAGGTCTAGTAGGCTCCTGTTGCTGGGGAACAAGGATCTATTCCAACAGAACAATTTTGTTTTAAGAAGGATGGTCATAGAGTCCTTTACGTAATAGTCTGATTCATCTACTTTGATTCTCTCCTCGGTGTATGGTCTGGGCAACAACACTACAAGACCTGTTTTGTGGAAGGACCTACATCAAGCCACAATGAATGGGAGGAACTTCAATGTTACCCTATCTTCATGTGACAAGCCAGATGGTAGGACAAACAAACAGAGCAACAATTGACTTTGCAAGGTTGGTGAAGAAGTTGAATCTTCACAATTTGCCCACCTTTGGAGCCATGTACACATGGAAGAATGATAGGGGGTGCATCCAGGATTGACAGGTTTCTATGCTCCGTGGAATTGGCCAAGTGCTTCCAAATGGCTGATGTGACGATTAGGAAGAGATCTTTCTCAAATCATACGCCTTTGGTGTAAGACAGCAATGATGGTAGCCACTTCTCTTCTTATTGCAAATTTCAGAAGGCTTAACTTCTGAAGCCACGATTTCATGACTTCGTGAGGTCAAAGTGGAGTGAGGTGCCTCCATCATCATTAGCTACACTTACACTTGATACAGACCATTAGATTTACTCCAATTCACTAAAAGGAGGTTACGAAAAGGAAGGAGCATGAGAGGACCCATGCTTTGGAGGGGATTTCCGTGCTTGACAGGAAAGACGACATTGGGCCCTTACAGGTTGAGGAGCAATGCTATCAAGACTATCGCCTCAGGCTACTGGGCTACCAGGCCAGGCGAGAAAGCCATAGGTCACCTTAGAGCTATTCCAAGCTAGGGACTTCATCCAAGCTATTGCCTAATCACCTTCTTTGTCGATTGGGTCGCCTTATGTCTCGTCACCTTACTTCTAATCAAGGTTTTAAAAAACGTGAGGTGGTACCAAGGCGATTTAAAAAGATTAAGGCGAGGCGTAAGCCTCAAGGCACTCGAGGTATAAGCCTCAGTTTTTGGATGGAAAATAAGAAAAAATGACACAAATATATACTGTTAAGTGCTAATAATGAAAAAAATGTAAAAATACACTTTTATGCTATTATTTAAATATCCATTACTAAATATTATTACCGCACAGTACGTACACAATATTCACATATAAACTAATATAAAAATATTTAAATACACATAAGTACCATACATGTAAACTCTTCAAAAAATCAAAATACTAGTCACATAATAGTGCTAAAAAAGCAAAACAATAATAAAAAGTATTTCTGTGAGAGAATAATAATAATAAATATGTAACAACAATATTTACGTAAACAATCACCACATAGCTTCTTAAAAAAAAATCAATTTAGTGATCACAACATGTAAACTAACCACATAAAACATTCAAACATACTTTAACATAACTAAACAATAAAATAATGATATAAGTAACATGAAAAATGTAATATGTAACTCAAGAGAGGTCGAGACTCTTGCCAGCAACAGCAAGAAGTGAGGTTGAGATTTAAAATGAGAAGATGGTAACGATAGGCAATGGAGAGAGGACAAGCTGATAAGGGGTGGTACGTAGGTACGTAGGGGAGGTGACTACCATCTGGCGATGTAGGAATAGCCATCGATAATGGTAATGGAGGAGTCCAAAGATGGAGAATGACTTGCAACAGTTAAGGGCAATGGACTTTTTAGAGCTTAAGAGGTTAGGGCCATTGTTTGGGATTGGGTGATGGTATAGGATTTTAGAAAATGATTTTATTTACTTTATTAGGTCATATGTAACTCACAAGACCTTCAAATGTAAACTTTTGACTGAGGCTATAGCCTCAATTCCTCCTCGCTGCCTCACCGCCTCAGCTCTGCCTCGATAAATCAAATTGCATGCCTAAACACTGCATCCCCAAGGCTATAGCCTCGAGGCGATTTTCTCCCGCCTCGCCTCGAGGCTAATTTTTTAAAACCATGCTCCTAATTCACTTTAGGTAAGACCATAAGACTCTTATTTAGTCTTAAGTTACATATATTATAGATATGTTTGTGTTATATGCTGTTGTATATATATAATACATACATATATGTTATTGAAAGCTTTTGTATGCTCAATTTTGCCTTTTCTTCCCAACTTAGACTATTGTTTGTCTATTAAGACATATATAAGTTATACATATACATTATTATATGTCTATAATGATATAATTATGATATATTGCAGTTTAATGATGTGTGTGTATATGTTTGTTATTGTCTAGAACTCTCTAATGATATATACCAATATATGAATAAGTTATGGCAGTACGTTTGTATTGTATTGTAAATATAGCATTTTTTTTTTAAAAGGGAAAGGGTGGTAATCCATATGATAACCACCCGAGATTATTTCATTTCAAAACCAAAACGGGAAAAAGTTACATCAGGGTCATATCCTTGACCTCCAAAACTCCACCTGGGACATGATGGAATTAAAAAAGTTCTCAACATAAGGTGTCTCTCCCCTAAAAAGCACTCCATTCCTACCCAACCAAACACCCCACAACACCACCAAAACTTTCGCACGGTCACTCTTGGACCTAAAAGCATTGTGGCCCACATGAGCACTCCCCCTACGGAAAGACAACCAAAAGCTAGGCTCATCTCGAGGAACAACCCAGTCAATCCCCATCTTCTACCACACCTGCTCCACAAAAGGACACCGGAAGAAGAGGTGTTGAATGTCCTCTGCATCGCCACATAAAAGACAACTCATATCATCCATCTAAGTCCACCTCGCTCTCCATTTCTTTGTCATTATCCTCCCTTCTCACCAGCCACATAAAAATCTTTATCTTTAGCGGACACTCCGCCTCCCAGATCAGCTTGCAGTCTCTCCAAAGGTCTACGTCTGAATCAGCCCCATTGCCATTCAATCTGCTGAAGACCTTTGCCACTAAGAACTTACCTTCATCCCAGCTGTATGTGTCCTCCCCCCCACCTCTGGCTCCCAACCTTCTAGCTCCTGTAACAGCCTCTATAGATCCAAACATCTCTGGTCCAACAGGCCCCTCCGAAAGATAGGACACCAGACCCCAGACCAACAGTCTCTGATCAGGGCTGACGGACCCAAAGAGACGAGGAAACCTATTTTTGATGGGCATACCAACTCCCTGCCAGTCATCCGCCAGAATTTGAAAGTGTCACCCTTACCCAACACAGGAGTGAAGGAGCGCACCTCGCTCGTCGCAGCTGCCAATCCTTTGAGAAAGAAAGATGATCATAGAGGCGGTGACTCCAAAGGCTCCCAAGATGCAAAGGAGCCATAGCAGCTACACATGATATCGCCAAGCATGCCATGTTCCCGACCCATAAACCTAGCAACCCACTTCGTGAGAAGGCTAGCATTAACCTTCCCCACCTCTCTGACCCTCAAGCCCCCCTCGTGCACCGGCCTACATACCTCCTCCCAGGCCACCAACCTCGCCCCTATCCCCGTTGCTCCCACATTGGACCAGAAGAAGTCACGCATTAGCCCGAAAATCTTCTTCTCTACCTACTTCAGCATCCTAAAAACAAACAGGAAGTAAAAAGGAATGGATGCCAAAATTGCCTTCACCAGAAGAAGCCTCCCTCCCCTAGACAATAATATGGCTGACCACCCAGCCAACCTCCGCTCCATCTTCTCCAGCAACGATAGCCACTCACAAAATCTAAGCCTCTTATCCGACAAAGGAAGACCCAGGTAGACCAACAGCAAGGATCCAACCTCTGTTGCAAGTGCTCCACCCACCACCTCTGCCTCCTCGCCCACCATGTTAAACAGAACAAACGTCGACTTCTAGTAATTGATCTGTAATCCAAACGCTGCCCCAAAAAGCTCCAGTATGATCCTCATCCTTCTAGCCTCCAGCCTCCCACCTTCAACCAGAAAGAAGGTATCATCAGCGTATTGTAGAATAGCAATCTGATGGTTCTCTCCAGCCCAAAAAGCGGATATCAGATCACTCTCACACGCCCTGTGTGTCGCCCTCACCAAAGCGTCCGCTGCCAGCACAAAAAGCATAAGGGCTAGGGGGCACCCCTGTCTAATACCTCTCCTAGGTTGCACCCATCCACCCACCAAGTTCCCATTCACCAAGACCGAGAATGATGTTGTTGTCACACATCGCTTCATCCAGTCAATCCACCTTGAAGGGAAGCCTTTTCTAAACAGAGAAACCCAAAGGAAATCCCACCGTACCGAGTCATATGCCTTGCTGAAATCCACCTTTCAAAGAAACACATGTTTCTTCTCCCTCTTCCAAGCAGCCAGCACATCTATAGCAACGACAAACTCGTCCAAAATACCCTTTCTAGTACAAAAGCTATCTACACAGGTGACACTAGGTCTCCAAGGATACCTCTAAGCATGTTCGCCAACACCTTGGGCACAATAAGGTAGACAACATTTGAGAGCGCAATCGGCCGAAAGTCCTGAATCTCCTCAACTCCATCTTTCATAGGCAGTAAGAACATGTAGAATCTGTTTAGCCTATCAAAACCCCTATTTCCTTCTGCGAACTCCACCATCTCCATCACATCTGCTTCCACCAGCGTCCAGAATTCCCTAAAGATGAAGACCAAGAAACCATTCTCCCCAGGGCAGCCATTCGCATTTAGACCCCACACCGCCCATCTCACCTCGTCCTCCGAAAAGCTAGCCGTAAGACATTCTGCCTTAGTCTCAGAGACCTGACATATATCCTCCCCCCTCCAACTCCAACCACATCTATTGTGTCTGCCTGTGAAGTCTCTAAAGAAGTCTGCCGCAGCCCTCCCTACCTCCTCCCTTCCTGTAAATTCCTCCCCATGTATGACCATCCTCTCTATCCAGTTCCTCCTCCTCTTAGCAGATGCCACTTGGTGGAAGAATCTGGTGTTTAAGTCACCTTCCCTCAGCCATTTCTGGCGCGATCTCGTCTTCCATTCTATCTCAACTTTTTTGTCCTCCTGCACCACACGTGACATCTTCTTCCTGGTATCCCTATCCTCAACTGAGATAGTGGCCTGATCTTCCTGTCTGTCTATCATGGTGATTACCTGCAAGTCCTTTGTCTTCCTGGCTCTCCTGGCTATTCGGACCTCTTTCCTGAACATCCTGAGGTGATCCTGTAACAAGGACAACTTTTTTGCTAGCCGCAACGTAGCTGATCCTTCCACCACGAAAGACCTCCATTTCTCCTCCACCATTCCCTGAAAGCCCTCCTCTAGCAGCCAAGACCTGTCAAATTTGAAATACGTACCAAAATGAACCCCCTCATTAGGCCGCCATACCAAGGGGGTATGGTCAGAGAAAGGCCTCTCCAGGGGGGACACCTCCGCCACCAGGAAAGATTCCACCAGTTCTACATTGGCCAAGAACCTATCAACCTATCAATCTTAGACATCTAACCGCAGTTGTTTCTCCATGTGTATGCGCAGGAAGATGGGCACATATCAATAAGGACATGAATGGCCACAAAGTCAACAAATTCGTCGGATCTGGGGTCCTATCTCCCTTGCCCCCTGGGCCTATCCTCCAACTGCAGAATTATGTTGAAATCTCCCCTAACTAGCCAAGGCCATCCTTGGCACCCCACTACTACCGACATGAGCTCCTCCCACATCACCCCTCTGACCTGAGAATCTGTCAGTTCATAGACCCCCGTGACCATCATTCTGGCCCCTCCCATCCTTCGTGGTAGCTTCGCTGAGATAACATGCTCCCCTTTAAAACATTCTTCCAAAGAAAAAATGTCTTCTGTCCATCCCAATATCTGTCCCCCAGAGCGGCCAGCCGCTCCCACATAGCGGAACCCTTCCATCCACAACCCGCCAATCTCCCTCCGCGTCCTAGCATCACATTCAACCAGCTTCGACTCCTGCAATAAAACCACATCCACTTTCCATTGCCGAATGTATTGCCCCAATGTCCTCGACGAGTCATTTAGACCCCGTACGTTCCATGTAAGCACTACGTTCATGAGGGAACGACAGGCGACTCCCCCATTTGCAAACGGACGCTACAAGCTTCCGCAGTTCGAATGACCTCATCCTTAACGTTCAAAGCTACTGTCTTCGCGGCCTGTGCATGAGTGCTACGACCATTGACCACGACCCTCTATCCTTGAGTAGAACCTCAGAACTCCACTTCCTTTTGTATCTCAGAGCACCACCTCGACCCTCCTTCAAGACCGCCGGCTTACACCCTGCCAACGGTACGCTAGTGATGGTGCCTCCACCTGACCCGTTCCAGGCTCCATCACTTCCACTTCCAGGCTCAGAGCCTCCTCCACCTGAATCGAGGCATCCTTATCCCCTTCCTCGCTTCCCCTCCCCAGAATCCAACGCTGCTCCACTTCTTCGACAGCGGCATCCACCATCACCGCGAGAGTAGACTTCATCAGCTCTCCGGCCGATCCCAGTCTCGTCGTTGGGGGAGAGTCAACACCGAAAGCCTCCCCAGCACAACGCACAGGGTCCAACTCCCCTTCGTCCGAATCGATGTCCCTAATCGGATCTGGTGCAGATTCGGTCCGCTCGCCCGCCTGTATATAAGGGCTCGCTTCAGCTTCCAACGATCTCAACTTAAGATCTTCCCCTGCATCGCATGCCGGAGATCGCTCGGGCAACGAATGCCCGAGATTCCCCTACTCCTTTAACCGCGTCGCCTCTAGTGCCTCTTCCACTTTCAGAGGGTCCACAATCAATGGCCGATCCACCGCAGACGAGTCCACGTCACGTCATCGTCCCAACCCTTGGGATCCTGAGCACCGCCCGAAACCCTAGCCCGGAGCTACGGCACCTCCGCCGCCTCGCTGCCCTCTCTCACTTCACCTCCAGCCACCTCTGCGAAGGAGGAACCCCTTCCGAGCCCGAAGGATCTCAAGCGGGTGCAAGAGACAACCCACCGATACCCTCCGTCGTGGAGGACCACCTTCTCCCTCAAGACTTCCCCCACCTTCAACTCCACCTCTGCCTCTAGTGGTCCTGAAGGGAGACCGGTCCCCCTACATCGCCAGAGCCACGCGAACGAGGAACCAACGTACAAACAACCCCCACCGTCCTAAGCCACCACGAGACCCCTTCAACACTCAGCACCATCGGCACCTTCCTCAGGGCCCTCTCCTCCCGCACTCCATCGTGGACAGAGGTCCTCCGCTAGTACACTGATCCCAACCTCAACTGAGAGGTCGCAAAGCACATCCTCCCCACCATCACCGAAAGGAGACCCACTACGAGGACCTTCTCTTCACCCACCGGACGACCCTCACCATAGGCTCTCCCAAACCCACACCGAGCGCCTCCACCTCGAACATTCGCAAATGGCCTGTGGTCAGCACACCCACGAGGCTCCCTTCCACCAAACCCCGAAGTGCGACCGCATCTGATGACCAGAGTACCTCCAACTCTCCCAAGGGCACCTCCACCGGTGGTGGCGGCAGAAGGCATCCATCCTCCAACTCCTTCCCCATGACCCGACCTCCGGAGCATTGGCACCTCACCTGACGATGACCAAACACCCTGCAACCCCAACACCTCATAGGCTCACGACAGTTCTTTACCCAGTGTCCAATCCCAGGCATTTGAAGCAACGGTTCATGCCAATCCTCCTCCGGTGGCCTGCCTCTCCACGCGCCTCTGCCCCTTGTCCGGTTCTCCTCCTCCTCCGGACGACCACCTTCCAACCTTCCGCGCCACCCGCCCAGCCCTCCGGATGCTGGAGAGGTTCAACTCTCCTCCCTCCCTCATGGAATCTCTCTCTCACCCTCGCCCTTCCTCTCTCCCACTCTCACCCTAATCTCTCAACCTTCCTCATTCTCAAGCCCTACAGCTCCTGGTACATTATTGTTGTAAATATAGCATATTAAAATACATGTTATTGTCTTGAGTACGACTCAGAGACAACCTTTTAGGCTAACATTTGGGGTTGTTGGTGGATGCCTCTACCTTAAGGAATGCCTTCACTTTATTGTGGTGCATTTGGCTCGGACATAATGGAGTGATTTTTCATAGGGAGTCTTCATAGAGGGAGTCCTTTATCATTATAATGCTCTTTGAATTTTTGGTGTAATTAGCTAATTTTATTAATGCAGTGGAGGTTTAACATCCATTGTTAACCATTCTTTTCTTCTTCAAGAAAAATACATGTCACTATCTTGTTTTGGTAGATAGATATGATATATATTTTGGTTGTTTGTTTTGGCCTAGAATTATAAATGTAATATGTATGTTCACACATTGTATGATAATATAAATATGTATGTTATTATTACTTAAATACGATAAGATCATTGCTTTTTCGTTCACCTAAATAGCATTATCATATGTTTCTTATGAAAGTCAATGTTCTCATATGAGTTTATTAGGTATATTCAATATTTTAAGAAATAAAAAAATTTGTTACCTCAATTTAATCAAGCAATCGCCTTGTTGTTGCCTCTCACCTCGAGCGATTAAGGAGCTTGTCACCTTGCAGTTGCCTAACACCTTCATAGCTTTGTTGAGGAGTGTAAGAAGAGGTGACTACAAGAGGTTACTCAACAAAAGGATCACAAGCGGGAGATAGATTGTAGGCAGAAGTTCCGTCAATTGTGGTTAAAGGCGAGGAATCCAACACACATTTTTTCCACCTCTCAGCGAGCACAAGGAGGAGGACCAACTTGATAAGCTCTCTTCAGGTTGGCGATGAGGTCTTCTCCAATAGAGACCAGATTGACGATGCCTTGCAGACCCACTTCTGTGATTTCACTAGGAGGGCTACTAGCCTGTGGCAACTTGCTTCTTCTGATGTGGCGACTCTGGACAAAGAGATGTAGAATAGCCTTGTTAAGGAGGTGGCAAAAGATGAGGTTTTGGTTGCCTTGAGGGGGTTAAACACTGAGGGCGTTGCAGGCCCAGATGGCTTACAAGTGCTCTTCTATAAGGAATTGTGGGAGATTAGGGGGTGGGGGGACATCGTAGCCATGATTCGTGAGTTCTTGCAAGAGAGCAGGTGTTTTAAGAGGCTGAATCGGTTCTACTTCTTCCTTCTACCAAAGAGGGCTAAGGTGGAGACTGTTGATAACTACAATAGCCTTGTCAAACGTTGTTTATCTTGTTGCAATGAAGATCTTAGCTAATAGGTTATGCGAGGTGCTACCTTCCATTATTAGCCCAGTTCAGTCTAAGGTTCGAAATGCCAATTTCAACACCGTGCCGATGAAATTCTAAGTGTATATTTCGTGGGCATGTCGAGGGCATGTCATGGAAATGGCCATTTTTTGATGGCCATGCCGATGGGCATGCCGAGGGTACGCCAAGTCAAAATGATATCAATTTCAAAAAAATCAAATGCTGATCGTGACTTGTGTAACAATAAGAGTGTTTCATCATGACCATACCTAAAGTTTTAGATATCGCGTGCATGTGTGTGTACATGCGTGCGTGCGTGCAAACCTTGCCCATCTAGACTTATAGACCCTTACCCAGACCTTACCCATCAGTAGACACCTCAGACTATGCTCAGCCAACACAAACCTTACCAGACTAGTCAGCATCTGGCGGCATGTCGACCATACCGTCGGCATGCCAACGAAATGGTCGACATGCTGGCGAAATTCCGACATTTCAACAGCAGATGCATATCAGCATGGACCTTTTTCAAAAAGTGCCTTACTGGCAACATTTTTTTTTTTGAAAAAGGAAAGGGTAGTTATCCAGAGTGATAACTACCCAAAGCCTTACCGGCAACATGCCGTCGACATTTAAATCACTGGTTCAGTCAGCCTTCATCAAGGACTGGTCTCTCCAAGAGTCCTTTGTTTTAGCTGAGGAAATGGTAGCCGCATAGGGGAGATCTCACATGTCAGCATTTTGTGGAAGGTGGACTTCTCGAGGTTTATGACTCCATTGCATGGTCATATTTGCGGTAGATCTTGAGGAAGAGGGGATTTCCAAAGGTTTGGGTGTAGTGGATGAAGAGGTGTATCACTACCACGCCCTTCTCGATGCTAATGAATGGTAGATCGTATGGCTCATGGATGTAGCCTCAACGCGGGGTTAGGCAGGGATGCCCGCTCGTGTCATCGTTATTCAATGTACCATGGATATTTGGCTATTATGGCTTTTAAGGGATGTGTCGTTGACCTATTCTCTAGTTTTAGGTTGGCGTCAGGAGGTACCCTTCTTACACCCATTTTGCAGTATGCTGATGATACCACCTTTTTTGTAGGAGGAAGTAGGGAAGCTAAGCATTTGGCCTCTTTGGTGCAGATCTTTGGTGATATTTCTAGTTTGTGCATTAACCATAGAAAGTCCACCTTTATTGCTTTCAATATGGTTGCAGTTAGCCACTGCTATTTCCCAACTGTCGCTCTCTTAGTTGGGCAAGTGACTTTCTTCTGGAGTTGGACCCTGTTGGTGAAACGGATGAGTAAGAGGCTAGACTCTTGGAGTGGCAAGTTGCTTTCCAAAGGGGAAAGGCTCGTGCTTCTCAAAGCAGTTCTTTCAACCATGCCTATTTTTAACTTCTCGATTTTCATACCTCCGAAGAAGGCAATTCAGAAGTTGAAACTGATAAGGAGGCATTTCTTCAAGAAAGTCCAGGATCATGAAGGGAGATTTGTGCAACCTGTACCGTGGTGTAATGTATGCAAGCCTGAGAAGGCTAAGGGCCTTGGGGTCTACTCCTTGTCTGATTTCTATGATGCTTTGCTAGTGAAGTGAGTTGTCAAGCTCTTCAATAATGGAAACGAGTTATTGGATACGTTGTTGTGTGATTCGTATGGCACAGTTATGTCCATTGAGAAAAGGTCGACCATGCACCATAGGGATTTGTCTTTCTAGAGATCTTTAACGCTAGTTATGCAACGCTTTGCTGCCTCATTCACCTCAATGCTAGGCTATGGTGAGTACTTAGAGTTTTAAGAGGATGATTAGTCAGAGAAAGGAAAGTTGTTTGATTTATTTCCCCGCATGTATAGCCTGGCACTTGAGAAGCATATTCCTATTAATAGGGTATGGGATTGATCCTCGTCGACATGGGCTCCGAGTCTGGGGGTGAGCTTGTCAAAGGCGAGGTTCCAGGATTTTCAAGCTCTGCTTGAGCTGTCCAAGTTCCAACCAATGATGTTGCAGCCGAATCAGTTGATTTGGAGGGAAGGTACTTTCTTCATGACTAGGGCATACAAGGTATTGCAGGGCTCCATCGATATGAGTGACGAGCTTATCATCGATTGCAGCCTTATTTGGAAGCTGAAGATACCATTAAAGGTCAAGATTTGTCTATGGATGTTGCGAAGGGAGAGGGTGGTTACGAAAGTCTACAAAAGGAGGTGATCGGGCAACCTGGATGCTTCCTGCCCATTTTGTGGCCAGGAGGATGAAGCCATTTACCACCTATTCTACTCTTGTTGCATCTCGACGGAGATTTGGTTAGCTTTTCAAATTGCATAAGTTGATCTCTCCACACTTGATGAATTTTGGAGAAGTTCCAGTAATGGCATTCAAACGGGCACAGCTAAGTGGGTGAAGGCGACAGCGGTGATTTCGTCCATTTGGTTGCAGGCTTGCTGTGCAACAATGTTGTTTTTAAGGAGGAAAGAGCCTGGGTAGAGAATGTTGTAAGGGAGGCAAATTGTTTTTCCACTTCTTGGCTACTTGCTCTATAAGTTTTCCTTTTATTAATGAATTAATTTGGATGGCCATCAACCTTCGATAGTCGTCCTTTCTTCTTTTCAAAAACAAAAATTATTGGAAGTGATTGTCCAAGGTGAATAATTAAGACAAAATTCATTAACACAAGATAGGAAAAGTTTCTCAATACTAATGTTTGTATTTTTCCCAAAAGCTTATGGTAATTGTGGAGAATCGGTGTAGCATAGAGAAGGCCTTACGCATGTGGTAGAGTCCACGCATAGATGTGGAGGGTGATGAATAAGAGAGAGAAAGGCCAACGATAGAGAAGAGAGGAGAGAAAGGGAGTTGTAATTGTTGGAAACAATATTGCATTAACCCAAAAAAGAAATTACATGTGTCTCTCTTTTCTTTATATAGAGAGATACTCCTAATCTCTAATAAGGAAAATAATTTAATCAAATCCCCTAAAATCAGGAAATATCAAATCCTCTTAACAACTTGACCAAAAAACATATGACCATACTAAAAATAAAAAACTTAGACTTTGAGAGAACTAAACTTGGCCCTTAGGATTTTAACTAGGGCTGGCGACCCACCTTGACCGATTATCATGCCACATGGCACTGCTACATGGCCTTTTATTCCTCACACTCCCCCTCAAGTCGAGGTCGGGTGGACAATAACTTGCTCAACTTGTCTCGTTGATAGTGCAACCATATGCTCCACCATCTTTTGATGCAAATCCTCGTCAACTCCGTAGTCGTTGTTTCTCTAGCAACCTTTGAAGCTGTGGTTATTAGAACATTTGTCCTGTCTTTGTATAACTTGATAGATTCTCTTCTCCAACTTCTTCAATGAATCCTTAGACTCAAGCTTCTCCTCAAGTAGGATATGCAACTTGTCCTGGCCACCTACGAAGATCTTGAAAGCCCGTGCCCATAGGATATAGTTCGAGGCACCCTAAAGCTTGATCATGGTGCCTTAAACTATAACATTTCCTTCTCTAGTATTGATCTGGTTCTCGCTTTCATCCATCCTCATCCTCGAAAAACAAGCTTTCCTCTACTCGAACCCTCCGCTTAAGGCATTGGATGCATAAGGAAAGCCACTGACCAGAATCCCCTTCTTGTCTCCTTGGGCCTTGCATAAGGCACCAAGATCCTCCAAGGAGTTCTTTAAGAGAACTCACGAGTCAACAAACATGCCTCAAAAACAAGGCTCTGATGAATGTAGGAGTCACGCATAAGGTTGGGCCCCCTTGTGCGTGATCTCTTCTTGATTCTCCTTGATTCATTCATGGAAGAACAGAGGCACCAAGACCGATGGCTCTGATATCATGTGGAGAATTGGTGTAGCATGGAGAAGGCCTTGCGCACATGGTAGAGTCCACATGTGGACGTGGAGGGCAATGAAGAATAGAGAGAGAGAGAGAGAGAGGCCACTAGTAAAAGAGAGGAAAGAGAGGGAGTTGTAGGTGTTGGAAACAATATTGCATTAACTAAAAAAAGAAATTACATATGCCTCTTTCTATAAAGAAATACTCCTAATCTCTAAATAAGGAAAACAATTTAATCAAATATCTTAAAATCAGGAAATGTCAAATCCTCTTAACTTGACTACAAGACATATGACTATACTAAAAAAAGAAAAATTGGACTTTAAGCAAACTAAACTTGACCCTTAAGACTCCAACTAGGGTCAACAACCAACCTTGACCAACTATCAATGCCACGTGGCCTTTTATTCCTCACAATAATATTGTAGCATATATATCCCCCTTTCATGTAGGGAAACTTTAATAAGCTTATCAACCAGCACTTGTCAGAACCAATCCAAAATCTCAAGAAGCCACTTTTGGTAAATGTGGTGGGCATGGCATTTGATCCTGTTGAGATGTTAGGGGGCTTTACTATTTTTAGTGTTGTTATTTTAATAAGGGAATATTATGTTTCCTCGTTTACCTTTGCTTTCTCTGTAAAATAGGGCTCAAGGCTTCTTTTCAAAATAACAAAGTTTATTTCCCAAAATTTCAATATGATATCAGACCAGTGGTCCTAAGCCAGTGTTCAGTACTTCCACCGAATCTCTAGATCTAAGGTTGCAAGAATGGTCGTTATTCATCTCAAAGACATGGAGAGGAGATGGAGAAAGTCACCGTCACCATCACCATTCCCCTAGCCGACGACGCCAGCAACATTGCCACGAATGCAACAGCCAATGCCACCATCGATACAGCTACCGACGCTGCTGCCAGTGCTGCTGCTGCCTACGTGATCGGGGCTATGGAGTCGCTGTGCAGTCATAACAAATCTTCGAGGATTTGAGAGGATTCCATGTGTGTTGATCGTGCATATTCGTGGATCTGCATTCTTCCTCGATTTATCCGTCTTGTGAGGAGTCTCCTCTCACAAGCATGGTACAAGACAAGGAGTCTTCTCTTGCCAAGGAAGCGTGTGACTACTTCATATGAAGGTCTTGCATATGCAAGCCCAGGAAAATAGACACGCTCGATCATCTAAAGGTACATGGATCATTGATTATGGAGCTTCTGTGCATCTTACAAGAGACAAGAGGGCCATGATACAAGCCTTGTCACCTTGAGGGATTCAAGAGGTTCGTGTAGCCAATAGGTTTGTGTCTAAGGTTGTGGCAGTTGGACAGGTTTGTGCCTCTCCTAAGATTTTGATGGAGAATGTTCATGTGCATCGTATTTTCCGATGAGTCAGATGTTTGCGTTTAAACATGAAGTGTCGTATAATGTTTGACAAAGACCACCATTTCATCTAAGATGTTGAGACTGATGAAGTGATTGACGATGGATTAGAGCACAATGGTCTCTATTATCTTGATA
Source organism: Thalassia testudinum (assembly GCA_037157565.1). Classification (NCBI taxonomy): domain Eukaryota; kingdom Viridiplantae; phylum Streptophyta; class Magnoliopsida; order Alismatales; family Hydrocharitaceae; genus Thalassia; species Thalassia testudinum. The sequence goes on from JAZHRO010000080.1 coordinate 522,294, forward strand.
TACCTTGATTATTTGCTGGCGCAATTTCTATCAACAGAAATCCTTAGTTGTGCCATAGATGTCTTAGCCACCCTTCGATCAAGAAGATAAGACAAATGTATCCCAAGTTGCCACAATCATTAGAAATTAATTGTGAAGCATGTCAGTTAGGGAAGCATCATCGAAGCAATTTTCCCCTTTGCACTAGAGAGTTAAGCTCCACTCCATTCGCATTAATTCATTGTGATGATTGGGGCCTGTCCAAAGTTGCCACACTTGGAGGTCACCACTACTTCGTGGTATTCGTTAATGAGTACAGTAGATTGACATGGGTCTACCTGATGAAGGCCTGATCTGAGGTGCCTGAGATTGTACAGAGTTTTGTTGCTGAGATCCAAACACAGTACACTACTATGATACAGGTCTTACAGAGTGACAATGCTCTAGAATTGATGCAAGGGGAACTGCAAGATTTTCTCATACTCAGAGGAATACTTCATTAGACTTCTTACGCCCACACCTCCCAGCAAAATAGTGTGGCAGAGCACAAGTTGCATCATCTCTTGGATATAAGATAGACCATGATTGTACATATAGGACTGCCTCGACAGTTCTGGGGAGATGGCATTCTGACTGCAAGATATATCAGCAATCAAACTCCATCTGCTGTGCTTGATGGTCAGATTCCCTATAAGTTGATACATCCCACATGTGACAGTTACAGGCCCTTTACAATGCCTCTCAGGGTGTTTGGATACACATGTTTTATACAGAAGCATGGTATACAGGATAAGTTTGCTCCTCATGCCACAAAGTGTGTATTCCTTGGCTACTCACAAATGCAAAAGGGTTATCGTTGTTATGATCCTACTCGTCGTCGATATATTATTACCGCCGATGTTACTTTCTTTGAGAAGATTTCATACTTCTTAGAGGAAGGAGCATCCATTGAGGCAACCATTCAGGATGTCAAGACTTATCATCGTCGTGCAAAGGTGTTGGATGATGAGTCGCCAGGAGGGTCTGATAGTGATTGGGAGCCAACAGATGAGAGCTTATAGGTACAACACTCTACCCAGTGTGCCAAGACACTGCATCCTATTGCTCATCACATAGGAGTTCAGCACTTACCTTCTCGGGATCAGTAGTTTGCCTCAGCTATTGCGGTCAATTCTATTCCCAGAAATGTTGACCACGCCCTATAGGATTCTAGATGGCGAGAAGCCATGGATGAGGAGATGCAAGCTCTACAATCTCAGGGTACCTGGGAGTTAGTTTCATGTCCACCAGATGCCACCTTAGTTGATTGTCAATGGGTGTATACATCAAGTATTTAGCAGACAGGACTGTTGATAGAGACAAAGCTCGACTTATTGCTACAGGATTCACCCAGACATACGGGGTGGATTACTTTTGAGACTTTCTCTCCGATGGCTCAGATCACATCTATCCAGGTTATATTAGCAATGGTTGTCAGTCGGAGGTGGCCTCTACAGCAATTGGACATCAAGAATGCATTTCTCAACAGGGATCTAGCACAGTAAGTATATATGCGACAGCCACCTGGTTATCAGGTTCAGGGAGAGCTTGTTTGTCATCTACGAAAGGCTATTTATGGCCTGAAGCAGAGCCCCTAAGTCTGGTTTGAGAGACTGAGTTTGGAGATACAGTAGATCGGGTTTTAGGCATCATCCACAAACCATTCCATCTTTATCTAACAGACAATTAAGAGGAAGATGTGTATGATCCTTAAGAATGCAAAAATCAGTCTATACTTCTGATTAATCCACCGCATAATCGTATCCAGTCCAAAAACGAATCGAGTACCCATATTCGGTCCTATATTCGGTCTACCCAACTAGTTAGCCGCATATCCGATTAATCAACCGATTGATTGTCCGAGTCACTTTCAAGTTTCAATTTTTTTTTTACCATTGCAGCACATGTGGTGCACGCCGCACACCTTACACAACCACCCCACTTTCGATTAAAAGGGTTTTGCACATGACAAAAACCCTAAAAACACTGGCACTCCCTCCTCCCTCCGAGTCCTTTCGCTCTCGAGTCTCCCGCGCCCCTCCCTGTCACTCGCGAGTGTCGCCATTGCTGACCACCGCTTGTCAGAGCCTCGCTGTCGCCGACAATTGCTCCTCAGAGCTTCATCGTCGTCGTTCATCACCGCATCACCCACCGCTACATAGAGTTGACGTAAGTGGCTCTTCTATCACCAATCAGTAACAAGCCAGACCAAGGTTGGTGGCTCTTCCATCGCCGTTGTGCAATGTGTATCGCTGCTCAATGCTCTCCATGAGTCCACGGTGAGACGCTACTAAATCTATTAACCTATCATCGACCGCTTCTATCACCGGCAAGGATATCATATTGCCTCTATCCCTACATATAAGATATCATATAACTTTTGCCCCTACCCTCATGACTTTCAAATAAAAAATTCCAAGATAAATGATCCCCTATGTCTATCTGGAAATAAATATAAGGGATTGGTAGATTTTAGTTATGCTATTGATTTGCATAGTGGTTTTGTAAATCAAGGATGGATTATGGATATATTTTAGATCTGCTGTGAGTGGCTTTTAGTTCTCATAAACCTATGATTACTGGAATTTGTGATGCATGTCAAGATGGCTTGAGATGTACATAAAAGTAGAATTGGGCGAGTATTCAAAGATTTAGTTATCAAAATATCCCATGATTTTTTGCCTCCTTTTTAATAGGAGCAAATACTTTGTGGAAGACATGGCTTCCACAAATCCCGAATCTAGTTCTGACTCATGCTCAGCTCTTTTTTATGTCCCGCCTGGATCAACAGATCCTGGATGGAGATACGGATGTCTTGCCAATGAGGATCCAAACACAGTGACTTGTAGGCTTTGCAAAAAGGTGGTGAAAGGTGGAATTAACAGGTTCAAACAACGTTTGGCACACATTAAGGGCAACACAATTTCTTGCCCAAAGGTTGATGAAGAAACGAAGAAAGTTATCAAAGCATACATGGATGAATTAAAGGTGAAAAAAGCAAATAAGGCAAGAGCATTACAAGAAGTTAAAGATGAGGTTAATATTAAAGGTGATCCAGGCACTGCTGAATCAGGAAGAGAGGCGAAAAAGAGTAGACTTTCGAAATCAGTTAAAGAAGTCACAAATGTGCCTAAGGATTTGCGACAAACCATGATTAAAGATGTCTATGCCAAGGATCGACAGGATAAGACATGTGAATTTATTTGTAACTAGGCCTAATATTTTGACATTCCATTCAATGCAATTTGTAATGAACATTTTGTACAGATGGCTAAGGCGATCAGGCATTATGGTCCAGGGCTTAGAACTACTCAATATGATTTTTTTTTTAAAAGGAACTCCTCGATATGAAATTTCTAGACCATTTTTGAAGAAGTCTATGGAGAAGACCAAACAAGCATTGCAAAGCCACAAGGACATATGGAAAACTACCGGATGCTCTATCATGACTGATGCTTGGACTGATATGCGTGGAAGGAGCATTATGAATTTGTGTGTCTACTATCCACTTAGGGTTTCTTTTCTAAAATCTATTGATTCATCTGAGGACTCGCATACTTCTGATTACATCTTTGGCTTCATCAAAGAGTGCATTAAAGAAATTAAAGTGGAAAATGTTGTCCAAGTTGTTACAAACAATGCTTCTGCTAATGTTGCAGCTTCCACCTTGATGAAGATAAAGTATTCACATATGTTTTTGGAATCATGTGCCACACATACCATTGATTTGGTGCTTGAGGAGATTGGAAGAGAACATAAAATAAAGAATGCGATCACAAATGCAAGGAGACTTATAGTGTTCATTTATAGTCATGCCATAATTTTGAGTATGATGCGGCATTTTACGGGAAAAAGGGACATTGTGAGACCTGGACAACTAGATTTGCTACTACTTTCTTACACTATAAAGCATACTAGACAAGAAAGATAAATTGAGGGCTATGTTTTGTTCTGATGATTGGCAACGTTGCAGATGGTCTAAGTCCAAAAGAGGGGAGAAAGCAACATCTACAATCTTGAGCCCATCTTTTTGGAATCAAGTCACTTTTGCAGTAAGGATTTTACTCATTTGGTTCGTCTCTTGCGAGCTGTTGACTCAAATGAGAAACCATCCATGAGTTTTGTTAATGGGGGCTTATACGAGGCAAAGGAGGAGATGCTGGCAATTTGTAATGGTAATGAGTTGTCCTATAAGTCATTTAAGGAGGCAATATAACTGAAAATCAAAGGACAACTTGATACACTACTTTATAAGGCTGCATATTTTCTCAATCCTTATTATTTATGTAAGGATTGTACCATGTCTGAACAAATGGCGATATTAAGTATGGGTTGATAACTCGCATTGAGCAATTCTACCTCAACTTAGATGTGCAAGACATCATTACAAGAAAGGAGTTGATTGCATACAAACTTGGTCAGCGTATGTTTGGTAAACCATTGTCTGTAGGGCAAAGGTCGATCAATGATGAGCACTCGAATCTAGGTAATTCAAGAATTTAATTACATAGCCTTTTTATGTAAATTGAAGATTGTAATATTTATTTACAATTTTAATTTACTAAACAGTCAATTGGTGGTCTCTGTATGGAAGTGATACACCTTATCTGCAACAAATGGCAATTAAGATCCTCAATTTGACCTATACATCCTCTAGTTGTAAGAGAAATTGGAGTACATTTTCAAGGGTAATGAATCTAATGACTTGGTTAATATTGTAATTCTAATATTTAAGCTTTCATATATGACATATGTAACAATGTGCTTCATCACTTCCAGATCCATACAAAGTTTAGGGCCAACTTGGTAATGCCGAGGTTGAATGACTTGGTTTTTATACGATTCAATGCAAAACTGAGGGATCGTAAACAAAAGGTTATCAAAAGAGATCCAATTGCTTCAAAGGATCATGCACATGCAGCAGCATGGGTGTTTGATGTGGCAGCTGTCGAAGATGAAGTTTTTCCAGGAGTATGATTAACTTGGGGTGCAATTGCAAAGGCATGTGGTGCACAAGATGTATTGCAACCAAGGAAGAGTCTTAGAGTTGACAAAGGCAAACAAGCATCCACCTCAAGAGCTCCAACAAACTTAATTGACTTTGAGGAAGAGAATGAGGAAGTTAGTTTTGAAGAGATCAATGAAGATGAAATTGTGGAGGATGCTCCCTTATTTCTATATGAGGAGGAGCATTGAATCCTAATATTTTCTTCAGATGTTTCTTTGGGGATTTGCTATCTATTTTGCACTTTTTGTGGCATTTGGAACTGAAACTCCCCTTTAGATTTATAATGCACCAATCTTAGTTTATTTGTCTTATTTTGTGTTGTGATATTGATAGCTATTTGTTAGAAGCCATATTGAGAAAATATCTATCAAAAAAATAATATTAACATATATATGTGATATTTCAATTCATATATATATATATATATATATATATATATATATATATATATATATATACTGATTAATCTTTGACTAATCACCCGCATACCGTATACTCTTTAGTCGGTGATCTCACCGACTAAATACCGACTATCGATTTCTGCAGCCTTGGCGATCCTAGCGATTTATGTTGATGATATGATTCTGACGGGTGATGACACAGAGGGAATTGCAATGACCAAGGCCTTTCTTCAATCCACTTTTGTGACTAAAGATCTTGGTGATATGCACTACTTCCTTGATGTTGAGGTTGCTTGGCAGGATTCATCTGTCTCTATCTCAGCGGCAATATACATTACAGATTCTAGAAGAGGCCAACATGCTAAGTGCCAAACCATCTGCTATACTTGTTGAGGCTCCAGGAGTGCCTCTCTTCGAAGAGGACGATCCACTATTTGAGGATGTTACTCAATACAAAAGCTTAGTAGGGCATATGCTATATCTCAATAATACAAGACCAGATATCAGTTTTGCTGTTAGCCATGTCAATCAGTTTATACAGTCCCCTAGATAAAGTCACTAGAGAGATGTTTGTTTGATTCTACGCTACCTGAAAGGTAGTCCTAGCAAAGGATTATACTACCTTGTTGATACCTCACTTACCTTGTCTGCATATTCTGACGCTAATTATACTAGAGCACCTGAGGACCAAAAGTCCACATCTGGGTTCGTTATTTATCTTGGAGGGAGTATTGTTTCTTGGCAAAGTAAGAAGCAAACGGTTGTGGCTCATTCTAGCACTAAGGTTGAGTATCATGCTATCGCAAAAGCTACTTGTGAGATTTTGTGGATAATAGATTTCTTCATGAGCTGGGCATTTTAGTGGACAAGCATGTCCCTCTCTTCTACAACAATAAGGCTGCCACCCACATCGACTCAAATCCCGTATTCCATTAGTGTACTAAGCATATCGAAGTGGATTGCCACTTCATCAGAGATGTTATTAGAGGTCAAATTAGCACTATGTATGTGTCATCAGAATCACAGTTGGTAGACATATTCATGAAGGCTTTAAGGAAAAAACGACATGAGTTACTCTGCGGCAAGTTGGGCATAGTAGATATCTATGCTCCAACTTGAGGGGGAGTGTTAAGATGTTTGGGGACTTTACTATTTTTGGTGTTGCTATTTTTAGTAAAGGAATATTGTAAGAATATTGAGTTTCCTCATTTGCCTTTACTATCTCTCTATAAAAGACAGCTAAAGGTTTCTTTTCAAAATAACAAAGTTTATTTTTCCAAAATCTTAACCGATCCCATGCCTCTTGAATGCCAAAGGGGTGGGTGAACCCCTTGGCGGCCTTAAGAAGCTACTTTCACTACCATAATTGGGGTGTTTTTGTGTCTCTTTTGGTGGGTGTGTGTTTCGTGGGTGGATGGGGGTGGTGGTTACCTCAAACCATTTAGAGACTACAGTGGTAAAGACCCAAAAGATCCTGGTTCAAACCTTATATTGCTACAGAAAAAATGTATCTCATGGAAATAAGGACTTGATCAGATATAATGCAAGAACGTCAATCAAATCTAGCTTGCTAAAAGGAATGACCACACGATGATTTTGCAACTAATCCTTTTTTGAGAAGATTTTGCAACTAACCCTAACCATTCCAATATATAAATACGGATATATACCTTATGCATATTTTACACAAAAACGTGTGCATGGAGAAAGGGACAGAATAAGATGAGAAAAAGAACCAGCCACTACCTTGTTTTCTAATATTGCTTCTAAAGAGCATGCTTCCTTGCGTAGAGAGATGGCTTCAAGAGCTGTGACTTTGCATCGATTGAGTTGTGCCTCCATCATTTCCATTTCTTTTGACAAAGCAGAAGCCATGACATGGATCTCATCTTTTATGTCCTTTCGACCTGAAATAACTATAATAATTTAGAAATCAAAAAGGAATTAGTCCTACAAAATCATGCGATAGCCAGACCCATTTCACCTGCATCCTGCAGAGCCTCTTCTAATTTAATCTCAATTTCGTCCCTTTCGAGAGTGCATTTTTGGAGTTGACTTTGCAGATTCTCCAGCTTTGCTTCAGCAATGCTCATTGAATTATTTGCAGCATCAACAGATTCAGCTTTTGCAGTTAATTCCTTATCTTTGTGCAAAATATGGCTCCTGTCAGTCTGACAATTTTAAGTTAACAAGGCAATGCAAAACAACAGCACACACCAAGTTTAAAATCATAACCAAACAAAGAGTGTACCTGCAGTGATTCCATCAGCTGTTTGTAGCACTCAAGTTCTGCTTTTAAATGTTTAAGTTGATCACTTAGTACCACATAAGCCTTAGATGAGATGACATACTTTTCATCCTTTAAGGCATCCTGCAAACAAGAAACAATGATACTGTGTTTAGTTTCCCCATGAACAACCATGAACTGCTTATAACACAAATATGGCTTGATACAATATATGCAGTTGAAAGCCAACTTCTAGGTCTTCCAATCGTTTGGATAGGATTGATACATCATCCTGGGCATCCTGAAGTTCCAAAAGACGAGAAGCTGAAAGGACCTGCCTCAATTAAGTTGTCAAATCAGACTGAGTTAAATGATAAAAATCTCCACTGTAAAGGAGGAAGAAGAAAGATGAAGAAAGCACACAAACAAAAGTCAGTTCAGGACCTAAGAACTGATGTCCTGATTAGTGTCCTGATTAGACAAACTAGAATACCTTGGTATCTTCAAGTGAGCTTTTCAATTTCTTCAAACTCGTATTTCTTTCCACAGGTTTGTCAGGTGAACCACTACCATTTGCAATACTAAACACGGGAGACTGAATTCTAGACATTCCATCCCTTTGCATTTTGAGATTTATCAACTTGCGACGTGTTTCCTCGAGTTCAGCCATGATTTCCTCCAGTTCACCTGGATAGTAATGGAACAAATATAATTGGGGAAAATGGATAACGGAAAGCATTGGATGCATACAATGGTAGGAAAGTAACAAAAAGAAAAGGAAAGAAAAGAAAAGAAGATTCCAACAATGTGTCGCATTAGCAATCTGATGACTAAAGGTGGCACAGTGCAAAATTAGCAAAGATGACAATTTAAAATATACAGCTATAACCTGAAAGTTTCTTGATATCAGATTGATCTTTGCTGTGATTTTCATGTTGAACATCATCTTCATAATGGTTGTGTTTTTCTTTAAGAAAGTCAATAGCCTTCTGAAGATTGTCCTTTTCCTGCCCAAGTGACTTATCAATTTTCTGAAGTTGAATCAAAGTATCTGCAAGCATTCAAGATAAGGCATTGCTGCAGTTATGCCAAAAACATCAATTATGCCAAGATAACATGTTGCTATATATATATATATATATATATATATATATATATATATATATATATATATGCAAGATACAGAGAAGTGATGGTGCACAAACAAGATCAGAGGGTGATGCATTGCTCGCTAAGTGGGTGCTCCATCTTATGGGCCCCGATTCCCCACTGTGGAAAAGGGTCCTCTATGACTCCTATGTTGAGACTCTGGCCTAGGAGGTGAGGAGGCCGATGGTGCGGGGATCTTCCCCCTTCTGAACGAGTCATCAGAAGATCTTGAGAATGGTTGGGCCTCATTCTAGAAGCAGGCTGGGTGATGGTTCAAGCTTTAGATTCTAGAATGATGAATGGTCCCCGACAGGGGTCATTGCGAACATCTATCCCCAGCTTATTGCTTTGACAAGGAATCTTGCTGCCTCAGTGGCTGACTGCTATTCAAGGGGAGCTGGTCACCCGGTCTACCAGCTTCTTTGTCAAATGCTAGAATGGAGGAATTAACTATGCTCCTGCACACTCTCCTTGGCATTCGCCCTTGGCAAGGTAATGATGGCCGGGTGTGGAGACACAGGGCCTTTTCTATTAAGAAGGCTTACCTTGCTTACATGGAGAGAGTGGCCCAGATTGATCGGAGGTTGGCTGCAGACTACAGGAAGTAAAATTTTTCCTTTGGCTTTTGAGAAGAGGAAGACTAGTCATTCAGGATCCTAAGAGATGCCAGGCCCCTAAAACGGATGTGCAGTGAAGGGGTTGAAAATGTTACTCACCTCTTTTTTAGCTATCCATTTGCCTCCTCTTGTTGGTCTAGCGCTGGGCTTTGGTTCATTACCCACACCTCTAATTTTTGGCATTCCTTGCATGGGACCCTAGCAGATGGGGAAACTATTAGGAGAGCTTTTATTATGTTGTAGCGTATTAGGTTGTGTCAAAATGGGGCTACTTTTAGGAGGGAGAGATCGTCAATTGACAAGGTCATACATCACCTCAACATGCTTAGTAATTATTGATGTGCTGATTTGTCATTTTGTTTAATGAACTCAACGGTTAAGAACACTTGTTAACCACCCCTTTATTATCAAAAAAAAACACATCCAACGGAGATCAAGGGAGACCAAGAGAAGAAGATCATCAACTCAGCCTCAAACTTCAGTATCAACAAGGGAGAAAACGAGAAATCAAGGAAGATTGAGAGAAATAGAATATTAGAAAGGAATACGAGCGAGCAAGGGAACAAAAATCAAAATCTGCAATAATGAGGATTATGTGGAGAAAAAGAACGCAGATCAGCAATGATGAGTTTTACAGGGAGCAATAGACAAAGATCAACAACGACAAGGATTATAGGGAGCTAGAGAACAAAGACAAGTAATGATGAGGATCACATTTGATGATTGACACTGTTGGGATTCGGTGAAGTGCCACATGGCAGCCATCAAGCCACGTGCCAGTTATCTAGAGGGCCAGTTGGGCCACCGGTTTTGGGTCTATAGGACCAAAAGTAGGAGTTGGTTTCTTAGTTAGCAATTTGCCTTATTTAGTTATTTGTTTTAAAGATATTTGTAAAGATTTGGTTGTTCCAAATCCAAAAGATTTGATTAGATTTAATTAATTAAGTCAAGTTTTGGAAATAAGAATATGTACTCTCTATATAAAGAGAGCCTTTCCATACTTTTTGAATTGGGCAATAATACAACAATATTTCCAAACATCAAAGCTCCTCTCCTCTCTCTACTTCTCTCTCTCTATGCCATGAATCAACAAGGCCAAATAGGCCTCCAACCGATCAACAAGGAGTATTTGCACCTTCATCCAACCATTGTCTTCTCAACAGACTTCCTGATCACCCAAATCAGACGTCTGATGGTCATTCCAAACATCTTATACGCACATTCCAGCACTGTGCGTGAAATTTCTGGATCTCTCCACGCTTAGGAGCCTACACACTTCGTCTGCGCCCACCTAGAAATCTCTACATGGTATCAAAGCCTACGATCCAAGCTTCTGTGTGCGTAGGAGATCTGACTATTCGTTGGAGTTTCTCGCATCCAAAGAAGTTCTAAAATCCAGCGAGTTGCGAGGAAAAGAAAGAAGGTCCAAAGATGACAAAATCTACCACGACTGTAGGAGATGTTATGCTCGGCACTGGAGCGAGCAAGGTGGTTGTCTCTGGGACAACCATAAAATTGAGCGACGCCACCAATTACATCTTGTGGGCTCGAGCCTTCAAGATCTTCGTTGGTGGACAAGAGAAACTCAGTATTCTCCTTAAGGAGGCACCAAACTTCAAGGACAACAAGAAGAAAAAGGAAGCAAGAGGAGATATATCAAGTTCTATCGCACGTGAGCTACTAGCACCTCGTGTGTGGATATGGACTCCCTGACTCCCAAAGATATCAAGAAGCTACGTGCTCAACTTCTAGTATTCTACAAGACACAACAACAATGGCCATAGCGACAACCACTCAAGTTGACACAGAAGCAACGACTTCAAAAGTCGCAAGAAGCTACATCATCGACATATCAAAGGAGAAGAACAAGAGCGTTTCTATCAAAGAAGAAGACGGATGGTGGGGCTAATAGCCTCGCACATGAAGACCAAGTCGTCGGCTTCCCGACCTTCAACTTGAGGGGGAATGTTAGGATTCGGTGAAGTGCCACGTGGCATGTAAAAAAAGCAGTTATCTAGAAGGCCAGTTGGGCCACCGATTTTAGGTCTATAGGACCAAAAGTATGAGTTGATTTCTTAGTTGGCAATTTGTTTATTTGTTTAAAGGAGATCGGTAAAGAGTTGATTGTTCCAAATCTAGAAGATTTGATTAGATTTAATTAGTTAAGTCTAGTTTTGGAAGTAGGAATATGTACTCTCTATAGAAAGAAAGCATTTCCATACTTATTGAGTTGAACAATAATCCAACAATATTTCCAAACATCAAAGCTCCTATCCTCTCTATTCATCTCTCCATCGTGCATCAACAAGGCCAAATAGGCCTCCAACCAGTCAACAAGGAGTATTTGCTCCTTCATTCAGCCGATGTCTTCTCAACAGACTCGATGATCACCTAGATCAGACGTCTGGTGGTCGTTCCAAGCATCTTATACACACATTCCAGCATTGTGCGTGAGATTTCTAGATCTCTCCATGTTCAGGAGCCTCCACGCTCCATCTATGCCCACCTAGAAATTTCTACAGAGAAACTGCAAACCAAAAAAATCCCTTTTAGAATTACTTTTCCTCTCCTTTTCTTGCAATATGAGATGTACTACCAGGAAACTTCCGTATAAAGTGGGACCCATTTGTTTAGGGGAATAAAGTAGGGCCTCCCGCATTTGGGTTGGGAAAATCAGAAGAAAGTTACACCGGATTAGACACACTTATACTGACATAAAGTTATTCCGAGGGACTCCTAGAATAACTGTATTCCACTCCCCCTTCCTCCAAACACCGAACACCAACCCTTTATACCTCCTCAACACCAAAGTTGGACCCAAATAGCAAAAGGGTCCTACTCCTCCACTTATTCCACAAAATGCTAACTCCTTATGCAATTCCAGTAAATGTTATTCCACAAACCAAACATGCCCTATGTGAGTACTTTCAAATAAGGTAGCAACATTATCAATTACAAAGTATAAGTCTCCCTGTTCAGGGTTCATGGTAGGTTTCTTCTTGAAGGATCAGAAGAGGGATCTCTTTATCAATGACCCACTCTTGACGGAAAGAACAAGTTCTCTCACAGTAATGCTTTCACTTTTTTGCTGAATTCTTTTGGTTATTCGCTGATTTGTGGTCTGGAACTAATACCATTAGGGGCCCAGAACAACCTTCTTTCTGCGATCCCCCCTCTAAAACTCGTTATCTTTTTGATACATGAATTAAAGGAATCTTTTCAGGGCATGCTCAAAAACAAAAAAAAAAAAAAGAGGTTCTTGAAACTTAAGTTATAACACATGATGTACATGGAGATCTCATATTGCACGAGTTGCCTAGTCACAGACTCACAAACAAGAAAAAAATTGAACTTTGATGCAGACCAGAAATCAGAATCCTTGAAACTTGTTATTTAACACATGTACGGTACACAAGGAGATCTCACATTGCAAGAGTTGTGCAAGTTATAATAACAAGATTTCACTGACCTTCTGCAGATGTATTTTCTTGCAGAGACCTTGTCATTCTCTCTGCATAGGCCATTTGAGTGTTAATGGAATTCTCAAGGCACTTCACCAAATTCAAGGTAGATGTACACCTTGATTCAATAGCTCCTTGAACATGTGTCATAGAAAGATTGTGCTTGGCATCAGAAATAGAATGAGACCCTAAAAGTCTGCATAGAAACATCTCATCTGGCTGGCATGTAGGGACCATGTCTGCACATAACCAGTATTACACTAGGTGGCAAGCTTGATGCAATTACATGACAACCTCTGTTAATCATACGGATAGAAAACAAACCTCTGAAGCGCTCAGCCTTGTCCAATTCTTGCAAGGCAATTGGCTCTCCAACTAAACGTAGCTCAAAGAGAAGTATATCATCAACCAACTGGAATTCAGAATCATAAAGAAACGAATATACTTAGAAAGGCCAGATGGTTATTCAAGGTATAGAAAGACTGTATTCTTCAATACATGCTATAGACCAACCTGATTCCAAATTTTATTCACATTTATCAAAATTTCGTCACAAGAAGCCTGCTTTTCCTTCAATTTGTTAAACTTCTTTTCCAGCGCATGCACTTCACCCTTCTTGACCTCCAATTGCTGAACAAGCCTCTGATTTTGGTTTTGAAGGATTGCAGCATCAACCTAGAGACCAATGCAACAGCGTACCATGAACCAGATATTAGAGTCCACACTTGGCACAAAAAGGAAAAGGATCAACAAAGGAAGGTACCTCCTTATGGTTTGTCCTAGAGATAATGGAATGACCCAACCCTAATCTTTCTCGGTCAGAGATTAATGGAAAAAAAACTTACATAAATAATGTACCGAAAAAGAAAAGCATAAAATAGAAATGAACTAAACAACCATATAGTCTAGGACTCCCCCTGAAACCTAGAATAGAGATGTCCACCATGTTCAACTTGTCATCATGAAGAGTAGCAAAATCTATTTGGTTGGGGAGCTTAAATAAAGAATCATGCAAGTTAAAGCTTGGATGAAATGTATGGGTTTTTTTTTTCCTTCGGTGATGATGTCTTGGATGAAACGGATGTCAAGCTCTACGTGTTCAATTATGTGCTTCACAAGACTCAGGAAAAATATAGGTGAGAGCTTTGTTTGTTATTAGAATGCATGGACATGGGGAGCTAACCTAAGACTTCAAGAGAGGAGAATGAGTGAAGAGAGCCACCAAAAAAGAGAGAGGGAAGGGGGGCCACCGAGAGGTGGGCCGTCAAGAGCGAGGGGTAGGGCTTGCCACCGGGGGAGATGAAGCAGGGGCGAAGGAGGCGGTCGGGTGGACGGTGGTAGCGAGGACAAGGAAGCAACTTCGGACCACAGGTGGCCACCTGGGTACTGTCAGCCATGGAGGCGACGTGGAAGAGAAGGGGAGATGCTTCAGATGCCTTGGTCGCGATCATTGGGCTTGGGAATGCCGCGAACCCTGGAGGTGGTAGAGGTGCGGTGGTCTCGGGCATAGAAGTATGCATTGCCACGACGTCCGTGGTGGTGGAGATACAAGCTTGCCCTCGCCGCCGCCGAGAAGACTGCTGAAACCGAGGTTGAGGCACAGTGGTCTGAAGCGGTGATGGCCTTGCATGCAGAAGTGGAGGGCGTCCTGGTAGGGGAGATGTTGGAGGGTGGGATAAAACGAGAAGAGGTGGAGGAGTTGGGTTGCAACTCCTTGCGGGAGAGGGTGAAGGTCCTGGCTTTTGACAAGAAGAAGTTCCTGGTCCTTGGCCTCTCCTCATCAAAGGAGGAGATCTGCTTCAAGGAGGTCAGGACGAAGTCGGGGAGGTGGAGATGGAGATGGCCTTGCCCCCATGATGGGGCGTCCCCGGAGCGCCCACCGTAGAGACCTTCACCTAAGGTGATCATCTCTGGAGTTCCTTGGTGGCTGAGGTCCATGGAGTTGGTAGAGGCGGTGGTGTCCCCCTTCGTTAGACTCAGAGAATGCAAGGCAGCGAGGCTCACCGAACATCCTTTGGTCGCGGTGGTTAAGCCGAAGGTATGAGTTCCCATGGCGGAGAGGGTTCTGCTGCATCTTAGGGGATCCTCCTGCGTGGTGGCTTGCACACCCCGAGGTCATAAAGGTGCTCCACGGAGGGGCGTGACTGGTGCTCCGGCAAGGGAGAAGTAGCGATGCCTGGCAAAGGAGTGGAGAACCCGCTGGAAGAAGAGGCGAACGGCCGCTAACATGGACTCGGCTCCCAAAACGACAGTGCCAATCTCGTACGCGACTGCGGTGATGACAGGTAGCAACGCATTCAGCGGGTTGGGAAACCAAAGGGCCGCTTCTCAGGGATTTTGATGTGCGCGCACCTTCCCAGGGACAGCTGGAGACGGGTGCGACGCATGCTGGACACGCCACAACAGCAGCATCTGGGGATCCAAACCCGCATGTTTCCCCAAGACTCGAATCCGATAAGGACCCTCTCACGGACCCGATTAGGGATAGGCCTCGTTCCCCGGGACCCGGATCCATTAAAGACCCTTTCACAAACCCGATCCAGGATAAATATCTGAGTCAGATACCAACCAACTCTCTATGAGAAAGAGGACCCGAACTCGCCTCCTCTGAGACCTCTCATAAACCCGATTGGTGATAGGTCTTTAAGTCGGATATTTACCGAGAGGATGGTGCGGAGTCCAACCTCTTCCAACCCTGCTTATGGAGGGGGCCTCACGACGCCCTCTCTGAAAGGGGATGGCGACTGATTGACCACAGTGGAGGTGGACGTAGACTCGTCAGGAGGAGGAGGGGCTACCAATCGGGCCCCAGCAGCCGATAGGGCGTTGACTGGGTGTCCACAACCGGTTGCAAACTCGCTGGAGGTCCGAGCTAATAGGGGTTCCTCGTAGCAACAGTCGAAGGACATCACCTCGACATCTAGAGCAACTTATCGATCCAAGGACCAAGTGGAGGTCCCCCTGTCTAGGTGGCAATCGCGTTTGGTGGATGGGGGCCAGTGCGATGGCCTTTAATATAACCGGAAGTGGAGCTTTCGAAAGACCAATCGAGGATCATGGGTGGTGGTTGATGGCCATGGAAGGTCATCATAGCCTCAACACCAGACGTCTTCTATGTTGGATCGAAATGACGAGGAGGTGCTTCGGACTGTGGAGGCGGGAGGCTTCTGTCCGACTGCAAAGGAGCCTTCCAACGATTTCTAATGAATGGTATACTTACCTAAAACGTCAGGGGTCTCAATGACCCATCGAGGAGAGCGACAATAGGAAACTACATACACCAATGGAGGGCAGACATGGTGCTACTGCAGGAGACGAACCTATCTACTAGTGATGGAAGGTTGTGGAGGGAGATCAGGGGTTCGTGGATAGAAGGGTTTCGAGCTCTTGACGCAGCTAGCCGCGCAGGAGGACAACTGTTGGGGTGGCGCGAGGGTGTATTCACCATGGAAGACTGTTTCAAAGGAGATCACGTCATCTCTGCAAGGTTGGTGAGGAGAATGGGAGGGGCCAAAATGGTCGTCACAGGGGTCTACGGCCCAGGCAAGGGGAGTTATGTGAGAGAAGCTGGCATCTGTGGCGACGGAGTGCCATTGATTACCATGGCTTCTTGGAGGAGATTTTAACACACTCTGCAAACTGAGGATAGACCAGGTGGTCAGGGGAGGCAAGACCCCAGGTCAGAACTTTTTGTGGAGTTTGTGGCCCTGCATGGCCTCGTAGATCTGATCCCAGTGTCATGCGCATATACTTGGAGGAGCACTAATGGTCAGATGTCCAAGATTGACAGGTTTCTCTCCAACATGGAGACGGCGGAGGCGTTACTTTTGGCAGATGTCTCTCCTTTGGAAAGGCCCTTATCGGACCATACACTTCTTATGTGGCGATCAAATGAGGGGTTTTATTTTGGCACGTACTTCAAATTTGACAGATCCTAATTGGTGGAGGAGGGATTCAAGAACATGATGGAGAAGTGGAAGTCCATAGAGATGGAGGGATCAGCTGCGAATCGATTGGCAGAGAAGCTGGCTCCTTTGCAGGACCATTTGAGGGTTTACAAGAGGAAGCTAATGGCATCCAGAAGATGCAGGAAGGAGGAGGCATTGACAGTGATCACCAGGATGGACAGGCAAGAAGATCAGGGCTCTATCTCGACAGAGGAAAGAGAGCATAGGGTGAGGATGGCATGAGTGGGGCAAGAGGAGGATAGGAAGGTAACAATGGAGTGGAAGACGAGATTGAGGCAGAAATGATTGAGAAAGGGTGACTCTAATACCAGGTTCTTCCACCGAGTGGCCTCAGCCAAGAGGAGGAGAAACTGGATTAAGAAGTTGCTGGTACACAGGGAGGCTTTCTCTGGCAAGGAGGAGGTTGGACGGGCGACAGCAGATTATTTCAAGGAGTTCACAGGGAGGCACAATAGGGGGTGCTGGAGGTGGAGGGGGGAGGATGTGCAGAGTGTTACTACAGATCAAGCAGTAGGCCTCACGACTACTTTCACGAAAGATGAGGTGAGGTAGGCTATGAGGGGCCTTAATGTGGAGGGGTGCCCTGGTCCAGATGGATTTCCTATTTTCTTTTTCAAGGAGTTCTGATCCTGGTGGGAGCTGATGTGATGCAGATGAGGGATGAGTTTGCGACCAGGAATAGAGGTTTCGATAAGATAAATAAGTAGTACTTGTTCTTGTTACCTAAAAAGGAGGGCGCGGAAGTAATCCAGGACTTCAACCGATCGCCTTATCAAATGTCATGTACCTTATTGTCGTGAAGGTCTTGGCCAACAGACTCCGAGGCTTTCTAGGAGATTTGATCTCGCACGTCCAAACAACTTTCATTCCATGGAGAGGAATCATAGATGATTTTGTGGTTGCTATAGAGGCACTAGCTACTTGGAGGAGGGAGAAGAGGAAAGCCTTTCTATAGAAGGTTGACTTCAGTAAGACATACGATTCTGTGCAATGGGAGTTTCTTTGGGCTTCCCTGGTGAGGAGGGGCTTTCCCATGACCTAGATTGACTGAATGAAAAGGTGTGTGACAACAATATCTTTCTCAGTCCTGGTCAATGAGAACCCAACGGGAGGTTGGGTGCAACCTAGAAGGAGGGTCAGCAGGGCTACCCTCTCGCACCTATGTTGTTCGTGGCATCGTGCTTGTGGCGGATGCCCTCGCGAGGGCAACCCACGAGGCTTGTACTAGGGGTCTGCTTAGGGGTTTTGCGGTTGGTAAGGACAGGGAAATCATGGTACTGCAGTATGCAGATGATACCTTGTTTCTGGTGGAGGGAACTGCCCTGGAGGCTAGGAGGATGACAATCCTTTTGGAGCTTTTTGGCAAGGCCTCAGGGCTGCATATCAACTATCAGAAATCGAGCTTTGTCCCAATGAACTTGTCGGTGGAGATGGAGATGGTTGGTAGTGCTCTGGGGACGGATGTGGGTACACTATCGTTAATGTACTTAAGGCTCCCCTTATCGGATCGTCACCTCAAGATGCAAGATTGGATGCCTCTGCTGGAGAGAATGGAGAGGAGGTTGGCAAGCTAGTCTTCCAAGTTGTTGTCAAAAGGAGGGAGGTTGACACTGGTGAAGGTGGTACTATCGTCCATACCAGCTTATTTCCTCTCGGTGTTCAGGATACCGCGTCAGATTGACAAGAAGATCTCGGGGCTAATGAAGGACTTCTTCTGGTCAAATGTGGGTTCGACAGGGAAGGGGACAAGGCTGGTGGCCTGGGAGGAGGTCTGTAAACCGATGCAAGAGGGGGGCTGGGGGTCAAGGATGTGTACAAAGTGAACTTGAGCCTCCTCACGAAGTGGACAGACTAATAGGGGGCGGAATCAAGGTCTTTTTGGGGACGTCATGCGACAGTGATATGGGTCCTTCCTTTCGTGGGGACCTTTGGAGACCCCCATCCTGAGGCTTCTCATTTCCTCAGAGGCTTGGCCGCGGTGACGCCAAAGGTGCAATCCTTCTTTTCTCCTATCCTGGGGAAGGGGTACGCCTTCTGTTTCTGGCTGGATGACTGGCAGGGGGTCGGATTTACTCTTAGTGGCAAGTTTCCCTACCACTTTGGGAGAGTTGTAGACCCGTTAGCTATGGTGGGGAGCTGTTGGGACGGAGCGTGGTGCCCGATCTTTCGGGGGGGCCTCTCAAACCAAAGATGCGCAGAGTTCCAATAGTTGATCCAGGAGTTAGAAGGTTGGATGCCAAAGGAGGGAGGTGATGCATACTTTTGGGAAGAGGGGGAGTTCTCTATGGCAAAGGTATTCTGTAGAATGGGAAATGTCTCGATGAGCTCAAATATCGACTTCTTAAGAAATTGTAGGTTGCTCTGGATGGCAGAGTGCACGTTGAAAGTGAAGATTTTTGCTTGGCAGGTGATCGAGTTCCTCGATAAAGGGACGATCCGAGTTAACAATCACACAAAAAGGCAATCACAAAAAAGACAAGGAGATTGGTGACCCAGTTCCACCGCAAGGGATATACGTCTAGGGGGAGGACAAGGCTCACAAAAAATCCACTGGAAATAGCGGTATTACAACCTCTCGGAATTCCTCTCTCGGATTGCATGAGGAAGCCCTTGTAAGGGCCTTCCTCGCTATTTATAGTTACAAAGAGTTGTTACAGTCGGGAAATCCTACAAGATCTTCTCTGTGGTCTTGTCATGTTCCTTGGTAAGCTCGTTGTCAAGGCTCTTCCATTGTCAGAACATTAATTACATCGGTAATCCCATGATTACTACCGTCATGGGCATTATGGGCATTATTACCGTACTTTGTTGACTTTGGACACACTGAGCCTTTAGGAGAGGCCAAGCTTGCCCAGATCCGGATCCGCTAGAATGGAGGCAGGTCGAGCTAAGCCGGGTCCGCCTATTTAATCCAAGTCTGGGTGTCCAGATCCTTATACTGGCTACGTGCAAAGTTTTAAGTCCGATGATGCTTTTTATCCCTCATCATAAGCCCCCACTCTCTAACAGACGAATGCCGCTGCGAGAGTAGTAAAAATACTTAAAACTTCGCAGTATAGTATGCCCCCAAATGTTGTCTTGACTGTATGAAAAGCGAGGGGAACATTTGTGATGAGGAGGAAAGTTTTAAGCCTTAAGAGGTAGTTTGCCGACCTTAAAAGGCAGCAATGCCAAAGGAACGTGAGGCACGTCCACCTAAGATCCTACTGGCCTTAAGAGGCGACTTCTGGAGGGAGCAAAAGCATATCAACACCTAGTCCCTGCCAACCTTAAAAGGCAGCTACTTGGGAAATGGTGTGACGTAAGTGCCACCTTCCGCGAGTGATAGCCAATCATTATAGGAATCGGGTCTTGTCTTGGGTGTGGCAAGACCGACATTAATTGCCGTTATGATGAAGCAAAGGCCTCAAGTATCGCGCATGTCATTAATGAGGATGCCTTCTCTGCGGCGGTGGATACGCACGAAGGGGGCATTTCATGTCCGTAATGATGGCCAAGGTATTTTTTCACTCTTAGCGGTATATTTGGAATCCACATCGGATACAACGAGATTTGATTTTTTTGAAATGTGGGCCCCGCAAGGGGGAACTTGACGAGCTTGTGGGTTGCAAGCTAAGACTCTTAGGGCCTTTCTTCTATCTATTTTTTCTCTAGCCAAAGCTTTTTTAACCTGACGCGCTTGTGGGTTGCAATCTGAGACGCTTAGGACCTCCTTCATATCGCGCGACGACTCTCCTTCGGACCTCCCTTGGCCGACCGGCAACGTTGATGCGGCAGACATGGCCACCAAA
Source organism: Thalassia testudinum (assembly GCA_037157565.1). Taxonomy (NCBI): domain Eukaryota; kingdom Viridiplantae; phylum Streptophyta; class Magnoliopsida; order Alismatales; family Hydrocharitaceae; genus Thalassia; species Thalassia testudinum. Next base: position 542,934 of record JAZHRO010000080.1, read on the forward strand.
CAGGCCATCACAGCCAAGGCAGAGCAGAGGAGTTTGCTCCGCCAAGTGGCAAAGGCCGTTGCCGCTCAGGAGAAGGCAAAGAAGATTGCGAAGGAGGCCGTGCGCAAGCTCCACTCGCGGCAACAAGCAGCCAACGATGTGGCCCGGCTGGAGGATGAGCTGAAGAAGGCATGTCCTGATCTAAGGAGGGCCCTGCACGTTGGCGGGGGGCTGGAAGAAAGCCTCATCAGAGTGCACAAGGCTGAAGTCGTGGCTCTGAAGGGTTTGCCCGAGCGCCTCGCGACTACTTGCACCCATGTCCTTTCCTTGAAGGAGGAGGTGCAAGTGCTCAGGGCTGAACACTCCTCGTCCGTAAAGGGGTACGAGAAGGCTCTTGAGGAAGAGCGCCTCTGCCTGAGCACCACGATTGATAGACTTGCTTCTATGATAGCAAGTCTCGAAAACGCAAAGGCAATTGCAGGAGATTTGAGGGCCGACCTCAGCAAGGCCCAGTAGCTCGCAGAGGAAAGGGGCCAGCAGGTGGCGGAGTTGGAGGAAGTTGCACAACTAGAGCTGCATGCAAAGGCGGTGATGGCGTTTTTCGCCAAAGATCCGTCCATGGAGGCAAGCCAGGAGGATCTCTCAAAGGAGATCAGGAAACATACTCTAGCTGCCGTGCAGTCCCTCCTTACGGGGAAGCATATTCCCATGGAGGAGTTATGTAACTGGTTTATGGACCAGTTTTTATCGGAGTACGAAAGTCAGAAGGCTAGCGATCTTATTGCCGACAAAGAACCCGTGGAGCCGCTTGCGGACCAATCGACTCCTGAAGAGGAGACAAACCAGCCAAGTCCGTCAGGGGCCGCTGAACCACCTTCAACGTTGATCAGCCCGCTCTGCCTCTCACTAGCGCTCAGGGGAGATATTTTTGGAGCTTAAGAGGGGAGTCCATGAGCTTCTTGTTGGTGTTGTTGTTTCTTCTCTCTGTCTTTTTTTTTTTTTTTGGAATGTAACAAGAAACATTCCGTTGGAATGAAAAAGAAATTTTCTATCTTTATTGTTTGTCTGTATTCATATATGATACAAACGTAAGTTGCCAACATGCCAAGTGCAGGGGATACTTTTGCCGCCTAAGGTCTGTAACTCGTAGAAGTCCCATGGACTGTCTTTGCGAATCTTGTAAGGTCCTTCCCAATGGGCATCTAATTTTCCACCTTAACTTGCTTGGCATGGAGACTTCACACTTGCCTAAGACTTAAGTCTCCTCAGGAGAATATCCATTTGCGGACCCGCCTGTTATAGGCGGCAGCCAGTGATTTAAATGCCGCCAGCATGCCATCGGCAAGGTCATTTTCGAGCAAGAGTCATGCCGACATGGATAAAATGTCGATTTACAGGGATATCGTCGGCATGCCGTCGACATGCTCTCGGCACGGTCGGCATGCCCTCGGCATGGTCGGCATGCTGGCGAAATCGGTCCCATGCCGAGGTTGTTGTTGGTTTTTTTAATTACTTTTGCTATTTTTGTCGGTATGCATCGGCATGCCCACAGCGTGCCCTTGACATGCTCATCGGCATGCCCATCGAAAAATGGGTATTTCCACGGCATGCCCTAAGCATGCCTACGAAATGTACACTTGGAATTTCATCAGCATGGCATCGAAATCGGCATTTCAAACCTTAGCGGCAGCAGTTACTTCTTTATGCTTAAGCGATACTTCTGAAGCCTTATCCCTTAACTCATTTATGAGGTCTAAGGATAGGCGAAGTTAATCATCGTTGATGACGAGGTCGTAGAGTTGTGTTCTGTTAGTAGAGAGGACTGTTTCGATAGGTAGCCGAGCTTCCATGCCGTATACCAAGCTAAATGGTGTGTGGCCCGTGGAAGCCATCTGCCAAGTCATGTAGCCCCACAGTACATCTGATAGCTCGTCTGCCCATCTCCCTTTGGGTGAATCTAGCATCTGTTTTAGCGCTGAGACGATGATGCGATTGGTTACCTCCGGCTGTCCATTTGCTTGGGGATGTCCTACGGACGTGAAGCGTAGGCAGATACCCCAACTTCTCAAATTTTTTGCAAGGGAACTGAGTGCCATTGTCTATGACAATGCACTGGAGTATCTCATAATGAACTAGAATGCCTTTGCGGACAAAGGTGATAACTCTATTAGCTATTGGACTTGCCATAGCCTCAACTTCGACCCATTTAGAGAAGTTATCAACTGCCACCAGTATGAACTGCTTCTGAGCTGGGACTAGCAGGAAGGAGCCAATGAAGTCCATGCTCCACTTTGTAAAAGGGATAGGTGACATCATAGACACTAAGTTTCCAGGCAGCAAGTGGTGCAGAGTAGCAAACCGCTAGCACTTGTCACACTTGCACACGAAATCTTTGTAGTATTACTTCATTTCAAGCCAAAAGTAGCCCGCCTAGAATAGCCAGGCCAGAAGTGCCTTGTACCCTTCATGATTCCTGTACACGCCTCCGTGGGCTCCTTAAAGGACCTACTCTGCTTCCTTTTTTACCAAGCAGCGCAACAGGAGAGTGAAATAGCCCTGTTTATACAGTTGCCCCTCTATCAAGGTGTACCTTAAGGCTTTTAGGCAGAAGACATTGGGTCGTGGTTCCCTTAAAGGTAGCTCGCCAGAGTTCAAGTAAGTGATGATAGCCGTCATTCAAGAGATGGACTGCTCTATCATGAACATCTTGGGAGCGAGTACAGTTGGCTCTTTCAGGGTCTGGAGGCAGATATCTTCCTCTTGCCCCAGCGGGATGGCAGCAGCGAGTCTGGCCAACGTGTCTGCCAAGGGATTATCAGCTCTGGGCACCCACCTTATCAAGATGGTATTAAATTTCGCCAACTCTTGGTCTTGTCGGCATACAAGATCATGTTTGGATCCCAAGCTTGGTATTCACTATTTATTTGGTTGGCGACCAGCTGGGAGTCTGTGTAGGTTTCCAGCAAGGTCACGCCTCTGGACTTGGCCACCCAGATGCTCGCCAGCATGGCTTCGTACTCTACCTGGTTATTAGATGCAAGGAAATCCAATTTGATGGCGTACTTATAAGTAGCATCATCTAGAACGGTTAAGGCTATCCCGGCCCTAGACCCAGCTATCATAGACAAGCCGTCAGCATACAGCTGCCCGGGGAGCGTGAGGGACGCGTCCAGATTAGTGAATTCTGCCACGAAATCTGTCAGGACTTGTCCTTTGATGGCTCTTCTGAATTTCAGCCTCAACCGCTTGCCATTGTTCAGCTAACTTGTGTCGGCGAGCCTATTTAACCGTGCAAATGCCCGCCTGGATATTCAGGTGATATCGAATCAAGGACGGGTTGACTCTCGGTAGGTCGTTGACGGACCAAGCGAAAACGTCCGCGTTTACCCTGGGCAGGAGTAACTCCTGAACCTCGAAGGGATCAAGGTCCACTCTAACCTTGACGAGCTTAATGGCATCATAAGGAAAAAGTTGTATAGCCATGACTAAAGAGTTTGGCTATAGTCCTGAAGTCACTAGTGGATCAGCTAGGTTTCCCTCTTGCTGGTCGCCTGGACTTGGTTTCTCTTCTCCCCCCATTTCTGTGATTTGGGGGGTTTTAATCCAATGGATCGTTCCAGCTCAATCCTCAGGAGCTCCAGCCCAGTCGTTTGATCCCCACGTACTATTCCTACTCCTTGAGGGGAGTGGAAAAGCATGAATTGAAAGTACGATGAGGGGATTAGGCGGAAGGCGAGGGTTGACGGGCAACCAATGATGTCGTCAAATGCTGTTGTCAACTCGGCTACCATGAATGTAGTCTTTCAGTTGAGGTGCCTGTCCCCATCGCAAATGGATAAGGGAAGGCTAATCTCCCCCCTTGGCATTACTTTATGGTTGCCAAAGCCCATGACTAGATGGGTCAAATGGGAGAGATGCTCCTCTCAGAAGCCCAGCTTGAGCAACGTCTTTGTGAACAAGACGTCCATTGCGCTACCTTCATCCACCAAGAGACTGGGCTGCAACTGCCCCACCAGGAGGAGTGTTACTAGAAGCAGGCTCTGTGTTCTGCCGGATCAGGTAAGGAAACAAACAGCCGAGACGATGCTTGCTTGACTGTACCCCTCTCACCCCAGTAAAGAGTGGGGAAGGCACTTGGAAGAGTCGGCTCGAAAGGAGTGACTTGTTAGCCTGAGGCGGCATTAACCTTAAATATTACCCCAACCCCTACGCTAATATGTTCAGGTGACAGAAGATGAGCCTCCTGGGGTAACGTAGGCATCCCTGCCAGGACTCGGCAATAGTATTCTGCCAGGGGTAGCCAAGGTGACACCACCAACTCGGTCAAGCGAGCTGTCGACCCATCTGGCTCCTGTTCCGTGACGGAATCCGCATTGACTCCCCGAAGCTACTGAAGCTTCTCCTTATGGTAGTCTTACAGGCCCTACATGGACCTCTTGCCTCTGTTTTGGCTCTCACTTCGCTTAACAAAGTGAGCCAGGTTCCCGTGCCGGATATGGGACTCAATCTTGTCACGTAGATCCCAACAGTCTTCGATGGCGTAACCCCGAGCCTTGTAATACTTACAGTAGGGCCTGAAGTCAAGCTTCCTCCTCATGAGCTTTGGTGAGGGCAGCATGTCCTTGTCCGTGGACCAGACTTCCGCCAACACATCCGCCTGGTTCACGGCCAGGGACATGCATTCCTCAAAGGACTCCCGCCTTGTATGGCAAGATTCGTAGTTGTGACCCTTGGCAGGTCGATCACTCCTTTGGTCGAGGAAGGTGGCCCTTCGCTTGTGAAAGTAACCACTTCCATAGACGGGCATTGGAGCATGCCGCCAGAGGCCCTCCTTTCCTCTATGGGGCCAGTATCGTCGCCATGACCCTCAACCAGCCGGCTACGGGAGAGAAAGGAGTCATCCAGCTCCGCAAACCGCATAGCTCTGTCCCAAAGCTCCGCCATGTCCCTTAGCGGGAAATCATCGATGTCGTACCAGAACCTTTGAGTCAAGAGTCCTGACTTAAAGTACTGGATGACTATAACATCATGGGGCCTCTTGCACTTGAAGAACTAAGCCTTAAATCGATCCAGGTAAGATCGGAAGGACTCAGTCTTCCACTGCCTGACTTCCGACAACGTCTCAGGATTGTCTCTAACCCTTTGCTACCCAACAAAGTACTATTAGAACTTGTCCACTAAATCTTGAAAGCAAGCAATCTGCCTGGCTGGCAGGTCATTGAACCATTCGTGAGTCATGTCAGACAGATACGACGAGAATACTCGGCAGAGTACTCCGTCGGGGCAACCATGCACTAGCATCATCTAGTGGTAGCTCCCAATGAAACTGTTGGGGTCAACCGTCCCGTCGTACGGGGCAATGACTGGCTGCTTGAATTTCTCAGACAAGAGGGCCATCATCACCTCCTATGTGACTAGGTAGGTGGTGACATACGCGCGTGGGCATATACTCCTCATTGCTCAGGTGACTTGGCAGACGATCTCCAGAATGGAGCCCCCGCCACCGAAAAGGGGTTGAGCGCCCGAGTACTCCCCCGACAAAGGCGGGGCTCGAACTCTGGGGCTCCTCCGGCTGAGTCTTGTGGGACTCCCGGATCTGCTTCATCTCAAGGAGTTGGGTGGCGAGAGACTAATGCTCCGCCCCTAAGGCTACCAACCTAGCTTCGTACTCCTCCACCCTTGCTTGCATCTTGAGGAGAGGGTCTCACTCGAAGGCCTCGAGCAACCGTTCGGGTTACACCAACTTCCCTTTATTGAGATCAACGTGCTGATGGTGCCTCTTGGACACGGAGACGCTGGACTCCACTTAGTCCTTTTTAGGGTAGCTACGAGAGGAGTTGCGAGTGGTTGGGGCCATTACTAGGATTTTCGAACAGGAAAGGGTGTCAAGAGATGATCACCTTTCCCACAGATGACACCAATTGATTGGGCTCCTCGATAGAGGGAGGATTCTACCCAAAAATCACACAAAAATATAATCACAACGAAGACAAGAAGATTGGTGACCTAGTTCCACCACAAAGGGTGTACATCTAAGGGGAGGGCAAGGCTCCCAAAAAATCCACTAGAAATAGGGGTATTACAACCTTTCAAAGTTCCTCTCTCTCGGATTGCATGAAGAGACCCTTATAAGGGCCTTCTCTATTTATAGTTATAGAGAGTTGTTACAGCCGAGAAATCCTACGAGATCTTCTCTATGGTCTTGTCATGTTCCTTGGTAAGTCCGTTGTCAGGGTTCATCCATTGTCAAAACATTAATTACATCAGTAATCCCATGATTACTACCGATATGGGCATTATAGGCGCTGTCACCGTACTGTGTTGACTTTGGACACACTAGACCTTTAGGAGAGGCCGAGCTTACCTGGATCTGGATCCGCTAGAATGGAGGCAGGTTGAGCTAGGCTAGGTCCGCCTGTTTACTCCAAGTATGGATGTCCGGATCCTTATACGAGCTACGTGCGAAGTTTTAAGTCCGAAGACGTTTTTTGGCCCACATCAGTTGGTGAGGAGGGGGAGAATCATGACAAGCTGGAGAGAACGAGGTGGGTCCAAACAGATGATTTGAGATGCCCTCTTTGCAAAAGGGCGGACGAAGACATCCAACACCTCTTTTTTCAATGTCCTTTCATGGTGCAGGTCTGGCGGAGGATGGGGATCGACTGGATCACCCCTCGAGACACGGTCAATTTCTGATCCTCAATCCGTAGAGGAAACGCCTGCAATGGAGTATCACCTTTAGATCTAAGAAGGATAGAGTCAAGATTTTGGCAGTGTCATGAGGTGTTATTTAGGGGTGAGAGATCTTATGTAGAGAATTTTATTTCACCCATTTCTTTCCAGGTGGTGTTTTGGGAAGCAACTATGTAATATGTGATTAATTCCAATTTTCCAGTAATGGAATGAATATCGGTGGTTATCACGTGGATAACCGCCCTTTTACTTTTCAAAAACCCTAAGACTTCAACCCTGTAAAGTCAGATTGCCTTCCTTCGAAATTGGAAAGGAAATTCAATATTCCCTTAGGGTTCCTATAAGAATCCAAGACAGAGCAGTATTTTAGTTTCGTGAAGTTTCGATTTCTTGGTGGGAATTTCAGCGGTCCCAACCAAACCAAGGTAAACAACGAAAAAAATCGGACGAAAGTTCACAAGTGGTGATTCTTCCAAAAGAAAGCCCTAAAAAATTAAACGGAGTTCAAGAGTGATAGCAACAATGTACATGGGACGAGCTCCGTTGTGAATCGGAACAGCAGTGCTAAAGCAAAGCTCGATACTTCCGCCCCAAAAGAAAACCTTCGGTGTGATCCTTCGAGCTCACAATCAGCTCAAAAGAAGAAAGGAAAAGCAAAAGCAGCAGATATAAGTCACACCAGCCACGACAAATGAAACAGGCTTACGGCTTTGGCGTCGGGGGAAGTGAAAGAGGAGTTGGCCATGAGAGGTGACGAGGAGAAGGTGTCGATTTGGAGCTTCTTCTTCTCGGGCTCCCTCGCATCATCGGCCCCGTCCTCTCCGTCTTGTCCTCCCATCACGCCTCCATTCTTCTTTGACTACTACCACACAACAACAACAGCAACCAATCTATTAGGTTTCCTTGGAGTGACCGACGACGACGATAACCACAGGGCACCGTTCCCGGTTGAGGGCAGCCTGGCTGCTGCTTTCGCTTTGCTTTGCGGGAAAGGGATTGCCACAGATCACGAATGGGGGAACCGGCTAGGGAAAATATAATTCCTCACCGAGGCATTTGCACCAGCGCTCGGTTGCCAAAATTAAATAGAAAGGAATTACGGGACACATAAAAAAAAAAAAAACAAAACAGAGAATATGCCTTAACTCATTAATTTATTCTAATTTGTTCAGTAACTTATGTCATGTGAAAGATGACGTAGGTCACAATAATATTTTTATACTTAAAATATATACTTGTATTTTATTAAAATATGTTAGTTAATATTAATATTTGTAGATATTTGAATTTGAAATATATATTATTTAATAGTGATGTTGCAAGGAATATTAATTCCTCCAATTTACTTGATTGAAGACCTGTGTCATTAAAAATATATAGATATTTATGAACATATTATGCTTTAGGAGTTAATATTTTTATTTCATGTAACAATGCACGGATCAATATACAACCTAATAATAAAGAAATAAGTGTTATTATATTTAGCTCTATCTAAATAAATTACATTTGATGGCAAACATCAATAGCCTCGTCAGCATTATCCCTCTAAACACACTAAGTAATTGAATTACTCTCATGTTATAATATCCAATAAAATGTTTCCCTTTTTTATCGTCTTAAATAATTCAAGTTGCCAAACTAAAGATATTCTACAATCATTACATTTCACAAGACTACAGCTTTAACCTTCATGATATCAATGGCTCTTTGAGTATCAACTTTCATCCCACATTTCTCATAAACGTCCAAAATGATATTGTTAATGAATACATCTACAATGAGTCCATTTCTCAAAGCAGAAGCACAAATTTGTTTGCATAATCATGATGATTGCAATGAATGCAACTAGGAAGAATGTTAACAAGACTAATAATATCTAGTCAAGCATCACTAGTTGCATCATATGATATGGACGTTATTTTTTAAACAAATCAAAGGCCACACACATGTGCCTATTTTTCACACAAGCTCACATCATAAAGTTCCACATAATAACATCAACTATGCCTCTTGAGACCGTCTCACTAAATACATTGTCGACATCTTGGAAAGCACCTCATCTAGCATACGAGGAAATTGAGGCATTTGAAATACAGACATTTGAGTAGAATCTACTTTTGCAATTGAAAACATGTGCATATGTTTCAAATCCAAATGAATCAAGCTCCATGCAGGCTCTAAGCATAAACGAAAGGGTGAATTGGTTAAGCTTGGTACCCAAGCACTACATGCAATGACAAGGGCACAAGACGTGATGTAGCTTGCCATGCTCAATGTCTTTCTTATTAAGGACATTCCACCGTAAGTTGGATGACTAGAAGAGCTATTCCCACATATGGCACCAATGATTAGAGCCCAAAGCAAACTCTATCAAGTTTGAGATAGAGAATGGGTCCAACTGATAATTGCAAGCACACATAAGATTCAAGAAATTGGTAACCCAATTCCACCTTGAAGGGTATATGTCTACAAAGGGGATCTAACCCTTGAAGTTTCTTACTAAAAGAGAGAGGGGGGGGAGAGAGTTAGTAGTGCAATGTCTGCTTTTACATGCCCTTAAATCCTCTCGTATCCCCTTTTATAAGGCGTTAAATGAATATGCTTAAACATTTTTACTAATTAATTCAAATCCTATGATTGTCGAACATGGTTCTTTGTAATGGCCTTTTTCGTGCATGTTAGTTTATGCACATCTCCCATGTTTCGTCGACTCTGCTTTGATTTAAGAAGATCACAACATCATTATCGAACCACTTTTCCGATGTCTGGTTATTACATGATCACCTCCTCTTCTATTTGCCTCTTTGACAAAGTTCATCCAACAAAACTCTCAAGCGAGGATTACCCAGTGAAAGTCTACCTGATCAATCGAGTTAAATGTAGTCCACCTAACTTAAGACAAGCGAGCAATCCATATAATAATGAGTCGAAGGCATAGCATGCCTTATTACAGTCAGGGGAGGTGATCCGCCTATTAAGGGAGGTAGGTAAGCCCACTAGATTAGTTAAGGCAATTCATCTGCCTGCTTAGGTGAACTCCCCTTTTGGCTTAGTAAGGAGTGTTTAGGCTAGATAGCCGTTGTGAGCCACTTTTAGCTAGGCCCATGAGAGATATTTCCTCCCTCATCAATGGGCAACATAGGTAGATAAAATGCATGCCCTTAAAGACAAGGATTACAGGAAACTCCATACGATACGAGTAAACCCTATCTAACGCATAAATCGCATTTTAAAAGTTGACTTCGTTGTAATATAGTGCGAAATGCATCAACAATTAAATTTATAAAATCTGATGAGTACCCGATCGTTCGTAGGGAGGCATTCTCAATTTATACGAAAGCTTTTCAATAAACTAGTTCTAACATGTATTTATATATGTATATATGTATAAAGAGGCATCAAATATCTATAAGATCAAATTTCATTGCATTGAAAAAGGGTTTTTCACAATAAAAATTGATATGCAAAAAGTAGAGACAGATAGAGAGAAAGAGAGAGAGATAGAAGGAGGCAGAGAGACGACGTTGCTTGTAGGATGCTTGTGTGAGATGTAGCAGCACCTCAGATCCAGAATGCCGGGATGAAGGTCGGAGTGGAGTTGCAGAGGGACAGAGAGTTGCAGAGAAGGTGGAAGATATCTGGAGTTGATGGACGAGAGATGTATCAAGAGATATAACATCCGCAGCTTTGAATCATCTGCGATTAAAATCATCTCTCTTTTAGGTCATAAAATGACAATATTATATATATGACTAATAAACAAGTTATTGTGCAAATTACGATGCTTATGAATATATTAATCCTAAGTTATGCTAGGATCTAGCATAGTTCAGGTGATTTAGGTTGCATGATTGCTGTGCAATCACATCTCCATGCCTAAATCTTACTAGTCCCTAGCAAATGCATGACTAAATGCAAAGTGGTCCTAATTTTAATTAAGAGTTTGACTAGAGGTTTATGTTTTTTGTTTTCATCCGAAACTTTAGTAATCCAGATAATCGTGATCGTGTTTTGTTGTAACCTATGCAACAGATCCAAGTGAAAACCAATCCTCATCTAAAGCTCGTACTTTACCCTTAGTAAAAATCTATTGGGCTAGGCGAACTTCTTCCCTCGGGGTTATAAAGTAACCTATATATTCAGCCTCGGCTTTTGTCTTAGGTAGAAGATTTATAAGTCAAGTAGATTTGTATTTGGTGGCTCATATTCATCTGGTGCTACATGTAGGCCAATACTTTAGAACCTAGATTTTTAGATTATTAAATAATTCAACTCAAAGAGAGGCAGAGATGTTGCGCTCTCTTTAGTTCCTTTGTACTCATTCTCTCTCTTTCTTTCTCATTCTTTTTCTTTTTCTTTATCTTTTCTTTTCTTTCTTTTTGAGCTCACAATCTCACCAGATTTACCAGTATATTTGGTGGTCTCTCCTATCATTAATACTTTGATTAATGATGTAGACATAATTATTGAAGATAAAATGCCTATTCATACATGCTCTTAGGCTTAGATTTGCATTCCATGTTATAAATATTACACAAACATCCATTGCATTACATTTAGTATAGTTATATATTATGTACATTAATTCTGTCATTTTACATGGCCAGGAGGCAGTGCAACATCTTTACGGGCTTCGGATGAAGAATCCGACCGTACGGATGGATTCAGAGCGATGATCACAGTCCGTTGACGCGAGAATCACCTCGATCAGAGCTCTGTAGCACCCTCCACAAAAAGAAGACGGATGGCCCAGATGGTGCCACGTGGCGCCATCCAGGCCGCCCCACCTGAGCCAAGGCATCCCCAAGCCCGCCGTAAGATCAGATCCCAGCCATTGGATCTTGATCCAATGGCTGAGAAGCTTCCTCCACCACATGCCATAAGACGTCTGCTCGACGCATTCGATGACTTAGTGCATTGGTTGGAGACTTGGAGCGCAAGCCGGCGACCACCGTTCGAGTCCCCGTGTTCGTACGCTTTTGTGCGGGTTTTAAAGAGAATATCACATTGTAGTATAACCGACAAAACGTTCAAACAAATATAGAGAATTTTATTACTCGAAAAACGGGAGTCTCCGAGGTCGAACACAGGGAGCAATCTCAGTACTTTCAAAACCAAAGAATGCAACTTTTAAATGAAAGTAATTGATTAAAAGAGAGAGTTATATAAAAAGAATTTCTAAAAGAAAACAGAATTGGACGTCTAATTTCTATATCAGACGTCTTAAATGTAATCTTCTTTCTCTCTTTTGCCTTCTTCTTCTTTGTCTTATCTGCTTCTTTTCTTGCGAAGGCTTCTTCTTCCTGCCTTTGTTCCTCTCTTGTCTTCCTTTTCTTTTTGGGCTTTTCTGCAGTCCTTCCTTCTCTCAGATCTCTGCCTTGCTCAGCTTCCTTTCTTCAGAGTTCCTTCTTCTGCTCCTGTTCCTTCTTTGTGCTTTTCCTTCGAAGTTTTCTCCTTCCTTGTCTTCTCTGCGAGGGCTTCTCCTTTCTCTGCTACACTCGGCCTCTTCTTCCTTCTTTTCTTCCCTTGCTGCAGTGGCTAAGTGTTCGCTTCTTCCTCTGCTCCTTTCCTGCGCAAACCACAGTCAATGCAAAACCTACCCCCGTCCCTCTACCCAAATGTCTCTCTCTTTCTCTGCAATTTGCTCAAGGACGCTCTCCCAGAGCCACACGAGTAATCGGGTCGGATTCGCACTCGGGACCAAGCGCACCTGCAGGTGGGTGATGCGCGAGGAGTGCGTAGGTTTGGGTCAGGTCGGATCCCTTCAGATCCGCGTGGTCAAGCCGCGGACGAGGCGAGTGGGTCAGGTGAGGGACCTCACCCTTGTGCTTTCGGAGGAGGTAAGCATAAAACACAAAAACAATTTATACTATACCTGTGTTTTGCGATTCCACGATGTGGGACTATCTGATTTGTCCCAATTCCACGCGTGCCCGCAGAGATCTCTTCGTGCTATGGCCAAGGCTGGGAGCTTCGCAGCGCGACTTGCTGGCCCCGAGGGCTTCGCAACACTCGCGTGAACCTGCTGCGCCTGGAACCTGGGAGATCTGACACCTGGAGCTGCTGCTTGCTGCTTCAACCATCAATGGCGGCAGGAGTTGCAACCTGTCATACACAAGCACGACCTATTGGCCCAATCAGACTAGCTGGGCACCTTCGCCGTGGCACGGCGAAGATGATGCACGGTGCTGCAGGCCGCAGGATGGCCTAGGCGTGCGTGCCTAGGTCAACCTGTGGCCGGAAGTGTAGGGTTGTTCGGGGGACTGTGATGGAGGTGTAGAAGGATGATGGATGGGCGGAAGTTGCTCCTGGTGGTGAGGCGGAGCTTACGAGAGGGTTGGCGAGCCCTGTGGAGGGGCGGTGTGGTGGGAGCGGCTCGCCGGAGGTCGGTCGGAGGCGAGGAAGATGGAGGTGTTCAGGCACTGTCGGGGGGTAATTAGATAAAATAGCAGGGGGAAAAGAGAGAGGAGAGGATGGAGAGGGTATCTAGAGTGATCTGGAAGGAAGGGAGGCAGCGGAGTGGACGGAACGTAACTGTCGTTGTCGGGGAAGAAGAACCCTGAGGGAGGGAGCGGCGATGAGGATGAGGTCAGGGGCACGCGCGCTTGGTACGGTGCGACGCGGGAGGAAGTGGCGAAGTTGACTCTGCTGCTGGTATGGCAGCAGAGCGACGAGAAGGAGGGGAGGAGGTCGCCGGAGCTTGTGAGTCTCTTGGCCGGAGATGGGAGAGAGGGAAATTCGGGGGAATCTCTGTCAAAATCAAGCTAGGGATCTGCGGCCGGGTCTGGGGAACCTTTTATTGGTGTTGGCTGAACCTTCTAGCGTGTGGAGATCGCACAATCAATCTCTGCCGGCTCGCCGGAGATGGAAAGAGGGTGGATACCCAAATCTCTCGTGCGTTCGCACGAGAGATTGGGTTCACACCAGAGATTGTAATTGGCTTTAGAAGGAAGGGAATTCCTCAGAGAATCTCCCTTCCATTTCTGGGAGGGAATCTCTGAGGGATTGGGGAGGAATCCCTCTCTAAACCTCGCCGGAGATAGGTTTTGCCCTAACTATGGCGGCAGGACCTGATTGCAAAGGTGGCGAGGAACTTAGGGGGCTTTCTGCAAAGATATTCAAAAGATAGGGACCAAATTAGGATTTGGGTGTACTAAATTGCAAAGTAGGTCAAGATGACCTCCCCTTGGGTCCAAATTTTGGTATAAACCTAATTTGGACCTAAGGAATCCAATGGTGAAGTTGGATTTTAGGTTTTACCTCGTCTAACTGGACATTTTGCGTAAAAACCCAAATCAGGTCAATTAATGTGCTAGGACCCTAATCTAGGTCAAACTGGGTTCCAAAGGCCAAATTGAGTGTTCTAAACCCTAGAGGATATTTTTCCATGATTTTTAGAGGGTTTACTTGATTTTTATCCCGATCGAAACCTTGTTAATTTAAGTGGGTCTGTTTTAGGATTATCAAGTGTTATTTAATTCCTAGATTGCACATAAACCTATTTCTGATTGACTCAACCCACTTTTTATCTCATTTTGCCCATTTGACCTATGTTTTGCCTCTGAGAAATCCCATTTATGTACTGCAATGGTAAAATTGCAGTTTTAACCTTTATTTCATGTTTTCTTCTCAGAGCACTTATTCCTTTAGTTAAGCCTTCTTCTCGGTTATGTAGGAGCTTTTATCTTCTTTATTGGGTCAAAATGAGCTAGTTATGGCTCATGATGAGGTTCTCATCACCTCGCATGCTCCCTTATTTCAGAGGCTTGTATCCAATTTGGATCAAGATCGCACGATCTTGATCAGGCGGCCTTGATGAGGCGTGTAGGTGATCTGATCTGAAGGATCCAATGGCTGCTTGCAGGTACGCAACGATTGGATGCGTGATCTTCAGCCACGCAATCAGGACCCTCCGATGCGCATCCAACAGCCCTCGCCCTTTCAACCTTGCGCCAGCTGCTGCATGAGTGCATGCCGCACGTGAGGGCGGATCTTCAACACATACGCGGCCCTTTAGTGACACTTGCAACTGTCACTAAATGTCCTGCGCAGTGCGTGCGCCAGCCAAGGCAATGAATAGGCACGGATCTTCAGCGACAGCTCGAGCGGCCTTTAGTGACGCTTATAATTATCGCTGAATGTCTGTGCATGGGATTCTCTTCTTCCCATCCACTATATAAAGGCCTACACACCCCCTTACCAAACCATCTCTACGTACTCTACTCCCACCTACTCCCAAGCTCCAGTAAGCTTACTAATGCTTTGTTAGAGCTTGCTCTCAAGCTCCCAAAGCACTTATTAGTATAACGAGACTCTGCCTTACCAAATACTCCTCCAACTTCCCATCCCCATTCATAGGTCACCTTGGAGTCATCCTCCCACCTCCATTCCGGTAGCAGATCATCCCTGCCTTCTCACCTCCATTCCGGAGCTGCGCTGAAGCTTTTCTCTACCCGACATCCTCCCGCTTCTCACCTCCATTGTTCTGCTTCCCAACTTCATCTGAGCTTCCGCTAGGCGCCGTCGTCTCACTGAACTGCCACTTCGGGAGATTTCTTCTCACCTCCCTCTCTGTTTATGTTTTCTAGATTATTGTAATTGACATTCTTGCAATATGTCATATTCGATTCTATATCTCTCTTGTGATTATTTGTCATCTTATTTCAAAAAACAAAAAAAAACAAAACCCTAAAACACCAAAAAAGAAACAAATCGAAGCGCGGTTTTCATACAAAGTAAACGTCGCTTTCCTATGTTCGACCCAGGACTCCCTTGGAGTTTAGGTATAAATTATATTTGATCACGAGTTTTGCAACTATGACGATGAGCTACTCGTAACCCTCATTTCAAACACTCGAAACCCGTGTGATCAATTAAGTTCTGATAACTCTAAGACTAAGTCAGAATTCCTCAGCTCGTATTCAAGCGGCTAGAAATACAGAAAAATAGGTCAAGGCTGTATTTGGTGGATCGTAAGGGTGGTAGGTGTTGTTGCCTCATTATACTTGAAATAAATTCTAACTCATAAACTCTTTTCTTTTGTTCTTTTCTTTTTCTAATTTTTTTTTCTATGTATATATATTATTTTTTTCCTTTTTCTTTTTTTTCGCGTCCAAATATCTACTAACGCAACGCAGCATACAAACTTTTACTTACGAGGCATTATTTAGGATTATGGGTGTTTAAGAGGATATTGGGTGGCTTATTCGATGGAAGTGCCTATTCTCAGCACCTGGAAGGGAATGGATAGGGTAGTGTATTTTTGACATTAACATTAATACCCTCCTTCAGCCGAGGATTTCGTAAAAGACGGTCGTGACCATCCACCTTAGTTGTAGTTTTAGCATAACCCGTTCTCTGTGTATTTGCCTTATTTGGTGGCTCTCAAGAGATTCGCACTAAAAACTTGTATGCAGAAACCTAGAGCGAAAACTATGCCTAGCCTCGAGTATCATTATCTAATTATCCAGAAGTTAAGATTCCTCATATTAGCCTTAGAGCACCAGTAGCCTTTCTACTCTCACCTCACATTTGTTTGGTGGATCTGTTAGAAGATAATTTGCCTGACTCCCGAATTACTATCCAAGGGTTAGGAGAAGAAGCACTGCTTCTTCTCGACAAACTAAAGATGTTTATCGGTCTTCACAGAGGATCCATTGCTAATTCTACTGTAAGTGTGAAATTGTACTGGATTCTAAACTTACGAATCAACTTAAGAATAAATCCCTAATAAAACCTTAATAAAAATTCTTTATGCCTAAATGTTTTTTTGTTTTTGGCATAAAGATAAGACATGCAATGTCCACCCCCCCATGACTATTCACTACAATGTCCTCATTGAAATGTATGCATGAAAATCAAAATATAATAAGGAAGAGGAGGGGATATCACTTGACTATGATTGTTGATCCAGGTCAGCATGAATACAAAGGATGCAAAGCTACCTATACAGAGTATTGGGTTGCCTCCTAGCTAGCGTTAAGTTTACTGTCAATTGCCAGACTCAAACTCAAAAATATGTAGTTCAAATAAATGAGTTGAGTCAAGATTAAAATGAAGATGTGATCATGTAATGCAAGGATCAATGATCCACAAATGCGGATCAGCTGATGGTAAATACCAAGTCCAAAAGGTCAGAAAAATAAAGTGAATAGGCTTGAAACTATTTGCAGCCAGATGTTACAAAAGTGAGAAATATTAATGCGGGTGCCATAGTGGAAAGTAGATAATGGCAACCTTAAGATGTGATGCATAAGGAAGGCAGATGAGGTGGATACAGGGTTTTTTGTGGCGAATAAATCATATGGGTCCTAAAAGTGATGGGAAATGAAAGGAGGGACCTGAGTGGTGTAGTCTAAAATGGTATAAGAAACCACTTCGCAAGTCAAGTTAGGTATGGATGGATGCTGAGTATGTGAGTCAAATAAGATCCAGTCATCCATCTCACTAGTTTTGGACTTATCAGAATTCTCAATCTTATCCCTGGGGTGATAAAAAATCTTATTTGAGTTAGCCAAATCATGATGCAAGTCTTTAAATGTAATGAACGGAAATTCATTATTCCTTAAAATCATAGTCCTAGGGGGAGTAAGATCAGAATCTAGATTAGTCAAGATCTCAAATTCTTTTAGTTCTATGGGCTTCTGAATTTGATCCCAATTATCTTTCTCTTGAATTACATCTTTTAAGGGATTGTTTTTCTGTTCCTCATTAGTCAAATCAAACTCCTCAGGATTCCATGATTCAGCTAAATTCTTTACTTCTTTAGATAGATCCTCATAAGTCATCCCCAGTAATTCTACAATTTCTTGAACATCTTTTTCATATGGGGATTGTTTGTCTTGTTCAATCTCTAGATCTTGGGGATAAGGGTCAGATTTTTCTTCAGAACTCTGGTGGATGGGAAGAGAAGGGTGCGAATTAGCTGAAATAGGAGTGACAGCAGATTCAACTTGTATATGGGATATCTTAGAATGATTAGTATCGTCAAATCCAGATATCAAATCGTTTAAGCATATCTGGTCAGGGTAATCCTCAGATAAGAATAGATCAGAGCCATCTAACTGTGCTTGGCTGGGAGTGTCACTGTTCCCATTCTTTCTATTTTCTTGATCTTGCTTTGATTTTCCCAAATCATCCATGTAGTCCAATTGTGTGTCTTTAAACATGAAAGACTCATACTCCAACTCACCATGGATTGGCTCCTCAAAATAGAATGGTTGCAATTCAGGGCCTAAATCAGGATATAATTCCTCAAGTGAGCCTTCCTCCTTAAAGTTAGTTTTTCGGATATCGACAAGGGTCTGTTTTGCATAACCACGAGGTTGGTGGGTGGGCTCAGTGTATGTAGAGGTTGGGATTGGATAAGATGTCATACTTAAGGTTGTATCCTCAACCTTGAGTGGTTTATGTTGATGTGCGGGTTACTACGCTATCGTATTTGGTTTTGAAAAAAAAAACTGTCATTATAGTTTGAAAGAGAAGAACTCGTGTTCAACAATTAAAATTTATACCGGAATAAAAATCCCAGGTCGAACTCAGGGAGGCGGACGTTTGATTTTAAAATACGTGTTTGTTTTATTTGTCACGAAGCAGAATAATTGATTTGACATTATCTATCTATTTACAATAAATAGAAGAGAGAGAGAATATTACAAACTAAAAACAAAAAGAGATGTAGAATGAACATGGAATTCATTATCAAAGAGATTGTTCGTTACACTACTCATTACAACTAGAAAGCAGGAAATGATTACACTAGAAAGCAGGAAAATTCTACTTTAGAAAGTAGTAAATCTACTCTAGAAAGCAATAAAAAGAATGGAGAGAGAGATATCCTCCTCGACAATTGCTTGGAGGATGAGCCGGATAGGACAACGCCTGGAAGAAGGGGAACGAAGCAGGAAGAAGGAGGACGAAGCGAGAAGAACGGGAACGAAGAAGCACGTCGTTGTTGTTGCAGGATCCACTTCTGAAATGGGGGTGAAAATTTGACTTTATCTCTTTAGAAGCATCCCGGGTGTGGGACAAGCTTCTCTTGAGCTTTGGAGAGGGAGAGAAGAGAAGGAAGAGATGAAAATTTTGTATGGAGGTGGTCTCCTTTTATAGTTACAAGGAGTGAGGGCAATTTGGTCTTTTTGATTTGGAAAACATTAATTTAGGACCTTTAGTGACGAATAAATCCGTCGCTAAAGGTCCGAATGTGGCCTTCGTGGGCGGCGCTTGTGAGCCCGCTCGCCTCCCGCGCATGAAACATGCACTCACGTTCTTGAAATCTCGGTCGTTTGATCGCGAGATCGAACGATTGAGATGCATCTAGGCCGTGCCTTAAATGCGTGCTCGCCCGCTTGCGATCTTGCCTTACGCGCGAGGTTGCAATAGCGCGTAAGCACTATTGAGTGCCCGCAATCGCTCGATCGTGATCGAGTGGTCATTACGCCCGCTCGCCCGGACCTCAGATCTCGCTCTACAAGACTCGAACGCCCGCCTCTTCATCGCGTAAGCGCGTTCGACCAACGCGCTACAAGTGCGTTTATGTCACACTTACGTTTTGTGCTCGTGCATCCACAGCAGTTGGATGATCATCCAACGGTGGAGAATCAATGCTCAGATTGAAGAAGAAAGGGTGCGGCGGGTGCAGCGGCCGATTGGGCAGCTGAGATGGCGCCACATGACGCCATCTTGGCCGTCCGTCTTCTGGATGATGTAGATGGTGCCACGATTGTCGGATTGAGTCAATTTTTGCATCGTTAGGCTGCGAACGTCGATTCGAATCCATCCATGTGGTTGGATTTGTCATCTGAAGTGCGCATTCAGACCATCTTGGCTCTTGATCTTCTAGGGTTTCTCGATCTCTATCTGATGCTATAGATGTCTGATTAGGGCAATCTTGGAGTTGTTGAACTCTAATAGTCACCCTGATCAAATCTATACGGTTGGATCTTCGATCCAAGGCGCCGATAAAAATTTTGCCTTGTCCTTGAACATAAAAGGAGACAATTAACCTCTATTTTATTCAAACTAATCTAAATGCAAGATGATGCATGCTATGCAATATTTATAGTATGTAATGCAATTCTATGCTTAAGAATATGCTTAAATAGACATCTTATGTAGTGTAAACATGTTTACATCACACCCCCATGCTTATCTTTTGCTAGTCCCTAGCAAAAACTACATGCTATTTATAAAAGAATTAGGTTGGATTATTTGGGCATGAGCTATTTTCAATCATTAAGGAGATATTTACTTAGGATCTGAACTTTCAAAGACACAACAGTGCCCAGGTATCTGCCAAAATGTAGATCGCCTCAAGGTCTCGCCTTATTCAAAGAAAAATTCCTTTTTCGCTTTTTCTTCTTTTCTATTTTTTTTTATTTTCGAGTTTAGGGTTTAAGAGTAGCTTTCTACGGCTTTTCAACTCACCCAAGATTTGATGAGAACCCTAAGTTCTAATCATCTTATTGTGAATATGATAGACTCGTTGATCGGCAGTTAAAACGGACTTCGGATTTCTCCGCCTCTAGGTGACCTTAAAAAGAGAATTCTGCCTAAAGGTGTATCTTTACAACCGGTAGCTTTCTCCCTATTGTTATTTTTATGGGGCCAACACAAGAGTGAATCCAGTGTATATCTCCCTGGTTTATTCTACTTCTCTACTTCTTCCTAAGTGTTTTGGAAATTTTCAATGCATTTATTGAGCTGGGTTCTGGACAACCGGTCGATGAGCTGTTACCACCGATAACTTGCCAGCCATACTCGTGCGGTGAAGTGTGGCTTATTTCTTTTGTTTCCTTTTTTTCTTTCCTCCTTTTCTTTTCCTTTTCTTTTTGACTTTCTTTTTCTCTCTCTCTCTTTTTAAAAGTAGGTGGCTTCCCTGGTCTAAGATTTACCTAAAGGTAGCAAAAAGAGAATGGTCCAATGACTGGGCTCTGAACAACCTACCTATGGGTTGTTACTCACGATAACTTGCCAGCCATATCACCCTAAAAGGTTCATTAGCTACCCAATTTCCGTTAAAACTGCCGATTAACAAGTCAGTGACAAGGTAGTGTGTAGATGCTTTAGGTTTAAAGTTCCCTCAAATCAGAGGGTAGGTTGATAAGTCGTGTACTTATCACCTAAACTTATTTACTCGAATTAAAATAGAATTTAGGTTGGCGAGGACTCGAAAAACAAGTCAACATTTTAATGGGTACACAGGCTAACTAAGTCTGAAGATCTGAAGGGTCTTTGTGTTCAGATCCTAATGTAATATTTCCTAAAATTGAAAATTTTCTTAAACCCAAGTTCTCTTTCCTAATTCCATTTTTTTTTCATTTTTTTATTTAATAAAAGAAAATAAAATGAATCTACGGAGCTGACGAATTAATTTAGAGATGAATATCCACCCCCCATGCCTATCTAATGCAATGTCCTCATTATATTAAAAAGACAAAACAGAGTGGAATAGAGCAAAAAGCATCTGAATTGCATGAATGTCGGGTCCGCTCCGAGATAAATAATGAAGAAAATTGTATTTGTGCTGAATTTAGTGCCTTTAGCTAGGCACGCTATACAAAGAAGAGAAGTAAAGAATTCACATGTGCAGGTCAGAATTAGAATAAAAAGATGAAACCTCTGACCTGCCAGTAGATGTCCACAGATGTGGACCAGATTGTGGTGTAGACCCATACCCCATAATCGAGAATATCTAAGGTTCTGGATAAAAATTACCCAAAACCAAAAATCAGTATCCAAGCGGGGTCGGGCTTACGATTTATGAGGATGCAACCCAAGACTAAAGAGTCAAGGTACAGAAAATTCAAGATCAAAAGGATAATCAATGAATGTGTGCTTGGGTTGGACATCCTCAGAACAAATGTCGTAAGGGTCCTGGTTGGATGGTTTCAGATGAATTGGAACCCTTAGACTCGGTCTTCTACTTCCTCCGGAGTTTGCTTCCCAAATCAAAATTTCTCAGCTCTTATCCTCCTCATTCAGGATGTCAAATTCCGTGACCTCTTGCATATTAATCACCCCGTCTGAAATTTCCAAGTCTAAAAGATGTGGGTAAATCAAAATTGACTTGGATCTAGTTGTCTCAAAAATAGAATCATCGATAAGCTCAATGGGGTGTAACTGACAATCAGGACATTGGATTGAATCCTCCAGAAAATGCGATTCTAGATCCGTAATGTGAGCCCCGATAAAATCAATTTCCTCAGTTATTGGGTTATCAAATGATCTATCAGATTCCTCAGGCCCAATCGTCTCACAGAAATCGTGTTCTGTAAACTCGCATGAGACTTCGCACATTGAATCTTCACCATCGGAATCAAAGAAATCCAAATCCATATTAATGTATGTCCCAAAATCATCTGTCATTTTCTGGTCCATGGAGACATACGTTTCCTCATACTCTGGCTCAGGGATTTCAGGTGAAGAAATCAGATTATCCTTAATTGGTTGCTCTAATTCAATCTGGTCAGTCTCATAACACATGTCCCCCCCGATAGGTGCCTGAGTAGGTTCTGACCTTGGCTCTCCTGAAGGGGGTTCATCTTGGGAATCATCCCACGATTGAACCAAAGCAACCACAAATCTCATTCTCAATTTCGCTAACTTCCCAAGTAGAAACTCACCCGGGTTCTTATCCTTAACATCCTGAGCCAATCCAACAAATACTTGTTCAAATCATCAATCATCTCAATCAGGGGCTCCAATTTTCAATGCAAGGTATTGGGTGAGCTTCTAAAGATTATATGATATTCCTTAAGTTAGCCAAAATCTTATCTTGAACTTGGTTAACCTGAACCAAATGACTTGGTTTAGGGTTGGGCGGGTTTGGGTTCAGTGCAAAAGAGTTAACAAATTGAGATTCGTTATACCCTTCCTGATAATAAGTCATTTTAGATTGTTCAAAAGGTAGTGATGACCTAAAGGCAGTGTAAGCAGAGGATGGGTAAGGATCAGTGTATCCTTCTTGATTGTAGATCGTATTAGGTTGTCCATGAAAGATTGACGATTTATAATCGATGTGGCTCTGAGAAGGATAGAAATCACAATCATAGTATTCAGGGTTAGACCCTAAACACGGAGGTCCGGAACTGTATCCCCAATCCGAGTTATCCCAACTAACTGATGGTTGATTACAGTATGAGTCGGGATAATCGTCATGTTGAGGATAACTCATAACAGGAGGGAAAGAGCGGAAATGAGTATAAAATGTGGAAGGATTCATGATAAATGGGAGGAAGAAAGGCGCCCTGCAAAACAAACAATCAAACCTATCCTTAAGTGGGCTAGCATAGAGGCCTACAGACTCCCAGAACCCATCTTGAGATAAAGAAACGATTTGATTTACTTTTGTCTGTTCAATCCAACCAGTTAGGAGGGACTGGGGAGAAGGTTCTTCCTTCAGCTTGCGCCTCCGGTTCCTAGTGTACCCCCAAGCCGCGATCGCTTGATTCTGCTCCCCTAGCTAGACATCAGATTGAACAGTAGAAACAGACTAATCGAAAATAATCTTGTTCTAGGCTCCAAAGAGCGAGTCGGATCCTTAAGGCCAACGTCTACTCTGTTTTATTTAGGGCTAGGTTTGAATGTGCTTTGGAATGTGATGGGCCCTTTATCTGGGTTGTGCCCTTAATGATTGATTGATGTGTGCGTGCGTGCACAACTAGTGATTTTCAAGCAATATTATTTTTGATGCAGTGAATTTTCGGGTTCAAATCTTGCTTAGTAGCTTTTAGGATTCAAATTTAGGTATTTTCAAACGAGTTGTGTTAGCACACCAGGTTTTGAAAGCACAGGTGAAGATGTTTTTCTTTGAAACTTAAAAGAATGTCGAGTGCCTGGTAAATCCTTAAGAGTTGAACCTATGTGGTAGCTACTTGATGAGTTGACTTTAATTGAAGTGATGCGGCTGAATCAACTCAAACAATCGGCCTGTTGCACCACTTAATTTGGCACACAAGTGATTACCTAATCTGATTTCTCCTCAATTATGTGTTTAGATGTGTACCGATTCTAAAGATCGGTTTACCGGTTGAGTTTGAAAATTAGATGAGGTTGTGTATCTCTGTGAGATTTTTTTTATTTTTCTTTTTAAATGTGAAGGTTGAGGTGGGTGTAGGTGTCAAAGAAACAAACAAACAAAACTAACCTTAGAGTTTATAAAAACACCTAGGTTAATTGATGTTTGTGTTATTACATGGTGGAATGAAAACTAATGGGTAGGAGGTGGGGGAAAACTTACAGAACCTTCAACAGCACTTTGCTCTAATCTACTGCTTTTGCTCATCTCAAAAGAGTACCTGCGATCATAATAAGAAAGGAGAGAAGTGAGGTAAATGATTCGTAAGTTGTAAAATGCGAAAAAAAAAATTAAAGAGCGTCGCCTCCCCAGCAATGGCGCCAAAATGTTGAGACGGGAAGAAGTCAAAATGTTGAGATCCTCGACAACGGCGCCAAAATGATGATGCACGGGTTACTACGGTATCGTATTTGATTTTGATAAAAAAACTGTCGTTGTAGTTTGAAAGCGAAGAACTCGTGTTCAACAATTAAAATTTATGTCGGAATAGAAATCCCGAGTCGAACTCAAGGAGGCGGACGTTTGATTTAAAAATACGCGTTTGTTTTATTTGTCACGAAGAAGAATAATTGATTTGAAACTATCTATCTATTTACAATAAATAGAAGAGAGAGAGAATATTACAAACTAAAAACAAAAAGAGATGTAGAATGAACATGGAATTCATTATCAAAGAGATTGTTCGTTACACTACTCATTACAACTAGAAAGCGGGAAATGATTAC
The DNA here is from genome assembly GCA_037157565.1 of Thalassia testudinum. Taxonomy (NCBI): domain Eukaryota; kingdom Viridiplantae; phylum Streptophyta; class Magnoliopsida; order Alismatales; family Hydrocharitaceae; genus Thalassia; species Thalassia testudinum. Next base: position 567,411 of record JAZHRO010000080.1, read on the forward strand.
ACTAGAAAGCAAGAAAATTCTACTCTAGAAAGTAGTAAATCTACTCTAGAAAGCAATAAAAAGAATGGAGAGAGAGATATCCTCCTCGACGATCGCTTGGAAGACGAGCCGGACGGGACGACGCCTAGAAGAAGGGGAACGGAGCGGGAAGAAGGAGGACGAAGCAGGAAGAACGGGAACGAAGCAGCACATCGTTGTCGTCGTGGGATCCACTTCCGAAATGGGGGAAAAATTTTGACTTTATCTCTTGAGAAGCATCCTGGGTATGGGACAAACTTCTCTTGAGCTTTGGAGAGGGAGAGAAGAGAAGGAAGGGGTGAAAATTTCATATGGAGGGGGTCTCCTTTTATAGTTGCAAGGAGTGAGGGCAATTTGGTCTTTTTGATTTGAAAAACATTATTTCAGGACCTTTAGGGACAGATAAATCAGTCGCTAAACGTCCAAACGTGGCCTTCGTGGGCGACACTTATGCACCCGCTCACCTCCCGCACGTGAAACTCGCACTCACGTTCTTGAAATCTCGATCGTTCGATTGCGAGATCGAATGGTTGAGATGCATCTAGGTTGCACCTCAACCGCGTGCTTGCCCGCGTGCGATCTCGCGTTACGCGCGAGCGTGCAATAGCGTGTGAGCACTATTGAGCACCCGCAACCTCTCAATCGCTATCTAGCGGTCGTTACGCCCGCTCGCCCGTGCCTCAGATCCCACTCCACAAGACTCGAACGCCCGCCTCTTCATCGAGTAAGCGCGTTCTACCAACGCGCTACAAGCGCATTTGTGTCACGCTTACGTTTTGTGCACGTGCATCCACAGCCATTGGATGATCATCCAACGGTGGAGAATCAGCTCTCAGATTAAAGAAGAATGGGGGCGGCAAGTGCAGTGGCCGGTTGGGCGGCTGAGATGGCGCCACGTGGCATTATCTGGGCCGTCCATCTTCTAGATGATGTAGATGGTGCTATGGTTGTTGGATTGAGTCGATTTTCATGCCGTTAGGCTGGGAACGTCGATTCGAATCCATCCGTGTGGTCGGTTTTGTCGTCTAAACTGTGCATTCACACCATCTTGGCCCTTGATCTTCTAGGGTTCCTCGATCTCTATCTGATGCTACAGACATCTGATTAGGGTGATCTTGGAGTCGTTGAACTCTAATCGTCGCCCTGATCAAATCTGTATGGTTGGATTTTCGATTCGAAGCCCCGATAAAAATTTTGCCCTGTCCTTGAACATAAAAGGCGACAATTAACCTCCATTTTGTTCAAACTAATCTAAATGCTAGATGATGCATGCTATGCAATATTTATAGTATGTAATGCAATTCTATGCTTAAGAACATGCATAAATAGACATCTTATGTAGTGTAAACATGTTTACATCAGTTTACCACCAACTTATGGCATACTCGGACCAGGTTTATCATCTTTTGCTTTCCGAATGCTATCGAGCTATTTTGTTAGATTATTTGTATTTCTTTTATTAGCTTCTCTCATCCCTTAGACTACTTGGGGTAATTAAGTGATCTCAGGATCACCACCATGGTCAGGGATTTGATCAGGCTAAGGATAATAATTTCCAGGATTTCTTTCCTCAGTTGAATCTGAATACCTAAGGTAAGAATCATATCCTTGGTTTGGTGTTGTAGGGTTATCCTAATGAGAAGGTAAAGTTGTTTAGGTGGAATTGGGATAATTTGTAAAGTGATTTCAAGGATAGGATTGATATTCTAGGTATTGGGATTCTGAGGCATATCCTTGATCTGCGGATAGATGAGTTTGGCTGAATCGGTCAAGATAGTTGGTGATGCCAATCTGGTGTTGGTCTTGCTTGGAGAGTGTCTTTTGAGGTTGTAGAGATCCTTAATATCCAGCGATTCTTGTGGGATTTGAGGTAGGCTTAGCTATACCGGGGGAATATGAGGTGTAGGCAAGGGAATCACGTCTCGGGTGTTGAGGAGATTTCTCCCATCCTGAAGAAGTTGAAGTAAGGGAAGGGTTGGGATAGGGGGAATAGTGCGAGGAAAAAGAGTATGGGTCCATGGTTTCTTCCTCAATCAGTTTTTCCTCGTGGCAATTGGCTATTGGAATGTATTCAAAAAAATTGGGTCTTCTCCTTAGTTTACTCTCTAAAGGTGGTACCAAGTTAGGGTTCAGAGACCTTTTAGCATCCATGTACCTAAAGAAAGTTAATAGATGAGGGAGAGAAGACAGATGAGAGAATACCCCACCCTTTCAATACAAGCAATTAAACTGGTCCTTAGAGTGCCAACTCTAAATAGACTTGATCTTGGCTCCCCAAAACACAACTGGGTTAGATCAACCCTTGAATTACTTGGCTGGTCAGAAGGGTCGAACCCCTTAGGACACCCCGCACGGCGGGACACTACTAAGGGTTAATGCGATTACTACATCGACCTTTCTTATCACTAGTGGGTCCAAGTAGACAAGGCCTTGACCTTAGCTCAATATAGTTTCAAGTCCCCAAGTCTATTAGTCCTGCCTAGGGCACGTCTACTCAGTTTTGGGCGTGGGTTTGATGTGCTTTTGGAATATGATGGGCGTTTGGGGGGTGTTTGCTCTTAAGATTGATTTCAAAGATGTGAAATGCACAGGCAAAAAGGGTTCACAAGCAATTTTTCTTGATGAAGTAAATTTTAAGATTCAATTACTTGTGTTAATGCATTTTAGGGTTCACTTGATTTAATATCTTCAATCAAGGTTCTAATGGGGCACACAAGAGCTTTTTTGCAAATCCCATTTTGTTTGATAGATTTCCTTTTAAGTATGGAAATGCAGGTGTGCTCTACCCTTAATGTGAAACCCTATGCACAGATATTTCTAAATGATTATTTTAAGTTCAAATTTTGATGAGTGGTGCGACCCAAGTAATACAATCAATTGGTCTTCTTGCACTACTAACTTGGCACTAAGAAAATATTTTTCAAGAATTTTTAATGCACATTTGCTATTTTTTTCTAATTTAAAGTGTACTGGGGTTTTGTAGTCTATTTTGACTCACATTTGGTGATTGGATAATCTGTGCAATCAAACATGCAAGAAATAATTTTTTCAAATTTTTTCCTAAACTCTTGATTATCTCAGAAATTTAGTACCACAAACTTCAAGTCAATCAGAGTTGTATAAAAACTCCTATGATATTTTGAACTCCGAAAAATCAAGAACAATAATTGAATTGACAATAGGTTAGTGAGATAATTTTTAAAATTTTTCTATAAGTCTGATTTGTGCTAAATTTGGATATGTTGTTCTTAACTTTGAGATCTACTTCCAATAAAAAATTGAGAATTTTTGGACGTATGAACCTCTGGGAATTTAATTTTTAAGATTAAACTTTATTTCAACCCGAAAATCAGGAGAATTTTTTTTTACAATAATTAAGCAAATTCTAACTAATCGTAAGGTTCAAGCAAACACCTTTTTTTTTTTTTGGATTTTTTTTAATCTAACTAATCTAACCTTCGAGTACTTACCTGAGATTTAAGCCTGCGATTTCTCCGTTTGTTGCATCTTTCCCTTGGATTTTTGCGCTTTCTGCACACACAAATAAAATAGGTCAGAAATCTCAAATAGGAGCTATGAAGAAATGCTTCAAAAATTTCCATTGCCTCCCCGACAACGACGCCAACTTATCCGGCTGATAAATCGTGTTTTAAAAGTTGACTTAGTTGTAATATAGCGCGAAACGTGTTGACAAATAAATTTATAAAATCCGGTGAGTACAGGTTGTTTGTAGGGAGGCAATCTCAATTTATATGGAGGCTTTTCAATAAACTAGTTCTAGCAGGTATTTATATATGTATATATGTATAAAGAGGCATCAGATATCCATAAGATCAAATTTTATTGCATTGAAAAAGTATTTTTCACAATAGAAATGTATATGCAAAAAGTAGGGACAAATAGAGAGAAAGAGAGAGAGAGATAGATAGAAGGAGGCAGAGAGATGACGCCACTTGTAGGATGGTTGTGTGAGATGCGGCAACACCTGAGATCCCGAGTGCTGGGGCGAAGGTCGAAGCGGAGTTGCAGAGGGACGGAGAGTTGCAGAGAAGGTGGAAGGTGTCTGGAGTTGATGGACGAGAAATGTATCAAGAGATATAACATCCACAGCTTCGAATCATCTGTGATTAAAATCATCTCTCTTTTAGGTCATAAAATGACGATATTATCTGTATGACTAATAAACTAGCTATTGTGCAAATTACGATGCCTATGAATGCATTAATCCTAAGTTATGCTAGGATCTAGCTTAATTCAGGTGATTTAGGTCGTATGATTACTGTGCAATCAAACCCTTGACAACGATTTGCTTGTGGGTGCTTCTAAGGTGGAGCAGCAATTGGCATTCCTTCAATAAATACAATAACTCTAACATAGAGTTGGGGTAAAGGAAGCCTTTGGTGGAGAAGAGCCTTGCAGTTCTCCTCGTTATTATTTCTTTTGGCAAGAAAACCAACATTGGCACAAGGAGTTCTTGTTCTTTAATTGTATCCCCTCCTGAATAGACTGCTTCGATTCTACAGACGAGAAATGAAAATGACATCTGTGTTTCAAATGATCGAGGTAAACAATAGAAACATTCTAGAACTAATATCCATCTTATAATAGAAGCTTAAGAGTGCTAGTAACAACATCAATCAATCTATTAGGTTTCTTTCGAGTGATTGGTGACAACCTTGCAATCTTAAAACAACCGTAGGACACCATTCCTTGTCAAGGGATGCTTGTTGCTTTCACTTTGCTTTGCTTTGGGTCCTTTTTTGGGGGAGGAATTATTGTAGGGCAAGGATCTCAAGTGAGCAAAGTGATAAGGCGAAAAAGTTCCTTATGAAAGAATTTACACAACATTTGGTTATCAAAATTAAATAGAGGAAGTAGGGGCAAAAAATTACGAAAAATGTACACTAACTCATTAATTCATGCAAAATTTCACACATCTTTGATCTTGTTGCCTCGAATGTGTTTTAACAGGCAAGGATGTGTACTCATGGAATGCAATGGTTACAAGATATTCTTAGTATAGCAATTTTGATTATGCACTTGAATTATTTAGGAAGATAAGGGAAGAAAACATCTAGTTGGATGTTGTAACTGTTAGAATGAATGATTTGTCTAATGGTATCGTGGAAGCGTGAAAAGAGTTGTTTAAAACTTGATTCGTGAAATCAAACGATGCCCAAAAAATCGAATAACAAAAATCAATCAAACAACTTAAACTGGAACCACATGGAAAGAACTAATTTCTTCCCCTTCCAGAATTCCCATGAGTATCAAAAAATACCTTTGGGGTAAGGTAGCACAACACCTCACATGTTGTGCCTCCTACTATAAGTCCCAGTGTGGCGAGGCTCCCTTCTTCTTAGCAAGCGGATGAAGCCATTGACGCCAAGACTTGATCACATGTACAATGCAAACACTTCGTGAATCCCAAGACGACCCTCGCCTCGAATCTCCTCTAGAAATTGGCCACATGAGCCAAGAACTCACAACCAACACAAATTAAACGTCCAATCACATTATTGGACATCTAGAAGCCCTTTATGATTTCTATCAAAGGTCTTGGACGTTTAGGGTTTGACCCTCATGGACGTCTACAAGAGAAGATGGACATCCATTGAGCTTCCTGGAACTCCTATGAAGACTCTGGATGTCGAGTTTAGGAAAAGAAGCAGGTGGATAGGGTGGCAGTGACACTGCTCTTTCATTTGCTCTCTCTCTCTCTCTCTCTCTCTCTCTCTCGGTGAAGGATTGGTTTTGCACAAAACACAATTGATTACGGTTTCTTTGCCTTGCCTTTGAGTGATATATATATAGGGAATCTTAGTATTCCTAATATGATGAGAATCGTTGGATTAAATCCAATGGTTGGGCTAAATATTAATTGATATTTGCATGATTAACCCTTTAACTAATTTTATCCAATTAGGTTTTAGTATCCAAATGTATTTAATTTCTATTCAAAACCTTGTGGATTAAGTCCAAACCTTTTTTGGCTCAATTAAATGCCAAATCAAATACTATTTAACTCCTTAAATAATATTTGATTTCCCTCCAATTGAGAACCCACCAAAATCTTTTTTGGTTTCATTGTGCCAATGATGTAACATTTAGAATTTAGGATTTATGATGTTACATTTCCCTTAGGTATTCCAAATACCCATGAATCCCTTACATTATAACACGTATGCAACCTTGATGATTAATTCCCAAATCCACTGTCCTTCCTACCAAGAGTTGCATATATTCATGTTCTTTTTTTTATTGAGGCAAGAATGAAGACCAGCTTCTGTCCAAAAGGATTGTCTTCTTCTCTTTAATGTATGGGTCTAATCAGGACTCATACAACCATGCATGAAATTTTATAAATCCCAATATACACAAAGTGAGGTTATATCTTCCGATCCACTATATACATTTACAATAATAGATTTGCATGATTCCTTTGAGAGATCATACTTCTTCTATGCTCTCATATACACAACAACTTTTCAGTCTCAACACCATGGTGGGTGCATCGACTATCGCTCCACCAAATATATATATTCAAGTGGAGAGATACATATTTGTCTCAAGACAAAGGATACTCATTCTCCGTGAGAGTGGTAAGAGGTCTTTCTGCATCTCCATCCTATCGAGTGAACCCCTTCACTTAATCTGTCTAACAGCCCGGAATCTCCATACATATGTAGAGGCTGTGCATTAAGAGCATCAATCAGGTAACACTCTCTCAAGAAAATTGCCATCTCTTCTTAGACTGAAAATAATTATTGGATATCATGATGGTTCTTGATGACTCATCACAATCCTCAATCCAAACCATTAAGATCTTCAATACTTATCATTAGTATATCCAACATGGTTACAATACATTCTCCTACGTATATTGAGGGATTCAACTAACCACATTAGTGTGTCCATATAATCTATAACATTTAGATCCGAATTACCGATCGTGTGATTCCACTCAAGTTGGCTCACCAACGGCATATAATTCTAGTAGAAACATGGAGGGTTTTCGTTGCTAGGTATGCCTAGAGGGATCATGCTCACAAGACCATTTATGTTTTTCGCTAAATGCAGTTATCTTGAGTAAAGCCAAATGCAATAACTCTTTGTTGGATTTTGTATGCCCTGAGCAAGCCGTCTGGGTTTTTGTAATATGATTACATTTGATTTGAATAAAGACTTTGGTTATTTTCCAACTAAATGATTTGGATCCCTTACTACAATTAGGGCTACGCACTTGGCCAGATCAAATAACCTAATGTGTGTTGATTTGGAGATATAAAGGGTTTAGATGATCCAATTGCACATTAAAAAACCATCTAATTTGATCATATGTTTCTGATCTGAGTTGGGATGATAACCTTCTTTAGAGATCGACGCTTGATTGATGTTCTCGAATGGAGATTTGAGAACTATTACGCGGTTCGGGTTAAGAAGTCAATCTGATGAGATGGGAGATAGTGGGAGTCTTTCTCTGATGTTGTCATGGAGAAGGCGTATTCTCAGGCCGAAGATAGATACGTGTCTTTATAAGTCTGTCGGGTAGCTCAGTTGGTGAACTGGCACATATCACCTTAATGGGAACAGCAAGTTCCTAGTTTGAGTTCTGACTTACTTGAGGGGATAGCTAGGGTCTCCCCCCACCTAGGATGAGCATCATCATCTGTTAGATATGTGTCTCTATTCGTAAACATGTACATTTGGCAGACCAATAAGTTGATGCACCCATCTTGGTACAGATACTGGAAAGTTGGTGTATATTGGAAGGGGCAAGAGATGCATGATCTCTTGAAGGGATCACACAAATCTGTTACATAGGTGTGTGTGTAATAGATTGAAAGCATGACCTCACTTCATGTATATTGGGAATGACAAATTCCATATGTGGTCGAAGAGTCTTGATCTCGGGGCATGAAGTAAAGAAGGTAGACCTTTGGGAAATGTTCTGATCTTCGTTCTCATCCTAATGATACAAGGAGACATCAAGAATAATATTTTTCAAATATGAATGACAACTGTTTAATGGGATTAGATCCCGGGATAATTTTTTTTTTTTTTGAGAAGGAAAGGAATGCTATCGAATCACCGATAGCAAACTAGGAGAGCTTTTATTAATAAAAAATAATGAAGCAATTACATGATCGAACCCCATTGATGTATGAGATTCCAGCAACTATTAACAATCTTATCCACATTCACTGGACTCTCTTGAAAAACATACTCATTTCTAGCCCTCCAAATAGACCATAAAACAGCCACCATAGATAAACATGGCTTATTCACCCTTACAAGAAAGCTCCAAAGATTCTCCCACGTGAGAAGAGAATCTCTACAAACTCTCCTCTAGACATAATTTGTGATCACACACGAAGAAAAAATATGAGTGCTGGAATCGTTATGCATCCCACATAAGGGGCAAAATTGGGTAGTTCCCATTCTCCTCTGCCTCAGATCTCCAGTAATCAATCCTGCATAACCACAAAAAAATTTGTATCTTCAGTGGTACCTTCAATTTCCATAACTTTTCCCCATCTCATCAACTTCCACCATCTTGGATGAGTTAACCAGCTTGTCGTAGGCAGTCGCTGAAGAAAACTTACCCTCTCACTTGTATGTGTCATATTCATTAGGTGTGGACTTGAAGGCAGCAAGTTCTTGCATGAGGTGCTCATTTTCTGCTCGTGTTCTTGTTTCATGATTATTCCACATTGCATTGTTCAAAGACCACTTTTCAGAAGCCGTGTCCCAGTAATCATAAACCACAGCATTCTTCTCAGAAGCAGTTGCAAAAGCAAGGGGGTACCTGTCTTTGATCACCCCCCCAGGCAACCAATTCTCCAACCAGAATTTGAGGCTTTTTCCATCACCTAAAACAGATTTGAACATATTCCAATTATCTGCCAATGCACGCATCACAGAAGACCAAAAGGGAGAGGGTTTGTGGGGATTTAGGCGATTCTTCTCATCATTGGTAGCCCCATAACAATCCTGAACAATCTCTGTCCACATTTTTTTTTCCCCTTGCAGCAGTCGAACAGCCCACTTCAACAACAGAGCATCATTAAATTCTTTGAGGGATCTAATTCCCATGCCACCAATCTTTTTTGGCCTACAGATCAAATCCCATTTTATTGGTTGAAGGAAAGCCCCATGATGTGAGGCCCCTTTCCAGAAGAATCTCTTGCGCATCACATCGAGTTTTTTCCAAATTGATTTTGGGGCTCTAAGAACAGAAAAGAAAAAAACTGGAATCGATGTAATGACCGAGTTCAGTAAAATATACCTCCCATCTTTTGATAAGTAGCGACTACTCCAACCTTCTAATTTCGTAGCCACCTTTTCATATAGGAAGGACCAGTCTGCTTTTCACAGTTTAGTGCACTTCAGAGGCAACCCCAGATATCTGACAGGCAATGTGACCACAGGCGTGCCCAAGATGGTGGAAATGTCATTCTGGATCATTCCATTCATGCTAAAGTAGACCAAGGAAGATTTGTTTCCATTAAGTCTAAGACCAGAAATCTCACCAAAAATCTTTACCATATAAAATAGTACTTGCGCTTCCCTCTTCCCCCCTTCCACAAAAAAAATAGTGTCATCTGCGTACTGGAGAATGGGAGCTAAAGCCCTGTCATTAGACATTGAATACCCCTTATTAATCCATCAGCTGCTAGTTTGCAAGCATATCTTGCCAATGTATCCACTGAGAGGTTAAATATCAGAGAGGCAAGTGGACACCCTTGCCTTATCCCACATTGGGGTCGAATCCATGTTCGGCGTGGTTTCCCATTTATCAAAGGGGAGAAGGAGGCAGTCGTGATACACCTCTTCACCCACTGTATCAGCTGAGGGGGAAATTTTCTGCTTTTGAGGATTTCCCACAAGTACAGCCAAGAGGCTGAATCATAAGCTTTGGAGAAGTTAACTTTCCACAGAAAGGCCTTGGTCTTTCACCTGTGCCATCTGTTTACACGGCTAGATCTTGTTTTAACAGATATCTCGTTGTAATATAGTAACAAAAATGACATGATAATGTTATGGATAAAATGCTCAAAAAGAATTGGACGTCTGATGTTGTATCAGACGTCTTAAAATTGGCCTTCAGTATCTTCTCTTTTTTTGTTTGCTTTGCTCTGCTGCAGCTATGGTTTCTTGTTTTCCTTTTCTTTTTCTTCCTTAGCCGCTCCTGCTTCTTCTTCCTTGTTTCTTCTTTTGCTTTCTCTCTTCTTGATTCTCTTCCTATAGCTAAGTCCTGGCCTTATCTTTTCTTTAGTTTCCTTCTTCTTTCTCTTCCTCCTCTTCCTTTGCTTTCTTGCTTCTCCTCTTTGTTTGCCCCTTGATCTCTCTCTTCTTCTTCTTTCTCTTGGTCTGCCGCATCTCGCTACAATGCATTTTTCTTCTCCTCCTCCTTTGCTTGCGGCGGCTAAGTCCTTTCTCTTGCTGCGCTTCTTCCTCCCTTAGCGTCCTCTTCCTACATAAGCACCATGCAACAAAACCTATTCCCCTACCCTCCCCGCGCATCTCTCTCTCTCTCTGTGTATCTCTCTTCAGTACGATCTCCCAGAGCCGGGTTATCGGGTTGGTCGCGCGCCCGGGTCCAGGCGCACCGGCGTGGGTATGGTGCGCAAGGAGTGCACGGAAGGGTTAATCGGATCCGGGTGCCAGGTCCGTGGGTTATATGTCGCGGACGAGGCATGATAGGTGAGGCGAGGGACCTCACCCCAGTGATTTCGAGGCAAACAGCAGAGAGCACAAAATCCACTTAAATCGCTCAAAAAGGGTACAACTTACCGAGGTGGGACTAAAAGTCCCACCCGCCTCTGCTGACACCTGCAGGAGAGTGACTTCACAATCGACACAGTTGCAGGTCTCGCGGCACTTGCTACTAGGCTAGACTCACTCTCACCCTCAATCCGCGTAGTCTGGAAGCCTGGGACTTGACGCTTGTGGCCTGGAGCTGGAGAACAATCAAGCTTGGGTGCTTGTTAATGGCGGATGGGAGCTTGACCCTGCACTACACAAAAGGAGCCTTGCGACTCTATCAGACCACTGGAGGACCTTTGCTGTGTCACGGCGAAGGTGAGGCGGTAGGTGGCAGGTTGCGGGGCAGCCTAGGCGTGCGTGCCTAAGTCGCTCTGTGGCTGAATTTATGGGTTAGGTCGGGGGACGCGTGGAGTGCGTGTGGCGACCTGTGGATGGGTGGAAGATGTTCAGTGGACTGTGGCAGTGGTTGTGAGGTTGGTGGCGAGACGTGTGGAGGTGTGGAGTGACGAATGCGTCTCGCTGGAGGTTGGTCGAAGGTGGGGAAGATGCGGGCGGACAGTGGCAGTCGAGGGGTGTTTTGTGAAATAGAATGAGGGAAAGGAAAGAGTGGAAGACGAGGAGCTTATCTGGAGTACTTGGAGCGAAGGGGAGGCAAAGGAGACGAATGGCGCATTTGTGTTGTCGTCGGAGAAGACGACCTTGAGGGGGAGATAACAGCGTCGAGGAGGAGGACAGGAAGGCGTGCGCTGGTGCGGCGTGACGCGGAAGAACAAGGCGAAGTGAACCCTGCTGCTAGTATGGCAGTAGAGCGACGAGAGGGAGGAGGAAAAATCACCAGAGCTTGCAGGCTACTTGGCCGGAGAGAGGGGAGATGAAGTCTGAGGGAGTTTGCAGCCAAATCAAGTTTGAGAGATTCACAGAGGACCAGGGATCCTTTTATAGTTGCTGCCCGAGCTTTTGGTGCGTGGCGGGCAGGCCTTCTACCACCGACTTCTCATCGGAGAAGGAAGGTAGTTGGAGATCCAAATCTCTCGTGCGTTCGCACGAGAGATTGGATGCAAATCAAAGATTGCAATTGAGCTCAGATGGAAGGGAATTCCTCAGAGAATCTCCCTTCCAAATCTGGGAGATCTCTGAGGAATCAGGGAGTATTCCCCCTCCATTCCTCGTCAAAGAAGGATTTCTCCCCAATAATGGCAGGGGGACCTGTTTGTAAGAGTGGCAAGGAAGTTAGGGTGGTTTGTGTAATGATTTTCAAAAGATAGGGGTCAAAATGTAATTTGGGTGTACTATTTTGAATAGTAGGTCAAGATGACCTCCCCTTAGGTCCGAAATTTGGTCAAACCTAATTTGGACCTAAGGAATCTAATGGTGAAGTTGGATTTTAGGTTTGACTACGTTTGATTGGACTTTTTGCATAAAAACCCAAATTAGGTCAATTAGTGAGGTAGGACCCTAATCTAGGTCAAAATAGGTTCCAAAAGTCAAATTGAAGGTTATAAACCCTAGGGGATATTTTTCCATGAATTTTAGAGGGTTTAGTTGATTTTATCCTGACCAGAACCCTGTTGAAATAAGTAGGTCTGTTTTAGGGTTAGAATATGTCATTTAATTCCTGGATTGCACATGAACCCATTTCTGATTGAACCAACCCACTTTTTATCTTATTCAAATCATTTGACCTATGTTTTGCCTCTGAGAAATCCCATTTATGTACTGCAATGGTAAAATTGCATTTTTATCCTTTATTTAATATTTTCTTCTTAGAACACTTGTTCCTTAAATTTAGCCCTTCTCTAAGTTATGTAGGAGCTTTTATTCTCTTTCTTAGGTCAAAATGAGCTAGTTAGGGCTCATGATGAGGCTCTTATCACCATCCCATCACCATCTCTTGCGCCATAATGAAGTATTCTTGTAGCGACCTCCTAAGAAGAAAGGCAGACTAGACCAGCATTATCAAATCCTTTAGTACCTTATGCAATCTGCTGGCTATAATCTTACAGATAATAAGATAGATAAAATTTGACAAGGCAATGGGTCTAAAATCAGAGTTCTCTGCACTTGATTTTTTTGGTAATAGGAACTAATAAGACTTATTCAATCTTTCAAACCCAGAGTTGCCCAATTCAAATTCATGAATAACCTTCATTACATCCATTTTGACAACACTCCACATTTCTTTGTAGAAGAATACCTGAATCCCATCCGGTCCAGGGGCCCCCTCATTATTCAAATCGTTAATTGCTTGCAATGTTTCTTGTTCAGAAATAGGAGCAATTAGCATGGCCATCTGATCACTATGGACACTTGGGAAATCAGCCGATGCCATCCTCCAAGAGCCCCTTGGTGTAGCCTTGGCAAGTTCTTTGAAATATTTGCCAGCTTCACTTCTGATTTCATTGATAGAAGTAGTAGTGCTCTCACCCACTTTAATTGTTGAGATTAGATTGAACCTTCTCCTAGCCTTGACTGCTAGATGGAAGAACTTCGTGTTAGCATCACCTTCCTTGAGCCACAGTTGTCTAGATCTTTATGGCAGTCCACTTCTTTTTTCAAATCTTCCTCCCCAACTGCATGCTACATCTGCTGTCGTTGCTGCTGTTCTTGAGGACTCAAAGGCTGCCTGCACTCCTTCAAGTCCAGCTCTCTGATCACTGCCAATGCCTCCACCCTCCTTTATTCCCTGATCAGTGCCACTGTCTGTCCATATTCTTTCAACATGGAGCGTAGACCTGCCAGCTTTGAAGCCAACTGTTGTGTGGCAAATCCTTGCGCTACCTTGTTCTGCCACCAATTAGTTACCATCTCCACAAAGCCCTCCTCTCTAAACCAAGACTTCTTGAGTTTGAAATACGACCCAATGTCAGAATTCATCCCACTGTCCCACACAAGTGGAGTGTGGTAAAAAAAGGGCCTATCAAGGCTCATAACTGCCAATAATTGATGTCTCTCTAGCAGGCTTGGACTAGCAAAGAATCTATCCAACCTAGAGGACTGTCCACTGTCGTTTCTCCAAGTGAATTCAACTCCACTGATAGGATACTCTATGATACCCAGACTCTACACAACCATCTGGAAGCCAGCCATTGAGCTGTTAGTCTTACCCCCAGGTCTGTCATCACTTGATAGATTACAATTGAAGTCGCCTCCTGATGTAAATACATTTACACTACTTAAAATGTCTAGTTATGCATGTTCTTAAGCATAGGATTGCATTTCATGATATAAATATTACATAACATGTATCATCTTGCATTTAGAGTAGTTTGAATAAAATGGAGGTTAATTGTCTCCTTTTATGTGCTTAGATAGGGCAAACATTTTATTGGGGCCTCGGATCAAAGATCCAACCGTATGGATGTGATCAGGGCGACGACTGGAGTTCAACGACTCCAAGATCGCCCAAATTAGACATCTGTAGCATCAGATAGTGACCGGGGAACCCTAGAAGATCAAGGGCCAGGATGGTGAAAATTCACACTTTAGATGACAAATCCAACCGCACAGGTGAATTCAAATAGACGATCGCAGCCCAACGATGCAAAAATCGAGTCAATCCGACATCCGTGGCACCATCTACAACTTCCAGAAGATGGACGGCCAAGATGGCGCCACGTGGCGCCATCTCGGCCGCCCAAACAGCCGCACACATTCTACGAAGGTCTCGCACCCACTCGTTCTCTGCCGTTGGATCAAGATCCAATGGCTGTGGATGCGGCTGGCTGATTCGTCCGCACGACCATTTCGTCCGCATAGCGCAGCGGAGACGAAGCGGCTGGCGAAGGAGAGGTCGCGGGATCGAGTCCAGTGAGCCTCAAATCAGGCGCAAGCGGGCGGCGTGTGGAGCGTCATATTGCGATCCAACGGTTGTGCGCGCCCAATAGCGTCGACGCGCGATTGGACGTGCAGCGTGGACGCGCGATCACACGCGGGCGGGCACGCAGCGTAGCGGGCGAAGATGCGTTTTAAGCCGTTCGATCTCGCGATTAGACGGCTGAGACTCAGCGTGCGTGCGATGGCGTTGAGCGCGCGGGCAGCTGAAGCGGCGCGCGTGGGCGCGGAAGCTATGCCCACGTCGGGGCTTTAGTGACGGATTTATCCGTCACTAAAGACCCCTCATTTATTGTTTTGATGTTGTAATGTCCATTTTGCCCCCACTCCTTGCAACTATAAAAGGAGACCCCCTCCATACGAAATTTTCATCCCTTCCTTCTCCTCTCTACCCCTCCAAGGCTCAAGAGGAGCTTGTCCCACACCCGGGATGCTTCTCGCGAGATAAAGTCCAATTTTCATTCCCCTTCGGAAGTGGATCCCGCGACGACGACGGCGTGCTGCTTCGTTCCCGTTCTTCTGCTTCGTCCTCCTTCATCCTGCTTCGTTCTCCTTCGTCCAGGCGTCGTCCCGTCCGGCTCGTCCTCCAAGCGACCGTCGAGGAGGATTTCTCTCTCCCTATTCTTTTTACTGCTTTCTAGTATAGATTTACTGCTTTCTAGTGTAGTTTTGTTCGTCCTCCAAGCAATCGTCGAGGAGGACATTTCTCCTTCCATTCTTTTAATGCTTTCTAGAGTAAATTTATTGCTTTCTAGAGTAATTGTTTTATGCTTTCTAGTTGTAATGAACAATCTCCTAAATGAAAAATTCCTTGTTTATTCTACATCTCATTTTGATTTCTCTGTGTAATATTCTCTTTCTCTCTTACTCTCTCTCTCTTCTATTTATTGCAAATAATTAGATAGTTTTAAATTGAATTACTCTGTGACAAATAAAAAGAAACGCGTAGTTTTTAAATCAAACGTCCGCCTCCCTGTGTTCGACCCGAAATTTTAATTTCGGTATAAATTTTATTTGTTGAACATGAATTCTTCGCTTTCGAACTACAACGACAGGTTTTCCAAAACCAAACACGTTAGCGTAGCGTTCGTACGTTCAACACCTCCTATAAGCCAAGGTACCTCTGCACTCTTTGATGCACTGCAGAACAGGCCTGCCCTGTCTGCAACAGCACATGGGCCATAAATGCACGAGACATACCATTCCAAATCTCCTTGGAGGGATTGGCATCTGCAAGTAAGCACATGCATATCACGGAGGACTTCAGTTACCATGGGACAGGACTTTCTCCACCAAATGGCCATTCCACCAGACCTTCCAGCTGCACCCTTCACCACAACATCTGCATATCCAAACTACCTAAAGAAGTCCCATACCTGGCCATTCTCCTCCTCCACATGTGTCTCTTGAATGAGAGCATAATCAATTTCCCACTCAGAAAGGTATCTACACAAGGAAGCCCTTCTCACCTTATTGCGTAGCCCACACACATTCCAAGTTAACACTCTCATTCCTTGACTGGTTGATCCCCTTGAGCCAAATAGCCCACATACTCAACCATGATCGAGTTTGCAATGGTCTTCTCCACAATAGGGGTCAGGTTCTCCTTCCTTCTCCTTTCGAGCATGTAAGGGGATTGACCCACCCCCCTTTTCTAGTTTGATCCACTACCAAATTTCAGATCAGCTGGGGCAGTGAACTGCACTTGGTTCACCTCCTTGAGGGTTCTGTTGTCACTGCTGAGCATAATTTCCATGCCTGGCTTCCCCTCATCTTTACTGCTAGAAACCTCTGAATCTCTCTCAAAAGCATCAGCATCATCCATAGAACCAGCACCTTTGGCCACTAAGACTTGGCTGCAACCTCCTAAGGCATTAACATCTTCCATATGTAGCAAGTCCTTCTCTGCATAGCCCTGATGACAGTCCTTCCTCTTTTTTGACTCAATGGCTTCATCTGATGAAATGCGGCCCACCCTTTCATCCTGTTGCATCTCCTCAGAGCTGCCACAAACGTCTTAACATGCCCCTGCTCTGGATGCGCTAACACTTATCAAGCCATTGCTAGGTGAATAAGCCATGAAGAGCCCCCACATCTGATCGTAACCCTATCAGGAATTGAACCAGACTTAAAGACATCAGCTGCAATTCTAAGTGATCGAATATCCCCTTCTCCAATCATGACTTCAAATCCTTCACAGATGGATGCAAAGCCTGCAACCATCTTGGCCACAACTCCCTTAGATCTTAAGTGCAAAGGCAATCCCATGATCTCAGGAATCACCCTCCTAGAACCCATTCTTTGAGGAGGTCAATCAGGGCGAGCTCCGTCGAAAGGGGACACCTTTCTCCATACCACGTTGATATCTTCAAAAGAACTCGACCGAAATCTCACCCTTTCCACATCCATCATCCCCAATCCAAAGACTAGAGATCGAGATTGAGAAAACATGCAACCTTCCAGCCCACAGACAAAGGTTGACGGGAACATACCAGATTTTGAAATCTCTCGATTGAGGGTTTGCCTGTCATAATCTCACCAATCAAAGCACCCCTCAACTTGATCTCCGCAGAAGAGATCTCCTCAGATAACGGGATCTCCACTTCAATTGAGTGTCTGCCAAGCGCCGGCAGTGGTGGCAGTCGGTGCTCCTTCCTCATTTCCCAGCCTGGACGCAGAGAGGCCATCTTTGTATGTGGCGGCTTCATCCTAGGGCAGGAATCACATTTGTGTCCTTCACCTCTGCACGTTAGGCATATTAGAGGGTTTCTGCAGATCACAGCCAAGTGTGCCCTTTGTCTACATCTGAAGCACAAGACCTCGCCATTAGTTTTCCACCAAGGCCTTCTTGGGTAGTTATAGGTCGTCTTGCCAACACGCACCTGCCAGACCCTCTCCCTTCTCCTCTAGTTCCTTGACCTCCATGTCTTCCATTCACCCCCTTCCTTAGCCCTAGCCGCTTCCACGCCACCGCCGCCTACCGCCCAACGCCATCCACCCTCTCTCTCTCATTTTTTCCCAGATCCTAGGATAATATTTTTCTTTAAGTGTGAAGGTTTCAAAAGTATTTGGAATACTTGAGAGGACAAAGTGCTAAAATTTCATCTATCGTATGGGTCATTGTTGGAGTTATGAAACTAATAATGATATTAATTGGTTCCTAGTTGAAGAGAAAATTAATTGTAACTTAAAGAGTTAAGTTACATTTAATTTGGCAATTAATTACACCTAGGTTGATTAGGTATAAAATTCAAGTGTTGAATTACAATTAATTTAAGTTTGGATATTTGATCCAAACTTTTCTAAAATTTATTTTGAACCAAAGATGCAAAAATCAATTAGGATTACATCCCATCCATTTGATAGAGATCCAATGGATTCCATCAGTTTAGGAATTAAGATGGAATCCCTATAAATATCTCCCAAAGGGAGAAACCCTAATTACATGATTTCCATTAATCAATTGTTGATTGCCCACCAACTAAGCCACCAAATCATCCAAAGCATGCAATAAAGAGGACATGGGTGCCACCCTTGCCACCAAAGTAGACAATTGAACTAATATTGGTCGCACCCCCCGTTGTAGTCGGTCAATCGATCATTGAATCGACCGACCACCTACTGAAGGGTGCGACTGCAGCATCCTTCCAGCTTAGCACCCCATTCACTACCCTTTAGTAGTCTATCAATCAACGCTTTAGGGTACTGACTGGCTATTATTGTAGTGGGTGCTATAGGATTTTAGAACTTGCTTTTGAGATTCGTTCTTGGATTTTGGGGCAATTGTTACTTTGATTCATGAAGGAGTTCGCAAATCATCTGGTGGAGTTGATCTTTGATGTATACACATTCATTTAGGATAAAATGTCTATTTATGCATGTTCCTAAGCTTAGAGATGCATTCCATATTATAAATATTGCACAACATGCATCATTCTGCATTTAGAATAGACAGTATAAAGCTTAGATTAATTCGTTTCCTTTTGTGGCTAGGAGAGGAGATTTCTTTCAGGGTCTCAGATTGATGATTAAACCATATCGATCTAATCAGGATGGCAATTGGAGCCTAACGCCTCTGAAATTGCCTTGAATGGAGTCCCGTAACGTATTATACAGTCTGAGGAAGATCAAAGGCCAAGGGTTTATGAGACGTAATTTGGAGCTTCAAACAACAAATCCGACTGTTCGAATGGATTCGGATTGACGATCGCAACCCAACGGCATGAAAATCAATCCAATCCGACATCCGTGGCGTCAATTACACAGTAAAGAAGATGGACAACCATTGAACGAGAGTTTTTCACTTTTCAAAAATAATCAGAAAAATTCATTGTCGCAATATGTAATGTGGTGGAAAACCCTCTATTAGAGTTACTAAAAATATACTAAAAATTATACCACAATTTCAGGTCGTATCACAGGGAGGCACAGACCAATAAATCCCTTAACTAATTTCACATAAAATCATGCCTAAGAAAAATTGATTGCAATATACTCAAATGCTCATGTCTTCTGCTAAGCCATCCATTCATCACATAAATCTTGAGAATAAGTGGAAGTTAAAGGGCATGCATGCAATGAGCATGGAATAGAGTAATGTCAAAAATAATGCAATAGTGCTTTCCAAATAAAAAATTCAACGCCCAACTAATGCCTCCCCCACTATAGCAAAATAGGAGAGGCGGTTCCCTTGGTCGTGCACACACGAGGAGCCACGATTGGCGGTGTGGTTCGTCGGAGGAGTAGGGACGACGGAGAGGAACGCTCCAGTGGTGGAATGATGGTGTGTGGTGGTCGGAGATGTCACCGGTGACAAGGATGGTCGACCACGGTGGCGGAAGCTCACCGACACGCACGTGTTGTTGGGGTAGTTCGGAGGGCGTGGCTGCCCTCGTACGGTTGAGGTGAGTTCGTTGGTGTTGAAGGGATGAAGCTTCAAGGCCGGAGGTGATGGGTGAGAGGAGGAGGATCGGCAATGGCTTTGGGTTCTTCTCTGTTGGAGAAGAAGAAGATGAAGAAGCCCAGCTTGCTACGCGCGCAAGGGGGAAGTGAGGGCTTGCTACACGAGGGCTGTGGTGGAAGTTGGGTGGTGGTGGAAGTTGCAGGTGGTGGTGGAGGTGGAATAGGGACCGCAGTAAGAGTTTGAAGAAGATGATGGTGTTGTGGCCGTGGGGGGGGGGGGGTGGGTGTGGTTTGACAGGGAAGGTGGAGATGCCTACGGGCTTACATGGTGAGGGAAAGTGGTGGTGATCTGTGGGGTAGGACGGTGGTGCTGCGGTGGCCGCATGCTGTCACCATGCAACCGATGAGAGGAAGGAGCGAGGATGGAGTACACCTCAGGCCATGGTGCGCACTGGGTCCACGGTACAGGCTTTGCTTCACGGTGGAGAGGATGGATTGGATCCTAGTGGAGCGGCCTCTTTTTAAAACCTCCCATCTATTTCTCTTCAGCCACCAACTTCTCCAACCACTCGCGGAAGATCGCGAGTGGTTGGAATAGAAGGATAAGTGCTGGCGGTTCCCATTAGACATCTGATCAACACTTCAGATGTCTTAAAATGTATGGATAGCAATGAGTCCACGATGGAGGTTCTCAAACATCCAAACTAGGCTTCAGACATCTTATCGAGTGACTTTGGACGTTTAACTGATGCCTTCATGTGTCTTGCACCTAGCTTGCATCCACCAAATGATTATCTTATTATGTCATATGTTCTTAAATATAAAATTGGTGCATGAGATTATATGCAAACAAAGGTGAATCCCATTTAACTCCTAACCAATTAACAATTACGAACAACTAATTAAAGAGTATTTAGGCCAAATAATGGTTCATGGAAGTGAACTTATCAAATGGCCCCATGCCTAGGTTTTGCTAGTTCCGAGCAAAAGTAAAAGGAACAAAGGAAGTAACCAAAAAATTTCTTTTTTTCTTATTCCAAAAATTTAGAGATCCAGACAAATGTGAATTGATAGTAGTCTAGGTAACGGATCCAAGTGAAATACCAACTTATATTTGAAGTTCATACTTCACCCTTGATAAAATTCTCTCGGGATAGACAACTACTTCCCTCGAGGATAAAGCAGAAAATGATCTATAATTGGACCTCGGTCTTTTGGCTTAGGTAAGAGGCACTGAGTTGAATGAATTTATATTTGGTGGCTCACACTCATTTGGTGCTACATGTAGTGTAGTACTGCAGACTCTAAAGTTCTAGACTATGTAGTACTGCAGACTCTAAAGTTCTAGACTATCGAATGAGTCACCCCAGAGAAAGGCTAAAAACTATGTTCTGTTTGCGTTCCCTTGTCCTCACTCACTCTCTTTTTTTTTCTTCTTTCTTTTCTGAGATCACATAACTTACTAGATTTTGTAAATGTACTTAATGTTTTGTAGCCTTACATGGTATTCACACTTCAATTAAAGTCCTAATAACCCCACAACTAAGTTAGAAGTCTTCAGCCAGTACTGGGCGATCAAAAATACTAAAAAGTAAGTATGTGTCATATTTGGTGGATCGCAATGGGTGTTTTGATTGCCTCCAAAAAAAAAAATTCGAAAATGACTCAAAGATAAAGCTATAAGCTTGAACTTTTTTTCCTTTTCTGTCTTTTTTTTCATATTTTTATAAATATATATTTATATTTTTTCTTCTTTTTTTCTTCTTTTTTTTGTATATCTATATCTTTCTTTTCTTCTTCTTTTTCTGTCTCTCCTCTTTTTTTTTTTAACTCTAACACAAAATGATGCAAACTTTATTCATGAGGCATTATCAGGGAAAATGATGATAAAGAGGATATTGTGTGGTTTATTTAGTGGAAGTGCCTACTCTTGGCATCGGGAAGGAATGGATCGGACAAGCGTATTTCTAACCTTTGACACCATTACTCTCCTTTAGCCGAGGATTCTAAGAAGGTCAGTCGTAACCATCCACCATAGTCAGTTTTATTAGGACTCAATCTCTGTGTATCTGCCTTATTTGGTGACTCTCAGAAATTCACACATTGTTCGCATGTAGGAACAGAGAGCGAAAAACTGTGCCTAACTCTCAGATATCATCATTTAATTATCTAGAACTTAAGAGTCCTTACACTAGACTTAGCGCACAAGTAGTCTCTCCACTTTCTCCTCACAAATATTAGGTGGATCTAATAGAAGATAGTTTTCCTGACTCCCTTCAAGCTACCCAAGGATTCAGCAGACTAAAAATGCTTATTGGTTTTCTACAAATATCTATTACCTAGTCTATGTGCCAGTAAAGTAACTGTACTGGATTCTAAATTCAGAAATAATTTAAGAAAATTGATAAACACACATGAATTCATGATAAATTGCTTATTTATGATAGTTCCTAGGTCCAGTATTGCATATCATGTTATAAATACTACATAACATCCATTGTATGGCATTTAGGATAGTTGTATGTTTTGTATATTAATTCCTTCATTTTATATGGCCAAGAGGAAATGCGACTTCCTTACGAACTTCGGATGAAAAATTAGACTGTACGGATGGATCCGGAGCGACGATCGCAGTCCGGCAACATAGAAATCACCTCGATCTGAGCACCGTGGCATCCTCTACAAGCAATGAAGGGTGGAAGATCCAGATGTTGCCACGTGGCACCATCTGGAGTGCCCAAAGCCTCCCGCCACATCTCCAAAGGCTACCCATCGAGTGATCTCAGTCGTTGGATGAAAATCTAGCGATTGAGAGGCCACCCTCACCACGCGGTCACAATTCTTCTTTGCAACACACTCGCAGATGTGGCGCAACAGTGAGGACGAGCGCGAGATCGAGCCGCGATTCGTCGTGCCCGCTACAGTGCCAGCTACTATTGGGCCACCCATCAACACGAAGGCGCACGCCAGATCACACGCATGCCGTCTGGGGCATGCATTTAAGTCGACCGCGAGCAATGCCTACCGTCCGATCTTCACAATTGCGCGAGGCGCGTGATTCAAATCAGAGCGCGTGCGATCTACGGGCGCGCCTTGACCGTGCAATGCCTCATCTGACGGTTGCCAGTGCATGCGCCAGTTGTACGAATTTCAAATGTTGCAGGTGCGCACTCCTCTCACAATCACAGCCATCCACGCCTGATCCAACGGTCGACGATCGCTGCGCCTATGACTGCTGCGGGCATGAGCGTTGGGCGCAGGATTTACAACGATAGAAGAGTGGGCCTTTAGTGACACTTGCAGCTGTCACTAAATGGCCTGCACAGTGCGTGCGTCAGCCAAGGCATTGAAGAGGTGCAGATCTTTTGGCGACAGCTTAAGCGACCATTAGTGACACTTGTAGCTGTTGCTGAATGCCTGTGTGGGGGATGCTCTCCTTCCCTCCACTATATAACCACCCCTACACCCCCCATTCCTCTTCATCTCTACTTACCCTACTCCCACCTAAGCCTAAGCTCTAGCAAGCCTACCAACGCTCCGTTAGAGCTTACTCTCAAGCTCCCAAGGCTCCTATTAGTGTAGCGAGCCTCTGCCTCACCAAATATTCCTCAATCTTCCCATCCCCATTTATAGGTCGCCTTGGAGCTGTCCTCCCACCTCCATTCTGGTAGCAGATCATCTCCACCTTCTCACCTCCATTCCGGAGACACGCCGAAGCTTTCCTCTACCCGACGTCCTCCTGCATCTCACCTCCGTCGTCCCGCTCCTCACCTCCTTCGTCCGAGCTTTCGCCAGGCACCGTCGTCTCACCAAATAACCACTCGGGAGATTCCTTCTCACCTCCCTCTCTTTTTATGCTTTCGTAGATTATTGTAATAGACATTCATGATATATAACATATTTGTTCCATGTCACTTGTGATTT
The DNA here is from genome assembly GCA_037157565.1 of Thalassia testudinum. Taxonomy (NCBI): domain Eukaryota; kingdom Viridiplantae; phylum Streptophyta; class Magnoliopsida; order Alismatales; family Hydrocharitaceae; genus Thalassia; species Thalassia testudinum. Next base: position 590,856 of record JAZHRO010000080.1, read on the forward strand.
ATTCCGCTTGACTTCTTTCAAAAACACAAAAAAATAACAAAACTTTAAAATACCAAAAACAAACAAAACGAAGAGCGATTTTCAATTAAAGTAAACGTCACCTCCCTGTGTTCGACTTGGGACTCCCTTGGAGTTTCGGTTTAAATTTGATTTGATCACGAGTTTTGCAACTACGACGATAGGTTACTTGTAACCTTGATTTCAAGCTCGCGAAACACGTGCGATCATTTTGGCACCATTGCCGGGGAGGTAACGGAATTTACTTTATTATTTTCTGCGCTTCTTTGCATTTACATAACACTAACCCCGCTTATCTTTGATCTACTATCTTGCAGATACCCTAGCATGGAGATCCAATTGCAATAGACCTGAGTAAAGTGCGGGTAGAGTGTTTTGTAAGTGTCCCCCACATTCCCCCCCCACTAGTCCATTTCGCCAAAATCGTAACCAAGACCTAATCTACTTTGGTGTTTGCATAAACCCTAGGATAGACTTTATTTGTCTTGTTTGCCACCTTTACCCATCTTACCCACATCTTATAAGGAAAAAGCAAAAAAGATATTTTCTGTGGGACGAATCAATTTACACACTCTATACACCCACATCAAAGGCACATAACCTGACTTGATTTTCATCTACTCGACCGGGATTCTGACGTGTGGACCTGGTACACGATTTCAACACATAAAAGAGTAGAAATCATATTAAGTTAATCACCTTTTGTGTGCCTTAATCAGTGGTGCATTTGAGCCGATTGATTGAATTATTTTGGCCGCACCACCTAATCTAAAAGCGGTTCATTTTGCAGCTGCCCCATAGGATTCAATGACTAGGTCAAGCCAGGCACTCCATATTTTTCTTGATATCTAAAGGAAAACACTTGAACGTGTGCTTTTAAAAACAAACTTGGTTTGCCTCACAAAACTTGGCTGAAAGCACCTAATATTTGAATATTAAAAGCTATTAAGCAAAATTCAAACTCTGAAACTCACCTCATCATTAATAATCTTGCTTAAAAACCTCTTGGTTGTGTACATTCACACATTCTCAAACAAATCATTAAGGGCACAACCCATTAAGGGCCCATCACATTCCAGAAGCACCAATTTCCCAAGCCTAGCTAAAATTAATTAGACATTGGCCCTAAGAATTCATTCGCTCGTCGGGATCCAGATTGAGATTATTCACAATTAACCTACTTATAGTAGTCAATCTGATGTCTAATTAGGGGAGTAGCATCAAATGACTGCAGCTGGGGGGTACACTAGGAACTAGAGGCGCAAGGCAAGGGAAGAACCTTCTCCCTTGTACCTTCTTCTAACTGGTCAGATTGCCTGGACATAAGTAGAGTAAATCGTCCATAATCTTAAGATGGATTTTGAGAGTCAGTAGACCTTTAGGCTACCCCATCTAAGCACAGGCTTGTATTCTTATGCTGCAGGGTTCCCTCTTTTCCCTGTCCTTTCGACTTCCTTCTAGTGTATGCTTGGAAGGAGGTCATTGAATCCTAGATTGGAAGGACCTTTAGACCAATCTAGGAGGCAGAGGTTGAGTTATAGCCAAGCAGATCCCATGGCTGATCAACAACCGCCTCCCCTACCCCTGAACCAGCAGGAGCTGATTCAAAGGCAGTTGGAAGAATTACAGCAGATGTAGCATTCATTCCAACGTATGCATGGTCAGGGCGCTCGGCCCTTGAAAGATTTTTACGATCCTTCAAACTATGGGGAACGTCCTGGCGTCATGATTCCTATCGGAGACATAGAAATCAAGCCCCAAGTCTTAAGTTTGATTAAGCATTTCCATGGGCTTGGCTCAGAGGACCCATTCCAGCACCTGGAGGATCTGACCAATTTGGTTCAGACCATCAGTGCAAGGAACGTGAACGAAGAGCAAATGATCATGAGGCTTTTCCCCTACCCTCTCAGGGATAAGGCCACACATTGGTACCAGACCATAGGAAGGCCGATTGAAACTTGGGCTGCTCTTAAGCCAGCTTTCTTGAAGAAATTCTTCCCTATCGGAAGGACCAATGCCTTGCGACGGGCGATTACCACTTTCGCTCAGTGGCTGGGGAAACTGTTTCATGGTGCCTGGGAGCAATTCCAGGAACTTTTGAGGAAGTGTCCACACCACGAGGTGCCGAAATGGCAACTCGTGTAGATTTTCTATCACGGGTTGGTTGAGCAACTCCGTAATCACGTGGACGCCTCCTGCGGAGGCAATTTCCTCAACAGGGATACAGATAGCGCATACGACCTATTGGAGGAAATGAGAGAGAATTCAATTAATCACGCCTCCATGGTTGCATTCAACCTGTCTCAGCAACCTAGGTCAGGTGCTAATGAGATCCAGGATTCTCATTCATTTGACATGGAATTAATTTGTAATAAACTGAATAAAATGGACTTGGTTGCTGAGAGAATGGAAGAATGGATGTCTGGGAATTTAGGAATCACTTCTATACCTACTCAATCCCAGAATTCGGGATTCCATTCCTCACGAGCTCCACGGGGTGGGAATTCGTGAGCCAACTTGATTCGACTCAACCTGTGAGCCAGGATTTCTTAGAACCTTATGGGTTCCAAACTGGGGCCTTTGGTCCCAATTTTCTGATCCTTCTCTCCATTCTCGTCCTATGAGGATGCGTATGCAATGCAAGAGATGTTAGGTCCAACTTGTATTCCAACACTTATAACTCGGGATGGAGGAACCACCCTAACTTCTCCTGGAAAAGTCAGGGGCAACATACCCAAACTCAACCCAGCAACTATGCATCTCAAAGACCTATGGGTCAGGGTCAAGTATACACCCAGTTGCCCCCAAGACCGGTTACTCAGCCATCTTGGAATGCCCAACAATCTATAGGGCAGGCTGAGTTAAGTCGGCAGATGGTAGAAATGCAAGGGTCCATGCTTTAGCTTATGCAGCAAATGAAGACATCATTGGATAACTTGCAATCTAGGTTAATTGCTAACACTCGACAACCCGGATCTCTACCATCCCAACCCGTACCCAACCCACGCAATGTGCAAAATCAGGGCAATAGAGCCCAAGGGTACGAGAATCAAAGGGACCCACACACACATGCTCAGGTGGTTGAATAGGGTCCCTCATCTTCTTCTTCTGGTTACATGACTAACCAAGGCCCTCTAATCTTCACTAACCCACCTCAAGACCCAAACCCGTATGCTTCTGCAAACTTTGTCACCTTGAGAAGTGGAAAGCAAACCCGGGACCCTAAATTACCTTCTAGATGCCAAAACCCTAGGGAGATTGAGAGAGAAGAGGAGGAGATTGAAGAAGACAATAAGGCCCAGGACCGAAAATTGAAAATTCTACCCATATCCCGTTCCCTGAAGCCCTATTGAAAACTAACAAGAAAACCCAAGATAGTAACGAGGAGCTCCTGGATTTATTCAAGAGCGTAGAGATCAATATTCCGCTCTTCGATGCTATTAAGCACATCCCGGCTTATGCTAAATTTTTGAAAGAACTCTGCACCCAAAAGCGTAAACCGAGAGAACCCACTTCAAGGAAGGTGATTCTCTCAGAGCAGGAATGTTCTGTGTTCTTGCATCACCTTCCTCAAAAGAAGAAAGATCCAGGTGCCCCCTTGATCTCATGCATTATTGGGGAATACACTTTTGATAGGGCACTATTGGATCTAGGTGCATCCATCAACCTAATCTCGACTTCTCTTTATGAGAGGTTTGTGTTAGGTGAACTCAGGCCAACCTCAGTAACGCTACAATTAGCGAACAGATCAATCACCACACCGAGAGGCGTTATTGGGGATGTAATTATCAAGGTCAAGAATTTCTATTTTCCTGTAGATTTCCTTGTCTTTGACATGGATGTACCTAATGATTTGAGGAACACTTCCATCATTTTGGGGCGTCCATTCCTAGCTACCGCCATGGCCAACATAATCTGTGAAAGCAGTAGTATGGAGATCGCCTTTGGGGATAAGAAATTAACTTTGGATATTCTTAAGGCGATAAGAGGATTTGAGGATTGTGGATTCATTGAGGAGCTCGAGGATCAGGATCTTGAGACTTGTATGACAATCAGTGCACTCGAGGACTCCACCAGCTTTAGCAAACCCAACCCACAACCCTCTGTGGTAGACCTGCCACATCCTGAAGAGGCTGTTGATTTTGTTCATTCCTAGCCTCTTCCACTGGATTGTCTTGATGAATCTTCATTAGCATCCTCCCTACCTTCTATTTTAAACCCACCCGAGTTGGAATTAAAACCATTGCCCAAAAATTTGAAATATGAGTTCTTAGGACCTGAAAACACTCTCCCTGTGATTATTAGTGCTGATTTGACTAAGGAGCAAGAATCGAGGTTAATTAAGGTCTTTAAGAACAACAAGGAGGCAATTGGTTGGACCATCCACGACCTTAGGGGGATTGAGCCATCTTATTGTAATCATCGTATTTTCATGGAAGATGGATCCCACCCTTCTCGCGAAATGCAAAGGAGACTAAACCCAAATATGCGAGAGGTGGTCAAGAAGGAGATAATCAAGTGGCTCGATGCTAGGATTATTTACCCAATCTCGGATAGTTCGTGGGTTAGCCCCGTTTAGATTGTTCCCAAGAAGGTGGGAATAATCGTTACGACTAACGAGAAAGGAAAAACCTTCACCACTCGTTTAGTTTCTGCTTAGAGAGTCTGTATTGACTATAGGAAGCTGAACACAACCACTAAAAAGGATCACTTTCCCTTTCCATTCATTGATCAAATCCTTGAAAGGTTAGCTGGGCAAAAATATTATTGCTTCCTAGATGGTTATTCAGGATATAACCAAGTCCCTATCCATCCCAAGGACTAGGAAAAGACAACTTTCACATGTCCCTACGGAACATTTGCATTCCGTAGAATGCCATTCGGGCTTTGCAATGTGCCTGCGTCTTTTCAAAGGTGCATGATGGCCATCTTTTCTGACATGGTAGGGGATTGTCTTGAGGTGTTCATGGATGATTTCTCCATTTTCGGAGATTCTTTTAGGTCCTACCTAGCTAACCTGGAATTGATCCTATAGAGATGCATCAAAACATGGCTGGTCCTTAGCTGGAAAAGAGCCACTTTATGACTCAGGAGGGCGTTGTCCTGGGTCATGTGGTCTCTAGTTGGGGTATTGAAGTTGATAAAGCTAAGGTGAGTGCTATCTCTAGACTTCCTCCACCCACTTTCGTAAAACAGATCTGCTCTTTCCTTGGACATCTGGGTTTTTACAGAAGATTCATTAAAGATTTCTCAAAGGTTGATCGGCCCTTGAGTAACCTTCTGGCCAAAGACACGCCGTTCGAGTTTGATGAATCATGACGTAAGGCATTTGATTTATTAAAAATGGTGGTCACTTGTGCCCCGATGTTGCAATCGCCAGTCTGGACAGCCCCATTTGAGATTATGGCTGACGCATCTGATTATGCCGTCGAGGCTGTCTTGGGTCAAAAGATTGAGAACAAGGCCTTTGTGATTTAATACGCTAGCAAGACTCTGGACGAGGCCCAGAGGAACCGCACTATTATTGAAAAAGAATTATTAGCCGTAGTTTTCACTTTAGAAAAATTCAGGGCTTATCTATTAGGTTCTCATGTCATCATCTATACCAACCACTCGATTTTGAAACATCTCTTGGCCAAAAAGGATGCCAAACCCTAGCTTATTCGCTAGATTCTACTGCTTCAAGAATTAGATCTTGAAATCAGGGATAAAGTTGGGGCACAAAATGTAGTGGTAGATCACCTCTCGAGAATCCTAATTGATTATCGTCATCCAGATGTCTCGATCTCTGATACTTTTCCGAATGAGAATATCCTTACAGTCTCGGGTATCCGAACCCCCTAGTTTGCGGATATTGTCAATTATTTGGCCATTGGTCATATCCCCCAGGATTGGAACAAACAGCGGGATAGACTTGTGTCTGAGGACAAATATTATTTTTGGGACGATCACGAGTTGTACCGCATCTATGTAGACCAGATTATTCGTTGATGCATCCCAGAAATCGAGTTCCATAGCATACTTGAGTTCTGCCACACATCTGCGTGTGGTGGGCACTTTTCCGGAAAAAAGATGGTAGCAAAAATCTTGCAATCCAGATTCTATTGGCCATCATTATTTAAGGATGCCTAAGAATTCTCAAAGTCATGCACCCGATGCTAGGCACTCGGGAACATGGCTAAGAGAGATATGATGCCCCTGAACCCAATTCTTTCCATTGAAATTTTTGACATTTGGGGCATCGACTTTATGAGACCCTTCCCTCCTTCATTTGGACACCAGTATATTCTAGTCGCTGTTGATTACGTGTCCAAATGGATTGAGGCAATTCCCACCCGGACCAATGACCACTAGGTGGTCATCGGTTTTGTGAAGAAAAATATCTTCAGTTGGTTCGAGGTTCCTCGGGCAATTATCAGTGATGGTGGCACACATTTCATTCATTCCCAGTTTCGGAATTTACTGGGGACATACGGGGTGAATCATTGAATTTCCATGCCTTACCACCCTTAGACGAACGGACAGGCGATCTCTAATTGGGAGATCAAAAACATTTTGCAAAAAACCATTAGGCCTGATAGGAAGGATTGGACCCAAAAGCTAGATGATGCTCGTTGGGCCTACCGTACAATGTACAAAACACCTATCAGTTTGTCTCCGTTCCGTCTGGTGTTTGGTAAGGCGTGTCACTTACCCGTAGAACTTGAACACCGGGCATTTTGGGCCACCAGGAAATGTAATTTTGACCTTGAGTTGGTCGGGAAAACTAGGAAACTCCAACTATCTAAGTTGGAGGAGCTTCAAAATGATGCTTATGAAAGTGCCAGAATCTATAAGGCAAGGACCAAAGCTCTCCATGACCAGATGATTTCACGTAATAGCTTTAAGCCGAACCAAAAGGTCTGCCTTTTCGATTCTCAATTGAAGCTTTTTCCCGGAAAACTCAGGTCTAAGTGGGATGGCCCGTTCATTATTGAGTGGATTTTCCCTAACGGGACTGTCGAAATCTCTGACCCAAAGACGGGTAATATCTTCAAGGTCAACGAACAGCATCTCAAAACCCTTTGTTGACCATGTGCTCCTTGAACCCGTTTCAGACAAGGTTGCTCTTACCTTGCCTTAACTACCGCAGTCCGATCATCGCCCAGCTGAAGGCACTAAACTCAGCACATGCAGAGACTGTTCCAAGTTGACCAGAGTCTCATGAAAACTAGGTGCTATTCCTCCACTTCTACTCTCCTGCATGCTTTCATTTTTAACAATGAGGACATTGCAGTAGATAAGCGTGGGGGGTGGAAATATCTTATAATCTTTTTGTCAGCTGTAATAGTAATTTCCTATTTTTTTTAAATTCTATTAAAAAGAATTAGAATTAGGAGATGAGAACTTATGCAATAGGAGTTGCAAACTTTAGGAATTGATACTTTAGGACCTAAATATTTAAACTCTTCAGGTCTTCAGGCTTAATTGGCCCTAGTGTCTACTCGAATGTGGACTTAGTCTCGAGTCCTCGTCAATTAAAATTCATTTTAAGTTGGTGAATAAATTGGGATGATAAGTATGCGACTTATCAACTCATCCTCTGATTTGGGGGGACTTTAAGCGTAAGCATCTACACACTTTTTTGGCACTGACTCACTTGTCGGCGTTTTCTTCGAAAATTGGGTAGTTAATGAACTATCTAGGGTGGTATGGCTAGCAAGTTGTCGGTGGTAACAGCTTATCGGCTGGTTGTTTAGAGCCTAGTTACAAGACCATTTTCATTGTACTGCCTTTAGGTAAATGTTAGATCAGGAAAGCCACCTACTTTAAAAAAGAAAAGAAAAAGAAGAAAAGAAAAAGGTGAAAAAAAAAAATAATAATAAAACCACACTTCACTGCACGAGTATGGTTGGCAGGTTGTTGAGGGTAACAGCTCATTAGCTGATTGTTTAGAACCTAGTTCACAAAAAAAATGCACAATAATTCCCAAAACACTTAGGGAAGAAGTAGGGAAGTAGAATAAACCGGGGAGATATACACTGGGTTCACCCTTTTGTTGACCTCATAAATAAAAGAAGTAGGGAGAAAGCTACCGATCGAAAAGATAAACTTTTGGGCAAGGTCACCTAGGGTCGTAGAAACGTGAAGTCCGTTTTAACGGCCGCCTAGTAAGTCTTTCACTATTTTCACAAGATGCTTAGCACTTAGAGTCCTTTTCAACTTTTAGGCGGGTCGGGTAGCCGTAAAAAGCTATCTGGGAACTCTCAAACTTCAAAAGTACAAAAAAATTAGAAAAGAAGAAAAGCAAGAAATTTTTTTTTTGTATTGTATCTTCTCAAATAAGGCGAGGGCTTGGACGGTCTGCATTCTGGCAGACACCTGGGCACTGTTGAGTTTTTGTAATTAGGTCTTGGGGTTGAGATTTTCTAAAGCAATCAATGAATTTTCCCTAAATACTCGAATCCTAATTCTACTTTTATACATAACATTTAGGTTAATTTTGCTAGGGACTAGCAATAAGTAAGCATGGGGCTATGATAAACACACATGAATTCATGATAAATTGCTTATTTATGATAGTTCCTTGGTTTAGTATTGCATATCATATTATAAATACTGCACAACATCCATTGCATGGCATTTAGGATAGTTGTATGTTTTGCATATTAATTCCTTCATTTTATATGGCTAGGAGGCAATGCAACGTCCTTACGGACTTCTGATGAAAAATCCAACCGTATGGATGGATCCGAAGAGACGATCGCTGTCCGGCAATATAGAAATCACCTCGATTCGAGCACCGTTGCATCTTATGTAAGTAATGAAGGGTGGACGGTCTAGATATTGCCACGTGGCACCATCTGGAGCACCCAAAGTTGCCTGCCACATCTCCAAAGGTTGCCCATCGAGTGATCTCAGCCGTTGGATGAAAATCCAGTGGCTGAGAGGCCACCCAAACCGCGTAGCGCAATTCTTCTTCGCAACACACCCACAGATGTGGCGCAACGGTGAGGACGAGTGCTCTCAAAGAGCGAGCGCGAGATTGAGCTGCGATTCGCCGCCCCCGCTATAGTGCTAGCTGTAATAGGGCCGCCCGATCGCAATTGAGCAGTCGAGATTTCCCATGCGAGATCCAATGCGGCCCACTGATGCGAAGGCACACTCCAGATTGCACGCATGCCATCTGGGGTGTGCATTTAAGTCGACCACGAGCAGCACCCACCGTTCGATCTTCACAATCGCGTGAGGTGCGCGATTCAAATCAGAGTGCGCATGATCTGCGGGCGCACCTCGACTGTGCGATGCCTCATCCAATGGTTGCCAGTGCACGCACCAGTGGTGTGAATTTCAAACGCTGGCAGGCGTGTGCTCTCCTCTCGCAATCACAACCATCCACGCCTGATCCAATGGTCAACGATCGCCGCGCCTGTGATAGTTGCAGGTGTGAGTGTTGGGCACTGATGAGAGACTCATCATGAGCCCTAACTAGCTCATTTTGACCTAAGAAAGAGAATAAGAGCTCCTACATAACCTAGAGAAGGGCTTAATTCAAGGAATAGGTGTTCTGAGAAGAAAACATGAAATAAAGGTTAAAACTACAATTTTATCGTTGCAGTACATAAACTAGATTTCTCAGAGGCAAAACATAGGTCAAATGGTCTAAATAAGATAAAAAGTGGGTTGGTTCAATCAGAAATGAGTTCATGTGCAATCTAGGAATTAAATGATATCTTGTAACCCTAAAGCAGACCCGCTTAATTCAACAGGGTTATGGTCAGGATAAAAATCAACTAAACCCTCTAAAATTCATGGGAAAATATCCCCTAGGGTTTATAACCTTCAATTTGACCTTTGGAACCTATTTTGACCTAGATTAGGGTCCTAGCTCATTAATAGATTTGTGTGCAAAATGTCCAGTCAAACGAGGTCAAACCTAAAATCCAACTTCACCATTGGATTCCTTAGGTTTAAATTATATTTGTACCAAAATTTGGACCTAAGGGGAGGTCATCTTGACCTACTTTGCAAATTAGTACACCCGATTACATTTGGCCCCTATCTTTTGAAAACCATTACACAAACCCCCCTAACTTCCTCGCTACTCTTACAAACAAGTCCCTCTGCCATTAATGGGGAGGAATCCTTCTCCGGTGAGGAATGGAGGGGGAATACTCCCTGATTCCTCAGAGATCTCCTCCCAGATATGGAAGGGAGATTCTCTGAGGATTTCCCTTCCATCTGAGCTCAATTGCAATCTTTGATTTGCAGCCACTCTCTCGTGCGAACGCACGAGAGATTTGGATCTCCAACTACCTTCCTTCTCCGGCGTGAAGTTGGTGGTAGAAGGCTTGCCCTCCATGCATCAGAAGCTCGGCCAGCAACTATAAAAGGATCCCCGGTCCTCTGCGAATCTCTCAAGCTTGATTTGGCCGCAGGCTCCCTTAGACTTCATCTCCCCTCTCTCCGGCCAAGTAGCCTGCAAGCTTCGGCAATTTTTCCTCCTCCCTCTCGTCGCTCTACTGCCATGCCAGCAATAGGGTTCACATTGCCTCGTTCTTCCGTGTCGCCTCACACCAGCGCACGCCTTCCTGTTCTCCTCCTCGTTGCCGTTATCTCCCCCTTAGGGCCGTCTTCTCTGACGACGGCACAAACGCGTCGTCCGTCTCCTCTACCTCCCCTTCTCTCCGAGTACTCCATATAAGCTCCTCGTCTTCCACTCTTTCCTTTCCCTCATTCTATTTCACAAAACACCCCTCGACTGCCACTGTCTACCCGCATCTTCCCCATCTCCAGCCAACCTCCGGTGAGACGCATCCATCACTCCACACCTCCACACGTCTTGCCACCAAGCTCACAACCACCGCCACAGTCCATTGAACATCTTCCACCCATCCACAGGTCGCCACACGCACTCCACGTGTCCCCCGACCTAACCCATAAATCTGACCACTGAGCAACCTAGGCACGCACGCCTAGGCCTCCCTACGGCCTCACCTTCGCCGTGACACAGTGAAGGTCCTCCTATGGTTTGATAGAGCCACAAGGCTCCTTTTGTGTCGTGCAGGGTTGAGCTCCCATTCGCCATTAACGATGGCTCGAGCTCGATTGTTCTCCAGCTCCAGGCCACAAGCGTCAGGTCCCAGGCTTCCAGACTACGCAGATTGAGGGCGAGAGTGAGTCCAGCTTGGTAGCAAGTGCCGTGAGACCTGCTGCTGCATCGATTGTGAAGTCACTCTCTTGTTGGTGTCAGCAGAGGCGGGTGGGACTTTTAGTCCCACCTCGATAAGTCGTAACCTTTTTGAGCGGTTTAAGTGGATTTTGTGTTCTCTGCTGTTTGCCTTGAATTCACTGGGGTGACGTCCCTCGCCTCACCTATCATTCCTCGTCCATGACATATAACCTGCGGACCTGGCACCCAGATCCGATTAACCCCTCCGTGCACTCCTCGCGCACCACACCCACGCCGGTGCGCCTGGACCTAGGCGCGCAACCGACCCGATAACCCGGCTCTGGGAGAGCATACCGAAGAGAGATACACACAGAGAGAGAGACGTGCGGGGAGGGTTGGGAAATAGGTTTTGTTGCGTGGTGCTTGTGCAGGAAGAGGACATTAAGGGCGGAAGAAGTGTTGCAATAGAAGGAAGTAGGACTTAGCCGCCGCAAGCGAAGGAGAAGAAGAAGAAGAGAGGGATCAAGGGGAAGACAAAGAGGAGAAGCAAGAAAGAACGGCCAAGCAACGAAAGAAAAGGAAAGAAAAAGAAGGAAACTAAAGAGGAGACAAGGCCAGGAGTTAGCTGCAGGAAGGGAATTGAGAAGAGAGAAAGCAAAAGAAAAAGAAGAGGAGCAGGAGCGGTTAAGGAAGAAAAAGAAAAGTAGAAACAAGAAACCATAGCTGCAGTAGAGCAAAGCAAACAAAGAGAAGAGATTGAAGACCAATTTTAAGACGTTTGATACAATATCAGACGTCCAATTCTTTTTGAGCACTCTTTCCATAACATTATCCTGTCATTTTTGTTGAACTAGTCATTGCTTTTTATTGAAAGTTGTGTTCTCAAGTTTTGGAATACTCAAATTGCTCCCTGTGTTCGACTTCGAATACTTTTATTTTCGAGTTATAAATTTTTATTTATTTTCGCGGAGAGTTCATCTATATTACAACGAGATATCTATTAAAACACGATTTAGCTGCGTAAATAGGCGCAAGATTTATAACGACAGAAGAGCTGGCCTTTAGTGACACTTGTAGCTGTCACTAAATGGCCTGTGCAGTGCGTGCGCTAGCCAAGGCATTGAAGAGGTGCGGATCTTTTGGCGACAGCTTTAGCGGCCTTTAGTGATGCTTATAGCTGTCGCTAAATGCCTATGCGCGGGATGCTCTTCTTCCCTCCACTATATAAACACCCCTACACCCCCCATTCCTCTTCATCTCTACTTACCCTACTCCCACCTACGCCTAAGCTCTAGCAAGCCTACCAACGCTTCGTTAGAGCTTACTCTCAAGCTCCCAAGGCTCCTATTAGTGTAGCGAGCCTCTGCCTCACCAAATATTCCTCAATCTTCCCATCCCCATTTATAGGTTGCCTTGGAGCCGTCCTCCCACCTCCATTCTGGTAGCAGATCATCTCCACCTTCTCACCTCCATTTCGGAGACACGCCGAAGCTTTCCTCTACCTGACGTCCTCCTGCATCTCACCTCCGTCGTCCCACTCCTCACCTCCTTCGTCCGAGCTTCCGCCAGGCACCGTCGTCTCACCAAATAGCCGCTCGGGAGATTCCTTCTCACCTCCCTCTCTTTTATACTTTCGTAGATTATTGTAATAGACATTCATGATATATAACATATTTATTCCATATCACTTGTGATTTATTCCGCTTGACTTCTTTCAAAAACACAAAAAAATAACAAAACTTTAAAATACCAAAAACAAACAAAACGAAGAGCGATTTTCAATTAAAGTAAACGTTACCTCCCTGTGTTCGACCTGGGACTCCCTTGGAGTTTCGGTATAAATTTGATTTGATCATGAGTTTTGCAACTACGATGACAGGTTACTCGTAACCTTGATTTCAAACTCGCGAAACACGTGCGATCAAAAATCTTTAATGAAACCTCCTTAATAAAAACTTCTGCTAGGGACTAACCAATTCAGCTCAAGAAAACAAAGGAGATTTTTTTTTTTGAACTAATGCACCTATCCTAAATGCATGCAAATATTTATAAATACTATAAACATCCTCAGGTTATACCCCCTCATGCCTAAGAATGACAATGTCCTCATTGGAAAAAGAAAGACATAGAAGAATATCACCTGAGGAGAAGAGTGGGAGGAGCTAAGGCTCCTCAAGTCGAAGTGCATCCAAAACTTGACCATCTAAAAGGGTAACATATGGTTTAAGTTGATGACCATTTACCTTAAAACTCACACTAGAAGTAGGGTTGCAAATTTCTACTGCTCCATGAGGGAAGGCATTGATAACAACATACGACCCATCCTAGCGAGACTTAAGTTTTCCAGGAAATACTTTATGTTTAGAATTGAAAAGCCAGACCCACTGGTTACGCTCAAAGGTCTTTCTAATGATGTGCTTATCATGGAAGACCTTTGTACATTATTTGTAAGCCTGAGAGGTTTCGTAGGCTTCATTGTGAAGCTCCTCAAGCTCACTTAACTCCAGCATGCGTGCCTTTCCTGCTTTATCCAGATTTAAGTTAACACTTTTAATAGCCCAATAAGCTTTGTATTGGATTTCAACGGGAAGGTGACTCGCCTTTCCATAGATAAGACGGAAAGGAGACTTGCCCAAGGGAGTCTTATAAGCTGTTCTGTAGGCCCAAAGAGCATCATTTAATTTTTTCGACCAATCCTTACGGTTGGGCCTAACAGTTTTTTCGAGAATTCGTTTAATCTCCCTATTAGACACTTCATCTTGTCCACTTGTTTAGGGATGGTAAGGTGTGGCTATCATGTGGTTGACTCCTAAATTTTGGAGTAGTCTTGTGAAGTGTACATTCTGAAAGTGAGGTCCTCCATCACTTATTATTATCCTTTGGCCCCCGTATCGAGAAATGATATTAGCCCTAGCAAAATTCAAGACCACAGAATGATCATTAGTCCACGTGGGTATGGCTTCTATCCATTTCGATACATAGTCCTTGGCCACAAGGATGTACTCATATCCAAAGGACACAGGAAAGAGACCCATGAAGTCGATGTCCCAAATATCAAAGATCTCAACAGGGAGAATAGTTTTCTGGGGCATCTCATCCCTTTTTCCGATGGTTCCTGTCTGTTGGCAATGTAGACATGTGCCTACATATGTATGTGTATCTCGAAATAATGTGGGCCACCAAATGCCAGATTGAAGAACCTTACGGGCAGTCTTTTTCCCACTAAAATGCCCTCCATAGTGGAGGTCATGGCAGAAACTTAGAACACTCTTTTGTTCTCTGTCAGGGATGCAACGACGGAATAACTGGTTAGGGCCTATTCTAAAAGCTCAAGTTCCTGCTAGTGATAAAATTTAGCGTTAGCAAGAGACCTGTCTCGTTTCTGCTTGTCCCAACTACTGGGGGTTATGCCCGTGACCAGATAGTAGTTCACTATGTCAGCGAACCATGGAGTTTTGGCCTCCACGACCATCAGAGACTCATCAGGAAAGGTATCTTGGATACTTCCAGCAAGGGTTGATGTCTTAATAGGGATCCTGGATAGATGATCTGCTACCACATTCTCAACTCCTTTCTCATCTTTTATTTCCAGGTAAAACTCCTTGAGTAGCAGAATCCAACGAATCAAACAAGGTTTGGGATCCATTTTAGCAAGAAGATGCTTTAAAGCAAAATGATCAGTGAACACCATAACCTTGGATCCTAATAAATAAGATCGAAACTTTTCCAAAGCAAACACTACAGCAAGAAGTTACTTTTCAGTGACGATGCAGTTTTGCTGAGGATCCATAAGGGTCTTGCTGGCATAGTGCAAAACATGAGGTTTGCCATCAACCCTTTGACCTCAGATCGCTCCCACTGCGAAATCAGAAGCATTGAACATTAGTTCAAACGGGAGGGTCCAATCTGGTGCTTAGAGAATTAGTGTGGTAATATGGGCTTTCTTCAAGACTTGGAAAGCCTCGCCACATCTGTCATCAAAATTGAAGGAAACATCCTTCGCTAACAAGTCGCAGAGTGGCTTAGAGATTTTACTGAAATCTCTAATGAAGCGCCTATAGAATCCAGCATGGCCAAGAAAAGATCTAACTTGACGAACATTGGTGGGAGATGGAAGCTTAGAGATGGAATCAATTTTGGCAGTATCCACCTCTAATCCTCTCTCAAAAACTACATGCCCCACAATAATGCCCTACTAGATCATAAAGTGGCTTTTCTCCCAACTAAGCACCAGCTTTGCCTCTTCGCAATAGGTTAAGACTTTATCAAGGTGCTTAGGGCATAGGTCAAATGATGAGTCGTAAATGGAGAAATCATCCATGGAAATTTCTACAAACTCGTCGATCATATCAGAAAAGATAGCCATCATACAAGGTTGTAAAGTGGCAGGTGCATTACACAACCCGAATGGCATTCGGTGGAATGCAAATGTGTCATACAGACTCGTGAAGGTGGTACTCTCCTAATCGTTAGGAAAGACGGCTATCTGATTATACCCAGAGTACCCATTAGGGAAATAGAAGTGCTTGTTCCTCGCCAGTCATTCCAAAATCTGATCAACAAATGGTAAGGGGAAATGGTCTTTCTGGGTAGCCGTGTTCAAACAACGGTAATTAATGCACACCCTCTAGCTAGTTGAGGGTCTAGTGGTTACCAACTCTCTGTGGTCGTTTTCTTCCACAGTGATTCCTACCTTTTTGGGCACCACATGTATAGGACTGACCCATTTACTGTCTGAAATGGGATAGATAATTCCTGCATCCAGCAATTTCAGAATCTCCTTTTTGACAACCTCCCGCATATTGGGGTTAAGCCTTCTCTGCATGTCTTGAAAGGGCTTCACGGACTCATCCGTGTATATATGATGCATACAAAGGGAGGGGTCAACACCCTTAATGTCAGTTATCGACCAATCAATAACTTCCTTGTGCCTTTGTAAACACTTGAGCAAAGCTGCCTCCTACGATTCAGTTAATGCAGATGAGATAATGATGGGGAGTGTGTCGTTAGGGCCAAGGAAAGCATACTTCAATGTGCTCGAGAGGAGTTTAAGCTCCAACTCAGAAGCCTTTTGGATTGAGGGTATAAGTTGAGATGTCCCCACCTCAGGTAGTGGATCTATCTTCAGGGTCTAGGATGGGGACAGAGACTCTGCGTGTACTCCCAACGGCTCTCTTAATTCGGGCGCATCCCCTTCAGTTTCCTTAATAGTTGGAAGATGGTCTTTAGATATGACCTTTTGAAGGGGATCTTTGCATAAGAGTGTTGGAGCAGTCTCTTCAATGATTTTATTAACTACCTCAATCTGGGAACAATCTTCAAATCTGGATTGCTTGTGGGTATCAAAAACATTCAACCAGATCATTTTGTTCCCAAAGCCCATTTTAAGTGCCCTTGATCTACAATTGATAGAGGCATTGGCTGTTAAGACCGTGACATCAAAACACTTTAAGACATTTGGGAGTTGGTCTAGTGGTCTGGTTAGATGTCTGGACTCCTTCCCAGACGTCTGGAAATAAATTTTTACGTGCGTACGATAGCGAGTCTGCGTGCGTGCCGTGCGCAGACTGAAACCCGCTGACCTGCACTGCCTTTTTCCCCCTCCCCGTGCCTGCTTGTATCCTCCTCTCCCCTCTCCCTCGTTCACCACCCCACCGTCTTCTCCTTCCTCTAGTGCGAGCGCGAGAGCGAGAGTGAAAGCAGGCCGCCGTTGCTACCGGGTGTGGTGGCGGAGAGGAGAGGTGCTGCGAGAAGGACGAGGAGAGAGAGCACGCATGCCGTAAGGGAGAGAGCTCGCCGAAGCAGCTTGAGGCCAGCCGGTGGGCGCGCGGAGGAGCGTGGTGCTGGGGAGGTTCCCCCGGTGTTGCTGCAGCTCAGGCAGCGGGAGGACGAGGCGATGCGGCCACGCGCAGCGGGTAGAAGACGAAGGAGGTTCTGATTCTAGGAATTTTTCCCAGAATCAGACATCTGGATCTACATCCAGACGACGTAGGCGACGTCTGGAGGGAGCTCCAGACGACTGAGAGGTACTTATTTCCTCCTATATCTCCGTTTGCGGATACGGCCATGCAGGCCGTTCCGTCGAGGTTCTAAGATGTGTCGTGTTGAGAAGGTTTTTATCGTACGTGCAGGATTCATTTCGGGAAGGCGTGGGGACACTCCCTCCCACGCAGTTCAGACGTCTAGGCAAGGCACCAGACGGCGAGAGCGTCTCCAGACGTCCGAAGAGGTGGTCGGACGTCTGGAATTGGGTCCAGACGGTTCATCAGGATCCCTGGACGTCGAGGAGCAGTGCAGAGTAAGGTATGACCTGGACCACTTTTTAAGACCTCTGGAAGGTGTTCCAGACGTCTGATTTGAGTCAGAGTTGTCATTTTTGACTCGTTTAGGGTCCATTCGAGGTTCGATTTCCACGTTTAAGATTCCATTCTTCTCAGAATTAGTTCCTCTACTTGTTTAAAGTACTTGTATCCTATTCTGAGTGGTTCCTTGTGATTGATTCTTGTGTTAGGATCTCGTTCTGTTGCGACTTTGGGGGTTGCGAAGGCACGTGGACCTGCCGATCACGGCCCCATCACTCTCGATTTTGCGGATAGAGTGGCTCCCCTTAGTTACTTACAAACATTAATGCATCTCTGAAATAAATGATAGATCCTAGGGTATGGCATGAATCCTACGACCTGAAAACTAGATTGAATGATAGATCCTAGGGTATGGCATGAATCCTAGGACCTGAAAATTAGATTGAATGATAGATCCTAGGGTATGGCATGAATCCTAGGACTTGAAAACTATACTGAATGATAGATCCTCGGACGTGGCATGAATCCTAGGAATAGAAACACTGAAATGAATGTCTTGAATGCCTGAATTGCAGTCTTGGATAAGTCGATAGAATAATGATAATTGCCTGTAATTGGATAACAGCTGCCTGTGAAATGTAGAGTACTGTTGCTAAATTTGAGCTGCTTGTATATAAATTGATATTAAATATTGGAAACATGGGCTATATGCGAATAAAACTAAAATGATGAAACCTAGTATGGCTTGGCCTGGGAAATATGAGCATGAACCCTATGGGGAATTAGGAGTAGAGCTCTTGGAAAATAAATAAAATGGAACTCGGAAAGTGGGTGGGGAAGTGAGCTGGCCCTTGAGTACGGAGTACCAAGGAGAGCGATTGTCCCCTTGTTTAGTGCAGAGCGGAGCTAGCCACCCCAGGGACCCGGGGTTCAGCTAGCCATCCTACATCGACTTGTTAGGCCCACTGGGCAAACCAGGGTAGTCAGGTGAGGGTGCGTGGACTGTGGAGGGGTAAGACCCCTGTTTGGTTACTGTGGAGGGGCTGGACCCCTATTACTGAGAGGGATCTGCCCTATACTGGTTCCGTGCTGTGCTTTGGGCGCACCCGTTAACGGAAACGACTGACCGCGTGCCAGTGCGAGGTAGCTACCCGTGCGTTTATCGCACGTGCCGTAGTCACCGTTACGTCTGTTTGCGACCTTAGGGTGGTTGACTGAGGGTAAAACCACCACAGGGGACTCTCCCGACCAGGGGAGCACCACGTGTGACTTCTACTTTTCGGAAAAGACTACAATCAAGATCGTTCCCACGAGGAACATTCGAGATCAAGAGAAAGACCTAAGAAATAAATAAAGAAAGAGTAAATAGAGAAATAAAGAAAGAAATAAAAAACAACAGCTACTTGTCCACCTTTACTGTTTTCCTTAGCTAGCTGGTTGCCTCTCTACTCAGTGTTTCGCTGATGTGTCATATTTGTCACCTTTTTCAGGATCAGGTGTTGAGCAGCCAGAGCCTATGACTGCGGAGGGTGCTGAGCCTAGTAGAGCCCAGTAGTTGTACTTTTGTTGTACCCATTTTTTGTAGTAGTGAGTATTTCTGTTACACCTTGTACTCTTTTATTGTAAACTTCATATTCTGTACATGTTTTTAATTCTCGACTGTTGTGGTGGTATGTATTGTAGTAGTTCTTTTCTTTACTGCTGTACTTTTGTTACTGTTAGTTGCTTGCATGGTGAATGTGGTTTATTTTACTGCTTTTTGGTTACTTTCTCGTTGGACGACTGGGTCTTGGGATCAGTCAGGTCGGTTCGATTCTCGTGTCCTGTAGGGATTCGGGAATCGGGTCGTAACAAGATGGTATCAGAGCAAGGTCGTCCTGAGAAGTGAACCAACTGGCTAGAAAATAACCAATTCACGTGCTTGTAACTAGAGTAGCCACTACAACGTACCTTTTGACATCTGTTTTAAGGTTTCTTCGTTGAATATCGATTAATATTGACGTCTTTTTTGTTTTGTGTTTGCGTCTCCTTGTAGGAGATGCCTCGACGAGGAGGTAGCAAGGCGGGCCGCGGGCGCAGCTGAGGACGAGGTCGGAGGGGCGGGCGCGTTGAGCCCGATGCCTCAGTGGACCGGCCACTGCTCCCGGGCATTCAGGCCCAGGACCTCGCCCAGCTGATACGGGACATCGTGCGAGAGGAGCATCACCTGCTGTTACGAGCGCCTCTCCCTAGGGCTGCGGAGGGGGAGTCCTCTGTGGGACCACGAGACAGATGCGGCGCTAGATGCGGGGAAGAGGGTGGGCCTCCACCACCTCCACCTTCCTCCAGCACTTCCGAGCACGAGGCTTCTTTACCTGGACGCATACCAGCTTCTCCACTTCAGCGCCACTATGAGCTTTTCGGACAGTTCCGGAAGCTGAAGCCCCCCTCCATCAAGGGGGATGAGGACACGACCGAGGCTGAGGATTGGCTCTAGTAGATCGAGAAGGTATTTGACACCCTTCGCCCCCTGTGGAGTGCCGCGTGGCCTTTGCCACGTACCAGCTGGAGAGCGCGGCACACAGGTGGTGGAGGGTGGTCAGAGGTCAGGAGAGGGACGAACCACTTGGGACCAGTTCGTCACCCTCTTCTGCGAGAAGTACTTCCCCCAGACGTGGCAGGACCAGAGGAGGCGGGGGTTCCACACTCTCCGCCAGGGGACGATGACCGTGAACGTGTACCGCATGCGTTTCCTATAGCTGTCTCGTTTCGCAGCGACAGCCGTGGCTACTGAGGAGGAGTGCCTTTGGAGGTTCACCGAGGGGCTTCGGCCTGCTATTCGGGGGTATGTCAAACCCTTGAAGCTACCTACGTTCTCGAGGGTGGTGGAGGCAGCTATGACGTATGAAGAAACCAGCCCGTCCGCACGCGACACTGATAGCGGGCGGAAGAGGCCTTATCAGCCAGACTTCTCACAGGGCCGACGAGAGAGGTGTCACGTGGCACTCGCGGGAGAGCCGTCACGCTTTGCGAGGCTATCGGTGGCCTTTGGGGGCCCCCGACAGGGGCCAGCTGCCAGCACTGGACCTCCGCCCAGCTGTTAGCAGGGACCCATTGAGGGCGGGAGTCGAGTCCCCCTTTGCTACCAGTGTGGCCAGCTGGGCCACATCAGGAGGGACTGCCCATCTAGGGTTGGAGGTCAGTAGATGCTTCCCGCGTCGAGCACTGGAGGGCGAGCAATAGGCCGCGGTTTCTAGGCGCAAGGAGGAGGACAGCAGTCGCGGGGAGGGTACCGGTCGGCGGCTACTCGTCCGACTCAAAGTGTGGCTGCTTCGTCCGTACCTAGGGCTGCAGGGTGTATCAACGCCCTGACACACAGGGATGCCAGAGCTTCAGGATCAGAAGTGGTAGGTATGGTTTCAGTTTCCGGCAGACTTGTTTACATGCTTTTCGATTCCGGCGCTACGCACTCGTTTGTCGCTGCCAGTTTTGCTGTTAGCTTGGGGCAGGACTGTATTTTGTTAGAGGATCCGTTCGTGATCGGAGGTCTGGGTGGTCAGCTGTTTGTGGTTGAGGAGGTGTACACAGGTTGTGAGGTCAGTCTTGGGGGACACAGCCTTCCCGCTGACCTGATTATGATATAGATGGAAGACTTTGGCATAATTCTGGGGATGGACTGGTTGTCCGCTTAACAAGCCTTGGTGGACTGCTTTGAGAGGAAGATCGTCTTCTCCATACCAGAGTTACCTTCTTTCGAGTTCCACGGGCAGCCAGTGGACGGAGTCTTTAGGTGCATTTCTGCACTTCGGGTGGCGAGACTTTTTGGCCAAGGGTGTTTGGGCTTCCTAGCTTGTGTGGTGGTGGAGCCTAGCCCTGTGGCAGATTTCCAGAGTATCCCGGTGGTCAGAGAGTTCCCCGACGTGTTCCTAGATGAGTTGCCAGGACTACCGCCCGAGCGTGAGATCGAGTTTGAGATCTCACTGGTACCAGGGACCAGCCCCATTTTTACAGCATCGTACAGGATGGCACCACTTGAGGTGTGAGAGCTCAAGTCTCAGTTGTAGGATCTTTTGGGGAAGGGCTTTATGAGGCCCGGTGCGTCTCCATGGGGAGCCCCGGTATTGTTCGTAAAGAAGAAGGATGGTACCCTACGCCTTTGTGTGGACTATAGACAGCTGAACAGGGTTACCATCAAGAACAGGTATCCGTTGCCGAGGATTGATGACTTGTTTGACCAGCTGTGAGGTGCCACGGTATTCTCCAAGATAGACTTGAGGTCTGGATACCACCAGTTGAGGATCAAGGAGGCAGACGTCTCCAAGACAGCTTTCCGCACCTGGTACGGTCACTACGAGTTTTTGGTCATGCCGTTTGGGCTGACCAATGCCCCGCTGCCTTTATGGACTTGATGAACCGGGTGTTCAGATCGTACTTGGACCAGTTCGTGGTGGTATTCATTGATGATGTGCTCATCTATTCTCGAGATCAGGAGCAGCACGGACAGCACTTGCGGATGGTTTTGGACACACTGAGACGACGTAGGCTATACGCCAAAGACAGCAAGTGCGAGTTTTGGTTGAGGGAGGTGACCTTCTTGGGTCATGTGATCTCCGGGGATGGCTTGGCTGTGGACCCAGCCAAGGTTGAGGTAGTGCTCAGGTGGGAGAGACCGCGTACAGTTACTGAGATCCGCAGTTTCTTGAGACTATCTGGCTACTACAAGCGATTTATCAAGGGCTTCTCGCAGATTGCACGTCCTATAATACAGCTGACCCGGAAGGACCTGCCCTTTACTTGGACAGATGCTTGTGAGGCGTGTTTTCAGGAGTTGAAGGAGAGGCTGACTTCGGCTCCCGTGCTCACCATCCCAGATAGTAGTGGCGGGTTCGTTGTGTACATGGACGCCTCTTTGCAGGGATTAGGCGGTGTGCTCATGCAGAGGGCTCACGTTGTCGCTTACGCTTCGCGACAACTAAGGCCCCATGAGCATAGCTACCCTACCCACGACCTGGAGTTGGCAGCTGTCGTCTTCGTGCTGAAGACTTGGAAGCACTACTTGTACGGTGAGACCTTTGAGATTTTCACAGATCATTAGAGCCTCAGATACTTATTCGATCAGAAGGAGCTCAACATGAGACAGAGACGTTGGTTGGAGCTCCTGAAGGACTATGACTGCAGCATTTCCTACCACCCGGGAAAGGCCAACATGGTGGCTGACGCCTTGAGCTGGAAGGCGCCCGTCCACTTGGCCAGTTTACAGGCACGGAGTTGGAGCCTCATGAAGGAGATGGGCAGTTGGCGACCCCTAGAGCTACGGGGGCACTGTGGGGCAGTGACTGTGACACGACAGACGAGGCCAGGGCTGATAGGCCGCATCATCACAGGACAGATGGCCGACCCGTACTTGCAGTCATTACGTGACAGAGTGCTGTCAGGAGACCCTGGGGACTTCTCTTTTACAGACCAGGTACTGCGCATGAGGGGACGTTTGTGCTTTCCCAGGGATGAGGAGCTGTTGAGAGAGCTCCTGACAGAGGCACACGGTTCCAAGTTCACCATACATCTCGGAAACATAAAGATATACCATGTTTTGAGACGCGATTTTTGGTGGAGGGGAATGAAGCGAGATGTAGATGAATTCGTACAACAGTGTTTAGTGTGCCAGCAGGTGAAGGCTGAGCATTAGAGGCCTGTAGGGCCGTTGCAGCCACTTCCAGTGCCAGAGTGGAAGTGGGAGAGCATCACCATGGACCTGGTGGTGGGCTTGCTCGTTACCTGATTGCGATTTCACGCGGTTTGTTAATTAGGTCGTTGTAACACGCAAAATCGATCAACTCTTAAATTTATATCCTAGATAGGGGAGTATCTAGGGTCGTCCAAGGAGGCAAAAATTGCAAAATTAATCCTCTTGCTTACAGATAGATCTCAACTTTCTTTTTGATATTTTTCAATATGTAATTTTTTTATATTTTGAAAAGACGAGGGCAAACTGCAGATTGTAGCTAAAAGAACTAACACCTACAAATGATTAACTAAAATCTAAAAGATAGAAATATCTTCTTCCTAAGCTCACTCTAGGCAAGTGGAGGCCTAGGGTAATTAGGAAGAAGAGGTGAAACAAGTGCTAGAACCAAAACAAACAACTGCAATAAAAAGCTAAAAGAAGGCAATTTTGATTGAGTAGAATGAGTGTCCTTTTCAAGGACAAGTAAAGGAATGCTTCTACTAGAATTAAACAATCTAAAAGCAAGAAAAGAAACACAAATCCTCTTGTAACAATGGTGAAGAAGGTTGTCTTCTTGCTCCAAGCCTAGCTGCTCCTTGGCTTGAAAAGAGGGCTTCCTTCTCCTCCTTCCTTGAGAGCTCCTCCAAGGTGGAAGCTACCACCTTAATGCTCTCTCCAAAGGGGTGGGTGTGCACCACCCTCAAAAACTCCTCTAAGGTGGCGTGACCACCTTCAAGATCTCCTCCAAGATCTTCCTTGCCTGGCTTCTCCTTTGGCTGGCGTGACCCAAGAGAGAAGGGAGAGGGGAAGGCACCAAGGGGACAGAATATCCCCTTAATCTTCTTCTTCTTCTTCTCTCTTGGACGTGGGCTTCTTGGTGGAATATGAGAGTGAAATTGCTAGCCAAGGATGACTTGAATGGTGGTGGGTAGTGGTCTTTTTATAGGGTAGGATGGGGGGTTAAGGTGCCCCTTGAAATGGAGGGCTAGGATGGAAGGGTGAGGGTGGTTGGTGATCCTATGGCTAGGGTGAGTTGGCGCCAACCCAAGGGGTGTTAAAGGGGGTGGTTATGGTGGTGTTGGTGTCTTTTGGTGGTGGAGAGACACCCCCATGTTGGCGCCAACATGGGGTCTTCTAGAAGGGGGGTTAGGTGGAGGGTGGAGATGGGTTCAAGTGGGATTGTGTGGTGGAGATGAGGGGAGATTTTGGAGGGAAAAGTGGTGCCATTAAGGGGTGGTTATGGGTAGTTTTTGGCGCCACTTTTAGGTGTCTTTTGGAGGTGGTGGGTAGGTTAGGTTGGTGCCAAGTAGGTTAGCTTATGTGGAGCTTAGGTGGAGCTAGTTGGGTGGAGTTGGTAGGTGGGTTTTTTGGGGTGGTACAAGCCAAGGAAGTTGGAGCATAGCTAAGCTAAGCTAAGCTAAGCTAAGCTAGCTTAGCTAAAGGAGGAGTAGAGGAGAAGGTGTTGGTGCTAGGGTTTGGAGGGAAGAGCTGAGGAGAAGTCTGGAGTTGAAATTGGAGCTGGCTGCTGCTGAAGAGGCTGGCATGGAGCTACTTTAGCTGGCTTAGCTTGCTAGTTCTTTGCTAGCTACTAAGCCAAGCTAAAGTAAGCTAGCTTCTACCAAAATGAGCTGAGGTGAGCTAGGTCTGGTGCTCCCGGGGAGAATCAAGCTGGTTGAGGCAGCTAAGGTAGCTTAGCTCAACTGAGTTGAGCTAAGCTGAGTCCCTGGGAGCTGGACTTGAGCTTCCTGAGTTGGGATGAGTTCTTCTTCAGCTGGATGGAGCTGAGTGGAGCTGGATGTAGCTGGATCTGAGCTGGGGTGAACTCCTGCCAACTTAGCTGAGCTAGCTAGAGCTCCCTGTGGACTAGTGGGAGCTGAGATGAGCTAGACTCAACTAAGTTGAGCTGGATCTGAGCTGACTTGAGCTAGGGTGAGCTAAGGTGAACTCTCTTGAGCTGCCATCTAGCTGAGATTAGCTGAATGGAGCTGGGATGAGCTAACCCTAGTTCAAGTAAGCTAGGTTCCAGCTGCGGTGAGCTGGATCAAGCTGAGGTGAGCTGGATCAAGCTGAGGTGAGCTGGATCAGGCTGAGTTCCAGCTAGTCTGGGCTTTTCCTTCACCATTTGCCTTCTTGAGTGCTAGGGTTTTAGGGATCTATATATCTGTACATTCCTAACACTCACAAAAACATATTAAAAATACAATAAAAAATGCAATGCATGCCTAACCTATTTTATGCCTAAATGCAGCCCAAAATCCCGTTTGTGGAGTAAAATCCTAAGAGCTAGGTTTGTTTTAATGCATAAGAATGATGATAAACTGGCGTTTATCATTACCCAGCGAGGACACGACGCAGTTTGGGTGATCGTTGATAGATTGACGAAGACGGCACGTTTCTTGCCGATCCGAGTCACCTTGGGACCGGCACAGTTGGCAGAGAGGTATATCCGCGACGTGGTACGTCTACACGGAGTTCCGCGGGAGATCGTATCCGACCGGGATACCTGTTTTACGTCCCAGTTTTGGGCTGAGTTTCAGCAGGCCCTGGGGACTCAATTGAGGTTTAGTACAGCATACTACCCCCAGACGGACGGACAGTCTGAGTGCACGATACAGACACTTGAGGACCTTTTGCATGCTTGTGTACTGGACTGGAGGAGCTCTTGGGAGGAGCACTTTCCCCTGGCGGAGTTTGCATATAATAATAGTTATCACTCGAGCATCGGCAAGGCACCCTACGAGGCTCTATACGGACGGAGGTGTATGACACCCTTGAGTTGGGTTGAGGTGGGGACCAAGTGGGAGGTGGGCCCCAGGCTGATCCAACAGAGTCAGGAGGTGATCAAGCAGATTCACAGGCGACTCCGCACTGTCAGGAGTAGACAGAAGAGCTATGCAGATCGGAAATGCAGAGAGGTGCAGTTTGAGGTTGGAGACCACGTCTTCCTTCGCGTTTCACCCATGAAGGGTCTGCAGCGATTTGGGGTGAGGGAAGCTCGCGCTGGGGTTCGTGGGACCCTTTGAGGTCCTGGAGCGGGTTGGACTCGTTGCTTATAGGCTTGCCCTTCCTCCCCAGCTTTCTGGTGTGCACGACGTGTCCCACGTGTCCAACCTCAGGAGCTACGTTGCCGATCCCAGTCACGTCCTGAGCCACGAGAGCGTCGAGGTGGGTGATGACCTGACCTACCCCGAGCGGCCAGTGCAGATTCTTGACAGAGCCGTTCGGAGTTTGAGACGGAAGCAAGTACCCCTGGTGAAGGTTTTGTGGAGGAGCCAGCGGTATGAGGAGGCTACCTGGGAGCCAGAGGCGGCGATGCGGGAGCGATACTGGGAGCTCTTTGAGGGTACATCCTTTCGGACCGGCTTCGGTCCTCCTTGAGTTTGTTATGCGTATATTGTTCTTTTTCCGCACCCTAGTCAGCGCAAGTTTCGGGGATGAAACTTCCTTTGAGTTTGTTATGTTGTTAGGACCGTGACATTAAAACACTTTAAGACGTCTGGGAGTTGGTCCAGACGTTTGGTCAGATGTCTGGACGCCTTCCCAGATGTCTAGAAATAAATTTTTGCATGCGTACGATTGCGAGTCTGCGCGCAAACTGAAACCCGCCGACCTGCAGTGCCTTTTTCCCTCTCCCCGTGCCTACTTATATCCTCCTCTCCCCTCTCCCTTGTTCACCACCCCACCGTCTTCTCCTTCCTCCAGTGCGAGCGCGAGAGCGAGAGCGGGTCGCCGCTGCTGCCGGGTGCGGTGGCGCAGAGGAGAGGTGTTGCGAGAAGGAAGAGGAGAGAGAGCACGCGTGCCGTGAGGGAGAGAGCTCGCCGGAGCAGCTTGAGGTTGGTCGGTGGGCACGCGGAGGAGCGTGGTGTTGGGGAGGTTCCCTCGGTGCTGCTGCAGCTCAGGCAGCGGGCGGACGAGTGCGGTGCGGCTGCGCGCAGCCGAAAGAAGACGAATGAGGTTTTGATTCTGGGAATTTTTCCCAGAATCGGAGGTGTAGACCTACATCTAGATGACGTAGGCGACGTCTGGAGGGAGCTCGAGACGACTGAGGGGTATGTATTTCCTCCTATACCTCCTTTTGCGGATACGGCCATGCAGGCCGTTCCATCGAGGTTCTGAGACGTGTCGTGTTGAGAAGGTTTTTGTCGCGAGTGCAGGATTTGTTTCAGGAGGGCGCGGGGACACACCCTCCGACGTAGTTCAGACGTTTGGGCAAGGCACCAGATGACGGAGAGCGTCTCCAGACGTCCGGAGAGGTGGTCGGACATTTGGAACTGGGTGTAAATGGTTTAGCAGGATCCCTGGACGTCTGAGGAGCAGCGTAGAGTGTGGTATGACCTGGACCACTTTTTAAGACGTCTGGAAGGTGCTCTAGACGTCTGATTTGAGTCAGAGTTGTCATTTTTGACCCGTTTAGGGTCCATTCGTGGTCCAATTTCCGCATTTAAGATTCCGTTCTTCTCAGAATTAGTTCCTCTACTTGTTTGAAATACTTGTATCCTATTCTGAGTGGTTCCTTATGATTGATTCTTGTGTCAGGACCTCGTTCTGTTGCGACTTTGGGGGTTGCGGAGGCACGTGGACCTGCCAATCACGCCCCCATCACTGTCGATTTTGCGGATAGAGTGGCTCCCCTTAGTTACTTACAATCATTAATGCATCTCTGAAATAAATGATAGATCCTAGGGTATGGCATGAATCCTACGTCCTGAAAACTAGATTGAATGATAGATCCTAGGGTATAGCATGAATCCTAGGACCTGAAAACTAGATTGAA
The DNA here is from genome assembly GCA_037157565.1 of Thalassia testudinum. Lineage (NCBI taxonomy): Eukaryota > Viridiplantae > Streptophyta > Magnoliopsida > Alismatales > Hydrocharitaceae > Thalassia > Thalassia testudinum. Next base: position 618,806 of record JAZHRO010000080.1, read on the forward strand.
TGATAGATACTAGGGTATGGCATGAATCCTAGAACTTGGAAACTAGACTGAATGATAGATCCTAGGGTGTGGCATGAATCCTAGGAATAGAAACATTGAAACGAATGTCTTGAATTCCTGAATTGCAGTCTTGGATAAGTCGATAGAATAATGATAATTGCCTGTAATTGGATAACAACTGCCTGTGAAATGTGGAGTACTGTTGCTGGTAACTGCTATATGTAATTCCTATTGTTTGGAAACTAAATTTGAGCTGCTTGTATATAAATTGATATTAAATGTTGGAAACATGGGCTATATGCGAATAAAACTAAAATGATGAAACCTAGTATGGCTTGGCCTGAGAAATATGAGCATGAACCCTATGGGGAATTAGGAGTAGAGCTCCTAGAAAATAAATAGAATGGAACTGGGAAAGTGGGTGGAGAAGTGAGCTGGCCCTTGAGTACGGAGTACCAAGGAGAGCGACTGTCCCCCTGTTTAGTGCAGAGCGGAGCTGGCCACCCCAGGGTCCCGGGGTTAGGTCTGGCCACTTTGTACCGACTTTTGCCCTCGCGTACACCGTACCGGGGAGAGCTACTAGTGTAGGGAGGGAGCTGGCCACCCCACGGGGCCTGGGGTTCAGCTAGCTATCCTACACCGACTTGTTAGGCCCACTAGGCAAACCAGGGTAGTCAGGCGAGGGTGCGTGGACTGTGGAGGGGCAAGACCCCTGTTTGGTTATTGTGGAGGGGCTGGACCCCTGTTACTGAGAGGGCTCTGCCCTATACTGGTTCCGTGCTATGCTTTGGGTGCACCTGTTAACGGAAACGACTGACCGCGTGCCAGTGCGGGGTAGCTACCCGTGCGTTTATCGCGCATGCCGTAGTCACTGTTACGTCTGTCAGCGACCTTGGGGTGGTTGACTGAGGGTAGGACCACCACGGGGGACTCTCCCATCCAGGGGAGCACCACGTGCGGCTTCTACTTTTCAGAAAAGACTGCAATCAAGATCGTTCCCACGAGGAACATCTGAGATAAAGAGAAAGACCTGAGAAATAAATCAAGAAAGAGTAAATAGAGAAATAAAGAAAGAAATTAAAAACAACAGGTACTTATCCACCTTTACTGTTCTTCTTAGCTAGCTGGTTGTCACTCTACTCAATGTTTCCCTAACGTGTCATATTTGTCACCTTTTTCAGGACCAGGTGTTGAGCAGCTGGAGCCTACGGCTGTGGAGGGTGCTGGGCCTAGTAGAGCACAGTAGTTGTACTTTTGTTGTACCCATTTTCTGTAGTAGTGAATATTTCTGTTATACCTTATACTCTTTTATTGTAAACTTCATATTCTGTACATGTTTTTAATTCTTTACTATTGTGGTGGTATGTACTGTAGTACTTTTCTTTACTGCTGTACTTTTGTTATTGTTAGTTACTTGCTTGGTGAATGTGGTTTATTTTACTGCTTTTTGGTTACATTCTCGTTGGACGACTGGGTCTTGGGATCAGTCGAGTCAGTCTGATTCCCGTGTCCTGTAGGGATTCGGGAACCGGGTCGTAACAAGATGGTATCAGAGCAAGGTCGTCCCGATAAGTGAACCAACTGGCTGGAAAATAACCAATTCACGTGCTTGTAACTAGAGTAGCCACCACAACGTACCTTTTGACATCTGTTTTAAGGTTTCTTCGTTGAATATCGATTAGTATTGACGTCTTTTCTGTTTTGTGTTCCCGTCTCCTTGCAGGAGGTGCCTCGACGAGGAGGTAGTGAGGCGGGCCGCGGACGCGGCTGAGGACAAGGTTGGAGGGGCGGGCGCGTTGAGCTCGATGCCTCAGTGGACCAGCCACTGCTCCCGAGCATTTAGGCCCAGGACCTCGCCCAGCTGATATGGGACATCGTGTGTGAGGAGCTTCACCCGAGAGTCCATTATAGAACCTTTCGATCAATTGCCATCTTGGCACCTGATGGTGGGGGCATAACCTAAGGAGGTCATTAAAGCGCTCCCAAGTCTCGTGAAATTGCTCCCCTTCCTATTGAGTAAAACCCATAATCTCCCTTCTGTAATGGTTGGTCTTACTCATAAGAAAGTACCTTTTCAAGAATTCTCCCTTAAGGGTGACCCAATCTTTTACCCTTGCATTGAGGGTGTGATACCAGTGCTTGGCATTATCCTTAAGGGAGAAAGGAAATAGAGTCCTCATCAGGGCTTCATCTGTAAAGCCCTAGAGCTTCACCGTGGAACAGACCTCGGTGAACTCCTCAAGATGCTTGCAGGGATCCTCCCTAACAGTATCATAGAAAGAGGGGAGTAAAGATATGATGCTGCTCTTGATTTCATAAGGATTATCCACTCCAAGTCTTCGGATAGGTAGGGCTTGGTGGGTTGTAGGGAGGAAATAGTCTCTCATGGTTCTCTGATTTTCACCAACCCTAATCTCTTCTTCAGGTCTTTCTTTTGCCATTTTTCTTCTTTCTTGGTTGGCTTTTCTAATATTCTCTCAGGTTTCGGGTTGAAAACAAGACTATTTCTAAGAGAACGCCTACCAAGCTTACACCAAGCAAACACAAGGCAACAAGTCTTTTGTTGATTTAAAGTATTTTAAGTCCTCTTCCAACTCTTCAACTTGGCCAAAAAGAGTCAAGGTAGTGTTTCTCCATTCCCACATAAGTGGTATAAGAGAAATGAGGCACTTAAGATTCCCAGTCAATATCTGTAAGGAGGTTGAGGTTACTTTTAGTTCTTTAGGGTGGCCAATCAAGTTGTCAGTCAATTATGCACCCTAAATTGACCTTCGAGTGCCTTAGAGACATACACTTTGTTGCAATGATATTCTCAAATGCTCAAGTAAAAAGGTACTCAAAGGTTGGAACCAAGGGATGCAAGTAGGGCAAACCCTTCCTTTGAGGCAATGCGTTAGCGGTGCCTCTTAGGTACCCTTGAATTCCTTTAAGGGGTGTCCCCCTCCTTAGAGTATCAAATCACTCGGGCAAAAGTTAATACCACTGTCACAAAGCGAGATAGGAGAGTTTGCACTGATAAAGGGATCGATGCCTATAGCCTTAAGGATCCAAGTCATAGTGTAGTGCCTATAGTGCGTGCTTAGTGCAAGAAGTGTGCATCACATCGCGAAAAGTGATTTTTCTTTTGAAAACCGCAATCGAGTTATTCAAACACTTCCGGTATATTTTACTTTCTTTTCGAGAAATAATGTGACCACTTGATTAATCTTTTCATGTCAGTTTAAGTGGCCTTCTTTAATTATGTCCAAATGTAATGTGTGTGCAGATAACTGATGTAGAAAGATAGGGGGTGTGTACCTTACTCCAACACTATGTTGTAGAATTGCACGCAATGCAATTAAGATAAACTAGATGTTGCTTATTCAATCGTAGATGGTCGTCCTATAGATATGTAGCTTCTAGCAGACAGTTTAGATTTTTTTTTTTTATAAATGCGCAATCAAAAGATCTAACTACCACACACAAAATTATCCTAGAATCTAAAGAATCGGGGACACTCCCCCAAAAAATGGCCCTAGATTACAAGGGCGAGAAAACAGATAACTAATACTAAGTCTACCAGCCTAAATCTAAACAAAGATCTAATGACTAAATCAGGAAAGGCTCCTTCGTACGCCTTTACGTGAGTAGGATCAAGGCCCACAAGCACTTGTTGCTGGCCTCCAGGTGGCGTCAAGGTCCACCAAACGTATCGTCTCTGCTGCGTGTTGCTCCTCCTCAAGAATGTACCTCGCTTAGAATAATAGAGAATAGTCAGAAATAAACCAGGTGAACGTATTACGTCGGTTGCCTCCCCGGCAACGGTGCCATTTGAATGAGTGTATTTTGCTTTTCAGAAATAATCAGAAAAATTTATCGTCGCAATATGTAATGTGGTGGAAAACCCTCGATTAAAATTACTAAAACTATACTGAAAATTATACCACAATTTCAGGTCATATCACAGGGAGGCATTAACCAATAAATCCCTTAACTAATTTCACATAAAATCATGCCTAAGAAAAATAGATTGCAAGATACTCAAATGCTCGTGTCTTATGCTAAGCCATCTATTCATCACATAAATCTTGAGAATAAAGGGCATGCATGCAATGAGCAAGGAATAGAGTAATGTCAAACATAATGCAATAGTGCTTTCCAAATCAAAAATTCCACACCCAACTAATGCCTCCCCCATTGTAGCAGAATAGGGGAGGCAGTTCCCTTGGCTATGCGCACATGAGGAGCCACGGCTGGCGGCATGGTTTGAAATTAAAGAGTACTTAGGCCAAATAATGGTTCATGAAAGTGGACTTATTGGCCATGAACAGTCGCCCAAACTCACTCGGGCCCCTTCACTCATCATTATCAACCAATCCCAGCCGTTGGATCTCAATCCAACGGTTGAGATTCATGCATGCGCGCGTCGTTCAGACTCAAAGGAGAGGCGGCGATCAGATCTTGACCGTTCAATTGAGATCCAACGGTCGAGAGCACTTGCACGTGATTTGATCCGCCCGACAATCCACGCTGGTGGCGCATTGGTTCGCACCTTCGCCCACAACAAACAGACGCACGTTCGAGACTCCTCTCATGCCCCCTGAGCACATACAATTGAAATTGGAGTGTCTGATGGCGATTGGATGACAAAGAGAGTGGTTACATGGTGCCACCTGAGCTCACGATTCGCACATGCGAGATCTGATGTGCAAACGGATGCGCAATTGTACGCGGGGGCCGACGCAATCTCAAGGGTGCGATGTGCGTAGGATCTGGAGCGTCCATCGGAGATCCGATGGCCGTGGTTCATCCACGCCTGATCCAGCTTGTACGCGTGCGCAGATGCTAGCGGTGGAGAGTATTGACCTTCGGTGACTTCCAATGTGGGTCTTCAGTGACGTTTATGGACGTCACTAATTGCCCATGTGTGAAAAGCCTCTTCTCCTCCACTATAAAAGGAACCCTACCCCTCCCACTCTTCTTCGTCTTTTCCTTTCTCTCCCTTACCACCTTTAAGGCTCTAGGGAGAGCTTGTCCCAAGCTCGGGATGCTCCTCTAGAGTAGAAAATCAAATATTTATGGAGCATCCTATGGCCGTCCTCTCACCAGCTTTGGAAAGAAGATCCTTGCCATGACGCCGTCCTGCCCCGTCCTCCTTCCTCCGTCGCTGTTCTCCTTCCTCCAGCTTCCCACCACCTTCATCTAGGCGACGTCAGAGCAAGTCGTCCTCCAAGCAGTTGCCTAAGGGGACTCTTCTCACCTCTGTTTATCTTTTATTGCTTTCTAGTGTAGTTGTTTATCTGTAGTAAACTTTGGTTAGTTATATATTGATGTTTCTCTCTCTTTCTCTCTCTCTCTACAAGTAGATTAGTTAGATACATATGTTGTTGATCAGATCTCTTGCCTATTAAAATACCAAAAGAAATTACAAAAGATAAAAACAACAAAAACAAATAAAATCGAAGCACAGTTTTCAAAATCAAACGTTCGCCTCCCTGTGTTTAACTCGGGACTCACTTCGAGTTTCGATATAAATTTTATTTGGTAGTGATTTTTGTGATTATGACAACGGGTTCTCCAAAACCCTAACTTTCCATCGTGGAAAAAAGCACACCATTTTGGCATCGTTGCCAGGGAGGCAATGCTCTTTGGTTTTTCTCGCATTTTTCTACCTTACTTAACTTTTATCTCACCTTTTCTCTGATCTTACTATGATTGCTAGTACTCTTCTGAGGCGGGCCAGAGCGGTTAGCTCAGAGAAAAGTGCGGATGAAGGTTCTGTAAGCGTATCCCCACCACCCCCACCCTATATTCCATTTCACCACCTAATACTCAAACTCAAATCAACTTAGGTGTTTGCATGAACCCTAGGTTAAATCTGATTGTTTGATTGTCACTTCACCTCACCTCACCCATTCACATAAATTAAAAATACAAAAGAAAATTACTCTTCTCTTCTTGGGGGATTAAGCTAAAATTGACACACTTAACACCCACAAATTCTCATCTTAAGGCGCACAATCAGTTTGATTCTACCACTTAACTTAGGATCTAACCTGTGGACCCGGTACACTTAACTCAACACACACATTAGTGAGTAGAAACCTGATTAGGTTAAGACATTTTGTGTGCCTTAATCAAGTGGTGCAACATGCCAATTACTTGAACTGTTTGGGCCGCACCACTCAAATTAAAACTGATTCATCAAATAGCTTGTCACTTAAGGTTTAATTTTTAGGAACTAACTAGGCACTTCACATTTTTTTTCTGATTTTTAAAGAAATATATCTACACAAGTGTTTGCAAAAACTTGGAGTGTTCTACTAAACTTGATTGAACGAACCTAAAGTTGAACCCTAAACTCTACTAAACATGGATGAACCTTAAAAGGCACATCATCAAATAACCTTATTTGCAAACCCTGGTTGTGCATGCATGCACATATTAACTAATCATTAAGGGCACAACCCATCTAAAGGGTTGTTAGAGCTAATTAATCGTTGTTAAAGTTATGCATTGTAGTATAGGACAAATTGCTCAAACAAATACAATTTATAACTTGAATATAAGCCCGAGGTCGAACACAGGGAGCAAATAGGAATTCAAGCACGAATCTCAATGAATATATATATGAACACAATAATTAAGCCAAGAATGATATTCAAGGAAGAGTAATTACTCAAAAATTGATCATTAATGTATAGCATGAGTTTGACGTAGCAAAAAGAATGGAAATGATCCTAAAAAGTGATGATTTAAATCAACTTTTAGATCCACATTTAAGTATGTATCTTAACCATAGTACTTAAAATTTTCAATAGTAATATAGATAATGTGCAATCAGACAAGAGGTACTTAGATGCTACAGTGCAAAGGCGCTGTTCATCTTCTTCAATTCCTTCTTCCTTCCTTCTTCTCAAGCTCTTGTTTTCTTCTTTCTTCTTCAACATGCACATGCCTCTCTTCTCTTTTCTTCTCAAGCCTTCTCTTCTTTTCACGCACAAGGGCCTTCTCAACCTTCGAATTTTGGCTAAGTGTCGCACAAGGACACTTCCTTTAGAGAGCAAAAAACCCCCTCCCGCACTCTCTCTCTCTCTTTCTCTGTTATCCTCTTTCCTTCTCAAATAGCCGGGTAATCGGATCACACGCACCTAGGTCCAGGGCTACCACCGTGGGTAGTAGCCGAGGAGTGCTTTGGATAGGTAATCGGGTCAGGTCGAGTGAGTGGAGCAGGTGAGCTGGGACCTCACCCCTGGTGTCTCGAGGCGAACAACTCTATTCAGAAATTCAATTTATGTGTAGCTATTGGTCTTTCTCCCACTGATGTGGGACTAAACCAGCACTCCTCATTGCATGCGGTTGCGGATGGCTGAAGCTCCAATTGGAGTGCTCTCGTAGCTGGAACCTCCAATTAAGGATCGGGATGACTTCCTGGGGTTAGTCCACTCTACCTAGTGGTGAGGCTTAGGGCTTTCGACGCCTGGAGCTTAGAGAATGAAGGCGGCGATGGCGAAGGTGGCGGAGCTCTAGCGAGGACACCTAAAAACAAGAATATAGGATAAATGCCCCAATTAAAATGCTCAGAAGGTTTGCAAGGATGCGACGAGGGTGTAGGTGGCAGAGGCGTGTCGTGAGAGGGAGTTTGGTGGTCGGACAAGGTTGGAGTAGGTCGCATGAAGGTGGGTTGTTCGGTGGGGAGATTGGGTGGATGGATCGGCGAAATAGTAGAGGGTTTTTGATGGAGGGAGTATGGCAGAGCTTTTGGGAGTTGTGGCAAGGCAGATAGTGGTCTGTGGTGGTGGTGCGGGCTCACCGGAGCTCGGCCGGTCATGGGGAAGGCGATGGAATAGTGGTCGAATTGAATTAGGAAGGGTTGGAATGAAGCCTAGAGAGGAAGGGGAGGCTAAGGACCTAACTAAGGGACAAAGAGGAAGGAGATTTGCACTGGATTTGATTGGCCAACGTCGGAGGGGACGAACTCTCCGGTGAGGTGAACGGTGGCGAGGAGAAGATGGCGCCCGTTGTGATTGGCAAGATGCGGAGGAAGATGGGGAAGGTCACTATGCTTCCAATTTGGCTGTCGGAGACGCGGAGGAGAGAGGTTGAGAAGGTCCGCCGGAGCATAGGTCAGAGGAGGCCGGAGATAGGAAAAAGGAAAGATTTTTGGGGCCAATCCCAGCTAAGGAACTCGGCCTCGCGACCTGGGTGCTTTTATAGGGCTTAGGTGATTGTTTCAAGCTTGGAAACCAAGCTTGAAACCTTGAAAGCTTCCTATAATAGGAAACCCACTCCTCCCATACTTATATATATATATATATATACATATATCTATACATATATTAGTACTTATATAACTATGTATTAGTCTATATACATACACACACATATATATATCTATATACTTACATATATATATACACATATATACTTACATATATACATATATTTATATACATATATATATACATATATCTATATATATATATTATTACCTATATAACTAAGTATAAGTATAGATACATATACATATATATATACATATATACTCACCTACTCATACATATATATATATTTATCTACATATATCTATATATACATACACACACACATATATATATCTATATAGTATCATATACATACATACATACATATATATATACATACATATATATATATATATATATATATATATATACATATAGTTACATACCTATATATATATACATATACATATATATATATATATATATATATACATATAACTACATGTATACCTATAAATTTATAACCATATATACATAAGATATATTTACATATATACATATATATATATATATTTTCACATTACTTACCATACGTTGTATCGCGGGAATATCTGCACCAGTTGCTGATATTCCTCGATACACGCGTACAAAAAGCGTGGTCACACACATCTTCCGCCATCCACCTTACACTTCACGTGGCACCTCGTCCTGTTGGTTGCGTCTTTCTAGACGACGACCGACTCGACACCGTGCTACACTCCATCTCCGCCTCCACCCCCACCCCTTTATACATATATAATATATACCTATATATATATATGCTATATTTGCTTTATTTCTGTTTCGCTTTCCTGCTAGTAAAATGATAAAAAAAATATATAAAAGAGAAAAGATAATCTTTGAGTTGTAGGTACTCCGTCTTGCGAATAGCAAGACCCGTTTTGGAACTCTGATTTGGCTCAAGGCCAAGAACCTAATTTTGAGGGTGTACCTCAAGGACAAGAATTATCAGAAAAAAATCAAAATAGAAAAAAACACCAAAAACACAACAAACGAATGGAAGAGATTCATTGTAGGAAAGACGTAGAAACTTGACTGGTAACCCCACTTTCCTGAGTTCGACCCTGGGCCTAAAAGTGACCAAGATAAAATCAAATAGGCCAGGTTAAAAATTTTGTAAAGAGATGGTTAGATCCGATTTAGGTTAACCACTATACACATTTCAATGATAAAATCACCATATTAACAACCTAACCGGGTCCGACCACCATCCTTTTCTGGAGCCGTTGCCGGGGAAGTGCGCCTTCAAGTAAGTTTTTACTCCATTCCTGTAATTTTTCTCTTCTCACACCCTTCTCTTCATAGGTGTTTTTTGTTTTTGGTGTGCAGGTAAACCTGTTGCAAGGAGAAGACAGGCAGACGAAGTCGGAGACGTGGGCAGATCCAAGGCAGGAACGAGAGCATGAAGACGCCGACACCGCACTGGAGCCCCGCACACGTTGCTGCACAAGTAGGTCCTTCTTTCTTAGCAATCTAGGTTAACTTGTAACCTTAAAAAAAAAAAAAAAAACTAAAAATTAAAAAACTAGAAAAACTTCTTGGGATCTCTTGGGGCAAGTGTATTAAAATTCACTTGTTTGATTGATTGCCTTTACTCCCATTGCCTCAGGATTTCCCGCCCTACTTCGCATAGTGAAAATCCAGGAATCTTGATTGTTGAATTTTTCACCGTGTGAAGTATTCTTTGAGGCAAATAAAAAGATTGATTGCACCCCTCTTTGCCTCATTTACCTGCAATTCGGGATCACCTTTTCGGTGGGGAGACTTGGAATTGAGTTGATTCCAACCCCACCACGACTTTTCAACTTGCCTAAGATTCGATCCCGAATACTTCAACCCCAACAAATTGATTTTCTTTATCTTTTGGTTGAGTCTTGTGTGTGAAAATTTTTCTTAGTGATTGGGAGCACTTGAATTGAAGTGCTTTGGCTCCCTTTCACACTAATCTAAAACTGATTTATGCATCCACACATAGAAATCTTCATTTAGGGAAGCCCAGTGCATTTTAGCATGCATTAACCAACTGATATTGAAGAAGGATTTGTTGGGCTTAGAAGAAAACCTATATTCTTGTAAAACTCGGAGATTGGTTGAATTGATATTTCAGTGACATCCTAAAATCCATATTACTTAAGGATGGATTCTAAAAATCATTCACCAATTAAAAACTTTAATTCAGGGAGATTTCCCTGTTGCATGCTTGTTTTACACACTCTTAAAATCAATCACTTGGGTATTACCCGTAAACAACGCCCTTGACATTCCAAAAGCACTTAATCCTAAGCCACTAACTAAAATTGGTAGCAACTTGACCCTTATTAAGGATTGAAGGTCTAACTACCTGCGTGTAGCGCTTACGTGCTGGTGAGGGTTCCCGCGTGCTGTTGGTTGTCTAAGACTGGGGCAAACGGCCTGTCAGTCTAGCCTGGTGGTTTCGCGGTGCTCGCATTCGGTTCCGTAGTTCGTGATAGTAAGTAACTTAGATCTTTAGGTCTAAGGGCACACTGTAGAGGTTAGGAATTTGATTGAATTGATTTGTCATCAAGTGTACCTTTGCGGCGTCATTTCTCTCATCTCTTTTCCCTTCTTATCCCCCCAATTCTTCCTGCGGTAGTGCATGTTTGGGAGGAGGTCACAAAACCCTGAATTGTTTGAACTGCCTGATAAATTTAGAAAAGAAGCCGAATCATCCTCCTCCTCCACAAACATGGCTGCACGCCCACCCCCAAATCCCGAGGGAGGAAACCTCCCTCAGAACCCACCATGTGGTGGAGCCTTGGATCGCATAACCTGCCTCCAAGCCCAAATGGAAATGTATAATGAACAAATTGAAGCCATAAGGGAAACTTTGGAGGAAATGCAGAACTCTCCCGGATGGGAGGAGCCTAGGTCTCTTAGCTCCTATCAGAATCCCGCTGCTACAGAGACCATAGGACAAATTCGGGTCCCCGTGGGCGGGGACGACTTCGATTTGAAGCCTAACATAATTGGCCTAATTAATTTTCACTTCCATGGTGTTGCAAGTGATGATCCTTTTCTCCACTTGGAAGACCTATAGTCCTCATGAAAATATTCCTGTTTTCATTGCGGGATAAGGCGTCGCAGTGGTTACGCGCCCTTTGGAGAACCATCCACTCTTGGGAAGAGATGCGAACAATGTTTCTCAAGAAGTTCTTCCCAATTGGGCGAACCAATGCGCTTCGCCGTGCTATCACCTCTTTTATGCAACAAAACGGCGAACAATTTCATGAGGCATGGGAGAGGTATAATGACCTCCTCAGGAAGTGTCTGCACCACGGTTTGCCTAAGTAGCATATAGCCCAGATTTTCTACTATGGTCTAAATGAGACTTTGAAGCAGATTGCAGACGCTTCCTACGGAGGGAATTTCATGAATAAAGATGAGAATGGAGCATTCAAATTGTTTGAAATATGAGTGAAAACTCAATGAACAATGCTTCCATTGTCGCCTTTAATTGTACCAGCCAGCCCCGAAATGTCCATGAAGTTGACACGGGACCCTCCCATTCATCCACAGATCTCAACCTTATCGCACAAAAATTGGATGAAGTCTCCGTCGTGCACAAGAAGCTGGACGAGCTTCTGGCCAACCCCGCCCGTTCTATGGCAAACACCCCCACTTCACCACTTCGTCACAATCCAAATTCTTCCAACACCAGGCTTATCCCGAGAAACCTCGTATGACCTTCCTTATCGAGTGTCGTGCCGAGCGACTCGGTAAGTCATGTGGAACTGGCTTTTGCAAGCCAGTATTTCGACACGGAGGACCAAGCCTCCGTGTGCTCGGACGCATACTTACATGCGGATGCATCTTCTGGCATAGAAGATGCTTGCACCCTGGGGAACAACCCGTTCTCTGCCACTTATAACCCAGGGTCGCGAAATCATCCAAATTTCGCATGGTCCAACAACCCGCAATGCCAAAACCTGCGGGTGGACCAATGCGATCGTCCGCACCTGTCATCCCAAGGGCCCAGTCTAATCCTATGGCGAATCTGCCATCAGGCCCTTGCGTACATCAAACCGAACACGCATCAAGTCCTCTTGACAAATTGATGCGAATGATGATGGAAATGTCAAAGCGCCATGAAGAGAACATGACCTCTCTTCAGTACCAATTGGCCCAGCAGAATGCTGAGATCAGTCAGCTACGTATGGCGACTCGATCTCAGGGCACTCTTCCTACCCGACCTATTCCAAACCCGCGAAATTTCGTACCTCGTGGTCCTCAACCACAGGTACGACCTTCTCAGGGGCAGGTTAATCAGATTCTGTAAGCTTCGAGCATTCCACCGGGATTTCAAGTTAATCCTGTTGCAGCACCACACTCTTATGTCCCTATTGTGAACCCTCCTCCACTGTATGATCCCACTAGACCCGCATCGTCCAATGCTATCACTACGAGGAGTGGTAAGTAGACCGTTGATCTGCCTCGATCTGATCCTGGCCCATCTTCTTCATCGCCCTCTCATTCGGGATGCGCACCTCATTCGCGAGAGGACGATACACCCAAATTGGTGCCAGAATCAGTTCCATTCCCTGAGGCTCTACTGAGGGAGCCGAAAGGCAAAAAGAAAGATACGCAGGCCTTTGGTAACTTGCGTAATTTGTTCAGGGATGTAGAAATCAAGGTACCCCTGCTAAAGACTATCGACCACATACCTACTGTCGCCCGATTTTTCAAAGACTACACAACACCCAGGAGACAGTCAAAGAAAACCAAGAATTTGGTGGTTCTCTCGCCTCATGCGAGTTGTGCTATACTGTCAAACCTACCACCGAAGCAGAAAGATTCGGGCATACCACTGATTTCTTGTAGCATCCAAGGCTGCAATTTTAACCGTGCTTTGCTTGATCTAGGATCTTCCATAAATCTTATACCGACCATCATGCTCGAAAAATTTTCCTTGGGAAATCTAAAACCCACCCCTGTCATGTTACAGTTGGCAGATCGTTCTGTAAAAATCCCGAAGGATGTGGTGGAAAACGTGGTGGTTAGGGTCAACAGTCTCTGTTTTCCTGTTGACTTTCTTGTTTTAGATATGGAAGTTCTTAGCTCACTTTCTGATTGTCCGATCGTCCTTGGTCGACCTTTCTTGGCCACAGCCCGCGCCCATATCGATTGCGAGTCGGGCTGTATTGAGATTGCCGTTGGATATGAAAAGCTCAAGCTTAACATCTTCAAGGCAGCTAAGAACTTTGATTGCGATTGCATTGAGGATGACACGTCTGACGAGGACATGGTCGTCAGCGCGTGTATCGGACTAATTGGGACTTATTCTGACTGCTGCGGATTACCTGTAAACATTGATGACTGCCTGACCAACACAAATTGTGACATTCCCCCATCCCTCCCTTGTCCCGTACCTTCTCTCGACCAGACTTCTGACTAGGTTTTCTCCGCTTCCCATACCTCGTGGTTTGAGTCATATCTGGGCTACTCACCGCCGGTCCACACTCTCGAAGACCGGATTGCCCTTTCTTTCCCGCCAAATCAGGCGGATTTGCAAATCCACACTGGGTCCTTGAGCCCATATACTTCTCACTGGGGCTATTCCTTTTTGGATCCATCTATCCAAGAAGCCCCTCTTCTTGGCCAATCTGAGGGCCAATTTCTTCCTCCTGACCTGTTCTCCAACCCGCCTGGGACACTCTCGTCCTAAGAAATGCCAGACCTTTCACCATCCACTCCCGAGCTGAAAGAGCTGCCTAGTACACTTAAATATGTTTTCCTGGGACCAAATGAAACGCTCCTCATAATCATCAGTTCAAAATTGACCAGGGAGCAAGAGTGCAAACTAACTGAGGTCCTCATAGAACACAAGGCAGCCATTGGATGGTCTTTATCAGACTTATCTGGCATTAGCCCCTCCTACTGCACTCACTGTATATATACGGAGGAGGAGGCTCGACCTTCCCGCGAGATGCAGCGACGTCTCAACCCTAACATGTGGGAGGTCGTTAAGAAGGAAATCATTAAGTGACTGGATGCGGGTATAATCTACCTGATCAGCGATAGCCCCTGGGTGAGTCCAATTCATGTTCTGCCCAAAAAAGGCAGGACTCACCATCCGTGTCAATGACAGGGGCGAATCCATCCCTACACGCAATCCTACATCTTGGAGAGTGTGTGTAGATTATAGGAAACTCAATGCTGCAACCAAGAAAGATCACTTTCCGCTACCATTCATTGACCAAATCCTGGAGCGGTTAGTGGGAAATAAATTTTTCTGTTTCCTGGATGGATTCTCAGGATATAACCAGGTGGCAATTGACCCCTGGGACCATGAGAAAACCACTTTTACCTGCCCCTTCGGCACCTTTGCATTTAGAAGAATGTCGTTCGGACTTTGCAACGTGCCAGCAACTTTCCAGAGATGTATGCTGGCGATATTCCATGACATGGTGGGTGACTTTCTTGAGGTCTTCATGGATGACTTTTCGATCTTTGGACCATCTTTCGACGAATGTCTTACCAACTTGACTTGTATCCTTAGGAGATGTATTGATGTAAACCTCGTGCTTTCCTGGGAAAAAAGTCATTTTATGGTGCACGAGGGAATTGTTCTCAGACATATCATCTCCGATAGGGGTATCGAGGTTGACAGAGCTAAGCTCGATGTCTTTGCTGATTTACCTGTGCCTGGCTCTGTCAAACAAATCTGCTCCTTCCTAGGACACGTCGATTTCTATAGGAGATTTATCAAAGACTTCTCCAAAATTTCTCGACCCTTAACTCATATCTTATCAACCGACGTACCCTTCGATATGGGCCCCGACTACATACAAGCATTCACGCAGCTACGTAATGCTGTCACCAAGGCTCCTGTTCTCCATCCACCTGATTGGTCCCTCGACTTTGAACTCATGTGTGACGCTTCCGACCTTGCAGTCGGAGCCATCTTGGGACAAAGACGCGATAGACACCCCTTCATGGTGTACTACGCCAGTAAGACGTTGGACGAGGCCCAGCGTAATTATACTACCACTGAAAAAGAACTACTGGCGGTCGTCTTTGGGCTGGAGAAATTCCGCTCTTACCTTCTGGGCTCTTACATTATTGTTTTCACTGATCACGCGGCCATTCGCCATCTCATGCACAAGAAGGATGCCAAGCCTAGACTGATTCGTTGGATCCTTCTGCTCCAGGAATTTGACATTGAGATTCGCAATAAGGCCGGAGCCCAGAATGTTGTGGTTGATCACCTTTCCAGACTGGACCCTGACCATATTGGACTTACTCTGTCGAGCAATGAAAATTTTCCTGATGAGCACCTATTGGCAATAAATGTGGTAAGTGGGCTGTGGTATGCCGACATTGCTAATTACCTTGCTTCTGGATCCCTTCCCCGTGGCTAGCCTAAAAACCAGCGCGAGCGTCTCATGCTAGAAGCAAAGTATTATTTCTGGGATAATCCACTTCTTTTTCGCATAGGTGCTGATCAAATCATTCGTCGCTGTGTTCCTGACAGTGAATTCCCCAGTGTGCTATCCTTCTGCCACGATCAGGCTGCGGAGGCCATTTCTCTGGGAGGAAAATTGCAGCCAAGGTGCTACAGTGTGGTTTCTTTTGGTCCTCCCTTCACCAGGATGCACATAATTATGCCAAGCATTACACTAGGTTCCAGTCGTTAGGGTCAATGTCACGTCGTGACATGATGCCCTTGCAACCCATCCTAGCTGCAGAAATCTTCGACATCTGGAGAGTTGATTTCATGGGTCCCTTTCCTCCTTCCGATGGCTTCGAATTCATCCTCGTAGCCGTTGACTATGTTTCAAAATGGATCGAGGCTATTCCCGCGCACTGTGCTGACCATATTATATCCACTTGCTTTGTCAAAGACCACATCTTTGCGTGCTTTAGGATCCCTCGAGCCATTATCTCGGATGGAGGAAGCCACTTTACCCATGCTTCTTTTCGGGCACTTCTGAGGAAATACGGAGTCCACCATTGTATCGCATCCCCGTATCATCCTCAAACGAATGGCCAGGCAGAGGTGTTGAACCAGCAAATCAAGCAGATTCTCCAGAAAATGGTTCGGCCTGACCGTAAGGATTGGTCCAACAAGCTGATTGACGCACTTTGGGCGTATCAGACCGCCTTCAAGGCTCCCCTTGGTATGTCTCCTTATAGAATCGTTTACGGGAAGCCTTGTCATTTGCCCGTGGAGTTGGAGCACCGCGCTTATTGGGCGGTTCACCAATGTAACCTCGACCCAGACCTGTGTGGTCAAGAAAGGAAACTCCAACTCCAGGAGCTGGAAGAGCTCCGTCGTGAAGCCTATGATTCTGCTTTAACTTTCAAACAACGCATTAAGGCTTTTCACGACAGCCGTACTCGGCGGAAAGAATTCGAGCCATCTCAGCAAGTTTGGTTGTATAATGCTCGACTCAAATTCTTTCCTAGGAAATTGAAGTCCAAATGGACTGGTCCTTTCCTGGTCTCAAGACCATTCCCCAATGGGGCCATTGAGATCGAAGATCCCAAATCTGGGCATAAATTTACGGTCAACGGGCAGCGTTTGAAACCCTATCTGACTCATGAACATGCCTCCGTTGGAGAAATCGTTGCCCTGCTAGAGGGTAACTAATTCTTTTCCTCATTCTGAGTCCAGCTGGGGACGTTAAATTCAGCGCTTGTTGGGAGGCACCCCAACAACACTCACCATCCACCATCACTTTTCACTTCACTTTCATGTTCATTTCACTTTTCACTTCACAACCCACCATCCACCCACCCTACCACCCTGCTGTATACCCTGCACCTCAGCTCTCGTTACCCGATCTTTCGTCCTTCCTCTACCCTACCCTGCATGCATATGAGGTCATAGCATCGTTTGGCATGGGAGGGTGGATAGGCATCCTTAGGATCTGGGTATTTTAGGGTATCATGCAATTTCTATATATATATATATAAATGAAAATGAAAATGGTGTTTAGTAATGATCTAAAGGCTGAAACAAAAATACAATAAGTATTTATGGATATTCAACCATTATTTTGAAGACTTTCCAGGCCACAGAAGTTTGATTCGCTTAGGCTTGGCTTAATTCACTTGAGCATTGACAAGATGGATCGGAATCTCTCCTAACTAAAGACGTATTCTTGTACCTAAGACACCAGTACAGGATTCGTTGGTTTGCTTTTACTTGAGAGCTTAAGTAAACTTGGTTCACACTACACATATCAGGAAAGACCAGGTGAACATAAGATCCAACCCTAGTGTTCATTAGGGAAGGTGGAGTCCTTACCTGTGCGTGCAGGTAGACTTTTTATCCCAGGCTTTAGTCTTGTGTTTAGGAGTGACTCTTTCCACCAAGAAAGAACTCTCCCACCAAAAAGAAAAGTGTGCTCCTCCAAATAATGTTGTAAGTGATATACTGACACGTGTTTCAAAAAAAGAAGAAGCAAATAAGTCAGTATATCTTGCAAATGTCTGTAAAGTCTCTACCCTAAAAAGGTTCTTCAGGCAAGTCGCAAATACCTTGTTTTCCTGTGAGCCACAAATGTCAGAAAATGGGAGTTGAGTTTTCCGTCATCTTCTTAAGGGTCAATCCAAAAACACAAGCTGAAACTGGGACCAACCTGTACTTAAAGATTTATGAAACCCTGGGCTTGAGTCTTAATGTTCATCTGGTCAGTCTTGATCCTTCACTAAGCATAAACCATAATCTCTTGAGTTCTCGAGTACGGCAAAAACCTCCTAGGTCCTGGAAATCATACTTAAGGTTTAAATATCAAGAGTCCTGGTTAGTCGAGAGATGATCTTTGTCATGTGAGACTTAAAGTACTGGTAGTCTTCTCTACAATTGGTTGTCACAATATCCAACAATAAACACACCTATGTTGCCTCAGAAGAAAATCTTCAGCTAAAGATCATTTCTAAATACAACACAAAAATGTTTTGCTAGGGACTAGCAAAAGATAGGCATGAGGGTATGATTGCACCGCAAAAATACACCTGCAATTGTGCCGTCTTGTGCTATTTCCTAGCATTACCAGTGCATAATAGGTTTCCATAGTCGCAATACATGCATGCATGCATTTAATTGAGAGGGGAGGAGAGTGAAATAAATGGCCTTGCAATTAACATTTTTTCCTCAAGTGCATCTTTGCAAAATTCACCATCTTTTTACTTTTTTTGTTATTTTACTTGACTTTGAATTCTTCCCGCGGTTGCTAGGAATGCTTCTTCTTCTTCGCACCTTGCCCTAACTCAGCCATGCTCTGCACAGCCTCTCCCTGCCAGCCGCATGCAACCTCTCCCTGCCAAGCCATGCACAAGCCATGCACAGCCAGGGCATGGCTGTGCATGAATTCTTCCTCTATAAAACAGACACGGCTCCCCCTTTGCAAGGGAGACTGGTCCTCCACACAAAAAATCCAACAGCAGCTTCTCCTTCCAGGCCACCGTCCCCTCCCCCTCTCCCTCCATACGCAAGACCTCCTCCTCTGAGGAGCCACTCTGCGGGCAGGAGACTATCACTGTGGTGCACACCCACCATCGTGAAACCACCACCGCCCAGCTCATCAAGGAGCCGGTGGGCGTGGTGGTCTTCTTTTCCCTGTTTGAACGTCCACGCCACTTCAGCCATTACCACAAAGCTTTAGCTGTGAAGCTCAACCAGCCACCGCATGCCCTGCAGCAGCCGGCCGAGCCCCACAGCAGCAGCAGCGCACGTAGGCCTTCCGCGCGCGCCTGCAGGCGCCCTTGCCTCCCTCTCCGCGTGCCCTGTCGAGCTCTCTCTTCCTCCCGCAACCAATTGGCACATTCGTCTTCCACGCACGTGCCAGCCGCAAGCCGCCCGCACTCACAGCACCTGCAACAAGCCGTCGCGCGGCTCGGCCAAACACTGTAGCCACTGTTCATGCCAGTCTACGGAACACTGTGGCTACAGTGGGGTGACCGGTAAGCTTCTCACTTATCTGGTCACCCGGCGCACCGCAACCGGCCAGCGCCCGTGCCCATGTCCCGCACCAAGTTCGCTCCAGTGCCCGTCCGTGCGTCTGCGTGCGCCTGCCTCTCCCAGCGCTTGCCTTCGCCCGCTCCCTTCACTGCGTACGCCTGCCAGCGACCGCTCCAGCTTTTCGCGCAGAGCGGTGGCTGCATTCCTTTCTCTGCGTCCACTCCCCTGCGTGCGCGCGCCTCTCCGTGCGCCTACGCGCCTGCGTGCGCACGTGGATCCTCAGACGACGCCCAGCTGCGTGCAGACGTCTTAACGCTCGCCTTCTTCACAGCATGAGCTCTCTCTCTCTCACACACAACACTCTCTCACTCTCTTTACCGACACTTAATCACTTACACTCACACTTTCATACACACACACACCTATACACTATTATATGCATAGATATATATACGTATACATATATATATTGATATCTATACATATATTTATATACATACATACATATATATATATACTTATATCTATATATATAGTAGTATTTATATAACTAAGTATTTGTATACATATATATATATATATATACATATATTAGTACTTATATAACTATTTATTAGTCTATATACATACATACATACATATATATATATATATATATATATATATATACACATATATACTTACATATATACATATATTTATATACATATATATATATACATATATATACATATATCTATATATATATATATATATATATATATATATATATATATATATATATATATATATATATATATATATTATTACCTATATAACTAAGTATAAGTATAGATACATATACATATATACATACATATATACACACCTACTCATACATATATATATATATATTTATCTACATATATCTATATATACATATATTACTATATAAATACACACACACACATATATATATATATCTATATAGTATCATATACATACATATACATACACACACACACACGCACACACACACATATCTATCTATCTATACATATAGTTACATACCTATATATATATACATATACATATATATACATATACATATATATATATACACATATAACTACATATATACCTATATATTTATAACCATATATACATATAGATATATTTACATATATACATATATATATATTTTCACATTACATACCATACGTTGTATCACGGGAATATCTGCACCAGTTGGTGATATTCCCCGATACACACGTACAAAAAGTGTGGTCACACACATCTTCTGCCATCCACCTTACACTCCATGCGGCACCTCGTCCTATTGGTTTCATCTTTCTAGACGACAACCGACTTGACACCGTGCTACACTCCATCTCCGCCTCCACCCCCACCCCTTTATACATATATAATATATACCTATATATATATACTATATTTGCTTTATTTCTGTTTCGCTTTTCTGCTAGTAAAAAGATAAAAAAATATATAAAAGAGAAAAGATAATCTTTAACTTGCAGGTACTCCATCTTGCGAATAGCAAGACCCGTTTTGGAACTCTGATTTGGCTCAAAGCCAAGAACCTAATTTTGAAGGTGTGCCTCAAGGACAAGAATTATCAGAAAAAAAATCAAAATAGAAAAAAACACTAAAAACACAATAAACGAACGGAAGAGATTCATTGTAGGAAAGGCGTAGAAACTTGACTTGTAACCCCACTTCCCTGAGTTCAACCCTGGACCTAAAGGTGACCAAGATAAAATCAAGTAGGCCAGGTTAAAAATTTTGTAAAGAGATGGTTAGGTCCGATTTAGGTTAACCACTATACATATTTCAACGATAAAATCACCATATTAACAACCTAACTGGGTCTGACCACCAATCAATGTTTAAAATAATCGCGTTGCAGTATAGTCGAAATCGCTTTGAAAACATATACAATTTTTATTACTCGAAAAGATTCCAAGGTCGAACACAGGGAACAAATGGAATTCATACACTAATATCAATAATTAACGCAAATTGAACACAAAATATTACTCAAAAACTAATTTGGAATGTAGAGCATATGAGTATATGAAGAGTAAAAAGAATTTTAGATAAAATAATGGTGATTTGAATCACCAATTACAAGTCTAATACATAGAATAATTACTCAAATGTACTAAAAGAAGGGAATGTGAATTCAGATGTCTAATTTTCAGATGTCTGATTTTGCAATCAGACGTCTTAAATGACTTTTGCTACAGTCCTCCTTTTCTTTTCTTCTCTTTCTCTGATTCTTCCTTTCTTCTTCTTCTTCTTCTCAATCTCTGCTTTGCTTTTATTCTTTTTAGGACTTTAGCTCTGCAATCCTTCTTCTTCTTCTTCTTCTTCTGCCTTTAGCCCTGCAATCCTCCACCTCTTCTTCTTCCTTAGGCTTTCTCTGGCCTTTCTACCTTCTGAATCCGACTAAGTGTTGGAGCCAATCTTCCCAGGGGAAAAACCCCCCTTCCCCCACGCAACTCTCCTCTCTCTTTCTCTCTTTCTATTTCAATCTCACTCTCCTAGAGCCATAGTCGGTCGAGTAATCTAACCTAGCGCATACCTGGGTCTAGGCTCACCGACGTGTGGTGGTTAGCAGGGAGTGTAGGTCAGGCAGGTAGTTGGGTCAGCCAGGTCCGCGGGCGAGGTGTCGCGGATGAGTTTGGGTGAAGGGGGAGGAGGACCTCGCCCTCAGTGTTTGGAGGCAAACAACCCCATTCACTTATTCAATTTATGCAGCTGAAAGTGCCTCTTCGTATCCGAGGTGGGACTAAATGTCCCACTTGTCTTTCGTGCAACACAGCAGCAAGGTGCTTGCCAATTTGGTGAGGCTACAGCTGTTGAAGCCCTTGCTTGAGGACTTGGACTCCTGCAAGCTTCGATTGCGCATAGCCTGGAAGTATCCCCTGGGCATAGCAAGACCTGGAGCAGCTTGAAGCTTGCTTGAAGCTTGGCAGCAACGGCGGGTCTTGGGCCTGCTACTTGAAATCAAGAAAAGGGGACTTATGGTCGCATCGGAACGCTCAGCAGTATCGCTGTGGCATGGCGAATGTAACGGCGGCAGTGGCGTGGAGTGAGGGTGGTTGTGGTGGTCGGACGGTGATGGGAACGATCGGTGAGAGTGGGTCTGTTCGGGAAGGTGTCTGGGTGGATGATGGACGGAATGGAGTGAGGGGAAATGAGCGGGAAGGTGCAGTGGAGGTTGTGAGCTTGTCGGCGAGGTGAATGGAGGTGTGTAGTGGTGGGAACACCTCGTCGGAGGAGTCACCGGAGATGGAGGAGATGAGGGCGTTTTAGTTGCGTCGGTGGTCGATTTTGGGAAATAGAGAGAGGGGGAGAAAATATGAGAGAGAGGGAGCCTAAGAGTCTACTCTAAGGGACGAAAGGGAAAGGGATCCCACACCGGTGTGGTTGCCGGACGTGGGGAAGACGAACCTCCGTAGGAGAGGCGGTGGCGAAGATGGGGAAGGAACGGTGATGGCTAGTATTGCTCGATGCGGAGGATGGAAGTGAAGGTGAATCCGCCACTGGTGTTGTGGTCGGACGACGAAGAAGTTAGAGAGAGACCGTCGGAGCTTGCGGAGTGTTGCGGTCGGAAGGGAGAGAGGAATAGGGGGGATTCTGACCCAATTTCAAGCTGAGGAGAACGATTGAACCCTGAGGAGTCTTTTCTAGGTTTTCAGAGAGGGTTTTGAGCTTAGGAAGCAAGCTTCCCAAGCTTTAAAAGCTCTTCGGAGAAGGAAACTTCAAGAGGCCCAAATTTCTCATGCGTTCGCATGAGAGATTGGGAAAGAATTAGGGCATTTCAATGGGTTCATACTGGAGAGGATTACTTGGTGAATCTCCCTTCCAATTTTGGAAGGGATTCATCAATCAATCAGGGAGAAAATCCAATTTGAAGATCGTCGGAGTAGGTTTCCTCTGCGATAATGGTGGAGGGACCTATTTGTGAAGATGATGAAGAAGTTAGGGGGCTGTTCGCAAGGGTTTTTGAAAGTTAGGGATAGAAATGTAATCATACAAGACCTTTTCGCAAACTAGGTCAAGACAAGCTCTTCTTAGGTCCAAATTTTGGTATAAACCTAATTTGGACTTAAGGAATCTAATGGTGAGGTTGGATTTTGGTTTTGATCATGTTTGACTGGGTAATTTATGCAAAAATCTAAATTAGGGCAAATATCTGTCTGAGACTCCATTTTAGGTCAAGGTGGGTTCTGATGGTCAATTTGAAGGTACTAAACCCTAGAGAATATTTTTCATGATTTTTAGAGGGTTTAGGTGAATTTTATTCTGATCAGAACCTTGGTTAATTGAGTGGGTCTATTTTTAGGGTTTCAAAAAGTCATTTAATTCTCAGAACATACACAAACCCTTTTTTGTCTAATTTAACCCACTTGTCATCTTATTAAGACCATTTGATCTTTATTCAGCCCTTGAGAAAACCCATGGTTGTACTGCATTCAAGATTTGCTAGTAAAATTGTAATTTTAGCCCTAGTTTCTTATTTTTCTCTCAAAATGCTTATGCAATGAGTTATGGTTCTCTGACGGTTATGTAGGAGCATTTATTGACTCATTTGGATCAAAATGAGATAGTTGTGGCTCATGATGGTATTCCCATTATCGGATTACTTGTTCCCACCATCAATCCTCGCAGGGTTCCTGGCAATCAATATTTCGAGATAACACCGCCCATGGTAACCCTCAGAATCCTGGCTTTCAACACTTCGAGATAGTGCCACCCAAGGCATTCTGTATCTAAATTCAGACCTTGGAAATCGATATTTCGGGATAATCCCGCCCAAGGAACTTGAATCAGCATAAGGTGCTTACGTGTCCCTAGTAGGATATTTAGATATCCTAGGAGACAAGCACAAAGGAGATGGTATGTTATTACGCATCTTCGAGGGGAATTTCACGCCTCTCCGTGCCAGGAACTCATCCAAATCAACTTGTGTTTATAAGCCGCTCCTAATCTAGGTGGCATTTTCAAAACAGAAATAATGCATTTGCGTGATTTTGATATTAAGCGCACTGAACCAGACTGTGTGTGGATTAGGGTGCTTAGGTTACCGAATCTCGCAAACCAGAGGTCAGTTAACGAGGTCGAATACTCTCTAAGCCTTAGACCTAATACATAAGCTTTGCATTTTCTTCAACCTTTTGAGGACAATCTAGATCTTAACGGATACGTTAATTTTTAAGCCCTAAAAACAAGCCCAAGAACCCTAAGATCAACACTCATACTAATCTCTTTGTCTTTTTGTCATTTTAGGACTTAATTTTTTTCTTTAGATTTGGTCTAGAACTTAAGTAAATCTCATGATCTTTTACTAATGACTATCATCTTTTTGTGTTTCAAATTGTAGCTCCTTTTAAACATTTGAATCACCTCCTCATTTCCTCCTTAAAAATGATATGCAATTAATTTTCTCAAAATTTCCTCCCCTTTCTTCAAATTTGTTTTTTGGTTTTTTGGAATATGTAATTTTTTGTGAGAACCCCTCAGAACCTTGAGGTTTTTTTGTGTGTTTGCACTTTAACACCCCCCATGCCTAAGTTTTGCAATGTCCTCATTGTAAAGTGGAGGGTATGAAATCAGCTTTGGGTTTAAGGATTAGAATATGGTTAAAAGGGTAGGTGAACGGGTCGGGATGATTATTGCCGATGATTTCAAGCTTTGATACAAATTACCAAAGGTGGGGTCGGTTGTTCTAAAACTGAACTCGGAGTGCAGTAGACATGAAGTTCAAAAGGATAATCAGAAGGGTCTCAGGTTTTTGAAATGATGGGTTGCCTCCCGTTGGGTGCTAAATTCAATGCCTTCAGCCGAGTAGAAAGTGGTCATGGAGAAGGAGTGGTCAAATCAGCGGAGTTTTGTAGAACAAGCACCTTGATCAATAGCTTGGTTGGTCCAACCAAGTGCTTGTTTAGATCGACGGGCTGATGATGCAGCCCAAACCCAATCAGTCTGGTGGGTTAATGGACGTGGATCAAGAGATATGGTGCCCACCAGATACTTTATGGCTTAAAAAGATGTGGCAGTGTTAAACATGGGCTTGGCTAAATTAGATCAGCCTGGTCAGAGTAGGGATTCTCGAAAGAGAATGGATCAGTGGAGGATGTGAGATCCCTATGAGAGTGATCAGAGAAGGATGGGATGTGATTAGTAGTCTGATCAAAGTTTGAATCCTGATCAAAAGTTGGATAAGAATCATGTGTGATCGGATCATGTAGGATCTATAAAGCACAAGCACACTAGAAGGGGGATGAATAGTGTGGTAGATAAAAATTTGCAGGAATAACAAACCACAAAAACACACAAGATATATAGTGGTTCGCCTCACTTGGGTACTCCACTACTTAAGTCTCCCGACTTAGGATTTTTTACTCGATTCCCTCAATCCGGAAGGAATCAATTTATTAATACCTGAGGTAATTAATGGGTTACCTCAACCTAATTACAAGATATCAAAAAGAAATAAAGATACATGTGTATGCAAGATGCAAATAAAAGCTTACAACAAATTCCTAAGTCTCCAAACAAGTGGATATCTTAATAGATGATAATATACTAATCTAATGAAATCAGAGTAAAATGAAAGTTAATATGATAAAGCATGAGATTGCCTGAAAGATGTTTGTTGAGAGTGTCACCTTGAAGGATGCAACAAAACAATAGACCTTGCAGCTATAAATGTGAAATCTGGAATTAGGAGCAAGGAGACAATATTTTCTTGTTGTTGTGTGCAAATGACACATACAAGGTGTTTATATTAGCCACTAAACACCTTCCCTATGATTACTAGCTTTTAGGGGCAATTTGGGAAGATTAGAGATAGGTTTAATTGCAAAATAACTGTTCAGATTGGTCACAATGGTTAGTTGGTATCGGTACTAAACTTTTGGTACCGGTACTGATTGCCTACAGTCAGCCCAACTAAGTCACTAAGGACTGGTACTAATGATGAGTACCGGTACTTGTGACTTACAAATTTGGGTCCTGTGACCTACATGTACTGGTACTTGTAAGGTCCAGGCAAAACCAAGTGCACAAACTGTGACCACTTGGTATCGGTATTCACGATGAGTACCGATACTTATTGTTCGCAATTTTTGACTTAGGCCCAAACCTGTGACTAGCATGTATCGGTACTTATGACCAGTACCGATACTTGCTACAAGTACCTAATATTATAAGTGTAAGTCAATTTTTAGAGTTATCCCATCTACTCTATACGACTTTATTTTGAAAGAATTGAATTTGAGTTTTGAAACAAATGAATGAACGATATTCTGAACCCTAATTATCTCTACTTTGATTTTAACTCCTAGATTATGTTTTACTTATTAGGAGACACACAAAGATTCTAAAATACAATGAATACAACAAAACTATAGTCTTCTAGTCTTCCTCCTTCATATGCTATCTTGTTGCTTGCATCCACAGATTCTTTTGACCTGTAATACTTCATAAATACATTAGATTTTTATTTCAAAAAAAAAAAACATTAGATTTTAAAATGGTTTTGTTAACACCAAAACATAGAAGAGAGATGGAACTAGGTTCCAACAGATCACCGAGAGGAGAATCAGAGTAGAAGTTGATTCTGGTTGCAGGTTGGGGGTGGGATCGGATTCGAGAAGGTTCTGTATGTGTTGTAGAAGAGGTGGCTTCAAAGAGAACTGTGTGTGAGGGCTCCTCTAAAAAAGGTTCAAAGGTAGGTGTATCTAGGGAGTCCTCATAGAGCCCATCAATATCAAATGTAAATGCCTAGAGAGTGCTTATAGGATCATGAAAATCGGAGTTAAGAAAAGATTAAAACTCTAGATTGCATACACTCTTGGCACTTGTTGTTTCCGAATCCTGTAGATCGTAAAGGAATGATTCCAAGTTAATGGAACTCGATTTTGAACCGATGATCTCAGGATCAGGGACCTCAAAGTTAGAGTTGAAGAATGGATCATAGATACTGAGGTCGTAGATTGGCTCGTAGTCTTCGGGAAATAAAGATTCTCCGAAATTAGAGTAAGATTCGAAATCATCGGAGAACTTGCGAAGATCGTGTTCTGAACCTGATTCCAGTTCAGACGTTCCACCACAGAGTGAATCGAGATGTGGAG
This sequence comes from Thalassia testudinum, assembly GCA_037157565.1. Taxonomy (NCBI): domain Eukaryota; kingdom Viridiplantae; phylum Streptophyta; class Magnoliopsida; order Alismatales; family Hydrocharitaceae; genus Thalassia; species Thalassia testudinum. Next base: position 646,177 of record JAZHRO010000080.1, read on the forward strand.
AAGCAGTAACCTGACTTGGATCTAACCTAGACTCAAAATTCGAACTCAAAAAGTTGTCCCTATTAGGCATGGGCTCAGGGTCTTGGCTCCTAGGAGAGACCCAATCAAATCCCAACTCTTTCAGCTCCTCGATTTCTGTGTTATAAATTGGTGTGATTTCTGATAAATCGATTTGTATCTCGGAGGAGTCTAGAGAGGTGTAGTCATCAAACATAGGCCCAAAATCATAGTTCAACTCGAATATCTGTCTCTCTTCACATGGGGCCTCATAATTATCCCAAATAGGCTCGAATCCAGATTCTAGGTTCAAGGTAGGGTTTAGATCACTAAAATCTAGGCTGGGCTCTATTGGGATGTCAGAATCATCCTTGAGAATTACCTTAATAGGATAAGGCTCGGGATTTACATTTTCATGGAGTTCTATTTTAAGCTCATCATTACAGGTCTTTGCGAATTCAAAGCTAGGCGAACCAGGTTCTCGTATGTCTAGGGCTGGCTCGAAATCGGGAACACTTGCAATTGGATCCTCCCAACGTATCTTAGGATTAGGCATATCAGTCTGTGATGTGCATACATCTGATTAACCTAAAGTGTTTATTAATGCATGTTCTTAGTGTCACATTAGCATCATATATTGTAAATAGTGCATAACATGCATAATCATGCATTTAGATCGAGTTGTATGAATTGTATAGTAATTGTCTCCTTTTTATGGTTAGGGACAGGGTGACTTTTTATCGGGGCCTCAGATCGAAGATCCAACCATATGGATCTGATTAGGGCGACAATTGGAGTTCAACGACTCCAAGATTGCCCTAATCAGACATCTGAGCACCAGATAAAGACTGAGGAACCCTAAAGATCATGGGCCAAGATGGTTTAATCTGTACCTCAGATGACAAATCTGATCGCATGGATGGATTCGGATTGATGATCGCAGCCTGACGACGTGAAAATCGATCCAATCCGACATTCGTGGCACCATCTACAATACTCAGAAGATGGGCGACCAAGATGGCGCCATGTGATGCCATCTCAGCCGCCTAACCGGCCCCAAGGACCTGCCTCTACCTTTCCACTTCATTTGATCAATGCTTCTCCGACGTTGGATGCTCATCCAACTGTTGCAGGCCAGCGTGCTCAAAACATCCGGGTGACACAAAGTCGCCCGCAGCACGTTGGTCGAGAGCCTTCGTGAGAAGAGGAGGTTGCGCGTTCGAGCCACGGCACCTTAAATTGAAGAGCAGGCGAGCGAGCACGCAAGCGAGGGGAGCCGTGAGATGAAGATCGTGCGGCGCTGAGCGGCCGATAGCGTCGACGCGCGATCAGATGCGCGGAGCTGATGCGAGATTGCACGCGGGTGCGCGGTGTAAGCGTAGGCAATTTTAAGCGGTCCGATCTCTTGATCAGACGGCTGTGAGTGCGCGGACGTGCGCGTGCGTTGAAGGACGCGGAGGCTAGGAGGCACGTGGCGTGCGCACACGAAGGCCACATCCAGGCCTTTAGTGACGGATTTATCCCCATATTAATGATTTTCAAATTAAAATGTCCAAAATGCCCCCACTCCTTGCAACTATAAAAGGAGACCCCCTCCATATGAATTTCTCATCCCTTCCTTCTCTTCTCTCCCTCTCCAAATCTTAAGAGAAGCTTGTCCCACATCCGGGATGCTCCTCAAGAGATAAAATTAATTTTTCGCCCCCATTCCGGAAGTGGATCCCGCGACGATGACGACGTGCTGCCTCATTCCCGTTCCTCCTACTTCAACCTCCTTCTTCCCGCTCCATTCCTCGTCTTTCAGGTGTTGTCTCGTCCAGCTCGTCCTTCAAGCGATCGTCGAGGAGGATAACTTCTCTCTCCCATTCCTTTTTCCTGCTTTCTAGAGTAGAATTTTCCTTCTTTCTAGTTGTAATAGTTTTCCTGGTTTTTAGTGTAATTTCTCGCTTTCTTATTTGTACAAACATTTTGCAACTTCAAGCATATGTTTTCTCTCTCTCTCTCTCTTATTGTTTATGTTGATTCCATTGCATTGTAATTACTCCGCTTTTTAAACAAGCTTTTTAAACAAAAACACAAAAGAATATAATTGCGAATCTTGATCGACGTAGCCTCCCTGAGTTCGACCTGGGATTCCTATTCCAGCATAAATTTTATTTGTTGAACCCGAGTTCTTTGCTATTCAAACTACGACAGGTTTTCAAAACCAACTCCGATAGCGTAGTCCTCCAACGTTTCAACATTTTGGCACCGTTGCCGGTGAGGCAACAATTTTCTGATCTTCTTTTCGCATTTCACGCACTTTACCGTCTTCTAACTTGCTTTCTCTCGTGTCTATTGTTTTGCAGATACCTCTATCAGGGAATCGTCAAGCGGTAGATCGGACTAAAGTGCAATTGAAGACGACTGTAAGTGCTCCCCATTCTCCCCCTCCATAGATTTCATTTGTCACATTAAATTGAAATTCCAATTAACCTATGTGTTTGCATAAATTCTAGGATTAGTTCGGTTGTTTGGATTTCCACTCGTACTCACATTTCACCCTCGCTTATGAAAAAAAAAAACAAAAAGATAATTTTGTGGGATAATTCAACATACACACAACATACACCCACATTCAAGGCATTTAACCTACCTGATTTTCTTCTACTCAACCGGATTCTAATCTATGGAACCAGTACACACAAATCAACATGTAAAAGAGTAGAAATCATTCTAGGTTAACCATTTCTGTGTGCCTAACTTAGTGGTGCAATTATGGCTAATTGTTTGAGTTGTTTGGGCTGCACCACTCAATCTAAAACCAACTCACCAAGTAGCTTCCTCTTAGGGTTTTCAATCTAGGTACATACCAGGCACTCCACTTTATTTTTGATTTTAAAGGAAAGCAATCTTCACCTATGCGTGAAAACCTGGTTTGCCTCAAACTTGATTGAAATCAACCTAATTCTAAACCCTAAAAGCTACTTAAGTAAGATTTGAATATTAAAATCTACACATCACAAATAATCTTGCTTGAAAACCCTGGTTGTGCACGCACTTACACATACTCAATCAATCATTAAGGGCACAACCCATTTTAAGGGCCCACCACATTCCATAAGCACTACAATCCCATGCCTCAATAAAATCGAGTAGGCGTTGGCCTTAAGGACTGATTCGCTTTTTGGGGCCTAGTCTGAGATTGTTTACGATTAACCTACTTGTATTGATTAATCTGTTGTCTAGCTAGAGGAGTAGCGTCAAACAACTACGGCTGGGGGGTACACTAGGAACCGGAGGCACAAGCTGAAGGAAGAACTTTCTCCCCAGTCCCTCCTTCTAACTGGTTGGATTGAGCAGACACAAGTAGAGTAAATCATTTATAATCTTAAGGCGGGTTCTGGTAGTTTGTAGATCCTTAGGCTACCCCACATAAGGACAGGCTTGTTTTGTTGTGCTGTAGGGTTCTTATCCCCAGTCCTTTCGACCTTTTCCTAGTTTATGCTGGGAAGAAGGTCATTGAATCCTCGATTGGAAGGACCACTGGAGTAGTCTAGGAGGCGTAGATTGGATTTTGGCCAAATCGATCCCATGGTCGATCAACAGCCTCCTCTGCCTTGGGATCCACAGGAGAAATTTTGAAGGCAGCTGGAACAAATGCAGAGAATGCAAGAATGGTTCCAGAGAATGCAGGGCGCTCAACCCTTAAAGGATTTTTATGATCCTTCAAATTATGGGGAACGTCCCGACGTCCAGATTCCTGCTAGAGACGTAGAAATCAAGCCCCAGGTGTTAAGCCTGATCAAATATTTCCATAGGCTTAGCTCTGAAGACCTTTTTCAACATTTGGAGGACTTGACCACTTTGGTCCAGACCATCAAGACGCGAAATGTTAATGAGGAGCAAATGATCATGAGGCTCTTCCCCCACTCTCTTAGGGATAAAGCCGCTCATTGGTACAGGACTATAGGAAGACCAATTGCAACTTGGAATGAGTTGAAATCAACCTTTATGAAGAAATTCTTCCCAGTCAGACGTACTAATGCTTTGAGAAGGGCAATCACTACCTTTACCCAGTGGCCGGGGGAGCAGTTACATGTGGCCTGGGAGCAATTCTAGGACCTATTGCAGAGGTGTCCACACCATGACGTGCCGAAATGGCAACTCGTGCAGATCTTCTACCACGGGTTGACTACGCTACTCAGAAATCATGTGGACACTTCTTGCGGTGCAATTTCCTAAATGAAGACGCAGATAGCATGCATGATTTGTTTGAGGAAATGAGCGAGAATTCAATCAATCATGCCTCCATGGATACTTTTAACCGGTCCCAGCAGCCCAGATCGAATGTTAATGAAGTCCACGACTCTCATTCATTCGATATGGAATTGATTTGTAATAAACTTGATAAGGTGGACTTGGTTGCTAAGAGAATGGAGTGGATGGCTGGAAATTCAATGAACAACCCTCGATCTACTCAATCCAATAATTCGGGATTCCATTCGTCTGAGCTCCTTTTGAATGGGAGTTCGTGAATCAACTAGATGTGGCTCAACCTGCGAGCTAGCATTATTCGGAACCCCACGGGTTCCAAACTGGGGCCTTTGATCCTAGTTTCCCTGATCCTTCCCTTTCTTTCTCTCCATCCTCACCCTATGAGGATGTTTGTGCTGTACAGGAGAATGTTAGATCCAACCCCTACTCTAATGCTTATAATCCGGGTTAGAGAAACCACCCAAACTTCTCCTGGAAAAACCCAGGGCAGCAGACCCAATTCGGGCCCAGCAACTATGCTCCACAATGACCAATGGGTCAGGGTCATATTTATACTCCGTTGCCCTCGAATCAGGTCAATCAGCCAGCTTGGAATGGCCGTCAACCCGTAGGGCAGGTTGATTTGAACCAACAAATGGTAGAGATGCAAGGATCCATGCTCCAGCTCATGTAGCAAATGAAAACCTCGCTGGACAACTTGCAAACCAGGATCATAGCTAACTCTCATCAACCCGGATCTCTAGCATCCCAACCAGTACCCAACCCGCGAAATATCGTGAATTTGGGCAATTAAGCCCATGGGTACAGAAATCAAAGGGACCCATATGCACATGCTCAGGTGGTTGAGCAGGGTCCTTCCTCTTCTTCTTCTGCAAATCAACAATTCTTAGCTAATGAAGCCCCTCCAATCTTTCATAACCCTCCCCAAGACCCAAACTCGTATGCATCCGCAAATTCTGTTACCTTGAGTGGTAAACAAACTCAGGATCCACAACCACACTGTTCTGATTTACCGAATCCAGAAGAACCTGAGGAGAGAAAGGAGAACTCTGGAGATGAAATCAAGGCTCAGGAACCTGATTCCAAAGATCCGACTCATGTTCCTTTTCCTGAAGCCTTGATCAGATCAAGGAAGAAGAAGTCTGTTGATAGTAATGAGGAGCTTCTGAATATTTTCAAGAATGTCGAGATCAATATCCCGTTCCTCGACGCTATCAAGCATATACCAGCTTATGCGAGATTTTTAAAGGATTTTTGTACACAGAAGCGTAAGTCGAGAGAATCTGTTCCATGGAAGGTGGTACTCTCCGTGCAGGCTACTTTTGTTATCCTGCACCACCTTCCTCAGAAAAAAAGAGATCCAGGTGCTCCGTTGATTTCTTGTGTCATTAGAGATTACACTTTTAATAGAGCATTGTTGGATCTGGGTGCATCTATCAACCTAATTCCGACTTCTCTTCATGAGAAGTTCGGATTAGGTGACCTTCGACCGACTTCAGTAACACTGTAGTTAGCGGACCGTTCGGTCACAAATCTGCGAGGCGTTATTGAAGATGTTATTGTTAAGGTTAAGGATTTCTATTTTCCTATAGATTTCCTTGTCTTTGACATGGATGTACCTGAAAATCTGAGGAACACGCCCATCATTCTGGGGTGTCCGTTCCTGGCTACCGCTAAGGCCAACATTAACTGTGAAAGCGGTAGCATGGAAATCACCTTTGGGGATCAACAAATGAAATTGGATATTTTTAAGGCAATTAATAAATTTGAGGATTGTGGATTTATCGAGGAACTTAAGGATGATAATGTGGATATTGAAACTTGTATGATGGTTTCTGCATTTGAAAGTTCCTCCTTTGATGATGAATTGGACCCGCAACCCTCTTTGGCAGACCTGCCATCTTCTGAAGAGCTTGTTGATTTTGTTCACTCTCAACCTCTTCCTCTTGATGAGTCTTCATCAGCATCTTCCTTACCTTCAATCATCAGCCCACCCCAGCTTGAACTGAAACCATTGCCTGAGAAACTGAAATATCGATTTTTAGGACCACACAAAACGCTCCCTGTGATTATCAGTGCTAAATTAACAAAGGAGCAGGATATTAAACTGATTAAGGTCCTGAAGGAACATAAGGAGGCAATTGGTTGGACCATTCATGACCTTAGGGGGATTAAGTTATCTTATTGCAATCATAGAATATTTTTGGAAGATGGATCCCGCCCTTCTCGCCAGATGCTGAGGAGATTAAATCCAAATATGTGAGAAGTGGTCAAGAAGGAGATTATTAAGTGACTCGATGCAGGAATCATTTATCCGATCTCTGATAGTCCTTGGGTAACTCCCGTGTAGATTGTTCCCAAGAAAGTCGGGATTACCGTTGTGACTAATGAGAAAGGAGAATCTGTCACAACTCGTTCAGCTTCATCTTGGAGGACTTGTATCGATTGCAAGAAGCTGAACACGGCCACAAAAAAGGATCATTTCCCTCTGCCTTTCATTGATCAAATCTTGGAAAGATTAGCTGGGCAGAAGTACTTCTGTTTTCTTTATGGCTACTCGGGATACAACTAAGTTCCTATCCATCCCGAGGATCAAGAAAAAACTACTTTCACCTGTCCCTACAGAGCCTTTGCTTTCCGTAGGATGCCATTCGGTTTATGCAATGCACCTGTGACTTTTCAAAGGTGTATGTTGGCCATATTCTTTGACATGGTGGGAGAATTTATGGAAGTCTTCATGGACGATTTCTCTATTTTTGGAGAATTGTTTGACTCTTGTCTAGCTAATCTTGAAATGATTCTTAGACGATGCATCAAAACAAGATTGGTCCTTAGCTGGAAAAAAGTCATTTCATGACACAAGAAGGCATCGTCTTGGGTCATGTAATCTCTGAACGGGGAATTGAAGTGGATAAAGCTAAGGTTGATGCTATCGCTAAACTTCCTCCTCCCACATTTGTTAAACAAATTCGATCATTTCTTGGTCATGTGGGATTCTACAGAAGATTCATCAAGCGATTTTCGAAGGTTGCTTGTCCTTTGAGCAATCTTCTCGCCAAAGAAACGCCTTTTGAGATCGAATGGCAGTCACTTGTGCTCCGGTGCTGCAACCACTGGTTTGGACAACCCCTTTTGAGATCATGACCGACGCTTCTGATTACGCGGTCGGGGCTGTTTTGGGTCAGACAGTTGATAGGAAGCCCTCTGTCATCTACTATGCTAGTAAAACTTTGGACGAGGCCTAGAGGAATTGCATTGTTACTGAGAAGGAATTACTAGTCGTAGTATTTGCTTTGGAGAAATTCAGGGCTTATCTCTTAGGGTCTCATGTCATTATTTATATTGACCACTTGGCCTTGAGACATCTCTTGGTAAAAAAGGATGCCAAACCCCAGCTTATTCGTTGGATTCTTCTGCTTCAAGAATTCAATCTTGAAATCAAGGATAAATCGGGGTACAAAATGTGGTGACGGATCATTTGTCGAGACTTCTGAGTGATTCTTCTCGTTCAAACATCCTGATTGCTGATACCTTTCAGAACGAAACCATTCTTACTGTTTCAAGCGTTGAAACCTCATGGTTTGCTGACATTGTTAATTATTTAGCCGTTGGTCAAATCCCCTAGGATTGGACCAAGCAACAACAGGATAGACTCAAATTTGAGGCCAAATATTACTTCTGGGAGGACCTTGAATTGTATCGCATTAGCTTTGATCAGATTATTTGCCGATGTGTTCTGGAGAATGAATTCAATAGTATGCTCGAGTTCTGCCATGCATATGTGTGTGGTGGACACTTCTCCAGGAAAAAGACGGCTGTAAAAAGTTTGCAATTTGGATTTTATTGGCCGTCTTTATTCAAGGATGCCCAGGATTTCTCAAGGTCATGTTCCCGATGCCAGGCACTCGGGAGCAAAACTAAGAGAGATATGATGCCCCTAAACCCAATTCTTCCTGTCGAAATCTTCGACGCTTGGGGCATCAATTTCATGGGACCCTTCCTTCCTTCATTTGGACATTAGTATATTCTTGTCGTTGTTGATTACGTGTCCAAATGGATTGAGGCAATTCCCACTAGAACCAATGACCACAAGGTGGCCATCGATTTTGTCAAGAACATCTTCAGCAGGTTCGAGATTTCGAGGGCCATCATCAGTGATGGTGGCACTCATTTCACTAATGCCCAGTTCTGTAATTTGTTAGCTAAATACGGGGTTAATCACCGAATCTCCACACCTTACCTTCCCCAGACGAATGGACAGGCCGAGATCTCCAATTGGGAGATCAGGAATATTTTGTAGAAAATGGTTAGGCCTGATCGCAAAGACTGGACTCAAAAGATTGAGGATGCTCTTTGGGCCTACCGTACGGCATATAAAACGCCCATTGGCATGTCTCCGTTTCGTCTGGTGTATGGAAAGGCATGTCATTTGTCCGTAAAGATTGAACATAGGGCATTCTGGGCAATCAAGCAGTGTAATCTAGATTTGAGTTTAGCCGAGAAGACCAGGAAATTCCAACTATCTGAGTTGGAGGAGCTTAGAAATGATGCATATGAGAATGCTAAGATCTACAAGGCTTGGACAAAAGCTCTACATGACCAATTGATTTCTCGCAAGAGCTTCTGAGCCGAACCAGAAGGTCTGGTTATTCGATTCTCGACTTAAGCTCTTTCCAGGCAAACTTAGGTTGAAATGGAACGACCCGTTCATTATCGACCAGATTTTTCCAAACGAAGCCATTCAGATCTCTGACTCGAAGATAGGTAGTTCATTCAAAGTCAACGGTCAACGTCTGAAACCTGTTATTGACCGTACTCTTCCAAAACTTGTCTCAAACACGGTTGCTCTAGCCATGTTGTGATTTCTTTGGCTGGACTTCGCCTAGCTAACGGCATTAAACTCAGCAGTTGTACATATAACTCAGAGCTGACTCGAGCTTCATATTCAGGTGATATCTTCCGTACTCTACCCTTCCTTTTATGTCTCTTTTTCTCAATGTGGACATTGCATCAGCTAGGCATGGGGGGGTGGATTCATTTTTTTGAATCATTTTGTCAGCTCTGTGAAATTCTTGTAAATTCTATTTCTCTTCTTTTATATACATAAAAAAAAAGAATTAAGAAGGAATACTTGGACATTAGGACTTTTCAATCTTAGGAAATATTACATTAGGATCTGAACATAAAGACCCTTCTGGTCTTTGGGCTTAATTAGCCCTGGTATCCACTAAAATGTGGATTTATTTTTTGAGTCCTTGCCATCTTGAATTCTATTGTAATGTGATTAAATAAGTTTGGGTGATAAGTACACGACTTATCAACTCGCCCTCTGATTTGAGGGAACTTTAAGTCTAAAGCATTTATTCACTATCTTTTCACTGACTTGTTGATCGACGGTTTTAACGGAAAATGGGTAGCTAATGAATCTTCTAGGGTGATATGGCTGGCAAGTTATCCTGGGTAACAGCCCATAGGTATGTTGTCTAGAGCCCAGTCATTGGACCATTTTCTTCGTACTGCCTTTAGGTAAATCTTAGACCAAGGAAGCCACCTACTTAAAAATAAAAGAAAAAAAAGAAAGTCAAAAAGAAAAGAAAAAGAAAAGGAGAAAAGAAAGAAAAAAAAGAAAATAAAAGAAATCAGCCACACTTCGCCACACGAGTATGGCTGACAAGTTGTTGGTAGTAACAGCTCATCGATCGGTTGTCTAGAACCTAACTCAAGAAATGTACTAAAAATTCCCAAAACACTTAGGAAGAAGCAGAGAATTAGAATAAGCCGGGGAGATATACACTGGATTCACCCTTGTATTGACCCCATAAAAATAAAAGTAGGGAGAAAGCTACCGATCGTAAAGATACACCTTTAGGCAGAACTCTCTTTTTAAGGTCACCTAGCGGCGTAGAACCCGAAGTCCGTTCTAATTGCCGATCAACGAGTCTATCACATTCACAATAAGATGCTTAGAACTTAGGATTCTCAAATCTTGGGTGGGTTGAATGGCCGTAGAAATCCACTCTTTAACCCTAAACTCAAAAATCCAAAAAAATTAGAAAAGAAGAAAAAGAGAAAAATAAAAGCTTCTTTGAATAAGGTGAGGGCTTGAGGCGGTTTGCATTTTGGCAGATACTCGAGTGCTGTTGTGTCTTTGAAAGTTCAGATCCTGAGTAAAAAGTTTCTTAATTTTGAAAATAACTTATGCCCAAGTAATCCAACCTAATTCATTTATAAATAGCATGTAGTTTTTGCTAGGGACTAGCAAAAGATAGGCATGGGGGTGTGATATGCATACATCTGATTAACCTAAAATGTCTATTAATGCATGTTCTTAGTGTCACATTAGCATCATACATTGCAAATAGTGCATAACATGCATATCATGAATTTAGATCAAGTTGTATAAATTATATAGTAATTGTCTCCTTTTTATGTTAGGGATAGGGCTACTTTTTATTGGGGCCTTGGATCAAAGATCCAACCATACAAATCTGATCAGGGCGACGATTGTAGTTCAACGACTCCAAGATTGCCCTAATCGGACATCCGTAGCACCAAATAGAGATCGAGGAACCCTAAAGATCATGGGCCAAGATGGTGTTAATCCATACCTCAGACAACAAATCCAACCACACGGATGGATTCGGATCGACGATCGCAGCCTAACAGCGAGAAAATCGGTCCAATCCGACACCCGTGGCACCATCTACAATACTCAAAAGATGGACGGCTAAGATGGCACCACATGGTGCCATCTCAGCTGCCCAACTGACCTCAAGGACTTGCCTCTGCTTTCCTCTTCATCTGATCGACGCTTCTCCACCGTTGGATGCTCATCCAACTGTTGCAGGCCTGCGCGCTCAAAACATCCGTGCGACACAAAGCTGTCCGCATTGCGTTGGTTGAGCGCCTTCGCGAAAAGAGGAGGTCGCGCGTTCGAGCTGCGGTGCCTCAAATTGAAGAGCGGGCGAGCGGGCGCGTGAGCGAGGGGAGCCACGCGATGAAGATCGTGCGGCACTGATCGGTCTATAGCGCCCATGCACGATCAGATGCGCGACGTTGATGCGAGATCGCACGTGGTCGCGCGGCGTAAGCGTAGGCGATTTTAAGCCGTCCGATCTCTTGATCAGACGGCTTTGAGCTCACGGACGTGCGCGTGCGTTGAAGGATGCGGAGGCGAGGAAGCATGCGGCGCACGCACACGAAGGTCACGTTCAGGCCTTTAGTGATGGATTTATCCGTTACTAAAGGTCCCATATTAATGATTTTCAAATTAAAATGTCCAAAATGCCTCCACTCCTTGCAACTATAAAAGGAGACCCCCTCCATATGAATTTCTCATCCCTTCCTTCTCTTCTCTCCCTCTCCAAAGCTCAGGAGAAGCTTATCCCACACCTGGGATGCTCCTCAAGAGATAAAATCAAATTTTCACCCCCATTCCGGAAGCGGATCCTGCGACGACGACGACGTGCTGCCTCATTCCTGTTCCTCCTGCTTTGAGCTCCTTCTTCCCGCTCCGTTCCTGGTTTTCCAGGTGTTGTCTCTTCCGGTTCATCCTCCAAGCGATGGTCGAGGAGGATAACTTCTCTCTCCCATTCCTTTTTCCTGCTTTCTGGAGTAGAATTTTCCTGCTTTCTAGTTGTAATAGTTTTTCTACTTTCTAGTGTAATTTCTCGCTTTCTTAGTTGTACAAACATTTTGCAACTTCAAGTGGATGTTTTCTCTCTCTCTTTCTCTTATTGTTTATGTTGATTCCATTACATTGTAATTACTCCGCTTTTTAAACAAAAACACAAAAAGAATATAATTGTGAATCTTGATCGACGTAGCCTCCCTGAGTTCGACCCGAGATTTCTATTCCGGTATAAATTTTATTTGTTGAACCCAAGTTCTTCATTATTCAAACTATAACGACAGGTTTTCAAAACCAACTCCGATAGCGTAGTCCTCTGACGTTTCAACAGTCTGCATATAAGTTGGATCATATTCCATCTGGATTAGTGATCCACAACAACCTTGGTTCTCAAACCCAGGATTTGGGAAATCAGATTGATCCTCAGTCTTATTTCAAGATGTTTCGCTAAATGCTTGCGGAGTATACGGATATTTTTGATCGATAATCTGTTTCAACAATTTTATCATCCCTTCCCATTTCTCAAGGTCATCTTGGTGTCTTTCCCAAAGTACAGCATTTGTCATGCATTGGAGGCATTCAAAGTTGTGCAATTTTTCCAACTCAATATATCCTGTCATGAGAGTATCCTGAGTTGATCCATTTATTTGTGTTAATATTAATTGAGCACAATTTGTAATAAAGGCTGTTGTTTCTGGGATATTTACCTGAATTGTGCTGACTGAATTTGAGGGTTCAGGGTTCCTTAATCATTCTATCTCTCATGGACATTTAGGTTTCAGGATTCCTAAATGGTCTTCCTAAATTGCCAGGTTGCATTTTCGGATCAGGTGGTGGAATCGAGATTTAGAATCAAACATAGGCTCAGATTGAAGTTGATCAGATCTGAAAAGAGGCTCCCAAGAAGATCTAATGAGGCCTTTTAGGTTAACAACCCAAGGACCTTTCTATGTGTGTGCTCTAATGAATAGATGAGGGACTAATTGGACCCAATCAAGGCACCCAAACATTTTTGGATGACTATAGAGGTTCGGGGTGGATGATACTCCTAGATCAGAAAGTCGTCCACCTGAGAATTACCTGAGCAGCCAGGAAGGGAGAGTCTTGCAAAGACCCCTACACGGTAGAGTGCCCCCATGGGTTACAGGGTTTCCCCCACCCGACCTTCCTTGTCACCGTGGATCCAGGAAGACCAGAATGGATAACTTGACCTCTTAAGTCTACCAGTTTTAAGTCCTAATTTGTGCCTTTAATTCCACTTGATTAGAAGTTAATTTGACTCATGACCTAATTTGGAGGTTGGTTGGCCCACAAAGTAGACCAACTTCACCTGACCTACCCTAAAGATGACAAAATGAAATCTAAGCCAAGACCCAGAAATCACCCTGAATGACTCTCAGGTTATTAGGTCCACAATTTTAAGATTCAAGTAAAATTTAGAGCCTGATTTTTAGGGTTCTTCTGATTAGATCTTTTCAATCAAGGGCTTGGGTGGCACACAGATGCGGGAGGGTATGTTTCCTTTTATGCAAGCAAGTGTGTACTAACACTCCAGAAACCCTAAAGTTGAAACCCTAAGTGGCTCTATTTCCAAGTCTAATTTTGATCTTAAAATGTTCTCCTTGAACTTCAAATCAAGAAGTGCGTAGTCCTAGGAGATTTGCAATTAAGCATAATCCCTAATAGGTACAGGAAATTAGGGTAGGGATCTCTAACAGAATCGTCTCAAGCTTCAATCAGATATGGAAAATTTTCACAAATCAGGAAAACTTGCCTATTAGATGAAAAAATTACTATGAAACTAAGGCAAGTGATTCCTAATTGATTGTTTCCTTTTTATCTTCCTAAGATTAGGAGGTTGATTAGGGAATAACAGAAATTACCTGCCCTAGGAGTGGCTGATTTGCGTGGAAGATCTTCTCGTGAAGTACCTCACAAAATTACAAGAAAATAGATAGGGCAAGTTAGCGTTCAAATATAATCAGATAAAGCAAAAAATAGCGGTGAATTGTGCGTTGCTCCCCGGTAACGATGCCAAAATATTAGAGCGAATTCATCGTTGTTAAAGTTATGCATTGTAGTATAGGATAAATCGCTCAAACAAATATAATTTATAACTCGAACATAATTCCAAGGTCGAACACAGGAAGCAAATAGGAATTCAAGCGCTAATCTTAATGAATATATATATGAGCACAATAATTAAGCCAAGAATGATATTCAAGGAAGAATAATTACTCAAAAATTGATCATTAATGTATAACATGAGTTTGACATAGCAAAAAGAGTGGAAATGATACTAAAATGTGGTGATTTAAATCACCTTTTAGATCCACATTTAAGCATGTATCTTAACCATAGTACTTAAATTATTCAATAGTAATATAGATAATGCCCCATCAGGCAAGAGGTACTTAGATGCTACAGTGTAAAGGCACTGTTCATCTTCTTCAATTCTTCTCTTCCTTCCTTCTTCTCAAGCTCTTCTTTTCTTCTTCTTCTTTCTTCTTTAGCATGCATAGGCCTCTCTTCTCTTTTCTTCTCAAGCCTTCTCTTCTTTTCACGCACAAGGGCCTTCACAACCTTCGAATTTTGGCTAAGTGTTGCACAGGGACATTTCCTTCAGAGAGCAAAAACCCCCATCCCGCATTCTCTCTCTCTCTTTCTCTCTTCTCCTCTTTCCTTCTCAAATAGCTAGGTAATCGGATCACATGCACCCGGGTCCAGGGCTACTGGTGTGGGTAGTAGCCGAGGAGTGCTTAGGATAGGTAATCGGGTCGGGTCGAGTGAGCATGAGCGGGTGAGTAGGGACCTTATCCCTGATGTCTTGAGACGAACAACTCTATTCAGAAATTCAATTTATGTGTAGCTGTTGGTCTTTCTCCCACCTATGTGGGACTAAACTAGCCCTCCTTGTCGCGTGTGGCTACGGATGGCTGAAGCTCTAATTTGGTGTGCTCTCGCAGCTGGAACCTCCAATTGAGGACTGAGATGACTTCCTAGGGTTAGTTCTCTCTGCCTGGAGGTGAGACTTGGGGCTTTCGACGCCTGGAGCTCGAAGAAAGAAGGTGGGGATGGCGGAGCTCCAGTGAGGACACCTGAAAATAAGAATATGGGTTAAATGCTCCAATTAAATGCTTAGAAGGTTTGCAAGGATGCGGCGAGGGTGTAAGTGGTGGAGGCGTGTCGTGAGAGGGCATTCGGTGGTCGAACGAGGTCGGAGTAGGTCGCATGAAGGTGGGTTGTTCGGTGGGGAGATTGGGTGGATGGATCGGCGAAATAGGAGAGGGCATTTGATGGAGGGAGTATGGCATGGACCCTCTCATTAGACTTTAATGCATATTTGACCTTTAGTAAACCCTTGAGAAAACCCGTGGTTGTTCTGCATTCATGATATGATGGTAAAACTTACAATTTTAACCCTGATTTCATGTTAAACTCTCAGAAAAGATGTGCAGTGAATTATGGTCCTTTGGCGGTTATGTAGGAGCATTTATTAATGGAATATGACTAATTAAAGCTAGATATGGTTGATGATGACGCTAAACAAGGATGAACCTTAAAAGGCACATCATCAAATAACCTTGTTTGCAAACCCTGGTTATGCATGCACACACATATTAACTAATCATTAAGGGCACAACCCATCTAAAGGGCCCATTACATTCCAAGAGCACAATCATCCCTAGCTTAATTAAAATTGAGTAGACGTTGGCCTTAAGGATTAACTCGCTCTTTGGGACTCTAATTGAGATTTTTTTTTTCAATTAATCTACTTCTACTGGTACATTTGATGTCTAGCTAGGGGAGTAGCATCAAATGTCCACGGTTGGGGGGTATCAAAGGAACCGGAGGCACAAGCCAAAGGAAGAACCTTCTCCCCAACTCCTCCCTCTAACTAGTTGGATTGACTAGATAGAAGCAGACCAAATCATTTCTTTCATCTCAAGATGGGTTCTGGGAGTCTGTAGGTCATTAGGTCACCCACCTAAGGACAGGTTTAGTTGATTGTACTGCAGGGTACCTTTCTCTATTATGTTTTCCCTCCTACTTGATCATGTATTCTTCCACACCATACTCGCATTTCCAATCTTACCCTCCTACCAGCACTTATCCCCAAAATGATTATTATCCCAACACGACTTATGACTACCCATCTCCTAGTCAGGATAACTTTTATTAGGGATATGATTCCAGACCTCATTGTCCAGGGTTTAACCGTGAACAACAAGACTATGATTGTTATCCTTCTCATGCCTATATTGATTATAGATTTCCACCCTTTGATGGTCAAGCTAACTCAATCTACAATCAAGAAGGATATGATTATTATAACTCTTACCCTCCCTAGAATTATACTGAACATAGGTCACTACCATTCTTTGAACAACCTGAAACAACCTACGATCAGGGAGGGACCCAAGAACCTCAATTTCTTGACTCCCTTAGAATTAACCCAAACCCACCCAACCTTGAACCGAACCATTTGGTTCAGGTGAACCAGGTCCAGCATAAGGTGTTGGCTAACTTGAGGAACACTATACAATCTTTAGAAGCTCAGCCAATACCATACACTGAAGCATTGAAGCCTATGATCAAAATGATTGATGAGCTTAATAGTTCTTTATGAAGTGGCTCCAAGATGTTAAGGATAGGGGCGTGGGTGAGTTTTTTGTTGGGAAATTAAGAATGAAATTCATGGTTACCTTAGTCCAATCTTGGGATGATTCCCAAGATGAACCCCCTTCAGGAGAGCCAATGTCATAAATTGCTTAGGCTCCTATCGGGGGGGATACATTTTATGAGACTGAGGATGACCAGGTTGGTCTAAAGCAACCCATTGAGGATGAACCGATTTTCTCACCCGAGATCCCCTAGTTAGGGAATGAGGAAAAATGTCTCTATAGACCAAGGAACAACATATGATTTTGAGACATATGAATGAGGATCAAGAATTCTTTAATTTTGAGGGTGAGGAATATCTTAGTGAAGTCTCACTTGAACTCAAAGAAAATGATTTTAGTGAGAGAAAAGGGCTTGAGGAATCTGATGAATTATTTGATGGCCCTATAATTGAGGAATTTTATCCTACTGGGGTCGACATGGAGGATTCCGAACCTGAATTATTGGATGATTCAATCAATAGCCCCATTTCTCAACCACACCCCAAAGAATTAAATGATGATACCAGACCCAAGTCAATTCTGATTTAGCCACAATTGTTTGACTTGGATATTTTAGATGGGGTGTACAACGATCTGGAGGTCCCAAAAACCCTGATTTTGGAGGGTAGAAATTTGAAAATGAAAATCTGGGAGGCTACTTTTGAGGGAAATACAAGTTTGGATTTAAGGGTTCCTATTGACATGAAACCACCTACCTTCTACCAGGACCCTTACGATATCTTTAACGTGCAACCCAAGCTTGAAATAATTGATTATTTTTCTGAGCTGAACGTTAAGTGGACTTTCGCACTTAATGAACCATCTTTACACATTGTTCGACACTTTGGTCTTGGGTTGCACACCACTAAACTGCAGGCCCGACCCCGCAAGCTCAACAATCTTTGGTTCTGGATGATTTTCATCCAGAACCTGAGAACCACTCCACCTTGGGGCATGGGTCTGCATCATAATCTGGTCCACGTCTATGGACATCTCCTACTGACGGGTTTAAGGATCAATTTTTTAATTGTGATTCTGTCCCGCACTTGTGAATTCCTAATTTCTTCTTTGTATGTATGTTATGCCTAGTTGAGGGCATTAAATTTAGCATGTGTTTATATCTCACGTTCCCTACGGAGCTACCGGATTTCTCACGATATTCAGGTGATATTCTGTTTACTCCACCTTTTCATGTCTTTATTTGTACAATGAGGACATTGCATCATTTAGGCATGGGGGGTGGATATTTGATCCTGAATCATTTTATTAACTCTGTAGAATTTCTTTTAGTTTCTTTAAAAAAAAATGAAAATTTGAAAAAGATAAAAAAAAGAAATTAGGAAAAGAGAATTTAGGCATTTGGAAGTTATTAACTTTAGGAAATGATATGATAGGACCTAAACACTTAGATTCTTCAGGTCTTTGGGCTTAATTAGCTCGGCTGTCCACTTGAATGTGAACTTAGTCTCGAGTCCTCGCCAAGTAATTCTATTTTAACTGGACAATAAATTGGGGTGATAAGTATATGACTTATCAACCCACCCTCTGATTTGGGGGGACCTTATGCCTAAGCATCTACACACTTTTTTTTGCACTGACTCACTTTTCAGTGGTTTCTTTGGAAATTGGGTGGCTAATGAACTGTCTAGAGTGATATGGTTGGCAAGTTGTCGGTGGTAATGGCTCATCAGCCAGTTGTTCGGAGCCTAGCCACAAGACCATTTTCATCGTACTGCCTTTAGGTAAATCTTAGATCAGGGAAGCCACCTACTTAAAAAAAAAAGAAAGAAAAAAAATAGAAACAAATAGAAAAAGGAGAAAATAAAAAATATAAACAAAACCACACTTCACAGCACGAGTATGGTTGGCAAGTTACTGTGGGTAACTGCTCATTAGCTGGTTGTCCAGAGCCCATCTCACAAAATGCACAATAATTCCCAAAACACTTAGGGAAGAAGCAGGAAGTAGAATAAACCGGGGAGATATACACTAGGTTCACCCTTATGCTGACCCCATAAATAAAAGAAGTAGGGAGAAAGCTACCGTTTGAAAAGGTAAATCTCTAGACAAGGTCACCTAGGGTCGTAGAAACCTGAAGTCCGTCTTAACGGCCGCTTAGTGAGTCTTTCACTATTTTCACTAGATGCATAGCACTTAGGTCCTTTTCGAGTCTTGGGCGGGTTGGGTAGCTGTAAAAAGTTATGTTGGAACTCTCAAACTCCAAGAGTCCAAAAAAAAAAACAAAGAAAAGAAGGAAAAAAAAAAGTATCTTCCCTTTTCAAATAAGGCGAGGACTTGGGTGGTCTGCATTCTGGCAAACACCTGGGTACTGTTGAGTCTTCATAGTTTAGGACCCTTAGTTGAAAATTTCTATTGTTAATAAATGACTTAGGCCTAAGTGATCTAATCCTAATTTTGATTTTATACATAGCATGTAGTTTAATTTTACTAGGGACTAGCAAAAGATAGGCATGGGGGTATGATGTAGACACATCTATTTAGGTTAAAATGCATAGTCATGCATGTTTCTAGGCTTAGATTTGCATTTCATGTTATAAATATCGCATAGCATGCATCATTTTGCATTTAGAGTAGTTGTATATATTTTAAGTTAATTATGTCCTTTTTATGGTCAGGAGAGAAGATGATTCATTTTATGGCCTCAAATGGACAATCCGACTGCATGGATCTGATCAAGACGACGATCGGAGTCTAATGCCTCCGAAATCATCTAAATCAGATTCCCATAGCATCATATGCCAAGAAAGATCAACGGAAAAGGGACTAGGTGACATAATTCAGAGCTTCAAATGACAAATTCGACCATGTGGATGGATCCAGGTCGATGATCATAGCCCAACCACTTGAAAATTGACTCAATCTGATCTTTGTAGCAGCCCTAACAACAGAAAGAAGATGGACGGCCCAGATCGCGTCACGCGGTGTAACCCAGGCTGGCCATGTGCACGCACGGCCACCA
Organism: Thalassia testudinum; assembly: GCA_037157565.1. NCBI lineage: Eukaryota > Viridiplantae > Streptophyta > Magnoliopsida > Alismatales > Hydrocharitaceae > Thalassia > Thalassia testudinum. The sequence goes on from JAZHRO010000080.1 coordinate 665,705, forward strand.
CACTCGCACAGCAGTGGCAGCGCGCATGGGTGCGCGGAGCGCGCGCCAGCGCAACGGTGGTTGGGTGTGTGGGCTATCTTTAGCGACGTTTATGACTGTCACTAAATGTCCTGTATACAAATTTGATTCTTTCCTCCACTATAAAAGGACCCCTACCCCTCCCATTTTTCTTCATATCTTCCTTTCACCACCTCCAAGGCTCTAGAGAGAGCTTGTCCTAAGCCCAGGATGCTCCTCTAGAGTAGAAAAGAAAATAGTTTTTCCACCTCTCATGCCCATTCATGGAGCATCTCGTGGCCGTCCTTTTACAGCCCTTTGAGAAGAAGATCCTCGCCGAGATGCCGTCCTGCCCCATCCTTCATCCTCCGGCTTCGTCCCCGTTCGTCCCGCTCCTCACTACCCTCCTCCAGGCGACGTCAGAGCGAGTCATCCTCTAGGCGACCGTCGAGGGGGATTCTCTCACCTCTTTCTATCATTTTCGCTTTCGTAGTGTAGCTTTTCCGCTTTCGTAGTTGTAACAAACATTTATTCATAAATAGATGATTGTTCTTCTCTCTCTCTTTCTCTCTCTCTTTCCTTTATATTTTGCAAGTAGATTAGCTAGAATTCATCAACCTGATCTCTTGCCATATTAAAAAGCCAAAAAACATTATAAAAGATAAAATGTCAAAAACAAATAAAAGCGAAACACAGATTTTTCAAAATCAAACGTTCACCTCATCGTGTTCAACCCGGGACTCACTTTTCGAGTTTCTGTTATTAATTTTATCTGATCGATGGATTTTCTCGCGAATCGAACTACAACGATGGGTCCTCCAAACCCGAACCTTTTCGCGTGCGAATCCGTCGCCATCATTTAACAAAGACAAGTGCGTTCTAGAGAGTAGGTTGAATTATGTGTGCCTGTTGCTCCCGTGTGTTGTTTTGGTTAACCCTATTGAAGTTTGTAGGGTTGGGGATGGGTTGGGATGGCAGCATCCCGTGTTGTCTAGCATCTGCTAATTGCTCTAATCGTCTCGTCAATTCTGTCATCAATTGATTCATTTCTTCTTTATGTCTCAAATTCATTTCTCGCATTTCTTTGAGGACTAGACTCAGATCAGAAGGCTAGGTTTCCTGAGTAGGTTGTGGCTGGTATGTGCGTGGTTGTGTGTACCTACTAGGTTGCCCATAAGTACTAGACTTAGTCAAGTTAGGTCCCTAGGTGGGTTTCTGACTTGACTTGGCAACGTTAGGATGATTACTCCATCCAGGGTTGAAGGTGTTTGAATAGGGATCATTTCTAGTGTATCCCTGGAGTGCATTAACATCCTCAGGTTAATTAGGCATCGAGATGCCTAATTCAGAATTTGAGGTCATCAAGGTCCCTCCTTAGTACCTAGAAAGAATTGGGTCCAAGTAAAGTTGGCTCATAGGTGGAGCCGTGGTTAGGTCCTTAATATTGTGCACCATTTCTTGACCAAGAGGGTTGGGCAGTTGGGTGCGGGTTAACATACAAATTCCTTGGGTAGGCATAGGGTTTACTCTGGAATGTGTACCTAAGGAACTCCCGCCCTTCAAACGGTCATCCAATTTCTTATCCAAACTCTACATTTTTCCCAACGAATTCCACCTTATCTAATCATTGTGCAATCAGTTCTAAATCAACCGAGTATGAATTATCCTTAACTTCATAGACTCACCTCCTTGGTTGATTTGATCTGTTAAAGGTGGACATTGAGGCATTGTTGAGGGAATTTGCACTCATATTCTTAAATAATTCAAAGGCTCCCTCAGCTTCTTTACTTAGGAAATTACCCCCACATGCTGGATCAATAAAATTCTTCAAATTGTCACTTAACCATAATAGAAAATATGGGCCAAGTGCCACTTGGGAATCCCATGATGAGGGAATTTCCTAGCTAAGTCATTGATCAGGTTTTTACACCGTTTGTAAAATGTGATTTTTATGAGTCATTGCAACATGAAAAATCGATTCGCTTTTAAAATTTGTAACCTAGATAGTGGAGTATCTAGGGTCATCCAAGGAGGCAAATTCTTGCAAATATAAATCTCTCACTTGACAATGCGGAAATCACCTTTCCTTTTGGGTTTTTCAATATAAGATTTTTATGTTTTGAAATAACGACAATCACAAAGTTATGAGCGAGAAGGCGACTACACCTAAGTTGTTGAAACTAAAACCTAAGTGACAAGCAAGTTCTCTCTCTAAGATCACTCTAGGTACATGAAGACCTAGAGTAATTAGAGAGAGAGAGGGTGTGGGCACTAAGAAAAAAGAACAAGATGCAACAAGAAATGCAATAAGAATTTAAAGAAGGCAACTTTACTTAAAGGAAAATTTTGTTTTACAATAAGACAGTAGAGGAATGCTTCTACTAAAAATTGAAAAGACAAAATAGTAAAACACAAAAATCCTCCTGATGATGGTGGTGAAGAAGATGAAGCCCTTGCTCCAACTATGGTTGCTCCCGAAGTTGAAAAGAACTCCTCCTTCTCCTTCCTTTGAAATGATGCTCCAAAGTGTAGTCACCTCTTGGCAAGCCCAAAGGGGGCATGACTAAACTCCTCCAAAGGTGGATGGCTTCCACCTCAATGTCTCCTTCAAGGGTGGGCATGGACAACCCTCAAATCCTCCTCCTAAGGTAGGCGTGTACCTTAGGTATTCTCCCTTTGCCTGGCATGGGCACAAGAGAGAAGAGATGAGGGGAAGTCACCAAGGGGACGGAGTGTCCCCTTAATCTTCTTCTTCTTCTTCTTCTTCTTCTCTTGTCCGTCTATGGAAGGTGGAATTATAGGTAGAAAATTATGTAGCCAAAGGTGTGTGTTAATGGTGGTAGGTAGGGGTATATATAGGAGTGGTAGAGGGTAGGTGTAGTTAATGGATGGAGGGCTAGGATGGGTTGTAGAGGGTGGTTATAGGATCCTAGGGTTGAGAAGGGTGGCGCCAAAATGGAAGGGTGCTTGATGGTTGGCACCAACCCTAGGTGAGAGCTTGGGTTAGGTTTAGGTTAGTGTGTTGTAGGGTTGAGATGGAGTTGTAGGTGGTGGTTGTTGGGATCCATGGTGGGTTTTATTTCATATGTTGGGATCCATATGAGGGGGTGTTTAGGTGTAGGTTAGGTTGAGTTGGCACCAACATAGGTGTGGTTATGGGCTGGTTAGGTGGCTCCAACTTGTGGATGGTGGTGATGGGGTATGGTGGTGAATGGATGGTGAGGATTGAAGGTGGAGTTGGTGCCAACAAAGGGGTGTATATAGGTGGTGTGTTGGCGTCAACTAGGGATGGTTTCTGGTTAGTTAGGGTGGTTTTAGGTGGCGCCAACCCTAGGGTTCTAGAAGGTGGGTAGGTGTAGGGTAGGGATGGCCTTATAAGTTGGTGGTTATGTGGTGGATGGTTGAGGTATTTGGCGCCAAGTGTAGGGATGTGTAGGGGGGTAGTTATGGTGGGTTAAGTGGTGTTGGTGCCAAGTGTAGGTGGGTTAAGGGTGGCGCCACTAGATGGATGGTGGAGATAGGTTATAGGGGGATGTGTAGGGTGGATGATGGGGCTTCAAGTTGGTGACAACTTGAAGGGATGTGGAGGCTCTTTTGGCACCAACTTGAAGTGGGTTAAGGTGGTGGTTATGGGTAGTTTTGGAGGGAAAATTAGGTGGCTTTTGGTGGTGGTGGTGTGAATGGTCATGAGGGTTGGTGGCGCCAACTAGGAGTGGACTAGTTAGCTTGCTTAGGTGGTGGACTTGAAGTAGTGGTTAGGGTGAAGTTAGGTTAGGGTTTAGATGGATGGCCATGGAGGTGGAGCTGGTTTTGAGCTTAGCTAAGCTAGCTAAGCTAGATTAACTAATGCTTGAGTAGAAGAAAAGGTAGGAAGGATTAGGGTTTAGGGAGGAGGAGCTGAGGGAGTAGGTTTGAGCTACCTTGAAGCTTGTGGGAGCTATCATTTGCTGAAGAAGTCCTTGTAGGAGCTCAACTACTCTACTTTAGCTAGCTAGTTCTTCGCTAGCTACTCAATTGAGTAGGTTGAGCTGGGTTGAGTTGATATCAACTATTCTGTAGCTGGGGGAAGCTAGCTGTGAACTTCTCTACTGACCTAGCTTAGCTAGCTAAAAACTAGTAGCTAAGATAAGTTGATTGGAGCTCTTGTGAGCTAACAAGAGGCAGGTGGAGCTAGGTGGAGCTGGAATGAGCTGAGTTGGAGCTACAATGAACTCATGTCAACTCAGTTGAGCTAGCTAGAGCTCCCAGTGAACTGATTGGAGCTAAGATGAGCTAGACTCGACCAAGTTGAGCTGGATCTAAGTTGAGTTGAGGTAGGTTTAGATAAGTTGAGCTACCTTGAGCTACCATTTAGTCAAGATGAGCTGGATGGAGTTGGAAGGAGCTAAACCTAACTAAAGTAAGCTGGCATCCAGTTATGACGAGTTGGCTTTAGTTGAGTTCCAACTGAATTGAACTTCTTCTTCACCGTTTGCCTTCATGAGTGTTAGGGTTTTAGGGCTATGCTTATCTGTTTTAACCCTAACACTCAAAATAAACATGTTAAAAATAACAAAACAATGCAATGCATGCCTAGCCTATGTGATGCCTAAATGTAGCCCAAAAACTCATTTGCGGAGTTAAAATCCTAAGAGCTAGATTTGTTTTATAGTATAAGAATGATGATAAACTAGCATTTATCAATCATTAAATCTCTCCCAAGCCTCATGCAATTGTTCCCTAGGGTTCTACCTGAAGGTTGTAATGGCACATCTAAGGGCATTTATTTTTCCTATGGGAAAGAATTTTTTCAGAAAAGTGCTTCTCAAATCTTCTCAAGTTAGGATTGGTCTACCAATTATCCTCAACCATTGAGCAGCTTTATCTTTTAAAGAAAATGGGAACATTTTCATCATTAAGGTATTTTCATTCATGTTCCTTGGGCCAAAGGTCCTTCCTATGTGTAGAAGTTCTTCAAGGTGATGGAAGGGGTCATCAGAGTTGTGGCCATCAAAGTGGGGAATTAGATTAATGATTTGTGGTTTGAGCTTAAAATCATCCCCATCTTGAGGTACCCTAATAAAAGGTTCAGGTTGGGCATCAGGAGGATTGTAAAAATCTATGAGAGGCCGGTCTGCTCTCCCATTTTGGAGTTAGGTAATGGCCTGTACTACGACCTGCATTTGTCTGTCATGATGACAACCTTGCCTATCAATCTGCCTCTATAAGGAAGCCATTGGATCCAGATTTTGTTCCTCCTCTTCAACCTCATCTTCCTCGTGGTGACTAGCTATTGAAAAGGGTTTAGATTCAGATCTTGGACAATTAGGTCTTCTCCTAGGATTTCTCTCTAAAGGTGGTAGCAAATCAAGATGTAGAGATCTTCTACCTTGCATGCACCAGAAGAATGTTTAGGGATGAGAGAGAGAAGACAGATGCAAGAATACCCACCCTCTCAGTACAAGCAATCAAGATAGTCCTTAGAGTGTAAACCCTAAAGAGGCCTAATCTTGGCTCCCTAAAACAAGAATAGGTTAGATCAACCCTTGAATTACTTGGCTGGCTAGAAGGGTGGGACCCCCTAGGACACCCCGCACTGCCGGATGATTAGCTCATAGTTGTGGGCTATTTAAGTATTTAAATGCCTAAACATTAGGATAATTCTAACATTTATTTAGCATAAATTAGGATGTAAATAGATTAATTCATATTTTTAATTTAATTACATAATCCATACATTGCATTCATATTTTAAGTGCATTTAGAATTAGCTTAGAATGCCATTCATCTAATTAGTTAACTAATTAAGTACATTGTTTTAGTTAACATAAAACTTGAGGGTTTGTATATAAATAACCATAATATTTTAATAATATCCTTTATTCTTCTTCTTCTCAGCAACGGCTCGGCTGCCGCTGCAACGCCTCCGGCCTCACTAAAAGCGCATTCATGGATCGGCGGAGAAGGTGGATCTGCTCCCGCCTCTCCATTCAAATTTGTGCAGGCCGCTACAAAAGGAGAGAGGATGCTGAGCGAGGCAGGCCTCCACCACCGACCCACCACTGTGCAGAGAGAACTTCTCTCTTCCACTCCATACTGCCGGCCTCTACCGTGGCGGCGAGTCTCCACCACCGTGGGCGTGTGGTGTGACAGGCCACACCGCCATCCAGAGCTTGCCCGCATTACCGTGAGCACCTTAGCGTGCATCTCCCTCGCCGTCGTCACCAACCACCACCGCCGCAACCGCCATCACTGCAATCACCTTCTCATTCACTTAAGACGTCCGGGAAATTTCCCGAACGTCTGAAGCTACCCGCTCACCTGCGATCACCTGCCTGCGTACCCGTCTGAAGTCCACCCGCACCCGCACAACCACATCCGCCCATCTCACCGTTCACGCCCGCACCACCACCCCCGCGCCTGCGCCTTCATCCGTGCGCGCCCACGCCTACAGCGCCACCCACCAGCCTCCAACGCAACCGTGCCCACCATCAGCCTTCGCCATCTCCACGCCCTCCAGACCGCGCACGCCCTCCTCAGCCTACAGCGCCCACCTCCCGCGCCTGCAGAACTCCAACCGCAACCACACCCGCGCCTGCCGAACCTCCAGACCGCGCCCACCAGCCTGCAGCGCCCTTCTCCCGCGCCTGCAGAACCGCCACCAGCAGCACCCTCTTCCCCGCGCCTGCAGTCCAGCGCTCACCACGCCTGCGCTCCCGTGCCCACGCGAGCCGCAGCAGCGCCCACGCCAGCAGCAGCAGCCACCCCCGCAGCAGCAGCGCGCGGCAGACTTCACGCCAACAGGCCGCGCGTGCTCACCAGTTGCAGCACCTCCGCCGGAGCTCGTCCGGCCACCACCGATTCGAAGCTCTTGGTCCAAGGGACCTCCTCCGAGCTTCCCGCGCTCGGCCATCCGCTCCTCGTCGCGCAAGACAAAGGGGAAAAATTCCCTTGTTTTGCTACAGTAAACCATCAATTAGAAATTACATTTTCTGCCATTGCCACTTTTTAATGATATTTTATTGATTCTGCATTGCGGAAAATATCCTCTAGTTTCTCATAATTGCCATTTCAGCACTGTTTCTTGCTTAAACCTTAATCTAAAGGCAATCTTGGCTTGATTCTTGTCCAAACTAACTATGAACGAACGTTTTTAATTGGTGCGAATTTTAATACGTCATTGCCTCCCTGTGGATACGACCCGCTCCTCTGTGAGTGGTTATTTCTTGTTAAATATTGATTAGTCGATTTTTTCCACCACATTAAACTACAAACGACTTTAAAGCGAAAGATCGACAAGTCAAATGGCGCCGTTGCTGGGGAGGCAACAGACGCAATAATTTCGCCTAATTTTATTTTGATTATTTATCAATTGCACAGAGATTTGACCATTTATTATTTTCTTTTCTGTGCGAGAAATTTTGTGCAAGAATCAGCCTGTGTGAGAGGCGACCCTTGACGTTGCCAGACGAGAAGTGGACGAGCAATTTTGAAAGGAGGAGAAGGATGAGGACGCGATGGACACCATTGTATTTAGTCGCTAGTTTAATTAGACTGGAATTAAGACTGTAGACTTAATTTTTCATTGCAGTTAGTTTGAAACCCTTGTTCTGGGGCGTATTTTGAGGGGTTTGTTCCCCGATTTTGTTTTGGGCCCGTTTTGGATAACTTTTAGGACCTTGTTCCCTTTTCTTTAGATTTAGGTTTATTTTTTTTATTATTACTTTTATTTGCTTGTGCATAAGTAGTTCTAAAAAAAAATAGAAAAAGAAAAAAATGAGCTGCCTGCTAGAAGCTGCCTGCCCTAGGACGAACCATTTAGGTCTGTATGAGCAGCCTCTAGATTTACTTTTCTGCATTGCGTGCATTTTTACATCGAAGATCGCTGGAGGCAAGGTATGTATTCTCTTACTTTGCATCTTATTTTTGATCACGCATTGCATTTAGGATTTAATGCAAAGACCACAAAGTTTTCTTGAAGCGATCTAACAAGTGGTCACATATATTCGAAAAAGGGACTAATTAAAGGAGGGACATCTAAAAATCAAGGACTTGATTGTAAAACATGGTGTGCGATTCAAAATTCAAAATCATTTTGCGGTGAATGCACACTTATATCTGTTGCACCATAGCACTCATTTAGACACTCCTAAGTCTTGAAACGACTAGGACAAGAGCCCTCCTATCGTTGGATTCTGAAGTGTTCGGAACTGGAAATCAAAGGTTTTGTAAATCCAAAGAGGGGGATACCCTGTCACGGATTTTTGGGGGTAGTTGAGGAGCACCGCGAAAGCACAGCTTCAAAGGAAGGTTTAGGCCTACTTGCATCCCTCGATCTTCCGTCTTTGGATTTACTTGACCATTTGAGATTTAGGGAAGAATACCTAAGTTCCAACTAGGTCTTTTTAGGCATTTCGAAGGTTGACAATAGGCACGTAATTGATTGGGCAACTTGTTTTGTCACCTACAATTTGAACTAAATTCAAAAGCCTAAAATCTGTAAAGACCAAACAAGTCCGTTTGAATTGTGTTTGTAGTGCATGCTTGGTAGGCGTTCTCTTAGGAGACAACTTGTATTTGATCCTGAACCTGAAAGAATCCTAAGAAAAGACCTCCCAAGGGTAGAAATGGTCGGTCAAAGGAGCCTTAAGGAATATTTCATCCCAACCAACCAAGCTGGCCCAGCACTACGTAGACCTGGAGGGGACAATCCATATGAGATCAAAAGTAGTACCATATCCTTGCTACCCTCCTTCTATGGTACTACTAGGGAAGACCCTTACAGGCATATCGAGGAATTCACCGAGGTCTGTTCCACGGTGAAGCTGCAGGGCGTTACTGATGACGCTCAAATGCGGACCCTCTTTCCCTTCTCCCTAAAGGACAAAGCCAAGTATTGGTATCACACCCTTGATAATATAAATACTTGGGATGCCCTGAAGAAGGAGTTTTTGAAGAAGTACTTCCCCATGAGCAAAACAAATCACTTTAGGAGGGAAATTATGAGTTTTGCTCAAAAGGATGGGGAAGCATTCCATGATGCGTGGGAGCGCTTTAACGATTTGCTGAGACTTTGCCCACATCACCAGGTGCCTAAATGGCAACTGGTTGAAAGGTTCTACACCGGACGTAATGATTCGCATAGGCAAACTGTGGATGGTGCCTGTGCAGGAACCTTTCTATCTAAGACTGAGGATGAAGCTTGGAACTTATTTGATACTTTGAGTCAGAATTCTATTCACTTGAATTCTGCCTACATGGATAGAAAGCCCACTCTCATGCAAAGAAAGTTGGAGGCGAATGAAGCAAGGGACACCCAGAATTTAGCCTATCAAATTCAATTACTGAATCAAAACATGGAAAGGCTTATGTCGAACCCGAGTTCATTCGTACCTAACACCTCCACATCCCAAGCTTCCAAATGCGTAATTTGTCAAGGCAATACACATGCCACTGTGGATTGCCACTTGGCCTCCCAATTCCCTGAGCTTGTACAAGCGGATTTGGATGCCGCTCAAGGGTTCCATCCAAGACCTCGTAATGATCCTTTCTCCAACACTTATAATGAGGGATGGAGGAACCACCCAAACTTTTCATGGAGACAAGGAAATGTCTCAAATTCAGGGAATTACAAACCACAATCCTTTCAAAACCATCAAATGAACCAACCTCAGACCTTTGCCCAACCTAAAACCTTTGAGATGGATGAATTGAAGGCGATGTTGAAAACTATGCAAGAAAGTCAAAGTGCCATAATCCAATCTCATGACAAGGCTATACATGAGATGAAATCATAAATTGGACACCTTGTTGAGGCCGTTAGACAGAGGGAGACTGGGAAGTTTCCTAGTGCTGCTGAGGAAAATCCTAAAGGAAAAGGGATTGTCTTTAGGGAGCATGCTCAGGCGGTGACTATTCTGAGGAGTGGGAAAGAAATTTCCAAACCCGATGCTCCTATAGTCTCACCCCCTAAAAAACCATCCACCCCGACTTTCACCCCCACTGGAGAAGATTTGCCCAAATCTTCTCCACTTGAAATCACCTCACCGGAAGAAGTTGCCCCGTTCCACCCCTTACTCGACATGACAACCCTTCCACCCAGAGATCGAGAGTGCCTTTTCCAGAGCGCTTATCCACCTCTGGGCAGACTTCTGCTGGCTCATCTGGAGCCAAAGATAAGACGGATGAGATTATGGAAACTTTCAAGCAAGTGCAGATTAACCTACCTTTGCTTGAAGCTATCAGGCAGATTTCGTCTTATGCCCACTTCTTAAAGGACTTGTGCACGAAAAAGTGGCAATCTAGAAAATAGGTCCAATCTAAAGTTGTCCTGCCTGATTCTGTTAGCTCAATTGTTCAACATGGCACACCCCCGAAACTTAAGGACCCAGGAGCCCCATACATCTCTGTAGTTATTGGTGACTTACAAATTGATGAGGCTCTACTTGATCTGGGTGCGGGGGTGAGCATCCTTCCGAGCTACGTGTATGAACAACTTGGGGGAGGCAATCTGAAGCCTAGCCCTGTAATCCTTCAAGTTGCTGATCGATCACTTAAGACACCACGGGGAATTTTGGAAGATGTCCTCGTAAGAGTGGAGGATTTCTTCTTTCCCGTTGACTTCTTAGTTTTGGACACTGACCCTACCAACAAGCCAACCAAACCCTCCATCATTTTGGGCTGCCCCTTCCTTGCAACTTCCCATGCTTCAATTAATTGCAATACTGGGGCATTGAAAATGGGCTTTTGGAACAGGAAAATCCGACTTAATGTGTTTGATGCTTACAAACAAGCTGGACTTGAGGATTGTTCTCATGTTGAGGTGATAGATGACCTGATTGAAGAGGCAACTCCTGCAATGTTATGTGATGACCCCCTTCAGCATGTCATGCTAAATGAGCATTCCCATCTCTTGGAGGAATGTGAAGGGGATATACTAGAACTAGAGGAATTGCTAGGAGTTTCTGCTGAGTCTCTTCCCCCATCATTTCCGCCGAAGGCAGATTTAGTACCTGAGATGGGGACATCTATTATGAAACCCTCAACCATACAAGCCCCCAACCTTGAGTTGAAACCCCTCCCTGACACTCTCAAGTATGTTTTCCTAGGTGCCAATGATACCCTCCCCGTTATCATTTCGGCTGTGCTGTCTGAGGCACAGGAGGGAGCCTTGATTGAATGCCTGTCTAGGCACAAGGAAGCTATTGCTTGGAGTATTGCTGACATTAAGGGTATAGACTCTACACTCTGCATGCACCACATTTATACTGATGATTCCATCAAGCCTTTTAGGGACATGCAGAGACGTCTGAACCCTAATATGAGGAAGGTTGTAAAAAAGGAAATCCTGAAGTGGTTGGACGCTGGGATCATATATCCCATTGCTGATAGTAAATGGGTCAGTCCCATTCATGTGGTGCTAAAGAAGGCAGGCTTTACTGTGGAACTCAACGACCAAGGTGAACAAGTTGTCACTAGACCCTCAACTGGATGGAGGGTCTGTATTGATTACCGCAAGCTGAACACCGCTACCCAGAAGGATCACTTTCCTTTTCCTTTTATTGATCAAATTCTCGAAAAATTGGCAGGGAATAAGTATTATTGCTTTCTCGATGGATATTCTGGGTACAATCAGGTGGCAGTCTTTCCTGATGACCAGGAAAAGACAACATTCACGAGTCCTTACGGTACTTTTTCATTCAGGCGTATGCCGTTTGGATTATGTAATGCCCCTGCAACTTTCCAGCGGTGTATGATGTCTATCTTTTCGGACATGATTGACGAGTGTGTTGAAATATTTATGGATGACTTCTCTATTTATGGCTCGTCTTTTGACTAGTGTCTCCTGCACCTGGAGAATGTGTTGAAACGATGTAAGGAGATTGGTTTAGTCCTCAGCTGGGAGAAAAGTCACTTCATGGTATAGAAAGGAATTGTACTTGGGTATGTTGTATCCGAGCAAGGTTTGGAAGTAGATAAAGCCAAGATTGATTCTATTTCCAAACTTCCATTGCCTACGAATGTCAAACAGATTAGATCCTTTCTGGGCCATGCTGGCTTTTACAGGCGCTTTATTAAAAATTTTAGTAAGATTTCTAGGCCACTTTGTGACTTATTGGCGAAGGAATCTTCCTTCAGTTTTGATTCAAAGTGTGCCGAGGCCTTTCAAACTCTAAAGGAGGCCTTGATCTCTACGCCTGTTCTCCAAGCTCCTGATTGGACACTCCCATTTGAGCTTATGTGTGATGCTTCGGATTATGCAGTGGGAGCAGTTCTTGGACAAAGGGTTGAGGGAAGACCTCATGTGCTACATTATGCAAACAAGACTTTAACTGAACCTCAGCAAAACTACACCGTCACTGAAAAAGAATTACTTGCTGTAGTTTTTGCTCTGGAGAAGTTTAGGTCTTATTTACTTGGGTCTAAGGTGGTTATTTTTACTGATCATGCAGCAGTGAAACATCTCATTGCTAAGAAAGATTCTAAGCCACGTCTGATTAGGTGGATCTTACTCCTTCAAGAATTTGACTTGGAAATACGTGAAAAGAAAGGAGTAGAAAATGTTGTGGCTGACCACCTGTCTCACCTTCCTCTTAATGACTCTATTTCTGAAGACATTCGCGAGACATTTCCCGATGAAACTCTAATGGCGGTGGTATGCAGACATTGTAAATTACTTGGTCACTGGACAAACTCCTGGCTCTTGGGATGAGCAGAAAAGAAAGAGATTTATTTCTCAAGCAAGATATTTTCATTGGGAAGAGCCAAAATTATTCAAAATTGGACAAGACCAAGTATTGAGACGTGTGCCTGAAGAGGAACAACAAAGTGTGCTGACATTTTGCCATGAACTTCAATGTAGAGGACACTTTGGTGCTAAGAAAACTGCTTTTAAGGTTCTCCAGTCCGATTTTTGGTGGCCTTCCTTATTTAAGGATTCTCATAATTTTGTTAAGGCCTGTATTAGATGTCAATGGACTGGAATGATTGGGAAGAAGAATGAAATGCCTCAACATCCTATTCAACCTGTTGAAATTTTTGATGTGTGGGGAATTGACTTTATGGGCCCCTTCCCGTCGTCCCATGGTTTTGAATATATCTTGGTGGCAGTTGATTATGTCTCTAAATGGATAGAGGCCATTCCTACGCGCACAAATGACCATTCTGTGGTTTTGAAATTTGTGAAGGCCAATATCATATCCCGTTTCGGCTGCCCCAAGACTATCATAAGTGATGGGGGACCTCATTTCCGAAACCACCACTTCAATCGGTTAATTAAGAGTTTGGGAGTGACTCACAAGGTTTCTACCCCTTACCATCCTCAGACAAGTGGCCAGGTTGAAGTATCAAATAGGGAGAAGCAAAAGCGAATCAAGTAACTATGTGCTCTACTCTTCCAACTCACTCCAAGCACAAGTGACTTAGAGTAATGGAAGGGTCAAGACAAGGAAATAAACTACAAAGATAGATATGATAGAGGAAAGCTTATATTGAAATGTGAGTCTAATTACAAGAAATTTAGAGAGATCATGATGATAACATCATCATGAGCCATAACTAGCTTTAATTAATCAGAATCAAGTGACAAATGCTCCTACATAACAGCCTGAGAGTCATAATTCACTGAATACCCATTCTGAGAAGAGTGCATTAAAATAGGGTTAATTCTACAGTTTTAACATCATATCATGAATGCAGAGTAACTACGGGGTTTCCCAGGGGTTAATATAAGGTATAATAAGCATTAAAGTCTAATTAGAGGGTCCACACAGACAGAAACGAGTTTTCGTGCACTTCGAGAACTGATTTGACCTTCTAAACCTTCTAAATTCATCTAAACCTTCTAAAATTTATAGAAAAATATTCCATGATGTTTGGTATCCTTGGTTTGACCATTTGAGCCTATTTTGACCTTAAACAGAGTCTCAAGCAGAAAGTTGCCCTAATTTGGGTTTCTGCTCAAATTGCCCAGTCAAACTTGGTAAAACTCAAATCCAACTTCACCATCAGATTTTTTGAATCCAAATTAGGTTTGTACCAAAATTTGGGCCTAATCAGAGATCATCTTGACTTAGTTTGCATTTTAGTTCAGTTAGACTCTTTCTCTCTCAATTAACCCTTCAGCTTTTGAATTGTTTCCAGATTGGTGTCTAACTTTCTCATCGTTCTTTGCAAATGGGTCCTTGCTGCCATTGGTGTGAACACACCAAGCTCTGTCGAGATTCGAGCAAAGATTTCTTGCTCGATTCTCAATCAAACACTCCCAAACTTGAAAGAGAGATTCGTTAAGGAATTCCCTTCCAAATGAACTCGGCCATGGACCCTAACTCCTTCCCAATGTCTCATGCGAATGCATGAAAGATTCGGGTGCCTTTTGTGAGTGAAGCTCTTGAAGCTTGAAAGCTTCTTTCCTTGCTTAGAAACACCCCCTAAGGCCTATAAAAAGACCCAGGATGTAATTCCGCTCTTCCTTAGCTAGGAACAAGGCCAAAATCCCTCTTCTTTCCCTATCTCCGGCCTCCTCTGACCTAGGCTCTGGTGGCCTCCTTCTCCGTCATCCTACAAATGGCCAATAGCCAAATTGGCCCATCCCTCTTCTTCCTCATGCTCGTCCACATCTCACCAGCCACTATGAGAGAATCCTTCCCCTTTCCTCGCCGTCGTCTCCCTCAATGGAGAAGTTCTCTTCCTGGGCACCAGCCAATCACAGCCTGCGTCCTCCTACCCCTTTCGACCATTACTATTAGGTTTCCTTACTTCCTATTCTCCTCTACTCTCTTTCCCCCTCCTTAAACTCTTATTTCGACTGCCGATATGCCCTCCACGCCTCCGTCTTCTCCATGATCGGCCGAGCTCCGACAAAGCCAACCACCCTCCACAAGCCACCAAATGTCGCCGCTCCACCTCCAAAAGCTTCGCCTCATCTTGCCCATCAAAATCCCTCACTCAACTCTTCGATTCTTCCACCACAAACATCCACCCAACACACCCCTCGCCGTTCACCCCTTCTGCCTCCGTCTGGCCACCACATGCCCTAATTCACCATACAAACACCACCACCAGACTCCACTTCCTCTAGTGATGCTAGTGAACCATCTAATCGAGGCTTTTGAGACTGTATGCTTATTTCAGGTATCAACCATCCTCTGCCATTGTTGTTGTCATGCCCAACCATATCCGCAGTGCTCCGACGAGTTCAAGGCTTAACTCCACCTCCAAGTGCTGCGGTTTAGCTTCAGGGTCTCCTCTAGGCCCTCAATTGGAGACCTCACCCGCGATTTCCCCCTCAATTGGAAGCATCTCCTTTTTCTATTGCTGCACGAAGGAGGGGGACAAAGATAGTCGCACCTTGTGGATTGAGAGGCATGCGCGCGCACATAAGATGAATTCGTGCTAAGGGCTTATCGCCCAGTCACGAGGGGTTAGGTCCCTCATCTCCTCACACCGCTAACTTGCCTACTTCACACCTCACTTGCGACACCACGCCTACAAGCCTGGTCACTATACAGACCGTAAGAGTACTAGTGGAACTTGTTAATTTCTCTGAACTTCCCTAGTCTCTTGGTTCTCTAGAAAAAAAAATACTGTATCACTATCCACAACTGAAGTTGAATACATAGCTGCATCTTTAGCTTGTTCACAACTATTGTGGATGAAACATACATTACATGATTTTGGCCTGTCTTATAAGCATAACAAAATTTTGTGTGACAACACAAGTGCCATTAATCTATCCAAGAATCTAGTACAACACTTTAGGACTAAACATATAGATGTTAGTCAGCTTTTTAGTCACAAACAAAGCTACAGACGTCCAATTTCATTCCATAAGATGTTCATATCTTAATTTAAACATCTGATGACCGTACTGCCATTTGCACTTTTTAAGATGTCCATAACTCAATCTAGACGTCTGATGAACTAACTGCCTTTCCACCGCCAAGTCAAGTCGGCCAAGCCTCCATGCATCCCAACCGTTCGGTATATCTGCTGAGTTGTTGGAGATGATCTCGGGGGAAGAAACCAACAACGGGTGCTTTTAAAAGAAGAGGTGCAGTAGCCGCAGAAGAGATCCATCTTCCCCCTGCAGGGACCTCCATTTCTACCACCGTGGAACCTACATACACCATGAAACAAGCCTACACCGTGGACCTCGCATACTTTGCTATAACCCTAACATCGCTAATCATGTGTGCAATGTGACAAAGTGCGCACGCACACCACTGCCTACCCCCCACCTCTTCATCTTCTTCCTCTTCTTTTTCTACGTGACCCACCACCACCACCTGCAACTCAACACAACCCAACACCACCGCCGTCCTTCCCTCACCCTCACTGTAGCCACCACGCCCTCACTACACCCATCGCCTAAGCATCTTCTTCCTCTCTTTCTTCTTCTTTCTTCTCCTTCTTCTTCTTCACCCATCGTCCTCTCTCCACACCAACAGAAGAACCCAACAGTAGCCCCCACCACGCCACTCCACGGCAACACCTCTGACCCTCGTTCTCATCGTCGATAGCACCAGAGCATCCACGGCGTGCTCGTCGTCGAGGCCCTCGCCTCCACACGAACCTCTAGCCATCCATGCAAGCCATGGCCACCAATGGTCATTCGCTTGCCGTCGGCCTTTCCAACTTCGATCGACCGTCAGTGGCCATTCCGGCCAACACCGAGGAACCAATGCGAAGCCCGTGATCTGAAGAGCCACCACCTCAAACCTCAAACCTAATCGCAGCTCTTTGCGTGAGTAAAGAGAGCAAATGCTCTTTTTTGAAGTGAATTAAAATTTACATCCTATGCCATTACGAACTCTTCTTTTTTTTCATTTAATATTTATTTATTACGTGAATTGCAACCGGGCCCCTTTAGTTCTTGTTAATTCTTCATACCATTTGATTGCATATCTATTTCCCCCAACATATTAGTCACATGATACTATAATTAGGGACAAATATTTGACCATCATGTTTTAACAAATTTCCAAATTAATTTTGTCCTATTCCTCACATGGAAATGACATAATCATTGTGATTATAAATAATTAAATTTTTGATAGTCGATTTTCCACTACAAAAGCATTACTATGACCCGACATTTTATGTTAAATTATTCAACGAAAGCAAAGATCGATTAATCAAATGGTGCCGTTGTCGGGGAGACAACGGGCCTAATAAATTTGTAAGTACTTTTCTATTTGCATTGATCCCTACTTATTGCTATTCATTAATCTATCATTCTTTCATGCGAGGTATGTTCTGGAGGAGGAGGAGCACAGGGGGGACACTCGTCACCTTGGTGGATCTTGTCACCATCTTGAGGATAATTGTGTTCGCATGTGGACCTTGATCCCATGCGCGTGGAGGGAGGATTGGCGACTGAAAACCTGTTTGCTTCTTTTAGTTGTAGATTAGGCTAGATAGACATTAAACATTTAATTTCTGTCTTGTGGATCTGTGTTGGGCATTTTTGGGAACCTGTTCCCAGTGCTTTTAGTGCTTATCAATCTTGTATGCGAGAGCATATTTTTGGGAGTGTGTTCCCACTTTGTTTAGTTGATTAGGTTTTCTTTGTGGATTGATGGTTGATTTAGCTCAGTTGGGATTTTTTCTTGTTAGGTTAGATATAAAGAAAAAAATTTCAAGCTTCCTGCTATAAGTTGCATTTCTATAGGACGACCATATAGGATTGTTTAAGTAGCATCTAGTTTTTCTACATTGCAGACATCTTGCACTGAAGAGAGTTGGAGTAAGATACGTCTTTTTTTTAGCATTAAATATCTGCCATGCATCTGCATTGGTATTAAATCCAAGATCACTAAAGTATTTGAATCAAATTAATTCAGTGGTCAGTTTAAAAGAAATTGGGACTGCTAAAGAGGATTGATTTAAAATCAAGTGACCTAAGTTGTGTGCTAACTAAGTCAATTGCGGAATTTTCAAATCTGAATGCGTGCATGTTTATACATTTGAGCACTTGTGCACCTCATACTTAGGCACTAGGAATTATTCTACCTCTCCTCTTACACCACAAGGGAAGTTAGCTGGAAATCAACAAGCCTATCCACCAAGTTACTTCGATTCCTCGTGAGTGAGCTCGATTCAAGGCTTCCATCCCTTGCGAGTTGGTTCTAGGCACAAACGGAGGTCGGCTAGGATTCGTAATCGCAGCAAAATCTGTTTGGCCACCAACTGAATAATTAATTCTAAGACCTAGAATCTACTAAAAGCAGATCCCACTGTATTTGTATTTGTTTTGGCAGTGGTAGAGCTCTCTAGGAAGTTTCTATTTTTATTCTGATTTCTTCTAAGTCCTAAGAGTGTTAAACCTGTTTGGCTTAATAGAAATGGATCATCCTTACTCCTATCATTTAAATCATCAGAACCAATACTTCCCATCTTTTAACTAGGATCCCATGCCCTGAGCGTATCCCTCCTTAGAGGGGTACAATGACAATTCATGGGATCAATCCAATTCCTATCTTGAGAGTACTAGCCTGATAACTCTCACTTTTGAGCAGAGCCTAGGAGCGGGATTTTCCACCCCTTGAATCCCCACCAGCATGCAAACACACAACCCTCCCACCCTTCATGATTTTTCTTATCGAGGTTGGATCGATACCCCTAGGCAACCTGAGCCTGAGATTGACTATCCTCCCCAATCTGATAGTAGTAGCCTCTCCTCTTTTATGATAGAAATGTAAAAACAACAGAAAGAAATGATGGAGTCTATGAGAGAGATGTTGAGGAATAGTCAACGACTAAATGAAGAAATTGGTCAGCTTAGCTACTCTCATATGAGTGATTTTGATCCCAACCTCTCTATGCCAATCACCAAGATCATTTTGAGGAAACAACAGATAGTAGGGATCCCATTTTGAGGAGTAGCTATCACTTAGACTCTCCCCATGAGACATAGCCACTAGAGGAGAACGATCCTAGTGATTATCCACCCAAGGTATATGGGAATCAAAAGAAAGGGAAGATGGTACCACTTGAGGACCTTGATCTCAATGATAGCATATTTTTCAGCCCTGATGACTTGGGTCAAGGTCGTGTTGTTCGTACCATTTCCTCGATTGATCACGTGGTGGAGCTCCATTCTACCCGTAGTGAGCCCAATCCTGATCCTCAACTTAGGGAACCAATGCCTAGCATACAACATTTTGAGGATTTACATGTGCCCAATGTAGATGACCCTAAGGGAATGGACCAAGATCTCGTTGAATTGGATCAATTTTGGTCTTAGGGATACAAAGAGTACTTTAGAGGAGGATGATGACCCAATAGAGGAACTTGGACTTAGAGTTTGGAGTGAATCTCGAGGGGATTATGTTATTTGAGGACTTACCCCCTAAGGATATGAATGATATGGTGAAATCTGGATTTCTCCCTACTTGCGATTTTGAAAATCATCCTCCCTAAAATAAGGAAGATATGGAGTTAGTGTTGGAGGAGGTCCAACATAAGATTGAGAAGCCTAGGAGAGACTCTTGGCGACAATACATATCAATTAAGGATTTATGCCTCGAGGAGAACAAAGAATTGAGAGATATAGGCTTACTCCATAACATTGAGACTGATCCTCCTTCAGAAGTAATTGAGGATACTAAAGTAACTCCTCCCCTTATTGGTGAATCACATATACACCCTGACAAAAACTTAAGCGAACCAAAAGAATTTGGGGATGAAATTGATGATAATGATTTAGTTGCTTCGACCTTGCAATCAAATAAATGTGATTTGGAGTCCACCATTGATTCTGATATATTTGAAGGTAAAAATATGACTCCCATTCTTGAGGAAATCATTAATGATAGGAAGGGTGACCTGAATTTCTCCACAAAAACTATTAGGGAGAACAATACAGAATCCGAATTGTTGTTGGAACTGAACTTGACACGTACTAAGCCCTCATTGGACTTAATCATTACCTCCCAACACCACAAACAACCCTTACATTCCCTAACTGATCCTTGACTCAGGTCTCTGCTCACATACATTCTTTCTGAGTAGAATATTCGGCCAGTACATCCCCGAGTGGAATGGCGAGTTTGGATTGATGCTTATATGTTTACTCTCGGCATTCAAGGATTTGGCATACTTATAAATATATCTTTTACAACCCTTCCTACTTTTGAGGACCCTTGTTATCCTCCACTCCTATTTCGGGAGGTCCCTTCTCATTTTCCTTCTGTTATTCCTAGACCTCTCCAGGTAGCTTATGAGGTTCTTTATTCTCATGTCTTCTAGCAGGAATTTGGAATCACGTTGCATCATTAGCTCGCCAACATCCATGACTACCTGTTTGCTAGGCCTATGCTCTTACGCCTATTGTTAGGGCCTAGCTCTTTCTGTTTAGAACCAGACTTACAGGTTCCCTATAAGTTTGGCTGTGGACAGAAAATGCAGCGCTTGTTGGGAGACAACCCAACGTATAGAATAATGCCTTCATCAAGTGATTTCCTTCCTTTTTCCCTTGTTTTAATTTTACAATGAGGACATTGTAGGAATTAGGCATGGGAGGGTGCATTTTGCATTTTTGATCTTTCTTAGGCAATATTCATGCATTTAGGTTAGGTATATTAGCCAAAAAAAAAAATATGAGCTGAATTGGTTAGCCCGAGCAAAATATCTTTATCAAGGAGGTTTCATTGAAGATTTTCTTTTTAAATTTGTTTCTTAGTTTAGAATCCAGTATATTTACTTCACTTGCACATAGGCTTGGTAATGAATCTTTTAAGAAAATCAATAGACTTTTAGTTTGTCAAAAAGAAGTATTGCTTCTTTTTCAGAACCCTTGGGTAGTTAGTAGGGAGTCAGGCAAACTATCTTCTATTAGCTCCACCAAACATTTGTGAGGTGAAAGTAGTGTGTTTACTGGTGCACTAAGTCTAGTGTAAGGACTCTTAAGCTATGGATAATTAGATGATGTTACCTCAGAGTTAGGCATAGTTTTTGCTCTCTATTCCTGTGTGCAAACATTGTGTGAATTCTTGAGAGTCACCAAATAAGGCAGATACACAGAGATTAAGTTCTAATAAAACTATGACTATGGTGGATGGTTACGACCATCCCTCATAGAATCCTCGGCTGAAGGAGGGTATTAGTGCCAAAGGTCAGAAATATGCTTGTCCTACCCATCCCGTTCTAGTGCTGAAGGTAGGCACTTCTACCAAAAAAGTCACACAATATCCTCTTGAATATCTTCCCTAATAATGCCTCATGAATAAAAGTTTGCATCGTGTTGTGTTAGTAGTTATAAAAAAAAAGAGAAGAAAGAAAAAAAAGAGAAAAAAATATATAGAAAAAGGAAAAAATATTAAAAAAATGAAAAAAAGGAAAGGGAAAAAAAAAGAGATGAAAAGTTCAAGTTATAGCTATGTCTTGGTGTCGATTTTATCATGTGTTGATAGCATTGAGGCAACACAAAAACACCTATTGCGATCCACTAAATATGACCCATACCTACTTTTTCAGTATTCTGATTGCTCGAATACTGGGTGAGGAATTTTGACTTACTTATAAAGTTATTAGGACTCTAATTAAAGTGTGAATGCCATGTAAGGCCACCAAACATTAAGTACATTTACAAAATCTGGTGAGATTTGTGATCTTAGAAAGGAAAGAAAAAAAAAGAAAGAGTGAGCACAAAGGAATGCAAAGAGAGCACTGTTTTTAACCTTTCTCTGGGTTGACTTATTTGATAGTCTAGAGATTTAGAGTATGCAGTACTTGACTACATGTAGTACCATATGAATATGAGCCACCAAATATGAATCCATTTAATTTCGTATCTCCTATCTAAGCCAAAAAGTCGGGGTTAAATTACAGATTATTCTCTACTCTATCCCCGAGGGAAGAAGTTGCCTATCCTGATAGAATTTTACCAAAGGTCAAGTATGAATTTTAAATGTAAGATGGCTTTCCATTTGGATCCATTGCCTAAGCTACTATCACTTCATTTTCACATTTATCTGGATCTCTAAATTTTTGGAACAAGAAAAGTATAAATCTTTGGTCATTTCCATCATTTTTTGCTAGGGACTAGCAAAACTTAGGTATAGGGGTATTTAATGAGTCTAATTTATTAGACTAATATTTAGCCTAAGTACTCTTTAATTATATGTACTTAGTTTCTAATTGCTTAAGAGTTAAATGGTAATTCATCTTAGTTTGCGTATAATTTTATGCACCAATTTTACATTTAATAACAATGGTTATGATAACCTATTTGGTGGATGCAGGCTAGATGTAAGGATTATTGGATTATGAAGGACATCATTTGTAAATTGGACTTGCACACACCAACTCCATGATTTAGTTAGCTTTTCAGTTGCAGACAAAGCTACAGACATCCAATTTCATTCCATAAGACGTTCATATCTCAATTTAAACGTCTGATGACCATACTGCCATTTGCACTTTTTAAGATGTCTAGAACAAGCCTCCATGTACTTGGACACATTGTCTTATGCAGACTCATCTTCTGAATTCAAAGACGTGTGCACCTTGGGGAACAACCCATATTCTGGTACTTATAACCTAGGGTGGCGCAACCATCCAAACTTTGCATGGTCCAACTGTTGGTGCAAGGGCACCATGATCATCAAATTTGAGGATAACAAAACACTTGTGTTTTAACATTTGTATTTGAGATTTAGATTTCAGGAAAATGCAAATGGATACAAGTGTGAAGGAGCTCAGAGCTCGCATCCATGGTGGATTGGAGGAGCTCGTTGGACGAGAAGGAGCTTCGCAAGGAGTGAAAGCTTGAAGAAGGAAGGAGGTGAAGAGTAGGATAGATTTCCTTTCTTGTTCGTTGTACTTTGTTATTGTTCCTTTTGTTGCTCTTTATTTTCTTTCTTAGAATATTTGTTAAAGAGCCTCAAAATATCTACACTGTAGTCCTAAAAACACTTGCACAACCCTAGGATACTTAGGTTTTACGTAGAAGACTTAGAAAACCTAAATAGGCTTCAGACAACCTTTTCAAACGTCTAACACAAATATCAGACGTCTGATAATGATCTTTAGGATGTTTGAATGTTGAATCAGACATCCAAACTTTTAGGGCTGGTCTTAGAGCCTTCTGTTTGTTGATTTCGAATGACTGACCCTTAGTCCAGACGTCTGATGCCTTGGCCAGACATCCAATTAGTGGAACATTAGCTTACAGAATCTGATTGTTGAGAAATGACTTTTAGGCTTCTATTAGACGTCTGTAGAGGACCTTAGATGTCTGACAAGTGATCGTTAGCCCTTGATTGAGCCAAAATCACTTTTGTTAAGGGTTATAGCGGTTTGTGCCTTGGGAAATCCATTCTCGTAATAAGTTATGTTTCTAGACGTCCAGACCTAGTGCCAGACGTCTGATATGTCGTCTGACTGAATTACACTAGAACCTTGTTTAGGTCTGACTCAAGTCAGTAAGGAAACTCATCTAGGATTAGACGTCTGATTTAGTTTCCAAATGTCTTAAGAGCATCTTCCAGACATCTGATCTTTTTCCCAGACATTTGATGACCTTGTCAAAATCATTAATGATTCTGATTGCGGCATGATTTGCCTTGGGATGATCCCCAATGACTACCTAAGGCTTCCAAAGCCTTCCTAAACCTTCCTAGACCCTCTATAAATAGAGGAGTACCCTTTCCTTGCATACACACACACACCAAGTAACACTACTTTCACATTCCTTTGTGTCATAGAGAAGAAATCATCAAGAAAAGAAGTGATCTTGCTCTCCAAGCTCCATTCAACAAATCCGAGAGTGTCGTTACTCTGCCGAGATCACGCCTATGTTCTTCCATCTAAAGGAAGTCTCTTTTGCCTATTGAAGATACGTTTAGGATATATACTTGATGATAACGTCATCATCAGCCATATTTAGCTTTATTTAGTCATGATCCACTGATAAATGCTTCTACATAATCTCCAAAGAGCCATAATTCATTGCATAACCATTCTGAAAGATTAATAGTAAAATATAGGTAAAATTGCAGTTTTAACATAATATCTTAATTGCAGAACAATCACGAGGTTTTTTAAGAGTTAATTAAAGTTAAAATGGTCATAAATGTCTAATAAGTGGTTTCATGCAGACAGAAATGGGTTTTTACGCGTTTCGAGAATTAATGGACATCTAAAACCCTAAAAATAGACCCGCTTAATTAACTGAGGTTCTGATCAGGATAAAATTCATATAAATCTTCTAAAAATCATATAAAAATATTCCCTAAGGTTTGGTATGCTTGCTTTGACCATTGGAACCCATTTTGACCTAAAACAGAGTCTCAGTAGGATAGTTGCCCTAATTTAGGTTTTCTGCACAAATTACCCAGTAAAACTTGGTCAAAACCAAAATCTGACTTCATCGTCAGATTCTTTGGATCCAAATTAGGTTTGTACCAAAATTTGAGCCCAATCAGAGATCAACTTGACCTGGTTTGCATTTCAGTCCAGACAGACTCTTTTCATTACACAATGGCCCTTAACTTTTTGAAATCATTATAAATAGGTCCCTAGGTTTTCCATCTTCACAAATCGATCCTTGCACCATTATGGAAGGCCAAAACTTCACTGTCGAGATTCAAGCGAGGATTTCTCGCTTGATTCTCAATCAAACACTCACAAAATTGAAAGGGAGATTCCTTGAGGAATTCCCTTCTAAATGGGATTGTCCACAGATCCTAAAACCCTTTGGAAGTCCCATGCGAACAGTTTAAATGCACATGTATCATACATGAGTGAGAAGCTCGGAGTATCCAAGCTTGTTTCCAAGCTTGGAACTCCATCCTAAACCCTATAAATGATCCTGCGATGCATTCCTCACCTCTTTAGCTTGGTTTGGACCAGTTCTACATCTTCTTCTCCTCTCTCCGGCCAATCCCTCTGCAAGCTCCGGCAAGCTTCTTGTCCAAATTCTTCACCGGTCGTCATAGACGATAGCTGACCGGTCTACCTTCGTTAAGCTCCTTCGCCGCTTGCAATACCAGCGAGGGTTGTCTTCCCCTCTCTTCCTCACCATTCTCCCTCATCGGAGGTTTCTCCTTCCACAGCGTTGGCCATACCACAACCAATGCCATCCTACCCCCTTTGTCCAATTAGGTTAGGTAGTTGGTTAGTTAGATCTTTAGGTTAATTTCTACCACTCAAAACCTAAAAAATACCCCCTCGACATCGCCGTTAGCCCTTCATCCTCTCCACCTCTGGCCGCCCTCCAGCGAGGTCATCCGCTTGCTACACCCGTCCAACCACCTCGCCGACACTCCCAAAAGCTCCGCCACTCATCCTTGCACAAAACCCCTCTTCTATTTTATCCACTCAACCACCCAAACCCTCCGTTGACCAACCGATCTTTGCATTTTCGTCCCAGTCACCGCCTGACCACCACGCAGCTCCAATCACCACGAAACCACCGCCACTACACTCGCAAGCACTTGGTGATGCTTATGAACTATTCTAATGTGGCTGAGAGGCCATGTTCTTGATTCTTAGGTGCTCACCATTTTCCACTGCCACTGCCATCAATGCCGCTGTGTTCTTCGAGTTCCAGGTCGCGCAAGCCCCAGGTGCAACCTTCAGGTGCTGCGGACAAGGCTTAAGTAACCTTCTAGGTTCTTGATTGGGGGCGCTAACATCTGCAGCTACCTCAATTAGAGGAGCCTTCACAACAGTTGCGCACGAGCAGACAAGGGGACTCAATAGTACCACATCATGGATTTGCAAGCCACTGAAGGCACATAAAGGTTTTTTGTGCTGAGGCCTTATTGCCTCAAACACTTGGGGTGAGGTCCTTCACTGACTCAACCAACCTAAGACTACTACCACTCCTCTCTCATCACCACCCCCGGTGAGCCTGGACCCTGTTACGTGATCCGTATACCCGATTAATCCGGCTATCTGAGAGAAAGAGAAGGAAGGAAAGAAAGAGAGCAGGGGAGGGGTGGGTTTTGCTCCTTGGTGTAGCTGTGCGACACTTAGTCGCTGGGAAGAAAGAAGAGCTAAAGGTAGAAGAAGAAGGAGAAGACTTGAGAAGAAAAGTAGCTAAGGCAGAAAGACAAGGCTGAAGGGCTGTGCCAAAAGAGAAAGGAAAGAAAGAAGAGAGAAGAAGGAAGAAGAAAAGAGTAGAAGAAAGCTTTGAAGAGTACTGTAGCAGGCGACAGTTAAGTCATCTGATTCTCAAATCAGACATCTGATTACTGTGCATTTATTTAACATCATTGAGTAATTGATAAATATGTGCTTAAACTAATAATTGGTGATTAAATCACCATTATTTTGTTCTAGGTATCTTTTTGTCTCTAGGTACATTGATCTTCAATGAATACTTAATGTGACAGATTAATATTCATTGAATATCTTTATAGTGTTTCATTTATTGTGCTCATTTATATTTTAATTGAGATTAGCGTGTGAATTCCTATTTACTTCCTGTATTCGATTTCGGACTTCATTTCTAGATTTTTGAGTTATAAATTGTATTTGTTGAGAGAGCTATTTAGGACACTTTACTACAACGAGACACACTTAATCTCTTGAAAAGCTCCTATCAATATTTTTGCCCCGTTGCCGGGGAGCAACGTACAATTCATCACTATTCTTTGTTTTAATTGATTATATTTGAGCACCACCTTGCCCTATTTGATTTCTTGTGATTTTGCGAGGTACATCATGAGGAGATCTTCCACACAAAACAACCACTCCTAAGGGCAGGTAATCTCTCTTCTTCCTTAATCTCTTAATCCTTGGAAGAGAGAAAAGAAAACAAAACTAACTAGGAATCACCTGCCTTATTTTCATAGTAATTTCCATTCAAAAGGCAAGTTTCCTAATTTGCGAAAAAGTTCATATTTGATTGAAGCTTGAGACGATTTTTTAGAGATCCCTACCCTATTTCTTGTACATATTTGGGATTACGCTTAAGTTCTAAGCATCTTGACTACTCACCTTCTTATTTGAAGTCCAACGTGTACATCTTGAGATTTAATTGGACTTGAAATAGAGCCAACTAGGGTTTCTACTCTAGGGTTTTGAAGTGTTAGTTCACAATTTCCTGCATTAAAGGAAATTAACCCTCCTGCATTTGTATGCTACCCAAGCCCTTGTTTGAAAAGATCTATCAAGAAGAACCCTAAAAATCTGGCTCTAATTTCATTGAACCTTAAAAATTGTGGACTTAATAACCTGAGAGTCATTCAAGGTGATTTTTGGGTCTTGACCTAGATTTCATTTTGCCATCTTTAGTGCAGGTCAGGTGAAGTTGGTCTACATTGTAAGCTAACCAACCTCCAAATTAGGTCACAAGTCAAATAAACTTCTAATTAAGTGAAATTCAAGGCATTAATTAGGCTAAAATTGGTAGACTTAAGGTCTTAAGTTCGTACATTTCGGTTTACTTAGAATCATACTGACAAGGAAGGTCAGGTGGGGGAAACCTTGTAACACGTGGGGACGTTCTACTGTGTAGGGGTCTTTGTGAGGCTCTCCCTTCCTAGCTACCCAGGTATTTCTCGGGTGTATGAATTTTTGATTCAGAGGTATCATTCACCTTGAAACTGCCTTAGTCATCCAAAAATCTTTGGGTGCCTTGATTGGGTCCAAATAATATCCAATCCCTCATCTTTTCTTTAGAGCACATACACAGGAAGGTCATTAGGTTTTTAGCCTAAGAGACCTCATTAGATCTTCTTGGGAATTTCTTTTAGATCTAATCAAGTTCCAATTTGGTCCTGAGTTTTATTCTACATCTTGATTCCACCACTTGATTCAAAAATGCAACCTGACAAGTTAGGAAAAGTGTTTAGGAAACTTGAGTCCCAAATGAGCATGAAAGAGAAAATGATTGAGGATGCTTACAAACATCATGAAGAGTATTCTAGATCCTCAAATCCATTTAGGGAGATTTAGGTTAATGTCACATCAAAATTCATTTTTAACCATGCTCAGATGATTTTTTCCCAAATGATACATGGTTCAACCCAGGATGATCTCTTACGAGAATATTTCAAATTGAGGACATTACATGACAATGAGTATCTACAATGTTGGTCAAACCCCATACTTTTAGAAAAACACCAAGATCTCATGAAGGCACATGGTATAGCACTGGATGCATTATATGAAGGCATTAATCAAAAATACTCGTCAAAGGATAATGAGACACCTTAGAGTAACACTAAAGATCAACATTTCCCAAATCCTGAGGTCGAGAATCAAGGTTATGGTGGACCCCCAACCCAAATGAATTCAAACTCAAATTTCATAGCAATTGACATTCCTGATCTTGATGAGGGTTGGGAGGATCCAATTGCAAGTGTTCCCAATTTCGAACCAGCCCTAGGAAACCAGGAAGCTGGTCCATCGAGCTTAGATTTCCCTGACACCTGTGATGATGAGCTGAAAATAGAACTTCTTGAGAATGTAAATCCCGAGCCTTATCATGTTAAGGTGATTCTCGAGAATGACTCTAGCATCCCAATAGAGCCCAACCTAGATTCTAGTGATCCAACCCTTACCATTAACCTAGAATCTGGATTCGAGCCTATTTGGGATAACTATGAGGCCCCATGTGTTGAAATATAGATTTTGAATTTGAATTACGATTCTGGGTCAGTATTTGATGAATACACCTCTCCAACCTCCTCAGAGACACTAATTGATTTTTCGAAAGTCACTCCAATCTATGATATAGAAACTGAGGGGTTGGATGAGTTGGGAATTGATTGGGTCTATCCTAAGAGCCAAGAACTTGAGCCCATGACTAATAAGGATACCTTTTTAAGCTTAGAATATGAAAGTAGGTTAGATACAAGTCAGGTCGTTGATTCTACTTGTCTTGATTCTTTCTGTGGTGGAATCAACACCAACAACCCTCAGTGCCAAAACCTTGTTAGTGGACCAATGCGACTGTTCGCTTTTGTTATCCCAAGGGCCTAATATTGTCTGTCGGCAAATCCACCACCGGGCCCTTACGCACCTCAAATGGATCACGCATCAAACCCTCTTGATAAGTTGATGCAACTAATGACAGAGATGTCTAAGCGACATGAAGAGAACATGATCTCTCTTCAGCACCAATTGGCGTAGCAGAATGCTAAGATCAGTCAACTACACATGATGACTCGATCTCAGGGCACTCTTCCTACCCAACTTGCCCCAAACCTGTGAAATGTTGTACCTCATGGTCCGCAACCACAAGTGCGACCTTCTTAGGGGTAGTTTCATCAGATTTTGCATGGTTTGAGTACTCCTAATCTTGCTGCAGCACATCAACCCTACGTCCCTATTGTGAACCCTCCTCCGCCTTACGATCCCACTGGACCTGTGACGTCCAATGTAATTATGATGGGGAGTGGTAAACAAACCGTCGATCTTCCTTGACCTGATCCTGGCCCATCTTCTTCATTGTCCTCTCATTTGGGTTGCGCATCGCACTTTCGTGAGGACGACATACCTAAACTAGTGCCAGAATTGGTCTCATTCCTTAAGGCTCTACTAAGGGAGCCAAAAGGCAAGAAGAAGAACATGTAGACCTTTGATAATGTGCATGATTTATTCAAGGACGTTGAAATCAAGGTTCCCTTGTTGGAGGCGATCGACCACATCTCGACTGTCGTCCGTTTATTTAAGGACTACAGTACACCAAGGTGACAACAAAAGAAAACCAAGAACTTGGTGGTTCTCTCGCCTTATGTGAGTTGTGCTATACTGTCAAAATTACCACCGAAGTAGAAAGACTCAGGCACCCCTTTCATTTCATGCAACATCAAAGGCTGCAATTTTGATTGTGCCTTGCTAGATTTAGGATCTTCCATTAACCTTGTACCGACCATCATGTTTCAGAAATTTGCATTGGGAAATCTGAAACCCACCCCCATTACATTACAGTTGGCAAATCGCTCTGTCAAAATCCCGTGGGGTGTGGTGGAAGATGTGGTGGATTGGTGGTTAGGGTCAACAGTCTCTATTTTCCTGTTGACTTTCTTGTATTAAGTATGGAAGTTCCTGATTCACTTTCTGATTACCCGATCATCCTCAGAAGACCATTCTTGGCCACTGCCCACACCCATATTGATTGTGAATCAGGCTGCATAGAGATTGCCATGGACTCTGAAAAGTTCAAACTTACCATTTTTAAGGTCGCTAAGGATTTTGATTGTGATCTTATCGAGGATGACACATCTGACGATGACATGGCTGTTAGTGCGTGTATGAGGTTGGTAGGAACCTATTCAAATTGTTGCGGCATACCCTTGGAGAATTACCAAGACCTAACTGACCTTTACTGTGACATTTCCCCTCCCCTCTGCTTATCTCTATCAACTCCTTACTAAACCCCTAACGAGGCCCACTCCTCTTCTTATGCCTCGTGGTCTGAGTCATTGTTGATGCGAACCAGATAGGAGTTTTTAAGTCATTTCATTGTAGCAAAGCCTCCTAAATAGCTTAATAAACAGATAAAATTTATTACTCGAAATCTAAATTGAAGTCCAAGGTCAAACACAGGGAGAAAATATGGAATTCACGCACTAATCTTTAATTGCATATAAATGAGCACCATAATTGAAGCACAAAAGAGATATTCAATGAATAATATCTACTCAAATTGATATTCAATTATAAGCTTGAGTATTTCAATAGATCACAATGATAAAAAGAAGTTAAGATAAAATAATGGTGATTTAGATCAACAATTATTAGCCTTAATTAAGCATGCATATTAGACATCTCACAATCAATTTAATCAAATGTTAACTTAATGCTTAAATCATTCAAAAGTGTCAGAACTTAAGATCAGACGACAGATGTGGTAATCAGATGACTTAAAGGCACAAGGCTCTCAAAGCCTTCTTCTTTGTCTCTTCTCTCTTCTTCTTCTGCTTTCCTTCTTTTCTTCTCTTCTTCTTCACTTTAGCTTCTTCACGAGCCCTTTCTTTCTTCGCTAAGCCTTTTCTTCCTTCATAGAACAGGAGACCAAGTTCCTCAGCGGCTAAGTGTTGGCCACACACATAAGGCCAAGAGAGAAAAACCCTCCCCCACTCTCTCACAACTCTTCCTCCTCTTCCTCAGATAAACCAGACAACTAATCAAGTAATTGAGGATTTGGGTTAAGCAGTATCGGGTCCAAGTCTACGGGCGTGGGGTCGTAGACGAGGAGTGTAAGGCTGTGTGTATGGGGACTCGACCCCCTATGCTTGGGCGAATAGCCTAAAGCACAGGAACAACATATGCTCACTCAAGCGCTCTTCTGCGCTCGATGTGGGACTAAACGTCCCACTCCATTCTTCGCATGTGCAGCTGCGGAGCCTTCTTCAATTGAGGATGCTACTGTTGCTGGGATCCTCAATTGAGGACTTGGAGGTCTTCTTGTGATGGGTCCACACAGACTGGAGGTGATTTTGATGAAGAACATGGTTGGAGGACTGCATGCATTGTCGGAGATGGAGGCGGCGGTGGGGAACGATGACGAACAACTGAAACGTAAGGTACCGCCTTTCGGCCACATTAAATAACCTCAAGAGCTTTGCGTGGATGCAGTGAAGGTGGTGGTGGCGGTGGCATGCCGTGAAGGTGGTCGTAGAGGGCTGGCGGAGGTGGAAAAGGTGGTGCGAAGGTGGTGTGTTTGGTGGAGCGTGTAGATGGAAAATCCCCTCAATTTCTTTAGGGTTTTATTTGCGAGGGTGAGGCGGAGCTTGTGAGGGTGTTGGCGAGGTGTTTGGTGGACTGTGGGGGTGCAGAGGCCTCGCCGGAGGTGTGACCGAAGATGAGGAAGATGATGTGTGGACGGTGGCGGCGTGGGTTGAATCGAGGGATAAAAGAGGGAAAAGAGATTAGAGGGAGAAGGAAATCTAACTATGCTAACCTAATTGGATGAAAGTGGCAAGGGTCCCATGCCAGTGTGATGGCCGGTCATGGGGAAGATGAAATCTCTGGTGGGTGAAGCGGCGACGACGAGGGGAGGTAGGCGGCGCTCACGGGTGTTGCGACGCGTAGAGGAGTTTGAGGAAGATGGTACCGCCACCTACTATACGTGGCAGATGAAGAAGAGGTCAGATTAGGAGGGTCGCTGGAGTTGGTGGAGATGAAGGTTAGGGAGAAGAGAAGAAGGGGATTCCGACCTCCAAACCAAGCTAAGTTGAGAAGGTTTGCATTCAAGGTCTTTTTATAGGGCTTTAGACAAACTCTAGATCAGGAAGGAGCTTGATTGAGCTTGCAACTCAAGGAATAGGATTCTTGGAATCCTTGCGTTCGCACAGCGTGTAGGATTAATTCTAATCCCTAAAATGATGTTGAATGGATTCCTAATTGCCTAAACATTCATCATTCTAATTTTAGAAGGATTTGGAGTTGAAACGAGGGAGATCTTCTCTCTCAAAGCTTGGATCTTTGGGTTCACACATGCCATGGCAAAAGGGACCCAGATGTGAAGGTGATGACAAAGTTAAGGGGGTTTTTGCTATATATTTTGAAAGCTAGGGGTTTAAGTGAGAGAGAGAGTCAGATTGGACCAAAATGCAAACTAGGTCAAGATGATCTCTGATTGGGCCCAAATTTTGGTACAAATCTAATTTTGACCCAAAGAATCTGATGATGAAGTCAATTTTTTTTTTGACTAAGTCTGGTTGGGTAATTTGCATAGAAATCCAAATTAGGGCAACTTTATGTTTGAGACTCCGTTTTAGGTCAAAATAGGTTCCAATGGTCAAATCAAGGATGCCAAACCTTATAGAATATTTTTCCATGATTTTATAAGTTTTAGGTGAATTTTATCCTAGCCAGAACCTCTGTTATTTAAGCAGGTCTGAAATTAGGGTTTCAGATGTCCATTAATTCTTAAAATACACGAAAACCCGTTTCTGTCTGCACAGACCCTCTTGTTAGTCATTAATGCTCATTTGACCTTAATTAACCCTTGGAATTCCCTGTGGTTACTCTGCATTTAGGATATGATGTTAAAACTGTAGTTTTACCCCTGGTTTAATGTATTTCTCTTAGAAAGAATATGCAATGAATTATGACTCTCTGGCGGTTATGTAGGAGCATTTGTATTTTGATTATGACTAATTAAAGCTAGTTATGACTGATGATGATGTTATCATCAGTCATTTTTGGGCCGCTCACCTTCGGTTTACCCCCTTGAAGATCGGAGTGCCCTTTCTTTCCCTCCAAATAAGGCGAAAGCTACATTCCATACTGGGACATTGTTCCCAAGCACTGATCCCTGGGGCTCTCCTTTCTTGGATCCACCAATCCAAGACTCCCCTCTTCTTGGCCAACATGAGGGCCAATTTCATTCACCCCTCATTTTTTCCTCTGATCCTTTTAGGACACTCTCATCCCAAGATTTTCTAAATCTTTCCCCATCCACTCTTGAGCTTAAAGCATTGCCTGACACGCTAAAATATGATTTCTTAGGACCAAATGAAACGCTTCCTATAAACATCAGCTCAAAATTGTCCAGGTAGCAAGAGTGCAAGCTAATGAAGGTCCTAATTGAACATAAGGCAGCCATTAGATGGTCTATGATTTGATTGGCATTAGCCCCTCCTACTGCACTCATCGTAGATATACGGTGGAGGAGGCTCGACCTTCCCACGAGATGCAGCGACATCTAAATCCTAATATGTGAGCGGTCGTTCAGATTGAAATTATTAAATGGCTTGATGCAGGCATCATTTACCCGATCAGCGACAACCTGTAGGTGATCCCAATTCATGTTGTGCCCAAAAAGGTGGGTCTCACCATCCGTGTCAATAATAGGGGTGAATCCATCCCTAGACACACTCCTACGTCTTAGAGAGTGTGTGCAGATTATAGGAAACTCAACACTGCTACCAAGAAAGACCATTTTTCGCTACCTTTTATTGAACAAATCCTAGAGCAGTTAGCAGGAAATTAGTTCTTTTGTTTCCTAGATGGATTCTCAGGCTATAACCAGGTGGTTATTGATCCCTGTGATCAAGAGAAGATGACCTTCACCTACCCCTTTGGCACCTTTGCCTTCAGGAGGATGCCATTCGGACTTTGTAACATGCCAGCTTCCTTTCAAAGATGCATGCTGGCGATATTCCATGATATGGTGGGTGAATGTTTAATACGATTGAGTCATCTCTTAAGAAATGTATTTGCATTGTAGTACAATTGACAAAAATGTGACAAACACTTAAATTTGTAAAGCTCGAAATCAATTTGGAGTCCAAGGTCATTCGCAAGGAGCAAATATGATAATTTCAATCTACTAATTACAATAGCAATAATAATATGCAATTGAACCAATGAAATGCTCAAAATAATATTTCAATAAAGATCAGTGCAAAAAATTGGGTTAAAATGGTGATTTGAATCACCAAATTAACCCTTAAGTTGAAGCTCACAAATCAACTTAAATAAACCAACAATAATCTCAATCTTTTATCAGACCAATGTACTTAACCAAATGCCAGATCAGACGATAATAGAAGGCCTCAGATGCCTTAACCAGCAAGACCTCACAAGGCAGAAGACCTTGCCTTAAGCCTCACAGAAGAGGCACAGCAACAGCACACCAACAGAGACACAAGGGCCTCGTACAAAGCCCTCAGAGGCTAAGTGTTGAGAGAGAGAGAGGGGCGCAAATCCCAAGGTAGAGGAAAACCCTCCCTCCTCTCTCTCTGATTCTCCTCCCTTTCTCTCAGTCAGACCTGGGCAAATAGTACCAGGTAATCAGGTGGGTAATTGGATCCAGGGGTCCAAGCTTACGTGAGCGAGGAGTGAACACACGTGCGGTGAGTGGGACTTTACCCCGTGTGCTGAGGTGATAAGCCTTTGTCACAAATTCCCTTTATTCTTTATAGCAGGCTTCAAAATCCAAGATGTGGGACTATTGTCCCTTCTGTTCTTTGTGTGCAGCTGCGGATGAAGGTCTCTTTGATTGAGGTCGAAGGGGGTGCTTGCTGCTGCAATTAATGACTCGGAGGGGAGCCTGGAAGTGTTCCGCAATGCCTGGGGGTAGAAATGGGGATGTATTCGGTCAGGAGATGGTGGACGGAGCCGGAGAAGGAGGTGGCAGTGATGGCGCTCCTGAGTAGACATGAAAAGATGAATATGGCCTCTTGACCCAGTCAGAAATGCTTAGGATGATCACCTGAGTGTGGTGAACGTGCTGGTGGTGGTTGCGTGTGGTGAGGAGGTGTGTGTGTGTGTGGTGAGGCCGAGGAAGGTGCGTGAAGGTGTTGGAGTTCTTTGGGGTGTTCTAGTGGTCAATAGCCCCAGTGATGTGAGGGTTTTTGGTTGCGGGGATGCAGCGGTGTTTCTGGAAGTTGTGGCAAGGTGATTGGTGCAGTGGAGTGGGTGTGCAAGCTCGCTGGAGGTATGTTGGCACTGAGGAAGGTGGACGTGGTATGGGTGACGTAGTGTGTGAACCTAAGTTCTAAGGGTGTAGGAAGAGTTAGGGGAAAGAGAGGAGTCAAGAATGAATGACTATGGACGAGGAGAGAGCGGGGATGGCACCAGCTATGATTGGTTGGTGCTGGAGACAGAGAGAGCTCCAGAGAGGGGAACGACAACGTCTAAAGGAGGAGGAAGCCTCTGGCAGGTATGGTAAGGAGCGGACAATGGAGAGGAAGGGATTTCCACTACCTATGGTTTGTGGCAGAGGGCGAGGAAGCTGGAGAAGGGATTCCCATTGCTTATGGTATGTGGCAGAGGGCGAGGAAGCCAGAGAAGAAGGGTCACTGGAGCAAGCTGGAGCAAGCCGAAGGAAGGGGAAGAAGAGGAGATTTTGATCTCAGAACTTGCTAAGAAGCACAACCTTGCAAAGGGGATTCTTTTAAAGGCCCTAGAAAGAGCTCTAAGCTTGGGAAGAAGCTTGAAGAGCTCAAGATTTCAGGGGAGAAGATCCTTAAAATTTCCCTCATTTTCCTGACCTATGAGGCTTGAATTAGGGTTTGGGAGGCGGTGCAATCGACTAGGAGGGTCCTTAGGAACATTCCCTCTAAATTTGGAGGGAATCAGTTGAGAAATCAGAGAAGAATATTTAATTGAAGGTTGGCTACTTTGGGCTCCCACTGGGAATGGTGGCAAGGACCTCTTTGAAGAGAACGATGAGAAGTTGGGGGTCTTTTTGCAAAGATTTTCGAAAGGTAGGGGTTTAAGTGAAAGAAATAAAGATTTGAAAGGCTGAGATGCAAACTAGGTCAAAATGGACTCTGATTGGGCCCAAATTTTGGTACAAACCTAATTTAAACCCAAGGAATCTAATGGTGAAGTTGGATTCCAGTTTTGACCATGTTTGACTGGGCAATCTTCATAGAAACCAAAATTAGGGTAGAATCCCGTCTGTGCCTCTATTCAAGGTCAAAATGGGTTCAGATGGTCAAACTAAGTGTATCAAACCTATTAGAATATTTTTCTATGAATTTTAGAAGGTTTAGATGAATTTTATCCTGACTAGAACCTCTTCAATTTAAGAGAGTCTGAAATTAGGGCTTTGTGTGCTATTGTGGTTCTTGAAATGCGTTAAACCCTGTTTCTATCTATATAAACCCGCTCATTGGACTTTAATGCTCATTTGACCATTAATTAATGTCAAACCCCGTGGTTAATTTGTATTTATGATATGCTGTTAAAATTGTTGAATTAACACCGATTTCCTATTTTCCTCTTAAATCAGAATAACATGGAATTACGACCCTCAGATGATTATGTAGGAGCATTTATCCATCAATTCTGACTAAAAGTGACCAGTTAGGGCCTATGATGGTGTTCCCATCAGTGAATTTCTTGAGGTCTTTATGGACGACTTTTCAGTCTTTGGACTAACCTTTGATGACTGTCTAGTCAACCTGACCCACATCCTTTGGAGATGTATTGATGTAAATCTCATGCTTTCCGGGGAGAAAAGTTATTTTATGGTACACGAAGGTATTATTCTGGGACATATCATCTTTGAAAGGGGTATCGAGGTGGATAGAGCTAAGCTTGATGTGGTAACTAATTTAACCGTACCTAGCTCTATCTGACAAATCCGCTCCTTTCTGGGTCACGTCAATTTCTATAGGAGATTTATCAAGGATTTCTCCAAGATTTTCAGATCTTTAACGCATCTCCTATTGATTAATGTGCCCTTCAACATGGGCCCTGACTATATTTGAGCATTTACGCAACTACGTGATGCTGTCACTAAGGCCTCTGTTCTCCAGCCGCCTGCTTGGTCCCTTATCTTTGAGCTGATGTGTGATGCTTCTAACCTAGTTGTCAGGGTCATCTTGGGACAAAGATGCGATAGACACCCCTTCGTGGTGTATTACACCAGTAAGACATTGGATGAGGCCCAGCGTAATTGCACGACCACTAAAAGGGAGCTGCTTGTGATGATCTTTGGGCTAGAGAAATTTTGATCGTATCTTCTAGGCTCTCATGTTACTATCTTTACTGACCATGCAACCATTCGTCATCTCATGCACAAGAAGGATGCCAAACCTCGATTGATTTGTTAGATCCTTCTTCTATAAGAGTTTGATCTTGAGATACAAGATAAGGTCAGAACTCAAAATGTGGTCGCATACCACCTCTTGAGACTCGACCTAGACCAAATTAGACTTTCCTTGCGAATGAATGAATCTTTTCCTTATGAGCACCTTCTAGCAATAGATGTGGCAAGTGGACGGTGGTATGCCGATATTGCTAATTACCTTGTTTTTGGTTCTCTTTCCCAAGGATGGCCTAAAAACTAGTGCGAGCATCTCATTGCAGAAGTTATGACTCTACAATTATTAGTGTTAATTATATCAGTTAGAGTTAATTTCAAGGGCACATGTGCATTAATGCCATATTATAGTGGGGTGATGATAACGTCATCATAGCTATATTTAGGTTTATTTAGTCACAATCCATTGATAAATGCTCCTACATAACTGCCAAAGAGTCGTAATTCACTGCATATCCTTTCTGAGGGAAATGCATTAAAACAGGGGTAAAACTGTAGTTTTAACAGAACATCCTAAATTCAGAACAATAACGGGGTTTCCCAGGGGTTAATTAAAGGTCAAATGGTCATAAATATCTAATAAGTGGGCTCATGCAGAACGAAACGGGTTTTCACGCATTTTAGAATTATTGGACATCTAAAACCCTAAAAATAGACCCACTTAAATAACTGAGGTTCTAGTCAGAATAAAATTCACCTAAACCTTCTAAAAATCATATAAAAATATTTAACAAGGTTTGCTACCTTTGATTTGACCATTGGAACCCATTTTGACCTAAAATAGAGTCAGATAGATAGTTGCCCTGATTTAGGTTTCTACGCAAATTACCTAATCAAACTTGGTTAAAATATAAATACGACTTCACCATCAGATTCCTTGGGTTCAAATTAGATTTATACCAAAATTTAGGTCCAATCAAAGATCATCTTGACCTTGTTTGCATTTTAATCCTATTTTGACTCTTTTTCTTACAAAGAAACCCTTAGCTTTTGAAATATTTTCAAAAAACCCCCTAACCTCATCATCTTCTTCACAAGTAGGTCCCCACTGTCTCCATATGTATAGAACTCCTAACCCACCTCACAGCGACCTTCAATTAGGGATTACTCCCTAATTTCACAGCCATACTCTTCCAAATTTGGAAGGAAGAATCATGAAGAGCTTCCCTACAATCTGAGCTATATCTTGGGCTCTAATTCCTAAATTCCTCATGTGAATCCTTTGAATTTTGGGATTTCCTTATGCGTGAAGCTCCCAAGCTTCCAAGCTTGGAAGGACCTCCTATGGCCTATAAAAGACCCCCTGATGCAAGCCTTACTTAGCTCATTTTGGCCAGTATCTCCACCTTCTTCTCCTCTCTCCTGTCGAAAGCTCTGCAAGCTCCGCTGAGCTTCCCTATCTACATTCTTCACTGGCCGTCACAGACTATAGCCAGCTGGTTGCTCTTCCTCAAGCTCCTTCGCTGCTCGTAATACTAGCGATGGCCATCTTCCCTCTCTTCCTCGCCGTTCTCCCTCATCGGAGGTTTCACCTTCCATGGTGCCGACCATACCACAATCGGCACCATCCTCCCCTTTTGTCTAATTAGGTTAGTGTAGTTAGGTCCCTTTAGAGTCTTAGGTTAGTTTTCCCTATTCAAAACACAAAAACACCCCTCGACCTAACCGCCATCCACCTTCGTCCTCACCTTCGGCCACCCCTCTGGCGAGTCTGCCCCACCTCCACAAACCACCAAACAACTCGCCAACAACCTCTACACTACCGCCTCATCCACCTGAACCAAAGCCCTAACCTATTTCACCCTATTGACCACCCAAACTCTCCGTCGACCAACCCATCATCCGCATGCCATCTCCACTTCTGTCCAACCACTCCATGCACTCCCACACCCCACGAACACCGCCATCATCTTCCACGTCCTCCGGCGACACTATTGAACCATTTAACGAGGGCTTTCAAGCCCATATTTGTGTTTCAGGT
Organism: Thalassia testudinum; assembly: GCA_037157565.1. Classification (NCBI taxonomy): domain Eukaryota; kingdom Viridiplantae; phylum Streptophyta; class Magnoliopsida; order Alismatales; family Hydrocharitaceae; genus Thalassia; species Thalassia testudinum. The sequence goes on from JAZHRO010000080.1 coordinate 705,130, forward strand.
CTTCGACCGGAGCTCCGCTGCCACGTCATCCTTCTGACGTCATTCGCGGCATTCTAACCATGTGAGTCCCAGGTGCTATCCCCAGGTAGCATGGAGTAATCCTAGGCACAAGCCTAGGTGGTTAATCGAAGACCAAGACACCTGCAATTACCTCAATTGGAGGCGTCTTCGCAGCTGCAGTGCGTGAGCAGAAAGAAGGGTGGGATTTAGTCTCACATCGTTCGTGGAAAGAGGCCCGCCTACGCATAAATTGATTTTGTCATATCGGCTAATCGCCTCAGACACATGGGGTGAGGTCCCTCACACCTGAACTTGATCCAACCCGCCTAAGACCTCTCACTCGACTGCGACCCCATGCACGTAGCCCTAGACCTAGTTACACGTACCCAAATACCATATTAAATCGGATTTCTGAGAGAGAAGAGAAGGAATGAAAGAGAGAGAGAGAGCAGGAGAGGGGAGGGTTTTGCTCCTTGGTGTAGCTATGCGACACTTAGTCGTTGAGAAGGTGAGTTCCCTTGTGTGTGAGAAGGAGCTAAAGGAGAAGACTTGTGAAGAGGAAGAGGCTGAAGGAGAAGACTTGAAGGAAGAGGAAAGGCAACAGAAGAGAAGAAGAAGAAGAAAGTTTGAAGATCAAAGGCAAAGCACTGTAGCAAGCAACATTTAAGTCTTCTGACTTGATATCCATACGTTTGATTACTGTTCATTTATTTAACATGATTGAGTAATTGATTTATATGTGCTTAGACTAATAATTGGTGATCTAAATCACCATTATTTTATCTTAGATATCTTTTTGGTCTCTTAAAGTCTTGAAATATTTATGTTATTCATTGAATATCTAAAGTGACAGGTTAACATTCATTGAATATCATTATTGTGCTCATTTATATTTTAATTGAAGATTAGCACGTGAATTCTTATTTGCTCCCTATGTTCGACCTCAGACTTCATTTAGATATTCGAGTTATAAATTTTATTTGTTGACAAACGATTTTCGTTGTGCTACAATGAAGTGATTTTAAAACTCCAAATTGGCCTGTTAACAGTGGGCTTGGGAGCAATGCATGCATTTGTGTAATATTTACATTTAGATTGCTTTAAATCAATGTTTAATGACCTTGTGTACAAATGCATGTTGAAACAAGTCTCATGTGAGCAATCGGACCGTACGGATGGATCCTGATTGATGAACAGAGTCCAACGGACTCAAAATCACTTCAATTCAACCTCCGTAGCTCCCACAATAAGCCAAAGAAGCTTTGGTTGTTGATTTGATGATCATTGACCCAAAATTGCCACATGTCACGCATCCATGCACTAAAAGCTCATCTCTCTCCATCAGTGCTACTTCATCAAATGATCTCGGCCGTTGGATCTTGGTCCAACAGTTGAGAGTGAATGGGAGGAATTACAAGAACTTGACAAACTTGCAGGGGTAGTGCATTGGTCCATGCTTCAAGCCACGACTGACAGAGGTGAGCTCAAGCCTTCGCGAGGCTCAAATTCGCTGTGCACGAGTGGTGGACGAAATTCGATTGTTGGATCTCCATCGAGGGGTCCTAAAGCGGCTACTCGCACTGGATGTGCACAATGAAAGATGAGCGATCTAATGCCTCATCTGATGCACCCCAAAGGCCGATCCTAAGCGCGCGGTCATGTGTGATCTCGGCCATCGATCCTTGATCCAACGGCAGGCGATGCAAGCACGTGGATTGCGTGTGACAGCACTGTACGTGCCAAGTGCCAGCGGGCAATGAGCTAGGCTACAACAACGAATACAGTGGAGCTACAGCGACATCCTTACTGTCGCTAACTGTGCGATACCTATTTTTGCCACTCCTCTTTTATAAATAGCCTATTGACCCCCATTGTAAGGATATCTCTTCCTATCATGTAGCAAACACGTCCCCACCTCCATAGAGCTTCAAAGCAAGGTCCCGGAACTGTCAAGCCACCAACGAAAGTCTCTCCACCACCGTGGCTACCTCGACGCCCCATTTTTAGTGCTTCTTCTATTGTTTCTTTAGCTTTATGTCCATGCTTTCTTCAAGCATTGTTCTAGAACAATTGTTCATAGTATGAGACTTTGATGTTTACTGAATACATTAGTTTTTCATTGCTATCATTGTTGCCTCATTTATCTAAAATACATTTCATTTATCCCATCCATGATTCCAATATGACATTATTATATCATAGTTAACAGTCACCATTGTCATGAGTTTCTAACCCTACTCTCTCTTTCTCTCTCTCTATCGCTTTCTCAAGCAAATCAAAATAGCCAACATGTGGAAATAAAATAAGTGACTCTGAAATCTGATTTTCTACCTCCCTGAGATCGACACTTGGACTTACATTTCGATTTCTTCTTTTAAAATTGATGTCGTAGACGCTTGCTACAATGCACGAATTATCTAAACGCGTTTTCCGATGTTAAGAAGCAAAGTATTATTTCTGGGATAATCCACTTCTTTTTAGAGTAGGTGCTGATTAGATCATCTGTCGCTGTGTTCCTGACAGCGAGTTTCCCAATGTGCTATCCTTTTGTCATGATCAAGCCTACGGAGTCCATTTTTCTGGGAGGAAGACTGTAGCCAAGGTGCTACAGTTCGGATTTTTTTGGCCCTCTCTTCATCAGGATGCACATAATTACTCTAAGCGTTGCACTAGGTGCTAATCGCTAGGGTCAATGTCATGTCGCGATATGATGCCCTTATAACCCATCCTAGCTGTAGAAATTTTTGATATCTGGGGAATTGATTTTATGGGTCCATTTCCTTCATCTAACGATTTCAAGTACATCCTTGTTACTGTTGATTATGTCTGAAAATGGATTGAGGCTATTCTCACACACTGTGCGGACCATGTTGTTACCACTATATTTGTCAAGGACTTTATCTTTACATGCTTTGGGATCCCGCGAGCCATCATTTTGGATGGAGGAAGCCATTTCACTCACTTGTTGTTTCAGGACTTTTAAGGAAGTTCAAAGTTCACCACTGATCGCTTCTCTGTACCATCCCCAAACGAATGACCATGCTGAGGTGTCGAACCGATAGATCAAGCAAATCCTCCAGAAAATGGTTTGGCCTGACTGTAAGGATTGGTCCGACAAGCTGATTGACACTTGCGGGCATATTAGACCGCCTTCAAGGCTCCCTGATGTAAACACATTTACACTACTTAAAATGTCTATTTATGCATGTTCTTAAGCATAGGATTGCATTTCATGATATAAATATTGCATTACATGCATCATCTTGCATTTAGAGTAGTTTGAATAAAATGGAGGTTAATTGTCTCCTTTTATGTGCTTGGACAGGGCAAATATTTTATCGGGGCCTCGGATCAAAGATCCAACCGTATGGATATGATCAGGGCGACGATTGGAGTTCAACGACTCCAAGATCGCCCTAATCAGGCATCCGTAGCATCAGATAGAGACCGGGGAACCCTAGAAGATCAAGGGCCAGGATGGTGTAAATCCGCACTTCAGATGGAAAATCCGACCACACGGATGAATTCGGATCGACGATCGCAGCCGAACGACACAAAAATCAAGTCAATCCGACATCCGTGGCACCATCTACAACTTCCAGAAGATGGACGGCCAAGATAGCGCCACGTGGCGCCATCCCAGCCGCCCAATCGGCCGCAGGAGTCCTGTGAAGACCACGCAACGTCTCCTCTCCGCCGTTGGATCTCGATCCAACGGCTGCGGTCGCGCGCGTTTAAAAACGTCCGCGCGACCATTTCGCCGCGTAGCGCAGCGGCTACGCAGCTGCGGGCGAAGCGGAGGTCGCGGGTTCGAGCCGCGGAGAGGGGGTCGAAGGCGCGGGCGAGCGGGCGCGCACGAGCGTCGGATGAAGATCCAACGGCCGCGCGCGCCCGATAGCGCCGACGCGCAATTGGACGCCCTGGTGGGCGCGCGATCGCACGCGGGCGGCGCGCTACGCAGCGGGCGCGGACGCGATCTAAGCCGTCCGATCTCGCGATCGGACGGCTGAGACGACGCGGACGTGCGTCTGCGTTACGCGCGCAGGTAGCCGAGCGGGCGCGCGTGGCGCGGCGGCGACGGCGACGGCGGGGCTTTAGCGACGGTTTTATCCGTCACTAAAGACCCCTTATTTATTATTTTGAAGATGTAATGTCCATTTTGCCCCCACTCCTTGCAACTATAAAAGGAGACCCCCTCCATACGAAATTTTCATCCCTTCCTTCTCCTCTCTACCTCTCCAAAGCTCAAGAGAAGCTTGTCCCACACCCGGGATGCCTCTCGCGAGATAAAGTCCAAATTTTCGTCCCCCTTCGGAAGTGGATCCCGCGACGACGACGGCGTGCTGCTTCGTTCCCGTTCTTCTGCTTCGTCCTCCTTCGTCCCGCCTCGTTCTCCTTCGTCCAGGCGTCGTTCCGTTCGGCTCGTCCTCCAAGCGACCGTCGAGGAGGATAACTTCTCTCTCCCATTCTTATTTACAGCTTTTCTAGTGTAGAATTTTCCTGCTTTATAGTGTAATTGATTTCCCGCTTTCTAGTGTAACTTTAATTTCGTTTGCTTGTATAAACAATTGAAATATTGAATGCATGTTCTCTTTCTCTCTCTCTCTCTCAATTTGATAGCTCCATTGTAATTATTTCGCCTTGTTTATCAAAAATCCTAAAAAAAACATAATTGCGAATATAGATCAACGTAGCCTCCCTGAGTTCGACCCGGAATTCTTATTTCGGTATAAATCTTATTTGTTGAACACGAATCCTTCGCTTTCGAACTACAACGACGGGTTTTCCAAAACCAAACACGTTAGCGTAGATTCTCGCGCTCAACATTTTGGCGCCGTTGCCGGGGAGGCAACGATTTCCGATCTTTTCTTCGCATTTCTTGCACTTTATTTGTTTTCTAACTAGCTTTCTCTTGTGTCTATTGTTTTGCAGAGACCTCCATCAAGGAATCAACAAGCGGTAGACTGGAGTAAAGTGCAGTTGAAGACAACTGTAAGTGCTCCCCCATTCTTTCCCCCTCCATAGATTTCATTCGCCACATTAAATCCAAATTCCAATTAACCTAGGTGTTTGCATAAATCCTAGGAATAGTTTGGTTGTTTGGATTTCTACTCACACTTATTTCACCCTCATTCATAAAAAAAAATAATAATAACAAAAAGATAATTTTGTGGGGTAACTTTCAACAAACACACAACACACACCCACATTTAAGGCACTTGATTAACTTGATTTGTTTTCTACTCAACTGGGTTCTGATCTGTGGAACCGGTACACACAGAGCAACACATAACAGAGTAGAAATCATTCTAGGTTAACCATCTTTGAGTGCCTAACTTAGTGGTGCAATTGTGGCCAATTGTTTGAGTTGTTTGGGCCGCACCACTTTATTTAAAACCAACTCATCAAGTAGCTCCTCCTTAGGGTTTTCAATCTAGGTATATTCTAGGCACTCCGTTTTCTTTCTGATTTTAAAGGAAAACTATCTTCACCCGTGTTTTACAACTTGGTTTGCCTAGAAATTTGATTGCAATTCACCTAATTTGAAACCCTAAAAGCTACTTAAGCAGGATTTGAACATTAAAATTCACACATTATAAATAATCTTGCTTGAAAACCCTGGTTGTGCACCCACTTACACAAATTTCAATCAATCATTAAGGGCACAACCCATAAGGGCCCATCACATTCCATAAGCACCACAATCCCAGGCTGTAATAAAATTGAGTAGACGTTGGCCCTAAGGTTTGATTCGCTCTTCAAGGCCTAGTCTGAGATTGTTTTTGATTAACCTACTTGTACTGATTAATCTGATGTCTAGCTAGGGGAGTAGCGTCAAACGACCGCGGCTGGGGGGTACACTAGGAACCGGAGGCGAAAGCCAAAGGAAGAACCTTCTCCCCAGTCCCTCCTTCTAACTGGTTGGATTATACAGACGCAAGTAGAGTAAATCAGTTACAGTCTTAAGGCTGGTATTGGGAGTCAGTAGATCCTTAGGCTACCTCACTTAAGGACAGCCTTGTTTTGTTGTACTGCAGGGTCCCTATCCCCGGTCCTTCCGACCTACTCCTAGTTTATGCTGGGAAGACGGTCATTGAATCCCAGATTAGAAGGACCATTAGAACATTCTAGGAGGCGCAAGTTAGATTTTGGTCAATTTGATCCCATGGCCGAACAACAGCCTCTTCTGCCTGGAAATCCACAGGAAGAATTTCGAAGGCAGCTGGAACAAATGCAAAGAATGCAAGAATGGTTCCAGAGAATGCAGGGCGTTCAGCCCTTGAAGGATTTTTATGATCCTTCAAATTACGGGGAACGTCCCGGCGTCCAGATTCCAGCCGGTGACGTAGAAATCAAGCCCCAGGTGTTAAGCCTGATTAAACATTATCATGGGCTTGGCTCCGAGGATCCGTTTCAACACTTGGAGGACTTGACCACTTTGGTCCAGACCACCAAGTCTCGAAACGTAAACGAGGAGCAAATGATCATGAGGCTCTTCCCTCACTCTCTTAGGGATAAGGCCGCGCATTGGTATAGGACAATAGGAAGACCAATTACAACTTGGAATGAGTTGAAATCGGCCTTTCTGAAGAAATTTTTCCCAGTCGGTCGTACCAATGCTTTAAGACGGGCAATCACTACTTTTACCCAGCGGCCGGGGGAGCAGTTTCATGTGGCCTGGGAGCGATTCCAGGACTTATTGCGGAGGTGTCCACACCACGAGGTGCCGAAATGGCAACTCGTGCAGATTTTTTATCATGGGTTGACTGAACAACTCAGAAACCATGTGGATGCTTCTTGCGGAGGCAATTTCCTTAATAAAGATGCAGATAGTGCACATGATTTATTTGAGGAAATGAGTGAGAATTCAATAAATCATGCCTCCATGGATACTTTTAACCGGTCCCAACAACCCAGATCAAATGTCAATGAAGTCCATGACTCTCATTCATTTGATATGGAATTGATTTGTAATAAACTTGACAAAGTGGACTTGGTTGCTAAAAGAATGGAAGAGTGGATGGCTGGCAATTCTATGAACAACTCTCAATCCACTCAATCCCAAAATTCGGGATTCCATTCTTCACGAGCTCTTTCTGGACGGGAGTTCGTGAATCAACTTGATGCGACTCAACATATGAGTCAGCATTTTTCGGAACCCCATGGGTTCCCAACTGGGGCCTTTGATCCCAGTTTTTCTAATCCTTCCTTTTCTTTCTCTCCATCCTCACTTTATGAGGATGTCTGTGCTGTACAAGAGAATGCTAGATCCAACCCCTACTCGAATGCCTATAATCAAGGTTGGAGAAACCACCCTAACTTCTCTTGGAAAAATCCGGGGCAACAGACCCAATTCCGACCCAGCAATTATGCTCCGCAACGACCAATGGGTCAGGGTCAAGTATATACTCAGTTGCCTCCGAATCAGGTCAATCAGCCAGCTTGGAATGCCCGTCAACCCGCAGGGCAGGCTGATTTGAACCATCAAATAGTAGAGATGCAAGGATCTATGCTCCAGCTCATGCAGCAAATGAAAAACTCACTGGACAACTTGCAATCCGGGCTCATTGCTAACTCTCGCCAACCCGGATCTCTACCATCCCAACCTGTACCCAACCCACGAAACATTACAAATTCGGGCAATCAAGCCCAAGGGTACGGAAATCAGAGGGACCCACACGCGCATGCTCAGGTGGTTGAGCAGGGTTCCTCCTCTTCTTCTTCTGTAAATCAACAATTCATGGTCAATCAAGCCCCTCCAATCTTTCCTAACCCTCCTCAAGACCCAAATTCTTACGCTTCTGCAAATTCTGTCACTTTGAGAAGTGGTAAGAAGACTCAGGATCCACAACCACATTATTCTAATCTTTTGAATCCTGAAGAATTTGAGGAGAGAGAAGAGAATTCTAAAGGAGAAATCAAGGCTCAGGAATCCGATTCCAAAGATCTGACTCGTGTTCCTTTTCCTGAAGCCTTAACCAAAGCAAAGAGGAAGAAGTCTGTTGATAGCAATGAGGAGCTTCTGAATTTATTTAAGAATGTTGAGATCAATATCCCGCTCCTTGATGCTATCAAGCACATACCGACTTACGCAAGATTTTTAAAGGAATTATGTACACAAAAGCGTAAGTCGAGAGAATCTGTTCCGAGAAAGGTGGTACTCTCCGAGCAGGCTAGTTCTGTTATCCTGCACTACCTCCCTCAGAAAAGGAGAGATCCTGGTGCTCCTTTGATTTCTTGCGTTATCGGAGATTACACATTTGATAGAGCACTTTTGGATCTCGGTGCATCCATCAACCTAATTCCGACTTCTCTTTACGAGAAGTTTCGGTTAGGCGAACTTCGGCCAACTTCAGTAACGCTACAGTTAGCGGATCGTTCGGTCACAAACCCGCGAGGCGTTATTGAAGATGTTATAGTTAAGGTCAAGGATTTTTATTTTCCTGTAGATTTCCTTGTCCTTGACATGGATGTACCAGATAATCTGAGGAACACGCCCATCATTCTGGGGCGTCCGTTCCTGGCTACCGCAAAGGCCAACATTAATTGTGAAAGCGGTAGCATGGAAATCGCCTTTGGGGACCAACGTATGAAATTAGATATTTTTAAGGCGATCAATAAATTTGAGGATTGTGGAGTTATTGAGGAACTTGATGAGGATAATATTAATATTGAAACTTGTTTGACAGTTTCTTCAATTGAAAGTTCCTCTTTGGTTGATGAATTTGACCCGCAACCCTCTGACTTAACATCTTCGGAAGAGGTTACTGATTTTGTCCACTCACAACCTCTCCCTCTTGTTGAATCTTCAGCATCTACCCGACCATCAATCATCACCCCACCTCAGCTCGAATTGAAACCATTGCCCGAGAATTTGAAATATCAATTTTTAGGACCTCAGAATACGCTCCCTGTGATTATCAGTGCTAAATTGACAAAGGAGCAAGAGATTAAATTGATTAAGGTTCTAAAGGAACATAAGGAGGCAATTGGTTGGACCATTCATGACCTTAGGGGGATCGAGCCATCTTACTGCAATCATAGAATATTTTTGGAAGATGGATCCCGCCCTTCTCGCCAGATGCAGAGGAGATTGAATCCAAATATGCGAGAAGTGGTAAAAAAGGAAATCATCAAGTGGCTCGATGCAGGAATTATTTATCCAATCTCTGACAGTCCCTGGGTAAGTCCCGTTCAGATTGTTCCAAAGAAAGCCGGGATTACTGTTGAGACTAATGAGAAAGGAGAATCTGTCACAACTCGTTCAGCTTCATCTTGGAGAGTTTGTATTGATTACAGGAAGCTGAACACTGCCACTAAAAAGGATCATTTTCCCCTGCCCTTCATTGATCAAATCCTGGAAAAATTAGCCGGGCAGAAGTACTTCTGTTTTCTTGATGGTTACTCGGGATACAACCAAGTTCCTATCCATCCCGAGGATCAGGAAAAAACTACTTTCACCTGTCCCTACGGAACCTTTGCTTTTCGTAGGATGCCTTTCGGGTTATGCAATGCACCTGCGACTTTTCAAAGGTGTATGCTAGCCATATTTTCCGACATGGTGGGAGAGTTTATGGAAGTCTTCATGGATGATTTCTCCGTTTTCGGAGAATCATTTGACTCTTGTTTGGTTAATTTGGAAATGATTCTTAAGCGATGTATCAAGACACGATTGGTCCTTAGCTGGGAAAAGAGTCATTTCATGACCCAAGAGGGCATCGTTTTGGGTCATGTAATCTCTGAACGGGGAATTGAAGTGGATAAAGCTAAGGTTGATGCTATCGCTAAACTTCCTCCTCCCACATCAGTTAAACAAATCAGATCATTTCTTGGCCATGTGGGATTTTATCGAAGATTCATCAAGGACTTCTCGAAGGTTGCCCGCCCTTTGAGCAATCTTCTTGCCAAAGAAACACCGTTCATTTTTGACGAATCATGCCAAAAGGCATTTGATTTCTTAAAAACGGCAGTCACCTGTGCGCCAATTTTGCAACCACCTATTTGGACAACCCCATTTGAGATCATGACCGATGCTTCTGATTACGCGGTTGGGGCTGTCCTGGGTCAGAAAATTGATCGAAAGCCCTTTGTCATTTACTACGCTAGTAAAACTTTGGATGAAGCCCAGAGGAATTACACTGTTACTGAAAAGGAATTACTCGCTGTAGTATTTGCGTTGGAAAAATTCAGGGCTTATCTCTTGGGGTCTCATGTTATTGTTTATACCGACCACTCGGCCTTGAGACATCTCTTGGCTAAAAAGGATGCTAAACCCCGGCTTATTCGTTGGATTCTTCTTCTTCAAGAATTTGATCTTGAAATCAAGGATAAAACCGGGGTACAAAATGTGGTGGCGGATCATTTGTCGAGACTCCTAGGTGATTCTTCTTGTCCGGACATTCCGATTGCTGACACTTTTCCGGACGAAACCATTCTTACAGTTTTAGGTGTCCACACCCCATGGTTTGCTGACATTGTTAACTATTTGGCCGTTGGTCAAATCCCCCAGGATTGGACCAAGCAACAACGGGATAGACTCAAATCTGAGGCCAAATACTACTTTTGGGAGGACCCTGAACTGTATCGCATCGGCTCTGATCAGATTATTCGCCGATGCATACCGGAGAATGAATTCAACAGTATACTTGAGTTCTGCCATGCATCTGGGTGTGGTGGACATTTCTCCGGGAAAAAGACGGCTGCAAAAATTTTGCAATCTGGCTTCTATTGGCCGTCTTTATTCAAGGATGCCCAGGAGTTCTCACAGTCATGCCCTCGATGCCAGGCACTCGGGAGCATAACTAAGAGAGACATGATGCCCTTAAACCCTATTCTTCCTGTCGAAATTTTCGATGTTTGGGGCATTGATTTCATGGGACCCTTTATCCCTTCATTTGGACATCAGTACATTCTTGTCGCTGTTGATTATGTGTCTAAATGGATTGAGGCAATTCCCACCCGAACCAATGATCACAAGGTGGTCATCAACTTTGTCAAGAGAAATATCTTCAGTAGATTCGGGATTCCGAGGGCTATCATCAGTGATGGTGGCACTCATTTTACTAATGCCCAATTCCGGAGTTTATTGGCCAAATACGGGGTTAATCATCGAATTTCCACACCTTACCATCCCCAAACAAATGGACAAGCCGAGATCTCTAATCGAGAGATCAAGAACATTCTGCAAAAAACGGTTAGGCCCGATCGCAAGGATTGGACTCAAAAGCTTGAGGACGCTCTTTGGGCCTACCGTACGGCGTATAAAACACCTATCGGCATGTCTCCATTCCGTCTGGTGTATGGAAAGGCGTGTCATCTACCCGTAGAGATTGAACACAGGGCATTCTGGGCAATCAAACAATGCAATCTAGATCTAAATCTAGCTGGGAAGACCAGGAAACTCCAATTATCTGAGTTGGAGGAGCTTAGAAATGATGCTTATGAGAATGCCAAGATCTACAAGGCTCGGACCAAAGCTCTACATGATCAAATGATTTCCCGCAAGAGCTTTGAGCCAAACCAGAAGGTCTGGTTATTCGATTCTAAACTTAAGCTCTTTCCTGGTAAACTTAGATCTAAATGGAGTGGCCCATTCATAATTGATCAGATTTTTCTAAATGGTGCCATTCAGATTTCTGACCCAAAGACGGGTAACACCTTTAAAGTCAACGGTCAACGTCTGAAGCCTGTTGTTGACCATAATCTTCCAGAACCCGTTTCAGACTCTGTTGCTCTAGCCATTCTGTGACTTCTTTGGCTGGACTTCGCCTAGCTGACGGCATTAAACTCAGCAGTTGTACATATAACACAAGGCTGATACGAGCTTCATATCCAGGTGACATCTTTCATATTCTACCCTTTCTTTCATGTCTCTTTTTCAATGAGGACATTGCATCAGCTAGGCATGGGGGGGTGGATTCATTTTTGAATTAGTTGGTCAGCTTTGTGAAATCCATATAAATTGCTCTCTTTCTAAAAAAAAAAAAAAAAAAAAAAAAAAAAAAAAAAAAAAAAAAAAAAAAAAAGAAAATTAGGAAGGATTAGTTGGACATTAGGACTTTTCAATCCTAAGAAATTTTACATTAGGATCTGAACACAAAGACCCCTCAGGTCTTTGGACTTAATTAGCCTGTGTATCTACTAAAATGTGGATTTGTCTTTGAGTTCTCGCCATCTTAATTCTATTATAATTGGAATAAATAAGGTTGGGTGATAAGTACACGACTTGTCAACCCACCCTCTGATTTAAGGGAATTTTGAGTCTTAAGCATCTACACACTTTCTTTGCACTGACTCGTTGTTTGGCGATTTTAACGGAAATTGGGTAGCTAATGAACCTTCTAGGGTGATATGGCTGGCAAGTTATCGTGGGTAACAGCCCATAGGTAGGTTGTCCAGAGCCCAGTCATTGGACCTTTCTCTTTTTGCTGCCTTTAGGTAAATCTTAGACCAGGGAAGCCACCTACTTAAAAAAAAAAAAAAAAAATCAAAAAGGAGAAAAGAACAAAAAGAAATAAGCCACACTTCGCCGCACGAGTATGGCTGGCAAGTTGTCGGTGGTAACAGCTCATCGACCGGTTGTCCAGAACCCAGCTCAGAAAATGCACTAAAAATTCCCAAAACACTTAGGAAGAAGCGGAGAAGTAGAATAAACCGGGGAGATATACACTGGATTCACCCTTGTGTTGACCCCGTTAAAAAATAAAAGTAGGGAGAAAGCTACCGGTTGTAAAGATACACCTTTAGGCAGAATTCTTTTTGAGGTCACCTAGAGGCGTAGAAATCCGAAGTCCGTTTTAATTGCCGGTCAACGAGTCTATCACAATCACAATAAGATGCTTAAAACTTAGGGTTCTCATCAAATCTTGGGTGAGTTGAATGGCCGTAGGAAGCCACTCTTAAACCCTAAAATTTGAAAATCTAAAAAAAAAAGAGAGTAAAAACAGAAAAAGGAATTTTTCTTTGAATAAGGCGAGGCTTGAGGCGGTCTGCATTTTGGCTGATACCCGGGCACTGTTGTGTCTTTGAAAGTTCAGTTCTTAAGTAGACAATTTCTTAATGATTGAAAATAACTCAGGTCCAAATAATCTAACCTAATTCTTTTATAAATAGCATATAGTTTTTGCTAGGGACTAGCAAAAGATAGGCATGGGGGTATGATGTAAACACATTTACACTACTTAAAATGTCTATTTATGCATGTTCTTAAGCATAGGATTGCATTTCATGATATAAATATTGCATTACATGCATCATCTTGCATTTAGAGTAGTTTGAATAAAATGGAGGTTAATTGTCTCCTTTTATGTGCTTGGACAGGGCAAATATTTTATCGGGGCCTCGGATCAAAGATCCAACCGTATGGATATGATCAGGGCGACGATTGGAGTTCAACGACTCCAAGATCGCCCTAATCAGGCATCCGTAGCATCAGATAGAGACCGGGGAACCCTAGAAGATCAAGGGCCAGGATGGTGTAAATCCGCACTTCAGATGGAAAATCCGACCACACGGATGAATTCGGATCGACGATCGCAGCCGAACGACACAAAAATCAAGTCAATCCGACATCCGTGGCACCATCTACAACTTCCAGAAGATGGACGGCCAAGATAGCGCCACGTGGCGCCATCCCAGCCGCCCAATCGGCCGCAGGAGTCCTGTGAAGACCACGCAACGTCTCCTCTCCGCCGTTGGATCTCGATCCAACGGCTGCGGTCGCGCGCGTTTAAAAACGTCCGCGCGACCATTTCGCCGCGTAGCGCAGCGGCTACGCAGCTGCGGGCGAAGCGGAGGTCGCGGGTTCGAGCCGCGGAGAGGGGGTCGAAGGCGCGGGCGAGCGGGCGCGCACGAGCGTCGGATGAAGATCCAACGGCCGCGCGCGCCCGATAGCGCCGACGCGCAATTGGACGCCCTGGTGGGCGCGCGATCGCACGCGGGCGGCGCGCTACGCAGCGGGCGCGGACGCGATCTAAGCCGTCCGATCTCGCGATCGGACGGCTGAGACGACGCGGACGTGCGTCTGCGTTACGCGCGCAGGTAGCCGAGCGGGCGCGCGTGGCGCGGCGGCGACGGCGACGGCGGGGCTTTAGCGACGGTTTTATCCGTCACTAAAGACCCCTTATTTATTATTTTGAAGATGTAATGTCCATTTTGCCCCCACTCCTTGCAACTATAAAAGGAGACCCCCTCCATACGAAATTTTCATCCCTTCCTTCTCCTCTCTACCTCTCCAAAGCTCAAGAGAAGCTTGTCCCACACCCGGGATGCCTCTCGCGAGATAAAGTCCAAATTTTCGTCCCCCTTCGGAAGTGGATCCCGCGACGACGACGGCGTGCTGCTTCGTTCCCGTTCTTCTGCTTCGTCCTCCTTCGTCCCGCCTCGTTCTCCTTCGTCCAGGCGTCGTTCCGTTCGGCTCGTCCTCCAAGCGACCGTCGAGGAGGATAACTTCTCTCTCCCATTCTTATTTACAGCTTTTCTAGTGTAGAATTTTCCTGCTTTATAGTGTAATTGATTTCCCGCTTTCTAGTGTAACTTTAATTTCGTTTTCTTGTATAAACAATTGAAATATTGAATGCATGTTCTCTTTCTCTCTCTCTCTCTCAATTTGATAGCTCCATTGTAATTATTTCGCCTTGTTTATCAAAAATCCTAAAAAAAACATAATTGCGAATATAGATCAACGTAGCCTCCCTGAGTTCGACCCGGAATTCTTATTTCGGTATAAATCTTATTTGTTGAACACGAATCCTTCGCTTTCGAACTACAACGACGGGTTTTCCAAAACCAAACACGTTAGCGTAGATTCTCGCGCTCAACACTCCCCCTGGTATGTTACCGTACAGAATTATTTTTGGGAAGCTTTGTTGAACAGGAGATTTCGCTTTTCAGAAAAATACGTCGTCGCAATATGTAAATCGTGGTGGAAAAATCCTGAACAAAAATATTTATCAGTGAAAACTAACCATGAAGAGTTAGGTCGTATCCATAGGAAGGAACAAAGCCAATGACTCAAATAAATATTTCCTTAAATCACTCCAACCAACACTTTTGTATCATCAACCTCAGATGGCCGAGAGAACCCAAGGCAGACCAGCAAGTATGCAAGAATCAAGTATATAAAAATCAAATACGTCTTTTATTGTGCAACCAAATATATTTCAAATCAAGTCAATATATGTGAGAGTAATCCAAACTCAACTGACATGATGGCAATACACAATAAATGATTCTCCAAATTATCAACAATGAATACTAGCTGTAAATCAAATCTATATATATCAAGAGTAATATCAAGGTGAGATAACACATAATTTCTCAACTGCTTCATGCGAACAATATTCCAGGGAAAGTAAACTCACATAGTTCTTTGCTAATAAAATCAGTCCTCTACTGTCAACCCCCACATTGTTGAGTAAAATTCACTATGTGCAATCCTTGTGTAAAGTTGAGAAGGAGAGATCTAAATAATATAACTAAAGAATGGGGGCATGATAGCAAATCAGTTATTGAGTATAATATAATAAATCAATAATTTGCCTTCTTCAACCACTTTCATTTCAACTAATTCAACTCCTCTTGTAGCAAAATAGGGGAGGTGAATCTTCTTGGCTGTATGCTGGATTAGAGAGATGGTTGGAGGCATTGCTCGTTGGAGGAGTAGGGCTGGAGGAGAGGAGCACTCCAGTGGTGGAATGGCGGCATGCAGTGGCTGGAGCTGCTACCGACGATGAGAAGGTGCGGTGGTAGTGGGTTGTTTCCGTTGTTGAGAGCGACTGCGGGCAGCGCGAGTCATGTGTGGACGTCTGCTGCTGTACGCGGGAAGGTTGCGTGTAACTGTGGTGGCGTCGGAGAGGCGTTGACGCTGAGGAGGAGGTGGCTGCACGGTGATGGCTATGGGTTCTCTTCTTCGTTGCAGTGGTTGAAGAAAGAAAGAGATGAAGAAGATGACATGGAGGAAGCCACGCATGCGGTAGCTGGAGGGTGCACATGAGGCTCTGGGCTGCGGTGCACAGAGGAGAGGGTGATGCTGAAGTGTCGCGCGCGGCGAGTGTTGTAGGCACGCAGGGAAGGTGGTGTCGGTGGGCGAAGGTGGTCGAGGTGGCTGGTGGTGATGGATTGTTTATGGGTTGCAGGGGGTGAAGGTTGCGGTGAAGCAGAAGAGGATGAGGAGATGCACGGAGCCAAAGGCTCGCGATCTAGCACGAGGGGAGCCTTACCTGTCTGGATGTCCAGGGGAACAACCAGATGGCTTATCTCCCCTTTGGTGGGTTCCAGGCATGGTCGTGGATGTTGTTGCAGTGGCAACGAGACGTAGTGGTGAGTCGAAGATGCAGTAGCTGACGTAGTGGTGGCGTGGAGGTTGTCGTGGCGAATGTAGTCGATGACGAGTCATCGCGATTGCGGATGCCGGTGCTGTCACCATCGAATGTGGTGATGGCAATGTCATGGGCGAGACGCGGTGGTGGTCGTGGCCACGGTCGTGGAACTCGCGGTAGTGGAGTCGGGTCTATCCGTGGAGGAAGAAGATGCTAGAGAGGGAGAGATGGATCCCTTGCCGTCCTCTTCCTTGTTACATATAAAGAGAGAAAGAGAAAGAATCAGGGAGAGAATATCGATGGCAGAGAGAGATTATTGGGGAGAGAGAGAGGAAGAAAAATAAGGAAGGTTCTCTTTTTTTATTTTCTTTTTCTTTCTTTCCTTTCCTCTTGTGCATGACTTCTAAAACCTCCACAGGGAAGATTTTAATTGGGAGAGTCATCTCCTTCCCAAAATTGGAGATGGGAATTGAAGTGCTCTTTCCTTTCTTACATGTGACAAATTAAATCTTTGAAAATGGCATTCCAAATTGAGGTATGAATCTATCCAGATTGCCCTTCCATAATGACCCGAATTTAATTGATTAAGATGTAAAAATTAATGCCATGCATGAAATGATAATTTTGTAGCTTTATTAATTTTATCCATGCAATGCAAGATTCAAATTACATTTTCATTCCAATAATAAGGTGCTTAGGCTCTATTTTAGTCCACTAACATGGACTTATCACTTGTCACTTGTCCATGGAGTTGCAGCACTGCACTTATTGAGCGGTTCGCCAATGTAACCTCAACCTAGACCTGTGTGGTTGAGAAAGGAAACTCCAACTCTAGGAATTTGAAGAGCTGCATCGTGAGGCCTATGACTCTACTTTGACCTTTAAATAGCGAACCAAGGCCTTCAATGACAGCCGTATTTGGCGGAAAGAGTTTGAGCCATCACAACGAGTTTGGCTTTATAATGCCCAACTCAAATTTTTTCCTGGTAAACTGAAGTCCAAATGCATTGGTCCTTTCCTGGTCTCGAGACATTTTCCCAACGGTGCCGTCAAAATTGAAGATCCCAAATCTAGGCAAAAATTTATGGTAAATGGGCAGCGGTTGAAATCGTATCTCACTCATGAGCCTACCCCCATTGAAGAGATAGTTGCCTTGTTGGAGGGTAACTAACTTCAGCCTCACTCCGAGTCCAGCTAGGAACATTAAATTCAGTGCTCGTTGGGAGGCATCCCAACACTCTTTCACATTCATTCCACATTCCATTTCATTTCATTTCATTCCACTTTACTTCATTTCACTTCACAATTTACCACCCACCATCCACCCTGCTGTATACCCCGTACTCACCCTTGCACCAAGAATCTGTAACCCTGTCTAATCCTTTTGCAGGCATATGAGGACATAGCATGATTTGGCATGGGGGGGTAGATAGGCATCCATAGGATTTGGTATATTATATGGGTATTATGCAGACTCCTGTCCATTATACATATCCATCTATAGTATATATAGATAGCCTTATTGAAAAATCCATAAAAATTGAAAATTCAAAAACTCCAAAAAAGTTTCCAAAAGTGTTTAGTTATGATATGAAAGCTGAAGCAAAAACAAAATAAGTGTTTATGGACATTCAACCTTTGTTTTGGAGACTTTCCTGGCCACATGAGCTTTGACAAGATAGACCAAAATTTCTCCTTAGGACATTCTTGTAGCTGAGTCACTGGTACAGGATTCGTTGGCTTACTTCTGCTTGGGAGTCTAAGTAACCTTGGTTTACACTACATAGAGTCAGGAAAGACCAAATGAACTTATGATTCAACTCTTGTGTTCATTATGGAGGTGTACTTACCTGTGCATGCAGGTAGACTTTTATCCCAGTTTTTAGTCTTGTGTTTAGGAGAAGCTCTTTTCACCAAAGTACTGACTCACCAAATAAGTGTGCTCTACCAAATAAGTTGTAGGAGGCATACTGACATTTGCTTTTAGAACAAAAAATAAAAAAAAAGAAGAAAAAAAGGAAAAAGTCAAAAAGAATTGAAAAAAGACATTCTTTTGAATAAGATAGTATGTTCTCCAAATTCCTGTAAATTTTTTTACCAAAAGATTTTTTAAGGTGCATTATAAATACCTTATTTCTACCAAATATTCTTTGAGCCACAACACAATAAGAGTTGGGTTTAGTCTTCACTCATTTTTGAGAGTCAGATCCGAAGACATGAGCTGAAGATGGGACCAACTTGGACTTAAAAACACATGAAACCCTAGGCTGAGTCTTAATGTTCAGCTGGTTAGTCTTGATTATTTAGTAAGCACAACCATAACCTCTTAGCTTTTGAGCCTGGTAAAACCTTCGAGTCCTGGAAACCGTACTTAAGGTTTAAATATCAAGGGCCTTTGTTAGTTGAGAGATGGTCTATGTTATGTAAGTCTTGAGTTCTAGTTGTCTTCTTAGCATTTGGTTCTCACAATGTCCAACTGATAAACAAATTAATATTGCTTCGAAAAAATCTTCAACTTAAGATCATTTCTAAACACTACTATCTTAGGTTTTAAATAAGTGTTTTGCTAGGAACTAGCAAAAGATAGGTATGGGGGTGTGATTGCACAGCAATTCACACCATTAAATGTGCCCTCTTATGCTATTTCTTAGCTTTACGCATATGGTATTAGATAGCTTTGCATGCATTTTGTAAATATTTGCATTTGTACATTTTTAGGAGAGGAAGATAGAGAGAGAGATAGAGCCTCAATTTCCTTCATTTCTATCACCTAAGACTACCCTACACCACCTACGTTACTTCCCTAAGACTTCAAGTGCCTACCCATAATTTACCCAAAATATCCTAATGGTATGCCTTGTCGCCACCCACATTCCCTCACCTATATAACCACTACCACCCCTTTCCATGCATCTGGTCAGCACCACCCAACACCACCTCCATCCACCAGTAATTACCCCCCACTCACAAATGCACAACACCTACTCTTGCATAGCCGACCAACACAACTTCCCTCTCCTCTCTCCCTCTCTTCCTCTCTAAGAACACAAATCGGTGTAAAGAGGCGCTCCAAGAGAACTCAGGTTCTTGCTCCAACGCTAAAGGTAGAGCACCATCCAAAACATCTGAGTCGCAAAAATGCACCTTAATGCTTCGTATAAAGATATGAAATATAGATATCACTACAACAATTTCCACTATTGTCGTTGGTTGGAAATCGATGGCAAATCCCATTTAACCGACGCCATTAAGCGACGTTGTTATTAGCGTCATTGTTTCTTTTTCTCGTTGGTTAGAAGGAACATTCGACATTGAAATATTGTTTGTCTAACGAACGGAATAGATATTTCGATGTCGTTTGACAACCGACGGAAATTTGATTTGCCGTTGCTTATAAAAGAAGCGAAGGAGTTTGTATGTCACTTTTTCCCTCCTTTACTCACTCTTTCTTAAGTTTTGCTATCGTTTAAATAACACGTCGTCGCTTATATAAGTGATGGTAAAAATATTTAGCCATCGCTTCTCATAATAAGCGACGACCTATAAGGTTTTAGGAAAACCACATAGACTCTTTTTTGCTGTCGCTTATACAGATAAGAGAAAGTAAATGTAATATTTTAGCCATCGCTTATTAAGAGAAATGACGGCATATAATGTTTTAGGAGAACCACACCTCCTCTTTTGTGCCGTCACTTATTCAAATAAGCGACAATAAATGTATAATATTTGCCATCATCATCAACTTTAATGCTGTCGCTTTTTTCCCAAATCGACCCACATGTAGGGTTTTTTTTAAAATTTTAAAATTATGGAAATTACCTACTAAACCTATTTAAAAGACTTGCTTTTATACAAAAATAGCTAATGAAAATGAATACAAGTTTATATTTCATAAATATAAAGTCTAGTACATAAAAAGTTTTAAAATGAAATATTTACGTAAAAATGGTAACATGAAAAACATAACAAAAGGAAATGGATAAAAATCAAAATGCTGCGGCCTTGATGCCACCAACTCCACTTGCACTGTCCATGTCATTGTCGTCTCATCTGTAGATGTTAGGATCTGATGAAGATGGATACTCTAACTGTCCCTTCTACAGAAGAATGGATAGAAGCATCTGAAGCTTATCATCTATGGCAACCATTTGATTCTTCATCTCTACCTCTCTCTTCTCCCTCTCTTCATCTTAGCTCTATAGTGTGTCGATCTTTCGATGCAGCTGATTGACGACACTAGATGAGACGGCACCTTTCCTCCCATATCAGCTGGACAAGGTGTGTACCCTCCCTGCATTATGAACGAAACCACCGTGGTCTGGTGGCATCACTCTTCTAAATGTCTCCTCTGAATCCAGAGGCTACTAGACGTTGTCGGAGGTCTCGTTAGTGGCGGGATGTACCAAATGCACCATTTGCTCCTAAATGTATTAAAAAATATTATTATAATATATATATATACAAAGTTATAAATTTTTTGAGTTTAAGAAACTTATGTGTTTCTCCTGGTATGTCTCATGAATCCACTTATGAGCACCTCAGTTGCAGCCTTATTGTGGGTGACCTCGTTGATATTCATTTACTCATCTCCATTTCATCATGTGTAGCGGACTAAAAATATGAAAATGATACAATTATATTAAGATAACTTACAAATTAAGTAATATACAGGTGTGAAGTAGTTACAATACTTATGTAATGGCTTCTGACCGTCTCGATGCTCCTTCGACCCAAACAATGAGTCTGTGGTGGAGCTTGGACCCTATTGTCCTTATTTTTCTTTGCTTGCTCTTGTAATAAAAGCATATATATATGTATAAATTAATATACACAATAATATTTTTTATGAAATTAAGATATATGAAATTAATAGAATCATTTTTAATCGATTACTAATCTCCGCCTTGGGATCCAGCCAATGCTCACATGCCAGCTTCCAATGTTTAGGCATGACATTAGGAGGATAATTCTCCATTGCCTCCTTGAGTGAACTGTAGTTTGAGAAAAGCTAAATACCAAATATAAATTATTAAAAATAATATATGAAATTATGTACGTAATCAAAATGTAAATGTTTAAAAATTGTTACCTTTCACTTGGTCTCCATCCTCCAAGCTTTGTGGATTTTGGCGGCGTGCTTAAGGATATATCAGGAAGTATTGGGGTCATCTTCCCAATCGTAATTTGCCTACATTTATTTTAAAAGATATATGTCAATCTTATTTGATAATAATTTTAAGATAAAGTTATAAAAGAAATAATTAAGATAAATGGAATTACCTCCAACTGTCGAAGGAGCTGCCTCTTCAACTTTGCGGACACCTTCCTCCAGTCGAAGTAGCAAATGGGCATAATGGACTTAACCATTGTGCCCACTTGATTGATGAAGCCTGGGTGATTCTCTGCCTCCCATGTGGTTCTAAGTTTGATTGTTATTCTCAGGCCCTCGGGGTTACGTTGGAGGTCTAAATTCTTTGTCTTCCACAATCCTTTTTTTGCTTTACATGCGTAAACATTAATCATAGTCATTATATTTTTCTGAAGTTATAACAAACATTAAAATATAGAAGTAATTAACTTCTTAAAAGTAGAGTTCTTACCAACACTTGTCCCCGCCACTAAGGGGTTCACATGAACTAGGGACGTACTCCCTACCATCTCATCCTCCGCCTCCTCCCCCTCCTCTCCCTCCATGTCATTGTTCTCATTTGATGCTCCATAATCTAGATCATTCTCTACTTGCTCTGGAAAGGTAGGAGCAATCTCCTTCCCCTTTCCCTTCCTCCCCGCACATAGTAAACATGTCAGGTCCCTGGGTCATACGAAACATGACTGGGGGCTTCTGGGGGGTGGCTGAGCCTGCGGAGATGGATCAGTTGGGCGGATGGCTGTGCCTCAGCTGAACCCTTTCTTTTGGGTTTTTTCTTAAACAACTTCATCTGTAACAAGAAATAAATGCAATAGTTAATACAGTTGGAAATCATTAACATATAAATCATTAATAAAAAAAGTTTGGTAAACATTAAAAAAATACTTAAAATTTTCGTTAGAGTTTCCCCTTAAATTTGGAGGTTTCTTTATAAACCTATATATTAAAATGAAAGTCGGCACACCCCATATTAAAAAAAATTGCAAGGGCAAACCGGAAGAACTTGCATATTTGCAACTCTACCTTGTAACACCATTCATTGAAATAACAATAAGGAAAGCAACAACATTCTAAACGTTCAAAGAGCTAACTACTACAAATCTTCTTCTCCTCCCCTTTTTTAATGTGGTGAGTATTAGTGTGGGTGTGTCTAGGATTGTGAGAGGGTGTGTGTGTGTTTATGTGAATGTAGGTGTGTGCGAAATGAGTGAAGAGAGTGAGGTGAGGTAGCAAATAAGAGTCACCCCACATCTCATAAACGTCATTTAAAAAAGAGTTTCCTCTTAAAAGTTAAAGTTTTTCTATAAACATGCATAGCACATAAGTGGGCACATGCACATCCATTCATATAAACGAAATATAAAGCAAACAAATGAGTACACCCCACATACATTCAAATAAAATAGCTAAACATGCAACATAAGTAGGTAGACCCCACATCTATTCAATGAAATAAAAAATAATATGTGGGCACACCCCACATCTAGCAAAAACCTATAATTTTATTGAATTAAATTGAAAATATTGAAATTATACTTCTATCTACAATAGCCTCCGAGTATGCCCGTCACCAATAACCTGTAATTTGAGAAACAAAAGTAATTAAATAAAACATTATAAATGCCAATGTATAGAAAATAAATAAATAAAAAGCGTAGTGAGTATGGGTAACATATTTTGAGCATGTGTACGTGATTAGGTTTAAGTTTTGGTATTTCTAGTGTATAGAAAATGCCAATAGAAGTTTAGGTTTCTTCGATTTAAATATGAATTTGATTTAAACAGAAATAAAATAAGGCAAAGAAATTGTTACTATTTTTAGATGTCCACATCTAACGTATTTGAATCTATGTGACCTTTCATTAATTCTTGGTATGCTTCAAACTGTGCGTTAAAATGATTACGTTGCATTATTCTTATTGGTATAACCCATCCCCTTTGGCAATTATAAGGGACATAGAAAACTTGTGCCGCTTGACATGCCAATGTGAATGATTCATTAGACTTAAGAATTTGATGGTTACGATTTAAACTTAAGAAATTGTGTTTCTTGTCAATTTTGAAACTAGTGCTCTCTTTAAAAATATCAAACCAATGACATTTAGATAGGACAAGTCTACAATCATATTTGAATATGATCTCCACAATTTCTTTAATTTCACCATAGTATCCATCTAAACTAATGGAAAGATCTGAATCAACAACTTTGACCTGTTGTATAACCTTTCTGTCATCAATTTTTTTTTATTCTGAATCTGAACCCATTTATTATATACCCAGAGTAGTAATGTGCATAATGTAATGGCGTATCGGTAATTACATCAAAATTTGGTATTCATCATGAGTTCTTATTTTCTTTCAATTGAATAACTCAATCTTTAAACCAATCTAAGAAGCCAAATTTGGATGTCCTTGAATGAGGTAATCATTCGAATTCCTCATAGAATGGATCAATTTTAGGAATTTGCTTTAAAATACATAGATGTGCCAAACGTCTGTCATTTTCTGAAATTTCCTTATACTCTGTATGAAGAGTTGACCTTCCTTCAATATCAAAAATTGATAAACAATCTTCATCATTATCATTGTATTTCCCCTCATAGTTCATTTGAGGTTTATTAAAGCTGTTGTCAGTTTCATTCATGTACATGGAGGTAAAATTTATACACTCCTCCACAAGATAACCTTCTACAATTGAACCCTCTAGCTTTGCCATTTTCAAAACATAATCTTTAAGCTTTTTCAAAAATCGCTCCACAGGATACATCCATCTAAATTGTATAAGTCCACCGATTCTTGCTTCATTTGCAAGATGTAACGTGAGATGAACCATTACATTGAAGAAGACTAGGGGAAGAATCTATTCCATCTTATAGAGAGTAATAACTATTTATTTATTCTTTTCAAAAAATAACTATTTATTTATCTTAGTGATCAAGCGTATCATTTTGTAGCATCTTCGAACAAACAACTTTGAAAAATCTACTCATCTCTGTGAATGAATCAACAACTAGCTCAGGTAGTATCTCCTATATCGCCAATGGAAACAATACTTGCATATAAACGTGGGAGTCATGACTTTTTAAGTCAGATATCTTTTTTCTGCTCTTCATTCATATAACGAGAAAGCTGCGTCGAAAAATCATCTGGCACCTGAATTTCCTTTAAGAAGGAGAACAATCTACTCTTCTGGTCCTATTTGAAGCTGTAAATGGCAGGTGAGAAGTAGCCGTCGTCATAAATATGTAGCTCCGGACATATCCCCAAACTCTTCATGTCTTTTCTTATTTTCATAGTGTCCTTTGGATCATCGGTCAAATGTAATACCTCTAAGATATTATCCATCACATTCTTTTCGACGTACATAACATCTAAATTATACGTATTGTAAGATTTTTCCAGTATGGCAGCTCCATAAAGAAAATACTTTTCTTTTGAAACCTAAAATTTCTTAAGGTTGTCTGGGTCTTGTTTGAATGGTCGACTCAAACACATCTCACGTATTTCTTATAATCTCTCCATTATAACTTGACCCGGCAACTTGATAAAATCTGTATTAAGTTTATTCTTTGGATTTTTCTTTAAATACTGACACGTCCTGCCATCACATTTATCCCTTAAATGCGACATTCGTCATCTATGTTCAATGGGTGGAAATTTGCGATGCCTTAAGTAACAGAATTTCTTACTTTCCGGTAGTCGTAGGTGATGAGATCTTCCATACAGACTAGGCAAGTAAGGTTTCCTTTAGTTCTCTAACCTGACAAATTTATGTACGCTAGGTAGTCATTTATGATCCACAACAGTATTGCATACATATTGTAAAATTCTTTCTTTTCTGCATCATATGTCTTTACGCCGGTGTACCACAACTGTTTTAGTTCATTGATTAATGGTTGGAGATAAACACCTATTGCTTTTCCTGGTTGTTTTGGACTGGGGAATGATAGGGTCAGCATCATGAATGATGATCTCATACACAACCAGGGAGGTAAGTTATAAATGACTATTACCACTGGCCATATATGAAGGTTCCCTACTTGGAGGGGTGAGATCAGCGTGACAAAAAAAAAAAAAAGCGGAATTGAAAATATAAACAATCTCACAAAAATAATCAATCGCACAATGTACACAGGTATTTTTAGGTGGAAACCCAAACCGGGTGAAAACCACCACCTAACCCTCTCGAGTTAGGATTTTCCGATCAACCTAGTTGATCAAATCCACTAACCGAATCACTTTAAAACGAGGGTGATTCAACCTCAGTACAACCACGCTACAAGTACGAGGGTAGCGTTCCTCAACCCCTTCTCTCCACGAGAAGGATTTTGTCCCACGAAGGAGACGGGAATTCGCAAAGCGAATACCCAACCAAAATACAAAGATAAAATAAAACAACAGTCCTATAGAGCCAACAAAATTAAACCTAGCTTCTATAGGAAATAGGAAACTCCCCTTTGCAAGGAGTGCGTCGACGATGACGCGGTGCGTGTGCCACGCGATGGCGCTACGTCGCTCTCGTTATCTACGGCGGGAGAGCGGGTGCGCAACGGTTGAATGCTCTCAAGAAAATGGAGCTTGAGCTTGGAGAGAAAGAGAGTCTTTTCTTTAGACACAAAAGGTTTGAAAGTGTATTGCAAGGTGTGTGTCTTAGTGTGTATATGTCTCTCTAGGTGTGTATGTCTTGTCTCTTATGTGTTTTTGTGTTGCAAAGGCTCCCCTCTATTTATAGAGGCCTTAGGAAGGCTTTGGAAGGCTTGGAAAAGCTTCCATAGCCGTTGGGTACAAAGCCCAAGAGAATCAGGCCGAAATCAGGACAATGATTGCATTTGATAGGGTTATCAGACGTCTAACTCTGGCATCAGACGTCTGGAAGGCCACTTTAAGACGTCTGATTTCAAGGTCAGACGTCTGATTCTATGCGGGTTTCTCCCTGACTTGAATCAGATCTAAACAGGGTTTTTGTGCAAGTCCATCAGACGACATACAGGATGTCTGGCACTAAGTATGGACGTCTGGAAACCTACTTTTACTGTGGGAATTGATTTCCAAACGTTGCAACGGCTAGAAAATCTCTGAGAAGAGATTTTGGGTCAGCCGAGGCAAAACGGTCATTTATCAGACGTCTGGTAAGTCCTATGGACGTCTGATAAGGCTCTAACGGTCATAATCTTGAGTGTTTTCTAAGCCAGCCAACGGTCCACTAACTGGACGTCTGGCAAAGTCATCAGACGTCTCCTAAGACGTCTGGTCTAAGGTCTGGACGTCTGATTTCATCAGACAGAACTAACTATGTCCAGCCTAACAGTTATCAGACGTCTGAAACAATAGTCAGACGTCTTAAAATACTTTATCAGACGTCTGATTTTGGGATTAGACGTCTGGAAATGCTGTTTGAGCCCTATATTGGTTTTCTAAGTATTCTACAGAAAACCTAAGTATCCTAGGGTTGTGCAGGTGTTCCTAGGACTACTTTTAGGGTACTTTGAGGCTCTTTAACATAATGTTCTAAGGAATCAAAAAGAGCAAGAAAATAAATACAAGAGATACATGAAAGGATAAAAAAGAATCTATCATATTCTTCTTCTCTTCCATCTCCAATCTTTCGCTCCACGCGAACCTCCTTTGTTTTCCGTCAAGCTCCTCCAATCCGTCCTGGATGCGAGCTCGAACTCCGTCTAAACACGTCCTCATTTGCAATTGATCTGAAATCTAGGACTCAAATTGCAAATGTTAAATAACACGTGTTTTGTTATCATTAAAACAAATGATCGTGGTGCTCTAGCACCAACAATCTCCCCCTTTTTGATGATGACAAAACCGTAAATAATGCATAAAAATCCTCCCCCTTTTTGACATTATCAAAAAGGTTTAATTGATTTTATATTTCCTATAACTCCCCCTTAAAACATGCTCTTCTATGAGTTTATTTTAACAAAGGTAATATTCTCCCCTTTTTGTAACAACAAGATAGCTATTATTTTTCTCCCCCTTACTAAAGGAAATTTAGCTACCTTATTTCTCCCCCTTAAAAATTGACAATTAACTCATCATTTTTTTTTTACTCCCCCTATCTAAATGCTACTGATAAAAAGATAGGGTAAAGAGTTTTACCTCACCTACCATGGCCAATAAAATGGCCCGAATGGTGGTGGTGGATGCCACATCGGATGGGGCTCCCATCCGTAGCTTGGAGGCCTGGGCATCGGCGCCGGTCTCCAATCTGGTGGTCGACGTGCGGCGGGTCCGTCATTTGTTCGTCGTCTCGTCGGTCTTCTTGTTCTCCTCCTTGGTCTACTCATTGGTTCTCCCAACTTAAGTTGACCAGCCTTGAGCTTGTAGGTCCAGTCCTTTATGTTGTAGTCATCCCTGAACCCTACAAAACAAGATTCTAATTTTTTCTTCGGTATCCAAGTGAGCTTGGATCCTGATTTGTTAGAAGGTCTCCTTGATGGAGATCCTTTCTCAACCTTAGGGCTATAAAACTTATCTACTTTGTTGATTAATTTGTTAGAATTTTCCCTAAGACATGCAATTTCTCTTTCTATAATTTGCATCTTAGTCTTTAAATTAAAAATTTCTAACTTTAGACTATTATTTTCCTCAATCAATTTATTATTTTCATTGATGAGGTTTTGATTTTCTAATAATAGGTTATCATTTTTAGGACTAGCTTCTAGATCCTTAAGTTATTTTTCTAACCTATTATTTTCATTTTTAAGAAAACTAAGGTTCTTCTTAATGCTTTTATTTTCTATCCTAAGTGATTTACTAATCTCAAAAAGTTCATTAAAAGCTTCTTGTAAATCCAGGTTTACCTCATTGTCGGAGTCGCTTTCGCTGTTGATGTCGCTTTCTCCGATTGCCATGAAACCAAGGCACGTGGTTTCCTTCTCTCCGAGATCTTCTTCCGAACTCGTCTCCTCATGAGTGCCTTCCAACCTCCTCCATATCTCGTGAGCGGTGGTGCACTCTTGGATTCGTTCGAATTCTTTCGGACTCAACGCGCAATACAAGGCATTCATTGCCTTTGCGTTGAGTGAGAGATCTTGAATCTGCAGCTGCGAGTAGCCTGCATCCGGTCGCTCCGGGATCTCGTATGAGGCTTCGCAACGTCCCCATAGAGCGAAGTCCGTGGCTTGAAGCCACATCCTCATCCTCAGCTTCCAGTAGCTGTAGTTGTTCCCGTCAAAGTAGGGCGGACGGGTTGTGGACTGTCCCTCCGAAATCCTACACGCGGAACTACTTCCCTCCATCGATCTTCTTGCTTGGTTGTTACGCCGAAACAGCAAGACCTGCTCTGATACCAATTGAAGGTTCCCTACTTGGAGGGGTGAGATCAGCGTGACAAAAAAAAAAAAAAGCGGAATTGAAAATATAAACAATCTCACAAAAATAATCAATCGCACAATGTACACAGGTATTTTTAGGTGGAAACCCAAACCGGGTGAAAACCACCACCTAACCCTCTCGAGTTAGGATTTTCCGATCAACCTAGTTGATCAAATCCACTAACCGAATCACTTTAAAACGAGGGTGATTCAACCTCAGTACAACCACGCTACAAGTACGAGGGTAGCGTTCCTCAACCCCTTCTCTCCACGAGAAGGATTTTGTCCCACGAAGGAGACGGGAATTCGCAAAGCGAATACCCAACCAAAATACAAAGATAAAATAAAACAACAGTCCTATAGAGCCAACAAAATTAAACCTAGCTTCTATAGGAAATAGGAAACTCCCCTTTGCAAGGAGTGCGTCGACGATGACGCGGTGCGTGTGCCACGCGATGGCGCTACGTCGCTCTCGTTATCTACGGCGGGAGAGCGGGTGCGCAACGGTTGAATGCTCTCAAGAAAATGGAGCTTGAGCTTGGAGAGAAAGAGAGTCTTTTCTTTAGACACAAAAGGTTTGAAAGTGTATTGCAAGGTGTGTGTCTTAGTGTGTATATGTCTCTCTAGGTGTGTATGTCTTGTCTCTTATGTGTTTTTGTGTTGCAAAGGCTCCCCTCTATTTATAGAGGCCTTAGGAAGGCTTTGGAAGGCTTGGAAAAGCTTCCATAGCCGTTGGGTACAAAGCCCAAGAGAATCAGGCCGAAATCAGGACAATGATTGCATTTGACAGGGTTATCAGACGTCTAACTCTGGCATCAGACGTCTGGAAGGCCACTTTAAGACGTCTGATTTCAAGGTCAGACGTCTGATTCTATGCGGGTTTCTCCCTGACTTGAATCAGATCTAAACAGGGTTTTTGTGCAAGTCCATCAGACGACATACAGGACGTCTGGCACTAAGTATGGACGTCTGGAAACCTACTTTTACTGTGGGAATTGATTTCCAAACGTTGCAACGGCTAGAAAATCTCTGAGAAGAGATTTTGGGTCAGCCGAGGCAAAACGGTCATTTATCAGACGTCTGGTAAGTCCTATGGACGTCTGATAAGGCTCTAACGGTCATAATCTTGAGTGTTTTCTAAGCCAGCCAACGGTCCACTAACTGGACGTCTGGCAAAGTCATCAGACGTCTCCTAAGACGTCTGGTCTAAGATCTGGACGTCTGATTTCATCAGACAGAACTAACTATGTCCAGCCTAACAGTTATCAGACGTCTGAAACAACAGTCAGACATCTTAAAATACTTTATCAGACGTCTGATTTTGGGATTAGACGTCTGGAAATGCTGTTTGAGCCCTATATTGGTTTTCTAAGTATTCTACAGAAAACCTAAGTATCCTAGGGTTGTGCAGGTGTTCCTAGGACTACTTTTAGGGTACTTTGAGGCTCTTTAACATAATGTTCTAAGGAATCAAAAAGAGCAAGAAAATAAATACAAGAGATACATGAAAGGATAAAAAAGAATCTATCCTATTCTTCTTCTCTTCCATCTCCAATCTTTCGCTCCACGCGAACCTCCTTTGTTTTCCGTCAAGCTCCTCCAATCCGTCCTGGATGCGAGCTCGAACTCCGTCTAAACACGTCCTCATTTGTAATTGATCTGAAATCTAGGACTCAAATTGCAAATGTTAAATAACACGTGTTTTGTTATCATCAAAACAAATGATCGTGGTGCTCTAGCACCAAAAATATAGAGTACGACGGGTACATACTCTTAAATGGATTGAATCCATCGCTTGCAAAACCCAACCGCACATTCCTTACTTCTAAAGCGAATGAAATATTTATTTCGTTAAAACTCTTGCACTCCACTAAATCAGTAGGATGATGTATTCTTTCATCTTGAGATTTACAATCCTAATGCCATGTCATCCACCATGTAGTTTTAGTTGATATAAAAAGGTGTTGAAGCCTAGGTGTCAGTGGAAAGTAACGAAGAACCTTCTGAGGTTGTTTCCTCTTACTTTTATTTTTACCTTCCTTATATCTCTTATCTCCACATTCTAGACAATTACTCAAGTTTGCAAATTTATTTATGAAATGAATGCATTCATTTGGACATGCATCAATCTTATGACAATCCAAACCAAGCTTGTGAATCTGTTTCCTTACCTCATACCATTAAGCTGGAAAATCATTACGGTTATTCAGCAGCTCAGCAATAAACTAAAGTATTTTTGACATGAATTTAGCACTAACTCTATTCATAACCTTCAGTTGAAACATCTTCAATAAAAATGAAAACCTTGACATTCTCGTAATACCGGGAGCAATAAGATCCTTAGTCGCCTTAATAGCATCATAGAATGGATCACAACTGAACGCATCTCGTTCAACATTTCTATTATTTCTTCACCTCCACTATCAGCAATTTCCTCGTTAATCTCTTCGTGAATAGTGTTTTCATTATTTATGACTTTCCTAGTAAACTCTTCTCCATGAGCTACTCAAATAATGTAATGCAGCCACCACCCATTACAAATCAAGTGTTTGAGCACACTATTACGATCATGCAAGGAACCATTCAAACAAATTTTTCATGGGCAGAAGATATTATCAAGTTAATCTCACTTAAATATCTTACTATCATCATCAAAGGCTCAATCCTGGAATGAAATTACTCCATCCTTATATCTGGTGTAATTTGAACCCCACAACTCAATTCAAGATTTATACATTATAACCTAAAATTTAATGTAAACAAATCACTTATTAGGAAGGGAAATGACTAAATGATGTGTATCTTGATTACGATTTTCACTTTGTAGCACATCCTCAAAGATTTGATCACATCTTAGGTTTGCTCATTACATGTAACCTTAGTGCGGAGAAATTTCGGCAGTATCTCCTCACATTTCTCTAGTATACCCCTCAATACTAACCTTAGCTAGATTTTCTTTAACACTCAGTTAAGGGTACCACAGGAAACTACATAAGATTAGTTGGTATACTGAAGAAGATCAGGAAGAAGCAACAGAAATTTCACCGCACAAGATTACATGTAACAAGCAAAACTAAGTTGTGATCAAATCTTTAAGGACCTTCTTTAGTTCAGTACTTCACTAAACTACAGTCGATCGAGTCTTATGGCATGCTACAAAGACAATACATCATGCATGTAAGTGAGGTATATATACACTTCTTGCATTGTCTGTATTGTTGGTGCTAGAGCACCACGATCGTTTATTTTGATGATAACAAAACACATGTTGTTTAACATTTGCACTTGAAGTCTTAGATTTCAGGTTAATTGCAAATGGAGACGTGTTTAGACGGAGTTCAAGCTCGCATCCATGGTGGATTGGAGGAGCTTGACGGAGAACAGAGGAGCTTTGCGAGAAGCGATAGCCTGAAGAAGCATGAAGACAAGAATAGGATAGATTTCATTTCATGAACTTAGGAAACCAAAATAGAGTTTTGACAACCTAATCAGACGTCTAATCTGGAAATCAGATGTCTGACAGTGACTTTTAAGACGTCTGACTGTTGACTCAGACGTTCAATAACTTAGGCTGGACTTTGTAGCTTTTGTCTGATAAGATCTGACGTTCAGACCTTAGTCTAGACATCTTAGAAGACGCCTGATGTTTGTGCCAGGCGTCCAATTAATAGAACGTTGGCTTCCTATACAAGCGTTGAGGAAAATGACAGTTAGGCTTATATCAGACATCTGATATGTGACTGTTTTGCCTCGACTGACCCAAAATCTCCTTTGTGAGATCTTCTAGCCGTTAACCTTTCTTGGGAATCCATTCCCACTGAAAAATAGGTTTTCAGACATCTAGACCTAGTGTCAGACGTCCTGTATGTCGTCTGATGGCCATACACTAGAACCTTGTTTAGGTTTGAACCAAGTCAGGAAGGAAACCCGCCTAGAATCAGACGTTTGACTTAGTTCTCAGACGTCTTAAATAGGTTTTCTAGAAGTTTTATACTTAGACCAGACGTCTGATGACCCTATCAGAGTCATGATTGATTCTGATTACGGCCTGTTTTGCCTTGGGTTCAACCCCAACGGCTGTGGAAGCTTTCTAAGGGCTTCCAAAGCCTTCCTAGGCCCTCTATAAATAGAGAGGAACCCTTGCCTTGCACATATACACCTTGAATACCATTTCCACATCTCTTGTGTCAAAAAGAAGCAAAAGATCATTTAGAAGAAGCTCTAGCTCTCCAAGCTTTTGTTCCACATCTAGAGAGCTTGAATTCAGTTGCGCACCCGCTCTCCCTCCGCGATTACGAGAGCGACAAGGTGTCCCCGCATGGTTCACGCACTTGCGTCATCATGTCGACGCACTCCCACCAAAGGGAAGTTCCCTTACCTATAGTAGCTAGATTTAATCATTCACTTTGTGGCTCTATAGGTTGAGTTGTATTTTATCTTTGTGATTGTGTTGGGTATTCCTATTGCAAATTCCCATCTCCTTCGTGAGACAAAATTCTCTTTGTGAAAAGGAGGGGTTGAGGAACACTACCCTCGTACTCATTGCGTGGTTGTAATTGAGGTTGAACTACCCTCGTTAAAGTAGTTTGTTAGTGGTTTGTCGATCGGGAAATCCTAACTCGAAAGGGTTAGGTGGTGGTTTTCACCCGGTTTGGGTTTCCACCTAAACATTCTTGTGCCATATTGTGTGATTGCTTTTCTTGTGAGATTGCTATTTATTTTCAGCATTTTATTACGTCATGCATTTCTCACCCCATCCTGTAGGAATTTACAATAACATGATCATAAGTCTCGATGGGTGAGTAATTTGGACACAATTTGATTCGGAAGACTTTTACCTTAGGGGTTAGAATACTTATTGTCTGGCCTCGCGTGCATATATTTTTTTTAGCAAATGTGTGTATTTAAAATAATACTCATAATTGCAAAGAAATTGACATTAAACATAAGCAATCATCCGATAAAAAATAAAATTATTTTCATTGAATGCTAAAAAGAAATATATAAAAATGTTATTTTATCACAACATGAGAAATCCACATTATTTCATTTCAAAGTTAGGCCTTATCCATCCTTCACAAGCTAGGTCTAAGACTCATTCTGCATATCATGAAGGTAGGCCTAGAACTTTATATAATCTATTCTAACAAATTCCTTTCATCTTAAAGATCATTTCACATCCATCATAAGTGAGATCAAAAGCTCTAAGGTTCATTGTAGCTTCAAGTTGACTTGTGTTAGTCTAAAAATTGACTTTTAGATCCTCAATATTTCAATCAAATTAATGACCTATATAGACCTTCTATGATATCAAGAACTCATTAAACTCAAAAAAGAAGAGAGATTGATGACTGGAATGCAATGTTCCAAGTCCGCTGTCTAAATGCTAAACCCTAAAACCTCAAACCCTATTAAACATTAAAATAATTTTCAAAAAAATTTGATAGAGTTTCCCCTTATATTTTTAAGTTCTCTATAAACCTGCATAGCCAAATAATACTTATACTAAAAGTGGGCACATCCCACATTAAAGTTCTTTTTAATTAAACAAGTGGGCACACCCTACATTCAAAATAAAGCATACAAGTGGGCACACTCCACATCCATTTAATGAAATTAACAACACTATGTGGGCACACACCGCATCTAACAAAAACCTATATTATCATTCAACTAAATTGAAAACATTAAAATTATACCTTTAAGTAGTACAACCTCCAAGAATGCCTGACAGTGATAACCTATAAATTAAGATTTTGGTTAGAATTAGAATAAATTAAGTTGGTTAAAATATTCATTTGATTAGAGATGTAGGATGGGAGGTGGAGGATGGGTAGGAGGGGGCGGTTAGGAGGAGGAGGAGGAAGAGGGGGAGGAGGAGGAGGAGGGGATGGTTAGGAGGAGGAGGAGGAGGAGGGTTAGGGGTTGACGGAGGAGAAGGGGTGGGGGCTGGCAAAGGAGGAGGACGAGGAGGCGGAGTGGGTAGGGAGGAGGAGGAGGAGGTCATAGGAGGAGGACAAGGAGAGGCTGAGGGGGCAGGGAGGAGGAGGAGGGGGGAGGGGTGCTGGGGGAGGAGGAAGAGGTGGAGGAGCCGGGGAAGAGGAGGAGGAGGAGGGGGAGGAGTCGAGGAGGAAGAGGAGGAGGGGGAGGGGACGGACTAACTTGAGGTGGAGGAGGGCGGCGACTAGAGGCAGTGAGGAGGAGGGGAGAGGATGAGAGGCGGAGAGGGTTTGGGTCGAGGAAGATGAATGAGAGGAGGCTTTGCGAGCAAGTAGATGAATCGATATATGCCGTCGGTTATATTACCAAGCGACGACATAAGTCGCTTCAAAATTTTTCATTGTGTGCCCAAATGCCCTGGTATTTTAACAAAATACATTCATCGTCACTTAGATCAAAAAACGACGGCAAAAACACATTAAAACTCCATCGCTCTTCTTTGTTAGCGACAAGGGGAGGGGTAATTTTACACCACTCCTTCGCCGTTGCTTGATAAAATAAGCGACAACAAATATTTATTTTTTGTCGCTTTGTAAAACGACAGCAAAGAATCGACGGTAAAGCCCATCTTTCTAGTAGTGTATGGAGCAGCGTTGTGGCAGTAACATGGTGAGATCGCAACATCAAATGAAGTAATTTCCTCCTCGGCGGTGGAAACTCATGCCAATCATCTGCCTCAGAATTTCACTAAGACTAAATAGGGGGCTTTTTAGATTTTTTTGGATGTTTTTGGGCTTGGGTTGTGTTGGCTTTGTGTCTGAAATTTTTGACACAAGATTTTCAAAAAGGAGATACAAGTTTCTGGATCGGAAGCTAAGCCAAGTACTTTCCAGTTTGCTAAATAAGATCAAGTCACCTGAATCATCAAGAGTTCAGGATTAATTTTGCCAAAGATACTTGATCTAGTGATGAGAGACTCATCATGGCTCTTAATTATCCCTACTTAACTAGTTTCTCTAGTTAATTAGCTAAGAATATACTTAATACAGGGTTAATTATACTATAGGGGATCAAAATAAGGACCTTTAAAATAAGTTAAAAATACTAAATTAAATATAAATTAATATTAAAAATAATTTAATTAATATTTTGGACTCAAATATTAAACACTTAGCTACTTAATATTTAAACTAACTTAATTAATTTTATGACCTAAGTACTTAATTAACTTAAGTAAATTAATCACTTAACTAAATAATGCTAAAAAGGGAAAAAATGAGAATTCAAGGCATGAATATAATATTTACCTAATTTATAATTATATATAAAAAGTTGAAAAAGAAATAAATTAAAATAAGCCCAAAACCAACTGTTTACGTTTATGTCCTTAGCTTTTATGTCAATTGAGTCTTTTTCCTACAACTAGGTCCTTAGCTTTTATTACATAGAGGTCCCTGTGTGTCCAGCACCCTTTGTTTTCTTCTTCTTCTTCTTCTTCCTCAGCTTGGACAATCGAGGAGGTTCAGTGACCACACCTTTCGATCACCTTCTATCCATCGTTAGAACTTCTCTGTCATTGCCGCCATCCTTCTGCTCACCTTCACCTTTACATCCGATGACCCCGATCCTCTCTAGCCTAACAAACTTCGGCACGGTGACTTCACCATCGTCGGAGATGAAGACCCCTAAACTGCTATACCTAGACTCGATTGCATCCAGATGTAGACCCCCTACACCTCTTCGCCACCTATAAATAGTCCTCCACACCTCCGATCTTGTCGAGCGACTCCCTACCCTCTTCCCACCCTAAGTCACTCAATAGGCTATTTGTCAACAACCTCCGGTGACCTCTACCTCCCTTCCTCCGGACTTCTCTGAAGCCCTGATCATCTCCTGATCTCCGCCACCCTCCATCTCACCTAGCGACGAGGTTGTGCCGCCATCTTCTTCCTTCTACTCGACGTATTTCTCTTTGCCGGAGCTCTTCCTCAACCCTCTGGTTTCTTCCTCCATCACGATCCTTTAACGGAGTTCTCTAACCTCCTTCGTCCAGGTAATCGTAGATTAGCTTAGTTTTTACTTTAGAGTAGAATTAGTTAGTTTAGTTTAGCTTTAGCGTAGATTCTAGTCTTTCTTCCCTGACTTCGGCAAGGTCAATTCCAACTTTGTTGGACTTTGATCCATGATCCAATCACTTGAGCATATTCCTCATCACTCCACGATCATCTTCCGCTTCTTGTCCCTCGGTTATATCAGCTTCTGCACCTAATTCCACTTCACATCCACCGTAGACCTCTGCTATCTATAGCGGAGGTCCACGGCTTAGTGCACAGCCATAAGGGGTCCTCCATTGCCTTTTCATAACTACAGGGCCTCGATCCACTTCTTAATTACCTTGATTAATGCCTACACAGTAAACACCTAATTCCACTTTAACCTCCTGAGCTCGCTGTCAATGGCGACTCAGAGGAGTTCTTCCGCCTAATTACATAATTGCACACAATCGCCTAACCCTAATTAGTAGTTTCCCTCACTTAATTAGGAGGGAGATAAGTTCTTGAGTTCATGCAAACTCAAGATTTGTTTTCATTGAGATTTTTGTTAATTCATGAATCTGATCGTTAATTGCATTAATTAAGATGTATCTAAGGTTCCTTGTGATCTTAGAAATTGATCAAGACTATCATTGGAGTGTTTCATGGAAACTTGGTCTCCAGCATACTAAACCGACCTTTGCCGGAGCTCCGGCAAGCTCCAGCAACCTCAATTATGAGCATCAGCTTTTAGAACAATATGAGAAGCTCCAGATCGAGTTATTTTGATTAGAGGTTCAGATTCCACTAATTAGATCAGAGTTTTAATGTTGGTATCTTACTATTGATCTTCGTCTTCTCCAACTCCGACGGAGTTGGAAAGACTTATTCCTTGAAGTGTCAAGCTTGCAAATGGATCGATTAGCTTTAGGAACTAATTTAGAACCTATTCTAGGTCTTAGTTAGGATTGGGAACCTCTAATTTGATCTGTCGATCAGACCTCACTTTGACCTCAGGTGGAAGTTTAGAACCTCCTTGGGAGTGCTTAAAACTCCAATTTGAGATGATGTACAACTTCCTGAGGTTGAAATAGACCCATTTAGGTTGTTGATTTGATTAGAGGAGCTTTAAATCTAAAAGTCAACTTTTAACTGGTAGTCAGTCAAACCTGGAACGAATTTGTGGGAAGAAGTGTGAAACTTTGATTGAATGGGTTGACTAAGTTCCTGTTTCGATTTGGAGTTGTTTTAGAATGATTTAAGTGATTTTTATTGAGATTTAGTGAAGTTTTTGAATTCTGTACACTTTAGGTTTATTTGAACCCAATACTGTTCTTAGGTTCTCTTGTCAAGATTTGAAGGCCAATTTTGTCCAGAATTATTGCATTTGATCTTCTGAATCTATTCAGATGGAATCCATATCGTTTAATCTCTCTGTGGGACTAATTTGAGCTTAAATCTAAGCTCTGAGTTTCCAACCCGAAGCTCTGAAGCTTCTAGAGCTTCTGTAGCCCTTCCCAAGCTCAAAGCCTTTCTCAATCAGTGCGGAATACTCCACCGAGGCGTTTCAAACCCTCAATGGAGGGCATTAACTAATCTGTTGGTCAAAAGACCTGAGATTGCACCCTCTTAGACACATTCTAGCATGGCAAAACAGTCATGTTTCTCCATCAAATATGTGGATCAATCATGATCCAAAGCCCCAATTGAGGATTAAATCGAGTTCCTGACGTCAAGAGCTTTTGATCGAGCCCTTGGTTGCTCAATTTGGTTTAGTGAATCAATCGAAATCTTCGTTTGAAGATTTGGTCTAACGTAACTGCACGCGAAGGAGGAGCGGCGAGTTTAGTCCCACCTTGGGAGTTGAAGGCGTGATGCTCTGTTATAATACGAAAAGGTGAACCTAGCGCTTCAGTCGTCAAGCGTTGGGCGCACCTAATCCATATGACCATTCTGATCCGTTTTGGGTGCATGCCGTGCACGCGCGTGTGTGTGCGTAGGCGTGTGCCTATGTGTGTGGGCCTAGGTGGGCGAGTGAGTGTGTGGGCCTGTAATGGGCCTGGTACTATTCATTGGTTAAAATTGATAAGAATCCACCTAATAAAAACTAGGTTGGGCCTCGAGTAGGGTCGGGTCCCACCCCTATAGGGTGCTGCGTATCCCTGAAAGAGGCCTGACCGCCCATTAACAAATTTTTGTTAAAGTTAAAAAAATGG
Source organism: Thalassia testudinum (assembly GCA_037157565.1). Lineage (NCBI taxonomy): Eukaryota > Viridiplantae > Streptophyta > Magnoliopsida > Alismatales > Hydrocharitaceae > Thalassia > Thalassia testudinum. The sequence continues at coordinate 744,118 of JAZHRO010000080.1, forward strand.
GTTTGAAAGAAATAAGTTAAGTGTGGATCCTCAAGTGCACAGAGAAGAGATGTTAAAAAAAGGGCGAGGGAAGGAACGAGGTAAGGGAAGAAGTTGAAGAAGAAGAACAAGAAGCTGAGGGAAAGTGATGGGAACACTATCATGAGCCATAACTAGCTCATTTTGACCTAAAAAAGAGAACAAAAGCTCCTACACAAACAAATGGAGGTCCTAACTCAGTGAATAATCCTTCTGAAAGAAAAGCAAGAAATAAGGGGTAAAACTGTAATTTTACCATTGCAGTGCATCAACAGGATTTCTCATGGGCTAAACACAGGTCAAATGATCTTAACAAGATAAAAAGTGGGTTGGTTCAAATAGAAAAGGGTTCATGTGAAATCTAGGAATTAAATGACTTCTTGTAACCCTAAAAAAACCCACTTAAGCTAACAAGGTTCTGGTCAAGATAAAATTCACTTGAACCCTCTAAAATTCATGGAAAAATATCCTCTAGGATTTATAACCTTCAATTTGGCCCTTAGAACCTATTTTGACTTAAATAGGGGTCTCAGTCAAATGTTTACCGTAAATTGGGTTTTTATGTAAATTGACCAGTCAAATGTGGTCAAACCTAAGATCCAACTTCACCATTGGATTCCTTAGGTCCTAATTAGGTTTGTACCAAAATTTGGACCTATGGAAAATTCACCATGACTTACTTTGCAAACCAGTCCAGCCTAATTACATTTCTACCCCTAACTTTTGAAAACCTTTGCAGACACCCCCTATCTTCCTCGTCATTCTTTGCAATTAGGTCCCTCTGCCATTACAGTGAAGGAAGTCCTACTCCGACAAGGATTCAAGGGAAAGAACTCCCTGATTCCTCAGAGAATCCCTCTCAAATTTGAAAGGGAGATTCTCTGAGAAATCCCCGTTCATGTGAACCTAATTTGGAGCTCCAATTTCTACCCAATCTCTGATGCGAACGGATGAGTGATTTGGGTCTTTTTGACCTTCCAACTCTGGCGAAGTTTCCGTGCTTGGAAGCTTGTCCTCCAAGCACAAGGCCCTCTGCCAGGGGCTATAAAAGGGTCCCCAGATCCTTCCGCTCCTCCCAAATTTGAATTGGCCTGAGATACCCCCTAATTTCCTCTCTTCTCCTCCAGCCAAACTCCCAGCAAGCTCCGACGACTCTTATCTCCCTCTCTCGTCGCTCTTCCACAATTCCAGTGGCAGAGCTACCTTTATCTCCATCCGCGTCGTGCCGCACTAGCCGAGGTGCCTGCCACCCTCTCGTCGTCGCCGTCCTCCTCTCACTGGGCTTTCATCTTCGACGATGGCACATATGAGTCAACCACCACCTCCGCTTCCCCCTTCGTCTATTCCCTCTCAAATAAGCCCACTCTCCCCTCTCATCTCTTTTCTCGCATTTATTTCTTAATATTCGCCTCGACGCTCGCGAATCACCTCCACCTTCTCCACCTCCGGCAGACCATCGGCGAGGTGCTCTAGCCGCCCCACGCATCCATCCACCTCGCCAACCACCTCACGAGCTCTGCCATGCCTCACTGACCATAACCCCTCTTTCCATTCATCACCACATGCCCCCAACACATCGCCTGAACAAACCCACATCCACACGAACAGGGTAACCTAGGCACGCACGCTCAGGCCACCCCACTCCATGCCGACCACTATCCCATCTTTGCTGTGTCCAGGCGAAGCTCCACGTGTATTTTGATGAGGCCACAAGGCCGTCTGCTTGTGGACAGGGTTTAGACCTCCACCTCCATTGAAGCAGGCACGAAGAAGCTCGAGAGCTTCGTTTAGGACCCCAGGCTCCAGGCTCCAGGTCCCAGACTGTGCAGGTCTCTTTTGTGCACACTATCAGCCTAGCTATTGGAGTCCAAGTCCCACGCAACTGCTACAATTCGTGAAGACTTCTGCTACAGGGGCGCTTGTAAGGAAGGTGGGACATTTAGTCCCACCTCGGAAGATCAGGAGCGGAAGCGGTGATATAAGTTGAAAAAGTCGCATAGGCTTACCGCCTCCTGACCACGGGGTGAGGTCCTACTCACCCATTGCCTTGTCCATGATCCATGCCATGTGGACCTAGTTCTGGCCCGACTACCCGTGCACTCCTCGCCCACCACCGCACGCCGGTGGGCCTGGTCCCGGGCACGCATACCTGACCCGTTAACCCGAGAAGGCTCTGGGAGAGCGAGCCTAAGAGAGAAGAAAGAAGAGAGATCGTGGGGAGGGTAGGGGTAGGTTTTGCTCTCAGGAGAAAAAGAGGAAGAAGAAGCTAAGGGTGAAGCCGAGGAAGAAGAAGCTAAGGGTGAAGCCAAGGAAGGAAGGGTAGAAGCTTGAGCCAGCTAAGGAAGGTGAAGGCACGGCTGAAGAAGAGCAAGGCTGAAGAAGAGTTGATGTCAGAGACAGAAGAAGGAAGAAGAAACAAGGCCATCAGAGGCAGAGAACAAAGGAAAGAAGAGAAATAAGAAGAAGAAGGAGATCAGCCAGAGAAATCAAAGAAGCACTCTAGCAAATACACATTTAAGACGTCTGATTTCCAAAATCAGACGTCCATATTTTTGCTTCTATATATACTTTGATATCTTGTGGATCCATTTACATTGCTTACATTATAACTTTGATTCTTCATTGCATATTTTATCAAATTTGAAAGTTGTGTTCTTGGTTTTTGAACCCCAATTTGCTCCCTGTGTTCGACCTCAAATTTACATTTTTAGAGTAATAAAATTCATTTGTTTTCAAAGCGATTTTGGCTATACTACGATGCATTTATTTTAAAACCCGATTTCGCTTCGATGAAATAGAAAGAAATTGAAAGAGAAAGGATTAAGACAGAGAGAATGATTTAAAAGAGAAATTAAATGAAGAGATAAAGAAGAGAACCAGACGTCTGAAGCATTAATCATAAGTTTAATTTTTAATTTTTAAGTCATCTAATATTCTCAATAGACATTGATTGAAGGTTGAGAGCTGTGAAGAAGAGTTCGAGGCTTTATATTAACATAAAAGACATTTTTATTCATTGTAATTTACTTTTATACCTTGTAATCTTCTGAAAATTGTAATAAACACTCATCTACTTTGGTATTCATTGTAAATCTTTCATGTATATTTCTTCTCTATAATGGAATAATTGCATGCTTTAATTGTCTACTCTTTTATGTAAATATTCGTGTGCTTAACATATATTATAATTGTTGTAGTAATTAGTTAGTCATTAATTTAACTAATAAAAATGGTGAATTAGAATTACAATTATGCCTCCCAGTGAATGACCTGGACTCAACTAGTTAAAAAAAGAATTAAAAATAAAATGTTAGGTTAACTTTACCCTATACTACCTAAATGAAACGATTTGAGTTAGCCTAAGTCATTTACTCGTGATTGGGAATTTTCTCTTTCAGAAATAATACGTAAGAAAAATACGTCGTCGCAGTAAATGATGTGGTGGAAAATCCCTCGATCAAAAACTAATAAAAGTATATTGAAAATGAACCATAAAATCAGGTCGTATCCATAAGGAGTTGCAACCAATAAATCACCAATATTTGCAGTACATGAGTACCTTGTATGAGGCTTAATGTGATGCAAAAATTAATTTGACGATTAGTTGTAGCATCAAACCAACATGAGAATAACTTGAATCAGCAGTAACACAAATTATGGAGAATTAGAGGGTCAGCGAAGCAATTACCCACAATATAAAACATTATATCAAAAATACTTTCTCTTCAATTGTGGTCATTTAATCTAATTGACCTCCTCCTGTAGCAAAAATGGGAGGTTGATTCCCCTTGGCGTGCGCACGGAGGGAACCGTGGATGGTGGCGCAGCTCGTCGGAGGAGTAGGGCTGGCGGAGAGGATCACTCTGGTGGTGGTGCAATGGCGGTGGGTTGTTGGCGCTGTCAAGAGTCGCTGTAGGCGATGTGGGTAACACGGAGACGTCGGCGGCTGTGAGCGGGAGGTCGCGCACATCTACGGTGGCATCGGAGAGGCATTGATGCCGAGGAGGAGGTAGCTGCACGGTGGGTGGTGGTGGGTCCGTGGAGTTGCAGAGGCTTACAAAGAAGAAGAAGAAGATGAAGAGGGAATAGTTGGTGGTGTTGTTGGTGGGTTCTTTGTGGGTGTGAGATTGGGTGAGGGCGGCTACGGCGGCTAGGGGTTGTCAAAGAGAAGATGGTGAGGGTGGTTCTGGCGATGGTCACGGTGGAGGCTCACAGTAATGGGGTGGGTTTGCGATGGCAGAGGAGGTGGTCCACAGTGCATGCTTAGATCACGGTCTACTCATGTTCCACGGTGGTGTTGGTGGAATCGGAGATTGGCCCCAGTGTCAACTGACCTTCGCCGCCCTCCCATCCCCCGTCCCTCCTCTTTTTAAATGCCTCTCAAGTTTTGTTTCCTCCCTCGAGATCGTCTCCAACAATCTCATTAGGTTGTTGTGATGTTGCGAGATGCACAACTGAACTACGGGGAGAGAGAAGGTCGTGAGAAGCTTGAGGAGGCGGTCATGCATTCTGTAGGAATTTAGAGAAAAGCAAACAAAAAAAATAAATTGGGTTATTTATAAAAATAATCTGAAAACAATGCATGAATGTGCATGCAAGCCCTTATTTATAAACTGATCTATTTATATATTAAAGCATTCTATGTACATGCAAACAATAATCTAGTAATTGGGCATTTAAGCATTTACTTAGCCCACAATTGTAGTCTCGTCAAATGCCCTCATGCCTAGTTTTTGTTAGTCCCAAGCAAAAGTAAAAAATAATAGAAGTAACCAAAAGATTTCTTCTTTTCTTATTCCAAAAATTTAAAGATCCAGACAAATGTGAATTAATAGTAGCCTAGGTAACAGATCAAAGTGAAAAGCCAACTTACATTTGAAGTTTGTACTTCACCCTTGATAGAATTCTATCGGGATAGGCAACTACTTCTCTTAGGAATAAAGCAAAAAATGACCTATAATTTGACCCCAACTTTTTGGCTTAGGTAGGAGATGTTGAGTTAAATGGATTTATATTTGGTGGCTCACACTCATCGGTGATACATATAGTCTAGTACTGCAAACTCTAGATCTTTAGACTATCAAACAAGTCAACCCTGAGAAAGACTAAAATCTGTGCTCTTTATGCATTCCTTTGTGCTCACTCACTCTCTCTTTTCTGTCTCTTTCTTCCTCCTTTTTTCTTTCTTTCTGAGATCACATATCTTACCAGATTTTGTAAATGTACTCAATATTTGGTGGCCTCATATGACATTCACACTTCAAGTAAAGTCCTAATAACCCTACAACTAAGTTAGAGGTCCTCAGCCAGTATTCAGGAGATCAGAAATACTGAAAAGTAGGTATAGGTCATATTTGGTGAATCATAATGGGTGTTTTTGTTGCCTCAACAATATCGACACATAATGAAAAGTGAAGATTAAACTATAAACTTGAACTATTTTCTTTTTCTTTTTCTTTTTTCTTTTTTTGTTTTTTTATTTATTTTTCTAAATATAAATGCTTCTTTTCTTTTTTTTTTCTTTTTTTTTTCTATTACTAACACAAAACGATGCATGCTTTTATTTATGAGGCATTATTAGGAATACTGATGGTCAAGAGGATATTGTGTGGCTTATTTGGTAGAAGTGTCTACTCTTGACACTGGGAATAATGGATAGGACAATCGTATTTCTAACCTTTGACATTACTGCCCTCCTTCAGCCAAGGACTCTATGAAGGACGGTCGTAACCATCGACCATAGTCATAGTTTTATTAGGATTCACATGTGTATCTGCCTTATTTGGTGACTCTCAGGAATTCACACACTATTTGCACACTGGAACAGAGAGCGAAAACTATGCCTTACTCTTAGGTATCATCACCTAATTATCCAGAACTTAAGAGTCCTTGTACTAAACTTAGCATACCAGTAATCTCTCTACTTTCTTCTCAAAAATATTAGGTGGATCTACTAGAAGATAGTTTGCCTGTCTCCCTATTAACTGCCCAAGGGTTCAGTAGACTAAAAAAGCTCATTGATTTTCTACAAAGATCCATTACACAGTCTATGTGCAAGTGAAGTAACTGTACTGGATTCTAAACTTAAGAAACAATTTTAAGAAGAAAATCTTTAATGAAACCTCCTTGATAAAAAATTTTCTACTAAGGACTAACTAACTCAGCTCAAGAAAGTAAAAGGGATTTTTTTTTTTATTATTAATGCATTATCCTAAATGCATGCAAATATTTATAAGTGCTATAAACATCCTCAGGTTATATTCCCCCATGCCTAAGACTAACAATACCCTCATTGGAAAAATAAAGACATAGAATAATATCACTTGAGGAGGAGAGTGGGAGGAGCAAGGCTCCTCAAGCCGAAGTGCATCCAAAACCTAGCCATCTGAAAGAGTAACATAAGGTTTAAGTCGTTGGCCATTTACCTTAAAGCTCACACCAGAAGTAGGGTTCCGAATCTCTACAGCTTCATGAGGGAAGGCATTAATAACAACGTATGGCTCATCCTAGCGGGACTTGAGCTTTCCTGGAAATAATTTAAGTCTGGAATTGAACAACCAGACTCATTGGTTGGGCTCAAAGTTCTTTCTAATGATGTGCTTATCATGGAAGACCTTTGTACATTGCTTGTAAGCTTGAGAAGTTTCATAGGCTTCATTATGAAGCTCCTCAAGCTCACTTAACTCCAGCCTACGTGCCTTTCCACCTTTATCTAGATTTAAGTTAACGTTTTTAATAGCCCAATAGGCTTTGTGTTGGATTTCAACAGGAAGATGGCATGCCTTTCCGTAGACAAGATGGAAAGGACACATGTCCAAGGGAGTCTTATACGTTGTTCTGTAAGCCTAAAGAGTATCATTTAGTTTTTTAGATCAATCCTTATGGTCGGGCCTGACAGTTTTTTCTAAAATTCGCTTAATCTCCCTATTAGACACTTCAACTTGTCCACTCGTTTGGGGATGGTAAGGTGTGGCTATCATGTGGTTGACTCCCAAATTTTGGAGTAGTCTTGTGAAGTGCATGTTCTTGAAGTGAGGTCCTCCACACTTATGATTGTCCTTAGGCACCCGTACCGGGAAATGATATTAGCCTTAACAAAATCCAAGACCACGGAATGGTCATTGGTCCACATGGGTATGGCTTCTATCCATTGTGATACATAGTCCATAGCCACAAGGATGTATTCATATTCGAAGGACACAGGAAAGGGACCCATGAAGTTGATGCCCCAAATGTCGAAGATCTCAATAGGGAGAATAGGTTGCTGGGGCATCTCATCCCTTTTTCTGATGGTTCCTGTCTGCTGGCAACATAGACATGTGTCCACATATGCATGTGCATCTTGAAAAAATGTGGGCCACCAAAAGCCAGACTGAAGAACTTTATGGGCAGTCTTTTTTCCACTAAAATGCTCTCCACAGTGGAGGTCATGGCAGAAACTTAGAACACTCCTTTGTTCTTCGTCAGGGACGTAATGGTGGAAAAGCTAGTCAGGGCCTATTCTAAAAAGCTCAGGTTCCTCCCAATGATAAAATTTAGCGTCAGCAAGAAACCTATCTTGCTTTTGCTTGTCCCAAGTACTGGGGGTAATGCTCGTAACTAGATAGTTCAGTATGTTAGCGAACCAAGGAGTTTTGGCCTCTACAACCATCAGAGACTCACCAGGAAAAGTCTCTTGGATATCTCCAGCAGGGGTTGATGTCTCAATGGGGATCCTAGGTAGATGATCTGCTACCACATTCTCAACTCCTTTCTTGTTTTTAATTTCCAGGTCAAACTCCTGGAGTAATAGAATCCAACGAATTAAGCGTGGTTAGGTGTCCTTTTTAGCAAGAAGATGCTTTAAAGCAAAATGATCAGTGAACACCACAACCTTGGATCCCAAAAGATAAGACCAAAATTTTTCCAAAGCAAATACTATAGCAAGAAGTTCCTTTTCAGTGACTGTGTAGTTTTGATGAGGATCTGTAAGGGTCTTGCTGGCATAATGCAACACGTGAGGTTTGTCATCAACCCTTTGACCTAAGATCGCTCCCACTGTGAAATTAGAAGCATCGCATATTAGCTCAAATGGGAAGGTCCAATCTGGTGCTTGGAGAATCGATGTGGTAATAAAGGCTTTCTTCAAGACCTGGAAAGCTTCGCCACATCTATCATCAAAATCGAAGGAAACATCCTTCGCTAACAGGTCGCAGAGTGGCTTAGAGATTTTGCTGAAATCTCTAATGAAGTGTCTATAGAATCCATCATGGCTAAGGAAGGATCTAACTTGACGAACATTGGTGGACGATAGAATCAACTTTTGTGGTGTCCACCTCTAATTCTTTCTCGGAAACTACATGTCCCAACACAATGCCCTGCTGGACCATAAAGTGGCTTTTCTCCCAGCTAAGCACCAGCTTTGCCTCTTCGTAACGTGTTAAGACTTTTTTAAGGTGCAAAAGGCATAGGTCAAACGATGAGCTGTAAATGGAGAAATCATCCATGAAAATCTCAACAAACCCGTCGATCATATCAGAAAAGATAGCCATCATACAACGTTGGAAAGTGGGAAGAGCATTACATAACCCAAAAAGCATTCGGCGGAATGCAAAAGTGCCATACGGACTCATGAAGGTGATGCGCTCCTGATTGTTAAGAAAAATGGCTATCTGATTATACCTAGAGTACCCGTCAAGGAAACAAAGTTACTTGTTCCCTGCCAGTCGTTCCAAAATCTGATCAATAAACGGTAAGGGGAAATGGTATTTTTGGGTAGCCGTGTTTAAATGGCGGTAATCAATGCAGACCCTCTAACCAGTTGAGGGTCTAGTGGTTACCAAATCTCCTTGGTCGTTCTCTTCCACAGTGATTCCTACCTTTTTGGGCACCAAATGTATAGGACTGACCCATTTACTGTCTGAAATGGGATAGATAATTCCTGCATCCAACCATTTCAGAATTTCCTTTTTAACAACCTCCCGCACATTGGGGTTGAACCTTCTCTGCATGTCTCGGAAGGGTTTCATAGACTCGTCTGTGTATATATGATGCATGCAAAGGGAGGGATCAACACCCTTAATATCAACTATCGACCAAGCAATTGCTTCCTTATGCCTTTGTAAACACTCAAGCAGAGCTCCCTCCTGTGATTCAGATAATGCAGACGAGATAATAACGGGAACCGTGCCGTTAGGGCCAAGGAAAGCATACTTCAATGTGCTCGGGAGGGGTTTCAGCTCCAACTCAGGAGCCTTTTGGATTGAGCATTTAAGTTGAGATGTCTCTGCCTCAGGTAGCGGATCTACCTTCACTATCCTGGGAGGGGATAGACACTGTGTGTACCCTTAGCAATTCTTCTAATTCGGGTATATCCCCTTCAGTTTCTTCAATAGTCGAAGGATGGTCCTTAGATATGACCTTTTGAAGGGGATCTCTACATAAGAGTATTGAAGTAGTCTCTTCAGTGATTTTATCAACTACTTCAATATGGGAACAATCTTCCAATCTGGATTGCTTGTATGTATTAAAAACATTCAACCGAATCTTCTTGTTTCCAAAGCCCATTTTAAGTGCCCCTGATCTACAATTGATAGAAGCATTGGCTGTGGTTAGGAAGGGGCATCCCAGAATAATGGATGGCTTGGTGGGCTTACTAGATGGGTCAGTATCTAGCACAAGAAAGTCAACAGGGAAGAAAAAGTCCTCCACTCTCACCAGGACATCTTCCAGTAATCCCCGTGGTGTCTTAAGCAATTTGTCTGCGACTTGGAGGATGACTGGACTAGGCTTTAAATTACCTCCTCCCAAATGGTCGTAGACAGAGCTTGGTAAAATGTTCACCCCCGTGCCCAGATGGAGCAGAGCCTCATCAATGTGTTGGTTACCTATAACCACTGAAATATACGGGGCCCCTGGATCTTTCATTTTGGGGGTTGTTCCATGTTGGAGAACCGAGCTAACATGGTCAGGCAAGATGACCTTAGCTTGGACCTGTCTCCTAGATCAGTGCTTCTGGGTGCACAGGTCCTTTAGAAACTAGGCATAGGACGGGATCTATTTGATAGCTTCCAACAAAGGCAAGCTGATATGGACTTGCCTAAAAGTGTCCATAATTTCATCCATCTTATCCTTGGCTCCATACGAGCCAACAGAAGATTCCCCAGGAGCAGATAGGTGCTCTGTATAGGGCACCCTCAGCTTCTGGGTAGAGGGGTCGTCATGGCAGGAAAGGGGTGGTGGAATGACGACATCCTTAGGGTGGGTGATTTCTAGCAAGGGAGAGCAGTGTGGCTCTTCCTTGGTGGAGATGGAAGTCGGGTTTGATGTAGGGGGGGAATCCTGAGAGGTGACTATAGGAGTGCTATCAGGTTTGTCGATTTTCTTTCCACTCCTCAGCATGGTCACAGCTTGGGCGTGCTCCCTGAATATGACCCCCTTGCCCTTTGGGTTTTCCTCAGAAGAGCTAGGCAACTTCCCCGGATCTTGTTGCCTGACTGCCTCAGTAAGATGACCAAATTGGGATTTCATATCAGTAATCATCTTATTATGAGATTGGATGATCATATTCTGATGCTCTTGCATCGCTTTCATCATGGCTTTAAGTTCATCCATCTCAGAAGGCTTATTCTGAAGAGGGTTTGCATAGGATGGCTGGTATATGGGTTGGGAAGGTAGGGGTCTTGTATTCCCTGAGTTAGAAGCATCACCTTGTATCCATGAGAAGTTTGGATGGTTCCGCCACCTTGGATTATAGGTATTGGAATAAGGGCTATTGAGAGGAGGTGGGCGGAAACCTTGGGCCGCATTTAGCTCGGCCTGAATCAACTCAAGGAATTGATTTGCCTGGTGGCACTCCGCAGTGACGTGCATGGTTCTTTGGCAAATGGGCATTCACTTGAAGCCTGAAGGAAAGAGGCTACTTGCAGGTTCATGCTAGGGTTTGCTAAAAGCCTATTAAAGTTTTTGTTCAACAATTGAATCTGATAAGCCAAATCCTGAGTAGCCCCAACTTCATGGGCCTCTATCTTCCTCTGCAAGATTGATGGTTGCCTTTCTTGATAGGCAGAGGACATATGTATGGAATTGTCACTTAATGTTTCAAATAATGCCCAGGCTTCATCCTTAGTTTTGGTCATAAAGGTTTCTGCACAGGTTGCATCGATGGTTTGCCTGTGCCTTTCAGATAATCCGTTATAGAACCTTTTGACCAACTGCCATCTTGGCACCTGATGGTGGGGGCATAACCTAAGAAGGTCATTAAAGCACTCCCAAGTCTTGTGAAATTGCTCCCCTTCCTGTTGAGTAAAACCCATAATCTCTCTTCTGTAAGGGTTGGTCTTACTTAGAGGAAAATACTTTTTTTCAAGAATTCTCCATTAAGGGTGGCCCAATCATTTACCCTTGCATCGAGGGTATGATACCAGTGCTTGGCCTTATCCTTAAGGGAGAATGGAAATAGAGTTCTCATTATGGCTTCATCAGTAAAGCCCTGGAGCTTCACCGTGGAACAGACCTTGGTGAATTCCTCAAGATGCCTATAGGGATCCTCCCTAGCAGTACCATAAAAAGAGGGAAGCAAAGATATGGTGCTGCTCTTGATTTCATAAGGATTATCCACTCCAGGTCTACGGATAGGTAGGGCTTGGTGGGTTGTAGGGAGGAAGTAGTCTCTCAAGGTTCTTTGATCTTCACCAACCCTAATCTCTTCTTCAGGTCTTTCTTCAGCCATTTTTCTTCTTTCTTGGTTGGCTTTCCTAATAATTCTCTTAGGCTCAGGGCTGAAAAGAAGACTATTTCTAAGAGAGCGCCTACTAAGTATACACCAAGCAAACACAAGGCAAGAGGTCTTTTGTTGAATTAAAGCACTTTAAGCCCTCTTCCAACCTTTCTAGTTTGGCCAAATAGAGTCAAGGCAGTATTTCTTCGTTCCCACGTGAGTGCTATAAGAGAAGTGAGGCACTTGAGATTCTTGGTCAAAGGCTATTAAGGAGGTTGAGGTTGCTTTTAGTTCTTTTGGGTGACCAATCAAGTTGTCAATCAATTACATACCCTAAATAGACCTTCGAGTGCCCTAGAGACGTACACTTTGTTGCAATGATATTCTCAGATGCTCAAGTAAAAAGGTACTCCAAGGATGGAACCAAGGGATGCAAGTAGGGTGAACCCTTCCTTTCAGGCGATGCGTTAGCGGTGCCTTTTAACTACCCTTGAATTCCTTTAAGGGGTGTCCCCCCCCTTAGAGTATCAAATCACTCGGGCAAACGTTAATACTGTTAGTTCGACCACTCATATATAATATTTTGATGATTTTACAAAATGAGAAAATGAAATAAAAAATAAAGCGTAGCATATTGTTTCTCTCTGTAATAACATATTTGTATGTTTCATAAAGTTTTCCAAGACAGGAGATTAAAAGCGTGAAGACAAGTAGCATAAGTATTAGGTCCTAGGCTTTTTCATGTAAACTTTCAAAAGTTGTAATTTTTATTTCATTTGAGTCTAAAAATGTTGTAAAGAGCCCCCAAACATAACCTATAAATGCTAACTTAGGCTCTCTACACTTAGGATAAATTAGAAACAAAAACCTAACACTTAGACTCTTATCAGATGTCTGGAACAATGGTCAGACGTCTGATTTTCTACTTTAAGACGTCTAACAAGTGTCACAGACGTCTAATTTCCTATAGTTCTGCCTTTAGTTTGTCTCCTCATAAACATTAGTTGAAGTACTTCTCTATCAGACGTCGATAACCTTATACAGACGTCTGATTCTTTACTTGGACGTCCTCAGACTAACCGTTAGACTAAGCACAGGGCAAAAATGTATTTCCAGACGTCTGGACACACTTCCAGATGTCTACCTTTGGACCGTTGCCCATGATTTTCTGTGTGTATCTCATTACGACCATAAAATCTTTTGTCAGAAGAAGTAGCGAAGTGTTTTTTGGTTTCCAAACGTCTTGTGATTTCCTCAGACGTACATAACGACGTCTGATCCTTTAAACCTAGAACCCTGTTTGGATCTGATGGAAACAAGAATGAATCCACCCTTTATCAGACGTCCAATAACATAATTAGACGTCTTATGTGAAAATATCAGACGTCCTTTTTTTGATCCAATGGGGTCAGTTTAGGATGACCTACAGTATTCGACGACCAGAATTATAACCAGACATCCTATAAGATGTCTGATATTGTTGTCAGACTCATCATTACCCTGATTTGTGGTGGATTTCGTCCTAATCTCTTAGGATTTGTCTCCAACGGTTAGGAGAATTCTCCCAAGTGTTCTTGAAGGTTCCAAACTTGTCTATAAATAGACTACAACTCCTCTTAGGCAAAACACACCTCTTGATATACAATTCCCTTAGAAAAATCACTTGCTCACTACTCTAGGCTTCATCTTGCCCTTATGCTGTGCTAACACTCTGATCAAAGGGCAAATCCATACTCTCGGCTCACTCCGTTATGCAAATCCTCAGGGAGTTCTTTTCATGCTTAGTAGATAAGAAAGTAATTAAAGTATTGGGGTGCTCTATAGGTGTTGTTTTAATTCTTATTTTTGTACTTTGGGTATCCGGCCTGTCGGGTCCCCGTCTCTTCATTTTGAAGAGAGAAACCTCCATTTAGGGATCGGAGGTGTGATTTGTAATTGAGGTACACTACCCTCGTTTAAGTAGTGTGGTTAGTTGATTGATCACCTTGTGATCAAAAATCCTAAGTCAAGAGATTGGCTTAGGTGGTGGTTTTCACCCATCTTGGGTTTCCACCTAAAAATCTAGCGCCATCTTTCGTGATTGAATTTTTTGTATTACAATATTTTATAATTTCACTATTCACCCCTCTAGTGTAATTTCATTTGGTATCAGAGCAGGTTTTCCACCTACAGGAGTAACATCCGTGGAAAGATCACATGGAGGGAAGGTCATTTCCACAGGCAGATTGGAGGGGCAATCCACCACTCGACAACCACTCTTCGAAGGAACAAACTATAGTTACTGGAAGCTGAGAATGAAGATGTGGCTTCAAGCCAACGATTTCTCTATTTGGGAGAAATGCGAATCTGCATACGTCATTCCCGAGAAACCAGAAAGAGGATACACAATGAAGCAAATTCATCACCTTGGACTGAATGCCAAGGCAATGAACTCACTCTACTACACACTTAGCTCGGAGGAATTCAGCCACATCAGCCAATGCAAAACTGCCCACGAGATCTGGAGAACCTTGGAGGTAACTTACGAAGGTACGTCTAAAGTTAAATCCTCAAAGATAAACTTGTTATCGCAGGAATTCGAAGCTTTCTCTATGAAGAAGAATGAAAGACTTGGGGACATGTACACTCGATTCACATTAATCGTGAATAGCCTCAAGTCTCTAGGAAAGACATTTATAAAGGGGGAGCTTCAAGGGAAGCTCCTTCACTCCCTTGGACCCAAGTGGGAGGAAAAGGTAATGGCAATAGAAGAAGACAACCAAGTAGAGGATCTAGACATGGAAAATCTACTTGGGAATCTCATGGCTTATGAATAAAAAATGGAGCAAAAGAAGAAATCAATCTCATCGGAGCCAAAGAAGAAGACCTTAGCCTTCAAAGCTACTTCGGATGATGAGGTAAGTACCGATGATGAAGAATTCATTTTATTAGCTAAAAAGTTTAAAAAGTTTCTCAGAAATAGAAAAGAGATTAAGGGAAGGAAAAGAGAGGAAGAACCTCTAGTTTGCTATAATTGCAAAAAGAGAGGTCACATAAGGAAAGATTGTCCCTTGCTCAAAAGGGATGATGAGAAGAAACCCAAGAAGCCTTCCGACTACAAGATCTCTAAGCCGAAGGGATTCAAGAAGAAGGCATTTCAAGCAACGTGGGATGACTCCACCTCCGAAGAAGAAGAGGAGGAGGAAACAAATGAAGAAAAGGCATGCTTGGGATTAATGGCAACAAATGATGGTTCTGAGTCTGAATCTGAGGAACCTGAGGTAAATTCCTACTCTTTAGATGAATTACAAGATGCCTTTGATTCACTATATATAGATCTTAAGAAAACAAAAACCCAAAGCAAGGCTTTAAAAGAAGAAAACTTAGAAAATAAGAAATTAAACAATGATCTTGAAGAATCTAATTCTTACAAAAGAAACCACTGCTTTAAATATGCAAATAAGAAATCTAATGATTGAGAAAGAGTCATTAACAAATGATTTGTATATGGCAATAAGTGAACAAAAATTTCTAGATAGAGAAGAATTACTCGACAAAATCCATGTGCTTGAAAAATCAAACTTCTTTAAAAAGGATGAAAATAGTTTACTTAGAGTAGAGATTAGGGCATTAGAAGATAAACTTGACATAATGAAAATAGATATAAATCACCTCAAAGAAAAGTGAAATCAACTTCTTGAGGACCTAGCCAAATTCACAAGGGGAAAGATAACTTGGACAAACTCATTGCCCATCAAAAACCTTCCTCAAGTAAATTTGGATTAGGCTTTTATGAACCTAGTAAAAGTGAGCCGAAAAAGGACCCTCCTCTAAAGGAGACCATTAACAAATACAGATCCACATTACAATGGATACCGAGAAGAAAACTCTCACTTTGTTTTGTAGGGATGAAGGGACATCATAATGTCAAAAATTGGATATACAAAATGAAGGATGGATGACTCAAATTAGAAAGACCTATAGAAACATCAAGTCACCATCGAAGATCTTTTGTAGGAGGAAGAAGGTCTACAAGGAAGAAGACAAGGAGACCAACGCCACCAAGGAGGCCGATGGGTGATAGACTTCGGATGCTCCAAACATATGACGAGAGACAAGCGCCTATTTTTGGACCTTCAACCTACGGATGGAGGAACGGTTACATTTGGAAATAACCACAAGGACCATATTATTGGCCTTGGTAAAATAGGTAACCCTCTCTCTCCCATCTCAAATGTTTCTCTAGTTAAAGGACTAAAACATAATCTTTTAAGTATCAGTCAAATATGTGATAAGGGCTTTAAAGTAGTGTTTCCTTCTAAAATGTTTGAAATTACGCATGCATTAACTAATGAAAACCTTCTTAAGGGAACTAGATTTAAAGACATTTATGTCGTAGAATTTGATAAAAATGGCACTTATGAATGTCTTATAGTAAATGATGAGTTAAGTATATAGCATAGAAGACTAGGACATGTTCATATGAAGCTGGTTCAAAAACTAGCTAAACATGAACTAGTCCGAGGTCTTCCTAAAGGAAAATTTTTAAATGAGCCTATCTGTGATTCATGTAAATTAGGTAAGATTATGAAATCTAGTTTTAAAAGCAAAGAAGTTATATCCACATCAAGACCTTTAGAACTACTTCACCTAGATCTGTTTGGACCTACAAAATATAAGAGCCTCAGTGGATGCAAATATTACCTTGTAATTGTAGATGATTTTTTGAGGTTTTCATGGGTCACCTTCTTGAGATCCAAAGAAGGAGTGTTTCCATCTTTTCTATTTTTTGTAGGAAAGTTCAAACTGAATAAGGCTACCAAATCACTCGTATTCGTAGTGATCATGGGGGCGAGTTTGAAAATTCCTTGTTTGATGATTTTTGTCAAGAGCATGGTATTGCTCATGAGTTTTCTTTTCCCCGAACACCTCAACAAAATGGGGTGGTTGAGAGAAAGAACCGTACTCTTCAAGAGTATGCTCGAACATTGCTCATAGACTCGGGGTTACCAAAGTACTTTTGGGCTGAGGTGGTTAACACGGCTTATTACATGTTAAATCGCACCTTACTTCGATCTGGGTTGCAAAAAACTTGTTTTGAACTATACTATGGGAAAATACCCAAAATTAGTTATTTTAAAGTTTTTGGATGTTGATGTTTTATTTTGAATACCCGCTCTAATTTAGATAAATTTGATGCCAAAGGTGAAGAAGCCATCTTTATTGGTTATTCCTCACGTAGTAAGGCATATCGGGTTTTTAACAAGACCACATTAATAGTGGAGGAAACTCTCCATGTTTCCTTTGATGAATCTCCTCACTCCTCCTCCATTAACCGAGTCAATATGGATGATGAAGATGATTCTACTATTGATGTGTCTAACATTCCAAACTCCAATATCCATAATCTTCCAAAAGATTGGATATATCAAAGGGATCATCTCGAAAGTCAAGTCATTGGAAGTGTTTCTGATGGAGTTAAAACCCGATCTCGTTTTAGTTGCTCCTTTGGTCTCTCCGCCTTTGTATCTCAAGTTGAGCCTAAGAGTGTCGAGGAAGCGTGCTCCGAAGAACCTTGGATGATGGCCATGCCGGAGGAACTCAACCAATTCCAAAGGAATGAAGTCTGGGATCTTGTACTTAAGCCTGAAGGGCAAACGGTAATAGGTACCAAATGGGTATTCCGGAACAAGTCGAATGAATCCGGTACGGTCATTCGGATCAAGGCTCGGCTGGTAGCACAAGGGTACATCCAAGAAGAAGGAATTGATTTTGATGAGACCTATGCTCCCGTAGCTCGACTCAAATCAATTTGCATGCTTCTTGCTTATGCCGCCTTTCTTGGCTTTAAACTCTTTCAAATGGACGTTAAGAGCGCGTTTCTTAACGGATTCATTAAGGAGGAAGTTTTGTAAAACAACCTCCTGGTTTTGAGTTTCATGATAAGCCTTATTTTGTCTACAAATTAAACAAGGCACTATATGGTCTAAAGCAAGCTCCTAGAGCTTGGTATGAAAGGCTCCAAGACTACTTGTTAAATGCAAAATTCTCTATAGGGGAAGCTGATTCCACATTATTGATTAAAAGAAAAGGAAAAGACATTTTATTAGTTCAAATATATGTAGATGATATTATATTTGGTGCTACTAATGAATCTATGTGTAGAAAGTTTTCAGAAATTATGCAGGAAGAATTTGAGATGAGTTTGATGGGTGAACTCAAGTTTTTCTTGGGCTTGCAAATAACTCAGCTCGAAATTGGAACCTTTGTGTGTCAATCAAAATACACAAAGGAGATGCTGAAGAAATTTGAAATGACTAAAAGTAAAGGGAAGAACACTCCTATGAGTGTCACAACTTCCCTAGACTTGGACGAATCAGGTACTCCTATTGATCAAAAGCTCTATCGTAGCATGATTGGATCTTTACTGTATTTAACTTCCAGTAGACCTGATATTTGTTTAGTACCTGCCTATGCGCTAGGTTTTAATCAAATCCTAAACAATCACACCTAAATGCTATAAAATGAATATTTAGATATCTAGTTGACACATCTGATTATGGCTTATTCTACCTTAGGAGTCCACAATTCAACTTAGTTACATATAGCGATGCGGACTACGTAGGTAGCTGCACGAATAGGAAGAGTACTAGTGGGACGTGCCAATTCTTGGGTGAATCACTAGTCTCTTGGTTCTGAAAGAAACAATCTAGTGTAGCCCTATCAACTACGGAAGCTGAATACATAGCTGCCGCACTAGCATGTTCCCAAGTGCTTTGGATGAAAAATACTTTGAAGGATTTTAACTTGATATTTAATAAGATAAAAATATTATGTGATAATACTAGTGCTATCAACCTCTCGAAAAATCCCGTACATCACTCTCGCACAAAACATATTATATTCGACATCACTTTTTAAGAGATAATGTACTTAAGGGATAAATCGAGGTTGAATTTATTTGTACTGAATTGCAATTGGCTGATATTTTCACTAAACCTTTGAATTATGATCGCTTTAATTATATACGTAGGAAACTAGGCATATGTAAGCTAAGTGATATTTGAAGAATTTAGTGACTTAATGGAACTTCCTTTATCATGAGCATAGATGGAGCCTTGACTTTACTAAGTTAAAAGCCTTCAATCTCAGTTCAAACATCAAACTGCACATTCTGTGCAATATCAGACGTCTTATACATAAAAATTCGTCGTCTGAAGATCAGGGACAGACGACGATTTTATTTATCGAAAGAGCTGACAAAAGATCTATTTTAGACGTCCGTCATCCTTTACAGACGTCTGGGACATCGTCCAGATGTGTTGACAGACGTCTATCTGTGAGGCAGAACATGTATTATGAGTCGAACGTCTGATTATGCGGTTAGACGTCGTATAGGTCGTTTGACAGTAAAATCGGATGACCCTGTAACTTTAGAGTAAAATCTAGGAAGGTCTGTCTGAAGAAATCAGATGTCTAATTTTAGATTTAGACGTCTTTGTGTCGTCTGATATAGAAATCAGACGACAACCTGGAGAGTAAATCATTTTCTAGGGAGGGATGCCTGCAGAAATCAGACGTCTAATTCTTAAATTAGTCGTCTGATGTATCGTCTGATGGTTAGAACAGACGTTGCCATCAAAAGGGCTAAAATCCCAAAAGTTGAATCTCGACGTCTGACATCATCTCCAGACGTCTGATCTAGGAAAAATCTACGATTTGCGTCTGTTCTATGGATGGTTTGAAAAGCAAATCTCTCCAACTTCAGGGGGAGACTTGCTCCGTGACCTTGGGAAATAACATCCCCTTTGCAAGGTCCCACTCTGCTCTCTCAAATCCCTACCGCTCTCCCTCCCACCCAACGGCCCACAGCTGCAGTTGGCGAAGTTCTTCTCACCGCCAGACGACCGTCGCGCCTCCTCGACGACTAGCGGAGCTGCTGCTCCTCTGCGCGCATCCTCCCTGCCTCTCAATCGCGCATTTGGAGGCCTCCCTCCTCCCGTGGGTATACTCTCTCAACTCTTAGGGCATCTCCATGTTCTTTTGCCCACGACCTTGTTAGCCCTAGCTACATCTTGTTCTCCTTCTTGATTCACTCGGCCTACTTGCGTATTTCATGACATTGTTAGCCCTAGAACCTAAACTCTTGGTCAAGCTGACATTGTTAACCCTAGTTGCATCTTCCATGGCAAGGGTATTACTTCATGAGATTCAAGCCGACATTTTAGTGGCTTGAATCTAAAGGTATATTACCACAACTACATGGCAGGTTGTATTGCCTCAGGGCATACTGCCACACATTTTTTTTTATCAATAATGATTGCATCTCTATTGTTTAATCTGTGGTGTTGAAGTTTTTTGGTGAAATGTTGTTTTGGTTGGTTGAATGTTTTTGCATGGATATTTTTGTAGGTATTCTATCATCAAAACACAACCCTTTTCTTCCAAAACCTAACCACCCATTCCACCAAATATGCCTCCCCGTAGGAAGCAAGCTGAGGGCTCTTCCACCTCCTCTTCCACCTATTTGGCAGATTAGTTGCGGGGCGACATCGCTAGGTAGCGATTTCATCGCTTCGCGAATGCCAAAGTTAAATGCCCTCGTTTTATTGTTTGGAATGATTTTGCTCATTTAAACCTTCAGGAACACTTCCAAACTCTCCATCTCTTCCAATATTTTGACCGTCAGTTCCACTCTGGCATTGGAACTCTTGGTGTGTTCCCTGATCTTTGCCGTCTCTTTTATGCCAACATCGTTGAGGACTACAGCAATGATGAACTTGAACTCTATACCTGCTTATTTGGTCACAAAATCCACATCACATCCGAAATTATTTCCGACCTTCTAGCCATCCCCAATGAGGGAAATGACTTCAATGACATTCTGAGGCAATGCGACCCAGAAGTCATTAATCAAGAGTTAGTCCTCCCTGAAAAATATGTTGAAAATCTTGGCACCCTACCATGCAAAAATCTCAAACCCCTTCCACGTCTACTCTCTCGCATTTTTGGGTGGGACCTCCTAAACAAATCGGGAGGTTTTGATTACATCTTGCGCCAACACAAGGCGCTCCTTTTTGCGGCCGTCCGTCATATTCCTTTCAATTATTGCTGCCTCATTGTTCACGTCATGAATGAAGACCATGGGTCATCACTTCCGTTTGGGTCTATTCTATCCAAAATTTTTTCAACCCATCGGATTTCCATAACTGACCAGGCTGTTGACAAGAAGATTGAGCCTTACAATCGGGCCACAGTCGCCAAGATGCATATACTTAGGAAGCATCTTGAGCCTGCCGATGAGCCCATTGAAAAAGAGCCCCTTCCACCCTTTCCAGACTTCCATGAACCACGACCCCTTCAAATAGAAGCTCCCCGCTCGAGCTTTGATGAAGCATGGGATCCAGCCACAGATTCCCTCTCCTTCGGCATCTCCCTCCTGCTGCGTCGAACCGGCGAGATGTACACCTACATGGGAAGCATGCGCCGCAACATCGACGAACTTAGATCAGACGTTCAAAATTTGCAGATGGGACATGGACCTGCTCGTCGCCGCCGCCGCCAAGATTAAGAAGAATAGTTTAGTGCTTCTATTTTTCTTTCTTTTTTCTTTCTTTTTTCTTTTATTCCAAGTTTGTATTAAGGGGCCTTGACCCCATACTTAATATTTTTGGGAACAAATAGCTAGTCCGTGCTTAAATATTTCTATTCCTAATCAATTTTCTTTAATTCCTTGTCATCTTTTAAACATGCAATTTTATTAATACACTCCATTTTGTAGATATCACTCTTGTAGTTTGGGTTTCAACTCCCTTTAACTACCCTTCATGATGATATTCAAAAAGGGGGAGAAGAATGTAGGTAAGAACCTAGGGAATAATATAAAAACAAACAAACTTTTCAAATAGATATAGACTACTAAGTACAACCTTTAGGGGGAGAAAATAGGAACCTGCAACTATATTTTGAAAATCATCAAAAAGGGGGAGATTGTTAGTTCAACCACTCATATATAATATTTTGATGATTTTACAAAATGAAGAAAATGAAATAAAAAATAAAGCGTAGCATATTGTTTCTCTCTGTGATAACATATTTGCAGGTTTCATAAAGTTTTCCAAGACAGGAGATTAAATGCGTGAAGATAAGCAGCATAAGTATTAGGTCCTAAGCTTTTTCATGTAAACTTTCAAAGGTTGTAATTTTCATTTTATTTGAGTCTAGAAATGTTGTAAAGAGCCCCCAAACATAACCTATAAATAGCTAACTTAGGCTCTCTACACTTAGGATAAATTAGAAACAAAAACCTAACACTTAGACTCTTATCAGATGTCTGGAACAATGGTCAGACGTTTGATTTTCCACTTTAAGACGTCTGACAAGTGTCACAGACGTCTAATTTCCTATAGTTCTGCCTTTAGTTTGTCTCCTCATAAACATCAGTCGAAGTACTTCTCTATCAGACGTCGATAACCTTATACAGACGTCTGATTCTTTACCTGGACATCCTCAGACTAACCGTTAGACTAAGCACAGGGCAAAAATGTATTTCCAGACGTCTAGGCACACTTCCAGACATCTACCTTTGGACCGTTGCCCATGATTTTCTGTGCGAATCTCATTACGGCCATAAAATCTTTTGTCAGAAGTAACGAAGTGTTATTTGGTTTCTAGATGTCTTGTGATTTCCTCAGACGTACATAACGACGTCTGATCCTTTAAACCTAGAACCTTGTTTGGATCTGATGGAAACAGGAACGAATCCACCCTTTATCAGACATCCAATAACATAATTAGACGTCTTATGTAAAAATATCAGACGTCCTTCTTTTGATCCAATGGAGTTAGTTTAGGATGACCTACAGTATTAGACGACTAGAATTATAACCGGATGTCCTATATGACGTCTGATCCTAAAATTAGACGTCTGATATTGCTGCCAGACTCATCATTACCCTGATTTGTGGTGGATTTCGTCTTAATCTCTTGGAATTTGTCTCCAACGGCTAGGAGAATTCTCCCAAGTGTTCTTGAATGTTCCAAACTTTCCTATAAATAGACTACAACTCCTCTTAAGCAAAACACACCTCTTGAGATACAATTCCCTTAGAAAAATCACTTGCTCACTACTCTAAGCTTCATCTTGCCCTTGTGCTGACACTCTGATCAAAGGGAAAATCCATTCTCCCGGTTCACTCCGTTCTGCAAATCTTCAGGGAGTTCTTTTCATGCTTAGTAGATAAGAAAGTAATTAAAGTATTGGGGTGCTCTATAGGTGTTATTTCAATTCTTATGTTTGTACTTTGGGTATCCGGCCTGTCGGGTCCCCGTCTCTTCATTTTGAAGAGAGAAACCTCTGTTTAGGGATTGGAGGTGGGATTTGTAATTGAGGTACACTACCCTCGTTTAAGTAGTGTGGTTAGTTGATTGATCACTTTGTGATCGAAAATCCTAAGTCAAGAGATTGGCATAGGTGGTGGTTTTCACCCATCTTAGGTTTCCACCTAAAAATCTGGTGCCACCTTTTGTGATTGAATTTTTTGTATTACAATATTTTATAATTTCACTATTCACCCCCCCTCTATTGCAATTTCAACTACCACTATTTCAAAGCGAGATAGGAGGGTTTGCACCGATAAAGAGATCAATGCCTATAGCCTTAAGGGTCTAAGTCCTAGTGCAGTGCATACACTGCGTGCTCAGTGCAGGAAGTGTGCATCACACTGCGAAAAGTGATTTTTCTTTTGAAAATCGCAATCAAGTCATTCAAACACTTCCTGTATATTTTACTTTCTTTTCGAGAAGCAATGTGACCACTTGATTAATCTTTTCAAGTTAGCTTAAGTGGTCTTCTTTAATTATATCCAAATGCAATGCGTGTTGATGGGAACACCATCATTAGCCATAACTAGCTCATTTTGATATGATTAAGTCAGTAAATGCTCCTACATAACTGCCAGAGAGCCATAAATCACTGCAAATCCATTCTGAGGGAAAGACAAGAAAATAGGGTTAAAATTATAATTTTACCATCATATCTTGAATGCAGTACAACCATGGGTTTTCTTAGGGGTTAATTAAGGATCAAAATGGTCCTAAAAGACTAACAAGTGGGTTAGAACATACAGAAAATGTTTTCGTATGTTTTGAGAATTAAATGACTTTTGAAACCCTAAAAATAGACTCGCTTAATTAACTGAGGTTTTGATCAGGATAAAATTCACCTAAACCCTCTAAAATTCATAGAAAAATATTCTCTAGAGTTTAGTACCTTCAATTTGACCATCAGAACCCGTCTTGACCCAAATAGAGTCTCAGACTGACATTTGCCCTAATTTGGGTTTTTGCATAAATTACCTAGTCAAACATGGTCAAAACCAAAATCCAACTTCACCATTGGATTCCTTAGGTCCAAATTAAATTTTTACCAAAATTTGGACCTAGTTTGCCATTTGGTCCAGTCTGAGTCTTTTCTCTCACACACATACCCCTAACTTTTGAAATCCTTACAAAAAGGCCACTATCTTTGTCGTCACTCTTTGCAAATAGGTCCCTCTACCATTATTGCAAAGGAATCCTTCTCTTTACGACCTTTGATTCAAGAGAACTCCTCTTTTCAATCAATCCCTTCCAAAATTGGAAGGGAGATTCTTTGAGGACTCATCTTCCCTCTAAATCAGTCCATGAGCCCCATAACCTTCAAAATCTCTCATGCGAACACATGAGAGATTTATGTTTCCTACTCTGGCGACAATTCCTTGCTTGGAAGCTTGGCTTCCAAACTCAAAACCCCCTCCGGAGCCCTATAAAAAGATCCCCAGGGCACAGCCATGCACTTTAGCTAGAATTTGGCCAAAAACCCTCTTCCTAACCGTACCTCCAGCCTCCTCCAACCTAGCTCCGGCGAGCGTCTTCCCGTCATCTTACGGCCTCCTAATGACCAAATTGGTAGTGTATTCTTCCTCCCCTCCTTTGTCTGCCTCTTGATGATCACATCAGAGGTGCCCTAGCCCCTTCTTCCTCGCCGTCTCTCCCTTTGGAGATTCGTCTTCCCCACGTCCGGCCATCACACCAGCGTGGGAATATCTCCCCCTTTCATCTCCAAACTAGGTTCTTTAACTTCCCCTACTTCCCTCCTTCTTTTTCCCTATTTCTATCTCTCAAAACAACTGCCGACCATACGTCTCCCCCTCCATCTTCTTCAGCTCCGGTGAAGCTCCGTTGACGCTTAATCGCCATTCCACTGCACGAATCATGCAGCTATCACATCCATCAGCTCTTTCGTGATCCACTCTTCAAAACCCCTCTCTCCATTCGCTTTATCATCCACTTAAACCCGCCGTCGAACAACCCACCTTTTCGTCATCTTCCCCGTCATCGACTGGCCACCACAGACCCCAATCCACAACGAAACCACCGCCAACATACTCCATGTCATTCGGCAAAGGTCCTGAGCTAGTTTAACTTGGTCGTAAGGCTGTATTATTGTTTTTAGGTCGACGCCGTCCTCTGTTCATCGCCACCATTGCCAAAAACTTCAAGCTTGCTCGAAGCTTGCTCCAGGTCTCAATAGCTCCAGGTTCTCGCTTTAGAAGGCACGAAACTCTCCCCAGAACGCGCGTGGAGCAACCAATTAGGCCCTTGGACTAGGCCTTTGACCGCAATTGGAGAAGAAGCTTCAACCACTGCTGCGTGAAGAAGAGGGTGGGATTTAGTCCCACCTTAGTAACACGGGAACACTTGGAGTGCTATAAGTTGATTTTCTCTCTATGCCTTGTCGCCTCCTAACACAAGGGTGAGGTCCTCCTTACCCACATAGCCCGACCCGCCAAACCCGTTTCCACACCTTGGCTACTACTACCCACGTCGGTAGCCCTGGTCTCGGGTATGTGGATCCTTGACACCCGATTACCCGAGCATATGGCCTGACATTGAGAAAGAGAAGGGGAAGAGAGAGAGCACACGGGGTTAAGGAGGGTTTTGCTCCTCAGTGTTGTTGACACTTAGCCGAATTTGAAGAAGCCTTTCCCCCCTGTGCATCAGAAGGGCCAACGAGGAAGAAGAAAGAAGAAGAATAGAAGGTAGAAGAGAAGATAAGGCAGGAGAAGCAGAGGATAGAAGAAAGAAAGGAGAAGGAAGAAGGCCTCAGAAGAAAGAAGCAGAATCCAGTGCCCTCTTAGCATTGTACCAAGGCTAACTTAAGATGTCCGGTGTCAGAATCTGTCGTCTGATGGAGTGCACTGTGCACTTGGTTTGAATAGTGACATTATTTGAGTATTTACTATATATGTTAGACTAATAATTGGTGATCCAAATCACCATTATTTTGTCTAAATTTCTTTTTGACTCATCATATACTCGTTTTACATTGCACATTAGATTTTGAGTAATTAATTGTGCTCAATTACATTAATTGTTGAGATTAGCAATTGAATTCCATATTTGCTCCCAGCAAACGACCTCAAACTTCATTTCTGATATTTGAGTTATAAATTTTATCTGTTGTTCGAGCTATTTTTAAGGAATTATTACTGCAACGAATGCATCTTTTAAAACCTCAATCTAGCCCTATAACATTTTGGCGTCGTTGCTAGGTAGCAACACGCAACGCGCAATTCACCGCTATTCTCTTGAATATTTGATTATATTTAAGCACTAACTTGCCTTGTTTACTTTCTTGTGATTTTTGCGAGGTACTTCACGAGATCTTCCGCGCAAATCAACCACTCCAGGACAGGTAACTTCTCTATTCTTCCCTAATCATCCTCCTAATCTTAGGAAGACAAAAAAAAGGAAATAATTAATTAGGAATCACCTGCCTTAACTTTTAGTAATCATCATTTAAAAGGCAAGTTTCTTGATTTGCGAAATTCTTTTCAAATCTCATTGAGTTGAAGCGATTCTATTTAGAGATCCTACCCCAAATTCCTGTGCCTATTAGGGACTATGCTTAAATTCTAAATCACTTTGGGCTAACACACTTCTTGCTTGAAGCCCAAAGGTGAACATCTTCATAGATCAATTGGACTTGGAAATAAAGCCAATTAGGGTTTCTGCATTAGGATTTTTGAAGTGCTAGTACACATGTTTTCCTGAATTAAAGGAAAGTCACCCTCCTGCATTTGTGTGTTACCCAAGCCCTTGGATGAAAAGATCTAATCAAGAAAAACTCTAAAATTAGGCTCTAATTCACTTGAATCCTAAAATCTTTGGACCTAATAACTTGGGAGTCAAATCAGAGTGATTTCTAAGTCTTGACCTAGAACTCATTCTACCATCTTTAGGATAGGTCAAGTGAAGTTCGTCTGCATTGTAGGCCAACCAACCTCTAAATTAGGTCACAAGTTGAAATTAACTTCTAAATCAAGTGAAAATCAAGGCACAAACTAGGACCTAAAATTGGTAGACTTAAGAACTTAAATTTATACATTCCAGTCTACCTGGACCCTCAGTAACAAGGAAGGTCGGGTGGGGGAAACCCTGTAACCCATGGGGATTCTCTACCATGTAGGGGCCTTTATGGGACTCTCCCTTCCTAGCTGCCCAGGTACTTCTCGGGTGTATGGATTTTTGATTCAGAGGTATCATCCGCCTCGAAATTACCTTAGTCATCCAAAAATCTTTGGGTGACTTGATTGGGTCAAATCTCACATCCAGTCCCTCATTCCTTCTATTAGAGCACACACACAGAGATTTTCTTGGGAATCTCTTTCAGATTTAATCAATTTCAATTCTTGAATGTTGATTCTACATCTTGATTCCACGATCTGACTCAAAAATGCAATCTGACTATTTAGGAAAACCATTGAAGAAACCTGAATCTCAAATATCCATGAAAGATAGAATGGTTGAGGATGCCCTTAAATTTTATGAGATTGATGGAAAAACCTCAAAACCAATTGAAGACATTCAGGTTAATGTGTCGATAACAACAACCTTCCTCATAAGCTGCACCCAAGAAATTATAACACAAGTAACAAATGGATCTACCCGGGATGTTCTCATGACAGGATACATTGAGTTAGAGAAATTACATAACTTTGAATATCTCCAATGCATAACAAATCCTGTATTTTAGGAAAGACATCAAGATGATTTTGAAAAATAGGAAGAGATGATAAAATTATTAAAGCAGATTATCGATAAAAAATACCCGTACATTCCCCAAACATTTAGTGAAACATCTTGGTACAATACTGAGGATCTATCTGATTTTCCAAATTCTGAGTTCG
This sequence comes from Thalassia testudinum, assembly GCA_037157565.1. NCBI lineage: Eukaryota > Viridiplantae > Streptophyta > Magnoliopsida > Alismatales > Hydrocharitaceae > Thalassia > Thalassia testudinum. Next base: position 772,045 of record JAZHRO010000080.1, read on the forward strand.
AGAATCAAGGTTTGTGTGGACTTTCAACCCAAATGGAATATGATCAACCTAATATACAGATTGATACGCTTGACCTTGAGATGGGTTGTGAGGATCCAATTTTAGGAGAACACAATTTCGAGCTAGCTTTAGAAACACAAAACCCTGGTTCGCCAAGCTTAGATTTCCTAGACTCTTGTGATAATGAGACTAAATTAGAACCTCTCGAGGGTGTAAATTCCATTCCTTACTCTGATAAGGTGACCCTCGAGGGTAATTCTGACATCCCTATAGGGCTCAACCTAGATTCTAGTGATTCAACTCACACCCTTACTTAGAATCTGGATCTAAGCCTTCTTGGGATGATTACAAGGCCACGTGTGATGAAAATCAGAGTTTGAATTTGGATTATGATTCTGGGCCTTTATTTGATGAATGCACCTCTCCAACATCCTCAGAAATACATATTGATTTTTCAGAAGTCACGCCTATCTATGATACAAAAATCGAGGAGTTGTAAGAGTTGGGTTTTGATTGGGTCTTCCCTACAAGCCAAGAACCCGAGCCTAAACCTAATGGGGACACCTTTTTGAGCTGGGAATCTGAGAATAGGCTAGACCCAAGTCAGGTTGCAGAGTCTACATCTTGTGATTTATTCTGTGGTTGAACCTCTAATCTCGAATCAAATTCAGAACTTGATTCTCGCAAGTTCTCCAACGATTTCGAATCTTACTATGATTTCGGAGAACCATTGTTTCCTGACGACTATGAGCCAATCTATGACCTCAGCATACATGATCCATTCTTCGACTTTGACTCTGAGGTCCCTGATCCCGAGATCACTGATTCAAAATCAGGTTCTAGTGAGATGGAATCATTTCTTTTTGATACTCAGGAATCAAAAATAGAAATTGCCAAGAGTGTCTACAACCCAGAGTGCGAATCTTTTCTTGACTCATATTTCCTTCATCCTATAAACACTCTTCATGCATTGACCTTTGAGTTTGATGGCTACTATGAGGACTCTCTAAATGAACCCACCTTTAATTCCTTTCTAGAGGAGCCTTCACACACAATTCTTATTAATGCCACCTCTTCTACACATGCAGAACCTTCCCAAACCCATTTTCAACCCTGACCCATTACCGGACTCAATTTCTACTCTGATTCCCCTCTCAATGAGCCAGTTTTAGATGATTCTCCACATCTTTATCGGGTTTTGGACATCAATTAGACTACAAATCAAGCCCCATTCTTCTCTGATAATTTTCGTAGGGTTCCTACATCCTCCACTGATTCATTTTCATTTGAGGATTCCAACTTTGATCAGGCTAATTCGACTTAGCCAAACCCTAGCTATACACTTCCACATCCTTTCGAGCTCTACAGCATATGGTGGGTTCCGCATCTACTGATTCACATCTATCAACCTGCCAAATTGATTGGGTTTGGGTTGCATCATCAGCTTGCTGATCTGAACAAGCACCTGGTTAGACCAACCAGGTTATTAATCAAGGTGCTTGTTCTACAAAACTCATCTGATTTGACCACTCCTTCTCCATACCATTTTTCGCTCAGCTGAAGGCATTGAATTTAGCGCTTAATGGGAGGCAACCCATCGTTCCAAAAACCCAAGATCCTTCTGATTATCCCTTTCTGAACTTCATGTCTATTGCACCCTGAATTTAGGTTTAGAACAAGTGATCCCACCGCTGGTATTTGTACTAGGACTTGAAATCGTCTGCAATAGTCATCCTGACCCGTTCACCCACCCGATAATTCTGTTCTAATCCCTGAACCATAACTATGTCACACCCTCCGTTTACAATGAGGACATTGCAAAACTTAGGCATGGGGGGTTGTAAAGTGCAAACATACAAAAATTCAAAGATCGGAAGGGTTCTCACAAAAAATATATATTCCAAAAAACCAAAAAAATAGAAAATTGAAAAAGAACAAAAAATGGAGAAGGGAGGAAATTTTGAGCGAATTAATTGCATATCATTCTTAAGGAGGAAAAGAGGAGGTGATACAAATGTAAAAAAGGAGCAACAGTTTGAAACAAAAAAGAGATAATCATTAGTAAAAGATTGAGGAATCTACTTAGTTCTAGACCAAATCAAAAGAAAGAAATAAAAAGACAAAAAGTGCTAAGAGACAAAAAAGAGATTAGTATGAATGCCGATCTTAAGCCACTTGGGCTGTGATTTTAGGCTTAAAAATTCAATTATTTGCTAAGATCTGGATAGTCCTCAAGAGGTTGGGAAAAATGCGAAGCTTAAGTATTAGGTCTAAGGCTTAGGGATTATTCGAACTTGTTAACTGACCTTTGGTTTGCGAGATTCGGTACCCTAAGCATCCTAATCCACACATGGTCTGGTTCAGTGCGCTTAATTATTAAAATCACGTAAAGGTGTTAAATCTGTTATGAAAAGGTTACCTAGATTAGGAGCAGCTGATCAACATAAGTTGATTTGGATGAGTTCCCGGTGCGGAGAGGTGGGAAATTCCCCTTGAAGATGCACAATAACATACCATCTCCTCGGTGCTTGTCTCATAGGATATCTAAATATCCTACTGGGGGTATGTAAGCACCTTGTGCTGGTTCAGATGTCATAGGCAGCATTATCACGAAATGTTGATTGCTAGGGTCTGGATTTAGCTACAGAACGCCATGGGCAAGATTATCTCAAATTCTCGAAAGCTAGGGTTCTGGGGGTTGCCGTGGGCGGTGCTATCTCGAAGCAATGATTGCCAGGGACCCTGCGAGGATTGATGGTAGGGACTAAGAATCCGATATAGACCATGTTGTAAAGCTAGTCCAAAGCTAGAAATAAAAAGAAAAGAGAGAGAAAACTCTCCAAAAATAAAGGAAAATTCTTTTGTCTCTCTTTTACAAAAACACACTGCAAACTGAACCTGGCCTAAAACATGTTACAAGCATGGGTGCTTTAATCGCGGAGTTCAACGAACCTTAGGTTAGTTCTTGTGGGCCTTAGAAACCTTCACGGCGGACTGAGGCTAGAGCTGGTCAGGTCTGAATCTTGGTTGATACTTGAGCACCTTTAGGCCTACTATCGGCATTCTGACCTAATCTACAAAAGAAAGCACACATCAGAGTTCTGAGCATAAAAAGGCATATGGTCTAGAATTAAAAGTTAATTATATGAGATTTTGCTAAGGGACTAGAAAAAACTAGGCATAGGGGTATGATGAGAACACCATCATGAGCCATAACTAGCTCATTTTGATCTGATTAAGTCAGTAAATGCTCCTACATAATGCTAGAGAGCCATAATTCACTACAAATCCATTCTGAGGGAAAGACAAGAAAATAGGGTTAAAACTGTAATTTTACTATCATATATTGAATGCAGTACAACCACGGGTTTTCTCAGGGGTTAATTAAGGGTCCAAATGGTCCTAAAAGACTAACAAGTGGGTTAAAGCAGACAGAAAAGGGTTTATGCGTGTTTTGAGAATTAAATGACTTTTGAAATCTTAAAAATAGACCTGCTTAATTAATTGAGGTTCTGGTCAGGATAAAATTCATCTAAACCCTCTAAAATTCATATAAAAATATTCCCTAGAGTTTAGTACCTTCAATTTGATCATCAGAACCCGTCCTGACCCAAAACAGAGTCTCAGATTGACATTTGCCCTAATTTGGGTTTTTGCATAAATTACCCAGTCAAACATGGTCAAAACCAAAATCCAACTTCACCATTGGATTCCCTAGGTCCAAATTAGATTTTTACAAAAATTTGGACCTAGTTGGCAATTTGGTCCAGTCTGAGTCTTTTCTCTCACATACATGCCCCTAACTTTTGAAATCCTTACAAAAAGACCACTATCTTTGTCATCACTCTTTGCAAAGGTCCCTCTGCCATTATCGTAGAAGAATCCTTCTCTGACGACCTTTAATTGAAGATAACTCCTCTATTCAATCAATTCCTTCCAAAATTGGAAGGGAGATTCTTCAAGGAGTCCTCTTCCCTCTGAATCCATCCATGAGCCCCATAACCTTCACAATCTCTCATGCGAACGCATGAGAGATTTGGGTTTCCTACTCCGGCGATAATTCCTTGCTTGGAAGCTTGGCTTCCAAGCTCAAAATCCCCTCCGGAGCCCTATAAAAAGATCCCCAGGGCACGACCGTGCTCTTTAGTTAGAATTTGGCCAAAAACCCTATCCTAATTATACCTCCAGCCTCCTCCGACCTAGCTCCGACGAGCATCTTCCTCGTCATCCTATGGCCTCCCAATGACCAAATTGGGAGTGTCTTCTTCCTCCGCTCCTCCGTCTGCCTCTCGACGATCACATCAAAGGTGCCCTAGCCCCTTCTTCCTCGTCGTCTCTCCCTTCAGAGGTTCATCTTCCCCACGTTCGGCCATCACACTGACGTGGGAATATCTCCCCCTTTCATCTCCAAACTAGGTTCTTTAACTTCCCCTACTTCCCTCCTTTTTCCCTATTTCTATCTCTCAAAACAACCGCTGACCACACGTCTCCCCCTCCGTCTTCTTCTGCTCCGGCAAAGCTCCGGTGATGCCCAACCACCGTTCCACCACACGAATCACGCCGCTATCACCTCCATCAGCTCCGCCGTGATCCACTCTTCAAAACCCCTCTCTCCATTTTCTTTATCATCCACTCAAACCCGCCGTTGAACAACCCACCTTTTCGCCATCTTCCCCGTCAACAACCAGCCACCACACACCCCAATTCACCACAAAACCACCGCCAACATACTCCATGTCATTTGATGAAGGTCCTGAGCTAGTTTAACTTGGTCGTAAGGTCGTATTATTGTTTTTAGGTCGACGCCATCCTCTGTTCATCGCCACCATTGGCAAAAACTTCAAGCTTGCTTGAAGCTCGCTCCAGGTCTCAATAGCTCCAGGTTCTCTCTTCAGGAGGCGCGAAACCCTCCCCAGAACACGCGTGGACCAACCAATTAGGCCCTTGGACTAGGCCTTTGACTGCAATTGGCGAAGAAGTTTTAGCCGTTGCTGCGCGAAGAAGAGGGTGGGATTTAGTCCCACCAAGGTAACACGGGAACACTTGGAGTGCTATAAGTTGATTTTCTTTCTATGCCTTGTCGCCTCTTAACATAAGGGTGAGGTCCTCCTTACCTGCATAGCCTGATCCACCTAACCTGTTTCCACACCTCGGCTACTACTATCCACGCCGGTAGCCCTGGTCCCAGGTACGTAGATCCTTGACACCTGATTACCCGAGCATATGACTCGACATTGAGAAAGAGAAGGGGAAGAGAGAGAGAACGCAGGGTTAAGGGGGGTTTTTCTCCTCAGTGTTCTCGACATTTAGTCGAATTTGAAGAAGCCTTTCCCCCCTGTGCATCAGAAGGGCCAACGAATAAGAAAGAAGAAGAATAGAGGGTAGAAGAGAAGATAAGGCAGGAGAAGCAGAGGACAGAAGAAAGAAAGGAGAAGGAAGAAGGCCTCAGAAGAATGAAGAAGTAGAATCCAGTGCCCTCTTAGCACTGTACCAAGTCTAACTTAAGCTGTTCGATGACAGAATCTGTCGTCTGATGGAGTACACTGTGCACTTGGTTTGAATAGTGATATTATTTGAGTATTTGCTGTATATGTTAGACTAATAATTGGTAATCCAAATCACCATTATTTTGTTTAGATTTCTTTTTGACTCATCATATACTCATGTTTTCTATTGCTTATTAGATTTTGAGTAATTAATTATGCTCAATTACATTAATTATTGAGATTAGAGATTGAATTCCATATTTGTTCCCAGCGAATGACCTCGAACTTCATTTCTGATATTCGAGTTATAAATTTTATCTGTTGTTTGAGCTATTTTTGAGAAATTATTACTACAACGAATGCATCTTTTAAAACCTCAATCTAGCCCTATAACATGTGTGCAGATAACTGATGCAAAAAGGTAGGAAGTACGTACCTTTCTCCAGCACTCTTCGATGCAGAAATGCACGCAATGCAGTAAGAAAAACTAGATGCTACTCAGGCAATCCTAGATGGTCGTCCTAAGGATATGCAGCTTCTAGTAGGAAGTTTGATTTTTTTTTAATAAATAAATGCGCAATCAAAAGAACTAACTATCTAAAAATAAACCTAGAATCAAAATAATCGGGGACACTCCCCCAAAAATTGGCCCTAAAGTACAAGGGCGATAAAACAAATAACTAGACTAAACCTAAAGAGGCTACTCAAAAATGCTGAATCAGAAGTCTAAGAGGTCGAATCCTCCTAGATGGTCCTCCGTGTGTCTCCACATGTGTGGGATCAAGGCCCACAGGCTCCTGTGATTATCTTCGCTTGTGGACGTTGCTCAAGGTTGACGTCATCTCTCAACTATGCCTATTGCCTGGTTAGATTCCTCGCACTGAAAATATAATGAATGATCAAATAAATGCACAATTCAGAATAATTAGAAATAAAGTCAAGTGAATTTAGTGTGTCGATTGCCTCCCTAGCAAGATGCTATTTGATTGGGAATTTTTCGCTTTCAGAAATAATACATAAGAAAAATACATTGTTGCAGTAAATAATGTGGTGGAAAAACCTTCGATCAAAAACTAGTAAAAGTATACTGAAAATGAACCACAAAATCAGGTCGTATCCATAGGGAGGCGCAACCAATAAATCACCAATATTTGCAGTACATGAGTACATTGTATGAGGCTTAATGTGATGCAAAAGTTAATTTAACGATTAGTTGTAGCATCAAACCAACATGAGAATAACTTGAACCAGCAGTAACATAAATTATGGAGAATTAGAGGGCCTGAGAAGCAATTACCCACAATATAAAATGTTATATCAAAAATACTTTCTCTTCAACTGTGGTCATTTAATCTAATTGACCTCCTTGATAGAGAGAATTTCGCTTGTTTATGAAGGTGATAGCAATAAACTGATATGTTGTTGTAGTTGTGTGGTGGAAATTCTCTCAATCAAAGATTAAAATAGATATTAATTTAAACCACAATAAAAATGTCATATCCACAGGGAGGATCGAGCCAAATAAACTCACAATAAGTTTACCTCTTGTTTACTTAAAAGTAATTTCATTCATTCATCCTAATGCCAAAGAAAGAACACTAATAGATGAATCAAATAACCAATCTCTAATTTCTGAAAAGAGATGGACCAATCACGCAAATTCTCCTTCACTAGAATACTCCTATAAAATCAATCAACCCAAATATTCAATGGCGTCAAATGTAAAGCATAATATCACCATTTAATGTGAAGCTAATAGATGGGGGAAGATAGTCATGCAATTTGATAAGACAACTAGTTAGCGCAAACTAAAGGGACTTGGCTGTAAAATCATCCAATAAATCAAATATAATATTCAATAAAATCCCAATCGACAATGGCAATGAGATGTAAATTTTAATGTGCTTGAAAACAGAGGAAAAATCCGTTCTCTTCGCCGCGCATTGGAGGAGGAGGCACCGGTAGGCTGGAGCTTAGTGGCGGTGCATAAGGTCGTGACCTTCGTGCCAGTGGTGGCGGCTTAACATGGGGTGGTTGGCGATGGCTGGTCAACTTGAAAGAGGTCACCGATGACAGCTGTTGACGAGAGAGGTTTGGTGACAACCAACGGTCGTGGAGCTTGGGGAAGGTGTGACGGAGGTCGGCAGGAGCTTTGGCGAGGTTGGCAGCCAGGAAGCTCTCCTGCCAGCAGTGGGTGTGCTGCTACTTTGGGTTCTTTGGTGGAAAACAGGGAAGGCGTGGAGGTTGAAGAAGAAGAAGGAAATGAAGAAGAGGGAATGCACACGGGCTGGTGCATGTGGGCTGGGAGAGCGAGTGCTGTTGCTGCTGGTTCGCGAGTACCTGTTGTGCGTGAGTGCCTATTGCTGTTGGTGCGCCACACGCGGGAGTGAGGACGCACTAGGTGTCTCAGGCAGGGGTAGGTGCTAATGGTGGTGGTGATCTCTCTGTCGCAGAGCACCACCCGGGGGTAGGTGGCGTCGACGGTGGAGATCGCTCAAGCCACGGTGCGTGCTTTGATTTCACAGTGCAGGCGAGAGGGCCACAGTGGAGAGGGTGGAGGTGATGAAGAGCCAACAAGCAAGAAGATGGAGCCTCTGGAGAGCCTTTTTAAAAAATCTCGTCTGTTTCTTTCCGGCGAAGATTGCGAGTGGTTAGAATGGTGGATAAGCATTGGCCGTTCTTTATCAGATGTCTGACTTCATCATCAGACGTCATAAAAAATGTAAAGTCAAGGAACTTGTCCTGGCAATTCCCAAACGTCCACAATCGTGGTCTCATCACTACACGATTAATTAAGACTTTTAACCTTAATTAACTGTGTTGAGAAATTACATATCATCTAGTCTAAGGTAGACCCAAAAATTCTAACAAATGGATTCTCATTTTTGTCCCTAGTTTGTTAAAGGTTAAATCCCAGTGTATCTTGGAATGAATTTTCAACCTTAGTCCTGAGTTTTGAAAATTTCCTCAAAAGTGTCTATGATTTTTCTAATTTTTATGAAGATGCATGCAAAAAGAAAAACTTTTTAATGTTTTTAGATTTTGAAAATCCTGAAATGATAATCAAAATTTAAAACACCCTCTATGCTTATTATATGCAATGACCTCATACAATAGGAAGGAAAAAGAGATCACCTTAGTGAAAGGAGGTTAGATTCAGGATGATTAAAACCTATGAAAAGAAAAAGAAAAAGAAAGCATGAAAAATAATGGGTTACCTCCCATCTAATGCTACCTTTTACGCCATTCAGCCATGCGTGAAATACATCAAGGGTCATTGGGTAGATATTTAAATTAAGAGAGTTAAGAGGAAGATTCGGGGTGTTATCTAAATAGGGCTTTAATCGCTAACTTGAAAAGTCATATTTGTTTTCGGTTCCAAAATATCAACTGTGTCGTAGGGATAAGTTTTTAGGACAATATATGGGTTGATCCACTTGGATTTGAGTTTTCCTAGAAAATTACATAATCGTTCATCGGAAAGCCAAATGCATTGATTGGTTTCAAAATGTTTCTGAATAATATCTTTATCATGGAATTGTTTGGTTCGATCTTTGTAAATCCATGCATTTTTGTAAGCAAAATTATGCAGTTCTTCAGTTCAGTTAATTGCAAGTTCTTCTTTTTACCAGCTTTAGATAAATTCATATTAAGTTGTTTAATTGCCCAAAAAGCCCTATGTTCAAGTTCTACCGGGAGATTGCATGCCTTTTCAAAAATGAGATGAAATGGGGACATGCCAAGAGGAGTTTTGAAAGTGGTATAGTTGGCCCTTAAGGCATCGTCCAACTTGTTGGACCAGTCTTTTCGATCGGGTCTAATAGTTTTTTTGCAAAATATTTTTTATTTGTTAGTTAGAAACTTTAGCTTGGCTATTTGTCTGACGGTGGTGAGGAGTGAAGATTTTGTGATTAACCCCATATTTAAATTAGAGGTGACAGAATTGGGAGTGAGTGAAATGAGAGCCTCCGTCATTTATAATGGCCTTAGGAACTCCAAATCTTGACAAAATATTTTTCTTGATAAAGTTAATGACTACCCTATGATCATTGGTGCGAGTGGGTACTGCTTCAATCCATTTAGAGACGTACTTGACTGCGACTAGTATGTACAAGTACCCGCATGAGTTGATGAACAGTCCTATGAAGTCTATGCCCCATACATCAAAGATTTTGAGTTTTAAGATAGGGTTCAGGGGCATCATATCCGTTTTGCTCATGTTGCCAATGCTCTAGAAACGCACACAGGACCATACAAAAGAGTGAGCATCTTTGTGTATGTTGGGCCAAAAGAACCTAGAGTTTAAGATTGTAGCTGTAGTTTGCTTGCCCAAAAAATGTCTACCATAGGCCATCGAATGATAGTGTGTCAGAATTCTATGAAATTCTGAGTTGGGCACACACCGTCTGATGATCTAATCGACACAAATGCGGAATAGATCGGGCTCCTCCCAAAAATAGTATTTGTTGTTGGAAAAGAACTTATCTCATTTGGATTTTGGCCAATCAGAGGGGATTCTCCCTATTGCCAAGTAGTTTCCAATAGAAGCAAACCATGGGAGGGTGTTGGTAGCTAGGAGGGTTTCATCTGGAAAGATATTTGGTGGGATAAGTACGTCATTCGTCATGAGTCGAGAGAGATGGTCAGCCACAACAATTTGCAAACTTTCCATATCCTTGATTTCCATGTCCAATTCCTAGAGCAGAAGGATCCAATGAATAAGGCGAGGTTTGACATCTTTTGTTCAGCAAATATTTGAGTGATGGGTGGTCAGTATAAACAGTGACATGAGACTCCAATAGAGAGGAGAAAAATTTCTCTAGGGCAAACACAATGGTGAAAAGTTCTTTTTCAGTTACAGTGTAATCTTGTTCTGCATCATCTAAAGTTTTGCTTACATAGTAGATCACAACGAGCTTCTTGTCAATGCGTTGCCCCAGAACGGCCTCCATAGTGTACTTTGAGGCATCGGTCATTAATTCAAAGGGACAATTCCAGTCAGGTCCCTGTAAGATAGGTTTCTTAGTGACTTATTTCTTTTATTTACTGAAACTTTTCAAAGATTGATCATCAAAGTCAAAAGGTTGGTCTTTAGTGAGAAGTGGCTTAAGGGTTTGGAGATTTTGGAGAAGTCTTTAATGAAACGGCGGTAGAAACCCACATGCCCCAAAAATGGTTGAATTTGTTTTATAGGGTTGGGCAGTGGAAGTCTAGAAATGGCATCACTTTTTGTTTTATTTACCGTGATTCCATTCTTAGATATGACATGGCCCAGGATGATGCCTTCTTAGACCATGAAGTGACTTTTTTCTTAGCTGAGGACCAAATTGACTTCTAAGCATTTTTGGAGTGTCTTTTCAAGATTGTTAAGACATAAATCAAAGGAATCTCCAAAAATTGAGAAATCGTCCATAAAATCCTCTAAACATTCACCTACCATATCTGGAAAAATCATAAACATACACCTTTGAAAAGTCATAGGTGCATTGCATAGACTAAAGTGTTGGTGCCAGAGCACCATGATCATTTGTTTTGATGATAACAAAACACGTGTCATTTAACATTTGTACTTGGAGTCTTAGATTTCAGGTCAATTGCAAATGGAGACGTGATTAGACCGAGTTCGAGCTCGCATCCAGGATGGATTGGAGGAGCTTGATGGAGAACAGAGAAGATTCGTGAGGAGCGATAGATTGAAGATGGAAGGACAAGAAGAATATGATAGAGTTCTGTTTATTTCTTTCATGTACTTTTGTCTTTAGTTTCTTGCTCTTTTTGTTCCTTAGAACATCATGTTAAAGAGCCTTAAAGTACCCTAACAGTAGTCTTAGGAACACCAGCACAACCCTAGGACACCTAGGTTTTCTGTGGAGAACTTAGAAAATCAATATAGGGTTCAAACAACTGTTCCAGACGTCTAATTCCAAAATCAGACGTCTGATAATATGTTTTAAGACGTCTGACTGTTGATTCAGATGTCTGATAACATTTAGGCTGGACATAGTTAGCTCTATCTGATGAAATCAAATGTCCAGACCTTAGTCCAGACGTCTTAGAAGATGTCTGATGACTTTGCCAGACGTCCAATTAGTGGACCGTTGGCTGGCTTAGCAAACACTGAAGGATATGACCGTTAGAGCCTTATCAGACGTCCTTAAGCCTTTCCAGATGTCTGATAGATGACCGTTTTGCCTCAGCTGACCCAAAATCTCTTCTCAGAGATTTTCTAGCCGTTGCACTCTCTTGGAAATCCATTCCCACGAAAAAATAGGTTTCCAGACGTCCAGACATAGTGCCAAACGTCCTATATGTCGTTTGATGGACTTGCACTAGAACCCTGTTTAGATCTGATCCAAGTTAGGAAGAAACCCGCATAAAATCAGACGTCTGATGTTGTTCCCAGACGTCTTAAAGTGATCTTCCAGACGTCTGATGCCAGGATTAGACGTCTGATAACCCTGTCAGTGCAATCATTATTCCTGATTTCGACCTGATTCTCTTGGGTTTTGCACCCAACGGCTATGGAAGCTTTCCAAAGCCTTCCCAAGCCTTCCTAAGGCCTCTATAAATAGAGAGGAACCTCTTGCACACAAACACACATCTAGACACACCAAAATACACAAGACACACCTAGTAATACACTTTCACACTCTTTTGTGTCCAAGAAAGGCTCTTGCTCTCCAAGCTCAAGTTCTACATCTTGAGAGCATTAAGCCTTTGCGCACCCACTCTCCCACCGTAGTTCACGAGAGCGACGTTGCGCCGTCGCGTGACTCACGCACCCCCGTCATCGACTCGATGCACTCCTTGCAAAGGGGAGTTTCCTAATTCCTATAGAAGCTAGGTTTAAATCTTTGTTGGCTCTATAGGACTATATTTGTTATTTTACTTTGTTATTTGGTTGGGTATTCGCTTTGCGAATTCCCGTCGCCTTCGTGGGACAAAATCCTTCTCGTGAAGAGAAGGGGTTAAGGAACGCTACCCTCGTACTTGTAGCGTGGTTGTAATTGAGGTTGAATCACCCTCGTTTAAGTGATTCGTTTAGTGGATTTGATCAACTTGGTTGATCGGAAAATCCTAACTCGAGAGGGTTAGGTGGTGATTTTCACCTGGTTTGGGTTTCCACCTAAAAATTATTGTGTACTTGTGTCATTGAATTTTTTGTGAGATTATTTATATTCTATTCCACATTTTATTACGTTACCCCTTCCTGGTAGGGCGAATTCTACATAAGGGCATCCTTCGGAAAGCAAAGGTTCCGAAGGGGTAGGTGAATGTGATTTTTTCTTGGTCCTCAGGGTGGACTACTACTTGATTGTAGCTGGAGTAACCATCAAGGAATCAATAATAGTCTCGTCCGGCTAAATGCTCCAAGAGTTGATTGATAAATGGGAGCGAAAAATAGTCCTTCTTGATGGCAGTGTTTAATTTGCGATAATCAATTCACACACGCCAAGAAGTAGTCCGAGTGGCTATATTTTTCCCATTTTCATTAGTAATAACGGTTAGTCCTGCTTTTTTGGGAACAACTTGTGTAGGCTAACCCAATAGTTGTCAAAAATGGGGTAAATGATGCCAGTGTTAAGCCACTTAATGATCTCCGTTTTTACCACCTCCTGCATGTTAGGATTTATTCTCCTTTGTGGCTGGTGGGAGGGGTGAGAGTCACCCTCAAGGTATATTCAATGAGTACAGTAGGACAGGTTTATTCTCTTAAGATGTAATAAAGTCCAACCAATGGATTTTCTATTTTTGCTTAAGACTTGGAGAAGTTTTTCCTCTTGTGCCCTGATGAGATTGGCATTGATAATTAGGGGCATGGTTTTATTGGGACCCATGAAAACATATTTTAAGGAATTGGGCAAAGGTTTTAACTCTAGTTGCAGGCCCGGCTCTAAAAGAATTTCTGATTTGTGGTCCATGGGAGAGGGGGGAGAGAAAGAGTTAGGTGGAGAGTTAGATAGAGAAAGTGAAGTTAGGGTGGGAGGGTGAGGTGAATCAGAATTGGATTCAGGAACTGTTTCAACTACAAAATAAGAGCCCACATGTGAAATTTGCATGGTTTCCTGCACTAGGTTTTCTATTTCTGAATTTGAATTGTCAAAGAAATCAGGATCTTGGAATCTCCTTGATGCTTGAAAGATATTTAATGTGATAGATTTGCCATCGCACTTGATTTTCATCTTTCCAGAATCACAATTATTATTTGTTTCTACGGTGGCTAAGAATGACCTTCTAAGACTAATTGGGGCATTTTTTAGAGCTTTTAGTACCTCAATATCCAAGACTAGAAAGTCTACTACAAATAGACAATTCTAGACCCAGACAATAACATCCTCAACAATCCCCCTTGGTTTGATTATAGATCAGTCAGCTAATTATAGTGTATCCTCAGCAGGTTTCAATTCACCGATCCTGAATTCCTCAAAGACAACTGTGGGGATAAGATTTATAGAGGCACCAAGATCTAGAAGGGCCTGATCAAAGGAGGTGTCATTAACGACCACTTGAATCAAGGGGGTGCCCGAATCTTTCTTTTTAAGAGGTACTTTGCTCTGCACAACTGAGCTAACTATCTCAGGAAGGTTCACCTTTCCTAGTTTTCTAGGTGCCTTTTGGAGGTGCATAAATCCTTTAGGAATTTAGCATAGGTAGGGACGTATTTTATTACATCTAGGAGAGGGATGTTTATCTCTACTTGCCCAAAAAATTCCATCAATTCCTTATCAAAGAGCTCAAATTTCTTTTTCTTGTTATTGGTGGAGTAAGGGCTTGTGGAAAAGGTATGGGGTTGTCTTTTTCTACAGTTGACGGTTCCTAAATTGGGTTACAGGGATAAGAGTTGATTTGGTTGTTTTTGATTTGGGTCTCTGTTGTGGATTTAGAAGGCTCAGGATTTTGGAGTATTTTCCCACTCCTCAAATTAACTGCATTCGCAGTGTGATTATTTCTAGGAGGAGGTCGGGGAGCTTGATTTTGATGGAAACCCGAAGGGTACTGAGGAGTAGTTTGATTGGGATGATTAGGGTTTCTACCCTGAAAGTAGTTCCTTTGATTGTTGGGATTGGGCATAGATTGAGAGGGTAAATTTCATACAGGTCATTGATCTGGTGTAACCCCAATATGGTTGTGTAAATTGGTGACAACATGGGTTACCTCAATCATTTGGTTTTGCATGATCTGCAAGGTTTTCATCATTTGGGCCTTAATATGTTCTTGAGAAGGCCCAGATGAAAAATGGTTTTGCCCATAAGTCCCTTGATGAAATTGTCTTTGGAAAGGAACTTGATTCGGGGCTTTCCAGGAGGGGCTTGGTTATTTCTCCAATTTTGGTTGTAGGAGTTTCTAAAATACTCCTAGAGAGCCGAGATGTTCTCAGTGGTAGGGATGAAAGGTTTTGATCCAATAAATCATAAGTCCCAGTCAAATCTTGTGAAACCTTAGAAAAACAATGCTGCTCAGTTGGGACAACATTGATATTGTGCAAATTTTCTCTTCACATGATGTTAGGGGGGTTCGGATGTGGAGCTTATTTTTTATTCAACTTTTCTTCAATATTTTTCTGGTGAATTTGCATCTGATCCAATCTTTGTGTAATCATTTGCAAATCATCTTGTTTGATTAGAATAAATGAAGATCTAGAGTCAATTTCATTAACCCTGAGTCTTGGGTTCGTAGTCCTACCAAAAGTATCCATCGATGCCAAATTAAATCAGTTTTCATTCATTTCCTCAAATAATTGGCAGGCACTATCAACGTCTTTATTAAGAAAATTACCCCCATATGAGGCATCCACAAATCATTTCAATTGATCTTCAAATCCGTGATAGAAGATCTACACTAGTTGCCATTGTGGAATTTCATGATGGGGACAACTCCTTAGTAATTCTTGAAATGTCTCCTAAGAGTCGTGGAGAGATTCACCAGGTTTTTGCTGAAAGGTCGTAATCGATCTTCTCAGGGCATTTGTAAGACCAATCGGAAAAAAATTCTTCAGAAAAGCACTTTTTAATTGTTGTCAGGTGGTGATAGGATGACCCACCATTCTGAACCAATATGTGGCCTTGTCTTTTAAAGAAAGAGGGAAGAGTCTCATAAGCCACAAATCTTACCGCACATTACGGGAATGAGTTGTTTGTGCAAGGACAATCACCTCCTCGAGGTGGCTGAAAAGGTTCTCTCTCGGAAGACTATGGAAGTGTTTGATATGGTTCAGGATGGCAGGTTTGATCTCAAAATCTCCGTCAGGTATGACCACCCTAGGTCTCTCTTCGTAATTAGAAGAATCGTAAAAATCCTTAAGAGGTACGAAAGGTTCCCTGAGTGGTTGACCCAATCTTTGGTTGGCTAGTGATGTAAACATGTTTACACTACTTAAGATGTCTATTTATGCATGTTCTTAAGCATAGGATTGCATTGCATGCTATAAATATTGCATAACATGCATCATCTTGCATTTAGAGCAGTTTGAATAAAATGGAGGCTAATTGTCTTCTTAAGCATAGGATTGCATTGCATGCTATAAATATTGCATAACATGCATCATCTTGCATTTAGAGCAATTTGAATAAAATGGAGGTTAATTGTCTTCTTTTATGTGCTTGGACAAGGCAAACTTTTTATCGGGGCCTCGGATCGAAGATCCAACCATACAGACGTGATCAGGGCGACGATTGGAGTTCAACGACTCCAAGATCCCCCTAATCAAGCATCTGTAGCATCAGATAGTGACCGGGGAACCCTAGAAGATCAAGGGCTAAGATGGTGTAAATTCACACTTCAAACGACAAATCCGATCGCACGGATGGATTCGGATCGACGATTGCAGCCTAACGACGCAAAATCGAGTCAATCTGACACCAGTGGCACCATCTACATCATCCAGAAGATAGACAGCCAAGATGGCACCATGTGGCACCATCTGGGCCACCCAATCGCTCGCACGCAACTGCTGAAGCCCACGCATCCGCCCTTCTCCGCCGTTGGATCAAGATCCAACGGCTGTGGATGCGGCGCCTTAAATCGTCCGTGCGACCTTCTCGACTGCGTAGAGCAGTGGAGACGATGCTGCGGGCGAAGCAGAGGTCGCAGGGTCGAGCCCTCGTGAGCCTCAAATTAGGCGCGGGCGAGCGGGCGCGTGGAGCGTCAGATCGCGATCCAACTGCCGTGCGTGCCCGATAGCGCCCACGCGCTATTGCACGTGGGCGGTAACGCAGCATCGCACGCGATCGGGCGCCCGCTGAGGAGGCGAGGATGGCTGAATATGCGCAAGCGTTGCGAGTGCGAGCAAGCGAGCAGGCGCGCGCGCGTTGCCCACTACGCCCATGTTAAGACCTTTAGCGACGATTTTATCTGTCACTAAAGGTCCTGAATTAATGTTTTTAAAGATGTAATGACCAAATTGCCCCCACTCCTTGCAAATATAAAAGGAGACCCCTCCACACGAAATTCTCATCCCTTCCTTCTCTTCTCTCCCTCTCCAAAGCTCAAGAGAAGCTTATCCCACACCTGGGATGCTTCTCGCGAGATAAAGTCAATTTTTTGTCCCCCTTCGGAAGTGGATCCCATGACGATGATGACGTGCTGCCCTGTTCCCATTCTTCTGCTTTGTCCTCCTTCGTCCTACTTCGTCCTCTTTCGTCTAGGCATCGTCCCGTCCGGCTTGTCCTCCAAGCGACCGTCGAGGAGGATATTTCTCTCCCCATTCTTTTTAATGCTTTCTAGAGTAGATTTAATGCTTTTTAGAATAGATTTATTGCTTTCTAGTGTAATCATTTTCCCACTTTCTAGTCGTAATATTTAGTGTAATGAACAATCCCTTTTGATAATGAATTCCATGTGCATTCTATATCTCTTGTGATTTTTGTTTGTATTATTCTCTCTCTCTTATTCTCTCTCTCTTTTATTTATTGTAAGTAGTTCTAATCAATTGAATTATTTTGTGATAAATAAAAACAAACGCGTAGTTTTTAAATCAAACGTCCCCCTCCTTGTGTTCGACCCGAAATTTTCATTTCGGTAATTTTATTTGTTGTACACGAGTTCTTTGCTTTCAAACTACAACGACAAGGTTTTCAAAACCAAATACATTAGCGTAGCAACTCACACATGCAACAGCTAGGTTCGTGACTGTCTTAGCCAACCGTTATTGATTTAATTGAAGTTAAGCCAGTTGGTCAACCATCATGAAGAGGGGATTAGGCGGATTTTGAAGCTCTGGCTATTCTGGATTTTCAGGTAGCTCCAACTCGGGAAAGTTAAGGATGGGAAAATCAACATGCAGCTTAGCTGACGAATTTTGTACAGGAGGGTTAGGGTCGGGTTGAGAGGTGGAAGCAGAGTGGCAGGGTTTCTGGACCTATTTTGAATGTTTTCCATTTTTTTGTCAGAGGAAGAATGCAAACAAGTAAAAGAAGAAGAGGAATATTTTTTTGTATAGGGGATGAAAACAAATGGTCCCTTCTAGTGCAGATTTTGGGACCTTCGCCCGTGCATACATTGGAAGAGATGAGAGAAATGGTGTGGAATCCAAGCAATCAAAAGCCAAGCCTAGCTTAAGGTTGACTTCCTAAGAAAGCCTAAGACTTGGGAACCTGGGAATTCAGGGAATTAGTAAATGGACCTACTTTTCAAAATGAACCCGACTAGACTATAGAGGTGGCTTAGGCCCAAGCATGTCCTGGGAAAATCACAAGGGGCTTGTTCCCTCTTAATCTTTCACCGCATTTATTAAGGGAATTAGGAACAATTAAACATTCTTGAATTTCGGATATCAAGCCTAAATTGATGAAGTCCTTAAGTGGTCAAGTGACTACACTTTTTAATTAGGCCTATGATACTTGAAGTGCACAGGAATGTGGTGGGCGTTGGTTGGGATAATGCCCCATTATTTCTTTTTTTATGTGTCTGCATATTGGATGGAGAGGTCCAATGCCAAAATAGGTTGTTGTCACACAAATTTTTTGTTATTTTTCTCGCCTTTTAGGATTTGAGATTGTTTAGTGTATTTTAGGGTTTCTTTTGTTAAGTTTTCAAAGCAAGTTTGAGTTCCACAATCAAAGGCAATCAAGTTGTATGGGTGAAGACAAGTTTCCTTTAAAATTGTGGGACTAAAGAAATGAGAGTAACCCTAATTGAATTGAACCCTAGTCAGGCAATTGACTATCAATGAGTTTGTTTTAGGCTTTTCCTTTTAAGTAGTGGTACAAACAAGGCAATCAACACCACTTCTGGAAGGAAAATCAAAGAAGGATTCTAAAAATAATTTTTTTGTGATTTTAAAAATTCCTTTGCTATTTGTTTGGGATTTTTCTTTGTATTGGTGTCACTGTCCAGAAATGATACATGTAGGTAAATTGAATTATTTAGTAAAATTGAATTATTTAGTAACACCAATAGCTACCAAAAATTTTGAAGATTTTATATGTTGAGGAATTCCCCAAGGATTCCATAAAGCTAAATTTCATAGAAATTAGATGAGTATAAAAATTCCAAAATTTTGTGAACAATAGCAAAATAATGAAATCAGAAGGGCTGATCCCTTTGTGGTCCACAAATTTTAAAAACTTTTCTATGAATCCAAATGCTCTGAAATTTGAAACATACGTTCCTGACTTGATTTGGAACCTTGGGGTAGAATTGCAAGATTTTAGGTGGCCTATGGTGTTGGGACTTGATTTTTGAAGTGCAAACAAAAGTCTAGCTTTGAAAATCAGTATAGCAACACTTGAGTAGGGTGGTGGTGATTAAGGCAATCAAGCAAATAAATCGATTGTAAGGACCTCCACCCTAAATTTCTTGATATTTTTTATTCCGAAAAGCCTTTTTAAAATTTTTTTTGATAGTTCTTTTTAGAATTTTATGTGACAAGAAATGTGGGCATTGACCTCAAAATCCGCAGGAAGAAAAGGCTCTTTGAGCTCTCACTCCAAAATCTTGCTTTCTTTTAGTATGTACCTATCCCTGCACAAACAAAATTGAAAGAGAGAAATGGATGAGATCAAAATATCAAGTAAGCGTAATACGCAAAGTCGTACCTCCTTGGCAACGACACCAAAAAGTGATACGAAAAATCACGCGATTTTTAAAATCTGATTTTTGTCGTTGTAAAGCATGAAATCCAATTACTTTTAAATTTATAAAGTATGAGTACTCAAGGAGTATTCGAGTCTTCCTAAGGGAGGAAAAAAATATGAATTGAGATACTCTTTCTTGTGATAAGAAAATCTCTCTTTTTGGTCTTTTTATATATATAATTTTTTTGATTTTTTGTATAGGGCAAAACACACCAAAGATGAATTGAACTAAAGAGAAGCAAAAGTAAATCAAGCAACTATGTGCTCTACTCTTCCAACTCACTCCATGCACAAGTGACTTAGAGTAATGGAAGAGTAGAGACAAGGAAATAAACTACAAAGTCAGATATGATAGAGGAAATCTTGTATTGAAACTTAAATTTGATTACAAGAAATTTGAAGACCTCACAAGTGGGAGAAATTTCACACTTGCAACTCCAAAGAAGTTCAGCTAGCTAATGCAGAAAATGAAACAAATGCTAAAGCTAGAGAAAAAGTGAAAGGCTTAGTAGACGGAGATGATGCCGCTGCGGAACCCTTGCTCCAACTCTGATTGCCTTGAAGTTGAAGAGTGCTCCTCCTCCTGGTACGTTCCTCCTCCTGGCAAACCCTAGATGGGCACTGTTAACGTGATGAATCGGTGTTTTAAAAGTAATGCGCTGTAGTATAGTTGATAAATCGCGTAGAACACTTAAATTTATAGCTCGAAAGAAATTCTGAGGTTGAACGCGGGGAGCAATATAGCAATTTATCTCAAGATCACAATTTTAAGCAAGAATATAGTAATGTAATAGCAAGTTCAAGCACAAATGATATGATATAAATTCAAGAGTCAATGTGGCAAAAAGATTAGGGTAAAAATGGTAATTTGAATCACCAAATTACCCTATTGCAATTATACTTAATTAATGCAATAGTATCAATCAACTAAATGCCACGTCAACTTAAGTGCTACAATGTCTTAAAACCAGCAACAGAGGCAAAGGCCTCTCTTTTTCCTTCAGGCCTCAGGGAGAGGCATAGGCACAGCATAGCACAGCACAGCACCAACAGAGGCGAAGGCCTCTTCAAATTACGCTAAGTGTAGAGAGCAGCAGAGGACAAAACCCCCCCTCTCTCTTTCTCTTCTCTCTTAGATCAGGCAAACCAAACCAGACCCAAGTAACCGGACTATGGGATCAAGACCCAGACCCATGTGGCATAAGCCCGGGAGAGGGCGTGAGCGAGGGAGTGAGGCGCTGCGTGTGCGAGGGCATGGTAAGGACCTGACCCCAGTGACTCGAAGGTGATAAGCCCACATCACTTTTTTCCTCTATCTGCTGCTGGAGGTGCCTCAGTTCTCGATGTGGGACTAATGTCCCACGTCTTCTTCGCGTGGTAGCTGCAACTGATGTGGTGTCTGATTGGGGACAAAAGCTGCCCTGGCAGTAGGAATTGGTGACCTAGGTGGCTTTTTGGTACTGGGCCGCACCACTTGGGAGTGGTAATGATGAAAAACACAGCTGGAGAAGTGCAGCTGAAGCTGGAGATGATGGTGGCGGCGACGGAGCTCCAGCATATAGTTGAAATGCCAAATACGGCTTCTTGGCCTTATCAGAAAAGCTCAGGAAGATCATCGGCTGTCGACGAGTGTGATGGTGGTTGTGGCATCGTGTGAGGGTGTGTGTGGAGGTCTGGCAACCTCGCGAAGGTGGTGCGGTGAGGGTGGTGTCAGGTGGAGGCGTTGAGTGGTCAATCCCCTCAATTGCTTGAGGGGTTTTGGTGGGCGAGGAACGGAGAAGGTGTAGGGATTGGTGGCAGGCGATTTGGTGCAATGGAGTGAGTGTGCGTGCTCGTTAGAGTGTAGTCGGAGTTGGGGAAGGTGACAGTGAAGCGGTTGTGTGAGCATGCAAATGTGGTGTTTAAGTGGGTTAGTCGAGTTAGAGGAAGGTAAGGAATTGAAAGGAGGTTGCAGATGATGAGAGGGTGGAGGCGACGCCGGCTATGATTGGCCGACGTTGGAGACAAAGCTGCTTCGATGAGGGTGAGATGGTGAGGAAGACTTGAGGGAGAGGCGTTAGCTGGTACGGTGTGACGTAGAAGAAGGAGAGGAAGGTGAATCCGTCGACGATATTACGAGCGAACGATGAGGGTGATCAGAGAAGGTTGTCGGATGTCGTGGAGCTTTTTGACTAGAGAGGAGGGATGAAGTAGAGGGATTCAGGCCAAAAACTAGCGTAGAGAGGACGGTTTGTCCTCAGGGGTCTTTAAATAGGTCTCAGGGGGTGCTAAAAGCTTGGAAGCCAAGCTCTGAGCTTGGTAAGTTCATCGGAGTAGGAAACCCACATCTCTCATGCGTTCGCATGAGAGATTGGGAAAGAGATGGAGCCCACGAATAGGTTCAAATCATGGAGAAATCTCTTAGGAATCTTTCTTCCAAATTTGAAAGAGATTGAGCGTAAAATCATGGAAAAAACTCTGATTGAAGGTCATCAAAGTTGTAGGAATAGGGATTCCGCATTCATGGAGGTGGCGGGGACCTTTTGGCGAAGAAGACAATAAAGATATGGGGCATTTGCAAGGAATTTCAAAAGCTGAGGGGTTGCGTGAGGGAGAAAGAGTCAAACTAGACGAAATTGCAAACTAGGTCAAGATGATCTCTGATTGGGCTCAAATTTTTATACAAACCTCATTTTGACCTAAGAAATCTAATGGTGAAATTGTATTTTGGTTTTGACCTAGTTTGACAGGGTAATTTATGCAAAAACCTAAATTAGGGTAATAGTCTGTCTGAGACTCTATTTCAGGTTAAAATAGGTTCAGATGGTCAAATCAAGGATGCCAAACCCTAGAGAATATTTTTATATGATTTTTAGAGGATTTAGATGAATTTTATCCTAACTAGAACCTCAGTTAATTAAGTAGGTTTGCTTTTAGGGTTTAAGATGCCCATTAATTCTTGAAATGCATGAAAACCTATTTCAGTCTGCATGGACCCACTTATTAGACATTAATGACTAAATGATCTTTAATAAACCCTTGGCATACCCCATGGTTATTCTGTATTTGTGATAAGATGGTAAAATTGTAGAAATAACCCTATTTTCATCTTTTTTTCTCAAAATGACTTAACCTACCCAAAAGACTTTCTGACTGATATGTAGGAGCTTTTATTGATTTATCAAACCAAATTAAGCTAGTTATGACTCATGATAGTGTTCCCATTAGGCGTGCCTTCTCCTCCTCCTTAGGGTGGATGTCTACCACCCTTAGTCCTTCTTTGCCTGGACGTCCCCTTGAAGTGTCCTCCTTGGCTTAGGCACAAGAAAGAAGAGAAGAAGAGGAAGGCACCAAGGGGGCGGGTGTGCCTCCTTAATCTTCCTTTCTTATTCTTCTCTCTTGGTCGAGTGTAGGTAGGGATATAGGTTGGTAATGCTAGGATATAATGTAGTCAAGGGTGACCATTTTTGGTGGTGGAATGATGGTGTATATAGGAAGGGAAAGGGGGGGGTTAGGCGTGGCTTTTGTGTAGACAGCTAGGTTGGCCTTTGGTGGTAGTTATGGGGATCCAAGGGAGGAGGCTTAATGGTGCCAAACCAAGGGACATGAAGGGGGGTTGGTGGCCATCCAAGGTGGTGGTTACCACCTTATTTTGGCACCAAAGGGTTGGCTTCTAGAAGGCTTGGTTGTCACCATAAATATGGTGGGTGTGGATGTGTTTATGGGAAGATGGATGGTAGAGATGAAGGGACTATTTTGGCTCCAAGATGGGTTGGTAGTTAAGGGTTGAAGGGTTGTTAATTTTGGTACCAAAGGTGAAAGGGTGTGAAGGGTTGGTGGCTTGATTTTTGGCACCAACTTTGTAGGAGGAGGTGGTGGTTATGGATGACCATGAAGTGGAGCTAAGGAGTAGGTGGTCGACCATGGTGAGTGGAGGTGAGGTGGAGTAGTTGGAGCTAAGCTAAGCTAGCTTAGTTAGTAGATGAGTTAAGGACGAGGTAGAAGAACTAGGGTTTGAATGAGGAGCTAAAATGGAGCTACATTGGAGCTAGTCGAAGTAGTCTGTTGCTGAAGGTAGTTGAAGTGGAGTTAAGTAGCTAGCTTAGCTATCTAGTTCTTTGCTAGCTGCCAAGCTCAGATAAGTTGAGTTGGTTTTCTTTTGTTCTGAGCTAAGGTGAGTTGGAGTTGGTCTTCCTGAAGACTCCCCAGCTAACTGAGGTAGCTAGCTTAGGTCAAGTGGCTCAGCATCAACTAAGTTGAGCTGATTTAGGTCTTCAGGAGTTAGAGTTTAGTTGACTCGAGCTGGTTGAGGGCTTCTTCAGCTGATTAGGCTTAGCTAGTTGATGATTGACCCTTGTTAAATATAACTTCCAGGAGCTGGATGGAGCTAAGAGGAGCTGGGATCAACTAAATTGAGTTAGAGTCCAGCTGTGATGAGCTGGATTCAACTAGGATCCAGCTGATTTTGGGCTTCCTCTTCTTTTGCTTTCCAAAGTGCCAGGGTTTGTGGGATCAAACTCTCTGCCTATCCTTGTGACTCAAATAAACATATTAAAAATACAAAAGAATGCAATGCATGTCTAACCTTTTGAAATGCCTAAATGCAACCTAAAAATTTGATTGTGAAGTTAAAATCCTGAGAGTTAGGTGTGTTTTAGGGCATAAGAATGATGATAAACTGGTGTTTATCAAGGATGCACCTCACATCTTCAAGGTGATGAGAGAAATTGGAGTGGTTCCAAATGCCATAACCCCTTTTGTTGTCCTCTATGCTTTTAGTTGAGGTTGCTTACAGATCTTAATGGTATACTAGAGGGGAGAGGTGAATATTATCGCCTAAAAATTTAAATGTAACAGAAGCAAAGACAAATCAATCCACACAATAAGCACAGATAACACCTGGATTTATAATGGAAATCCTTCCCGGGTGAAAATTACTACCTAAGCTCTCAGCTTAAGATTTTTCCGACTCGGCGAAGCTAATCAATCCACCATATATTGTACCACTTAAACGAGGGTGGCACAACCTCTTACAACAATCCCTTCTCTTTACAACTTGAAGAGAAGCAAAACAACGAATCTTCCTAACAACTTGGGATTCGTAATCAAAGTAACAAGTAGAATAAAAATAATATAATCCTATGGAACCTCAAGGAAAGTTAAACTGAAGTTTTGCAGGGGTTCGGATTGACGTGCTTTGGAAAGTGTAGAAGCAGAAGTGTAGAAGCACTTTGAGAGAAAGCACGAGAGTTCTTTTTCTAGATGGATTTCTCTTTGAATGTGTGTTCTAAAAAAGCTACTTATGACCTCTATTTATACTAGAGAATCAACCAGAAAAGGAAGTCAAATTGGTCGATCAATTAAGGTAGTTTGGTCATTCAAAATGATGTTTGGTTGGCCAAAATAGTTATTTAATCGATCAATGTTTAATCGATTAATTAAGCTAAATTTTCGATTAAAGGTGTATTTATCAACTTTCTAAAATGGGCTGTTTTGACTGATTAATTAATCTGGTTGGTCGATCCATATTTATTATTTGGTCGATCAATTAACTTAATAACTTGATTTTTATGTTAAGTCTGAAAAATTTGTTTGAAGCTTATTTGAGGTTCCTTACAAAAGAATCTATACTCAATAAGATAAAAAGACACTGATAAGAAATCAGCAATCTTCTAGCTTTAATCCAAGAATCCATGAGAGTATCTTGAAATATTAGTTTAGTAGATAACATAATTTTGGTACATCAAAATAGAGGTACTTACATTAGTCATGCATGCATCATCAATGATGGCATGAAGATTTTTCACAACATGGATAGAGATTTTGGAATAGTTGCTACTATTGATCACTAGGCCTATGTAGTAGACCTTTTGAGCTATGTAGGATGCTTGCAAAAAGCCAAGGAGTTGATAGATGGAATGCCCATGGAGCCCAAAATGGTTGTATGGGTAGATCTTCGTAATGCTTGCCAAATCCATTCCAATACGGAGCTTGGTGAATTTACTTTGTTGAGGCTTTTGGATATGAAGTATGAAAGTAATGGTTCATACATGTTTCTTTCTAATCTATATGCAAAGATCAAACAATGGAAAGATGTGGTTGGGATCCAAAGTACAGTGAAGAAAGCCGATGTCAAGAAGAGGCTCAATTGTAGTTGGATCCAAGAGAGGAAGGGTGCGTCGACATTCACTTTTTTTATAAGGGACAAATCCCACCCACATTAGAGAAAATATACTTTACCCTTGCAAAATTAATGCTACAAGTAAAGGACATTGGATACGAACTAATGATAGATTTTACATTACTCGATGTTGATGACAAGGAGAAAAGCTCTCCTCTTGTTTAACATAAAGAGAAGTTTGCTCTTGCTTTTGGCATCCTAACTATGCCCCATGGAGCACATATAAGGATCACAAAAAACCTATGCAGCTATGGTGACTTGCCAAAGGGCCTTCACAAATTTATCTACCATTGTTGATAATGAAATCATATTGAGAGATTCCAACCGTTTTCATCATTTCAAGAAAGGTTCTTGTTCATGTGGAGGTTATAGGTGATTAATGATGCTTTTCAATAAGGTTTCCTTACTACTTTTATATTAAAAATTGATGCCTTCAAAATCATATAATAAAGCGTTAACTACCGGTAGGTAGTCGACAACTTATTTGAAAAATATTTGCCTTACATTTTTACTCTATACATCTCTAGTGAAATTTTGGGCTTGTGTAGTTGCAAGTTATATATGTAAATAAATTGTTGTAATTATCAAATGTTGCTTGTTGAAATTGTAAGTAGCATATAGAGAATATGTATTTATCGGAGTTTTTCTTATTTATGGCTTGTCTTGGTAATTTTTTAGAGAGATTTCTCTTTCCTTTTTTAGGTAGACTTTTTGGCTGAAGTTGCAACGAGTAAGTAAACAGGTGTGTGTGTGGAAGGAGAGTAGTGCAAAGAGTAAACACATCAATCTCACTCTATTCACTCTACAACATGATTCCTCTATACATATGCGATTGATTCACTAGTATCATGTTTTAGGAAGGAATAAGAGGTTTGTTTAGATACATTCTTAGTCAACAAGATGGAGCATGATTGAGGAACTCCTTGCATCATATATGCTCTGGATTTATCATTCTTGCGTAAAGGATTGTGTTACGTGAATTTTAATCAATGGGGCCTGTAAACTTCAATTCTCAGATTCTGTTTATAGGGTACTGGGAAAATGATGTAGTCCTTAGGGAACCATAGGCCCATGATTGAATTGTAAAGCCCATCATGCATTCGAATTAATTATAAACACCTCACCTCCTCGGCAGCACGAAGAGATAACATTTATCTTATAAAATGATTGCTTTTTTTGTTTGATGACCTAGACAATTACACTCATCATATTTTACAATAGAAAGGGCACGAGGTTCACAAAGTTGTGCACGAAGGAACCTCGTGAAAGGTTTACTTGATAGGTCAGGCTTCATTTGCACCCTACTTTGATCAAAAGCTGCTCTCGCAGTGGAGCATCGCCTTTATTTTGAACCCTAGAGATGTGAAGCGACGACTGTACTACGGAGGAACTGTTCGCCACATGAATGGGCTCGCGGAGCTTCCTTGCTACCGCTGGGTCGTTGGAGTCCTCGTCCCTTGCTATTACCCCTTCGTTTCCCTCTTTATATCGAGGCAACCTCCATTCCAAGGATTGGAACTTTCTCACCGTTGCTCTTCTATTCTACCTCGTCGTTGTGGTTCATTTAATCGCACGCTAGCGCACCTCCAATCCCCAATGCAGGTATAGGCCTCATCGAAGCTCACCCCCACCTCCCCGTTTCTTACTTCTACGTATGGCATTTTAGACCCTTGTATGGTCGTTGAATAAACTGTGAACTTGAACCTCCATTTTCGATATATGGTATATAGATATGCTTAATTTTAGTCATTTCTATTACATGAGATGGGATGGTTTTATAACATACTAGTTTTAGACACGTGCATGCACCATGAAAGCATACGTACGAAAATGGTATCACGTGCAAAAGGACATACTTATATCACAGTGATGCATGTACACACAGCAGGTGTGTACATAATGTAAATGTTTAGCCTTCGGTAAATCATCTTCTACGATCATTCATGAATGCAGTCAATCTCTACTCAATGCACCATGGAAATATCCTCATTAGAATTGTTTTTGCAATGGAATAGGTGATTCCCTTTTAAGCAGAAAATTTTCACTTGCATTTGACGTGATTTTCTAAATTGAAATTTAGGAAGCTTCATTTTCTTCATTCTTCGGTTCACATGCACTAAAAATAAAACTTAAATGCAAAGTCCGTACTATTTTCAAGCAACACCAGTGTATTAGCTTACCCAAAACTTTCTGAAATTCACAATCCCACAGAAAGGTCAAAGATGAAGAAAGAAGAAATTACCATCTAAAGAATAAAGGGGAAAAAAGAAAGGAGGTAGCTCTAAAGCATAAAAAGCACATCCTCGATAAGGAAAGCTCCTATTGGAGTGATGCCCACAAAAATTTAACATGTAAGAGAAGAAGGTCATGCTGGGCATGATAAAAACTCTACAACCAATAGCTAATATTTGTAGAGTCTTCTTCAAAAGAAGGGAAATGAAGTGATTAATCCTACATAGGAAAAATGTATTCAACCAAATTACAAATAAAAATCTTTGATATGTAGAGACTTATACATCATACGATGATGGGTTAAGTAAAAACATCCATCACCATATAATTAAGAAATATGTATGATGAGAGGTAAAAATTGTCTTTAGATCCAAAACTCCGTACTTGACTCGATAGAGGGTCCGACTGCCCTATTACAAGATGTATAGGCGGAACCGACTTGGCCTGCCCTACCTTAAACCAGCTAGATCCCAACCAGAACTTGTCCAGCCTGCCAAAAGATTCAGCGCAGCATGTGCAGAAGATACGATAAGATGAGCCTGATCACCTACACCTTGATAGCTACCATGTAGCCTGACTAATAAAGGTACTAGGGCCATCGAGTGAGGGTCTCCCCCTCAGATTATAAATATAGAGGAAGACTCTTAGAAGAAGGAGCCTCCTCTCTGAGAAAGGAAGCGAAATCATGTAATACCATGTATTCTTAAAATTATAGTGCATAGTTGGGACCTCTATCCTCCCTCCGACGTACATCCCTTGTGGTGGATCTAGGTCACTAAGCCCTAGTTCTCCTTTGTGTATGCTTGTGGATTGCTGCTCTATCCTCCTACGTGATGGATGATTTATAGCTAAGTAGTGCCTCCTACACTAACAAATCTTTTGGTGGCCTTTCGA
This sequence comes from Thalassia testudinum, assembly GCA_037157565.1. NCBI lineage: Eukaryota > Viridiplantae > Streptophyta > Magnoliopsida > Alismatales > Hydrocharitaceae > Thalassia > Thalassia testudinum. The sequence continues at coordinate 800,892 of JAZHRO010000080.1, forward strand.
GACCCATCAAATGACGCTATCTGTAGGAAGCATCAACGAAAAAGCCACGTTCTTCAGAGCATCCGATTGCTGGGAGGAAGGGCCCCTCTAGCACCCTGCCTCGACCCCATTGAGCGAACTGTTGTGGTGATCGTAACCACCTACGGTCCCACTTGTGGTTTCCCTTCTCTCAGGGGGGTCCGGTCAGGATGTGGCGTTTTCACACCCTAGTGACCTTGGCTCATTGCCCGAGGTCCCCAAGTTGGACCCCCTTTTCCCTAAGGCATGGCCTAGTGAAGAAGAACTAGGAGACGAGTCCGGTGGTGTTACGACCTGGTTCTCGAATCCCTACAGGACACGAGATCGGCCCGACTCAATTGATTCCAAGACCCAGTCGTCTAACAAGAAATAACCAAAAAGTAGGAAAATAAACCACATTCACAATGCTATGCAACTAACAGTAAAAAGAGTACAAGCAGTAAGGAAAGAACAACTGCTAACAATACATATTATCACCACAATAGTAAAACAGTAACAAGGTACAGGAATGTAAAAGTACAAAAATGTAAAGGTACAAGAGTCTGAACTCACTACACAGAAAGTACTAAAAGAAAGCTAATGCTACTAGGCTCTACTGGGTCCAACACCCTCTGCAGCCGGAGACTCGGGCTGCTCAACACCTGGACTTGAAAAGAGGTTATGAGTAACAAAGTCAGCGAACGCTGAGTAGAGTGGCAACCAGCTAATTAAAGTAGTAAAAATGAACAGGTAGTTTATTCTAATTACTTTATTTTACAAATTATTCCTTTTCACCAATTGGTTTATTTATCAGATCTCTTTCTCGATCTCGAATGTTCCTCGTGGGAACGATCTTGATTGCAGTCTTTTCCGGAGAGTAGAAGTCGCACGTGGTGCTCTCTTGGCCGGAAGAGTCCCCCGTGGTGGTCTTACACCCAGTCAACCACTCCAAGGTCATGAACAAACGTAACGGTGACTAAGGCATGCGTGATAACTGCATGGTTAGTTACCCCGCATTGACACGCGGTCAGTCGTTTCCGCTAACGGGTACGCTCAAGTACAGCACGGAACAATATAGGGCCTAGCCCTCTCAGTAACAGGGGTCTAGTCCCTCAGAACCAAACATGGGTCTTGCCCCTCCACAGTCCACGCACCCTCGTCCGACTACCCTAGTTTGCCCAGTGGGCCTAGCAAGTTGGTGTAGGGTGGCTAGCTGAACCCCGGGTCTCGTGGGGTGGCTAGCTCTCTCCCTACACTAGTAGCTCTCCCCGGTATAGTGTACGCGAGGGTCAAGAAGTCGATGCAGAGTGGCCAATCCTAACCCCGGGTCCCAATCCAAGGGCGGCTAGCTCCACTCTACACTAAACAGGGGACATTCGCTCTCCTTGGTACCATGTACTTAAGAGCCAGCACACTTCCCCACTCACATTTTCAGATCCATCCCATTTATTTCCAGGAGCTGTACTCCTAATTCCCCGTAGGGTTCATGCTCATATTTCTCATGCCATTCCATACCAGGTTTCATCATTCACATTTCCATTCTCAGGTTATACATATGCAGCTCATATTTCTATCATTCATACTTCCATTCTCAGGTTATACGCATGCAGTTCGTATTTCTATCATCTAACGTATACAACAGGTAATGTCACAAATAACTGTTTAACTAGCACAGGTAATTCATATTTTACATGCAGCTCTTGTTCATTAACATGCAGTTGTTATCATTATGTTTATTCATTCAAGACTGCAATTCAAACACGCATACATACATTTCAAGTAACTTCTCATCCCAGGATTCATGCCATATCTTAGATTCTAGTTATTCAATCCACATATGCATTTAGATTTATAATTAATTTAGGAAAAGCCACTCTACTAGACAACCCAGGAGTATTGTGGGCTCGAACGACAGGCTCACGTGCCTCAGCAAGTCCCGAACCTGCAACAGAACAAAGTCCTATAACAAGGAACAATCACAATGGAACATTCAAAACAGTATAAAAGACCTTCTAACAAGTAGAGGAGCTCTCAAGGAACACATCGATAACTTATTTACGTAAAACGAACCTCAAACAGACCCTAAACGGGTCAAAAACAAAGTTATTGACTCAAATCAGACGTCTGCCACAATGTTCAGACATCTTAAAAGTGACTAAAAATGCACCTCAGGCTCTGCATTGACTTCAGACGTCCAGGACCTCTTCTGGACTGTCTAGACCCAGCTTCAGACGTCCGATCTCCTCTCCAAACGTCTGGGAGTGCTTCCAGTCGTCTGGTGAGCTTCCAAGACGTCTGAAATGCGTGGGAGGGTGTGTCCCGTGCCTTCCTGAAGTAATCCCTGCACGCGACAGCAAATCTCTTGCAATTAGCCATGCAAAGCGTAGCTACGGAGCGACCTACATGGCCTTATCCACAAAAGGAAACGTACTTTCGCGAAGATCTGTCTTCAGACGTTGGGAGTCATCTCCAGACGTCCACTCTATCGTCTGGACGTCACTCCAGACGTCTGATTATGAGAAAAACCTAGAACCAGGACCTCCTCCTGCTCACCCTAGCCACGTGCAATCGCGCCTCGCCTCCTCGCCTGCAGTAGTGTCGAGGACAACTTCCTCGATGCTCTCCTCCTCCCGCATGTGCTACTCCGGTCATGCGCCCTCCGGCGAGGTCCCACACGAGCTCGCGAGCTCAAGCTTCTCCTCCTCTCTTCACGCCGCCTCTCCTCCTCATCGCCATTCTCACGCTCTCTCTCGCGCTCGCTCCTCTCACTGCGGTGGAGAGGAAGGGAAGAAGGTGCCAACTGGGTGAAGTGAGGAAGGAAGAGGGGAAGGGGGCCTTTTATAAGGCTTGCTAGGGTTGGGAAGGAGAGAGGAGGGAAAAAGAGAGAAAGATGGTATTGTCTGCGCACAGCACGCGCACAGACGCGAAGCTCGTACCTAAAAATTTTGATTTTCAAACATCTGGGAAGTGGTCCAGACATTTGACCGACAGTCCAGACGTCTTAAAAGGCTTAGGACAGAACAGGTCTTTACATCATAACAAAGTTAAAGGAAGTTTCATCTTCAAAACTTGAGCTAGCTAGGGTGCAGAAAAAGAACTATATATGCATAACAAACTTAAAGAGGACCGAAGGCAGTCCGAAAAGACGTACCCTCAAAAAGCTCTTGGTACTGCTCTTGCATCATCGCCTCAGGCTCCCAGGTAGCCTCCTCGTACCTCTGGCTCCTCCACAATACCTTCACCAGGGGTACCTGCTTCCGTCTCAGACTCCGGATGGCTCTATCTAGTATCTGTACTGGTCTCTCGGGGTAGGTCAAGTTGTCCCCCACCTCGACACTCTTGTGTCTTAGAACGTGATTGGGATTGGTGACGTACTTCCTGAGGTTGGACACGTGGAACACGTCATGCACACCGAAAAGCTAGGGAGGAAGGGCAAGCCTGTATGCAACGGGTCCTACCAGCTCCAAGACCTAAAAGGGCCCCATAAACTTTGGCGCAAGCTTCCCTTTCACCCTAAACCACTGTAGGCCCTTCATGGGCGAAACACGAAGAAAGACATGATCCCCAACCTTGAACTGCTCCTCTCTACGCTTCCGATCGGCATAACTCTTCTGTCTACTCCTGACAGTGTGAAGTCGTCTATGAATCTGCTCAATCACCTCCTGACTCTACTGGATCAGCTTGGGACAACCTCCCACTTGGTCCCCACCTCAACCCAACTCAAGGGCGCAGTACACCTTCGTCCGTACAGAGCCTCGTAGGGTGCTATGCCGATACTTGAGTGATAACTGTTGTTATATGCAAACTCTGCCAGGGGCAAGTGCTCCTCCCAAGAGCCCCTCCAGTCCAATACACAGGCACGTAAGAGATCCTCTAGTATCTGTATCGTGCGCTTTGACTATTCGTCTATCTGGGTTGGTATGTCATGCTGAACCTTAACCGTGTCCCCAAGGCCTGCTGAAACTCAGCCCAAAACTGGGAAGTAAAATGGGTATCCCGGTCGGATACGATCTCACGTGGAACTCCGTGCAGACGTACCACGTCACGAATATACCTCTCCGCCAACTGCGCTGGTCCCAAAGTGACTCGGATCAGCAAAAATGTGCCGTCTTCGTCAATCTGTCTACTATCACCTGACAGAGAGAGTTTCGCTTATTTATGATAGCAATAGAAGGATATGTCGTTATAATTAATGTGGTGAAAATCTCTCAATCAAAGATTAACATAGATATGAATTTAAACAACGATAAAGGATGTCGTATCCATAGGGAGGAACAGATTAATAAGTTCACAAAATATTTTTTTCCTTTGTACTTATTCAATCACATGCGCAATCCATGTTCAAATCTGATGCGAAACAAGGCGAAAAGAAGGAACACGTAATTATTTAGAAATACAGGGATATGGATGTAATTTTCCTTTCATGAAATAACTTGTAATGGCATGTAACATAGTTGTATTTCAAGACATGGGGCTTTCTCTTTTAGGTCATGTGAGTGTATGGATGAGATCTTGTGCATTTATCACATCATCATTTAATAGTTAAGTGCATGAAAGAAATACTATAACATGTAAGGGCATGCATGCAATTTCACTCAAATATATTAATCCACTAAATAATGCAATAGGGTTTTTGGCAATGGCACAAATGGTAATTTTTAATTTCACCAAAAAAAGAGGAAAATTCCTCTCTCCTCCTTGTGCGTGTGAAGAGGCTCGGTTGGCTGTGAGGATCTTGGGGAAGGTGCATCAGAGTGAAGGCTTCACGTTGGTGATCTCGACGTGGGCTGAGGTGGCCGAAGGCAGAGGATGGCCGGCGGCGGAGCTTGCTGCAGGGGCTATCGCCGCTGCTGCTGTCGTGTGCGCGTGCAGGTGATGCAGTCTGCAGTAAAGGTGCGGGCACCGGTGCTACTGGAGGTTGGTGCGCAAGGGTGCTGGAGGGGCGCGATGAGAGCGCTAGAGGGGGCGCTGGAGAAAGCACTGTGTGGGTGCAGGGAGGTGTGCACCTACAGAGGGTGCAAGTGCGCGGTGGGCCTGCGCCTGCAGAGGGTGCGTAAGGGCGCTGTCGTGGGCACTGTGGTGGAAGGCGATGGCATGGTGTGGTGCAGGCTGGAGAGGCGCGGTGTGGGAACGCGAAGGCGCTGGAGAGCTCTGTGGTGTCTGCAGGCAGTGCGGATGCGGGCAGCTGCTACCTACGGTGGGGGAAGGCTTTGATGCTGCTAGGAGCTCTAGTGGCTGTGCAAGGCTGCTGGGTGTGTAAGAGCGCTGACAAGTCGATTTTCCACTTTCGATTGAGTTTCGCAAATGAAATAACGCGTTGTTGTAGTATTTAAGTGGTGGAAAAATCGACTAATCAACGATAAAAATAACCACTCACAGAAGAGCGGGTTGTGTCAACAAGGAGGCAATTATGCAATAAACTCTCGATTATTTCGTATTCTTTCGGTCAAGTGCGAAATCCCTAGTCAAATCCGACATAAAATGCAATGGAAAGAAGATTCACAATTACTCAAAAATATAAGGGTATATGTGCAATTTTCCCTCACTGAAATCTTCACTAAATATATGATGATTTTATGTAATTTTCACTTGACATATACTAGAGAAAATTGGTGCACATGTTGATTCCAAAATCAATCTTAAAACAGGTGAATATCAATAACATGCAATTATCAGAAAGCATGAGGATGCATTCGCAATTTTACCACAATAAAATAATCATAAATGAAAATTAATTTTTGGTGGAAATGGCAGTAAATGTAATTTTTAATCTCCCTCAAAACAGAGCATTTGCTCTCTCTCTTGCTTGCATGCGGGGAGGATCGTCGGCGGGGCTATTAATGCACTAGGGAGGTTGGCGAAGACGAGGCCTATCCGATGGAGGCCGCAGCGTCGACGTAAATGGCCGGAGGTGGCCGGCTGGCGGAGGAGAAGAATGCCGGAGGAGGCACTGAAGGAGGGCCTGCAATGGAGAAGGTGCCTGCGAGGCGATGGAGGCATGCCTGCAGTAGGGGCGCTGGAAGGAGGAAGCACTGAAAGGAGGCGCTGTGCGGGTGCGGCCTGGCTGCGGTGGCCGGTGAGTGCGCAACGTGGAGCGGGTACCTTTCTGCAGGGTGCTGGTGCTGGAGAGGGGCGCGCCCTGCTGGAGCAGGTGGCGAGGGCGGAGCGGGTAGAGGTGATGGCGTGAGCGCCTGCAGGAGGGGGCGCACCTGCAGGAGCGCTAGAGGTGCTTGGCATACGGTGCCTGCGGGGAGTGCTAGGCGCTGGAGGGAGGAAGTGCCTGCGTTGAAGCGGGTGCCTGGTTGCAAGGGCGATGCGGTGCAGCGCCTGCGGGCGCCTGCAGGGGCGCGGGTGAGGCGAGGGCGGTGCTTGCAGGCTACGGAGAGGTGATGGCACGAGCGCTTGCAGGAGGGGGCACGCCTGCAAGAGCACTGGAGGTGCTTGGCGTGCGGTGCCTGTTGGGAGCGCTAGGCGTTGGAAGGAGGATGCGGTGAAGAACTTGGTGCACAGTGCACGCGATGGTCTCCTGTTTCTGGATGATGGTTCCCCGCCAGGGGGAAGAAGATCCTGGTCCACAGTGCACGCTGGGGTTGCCCACTTTCTGGATGATGGTTCCTCCCCTTTCTTCGTCTCCTCTTTAACTCCTCTCCTTTACGCGTTAGTGAGTTAAGGGATTTTCAAATCCCTTAGCTATTTCTGGCCTCGTTTGTTGAGGGAGGGCGGCGGGAGATCAGATAAATGTGCGGGAGGAGTTGCGGCTGGCCGGAGATCAGATAAATGTTGGGAAAATTTATCCTCCCCTTCCTCTTTGCAAATATTATTCCTGCAATCATAAAAATGTAAATCATTACATATTAAGTTATAGAATACTATAAAATAGATGTAAACTTAAATCATGATGAATGCAAACATTTTATAACTTAATGTAGTTATTAACAAACCTAAACGGTACGATTAAAGTTACTTAGGCGTAATATTAGTCTATTAAAATGGACTCATCAAATACCCCCATGCCTAAGATTTGCTAGTCCCTAGCAAAAATGAAAAATAATAGAAGTAATAAGAAGATTTCTTCTTTTCTTATTTCAAAATTTTAGAGTTCCAGACAAATGTGAAATGATGATATCATCAGTAACAGATCCAAGTGCAAAAGCCAATTCGCATTAGGAGTTTGTAATTCACCCTTGGTAAATATTTCTGTCGGGATAGGCAACTACTTCCCTTGAGGATAAAGCAAAAGATAATCTGTAATTTGACCCCGACTTTTTGGCTTAGGTAGGAGATATCGAGTAGAATGGATTTGTATTTGGTGGCATACACTCATCTGGTGCTACATGTAGTCTAGTACTACAGACTCTAGATCTCTAGACTAGTAGAAAAGTCAACTCAGAGAGAGGCTAAACAACTGTGCTCTCTTGATGTTCCTGGGCACTCACTCTTTTCTTTCTTTCTGAGATCACAAATCTCGCCAGATTTAGTAATTGTACTCACTGTTTGGTGGCCTCACATGGCATCCACATTTCAATTAAAGTCCTAATAACTCTACAACTAAGTTAGAGTCCTCAACCAGTATTCGGACGATCATAAATACTAGACTGTAGGTATGAGTCATATTTGGTGGAACGCGATAGGTGTTCTGTTGCCTCACAAACAGTGTTACATCATAAACTTGGACCTTTTTTTTTTGTAATATAACTATTTCTTCTTTTTGTTCTTTCTGTTTCTTCTTTTTCTTCTTCTTTTCTCTTTTCCCTTTTTTTTGTTTTTGTTTCTTTTTCAATCAATACAACACGATACGGACTTTTATTTACGAGGTATTATTAGGGATGATGATGGTCAAGAGGAAGTTGTGTGGCTTATTTGGTGGAAGTGCCTATTCTTGGCACCGGGAAGGAATGGATAGGACAGACATATTTCTGACCTTTGACACTATTACCCTCCTTCAACCGAGGACTCTATGAAGGATGGTCGTAACCATCCACCATAGTCATAGCTTTATTAAGACCCCATCTCTATGTATCTGCTTTATTTGGTGACTCTTAGGAATTCACACAAAGTACGTACACAGGAGCAGAGAGCGAAAAACTATGCCTAACTCTGAAGTATCATCATCTAATTGTGCAAAACTTAAGAGTCCTTGCACTAGACTTAACGCACCAGTAATCTCTCTATTTTCTTCTCACAAATATGAGGTGGATCTACTAGAAGATAGTATGCCTGACTCCCTATGAATTGTCCAAGGGTTTAGTAGACTACAAATGCTTATTGGTTTTCTTCAAGGATCTATTACCAAGTCTACGTGCACGTGAAATAAATGTACTGGATTATAAACTTAAGAAATAATTTTAAGAAGAAAAACCTCTAATGACAAAGGTATTCTGCTAGGGACTAACCTATTCAGCTCAAGAAAAGAGAACTTTTATATATATATATATATATAAATATGTATGCAAATGTTTATAAATGCTATAAACATTCTCAGGTTATATCCCCCATGCCTAAGACTGACAATGTCCTCATTGGAAAAATATAGACATAGAAGAATATCACCTGAGGAGGAGAGTGGGAGGAGCTAAGGCTCCTCAAGCCGAAGTGCATCCAAAACCTGGCCATCTGAAAGAGTAATATACGGTTTAAGTCGCTGGCCATTTACTTTAAAGCTTGCACCTGAAATAGGGTTCCTAATCTCTGCAGCTCCATGAGGGAAAGTATTAATAACAACGTATGACCCATCCCAGCAGGACTTGAGCTTTCCAGGAAATAATTTAAGTCTAGAATTGAAAAGCCAGACCCACTGGTTGGGCTCAAAAGTCTTTCTAATGATATGCTCATCATGGAAGACTTTTGTACGTTGCTTATAAGCTTGAGAAGTTTCATAAGCTTCATTACAAACTCGTCTTGCTGGAGAAGTCATCCAACTGGAGGAGGGCCTGCAATGGAGAAGGTGCCTGCGGGGCGATGGAGGCGCGCCTGCAGTAGGGGCGCTGGGAAGAGGAAGCGCTGTGCGGGTGCGGCCTGGCTGTGGTGGCCGGTGAGCATGTAAGGTGGAGCGGGCGCCTTTCTGCAGGGTGCTGGCGCTTGAGAGGGTTGCGCCCTGCTGGAGCGGGTGGTGAGGGTGAAGCGGGTAGAGGTGATGGCGCAAGCGCCTACAGGAAGGGGTGCGCCTGTAGGAGCGCTGGAGGTGCTTGGCGTGCGGTGCCTACGGGGAGCGCTAGGCGCTGGAAGGAGGAAGCGCCTACTCTGAAGCGGGTGCCTGGTGGCGAGGGCGGTACGGTGTAGCGCCTGCGGGTGCCTTCAAGGGAGCGGGTAAGGCAAGGACGGTGCTTGCAGGCTGCAGAGAGGTGATAGCACGAGCGCATGCAGGAGGGGGCACGCCTGCAGGAGCGCTGGAGGTGCTTGGCGTGCGGTGCCTGCTGGGAGCGCTAGGCGCTGGAAGGAGGATGCGGTGAAGAACTTGGTGCACAGTGCACGCGATGGTCACCCATTTCTGGATGATGGTTCCCCGCCAGGGGGGAAGAAGATCCTGGTCTACAGTGCACGCTGGGGTTACCCACTTTCTGGATGATGGTTCCTCCCCTTTCTCCGCCTCCTCTTTAACTCCTCTCCTTTGCGCATGCGTGAGTTAAGGGATTTTCGAATCCCTTAGCTATTTCTGGCCTTGTTTGTTGAGGGAGGGTGGTGGGAGATCAGATAAATGTGCGGGAGGAGTTGCGGCTGGCCGGAGATCAGATAAATGTTGGGGAAATTTATCCCCCCCTTCCTCTTTGCAAATATTATTCCTGCAATCATAAAAACGTAAATCATTACATATTAAGTTATAGAATACTATAAAATAGATGTAAACTTAAATCATGATGAATGCAAACATTGTATAACTTAATGTAGTTATTAACAAACCTAAACGGTATGATTAAAGTTACTTAGGCGTAATATTAGTCCATTAAAATGGACTCATCAAGCACTGGAGGGTGCAGTGCCTGCGGATGCCTGGCAGTAGCGGTGGAGGGTGATGGCATGGTGCGGCGCTTGGTAGTAGAGCGGGGATGGGTGCGGTGCCTGTAGGATGCACAAGGGGGCATGCAAGGGCGCTTGGTGAGGGCAGGATGGGGTAGGGCACCTGCAGGAAATGCGGAGAAGGGCGATGGCTTGGTGCTGGTTGGCTTGTGCGGGTGCGGGTGGTGGGTGCACAGTGCAAGCAATCTTCACGGTTGGCCCCCCCCGTCCCCCAATCCCCTCCACCTCTCCTCTATATCTCCTCTCCTTCGCCTCTCAAGGGATTTTCAAAATCCTTTTCTAAATACGGCCAGCACCATTTTCATTTGTTGAGGGAGGTGTTGATCTCGACTGGAGGATGAGGAAGGGATTGAGCCAGCTATTTGTTGGGGAAATTTATCCCCCCCTCCTTGTTCTTTTCCAATATCATTCCTGCAATAAAACATAAAATAATTAGATACTAAGTTATAAAATGCGATAAAATAGATAAAAACTCAAGTAATGATGCATGCACTTATTTAATGACCTAATGTGATTGTTAACAAACATACTATGTTAGAATTGAAGTACTTAGGCGTAACAATAGTCCATTAAAATGGACTCATCATCATACAGACTGCATCGTGTCCTCGCTGGGTAATGGGCAAGCCCACCACCAAGTCCATGGTGATGTTCTCCCACTTCCACTCTGGCACAGGAAGTGGCTACAACGGCCCTGCAAGCCTCTGATGCTCGGCCTTCACCTGTTGGCATACTAGACACTGCTGCACGAACTCACCTACATCCCGCTTCATCCTTCTCCACCAAAAGTCGTGTCTCTGATCATGACACATCTTTATGTTCCCAAGATGTATGGTGAACCTGGGCCCGTGTGCCTCAGTCAGGAGCTCTCTCAACAACTCCTCGTCTTTGGGAATGCATAAACATCCCCTCATGCGCAGTACCTCGTCTGAAAAAGAGAAGTCTCCTAGGTCCCCTGACAGTACTTTGTCTCTCAATGACTACAGATATGGATCTGTCATCTGTCCTGTGATGATGCGATCTATCATCTCTAGTCTTGTCTGTCGTGTCACTGTCATTGCCCCACAATGCTCCTGTAACTCTAGGGGTCGCCAACTGCCCAACTCTTCAATAGGTCTTCAACTCTGTGCCTGTAAACTGGCCAAGTGGGCGGGTGCCTTCCGGCTCAAGGCGTCAGCCACCACATTGGCCTTCCCCAGATGGTAGGAGATGCTGCAGTCATAGTCCTTCAAGAGCTCTAACCAACATCTCTGTCTCATGTTAAGCTCCTTCTGATCAAATAAGTACCTGAGGCTCTTATGATCCGTGAATATCTCAAAAGTCTCACCGTAAAGGTAGTGCCTCCATGTCTTCAGTGCGAAGACAACAGCTACCAGCTCTAAGTCATGGGTAGGGTAGCTATACTCATGGGGCTTCAGTCGCCGTGAAGCGTAAGCGACAACATGACCCCGTTGCATGAGCACACCCCCTAACCCCTGCAAAGAAGCGTTCGTGTAGACAACGAAACCGCCACTGCTATCTGGGATGGTGAGCACAGGAGCCGAAGTCAGCCTCTCCTTCAACTCTTGGAAACATGCCTCACAAGCATCTGTCCAAGCAAAGGGCACGTCCTTCCGGGTCAGTTGGGTCATAGGACGCGTAATATATGAGAAACCTCTGATAAACCGCCGGTAGTAACTTGTCAGCCCCAAGAAATTATGGATCTCTATCACTGTACGTGGCCTCTCCCACCTGAGTACTGCCTCTACCTTGGCTGGATCCACAGCCAAGCCATCCCCTAAAATCACATGACCCAAGAAGGTCACCTACCTTAACCAAAACTCGCACTTGGTGTATTTGGCATATAGCCTACATCGTCTCAACGTATCCAGAACCATCCGTAAGTGTTGTCCGTGTTGCGCCTGATCCTGCGAGTAAATAAGCACATCATCAATAAATATCACCACAAATTGATCTAGATACGGTCTGAACACCCAGTTCATCAAATCCATGAAGGCAGCAGGGGCATTGGTCAGCCCAAATAGTATGACCAAAAACTCGTAGTGTCCGTACCGGGTGCGGAAAGCTGTCTTGGAGACGTCGGTCTCCCTGATCCTCAACTGGTGGTAGCCCGATCTCAGATCTATCTTGGAGAATACCGTGGCACCTCGCAACTGGTCAAATAAATCGTCAATCCTCAGTAGCGGATACCTGTTCTTGATGGTGACCCTATTCAACTGTCTGTAATCAACACAAAGGTGTGGAGTTCCTTCCTTCTTCTTTACAAACAACACCGGGGCTCCCCACGGGGACGCACTGGGCCTCACAAAGCCCTTCTCCAACAGGTCCTGCAACTGGTACTTGAGCTCTCGTAGCTCAAGTGGTGCCATCTTGTACGGTGCTGTAGAAATGGGGCTGGTCCCCGGTACCAGTGAGATCTCAAACTTGATCTCATGCTCAGGTGGTAGTCCTGGCAGCTCCTCTGGAAACACGTAGGGGTACTCTCTAACCACCGGGATGCTCTGAAAGTCTGCCATGGGGCTAGGCTCTGCCATTACACAAGCTAGGAAGCCCTCACATCCCTGGCCCAAAAGTCTCGCTGCTTGAAGTGCAGAAATGCACCTGAAACCTCCGTCCACCGGCTGTCCGTGAAACTCAAAGGAAGGCATCACTAGTATGGAGAAGACGATCTTCCTCTCAAAACAGTCCACCAGCGTGTGGTAAGTGGACAACCAATCCATCCCCAAAATCACGCCAAAGTCCTCCATAGGTATCACGATTAGGTCAGTGGGGAGGCTATGTCCCCCGATACCGACCTCACAGTCTGTGTAGACCTCTTCAGCTACAAACAGCTGACTACCCGGACCTCTAATCACAAAAGGATCCTCTAACAACACATAGTCCTGTCCCAAACTGACAACAAAACTCGCAGCAACAAACGAGTGCGCAGCGTCGGAATCAGAAAGTACATAAACTAATCTGCCGGAAACTGTAACCATACCTGCCACCACTGAACCTGATGTCCTAGTGTCTCTGTGTGTTAGGGCGTTGATATGTCGCTCAGCTCTCGGTGCGGAAGAAACAGCCACACTCTACGTCGGACGGGTAGTCGCTGGCCGGTACCCTCCCTGCGACTGCTGTTCTCCCCTACGTGCCTGGGAACCATGGCCACCTACTTAGCCTCTAGCGCTCGGTGCGGGGAGCATCTGTTGTGCTCCGACCCTAGACGGGCAGTCCCTTCTGATGTGGCCCGGCTGGCCACACTTGTAGCAGAGGGGGACTCGACTCCTCTCGATAGGTTCCTACTGACGGCTGGGCGGGGGTCCAGTGCTGACAGCTGGCCCCTGTCGGGGACCCCCAAAGGCTGTTGACGGCCCTGCGAAATGTGATGGCTCTATTGCAGGTGCCGCGTGCCTCCTCTCTCGCCAACCCTGTGAGTACTCTGGCTTGTAGGGCCTCTTCCGTCCGCTGTCAATGTCTTATGTGGCCGGGTTGGTCTCCTCATACGTCATAGTTGCCTCCACCACTCTCGAGAACGTGGGTAGCTTCAGGGGTTTGACATACCCCCGAATAGCCGGCCAGGGCCCCTCAGCGAACCTCTTCAGGCACTCTTCCTCAGTAGCCACAGCTGTTGCAGCAAAATGTGACAGCTCCAGGAAGCGCGTGCGATACGTGCTAACAGTCATTGTCCCCTTGCGGAGAGTGTGAAACTCCCGCCTCCTCTGGTCCTGCCACGTCTGGGAAAAGTACTGCTCGCCGAAGAGGGTCACAAACTGGTCCCATGTCAGCTCTACCCTCTCCTGGCCTCTGACTGCCCTCCACCACCTGTGTGCCGCGCTCTTTAGCTGGTACGTGGTAGAGGTCATGCGGCACTCCGCAGGGGGACGAAGGGTGTCAAACACCTTCTCGATCTGCTCGAGCCAGTCCTCTGCCTCTGACAGGTCCTCATCCCCCTTGAAGGAAGGGGACTTCACCTTCTGGAACTGTCCGAAAAGCTCATAGTGCAGCTGGAGCGGGGGAACAGGCATGCCTCCAGGCAGGGAGGGCTCGTGCTTAGAAGTGTCAGAGTGCAGTGGGGGCGGTGGAGGACCACCCCCTCCCCGACGTCCAACGTTGCGTTGGTCTCGTGGTCCCACAAAGGACTCCCCCTCCACGTCCTCAGGGAGAGGCGCTCGTGGAGGTGGGTGGAGCTCCTCTCGTACTATATCTCGTATCAACTGCGTGAGGTCTTGGGCCTGAACGCCTGGGAGAAGTGGATGGGGGTATGATGTAAACACATTTACACTACTTAAAATGTCTATTTATGCATGTTCTTAAGCATAGGATTGCATTTCATGATATAAATATTGCATAACATGCATCATTTTGCATTTAGACTAGTTTGAATAAAATGGAGGTTAATTGTCTCCTTTTATGTGCTTGGACAGGGCAAACATTTTATTGGGGCCTCGGATCAAAGATCGAACCATATGGATGTGATCAGGGCGACGATTGGAGTTCAGCGACTCTAAGATCGCCCTAATCGGGCATCCGTAGCATCAGATAGTGACCGGGGAACCCTAGAAGATCAAGGGCTAGGATGGTGTAAATCCACACTTCAGATGACAAATCTGACCGCACAGATGAATTCAGATCGACGATCGCAGCCCAACGACACAAAAATTGAGTCAATCCGACATCTGTGGCACCATCTACAACTTCCAGAAGATGGACGGCCAAGATGGCGCCACGTGGCACCATCTCGGTCGCCCAAACGGCCGCATGCAACCTCTAAAGACCCCGCACCTGCTCTCTCTCCGCCGTTGGATCTTGATCCAACGGCAAGATCCAACGGCTGCGGTTAGCCGAGCCTAAAAGCGTCTGCTCGACCATCCGCGCCTCGTAGCGCAGCGGTCGAGCGCGCTTACACGAGCGGCGGGCGCAGGTTCGAGCCGCAGCGAAGGGCTGTAAGGCGCAGGCGATTGAGCGCGGGCGGGCATTGGATCTTGATCAGACGGCCGCACGCGCCCGATAGCGTTCACGTGCGATTGAACGCGCGGCATCACGTGCGATCACACGTGGGCGGGCATGCAGCGTAGAGGGTGAAGGCATGACTTATGCCGTCCGATCTCGCGATCGGACGGCTGAGAATTGATGGACGTGCGTATACGTTGAAGAAGCGGGCAGCCGAGGAGGCGCCCGTGGGCGTGGAAGCTACGCCCACATTGGGGGCTTTAGTGACGGATTTATCTGTCACTAAAGACCCCTCATTTATTATTTTAAAGTTGTAATGCCCATTTTGCCCCCACTCCTTGCAACTATAAAAGGAGACCCCCTCCATACGAAATTCTCATCCCTTCGTTCTCTTCTCTACCCCTCCAAAGCTCAGGAGAAGCTTGTCCCACACCCGGGATGCTTCTCGTGAGATAAAGTCCAAATTTTCGTCCCCCTTCGGAAGTGGATCCCGCGACGACGACGGCGTGCTGCTTCGTTCCCGTTCTTCTGCTTCGTCCTCCTTCGTCCTGCTTCGTTCTCCTTCGTCCAGGCGTCGTCCCGTCTGGCTCGTCCTCCAAGCGACCGTCAAGGAGGATTTCTCTCTCCCTATTCTTTTTACAGCTTTCTAGTATAGATTTACTGCTTTCTGGTGTAGTTCTGCTCGTCCTCCAAGCGACCGTCGAGGAGGACATTTCTCCCTACATTCTTTTAATGCTTTCTAGAGTAAATTTATCGCTTTCTAGTGCAATTGTTTTGTGCTTTCTAGTTGTAATGAACAAATCCCCCTAATGATAAATTCTCTGTTTATTCTACATCTCATTTTGATTTCTGTGTAATATTCTCTCTCTCTCTCTTACCCTCTCTCTCTCTTCTATTTATTGTAACTAATTAGATAGTTTTAAATTAAATTACTTTGTGACAAATAAAAAGAAACGCGTAGTTTTTAAATCAAACGTCCGTCTCCCTGTGTTCGACCCAGAATTTTCATTTCGGTATAAATTTTATTTGTTGAACACGAATTCTTCACTTTCAAACTACAACAACAGGTTCTCCAAAACTGAACACGTTAGCGTAGCCATTCACACATTCAACATTTTGGCACCGTTGCCGGGAAGGTGACGATCTTTGATTTCTCTTCGCGTTTTGTAACTTACAAATCATTTACTTCACTTTTCTCCTTTCTTATTGTAATTGCAGGTACTCTTTTGAGATGAGCAAAAGCGATAAATTGGAGTAAAGTGCTGTGGAAGGTTTTGTAAGTTATGCCCCATTCTTTCCCCCTCCATAGATTTCATTCGCCACATTGAATCCAAATTCCAATTAACTTAGGTGTTTGCATAAATCCTAGGAATAGTTTGGTTGTTTGGATTCTCACTCACATTCATTCCACCTTTATTTATATAAAAAAAATAAAAAGATAATTTTGTGGGGCAATTTTCAACAAACACACAACGTACACCCACATTCAAAGGCACTTAACCAAATTGATTTGTTTCTACTCAACCGGGTTCTGATTTGTGGAACCGGTACACATAAAGCAACACATAAAAGAGTAGAAATCATTCTAGGTTAACCATCTTTGTGTGCCTAACTTAGTGGTGCATTTGTGGCCAGTTGTTTGAGTTGTTTAGGTCGCACCACTTCAAATAAAATAAACTCATCAAGTAGCTGCCACTTAGGTTCAACTCTTAGGGATTTGCTAGGCACTCCACATTCTTTTTAAGCTTTAAAGGAAAACATCTTCACCTATGCTTGCAAAACCTGGTGTGCCAACTAAACCTGTTTGAAAACACCTAAAGTTGAATCCTAAAAGCTAGTAAGCAAGATTTGAACCTTAAAATTCACCACATCAAAAATAATCTTGCTTGAAAACCAATGGTTGTGCACGCACACACAAATCAATCAATCATTAAGGGCACAACCCATTTAAAGGGCCCTTCACATTCCAAAGCACATTCAAACCTAGCCCTAAATAAAACAGAGTAGACGTTGGCCTTAAGGATTGGACTCGCTCTTCAGAACCCAGAACGAGATTATTTTCGATTAGTCTGTTTCTATTGTTCAATCTAATGTCTAGCTAGGGGAGTAGAGTCAAACGATCGCGGCTGGGGGGTACACTAGGAACCGGAGGCGCAAGCCGAAGGAAGAACCTTCTCCCCAGTCCCTCCTTCTAACTGTTTGGATTGAACAGACAGAAGTAGATCAAATCGTTACTTTATCTCAAGACGGGTTTTGGGAGTCTGTAGGTCTGTAGGCTAACCTATTTAAGGACAGGTTTGATTGTTTGTATTGCAGGGTACCTTTATTCCTCCCGTATCTCATGAATCCTTCCACATATTTCACGCATTCCCACTCGTTCCATCCTGTTGTGAATTATCCTCAACATGACGATTATCCTGACTCGTATTGTAATCGATCATCAGTTAGTTGGGATAATTCGGATTGGGGATACAATTCCGGACCCCTGTGTTTAGGGTCTAAACCTGAACACTTTGATTATGATTTCTATCCTTCTCAGAGCTACATCGATTATAGATCGTCTTCCTTTCATGCACAACCTAATACGATCTACAATCAAGAAGGATACACCGATCCTTACCCATCCTCTGATTTCACTGCCTTTAGGTCATCACCATCTTTTGAACAATCTAAAATGACCTATTTTCAAGAAGGGTATAACGAATCTCAATTCGTTAATTCCCCTGCATTGAGCCCAAACCCGCCCAACCCTAAACCAACTCATTTGGTTCAGGTTAACTAGGTTCAAGATAAGGTTCTGGCTAACTTGAGGAATATCATACAATCTTTAGAAGTTTAGCCAATACCTTGCATTGAGAGATTGGAGCCCTTGATTGAAATGATTGATGATTTGAATAAGTCTTTGTTGGATTGGCTCTAGGACGTTAAGGATAAGAACCCGGGTGAGTTTCTACTTGGGAAATTAGCGAAATTGAGGATGAGATTCGTGGTTGCTTTGATTCAATCTTGGGATGATTCCCCGGATGAACCCTCTTCAGGAAAGCCAATGACAGAACCTGCTCAGGCACCTGTTGGGGGGGACACGTGTTACGAGGCTGACCATATTGAATTAAAGCAACCAATTAAGGAAGATCTAATTTCTTCACCTGAGATCCCTGAGCCGGGTTACGAGGAAACATATGTCTCCTGGGAACAGAAAGTGACAACTGATTTTGGGACATACATTGATACTGATCCTAATTTCTTTGATGGTGAAGATTCAAGTTGCGAAGTCTCACGCGAGTTTTTCGAACACGATTTCTGTGAGACGATTGGGCCTGAGGAATCTGATAGATCATTTGATATCCTAATAACTGAGGAAACTGATCTTATTAGGGCACACATTACGGATCCAGAATCGCATTTTCTGGAGGAATCAATTCAATGCCCTAATTATCAGTTACACCCCTTTGAGCTTATTAATAATTATGTTTCTAAGATAATTAGACCCAAGTCAATTCTGATTCTGCCACATCATTTAGACTTGGAGATTTCAGACGGGGTGATTAACATGCAAGAGGTCTCGGAATTTAACATGTTGAATGAGGAGGATAGGAGCTGGAAAGTTCTGATTTAGGAAGTTAATTTTGGAGGAAATGGAAGATTGGGTCGAAGGGTTCCTTTTAAGTTGAAACCATCAAATCAGAACCCTTACGATATTTATTTTGAGGATGTCAAACCCAAGCACACCTTCAACGATTATCCTTTTGAACTTCAATTCTTTGTAACCTGACTTTTTGGTCTTGGGTTGCATCCTCATAAATCGCAGGCCTGACCCCGCTTGCATTCTGATTTTAGGTTTTAGGTAATTTTTATTCAAAACCTAAGATATTCTCGATTATGGGGGATGGGTCTGCACCACAATCTGGTCCACATCTATGAACCCCTGTCAACCTGCACTTGTGAATTCCTCATTTCTTTTCTTTGTATAGTGTGCCTAGCTGAAGGCACTAAACTCAGCACATATACAGTTCTTTTTTGTTTTCATCTCGGAGCAGACCTGACATTCACGCAATTCAGGTGCTTTCTACGCTTTTCCACTCTGTTTTGTCTTTTTAGTACAATGAGGACATTGCATTAGATAGGCATGGGGGGGTGGATATTTATCTCTGAATTCATTCATCAGCTCTGTAGATTTGTTTTATTTTCTTTTATTAAAAAAAAAATCGAAATTAGGAAGGAGAATTTGGGTTTAAGAAAATTTTCAATCTTAGGAAATACTACATTATGATTTGAATACAAAGACCCTTCAGGTCTTTGGACTTAATCAGCCCATGTATCCACTAAAATGTGGATCTGTTTTTCGAGTTCTCGCCAACCTAAATTTTATTTTAATTGGAGTAAATAAGTTTAGGTATAAGTACACGACTTATCAACCCGCCCTCTGATTTGAGGGAATTTTGAGTTTCTAGCATCTACACACTATCTTGTTACTGACTCGTTGTTCGACGATTTTAATGGAAATTGGGTAGCTAATGAATCTTCTAGGGTGATATGGCTGGCAAGTTATCGTGGGTAACAGCCCATAGGTAGGTTGTCCAGAGCCCAGTCACTGGACCTTTCTCTTTTTGCTGCCTTTAGGTAAATCTTAGACCAGGGAAGCCACCTACTTAAAAAAAAAAAAAGAAAAAAGAAAAAAAAATCAATCAAAAAGAAAAGGAAAAAAGAAAAAAAGAAAAAGAAATAAGCCACAGCTCGCTGCACGAGTATGGCTGGCAAGCAGTCCATGCAAGGAACGGAAACATTTCTTCCTTTACAAAAAACAGTGATTGTTACATTCCCCGTATTATTACCTTTGGCTAAATTGCAGTTGGCAAAAGGTAAACTAGTACAAGGAGGAAGTCGGCACTAGTCATCACGACTCAGTGGCCTTGCCCCAGGTCTTCAATCCCACTCACCTTTGGTAACACGGGTGACAGTGCGGCATCAAGACTAGCAGGCCCTGCAGCATGACCCGGCCCCTCGGTGAAGGTTCGTCTTTTCGCAGCTAGCACTGCTTGCCCAAGGTAGACCCATGATCAAGCGAGGTGAACTCCCCCTCAGTCCCATCCACAGAGGAAGGAGGGCTGACCTAGGAACTCCGCAAGCAGAGTGGCAAGTCTTGGTGGGCCAGAGCATCGGCGTAAGGTAGGTGTAATGACCCAGCCTTGTGGGTACCCTCCCCTATATTAGTGAGGCGCCCCACGTGGTCGAAGCCATAAGGCCTCCAGTAGGCCATTCATGAGGGAATAGCCAATTGAGCTCAACTTCCTAGGCAAACGTCTGCCTAAAGAGCCCTGCCCCCACTTCTGTCAAGGCAAATGCACTCCCACGAGAGGAGCTCCCAGTAGCAACAACCCCCTGCTTCACCTTCACAGAGTCGCAGAGGGAATAGAGTGGCACCGGAGAAGCACCAAGCCTCCTTAAAGAAGCATGCTTCCCCCAACCTCTAGGCGGCAACTCTGCAACCCAACGTTCAGTGGGTTCTCCACACAAGACTGAAGGGAACAACACCCATAGTGAGACGTCCCTGTCTTACCCCCGCTTGGGTCCATAAAGACAGACGTGGTTGACTCCCTCTCAGCGGATGCCCCGCTGAATTTGCCCTGCAGATGCCTTGAGGGAGCCTGCTTTGCCCCTTCTCAGTTCTTCACTTGCTTCCCATTAAGATCTTTACGAGCAAGAGGCCCGCTTCTTCGTGCCTCACCAAATAAGCTTCCCCCACGTGGGATGGGCTCCAAACTAGGAGGGCCTACTATGGCATCCAAATTCGCCCGGCAAAGAAAACCCCCAGGAACCTACGCTAGGAAACAAGGCAAAATGAGCATGCAGGAGGGAGGTAAGCCACAACAGGCACCTCAGCCCTTACCTCAACCCGTGCGTTGAGCGAGGGCATGAAGAGTGGCTTACCTCCATCCAAAGAGTTGCACATAACCACTCTTCGGCCGCTCCGCCGAACACGCAGAAGTTCAGCTATAGAGCTTTATCCAAGGAGTGAACGAGTTACAAATGTTCCTCCACACGACTCTTAAGTACCTCAAGCACATCCAAAGATGATGGAAGGTGATGAAGCAAGGCCCACATCGGGCCTTTATTTATAGCCCCACCTCACGGGCTCCCAAGGGCAGTAACGTCTTTCTACCCCCTGCAGATCACCAATTCCCGAGGTACCGAATCCCCCGAGATTCAACACTAATTCCGCAGCTGCATGAATGCATTGATAAAATTGTCGGTCAAGGACCCTCATGCATTATTACATGATGGATACTCGGAAAGACTCTCATGCCTTTTCAGAAAGGCCTGATGATTCAGGCCATGCCCTTTCATGGCAATAACAATTAATGCCAGCCTTAGCGTCTCAATCAAGCGAACTGCTGCCTCCCAAGGCTGGCATAGGCTCGGGCTAACATGCCCCATGCCCAACTCCTGCCACCTCTTAACACCGACATTGGCTTGGGCTAACATGCCCCACACCCAACTCCTGCCTCCTCCTATGGTTGGCGTTGGCTCAAGCTAACATGCCCCACACCCAACTCTAGTTACCTCCGAAGGTTGACACGGGCTTGGGCTAATATGCCCCACGCCTAACTTTTGCCGCCTCCTAAGGCCGTCATCGGCTCGGGCTAACATGCCCCAATCCCAACTCCAGCCACCTCCGAAGGCCAGCATGGGCTCTAGCTAATACGCCCCACGCTCAACTGCTATTGCTTCCGAAGGCCGGCATGGGCTCGGGCTAATAAGCCTACGCCCAACTTTTGCTGCCTCCCAAGGCTAGCATTGGCTTGGGCTAACATGCCCCATGCCCAACTCTACCCACCTCTAAAGGTTGGCACGGGCTCAGGCTAATACGCCTCACACCCAACTTCTGCCACCTTCTAAGGTTGGCATCGGCTTGGGTTAATATGCTCCACGCCAAACTCGATCTAGCCGCCTCTGCCTTCGAAGGTTGGCACAAGCACGGGCTAACATGCCCCACGCCCAACTCCTACTGCCTTCGAAGGCCAACACTGGCTCAGGCTAATAGGCCCCATGCCCAACTCTTGCCGCCTCTGAAGGCTAGCATGGGCTCGGGCTAACACGTCGCATGCCCAACTCTTACTGCCTTCTAAGGCCAACATCGGCTCAGGATAACATGCCCCATGCCCAACTCTTACCGCCTCCTAAGGTCGGCATCGGCTCAAGCTAACATGCCCCATGCCCAACTTCTGTCGCCTCTGAACGTCGGCATGGGCTCAGGCTAACACGCCCCATGCCTAACTCCAGCCACTTCCGAAGGCCGGACAGGCTCAAGCTAACATGCCCCACGCATAACTCCAGCCGCCTCCCAAGGCCGGCACGTGCTCAGGCTAACATGCCCAACTCTTTCTGCCTTCTAAAGCCGATGCGAGCTCGGGCTCATACGCCCTAACAAGGGACCTCTTCCAAGCAACTGAAGTAGGCGAGGGCCACTCAACTCCTCTATCATAGATGTTCTCCCTACTATAGTACAGCATGAAGAACATTTGGGGCATCATCTACAATGAAGTTTTGGCCACTTTCACTACTATCTCAGCAGTTCACACTAGCTAGAGAGTGAGGGCATATGATGAGGGGAAAAAATTACCCTCAGATCCAAAACTCCGCACATGACACGATAGAGGATCCGGCTGCCCAACTGCAGGATGTACAGGAGGAATCGGCTCAGCCCACCCTACCTTAGACTAGTCGGATCCCAACCAGAACCCACCCATCCTACTAAAAGATTTAGCGCAACATGGACAGAAGATACGATAAGATGGGCCTGACCACCTACACCTTGACATTTGCCATGTAGCTTGGCAACTAGGGGTACTAAGGCCATCGAGTGAGAGTTCCGCCCCTCCCGCCCAAGATTATAAATAGAGAGGAAGGTCCTCAGAAGAAGGGGCCTCCTCCCCGAGAGAGGGAGCAAAATTATGTAATACCATGTATCTTCAAAATTATAGTGCATAGTTGGGAGCTCTGTCCTCCCCGCAAACATACACCCCTTGTGGTGGAACTACGTCACCAAACCCTTGTTCTCCTCTGTGTATCTTGTGGATTGGTACTCTACCCTCCTACACGATGGATGATTTATGGCTAAGTAGCACCTCCTATGCTAACAAATCTTTTGGTGGCCTTCTGAGGCCCATCAATGCATGTGAGGGAAACAAAAGCAAGTTAAACACGCAAGAAAAATATCAACTTCTATCAATTGTTGTGAGGTTAATGTTGGTGAAAATGCACCTTGGTTCTTGATTTTGATGATAACAAAACATTTCATATTTAACAAATCGTGTTTGAGTGTTTAGCTCTCAGGATAAATTTAGAAGACTTGGAAGGTGTTTAAGCTCTCAATCCACGGAGATGGAGGAGCTTAACAGACAAAAGCATCAAGGAGCATGGAGTTAGCGAAATGAAGCTAAAGCTTGAAGGGATAATGCTTGAAGACTTAAAGAATAGGATTAGTTTTATTTGTTATATTTGTTGTAATCGAGTCCATCTTTAAACTTTCACCGCCTACCAATGTTCGTTAAATTAGATCTTTTCTCGATCGGGTGCTCATTTGTGTCTTCACTTGCCTCGATTCCCTCTCCCACTCCTCTCCCATCCTTCTCCTCTCCCTCCCTCTGCTCTCTCTTTTTCCCCTCTTGGGTAGGGTTTGGCTTCCTGCTGGTGTGACCTTCCGGTCCTTCCCCAATGGGGGCCTCTATGCCCCTTGCTTCTCCGATGGCTCCTCCTGGAACTTTGTGGAGAGCTGCCCTTGCTTTTCTCGCTGGTTTTACCTTTTTCTAGGGTTTCTTATTTTTTTCATTTTGCAGGTTTTTCATCTCGCGTTTGTGATTAGCTTTCTTCTCGCTGCTTCTTGTGGTTCTACTGGTTTTCTGTTCTTCGTGGTGATGTCTTCATCGCTACCGGCCCCCTCCTTGCCACTGGTGGATCGGATGCCACATCTGAAGCCTTCCTTCACTTCGGTGGTGGTCGGAGTTGGCCACTCTGAGCCTTCTCCTTTTCTGGAGCTCGCACTCCAGGTCTGCCACCTGGTGCTTAAGGACGGGGTCCTAGGCACCCCTTTCTCTTCAGATGAGATTTCTGATCTTTGCAAGGGTTTTTCTTCCTCTTTGGTTGCTTGGGCTTGGGGTCAAAAACCTTCATTTCAACAGCTGCAGAACCTTCTCTCCCAGAAGTTCAAGCTTGCTCTGGGTTTTGACCTTGTGCCTTTGGATTTTCGTTATTGGTTGATTCGGTGTGAGACGTACATGGATTTTTGCAAGGTGGTTTCTCGGGGTTCGGTTGTTCTTGAGGTTGTGCGGCTGTAGTTTTCCTGTTGGACTCCAGACTTTCGTATGGACCGGGCTATCTCTATGGCTCCAGTTTAGGTTGGATTCCTTGACCTCAATCTCCATCTTCTCCACCCGAACGCTTTAATCTCTATTGCTTACTAGCTGGTACCTCGATATGTGTTGATCAACGTACAATCCATGGTCACAGACTTGGATACCCTAGGGTTGGCATTGAGATTGACTTAGCGGTTGCTCGTAAGGATTATGTTGTTATCTTTAATGGGGACAAAACCGTTTTGTAGCGCGTGATATTTGAGAAGGTACCTTTATTTTGCTCGAAATGTCTTAAGTTCGGTCATATGTTTTCCTCCTGCCTGACTCCCATCCCCCTTGCAGGTATGAAGATCCTTTAGCCCTCTTCTCCCTCAGATGGCCTGAAAGTGCGTATCTCTCTTGAGCCTTCACCCCTGTCGTCGTCTGAAGATAAGGGGGCACCCTTTGTTACCTATCCCTGCTAGTACAAGGAGGACACCGCAGGCCAGAACGAGGCTTCCACATCTTGGCAGGGGATTTTTGTTAGCTGTAATCTAAACTGTATAACTCCTCTTTCTCCTTTTGGGGGGGCTCCTTCTCTCCTTGATGCTGCTGTGCCTATCTCATGGAGAAAGAGAAGGAGAAATATTCATCTGCGGCTCAAATCCAAGCTGCTGTCGCCTCGGTCTGATGGATTGGGGAAGGAAATCATTGTAAAATGATCTTCCTCTCCCGCTAAGGTAAATCATCCTAACCTTTTTCTTTGTGGTGAGGATTCTTGTGTTTTGCAACGTCTGCACTCATTTTCCCGGCATTCGAGAAATATTGCTTTTCCCATGGCCGATTCTACTTTGACGAAACAAGTCAATTTCACTTTTAAATCTTCTTGTGACAACAGCGGTTTGAGTAACTATTTCTCTGGTAATGTCTAACAGATAGCGGTTCTCGCATGTATTTTGAAAATAGAGATCTCGTCGTAGTACAGTGCATGAAAGTGCTCATAAAAAATAATTTATAAAATAACGAGACTTAAGTCCTGATCGTTCATCTCTAGGAGGCGTTTATAAAATGTAGATTTGAATTTGATTTAGCTTGTTCTACTTATTCAGAAATGCATGCTAGCTTACAATAATTCGTATTGATGCACGACATGCTTAGTTGCAAAAGAATATAAATTTCGCGCATGCAACTTTAATCATAAGGAAATATGGCAATCAGCTCATGGTGATTTTCACACATAGACATAGAGATATATAAAAGATGATTTCATTGATTGCATCATGGTGGCTACAGAGTGAAGTTCGTGGAAAGCTTGTACAAGAAAGCTTGAAAGCAATAACTTAGCTAACAGAAAACGACTGCATATATGAATCTATGGGGGGGATTATGCATGCATCATTGGGGGAGAATATGGAACTACACTACTAAGCAATAGTAAAGCGATAAATCTATGAAGAACTATTCTACTTAGCTAACATAAATAAAGGCATTCAGAGGTGGCTCCGATGGCCTTTGACTTGGTTGAGAGGAGGAGGGGTGGCTAATGGTGCTTAAGATGGCCCTTAGAGAGAGGTTGGAAGTGATCTAGTCCTGGCGTGGAGGTGATGGAGATGCCATGGTGTTCTCGTGGAGATGGAGGTGGAGTAATGGAGGTGGAATGAGGCTAAAACTAAATGGAAGGCTAGATGGGTGCAAATGGCAACCCAAAGGAACTTTAAGTAGACCCAAGGGAGCCTCTCTAGAGAAGTGTGGAACTCTTTAGAGAGGCCTATGGTGGGAGCTCGTGGGAGAGTGAGAGAGAGGATGGATGGGTGATTTTTAGATCCACATTTGGTGGATATAAAAATTAAATGCATCTTGGTTGCTATTTTTAGCAACCAGGGAAACAACACATGGTAGAGAGTTCTAGAGAACTCTAAGCTAGGTATTTTCATGTAGATGGTGTGTGTGGGTCGAAACCAAGGTGGCTAGATTGATCAGGTTAGGTTCTAGTAGGTTTAGGTCAAGGTAGGTCTTAAATTAGGGTTGTAAACCCTAATTCATTAAGGTAAAATGCAATTAAACTTTATACAAGTTTAATTGGGTGTGTGAAAACCTAATTGAGAGTAAAATAACTCAATTAAGTTAGGTCTAGGTCAATTGGACTCTCATTGAGTCCAATTGGATAGTGTGTGCTAAGATCAGGGCTCAATTGGAATCAATGAGTCCAATTGAATAGGCTGATGGAATTGACTAAGATCCAAGTCAATTAGGTTTATTGAGGACCTAATTAGGTCCTTAGGGAGGTCTAAAGGTGATGTACTAGGGTTAAGGCACCTTAATTTAGGTTCCTAGGGGGTTAGAATTAGGTTTAGGGACCTAGGAACTCAAGATCAAGGCTTGAATTCCAAAACAGGAACTGGAGAACAGTTCTGGACGTCCAATAAAGTTATCATACGTCTTATAATGAAAAATTAGAAGTCTAGACTTATTGTATGGATGTCCAATCAAAGTCAGGAGGGATTCTGGGTTCTATCTTGGGTATTCTGTAGAAATTGGACGTCTAACCAAGTGTCTGGACGCCCAATAATGTTGCAGAAGTAGGTTTTAGGTGCACGGGTTGTGCTAAGGCTTCATAATATCCTGTAACTCATATGAACGTCTAGATAGAATCTTGAAATAGGGTTTTGGGGCTTCCTAGGGTACAGTGACCTAATCTAAGGGTGGCTAAGGCTTGGGGAAGCTTCTAGGCTATCTTAGGGCTAGGATGGACCTAAGTTCTTCGTAATTTACTGCTTTATTTTTTCTTAACAGAATAGCATACCTCAACCCCCTACATTATTTTCTACTACATCTTATTCTAGGTCTTCTGCTTCATCTCTGCTGCAACTCTAGCTTCAGGTCCAGCTTCAGATCTAGTCTCAGATCTAGCTCCTGAGCTTCTTATTTCCTGCAATTTATATAATGCACCTAATTAGTATATTACATCATTATTCTATGCATAGCTATAGGAAGAATAGTAAAGATGCAAATAATGCTTATACATTCATGAACTACCCTAACTTATGCTAAGTCCTAGCCTAATTTAGGTCAATTAAGATCTATGATTGTTGCGCAATCAATGTCTCTGGGAGGGATTCTGATCTATTGAAATGCGTGGATAGATGATGAGAGCCTCATCATGAGCCATAACTAGCTCATTTTGACCTAATAAAGAGATTAAAAGCTCCTACATAACCTAGAAGAGGGCTTAATTGGAGGAATAAGTGTTCTGAGAAGAAAACATGAAATAAAGGTTAAAACTGTAATTTTACCATTGAAGTACATAAATGGGATTTCTCAGAGACAAACATAGGTCAAATGGTCTAAATGAGATAAAAAGTGGGTTGAATCAATCAGAAATGGGTTCATATGCAATCCAGGAATTAAATGACATTTGGTAACCCTAAAACAGACCCTCTTAATTCAACAAGGTTCTGGTCAGGATAAAAATCAAGTAAATCCTCTAAAATTCATGAAAAAATATCCTCTAGGGTTTAGAACATTCAAATTGACCTTTGGAACCTAGTTTGACCTAGATTAGGGTCCTAGCTCATCAATTGACCTAATTTGGGTTTTTATGCAAAATATCCAATCAAACGTGGTCAAACCTAAAATCCAACTTTACCATTGGATTCCTTAGGTCCAAATTAGGTTTGTACCAAAATTTGGACCTAAGGAGAGGTCATCTTGACCTACTAGTACACCCAATCACATTTTGGTCCCTATCTTTGGAAAACCATCACTTAAACCCCCTAGCTTTCTCGCCAATCTTACAATCAGGTCCCTCCACCATTATTGGGGAGAGATCCTGCTCCGGCGAGGATTAGAGAGGGAATACTCTCTGATCCCTCAGAGATCCCCTCCCAGAATTGGAAGGGAGATTCTTTGAGGAATCCCCTTCCATCTGAGCCCAACCATGATCCCAGATTTGCACCCAATCTCTCATGCGAATGCACGAGAGATTTGGGTATCTAACCACCTTCCATCTCCGGCGAGTCGTCGGTGACAGAAGGCGTGCCCTCCATGCACCAGAAGCACGGCCAAGCACCTATAAATTAAATCCTAACTCCGGCCGCACCTCCTCAGCTTGACTTGGCTGGGATTCCACCTCAAATTCATCTCCTTCTTCGCCGGCCAAGGTGTCCAGCGAGCTCTGGCAGGCCCCCCTCCCCTTCCTCTTCGCTCTGCCACAAAACCAGTGGCAGAGCCGTCTTCCTCATCCTCCTCCGTGTCGTGCAACACCCTCGTGCGCTGCCCTAGCCCCGTCGTCGCCGTCGTATTCCCCCATTGGGCGTCTTCTTCTTCGGTGACAGCAAGTACTGCCGTCCGCCTCCTCGTCCCCTTCGTCCCTTTAATTAGGTTAAAACTCTTCTTCTCTATCCCCTCTTTCATTCCCCTCATTTTATTTCATCAAAAACCCCTCGACCGCCACTGTTCACCATCACCTTCCTCATCTCCGGCCACCCTCCAGCGAGTCGCTCCCATCGCTCCGCAGCCCCACACGCCTCGTCGACCATCACATAACCTCCGCCCATCCACAATCCCTATAAGCCTCTGCAACTGTCCCCCGAACTCACCCATCCATCCGGCCACAGGACGACCTAGGCATGCACGCCTAGGCCACCCCGCGGCCTGCCACCTAGCTCTTCACCTTCGCCGTGACATGGCAAAGGTCCCCCGGTGATTTGATTAGGTCGTGAGGCTCTTTTCGTGTCTGAAAGATCTCAAGCTCCGACTGCCATTGACGGCAACTCGAGGAAGCTCCATGCTCGCTCCAGGCTTCAGGACCGCAAGGCTCCAGGTGCAGCTCACTCGGGGAGGCATTGCGAAGATATCTGACTTAGCAAGAGACACTGCGAAGTCTGCAGCTGTGGAAATTGAACGATAGACTTCTACGGGGGCACGCGAGAGAAGGCCGGGAGTTTTAGTCCCACATCGGTAACTTACAAAGTGCTGCCATGGTTTATACTGTTTTTGTGATATGGGTTCAGTGCCTCCGAATGCACTTGGGGTGAGGTCCCTCACCTATCTCACTGCGCCTTGTTCGTGGTTTCACCTCACGGATCTGGCACGACCCGACCCGACCCTGAACACACCTCGCGCACCACCGTCACGCCGGTGCGCCTGGTCACGGGCGCGCGATTCGACCCATTTACTTGGCTCCTGGGAGAGTGTCCTGAGAGTTTTTTACAGAGAGAGAGAGGGAGACGCGCGGGTGTGGGTAGAAGGTTAGGTTTTGTGCTTTGCTGTGGTTGTGCAGGGAAGGAAGAAGGAAGGAGTGAAGCCAACCCTTAGCAGCTGCTAGCAAGGGAAGAAGAAAAGGAAGCAGAGGCAAAAATGAAGAAGTAAGGAAGCCATTGCAGAGGAAAAAGAGAAGGAAGAGGCGAAGGAAAAAGAGTAGAAGAATTGAAGAAGAAGAGGAACTGAAGGCAAACAAAACCAAGGAAGGAAGCAGAGCCAAGGAAGAAGAAGAAGGAAGAAGACAGAAGAAAATAAGAAGAAAAGAAGCACTGCAGAAGAGAAAGAACAAGCACAGAGAAGAGGAAAGGAAGAAAATCAGAAGAATCAAAGAAGGGAAACACATTTTTAAGACGTCTGATCCCATGATCAGACGTTCAATTTCTCCTTTTTGCCTAAATTACTTTTCAAACTCATGCATTTATATTTGAATTAACTTTTGAGTAATTAAAGTGTTCAATTACATTCTAGAGATTAGTAGTAAATTCCAATTGCTCCCTGTGTTCGACCTCGGATACTCCGATTTTCTAGTAATAAAACTTTTATTTGTTGACGACGCTTGATCACCTATACTACGACATAATTAACTGTTAAAACACGATCGAGTTTCACACGTCAACAACAGACATGTTGGATCATTGGGGCTTCATTCTGATAAAATGTGTGGGACTCTGGTGGATGGTGGAAACCATTGTGGCTTTGCTTGGGGCATTTATCTCCCTGTTGCTCCCCATCCTCTTGATCTAGATTCCCCTCTTATAGAGGAAATCCTAGGAGAGGGGCACATTTCCCTTTTGATCAACGATGCTACTGGAACTAAGTATTTTTCTGATCTCGAATCTCAGGGTGTTCCGGATTCGGTTGATCCAGAACCTTTATACCTCAAGGACTTGGCTTATAAGGCACACTCTCCCTTGGGGGCTAGAGGAGTTCGTGGTGGTCATTCCATTGAGGGTACAGGAAGAATTACTTGAAGTCATGCTAAGTCCATCTCTAAATCCATCTTCCTATGAAGTGTCTTTTTGGGAATTGCCAGGGCATTCTCAATGCCCCTACTATCTCTCGTTTGAAAGACTTGATTGGTCGATACCATATTAACCTTGTGTTCCTTTTAGAGCCTTTTGCAGCTTCTACCTCGATTGATTTTATTAAGGACTTGATATCTTTCACCTCTGGTTTTGCTGGTCCTAACTCCTCTAAGATTTGGTGCTTATCAAAGGACCCGATCAATACTTCCCTTATATCTTCCACGAATTAGGCTCTTATTGTTAAGTGCTGTGCAGGGGATTCTGTCCTTAGGATTACTACTATTTATGCTTCCTGTGATGCCGATGAACGTAAGTTTCTTTAGGATCATATTGAAATTGCACTAGAGGGGGGGTGAATAGTAAATTAAAAAAATAATAATTGCAAGATGAAATACAATCACAAAAAGAGGCATAAGATTTTTAGGTAGGAGCCCAAACTAGGTGAAAACCCTTACCTAAGCCAATCCCTTGACTTAGTATTTACAATCACAAAGTGATCAATTCACTAACCACACTACTTCAACGAGGGTAGTGTACCTCAATTACAAATCTCACCTCTGATCCCTAAACGGAGGTTTCTCCCTTCAAAATGAAGAGACGGGGATCCGACGGGCTAGATACCCAATTATAATAATCAAGTAAAATGAAATGTAAAATACACCTTATACAGCACCCCAAAATATGAATAATTTTAATTATCTACTAAGAGTGAAGGAAACTCCTTGAAGATGATAATATGTAGCACAATCGGAGTGGTGGTTTACCCCAAACAAAGTAATTGCACAGCACAAGGGCAAAGGAAGCAATGAGCAAATGAGCAAGTGATAATCTAAGTGAATTATATCTTAAGAGGGTGTTTTTTTGCCTAAGAGGGGATATAGTGTATTTATAAGCAAGTTTAGAACCTTTAAGAAGGCTTAAGAGAGGGCTCCTAGCCATTGGAGGCAAGTCCCAAGAGATTGGGACGAAATCTAACTCAAAATAGGGTAATTATGATTCTGACAGTAGGATCAAATGCCTGATTTTTGGGTCAGATGTCTTAGCAGACGTCTGACTATAATTATAGACATTTGATTTTATGAATTAGGCTTATTGTTTTCATTAGATCGAAATAGGGTTCTAGGTGGACGTCTGATTTGCTATTATAAAACATCTGATAATAAAATTGGACGTCTAATTATAGGCAGGTTTGTTCATACTTTTGATTAGATCCAAACAGGGTTCTAGATTTTAAGGATCAGATGTCAATGTGGACGTTTGCCCAGTATCCTAAATGTCTGGAAAGTGATTAATAACATGCTTAGGTAATGAAAAAAGTGAGATTTGGTTTCTGGCATATCTCCGCAAAGAAAATGGGTAATGGTCCATTATTAGACGTCTGGAGGCATGTCCAAATGTCTAAAATTATATCTAACCATTAGTCTTACATAAAGATGAAGGAAATAGCAAGCGTAGTCTAACGGTTTTAAAGACGTTTGAGGTATGTATTGGATGTCTGATTAGAGGTTGCATCAACTGGAGGCTAATGTTGGGAAAATGCTGTAGGTAATTAGATGTCTAAAACTATGATCAGACGTCTTAAAGTTGAATATCAGATGTCTGACATCCATGTTGGACGTCTGATATGTGTTTTGTGTTAGGCTTTTGTTCTTAATTTTTCCTAAGTGTAGAGAGCCTAAGTAAGCTAAGAATATGTTATCTTTGGGGGCTCTTTACAATATTTCTAGACTCAACAAAAGAAAATTACAACCCTTTTGAATGCATACATAAAAAGCCTAAGACCTATAACTTGATGCGTCTTCACGCTCCTAGTCATTTGTCTTGGAAAATCCACAAGACCTGCAATTATATCATGATAGAAAAATATGCTATTTCTATGTTTTATTTCTTTTTTTTTATTTTTGTAAAATCATCAAAATATTATTTATGAGAGGTTGAACTAACACATATTTTCTCTTCTTCCCATGAGCTTCCTACCCCTTGGGTCGTTGCTGGTGATTTCAATTGTATCCTTTTAGCCTCTGGAAAGTCAGGTGGGCTTCCTTTTCATGATTCCCAAGCAGCTCCCCTCAGAGATTGTATTGATTTTGCCGCTTTGATTGATATGCCTATGGCAGGTTCTCAACTTTCTTAGTGCAATGGTCATATGGGCTCCACTCGTATTTATAAGAAACTCAATTGCATTCTCTTGAATACTGAGGCTCTCCCTTTCTTCTCCTGTGGCTCCTATGTTTGCAGAAGGAACTTGGACCATTCTCACATGATTCTTCTCTCCTCTTCCCACCCCCTATAGACCTCGCCCCTTTCATTTCTAGAACATGTGGTTTAGGGACCCATCTTTCCATTCTTTGGTGGTGGATACCTGGAATTTGGTAGATTCCCACCACATGCCTAACCCACTCTCAAAGATGTGCGTCAAACTCTCCATTCTTAAGAGGACTCTTATTCAGTGGAATAGGATGACTTTCGGGGACATTCATTCCAATATTAGAAACCTTGAGATTCATAGAGATGATGTGGATTCTAAATTAGTGTCCCAATGGGATGATAACTTTTTCGTTGAGCTCAACGACATTCATATCCAACTTGATGATGCCCAAGCAAAGCTCAATGATTTTCTCTCTCAAAAGGCTAAAATTGATTAGATTAAAAATGGGGAGGGTAATAGTAAATTTTTCTATGCTACCATTAAAAAAAGATTTGCCAAAAAATCAAGTTTCAATCTCTCTTCTTCCATTGGTAACAGCTCCTGGGAGGTTGCAGCTAGCACCGCTGTTGACTTCTACAGTAACCTTAACTCGAAACATGTTTTTCGTGTCTCCTCAATGATTGACCTTATCCCCCCTGATGTCTCAGCAGGATTCAGATTTGCTTTCTACCCTCCTTCTCAGGAGAAAATTTATTACACTCTTTCCCAAATGCTTGCCAATCACACTCTGGGTCCTGATGGCTTCAATGTAGAGTTTTTCTCCTATTTTTGGGACTTGCTTAAGGATGACTTGACCCAAGCTATTTCCCACTTTTTCTATCATTGCAAAGGTCCTAAATCCTTCAACAACACCTTCATCTCCCTTATCCCCAAGAAAGGGAATATTATCGGCCTCTCTGATTATCGCCCTATCACTCTGATGATAATGTCATCATCAGCTATATCTAACTTTAATTAGTCATAATCCATTAATAAATGCTCCTACATAATCGCCAAAGGACAGTAATTCACTACACATCCTTTCTGAGAGTTTAAGATGAAACCAGGGTTAAAACTATAATTTTACCATCATATCATGATTGCAGAACAACCTAGGTTTTCTCAGGGGTTTATTAAAGGTCAAATATGCATTAAAGTCTAACAAAAGGGTCCGTGCAGACAGAAACGGGTTTTCACGCGTTACGAGAATTAACGGACATCTGAAACCCTAAAAATAAACCTGCTTAATTGATTGAGGTTCTGATCAGGATAAAATTCACCTAAACCCTCTAAAAATCATATAAAAATATTCTATAGGGTTTGGCATCCTTAATTTGACCATCGGAGCCCATTTTTACCTAAAATAGAGTTTTAGATAGATAATTACCTTAATTTAGGATTTTGCATAAATTACCTAGTCAAACTTAGTTAAAACCTAAATCTGACTTCACTATTAGATTTCCTGGGTCAAAATTAGGTTTGTACCAAAATTTGGGCCCAATCAAAGATCATCTTAACCTAGTTTGCATTCCAATCCGTCTGACTCTTTTTCTTATTCACACACCCCTAGCTTTTGAAATTCATTGCAAATAGGTCGCTACTTTTTTCATCATCTTCACAAATAGGTCCCTCCATTATCGTGGAGGAACTCCTACTTCGACGACCTTCAATCACAGATTTCTCTTTGATTCCTTGACGAAATCCTTCCTAGAAGGAGAACTCTTGAGAGAATCCTTTCCATTTGAGCCATTCATTGGGCTCTGATTCCTTCCCAAAAAATCATGCGAATCCTTTGAAATTTAGGGTTCCTTTGTGCCCAAGAACCACGTTCTTCCAAGCTTGGAATGCCCTTCTAAGCCATATATAAGATCCTCTAAAGCTTTGTTAATCTCCTTAGGTAGGTTTTGGCCCAAAAACCTTCTTCAAACTCCCTCTCTGGCCACCTCCGCTCTAGCTCCAGCGAGCCTCCTCTGTCATCCTATGGCCTCCCAACAGCCAAATTGGGAGTGTCTCCTTCCTCCCTAACTTCCTCCACCTCTCGACTGCCAACTCAGAGGCACCCTAGCCCCTTCTTCCTTGCTGTCTCCCTCATTAGAGAATTCCTCGTCTCCGACGCCGGCAATCACACCGGTGCCAATTCCTCATCTCTTTCGTCCATATTAGGTGCTATAACTCCCTCTCCCTCTCTACTTACTTTCTCTCCCTCTAACGTCTCGATTCGACTCACAACCATAGCCTCCCCCATCGTCTTCTTTGACTCCAGTGATGCTCCAGTAATGCCAATACATCGCTACACCGCTCGACTCTCGCCGCTCTCACCCCCATAAGCTTTGCCACTTCGTAGAGAGTAAAAGCCTTTTGTTTATTCCCTTGATTGGCCATTCCATCGGCCCTTCGAAAACACCCACCGTCCTTCGACTGTTCCAACCTCGCACCACTTACACACACCACGCCACACCATGCAGCCATCACCGTTGACTTTGCCTCACCAAGGTGAAGCTTTTAAACTAGTTTGACTTGGCCAAAAGGTCGTGTTCGTGCTTTTAGGTACTTCGCCGAACCTCCGTCGCCACCTCAACTCCTCTGACCTTGTTTGCAGTACTTTGGCCATGAGACCTCCAGGCAGCTTCCCCAGGCATTGTGGATTTCCTTCAGGAGCATCTCTAGGTTCCCAATTGGGGCCTTCATCCATAGCTGCAGCCCCAATTGAGACCCTCTGCCATAGTTTCTCGCACGCAGAGACTGTGGGACATTTAGTCCCACATTGTGAAGATTGGAGCTATTGGTGCAGGATAAAGGGAATTTCTTCCCCCGACCCTCACCCAAATCACGGGGGTCGGGTCCCTGCATCACATGCTCCGCGCTTACACGCCTCGCCCATGGTCATGCACGTTGGTCTGGCCCAATTCAGGATCTGATTATCCACTTAAAGATCCGATTACTCGGGTCTGAGAGAGAAAGAAGAGGAGAAGAGAGAGGGGTAGGGGGTTTTTGCTCTTCAGGTACCCCCCAGTCACAATCGTTTGATGCTACTCCCCTAGCTAGACATCAGATGGACCAGTAGAAGTAGATTAATTGAAAAAATCTTAGTTTGAGCCCCGAAGAGCGAATCAATCCTTAAGGCTAACGTCTATTTAGTTTTAATTAGGCTTGGGATGATTGTGCTCTTGGAATGTGATGGGCCCTTTAGATGAGTTGTGCACTTAATGATCGATTCAAATGTGTGTGAGTGCACAACCAAGGTTTTCAAACAAGGTTATTTGATGATGTATCTTTTAGGGTTTAACCATGTTTAGTAGCTTTTAGGGTTTAATCTTTAGGTTGGTTCAATCAGGGTTCAGTAGAACACTCCAGGTTTTACAAGCACTGGTGATGATGTATTCCTTTAGAACTCAAAAAAAAAAAGTGGAGTGTCTAGTTCAGCCCTAAAAATCAACCCTAAGTGGCAAGCTATTGATGAATCACTTTTATCTTAGGTGGTGCGGCTCAAATAGTTCAATCAATTGGCCTGTTGCACCACTTAGTTAAGGCACACAGATGTTTAACCTATTCAGATTTCTACTCACTTATGTGTATTGAGTTGAAGTGTACTTGGTCCACAGGTCAAATCCCAGTTAAGTGGTAGAATCAAAGTGATTGTGCACCTAAGGATGAGAATTTGTAGGTGTTAAGTGTCTCTTTTAATTAAATCCCACAAGAGAAGAGTAGTTTTTTATTTTTTAATATATATGCATGTGGGTGAGGTGAGGCAAAGTCAAATCTAACCTAGTTGAGTTTATGTAAGTACCAAAGTTGATTTGAGTTTGAGTTATTAGGTTATTGAATGGAAATATAGTGGGTAGGTGGGGGGAATAACTTACAAAGGTCTCTACCCGCACTTTGCTCCAATCTACCACCTTCGGGTCCTCGATCGGGTTCCTGCAAGACAATAAATCGAAGAAGAAAGATAGGTTAGAAAAATATGTAAGTAATGTGGGAAAACGTGAGAAAAAAACTAAAGAGCGTTGCTTCCCCGGCAACGATGCCAAAATGATTTGGTGGGTTCGCACACGGAAAGGTTCGGATTTTGGAAAACCCGTCGCCGTAGTTTGATTCGCAAGAAAATCTTTCGATCAGATAAAATTTATAACTGAAACTCGAAATGTAAGTCCCGGGTTGAACACGGGGAGGTGAACGTTTGGTTTTGAAAATCTACGTTTCTCTTTTATTTATTTTTGTCATTTTTATCTTTTCTAATTCTTTTGGGTATTTTTTATCAAGCAAGAGATTAGGTCGATGAAATTTTATCTAGCTAATTTACTTACGAAAATATAAGAGAGAGAGAAACAACCATGGATTTCTAATCAAATGTTTTTTTTACAACCACAAAAGCAGGAAAGATTACACTACGAAAGCAATAAAGATAGAAAGAGGTGGGAGAATTCCCCTTGACGGTTGCTCGGAAGACGACTCGCTCTAACGTCGCCTGGAGGAAGGTGGTGAGGAGCAGGACGAAGGAGGACGTAGCCAGAGGACAAAGGGCGTGGCAGGATGGAGTCGCGGCGAGGATCTTCTTCCCGAATGGCAATGAGAGGACAGCCACAGGATGCTCAATGAATGGGGATGAGAGGTAGGAAAACTATTTTCTTTTCTACTCTAGAGGATCATCCTGGGCTTGGGGCAAGCTCTTTTTAGAGCCTTGGAGGTGGTGAGAGGAAGAAAGGAAGAGATGGTTTGGAATGGAGGGGGGTAAGTCCTTTCATAGTAGAGGAGAGACAAAATCATCCATGGGCAATTAGTGATGGCTGTAATCATCGCTGAAGATCAGCGACCTTCAATTCCTTTGCTGGAGCGCACATAGCGCAGGCCATTAGTGACAGCTACAAGCATCACTAAAGGCTCACCCAATTGTCGCTGAAGATCCACGCCCTTCAATTCCTTTGCTGGCGTCGCGCTCAATTGGCCAATTGGGGGGGCTGCGGGGATTCGAACCCGCGCCCCCTTGTTGAGAGCCAATGCCTCCACCATTGTGCCAAATCATTCGGACGGTCACGCAGACGTCTTAAGGCGCGTGGTGGGGGAGACCTCTTAGCCGTTGGATCAAGATCCAACGGCTGAGAATTGATGATGAAGATGATGAGGGGGCACCTCCCAGTTGTTGTTGGTCGGTGTTGGGTGGCCTGGATGGCGCCACGTGGCGCCATCTGGGCCGTCCATCTACTTTTTGTAGAGGGTGCTACGAAGCTCTGATCGAGATGATTCCCACGTTGCCGGACTGCGATCATTGCTCCGGATCCATCCGTATGGTCAGATTTTTCATTCGAAGCCCGTATGGATGTTGCATTACCCCCTGGCTGTTGATCTTCCTCGAACTTCATATGATGCTACGGGACTCCGATCTAGATGATTTCAGAGGTGTTAGACTCCGATCGTCATCCTGATCAGATCCATACGGTCCGATCATCCATCCAAGGCCCTGAAATAAATCTTCTTCTCTCTTGACCATAAAAAGGACCTAATTAACCTAAAATATATACAACTACTCTAAATGCAGAATGATACATGCTATGCAATATTATAACATGAATTGAAATCTATGCCCAGGAACATGCATGAATAGGCATTTTAATCTAGATGAATGTGTCTATATCACTAGGCGTAATGTTTTGGTCAAATCTACTCTTTTTTCTATTCCCATCTACCTACTCTCTACTTCTCTTATTTCAAAAAAGATGGCTGCTATCGTGTAACCAATCTATAAAAAATTCTGGCAGGGGGATCAAGAGAGTAAGAAGAAACATCTTGGTGGATTAGGGATAAGAAGTTCCCATTTGAATAACATTGCTTTGACCATGAAATTTGGTTGGAGATTGATTAAAGGGGATGACTCGCTTTTTTTTGCCCCTTTTAAAATCATATATTTTCCAAATTCTGATTTTTGGGATGCTAAATGGCTGCTTGGACAATGCTGGTTTTGGAAGGACATTTGCTCTATTAAGCACTATCTCTATGATGGATGCTATTGGAGAGTTGCAAATGGTGATTCTATTAATGTTTGCTGTGACAATTGGATCCCAAGGTGTTAAAGCCACAATAAGAAAATTACCCTACACCAACAGTATACTTACACTGACATCTAATATATGTCGCTGTAGATTGTTTTATAAGTTGCTAATGTTCGATACTTCACTAGTAGTAACTTCAGGGAAAAAATAATCATAAGGGCAAATGTGTCTCTTTCACTTACACTTTCGTTAACCCTAGAGAACATTGCTTCTTCCCGACTACACCACTCTTATCCCCGACCACAGATCAACGCCACTCTCATCCTCGACGCCAACCTTAGAATAATGCCACTCGACCTCTGATCTTATCCTTGACGCCAACCTTAGAGTGACACCACCTCAAATCTTATCCTTGATGCCAACTTCAGATTTTATCCTCGATGACGACCTCCGAGCAATGCCACTCGATGGAGTATACGCTTCTTCCTCCCGATCGAGCTTAGAGGCCACACCATTGTCACATTCTTGGATCTTAGAGTCGTGACCCCTGATCGAGCTCTGCATTCCCGTCAACTTAGGTTAGTTAAAGCTCTCGACCCCTCATATTCTGATATGCCCTCATGGAAGGTAGAGGTCTTTTTTAAGGTCTTGGATTGATCTCTCACTCAAATCTAATCTCATGCTCAGATTTTCCCTTTTCAAATTGATCCCTCTCTTCATTGATCTTTGTCACTGTTCTATTGATCAATTTCTACTTGATTAGATGATCTCTCCCACTTGAATCACTTTCATGTTTACCAGATGAGCAGATTGGTTTCTCATTCTTTCCGATGCCTCTATCTCACCAACACCCCATGATCGGCACCAATCAAACTCCACCCACCATAGTGTCAGACATCTTCCCTTGGACTCACCGCTCATTCGTCGTTGTCGCCCCACTAATTAGTGGATTGCTTGGATTAAGCTCGATATTGTCACTGTATCTTTCTTAATTTTGATTTTGGCAAAGCAATAGGGGGTTTGGTACAACCTCAGAGGAGTGTTAATCAGAGATGGCCATTGACTACCCCTCTGTTGATCTTGGTGGTTGATTGGTCGTCTTCCCGTACTTTTGCTATGTTTCCTAGCACTTATGGATTGGTGTTTCTTCAGAACTACATGATGGTAAACCATTCCTGCTGCTTTAGAACATGGTTTACTGTCTATTCTTCTTGGAGTGTTCTATACAAGAGGCAAGGAAGTTGGGATGGCTTTTGGAGTTTTTTTTTTTGGTGTGGTCTCTTAATTGTCCATTTTCCTTGCTAAATCTGTTTTTTCTCTTCGAGATGTTTGCTATGGAGGTTGAAGATTCTACTAAGCTTTGCAATGGACTTGGGCTTATTCCAAACCTAGAAAAGACTAAGAACAAAGTTAGCAAGTTGCATGACTAAATACTATGTTCTAGCATGATTCTAAAATAGCATTTCAGGCCTCCTCTAAGTTGATTGAAATGATTTTTAAACAGCTAAAATTGGATTACACTCCACAAAAATAGAGATTACTATAGGAAGATCTACCATAAAATAGTGTAGGGATTGAGTGGAGGAGCAATCAAAGAGGAGAACAACGCAAGAAAGAAGAAACATGACATGACATCAGTTGTACAAAGAACAAAAGTCACACACAAGTTAGAAGTGAAAGGAAATCTATCCATGATCTAGTGGGAAAGTAGGATCTAAGTACATGCTAAACAAACCTCAAAAGGATTCACTTTTTCAGTGTCTAATATCATAAGTTGACTAGGATGGGAAGACATTGGGTGAATGTACCAGATCTCAACATTTTCTTTTATAATTTTTTTTAGCATTATAATTTCTCTGGTAAGTTATTCTGCAACAGTGTGTTTCAAAGGAAACCATTGTTAGCTTGAATCATACAAATATAGAGGGCTTTGCAGTTATCTTTCAAGAGTAACTAAATTGACAGAAAGATTGATGGTTCAGAAACAACTTACTAGATACCCATATATGGAAAGTGAGGCACCCCTACACTCTTCCTAAATGTATGGTGTCCAGTGCAGAACTTTCTACATTTTGATTTCTTTTCCCTATCATCCATAGAAGCATCCCAGATCTTCTAGTTCTCTAAAGTTTGTAGATGCGTGCTATTTTGTTCATACAATACCTGAGGGCCTAAAAAAAACAAGCAGGGAAGGGACATGCTTCACACTCCAGCACACAACCAGAACAAAAATTGGAAAAAGGAATGAGAAGCAAGTACCCGCAATTCATTTACAACATTTCATATAAATTTCATGCCTGCAATTCTTATCCGCCTCGAAATCAGATAGTGTGCTAGGGAGCTAACTACACCCACGATCCCCAAAATAGAAACTGAAGCTATATCTATCATTATAATTGATGGTATCTTCTAAAAAAAAATGATGGTAGATTGAGTGGCATTGTCATCAAAAGAACTAAATCTGTTTGCTTGACATAATCCCACATGAATTGATTGAAGAGGACATGCTTTGGCAAGGTGAGGCTGTGCAAGGCAACATTTTTAATAACGACATGCAACACCTATATGCCCACAACAAAGGAACTGGGGGCTACATGCAAACAAAAAGCAAGTCTGCAGTCACCACGAGCACTAAAGCTCTCTTTGTTGACTGAGGATGGGAAAAGTGAAGAGCAATGGTGGGTCTGCAAGCAAGCCTAGTTAAAAGGATATATAACCCTAGAAGCAATCCAGTAGATGGTGGTCTTACATTCCACCATTGCAGAGCTTCAAAAATTATTTCCCTAAAGATCCAAGCAAATACTGCTACAACATAATATATTTCTTAGGCATGTTTCTTATTACTTGTTGTAGGTAATCAAAGTAGAAAAGGCCATAGATCCAGATAGATATCAATCTAGTTATTGCATAATAAATGTTTGAAAGTTCTTTCAACCATTGCGCCTATTGTGAATTGGATTTCCTCCCACTGGCCGTTGTCACCATGCATGTTGTTCAACTACCATTACTTAAGAAGCAGAATGGTATGTATTTGTTTTTCCATTTTATATTTTTTGTTAGGAGATGATAATTGTTGAACTTTTGTTATCAAAAATAAAAGAAAAGAGAAAAGAAGGAACCTGCTTGCACATAATTGTAGTAAGTGCTATGCAATTTGAATAGATTTGTTTAATGGTGGCGTTTTTTTTGAAACTGAAAGGAAGGCTATCGTGCTGGGATAGCAATCTGGGAGAGCTTTTTATTCATCAAAAGGAAAACAGGATCTTATAAAATAGATCCCCATCTACGTATGAGGGATCAACACACATTTACAATTTGTTCCACACAAACTAGTCTCTCCTGAAACAAAAACTCATTCCTCACCCTCCAAATACTCCACATCACTGCTGCCATATGTATATGTAGCTTATCCCGTATCAGAAATGATGGCTTTAATTTGTTGTCAATGATTTCATTAGTATCTTTGGGAGCAATTTGTTCATAACTTTGGAAGGAACTTCTGCATCAATCATCATTTTTCTATCCAAATCCGTTTAACGTGGCTTTTAACTTGTTTAGCATTAATTTGTTCTTATGCAGCCATGGAGCTAATTGAGAACCTATGAGTAATGAGTGAGACAAATGCACTCTTGCAACAAAACCCTGTAAGTCTCCAACATAAATAATTTTGAGACCTAGCACAAAACCAATTAAAGACTGGTTTTATCAATGGTAAAATTTTTACTACATCAATGTAAAAATTTTACCATTTATAAAAAATATCTTTGTTGTCGAAATGCAACCTATTATTTTAGACTTAGAACTTGAGCATCAGTGTCTTAATAGTTGTCCAATCTAATTATGTTGCATAAATGAAGTCCTAAGACTAAATCATGCCTAGATTATAATATCATGTTGACTTTCTTTTGTAGGTTGTTGCTCCAAGTTCTGTCTAATCTAGATGATCTTGCAAGTACCTTTTCTAAGGTAATTTTTTAAGTTGAATCCAGGTAGTTTTCCTTATCACAGAAGTGTTTTTCAAAAGAAGTTTTCCTTATCACTGAAGTTGACTCCCATAATTCAATAGGTCTTACATATAAAATAGAATTGCACATAGTTGAAGTGAAAAGAAGTCTTATTGTTACCAGGTAGTTCCTATGTCCCTTTATATAGA
The DNA here is from genome assembly GCA_037157565.1 of Thalassia testudinum. Lineage (NCBI taxonomy): Eukaryota > Viridiplantae > Streptophyta > Magnoliopsida > Alismatales > Hydrocharitaceae > Thalassia > Thalassia testudinum. The sequence goes on from JAZHRO010000080.1 coordinate 843,779, forward strand.
GAGAGACAAGGGAAAAATAACACCATAGGTCCAACAAGAAAAAATCAGAAATAAATAGCCCCTCACAATAACACGTAACTCAACACTCCCCTTCAAGCTGGAGCATATATATCCACCATGTTCAGCTTGTTTCTACACTTCTCAAACTGGGGGTATGGCAGCGACTTGGTAAAAACATCAGCAGTTTGGTTAGTAGAGGCAAGACACGTAGTACAAAGTAAACCCTACTGAATCAGGCTCCTGGTATAATGATAGTCAACTTCCACATGTTTCATCCTCTAATGAAACATGGGATTATTAGCAATATATGTTGCTGCCCGATTATCATAATGCATCTCCATAGGCTCTTGGATTTCAACATGACGATCTCTTTGTAGAGATTTGATCCATATCATCTCAACTGTAGTGTGAGCCATAGCCCTATACTCGGACTCAGCATTAAAGCGTGAAACGACACTCTGTTTCTTGCTCTTCCAGGTCACCAAATTTCCAGCCACAAAGGTGCAAAAACTAGTAGTACACCGCCTATTTGCCACGTCTCCTGCATAATTTGCATTAGAGTAAGCTACTACAAACATAGGATCCTTCTTCTTCAAGAATAAAATGCCTCTGCCTGAACATCCCTTAATGTACCTCAACACTTGCATAACCACCTGCTAGTGAATAGTGGGCTTGTCTAAGAATTGATTTAGCTTACCCACTGCAAGGTAGATGTCTGGCCTAGTGATGGTTAGATACAATAACTTCCCAACTAGCTACCGATAAACCTTCTTGTCCTTTAGCTCCACTGTTTCTTCAAATAAGTGAGCTTTAGGATCCATAGGTATGTTGGCTTCCTTGGATCCTAGCATGCCTGTCTCCTAAAGAATATCAAGTGCATGCTTCCTCTGAGACATCACTATGCCTTGCTTGCTCGTGGTGATCTCAATACCTAGAAAATATCTCAGCTTCCCAAGATTTTTCATGACAAACTGGTGAGCCAAATACTCCTTCACCTGAGTAATACCGTCTGCATCATCGCCTGTAAGGATAATGTCATCAACATATACCAATAAAGTCACTGTACTAGTATTGGTCTTTCTAACAAATAAAGAATGATTAGAAAAAGATCTCTACATCCCAATCATAGAGAGTGCCTTAGACCAACGTAAAACCAGGATTGAGGGCTCTGCTTATGGCCATAAATAGCCATACGAAGTTTGCACACACACTCCCCCTGAACCTCAAAACTAGGTGGCTGCTCTATATATATCTCTTCCTCCAGATCTCCATATAGAAAGGCATTTTTGACATCTAGCTAGTGAAGATGCCATCTATAATGAGCTACAACAGAGATAAGAATACGGACTGTAGAGAGTCGTGCCATAGGAGAAAAAGTGTCAAAGAAATCCACCCCATAGGTCTAGGTGAATCCTTTGGCTACAAGGTGAGCCTTATATCGAGAAATAGACCCATTAGGGTTGTATTTCAAGGCAAAGACCCATCTGGCCCCAACCAAGTGCGACTAGAAGGCAAGGCAGACAACTCCCATCTACCTCTATCAGCAAGTGTAGACATCTCCTCTTCCATAACGGCCTTCCAATGTGGATGTAGGAGAGCCTACTGGTAGGAAGAAGGTATTTCCATACTAGAAACTGCAGCTGTAAAGGCATGAAACTTTGACCCAAGAGAACTTGCAGAAACAACACTGCCAGCAACACGATACTATGCATAGGATCTCAGAGCCTTACTGATAGCAATGTGAATATCCTTATCTGTGGGTAGAGAAAGGGACCTTGAAGACACATGAGCGGAAGAATCATTAGTATCCACAATACATACCTGAACGGAGGAGGACGATGGTGGCTCAGTAGGAACTAAAGAAGAGGAGGAGGTGTCATTTCTCTTTAAGTAACTGGTAGCTGATATGTAGCACCCTTAAATATCTTCTCATTTGGTGGTACAGGTCTGAAAGTGTCCACAGTATGATTGGTAGTAGATACACCACTACTATGAGAGAAATCCTCCAAGGCTATAGGAGGTACAGGCATAGGAGCAACCACCTCTATCTCTCTCAACTGATGACCTGAGGTAGAAAAATAAGGGATAGACTCATGAAAAGTCACATTTGCACTCACATAGTATTTCTGGTGTATGGGATCAAAACAACTGTATCCCTTTTGCATGCGTGAGTATCCCAAAAATACACACTTAACCACCCTCGGTGCCAATTTGTCACGACCAGGCCCAAGGAGATGTACAAACTCCATACACCCAAAGGTCTTTGGTGGCAAAACAAATAAATCAACATTAGGATATAAGATACTCCATGGAATTTGCTCTTGTAACACAGAAGAAGGGAGCCTGTTAATGAGATAATAGGCAGTAAGAATCGCATCTCCCCAGTAACTATGCGAAACATTATTTTGGATAAGTAAGGCTCTAGTTGTATCCAGAATGTGGCAGTGTTTCCTTTCAGCTATCCCATTCTGCTATGACGTATGAGGACATGATGTCTAATGAAAAATACCAAGTGATCCATACAAATTGATCAGTTTCTTTATGTAAAATTCTAATGCATTATCTATTCTTATTTTCTTAATGCATACACCAAATTGATTTTTCACAAACATTACAAATTGCTGAATCAAAGAGCCAACTTTCGATTTATTCCTCATCAAAAAGGTCCATGATAAACGTGAAAATCCTCCACAAATAATAGATAATATCTAAAATTCTATCGGTTTGCCACACGACTAGGACCTCAGACATCACAATGAACAAGTCAAAGCAAGTAGAATTGGTAGACTAGATAGATGCTGGAAAGCTAGAACGGTGATGCTTTCTCAGCTGACATGCATCACACTGAATCTTCATGGCAGGAGACAAGTGAGGTATGACACAACGTAGCTTGTCTAGGGAAGGATGACCTAGTCTTCTGTGCCATTGCAAGGCACTCCCCGCAGTACTCGTCTGATAGGCTGCAGCAACTGGACTCTGAACTAGCCGATATACACCCCCTCCTCATGGCTACCACCAATTGTCCTCCCCATCATGTGATCCTGAAAAGTGCATCCAACAGCATAAAAAATAGCATGACAATTCATTTGCTTAGTAATAGAACTAACAGATAGAAGTTGCATTGTCATGTTCAGCACATAATATATATCATCAAGATGTATGGAGGGTGTAGCAGATACCTCTCCCTTACCACGAATGGGGGCATGTATACCATTTGCCAGCTATACAGAATGCTCTTGTGGTGTCTTCTGTAATCCCTTAAAGCACTGGGAATTTCCTATCAAATGATTAGATGCACATGAATCAATCAACCATGATCCTTTCTTACTTGATGCAAATGCATAGGCTGCAATGCTGGAGGATTGAGGCTGCTCATGGGTTAACTGTGCTAGCCATTGCACAACTGCATCGTAATCTACCTCTGTAAGAGATAGTGCCTCAGTACTCACACCTGGAGAAGCTGTAACAGAAGCCTGGTTGGCCATAGTAGGACGGCTGAGCTTATTCCAACACTTAGCCTCAACATGGCCAAGCTTGCCATAGTAAGAACATGTAGGCTTGCCACGACCACCATTAGTTGAACCTCTCCCTTTGCCACGAAAGAAGCCTCCACGACCTGCATGAGTGCTGACAGTAGCTTGAGCTGAAGATGTAGTGGTAACAACTGCATCACGAGTAGGTTAAATTTGCATCCTACTTAGCCTCCTATAAATTCCCTCAATAGGAGGAAGCTCAGAGTCAGAATATGTGAATGAGCCACTGAAAGGTGATCACTTAACCCTACAAGGAACATGTAAGCTGCAAACTCCTTCCTATGATCCCTGCATGTAGAAGTACACATCAGTCTACATGCATTATATTTCTCCAATAACCCTTTCATAGTGGAGTAATACTGAGACAGACTCATCTCCTCCTGCTTGAGATGGCATAAATCATAATGGATCTAAAATACTTAAGTTGAATTCAACTCATGTGAATAAGCCAACTTCAAGCCATCCCACATCTCTTTGGCAAAACTGTAATACATAACTTCATCACCAATCCTTGGAATAACGCTATTCAAGATCCAGGCTCTCACCATAGCATCATCCTGATTCCAAGTTGCGTATTTTCTACTCTGGTGGTGCTTCCAGAAGCACATGTCCTTCCATAGTGACAAGGAAGGTTTGAGACCAATGGTGGTAGTTTGTCTCATTCAATTTTGTAATAGGAGCAAAGAAGGGGCTCTTATACACTTTGCTTTCTGTACTCTATCTTGAAGACACCTCAGAAGCATTTGATGCAGACATGGTAGCTTCAAACACATACAAATAAGCCCAAACAGTAGATCTGAAATCCTAGATAAAACACCAACAACTTGGGGAATACATACCCTACAATCCACAGACAAAATATCCAACACTTCACTGGGGAAAACATACCCCAAGAATCAATCTAGAGACCAAAGAAGTCATACCAATCATAGGAAGGTTCTTGCTTCAAATCTCCATCCCCACAATACTCAAAAACCTCCATATAACGTGCTCAACAAAGCAAGGAGGCATTGCAGCGATGGGCTATAGAAGTGGTAGCGATGGACGATGCTGCTGCTGCTGCGACGGCGATGGAGCACGGGTGCTGCCACCGGTGCTGGTGGTGGCATCCAGCGGTGGTGTGGCTTGAAGGTAGGGTTAGGGTTTATTTGGTGGTATCCCCAACCTGGTGCTCTGATACCAAGTTAGAGTGAAAAAAAGTTTTATTGTTACTAGGCAATCCCTATGTCTCTTTATATAGAGAGAGACAAGGGAAAAATAACATCATAGGTCCAACAAGAAAAAATAAGAAACAAATAGCCCTCACGATAACACATAACTCAACACACATTTCAATAGCACCATATCTTTTACCTAGAATGGCTTTATTAGAATCAAGATTATTATTGTTGTTTGGGGTTGCTTCTTGTACATATGTTTGTAGGCATTGTTTATAATACCACAAATTTCTATATTCAATCCCTTTTTTCCATTAGGAAGCATATTTATACCATACCTACTTAGGTCACTTATTCCATGTTCTTTATGATGGCTGGTGTGTTATACTCCTTGGTTTTATTGCATTTCTTCCTTTAAATGCAAGGTGGCTTCATCATGTTCCCTTATCGTCTTTATCAAATCATTGTCATTTCCTTCACATCTATCTTCTCAAGGGGGGATGGGTGGATATTAGAGAAGGATGAGTTCTTTGTCACTTGGTCTCAAATGCCACTTGCTCCCCTTGCAATAATGAATTATAGTTATCCTTTTTTGGAACATAGGGGATCTCTTCCTACGTTTTTGTAAGCTCTCTTGATCCCTTAATGAATATGAAGGGTCTCTAGTCTCAAGTGACCCTCATTTTACGTTTGAAAAAAAATCTAGGTTAACACCTCGAGCGAACAGGATGTTGATCCAACTAAACTAGCTACTAGCCTACTAGTTGTTTACAAACTTTTTAATCATTGCTTGCTCTGGTGAATGGAAGCCAGTTATCAAGGTTTTTACTCGAAGAGCTTGGTTAGCAGTAGCACATTGTCCTATTCTAAGGGAGGAGCAGACTGTTAGATCTTTATGCTGATTCTTCTCAACTAAAGGCAGTAGTAGTGGTTCTTCTAGAAGCTTAGGTTTTAGATCTTGCAATGTGGTAATGTGATAAATGAAAGAAGCAGGAGCTGGCAATTGGTTAGAAGATAACAACATACACATAATAAGATAAGTTGCTAGGTTAGCCATTTTCTTGGAATATGCTGCATTGCAAGTGAACTATCTTAAAAGCTTTCTATGTTATCTGAATCTTGTAGCTACACATTTAAGTTGAAATTAATGCTTCTTGTTTTGTTATCCTTTGAGTGTAAGTTGTGGAAGTAGGTACTGCAGGGTGTATAAAAATCTCAAGTCCACTAGTTGAAGAAATATCCAATGCAGACATTAACAGGGTACATGAGATATTTATTGAAAAAAGAAGGTGATTTTTTTTGGAAGGGAAAGAAAGAAAGATAGAGAGGTGATTTTACACAAAGCCTTTATAATCTTTTTTTTGTTGCATATTCGCCAATGATACTAAGTGGACCAATAGGGGTCATTAGCTTTTGGTATCCAAAGGAATAAGAATTTAGGAGGATGGAGGAGCTGTGGGTTCTAACGGAGGGGGTGAGATTTGCATGATAAATAAAATGAAGCGGAAATATAATAAACAATCTCACAAAATAAACAATCGCACACAAGAATATTTAGGTGGAAACCCAAATTCAGGTAAAAATCACCACCTAAGGCTCTCGACTTAGGATTTCCTGATCAACCTAGTCGATCAAATCTACTAATCGAGTCACTTAAAATGAGGGTGACTCAACCTCTTACAACCACTCGACTTAAACGAGGGTAGCATACCTCAAACCCCTCCTTTTCACAAGGAAAATTTTGTCTTGCGAGGGAGACGAGAATTCGCAAAGCTAATACTCAAACAAAGACAATATTACAACAGTTCTATAGAGCCACAAAGTATGTATTAAATCTAGCTACTATAAGAAAATGAAACTTTCCTTTGATGGAAGTGGGTTGGCTACTAACACAGGTGCATGAACCACGTGATAGCACTATGACACTCTCGTATTTGTAGGCAGGAGAGTGAGTGCACAGCAAGGATGGTGCTCTCTAGTGTAGACTAGAATATCTTGGAGAGCAACAACACTTCTCTACTTGATAATCTCTTCTTTGACACAAATGTCGTGAAAAGTAGTATTGCTTCGTGTGTGTGGCAAGGGAAGGGTCCTCCTCTATTTATAGAGGCCCTAAGAAGGGTTTAGAAGCCTCTTCTAGCCATTAGATGGCTTCTCTAGCCGTTGGGAATTATCCTAAGGCAAATCAGGCTGAAATCAGGGTCATTAATGATTCTGACAAGGATATCAGACATTTGATTCCAAGGTCAGATGTTTGGGCTATTGTTTGATCGAGGGATTGGTCGTCTGATCTAGAAAGCTAGAAGGTCTGGACTTGATTAGATGATCGATATGTTTCGGTGAACAGAAAGTTGGGGCTATAGTCGCAAAACACGATATCAAATACAATTTTTTTACCGAAACTCCAAGGGAGTCCCGGGTCGAACACAGGGAGGCGACGTTTGTTTTCATTGACATTCGCGCTTCATGTTGCTTCTTTTTGGTATTTTAGTATTTTGTTATTTTTTTATGTTGTTGTAATAAAGAGACAAGCAAGATAACTTCACAAAGTGGAAAGAACAAATTTGATATATCACAATGTGATGCAAATGTTTATTTCAATATGCTAAGGAAATATAAAAGAGATAAGGGGTGAGAAGCTGTTCGGTGAGACGACGGTGCTTAGCGGTAGCTTGGACGGAGGAGGTGAGAAGCTGGACGACGGGGATGAGATGCCGGAGGATGCCGGGTAGAGGAATGCTTCACCAAGGCATGGGATGCAGATGAGGAGGTGGAGGTGATCTTCTATCGGAATGGAGGTGGGAGGATGGCTCCAAGGCTTCCTATGAAGGTGGTGAGATGGAGGAATATTTGGTGGGGTATAGGAGCACTACACTAATAGGAGGCCTTTGGAGCTTGGGAATGAGCTTTAGGGGAGCTTTGAGGGACTTCTAAAGCTTTGGATTAGGTGGGAATAGCATAGGTAGAGATGAGGCTCGAAGGGAAGGTGTATAGGTCTTTATATAGTGGATGGGAGGAGGCTAAAATAGGCATAAGACAAATAGCGACTTGCAGGATGTCGCTGTAGGTCTAGCTTAAGTGTCGCTGTAGCTTACTCACGTCTGCTCACGCCCGTGCTGCACTGGTCCTCCATCTTGTGTGTTGATAGCACTCGAGCCTCGTTGGTCGTCCATCTCGCATTGCCAGCTACCATCACGAGCATCCATCAAGCATCCGCTGGCATTTGCTGGCGCGTGTTGATTCGAGTGGAGTAAATCACCGCCCTTGGATGGCAGATGAAGGGCTCTAAGTGTGCGATAGAGAATGCTTTGGATCGCGCCCCCACCTGATCAGATGGCTCAATTTCTCAACCGTGCGTGCTCAACGAATAAAATCCGTACGCGGGGCATCGATTACACCGGCAAGCATTGTGAGCTGAGGCACCAACTGCTATGCTGAGGTCGATTTTGTGCCTCGCTTAGGAATTAAGGCTCAGCACCCACGACCGTTGGATCTTGATCCAACGGTCGCGATGCGAAGCCTTCTCTCTACTTGGCTTAAGGAGGGCAATGCGACGCTTTGACGACCGTTGGATTTGAATCCAACGGTCGAGACTTCACAGGTGTAGCTTAGGAGGAGGGGCTGCGGCCGTGTTAGAGGGTTGCGATGGCACCAAGTGGCGCCATCGTGGCTGTCCACCTTCTTCTTGTAGAGGGTGCTACAGACTCTGATCGGGGTGATTTTTGCGCTGATAGATTGCGATCGTCGCTCTGGATCCATCCGTACGGTCAGATTCTTCACCTGAAGCCCGTAAAGATGTCACATTGCCTCCTACCCATAAAATGTCAGAATTAATATACAACATACACAAATTATTCTAAATGAAAAGCAATGAATGTTATGTAATATTTATACTATGGAATGCAATGCTAGGCTTAGGAACTATCATAAATAAGCATTTTCTCTCATGCGTGCTTATCATACCCTCATACTTATCTTTTATTAGTCCCTAGCAAAATTAACCTAAATGCTATGTATAAAAGTAGAATTAGGATTTGATTACTTAGGCATGATTTATTGGTTGCTTTAGAAGACTTCAATCAAAGACCTAGTTACAAAAACTCGATAGTGTCCGGGTGTCTGCCAAAATGCAAATCGCCCAAGCCCTCGCCTTATTCAAAAAGGGAAGATACATTTTTTTATTTATTTTTCTTTTCTAATTTTTTTGGACTTTTGGAGTTTGAGAGTTTCAGGATAACTTCTTACGTCTACCCGACCCACCTAAGACTCAAAAAGGACTCTAAGTGCTAAGCATCTTGTGAAAGAGTGATAGACTTATTGAGCGACCATTAAAACGGACTTCAGGTTTCTATGACCCTAGGTGACCTTAAGAGTTTCTGCCTAAAGGTTTATCTTTTCGATCAGTAGCTTTCTTCCTACTTTTTTATTTTTTATAAGGTCAACACAAGGGTGAACCCAATGTATATCTCCCTGATTTATTCTACTTCCCCGCTTCTTCCCTAAGTGTAAGAATTATTTTCTCATTTTTGTGAGTTGGGCTCTGGACAACTGGCCGATGAGCTGTAACCACCGACCACTTGCCAGGCATACTCGTGCGGTGAAGTGTGGCTTTATTTTACTTCTTTTCTTATTTTTTTCTTCTTTTTTTTTCTTTTCCTTTTCTAAGTAGGTGGCTTCCCTGATCTAAGATTTACTTAAAGGCAGTAGGAAGAGAATGGTCATGTGGCTGGGCTCTGGACAACCGACCGATGAGCTGTTACAACTGACAACTTGCTAGCTATACCACCCTAGACGGTTCATTAGCTACCCAATTTCTATGAAAACTACCGGAAAGTGAGTTAGTACAAATAGTGTGTAGATGCTTAAACTTACAATCCCCCCAAATCAGAGGGCAGGTTGATAAGTCGTGTACTTATCACCCCAATTTATTGACCAAGTTAAAATAAATTTACTTGGTGAGGACTCAAGACTAAGTCTACATTTGAGTGGACACCTGGGATAATTAAGCCTGAAGACTTGAAGAGTCTAAGTATTCAGGTCCCAAAGTATCAATTCCTAAAGTTCGCAACTCCTAATGCCTAAGTTCTCTTCTCCTAATTCTAGTTTTTTTTTAATAACAGGAAATTACGGTTACGGGCTGACAAAATGATCATTTTACAAAATATCCACCCCCCATGCTTAACTAATGCAATGTCCTCCTTGTAAAGATAAAAGCATATAGGAAGGCAAAATTGGAAGAATAACACCTGATTTCCATGAGATTTCGGTCAGCTCCAAACAGTCTTTACACATGTTGAGTTTAGTGCCTTCAGCTAGGTGATGCCCTCAATCAAAAATAACTAACATTGAGGCCGCAATAACACAATTTCCGGGCCCCTAGATATTGGTCCTGGAGAGTGAAAATGGGCTTTCCAAAGAGATGATCAATGAAAGTGGCAAACTGGTGGTGCAGGGAGAGCCTAAATGGTCTCCATTAGGAGTTTTGTTGATTCAGTATAGAGGAGGTGTGGGTGGATATAGAAATTGTGCAATGGTTGGGTGAACAACGACGATGAAGGTTTTGTGATGTGTTGGGGGTTTGTGGGTACTCTAGAATACCTAACATTTCAAGAGTTTCTCCCCAAAGTTCAGTTTCATCCTCACAATCAAGTGCTTAATCCAACCATCCCGATCCTCATGATTGCCACCCAAAAGTTGATCCTCAAATTCTAAAAGTTCAGGATGAGGACATTGTTGGGTTTTAATTTGATCATGTGAATCATCCAACAACTTTCTAACTTCATGAATATCTTCCTCATCCCAGGTTGCCACAGTTGGTTGTATGTCTTCATTGTCCTTAATTATCCCTGTAACAATGTGATTTTCTTCCTGAGTTTGGGTTGAGTTAGCCATTAAAAGGTTGTCTAAGATATGTATGGCCATTACCTCCTCTATTCTGCTAAGCTCCTCCATCAAACCACACTTAATTTTATCCTTCTTTGAGATCTCAAAAATATTAAATCAATTTATTTTATTCCTAGAGGCCATTTCTATATTTCCCGATTCACAATCAATCCTTACCTTGGTGGTAGCCAAGAAAGGTCTTCTTAAAATAATTAAGGTGTGGTTGATCTATTTTGTTGCTTCCATGTCCAGGACCATGAAATTATCAAGGTAATGCAAATCATTAACCTTGACTAAAGCATCCTCCAAAAGACCCCTTGGTTTTGTAATGGATCTATTAGCTAACTGCAAGGTTATGTCAGTGTGTTTCAGGTAGGCTAGACCTAGTTCCATATGCAGTGAGGTGGGGATCACATTAATGGAAGCACCCAATCAAGGAAGGTCCGGTCAGAAGTAATGTTTCCTATTATGCGGGAAATCAGTGAGGCTCTCGGGTTCTGCTTCTTAGTGGTTAGCTTGTTTAAGATCAGTGTGCATGTGTTATCAGAAAAGACTACTCTCCTATTGTTTTCAGATTCTGCTCTACGCTTTTTTTTATATGAATTCAGTAAGCCTTTGGCGTAGGCAAGGATTGATCCGATAGCTGCGAGGAGTAAAATGATTGTCAATTTGAAAGCCTGAAGTAGGGACATCCTTTCCTCCAATTTCTCCTCCGACTTTTTCTGTTTTCCCATACAACAACAATGTACTCCCAAATCAGACTCTGATGTTTTATTAATCACATTCTTAGTTGGGAGTCTAGAATTCTTACTACAGGGCCTAATGGTGTTGACATGGGGTTGGGTGGGTCCCTTGTGTCTACTACCACTCCTCAAAGTGATGGTATTTACAGTGGCAAAGTGTTGTTGGTTACTGCCTTGGGTAGGGTTGGGCAAAACAGGAGGCTTTCAGTTGATTATGGTGGGAACTTGGTTCGCTCCAGGAGGGGCTAAGGTAGCCTGATAGATAGCATGAGCTTGAGCATGCAGCTCCCCACCATTACCAAACCCTTGAGGCCCAACACCTCGATTTTGTACATTCCTTGGGTTTGGTACAGGTTGTGATGGTAGAGATCCGGGCTGTCGGTTGTTTGCACTAAGTTCGGATTGCAAGGTGTCCAGCGAAGTTTTCATTTGTTGCATGAACTGGAGCATTGACCCCTACATTTCTACCATCTTCAGGTTTAAATCAGCCTGCACAGTGGGTTGTTGAGCATTCTACATGGATTGATTAACTTGATTCGGGGGCAACTGAGTATATACATGACCCTAACCTATTTGTTTTTGCAGTACATAATTGTTGGGTCGATATTGGGTTTGCTGCCTATTTGTGTGCTAAATCAAGGTTTTAAAATCACTTTGTTGCAATATATCCGAAAATAGAGCGTGAAAAAATATAATTTATAACTCGAATATAAATCTGTGGTCGAACATAGGGAGCAAGTGTTGCAATAAATCTCAAGATCACAATTTAAGCATAAGATAACAATATTTAATGAGAAATTCAAGCAGTAATAATGTATAGATAATAGCAAATGTCAATAGTGCAAAAAGATTAGGGTAAAATGGTGATTTGAATAATCAATTACCCTAATTACAATAATAGCAAATATCTCAACAGTATCAACCAAATTTAATCCATGCAAGCCAAGTGTACAGTGCACTATGTCAAACAGATTAGATGATGGAGCTTTCAATCAGACGGTTTATACTCTTCTTTGCTACAGTGCCAAGATGGCACTCTTCTTCTTCCTTTCCTTTCTCTCCTCAGGGGAAGGCACAACATAGAGGTATGGTTGCCTCGTAGAGACTAAGTGTTGAGAGGGGTTCACTGAAGCAAAAACCCCAGTCTCTCTCTCTCCTTCTCTTCACGCCTGCCTAATCAGATTAGTAAGCAGGTAAACGGATCCTGGCTAGACTCGTGTGGCATGACCGCGGGCGAGGCATGCATATGCTCGTGCGTGGGCAGGGACCTCACCCCCTGTGCATGCTAAGGTGAACAGCTGGTATCAAAAAATCAACTTAAGTGCAGTCGGGGCTTCTTCGCTCTACGAGGTAGGACTATCCCATGCAGCTTCGTTGCAATGCAACAGTAGTTGAAGATGCTTCTGATTGAGGTCGAGGAGAAGGTTGTGGAGTCTAATTGAATGCCTGGAGCGCTTCCTGGGAGTCAGCCGCGACACTTGGAGGTGGAATTTGGAGGGGTTGCTGCCAGAGGACTGTAGCTAACGTCGAAGAGCTTGGAAGCGACGGGGGAGGTCCGGTGGTCACCTTAAAAGTAGAAAATGGCCTCACAGCCATGTTAAATATGCTCAAGAGGATCACCTGAGGATGGCGAACGTGATGGTGGTCTTGGTGGTGCACGTGAGTGAGTGAGGAGGTCGGACGATGATGGGCTGTGAACATGATGGTGGTGGTGTTCGATAGGTGATTAGGGAAAACAAACTCAATTTCTTGAGGGGTTTTGTTCGCATGGATGAGGTGAAGCTTTTGGGAGCGGCGGCGGTCGATTTGGTGGAGTGTAGTGGGCTGTTGAGGTCACTGGAGGTATGTCGAAGACGATGGAGACAACAATGGAGCTGGCGAGTCGGAGGTTGAAGCCGAAGTTTGGAAGTGTGGAGGGAATCAGTAGATGATGAGGAGTCAAATGGAGTGCCTATCGAATGAAGAGAAGGCAGAGGAAATGCCGGCAGTGATAGGCTGGTGCCAGAGAAGGAGAAGGCTCCGGTGAGGGAGATCGGCGAGGACGACGGAGGATGGAGACGGTTGCTGGTATTGCAAGGAGCAAAGAACTTGAGGAAGATGATCCCACTGCCTATTGTACATGGCGGTGGGTGAAGAAGGTAGAGGAAGAAGGTCGTCGGAGCAAACTTTGGAGCAGGCCGAAGAGGGAGAAGAGAAGAGGACTTGGGCCTAAAAAGTTGCTGAAGAAGGGGATGCCAAGGAGGTCTTTTATAGGCCAAAAAGCAAGCTTCAAAGCTTGGAGACCAAGCTTTGAAAGCTCGAAAATCATGAAATAGGTTTAGGATTTCCAAGAGTTCGCATGAACTCTTGGATGAGAATTGGAAGGCAAGACCTGCCTCAGATTAAAGAGCAACTCCTTAAGAATCTTCCTTCCAAATTTGGAAAGATTCCGTCATGAAATCAGGGAGAATCTCTTGATTGAAGGTCGGCGGTTCTTGGGTTCACACAGAAATGGCGGCAAGGGCATTTCTGTGAAGAAGATGAAGAAGTTAGGGGGGGTTTTTGTAATAATTTCAAAAGTTGAGGGGTTATTTGAGAGAATAAGAGTTAGACTTGGACTAAAATGGAAACTAGGTTGAAATAATCTTAGATTGGGCTAAAATTTTGATACAAACCTAATTTGAACCCAAGGAATCCAATGGTGAAGTTAGATTTTGGTTTTGACCTTGTTTGACTTGGTAATTTATGTAGAAACCCAAGTTAGGGCAATAGTCTGTCTGTGACTCTATTTTGGGTCAAAATGGGTTCTAATGGTCAATTCAAAGATGCTAAGCCCTAGAGAATATTTTTATATAAATTTTAGAGGATTTATGTGAATTTTATCTTGACCAAAACCTCAGTTAATTAAGCAGGTCTGTTTTTAGGGTTTTAGATGTACATTAATTCTTGAAATGCGTGAAAACTCGTTTTTGTCTGCATGAACCCACTTATTAGGAATTAATGAATAAATGACCTTTAATAAACCCTTAGCATACCCTGTGGTTATTCTGTATTTGTGATAAGATGGTAAAATTACAGAAATAATCCTGTTTTCATCTTTTCTTCTTAAAATAATTCATCCTGCTCAAGAGACCTTTTGACCGATATGTTGAAGCTTTTATTGACTTTATAAGACCAAATTGAGCTAGTTATGGCTCATGATGGTGTTCACATTATACCCCCATGCCTAGCTTTTGCCAGTCCCTTAGCAAAATTATATGAATCAAACCAGTTATCTAGGTTGGATGTAGCCGTCAGGATGCCTTAGCCGCATCTCTAGGAATCATATCTTAATACCAACAATAGGCCTAAAGGTACTCAAGTACTAGCCTAAATCCAGACCTGACTAGCTTTCCCCTCAATCTGCCGCGAAGGTTTCTAAGGCCCGCAGGAACTAACCTAAGGTTCATTATACCCAGCGGTTAAAGCACCCGTGCTTGAAACATGGTTAGTCCAGGTTCAGTTTGCTAGTGCATTTTGTAGGAGAGAGATATAGAAGGCGAATTTTATTTGTGGAAAGCTTTCTCTCTCTTTTTCTTTTCATTATACTTTTCCTTAGATCCATCTTCAGATTGGCCCTGAACATGGTCCGTATCAGATTCCTTGTCCCCATCATCAATCCTTGTAGGGTCTCTGGCAATTGAAGCTTCACGATAGCACCGCCTATGGCAAGCCCCAGAACCCTGGCTTTTGAGATTTCGGAATAATCTCGCCCATAGTGTTCTATAGCTAAATCCATATCTTGGCAATCAACATTTCATGATAATGCCGCCCATGGCATCTGAATGAGCACAAGGTACTTACATGCCCTTGGTAGGATATTTAGATATCCTAGGAGACATGCACCTAGGAGACGATATGTTATTGTGCATCTTCAAGGGGAATTTCTCACCTCTCCGTGCTGGGAACTCATCCAAATCAATTTGTGTTTTTGAGCCGCTTCTTATCTAGATCTTAGGACCATTTTTAGAATAGAAGAAATACCCTTTGGCATGATTTCATTATTTAAAGAGCATTGAACCAGACTATGTGTGATTTAGGGTGCTTAAGTTACCGAGTCCCGCAAACCAAAGGTCAGTTAACGAGGCCGAATACTACCTAAGCCTTAGACCTAATACATAAGCTTTGCATTTTCCCCAAACTCTTGAGGACTAATCTAGATCTTGACAAGTACATAAGTGGTTAAATCTAACTAGATCCAAGAGGCCTAAGGTTGGTATTCGCCACTAATCCCTTAAGTCTAAGCCTTTCGGGTTTTTATTCATCATTCAATCCAACCTAGAAGTTGGGAAAGTTTCATATTACTTTGAAGGGACTCAATTTCTTTCTTTATCTTTTTGCTCCTTTCTTCTCTTTTTAATTTTTCTTCCCTCCTTTCCTCCTTTTTCTCAAAAATGGCTTTCCTTTTTCCTCAACCTCCTCTTTTTTTTTTTGGGAAACCCTTATTTTTTTTTTTTGAAACAGAAAGGAGAGCTATCGTCCTGCGATAGCAGTCTGGAATAGTATATTATGTGCAAAGCAAGGGAGATTACAAAAAGGATCCCCAAGAGTGTATGAGGGACCAGCACTCTCTAACAATACTCTCACAACATACCGGCCTCTCCTGAAAAACTCTCTCATTCCTTGCCTTCCATACACACCAAAAAGTAGCAGCCATGTCAACATGTGGCTTCCCTCTCACTTCAAACCCATGCCAGATAGAATCCCACTCTGGTAATGGCTCCTGACAAATCTTTCTCCAGATGACATCAGTGATAATGTAAGAAAAAAAGAGGTGATTTACATTATCAGTGCTCATCTCACATAAAAAACACACATGATGATCAGTACCCAATCTTCTGTGGCGTAGATCAGTTGTGATTAACCCATCTCTCCTGCATAGCCAAAGGAAAATTTGTACCTTGAGAGGAATTTTTAACAACCATATCTTCTTGTCAATGGAATCATGCCTCCATCCCTCTTCAAAATTCAACATTCTGTTATAGCCAGATTGGACACTATAAATCCCCTACCACAGATATCTGTCCTCCATTCCAGGCCTAGGTCTGAAACTTTCAAGGTCTGATATCAGCCTTCTCTTTTCTTCCCATAACCGGGTAGCTCTTCTGCTGGACTCTACACCATCCAGATTCCAACTACTGCTGCTGCAGGACTAGACCTTACTGACCATAGCATCCGTGTCAGCTGCTGCAGCAAAAGCTCTCGGATAGAGCTCCTTCAAGACACCCATTTCAGACCATCCCTCCTTCCAAAAACTGAAAGACCTACCATCTCCAAGTGACGGTTGCAGCAGATGCAGGTGAGTAGCCAAAGCCTTAGTTATAGATTTCCAGAAAGGTGATGGACAGTTGGGCTGAAGTCTGGATATCATGATGTGATTTGCAATGTCTTCATTGTAAATTAGGTGGGTTCGAGTTTAGCTTAGAATGTATATTAGAATAGGTTCAAAGGGTGGGTAGACGGGTCAGGATGACTGTTGCAGATGATTTCAAGCTTTGGTACGAGTATCAGAGGTAGAGTTGGCTATTCTAATGGATGAACCCTAAAGTGCAATATGAGTTTGATAAAGAGATGTGTCAAAAGGGTTTTAGGTTTTTCAAGAAAATGACGGGTTGCCTCCCGTTAAGTGCTGAGTTTAATGCCATCAGCTGGGCACAATAAGCTCAGGGAGAATGGAGATCAAAAGATACCTTAGCCAGGTTCGTATCAGTGAGTTCAATGAACGACTTAAGTTGCTAACCATTCATGATGAAAGGTTTAGAATCAAGGTTGGGTTAACTGATTTCGACAGCTCCATTTACAAAGATTCGTCTCACCAAGAATGGTCCAATCCATTTAGATCTGAGTTTGCCTGGGAAAAGTTTTAGCTTGGCATTAAAGAGTAGGACCTTCTGACCAGGATGGAAAGTTTTTCTAGAAATGTGTTTATCATGAAAAGCCTTCACCCGCTCCTTGTAAATTCGCGAGTTCTCGTACGTGTCATTGCGTAGTTCCTCGATCTCACTCATTTGAAGCTGACAGTGGGTTTCGACCTTAAGCAGATCTAGATTGCACTTCCATACTGCCCAATAGGCTTTGTGCTCCATCTCGATGGGGAGGTGACATGCCTTCCCGTACACCAATCTGAATAGAGACATACCTAATTGGGTTTAGTGGGCGGTCCTATAAGCCCACAACGCTTTCGGAAGTCGGGTCAACCAATCCTTCCTGTCAGGCTGAACAGTGACCTGGAGGATTTTCTTGATCTCCCGATTAGACAGTTCAGCCAATCCATTGGTTTGGGGGTGGGAAGGAGTCGAGATTCGGTGCGACACCCCATACTTGGCCATCAGGAATCTGAACTATGCATTTGTAAAATGGGTCCCTCCATCAGAGATAATGGCATGCGGGACACCGAATCGAGAGAAGATGTGTTGATGAATGAACTTGATTACCACTTTATGATCATTGATTTGGGTCAGGATAGCTTTGATCCATTTAGATACGTAGTTTACAGCAAGGAGAATGTATTTGAAGCCATCCGATTTAGGGAAGGGTCCCATAAAATCAATCCCCATATATCGAAGCTTTCGCATACGAGAATTGGCTGTAAATGCATCATATCGTAGTGGCACATGTTGCGCAAGGTTCGGCAACGAGTGCATGCCTTACAATAGTTGTATGCGTCCTTGAAGATCGTGGGCCAATAAAAGCTACACTGAAGGATTTTAGTTGCGATTTTATGTCCGGAGAAGTGTCCGCCGCAGGCTTGGTCATGGTAGAAGGACAGAATGTCCTAAATTTTTGCTTCCTGGATGCATCGTCTGATGATCTGATCAGTACTAATGCGGAAGAGGTACGGGTCTTCCCAGATATAGTACTTGGCATCAGAAAGCAACTTGTCCTTCTTGGCCTTTGGCCAATTAGATGGATTTGATGTAACGCCAAGTAGTTAACCAAATCAGCGTACCAGGGAAGTCCAGCACCGATAGTCAGGAGGTGCTCATAAGGAAAGTGCTTTGTGATTAGTCAGAAGGGTCGATGATATCAGAAGGAAGGTGGGATAAGTGATCAGCTACCACGTTCTATTTTCCCGCCTTGTCATGAATCTTGAGGTCAAATTCTTGCAACAGCAAGATCTAGTGGATTAGTTGAGGTTTCGCGTCCTTCTTCCCAAGGAGGTGCCTCACTGCGGTGTGATCTGAGTATATGATAACACGGGAACCCTAAAGATAGGATCGAAATTTTTCGAGGCCAAAAACTACAGTTAGCGGCTCTTTCTCAGTAACTGTGTAGTTACGCTGAGCCTCGTCGAGTGTCTTGCTAGCGCAGTAAATGATCACGGGTTTCCCATTTATTTTCTGCCTAAGTACTGCACCCACTACATAGTCAGATGCATCGCACATGATCTCAAATGGTTGAGACCAGTCAGGGGATTGCAGGATAGTGTTTAGGTGCGAAATCGATGTTATAAAAGCTGCGTCGTAGTATAGGTCAAAATTGCTTGAAAACAAATAAGATTTATACTCGAATGAAAGTCCGAGGTCATTCACTGGGAGAAAATAGGAATTTACATGCTAATCCCAAGAAATAATGTAAATGAGCACACATAATTACTCAAAAATCTAATATGCAATGTAGCACATGAGTGTATGAGGAGTAAAAAAAAAAATCTAGACAAAATAATGGTGATTTGGATCACCAATTATTAGTCTAACATATATATCATTTACTCAAATAGAACTAAGTGAACAACTAATGAATCATATTGTAAATCAGACGTCTTAATGTGTTGCTACAGTGATTCCTCTTGTCTTTTGCTTCTGCTATTCTTCTTCTTCTTACTTGCCTTCTCTCTGTGCTTCTTCTTTCTTTCTCTCTTTGGCTTCTATCTCTTCTCTTCCTTCTCTTCTTTGGCCCTTCTGATGCACAGGGGGAAAGCTTACGAAATTGGCTAAGTGTTAGCTAATCCACAATAGAGCAAAAGCCCCCTACCCCACACTCTTTCTCCCTTTTCCCTCTCTTGGGTTCCTCCTCTTCCTACCTTCTCAAGACCGTAAGCACAGTACCAGGTAGTCGGGTTTTGGATCTAGGCACACCCGGGACCAGGGCTATCGGCGTGGCGTGAGAGTGCGTGAGGTGGCCGGATGGTGATTGAGATGGTTGTGAGAAGGTGGGTTGTTCGGGGGCATGTTTGGGTGAGTGATGGAGAGAAATAGGATAGGGGTTTTGTAGAGGGTGGTGTGGCAGAGCTTACGAGAGTTTCGGGGAGGCGGATGGAAGGGTGTAGTGGTGGGGATGCCTCGCCGGAGGAGCGGTCAAAGACGGAGAAGACAAGGGTGAACGGCGTAGTTGAGGGGATTTTTTTTAGCTTTTTGGGTAGGAAATTAACCTAAGGATCTAAAGATGCTAAACTAACCCTAATCTAATTAATGAAAGGGGGAGAACGACACTGGTGTTGGTAGGCTGGCGCAGGGGAAGAAAGTACTTCGGTAGAGGGGGACGGCGATGACGGAGAGAGAGTGACGGCGGCTGGTATTACACGATGCGGAGGAAGGTGAGGAAGAAGAATCCGTCATTGGTATTGCGGTCTGACGACAAGGATAGGTAGAGGGAGTTGCTAAAGCTTGAGGAGCTATTCGGTCGAAATCGAGCTTGGGGAACTCGACGAGGTTTGGGGGTCCTTTTATAGGGGTCTAGAGGGCAAAAAGAGCTTGGAAGCCAAGCTTCCAAGCTTGGAATGTTCATCGGAAATAGGATACCCAATTCTTTCACGTGTTCGCATTAGGATTTGGGCGAGATTTGGAGCTTCGGATCTGGCTGAAATGGAAGGTAATTACTTGACGAATTTCCCTTTCAATTTTGAGAGGGATTTGTCAAGAAATCATGGAGATCTTATCAAAGTAAGGTCGCTGGAGCTTTAGGATTAGGAGTTGAAGGCTGTCGGGACCTATTTGTGAAGAAGATGACAAAGATAGGGACCTTTTTGTAAGTAATTCAAAAGTTAGGGGCATGTGTATGAGATAAAAGAGTCAAACATGACTAAATTACAAACTATGTCAATATGATCTTAGATTAGGCCCAAATTTTGGAACAAACCTAATTTGGACCTAAGGAATCCAATGGCAAAGTTAGATTTTGGTTTTGATCTAGTTTGCTTGGGTAATTTATGTAAAAATTCAAATTAGGGCAAAAGTCTATCTGTAGCTCTATTTTGGGTTAAGATAGGTTCCAATGGTCAAATCAAGGATGCCAAACCCTAGATAATATTTTTATATGAATTTTATCCTGACCAGAACCTCAGTTAATTAAGTGGGTCTTCTTTCAGGGTTTCAGAAGTCATTTAATTCTCAAAACACGCGAAAATACTTTTCTATCTGTACTAACCCACTTATTAGACTTAAGATCATTTGGCCCTTAATTAACCCCTGGAGAAACCAACGGTTATTTTGCATTCATGATATGATGGTAAAATTATCGTTTTACCCTTGTTTTACTATCTTTCCCTCAGAATAGATTTGCAGTGAATTACGTCTCTCTAGCAGTTATGTAGGAGTATTTAATGATAGAATATGACTAAATAAATATAGATATAGCTGATGATGACGTCATCAGAGGAGGAAATAAAGGTATCAGATGATGACTAAATAAAGCTAGATGGAGGTTCGAGCTTAAAATCAGAGGAAATGTCAACATGATCAGGTTGTAGCACAAACACGGAGGTCAAGGCTTGGCTTCGACGAGAGTGAATAACTAATGGAGGCCTCAAGGTTGGTCCTAAGGACCTCCTCCCAAACATGCACCGATGGAGAAGATGAGAGATAAAATGTCAGATGGACCCAATCGAGGCACCCAAAGATTTTTGGATGACTATAGAGGTTCGGGGCAGATAGTACACCTGGATCAGAAAGTCATCCACCTAAGAATTACCTGGGCAGCTAGGAAGGGAGAATCCCGCAAAGACCCCTACATGGTAGAGCATCCCCACGGGTTACAGGGTTTCCCCCACTCGACCTTCCTTGTCACTAAGGGTCCAGGTAGACCAGGATGGATAACTTAACCTCTTAAGTCTACCAATTTTAGGCTTAGAGCAAGGTTCTTATGATTCCACTTGAACTTTAAGATATTTTTGCACAAGGTGACCTAATTAGAAGATTGGTTGATCACAGAAGGTGGGTCGACTTCACCTGTTTGTCCTTTGAGATTATTAGGTTCCAACTTTTTAAGAATCAAGTGGATATTTAGAGCCTGATTTTAGGGTTTGCTTGCTTAGGTCAATTTAAACAAGGCTTGGGACACACACAAGTTGGGAGAATATATTTTGATTAAGCAAGTGGAGCCCTCAACCCTAGAATAGAAATCCTATTTTGGCTCTAATTGATCCAATTAGTTCCATCCAAATTTGGTACCTAGGGCTCAAGCAAGAAGGTGATGGCCCTAGATACCTTAAACCTTAAGTAGGTGCAGAAATAAGGGTTAGGGTTTGCCTATAAAAGAATCAAATTAGGCAACTCGTAAGGATTGATTCTACGAATAGAATGCAAGTTGATCCTAATTGATTTTTTTCCTTTTTTAGATTTTTCAGAATAAGGAGCTTAATGAGGATGGAAAATGAGATTACCTACCCCTGGAGTGTCTGTTTGTGCAGTTGATCTCGCTCCTTGGTTAAATCCCCCCTGCACAATTGCAATCAAAAGAGATAAATTAAGTTAGTATTAAGTCAGGGATTGCAATCCAGAGATCAAATTGTGCGTTGCACCCCGGCAACGACGCCAAAATGTTTGCATAATAAATCGGGGTTTTAAAATCACTTCATTGCAATATAGCTGAAAATAGCACGTGAACAAATATAATTTATAACTCGAATATAAATTCGAGGTCGAATACAAGGAGCAAGTGTTGCAATGAATCTCAAGATCATAATTTAAGCACAAGATAACAATATTTAATGACAAATTCAAGCAATAATAATGTATAGATAATAGCAAATGTCAATAGTGCAGAAAGATTATGGTAAAATGGTGATTTGAATCACCAATTACCTTAATTACAATACTAGTAAATATCTCAACAGTATCAATCAAATTTAATCCATGCAAGCCAAGTGCATAGTGCACTGTGTCAGATAGATCAGATGAAGGAGCTTTCAATCAGATGGCTTAATCTCTTCTTTGCTACAGTGCCAAGAGGGCACTCTTCTTCCTTTCCTTTCTCTCCTCAGGGGAAGGCATAGCACAAAGTCACGGTTGCCTCGTAGAGACAAGTGTTGAGAGGGGTTCACTGAAGCAAACCCCCCCCCGCTCTCTTTTTCTCTTCACGCCAACCTAATCGGATCAGTACGCGGGTAAATAGGCTGGTAAACGGATCTTGGCTAGACCCACGTGGCATGACCGCGGGTGAGGCGTGCTTATGCGCGTGCGTGGGCTGGGACCTCACCCCCTATGCATGCTAAGGCGAATAGCCATTATTAGAAAATCAACTTAAGTGTGGTCATGGCTTCTTCGCTCTACGAGGTGGGACTATCCCACGTAGCTTTGTCGCAATGCAGCAGCAGTTGAAGATGCTTTTGATTGAGGTCGAGGAGAAGGCTGTGGAGTCCAATTGAACGCCTGGAGCGCTTCCTAGGAGTCAGCCGCAATACCTGGAGGTGGAATCTGGAGGGGTTGCTGTCGGAGGAATGTAGCTAATGTTGAAGAACTTGGAGGCGCTAGCGGAGGTCCACGATCACCTGAAAAGCAGAAAACGGCCTCGCAGCCAAGTTAAATATGCTCACGAGGATCGCTTGAGGATAGCAAACGTGATGGTGGTCTTGGTGGTGCGCGTGAGTGAGTGGGGAGGTTAGACGATGATGGATTGTGAACGTGACGGGGGAGGCGACGATGGAGTAGGTGAGTCAGAACTCGAAGCTAAAGTTTGGAAGTGTGGAGGGAATCGGTAGATGATGAGGAGTCGAATGGAGTGCCTAGCGGACTAAGAGAAGGCGGAGGAAACGCCGGCTATGGCAGGCCGACGCCGGAGAAGGAGAAGGCTCCGATGTTGGAGATCGGTGAGGACGACGGAGGACGGAGACACCTACTGGTATTGCAAGGCGCGGAAGAACTTGAGGAAGACGATCCCACCGCCTATTGTATGCGGTGGTGGGAGAAGAAGGCAGAGGAAGAAGGTCGCCGGAGCAAACTTCGGAGTAAGACGGAGAGGGAGAAGAGAAGAGGACTTGGGCCTAAAAAGTTGCTGAAGAAGAAGGGGATGCCAAGGAGGTCTTTTATAGGCCAAAGAGCGAGCTTCAAAGCTTGGAAACCAAGCTTTGAAAGCTTGAAAATCACGGACTAGGTTTAGGATTTCCAAGAGTTCGCGTAAACTCTTGGATGAGATTTGGAAGGCAAGACCTGCGTCAGATTGAAAAGTAACTCCTCAAGAATCTTCCTTGCAAATTTAGAAAGATTTCATCATGAAATCAGGGATAATCTCTTGATTGAAGGTCGGCGGTTCTTGGGTTCACACAGTAATGGAAGAAAGGGCATTTATGTGAATAAGATGAAGAAGTTAGGGGGATTTTTGTAATATTTTCAAAAGCTGAGGGGTTATTTGAGAGAATAAGAGTTAGACTTGGACTAAAATGCAAACTATGTTGAAATAATCTCAAATTAGGCTCAAATTTTGATACAAATCTAATTTGAATCCAAGAAATCAAATGGTGAAGTTGGATTTTGGTTTTGACCTTGTTTGACTTGGTAATTTATGTAGAAACCCAAGTTAGGGCAATAGTTTGTCTGTGACTCTATTTTGGGTCAAAACGGGTCCTGATGGTCAATTCAACGACGCTAAACCCTAGAGAATATTTTTCTATAAATTTTAGAAGGTTTATGTAAATTTTATCTTAACCATAACCTCAGTTAATTAAGTAGGTCTATTTTTAGGATTTTAGATGTCCATTAATTCTTGAAATGCGTGAAAACCCATTTATGTCTGCATGGACCCAGTTATTAGGCATTAATCACTAAATGACCTTTAATAAACCCTTGGCATACCCTGTGGTTATTCTGTATTTGTGATAAGATGGTAAAATTGCATAAATAACTTTATTTTCATCTTTTCTTCTCAAAATAATTTATCCTACTCAAGAGACCTTCTGACTGATATGTAAGAGCTTTTATTGACTTTATAAGACCAAATTAAGCTATTTATGACTTACGATGGTATTCCCATCACTTTCCCTGATCTTTCTAAGAGAAGTTAGGGTGATTTTTACAATCAGGAGTGTAGGAATTCAAGTAAGGGTTGGACCTAACATTCTCTTGTATAGAATGAACATTCTCATAAGATGAGGATGAAGAAGGATCAAAAAGACTAGGATCAAAGGCCCCATTTTGGAACCCATAAGGTTCCAAGAAGAGCTGGCCCGAAGGTCGAGCTGACTCCAACTGGTTCACAAACTCTCGTCCCGAAGGAGCTTGCAAAGAATGGAATCTCGAGTCCTGGGATTGAATGGATCTAGAAAAATTAGAGTTTCCAGATATCCACTCTTCCATTCGTTTAGCAACTAGATCCACCTTATCTAATTTATTGCAAATAATTCCATATCAAATGTATGAGAATCTTGGACCTCATTGGCATTTGATCTAGTTTGTTGAGATCGGGTGAAGGTTTCCATGGAGGCATGGTTTAAAGAGTTTTCACTCATTTCCTCAAACAAATCATACACGCTATTTGTGTCTTTGTTGATGAAATTTTCCTCTGCAAGAAGCATCCACATGATTACGGAATTGATCATTCAACCCGTGATAAAAAATCTGCACAAGTTGCCATTTAGGCACCTCATGGTGTGGACACTTCTGCAACAGATCTTGGAATCGCACCCAGGCCCCATGAAATGATTCCCCCAGCCGTTGGGAAAAAGTGGTAATTGCCCATCGCAATGCATTGGTTCACCCAATTAGGAATAATTTCTTCAAGAAGGCCGATTTCAAAGCTGTCCAGGTAACAATCGGTCTTCCAATGGTACAATACCAATGAGCAGCCTTATCCCTGATGATAACGTTATCATCAGTCATATCTAGCTTTAATAGTCAGAATTCATTGATAAATGCTTCTACATAACTGCCAAAAAATCGTAATTCATTGCATATCCTTTCTGAGAGATTAACAGTAAAATAGGGGTAAACCTGTAGTTTTAACAGAATATCCTAAATGAAGAGTAGTCATGAGGTTTCTTAGGAGTTAATTAAATGTCAAATGGTCATAAATGTCTAATAAGTGGGTTTATTCAGATAGAAACAAGTTTTCACATGTTTTGAGAATTAATGGACATCTGAAACCCTAAAAACAGATCCTCTTAATTAATTGAGGTTCTGTTTAGAATAAAATTTACCTAAGCCTTCTAAAATCATATAAAAATTATTCCTAAGGTTTGGTATCCTTGATTTGACCATTGGAACCTAATTTGACCTAAAATAGTCTATGTTAGACAATTGCCCTAATTTGGGTTTCTACCCAAATTTCCTAGTCAAACTTGGTCAAAACCCAGATCTGACTTCACCATTAGATTCCTTAGATCTAAAGTAGGTTTGTACCAAAATTTAGGCCCGATTAGAGATCATGTTGACCTAGTTTACATTTTGATCCAGTCTGATTCTTCTTCTCTCACTTAAAACCCTAGCATTCAAAATATATTGCAAATACCCCCCTAACTTCATCATCTTCTTCACAAATAGGTCCCTACCACCTTTAGACTCCTAAACCCATCATCGGCGACATTCAATCAAGGAGTTCTTCCTAATTTCATGGCCAAACTCTTCCAAATTTGAAAAGAAGAATCATGAAGAGCTTCTCTACAATCTGAGCTACATCTTGGGATCTAATTCCTACTCAATTCCTCATGCGAATTGTTTGAAGGATAGGGTCTCCTATTTCACTAATCTTCGAAGCTTCCAAGCTTGGTTTCCAAGCTTCGAAAGCTCCCTTGAGGCCTATATAAGGACCCCTGAGGACAAACCGTCCTCCTTTGCTTGGTTTGGAGGCTGGACACCACCTCTTCCCTTCTCCCTGACCTCCTTCTCCACCAACTCCGGCGAGCCCTCCGTCCACCTTCCTCGTCCGCCGTTATGGACAATAGCCAATGGATTCCTGTTCCTTACGTTCTTCCGCATCTTGTAATATCGGCGAACGCTTCCTTCCTCGTCTTCCTCACCACTCCATCACCGGAGGCTTCATCTTCTCTGTCGCTGGCTTGCCAAAATCAACGTGGACTCAACTCCCTTCGTCCAATTAGATTAGGTAGATTAGTTCCTTTAGAGTCTTAGGTTAGTTTTCCCTATCCAAAAACCAAAAAGAACCCCTTGACGCTGACGTTCTCCATCATCTTCCTCCGCTTCGACCACCTCTCCAATGAGGTCATTCGCTCACCACACACCTCCATACACCTCGCCAAACCTCCCAAAAGATCCGCCATCCATCCACAATCAAAAGCCCTCTCCTATTTCATCCTCTCGTCCACCCAAACATGCTGTCAAACAACCCATTGCCACATGCCATTCTCCGTCATCACCAGATCTCCATGACGCTTCTCACTCCATGCCATGACCACCATCGCATTCGTTGTGCCTCAACAACCCTTCTAAGTTGTTTTAACAAGGCCAAAAGGCCTTATTCTCTATTCAGGTTCTCGCCGTCGCTTCGTCGCCGTGCCATTATCGCCGATGTTGTTCTTAGTGTTCTCAGCCACACGAGCCCCAGGTCTTCACTCTAAAACACGTGGACAAGTCTCAAGTACCCTCCTAGGTCCTTGATTGAAGGTGCGAACCCCAGCAGCTGCCTCGATTGGGAGAGCATCACAGCAGCAGGCGCACGCGAACAGAAATGGGACTGATTAGTCCCACATCGTAGAGGGAGGAGGCGCGACTGTCACATAAGTTGAATTTGTGATTGCGGCTATTTGCCTCAAACACTTGGGGGTGAGGTCCCCTTCACCTTTACACTGACCCGACCAACCTACTCACTCCTTGGCTGCGACCCCACTCACGTAGCCCTGGACCTGGTTATGCATGCTCGAATACTCAACTGAAGTTCGAATTTCTAAGAGAGGAGAGGAGGAAGGAAAGAGAGAGAGATCGGGGGAGGGGATGGTTTTGCTCCTGCAGGCTTTGTGCGACACTTAGTCGTTGGGAAGGAAAGCTTGAAAGAAGAAAAGAAGAGCTAAAGGCAGAAGGAGAAGACTTGAGAAGAAGAAGAGGTTCGTGAGAAGAAGAAAAGGAAAGGCAGAAAGGAAGAAGAAGCTCAGAAGAGAAGCACTATAGCAGGCAACATATAAGTCGTCTGACTTGATATCCAGACGTCTGATCACTGTTCATTTATTTGACATTAATGAGTATTTGATATATATGTGCTTAGACTAATATTTAGTGATTCAAATCATAATTATTTTGTCTTAAATATCTTTTTGGTCTCTTTAAGTCTTGAAATACTTATGTTATTCATTGAATATCTAATGTGACAGATTAACATTTATTGAATATCATTATTCTTGGCTTATTTTCTGTGCTCATTTATATTTTAATTGAAGATTAGTGTGTGAATTCCATATTTGTTCCCTGTGTTCGACCTTAGACTTCATATACATATTTGAGTAAGATGAAAAGCCCCATCAACAATCCCTAAGTGAATGGGGGAGAAGCCTCATGAGCATCTGTTCTTCATCCACATTCCACGATTTGGTGGTCTGAACCAGAGTGGTCAGGTCCTCCAAATGTTAGAATGGGTCCTCTGAGCTAAGCCCGTGAAAGTGTTTAATTAAACTCAAAACCTGGGGCTTGATCTCAACATCACCGATGGGGATCACAATGCTGGGATGATCCTCGTAGTTTGAAGGATCATAAGAATCCTTCAAGGGTGAAGTGCCCTGACCATTCATTCATTGGAACTATTGCTGCATTTACTGCAATTGGTCCAACTACGTCTGAATCAGCTCCTGTTGGTTCGGGGGCAGTGGAGGTGCTTGTTGATCAGCCATGGGATCTGCTTGGCTATAACTCAACCTCCACCTTCGGGAATGGTCTATAGGTCCTTCCAAGCAAGGGTTCAATGACTTCCTTCCAAGCATACACTGAAAGGATGTCGGAAGGACGAGAAAAAGGAGCCCTGCAGTGCAAAAGATACAAGCCTGTCCTTAGGTTGGGTAGCCTAAAGACCTACAGACTCTCAGAATCTATCTTAAGATTATAAATGATTTACTCTACTTTTATTCAATCAATCCAACTAGTAAGAAGGAGGGGTAGGGGAGAAGGTTCTTCCTTTGCCTTGCACCTCGGGTTCCTTTGATACCCCTCAACCACGATCATTTGATGCTACTCCCTAGCTAGACATCAGATGGACTAGTATAAGCAGGTTAATCGAGAACAATCTCAATCTAGGCCCCAAAGAGCGTATCAATCCTTAAGGCCATCATCTAATCTATTTTAGTTAGGCTTGGGATATTTATGCTTTTAGAATGTGATGGGTCCTTTATATGGGTTGTTCCCTTAATGACCAATTCAAATGTGTGTGCGTGCACAACCAGGGTTTGCAAACAAGGTTATTTGATGATGTGTCTTTTAGGGTTTAACCTTGTTTAGTAGCTTTTAGGGTTTAATTTTTTGGTTTGTTCAATTAGGGTTCAGTAGAGCACTCTAAGTTTTAAAAGCACTAGTGATGATGCATTCCTTTAGAAATCAGAAAAAAAAGTGGAGTGCCTGGTTTAGACCTAAAAATCAACCCTAAGTGGAAAGCTACTGATGAATCACTTTTATCTTAAGTGGTGCGGCCCAAATAGGTCAATCAATTGGCCTATTGCACCACTTGATTAATGCACACAAAAGGTGATTAACCTAGTCTTATTTCTACTCTTTTATGTGTTGATTTACATGTACCGGTTTCACAGGTTGGAATCCCGGTTGAGTAGATAAAATCTAGGTTATGTGTGTCAAATGTGGGTGCTCATAGTGTGTATGTTGATTCGTCCCACAATTAGAAGATAATTCTTTTTTTTTTATATGCAGGGGTGTAGGTGGCAAGCAAGACAAATAGATTCTATCATAGAGTTTATTCAAACACCTAAGTAGATTAGGTCTTGGTTATTGATGTGGCGAAAATGAAACTAGTTGGGGGGGGGAATGTGGGGGCACATACAAAGCACTCTACCCACACTTTACTCCGATCTATCGTACTCGGATCTCCTTGCTAGGGTACCTACAAGATAATAAATCAGAGGAAAGAGGGGTTAGTAATAAGTAAATGCAAAGAAACATGAAAAACAAGAAAGCAAATTCCATTGCCTCCCCAGCAATGACGCCAAAATGATCGACGTGTTTCGGCGAATGGAAAGTTGGGGTTAGGAGAAACCTGTCACTGTAGTCGCAAAACACATTATCAATTACAATTTTTTTACCGAAACTCCAAGGGAGTCACATGTCGAACACAGGGAGGCGACGTTTGTTTTCGTTGAAATTCGTGCTTTGTGTTATTTCTTTTTGGTATTTTAGGATTTTGTTATTTTTTTGTGTTATTGTAATAAAGTGACAAGCAAGATGACTTCACAAAGTGGAAAGAACAAATTTGATATATCACAATGTGATGCAAATGTTTATTACAATATGCTAAGAAAGTATAAAAGAGATAGGGGTGAGAAGAAATCTCCCAAATCAGTTGTTCGGCGAGACGACGACGCTTAGCGGCAGCTTGGACAGAAGAGGTAAGAGGTTGGACGAAGGGGATGAGATGCCAGAGGACGCCAGGTAGAGGAATGCTTCACCAAGGTACGTAAACGGGGATGAGGTGGAGGTGATCTTCTACCGGAATGGAGGTGAGAGGATTGCTCAAAGGCTTCCTATGAAGGTGGTGAGATGGAGGAGGAATATTTAGTGGGGTATAGGAGCACTACACTAATAGGAGGCCTTTGGAGCTTGAGAATGAGCTCTAGGGGAGCTTTGAGGGGCTTCTAGAGCTTTGGATTAGGTGGGAATAGCATAGGTAGAGATGAGGCTCGAAGGGGAGGTGTATAGGTCTTTATACAGTGGATGAGAGGAGGCTAAAATGGGCATAAGACAAATAGCGACCTTCAGGATGTCGTTGTAGGTCCAGCTCAAGTGTCACTGTAGCCAACTCACGCCCTCTCACGCATGCGCTGCGCTGGCCCTCCATCTCGTGCGTTGATTGCGCTCGAGCCTCGCTAGCCATCCATCTTGCATCGCCAACTGCCATTGCGAGTGTCCAAGCATCCGCTAGCGTCCCCTGAAGAGTGTTGATCCGAGTGGAGTAAATCACTACCCTTGGATGTTGGATGAAGGGCACTGAGCGTGTGAGAGAGAATGCTTTGGATCGTGCCCCCACCCAATCAGATGACTCAATTTCTCACCCGTGTGCGCTCAGCGGATAAAATCCGCATGCGGGGCTTCGATCGCACGGTCGTTCGTTGTAAGCTGAGGCACCAACCGCTGCGCTGAGGTCAGTTTTGTGCCTCGCTTAGGAATTAAGGCTCAGCGCCCACGATCGTTGGATCTTGATCCAATGGTCGCGATTGCGCGAAGCCTTCTCTCTACTTGGCTTGAGGCGGGCGATGCGGCGCTTTAACGATCATTGGATTTGAATCCAACGGTCGAGACTTCACAGGTGTAGCTTGGGAGGAGGGGCTGCAGCCGGGTCGGAGGGCTGCCATGGTGCCACATGGCAGCATCATGGTCATCCACCTTCTTCTGGTAGAGGGTGTTGCGGAACTCTGATCGGAGTGATTTTTGGGCTGATAGATTGTTATCGTCACTTCGGATCCATTCGTATGGTTAGATTCCTCATCCAAAGCCCGTAATGATGTCACATTACCTCCTAGCCATAAAATGTTGGAATTAATGTACAACATACACAAATTATCCTAAATGCAATGCAATGAATATTATGCAATATTTATACTATGGAATGCAATGCTAGGCTTAGGAACTATCATAAATAAGCATTTTATCATGAATTCATGCGTGCTTATCATTAAATCAAGATGGACATTTAAAGAAGTGTTTTAAGATGTCTGGGAAACTAATCAGACGTCTAATTCTAAATGGGTTTCCTTCCTGTTTTGTCAAGATCAAAATAGGGTTCTAGGCTAAGTTGCACAAACAACAGATCAGACGTCTGACACTAAGTCTGAATGTCTGGAAACACAAATCATTGCGGGAATGGATGTCTCGAGGCACAAATGGCTATAAGGTATGAAGAAGTAATTAGGGTCAAATCTTAGCCTAACGTCTACTTATCAGATGTCTAGGATACACTACGGACGTCTGAAAGTAAATGTGAGTCATCTTAAGAGTTAATCCTCAATGATTAGATTTCTCAAGCCAACGATCATCTAGTTGAACGTCTGGCAAGGTCGTCAGACATCTGGACTAAGGCTTGGTCGTCTAAAATCAATAGATAGAAAGCACTAAGTCCAGCCTAAGTGTTTGGACGTTTGATCAAACAGTCAGATGTCTTAAAGTCTAAGATTAGACGTTTGATGTCTAGATTGGACTTCTGATTAGGTTGTCTAAAACCTATTTTGGTGTTCTAAGTTCTCTACGAGATGTCTAAGTATCCTAGGTTTGAGTAAGTGTTCCTAAGACTACTATTTTGTTACTTTGAGGCTCTTTAGCAAATGATCTAAGAAAATGAAAAACAAAGAACAAAAAGCAAGTACATAGAAGAAACAGAAAGAATTTCTATCCTATGCTTCATCTTCTTCAAGCTCTCGCTCCACGCAAAGCTCATTCTCCTCCATCAAGCTCCTCCAATCCACCATGAATGCGGGCTTGAGTTCCTTCACACTTGTATCCATTTGCAATTTTCCTAAAACTCAAACTCAAATTGTAAATGTTAAATAACAAGTGTTTTGTTATCATCAAAATTAACGATCGTGGTGCCCTTGCACCAACAGGAGCAAGTGAGAAAGGGTGAAGGTTGGAGGTTGGAATAATGTTGAAAATATTTCTATACACAACCTTCTATTGAGTATCATGCAGTAAGAGCACCACTTTTTGACCATTCTGATAGAGAAAACTGCTTTACATTTGGCCTCAAGATATATGCTTAAACAAATTGGTTTGGCTTTTATGACTGTACTATTTTTTGCATATTTCAAGCATCTTGTATAGGTCTTATATTAAAGGAGTTTCACTTTTCAAAGAATGCTCATAGGAGTTGATTCATCGAATAGTGTGCTCTCAAGTGGTAACACTCCTTTGCTAGTTGTTGTTTCATGCTTATTATCTCTTACTCTTTATCTTATTATTTTGTGGTGATTGTTGTTGGGTTTGCCTACATTTCACTTTTTCTTTTTTTTTTGGAACTCAATGAGGTGGGGTGTACCTACCAAATTGTATATATATATTGAGTAGGTCATTTTAATATAAGTACATGTTTTTGGAAAAAAATTGTTAGATTTTTTATATGAATCCATCCCTTGATAATATACAATTTTCTTGAATCTATCATCATGTCAATTAAATACGTTGTAGTAGATGGTTAAATATTATCTAATTTGGATCTATATATATACCAAATTAATGTATAAATATGGACAATCCGAGAGCAACAAATTAGGAGGCTAATGTGCCTATTTGTTTCCTCTGCTTGCTCACTTTGTTCTTTATTTATCTAGGCAAGGTAGTCTTGAATGTAATCTTCACAATGATGATCTCCATTTAATCTATTTTGATTGTCTTTCAGTATGTAAAGCTGATCATTGTCTTACTATAAATATAGCTGTTGTATTACTGAAACTTTATTGTTCTTTCACAGGTCCTTGTCAACTGAGTAAAAGTTCACCTACTGCACAATAATGTGAAGAGTGGAGAGGAAAATTCTGGCATGATTTTTACAAGAAGACTGGGAGTAGCGATGTACCTACCTGCTGCTTGGGTGGGAACATTAATATTATTCCTTGGGAGCATTATCTTTTTATTAATATTATATCCAAGCCATGTACCCTCTATAAAAAAAACATTCATGCACTGCTAGGCATCAATCATTCAAGGTCTTGCTTGGGCTTGAACATTGTGTTGGTATAGCCATGAAATGGATTTCTGCATATTGTTTGTTGGAACTTTTAGTCCATAGTCTGAGGAAAAATGTTGACATCTGAGTTTTCTTTTTATTTGACTTCTGGGGATAGGATGGGGAATTTGACTACTGTCTTGTAGCTCCCTATTTAGGAACGGTCAAGGGAAATGGAGACAAGGTATGGGATGTATTTGTTTTTTATTATACTCATTGTAGATTATCGATTGTCATTTGATTATTGATTTCTGTAGATTCTTGTTGAGTTGATACATTCTTGAATGCTTTTGATGCAGGTACACAATCCACCATGGAGTAGAGGCCAAAATAAGTTAAGAAATCCTCCTCCACTGGTAGTGGGGTTAATGGCCAGGTTTTGACAGTTGGTTCAACCCATAATGATAATACCACACAAACTAATGTTGAAGGCACTTTATCAGATAAGCTTTCGGATGTTAACATTCATGAGAATAAACATGTAATTATACCCAATCATCTTCGAGTTGCAGAGGCAGACAAGGTGCATGTGACATTTGGCAGTTTGGAGTTGCATTTGATTCCTCAAATGATGCTCACTTCCTCAAAAAATTTTGAAGATTAAGGAAATTTGTTTGATTAGCTTATGATCATTACATCTAAGATTAGTTGTTTTATTGAAATTTATTTTGAACAGAGCTTTGTTGATCCAAAATCAAGGCACTCATGAACTATCAACCAATGAATTGCATGGAACTGAAGTGATATTGTTTTCTATTGAATAATGATTGTTCATAACTTCCGTTTAGGCATGGCCACGTGGGTGATGGGAAGGGACCTTTAATATGTATTTTCATTTTTCTTTTTGTGGAAAAATGTAAGTTCTTGCTTGTTTGCATGAGCACCATGTTTTTCTAAATGCTTAGTAGCTATAACAAAATGGTTTCTCCTAGACATAATTACATATGTGATTTTTATTGCATGCTTTGCCAAAGTTCTTTTCTCTCTTCACACTTTTTTTATTGGTTGCGGTACGGTGGCATCTGCTCTTGAAGGATCAAATGGAGATGCTTTTGTTGAAGACAGGGTGGAGTTGGTTGAAGATCAATCCATGGAGTCTCCTACATCACCTTCTCACTCTGGGAAGCCAGACAGACTATGGAAAGTTATGGAGATATTGGATTGGATCAGAGCCATTGTCATTCCTAGACATCTCTAGAGCCACGTGACATGCAAACCTCCCTTAACTTGCCCACTCTTTTGATTAGTTAAAGTTCTTGGCTTGTAAATTGGTTTTGTCTTAGTTGTCTTTACACTTGTTTGCAGTTTTTGTTCTCATAAGATCAGTTGTTTTGAGCATTTGGGCTCAAAATTTGCATTGACCATTTAGTTGTCTGTGTTAGTTACTTCTAGTATGCATCATTGATCGTATCAATTGAACCATTGGCTTGAAGGCCTAAATTAATTTTTCTTGTTTAATTTAAAGGAGGCTTATGACATCCAACAAAACTATGAGGTGCCATTTCTTAGAGAAACAATTGAAGATAACATACAAATACAAGGATTGGGCTCTCTACCAGAGCTATGCTTATCTTTTTATTTGTCATATCAATTGTACAATCTAGTTATATGAATTGGGTCTTGTTTGGTAATCAGGATAAGGTGGGGTTAGTTACAAAATTTCATGTTATTTTTATTTTATCCTTTCCTTATCAATCTCTTTAAAAAGGTCTTACTTGTGTAAGATCCACCTTCTATAATTGATACATGGTTTACCTTGGAAAAAAGATAAATGGTCAAAAAAACACATTCTATTTTTCTTTCATTTCTTATTGAGATAAAATAAGATGATTCTTAAGGGAAATAAACATCCATTTCATGAAACACTAATCAACATCAATTATAACTATTGTCATTTCATTCAATATTGAAGCTTTATATCATTATTATTTCAAAATTATTAGGAATGACTTTGAGAATATTCATCTTCTAGCCATTCTTAGTTTGTGTTATTCTAAGTTTATGAAACATAAGTAACACCAGTGGTCTAATCGCAGAATAGTACCATTCCACAATATAGACACGGGTTCGATTCCCAGATGGTGCATCATTTTTGTGTCACATGAGAAGATGCCAAATGAATTTAACATTTTTGTATCGAATCTTGATGGTGATGCATAGGCTATATAGGGATCTCCTCGAACGTGTCCTTGAGTGCTACTTGGATATGGAGAGGTATGAAACATTTGAAGATATATAGCCTCACCTAAGTTGCAATAATTTTACTACTTTCCATTTCTGATGTAGTTTAGTAGAAATAAATAGATTCTTCTACACACTTTTGCATTACGTGAAAGTTGGTTGCTTATGGTTGTTAGTAAGTTACATGCAGATCTAGATGTAAATTACATGTATGATTTTTCTTAAATTGATTTATAGTTCATTCTGAAGCATCATGCAATGCATTCTTTATGATTTATAGTTCATTCTGCAAAGACCACCTTTGTTCCTACAAGTGATCGATCTATAAACTTTTGACCTGCAATTGTATTTAAAAGATCATATTATACTCCTAGAAACTTTTTGGAATTTTGACCTGAATTTGTATCTCCTATGACTAGATTCAATTGGTTCTTTTTAAAATGAAGAGCCAACGTAATGGTTGTTCTCACATGTCTTTGATGCTAGCTGATGTTGTGATAGAGTTAGATGATTTTGAATAAAGATCATAATAATGCAATTCATTTGGCCTTAACTAATATTTTTGTTTATACCTATAGATTGAAACCTAGTATTTCCTACTTGAACTGGCTGGTACACAACTTACACCAAAGTACTTTAGCCGTGTCATCTATTTGAGGCATGTCATATATTTGAAGATGCAGATCTGTTCGGATGTCCTACTATTTGGAATAGTAATTAGTTGATATATGAATTCTTATATTTCGATAATGTTGTGAATGCTTGGGGATAAATCAGATTCCATGATATTGCTTTTTTTGGAAGTTCTTTCGATTAGGATAATGCATTTTGTATTATCTATGAATGATTCATTTTTAATTTTGACTTTAGGTTAAAGAATATTCCTATTTAATAGAATGAACTTTCCTGAAAATCACAAATGATGTTCTTGTTGAGATATTACTTTATTGATCTACTCATTTGGTTAAAGGTTTGCTTTTGTTTAACATTTGTTGTTGTTAACTTTGCCATTATCGATCCCCAACTCGATTGAGAAAGGAAGGGAAACAACTAATTTGTTATATGTTTCTGATATTAATTTTATGTTCTCTATATGACTATTATATTATAAAATTATGTGAGTTTAGTTCATTCCATGAAATCTAAAATCTAATGTATTGTACTTTTATTTTGTGAAATGTTTGTATCTACGCTGACAGATGTAACGATAGAAACTTATGATGGTGTACATTTTAGAAAAACTAAGAGCTAGCTTCACCGATGACTTTATTCGTCACTATATTAAACAACTATTGGTAGATATGCACATCAAGAATGTTTTATACCAACAGACATTATTACTTTCACCAACACATAAAAACGTCACTATTTCTACAATAATCAAAACAATTGGTCCTCTTCAAGTTGATTGTTGCTATACCTTGTTGTACAACACCGATAGTAAAAACCATCGGTGTACCCTACAGCAATGCATTTTAAGAAGTCACCAAGTTTGACCGTTGGAATAGGTTCCAAAATCTACAGCGATGATATTTTGAATCTAGACCATCGGTTACTGACCGTCGGTGTAGGTAAAAACTGTTGTTGTGTATGCAAGTTTGATTAATGAAATGGCTTAAATAAGCCTCCTATATAATGCATTGAAAATAATGACTGAGAATGTGAATAAAGATCTATGAATAATGTTATATGTGGAAGACAATGTGGAAACCTGAGAAATAGAATAGACTAAACAAATGTTCACTACGATAATACTTCTTGTATAACATGAGGAAAAGAATTGGAGATGGATAAATGAATATGGAAATAGGTGACACTTATTGAAAGTAGGTACTCGTGCCCAGTATCATTGGTCAGGTTGGCTATACCTATTAGGGTCAAAGACTAGCTCATGGAGTGGGCTAGCCTCCCTGTGATTTGTTTGACAGGTCGTTTTGGCTAACCGGGTAGCAGGGTCTTGGGCACACTTTGCTGTCATGAAAGGTTGGGCTATTTATTCTCGTGCCTTGTAGTCAGAAGGACTGGTTGTGTGCCAATGCAGGGTAGCACCCTGCATGTTTATTGCATAGACTGTAGTCACCACTTCACCTTGTTAGCTAGGATCCCAAGGCGATTAACTAGGTGATAAAGCAGATACAGGTTATCCTCTTAGCCAAGGGGGTAAGCCGTATGCAATCTACTATCCAGGATATCACAGCAATGTCTCCTCGTGCCTTCCAAGGAAACTGATTTGGATAGATAATGTCCAAAGGCACAAATAATGGAATCAATAGAAGATAAATTAAAAATAAATGAGAACAATACTTGCTCTTCCTGTTTTCGTATTTGTTTAGCTTTGTTATCTTTTCCACTATTTTGCTATACTTAGCATTTGTTGATGTTTTCTTTTCTGTGGACGTTGTACTCAGGTCCTAGAGAAATACAACCAGGCTCTGCAACATCGTAGTCTAGTAGTAGTGGTATCGGTTCCTAGTGGTCTTCTTGTTTCCATTTTTGTGGTTTTATGTGAGTTTATTTCAGTACTTGTTCTATTTTCTTCATAATTTTATCTACATATTTGATGGCTATGAATATTTGAGTAATATATTTTGAGTCCATTTTCTTCCTATTAATTCACGTTTATATGCGATGTGATGCGCTATGAGTGTTCTTATTATTCTATGTGTATGTGATGGATGACCATATCTTGGGTATTTGACAAATTGACTTGAATCCCTACTAGGGTAGAGGTTCAAGTTGTAACACATTTTATGTTATGCCAGCAAGACCCTTACAGATCGTTAGAAAAACTACACTATCACCAAGAATGATCTCCTCGTGGTAGTTTTTGTTTTGGAAAAGTTTCAGCCTTATTTATTGGGATCTAAGGTCTTGGTGTACATTGACCATTCAGCTTTAAAGCACCTTCTTGCTAAGAAGGACACCAAGCCTAGCTTGATTAGATAGATTCTGCTACTCCAGGAGTTTGACCTGAAAATCAAAGATAAAAAATGAGTCGAAAATATGGTAGCAGATCATTTGTCTAGGACCCCTATCGAGGCATCAACCCCAACTGATGGTATTTGAGAGACTTTTCCTGATGAAGCCTTGATGGTCATATAGCCAAAAACTCCTTGGTTCCCTAACATAGTGAATTATCTAGTCACAGGCATCACCCCTACTACCTAGGATAGGCATAAATGAGACAAGTTTCTTCGTTGAAGATAAATTTTACCATTAGGAGAAACTCAAACTCTTTAGGAATGGCCTTAACCAGTTATTCAGAAGATGTGTCCCTGAAGAAGAGCCGAACAATGTTCTAAAGTTTTGCCACAATCTCCACCGAGGAGGCCATTTCAGTGGCAAGAAGACTGCCCAAAAGGTCCTCCATTCTGGCTTTTGGTGGCCCACACTATTCCAAGATGCACATACATATGTGGGGACCTGTCTTCAATGCCAGCAGATTGGAATCATAGGGAAGGGATGAGATACCCTAATAACCCATTCTTCTTGTGGAGATTTTTGACATATGTGGCATCTATTTCATGGGTCCCTTCCTTATGTCCCATAGCTATGAGTACAACCTTTTGGCTATTGATCACATGTCAAAATGGATAGAGGCTATACCCACCAGGACCAATGAGCACTTAGTGGTCTTAGATTTTGTTAGGGTTAATATCATTTCCAGATATAGACAATCATAAGTGATGGGAGACTACACTTTCTTAATGCACACTTCACCTGTCTACTCCAAGATCTGTGCGTCACTCACATGGTAGCTGATAAGTCCACTTTAGTGGACTATAATTACACTTAAGTACAGTATTAGTGGGACGAGAATTTAATTTAAATCATACATTACATTAATAAAATTATTTAAGCTTTATAATTATCATCCCCTTCATTTTATTAATTTTTACATGATTTGATTAATTATTATTATTTTTGGTATAGGGTCATACAATTTTTAATGATGCCAAATCAAAAATTGGATTGTCATCTTAGCATTGGGATTTTTTTCCCAATAAAAATGACAAGGAAATCAACATTAATTTTCTTGAGGGCCTGCTTTCTTGACAAGCTGATTTAATAAGAAAAGAGGAAGATACACTGATTTTTCTTATGTGATCTGACACAATTAAGGAAACCAGGGCTTCCTTATTTCTTCTCCTCCAAATTTGCTGAGACCATCCTATGTTGCTTAATTCATTCCCTCTTTATCGCAATTGACAGCACAGCCATCCCTTTTTTGCAATATTCCCCCACTTTCTTTTTCTCTCGATGACAACACACGCACACACATAAAACAGAGAAGCCACCCACGCACGGCCTCATCTTCCTCTCCACTCCTTCCCTCTGATCGCTCCAACCCACTGCGCCCCCGACCCCCTTCGTCATCTTCTCCCCTCCCACAAAACACAACCCCCTCCGCTCTTCATCTTCATCTCCTTTCCCTCGCCGACCCTCACACAACAACAGCTTCCCCACGACTGCGAGCCACCATCACCCACGACCACGAACCATCGTGCACCTCCTTCTCACGACCGTGAGCCACCATCGCCCACGATCGCAAGCCACCGTATGCCTCCTTCTCGACGACAGCGAGCCACCTCCTCTCCCAGCAGAGGAGCAACCTCCTCCTCACGACTGCTCCACTACCACTTACCGTGCCCTCCTTTGCTCTCGCCATCACCGTGGTCGGTGGTGACAGCATCGATGCCGCCACCGCGACTCTCCTCGACCGCGACCTCCACCGTCGTTCTCTACTCACCACCACGCCGAGCACAGCGACTGCGAACGTCTTCCTCAACACCGGAGCCACTGCCCTCCTCGTTCACTATCGGGCCGCCACCACCGACCGCGCCCGCTCCGTCTCGGCTCCAGCATCACTGCAACTTCTTCTTCGTCTTCAACCTCTGCCATCCTTCAAGAAGAACCCATCAATGTCACGTACTCCTCGCTCCGTGCGGCCTCCTCGGGTCACCTTCTTCTCCGCCAATAAGACCGGAACACTCGCCTCGACCTTGCCGACGACTTGTGCCACACACGCCACCAATCAGCGGCTCCTCCACCGGCCACAACCCAACGCGAGCGGCCACCCCACGCGACCAGTCGGCGACCGGCGGCCGTCTCTTGCCTCGTCGTCACCACCAACACGAAGCTCGTGCTCCGACGCATCTCCACCAAGCTTTTCGCCGACAACTGGGGCTCCACGTGCGCGTACCGCAGGGGAGGGAAGGTCCTCTGTTTTGCAGTAGTAATAGGGGTATTAGTTTTTACGTTGCATGCAATTGGTGGTGGATTTGAGTTAATGTTTAAGATATTTTATTGGGTTGAATTTGCTCATGTGATCCTTGCATTATGTCATTTTCTCATTTTCTTCTAACCTCTTCGTATCTCTCTAGTTTGTGCTAGATTTTGATTGAATATTTTTGCAATAAATAGTTGTACCTCAAATTCCTCTTTCGAAGAGAATTTTATCTTACGAGAAGATGAGAATTTGCAACGCGAATATTGAACAAAAACGAAAATACAAGAACTTATAAAGTCCAAATATAAAGTTGAACCTAAGCTTCTACAGGAGAAGATTGACTTCTTTGATGCAGAAGAGATTGGTGTGATGGTGTAGCATTTCAGTGCTATCAACTGCGAAGTATAGAGCTTGGAGTGCAGCTCACACATTAATCTCACACAATGTAGGAAGCAGCAGCACTCTATTTGTGTTGCACACTAGCTTTTCTCTTCTAATATGTGTATGTGTATTGTGTGTAAGCTTCGAAGCATCTTTACTATTTATAGTGGGCTTAGAAAGGCTCAAGAGGGCTTAGAAGGGGCTTCCTAGTTGTTGGAAGCAATTCTCATAAGATCTGGCTGAAATCCAATTTACTGTAGGGTAATCATTACTTCTGACACTGAAATTAGATGCCTAGAAAATTGATCAGACATCTGATTGAGGTATATGGGATGTCTATGAAAATGTTGAACGTCTAATTCTAGAAGGTGATCTCTGATAGATCCACTTTAGTTGACTAATTTAAGGCTTAAGTACGTTATTATTAGGGTAAAAATTTAATTTAAAACATACATTATATTAATCAAATTGAGTAACCTTTGAATTTCCTACATTTCATTTATATTATTTGATTAATTACTTTTAATGTCAGAATAATTTTACAAGTTCAATTTTATTGACGTCAATTAATAATATGGTGACATTTGATTTTTCAAAAAAATCATTAGATTTTTTTCTTTAAAAATTTACTTTATTTTCACTCTTATCATCTTTGACAAACTTAATTTAAAGAAAAATAATGATTGAATTATGCAACAACTGCATATTTGTCACTAATACCCTTCTATATTTCCCCCCCCCCCCCCTTAATTTCTCTCTCTCTCTCTCTATATATATATATATATATATATACAGGGGAGGGACCATTTTCTTCCTACGAGTAGGAGAGCCTTCTCTCGAAGTACAATCCCTCTCCACCACGACCGCAACGATCTCCACCGCGCCCTCCGTCGTTCGTCATCGCTCCTCGGCCTCCTTCCCGCGAGTTACCGTGCGACGACCTCCGACCGCGACAAGCCACATGGTGACAGCGTGTGGCTTGCACCGTGACCATCACCACGTTCACCATCTCGTAAGCAAGCTCCTCTTTCACCACCGCGAGCTCCTCTCAACCAACGTGCTACACCTTCTTCTTCGGCTCTCTCATCTCTTCGTGACAACAGGAGGAAAGCCACCCTCGATGCACCACGCGACAACCTCCTCCACGCCCCTCGACGCTAACAGGTGCAACGCCACCACCACATGTGCATCGGCCGCACCTACCGGTGCTGCAACCCCATGCGTGACCCGCCTCCGCAGCGCACACCCTCAGCGCCCATTGCCACAACCGCCCTTGCGCCCACAGCCTGCACGCCTCAACTTCCTCTCAGCGCCGATCGGAGACTCCACCACGCCCTCGACACCTCGCCACTACCGACTGTGATGCCCATCTCAGCCACCTTCGCCTGCGTTCGATCGTCTTCCTCGGCACCAACGACCCCACCGAACTCGCTACGTCGCATCGAGTTCACCCACACCCGCAGTAGCATCTCCCGTAGCCCACGCATGCCGGTGAGCAGCTGCCACCGTCAGTGGGTTCCTTCTCTCCGGCGGCCGCCACCGGCCATTGTTCTCCTTGCCGCGACCTCCATCGGATTGGCCTTGCCCCACTCGACCTCCTCGGAGCTTCCCACGGCTTGTCGTGCCCTCCTCCATGCGCGCGGCTCCTCCAAACAACTTCCTCTCGTTTAGCTTCAATTAAAATTGAATGACATTGATGCCTCTTATATTTACGTATTGTTAAATTTATTTAGTTGAAATTGTATGCTTGCCCTTAAGTTCAACACTATTTCCCCCATGCATTTATATCCTCATATATTGACTTAGGTTTCTACATAAATGCATGAAATATCATCAAACCTAAAGGAGAAAGCCCAAAGTCTCATTACATTATATGTCATTGTAGATTATTTTATTATGATAAATTTGCATACATAACCCTTGCATGCTTGAGTTATTCCTTTCACCTCATTTTGCATCGAATTTGAGCACGTATTCCACACATAGTTGGGCGAATATAAAGGGAAAGTATTCGTGAATTTATTGTAGTCATTCCTCCCTGTGGATATGAGCCAACTCTTCATGGTTAATTTTACTGATAAATATTTTTTGATCGGGGATTTTTCTACCACGCGATTTTCCTACGACGACATTTTTCTGACAACCAAAATTTCCCATTCAAATGACATCGTTGTCGGGAAAGCAATAAGCGCAATAGGTTCACCTGATTTTATTTCTGATCATTCTGAGGTGTGCATTCATCTGACCATTCTTTATTTTTCTGTGCGAGGAATTTGACGAGACGACAGGCACAGCTGAGCGTGGATGTTGACCTTGAGTGAAGCCCACACACGTAGAGAGAACGTGAAGAGGAGACCTGGATCCTACTTTCGTAGGGGATTCTCCTTTGTTGTAGATTTTCTTTCATTTCAGCCTTCTCGC
This sequence comes from Thalassia testudinum, assembly GCA_037157565.1. NCBI lineage: Eukaryota > Viridiplantae > Streptophyta > Magnoliopsida > Alismatales > Hydrocharitaceae > Thalassia > Thalassia testudinum. The sequence goes on from JAZHRO010000080.1 coordinate 887,352, forward strand.
CCTTGTAGCATCGAGCTAATTTTCGAGGGTCTGCTCCACTTTCTTTAGCAATTAGGGCTATTTCTTTGTGTGTGAGAGATTCAGTTTTTTCCTGCTTGAAAACAAAAGACGAAAAAATTTTAAGCTGCCTATTTAGGAGTTGCATTTGTTTAGGTGCACGAATTTAGGAGTGATTAAGTAGCATATTAGATTTCTTTCCTTGCATTGCGTACATATCTCCACGAAGATTACTAGAGTCAGGTTTATCGTTCTATCTTTGCATCCATTTCCTGTTCACGCATTACATGTTGCTTAAATCTCAAGATCATCAAATTGATTAAGTTGACCTAATTCAGTGGTTGCCTAATTGGAATTGAGATTGCTAATCAAATTTGACCTTAAAATCAAAATCACATTTGATCTGATCAAAAGGGACTTGTGTGCGATTCTTCTCAAGATCAAACAGATTTGTGGTGTGATGCACACTTCTGACATTAAGCATGCACACTAGGCACTACACTAGGTCACGATCCCTTAAGGCTATAAGCACTGATCTCTTTATTGGTGCAGACCCTTCTATTTCACTTTGTGGTGGTGGTACTATCTTGTAACCAAGTGTTTTGGTACTTTAAGGAGGGGGACACCCCTTAGAGGAATAAAAGGGTAGTTAAGAGGCACTGCATTCTCATCGCCTCAAAGAAAGGGTTCACCTACTTGCATCTCTTAGTTTCGTCCTTGGAGTAACTTCTCACTAGATTACTTGAGAGTATCATTGAAGCAAGGTATAGGTCCTAGGGCACTCGAAGGTTAGATTAGGTCGTGTAACTACATTGAATATCTTGTTTGGCCATCTATATCAACCAATTCTACCTCAGCCCCTCAAAATAGAGTTGGTCATGATCTCAAGTCTCCACTTTCCTCTTTAATTACTTACATGGGAATGGAGGGACATCGCTTTGACCCTTTTTGACCGATCTCTTGAGTGTAGGTTTCACTTACTTAATTAGCAAGAACTTAAATTATGATTGGTAGTTATTGTATGCTTGGTAGATGCTCTCTTAAGGGTAGTCCAGTGTTTGATCCTGAGCCTGAGAGAATCCTTAGGAGAGCCCACCAAAGAGAAACGAGAGAAGAAATGACTGATCAAGGAGCAAATCAACAAAGGACCCTAAGGGACTATTTCATTCCGACCAACCAACCCGCTCAAGCACTAAAACGACCGGTAGGGGATAATACATATAAGTTAAGGGCAGTACCATATCTTTGTTGCCTTCATTTTATGGTATTACTAGGGAGGACCCTTATAGGCATTTAGAGGAATTCACCAAGGTCTGCTCCACGGTGAAATTTCAGAACTTTACTGATGAAGCTATGATGAGGACCCTCTTTTCCTTCTCCTTTAAGGACAAGGTAAAACATTGGTATCACACTTTGGATGCAAGGTTGAATGATTGAAACACATTTAAGGGAGAATTCTTGAAGAAATACTTCTCGATGAGCAAAACCAACCACTTCAGGAGGGAGATCATGGGCTTTACTCAATTAAATGGGAACAATTCCACGAGACTTGGGATTGCTTCACTGATTTGATTTGATTATGGCCCCATCATCAAGTGCCCAAATGGCAATTGGTAGAGAGATTTTATATTGGATTATTTGATAGGCATAGGTAAATAGTGGATGCTGCTTGTGCTGGATCCTTTCTTACCGAAATGGAGGATGTGACCTAGATGCTATTTTGAGTCACTGAGTGACAATTCTATCCACTTGACCTCAGCCTATCAGGATAGAAAACTTTCCATCCTCCAAAAGAAAGCAAAAGCTAGTGAAGCTGGGGACACTTAGAATTTAGCCTTCCAAATCCAATTGTTGAGCCAGAACTTTGAAAGACTCATGACAAACCCCGGCACATTCCCACAATCACCTTCCCAAGTCCAGGCACTTTCTGAATGCTCCATTTGCCAAAGCACTTTTCACGCCATTGTTGAGTGCCATTTAGCTAATCAATTCCCCGAATTAGTTCAGGCAGACCTGAATGCTGCCCAAGGGTTTCTCCACCTCCCAAGAATAAACCTTTTGAAAACACCTACAATCCTAGGTGGAGAAATCATCCCAATTTCTCATGGAAGCAAGGTGATGCTTCCAACTCGGGGAATTCAAGAGCCCAACCCACCCAACCCTTTTAGGCACAACAATTCCAGCCTCCTCCTCAGCCCAACAATTCTGAGATAGATGAGCTTAAGGCTATGATGAAGGCCATGCAAGAAAGCCATAGTTTTATCATTCAAACTCAGAATAAGGCAATCCAAGAAATGCAATCTCAAATTGGCCATCTTGTTGAGGTTGTTACACAACGTGATCTTGGGATGTTTCCCAGCTCATCTAAGGAGAATCTTAAGGGTAAGGAGCCCTTCATAAGGGATCATGCTAAGGCTGTGATCATTCCGAGGAGTGGCAAATAACTCTCCAAACCTGAACTCACTTCTACTGTCACTGCTCCTACCAACTTGATGATCACTTACACATCCACTGAGGAAGAGCCACTTGAAATCACCCATCCATAGGATTTGTCCATGTTCCCCCCCTGAGCCATCATGACAACCCTTCCACCTAGAGGTTGAAAGTGCCCTTTCCTGAGTGCTTATCAGCCCTTGAGGCACCTGTTGCTGGCTCATCTGGAGCCAAAGATAGGATGGAAAAAATAATAGAGACATTCAAGAAAGTTCACATTAACTTGCCTTTATTGGATGCTGTCAAGAAAATCCCATCCTATGCTAAATTTTTGAAGGACCTATGCATGCAAAAGAGAAAATCAAGGAAACAAGTCCAGGCTAAAGTCGTCCTACTCGACTTAGTCAGCTCAGTCCTACAACAAGGTATACCCCCCAAAATGAAGAACCAAGGAGCCCCGTATATTTCTGTGGTCATTGGAGACTAACACATCGATGAAGCTCTCCTCAATCTAGACGCAGGGGTTAATATATTGCCAAGCTCAGTCTATGAGCTATTAGGAGGAGGTGAATTAAACATAGTCCTGTTATCCTCAAAGTAGCCGATAGATCGCTGAAGACACCACGCAAACTTTTAGAAGAGGTCTTGGTGAGAGTGGAGGACTTCTTTCCCATCGACTTTTTGATATTGGATACTGACCCATCCAACATGCCCACCAGATCTTCAATTATCTTAGGGCATCCTTTCTGACTACAGCCAATGCTTCCATCAATTGCAAATCAGGGGCACTCAAGAAGGGCTTCGGGAATCAGAAAATCTGGTTGAATGTTTTTGATGCCTTTAATCAACTCGGATTGGAAGATTGTTCCCAAATCGAGGTAATCGATGAAATTGTAGAGGGGATGGCACCAGCTCTTTTGTTTGATGATCTGATGGTACAATTCTCAACATAGTTAATTAAGGTTATTAGTCTTAATTAATTACATAAAGAAATGACTTAGGATAACTTGAATCATTAGGTTATTGTCGTTAATTGTAGTATAGGGTTAAGTTAACATAACATTTTAGATTTAATTCATTTAACTGGTTGAGTCTAGGTCATTCACTGGGAGGCATAATTTATAATTTTAGTTCACCATTTCAATTATTAAGTTAATGGCTAACTAATTACTACAATAATTATGAAATGTGTTAAGCACATGAATATTTGCACATAAGATTGAACAATTAAAGCATGCAATTATTCCATTATAGAGAAGAAATGTACATGAATGATTTACATTGAATGACAAGAGTAAAGAAATGATTATTGCAATTGTTACAAGATAGATGACATAAAACAAATATTTCGCTAGTTACAAATGCCTCTTATTACAAAATAAAACTCAAACACTTCATTTCTTTTCCATCAGCCTTCAATCTTTGATTATCAGACATCTAATTACCTTCTCTCTCTTTCTTATCTTTTATCTAACCCTTATTACTCTCGTAAGCTCTCTCTCATTTAATTCCTTTTCTTCTTTCAGGCTCTCTGTTCATTCTCTTAAGTTCTCTCTCTCTCTCTCCTTTAACTTCTTCCTTAGCTTCTCTTACCCATTTCTTCTTTTGTTTTTACAGTGCAACTCACTCTACACTTAGCCATTTTCTTGACTTAAACCCACTCTCTATTCACTTAACAAAAATTTTGTTAAATGGGGGCTGGGTCTTTCAAGGATATGCGACACCCAAAATGGGTGGGATCAGACCCTACTCAACCCAACCTATTTTTTTTAATGGTGGATTTTTAGCTATTTCTTTCATGCAGTCTCAAGCCCATTTTAGGTCCACACATGCTTACATGCCCACTTGGGCTCACGCACACAAGTGTGCGCACACACCTGCGTAGGAACATGCACGTGCGCATGCTCTTGAGAGGATCAAAAGGTATAGGTTATATGTGCGCCTAGCGTTGACGACTGAAGCACTGGGTGCACATATTCCTTAAATACCCGTGCACACACCCTTCCACTTCTGAGGTGAGACTTTCCCAGCCACTCCTTCCTCTACTGCAGCGTTTGTCGGTGACTACTTTAGGCATTGATTCCAGTTGGCTTAAGGAGCCCAATCGAGCACACAATAGCTCGATTGAAATCTGAAGGTCTCAGTTCACTATTTTACCATCAATTTGATGGCTGGATCATATTTGATCCACAGATTCGAGGAAGGAACATGACACAGATGCCATGCCTGGAAGGAGCTCAAATGGTGTAATCTCAGGTCAAATGGCCTGCAGAAGTTGAAATGTCTCTCATTTGAGAGAATTGGAATGCTGCAGATAGCATTCTGTGGGGTTTAAGTGAAAGATTTAGGTCTGAGAAGAGTTGTAAAAGCTCTAGAAGCTTCATAGCTTCTGATCTTAGGTTTAAAGCTTAGGTTCAAGCTCAGATCAGTCCAACAGAGAGATAAAAGCCTCAAGAATTGACTTAGATCAATTTAGTGAATCAAGAGAAGCTGATCTGAGTAGGATCTGAGTTCAAATCTCGACGAAAAACCTCAAGATCAATGTTGGGTTTCAAATGAACCCAAACAGGTCAGGTCACAGAATCTTTAACAACTCAATGAAATCCAATCAAATAAGTTCTAAATAGTTCTAAATCATTACAGGAACTTATCCAATTCATTAAATCAAAGAATCAGGCCCGATTTCATAGCTTAAGAGTTGACTTTTAAATCCACAAATTCCCAGATCAAATTAAATACCTAATTGACCTAATTCAACTCAAGGAAACAATTTCACACCTCAAAATCAAGTTTTGAGCACTTTAGCAATTCTCTCAGGCTTCATTGCCTGAAATGTGAAGGTGATGTATTTGTCAGAAGAAGCTAGAAGTTCTCAGTCCTAACCAAGACCTAGAATAGGTTCTTTGAAGTTATCTCATGCTTAATGACCTATTTGCAAGCTTAAAACCTCAACTAATGAGTCTCTCCAACTTCGTTGGAGTTGGAGAAGACGACTGTTGACCGAGAGAAGTTCACACTTGCACACAAGTTTAGTAAGTTCTTCTTGATCCTGAGATCATGAAGTGATCTAGAGCTTCTCAGATCATTCTAAGGGCTGAGGCTCTTAATTGGTTCGCCGGAGCTTCGACGAACATCGTTTTGGCTGAGGAAGAGTGAATCTCCATCAATCACTTCAACGAGAGTCTTGATTGATTCCTGAGGTCACACAGATTATCAGGAAAACATCAATTGATGCAATAGAAGAACATATACATGGATTCATCAATGAATCAGTAGAAACCAACATTGAGTTCACTTGAACTCAAGAACTCCTTTCCCTCTTAATTAAGTGAGGGGAACTATTAAATAGGATCAGGCAATGATGTATGTGTGATTAATTAGATGGATTAACTCCTCTGAGCTCACCATTGATAGTAACTTAGAGGTTGAAGGTGGAAATTAGGTGTCTCATTGTGAGTGATCATAGATATAATTGGATAGTAGAACGGGGCCCTGAAGTAGTGGAGAGGTAACGGAGGGCCCCAAGTGAGGGCGAACTAATCTGTGGACCTCCACCATGGGCAGCGGAGGTCTCCGGTGAAGGTGGAATGGATTTAAGCATATATGTGATCAAATTGGGGAAAGAAGAAGGTGAAATGGTTTGTGATGAGGTGAGGAAGGTGATCGAGTGGAATAAGATGTGAATCAAAGTCCTGTGAGGTCGGATTTGGCCTCACCGGAGTGGGGAAGAAGACTTACATCTAAGCTTAAACTAATCTAACTAACTATCTAACTATCTAAATCTACTCTAAACTAAAAACTACACTAATCTCCGATTACTTGGATGAAGGGGGAAGAAAATATCCATCAATGGTGCGTAACGGAGGAAAAAATCCAATGTAATTGGATCAGACTCCAGCGAGAAAGGAAACAAAGTAGAAGGAGAGGTGGGGCAGTCCTAGGCTCTGTCACAGCCGTGGGAGAGGAAGAGAGGGTGAGAGAGGCAAATGCCTCTACTGGAAGCACTCCGAAAGGGGGGTGAGTGGTTGTTAGAGGGGAAGGGAATAGCCTTTCGTCAGTCTCAGTTGGGGGAAGAAGGTAGGGAGCTGACCTTTGTAATTAGAGAGGTAGGGGGTATTTATTGGTAGAGCAGGTGGTCAATGGGGAAGAACTTGGACGGGAATGGGTCTAGGTACATCCTAACTCACTGGCGTTGTCTCCGACCCTGGTAAGCTTCTTCTCCTGACCTAAATAGGATTTGAGGAAGATTCGAGCCATCAGATGGAAAGTTGATGGTGAGCAGAACAATGACAGCTACAACAAGGGAGTTTTGACGTTGGATGGAAGGTGATCGGAGGGTATGGTCATCGGACTTTCTCGTCTGTCCAAAACTGAAGAAGAAGAAGAACACTGTGTTCACAAGGGCCTTTTTGTAATAAAAATAAAGGACCTAATTGTTATAAAAGGACTCGATTGAAATGGAAATTAAGGACCTAAACATAAACAGTTAGTTTTTAGGTTTATCTTAATTTATTTTTTTTCAACTTTTTATATATAATTATAAATTAGGTAATATTATATTTATGTTTTGAAATTATATTTTTTCCCTTTTTAACTATATTTAATTAAGTGATTAATTTAAATAGGTTAATTATGTACTTAGGTCATAATATTAACTAAATTAATTTAAATGTTAAATATCTAGCTAAATGCTTATTAATTGAGTCCAAATTATTAATTAAATTATTATTAAGATTAATTGATATTTAATTTAGTATTTTTAACTCATTTTGAAGGTCCTTAGTATTTTATCTCCTAAAGTATAATTAACCCTGTATTAAGTGTATTCTTAGCTAATTAACTAGGGAAACTAATTAATGAAGGATAGTTAGAAGCCATGATGAGTCTCTCATCATGATCCCCTCCAAATGGTCATTTCAAAGGACCATACCTCGAATCTTGAAGAAGAAGAGGGAGATATGCTTGAATTAGAAGAACTGTTGGGTGTCAAAGCTGAGTCCCTCTCCCCGCCATGGATAATAAAGGTAGATCCACTACCAAAGGTGGGGACATCGAACATAATTCCCTCGATTTAGAAAGCTCCATACTTGGAGCTTAAACCACTTCTTGAGACCCTTAAATATGTTTTTCTTGGGCCCAATGATATGCTCCCAGTTATCATCTCGACTGCTCTATCTGAGATGGAGGGGGGAGCATTGATTGAATGCCTAAAATGGCACAAGGAAGCTGTTGCTTGGACTATAGTAGACATCAAAGGAGTTGACTCAACTCTCTGCATGCATCACATTTACACGGATGACTCTGTGAAACCCTTCCGAGATATGCAGAGACGGTTAAACCCTAACATGTGGGAAGTGGTGAAGAAGGAAATCCTAAAATGGTTGGATGCAGGAATAATCTACCCCATTTCTGATAGTAAATGGGTCAGTCCTATTCACGTGGTACCCAAAAAGGCGGGATTCACGGTGGAAACCAATGAAAAAGGGGAGAAGTCACCACCCGACTCACAATAGGATGGAGGGTATGTATAGACTACCACTGCCTTAACACTGCAACCCAGAAAGATTACTTCCCTCTGCCATTTATTGATCAAATACTAGAGAGCTTGATGGGGAATAAATACTTCTGTTTTATTGATAGATATTCTGGGTACAATCAGATTGTCGTCTTTCCAGACGGCCAGGAGCACACTACTTTCACGAGTCCTTATGGCACATTTGCCTTTCGTCGGATGCCATTTGGATTATGTAATGCTTCAGGAACATTTCAATGGTCTATGATGTTCATCTTATCGAACATGATTGATGAGTTCATAGAGGTTCTCATGGATGACTTTTCCATATACGGCTCATTGTTGGACCACTGTCTTTCTCATCTAGAAAAAGTTCCACCCATTGCGAAGAGATAGGATTGGTGCTCTGTTAGTCACTTTGAAACAGGTTTTAAAATCGTCACGTTGCAGTATAGATCGAATCAATGCGAAAACAGATAAAATTTATACTCGAAAGAAATCCAAGGTCGTTCACTAGGAGCAAGTGGCAAATATGAATCTCAAGATCACAATTCTAAACAAGAATATATCAAATTAAAGCACTAATAAGATGAATATATAAGAGAAAAAATCAATGTAGCAAAAATATTCAATAAAGCAGTAGTATCAGATGTCACGCAATAAGTGCACTGCACTTCTGTTGAATTTCAGATGTCTGCTCAACCGATCAGATAGCTTAACTTGCTCTTGATATAGTGCAAAGGCACTGCTCTTCTTTCTTTCTACAGTCCTCTTCCTTCAGCCTTCTATTCTTCTTTTTCCTTACCTTGGCCTTTCTTCTTCACGCACAGAGGGGAACTCTTCTTCAGATGCAGCTAAGTGTTAGCCCAACACACAGGGAAGCAAAACCCCCATGAACCCCACGCTCTCTCTCTCTTAGGTTCCTTCTCTTTCCCACCCTTCCAGAGCCAATGCAAAGTACTGGGTGATCAACTAATAGGGGGATCCGCGTACCCAGGTCCAGGCTCACCGGTGGTGGGTGATGAGCGAGGAGTGAGAGCATAGGTAGGCTAGTGAGTGAGGGTACGGGACCTCACCCCAGTGTTTGGAGGAGATAAGCCCCAAACACTTTTGCGTAATATATCACAGTGCCTACTCATCAACTAACGATGTGGGAATAAAGTCCCCATCTTCTTCGCATAAGCAGCGGCAACGCTCCTTCGTTCAATTCGGGTTCAATGTTGATTGAACATCCCAATTGACCACTTGGAGACATTCGCTTGAAGATTCCGCACCACCTGGTGCTTTCTCCTGGAGCTATTGCCTGGGAAGCAAGCTTCAAAACTTGCTTGAAGCTTCACGGTAATGGCGGCTGATCACGAACACCTAGAATCCAATATACGACCTTTCGACCTTTTTAAAATAGCTCAGGAAGATCTTATGAGGATGGCGGATATGCCTGTGGGTGCAGCATGGCATGCGTATGTGTGTGGAGGTCGTATGACCTCAGTGAGTCAGTGCGGAGGTGATGGAGTCAGGGGAGGTGATGGAGAGGCCAATCCCTTCAATTACTTGAGGGGTTTTGGTCTTTGGGTCGAGGCGATGGTGAGGAGCATGTCGGCGAGGAGGATGAAGGTGAGTAGCGTACGAAACTCCTCGCTAGAGGAGTGGCCGATGATGGGGAAGACGATGACAGAGCGTACGAGTTGGAGGTCGTGAGTGGTTTGTGAGTATAAGGGAAAAGAGTAGAGGAAGAGAGAAAGAGATAGAGTGACTTAGGGAGGAGATAGAAGGGCGAAGGCAACCAATTGTGGTTGACCGACGCCAGAGAAGGTGATGAAGATGGCGAAGCGACGACGGCGAGGTAGGTAGAGGCACACCCTCCCTTTGGTCGGGGAGGATCGCGACGAGGAGGAGAGTTGAGAGGACTAACCAATTTGGTCATTGGACGGTCAGAGAAAGGAGATTGAAGAAGTCTTCAGAGCAACGGTTGTTGGTCGCTGGCGAAAGGGTTTCAGGGGCTTTTGGCTTGCCAAGACTTGCTGAAGATGTGCGGTATGCAATAGGGTGTCTTTTATAGGCCATATGAGGCCTTTCCAAGCTTGGAAAGAAGCTTCCAATCTCGGAATGGCTTCACAAAATAAGATACCCAAACCTTTGAAAGGTTCGTATGACCTTTTGGGAAATAATTGGAGCCCAAGACTGGTCTCATGTGAAAGGAAATTTCACAAAGAATATCTGGTTCAATTTTGGGAAGGTTTGATAAAGAATCGAGTGAGAAATCTCCGCTCGAATCTCGTCGGAGAAAGGTGCATTCACACCAATGGTGGCAGGGATCAGCTTGTAAAGAAGATGACAAAAGTCAGGGTCACGGGTGTGAAAAAATATTCAAACAAGACCAAAATGCAAACTTGGTCAATATGATCTCATATTTGGCCCAAATTTTGATAAAAATTTAATTTGGATCTAAGGAATCCAATGGTGAAGTTGGATTTTGGTTTTAACTTCTTTTGACTAGGTAATTTATGCAAAAACCTAAATTAGGGCAAAAGTTTATCTATGGCTCTATTTTGGGTCAAGACGGGTTCTGATGATCAAATTGAAGATGCTAAACTTTAGAGAATATTTTTCTATGAATTTTAGAGGGTTTAGGTGAATTTTATCCTAACCAAAACCTCAATAGATTAAGTGGGTCTATTTTTAGGATTTAAGATGTCATTTAATTCCCATAATGCATGAAAACCCATTTTGTTCTGTATGAACCCTCTTGTTAGACTCTAAAACACATTTTGACATTTATTTAACCCCTGAGAAAACCCACGGTTATTCTATTTTTGTGATAGAATGATAAATTTGCAGAAATAACCATATTTTCTTATTTTCTCCTTAAATTAGTGTTTTGTGCCCTTAAGACCTTCTGAAAGATTTGTTGGAGCTTTTATTGACTTAATCAGATCAAACTAAGCTAGTTATGGCTCATGATTATAACGAACGTGTGCCCCAGACGTCTTTTAAGACGTCTGGGAGGTGGCCCAGATGTCGGACCAGACGTTTGGGATCGTTTCCAGACATCTGGAAATCCGTTATCTTCCACACGCGCGGGTCGTCCGGGCGCCTGAGCGCATAGACCCGCATATTCGTTTATTCCCTGCGGCTGCAGACACCCTGTCGCGTCCTCTCTCCTCCTCGCACGGCCTTAAAAGGCCACGCCTCCCCTCACTTCCATCACCACCGTCTCCTCCCTCTTCTCCTTCAGCCAGTGAGCGTGAGCGCTAGCGCGAGGGCGGCAGCGGCGGCCGCAGTGAGCGCGGAGGAGGTGCTGCGTGCGAGAGCGGAGCTCTGCCGTGAGGGCGAGCTCGCCGGGGCTGCTAGGGCTGGCCGGCGAAGGGCGCAGGGGGCGCGGAGCGACGTGGAGGGGGGACTACTGCGGTCTGAGCAGTAGGCGCGCGAGGTGCGACGCGGGCGGCGTCGCGAGAGGAGGCCGAGTGGCACCCTGATTCTGGAAAAATTTCCAGAATCAGACATCTGGGTTGATAGCCAGACGGCGAGGGCGACGTCTGGAAGACCATCCAGACGTCTGAAAGGTGAGTTTTCCGTCTCCTTCTTCCTTCCTATCGACTGACCGTACTGAGGGAGGGAGATGGATGTGCACAGGATCAGTGATTCGCCATCCATCGCGAATCAGACGTCTGGCAGTAGTACTAGACGGCGGAAGCGACCTCCAGACGTCTGGGGTGACCATCGGACGTCTGGGAGATAGGCCAGACATCCCCGCAAACTTCTGGACGTCTGGGAAACCACGCTAAACAAGGTGATTCTCTGATCCACTTTTTAAGACGTCTGGAAGAAGTTCCAGACGTCAGATTTTGCACAGTGTCGTCGTTTTTGACCCGTTTAGGGTCCGTTCAGGTTCCGTTTTCCGCGATTTGATTTGCATTCTTTTCAGAATTAATTCCTCTACCTGTCTACAGTAGCTATATACTGTTTTGAGACACTCCTTGTGTTTGATCCTTGTGATAGGACCCCGTTCTGTTGCTGCCTCGGGGGTCGCGGAGGCACGCGGGATTCCCTACCACGCCCCCATTTCTCCCGTTGTACCTGGTAGAGTGGCTTTAAGTTATTAATAAAATCTGTTAAATTATGGAACCATAAATAGAACCTAGGACATTGCATGAATCCTAGGAATGAGAAATAGATGGAATGATAGCTCCTAGGTGTTGCATGAATCCTAGGGCTGGAAAACTAGATTGTATGATAGATCCTAGGATATGGCATGAATCCTAGGATGGGAAAACTAGTGGAATGTATAATACTGCAGTCTTGGAAAATGGAAAGAGATATAAAGCTGCCTGTAATTTGATTTAACAGCTACCTGTTGTGAATAAATAACGTGGTTGAGAACATGGATTGTAAGAATGTGAAACTAGAAAGTGAAACCTGGATGTTTGAGTAAAAAGGATGGAACCCTACGGGAAAGTAGGAGTAGAACTCCAGGAAAGTGAATGGAATAGTATTGGGGAAGTGAGCTGGCCCTTGAGTATGGAGTACCAAGGAGAGCGACTGTCCCCCTGTTTAGTGCAGAGCGGAGCTAGCCGCCCCAGGGACCCGGGGTTAGGATTGGCCACTCTGTACCGACTTGCTGGCCCTCGCGTACGTAGTACCGAGGAGAGCTACTAGTGTAGGGAGGTACTAGCTACCCTACGGGCCCCGGGGTTCTGCTAGCCTCCCACACCGACTTGTTAGGCCCGCTGGGGCAGACCAGGGTAGTCAGGCGAGGGTGCGCAGACTGTGGAGGGGCAAGGCCCCGGTTTGGTTACTGTGGAGGGGTTGGACCCCTATTACTGAGAGGGCTCTGCCCTGGACTGGTTCCGTGCTGTGCTTTGGGCGCACCTGTTAACGGAAACGACTGACCGCGTGCCAGTACGGGTTAGCTACCTGTGCATTTATCGCGCGTGCCGTAGTCACCGTTACGTCTGTCAGTGACCTTGGGGTGGTTGATTGAGGGTAGGATCACCACGGGGGACTCTCCCGGCCAGGAGAGCACCACGTGTGTTTGCACCTCAAAACACGCCTATAATAACGCCTTCTTATGCTATTTTCTAGCATTAACTATGTATATTATAATCCTATAGTCGCATATGTAAAAACGGTTGCATGCATGCATTTAATCATGAGAGGAGGAGAAATGAATAAATGGCTTGCATAATTATTTTTTTTTCTCAAGTGTTTCTTTGCAAAAGTCCCTTCTCTATTTTTATTTTCATCTTTCTTTCTTCTCTTCCCGCGGTTCTTCTTCCCGCGGCTGAATTTCCTCCCGCAGCTGCATGCAACGCCATGCGGCTTGTCCTTCCCGCGCCTCTCCCTGCTGTCCTTCCCGCACCTCTCCCTGCAGCTGCCATTCTCCCCCATTCCCCGCATGCCCCGCCATGCTCTCCTCCTCTATAAAGCCGCAGCTCTTCCTCGCGACAAGGAGGGACGTTGCTGCAATACACAGCTGCGGCAGCTGCTGAAAAATCGCCACGCTGCAGTCCACCACCTTCCTCGCCCGTTCTCCCCTCCCATACGCCGGTCCTCCGTCGAGGAGGCACCCGACGAGCAGGAGAACCCACTGTGGTGCTCACCACCACAGTGGGAACACCACCGCCCAGCTCTTCAACGAGCCGGTGGGCGTGGTGTATTCTTTTCTCTTCGTTTGCATCTCCACGCCATTGCTGCCGCTTCAAGGTCCGAAGCTTGAAGCAGCAGCAGCAGCCCAGCGGCGACAACAGCAGCAGCAGCACCCCCGCCTCCTCCGCGACCTTCCCCGCAGGCGCGCAACCCTCCGCGCGCGCCTGCAGGCGCGTTCCCCGCCTCCGTCTCCGTTCTGTCCACGCCGCAGTTGCAGCCGCAGCAGGCCGCTGCGCGCACTGCAGCGGCCGGCCAGGCCTCCTCGCGCCGACCCCCGCGACCCTCCGCGACCACTGCAGAACCTCCCCTCGCACCTCCGCGACCTTCCCCGCAGGCGCTCAGCTCTCCGCGCGCGCCTGCAGGGCACTTCCCCGTCTCCGCCTCTGCTCTGTCGCCTCTGCAATTCCACCCGCGACAGGCCGCTGCGCGCACTGCAGCGGCCGGCTACGGCCTCGCGCCGACCCCCGCGAACCTCTGCAACCCTCCGCGACCGACTGCAGACTCCCCGCCGCCCTCTCCGAGCACGCCATCGCCCGCTCTCCTTCCTCGCACCCGGCCTGCAGACGCGTCACCTTCTCCGCGCGAAGACGCGCCTGCATCCGCGATCTTCAGACGTCCGCCGCCGCGAGCAGACGCCTTAACTCGCTGCCATCGTCCGCGCTCACGATCTCTCCCGCCCGCTCTTTCTATCTCTGGCGCTCTCTCTCTCTCCGCGATCTCTCCCGCCCGCTCCCTCTCTGTCTTCCGCTCTCTCTCTCTCACGTATTCTCTATCTCTCTCTCTCTCTCTCTCTCTCTTTTTTTTCACTTACAGCAACACACACACACCCATTCACCGACACACACACTCACACACTAATAGTAACTTATATACATACATATATATATATATATATATATATATATATATATATATATATATATATATATATACATATACATATATCTATATATATATACTTATATATACATAGTATATCTATATAGTTATGTATACATACATATAATATAATATATATATACATATACATATATAATACATATATATATATATATATATATATATATATATATATATATATATATATATATATATATATATATATACACACATATACATATATCTATATATATATACTTATATATACATAGTATATCTATATAGTTATGTATACATACATATAATATAATATATATATGCATATACATATATAATATATATATATATATATATATACACATACTCATATACATATATATATATACATATCTATATACTTATACATATACACATATATATATACATATATATCTAGATACATATATACTTATATACATATATATATATATATATCTATATAGTATTATATATATATACTTATATACATATATACATAGCTATATACATATATACATACATATATATATATATATATATATATACACCTATATATATATATATATATATCTATATATATCTATACATATATACTTATACATTTATATACATACATATGTACATATATTTTCACGTTATTTATTATACGCTGTATCGCGGGGATATCTGCACCAGTTGCTGATATTCCCTGATACACGCGTACAAAAAAGCGTGGTCCCATACATCATCCATCCTCCATCCACACTCCACGCGGCACCTAGTCGTGTTGGTTGCGTCTCTCTAGACGTCGGCTGACTCGACATAGTGCTACACTCCATCGTCACCTCCACCCCCACCCCTTTATATATATACTACATATAAATATATATCTATAGCTACTATATTTACTTTCTACCTGTTAGTTTCTTTCTTAGTAAAAAGATAAAAAAGGTATAAAAGTGAAAAGATAATCTTTGATTTGCAGGTACCCCCGTCTTGCAAGTAGCAAGACGTGTTTTGAAACTCTGTTTTGGCTAAAAGCCAAGGACACAATTTTGAGGGTGTGCCTCAAGAACAAGGATTACAAGAAAAAAAACCTAAATAAGAAAAATACCAAAAACAGAATAAACGAACGGAAGAGACGCGTTTTAAGGAAAACGTAGAAACTCGACTTGAACCCCACTTCCCTGAGTTCGACCCTGGGCTTAAAAGTGACAAGATAAAATCAATTAGGCCAGGTTAAAAATTTTGTAAAGAGATGGTTAGGTCTGAATTAGGTTAACCACTATACACATTTCAACGATAAAAATATCATATTAACAACCTATCCAGGCCGACCATCATAACTTTTCTGGCGCCGTTGCCGGGGGGGTGAACTTTCGAGTAAGTATCTATCCAATTCCTTTAAATTTGTCTCTTCTCTCTTCACGGGTATTGTTGTTTTTGGTGTGCAGGTGAACCTGGTGGAAGGAGAAGAAGGCTGACGAAGTCGAGGACGTGAGCATATCCAAGGCGGGAACGAGAGCGTGAAGACGCCGACATCGCATTGGAACTTCGCACACGTTGCCGAACAAGTAGGTTTTCTTTTCTCATCAAATTAGGGTTAACTTGCCACCACACAAAAAAAAAAAAAAATTTTAAACTAAAAATTAGAAAAACTTCTTGGGATTTCTTGAGGGCAAGTGGATTAAAATTCACTTGATTGATTGGTTGTCTTCACTCCCACTGCCCCGGGATTTCCCGCCTTACTTCGCATAGCGAAAATTCTAGAATCTTGATTCTTAGATTTTTCGCCATGGGAAGTATTCTTTGAGGCAAAGAAAAAGATTGCTTGTATCCCTCTTTTGCCTCAATTATCTTTAATTCAGGATCACATTTTTGGTGGGGAGATTTGGAATTGAGTTGATTCCAACCCCACCACGACTTTTCAAACTTGCCTGTGATTCGATCCTGAATACTTCAACCCCAACAATTTTACTTTCTTTATCTGTTGGTTGAAGCCTTGTGTGTGGATATCTTTCTGGTGATTGGGAGCACTTGAATTGAAGTGCTTTGGCTCCCTTTCACATTGGTATAAAATTGATTCGCGCATCCACACATAGAAATCTCCATTTAGGGTAGCCCATTGCATTTTAGCATGCATTAACTAACTGATAATTGAAGAAGGGTTTCTTGGGTTTTAGAAGGAAAACCTGTATTTTTGCAAAAACCCGGAGATTGGTTGAATTAGTAATTCAGCAAAACCCTAAAATTCATACTACTTAAGGCTGAACTCTAAAAACCATTCACCAATTAAAACTTCAATTCGGGGAGATTTCCCCGTTGCATGCTTGTTCTTACACACTCTTAAAATCAATCACTTGGGCATTACCCGTAAACAACGCCCTTCATATTCCAAAAGCACTTGACCCTAAGCCTCTAATTAAAACTGGTAGTAACTTGACCCTTACTAAGGATTGGAGGTCTAACTACCTGTGTGTAGCGACTACGTGCTGGTGAGAGTTCCCGCGTGCTATCGGGTGTCTAAGACTGGGGCAAACGGCCTTTCAATCTGGCCCGGTGGTTCCGCGGTGCTCGCATTCGGTTCCGTAGTTCGTGATAGTAGGTAACTTAGATCTTTAGGTCTAAGGGCACACTGTAGAGGTTAGGAACTTGACTGTATTGATTTGTAATCAAGTGTACCTTTGCGGCATCATTTCTCTCATCCCTTTTCCCTTCTCATCTCCCCAATTCTTCCTGCGGTAGTGCATGTTTGGGAGGAGGTCACAAAACCCTGAATTGCTTGTATTGACTGATAAATCTAGAAAAAGAGCCGAATCATCCTCCTCCTCCACAAACATGGCACACACCCCCGCCTCACCACTTCGTCGCAATTCTAATTCTTTCAACACCAGGCTTATCCTGAGAAACCCTGTAAGACCTTCCTTATCGAGTGTCGCGCCAAGCGACTCGGTAAGTCATGTGGAACTGGCTTCTGCGAGCCAGTATTTCAACATGGAGGACCAAGCCTCCGTGTACTCGGACACATATGCGGACACGTCTTCTGGCATAGAAGATGCCTGCACCCTGGGGAATAACCCGTTTTCTGCCACGTATAACCCAGGGTGGCACAATCATCCCAATTTTGCATGGTCCAACAACCCGCAGCGTCGAAACCCCGCTGGTGGACCAATGCGATCGTCCGCACCCGTCATCCCAAGGGCCCAGTCTAATCCTATGGCAAATCTGCCATCAGGCCCTTGTGTACAGAAAACCAAACACGCATCAAAACCTCTTGATAAATTGATGCGAATGATGACGGAAATGTCAAAGCGCCATAAAGAAAACATGACCTCTCTTCAGCATTTGGCGCAGCAGAATGCTGAGATCAATCAACTAAGCATGGCGACTCGATCTCAGGGCACTTTTCCCGCCCAACCTGTTCCAAACCCGCAAAACTTTGTACCCTGTGGTCCGCAACCACAGGTACAACCTTCTCAGGAACAGGTTCATCAAATTCTGCAAGCTCCGAGTATTCCTTCGGGATTTCAGGTTAATCCCGCTGCAGCACCGCACTCTTATGATGATAGTGATCACATCAAGGATGACACGTCTGACGAGGACGTGACTGTCAGTACGTGTATCGAACTAATTGGAGCCGATTCAGACTGCTGCAAATTACCTGACGACTGCCTGACCAACACAAACTGTGACGTTCCCCAATCCCTCCCTATTCCTGTACCTTCTCCTGACCAGACTTCTGACGAGGTTTTCTCCGCTTCCCATACCTCGTGGTCTGAGTCATTGCCGGGCTGCTCACCGCCGGTCCACACTATGGAAGACCGGATTGCCCTTTCTTTCCCGCTAAATCAGGCGGATTTGCAAATCCACACTGGGACCTTGAGCCCACAGCTTACTCACCGGGGCTATTCCCTTTTGGATCCATCTATCCAAAAAGCCCCCCTTCTTGGCCAATCTAAGGGCCAACTTCCTCTTCCTGATCTGTTTTCTGATCCGCCTGGGACACTCTCGTCCCAGAAAATGCCAAATCTCTCACCATCCACCATTACTTTTCACGCCTCTATCGCGATTACTTCGCTTTTCTCTTCACCACCCACCATCCACCCACCCTTCCACCCTGATTTATACCCTGAACCTCAGCTCCTGTTACCCGATCTGTCGTCCGTTCTCTACCTTTCCCTGCATGCATATGAGGACATAGCATTGTTTGGCATGGGGGGGTGGATAGGCATCCATAGGATCCGGGTATTTTATGGTATCAGACAATTACCACCTATTTATAAATATGCAAGAAAAAGAAAAAAAAAAAAATATATATATATTAGTAATAAATGGTGTTTAGTAATGATCTAAAAGCTGAAAAAAAAAATAATACAATAAGTGTTTATGGATATTCAACCTCTGTTTTGAAGAATTTCCAGGCCACAGAAGCTTGATTCGCTCAGGCTCGGCTTAATTCACTTAAAGCATTGACGAAATAGATCAAAATCTCTCCTAACTAAGAACGTTTCTTGTACCTGAGACACCAGTACAGGATTCGTTGGTTTGCTTTTTCTTGAGAGCTTAAGTAAACTTGGTTCACACTACACATATCAGGAAAGAACAGGTGAACATAAGATCCAACCCTAGTGTTCATTAGGGAAGGTGGAGTCCTTACCTGTACGCGCAGGTAGACTTTTTATCCCAGGCTTTAGTCTTGTGTTTAGGAGCGACTCTTTCCACCAAAAAGAAACTCTCCCACCAAAAAAAAAAAAAAAAAGAGTCTAATGTGTTGTAAGAGATATACTGACAGGTGTTTCAAAAAAAAAAAAAAGATGTTGCAAAATAGTCGGTATATCTCATAAATGTCTGTATACTTTGTTTTTCGGTGAGCCACAAAAAAAAAAAAATCAGAAAATGGGAGTTGAGTTTTCATTAATCATCTTAAGGGTCAATCCGAAAACACGAGCTGAAATTGGGACCAACCTGTACTTAAAAATTCGTGAAACCCTGGGAGTGAGTCTTAAGGTTCATCTGGTCAGTCTTGATCCTTCACTATGCACAAACCATAACCTCTTGAGCTCTCGAGTATGGCAAAACCTCCTGGGTCCTGGAAATCGTACTTAAGGTTTAAATATCAAGAGTCCTGGTTAGTTGAGAGATAATCTTTGTCATGTAAGACTTAAAGTACTGGTAATCTTCTCTACAATTGGTTCTCACAATATCCGATAATAAACACACCGATATCATCTCAGAAGAAAATCTTCAGCTTAAGATTATTTCTAAATACTATTTTGCTAGGGACCAGCAAAAGATAGGCATGGGGGTATATGTTTGCACCTCAAAACACGCCTATAATAACGCCTTCTTATGCTATTTTCTAGCATTAACTATGTATATTATAATCCTATAGTCGCATATGTAAAAACGGTTGCATGCATGCATTTAATCATGAGAGGAGGAGAAATGAATAAATGGCTTGCATAATTATTTTTTTTTCTCAAGTGTTTCTTTGCAAAAGTCCCTTCTCTATTTTTATTTTCATCTTTCTTTCTTCTCTTCCCGCGGCTGAATTTCCTCCCGCAGCTGCATGCAACGCCATGCGGCTTGTCCTTCCCGCGCCTCTCCCTGCTGTCCTTCCCGCACCTCTCCCTGCAGCTGCCATTCTCCCCCATTCCCCGCATGCCCCGCCATGCTCTCCTCCTCTATAAAGCCGCAGCTCTTCCTCGCGACAAGGAGGGACGTTGCTGCAATACGCAGCTGCGGCAGCTGCTGAAAAATCGCCACGCTGCAGTCCACCACCTTCCTCGCCCGTTCTCCCCTCCCATACGCCGGTCCTCCGTCGAGGAGGCACCCGACGAGCAGGAGAACCCACTGTGGTGCTCACCACCACAGTGGGAACACCACCGCCCAGCTCTTCAACGAGCCGGTGGGCGTGGTGTATTCTTTTCTCTTCGTTTGCATCTCCACGCCATTGCTGCCGCTTCAAGGTCCGAAGCTTGAAGCAGCAGCCCAGCGGCGACAACAGCAGCAGCAGCACCCCCGCCTCCTCCGCGACCTTCCCCGCAGGCGCGCAACCCTCCGCGCGCGCCTGCAGGCCCGTTCCCCGCCTCCGTCTCCGTTCTGTACACGCCGCAGTTGCAGCCGCAGCAGGCCGCTGCGTGCACTGCAGCGGCCGGCCAGGCCTCCTCGCGCCGACCCCCGCGACCCTCCGCGACCACTGCAGAACCTCCCCTCGCACCTCCGCGACCTTCCCCGCAGGCGCTCAGCTCTCCGCGCGCGCCTGCAGGGCACTTCCCCGTCTCCGCCTCTGCTCTGTCGCCTCTGCAATTCCACCCGCGACAGGCCGCTGCGCGCACTGCAGCGGCCGGCTACGGCCTCGCGCCGACCCCCGCGAACCTCTGCAACCCTCCGCGACCGACTGCAGACTCCCCGCCGCCCTCTCCGAGCACGCCATCGCCCGCTCTCCTTCCTCGCACCCGGCCTGCAGACGCGTCACCTTCTCCGCGCGAAGACGCGCCTGCATCCGCGATCTTCAGACGTCCGCCGCCGCGAGCAGACGCCTTAACTCGCTGCCATCGTCCGCGCTCGCGATCTCTCCCGCCCGCTCTTTCTATCTCTGGTGCTCTCTCTCTCTCCGCGATCTCTCCCGCCCGCTCCCTCTCTGTCTTCCGCTCTCTCTCTCTCACGTATTCTCTATCTCTCTCTCTCTCTCTCTCTCTCTTTTTTTTCACTTACAGCAACACACACACACCCATTCACCGACACACACACTCACACACTAATAGTAACTTATATACATACATATATATATATATATATATATATACATATACATATATATAATATATATATATATATATATATATACATATACATATATCTATATATATATACTTATATATACATAGTATATCTATATAGTTATGTATACATACATATAATATAGTATATATATACATATACATATATAATACATATATATATATATATATATATATATATATATATATACACACATATACATATATCTATATATATATACTTATATATACATAGTATATCTATATAGTTATGTATACATACATATAATATAATATATATATGCATATACATATATAATATATATATATATATATATATATATACACATACTCATATACATATATATATATACATATCTATATACTTATACATATACACATATATATATACATATATATCTAGATACATATATAATTATATACATATATATATATATATCTATATAGTATTATATATATATACTTATATACATATATACATAGCTATATACATATATACATACATATATATATATATATATATATATATATATATATATATACACCTATATATATATATATATATATCTATATATATCTATACATATATACTTATACATTTATATACATACATATGTACATATATTTTCACGTTATTTATTATACGCTGTATCGCGGGGATATCTGCACCAGTTGGTGATATTCCCTGATACACGCGTACAAAAAAGCGTGGTCCCATACATCATCCATCCTCCATCCACACTCCACGCGGCACCTAGTCGTGTTGGTTGCGTCTCTCTAGACGTCGGCTGACTCGACATAGTGCTACACTCCATCGTCACCTCCACCCCCACCCCTTTATATATATACTACATATAAATATATATCTATAGCTACTATATTTACTTTCTATCTGTTAGTTTCTTTCTTAGTAAAAAGATAAAAAAAGGTATAAAAGTGAAAAGATAATCTTTGATTTGCAGGTACCCCCGTCTTGCAAGTAGCAAGACGTGTTTTGAAACTCTGTTTTGGCTAAAAGCCAAGGACACAATTTTGAGGGTGTGCCTCAAGAACAAGGATTACAAGAAAAAAAACCTAAATAAGAAAAATACCAAAAACAGAATAAACGAACGGAAGAGACGCGTTTTAAGGAAAACGTAGAAACTCGACTTGAACCCCACTTCCCTGAGTTCGACCCTGGGCTTAAAAGTGACAAGATAAAATCAATTAGGCCAGGTTAAAAATTTTGTAAAGAGATGGTTAGGTCTGAATTAGGTTAACCACTATACACATTTCAACGATAAAAATATCATATTAACAACCTATCCAGGCCGACCATCATAACTTTTCTGGCGCCGTTGCCGGGGGGGTGCACTTTCGAGTAAGTTTCTATCCAATTCCTTTAAATTTGTCTCTTCTCTCTTCACGGGTATTGTTGTTTTTGGTGTGCAGGTGAACCTGGTGGAAGGAGAAGAAGGCTGACGAAGTCGAGGACGTGAGCAGATCCAAGGCGGGAACGAGAGCGTGAAGACGCCGACATCGCATTGGAACTTCGCACACGTTGCCGAACAAGTAGGTTTTCTTTTCTCATCAAATTAGGGTTAACTTGCCACCACACAAAAAAAAAAAAAAAAATTTAAACTAAAAATTAGAAGAACTTCTTGGGATTTCTTGAGGGCAAGTGGATTAAAATTCACTTGATTGATTGGTTGTCTTCACTCCCACTGCCCCGGGATTTCCCGCCTTACTTCGCATAGCGAAAATTCTAGAATCTTGATTCTTAGATTTTTCGCCATGGGAAGTATTCTTTGAGGCAAAGAAAAAGATTGCTTGTATCCCTCTTTTGCCTCAATTATCTTTAATTCAGGATCACATTTTTGGTGGGGAGATTTGGAATTGAGTTGATTCCAACCCCACCACGACTTTTCAAACTTGCCTGTGATTCGATCCTGAATACTTCAACCCCAACAATTTTACTTTCTTTATCTGTTGGTTGAAGCCTTGTGTGTGGATATCTTTCTGGTGATTGGGAGCACTTGAATTGAAGTGCTTTGGCTCCCTTTCACATTGGTATAAAATTGATTCGCGCATCCACACATAGAAATCTCCATTTAGGGTAGCCCATTGCATTTTAGCATGCATTAACTAACTGATAATTGAAGAAGGGTTTCTTGGGTTTTAGAAGGAAAACCTGTATTTTTGCAAAAACCCGGAGATTGGTTGAATTAGTAATTCAGCAAAACCCTAAAATTCATACTACTTAAGGCTGAACTCTAAAAACCATTCACCAATTAAAACTTCAATTCGGGGAGATTTCCCCGTTGCATGCTTGTTCTTACACACTCTTAAAATCAATCACTTGGGCATTACCCGTAAACAACGCCCTTCATATTCCAAAAGCACTTGACCCTAAGCCTCTAATTAAAACTGGTAGTAACTTGACCCTTACTAAGGATTGGAGGTCTAACTACCTGTGTGTAGCGACTACGTGCTGGTGAGAGTTCCCGCGTGCTATCGGGTGTCTAAGACTGGGGCAAACGGCCTTTCAATCTGGCCCGGTGGTTCCGCGGTGCTCGCATTCGGTTCCGTAGTTCGTGATAGTAGGTAACTTAGATCTTTAGGTCTAAGGGCACACTGTAGAGGTTAGGAACTTGACTGTATTGATTTGTAATCAAGTGTACCTTTGCGGCATCATTTCTCTCATCCCTTTTCCCTTCTCATCTCCCCAATTCTTCCTGCGGTAGTGCATGTTTGGGAGGAGGTCACAAAACCCTGAATTGCTTGTATTGACTGATAAATCTAGAAAAAGAGCCGAATCATCCTCCTCCTCCACAAACATGGCACACACCCCCGCCTCACCACTTCGTCGCAATTCTAATTCTTTCAACACCAGGCTTATCCTGAGAAACCCTGTAAGACCTTCCTTATCGAGTGTCGCGCCAAGCGACTCGGTAAGTCATGTGGAACTGGCTTCTGCGAGCCAGTATTTCAACATGGAGGACCAAGCCTCCGTGTACTCGGACACATATGCGGACACGTCTTCTGGCATAGAAGATGCCTGCACCCTGGGGAATAACCCGTTTTCTGCCACGTATAACCCAGGGTGGCACAATCATCCCAATTTTGCATGGTCCAACAACCCGCAGCGTCGAAACCCCGCTGGTGGACCAATGCGATCGTCCGCACCCGTCATCCCAAGGGCCCAGTCTAATCCTATGGCAAATCTGCCATCAGGCCCTTGTGTACAGAAAACCAAACACGCATCAAAACCTCTTGATAAATTGATGCGAATGATGACGGAAATGTCAAAGCGCCATAAAGAAAACATGACCTCTCTTCAGCATTTGGCGCAGCAGAATGCTGAGATCAATCAACTAAGCATGGCGACTCGATCTCAGGGCACTTTTCCCGCCCAACCTGTTCCAAACCCGCAAAACTTTGTACCCTGTGGTCCGCAACCACAGGTACAACCTTCTCAGGAACAGGTTCATCAAATTCTGCAAGCTCCGAGTATTCCTTCGGGATTTCAGGTTAATCCCGCTGCAGCACCGCACTCTTATGATGATAGTGATCACATCAAGGATGACACGTCTGACGAGGACGTGACTGTCAGTACGTGTATCGAACTAATTGGAGCCGATTCAGACTGCTGCAAATTACCTGACGACTGCCTGACCAACACAAACTGTGACGTTCCCCAATCCCTCCCTATTCCTGTACCTTCTCCTGACCAGACTTCTGACGAGGTTTTCTCCGCTTCCCATACCTCGTGGTCTGAGTCATTGCCGGGCTGCTCACCGCCGGTCCACACTATGGAAGACCGGATTGCCCTTTCTTTCCCGCTAAATCAGGCGGATTTGCAAATCCACACTGGGACCTTGAGCCCACAGCTTACTCACCGGGGCTATTCCCTTTTGGATCCATCTATCCAAAAAGCCCCCCTTCTTGGCCAATCTAAGGGCCAACTTCCTCTTCCTGATCTGTTTTCTGATCCGCCTGGGACACTCTCGTCCCAGAAAATGCCAAATCTCTCACCATCCACCATTACTTTTCACGCCTCTATCGCGATTACTTCGCTTTTCTCTTCACCACCCACCATCCACCCACCCTTCCACCCTGATTTATACCCTGAACCTCAGCTCCTGTTACCCGATCTGTCGTCCGTTCTCTACCTTTCCCTGCATGCATATGAGGACATAGCATTGTTTGGCATGGGGGGGTGGATAGGCATCCATAGGATCCGGGTATTTTATGGTATCAGACAATTACCACCTATTTATAAATATGCAAGAAAAAGAAAAAAAAAATATATATATATATATTAGTAATAAATGGTGTTTAGTAATGATCTAAAAGCTGAAAAAAAAAATAATACAATAAGTGTTTATGGATATTCAACCTCTGTTTTGAAGAATTTCCAGGCCACAGAAGCTTGATTCGCTCAGGCTCGGCTTAATTCACTTAAAGCATTGACGAAATAGATCAAAATCTCTCCTAACTAAGAACGTTTCTTGTACCTGAGACACCAGTACAGGATTCGTTGGTTTGCTTTTTCTTGAGAGCTTAAGTAAACTTGGTTCACACTACACATATCAGGAAAGAACAGGTGAACATAAGATCCAACCCTAGTGTTCATTAGGGAAGGTGGAGTCCTTACCTGTACGCACAGGTAGACTTTTTATCCCAGGCTTTAGTCTTGTGTTTAGGAGCGACTCTTTCCACCAAAAAGAAACTCTCCCACCAAAAAAAAAAAAAAAAAGAGTCTAATGTGTTGTAAGAGATATACTGACAGGTGTTTCAAAAAAAAAAAAAAGATGTTGCAAAATAGTCGGTATATCTCATAAATGTCTGTATACTTTGTTTTTCGGTGAGCCACAAAAAAAAAAAAATCAGAAAATGGGAGTTGAGTTTTCATTAATCATCTTAAGGGTCAATCCGAAAACACGAGCTGAAATTGGGACCAACCTGTACTTAAAAATTCGTGAAACCCTGGGAGTGAGTCTTAAGGTTCATCTGGTCAGTCTTGATCCTTCACTATGCACAAACCATAACCTCTTGAGCTCTCGAGTATGGCAAAACCTCCTGGGTCCTGGAAATCGTACTTAAGGTTTAAATATCAAGAGTCCTGGTTAGTTGAGAGATAATCTTTGTCATGTAAGACTTAAAGTACTGGTAATCTTCTCTACAATTGGTTCTCACAATATCCGATAATAAACACACCGATATCATCTCAGAAGAAAATCTTCAGCTTAAGATTATTTCTAAATACTATTTTGCTAGGGACCAGCAAAAGATAGGCATGGGGGTATATGTTTGCACCTCAAAACACGCCTATAATAACGCCTTCTTATGCTATTTTCTAGCATTAACTATGTATATTATAATCCTATAGTCGCATATGTAAAAACGGTTGCATGCATGCATTTAATCATGAGAGGAGGAGAAATGAATAAATGGCTTGCATAATTATTTTTTTTTCTCAAGTGTTTCTTTGCAAAAGTCCCTTCTCTATTTTTATTTTCATCTTTCTTTCTTCTCTTCCCGCGGTTCTTCTTCCCGCGGCTGAATTTCCTCCCGCAGCTGCATGCAACGCCATGTGGCTTGTCCTTCCCGCGCCTCTCCCTGCTGTCCTTCCCGCACCTCTCCCTGCAGCTGCCATTCTCCCCCATTCCCCGCATGCCCCGCCATGCTCTCCTCCTCTATAAAGCCGCAGCTCTTCCTCGCGACAAGGAGGGACGTTGCTGCAATACGCAGCTGCGGCAGCTGCTGAAAAATCGCCACGCTGCAGTCCACCACCTTCCTCGCCCGTTCTCCCCTCCCATACGCCGGTCCTCCGTCGAGGAGGCACCCGACGAGCAGGAGAACCCACTGTGGTGCTCACCACCACAGTGGGAACACCACCGCCCAGCTCTTCAACGAGCCGGTGGGCGTGGTGTATTCTTTTCTCTTCGTTTGCATCTCCACGCCATTGCTGCCGCTTCAAGGTCCGAAGCTTGAAGCAGCAGCCCAGCGGCGACAACAGCAGCAGCAGCACCCCCGCCTCCTCCGCGACCTTCCCCGCAGGCGCGCAACCCTCCGCGCGCGCCTGCAGGCCCGTTCCCCGCCTCCGTCTCCGTTCTGTACACGCCGCAGTTGCAGCCGCAGCAGGCCGCTGCGCGCACTGCAGCGGCCGGCCAGGCCTCCTCGCGCCGACCCCCGCGACCCTCCGCGACCACTGCAGAACCTCCCCTCGCACCTCCGCGACCTTCCCCGCAGGCGCTCAGCTCTCCGCGCGCGCCTGCAGGGCACTTCCCCGTCTCCGCCTCTGCTCTGTCGCCTCTGCAATTCCACCCGCGACAGGCCGCTGCGCGCACTGCAGCGGCCGGCTACGACCTCGCGCCGACCCCCGCGAACCTCTGCAACCCTCCGCGACCGACTGCAGACTCCCCGCCGCCCTCTCCGAGCACGCCATCGCCCGCTCTCCTTCCTCGCACCCGGCCTGCAGACGCGTCACCTTCTCCGCGCGAAGACCCGCCTGCATCCGCGATCTTCAGACGTCCGCCGCCGCGAGCAGACGCCTTAACTCGCTGCCATCGTCCGCGCTCGCGATCTCTCCCGCCCGCTCTTTCTATCTCTGGCGCTCTCTCTCTCTCCGCGATCTCTCCCGCCCGCTCCCTCTCTGTCTTCCGCTCTCTCTCTCTCACGTATTCTCTATCTCTCTCTCTCTCTCTCTCTCTCTTTTTTTTCCCTTACAGCAACACACACACACCCATTCACCGACACACACACTCACACACTAATAGTAACTTATATACATACATATATATATATATATATATATATATATACATATACATATATCTATATATATATACTTATATATACATAGTATATCTATATAGTTATGTATACATACATATAATATAATATATATATACATATACATATATAATATATATATATATATATATATACATATACATATATCTATATATATATATACTTATATATACATAGTATATCTATATAGTTATGTATACATACATATAATATAATATATATATACATATACATATATAATACATATATATATATATATATATATACATATACATATATCTATATATATATACTTATATATACATAGTATATCTATATAGTTATGTATACATACATATAATATAATATATATATGCATATACATATATAATATATATATATATATATATACACATACTCATATACATATATATATATATACATATCTATATACTTATACATATACACATATATATATACATATATATCTAGATACATATATACTTATATACATATATACATAGCTATATACATATATACATACATATATATATATATATATATATATACACCTATATATATATATATATATATCTATATATATCTATACATATATACTTATACATTTATATACATACATATGTACATATATTTTCACGTTATTTATTATACGCTGTATCGCGGGGATATCTGCACCAGTTGCTGATATTCCCTGATACACGCGTACAAAAAAGCGTGGTCCCATACATCATCCATCCTCCATCCACACTCCACGCGACACCTAGTCGTGTTGGTTGCGTCTCTCTAGACGTCGGCTGACTCGACATAGTGCTACACTCCATCGTCACCTCCACCCCCACCCCTTTATATATATACTACATATAAATATATATCTATAGCTACTATATTTACTTTCTATCTGTTAGTTTCTTTCTTAATAAAAAGATAAAAAAAGGTATAAAAGTGAAAAGATAATCTTTGATACTCAGGTACCCCGTCTTGCAAGTAGCAAGACGTGTTTTGAAACTCTGTTTTGGCTAAAAGCCAAGGACACAATTTTGAGGGTGTGCCTCAAGAACAAGGATTACAAGAAAAAAAACCTAAATAAGAAAAATACCAAAAACAGAATAAACGAACGGAAGAGACGCGTTTTAAGGAAAACGTAGAAACTCGACTTGAACCCCACTTCCCTGAGTTCGACCCTGGGCTTAAAAGTGACAAGATAAAATCAATTAGGCCAGGTTAAAAATTTTGTAAAGAGATGGTTAGGTCTGAATTAGGTTAACCACTATACACATTTCAACGATAAAAATATCATATTAACAACCTATCCAGGCCGACCATCAACGTGCTACTTCTACTTTTTGGAAAAGACTGCAATCAAGATCGTTCCCACGAGGAATATTCGAGATCAAGAAAAAGATCTGGGGAATAAATGAAATAGTGAGACAATTGAAAGATGTGAATAAAGAAAGTAATCGAATATAACAGTTACTATACACTCTACTGTTGTCTTTAGTTTAGTTGCCACTCTACTCAGCGTTTTTGCTGACGTGTTACACTCGTTACCTTTTTCAGGACCAGGTGTCGAGCAGCCAGGGTCAGCGGCTGCAGAGGACGCTGGGCCGAGTAGGGTCCAGTAGAGTTACCACTGTCTCTTGTACCTCTTTTTGTTACGTTGTAGTGAGTAGTTCTTGTTTCCGCTGTACTTTCTTTACCTGCAGTTCAAATTATGTTATGAATGTTGTTCTACTGTTGTGGTGGTACATACTGTGGTAGTTTCTTTCCTTACTGCTGTACTTTCTTACTGTTAGTTATATTCATGCAGAATGTGGTTTATTTTACTGCTCTTTTGGTTACTTTCTCGTTGGACGACTAGGTCTTGGGATTAGTTGAGTCGGTCCGGTTCTCGTGTCTCGTAGGGACTCGGGAACCGGGTCGTTACAATGATGGTGTTCCCATCATACCCCCATACCTAGCTTTTGCTAGTCCCTTAGCAAAACCATCTGAATCGACCCAGTTATCTAGGTCGGATTTAACCATCAGGATGCCTTACTAGGCCACATCTCTAAGAATCAGATCTTAATACTGATAATAGGCCTAAAGGTACTCAAGTACCAGCCCAGATCCAGACTTGACTAGCTTTCGCCTCAGTCTGCCATGAAGGTTTCTATGTCTCGCAGGAACTAACCTAAGGTTTTTTGAACCCAACGGTTAAAGCACCCATGCTTAAAAATGGTTAGTATAGTTCAGTTTGCCAGTGTATTCTGATAGAGGCATAGAAGGAGAATTTGATTTGTGGAGAGCTTTCTCTCTCTTTTCTTTTCATTATATTTTTCCTTAGATCCATCCTTGAATTGACCCTAAACACGGTCTGTATCGGATTCCTTGTCCCCACCAATCCTCGTAGGGTCCCTGACAATCGATGCTTTGAGATAGCACTGCCCATGGCAACCTCTAGAACTCTAGCTTTCGAGATTACGGGATAATTCCACCCATGACGTTCTGTAGCTAAATCCAGACCCTCGCAATCGATATTTCAAGATAATGCCGCCCATGGCATCTGAATTAGCACAAGGTGCTTACATGCCCCCAATAGGATATTTAGATATCCTAGGAGACAAGCACAGAGGAGATGATATGTTATTACACATCTTCGAGGGGAATTTCCCGCCTCTCCACGCTAGGAACTCATCCAAATCAACTTATGTTTTTGAGTCGCTCCTAATCTAGATCTTAGGACCATTTTCAAAACAAATTAAATGCCCTTTGGCATGATTTTAACTTTAGAGCACACTGAACCAAACTGTGAGTGATTTAGGATGCTTAAGTTATCGGGTCCCGCAAATCAGAGATCAGTTAACGAGGTCGAATACTCCCTAAGCTTTAGACCTAATACTCAAGCTTTGAATTTTCCCCAACCTCTTGAGGATTAATTCGGATCTTGACAAGTACATGAGTGTTTAAATCAAAATCGATCCAAGAGGCCTAAGGTCATTATTCGACACTAATCCCTTCAGTTTTACACTTTTAGGTCTTAATTCATCATTCGATCCAACCTAGAAGGTGGGTAGGTTCTAAATTATTTCAAAGGGACTTAATTTTCTTTTCTTTTTCCTTGTGCTCCTTTCTTCTCTTTTCATTTTTCTTCCCTCCTTTTCAAAAATGGCTCTTCTTTTTCCTCAACCTCCCTTTTTTCTTTGGAATATGTAATTTTTTTTATGAAACCCTTTCTTATGAAGTGATTCTCACATGTTTTGCACTTTAATACCCCCCATGCTTACAATTTGCAATGTCCTCATTGTAAATTAGGTGGGTTTGAGTTTAGCTTCGATCATACATTAGAACAAGGTTAAAGAGTCGGTGGATGGGTCAAGATGTCTTTTGCGGACGATTTCAAGCTTAGGTATGAGTACCAGAGGTGGAGTCGGTTATTTTAATGGAGGAACCCTAAAGTGCAATATGAGTTCAACAACGAGATGTGTCAAGAAGGGTTTCGGGTTTTCCATAAAGATGACAGGTTGCCTTCCATTAAGGGCTGAGTTTAACGCCATCAGTCAGGTGCAATATGCTCAAGAAGAATGGAGATTAAAAGAGATAGCAACCAAGTTCGAGTCAGTGAGTTTGACGAATGGTTTGAGTCTCTAACCATTCACGACAAAAGGTTCAGAATCCAGGAAGGTTTGACTTATTTCGACAACTCCATTTCCAAAGATTCGTTTCACCAAGAGTGGTTCAATCCATTTTGATCTAAGTTTGCCAGGAAAGAGTTTAAGCTTGGCATCAAAGACTAGAACTTTTTAACTAGGATGGAACGATTTTCGTACAATGTGCCTGTCATGGAAGGCTTTGACCCGCTCTTTGTAGATACATGAGTTCTCGTACGCATCATTGCGTAGTTCCTCGATCTCACTCAATTGCAACCAGCAGTGTATTCCAGCCTTCATCAGATCTAGATTACACTTCCGTACTACCCAATAGGCCTTATGCTCCATCTCTATGAGAAGGTAACATGCCTTTCCGTACACTAATATGAAGGGAGGCATGCCTAATTGGGTCTTGTGGGTGGTTCTATAGGCCCACAAAGCTTTTGGAAGGCAAGTAGACCAGTCCTTCCTATCAGGCCAAACAATGACCTGAAGGATCTTCTTGATCTCTCGATTCGGCAATTCTGCCAGTCCACTAGTCTGGGGGTGGTAAGGAGTCGAGATACGATGCTACACCCTGTAGTTTTTCATCAGGGACTAGAAGTGTACATTGTTGAAATGAGACCCGCCATCGCTGATGATGGCCTTAGGAACCCCAAATTTGGTAAAGATGCTCTCCTGGATAAATCGGAGACAACTTTATGATTACTAGTTCTTGTGGGGATGGCTTCGATCCACTTGGAGACATAATCAACAACGAGTAGAACGTATTCGAAACCGTTGGGTCCGAGAAAGGGTCCCATGAAATCTATTCCCCATATGTCAAAGATTTTGCACACAATTATTGGGTTTAAGGGCATCATATCCCACGATCCCATGTTGCTGAGGGTCTAACAATGAGCGCATGCCCTACAATATGTTTGTGCGTCTTTGAACAACGTGGACCAGAAGAATCCACACTAGAGAATTTTCGCTGCGGTTTTACGCCTAGAGAAATGGCCACCGTAGGCCTGGTCATAACAGAATGAGATCACGTCATTGACCTCGTCGTCAAGGATGCATCTCCGAATCACCTGATCATTGCTAATGTGGAGAGGTATGGTTCCTCCCAAATATAGTTCTTTGCCTCGAAAATCAATTTGTCCCGCCTGGAGGTCACCCAATATGGCAGGACTTTCCCCGTAACCAAGTAGTTTACAATATTAGCAAACCAAGGAAGACTGTGAATGGCTAGTAGGTGCTCGTCCGAAAAATGTTCGATGATCAAAACAGACGGGTCGATGACTGAAGAAGGAGGATGGGACAAATGGTCAGCTACCATGTTCTGCTTTCCCGCCTTATCACGAATCTTGAGATTGAATTCTTGCAACAACAAGATCCAGTGGATTAGTCGAGGTTTCGCGTTCTTCTTCGCGAGGAGGTTCCTCACTGCAGTGTGATCCGAGTATATGATAACACGAGAACCCATAAGATAAGATCTGAATTTTTCCAGGCCAAATACTACGGCTAGCAGCTCTTTCTCAGTAACTATGTAGTTCCGCTGAGCCTCGTCAAGTATCTTGGTAGTGTAATAGATGATCACAGGTTTTCCGTTTATTTTCTGCCCAAGTACCGCACCCACAGCATAATCAAATGCATTGCACATGATCTCAAAGGGTTGAGACCAATCAGGGGATTGCAGGATAGGTGCTTGGGTAACTCGATCACGTAGCCTCTCAAATGCATGAGTGCACTCCTTGGTGATTTCGAAATAGGCACCCTTTGAGAGAAGGTTAATCAGGGGGCACGTGATTTTTGAAAAATCGGGAATGAATCAACGGTAAAAATCGATGTGCCCCAGAAATGAACGAATGTCCTTGATCGAGCTAGCCATAAGGAGTTTAGAAATCAAATTCACCTTAGCTCAATCAACCTGGATGTCTTTTTTAGAGACAAGATGTCCCAAGACAATACCCTCAGGTACCATGAAGTGGCTCTTTTCCCAGGAAAGAACCAAATTCACTCAATGCACCGCCTGAGAATTTGGACCAAGTGCAGGAGGCAATCATCAAAAGATTCCCCAAATACCAAGAAGTCATCCATGAAGACCTCAAGGTATTCACCTACCATATCTGAGAATATGGCAAGAATGAACCGCTGAAAAGTAGCGGGTGCATTGCAGAGACCGAACGACATCCTTTGAAATGCGTACATCCCGAAGGGGCAGGTGAAGGTAGTCTTCTCTTGGTCCTTAGGATGGATTGCAACCCGGTTATAATCGAAGTGCCCATCCAAGAAGTAGAAGAATCGATTTCCCGCTAGTTTCTCGAGGATTTGATCAATGAACGGTAGTAGGAAATGATCCTTCTTTGTGGAGGTATTCAGTCTTCTATAATCATTGCAGACTCTCCACGAGTTCGCTATACAAGTCGGTATGATTTCTCCGATTTTAATCGTGATCACGGTGAGTCCTGCCTTCTTAAGCACAACTTAGATTAGACTCACCCACCAACTGTCGGAGATCGCGTAGATGATCCCCGCATTTAATCACTTGATGATCTCCTTTTTCACGACATCCTGTAGGTTCAAATTCAGGCGTTTCTACATTTCACGGGATGGTCGTGAGCCCTCTTCGGTATAGATGTGATGTGTGCAATATGAGGGGCTGATGCCAGTCAGATCATCAAGAGTCCATCCAATGGATCTCTGATGCTACTGGAAGACAGTAATCAAGCATGTTTCCTGATCAGATGTGAGTCGAGAGTTGATAATCACAGGAAACGTCTGATTGGAACCCAAAAAGACGTATTTCAGATGATCGGGAAGATGCTTTAATTTCATAACTGGATTGTCAGTAGCAGCAAGTGGTTCAGGGTGGGTGTCGAGAGCAAAGGAAGGAGCTAGGGGTGTGTTTAGGTTAGGTTCAGGCTCCTCTAATTATGGGTTTTGATCTTCTTGTGATTGATCAGAAATAATCAGGTTTTCCTCAATGCATGGGTCATCAACCACGGCCTCAACATCGCAAATTTGTTCGATAACTCTGCAATTAATTCCTTGTTGGGCCTTAAAGATGTCGATCTTTAGTGTCCTTTTTCCAACTTTTAACTCAATTTGGCCCTCCTCACAATTAATATTGGCCCTAGCTGTACCAGAAAAGGTCTCCCTAATATGATCGGTGTATTCTTCAAGTTCTCAGGAGCATCCATGTATAAGATGATAAAATCCACAGGAAAGTAAAAATCGTGTACCCTAACTATGACATCCTCGAGAATTCCTTTTGGTGACCTAATAGATCGATCGGCTAACTGTAAAGTCATCTATGTCGGTTTAAGCTCAGATTCTTCCAAGTGATCTAGTAGGGATGTGGGTATCAAATTTATGGAAGCTCCCTTGTCCAATAAGGCTCAGTCAAACTATATATCACTGATAGCACAGGAGATCAGAGGGGTGCTTGGGTCTTTTGCCTTAGGTGGGAGATTGGTCAAAATGATGGAACTGGCTTGCTCCGACGTACAATGGGGTTCCTGCCTTTGGTTCACGGCTTACGCTTGGGTGTACACACGTCTTTCAGGAATCATGCGTAAGCCAGTACGTGGCGAATTGCATCCATCAAGGGGATGTTTATTTGGACCTGCTCAAAGAGCTTGACTAGGTCCTCCTCAGGTGCCACAGGTTTGGTTATCTTCTTTCCTTTGGTCAAGGCCTTGGGAAATGGAACCTTAGATGATTCCTCTAGAATTGGCTCGGGCTCTTTATCAGGAATGGGTGTGTTCTAGATGACCAATCTAGGGTTAGAGTCTACAGCCTCAGGCATGTCATGGCTAGGAAAAGGTGGGTCTTGTGTTGCTTTGCCACTACGAGTGGTGACAAAATTTAAACCTGCCTGATTCTAGTTTGGGTTTGGCAAAAGAGGTGTCTACTGCTGAAATCCCGAGTATGAAGTTGAAGCATCCATCCCGTTAGGTGATGGAGCAGAAGGGGCTTGATAAACAAATTGAGCTTGGCCTTGATTTGGGTTCATAACTCGCCTCTGGTTTGGTACGTTATTTGGATTTGGAAGATGCTGGGAAGGAAGTGCACCAGGCTGGCGAGTACTCGCCAGCTAGGCTAATTGATTACGCAGCTCAGAGATCTCTTCTTTGTGATGTTTTTGCATGTCAAACAAGGTATGGAGAATCAAAGATGTTTGATCTTCTTGAGGCTATCCAGATTGATAATTTTGATTAGGCCTCGGTTGAGTGGGTTGATACGATCACTGATTCTGTGGTCGGGGTTGGAATTGGGATCTCAGATTCGGGTTATTTCCCGACCATGCAAAGTTAGGGTGATTCCGCCATCCAGGGTTGTAGGTGTTGGAGAAAGGATTATTCTGGATGTCGTGGAGGTCGTCGTAGATTTGAGGATTTGGGTACGGGGGTTCAGAGTTCCCCCAACTGTGGTGGGTTGACCTAGAGTTGCCTTCGAAGCCATAATTAGATGGTGGTGGATATGCATCCATCCACGGGGAGTGGTAGATGTTGTGCGCAGCCTCCCTTCCTGTGTGCGGGTGCCCGTATGTGCTCCCCCAGGGAGGTAAGACTATACT
Organism: Thalassia testudinum; assembly: GCA_037157565.1. Taxonomy (NCBI): domain Eukaryota; kingdom Viridiplantae; phylum Streptophyta; class Magnoliopsida; order Alismatales; family Hydrocharitaceae; genus Thalassia; species Thalassia testudinum. The sequence goes on from JAZHRO010000080.1 coordinate 923,607, forward strand.
AGAAAGCTAATGCTACAACTCCTCTAATGGGTATATTACTTCAATACCCATTAGAGATATAGATACAATGACCTCATCTCTTTTATGGTATTTGCTTTCATATCTCCTCTAAGGGCTGTTCTAACTCATACTTACTATATGATTTAGTTTTAAAAGTACGTGATATACTTTCCTTCAAAAGCATTAGCTTTCTAGGAAGGGGACCAATATACTAACCTTAAGGATGGTTAGTATATTGGGAGGAGCCTGGAAAGCATTCCATGGAGAGCTTCTCCGAAAGGAGGGAGGAGAAGCTTAACTCCATAGAATGCTAGGAGGGACTCAGGCTCAGAGCCCGAGAGGAGATAGATAAATTCTTATTTAGCTAGCTCCGTTTGCTCCACATTCGTCAGCGTGAGCAAGTTATTGGATTCGAATCCGATGAGAAGCCAATAACGAAGCGAACTCGGAATTAACTCGAGAAATGGAGTTGAACGAGTTTTCCCTTGGCTAGGGAGAGCAAGTGAAACGTAATGTAACGAGTTAATTACGTATTGTTTAATGAATTCTTTTATGTGCAGAGGTGGATTTGTGTAGATGACGAGTGATGTCGTCCACCTTCTTTTTGATAATGGAGACCTTATCTAATTGACTGGCTACCAACTCCAGATCAACGAATGCGGAAAGGACCCAGGATTTATGTACCCCTGATTGTTTGTCAATGCGCGGGTGGACGTTTGGTCGTACGCACCCAGTGACTCATTGTTCAGGGAGTTCTCGCACATGTTCTTGAGAATCTCCTAGATCATGTCCTCATGTTGACCCATGATGCTACCACCACAGGTTGCATTGACAAATAGCTTGATGTCGCCACGGAGTCTGTGGTAAAAGGATTGGACTTGTTCCCGCTTCAGAACTCCATGATGGGGGCACTTACGCATGAGATCCAGAAAGCGATCCCATGCCTCGTGTAGAGATTCTCCTGCTCCTTGGGAGAAGTGTGTGATTTGGTGCCACATCGTGTTTGTACGACCAATGGGGTAGAATTTTTGCAGGAAGGTGATCTGAAATTCTCCCTATGTGTTGATCGTTTGTGGTTGAGTCTAAAACCAATGAGGGCTTTGTCGGCCAGAGAGAATGAGAAGAGTCTTAAGAGTAATCCGTCTCGATTCTGTACATCTGCCCCGAAACTGTGGGCCAGGTGTTTTAGGTTTTGATATGCTAGAAAGGATCCTCGGAGTTCAAGCCATGAAATTTTGGGGTCATATGAAGCATGTTAGGCTTAAGATCCACCTCGGGAATGTTGATTCAGGGTTTGATCTCCACTGCTGTGGGATTATAGTGATCTCGCATTTGAGGACGTGGCGGTGGGTTGATGGCATGGATTCGATTTTCGAAATCATGGAATTATTGCTCAAGGTTAGGTTGATCTTCTCGAGGATCCATAGCTAATAAGGGGGAAGTAGGTTCTGAATCAGAAGATATGTCAATGTGATAAGGTTGTTGCACAAACATGGAAGTCGAGGCTTGACCTCGATGAGAGTGAATGACTAATGGAGGCCTCAAGGGTGGTCTTAAGGACCTCCTCCCGAACATGCATCGATGGAGTAGATGAGGGATAAAAGGTGATGGACCCAATCAAGACACCTAAATATTTTTGGATGACTATAGAGGTTCGAGGCGGATGATACCCCTAAGTCAGAAAGTCATCCACCTGAGAATTACCTGGGCAGCCAGAAAGGGAGAGTCCCACGAAGACCCCTACATGGTAGAGCGTCCCCACAAGTTATAGGGTTTCCCCCACCCAACCTTTATTGTCATTAAGGGTCCAAGTAGACTAGAATGGTGACTTGACCTCTTAAGTCTACCAATTTCAGGTTAAGGGAAAGGGCGTTTATGATTTCACTTGAACTTTAAGATGTTTTAGTGTAGGGTGACTTAATTTGAAGATTGGTTAACCCAACAAGGTGGGTCAACTTCACCCGTTTGTCCTTTGAGAAATTTAGGTCCTTCTTTTAGTGCTCAAATGAAATTAAGAGCCTGATTTTAGGGTTTGCTTGTATAGATCAATTCAACCAGGGCTTAGGCACAAATTGTTTAGGAAGGTTAATTCTTGACTAAGCAAGTGTGTCTCTAAAATCCTAAACTGGAAACCCTAATTGGCTCTGATGTAAACACATTTACACTACTTAAAATGTCTATTTATGCATGTTCTTAAGCATAGGATTGCATTTCATAATATAAATATTGCATAACATGCATCATCTTGCATTTAGAGTAGTTTGAATAAAATGGAGGTTAATTGTCTCCTTTTATGTGCTTGGACAAGGCAAACATTTAATCGGAGCCTCGGATCAAAGATCCAACCGTATGGATGTGATCAGGGCGACGATTGGAGTTCAACGACTCCAAGATCACCCTAATCAGGCATCCGTAGCATCAGATAGAGACCGGGGAACCCTAGAAGATCAAGGGCCAGGATGGTGTAAATCTGCACTTCAGATGGCAAATCCGATCACACGGATAAATTCGGATCGACGATCGCAGCCCAACGACATAAAAATCGAGTCAATCCGACATCCGTGGCACCATCTACAACTTCCAGAAGATGGACGGCCAAGATGGCGTCACGTGGCACCATCCCGGCCGCCCAAACGGCCGCCTACACTCTATAAAGACCGCGCACCCATCCCCTCTCCGCCGTTGGATCTCAATCCAACGGCTGTGGACGCATCGTTTTAAAAGCATCCGCGTGACCATTTGGGCGAGGCAGCGCAGCGGTCCAGCGCCTTATCGCGAGGCGCTGGCGCGCGTTCGAGCCTCGCCAAGCAATTTCTGAGGCAAGCGGGCGCGCTCCAATTGACCGCACGATCGCGATCCAACGGCCGCGCGCGCCCGATAGCGCCGACGCGCAATTGGACGCTCTGGTGAACGCGCGATCGTATGCGCAGGCGGGCGGGCGGCAGCGGTGAAGGCGCGATTTTAAGCCGTCCGATCTTGCGATCGGACGGCTGAAAATCAAGCAATGTGCGTAGGCGTTACGCGCGGGCAGCCGAGCGGGCGCGCGTGGGCGCGGCGGTGACGGCGACGTCGGGGCTTTAGCGACGGTTTTATCCGTCACTAAAGACCCCTCATTTATTGTTTTGAAAGTGTAATGTCCATTTTGCCCCCACTCCTTGCAACTATAAAAGGAGACCCCCTCCATACGAAATTTTCATCCCTTCCTTCTCCTCTCTACCTCTCCAAAGCTCAAGAGAAGCTTGTCCCACACCCGGGATGCTTCTCGCGAGATAAAGTCCAAATTTTCGTCCCCCTTTGGAAGTGGATCCCGCGACGACGACGGCGTGCTGCTTCGTTCCCGTTCTTCTGCTTCGTCCTCCTTCGTCCCACTTCGTTCTCCTTCGTCCAGGCGTCGTCCCGTCCGGCTCGTCCTCCAAGCGACCGTCGAGGAGGATTCTCTCTCCCTATTCTTTTTACTGCTTTCTAGTATAGATTTACTGCTTTCTAGAGTAGTCTATTCGTTCTCCGAGCGATCGTCGAGGAGGACATTTCTCCCTCCATTCTTTTAATGCTTTCTAGAGTAATTGTTTTATGTTTTCTAGTTGTAACGAACGAACTCTTTTATGATAAATTCCTTGTCTATTCTACATCTCATTTTGATTTCCATGTGTAGTATTCTTTCTCTCTCTCTTACTCCCTCTCTCTCTTTTATTTGTTGTAGATACTTAGATAGTTTAAATTGAATTTCTTCGTGACAAAATAAAAAGAAACGCGAAGTTTTTAAATCAAACGTTCGCCTCCCTGTGTTCGACTCGGAATTCTTATTTCGGTATAAATTTTATTTGTTGAACTCGAATCCTTCGCTTTCGAACTACAACGACGGGTTTTCCAAAACCAAACACGTTAGCGTAGGTTCGTAACACGTTCAACATTTTGGCGCCGTTGCCGGGGAGGCAACGATCTTTGATTTCTCTTCGTGTTTTATAACTTGCAAATCATTTACCTCACTTTTCTCCTTTCTTATTGTAATTGCAGGTACTCTTTCGAGGCAGGAAAAAGCGGTAGATTGGAGTAAAGTGCTGTGGAAGGTTTTGTAAGTTACCCCCCACCTCCCACCCATTAGATTTCATTTCATCACATAATATTCAAACATCAATCAACCTAGGTGTTCTTATAAACTCTAAGGTCAGATTGTTTGTTGTTTGACATCCATACTCACTCCAACCCCCACATTAAAAAAAAAAAAAAAAAGAAAAAAAAAAAAAATCTCACAGAGGTACACAACCTCATCTGATTTTCTAACTCAACCGGTAAACCGATCTTAGGAGCCGGTACACACATCCAAACACATAATTGAGTAGAAATCAGATTAGGTAATCATTTGTGTGCCTAATTAAGTGGTGCATCAGGCCAGTTGTTTGAGTTGTTTGGGTTGCACCACTTCAAATAAAATCAACTCATCAAGTAGCTACCAATTAGGTTCAACTCTTAGGGATTTACCAGGCACTCCACATTCTTTTTAAACTTTAAAGGAAAACATCTTCACCTGTGCTTGTAAAACTTGGTGTGCCAACGAAACTTGATTGAAAACACCTAAAGTTGAATCCTAAAAGCTACTAAGCAAGATTTGAATCTTAAAATTCACCACATCAAAAACAATCTTGCTTGAAAATCACCTGTTGTGCACTCACACACAAATCAATCAATTATTAAGGGCACAACCCATTTAAAGGGCCCATCACATTCCAAAGCACATTCAAACCTAGCCCTAAATAAAACAAAGTAGACGTTGGCCTTAAGGATTGGACTCGCTCTTCAGAACCCAGAATGAGATTATTTTCGATTAGTCTGTTTCTACTGTTCAATCTGATGTCTAGCTAGGGGAGCAGAGTCAAACGATCACGGCTGGGGGGTACACTAGGAACCGAAGGCGTAAGCCGAAGGAAGAACCTTCTCCCCAGTCCCTCCTTCTAACTGGTTGGATTGAACAGACGGAAGTAGATCAAATCGTTCCTTTATCTCAAGACGGGTTTTGAGAGTCTGTAGGTCTTTAGGCTAACATATTTTAGGACAGGTTTGATTGTTTGTATTGCAGGGCACCTTTCTTCCTCCCGTGTATCATGAATCCTTCCACATATTTCACGCATTCCCGCTCTTTCCCTCCTGTTGTAAATTATCCTCAACATGACGATTATCCCAACTCGTATTGTAATCGACCATCAGTTAGTTGGGATAATTCGGATTGGGGATACAATTCCGGACCCCCGTGTTTAGGGTCTAACCCTGAACACTTTGATTCTCAATTCTATCCTTCTCAGAGTTGCATCGATTATAGATCGTCCTCCTTTCATGAACAACCTAATGCGATCTACAATCAAGAAGGATACACTGATCCTTACCCATCCTCTGATTTCACTGCCTTTAGGTCATCTCCATCTTTTGAACAATCTGAAATGACCTATTATCAGGATGGGTATAACGAATCTCAATTCGTTAATTCCTCTACATTGATGTCAAACCCGCCCAACCCTGAACCAACTCATTTGGTTCAGGTTAATCAGGTTCAAGATAAGGTTCTGGCTAACTTGAGGAATATCATTCAATCTTTAGAAGTTCAGCCAATACCTTGCATTGAGAGATTGGAGCCCCTGATTGAAATGATTGATGATTTAAATAAGTCCTTGTTGGATTGGCTCCAGGATGTTAAGGATAAGAACCCGGGTGAGTTTCTACTTGGGAAATTAGCGAAATTGAGGATGAGATTCGTGGTTGCTTTGATTCAATCTTGGAATAATTCCTAGGATGAACTCTCTTCAGGAAAGCCAATGACAGAACCCGCTCAGGCACCTGTTGGGGGGAACACGTATTATGAGGCTGACCAGATTAAATTAAAGCAACCAATTAAGGATGATTTGATTTCTTCACCTGAGATCCCTGAGCCAAGTTACGAGAAAACGTATGTCTCCTGGGAACACAAAGTGACAACTGATTTTGGGACATACATTGATACGGATCCTGATTTCTTTGATGGTGAAGATTCAAGTTGCGAAGTCTCACACGAGTTTTCAGAACACGATTTTTGTGAGACGATTGGGCCTGAGGAATCTGATAGATCATTTGGTAGCCCAATAACTGAGGAAACTGATCTTATTAGGGCACACATTACGGATCCAGAATCGCATTTTCTGGAAGAATCAGTTCAATGCCTTGATTATCAGTTACACCCTGTTGAGCTTATTGATGATTCTAATTTTGAGATAATTAGACCCAAGTCAATTTTGATTTTGCCACATCATCTAGACTTGGAGATTTCAGACGGGGTGATGAATATACAAGAGGTCATGGAATTTGATATGCCGAATGAGGAGGATAGGAGCTGGGAAATTCTGATTTGGGAAGTCAATTTTGGAGGAAATGGAAGATTGAGTCGAAGGGTTCCTTTTAAGCTGAAACCATCAAATCAGAACCCTTACGACATTTGTTTCGAGGATGTCAAACTCAAGCACACATTTAACGATTATCCTTTTGAGCTTCAATTCTCTGTAACCCGACATTTTGGCCTTGGGTTGCATCCTCACAAATCGCAGGCCCGACCCCGCTTGCATTCTGATTTTAGGTTTTGGGTAATTTTTATCCAGAACCTAAGATATTCTCGATTATGGGGGATGGGTCTGCACCACAATCTGGTCCACATCTGTGGACCTCTGTTGACAGGTCGGAGGATTCTTCTGTTTATTCGAATTTTGACCTGCACTTCTGAATTCTTCATTTCTTTTCTTTGTATAGTGTGCCTAGCTGAAGGCACTAAACTCAGCACATATACAGTTCTTTTTCATTTTCATCTCGGAGCGACCCGATATCCACGCAATTTAGGTGCTTTCTACGCTTTTCCACTCTGTTTTATGTCTTTTTAATACAATGAGGACATTGCATTAGATAGGCATGGGGGGGTGGATATTTATCTTTGAATTCATTCGTCAGCTCCGTAGATTTGTTTTATTTTATAAAAAAAAAAAATCAAAATTAGGAAAGAGAATTTGGGTTTAAGAAAATTTTCGATCTTAAGAAATACTATATTATGGTTTGAACACAAAGACCCTTCAGGTCTTTGGACTTAATCAGCCTATGTATCCACTAAAATGTGGATTTGTTTTTCGAGTTCTTGCCAACCTGAATTTTATTATAATTGGAATAAATAAGTTTGGGTGATAAGTACACGACTTGTCAACCTGCCCTCTGATTTAAGGGAATTTTGAGTTTTAAGCATCTACACACTTTCTTTGCACTGACTCGTTGTTTGGCAATTTTAACGGAAATTGGGTAGCTAATGAACCTTCTAGGGTGATATGGCTGGCAAGTTATCGTGGGTAACAGCCCATAGGTAGGTTATCCAGAGCCCAGTCACTGGACCTTTCTCTTTTTGCTGCCTTTAGGTAAATCTTAGACCAGGGAAGCCACCTACTTAAAAAAAAAAAAAAAAAATCAAAAAGGAGAAAAGAACAAAAAGAAATAAGCCACACTTCGCCGCACGAGTATGGCTGGCAAGTTGTCGGTGGTAACAGCTCATCGACCGGTTGTCCAGAACCCAGCTCAGAAAATGCACTAAAAATTCCCAAAACACTTAGGAAGAAGCAGAGAAGTAGAATAAATCGGGGAGATATACACTGGATTCACCCTTGTGTTGACCCCGTTAAAAAATAAAAGTAGGGAGAAAGCTACCGGTTGTAAAGATACACCTTTAGGCAGAATTCTTTTTGACGTCACCTAGAGGCGTAGAAATCCGAAGTCCGTTCTAATTGCCGGTCAACGAGTCTATCACAATCACAATAAGATGCTTAAAACTTAGGATTCTCATCAAATCTTGGGTGAGTTGAATGGCCGTAGAAAGCCACTCTTAAACCCTAAAAGTTGAAAATCCAAAAAAAAAAAAAAAAAATTAGAAAAGAGTAAAAAGAGAAAAAGAAATGTTTCTTTGAATAAGGCGAGGCTTGAGGCGGTCTGCATTTTGGCTGATACCCGGGCACTGTTGTGTCTTTGAAAGTTCAGTTCTTAAGTAGACAATTTCTTAATGATTGAAAATAACTCAGGTCCAAATAATCTAACCTAATTATTTTATAAATAGCATATAGTTTTTGCTAGGGACTAGCAAAAGATAGGCATGGGGGTATGATGTAAACACATTTACACTACTTAAAATGTCTATTTATGCATGTTCTTAAGCATAGGATTGCATTTCATAATATAAATATTGCATAACATGCATCATCTTGCATTTAGAGTAGTTTGAATAAAATGGAGGTTAATTGTCTCCTTTTATGTGCTTGGACAAGGGAAACATTTAATCGGGGCCTCGGATCAAAGATCCAACCATATGGATGTGATCAGGGCGACGATTGGAGTTCAACGACTCCAAGATCACCCTAATCAGGCATCCGTAGCATCAGATAGAGACCGGGGAACCCTAGAAGATCAAGGGCCAGGATGGTGTAAATCCGCACTTCAGATGGCAAATCCGATCACACGGATGAATTCGGATCGACGATCGCAGCCCAACGACACAAAAATCGAGTCAATCCGACATCCGTGGCACCATCTACAACTTCCAGAAGATGGACGGCCAAGATGGCGCCACGTGGCACCATCCCGGCCGCCCAAACGGCCGCCTACACTCTATAAAGACCGCGCACCCATCCCCTCTCCGCCGTTGGATCTCAATCCAACGGCTGTGGACGCATCGTTTTAAAAGCATCCGCGCGACCATTTGGGCGAGGCAGCGCAGCGGTCCAGCGCCTTATCGCGAGGCGCTGGCGCGCGTTCGAGCCTCGCCAAGCAATTTCTGAGGCGAGCAGGCGTGCTCCAATTGACCGCACAATCGCGATCCAACGGCCGTGCGCGCCCGATAGCGCCGACGCGCAATTGGACGCTCTGGTGAACGAGCGATCGTACGCGCAGGCGGGCGGGCGGCAGCGGTGAAGGCGCGATTTTAAGCCGTCCGATCTCGCGATCGGACGGCTGAAAATCAAGCGACGTGCGTAGGCGTTACGCGTGGGCAGCCGAGCGGGCGCGCGTGGGCACGGCGGCGACGGCGACGTCGGGGCTTTAGCGACGGTTTTATCCGTCACTAAAGACCCCTCATTTATTGTTTTGAAAGTGTAATGTCCATTTTGCCCCCACTCCTTGCAACTATAAAAGGAGACCCCCTCCATACGAAATTTTCATCCCTTCCTTCTCCTCTCTACCTCTCCAAAGCTCAAGAGAAGCTTGTCCCACACCCGGGATGCTTCTCGCGAGATAAAGTCCAAATTTTCATCCCCCTTCGGAAGTGGATCCCGCGACGACGACGGCGTGCTGCTTCGTTCCCGTTCTTCTGCTTCGTCCTCCTTCGTCCCGCTTCGTTCTCCTTCGTCCAGGCGTCGTCCCGTCCGGCTCGTCCTCCAAGCGACCGTCGAGGAGGATTCTCTCTCCCTATTCTTTTTACTGCTTTCTAGTATAGATTTACTGCTTTCTAGAGTAGTCTATTCGTCCTCCGAGCGATCGTCGAGGAGGACATTTCTCCCTCCATTCTTTTAATGCTTTCTAGAGTAATTGTTTTATGTTTTCTAGTTGTAACGAACGAACTCTTTTACGATAAATTCCTTGTCTATTCTACATCTCATTTTGATTTCCATGTGTAGTATTCTTTCTCTCTCTCTTACTCCCTCTCTCTCTTTTATTTGTTGTAGATACTTAGATAGTTTAAATTGAATTTCTTCGTGACAAAATAAAAAGAAACGCGAAGTTTTTAAATCAAACGTTCGCCTCTCTGTGTTCGACCCGGAATTCTTATTTCGGTATAAATTTTATTTGTTGAACTCGAATCCTTCGCTTTCGAACTACAACGACGAGTTTTCCAAAACCAAACACGTTAGCGTAGGTTCGTAACACGTTCAACAGGCTCTGATTGGTCCAATTCAATTCATCCAAGTATGGTACTTATGGCTCAAGTAAGAAGGTGATTGCCCTAGATACCTTAGAATCCTAAGTAGGTGCAGAAATCAGAGTTGGGATGCTCTCTAGAATGTATCAAATCAGGCAACTTGTGATGGTTATTCTAAGAATAGAATGCAAGTAACCCTGTTTGATTTCTTCCCCTTTTTTTAGCTTTTCAGAATCAGGGGCTTAGGGGAAATTGGATGGAGTTTACCTACCCATGGAGTGTTTTGATGTGCGGCTGATCTTCCTCCAATGAATCCCTATCACAGATCACAATCAAAAGAGATAGAGCAAGTTAGTATCAAATTAGATATTGTAATCAAGAGATCAAAGTTGCACGTTGCTCCCCAGCAACGATGCCAAAATGTTAGTCACTCTGAAACGAGTTTTAAAATCATCACGTTGCAGTATAAATCGAATCAGTGCGAAAAACAGATAAAATTTATACTCGAAAGAAATCTGAGGTCGTTCACTGGGAGCAAGTGGCAAATATGAATCTCATGATCGCAATTCTAAACAAGAATATATCAAATTGAAGCACTAATAAGATGAATATATAAGAGCAAGAATCAATGTAGCAAAAATATTCAATAAAGCAGTAGTATCAGATGTCACGCAATAAGTGCACTGCACTTCTGTTGAATTCCAGATGTTTGCTTAGCTGATTAGACGGTTTAACTCGTTCTTTCTATAGTGCAAAGGCACTGCTCTTCTTTCTTTCTTTCTACAGTCCTCTTCCTTCAGCCTTCTGTTCTTCTTCTTTTTCCTTACCTTGGCCTTTCTTCTTCATGCATAGAGGGGAACTCTTCTTTAGATACGGCTAAGTGTTAGCCCAACACACAGGGAAGCAAAACCCCCATGAACCCCGCACTCTCTCTCTTATGTTTCTTCTCTTTCCCACCCTTCCAGAGCTAATGCACAGTACTGGGTGATCGACTAATCGGGGGATCTGCGTACCTGGGTCCAGGCTCACCGGCGGTGGGTGATGAGTGAGGAGTGAGAGCGTAGGTAGGCTAGTGAGTGAGGGTATGGGACCTCACCCTAGTGTTTGGAGGCAATAAGCCCCAAACACTTTTACGTAATATACCACAGCACCTACTCGTCAGCTGACGACGTGGGATTAAAGTCCCCATCTTCTTCGCATAAGCAGCAAAGATGCTCCTTCATTCAATTCACGTTCAATGTTGGTCAAACGTCCCAATTGACCACTTGGACATGTTCGCCTGATGATTCCGCACCACCTGCGCTTTCTCCTGGAGCTATTGGCTAGGAAGCAAGCTTCGAAACTTGCTCGAAGCTTCACGGTAATGGCGGCTGACCACGAACACCTGAAATCCAAGATATGGCCTTTTGACCTTGTTAAAATAGCTTAGGAAGATCGTATGAGGACTGCGAATATGCCGGTGGGTGCAGCGTGGCGTGTGTGTGTGTGTGTGGAGGTCTTATGACCTCGATGAGTCAGTGTGGAGGTGATGGAGTCGAAGGAGGTGATGGAGAGGCCAATCCCTTCAATTACTTGAGGGGTTTTGGTCTCTGGGTCGAGGTGATGGGGAGGAGCATGTCAGCGAGGAGGATGGAGGTGAGTAGCATACGGAACTCCTTGTAGGAGGAGTGGCTGGAGATGGGGAAGATGATGACGAAGCGTGCGAGTCGGAGGTCGTAAGTGGTTTGTGAGTATAAAGGAAAAGAGTAAAGGAAGAGAGAAAGAGATAGTGACTTAGGGATGAGATAGAAGGGCAAAAGCGGTCGGTTGTGGTCGATCGACGCTGAAGAAGGTGATGAAGACGATGAAGGGGTGACGGCGAGGTAGGTAGAGGCACGTCCTCCCTTTGGTCAGGGAGGATCATGATGAGGAGGAGAGTTGAGAGGACCGACCAATTTGGTCGTTGGACAGCCGAAGGAAGCAGATTGAAGAAGTCGCCGAAGTAGTGGTCCTTGGTGGCCGGAAAAAGGGATTCAGGGGCTTTTGGCTTGCCAAGACTTGCTGAAGATGTGCAGTATGCAATAGGGCATCTTTTATGGGCCATAGGAGGCCTTTCCAAGCTTGGAAAGAAGCTTCCAATCTCGGAAAGACTTCGCGAAATAAGATACCCGAACCTTTGAAAGGTTCACATGACCTTCTGGGAAAGAATTGGAGCCCAAGACCGGTCTCATGTGGAAGGGAATTTCACAAAGAATCTCCAATTCAATTTTGAGAAGGTTTGACTGAGAATCGAGCGAGAAATCTCCACTTGAATCTCGCAGGAGCAAGGTGCGTTCACACCAATGGTGGCAAGAACCAGCTTGTAAAGAAGATGACAAAAGTTAGGGACCTAAATGTATATTTTTTGAAAGTTAGGGGCATAGGTGTGAGAAAAAATAGTCAGACAGGACCAAAATGTAAACTTGGTCAATATGATCTCATATTGGGCCCAAATTTTGATACAAATCTAATTTGGACCTAAGGAATCTAATGGTGAAGTTGTATTTTGATTTTGAGCTCGTTTGACTGGGTAATCTATGTAAAAACCTAAATTAGGGCAAAAGTTTGTCTGTAGCTCTATTTTGGATTAAGACGGGTTCTGATGGTCAAATTGAAGATGCCAAACCCTAGAGAATATTTTTATATGAATTTTAGAGGGTTTAGGTGAATTTTATCCTGATCAGAACCTCAGTAGATTAAGCGGGTCTATTTTTAGGATTTTAGATGTCATTTAATTTCCATAATGCATGAAAACCTGTTTCGTTCTATATGAACCCTTTTGTTAGACTCTAAAGAACATTTTTTCCTTTATTTAACCCCTGAGAAAACCTGCGGTTATTCTATTTTTGTGATAGAACGGTAAATTTGCATAAATAACCCTGTTTTCTTATTTTCCCCTCAAATCAGTGTTTTGTGCCCTTAAGACCTTTTGAAAGATATGTAGGAGATTTTATTGACTTAATCAGATCAAACTGAGCTAGTTATGGCTCATGATGGTGTTCCCATCATGTTCAGCTAGGAGAAAAGCTATTTTATGGTTCAGCAGGGCATTGTTCTTGGGCATGTAGTGTTTGAGAGAGATTTAGAAGTGGATAAGGCCAAGGTTGAGTCCATTTCAAAGCTTCCACCGCCCACCAATGTCAAGCAAATCCAATTATTCCTGGGCCATGCGAATTTTATAGGTGCTTCATTAAAGACTTCAGCAAGATTTCTAAGCTACTTTGTGACTTACTGGAGAAGGATACTGCCTTCGTTTTTGATACAAAGTGTACTGAGGTCTTCCAAGTCTTGAAGGAGGCCCTCATAACCGTGCTTATCTGGCAAGCATTTGATTGGACCCTCCCATTTGAGTTGATGTGTGATGCCTCGAATTTTGCCATGGGAGCGGTCCTTGGTCAAAGGGTTGATAAAAAGTCTCATGTGCTGTACTATGCTAGAAAAACCCTTATTGATCCACAACAAAACCACACTGTGATAGAAAAAGAACTTCTTGCGATAGTATTTGCTTTGGAGAAGTTTAGGTCTTATCTTCTGGGATCTAGGGTTGTTGTGTATACTGATCATTCGACCTTGAAGCATTTGCTTGCTAAGAAGGACAACAAACTTAAGCTGATTAGATGGATTATGTTACTATAGGAGTTCAACCTTGATATCCGTGACAAGAAAGGGGTTGAAAATGTAGTCACCGATCATTTATCCAGGATCCCAGTTGAGGCTTCAACCTCGTTAGGAGACATTCATGACACCTTTCATGACGAAACAGTGATGGTGGTACAGGCAACAACACCTTGGTATGCTGATGTCATCAAATACTTAGTCATTAACGAAACCCCCAGTATGTGGAATGAGCAGAAGCGAGATGAATTTCTCGTTGACACTAAGTAATATCACTAGAAGGATCTCGAGTTCTTTAGAATAGGTCATGACCAGGTCTTACGTAGGTGTGTGCCAGAGGAGGAACAGCATAGTGTTTTGAATTTCTGTCACACACTACACTGTGGAGGACACTTTAGTGCTAAGAAAACTATGCATAAAGTTCTCCAATCTGGTTTCTGGTGGCCCTCACTTTTCAAAGACACATACTTATGAGGGGGCATGTCTTCGTTGTTAACAGACTGGAACGATCGAGAAACGAGATGAGATGCCCCAGTAGTCCATTCTTCCAGTCGAGATATTGGATGTCTGGAGTAGAGATTTTCATGGGCCCCTTCCCATTATCTCATGGCAATTGATTATGTGTCAAAGTGGATGAGGCTATTCCGACTAGGAACAACGATCACTCTGTGGTCCTGACCTTCGTTAAGGCCAATATCATTTCCTGATTTGGATGCCAGAGGACAATCATTAGTGATGTGGGACCTCATTTCAGGAATGCACACTTCACCTATCTACTCAAAAGTCTTGGTGTCACCCACAAAGTGGCCACCCCATATCACCCGCAGACGAGTAGACAAGTTGAAGTGTCTAATAGGGAGGACAAATGAATTCTGGAGAAAACTGTAAGACCCAACAGGAAAGATTGGTCGAAAAAACTTGATGCACTATGGGCTTACAGAATTGCTTATAAGACCCCCTTGGTTATGTCTCCCTTCCGTATAGAGTATGGCAAAGCCTGCCATTTTCCTATTGAGATTGAGCATAGAGCTTATTGAGCTATTAAGAATGTCAACATGGATCTCAAGAACGCAAGCAATGCACACTTATTAGAACTGACTGAGCTTGAAGAATTAAGGAATGATGCTTATGAGACTGCTCAAGCTTATAAAGAGGGCACTAAGGTCTTTCATGATAAACACATCCTCCACAAAACCTTTGAGCCCAACTAACAGGTCTAGCTGTTAAATTCTAGACTCAAGCTATTCCCTAGGAAACTTAAGTCCCGTTGGGATGGGCCATACATTGTCACGCAGGTGTTCCCGCATGGTGTAGTTGAGATCCAGAATCCTCATCTGGTGAGACTGTCAAGGTAAATGGTCAACGCTTAAAACCATATTGATCAGTCCACTTTACTGGAGTGCTAATTAGCCCAAGTAATTATTAATTACATATTCCTAATCATGATTTAAATGATATTTTATCTTATCCTGCATATATTTGTATATGTTAAAGTTACCATTAATAACATGCTTTTATGATAACAAGCAGGACATGGGGAGTAAATACATGCATGCCCCCTCAACACACCGCCACCCACCAACTACCAATCCAAGCAAGCAAGCCTCACGCAACCCAACCTCCTCCATCTGACCTGCTCCGTCTCAACCTTCACGCAAGGCCAACCAAATGTTCACTCTATTTTTAGAGTTAACAGTAGCCGTGAAAAGGGGAGAGGAGGAGAAACGAATTCAGGAAGAATTTAAAAGGCAAAGGCATCTTCTCCAAGGAGATTATCCATCTTCCCTTGGCACTGCGGAGGATCTCCTCCTTCCTCCACCATCGTGGAACCGATGTACCCTGTGAACCAAGTGAACACTATGGCCAAAAGCTTGGTCCACGGTACTTGCCGTTCTCCAGAACCATGGGTGCACATGGTGATAGCATGCCCACCACCATGCCCTCCCCTCTTCTATTTCCATCTTCTTCCTCTTGTCCTTCTACGTAACAGACCACCACCACCATTGCTGACCCCCTCGCTGCAGATCACCCCTCCTTAATGCACCGCCTATAGCCACGTGACCAGCGCACCTCCCACCTGCCATCGACGCGCTACCCGCACGCAGGCTGCGCTTCCGCTTCTCACGCACCACGCACCAACACCTCACCCTTGTGCACCCAAGGACAACTATTCATCTTCTTTGAAAGAACCAATTATCGGCATCAACCATCTCCATGCAGCCACCTCATCCGGATGCTGTTCTCCGTGTTGTTGACTTCCTCGCGC
Source organism: Thalassia testudinum (assembly GCA_037157565.1). Lineage (NCBI taxonomy): Eukaryota > Viridiplantae > Streptophyta > Magnoliopsida > Alismatales > Hydrocharitaceae > Thalassia > Thalassia testudinum. Next base: position 939,401 of record JAZHRO010000080.1, read on the forward strand.
TCGCCTCAACGCCACGAGGCCACCCACGACCACGGCAGCTCTTCCCACCATCCACACACACACGCGCACAAGCCTCGCCAGCATTCTCTTCCTCCATCAGCTGGCTGACTCCGGCCGCCTCTCGACGCCCCGACACCGTCATCTCAAAGCCTACATCCCAGCCACCCTCCACCGCGCACCGCAGGACCACCCGCACCCCACGACACACGCGAGGAAGGGAGAGGAGAAATCCTCTATTTCTCTCGTATTTCTATTTACGCCTTATGCCATTGCAAATTCTACTATTCTTCTATTTATTGAATTAATAAATTACGATAGATTTGCTTGGATATCCCTCTGATTTATTCGCATTGCGTATAGTTGCATTTATCACAAAAAATGATAACGTAAGGGATATTGGTTATGGGGAACAAGTTCTATTTTGATTAAGATTGGTGGTGCTTGTCAATACCAAGATCATTATTGACATATTTTCATGATGGTGATTTTGTATGTACGCACCTATATTCTTGATTAATTACATAAATAATGACTTATGTTGAAAAAGTATTGCACAAATTAGCATGCACACCCATTAAGTTTCCCGAATAATTGAGGCACCACTCACTAGTGCAATAGGCAAATTCTTGCCTGTGGAGATGACCTAACTATCTTCGTGGTTAGATTTTGAATAATTAAATATTTTGAAAAGCGATTTTCTACCACACATGAAATACGACATGTCATTTTATGTTAAAGTTGTTATCGAAAACGACTATCGCTCTTTCAAATGGCGTCGTTGCCAGGGAGGAAACACGCCTATTAATTTTTTTAGAAAATTTATATTATTTTTATGTTATTTGAAATCTTTTCTGAATTACTGACATTGGCTCTCTTTGTGTACACGAATCAAATGACGAATGCGGTGGGCACACACTGCAAAGACGATATTTTTGGTGGACCTTGACGCTACCTAGAGGGCAGCAACAGGAGCATGTGGGCCTTGATCCCACGCATATGGAAGGAGGATTGGAAATTTAACTTTTGTCTTGTGGACCCATGTTGGGTGTTTTCGGGAGCGTGTTCTCATTTTATTTAGATTATAGGATTATTCGAATTGTTTGAACTACATGTTGGTTAGTTAGTTAGATTAGGTCTGTTTGCTTATTATTATAAAAAAAATATTCAAACTGCCTACTAGAAGCTGCATATCTATAGGTGACCATCTAGGATTGATTGAGCAGCATCTAGCTTTTCCTTTTGCATTGCAAACATCCTGCATTGAAGAGAGCTGGAGTAAGGTACGTCTTTTCTTGTGCATCAGTTATCTACACACACATTGCAATTGGACATAATTAAAAAAAGACCATTTAAGATGATTTGAAAATATTAATTAAGTGGTCACATTACTTCTTGAAAAGAAAGAAAAATATATATGAAGTGTTTGAATAACGTGATTGCGATTTTCAAAAGGAAAAATCACTTTTCGTAGTGTGATGCACACTTCCTACACTGAGCATGCACTATAGGCACTGCACTAGGACTTGGACCCTTAAGGCTATAAGCATCGATCTCTTTATCGATGCAAACCCTCCTATCTCACTTTGTTACGGTAGTTTTAACTTTTGCCCAAGTGACTTGATACTCTGAGGGGGACACCCCTTAAAGGAATTCAAGGGTAGTTAAGAGGCACCATTAATGCAATGCCTCAAAGGAAGGGTTCGCCCTACTTGCATCCCTTGGTTCCATCCTTGGAGTACCTTTTTACTTGATAATTATAGAATATCATCGTAACAAAGTATACGTCTTTAGGGCACTCGAAGGTCAATTTAGAGTGCGTAATTGCTTCACAACTTGATTGATCACCCAAAAAGGACAAAAACTAACCTCAACCTTCTTAATAGTTATTGACCAGAAATTTCAAGTGCCTCATTTCTCTTATACCACTTACGTGGGAATGGAGAAACACTACCTCGACTATATTTGGCCAAGCTAAAGAGTTGGAAGGGGACTTAAAGAACTTTAAATCAACAAAAGACCTCTTTCCTTGTGTTTGCTTGGTGTGTGTGTGATAGAGCTCTCTAGGATGTTTTCTGTTTTTAATCTATCTAAGTCCTAAGAGAGTTAAACCATTTAATTGAAAAAAATGGACTATCCTTACTTCTATCATTTTAACTAGGATCCCATGCCCCAAGCATATCCATCCTTTGATGGGTACATTAACAATTCATGGGATCATTCATATTCCTATCTTGGGAGTACTGGCCTGATAGCTCCCATTTTTTAGCAAAGCCTAGGAGTGGGATTTTCCACCCATGGAATCCTCCTATGCAAACACCCAACCCTCTCACCCTTCACGATTTTCCTTATCGAGGTTGGACAGATACCCCTAGGCAACCAGAGCCTGAGATTGACTATCCTCCCCAATCTAATGGTAGTAGCCTCTCCTCTTTTATGATAGAAATGCAAAAATAACAAAAAGAAATGATGAAGTCTATGGGAGAGATGTTAAGGGATAGTCAACAATTAAACAAAGAAATTAGACAACTTAGCTACTCCCTTACTAGTGATTCTGATCCCTACCCGTATAAGTGTAATCATGAAAATAATTCTGAGGAAACCAATGACAATAGGGATCCCGTTTTGAGTAGCTATCACTTAGACTCTCCTCATGAGACATGGCCACTAGAGGAGAACGATCTTAGTGATTATCCACCCGAGCTATATTGGAGTCAAAAGAAAGGGAAGATGGTACCTCTTGAGGACCTTGACCCTAATGATAGTATTTTCCTTACCCTTGGTAACCTGGGTCAAGGTCCTACTATTCATATCACTTCCCCCATTAATCATCTGGTGGAACCCCATTCTACCCTTAGTGAGCCTAATCCTGACCCTCCACTTAGGGAATTAACACCTACCATCTGACATTCTGAGGATTTAAATGCACCCAATGAAGGTGACCCTAAGGGAATGGAGGATGAATTGGATCAATTTTGGTCCCAGGGGTACAAAGAGTCTATTTTAGAGGAGGATGATAACCCGATGGAGGAACTTGGCCTTAGAGTTTGGAGTGAATCACAGGGGGATTATATGTTATTTGTGGACTTGCCCTTTGAGGATATAAATAATCTGGTGAAATCCAAATTCCTCCCTTCTTTTGATTTTGCGAGTTATCCTTTGCAAAACCAGGAGTTGACATTGGAGGAGGACGAACGCAATAGTGAGAAGCCTAGGAGAGACTCTCGGGGATAATACACATCAATTGAGGATTTATGTCTTGAGAAGAACAAAGAATTGAGTGATACAGGCTTACTCCAAAACATCAAGACTGATCCTCCTTTAGAAATAATTGAGGATACTAAAGCAACTCCTTTCTTTACTAATGAATCACATATACACCCCGACAAAAACTTGAGTGAATCAAGAGAATCCGAAGATGAAATTAATGATAATGATTCTGTTGCTTCGACCCTACCATCAAACGAATTTAATTTGGAGTCCACCATTTATTCACATATACTGGAAGGTGAAAATATGACTCCGATCATCAATGATAGGCAAGGTGACGTGAATTTTTATGCAATAATTGTTAGGGAGAATACACAATCTGAATCGTTGTTGGAATTGGAGTCGACACCGACTAAGCCCTCATTGGACTTAATCATTACCTCCCAACACCAAAAACAACCCTTACACTCCCTAACCAATCCTTAGCTCAGGTCTCTGCTTACATACATTCTTTTTGGGGAGCATATCAGGCCAGTACATCCTCTGGTAGAATGGCGAGTTTGGATTGATACTTGTACTTTTAGTTTCGCAATTCAAGGGTTTGAAATAATTATGTTTATATCTTTTAAAACCCTTCCTGCTTTAGAGGACCCTTGTGATCCTCCACTTATTCTGTTTCGGGAGGTCCCTTATCATGTTCCTTTTGTTATTCCTAGACCTCCCCAGGTAGCCCACGAGGTTCTCTGTTTCATGTCTTCTAGCGAGAATTTGGAATAACATTGCAACATCAGCCCGCCAACATCCGTGGCTACCTATTTTCTAGGCTCGCGCTGTTATGCATATTTTTAGGGCCTAGCTCTTTCTGTTTGGAACCAGACTTACAGGTTTCCTATAAGTCTGGCTGCCAATAGAAAATGCAACGCTTATTGGGGGGCAACCCAGCGTTCAGAATAACACCATCATCAGATGATTTCTTTCCTTTCTCCCCCTGTTTTAATTTTACAATGAGGACATTGTAGGATTTAGGCATGGGAGGTGCATTTTGCATTTTAGGCAGTATTCACACATTTAGGTTAGGTGCATTAGTATAAAAAAAAAACTCTTGAGTTGAACTGGTTAGTCCCTAGCAGAAGATTGTTATAAAGGAAGTGTCATTAAAGATTTTCTTCTTAAATTATTTCTTAAGTTTAGAATCCAGTACATTTACTTCACTTGCACGTAGACTTAGTAATGGATCTTTGAAGAAAACGAATAAGCATTTTTAATCTACTGAACCCTTGGATAGTTAATAGGGAGTCAGGCATACTATCTTCTATTAGATCCACCTCATATTTGTGAGAAGAAAGTAGAGAGACTACTGGGGTGCTAAGTCTAGTGCAATGACTCTTAAGTTCTGGATAATTAGATGATGATACCTTCGAGTTAGGCATAGTTTTCGGTCTCTATTCCTATGTGCGTACATTGTGTGAATTGCTTAGAGTCACCAAATAAGGCAGATACATAGAGATGGAGTCCTAATAAAACTGACTTTGGTGGATGGTTACGACCATCCTTCATAGAGTCCTTGACTGAAGGAGGGTAGTAATGTCAAAGGTCAGAAATACGATTGTCCTATCCATTCCTTCCTGGTGCTGAGAGCAGGCACTTCCACCAAATAAGCCACACAATATCCTCTTGACCACCATCATCCCTAATAATACCTCATGAATAAAAGTCTACGTCGTGTTATGTTGATTTATATAAAAAAAAGGGAAGAGAGAAATATTTATATTTAGAAAAATATATATAAAAAAAGAGTCCAAGTTTGGAGTTTTATCTTCATGTCATTTTTTGTGTCAATGTTTTTGAGGCAACAACAAAAACACTCATTACGATCCACCAAATATGACCCATACCTACTTTCAGTATTTCTGATCACCCGAATACTGGCTGACTTCCAACTTAGTTGTAGGGTTGTTAGAATTTTTGTTGACGTGTGATTGCCATGTGAGGCCACCAAATAATAAGTACATTTACAAAAATCCGGTAAGATATGTGATCTCTGAAAAAAAAGAAGGAAGAAAGAGGAAAAGAAAAGAGAGAGGGAGTGAGCATAAGGGAATGCAAAGAGAGCACAGTATTTAGCCTTTCTCTGAGTTGATTTATTTGATAGTCTAGAGATCTAGAGTTTGCAGTAATAGATTACATGTAGCACCAGATGAGTGTGTGCCACCAAATACAAATCCATTTAACTCAGTATCTCCTATCTAAGCCAAAAAGCTGGGGTCAAACTACATATTATTTTCTGTTTTATCCCTGAGGGAAGAAGTTGCCTATCCTAATAAATTGTTTGCCAAGAGTTAAATACGAACTGTAAATATAAGTTGGCTTTTCACTTAGATCCGTTACCTAGGCTACTATCACTTCACATTCGTTTGGATCTCTAAATTTTTGGAATAAGGAAAGAAGAAATCTTCTGGTTACTTCTATTGCTTTTCATTTTTTCTTGAGACTAGCAAAACTTAGGCATGGGGGTATTTGATCAGTCCACTTTAGTGGAGTGCTAATTAGCCTAAGTAATTATTAATTACATATTCCTAATCATGATTTCAATGATATTTTATCTTATCCTGCATATATTTGTATGTGTTAAAGTTACCATTAATAATATGTTTTTATGATGACAGGCAGGATATGGGGAGTAAATATGTGCATGCCCCTCAACGCACTGCCACCCACCAACTACCAATCCAAGCAGGCAAGTCTCGCGCAACCCAACATCCTCCATCTGACCCGCTTTGTCTCAACCTTCACACAAGGCCAACCGAATGTTCACTCTATTTTTAGAGTTAACGGAAGCCATGAAAAGGGGAGAGGAGAAACGAATTCGGGAAGAATTTGAAAGGCAAAGGCATCTTCTCCGAGGAGATTATCCATCTTCCCTTGGTGCTGCGGAGGATCTCCTCCTTCCTCCACCGTGGAACCGACGTACCCTGTGAACCAAGCAAACACCGTGGCCAAAAGCTTGCTCCACCGCACTCGCCGCTCTCCAGAACCATGGGTGCACACGGTAACAGCGTGCCCACCACCACTTCCTCTCCTCTTCTGTTTCCATCTTCTTCCTCTTGTCCTTCTACGTAACAGACCACCACCACCATTGCCAACCCCCTCACCGCAGATCACGCCTCCTCAACGCACTGCCTACAGCTACGTGACCAGCGCACCTCCCACCCACCATCCATGTGCTTCCTGCGTGCAGGCTGCGCTTCTGCTCCTCACGCACCACGCACCAACACCTCACCCTTGTGCACCCAAGGATAACTGTTCATCTTCTTCGAAAGAACCCATCACCGGCGTCAACCATCTCCACGCAGCCACCTCATCCAGACATCATTCTCCATGCCGTCGACTTCCTCGTGCTCGCCTCAACGCCATGAGGCCACCCACGACCACAGCGGCTCTTCCCGCCATCCACGCGCACACGCGTGCAAGCCTCACCGGCGTTCTCTTCCTCCATCGGCCGACCGACTCCGCCGGCCTCTCGACACCCCGACACCGTCATTGCAAACCTACATTCCGGCCACCCTCCATCGCGCACCGCAGGACCACCCGCGCCCCACGACGCACGTAAGGTAGGGAGAGGAGAAATCCTCTATTTCTCTCATATTTCTATTTATGCCTTATGCCATTGCAAATTCTACTATTTACTTATTTATTGAATTAATATATTACGATAGATTTGCATGGATATCCCTCTAATTTATTCGCATTACGTATAGTTGCATTTATCTCAAAAAATGATAGCATAGGGGATATTGGTTATGGGGAACAAGTTATGTTTTGATTAAGATTAACGATGCTTGTCAGTATCAAGATCATGATTGACATATTTTCATGATGGTAATTTTGTATGTACGCACCTATATTCTTGATTAATTACATAAATAATGACTTATGTTGAAAAAGTATTGCACGAATTAGCATGCACACCCATTAAGTTTCTCGAATAATTATGGCACCACTCACTAGTGTAATAAGCTAATTCCTCCCTGTGGAGACGACCTAACTATCTTCGTGTTTAGATTTTGAATAATTAAATATTTTGAAAAGCGATTTTCTACCACACATGAAATACAATGACATGTCATTTTATGTTAAAATTGTTATAAAAAATGACTATCACTCTTTCACGTATGTTACTCTTTCTAATGGCCAGGTATTGGACTCCTACAGATTGGAGGAGCCTTAGCTCCAAACACTCTCTACCTCAGGTAATATCTTTCCTTGCTTTTGCTTTCTAATGAGGATATTGTTAGATCTGAGCATGAAGGGGTATAACCTGAGGTTGTACATAGAATTTATACATATTTTGCATGCATGTAATTAGGACTTTTATTGCATTAAAAAAAAAGGACAAGAAAAGGAAGGTGATGAAATCTTTGTGACCTAAATTGCAAATATAATGAGGAAAAAAAGAAAGAAGAGAGAAACATAGAGAGGAAAAGGTGCAAAAAATTATGCTGGTCCAGCATTTGTTACCTAAGTTCTGGGTTGGATTAGATGATGAATTAAGTCCTGAAGTGCTAAAGAGAAAGAGATAAGTGAGGGATATCGACTTTAGGCTTCTTGGGTCAGTTTTAGGGCTTAAACACTCACGTATTTGTTAAAATATGGACTATTCCTTAAGAGGTTGAGGGAGTTGCAAGCCTGATGTATTAACTCTAAGGCTTAGGAAGTATGCGGCCCTGTTGATTAGACTTTGGTTTGTGGGACTTGGTAACCTAGGCACCCAAAAATCACACACCGATCTGGTTTAGTGCACATAATGAAGAATAATGCCAAAAAAGTGACTATTCTTAAAATGTTTTCCTGCAAATTTTACTTAGGAGCATCTTGAAGACACAAGTTGATTGGACGAGTTACCGATGCGGAGAGGAGGAATGAAAAATATTCTCTTTGAAGATGCATTATAACATAATGTGTCATCGATGCTTGTCTCCTAGGATATCTAAAAATCCTACCGGGGGCACGAAAGCAATTTGTGCTGGTTTAGATACCATGGGCGGTATTATCCCGAAATGTCGATTGCCAAGGTCTGAATTTAGCTACAGAAATCCATGGGTGGTACTATCCCGAAGTGTCGAAAGCCAGGGTTCTAGGGGTTGTCATGGGCAGTGCTATCCCAAAGCATCGATTGCCAGGGACCCTATGAGAATTGATGGTAGGGACAAGGAATCCGATATAGATCGTGCTTAGGGTCAATCCGATGTTGGGTTTAAGGGAATTTAAAAGGAAAAGACCGAAAAGTCTTGAAATAATATCTCTCTATCTCTCCTATAAAAATGCACTGGCAAACTAAACCTAGACTTGCTGCACATACGCACGGGTGCTTAAATCGCTAGGGTCAATGAAGCTCTAGGCAGTTCTTGTTGGCCTTAGAAACCTTTGCGGCGGACCCAAGGCTGAGGCTGGTCAGGTCCGTATCTTGGCTGGTACTTGAGTGCCTTTAGGCTTATAGTTGGTATTTCGATCTAGTCTTTAGAGGTAGGGCACGATAAGGCATCTTGACAAAAAAATCCAGCTCTGAGACCTGATCTGCTTCGTATGATTTTGCTTGAGACTAGCAAAACTTAGGTATGGGGGTATTTGATAGGTCCACTTTAGTGGGCTAATTTAAGGCCTAAGTATATTATTATTGGGACGAAAATTTAAATTAGGGCATGCATTATGTTGAACAAATTGAGTAAGCTTTGGATTTCCTACATTTCATTTATGTTATTTGATTAATAACTTTTCATGTAGGAGTAATTGTGGAAGTTCAATTTTATTGGCATCAATTATAACAACATTGTGACAGTTGATTTTCCAGGAAAATCATCAAAGATTCTCTCATAAAGCTTGCTTTATTTTCACTCTTATCATTTTGGCAAGCTTAATTTAAAACGGAAATAATGGCTTTATTTTTTTTCTTTTGAAACTAATAATGGCTTTATTATGCAACAACTACATATTTGTCACTAATGCCCTTCCATATTCCCCCCTCGTTAACTTCTCTCTTTCTCATTCTCTCTCTCTTTCTTTTTTCTTCCTCTATAATAGGCACGCAAAGAAAGAGGGGAGGGACCATCTTCTTCCTAGGAGGAGAGCCCTCTCTCCAAGCACTGTCCCTCTCCACCATGACCGCGACAATAGCCACCGCACCCTCCGCCGTTCGTCACCACCCCTTGACCTCCTTCCAGCGAGTTATCATGCAACGACCTCCAGCTGTGACAAGCCACACGGTGACAGCGTGTGGTTTGCGTCGTGACCATCACCGTGTTCACCACCTTGTCAGCAAGCTCCTCTCAACCAACGTGTAGCACCTTCTTCTTCTGCTCTCTCATCACTCTGCGATAGCAGGAGGAAAGCCACCCTCGATGCACCACTCAACTCAGATCCAACGACTCGCGAGGTTGCCACATCGCGTGACGGTTGGTGTGCGCATGCAACAACTGAAGGTAAGAAGGTAGGCGACGTGGCTTCACGTGAGATGTCCGATCAATGATGAGCAGTCCTCCTTGCAAGTGCTCTTTAGCAACAACAGTCTTTAGTGACATTTACATGCATCACTAAAGGCTGTATATTAAATCTTAAGGCCTTTAAAATGACTTTTATGCCCTTCTTCCTTAACTATAAAAGGGACCACATACATATAATTTTCATCATCCCTTCTTTTTTTTTCTCACCCTCTCCAAAGCTCTAAAGAGCTAGTAGCAAACCTGGGATGCTCCTCTAGAGTAAAAAATTCAAAATTTTGTACATCTTCTTACCCCTTCGTGGAGCATCCCATGGTCATCTTCTCGCCACCATTCGGGAAGCAGATTCCGCTGCGATGTCGCCCTACTTCATCCTCTGTCCTCCAACCCCCTGTTCTCCCTCGTCCAACATCTCACCACCCTCTTTTGGGTGCTCCATCAACGTGACTCGTCCTCCAAGCAGCCGTCGAGGAGGATTTTCTCATCCCTATCTTTTTACCGCTTTTCTGGTGTAGTTTTAATTTTGTGAGCAGATGTAATAGACATGACTCTATGGTTATGAAATACTTCATTTTCTCTCTATTTTTCTCTTTCTTTGTACTATTCTCTCTCATTCTTCTATTGCTTATTCTTTAAGTAGTTTAGCTTGCATAGAATAATTTCAATCAGCTACTCTGCTTTGTGAGAATAATTCAAAATGCAATTTTTAATCAAATGTTCACCTCCCCATATTCGACTTGAAACTCACCAGAGTTTAGGTAAAATTTATTTGGTAGCAAATTTTCTTGCGAACTTGCAACGACTTAGGTTTTCCAAAATCAAACTTTTCGCAACGATTTTCTCGCTCATCAGTGCACTTAGGACTTAGGTTACTATAATTTGGGCTCTTTCACAAGTATCTAAGAAAATGAAAAAGCAAATAACAAATACATAGAATAATGAACAAAAAATTCTATCCTATTCTTCTCTTCATCTTCAAGCTTTAACCCTAAGCCCCATCATCAATCTTCTTCCTCCAAAGCTATTTAATGCTTTTCTCCTCCATCAAGCTCCTTCATGGGCAAGTGCTTGAGCTCCTTCATACTTGTTTCCTTTCGTATTTAACCTACATACTTAATCTCAAATGCAACCGTGATGTGTTTGCACTAACAATCTACACGCGTTCTTGTCATTTATGCCTGGTCAAATGAATTCACTTACTCCATCTCTTGTATGTTCGAATAGGTGCAGAAGGATGTGGAACCTTGAGGTGAATAAAAACTTGGGGGAGTCAAAGGAGTTTGTTGAATCATATGAGCTTGATACGCCTTGTTTCGATAAAACCCTTGAGGATTATGTTCCTGATTAGACATGTTTTTAGGTTTCGGAATGGGTTTCGGTGAGAGGACACCAGTTTGTCTATCATCAGGTTTAGGCCCTATTTGGTTCTTCAGATCCTGGATGGACTGGGTCAATTGTTGCATAGCCTGCAACATGGAAGTATTTGTGTCCATCATTTAATGGCTCTAATTCAGGATAGCCAATTCAGTTTGGCTAGGCTGGTTAGGGGGCACAAGTTGGAAAGTTTGACCCTGGTTATAGGTAGTAGGTGTTAGTGCTAGAGCACCACGATTCTTTATTTTGATGATAACAAAACACATGTCTTTTAACATTTGCTTTTGAGTCCTACTTTTCAGGTCAAATTGCAAATGGAGACAGGTGTTTAGATGGAGTTCTAGCTCGCATCCATGGCGAATTAGAGGAGCTAGACAGAGGCGGAGGAGCTTCGCGAGGAGCGAAAGCTTGAAGATGGAAGGACAAGAAGAATATGATAGATTTCTGTTTATCTTTTTCTATGTACTTTTGTCTTTATATTCTTGCTCTTTTTATTTCTTAGAATATCTGTTAAAGAGCCTCAAAGGATCCTTAAAGTAGTCCTAGGAACACCTACACTACCCTAGGATACTTAGGTTTTTTATAGAGAACTTAGAAAACCAAAATAGGGATCAAACAACCTTTTCAGACATCTAATCTGAATTTCAGACGTCCGATAAAAACTTTTAAGATGTTTGACTGTTGACTCAGACGTCTGATTATTTAGGCTGGGCTTAGTTAGTTCTATATGATGAAATTAGACATCCAGACCTTAGTCCAGACATCTTAGGAGATGTCTGATGCCTTTGTTAGACGTCCAATTAATGGACCGTTGGCTTCCTTAGCAAATGTTAAGGAAATGACCATTAGCCTCGTATCAGACATCCGTAGAGGACCCGAGACGTCTGATACAAGACCGTTTTGCCTTGGCTGACCCAAAATCTTCCCTCAGAGATTTTATAGCCGTTAGACTCATTGGGAATCCATTTCTAGAGAACAAATAGGTTTCCAGATGTCCAGACCTTATGCCAGACATCCTGTGTGTCATCTGATATCCATACACTAGAACCCTATTTAGCTCTGATTCAAGTCAGTAAGGAAACCCACCTAGAATCAGACGTCTGACTTAGTTCCCAGACGTCTTAAACAGGTTTTCCAGACGTCTGATGCCAGGACCAGACGTTTGATGACTTTGTCAGAATCATGATTAATTCTTACTACAACCTGTTTTTCCTTGAGTTCAACCCCAACGGCTATGGAAGCCTTCCAAGGCCTTCCAAAGCCTTCCTGGACCCTCTATAAATAGAGGAGGGCCCTTTACACACCAAGACACACCAACCAACACACCTTCACATCATTTTGTGTCTTTTGATCTTAAGAAGAATGCTCTAGCTCTCTAAGCCTAGTTCTACATCTAGAGAGCTTGATTCCTGTGCACCCGCTCTCCCGTTGACGTTACGAGAGCATTGCTGTGCCAAAGCGTGGTTCACGCATACGTGTCACTAATTGCACAGCAAAAATGGACCAACAATTGTGCCATCTTATGCTATTTCCTAGCATTGCCAATGTATATTGGTTGCCATAGTCGCATTTGTAAAAATAAACGCATGCATGCATTTATTTGAGAGGGGAGGAGAGCGAATAAATTGGCCCTGTAATTAACGTATTCTTCAAGTGCTTCCTCGCAAATTTGCCATCTTCACTTTTTTTATTGGCTTTGAATTTCTTCTCCGCGGCTGCAGGGCATGGCTTGCTCTTCACGCCATTCTCTGCCTCAGCTTGCCCTGCCAGCCGCATACACAGCCATGCATAGCCCAGGGCATGGCTGTGCTTGCCTCCTTCCTCTTTAAAATGGGCACAGCTATCTTCCTTGCGGAAAGGCTGGTCCACACAACACACACAGACAACATCTTCTTCTTCCAGGCCATCTCCTCCCCTCTCCCTTCCATACGCAGCCTCTCTTCCTCCTAAAGAGCTACGCTGCGGGCAGGAGCAGCTCACAGTGGTACACAACCACCACTGTGAGTCCCACCACCGCCCAGCTCATCAAAGAGCCGGTGGGCGTGGTGGTTCACCTTTCTGATTTCGTCGTTCCAGCCATTTTCGCCATTGCCGCAAGACTTGAGCTTTGAAGCTCAAGCACAACAGTAGCACGGCACCGGCCTCTCCTTCCGCTCGCGCAAGCCATCGCGTGCCCCTGCAGCAGCCGACGTAGCTTCTTCTGCGCGCGTAGGCTCGCTCCACAACGCCCGCGCATGCAGAACTGGCCACAGCTGGTCGCACGAGCCGAGTGCGCACTATAGCTACTGCTCACGCTAGAGAGAAAGACAATGTAACTACAGTACGGTGACAGGAAAGTTTCTCACTTATCCGGTCACCGCGTGCTCTATCTCTGCGCTGCAACCGTCGCTAACCCACCCGCGCGCCTGCTTCTGCATACCCCTATGCCCGATGCGTCTACTCCAACGCCCGCTTCTTTGCTCGCATTCACCTTAGTGCATAGCGTGGTGCGTTGCGCCACGCAGTGCACTGCGCTGCAGTCTCCCTCGCGCCCGCTCCCTCCAGCGTGCACGTGCATCTTCACGCGCCTACGCCTGCATGTGGACCACCAGACGACGGCTGAAGCCTTCAGATGACTTAACTCGCCAACAGACGCTCTCTCTCTCTCTCTCACTCCCTCCCGTAGACACATACACACACACACTCTCGTACACACACCCACTCACTTGTACACGACTATATACTTATATATATATATATACATACATATATCTATACATATATTATTACCAATACAACTAAGTATAAGTATATATATATATATGCATATATATACACATATATTTATACATATATATATATACAAATATACATACATATATACATATATATCTATATAAATATATATAACTATATACATATATTACTATATATATATATATATATATATATATATATATTTATATATATATATATATTTATACACATATATATACATATATATACATACATATATACATATATATATCTACATCTATATAGTTATATATACATACAGATATATCTAATTATAAATATATATATATATACATACATACATACATCTATCTATCTATCTATCTATCTATATATATATACACACACACACACACACACACCTATATAATTATAACCATATCTATATATATACATATAAATATATATTTTCATATCACCTACCACACGTTGTATCGCGGGAATATCTGCACCAGTTGCTGATATTTCCCAATACACGAGTACAGAAAGAGTCTCCGCTCACACCTTCCACCCATCCATCCTACACTCCACGCGGCACTTCGTCCTGTTGGTTGCATCTTCCTAGACGACGATCAACTCGACACCGTGCTACACACCATTTCCACCTCCACCCCCACCCCTATATATATATATAATATATATATCTATATATATATATACATACTATATTTATCTTATTTCTATTCCTCTTTCCTGCTATTAAAAAGATAAAAAAATATATAAAAGAGAAAAGATAATCCTTAACTTGCAGGTACTCAGTCTTGCGAATAGCAAGGCCAGTTTTGGAACCCTAATTTGGATCAAAGCCAAGAACCTGATTTTGAAGGTGTACCTCAAGGACAAAAAATTATCAGAAAAAAAAATCTTAAATAGAAAAACACCAAAAACATAATAAACAAACGAAAGCGATTCGTTGTAGGAAGGGCGTAGAAACTTATTCACCTCTAATCACGCTTCCCTGAGTTCGACCCTGGGCCTAAAAGTGACCAAGATAAAATCAAGTAGGCCAGGTTAAAAATTTTGTAAAAAGATGGTTAGGCTCGATTTAGGTTAACCATTATACTCATTTCACAGATTAAATCACCATATTAACACCACCTATTTGAGCCCGACCACACCTTTTTCTGGCGCCGTTGCCGGGGAAGTGCGCATTCAGGTGAACCAGTTGCAAGGAGAAGGCAGGCAGACGAAGCCGGAGACGTGGGAAGATCCAAGGCGGGAACGAGAGCATGAAGTCGCCGACACCGCACTGGAGCTTCACCCACGTTGCTGAACAAGTAGGCCTTTCTTTCTTAGCAACTTAGGTCAACTTGTCACCTTAAAAAAAAAAAAAAAAACTAAAAAACACTTCTTGGGATCTCTTGGGGTAAGTGGATTAAAAATCACTTGTTTGATTGTTTGCCATCACTCCCACCACCCCAGGATTTCTCGCCAAACTTCGCATAGCGAAGATCTAAGAATCTTGATTCTTGAATCTTTCGCCGTGTGAAGTAGTCTTTGAGGCAAAAATAAAAAAAGATTGATTGCCATCCCTCTTTGCCTCATTTATCTACAATTCGGGATCACATTTTTGGTGAGGAAACTTGGAATTGAGTTGATTCCAAACCCACCACGACCTTTCACGTGCCTAAGATTCAATCCCGAATACTTCAACCCCAACAATTTGATTTTCTTTATCTTATGGTTGATCCTTGTGTGTGGAAAATCATTTTGGTAATTCGGAGCACTTGAATTGAAGTGCTTTGGCTTCTTTTCACATTAATCTAAAATTGACTCGTGCATCCACACATAGAAATCTCCATCTAGGGAAGCCCATTGCATTTTAGCATACATTAACCAACTGACATTGAAGAAGGGTTTGTTGGGTTTAGAAAAAAAACTTGTATTCTCTCAAAACCCGGAGATTTGTTGAATTGGTAATTCAGCGAAATCCTAAAATCCATACTACTTAAGGCTGAAACTCTAAAAACCATTCACCAATTAAAACTTCAATTCGGGGAGATTTCCCTGTTGCATGCTTGATTTACACACTTTATAAAATCAATCACTTGGGCATTACCCGTAAATAACGTCCTTCACATTCCAGAAGCACTTGATCTTAAGCCTCTAACTAAAACTGGTAGCAACTTGACCCTTATTAAGGATTGGAGGTCTAACTACCTGCGTGTAGCGTCTACGTGCTAGTGAGGGTTCCCGCGTGCTATCGGGTGTCTAAGACTGGGGCAAACAGCCTTTCAATCTGGCCCGGTGGTTCCGTGGTGCTCGCATTCGGTTCCTTAGGTCGTCATAGTAGGTAACTTAGATCTTTAGGTTTAAGGGCACACTGTAGAAGTTAGGAATTTGATTATATTGATTTGTCATCAAGTGTACCTTTGCGGTGTCATTTCTCTCATCTCCTTTTCCCTTCTCATCCCCCTAATTCTTCTTACAGTAGTGCATGTTTGGGAGGAGGTCACAAAACCCTGAACTGTTTGAATTGTTTGATAATTTTAGAAAAGAAGCCGAATCGTCCTCCTCCTCCACAAACATGGCTGCATGCCAACCCCCAAATCCCGAGGGAGGAAACCGCCCTCAAAACCCACCAGGTGGTGGAGCCTTGGATCCCATAACCCACCTCCAAGCCCAAATGGAAATGTATAATGAACAAATTGAAGCCATTAGGGAAACATTGGAGGAAATGCAGAACCCTCCCGAACGGGGGAGCCTAGGTCTTTTAGCTCCTATCAGAATCCCGCTGCTACAGAGACCATAGGACAATTTTGGGTCCCCATGGGCAGGGACGACTTTGAATTGAAACCTAATGTAATTGGCCTGATAATTCTCACTTCCATGGTCTTGCAAGTGAAGATCCTTTTCTCCACTTGGAAGACCTAACCCGATTGGCTGAAATAGTTAAACCGAGAAATATCGGGTTACCAATAGTCCTCATGAAAATGTTCCCATTTTCATTGCGGGATAAAGCGTCGCAGTGGTTACGCACCCTTAGGAGAACCATCCACTCTTGGGAAGAGATGCGAACAGCGTTTCTCAAGAAGTTCTTCCCAATCGGGCGAACCAATGCGCTTCGCTGTGCTATCACTTCCTTTATGCAACAAAATGGTGAACAGTTTCATGAGGCATGGGAGAGATATAATGACCTCCTCAGGAAGTGTCCGCACCACGATCTGCCTAAGTGGCATATAGCCCAGATTTTCTACTATGGGCTAAATGAGACTTTGAAGCAGATTGCAGATGCTTCCTGCGGAGGGAATTTCATGAATAAAGACAAGAATGGAGCATTCGAATTATTTGAAAATATGAGCGAAAAATCAATGAACAATGCCTCCATTGTCGCCTTTAATCGTACCATCCTGCCCCATAATGTCCACGAAGTTGACACGGGACCCTCCCATTCATCCACAGATCTCAGCCTTATCGCACAGAAATTGGATGAAGTCTCCATCGTGCACAAGAAGCTGGACGAGCTTCTGGCCAACCCCGCCCGTTCTATGGCAAATACCCCCACCTCACCACTTCGTCACAATCCCAATTCTTCCAACACCAGGCTTATCCCGAGAAATCCCGTAAGACCTTCCTTACCAAGTGTCGCGCCGAGCGATTCGGTAAGTCATGTGGATCTGACTTCTGCAAGCCAGTATTTTGACATGGAGGACCAAGCCTCCGTGTGCTCGGATGCGTATTTACAAGCAGACGCGTCTTCTGGCATAGAAGACTCTTGCGCCCTGGGGAACAACCCGTTCTCTGCCACTTATAACCCAGGGTGGCGAAATCATCCGAACTTCGCATGGTCCAACAACCCGCAGCGCCAAAACCCCGTGGGTGGACCAATGCAACCGTCCGCACCAGTCATCCTAAGGGCCCAGTCTAATCCCATGGTGAATCCGCCATCGGGCCCTTGCATGCCACAAATAGAACACGCATCAAGTCCTCTTGATAAATTAATGTGAATGATGACGGAAATGTCAAAGCGCCATGAAGAGAACATGACCTCTCTTCAGCACCAATTGGTGCAGCAGAATGCTGAGATCAGTCAACTACGTATGGCGACTCGATCTCAGGACACTCTTCCAGCCCAACCTGTTCCCAACCTGCGAAATTTCGTACCTCGTGGTCCTCAACCACAAGTACGACCTTCTTAGGGGTAGGTTCATCAGATTCTGTAGGCTTCAAGCATTCCACCGGGATTTCAGGCTAATCTCGCTGCAGCACCTCCCTCTTATTTCCCTATTACAAACCCTCCTCCGCCCTATGATCCCACTGGACCCGCATTGTCCAATGCGATCACTACAAGGAGCGGTAAGCAGACCGTTGATCCGCCTCGAGCTGATCCTGGCCCGTCTTCTTCATCGCCCTCTCATTCGGGAGGCATACCGCATTCGAGAGAGGACGATACATCCAAATTGGTGCCAGAATCAGTCCCATTCCCTGAGGCTCTACTGAGGGAGCCAAAAGGCAAGAAGAAGGATACGTAGGCCATTGATAACCTGTGTAATTTATTCAGGGATGTTGAAATCAAGGTACCCTTGCTCGTGGCTATCGACCACATACCTACTGTCACACAATTTTTCAAAGACTACACAACACCCAGGCGACAGTCAAAGAAAACTAAGAATCCGGTGGCTCTCGCCTCATGCGAGTTGTGCTATACTGTCAAATCTACCACCGAAGCAGAAAGATCCGGGCACACCGCTTATTTCCTGTAGCATCCAAGACTGCAATTTTAACCGTGCCCTGCTTGATCTAGGATCTTCCATCAATCTTA
This sequence comes from Thalassia testudinum, assembly GCA_037157565.1. NCBI lineage: Eukaryota > Viridiplantae > Streptophyta > Magnoliopsida > Alismatales > Hydrocharitaceae > Thalassia > Thalassia testudinum. The sequence continues at coordinate 958,013 of JAZHRO010000080.1, forward strand.
GACCAACCATCATGCTCAAAAAATTTTCCTTGGGAAATCTGAAACCCACCCCTGTCACGTTACAGTTGGCAGATCGTTCTGTCAAAATTCAAAAGGGTGTGGCGGAAGACGTGGTGGTTAGGATCAACAGTCTCTGTTTTCCTGTTGACTTTCTTGTTTTAGATATGGAAGTTCCTAGCTCACTTTCTGATTGTCCGATTATCCTTGGTCGACCTTTCTTGGCTACAGCCCACGCCCATATTGACTGCGAGTCGGGCTGTATTAAGATTGCCGTTGGATCCGAGAAGCTCAAGCTTAACATATTCAAGGCATCCAAGAATTTCGATTGTGATTGCATCAAGGATGACACGTCTGACGAGGACATGGCCGTCAGTGCGTGTATCGGACTAATTGGGACCTATTCTGACTGCTGCAGACTGCCTTTAAACACTGACGATTGCCTAACCAACACCTATTGTGACGTTCCCCCATCCCTCCCTATTCCCGTACCTTCTCCTAACTAGACTTCTGACGAGGTTTTCTCCGCTTCCCATACCTCGTGGTCTGAGTCATATCCGGGCTACTCACCGTCGGTCCACACTCTTGAAGACCGAATTGCCCTTTCTTTGCCACCAAATCAGGCGGAGTTGCAACTCCACACTGGGACCTTGAGCCCACATACTACTCACTGGGGCTATTCCTTTTTGGATCCATCTATCCAAGAAGCCCCTTCTCTTGGCCAATCTGAGGGCCAATTTCTTCCTCCTAACTTGTTTTCCGATCCGCCTGGGACACTCTCGTCCCATGAAATGCCAGATCTTTCACCATCCACTCCCGAGCTGAAAGAGCTGCCTAGTACACTAAAGTATGTTTTCTTGGGACCAAATGAAACGCTCCTCGTAATCATTAGTTCAAAATTGACCAAGGATCAAGAGTGCAAACTAACGAAGGTCCTTATGGAACATAAGGCAGCCATTAGATGGTCTTTATCAAACTTAACTGGCATTAGCCCCTCCTACTGCACTCACCGTATACATACAGAGGAGGAGGCTCGACCTTCTCGTGAGATGCAGCAACGTCTCAACCCTAACATGTGGGAGGTTGTTAAAAAGGAAATTATTAAGTGGCTGGATGCAGGTATAATCTACCCGATCAGCGATAGCCCCTGGGTGAGTCCGATTCACGTCGTGCCCAAAAAGGCGGGACTCACCATCCGTGTCAATGACAAGGGCGAATCCATCCCTACACGCACTCCTACATCTTGGAAAGTGTGTGTAGATTATAGGAAACTCAATGCTGCAACCAAGAAAGATCACTTTCCACTACCTTTCATTGACCAAATCCTGGAGTGGTTAATGGGAAATAAATTTTTCTATTTCCTGGATGGATTCTCAGGATATAATCAGGTGGCAATTGACCCCCAGGACCAAGAGAAAACCACCTTTACCTGCCCCTTTAGCACCTTTGCATTTAGAAGGATGCCGTTCGGGCTTTGTAATGCGCCAGCAACTTTCCAGAGATGTATGCTAGTGATATTCCATGACATGGTGGGTGACTTTCTCGAGGTCTTTATGGATGACTTTTCGATCTTTGGATCATCTTTTGATGACTGCCTTGCCAACCTGACACCTATCCTTAGGAGATGTATTGATGTAAACCTCGTGCTTTCTTGGGAAAAAAGTCATTTTATGGTACATGAGGGAATTTTTCTCGAGCATATCATCTCCGATAGGGGTATCGAGGTTGACAGAGCTAAGCTTGATGTAATTGCTGATTTACCTGTGCCTGGCTCTGTCAAACAAATCCACTCCTTCCTGGGATACATCGGTTTCTACAGGAGATTCATCAAAGATTTCTCCAAGATTTCTTGACCTTTAACTCATCTCCTATCGACCGACATACCCTTCGATATGGGCCCCGACTGCATACGAGCATTCACACAGCTGTGTAATGCTGTCACCAAGGCCCCTATTCTCCAGCCACCTGATTGGTCTCTCGACTTTGAACTCATGTGTGACGCTTCCGACCTTGCAGTCGAAGCCATCCTGGGACAAAGACGTGATAGACACACCTTCATGGTGGACTACGCCAGTAAGACGTTAGACGAGGCCCAGCGTAATTATACTACCACTGAGAAAGAACTACTGGCGGTCGTCTTTGGGCTGGAGAAATTCCGCTCTTACCTTCTGGGCTCACATGTTATTGTTTTCACTGATCACGCAGCCATTCGCCATCTCATGCACAAGAAGGATGCCAAGCCCAGACTGATTCGTTGGATCCTTCTGCTCCAAGAATTTGACATTGAGACCCGCGATAAGGTCGGAGCCCAGAATGTTGTGGCTGATCATCTTTCTAGACTGGACCCTGACCATATTGGACTTACTCTGCCGATTAATGAGATTTTTCCTGATGAGCACCTATTGGCAATTAATGTGGCAAGTGGACCTTGGTATGCCGACATTGCCAATTACCTTGCTTCTGGATCCCTTCCACGTGGCTGACCTAAAAACCAGCGCGAGCGTCTCATGGCAGAAGAAAAGTATTATTTCTGGGATAATCCACTTCTTTTTCGAATAGGTGCTGATCAAATCATCCGTCGCTGTATTCCTGACAGCGAATTCCCCAGTGTGCTATCCTTCTACCACGATTAGGCTTGCGGAGGCCATTTCTCTGGGAGGAAAACTGAAGCCAAGGTGTTGCAGTGTGATTTCTTTTGGCCCTCCCTTCACTAGGATGCACACAATTATGCCAAACATTACACTAGGTGCCAGTCATTAGGATCAATGTCATGTCGTGACATGATGCCCTTGCAACCCATCCTAGCTACGGAATTCTTCAAAATTTGGGGAATTGATTTCATAGGTCCCTTTCCTCCTTCCAACGGCTTCGAATTTATCCTCGTGGTTGTTAATTATGTTTCGAAATGGATTGAGGCTATTCCCACACACCGTGTTGACCATGTTATATCCACTCGATTTGTCAAAGACCACATCTTTGCGTGCTTTGGGATCCCTCGAGCCATTATCTCGGATGGAGGAAGCCACTTTACCCATGCTTCTTTTCGGGCACTTCTGAGGAAATACGGAGTCCACCAACGTATCGCATCCCCATATCATCCTTAGACGAACGGCCAGGCAGAGGTGTCGAACCAGCAAATCAAGCAAATTCTCCAGAAAACGGTTCGGCCTGACCGTAAGGACTGGTCCGACAAGCTGATTGATGCACTTTGGGCATATCGGACCACCTTCAAGGCTCCCCTTGGTATGTCTCCTTATAGAATCGTTTATAGGAAGCCTTGTCATTTGCCCGTGGAGTTGGAGCACCGCACTTATTAGGCGGTTCGCCAATGTAACCTCGACCCAGACCTGTGTGGTTGAGAAAGGAAACTCCAACTCCAGGAGCTGGAAGAGCTCCATCGTGAAGCCTATGATTCTGCCTTAACTTTCAAGCAATGCACTAAGGCTTTTCACGACAGCCGTATTCGATGGAAGGAATTTGAGCCATCTCAGCAAGTTTGGCTCTACAATGCCCAGCTCAAATTCTTTCCTGGGAAACTGAAGTCCAAATGGACTGGTCCTTTCCTGGTCTTGAGACCATTTCCCAACGGGGCTGTTGAGATTGAAGATCCCAAATCTGGGCATAAATTTACGGTCAATGGGCAGCGTTTGAACCCAATCTTACTCATGAACCTGCCCCCATTGGAGAAACTGTTGCCCTGCTGGAGGGTAACTAATGTCGTGCCTCATTCTAAGTCCAGGTGGGGACGTTAAATTCAACGCTCGTTGGGAGGCACCCCAACAACACTTCGCCACTGTCACGCTCACTTTACCTTTCACTTCACCACCCACCATCCACCCACCCTACCACCCTGCTGTTTACCCTGCACCTCAGCTCTCGTTACCCGATCTTTAGTCCTTCCTCTACCCTACCCTACATGCATATGACATAGCATCATTTGGCATGCGGGTGGATAGGCATCCATAGGATCTAGGTATTTTAGGGTATCATGCAGTCTCCATCTATCTATAAATATGTTAAAAAAAAATGGTGTTTAGTAATGATCTGAAGGCTGAAACAAAAATACAATAAGTGTTTATGGATATTCAACCACTGTTTTGAAGACTTTCGAGGCCACAGAAGCTTGATTCGCGTAGGCTCGGCTTAATTCACTTGAGCATTGACAAGATAGATCGGAATCTCTTCTAACTAAGGACGTATTCTTGTACCTGAGACACCAATACAGGATCCGTTGGTTTGCTTCTACCCAAGAGCCTAAGTAATCTTGGTTCACACTACACATATCAAGAAAGACCAGGTGAACAAAAGATCCAACCCTAGTGTTCATTAGGGAAGGTGGAGTCCTTACCTCTGCGCGCAGGTAGACTTTTTATCCCAGGATTTAGTCTTGTGTTTAGGAGAGACTCTTTCCACCAAAAAGAAACTCTCCCACCAAAAGAAAAGTGTGCTCCTCCAAATAAAGTTGTAAGAGATATACTGACACGTGTTTCAAAAAAAAAGGATGCAAATAAGTCAGTATATCTCGCAAATGTCTGTAAAGTCTTCCCCCTACAAAAGTTCTTCAGGGCAAGTTACAAATACCCTGTTTTCATTGAGCCACAAATGAAATAAAATGGGAGTTGAGATTTCCGTCATCTTTTTGAGAGTCAATCCAAAGACACGAGCTGAAACTGGGACCAACCTGCACTTAAAAATTCATGAAACCCTGGTCTTGAGTCTTAATGTTCATCTGGTCAGTCTTGATCCTTCACTATGCACAAGCCATAACCTCTTGAGCTCTCGAGTACGGCAAAAACCTCCTGGGTCCTGGAAATTGTACTTAAGGTTTAAATATCAAGAGTCCTGGTTAGTCGAGAGATGGTCTATGTCACATAAGACTTAAAATACTAGTAGTCCTCTCTGCAATTGGTTCTTACAATATCCAACAAACAAACACACCTATGTCACCTCTGAAGAAGATCTTCAGCTTAAGATCATTTCTAAAGACAATACAAAAATGTTTTGCTAAGGACTAGCAAATGATAGGCATGGGGGTATCATTACACAGCAAAAATGCACCAACAATTGTGCCATCTTGTACTATTTCTTAGCATTGCCATTGTATATTAGGTAGCCATAGTCTCATTTGTAAAAATAAACGCATGCATGCATTTATTTAAGAGGGGAGGAGAGTGAATAAATTGGCCCTGTAATTAACGTATTCTTTAAGTGCTTCCTCGCAAATTCACCATCTTCACTTTTTTTATTGGCTTTGAATTTCTTCTCCACGGCTGCAGGGCATGGCTTGCTCTTCACGCCATTCTCTGCCTCAGCTTGCCCTGCCAGCCGCATACACAGCCATGCATAGCCCAGGGCATGGCTATGCTTGCCTCCTTCCTCTTTAAAATGGGCACAGCTGTCTTCCTTGCGGAAAGGCTGGTCCACACAACACACACAGACAACATCTTCTTCTTCCAGGCCATCTCCTCCCCTCCCCTTCCATACGCAGCCTCTCTTCCTCCTAAAGAGCTACGCTGCGGGCAGGAGCAGCTCACAGTGGTACACAACCACCACTGTGAGTCCCACCACTGCCCAGCTCATCAAAGAGCCGGTGGGCGTGGTGGTTCACCTCTCTGATTTCATCGTTCCAACCATTTCTGCCATTGCCGCAAGACTCGAGCTTTGAAGCTCAAGCACAGCAGCAGCATGGCACCGGCCTCTCCTTCCACGCGCGCAAGCCGCCGCGCGCCTCTGCAGCAACCGGCGCAGCTTCTTCCGCATGCGCAGGCTCACTACGCAGTGCCCACGCACGCAGAACAGGCCACAGCCGGTTGCGCGAGCCGAGCACGCACTGTAGCTACTGTTCACGCTAGAGAGCACAACACTGTAGCTACGGTGCAATGACTGGAAAGTTTCTCACTTATTCGGTCACCGCGCGCTCTCTCTTCGCGCCGCAACTGTCGCCAGCCCGTCCGCGCGCCTGCTTCCGTGTATGCCCGCGCCCGCTCCCTCCAACGTGCGCGCGCATCTTCGGGCACCTACGTGCCTGCGCCTGCGCGTGGACCACTAGACGATGGCTGAAGCCTTCGGACGACTTAACTCGCTAGCAGACGCTCTCTCCCTCTCTCTCTCACTCCCTCCCGCAGACACATACACTCTCCTACACACACCCACTCACTTGTACACGACTATATACTTATATATATATACATATATATATATATATGTATATATATACATATATGTATATATATGTATATATATATACATATATATATATATACGTATATGAATATATATATATATATATATATATTCATATACGTATATATATATATATATATATATATATATATATATACATACAAATATCTATACATATATTATTACCTATACAACTAAGTATAAGTATATATATACATATATATATATATACAAATATACATACATATATATCTATAGCTATAAATACATACATATATATATATATATATATATATATATATCTAAATATCTATATCTATATAGTTATATATATAAATACATATATATCTAATTATAAATATATAAATATATATATATACATACATCTATCTATATATATATTTATATATCTATATGTACATACATATATATATATATATATATATATATTTATACACATATATATACATACATATATACATATATATCTACAGATATAAATACACATATATTACTATATATATATATACATATATATATATCTACATCTATAAAGTTATATATACATACAGATATATCTAATTATAAATACATACATACATACATATATATATATAACTACATATACACCTATATAATTATAACCATATCAATATATATACATATAAATATATATTTTCATATCACCTACCACACGTTGTATCGCGGGAATATCTGCACCAGTTGCTAATATTCCCTCATACACGAGTACAGAAAGCGTCTCCGCGCACATCTTCCACTCATCCATCCTACACTCCACACGACACTTCGTCCTGTTGGTTGCGTCTTCCTAGATGACGATCAACTCGACACCGTGCTACACGCCATTTCCACCTCCACCCCCACCCCTATATATATATATATATATATATATATATATATATATATATATATATATATACACACACACATACTATATTTATCTTATTTCTATTCCTCTTTCCTGCTATTAAAAAGATAAAAAAATATATAAAAGAGAAAAGATAATCCTTGACTTGCAGGTACTCAGTCTTGTGAATAGCAAGACCAATTTTGGAACCCTAATTTGGCTCAAAGCCAAGAACTTGATTTTTAGGGTGTACCTCAAGGACAAAAAATTATCAGAAAAAAAATCTTAAACAGAAAAACACCAAAAACATAATAAACAAACGGAAGCGATTCGTTGTAGGAAGGGCGTAGAAACTTATTCACCTCTAATCCCGCTTCCCTGAGTTCGACCCTAGGCCTAAAAGTGACTAAAATAAAATCAAGTAGGCCAGGTTAAAAATTTTGTAAAAAGATGGTTAGGCTCGATTTAGGTTAACCACTATACTCATTACACCGATTAAATCACCATATTAACACCACCTATCTGAGCCCGACCAGTCACTGATTCAACGCACCTCCAAATAAAGAGAAGCATCCTAACACCTATTGAAACTTAGTTTAAGAAATACTTTATTGGCTCTATAGGACTATTCTTGTATTTGTTACTTTATTATTTGGTTAGGTATTCGCATTGCGAATTCTCGTCTCCATTGAAGGATAAAATCCTTCTCGTGAAGAGAAGGGGTTTGAGGCACACTACTCTCATTCAAAGTAGTGTTGTTGTAAGAGGTTGAATCACCCTCGTTTAAGTGATTCAGTTAGTGGATTTGATCGACTAGGTCGATCGAAAAATCCTAACTCGAGAGGGTTAAGTAGTGGTTTTCACTCGATTTGGGTTTCCACCTAAAAATACTTGTGCCTATTGTGTGATTGCTTATTTTTGTGAGATTGTCTATTTTAATTCCACACTTTATATTACGTCACTTATATCTCATCCCCTTCAAGTAAGGAATTACAATTAGTATTAGAGCGGGTTCTTGCTGTTTCAACGTAACAACCAAGCAAGAAGAGCATGGGGGGAAGCAGTTCCGCAAGCAGGATTTCTGAGGGACAATCTACGACCCGGCCGCCGTTCTTTGACGAGAGCAATTACCCGTACTGGAAGCTGCGAAAGAAGACATGGCTTCAAGCTAATGACTTCACAATATAGGACCATTGCGAGACCCCCTTCGACATCCCAGAAAGATTCACCGCAGGATACTTGTAGCAGCAAATCCGGGAACTCTCGCTCAATGCAAAAATGATGAATGCGTTGTACTGCGCGCTCAGCCCGGAGGAGTTCAACAGAATCTTGCAATGCACCACCGCATACAAGATTTGGCACACACTCGAGGTAACTCATGAAGGTACCTCAAAGGTAAAGACTTCTAAAATAAATTTACTTTCTCAAGAATTTGAGTCTTTTTCAATGAAGTCTAATGAATCTCTAAGTGTGATGAACACTAGGTTCACTCTCATTGTAAATAATTTAAATGCTTTAGGTAAGACCTTCATCAAGGGGGAGATTCAATAAAAACTACTTCGTTCCCTTGGACTGTAATGGGAGCAAAAGGTCACCGCCTTCGAGGAGGCGAACGAGGTGGAGGAGCTCAACATGGAAGATCTCCTAGGCAATCTAATGGCCCACGAGACAAAGCTGAAGTAGAAGAAGGATACATCGGAACCAAAACCGAAGAAGACCCTTGCATTCAGAGCCGCATCAGATAGCGAGGTGTTACGACCCAGTTCTCGCGTCCTGTAGGGATTCCCGGTGTTCCAGACATCTGATTTAAGTCAGAGTTGTCATTTTTGACCCGTTTAAGGTCCGTTCGAGGTTCGATTTCCACGTCTAAGATTCTGTTCTTCTCAGAATTAGTTCCTCTACTTGTTTGAAATACTTTTATCCTGTTCTGAGTGGCTCCTTGTGATTGATCCTTGTGTTAGGACCTCATTCTGTTGCGACTTTGGGGGTTGCAGAGGCACGTGGACGTGCCGATCATGCCCCCATTACTCTCAATTTTGCAGCTAGAGTGGCTTCCCTTAGTTAATTACAAACATTAATGCATATCTAAAATAAATGATAGATCCTAGGGTATGGCATGAATCCTAAGACCTGAAAACTAGATTGAATGATAGATCCTAGGGTATGACATGAATCCTAGGACCTGAAAACTAGATTGAATGATAGATCCTAGGGTGTAGTATGAATCCTAGGAACAAAAACACTGAAACGCATGCCTTGAATACCTGAATTGCAGTTTTGGACAAAAACACTGAAACGCATGCCTTGAATACCTGAATTGCAGTTTTGGATAAGTAGATAGAATAATGATAATTGCTTGTAATTGGATAACAACTGCCTGTGAAATGTAGAGTACCGTTGCTTGTAATTGCTACATGTAATTCCTATTGTTTGGAAACTAAATTTGAGCTCCTTGTATATAAATTGATATTAAATGTTGGAAACACGAGCTATATGCAAATGAAATTGAAATGATGAAACCTAGTATGGCTTGGCCTGAGAAATATGAGTATGAACCCTACGGGGAATTAGGAATAGAGCTCCTGGAAAATAAATAGAATGGAACTGGGAAAGTGGGTGGGGAAGTGAGCCGGCCCTTGAGTACGGAGTACCAACGAGAGCGACTGCCCCCTGTTTAGTGCAGAGCGAAGCTACCCGCCCCAGGGACCCGGGGTTAGGTCTGGCCACTTTTTACCAACTGTTGACCCTCGCATACACAGTACCGGGGAGAGCTACTAGTGTAGGGAAAGAGCTAGCCACCCCATGGGCCCCGGGGTTCAGCTAGCCGTCCTACACCGACTTGTTAGGCCCACTGGGCAAACCAGGGTAGTCAGGCGAGGGTGCGCGGACTGTGGAGGGGCAAGATCCCTGTTTGGTTACTGTAGAGGGGCTAGACCCTTGTTACTGAGAGGGCTCTGCCCTATACTGGTTCCGTGCTGTGCTTTGGGCACACCCGTTAACGGAAACAACCGACCGCGTGCCAGTACGGGGTAGCTACCTGTGCATTTATAGTGTGTGTCGTACTCACCGTTACGTCTGTCAGCGACCTTGGGGTGGTTGACTGAGGGTAGGACCACCACGGGGGACTCTCTCAGCCAGGAGAGCACCACATACTACTTTTACTTTTCAGAAAAGACTGCAATCAAGACCGTTCCCATAAGGAACATTCGAGATAAAGAGAAAGACCTGAGAAATAAATCAAGAAAGAGTAAATAGAGAAATAAAGAAAGAAATTAAAACAACAGCTAATTGTTACCTTTACTGTTTTCTTAGCTAGCTAGCTGCCACTCTACTTAGCGTTTCGCTGATGTGTCATATTTGTCACCTTTTTCAGGACCAAGTGTTGAGTAGCTAGAGTCTACGGCTGCGAAGGGTGCTGGGCCTAGTAGAGCCCAGTAGTTGTACTTTTGTTGTACCCGTTGTTCTGTAGTAGTGAGTATTTATGTTTCACCTTGTCCTCTTTTATTGTAAACTTCATATTCTGTACCTGTTTTTTTTTCTCTACTGTTGTGGTAGTGTGTACTGTAGTAGTTCTTTTCTTTACTGCTGTACTTTTGTTACTGTTAGTTACTTGCATGGTGAATGAGGTTTATTTTACTGCTTTTTGGTTACTTTCTCGTTGGACGACTGGGTCTTGGGATCAGTCGAGTCGGTCCGATTCTCGTGTCCTGTAGGGATTCGGGAACCAGGTCGTAACACGAGGTAAGTTCCGATGACGAATACTTTAAGTTTTTACTTAAAAAGTTTTCCAAGTTTTGTAGGGAATCAAAGAAAGAAAAAAAGAAGGAAAGCCCGAGACGGTGCTACCACTGCAACGAGAAAGGTCATCTACAACCAGAGTGTCCTCTTCTTAAGAAGGAGAAGAAGAAGGAAAAAGAGAAGAAGTCTAAGAAGACGGCGTTCCAAGCAACTTAGGATGGCACAGGCTTAGAGGAAGAAGAAAAGCAAAACACCGAGGAAGAAATTGCCTACATGGGCTTCATGCCATGGGAAGTGATAGCAACAGTCATAATGAGGTAAATCTCAATTTACAAGATGCTTTCAATGAATTATTTGAGCGTAGTAAATCACATAAGGTAGAAAATAAAAATATTAAAAGGAATCTTAGTTTTCTTAAAACTGAAAATGAAAGATTAGAAATAAAACTCAAGGGTCTAGAAGCTAGTCCTAAGGATAATAACTTGTTATTAGAAAATAAAGATTTAATCAATGAAAATACTAAATTGATTAAGAAAATGTTTGTCTAAAATTAGAAATTTCTGATTTAAAGACTAGGATGCATATTATAGAAAAAGAAATCGCATGTATTAGGGAAAATTCTAACAAATTAATCAACAAAGTAGAACATTTGCATAGCCCTAAGATTGAGAAAGGATCTCCGTCAAGGAGACCCGCTAATAGATCCGGATCCAAGCTCACTTGGATACCGAAGAAAGAATTGGAATCTTATTTTGTAGGTTTCAAAGAAGATATCAACGTAAAGGACTGGACCTACAAGCTCAAGGATGGTCAACTTGAGTTGGGAGGACCAAGGAGTAAACCAACGAGGAGAACGAGAAGACCGACGAGACGACGAACAACCGAACAAACCACCGCACGTCGTTCGCCAGATTGGAGACCGGCGTCGATGCCCAAGCCTCCAAGCTACGGATGGGAGCCCCATCCAATGTGGCATCCACCACCTCCATTTAGGCCATTCTATTGGCCATGGTAGGTGAGGTAACCCTTCACCTTATCTTTTTATCATTAGCATATAGATAGGTGAGCTAAAATTATAAGCTATTTGTCAATCATTGAGGGGGAGATCTTGTTAAGTTAGCTATATTTCCGTTAGAAAGGGGGATAAAAATAATAGCTATCCTGTTGTAACGAGCGCGTGCCCCAGACGTCTTTTAAGACGTCTGGGAGGTGGCCTAGACGTCTGTAAAGACGTCTGGGATCACATCCAGACGTCTGACCAGACGTCCGGGATAGTTTACAGACGTCTGGCGAACAGTTATGCTCGCACGGGATATTCGTCTGCGCGCCTGTGCGCGCAGACCTGCGTTCTGCCCTCTTTCTCTGCGGCTGCAGGCGGCTGCGACCGCCTTCTCTCTCCTCTCCGCGCGGCGTTAAAAGGGGGGGCGCGCCTCCCCTCCCGTCTCCACCATCTTCCTCCTTCTTCTCCTGCCTGTGCGCGAGAGCGAGCGGACGCGAGGGCGCAGCGGCAGCGGCAGCCGCAGTGAGCGCGGAGGAGCCGCGGCGTGCGAGGGCGGGGCTCTGCCGTGAGGGCGAGCTCGCCAGGAGCGGCTTGGCCGGCCGGCGGAGGGCGCAGGGGGCGCAGAGCGTCGCGGAGAGGGACCTGCTGCGGGCGGAGCAGCGTACGCGTGAGGTGCGACGCGGGCGGCGTCACGAGCGGAGGCCGAGCAGGGCTCTGATTCTGGAAAAATTTCCAGAATCAGACGTCTGGGTTGATAGCTAGACGGCAAGGTCGACGTCTGTAAGATCATACAGACGTCTGAAAGGTGAGTTTCCACTTTCTTCTTCCTTCTTGTCGACTGACCGTACTGAGGGAGGGGGGTTGGCTGTGCGCAGGTGTTCTGATTCATCATCCTTTGCGAATCAGACGTCTGGAAGTTGTACCAGACGGAGGGAGTGACCTCCAGACGTCCAAAGTGACCATCGGACGTCTGGGATCTAGGAAAGACGTCCCTGCAGACTTCTGGATGTCTGGGAAACCACGCTGAACAGGTAATTCTCTGATCCACCGTTTAAGACGTCTGGAAGGAGTTCCAGACGTCTGATTTTGCACAGTATCGTCTTTCTCGACCCGTTTAGGGCCCGTTTGGGCTCCGTTTTCCGCGATTCAGGTTGCGTTCGTCTCAGAATTAATTCCTCTACCCGCCTACAGTAGCTATACACTGTTTTGAGACACTCCTTGTGTTTGATCCTTGTGATAGGACCTCGTTCGGAGGCAGTCTTGAGAGTCGCGGAGGCGCGCGGGATTCCCGATCACGCCCCCATTACTCCCGTTATACCTGGTAGAGTGGTTTTAAGTATTAATAAAATCTGTTAAAGTATGGAACCATAACTAGAACCTAGGGCTTGCATGAATCCTAGGAATGAGAAATATATGGAATGATAGCTCCTAGGTGTTGCATGAATCCTAGGGCCGGAAAACTAGATTGTATGATAGATCCTAGGATATGGCATGAATCCTAGGATGGAAAAACTAGTGGAATGTATATTACTGCAGTCTTGGAAAAATGGAAAGGAATATATAAAGCTGCCTGTAAATTTAATTAACAGCTGCCTGTTATGAATAAAGAAACATGTTTGAGATCATGGAATTTGAGAACGTGAATCTGGAAAGTGAAACATATGATGTTCTGAAATAAAGAACTGGAACCCTACGGGGAGTTAGGAGTGGAACTCCTGGAAAGAAAAAGGAATGGAACTGAGATGTAGTTTGTACTGTCTCTTGGGTACGTAGTACCAAGGGAAGTACCTGTACCTGTTTAGTGCAGAGTGGGGCCAGCCGCCCCAGGGACCCGGGGTTAGGATTGGCCGCTCTGTACCGACTTGCTGGCCCTCGTGTACGTAGTACCAAGGAGAGCTAGTAGTGTTAGGAGAGTACTAGCTACCCCACGGGCCCCGGGGTTCTGCGAGCCTCCTTCACCGACTTGTTAGGCCCACTAGGGCAAACCAGGGTAGTCAGGCGAGGGTGCGCGGACTGTGGAGGGGCAAGGCCCCGGTTTGGTTACTGTGGAGGGGTTGGACCCCTGTTACTGAGAGGGCTCTGCCCTGGTTCCGTGCTGTGTTTTGGGCGCACCCGTTAACGGAAACGACTGACCACGTGCCAGTGCGGGCTAGCTACCTGTGCGTTTATCGCACGTGCCGTAGTCACCGTTACGTCTGTCAGTGACCTTGGGGTGGTTGACTGAGGGTAGGATCACCACGGGGGACTCTCCCGGCCAGGAGAGCACCACGTGCTACTTCTACTTTTGGAAAAGACTGCAATCAAGATCGTCCCACGAGGACATTCGAGATCAAGTAAAGGATCTGAGAAATAAATGAAATAGTGAGAAAAATTGAAAGATGTAAATAAAGGTAGTAATAGAACATAACAGCTACTGTACACTCTACTGCTGCCTTTAGTTAGTTTGCCACTCTACTCAGCGTTTTGCTGACGTGTTACACTCGTTACCTTTTTCAGGACCAGGTGTTGAGCAGCCAGGGTCGGCGGCTGCAGAGGACGCTGGGCCGAGTAGGGTCCAGTAGAGTTACCACAGCTTTGTACCCCTTTTTGTTTCTGTTCTAGTGAGTAGTTTTGTTTCTGCTGTACCTTCTTTACCCGCAGTTTTTGTTATATGATAAATGTTGTTTTACTGTTGTGGTGGTGCCTACTGTAGTAGTTTCTTTCCTTACTGCTGTACTTCCTTACTGTTAGTTATATTCATGCTGAATGTGGTTTATTTTACTGTCTTTTGGTTACTTCCTCGTTGGACGACTGGGTCTTGGGATTAGTCGAGTCGGTCCGGTTCTCGTGTCTCGTAGGGACTCGGGAACCGGGTCGTTACAAGATGGTATCAGAGCAAGGTCGTCCCGAGAAGTGAATCAACTGACTGGGAAATAACCAATTCACATGTTTATAGCTAGAGTAGCCACCACAACATATCTCATGATATGAGCTCTTAGAAGTGTTGTTAGGTACCGTCTGTTTTGACGTTTCCGTTTTGTTTCGTGTCTCCTTGCAGGAGATGCCTCGTCATGGGACTGGCGAGACTGGCCGCGGGCGCAGCCGAGGGCGAGGTCGGCGAGGTGGACGTGCTGTCGTTGACGTCTCGGTGGACCAGCCACCACTCCCTGGCATCCAGGCCCAGGACCTCGCCAGACTGATACGGGATATTGTACGAGAGGAGCTCCACCCACCGCCCCGAGCACCTCCTCCTGGGGTTGCAGAGGGGGAGTCCTCTGTGGGACCACGCGACGGACGCGGCGCTGGACACGAGGGAGGGGATGGGCCCCTGCCGCCCCCACCTTCCTCCGACACTTCTGTTCACGAGGCACCTTCGCCTGGAGGTGCGCCAGCACCTCCCCTACAGCACCACTTCGAGCTTTTCGGACAGTTCCGGAAGCTGAAGCCCCCCTCCTTCAAGGGGGATGAGGACCCGACCGAGGCAGAGGACTGGCTTGAGCAGCTGGAGAAGATCTTCGACACCCTTCGCCCCCCGGTGGAGTGCCGCGTGGCCTTTGCCACGTACCAGCTGGAGAGTGCGGCACACCGGTGGTGGAGGGCGGTCCGGGGACAGGAGAGGGACGAGCCGACGTGGGACCAGTTCGTCACCCTCTTCTGCGAGCAGTACTTTCCCCAGACGTGGCAGGACCAGAGGAGGCGGGAGTTCCACACTCTCCGCCAAGGGACGATGACCGTGAGCGCGTACCGCACGCGTTTCTTGGAACTGTCCCGCTTTGCAGCGACAGCGGTGGCCACTGAGGAGGAGTGCCTTTGGAGGTTCACCGAGGGGCTCCGGCCTGCGATCCGGGGGTATGTCAAACCCCTGAAGCTGCCGACGTTTTCGAGGGTGGTAGAGGCAGCTATGACTTACGAGGAGACCAACCCGTCCACGCGAGAGACCGACGGCGGGCGGAAGAGGCCCTTTCAGCCAGACTTCTCACAGGGCCGGCGAGAACGGAGACACGTGGCGTCCGCAGGAGAGCCGTCACGTTGTGCAGGGCCATCAGTGGCCTTTGGGGGCCCTCGACAGGGGCCAGTCGCCAGCACCGGACCCCCGCCTAGCCGACAGCAGGGATTCACTGAGGGCGGGAGTCGGGTTCCCCTCTGCTACCAGTGTGGCCAGCCGGGCCACGTCAGGAGGGACTGCCCATCTAGGGCAGGAGGTCAGCAGATACTTCCCACGCAGAGCACTAGAGGGCGCGCAGGAGGCCGCGGTTTCCAGGCGCGAGGAGGAGGACCGCAGTCGCGAGGAGGGTACCGGCCAGCACCTACCCGTCCGACGCAGAGTGTGGCTGCTTCGTCCGCACCTAGAGCTGAGGGGCGTATCAACGCCCTAACACACAGGGACGCCAGAGCTTCGGGATCTGTGGTAGCAGGTATGGTTTCAGTTTCTGGCAGACTCGTTTACACGCTTTTCGATTCCGGCGCTACGCACTCGTTTGTCGCAGACAGTTTCGCAGTTAGTTTGGACCAGGATTATACATTGTTAAAGAATCCGTTCGTAATCAGAGGTCCGAGTGGTCAGCTGTTTGTAGCTGAGGAGGTGTACACGAGTTGCGGGGTCAGCATCGGGGGACACAGCCTGCCAGCTGACCTGATTATGATACAGATGGAGGACTTTGGGGTGATTCTGGGGATGGATTGGCTGTCCGCTTACCACGCCTTGGTAGACTGCTTTGAGAGGAAGATTGTCTTCTCCATTCTGGAGTTGCCTTCCTTCGAGTTTCACGGGCAGCCAGTGGACGGAGGTTTCAGGTGCATTTCGGCACTTCGGGCGGCGAGACTTTTGAGCCAGGGGTGTGAGGGCTTCTTAGCTTGTGTGGTGGCAAAGCACAGCCCCGTGGCAGACTTCCAGAGCATCCCGGTGGTCAGAGAGTACCCCGACGTGTTTCCAGACGAGTTACCAGGACTACCGCCCGAGCGTGAGATCGAGTTTGAGATCTCACTAGTACCAGGGACCAGCCCCATCTCCACCGCGCCATACAGGATGGCACCGCTTGAGCTGCGAGAGCTCAAGTCTCAGTTGCAAGACCTTTTGGAAAAAGGTTTCGTGAGGCCCAGTGCGTCTCCCTGGGGAGCCCCGGTACTGTTTGTGAAGAAGAAGGATGGGACCCTACGCCTTTGTGTGGACTACCGACAGCTGAATAGGGTCACCATCAAGAACAGATATCCGCTGCCGAGGATTGACGATTTGTTTAACCAGTTGCGGGGTGCCACGGTGTTTTCCAAGATCGACTTGAGGTCTGGATACCACCAGTTGAGGATCAGGGAGACCGACGTCTCCAAGACAGCTTTCCGCACCCGCTACGGACACTATGAGTTTTTGGTCATGCCGTTTGGGCTGACCAATGCCCCCGCTGCTTTCATGGACCTGATGAACCGGGTGTTCAGACCGTACTTGGACCAGTTTGTGGTGGTTTTCATAGATGATGTACTCATCTATTCTAGAGATCGGACACAGCACGGACAGCACTTGCGGATGGTTCTGGACACTCTGAGACGACGCAGGCTGTACGCCAAATACAGCAAGTGCGAGTTCTGGTTGAGGGAGGTGACCTTTTTGGGTCATGTGATCTCTGGAGACGGCCTGGCGGTGGATCCCGCCAAGGTCGAGGCAGTGCTCAGGTGGGAGAGACCGCGTTCAGTCACTGAGATTCGCAGTTTCCTGGGACTGGCAGGTTACTACAGACGGTTCATCAGAGGGTTTTCGCAGATTGCACGTCCTATGACATAGTTGACTCGGAAGGATGTGCCTTTCGCTTGGACAGACGCCTGTGAGGCGTGTTTTCTGGAGCTGAAGGAGAGGTTGACCTCGGCTCCCGTGCTCACCATCCCTGACAGTAGTGGCGGGTTCGTTGTGTACACGGACGCTTCCTTGCAGGGGTTAGGAGGTGTGCTCATGCAGAGGGGTCACGTGGTCGCTTACGCCTCGCGGCAACTGAAGCCCCATGAGCATACCTACCCTACCCACGATCTAGAGTTGGCAGCCGTTGTCTTCGCGCTGAAGACATGGAGGCACTACTTGTACGGTGAGACCTTTGAGATTTTTACAGATCACAAGAGCCTCAGATATCTTTTTGACCAGAAGGAGCTCAACATGAGACAGATACGTTGGTTGGAGCTCCTGAAGGACTACGACTGCAGCATCTCCTACCACCCGGGAAAGGCCAATGTGGTGGCTGACGCCTTGAGCCGTAAGGCGCCCGCACGCTTGGCCAGTCTACAGTTACAGAGTTGGAGCCTTTTTGAGGAGGTGGGCAGTTGGCGACCTCTAGAGTTACGAGGGTACTGTGGGGCAGTGACGGTGACACGGCAGACCAGACCAGAGTTGATAGACCGCATCATCACGGGACAGATGGCCGATCCGTACTTGCAGTCTTTGCGCGACAGAGTACTGTCAGGGGACCCAGGGGACTTCTCTTTCACAGACCAGGTGTTACGCTTGAGGGGACGGCTGTGCGTCCCCAGAGACGAGGAGCTGTTGAGAGAGCTCCTAACTGAGGCACACGGTTCCAGATTCACCATACATCCCGGAAACACGAAAATGTACCATGACTTGAGACACGAGTTCTGGTGGAGAGGGATGAAGCGGGATGTGGGTGAGTTCGTGCAGCAGTGCTTAGTGTGCCAGCAGGTAAAAGCCGAGCATCAGAGGCCTGCAAGGCCGCTTCAGCCGCTTCCAGTGCCAGAGTGGAAGTGGGCGAGCATCACCATGGACTTGGTGGTGGGCTTACCTGTTACCCAGCGAGGACACGACGCAGTCTGGGTAATAGTGGATAGATTGACGAAGACGGCACGATTCTTGCCGATCCGAGTCACTTTGGGACCAGCACAGTTGGCAGAGAGGTATATCCGTGATGTGGTGCGACTACACGGAGATCCGCGGGAGATCGTATCCGACCGGGATACCCGCTTTACGTCCCAGTTTTGGGCTGAGTTTCAGCAGGCTTTGGGGACGAGGTTGAGGTTTAGCACGGCTTACCACCCCCAGACGGACGGACAGTCGGAACGCACGATACAGACACTTGAGGATCTTTTGCGTGCCTGTGTACTAGACTGGAGGGGCTCTTGGGAGGAGCACCTGCCCCTGGCAGAGTTTGCATACAACAATAGTTATCACTCGAGCATCGGCATGGCTCCCTACGAGGCTCTGTACGGACGGAAATGCACGGCACCCTTGAGTTGGGTTGAGGTGGGGACCAAGTGGGAGGTTGGCCCCAGGTTGATCCGGCAGAGTCAGGAGGTAGTTGAGCAGATCCACAGACGACTCCGCACTGTCAGGAGCAGACAGAAGAGCTACGCAGATCGCAGACGCAGAGAGGTGCAGTTCGAGGTTGGGGACCACGTCTTTCTTCGTGTTTCGCCCATGAAGGGCTTACAGCGGTTTGGGGTGAGAGGGAAGCTCGCGCCGAGGTTCGTGGGGCCCTTCGAGGTCCTGGAGCGGGTTGGACCCGTTGCTTACAGACTTGCCCTTCCCCCGCAACTTTCTGGTGTGCACGACGTGTTCCACGTGTCCAACCTCAGGAAGTACGTAGCCGATCCCAGCCACGTACTGAGTCACGAGAGCGTCGAGGTGAGCGACGACCTGACCTACCCCGAGCGGCCAGTGCAGATCCTAGACCGAGCCGTCCGCAGGTTGAGACGAAAGCAAGTACCCCTGGTAAAGGTTTTGTGGAGGAGCCAGCGGTACGAGGAGGCTACCTGGGAGCCTGAGGCGGCAATGCGGGAGCGGTACCCGGAGCTTTTCGCGGGTACGTCTTTTCGGACCGGCTTCGGTCCTCTTTGAGTTTGTTATGGTTATTTGGACACCTTCTTCCCGCACCCTAGTTGGCGCAAATTTCGGGGACGAAACTTCCTTTGAGTTTGTTATATTGTAACGAGCGCGTGCCCCAGACGTCTTTTAAGGCATCTGGGAGGTGGCCCAGACGTCTGTAAAGACGTCTGGGATCACATCCAGACGTCTGACCAGTCGTCCGGGATAGTTTACAGACGTCTGGCGAACAGTTATGCTCGCACGGGATATTCGTCTGCGCGCCTGTGCGCGCAGACCTGCGTTCTGCCCTCTTTCTCTGCGGCTGCAGGCAGCTGCGACCGCCTTCTCTCTCCTATCCGCGCGGCGTTAAAAGGGGGGGGCGCGCCTCCCCTCCCGTCTCCACCATCTTCCTCCTTCTTCTCCTGCCTGTGCGCGAGAGCGAGCGGACGCGAGGGCGCAGCGGCAGCGGCAGCCGCAGTGAGCGCGGAGGAGCCGCGGCGTGCGAGGGCGGAGCTCTGCCGTGAGGGCGAGCTCGCCAGGAGCGGCTTGGCCGGCCGGCGGAGGGCGCAGGGGGCGCAGAGCGTCGCGGAGAGGGACCTGCTGCGGGCGGAGCAGCGTACGCGCGAGGTGCGACGCGAGCGGCGTCGCGAGCGGAGGCCGAGCAGGGCTCTGATTCTGGAAAAATTTCCAGAATCAGACGTCTGGGTTGATAGCCAGACGGCAAGGTCGACGTCTGTAAGATCATACAGACGTCTGAAAGGTGAGTTTCTGCTTTCTTCTTCCTTCTTGTCGACTGACCGTACTGAGGGAGGGGGGTTGGCTGTGCGCAGGTGTTCTGATTCGTCATCCTTTGCGAATCAGACGTCTGGAAGTTGTACCAGACGGCGGGAGTGACCTCCAGACGTCCAAAGTGACCATCGGACGTCTGGGATCTAGGAAAGACGTCCCTGTAGACTTCTGGACGTCTGGGAAACCACGCTGAACAGGTAATTCTCTGATCCACCGTTTAAGACGTCTGGAAGGAGTTCCAGACGTCTGATTTTGCACAGTATCATCTTTCTCGACCCGTTTAGGGCCCGTTTGGGCTCCGTTTTCCGCGATTCGGGTTGCGTTCGTCTCAGAATTAATTCCTCTACCCGCCTACAGTAGCTATACACTGTTTTGAGACACTCCTTGTGTTTGATCCTTGTGATAGGACCTCGTTCGGTTGCAGTCTTGAGAGTCGCGGAGGCACGCGGGATTCCCGATCACGCCCCCATTACTCCCGTTATACCTGGTAGAGTGGTTTTAAGTATTAATAAAATCTGTTAAAGTATGGAACCATAACTAGAACCTAGGGCTTGCATGAATCCTAGGAATGAGAAATATATGGAATGATAGCTCCTAGGTGTTGCATGAATCCTAGGGTCGGAAAACTAGATTGTATGATAGATCCTAGGATATGGCATGAATCCTAGGATGGAAAAACTAGTGGAATGTATATTACTGCAGTCTTGGAAAAATGGAAAGGAATATATAAAGCTGCCTGTAAATTTAATTAACAGCTGCCTGTTATGAATAAAGAAACATGTTTGAGATCATGGAATTTGAGAACGTGAATCTGGAAAGTGAAACATATGATGTTCTGAAATAAAGAACTGGAATCCTACGGGGAGTTAGGAGTGGAACTCCTGGAAAGAAAAAGGAATGGAACTGAGATGTAGTTTGTACTGTCTCTTGGGTACGTAGTACCAAGGGAAGTACCTGTACCTGTTTAGTGCAGAGTGGGGCCAGCCGCCCCAGGGACCCGGGGTTAGGATTGGCCGCTCTGTACCGACTTGCTGGCCCTCGTGTACGTAGTACCGAGGAGAGCTAGTAGTGTTAGGAGAGTACTAGCTACCCCACGGGTCCCGGGGTTCTGCTAGCCTCCTTCACCGACTTGTTAGGCCCACTAGGGCAAACCAGGGTAGTCAGGCGAGGGTGCGCGGACTGTGGAGGGGCAAGGCCCCGGTTTGGTTACTGTGGAGGGGTTGGACCCCTGTTACTGAGAGGGCTCTGCCCTGGTTCCGTGCTGTGTTTTGGGCGCACCCGTTAACGGAAACGACTGACCGCGTGCCAGTGCGGGCTAGCTACCTGTGCGTTTATCGCGCGTGCCGTAGTCACCGTTACGTCTGTCAGTGACCTTGGGGTGGTTGACTGAGGGTAGGATCACCACGGGGGACTCTCCCGGCCAGGAGAGCACCACGTGCTACTTCTACTTTTGGAAAAGACTGCAATCAAGATCGTCCCACGAGGACATTCGAGATCAAGTAAAGGATCTGAGAAATAAATGAAATAGTGAGAAAAATTGAAAGATGTAAATAAAGGTAGTAATAGAACATAACAGCTACTGTACACTCTACTGCTGCCTTTAGTTAGTTTGCCACTCTACTCAGCGTTTTGCTGACGTGTTACACTCGTTACCTTTTTCAGGACCAGGTGTTGAGCAGCCAGGGTCGGCGGCTGCAGAGGACGCTGGGCCGAGTAGGGTCCAGTAGAGTTACCACAGCTTTGTACCCCTTTTTGTTTCTGTTCTAGTGAGTAGTTTTGTTTCCGCTGTACCTTCTTTACCCGCAGTTTTTGTTATATGATAAATGTTGTTTTACTGTTGTGGTGGTGCCTACTGTAGTAGTTTCTTTCCTTACTGCTGTACTTCCTTACTGTTAGTTATATTCATGCTGAATGTGGTTTATTTTACTATCTTTTGGTTACTTCCTCGTTGGACGACTGGGTCTTGGGATTAGTCGAGTCGGTCCGGTTCTCGTGTCTCGTAGGGACTCGGGAACCGGGTCGTTACACCTGTTGTTACAAAAAGGGGAAAGACATTACTCTTGTTAAAAGAAATTCAATCCAATTATAGAAGAGCATGTTTTAAGGGGGAGTTATAGGAAATTTACAATCGATTAAACCTTTTTGATAATGTCAAAACAGGGGAGGATTTTATGCATTATTATTTCTGATTTTGTCATCATCAAAAAGGGGAGATTGTTGGTGCTAGAGCACCACGATCGTTTATTTTGATGATAACAAAACACGTGTCTTTTAACATTTGCTTTTAAGTCCTACTTTTCAGGTCAAATTGCAAATGTAGATAGGTGTTTAGATGGAGTTCTAGCTTGCATCCATGGCGGATTGGAGGAGCTGGATAGAGGTGGAGGAGCTTCACGAGGAGTGAAAGCTTAAAGATAGAAGGACAAGAAGAATATGATAGATTTATGCTTATCATTTTCTATGTACTTTTGTCTTTATATTCTTACTCTTTTTATTTCTTAGAATATTTGTTAAAGAGCCTCAAAGGATCCTTAAAGTAGTCCTAAGAACACCTACACTACCCTAGGATACTTAGGTTTTTTATAGAGAACTTAAAAAACCAAAATAGGAATCAGACAGTCTTTTAAGATGTCTAATCTGAATTTCAGACTTCTGATAAAAACTTTTAAGACGTCTGACTTTTGACTCAGATGTCCGATTATTTAGGCTGGACTTAGTTCTATCTGATGAAATCAAACGTCCAGACCTTAGTCCAGACGTCTTAGGAGACATCTGATGCCTTTGCCAGACGTCCAATTAGTGGACCATTGGCTTCCTTAGCAAATGTTGAGGAAATGACCGTTAGCCTCGTATCAGACATCCGTAGAGGACCCCAGACGTCTGATACATGACCGTTTTGCCTCAACTAACCTAAAATCTTCCTTCAGAGATTTTATAGTCATTAGACTTGTTGGGAATCCATTTTCAGAGAACAAATAGGTTTCAAGATGTCCAGATCTTGTGCCATACGTCCTGTGTGTCGTCTGATAGCCATACACTAGAACCCTGTTTAGGTCTGATTCAAGTTAGTAAGGAAACCCGCCTAAAATCAGACGTCTGACTTAATTCCCAGATGTCTTAAACAGGTTTTCCAGATGTTTGATGCCTGGACCAGACATCTGATGACCCTGTTAGAATCATGATTAATTCTGACTACGGCCTATTTTGCCTTGAGTTCAACCCCAACAGCTATGGAAGCCTTCCAAGGCCTTTCAAAGCCTTCCTAGACCCTCTATAAATAGATGACCCCTTACACACCAAGACACACCAACCAACACACTTTCACATCATTTTGTGTCTTTTGATCTTAAGAAGAAAGCTCTAGCTCTCCAAGCCTAGTTCTACATCTAAAGAGCTTGATTCCTGTGCACCCGCTCTCCTGATGACGTTACGAGAGCATTGCTATGTCAAAGCGTGGTTCACTCATACGCATCACTGATTCGACGCACTTCCAAGCAAAGGGAAGCATCCTAACACCTATAGAAACTTAGTTTAAGAATTACTTTGTTGGCTCTATAGGACTATTCTTGTATTTATTACTTTGTTATTTTGTTGGGTATTCGCGTTGCAAATTCTCGTCTCCATCAAGGGACAAAATCCTTCTCGCGAAGAAAAGGGGTTTGAGGCACACTACCCTTGTTCAAAGTAGTGTTGTTGTAAGAGGTTGAATTACCTTCGTTTAAGTGATTCAATTAGTGGATTTGATTGACTAGGTCGATCGAAAAATCCTAACTCGAGAGGGTTAGGTGGTGGTTTTCACCCGGTTTGGATTTTCACCTAAAAATACTTGTGCTTATTGTGTGATTGCTTATTTTTTTGAGATTATCTATTTTAATTCCGCACTTTATATTACGTCGCGCATATCTCACCCCCTCCAAGTAGGGAATTACAGTAGGCAAACTAAGATTCATCTAATAGGGTCTAGGTTGGGTAATCTGTTGGTTTCGTTGCCCTTGGCTTTTCCAGGAGAAATTCGAGTGATTGCTCCAATCAGGATTATAGGTGTTGGAGAAAGGATTATTTCTATTGTTCCCTTGGATGGCAGACACATCCTCATATCCAGGTGATGATGAGGATAAGAGTGTGGAATTAGGATAGCAAGGATGAAAGGTCCCTGCATGGGTCCCATGCAAATGTGTTTACAAGCATTTGCATATATATATATATATATTGAGTTGTATCAGATTGTAGGTTGGATTGGGTTAGTTAAACTTTAAAACCAACCTAACCCATTTTTTATCCGATTCGGAAAATCACAACTCAATCAGGTAAGGGTTAGGTTGAATCCGACCCATGTACACTTCTACCTACCCTGCTGTTGTGCGATTTGGATGACTCATTGCACATCATTAGCATGAACCTTAGATATTACACTATTTAGCCTTCGCAATGAGTTAACTCCACACAATGGACTTGTTGGTGGGTATATATGATCCTATCCTCAATACCATGCCATGCTAGCCACGGTCCAATGATGTGAAACGTATGGATTTATCTGAGCTGAATTTGTATTTGTAATTTGTTTTTGCTTTGTTTACTTCGAGTGGGAGGAGTGGCTTTGAACTCTCGTCTTCGATTCTCACACAAAAGTGTCATTAGACCTACGTAGAGGATGTGGTCCTTTAAGTCTATATTTACACATTTCTTTCTTTCTTCCTCCTTATTTGGCCATGGTGATCGGCTTTACTACCTCCATGCATTTCTAAGTTTCCATTTTGAGCGATGTTGAACATTAACATGGAGGAATCTGGTTTAGCGTACTAGCTTAGAAATTTTGTGTTGGTGGGTATGCAACATCCTAACCTCAGTACTATGCTAGTCCAATGATGCAATAACCATCTACCGAAGCTGATTTTGTAGTTGTAACTTTTTTCCTTGTATGTGTACGTTGACATCGTTTTCCTTGATTTAGACTTTTGGTATCAGTGGGAGGTGGAGGGGCCTTCAACTCTCATCTTTGGAACCTTATACAAAATTATGGCTACATCGAGGTGGACGCGCCTGACCTTTCCTAAATGTGCTTGTCATTAATTACTACTTACTTTTATTAAAGTAGTGTAGAAGGGGGGAATGGTTCAATGTACTCTTGCCTTTGCATCTACATACAAAAAAAATGACATGCACCGTTTAGGTTCAGTATGCAAATTATTATACTTATTATTGGTAAGTAATAATCGACATATCAAGTCGTACTTCATACGTAGGATGGCCTGTGTATTAAACGAAGACGGGAAACTGTTCCTCCTAGAAGTATTGTTTAGGAGGGTCCGTAAGGGTGGATACATCATGAGGGCATTTACATACAATTCATTAGTGACGACGATAATCGAGTTCCATGAACACTACCATATCGGTGACAGGAGGAAGACACCATAGATCCATTAAAGACATCTCAAGTCTACCTACCGTTTCCCAATGGTATATGTTGATAGATAATGATTGGGAATGGAACGAGGACTCTAAAATGATCATTTCACTAGGAAGGGATGATGCATGGGCAGATGAAAGTATGCAGTTATTACAGTTCATTTAGATTTCAAAGAAATCATTACGCCATGGTACTAATCTCCTAGTTCAAATAGGTTCTAGAAGAATATCGGTGGTTGTGTGGACGTCCGTACTCGTAATTTCACCTAGTCGGTCGAATCTTGGATGGCAACTAAGCTGTGCACAGACGTAGTGCATTACCATCGGTGATTAATGACATCTGATTCCATATCACACTATTGCAATCTACTTATGCATTCTTGCATGTTGGTACTGTAGTGGAATCATGCACGTTAAGTTACAGTTTCAAACATTAATGTTGTTATGGTTGTACTAAGCTACTGAATCCTTTTGATGCCTACGCATCCAATAACATAGCAAAAAATTAAACTTTGAATGCCACCTAGATAGATGAAAACTAAGACAACGCATTAGTGAAATACAATAATGCCTACTCGTAATTTGCTGAATTCATTTCTAAACCGCTACAAGACATTGTCATGAAGTATAAGATTTTCATAACAAAAATGTCAACATGCTATATCTAGAATTAAATGAACAACTTCGTAATCTTTTTAAGGATTGGATAGGTCTAACAACATTCATTGTGATTGTGGCATACGGGCAAAAGTAGGTGTCAATGGATAGTGGGCCTTAATGAATCTAATTAGGGGTTTGTGCTACACTTGCTCGAATGACGTAACATTAACGAAATTTGCTTTGCAGTAGTCGTAAGTGAAAAAATGTTAGCGCTGAAGATTTTCATGTCGGCAAAATTATGCGAGTTTATTGGTTCAAACAATTTGTAACATCATTACCATTATCCGAAATAAGGTTCGATAAGGAATTGTGTGCTATGAACAACATGTACAAAGCATCCATAGGCGTGATTAGAGATGCTAGAGCGGAGTTGTGAGACGTTCAAGGTGAATTGCATGCCAAGGAGGACGAATTGGATTGCCTACATCATCTAGTAGATAACCTAGCAGTGACGATTCGTAGGAAGAACTTTGAAATTGCAATGTATAAGATCAACGTATATCCAAAAGATGCTTAGAAGATGAATTCTTGATTGTTGTGAATAAGCATGTAATCGAGTAGACACGTGCGAACTGTGTTTATGTTATGATTTTGTGGATGGAAGGGTCGTCCTTTGTGTTTTGCATTAGAACAATTAAACTTATATGCATCGAGAACGAATGTGGTGTTTGCCACTTTGTTTAGGGCAGATAAGCCATAAGGGAGATTTTCACAAACATGTCATTTGCAATACTAATGTTGACATTTTGTGTGATTGTGACACATTAAATTAATGTATGACCTTCGATAAGTAACGTGAAAAAAATTATGCCGTAGAGGTAGGCATTACAAGGGAATAATATCACCGAATCATAGAAAAATTTATATGTAACACTTTACATTATATTTTGCAGCATGAATCCCCACGAAGAATAAAAGGCCACTGAGATATGCCTGCTCCGATCATTGGCAGAATAGAAGCACGAGGGCATGTGGTGTAACGGACAATTCTTGAGAGAAGTGCATGTGGACACTTGTCCAAGATAATGTTGTCTTGCAAGGGTATCAGCATATTCATATTAACAGGTTGTACATTGTATGGAAAAAGATGAAAGCTTTTTTGACTTCATCAACAACTGCATATATGAAGGCAAGTGGCGTTGAGATGATTGACACACACCTATTGATTTCGTTGGAAGGTGTCTACTGATGGCAGGAGGTATGCTCCTAAGTTTGCCTTTTCTTTGTCCAGTATCAGTAGGTTGCACTACAAAGTAAAATATACCTATCATATGCAGGCCGATGACAAGTACAGGGATATGCTTAACGATAACCCGTTCTCGTTGGACGAGCTTGTAAGAATGATAATATTTGGATATTGACCAAATAATAATGATATGATTGCGGTTCAAAATGAGTCAACAACTTAGGCCAATGTTGCACTAGCAAGAGAATCGTTATGCCTATGCACAACTTACATTTGTAACTGCAAGTACCCATGTGCCACCATATGCAAGTTACTTTTGTAGCTAGCATGTACTTTTTTACTTCTTTAAGGAGCATTATGTCTTCCGCTATCTTCAAACAAGACAAACCTTTTGATATTTTCGAATGTTTCCACTTTTCAAGTCATGTCATATTTGCTTTTTCAAGTTGTCGGCACTCGATTCGGATGATTTTTAACCAATGTCCCCATTCAAGAAAATAAGGCATCGATTATTGCAGTAAACCATTATGTCATCAAGAGAGACATCCACACCCTTAACGTAACATTTTGCATGATTAGCTGTTGGAAGCTTCGTTTGTATGGTGGGGGTTAATTATCTCTTAACTCGTGCAGCCTCGACCATGTGTAAAGTTTTTTTTAATCTTGGTTTCTGTAGTGACAAAGGTTGTTTTCTCTTTATCTACGAGTCCAGTAACTGTAACGTTCAGAATGTATTGCAGGTACAGTCGAGTGTCCTGTTTTACATCATCTTCACGTTCATCAAAGGTCATCCAATATGAAGCTCTAGATTTCCTCATTTCCACCTAGCATACGACGACATCTCTGTTCGCCAGATGCACATGTTGCATACATTCGCAATCTCCAGTGCCAAGTTGATTTTGGTCACCTTATCAACTACAATAGATTTAGCAAAATGGAGTAAAATCTACATCCAAAACCATATTTTAGAGCCTCTAGGCTTGAGCATTTCTGTCTCACTTTCCAGAACTTGATATTTGAAGTTAGTGCAACTCGTTTATTCGATGCTAACCTAAAGGTGTAACATGGTGATCCACTGAAGCTGGCGATAGTGGCGTATGGAGTCCATTTTCACCTCACTAGGGTTCTCCTATCGTAGGTATTCCAACTGCCTTGGAACGACTTTACACGAGAAGATGCCGGCAATGTGAACCTCGCATGTCT
The DNA here is from genome assembly GCA_037157565.1 of Thalassia testudinum. Lineage (NCBI taxonomy): Eukaryota > Viridiplantae > Streptophyta > Magnoliopsida > Alismatales > Hydrocharitaceae > Thalassia > Thalassia testudinum. The sequence goes on from JAZHRO010000080.1 coordinate 986,814, forward strand.
TTCCACGCAAATTCCAAGGCACGATTTACAGACGCCTATATGTAGGAGACATATTGTTGCAACTATGTTAAGCAAATTGCAGGTCTCATCTACCTAGTACTCCGATACAATGTATTCCCAAGCCAATTGCAGGTCTCATCTACCTAGTACTCCGATACAATGTATTCCATGGAACGGGGAGTCATAACTATTTGTCCAGGTTAGCACTTTCGTACAATTACAATGTGTACCTGGGTTGTCAAATCAAATGGAGAATGATCATAGTCGAAGGAATGCGGGATTATATGAACAGTAATTGCTTGCCATATACAGCTCATGTATTTATACGTGAAGAACTGTACTTTAGAGGGTATCTTGCTTTTTGGATTGGGGATGGTGAGGAGGGTAAAGGGAGCAGATAATTTTTGAATGTTTTCCATCAATGATAATATGTGTGTGATGATGATGACCCTACTGTCGTAGGAGGAATAACCTTTTGAAGTTAAGTAAGAGGTAGACCTCCACAATGTTCCTTGCATGTCATCAAAGTATTGGTTAGCAATGATGTGGCATTTTGTAATGTAGTAATCCACGTTGTGCAACTGTTATGTACCTAAGGTCGATTATTAACATTTGAAGTAGCAAGCTAAACGAACTTGTAACGTATTTAAGGATATCTTCTGTGTAGCAATTTTCTTTTGTTCTTTTAAATAGCAAAATGCATGAATATAATACATACCAAAATGGTTAAATATGCATGTGAGCTTCAAATATCAACAGGGCACTTCTCTTCACGAAAATGTTGTACATTTGAAGTGCATGTACATAATATGCACATTGCTGCATGGGGTAAATGGCCACAAGGAGTTAACTGCTCGTGTTACATGCATTTTGATTGTTTTGCGACCTTTGTGTCATACTTCATCATTCGGAACTCAAATAAATAAAATGGGATGTCTTTTGCGGCTGCTTTTTTAACTATGATAACTACAGCTGCTTCCTAAATCCTTACCCATCAACAAATTTATTTGAGTGATTGCTTGCTCTGTACATGGAAGATGGTAGTTGTTTAATGTTACGTCATCATACACATGTTCCTTGCAGGGAGAAATGGGTGATATCGTTTTTGTAGTTTCGGGAGCTCGTCTACAGTTAAGGGAGAGAATGGCAACATTGATCCATAGAATTAATGAATTCAGCGATCATTGAACACATATTGATATGTTAGGTGATCATTTCATAGAACAAGAAAGAGCAAAGAGTAGTCATATATGCCTCTTATAGCTCATAAACGACGCTTCCGATGCTGTGCATGGGGATAATGTTATTGTAGACTGAAGTGCGTGACATTTCGGTTTGAAATGTAACCCCTTCGGTTCATGTTCATGTAGTTGTACATGATGTTCGGTGGATATTACGTATCATGTCTGGATGATCCTCTTAATGGATTAGAAACGGATCACCGATTGTGCACGTGTTAAGATCTCAACTATTAGGTTGTTTAAGTTATAATTCATAGTCCTATCAATTGGTATGTTAGTGATAATAATTTTAAATTAAATATAGGGTCAAAATTTGCTGAAAATTTGATAGAATTTTCACTATTTATTTGATACTTTTCCAAAATTCTATAGCTGCAACCTATACTTGTGCATGCATACCACAAATTATATAAGTGATTACACCCTACGACCAAACCACAGAATGAGTAAAAGTCATAAAACACAAGTGAGCACACCCTACAATCAAGAATGTTAAAAACATGAAAAAATAGCGAGAAAATAAAATCGAAATACTACAGCACATCACCACAGACATATACATAATACATGTTTACATCATTGCCATACAACTTTCTATTTGTCACCGTATACAAGTTTATTTACAAGAGTCTATTATTTAAGCACAAGGCTTTATACAATAGAAGGCATCTTGCTACTAATCTATACAAAAGAGACCCAACTACACTAATTACATTTCTTACCAAGGGCCTAGCCAAAAAGAAAATAGAAACAAGTATTCTATCATCCGCCTAGGTCCTCCTGGGCCTAAATCTAGTGTGACGTGTTACTTGCACCATGGCAACGGTACTTGAAAATGGGTCACAAATGTAGAGATAAGCCAAGCAGCTCAGTAAGGACAAGACCACATGTAACACCTGAAATAGAGAAAGGTAGTGTACGGGTTTCTGCACTTTAGGCCAACTATGAGTCATTTCCCTAATTACTTATGCTTTAGTTACGTAATAGGCTAACCACAAGCCTTTTCCCATTTCCCATAATTAACCCTTGTTTAATTACCACCACAAGCTGGCTACAACCATTTCCTTATTACCAGGATTTATTTACATGGTTATTCAATTTTTATTATCACATGATTTATTCCCTCACCTCAGAAATTAGATTCTGAGAATCATCCCTCTCTACTAGAGGAGATGGAGACATATCCTTCCCTTGCACTCTAGCCTGGTAGTTTTTCCTTGGCTAGGGGAGAGGCTAGCAGAGTTGATAACCCTTGCGAAAGGCACACCCATTCTTAATGTATTGAGAACGTTGTCGATCTTGGTCAGAAGAGTCGCGAAAGGCCAATGCTTTGTGGAAGCAAAGAGCAAGCTCAATTCATTTCATGCAAGGTCCAGTCATAGATCATTCCATATCATTATTGTATGGTTGGCCAGAAGTTTTGGGTCGCACCAATGCTCTTGCTAAGAGTGCAACCTTCAGGTGCACCCTCTCAATTCACCGTCTAATGAGATGACAATTAAACCACTCACAATACCCCAACGTCTTTCGTACACTTGGGCACCTAACAAGTCTCTAGCTACGAGTACCAAGTACCCCGACATCTACCCCGATGACTACTTCGACGTCTACCCTACTGAGCCTAGAGCTACAAGTACCTCCACATCAAGTCGGATTTAGGTACTTCTAAGTACCTTAACTTGGCAACAGCCCATAGCTCATCACTATACCTAGGAATCGTCCAAGTTTTGAGGTGGATCTCCAATAACCTCTAGCCACCACATATCCTTAAGTCTCTAACACGAATAGTGAACCTGTGGTTCACGAATTCAGTGGGTGCAGCCCTACAAGCTCACCTAGTAGACTTACTCATTTCTTAATCCATTTTGATTTATATACTAAGAATGAAGTCTTAGAAACCTACTAGATCACTTGGGATTTAACCTCAGACCTCAGCATCCAAACTTCCTTTTTAGACTTGTAGCGAAGTCACTAGGATAGGATATTCCAGGTTTCACTTTAGATTTAGCCGGTTATATTTTGACTTTTAATCCGTATGCTTAAGGGTTTCCATACACATAACATACTTGGCCATCCTTAACATGAGTGGCATTTAAGTGTTCATGTCCTTAGCACCTTTACTAGATTAGGTTTCTCCATCTCATTTTTCCCCCATTCCTCTTTGTAGATTAAGGTAAGGTTCAATACTTGCATCATCTTTTCCAAGGAACCAGTACTAGTCCTCATATTCAGTACCGGTCCTAGGTATCCACTACCCACTGGCTACTGATGAGGTGTGGCTCATCGCAGCTAAAATGTCAAAGTTAGGCTAGAAACTAAGTTAAACACTATATTTATAACATAATAAATGGGTTAAATGTAGAAATTAATGAAAATGACCTAAAACATCAATTTAGGTTAAAAATGCATAATTAGGTCAATATTTAAAATATTCTATATATAAATACAAATTAATGATCCAAATGTAAATTTAACACATATTTGAGCTCAAAAGTACAAATCAAATGTTAAATCATGTTCTAATATGTTCAGTTAGCGTTCCATCAAAATCTCATAGCATTTAGACATCATTAGAGCCTTGCATTCATGACATTACACGTAGGTCCTTATATCATCACACTCTTTTTACAAACAAAATCGCAAGGGCCTCTTTGCAATCCTTTAGGAGTCGTCTGGTTACCATTTTCACCACTAATGGGCCTTTTCATAATTGTTCTACCCCTTCGATATAAGGACTAGAGTGCAAATTCTCCAACACACCTGGAAAGCCACTCGTGCATTGTAGCTCACAAAGAATTCCATGTATAACCATCATTGATTGAGTGCTTCATTGATCCAATGATAGATTCTTCACCATTGATTGCGTGTCTTTGCATGCACCATCGTGACCACCCCTAGATCCCATCTAACGGTGGGATTTCATCCTAATCATTCTCGCACACCGTACCATATCTTCCCACCATTCTTACCCAAATTGTTTAAACTTAATCTCCTGTGTCTAGATCCTCACCCTTACCTACTTAAGTAGCTCCCTTGAGCTCACGCGAGCGGGATGAACCCCCCTCCTTCTTCCTTGGGTTCTCCATTCTTCCCTCTCCAGTTTCTTCTTCCTACTTCACTCGACACCATTTGTGACAGTGATGGAACTTCTTCCTTCTTGATCGTCCACGTCAAGCTAGATCACATAACACCAGGGGACGTCCCAGGAGCTCCTCTAGTGGGCTTGTCACTCGGAGATCCTCCCTCCATTCTTCCTCTCCACTACCATTTGAAGATCCATAGGTCTCATTCTTCTGATTAGATTAGGTTCTGCATGCTTTAATAGATTAGTTTACTGTTTTCTAGATTAGTTATGAGTAGAATTAGTTAGTGGATTCATCACTTGTTAGTTTAGATTAGGAGTAGAGTAGTTAGATCTGATCCGCCTTTTCTGATCAATACAGATCAGATAGGAGTTTTTCGTGCATTCATCTCGATTCATACAACTATTAAGTATGAACATACACGTTAATTAAATTCACCGTCGGTTCATTCAATGGTGTAATCTGTCCATTTTGAGTTGTGTGATGAAATTTAATGTTAAAATCTTGTTTAATTATTCTTATATGTTTTATATGAACTGCTAGAGGTTTCTGAATGTTTGAAATGCATTTCTAGCATATCGTTTTGAAAATGAGGCCTTAGGTTCTTAGTTCAATACTCATTTAGGCCTAGTTTGGGTGAACTTGTAAATACTTTAAAAAATATAAAAAATTATAAAAAAAAATAAAGATGTTTTGAGTAGAATTAGATAATTTTATAGGTGTGTACAAAGTTTTAGAGTAATCTAAACCCTCTAACGGGTAGAACATAATAGTAGACAATTCAATCTATTCTGAGATTGAATAAATGAATTAAAAATGAAAAATACAAAAAGAAGTCTCTCTTCTCTCATCTCACCTTCTCTCTCTCTCCTCTTACCTCCATAAAACATGAAAATAACATAAAAACTTGAAAAAGTCCAAAAATATCTTGTATATAGTATTTATACTTATAAATATCAATTAAATAATAAGTTAAATGTAAATAATAAAATATATGTATGTAATGTATATAACTAACTTATATATGTATTATATATATTAAATAAATATTTATGCTCATTTATAATATATATCTTTATAATATAATTAACTATTAATTTATAATACATTATATGTACATATATCTATATAATTATAAATAAATATGTAAACTTGTAAAATCATGTGTATAACTGTATGTACGTATTTAAGTAATTATTATATACTATATTATATGTGTATATTTATTTATTTATTTAAGTATTTATTGTATACATTTAAGTTATTAAGTTAAAATAAAATAATTAGTAAATTAATTTATTATTAAAGTAAATTATATTGTACATTTATATATAATAATTTTAATTATTTTTAACCTATTTATAGTATATTTATACTATGTATTAGTATTTATACTTAAATTATGTATATATCTATTTAAAATGTGTATATAAATGTATACAAATTAAAATAAATAATCAAAAATAATTTAAAAATGTATAATAAATACTTTATAATGTATATTAACTAATTTATAGGTCAATTGAGTAATTACATTATTAATTTGTACATTAATTAAGTAATTAAGTTTTAAATTAACGTGTATAATTCATTAACTTTAGGTAATTTTTAAATATAATTAAATAACTAATTATCGTAAACTAATTGCATAATTGTGTAACCCTATGTAAGGGCATTTTAACGATATAAATTATTTTAAGAATGGACTCCATTTAGGCCCCCAAATCGAGGCCTGAAAGACCTTGACGGGACGTGTTTGTACACGATTTCCACACCTAATTCCTCCCTCAATCAATGCCAAATCGTGTGGCAACAAGAGCAGCCAGTCAAATTTAAAGATTCAGCTACCCTTAGGGGTATGTTGGAATGAGAAAAAAATTGAGCATCCAGGTACCCTTATGAGCATATGTTGGGCATGTGTGCACACGCCCAGCATATGTAGGCGAGTACGTGTGGGCTTGAATGGCCCTAAAAATAAACAAAATATACCTAATAATCAATCAGGGCCCGATCTAGTAGTGGTTCGATCCGACCCACTGGGGCTATTGATCCTATGAAAAATCAAGCCTACTAATCCATTATTTTTGCTAAGTGAAGCTTAATTTAAGTGCTAAGTTAAGGCTAAAAATTTATAAGTGTTGAGTGCAAGTATGTTGTGTGCGTGAGTGAGTTTAGCTAAGTGTAAATAATCTAACTGTTATGTGTCTGTGTATACGTGATTGCACATATAACTTAGTGTGAGGTGTGTGTGTGTGCTGTATATATGTGTATATATATATATAATAAGTATTAGTGTATATTATGTATATAAGTATATGTGTATATGTATGTAAATAAAACATATATGTAAAGTATATACATTACATTAGATTATGTAAATAGTTTACTAATGTTTTAGTAACGTTTGTAACCGTCAGTGTACATATAGTATATGTTACCATAGTTGTTAGCATATGTTAGTAAAGCCTATTTTAGTACATGCTTGCATTGTTTTTGTATTTACACTTACGTATTATTTGGGATAGTTGTATATAACTACATAGAGTAGTTTTGATTGTCTTTGATGCGTGCCTATTTGTAAATATGTTTACGGCATTGTAATTAGCATTAATTGGTTCTTTTTGTACATAATTAACCTGATTCATTTATTCTTTGATTTATTTGTAAATAGACTCAACATTTTTTTTGAATAAAAGAACATTTTTGGATAATAGAGAGTGATGTATATTAATAATTACATCCCTGTGAACGACCTGGAATAAACTAGTAAAAATTATGTAAATAAATAAAATGATTGAACATCTAGTTGGATTGCGATTATACTACAACACTAATAACAATACTAATTAACCAGCGGTCCAATGGAGCGATCAGCCACCAGGTAGTGCTAGTGCCAGTATTGATTCTCAGGATCTTCATTTGATTCTCATTCAGGCCTAGAAATATTTCCAGTTTTGGTACTAATCAATTAGCACCGGTGTTGGCCACCCCCAACCCCTACCTCGTAAACCCTTCAGGCTGGGATTAGGAGCTTATACTGGTACTAATCAATTAGCATTGATACAAGACACTCAATGTCCTCAGTCTACATGCCACATTGGCTTAGAATAGCCTTCCAGTATTGGTACTAAACTTTAGTATCGGTATTGGATAGCTTCAAAATGCAGCTATAAACGTAAATAATTTCATGTGACCCTTTCAAACCCCCTCCCTGCTCCCAACAACTAGGGTTTCCGTTTCCACATAATATTTAGCATTCATGGAGCAATTCAATTTAGTTAAACACTAACTAGGGGCATGCCTTTAACCAACCCCTTGGCATGCGTAAAACCATCTGCATTACACCCAATCAAAACCTTTACTCTCAACCTTGTCATCTTGAGTCCATTACCATGCATTATTTAACATTCAAAGGGTGTTCTAAACCCAAAATCACCAATGAGAACTCAACTAACAATCAAAACTCTAGGACGCAAGTACAACCCATCTACACTCGCAATTAATCAACATGCATGAAACACACACACATGTAAACCTCGATTCTCATGGAAAGCCCATGGTTTTGCATTCTAAATCTCCCTCTCATCTCTCCTATTATTAAGGAATTCAACAGAGTAACACGTAAGAGGAGAGGAGTCCCCACCTTGTCTTGAGCTTCCTGTCATCCTCGATGTTAGGTGGCTACCCCTCTGGGTTCCCTCGCAATAAATCAACAAATAACATGTCAGATTTTATATGCCCACCAAAACAATCTTTAACATATTAAAAGCCCCAAATCCCCCATGGTTAGAACAACCTAGGCTAGGGATTTTAAAAGAGGGCAAGATGGGGACACGTTCACCATGTGCGATGCCTCACAGGGTCTATTCTCTTTCATCGACCCTCGATCTTAGCACAACAACAACAGCTACCATAGCAATGACAACGAACAACAATAGCAGTAGTTGCCCTTGGTGCAATATGGCTGTATAGCAAGTAGTTGCGCGTGTGCGAGGGTGGCTGGTTGCAGTAGCAGTGGGTGGCAATGGTTGGCTGGCAAGTGGAGAGAGGAGGTGATTTGTGTGAAGGAGAAGGAGAGGGAAGGGGCTAATGGTGGAAGGGGGAAGAGGTGCCCTGCGATGAAGAGAAGAGAGAGAGGCTTCATGTGAACGATAGGGAGGGAAAATGGGAGGGGGAACTTGGGCATGGAAGAAACGAATGGGAGGGCATCTTACACTCTCAACCAAATAATTGGAAACATTTCAATGGGGACCCCTTCACCCAACTCCCATTTATTCAAATGTCCACCTAAAAGGCCTCCTTACCATAAGCTCCTTAACTTAAATGTCAAGGTAAAAGCAAAGAATAAATCTCAAAGGATTGATAAATTCACAATCATAGAATAATTAAGGGTTTGATTTGGATTCGAATTGGGTATTAAAAATTTAAACCCTTACATTACGCTTGGTGTTTATAATGCTATATATGTTGATCATTGTTTGAAGACTTCAACTTTGTGCACAACTAGTCTATGTGTAACATGATTACACTACAATAAGAACTTTTTTTTTGTCAAATAGTTTATGGTGTAGGTTTACATGTTGAACGATTCTATTACCCTTATACTATCCACTTATGTGAGAACATGTGATGATTTGCATTATTATGCACAGATATAACAATTATGTGATGATCTAATATTTGTATGTTTTGATTACAAAGTATTCGTAGCTGATGAACCTCGGAGACCGCCGTCGATGCCCCGAAGGCCACCAATGATATGGAAAACGTAAAAGAGCCAGGAAAATAGAAAAATATCCAGGCACCCACAAAACATAAGAAGTTGTGACCCAGTTTCACTGATATGATGTACATCTAGAGAGGAGATTGAACCCTCAAGAGTGCACTATCTCTTAATGGTTACTAGGGCTCCCCCTAAAACAATGTACATGGGACCCTTTTTTTAGGGTACAAAAAGGGGATAATGATTACATGCAATTACTCCTTTTTGGGAAAGTGTAACGATTTAGCTTGCTCCTTGAGGACCCTTATTTTGTCTCTTCATCTTTTTGAGTGGACTGACTAGCTCTGGTGGGTTGATTCAGGCAGATAGAAATTGAGGCAGACTAGGCAAACTTTGGCGACCTGGAACTTAAGTAGGCTAATGATGAGGTGTGCCTCATCATAGTTAAAATGCCAAAGTTAGGCTCGAAACTAGGTTAAACACTATGTTCTTAACATAATTAATGGGTTAAGTATGGGAATTAATGAAAATGACCTAAAACATCAAATTGGTGTTAGAAATACATAATTAGGTCAATATTTGAGATATTAATGAGGTGTGACTCATCATAGCTAAAATGCCTAAGTTAGGCTAAAAACTCTGTTAAACACTACATAATTAACACAAGAAATGAGTTAAGTGTGAGAATTAACAGAAATGACCTAAAACATCAAACTTGTGTTAAAAACATGAAATTATGTCATAAAATGAGATATTATATTCATTAATACAAATTGATGATCCAATTACAAATTTAACACACAATTGAGTTCAAAAGTACAAATCACAAGTGAAATCAACTTCTAAAATGTTCAATTGGGCTTAAATAAAAACTTAATAGCATTTGGACATCATTAGGACCGTACATCAGTGACATTACATTTAGGTCCTTAGTTCATATATATTTATATACATTTAAACCTCCAAGGACTCTTTTGTGAACCGCTGAGGACCTATTTGCAAATCCTAGGGAGCTCTCTACAAGACTATTCCACCACTTATGGGCTTCCTCTTAAATTCTCTATCGTTTCACTTTGAGGGCACCTTTGCAAAAATCACGTTTAGACTTGCGGGCGAGAGCACTGTAGCAGCGCATGAAGTCACGAGATCTAGGTCGTCGCTTCCATGCACCCTTTGATCCAACAGCTGCTCTAAATTGATTCTTCCCACACCTTCGCGCGTGTGATCACCACCTTAGCTAGATCTGATCCTACAATGGGTTTTTGATATTAAGCTTCCTGCGCTCCTTGCAACCACATCCCACCGCCCAAACCCTATCCACTTAATCTCGCTCAACGGTATCTTGATTTACTCCCTAAGCCTACTTAAGCACCATCACTGAGCGCGTGCATGCCTAACCAGCTCCCTCCCTCTGAGTGGTTCCTTTCGATCTATTCCCTCAATCTTCCACCCCCTTTCATCACCCACGTTGACAGAGTGGGTTGCTCTCTCTCCATTGATCGCCACTAGCTGCCGGCTATTGGCTCTTGGACACCCCCCTTGTCAACTGAAGGGTCTTCCCTTATTTCTTCGTCATCGGTCGTCGGCTGGTGACCTTGGACATCACCTTCTTCTCTTAGATAGATTTATTGCTTTTATAGATTAGATTTACCGCTTTCTAGATAGTGTTTACTGCTTTATAGATTAGTTAGGAGTAGAATTAGCCTAGAATGACTTCACCCTCTCTAATCAATTCAGATCAGAGAGGTTGCTTTTCACATACACTTCCATTAATTCATACAACTCCCTCTCCATCTCATGATCATCTTCTGATTTCCCTCGAAGTTTTGATTGCATTTCACCCATCCATTGAAGCATCAATCAGATCTGATGCTCCATAGCATCTAGATCTGATTGAGCGCTAAAGTCACTTGGGGGGTCTCCCATACACTCCATAAATCCACAAGGACCCCCCGATCTAATTTAAATTGAACTAATTTGATCATTGATATCAGATCTGTTGGCTTTGAGAAGTTTTTGATTGAATTCAAGGTCAATCTGATTTGAGTGATTGAATTGAGTTTTCTTTTGTTTCAATGAGTGGATTGAGATGGGTTTAAGCTATTTGAATCAAATTTTAATCATCGAATGTGCTTACACCCAATTTCTCTTTGAGTTACTGTTTTCAAATGGATTTTGAGACGTTAGAGCCAAGGAGAATCACTATGTGAGTTTAAGGCTCTAGCACTGATTTGAATATGATTTTGCCGATGAGTTGGAGTTATGAATGAGATTTCAAGGTTAAACCTGAGTTTGAAGGATTTCTCTATAGTTTTGAATAAGTGATATGATGTTGCGAAGTTCTATCTTCATCTTGAGATTTCTAAGAACTTGATTCCCAGATTTTCAAAGTGCAATGTGATTTATGGCTTTAATGAATGGATCAACTTAGATTTGATTTTCAAAATGGATAAATCAAATAGGACTGAGTTAATGTATAACCAGTCCAACATTGAGCTCAGAGATAACTTCCTGTCTGCAGTAGCCGTACATCTGCTGAGTTTCATTGACAAATAGCTAACTTAAGCCATCTGATTTGTTAAGAATTCGTTTGATTCTGTTGTAGCAGTAGCTGTAGCACTTTATCTCTGTTCAACAGTTGCTAGATGCTTCATGCAGCAACAGTACCTACTGACAGATGAGACAATAGCATTCCAAACCTGTTTAAAGGGATTTGAGATGGGGTTTGGCGAATTAAGGAAGCGAACTGGTGTATATTTGTAGAATAGAAATGTACAAGCATTCATGTACTAAAATTGAATCTTAATTCAACTAGAATTGCTTGTAATATTGTTTTAATCCTTTGTCAGCTATTTGAGATGGTGACTAAATGTCCAAACCTTGATTTTATTGGAATTTGAGATGAAAATCATGCTTAATTGATTCAACACCATTCATATTGCATGTTGGACAGTTCTGATTGTGTATACCTATTGTCCAACACTTAGAACTCAATTTTAGGCCTTAGGTTCCACTTTGAAAACCCTTTTAAGGCCTAAGTTTGGTTGATTTGTAATCTAAATAAAAATCATAAAAAAAATCCAAAAAAATAAAATAAAAGTGTCTTGAGTAGGAATAGATATTTTTCTAGGTGTGTGTCAAATTTCAAAGTAATCTGAACCCCTAACTTAGTAGAACATACCAGCAGATGGTTCATTATATCTTAGAATTTAATAAAAGAATCAAACTTGAAAAACACAAAAACAACTCTCTCTCTCATCTCACTCTTTCTCTCTCATCCCCTACCTCCCATGTAGCTATAAAAACTATATAAATCAGAAAAACCTCAAAAATATCCAAAAAGACCTTGTATATTATATATATACTTGTATATATAATTTAAATCTAAGCTATATATATATATTGTATAATATGTACAAAATATGTATAAATAACTTATATATGTATTCTACATATTAAGTATTTAGAATAACTTACTGTATATATAATCTTATTGTATAATTATCTATTAATTTATATTAATTAAATGTATACTAAACTAAGTAATTATATAAACATATTTATATGTACATAACTGTACTTAATACTGTACATACATATTAACTATATATTATATACTATACAGTACTTGTAATTTAATTTAATTATATATTCACAATAAATAATTAAGTTATTAAGCTAACTAAGTAATTTATTAACTTAAAATAAAATAAATTAGTAATTAATGTAATACTAAAGTAAGTTATACCGTATACTTGTATAATGATATATTAAATATTTTGAACATATCTATACTATATTTATACTATATTATAGTATTTATAGATTATTTATATGTAAAACTAACGAAAACATGTATTTAAATTTATATAAATTAAAATAAAGTTCCTAAAATATAATAAAAACTATGTAATAAATAATTTATTATGTGTATAAATTATGCATAAGGTCAATTGTATGATTAATTAACTAATTTATACTTTAATTAAGTAATTAACCTCTAATTTAATGTGTGTAATCAGCCAACTTCAACTAATTTAATTATATATTTAAATAATTTATTTCACTAAATTAACTATATCATTATATAACCTTATATAAGAGCTTTTCAAAAATATAATTTATTGTAAAATTAGATTTAATTTAGGCCCTAAAATTGAGGGCCAAACCCTCTGATTTCGTGCATGCTAGACGCAGCGAAAGTGCTTAAATTGGGCACTTGTTTAGTGCCACATCGGTAGTGGAAAACCGCTCAAAGCGGTATAAACGAATTTTTCTTGCCGGCTAACCAGTCGTCATATGCGCCACGCGTAAGCACATACACATACCCACATACCCATATATACCATTCATGATCCTATGAGCATGTATATAAGCATATTTGTGCATAGCGGTAGGTCGGGGGCCACGCACAGTGCTTGGCCTATATGGGCCCAATAATTGGCCTGAAATGGATAAAATGCACAATTAATTACAAGAACCAGATTTAGTAGTAGTTTGGTCCCACCTGAGAGGGTGTTGTGTATCCCACGAAAGGCTAGTTCGCCAAGTAAAAACCAAATTTTTGGTTAAGGAAGAGTGAACCGGTTGTGTGTGTAAGAAGGCCCTAAAATCAACTAAGTGTTGACATAGAGAAGAGAAGCCACTGAGTGGCTAAGTGTTGAGAACACTTGAGTGCTTGTGCCCGTGCCTATGCATGTGTGTTGTGTGTGTGTATATATGTGTGTATATATATGTACAACGTATACAGTAATAAGTATATGTATATAAATAATGTAATTAAATGTAAATAAATAAGTATATATATATAATAAGTATATATGTGTAACATAAGTAGAGTATAGCTTATTTGAGCTCATATATGTATATAAATAACACTTAGAGCTTTAGTAACAGATATATATGTCACTGTATATATGTATATACATTATTGTAAGTAACAATTTTTACCTTAGGTTATATAAATATGTTACTAAGGTTTTAGTACTGTATATACGTCATTGTAAATATACTTATATGTTAGTATAGATAACTATTTTGCCTTATGTTATGTATATAATTTTGCTAAGGCTACAAAAATGCTTGTCACTGTAAATATAATATATGTTACTACAGACATTAGTATATTAAAATAATTTAGTATAGTAGATATTATTAACTATTTTTGTACCTATACTTAGATATTATTTGTATTAATTGTATATAACTAACATATTATAGTAGTAGCTAGTTTTTTATGCTTGTTTGTGTATATATGTTTTCAGGCATTATAACACTGATTAATTGATTCTTTTGTAAATAATTAACCCATTCATTCATTATTTGATTCATTGTAAATAAAATAAATATTTTTGGAATAAAAGAACATTTTTGAACTTAGAGAGTGATGTATATCAATAACTGTCTCTCAGTGAGCAACCTGGAAACAAACCAGTAAAAATAGTAAATAAATAAAATTGACGCAACATCGATTTACATTTGTAACATATACTAAAACAATGACTTTTAAAACAACATTTTTAGTGCGAATCGAAAGTCCATATTTTTTGCACCGTTGCCTGGGATAAAAACCTGACAACAGCGCATTATTGTGATTGTTTGACGATTGTCACATCTCCTCGATTAGATATTCTATTCATAAATACAAACTAATGATCCAAATGTCAATTGAACATCTTTTGAAGTTCAAAAGTACAAATCATGGAGGCAATCATGTTCTAATATATTCAATTAAGCTCAAATAAAAATCTCATTGCATGTGGACATCAATAGGACCTTGCATTCATTAGTTTACACTTAAGTCCTTAGTGCATTAACATTTCTTTACATACGAAAGTTGCAAGGACCTTTTTTGAAACAGCAAGGGTTCTTTTGAAAGCCATTAGGGACCACTCTGCATTAGTTCTTCTCACTAATGGGCTCTTGTGCTATGTTTCTACCCCCTTCATTATAAGGGTTTCTTATCTGAATTGTCGAAAAGACTTGCGATCTCTCTTCTTTTCTCGCGCACTATTCCTCGTGAAGAACACAAGGAGTAGTAGTTGTCCGTCCCTTTCTTCATCGATCTAATGGTGGATCTTGATTGATAGATCGCATGCCCTCACACGAAGCACCATGACCTATCCTAGATCTGATCCTACGACTGATTTTTGGTTTAAAACTTCTTGTGCCTATCTCAAACCCTCATCCACTGTTGGTGCCCTTTGCACCTAATCTCACAACCCGGTGCCCAGATCGCTCCCTCAGCCTATTTAATCACCTCATATGACCCTTGCACACATTCATCAGTTCCCTCCCCTAAAGTCTAATTGTCGCCTATCCCTCTAGCATCACTTCCCCCTTCTTTAGTGGCTGGTGACAGTGGCCACACCTTCTCATCCTCAATTCCTCCTCTTCAACCGTCAGCTGGAGATCCCAAAGAGTCTTCTTCTGCTGGAGGTTCCTCTTTAGCCACCAACTGTAGATCCCAAAGAGTCACCTACATCCCTTAGATAGATTTACCTACTTTTGTAGATAGATTTAAATGCTTTCTAGTTAGATTTACGATTTTCTGGTGTAGCTTAGATAGATTAGATTAGAATTCATCATCTAATTGTGTCAAATTAGTAGATTAGAGTTAGCAATTGATTTCCTTGATCTGACCTCTCTGATCAATTCAGATCAGGGAGGTGTTTCCATTGCACTCACATGTTCATATAGCTCCCTCACCGCTTCATTATCATTATCACTTCTTCCCTTGATGACTTAGTTTACCAGTCCATCCCATCTATCAGAGCCACTGTGGATTTAAAGCTCCCCAGCTTTCAGATTCATATTGCGCTCAATCCCATTGGAGGGTGATCCCATTCATTTCATTGGATCACAATCATCCTCGTGCTTTAAATTGTGCCTATTTTATCGATTAATTCTGATTTGAATTTTGAGATTCAATGAGGATTTTTTGAAGCAATTATGCTTTAATCTGTTTTAATTGATCAAATGGAATTTATATTTGTTGGATTTGAGTTCATGCAATGGATGTGAGCTTTTTTAGAGTGGATTTTAATGATTTAAGTAGCTCACGCCCAATTTCCATTATTGATACTATTTTCTAGATAGCTTGAACCTATGAAAATCAGTGCACTGATTTGAGGAATTCGCAATGACCTAGTTGTTTTTAGAGCATTGCCTACCCTTCCTGAACATCAACTAATGGTGTGTAGGAAGTATAGATGATCATATCAACTTAGTGAACTCAAATTGACAACCCAACTGGGCGACATCCGATTTCAATGTAAATCAGTTTTAATCTGCGATTCAAGAGCTGAATGAGCTTTGAGATGCTTGAATGGAGGTTTGGGAATGTTTTCAAGATGATTTGAATACCTATACTGATTCCTTTCCTTTCATGTTGTCTATGACACAAGAGAATGGATCAGTTAGGGCTTTTAGGGTTTTCTAGATATACTATGATTTATATGGATTTCCAGACCCGTGAGTGATGATGATTTGCAATGCATAGAATTGATGTTTACTCAGTTAAAATTAAATATGAATGAATGGAATCAAACATTTAAATTTGATGAGATTTCTGGAATTCAAATGGTTAATTAAGGTGATAGTGTTTTCAAGGAGATTGCAAGAAGATTCTTGATAATCAAGCGATGGATTTTGAGTGATTTCTATAGTGTTTTGAGTTTTGATCAGATTTGAACTGAATTGATAGCAACAACAGCTACTCTATTTCTCTTTGATCTGAAAAGCTTCTCTATGGATTTTGATTCGTGATTTCAAGTGGTTTAAAGAGGATTTGAGACTTTTCTAATTGGGAAGCCCTTAGATTTGATTTTCCATATCAAAGGTGAAAGTTTGACAGCAAATCAGACCTTGTAAGTCTAATCTTGCAGCTGGGCATTCAACTGTTGAAAATAGCAGGAGCAGTGGTGGTGGGCTATTCTGAGTTGGATCAAGGGTTGAAATGAGCTAATCATGAATTGTACTATTAGATCAACATATGTAAGCATTCATGTACAAGATTTTGACTTAAATTTGATTGGAATTGGTTGTAATCCATGATAATATCTTTTGTCAGTAGCTTCTAAAGTGCATTAACTATCCAAACAATGTCTTTAATGAAAATTCAATGTGAAATCATGTTTATTATTTCAAATATCTTCTATGTGATGTGCTGGACACTCTTGAATGTTTAAAGTGCATTTCTAGTACGTAGAATTGAAAAAAGAGGCTTTAGGTTCATTGTCTCAACCTCCCTTAAGCCTTATTTTGTTCTAAATTATAAATATAGAAAAAATTTTAAAAAATCATTAAAAAAATAAAAGTGTCTTAAGTAGGATTAGGTATTTCTTTAGGTGTTTATAAAATTTCAAAGTACTCTAAACCCTCTAGCTGGTAGATCATACCAGTAAATGATTCAGTGTACTCTGAAACTTAATAAATGGATTCAATATAAAAATCACAAAAAGAAAAATTATCCCTTTCATCTCACCTTCTCTCTCTCTTCTCCCATCTCTATAAAACACAAAAAAATCATAAAAACTCGAAAAAGTTGAAAAATACCCAAAAATACCTTATATATAGTATTTATACTTGTAAATACCAATAAATTAAAAAGTTAAATGTAAATAATAACATATATCTATATAATGCACATGACTGACTTATGTATGTACTATATATATTTAAATAAATATTTATGTTGAGTTATTACATATATATATTAATTATAAAATTATCTATTAATTTATAATAGATTATATAGACATATATCTATATAATTTTAAATAAATAGGTAAACTTGTATAATCATATCTACAACTATATATAAGTATTTAAGTATTTATTATATACTTTATTATACATGTATATTTATTTATTTAAATATTTATTGTATGTAATTAAGTTATTAAGTTAAATAGCTAAGTTATTAAGTTAAAATAAAATAAATTAATAATTTAAGTTATTGCTGAAGTAAGTTATATTATACATTTGCATAGAATAATATTAATTATTTTCAACCTATTTATAATATATTTATACTATATAATAGTATTTATAACTAAATTATGTATATATCTATCAAATACGTGTATATTATATATAAATTAAAATAAACAACTAAAAATAAACTAAAAATGTATAATAAATACTTTATTATGTAAATTAACTAATTTATGAGTCAATTGAGTAATTAATTTATTAATTTGTACATTAATTAAGTAACTAAGTTTTAAACTAACATATACAACTCATTAACTTTAAGCATTTTTTAAAATATAATTAAATAAGTTATTGTTGTAAATTAATTACATAATTATGTAGTCCTGTGTAAGGACTTTCAAATGGAATATTTTATTTTATGAACAAACATTATATGAGTGCTCAAATCGAGGCTTGAAAATCACTCTTCAAAACATGTTTGAACGTAAAATCAACGCTGATTGCTCCGCTGGCTTTGTCCCACCTCAGTGGGTGAAAGCTGCGCTTTGCTGGATAAAATGCATCTCGCTCATTAGCAGCACAGACTGAAATGAGTAATAAGCATACAAAGCCCTCTTGGGCATTGTATTATGCACACACCTGCAGGCGCATGTGTATGTGCCCTGGTGGGGGCGTGAGCTGGGAGCCATTGTGGGCCTAATGGGCCTTAAATGTACAAAAATATACCTAAGAATAAACTAGGAACCGATTTATAGTGGTTCAACCCGACTCGAAAGAGTTGTTGATTCTGCAAATCGAATCAGGTCTGCCAACCTGATAATTTTACACTAACATATGCTTAAGAGTTAAAAAGAAACTAAGTGTTTGAATAAGTGTAGTGTTGAGTGAGGTGTTGTGTAAAATAACTAAGTGTTGAGAGTTTGAGTGAGCCTTAGAGTGTTAAGTATATATATTTATATAAGTATACGTGCTATGTGTCTGTAAGTTAAGTGTTATGTAGTGTGTGTATATATATATAAGTTTGACTGTATAATATGTATACACGTATGTTTAGTTTATATATGTATATATAATATACGTATAGTGTAGATTAAGTAGTATATGTATGGTAATCTTTTACTTTAGTTTCACATATATCTAAATCTTTACTAACGTTTAGTGACACTTATAACCATCACTGTACATATAGTATATGTTACTATAGATATTTGTATTTGTTAGAATAACTTAGTTTAGTATATACTTGTATTGTTTTTGTGTGCTTATACTTAGGCATTAAGTAGCATTGTTGTATATAACTAAGATAGAGTAGAATAATTAGTTTTTCATGCTTGTTTAATTGTAAATATATCTGAGGCATTGTAAGTAATCTTAATTGATTCTTTTTGTACTACATAATTAACGAAATTCATTAATTCTTTGATTCAATTGTAAATAAACTTTACTTTTTTGGAATAACAGAACATTTTTGGATAATAGAGAGATATATATCAATAATTGTCTTCCAGTGAACGACCTGGAATAAACCAATAAAAATTATGTAATTAAATAAATGATTGAACATCCATCTGAATTGCAACTATACTATAATGCGATTAATTAACGACTAATTAACATACGATCCACATTGGCCACGATCAGCTAGCCAGCTCAAGCGACTTAGAATTCAGGAGGGCTGGCCAACTTAGGAGTGCTAGAATTTAGGCGGACTGGCAAACTCAGGCAGCCTGGAACTCAGGAAGATTGGCCAATTTGGCAAGCTATATCAGGTGGATTGGCCAACTTAGCCTTCTTAGCATTTAGGCAAACTGACTAATTTAGGTAGATTGGCCAATCCAAGAAGACTACTCAGGTAGGCTGGTTTAGGTTGACTAGTTTATTCTAATAGCTTGGACTGCCTACTTGCCACCTAATGGAGTTAGTCTTTTTTGAGCCTCTTGGGCTTTGGCTTGCCATAGTGGGCCTCCTAGACTTATTTTTTAGGGTTAATTCCTTCCCTCATCAATAGCTAAAAGCGTACTTATATAATTTGAAAGGAATTTCATGACATATTCCATTGGAAAAGTAAACATCATTGGAAGGTGTGAACAAGCAAAAAATGCAGCTTTCAAATGAACCTTTGTATGGGACCTATGCTACAGTAATCCTCATTATACATGATTATGAGAGATGTGGTAGGAGTAGGCGATAACCATAATCAGGATGAGTACATAAGCTAAGGGTGCATTTTGCAAGGTCTTAAAGTTGACTTGAGCAATCTTTTCCTATGCACCGTTGATCTTTACTACACTTGCAAGGAAAAACTCACACTAACTTACCAATGATAGGATGAATTTAATTTATTGGGGTAGTCACATTGGTGTTTCAATCATTCTGTACGAATAAATATCAACCATACCCTGCATTGAGCATGTAACCACCTTTTATTTTCTAGTACAGTACAGGGGTATCATTAATAACAATGAAGTTTTCATACCAGGTCTACTTACAGAATGGTGTACTTACTATCGGATGAATAGCGATGGTTCCTCTTTACACGTTGTTGAGGAGAAAGGAGGGAGAATATAGGTGACAACACTTTACATGGGTAGGCTAGGATTGTACATGGTTAGAGTTTGTTGAAGCAACAAACTTTTATGCTGGAATTAATATATCGTGTGCTGACTAGAGGCATTTTTGTGATACATACCGCCTCATCAATGACCTAATCAAACTTAATGAATGGGAGTAGGACAAGGATATGTGCGCGGTGGTTCTACTCAGCGACAATGATCAATGGATGTAGGTAAAATTTTACTGATGCCCACTAGAGGTAAATTTCCTAGGTTCATAGTCGAATGATTCAATAACAATGCATCTTTCACGTAGGTCAACGAGAGGCATGAGTGTTTGTAGGAATAATACTTCCCACAATTTTTCATTATTGCGATGATCATGGAGTAGTTCGAGGACAACATTGCCAAACTTCATGTAGCTTGAGAAATAACTTTACAAGGCCATTTGACATTTATTCTACTTACGATAGTGTTGCATATCTTTTCTATTTATGGAGTAATTGCATAAAGAGTGCTTTCAAATTATTTACATTGTGAACTTGCCTTAGCATACTTTACATTTGCCTTGGCATACTATACATTTCATTCACGTTTCTAATGAATGCGTTGAACATATAGAAGTTATCATGGTGAAGGTTGATGGTATGTATGAATATGTAATGGAAATTTTACAATATCATCTGAATATTCATGTATGATTCAATGTGAATGAAAGGGTGGCAATGATAGTATTCTTGCCATCTTGCACGACAGAGAGAAACTTGGGTATTTGTGAAATTAAGGAATTGTACTTGTAATAATAACACTCATCGATTCCATGTCTATAATTACCCTAATATCTAATTCGGTGGTTCAAAACTCCAGGTACTTCGTTGCTGTCAATGGGAACCAATAATTGGAATGCATTTACGAAGACAACGATTAACATCGGGGATGTTGCTAGGAGGGCACAGTCTAACTTCATAGTTCTTTCATATATGATTAATTATGAGTTAGAAAATTTTAACATACGATTCTTAGGAGTAACTATACTCATAATTTGCACAATAAGAATTTTAGGGGTAATGTGGTAAATCGACTATGAAGCACCACCACAATGCTTTCCTATTGTTGACAAAGCATAAATGATGACCTTGTGTTTATTAACAAATTTTTCAAAGAAGGGAGATGGGTTGGTGTGATGAAAAAATCATAAAGAACAACATATTTTCAATTGCAGTCAACGTAAATAATTTTATGTAACCGGTTCATCCGTTATTTTGCTAGGAGAAATAAAGATGGTGTATCATTATAAAGAAAGGTGGGTTTTGCGACTATTCTATGGCGACAGTTTATAAATTGTCGCTAAAGTTTATTTTTTGTGGCTGTTTTAAATGAAAACAATAAATGTTCAGAAGTTGCTCGTAACTACCCTTGAGGAAGACATTTGGCAACGATTTAGATAATGGTCACTAATGTTCTAGAAACATTTTTATTTTAAATCGTCACATAAAAGGTTGACTGGTATATGACGACGATTTCAAAAATGTCTTTGATACCTAAATTGGTGATAGTTTCAATAGAAATAGTTATTGATATTGTCTAGGGCATAAGGCTCATAGTGTCCTATTAACGATGGTTTAATACCTGTTGTTACTGTAAACACAACAATTATTTGGAATTTGTCATGGATAGGAAGTAGAATGACTTTTTGTTTAAATCATTTTGACGACGGGGTTACCTAAACCATCACCAAAAACAAAAGTAAAATTTTTTCAAATTCTTTTGGTTGAATGTAGGGTATAACCTTGTGAGCTCGCTCAATCCACTCTATTCCTCTCTCCCATAACACCTTCTACGCCCCCCATCCCTCCTGTGCTCTCAACCTCCTTTGATCAGCCCCCTCTGGTAACTCCTCCACCTCCTTTTCCTCCTCCTTGTCGTTCTCCTTACCTCACAGCTAACCTCTCCTCCCTTGGCCACCACATCCTCCTCCCCCCTTCGCCTAATCTCCCCCCTCCTCCCCTTGCCGTCGCCCCCTCTTCTCCCCTCTGCCCCAGGCTGCCCTCTCCTCCCCTTCTTCCTCCACCAACAGCACCACCACCACCTCCCCCTCCTCCCCCTGTCGCCAATCCCTCCTCCCATCTTTGCCCCCATCCACCCCCTATGACCTCCTCCTCCCATTTGCCCCCTTTGCACTCACCACCCCCTCCCTCGTCCTCTACAATAGCACCACCACCTCCCCCTCCCTCTCCACTGGAAACACCACTACCACCTTCCCTTCCCTTCCTTATCCTTGACTAGCACCTCCTCCCTCCCTTCTACTCAACCACCACCTCTCATCTTCAGTTAAATTTGTTTAGTTAAATTAGATTTATTGTAATTTAAACCATGTAGATTGGTTAGATTGGAATGTTGATTTATTAGATTTATTATAATGTAAACTAGTTTGATTTAGTGTCTGGGATGTGCCTACATATAAATGTTGTGTATACTGATGAGGGACTCATCATGGCTCTTAATTCACTAAAATAAGCTAGTTTACTTAGTTAACTAATTAGTAATAGCATAAAATCAGGGTTAATTATTAAATAAGTTAATATTGAGCTAGGACCTTAATTATAACTTAAATTAGCTTAATTATGACATAATAAGCTTTCCTCTATTTTTATTTAATAATAATGACTTAATACTATAAATTTGGCTATTTATAATTAAGATTAACTAAGCTTATATTTAATGTGTAACCTAAGTTAATAATGTAAGCTTTAATATTAATCATTAATTATATGATATAAAAAGGGACAAAAATGTAATTTCAACCCATAATATTATTTCTTTATATATATATATATAAAGTTGGAAAAGAAATAAATTAATTTATATATTTAAATTAAAGAAATGCATTTTAGTCCCTAAGAATCAATGCATTTAAGTCCCTTTCATTTTGATCAGGCCCTTTCTATATTTTGAATTGGTCCCTATATACACCTTCGTCATTATCAATGGCCAACGATTGTCGATGACCTTCTTCTCTGATAACAGCACATCAGATGGTTACTAAACTTTTCCTTGGCCGACAAGAAAGAGTGTAACTAACTCTATTCATCCATTGGTCTAGATTGATCGATAACGGCCTAACTCAACATGGCAAACTCACCGTCATCGGAGACAATGATGAAGGTTTCTCAGCATGTGGACATATCTCCAGTCTAGATACATTCTCTTTCATGGCCACCGGAGCCTATAAATAGCTCCTCACACCATTGATCTCGAGGAGCGATTCCCTTCTTCCCCAATTGCAGTCACTCAATAGTGTTCTTCTGTTACTTCGGTGACCTCTCACCTAGTTCTTAGATACTCTCAGACGAAGACACCGCCTCCCTCACCACCTCTTCCTCAACTTTTCCTTGCCAACGATAGAGTTGCACCACTTCTCTATCCGATATGCTTTCGATCCATCACCAGAGGTCTTCTCTCACCCAAACCATTTCTTTCTCAGCTCCGACAAGTCAACAGCAGTGCCCTCCTCATCCTTCATCTAGGTAGGTAGTCCTGACCCCTTAATTAGTCCTTTTGAGTAGATTTCATCCTTCAATTAGATTAGCTTTAGTTAGCTCCGATCCTTCTCACCTCCTCCGATGCCAGTGAGTCAACTCGTACTTCACCCTGCTTTCTATCATCAAATTGATCATATGTCCACCTCCTCTACCTCGTCACGATCCATCTCCGCTTTCTCCTTTCCCTGATTAGCCTTTATACGCAAAATGCCTAATTTCCACTCAACATCAAACCTTCGTTGTCTATATGGCAGAGGTTCGATGAGTTCCTATCACCTAATTACCAACTTCGACACCTTCGTGTCATCTTATAGAACATTTGGCCTCAATTAATTAAGTGATTTGTTCACTTGTGAGATCAAACGACTCAAGTTATTTATGATTTAATTTGAGTTCGTTACACTTATTCAATCATCCATTGAGCAAATTGACATGTTCTTGAGCTTCGTGAGAAGCTTAGGAAGCTTTTACACCTATTCTTGAGTTGTTTCATCAAGTGTTGAGATCTATTGATCAACGCCTGCTGCCACTGGAGTTCCGACGACTTTGGCAATATCCACCTAGAGCATATCTAAGTAAATCATCTCCTCATCAATTCACATTACTTAAGAATCCTCTAGTGATTAACTTCCACCATTTATATTTGATTTCTTTGCCTATACTTCTCTGAGCATCTTCATCTTCTTCAGCTCCAGCAAGGTTGAGCTGGAGTGTTCATTTCTCAAGCTTCTTAATAGATCTTTTAGCATCAGCAGGTCATTCTAAGTCTGTAACAACCCTTAGTGGGGTTGTTAGGCCTTTGAATAGTGCTGTCGAACAACTCCTCATTTGATCTTAGGAGACAGACCTGAGAACTCCAGAAGTATGATCAAATCCTTCTTTTTTTTATTCTAGCAAGATTTACTAGTTCTATAGGGTTCATCTAGCTCATTGGATTGGTATGAACTGCATTTGAATTCAAAGTCAACTTCTTGCCTTAAATTGGTCAACCCATGATCACCATTGGAGTTCAGAACTTTTGAGCTTGAGTCTAGGAGTTACAGTGGGGTCTTGAAGCTATTAGGCGTAAGTTGGAGTTGTTGTTAGGAAATTTTAAAGTCAGTTGAGTCTGTTGAGCTGTTTTGAGGTTGTTGGATTCTTATGAACTACAGACAAGGTTCTCAAAGTTGGAATTGGGCTTTTCAGGCTTCCTATAGCTTTAAGAGCACCATAAGACCATCTAAGAATCTTAAGAACTTGTTTAGAAGCTTAGAAATAGGATTTGCTTTGATCTGAGCCTCCTCGGCCTTCCTCTACTATGATGGCTTATAAATTGTTGTTCAAATCAGTGCTTGAGTGTAGAAATTAGTCTTTCGGCTTGCGAGTGTATTAAGGATGTTAGTAGGCACCATGAGCTTCCTAAGTGCACAAGAGAGAGTAGTTCAGGTCATTAGCATAGTCTACTATAAGACTTCGTAAAGCCTCTATACATGTGAAGCCTAGAGATGAACAACTAAAACCTTTAGCTAATCCAAGCTGAGGAATCGAGTGCTGATGGTTCCAAATGATGATCAGAGCCCTGATTAAGCTGTTGGAGTTGTTGAAGAGTTCAATTGATGGATCCCAAGCTCTGATGTGGAGTGATTTGAGAAGTAGTTGCTACTATTGCTAATGTGAAGAGCTAAGTCCAGTGCACACTGAAGGAGAACTAGGGAACTTAGTCCTACCTTGGCCACAACAAAACACTTGACTGCAAATTTAAGTAAATGTGCCTGTTAGCCACTTACCCAATCGGGGGTGGGTCCCCTAATGAGCATATATGACCCTTATACCCTATGAGCCTATATCTGACCATTGGCGTGCTGAGGGGCGACTCTGATTGGGTGTGTATTCTAATGATGCCACATGCATTGATCTGGCCGTAGTTGCCATACCTTTTAGAGTAAGTAGTAGTTATGTGTCACTTGTTTGTTACTTGTGCTTAAAGCCGTGACTTGAGCTTAGTAGAAGATTAAAGGCTTGTGTTTAGTTGTAATAAAACAACTTTTTAAGCATTGTTCATTTTTTTTATGCAAATAAAGCTCTAAAGTTTGAATGCCTATCTTGCATGTTTAATATTCATTTAGAGAATTGATTGCCATGCTTTCATGTATATCTTTAGCAATTGATTCATGTGCCTAATATATATATGGTGAGCACAAACATCCATGATCATAAGAACACTTCATTGTCGAGTTTCAATTCCCTGCAACGACGTCAAAAAAATGGTCCTTCTAGACTGCATGTTAATTAAGGGTCCTTATGTTGTAGTATAGATGCAATCCAAACGGATGTCATGTCATTTATTTAATTATACTTTTTACAGGTTCATTCCAGGTCATTCGCTAGGAGGTAGTTACTGATGTACATAACTCTCTATATTCCAAAAATATTCTTTTATTCCAAAAATATTAAGTTTATTTACAAAGAATAAATAAATCAAAAAATTAATCAATCTAAGTCAATTCTATACAAAATGAATCAATTAATGTTAATCACAATGCCTCAAACATATTTACAAGTGAAAAGGCATTAAAAATCAATCTAAACTACTCTAAGTTAGTTATTTACAATGATACCTAATAAATGCCTAATTGTTAGCACAAAAAGAGACTAAATATACATTATACTAACATATGTAGCTATCTATACTAACGTTTTATATCTGAACGGTGATGAATATAAGTGTCACTGAAGCCTTATCCAACATATATACAATAAACAAGGCAAAACTATGTGTATACATACGTATATACATGTGTATTAATATTAACTCTATACTTATAATTATACATACACACACATATGCTCAACACTCATACTTAATATCAATTAGCATATACTCTTAAGACTTAACATACTAACACTTAACTTAAACACATAACACAGACACACACAGTAAAACACTATACACACAACTCTTAGTCATTTTAAACACTTAATTTAGACTAACTTAGAGCAAAATTATTGGTTTGCGAGCTCACCGTTCATGGGATCAACATCTCATTTCGAGGCTGTATCGGTACCATTATCAGGTGGACCCTAGTTTATTAATTAGGGTATATTTTTGTCTATTTCAAGCCTAATAGGCCCACCAGCACTCTCACACGCGCCCACACATGCATACGCACATGCAAACCAATGCTTATGACCCTATATTCTCAGTAGGGTGCGCTCAACACTGATGACTAGGAGGGTCATGAGCACTGGCACTTTTATACCATTGTAGTGCCTCTTCACTCACAGATGTAGTGCTATTGTAGGCACCCAAATTAGCGCGTCAGTACGTGTGTTCATGTTGATTTTAGGCCTTAAATTAAGTACTTAAATAATAATTATTTTTCAATTAAATTATATCATCACGAAGCCTATATATAGGGCTTCTTATTGGTATACTATATTTACAATAATTAATTTTTAATTATATTTAAAAAATCATTAAATCTAGTGAATTATACATGTTAAATTAATACTTAATTCCTTAATTAATGTTCAAATTAATAACTTAACCACTTAATTGACTTATTAATTAGTTAATATACATTATAAACTATTTATTACACTTTTTTTTTTATTTATAGTTATTTATCTTAATTTATAGACATTTATTTACACGTTTTAAATAGATATACACATAATCATATTATAAATACCATTATATAGTATAAATACATTATAAATATATTGAAGATACTTAAAACAATATTATACAAGTATACAACATAATTTACTTCAGTAATAAATTAATTTACAAATTTAATTTATTTTAACTTAATAACTTAGCTAATTAACTTATTAACTTAATTATATATAATAAATACATAAATAAATAAATATATAGGTGTAAAACTATACATTATAATTACTTTAATCTTTATTTACAATTATAAATAGGATTATATATGTATATATGTCTATTTATAATTACATAAGTATATTTACATATATTTAAATAAACATATATATAATTATATAATTATGATATATATAGAATAAATCAACATAAATACTTATTTAAATAAATATATGATCACTACAATCCCGCAGTTGTGGGAATCGAACCTAAGGTGCAAATTCTGGATGAGGGACCTAATACTAAGTTGAAATCAAATATTATCAACTTGATCCTTCATTTTCATGGATTGGGCTCTAAAGACCCTTTCCAACACATCCAAGAGTTGAAACATCTGACCCAGACTTTCGAGCCAAATGTTCAAAACTAGAACACCCTGCTCATGAAGATATTCCCCTTCTCTTTGAAGGATAAGGCTTCCCATTGGGATCTATCACTAACTCGACCGATCAACACTTGGGAAGGTTTACAAGCTGAATTCCCAGTTGGACGCACGAATGCCCTGAGGCACCAAATCACGCATTTCACACAGAATACGGAGGAACGACTTTATGAGGCATGGGATCACTTTCTGGATCTTATGCGAAAATGCCCTCGTCACGGAGTTCCTAAATGGGAACAGTTCCAGTCTTTTTACCAGGAACTCCGTGAAGATATCCGATTATTTGCCGACATAGCTTGTGGAGCAACTTCACAAGTAAAGATGAAGACGCCGTTTGGGAGATTCTCCAAAACATGTGCGCGAACTCCATAAATAATTAGTCTATGGGTATGTTCAATCAAATGACTACCTATGCATCGACAAAAATCAAAGGGATACACGAAACATGAGACATATCCGCATCCGTTGATCCAGAGTTAGTGGCCAGTCGAATGGATAAGGTCTCCATTATCGGGAAGAAGTTGGACGTTTGACTTACCAACTCCAGAGGACCAATTCTTCTCAGTAGAACACGTATGCGCATCCACCCACAGGGAGGGAGGCCATGCATAACATTCACCACCACTCATATCAGGAGATGGATGCTTATCCACCCCCATCTGATCATGGTCTCAGAGGAAACTCCAAACATTCTACTCTAGTTGAGGGGTCTCTGAAGCCCCGCATTTTGACTACTCGGGAGCTACTCAACCCTGTGAGGAACTCCACGCCATTTAGAATGATTCATTCTCCAACTCTTACAACTCTGGATGGTGTAATCATCCGAATTTCACGTGGTCGGGAAATAATTAGAACTCTAGACCTTAATTCCAATCCCGACCACAAAATCCACGTCCATATCAGCCCGCTCATCTTAGGCCCAACCTGAACTTTCAAACCAAGCCTAGCAAGGATGACCAAATGAGCCTGATTTTATAGACTTTGGTTGATATGTAGAAGACCAATGCTGCTATACAAAGGCAGCATAATGATAAAATCACAGAGGTTCGTAATCAGCTAGCACAGATGGCTGGGACTCGCCAGCCTTGTGCACTTCCATCTCAACCTCTATCGAATCCAAACAATGTGCTGCAGCAGAGGCACATTGCGAACCCAAATTAGGGCCAAGCACATTGTCTATCAAGCCCTTTTTGCACCTCCACCTGAAGGGTCGGAGGGTTCTACTCCGTATACGGGATATCAGCAGCAACCTCTTCTTATGCTAACTTCAAATCCAAATCAGGCAAGGCCTAAACTCTATCACTACTAGTAGTGGCAAGGCTACTCAAGACCCACCTTATCCTAATCAATCTGGTCCGAGTAGTTCAAGACCTAAACCTAGGGTGGATATCAAGGACAAACCCACCCTAGACCTACAACTTGAACTGATCTTGGAGAAACCTATAGACATTTCTTTTTCCCGAGGCCTTAGCCAAAGGAAACAGGAAATCCAAACCTATGGACCTGAGGATGACTTGTTCAAGCCCTTTAAGCAAGCCCAAATAAGCATTCCCTTGATGGATGTCATCTATCATGTACCAGCTTACGCATGATTTCTTAAGGATTTGTGTACACCAAAGTGTAAGCTACGAAATAAAGACGGGAGTCCAATTATACTGTCAAAACAAGTAAGCTCTATAATTTTGAGTAAACTCCCGCAAAAGGCAAAAAATCCTGGCACCCCTTTGATCTCCTACAAGATAGGAAATTTAGAGTTTGATTGAGTTTTATTGGATCTAGCAGCCTCCATAAACCTGATTCCCACCTCCCTAGACCATTTTGAGGAGACTGAGCTCAAACCGACTGAGGTGACTCTGCAGTTAGCCGATAGATCAATTAAGTCACCATGAGGAGTTCTCGAGAATGTTCTAGCTAGGGTACGAGATTTTTATTTCACAGTGGATTTCATA
Organism: Thalassia testudinum; assembly: GCA_037157565.1. Lineage (NCBI taxonomy): Eukaryota > Viridiplantae > Streptophyta > Magnoliopsida > Alismatales > Hydrocharitaceae > Thalassia > Thalassia testudinum. Next base: position 1,017,094 of record JAZHRO010000080.1, read on the forward strand.
GTCTTGGATAAGCATACTCCTGAAAATCTAAGCCATACACCGATCAATATTGGAGAGACCATTCTTAGCGACTGCTAGGGTGAATATCAACTGCGAAGAGGGCCAAATTGGGTTAAAATTCGAAGACTGAGCATTGAGGATAGATATCTTTAAGGCCTAGAAAGGAATAAACTGTGGGACAATCGAAGAAGTTTGTCACATAGGCTGTCTGGTTGACAATCCAATTCCTGAGGTGAACCCAATTCTCCAAGAACCTCAACCACAAGAACATCTTGACCCACAGATTAGGGAGCCCGAATCTGATTTAGACCTATCCCTAGCTTCCATCTTAGCTTCTGAGGCTAACCTCAAACCCCCACCTGCTGTTGATAACTCAGTTTTGGAGTTGAAACCTCTCCCAGATAATCTGAAATATGTGTTTTGGGTTCAAATAAAACGTTTCCTGTGATTATCAAGTCTCGACTCACCTCTAATCAAGAAATGAACCTGATTTCTATTCTCCAACAACATAATAGAGCCATTGGATAGTCCCTCATACTGTACTCATCGTATTTATACCGAAAAGGGCTTACGGCCTTCTCACGAGATGCAAAGAAGACTTAACCTAAATCTCCAAGAGGTCGTGAAAAAGAAGATCATCAAGTGACTTAATGCGGGAATATCTACCCCATCTCTGATAGCCGTTAGGTGAGCCCTATCCAAGTTTGCCTAAAAAGGCAGGACTTACTGTGATTACAACCAAATCCAGAGAAACCATCTCAACATGACTTGCAAACTCGTGGAGAGTCAGTATTGACTATCGAAAATGGAATTCCTGTGATGGGACAAGACATCAACAATCATAAGAAAGCACTATTGTTATGAACCGTGCTTTCAACCGTCTTTTAAGACGTCTGGGAGGTGGCTCAGACGTCGTACCAGACGTTTGGTATCACTTCCAGACGTCTGGGATTCATTTTCTGCGGCACGCACCATTGTGTCTGCGCGCCTGCGCGCGCAGACCTGCTCCGCCTCTTCTTTTTCTCTCTCCTCCTGCGGGTGCAAACTGCGCCCCTCTCTCTCGCTCTCTCTCCCCGCGCGGCTTTAAAAAGTCACGCCCTCTCCCTCACTCTCATCACCTCCGCTCCTCCTTCCTCTTCTTCCAGCGAGTGCGAGTGCGAGCGTGAGCGAGTGGGGCGGCGACAGCCGCGGTGAGTGCGGAAGGAGATGCTGCGCAAGAAGAGGAGGTGCTCGGCCGTGAGGGCGAGCTTGCCGGGGCTGCTAGGGCCGGCCGGCAGGGGGAGCAGCAGACGCGGGGTGGCGTGGGAGGCCTGCTGCAGCTCGAGCAGCAGGCGAAGGACTCGCGGCGCGGCCATGCGTCGCGAGCGGAGGGTGAGTGGCGCCCTGCCAGACGTCTGATTCTACACTGTTTCGTCGTTTTCGACCCATTTAGGGCCCGTTCGGGTTCCGTTTTCCGCGTTTCGAGTTGCGTTCTTTTCGGAATTAGATCCTCTACCCGTCTACAGTAGCTGTATACTGTTTTGAGAAATTTCTTGTGTTTGATCCTTGTGATAGGATCCCATTCCGTTGCAATCTCGGGGGTTGCGGAGGCACGCGGGATTCCCGACCACGCCCCCAGTTCGCCTATTGTAACCGGTAGAGTGGCATTTAAGTTTATTAGCATAATTTGTTAAATTATGGAACCATAAATAGAACCTAGGACATTGCATGAATCCTAGGAATGAGAAACGAGATTGAATGATAGATCCTAGGGTGTTGTATAAATCCTAGGGCTGGAAAACTAGATTGTATGATAGATCCTAGGGTATGACATGAATCCTAGGATGGGAAAACTAGTGGAATATGTGAACACTGCAATCTTGAAAATGTGGAAAAGAAATAATAGCTGCCTATAAATTTGTTTAAACAGCTACCTGTTATGAATAAATGAACATGATTAAGAATATGCGATGTATGAGTGAAACCGGAATGCGCTGAGTTAAAGAGCTGGAACCCTACGAGGAATTAGGAGTAGAACTCCTGGAAAGTGAATGGAATAGAATTGGGGAAGTGAGCTGGCCCTTGAGTACGGAGTACCAAGGAGAGCGACTGTCCCCGTGTTTAGTGCAGAGCGGAGCCAGCCGCCCCAGGGACCCGGGGTTAGAACTGGCCACTCTGTACCGACTTGCTGGCCCTCGTGTAAGTAGTACCGAGGAGAGCTACTAGTGTAGGGAGGTACTAGCTACCCCACGGGTCCTGGGGTTCTGCTAGCCTCCTACACCGACTTGTTAGGCCCACTGGGGTAAACCAGGGTAGTCAGGCTAGGGTGCGCGGACTGTGGAGGGGCAAGGCCCCTGTTTGGTTACTGTGGAGGGGTTGGACCCCTGTTACTGAGAGGGCTCTGCCCTGTACTGGTTCCGTGCTATGCTTTGGGCACGCCCGTTAACGGAAACGACTAACCGCGTGCCAGTGTGAGTTAGCTACCCGTGCGTTTACCGCGCGTGCCATAGTCACCGTTACGTCTGTCAGTGACCTTGGGGTGGTTGACTGAGAGTAGGATCACCACGGGAGACGCTCCAGGCCAGGAGAGCACCATGTGCTACTTCTACTATTCAGAAAAGACTGCAATCAAGATCGTTCCCACGAGGAACATTCGAGATCAAGTGAAGGATCTGAGAAATAGATAAATTGTAAAACAATAGAAAGACGTAAATAAAGGAAGAGAGAAAATTAAAACAGCTACTGTACACTTTATTGTTTCTTTTGTTTTATCTGCCACTCTACTCAGCGTTTTGCTAACGTGTTACACTCGTTACCTTTCAGGACCAGGTGTTGAGCAGCCAGGGTCAGCGGCTGCAGAGAACGCTGGGCCGAATAGGGTCCACTAAAGTTACCACTTTTCTCTTGTACCACTTTCTTTTTGGTTCCACTGTAGTGAGTAGTTCTTGTTTCCGCTGTACTTTTCTTTACCTGCAGTTCATATTATGTTATGAATGTTGTTCTACTATTGTGGTGGTACATACTGTAGTAGTTTCTTTCCTTGCTGCTGTATTTTCTTACTGTTAGTTATATTCATGTTGAATGTGGTTTATTTTACTGCTCTTTTGGTTACTTCCTCGTTGGACGACTAGGTCTTGGGATTAGTCGAGTCGGTCCGGTTCTCGTGTCTCGTAGGGACTCGGGAATCGGGTCGTTACAAGATGGTATCAGAGCAAGGTTGTCCCGAGAAGTGAATCAACTGACTAGAAAATAACCAATTCACATGTCTATAACTAGAGTAGCCACCACAATATATCTCTTGACATGAGCTCTTAGACGTTTTCGTTAGGTACTGTTCCGTACTGACGTATTTCGTTGTTTTGCGTCTCCTTGTAGGAGATGCCTCGTCGTGGAACTAGGAGGGTGGGCCGCGGGCGCGGCCGAGGTCGGGACCCGAGGGACAGATGTGTCGGGCTTGGAGGACTATTGATACTGGACTTCCTTGGTATGCTAATAGAGTGAATTATTTGCCATCACACTAGATTTCATCTGATTGGCCAAAAGCCAAGAAAGGCAAATTGATTTCAGATGCCAAATATTATGCCTGGGAAGATCCATATCTCTTCCGCATTGATGTCGATCAAATCATCCGAAGATGCATTCCCAACTCTGAGGTCAATGATATACTATCTTTTTGCCATGACCAGGCTTGCGGTGGTCACTTCTTAGGCCACAAAACCACAGCGAAAATCCTTTAGTGCGGCTTCTATTGGCCTACACTCTTCAAAGACGCACACAATTATCATAAGGCATGCACTCCTTGCCAAACCTTAGGAAACATGAGCCACCGCGACTAGGAATGTAAGTTTCGGTAAACCCGACCCAAACCCGTCCCGAAAAGAATAGGTAAAACCTGACCCGAACCTAATCGAGTTCGGGTATGGGTTTTATCTAAAAAATGCAACCGGGTTCGGGTATGGGTATGGGTATGAATCTATACCCGATTACCCTACCCAAATACCCAAATAAATTTCCCATTTATCCGAGATATATATTAGTCCCACCCTAAGTCCCTCATTTCCCCAACCTTAATTTTCTTCATGATTTCCTCCATGATTTTGAAGGTTGGGAATGCTTCTGAAGTTTCCATTGAACATCTATTTTAGAGATGGAGATTTTTTATTTGAAATGTACTTGTATTTAGTCTTTCTTTATAGTTTTTGTATTTTTATTTTTGATGTATTCCCCTTTAAAGGTTTTTTTGTTGTAATTTATGGAGATCAATAAAATTAGACCAACCTGAGTTCCTATGTTGAGAGCTTGCTATAAATAAACAATTTTATATTATAGATTTTTCCCCTTTGACTCTAATTTGACACGATTTGATTGCAAGATCAATTTATAAATGGGTACCCGATAGGTAGATGGGTATGGGAATGGATTTGAATTTTTGTACCCGATGAGTAAATATGTATGGTATGGGTATGGATTTTGTAAATGGGTATGGGAATGGGTTTAGCCGAACCTGACCCAAACCTGACCCGTTTGCATCCCTAACAGCGACATGATGCCCTTGAACCTGATTCTTGTGTGTGAGATTTTCGACATCTAGGAGATTGATTTTATGGGTCCCTTCCCAAATTCGAACGGCTTCAGTATATTCTTTTCACTATGCACTACGAGTCCAAATGGATTGAAGTCATTCCGACCCGAACCAATGATCACAAAGTCGTGATCAATTCATTCATGAGCATATCTTCTCTCGATTCGGTGTCTCGCACGTAATCATTTCTGATGGAGGGATCCACTTCATGAATGTGCAATTCCAGTCCCTAATGAAAAAGTATGGGATGTCGCATCTGATCTCGACTCCTTATCAGCCCCAAACCAATGGATTGGTTGAGCTCTTCAATCGGTAGATCAAGAAAATTCTTTAGGTCATTATTTTACCTGATAAAAAGGATTGGTCATCCCGACTTCCAGAAGCATTATGGGTCTATAGGACCGCCCATAAAATCCATCTAAGAATGTCTCCATTTATACTCATGTACGAAAAAGCATGTCACCTTCCTGTAGAAATGGAGCATAAGGCCTACTTGGTAGTACGGAAGTACAATCTGGACCTCAGGGAGGCCGGAATCTACCACTGATTGCACATGAGCAAGACGGATAAGTTACGCAATGATGTGTATGAGAACTTGTGTATCTACAAGGAGAAGATCAAGGCCTTTCATAACAAGCACATATCACGAAAATCTTTCTATTCTGGTCAAAAAGTCTTTCTCTTCGATGCCCGACTTAAACTCTTCCCAGGGAAACTAAGTTCAAAATGGACCGGACCATTTCTAGTCAGGAGGATCTTTAGAAATGGAGCCGTAGAAATTGGTGAACTCAGCCAAGACTCAGACCCTTTTGTAGTGAATGGTCAAAGACAGAAACCATTCTTCAAACGTACTGATTCGAATCTGGCTGCTAAATCTTTTGATTTCCATTCACCATAAGCTACATTATGCTCAGCTAATGGCGTTAAACCTAGCGTTTAACGGGAGGCAACCTGTCATGTAAAAACCCAAGACCCTTCTTACTCATTTCTGAGCTGAATTCATATTGCACTTTAGGCTTCGCTTCTTAGAACAGTTGACTTAACCTCTAATATTCGTATTGGAGCTTAAAATCATCCGCATCAATTATCCTGACCCGTTCACCAACCCATCTGAATCTGTTCTAAAGTATGAACTAAGCTAAACTCGAACTCACCTAACTTACAATGAGGACATTGCAAATTTTAGACTTAAGGATATTAAAGTGCAAAATGATATGGGATTCAATTCCTTTGAGGGCTTTTGCTCAAAAAGAAAAAAGAAAAAAAAAAGATGAAAAGAGAGGAGGAAATATTTTTAGCTGGTTTGAAAATCTATTTTGAGGAGGAAAAAGAGGAAAACAAAGAAAAAGGAGCATAAAAGGAAAATTGTGTTAGTTCTACCAGTTAAGTATGGAACCTACCTAAGTTCTAAGCTAAATTAGATGATGAATTAAGACTTGAAGTGCTAAAGAAAAGGAGATTAGTGAAGGACCCAACTTTAGGCTTATTTTAGGCTTAAACACTCACATATTTGTTAAGATATGGACTATTCCTCAAGAAGTTGAGGAAGTTGCGAGGTTGATGTATTAAGTCTAAGGCTTAGGAAGTAATCAGCCCTATTATCTACCCTTTGATTTGCAGGACTTGGTAACCTAGGTATCCAAAATTCACACACTAGACTGGTTCAGTGCGATTAATGAAAATAATCCCATAAAGTGTTCTATTCTGGAAAAAAATGTTTTCTTGAAAATTTGACTTAGGAGCAGCTCGAAAATATAAGTTGATCAAATGAGTTCCCGTCGTAGAAAGGTGGAGCAACGCTTGTCTCCTAAGATATCCAAATATCCTACCGGGGGCATGTAAGCAACGCTTGTGTTGGTTCAGGTGCCATGAGCGGCATTATCCCGAAATGTTAACTATCAAAGCTTGGATTTAGCTACAAAACGCCATGGGCGACACTATCACGAAGCGTCAAAAGCCAGAGTAAGGGGTTGTCATGGATGGTGCTATCTTTAAGCATCATTGCTAGTGTGGAATCCCTACTAGGAGGGGATGACGCATTAAATTACGGAATAGAATATAAACAATCTCACAAAAAATTCAATCACACAAAGTACACAAAGATTTTTAGGTGGAAACCCAAATCGGGTGAAAACCACCACCTAACCCTCTCGAGTTAGGATTTTCCAATCAACCAAGTTGATCAAATCCACTAAACGAATCACTTAAACGAGGGTGATTCAACCTCAATTACAACCACGCTACTTTATACGAGGGTACCGTACCTCAAACCACTTCTCTTCACAAGGATTTTGTCCCGCGAAGGAGACAGAAATTCGCAAAGCGAATACCCAACCAAAGAACAAAGATAAAATAACAAATATAGTCCTATAGAGCCAACAAAGATTTAAACCTAGCTTCTATAGGAATTAAGAAACTCCCCTTTGATGGAAGTGCGTCGAATCGATGACACGGGTGTGTGAGCTACACAACGATGCAACGTTGCTCTCGTGAACTACGGCGGGAGAGCGAGTACACAAATGCTTGATGCTCTCAAGATGAAAAACTTGAGCTTGGAGAGCAAGAGCTTTTCTTGGACACAAAAGAGTAGAAAGTAGGTTGCTTGGGTGTGTCTAGGTGTATTTTTAGTGGCAAAGGCTCCCCTCTATTTATAGAGGCCTTAGGAAGGCTTTGGAAAGCTTTGAAAAGCTTCCATAGCCGTTGGATGCAAAGCTCAAGAGAATCAGGCCGAAATCAAGAACAATCATTGCACTGATAGGTTATCAGACGTCTGATCCTGGCATCAGACGTCTGGAAGATCAATTTAAGGCGTCTGGGATCAAAGGCAAACGTCTGATTTTAGGCAGGTTTCTTCCTGACGTGAATCAGATCTAAATAGGATTCTAGTGCAAGTCCATCAAACGACATACAGGACGTCTGGCACTATGTCTGGACGTCTGGAAACCTACTTTTTCTATGGAAATGGATTTCCAAGAGATTGCAACGTCTATGAGATCTCCGAAAAGAGATTTTGGGTCAGCCGAGGCGAAACGGTCATTTATCAGACGTCCGGAAAGGCTTAAGGACGTCTGATAAGTCTCTAACAGTCATATCTTCAGTGTTTGTTAAGCCAACCAACGGTCCATTAATTGGACGTCTGGTAAAAACATCAGACATCTTCTAAGACATCTGGACTAAGGTCTAGACATCTAATTTCATCAAACAGAACTAATTAAGTCCAGCCAAAATGTTATTGGACGTCTGAATCAACAGTCAGACGTCTTGAAACTCATTATCAGACGTCTGATTTTGAGATTAGACATCTAAAAAGGCTATTTGAATCCTATATTGGTTTTCTAAGTTCTCTACAGAAAACCTAAGTATCCTAGGGTTGTGCCAGTGTTCCTACGACTATTGTTAGGGTACTTTGAGGTACTTTAACATGATGTTCTAAGGAACAAAAAGAGCAAGAAAATAAAGACAAAATTACATGAAAGAAATAAAAAGAATTCTATCCTATTCTTTTTGTCCTTCCACCTTCAACCTATCGCTCCTCGCGAATCTCCTCTATTCTCTATCAAGCTCCTCCAATCCATCCTGGATGCGAGCTCGAACTCCGTTTGATCACGTCTTCATTTGCAATTAACCTGAAATCTAATACTCCAAGTGCAAATGTTAAATGACACGTGTTTTATTATCATCAAAACAAACGATCGCGGTGCTCTAGCACCAACAACTAAGGGCCCTTCAAGGGTTGATGATGAGGACAAGGAATCAAATACAGATCGTGTTTAGGGCCAATCCAATGTTGGGTTTAGAGGAATCTAAAAACAAAGGAAAAACTCCCAAAAATGTATCTCTCTCTCTTCTAAAAATACACTGGCAAATTGAACCTAGACCTTACTGCACGTATGCACGAGTGTTTTAACCGTTGGAGTCAACGAACCACTAGGTAGATTTTGGGGCCTTAGAAACTTTCATTGTGGATCTAAGGTTGAGGCTGGTCAGATCTAGATCTTATCTGGTACTTGAGTACCTGTAGGCCTAGAGTTGGCATTTTTAATCTGATTTCTATAGAAGTGGCACAAACAGGCATCTTGACAGTAAAATCTGGTCTAGAGATCTAGTTTACTCCATAGGATTTTGCTACGGACTAGAAAAAGTTAGGGATGGGGTTATGATGGTGGCATAATCAATGGTGTTAATAGGCCTGATTTAGCTTAACTACAATAACAAATGCTACTAAATATTTATCAAAAGATCATAACTCTATTCTGAACTGAATGAGAGAAGGCAAAAAATTGAGTTAATTCTGTTATTTTAATGAGTAATCACAATTGCAGAATAACTAAGGGGTTAATTAAGGCTTCTACGCTAACTAAATTAGGGTTTTTTTTTGAGATTTAGAAATTAATTTATTGAGAACCATAATTACAACCTCACTTTAAATTGAAAGGATTCTAGTGGATATAAATTCAATCTAAACCTCTTAAAAATCATTAAAAAATATTCTATGAAGTTTAGAGCTTTCATTTTGACCAAAGGAACGCATCTTGACAAAAAATAGAGACTTTAGCGGGAATTTATTCTATTTTGGGCTTCTGTGTAAATTACCAAGTAAAACGTGTTCAAAACCAAAATTTGATGTCAGTATTAGATTCCTCAGGTCCAAATTAGATTAACACAAAAATTTGAGCCAAATCAGAGTCTATCTTGACCAAGTTTGCATTTTAGCCCCTAAGTTTCTATTTATCACAAAACTAATCCTAGCTTTCGATTATTCTTGCATTCAGGTCCTTAACTTTTGTCTTCCCTTGTGAAGAGACCCCTACCACCTTCCTCCTTCCAAAAGCATCAACAAGCACAACAAAGCACCCATCGAGTGGAGAGATTTGATGATTAATTTGATCAATCAAACATATACCAAATCCCACCAAACTTGGTGGGATTGATCGTAAGATCTATCTCTATCCAACAATCACCTTTTCAGGCTCCAAATTTGTGCCTTTCCTCGACATTGATCCAGTTTATGTGGGACTCAAAAAATTCACCAAATCGCAAACCAAACAAGTAAATCTTGGCTTAATTAATGAGGGAACCTGCTCTATATAAAGGACTTGACATTCCTTTAGGCAATTTTCACTGGTATTCCACTCCAATTCTTCCTCCTCGCCGGAGAAGAGACCCTCCACCGGAGCTCCTCTAAACCCCTTCGCCCTCTTCCACACACAATCGGTAGAGGGTTTCTCTTCTTTGAGCTTCCACGAACCCTCACGTGAAGTTTCAGGTCGTAATTCCCCCTCAATCACTTCGGTCAACCTCGTCTCCAGCATGCCACCAGCGAGTTCCTTCGTCGTTCCCAGTGATTTAAATGCCGGCGACATGCCGTCAGCAAGGGGGCTTTTGGAGAAGGGCCATGCCGACACAAGGATGGTGTCGGTTTACAGGTAAACCATCGGCATGCCGAGGATTTCGCCGGCATGCCGACAGTTGCCGACGAAACCGACGGCATGCCGACCATCTGCTGGGCGGGAAAGTTGGAGGGAACCTTTTTGGAAGAATGGAGCGTGCCCACACACACACACTAGGGAAAAGTTGGAGGGAAACTTTTTCTTCAAACTGAGGAATTGGAGCGGCTGAAATGCGAAGTGCGCCCATGCATGGAGCGGTTGAAAAGGTAGCGACACACACGCTGGGGAATTAGAGCGACTGAAAGTTGGACGGAAACACACACACAGTCATATAGGCTTAAATAACGATTGTTTTTTGTTAAATATGTTTTTAATATCTTGATTTACTTGTCTTTCAAATTTTAATCATTTCTGTTATTTCTGTCAGCATGCATCACACACACACGTTGATTTTTTGTCATATAGGCTTAAATAATGATTGTTTTTTGTTAAATATGTTTTTAATATCTTGATTTACTTATCTTTCAAATTTTAATCATTTATGTCATTTCTGTTGGCATGCATCGGCGTGCCCTCGGCATGTCTCGAAATATCATTTTTTCCTGCCGTCGAAATCGTCAAAATCTGCCATCGAAAAACGGACATTTCCACGACATGCCCATGAAATGCATATCTACAATTTCATCAGCACGGCGTCGAAATTGGCATTTCGAACCTTGGTCCTTCCTCTTCCCAAATTTGGTTAACGTTTATCTTCACCTCCCCTCCAATTAGCCTTAGGGAGCTTTTGAGCAGCCTTCACCCAATCTACCTTCTCCGACTCCGACAACCACCACCATAGCCACCTTCATCGCCGGACCTCATCAGCCCTCCTCTGACTAAATTAGGTTAGGCGAAAGCATGCCCACACCTCCACGATACTTTCGTCCAACCTAATTTACCCATGTTGCACCTCCACTGTCCTCCCTGACCATGGTCGTTGGAGCTGCACACACCCGCTCCGTTCGATCGCCACACTACGCCATCCATCAAATCACCACCACCAATATGTTCGCCATGCTCTGGCAAAGCCACTGAGCTTTTTAATTGGGACCAAAAGCCCGTGTTATTGCTTTCAGGTCATCGTCATCACCGCCTTCTCTACCACCGTCAGTCGTTGTCCGACAACCATCCACCTCGTCACCACCTCCAATCACCGCAGACCACCACGAGGGTCTCATCTGGGCCTCTGATTTGAGAACCAACACCAGCTGTAGCATCAATTGAGCGAACAAACATCACGCAGGAACGCGAAGAAAAGGAGCTTCACTTAGTCCCACATCGTGGGATTTTGAGATTTTTTTCCCTTCATCACCTTCAGCGTGCATCATTAGCTGCTCAATAACAGGGGGTTGGGTCTCCGCATACATATCCACGCCCATAGGCACGCACCCTCGCCCGTGCGGGCCTGGGACCAGGTCTGGATCCGATTAGGGTCCGATTAGGGAGAAAAGAGAGAGAAGGGAATGGATTTTGGCTGATAGGAAAAGGGGGCTTTTTGCTTTATCAGACTCTAGATCAGACATCCAAATTTGAAGTTTAAGTCATCTGAACTTAGTTCCAGATGTCAGATCAGAGTATTCAGTGTTGAGTTGAGTTATTTGAAACATATTTTTGTCACTCAAGCACTCGAATTTCTTTTTTAGTTTTATACTACAATAAATTGACCTTATATTCTTTTTATATCAAACTCTTGTGCCTCTACTTTATATGTATAAATATTATACAAATATACATATATATTGAAATGACCCTTTACCTTTTGGGTTGATTAAGATGTCTAGATAAGTCGTCAGACGTCTGTCCAGACATCTGGATGGAGGGTCGGACGTCTCAAAGTAGAACAACCGTACCTTGCTTTCTTTTCTGCGCGCGCGCTGCACGCGTATCCCCCTTTCTCCTCACCCCAAACCCTAACCCTTTACCAAATGAGGAGGGGAGCTCGAAACGAGGAGCTCACGAGGGAGCACGAGAGCATCGGAGGAGCTTGAGGGGAGGATCTCAGAGGAGCTCGTGCGCGAGGGGAGCTCGCGAAGGTGGGCTTCGCGGCCTCCTGAAGCTACCGGCGTAGCAGCTACGGGCGGCACGAAGGGGTTCCGCACGAAGAAGAAAGCTCGCAAAAGTTCTGCATACTGGATATTTTCCAATATCAAACATCTGGAGCACATCCCAGATGTCTGGAATAGCAAAAGGACGTCCAGAGTTGAGGCCGAACATCTGAAAGCACGCTCAATGTTAAGGTACGTGCTTCTGCGCAGTTTATAGCCATGCAGGCCTCACCGCAAAGATTTGTCCAGCCATTTTGAGGTCTGCACGAAAGTACGTAGGGAGCAGGGCATTGGAAAGGCACGGGGTGTGCCCTTCGAAGTGCCTTTGGACGTTTGAGCACGTCGCCAGACGTCAGACCGTACCTCTAGACAACCGGAAGGAGAGTCCAACATCTGGAACTCACCTCAGACAATCGCGGAAGGGTCCGGACGTCCGAGGTAGCTATAGGAAACCTAGGGTAAGTATTGACGTCTTTTAAGACGTCTGGGACTAGACCCAGACGTCTGATTTTGGATAGTGTTTTTGGCCCGTTTAGGGCCTAAACGGAATCGGATTTCCGCAAACGAACTACCGTTGTTTTTCGCTTGAGTTTCTCTACAAGTTAGTGTCACTTGTATACGGTTTTGGACTCATTTGATACAATTGGTTAATTGTATAGGTCTCCAACCAATCAAGTATGTGAGAGCCGCGAAGGTGACGGGATCTGCGATCCGAGCCCCTATTCCTCCCGTGTTTGCCGGTAGAGTGGTTTATATTAATATTAAGATTTGAATAAATGAACTGCATGTTTAGAATAACTTCAATGAATCCTAGGGCAGGAACAGATGAGTGTGGTTTGAGCTATACTATATACTTGAGATACATGTAGAACCCTAGGATGAGAATGAACCCTAGGGTAGGAACAAGTGAGTATGATTGAGCTATACTGTTTAGTTGAGATACGTGTACAACTTTAAATGTTAGCAAATGTATTGGTTATTTTAATGTGATGCCTTGTTAGTTGGAAAATCACGAGCTGCCTGTTTTAAGAATGGAACCGATAATGTAAATAGAGAAATCTGAAAGACTAAAATATGAAACGAAAGGAATATCAGCATGAACCCTACCGGAAATTAGGAGAAGAGCTCCTATAGACGGGAAGTGAGCTGGCCCTTGTGTACACGGTACCAAGGAGAGCCACTATCCCTTTTGTGTAGAGAGGTACTAGCCGCCCGTTGGGTTAAGCCCCGGGGTCAGGCCTAGACACTCTATACCAACTCTGTTTGGTCCTCGTGTACGTGGTACCGAGGTGAGCTACTTAGTGTAGGGAGGGAGCTAGCACCTCAGGGGACCCAGGGTTAGGACTAGCCACCCTACACAGACTCTTGTTAGGTCCACTGAGTAAATCGGGATAGTCGGATGAGGGTACGCAGACTGTGGAGGGGCGAGACCCCTGTTCTGAGAGGACAAGGCCCTATACTATTCCGTGCTATACATTTAGGCGTACCCGTTAGCAAAAATGACTAACCACATGCCAGTGCGGGAAAGCTACCCACGCGCTTATCACGTGTGTCGTAGTCATCGCTACGTCGCGACTGTGACCTCGAGGTGGTTGACTGGGTGTAGAACTACCATGGGGGACTCTCCCTGCCAAGAGAGCACCACGTGTAAGTCCGACATCATGGAAAAGACTGCAATCAAGATCGTTCCCGTGAGGAACAGGCCAGATCAAGAAATGATTTAAGTGAATCAAGGAACAAATTAGAAGTACTTAGTTGAACTAAATAAAAATGGATAATTACTTAATTGCATTGCTTGTCTTAATTACATGTAATTTGCTAAATTACCACTCTACTCAGCGTTCGCTGACTCCGGAAATTTTATAACCTTGTTCAGGTCAGGGAGTTGAGCACCCAGCACAACTGGTTGCAGAGGAAGCTGGGCCCAGTCGAGCCCAACCTTAGCTGCATTTTCTTACTGTTACCCTAACTTCTGTTGCAGTAGTGAGTATTTTGTTCTATGTAATACTGTTTCAGTTATTTTTTCGCTGTACTTTTCTCTGTTGTAGTTGTAACGGCCTGTAATATTGATATACTTTTCATTCTATTTCTTTTACTATCTCTTGTTTTCCTTTTGCTTAGTTACATTGCATGTGTGGATGTGAATTATTTCCTCCTTTTGGTTATTTCTCGTTGGACGACTAGGTCTTGGGATTAGTCGAGGCGAGCCGATCTCGGGTCCTGTAAGAATCTGGGATCAGGTCGTAACAAGATGGTATTAGAGAAAGGTCGTCCCGAGAAATGAACCAAATGGTTTGAGAAATAGTCACCCACATGCATGTAACTAGGATAGCCATCACAACGTATCGCTTTGATCTTCGCTTCGAGTCTTATCTCTTGATGTAATCTGTTATCATTAACAGTTCCTGTTCTTTTTCCTGTGTCTCCTTATAGGAGATGCCTCGTCAGGGGTTCTCGAGGTAGGCCATGGACGTGGCCGCGGGCAGGGTCGAAGGGGCGAACATGCTAGGCCTGAGACACCAGCTGACTCACCTCTCCTTCTGGGCATTCAGGCCCAGGATCTCGCCTAGATGATCCAAGATATCGTACGGGAAGAGCTCCAGCAGCCTCCTCGGCCACCCCTCCCTGAGGACGTGGAGGGAGAGTCCTTCGTGGGACAGGGGAATCGCCGTAGCGCCTTACGAGATGGAGGGGGAGAGGGTAATCCTCCACCACCCCCACTACCCTCAGATACTTTTGAACACGAGCCCTCCTTACCTGGAGGCGTACCTATTCCCTCGTTGCAGCTCCACCACGAGCTTTTCAGCCAGTTCCGGAAGCTAAAGCCCCCCTCCTTCAAGGGAGATGAAAGCTCGTCTGAGGCAGAGGGCTGGCTAGAGCAGATAGAGAAGGTGTTCGACACCCACCGCCCTCCTACAGAGTGCCGCGTGACCTTTGCCACGTACCAGCTGGAGAGCGTAACCCATAGGTGGTGGAGGGCAGTTAGAGGCCAAGAAGGGAGAGAGCCGACGTGGGACCAGTTCATGGCTCTCTTCTGCGAGCAATACTTTCCACAGACTTGGCAGAACCAGAGGAGGTAGGAGATCCACAATCTCTGTCAGGGGGCGATGATAATTAGCGTGTACCGCACGCGTTTCCTAGAGCTATCACACTTCGCCCCGACACCTGCGTCTACTGAGGAGGAGCACCTGTGGAGGTTTACTGAGGGGCTTCGACCTACGATTCAGGGGTATGTGAAACCCCTGAAGTTATCCACTTGCTCTTGTGTGGTTGAGGTGGCCATGACTTATGAGGAGACCAACCCGACCGCGCGAGACACAGACGGTGGACGGAAGAGGCCCTACCAGCCAGAGTACTCACAGGGCCTTCGGGAGAAGAGACACATGATGGTCACAGGAGAGCAATCTCGTTCTGTGGGGCCACTAATGGCCTTTGGGAGCCCCAGGCAAGGACCAGCTACCAGCACCGGACCCTCGCCCAGCCACCAGCAGAGGCCGACTAAGAGAGGAGGCCGTGTTCCTCTTTGCTAGCAATATGGCCAGCCGAGCCACATCAGGAGGGACTGCCCATCTAGGGTCGGAGTGTAGCAGATGCTCCCCGCACCGAGTGCTGAAGGCCAAGCTGGCGGCTGCGATCACCAGGCACGTGGAGGAGGACAGCAGTCACGAGGGTACCGACCAGCTGTTGCCTGCCCGACCCAGAGCGTCGTCGCTTTGTCTGCACCTAGGACTGAGGGGCGCATCAATGCCCTAACACACAGAGACGCCAGGGCTTCAAGTTCTGTGGTGGCAAGTATGGTTACTGTTTCTGGCAAATTAATCTATGTTCTTTTTGATTCTGGTGCCACACATTCCTTTGTCTCCTCGAGTTTTGCCGTTAATTTGGGACCAGGTAGTGTACTGTTAGAGGTTCATTCCTGATTAGAGGGCCAAGTGGACAGTTGTTCGTAGCAGAGGAGGTCTTTACAAACTGTGAGGTCGCTATAGGGGGACACAGTCTTCCAGCATACCTGATTGTGATCCCGATGGAGGACTTTAGCGTGATTCTAGGGATGGACTGGATATCTGCCGATCATGCTTTGGTAGACTATTTTAGGAGGAAGATCATCTTCTCCATACCAGGGTTACCTACCTTCGAGTTTCGTGGCTAGCCGGTGGACGGAGGTTTTACGTGCATCTCCGTGCTTCGGGCAGTGAAACTTTTGGACCAGGGGTGTGAGGGCTTTTTAGCTTGTGTTGTAGCAGAGCCTAGTCCCGTAGCTGACTTTCAGAGTATTCCAGTGGTCTGCAAGTACCCCGACGTTTTCCCAGAGGAGTTGCCAAGACTACCGCCTGAGCATGAGACCGAGTTTGAGATCTCGCTAGTTTCAGGGACCAATCCCATTTCTACTGCACCTTACAGGATGGCGCCACTTGAGCTACGAGAGCTCAAGTCACAGTTACAGGACCTGTTGGAGAAGGGCTTTGTGAGGCCTAGTGCATCCCCATAGGGAGCCCCCGTGTTGTTTTTGAGGAAGGACAGTACCCTGCAACTTTGTGTCGACTACCGATAGCTGAATCAAGTCACCGTCAAGAACAAGTACCCATTGCCTCGTGTCAACGACCTCTTTGACCAGTTGAGAGACACCACAGTGTTCTCTAAGATAGATCTGAGGTCAGGTTACCACCAGTTGAGGATCAAGGAGACCGACATCTCTAAGATAGCTTTCCGTACACGATACAGGCACTAGAAGTTCTTGGTCATGCCGTTTGGGCTTACCAATGCCCTCGTTGCTTTCATGGACATGACGAACCGTCTTTTCAAACCGTATTTAGACTAGTTTGTAGTGGTGTTCATCGATGACGTCCTAGTCTACTCACGGGATCAGACGCAGTATGGACAGCATTTATGCATGGTCCTGGATACCTTGAGACGACGCAAGCTATATGCCAAGTACAGCAAGTGCTAGTTTTGGATGAGACAGGTGACTTTCTTGAGCCACGTGATATCGAGAGACGGATTGGCTGTGAATCTAGCCAAGGTTGAGGACGTGCTCAGGTGGGAGAGACCACGCACAGTGACAGAGGTACGTAGTTTTCTGGGACTGGCAGGCTACTATCGGCTGTTTGTCAAGAGGATTCTCTCAGATCGCGTGTCCTATGACTTAGCTGACCCGAAAGGACGTGCCCTTTACCTGGACTAGCAAGTGCGAGGCATGTTTTCAGGAGTTGGAGAGACTAACTTCAGCTCCTGTACTTACCATTCCAGACAGTAGTGGCGGGTTCCTGGTTTCCACCGATGCATCATTGCAGGGGTTAGGTGATGTGCTCATGCAGAAGGGTCACGTTGTCGCTTACGCTTCACGACAACTGAAGCCCCATGAGCATAATTACCCCACCCATGACTTAGAGCTGGCAACAGTTGTCTTCGCACTGAAGACATGGAGGCACTACCTGTATGGTAAGACATTCGAGATCTTCACTGACCACAAAAGCCTCAGGTACCTATTTAACCAGAAGGAGCTCAACCTGAGACAGAGGCATTGGTTAGAGCTCCTGAAAGACTACGACTGCAGCATCCCCTACCACCCAAGGAAGGCCAATGTGGTGGCTGACACCTTGAGTCGGAAGGCGCCCACCCACTTGGCCAGCTTGCAGGCACAGAGTTGGAGACTCATGGAGGTGGGCAATTGGCGACCCCGGGAGTCAGAGGGGTACTGCGGGGCAGTGACAATGATGCGACAAGCACGACCAGAGCTGATAGACCGCATCATTGCAGGATAGATGGCCGATCCGTACTTACAGACACTACGAGACAGGGTGTTGACTGGGGACCTAGGAGACTTTTCCTTCTCAGACGAGATACTATGCATGAGGGGACGCCTATGCATTCCTAGAGACAAGGAGTTGTTGAGAGAGCTCTTAACAGAGGCGTACGGGTCTCGATTCACCATACATCCCAAAAACACAAAGATGTACCATGGTTTACGACGTGACTTCTAGTGGAGAGGGATGAAGCGAGATGTTGGTGAGTTTGTCCAGCAGTGCTTGGTATGCCAGTAGGTGAAGGCCGAGCACCAGAGGCTTGCAAGGTCGTTACAACCACTTCCTGTGCTAGAGTGGAAGTGGGAGAGCATCACCATGGACTTAGTAGTGGGTCTACCAGTTACCCAGCGAGAACACAACGTAGTTTGGGTGATAGTAGACCGGTTGACGAAGATGACACAGTTCCTATCGATCCGAGTCACCTTTAGGCCTGCACGGCTAGCAAAGAGATATGTCAAAGATGTGGTACATCTGCATGGAGTCCCTCGCGAGATCGTATCCGACAGGGATACTCATTTCACTTCCCAGTTCTGGGCAGAGTTTTAGCAAGCATTGGGGACTCGTCTAAGTTTCAGCACTGCATACCACCCCCAAACCAACGGGCAGTTAGAGTGAACCATACAGACACTCGATGACCTCCTACGTGCTTGTGTACTAGACTAGAGAGGCTCCTGGGAGGAGAATTTGCCCCTGGCAGAGTTTACATACAATAACAGCTATCATTCGAGTATCGGCATGGCACCCTACAAGGCTCTATATGGACGGAAGTGTACCGCACCCTTAAGTTAGGCCAAGGTGGGGACCAAGTGGGAGGTTGGCCCCAGGCTAATCCGACAGAGTCAGGAGGTGATAGAGCAAATTCACAGGCGACTCCGCACTATCAGGAGTAGACAGAAGAGCTACGCCAATAGGAAGCACAGGGAGGTACAGTTCGAGGTTGGGGATCACGTCTTTCTCCATGTTTCACCATGAAGGGCTTGCAGCGTTTTAGGGTGAAAGGGAAGCTTGCGTCGAGGTTTGTTGGACCTTTTGAGATTTTGGAGCAGGTTGGACCCGTTGCTTACCGGCTTGCCCTTCCTCCCCAGCTTCTGGAGTGCACGACGTGTTCCACGTGTCCAACCTCAGGAAGTACGTCACCGATCCTAGCCACGTTCTGAGCCACGAGAGCGTCAAGGTGGGAGACGACCTAACCTATCCCGAGAGACCAGTACAGATATTAGACAGAGCTGTCCAAAGTCTGAGACGGAAGCAGGTATCACTGATGAAAGTCCTATGGAGAAGCCAGCGATACGAGGTCACTTGGGAGCTCGAGGCAGCAATGCAAGGTCAGTACCCGGAGCTTTTTGAGGGTACATCTTTACAGATGTACTTTAATCCTCTTTAAGTTTGTTATGCACTTTTACGCAACTTTCTCCACACCCTACTGATTACACAACAATCATAGGTCTTAATTGACCTAAATTAGGCTAGGACTTAGCATAAGTTAGGGTAATTCATGCATGCATAAGCATTATCTGCATCTCTACTGCCTTACTTTAGCTATGCATAAAATAATGTTATAATGTGCTTATTAAATGCATTATGTCAATTGTAGGCAATAAGCTGATCAGAAGCTGGATCAGGAATAATGGATGTTGCAGCTGGGCTGGAGCAGAAGACTTAGATTAGATGTAGGGAATAATGATGTAAGGGAGTTAAGGTTTGCTATTCCATTAAGTAGGAATAAAGCAGTAAAATGTGAAAAACTTAGGTCCATCCTAGCCCTAAGATAGCCTAAAGACTTCCCCCAAGCCTTGGCCACCCTTATATTAGGTCACAGCACCCTAGGAAGCCCTAAAACCCTAGTTCTGACCCTTTTCTGGACGTCTAGATAAGTTAGAGGACGTCCAGAACCTTTAGCCATCTCCCACACACCTCAGACCCACTTCTGCAGTGTTATTGAACGTCCAGACACTTTGTCAAACGTCTAATTTCTGCAAAATACCCAAAATAAAACCTAGAATTCCCCCTGACTCAGATTGGATGTCCAGAACTGAAGTCTGGACTTCTGATTTTTGAGTATAAGTCGTCTGATCATGTTTTGGACGTCTAGGACTGGTCTCCAGTCCCTGTTTTGAGATTCAAGCCTTGATCTTGGATCTCTAGCTCCCTAGACCTAATCCCAACCCCATAGGAACCTAAATTAAGGTGTCCTAACACTAGTACATCACTTCTAGACCTACCTAAGGACCTAATTAGGTCCTCACCAAACCCAATTGACTTAAATCAAAGTCAATTACCATCATGTAAGTCAATTGGACTCATAGGGTCCAATTGAGCTCAGATCTCAACCCACACAAGTCCAATTGGACTTAGTGAGAGTCCAATTGACCTAAGCCCAACCTAATTGAGTTATTTCACTCTCAATTAGGTTCACACTCATTCAATTAAACTTGGGTTAAGTTTAATTACAATTTTCCCTTAGCAATTAGGGTTTGCAACCCTAATTCAAGGCATACACCTACCTAAACCCCTTAGACCTAACCTATATCACTTAGACACCTAAGGCACAACCACACACACACACACACACACACCCATTCACACACTCCCACACACCTAGAGTTCTCTAAAACTCTCTTGAAGTGGTGCCACTCTTGGTTGCCAAATTTAGCAACCAAGAGGCATTTAATTCTTAGATCCACTTTTTGTGGATCTAAGAACCACTTCTATCTCACTTGGACGGCCACTCTTGGGGCTCTCTCTAGAGAGTTCCACACTTCTCTAGAGAGACTCCCTTAGGTCTATAAAAAGACCTAAGAGGTGGCCATTTAAACCCATCCACATACTTGGCTCCATTCACATCCACCTCTACTTAGGCTAGCCACTTCCATCTCCACTCCACCTCCACGAGTTGAACACCACCATGAAGGCCACCATCTCCATGCCAGGATGCTGGGTCATCTTCCCAACCTCTCTCCAAGGGCTGGCCTAACCACCATTGGCCACCCCTCCTCTCAACCATTCCAAGGCCATCATAGCCCACCTTCGGATGCCCTCACTTTCTAATAGATTAGTAGCTAGCACTTTACATTTACTGCTTCTCTTTACTGCTTAATAGTGTAGTCCTTATTCTCCACCAATGATGCATGCAAAATCCCCCGGTAGATTCCTATATGCAATCGTTTTCTAGTAGCTAGATTTACATTTTTAAGCATTCCTGTAGAAGCTTTCCTTTACATTCCATGTTGCAAATACTTCTCCAAATGAATGAATGAAAGATACATTTTTATATATATCTCTATGTTTTGAAATCACCATGAGCTTATTGATTGCCATCTTTTCTGTGTGATTCAAGTTACCTGTTTTCACTTATATATTTCGCAACAAGCATGTCGAATCCGAAAAATATAGATGATCTAACTATTAATGCATTTTCCGTAAATAGTCACCACATAACTAGAATTGTGCACACCGAAACTCACACTTTCACCTTTGTTATTTATTTGACACACGCATACGTAATCAGAATTCACAATAGAAGTGGCAAAACTTTAATATGGAGATTGGAAACCGGCGTGCGATTTTAATTAAAGCAGAGCGATAAAAGATCGATTTCATGTTTGAACAAATGCCTCCTAGAGATGAACGACCGGGACTCAAAGTCTCGTTATCTTTTTATAAATATTGTTGTTTGGTCGTATTGCGCACTATACTATGATGCTTTTTCATTTCAAAACACCCTCTACGCATCCCCAACACCTACTCGGCTCAAGTTTCAGGGATGAAACTTCCTTTAAGTTTGTTATGTTGAAATGACCCGTTACCTTTTGGGTTGATTAAGACGTCTGAATGAGCCGTCAGACATTTGTCCAGACATCTGGATGGAGGGTCAGACGTCTGAAAGTAGAAGAACCGTACCTTGCTTTCATTTCCGCATGTGTGCTGCACACGTACCGCCCTCTCTCCTCACCCCAATCCCTAACCCTTTACCTATTTAAACCCCCACTCCCCCCCACGCCACTCTCTCCATCTCTACCGACCACCACCTTCATCTTTTCCTCCAGCCAGCTGCCACCTTCCTTCCAGCCACCAGCACGGCGTGTGCCAAGGAAGAAGAGAGAGAGAGGGACGAGACGCGGAGGAGAGGGGAGCTCGAAACGAGGAGCTCGCGAGGGAGCGCGAGAGCGTGGGAGGAGCTTATGCGCGCGAGCTTCACGGCCTCCTGAAGCTACCGGCGTAGCAGCTGCTAGCGGCACAGAGGAGTTCCGCACAGAGAAGAAAGCTCACGGAAGTTCTACGTACTGGATGTTTTCCAGTATCAGACATCTGGAGCACATCCCAGATGTCTGGAATAGTAGAAGGACGTCTGGAGCTGAGGCCAAACATCTGAAAGCACACTCAGTGCCAAGGTATGTACTTCTGTGTGATTTACGGCCATGTAGGCCTCACCGCAGAAATTTGTCCAGCCATTTTGAGGTCTGCACAAACGTACGTAGGGAGCAAGGCGTTAGAAAGGCACGGGGTGTGCCCTTTGAGGTGCTTTTGGACGTCTAGACACGTCGCCAGACGTCTGACCGAACCTCCAGACGACCGGAAGGAGAGTTCAATATCTGGAACTCACCTCAGAAGATCACGGAAGGGTCCAGACGTCCGAGGTAGTTGCAGGAAACCCAAGGTAAGTATTGACGTCTTTTAAGACGTCTGGGACTAGACTCGGATGTCTGATTTTGGACAGTGTGAATGTTTTTGGCCCATTGAGGGCCCAAACTGAATTAGATTTCCACAAATGAACTACCGTTCTTTTTCGCTTGAGTTTCTCTATGAGTTAGTATCACTTGTATACGGTTTTGGACTCATTTGATGCATTTGGTTAATTGTATAGGTCTCCAGCCAGTCGAGTATGCGGAGCTGCGAAGGCGACAGGATCTACGATCCGAGCCCCCATTCCTCCCGTGTTTGCCGCTAGAGTGGTTTACATTAATATTAAGATTTAAATAAATGAACCGCATGTTTAGAATAACTTGAATGAACCTTCAGATGCGAATAAACCCTAGGGCAGGAACAGATGAGTGTGGTTTGAGCTATACTGTATACTTGAGAAACATGTAGAACCGCAGGATGAGAATAACCCTAGGGCAGGAACAAGTGAGTATGATTGAGCTACACTGTTTACTTGATATGCGTGTACAACTTAAAATGCTAGAAAATGTATTAGTTATTTTAATGTGATGCCTTGTCAGTTGGAAAATCACGAGCTACCTGTTTTAAGAATGGAACCGGTAATGTAAATAGAAAAATCCGAAAGACTGGAATATGAAATAAAAGGAATATCATCATGAACCCTACGGGAAATTAGAATGAGTGCTCCTGTAGACGGGAAGTGAGCTGGCCCTTATGTACCCGGTACCAAGGAGAGCCACTATCCCTTTTGTGTAGAGGGGTACTAGCCGCCTGTTGGGTTGAGTCCTGGGGTCAGGCCTAGATACTTTACACCGACTCTGTTTGGTCCTCGTGTATGTGGTACCGAGGTGAGCTACTTAGTGTAGGGAGGGAGCTAGCGCCCCAGGGTTAGGACTAGCCGCCCTACACCAACTCTTGTTAGGCCCACTGGGCAAATTGGGATAGTCGGACGATAGTACGCAAACTGTAGAGGGGCGAGACCCCTATTATGTTCTAAGGGGCGAGACCCTTGTTCTGAAAGAGCAAGGTCCTGTACTGTTCCGTGTTGTACCTTTAGGCGTACCTGTTAGCTGAAATGACTGACCGCGTGCCAATGCAGGATAGGTACTCGCACGCTTATCACGGATGTCGTAGTCACCGCTACGTCGCAAACATGACCTTGGGGTGGTTGATTGGGTGTAAAACTACCATGGGGGACTCTCCCGGCCAGGAGAGCACCACATGTACCTCCTACATCATGGAAAAGGCTGCAATCAAGATTGTTCCCGTGACGAACAGGCCAAATCAAGAAATGATTTAAGTGAATAAAGGAACAACAAATTAGAAGTACTTAGTTGAACTAAATGAAAATAGATAATTACTCAATTGCATTGCTTGTCTTAATTACATGTAATTAACTAAATTATCACTCTACTCAGCGTTCGCTGACTCCGAAAATTTTATAACCTTGTTCAGGTCTGGGAGTTGAGCACCCAGCACAACTAGCTGTAGAGAAAGCTATGCCTAGTCGAGCCCAGCCTTAGCTGCATTTTCTTACTGTTACCCTAACTTCTATTGTAGTAGTGAGTATTTTGTTTTATGTAATACTGTTTCAGTTACTTTTCCACTGTACTTTTCTCTGTCGTAGTTGTGATGGCATGTAATATTAATAAACTTTTCATTCTGTTTCTTCTACTGTCTCTTATTTTCGTTCTGCTTAGTTACATTGCATGTATGGATGTAAATTATTTTCTACTTTTGGTTATTTCTCGTTGACGACTAGGTCTTAAAATTAATTGAGACGAGTCGATGTCAGATCCTATAGAGATCTAAGATCAAATCGTAATATATATATATATATGTTTGTACATGTACAAGTAATTATATTAGTAATTAAATCTAAGTTAAAGTATGTAATATATATTGTTAAGTAAAGTTCTTAATTAATTTATGTATAGTATACATAACCTAAGCTAAGTATATGACTTATGTACATTTCATAAGCTATGTAGTTAACCTAACTTATTAATTGTTGATTACTTAGTAATATTAAGTGTAACTAATATAATTAAGAATACAAAGATAATTTAAGAAATAATTGGTGAATTAAGCTATAATAAGCCTTCGAGTGAATGACTTAAGCTCATCTAGATATAAATTTATAAAATAAGTTGGTTGTCATGCATACTATATTGAAATATAATAAAACCCCAATCTTATTAATGCAAAAAAACTATACATCATAAGCTTTTATTTATATGAATTAAATGTGAGGTGTGCTAACATATAATATGATGTCATTTTACGGATGTAGGAATTAGGAAATATTTTATATTATAGGGAAAATTCTGTCGAAATTTTTATTTACTAATACATAGGGAAAAAAAGAAAGGATAGAGAGAGATGAAAGTGAATTGTGTGAATTAACTAACTAATGCTAAACTCTTAAGATTTGATGTTAAGGTTTACAATTTATGATTTAGGTCTAGGTGTAGGTTTAGGTTTGGGGTTAACATTTTCGATTTAGGGTTTTAGGTTTAAGGATTAGATTTAGGGTTTACATTTTGCATTTAGGGTTTTGGCTTTTGGATTTAGAATTTAGGTTTAGTTTTTAGGTTACGGGTTTAGGGTTGTAGGTTATAGAAGAAGATGTATTTCTGATCAGAAAATGGTCACTAAATTGTACAAAAATTGAAGATCGTTCTTGTAGACTTGACAAATTAGAAATAAGGAGGTGGGGAAGAGAACATGGTGGGAGGAAGGGGAAGATAAAGTAGAGGATGGAGCAGGAGAGGGTTGTGATGGTGATGGATATCAAAGTGATATCAATGGTATCTTTTTGTAGTTAGACAAGAAATTTATATTTTAAATATTTTCTATGTATGTTTTATTCGTGTCGGTTATCTTTAATACTTTATAGATAGTCACACTTGCACAAATTTAAATGCACCAGATGAGATTATGGGTGAGATATAATCATGTCAAAATACTTACCCGTTCAAGATTTTTGATCATGTTATACAGGAAATGCATTAATGAATGTCTATCTTACATACATGCATGATACGTTGTTTTCATAACATACCATAAGTCTTAATTATCCTTAGTTTGGACCATAATTGTCCTTAGTTCAGAACTAAGGAGAGTCTTTGAAGATTTAATTGTAACTTAGGTGTTGCTTGTTACATCAACTAGTGTCTAAAGAAATTTCGGTGGTATCTTCATGTTTTTCTCTAGTATACCAACTAATCTTAGTTAGGTTCCTGAAGCGCCCTTACATAAAGCTAGAGGGGATTGAGTTGATGTTAGTCCCTAGGGGTATACTAGAGAAGTGCTGGGAGATGTTGCTAAAATTTATCCAAACACAAGTTGCATATAACAAGTAATATTGTAATTAAATCCTCACGGATGAGCTATTAAGTGAAAGCCTTACTCAAAATACACACATTGTCCTTATCCCCTTCTAACTTGTAGGTGGTTTACTTTAAACTTTAGGTTATCATGGACAAGTCTTGGATTGGTTTGTGAAATTTTGATTAAACTAAATATAAGAATAGAGTGATTTCATTCATCTATTGGGCCTTCCATAATGATAGAAAGTAATACAGATAATGAAAATTATTTGAGAACATTTTTTGTCCATGTAGAAGGTGTTTCAACATGTGATCTGTAACAGTTGGTGGCAGCATTACATTATCTGGACTACACATAGAGAGGAATTGATAGAAGACACATGAAATACTGATAATGTCGAAGGTGATCAAATTGATGAGATGGTTGATGAAATAAGCGTGGCGAATGCTGAGCATGCAAATGTGGAAGATAAATAAATTATAATTAGTTTTATAATGCAATAAAGGGGGCAAAGGAGCCTATTACTCTAGGAATCACTTCCACGTCTAGGCTATCATTTTTTCTGAAACTATTTCAGATGAAAATTATGAATAGAATGACAATGAAATTAATGTCTTGTATGCTTTAGTTTGTAGGGGAGATGTTGAATAATCCCGATAGTTTTCCGAAGTCGTGATACGATGCAAAGAAGTAGATTTGTGTACTTGGTTTGAATTGCAAGAAGATCAATGCATATCCAAATGGCTGCATGTTATACATAAAGGAATATGCAAGCTTGAGTACGTAGTTGCCTGCAATGCAGTAAAGAAAGGTATAAAGGAGATAAGAAACAAGTCAGAAAGGCTCTACATTATTTTCTATTGATTCTTATGATGCAATGGCTTTTCGTACTGAGTTGAACTATAATGTGGATGACATGGCATTACGACAACAAATCTTTGAGACTAGCACATCTGTCATCCAGCATATTGCGAGTGGAATAACTTTAACGATGAATATGTTCCCTTTGCGAAGGAACGTAATGCTAGATTGGGCCTTACAGGTAACGAATTTTGTAACGTCCTAAAATTTAGGTCCCGAGTCATTTTGAAGTGGTTAATGTCGTTTCGGACCTCTAGACACGCATTGGGCTTAGTGTGGGTACAAAAACCTCGTAAAACGTGTAAAAATGCATATTTCTAGGAAACCCCTAGTCAAACCTCATCAAAATGGTACCATGTATGATATCGTTGGATTCCTCTCATCGCAATCTTTCTAACGACGCTTGTTTCGCATGACTCCGAGGTGTATAACTCAAGTTATATCCAAAACAATTTAAAAGGATTTAAATGTAAGAGGAACAAACCTAGGGGTAATTTCGATATTTTTCCCACCAATCCTAAACCTAACCATAATGTTGGGTCTATAAAAAGGGTTCCTTGGGGTTGGAGCCATCATTACATCCTTAGGGTCTCCAAATTCCAAGAGAGAGAGAGGAAAGAAGTAGGAAATTAATTATGATTTCTTGATTAGGAAAGTTAGGGACCTAATTGTAATTCCAAGAAGTCCGGGATTCCCACCACAATTCTTGTGGCGGCGGCGGTGGTGCGCAGTGTGTGCGTGACATGTGGTGGCGACAAGCACTGCGTAGACGACGCGTGGCAGGTGCATCCCTGCGCGCACGTGTTTATGCAAAGAAGCGATGCGACGCGATGCAATTGATTGCTAACACACGGTGGATCGAGTGGGCAAGCAAGCGAGAGTGGCGATCTGTGGAAGCAGGCATGGTCGAATCATTGTGTGACATGTGTCGTTTCACGAACTGCGGACCAGTTCGAGTAGGTCGACTAGTCTATTTTGGTTCAATGACCCCCCATGCGTTTTCAGCTATTCAATGCCTTCTCGACCTCGGAATTCAACAAATAAGATATCGTCAGAATCATATTGACACATACTACGCAATGGTACCCTTTATTCTTGTTTTTTGCTACTTTTCTAACATGAGAAATTAGAAACGTGTCTAAGTGTGTTTTAAACCCTATTCTTGGCACGTTGGGTCTAGGAAAATTCCCTGATGCATGCACGATGTTCATGGCAGGTGACATGTGTTTCCAAGACTTTTAACACATGATCCGAAGTCACCGTGACCCTCCAATGACGTCAGGTGGAGTAATCTATCTCGTTCCTTGTTTCTGGGCCATTCCATGTATTTTGGACCCCGTTTCCACGTTGTGTTTCGCACATACTTCTACTTGCACATATTCCCATCCTCTTACTGTGTATGAAATCTTGTGATGCTTGGTTACTGATTTGGGTACTTAAAATCACCATAAGATAATGATTCGTGAATAATTATCATTTTAGAATAATCTAATCTAAACCAAGTTAAAATGCAGGAAATTTGGTGGATTCTCACATCGTTGAAACACTTTTTTTACCACTGTAATTAATAGGAAACTAATATTAATTTTTAGAGTGAATTTAACTGATTTGATCTTGTAACTATGTGGCTTTAGTCAGCAAGTGTGAATAACAAAAGTATTTTACCCCTGACTTGTTTCTGGTTCAATTTCAGGTGTTCTAAACCCATCCCACACGATTCTTTGTGTATGCCATGTTGATTAGCATGTGTTCTTTCCCTAAGTTCGAAACCCTTTTGAGAGTTAACTTTGATTTTCGGTACTTTGATATAAAATAAATTGATGCTTGTGAATGATTAAGATTAAAAACCTTAAATGTGACCCTATTATCACATGCGTGAAACGAACTCCGTTTTTCATGAAATAAGTATCATTGTTATCATTAATTGGTATATATTACTTGGGACCACTGTCGTAAATTAGGAACGAATTGATTAATGATTGATTATGGATATGATGCAAATTCTTTCATAAATCTTAATCAATGAACGTAATTGTTGAAATCATGACCTGGATGAGGGATGTTATTACCTTAATCATCTGGGAATAGTTGTAAGATCAATACGACAGAATTGTCGAGATGTAGAGATTGGAAAACTGGTTTTAGGCTCGCAAGTCGGCGGATTTGGCTGTAGCTTTGGTCCATTAGACCAATTCTGAGCTGGTTTAGGGAATTGCTGACCTCCCTACGTATCTTTTGTTAGGCTTAGCAATCAACTGAGATAGCGGAATGCGTAGCTCGAGGGTTGGAGTTTTCTTTAGCATTCAGTGGGTCATTGGTTGTTTGTGCTTCAGCATGCATAGCACTTGCGCGTGTTCACGTCACACGACATAGCCGCCACTCCTTTCTGCGATAACCCTAAGGTAACAGATCGAGGTGACTTGACGGGTATAGGCTACCTTCTTCGCAAAGAAGATAGCTTATACCTGTTTTGCATCTTAGAAAGTTACACAAGATTGCCTTGTGCCCAAGGCATCGATTGACGAAATGTGGTTGTAATAACTTAGGCTTTCAATGCATAAAACAGAATTAGATAACGTAATAAGTAGATTAATTAAAAATATGGTACCCATTTCCTTTTGTTCTCTTTGTTATTGTTGTGCTCAATTGTTGTTTCTATTCTACTTAGTTTTTACTAACATGTTTCTTGGGTTACGTACTCAGGTGTAGTTAGTAGATAGAAAAGGGATTATCATTGGTGCGTCTTTTTGGCCCATGTACTCTCATTCTGCGATAACCCCTCTAGTAGGTACTTTCTTGTTTCGTTTAATTATTGCTTTATGTTTTTCTTGTTTGGCTATTGCTATTTTATGATTATGTGCTGGGTGTCTGTGATCTTGTGGTTGATTATGTTTGTTGTTAGCACCCGACGACTCAGGTTTCGTCGATTGGAGGGCCTCGAGTAGTCACAGATTTGATTCCTTCAAAAACATGTATTCATCATATTCAATATGGCCAGTGGTGATAGTAACATACAACTTACCTCCTTGGTTGTGTATGTGATCTTCATTCATAATGCTGACTCTTCTGATACCTAGTCCAAAGCAACCATAAAATGCAATCGATGTTTTCCTCCAACTATTGGTTGATGAATTGAAACTGTTGTGGTACAATTGTGCTCAAACCTACGACATGGATAAAAAAGAATTCTTTCAGATACACGTAACACCATTGTGGACCATTAACAACTTTCCTAAATATGCGAATTTATCTGAATGGAGTAATAAGATGAAGTTCCCCTATCTGATATGTATGAACAATGCTCAACACTTGCGACTATCTTAAGTTAACAAATTTTGTTACTTAGGACACCAAACATTTCTTCCTATTAGGCAAAGATGGTAGACATTACAATTCAAGGATAGGTTTAATGGTGAAACTTGTCGATATTCAACCAAGAATGTAAAGAATAAACCGAGCACAAATACAATCAGGCTGTCGGGAAATAAAATCATGGAGACATTACAATAGCTTAGTAACATATGATTGAGTTGTCCGTTTAAGAATGGCCTAATAGCGTTGAGAAACTGGAAGTTCAAATAAAAAGAACATATTCTTCATGGAAGTTCTGCATTGGCAAGTGTAACATCCCAAAATCTAGGTTTCGAGTCATTTCAAGATGGTCCGGGTCAATTCCAACCTGAAAACCTGGTTGTGGTTCGGTGCTAGTGTCAGCACCTCCTTAATTTGTCAAAAAACGTGTATTTCAAGTCAACCTTGAGCTAAACATTGTCAAAAGGATACCATGTACAATACCGTTGGATTCCTCTCGTCACAAGCTTTCCGACGATGCTTGTTTCATGCGAATCCGAGGTATATAGCAGCAGCTATGGCCAAAACAAGTTAAGAAGGACCTAAATGTAAGGTGAACCCAACCCCAGGGTTATTTTGGATATTTCACCCCACTAAACCTAATCCCAATAACTTTTGGGCCTATAAAAGGACCCTCTTAGGTTATTGGGTTGCCATTAGCTCTTAGGCTACCAAAACCTAGAGAGAAGAAAGAAAGAGAGCTTAAGATTTCAATTAGAAATCTTAAATCAAACCCTCGGGGACCTGGTTGCGATTTTGAAAATTGCAAGCTTCCTACCGCAGTTTTGGCATTTTCATGTAGCAGTGTTGGCGACGCGCTTCGACCAGGTGACACATGGGGGCTACACACGTTGTGCGCTTGAGACATGGTAAGGGAAGACTGTGCAAGTGCACACGCGGACGGCTTAGATGCACGACGCGTAGCCGATCGAATGGTTCAACGACATGCGGGCAAACAAATCCACACACAACACTTGTCACGTGTAGGTCCCAGATGACTGGTTTGGTTCAGGATCCCCTCACACCATTTCATCTGGTTCAAGGTCTACCTGATCTCGAATTTCGACAAATAACGTGTCACCCACAGTGCGTGTGTGAATCCCGAGGTGGGAGTGAAGGTTGGCCCCAGGTCCTGTGAGCACGATTTGAAGTCACTGTGACCCTCCAGTGACATTAAGTAGAGTAGTCTACCCCTCCTCTCAATTTTGTCTAGTTTTCGGGTGACTGTGGACCCATTAGGTGTAATTTCTCGCATGTACTGCTTGATTAGCTTATACCCTTCTTGCTGAGTTTGGAATCCCTATGGTATTTTCCCTGATTTATGGGCACTTTAGAGGAACATTAATATGTTTTTATGCAAAATATTAAAGGCTAATCACCACATGTACCCCTGTCATCACATGCATATAACAAACTCCAATTTTTATGAAACAAGTTTTGTGATTGATAAATAATATGGGATTATTATCATAAATTGAAACTACTTGTAAACAGATAAGTTGGAGGATGATGTGAATATTTGTTAATCCTGAAATTATTAAGGATGGTTTGATTTGATGAAAATAAAAAATTCTGGAACGAATTTGATACGACTATTTAGTCGGAAATGAAAGGATAGATAATTGATTTTAACCCAGCTACTCGCTGGATTTTGGCTGTAGCTTTGGTCTTTCAGACTGGTTTCAGGAGCTGGTTTAGGGAGTTGCTGGCCTCTCTACAACTATTTGGTTAGGCTTAGCAGCCAACTAAAATAGAGGGATGTGTGGTAAGGTTTGGTTCTTTCTCAACCAGTGGGTGAGTTATTGGTTGTCTATGGTTCAACGTACATAGTGTTTGTACATGTTCACGCCATACGACATAGCCGCCACCCCTTTCCGCAATGACCGCAGGGTGGAGTGTGGTGACTTAATGGGTATAGGCGATCTTCTCGACCAGGAGGAAGCTTATATTAATCTTGCGTCGCAGGATGTTACGCGAGATTGTCTTATGCCTCGAAACGTCGATTTACAGATTGTGAACTATAAGAACATGAGCAAGGTACATGAACAGAATTAGATAAGAAATAAATTATAAACAAATGGACTATTGATATAGTGCCATTTTCTATACTCTTGTTACTGTTACCACTTGTTTCATTGTCTACTCTACTCAGTTTTCACTGACGTATAGTTTTGGGTTCCGTACTCAAGTCTTACTGAGCAGTCGGGTGTAGCGGCTGCCGTCGGTCAGACTTCTGCAAAACTGGGTCCTACCTGAGGAGAGGGTCCGTACTAAATCAATTGCTCGTAGTAGTAGGTTTTTCTGCTATTAGGATTTACTTATTTTTTTAGTGATTGTACGAGACTTTAATTTCTGCTTTAGGCTGAATTTTTATTATCTTGTTAGCACTTTAGTTTTTCTTTCATTTAATGCATTATAAATGAGTGTTGGTTATTGATGTTTTATGGCTATATCTTGGGTGACTGCAATCTTGTGGATGTTCATGCTAGTTGTTAGCACACGTTAACCCAGGTTTCGTCACTTGGTGAGACTCGGGTCATCACAGATGGTAACAGAGCAAAGTCACCCCATTAATTCATAAAACGACCTGGGAAAGCCATACGGACATTCGAAATGTATTAAATAACAGGTACGCATCCGCTAATTGACAGGAAACCCAGTTCGCATGAGTTCCGCATATCCTGGATTTGTTGCAAACTTATTATTGCTGACAGTTGGTTTTCACCACGCAAAGAGAGATAGTTCTGCATAGGTTTAGGCAAGCTAGTGCTACTAGCCGGACCGATGGAGACCGATGAGCAGACTCCCCTCAGTAGGCTCCGAATCTAGCTGCCTAGTTTCAGGCCTTTACGAAGACCTTCTTCAGGATGCTGGAGCAGAGGTTACCATCCTCATCTCAGGTAGGGGGAGGGGGTAATGGAGATCAAGAGCAACCCTCAATCCCGAGTGTACATGTTCCTCCGCATGAGAGTGGGGAGAACCGTGGGCCTCCCCCATCGAAGGACGAACTAGTGGACCCTCTGCATCAGTACCAGCAAATATTCACCGAGTTCAACAAGCTGAAGCCCCCAACCTTCAAGGGGGATGAGGATCCTGTGGGGGCAAAGGACTGGGTACAGCAAATCGAGAAGGCCTTCAATACTATTCCCCCCACTGGATGACTGCAGGGTGCCCTTCGCGACATACCAGCTGACCAGTGCAATGCACTACTGGTGGGTGTCCGTCCTCGAGTAGGAGGGCACTCGGGTGGTGCCCTAGGGTCGCTTCCTTGAGCTTTTTAGTGACCAATACTACCCTACGACCTAGCAATATCAGAGGAGGCTCGAGTTCCACAACCTGAGGCAAGGTTTGATGACGGTTATCAAGTATTAGACTCGTTTTATCAAGCTCTCACATTTTGAGTCGACTGCAGTGGCCTCTAAGGCAAACAAGGATTGAAAGTTCGTTCAAGGACTCCAATCGGAGATACAGAAGTTTGTGAACCCACTTCTATTGGACACATTCGCCCAGGTAGTTGACACCACTATGAAGTACAAACAGGGAAATGCTGAGACCCACAGTAGTTTTGGCAGAGGATCAAGGTAGAAGTCAGAGTTCCATGGATGATTTCAGAAGAGGGACCAGAGGTACCAGCCATACATAGCACCTCTTGTGCCTCAGGCTCTTTAGCAGCAAACAATGACTTCGACTTCAAGGTATACTTAGTCCCGTCCGACTGCGTCGACTCAGACTCAAGGTACCATGGGATGAGCGCAATCAGGACCGAAGCATCGATCTTGCTACAAGTGTGGCCAACAGGACCACCTTAGGAAGGACTACCCAGCCAAGACAGGGACATAGGGTGGGGTGTCCTCCGGTCAGAATGGAGGACCAGCTCGGACCTACCAGACCTGTGGCGGTGGCTCCCAGCGATTTCAAGGTGGGAATGCTCCTGGCCAAAGGCCTACTTAGAGCATGGCCGGTACTTCTACATCCTCACTGACAAGACGAGCATATGCACTATCTCTGAGGGACGCACTGGCTTCACCATCTGTGGTGGCAGGTATGGTGACAATCAATTAGAGTTTGGTGTTTATCTTGTTTAACTCTGGCAGTTCCCATTCTTATATATCACCTGAGCTTTTTTGCAAAACTAAAGAAACAACAAGTACCACTAGACGAGCCATTAGTCATCAGGAGTCCAGCAGGGTAGCTATAGGTAGCTGAGATCATTTTCAGGGTAAGGTAGACATTGGGGGCTACACTCGACTAGTAGACCTGATGGAACTCGAGTGGAGGATTTCGATGCCATTCTGGGCATGGACTAGTTGTTAGGACACCATGCGTCGGTGGATTGTTTCGAGAAGAGGATTGTCTTCTCAATTCTAGGAGCACCGCAGTCTATGTATTATGGCATATCTGAGGGCAGACCGGTCAGGTGCATCTCAACCTTGCAGGCAACTAGGTTACTGAGGGGGGGTGCAGCAGATATCTTGCCTATGTATCTATGATTCCAGGAGAGAAACCGGAGATGGGGAGTGTACCGGTCATATAGGATTATGTCGATGTGTTTCTCGAGGATCTACCAAGACTTCCACCAGAGTGGGAGATTTTGTTTAAGATCTCTCTCATTCCGGGGACCAATCGTATATCGATTACCCTGTATCGGATGGCACCAACAGAGTTGAAGAAGCTAAAGACGTAGCGCGAGGAACTCCTTAAGAAGGGATTCATATAGCCTAGTGCCTCACCCTAGGGAGCTCCAATGTTCGTGAAGAAGGATGCCACCTTATGTCTTTGCATTGATTATAGGCAGCTGTATAAGGTGATCATCAAGAATAGATATCTTAATATGCACACATCTAATTAGCCTAAAATACCTATTTATGCATATTCCTAAGTCTATAAAAGCATCATGCATTATAAATATTGCATAACATGTATCATCATGCATTTAGATTAGCTTGTACGAATTATAGGTTAATTTACTTTTTTTGTGGCCAAAGACAAGGCAATATCATTTCAGGGCCTCAGATTGAAAATCCAACCATACGGATCTGATCAAGGTGATGATCAGAGGCCAACGCCTCTGAGATCACCCCCATCGGACCTCCATAGCATCAGATGCAGTTCGAGAAATATTAGAGACCAAGGGGCAAAGTGATGCAAATCTGTATCTCAGATGACAAATTCAATCGCACGAATGAGTTCGGATCGACCATCGCAACCCTGAAAATCAACCCCATCCAACATCTGTGGCACCATCTACAAGCATTGGAAGATGGACAGCTCAGATAGCACCACATGGCGTCATCCTAGCTGCCCAGGACCACCCGTAGGATCTCTTCACCCACACGATCAATCTCAACTGTTGGATCACCATCCAACAGCCGAGATGCGTTCTAGCCGAGCAGTAACGCCACCTCAAGAAGACTTCATCGTGCGATCATGGTCGTTGGATCTTTATCCAATGGTCGTGAGCAATTGAGCCGAAGCGCATCTTCTTGACAATCCAGTGGGACAGCCCATTGGTGAAGCACCTTACAATCCAAGCGAGGGCGTGCGTTCGAGTCTCCATGCATCTCAAATCCACAACGCGCCCGTTCACGATGAAATTGGACCATCCGATCGACATCGAGCAGTAATTGACGAGGAGATGTGGCGTGATCGTGAGCGTTGGGTGTGAGCGCTCGATGGACACGCACGATCACGTGAGCACCCACACGCAATCCCACTACGACACCACCCTGTTCCGTCCTCCATCCTCCAGCTCCGTTCTCCCTCGTCCAGTATCTCACCACCCTCTTCTGGGCGCTCCGTCAATGCGGCTCATCCTCTAAGCAGCCGTCGAGGAGGATTTTCTCATCCCTCTTTTTACCGCTTTTTAGTGTATACTTCTAGCTTTCTAGTTGTAGAAATTTAGTTGTAATGAACAGATAGTTATAAAATATTGGTTCTCTCTCTTTTCTCTATATTATTCTCTTTCTGTTCTATTATTTGTTCTTTAAGTAGAATAGTTAGCATAGATTTAAATCGACTAGCTAATATACTTTGTGACAATAATTCTAAACACGATTTTTAATTAAACGTTCGCCTCCCTGTGTTTGACCCGGAGCTCACCAGAGTTTCGGTTATAAATTTTATTTAATAGCAGATTTTTACGCAACTACAACAACAATTTTCAAACTCAATCTTTTATGCATACGAAATCTCGCTCATCTTTTTGACGCCGTTGCCGGGGAAGCAACGCTGTTTGATTTCCCGCATTTTCCGCTTTAATTATCTTTTACCTCACTTTGTTCTTTTCTTACTGTGATTACAGGTAATCTTTTGAGGCGAGCCAGAGCTGTAAGATTCAAGTAAAGTGCTGTTGAAGGGTCTGTAAGTTTACCCTACACCTCCCACTCCTTAGATTTCATTCAATCACATAAATAACTTAAACCCAAATAAACGTAGGAGTTCGCATAAATCCTAGGCTAGAAATTGGTTATTTGTTTGCTACCTTCACTCACCTCACCCCTATTTATATACATATATATATACATACATACATATATATATACACATAATCTAATTGTGGGATTTATTAAACATACACACCTTGTACACCCACACACACCTAAGGCACCTCACTTTTGTCTGATTCAATCACTTAACCGGGAATCCGACCAAAGGAGCCGGTACACCTGCACTACTTATACAAATAAGTGATTAGAAACAGATTAGGCTAAAATTGCTTGTGTGCCTTAATCAAGTGATGCAAGAGATCAATTGATTGAATTGTTTGGGTCGCACCACTTAAGATAAAAGTGATCATTAGTAGCTTGTCTCATAGGATTCAATTTTTAGGGCTAAACCAGGCACACCACATTATTTTTTATTTGTAAAGGAAGACATCTTCACCTGTGCTTTCAAAACTTGATGTGTCAACATCGAAACTGATCTTTAAGGGCACAACCTAGATAAACGGTTCATCACATTTCCAAGCACATTCAAACCTAAGCCTAACCAAAATCACGTAGACGTTGGCCTTAAAAATTTGACTCACTCTTCGGAGCCTATATCAAAATTATTTTTGATTAATTTACTTCTACTGGCCCATCTGATGTCTAGCTAGAAAAGTAATGTCAAACAACCGCGGTTGGGGGTATCAAAGGAATCTGAGACGAAAGCCAAGGGAAGAACCTTTTCCCCAATCCCTCCCTCTAACTAGTTGGATTGAATGGAAAGTAGACCACATGGTTTCTTTCATCTCAAGATGGGTTCTAAGAGTCTATAGGCCTTTAGGCTACCCCACCTAAGGACAGGTTTGATTATTTGTACTGCAGGGCACCCTTCTTTTCTTTTTCCTCCCGTTTCATCATGGATCCTTCCACATCCTACTCGCATTTCTACTCCTACCCTCTTGACACATCTTATCCCCAATATGATAACTATTATCCCGACCAGTGCTGTAATCAACCATCTACTAGTTGGGATAACTCGGATTGGGGATATAATTCCAGACCTCCATGTTCAGGGTCTAACCCTGGACACCATGATTTTGATTGTTATCCTTCTTTGAACTACACCGATTATAGATCACCGCCCTCTTATGGACAACCGAATAAGATCTACAATTAAGAAGGATATGCTGATTATAACCCATACCCTCCCCAGGATTACACTGCATATAGGTCACTACCCCTCTTTGAACAACTAGAAATGACCTATTATTAGGGAGGCCCCCAAGAACCTCAATTTCTCGACTTCCTTGGGCTGAACCCAAACCCATTCAACCCTAAATCAAATCATTTGGTTCAGGTGAATCAAGTCCAAGATAAGGTACTAGCTAACTTAAGGAACACCATTCAATTTTTAAAAGCTTAGCCAACACCCAGCACTGAAGAATTGGAGCCTTTGATTGAAATGATTGATGATCTTAACAAGTATTTATTGGATTGGCTCCAAGATGTTAAGGATAAGGACCCGGGTGAGCTTTTACTTGGGAAATTGTCAAAATTGAGGATGAGATTTGTGATTGCTCTACTCCAATCTTGGGATGATTCTCAAGATGAACTCTCTTCAAGAGAGCCAATGTCAGAACCCACTCAGGCACCTGTATGGAGGACACATTTTACAAGATCGGGGATGACCAGATTGATCTAGAGTAACCAATTGAGGATGAATTGATTTTTTCACTCGAGATCCCTGAACTAGGATACGAGGAAAAATGTCTCTGTGGACCACGGAACAACATATGATCTCAAGACATTAATGCAGATCTAAAATTCTTTGATTCTGAAGGTGAAAAATCTTTATGTGAAATCTCACCTACGTTTGAGGAAAATGATTTTAGTGAGATGATTGGACCTAAGGAATTAGATGAATCATTTGATGGCCCTATAATTGAGAAAATTGATCCTGTTAGGGCTAGTATGGAGGATTCAGATCCTGAATTCATAAAGGATTCAATTCATAACTCCATTCCTCAATTACACCCCG
This sequence comes from Thalassia testudinum, assembly GCA_037157565.1. Classification (NCBI taxonomy): domain Eukaryota; kingdom Viridiplantae; phylum Streptophyta; class Magnoliopsida; order Alismatales; family Hydrocharitaceae; genus Thalassia; species Thalassia testudinum. The sequence continues at coordinate 1,055,606 of JAZHRO010000080.1, forward strand.
TTGAGCATAATGATGATTATCTTTTTGAGATTATCAAACCTAAGTCAATTTTGATTAAGTCACAAATTTTGGACTTAGATATTTTATACGGGGATAATGACATTTGTGAGGTCCCAGAAACTTTGATTGTGGAGGATAGGAATCTTGAAATAAAGATTTGCGAAGCCAATTCTGAGGAGGGCAGAAATTTGAGTCAAGGGTTCCTATAGATCTGAAACAACCAACCTTCTACTAGGACCCTTATGACGTTTTCAACTCTGAGGATATTCAACCCAAGCACAAATTAACTGATTATCTTTTTGATACAAATCTTCCTATTGTCCGACTTTTTGGACTTAGGTTGCATCTTCATAAACCATAGGTCGGGTCCCACTTGCACAATGATCTTCGATTTCGGGTAATTTTCATCCAGAACCTTAAAACCACCCAACCCTAGGGCATGAGTCTGCATAACAATCTCGTCCACATCTATGAACATCTCCTTACGAGTCCAAAAATTAATCTTTTTATTCTAATCTTGACACACACCTATAAATTCTTGATTTCTTCTTTGTTTGTATAGTGCGCCCAGCTGAAGACAATAAATTCAGCACGTATACAATCTAGTTGACTGAGTAATCATGAAATTCATGTGTTTTCTTCTCTACTCTATTCTTTTTCATGTTTTTTTAATACAATGAGAACATTGCATTGGATAGGCATAGGGGTAGATATATTCATCTCTGAATCATTTTATTAGCTCCATATATTTTTTTATTTTCTCTTTATTGTTTTCTCTTTAATTATAAAAAAATTGAAAAAAAAATCTGAATTAAGAAAAAGGAACTTGGGCATTAGAGTTTTTTAACTTTAGGAAATGATATAATAAGATCTGAACACTTAGATCCTTCAGGTCTTCGGCCTTAATCAGCTCGAGTGTCCACTAAAATGCGGACTTGTTTCTCGAGTCCTCGTCATCCTTAATTTGTTTCTAATTGGTTAATAAGTTTGGTAATAAGTATACGACTTATCAACCCACCCTTTGATTTTAGAAGACCTATAGTATAAGCATCTACACTATTTGCACCAACTCACTTTTCGACGATTTTAATGAAAATTAGGTATCTAATGAACTATCTAGGGTGGTATGACTGGCAAGTTGTCGTGGGTAACAGCCCATTGGCTGGTTGTCCAGAGCCTAGCAACACGACTATTCTCTTCCTGCTGCTTTTAGGTAAATCTTAGATCGGGGAAGCTACCTGCTTAGAAAAAAAGAAAAAATAATAGAAAATATCCAAACAAAATAGAAAAAATAAAATAAAATAAAATAAGCCACACTTCATCACACGAATATGGTTGGCAAGTTGTCGTGGGTAACATTCATTAACCGATTGTCTAAAACCTAGCTTACAAGAATGTACAAATAATTCCTAAACATTTACGAAATAGCGAAGTAAAATAAGCCAGGGAGATATACATTGAGTTTGCCCTTGTATTAACCCCATAAAAATAAAAAGTATGGAGAAAGCTACTAGTCGGATAGATACACAATTAGGCAAAATTTCTTTTCAAGGCCACCTAAGGACGTAGAAACCTGAAGTCCATTCTGATTGCCGATCAGTGAGTCTATTACATTCACACAAAAAGATACTTAGAACTTAGACTTCCTTTCGAGTCTTAGGTGGGTTAGGTAGCCGTAAAAAGCTACCCCGAAACTCTAACTTAAAAATTCAAAAAAATTTGGAAAGAAAAGGTTGTATTTGCTTTTGAATAAGGCGAGGGCTTGGGCGGTCTGCATTTTGACAGATACCCGGACACTTTTGAGTCTAAGTAGTTAAGGACTTAAGTAGAAATTTCTTAGTGTTAAAAAATAACTATTGCCTAAGTAATCTGAACCTAATTCTTTTATAAATAATTTTGCTAAGAACTAGTAAAAGATAGGCATGGAGATGTGATATGCACACATCTAATTAGCCTACAATGCCTATTTATGCATGTTCCTAAGTCTATAGAAGCATCATGAATTATAAATCCTAAGACTGTTGTTGTATCCTGTTCTAAGTAGTTCCTTGTGTTTGATCCTTGTGATAGGACCTCATTCTGTTGCGGATCTAGGGGTTGTGGAGGCACGTGGACCTACCGATCACACCCCCATCACTCCTGGTTTTGCGGGTAGAGTGGCTCCCCTTGATTAGTTATCAACATTAATGCACTTGTAAGATAAATAATAGATCCTAGGGTATGGCATGAATCCTAAGACTGAAAAATTAGATTGAATGATAGATCCTAGGGTATGGCATGAATCCTAGGACTGGAAAACTAGATTGAATGATAGATCTTAGGGTATGGCATGAATCCTAGGACTGGAAAACTAGATTGAATGATAGATCTTAGGGTATGGCATGAATCCTAAGAACAGAAACACTGAAACGAATGTCGTGAATATATGAAATTGTAGTCTTGGAAAAGTAGAAAAAATAATGATAATTGCCTGTAATTGGATAACAGCTGCTTGTATATGAATGTATATTAAATGTTGGAAACACGAGCTATCTGAGAATAAAACTGGATTGATGAAACTTAAAATGGCTTGGCTAGAGAAATATGAGCATGAACCTTACAGGGAATTAGGAGTAGAGCTCCTGAAAGGTAAATGGAATGGAATTGGGAAGTGAGCTGGGCCTTGAGTACGGAATACCAGGGAGAGCGACTGTCCCCCTGTTTAGTGCAGAGCGGAGCTAGTCGCCCCAGGGACCCAGGGTTAGGTCTGGCCACTTTGTACCAACTTTTGGCCCTCGTGTACACAGTACCGGGGAGTGCTACTAGTGTAGGCAGAGCGCTAGCCACCTCACGGGCCCCGGGGTTCTGCTAGCCGTCCTACACCGACTTGTTAGGCCCACTGGGCAAATCAGGATAGTCAGGCGAGGGTACGCGGACTGTGGAGGGGCAAGACCCCTGTTTGGTTACTGTGGAGGGGCTGGACCCCTGTTACTGAGAGAGCTCTGCCTTATACTGGTTCCGTGCTGTGCTTTGGGGTGCACCCGTTAACGGAAACGACTGACCGCGTGCAAGTGCGGGGTAGCTACCCATGGGTTTATCGCGCGTGCCGTAGTCACCGTTACGTCTATCAGTGTCCTTGGGGTGGTTGACTGAGGGTAAGACCACCACGGGGGACTCTTCCGGCCAAGAGAGTACCACGTGTTACTTCTAATTTTCGGAAAAGATTGCAATCAAGATCGTTCCCACGAGGAACATTCGAGATCAAGAGAAAGATCTGAGGAATAATTCAAGAATGAGTAAATAGAAATAAAGAAAGAAATTAAAAATAACAGCTACTTGTCCATCTTACTATTTTTCTTAGCTAGCTGGTTGTCACTCTACTCAGCTTTTCGCTGACGTGTCACCTTTGTCACCTTTTCAGGACCAGGTGTTGAGCAGCCAGAGCCTACGGCTGCAGAGGGTGCTGGGCCTAGTAGAGCCCAGTAGTTTTACTTGTGTTGTACCTACTGTACTGTTTCTTCTATTGTAGTGAGTATTTTCTGTTACAATTATACTCTTTTATTGTAAGCATCATGTTTATGTACCTATTTAATTCTCTACTGTTGTGGTGGTGTGTACTGTAGTAGTTCTTTTCTTTATTGTTAGTTACATGCATGATGAATGTGGTTTATTTTTCTGCTCTTTTGGTTACTTTCTTGTTGGACGACTAGGTCTTGGGATCAGTCGAGTCGGTCCGATTCTCGTGTCTCATAGGGATTCGAAAATCGGGTCGTAACAAGCCTACTCTCACGCAATAAAGCCATGAGCTCCTAGATCTGGTGATTCTATTGCTTAATTTGGTGATTCTACACCTCAATTTGTTGAGTTTGTTACTCCATTTAGCGAGCAACTTATTCCAACTATAAGGCCACATCGTCTAGTTGCTTCTACCTCTCCACATCTCTATGTTCCAGTGTCTCAACCCTTTTATTGAGTTGGTCGATGACTTCTAAAGACAACGATGACCCTTTCCACCTATACCAGCTCAAGATCGTCTAACTACTTCATCCGCTACAAACAAAGCCTCTATGCTCTGGTGGAATCATGATCTTGAATGCCTCCTCTAATGTCATAGGAGGCTATTAACCGATCTCAAAGTTCTCATTCGTAACCTCAGGAGGATGAATCAACTCCATCACATGACTCAAAATATATTTGAAATTAATCTAAGTGTTATCATATGAAAGTAATAAATTTAAAAATTAAAATTTTTCATGTAACTTCCTATCTCTCTTGGTTTGTCTCATAAATCCATTCTCGGTTGCCCTCAAGTGTGTGTGTGCTATAAGTTTGCTCATAGACTCCAACCTAGCTAAGCTGGATGCTTTCTTGTATATTCGACTGGAAATTTAATAAAGAAATTAATTTATCGTAATCTCAAACATGTATATTTTTAATGTAAATGATAAATATATATACTTATATGTTTAATCTTCATTGAGTCTATGATCATTTGACCTTAGTAGTGGGTTTATGGTGGAGCTTTAACCCCTTTGACCTTGTTCTTTTCTTACTCCTATAATAAAAAATATTTTAATTAGTAAATAATTATATCAGTTATTGTGAAATATAAATAAACACATAAATATTTATTTGCCTCCATCAATGGGTTTCTCTAATGCTTGCATACTTCCCTCCATATGTCAGGCTGTATCGTAGGAAGCACACTCCTTAATGCCTTCTCATGTGACCTATTGTTATAGTACTAAATTATTTATAGAAAATGTTAGCAACACACACACACTCTCTCTCTATATATAAGATCTTAACATTACAATTTTTTTTACCTTATTTTTCATCTCCTCTCTACAACCATGATGGATCTTGCCCGTGTGTTTCATGATATATTTGGACACCATTGGATTGGGACCCCAATCAAACACTACCATTATTTTTCAATATTATAGATGTTATATATTAAGACCCGATGAAAATAAATAAATAAATAGATAGATAAAAGGGTGAAATGATGATGATGGCCATCGACTTCTTTCCCCTTACAGGATTTGCTTCTCTGCCCCCTTACACTCCTCCATCGGTCACCTACTCTCTCTATCTCCCTCTTGCGCTCCCTTCTCAATCTCCCTCCTCCCTGCGATGCCCCCCCTCGCTCCCTTTTTCTTGCTCCCATTGCCCCCCTTCTCCCTTAAGGGTGGTGATTCCACACCCATGCATGGGCCAACAAGAGAAACCACGTGCTAAAGTCACATGGGCAACGAGGACTCGGTGAGGAGGGCAAGGGCGACCGTGTAGGCTGTCACGCATTGTAGCAAACTTGAGGTGCTCACGGAGGTCAGCCATGGGCATAGGGAGGCCATGGTGGGGATCAACCTTAGTGACAGCAAGGTCAAGAGGTTCGTTGCCTGTTCTGATTAAAAGAATGGGTGAGGGAGGGGAACTCCACCACTGCTCTATGGTCTGTACTCATTCTTTCTCCTCCTACAACTCTTTCTTATTATCTTAATGGTGAAGTTCAAATTTTAGTCTCTGTTGTCTATTTTGGGATGTCTAGAAATTGCTACTATTGATGTTATAATATGTAAGGGCTTGAATTTTTAATACGTTTAATTAGGTAATTAAAACTTTAATTAGATATTTAATGGTAAATTAATTTTATTTAACTTGTTGAGGAAATTTTATTTATTTTTACTTTATTTTTAACTTATAAGGGAAGCCATTCTTTTGTCTTGATTGTGAAGCCATTCCTTTTGGCTTGATGAAGAAGCCACTCTCCTCACCTTTTTACTTGCCGACCAAACCATTCTCCTCCTTAACTTCGACGCAAGAAGAAAGGGAGAGCCTTATCTCCTCTGCTCTCCCTAGTTCCACCAACCGGCCCCTGCCCTCGTCATCTGCCGCCGTCGTCCTCGACATTGCTGCTGCTGCAGCTGCTGTGGCTGCTACCATTGGCGCAGCTATGCGAAGAAAGAGGAAAGAGGAGATGGGAGAAGAAAGGGAGAAGGGAGAGCCTCCTCTTCTCCTCTCTCCTTTGCTCCACTGACCACCATCCACTGCCGGCCAGCCACCGCCTTCCTCACCGACCGTCGCCGCCGCCATCGCCCTCGACGCTGCTGCGCTGCTTGCAGTCGCTGCTTCAGCTGCTGCCTTACCGCGGCTGCTGCTGCTGCTACTGCTCTTGCCGCAGCCGTTGTTGTTGCTGCTGCTTGCCACGCTGCTGTCGTTTCTGCTGCCATTGTTGCTTTTACGGCTGTTGCCGCTGGCAGTAGGAGGGAAGGGAAGGAGATGAGGGTGTGGAAGGCACCATCCTCCCCCTCCTTGCCGTGTGTGTTGCCGTGGAAAATAGGTAGGGATCACTTTTCCCCTTTTGATTTTTCCCCCTTATTTCCTTAGATTAAGAGTGGTAAGGAGACTGTTTTGGTGGGGTGTAAAAAAGTCTGAGGTTGATATTTGTTTTCGATTTCGAGGAAATCTGGAAGGGGCAACCACCAAACGGGAAGGTCGGGCTCAAGACAAGGTAGGGAAAATTTCTAACCAAATTTTTTTATGTCCTCTTGAATCCCCAACATGATGGGCTATGCTTGCATGTGTAGGGACTTTTCCTTCCATTAAATGCCATTCTCTTGACTTCCTGCTATTGGGAAGGGGGTTAATTGATAGGTTCTTAACCTTTATACTCCTGTGAATGTGGAAATGTGGTTGCATGTCTTCATCCATGCATGCATAGCCGTATGTGAATAAGTTTTTCCTAATGTTTATGTCTGATCAGTTGAATTACTTTCCCTTACTTTATGTGGGTTTTGCTTGGGTAGGAGCATAAGGAAGCTATCATGGGACGTTTGGAGAAATGCAGAGGTGATTGGCTAACCTTTCTGCTTTGATTCATTGATAATGATTCTAGTGAGGTTTCATGTGTTCAAGGTGTTCCTTGAGCAGGAACTTGTAAAATGGATCTTGGAATCATGAGAACTTGTTGAGGGTATAAAAAGGTGATTCAATGATTTTTCTAGTTTGACCTATTGGCCACAGTTTTCGTGGGATTTTTGTATCTCACAAATTCTTTTATCTGGGTACTAAGTTGTAGATTTTATCTTGGGACATTTGGAAATGGCACGTACGGGATTGGGGGACAAAACCCTTGAAGTCGGGTGGAAATGCCTATAGCAACACAGATCTAATGTTAGGTAACTTCACCTAATGTTGGGTAGTTGTCCAAAACCTTTAGGTCCTGATTGTTTTGCGTGTTAAGTTTTGAACACATTACTTAACACATCCAGAAATGGGTTAACATGCTTGGAACTTAACACGTTTGGAAACGAGTTAACACGTCTGGAACTTATTTCATCCTTCTTTGTGGAATAACTTTAACACGTCACTTAACACGCCAAATATTTAAACAGGTTAATTCACTTATTTCACCATTTATTCCACTTCTTCTCTATTCTTCTACTTATTTCACAAACTTATTCTCCTTACCAAACGAGGTCTTAATGAATAAATTCTTGGATTTGACCCTATAAAGCTAATTGGGTGATTATCCCTAATCCAAAATGTAGTTGGGGATTTAATGGGCCCCTTAGCAGAGGTTGGAATGCCCGGATTATAGGACCCTAAATGGGTATAAAGTGACCTAAATTTGAGCTTAAAGCTCCCTAAATGGACTAAAAGTAACTCAAATTGGCTAGTAAAGGCCTAAATCCAAAACAAAGATGTTAATGACTTTGTCAAGAGTCTATGGTGGGATTGGTTGGATCTTAGGGTTTTACGTGAAATCCTAAGAGATCCAGTTGGTCCTTTGGATTAAGAAAAATCCTAGAGTTGGGCATGTGAGAAATGGCATAGGATGTGTGAAAGCTTATGCGATGAAGATGTTTAGTTTCCCGACAGTGGTGATACTAGTTTTGTTGGCTGGGTGGTTGTAGGTGTCCGTTCTGTTCTTTAGCACCCATTGGAATTTAGTTGAGAAGTGCTTTAGAGTCTAGATATTGGTTTCAATATTGGGTCGTATGCCATTTGTGACCATATCAATTTAGTTAGCACAAAAATTCAGATATGTTAAGCATGGGAACTAGTCCCTTTGATTCTTGGAGTCTAAATGTTATTAACCTTCGATGCATTTTGTCACATTACACTATGTGGATATAAAGGCAAGCCTTTAACTTGATTGTAATTTCAAGGCCTAGCTTACCGCCACTGTCTACTTACTATAAGGATTAGTCCTCTAATTGTCAAAACACCACCAACAATATTTATGCAGGTATATGAATAGTAAGATAATGCTTATAGCCAAAGCCACACGTGTTTCTTTTTGGGGTGTGCCTACATGTATAGTTGATGCATTTATAACATGTAATATTATTTTTAGTAAGTATTGACACGAGTAAGAGTCCCTAAGCATGAACGGCAAAATACTAATTCGGTAGGGGTTTTGCATTATATTTTTGTGGCATATGGACAATAAGGATGCTTATTGGAATTGTGTTTGCAGTAACATGGCTTGGTTTTCTTGTCATTTTTCTCGTGTTTTACTGCTTTTGGATGCAGGGTGTGCTTGCCACTTTTTATCTCTTATTATTGTTCCATGGTGTGGTAGTGGAGTGTGCCCACCTATTTAAATTGTGATATGCATGCGTAGTACAGGTTGTAAGTGCTGGTTTTTGGGAAAATATCCGATAAACAGGGGAAGCTTTGTCGGATTTTCGGCAGATCTCAAACCTTAATTTGTTCGACCCTGCTTGAATTTTAAGGAGAAGATTAGAAGTTGATAGAATCTAGCTAAGGATAGAATCCAAAATGTTGAACCTGAATTGACTTTGTCAAAGTCTAATAAATGGAATGCTTGGATCCTAAGGTTTTGAGTAAGACCTCAAGTGATCCACTAGGTCTCTAGGGCTTCTTCCAGACACGGAACCCAATGAAATTAAATGATAGTAGGTTGACTAGGTGAGCCTGTAAGGCTGCACCTTTGGACTTAGTGAACCATGGGTTCACTGCTCGGGTAAAACGACCTGAGGTGTTGCAGTAACTGGAGGCTACTAAAGGAATTTGCCACGAAACTTGGATGGGTTCCCAGGTTCAGTGATAGGCCTAGGGGCTGTTGTTGAGTTTTGGTACCAGGGGGTATTTGAATCTGATTGATGTCTCATGACATGTGGGGTTTTGGTCATAGCCTCAGTGCCGATGTCGGATTGAGAGGGTGCACCTAGAAGATCGTGTTCCACAAAGGAACAATGGTGTGGTCAGTTAAACATCTGGCCAACCTTGTTTATGATGGGTAAGAGTTGTAGCTTCAGTCAGATGGCTGGCTGAGAGGGCACACCTGGAGCATGTGCTCCTAGCGGGAGGCACTGGTGTAGCCTGTTAAACATCCAACCTACCCCACCGCAATGAAATATGAATGATCATGACCATACCTCAATGGATTCGAGCCAAGCTGTTCATTATAATCCTAAGGTCTTGGCATGGGTAGCTCCCAAGAGATCCGACTCTTCTGACTAAGGTTAGCAACGTTCTTAATATGTCGAGAATGAGCATGCCTTTTTCGAGAATTAACAAACTTACTCTCCTCTCCCCTGGCCAGGGTGAGAGTGTTAGGTTGGAAATCCAAGGAAAGAATGCATCCCAATCTCGTATGGCAGAGAGGGATAATTCTCACAATCTGATCACGGAGGTGAGTGAGAGAATAAATTACCTAATACTCAATCAATAAGAAAATGAACGACTTGATTAACGGGATTAGACCATAGTGGTTGGTCAGGTTTAACCAGGTGCAGGGTTTAGAACCTGGGGTGTTTGGGTTTGGGTAAGGGATCTAGATGATTAGTGAAATCGTACACTATCCTGTATTTTTGTTATGACACAGTAGTTGTTTGTTTCCCTACTGAGCCAATTGGCTCATCCCTACTTTGTGACCTAATTTCAAGTGTTTGCCGTTGTATGTCGTTGACACTCGGGATTTGTCATTGTGTAGGTTTTTGACAGGATTTTTGGTAGGTAATCTTTTTATGTTTTGTTTCCATTACAACTCCCGGTTTAGTGCATGTTTAATTCTACTTTTCTTTATCAATTATGTGCCATCCTTCCTATACTTTCTTCCATTTTTATGTATTAAATGGAATTATTTTATAGCTTGACTTAGTTAGATACAACCTAAATTAAATAAGTCAGCACCTCTTCTGTTGCCATTCCTCAGAACTTCGACACTCATTTAGGGGCTTGGGTTTTGGAGCATGACATTACATGCCTGTGATATTTTAGGTTGTTTGGGCTATTATTTATGATGATTAGACTTGTGATTTGTTACAAGGAAGCCTGTAAAATCTTGTTGGTTTGACATGAGATTAATGATGATGTTTGTGACAGTGATGGCTCCTTGTTTATCAATAGAAGGAAATTCCGTTGGATTTTTGATAGTTTTGCTTTTGATTAGGAAGGTGTATAAAAATTTGATGTGGTTATTTGTTATCGATTGTGAGGAACTTGGAAGGGTGGTCCCTTAATGTCACGGAAGACGAGAAACTTGAAACAAGGTAGGGCAGTCCTTTCCCCTGTTTGTTCCTGTGTCTATATATATATATATTGTTTTTATGTACACCAATGCATGGGGTCTCGTAATTATATAAATGTAGAGGGCCATTAAAATTTAATAGGCATGGTAATAGGCTTTCCTGCTACTAGTATGCGCACAAACACACACCTTGTCGAATAGAAATTGAGTTCGGACAGGAGTCTCGAGGGGACCTTAGTCGCAAGCCATGGTGGTACATGGTGGGTGGCACGTGTCGCTAAGCGTGTGCATGTGTGAGGTTGCACCTTTGCAACTCATAGTCTAGGAAATCCATGAATGACGTTAAATTTTGATTCCTATAATGTCAGTTATTTACGTTCATGTTAAGGTCGAAATATACATACATACATGTATGTATGTATATATGTGTACACACACACACATACACACACATATATATGTACGCATATGTGTAGGTAAAAGAATACATATAGTTTCTAACTTGTTCTTGCAAAACTTACGTGTGTACAACTTGCAACGATTTTCTTTTCCACGAATAACCTTACGCATATGCAACATTTGAAAATTCATTTCAATTATGTCTTGGTTCGTATTTGTCTGTGAAAAGAGAAACACTAGCTTACCTAATGCAAGGCAAACGAGCATGGGAAATGAGATGGGTTCGTCTAGGGATGAACAATAAAAAAATGTGGCCCTTAAAGCACATGCAAGTGCTCTTGGGACACATTTTCAATGTGTGTGTTAGTTGTGGGAGCCGAGAATACGGGTGTTAGGAAGCACCTAGTCGGGTCCTTTCAAATGTGAAGGGAAGTGGATCCCTTTCATAGCGAGTTGCATCCATTGAAATTGGATGACTCAGGTTTAGGTGCACCAGTTGTGGTGATCCTAACTCAGGAAGCAAGCACAAATTAGCCACGCTGAATCCTTAGCAAAAATGTATCAATGAGCACCAAGTTGGCTCATGTCAAGACAAGAGTGACCACGGGTGGGCCCCTCGAGGAAGAGGTCCAGATCCCAAGGAGGCCTGCAGTGGAGGACAACTAGAGCAAATGGAGTGGACCCCAGGATTGTACCCAGGGTGAGTGGGGAGGATTCCCTATGCTGCTAAGGTGAACATCGGATAACAAGCGAATCGACTTCAAATTAATCATATCATGGATTGAAATTTTTCCTGTAACCGAATGTTAGGGCTGAAGAGGCTAGTGAGTGTGTTGAGTGCCTCCACGCATGTTAGAGTCGCCATCCCGACAACTTTTCATTACAAGGAACAATGGATGATTCCCAAGGGAGGATTTGAGGTGGAGGAATCTCTCTGAGGTGCAAGGGGAGGTTTCTTGCATCGCAAACCACCTGGGTTCACAACGAAAGTACCCTAGTAACAGGGTGATGATTCTTGTTGTTGTCGACAGTACATAACTAGCCACTAGGTATTGGCAGTTATTACCCCTTAGGTAAGGAGGCTAACTAGGGTTGGAGCCCACGAATGGAGGTCGTAGGTGACAGGCACTGTCGCTGTCAGCCTAAGTTAGGAGAAATACAAAATGGAATTCAGGCAGGCAAAATAGGATATTCATAGAGATAAGAAGGTTTGGGGAAGAGGACAAGGAAAAATGACACAGGCACACGAAAATTATGCCCGTTGGAGGGGATGCTCGCTCATCGGGCCATCTTATTCAATGATATTCCTTCTTCGGTACCCCCCTTTTTTGCCCTATTGAGCCATGTGACTCACATTGCGTTGTCATTTTTTTTTTACGATAGGATACTGTGCTACTCCCTTCGCTTTGTGAGCCTAAGAGAAATGGTAATTTCTTTTTGGATATGCTCCTTTGTAAGTGAAAGGTAAAATGATGTAGTCAGGGGGTATAATGTAAATAATTGCATGTAGCCTAGTCGTAGTCTTTTTAGCCCTCCGCCTTTTGTATAAACTTTACAAAGCAACACTGTAAAATATCTATGATGGGCATGTATATATATATTTATATATATATTGTAAGGTAGGGTATGCCTGCAATAGTTGCATGGTTTACATTTTTTTGTGATTGTGATGGTTGTGGGGTGTACTCTCTATTGTAGTTTATTTCTATGTTTTGTTGTATGTGTGCGGTGTGCCTAGTTAGTTTTACTTATATTCTTGCACACAGATATTTCTTCCAGGCACAGGAATATGAGAAAAGTATGAAAAATAAGGCAAACTTTGTCGAATTTTTGATAGAATCTAACCTTCTAGTTAATAAGTTTCCTTTAGGCCAATAATTCATGAATTCCTTGAACGGCATACTAGGCAATCTAGTGGGCGATAGGTAGCCGCCATGTGGCCACAACGGTGATCCCGAGGGTTAGTCGTTGCAAGGCATGACATTATACAATTAAATCTTTTAAGATATATAAAAACAAAAGATAGTATGAAATTACCTCTAACTCTTGAATGAGTTGCCCCTTCAACTCCTTTGAGTCCTTCCTTCAATCGAAATAGAAAGGTGGCACAAGTATCTTCACAATTGTGGCAAGCTTGTTGCTAAACTTGGGATAGCGCTCTGGTTCCTCTGAAGGATTGATTGTGACTGGGATTTTGGTGCCCTGTGATAATCTATCTAGGTTTGCATTTCATGTTGGATCCCTTGTTGCTTTCTTACCTAAAAAAAAGACGTTATAATCACAATATAATATGTATAAGAAATTTAAACATAAATAGAGGATGTTGCAAATTTTTTACCACTATTGGTCCTTGCCTCAATCGCCAGCTATCGAGACGGCTAAGCATCCTCCTATACATCCCTATCGTCTTTGTCCCAGTTGTCCTCATCGTTGTCCTCCTTGACATTAGGCTCATGTTGAGGAGCTTGCTTAAGATAGTGAGTGTCAGACTTAGACTCAAGAGGAGGAAGGATTGACATCTTGCCCTTCCTGTGAAGGTGTTGAGAGTAGGAAAGAGCACCAGGAGGGATATAGGTGGGGGTCACAGGTGGCTTGGGGGTGGGGACTATAGGTGGCATGGACCTGAGGAATCTAAATGCCATATATCTAGGGTTCAAAATAAACTGAATATTGGGTACATCCATCTAGGGTAGGGTGGGGATATATTTGAAAGTTACACTAGAGGGGGTGAATAGTGTAGAAATAAAGAAATGATAATAACATATAGACAATTGCACAAAAACATTCACTACAAGGAGATCGGAAATTTTTAGGTGGATAACCAACCTAAATAAAAACCACCACCTAAGTTTCTCAACTTAGGAATTCAGATCAACCAAGTCATCAAATCACTAACACACTACTTAAACGAAGGTAGTGTAGCCTCAATTACAAGTCACACTACTTAGGATAAGGGTAGTGTACCTTAAACACCACTCTTCTCCATAAAGAGAATTTTGCCTTCAACGGAGATGGGAATTCACAATATGAATACCCAAACACAAATAAACTATAGTTGTAAGAGAATTTCCTTGAAGTGAAAGTGGATTGCCATGGAAGCACAATTAAATGATGCTCAGATGTAGAGTTGGTTGCTTGGAGAGCAACTTGACAACAATCTCAATCTCACTTTATGTGTGTGTCATAGAAAGTAGTGGCTCACAAGTGTATTTCTCTTTTATTATCTTTGCTTTAAGCTTAGGAGTGTTCAAGGCTATTTATCGACATGGTTGGAACACTCAAGATAAAGATATTCCTGTTAGAGCAATCAAGGCTGACAGTCATTGCAATAGTTTTCTGGAAAATCATGTAAACATGTCAAACAGTAGTAACCAGTCGATGCCTGTTTGACATGCTAGTACTGGGTTGATCAACAAATCCAAAACTTTAGTCAATGCCCTACAACAGGTGAGGGTAGCCATTGTGGTCTTCGTTGGCCAGTTGACTGGTGGTCGGCTGAAGATATACTAGCTGGTCGACTGACAGCCGGCTAGTTACTAAAGAATTCTAAGTTTTGAATTCCTAGACTTGGAGTTTCTTAGCAATAGGTTGATGTGTGCTATTGCAATAATAGGATAGGTCGACTGATGGTCGATTGTCTAGGGCAAGGTCTTGGGAAATTAACCAATTGAATAGGGAATTAAGTGGGCACAATTTCTAAGGGTTTTTGAACATTAGAGGACCGACATTCAACCTATAGGTGAGTGGCCAATCAGTGCCCTACATAGGGGTCGATTGGTGGGTGGCTTGACCGATTGACTGGCTATAAAGGGGCTAGTTGCCACAAATTCTTTTTGGACGGCACTTGGTGCAGTCGTTACGCTCAAGTCAAATAAGTAATATGAAATATGTAATACAATGCGACTCGAGTCGAACCACAGAGCAGGAGTGTGATGTATGTAACTAGGAGTGCTCATGAATTTTCCTGAAATTTTAGAGGGCCTTTAGATAATTGTTTGGGAAGTAATATTTGGATTAATGCTAATGTTCAGAAATGACCCTCTGACATCCATTTGATTGGCCCATGTGTCTAACCTAGTCGAGAATTTTTAGGAATTTTATTCAAAAAATTAGGTTTGTCCAGAAAATCGATACCACAGGTTTCATCTAAATTTGAGTTCCATACAATTTTATAAAATTCGTACGAGGGCAGAATTTAGGTTCTGAAAATCAGATAGATGCACCTGAATTCCAAGATTTTTATCTTTTTCTATATAAGGAACTAGCAAACCTATCTTATATTGATGGAAAGCTTATTCGACGAGCTATGTACATACAGAAATTTAGATTTTTTTGGTGATTTTTACGATGCAAAACAGAGTTAATAAGAACAAGCAGACAATCTGAAAATGGAAAAATAATACGACAAAAGTGACATGTGAACTTAATGAATCAAAATCCAATATATGCAACGTGTGGGAGGCTTGAAAGGCCTCTGTAAGTAATTTAAAGTCACTTAAAGATTGGAATAACCTTGAGAAGGTTGTCCTCCTAAGGTTGTCCTATCAACCCTTCAATCCTAGGCATAACCCAACTCGAAGCCAGGTCCTAGGCGTGGGTCATCTCCAAATTTGGTGATGTATAAATCAACTTGGGTTTAGATCTTCGTAGACTATTCTAACCCCTAGGAACTCTAATTGCCTAAGTTCACCCACATTCCTCCCACACCACAAAGAAATCAACCATACAAAATCATCTCATCACCACCAAGACCATTCAACAAGAACATAAACATGATTTTTATTAAATCAATCTCAGAGTTTCCATAAGAACTATAAAGATTCAAAACATCAGATAGAAAACTCTAGTAGTAATACGATGACGAGTGCAATGAAGATCCCCTCACGACGGTGGTGGCTAGTCAGAGACGAACGACGACCATTGGTGGTGGCGATCTTCCTCCTCCTTCCTCTCTCTACTCTCCTTTCAAGATGGTGGAGAGTGGTGGTCTCTATGACTGTGTAGTGCTATTGTTGGTTGTGGTGAAGAGTGAGAGGCTCGAGAGAGATGAGAGGAATAAGGAGAGGAGACAAGCGATGGGGGAGGGTCGTGTGTATGTGTGTGTGCTTCCTTTGTGCGATGGGTTGTGTGATGGGGTGTGTGATTGTCTACTGAGGAGTGGTAGGGCCTGCAGATCTCTTGTAAGAGGTCATAGGTTTGTAATGGGGGAGCAAGTATGTGTGTGTGCAATGGAGGGCAGTGCGATGGGTGAGTAAGAATTTCGATGCGCTATGGGTAGCAAGGGGGTGAGGTGCGATGTGTGTGTGTGTGTGTGTGTGTGTTTTGTGTGTCGATCTGTTGAGTGGGTATGGGTCTATTGGGAGTGAGAGAGAAATGAGAAAATAGCGTAGGCAATGGAAAAATGATATGGGCTTTATTGGCTAGTGATGGGAATTTGGGAATTGGGTCATAGCATCAATTAAGGAAATGGGATACTTCCATGAATTGAAGGAAATTAAGAAAGAAAGAGAGATTAAAAGAAAGAGAAGGGAAATTTTATGAAAATGGAGAGATTCCTTTGGAATTAATTGGGATGTCAACATGAGAGGACCTCCTCTAAGGTATTTGCAAAAATAAACAAATATTATTATTTATGTCATCAATGATGCATAATGCTAGAAAATCATGCAAACCTAATTTCTACTGCATGCATTTATTTTACCACCAAATACGAATATTAATGTACTTTAACATGCAAGGGCTAACTCACTTAGGCTTAATAATAGTCCACAGAGGTGGACTCATCAACGATCTTCACCTTACTTTGGTTGTTTGAGGCCTTAAGTGTTGGCTTTGGTTTTCAAGATACCCTATCAGCTATCTAGGGTGTTTAACCTTATTTTGGAGCTCTTTTATAAGTTTCTAGGAAAACAAAAAAGCAATAATAAAGTACATTGATTTACAACAAAAATCAACTATCCTAATTGTCATTTCTTTTCAAGCTTTAATTAGTCTTTAGCTCCTTCCTCTAATGCTCCTTGATGCTTTTGATCTCCATTAAGCTCCTCCATTAGTCCATGGATCTTGAGCTTGAGCTTCAATAAACTCCTTCAACAAATTGCATTTAACTTGAAATCAAACACTCAAATGTAATTGTTAAATGCCAATTTTTTATTATCATCAAAATCAAGGATGAAGGTGCACTTGCACTAACAATACTAAGAGTGGAGGTGGGTCTGGGATTGTGGGGAGGCTGGGTCTATGGTGCAGGCTAGGTTTATGGTGGAGGTTGGGTCTATGGGGGAGGCTAGAACTAGGCGTCCTCCCTTACCTTAGACGTAGTAACCTCACAAGGCTCCCTAGCAGCTTTCTTCTTGAACTTCATTTGCACATAAAAGAACAAATAGTTAATTATAAAGATATGATAATTTTAGTGAGAACATATTATAAAATCTAAGAAAAAATCAACAGAATTTCTCCTATGTTAGGGAATTTTTCTCAAATCTTGTATAAAAAAGTGACATAATAATAAAATTATAAACACATAATATCAAAAATGATTCGACAGGCACACCCTACATTCATTCACACAATCATTCACACATTATCAAGGTGGGATATGAATTCAGAGATGGAGGTGGAGATTAGATTTGGAGGTGGAGGTGGGGATTGGGTTTGGTTGGGGATTTGATTTATAAGCATTTAAAATAGTAGGTACACTTCACATTTATTCACACATTTATTCACACATTATTGAGGAGGGATATGGATTTAGAGGTGGAGGTGGAGATTGGATTTGAAGGTGGATGTAGAGGTAGGGATTAGGTTTGGTTAGGTGGATGTGGTTTGGTTGGGGATTTGACATATAAACATTTAAAATAGTGCACACACCCCATATTTGGTCCACATATAAAATTTACAAAAATTAGTGGAGCGTTACCTTGAATAGTTTGTCTATGTAGAGAAAGACCTGACAAGAATGATGCGAACAACCTAATACAAAAGAGAAAAAAGGAAAAGTTTAAAACAAACATACACAATCACTATATAAGCATTGAAAAATAAGTATATTTATTTTATTTTAAAGAAAATTTGCATATAAGTGTGTTATTGCTACTAACATGTTTACTTACCAATATGGGAGATAAAATGAAGAATGAAAATATTAATGAAGTTCTAATAAATTATACTTTATATGTTGATGTTTATTTTACTAGGATCGACTTCTTCTTGTAGAACTTTTTGGTAGGCTCCAGATTCTATGCAAGGTCGTTATCTTTTTATACATTATAATAATCATGTATCACTATTCTAACAGGTATGATCTATTCATTTATGCTATTAATGAACACATAGGGCACTTGTAATAATTGACAGGCTAATTTGAATAGTTTGAATGCCTAAAGAACTCGATGATTTTTATTTAAACCTATAAAATTATGCTTATTATGTATTTTTAAACCATCATATTCTTTAAAAACATCGAATAAATCGCACTTAAACAGGATCACCTTAAGGTTGTATCTGAAATCCATCTCCACAATCTCTACAATTTGCCCACACTAGCTATTACAACCAGTGTTTATATTGCAACTCACAACAACTCCAACCTACTATGTGGCCTTCGCATCATTATTTGATCTTGCTCTAATTTGAACTTATTTATTATGTATCTAGAATGATAATATCCATAACTCAACTGCGCATCGACTATTATATCAAAATCTTCTCTCCAACGTGGTTCATTATTTTCCTGCATTTGTTTTACATGATGTTTAAATCAATCAAGGAAGTGCAGTTTGCATGCAAATAGATGTGAGGACTGTTTGAATTCATTGTAAAACGGATCAACCTCTAAGATCTACTTTAGAATGTACGGGTGAGCTAGTTGTCAGTCTATTTTTGAAATCATTTTGTAATTTGTGCAAATGATAGACCTTTCTCCATCTACATAGCGCATTTATTAAAGAGATATCCTTCAATGATTGATCCCTTTAGCTTTTTCTTATTTATGACGTAATCTTTCAGCTTCTTTAAGCAGTACTCTACTAGATATGTCCATCTGTACCATGCGGGCTCAGCAAGTCTCGCTTTATTTGCAACATGAAGCGGAAATGCACCAGAACATCAAAGAAGGCTCGAGGGAAAAGTTATTCTATCTCGCAAAGGGTGATGATAATTTATTTATCCTAATAGTCTCACATTTCACAATCCTATGTCTTTAAACATATGACTTTGAAATATTGATTCATCTTTATGAAAAAATTGACTACGGGATGAAACAACACTCTATGTATAATCAATGTAAATAAGATTTGCGTGCATACATGGGAATCGTGACTCTTTAAACCACTAATCTTCTTTTGAACTTTATTTACATGGTGTAAAATTGTGAAGAATATCCATTTAGCACTTGTATTCCCTTCTAGAAGGAGAATATTCTTTGCCTCGTCTTTATTTAGACTGTATATAGCAGCTGGGAAGTCATCTCCTTCGGTTGCAAGCAACTCAGGATGGATACCTAATTTTTTTATGTCAATTCTTGTTCCTAATGTATCTTTCATATTTTTTTGTCAACTTTAATATGTTTAAGATGCTGTCCGTAACATTCTTCTTAATGTGCATCATGATTGTACATCAATTATGGGTCCTAAAATGATTATATTAAGCTAAATACCTAGCTTACATTGTAAATAAGACATGCATTTGCATCTTTGTACATCCTTAGTCTATTTTCTCTATTTTATGGGCTTATTAGTGATAGCGTCATTTTATGTGCATATGCCCATTAGAGAAAAAGGTGAATTGTGCTGAAACAAAGAAAATGTAGGAAGATATATAAAAAATACATCAACAAAGGCTCACAACAAAGTGAGAACAGACATCAAATAGAAGAAATAGAAGAGAGGAAGACAAAGCCATGAGGAGTCAGGATAACCTCATTTAAGGCCAGGACAAGCGTGGACTTGACTAGACAAGCCCATGCACACACCTACACACAAATGCACACACTAGTGCATATAATTGAATTTTTCCCACACACCATCTCTCCAATTCGGCCATCAATTTATAATCATAACTCCCCTTAGGCATAGTGATTTTCTATTTAATTTATTTTTCAATGCTAGGCCCACCAACCCACTACCTTTCAAGCCCTAACCCACCACCTAGCCTAATCACCTAGTAACCCAACACCACCCTTGACCCCATATTAGCCTCCCTATGCTACCTTAACCTCTCCCTAAGCCCACCTTAGGTGCACCCATTCTCTAGCCCCCTCTAGAATATTCCAAAAGCCTTAAGTTATACCCTCTTATCCTATTCCTAAAACCTATCTATGGTGCACCATACCTTTAGCCATATCTATAAAATCCCAATCCCATAGCCAACACACCCCTTGGCTCCCCATTTCTCCCATGGGTGGCACCTCTTCTCCTCTCTACTCTCCTCTCTACTCCACTCCTTGGCTTCCCCCCTCCACTCTCTTGAGGTCAAGGTAGTGTAGGCCTAGTGGCAAGGATCACCCCAGTCACGCCAAGGTTCCAAGAGCACCCTCTTGGTGTGGAGCCTCTGATCTCCTTCCTCTCCTTTTTCATTTTATTTGTAGTGTAAATCTTTATTTTAAGCAAGCACTTTTGATACTTTTCAATTCTTTCCAATAGATTAGTTGCTTCTTTTATTGCTCTTTCCATCTCCTTATCTCCTTTCATAACTTGTTCATCTTACTCTCCTTTTCAATTTGCTTTTTATCTTGTCAACACACACACCCACTCTATTCACATGCCCACCACCTTTACTAACACCATTCCCACGCCAACACCACTACCATCTTAACTCACTCACACCCATATACGCCCACCACCCTCACCTCATGTCACCCACATCATCATCATCGTGTTCCTCTTCCCTTTTTTGTTTTATGTAAAAATCATTGTTCCTATATTTGTCTTTGCTTAATATAATCGACCAAGGTCTCTTACTCAAGGTCTTATTTCCTTTTATTTCTTATTGTCTTTTTAATTTCCTAAGTCCAAGCAATCATTGTCCTTCATGTTGTGGCTTCCCATCGCATCATGTGTATTCAAAGTTGTCTTGTTGATCGTAATTTTCCATCTTATGTACTTTCTTTTCTTATCAATAAAAGTTGTGAAGTGTTTTCATGTTGTTTCATTCCTACGTTTTTAAAAGACAAAAAAATAGTAAATCAAATAAAAGATCAAAAAAGATTTAGTTAATTTTATATTCTTGTTGCAATTTCATTCTTAAAGCAAAAGATCACAAAAAAAATCACAAAATAAAAAAGTTAAAATAATAATAATAAATATTAAGAGATTGACCTAAGCGAGAGAATGTACTAAAATGCCTCCTTATGGAATTGATTGGAACTCACCAAATTTAACTTAAAATGCAGTTAGTGGTCTCATTAACAAATTTCTAAATGATTAATCAGTGAACTTAACTTGAATTCAAACGTCAACTTAATCAATTCAATTTCATACTAAGTATGCTCGTCATATCACATCACATTGAGGTTGTGATAAATTGTGAGATCTTGCTGTGACAACCTGAGTTTTGCCAAGTGACGAAACTTGGGTCGTCGTGCGCTAACTAGCACAAATATCCACAAGATCGCAGTCATCCAATATATAGTAATAAAATATCAATAGCCAACATTCATTCATAATGCATTAAATGAAAGAAAAACTAAAGTGCCGATAAGATAATAAAAATTCACTCTAAAGTAGAAATTAAAAAGAGTCTTGTACAATTGTTAGAAAGATAAGAAGTAAATCCTAACAGTGGAAAGAAACTTACTACTACAAGCCACTGGCTTAGTATGAATCGTCTCTTCAGGTAAGACTCGATTCTGCAGAAGTCTGACCGACGACAGCTGTTGCACCCGATTGCTCAACAACATTTGAGTACGGAACCCAAAACTATACGTTAGTGAAAACTTAGTAGAGTAGGCAATGAAACAAGTGGTAATAGTAACAGGAGTATAGAAAATGGCACTATATCAACAGTTCATTTGCTTATAATTTATTTCTTATCTAATTTCGTTCATGTACCTTGCCCATGTTCTTATAATTCATAATCCGTAAATCGACGTCTCGGGGCATGAGACGATCTTGTGTAACTTCTTGTGACGCAACATCGATATAAGCCATCCTCCTGGTCAGGAAGACCGCTTATAGCTATCGAGTCGCCACACTCAACCTGGGGTCATTACTGAACAGGGTAGCGACTATGTTGTATGGTGTGAACACATACAAGCGTTGTGTATGTTAAACCATAAACAACCAATGACCCACCTACTGGTCGAGAAAGAACCAGACCTTGCCATGCATCCTGCTATTCCAGTTGGCTGCTAAGCTTAACCAAAGAGTCATAGGGAGCCGGGAATTCCCTAAACCAGCCCTTGAAATCGGTCTGAAAACCAAAGTTACAACCAAAATCCGACGAGTAGCAGGGCTAAAACTAGTTATCTATCCTTTCATTTCAAACTAAATAGTCGTATCAAATTTGTTCCAGATAATTGTATCTTTTATTTTTATCAAATCAAGCATTCCTTAATAATTTTAAGATTAACAAATATTCACATTATCCTCCAACTTATCTGTTTACAAATAGTTTTAATTTATGACAGTAGTCCCATATTATTTATCAATTAAAAACTTGTTTCACGTAAATCGGAGTTCGTTTTATGCATGCGATGACAGGGGTATATGTGGTCATTAACCTTTATTATTTAGCATAAAAACATATTAATGCTAATCTAAAGTGCCCATAAATTAGGGAAAATGCTAGAGAGATTCCAAACTCAGTAAGAAGGGCATACACTAATCGAGCAGTACATGCGAGAAATTAAACCCGACAGGTCCACAGGTACCCGAAAACTAGACGGAATCGATAGAAGGGGTAGAGTACTCTACCTAATGTCATCGGAGAGTCACGGTGACTTCGAATAATGTGCACAAGGACTGGGGGCAGCCTTCACGTTCGCCTTGGGATTCGTGCACGCATCGGAGGTATCATCTTATTTGTCGAAATCCAAGGTCGGGAAGGCCTCGAATCAAATGAAATAGCACGAGGGGTTCCTGAACCAAATCAGTTCAACTAGACTAGTCAACCGGGACCCATACGTGACACGTGTTGCATGTGAATTCGCTCGCCCACATGTTGCTGGATCGCACCTTGCCTCGCTGAGCTGTCCGATAGGCCACGCATCGCGCATCTAGGCCATCCATGGTTTCGTTCAACGTAAACGTGTGCGTGCTCATGTGGTCTTCCCTTGCCATGCATCAAGCGCACAACACCTACAGCTGCCACGCGTCTTCCATTCGAAGTACGTCGTCATCGCCACCTCGTGAAAACACAAAAACGACGGTGGGAAGTCTGTGGTTTTCAGAATCGCAACCAAGTTCCCAAGGGCTTGATTTAATATTTCTAATTGAAATCTTAAGCTCTGTTTCTCTCATCTCTCTAGTTTTGGTGGCCTAAGAGCAAATGACGACCCAAGGACCCAAGGGGGTCCTTTTATAGGCCCAAAAGTTGTTGGGATTAGGTTTAGTGGGGTGAAATACCCAAAATACTCTTAGGGTTGGGTCCACCTTACATTTGGGTCCTTCTTGAATTGTTTTAGCCATACCTAGATCTATACACCTCGGATTTGCGCGAAACAAGCCTCGCCGAAAAGCTTGTGACGAGAGAAATCCAACGGTACCATACATGGCACCCTTTTGACAACATTCGGCTTAAGGTTGACTCGAAATACGTATTTTTTGACAAATTAAGGAGGTGCTGACACCAGCACCGATCTACAATCGGGTTTTCATGTTCAAATTGACTTGGGCCACCTTGAAATGACTCGAAACCTAGATTTTGGGATGTTACAGATATAATAACCTTAAAGGAAGTTTCATCCTTGAAACTTGAGCGAACGTAGGGGTAAAAGAAAGAGCCATGTTGGGTTGTTATAACAACCTTAAAGAGAAATGACCTAGGAAGTTATGAACTCACCCATGAAAAGATCTAGGTACTTCATTTTCGCCTCTGGTTCCCAAGTTGCCTCTTCATATTTTTGACTCCTCTAAAGAACCTTCATTAGAGGCATTGCAGCTCGGCTAGAATGCATCTCAGCTATTGGATGGCGATCCAACGGCTGAGATTGATCGTGCGGGTGAAGAGGAGATCCTACGTGTGGTCTTGGGTGGCTAGGATGGCGTCACGTGGTGCCATCCTAGCCACCCAAGACCACACCTAGGCCGTCCATCTTCCAATGCCTGTAGATGGGATCATGGGTGTCGGATTGGGTTGATTTTCACGCTGTTGGGTTGCGATCATCAATTTAAACCCATCCGTGCGGTTGGATTTATCATCTGAGATACAGATTTGCGCCACCTTGTCCCTTAGCCTCTAAACTTTCTTGGACTGCATCTGATGCTACGAATATTCGATTATGGCGATCTCAGAGGCGTTGTACTCTAATCGTCGACCTGATCAGATTCGTATGGTTGGATCTTCAATTCGAGGCCCCGAAATGATCACTCTGTCCTTGGCCACAAAAAGGGTAAATTAACCTATAATTTGTACAAACTAATCTAAATGCATGATGATGCATGTTATAGAAGCATCATGAATTATACAAACTAATTCTGAGAAGAATGAAATTTTAAATGCGGAAAACAGACTCCGAACGGATCCTAAACGGGTCAAAAACGACAACTCTGCCCTAAATCAGACGTCTGGAACACCTTCTAGACGTCTTAAACGATGGTTCAGATCATACCTTGCTTCTGCACTATTCTTCAGACGTCCAGGAACCCACTGAACCGTCTGGACCTAGTTTCAGATGTCTGATTATCACTCCGGACGTCTGGAGACCCTCTTCGCCGTCTGGTGCTGTGCTCAGACTTCTGACTTGCGTGGGAGGGTTGTGGATTCGCCCTATTAGGAGGGGGCGACGTAATAAATTGCGGAATATAATATAAACAATCTCACAAAAAATTCAACCACACAATGTGCACAATTATTTTTAGGTGGAAACCCAAACCGAGTGAAAATCACCACCTAACCCTCTCGAGTTAAGATTTTCCGATCAACCAAGTTGATCAAATCCACTAAACGAATCACTTAAACGAGGGTGATTCAACCTCAATTACAACTACGCTACAAGTGCAAGGGTAACGTTCCTCAACCCCTTCTCTTCACGAGAAGGATTTTGTCCCACGAAGGAGACATGAATTCGCAAAGCGAATACCCAACCAAATAACAAAGTAAAATAACAAATATAGTCCTATAGAGCCAACAAAGATTTAAACCTAGCTTCTATAGGAATTAGGAAACTCCCCTTTGCAAGGAGTGCGTCGAATCGATGACGCGGGTGCGTGAGCCACGCGACGGTGCGACGTCGCTCTTGTGAACTACGGCGGGAGAGTGGGTGCGCAAAGGCTTGATGCTCTCAAGATGTAGAACTTGAGCTTGGAGAGCAAGAGCTTTTCTAGGACACAAAAGAGTAGAAAGTATGTTGCTTGGGTGTGTCTTGTGTATCTAGGTGTGTCTAGGTGTGTGTTTGTGTGCAAGAGGTTCCTCTCTATTTATAGAGGCCTTAGGAAAGCTTTGGAAGGCTTTGGAAAGCTTCCATAGTCGTTCGGTGCAAAGCCCAAGAGAATCAGGTCGAAATCAAGAACAATGATTGCACTGACAAGGTTATCAGATGTCTGATCCTGGCATCAGATGTCTGGAAGATCACTTTAAGACGTCTGGGAACATCAGACATCTGATTTTAGGCGGATTTCTTCCTGACTTGGATCAGATCTAAACAGGGTTCTAGTGTAAGTCCATCAGACGATATACATGACGTCTGGCACTATGTCTGGACATCTGGAAACCTACTTTTTCTGTAGGAATGGATTTCAAAGCATTGCAACAGCTAGAAAATCTCTGAGAAGAGATTTTGGGTCAGCCGAGGCAAAACGGTCATTTATCAGACGTCTGATAAGGCTCTAACGGTCAGATCTTCAGTATTTGCTAAGCCAGCCTAACGGTCCACTAATTGGACGTCTGGCAAAATCATCAGACGTCTGGTCTAAGGTCTGGACATCTGATTTCATTAGACAAAGCTACCAAGTCCAGCCTAAATGTTATCAGACGTCTGAATCAACAGTCAGACGTCTTAAAACATATTATCAGACGTCTGATTTTGGAATTAGACGTCTGGAACAACTGTTTGAACCCTATATTGGTTTTCTAAGTTCATAGAAAACCTAAGTA
Source organism: Thalassia testudinum (assembly GCA_037157565.1). Taxonomy (NCBI): domain Eukaryota; kingdom Viridiplantae; phylum Streptophyta; class Magnoliopsida; order Alismatales; family Hydrocharitaceae; genus Thalassia; species Thalassia testudinum. The sequence goes on from JAZHRO010000080.1 coordinate 1,081,740, forward strand.
TCCTAGTGTTGTGCCGGTGTTCCTAGGACTATTGTTAGGATACTTTGAGGCTCTTTAACATGATTTTCTAAGGAACAAAAAGAGCAAGGAAATAAAAATAAAAGTACATGAAAGAAATAAACAGATTTCTATCATATTCTTCTTGTCCTTCCATCTTCAATCTATCGCTCCTCGCGAATCTTCTCTGTTCTCCATCAAGCTCCTCCAATCCGTCTTGGATGCAAGCTCGAAGTCCGTCTAATCACGTCTCCATTTGCAATTTGACTTGAAATCTAAGACTCCAAGTGCAAATGTTAAATGACACGTGTTTTGTTATCATCAAAACAAACGATCGTGGTACTCTAGTACTAACAATCTCCCCCTTTTTGATGATGACAAAATCATAAATAATAATGCAACAAAAAATCCTCCCCCTTTTTGACATTATCAAAAAGGTTTAATTGATTTTAAATTTCCTATAACTCTCCCTTAAAACATGCTCTTCTATGAATTTCTTTTAAAAGTAATGTCTTTCCCCTTTTTGTAACAACAAGATAGCTATTATTTTTCTCCCCCTTACTAAAGGAAATTTAGCTAACTTGCAACTCCCCCTTAAGAATTAACAATTAGCTCATAAATTTTTTAACTCCCCCTATCTAAATGCTAATGATAAAAAGATAGGGTAAAGAATTTTTACTCACCTATCATGGCCAATAAAATGGCCCAAATGATGGTGGTGGATACCACATTGGATGGGGCTCCCATCCGTAGCTTGGAGGCCCGGGCATCGGCGTCGGTTCCAGTCTAGCGGTCGATGTGTGGAGGGTCCATCGTTTGTTCGCCGTCTCGTCGGTCTTCTTGTTCTCCTCCTTAGTCTATTCCTTGGTTCTCCCAACTCGAGTTGACCAGCCTTGAGTTTGTAGGTCCAGTCCTTTGTGTTGTAGTTATCCCTGAACCCTACAAAACAAGATTCTAATTCTTTATTCGGTATCCAAGCGAGCTTGGATCTAGATCTATTAGCGGGTCTCCTTGACGGAGATCCTTTCTCAACCTTAGGGCTATAAAAAGTATCTACTTTGTTGATTAATTTGTTAGAGTTTTCCCTAAGACATGCGGTTTATTTTTTTATAGTATGCATCTTAGTCTTTAAATCACAGATTTCTAACTTTAGACTATCATTTTCCTCAATTAATTTATTATTTTCACTGATGAGGTTATGATTTTCTAATAATAGGTTATCATTTTTAGGACTAGCTTTTATGTCCTTAAGTTATTTTTCTAACCTATCATTTTCATTTTTAAGAAAACTAAGGTTCTTTTTAATGTTTTTGTTTTCTATTCTTAATGATTTACTAACATCAAATAGTTCATTAAAAGCTTCTTGTAAATCAAAATTTACCTCGTTGTCGGAGTTGCTTCTGCTTTCGCTGTCGCTTCCTCTGGCCATGAACCCAAAGCAAGCGGTTTCTTCTTCTATAGACTTTCTTTCTTCTTCTTCCTCTGAGCTCGAATCTTCCCAAGTGGCTTGGAATGCCTTCTTCTTGGATTTCTTCTCCTTTTCCTTTTTCTTCTCCTTTTTGAGAAGAGGGCACTCTGGTCGTAGGTGCCCTTTCTCGTTGCAGTGGTAGCAACGTCTCGGGTTCTCCTTCTCCTTCTTTGATTCCCTATACAACTTAGAAAACTTTTTAAGTAAAATTTTAAAGTCTTCGTCATCGGAACTTACCTCGCTATTCGACGCAGCTTTGAAGGCGAGAGTCTTCTTCGGTTTAGGCTCCGGTGTATCCTTCTTCTTCTGCTTCAACTTAGTCTCATAGGCCATTAGATTGCCTAGGAGATCTTCCATGTTGAGCTCCTCCACTTCGTTCGCCTCCTCGATGGCGGTGACTTTTTGTTCCCACTCCGATCCAAGGGAACGAAGAAGCTTCCCTTGAAGCTCCCCCTTGATGAAAGTCTTCCCTAAAGCTTTCAAATTATTTACAATGAGAGTGAACCTAGTGTTCATCTCACTTAAAGATTCGTTAGGCTTCATAGAAAAAGATTCAAATTCTTGAAAAAGTAAATTTATTTTAGAAGTTTTTACCTTAGAGGTACCTTCGTGAGTTACCTCAAGTGTGTGCCAAATCTCGTATGCGGTGGCGCATTGCGAGATTCTGTTGAACTCCTCCGAGCTGAGCGCGCAGTACAACGCGTTCATAGCTTTCATGTTGAGTGAGAGTTCCCGAATATGTTGCTGTGAGTAGCCTGCTGCGGGTCTTTCTGGGACGTTGAAGGGGGTCTTGCAACGGTCCCATATTGTAAATTCGGTGGCTTGAAGCCATGTCTTCATCCATAGCTTCCAGTAGCTATAGTTGTTCCCGTCGAAATAGGGTGGTTGGACGGTGGATTGCCCCTCGGAAATCCTGCTCGCGGAACTACTCCCCTCCATAGGATCTTCGTCGATGTGTAACGCCGATAATGCGAAACCTGCTTTGATACTAATTGTGGATTCACCCTACTAGGAGGGGGTGACGTAATAAATTGCGGAATATAATATAAACAATCTCACAAAAAATTCAATCACACAATGTGCACAATTATTTTTAGGTGGAAACCCAAACCGGGTGAAAACCACCACCTAACCCTCTCGAGTTAGGATTTTTCGATCAACCAAGTTGATCAAATCCACTAAACGAATTACTTAAACGAGGGTGATTCAACCTCAATTACAACCACGCTATAAGTGCGAGGGTAGCGTTCCTCAACCCTTTCTCTTTAAGAGAAGGATTTTGTCCCACGAAGGAGATGGGAATTCGCAAAGCGAATACCCAACCAAATAACAAAGTAAAATAACAAACATAGTCCTATAGAGCCAACAAAGATTTAAACCTAGCTTCTATAGGAATTAGGAAACTCCCCTTTGCAAGGAGTGCGTCGAATCGATGATGTGGGTGCGTGAGCCACGCGACGGTGCAACGTCGCTCTTGTGAACTACGGCGGGAGAGCGGGTGCGCAAAGGCTTGATGCTCTCAAGATGTAGAACTTGAGCTTGGAGAGCAAGAGCTTTTCTAGGACACAAAAGAGTAGAAAGTATGTTGCTTGGGTGTGTCTTGTGTATCTAGGTGTGTGTGTGCAAGAGGTTCCTCTCTATTTATAGAGGCCTTAAGAAAGCTTTGGAAGGCTTTGGAAAGCTTCCATAGCCGTTGGGTACAAAGCCCAAGAGAATCAGGCCGAAATCAGGAATAATGATTGCACTGACAGGGTTATCAAACGTCTGATCCTGGCATCAAACGTATGGAAGATCACTTTAAGACGTCTGGGAACAACATCAGACGTCTGATTTTAGGCGGATTTCTTCCTGACTTGGATCAGATCTAAACAGGGTTCTAGTGCAAGTCCATTAGATGACATACATGACGTCTGGAAACCTACTTTTTCTACGGGAATGGATTTCCAAGTGTTGTAACGGCTAGAAAATCTCTGAGAAGAGATTTTGGGTCAGCCGAGGCAAAACGGTCATTTATCAGACGTCTGGAAAGGCTTAAGGACGTCTGATATGGCTCTAACGGTCAGATCTTCAGTGTTTGCTAAGCCAGCCTAACGGTCCACTAATTGGACGTCTGGCAAAATCATCAGACGTCTTATAAGACGTCTGGTCTAAGGTCTGGACGTCTGATTTCATCAGACAGAGCTACCAAGTCCAGCCTAAATGTTATCAGACGTCTGAATCAACAGTCAGACGTCTTAAAACATATTATCAGACGTCTGATTTTGGAATTAGACGTCTGGAACAGCTGTTTGAACCCTATATTGGTTTTCTAAGTTCTCCATAGAAAACCTAAGTGTCCTAGGGTTGTGTCGGTGTTCCTAGGACTACTGTTAGGGTACTTTGAGGCTCTTTAACATGATTTTCTAAGGAACAAAATGAGCAAGGAAATAAAAACAAAAGTACATGAAAGAAATAAACAGATTTCTATCCTATTCTTCTTGTCCTTCCATCTTCAATCTATCGCTCCTCGCGAATCTTCTCTGTTTTCCATCAAGCTCCTCCAATCCGTCCTGGATGCGAGCTCGAAGTCCGTCTAATCACGTCTCCATTTGCAATTTAACCTGAAATCTAAGACTCCAAATGCAAATGTTAAATGACACGTGTTTTGTTATCATCAAAACAAATGATCGTGGTGCTCTAGCACCAACAAGGGCGTGCCCTTGCGCCTTCTCGAATGAAACCTGCATTCGTACGTAAACGATCACAACACGGCACATCTCAGGGCTTTCGGCGGAACAGCCTGCATGGCTGCATCTGCAGAAAGGACCTTTCAGACGTCTGGATCTCACTCCAGACGTCCCCCGCGCCATCTGGACGTAGGTCCAGACGTCTGATTCTGGGAAATTTTCCTAGAATCAGGACCTCCTCGCCTTCTGCTTGCTGCACACGACAGTGTCGCGCCGCACTCGCCTACTGCCTGAGCTGCAACAGCACCTCCCCAGCACTACGCTCCCACTGCGCGCACTTGTCGACTAGCCCTGGGCAGCTCCGGCGAGGTTGCCCTCTCTTCCTCACGCGCTCCGCCTCTTCTCCCTCTTGCTACACCTCCCTACGCGCACCCGGCAGCAGCAGCAGCTGCCCTCGCTCTCTCACTCTCACGCTAACAGGAAGGAGGAGACGGTGGAGTGGTGGTGAGGGAGAGGGAAGGGAGGAAGAGAGTATTTGAAGGCATCGGGGAGAGAGAAAAATGGAAGGAGGGACGCCTGCAGGTCGGCGGGCGCAGTCTGCACGCGCATGTGCACAGACTTGCAATCGTACGCCGCAAATATTTAATTCCAGATGTCTGGGAAGGCGTCTAGACGTCTAACCAGACGTCTGGACCAACTCCTAGACGTCTTAAAAAACGTTTGATGTCGTGGGTCTTAACAACATAACAAACTTAAAGGAAGTTTCATCCCTGAAACTTGCGCTAACTAGGGTGCGGAAATAAAGAACAATATACACATAACAAACTCAAAGAGGACCGAAGTCGGTCCGAAGAGACGTACCCTCAAAGAGCTTCGGGTACCGCTCCCGCATCGTCGCCTCAGGCTCCCAGGTAGCCTCTTCGTACCACTGGCTCCACCACAAAACCTTCACCAGTGGTACTTGCTTCTGTCTCAGACTTCGGACGGCTCTGTCGAGAATATGCACTAGCCGCTCGGGGTAGGTCAGGTCGTCACCCACCTCGACGCTCTTGTGGCACAAGACGTGACTGGGATCAGCGACATACCTCCTGAGGTTGGACATGTGGAACACGTCGTGCACACCAGAAAGTTGGGGAGGGAGGGCAAGGCTGTAAGCAACGGGTCCAACCCGCTCCACGACCTCAAAGGGTCCCATGAACCTCGGCGCGAGCTTCCCTCTCACCCCAAACCGCTGCTGGCCCTTCATGGGCGAAACGCAAAGGAAGACATGGTCCCCAACCTCAAACTGTACCTCTCTGCATTTCCAATCTGCATAGCTCTTCTGTCTACTCCTGATAGTGCGGAGTCGCCTGTGAATCTGCTCGATTACCTCCTAACTCTGTCGGATCATCCTGGGGCCAACCTCCCACTTGGTCCCCACCTCAATCCAACTCAAGGGTGCCGTGCCGATGCTCGAGTGATAACTGTTATTATATGCGAACTCCGCTAGGGGCAAGTGCTCCTCCCACGAGCCCCTCCAGTCCAGTACACAAGCACGCAAAAGATCCTCAAGTGTCTGTATCGTGCGCTCAGACTGTCCGTCCATCTGGAGGTGATATGCTGTACTGAACCTCAACCGCATCCGCAGGGCCTACTGAAACTCAGCCCAAAACTGGGATGTAAAGCGGGTATCCCGGTCGGATACGATTTCTCGGGGAACTCCGTGTAGACGTACCACGTCGCGGATATACCTCTCTGCCAACTGCGCTGGTCCCAAGGTGACTCGGATCGGCAAGAAACGTGCCGTCTTCATCAATCTGTCAAAGATCACCCAGACTGCATCGTGTTCTCGCTGGGTAACAGGTAAGCCCACCACCAAGTCCATGGTGATACTCTCCCACTTCCACTCTGGCACTGGAAGTGGCTGCAACGGCCCTGCAGGCCTCTGATGCTCGGCCTTCACCTGCTGGCACACTAAACACTGCTGCACGAATTCACCCACATCCCACTTCATTCCCCTCCACCAATAGTCACGTCTCAAATAATGGTACATCTTTGTGTTTCCAGGATTTATGGTGAATCTGGAACCGTATGCCTCAGTCAGGAGCTCTCTCAACAACTCCTCATCTCTGGGAACGCACAAACGTCCCCTCATGCGCAGCACCTGGTCTGTAAAAGAGAAGTCTCCAGGGTCTCCTGACAGTACTCTATCACACAATGACTGTAACTACGGGTCGGCTATCTGCCCTGTAATGATGCGGTCTATCAGCTCTGAACTTGTCTGTCGTGTCACAGTCACTGCCCCACAGTGCCCCAGTAACCCTAGAGGTCGCCAACTACCGATCTTCTCCAAGAGGCTCCAACTCTGCGCCTGTAAACTGGCCAAGTGGGCGGGCGCCTTCCGGCTCAAGGCGTCAGCCACCACGTTGGCCTTTCCTAGGTGGTAGGAAATGCTGCAGTCATAGTCTTTCAGGAGCTCCAACCAATGTCTCTGTCTCATGTTGAGTTCCTTCTGATCAAACAGGTATCTGAGGCTCTTGTGATCTGTGAAAATCTCAAAGGTCTCACCGTACAAGTAGTGCCTCCAAGTCTTCAGCGCGAAGGCGACAGCTGCTAGCTCCAGGTCATGGGTAAGGTAGTTATGCTCATGGGGCTTCAGTTGCCGCGAAGCGTAAGCGACAACGTGACCCCTCTACATGAGCACACCCCCTAACCCCTGCAAAGAGGCGTCTGTGTACACAACAAACCTGCCACTACTATCTGGGATGGTGAGCACGGGAGCCGAAGCCAGTCTCTCCTTCAGCTCCTGAAAGCACACCTCACAGGTGTCTGTCCAAGTAAAGGGCACGTCCTTCTGGGTCAGTTGTGTCATAGGACGTGCAATCTGTGAGAAGCCCCTGATAAACCGCCTGTAGTAGCTTGCCAGTCCCAATAAACTGCGAATCTCAATAACCGTACGTGGTCTCTCCCACCTGAGCACTGCCTCGACCTTGGCTGGGTCCACAGCCAAGACATCCCCGGAGATCACATGCCCTAAGAAGGTCACCTCCCTCAACCAGAACTCGCACTTGCTGTATTTGGCGTACAGCCTACGTCATCTCAGTGTGTCCAAAACCATCCGCAAGTGCTGTCCATGCTGTGTCTGATCTCGAGAATAGATGAGCACATCATCAATGAATACCACCACGAACTGGTCCAAGTACGGTCTAAACACCCGGTTCATCAAATCCATGAAGGCAACGGCAGCATTGGTCAGCCCAAACGGCATGACCAGAAACTCGTAGTGTCCTTACCGGGTGCGGAAAGCTATCTTGGAGACGTCTGCCTCCTTGATCCTCAACTGGTGGTATCCAGACCTCAAGTCGATCTTGGAGAATACCGTGGCACCTCGCAGCTGGTCAAACAAGTCATCAATCCTCGGCAGCGGATACCCGTTGTTGATGGTGACCCTATTCAATTGCCTATAGTCAACACAAAGGCATAGGGTACCATCCTTCTTCTTTACGAACAATACCGAGGCTCCCCAGGGTGACGCACTGGGCCTCACAAAGCCCTTCTCCAAAAGATCTTGCAACTGAGACTTGAGCTCTCGCAGCTCAAGTGGTGCCATCCTATACAGTGCTGTGGAGATGGGGCTGGTCCTCGGTACCAGTGAGATCTCAAACTCGATCTCAAGCTCGGGTGGTAGTCTTGGCAGCTCATCTGGGAACACGTCGGGGTACTCTCTGACCACCGAGATACTCTGGAAGTCTGCCACAGGGCTGGGTTCCACCACCACACAAGCTAGGAAGCCCTCACACCCCTGGCTCAAAAGTCTCGCCGCCCGAAGTGCATAAATGCACCTGAAACCTCCGTCCACTGGCTGCCCGTGGAACTCGAAAGAAGACAACTTCGATATGGAGAAAATGATCTTCCTTTCAAAGCAGTCCACCAAGGCATGGTAAGCGGACAACCAATCCATCCCCAGAATTATGCCAAAGTCCTCTATTTGTATCATAATCAGGTCAGCGGGAAGGCTGTGTCCCCCAACACTGACCTCACAACCTGTATACACCTCCTCAGCTACAAACAGCTGACCACTCGGACCTCTGATCACGAACGGATCCTCTAACAACACACAGTCCTGCCCCAAGCTAACTGTAAAACTGGCCACGACGAACGAGTGCGTAGCGCCGGAAATGAAAAGAATGTAAACAAGTCTGCTGGAAACTAAAACCATACCTGCCACCACTGATCCCGAAGCTCTAGCATCCCTGTGTGTCAGGGCGTTGATATGCCCCTCAGCCCTAGGTGCGGACGAAGCAGCCACACTCTGTGTCGGACGGGTAGCCACTGGCCGGTACTCTCCTCGTGACTGCTGTCCTCCTCGTGCCTGGAACCCGCGGCCTCCTGCTCGCCCTCCAGTGCTCGGCGCGGGAAGTATCTGCTGACCTCATACCCTAGACGGGCAATCCCTCCTGATGTGGCCCGGTTGGCCACACTGGTAGCAAAGGGGGACTCGACTCCCGCCCTCAGTGGGTCCCTGCTGTCGACTGGGCGGGGGTCCGGGCCTAGCAGCTGGCCCCTGTCGGGGGCCCCCAAGGGCCACTGATGGCCCTGCAAAACATGACAACTCTCCTGCGGGCGTCACGTGTCTCCTCTCCTATCGGCCCTTTGAGAAGTCTGGCTAATAGGGCCTCTTCCGCCCGCTGCCAGTGTCGCGTGCGGACGGGTTGGTCTCTTTGTACGTCATAGCTGCCTCTACCACCCTTGAGAACGTAGGCAGCTTCAAGGCTTTGACATACCCCCGAATAGCAGGCCGGAGCCCCTCGGTGAACCTCCAAAGGCACTCCTCCTCAGTAGCCACGGCTGTCGCTGCGAAGCGAGGCAGCTCCAGGAAACGTGTACGATACGCGCTCACGGTCATCGTCCCCTGGTGGAGAGTGTGGAACTCCTGCCTCCTTTGGTCCTGCCACGTCTGGGAAAAGTACTGCTCGTGGAAGAGGGTGACGAACCGGTCCCAGGTCAGCTCGTCCCTCTTCTGACCCCTGACCGCCCTCCACCACCTGTGTGCCGCGCTTTCTAGATGGTACGTGGAAAAGGCCACGCGGCACTCCACAGGGGGGCGAAGGGTTTCAAAAACCTTCTCGATCTGCTTGAGCCAGTCCTCCGCCTCGGTCGAGTCCTCATCCCCCTTGAAGGAGGGGGCTTCAGCTTCCAGAACTGTCCGAAAAGCTCAAAGTGGCGTTGAAGTGGAGATGCTGGTGCGCCTCCAGGTAAAGAAGCCTCGTGCTCGGAAGTGCCGGAGGAAGGTGGGGTGGTGGAGGCCCATCCCCTCCCTCGCGTCCAGCGCCATGTCTGTCGCGTGGTCCCACAGAGGACTCCCCCTCCGCAGTCCTAGGGAGAGGCGCTCGTGGCAGCGGGTGGAGCTCCTCTCGCACGATAACCCATATCAGCTAGGCAAGGTCCTAGGCCTGAATGCCCAGAAGCAGTGGCTGGTCCACTGAGGCGTCGGGCTCAACGCGCCCACCCCTTCGACCTCGCTACCTCCTCGTCGAGGCATCTCCTGCAAGGAGACACGAACACGGAACAGAAAAGATGTTAATACGAATCGATATCTAACGGAGAAGTCTAAGAACAAATGTCAAAAGATACGTTGTGGTGGCTACTCTAGTTACAGGCACGTGAATTGGTTATTTTCCAGCTAGTTGGTTCACTTCTCGGGACGACCTTGCTCTGATACCATCTTGTTATGACCCAATTCCCGAATCCCTATGACACGAGAATCAGATTGACTCGACTGATCCCAAGACCCAGTCATCCAACGAGAAAGTAACCAAAAGAGTAGAAAAATAAACCACATTCATCATGCATGTAACTAACAGTAACAAAAGTGCAGCAGTAAAGAAAAGAACTACTACAGTACACACCACCACAACAGTAGAGAATTAAACAGGTACATAAACATGATGCTTACAATAAAAGAGTACAATTGTAACAGAAAATACTCACTACAACAGAAGAAACGGTATAGTAGGTATAACACAAGTAAAACTACTGGGATCTACTAGGCCCAGCACCCTCTGAAGCTGCAGGCTCTGGCTGCTCAACACTTGGTCCTGAAAAGGTGACAAAGGTGACACGTCAGCAAAACGCTGAGTAGTGTGGCAACTAGCTAGCTAAGAAAAATAGTAAGGTGGACAAGTAGCTGTTATTTTTAATTTCTTTCTTTATTTCTATTTACTCATTCTTGAATTATTCCTCAGATCTTTCTCTTGATCTCGAATGTTTCTCGTGGGAACGATCTTGATTGCAATCTTTTCCGGAAAGTAGAAGTAGCACGTGGTGCTCTCCTGGCCGGGAGAGTCTCCCGTGGTGGTCCTACCCTCAGTCAACCACCCCAAGGTCATTAACAAACGTAACGGTGACTACGGCATGCACAATAAACGCACGAGTAGCTCCCCGCAGTGGCACGCGGTCAGTCGTTTCCGTTAACGGGTGCATCCAAAGCATAGCACGGAACCAGTATAGGGCAGAGCCCTCTCAGTAATAGGGGTCCAGTCCCTCCACAGTAACCAAACAGGGGTCTTGCCCCTCCACAGTTCGTGCACCCTCGCCTGACTACCCTAGTTTGCCCAGTGGGCCTAACAAGTCGGTGTAGGACGGCTAACAGAACCCTGGGGCCCGTGGGGTGGCTAGCGCTCTCCCTACACTAGTAGCTCTTCCCAGTACTGTGTACGCGAGGGCCAAAAGTCGGTACAAAGTGGGCAGACCTAACCCTGGGTCCCTGGGGCGACTAGCTCCGTTCTGCACTAAACAGGGGGACAATAGCTCTCCTTGGTACTCCGTACTCAAGGCCCAGCTCGCTTCCCAGTTCCATTCCATTTACCTTTCAGGAGTTCTACTCCTAATTCCCTGCAGGGTTTATGTTCATATTTCTCTAGCTAAGCCATTTTAAGTTTCATCAATCCAGTTTTATTCTCATATAGCCCATGTTTCCAACATTTAATATACATTCATATACAAGCAGCTGTTATCCAATTACAGGCAATTATCATCATTCTTTCTACTTTTTCAAGACTGCAATTTCATATATTCACGACATTCGTTTCAGTGTTTCTGTTCCTAGGATTCATGCCATACCCTAGGATCTATCATTCAATCTAGTTTTCCAATCCTAGGATTCATGCCATACCCTCGGATCTATCATTCAATTTAGTTTTTCAGTCCTAGGATTCATGCCATACCCTAGGATCTATCATTCAATCTAGTTTTCCAGTCCTAAGATTCATGCCATACCCTAGGATCTATCATTCAATCTAGTTTTCCAGTCCTAGGATTCATGTCATACCCTAGGATCTATTATTTATCTTACAAGTGCATTAATGTTGATAACTAATCAAGGGGAGCCACTCTACCCGCAAAATCGGGAGTGATGGGGGCGTAATCGGCAGGTCCATGTGCCTCCGCAACCCCCAGATCTGCAACAGAACGAGGTCCTATCACAAGGATCAAATACAAGGAACTACTCAGAACAGGATACAACTACTTTAAACAAGTAGAGGAACTAATTCTGAGAAGAACGAAATTTTAAACGCGGAAAATGGACTTCGAACGGACCCTAAACGGGTCAAAAACGACAACTCTACCCTAAATCAGACGTCTGGAACACCTTTCAGACGTCTTAAACGATGGTTCAGATCATACCTTGCTTCTGTGCTATTCTTCAGATGTCCAGGATCCCGCTGAACCGTGTGGACCTAGTTCCAGACATCCGATTATCACTCCGGACGTCTGGAGACCCTCTCCGCCGTCTAGTGTTGAGCCCAGACGTCGGATTTGCATGGGAGGGCGTGCCCTTGCGCCTTCCCGAACGAAACCTGCACGCGTATGTAAACGATCACAACACGACACGTCTCAGGGCTTTCGGCGAAATGGCCTGCATGGCCGCATCCGTAGAAAGGAAGAAGATGAGGAATATAGTACCTTTCAGACGTCTGGATCTCACTCCAGACGTCCCCCACGCCGTCTGGACGTAGGTCCAGATGTCTGATCCTGGGAAATTTTCCCAGAAGTAGGACCTCCTCGCCTTCCGCCTGCTGCGCACGACCGCGCCGCGCTCGCCTGCTGCCTGAGTTGCAGCAGCACCTCCCCAGCTCTACGCTCCCACTGCCTGCACCTGTCAACCAGCCCTGGGCAGCTCCGGCGAGTTTGCCCTCTCTTCCTCACGCGCTCTGCCTCTTCTCCCTTTCGCTACACCTCCTCCTCCCAGCGCACACCTGGCAGTAGCTGCTGCCCTCGCTCTCTCACTCTCACGCTAACAAGAAGATGGAGATGGAGTGGTGGTGAGGGAGAGGGAAGGGAGGAAGAGAGTATTTGAAGGCATCGGGGAGAGAGAAAAATGGAAGGAGGGACGCCTACAGGTTGGTGGGCGCAGTCTGCGTGCGCACGTGCACAGACTTGCAATCGTACGCTGCAAAAATTTAATTCCAGACGTTTGACCAGATGTCTAGACCAACTCCCAGACGTCTTAAAAAATGTTTGATGTCGTAGGTCTTAACAAGGCTCGATCATACATCTTTCCACTTTGCTCCAAGTTGAGACGATGACTTTTCTGATGGATCTAGGACTAGTGCGTAGTTGGCTCAACATAGTACTTTTATATATAGTCCTATCATACCGTTTGTAAAGTTATTTTATAAATTAATGTTTCGTTGAAATTTTTATTTGCTATGTATTGAATGTGTTGTAATTTATTTGTATACATGATTGTTATAACATTTGTAGACATTGTGGAATTGAATTTTACATATACATATTTTTCCTGTAAGAATTATGATATATTTGTAAAAATTAAAAAAAACAACATATTTGGCAATGATTTACTATAAAATCACCATTAAATTATATTTATCAATGATTTTATAACTGTTGCTAAATATGTATGGTTAGAATTTTACTCGTTGCATATTTAATCAAATAACTAAATTATTTAATTTTTACTTTAAATTATTAAACAAATATTTGGTTATTTGGACGATACTTTAAAGTTATTTTATAAATTAATGTTTCCTTAAAATTTGTATTTGCTATATATTGAATGTGTTGTGATTTATTTGTATACATGATTGTTATAATATTTGTATATATTGTGAAATTGAATTTTACATATACATATTTTTTCGATATGCATTATGATTTATTTATAAAAATTGAAAAGAAAACATATTTAGCAATGATTTACTATAAAATCATCATTAAATTATATTTACCGATAATTTTATAACTGTTGCTAAATATGTATGGTTAGAATTTTACTCGTTGCAGATTTAATCAAATAACTAAATTATTTAATTTTTACTTTAAATTATTAAACAAATATCTGGTTATTCGGACGATACTTTATCTTAAAATAATCCTTCTGCCCGTGGCAAACGCAGACTTGCCTATCAAGTACCTTTGGTTACAAAGTGACTGAAAGTACGAAAGTCGTCGTCGTCGATGTTGTTAGTTACTTGCTCGTTGCCGGATACTGCTTCTCCGACCAAGTTAAATAACTTCTAACCGAGTTCTATTGTCACCGATTAGTGATAGACGTATGGTCGGTGATGTGGCCATCGGTGGAGGAAAAACAAGAGCCAAACGAGAAATATATCTTACTTGTGAGGCCTGCCAGAGAGCATTCGATTTATCTGATTCAAGAAATGCACAATTATCACTGTACATCTTATTAGTACTTTAGAGCCTGTTTGTTTCGTTGAATATAACCATTTATTCTATGTTTAACGACTTTTATCTTAAGATAAAATTATATGAGGTAAAAGTTTTAAAATTTAAGATAAATTTACTTTATAAGAGGGTGAGATAAATTTATCTTTCCTTTTATGAGACATTATCTCCACATATTCTTCTAAATACTTTTATTTATCTTATAATTTGATCCACATCTCTCCAAAATATGAAAATCAATTTACCTCAAATTTATCTCTCAATTTCACCATCTACAAATTAATCCCTTAAAATTTATCATATGAAACAAATAGACCGTTAAACACCGACGATAATGAAGTTATACATTGATCTTGTAAAATCTATAATTATCAAAAATTTATGCCTTCTCGTTGTTATATGAAAATGAGAATTCATGCCTTAGGAGTCACTAATAACCTTTTATAGAAATTTGCAGGACGTATTTCCCGATAAACTTTGCACATGTAAGACCTCAATTTTTCTTTAATCAAAGGGTAAAACTTTGGCATGAGATTACGCCTAACATTCCCTAAAGTTTTAAGCTTTTGTTTTTAATAAAAAATATGAATAAAAATAATAACCAAAACATTTACCATATTAAGCAGGTTGGCAATATAAATTCTTTATTTCCGTTCATAACTAGTCTATATCACTTGAAGTTCTAAATCTAAAAAATCAAGGTTACATTGATGGTTTTTTTAAACATTTTTTTGGACTTCCTTGACTCCTCTTCTTAGGTCTAGAATCACCATCTTATACTTTCGTATTGTGCATCAAAAGACATTCTTTTAAAATGCTTGTGAGGAGGTCAACACGAGGGAACCATTGGTTCAGTTCAGCTCATGGCTTGTCATTAAACAAGTGCTAATCCTAGCCCAAAGCGATTTGACACGAGAGTTTAGGAAGGAGATGAATCAATCACAGAAGAGATTGGTTACTAAGTTCATGATTGAAATACGATGTTGTCTTATGAGAGATGTGGATCTCTTGGTTGCACTATTTGAGATAGGGAGTTACAAGAAGGAGAGGGGATTGTCGAATTGGATTTGGTCTAACTGGCCTACATTTAGAAAATAAGAAGAATTAGTGTTTAGTGGGATAGCATTCAATGCACTATTGGATTTTAATCCAACGTATGGACTTATATATACGTTAAGTAATTATATAGTCAATCAATATATAATGGACTATCATATAATGACCATCATCAAAGTGATCAATTTAAGTTCTAATGAGGGTATGGGCATAAAATGCAAAAGGATTTGTGGTTATGTTTGTATGTGCAGAGGCCTAGTTGTGAATTGTCAATTCTCAATGGGTGGAGTGGCAATTCACCCAGCAATTAGTCACACTAATTGTTGATTAAGTTTTGGGATTTATGGTCCCCAAGAGAACCAACGATTCATTCTCTAGGGAGCACCCCCATCGTGTCTTCAGGGAGAGAGTGAGAGTGCCAAAGAGAAGGTGAATCCTTTCTTTAGGAGGTTCTCGAGCAAGGCAATGAAGGTGGGATTTCTTGGAAGATCCATTGCAGCCCCATTATCCTTGTCTTCATGATGAATACAGGTACCCTTTCTCACTACAAAATAGCTTAGAGATTGATGAATATATATGTTCATATTTCTGATCTCAAAACAGGTAATCTTTCATATTAGTGTTAGTTGTGTTTATTTGTAAGATTCATATCTCTGTATTTGTTTAGATAACACAAATGTCTTAGATATAGATTCTTAATCGTTCATGCATGTTCAGGCTTTTCAAATTTGCAAAAACCCTCATAACACAATCTGTAACCGTTGTGAGTACCAATACTCAAGATGAGTACCGGTACTGTTGAAATACTATTGTAAACCATTAAGTGAATTGTAGGTTGCTTGTACTAGTACTCTTCATGAGTACCTGTACATGCTAGCTCTATATCTACTCCAGGTCGTCTTAAGTTCAAAACTGGGACTTATATGTACCGGTACTCATCATAAGTACCAGTACACATGAGTCTTAGGTCAAGTTCTGGACTTGAAGTCACGAGAACCTGTAGCTTATAAGTACTGGTACTGGTAGGCTACAGGTGGTGCATCCAGTACTCAACAAGTACCGATACTCTTCTTGAGTATCGGTACTTGTTGAGACCAGCACTTTCCTAGAGTGATACCAGTACTCATTGAGTATCGATACTCAGCATGAGTACTGGTACTCAACAAGTACCGATACTTTTCATGAGTATCGATACTTGTTGAGACGAGCTCTTTCCTAGAGTGATACCGGTACTCATTGAGTACCGGTACTCAACATGAGTACCGGTAGACAGTGAGTACTGGATGAGTACTCATCTGGACATGAGTTCTAAACTATAATCTATGGGTACCGATACTTGGCATCAATACCGGTACTCCTTGAGATAGAACTCACACATGAGACTTAAGTATACTGGTACTGGTGAACTAGTATTGGTACTCAGTATATGTGATACCGGTATTGGTATACTAATATTGGTACCCATTAAGTATGAAGTCTAGTTGAGACAAGTTATAGTACAGGTCCATCCTAAGTCACAGATGAATTAATTTCAATTAAACTTCTAAGGATTTAAAGAATATCCAACATGCACTTCTCTCCTCCTCCCTTCCTTGGAGCTCATCGACCTTATATATCTTGTTGCCGACTACTTGCAAGTTAAGGGTTAGAGTTGTTTGCTACTTAAAAGTCGTAAAGGTGGTTGATTCTTTATTATCACGTTGAGCTAAACATTACGAGGGGTCATTGCAATGTTGTCTCATCGGGTGTCTTTTTGGTAATAGGTATAGTCTGTCGATAAGCGGAGAGGGGTGCCTTGACAAGGGAGACACTTCGTCTTTTATTTCTTTTACCGATTTTCATTAAGCTAGGTCTCATCGCATTCAAACCTACTCAAATCTAGATCCTATGTTGCTCAGACTAGTCGCATTTTAGACAAGGTATTGTTTGGACTAGGTTTTATTCAAACTTTGCACTCGTTGAAGGACCGAGTCAAACCCTTGGGTTTTCTACGAGAATGATGCCTGGTTTAGTTGGGCCAGTTCATTGAAATTAGTTGAAGGGAATCGGCAAAACTCAAATGTTATCAACTTGAACTACCTTAGACAAGTGTCTTGTTTGTCTTCTTAGAGGGGATATAAATGGAAAAAGATGCGATATGTTTTGGTATTACCAAATTTATCTTATTTTCAAATCTATTCTTGGTATCCTTTCCATTTATCCAACAAGGAGAACTCACCCCAAAACTACTAAGTTAGAGGTCCCCAATTACTTATTATTACACATTGAAACTTATGATTTACATGACGTTACAAAGGTTAGAACATATTCTAATAATTTCATTTTGTTTGACAAAACAAAGATGCCTTGATGAGGCTATTATATTTCTCATATATTTGACATAGTGAACGACAAAGATAATTGCATCACCAACTTGCATGTACAAAATTTCAACAATCACACCAGCATATCTCATATATTTATATAGAAAGTATTTTGAAGTTTATGTATCATATTATAGTGTATATGAATACATTTAAATGTGAAATCAAGCTATTGATTCTTGGAGACTAATTCATTAATTGAGATGCAATTGAAGGGTAGTGACATGAGAATTCGTATTAAAATCAAAGAAATTTGGTGGAGATTTTTAGTGTCACATTAAAAGTTGACAAATGTCTTGATGGGCATAGAAGACTTTTGCCTCATATGGCTAATGTGCATGTGCCTCCTCGTCGTGGGCTTAAGTGAGAATTAATTTAGAACTAAGGTTCTTTTGCTAAAGAAAATTTTTTTATGATTTTTAGATTAATTATTTAATTAATTAATAGGTTGATTAATAGGTTAGTTAATCCATCATAAATGGTTATGTCTTGTACTCACTATAGTAAATGGCAAGTTTTGCAACCGTTATAAACTGTTGCCAAAACCCAAATAAATGTTATTGAAGTTCGTTGTGAAAGGTTGCATCATGGTATGTTTTCGGCGATGGTTATTTTTTGATACAATCACCAAATGTTCTCCCAGTCATTAGAAGTTTGGATCATTGCTACAACAAAAACAATCAAAGGTAACAAATATTTTATGAAGATGTATGATGACGAATAAATCATCTTTATATGACTTGCCAATGAATAATTTATTTGTCGGCATCTTCATTGCCATATAAGCCATTGTTAAATCTATAACGAATAATATATCTATTAGCAAATTCAAACAATGATTACAATCGTCGCTAAAATCGTTACATATTTCAAATTAACGAATGTTTCCATTAGTTTCACTTTATTTTAACAATGATTTTTTTTGTCATGCGAAGAATATGGCAACGATTAATTCATCGTAACATAAATAAGATACAAAAATTTATTAATCCTGTGAAACACTCTTGTATCATATTTATAATTTATTTTGATTACTTATAAAATGAGCAATTCTTTTACAATATTCATGTTGACAGTGGAAAACTACGCGTTCGCAATTGGATTCGAAAATCCGTCGTTGTAGTTCGAGTTGCGAAGAAATCCGTTCAACAGATAAAATTTATATCGAAAATCCGTAAAGAAGTTCCAGGTCGAACATAGGGAGGCTACGTCGATCTCAAAATCCACAATTATATTTTTTTTGTATTCTTTTTTTGTTTAAAAGGTGAAATAATCACAATGGAATCGTTATAAACAATAAGAGAGAGAACAATCACTTGGTATTTAAATAATGTTTTTACAACTAAGAAAGCGGGAAATAATTACACTAGAAAGCGGGAAATTGTTACAACTAGAAAGCAGGAAATTCTACTCTAGAAAGCGATAAAAGAAAGGAGAGAGATGTTATCCTCCTCGACGAATGCTTGGAGGACAAGCCGGACGGAGGCGACGCCTGGAAGATGGAGGACGAGGTGGGAAGGAGGACGAAGTCGAAAGAACGGGAACAAGGCAGCACGTCGTTATCGTCGCAGAATCCACTTCCAGAACGAGGGCGAAAATTTGGATTTAGCTCTTGAGGAGCATCCCAGGTATGGGACAAGCTTCTCGTAAGCTTTGGAGAGGAAGAGAGGAGAAGGAAGGGATGAAAAATTTGTAGGGTAGGGATCTCCTTTTATAGTTGCAAGGATTGGGTGCATTTTGGTCATTACAATATTAAAAACATTAATACGAGACCTTTAGTGACGGACTTAAATGTCGCTAAAGGTCTGTCACGGGCGATGTGTGCGCACGCTGCGTGCACCCGCTTCTCTTCCACGCCTAAACGCACCAGCGCACGTTTAGGTGATCTCAACCGTCTGCTCTCAAGAGTAGACGGCTTAAAATCGTCCTCTCAGCGCCCTTCAAATGCCCCTGTCGCGTGCCCGTGCATGCGATGAGGCGTGCAGACGTGCGTCATCGAGTGCGTACGCGATCAACGATTCCTCCGTGTGCCATGTCTCCTCCCCTCGGTCGCCCGATCTTCATCTGACGGCCGAATTGCACCCGTGCCCGCGCTCGTCTTGATTTGAAGCGGAGCGCGGCTCGAACTCGTGCCCTTTGCTCATGAAGAGGCGCTCAACTGCTGTGCTACGCTTCCACTTGAGGCAAGCGAAGGATTTTGTGTGCAAGCGACCATGGCCGTTGGATGGTAATCCAATGGCCTAAATCCATCGCGCGGGTGAGGAGGGAGAGAGGGTGCGACGGTCTTGCTAATTTGGCTGGGTTGGTTTGGGCGGCCGAGATGGTGCCACGTGGCGCCATCTTGGCGTCCATCTTCTGTTAGTTACAGATGATGCCATGGATGTCGGATTGGACTAATTTTCGCACCGTTAGGTTGCGATCATCGATCCGAACCCGTCCGTGAGGTCAGATTTGTCGTTTGAAGTACGGATTAGTACCATCTTGGCCCTTGATCTTTAGGGTTTCTCAGTCTCTATCTGGTGCTAGGATGTACGATCAGGGCGATCTTGGAATCGTTGAACTCCAATCACCCTAATCAGATTCGTACGTTGGATCTTTGATCCGAGACCCCGATTAACAAGTTACCCTGTCCCTGGCCATAAAAGGAGACAATTAACCTAAATTTTATACAAACTACCCTAAATGTAAGATGATGCATGTTATGTAATATTTATAATATGTGATGCAATTCTATGCCTAAGAACACACGTAAATAGATGGTTTATGTGATATAAATGTGTTTACATCAATTTACTAAAATATTCCACACAAATTGAAATTTTTCAATGAAAACTTTATAGACAATACACCTAAAAGATTGTGAACAAGTTTTATTGTAGCAGATATTTGAATGAACCAAAAATTTAATTTATTTTCATGATCATGAAGAAACTAAAAACAATCCAACAGTCTAAGATAGTCAAAATTTTCAAATAACTGTCAACTTTAAAATAGAGGTATCACATAGTAGATACGATCTACAGAAAAAAGGATGATACTTCAAAGTTTTACTTCATGAATAAAAGACAGATGAATGCACATGTATAACATGTTTTGCGAAGCGAAGTTGCTTGTTCAACAAGAAATAAAAATTCCATCACCACATCCTCAGAAGGAGTCTGTATAAAAAAAAAAGTCATTGCACTTTAAAAGAAGAGAGAAAAATACATACTATAATAGTTCCCACTAGGCACCAACCTATACTAATAATGATAGAATTTTGTTATCATTATTAGAATCCCAAATCAGCCTGCACTCTCTTAACAATCCAACATTTTGCTAAAGGCGTGTGCCTTGCAACCCAGAAATAGGCATCAAGTTGTGCATCAAGTTGAAAGTTACCTAGATAGAATACCCATCATTTGAGTAAAATCTACTATTCTTTGGCCATAAAGTATAAATGACATTAGATTGATAGGGATTTAAAAGGTTGTAATACCTTTCCTCAAAACTCACAAAAGTACTTGGCATGTTGGGAAATTTTCATTTTCTTAACCTACATGCTTAAACTAGCATCATATCTGATACATGAATATCCCATAGAAATGCATGCTAATGTAAAAACACCACCATGTTAACAATCAATTACAAGTGCAAACAAACAAGATAGTTGTATGATATTTGCCAACAATCCCAACCTTCTTAGTTTGCTTCGTCCGCAAATAAAAAAAAAGGAGGAATTTACTCCTAGTACGAGTTGGCCAAACGTATAAAATAAAGGAGGCTGAAACTTGCTGAAAATCCAACAAAGTTTTCCCTTATTTATCATATTTTCCCAAAATCTTGTACCTGCAAGGAAACTTGTGCATGCATACCAAGAATACTATGGTGGGCGTACCTCACAATTAACCACAAACAGAGCAAAAGTAAAAAATATAGTACAAGAAAAATGCAATCATAGTATTGATCACCAAACACACATTAGGCAGTGATCACTATAATCATCACATCAAATTCAAGCAATGATCACTATAAATCATTATTCTAACTTTTATTCAACATATCCGGATCCTCTTTTTTAGGAAATATGGGAGTCGATTTTATTCATCCCCCACTCTCTAGAGGCTTCAAAAAAAGATATGGGGACTAGACCAAAATTTGTCAGTACAAAAAGGATAAGCCACGACTCGTGGGTTAGTACAAGGGAAGGAAAAGACAAACAAAAGAATAAAAGGATATAGAAAACAACAATGAAAACAACCTACACGACTACAAAAGGAAATAGGATCTTGTCAAGCTTGATGATCCCCAACAACCTACAGGGGAGGTCTTCAAAAGTTCGAAATATCTTCTAGTTGGTAGCTCCAAGGTCTTCAATGTTCACCATAGGATGCACATATGTTAATGAAAGTATATGCTAGGAGCTTTGTCGCAGGGCATTAAAATCCAAACTAACTTGCTACAGAACATGCATCTTTCCTGCCCACCAATAATATAAGAGCAAAGAGTCCACCTCTCTATCTGAAGAGGCGAGGTAGTGGTGTTAGAATCATAATGAGAACCTACATATATTATTATTACGGAATTATACGTTAAATGTATACATATATTTAGACATCATATTTATAGTCATTAAAGTGATCTAATTATGTAAATTGACCATTCGCATTTCATTAGGATATAAGATTTAATGCATAGAAACCTTAAGGGAAAAATGTAATTCTGTGATGGGTGGAATTGCCATTTTTATTTTAAGCAGTTATGGTCCCTAGAGGGGTGAGGGTGAAGTGGGCATTCAATTTTCTGCATCTCATCGCAGAAAAAGTTATAAATAAAGCCCATGACAGAACCCAAAGGGTACGCCCCCATTCAGTTCTCTTCCACTCTCGCTCTCTGAACCCTCTGAAAGTACCATTGCCACTGCCTCTCATTGGAGAAGTAAGCCTACGGCTCCAGAGGATCTCTGTGATCTCCTCATCGCTTCCGCTATAGTGGATTCAGGTATCCCTCTGTCGTTTTCTTTTCGATTTTCATTATGGTTGATGCTATGGAGAATAGATTGGTCTTGGGAATTATAAAAAAATCATATGGTTCTGATTTTATTCGGCATTAGATTCCATCAAGTGGTATCAGATCTTTTTTATTCGTCATATTATTGCGATTTGTTTCTTGAGAAAAATAATTTTCCGTTTGGTTTTGGGAAATTGCTTTTCATTTAGTTTTTGGATTGATTCAATCCCATCTTGATGAATCAATGAAGCTAATGTTTGCTTTTCGATTTTCATGTTCATTTGTATCCCATATTTGATAATCAAATCGAGTTTTTTTGATTGGCATCGTGATTTGGGGTGTTTTCCCTAAATCTCGATTTCATATTGTTGCCCTAAAATCGGGCCGTGATCAGTCTGGTACCGGTACTCATGATGAGTACCAGTACTGGCTGGGCACGGGTACTGATTGGGTGCTTCCTGGAAGTTTCCAGTATCGATATAGTACCAGTGCTCATCATGAGTACCGGTATATGAGGGATACAGGTCACGCCTAGGAGCATAGCCAATATTGAAGGAGTATTGGTACTCATCATGAGTATCGATACATGAGGGATACTGGTCGGGCTCAAGATTGTTTCAGTATCGAGGTAGTATCTGTACTCATCATGAGTACCGATACATGTGGGATACTGGACACGCTACAGGAATATTGACAATATCGATGGAGTACTGGTACTCATCATGAGTACCGGTACATGTAGGATATTGGTCATGTCCTGGGATCGGTCTAGTATTGATGGGGTATCAGTACTTATCATCAGTACCGGTACATGTATGATACTGGACATGGTTCCAGGATCGATCCAATACTAATGTAGTACCAGTACATAAGGTCAATACCGGTACATATCATTCTGGTACCGGTATAGAAGGACCAGTATCGGTACTTGGTCATTGTTGTTGGTACTGGTAGTCATCATGAGTACCGGTACTGGCGTGTTAATTTGGATACATTGCTCATGATTATTTTGGTACAAACATTAGTAATAGGTTTGAATGTATTAAGTACTATGTCACATTTAGTAATTCTTGCCAAAGTGGGTTGCTTCTTGTGCTAGTTTATTTAAAACAATAAAGCGACTGTATATGTTGCATTCTTGTATGGGGCGCTTAACCTAAAGGTAAACTGTTATGACCCAATTCCCGAATCCCTACGAGACATGAGAATCGGACCAACTCGACTGATCCCAAGACCCAGTCGTCCAACGAGAAAGTAATCAAAAGAGCAATAAAATAAACAACATTCACCATGTATATAACTAGCAGTAACAAAATACAGCAATAAAGAAAAGAACTACTACAGTATACACCACCACAACAGTAAAGAAATAAACAGGTACATAAACATGATGCTTACAATAAAAGAGTACAGTGGTAACAGAAAATACTCACTATAACAGAAGGAAAGGTACAGTAGGTACTACACAAGTAAAACTACTGGGCTCTACTAGGCCCAGCACCCTCTGCAGCCGCCGGCTTTGGCTGCTCAACACCTTGTCCTGAAAAGGTGACACGTCAGCGAAACACTAAGTGGCAATCAAAAGCTAAGAAAAATAGTAAGGTGGATAGTAGTTGTTATATTTTTAATCTCTTTCTTTATTTTCCATTTACTCATTATTGAGTTTTTCCTCAAATCTTTCTCTTGATCTCGAATGTTCCTCGTGGGAACGATCTTGATTGTAGTCTTTTCTGAAAAGTAGAAGTAACACGTGGTGCTCTCCTGGCCGGGAGAGTCCCCCGTGGTGGTCCTACCCTCAGTCAACCACCCCAAGGTCACTAACAGACGTAACGGTGACTACGGCACGCTCGATAAACGCACAGGTAGCTACCCCACACTGGCACGCGGTCAGTCGTTTCTGTTAACGGGTGTGCCCCAAAGCATAGCACGGAACCAGTATAGGGCAGAGCCCTCTCAGTAACAGGGGTCCAGCCCCTTCACAGTAACCAAACAGGGGTCTTGCCCCTTCACAGTCCGCGCACCCTCGCCTGACTACCCTGGTTTACCCAGTGGGCCTAACAAGTCCGTGTAGGAGGGCTAGCAGAACCTCGGGGCCCGTGGGGTAGCTAGTGCTCTCCCTACATTAGTAGCTCTCCTCGGTGCTGTGTACACGAGGGCCAAAGGTCGGTACAAAGTGGCCAGACCTAACCTCGGGTCCCTGGGGCGGCTAGCTCCGTCTGCACTAAACAGGGGGACAGCCGCTCTCCTTGGTACTCCATACTCAAGGGCCAGCTCACTTCCCCAATTCCATTCCATTTACCTCTCAGGAGCTCTACTCCTAATTCCCCGTAGGGTTCATGCTCATTTTTCTTTGACTCAGCCAATTTAGGTTTCATCATTTCAGCTTTATATTCATATAGCCCATATTCTCAACAGTAATTATCCATTCAAAAATAGGTAACTATTAACAAATTACAGGCAGTTATCGTTTTCCTTTCTACTTTTCCAAGACTACAATATATATATATTCAATCTAGTTTTCCAGTCCTAGGATTCATGCCATTCCCTAAGATCTATCGTTCAATCTAGTTTTCCAATCCTAGGGTTCATGCAATTCCTTAGGATCTATCGTTCAATCTAGTTTTTCAGTCCTATGATTCATGCCATACCCTAGGGTCTATCATTTAATCTAGTTTTTCAGTCTTAAGATTCATGCAATACCCTAGAATCTATTAATTATTTCACAAGTGCATAATTTTTGATAAACAATTAAAGGGAGCCACTCTACTCGCAAAATCGGGAGTACTGGGGGCGTGATCGGCAAGCCTGCGCGCCTTCGTAACCCCCAGCACCACAATGGAATGGGGTCCTAACACAAGGATCAATTACAAGGAGCTACTCAGAACATGATACAAATACTGTAAACAGGTAGAGGAACTAATTTTGAGAAGAATGAAACCTGAATAGTGGAAAACGGATTTTGAACGGACCCCAAACGGGTCAAAAATGACAAGTCTGCCCAAAATCAGGCGTCTGGAACATCTTCGAGATGTCTTAAATGATGGCTCAGGTCATACCTTGATCCTGTGCGGTCCTTCGGACCTCCAGAATCCCACTGAACCATTTGGACTTAGTTTCCAGACGTCCGACTGTCATTCCGGACGCCTGGAGACCCTCTCCATTGTCTGGTGCTGTACCTAGATGTTCGATCTGTGTGGGAGGGCGTGCCCTTATGCCTTCCCGAACGAGACCTGCACACATACACGACTGTCCTCAACATGAAATGAGGCAGAACCCTTCGGCGGAACGGCTGCATGGCCGTACACGCGAAAGAAGGAAGGAAAAAAATATCGTACCTTTCAGACGTCTGGACCCTCCTCCAGACGTCTCTCGCATCGTCTGGACATATGTCCAGACGTCTGATTCTGGGAAATTTTCCCAAAATCAGGACCTCCTCGCCCTCCGCCTGCAGCGCATGGTCGTGCCGCGCCGCGCTCGCCTGCTGCATGAGCTGCAGCAGCTCCTCCCCAGCACCACGCTCCTGTTGCGCACCCGCTGGCTGGCCCTGGCTGCTCCGGCGAACTCGCACCCTCGCGATCTAGCTCTCTCCCTCTTGCAGCAACCCCTCCTCCCCACGCACTGACGGCAGCAGCTACTGCTGCCCTCGCCCGCTCACTCTCTCGCTAACAGGAAGAAGAAGAAGAAGGCGGTGGAGTGAGGGTGAGGGAGAGGAGAGGGGGGTATTTGAAGGCTGCCGTGGGGAGAGAGAGAGAGAAAGATGGCTGCGCCTGCAGGAAGGAAAGAGAAGAAAGGAGGACGGCGGTTCAGTCTGCGCGTGCATGCGCGCAGACGCGAACCCGTACGCCGAAAAAATTAAATTCCAGACGTCTGGGAAGGCTTCCAGACGTCTGACCAGACGTCTGGACCAATTCCCAGACGTCTTAAACGACGTTTGATGCCGGGGTCATAACAACATAACAAACTCAAAGGAAGTTTCGTCCTTGAAACTTGCGCTAACTAGGGTGCAGAAAAGAACGGTATATGCATAACAAACTCAAAGAGGACCGAAGCCGGTCCAAAAAGACGTACCCTCAAAAAGCTTCGGGTACCGCATCCGCATCGCTGCCTCAAGCTCCCAGGTAGCCTCATACCGCTGGCTCCTCCACAAAACCTTCACAGGGGTACTTGCTTCCGTCTCAAATTATAGACGGCTCTGTCGAGAATCTGCACTGGCCGCTCGGGGTAGGTTAGGTCGTCACCCACCTCGACGCTCTCGTGACTCAGGACGTGACTGGGATCGGTGACGTACTTCCTGAGGTTGGACACGTGGAACATGTTATGCACACCAGAAAGTTGGGGAGGAAGGGCAAGCCTGTAAGCAACGGGTCCAACCCGCTCCAGGGCTTCAAAGGGTCCCACGAACCTCGGCGCGAGCTTCCCTCTCACCCCAAACTGCTGCAGGCCCTTCATGGGCGAAACGCGAAGGAAGACGTGGTCCCCAACCTCAAACTGCACCTCTCTGCATTTCCGATCTGTATAGCTCTTCTGCCCGCTTCTGACAGTGCGGAGTCGCTTGTGAATCTGCTCGACTACCTCCTGACTCTGCCGGATCAGCTTGGGGCCAACCTCCCACTTGGTCCCCACCTCAACCCAACTCAAGGGTGCCGTACACCTCCGTCCGTACAGAGCCTCGTAGGGTGCCATGCCGATGCTCAAGTGATAACTGTTATTATATGCAAACTCCGCCAGGGGCAAGTGCTCCTTCCAAGAGCCCCTCCAGTCTAGTACACAAGCACGCAAAAGGTTCTCAAGTGTCTGTATCGTGCACTCAGACTGTCCGTCCGTCTGGGGGTGGTATGCTGTACTGAACCTCAACCACGTTCCCAGGGCCTGCTGAAACTCAGCCCAAAACTGGGACGTAAAGCGGGTATCCCGGTCGGATACGATCTCCCACGGAACTCTGTGTAGACGTACCACGTAGCGGATATACCTCTCTGCCAACTGTGCTGGTCCCAAGGTGACTCGGATCGGCAGGAAATCGCTGTCTTCGTTAATCTGTCAATGATTACCCAGACTACGTCGTGTCCTCACTGGGTAACAGGTAAGCCCACCACCAAGTCCATGGTGATGCTCTCCCACTTCCACTCTGGCACTGGAAGTGGCTGTAGCGGCCCTGCAGGCCTCTGATGCTCGGCTTTCATCTGCTGGCACACTAAACACTAGTGCACGAATTCACCTACATCCCACTTCATTCCCCCCCACCAAAAGTCACGTCTTAAGTCATGGTACATCTTCGTGTTTCCAGGATGTATGGTGAATCTGGAACCATGTGCCTCATTCAGGAGCTCTCTCAACAGCTCCTCGTCTCTAGGAACGCATAAACGTCCCCTCATGCGCAGCACCTGGTCTGTAAAATAGAAGTCTCCAGGGTCTCCTGACAGTACTCGGTTACGTAAGAACTACAAGTACGGGTCGGCCATCTGCCTTGTGATGATGTGGTTTATCAGCTCTGGCCTCGTCTGTCGAGTCACAGTCACTGCCCCACAGTTCCCTCGTAACTCTAGGGGTTGCCAAATGCCCATCTCCTTCAAGAGGCTCCAACTCTGCACCTGTAAATTGGCCAAGTGTGCGGCGCCTTCCGGCTCAAGGCGTCAGCCACCACGTTGGCCTTTCTTGGGTGGTAGGAAATGCTGCAGTCATAGTCCTTCAGGAGCTCCAATCAACATCTCTGTCTCATGTTGAGCTCCTTCTGATCAAACAGGTATCTGAGGCTCTTGTGATCTGTGAAAATCTCGAAGGCCTCACCGTACAAGTAGTGCCTCTAGGTCTTCAGCGCGAAGACGACAGCTGCCAGCTCCAGGTCGTGGGTAGGGTAGCAATGCTCGTGGGGCCTCAGTTGCCGCGAAGTGTAAGCGACAACGTGACCCCTCTGCATGAGCACACCCCCTAACCCCTGCAAAGAGGCGTTCGTGTACACAACGAACCCGCCACTACTGTCTGGGATGGCGAGCACGGGAGCCGAAGTCAGCCTCTCCTTCAGCTCCTGAAAACGCGCCTCACAGGCATCTGTCCAAGTAAAGGGCACGTCCTTTCGGGTCAACTGTGTCATAGGACGTGCAATCTGTGAAAAGCCCCTGATAAACCGCCTATAGTAGCCTGCCAGTCCCAAGAAACTACGAATCTCAGTAACCGTACACGGTCTCTCCCACCTGAGCACTGCCTCGACCTTGGCTGGGTCCACAGCCAAGCCATCCCCAGAGAATACATGACCTAAGAAGGTCACCGCCCTCAATCAGAACTCGCACTTGCTGTATTTGGCGTATAGCCTACGTCGTCTCAGTGTGTCTAAAACCATCCGCAAGTGCTGTCCGTGCTGTGTCTGATCTCGAGAATAGATGAGCACATCATCAATGAATACCACCACGAACTGGTCCAAGTACGGTCTAAACACCCGGTTCATCAAGTCCATGAAGGCAGCGGGGGCATTGGTCAGCCCAAACGGCATGACCAGAAACTCGCAGTGTCCGTATTGGGTGCGGAAAGCTGTCTTGGAGACGTTTGCCCCCTTGATCCTCAACAGGTGGTTCCAGACCTCAAGTCGATCTTGGAGAATACCGTGGCACCTCGCAGCTGGTCAAACAAGTCATCAATCCTAGGTAGAGGATACCTGTTCTTGATGGTGACCCTATTCAGCTGTCGGTAGTCAACACAAAGGTGTAGGGTACCATCCTTCTTCTTTACAAACAGTACCGGGGCTCCGCAGGGAGATGCGCTGGGCCTCACAAAGCCCTTCTCCAAAAGATCCTGCAATTGAGACTTGAGCTCTCGTAGCTCAAGAGGTGCCATCCTGTATGGTGCTGTGGAGATGGGGTTGGTCCCCGGTACCAGTGAGATCTCAAACTTGATCTCACGCTCGGGCGGTAGTCCTGGCGACTCATCTGGGAACAAGTCGGGGTACTCTCTGACCACCAGGATACTCTGGAAGTCTGCCACAGGGCTGGGCTCTGCCACCACACAAGCTAGGAAACCCTCACACCCTTGTCTCAAAAGTCTCGCCGCCCGAAGTGCAGAAATGCACCTAAAGCCTCCGTCCATCGGCTGCCCGTGGAACTCGAAAGAAGGCAACTTCGGTATGGAGAAGACAAGCTTTCTCTCAAAGAAGTCCACCAAGGCGTGGTAAGCAGACAGCCAGTCCATCCCCAGAATTATGCCAAAGTCTTCCATCTATATCATAATCAGGTCAGCGGGAAGACTGTGTCCCCCAACACTGACCTCGCAACCCGTGTATACCTCCTCAGCTACAAACAGCTGACCACTTGGACCTCTGATCACGAATGGATCCTCTAACAGCATACAGTCCTTCCCTAGACTAATCATAAAACTGGTAGCGACAAACGAGTGCGTAGCGCCGCAATCGAAAAGCGTGTAAACGAGTCTTCCGGAAACTAAAACCATACCTGCCACCATTTATCCCAAAGCTCTGGCATCCCTGTGTGTCAGGGCGTTGATATGCCCGTCAGCCCTAGGTGGGGACGAAGCAGCCACACTCTGCGTCGGACGGGTAGCTGCTGGCCGGTACCCTCCCCGTGATTGTTGTCCTCCTCCTCGCGCCTGGAAGGCGCGGCCTCCTGCTCGCCCTCCAGTGCTCGGCGCGGGAAGCATCTGCTGACCTCCTGCCCTAGACGGGCAGTCCCACTTGATGTGGCCCGGCTGGCCACACTGGTAGCAAAGGGGGACTCGACTCCCGCCCTCAATGAGTCCCTACTGTCGGCTAGGCAGGGGTCCGGTGCTAGCAGTTGGCCCCTATCGAGGGCCCCCAAAGGCCACTGATGGCCCTGCAAAACATGACGGCTCTCCTACGGGCGCCACGTGTCTCCTCTCTCGTCGGCCCTGTTAGAAGTTTGGCTGATAGGGCCTCTTCAGCCCGCTGTTAGTATCTCGTGCGGATGGGTTGGTCTCTTCGTATGTCATAGCTGCCTCCACCACCCTCGAGAACGTAGGCAGCTTCAGGGGTTTGACATACCCCCGAATCGCAGGTCGGAGCCCCTCGGTGAACCTCCAAAGTGTTGGTGCTAGAGCACCACGATCATTTATTTTGATGATAACAAAACATGTGTTATTTAACATTTGCAATTTGAGTCCTAGATTTCAGGTCAATTGCAAATGAGGACGTGTTTAGACGGAGTTCGAGCTCGCATCCAGGATGGATTGGAGGAGCTTGACGGAAAACAGAGGAGGTTCGCGTGGAGCGAAAGATTGGAGATGGAAGACAAGAAGAATAGGATAGATTCTTTTTTATCCTTTCATGTATCTCTTGTATTTATTTTCTTGCTCTTTTTGATTCCTTAGATCATTATGTTAAAGAGCCTCAAAGTACCCTAAAAGTAGTCCTAGGAACACCTGCACAACCCTAGGATACTTAGGTTTTCTGTAGAATACTTAGAAAACCAATATAGGGTTCAAACAGCACTTCCAGACGTCTAATTCCCAAATCAGACGTCTGATAAAGAATTTTAAGACGTCTGACTGTTGTTTCAGACGTCTGATAACTATTAGGCTGGACATAGTTAGTTCTGTCTGATGAAATCAGACGTCCAGACCTTATACCAGACGTCCTAGGAGACGTCTGATGACTTTGCCAGACGTCAAGTTAGTGGACCGTTGGCTGGCTTAGAAAACACTCAAGATTATGACCGTTAGAGCCTTATCAGACGTCCATAGGACTTACCAGACGTCTGATAAATGACCGTTTTGCCTCGGCTGACCCAAAATCTCTTCTCAGAGATTTTCTAGCCGTTGCAACGTTTGGAAATCAATTCCCACAGTAAAAGTAGGTTTCCAGACGTCCAGACATAGTGCCAGACGTCCTGTATGTCGTCTGATGGACTTGCACAAAAACCCTGTTTAGATATGATTCAAGTCAGGGAGAAACCCGCATAGAATCAGACGTCTGACCTTGGAATCAGACGTCTTAAAGTGGCCTTCCAGACGTCTGATGCCAGAGTTAGACGTCTGATAACCCTGTCAAATGTAATCATTGTCCTGATTTTGGCCTGATTCTCTTGGGCTTTGCACCCAACGGCTATAGAACCTTTATTAAGCCTTCCAAAGCCTTCCTAAGGCCTCTATAAATAGAGGGGAGCCTTTGCAACACAAAAACACAAGAAGAAAAACATAGGAGACACTTAGAAATACACTTGGATACACTTAGAACAACACATACACACTAAGACACACACCTTGCAATACACTTTCAAACCTTTTGTGTCCAAAGAAAAGACTCTCTTGCTCTCCAAGCTCAAGCTCCATTTTCTTGAGAGCATTCAACCGTTGCGCACCCGCTCTCCCGGCGTTGTTAACGAGAGCGACGTAGCGCCATCGCGTGGCACACGCACCGCGTCATCGTCGACGCACTCCTTGCAAAGGGGAGTTTCCTATTTCCTATAGAAGCTAGGTTTAATTTTTTTGGCTCTATAGGACTGTTGTTTTATTTTATCTTTGTATTTTGGTTGGGTATTCGCTTTGCGAATTCCCGTCTCCTTCGTGGGACAAAATCCTTCTCGTGGAGAGAAGGGGTTGAGGAACGCTACCCTCGTACTTGTAGCGTGGTTGTACTGAGGTTGAATCACCCTCATTTCAAAGTGATTCGGTTAGTGGATTTGATCAACTAGGTTGATCGGAAAATCCTAACTCGAGAGGGTTAGGTGGTGGTTTTCACCCGGTTTGGGTTTCCACCTAAAAATACCTGTGTACATTGTGCGATTGATTTTTGTGAGATTGCTTTATATTTTTATTTCCGCAATTTTATTACGTCACCCCTCCTGGTAGGGAACCTACAATTGGTATCAGAGCAGGTCTCGCGAAATCGGTGTTACAAACCGGCGAGGATCTAGATCATGGAGGGAAGCATAGCCGCAATCAGAATCTCCGAGGGGCAGTCCACAACCCGTCCGCCCTACTTTGACGGGAACAACTACAGCTACTGGAAGCTGAGGATGAAGTCGTGGCTCCAAGCCACTGAGTTCGAGGTATGGGGATGTTGCGAAATCCCATACGAGATCCCGAAGCGACCCCAAGGAGGCTACTCGCAGGTGCAGATTCAAGAGCTCTCACTCAACGCAAAGGCAATGAATGCCTTGTATTGCGCGTTGAGTCTGAAGGAGTTCGAGAAAATCCAAGAGTGCACCACCGCCCACGAGATATGGAGGAGGTTGGAAGGCACTCATGACGATTCCAGCTCGGAGGAAGAAGAAGAAGAAAAGGAAGAAACCGCTTGCTTTGGTTTCATGGCCAGAGGAAGCAATAGCGATAGCGAAAGCGGAAGCGACAGCGACAATGAGGTAAGTTATGATCTTCAAGAAGCTTTTAATGAACTTTTTGAGATTAGTAAATCACTTAGGGTAGAAAATAAAAGTATTAAAAAGAACCTTAGTTTTCTTAGAAATGAAAATGATAGGTTAGAAAAATAACTTAAGGACATAGAAGTTAGTCCTAAGGATGATAACCTATTATTAGATAATCATAACCTCATCAATGAAAATAATAAATTGATTGAGGAAAATGTTAGTCTAAAATTAGAAATTTCAGATTTAAAGACTAAAATGAACATTATAGAAAAAGAAATTGCATGTCTTAGGGAAAATTCTAACAAATTAATCAACAAAGTTGATAATTTTTATAGCCCTAAGGTTGAGAAAGGATCTCCATCAAGGAGACCTTCTAACAAATCCAGATCCAAGCTCACTTGGATACCGAAGAAAAAATTAGAATCTTGTTTTGTAGGGTTCAGGGATGACTACAACATAAAGGACTGGACCTACAAACTCAAGGCTGGTCAACTTAAGTTGGGAGAACCAATGAGTAGACCAAGGAGGAGAACAAGAAGACCGACGAGACGGCAAACAAACGACGGACCCGCCGCACGTCGATCACCAGATTGGAGACCGGCGCCAATGCCCGGGCCTCCAAGTTACGGATGGGAGCCCCATCCGATGTGGCATCCACCACCACCATTCGGTCCATTTTATTGGCCATGGTAGGTGAGGTAAAAATTCTTAACCCTATCTTATTATCATAAGCATTTAGATAGGGGGAGTTAAAAAATGATGAGCTAATTGTCAATTTTTAAGGGGGAGATGTAAGGTAGCTAAATTTCCTTTAGAAAGAGGGAGAAAAATAATAGCTATCTTGTTGTTACAAAAAGGGGAGAATATTACCTTTGTTAAAATAAACTCATAGAAGAGCATGTTTTAAGGGGGAGTTATAGGAAATATAAAATCAATTAAACCTTTTTGATAATGTCAAAAAGGGGGAGGATTTTTATGCATTATTTACGGTTTTGTCATCATCAAAAAGGGGGAGATTGTTGGTGCTAGAGCACCACGATCATTTGTTTTGATGATAACAAAACACGTGTTATTTAACATTTGCAATTTGAGTCCTAGATTTCAGGTCAATTGCAAATGAGGACGTGTTTAGACGGAGTTCGAGCTCACATCCAGGATGGATTGGAGGAGCTTGACGGAAAATAGAAGAGGTTCCCGTGGAGCGAAAGATTGGAGATGGAAGACAAGAAGAATATGATATATTCTTTTTTATCCTTTCATGTATCTCTTGTATTTATTTTCTTGCTCTTTTTGATTCCTTAGATCATTATGTTAAAGAGCCTCAAAGTACCCTAAAAGTAGTCCTAGGAACACCTGCATAATCCTAGGATACTTAGGTTTTCTGTAGAATACTTAGAAAACCAATATAGGGTTCAAACAGCACTTCCAGACGTCTAATTCCCAAATCAGACGTCTGATAAAGAATTTTAAGACGTCTGACTGTTGTTTCAGACGTCTGATAACTGTTAGGCTGGACATAGTTAGTTCTGTCTGATGAAATCAGATGTCCAGACCTTATACCAGACGTCCTAGGAGACGTCTGATGACTTTGCCAGACGTCAAGTTAGTGGACCGTTGGCTGGCTTAGAAAACACTCAAGATTATGACCGTTAGAGCCTTATCAGACGTCCATAGGACTTACCAGACGTCTGATAAATGACCGTTTTGCCTCGGCTGACCCAAAATCTCTTCTCAGAGATTTTCTAGCCATTGCAACGTTTGGAAATCAATTCCCACAGTAAAAGTAGGTTTCCAGACGTCCAGACATAGTGCCAGACGTCCTGTATGTCGTCTGATGGACTTGCACAAAAACCCTGTTTAGATCTGATTCAAGTCAGGGAGAAACCCGCATAGAATCAGACGTCTGACCTTGGAATCAGACGTCTTAAAGTGGCCTTCCAGACGTCTGATGCCAGAGTTAGACGCCTGATAACCCTGTCAAATGTAATCATTGTCCTGATTTCGGCCTGATTCTCTTGGGCTTTGCACCCAACGGCTATAGAACCTTTCTTAAGCCTTCCAAAGCCTTCCTAAGGCCTCTATAAATAGAGGGGAGCCTTTGCAACACAAAAACACAAGAAGAAAAACATAAGAGACACTTAGAAATACACTTGGATACACTTAGAACAACACATACACACTAAGACACACACCTTGCAATACACTTTCAAACCTTTTGTGTCCAAAGAAAAGACTCTCTTGCTCTCCAAGCTCAAGCTCCATTTTCTTGAGAGCATTCAACCGTTGCGCACCCGCTCTCCCGGCGTTGTTAACGAGAGCGACGTAGCGCCATCGCGTGGCACACGCACCGCGTCATCGTCGACGCACTCCTTGCAAAGGGGAGTTTCCTATTTCCTATAGAAGCTAGGTTTAATTTTGTTGGCTCTATAGGACTGTTGTTTTATTTTATCTTTGTATTTTGGTTGGGTATTCGCTTTGCGAATTCCCATCTCCTTCGTGGGACAAAATCCTTCTCGTGGAGAGAAGGGGTTGAGGAACGCTACCCTCGTACTTGTAGCGTGGTTGTACTGAGGTTGAATCACCCTCGTTTCAAAGTGATTCGGTTAGTGAATTTGATCAACTAGGTTGATCGGAAAATCCTAACTCGAGAGGGTTAGGTGGTGGTTTTCACCCGGTTTGGGTTTCCACCTAAAAATACCTGTGTACATTGTGCGATTGATTTTTGTGAGATTGCTTTATATTTTTATTTCCGCAATTTTATTACGTCACCCCTCCTGGTAGGGAACCTACACAAAGGCGCTCCTCCTCAGTGGCCACTTCTGTCGCTGCGAAGCGAGACAGCTCCAGAAAACACGTGCGGTACGTGCTCACGGTCATTGTCCCCTGGCGGAGAGTGTGGAACTCCCGCCTCCTCTGGTCCTGCCACGTCTGGGAAAAGTACTGCTCACAGAAGAGGGTGACGAACCGGTCCCAAGTCGGCTCGTCCCTCTCCTGTCCCCTGACCACCCTCCACCACCTGTGTGCCGCGCTCTCCAGCTGGTACGTGGCAAAGGCCACGCGGCACTCCACAGGGGGGCGAGGGGTGTCAAAAACCTTCTCGATCTGCTTGAGCCAGTCCTCCGCCTCGGTCGAGTCCTCATCCCCCTTGAAGGAGGGGGCTTCAGCTTCCCGAACTGTCCGAAAAGCTCAAAGTGGCGCTGAAGTGGAGATGCTGGTGCGCCTCCAGGTAAAGAAGCCTCGTGCTCGGAAGTGCCTGAGGAAGGTGGGGGTGGTGGAGGCCCATCCCCTCCCCCGTGTGCAGCGCCATGTCCGTCGCGTGGTCCCACAGAGGACTCCCCCTCCGCAGCCCCAGGGAGAGGCGCTCGTGGCGGCGGGTGGAGCTCCTCTCGCACGGTGTCCCGTATCAGCTGGGCGAGATCCTGGGCCTGAATGCCTGGGAGCAGAGGTTGGTCTACTGAAACGTCGACCTCAACGCGTCCACCCCTCTGACCTCGTCCTCGGCCGTGCCCGCGGCCCGCCTCACTAGTCCCGTGTCGAGGCATCTCCTGCAAGGAGATGTGAATACCGACGGAAACACGTCAATACGAAACGATATCTAACGGAGAAGTCTAAGAACATATGTCAAAAGAAACGTTGTGGTGGCTACTTTAGTTACAGACACGTGAATTGGTTATTTTCCAGTTAGTTGGTTCACTTCTCGGGACGACCTGGCTCTGATACCATCTTGTCACGACCCGATTCCCAAATCCCTACGAGACACAAGAATCGGACCAACTCGACTGATCCCAAGACTCAGTCGTCCAATGAGAAAGTAACTAAAAGAGCAGTAAAATAAACCACATTCACCATGTATATAACTAGCAGTAACAAAATACAGCAGTAAAGAGAAGAATTACTACAGTATACACCACCACAACAGTAAAGAGATAAACAGGTACATATACATGATGCTTACAATAAAAGAGTACAGTGGTAACAGAAAATACTCACTACAACAGAAGGAAAGGTACAGTGGGTACTACGCAAGTAAAACTACTGGGCTCTACTAGGCCCAGCACCCTCTGCAGCCGCCGACTCTGGCTGCTCAACATCTGGTCCTGAAAAGGTGACAAAGGTGACACGTCAGCGAAACGCTGAGTAGAGTGGCAACCAAAAGCTAAGAAAAATAGTAAGGTGGACAGTAGTTGTTATATTTTTAATCTCTTTCTTTATTTTCCATTTACTCATTATTGAGTTTTTCCTCAGATCTTTCTCTTGATCTAGAATGTTCCTCGTGGGAACTATCTTGATTGTAGTCTTTTCCGAAAAGTAGAAGTAACACGTGGTGCTCTCCTGGCCGGGAGAGTCCCCGTGGTGGTCCTACCCTCAGTCAACTACCCCAAGGTCACTGACAGACATAATGGTGACTACGGCACGCATGATAAACGCACGGGTAGCTACCCCGCACTGGCACGCGGTCAGTCGTTTCCGTTAACGGGTGCGCCCCAAAGCACAGCACGGAACCAGTATATGGTAGAGCCCTCTCAGTAACAGGGGTCCAGCCCCTTCACAATAACCAAATAGGGGTCTTGCCCCTTCACAGTCCGCGCACCCTCGCCTAACTACCCTGGTTTACCCAGTGGGCCTAACAACTCCATGTAGGAGGGTTAGCAGAACCCCGGGGCCCGTGGGGTAGCTAGTGCTCTCCCTACACTAGTAGCTCTCCTCGGTATTGTGTACATGATGGCCAAAAGTCGGTACAAAGTGGCCAGACCTAACCCCGGGTCCCTGGGGTGGCTAGCTCCGCTCTGCACTAAGCAGGGGGACAGTCACTCTCCTTGGTACTCCGTACTCAAGGGCCATCTCACTTCCTCAATTCCATTCCATTTACCTCTCAGGAGCTATACTCCTAATTCCCCGTAGGGTTCATGCTCATTTTTCTTTGACTCAGCCAATTTAGGTTTCATCATTTCAGCTTTATATTCATATAGCCCATGCTCTCAATAGTAATTATCCATTCAAAAACAGGCAGCTGTTAACCAATTACAGGCAGTTATCGTTTTCCTTTCTACTTTTCCAAGACTGCAATATATATATATTCAATCTAGTTTTCTAGTCCTAGGATTCATGCCATTCCCTAGGATCTATCGTTCAATCTAGTTTTCCAATCCTAGGGTTCATGCCATTCCCTAGGATCTATCGTTCAATCTAGTTTTTCAGTCCTATGATTCATGCCATACCCTAGGGTCTATCATTCAATCTAGTTTTTCAGTCCTAAGATTCATGCAATACCCTAGAATCTATTAATTATTTCACAAGTGCATAATTTTTGATAAACAATTAAAGGGAGCCACTCTACTCGCAAAATCGGGAGTACTGGGGGCGTGATCGGCAAGCCTGCGCGCTTTCGTAACCCCCAGCACCACAATAGAATGGGGTCCTAACACAAGGATCAATTACAAGGAGCTACTCAGAACATGATATAAATACTGTAAACAGGTAGAGGAACTAATTCTGAGAAGAATGAAACCTGAATAGTGGAAAACGAATTTCGAACGGACCCCAAACGGGTCAAAAATGACAAGTCTGCCCAAAATCAGGCGTCTGGAACATCTTCGAGACGTCTTAAATGATGGCTCAGGTCATACCTTGATCCTGCACGGTCCTTCAGACGTCCAAAATCCCGCTAAACCGTCTGGACTTAGTTTCCATACGTTTGATTGTCACTCCGGACGTCTGGAGACCCTCTCTGTCGTCTGGTGCTGTGCCTAGACGTCCGATCTGTGTGGGAGGGCGTGCCCTTGCACCTTTTCGAACGAGACCTGCACACATACGTGACCGTCCTCAACACGAAATGAGGCGGAACCATTTGGTGGAACGGCTGCATGGCCGTACACGCGAACGAAGAAAGGAAAAAAATACCGTACCTTTCAGACGTCTGGACCCTCCTCCAGACGTCTCTCGCATCGTCTGGACGTATGTCCAAACGTCTGATTCTGGGAAATTTTCCCAGAATCAGGACCTCCTCGCCCTCCACCTACAGCGCATGGCCGTGCCGCGCTCGCCTGTTGCTTGAGCTGCAGCAGCTCTCCCCAGCACCACGCTCCGGTTGCGCACCCGCCGGCCGGCCCTGGCTGCTTCGGCGAGCTTGCACCCTCGCGATCTAGCTCTCTCCCTCTTGCAGCAACCCCTCCTCCCCACGCACTCACGGCAGCAGCTGCTGCTGCCCTCGCTCGCTCACTCTCTCGCTAACAGGAAGAAGAAGAAGAAGGCGGTGGAGTGAGGGTGAGGGAGAGGAGAGGGGGGTATTTGAAGGTTGCTGTGGGGAGAGAGAGAGAAAGATGGCTGCACCTGCAGGGAGGAAGGAAAGAGAAGAAAGGAGGGCGGCGGTTCAGTCTGTGTGCGCATGCACGCAGACGCGAACCCATACACCGAAAAAATTAAATTCCAGACGTCTGGGAAGGCTTCCAGATGTCTGGCCTGACGTCTGGACCAATTCCTAGACGTCTTAAACGATGTTTGATGCCGGGGTCATAACATAAACTGCCTCATAACTGAATGCACATGTACACATTTACTGATAAATTATCTATTGAATTATTAGGTTTCGTGTGGGTAGTTAAGTTAATCCAAAGATGGCTTAATTACTTACATGAGTGTTTTTAATAGTTATTTGTCACTCTTAAAACTGCCCTTTACAATATTAATGTTTATTGTCCAAAGACTAAATATTAATGATTGTATTGTTTAGTTTACTTTATTTTGAGCATGTATTTGGTTTATTTCCTTTATTTTCAGTTAACTCCTCTCCATCTACCATAACTACCAACTTAAATTCTATTCCAGAACTAAATGGATCTAATTTTATGTTCTGGAAAGAAAGTGTCCTTATTGTTCTGGGATGCATGGATCTAGACTATGCACTTCGGGTTGATCCTCCCTCCCCTCTTACGGATAAGAGTTCTTCTGATGAAATAAGATGTTCTGACACATAATCAGACACATAGCAATGTCCCCTCTTACGGATAAGAGTTGCCATATGTAAGGAATGGTTGCATATTTGGTGGTGTCGTTGTCGAATTAAACATAGCAATGTCACTAAATATGTATATATATATTTTAAAATAAATTTTATAATTTTAACAAATAAATCACAACACATACACAAAGATCACGCATACGTAAAAGATAATTATCAAAATGCACGTTGTAATGCTCTTTGCAATGCACGTCCTCCGCTCAACAAATCACATCGGTGTATTTTGATTTTCAATCTGTGTGTTTTAGTTTTCCACTGTAATACATCAGTTGAAAATGAAAATACATCAGTGTATTTTAGCTTTCAACTAATGGAAAATGGGTTTTCACTTGAAAAGTGGAAAGTGATTTTCACCTATGGGTTTCGAGTTTTGGATTTAGAATTTAGGGTTTAGAGTTTATGGAAAGTTGTTTTACCTATGAAAAGTGATTTTTTAGTTGGAAAGTGGATTTTCACCTTTGGATTTAGGGGAACCTAAACCCTAAACACTAAACCCAAAGGTGGAAAATCACTTTCCAAGTGAAAAATCACTTTCAATAAGTGAAGAATGACTTTGCACATGTGAAAATCAAAATACATCGGTGTGTTTTGTTGAGCGAGACACGTGGGTTGCAAAGATCATTTCCCTACTTGCGCATAGAATAATTTTATAATGCATACAAATGTTAAAACAATCATGAATATAAATAAACTACAACACATTCAATACATATCAAATGAAAATTGAAATGTAACATTAATATATAAAATAAGTTTACAAATTGTATAACAATAACTGTATGTATATACACTATGCTGGGGCACCTACGCCACCAGCCCCAGGTTTACTAAAGTCACTATCCCTACATGGTGCGTAGTGTAAAGGCGTATGATTTAGCTCGTTCTCTTGCAAGAAAGTCATAAACTATTGGAATCGCTAACTCTACACCTCCATTGGTTGATTTTACTGCTCCATTGGTTAAGTAGCTTGTTGTAACTGTGAGGTCATGTCGTTTAGCTGCTTCTGCCTCTCCACATCCAATCATTCTAGCGTCTCTATCTTCTTATTAAGTTGGTCGACGACTACTAAATATGGTGAGGATCCTTTCCTCCCATAGTAGCTTGAGAATGTTTGGTTCCTTCCTCCACTATACACGAAGTCTCCGGCTCCATGGCATCAGAATCCCGAATACCTCCTCTGGTGTCATAAGTGACTATTGAAAATTCTTGGATTTCTTGTTCGTAACCTTTGGAGGATCGATGAATCAACTTCATCATATGACTCTAAATATATTTGAAATTAATCTAAGTGTTATCACATGAAAATAATAATTTTAAAATTAAATTTTATCATGTAACTTACATGTCTCTCCTGGTATGTCTTGTGAATCCATGCTCGACTACTGATATTTCCATATTTATTAACATAAATTATGCCTAATTGATGTTAGTTTGAGGGTGAATTAGGTCACAATGCATTAGGTTAGGCTACATTAGTCATTTAGCTTCATTGTGTAAATAATGTATTCTTTTGGGTTTTTATGCAATTTTTTGTTATTTATATCTAATACCTTGATTTCCTTATTTGAATATGTGCATGTACCAAGTTTGGAGCTAATTGGAGCCTCATAGAATGGAGAACTCAAGTTGAGTTGACTTATGCAAGGAGGCTAAGCTAATTAATCCCTAGCCTAATTAACCCAAGGCCTAGTCCAATTAGGAACCCAATTTTTCCTAACCCTTGACCCAATTACCTAACCTATTTCCGAACCTAATTTGGCCGACCATGAGCCTAATTTGAAACCTAATAGGGTCAACCAATCATATCACCTAAACCTACCTTAATTCACCTTATTCTTTCTACTCCTTAATCCCTTAACAAAAATCCTAAACCCTATCCTCTACCTAGCCACCACCTTAGGGTTATTCTAAAGACCCTTAGCCGCCCACCTTAGTGCCTAGTCCTCACCCTTAGATGATGATCCTATGGCCTCAATAAATCCCATCCTAAAACCTATCCTAAGCTACAACAAAACCTAATTAGTAGGCCTTATCTCTACCTTAAATCCTAGCCACGAACACTTGATCCAAAGGCCCTCCTTAGCCCTCTCTATGACCAGCCATAAGGACCACCATATGTGATCATTAAAAATCGTTTGCATGCTAAAAATAGTGATTTAATGGTGTCATTGTTAATTGTAGTATAGTTACAATGCAAATAGATATCATGTCATTTTATTTATTTACAAAATTTTACTAGTTTGTTCTATGTCGTTCACTGGGAGACAGTTATTGATATACATCACTCTCCATTATCCAAAAATTCTCTTTTATTCTAAAAATGTTAAATCTATTTACAATTGAATCAATGAATCAAAGAATAAATAAA
The DNA here is from genome assembly GCA_037157565.1 of Thalassia testudinum. Lineage (NCBI taxonomy): Eukaryota > Viridiplantae > Streptophyta > Magnoliopsida > Alismatales > Hydrocharitaceae > Thalassia > Thalassia testudinum. The sequence continues at coordinate 1,123,677 of JAZHRO010000080.1, forward strand.
TTGAATTAATTATGTACAAAATGAATCAATTAATACTAACTATAATGTCTCAAATATATTCACAGCTAAAAAGGCATAAAAAACTACTTTAACTACTCTATGTTAGTTATATACAACTATACTAAATAATACGTAAGTGTTGGTACAAAAATAACTACAAGTATATACTAAACTAAGTTATTCTAACTTATACTAACACCTATAGTAACATATACTATATGTACAATGACATATATATATGTCACTAAAGCCTTAGAAACATATTCAAATGAAAGGGCTCAAACAACATATCTATACTCTAATTATGCTATACATATATATATGTACATATATTACATACAAATATACATGTATGTATACATACTCTATACTTATACTTATATGTATATATATATACACCTACATACACATATACAATACATACACATATATACACACACATACACTAACACAAACTCATGGTACACACACCACACAAAACGCACACTAAGTATACACACAACAGACCTCTCAACACTTAGCCAATTTCAAGCTCTTCACTTAACAAAAAAGGTTAGATTTATAGTGGGCGGGACCGGTTTGATTCGCGGAATACACAACATTTTCTTCGGTGGGATCGAACTGCTATTATGAACCAATCCCTAGTTATTAGTTAAGTGTTCTAGAGTGTATAGGTTTGATGCATATCCGGCTCAACTAAACCGGACACGGATCACCAAACTAGGCTCCCAGCCCCAAACAGTATGTTCAATAGTATGCTCAAGGGATACATGCTCAGAGGGTATAGGTTTTTCTTGTGCTGTGCGCTATCAACTGAGCTGCAATTGGGTGGAAATCACTTTATGCGACTGCAGGAGCTTATCCACCACCGAGGTGGGACAAATCCATAGCACCTCATTAACGCATGCAGCGTTAGTTGAGGCCATATTTGGACCTCGAATTGAGTGTTGATTTTACATTTAATTTCAAATTAAATTATATGGTCGGAATCCCCTTACATAGGCTACATAATTGTACAATTAATTTAGGATTATAACTTATTTAATTATTTATAAAAATTAGTTAAAGTTATTGATTTATACCTGTTAAATTAAAGCTTAATTACTTAATTCATGTATAAATTAATGATTTAATGATTCAATTGACTTGATAAATAGTTAATTTACATAATAGGATATTTATTATACATTTTTAATTTATTTTAAGTCATTTGTTTTAATTTATGTACCTTTAATTACACGTTATTAATAGATATACACATAATTTAGCTATAAATATTTTTATACAGTATAAATATATTATAAATAGGTTGAAAATATTTAAACTTAATATATACATGTGTACAATATAATTTACTTCAGCAATAAGTTAAATTACTAATTTATTTTATTTTAATGTAATAATTTACCTAATTACCTTAATAATCTAATTATATACAATAAATACATAAATAAATCAATGTACAAGTATAATTAGGTATATAATAAATACTTAAATACATATGTACAATTTCAGATACTATTATACAAGTTTAGGCATTTAGTTATTGATGGCAATGCTACCATCCGTCATAACTAGCTTAAATTAGTTGAAATCAAGTGATAAAAACTTCTGAATGATTGCTTGAGAACAGTAATTTCATGTAGATCTGTTTTGAGGAGAAACAATAAAATGGGATTAAATCTGTAGTTTAGACATCACATCATAAATGTAGAGAAACCATGGGGTCACCAAGGGGTTAATTGAAGGTCAATTGAGCAATAAAGTCCAAAAAATGAGTCAACACTGACAGAAATGTGGTTTCACGCGTTTCAAGAATTAAATAAATACCCAAAACCCTAATTTTAGACCTGCTTAAATTGAAGAGGTTTTGGTCAGGATAAAATTAATATAAACCTCCTAAAATTCATAAAAAAGATATTTTAAGAGGTTTGGTACTCTTGGTTTAACTATCTGAACTCATTTTGACCTAGAATAGAGTTTTAGACGGGATTTTCATTGATTTGGGCTTCTACCTAAATTACCCAATCAAACGTGCTCAAAACTAAAATTCAAGTTCACCGTTAGATTCCTTGGGTCTAAATTTGATTTTTGCTAAAATTTGGGTCCAATCAGAATCGATCTTGATCTATTTGCAATTTAGTCTCTAAGATCTCTATTTCTCTCACTTATGCTCTTAGGTTTCAAGTTTATTACAAATACTCCCTTAACTTTGTTGTCTCCTTAACAAAATGCGCCTTTTCGCCATTGAAGGTCTGAACAGAATCTCTCTATGACCTGCTGACCTTCAAACTTGGAAAACTCATTGATTTCTCAATCAAATGCTCTCAAATTTGGAAGTAATGTTCCCTAGGAGATCCTCTACTGATTGAACCTAATTCCAGAGCCCAATCACAAGCCAAAATCTCTGAAAAATCTCAAAATTTAGTGGTTTTTCCTCAGGAATTTTGCGAGGAATTCACATTGATTTAGGGAGAATCAAGCCCTAATCGACATCTATATAAACTCCTGAAGGTTTCGGTGTGCTTCTTAGCTTGGTTCTAAGCTAAAAAGCTTCTTCCTTCTCTACCTTTGGCTATCTCCGACCGCAGCTTTGGCAAGCTCCTCAATTCCCCTTCGCCGCCTTTTACCATGTACAATAGGTAGAGGGAACATCTTCCCTGACTTCTTCCGTGCCTAGTGGGCCAAAGCCAGGGATGCTTGATGATAAGCATGATTTTGTACATGAAAAGATTTGAGTTGGAAACCCGTTGTCGTAGTGCGTAGAAATCCATTAACCAGATAAAATTTATACTGAAACTCTAAGGAAGTCTCGGGTCGAACACATGGAGGTGAACGTTTGGTTTTGAAATCCGCACTTTATTTATTTTTGTTGTTTTTATCTTTTACAATTTTTTTGGTATTTTAATATGGTAAGAGATCATGTCGATGAAATCTAACTAGTCTACTTGCAAAATAAGACACACACAGGGAGAGAGAGAGAGAGAGAGAGAGAGAGAGAAAATCAATGTATATTTCAAAGAGTTTGCTATAGATAAGAAAGCAGAAAAACTACACTAGAAATCAAAAGGATAGAGAGAGGTGAGAAGTGTCACCCTCGACGGATGCTTGGAGAATGAATCGCTCTGACGGCGCCTGGATGAAAGTAGTGAGAGGTTGGATGAAGGAGAATAGCGGTGGAGGAAGGAGGACGGGACGGGACGGTGTTGTGGTGAGGATCTTCTTCTAGAAGGTGGTGAGAGGACAGCCACAGGATGCTCCACAAATGGGGGTGAGAGGCGGGAACAAATGTTGGTTTTCTACTCTAGAGGAGCATCTCGGACTTCGGACAAGCTCTCTTTAGAGCCTTGGAGGTGGTGAGGGAGAGAAAGGAAGAGATGATGATGGATGAAGGGGTGTAGGTTCTTTTATAGTGGAAGGGGAGAGGCAAAAATCTATCCATGGGCAATAGTGACATTAAAGGTGTCGCTGAAGATCCGCCTTAAACGTCGTTGAAGCTCGCGCACACTACTGCTGGTGCTCGGACACGTGCCTCGCTAGGGCTATTACCGCTGCGTGCATCACACACCCATGCCTCGCGCTGTTGTGCCATGCGCGAGCGCGTTGGCATTGAGCACTGCACTATTGCGTGCTGTGTCACACGCCTGTTGCTCTGCGCCTGTCCAATAGAAGATTTGAGGTGCTGGAGGAATCGACCATGTGCCACAGGTTTAAGAGGTGCATGGCATGACCGATGAGCCAAAGGAGAGGAAGTGTTCAGTTGAAGAGTTATCGGCGTCCGCTGGTTGTGAGATTATGGCTTTGCTCTGTGAGGGCGAGGCAGGGTCCATTTCCAATCGTAGGATTGAGATCCAACGGTTGGGATTACATGCTGAAGTTGAGCGGAGGGACTTGGTCAGCTTTGGGCAGTTCAAATGGTGCCACGTGGCATATCTGGGCCGCCCATCTTTAAATTCTTATAAGTGGTACCACAAATGTTAGATTGGGTCGATTTTCTTGTCATTGAGCTTCGATCGTCAATCTAGATCTATTCGTGCGGTCAGATTTGTTGTTCGAAACTCCAAATTGCGTCACCTACCCCCTTGGCCGTTGATCTTCCTTGGACTGCATATGGTGCTATGGGAGTCCAATCAAGGTGATTTCGAAGGAGTTGGACTTCGATCGTCATCTTGATCAGATCCATTCAATTGGATCGTCAATTCGAGGTCCTGAATTAAATCTCCTTCTCTCCTGGCTATAAAAGGATGCAATTAACCTCAAATTTATACACACTATTCTAAATGCAGAATGATGCATGCTATGTAATATTTATAATATGGAATGCATATCTAAGCTTAGGTACATGCATAAATAGGCATTTTATCCTAAATAAATGTGTCTACATCATACCCCCATGCCTATCTTTTGCTACTCCCTAGCAAAATCAAACTAATTGTTATGTATAAAAATAAAATTAGGACTCGATTACTTAAGCCTAAGTTGTTTATTAATAATAGAAAATTTCAACTAAGGTCCTAAACTACGAGGACTCAATAGTGCCCAAGTGCCTGCCAAAATGCTAATCCGCAAGTCCTTATCTTATTTGAAAAGGGAAGATACATTTTTTTTTAATTTTTATTCTTTTCTAATTTTTTTGGATTTTTGAGTTTAAGGTTTCAGGCCAGCTTTTTACGACTACCCAACCCACCGAAGACTCGAAAAGAACTTTAAGTTCTAAGCATCTTGTGAAAGGTGATAGACTTACTAGGCAGCTGTTAGAACAGATTTCTGGTTTCTACAACCCTAAGTGACTTAAAAATTCAATCTCAAGGTTTGTCTTTTGGATCGGTAGCTTTCTCCCTACTTTTGAATTTTTTTATGAGGTCAAGACAAGGGTAAATCATGTGTATATCTCCCTGGTTTATTCTACTCCCCACTTATTCCCTAAGTGTTTTGGGAATTATTTGTGCATTTTTGTGTGCTAGGTTCTAAACAACCAGCCAATGAGTTATTACCACCTACCAATTGCCAGTCATACTCGTGCAGTGAAGTGTAGCTTTATTTATTTATTTATTTTCTCCTTTTTTATTTTTTTCCTATTTTTTTCTTTTTCTTTTTGAGTATCATTTTTTTTCTTTTTTTGAGTAGGTAGCTTCCCAGATCTAAGATTTACCTAAAGGCAATAGGAAGAGAATGGTTGTATGGCTGGGCTCTGGACAACCGGTCAATGAGTTGTTGCCACCAACAACTTGCCAGCTATACCACCCTAAAAGGTTCATTAGCTACCTAATTTTCGTAAAAATCGCCAAGGAGTGAGTCAGTGCAAAATGTGTGCAGATGTTTAGACTTAAAGTCTCCCCAAATAAGAGAGCGGGTTGATAAGTCGTGTACTTATCACCCCAATTTATTAACCAAATTAAAATAAGATTAATGTGCCAAGGACTTGAGAACAAGTCCACATTTTAGTTGACACTCAGGCTGATTAAGCTCGGAGACCTAAAGAGTCTAAGTGTTTAGGTCCTAAAGTATCATTTCCTAAAGTTAACAATGACTAATGCCTAAGTTCTCTTTTCCCAATTTTTTTTTTTTTTTAAAGAAAGTAAAAGAAATTACACGGAGCTAACAAAATAATTTCAAGATTAAGTATCCACCCCCATACCTAAATGATGCAATATCCTCATTGTAAAAATAAAGACATGAAAAGGGCAGAATAAGCAAAGTATCACTTGATTTCGTGACAATCCGGTCGACTCTGCAAAGAGAAAGGAGTGTTCACACGTGCTAAGTTTATTGCCTTCAACTATGCATATTATGAAAACAAGGAAGAGGTTAAAAATTCACAAGTACAAGTTAAAATCAAAATGAAAATATTGATCTCAGGACCTTCTAGCAAGTGTCCACAGATGTGGACTAGATTATGGTGCAGACTCATACCCAGGGCCGAGTGATTCTAAGGTTCTGGATGAAAATCACCCAGAACCAAAGATTATTGTGCTTGTGGTGCCGGGCCTGCGGTTTGGTGGTGTGCAACCCAAGTCTGAAATGTCAGGCAATGGGTAGATCTAATACTCTAGGTTCATATGTCCACTTAGAGTTTATCTCAGAAAGATAGTCAATTGTTATGTACTTAGGTTGCACATCCTCAATGTCAAAATTATCATAAGGGTCCTGGTAGAAGGTAGGTGGTTTCAGGTCAACAGGAACCCTTAAATCCATAATTGTATTTCCCTCAGAATTAGCCTCACAAATTTTAACTTCCAAATTCCTATCCTCCAAGTTCAAGTGTTCAGTTTTTGGGACCTCAAGATCATTGTACACCCCATCTAAAATATCCAAGTCCAACAATTGTGGTTGAATCGGGATTGACTTGGGTATAATGATTTCCAAATCAAAATCATAATAATCCTTTCAGGGTGTGGTTGAAGGATGGGGCTATTGATTGAATCTTCTAGTAAATCAGGATTCAGATCCTCCAAGTTAGCCCCAAGAGGATCACATTCTTCAATGATCGGGCTGTCAAATAGTTCATCAGATTCCTCAGGCCTTTTTGTCTCACTAAAACTATTTTCTTTGAGCTCAAGTGTGATCTCGCCTACAGATTCTTCACCCTCATAATCAAAGAATTCTTGATCCTCATTTATATATGTCTCACAATCATATGTTATTCCTTGGTCTATAGAGACATTTTTCTTCGCTCCTTGGCTCAAGGATCTCGGGTGAGAAAATCGATTTATCCTCAATGGGTTGCTTTAGACCAACCTGGTCATCCCTGGTCTCAGGAAATGTGTCCCCCCTGATAGGTGCCTGAGCGGGTTCTAACATTGGCTCTTCTGAAGGGGGTTCATCTTGAGAACCATCCCAAGATTGGACTAAGGCAACCATGAATTTCATCCTCAATCTTAATAATTTCCCTAGCAAAAACTCACCCAGGCCCCTATCCTTAACATCTTGGAGCCAATCCAATAAAGAACTATTAAGCACATTAATCATTTTGATTATAGGCTCCAATGCTTCAGTGCATGATCTTGGCTGAGCTTCTAAAGATTGTATAGTGTTCCTCAAGTTAGCCAACACCCTATCCTGGACCTGATTCTCCTGAACCGAATAGTTCGGTTCATGGTTGGGTCGGTTTGGGTTTAATTTAGGAGATTCAAGATATTGAGGTTCTAGGGGTCCTCCCTGATAGTATATCGTTCCGGGTTCAAAGAATGGTGGTGACCTATATTCAGTATAATCCTGGTGAGGGTAGGTGTTATATCCTTCCTGATTGTAGATCAAGTTGGTTTGTTCATAAGAGGGTGGTGATCTATAATTAGTGTAGCTCTGGGAGGGATAGTAATTATGATCATAATGTCTAGGGTTAGGTCTTGGATATTGAGGTTCGGAATCATATCCCCAATTAAAGTTATCCTAATTAGGAGATGGGTAATCATAAGTCAAGTTGGGATAGTAATCATTTTGAGGATAAGTGGTGGTAGGAGGGTAGGATTGGAATTGTGTGTATGGTGTGGAAGAATACATGATGACGTAAAAGGGAAAACAGAACCGAGAAAGGTGTCCTGCAATACAATCAACCAAACCTGTCCTTAGGTGGGTAGCCTAAAGACCTATAGACTCCCAGGATCCATCTTGAGATGAAAGAAACGATTTAATCTACATTTATTTGGTCAATCCAACCAGTTAGAGGGAGGGGTTGGGGAGAAGGTTCTTCCTTTGGCTTACGCCGTCAGTTCCTTTGATACCCCCAAACTGTGGTCGTTTGATGCAACTTTCCTAGCTAAACATCAAATGGACCAGTAGAAGTAGATTAATAAAAAAAAATGTCAGTTGGAGTCCCAAAGAGCGATTTAATCCTTAAGGCCAACATCCACTCAGTTTTAATTAAGTTTGGGATGCTTGTGTTCTTGGAATGTGATGGGCCCTTTAGATGGGTTGTGTCCTTAATGATCAATTCAAATGTGTGTGTATGCACAACTAGGATTTTCAAACAAGGTTATTATGATGTGTCTTTTAGGGTTTACCTTGTTTAGTAGCTTTTAGGGTTTAATCTTTAGGTTTGTTCAATCAGGTTCAATATAACACTCTAAGTTTTGAAAGTACTGGTGATGATATATTCCTTTAAAAATAAGAAAAAATGTGGAGTGCCTGGTTAGTTCCTAAAAATTAATCTTATGGGGCAAGCTATTGATGAATCACTTTTATATTAAGTGGTGCGGCCCAAACAGTGCAATCAATTGACCTGTTGCACCACTTGATCGAGGCACACAATTGTTTAACCTATTCAAAATTTCTACTCACTTATTTGTGTGTTGAATTAAGGTGTATTGGATCCACAGGTTAGATTTCGGTTAAGTGGTAAAATCATTGCAAAGTGGTGTACCTTAGGTCGAGAGTTGTGGGTGCTTAATATATGTAACTTTCAGTTAAATCCCACAAGAGAAGAGTATTTTTTCTATTTTTTAATTTATGCAGGCGGGTGAGGTGAGGTGAAGTGACAATCAAACAATCAGATCTATCCTAGGGTTTATAAAAATACCTAGGTTGATTTGAGTTTGAGTTATTAGGTGGCGGAATGAAAATCTAATTGGTGGTGGTGGTGGGGATACACTTACAAAACCTTCTAACTGCACTTTACTCCAATCTATTCCGCTTTGGTTCACCTTGGAAGGGTACCTGGAATCACAGAAAGAAAGGAGTAAAGTGAGCTAAAAAGTTAAGTAAGGTTGAAAATGCAGTAAAAACCAAAGAGTGTTGCCTCCCTGGCAATGACGCCAAAATGATAAGCGTGATTTTGTACATGAAAAGATTTGAGTTGGAAACCCATCATCTAGTGCGTAGAAATCCGCTAACCAGATAAAATTTATATTGAAACTCCAAGGAGGTCCCGGGTCGAACACAGGGAGGCGAATGTTTGGTTTTGAAATCCGTGCTAAGATTTTATTTTATTTTTATCATTTACAATTTTTTTGGTATTTTAATACGGCAAGAGATTTGGTCGATGAAATCTAACTAATTTACTTGCAAAATAAGACAAAGAGAGAGAGAGCATCAATGTATATTTCAAAGAATTTGCTACAGATAAGAAAGTAGAAAAACTACACTAGAAAGTAAAAAGATAGAGAGAGGTAAGAAGAGTCCCCCTCGACGGTCGCTTGGAGGATGACTCGCTCTGACAGTGCCTGGACGAAGGTGGTGAGAGGTTGGATGAAGGAGAACAGTAGCGAAGGAAGGAGGACGAGATGGGATGGTGTCGTGGCGAGGATCTTCTTCCGAAAGGTGGTAAGAGGACGACCATGGGATGCTCCACGAATGGGGGTGAGAGGCAGGAACAAATGTTGGTTTTCTACTCTAAAAGAGCATCCCAGGCTTAGGACAAGCTCTCTTTAGAGCCTTGGAGGTGGTAAGGGAGGGAAAGGAAGAGATGATGATGGATGGAGGGGGGTAGGTCCTTTTATAGTGGAAGGGGAGAGGCAAAAATCCGTCCATGGGCTATAGCGATATCAAAGGCGTTGTTGAAGACCCACCCTAAACTTGTGCTAAAGCTCACGCACACCACCGCTGGCGCTCGCACACGCACCTTGCTGGTGCTGCTGCCGCTGCACGCATCATGCGCCCATGCCTCTGATGATAATGTCATCATTAACCATAATTAACTTTATTCAGTCATAATCCACTGATAAATGCTCCTACATATTCGCAAAAGGGCCATAATTTATTACATATCCATTCGGAAAGATAAACATGAAAACAGGGATAAAAATGTAGTTTTAACAGAATATCCTAATTGTAGAACAATCACGGGGTTTCTTAGGGGCTAATTAAAGGTCAAATGATCATAAATGTCTAATAAGTGGGTTCATGCAGATAGAAATGGATTTTCAGGCATTTCGAGAATTAAATGACATCTGAAATCCTAAAAATAGACCTGCTTAATTAATTGAGGTTCTGGTTAGGATAAAATTCACCTAAACCTTCTAAAATTCATGGAAAATATTCTATAAGGTTTGGTATGTTGGATTTAACCATTGGAACTCAATTTGACCTAAAATAGAGTCTCAGATAAATAGTTGCCCTAATTTGGGTTTCTACGTAATTTACCTACTCAAGTGTAGTCAAACCTAAAATCTAGCTTCACCATCATATTCCCTGGGTCCAAATTAGGTTTGTACCAAAATTCGGGCCCAATCAGAGATCATCTTGACCTAGTTTGCATTTTGGTCCAATCTGATTCTTCTTCTCTCACTTAAAACCCTAGCTTTCAATATTATTTGCAGATACCCCCCTAACTTCATCATATTATTTACAAATAGGTCCCCTTCGCCTTCAGACTCCTAAACCCAATTTCGGCGACCTTCAATCAAGGAGTTCTTGATTTCTTGCCCAATCTCTTCCAATTTTGGAAGGGAGACTCCTGAGAGATTTTCCTATGATCTAAACGTAGTTTTGGGCTCTAATTCTTTCCCAATCTCCCATGCGAACGCATGGGAGATGTGGGTATCCCACATGCGCAAATTGGATGATGCTTGAAAGCTTCCTACCATTCTTGGAATCCCGCTCTAAGACCTATAAAAGGACCCATATTGCATTCCTTACCTCCTTAGCAAGGTTTTGAGACCAAATACCCCTTCTTCCTCCATCCCCAACCAAGCTCCACCTTAGCTTCGGCGGCCTCCTTCCCCATCTTCCTACGGATGGCCAATGGACAAATTGGCCCATCCAACCTCTTCCTTACATTCTTCTGTGCCTTGCTAGCCACAGTAAGGGTGTCCTCTCCCTTTCCTCGCCGCTGTCTCCCTCCTCGGAGCCCTCGTCTTCCACGGCATCGGCCAATCAAAGCCGGTGCCTTCCTGCCCCTTTCATCCATTGCTTTAGGTCTTATTAGCTTCCCCTCCCTCTCTAGATCATCCTCGACTCCTTTATTCTTCAAATCAACCACCGACCACGCCTCTCCCCCTCCATCTTCTTCCGCTTCGGCAATGCTTATCCGCCACTCCATCACACGAATCTCGCCTCTACCACCCCCATTAGCTTTGTTGCGATCCCACCGAGTAAAGCCCTAACCTATTTCCATGATTAGCCACTCTACTGTCTCCTTGAACACCACCACCTTCGGAGCTCTGCCCCAACCTCGCCCTTTGCACACATACCTCCCCACATCACGAAACCACTACCATCACATCCACCATATCCGTGTGACCCTCCTGAAGTGTTCTAATGTGGCCGAGAGGCCGTATCTAATGTTTTAGGTTACTACTGCCCTCCGTTGCCACCACTAAGGAAAAAGGAGAAGGTTGTCATAAAGCAGAAGAGGAAGAAGAGGCTCTGAGAAGAGCCAAGACAGAAGAAGAAAAGAGAAGAAAGAAGAAGAAGCCAAAGAAGAAGAAAAGAAGAAAATCAGAGTACTGTAGCAAAAGAGCATTTAAGTCGTCTGATTGAAAAATCAGATGTCCGAGTATTGTTCATTTATTTTAGATGTTGAGTAATTGATATATATGTATACATAGACTAATAATTAGTGATTCAAATCACCATTATTTTATCTTAGATATCTTTTTGCCTTGTTAAACTCATGATATATTTATGTTTTACATTGAATATCAGATTTGAGTAGATATTATTCATTGATTATCATTATTGGCTTGATTTCTTATGCTTATTTATATTTTGATTAAAGATTAGCGTGTGAATTCCTATTTGCTCCTTGTGTTCGACTTCGGATTTCATTTCTAGATATCTGAGTTTATAAATTGTATTTGTTGAAGAGATATTCAGGAGACTTTACTACAACAAGACACTTTAATCTCCCGAATAGCCCATTCAACAGCCTCACACTGCTGTGTTGCGTGCGCGTGCATGTTGGCGCTGAGCACTGCGCTGCTGCGCGCCTCTCACGTGCGCGTGTCACACGCCTCTTGCTCCGTGCACACCCGATTGAAGATTCGAGGTGTTGGAGGAATTGACCCCACGCTAGGGGTTTGAGAGGTGCGCGGCGTGACCGATGCGCCAAAGGAGAGGAAGTGTTGAGTTGAAGAGTTATCGGCATCTATTCGTGTGATCGTGGTTGTCGGATTTTCATCCAATGGTCACGATATGATCTTGAGCTCTCCTCTTGTGAAGGTGAGGTAGGGTCCATTTCCAGCCATTGGATTGAGATCCAACGGCTGGGGTTACAGGCTGAAGTTGAGCGGAGGGACTTGGCCGACTTTGGGTGGTTCAGATGGTGCCATGTGGCACCATCTGGGCTGGCCATCTTTAGATGCTTGTAAGTAGCGCCACGGATGTCAGATTGAGTCGATTTTCACACCGTTGGGCTACGATCGTCGATGCAGATCCATCTATGCAGTCGGATTCGTCGTTTGAAGCTCCAAATTGCATCACCTAGTCCCTTGGTTGTTGATCTTCCTCGGACTGCATATGGTGCTATAGGAGTCTGATCAAAGCGATTTCGGAGGCGTTGGACTTCGATCGTCATCCTGATCAGATCCGTATGGTCGGATCATCAATCCAAGGCCCTGAATTAAATATCCTTATCTCTTGTCCATAAAAGGATGCATTAACCTAAAATTTATACACACTATTCTAAATGCAGCATGATGCATGTTATGCAATATTTATAATATGGAATGCGTATCTAAGCTTAGGAACATGCATCCATAGCCATTTTATCCTAAATAAATGTGTCTACATCACTTGACCTCTTCTTCCTCGCCGTCTCTCCCACCGGAGAAGTTCGTCTTCTCCACGTTTGGCCATCACACCAGCATGGATTCGTTGCCCCTCACATCTAGTAACATAGTTCTTCTCCATCCTTTCTCTCTCTAACTTAGGTTTAGACCCTTTACACCTCAATTCAACTGTCATTCGCCTCTCTCCCCCTCCATTTTCTCCACAGCCGGCGATGCCTTTGGCGAAGCCGTGCCATAGCTATGCTACCGCAAAGAACCACACCACCACCTCCATTAGCATTGCCTCGACTTCACTAACAAAATCCCTAACTTTATTAGGGTTTCCATCCACCGAATCACCCCATCGACCAAACCCACTTCCGGTCACCTTCCCCGTCACCGATCGACCTCCACCGGCCACTAAACACCACAAGAACACCGTGTTCACACTCACCGTGGTTCGACAAAGGTCATGAGCAATTTTAATTGGGCCAATAGGCCGTATTTTGTCTCTTAAGTTTTTGATTGGAGCACTACCGTCACCGCCATCATCTTCAGCTCCAACCACTGCTTTTCGACCATCTCCAGGTGCCAATCAACCTCTAGCTGATGCGGAACCTCTCCTTGGAGACACCTACTGCCTCAATTAAGCGAAAGAACAACACCAGCAGCTTGAATAAGGAGTTCCAATCCTCTGCAGCTTCGCGTGAAGACGAGGGCACATTTAGTGCCACATCGTATGTGAAGACGCTGCCAACATCGTATAAGTGGAATTCGTGACAATGGCTTCTCGCCTCGACACGGAGGGGTGAGGTCCCTCATGCCTCACTCACACCTTTCACTCCTTTCTCATCACCACACCTGGTGAGCCTGGACCCTATATTAGACTCGATAACCCGGTTACTGTGCATGCCCGTATACCTGCTTAGAGAGATAGAGAGAATTTCCGAGGGTAGGGGTAGGTTTTGCACTGTGCTCCTCAAGATGTGTGCCTAAATGCCTAACACTTAGCATCTCTAAGGCATTGCCTTGTGCTCTATGACTTGTGTGGTGCTATGATCATTTAAATCATCTGGTCTCAATGGCCGACGTTTGATTTGGTAATGTTGAGATATTTGAGCTTGAACTTGACATCTGGTTGACATGGCATTTGACAATTAGTGGTTCTAATTAATGTTGGAAAATTTGATTGGTTGATGCGCTTAATTTGAGGGATTAAGTGGTGATTTAAATCACCATTCTTTTTAGATTTTTGATTTCTTTTTATCCCAATAACTTGTGATACAATTGAATATCATTTTGAGTACATTATTATTCATTGAATGTCTTTCTTGTGTTTAGTTGATTGTGCTCATTCTTACTAATTGTGATTAGTGCATGAATTATAATTTTCTCCTTACGAACGACCTCGAACTCACTTCTATTTCTTGAGTTTTACAAATTTAAATGTTTTAGTGTGTTTGTTGATCGTACTACAACGCGTGATCGCAGCGGATTCGTACGCGAAAAGGTTTGAGTTTGGAAAACCCATTGTCGTAGTTCTATTCGCGAGAAAATCCGTCGATCAGATAAAATTTATAACCGAAACTCGAAAAGTGAGTCCCGGGTCGAATACATTGAGGCAGACGTTTGGTTTTATGAAATCCACGTTTCACTTTTCTTTCTTTTTTTGTCATTTTTATCTTTTATAATTTTTTTTGGAATTTTTTAAAACGCAAGAGATCAGATCAACGATTGTTTATCTAACTAATCTACTTGTAAAATATAAGAGAAAGAGAGAGAGAGAATCACATATAGTTCTCAATCAAACGTTTGCTACAACTAGGAAAGCGGGAAAGATTACACTATGAAACCAATAACGATAGAAAATGTGAGAGAATCCCCCTCAACGATCTCTCGGAGGACGACTCGCTTTGACGTTGCCTGGAGGAAGCTGGTGAGGAGCAGGACGAATGAGGATATAGCCAGAGGACGGAGGATGGGGCAGGACGGCGTCGCGGCGAGGATCTTCTTCCCGAAGGGCAATGAGAGGATAGCCACGAGATGCTTCACGAATGGGGATGAGAGGTGGGAAAACTATTTTCTTTTCTACTTTAGAGGAGCATCTCGGGCTTGGGACATGCTTTCTCTAGAGTCTTAGAGGTGGTGAGAGAAAGAAAGGAGGGGATGAAGAAAAGTGGGAGGGGTAGAGGTCCTTTATAGTGGAGGAAAGAATCAAATTTGTATATAGGACATTTAGTGATGGTCATAAACGTCACTGAAGATCCACCGCAAACATTGCTGAAGACAGACTTGTGCCCACGCTGCAGTTGTGCTAGCGCGCACGGAGCGTCCGCGTGCATACCTCCACGCATGCGCGGGTGTGCCTGCGCTGCTGTGCACATGTGGTGGTGCGTGCGTGCGCATGGGCGGCCTGGGTTGCGTCATGTGGCACAATCTAGGCCATCCATCTTCTTTCCATTGTAGGGGTTGCTACAAAGGTCGGATTGGGTTGATTTTCACGTCGTTGGGCTGCGACAGTCGACTCGAATCCATCCACGCTGTTGGGTTTGTCGTTTAAGCTCTGAATTATGTCACCTAGTCCCTTGGCCGTTGATCTTCCTCGGATTGCATATGGTGCTATGGGACTCCGATCAAGGCGATTTCAGAGACGTTGGACTTCGATTGTTGTCCTGATCAGATCCGTACGATCGGATCGTTAATTTGAGGCTCTGAAATAAATATACACAACTACTTTAAATGCAGAATGATGCATGCCATGCAATATTTATAATATGGAATGCAAATATAAGCCTAGGAACATGCATAAATAGGCATTTAACCTGAATGGATGTGTCTACATCATACCCCCATGCATATCTTTTGCTAGTCCTTAGAAAAATTAAATTACATGCTATGTATAAAGAATAAAATTAGGACTCGATTGCTTAGGCAAAGTCGCTTACTAACAATAGAAAATTTCAACTAAGGTCCTAAACTACGAAAACTCAACAGTACCTGAGTGTCTACCAGAATGTAGACCACCCATGTGCTTGCCTTATTTGAAAAGGAAAGATGCATTTTTTGATTTTTCTTCTTTTCTAATTTTTTTGGACTTTTGGAGTTTGAGAGTTTCAGGATAACTTTTTACAGCTACCCGACCCGGCCAAGACTCGAAAAGAACTCTAAGTGCTAAGCATCTTGTGAAAGGGTGATAGACTCACAGGCGGTCATTAAAATAGACTTCGGGTTTCTACAACCCTAGGTGACCTTAAAGATTTCTGCCTAGAGGTTTATCTTTCCGAATGGTAGCTTTCTCCCTACTTCTAAATTTTTTATGGGATCAACACAAAGGCGAACCCAATGTATATCTCGGTTTATTCTACTTCCTCACTTCTTCTCTAAGTTTTTTGGGAATTATTGTCCATTTTTGTGAGCTGGGCTCTGGACAACCGGCCAATGGGCTGTTACCCATGGTAACTTGCTAGCCATACTCGTGTGGTAAAGTGTGATTTTATTTTTTTTATTTTCTCCTTTTTCTATTTTTTTTCTTTTTATTCTAAGTATTTCTTTTTTTTTCTAAGTAGGTGGCTTCCCTAATCTAAGAGTTACCTAAAGGCATTAGGAAGAGAATGGTCATGTGGCTGGGCTCTGGACAACCGGCCAATGAACTGTTACCACCGACAACTTGCCAGCCATTCCACCCTAGACGGTTCATTAGCTACCCAATTTCCAAAGAAACCGCTGAAAAGTGAGTCAGTGCAAACAGTGTGTAGATGCTTAGGCTTAAAGTCCTCTCAAATCAGAGGGCGGGTTGATAAGTCGTATACTTATCACCCCAATTTATTGACCAATTTAAAATAGAATTACTTGGCGAGGACTCGAGAGTAAGTCCACATTCGAGTGGACACCCAAGCTAATTAAGCTCGAAGACCTGAAGAGTCTAAGTATTTAGGTCTTCTCGTATCATTTCCTAAAGTTGATAACGCCTAATGCCTAAGTTATCTTCTCCTAATTCTTTTATTTTTTTCTTTTTTTTATCTTTTTGAATTTTCATTTTTCTTAAGAAACTAAAAGAAATTCTACAGAGTTAACAAAATAATTTCAGGAATTAATTATCCACCCCCCATGCCTAAATGATGAAATGTCCTCATTGTAAAAATAAAGACATGAAAAGGGCGGAGTAAACAGAATATCACTTGAATTTCGTGATAACCCGGTCAGCTCTGTAGAGAGAAGAGAGTATACACACGTGCTAAGCTTAATGCCTTTAGCTAGGCATAATATATAGACAATGAAGAAATTGAGAATTCACAAGTACAGGTTAGAATCAAAATCAAAAGATTAATCCTCAAACCCACTAGCAGAAGATGTCCACAAACGTGGACTAAGTTGTGGTGCAAACCCATGCCCTTCAAGTGGTTCTAAGGTTTTGGATGAAAATCACCCAGAACCTAAGATTATTATGCTTACGGGGCTAGGCCTGCGGTTTGGTGGTGTGCAACCCAAGACTAAAGTGTCAGACAACAGATTGATCTGATTCATTAAAATCGGGTGTCCACTTATAGTTCAGCTCCAGAAGATAGTCAATTATTCCAAGCTTGGGTCGCACGTTAAAGATATCACAAGGGTCCTGGTAAAAAGTTGGTGGTTTTAGGTCAATAGGAACCCGTAGATCCAAAATCATAGTTCCCTCAGAAGCAGCTTCCCAAATTTTCATTTCCACATTTCTACCCTCTAAAATCAATGTTTCCGAGACCTCCAAATCATTGTACACCCCATCTAAAGTACCCAAGTCTAATTATTGTGGCTGAATCAGGATTGATTTGGGTCTGGTGATATCAAAAATATCATCATTCAATTCTTTAGGGTGTGGTTGAGGAATGGGGCTACTGATTGAATCATTAGGATTTGAATTGTCCAAGTTAGCCCCAACATGATCATACTCTTCAATGATTGGGCTATCAAATGGCTCATTAGATTCCTCATGCCCGTTTGTCTCACTAAAATCATCTTCCTTACACTCAAGTGAGACTTCACTAAGAGATTCTTCACCCTTAGAGTCAAAGAATTCATGATTCTCATTTATATATGTCTCAAAATCGACTGTTATTTCTTGGTTCAAAGAGACATATTTTTCCCCGCTCCCTAGCTCGGGGATCTCGGGTGAATCAATCGGTTCATCCTCAATGGGTTGCTCTAGCCCAACCTGGTCATCCCCAGTCTCAGAAAATGTTTCCCCCCCGACAGGCACTTGAGTAGGTTCAGACATTGGCTCTCCTGGAGAGGGTTCATCTTGAGAATCTTCCCAATATTTGACTAGGGCAACCACAAATTTCATCCTCAACCTCGACAATTTCCCAAGTAGAAACTCACCCAAGTCCCTATCCCCAGCATTTTGGAGCAAATCCAATAGAGAACTGTTAAGTTTATCAATCATTTTGATCATAGGCTCCAATGCTTCAGTGCATGGTATTGGCTGAGCTTCTAAAGATTGGATGGTGTTCCTCAAGTTAGCCAACACCTTGTCTTGGACCTAGTTCACCTAAACCAAATGGTTCGATTCAGGTTTGGGTTAAATCTAGGGGAGTCAAGATATCGAGGTTCTCGGGTCCCTCCTTGACAGCAGGTCATTCTAGGTTGTTCAAAGAATGGTGGTGACCTATATTCAGTGGAATACTGAGGAGGGTAGGTGTTAAAATCATCATATCCTTCTTGATTGTAGATCGGGTTAGGTTGATCATCAAAGGGTGGAGATCTATAATCATTGTAGCTCTAGGAAGGATAGTAATCATAGTCTTGTTGTCCAGGGTTAGGCCCTGGACACGAAGGTCTGGATTCATATCCCCAATCAAAGTTGTCCCGGCTAGGAGATGGGTAGTCATAAGTCAAGTTGGGACAGTAATCATCTTAGTGATAAGTGTTGGTAGGAGGGTAGGATGGGAAATGCATGTAAGATGTGGAAGGATACATGGTAGAATAGGAGGGGAAATCAGAAGAAAGAAAGGAGCCTTACAATGCAAGCAATCAACTCTGTTCTTAGGTGGGTTAGCCTAAAGACCTACAGACTCTTAGGACTCGTCTTGAGATTATAACCAATTTGGTCTACTTTTATTCAGTCAATCTAACCAGTTAGGAGGGGTTGGGGAGAAGGTTCTTCCTTTAGCTTGCACCTCCGGTTCCTAGTGTACCCCCTAGCCGCGGTCGTTTGACACTACTCCCTAGCTAGACATCAGATAGGCTAGCAGAAGTAGATTAATCGAAAAAAATCTCAATATGAGCCCTGAAGAGTGAATCAATCCTTAAGGCCAACGTCTCCTCAGTTTTAATTAGGCTTGGGATGATTGTGCTCTTGGAATGTGATGGGCCCTTTAGATGGGTTGTGCCCTTAGTGATCAATTCAAATGTGTGTGCGTGCACAACCAGGGTTTGCAAACAAGGTTATTTGATGATGTGTCTTTTACGGTTTAACCTTGTTTAGTAGCTTTTAGGGTTTAATATTAGGTGTATTCAATCAAGTTCAGGAGAACACTCCTAGTTTTGAAAACACGAGTATAGATATATTCCTTCAAAAATCAGAAATAAAGTGGAGTGCCTGGTTCAGTCCTAAAAGTCTATCCTAGGTGGCAAGCTACTTCATGAATCAATTTTAATTTCAATGGTGCGGCCCAAACAGCTTAATCAATTGGCTTATTGCACCACTTAGTTAAGGCACACAAAAAGTTTTAACCTAGTCAGATTTCTACTCATTTTATGTATTGAGTTGAAGTGTACCGGGTCCATAGGTTAGATCCCAGTTAAGTTGTAGAATCAAAGTGGAATGGTGCATCTTAAGTCGAGAGTTGTGGGTGTTAATGTGTGTCTCTTTCAGGAAATCCCACAATCAGATAACTTTTTTTATTTTTTTATTTTTTATTTATGTGGATGGTGAGGTGAGTGGAGTGACAAACAAGACAAACAATTTCTATCCTAGGGTTTGTGAAAACACCTAAGTAGATTAGGTCTTGATTATTAAGGTGGTGAAATGATCTAGTGGGTTGGGAAGTGAGAGAAAACTTACAAATGTCTCTACCTGCACTTTACTCTAATCTACCGCCTTCGGCTCCTCGATCGATTCTTGCAAGACAATAAATCGAAGAAGAAAGATAGGTTAGAAAAATATGTAAGTAATGTTGGAAAATGTGAAAAAAAACCAAAGAGCGTTGCCTCCTTGACAAAGGCGCCAAAAATGATCGTGGCGGATTCGCACGTAAAAAGGTTTGAGTTTGGAAAACCCATCGTCGTAGTTCGATTCGTGAGAAAATTCGTTGATCAAATAAAATTTATAACCGAAACTCGAAAAGTGAGTCCCGGGTCGAACATGGGGAGGTGAACGTTTGGTTTTATGAAATCCACGTTTCACTTTTTTTTCTTTTTTTGTCATTTTTATCTTTTATAATTTTTTTGGAATTTTTTAGAAAGCAAGAGATCAGATCGACAATTGCTTATCTAACTAATCTACTTACAAAATATAAGAGAAAGAGAGAGAGAATCACATATATTTCTGAATCAAACGTTTGCTACAAATAGGAAAGCGGGAAAGATTACACTACGAAACTAATAAAGATAGAAAGAGGTGAGAGAATCCCCCTTGACGGTCGCTCGGAGGATGATTCGCTCTGACGTCGCCTGGAGGAAGGTGGTGAGGAGTGGGACGAAGGAGGATGTAGTCGGAGGATGGGGTAGGACGGCATCATGGCGAAGATCTTCCCGAAGGGCGGTGAGAGGATGGCCATTGGATGCTCCACGAATGGGGATGAGAGGTGGGAAAACTATTTTCTTTTCTACTCTAGAGGAGCATCCCAGGCTTAGGACAAGCTCTCTCTAGAGCCTTGGAGGTGGTGAGAGGAAGAAAGGAAGAGATGAAGAAAAATGGGAGGGGTAGAAGTCCTTTTATAGTGGAGGAAAGAATCAAATTCATATATAGGGCATTTAGTGATGCCATAAACGTCGCTGAAGATCCACGGCAAACGTTGCTGAAGACAACCTTGCACCTATGTTGCCATTGTGTTGGCGTGCACTCCACGCGCGTGCACCCGCGCTGCTGTGCGCATGGGCGGCTTGGGTTACGCTACGTGGACCAATCTAGGCCATCCATCTTCTTTCCATTGTAGGGACAGCTACAGAGGTCAGATTGGGTTGATTTTCATGTCGTTGGGCTGTGATCGTCAACCCGAATCCATCCGCGTGGTCGGATTTGTTGTTTGAATCTCTGAATTACGTCACCTAGTCCCTTGGTCGTTGATCTTCCTCGGAGTGCATATGGTGCTACAGGACTATGATCAAGGCGATCTTGGAGGCGTTGGACTCCGATCGTCGTCCTGATCAGATTCGTACGGTCGGATTGTCAATATGAGGCTTTGAAATAAATCTCCTTCTATCCTGACCACAACAAGGATGCAATTAACCTAAAATATATACAACTACTCTAAATGCAGAATGATGCATGCTATGCAATATTTATAATATGGAATGCAAATCTAAGCCTAGGAGCATGCATAAATAGGCATTTTAACCTAAATGGATGCATCTACATCAACACGCTTTTCCTAAAATTTGATGAAAGTGCATCATTTTGGTGCCATTGCCAGGGAGCAACACGCAATTGACATCTAGTCTTATCTTATTTGATTGAGCTAATTACTAACTTGTCCTATTTGTTTTGATGTGTTTTTGCGAGGTACATCACGAGAAGATCTTTCGCGCAATCAACTACTCCAAGGGCAGGTAAAATTTCTCTTCTTCCCTAATTACCTCCTAATCTTGGGAAATAGAAAAAGGAAACAAATGAATTAGGATCCACTTGCCTTATTTTTATAGCAATTATCATTTTAATGGCAAAGTTTCCTGATTTGCAAAATTGATTCGATATCTGATTGAAGTGAGACAATTTGATTAGAGATCCCCATCCTGATTTCCTATACCTATTAGGGATTTACGCAGAAATTCTCGACATCTTGGACTACTCACATTCCTGTTTGAGTCCAAGGTGTTACATTTGGAATTCAAATTGGACTTGGAAATAGAGCCAATTAGGGTGTCTACATTAGGGTTTTGAAGCGTTAGTACACATTTGCCTGAAATAAAGGAAACTAATCTTCCTGAATTTGTGTGCCACCTAAGCCTTTTTTGAAAAGATCCATTCAAGTAAATCCTAAAATCAAGGCTCTAAATTCACTTGAACCCTAAAATTTGAACCTAATAACCTGATAGTCAATTCAGGGTGATTTTAGGTCTTGACACAAACTCATCCTCAACTTTAGGGTGGGTCAGGTGAAGTTGGTTCACTCTGTGGACCAATCAACCTACAAATTAGGACACAATTTGAATCAACTTCTAAATCAAGTGAAATTCAAGGCATTGATTAATGCTAAACTTGGTAGACTTAGGTCTCAATTCATACATTCTGGTCTACTTTGAATCTCAGTGACAAGGAAGGTCGATTGGGGAAAACCATGTAACCCTTGGGGATGCTCTACCGTGTAGGGATATTTGTGGGACTCTCCCTTCTGGCTACCTAAGTAATTCTTAGGTGTGTGGATTTCTGATTTAGAGGTATCATCTGCCTCGAAATAGCCTTAGTCATCCGAAATTTTTGGGTACCTTGATTGGGTCCAATAAACATCTAGTGCCTCATTTATTCTATAGTGCACATACACAGGAGAGGTCCCTAGGTTTTACCTAGAGGTCGCCATTAGAGTTGATCTTTTGGCGATCTGATTTGATCTGATCCACCAAATATGGCCCTAACCTATTTCTCTTATGTTTCTGACCGCCTAAATGCTGGCTGAGGAATTTTGACTTAGTGTTAGGGTTATGAGAACTCAATTAAAGTGTTAATGCCTAGTGAGACCACCAAATACAGGTGATGGGTCAGCCTGGATAGGTTGTTAATATGATGATTTTATCATTGAAATATGTATAGTGGTTAACCTAATTCGGACCTAACCATCTCTTTACAAAATTTTTAACCCGGCCTACTTGATTTTATCTTGTCACTTTTAGGTCCAGGGTCGAACTCAGGGAAGTGGGGTTCAAGTCGAGTTTGTATGTTTTCCTTAAAACGCGTCTCTTCCGTTCGTTTATTCTGTTTTTGGTGTTTTTCTTATTTAGATTTTTTTTCTGGTAATCCTTGTCCTTGAGGCACATCCTCAAAATTGTGTCATTGGCTTTTAGCCAAAACAGAGTTCCAAAACGAGTCTTGCTACTCGCAAGACGGGATACCTGCAAGTCAAATATTATCTTTTCTCTTTTATATACCTTTTTTATCTTTTTACTAAGAGAGAAGCGAATAGACAGAAAGTAAATATAGTATGTATATATATATTATATATAAAGGGGTGGGGGTGGAGGTGGCGATGGAGTGTAGCACTGTGTCGGGTCGGTTGTCGTCTAGAGAGACGCAACCAACTCGACTGGGTGCCGCGTGGAGTGTGGATGGATGATGGATGATGTATAGGTCCACGCTTTTTGTACGCGTGTATCGGGGAATATCAGCAACTGGTGCAGATATTCCCGCAATACAGCGTATGGCAAATAACGTGAAAATATATATATATGTGTATGTATATAAGTAAATATATCTATATATATATATATAAATGTATAGGTATATATGTATAGATATATATAGATATATATATGTGTATATATATATATATAGGTGTATATATATATATATATATATATATATATATATATATATATATATATAATACTATATAGATGTATATAAGTATATGTATCTAGATATATATGTATATATATATAAGTATATAGATATGTATATATATATATAAGTATATGTGTAAGTATATAGATATATATATATATATATATATATATATATATATATATATACGTATATATATATTTATATATATATATTATATATATATGTATGTATACCTAACTATATAGATATACTATGTATATAAGTATATATATATATATATATATAGATATATGTATGTATATATATATGTTACTATATATATGTATACGTATAGATATATATATGTTTATACTAGTGTTTATGTGTGTGTGGGTGTGTGGAAGTGCCAGTGAAGATGTGTGTGTGCGTTGGTGTAGTGTACTGAGAGTGAGTGAAAGAGAGAGAGAGAGAGAGCGGGAGAGAGAGAGCTGGAGAGAGCAGGCAATGGCGCGCTCGGAGACGCGAGTTAAGCCGTCTGTAGAAGGCGGCGGACGTCTGGACGTGGCGTCGTTTGGGGATGGCAGCGGACGACTGATGGTCGCGGGTGCAAGCGCGCCTTCGTGCAGAGGGCGTGGGGCTTCTGCAGGCCGGTGTGAGGGCAGAGAGAGGGCGATGGTGCGGGGAAGCGAACACGGAGGAGGTCAGCAGGTGGCCGCGGAGGGGGCGGGGGGAGTTGCTGCTGCTGCCGCCGCTTGGCTGCTGCTGCCGCGGCTTCAAGCTTCGGAGCTTGAAGCAGCAGCAATGGCGTGAGATGAAAAAACGAAACGAAGGAAGACACCACGCCCACCGGCTCGTTGAAGAGCTGGGTGGTGGTGTTCCCACTGTGGTGGTGTGCACCACAGTGGGTTCTCCTGCTCGCCAGGTGCCTCCTCGAAGGAGGGCCGACGTATGGGAGGGGAGGACGGTGGAGGAGAAGGTGGTGGCTGCGGGTTTTTCTTCTGCAGCAGCGTGTGTCTCGCGAGGAAGAAGCTGCAGCTTCTTATAGAGGAGGAGAGAGTGGCGTGCCTGGCTGCAGCAGGGAGAGGGCGCGGGATTGGCAGCTGCAGGGAGTGGCGTTGGCAGGGAGACATGACGTGGAGTAAATGCATGCAGCTGCGGGAAGAGAAGTGCAACTGCGGGAAGAGAGAAAAGAATTCAAGAGGAAATAAAAATAGAGAAGGGACTTTTTGCAAAGAGGCACTTGAGAAAAAAAGTGAATTATGAAGCCATTTATTTCATTCTCTTCTCCTCTCAATTAAATGCATGAATGCAAGTGTTTTTACAAATGCAACTATAGAATCCTAATATGCATAGTTAATGCTAGGAAATAGCATAAGAAGGCATTATTACCACGAAATGCTAGGTATATTTTGAGGTGCAAACATATACCCCCATGCCTATTTTTTGCTAGTCCCTAGCAAAACAGCATTTAGAAATGATCTTAAGCTGAAGATTTTCTTCTGAGGTGATATAGGCATGGGGGTATATGTGGTCTGGCGAAGGACTTGAGCAATTTTAATTGGGTCAATAGGCCGTATTTTGGTTTTCATTTTTTTGATTGGAGCACCACCGTTGCAACCATCGCCTTCACCTCCGACCGTCGCTTTCCGACCATCTCTAGATGCAATTCAACCTTCAACTGACGGAACCTCTCCTCGAAGACACCTACTGCCTCAATTAAGCGAAAGAACAACACCAGCAGTTCAAATTAGGAGTTCCAATCCTCCGCAGCTTCGCGTGAAGACAAGGGCACATTTAGTGCCACATTGTATGTGAAGATGCTACCAACATCATATAAGTAGAATTCGTGCTAACGGCTTCTTGCCTCGACACAGAGGGGTGAGGTCCATCACACCTCACTTGCACCTTTCACTCCTCGCTCATCGCCACACCTGATGGGCTTGGACCTTATATTAGACCCGATAACCCGATTAGTGTGCATGCTCGTATACTCGCTTAGAGAGATAGAGAGAATTTTTGAGGAGGGTAGGGATATGTTTTACACTGTGCTCCTCGAGATGTGTGCCTAAATGCCTAACACTTAGCATCTTTGAGGCTTTGCCTTATGCTCTGTGAGTTGTGTGGTGCTGTGATCATTTAAGTTGTCTGGTCTCTACGGCCGATGTCTGATTTGGTATTGTTGAGATATTTAAGCTTGAACTTGACATGTAGCTGACATGGCATTTGAGAATTAGTGATTCTAACCACTGTTGGAAAATTTGATTAGTTGATGTGCTTAATTTGAGGGATTAGTGGTGATTTAAATTACCATTCTTTTTAGATTCCTAATTTTTTTTTATCCCAATAACTTGTGATACAATTGAATATCATTTTGAGTAGATTATTATTCATTGAATATCTCTCTTGTGTTTAATTGATTATGCTCCTTATTAATAATTGTGATTAGTACATGAAATCCAATTTGCTCCCTACGAACGAACTCGAACTCACTTCTGTTTCCCGAGTTTTACAAATTTAAATATTGTAGCATTTTTGTTGATTGTACTACAATGCACATTTCTTAAAATTTGACAAAAGCGCAACAGTTATAGTTATTTTAGTTAAACTACATATAATATATTATAAATTAATATATAATTTAGTTATATATACAATAAATAAAGCTAAATACTTATAGAAATATATATAATACATATATAAGTTATTTATTCACATTTAACTTATATAAGTTAATATTTACATTTAGCTTAGTATTAAATAGTATAAACAAATATAAATACAATATACAAGGTGTTTTTGTGTATTTTTGGATATTTTTAAGTTTTTATGGTTTTTCTATGTTTAATAGAGTTTGGAGAAGAGAGAGAGAAGGTGAGAAGATGGAAGAATAATTGCTTTTTGGGTTTTTCATATGTGTTTCTTTTATTAAGTTTCAGAGTAGACCAAATCGTTGGCTGGTATGTTCTATCAGCCAAAGGGTCTGGAATACTTTGAAACCTTGCATGCACTTAAACAAATAACTAATCCTACTCAAGATAGGTTTATTTTATTTATTTACAATTTTTTAATTTTTTTTTATGTATTTCCAAACTCACACACACTAGGGTTAAAAGAGTTGTTCCACTAAGAACCTGAGCCTCTAAAGTGAGCTCTAAGGTGTTGGAACTAAGGACAAGCATTCAAAAATCTCTGGGACATCTCATACAACATGTTTGAACTATAAAACATGGTTTTTGTTAACGTGGAGAGATCGATGTTTAAAATAATCGCGTTGCAGTATAGTCAAAATCGCTTTGAAAACAAATACAATTTTTATTACTTGATAATGTTTTCGAGGTCGAACACAGGGAGCAAATGGAATTCACATACTAATCTCAGCAATTAATGCAACTTGAACACAAAATATTACTCAAAAACTAATTAGGAATGTAGAGTATATGAGTATATGAAGAGTAAAAAGAGTTGTAGATAAAATAATGGTGATTTGAATCACCAATTTACTCAAATCTACTAAAGGAGGGAATATGAAATCAGATGTCTAATTTTGCAATCAGACGTCTTAAATGACTTGTGCTACAGTATTCCTCCTTTTCTTCTTCTGATTTCTCTGATTCTTCCTTTCTTCTTCTTCCTTAGGCTTTCTTCTTCTTCTTTTCTATCTCTAATTTGCTTCTTCTTTGCTCCTTCTGTTATGCTTTCTCCTTTAATTCTCTTCTTCTCTTTCTTCTTCTTCCTTAGGCTTTCTTCTCTTCTGACCCTTCTGCCTTCTGAATCCGATTAAGTGTCGGAGCTTATCTTCCCATGGCAAAAACCCCCCTTCCCCTGCATATCTCTCCTCTCTCTTTCTCTCTTTCTATTTCAGTCTCGCTCTCCCAGAGCCTCAGCCGGTCAAGTAATCGAACCTATCACATACCCGAGTCTAGGCTCATCGGCGTGTGTGGTGAGCGAGGAGTGAAGGTCAGGTGGGTATTCGAGTCAACCAGGTCAGTGGGGATAATGTCACGGACGAGTCTGGTGAAGGGGGTGGAGGACCTCATCCTCTGTGTTGGAGGCGAACAACAATAGGCAATTATTCAATTTAAGCGACTTCGAGTGGCTCTTCATTTCCGAGGTTGGACTAATTGTCCCACCTTCCTTTCGCGCAGCACAGCAGTAGGGTCTCGGTCAAATTGATGGGGCTGCAACTATTGAAGCCTTCGCTTGATGGCTTGGATCCGTGCGGGCTTCAATTGCGCATAGCCTGGAAGTCTCTCCTGGAGTGGAAGCAAGACCTGGGGCAGCTTGAAGCTTCGTCGAAGCTCGGCAGCAATGGCAGATGGGGCCTGTTACCTGAAATCAAGAGAACGGCCTTTCAGCCCCGTTAAATCGTTCAGAGAGCGTCGCCGGAGCGCAGTGAATGTGCTGGGGGTGATGGCGTGGAGCAAGGGTGGCTGTGCTGGCGTGCTTAGGGCGTACTTTGTGCGTGTGAGTGGGTGTGTTCGGGGAGGTGTTTGGATGGTCGATGGAGTGAATGGAATGAGGGAAAATGATCAGTGAGGTGTGGTGGATGTTGTGGGGTGGTCGGTGAGGTGGATGGAGGTGCGTAGCAGTGGGAGCACCTCGTCAGAGGAGTCGATGGAGATGGAGGAGATAACGGTGTTTGGTGGAGTCGGTAGTCAATTTTGGGAAATAGAGAGAGGGGAAGAAAGTGTGAGAGAGAGGAATCTAAGAATCTACTTAAGGGACGAAAAGGAATAGAGATCCCACGCCGGTGTGGTTGCCGGACGTGGGGAAGATGAACCTCCGTAGGAGAGGCGGCGACGAAGACGGGGTAGGGACGATGTTGGCTAGTATTTCGCGATGCGGAGGATGGTGGTGAAGGTAAACCTGCCACTGGTATTGTGGTTGAGTGACGAAAAAGCTAGGGAGAGGCTGCTGGAGCTTGCGGAGGGTTGCGGTCGGAGGGGAGAGAGGAATATGGAGGATTCTAGCCTAATTTCAAGCTGAGGAGACAGTTGGACCCTGGGGAGTCTTTAAATAGGGATCTGAGAGGGTTTTGTGCTTGGAAGCCACGCTTCCAAGAAAGGAAGGCTCGCCAGAGATGGAAACTTCAAGAGACCCAAATCTCTCATGCGTTCGCATGAGAGATTGGGAAAGATTCAGGGCATCTAACCGGGTTCATATTGGAGGGAATTTCTCAGAGAATCTCCCTTCCAATTTTAGAGGATATTCTCTAAGCAATCAAGGAGAAATCTTCTTTCAAAGGTCACCGGAGTAGGATTCCTCCACACTAATGGTAGAGGGACCTATTGGTGAAGAGGACAAAGAAGTTAGGGGGCTGATTGCAAGCATTTTTGAAAGTTAGGGTTAGAAATGTAATTAGACAGGGCCTTTTTGCAAACTAGGTCAAGGCAAACTCATCTTGGGTCCAAATTTTGGTACAAACCTAATTTGGACCTAAGGAATTCAATGGCGAAGTTGGATTTTGGGTTTGACCATGTTTGACTGGAAAATTTATGTAAAAACCTAAATTAGAGTAAATATCTATCTGAGACTCCAATTTAGGTCAAGATGAGTTCTAATGGCCAAAATGAAGGTACTAAGCCCTATAGAATATTTTCTATGATTTTTAGAGGGTTTAGGTGAGTCTTATTCTGACCAGAACCTTGGTTAATTAAGTGAATTTGTTTTTAGGGTTTCAAAAGTCATTTAATTCACAGAACACACACAAACCCTTTTTTGTCAAATCCAATGCACTTGTTGCCTTATTAAGACCTTTTGACCTTTGTTTATCCCTTGAGAAAACCCATGGTTGTACTGCATTGGTAAAATTACAGTTTTACCCCTTATTTCTTATTTTTCTCTCAGAAAGGTTATGCAAGGAATTATGACCTTCAGTTGGTTATGTAGGAGCATTTATTCACTTCATTGGGTCAAAATGAGCTAGTTAGTACTCATGATGGTGTTCCCATCATACCCCTATGCCTAGCTTTTGCTAGTCCCTTAGCAAAATTTTAAGGTTTTAACTTTGATTCTAGACCATGCAATGTTTTGATGCTAAAAAACTGTGATGTGTGCTTTCTTCTGTAGATTAGGTTAGAATGCCGATAGTAGGCCTATAGGTACTCAAGTACCAACCAAGATCCGGACCTGACCAGCCCTAGCCTCAATTTGCCATGAAGGTTTCTAAGGCCCACAGGAACTAACCTAAGGTTCGTTGGACTCTGCAGTTAAAGCACCCGTGTTTGTAACATGTTTTAGCCTCGGTTCAGTTTGCAGTGCATTTTTGTCAGAGAGAGATAGAGGAATTTTTCTTTGTTTGGAGAGTTTTCTCTCTCTTTTCTTTTTATTTCTAGCTTCGGATTAGCTTCACAACACGGTCTATATCGGATTCCTAGTCCCCATCATCAATCCTCAAAGGGTCCCTGGCAACTGATGCTTCAAGATAGCACCACTCATGGCAGCCCCAAGAATCCTGGCTTTCAAGATTTCGAGATAATCCAACCCATGGTGTTCTATAGCTAAATTCAGACCCTGGCAATTGACATTTCGGGATAATGCCGCCCATGGCATCTGAACTAGCACAGGGTGCTTACATGCCCCCAGTATGATATGTAGATATCCTAGGAGACAAGCACCAAGGAGATGATATGTTATTGCACATCTTCGAGGGGAATTTCCCACCTCTCCGCACCGGGAACTCATCCAAATCAACTTGCGTTGGTCGGCCGCTCCTAATCTAGGTGACTTTTTCAGAATAGTTTAAACGCATTTGCATGATTTTGATATTTATGTGCACTGAACCAGATTGTGTGTGGATTGGGGTGCTTAGGTTACTGAGTCCCGCAAATCAGAGGTCAGTTAACGAGGCCGAATACTCCCTAAGCCTTAGACCTAATACTTAAGCTTCACATTTTCCTAAATCTCTTGAGGACTATCCAGATCTTAGCGAGTACTTGAATTTTTAAGCCTATGATCACAGTCCAAGAAGCCTAAAATTAGCGTTCCTACTAATATTTTCTTTGTTTCATTCTCATTGTTTGCCTTTCATTTTCTTTTTCTTTTGATATGGTCTAAAACTAAGTCAATTCCTTAATTTCTTACTAATAACTATCTCTTTTTCTTTTCTTTTCAACTTGTGCTCCTTTTTGGCATTTTTAACTCCTTCCCTTTTTCTCCTCAAAATCTGATATGCCATCAAAATTTTCTCTCCTCTCATTTTTTTGTTCTTTTTCAAGAATTTTTTTTGGGTATTTTTGGAATATGTGATTTTTTTGTGAGAATCCTTCCGAACTTTGATTTTTTGTATGCTTGCACTTTACCACCCCCCATGCCTAAGTTTTGCAATGTCCTCATTGTAAACGGAGGGTGTGAAACAGGTTTGGGTTCAGGAATTAGAACAAGACTATTGGGTGGGTGAACGGGTCGGGAATGAATGTTGCGGACGATTTCAAGCCCTGGTATGAGTACCAGAGGTGGGATTGACTATTCTAAGACCGAACTTAGGGTGCAATAGACGTGAAGTTCAGAAGGATAATTAGAAGGATCTTGATTTTTGGAATGACTGGTTGCCTCCCGTTAAGATCTAAATTCAACACCTTCAACCGAGTAGGAAATGGTATGGAGAAGGAGTGGTCACATCAAATGAGTTTTGCAGAACAAGCACCTTGATCAAAAGCCTGGCTGGTCCAACCAGGTGCTTGTTCAGATCAATAGGCTGATGATGCAGCCTAAACCCAATCAATCTGGTGGGTTGATAAACGTAGATCAAGAGATGTGGAGCCCACCTTATGCTATGGAGCTCGGAATGATGCAGAAGTGTGAATCTAGGGTTTGGTTGAGTCGAATCAGCCTGATCAGAGTAGGGATCCTTAAATGAAAAAGAATCAGTGGAGGATGTAGGAACCCTACAAGAGTGATCAGAGAAGGAAGGGGTGTGATTTGTAGTCTGATCGATGTCTGAAACCTGATTTGAATGTGGAGGAGAATCATCTGCAATCGGATCGAGAGGAGAATCAGAGTAGAAATGGAGTCCGGTTGCAGGTCGAGGTTGAAAATGGGTTTGAATAGGTTCTGTATATGAAGAGGAGGTGGCATGAATAAGAATTTTGTGTGAGGGCTCATCTAGAAAAGAATTAAAGGTGGGTTCATTTAGAGAGTCCTTACAGTAGCCATCAAACTTAAAGGTAAATGCCTGTAGAGTGTTTATAGGATGAAGAAAGTCTGAGTTGAGAAAAGATTCGAATTCTGGGTTCTAGTCACTCTCGATACTTTTTGTTTCTGATTCCTGAGGATCGAAAAGAAATGATTCCATCTCAATGGAACCTGATTTTGAATCAGTGATCTCGGGATCAGGGACCTCAGAGTCAGAGTCGAAGAATGAATCATGTGTGTTGAGGTCGTAGATTGGCTCGTAGTTGTTAGGAAACAATGGTTCTTTGTAATCATAGTAAGATTCGAAATCATCGAGGAAATTGCGGGAATTAAGTTCTGAATTTGATTCGAGATCAGAGGTTTCACCACAGAACAAATCACAAGATGTAGACTCAGCAACCTGACTTGGGTCTAGCCTATTCTCATATTCCAAGCTCAAAAAGATGTCCTTATTAGGTCTAGGCTCGAGTTCTAGGCTTACAGGAAAGACCCAATCAAAACCTCACTCTTCCAACTCTTCGGTTTCTATATCGTAGATTGGCGTGACTTTCGAAAAATCAATCTGTATTTCTGAGGATGTTGGAGAGGTAATTCATCAAATAAAGGCCCAAAATCATAATCCAAATTCAAACTTTGATTTTTGTCATACGGGACCTTGTAATCATCCCAATAAGATTCAGATCCAGATTCTAGGCTAAGGATGTGGGTTGAATTACTAGAATCTAGGTTGGCATTGCCTTCGAGGGTCACCTTATCAGAGTAAGGGGCATGATTTACACCCTTAAGAGGTTTTGATTTAATCTCATTATTACAGAAGTCTAGGAATTCAATGCTTGGTGAACCAGGGTTTTGGTTTTCTAGGGCTGGCTCAAAATCATGTTCTCCTGCAATTGGGACCTCCCAACCTATTTCACGATTAGGCATATCATATTCCATCTAGGTTGGGAATCTACCACAACCTTGTGTCTCAAACTCGGGATTTGGGAAATTATGCTGATCCTCAATGTTATTCCAAGATGTTTCATTAATTGTTTGGGGCATGCACGGGTATTTTTGATCGATAACTTGTTTCAACAATTTCATTATTTCTTCCCATTTTTCAAGATCATCTTGGTGTTTTTCCCAAAGTACAAAATTTGTTATGCATTGGAGATATTCAAAGTTATACAATTTTTCTATCTCGATGTATCCTGTTATGAGAATATCCCAGTTTGATCCATTTGTTGCTTCTGTTAATAATAATTGGGCATAGTTTATGATGAAGGTTATTGTTGTTGATAATTAACCTGAGTGTCTTCAATTGGTTTTGAGGTTTTGTAATCAATTTCATAAAATCTAAGGGCATCCTCAACCATTCTATCTCTCATGGATCTTTGAGATTCAGGTTTCATCAATGATTTTCCTAAGTAGCCAGGTTGCATTTTTGAATCAGATGGTGGAATCAAGATGCAGAATCAAAATTCAAGTTCAGAGTGAAATGATTTGATCTGAATAGAACTCCCTCAGAAAATCTGTGTGTGTGCTCTAAATAAAAGGGATGAGGGACTGGATGTGATATTGACCCAATCAAGGCACCCAAAGATTTTTGGATTACTATAGAGGTTCGGGGCAGATGATACCCCTAGATCAAAAAGTCGTCCACTTGAAAATTACCTGGGCAGTCAGGAAGGGAGAGTCCCGCAAAGACCTCTACACGGTAGAGCGCCCCCACGGGTTACAGGGTTTCCCCCACCCAACCTTCCTTGTCACTGAGGGTCTAGGTAGACCAGAATGGATAACTTGACCTCTTAAGTCTACCTATTTTATATCCTAATTTATGCCTTTGTTTTCACTTGAATTAGCAGTTGATTTGACTTGTGACCTAATTTGGAGGTTGGTTGGCCTACAATGTAGTCCAACTTTACCTGACCTGCCCTAAAGATGGCAGAATGAACTCTAGGTGAAGACCTAGAAATCACCCTGATTTGACTCCTAGGTTATTAGGTCCAAAGATTTTAGGGTTCAAGTGAGTTTATAGCCTTGATTTTAGGGTTTTTCTTGATTAGATCTTTTCAATCAAGGGCTTGGGTAGCACACAAATGTGGGTGGGTTTGTTTCCTTTTATGCAAGCAAGTGTGAACTAGCACTCCAAAATCCTAATGCAGAAACCCTAATTGGTTCTATTTCCAAGTCCACTTTGATCTTCAAAAATATTCTCCTTGGACTTCAAACAAGAAGTGCGTAGTCCAAGAAGATTAGAAATTAAGTCTAGTCCCTAATAGGCACAGGAAATTTGGGGTAGGATCTCTAAACAGACTCGCTTCAACTTCAATGAGATTTGAAAAAAAATTTCGCAAATCAGGAAACTTGCCTTTTAAATGATGATTACTATGAAAAATAAGGCAAGTGATTCCTAATTGATTGTTTCCTTTTTGTCTTCCCAAGATTAGGAGGCTGATTAGGGAAGAATAGAGAAGTTACCTGCCCAGGAGTGGTTGATTTGCGTGGAAGATCTCCTCGTGAAGTACCTCGCAAAATCACAATAAAGCAAATAAGGCAAGTCAGTGCTCAAATATAATCAAATAATGTAGAGAATAGTGGTGAATTACACGTTGCTCCCCGGTAACTGCGCCAAAATGTTAACGCGGCGAGATCGATGTTTAAAATAATCGCATTGCAGTATAGTCGAAATCGCTTTGAAAACAAATACAATTTTTATTACTCGAAAATATTTCCGAGGTTGAACATAGGGAGCAAATGGAATTCACATGCTAATCTCAGCAATTAATGCAACTTGAACACAAAATATTACTCAAAAGCTAATTAGGAATGTAGAGCATATGAGTATGTGAAGAGTAAAAAGAGTTGTAGACAAAATAATGGTGATTTGAATCACCAATTTACTCAAATCTACTAAAGGAGGGAATATGAAATCAGACGTCTGATTTTGCAATCAGACGTCTTAAATGACTTGTGATACAGTACTCCTCCTTTTCTTCTTCTGATTTCTCTGATTCTTCCTTTCTTCTTCCTTAGGCTTTCTTCTTCTTCTTTTCTATCTCTAATTTGCTTCTTCTTTGCTCCTTCTGTTATGCTTTCTCCTTTAATTCTCTTCTCTTTCTTCTTCTTCCTTAGGCTTTCTTCTCTTCTGACCCTTCTGCCTTCTGAATCCGACTAAGTGTCGGAGCTAATCTTCCCATGGAAAAAACCCCCCTTCCCCCGTGCAGCTCTCCTCTCTCTTTCTCTCTTTCTATTTCAGTCTCGCTCTCCTAGAGCCTCAGTCGGTCAGGTAATCGGACCTATCGCATACCTAGGTCTAGGCTCACTAGCATGTGTGGTGAGCGAGGAGTGAAGGTTAGGCAGGTAGTCGGGTCGGCTAGGTCCACGGGGGTAATGTCGCGGATGAGTCCGATGAAGGGGGAGGAGGACCTCACCCTCTGTGTTGGAGACAAACAGCTACAGGAAATTATTCAATTTATGCGACTTTAGGCGGCTCTTCGTTTCTGAGGTGGGACTAATTGTCCTACCTTCCTTTCATGCAGCACAGCAGCAGGGTCTTGGTCAAATTGATGGGGCTGCAATTGCTGAAGCCTTCGCTTGATGGCTTAGATGTGTGCGAGCTTCGATTGCACACAGCTTGGAGGTCTCTCCTGGAGCGAAAGCAAGACTTGGGGCAGCTTGAAGCTTCGTCGAAGCTCGGTGGCAATGGCGGATGGGGCCTGCTACCTAAAATCAAGAGAATGGCCTTTTGGCCCCGTCAAATCATTTAGGGAGAGTCGCCGAAGCATGATGAATGTGCTGGGGGTGACGGCGTGGAGCGAGGGTGGCTATGGTGGTGTGCCTAGGGCGTACTGTGTGCATGAGTGGGTGTGTTCGGGGAGGTGTTTGGGTGGTCGATGGATTGAATGGAATGAGGGAAAATGATAAGTGAGGTGTCATGGATGTTGTAGGGTGGTCGGCGAGGTGGATGGAGGTGCGTAGTGGTGGGAGCACCTCGCCGGAGGAGTCGCC
Source organism: Thalassia testudinum (assembly GCA_037157565.1). NCBI lineage: Eukaryota > Viridiplantae > Streptophyta > Magnoliopsida > Alismatales > Hydrocharitaceae > Thalassia > Thalassia testudinum. The sequence continues at coordinate 1,159,116 of JAZHRO010000080.1, forward strand.
GGAGATGGAGGAGATGATGGTGTTTGGTGGCGTTAGTAGTCAATTTTGGGAAATAAAGAGAGGGGAGGAAAGTGTGAGAGAGAGGGAATCTAAGAATCTACTTAATGGACGAAATGGGATAGAGATCCCACACCGGTGTGGTTGCCGGACGTGGGGAAGACGAACCTCCATAGGAGAGACGGTGGTGAAGACGGGGCAGGGACGACGTCGGCTGGTATTGCGCAACGTGGAGGACGGTGGTAAAGGTAAACTCGTCACTGGTATTGTGGTTGGGCGATGGAGCTAGGGAGAGGCCGTCGGAGCTTGCGGTCAGAGGGGAGAGAGGAATATGGAGGATTCCGATTCAATTTCAAGCTGAGGAGACGGTTGGACATCGGGGAGTCTTTAAATAGGGATCTGAGAGGGTTTTATGCTTGGAAGCCACGCTTCCAAGAAAGAAAGGCTTGCCAGAGATGGAAACTTCAAGAGATCCAAATCTCTCATGCATTCGCATGAGAGATTAGGAAAGATTCAGGGCATATAACTGGGTTCATATTGGAGGGAATTTCTCAGAGAATCTCCCTTCCAATTTTGGATGAGATTCTCCAAGCAATCAAGGAGAAATCTCCTTTCAATGGTCACCAGAGTAGGATTCCTCCGCGATAATGGAGGAGGGACCTATTTGTGAAGACGATGAAGAAGTTAGGGGGTTGATTGCATGGGTTTTTGAAAGTTAGGGGTAGAAATGTAATCAGACGGACCTTTTTGCAAACTAGGTCAAGGAAAACTCATCTTGGGCCCAAATTTTGGTACAAACCTAATTTTTACCTAAGAAATCTAATGGTTAAGTTGGATTTTGGGTTTGACCACATTTGATTGAAAAATTTATGCAAAAACCTAAATTAGGGTAAATATCTGTTTGAGACTCTAATTTAGGTCAAGATGGGTTCTAATGGCCAAATTGAAGGTAATAAACCCTAGAGAATATTTTTATATGATTTTTAGAGGGTTTAGGTGAATTTTATCTTGACCAAAACTTTGGTTAATTAAGTGGGTCTATTTTTAGGGTTTCAAAAGTTATTTAATTGACAGAATACACACAAAACTTTTTCTGTCAATCCAACCCACTTGTTATCTTATTAAGACCATTTGACCTTTATTTAGCCGTTGAGCAAATTTGTGGTTGTACTGCATTGGTAAAATTACAGTTTTACCCATTGTTTCTTATTTTTCTCTCAGAAATGTTATGTAATGAATTACGACCTTCAATTACTTATGTAGGTGCATTTATTCACTTCGTTGGGTCAAAATGAGCTAGTTAGGGCTCATGATGGTGTTCCCATCATTTTTCACATTGAATTCTTTAATTTCTCCATTTGTACAAATATGCAATAAATGTATTGCTAACAATGTAATTAAACACAAAGATTATAGGCTATTTCAAATTAGATTAAAGCCCAAAATTTGTGCATGAATGCTTAGACATGAAGCCCTACCATTACAAAATAGTTCTAGCTCCTTAGATTCCTCAAATTATTTTTAAATAGTTCCATACAATGACTGCAAATTCTGTAGTAGTTCAGCAGTTGTACAACTACTGAAATCTAAAATCAAATTGAATTACTCTGATCAAACTTTCAAGGTCTAATTAGAATTCCTTAATGCTGTCCTTAGATATGAAAACTTAGTCACCCAAAAGCTCTTGAAATCAGGGATTAGATCCTCACATAAACCCATTCAAATAGGGAAATAGAATAGTTAAACATTTGCTACTCAAATCTCATCAGATTTGATTCAAGCTTTGAAAAATCAAGTTTCAAACACTACAAACCTCCAAATAAAATTTGGGAATCACTGAAATCCATTAAGAGATTAGAAAACCCTAAAATCTTAGTTAATCCTTTCTTCTTTACTATGGACAACAAAAGAATGGATTAATCTTAGACTTTAATTCCACTTGTAAAACAACTCAGACTCTCCATTAAGATCTAAATCTCATGCAGACTTTGAATATCAGATTAAGAATCTCTTTGAATTAGGAACTCATGTCACCCTAGGTTGGGCATTTAATCTTGCATCACTAAGGTGATATAATCACCTATACTTCCTGCACAATTATTTGGTGTTCAGGAAGGTTTGGCAATTCTCTAAAAGTAATTGAATCATTGCTAGAGCCTCAAATCAGTGCAACTAGTTTTCATTGGTTGTGAAGAACAAAACTTAGAATCTGGGATAAAAATTGGGCATAAACACTATTCTGAATGAAAATCACATTAAAACAGCTCATGCCCCTCTCAATTAATTCACACAAACAAATACAAACTTAATTTGATCATTTAAATCAGATTCAAACCAATTTCATCCAAAATTTCTCCGATCGGCATATCTAATCAAATTTAAAATAAATGCACAAATTAGTTCCGTCCAAAGCATGGAAAGGGCCTTTGTGACCTCATGATGTGAATGGAAGGCCTTTTTATGGAATTTGGCACACCAATAGATTTGAAAGCCACTGAGCTTCAGATTTATTGGATGCTTGATGGATGGGCGAACTACGAATTAAGATGCAGGGGAAATGGATGAAAGTGGTCGTGAGATGATTAGGGAGATGTATGAATCGATGGAAGCATGTGCGATTGCCTCTTTTATCTGAATTGATCAAAGAGATGCCAAGTGGAGCTAAACTAGATATACTCTAATCTAATGCTAATGTAAGCGAATCACACATTACACTACAATCTACACTATCGAATTGAGCTAAGAAATCAATAAATCTATCATAGGAAAGTAATTAAATCGTAGACTAAATGGAAGAATGGGGTATGGGGAGAAATTATAGTTGGTGGTTGCAGCGAAGGAGGAAGAGGGTCTGACATTCTTTATTGGATCTCAGGGTCGCCCTCAGGTGTTATGTGATTTGTAGCGGCGAGGACAGTTAGAGAGATGGAGCTCCACTGCTGTGGCGATGGAACTATAGTCTGATGAGGAGAGGAAACTAGAGGGACGAATTGATTATCTCAAGAAAAGTAGGAGAGGGGCTGATCCTTTGCGCTCAAGAACTGGGGGTTACTTAAGTAGGAGAGGGAGTGATTGTGGTCACCATAGAGTGTGGTTAGGGTTAACAGTGAGATGAGAATGAGGTAAGTGCGGGAAGGTTTTGAGATGAATCCCACTGTAGGATGGGATTTGAGGGGAGTAACAATCCTCCACGTGAGGACACACAAAGATTGGAGGAGAAACCATCATTTCGATCAATGGGACCATGGATGGACGATAGCTATAGAGTGAGTTCATCTTGTGAACAGTGTGTGGAGAGAGTAGCAGGCGTGTTGGAAAAATTACACGTGAGGGCTTTAAGTAAAACGGTTGAGAATTTGCGTCAAGTCCCATTAGTGGTAAAGAAAAGTAACCAAAAGGTCCCTGTAATTTTGCAAGAAAGTCTCTGTGACTTTTATGCTTAAGGAAATATGATGAATAAAGGGCCTATATGTAAACAACTAATTCTAAGGTCTTATTGATGTTTAAATGCAATGAGATTTTAATGATAACTTAATTGAACGTATTAGAACATAATTTCACCCTTGATTTGAACTTTTGAGCTCAGAAATGTGTTCAATTGGCAATTGGATCATCAATTTATATTTATGGATAGAATATCTCAAATATTGACCAAATTATGCATTTTTAGGTCATTTATGTTAATTCTTATACTTAACCCATTTATTATGTTAATAAGATAGTATTTAACCTAATTTCTAGCTTAACTTGGGTATTTTAGCTATGATGAGCCACACCTCATCATACCCCCAAACTTAGGTTTTGCTACTCCCTTAGCAAATAACTCATTCAATGCAGAGCATTTAAGTATTAGCTAGGTAAGTGTGATAAGATATTTGTTTACCCTTTTCAATTGTTAAGTGTTTAGAGATGATCTTTAAGCTAAAAATTTTCTAAAAAGCCAAATGTCTTTATATCTGAGCATTGTGAGAACCAGTTGCTTAGGAAGACTACAAGAACTCAAGACTGATATGACATAGACCATCTTTCGACCAACAAAGACTCTTGATATTTAAACCTTAATTGCAATTTCTAGGACTCAAAGGGTTTTACATAGCTCAGATGCTAAGAGGTTATGGTTGTGCTCAGTGAATGGTCATGACTAACCAGATGAACCCTAAAACTCAATCCTGGGGTTTCATGTCTTTTTAAGTCCAGGTTAGTCCCAACTTCAGCTCATGTCTTCGGATCAACTCTTAAAAATGAGTGAAGACTCAAACCCAACACTTATTGCATTGTGGCTTAAAGAATATTTGGTGGAAACATGGTATTTGTAATGCATCCTGAAAATATTTGGTGGAAAATATATACAAGACTTTAGAGAACATACTTGACTTATTCAAAAGAATGTCTTTTTCAATTCTTTTTGACTTTTTCTATTTTTTCATGCTTTTTCTCATTTTTTGATTTTTTGATTAATTTTTCTTCCTTTTCTAAAAGCAAATGTCAGTATGTTTCCTATAACTTTATTTGGTAGAGCACACTTTTTTGGTGGTTGAGTACTTTGGTGGAAAGAGCTTCTCATAAACACAAGACTAAAGACTGTGATAAAAAGCTTACTTGCACGCATAGGTAAGGACTCCACCTTCCCTAATGAACACTAAGGTTGAATCTTAAGTTCATCAGGTCTTTCCTGAAGCTGTGTAGTGTAAACCAAAGTTACTTAGACTCTTAAGAAAAAGCAAATCAATGAATCCTATACTGGTGACTCAGGTATAAGAATACGTCCTAAGTTAGGAGAGATCCTGGTCTATCTTGTCAATGCTTAAGTATATTTAGCCAATACCTGAGCTAATTAAGCTACTGTGGTCCGAAAAGTCTAACCAACAAAGGTTAAATGTCCATAAACACTTATTCTATTTTTGCTTTTAGAAGATCATAATTAAACACTTATAAGACTTTTCAATGCCTTTTCTCCTCTGAAAATTTTTCTCAGAGTTCTCCCTCAACAATATGGATGTAGGTCCCTTATTGTATTTTTGGAATTTTTATTTTTTTGTATTTTTGTCTTTGTAATTTTTTTCAAATTTTTCAAAATTTTTCAATTTTTTTGTATTTTCAATAATACTATACTATATATACTATAGTATATAATTGCATTTCAGAAAATGAGTTCACCATTTACCCCCTTGCATGCTTAAATGATGCAATGTCCTCATTATATAAATAGGGTGGATGCAAATGCATACTTTGCTTTTCACTAACTTAGACTAGGTGACGGAAGGAGGTTAGAATGAGGAGATAAAAATCTATGCTGACGATTTCAAGTCTGATACAAGATCAGAGTGGAAAGTCAGGCTAAATAGTGAAATGCAGGACAAATGTGACTATGAATGCAGGCTAAAAATGCAAGGATAGACACCAAAGGAAGAAATGCAAAATAAGAAAAATGAAAATAGCTGTGTACAAAGTATAGTTGCTAAGTTTTATTCCTTTAGCTAGGTGCAAACCTAGTAAAAGGTGTAAAGAATGTAGGAGCAAGATGATAGAGAATTGACAAGTCAATGAAGCTCAATGAATGATTCAAATCATGGTGTATAGGATGGAAGTTGTCAATCTCAAAAATGAAGATAGGCTCCATAGTCAATAAGAATCATAATCAGATACTTGGTACAAGGCCCAAGTACGTATCAGAAGACTTGGCTCAATTTCCAAGTAGAGAAACATAATATATTTAAAAAAATCTACAGCTTCCACCTTCTCAATCAATGAATATAGAGTCAAGAAGATGAGTTAGGGTTGGGAAGAGGAGGTGGTTGCTGATCTAAGTATAGTGTAGAAGGATCAGAATTGTGCATGGCTTGCGATATGACATGTGCTTGGCCTTGGGGAGGGTTTGGTTGAACATACCTCTGGGTAGGTACATTCCTGGGATTGCGTTCTGCTTGAGATGGAAGTTAATGCACTTGATGTGGTTGAGCTAGGTGTTCTAGCTAGGCTCTCATCTCAGCTAAGGCCACATCCTGTCTTTGCTGCATAGCAATGTTTTGTTGTTGTATGTTAGCAAGAGCTTTCATGATATTCCCCAATTGCTCATCTCGTGTAGGTCTAGATTGAGAGTATTGGGTGGGATTGGGTTGGGGTTGCTTGTAGGCACTCGGTGGATACTCACGTTGTTGTGATTGTGGTGGTAGAGGTGATGCTTGGATCGGGTTTTGAAGTGGTGGTGCATAAGGTTTTTGGAAATTGGGTCTTTGTGAATTTCTCGAGCATGAGAATTTGGATGATTACACCATCTAGGGTTGTAGGTTTGGGGATATAGGTTGTTGTGAATGGCGTGGAGCTCCTCCAAAGCTCTAGGAAGTGTAGGGAAATCAGTGAATTGAGGAACAAAGGCTCCTCCAACTGGTGAAGGATAAGGAAATGAATAGTCAGAAGGTGGTGGTGATGGTGTCACAGATAAATTGTTCATAGTTTCCCTTCCTATAGGAAACTGAGAAGTGTGTGGTGCAGGTGACTGAAAAGAAAAAGATGGAGGTTTAGATAGGAACTTCCATACTTCATCTACCTTCTTCTCTATTAAGCTCACCTTATCCAGCTAACTAGCTAATTTCTCTAAGTCTCGTGTGCTGGATTAGGCTTTGTGTACCCTCGAATGCGTATGGGAATGCGATGACTTCATATTAAAAACACTCATCGAAGCATTAATGGAATTTTCCACCATGCCTTCGAAGAGCTTAAAAGCTGAGTCCTCATCTCGACACAAGAAATTGCCTCCACAAGCGGCATCAACAAAGTTTCTTGTGTCATCATGGAGCCCATGCTAGAAGATCTAGACCTATCGCTAGCATGGGATATGATAAACTCCAGTTTATCATCATTCTTATGCCTTAAAACAAACCTAGATCTTAGGATTTTAACTTTGTAAATGGATTTCGGGTTGCATTTAGTCATTCACCTAGGATAGGCATGCATTACATTTTATTGCATTTTTGATGAGTTTATTTGAGTGTTAGGGATAAGTAGAATGTCAAATCCCTCAAACCTTGGCACTCTGAAAGGCAGAAGATGAAGGAGAAGCTCAAATCAATTGGGTCTCAGCTGGATCCAACTCATTCTAACTAGATCAAACTATCCTTAGCTCCGTTCAAATCACCTCAGCTGAATGGTAGCTCAAGCTAGTTCACCTTAGCTCTATTGAGCTCACCTTAAGTAGATGGCAGCTCAGACTAGCTCAAGTCAGTTGATCCTAGCTCCATTCCATCTCCTCCCAGCTCAAGATAGTTTACGGAAGCTGTACCTGACTAGGATTAGCTACTTCCATCAACTAGCTAAGCTTAGTTAGTTGAAGTTCTCAACCAACTCGGGTTAGCTCAACTCCAGCTCCCGAAGACTCAGATCAGCTCAACTTAGTTGAGCTGAGCTACTAGACCTAAGCTAGCTACCCCAGCTAGCTAGGTAGTCTTTAGGAAGACCAACTCTAGCTCACCTTAGCTCAGAATAGAAGATATCTCAGATTAGCTTGGTTTAGCTACTAGCAAAGAACCAGCTATCTAAGCTAGCTACTGAGCTCCACTTTAGTTCTCTTCAGCAGCCATCTACTTTAGTGTAGCTCATTGTAGCTCTTCCTCAGCTCCTCAATCTAAAACCCTAGCTCTCCTACTTCCTCACCTACTCCCTACTAGCTAAGCTAGCTTAGTTAGCTTAGCTAACTTGAGCTCCACCTCCATGGCCATCAAACCTAACCCTAATTCCCACCTACTTAGCTCCACCAAATAGTCCATTTAAGCTCTCCCTACTCCCATTCCCTTTTGGCACCACAACTACACATCCCTTCACCCCTCAACCACCACCAAAAGCCACCATAAGTTGGCACCAAAAGCACCCATAACCACCCTTCTCTTGGCGCCAACTTTTCCCTCCCAAAATCCCATCATCTCACCCCTACACCTACCCCCTCAACCCATCTCCACCATCCACCTCATCCTCCTAGAAGCCTCCCTTGTTGGCACCAAATAGTGGTGTCTCTTCACCACCAATAGCCACCAACACCACCATAACTACCACTCTACAAACCCCTTAGGTTGGTGCCAACAACCTCCCCCTTGGATCACCTAATCACCTGCCAAATTCCATCCTAACCCTCCATCTATAACCATGCCAACCACCACCTTCCCTTCCTATAAAAACACCATTAACTACCCACATTTTCCCCATCCTTAGTTAGTATAATTCCACCCATATCCACCTAAACCCATGACCAAGGAAGGAGGAGAAGAGAAGAAGATCAAGGGGGCAACCTAGCTGCCCCCTTGGTGCCTTCTTCCTCTTTCTTCTTGTCCCTTGTGCCACGCTAAGGAGGAAGCTTTCTTCTAAGGGGGGACAGTCAGGCAAGGAGGAGCAATAATGTGGTGGACGTCAACCTTGGAGGAGAAGCTTGGAGGAGGACCACTTAAAGGAAGAAGCCAAGAGAAACCCTTTTTAACTACGAGAGTAGTTGTGGTTGGAGCAAGGACTTCTCAAGGCTTCAACTGGAGGATATTCATCTTTTTGTTCTTCATCTTTCTTTATTCCTTGTATTAGCTAGTGTTTTTCTTGTTTTTCTATAACAACCATTCTGCTACCTGTCATTCACTTTGCTAGTAATACAAGAATTAAGTTGCCTTTACTTTCCTTTTCTTCAGTTTTGTGTGTTTTCTTGTTTCTATTAGTTTTAGTGCACCACAACTCTCTTCTAATTACCCTAGGCGCACTTGCCTATGGTGAGCTTAGGAGAGAGGACATCTCTTGTCACTTAGGTCTAATTGCTAGGCGTAGTTTTTAGTGTAATCATTCTTGCATTTCGTTGCCTGATATTTCTAAAACCTAAAAACAACAAAAACTAAAATCACAAAAATACAAGTGTTGATTTAAGAGGTGAGAGAGAGAACCAATTATCTGACTAACAATTTGGCCTCCTTGGATGACAGTAGATACTCCACTATCTAGGTATTACAAATTTTAAGAGTTGATTGGTTTTACACGTTTCAACAACAAAAATCCACTTTTATAAAACCATGTAAAATCCATATTAGGACACTATGGTGAGGACACTTGTGCAGAAGCTTGTGAAATTGCTCCTAAACCTTATGCATCTGTTCTCTTGAATTTTGTGTGAATGTGGTGATAGTTCGCCTTCAAGCGTTAATACGGCCTATGGGAAAGTACTTCTTAAGGAACTCATGTTCCAAAGAAGCCCAAGTCTCTATTGGTGTAGTCCAAGTTAGAGTTCTATACCAGAAGGTGGCTTTGTCCTTAAGTGAGAAGGAGTACATTTTCATCAGCAACATGTGCTGATCATGGCCCTACGAACCTAAGGTCTAGGTGAGATATTTCAGCTCTTCTAAATGCTGAAAAGGGTCCTTAGAAGCAAGACAATGGAAGTGAGGGATAAATGCAATGATGTTCGGCTTTAATTCAGCAGCACAAACCCCAGTGGGATAGGGTACTGCAGGCATAGGATGTGCAACTACGGGATTATAGCAATCCCGTAGTTGAGGTCTACGAGCCTAGGGATGGCGGTTTGCAAGTAGATTAATAGCTTGAGTAAGCTATTGCACTTGTTGTGTTATGGTATTCATCTATAGTTGTGTATTGTACAGGTGTTGTAGGTTAGGTTGTACACCTCTCTCTGGGTGTGGTTGATTAGGAAAATTAGGATAGGGAGGAGGTTGGAACCTATGATGTGGAGGAGGTGGTGGTGGAGGATGTGCATAAAGATAAGGAGGATCTTCTTCGAAGTCCTCAAATTGTGCAGAATCGTGGTCATCCTCTGGATGAGTGGGGTGGTGAATAGGAGTTTGGGGTTTTGGAGGTAAAGGATTGGATGTGGAAGGAAAAGATGTGGATGTAGAAGCTTGGGCATTAGCACCCAAGGGAGGTACTAAAGATGGGTTTTGGGATCTTCTACCATCCATGAGTCGATTTTTGAAAAATTCTTTGCAAAGCAATCAGTGGTTGCAAAAATTACGTGATTTATAAAATACGATTTTTGGTCATTACAACACACGAAATCACAATTGCTTTTAAAATTTGTAATACCTAGATAGTGGAGTATCTAGAGTCATCCAAGGAGGCCAATTTGTTAATCACAAAAGTTGGTTCTCTCTCTCACCTCTCAAATCCACACTTGTCGTTTTGTATTTTTGATTTTGTTATTTTTAGGGCTTTCAAAATAATCAAGCAATGGAATATGAGAATGTTACCCTAAAAACTATGCCTATCAGCTATTCTAAAGTGACAAAAATGAAACCCTCTCTTCTAAGCTCACTCTAGGCAAGTGCACCTAGGGTAATTAAAGGAGTGTGGTGCACTAAAATCACTAGAAACAAGACAAACACACTGTTGAGTCGAAATCCGTCGTGATTTAGGAGAGAATTGTGTCATAGTATAGCAAAGAAAATCTAATCGACATTTAAATTTATAGTGCTTGAAAAATGTGAGTTCTGAGTTTGTTCACGGGGAGCAAAATTGGAATTCAACCACTAATCGAATGATGTGAAGATAAGCACAATAATCAAAACTATATATATGAAAAGATATATTTAATGAGTATCAAAATGTATGTCAGAATCAACAGTTAAAAAAGGATGTAGAGAGAGAGATATATAGCCCAAAAAAGATGGTGGTTGAAACCACCAATTAGTTGCTTAATGCCTATTCTCAATTCAAGATCAGATTAGATCGATACTTAACTAAATCTTAAATTTCTCAACTCTTCAGACTTTTCCTTAGATCAGATGTCTCAATTAACCTCAAACAGCTTAAAGTTCAACCCAAAGCCTCTCAAATTTTCCTAAGTGTTTAGGCACAGATCCTGAGGGCAAAAACCCCTCCATTCTCTCTCAGAATAAACCCCCCCTCTCTCAGAATCAAACTAGAATAGACCATATTAGACCCGGTTCAGATTGGGTTCAAACTAGCCCAGACTCGCGTGGCGTAAGCATGGGTAAGGGTGTGCGTATGGCGTGGGTCAAGTGGGGACCTGACCCCCTATTTCCTAGTGAAGCTTAAGGGGGTGAGATTCAATAAATATCAAATTTTGATTTCTCTCACACCGATGTGGGACTATCTTCAACCCACTTCCTTGCGTGATCTGTTAATGAAAGCTCACGGTCAATTGCAGCTATTGATGATGCTTCTTCTCCAAATCAAAGGTGCAGTTGTGCTTCTTATGCAAGTCGGCCTTGATTGGTGGTAGTGGAGTGGTGGTTGACGATTGATCAGACAGTGAACAGAGTTGGAGAAGAGGATCGGCGATGGCAAGTACCTACGATCAAGAATACGGCTAATGCGGCCAAGTTAGATGTATGAGGAGCTTCACCGGAGTGAGACGAAGGTGTTGGTGGCTGTGATTTGGCGAGTGAGAGAGTGTGTTGGTCAGATAGTGGAAGTGAACGAAGGTTCGGCAGTCGGTGTCGAGGAAGATGGTGGAGGTATGATGAGGTGAAATTAAGTTAGGTGAAATATTCGTGGGAGTGAGACGGAGGTTTCTCCTAAGTCAATTGAGGTGGAAGGGTGCGAGTGAGTGCCGACGATGAAGGTGGATGGGGGGGATGTTGCTGGTGTCGGGGAAGATGGAGGAAAATGAATTGGGAGCTAAGACGCTCCAGAAATGAAATTGAGGGAGAGGAGACGAGAAGCCCTATACTAATTGGATGAAAGGAGGATGGGAGACGCTTGCTGATGGTATGTTGGAGTGGAGGAAGACGAGGTGATGGCTAGAGTGATTGAAGGTGTGACAGGGGCTGAAGCTTCTCCAAAAACTTTGTGGAAGCTCAAGGAAGGAGGACCCTTTACCAATTGTGTGTAGTAGAGGGAGAGGAAGGAGAATGATGAAGATCCGGTGGTGCATCGATCTTCACCAGCGAGGAGGAAGAAAGGAGGTTTACTAGTCAAATCAAGAACAAATTTGTGCTTGGAAGCATGTGACCCTTTAAATAGAGGGCCTTCCCTCTCAATTTACGATCAAACAAGGCAAGCTTTGACTTTCCTAAAGTCGATTTGGAGCTCAATAAACTTGAGCTCGCTAGGGATATTCAGATGATGATTGACTCCAAGAAGATTCTCATTGGATTTGTCCAGTTTTGGGGAGTAATCTTACCAAATTTGATGAGATTTGATAGAGATTTTCTCAATCAAATCTCTGATTGAAAGTTAGTTGTGATGGGTTTGATGCCCTTCCTGTTCTTTCACATGACGAAGAAGGAGAAGGCACAAGGACTTTATTGTGTATAAGACGAAGAAGTTAAACGCATAAATGTAAGAAAATGTGAAACATAGGGGTTTAGATGTGAGAAATAGAGATTTTAAGGGCCAAAAGGCAAACTAGGTCAAGATAGACTCTGATTGGGCTCAAAGTTTGGTGTTAACCTAATTTGGACCCAACGAATCTCGTGGTGAACTTGGATTTGAGTTTTGACCATGTTTGACTTTGTAAATTTCATAGAAGCCCAAATCAAGGTAAATTCTCGTTTGAATCTCTATTTTTGGCTAAAATGGGTTCAGATGGTTAAAGTAGAGGTATCAAACTCCTTAGAATATTTTTCAGTGATTTTTAGGAGGTTTAGATTGAATTTATCTTGATCAAAATCCCTTCAATTTAAGTGAGGCTGATAATTAGGATTTTCAATACTATTTTCTTCTTCGAAATGCGTGAATACCTTGATTCAATTATTCTGAGCCTATTTCTTGGTCTTTTAAGTTCATTTGACCTTTAATTAACCCCTGATCAATACCTTGGTTAATCTACATTAATGATGGGATGGTAAAATAGCAAAATTAACCCTGTTTTCATATCTTCTTCTCAAATCAATTCAGTACGGAATAATGATCCTCAGCTGATCATTTAGGAGCATTTAACACTGGATTTTGACCAATTTAAGTTAGTTATGACGTATGATGGTGTTACCATCATACCCCTATGCCTAATTTTTGCTAGTCCCTGGCAAAATCCTATGGACCAAACCAGATCTCTAAGCTGGAGTTTAACCATCAGGATGCCTTACTGGGCTGCATCTCTAAAAATTAGATCAAAATACCAATAATAGCCTTAGAGGTACCCAAGTACCAGTTAGGATCTAGACCTGACCAACCTTAGCCTTGGGTCCACCACGAAGGTTTTTAGGGCCTGCAAAAATTGCCTAGAGGTTCATTGACTGAAGCAATTAACGCACTCGTGTGTATTCTAGCAAGTCCAAGTTTAGTTTGCCAGTGCATTTTTTATAAGAGAGATAGAGGTGGATGTTTATTTTGAGATTTTCTCTCTTTACTTTTTAACTTTGCCTAAATCCCACATTGGATTGGCTCTAAATACGGTCTGTATCAGATTCCTTGTTCCCACCATCAATCCTTGCAGGGTCCCTGGCTTTCGATGTTTCGGGATAGCACCGCCCATGGCAACCCCCAGAACCTTGACTTTCGACACTTCGGGATAGTGTCACCCATGACGTTCTGTAGCTAAATTCAAGCCTTGGCAATCAACATTTCGGGATAATCCTGCCCATGTCACCTAAACCAGCACAAAGTGCTTACGTGCCCCTGGTAGGATATTCAAATATCCTAGGAGACAAGCACCGAGGAGACAATATGTTATAACACATCTTCGAGGGGAGTATTTTTCATTCCTCCTTTCTGCGCTGGGAACTCCTCCAATAAACTTGTGTCTTCGAGCTGCTCCTATGTCAAATCTTTGGGAAAACATTTTCAAAATAGAACACTTTTGGCATTATTCTTCATTAAGCGCACTGAAACAGATTGGTGTGTGATTTTTGGGTGCTTAGGTTACCAAGTCTCGCAAACCAAATTGCAGGCAATAGGGCCAAATAATCCCTAAGCCTTAGACTTAATACATCAGCCTTGCACTTTCCTCAACCCCTTGAGGAATAGTCCAAATCTTAACAAATACATGAGTGTTTAAGCCCTAAGATAGGCCCAAGAGGCCTAAGGCCGGTACTCTTTACTTATCTCCTTATCTCTAGCACTTCAGGACTTAATAAGTAGGATCCATAATCAATTGCTGGGACTAGCAATTTTTCTCTGATTTTGCTCCTTTTCTTTCTTTGTATTTCCTCCTCAAGAAAGATTTTTCATTCAACTTGCAAAATTTTCTCCCATTTTCTCTTTTTTTATATATATATATATATTTGTGAGATCCCCTCAAAGAATTGAATTTTCTATTTATTTTGCACTTTAATACCCCCTCATGCCAAAGTTTTGTAATGTCCTCATTGTAAACCAGGTGAGTTCGAATTCATCTTAGTTCATAGTTTAGAACAGGGTTAAAGGGTGGGTGAACGGGTTGGGATGACTGTTGCGAATGATTTCATGCTCTGATACAAGTATCAATGGTGTAGTCGGCTATTCTAAAATTTGAACCCTAATTTCAATAGGAATGCAGCTCAAAGATGATCAAAAGGGTTTCAGGATTTTGAAATGACGGATTGCCTCCCATTAAGTGCTAAATTCAATTCCTTCAGCCGAGAATAAGGTGGTCAAGAGGAAGGGGTGGTCAGATTGGAAGAATTTTGTAAGACAAGCACCTTGATGAGTAGTCTGGTTGGTCCAACCAGGTGCTTGTTTAGATCAATTGACTAATGATGCAGACCAAACCCAATCAGTCTGGTGGGTTACGAAATGTGAATCAATAGGTGTGGAGCCTACTAGATGCTTTGTGGCTCAAATAGGTGCGGAAATGCGAATCGGGGGTTTGGCTGTATCAGCTTAGCTAGATTAGAGTAGGGGTCCTCAAAAGATAATGGACTTGTGAAGAATGTAAGAACCCTGCTGGTGGATGATAAGATGGTTTTCGCTTTTGAATAATGTGATTAAGATGATTTGTTGTTTTAGTAACAAAGTGGTAGAAAATCACTTAACAAAATAATTACAATAAAAATTAACCACTCACAGAAGAGTGGGTCGTGTCTACAGGGAGGCAATGATGCAATAAAATCTTGAATATTTTTTTCTTGAAATCCATAGTCAAATCTGACATGAAATGCGACGAAAAGAACATGCATAATAACTCGAAAATGTAAGGGTAGATGTGCAATTTTTTCTCACTAAAATATTCAATAAATATGTGATGAATCTATGTAATTTCCAATTGACATGCATTAGAGAAAATTTGAGTACATCTTAATCCAAAACCAATGTCAAAAGATGTGAATCACAAAAGCCACGTAATTATAAGAAAGCTTGAGTATGAAGTCGCAATTTCACCATAATAAATAATCATAAATCAAAATTCATTTTCTTGGCAATGGCATGAAATGTAATTATTAATTAGAGTGAAAGCAGAGGATTCTACCTCTCTCCTCCTCGCGATCGAGAGAGAGGCTCATTCGAGGAGCTACTCCTACAAGAGGTCGGCTGAAGCGAGGCCTTCGCGGTGGTGGCGGTGGTGCGTCGTGAGATGGCCGGAGCCGGCCTACCGTAGGAAAGGAGTGGCGGCGGTGGAGGAGCTTGCTGCTGGCCGCGCTTGCTGCAGGCGTAAGGCAGCACGCGCGGGTGCTGGGGGCGCTGCAGGTGCGCGGAGGCGTGGGTGCGTGGGTGCACGGGTGCTCCGTAGGCTGCTTGGGCGTGCGTGGGCATGCTGGTGGCGCTGGCTGTAAGTGCTGCAGGGAGGCGTTGGAGCGCGGGCGCGGGGGTGTTGGAGTGTTCTGAGCGGGGGTGCTGAGGGAGGAGCATGGGAGCATGGAGGCACGGCTCTGCAGGCAGCAAGGGATGCGTGGACGTGGGTGCTGGAGCGCGGGCTGCTGGCGTGTGGGCCTGAAGGTGAGTGATGGGTTGCAGGCGCTGCTGGAGGGCGCTTTGCAGGCTGCAAGGGCACGTGGGTGTGGTGAAGGCGAAGGTGCAGTGAGAAGCTGGCGTGCACGTTGGCAGATTGCGCGTGGTGGGCAAGGTCTGATGGCTGGAAATGAAGTGAGGGTGAGCGGTGGTGTCTAATGGAGCAGTGGAAAATGGTGTGTGTGCTGAAGGTTGGTGCGCTGGAGGTGGGTGCGCAGAGGCTGGCGTGAGTTGATGGCAGAGGTGAGGAGTTGTAGAGACTCTTTGGCGGTGTGGGTTGTCACCCCACACACCCATGGTGGTGAGTCGTTCTGCCGCGGTGAGGCCGGTGGTATGGAATGGAAGAGGAGCAAGGTCCTCTAAGCACAGTGAGGGACAAAGGGTGGTGGCCTCCCTTGCATGGTCGTCTCCACCTCCTTTGTAGTTGAATTTGAAATCCAAAGAGGCAGGCTAAGATGCTCTTCATGGCCAATGAATGCTCGGAGCTGTGCGTGAACGGTTGCGTAAGGAGAAGAAGCAGCTGTTACCCGTGGAGGAAGAAAATAAGAAAATAATAAAATATTATGGTTATTTATGTATAAACCCTTAACTTCTATGTTAAATTAAAACAATGCAAGTAATTCACCTAATTGATTAACTCATCAAATGCATGCAATTCTAAGTTAATTCTAAATGCATGCAATGAATGAATTATGCAATTAGGCTAAAAATATGAATTAATTTATTTACATTTTAATGTATGCTATCTAAATGTTAAAATTAACTTAATACCTAGACATTTAAATACTTAAATAGCCCACAAATATGGACTAATCAGTGGGATCGGAGGGGAACAATACATGGTTGTTAGTTTGATCAATATCCCATTCACTTTCGAATCTTGGTGGTCAATCATATGCAACCAGATCAGAAAGAGGTGAATCAGAATAGAGATTGATTCTGGTGGTGGGTCGAGGTTGGGATCGATTTCTGGATGTCTTTGGTCTGAGGTAGGAGGTAGGACTACTTTGAGTTCCAAATCATTGGCCTCAAAATAATAATAAAAAAATAGATCATGGATATTGAGATCGTAAATCGACTCATAATCATCTAGAATCAATGATTCTCCTAAATCTGTGTATGATTCAAAATTGGAGAATTTGCGAAAATCATCTTTTGAACCTGATTCAAGATTGAGATTTCCACCACATAATAAATCAAGATGTATGGAGTCATCAACCTGACTTTGGTCTATCCTAGTTTCAAATTCCAAGCTCAAGGGGATATCCTTATTAGGCATAGGCTCAGGTTCAAGGCATCTAGGGTAGATCCAATAAAATCTCAACTCTTCCGACTCCTCTGATTTTGTATTGTAAATCGGTTTGATTTCCGATAAATCAATTTGTTCTTCTGAGGAGTCTGGAGAGGTGTAATAATCAAATATAGGCCCAAATCATCCCAACTAGGCTCAGATCAAGATTCTAGGTTGGGTGTAGGACTTGGGTCACTAGAATCTAGACTTGGTTCTATTGGGATGTCAGAATTACTCTCAAGGAGTACCTTAACAGGATATGGTGAGGGTGTTACATCCTCGAGAGGTTCTGAATTGCACTCATCATAGGTGTTTTGAACATCTAGGCATGATGGACTAGCTTCACAGCTTCCTATGGTTGGCTCATAATTGATAACACCTGTAACTAAATCTGCCCAACCCATAGCTTGATCAGGTCTTTCATTTTACATAAAATCAAAATTTGGTTTCACTTGGGTTGGGGATCCATAATAATAACCTTCATTTTCGTATTCGAGCTCTAAGAAATTGTATTGATCCTTGAAATTACTCCAAGATGCATCATTAGTTTCTGGGTGGTACCTTTCAATAATTATGTTTTCCAACTAATTTATTAGCTCCCCACGTCGTCCAAAATCATCTTACTACTTTTCCCAAAGTTGCAGATTTGACACATAGTGTAAACTCTCAGTGAATGCAATCTCTCCAATGCATCAAATGTTTGTAAAATGGTCTCCCGGGTCAAACCACATGCTAGTTGTGTAATTCCTAATGGAGGGGGTGAGATTTGTGGTATGAAAATAAGATGTAGAAATATAAATCAACAATCACACAAAAACTGCATTCTTACAAGCACACAAGGATTTTTAGGTGGAAACCCAAACCCGAGTGAAAACCACAACCTAAACCTCTCAGTTTAGGATTTCCCAATCAACCTAGTCGATCAAATCCACTAACTGAGTCACTTAAATGAGGGTGACTCAACCTCTTATAACCACGCTACTTTGAAACAAGGGTAGCATACCTCAAATCCCTCTTCTCCATGAAGAGTGTTTTCACTCGCGAAGGAGATGGAAATTCGCAAAGCAAATACCCAACCACAAAACAAAAGAGAAAAACAAAAGGTTATAGAGCCTAAATAGGTAAATGAACTTAGCTACTATAGGCGAAAGGATCTTCCCTAAACCGGAAGTGATTTAGTGTGAATTTGGCAGAGTAACGGTGCTCTCAAATTTATTGAATAGGGCTTGGAGAGCAAGAACTCTTTTTTATTTCTTCTTTGACACAAATATGGTGGAAAGTATTGTATCAACGTGTGTTGAACAAAGGAAGGGTCCTCCTCTATTTATAGCCTTGAAAGGTTTTCATAGCCGTTGGGAAAAAATCACAAGAGATCCAACCAAAATCCCAATGAAATTAGGGACATTTATGATTTTGACAGGGTTATCAGACGTCTAGGTCTTCATCTAATCTAAAGGTCGATCATTTGATCTAGAAGGGTTGATTATCTGAACGGTGTTGGATCAAGACAGACATCTAATAAGGTGTTTTAAGACGTTTGGGAATCAAATCAGATGTTTAATTCTAGATGGGTTTCTTCTTGTTTTCACCAGATCGAAACAAGGTTCTAGAGTCTTGTTGCTTAAACAACAGGTCGGACGTCTGGCAGGATGTCTAGTTGTCTGGAAAGGCGATTCTCTGTGGGAATGGATTTTCTCAGGGTCAAATGGCTAACAGGTTAGACAAAAGTGATTTGGGTCAGATTTAGCTTAACGTCTATTTATCAGATGTCTGGGAGGCTCTATGGACATCTGAAAGTGTTATAAATATGATTAAAAGGAAATCCTCAAATATTATGTTTTGATAGTCCAACGGTCCTATTGTTGGATGTCTGTCAAGGTCATCAGACGTCTTCTAAGACGTTTGGACTATGGGTTGGCCATTTGAAAGTAATGAATAGAGAGTATTAAGTTTAGCCTAAGTGTTTAGACGTTTGTACAAGCTATCAGACTTCTTAAAGTCCAAGATCAGATATCTGAAGTCCAGATTGGACATCTGATCAAGCTGTCTAATTTTTATATTGATTTTCTGTTGATGGATGAAAGAGGAGTTTTAAAAATGTGTCTGTTGTAGTACACTCCTAAATTGCACAACAAACATTTAAATTTATAAACTTAGAATAAAAAGGGAGTCCAAGGTCATTCGCATGGAGCAAATATGGAATTCACATGTTAATCTTCATTCAGAATCAATGAGCATAATAAAGTGATCACGATAACAAATATGCAATGAATAATATATGCATAAATATATTCAATGAGAACCAATGTATGATGGAGCAAAAATAATAAGAGAATAAAAAATAATGGTGATTTAAATCACCATGTATATTTTCTTAATTTAAGCATGCATCCAAAGTATTCAAATAATTCAACAGTAATCTTCAATCAAACTTTAATGTAAACTTAGGTTCTTAAATCATTCAACAGTAACCATAATCAACCTCTACAAGCACAGGCACAAGGCTAAGGCTCCCTAAGAGCCTTTCTTCTTTCACGCCTCTCTCTCTCTTCAAGCCTTCTTCTTTTATTCTTAAGCTTCATTCTAAGCCTTTCCTTCTTCAGCATAGGGCATGGCCTCTCTTCTTCAAAGGTTGAGTATGGAGAACTCTTCTTTAGCAGAGGGCCATGGCAGAGGATCACACAACAAAACCCACCCCCCTCCTCCTCACAAACTTTTCTCTCTCTCTCAAACCCAACATATTTGGGTATACGGGTATGCACAGTAATCAGGTAATCGGGCGTGTACACGGACTAGGCTTGCGAGCGTGTAGTTGCAAGCGAGGAGTGAGTAATCGAGTGAAGCAGGGACCTGACCCTTGGTGCCTTGGGCAGTAAGTTGAGATCACATAAACAACTTATGTTTGTGCAGCTACTTATCCATTCGCGATGTGGGACTATCCCACTCTCCCTCGCTTGCGTATCAACCGAAGGTGATGTTGTAGTTGCTGGGAAGGCCAATTGAAGCTCCAGATGATGTCCTGAGCCAAGTCCGCAGCACTTGGGGGTGTTGATGCTGAAGAATGTGGCTAGAGGAGGGCAGACGATGTTGAAGATGACGAAGGTGACGGCGGAGGATGGTGATCACCTAAAACTCATGACCACATTAGAATAGCTTAGGAGAATCACTAAGTGATGGAAAAGGTGGTGGTCGTGTTTGCGTGGTGTGGGCGTGTGTGTGGAGGGCGTGCAAAGTCGGAGATGGAGGTGTTAAGGTGGGTTGGTGGTTGGAGTGTTTGGGTGGATGAAAGATGAAATTGGTAGAAGACTTTTGAAGTGGGGAGCATGGCGATGCTTTTGGAAGTTGTGGTGAGGCGAGCGGTATGGTGTAGCGAGCTCACAACCTCGTTGGAGCTTGACCAGAGCGAAGGAAGACAAAGGGGAAGAGGTGTGGTCGTCGGTCGATTTAGGAAACGAAAGAGATAGGGAGGTTTAGGAGGAGAAGGGGGATAAGTTTGGCCTAATTACTGGACAAAGAGGAAGAGGATTCCCACACCGGTGTGATGGCTGAACGTGGAGAGGATGAACTCTCCGTTAAGGGAGATGGCGGCGAGGAGAGGGGGAGGTAGCCCTTGCTGTGGCTGGCGAGACGCAAAAGACGATGAGGAAGAAGGATGGGCCAATTTGGTCGTTGGCTGTCCGTAGGACGATGGGGAGGGAAACCACCAGAGTCTAGGTTGGAGGAGGCCAAAGATACAGAAAGAAGAGTATTTTTGGCCTTGTACTTAGCTAAGGAAGAGCGGAATTGCATTGCCGGTTCTTTTATAGGCCTTAAGGGATGTTTCTAAGCAAGGAAAGAAGCTTTCAAGCTTTGAGAGTTTCGCTCACATAGGATACCCACATCTTTCATGCATTCGCATGAGAGATTGGGAATGAATCAAGGTCCATGGCCAGGTTCATTTGGAAGGAAATTCCTTAAGGAATCTCCCTTTCAATTTTGGAAGTGTTTGATTGAGAATCGAGTGAGAAATCCTCGCTCGAATCTCAATGATGAAGCTTATATTCACACTAATGGCCGGAGGGACCTAACTACAAAGATGATGAAAAACCTAGGGACTTTATTGCAATGATTTCAAAAGCTAGGGGCGTATGTGAGAGAGAAAGAGTCTGATTGGACTAAAATGCAAACTATGTCAAGATAGACTCTGATTGAGCCCAAATTTTGGTAAAAACCTAAGCTGAACCTAAGGAATCTGATGGTGAAGTCGGATTTTAGTTTTGATCATATTTGATTAGACACTTTGTGTAGAAACCCAAATTAAGGCAACTTTCCGTCTGAGACTCTGTTCTAGGTCAAAATAGGTTCAGATGGTCAAACCAAGGTTACTAAACCTTATCAAATATTTTTCTATGAATTTTAGAAGGTTTAGATGAATTTTAACCTGACCAAGACCTCTGTTACTTAAGTGGATCTGAAGTTAGGGTTTTGGCAAGTGTATTAGTTCTCGAAGTTTGTGAAACTCTGTTTCTATTTGTGTGGACCCTTTTATTAGACTTTAATGAACATTTGACCTTCAGTTAACCCCTGGAAAACCCTGAGATTATTCTGCATTCATGATATAATGTTAAAACTGTAGAATTAACCTTGTTTTAGCGTATTCCTCTGAGAATGGATGTGCAGGGAATTACGACTCTCAGGTGATTATGTAGGAGCATTTGTCACTTGATTTTGATTAATTAAAGATAGTTATGGATCATGATGATGTTATCATCATTTCCTAATTTGTTTGTAGGGTTTGCCTAAGTGTCCTACTATAGAAATAGTGTTCCTAGGACTAAGGTAAGGTACTTTGGGCTCTTTTCATGAATTTAAGGAAATAAAGAGCAACGAAAAAGTACTAATAATAAGGCAACAAGATATATATCCTATTCTTCTTGTCTTTAAGCTCTCACTCCATGCGAAGCTTTGTCTCTACTTCTTCCTCCATTAAGCTCCTCCAATCCGTCATGGATGCGAGCTTGAGCTCCTTCACACTTGATTCCATTTTCATTTATCCTGAAATCCTAAACTCAATGCAAATGTTAAATAACAAGTGTTTTGTTATCATCAAAATTAACGATCGTGGTGCCCTTGCACCATCATGTTGTGTTGCAATCATCTGGATGTGGTCTGAAATGTGGTTTGTCATTTTTGTTTCACTAACCTAAATTCTGCTAAAGGGATCTATGGTTTTGTAATATTCTTTACTATGTCTAAGAGTAGCCTCGATCATTTTCTCTTTTATTCTCTTACGGGATTCAGGTTTATTGAACATGTTCCTATTTTGTCAGGTTGCATCTCCAAATCAGGTGGTTGATCAAGATGAAGAATCAAATTTAGGTCCAGGTTGATTTGATCAGATTAGATTAGATTTCACTCAAATGATCAACTTTAATGGAGGCTTTTAAGTCAGGCCTAGGGACCTCTTCCTGTGTATGTGTACTAAAGAATAGATGAGGGACTGGATGTGTATTGGACCCAATCAAGGCACCTAAAACTTTTGGATGACTACGGCGGTTCGAGGCAAATGGACCTCTTGATCAAAAATCCACACACCCGAGAAATACTTGGGTAGCCAGGAAGGGAGAGTCCTTCGAAGACCCCTACATGGTAGAGCATCCCCACGGGTTATAGGGTTTCCCCCACTCGACCTTCCTTATCACCACAGTTCCAAGTAGATCGAAATGTATGAATTGAGACGTAAGTTTACCAATTTTCAGCCCTAATCGTGTCTTGAATTTCACTTGATTAGAAGCCAATTCAAATTGTGACCTAATTTGTAGGTTGATTGATTCACAAGGTGAATCAACTTTACTTGACCTATCCTAAGGGTAAGGATGAAATTTGGGTCAGAGCACCCAAATCACCTTAAACTGGTTCTCAACAGCTTATTAAGTCCCAAGTTTTAGGGTTTAAGTGAATTTAGAGACTTGATTTTAGGGTTTACTTGATTAGATCAGTTCAAACAAGGGCTTGGGTAGCGCATAAATGCGGGAAGATCGATTTCCTTTATTGCAGGAAAATGTGTACTAACACTTCAAAACCCTAATGTGTAACCCTAATTGGCTCTAATTCCAAGTCTAATTTGAATCCAAATGTGACACCTTGGACTCGAACAAGAAAATGAGTAGCCCAAAGTGTTGAGAAATTTTAGCACAAATCCCTAATAGGAATAGGAAGTCAGGATGGGGAATCTCTAATCAAATCGCATCAACTCCAATCTGATTTCAATTGAAATGCACAAACCAGGAAACGTATGTCTTGAATGATATTACTAGGAAAGTAAGGCAAGTGGATCCTAATTCATTTGTTTCCCTTTCTTTTTTTATCTTCCAAGATTAGGAGATGATTACGGAAGAAAAGAAACTTTACCTGCCCCTGGTGTGGCTGATTGCGAGGAAGATCTCTTTGTGATTCACCTCGCAACAACAAAACAACACACATAGGGTAAGTTAGAAATCAACTCAATAATCAAGAATGATATGACTAGTGGTGAATTACGCGTTGGTCCCTGGTAACAATGCCAAAATGTTGAGTCGGAATCCGTCGCGGTTTAGGAGAGAATTGCGTTGTAGTATAGCGACAAAAATTGAATCGACATTTAAATTTATAGTTCTCGAAAAACGTGAGTTCCAAGGTCTTTCGTAGGGAGCAAAATTGGAATTCAACCATTAATCGAATGATATGAAGATGAGTACAATAATCAAAACTATACATATGAAAAGATATATTCAATGAGTATCAAAATGTATGTCAGAATCAATAGTAAAAAAAGAATGTAGATAGGGAGGTATATAGCCCAAAAAAGATGGTGGTTGAAACCACCAATTAGTTGCTCAATGCCTATTCTCAATTCAAGACTAGATCAAATCGACACTTAGCCAAATCTCAGATTTCTAAACTCTCCAGACTTTTCCTTAGATCATACATCTCAATTAAACCTTAGACGATTTAAAGTTCAACCTAAAGCCTCTCAAATTTGCCTAAGTGTTTAGGCACGGATCCTGAGGGCAAAAACCCCCTTGTTCTCTCTCAGAATAAACCCTTCTCTCTCTCTTAGAATCAGACCAGAATAGACCAGATCAGACTTGATTTAGATCGGCCTAGACTCGCATGGCGTGAGTGCAGGCGAGGCCGTGCGTATGGCATGGGTGAAGTAGGGACCCGACCCCCTATTTCCGAGCGAAGCTTAAGGGGGTGGGATTCAATAAATATCAATTTTTTATTTCTCTTACACAGATGTGGGAGTATCTTCAACCCACTTCCACGCGCGAGCTGCTATGAAGGCTCGCAGTCAATTACAGCTACTGATGATGCTTATCCAAATCTATTGACGGGGCACGAAATTGATGTTTTTAAAATCGATGTTTTTAAAATTATTGTGTTGTAGTATAATCGAAATCGCTTGTTAACAAATAAATTTATAACTCGAATATCTAAATGAAGTCTGAGGTCGAACACAGGGAGCAAATATGTAATTCATGCATTAATCTCAATTAAAATATAAATGAGCACAAGAATAAGTCAAGAATAATGATATTCAATGAATGCTAATCTATCGCATTAGATGTTCAATGAATAACACAAGTATTTCAAGATTTTAAGAGGACAAAAAGATATCTAAGACAAAATAATGGTGATTTAGATCACCGATTATTAGTCTAAGCACATATATATCAAATACTTAAATGTATTAAATAAGTGAACAATAATCAGATGTTTGGCTCGATAATCAGACGACTTAATTGTCGCCTGCCATAGTGCTTTGAGAGCCTTCTTCTTTACTGCTGTTGCTCTCTTCTTCTTCTTCTCTTTGGCTCTTCTCTTCTTCTCTACCTTTCTCCTTCTGCCACAACCCTTCTTCTTTCTTTCCTTTCTCTTCTTCTCTTAGGCACGGCTCTTCTCTTTAGCCTTTTCTTCTTCTTCCTTCTGCTCACAGCGACTAAGTGTCGGCTCTCTCTCTAAAGAGCAAAACCCTCCCCTCTCCCACTCTCTCTTTCTTTCCTTCCTCCTCTCCTCTTTCTCTTAGATAGTTGGGTTAATCGGGTATACGGGTTGCATAACTAGATCTAGGGCTGTGAGCATGGGGTCGCAGCCGAGGAGTAAGAGGGCTTAGGTAGGTCAGGTGCAGGTGTGAGGGACCTCACCCCAAGTGTTCGAGGCGATAAGGCATTATCACAAAATCAACTTATGCGCATCCATGCTCTCTTCTCCCAATGATGTGGGACTATCTTCCCACTCTCGCCTGTAGCTGAAGATGTGTCTTCAATTAGAGTAGTAACAGGTGATGTGGTCTTCAATTGACCACCTGGTCCTAGACTGATTCCACACCACCTAGAGATGTGACCTGGGGCGAGCGTGGCTTGAACTCGAATAACACGGCGACGTTGTTGCCAGTGGTGGCGGAGAATGGCGAGCACCTAAGAATCAAGAACATGACCTCTTAGCCACATTAAAATAGTTCATGAGCATCGTCAGAGGGTGTGGAGTGCGATGGTGGTGGTTGCATGAAGAATTAGGGCGTGAGGTGGTCAGACGAAGTTGGGAACGGAGGCAAGAAGGTGGGTTGTTCGGTGGTAGTCGTGAGCGCGTGGACGGTGAAATAAATATGGGGGTTTTGTGTGGGTGGATGTGGCAGAGGTGTGCAGTTTGTTGGTGAGGTGGTTGGCGACTTGTGGTGTGAGATGGGCCTCGTTGGAGAGGTGGCTAGAGTGGAGAATGAAGGTGGCTTGCATATGCATCGAGGGTTATTTTTGGGTTTTGAGTAAAGGGAATTAAACTAAAGATCTAACTAACCTAATACCTAATCTAATTGGATGAAGGGGGTAAAATTTGCGTCAGCTTTGCCAGGCCGGCGACGGAGAAGATGAAGCCTACGGTGATGAAGGAGAGGTGAGGAAGACATGGAGGAAGACGTTTGCTGATATTGCGAGACGCGAACGAAGTTGGGGAGGAAGAATCCACCTGCTATTGTTTGTGAGGGTGGACAAGGAAGGTGTTGGAGAACTCGCCGAAGTTGGCGGAGAAGGAGGTCGGGGAGAAGGGAAGAGGGGGTGTCCAGCCTCCAAACCAAGCTAAGGATTACGACCATGCAATGTGGGTCTTTTTATAGAGCTCAGGGAATTGTTTCAAGTTGGGAATCAAGGCTTGGAAGCTTCATGCATAAGGAAACCCAAACCTTTGAAAGGTTCACATGATCTTTGGGAAAGAATTAGAGCCCAAGACTAGGTTTAGATCGTAGAGGATTCTCTCAGGAACCTCCCTTCCAAATTTGGAAGAGTTTGGTCATGAAATCAGGGTGTAGTCCCTGATTGAAGGTCGCTGGTGAAGTGGGTTTAGGAGTTGAAGGTGGTGGGGACTTGTTGGTGAAGAAGATGATGATGTTATGGGTATATTTGCAAGGATTTCAAAAGTTAGGGGCATATGTGTAAAAGAAAAGAGCTAGACAGGACTTAAAGGTAAACTAGGTTAAGGTGATCTTTGATTGGGTCCAAATTTTGGTACAAACCTAATTTGGACCCAAGGAAACTGATGGTGAAGTTAGATTTAGGTTTTGACCAAGTTTGATTGGGTAATTTGCATATAAATCCAAATTAAGGCAATTGTCTGTCTGAGACTCTATTTTAGGTCAAATTAGGTTCCAATGGTCAAATCAAAGGTACCAAACCTTAGGGAATATTTTTATATGATTTTTAGAAGGTATAAGTGAATTTTATCCTGACCAGAACTTCAGTTAATTAAGCGGGTTTGTTTTTAAGATTTTAGATGTCCATTAATTCTCGAAACACGTGAAAACCCATTTTGTTATGCATGAACCTACTTATTAGACATTTATGACCATTTGACCTTTAATAAACCCCTGGGAAACCCCATGATTATTCTACAATTAAGATATTATGTTAAAATTATAGTTTTACCCCTATTTTAATGTTTATTTCTCTGAATGGATATGTAGTGAATTACGATCTTCTGGAGGTTATGTAGGAACATTTATCGATTGATTATGACTAATTAAAGATAGATATGGCTGATGATGACGTTATCATCAAAATCCAAGGTGTAGTTGTGCTCCTTATGCAAGTCCACCTTGATTGGTGGTAGTGGCGTGGTGGTTGATGGTTGATCGAATGGCGAATGGAGTCGGAGAAGGGGATCGGCGACGGTGAGTACCTGCGATCAAGAATACGGCCAATGCGACTAAGTCAGATGTATGAGGGGCTTCGTCGGAGTGAGGCGAAGGTGTTGGTGGTCGTGATTTGGTGAGTGAGCGAGTATGGTGGTGGGATAGTGGAAGTGAATGGAGGTCTGGTGATCAGTGTTGGGGAAGATGGTGGAGGCGCAATGAGGTGAAATTAGGTTAGGCAAAATATTTGTGGGGGTGAGATAGAGGTTTCGCCTAGGTCAATTGAGGCAGAGGGGTGTGGGTGAGTGCTGGCGATGAAGGTGGACGGCGAGATGTTGTCAACGTCAGGGAAGATGGAGGAGAGTGAATTGGGAGATAAGATGCTTCAAAAGTGAAATTGAGGGAGAAGAAAAGAGAAGCCTATACTAATTGGATGAAAGGAGGATAGGAGACGCTTGCTGGTGGTACACCGGAGCAGAGGAAGACGAGGTGATGATTAGAGAAATTGAAGGTGTGACAAGGGCTAAAGCTTCACCAGAAACTTCATGGAAGTTCAAGGAGGGAGGACCCTCTACCTATTGTGTGTGGCAGAGGGAGAGGAAGGAGAATAATGAAGCTCCGATGGTGTGTCGATCTTCACTGGCTAGGAGGAAGAAAGGAGGTTTACCGATCAAATTGAGCATGAATTTGTGCTTGGAAGCATTTCCCTCTGAATTTGTGAGCAAACAAGGCAAGTTTTGACTTGCCTAAAGTCGGTTTGGAGATCAATAAACTTGAGCTCGTCGAGGAAATTCCAGTGATGATTGACTCCAAGAAGATGCTCATTGGATTTGTCTAGTTGTGGGGAGTAATCTCACCAAATTTGATGAGATTTGATTGAGATTTAAGTCGGCTGTGATGGGTTTGATGCCCTTCTTGCTCTTTCACATGATGAAGAAGAAGGAGAAGGCAGCAAGGACCTTCTTGTAAAGAAGATGAAGTTAAGGGCATAAATGTAAGAAAACATGAAACATAGGAGTTTAAATGTGAGAAATAGAGATTTTAAGGGCCAAAGTGTAAAGTAGGTCAAGATAGACTCTGATTGGGCCCAAATTTTGGTGTTAACCTAATTTGGACCCAAGGAATCTAGTGGTGAATGTGGATTATAGTTTTGACTATGTTTAACTATGTAAATTGTACAAAAGCCCAAATCAAGGCAAATCCCCGTCTAAATATCTATTTTTTGTTAAAATAGGTTCACATTGTCAATGTAAGGGTAGCAAACCTCTTAGAATATTTTTCAATGATTTTTAGGAGGTTTAAATTGAATTTATCTCGACTAGAATCCCTTCAATTTAAGTGAAGCTGATAATTAGGATTTTCAGTATTATTTTCTTCCTCAAGATGCGTGAATACCCTGATTCAGTTATTCTGAGCCACTTCTTGGTCTGTTAAGTTCATTTGATCTTTAATTAACCCCTTATCAACCCCTTGGTTAATCTTCATTAATGATGAGATGGTAAAATAGCAGAATTAACCCTATTTTCTTGTCTTCTCAAATTAATTTAGTACGGAATAATATCCTCAGACCATCATTTAGGAGCATTTAACACTGGATTCTGACCAATTTAAGTTAGTTATGATGAATGATGGTGTTATGATCACACGCTAACTAGAAAAACATGTAATTGGAAGGCTATCAAAAGGCTTTGTATTATTATTAGAGTCAACAATAGGTAGCTGAATGCTTCTTACAATAAAATGAGAAACAACACTAACTAATACAAATAAAATAGAGAAGAAGAAAAGTCCTCCAAACATGATGAAGGAGTGGTCCTTGCTCCAAGCACAATAACTCTTGTAATTGAAAGGAACTCCTCCTTGCCTCCAACTTGATACTCCTCCAAGCTTTCCTCCAACGGTGGACATCCACCACCCTTGTTCCTCCTCTTGCTTGGCTGTACCCTCTAGATGAAAGCTTCTCCTCCTTGGCATGGCACAAGGAAGAGGAAGAGAGAGGAAGAAGGCACCAAAGGGGCGGGTAGGTTGCCTCCTTGATATTCTTCTCTTCTTCTTCCTTGGCCATAGGTAGTAGGTGGTATAGGCGGAATTAGCACTAAGGGAGGATGATGTATGGCGGTGGTTATGGGGGGTAGATATAGGAATGGAGAGGGTAATGGTTGGCGCCAACCATGGTGGACTTAGGGTTAAGTGTTGTGGGATGAGTTGGAGGGCTAGGGTGGGACTAATTGATGGAAGCTAATGAATGGGTGGTGGATGATTATTGGCGCCACATGAGGGGGTGTACTAGGTGGTGGTTTACGTGTGGTTAAGTTAAGGTTGGCTCCAACTTTAGGTTCTTGAAGTTGGCACCAAAAGGGATGGCTAGGATTTGGTTATAGGGTTAGGTGTAGGGTTAGGATGGTGGTGGACGTTGGCGCCAACTTGTAGGGATGTGGGAGGTGTTTTGGCACCAACATAAAGTGGTGGTTGTGGGTGGTTAAGGTGGTGAAAAGGTGGGTTTAATTGGCACCAAGGAGGGTTTCTAGAATGGGGTTAGGTGTAGGGTTAGGATGGATTGTGGAGGTAGGTGTATGGTGGAGATGAAGGGCTATCCTGGCACCAAAAGAGGGGGGTTGGTTATGGTCATTTTGGCTCCAATTGTAGATGCCTTTCTGTGGTGGTGTGGGGTGAAAAGGGGTGTGTGTGTTGGCACCAAAATAGAGTGGGAGTAGGGAAGCTTAGGTGGACTATGTAGTGGAGCTAAGTAGGTGGGGATTAGGGTTAGGTTTTAGTGGCCAAGAAGGTGGACTAGTTAAGCTAAGACGAGTTGAGGAAGAGTTGCATCTGAGCTGCATTGAAGCTGATGGCTGCTGAAGAGGGTTGCATGTGAGTTCCTTAGCTTGTTAGCTAGCTAGTTCTTTACTAGCTGCTAAGCCAAGCTAAGATGAGTTGTCTTCTACTAATGTAAGCTGAGGGTGTGGTCTTCTCGGAGATTACCTAGCTAGTTGAGGTAGCTAGCTGAGTCAGGTAGCTTAGCTTAACTACGTTGAGCCGAGTTGAGTCTTCGAGAGCTGGAC
Source organism: Thalassia testudinum (assembly GCA_037157565.1). Lineage (NCBI taxonomy): Eukaryota > Viridiplantae > Streptophyta > Magnoliopsida > Alismatales > Hydrocharitaceae > Thalassia > Thalassia testudinum. The sequence continues at coordinate 1,189,408 of JAZHRO010000080.1, forward strand.
TTGAGTTGGCCTGAGCTAGTTGAGAACTTCTTCAGCTGACTAGGCCTAGCTAGTTGATGGCAGTAGCTAGTCCTAGTCAGGTAGAGCTTCTAGTGAATTGTTTTGAGCTAGAGGAGTTAGAATGGAGCTGGGATCAACTGTCTTGAGCTAGTTTGAGCTGCCATCCAGTTGACGTGAGCTGAATGGAGCTGAGGTGAACTAGCATGAGCTACCACTCAACTGAGATGAGCTGAATGGAGCTAAGGATGAGTTGATCTAGTTTGAAGGAGCTGGGATCCAACCAGGATGAGTTCAATCCAGCTGAGATCCAGCTGATTTGAGCTTCTCCTTCACCTTCTACCTTCCTGATTGCCAAGGTTTGTGGGATCTAACTTTCTTCCTATCCCAAACACTCAAATAAAACATCAAAAAAATAACAAAATGTAATGCATGCCTATCCTAAGTGAATGCCTAAATGCAGCCCGAAAACCCGTTTGTGTAGTTAAACCCTAAGAGCTAAATTAGTTTTCGGGCATAAGAATGATGATAAACTGGCATTTATTAGTCACAACTCAAGGAATGTAAACTCAATCAATCTCAAATCCAGAAAACAAAAATTCCAATATCAATCTCACAATCAAAGACTAATCAATCAAGTAAGCAAGAAAACTCGTGTGCTTTTGCCTAAGACTTTGCTACGCAAAAATATATAGTACACAAATAGATAGTATATCAATACAATCGTATGCATCCTATAGAAGACCTAACGTGGTGCAGACCTCTAAAATCCACCCGATATTTGAATAAGACCGGCATGCGAATCCAGACCCTGTGGTTGCTCAAGGAGATGAGAAAGAAACCTGTGTGTTTGTGTTCTTAAGTGATCGTGCAATGATACATGTTAAGACCCGTGCTGTTAAGCCTTTTTAAGATGTTTGGACTTTAGGTCAATCGTCTGGTAAGACATCTGGACTGAGGGTTAGACGTCTTGTAAGATATCTGGACTCATTCCTAGATGTCTGAAAATCAAAAATTTCGTGTATGAGCTCGCGTCTGCACGTGTGCTGCGTGCAGATAATACACTTCTCTCATTTTCTTCTTCTCTCTCCTTTCGCCCAATGAAAACCCTAAACCCACACCCTTATATAAGCCCCCCTCCTCTCCCTCATTCCACCCCCACTTCCCAGCCACTTTCCTCCTTCCTCCAGCGAGAGCAGCAGAGCGAGAACGGCAGAGAGAAGGAGCGACGTGAGAGGAGAGGAGGAGCAGCGTGAGAAGGAGAGGAGAGCAAGCTTGCAAGCTCACGTGGGAGCTCGTCGGTGAGCTCACGGCCGGAGCGGTGTGTGTGTAAGGCGGAGTACTTTAGGGAGGTCCTCCTTGACACTGCTGTAGTCGGAGCAGCAGGCGAGAGGGTGCGGCGTGGCCATGCACGGCATGAGAGGGCGGAAGTAGGTTCTGCTTCTGGGATTTTCCCAGAATCAGACATCTGGAGTGACCTCCAGACGACGGTCTTCTTTACGGCTACAGCCATGCAGGCTACTTCGCCGATGCACTGTTTCATGCTTGATTTAAGAAGATTCGATTTTCATGTGCAGGATTCACTTCGGGAAGGCGCGGGACATGCCCTCCCATGCATTTCAGACGTCTGGGTGACCTACCAGATGACAAGAAGCGCTTCCAGACGTCCGGAGAGGTGGTCGGACGTCTGGAACTGGGTCCAGATGGTCCAGTGGAGTTCCTCGACATCTGAGGAGTGGTGCAGGACTTGAGGTATGGCACTGGACACTTTTAAGATGTCTGGAAGTTGTTCCAGACGTCTGATTTGAGTCAGGAACACTATTTTTGACCTGTTTAGGGTCCGTTTGAGGTCTTATTTCCGCAATTAAGATACCGATGTTTCCTGTATGAATTCCTCTACTTGTTAGAAGACTTTTTATACTATTCCCAATATTCTCTTGTGATTGATCCTTGTGATAGGACTGGTTTCCGTTGTGGGTTCGGGACTTGCTGAGGCACGTGAGCCTGTCGTTCAAGCCCCCATTACTCCTGGGTTTACTGGTAGAGTGGCTTCCCCTTAATTTAATTAAAACCTAAATGCATGTGTGGAATGAAGGAATAGAACCTGGGATGTGGCATGAATCCTAGGATTAGAAATATTAGAATGTTTGTATTGAATGAATGGATTGCAGTCTTGAATGAGTAGATAGAATGATAACAAATGCCTGTAATTGAATAACAGTTGCCTGCGAAATATGCAGTACTTGTGCTAGTTAATTGTTGAATGTAATTCTCCTGTTGCACACATAATATGAGCTATATGTATATAATTTGAAAATGGAAAGGTGAATGTTGGAAACACGAGCTATCTGTGAATAAACTGGATATGGAAATGTGAACGATAGAATTACCAGTTGCATGTGTATAACCTGAGAATGGAAATAGAAATGATGAAACCTGGTATGGAATGACATGAGGTATATGAGCATGAACCCTACGAGGAATTAGGAGTAGAGCTCCTGGAAATAAATGGAATGGAACTGGAAATGTGAGTGGGGAAGTGAGCTGGCCCTTGAGTACGGAGTACCAAGGAGAGCGACTGTCCCCCTGTTTAGTGCAGAGTGGAGCTAGCCGCCCTTGGGTCGGGACCCGAGGTTAGGATTGGCCACTCTGTATCGACTTCTTGGCCCTCGCATACACAGTACCGGGGAGAGCTACTAGTGTAGGGAGAGGGTAGCCACCCCACGGGGCCCGGGGTTCAGCTAGCCGCCCTACGCCGACCTGTTAGGCCCACTGGGCAAACCAGGGTAGTTAGGTGAGGGTGCGCGGACTATGGAGGGGTGAGACCCCTGTTTGGTTCTTAGGGGCTAGACCCCTGTTACTAAGAGGGCTATGTCCTGTACTGGTTCCATGCTATGCTTTGGGTGCACCCGCTAACAGAAATGACTGATCATGTGCCAGTGTGGGGTAGCTACCTGTGCGCTTATCGCGCGTGCCGTAGTCACTGTTACGTCTGTCCGTGACCTTGGGGGGGTTGACTGGATGTAGGACCACCACGGAGGACTCTCTCATCTAGGAGAGCGCCACATGCGACTTCTACTCTTCGGAAAAGACTGCAATCAAGATCGTTCCTACGTGGAACATTCGAGATCAAGAAAGAGACATGATAAATAAACCAAGTGGTGAAAGAAAGAATAATTAGTTAAAGAAAGAAAGAAATTGAAAAACAATAGCTACCTGTCCACCTCTACTGCTTTAGTTAGTTGGTTGCCACTCTACTCAGCATTCGCTGACGTTTTGTACTCAACCCCTTTTCAGGTCCATGTGTTGAGCAGCCAAAGCCTACGGCTGCAGAGAGTGCTGGGCCTAGTAGAGCCCAGTAGTTGTAGCTTTCTATTGTACTCCTTTTTTAGTTGTAGTGAGTAGTTCTTGCACATCTATACAATGACATTTTGTACTTTGTATTCCTGTACCCATTTACTTTATATTGTTGTGGTGGTGTGTACTGTAGTAGTTTTACTTCTTTACTGTTGTACTTTTGTTACTGTTAGTTGCTTAGCATAGTGAATGTGGTTTACTTTCATGCTTTTTGGTTACTTTCTCGTTGGATGACTGGGTCTTAGGATCAGTCGAGTCGGTCCGGTCTCGTGTCCTATAGGGATTCGGAAATCGGGTCATAACAAGATGGTATCAGAGTAAGGTCATCCCGAGAAGTGAACCAACTAGCTTGAGAATAACCAATTCACGTGCTTGTAACTAGAGTAACCACCACAACGTACCTTTTGACATCTGTTCTGAGGTTCTTTTGTTGAATGTCAGTTAGATTTGTCGTCTTCCTGTTCTGTGTTCGCGTCTCCTTGCAGGAGATGCCTCGACGTGGGGCCATTGAGGTGGGCCGCAGATGCGGCCGTGGATGGGGTCAAAGGGGCAGATGTGTTGAGCCCGACATTTCGGTGGACCAGCCACTACTTCTGGGCATTTAGGCCCAGGACCTCGCCCAGCTGATATGGGAGATCGTGCGAGAGGATCTCCACCAACCTCCATGGGCGCCTCTCCTTAGGGTCGCGGAGGGGGAGTCCTCTATGGGACCGCGAGACAGACACAGTGCTAGACGTAGGGGAGGGGGTGGCCCTCCACCGCCCCCACCGTCCTCTGACACTTCCGTGCATGAGCCCTCCTTGCCTGGAGGCATATTAGTTTCCCCACTTCAGCGCCATTTTGAGCTTTTCGGACAGTTCCGGAAGCTGAAGCCCCCCTTCTTCAAGGGGGATGAGGACCCGACCGAGGTGGAGGACTGGCTCGAGCAGATCGAGAAGGTGTTTGACACCCTTCGCCCCCCTACGGAGTGCCGCGTGGCCTTTGCCACGTACCAGTTGGAGAGCGCGGCTCACAGGTTGTGGAGGGCGGTCAGAGGTCAAGAGAGGGCCGAGCCGACATGGGACCAGTTTGTCACCCTCTTCTGCGAGCAGTGCGCTCCCCAGACATGGCAGGATCAGAGGAGGCAGGAGTTTCACACTCTCCGCCAGGGTGACGACCGTGAGCGCGTATCACACGCGTTTTCTGGAGTTGTCTCGTTTCGCTGTGACAACTGTAGCTACTGAGAAGGAGCGCCTGTGGAGGTTCACCGAGGGGCTCCGGCCTGCTATTCGAGGGTATGTCAAACCCTTCAAGCTGCCTACATTCTCGAGGGTGGTGGAGGCAACTATGACATATGAGGAGACTAACCCGGCCACACGTGACACTGACAGTGGATGGGAGAGGCCCTACCAGCCAGACTACTCGCAGGGCCGACAAGAGAGGAGGCACGCGGCACCCGTAGGAGAGCCATCACGCTTTGTGGGGCCATCAGTGGCCTTTGGTGGCCCCCGACAGGGGCCAGCTGCCAGCACCGGACACCCGCCAAGCCGTCAGCAGGGACCTATCAAGGGCGAGAGTCGAGTTCCCCTTTGCTACCAGTGTGTCCAGCCGGGCCACATCAGGAGGGATTGCCCGTCTAGGGCCGAAGGTCAGCAGATGCTCCCCGCACCGAGCGCTGGAGGACGAGCAGGAGGTCGTGGTTCCCAGGCACGTGGGGGAGGACAGCAGTCGAGGGGAGGGTACCGGCCAGCGATTACCCATCCGATGCAGAGTGTGGCTGCTTCTTCTACACTCAGGGCCGAGGGGCGTATTAACGCCCTGACACACAGAGACGCCAGAGCTTCAGGTTTAGTGGTGGCAGGTATGGTTACAGTTTCCGGTAGATTAGTTTGCACACTTTTTGATTTCGGCACCTCGCACTCGTTTGTTGCTGCTAGTTTTGCTGTCAGTTTGGTACAGGACTATGTTATTAGAGGATCCGTTTGTGATTAGAGGTCCGGGTGGTCAGCTTTTTGTAGCTTAGGAGATTTACACAGGCTGTAAGGTCAGTGTTGGGGGACACAGCCTCCTCGCTGATCTGATTGTGATACCGATGGAGGACTTTGGCGTTATTTTGGGGATGGACTGGCTGTCCGCTTACCACGCTTTGGTGGATTGTTTTGAGAGGAAGATCATCTTCTCCATACCGGAGATGCCTTCTTTTGAGTTTTACGGATAGCCGGTGGACGGAGGCTTTAGGTGTATTTCTGCACTTCAGGCGGCGAGACTTTTGTTCTAGGGGTGTGAAGGCTTTCTGGCTTGTGTAGTGGCGGAGCCCAGCCCTGTGGTAGACTTTCCGGAGGAGCTACCGCCTGAGCGTGAGATCGAGTTCGAGATCTCACTGGTACCGGGGACTAGCCCCATTTCTACAGCACCTTACAGGATCGCACCACTTGAGCTACGAGAGCTCAAGTCCCAGTTGCAGGACCTTCTAGAGAAGAGCTTTGTGAGGCCCAGTGTGTCTTCGTAGGGAGCCACGGTATTGTTTGTGAAGAAAAAGGATGGTACCCTACGCCTTTGTGTGGACTACAGATAGCTAAATAGGGTCACCATCAAGAACAGGTATCCGCAGCCGAGGATTGATGATTTGTTTGATCAGTTGCGAGGTGCCACGATTTTCTCCAAGATAGACTTGAGGTCTGGCTACCACCAGTTGATGATAAAGGAGACCGACGTCTCTAAGACATCTTTTCGCACCTGGTACGAACACTACGAGTTTTTGGTCATGCCGTTCGGGCTGACCAATGCCCTCGCTGCTTTCATGGATTTGATGAACCGGGTCTTCAGACCATATCTGGATCAGTTCGTGGTAGTATTTATTGATGATGTGCTCATCTACTCTCGGGACTAGGCGCAGCACGGACAGCACTTGCGGATGGGTTTGGACACATTGAGACGACGTAGGCTGTATGCCAAATACAGCAAGTGGAGTTTTGGTTGAGGCAGGTGACCTTCCTTGGTCATGTGATTTCAGAGGATGGCTTGGCTGTGGACCCATCCAAGGTAGAGGCAGTACTCAGGTGGGAGAGACCACGTACAGTGACAGAGATCCGCAGTTTCTTGGGACTGGCAAGCTACTACCGACGGTTTATCAGGGGTTTCTCGCAGATTGCACGTCCTATGACATAGTTGACCCGGAAGGACGTGCCCTTTTCTTGGACAAACGCTTGTGAGGTATGCTTTCAGGAGTTGAAGGAGAGGCTGACTTCGGCTCCTGTGCTTACCATTCCGGACAGCAGTGGCGGGTTCGTTGTGTACACGGACGCCTCTTTGCAGGGGTTAGGGGGTGTGCTCATGCAGCGGGGTCACATTGTCGCTTACGCTTCGCGGCAACTGAAGCCCCATGAGCACAGCTACCCTACCCATGACGTAGAGCTGGCAGCTGTCGTCTTCACGCTGAAGACTTGGAGACACTACCTGTATAGTGAGACCTTTGAGATATTCATGGATCATAAGAGCCTCAGGTACTTGTTTGATCAGAAGGAGCTCAACATGAGACAGAGACGTTGGCTAAAGCTCCCGAAGGACTATGACTGCAGCATTTCCTACCATTCGGGGAAGGCCAACGTGGTGGCTGACTCCTTGAGCCAGAAGGTGCCTGCCGACTTGGCCAGTTTACAAGCACAGAGTTGGAGACTCATGGAGGAGATGGGCAGTTGGCGACCCCTAGAGTTATTGGGGAACTGTGGGGCAGTGACTGTGACACGACAGACGAGACCAGAGCTGATAGACCGCATCATCACAGGACAAATGGCGGACCCGTACTTGCAGTCGTTGTGTGACAGAGTACTGTCAGGGGACCCTGGAGACTTCTCCATTACCGACGAGGTGCTGTGCATGAGGGGATGTTTGTGCGTTCCTAGGGACGAGGAGCTGTTGAGAGAGCTCCTAATTGAGGCACACGGTTCCAGGTTCACCATACATTCCGGGAACACAAAGATGTATCATGATCTGAGATGCGACTTTTGGTGGAGTGAAATGAAGTGGGATGTAGGTGAATTCGTACAACAGTGTTTGGTGTGCCAGCAGGTAAAGGCTGAGCATCAAAGGCCTGCAGGGCCGTTGCAGCTACTTCCAGTGCCAGAGTAGAAGTGGGAGAGAATCACCATGGACTTGGTGGTGGGCTTGCCCGTTACCCAGCGAGGACACGACGTAGTCTAGGTGATTGTAGACAGATTGACGAAGACGACACGTTTCTTGCCGATCCGAGTCACCTTGGGACCAGCACAGTTAATAGAGAGGTATATTCGTGATGTAGTACGTCTGCACGGAGTTCCGCGTGAGATTGTATCTGACCAGGATACCCGTTTTACATCCCAGTTTTGAGCTGAATTTCAGCAGGCTTTGGGGACATGTTGAGGTTCAGTACAGCATACCACCCCCAGACGGACGGACAGTCAGAGCGCACGATACAGACGCTTGAGGACCTTTTCCATGCCTGTGTACTGGACTGGAAGGGCTCTTGGGAGGAGCACTTGCCTCTGGCGGAGTTTGTATATAATAATAGCTATCACTCGAGCATCGGCATGGCACCCTACGAGGCTCTACACGGACGGAGGTGTACTGCACCCTTGAGTTGGGTACCAAGTGGGAGGTTGGCCCCAGGCTGATCCGGTAGAGTCAGGAGGTGATTGAGGAGATTCACAGGCGACTCCGCACTGTCAGGAGCAGACAGAAGAGCTATGTGATTGCACAGCAAAAATGCACCAACAATTGTGCCATCTTGTGCTATTTCCAAGCATTACCAGTGCATATTAGGTAGCCATAATCGCATTTGTAAAAATACACACATGCATGCATTTATTTGAGAGGGGAGGAGAGTGAAATAAATGGCCTTGTAATTGACAAATTCTTCAAGTGTTGCCTCAAAAAATTTCCATCTTTATTTTTTATTTTATTTTGAATTTTTTCTCCGCGACTGCAAGGCATGGCAGCTCCTCTTTGCGCCATGCTCTGCACACCACTCCCTGCCAAGCCATGCACAGCCAAGGCATGGTTGTGCTTGCCTTCTTCTTCTTTAAAAAGGGCTCAGCTTTCTTCTTTGCGGAGAGCCTGGTCCACCCAACAAGAACAGCACCTCCTTCCTCCAGGCCGTCTCCTCCCCTCTCTCCTCCATACGCAGCCTCTCTTCTTCCTGAAGAGCCACGCTACGTGCAGGAGCAGCTCACAGTGGTGCACAACCACCACTGTGAGTCCCACCACTGCCCAGCTCATCAAAGAGCCGGTGGGTGTGGTGGTTCACCGCTCTATTTTGTTGTTCCAAGCCAACTTCGCCATTGCCACAGAGTCGAGCTTTGAAGCTCAACCGCAGCTGCAGCAAGGAACCGGCTGCCGCTTGCCCGTGCGCAGGCCACCGCGCACGCCAGCAGCCAGCGCAGGTCTCTTTGCGTGCGTCAGCAGGTCGCCCTCGTCCCCTCTCCGCACACCCTGTCGCGAAGCTTCTCCCCGCAAGCCAGCAGCCGGCACAGCCTCTTCAGCGCCCGTGCCAGCCGCTCCACACCCCCCGCACACATGAAATCGGGCGCAGGCGGTCGCGCAAGCCGAGCGCGCACTGTAGCCACTGTTCACGCTAGTCAGCGGAACACTGTGGCTACAGTGCGGTGACAGGTAAGTTTCTCACTTATCCAGTCACCCAGCGCTCTCTCTCCGCGCCCTACCGGCTGCAGCCTGCCCGCGCACGCCCGCGCTCGCTCCCGCGTATGCCAGCGCTCGTCTGCACGCGTCCGCTTCTTCGCTCGCATCAACCTCTTCGCGCGGTGCGGTGCGTTGCGGTTCCTCCCACGCCCGCTCCCTCCTGCGTGCGTGTACGTCTTCGCACGTGCACGTGGCCCTCAAACGTCGCCCGCTGCATTAGACAACTTAACGCCCACACCATCTTCAGCAGACGCTCTCTCTCTCTCTCTCTCATAGCACTCTGTCACTCTCTCCTGCAAACACTTACACACACACATTCTCGTACACACACACTATCACTTGTACACCCCTATACACACACTTATATATATATATATACCTATATAATATATATATATATAGGTACTAATATATATATATATATATATATATATATATATATATATATTATATATAGGTATATATATATATATAAGTGTGTGTATAGGGGTGTACAAGTGATAGTGTGTGTGTACGAGAATGTGTGTGTAAGTGTTTATATATATATATATATTAGTACCTATACAATTATATATAAGTATATATACATACATACATACATATATATATATATCTATATACTTATATATATATATATATATGTGTATATATATATATATATATATATGTGTATATATATATATGTGTATATATATATATATATATATATATATATATATATATATGTGTATATATATATATATATATATATATATATATATATATATATATATATATATATACACATATATATCTATATATATTAGTACCTATACAATTATATATAAGTATATATACATACATACATACATATATATATATATCTATATACTTATATATATATATATATATATATATATATGTGTATATATATATATATATATATATATATGTGTATATATATATATATATATATATGTGTATATATATATATATATATATATATATATACACATATATATCTATATATATATACATATATCTATATATATATTAGTACTTATATAATTAAGTATAAGTATATATACATATATATACACATATATATCTATATATATATACATATATCTATATATATATACATATATCTATATATATATTAGTACTTATATAATTAAGTATAAGTATATATACATATATATACACATATATTTATACATACATATATATATATATATATTAATATACATACATATATACATATACTTATAACTATATATATATATATATTTATATATACACATACATATATCTATCTATCTACATACATAGATACTTATACTAATATATATATATATACATATACACATATATATATAACTATATACATATATTACTATATATATACATATATATATATCTATATATACATATCTATATCTATATACATAGTTATATATACATACATATATATCTAATTATAAATATATATATATACATATACATACATCTATCTATACGTATATTTACATACCTATATATATATACATACATATATAACTACATATACACTTATATAATTATAACTATATCTATATATATACATATAGATATATATATTTCCATATATACATATATATATATTTTTTCTTATAACCTACCATACGTTGTATCGCGGGAATATCTGTACTAGTTGCTGATATTCCCCGATACACGCGTACAGAAAGCATTTTTCTCACACATCTTCCACCCATCTATCCTACACTCTACGCGACACTTCGTCCTATTGGTTGCATCTTCCTAGACGACGACCGACTCGACACAGTGCTACACGCCATCTCCACCTCCACTCCCACCCCTTTATACATATATAATATATACACATATATATATACTATATTTACTTTATTTCTGTCTCTCTTTCCTGCCAGTAAAAGGATAAAAAAATATACAAAAGAGAAAAGATAATCTTTGACTTGTAGGTACTCAGTCTTGCGAATAGCAAGACCAATTTTGAGAACCCTAATTTGGCTCAAAGCCAAGAACTTGATTTTGAGGGTGTACCTCAAGAACAAAAATTATCAGAAAAAAATCTTAAATAGAAAAACACCAAAAACATAATAAACGAATGGAAGAGATTCATTGTAGGAAAGGCGTAGAAACTTATTTATCTCTAATCCCACTTCCCTGAGTTCGACCCTGGGCCTAAAAGTGACCAAGATAAAATCAAGTAGACCAGGTTAAAAATTTTGTAAAGAGATGGTTAGGCTCGATTTAGGTTAACCACTATACGCATTTCAACGATAAAATCACCATATTAACACAACCTATCCGGGCCCAACCATAGCTTTTTTCTGGCGCCGTTGCTGGGGAAGTGCGCATTCAAGTAAGTTTTTACTCCATTCCTTTAATTTTTCTCTTCTCACACCCTTCTCTTCACGGGTGTTTTTGTTTGTTGCTGTGCAGGTGAACCTGTTCTAAGGGGAAGACAGGCAGACGAAGTCGGAGACGTGGGCAGATCCAAGGCGGGAACGAGAGCGTGAAGATGCCGACACCGCACTGGAGCTTCGCACACGTTGCTAAACAAGTAGGTCTTTCTTTCTTAGCAACTTAGGCCAACTTGATAAACAAAAAACTAAAAAAAAAAAATTAAAAAAACACTTCTTGGGATCTCTTGGGGGAAGTGGATTAAAAATCACTTGTTTGATTGTTTGCCTTCACTCCCACCGCCCCGGGATTTCCCGCCAAACTTCGCATAGCGAAAATCCAAGAATCTTGATTCTTGAATCTTTCACTGTGTGAAGTGCTTTTTGAGGCAAAAATAAAAAGATTGATTGCACCCCTCTTTGCCTCATTTATCTGTAATTCAGGATCACCTTTTTGGTGGGGAGACTTGAAATTGAGTTGATTCCAACCCCACCACGACCTTTCACGTGCCTAAGATTTGATCTCGAATACTTCAACCCCAACAATTTGATTTTCTTTATCTTTTGGTTGAGCCTTGTGTGTGGAAATCATTTTGGTGATTAGGAGCACTTGAATTGAAGTGCTTTGGCTCCCTTTCACACTAATCTAAAATTGATTCGTGTATCCACACATAGAAATCTCCATTTAGGGAAGCTTATTGCATTTTAGCATGCATTAACCAACTAACATTGAAGAAGGGTTTGTTGGGCTTAGAAGAAAACTTGTATTCCCTCAAAATCCGGAGATTGGTTGAATTAGTAATTTAGAGAAATTCTAAAATCCATGCTACTTAAGGCTGAATTCTAAAAAGCATTCACCAATTAAAACTTCAATTAGGAGAGATTTCCCCATTGTATGCTTGGTTTACACACTTTACAAAATCAATCACTTGGGCATTACCTGTAAATAACGCCCTTCACATTCCAGAAGCACTTGATCCTAAGCCTCTAATTCAAACTGGTAGCAACTTGACCCTTATTAAGGATTGGAGGTCTAACTACTTGCGTGTAGCGCCTACGTGCTGGTGAGGGTTCCCCCGTGCTATCGGGTGTCTAAGCCGGGGGCAAACGGCCTTTCAATCTGGCCCAGTGGTTCCGCGGTGCTCGCATTCGGTTCCGTAGGTCGTGATAGTAGGTAACTTAGAACTTTAGTTCTAAGGGCACACTGTAGAGGTTAAGAATTTGATTGTATTGATTTGTCATCAAGTGTACCTTTGCGGCGTCATTTCTCTCATCTCTTTTCCCTTCGTATCCCCCCCCAATTCTTCCTGCGGTAGTGCATATTTGGGAGGAGGTCACAAAACCCTGAACTGTGTGAATTTCCTGATAATTTTAGAAAAGAAGCCGCATCGTCCTCCTCCTCCACAAACATGGCTGCATACCCACCCCCAAATCCCGAGGGTGGAAACCGCCCTCAAAACCCACCAGGTGGTGGAGCCTTAGATCCCATAACCTGCCTCCAAGCCCAAATGGAAATGTATAATGAACAAATTGAAGCCATTAGGGAAACATTGGAGGAAATGCAGAATCCCCCCGAACGGGCGGAGCCTAGGTCTCTTAGCTCCTATCAGAATCCCACTGCTACAGAGACCGTAGGACAAATTTGCGTTCCCATTGGCGGGGACGACTTTGAACTGAAACCTAACATAATTGGCCTGATAAATTTTCACTTCCACGGTCTTGCAAGTGAAGATCCTTTTCTCCACTTGGAAGACCTAGCCCGATTAGCTAAAACTGTTAAACCAAGAAATATCGGGTTACCTATAGTCCTCATGAAAATGTTCCCGTTTTCATTGCAGGATAAAGCGTCGCAGTGGTTACGCACCCTTGGGAGAACCATCCACTCTTGGGAAGAGATGTGAACAGCGTTTCTCAAGAAGTTCTTCCCAATCGGGCGAACCAATGCTCTTCGCCGTGCTATCACTTCATTTACGCAACAAAACGGCGAACAGTTTAATGAGACATGGGAGAGATATAATGACCTCCTCAGGAAGTGTCCGCACCACGGTCTGCCTAAGTGGCATATAGCCCAGATTTTCTACTGCGTGCTAAATGAGACTTTGAAGCAGATTACAGACGCTTCCTGTGGAAGGAATTTCAAGAATAAAGATGAGAATGGAGCATTCGAATTATTTGAAAATATGAGTGAAAACTCAATGAACAATGCCTCCATTGTCGCCTTTAATCGTACCAGCCTGCCCCGTAATGTCTACGAAGTTGACATAGGACCCTCCCATTTATCCACAGATCTCAGCCTTATCGCACAGAAATTGGATGAAGTCTCCGTCGTGCACAAGAAGCTGGACGAGCTTTTGGCCAACCCCGGCCATTCTATGGCAAACACCCCCACCTCACTACTTCGTCACAATCCCAATTCTTTCAACACTAGGCTTATCCCAAGAAACCCTGTAAGACCTTCCTTACCGAGTGTCGCGCTGAGCGATTTGGTAAGTCATGTGGATCTGGCTTCTGCGAGCCAGTATTTCGACACGGAGGACCAAGCCTCCATGTGCTCGGACGCATATTTACAGGCGGACGCGTCTTCTGGCATAGAAGATGCTTGCGCCCTAGGGAACAACTCGTTCTCAGCCACTTATAACCCAGGGTGGCGAAATCATCCAAACTTCGCATGGTCCAACAACCCGCAGCGCCAAAACCTTGCGGGTGGACCAATGCGACTGTCCACACCCGTCATCCCAAGGGCCCAGTCTAATCCTATGGCGAATCTGCCATCGGGTCCTTGCATACCGAAAACAGAACGCGCATCAAGTCCTCATGATAAATTGATGCGAATGATGACGGAAATGTCAAAGCACCATGAAGAGAACATGACCTCTCTTCAGCACTAATTGGCGCAGCAGAATGCTGAGATCAGTCAACTACGCATGGCGACTCGATCTCAGGGCACTCTTCCAACCCAACTTGTTCCAAACCCACGAAATTTCGTACCCCGTGGTCCTCAACCACAGGTACAACCTTCTCAGGGGTAGGTTCATCAAATTCTACAGGCTCCGAGCATTCCACCGGGATTTCAGGCTAATTCCGCTGCAGCACCTCACTCTTATGTCCCTATTGCGAATCCTCCTCCGCCGTATGATCCTACTGGACCCGCATCGTCCAATGCTATCACTACGAGGAGCAGTAAGCAGACCATCGATCCACCTTGACCTGATCCTGGCCCTTCTTCTTCATCGTCCTCTCATTCGGGATGCGCACCGCATTCGTGAGATGACGATACACCCAAATTGGTGCCAGAATCAGTCCCATTCCCTGAGGCTCTATTGAGGGAGCCAAAAGGCAAGAAGAAGGATACGTAGGCCTTTGATAACCTGCGTAATTTGTTCAGGGACGTTGAAATCAAGGTACCCCTGCTCGAGGCTATCGACCACATACCTACTGTCACCCGATTTTTCAAAGACTACACAACACCCAGGCGAAAATCAAAGAAAACTAAGAATCCGGTGGTTCTCTCACCTCATGCGAGTTGTGCTATACTGTCAAATCTACCACCGAAGCAGAAAGATCCGGGCACACTGCTTATTTCCTGTAGCATCCAAGGCTTCAATTTTAACCTTGCCCTACTTGATCTAGGATCTTCCATCAATCACATACCAACCATCATGCTCGAAAAATTTTCCTTGGGAAATCTGAAACCCACCCCTGTCACGTTACGGTTGGCAGATCGTTCTGTCAAAATTCCGAAGGGTGTGGTGGAAGACGTGGTGGTTAGGGTCAACAGTCTCTATTTTCCTGTTGACTTTCTTGTTTTAGATATGGAAGTTCCTAGCTCACTTTCTGATTGTCCGATCATCCTTGGTCGACCTTTCTTGGCCATAGCCCGCGCCCATATCGACTGCAAGTCGGGCTGTATTGAGATTGCCGTTGGATCTGAAAAGCTCAAGCTTAACATCTTCAAGGCAGCCAAGAACTTTGATTGTGATTGCATCGAGGATGACACGTCTGACGAGGACATGGCCGTCAGCGCGTGTATCGGACTAATTGGGACCTATTCTGACTGCTGCAGATTACCTGTAAACACTGACGATTGCTTGACCAACACATATTGTGAGGTTCCCCCATCCCTCCCTTTTTCTGTTCCTTCTCCTGACCAGACTTCTGACGAGGTTTTCTCCGCTTCCCATACCTCGCGGTCTAAGTCATATCCGGGCTACTCACCGCCGGTCCACACTCTTGAAGACCGGATTGCCCTTTCTTTCTCGCCAAATCAGGCGGAGTTGCAACTCCACACTGGGACCTTGAGCCCATATACTTCTCACTAGGGCTGTTCCTTCTTGGATCCATTTACCCAAGAAGCCCCTCTTCTTGGCCAATCTGAGGGCAAACTTCTTCCTCCTGACTTGTTTTCTGATTTGCCTGGGACACTCTCGTCCCAAGAAATGCCAGATCTTTCACCATCCACTCCCGAGCTGAAAGAGTTGCCTAGAACACTTAAGTATTTTTTCCTGGGACCAAATGAAACGCTCCCAGTAATCATCAGTTCAAAATTGACCAGGGAGCAAGAGTGCAAACTAACGAAGGTCCTTATGGAACACAAGGCAGCCATTGGATGGTCTTTATCAGACTTATCTGGCATTAGCCCCTCCTACTGCACTCACCGTATATATACGGAGGAGGAGGCTCGACCTTCCTACGAGATGCAGCGATGTCTCAACCCTAACATGCGGGAGGTCGTTAAGAAGGAAATTATTAAGTGGCTGGATGTGGGTATAATCTACCTGATCAGCAATAGCCCCTGGGTGAGTTCGATTCACGTTGTGCCCAAAAAGGCGGGACTCACCAGCCGTGTCAATGATAGGGGCAAATCCATCCCTACATGCACTCCTACATCTTGGAAAGTGTGTGTAGATTATAGGAAACTCAATGCTGCAACTACGAAAGATCACTTTCCGCTACCTTTCATTGACCAAATCCTGGAGCGGTTAGCAGGAAATAAATTTTTCTATTTCCTGGATGGATTCTCAGGATATAACCAGGTGGCAATTGACCTCCGGGACCAAGAGAAAACCACTTTTACCTGCCCCTTCGGCACATTTGCATTTAGAAGGATGCCGTTCAGACTTTGCAACGCGCCAGCAACTTTCCAGAGATGTATGCTGGCGATATTTCATGACATGGTGGGTGACTTTCTCTAGGTCTTCATGGATGACTTTTCGATCTTTGGACCATCTTTCGATGACTGTCTTGCCAACCTGACCCGTATCCTTAGGAGATGTATTGATGTGAACCTCGTTCTTTCCTGGGAAAAAAGTCATTTTATGGTACACGAGGGAATTTTTCTCGGACATATCATCTCTGATAGAGGTGGCTTGATGTAATTGCTGATTTACCTGTGCCTGGCTCTGTCAAACAAATCTGCTCCTCCCTGGGACACGTCGGGTTCTATAGGAGATTCATCAAAGATTTCTCCAAGATTTCTCGACCTTTAACTCATCTCCTATCAACCGACGTACCCTTCGATATGGGCCTCGACTGCATACGAGCATTCACACAGCTCCGGAATGATGTCACCAAGGCCCCTTTTCTTCCAGCCACCTGATTGGTCCCTCGACTTTGAACTCTTGTGTGACGCTTCCGACCTTGCAGTCGGAGCCATCCTAGGACAAAGACGTGATAGACACCCCTTCATGGTGTACTAGCCAGCAAGACGTTGGATGAGGCCCAGCGTAATTATACTACCATTGAGAAAGAACTACTGGCGGTCGTCTTTGGGCTGGAGAAATTCCGCTCTTACCTTCTGGGCTCACATGCTATTGTTTTCAATGATCACGCGGCCATTCGCCATCTCATGCACAAAAAGGATGCCAAGCCTAAACTGATTCGTTGGATCCTTCTGCTCCAAGAATTTGACATTAAGATCTGCGATAAGGCCAGAGCCTAGAATGTTGTGGCTAATCATCTTTCCAGACTAGACCCTGACCATATTGGACTTGCTCTACCAATTAATGAGATTTTTCCCGATGAGCACCAATTGGCAATTAATGTGGCAAGTGGACCTTGGTATGTCGGCATTGCCAATTACCTTGCTTCTGGATCCCTTCCACGTGGCTGGCCTAAAAACCAGCGCGAGCATCTCATGGCAGAAGCAATGTATTATTTATGGGATAATCCACTTCTTTTTCGCATAAGTGCTGATCAAATCATCCGTCGCTGTATTCCTGACAGCGAATTCCCCAGTGTGCTATCCTTCTGCCACGATCAAGCCTGCGGAGGCCATTTCTCTGGGAGGAAAACTGCAGCCAAGGTATTGCAGTGTGGTTTCTTTTGGCCCTCCCTTCACCAGGATGCACACAATTATGCCAAACATTGCACTAAGTGCCAATCGTTAGGGTCAATGTCACGACGTAACATGATGTGTTTGCAACCCATCCTAGCTGCGAAAATCTTCGACATTTGGGGAATTGATTTCATGGGTCCCTTTCCTCCTTCCAACGACTTCAAATTTATCCTCGTGGCTATTGATTATGTTTCGAAATGGATCGAGGCTATTCCCACGTGCCGTGCTGACCATGTTATATCCACTCGATTTGTCAAAGACCACATTTTTGCATGCTTTGGGATCCCTCGAGCCATTATCTCGGATGGGGGAAGCCACTTTACCCATGCTTCTTTTCTGGCACTTCTGAGGAAATACGGAGTCCACCATCGTATCGCATCCCCGTATCATCCTCAGACGAACGGCCAGGCAGAGGTGTCGAACCAGCAAATCAAGCAAATTCTCCAGAAAACGGTTCGGCCTGACCGTAAGGATTGGTCCGACAAGCTAATTGACGCACTTTGGGCGTATCGGACCGCCTTCAAAGCTCCCCTTGGTATGTCTCCTTATAGAATTGTTTACGGGAAGCCTTGTCATTTGCCCGTGGAGTTGGAACACCACGCTTATTGGGCGGTTCGCCAATGTAACCTCGACCCAGACCTGTGTGATCGAGAAAGGAAACTCCAACTCTAGGAGCTGGAAGAGCTCCGTCGTGAAGCCTATGATTCTGCCTTAACCTTCAAGCAACGCACTAAGGCTTTTCATGACAGCCATATTCGGCGGAAAGAATTTGAGCCATCTCAGTAAGTCTGGCTCTACAATGCCCGACTCAAATTCTTTCCTGGGAAATTGAAGTCCAAATGGACTGGTCCTTTCCTGGTCTCGAGACCATTTCCCAACGGGGCCGTTGAGATTGAAGATCCCAAATATGGGCATAAATTTACAGTCAATGGGCAGCGTTTGAAACCCTATCTTACTCATGAACCTGCCCTCGTTGGAGAAACTGTTGCCCTGCTGGAGGGTAACTAATTTTGTGCCTCATTCTGAGTCCAGCTGGGGACGTTAAATTCAACGCTCGTTGGGAGGCACCCCAACAACACTTCGCCACTATCATGCTCACTTCACTTTTCACTGCACCACCCACCATCCACCCACCCTACCACCTTGCTGTATACCCTGCACCTCAGCTCTCGTTACCCGATCCTTCATCCTTCCTCTACCCTTCCCTGCATGCATATGAGGACATAGCATCATTTGGCATGGGGGTGTGGATAGGCATCCATAGGATCTGGGTATTTTAGGGTATCATGCAGTTTCTATCTATATATATATATATAAAAAATGAAAATGGTGTTTAGTAATGATATGAAGGCTGAAACAAAAATACAATAAGTGTTTATGGATATTCAACCACTGTTTTGAAGACTTTCCAGGCCACAGAAGCTTGATTTGCTCAGGCTCGGCTTAATTCACTTGAGCATTGACAAGATAGATTGAAATCTTTCTTAACTAAGGACGTACTCTTGTACCTGAGACATCAGTACAGGATCCATTGGTTTGCTTCTACTTGAGAGCCTAAGTAATCTTGGTTCACACTATACATATCAAGAAAGACCAGGTGAACATAAGATCTAACCCTAGTGTTCATTAGGGAAGGTGGAGTCCATACCTGTGCACGCAGGTAGACTTTTTATCCTGGGCTTTAGTCTTGTGTTTAGGAGAGACTCTTTCCACCAAAAAGGAACTCTCCCACCAAAAAGAAAAAGTGTGCTCCTCCAAATAATGTTGTAAGAGATATACTGACATGTGTTTCAAAAAAAAAAAAAGGAGAAAAAAGATGCAAATAAGTCAGTATATCTCGCAAATATCTATAAAGTCTTCCTCCTACAAAAGTTCTTCAGGGCAAAGTACAAATACCCTGTTTTCTTTGAGTCACAAATATTATAAAATGGGAGTTGAGTTTTCCATCATCTTTTTAAGGGTCAATCCAAAAACACGAGTTGAAACTGGGACCAACCTGTACTTAAAAATTCGTGAAACCCTGGGCTTGAGTCTTAATGTTCATCTGGTCAGTCTTGATCCTACACTATGCACAAGCCATAATCTCTTGAGCTCTCGAGTACGGCAAAAAAACCTCCTGAGTCCTGGAAATCGTACTTAAGGTTTAAATATCAAGAGTCCTGGTTAGTCGAGAGATTATGTATGTCACATAAGACTTAAAGTACTGGTAGTCTTCTCTACAACTGGTTCTCACAATATCTAACAAATAAACACACCTATGTCACCTCAGAAGAAAATCTTCAGCTTAAAGATCATTTCTAAATACAATACAAAAATGTTTTGCTAGGGACTAGCAAAAGATAGGCATGAGGGTATGATTGCACAGCAAAAATGCACCAACAATTGTGCCATCTTGTGCTATTTCTAAGCATTACTAGTGCATATTAGGTAGCCATAATCGCATTTGCAAAAATACACGCATGCATGCATTTATTTGAGAGGGGAGGAGAGTGAAATAAATGGCCTTGTAATTGACAAATTCTTCAAGTGCTACCTCACAAAATTTCCATCTTTATTTTTTATTTGATTTTGAATTTCTTCTCTGCGGCTGCAAGGCATGGTAGCTCCTCTTCGCGCCATGCTCTGCACAACCACTCTCTGCCAAGCCATGCACAGCTAGGGCATGGTTGTGCTTGCCTTCTTCTTCTTTAAAAAGGGCTCAGCTTTCTTCTTTGCGGAGAGCCTGGTCCACCCAACAAGAACAACACCTCCTTCCTCCAGGCCGTCTCCTCCCCTCTCCCCTCCATACGTAGCCTCTCTTCTTCCTGAAGAGCCACGCTACGTGCAGGAGCAGCTTACAGTGGTGCAGAACCACCACTGTGAGTCCCACCACCGCCAAGCTCATCAAAGAGCCGGTGGGCGTGGTGGTTCACTGCTCTGTTTCGTCGTTCCAAGCCAACTCTGCCATTGCCACAGAGTCGAGCTTTGAAGCTCAACCACAGCTGCAGCAAGGAACCGGTCGCCGCTTGCCTGCGAGCAGGCCACCGCGCACGCCAGCAGCCAGCGCAGGTCTCTCTGTGCACGCCAGCAGGTCACCCTCGTCCCCTCTCCGCGTGCCCTGTCGCGAAGATTCTTCGCACAAGCCAGCGCAACCTCTTCAGCACGTGTGCCAGCTGCTCCACACCACCCGCACACACGAAATTGGGCGCAGGCGGTCGCGCGAGCCAAGCGTGCACTGTAGCCACTGTTCACACTAGTCAGCGGAACACTGTGGCTACAGTGAGGTGACAGGTAAGTTTCTCACTTATCCGGTCACCCGGCGCTCTCTCTCCGCGCCGCTACCGACCCAAGCCCGTCCGTGCACGCCCGCGCCCGCTCCCGCGTACACCAGCGCCGTCTGCAAGCGTCCACTTCTTTGCCCGCATCACCCTCTTCGCGCAACGTGGTGCGCTGCGGTTCCTCCCACGCCCGCTCCCTCCTGCATGCGTGCGCGTCTTCGCACGCCTTCGCCCGTGCGCATGCACGTGGCCCTCAGACGTCGCCCGCTGCATCAGACGACTTAACGCCCACGCCATCTTCAGCAGACGCTCTCTCTCTCTCTCTCTCACAGCACTCTCTCCTGCAAACACTTACACACACACACATTCTCGTACACACACACTATCACTTGTACACCCCTATACACACACTTATATATATATACCTATATATAATATATATATATATATACTTATATATATACACACATATATATCTATATATATACACACATATATATCTATATATATATACATATATTTATATACATATATCTATACATATATTAGTACTTATATAATTATGTATAAGTATATATACATATATATACACATATATTTATACATATATATATATATTAATATACATACATATATACATATACTTATAACTATAAATACATACATATATATATATATATATATCTACATACATAGATACTTATACTAATATATAAATATACATATACACATATATATATATAACTATATACATATATTACTATATATATCCATATATACATATCTATATCTATATACATAGTTATATATACATACATATATATCTAATTATAAATATATATATATATATATATACACACACACACACACATATACATACATCTATCTATACATATATTTACATACCTATATATATATATATACATATATAACTACATATACACCTATATAATTATAACCATATCTATATATATATTTCCATATATACATACATATATATATATATATATATTTTCATATAACCTACCATACGTTGTATCTCGGGAATATCTGCACCAGTTGCTGATATTCCCCGATACACGCGTACAAAAAGCATTTTTCGCACACATCTTCCACCCATCCATCCTACACTCCACGCGGCACTTCGTCCTGTTGGTTGCGTCTTCCTAGATGACGACCGACTCAACACCGTGCTACACGCCATCTCCACCTCCACCCCCACCCCTTTATACATATATATATATTATATTTACTTTATTTCTGTCTCTCTTTCCTGCCAGTAAAAAGATAAAAAAATATACAAAAGAGAAAAGATAATCCTTGACTTGCAGGTACTCAGTCTTGCGAATAGCAAGACCAGTTTTGAGAACCCTAATTTAGCTTAAAGCCAAGAACCTGATTTTGAGGGTGTACCTCAAGAATAAAAATTATCAGAAAAAAATCTTAAATAGAAAAACTCCAAAAACATAATAAACGAACGGAAGAGATTCGTTGTAGGAAAGGCGTAGAAACTTATTTATCTCTAATCCCACTTCCCTGAGTTCGACCCTGGGCCTAAAAGTGACCAAGATAAAATCAAGTAGGCTAGGTTAAAAATTTTGTAAAGAGATGGTTAGGCTCGATTTAGGTTAACCACTATACACATTTCAACGATAAAATCACCATATTAACACAACCTATTCGGGTCTACACACTATGTCGATCGGAAACATAGAGAGGTGCAGTTTGAGGTTGGGGATCACATCTTCCTTCGCGTTTCACCCATGAAGGGCCTGCAGCATTTTGGGGTAAAAGGAAAGCTCATGTCGAGGTTTGTGGGGCCCTTTGAGGTCCTAGAGCAGGTTGGACCCGTTGCTTACAAGCTTACCCTTCCTCCCCAACTTTCTGATGTGCACGACGTGTTCCACATGTCCAACCTCAGGAAGTACATCGCCGATCCCAGTCACGTTTTGAGCCATGAGAGTGTCGAGGTGGGTGACGACCTGACCTACCCTGAGCGACCAGTGCAGATATTAGACAGAGCTGTCTGGAGTTTGAGATGGAAGCAGGTACCCCTGGTGAAGGTCTTGTGGAGGAGCCAGAGGTATGAGGAGGCTACCTGGGAGCTTGAGGCGGCGATGCGAGAGTGGTACTCGGAGCTTTTTGAGGGTACGTCTACACTACTGAAAATAGAAAATCTCTGCAACTCCATCGGGAAAAGCTCCTCAAGGAAGTCGAGTCTGAAGTGCAGCGGGTCCACCAGGAAGATGACTCCTTTGGGAAGACGACACTCTCTGCCTACTCCTCCTCAAGTGCTACAAAAACATCAAATGATTAGTAAGACAATTATATACAAAACAAATCAAAGAATAAAATGAATCAAAGAATCTATATTTAACAAAGAATTTGAATAAAAGAATCAATATATACAAACAAAAGCAAAAATATATACAACTCAAGAATAAAAGAAGATTTTTGGCATGTAGAGAGTTGCCTCTCCGACAATGGTTGTAAAACTTGATTGTGAAAAACCATCTGCATGCTAAAAACATTGATTTAATGGTGTCGTTGTTGATTATAGTATAGTTGCAATGCAAACAGATGTCATGTCATTTTATTTGTTTACATAATTTTTACTAGTTTATTCTAGGTTGTTAACTAGGAGGCAGTTATTTATATACATCACTCTCTATTATCCAAAAATACTCTTTTGCTCCAAAAATGTTAAATCTATTTATAATTGAATCAATGAATCAATGAATGAATGAATGGAGTTAATTATGTACAAAATGAATCAATTAATACTAACTACAATAACTTAAACATATTTACAACTAAACAGGCATGAAAAACTACTTAAACTACTTTATGTTAGTTATATGCAACTATATTAAACAATACGTAAGTGTAGGTACAAAAATAACAACAAGTATATACTAAACTAAGTTATTCTAACATATACTAACACCTATAGTAACACATACTATATGTACAGTGACGTATATATATGTCACTAAAGCCTTAGAAACATATTCAAATAAAGGGCTTAAATAACATATCTATACTCTAATTATGCTATACACATATATATATATATATATCTATATATATTACAGACAAATACACATGTACGTATATATACTCTATACTTATATGTATATATATACACCTACATACATATATACAATACATACATGTATATACACACACATACATTAACACAAACTCACATTACACACACCATACACAACACACACTAAGTATACACACAACACACCTCTAAATAGTTAACCAATTTCAAACTCTTCTCACTCACTCTCAGCTTCATACTCAACTCACTCTTTACATAACAAAAAAGGTTAGATTTATAGTGGGTGGGACCGGTTCGGTTCATGGGACACACAACACCCTCTCAGGTGTATTGAACTGCTACTATGAACCAATCCCTAGTTAATAGTTAGGTGTTTAGAGTGTATAGTTTTGACCCATATCTGTCTCAACTGAACCGAACACGGACGGCCAAATCGGGCTCCCAGCCCCAAACAGTATGCTCAATAGCATGCTCAAGGGGTATATGCTTAGAGGGTATAGGGTTTTCTTACGTCGTGCACTGTCGACTGAGCTGCAATTCGGCGGAAATCACTTTATGTAGTTGTTGGAGCTTATCCACTACCGAGGTGGGACAAATCGGCAGCGCCTTATTGGCGCATGCACATTCGCTGAGAGCATATTTGGACCTCGAATTGAGTGCCAATTTTTCATCTAATTTCAAATTAAATTATATGGTTTGAATCCCCTAACATAAGGCTTAATTATATACAATTAATTTAGGATTATAACTTATTTAATTATATGCAAAAATTAGTTAAAGTTATTGATTTATACAAGTTAAATTAAAGCTTAATTACTTAATTAATGTATAAATTAATGAAGCTGGAGAATATTTAAAATTAATATATACAAATGTAGAATATAATTTACTTCAGTAATAAGTTAAATTACTAATTTATTTTATTTTAAGTTAATAATTTACCTAATTAAATTAATAATCTAATTATATATAATAAATACATAAATAAATCAATGTACAGGTATAATTAGGTATATAATAAATACTTAAATACATATGTACAATTTCATATACTATTATATAACTTTAGGTATTTAGTTATAATTATCACAATTAATTACATATAATCTATTATAAAATAATATATAATTATATAATTTAGTTATATATAATAACTCAAAATAAATACTTATTTAAATATATATAATACATATATAAATTATTTATATAAATATTAACTTATATAAGTTAATATTTACATTTAGCTTATTATTAAATAGTATATATAAGTATAAATACAATATACAAGGTGCTTTTGTGTATTTTTTGGATATTTTTAAGTTTTTATGGTATTTTTATATTTAATAGAGGTAGGAGAAGAGAGAAAAGGTGAGAAGATGGAAGAATAATTTCTTTTTGGGTTTTTTATATGTGTTTCTTTTATTAAGTTTCAAAGTAGATCGAACTGTCGACTGGTATATTCTACCAATTAGAGGGTTCAGAATACTTTGAAACTTTGCATGCACTTAAACAAATACCTAATCCTACTAAAGACAGGTTTATTTTTTTTGTTTACAATTTTTCAATATTTTTTTATGTATTTCCAAACTCACACACATAAGGCTTAAAAGAGTTATTCTAGTAAGAATCTACGCCTCTAAAGTGAGCTCTAAGTGCTGGAACTAAGGACAAACATTCAAAAATGTCTACCACATCTCATATAACATGTTTGAACTATAATACATGGTTTTCACATTGAATTGTTCAATTTCTTAATTTGTATAGATATGCAATAAATGTACTGCTAACAATGTAATTAAACACAAAGATTACAAGCTATTTTAGATCAGACTGGAGCCCAAAACTTACACATGAATGCTAAGACATAAAGCCCTATCGTTACAAAACAATGACAACTCCTTAGATTCCTAAAATCACTTTTAAACATTTCCATATAATGATTACAAATTCTGTGGCAATTTGACAGTTGTACTGCTATTGAAATCTGAACTCAGATTGAATTGCTCTGGTCAAACTTTCAAGGTCTAGAGCTCTGGCAGATGCGGTTTGGTTAGGGGGTACTCTTTGTCAAATTCTAGAGCTTTGGCACCAATACTGCAGTACGCCGACGACATAGTGTTCTTTGTGGAAGGAGGGCTTTGTGAGGCGGAGACCCTATTTACAATGATCAACATATTCGGTGAGATATTGGGCCTGAGGTTGAATGGGGCGAAGTCGTCACTGGTTTGCTTTGGCATGACAAGCTGGGAGGGTGAGGCATTTTCAGCCACCTTGCATACTCCAACTGCCATGCTCCTAGTGAGGTATTTGGGTCTACCCCTGAGCAATAAGAAACTGAAGAAGAGTGATTGGGCCTCTCTATCTGAGAAAGTGAATGCCAAATTGGAATCCTAGAGTAGTAGATTCTTATCGAAGGGAGGATGATTGATTTTGCTCAACTCAGTCATCACTTTGAAGCTGGTCTTCTTTTTTTTGATGTTCAGATCTCCGAAGTCAATATGGAAGAGGTTGGATGTGATGAGGAAGCGCTTTTTCTGGAAGGGTGCTAAGGTGGAAGGCAGGTTCTTGCATCCGGTGAAGTGGCCGCAACTTTGTAAGCCTCGATCAAAGGGAGGGATGGGAATCCGTTCGTTGAAAGAATTTAATGATGCTCTACTCCTGAAGTGGGCAATTAAGCTAATAGTGGAGGATGGAAAGATGAGACCCCAACTAATCAAGGAGACCTATGGACCTACGCAAGTGAAGCTGTGGACAGAGGCTCCAAAATCGGCCTTTACCATTCTGGAAGTCAGTGAGGAGAGCGATTCAAGAGCACTGGTCTAAATTTGTGCCTGCCCTGTGGGATGGTAGATACTTCACTTTCTGGACTGATGAATGGTCTGATTTGGGCCAACTGAGCATAGCATATCCAAGAGCATTTGCTGCAGCCATGGACAGCAGGGCATCGGTCAGGCACTGTTGCGAGGATGTGAATGGCAGGTGGGTCCTTACTGCAGCAAGTGCATGCAAGGAAGGCCGAATGCAGGTAGAGCAAGCACGACTGATAGAATACTTGGAAGCCTTCTAGCCAGTGGGCGTGGTGGATGGCTTTTGCTGGAAGCATGGCCTGTTCACTTCATCCAAGGTGTATAGAAGGTTGCTGGACTCCATGGGTGCAACCCCACAGCCGAAGACAGTGACTACGCCAAAGTGTGGACTCTGAAAATTCCACTCAAAATTAAGACTTTTTGGTGGCTATGCAGTCATGATGGACTTATTACAAGTGAAATGAGGAGTAAAATATTAGGAGCACCAGCTTAGAATTGCCCACTATGTGCTTTCCCCATGTACAATAGGATGCACCTATTCGCATCATGCTTGGTGACGGATCAGATCTGGAGGGGAGTTTGTGGGGAGCCTTTACCCACGTGGGATGGTCTTTGGAGGAATCTCTAAATGATAGGGAAGCCACAGGTGAAGATGGTGGCAATTATGTGGAGTGTGTGGCATGCTCGCAATGAGCATCTGTTTAGAGGGGGATCCATTAATGTGGGGGCCATTCTAAGGGAGTGTTGGGTGCATGTGAAAGAGTGGAGTGATTCCATGTAACGCCTTTATTTTTTGCATGAATAAAAAGATCCCGGTCTGCTATCGTCATCGATAGCACTCCTCACCTTTTCAAAAAAAAAAAAAAACTTTCAAGGTCTAATCAAAACTCCTTAATGACATCCTTAGATCTGAGAACTTAGTCACCCAAAAGCTCTTGAAATCAGGGATTAGATCCCTCAAATAAACTCGTTTAAATAGAGAAATAGAACAGTTAAACATATGCTGCCCAAATCTCATCAGATCTTATTCAAACTTTGAAAAATCAAGTTTCAAACTCTATAAACCTCCAAATAAAATATGGGAATCAATGAAATCCATTTAGAGATTAGAAAACCCTAAAATATTAGTTAATCCTTTCTTCTTTATTATGGACATCACAAGAAGAATGGATTAATCTTAGACTTTAATTCCACTTGTAAAATAACTCAGAATCTCCATTAAGATCATCTAAATCTTAGGCAGACTTCAAATATCAGATTGAGATTCTCTTTGAATCAGGAACTCATGTCACCCTAGGTTGGGCATTTAATCTTGCATCGTTAAGGTGATATAATCACCTATACTTCTTGCACACCATTAATTGGTGTTTAGGAAGGTTTGGCAATTCTCTAAAAGCAATTGAATCATTGCTAGAGCCTCAAATTAGTGCAACTGATTTTCATTGGCTCTAATTCTCTTGTGAAGAACAAAACTCAGGATCTGGGATAAAAATTGGGCATAAACAATTATTCTGAATGAAAATCACATTAGAACAGCTCATGCCCATCGCAATTAATTCACATAAACAAATATTAACGGATAAATCCATATCTATATATATAATTTACGTCTAACTATTATTAGTTTAAGAGTAAAATAATTTACATTGCATTAAATTAGATTATATTAGTTGTATTATAGTATTTTGTAAATATTACATTTTTAGAGGTATAATTATACTTTTTACTGCTACTTATATCTGCTGCCTTGATTTTTTTTTTTATGTATGTAGGCACCAAGTTTAAAATTGATTTGAGCTTCACAGAGAGAAAAAATTATTTTAATTGGATTGAACCTATTTCCTATACTAAAATTGAAACCCAATTAAATCGTAACCTTAACCTGTTTAAAAATGTAATCCCATAACCTTTCCTACATATACCACCCAATATTCCCTCCTATTAAAAAAAAAATTCCATCCTACCATATTTTCTTCCCCCTCGTAATTTCCCATCCCCAACTGATTCCCTTTCGAAACTTTTCTATCCCAACAAAAAAAATCCCACGTAACCTTTTCCACCAAACAAACCAACCCCTCCTATCCACAAATCCCATGCACAATCCTAAACATTCCCCACCTACGTACACACCCTGCATCAAAATCCCCTAGGTAAATCGCAACAGCCGTATTCCACCACCAAACAAAAATTCCCACGCTCCTTAATTAATTCTCAACGAAATTCTATCCCTTCACCCACCCTCCGTTCCTCCTCCGCTCATCCCCCAATTTTTTTTCTCGCGACCGTATATCCCCACCCCCCCTCCCGCCACCAATTCAACGTAAATTCTCCTCCCATCCAATCCTTCGTAGGGCCCCTCTCCCTCTCAATTCTCCTCCCAACACCATGTTATGTCCACCGAATTCCCACAAAAAACACGCCCCCGCTCCATCTCTCTCCCACTGAACTTCTCTCCCTCTCAATTCTCTCCCCCCCCCCGGTGGATTCTCCCCCTCCGAATTCTCTCTCTCCCATTTGTACCTCTACCTCTCAATTCTCTCTATCTTAATTCCCTCTATCTCCCTTTACTCCTACCATAACCACGACCTCTACATCGACCCTCACCCGCACTCGCCCTTACTAACATGTCCGCACGTTCTCAACATAGCAACCGCACACTATCGACAAACATTGCACCACCGTCAACCACGACGTCTCTTCTCCGACCTCTCGCCTCCGTGCACCTTTTCCACCGACGACCATCGACGACACTCTCCACCCCTGTCACGATATCGCCGGATTTCTATTTGAGATTATTTTTCTCTTCTTCTTCTTGTTATTCTATGTTATTCTAACTTTCTAGTAGTAATAAAGTTCTTATTTGCATTTACGTGTTCACTTTGTATTTGTCTCCGTGTTTGTTTAATTTATTTCCTTTTATTATAAAAAAAATATAAAAATATAAATAATAAAAAAAAATTCGTTTACTTGATCAGGTTGGAAATCTATATATCCCTACCTCCTTGTGAGGCGACCCGTACTCCCAACATTATTCTCATATTTTTCGAAGACGATTTCATAAATTTAAAACGACGTGTTTTCGCACCTATGACGACGGATTTATTATTATCGCGATTTCATGACCAATTTTTGGCGTCGTTGACGGGGAGACATATATTCGAGATAGTTTCTTTCCTGACATAGTATTCGTGAGCCTCACATATTTCTCTACCTGTTTGCAGGTACCAACTACGCGAGACGAAATCTTGACAGGTTGCGAAAGCAAGTCGCAGAAAAGGAGTTCGTGTAGGCGAGATGCTACCAAGGCACGCGACAGGCGCAGTAGAGTAGTGACGTCGACCTTGAGCGATGCCCACACACTCAGAGAATACGCAGGAGACCTGAATCCTGCTTTCACAGGGGATTCTCCTGCATCGCAAATTTTATTTTTATCTTCTCGCCCTTGTAATTAGAGTCGATTTTTGGGGGTCTGTCCCCACATTCTTTAGCTATTAGGGGCTATTCTTCTACGTGTGTGATTCAATTTCCACTTGTAAGCCTCTAAAATAAACAAAAATAAAAAAATTGAGCTGTATATTTAGGAGTTGCATGCCCTTAGGTGCGCGCATTTAGGGGTGATTGAGTAGCACGTTAGATCTTTTTCCTTGCATTGCATTCATATTTGCACGAAGATTGCTGGAGACAGGTACGCTTTTCTATCTTTGCATCTAGCTCCTGTTCACACATTTGCATTTGGATTAAAATTCAAGACCACCAAACTGATTGAATTAACCTAATTTAGTGGTCGCCTAACTGAAATTGGGACTGATAATCAGATTCGACCTTAAAACTAAATCACACTTGATCTTATTCAAAGGGACTTGTTTGCATTTCAAAATCAAAAATTATTTCCGGTGTGATGCACACTTCTAACACTGAGCACACACATTAGGCACTGTACTAAGGCTCGATCCCTTAAGGCTATAGGCACCAATCTCTTTATCGGTGTAGACCCTCCTACTTCGCCTTGTGGAAGTGGTATTGTCTTGTGACCCAGTGTTTTGATACTGTAAGGAGGGGGACACCCCTTAAAGGAACAAAAGGATAGTTAAAAGGCACTGCATACGCATCACCTCAAAGGAAGGGTTCTCCTTACTTGCATCCCTTAGTTCCGTCCTTGGAGTAACTTCCTACTAGATCACTTGAGAGTACCACTTAAGAAAAGTGTAGGTCTTAGGGCACTTCGTAGGTTGATTTAGGGTGCATAACTAGTTGACAACTTGCTTGATCACATACAAACATTGAATTTTTGAGAAAAGCAAGTAAAAATCATTCTTGTCTTGTGTGCGCTTGATTGATTGCTATTGTGCATGCGTGGTACAAGATCAAGAAAACCAAGGTTAGAGGGACCTTTAGGCTTCAAACCTAGGAGGAAACCTAATTCTAGTGAGCCCTCAACAATGAATCCACCACTTCTTGACCAACCCAATCCAAAATAGGAGCTAATGGAGCAATTGCATGAACAGTTTGAGCAATGGCTCAACAATAGAAACCAAAACCAACCACAACCTCGACCCTTACGGGACTTTTACGATCCAGCGACTTACAATGCTGTACCTCATATAGGGGTTCCTAAAGATGATTCTGAACTCAAATCCCATTGGATAGGTCTTATTCAAAACCATTTCCATGGACTTAACACTGAAGACCCATTCCAACACAATGAGGAACTTATCACCCTTGGTCAAACTATAAAACCTAAGAACATGAATCTTGATGTCTTGATAATGAAACTTTTCCCCTTCTCCTTAAGAGACAAAGCTACCCATTGGTACAAAACCATAGGGAAACCCATCAACACATGGGATGAGCTAAAGAATGCCTTTCTTAGGAAATTCTTCCCTATTGGAAAAACAAACGCCCTTAGGAGAGCCATCACAACCTTCACTCAATAATCTAGGGAACAACTCCATGAAGCCTGGGAAGGATTTATTGACTTAGCCAGAAAATGTCCACACCATGGCATACCCAAGTGGCACCTAGTGCAAATTTTTTACCATGGACTTAATGAGTAGTTGAGAAATTATGTGGATGCGACTTGTGGGGGTAACTTTTTAAATAAAGATGAGGATAGTGCATATGACCTATTTGAAAGCATGAGTGAAAACTCCCTCAACTAAGCTTCTATGAACACCTTTGGAAGGACTAGTCAACCAAGAGGAATGTATGAACTTCAAACTAGCCTAATAAGGTTGACTTAGAAAAGCTATGTGAAAAGCTGAGAACCACAGTCGCTAAGAAGTTTGATGAATTTCTTAATACAATCAAGACCTCCCAGCCCATACCCAATCAAGGGACACACTCCTCCCTGCTCTGTTATGCCCAAACTCCTGCAGGAGAGCACCCTTACAACCTAAATCTGACTCACTCTGCAAGCGCAAGCTATCAGGACCCTTCCTATGGAGCTCAACAAGGAACCTTTGTTCCTGCTTATATTGATTCTCCCTATTCGATCAACCCATCCTCAGGATTCGAGGATGTTCAAGCCATCCAATAATACACTAAGAATGATCCATTTTCTAATAATTACAATCCTGGATGGCATAATCATCCAAACTTCTCTTGGTCGAATCAGAAGACAGGATAAGTGGCCCACCAAACCTAGATTAGAAAACCTTATCCTAACTCTTTTAATCAGGGTCAATCTTCAAGGCAAAGCTATGCCCAAAGTTTCCCTCCAACCACCCAACCGACCCAGATAGAATTGTTGATCAAAATGATGGGTGAAATACTAACTAAGCATCAAGAGCAAATCAATCAACATAATCGAAAGACTCAAGAGGACATGAATGAAATTAAGGGGCAACTTAGTCAGCTTGTTGACTCACGACAACATAGGACTCTCCCCTCACAACCCATTCCTAACCCCAGGAACATCCAAAACCATAATAATACAAACTCAAGGTTTAACCAGAATAGAATGCCCTAATAGAACCAAGCTAATATGATGAACCGGGCACCACCAGGCTTCAACCAAAACCCACAACAGGGCCAACATATTTTACCGAACCCCGCTTAAAACCCGAATTCAATGGCGAATGCTGTTACTTTAAGGAGTGGGACCACCACCCAGGATCCTGTATGGACAACACAAAAAGATTATGTGCCTAAACAAAAGGACGGAGAATTAGAGGATGGAAAATTTAATATTGAGGATGATAATCTGGAGGCTCAGGAACCCGAGGTTGAAATATCCCTGAAGCCTTAGAAAAATCGAAACCAAAAAAGAAGAACTCGTCTAGCAATGAGGAGTTGCTTGAGTTGTTTAAACAGGTCTAGATAAACATCCCACTCCTTGATGCTATCAAACACATCCTTGCCTACACCAAATTCCTCAAAGACCTTTGTACTCAAAAGTGTCAGGCTAGGAAAAAGTTAGCTAGGAAGGTGGTTCTTTCTGAGCGTATGAGTTCTATAATTCTAAAGAATCTACCTCCTAAGAAGAAAGATCCTGGAGCCCTATTGATTTCTTGTGTCATTGGTGACATGACTTTTGAGAAGGCTCTACTCAACTTAGGGGCATCCATAAATTTGATACCCACCATGCTCTTTGAGAAATTTGGACTCGGTGATTTAAACCCATTGATGTTACATTGCAACTAGCCGATCGATCCATTAAAACTCCTCTGGGGGTAGTAGATGATGTGATAGTTAAGGTCAAGGACTTCTATTTCCCTGTTGATTTTCTCATCCTTGACATAGAAGTACCAAAGAAACTACACAACACACCCATCATCTTAGGAAGACCCTTCCTAGCCACTACCAAGGCTAATATTAACTGTGAAATTGGAAGAATGGAGATTGCCTTTGG
The DNA here is from genome assembly GCA_037157565.1 of Thalassia testudinum. Taxonomy (NCBI): domain Eukaryota; kingdom Viridiplantae; phylum Streptophyta; class Magnoliopsida; order Alismatales; family Hydrocharitaceae; genus Thalassia; species Thalassia testudinum. Next base: position 1,223,137 of record JAZHRO010000080.1, read on the forward strand.
AGATAAAAAGATGCAACTCAATATTTTTAAGGCATCCCTCACTCTCGATTATGAGGAGTGCGATTTGATCGAGGAACTCAAAAAAGTAGATAAAATGATTGAAAAGTCTATGTCGATCCATTTGGTTAAAGAACCCATAATCGAAGAGGACCCACAAGAGGTTCATACAACATCTAACACACAACCTCCTTGGACTTTTCCAGTGGAGAGAATACCTAATTCACCTTCTGCACCCCTCCCGCCCTCTACCCTTGTCCCACCCCAGCTTGAACTGAAACCATTGCCCGATACCTTGAAGTATGTGTTCCTAGGACCAAATCAAACTCTCCCTATGATTATTAATGCCAAACTAAGTATGGAACAAGAATATAAACTCATTCAAGTCCTAGAAGATCATAAAATGGCAATTGGTTGGACCATAGCTGACCTCCGAGGAATCAACCCCTCCTACTGTACTCACCACATTTATCTTGAAGAGGGAATGAAACCTTCTTGCCAGTTACAAAGAAGATTAAACTTGAATATGAGAGAGGTTGTGAAAAAAAAGATCATTAAGTGGCTTGATGCAGGAATTATCTACCCCATATCTGATAGCACTTGGGTTAGCCCTATTCAGATTGTTCCCAAGAAGGTTGGTTTGACCGTGATCGTTAATGAGCATGGGGAGTCTATACCTACTAGGATAGCTTTCTCGTGGAGAGTTTGTATTGATTATAGGAAGCTAAATTCAGCCACTAAAAAGGATCATTTTCCCTTACCATTCATTGACCAAATTTTGGAGAAGTTAGCTGGTCAGAAATACTTTTGTTTTCTAAATGGCTATTCAGGATACAATCAAGTGGCCATAAGTCCCGAAGATCAGGAGAAGACTACATTCACGTGCCCCTATGGCACTTTTGCTTTCCGTAGAATGTCATTTGGTCTCTGTAATGCACCCACGACCTTTCAACAGTGCATGATGGCAGTATTTTCTGAGATGATCGAAGACTTTATGGAGGTTTTTATGGATGATTTCTCTGTCTTTGGGGACTCTTTTGATTCATGTTTAGCCCACCTCCAAAGAGTATTGAAGAAATGCATTAAGGTAAATCTAGTTCTGAGTTGGGAGAACTTTATGGTCCAAGAAGGAATCGTATTAGGACACGTGGTCTCTAATAGGGTAATGGAGGTGGATAGAGATAAGGTTGAATTGATCACCAAACTCCTACCACCCACATCTGTCAAGCAAATAAGATCTTTTCTAGGACATGTGGGTTTTTATAGGAGGTTCATGAAAGACTTCTCAAAAATTGCTAGACCTCTAAGTAACCTTTTGGCCAAAGACCAAGCCTTCCACTTCAATGAGCTTTGTCTTAAGGCCTTTGACTCATTGAAGAAATCTGTTACTCAAGCACCAATCTTACAACCACCTGACTGGGACTCACCTTTTGAGATCATGTGCGATGCCTCTGATTACGCTATTGGTGCTGTCTTGGGTCAAAGAATAGAAAAGAAACCTGTTGTGATCTACTATGCTAGCAGGACTCTTGATGATACTCAAAAGAATTACACCACCACTGAAAAGGAGTTGCTAGCAGTTGTCTTTGCTTTAGAAAAGTTCAGAGCTTACCTTCTAGGATCCCATGTGATTATCTATACGACCACTCTGCTCTGAGACACCTGTTAGCTAAGAAAGATGCCAAACCAAGGCTAATTGGTGGATCCTCCTGCTTCAAGAATTTGACTTAGAAATTAGAGATAAAGCAAGAGCGTAGAACGAAGTGGCTGATCATTTATCTCGAATCCTAGTTGAGAATCCAAATCCAACCATACTTATTGCTGATTGTTTCCCAGATGAGAGTATCTTAGCTATTTTAGAGGTCCAAACCCCTTAGTATGCTGATATTGTGAATTACTTGGCTATTGGACAAATACTTGAGGATTGGTCCAAGTAGAGAAAAGATAAATTTTATTCTGAGATCAAGTACTACTTATGGGAGGATCTTGAATTGTTTAGACTTTGCGCTTATCAGATTATCAGTAGATGTGTCCCTGAGAATGAAATCCACTGTATTTTGACATTTTGCCATAATTCTACTTGTGGAGGACACTTCTCAGGGAAGAAAACGACCGCCAAAGTGTTACAGAGTGGATTTTATTGGCCTAGCATTCACAAAGATGCCCACACACTCTCTAAGTCATGTCCCCAATGCCAATCTATATGAAACATGACTAGGAGAGACATGATGCCCTTGAACTCCATATTAGTGGTTGAGATCTTTGATATTTGGGGTATTGACTTTATGGGACCCTTCACATCATCCTTTGGATATCAGTATGTCCTCGTAGCTGTAGATTATGTATCCAAATGGATCGAGGCAATCCCAACTAAAACGAATGATCACAAGATCGTTATGGAGTTTATACATCTTTAGCCGATTCGGGATGCCAAGAGCTATAATCAATGATGGAGGGACCCATTTCACACATAATCAGTTTAGGAAGGAACCTTCTTGCTAAATATGGGATTACACACAAGATTTCTACACCCTACCATCCACGGACAAATGGCCAGGCTGAAGTTTCAAATAGGGAGATCAAGAATATATTGTAGAAGACGGTTAGGCCCAATAGGAAGGATTGGGCTACTAAGCTCGATGACGCACTCTGGGCTTACCGTACAGCTTATAAAACCCCCATTGGAATGTCACCATACCGTTTAGTGTTTGGTAAAGCCTGTCACCTCCCTGTAGAAATATAACACAGGGCTTATTGGGCAATTAAGGAATGCAACTATCATCTGGATAAAGCAGGAAACCATAGGAAGTTGCAGTTGACTGAGCTCAAGGAGATTCGTAATGATGCTTATGAGAATGCCCGGATTTACAAGGAGAAAATCAAAGCTTTCCATGACATGCATATATCTAGAAAAAGCTTTGAACCTAATCAGAGGGTTTGGTTGTTTGATGCCAAGTTATGTTTATTCCCAGGAAAGCTCAGATCGAGATGGAATGGCCCTTATACTATTACACATATCTTTTCACATGGAGCCGTTGAGATCACAAACCCAAAGACAGATTAAACTTTCACTGTGAATGGTCAGAGACTAAAACCTTACATTGAGAACATTGAACCTGAACCTGTCCCAGAGAAGGCAGCACTTTTAGACTGTTGAGAGGTGCACTCCTTGCTGAAGGCATTAAACTTAGCGCTTGTTGGGAGGCAACCCAACCCAATTTTTCCCATATGTAATAGATTAATTTCTTTTCAGGTTGGAGCTAGTATTTTAACGAGAATAATTCAGAGCTATTCAGGTAATATCTTCCCCTTCTCATGCTTACTTTTTATTCATCAGCATACAATGATGACATTGCATGAAATAGCCAGGGAATAGGTAAAATTTCTGCTGAGTCACCTATATCTAGTTTCCATCAGTCTTACTTATTTGCATTTGAAAAAAAAATCAAAAATATTTTTATCAAGGAGGTTTTATTGAGAATTTTCTTCTTGAATTATTTCTTAGTTTAGAATCCAGTACATCCATTTCATTTACCTGTAAACTTTGTAAATGGATTCATTATGAAAAGTAATAAACATCTTTAGTTTGTCGAGGAGAAACATTTGCTTCTTTTCTTGAACCCTTGGACAGTTAGTTAAGGAGTCAGACAAACTATCTTTCATTAGATTCACCAAATATTTGTGAGGTGAGAGTAGAGTGTCTACTGGTGCTCTAAGTCTAGTGCGATGACTCTTAAGTTCTGGATAAGTGCATAATGATACCTCAGAGTTATGCATAGTTTTCCACTCTCGGTTCCCGCATACGAATTTTGTGTGAAATTTTGAGAGCCACCAAATAAGGGAAATACACAAAAATCAAGTTCTAATAAAACTATGACTAAGGTGGATGGTTATGACCGTCCTTTATGGAATCTCGGCTGAAGGAGGGTGCTAATGTCTAAGGTCAGAAATATATCGTCCTATCCGTTCCTTCCTGATGCCGAGAGTAGGCACTTCCACCAAATAAGTCACCTAATATCCTCTTGAACACCATCATTTCCCAATAATGCCTCATAAATAAAAGTTTGCATGTGTTGTGTTATGTTGTGTTGGTAGTTGTAAAAAATTTTAAAAAAAAGAGAAAGAATATATAGAAAAAAAAATAGAAAAAGGAAAAGAAAAAAAAAGAGAAACAAAGAAAGAAATAAAAAATTCTTAAAAAAAAAGTGTTCGAGTTTATAGTTGTGTTTATGTGTTGATTTGTTATGAATAAATTTCATTGAGGCAACAATACCTACTATCATTTGCGATCCACCAAATATGACCCATATCTACTTTTCTATATTTCTGACCGGCCGAATACCGGTCGAGGAATTCTGATTTAGTTGTAGGTTATCATAACTTATTAAAGTGTTAATGTTATGTGAGACCACCAAATATTGAGTGTATTTGCACAATATGGTGAATTGTGAGCTCGAAAAATTCCAAAAGAAAAAAAAAAAGAGGGAAAGAGAAAGAGAGAGTGAGTGCAAAGGAACCAAAAAGGGAGCACAGTTTTGAGTGTCTCCTTGGGTTGACTTATTTGATAGTCTAGAGATCGAGAGTCTGTAGTATTAGTCTATATGTACCACCAGATGAGCATGAGCCACCAAATATAAAGTCATTTGACTCAGATATCTTCTACCTAAGCCAAAAAGCTGGGGTCAAGTCACAAAGTAGTTATTATATTATCCACGAGGGAAGAAGTATGCCTATCCTGATAGAATTTTTACCGAGAGTCTGGTACAAACTTTAAGTGTGTGTTAGCGTTTCACTTGAATCCGTTACTTATGCTACTATCACTACATTTTCATGTTGTCTAGATCTCTAAACTTTCGAAAGAAGACAAGAAGAAAACTTTTGTTAAACCATTAATATATATATATCAGTCCTTTGGAGGACAAGTTGTAAATAACATAGATCATATATTTTTATTCTTACATTTGCTCGAGGACCAGCAAAAGATAGGCATGAGGGTGTGATAAATCCATATTTATATATATAATTTACACTGCATTAGATTATATTATATTAATCACATTATAGTATTTTGTAAATATTTTATTTTTAAAGGTATAATTATAATTTTTGATGTTACTTATATCTGGTGCCTAGATTTTCTTTTTATGTGTGCAGGCGCCATATTTGAAATTGATTGGAGCTTTACCGAAAGGAAAAATTTTTTCGATGAAATTGAACATATTTCCTATATCAAAATCCAAACCCAATTAAACCTTAACGTTAACCTATCTAAAAATGCAATCCCATAACCGTTCCTCCGTATACCATCCAATATTCCCTCCTATTAAAAAAAAAAAATCCATCCTACCATATTTTCTGCCCCTCGTAATTTCCCATCCCCAATTGATTCCCTTTCCAAACTTTTCTATCCCAACAAAAAAATCCCACGTAACCTTTTCCACCAAACAAACCAACCCCTCCTATCCACAAATCCCATGCATAGTCCTATACATTCCCCACCAACGTACACAACCTGCAGCAAAATCCCCTACGTAAATCGCAATAGCCGTATTCCACCACCAAACAAGAATTCCCATGCTCCTTAATTAATTCTCAACGAAATTCTATCCCTCCACCCACCCAACCGACCCATGTGCCCTCTCTCTGAATTATTTAAAGCCCTCTCCTCTCAATTTTTCTCGTCACCAGACGGCACTCTCCTCCTCTCAATTCCTCCTCCCTCTCCATGCGTTCTCTACCTTACGTAACTCGAGCGCCCCCTCTCTATTTCCCTCTCGATTTCTTGTAGGACACCCTTTGTTCCTCCTCCGCTCATCCCGCAATTTGTTTTCTCTCGACAGTATATGTCCCCCGCCACCAATTCAACGTAAATTCTCCTCCCATCCAATCCTTCGTAGGGCCCCTCTCCCTCTCAATTCTCCTCCCATCACCGTATTATCTCCATCGAATTCCCACAACGCTCCATCTCTCTCCCTCTGAACTTCTCTCCCCCCCGTGGATTCTCCCCCTCTCAATTCTCTCTCCCATCCGTACCTCAACCTCAATTCACTCTATCTCCCTGTACTCCTGCCACGACTACGATCTTTACGTCGACCCTCATCCGCACTTGCCCTCACCAACAACACGTCTACACATCCTCAACATAAGGTCATGACCCCTAGCAACTGTACGCTATCGATGAGCGTTGCACCACCCTCAACCACGACGTTTCTTCTCTGACCTCTCGCCTCGGTGCACATTCTCCACCGGCGACCGTTGACGGCATTCTCCACCCCCGTCACGACATCGCCGGATTTCTATCTGAGATTATTTTTCTCTTCTTCTTCTTGTTATTCTATATTATTCTGACTTTCTAGTAGTAATAAAGTTCTTATTTACATTTACGTGTTCATTTCGTATTTGTCTCCGTGTTTGTTTAATTTATTTCCTTTTATTATAAAAAAATAAATAATATAAATAATAAAAAAAATTTGTTTACTTGATCAGGTTGGAAATCATCTAGATATACATACTTCTTTGTGAGACGACCCGCACTCCTAACATTATTCGCATATTTTTAAGAGACGATTTATAAATTTAAAACGACGTATTTTCTCACCTACGACGATGAATTTATCATTATCGCGATTTCACGACCTCTAACTTAATTTGATAATTCAAATCAGATTTAAACTAAATTCATCAAAAATTCCTCCGATCATCATATCTAATCAAATATGGAATAAATGCACAGATTAGTTCAATCCAAAGCATGGAAAGGGCCTTTATGACCTTATGGTGTAAATGGAAGACCTTTTTATGGAATGTGGTGCACCAATAGATCTGAATGCCACTGAGCTTCAGATCTATTGGTTGCCTGATGGATGGGTGAACTATGAATTAAGATGCAAGGAAATGGATGAAAGTGGTTGTGAGATGATTAGGGAGATGTATGAATCAATGGAAACATGTGCAATTGCCTCTTTGATCTGAATTGATGAAAGAGGTGTGAAGTGGAGCTAAACTAGATCTACTCTAATCTAAAGCTAATCTAAGCGAATGACACATTATACTAAGATCTACACCATCTAATTAAGCTACGAAAGAAATAAATCTATCCTAGGAAAGCAATTAAATCCTAGACTAAATGGAAGAATGGGACTTGGGGAGAAACTACAGCTGGTGGCTGCAGTGAGGAAGAAGGAAGAGGCTTCGACGCTCTCTAGTGGAGCTCAGGGTCTCCCTCAGGTGTTATGTGATCCGTAGCGGCGAGGAGAGTCGGAGAGATGGAGCTCCACTGTAGTGGCAATGGAACTAGAATCTAATGGGGAGAGGAAACCAGAGGGACGAATTGATCAACTCAAGAAAAGAAGGGCTAATCCTTTGTGCGGGAGCATTGGGGGATGCTTAAGTAGGCGAGGGGGTGATTGTGGTCACCGTAGAGTGTGATTAGGTGAGGTTAGGGTTAACGGTGTGAGATGAGAAGGAGGTAAGCACAGGAAGGTTTTGAGATGAATCCCATCGTAGGATGGGATTTGAGGGGAGTAACGATCCTCCGCGCGAGGGTGTGCAAAGATTGGAGGAGAAACCACCGTTGGATTGATGGGACCGTGGATGGATGACAGCTGTAGAATGAGTTCATCTTGTGAACAGTGCGTGGAGAGAGTAGCAGGCGTGTTGGAAAAATTACACGCGAGGACTTTAAGTGAAACAGTTATGAATTTGCGACATGACCAATTAGTGGTAAAGAAAAGTAACCAGAAGGTCCCTCCAATTTGCAAGAAAGTCCCTGCAACTTTTATGCTTAAGGAAATATGATGAATAAAGGACATATATGTAAACAACTAATTCTAAGGTCCTATTGATGTCCAAATGCAATGAGATTTTAATGATAGCTTAATTGAATATATTAGAACATAATTTCACCCTTGATTTGAACTTTTGAGCTCAGAAATGTGTTCAATGGTAATTGGATCATCAATTTATATTTATAAATAGAATATCTCAAATATTAACATAATTATGCATTTTTAACCCAAATTTGACGTTTTAGGTCATTTCTATTAATTTTTACACTTAACCCATTTATTATGTTAATAAGATAGTGTTTAACCTAGTTTCTAGCTTAACTTGGGTATTTTAGCTATGATGAGCCACACCTCATCAATAACCCATGTGTACCCCCCCTAATCAAATCCAAGCCATCCATCAATCTTAGCCCTCCTTTAGAAATCCCACAAAAATCAACTAGCCTATCCCTTTACCTCTCCATCCTAACCCTTGATCCTAAACTTAATCAATCCTAGCCCTCCACCTTAGACCTAGAAACCTTTATAAATACACATCCCATGCCCCCCCCTCCTCCTTCATGTTTCCTTAGTCTAATTTAGCTCTTGTCTCTCACCTCCTTATATAAAGCCTTCCTATTTAGATCCTCTCACCACCTTCCTCCATTAGAAGTCTCCATCTCCACGCCACCTTCTACCTCACCCTCAACCTGTGGTTGTCCTCCTCACTTGCTCTAGACTTTCTTCCTCAACTTGAACTCTATTTTAAGGTGGTTGTGACTATGGACTATGTTCTAATCTTCAATTTCTACTTCATCTCTTATTTTCTGTTTTCTAGGTTTTTAGTTCTAGTTGTATTGGTTCACTCTCGTTCTAGTAGAATAACGTTTTATTTCCAAGTTATCTTATCTTGCAATCCGTGCTTCTCAGCCCCCTTCTATATTTATCTTGTGATTGGTTTTCCTTCTTCTCATCTTCAAAGATGAATATAAAGAATTCTTCTCTTTATTCAAAAATACAAAAAAAATTAGTTAGTTCATATTTTGTTTCATGTTTTCGCATTTAGATTAGATACAATACCGTGCCTCCCAATGTTTGACTTAAGATTCACCAGAGTTCTGATTTTATTTTGATCTTGTAAAATTGTACTACAACGAACATTTATATCTTTCATGGGTTTCCCAAGTCAACTGCTGTCGGATATGTGTTTGCTATGAGTCAAGCTCGATTCATGCGTATTCACCTGGAAATTTAATAAATAAATTAACATATTGTAATCTTTAACATGTTTTTAATGTAAAAGATAAATGTATATACTTACATATCTAATTTTCATTGTGACTATGCTCATTTAACCCAAACAGTGGGTCTGTGGTGGAACTTTGACCCTATTGGCCTTGTTCTTCTTGGCTTGCTTTTACAAGAAAGAAATATTGTAATTTGTAAATAGTTATATAAGCTCTTGTGAAATATAAATTGATAAACACATAAATATTTATTTACCTTCGTTGATGGGTTTCTCCAATTAATGCTTGCATGCTTCCCTCCAGATGTTAGGTTGTATTGTAGGAGATACATTCCTCAATGCCTTCTCATGTAGCCTATTGTTATAATATTATTTATAAAAAATGTTTGCAACACTATAATAATTTATATATGAAAAATCTTAACATTAGAATTTTTATTACCTTACTCTTTATCTCCTCCCTCCAATCATGATGGATCTTGCCTGTGTGCTTCAAGACATATTTAAGCACTATCGAATCGGGACCTCAATGAAACACCACCTATATTTAACAATATTGTAGATGTTATACAAATCAAATATTATTAAGATATATAAAAATAAAAGTGTGTAACTCTTGAATGAGTTTCCCCTTCAACTCCTTCGAGACCTTCCTCTAGTCGAAGCAAGAAAGTGGCACAATTATCTTTACAATTTTGGGGAGCCTGCTAGTGAACTTGGAATAGCAATTTGCTTCCCCTGAAGGATTGATCTTGACTACGATTCTAGTGCCCTCTGGTAGTTTGTCTAGGTCCACATTTCATGTCAGACCCCTTGCTGCTTTCATACTTGGAAAAAATGGCATTATAATCACAGTATGATAAATAATAAATATAAGAAATTTAAACATAACTAGAGGAAGATTCAGGCCTTTTACTAGCACTAATCCCTGCCTCGATTGTAGGCTGTTGAGACAGGTGAGTGCCTTGTTGTACATGCTCATTGCCCTTGTCCCCATCGTCATTGTCGACCTTAGGCTCAGGATGAGTAATAGTCTCCTCGGGAATAGGCTCCTTAGGAACAACTGGCACCTTGCCCATCCCGTGAAGGTAGTAGGAGTAGGAAAGAGTGTCGGGAGGTATATAGGTGGGGGTCATAGGTGGCCTAGAGGGGGGAGTAAAGGTGGCAAGTTCCTGAGCACTCTATGTGACCTATACATCTCAAAATAGAATGAGGGTGGGGTGGGGATAACCTAAGAAGGGAGCTGGGTTTGAGTATGTGGGAGAGGCTGGGTCTATGGTGGAGCCTGAGTCTGTGGGAGACGTTGAGACTGCATGTCCTCCCTTACCTTAGAGGAAATAACCTCATGAGACTCTCTAATAACCTTTTTCTTGAACTTCTTCAGTACATAAAAGAATAAATATATTAGTTATAAAGAGATGAAATTTTCAGTGTCAACATATTACAAAATAAAAAAATGGCAAGGTTTCCCTATATTATTGAATTGTTCCTAAATATGGTATTTAAGAAAAGAGATATAATAACTGAAGTATAAACCCATAATACAAAAGCAAAATTAGTGGGCACATCTTGATGAAACTATATTTACGTAATATAATTAGTTATTTTTAATGTAGTTTCAGAGCTTGATATAATTAATTATTGAAATAATAGAACTGATAGTTTAATTAATACTTTTGCATACAATAAATTTAAATAATATTAAATTACACATATTTATATATTATTACATGATTATTTTACATATTTAGGTAATGTAGGTTAATTAAAACCCTATTACTATAATTGCGTGGAGATGGGAGGTGTGATATTTATAAATTCCCTAATCCCACCCACTATGATTCCAACCAGGCACCCATTAGATTAATTAGTGATGGTTGAGTCTAATTTTATAATTAGATTCGATCTAAGCTAATTAATACATCCTTAAACTAATTAACCAATTTCATTTATATTTCTTCAAACTCTTTTTCTTTTTAATCATCCCGTCGCCATACTCCCTCCTTCCCGCCGCTCTCCTCCCACTTAAAGAAAAAATAAAAAAAACTCACGCACACACCCACATCTCGGTAACTTCTGCCCCGCTCTCCTCGCAACAGTTCTCCTGCAATCCTCTACGTAACTCCATTCCTTACCGAGAACAGGAGGCGGCGGACCTCCCTCCTGACCTCCCTCCTTTTCCGTATCTCTCCACGCTAGTCACCCTCCTCCTTCGACCACCAACAGCCGCTCCACGCTGTCGAAGCCGCTCTCTCCATCACCCTCTCCATCTCTTCCTAACGGCCTCACTATCTCCCTCTCAATCTCCTCCTTCCTCCTCTACTTTTCCCTGTTCTCCTCTCCTCAACGCACCCACCACCAACACTACTACCGGTCCCCCTCCCTCCTCGCTACTACGACCAATGGCTGCAATGGCTGCAACATCACCATTGCCGGCTGCCCAACCTCCTTTCCTCTCTTTTTCTCTCCTCCTTTCCTTTGTCGTCCTCCCTCCCTCCTTCTCCTTCTCCTTCTCCTTCTCCTCTGCGTCAGCCGCCCCTCCACCTCCATAACCCACCACCACCGCCGGCTACTCCACCTTCAAAACACCCAGCGCAGACCCCTCTCCTCTTCTTCATCCCCGTCGACGCCCTCCATCACCACTAACCACAGCCACCACCGACCAACCATCCTCCTCCCTCAAGTTCTCCTTCTTTTCTCCTCCCTCTTTTCTTTCACTTCCCCTGTCTCTCCTCTGCTTTTCCTTCCTTTCCTTCTTTCTCCCATACGGCATCAACACTACAACTTCCCGCAGTCCACCGATTCCACCACTAGCGGCAACCCCCTCCCCAACCTCTCCTCTCCTTTGCTGTCCTCCCTCCCTCCCTCTCCTTCTTAGCATCTATCACCACCAACGGCTACCACCACGTCCAACGCTACTGCCACCTTCTCCTTTCTCCTCTCCTCTCCATGCCATCCGCGCCAACTACCGGGGATCAACTCAACTGTTGCCTCTGCCATCAACGCCTTCAACAATGGCCAACGTCTCATCCCCTCGACTTCTCCTCTCCGCAGGCACAGTGACCCCATCTCCTGCTCAACTAAATGACTCTTCCTCACTTTTTAATTTTAATGTTTTAGATGTACCGGTAGCATTAACGGTGCATGTTAAGTTGTCTGATTTATATATCTAAATAGGTTTCTATTCCCTTGAGTATGTTAGTCAAAGATTTATGTGAGAACTATTGGTCTCTTTAATGCTAATGTTGTATTTTTAATTTCTAGCTAAAGTTTGTGTGCATTGGTTTGCGTATTTCTCATGTTTTATTTATTTCTTTAGATTGATAATTAAATGTGCATTTGATCGAAACTTTTGTTAATAAAAATTTATGTTCAAGTTTAATAAAAATGAGTAACTTAGTTTCCATTAAAATTGTTAGTAGTTAGGTTAGAGTTTATAAAATTAAATAAAAAAAAGATCATGATTGTACGATTTTAGATTATGAAGTTTTTCTCTTTAAATAGTCGTTGAGCTAGTATAAAATTGTTATATCTTTTCACCATATCTGATATCATATAAACCTAGGTGGTGTAACATTAAGTTGTAAGTAGGTTTCAAGCCTCACATTACTTTTATTTTCATCTCAAATAGTATGTATTATCCTAATTAACCTATTTAGGAATTATTAGAGTCTCGCAGTGAAATGACTCGGATTCACCCACTTATTTATAATTCGATACAAATTTTGAACTTAACGTTTTAATCGTGCTACAACAACATAATTTTAATTATAGTGATTCGAGTACGTCACACCCCACCTTCATTCATACATTTATTCACACATTCATTCACACATTAGTTGAGGTTGGATAGGAATTTAAAGGTAGATGTGGAGTTGGAGGTGGGGTGTGGTTGGCGATGGAGTTGTTGGTGGAGTTGGAGGTATTGGAGGTGTTGAAAGTGGTGGTGAGAATGGAGTTGGAGGTGGACTTTGAGGTGGTTTAGGTAGGATTTCACATATAAACATGATGAGTACCGGTATCACTTCAATACTGATAGTGCTTTTGGGTGTGACTGGTATCCCTCATGTACCGATACTCATGATGAGTATCCGTATTATATAGATACTGGCAACATTCCAGAAAGTGCCCGATCGGTACCTGTACCTTACCAGTACCGGTACTCATAATGAGTACTAGTACTGGATCGGTTATGACCTGATTCCAGGGCAGCGATCAGAATTCGAGATTACACATAAACATCCCAAAATTGATCTTAGATAAAAAACGATGTTACAGTAATCACAAAGGGATTAAAACTAACATGAATCACGCTTTAAAACATTGATTCAACTAAGATGGGCTTAAAACATTGAATCAAACATGATTTCAGGGATTGTTCATATCCGAATGAAAAACTCCAAGAAATCAAGCGCTAGATTACAATGCAACAGAAATCAGAGGGATCTGATACCACTTAATGGATTTCAGACCGAATAAGAAACCAATCCACACATAAACATATCATTGCAAAGGTTTGCAAATCCCAAAACCGAAGAGAGAGTGTGAATGGATACCTGTGTCCATATCTTGATCTTCTCAATGAAGGATCCTAGCAACAATCCTTCTATTTCCTGTTGAGTTTTCCAATAGGGTTTGGTGATGGTGCTTCTAGGGATCCAGAGAGAATGAGCACGGAAGACAGAGGGAGACGTCATGTTCTCGTACCTCTTCGATTTCCACCTAGGGCCCCTTATATTTCCCACGATGGGGTGCGGGAAAACAAAATTGCCCATTACTCGCATATCACCGGGGACCATAACCACAACATTTTGGAATTGATGGTTCTACCCATCAACAAACTGTAATTCCCTAGAGGGTCTCTATCCAATTAATCCATATTCTTGGAAGTGCAATTTACCTAATTCTTATTGGTTCACATCATGGGTATATTTACCAATACATATATACGTATATGATATGTATTAATGTAAGTCTCCTTATAATAATATATGTGTGTCCACTAATGATTCTAAGAATCTCTCACTTGGGCTACATATATTATCCATATAAACTCACATTAATTTAAACTGTATGAGCTCAAAAAACTGTATATCATATACATATGAAAAATACACCTCTGCCAATCTCGTCTATACTGTGTTAGTCATAGGACTAATGCAGTCTTTATCACTTTATATTTAACTAAACCCCTCAATGATCACATACAACAACACAAATAATGACATAGATCAAATATGGCTACATAGTATGAAAAATTGAATTTCTAAATGATCCATACATGCCTATTTTCCAACTAGTCCAACCTAATTATAAGAGATCAAGAATGCAGTATAGATTGAGTTCAAAAACAAACATAACTTTATTTGCTCAAAAATAAATGTATATGTCCATTCATAATGAACACCAGAATGAAACAAAGTCCCACTGAACTGCAGTATCATATAAAAGATACAACACCCATTCAGGCTACATGCTCGTGAAAGACTCTAGGCGTTAGCCCCTTAGTGAGCGGGTTTGCCACCATGAAGTGAGTTCCAATGTGTTCTATGGACACTTAACCACCTTGAACTCTTTCTTTAACTGCCAAAACTTAATATCAATATGCTTTGACCTCGATGAACTTTTTGTTGTTATTGGAAAATAGCACTACGGAATTATTGTCACAATAGATTTGTAGTGATCTTTCAATACTACCTAAGATGCGTAAAGCTGTGACAAAATTCTTAAACTATATTCCCTAATTCGAGGCCTCAAAATATGCTATGAATTATGCTTCCATGGTGGAGGTGGCTATCATCGTTTACTTAGCACTCCTCCATGAAATAGCTCCTCCCGCCGACAGAAAAATATAGCCCGAAGTGGACCTTCGGTTATCCTGGCAACCTGCAAAATTGGAGTCCAAATACCCGAGGACCTCCAGAGTATCAGATCTCTTATATGTGAGCATGAAGTCTCTTATTTTTTTGAAGATATCGCATGACCTGCTTGGCTGCCTTCCAATGATTGGGTCCGGGATTACTCAAATATCTGCCTGACATGCCAACAATGTATCAATATCTGGTCGCGTGCAGACTTGTGCATACATCAAACTTTCTACTGCCGACGCATAGGTGATGTAAACACATTTACACTACTTAAAATGTCTATTTATGCATGTTCTTAAGCATAGGATTGCATTTCATGATATAAATATTGCATTACATGCATCATCTTGCATTTAGAGTAGTTTGAATAAAATGGAGGTTAATTGTCTCCTTTTATGTGCTTGGACAGGGCAAATATTTTATCGGGGCCTCGGATCAAAGATCCAACCGTATGGATATGATTAGGGCGATCTTCGAGTTTTCAAAAAAAAAAAAAAAAAAAAAAAAAAAAGATGGATATTTATCTTTGAATTCATTCGTCAGCTCCGTAGATTTGTTTTATATAAAAAAAAAAAAAATCAAAATTAGGAAAGAGAATTTGAGTTTCAGAAAATTTTCGATCTTAAGAAATACTATATTATGTTCTGAACACAAAGACCCTTCAGGTCTTTGGACTTAATCAGCCTATGTATCCACTAAAATGTGGATTTGTTTTTCGAGTTCTCGCCAACTTGAATTTTATTTTAATTGGAGTAAATAAGTTTGGGTGATAAGTACACGACTTATCAACCCGCCCTCTGATGTGAGGGAATTTTGAGTCTTAAGCATCTACACACTTTCTTTGCACTGACTCGTTGTTTGGCGATTTTAACGGAAATTGGGTAGCTAATGAACCTTCTAGGGTGATATGGCTGGCAAGTTATCGTGGGTAACAGCCCATAGGTAGGTTGTCCAGAGCCCAGTCACTGGACCTTTCTCTTTTTGCTGCCTTTAGGTAAATCTTAGACCAGGGAAGCCACCTACTTAAAAAAAAAAAAATCAAAAAGGAGAAAAGAACAAAAAGAAATAAGCCACACTTCGCCGCACGAGTATGGCTGGCAAGTTGTCGGTGGTAACAGCTCATCAACTGGTTGTCCAGAACCCAGCTCAGAAAATGCACTAAAAATTCCCAAAACACTTAGGAAGAAGCGGAGAAGTAGAATAAACCGGGGAGATATACACTGGATTCACCCTTGTGTTGACCCCGTTAAAAAATAAAAGTAGGGAGAAAGCTACCGGTTGTAAAGATACACCTTTAGGCAGAATTCTTTTTGAGGTCACCTAGAGGCGTAGAAATCCGAAGTCCGTTTTAATTGCCGGTCAACGAGTCTATCACAATCACAATAAGATGCTTAAAACTTAGGGTTCTCATCAAATCTTGGGTGAGTTGAATGGCCGTAGAAAGCCACTCTTAAACCCTAAAATTTGAAAATCTAAAAAAAGAGAGTAAAAACAGAAAAAGAAATTTTTCTTTGAATAAGGCGAGGCTTGAGGCGGTCTGCATTTTGGCTGATACCCGGGCACTGTTGTGTCTTTGAAAGTTCAGTTCTTAAGTAGACAATTTCTTAATGATTGAAAATAACTCAGGTCCAAATAATCTAACCTAATTCTTTTATAAATAGCATATAGTTTTTGCTAGGGACTAGCAAAAGATAGGCATGGGGGTATGATGTAAACACATTTACACTACTTAAAATGTCTATTTATGCATGTTCTTAAGCATAGGATTGCATTTCATGATATAAATATTGCATTACATGCATCATCTTGCATTTAGAGTAGTTTGAATAAAATGGAGGTTAATTGTCTCCTTTTATGTGCTTGGACAGGGCAAATATTTTATCGGGGCCTCGGATCAAAGATCCAACCGTATGGATATGATCAGGGCGACGATTTGAGTTCAACGACTCCAAGATCGCCCTAATCAGGCATCCGTAGCATCAGATAGAGATCGGGGAACCCTAGAAGATCAAGGGCCAGGATGGTGTAAATCCGCACTTCAGATGGAAAATCCGACCACACGGATGAATTCGGATCGACGATCGCAGTCGAATGACACAAAAATCGAGTCAATCCGACATCCGTGGCACCATCTACAACTTCCAGAAGATGGACGGCCAAGATGGCGCCACGTGGCGCCATCCCAGCCGCCCAATCGGCCGCAGGAGTCCTGTGAAGTCCGCGCAACGTCTCCTCTCCGCCGTTGGATCTCGATCCAACGGCTGCGGTCGCGCGCGTTTAAAAACGTCCGCGCGACCATTTCGCCCGCGTAGCGCAGCGGCGACGCAGCTGCGGGCGAAGCGGAGGTCGCGGGTTCGAGCCGCGGAGAGGGGGTCGAAGGCGCGGGCGAGCGGGCGCGCATGAGCGTCGGATGAAGATCCAACGGCCGCGCGCGCCCGATAGCGCCGACGCGCAATTGGACGCTCTGGTGGGCGCGCGATCGCACGCGGGCGGCGCGCTACGCAGCGGGCGCGGACGCGATCTAAGCCGTCCGATCTCGCGATCGGACGGCTGAGACGACGCGGACGTGCGTCTGCGTTACGCGCGCAGGCCAGCCGAGCGGGCGCGCGTGGCGCGGCGGCGACGGCGACGGCGGGGCTTTAGCGACGGTTTTATCCGTCACTAAAGACCCCTTATTTATTATTTTGAAGATGTAATGTCCATTTTGCCCCCACTCCTTGCAACTATAAAAGGAGACCCCCTCCATACGAAATTTGCATCCCTTCATTCTCCTCTCTACCTCTCCAAAGCTCAAGAGAAGCTTGTCCCACACCCGGGATGCTTCTCGCGAGATAAAGTCCAAATTTTCGTCCCCCTTCGGAAGTGGATCCCGCGACGACGACAGCGTGCTGCTTCGTTCCCGTTCTTTTGCTTCGTCCTCCTTCGTCCCGCTTCGTTCTCCTTCGTCCAGGCGTCGTCCCGTCCGGCTCGTCCTCCAAGCGACCGTCGAGGAGGATTCTCTCTCCCTATTCTTTTTACTGCTTTCTAGTATAGATTTACTGCTTTCTAGAGTAGTCTATTCGTCCTCCGAGCGATCGTCGAGGAGGACATTTCTCCCTCCATTCTTTTAATGCTTTCTAGAGTAATTGTTTTATGTTTTCTAGTTGTAAGGAACGAACTCTTTTATGATAAATTCCTTGTCTATTCTACATCTCATTTTGATTTCCATGTATAGTATTCTTTCTCTCTCTCTTACTCCCTCTCTCTCTTTTATTTGTTGTAGATACTTAGATAGTTTAAATTGAATTTCTTCGTGACAAAATAAAAAAGCGAAACGCGAAGTTTTTAAATCAAACGTTCGCCTCCCTGTGTTCGACCCGGAATTCTTATTTCGGTATAAATTTTATTTGTTGAACACGAATCCTTCGCTTTCGAACTACATCGACGGGTTTTCCAAAACCAAACACGTTAGCGTAGATTCTCGCTCAACAATAGGGAATATTCTCCATTTCCTTAGCTCCAACCTGATTCTTAGGGCACTGATTAAGGGAGAATTTATCCCCTTTAGCCACAGGAGTGCTTCCTGCCTTACAGTTTTCCATGCCAAATCTCTTTAAAATGGTTTCAATGTTGTTCTTTGATGGAGGCACGCTTCGCATGTTTGAAATCGGGGGTTTGGAGGACCCGTAGTTGTAGCTCGCAAAACGCGTCTATCAGATAAAATTTATAACTGAAACTTGAAAAGTGAGTCCAGAGTTGAACATGGGGAGGCGAACGTTTGGTTTTATAAAAATCCGTGCTTCGCTTTATTTCTTTTTGTCATTTTTATCTTTTCTAATTTTTTTGGTATTTTAATAGGCAAGAGATCAGATCAACAATTGCTTATCTAGCTAATCTACTTGTGAAAATATTAGAGGGAGAGGGAGAAAGAGAGAGAGAGAGCAAAACAATCATCTTTTCATAAGTAAGTGTTTGTTACAACTACGAAAGTGGAAAAATCTATACTACGTAAGCGAAAAAGATAGAAAGAGGTGAGAGAAATACCCCTCGATGTTCGCTCGGAGGACGACTCGTTCTAACGTCGCTTGGAGGAAGGTGGTGAGGAGCGGGACGAATAGGGACGGAGATGGAGGACAGAGGATGGGGCAGGACGGCGTCGTGGCGAGGATCTTCTTCCTGAAGGGCGATGAGAGAATGGCCACGGGATGCTCCACGAATGGGGATGAGGGGAGAGAAAACTATTTGATTTTCTACTCTAGAGGAGTATCCCGGGCTTGGGACAAGCTCTCTTTAGAGCCTTGGAGATGGTGAGAGGAAGAAAGGAAGAGATGAAGAAAAATGGGAGGGGTAGGGGTCCTTTTATATTGGAGGAAAGAATCAAGTTCGTATATAGGACATTTAGTGACAGTCATAAAGTCGCTGAAGATCCGCTGCAAACGTCACTGAAGATAGCCCACACGCCCACGTTGCCGCTGCACTAGCGGGCGCTTCGCGCTCCGTGTCACGCGCCTCCGCACACTACACGCTTGCGTGCACTACCGCTGCGCGCGCGCACACCTGCACTGCTATACGCATACGATGGCGCATGTGTGTTGATGGGCGGCCTGGGTTGTGTTATGTGGTGTGATATGGGCCGTCCATCTTCTTTTCATTGTAGGGGCTGCTACAAAAATCGGATTGAGTCAATTTTCATGCCGTTGGGCTAAGATTGTCGATCCGAATCCATCCACGTGGTCGGATTTGTCATTTGAAGCTCCAAATCATGTCACATAGTCCCTTGGCCATTGATATTCCTCGGATTACATATGGTGCTACGGGACTCCGATTGAGGCGATTTCAGAGGCATTGGACTCCGATCGTCGTCTTGATCAGATCCGTATGGTCGGATCGTCAATCCAAGCATCCGAAATAAATATCCTTCTCTCCTAACCACAAAAAGGACGTAATTAACCTAAATTATATACTACTCTAAATGCAGAATGATGCTTGCTATGCAATATTTATAACATGAAATGCAAATCTAAGCTTTGCAACATGTCGCATACTTATCATCCTAAATTATTTATCGAATTAAAATGAGATTGACTTGGCGAGGACTCAAGACTAAGTCCACATTCGAGTGGACACCCATGCTAATTAAGCCCAAAGACCTGAAGAGTCTAAGTGTTTAGGTCCTCTCATATCATTTCATAAAGTTAATAACTTCCAAATGCCTAAGTTTTCTTCTCCTAATTCTTTTTTTTTTTTAATCTTTTCTTTTTTGTCTTTTTGAATTTTCAATTTTTTTAAAGAAAATAAAAGAAATTCTATAGAGCTAACAAAATAATTTCAGGAATTAATTATCCACCCCTCATGCCTAAATGATGCAATGTCCTCATTATAAAAATAAAGACATGAAAAGGGTGGAGTAAACAGAATATCACCTGAATAACATAAAAATCTGGTCAGCTTCGCAAAGATTGTGGAATATAAACACGTGCTAAATTTAATGCCTTCAGCTAGGCATAACATACAAAGAAGAGGTTAAGAATTCACAGGTACAGGTCAGAATCAAACTCAAAAGATTAATCCTCAGACCCGCCAATAGAAAATGTCCACAGACGTGGACTCAGTTATGGTGCAGACCTATGCCCCAGGGTCGAGTGGTTCTAAGGTTCTAGATGAAAATCACCCAGAACCTAAGATTATTGTGTTTGCGGGGTCGGGCCTGTGGTTTGATGGTGTGCAACCCAAGACCAAAGTGTCGGACAACGGGTAAAGATGGTTCAATAGGTTCGGATGTCCACTTGACGTTCAGCTTAGAAAAATAATCAGTTATTTTGCTTAGGTTGCACGTGAAAGATATCGTAAGGGCCTAGTAGAAAGTAGGTGGTTTCAGGTCCATAGGAACCCTTGGGTCCAAACTCAAAGTTCCCTCCGAATTAGCCTCCCAAATTTTTAATTCCAACTTCCTATCCTTCGAAATCAATTTCTGGGACCTCCAAATCATTGTACACCCCATCTAAAGTACCCAAGTCCAGCAATTGTGGCTCAATCAGGATTGACTTGGGTTTGGTAATCTCAAGAATATCATAATTCAGCTCTTCAGGGTGTGGTTGAACAATGGGACTACTGATTGAATCATCAGGATTTAGATCCTCCAAGTTAGCCCCAACTGAATCAGAATCTTCAATGGTCAGGCTATCAAATGGTTCTTCATACTCCTCGAGCCCGTTTGTCTCACTAAAATTATTTTCCTTAACTTCAAGTGAGACATCACTCAGAGATTCCTCACCCTCAGAATAAAAGAATTCTTGATTCTCATTTATATGTCTCGAAATCATAGGTCATCTCATGGTCCATGGAGACATATTTTTCATCATTCCCTCGGTTGAGGATCTTAGGTGAATTAATCGGTTCATCATCCTCAATTATTTGCTCTAGCCCAACCTGGTCATCTCCAATCTCATAATATGTATCCCCCCCGACAGGTGCCTGAGCGGGTTCAGACATTGGCTCTCCTGAAGGGGGTTCATCTTGAGAATCATCCCTAGATTTGACTAGGGAAACCACAAATTTCATCCTCAACCTTGACAACTTCCCAATAAGAAACTCACCCAGGTCCCTATCCCTAACATTTTGTAGTAAATCCAATAAAGAGCTATTCAGCTCATCAATCATTTTTATCGTAGGCTCCAATACTTCAGTGCATGGTGTTGGCTGAGCTTCTAAAGATTGTATAGTATTCCTCAAATTAGCCAACACCCTATCCTGGATCTGGTTCACCTGAACCGACTAGTTCGGTTCAGGTTTGGGTGGGTTCGGGTTAAATCTAGGGGAGTCAAGATGTCAAGGTTCTCGGGTTCCTCCCTGATAGTTGGTCATCTCAGGTTGTTCAAAGAATGGTGGTGACCTATATTCAGTGGAATACTAGGGAGGGTAGGTGTTATAATTATCATATGGTTCCTGATTGTAGATCAGGTTGGTTTGGTCATCAAAGGATGAAGATCTATAATCACTGTAGCTCTTGGAAGAATAGTAATCATAGTCTTGTTGTCTAGGGTTAGGCCCTAGACACTGAGGTCCGTATTCATATCACCAATCAAAGTCATCTCAGCTAGTGGATGGGTAATTACAAGTCAAGTCGGAATAGTAATCATCTTGGGGATAAGTGGTGGTAGGAGGATAGGATTGGAAATGTGTAAAAGATGCGAAAGGATACATTGTGGAGTAGGAGGGAAAATAGAAGAGAGAAAGGTGCCCTACAGTATAATCAACCAAACTTGTCCTTATGTGGGTAGCCTAAAAACCTACAGACTCCCAGGAACCATCTTGAGATTATAAATGATTTGGTCTACTTTTATCCGGTCAATTCAACAAGTTAGAATGAGGGACTGGGGAGAAGGTTCTTCCTTTGGCTTGCATCTCCGATTCCTAGTGTACCCCCCAGCTACGGTCGTTTGACACTACTCCCCTATCTAAACATCAGATGGACCAGCAGAAGTAGATTAATCGGAAAAAATCTCAGTCTGAGCCCCAAAGAGCGAATCAATCCTTAAGGCCAACGTCTACTCAGTTTTAGTTAGGCTTGGGATGACTGTGCTCTTGGAATGTGATGGGCCCTTTAGATGGGTTGTGCCCTTAATGATTAGTTAAAATGTGTGTGCGTGCACAACCAGGGTTTTCAAACAAGGTTATTTGATGATGTGTCTTTTAGGGTTCAACCTTGTTTAGTAGCTTTTAGGGTTTAATCTTAGGTATATTCAATCAAATTTAGGAGAACACTCCAAGTTTTGCAAGCATTGGTGATGATATATTCCTTTAGAAATCAGAGAAAAAATGTGGAGTGTCTGGTTCAGCCTAAGAATCAACCCTAAGTGGCAATCTACTTGATGAATCGCTTTTATTTTGAGTGGTGCAGCCCAAACAGTTCAAGCAATTGGCCTATTGCACCACTTAGTTAAGTCACACAGAAATGTTTGATCTATTCAGATTTATACTCACTTATTTATGTGTTGAGTTAAGTGTACCGGGTCCATAGGTCAGATCCCGGTTAAGTGGTAGAATAGATGTGATTGTGTGCCTTAGGGTGAGATGTTGTGGGTGTTAAGTGTGTCACTTTCAGAAAATCCCACAAGAGAAGAGTATTTTTTTTTTTTATATATGCGAGGATGAGATGAGTGGAGGTGGCAAACAAACAACCAAATCTATCCTAAGGTTTATAAAAAGCACCTAAGTTGATTTGGGTTTGAGTTATTAGTATGGTGAAATGAACTAGTGCGTGGGGGTGGTGGGGATAAACTTACAAAACCTTCATCTGCACTTTTCTCCAATCAAACTGCTTTGGCCTGCCTAGATGAGTACCTGCAATCACAGTAAAATTAGAGAAAAAGTGAGATAAAACTTAGGTAAGGCGGAAAAACATGAAAAAAAAAATCAAAGAGCGTTGCCTCCCCGGCAACGGTGACAAAATGATGGAGGCACGCTTTGCGTGTTTAAAATCAGGGGTTTGGAGGACCCGTAGTCGTAGCTCGCAAAATGCATCTATCAAATAAAATTTATAACCGAAACTCAAAAAGTGAGTCCCGGGTCGAACACGGGGAGACAAACATTTGGTTTTATAAAAATTTGTGCTTCGCTTTATTTCTTTTTGTCATTTTTATCTTTTCTAATTTTTTTGGTATTTTAATAGGCAAGAGATCAGATCGACAATTGCTTATCAAGCTAATCTGCTTACAAAAATATAAGAGAGAGGGAGAAAGAGAGAGAGAGCAAAACAATCATCTATTCATAAGCAAGTGTTTGTTACAACTACAAAAGCGGAAAAATCTATACTACGAAAGTGAGAAAGATAGAAAGAGGTGAGAGAAATCCCCCTCGACGGTCGCTCGGAGGACGACTCGCTCTAACTTCTCCCAAAGGAAGGTGGTGAGGAGCAGGACGAACGGGGATAGAGATGGAGGATGGAGGATGGGGCATGACGGCGTCGCAGTGAGGATCTTCTTCCCAAAGGGCAGTGAGAAGATAACCACGGGATGCTTCACGAATGGGGATGAGGGGAGGGAAAGCTATTTGATTTTCTACTCTAGAGGAGCATCCCAAGCTTGGGACAAGCTCTCTCTAGAGCCTTGGAGGTGGTGAGGGAAAGAAAGGAAGAGATCAAGAAAAATGGGAGGGGTAGGGGTCCTTTCATAGTGGAGGAAAGAATCAAATTTGTATACAAGACATTTAGTGACAGTCATAAACGTCGCTGAAGATTTGTCGCAAACGTTGTTGAAGACAGCCCATGCACCCACGCTGCCGCTGTCGCACGCTTCGCACACCTCCGCACGCTACGCGCTTGCGTGCTCTACCATTGCGCGCATGCGTGTGCCCAGACTGTTGTGTGCGTGCGGTGGAGCGTGCGTGCACATGGGTGACCTGGGTTGTGCCACGTGGTGCGATCTGGGCCGTCCATCTTCTTTTCGTTGTAGGGGCTGCTACAGAGGTCGGATTGAGTCGATTTTTGCACCGTTGGGCTGCGATCGTTGACCCGATCCATCCACACGGTCGGATTTGTCATTTAAAGCTCCAAATTATGTCACCTAGTCCCTTGGCCGTTGATCTTCTTCGAACTACATATGGTGCTACGGGACTCCGATTGAGGAAATTTCGGAGGTGTTGGGCTCCGATTGCCGTCTTGATCAAATCCGTACGGTCGGATCGTCAATCCGAGCATCCAAAATAAATATCATTCTCTCCTGACCACAAAAAGAACGTAATTAACCTAAATTATATACAACTACTCTAAATGCAGAATGATGCATGCTGTGTAATATTTATAACATGAAATGCAAATCTAAGCCTAGGAACATACATGAATAGGCATTTTACCCTCAATAATTGTGTCTATATCATTCTTCTGTGATAATCCAAGGATACCCAGAGAACAGTCTCGATATATCTGGATTCTTAATACAAAAGAAGCTTCACCAAGATCTTTCATCTCAAATTTGTTTGAAAGAAATCTCTTGGTTTCAAAAAGTAAACCATTATCATTAGAGGCAAGTAAAATGTCATTGACATATAAATTAGGAAAACATGTTTGCCCTTATCAAATTTATGATATACACATTCATCCATTGAATTTTTCTCAAAACCAAATAAGACAACAACTTGATGAAATTTGTAATATCATTGATGTGAAGCCTGTTTTAGACCATAGATAGCTTTCTTTAATTTGCAAACTATTTACTTTGCATCACCTAAGGCAAAGCATTCTGGTGGCACCATATATATTATTTCATCAATGTCATCATTGAGAAACGACGTTTTCACGTCCATTTGGTGTAGCTCTAAGTCAAAATGAGCCACCCAAGCCATAATGGTTCTAAAAGAGTCTTTAGATGAAATAGGGGAGAATTTCTCTTTGAAATCAATGCCTTCCTTTTGAGTGAAGCCTTTTGCAACAATGCAAGCCTTATACTTATCCACATTGCCTTTAGAATCCCTCTTGGTTTAAAAATCTATTTACAACCAATGGGGTTTAGACCATCAGGCAATGGGACAAGTTCCCAAACATCATTGTCACTCATTGATTTTATTTCTTCATTCATGGAATCGATCCATTCTTGGGAATGGGAACTCCTCATGGCATGAGTGACTGAAATGGGATCCGTATTCATTTGGTCTGCCTCTAGTTCCTGGAGAAATACAACATAGTCAGTGGAAATTACACTTCTCCTTTCCCTAATGGACCTCCTAAAGGGTGCTTCCTGAACATTTTGAGGTTGTTGAGTTTTATCCATAGGGAGGTTTTCACCATTACTTTCATCCCTTTCTGTCATTGGAACGACATTAGGAATGACAACTTGGCCCTCTTCAGTAATATCCATAGGGTCAGGTTCCTGAAAAGTAATGTGCCTATCACCTCCACCCAAACCAATATCCTCAAAAAAATGGGCGTTTCTCATTTCAAAAACCGAGCAAGTCTCATGGACAAAGAACTTATATCCCTTAGATCTTTCGGAGTATCCAACAAAATAGCAGCTGACCATTTTGGAGTCCAATTTCCTTTCATTAAGCCTAGAAGGCCTAACCTCAGCCTGGACATCCCCAAATATGAAAGTGCTTAAGGCTTGGTAATTTACCAATCTGCATTTCATATAGGGTTTTTGGTACTGCCTTTGATGGTACTCTATTTAAAATGTATGCTGTCGTCTTTAATGCTTCTCCCTAGAGGGACTTTGGTAAAGAAGTATGACTAATCATGCTTCTCACCATATCCTTAAGAGTCCTATTGTGCCTCTCTGCAACACCATACATGTTAGGTGTCCCTGGCATGGTGTATTGAAGCATAATGTCACATTCATCTAGGAATAAAGCAAACGGTACTTGACGTTGTTCTCCTGATCCATCATATCTGTTGTAGTATTCACCACCATGGTCAGATTTAATGCTCTTAATCCTTTTCCCAAGTTGATTTTCAACTTCGGCTTTATAGGATTTGAAAGCGTCTAAAGACTGTGATTTCTCATTAATCAAATATAAGTATCTATATCTAGAGAAATCATTTATGAACGTAATAAAATATTATTGACCATTCCATGAAGCTGTAGGGAATGATCCAAAAATATTTGTATGTATCAGTTCTAAGACATCTGTAGCTCTTATGACACCTACACCTGATTTATTTGTTCATTTTCCTTTTAAACATCTATTCGGACATTTAAATTCGTATAATTAAGGGAATGGAGAATTCTTGTGGAAATAATCCCATTAATTCTCTTTTTAGAGATATGACCAAACGCCTATGGCATGACATTCCAGAATCCTCACAAGTTAATTTTATTTTCGTACCACTAGAGGTAGTGATGAGAGTCTCATCACGAGCCATAACTAGCTCATTTTGACCTAATAAAGAGAATAAATGCTCCTACATAACCTAGAAGAGGCTTAATTGAAGGAATAAGTGTTCTGAGAAGAAAACATGAAATAAAGGTTAAAACTGCAATTTTACCATTGCAGTACATAAAAAGGATTTCTCAGAGACAGAGCATAGGTCAAATGGTCTAAATGAGATAAAAAGTGGGTTGAATCAATCAGAAATGGGTTCATGTGCAATCTAGGAATTAAATGACATTTGGTAACCCTAAAACAGACCCGCTTAATTCAACAAGGTTTTGGTCAGGATAAAAATAAATTAAATCCTCTAAAAATCATGGAAAAATATCCCTTAGGGTTTAGAACATTCAAATTGGCCTTTGGAACCCAGTTTGACCTAGATTAGGGTCCTAGCTCATCAATTGACCTAATTTGGGTTTTTACGTAAAATATCTAGTCAAACGTGGTCAAACCTAAAATTCAACTTCACCATTGGATTCCTTAGGTCCAAATTAAGTTTGTACCAAAATTTGGACCTAAGGGGAGGTCATCTTGACCTACTTTGCATTTTAGTACACCTAATCACATTTTGGTTCCTATCTTTTGAAAATCATCACATAAACCCCCCTAGCTTCCTCACCATCTTACAATCAGGTCCCTCCACCATTATTGGGGAGAGATCCTGCTCCGGCGAGGATTAGAGAGGGAATACTCTCTGATCTCTCAGAGATCCCCTCCCAGAATTGGAAAGGAGATTCTCTAAGGAATCCCCTTCCATCTAAGCCCGATCATGTTCCTAGATTTGCACCCAATCTCTTGTGCGAACGCACGAGAGATTTGGGTATCTAACCACCTTCCATCTCCGACGAGACGTCGGTGGCTAGAAGCTTGCCCTCCACGCACCAGAAGCACGGTCAGCACCTATAAATTAAACCCTAACTCCGGTCGCACCTCCTCAGCTCGACTTGGCTGGAATTCCATCTCAAATTCTTCTCCTTCTCCGGCCAAGAGGTCCAGCGAGCTCCGGCGAGCCCCCATCCTCTTCCTCTTCGCTCTGCCACAAAACCAATGGCAGAGCCGTCTTCCTCATCCTCCTCCGCGTTGCGCAACACCCGCGCGCGCTGCCCTAGCCCTGTCGTTGCCGCCTTCTTCCTCCACTGGGTGCTTTCTTCTCCGGTGACAGCAGGTATTGCCGTTCGCCTCCTCATCCCCTTCGTCCCTTTAGTTAGGTTAAAACCATTCTCCTCTATCCCCTCTTTCATTTCCCTCATTTTATTTCATCAAAAACCCCTCGACCGCCGCTGTTCACCATCACCTTCCTCATCTCTGGCCACCCTCCGGCAGGGCGCTCCCGTCGCTCCACAGCCCCACACGCCTCACCGACCATCACATAACCTCCACCTCACCTCACTGAGTAACCTTCGGCCATCCATAGTCCCTCTACACCTACCCAACATTCCCCCGAACACACCCATCCATCCGGCCACAGGGCGACCTAGGCACAAACACCTAGGCCACCCCGCGGCCTGCCACCTAGCGTTTCACCTTTGCCGTGACACGGCGAAGGTCCCCCGGTGATCTGATTAGGCCACGATGGACTTTTCGTGTCTGACAGATCTCAAGCCCCAGCCGCCATTAACGACAACTTAAAGAAGCTCCACGCTTTCTCCAGGCCTCAGGACTGCTAGACTCTAGGAGCAGCTGACTCGGGGAGGTATTGCGAAGACTTCTGCTCCTGCAAGAGGCGCTGCAAAGTCCGCAGTTGTGGGAATTGAAGGCATGGACTCCTACGGGCACGCGAGCGAAGGCAGCGACCATTAGTCCCACATCGTGAAGTTACAAAGAGGTGGAGTGGTTTATATTGTTTTCTTCATATACACTCTTTGCCTCCGAACGCACTTGGGGTGAGGTCCCTCACTTATCTCACTGCGCCTCATCCGCGAGTTCACCATACGGATCTGGCGAGACCCGACATGACCCGACCTTGTCCTGAGCACAACTCGCGCACCACCCTCACGCCGATGCGCCTGGTCCCGGGCGCGCGATCCGACCCGTTTACCTGGCTCTGGGAGAGCGTGCTGAGAGTGGTTTACACAGAGAGAGAGAGACGTGAGGGTAGAGGGTTAGGTTTTGCTTTGCTGTGGTCTGTGCATGGAAGGAAGGAATAAGGAAGAAGCCAACACTTGGCCGTTGCAAGCAGAGGAAGAGAGAAAGAAGGAGGCTCTGCCAAGGAAGAAAGGCAAGACAGAACTGAAGAAGAAGGAAGGAAGCCTTTGCAGAGGAAAAAGAGAAGAAAAGGAAGAGGCGAAGGAAAAAGTAGAAGAACTGAAGAAGAAATAGAGAAAGGTGAAGACAAGAAGAAGAAGAAGAGAAACTGAAGCAAAGGAAGCAGAGACAAAGAAGAAGAAGAGAAACTAAAGCAAAGGAAGCAGAGCCAAGGAAGAAGAAGAAGACCCGTAAAGAAGAAAGAAGCAAGGCAGAAGAAAATAAGGAAAGAAGCAAGGCACTGCAGAAGAGAAAGAAGAAGAAAGGAAGAAAATCAGAAGAAGACAAATAAGAGAAGGGAAACACATTTTTAAGACGTCTGATCCCATGATCAGACGCCCAATTTCTCAGACGTCCAATTTCATCTTTTTGCCACAATTAATCTTAAAACTCATGCATTTATATTTGAATTAAGTTTTAGAGTAATTAAAGTGTTCAATTACATTCTAGAGATTAGTAATGAATTCCAATTGCTCCCTGTGTTCGACCTCGGATACTTAGGTTTTCGAGTAATAAAACTTTTATTTGTTGACGACGCTTGATCACCTATACTACGACGTAATTAACTGTTAAAACACGATCGAGAGAAACGTCAACAGGTAGCATGCAAGGTTTCAAAAGTAGACGAAGACGTATGAAGCTTATATAGATTGTCATTCAAAGATAACGAACCAGTAGCAATAGGACTTGAATCAAGAAACAACTTAAATTGCTTATCTCCAAAAGAATAAGAATAACCTGACTTGTCCAATAAATAAACAGAAATTAAGTTCCATCTAAATGACGGTACTACAAATGTTTCTTTCAAATATAAAGCATAACCAGTACTTAAAAATAATCAAAAAGCTGCAACAACTTCGACCTCCACCTTCTTGCTGTCACCCACGTATATGAACCTTTTGGCTTCACTTGAGAGTCAGTAATTTAAGAAACTCTACATAGACATACTAATGTGAATAGTTGTTCCCGAATCTATCCACCAAATGTCGGGTACGGAAGCTAAATTAACTTCTGAATAAACATAAGAAAGATACGTACCCTTCTTATCACGCCAGGCGTGATACTTTGTACAATCCTTCTTTATGTGTCCTTCACCTTTGCAGAAGCAATAGGTTACCTTAGGCTTCTTCTGTTTGCCTTTAGATGAAGAACTGGCAACAACATCATTCGCCCTTTTCCTTTTGGAACTGATAACTAAATGAGCACTTTCAGGTTTGTCCTGCTTAAGTCTCTCCTCTTCTTGCACACAATGAGAAATGAGCTCATTAAGAGACCATTTCTCCCTTTGACAGTTATAACTTATTTTAAATTGTCCATATTGTGCAGGAAGGGATATCAAAACAAAATGCACCAGGAGGTCTTCTGACAGTTCCAGTTTCAATGCCTTTAGCTTTGAAGCCAAATGAGGCATCGCCATGATGTGCTCCCTTATGCTCCCAGTTCCTTTAAAGTTAAGAGAGACAAGTTTCCCCAGAAGGTTGCTTGTCTTAGCCTTTTCATTTTTCGCAAAACGTTTCTTTATCTCATCAGGGAATCCTTTGGCATTGGACTGCTTTGAGATAGTGATATATGATGGTTTATCACCATTCTTATGCATTAAAATAAACCTAGCTCTTAGGATTTTGTTTCGCAAATGGGTTTTTGGGTTGCATTTAGGCACAAATTAGGTTAGGCATGCATTTTAATTTCTATTATCTTTTTGATGTGTTTTTGTGTGTTAGGGATATACAGATTGACAGATCCCTAAAACCCTAGCACTCAGGAAGGCAACTGGTGAAGGAGAAGCCCAAAGCAGCTAAACTCAGCCTTATCCAGCTTACCATAGCTGGAATTGTTAACGGGGCAAAATCAGTTTTTAAAGATGCCGTGTTGTAGTATAAATGAAATTGCCTCCAAAACAAACAAGAATTTATTACTCGAAAACCTAGGTATCCGAGGTCGAACACAGGGAGCAAATTTGTATTTAAAAACTAGAATCACAACTTCCAACTTTATAAAATGTAATGACCAATCAAAGTTATAAAGCAAAAATGATATTAATGTGTAGAGAAGCTAAAAAATATAAAGATGGACGTCTGATGTAAAAATCAGATGTCTTAAGTATTTGATGCTATAGTGCTTTCTCTGTTCTTCTTCTTCTTATTTCTCCTTTCTTTGCTTCTGATTTTGTCTTCTTCTTTCTTCTTTTTCTTCTCTTGTTTCCTTAGCTTTCCTCTGCCTTTGATTCTCTGCTTGGCCGCACCTCTGCTTCCTTCTTCCTTCTTCTTTCAGCCCTTGGCTTCTTCTTTCTTTCCTCTCTTTGGCCTCCTTCTTTTCTTCTTCTGCCTCTACTTCTGCCTTCAAATCTTTCTTCCTTCTTCAACCTCTGCTTCTACGGCTACAGTGCTTCCTCCTCTTCACTTGACTTTCTACCTTCAAGTCCTTCTTCTTCCTTCCTTAGCCGCTCCTACCTTCAGCTTCTTCCGCAGCTTCTCCTTCCTTCTCCTTCTTTCTCCTTCTTTCCCTGCACAGCGTAGAGCAAAACCTACCCCTACGCTCCCCCGCGTCGCTCTCTCTCTATTTCTCTCTTTGCTCTCCTAGAGCCAGCCAATCGGGTATACGAGTCGGGTTACGCATGCCCGGGTCCAAGCGCACCGGCGTGGGTAGTGCGCGAGGAGTGTAGGGTATATGGGTTGGGTACCAGGTTCACGTGGGTGTGCGTCGCGGACGAGGCAGGGGTGTGGGTGAGGGACCTCACCCCATGTTACTTGAGGTGCTAACAAAGAAACACAAATTCAATAGAAGTGACTCACTTGTGCCTACCATTTCTGAGGTGGGACTAAAGTCCCACCCGCTTCTTCGCGCACCTGCGGGAAGGAGTCTCGCTCAATTGAGGTAGCTGTGGTCACTGATGCCTCTGATTGCTAGGTGCCAATGACTCGTAGAGGGATTCCGCACACCTACAACGCCTCTGCTTGGAGTGGGACGACCTGGAGCTTGCGAGCAAGCTCCTTCATGCCCTCGCTAATGGCGGTGGAGGGGTCAAACCTGAAATGCACGAATATGGCCTCGCGGCCCTGTCAAATGCCTTGGGAAGCTTTGCTATGTCACGGCGAAGGTGAGACGATGGTTGGCTGGTCACAGGATGGCCTAGGCATGCGTGCCTAGGTCGCTTTGTGGCCGTGAAGGTGCCTGTGTTAGGTGAGGGTGTAGGGTTTGTGTGGCGGTTGGTGAAGGGGCGGAGGATGATCAGTGAGTGATGACGGAGGTTCTGGGGTAGGTGGCGAGGAGTGTGGAGTAGGGGAGTGAAGGATTCCCCTTGCCGGTGGTCGGTTGGAGATGAGGGAGACAGAGGTGGATAGTGGCTATCGAGGGGTGTTTTATGAAATTAAGTAGGGGAAAATGAAGAGTACAGAAAGAGGAACTTACTGAGGGTAGTTGGACAAAGGGGAGGAAGAGGGGATGAGCGGCATATATGTGCCGTTGTCGGGGAAGAAGACCCTGAGGTGAGGATGACGACGACGAGGAAGGGGTTGGAGAGGCACGCGCGGGTACGGCGCGATGCAGAGGAGCAAGACGGAGATAACTCTACCACTGGTATTGTGTCAGAGTGATGAGAGGAGGGAGGAGGGATCGCTGGAGCTTGTGGGCATTTGGCCAGAGATGAGGAAGGAGGAAATTTGGGGAGATTCTCAGGCCAATTCAAGCTTGAGATGGCCGAGAAGATCTGGGGCACCTTTTATAGGCACCGGCAGAGAGCCATGTGCTTGGAAGGCAAGCTTCCAAGCATGTCATCTTCCCCAAAGTAGGAAATCTGAGAGATATCCATATCTCTCGTACATTCGTACGAGAGATTGGGTGCAAATCGGATCTTGAGATCACGTTCAGACGATAGGGAATTCCTCAGAGAATCTCCCTTTCAAATATGGGAGATCTCTGAGGATTGAGGGAGAAATCCTCCTCAAATCCTCTCCGAAGTAGGATTCCTCTGCTGTAACGGCAGAGGGACCTAAATACAAAGAGTGGAGAGGAAGATAGGGGGGTCTGTGCAAGGATTTTCAAAAGCTAGGGGTCAAAATGTAATTGGGTGGACTATTTTGCAAAGTAGG
The DNA here is from genome assembly GCA_037157565.1 of Thalassia testudinum. Taxonomy (NCBI): domain Eukaryota; kingdom Viridiplantae; phylum Streptophyta; class Magnoliopsida; order Alismatales; family Hydrocharitaceae; genus Thalassia; species Thalassia testudinum. The sequence continues at coordinate 1,256,186 of JAZHRO010000080.1, forward strand.
TCAAGGTGACCTTCCCTTATGTCCAAATTTTGGTAAAAACCTAATTTGAACCTAAAAAATATAATGGTGAAGGTGGATTTTAGGTTTGACTACGTTTGACTGGAAATTTTGCACAAAAACCCAAATTAGGTCAAATACTGAGTTAGGACCCCTATCTAGGTCAAAATAGGTTCCAAAGGCCAATTTGAAGGCTCTAAACCTTAGGGGATATTTTTCCATGAATTTTAGATGATTTAGTTGATTTTTATCCTGGCCATAACTTTGTCGTATTAAGTGGGTTTGATTTTAGGATTATAGAATGTCATTTAATTCTTAAATCTCACAATAACCCTTTTCTGACTGAACCATCCCACTTTTCCTCTTATTAAGTCCAATTGATATATGTTTAGCCCCTGAGAAATTTCGTTGATGTACTGCAATGGTAAAATTATAGTTTTACCCTTTATTTCATGTTTTCTTCCCAGAACAATAATCCCTTGAATTAGGCATTCCTTTAGGTTATGTAGGAGCTTTTGCTCTATTTTCTAGGTCAAAATGAGCTAGTTAGGGCTCATGATGAGGTTATCATCATACCCCCATGCCTAGCTTTTGCTAGTCCCTTAGCAAAATTTCAAGGTTTTAACGTCTGTTCTAGACCAAGAGTTTCTTTCACTAGTTAAGATAAGTGCTTTTTCTTCTTCTTTTGTGACTAGATCAGAATGCCGACAATAGGCCTAGAGGTACTCAAGTACCAACCAAAATCCGTACCTGACCAGCTTTAGCCTTGGACCTCCACGAAGGTTTTTAAGGCCCACAGAAACTATCCTAGGGTTCGTTGAACTCTGTGGTTAAAGCACCCGAGCTTGAGACATTTTTAGCCTTGGTTCAGTTTGCAATGCATTTTTGTAAGAGAGAGATGGAGGATTTATTTGTTTGGAGATTTTTCTCTCTCTTTTCTTTTTATCTCTAACTTCGGATTGGCTTCTCAACACGGTCTATATCGGATTCCTCGTCCCTATCATCAATCCTCAAAGATCCCTAGCAATCGATGCTTTGTGATAGCACTGCTCAAGGCAACCCCCAGAACCTTGGCTTTAAAGATTTCATGATAATCTCGCCCATGGTGTTTCGTGGCCGAATCTAGACCCTGGCAATCAACATTTTGTGATAATGCCGCCCATGGCATCTGAACCAGCAGAGTGCTTACGTGCCCCCGGTAGGATATGTAAATATCCTAAGAGACAAGCACCGAGGAGACGATATATTGTTAAGCATCTTCAAGGGGAATTTCCCGCCTCTCCGCACCAGGAACTTTTCCAAATCAACTTGTGTTGATCGGCCGCTCCTAATCTAGGCAACTTTTTTTTCAGAACATTAAAAACGCTTTTGCGTTGATTTTGATAGTTATGCGCACTGAACCAGATTGTGTGTGGATTGGGGTGCTTAGGTTATCGAGTCCCGCAAACTGAAGGTCAGTTAGGGAGGCCGAATATTCCTTAAACCTTAAACCTAATACTTAAGCTTTACATTTTCTCCAACCTCTTCAGGATTATCCAGATCTTAGCGGATACGTGAATTTTTAAGCCTAAGAGTCTAGCCCAAAAGGCCTAAGGTCAGCGTTCCTACTAATCTCTTTTGTTTCATTAGCACTTTTCCCATTTATTATTTATTTATTTTTTGATGTGGTCTAGAACTTCGGTTAATTCCTTAATCTCTTACTAATGACTATCTCTTTTCTTTTTCTTCTTGTGCTCCTTTTTTGTCATTTTGCTCCTTTTCCTCCTCATGTTTTGTATAGCCTCAAAAATTCTCTCCCCCCTCAGTTTTTTTATTCTTTTTCAAGATTTTTCAATTTTTTTTGTGTTTTTTGTGATATGTAATTTTTTTGTTGAAACCTTTTCTTGATATGAGTTTTCATGACATTTTGCACTTTCATACCCCTCCATGCCTATGATTTGCAATGTCCCCATTGTAAATTAGGTGGGTTCGAATTTAGCTTAGTTCATTCATTAGGACAGGTGTTGGGTGGGCGAACGGGTCGAGGTGACTGTTGCAAACGATTTCTAGACTCGGGTACGAGTACCTGAGGTGGAGTCAGCTGTTCTAATGGATGAACCCTAAAGTGCAATATGAATTCAGCATAGAAATGTTAGGAAAGGTTTAGGGTTTTTCAAAGAATGACGGGTTGTCTCCCGTTAAGCGCTGAGTTTTACGCCATCAGCTGGGCGTAATGAGCTCAGGGAGAATGGAGGATAAAGGATATCTCAGCCAAATCTATATCGGTCATGTCAATGAACGGTTTGACTCTCTGACCGTTCACGACGAAGGGTTCAGAATGTGGCTAAGTGGACTGATCTCAACGGCTCCATTTCCAAAGATTTATCGGACTAGGTAGGGTCCAATCCATTTAGATCGCAGTTTTCCTAGGAATAATTTGAGTCGAGCATCAAAGAGTAGGACCTTTTGACCAGGATGAAAGATCTTTCTAGATATGTGCTTGTCGTGAAAGGCTTTAACCTGCTCTTTGTAGATTCGCAAGTTCTCATACGCGTCATGGCATAATTCATCGATCTTGTTCATCTGAAGCTTTCTATGGGTTCCATCTTTAGAAAGATCTAAGTTGCAATTCCGTACTGCCCAATAGCCTTTATGCTCCAATTTGACGGGGAGGTTGTTGGAACCTTATTCTACATCTTATTTTGGTGTTAACAAATTTATTATGGATTAATGTTTGCAATTGAGTTTTTTCAGATTTAGGTGAAGATCAAGGCAAGCAAGAAATGATGGAGGCATGATGGTGAGAAGAAAAAGATCATGTCATGGAGGATGACAAGGATGTGTCGAGGAGAAGAAGATCATCTTTGACCTTTAGTTTCTTTAGCTTAGATTTTGTATTTATAGATTGTATATGCCTCTTAACAAAGAATCATAACTTAGATTGTAAAATCAATTAGAGATAAATTAGGATTTATATTGTGAACATTTTCAAAGTACGTAATGAATTAAAATACTTAAACAGGTACTTGTAAGCAAGTACCGGTACTGTTCATCAATACTGGTATTTGCAAGGCACAGGTTTGAGAATTCGTCACAAACTGTGAACAACAAGTACCAGTACCAACCATGAGTACCGGTACATGTTGGCCACAGGTTGAAGCCTTTATTCTAGCCTGAACCTTACAAGTATTGGTACCCATGATGAGTACCGGTACAAGTAGGTTACTGTACCCAAGGAATTTCAAACCTAGGAGTCATAAGTACCGGTACCCATGATGAGTACTGTTACCAGGACTCATGTACTGGTGGCAGTGAGTTGCTAGTAGTGGTACAGGTACTTTAGTACCGATACCAGGTAGCCATTGGCTCAAAATTGAATGGCTAGAAAATTAATTTTAGCTATGTGAATGTTGGGAATTAAATCCCAACATCTAGTAGACGAATACCTAAGGTCCTAAACTCTATAAAATGACCCTAGGACTCTTTGTTTACACACAAGATATAGAAGAGACATAAGAGAAAATTCTAGAGCATATAATTCATATTTTCCGCCACATATTCAACAGAAGAAATCGTGTTTGCTGCTTTCCAATTGTGTTACGGGTTTGCAAATACATTGACGTGTTTTGTTCACGTAATTCAACACGATTCACATCCATCCTAAGCTCTCAAATGAGTAATATTATTTTAATTATTGTTGAGAGGCGAAGGAACTTAGTTGTAAGAGTTTTCTTTCTTACACCTGTATTTCATTTGTTCTTGAGCATTTGCTCGTTGGGTTGTAACAAACCCATTTTTGTACTTGGGTTGAGGTAACCCATTAATTACCTTGATTTAGTAAATTGATTTCCTCAGGGTTGAGGGAATCAGGTTAAAAATCCTAAGCTGGGAGGCTTAGGTAGTGGAGTACCCAAGGGAGGGGAACCACTATAAATTTTGTGTCTTTTTGTGGTTTGATTGATTGTGCAAATTGTCTTGTTATTACTGATTTTGTGTTTGAGTTTTTGTGCATGTAGCCATATATATATCATATCTTTAGATCCTATCAGAGGTGATACGCCTTTCTGTACACCAGTCTGAAGGGAGTCATACCTAATTGGGTCTTCTGGGCGGTCCTATAAGCCCACAAAGCTTCCAGAAGCTGGGATGACCAATCCTTCTTGTCAGATCGAACAATAACCTGGAGGATTTTCTTGATCTCCCAGCTTGATAGCTCAGCTAGACCATTAGTTTGGGGGTGATAAGGAGTAGAGATTCGATGCGATAGCCCGTATTTGGTCATCAGTGACCTGAACTTAGCGTTTGCGAAATGGGTCCCTCCATCGGAAATTATTGCACGTGGAATCCCGAATCTTGAGAAGATGTTTTGGTGAATGAACTTGATAACAACTTTGTGATCATTGGTTCGGGTCAGAATGGCTTCGATCCACTTGGACACATAGTCAACAGCGAGTAAAATGCATTCAAAGCCGTCCGAGATAGGGAAGGGTCCCATAAAATCAATCCCCCAAATGTCGAAGATCTCGCATACCAGAATCGGCTGTAAAGGCATCATATCTCAATAGCTCATGTTGCCCAAGGTTTGGCAACGGGTACATGCCTTACAGTGATTGTATGCATCCTTGAAAATTGTAGGCCAGTAAAAGCCACACTGGAGGACTTTTGATGCGATTTTATGTCCTGAAAAATGTCCACCACATGCCTAGTCATGACAAAAAGAGAGTATGTCTTTGATTTCTGCTTCCGCGACACATCGTCGAATTATTTGATCAGCACCAATGCGGAATAGATATGGGTTTTCCAAAAGGTAATACTTGGCATCGGAATGCAATTTGTCCTTTTTGGCCTTCGGCCAATCAGACGGGATCTGATGTGAAGCCAAGTAGTTTACTATGCTAACAAATCATGGAAGCCCTGTATCGATAGTCAAGAGGTGCTCATCAGAAAAATATTCCGTGATGGGTCCAGAAGGGTCAATGTTCTCAAAAGGAAGGCAGGACAAGTGATCAGCTACCATGTTCTATTTTTCCTCTTTGTCGTGAATCTCGAGGTCGAATTCTTGCAACAGCAAGATCCAACGGGTTAATTGAGGTTTTGCATCCTTCTTTGCAAGCAGATGCCTCACAGCCGTGTGATTCAAGTAGATGATAACACGGGAACCCAGGAGATAAGATCTGAATTTTTCCAGGGCAAATACTACAGCTAGCAGCTCTTTCTCAGTAACCGTGTAGTTACGCTGAGCCTTGTCAAGTGTTTTGCTATCATAGTAAATGATCACAGGTTTCCCGTCAATTTTCTACCCCAAAACCGCTCCTACAGTGAAATCAAATGCATCGCACATGATCTCAAAGGGTTGAGACCAATCAGGGGACTGTAGGATCGGGGCTTGGGTAACTCGGTCACGAAGGATCTAATAATGTAAATGGATATAGGTTATAAATGACGGCAATGCAGTGATGATTGATTGATGTACTGTTATAGTATGTAACACTGAGAGTGTCATAGTGGTGAGTTAAGGTGAGTACCAGTCATTACAACCATTATTATTATTTACTTATCTAATTTTTACTGGTTTTGTTCCAGGTCGTTCATTGGGAGGCAATTTATTGAATTACATCGCTCACTCTTTGATCTCAAAATTATCCTCTAATTCCAAAAAGAAGCTTTACATCTTATTAAAGAATGAATGAATGTGGACAGTGTTTATCTACTAAAAAAAAAAAAATCAACTGTAATGCTTGCAAAAACTAACTATAAACAAGCACCAAACAATTTATTACTATACTAAAAACTGTCTTTACAAGTTGTAGTATTACTACTAACATGGAAGTACACAATAGACTAAGATGTTATAGTATATTAACTTAACTTACTAGTCTGTTATCTACAATAATACATACAACAGTTTTAGTGACAGACATAAGCGTCGCTAAATCTCAGAAAACACTATAACAACCTAAGGAAGGAAAACTGAGGTCTTTAGCGAAGTTTATGGTGTCATTTTATTTTGTTAGTAATTATATAAGTTTACTTACACAAATAATAGGGCTATACTACGTGTACATATGTATATCCTTTTCTTCTCTTTTGTTTCTACCTTAACAAGTTCCAGATACAGCGGCATAAAGGCACTTAACACTGTCATTAACTTTCTTTAATCAATTAAAAATGTGTTTAATTTGCGGGCGCACCTTTCGAGGGATACATAGCACCCAGAGGGTGGGATCAAGCCTCTACTAAGCGCGCCCTTGTTCTCATTCGACCGCTTAATTACGGTTTCGAACGCAGCGTAGGGTCTCAACCCCACTCCACAAACGCTTCTCGGGCCCACGGCCCCGCACAATGTTCGTATGCTCAGTATAATTGGATCGGATATGTAAGCTCTGTTTCGGGCACCGGGCACCCGTGACGACTGGTAAGGCATAGAGACAAATTCCTATTATAGCGTTGCATGCGATTTGCAACGCACGATGTGGTGCTATTCTAACGCCACATCTGCGCTGGAAATCGGGCGCAGCTGCGTCTGGAAGAGATTTTGGCCCTCGATTCGAGGGCCATAACTTATTAAAAAAAATAAAATAAATTATGGAATATAAAGTATTTACATAATACTATATAATTGTTCAATTAATTTTGAATTTTAGTTAGGTTTACTATACAAATAAATTAATTAAAGTGGGCTATTTTTACAGGTTGATTTAGGTGCTTTCTTGGTTAATTACTTATAAATTAGTTAGTAAATGGTCTAATTGACCTTATACAGATTTAGATTACATACTTAAGTATTTTATACATATTTTTATTATATTTTTCTGAATTAATTTATGTTTTATTTATGTTTAAGTAGCAGTAATGGCTGTTTAACTTATAAACTAAATAACAGTAATATAAAATGGGTATAAATATACTTTAACTAGCTTAAATTACTTAAGATATATTAACCTAGGTCTACATATTCAATTAACTTAATTATAACTCTAAATTACTAGTTTAGCTAATTTAATTTAATAATCTGTCTATAACTAAATAAATTCAAATCAGTATATATGTAAATACAATTCAGTAATTATATATGTATAAATTCAATTCAGTAATTCAGTATTTATGTATATATGTATATAAGTTACATATATATAGATATATACAATTTTATACATTATACAGTATTCTACATATATACTTATAAGGTAATATACTATGTAAATACTACCTATATACAGATATATATATATATAGATAGTATTTTAAATTAGATTACAGTATACTTATAGTTAGATTTCAGTAGGAGGTTGAGGAAAGAAGGATTGATTGTATTTAATTTTCTTTTTCTAACAGTAGCTTCAGCCATTGTCAGAGAGATGAGAAGAGGGGAATGTGTTCAGAGTGTTCAGTGTTTTAGATGAGAAGGGAAGAATTTAGAGAAGAGGGAAATATGTAGCTGCAAGATGCAACAATTCACTGTGTAACTGGGATTAAAATCAATCAAAATCAACTGAAAAACAGATAAGTAAATCCCAATTCTGACAAGGGTTCAATTTCTCATGAAAATCACTAAATGTCTCAATTCAAATGCCCAAAAAAAACCCTCATCAAAAACCTCATTTCAGATTAAATCCAAAAACATCACTGAATTAATTCTTCCTAATGCTATAGATAGCATGAAGGAAGACTTAAGTCAGTCAATTAAAACCATAAGATCAAATCCCAGTTTCTTGCAACCTTAAGGAGTATTGAGAACTCCTTAGGTTAGGAAATCACCATACAAATCACCTCAGTAATTATCACAGTAATCATCAAAACAGAAAATGTATGGCTATTCTAAATTATCAAAACAGTACTGAGAATTCATTAAGGGAATTCACAGTAACTTGTGAATGCATTAACAGTATAGCAAAACAGATTCAAGGATGGCTCTTCTGAGATGGTTTCTGTCACCAGAAAACCTCTCAGAGTCCTTGCCAACAAGAAATTCAAATCATCTTCAATCTGTCAGATTAGGCAGTGAAATCCAGAAAGCAAAAATCCTTAAAATCCATGTTGAAAAGAAATCTGACAAACTGAGGAATTCGACCCAAAATCAAGGGGCTTTTGTGATCAAATATGGGGTGAGTGAGAAGCCCCTTAGGTGCTTGTGACACCAATTTCAGATCTGAGGTTGTAAACCAGCCAGATCTGAAATTGGATCAGGGTGTGTGGGTGAAAGATGAGAAAAACTTGTCGTAAAAAAGAAATCAGAACTGGATTGTGAAAAAAAATGGAGAGGGAGATAATTTGAAACATGATTTGATGAATTCTTCCCCTTTGATCTGGACTGATCAGAGGAGGTGAGGGAAGGGAATTAAAACTAATTCTACTCCTGCAGCTACTTTAACCTACAACGAAAATTAAACACTAACAATTATGCTAATTCTACTCTAAACTACTTAACTACAGCTAAAACTAATTATGCAGAATTAAAAACCTAAACTAACAGGAAGAATGGGACCTATGGGTCCTTAGCTGGTGGCTAACGAGGAAGAAAGGAAGAAGATGACTCCAGCGGAGGGAAGAGTCTACTAGTGAGGCTCCAGGGTCGTCCTCAGGTGCTACAAAGTCCTTAGCGACGAGGAGTATCGAGAGAAGGCGATGATTTCACAGCCGGTGGCTGTGGAATCAGAGACTGGATGGGGAGGAGAGACTGGAGTGGACGAATTGATCGCTAAAAGGTGTAGGAGGGAGCGATCCCTTGCACGCGACACCACTGAGGTGCTTAAGTAACAACTCAGTGGCTGAGATCACCATGCAGGTGAGAATAAACAAGATGCAACCAGTGGCGAGGATGTGAGGGGCAGAGCACACGGTGAGCTGAGCACAAGATCTGACTGTCAGATGAGATCTGGGGAGAGAGGTGAACGCACGCACCGAATTACGTGAAAGGTCCAATCGAATCCAACCGCAGATCAAGATCTAAAGAGGACAGACGGCTGAGATTGGCCGTGTTCTTCGCGCGCTACAGTGCACATGAAGAGCAACAGGCGTCTCTCTGAAATGAAGGAAATTTTGCAGACAGACCCTTGAACGAAGGGGTAGAAGAATAACGTGCAGGCCCATAAGTGAAAAGAACTATAACTGGAAGGGCCTTGCAGCCTTTCAAAAGGGTCCCTGCGGCTTACAAGTAGGTCCAAAGAGGAGTTTTTAAGGGTAAGAGTGTAATGCATGAAGGACCTAAGTGTAAACTACCGATTTCATAACCTAAATGATGTCCAATTGCCTTCAAATTTTTATATGTGCTTAATTGAACATTTAAGACATTGATTATACTTCTGATTTGGCCTTTCAAACTTATTTATGTGTTCAATTGACGCATGGATCATCATTTGAATTTTACTTTTAGAATATCTAATTTTGTGACCTAATTATGAAATTTTAACACAGAGTAAAGGTTTTAGGTCTTTTTATTTAATTCCCACACTTAACCCTTTTTATCTGTTAATTTGATAATGGTTTACTTAGTGTCTAGCTTAATTTCAGCTTTTTAGCCATGATGAGTAGCCACTCATCAGGATCTCAAATGCTTGAGTGCATTCCTTGGACATTTCAAAAGGTACATCCTTGGAGAGAAGAGTAGTCAAGGGCGCGCGATTTTTGAAAAATCAGGGATAAATCAATGGTAGAAACCGACGTGCCTCCGAAAAGATCGGATGTCCTTGATTGAGCTAGGCATAGGGAGTTTGGAAATCAAGTTAACCTTGGCTCGATCGACTTGGATGCCTTTCTCTGAAATCAGATGTTCCAGGACGATTCCCTCAGGCACCATGAATTGGCTCTTTTCCCAGGAAAGAACCAGATTCACGTCAATGCATTGCCTGAGTATTTGGACCAAGTGCTGGAGGCAATCATCAAATGATGCTCCAAATACTAAAAAGTCATCCATGAAGACTTCCAGATAATCACCTACCATATCTGAGAATATGGCAAGCATGCACCGCTGAAAAGTCATGGGTGCATTGCAGAGACCGAACGGCATCTTTGGAACGCGTACATCCCAAAAGGGCAGGTGAAAGTGATCTTTTCTTGGTCCTCAGGATGAATTGCCACTTGGTTATAACTGGAGTACCCATCAAGAAAGTAGAAGAACCTATTTCCCGCTAGTTTCGCGAGGATCTGATTAATAAACGGTAGTGGGAAATGATCCTTCTTCGTGGAGGAATTGAGTCTTCTGTAATCAATGCAAACTCTCCATGAATTAACTATTCGGGTCGGTATGACCTCTTCGGTTTCAGTCGTAATGAAGGTGAGTCCTGCCTTCTTAGGCACAACCTAGATTGGACTCACCCAGTGACTGTCGGAGATTGGGTAGATGATCCTTGCATCTAACCACTTGATGATCTCCTTTTTCACGACCTCCTGCAGATTAGGGTTCAAACGTCTCTACATTTCTCGTGAAGGTCGTGCGCCCTCTTCGGTGTAGATTCGATGTGTGCAATAAGAGGGGGTTATGCCAGTCAAGTCATCGGGAGTCCATCTAATGGCTCTACGACGTTGCTGGAGAATAGTAATCAGATGAGATTCCTGGTCAGGTGTGAGTCTAGAGTTGATAATCACCGGAAACATCTAATTGGAACCCAAAAAGATGTACTTCAGATGATCGAGAAGGGGCTTGAGTTCCAAGATGGGATTATCAGTAGCAGCAGGTGGTTCAGGATGTGTATCAGGGACAAGGGTAGGAGTTATGGGTGTATCTAGATCAGGTTCAGACTCCTCTGTTTGCGGGTTTTGATCTTCTGGTGGTTGATCGGGGATAATCAGGTTGTCCTTGATATGCGGTTCATCAACCACGATTTTGATATCACATATTTGTTCTATAACACCACAATTAATCCCTTGTTGGGCCTTAAAGATGTCAGTCTTTAGAGTTTGGTTCCCAAATTTTAGTTCTATTTGGCCCTCCTCACAGTTTATATTGGCCCTAGCAGTGGCCAGAAAAGGTCTCCCTAGTATAATCGGTATATCCTTGGGTTCTCAGGTGCATCCATATCCATGACTATAAAATCCACCGGGAAGTAGAAATCTCATACCCTAACAATGACATCCTCGAGTATTCCTTTAGGTGACTTGATGGATCGATCGGCTAATTGCAATGTCATCTCTATAGGTTTAAGCTCGGATTCTTCAAGGTGGTCAAGGAGGGATTTAGGTATTAGGTTTATGGAGGCACCTAGGTCTAATAAGGCTCTATCGAATTGGGTATCACCAATTGTACATGAAATTAGGGGAGTGCCTGGGTCTTTAGCCTTAGGTGGGAGTTTACTCAATATTATAGAGCTGGCTTGCTCTGACAGTATGATCGGACTCCTTTTGGTTCGTGGCATACGCTTGGGTGTACACACGTCCTTCAAAAATCATGCGTAAGCTGGCACATGGCGAATTGCATCCATCAAGGGAATGTTTATCTGGACCTGTTCAAAGAGGTTGACCAGATCCTCCTCAGGAGCCACGGGTTTGGTTATCCTCTTTCCCTTGGTCAAGGCCTTGGGAAATGGAACCTTGGTTGGTTCCTCTAGAATAGGTCCAGGTTCTTGATCTGGGATAGGGGTATCCTGGATAACTATCCTAGGGCTTGGATTACTACCAGGCTTGGAGTGGTTTGGATAAGGTGGGTCTTGAGTTGCTTTACCACTATGGGTTGTTACAGAGTTTAATCCTGGTTGGTTTTGGTTTGGGTTTGGTAAGATGGGTGGCTGCTATTGATATCCAGCAAAAGATGTCGAAGATTCCATCACGTTGGGTGATGGAACAGAAGGGGCCTGATAAATCATATGTGCACAGCCTGGATTTGGGTTCATAACGCGCCTCTGGGTCGGCACGTTATTTGGGTTTGGTAGAGGTTGCGAAGGAAGGGTGCCAGGTTGGCGGGAATTTTCCATCTGGGTGAGTTGATTGCGAACCTCTATGATCTCGTCCTTGTGTTGTTTCTACATTGTCGCATTCGTCTTCTGAATGTCAGCCAGTGCTTGAAGGATAAGAGTCATGTGATCTTGGTTTGGCCCAGATTGATAGGTGGGGTTGGGCCGAGGCTGAGGCGGCTGATATGGATGAGGATCTTGTGGACTGGGTTGATAAGGAGGTCTTTGATTATGAGAATTTCCTGCCCACTGGAAGTTGGGATGGTTCCGCCATCCAGGGTTGTAGGTATTGGAGATTGGGTCATTCTGGATGGCGTCGAGGTCCTCGCAGGGCTGAGGAGCCTCAGGAAAATCAAAGTATGAGGGTTCAGAGTTCCCCCAACTAGAATAAAGTGGATCGGAAGTCCCTCCGGTCCTGGAGTCAGATGGGGGTGGATACGGGTCCATCCCCTAAGAAGATCGGTGATAGATGTTCTGCATAGTTTCCCTCGCAAGAGGTGGCTGTGCAAATGAGTTTTGCACAGAGGTGGTTTGCTGCAGATGCCGAGTTAGCTCGTCCACCTTCTTCTCTATGATAGAGACCTTGTCCAACCGACTGGCCATTAGCTCCAAGTCGACGGATGCGAGCAGGCCCTGCGTCTCATGTGCTCCCCTAAGATTCGTTGATGCGCAGGCATTCGTCCGGTCGAATAAGCCCATGGAGTCATTATTGATGGAGTTCTCGCACATATTCTCGAGAATCTCTCACACCATGTCCTCATGTTGACCCATGATGTTTCCTCCACAGGTTGCATTGACGAATAATCAAATGTCTTCATGGAGTCCCTGGTAAAAAGACTGGACTTGTTCCCATTTAGGAACTCTGTGATGGGGGCACTTTCCCATGAGATCCAAGAATCGATCCCATGCCTCATGAAGAGGTTCTCCCGATTGTTGAGTGAAATGAGTGATCTGGTGGCGTAAGGCATTTGTCCGGCCAACGGGGAAGAACTTCAAAAATTCGGACTGAAGTTCGACCCATGTGTTGATCGGATGAGTTGAGTCTGATACCAATGAGTAGCCTTGTCCATGAGGGAGAAAGAAAACATCTTCATGAGCAGAATATCCCGATTTTGTGCATCTGACCTAAAGGTCTGGGCCAGATGTTTGAGCTGCTTAATGTGCTGGAATGGATCCTCGGAGTTAAGCCTATGGAATTTTGGTATGGCATGAATCATATTGGGCTTAAGTTTAGAATCAGGACCTCCAGCTGGGATTTGGACTCGAGGCTCGATTGCCACCGCAGTGGGATTATAGTAATCTCGCATCATAGGACGCTGCGGTGGGTTTCCAAAGTTTTGGAAGAGATCATTTAGATGCTGAAGTTGGTGCTCAAGGTTGTTTTCTTCTTCAATGGGTTGTGCCATGATGGAAGAAGGAGAACTTGGTTCTGAATTAGAGGAGAGATCTATGTGGTGGGGTTGTTGCATAAACACGAGCGTCGAGGATTGGCCTCAGTGGGAGTGGATTTCTAAAGGAGGTCTTAAGGATGGTCTTAAGGACCTACTACCAAACATGCACCGAAGGATTTGATGAGATCAGAATGTGTTGGACCCCATCGAGACACCCAAAAAATGTTGGGTGACTATAGAGGTTTGGGGCGAATGATACCCCTTAGTCAGAAAGGCCGTCCACCTGAGAAATACCTGGGCAGCCAGAGAGGGAGAGTCCCGCAATGACCTCTACACGGTAGAGTGTCCCCACGAGTTATAGGGTTTCCGCCACCCGATCTCTCTTGTCACTGAGATTCCAGGTAGACTAGAATGGGGACCTTGACCTCTTAAGTCTACCTCTTTTAATTAAGATCAAGGTGCTTAGGGTTCCACATGAACTTTAGGTTTTTTGAGTGCAAAAAGTGACCTAATTTTAAGGTTGGTTGACCCAAAGGGTCAACTTCACCTCCTTGTTCCTTTGAGAGCTTTTTAGGTCCTTTCTTTTAGGATTCAAGTGAATTAAGAGCTTGATTTGCTTAGGGTTTCTCTTGGATAAATCTCTTCAAACAAGGCTTAGGCACACCTCCTTTTGAAATTTTTGATTCTTTGCTTAAGAGAAGGTGTGTCTCTAAAACCCTAGATTGAAATCCTTAGGCTTGCTCTATTTGGTCCAATTTAGTTGCCTCAAAAATTGGTACTAGGGCTCAATCAAGAAGGTGTTAGCCCTAGTTACCTTAAATGAATGTGCAATTCAAAATGTGTTGAAAGTAAAAATCAGGCAACTTTTGTGAATTACTAAATATGGAAGCAAGTAGCCCTAGATTGATTTTTCTTTATTTTCCTTTTCAGATTTTAAGGGGATTAAGAGAGAGAGCAATGAAGATTTACCTATTCCTGGTGTAGTTGTTGTGTGGCTGCTTTTCTTTTCTTTTCTTCCCCTGAAACAAACACAACAAAAGAGAGAGATTAATTCAGTACTAAATTAGAGGTTGTGATCAAAGTTTCTAAAAAGCCAGTTGCTCCTCAGCAACGGCGCCAAAATGTTAATGGGGTGAAATCGATTTTTAAAGATGCCACGTAGTATAAATGAAATCTCCTCGAAAACAAATAAGAATTTATTACTCGAAAACCTAGGTATCCGAGGTCGAACACAGGGAGCAAATTGGTATTTAAAAACTAGAATCACAACTTCCAACTTTATAAAATGTAATGACCAATCAAAGTTATATAGCAAAAATGATATCAATGTGTAGAGAAGCTCAAAAATATAGAGATGGACGTCTGATGTAAAAATCAGATGTCTTAGGTATTTGATGCTACAGTGCTTTCTCTGTTCTTCTTCTTCTGATTTCTCCTTTCTTTGCTTTTGATTTTGTCTTCTTCTTTCTTCTTTTTCTTCTCTTGTTTCGTTAGCTTTCCTTTGCCTTTGATTCTCTGCTTGGCCGCACCTCTGCTTCCTTCTTCCTTCTACTTTTAGCCCTTGGCTTCTTCTTTCTTTCCTCTCTTTGGCCTCGTTCTTTTCTTCTTCTGCCTCTGCTTCTGCCTTCAAATATTTTTTCCTTCTTCAACCTCTGCTTCTGCGGCTACAGTGCTTCCTCCTCTTCCCTTGACTTCTGCCTTCAAGTCCTTCTTCCTTCCTTAGCCGCTCCTGCCTTCAGCTTCTTCTGCAGCTTCTCCTTCCTTCTCCTTCTTTCTCCTTTCCCTACACATCACAGAGCAAAACCTACCCCTACCCTCCCCCATGTCGCTCTCTCTCTATTTCTCTCTTCGCTCTCCCAGAGCCAGCCAATCGGGTATACGGGTCGGGTTACGCGCGCCTGGGTCCAGGCGCACCGGCGTGGGTGGTGCGTGAGTGTAGGGCATACGGGTCGAGTACCAGGTCCACATGGGTGTGCGTCGCGGACGAGGCAGGGGTGTGGGCGAGGGACCTCACCCCGTGGTACTTTAGGCGCTAAGAAAGAAACACAAATTCAATAAAAGTGACTCACCTGCGCCTACCATTTCCGAGGTGGGACTAAAGTCCCACCCGCTTCTTCGTGTGCCCGCAGGGAAGAGTCTCACTCAATTGAGGCAGCTGCAGTCGCTGATGCCTCTGATTGCTAGGTGAGAATGACTCGTAGAGGGATTCCGTGCACCTACAACGCCTCTGCCTGGAGTGGGATGACCTGGAGCTCGCGAGCAAGCTCCTTCGCACCTTCGCTAATGGCGGCGAAGGGGTCAAACTTGAAATGCACGAATATGGCCTCGCGGCCCTGTCAAATGCCTTGGGAAGCTTCGCCGTGTCACGGCGAAGGTGAGACGGTGGTTGGCTGGCCACGGGACGGCCTAGGCATGAGTGCTTAGGTCGCTCTGTGGCCGTGAAGGTGTGCATGTGTTGGGTGAGGGTGTAGGGCATGTGTGGCGGTTGGTGAAGGGGCGGAGGATGATCAGTGAGTGATGGCGGAGGTTTTGGGGTAGGTAGCAAGGCGTGTGGAGTGGGGGAGTGACGGATTCGCCTCGCCGATGGTCGGCCGGAGATGAGCGAGACGGAGGTGGACAGTGGCTATCGAGGGGTGTTTTATGAAATTAAGTGGGGGAAAATAAAGAGTAGAGAGAGAGGAACTTACTGAGGGTAGTTGGACAAAGAGGGAGGCAGAGGGGACGAGCGGCGCATATGTGCCGTCGTCAGGGAAGAAGACCCTGAGGTGAGGATGACGGCGACGAGGAAGGGGTCGGAGAGGCACGCGCGGGTACGGTGCGATGCGGAGGAGCAAGATGGAGATAACTCTACCACTGGAATTATGGCAGAGTAACGAGAGGAGGGAGGGGGGATTGCCAGAGCTTGCGGGCAGTTGGCCGGTGATGAGGAAGGAGGAAATTTGGGGAGATTCTCAGGCCAATTCAAGCTTGAGATGGCTGGGAAGATCTGGGGCACCTTTTATAGGCACCAATGGAGGGCCATGTGCTTGGAAGGCAAGCTTCCAAGCATGGAAACTTCGTCGGAGTAGGAAATCTGAGAGGTATTCATATCTTTCGTGCATTCGCATGAGAGATTGGGTGCGAATCGAATCTTGAGATCACGTTTAGACGGTAGGGAATTCCTCAGAGAATCTCCCTTTCAAATCTAGGAGATCTCTGAGGATTCAGGGAGAAATCCTCCTCAAATCCTCTCCGAAGTAGGATTCCTCCGCTGTAATGGCGGAGGGACCTAAATGCAAAGAGTGGTGAAGGAAGATAGGGGGTCTTTGCAAGGATTTTCAAAAGCTAGGGTTCAAAATGTAATTGGGTGGACTATTTTGCAAAGTAGGTCAAGGTGACTTTTTCTTAGGTTCAAATTTTGGTACAAACCTAATTTGGACCTAAGGAATCCAATGGTGAAGTTGGATTTTAGGTTTGACCACGTTTGACTGGATATTTTACACAAAAACCCAAATTAAGTTAAATACTGAGTTGGGACCCCTATCTTGGTCAAAATAGGTTCCAAAGGCCAATTTGAAGGTTCTAAACCTTAGGGGATATTTTTCCATGAATTTTAGAGGGTTTCGATGATTTTTATATTGGCCATACCTTTTTCGTATTAAGTGGGCTTGTTTTTAGGGTTACAGAATATCATTTAATTCTTAAATCTCACAATAAACCTTTTCTGACTGAGCCATCTCACTTTTCCTCTTATTAAGTCCAATTAACCTATGTTTAGCCCCTGAGAAATTTCGTTGATGTACTGCAATGGTAAAATTGTAGATTTACTCTTTATTTCATATTTTCTTCCCAGAACAGTAATCCCTTGAATTAGGCCTTCCTTTAGGTTATGTAGGAGCTTTTGTTCTCTTTTCTAGGTCAAATGAGCTAGTTAGGGTTCATGATGAGGTTCTCATCAAGAATCCAGCTCACTTGAACTAGGGTTAGCTCGTCCTAGCTCCATTCAGCTCATCTCAGCTGAATAGCAGCTCAAGAGAGCTCATCTTAGCTCACCTTAGCTCAAGTCAGCTTAGATCCAGCTCAACTCAGCTAAGTCTACCTCATCTCAGCTCCCATTAGTTCACTGGGAGCTCTAGTTAGCTCAGCTTAGTTGACTGGAGTTCACCTCAGCTTAGGACCAGCTACATCCAGTTCCACTCAACTCTAGCCAGCTAAAGATGACCTCATCTTAGCTCAGAAAGCTCAAGTCCAACTCCCGGGGACTCAGCTTAGCTCAACTTAGTTGAGCTAAGCTACCTTAGCTACCTCAACCAGCTAGGTCCTCCCTGGGAGCATCAAACCTAGCTCACCTCAACTCCTTTCAGTAGAAGCCAGCTTGCTTTAGCTTGGCTTAGTACCCAGCAAAGAACTAGCAGGCTAAGCCAGCTAAAGCAGCTCCATGCTGCCATCTTCAATAGCTTCCAGCTCTAGTTCAACTCCAAACTTCTTCTGTCTAGCTCCTCTTCTCAAACCCTAGCTACAATTGCCTCCTCCTCTACTATACTACTAGCTAAGCTAGCTTAGCTTAGCTAATCTCCAGCTCCCTTGTCCATCTACCACCCTAATACCCTACCTAACTAGCTCCACCAACTAAACCCTACCTAAGCCCACCTAAGCTAGCTCCACCCAACTCCTTTTGGTGCCACCACCTAGACATCTTTTCACCCCATCACCACCACCAAAAGGCACCAATTTTTGGTGCCAAAAACTACCCTAACCACCCCTCCCTTTTGGCGCCAAAATACCCTCACATCATGGCCCTACACCTACCCCCTCCAAGCCACATCCACCATCCACATACTCCCTTTCTAGAACCCTACCTTGGTGCCACCTAATCCCCCTTCTAGAAGGCCATTTGGCACCAACTTCAAGGGACACAACCACCCACAACTACCACCTATGTGACCCTTGGGTTGGCGCCAATCATCCTTAGCCCTAGGACTATTAACTACCCTAGAATCCTATCCTAGCCATCCATTCCAAAAGCCACCTATACCTCCCATCCTACTCTATAAAAAGACCCTTAACCACCATTAATTGCGCAGCAATCATAGGTCTTAATTGACCTAAATTAGGCTAGGACTTAGCAGAAGTTAGGATAGTTCATGCATACATAAGCATTATTTGCATCTTTATTGCTTTCTTTTAGCTATGCATAAAATAATGCTATAATGTACTGATTAGGTGCATTATGTCAATTACAGGTAATAAGCTGGATCTGAAGCTGTCTCTGAAGCTGGATCTGAAGCTGGATCAGGAGAATAGAAGAATAATAGGTGTTGCAGTAGAGCTAGAGCAAAAGACCTAGATTAGATGTAGTAGATAATAATGTAGGGGAGTTAAGGTATGCTACTCTATTAAGTAGGAATAAAGCAGAAAAATGTGAAGAACTTAGGTCCATCCTAGCCCTAGGATAGCCTAGAACTTCCCCAAGCCTTAGCCACCCTTAGATTAGGTCACCGCACACTAGGAAACCTTAAAACCCTAATTCCAACATTTATCTGGATGTCTAGATGAATTATAGGATGTCCAGAACCCTTAGCCAACTCTCGCACACCTTAAACCCACTTCTGTAGTGTTATTGGACGTCTAGACACTTGGTCAGATGTCCAATTTCTACAGAATAACCAAGACAGAACCTTGAATCCTTCCTAACTCTGATTAAACGTCCAGGCAACCAGTCTGGACTTCTGATTTTTGAGTATAAGTCGTCTGACACATTTATCAGACGTTTAGAACTGTTCTCCAGTTCCTGCTTTGAGATTCAAGCCTTGATCTTGGATCTCTAGCTCTCTAAACCCAATTCCAACCCTATAGAAACCTAAATTAAAGTACCCTAACCCTAGTACATCACCTCTAGACCTCCCTAAGGACCTAATTAGGTCCTCACTAAACCCAATTGACTTAGATCATAGTCAATTACCATTGCCTAGTCAATTTGACTCATAGGGTCCAATTGAGCTCAGAGCTCAACCCACACAAGTCCAATTGGACTCAAGGAGAGTCCAATTGACCTAAGCCCAACCTAATTGAGTCATTTCACTCTCAAGTAGGTTCACACACATTCAATTAAACTTGTGTTAAGTTTAATTGCAATTCCTCCTTAGCAATTAGGGTTTGCAACCCTAATTTAAGGCCTACACCAACCTAAACCCCTTAGGACCTAACCTAGACCACTTAGAGACATAGGGCACAGCCACACACACACACATTCACGCACACACACCCATCTAGAGTTCTCTAGAACTCTCTTCCAAAGGTAGCACCACTCTTGGTTGCCAAAATTAGCAACCAAGAGCCATTCAAATTGAGATCCACTTTTTATGGATCTAAGAACCACCTCTCTCTCTCACTTGGTCGGCCACTTATGGGGAGAGTCTCCCTTAGGTCTTTAAAAATACCTAAGGGGTGGCCATTTGCACCCATCCCATTCTTGGCACTCATTCACACTTAGGTTAGCTACATTCACCTCCATTCCACCTCCATGAGCTGCTCACCATGGCTGCACCCATCTCCATGCCAGGATGTCGGATCACCTCTCCAACCTCTCTCCAAGGGTCGGCCTAAGCACCATTGGCCGCCCCTCCTCCTCTCAAACCTTCAAAGGCCATCGAAGCCCACCTCCGAATGCCCTTATTTTCTGATAAATTAGTAGCTAGTTCTTCATAATTTACATGCTTTCATTTACTGCTTAGTGGTGTAGCTCTTATTCTCCCTCAATGATGCATACAAAATCCCCCCATAGATTCCTGTATGCGATCATTTTCTGTTAGCTAGATTTATATTTTCAAGCTTTCCTTTATAAGCTTCCCTCTAAATTCCATGTTGCAAACACCCTCCTGAATGAACGAATGAAGGATATATTTTTTTATATGCATATTTCTGTTGAGAATCACCATGAGCTTATTGATTGCAATCTATTTCGTGTAATTCAAGTTTTCTGCTCTTCATTTTTATATATTGCAACCAGCATGTTGGTACCAGAAAATATTGAAGATTTAACTATCAATGCATTTTCTGTAAACAGCCACCACATAACTAGAATTATGTGTACCAAATCTCATAGCTTCACCTTCGTCATCTATCTAACACATGTGCACGTAATCAGAGTTCACAATGAAAGTGGCAAAACTTTAATCCGACGATTGGAAACCGACGTGCGATTCTAAACAAGTAGAGCGATAAAAGATCAATTTCAGATTTGCATAACGCCTCCCAGAGACGAACGACCGGGACTCAAGTCTCGTTATCTTTATATAAATATTTTTGTTTGATCGTATTACGCACTATACTACGACGCATTTTTTTTATCAAATACACGCTTTACAAGACACAACAACCACCATTTTTTCCCATCCTCCATTTTTTTTTTTTTTTGAGATTGAAAGGAATGCTATCGAAAATGGTAGCAAACCGAGAATTATTCTATTAAAAAATCAACTATAAGAATTTACAAAGAATCACTCCACGCCTGAACAAAAGAGTTACAACTCACACACAATTTTCCCCACACACACTGACAACCCCTTAAATAATTTTTCATTTCTAACCCTCCACACACTCCAAAGCACAGCTGCCATAGTTACTCATGGTTTCACATGAGTTTGAAAATCCCTCCAAAGGCCTTCCCACATTAGTAAAGGATATCCACACATAGATCTCCATATTTGGTCAGTCACCAAACACGACGAGAAAAGATGTCTCGCACTATCAGTGGGGAAATCACATAGGGGGCAATGTTGTAGTTGGGTTCCCATCCTTTTGTGTCGCAGCTCTCTCATGACAAGTCCTTCTCTTCTACACAGCTAGAGGAAAATTTGTACTTTAAGGGATATGTGTAGCTTCCATAAACCTGCGCATTGTCTATCAATCTCCTCCATGTCAAATGGATCATTTGCACGCAATAGAACACTATATGTTGCAGCCGACGTGAAACTTCCATAGGACCATTCAAATCTGTCCACTCCACCCTTTGGCGTGAAGCTATCCAGATCATGAAGCAATCTGTCCATCTCTTCTCTTGCTCTGCCACTTTCACACTGGTTACACCTAGTTGGTGCCCAAAGCTTGCAGTCCTCATCCCAGCAACTAGCCACAGGCGCTGCCTTCTCTGTTGCTGCAACAAATGCTCGTGGGTACATGTCTGATAGCTACCCCCTCTGAGACCGCCGGTTAGTCCAGAACATAAATTCTGCACCATCATCAAGCAACGGCTTGAAGTGCTACCAGCTCTCTTGCATAGCTTTGACCATTGAATTCCAGAAAGGTGAAGCTTTGCATGGTATGAATCTTGATCGCTCCATGTATGAAACTCCATATGAATCCATAACCAATTCAGTCCACAGGTTTCTACCACCACCAAGAAGTTTAATCGCCCACTTCAGCAGCAAGGAATCATTGAATTCCTTCAATGATCGTATCCCCATACCACCCTCCTTCTTTGGTCTGCACATCCCACGCCATTTCACTGGTTGGAGGAAATTCTCTTCAGACTTAACCCCTTTCCAAAAGAACCACTTGCGCAGCACATCCAACCTCTTCCATACAGATTTTGGAGATTTGAACATGGAGAAATAAAACACCGGAATGGAGGTGATGACAGTATTCAGAAGAATCAATCTCCCCCCCTTCGATAGAAAATGACTACTC
This sequence comes from Thalassia testudinum, assembly GCA_037157565.1. Classification (NCBI taxonomy): domain Eukaryota; kingdom Viridiplantae; phylum Streptophyta; class Magnoliopsida; order Alismatales; family Hydrocharitaceae; genus Thalassia; species Thalassia testudinum. The sequence goes on from JAZHRO010000080.1 coordinate 1,278,105, forward strand.
CAGTTCTCAAGCTTCACAGCAATTTTGTCGAAGAGGACTTTCTAATCACTTTTTTTCAATTTCGAATCTTTCAGTGGCTGCCCCAAGTATTTCACGGACAGAGTAGTGATTGGAGTGTGCAGAATTTCAGAGATCGTGGCTCTCTCTTGCCCCTCCATTCCGAAGCAAATTAGGGAGGACTTGTCTCCATTGAGCTTCAAGCCAGAAATTTCCCCAAAAATAGATACCATGTTGAACAACACCTTAGCTTCCCTTGCACCACCCTCCACAAAAAGGACTGTGTCGTCAGCGTATTGGAGAATTGGTGCCAAAGATCGGGAGTTCAACATCAAATGCCCTCTGACCATACCCACACCTGATAACTTGCAAGCAAACCTGGCAAGGGTATCCACGGCCAAGTTGAAGACCAAGGAAGCCAAGGGGCATCCCTGTCGGACTTCGCATTGTGTCTAAATCCAATTACCACACAGTTTCCCATTAATCAATGGAGAAAAAGATGCTGTTGTTATGCATCTTGTTGTCAACGTTTCTGTGCGGATTTAAAGGCGTATTACGTTGCAGTAGAACCGACAAAACGTTTAAACAAATATAAATAATTTTATTACTCGAACAACTAGAGTATCCGAGGTCGAACACAGGGAGCAAACTCAGTACTTTGTAAAACCCAAGAATACAACTGTTAAATGCAAATATAATTGATTCAAAGAGTTTTTAAGAAAGATGTAAAAAAAATAGAATTAGACGTCTGATTTATGTATCAGACGTCTTAAATGTGATCTTTCTTTCTCTTTTCCTTCTTCTGCTTTGCCTTTCGGATCTCTTTGCAATCTTCCCTTGTCCTTCTTCTTCTCTGCGAAGACTTCTAACCTTTCTGCTTTCCTTCTTCTTCTTCTTTGTCTTGCTTCTCCTTCTTCTGCAGCGGCCAAGTCCTTCTCCTGCAATCAGCCTGCCTGCACAGGAGCAAAACCTAACCCTTCTCCCTCTACCCGCGTGTGTCTCTCTCTCAAGTAATTCACTCTAACTACTCTACCAGAGCCACAGTCTCAATCGGGTCGGATCGTACCCGGGACCAGGCGCACCTGCAGGTGTGTGATGCGCGAGGAGTGCGTAGGTCTAGGTCGGGTCGGATCCGCCAGGTCCGCGTGGTCAGGCCGCGGACGAGGCGGGTGGGGTCAGTGAGGGACCTCACCCCTGTGCTTACTGAGGCGATAAGAGTAAAGCGTAAAAACAACTTATATGGTACCTGACGGTTGCAATCCCACGATGTGGGACTATCTGGTCTCGCCTTCACGCACGCCTGCAGAAACCTCGTCGTGCGATTGCCCCGCAGCTGCTGGCTCTGCTAGCGCTCCTCGGCTGGATTCGTTCACCTCGCGACACTTGCGTTAGTATGCAGCACCTGTAGTCTGGAAGACCGGGTGCCTGGAGCTTCGCGGGAGCTTCATCAGAGGTCGTCCATGGCGGCAGCGGCTCGAATCCTGTCGTACACAAAATGCGCCTCTCGGCCAAATCAGAATAGATAGAGACCTTCGCCGTGGCACGGCGAAGACGGTGGGCAGTGCTGCAGGCCGCAGGTCGGACTAGGCGAGCGTGCCTAGGTCAACATGTGGCCGGAGATGGTGGGTTGGTCGGGGGGTGATTGTGGAGGGCTGGAGTGGCAGTGGTAGGGTGGAGTGTGTTCCTGGAGGTGAGGCGGAGCTTTCGAGGTGGTTGGCGAGCCGTGTGGAGGGCTGGAGTGGTGTGGGCGGCTCGCCGGAGTGCGGTCGGAGGCGAAGACGATGGAGGTGGTTAGCGTCTGTCGAGGGTCGATCAAGGGAGATAACAGGGGGAAAAGAGAGAGAAGAGGATGGAGAACGTATCTGGGGTTGTTTGGAGTGAAGGGAGGCAGTGGAGAGGACGGCTCGTGACTGCCGTTGTCAGGGAAGAAAGACCCTGGGGGAGGAAGCGGCGACGAAGATGAGGTCAGGGGCTTGCGCGCAGGGTACAGCGCGCCGCAGGAGGAAGAGGCGGAGAGGACTCTACTGTTGGTATGGCAGCAGAGTGACGAGAAGGAGGGAAGGCGTTCGCCGGAGCTTGTGGGTCGTTTGGCCGGAGATGGGAGAGAAGAAATTTGGAGGGGATCTCCGTCAAAATCAAGCTTAAGATGAGTGGTCGGGTCCGAGGGGTGTTTTATAGGTGCTGGCCGCTCCTATCAGTGCGTGAAAGACGCGCAATTAGGTCAGCCGGTTCGCCGGAGTTGGAAGGAAGAAAGATACCCACATCTCTCGTGCGTTCGCACGAGAGATTGGGTTCACGCCAGCGAATTTGATTGGCTTTAGAAGGAAGGGAATTCCTCAGAGAATCTCCCTTCCATTTCTGGGAGAGAATCTCTGAGGAATTAGAGAGCCATCTCTCTCGAAACTTCGTCCGAGCTCGGTTCTGCCCTAGCAATGGCGGAAGGACCGGTTTGCAAAAAGGCGATGAACCTAGGGGGCTCTCTGCAAGGATATTCAAAAGATAGGGACCTCTTTGTGATTTGGGTGTACTAACTTGCAAAGTAGGTCAAGATGACCTCCCCTTAGGTCCAAATTTTGGTACAAACCTAATTTGGCCCTAAAGAATCCAATGGTGAAGTTGGATTTTAGGTTTGACCTCGTTTGACTGGACATTTTGCGTAAAAACCCAAATTAGGTTAATTGAAGAGCTAAGACCCTAATCTAGGTCAAACTAGGTTCCAAAGGCCAAATTAAGTGTTCTAAACCCCGGAGGATGTTTTTCTATGATTTTTATAGGGTTTGCTTGATTTTTATTCTGACCGGAACCTTGTTAATTTAAGCAGGTCTGTTTTAGGGTTACCAAGTGTCATTTAATTCTTAGATTGCACATAAACCCATTTCTGATTAATTCAACCCACTTTGGACTATTTGACCTATGTTTTGCTTCTGAGAAATCCCGTTTATGTACTGCAATGGTAAAATTGCAGTTTTAACCTTTATTTCATGTTTTCTTCTCAGAGCACTTGTTCCTTCAGTTAAGCCTTCTTCTAGGTTATGTAGGAGCTTTTATCTTCTTTATTAGGTCAAAATGAGATAGTTATGGCTCATGATGAGGCTCTCATCATACCCCCATGCCTAGCTTTTGCTAGTCCCTTAGCAAAATTTCAAAGTTTTAACTTCCATTCTAGACCCAAAGTGTCCTTAGTTATGATAAGTGCTTCATTTGTGATTAGGTAGGAATGCCGACAATAGGCCTAGAGGTACTCAAGTACCAACCAAAATCTGGACCTGTTCTGCTTTAGCCTCAGTCCTTTGCAAAGGTTTCTACGGCCCACAAAAACTATCCTAGAGTTTGTTGGACTCTGCGGTTAAAGCACCCGTGCTTGAGACATTTTTAGCCTACGCTCAGTTTGCAGTGCGTTTTTTTTTTTGTAAGAGAGAGATAGAGGATTTATTTGTTTGGAGAGCTTTTCTCTCTCTTTTCTTTTTATTTCTAGCTTCGGATTAGCTTCTCAACACGGTCTGTATCGGATTCCTCGTCCCCATCATCAATCCTCAAGGGTCCCTGGCTTTCGAGATTTCGAGATAATCCCGCCCATGGCAACCCCCGGAACCCTGGCTTTCGAGATTTCGAGATAATCCCGCCCATGGCGTTCCGTGGCCGAATTCAGACCCTGGCGATCGACATTTCGTGATAATGCCACCCATGGTATCTGAACCAGCAGAGTGCTTACGTGCCCCCAGTAGGATATTTAAATATCCTAAGAGACAAGCACCGAGGAGACGATATGTTGTTACGCATCTTCGAGGGGAATTTCCCGCCTCTCCGCGCTGGGAACTTGTCCAAATCAACTTGTGTTGATTGGCCGCTCCTAATCTAGGTGACTTTTTCAGAATATTAAACGCTCTTGCATGTTTTGAACATTTATGCGCACTGAACCAGACTGTGTGTGAATTTGGGTGCTTAGGTTACCGAATCCCGCAAACCGGAGGTCAGTTAACGAGGCCGAATACTTCCTAAGCATTAGACCCAATACTTAAGCTTCGCATTTTCCTCAACCTCTTGAGGATTATCCAGATTTTAACGGATACGTGAATTTTTAAGCTAAAAATCTAGCCCAAGAGGCCTAAGACCAACGTTCCCGCTAATCTCTTGTTATATCTCCGTAGCATTTTTCTTTTCTTTTTCTTGACTCGGTCTAGAACTTCAGTTAACCCCTTAATCTTTTACTAATGACTTTTTCTTTTTCTTTTCCTTTTGTGCTCCTTTCTTTATTTTTGCTCTTTTTGTCATTTTTCTTTCTTTTTCTCCTCTCATTTGTATGACCCTGAATTGTCCCTCCCCTCTATCAAGTCTTTTTTTTTTTTTTTTGTATGAAACCCTTTCTTGATATGAATTTTCTGACATTTTGCACTTTCATACCCCCCCATGCCTAAGATTTGCAATGTCCCCATTGTAAATTAGGTGGGTTCGAATTCAGCTTAGTTCATGTATTAGGACAGGTGTGTGGTGAGTGAATGGGTCGAAGCGACTTGTTGCGAACGATTTCTAATCTCGAGTAGGTATACCTGAGGTGAAGTCGGCTGTTCTAACAGATGAACCCTAAAGTGCAATATGAGTTCCGCATAGCGATGTCAGAAACGGTTTCAGGTTTTTCAAAGAATGACGGGTTGCCTCCCGTTAAGCGCTGAGTTTTACGCCATCGGCTGGGCGCAATGAGCTCAAGAGGAAAGGAGGGTAAAGGATGACTCAGTCAAATCTGTATCGGTCATGTCAATGAACGGCTTGAGTCTCTGCCCGTTCACGACAAAGGGTTCAGAATCGTGGCTGAGTGGGCTGATTTCAATAGCTCCATTTCCGAAGATTTGGCGGACTAGGTAGGGTCCGACCCACTTGGATCTTAACTTTCCTGGGAATAGTTTGAGTCGAGCATCAAAGAGTAAAACTTTTTGACCAGGATGAAAGACCTTTCTAGAAATGTGTTTGTCGTGAAAAGCTTTAACCCGTTCTTTGTAAATTCGTGAGTTCTCATATGCGTCGTGGCGTAATTCATCGATCTCGCTCATTTGAAATCTTCTGTGGGTTCCAGCCTTAGAAAGGTCGATATTACAGGTACGTACTGCCCAATAGGCTTTATGCTCCAATTCGACGGGGAGGTGACATGCCTTCCCGTACATTAGTCTGAAGGGAGACATTCCTAATTGGGTCTTGTGGGCGGTCCTATAGGCCCACAATGCTTCCGGAAGCCGAGAAGACCAATCTTTTCTATCAGGTCGAACAGTAACCTGAAGGATCTTCTTGATCTCTCGGTTAGATAGCTCAGCTAGACCATTAGTTTGGGGGTGGTAAGGAGTAGAGATTCGGTGTGACACCCCGTATTTGATCATCAGTGACCTGAACTGAGCGTTTGTAAAATGGGTCCCTCCGTCGGAAATTATAGCACGCGGAATTCCGAACCTTGAGAAAATGTTTTGATGAAGGAATTTTATAACGACTTTATGATTGTTGGTTCGGGTCAGAATGGCTTCTATCCACTTGGAAACATAATCAACTGCGAGTAAAATGTATTCGAAGCCATCCGAGGTAGGAAAGGGTCCCATGAAATCAATCCCCCAAATATCAAAAATTTCGCATACCAAGATCGGCTGTAGAGGCATCATGTCTCTATGGCACATGTTGCCTAGAGTCTGGCAACGGGAACATGCCTTACAGTGATTGTATGCATCTTTGAAAATTGTGGGCCAGTAGAAACCACACTGGAGGACTTTCGATGCGGTTTTATGTCCCGAAAAATGTCCACCGCATGCCTGGTCATGGCAAAATGAGAGTATGTCTTTGATTTCCACTTCCGTGACGCATCGTCGGATTATCTGATCAGCACCAATGCGGAAGAGATACGGGTCTTCCCATAGGTAATACTTGGCATCGGAACGCAATTTGTCCTTTTTGGCCTTCGACCAATCGGGCGGAATCTGATGTGATGCCAGGTAATTAACAATATCGGCGAACCATGGAAGACTTGTACTGATAGTCAGGAGGTGCTCATCAGGAAAATGTTCTGTAATAGGTCCGGAAGGATCAATAATTTCAGGAGGAAGGCGGGATAAATGATCAGCTACCACATTGTGCTTTCCCGCCTTGTCGCGAATCTCGATGTCAAATTCTTGCAACAGCAAGATCCAGCGGATTAATCGAGGTTTCGCGTCCTTCTTGGCCAGGAGATGCCTCACAGCTGTGTGATCCGAGTATATGATAACACGGGAACCCAGAAGGTATGATCTGAATTTTTCCAGGGCAAATACTACGGCCAGCAGCTCTTTCTCAGTAACCGTATAGTTACGCTGAGCCTCATCCAGTGTTTTGCTGGCGTAGTAAATGACCACAGGTTTCCCGTCAATTTTCTGCCCCAAAACCGCTCCTACAGCGAAATCAGATGCATCGCACATGATCTCAAAGGGTTGAGACCAATCAGGGGACTGTAGGATTGGGGCTCGGGTGACTCGGTCACGTAGGATCTCAAATGCTTGAGTGCATTCCTTGGAAATTTCGAAAGGCACATCCTTGGAAAGCAGATTGGTCAGGGGGCGCGCGATTTTGGAGAAATCAGGGATGAATCGACGGTAGAAACCGACGTGCCCCAAAAAAGATCGGATGTCCTTAATCGAGCTAGGCATAGGGAGCTTGGAAATCAGGTTAACCTTAGCTCGATCCACTTGGATGCCTTTCTCTGAGATTAAATGTCCCAGGACAATTCCCTCAGGCACCATGAAATGGCTCTTTTCCCAGGAAAAAACCAAATTCACCTCGATGCACCGCCTAAGTATATGGACCAAGTGTTGGAGGCAATCGTCAAATGATTGTCCAAAAACTGAAAAGTCATCCATGAAGACTTCCAGATAATCACCTACCATATCTGAGAATATGGCAAGCATGCACCGCTGAAAAGTTGCAGGTGCATTGCAGAGACCGAACGGCATCCTTCGAAACGCGTACGTCCCGAAGGGGCAGGTGAATGTGGTCTTTTCTTGGTCCTCTGGATGGATTGCCACCTGATTGTAACCGGAGTACCCATCAAGAAAGCAGAAAAATCTATTTCCCGCTAGTTTCTCGAGGATCTGATCGACGAACGGTAGTGGGAAATGATCCTTTTTCGTGGAGGAATTTAGTCTTCTGTAATCAATGCAGACTCTCCACGAATTAGCTACTCGGGTAGGAATGACTTCCCCGGTTTCAGTCGTGATGATGGTAAGTCCTGCCTTCTTAGGTACCACTTGTGTTGGGCTCACCCAACGACTGTCGGAGATCGGGTAGATGATCCCTGCATCTAACCACTTAATGATCTCCTTTTTCACGACCTCCTGTAGGTTAGGGTTTAGGCGCCTTTGCATTTCTCTTGAAGGTCGTGAGCCCTCTTCTGTGTAGATTCGATGCGTGCAGTATGAAGGGCTTATACCAGTCAAATCATCTAGAGTCCATCCAATGGCTCTACGATGTTGCTGGAGAATAGTAATCAAACGGAGTTCCTGGTCAGGTGTGAGTCGAGAATTGATAATCACAGGAAACGTTTGATTTGAATCCAAAAAGACATATTTTAGATGTTCGGGAAGGGGCTTGAGTTCCATGACAGGATTGTCAGCAGCAGCGGGTGGTTCAGGGTTTGTATCGGGAGCAATGGTAGGAGTCATAGGTGTGTCTAGATCGTGTTCGCACTCCTCTGTTAGTGATTTTTGATTTTCTAGTGGTTGATCAGGAATAATCAGGTTGTCCTCTATATGCAGTTCATCAACCACGGCTTTGACATCACAAATTTCCTCTATAACCCCGCAATTAATCCCTTGTTGGGCTTTGAAAATGTCAATCTTCAGATTTTGATTCCCAAATTTTAATTCTATCTGGCCCTCTTCGCAGTTTATATTAGCCCTAGCAGTGGCCAAAAAGGGTCTCCCTAATATGATTGGTGTGTCCCTTGGGTTCTTAGGTGCATCCATGTCCAGTACTATGAAGTCCACTGGGAAATAAAAATCTCGTACCCTAACAATGACATCCTCGAGTATTCCTTTGGGTGACTTGATGGATCGATCGGCTAACTGCAATGTCACCTCAGTGGGTTTAAGTTCAGATTCTTCAAGGTGGTCAAGGAGGGATGTAGGTATTAAATTTATGGAGGCACCTAGGTCTAGTAGGGCTCTATCAAGTTGGGTTTCACCAATTTTACAAGAAATCAAGGGGGTTCCTGGGTCTTTAGCCTTGGGTGGGAGTTTGCTCAGGATGACAGAGCTGGCTTGCTCTGACAGTACGATCGGATTCCCATCCTTGGTTCGCGGCTTACGTTTAGGTGTACATATGTCTTTCAAGAATCTTGCGTAAGCCGGTATGTGGCGGATTGCATCCATCAACGGGATGTTTATCTGGACCTGTTCAAAGGGCTTGACCAGATCCTCCTCAGGAGCCACAGGTTTGGTTGTCCTTTTTCCTTTGGTCAAGGCCTCAGGAAATGGGATCCTAGCTGGTTCCTTTAGGATAGGTCCAGGTTCTTGATCTGGGACAGTAGTATCTTGGATGACTACCCTAGGGTCTTGGCGATTATCAGGCTTGGAGTGGTTCAGATAATGTGGGTCTTGTGTTGTTTTACCACTACGTGTTGTTACAAAGTTTAATCCAGCCTGACTTTGGTTTGGGTTAGGTAGGAGAGGTGGCTGCTGCTGAAATTCTGCATAAGATGTAGAAGCCTCCATCCTGTCTGGTGATGGAGTAGCAGGGGCCTGATAAATCAAATGTGCGTGGCCTGGATTTGGATTCATAATGCGCCTCTGGGTCGGCACATTATTTGGGTTGGGCAGAGGTTGCGAAGGAAGGGTGCTAGGTTGGCGAGAATTTGCCATCTGGGCCAGTTGGTTGCGAACCTCTGTGATCTCGTCCTTGTGCTGTTTTTGCATTGCCGCATTCGTCTTTTGAATGTCAGCCAGTGTTTGAAGGATAAGAGTCAGTTGATCCTGATTTTGCCCAGATTGGTAGGTGGGATTGGGCCGAGGCTGAGGCGGCTGATATGGACGAGGAGCTTGTGGGCGGGGTTGATATGGTGGTTTTTGAGAGTTTCCCGCCCACTGAAAGTTAGGATGATTTCGCCATCCAGGGTTGTAGGTATTGGAGTATGGGTCATTCTGGATGGCGTTGAGGTCCTCGCAGTTCTGAGAAACCTCAGGAAAGTCAGAATACGAGGGTTCAGAGTTCCCCCAACTCGAGTAGACGGGATCGGAGGTCACTCCGGTCTGGGAGGTAGACGGGGGTGGATAGGGGCCCATCCCCTTGGCAGGTTGGTGATAGATGTTTTGCACTGTTTCCCTTGCCAGAGGAGGTCGTGCAAAAGAGTTTTGTGCAGAGGTGGCTTGCTGCAAATGTCGAGTTAGCTCGTCCACCTTCTTTTCTATGATAGAGACCTTGTCCAACCGACTAGCCATCAATTCCAGGTCAACAGAAGTGGACAGGTCCTGCGTCTCATGTGTCCCTCTTAGATTCGTCGATGCGCGGGCATTCGTCCTGTCGAATAAGCCCAAGGAGTCATTGTTTATGGAGTTCTCGCACATGTTTTCGAGAATCTCCCACACCGTGTCCTCGTGTTGGCCCATGATGTTTCCTCCACATGTTGCATTGACGATTAGATGAATATCCTCACGGAGTCCCTGGTAAAAAGACTGGACTTGTTCCCACTTAGGAACTCCGTGATGGGGACACTTTCGCATGAGATCTAGGAATCGATCCCAAGCTTCGTGAAGAGGTTCTCCCTGTTGTTGAGTGAAATGAGTGATCTGGTGGCGCAAGGCATTCGTCCGGCCAACAGGGAAGAATTTTTTCAAAAATTCGGACTGTAATTCCTCCCAAGTGTTGATCGGGCGGGTCTGAGTCTGATACCAGTGCGCGGCCTTGTCCAAGAGGGAGAACGAAAACATTTTCATGAGTAGGATATCCCGGTTTTGTACATCTGACCCGAAAGTCTGGGCCAGATGCTTGAGTTGTTTAATGTGTTGGAATGGATCCTCAGAGTTAAGCCCATGGAACTTTGGTATGGCATGAATCATATTGGGATTTAGATCAGAATCGGGTCCTCCAATTGGGATTCGTACTCGGGGTTCGATTGCCACCGCAGCGGGATTATAGTGATCTCGCATCATAGGTCGCTGTGGTGGGTTTACAAAGTTCTGAAAGAGATCGTTCAAGCGTTGAAGTTGGTGTTCAAGGTTATTCTCCTCTTCAATGGGTTGTGCCATGATGGGAGAAGAGGGAGAATCAGGGTCTGAATCAGATGAAAGATTTATGTGGTGGGGTTGCTGCACAAACAAGGGCGTCGAGGCTTGGCCTCGGCGAGAATGAATTTCTAGAGGAGGTCTTAAAGGTGGTCTTAAGGACCTCCTACCAAACATGCACCGGAAGATGTGATGAGATTAGAAGGTGCTGGACCCAATCAAGACACCCAAGAATTGTTGGGTGACTATAGAGGTTCGGGGCAGATGGACCCCTGGATCAGAAGATCGTCCACCTGAGAAATACCTGGGCAGCCAGAGAGGGAGAGTCCCGCAAAGACCCCTACATGGTAGAGCGTCCCCACGGGTTACAGGGTTTCCCCCACCCGACCTCTCTTGTCACTGCGGTTCCAGGTAGACCAGAATGGGGATCTTGACCTCTTAAGTCTACCTTTTTTATTTTAAGATCAAGGTGCTTAATGTTCCACTTGAACTTTTAAGTATTTTGAGTGCAAAAAGTGACCTAATATTAAGGTTGGTTGACTCGAGGGATCAACTTCACCTCTTGTTCCTTTGAGAGCTTTTAGGTCCTTCCTTTTATGATTCAAATGGATTATCAGCCTGATTTGCTTAGGGTTCCTCTTGTATAAATATTTTCAAACACGGTTTAGGCACACTTCTTTTTGGAAAGTTTGTTTCTTTGTTTTAGAGAAGATGTGTCTCTAAAAACCCTAGCTTTGCAATCCTAACTTGGCTCTAATGGGTCCAATTTAGTTGCCTTAGAATTTAGCACCTAGGGCTCAATCAAGAAAGTTTTAGCCCTAGTTGCCTTAGTTGGATGACAGACAAAAATATGTTGAAATGAAAATCAGGCAACTTGATGAGTTACTAAATATAAGACAGGTAGCCCTAAGTTGATTTCTCCCCCTTTTTTTTTTCTTTTTTTTTTTTTTTGATTGTGAGAGGGTTAAGGGAGAGGGCTTATGGAGATTACCTGCTCCAGTCTGTTGTGCAGTTGCTATTCTTTCCTTTTTGTTTTGCTTTCCCTGATTGAACACAACAAAAGAGAAGTTAAGTCAGATATTAAATAGAAAAGTTGTACTCAAAAGCTTTAAAAGTGCCCGTTGCTCCCCGGCAACGGCGCCAAAATGTTGTCAACGTTTCTGTGCGGATTTAAAGGCGTATTACGTTGCAGTAGAACTGACAAAACGTTTAAACAAATATAAATAATTTTATTACTCGAACAACTAGAGTATCCGAGGTCGAACACAGGGAGCAAACTCAGTACTTTGTAAAACCCAAGAATACAACTGTTAAATGCAAATATAATTGATTCAAAGAGTTTTTAAGAAAGATGTAAAAAAAATAGAATTAGACGTCTGATTTATGTATCAGACGTCTTAAATGTGATCTTTCTTTCTCTTTTCCTTCTTCTGCTTTGCCTTTCGGATCTCTTTGCAATCTTCCCTAGTCCTTCTTCTTCTTCTCTGCGAAGACTTCTAACCTTTCTGCTTTCCTTCTTCTTCTTCTTTGTCTTGCTTCTCCTTCTTCTGCAGCGGCCAAGTCCTTCTCCTGCAATCAGCCTGCCTGCACAGGAGCAAAACCTAACCCTTCTCCCTCTACCCGCGTGTGTCTCTCTCTCAAGTAATTCACTCTAACTGCTCTACCAGAGCCACAGTCTCAATCGGGTCGGATCGTACCCGGGACCAGGCGCACCTGCAGGTGTGTGATGCGCGAGGAGTGCGTAGGTCTAGGTCGGGTCGGATCCGCCAGGTCCGCGTGGTCAGGCCGCGGACGAGGCGGGTGGGGTCAGTGAGGGACCTCACCCCTGTGCTTACTGAGGCGATAAGAGTAAAGCGTAAAAACAACTTATATGGTACCTGACGGTTGCAATCCCACGATGTGGGACTATCTGGTCTCGCCTTCACGCGCGCCTGCAGAAACCTCGTCGTGCGATTGCCCCGCAGCTGCTGGCTCTGCTAGCGCTCCTCGGCTGGATTCATTCACCTCGCGACACTTGCGTTAGTATGCAGCACCTGTAGTCTGGAAGACCGGGTGCCTGGAGCTTCGCGGGAGCTTCATCAGAGGTCGTCCATGGCGGCAGCGGCTCGAATCCTGTCGTACAAAAAATGCGCCTCTCGGCCAAATCAGAATAGATAGAGAACTTCGCCGTGGCACGGCGAAGACGGTGGGCAGTGCTGCAGGCCGCAGGTCGGACTAGGCGAGCGTGCCTAGGTCAACCTGTGGCCGGAGATGGTGGGTTGGTCGGGGGGTGATTGTGGAGGGCTGGAGTGGCAGTGGTAGGGTGGAGTGTGTTCCTGGAGGTGAGGCGGAGCTTTCGAGGTGGTTGGCGAGCCGTGTGCAGGGCTGGAGTGGTGTGGGCGGCTCGCCGGAGTGCGGTCGGAGGCGAAGACGATGGAGGTGGTTAGCGTCTGTCGAGGGTCGATCAAGGGAGATAACAGGGGGAAAAGAGAGAGAAGAGGATGGAGAACGTATCTGGGGTTGTCTGGAGTGAAGGGAGGCAGTGGAGAGGACGGCTCGTGACTGCCCTCGTCGGGGAAGAAAGACCCTGGGGGAGGAAGCGGCGACGAAGATGAGGTCAGGGGCTTGCGCGCAGGGTACAGCGCGCCGCAGGAGGAAGAGGCGGAGAGGACTCTGCTGCTGGTATGGCAGCAGAGTGACGAGAAGGAGGGAAGGCGTTCGCCGGAGCTTGTGGGTCGTTTGGCCGGAGATGGGAGAGAAGAAATTTGGAGGGGATCTCCGTCAAAATCAAGCTTAAGATGAGTGGCCGGGTCCGAGGGGTGTTTTATAGGTGCTGGCCGCTCCTATCAGTGCGTGAAAGACGCGCAATTAGGTCAGCCGGTTCGCCGGAGTTGGAAGGAAGAAAGATACCCACATCTCTCGTGCGTTCGCACGAGAGATTTGGTTCACGCCAGCGAATTTGATTGGCTTTAGAAGGAAGGGAATTCCTCAGAGAATCTCCCTTCCATTTCTGGGAGAGAATCTCTGAGGAATTAGAGAGCCATCTCTCTCGAAACTTCGTCGGAGCTCGGTTCTGCCCTAGCAATGGCGGAAGGACCGGTTTGCAAAGAAGGCGAGGAACCTAGGGGGCTCTCTGCAAGGATATTCAAAAGATAGGGACCTCTTTGTGATTTGGGTGTACTAACTTGCAAAGTAGGTCAAGATGACCTCCCCTTAGGTCCAAATTTTGGTACAAACCTAATTTGTCTCTAAAGAATCTAATGGTGAAGTTGGATTTTAGGTTTGACCTCGTTTGACTGGACATTTTGCGTAAAAACCCAAATTAGGTTAATTGAAGAGCTAAGACCCTAATCTAGGTCAAACTAGGTTCCAAAGGCCAAATTAAGTGTTCTAAACCCCAGAGGATGTTTTTCTATGATTTTTAGAGGGTTTGCTTGATTTTTATTCTGACCGGAACCTTGTTAATTTAAGCAGGTCTGTTTTAGGGTTACCAAGTGTCATTTAATTCTTAGATTGCACATAAATCCATTTCTGATTAATTCAACCCACTTTGGACCATTTGACCTATGTTTTGCTTCTAAGAAATCCCGTTTATGTACTGCAATGGTAAAATTGCAGTTTTAACCTTTATTTCATGTTTTCTTCTCAGAGCACTTGTTCCTTCAGTTAAGCCTTCTTCTAGGTTATGTAGGAGCTTTTATCTTCTTTATTAGGTCAAAATGAGCTAGTTATGGCTCATGATGAGGCTCTCATCACATCTCTTCATCCATTGGATCCAATTAGAAGGGAATCCCCTTCGCTTAAAAATTTCCCATAGATATTGCCAAGATACAAAACCGTAGCTCGTCTAAAGTCCACCTTCCACATATAGGCCTTACACCTTCTTCTACGCCACCCCATCACAACTTCCTGTGCAACAATGAAAGATTCCTACAAAGACCTATCAGGAAGAAAGGCGGATTGCACCGGGTTGATCAGGTCCTTCAGTACCCTCTTCAATCTATTGGCCAAAATTTTTCCAATAATTAGATAAATGGAGTTGGACAAGGCAATCAATCTAAACTCTGATAGGCTCTCTACCCCCGGCTTCTTAGGTAACAAGAATAGATAGGATCTATTAAATCTCTCAACTCCAGAGTTCCTAGCTTGAAACTCTCTTATGACCTCCAGCACATCAGTCTTTACGGTTGGCCAAAATTCCTTATAGAAAAAAATCTAGAAACCATCTTGGCTTGGAGACCCTTCTGCATTCAAATCTTGCATGGCTTCTACCACCTCTTGCTCAGAGATAGGTGCTATCAACTATTCCCCCTCCTCAATTCCAACTCTTGGTATATTTGAAGATTTCATCCTCCACTACCCCCTCCCCACAGATCTAGTGGAATTCTTGAAAAACTAGATTGTTTCTCTTTTTATTTCATCCATGTTCGTAACGACTTGATCCCCCACTCTCAATGTAGCTATAAGATTGTGACGCCATCTTGAACTAGCTGCTAAGTGGAAGAACTTAGTGTTCGCATCCCCTTCTTTCAGCCACAATTGTCAAGATTTCTCCCTCCAGTCAATTTCTCTCTTCAAGTCCTCATCCACCATCGACTACCAATGGATACGCTGGCACCTTTCCACCTCAGACAATAGTCCCATATCTTCCCTGATATCCAAACTCTTCACCATCTCTAGAGCCTCAGATCGTCGTCAACCTCTTAGAATCTCAGAGGTGCGTCTGAATTCCCTCAGAACATTACGTAACTCCCTCAATTTAGTGGTTAACCTAACGGTTGCAGAGCCAGCCACGAGCTTTGAGTTCCGCCAATGAGAAATCATCTCCCTACATCCTTCCTCCTTGAGCCATGACTTCCTAAATTTAAAATAGGTGCCACACAAGGCATCTTCACCGCAATCCCACATGAGCGAAGTATGATTTGAAAAAGGATGAACTAGGCCTACCACCGACGATATTTGGAATGTCTCCAGCAATTTAGAGTTCCCGAAGAAACGATCCAACTTGGACATTTTCCCATTACCATTCCTCCATGTATATTCAGCTCCGGTGGACGGATATTCATTAAGACCTAGCTTTGCAATGGCCATATGAAACCCTGTCGATGCTTGATCAGCCCTCCTGCTCGCCCTATCTACGTTAGATAGTGTGCAGTTGAAATCATCCCCCACCAGCCATGGGCTTCCAGATGTCCTTACTGCCACATGAGAAAGTTCATCCCACAATCCAGATGTCCGGCTAGCTGCACACGGACCATATATACATGTAACATAAAATTCATGTTCACTACAGCTCGTTCTGAACCTACATGTCAATTGGTGATTCTCTTTCCATGAGTCATTTAGTATTAGACGAGGTCGCTTCCACCAGATAGCCAAGCCACCAGATCTTCCCATCGCATCTAAAGATCGCACCTCTGCCTGTCCATTCTGCAGCAATGAGGACCATACAGAGGCATCCCCTTCTTCGAGATGTGTCTCCTGTAAGAGTGCACAATCTGCTTCCCACTCCTGCAAGTAGCGTGCCAGAGATGCCTTCCGAATGCCATCGCGCAACCCACACACATTCCAGGTGAGGATCTTCATTCCTTCACCTGATTATCACCTACCTTTCCTTTTGGAAAATGTTCCACCTACAAAATAGTCACAATGGCTTTCTCATCAGTCCCCTTCTCACCTCCCACCGTGCATCCCCTCAACTTGTAGGGAGACCTAATTGCCTTCATTTTGTAGGAAGATCCTACACCAAACTTTAAACTCCCCACAGTAGTAGGATTGACCACCATCATAGCCTTCCCATCCTGCCCTTCCTCCAGCTCTCTCCCTTGTATTCCCTCCATTGCACAGCTACCTTCTTGATCCCCACCAACATCACTACATTTAGTCATCACCCTGATAGGCTAGTCAGAAGCTATGGCCTCATCTTCCAAACCCTCCAAATCATGATGTTCCTTCCTTTTATTAGACTTTGGATAGTCAACTTGTATGTTACTACGATATTCAGGTCTGCTCCTACCACTGACTACCTCTGCAAAGGATCTTCCATTCCCCTGCTTAGTAGCCTGCACTTCGCCAAACAATATTTTCAGATGGAGCATCCATGAACTTCCCCAATATCGAAGAATAATTTTCTCCAGCACAAACCCCCCTTTAATCATTCGAACCTCCACCACAATAGACCTTCCATCCCCTTCTTGCATTCCCACCTCAACTCACCCTACAGTTACCTTCTCAACAACACCTCGCGTCCTCAAATGTATGGGTAGGCCCCGGATAACCAGTCTCCCCATCCCGATCTCTACACGCTGAGGGGGCCTCTCCTATGAAGCGCTGTCAAAAGGTGAGACCAGCTGCCAAATTATCGTCAAACAATTGAAATAGCTTATGCTGAATCGAAGTCTCTCCTCATCAAGCATTCCCAGCCCAAATAAAAAAATCTCAATTTACCCAACATCAAGATCTTCCAGTTAAAGGAGGAAAGGGACATAGAACTCACCAATCTACGGATTTCATCAAGACTTGCAGACCCCATCATGATCTCCCCAATTAGGGCACCCCGCAGCACCAACTCAACAGCAGCGACTTCATCAGCATAAGGCACCTCCACATCCATCATCTGGTCCAAAACCTTAGGGGGGCAAACAGGTCCTCCTCAAAACCTGGTTGCGGGGCACCTTATCTCCGTAGGGTTTCAATGTCTTACTCTTACCGCATGAATCCCTCCTATGCACCAAGCCACTACACACAAGGCAAAGGATTGGATCCCTACAAATGACCGCCATATGCCCTCGCCTTCTACACCTATAGCAAACAACATCTCTATTTTTCTGATTCCATTTGCCACTCCTACCCTCTACCCACTTCTTACGGGAGGTTGCACCGAAGATTTTCCTGCCAAAATCCCTACGTCGCCAACCCCTGGATCTCCATGTTCGCCATCCTTCGTCAGCCCCTCTGCCACTGCCATCATCCCTCCCAAACCCTGGAGCCATCATCTCTCCACCCTCCAACCCATCCTTCATTTTTAGTTTAGTCTACCATATATCCACCATAATTCAAGGCTAAGGAAGAAGAAGAAGAGAAGAAGATTAAGGGGGCATCCTACCTGCCCCCTTGGTGCCTTCTTCCCCTTCTCTCTTCATCCTTGTGCCACGCCAAGGAGGAGAATTCTTCAACTTGGAGGACGGCCAGGCATAGGAGGAGAAGGGTGGTTCACGCCCACCCTTGGAGGAGCATCTAGGGTGGACATCCACCCTTAGAGAGCAAGTGCACGCCCACCCCTAGGGCTTGCCTTGGAAAGCCACACCTTGGAGGAAGAAAGTCAAGAAAAGGAGCACTTTTTAACTACGGAAGCAACCGTAGTTGGAGCAAGAGCTTCGTCTTCTTCACCGACATTTTCAGAGGATCATTATTTTTATTTTATGCATTTTTATTTCTAGTAGTAGAAGCATTCCTCTACTAGGGTCTCTCATGTAAAACAATTCCACTTTTCCATAAAAATGTGCCTTCTTCTTAAATAGTTTTTGTGGTATCTTTATTGCAATTGTTTTTGCTTTATCTTTAGTGCACCTGCACCCCTTTCTTTCTAATTACCCTAGGCCTTCACGTGCCTAGGGTGAGTTTAGAAAGAAAGCAATTTCTGTCACTTAGGTTTTAGCTATTAGGTGTAGTTCGCTTTCCACCTTCAAACTTGTGTTGCCATTATTTCAAAACATAAAAATCATATATTCAAAAACAACAAAAAGAAAGTTGATTTCCATTTTGAAGCAAGAGATTTGATTTCCCAAAAAGTTTCCTCCTTGGACGACCCTAGATACTTCCCTATCTAGGTTTAATAAATTTAAGAGTTGATCGATTTTATGCATTACAATGACGTATTTTACAAACTGCGTAAAAGTCGTGTCACTTTTTGGCGTTGTTGCTAGGGAGGCATGGCTTTGCATTCATTTATTTCTCTTGCTTGAAGCGGATCTCATCCCCTTTCTCTTTTTCTCTCATGTGTGCAGGCGTTGCAGGAAGGAAGCGAGATTTTGAAGCTTGAAGTGCCTTGTCTTCCTGCAGAATTTCAAGTTAGTGATTCCAAAATTGGTCACACTTCTTCTAAAAAAAACTGCCAAAAAGTACTAAAGCAAGCTTTCAGGACTCTAAATATCCTAATTAAGTGGAGTGGTGCAAATTCAAACCTGTTTGTTGCTTGTTTGCACTAATTAACATCACTCCACTTCAAGTGTTGGTGTTCTGATTTTCAAGTCCAGACTTCTGTCTAAACTTCAAAAATCAATTTCCAACACCACAGGCATCCAAAATTCTTGAAATTTCTCCCAGTAATTCCAAATCAAGTTGAGAACACTTTTGTCAAATTTCAGAGTAATTAGATTTGTATTTAATTTTTAAAAATTAGTGGACTATAGGGGGGTCACACCCTTTAATCTTCCTATTTTGCTAATATCCATGAATTTTAGAAATTTTTATACTCATTCAATTTTTATAGAATTTAGCTTTCTAGAATTCTTGGAAAATTCTACACATCATATAAATTCACCAAAATTTTTGGAGGTCAGTGGTGGTACTAAAAATTCTAAAATACCCATGGGTATCATTTTTGGACTTTGACACCAGCACAAAGATTTTTTTTAAAAAAAAATATCAAAAAAAAACCTAAAATCCTAAAAAAATATTTTCTGGAATCCTTGTTTGATTTTCCATAAATTAGTGGTGTTGTTTGGATCACTACTTTAAACAGAAAGCCTAAAAATAAACTCATTGGTAGTAAAATTTCTGTATTAGGATTCATGTGATTAGGATTTTCTATTTATTTCTAGAGACCAACAATTTAAAGGAAATTGATCTTCACCAACACAACCTATTTTTCCTTTGTTTGTTGAATCTCAAACTTGTTTGAAGCCTTAAAAAGGAAACCCTAAAACACATTAACCTAAATCAAATCCTAAAATACAGAAATTCATTCAAAATTGTGTGACAAGTTGTTTGCTATTGGAATCACTTTCAAATCTTGCACACACTAAAAATTGAAATAACAGGGCAGTACCCCAATTAACGCCCTCCATATTCTGTGTGCACTATAGTTGCCTAGACCTAATTAAAAATTGTAGCAATTTGACCCCTAAGGTTTCATCAACTTAGGCTTGCTATCTAGGTCTTAAGTTTTCTTTAGTTAATATCAATTATGTCATCTATATCTGGTGTCAGGCTAAGGGGTCGTGTCAAACGACCAGCCGCGGGTTTACACAAGCCCCTGGGGACCATTTGATTTTGCCTCCGCGCAAAAAGATCGCTTTTTCCATCTTCTTCTGAAAAAATGGAAAATCAACAAAACAGGTCCACTAACCCTTCCACTTCCACCTCTAATCCCACTTCTAATCTCAATTCTAACCCTTCCACCGAAAACCCCCCCACCTTTGACTTCCCACATTTGGAGCTTCCTAATGCTGATTTGCCTCAATCACAACATCAAGCCCCCAGCCTGATCTCTACACCTTGATGGCTGAGCAGATTGCTCAACTTAATGCCAATCAACAAGTGTTGACTAGGAATATCCAAAATCTAGCCAACCAAAGGCCAAACCCACCACCCCTTTAGCAGCCTATCATTTCTCTAAAAGATTTTTATGATCCTTCCTATGAGGAACGACGAGGGGTAGTCATACCTGAGGGGGACTTCGAGATCAAGTCGGTGATTCGAAATTTAATTAAGCATTTCCATGGACTTCCTAGGGAAGACCCATTCAGCCACCTTGAATAACTCCCTCTTCTTGCACAAACAACTCGATCCCGAAATGTGCAAGAAGACATTTGGCTAATGCAGCTATTCCTATTATCTCTTAAAGATAAGGTCGCTTATTGGTTTAGAACCATTAATTGACCCATCACCACTTGGCCTCAGGTCAAGAGCACCTTCCTTAAGAAATTCTTTTCCATAGGTCGTACTAATTCCCTGCGAAGATCTATTATGGCCTTTCAAAAAAAATCTGGCGAGACTTTTCATGATTCTTGGGAAATATTGTAAGATCTACTAAGAAGTTGCCCGCACCATGAGATTCGTTTATGGTAGCTTGTGCAGATCTTCTATCAAGGATTAAAAGATCAAATCTGACCTTTCGTCGACACCTCGTGTGGCGGCAACTTCTTGAATAAGGATGCTGAGAGTGCCTATGACCATTTTGAAGAAATGAGTGAAAACTCATTTAATCAAGTTTCCATGAACACATTTTGCAGAACTCCAAACCTGTAATTCAGTGTTCGTGAAATAGGCACTCAATCTATCCTGGTCACCCAAGACGATCTTCAAATGATCGCCCAGAAACTTGACCAGATACAAATAAATCAAAAGAAAATTGAGGAAAGACTTGCCACACCAACCCAAGCTCCACATATTCCACATCTAACCCACCCTAACATTCCTCGGAGAGAGAACTTGCACAATCTGAACACTATTTCTACTGATTATCATCAATACCCCGAGGCTTTTTATAATTCACTAGGGAATTACAATTATCCAAACTCTAACCCCACTAAAAACATTTCTACCCTCTAGGAGCAATATAGAAATTCTTCCAATTGGAAGAATTACCGAAACCACTCTTGGAACAACCTGGTTCCTCCTCAACCTTCAAATCAATTTAATGGGTATAGGTCCAATCCGACCTTTCATCCTGGGCCATCCCAACAAGACATCAATGCCCAGATAATGAGAACCCTGCAGGAAATGCAAACTAAGATGACGAAAGTAACCAGCAATATCACAAATCTAAATAGTCAGATTGGGGTTACTCCAACTTAAAGACCTCCAGGGAATTTTCCCTCCCAACCCATGCCTAACCCTAATCACCAGAGGAACCAGTATTCGGGCAGAAATCTAAACTACTCAAATCAGCCTCCTACTAATCCACCACCTTAGCAACCTCCCAGGTTTTCACAACAATAGGCCCCCCCACCTCCTCCAAATAATAATCCGATTGCACATGCAATTACATTGAGTATGAAAACCACCACTAATCCCTGGCCTTCACAAAAACCTAGCGAAATCCCCATCCCTGTGCAAATTGACTCTCCACTCCAACATCAGAAAGAAAAAGAAACACAAAAATCTCCGGACACGACTCCTATTCCTTTTCCCCAAGCTCTCCACCCCACCACCAATCAAAAAAAGAAATCTGAGCCCACCACAGAAGAACTCATGGATCTATTCAGGCAAGCTCAAATTAATATCCCTCTCCTCAATGTAATCAAGTATAAACCTGCCTATGCAAAATTTCTGAAGGATATTTGTACTCTAAAAAGGCAGGCCAAAAATCTAGGACAGGTACATCTTTCGAAGACAGTAAGCTCTGTCATATAGAGCAAGTATCCTCCTAAGATGAAAGATCTAGGGGCGCCAATAATTTCAGTTATTATTGATGATACTACTTTTGATCGCGCCCTCCTTGATCTTGGTGCCTCAGTTAGAATCATTCCCACGATTTTATTTGATGAGTTTCAGATTGGTGCACTAAAACTTGTTGAGGTTAACCTTCAATTAGCCGACCGATCTACAATCAAACCTCGTGGGATTGTTGAGGATGTTTTGGTCAACGTCTAGAATTGTGTCTTCTTCACAGACTTTCTGAACCTTGACAATGAGGTACATAAATCTTTAATGAATACCCCAATAATCCTTGGATGACCCTTTTTGGCCACCACAAAGGCAAATATCAATTGCCATACAGGCAAAATGAATATCACCTATGCAGGCCAAACTATCACTCTTGATATTTTTAAATCCTCCAGGAGATTCCATGATGATAATTTTTTCGAGGACTCAGATACAGAAATTTCAAATTTGGTGGAGACTATGTTGGTAGATACCCTTCCCGACCATAAATTTTTTGAGGAATCTGACTCAGAATCAGTGGTCGATGAAATCTTTGATTTGGAGACTTGTCTTCCATAATCTATTCCTGATAACCCCCTGATCATTCCCCTAACCCACCCACTATTCTCTCCCCCCACCCTTCCACACTAACTTCACCCACCCTTCATCATTCTTTCCCCAAACCCTTTCTAATGGACCTGCCACTAGACTCACTCGAGTATGGTATTCTTCCTGAATTAAAACCTTGTCTAGACTCGAGCCACACTTATTATTTTCAATCAAATTTCGATCCCTATTTTTCTTCCATTCAACTTTCTAGGGATCTAAAAGAAGACACATGTTTTGCGGGCATCCAAGTGTCCAACTACTTACACGATTGTTCGTCTTCTGTGTATACCTTTACACCCAGCTGAATGGCATTAAAGATAGCACTGGATGAGAGGTAACCGATTGATGAATGTGTTTCGCATGGTAGAAATTAGGGTTTGGAGAAACCCATCGTCGTAGTCGCAAAACTCGTTATCAAATACAATTTTATTGAAACTCCAAGGGAGTCCCGGGTCGAACATAGGGAGGCAACGTTTACTTTGTTTGAAAACCACGCTTCGTTTTATTTCTTTTAGGTGTTTTGTTATATTTATTTATTTTTTTTATATAAAGGATGCAAACAAGATGGATCATAATATAGATGGAATCAAATATGATATATTGCACAAATGTCTATTACAATAATCTATGAAAGCATAAAAGAGAGAGAGGTGAGAAGTAATCTCCCAAATCGGCTGTTTGGTAAGACAACGACACCTGGCGGAAGCTTGGACGAAAGAGTTGAGGAGCGGGACGATGGAGGTGAGATGTAGGAGGACATCAGGTAGAGGAATGCTTCACCGAGGCTCTGGAATGGAGGTGAGGAGGCGGAGGCGATCTGCTACTGGAATGGAGGTGGGAAGATAGCTCCAAGGCGACCTATGAAGGTGATGGGATGAGGGACAAATATTTGGTGTAAAGGAATGCTACACTAATAGGAGGCCTTTGGAGCTTGAGAGTAAGCTCTAATGGAGCTTTGGTAGGCTACTAGAGCTTAGAAGTAGGTGGGAGTAGACTAGGTAGAGATGAAGAGGAATGGGGGGTGTAAGGGTGTTTATATAGTGGTGGAATGGAGGTGGTTTGCGTGCACGGGCCTTTATTGACATTTAAGATGTCGCTAAAGACCCGCTAGAGATGTCGCTAAAGCATTCACGCGCCTTGGCTGGCGCTTGGAGGCTTGGCCGCAGTTGGCGTAGGGCACGGCTATCGGCGGTTGTTGGATCAAGCGTGGACGGCTGTGATCGTGAGAGGAGAACGCGTGCTTGCCTGCGTTTGAAATCCGCACCACTGGTGCATGCATTGGCAACTGTCAGATGATGCATCACACAGCTGAGACTCACCCACAGATCGCGCGATTGCGAGGATCGGATGGCAGGCGTAGCTCCTGGTCATCTTAAATGCATGCCCCAGATGGCGCACGTGCGATCTGGTGTGCTCCCTCGTGTCGGTGGGTGGTGTCAGATCACACATGGAGAATCTCGACCGCTCAATTGAGATCGAGCGACCCTATTTTACCTGGTGTTGTAGCGGGTGCGGTGAATTGCGACTCGAACTCACGCTCGCGGTTTGTGAGCACTTGTCTTCACCGTTAAGACAAAGCGGCGCTTTGTCAAGTGGAGGCGGTGCAATCATGTCCGCCTTGACCGTTGGATGAAGATCCAACGGTCGAGGTGAGTCCTTGCTTGAGGCTGGGTGCGATGGCTCAGGTGGGGGGGTGGCCTGGATAGAGCCACGTGGCACCATCTAGGCCGTCCGTCTTCATCTTCTTGTAGAGGGTGCTACAGAGCTCTGATCTAGGTGATTTTCGCATTGAGGGACTGCAATTGTTGCTTCGAATTCATCCGTACTATTGGATTCTTCATTCGAAGCCCATAAAGATGTCACAATACCTCCTGGCCATATAAAATGGAGGAATTAATGTACATAATACACAACTATCCTAAATGCCATGCAATAGATGCTATGCAGTATTTATAACATGATATGCAATGCTAAGCCTAGGAACTATCATAAATAAGCATTTTATCATTAATTCATGTGTGTTTATCATACCCCCATGCTTACTTTTTGCTAGTCCCTAGCAAAATTAACCTAAATGCTATGTATAAAAGTAGAATCAGGATTCGATTACTTAGGCAAAATTTGTCGATTGCTTTAGAAAATCTCAACTCCAAGACCTAATTACAAAAACTCAATAGTACCCAGGTGTCTACCAGAATGCTGACCGCCCAAGTCCTCGCTTTATTTGAAAAGAGAAGATACATTTTTTTATTTTGTTTTTCTTCTTTTCTAATTTTTTTGGACCTTTGGAGTTTGAGGTTTTGGGATAACTTTTTATGGCTACCCAATTCGTCCAAGACTCGAAAAGGACTCTAAGTGCTAAGCATCTAGTGAAAAGAGTGAAAGTTTCACTACGTAGCTATTAAAATGGAATTTGGGTTTCTATGACCCTAGGTGACCTTACCTAGAGGTTTATCTTTTCGAATGGTAGCTTTCTTCCTACTTTTATTTATGGGGTCAACATAAGGGCGAACCCAGTGTATATCTCACCAGTTTATTCTACTTCCCCGCTTCTTCCTGAAGTATTTTGGAAATTATTGTGCATTTTTGTGAGTTGGGCTCTGGACAATCGGCCAATGGGCTGTTACCCACGGCAACTTGCCAGCCATACTCGTGCAGTGAAGTGTGATTTTATTTTTTTTTTATTTTTCTCCTTTTCTATTTTTTTCTATTTTTATTTTTTTTAAGTAGGTGGCTTCCCTGTTATAAGATTTACCTAAAGGTAGTACGAAGAAAATGGTCTTGTGGCTAAGCTTTGGACAACCGACTGATGAGCTGTTACTACCAACAACTTGCTAGCCATACCACCCTAGACAGTTCATTAACTACCCAATTTCTGAAGAAACTGCCAAAAAGTGAGTCAGTGCAAAAAGTGTATAGATGCTTAGGTTTAAAGTCCCCTCAAATCAGAGGGCGGGTTGATAAGTCGTATAATTATCACCCCAATTTATTGACCAGTTTAAAATAGAATTACTTGGCGAGGACTTAAGACTAAGACCACATTTGAGTGGATACCCGGGCTAATTAAGCCCGAAGACCTGAAGAGTCTAAGTACTCAGGTCCCAAAGTATCAATTCCTAAAGTTTGCAACTCTTAACGCCTAAGTTCTCATCTCCTAATTCTTTTTCTTTTAAGATGAAAACAGGAAATTACTGTTACGGCTGACAAAAAAAAAGCTCATAAGAAATATCCACCCCCATGCTTAACTAATGTAATGTCCTCATTGTTAAAAATGAAAGCATGCAGGAGAGTAGAAGTAGAAGAATAGCACTTGGTTTCCATGAGATTATGGTCAGCTCGGAATAGTCTTTACACGTGCTGAGTTTAATGCCTTCAGCTAGGCGATGATCGGCACGCGATGGTTAGGGCAAGGTAAGAACAACCTTGTCCGAGATGGGTTCAGGGAGCACATGGTTAACAAAGGGTTTGAGATGATGTCTGTTGACCTTGAAGGAATTACCCATCTTTGGGTTAGAGATTTCGATGACCCTGTTAGGGAAAATCCGCTCAATAACAAATGGGACATCCCACTTAGACCTAAGCTTATCGGGGAAGAGCTTTAATCGAGAATCGAAAAGCCAGACCTTCTGGTTCGGCTCAAAGCTCTTATGTGAAATCATCTAGTCATGAAGAGCTTTGGTCCTTGCCTTATAGAGTCTGGCATTTTCATAAGCATCATTCTAAGCTCCTCCAACTCAGATAGGTGGAGTTTCCTAGTCTTCTCGGCCAACTCTAGGTCAAAATTACATTTCCTGATGGCCCAAAATGCCTGGTGTTCTAGCTCTACGGGTAAGTGGCACGCCTTACCAAACACCAGACGGAACAGAGACATACCGATAGGCATTTTGTATGTCGTACGATAGGTCCAAAGAGCATCATCTAGCTTTTGGGTCCAATCCTTCCTATCAGGCCTTACGATTTTTTGCAAAATGTTTTTGATCTCCCGATTGGAGACCTCAGCCTATCCGTTCGTCTGAGGGTGGTAAGGTGTGTAAATCTGATGATTCACTCTGTATTTCCCCAATAAATTCTGAAACTGGGCATGAGTGAAATGCGTGCCACCATCACTGATAATCGCCTAAGGAATCCCAAACCGACTGAAGATATTCTTCTTCACAAAATTGATGACCACCTTGTGGTCATTGGTCCAGGTGGGGATTGCCTCAATCCATTTGGACACGTCATCAACAGCGACCAGAATATACTGGTGTCCAAATAAAGGAGGAAAAGGTCCCATGAAGTCGATGCCGCAAATGTCAAAAATTTTGATGTAAAGTATTGGGATCAGGGGCTTCATATCTCCTTAGCCATGTTCTCGAGTTCTGGCATTAGGTACACGACTTTGAGAATTCCTGGGCATCCTTAAATAATGACGGTCAATAGAATCCAGATTGCAAGATTTTTGCTACCGTCTTTTTCCCAGAAAAGTGTCCACCACACACAGATGTATGGCAGAACTCAAGTATATTATGGAACTCAATTTCCGGGATGCATCGGCGAATAATCCGGTATGCGCCAATGCGGTACAGCCCAGGATTGTCCCAAAAATAATATTTGACCTTAGACACAAGTCTGTTCCGTTGTTGTTTGGTTCAATCCTGGGGATTTGACCAATGGCCAAATAATTGACGATATCCGCAAATTAGGGGGTTCAGATACCCGAGACTATAAGGATAATCTCATCCAGAAAAGTGCCTGAAATAGGGATATCCGGATGAGGAGAATCAATTAGGATTCACGAGAGGTGACCCGCTACTACATTTTGTGTCCCGGCTTTATCCTTGATTTCAAGATCAAATTCTTGACGTAACAGAATCCAGCGAATAAGCCAGGGCTTGGCATCCTTTTTGGCCAAGAGATGTTTCAAGGCCGAGTGGTCAGTATAAATGATGACACGAGAACCTAAAAGATAAGCCCTGAATTTTTCCAAAGTGAAAACTACAGGTAGCAATTCTTTTTCAGAAATGGTGTAGTTCCTTTAGGCCTCGTCCAGAGTCTTGCTAGCGCAGTAAATCACAGAGGGCTTTTTTCAATCTTTTGACCCAAGACAGCCCCGACAGCATAATCAGATGCGTCAGCCATAATCTCAAATGAGGCTGTCTAGACCGATGGTTGAAACATGGGGCACAGGTGAGTGCCATTTTTAACAAATCAAATGCCTTACGGCATGATTCATCAAACTTGAACGGCGTGTCTTTGGCCAAAAGGTTACTCAAGGGTCGAGCAACCTTTGAGAAGTCCTTGATGAATCTTCTATAAAAATCCACATGCCCAAGGAAAGATCAAATCTGTTTCACGGATGTGGGTGGAGGAAGTCTAGAGATAGCATCCACCTTAGCCTTATCAACCTCAATGCCCTGATTAGAAACCACATGACCCAGGACAATGCCTTCCCAAGTCATAAAATGTCTCTTTTCCCAGCTAAGGACTGGCCGTGTCTTGATGCATCTCTGGAGGATCAATTCCAAGTTAGCTAGGCAGGACTCAAAAGAATCTTCGAAAATGGAGAAATCATCCATGAACACCTCAAGACAATCTCCCACCATGTCAGAAAAGATGGCTAGCATGCACCTTTGAAAAGTCGTGGGTGCATTGCAAAGCCTGAACGACATTCTAAGGAATACAAAGGTTCCATAGGGACACGTGAAAGTTGTCTTTTCCTGGTCCTCGGGATGGATAGGGACTTGGCTATATCCCGAATAATCATCTAGGAAGCAAAAGTATTTCTGCCCAGCTAACCTTTCTAAGATTTGATCAATGAATGGCAAGGGAAAGTGATCCTTTTTGGTGGCTGTGTTCAGCTTCCTATAGTCAATACAGACTCTCCAAGCATAAGCTGAACGAGTGGTGAAGGTTTTCCCTTTCTCGTTAGTCATAACGGTTATTCCCACTTTCTTAGGTACAATCTGAATGAGGCTAACCCACGGACTATCTGTGATTGGGTATATAATTCTAGCATCGAGCCACTTGATTATCTCCTTCTTGACCACTTCTCTAATATTCAGGTTTAATCTCCTTTGCATTTCGCAAGAAGAGCGGGATCCATCTTCCATGAAAATACGATGATTACAATAAGATGGCTCGATCCCCCTAAGGTCAGGGATGGTCCAACCAATTGCTTCCTTATTGTTCTTAAGGACCTTAATCAACCTCAATTCTTTCTCCTTAGTTAAATCAGTACTAATAATCATAGGGAGCATGTTCTCAGGTCCTAAGAACTCGTATTTCAAATTTTTAGGCAATGGTTTCAATTCAAGCTGAGGTGTGTTTAGTATAAAAGGTAGGGAGGATGCTGATGAAGATTCATCAAGACGATCTAGTGGAAGAGGCTGGGAGTGAACAAAATCGACAGCCTCTTTGGAATGTGGTAGGTTTACCACAGAGGGTTGTGGGTTGGGTTCGCTAAAGATGGTGGAGTCCTCGAGTGCACTGATCATCATACAAGTCTCAAAATCATGATCCTCGAGCTCCTCAATGAAGCCACAATCCTTAAATCCTCTTATCGCCTTAGAAATATCCAAAGTTAGCTTCTATCCCCAAAGGCGATCTTCATACTACCACTCTCGCAGTTTATGTTGGCTTTGACAGTGCTAGGAACGGGTGCCCCAGAATGATGGGCGTGTTCCTCGAGTCATTAGGTACATCCATTTCAAGAACCAGGAAATCTACGGGAAAATAGAAATCCATGACCTTGACAATTGCATCCTCAATAATGCCCTTCGGTGTGGTGACTGAACGGTCTGCTAATTGCAGCGTTACTGAGGTTGGCCTAAGTTCACCTAACCCAAACCTCTCATAAAGAAAAGTCGGGATTAGGCTGATGGATGCACCTAAATCAATAGTGCCTTATCAAAAGTGTATTGCCTAATAATGCATGAGATCAAGGGGGCACCTGGATCTTTCTTCTTTTGAGGAAGGTGATGCAGGATCAAAGAACTTGCCTGCTCAGAGAGAATCACCTTCCTCGGAGTGGGTTCTTGTTGTCAACGTTTCTGTGCGGATTTAAAGGCGTATTACGTTGCAGTAGAACCGACAAAACGTTTAAACAAATAATTTTATTACTCGAACAACTAGAGTATCCGAGGTCGAACACAGGGAGCAAACTCAGTACTTTGTAAAACCCAAGAATACAACTGTTAAATGCAAATATAATTGATTCAAAGAGTTTTTAAGAAAGATGTAAAAAAAATAGAATTAGACGTCTGATTTATGTATCAGACGTCTTAAATGTGATCTTTCTTTCTCTTTTTCTTCTTCTGCTTTGCCTTTCGGATCTCTTTGCAATCTTCCCTTGTCCTTCTTCTTCTTCTCCTGCGAAGACTTCTAACCTTTCTGCTTTCCTTCTTCTCCTGCGAAGACTTCTTTCTTTCTTCTTCTTCTGTCTTGCTTCTCCTTTCTTCGTTGCCTGCCTTCTTCTTCTTCTTTGTCTTGCTTCTCCTTCTTCTGCAGCGGCCAAGTCCTTCTCCTGCAATCAGCCTGCCTGCACAGGGGAACAAAACCTAACCCTTCTCCCTCTACCCGCGCGTGTCTCTCTCAAGCAATTCACTCTAACCGCTCTACCAGAGCCACAGTATCAATCGGGTCGGATCGTACCCGGGACCAGGCGCACCTGCAGGTGTGTGATGCGCGAGGAGTGCGTAGGTCTAGGTCGGGTCGGATCCGCCAGGTCCACGTGGTCAGGCCGCGGACGAGGCGGGTGGGGTCAGTGAGGGACCTCACCCCTGTGCTTACTGAGGCGATAAGAATAAAGCGTAAAAACAACTTATACGGTACCTGACGGTTGCAATCCCACGATGTGGGACTATCTGGTCTCGCCTTCACGCGCGCCTGCAGAAACCTCATCGTGCGATTGCCCCACAGCTGCTGGCTCTGCTAGCGCTCCTCGGCTGGATTCGTTCACCTCGTGACACTTGCATTAGTATGCAGCACCTGTAGTCTGGAAGACCGGGTGCCTGGAGCCTCGCGGGAGCTTCATCAGAGGTCGTCCATGGCGGCAGCAGCTCGAATCCTGTCGTCCACAAAACGCGCCTCTCGGCCAAATCAGAATAGATAGAGACCTTCGCCGTGGCACGGCGAAGGCGGTGGGCAGTGCAGCAGGCCGCAGGTCGGCCTAGGCGTGCGTGCCTAGGTCAACCTGTGGCCGGAGATGGTGGGTTGGTCGGGGGGTGGTTGTGGAGGGCTGGAGTGGCAGTGGGAGGGTGGAGTGTGTTCCTGGAGGTGAGGTGGAGCTTTCGAGGTGGTTGGCGAGCCGTGTGGAGGGCTGGAGTGGTGTGGGCGGCTCGCCGGAGTGCGGTCGGAGGCGAAGACGATGGAGGTGGTTAGCGTCTGTCGAAGGTCGATCAAGGGAGATAACAGGGGAAAAGAGAGAGGAGAGGATGGAGAACGTATCTGGGGTTGTCTGGAGTGAAGGGAGGCAGTGGAGAGGACGGCTCGTGACTGCCGTCGTCGGGGAAGAAAGACCCTGGGGGAGGAAGCGGCGACGAAGATGAGGTCAGGAGCTTGCGCGCAGGGTACAGCGCGCCGCGGGAGGAAGAGGCGGAGAGGACTCTGCTGCTGGTATGGCAGCAGAGTGACGAGAAGGAGGGAAAGCGGTCGCCGGAGCTTGTGGGTCGTTTGGTCGGAGATGGGAGAGAAGAAATTTGGAGGGGATCTCCGTCAAAATCAAGCTTAAGATGAGTGGCCGGGTCCGAGGGGTGTTTTATAGGTGCTGGCCGCTCCTATCAGAGCGTGAAAGACGCGCAATTAGGTCAGCCGGTTCACCGGAGTTGGAAGGAAGAAAGATACCCACATCTCTCGTGCGTTCGCACGAGAGATTGGGTTCACGCCAGTGAATTTGATTGGCTTTAGAAGGAAGGGAATTCCTCAGAGAATCTCCCTTCCATTTCTGGGAGAGAATCTCTGAGGAATTAGAGAGCCATCTCTCTCGAAACTTCGTCGGAGCTCGGTTCTGCCCTAGCAATGGCGGCAGGACCGTTTTGCAAAGAAGGCGAGGAACCTAGGGGGCTCTCTGCAAGGATATTCAAAAGATAGGGACCTCTTTGTGATTTGGGTGTACTAACTTGCAAAGTAGGTCAAGATGACCTCCCCTTAGGTCCAAATTTTGGTACAAACCTAATTTGGCCCTAAAGAATCCAATGGTGAAGTTGGATTTTAGGTTTGACCTCGTTTGACTGGACATTTTGCGTAAAAACCCAAATTAGGTTAATTGAAGAGCTAAGACCCTAATCTAGGTCAAACTAGGTTCCAAAGGCCAAATTAAGTGTTCTAAACCCCAGAGGATGGTTTTCTATGATTTTTAGAGGGTTTGCTTGATTTTTATTCTGACTGGAACCTTGTTAATTTAAGCGGGTCTGTTTTAGGGTTACCAAGTGTCATTTAATTCTTAGATTGCACATAAACCCATTTCTGATTAATTCAACCCCCTTTGGACTATTTGACCTATGTTTTGCTTCTGAGAAATCCCGTTTATGTACTGCAATGGTAAAATTGCAGTTTTAACCTTTATTTCATGTTTTCTTCTCAGAGCACTTGTTCCTTCAGTTAAGCCTTCTTCTAGGTTATGTAGGAGCTTTTATCTTCTTTATTAGGTCAAAATGAGATAGTTATGGCTCATGATGAGGCTCTCATCATACCCCCATGCCTAGCTTTTGCTAGTCCCTTAGCAAAATTTCAAAGTTTTAACTTCCATTCTAGACCCAAAGTGTCCTTAGTTATGATAAGTGCTTCTTTTGTGATTAGGTAGGAATGCCGACAATAGGCCTAGAGGTACTCAAGTACCAACCAAAATCTGGACCTGTTCTGCTTTAGCCTCAGTCCTTCGCAAAGGTTTCTACGGCCCACAAAAACTATCCTAGGGTTTGTTGGACTCTGCGGTTAAAGCACCCGTGCTTGAGACATTTTTAGCCTACGCTCAGTTTGCAGTGCGTTTTTTTTTGTAAGAGAGAGATAGAGGATTTATTTGTTTGGAGAGCTTTTCTCTCTCTTTTCTTTTTATTTCTAGCTTCGGATTAGCTTCTCAACACGGTCTGTATCGGATTCCTCGTCCCCATCATCAATCCTCAAGGGTCCCTGGCTTTCGAGATTTTGAGATAATCCCGCCCATGGCAACCCCCGGAACCCTGGCTTTCGAGATTTCGAGATAATCCCGCCCATGGCGTTCCGTGGCCGAATTCAGACCCTGGCGATCGACATTTCGTGATAATGCCACCCATGGTATCTGAACCAGCAGAGTGCTTACATGCCCCCAGTAGGATATTTAAATATCCTAAGAGACAAGCACCGAGGAGACGATATGTTGTTACGCATCTTCGAGGGGAATTTCCCGCCTCTCCGCGCTGGGAACTTGTCCAAATCAACTTGTGTTGATTGGCCGCTCCTAATCTAGGTGACTTTTTCAGAATATTAAACGCTCTTGCGTGTTTTGAATATTTATGCGCACTGAACCAGACTGTGTGTGAATTTGGGTGCTTAGGTTACCGAATCCCGCAAACCGGAGGTCAGTTAACGAGGCCGAATACTTCCTAAGCCTTAGACCTAATACTTAAGCTTCGCATTTTCCTCAACCTCTTGAGGATTGTCCAGATTTTAACGGATACGTGAATTTTTAAGCTAAAAATCTAGCCCAAGAGGCCTAAGACCAGCGTTCCCGCTAATCTCTTGTTATATCTCCGTAGCATTTTTCTTTCCTTTTTCTTGACTCGATCTAGAACTTCAGTTAACCCCTTAATCTTTTACTAATGACTTTTTCTTTTTCTTTTCCTTTTGTGCTCCTTTCTTTATTTTTGCTCTTTTTGTCATTTTTCTTTCTTTTCCTCCTCTCATTTGTATGACCCTGAATTGTTCCTCCCCTCTATCAAGTCCTTTTTTTTTTTTTTTAAATGAAACCCTTTCTTGATATGAATTTTCTGACATTTTGCACTTTCATACCCCCCCATGCCTAAGATTTGCAATGTCCCCATTGTAAATTAGGTGGGTTCGAATTCAGCTTAGTTCATGTATTAGGACAGGTGTGTGGTGAGTGAATGGGTCGAAGCGACTTGTTGCGAACGATTTCTAATCTCGAGTAGGTATACCTGAGGTGAAGTCGGCTGTTCTAATGGATGAACCCTAAAGTGCAATATGAGTTCCGCATAGCGATGTCAGAAACGGTTTCAGGTTTTTCAAAGAATGACGGGTTGCCTCCCGTTAAGCGCTGAGTTTTACGCCATCGGCTGGGCGTAATGAGCTCAAGAGGAAAGGAGGGTAAAGGATGACTCAGTCAAATCTATATCGGTCATGTCAATGAACGGCTTGAGTCTCTGCCCATTCACGACAAATGGTTCAGAATCGTGGCTGAGTGGGCTGATTTCAATAGCTCCATTTCCGAAGATTTGGCGGACTAGGTAGGGTCCGACCCACTTGGATCTTAGCTTTCCTGGGAATAGTTTAAGTCGAGCATCAAAGAGTAAAACTTTTTGACCAGGATGAAAGACCTTTCTAGAAATGTGTTTGTCGTGAAAAGCTTTAACCCGTTCTTTGTAAATTCGCGAGTTCTCATATGCGTCGTGGCGTAATTCATCGATCTCGCTCATTTGAAATCTTCTGTGGGTTCCAGCCTTAGAAAGGTCGAGATTACAGGTCCGTACTGCCCAATAGGCTTTATGCTCCAATTCGACGGGGAGGTGACATGCCTTCCCGTACACTAGTCTGAAGGGAGACATTCCTAATTGGGTCTTGTGGGCGGTCCTATAGGCCCACAATGCTTCCGGAAGCCGAGAAGACCAGTCTTTTCTATCAGGTCGAACAGTAACCTGAAGGATCTTCTTGATCTCACGGTTAGATAGCTCAGCTAGACCATTAGTTTGGGGGTGGTAAGGAGTAGAGATTCGGTGTGACACCCCGTATTTGATCATCAGTGACCTGAACTGAGCGTTTGTAAAATGGGTCCCTCCATCCTGACTGACTTTGGTTTGGGTTAGGTAGGAGAGGTGGCTGCTGCTGAAATTCTGCATAAGATGTAGAAGCCTCCATCCTGTCTGGTGATGGAGTAGCAGGGGCCTGATAAATCAAATGTGCGTGGCCTGGATTTGGATTCATAATGCGCCTCTGGGTCGGCACATTATTTGGGTTGGGCAGAGGTTGCGAAGGAAGGGTGCTAGGTTGGCGAGAATTTGCCATCTGGGCCAGTTGGTTGCGAACCTCTGTGATCTCGTCCTTGTGCTGTTTTTGCATTGCCGCATTCGTCTTTTGAATGTCAGCCAGTGTTTGAAGGATAAGAGTCAGTTGATCCTGATTTTGCCCAGATTGGTAGGTGGGATTGGGCCGAGGCTGAGGCGGCTGATATGGACGAGGAGCTTGTGGGCGGGGTTGATATGGTGGTTTTTGAGAGTTTCCCGCCCACTGAAAGTTAGGATGATTTCGCCATCCAGGG
The DNA here is from genome assembly GCA_037157565.1 of Thalassia testudinum. NCBI lineage: Eukaryota > Viridiplantae > Streptophyta > Magnoliopsida > Alismatales > Hydrocharitaceae > Thalassia > Thalassia testudinum. The sequence continues at coordinate 1,312,728 of JAZHRO010000080.1, forward strand.
TTGTAGGTATTGGAGTATGGGTCATTCTGGATGGCGTTGAGGTCCTCGCAGTTCTGAGAAACCTCAGGAAAGTCAGAATACGAGGGTTCAGAGTTCCCCCAACTCGAGTAGACGGGATCGGAGGTCACTCCGGTCTGGGAGGTAGACGGGGGTGGATAGGGGCCCATCCCCTTGGCAGGTTGGTGATAGATGTTTTGCACTGTTTCCCTTGCCAGAGGAGGTCGTGCAAAAGAGTTTTGTGCAGAGGTGGCTTGCTGCAAATGTCGAGTTAGCTCGTCCACCTTCTTTTCTATGATAGAGACCTTGTCCAACCGACTAGCCATCAATTCCAGGTCAACAGAAGTGGACAGGTCCTGCGTCTCATGTGTCCCTCTTAGATTCGTCGATGCGCGGGCATTCGTCCTGTCGAATAAGCCCAAGGAGTCATTGTTTATGGAGTTCTCGCACATGTTTTCGAGAATCTCCCACACCGTGTCCTCGTGTTGGCCCATGATGTTTCCTCCACATGTTGCATTGACGATTAGATGAATATCCTCACGGAGTCCCTGGTAAAAAGACTGGACTTGTTCCCACTTAGGAACTCCGTGATGGGGACACTTTCGCATGAGATCTAGGAATCGATCCCAAGCTTCGTGAAGAGGTTCTCCCTGTTGTTGAGTGAAATGAGTGATCTGGTGGCGCAAGGCATTCGTCCGGCCAACAGGGAAGAATTTTTTCAAAAATTCGGACTGTAATTCCTCCCAAGTGTTGATCGGGCGGGTCTGAGTCTGATACCAGTGCGCGGCCTTGTCCAAGAGGGAGAACGAAAACATTTTCATGAGTAGGATATCCCGGTTTTGTACATCTGACCCGAAAGTCTGGGCCAGATGCTTGAGTTGTTTAATGTGTTGGAATGGATCCTCAGAGTTAAGCCCATGGAACTTTGGTATGGCATGAATCATATTGGGCTTTAGATCAGAATCGGGTCCTCCAATTGGGATTCGTACTCGGGGTTCGATTGCCACCGCAGCGGGATTATAGTGATCTCGCATCATAGGTCGCTGTGGTGGGTTTACAAAGTTCTGAAAGAGATCGTTCAAGCGTTGAAGTTGGTGTTCAAGGTTATTCTCCTCTTCAATGGGTTGTGCCATGATGGGAGAAGAGGGAGAATCAGGGTCTGAATCAGATGAAAGATTTATGTGGTGGGGTTGCTGCACAAACAAGGGCGTCGAGGCTTGGCCTCGGCGAGAATGAATTTCTAGAGGAGGTCTTAAAGGTGGTCTTAAGGACCTCCTACCAAACATGCACCGGAAGATGTGATGAGATTAGAAGGTGCTGGACCCAATCAAGACACCCAAGAATTGTTGGGTGACTATAGAGGTTCGGGGCAGATGGACCCCTGGATCAGAAGATCGTCCACCTGAGAAATACCTGGGCAGCCAGAGAGGGAGAGTCCCGCAAAGACCCCTACATGGTAGAGCGTCCCCACGGGTTACAGGGTTTCCCCCACCCGACCTCTCTTGTCACTGCGGTTCCAGGTAGACCAGAATGGGGATCTTGACCTCTTAAGTCTACCTTTTTTATTTTAAGATCAAGGTGCTTAATGTTCCACTTGAACTTTTAAGTATTTTGAGTGCAAAAAGTGACCTAATATTAAGGTTGGTTGACTCGAGGGATCAACTTCACCTCTTGTTCCTTTGAGAGCTTTTAGGTCCTTCCTTTTATGATTCAAATGGATTATCAGCCTGATTTGCTTAGGGTTCCTCTTGTATAAATATTTTCAAACACGGTTTAGGCACACTTCTTTTTGGAAAGTTTGTTTCTTTGTTTTAGAGAAGATGTGTCTCTAAAAACCCTAGCTTTGCAATCCTAACTTGGCTCTAATGGGTCCAATTTAGTTGCCTTAGAATTTAGCACCTAGGGCTCAATCAAGAAAGTTTTAGCCCTAGTTGCCTTAGTTGGATGACAGACAAAAATATGTTGAAATGAAAATCAGGCAACTTGATGAGTTACTAAATATAAGACAGGTAGCCCTAAGTTGATTTCTCCCCCTTTTTTTTTTCTTTTTTTTTTTTTTTGATTGTGAGAGGGTTAAGGGAGAGGGCTTATGGAGATTACCTGCTCCAGTCTGTTGTGCAGTTGCTATTCTTTCCTTTTTGTTTTGCTTTCCCTGATTGAACACAACAAAAGAGAAGTTAAGTCAGATATTAAATAGAAAAGTTGTACTCAAAAGCTTTAAAAGTGCCCGTTGCTCCCCGGCAACGGCGCCAAAATGTTGTCAACGTTTCTGTGCGGATTTAAAGGCGTATTACGTTGCAGTAGAACTGACAAAACGTTTAAACAAATATAAATAATTTTATTACTCGAACAACTAGAGTATCCGAGGTCGAACATAGGGAGCAAACTCAGTACTTTGTAAAACCCAAGAATACAACTGTTAAATGCAAATATAATTGATTCAAAGAGTTTTTAAGAAAGATGTAAAAAAAATAGAATTAGACGTTTGATTTATGTATCAGACGTCTTAAATGTGATCTTTCTTTCTCTTTTCCTTCTTCTGCTTTGCCTTTCGGATCTCTTTGCAATCTTCCCTAGTCCTTCTTCTTCTTCTCTGCGAAGACTTCTAACCTTTCTGCTTTCCTTCTTCTTCTTCTTTGTCTTGCTTCTCCTTTTTCTGCAGCGGCCAAGTCCTTCTCCTGCAATCAGCCTGCCTGCACAGGAGCAAAACCTAACCCTTCTCCCTCTACCCGCGTGTGTCTCTCTCTCAAGTAATTCACTCTAACTGCTCTACCAGAGCCACAGTCTCAATCGGGTCGGATCGTACCCGGGATCAGGCGCACCTGCAGGTGTGTGATGCGCGAGGAGTGCGTAGGTCTAGGTCGGGTCGGATCCGCCAGGTCCGCGTGGTCAGGCCGCGGACGAGGCGGGTGGGGTCAGTGAGGGACCTCACCCCTGTGCTTACTGAGGCGATAAGAGTAAAGCGTAAAAACAACTTATATGGTACCTGACGGTTGCAATCCCACGATGTGGGACTATCTGGTCTCGCCTTCACGCGCGCCTGCAGAAACCTCGTCGTGCGATTGCCCCGCAGCTGCTGGCTCTGCTAGCGCTCCTCGGCTGGATTCGTTCACCTCGCGACACTTGCGTTAGTATGCAGCACCTGTAGTCTGGAAGACCGGGTGCCTGGAGCTTCGCGGGAGCTTCATCAGAGGTCGTCCATGGCGGCAGCGGCTCGAATCCTGTCGTACAAAAAATGCGCCTCTCGGCCAAATCAGAATAGATAGAGAACTTCGCCGTGGCACGGCGAAGACGGTGGGCAGTGCTGCAGGCCGCAGGTCGGACTAGGCGAGCGTGCCTAGGTCAACCTGTGGCCGGAGATGGTGGGTTGGTCGGGGGGTGATTGTGGAGGGCTGGAGTGGCAGTGGTAGGGTGGAGTGTGTTCCTGGAGGTGAGGCGGAGCTTTCGAGGTGGTTGGCGAGCCGTGTGCAGGGCTGGAGTGGTGTGGGCGGCTCGCCGGAGTGCGGTCGGAGGCGAAGACGATGGAGGTGGTTAGCGTCTGTCGAGGGTCGATCAAGGGAGATAACAGGGGGAAAAGAGAGAGAAGAGGATGGAGAACGTATCTGGGGTTGTCTGGAGTGAAGGGAGGCAGTGGAGAGGACGGCTCGTGACTGCCCTCGTCGGGGAAGAAAGACCCTGGGGGAGGAAGCGGCGACGAAGATGAGGTCAGGGGCTTGCGTGCAGGGTACAGCGCGCCGCAGGAGGAAGAGGCGGAGAGGACTCTGCTGCTGGTATGGCAGCAGAGTGACGAGAAGGAGGGAAGGCGTTCGCCGGAGCTTGTGGGTCGTTTGGCCGGAGATGGGAGAGAAGAAATTTGGAGGGGATCTCCGTCAAAATCAAGCTTAAGATGAGTGGCCGGGTCCGAGGGGTGTTTTATAGGTGCTGGCCGCTCCTATCAGTGCGTGAAAGATGCGCAATTAGGTCAGCCGGTTCGCCGGAGTTGGAAGGAAGAAAGATACCCACATCTCTCGTGCGTTCGCACGAGAGATTTGGTTCACGCCAGCGAATTTGATTGGCTTTAGAAGGAAGGGAATTCCTCAGAGAATCTCCCTTCCATTTCTGGGAGAGAATCTCTGAGGAATTAGAGAGCCATCTCTCTCGAAACTTCGTCGGAGCTCGGTTCTGCCCTAGCAATGGCGGAAGGACCGGTTTGCAAAGAAGGCGAGGAACCTAGGGGGCTCTCTGCAAGGATATTCAAAAGATAGGGACCTCTTTGTGATTTGGGTGTACTAACTTGCAAAGTAGGTCAAGATGACCTCCCCTTAGGTCCAAATTTTGGTACAAACCTAATTTGTCTCTAAAGAATCTAATGGTGAAGTTGGATTTTAGGTTTGACCTCGTTTGACTGGACATTTTGCGTAAAAACCCAAATTAGGTTAATTGAAGAGCTAAGACCCTAATCTAGGTCAAACTAGGTTCCAAAGGCCAAATTAAGTGTTCTAAACCCCAGAGGATGTTTTTCTATGATTTTTAGAGGGTTTGCTTGATTTTTATTCTGACCGGAACCTTGTTAATTTAAGCAGGTCTGTTTTAGGGTTACCAAGTGTCATTTAATTCTTAGATTGCACATAAATCCATTTCTGATTAATTCAACCCACTTTGGACCATTTGACCTATGTTTTGCTTCTAAGAAATCCCGTTTATGTACTGCAATGGTAAAATTGCAGTTTTAACCTTTATTTCATGTTTTCTTCTCAGAGCACTTGTTCCTTCAGTTAAGCCTTCTTCTAGGTTATGTAGGAGCTTTTATCTTCTTTATTAGGTCAAAATGAGCTAGTTATGGCTCATGATGAGGCTCTCATCACATCTCTTCATCCATTGGATCCAATTAGAAGGGAATCCCCTTCGCTTAAAAATTTCCCATAGATATTGCCAAGATACAAAACCGTAGCTCGTCTAAAGTCCACCTTCCACATATTGGCCTTACACCTTCTTCTACGCCACCCCATCACAACTTCCTGTGCAACAATGAAAGATTCCTACAAAGACCTATCAGGAAGAAAGGCGGATTGCACCGGGTTGATCAGGTCCTTCAGTACCCTCTTCAATCTATTGGCCAAAATTTTTCCAATAATTAGATAAATGGAGTTGGACAAGGCAATCAATCTAAACTCTGATAGGCTCTCTACCCCGGCTTCTTAGGTAACAAGAATAGATAGGATCTATTAAATCTCTCAACTCCAGAGTTCCTAGCTTGAAACTCTCTTATGACCTCCAGCACATCAGTCTTTACGGTTGGCCAAAATTCCTTGTAGAAAAAAATCTAGAAACCATCTTGGCTTGGAGACCCTTCTGCATTCAAATCTTGCATGGCTTCTACCACCTCTTGCTCAGAGATAGGTGCTATCAACTATTCCCCCTCCTCAATTCCAACTCTTGGTATATTTGAAGATTTCATCCTCCACTACCCCCTCCCCACAGATCTAGTGGAATTCTTGAAAAACTAGATTGTTTCTCTTTTTATTTCATCCATGTTCGTAACGACTTGATCCCCCACTCTCAATGTAGCTATAAGATTGTGACGCCATCTTGAACTAGCTGCTAAGTGGAAGAACTTAGTGTTCGCATCCCCTTCTTTCAGCCACAATTGTCAAGATTTCTCCCTCCAGTCAATTTCTCTCTTCAAGTCCTCATCCACCATCGACTACCAATGGATACGCTGGCACCTTTCCACCTCAGACAATAGTCCCATATCTTCCCTGATATCCAAACTCTTCACCATCTCTAGAGCCTCAGATCGTCGTCAACCTCTTAGAATCTCAGAGGTGCGTCTGAATTCCCTCAGAACATTACGTAACTCCCTCAATTTAGTGGTTAACCTAACGGTTGCAGAGCCAGCCACGAGCTTTGAGTTCCGCCAATGAGAAATCATCTCCCTACATCCTTCCTCCTTGAGCCATGACTTCCTAAATTTAAAATAGGTGCCACACAAGGCATCTTCACCGCAATCCCACATGAGCGAAGTATGATTTGAAAAAGGATGAACTAGGCCTACCACCGACGATATTTGGAATGTCTCCAGCAATTTAGAGTTCCCGAAGAAACGATCCAACTTGGACATTTTCCCATTACCATTCCTCCATGTATATTCAGCTCCGGTGGACGGATATTCATTAAGACCTAGCTTTGCAATGGCCATATGAAACCCTGTCGATGCTTGATCAGCCCTCCTGCTCGCCCTATCTACGTTAGATAGTGTGCAGTTGAAATCATCCCCCACCAGCCATGGGCTTCCAGATGTCCTTACTGCCACATGAGAAAGTTCATCCCACAATCCAGATGTCCGGCTAGCTGCACACGGACCATATATACATGTAACATAAAATTCATGTTCACTACAGCTCGTTCTGAACCTACATGTCAATTGGTGATTCTCCTTCCATGAGTCATTTAGTATTAGACGAGGTCGCTTCCACCAGATAGCCAAGCCACCAGATCTTCCCATCGCATCTAAAGATCGCACCTCTGCCTGTCCATTCTGCAGCAATGAGGACCATACAGAGGCATCCCCTTCTTCGAGATGTGTCTCCTGTAAGAGTGCACAATCTGCTTCCCACTCCTGCAAGTAGCGTGCCAGAGATGCCTTCCGAATGCCATCGCGCAACCCACACACATTCCAGGTGAGGATCTTCATTCCTTCACCTGATTATCACCTACCTTTCCTTTTGGAAAATGTTCCACCTACAAAATAGTCACAATGGCTTTCTCATCAGTCCCCTTCTCACCTCCCACCGTGCATCCCCTCAACTTGTAGGGAGACCTAATTGCCTTCATTTTGTAGGAAGATCCTACACCAAACTTTAAACTCCCCACAGTAGTAGGATTGACCACCATCATAGCCTTCCCATCCTGCCCTTCCTCCAGCTCTCTCCCTTGTATTCCCTCCATTGCACAGCTACCTTCTTGATCCCCACCAACATCACTACATTTAGTCATCACCCTGATAGGCTAGTCAGAAGCTATGGCCTCATCTTCCAAACCCTCCAAATCATGATGTTCCTTCCTTTTATTAGACTTTGGATAGTCAACCTGTATGTTACTACGATATTCAGGTCTGCTCCTACCACTGACTACCTCTGCAAAGGATCTTCCATTCCCCTGCTTAGTAGCCTGCACTTCGCCAAACAATATTTTCAGATGGAGCATCCATGAACTTCCCCAATATCGAAGAATAATTTTCTCCAGCACAAACCCCCCTTTAATCATTCGAACCTCCACCACAATAGACCTTCCATCCCCTTCTTGCATTCCCACCTCAACTCACCCTACAGTTACCTTCTCAACAACACCTCGCGTCCTCAAATGTATGGGTAGGCCCCGGATAACCAGTCTCCCCATCCCGATCTCTACACGCTGAGGGGGCCTCTCCTATGAAGCGCTGTCAAAAGGTGAGACCAGCTGCCAAATTATCGTCAAACAATTGAAATAGCTTATGCTGAATCGAAGTCTCTCCTCATCAAGCATTCCCAGCCCAAATAAAAAAATCTCAATTTACCCAACATCAAGATCTTCCAGTTAAAGGAGGAAAGGGACATAGAACTCACCAATCTACGGATTTCATCAAGACTTGCAGACCCCATCATGATCTCCCCAATTAGGGCACCCCGCAGCACCAACTCAACAGCAGCGACTTCATCAGCATAAGGCACCTCCACATCCATCATCTGGTCCAAAACCTTAGGGGGGCAAACAGGTCCTCCTCAAAACCTGGTTGCGGGGCACCTTATCTCCGTAGGGTTTCAATGTCTTACTCTTACCGCATGAATCCCTCCTATGCACCAAGCCACTACACACAAGGCAAAGGATTGGATCCCTACAAATGACCGCCATATGCCCTCGCCTTCTACACCTATAGCAAACAACATCTCTATTTTTCTGATTCCATTTGCCACTCCTACCCTCTACCCACTTCTTACGGGAGGTTGCACCGAAGATTTTCCTGCCAAAATCCCTACGTCGCCAACCCCTGGATCTCCATGTTCGCCATCCTTCGTCAGCCCCTCTGCCACTGCCATCATCCCTCCCAAACCCTGGAGCCATCATCTCTCCACCCTCCAACCCATCCTTCATTTTTAGTTTAGTCTACCATATATCCACCATAATTCAAGGCTAAGGAAGAAGAAGAAGAGAAGAAGATTAAGGGGGCATCCTACCTGCCCCCTTGGTGCCTTCTTCCCCTTCTCTCTTCATCCTTGTGCCACGCCAAGGAGGAGAATTCTTCAACTTGGAGGACGGCCAGGCATAGGAGGAGAAGGGTGGTTCACGCCCACCCTTGGAGGAGCATCTAGGGTGGACATCCACCCTTAGAGAGCAAGTGCACGCCCACCCCTAGGGCTTGCCTTGGAAAGCCACACCTTGGAGGAAGAAAGTCAAGAAAAGGAGCACTTTTTAACTACGGAAGCAACCGTAGTTGGAGCAAGAGCTTCGTCTTCTTCACCGACATTTTCAGAGGATCATTATTTTTATTTTATGCATTTTTATTTCTAGTAGTAGAAGCATTCCTCTACTAGGGTCTCTCATGTAAAACAATTCCACTTTTCCATAAAAATGTGCCTTCTTCTTAAATAGTTTTTGTGGTATCTTTATTGCAATTGTTTTTGCTTTATCTTTAGTGCACCTGCACCCCTTTCTTTCTAATTACCCTAGGCCTTCACGTGCCTAGGGTGAGTTTAGAAAGAAAGCAATTTCTGTCACTTAGGTTTTAGCTATTAGGTGTAGTTCGCTTTCCACCTTCAAACTTGTGTTGCCATTATTTCAAAACATAAAAATCATATATTCAAAAACAACAAAAAGAAAGTTGATTTCCATTTTGAAGCAAGAGATTTGATTTCCCAAAAAGTTTCCTCCTTGGACGACCCTAGATACTTCCCTATCTAGGTTTAATAAATTTAAGAGTTGATCGATTTTATGCATTACAATGACGTATTTTACAAACTGCGTAAAAGTCGTGTCACTTTTTGGCGTTGTTGCTAGGGAGGCATGGCTTTGCATTCATTTATTTCTCTTGCTTGAAGCGGATCTCATCCCCTTTCTCTTTTTCTCTCATGTGTGCAGGCGTTGCAGGAAGGAAGCGAGATTTTGAAGCTTGAAGTGCCTTGTCTTCCTGCAGAATTTCAAGTTAGTGATTCCAAAATTGGTCACACTTCTTCTAAAAAAAACTGCCAAAAAATACTAAAGCAAGCTTTCAGGACTCTAAATATCCTAATTAAGTGGAGTGGTGCAAATTCAAACCTGTTTGTTGCTTGTTTGCACTAATTAACATCACTCCACTTCAAGTGTTGGTGTTCTGATTTTCAAGTCCAGACTTCTGTCTAAACTTCAAAAATCAATTTCCAACACCACAGGCATCCAAAATTCTTGAAATTTCTCCCAGTAATTCCAAATCAAGTTGAGAACACTTTTGTCAAATTTCAGAGTAATTAGATTTGTATTTAATTTTTAAAAATTAGTGGACTATAGGGGGGTCACACCCTTTAATCTTCCTATTTTGCTAATATCCATGAATTTTAGAAATTTTTATACTCATTCAATTTTTATAGAATTTAGCTTTCTAGAATTCTTGGAAAATTCTACACATCATATAAATTCACCAAAATTTTTGGAGGTCAGTGGTGGTACTAAAAATTCTAAAATACCCATGGGTATCATTTTTGGACTTTGACACCAGCACAAAGATTTTTTTTTAAAAAAAATATCAAAAAAAAACCTAAAATCCTAAAAAAATATTTTCTGGAATCCTTGTTTGATTTTCCATAAATTAGTGGTGTTGTTTGGATCACTACTTTAAACAGAAAGCCTAAAAATAAACTCATTGGTAGTAAAATTTCTGTATTAGGATTCATGTGATTAGGATTTTCTATTTATTTCTAGAGACCAACAATTTAAAGGAAATTGATCTTCACCAACACAACCTATTTTTCCTTTGTTTGTTGAATCTCAAACTTGTTTGAAGCCTTAAAAAGGAAACCCTAAAACACATTAACCTAAATCAAATCCTAAAATACAGAAATTCATTCAAAATTGTGTGACAAGTTGTTTGCTATTGGAATCACTTTCAAATCTTGCACACACTAAAAATTGAAATAACAGGGCAGTACCCCAATTAACGCCCTCCATATTCTGTGTGCACTATAGTTGCCTAGACCTAATTAAAAATTGTAGCAATTTGACCCCTAAGGTTTCATCAACTTAGGCTTGCTATCTAGGTCTTAAGTTTTCTTTAGTTAATATCAATTATGTCATCTATATCTGGTGTCAGGCTAAGGGGTCGTGTCAAACGACCAGCCGCGGGTTTACACAAGCCCCTGGGGACCATTTGATTTTGCCTCCGCGCAAAAAGATCGCTTTTTCCATCTTCTTCTGAAAAAATGGAAAATCAACAAAACAGGTCCACTAACCCTTCCACTTCCACCTCTAATCCCACTTCTAATCTCAATTCTAACCCTTCCACCGAAAACCCCCCCACCTTTGACTTCCCACATTTGGAGCTTCCTAATGCTGATTTGCCTCAATCACAACATCAAGCCCCCAGCCTGATCTCTACACCTTGATGGCTGAGCAGATTGCTCAACTTAATGCCAATCAACAAGTGTTGACTAGGAATATCCAAAATCTAGCCAACCAAAGGCCAAACCCACCACCCCTTTAGCAGCCTATCATTTCTCTAAAAGATTTTTATGATCCTTCCTATGAGGAACGACGAGGGGTAGTCATACCTGAGGGGGACTTCGAGATCAAGTCGGTGATTCGAAATTTAATTAAGCATTTCCATGGACTTCCTAGGGAAGACCCATTCAGCCACCTTGAATAACTCCCTCTTCTTGCACAAACAACTCGATCCCGAAATGTGCAAGAAGACATTTGGCTAATGCAGCTATTCCTATTATCTCTTAAAGATAAGGTCGCTTATTGGTTTAGAACCATTAATTGACCCATCACCACTTGGCCTCAGGTCAAGAGCACCTTCCTTAAGAAATTCTTTTCCATAGGTCGTACTAATTCCCTGCGAAGATCTATTATGGCCTTTCAAAAAAAATCTGGCGAGACTTTTCATGATTCTTGGGAAATATTGTAAGATCTACTAAGAAGTTGCCCGCACCATGAGATTCGTTTATGGTAGCTTGTGCAGATCTTCTATCAAGGATTAAAAGATCAAATCTGACCTTTCGTCGACACCTCGTGTGGCGGCAACTTCTTGAATAAGGATGCTGAGAGTGCCTATGACCATTTTGAAGAAATGAGTGAAAACTCATTTAATCAAGTTTCCATGAACACATTTTGCAGAACTCCAAACCTGTAATTCAGTGTTCGTGAAATAGGCACTCAATCTATCCTGGTCACCCAAGACGATCTTCAAATGATCGCCCAGAAACTTGACCAGATACAAATAAATCAAAAGAAAATTGAGGAAAGACTTGCCACACCAACCCAAGCTCCACATATTCCACATCTAACCCACCCTAACATTCCTCGGAGAGAGAACTTGCACAATCTGAACACTATTTCTACTGATTATCATCAATACCCCGAGGCTTTTTATAATTCACTAGGGAATTACAATTATCCAAACTCTAACCCCACTAAAAACATTTCTACCCTCTAGGAGCAATATAGAAATTCTTCCAATTGGAAGAATTACCGAAACCACTCTTGGAACAACCTGGTTCCTCCTCAACCTTCAAATCAATTTAATGGGTATAGGTCCAATCCGACCTTTCATCCTGGGCCATCCCAACAAGACATCAATGCCCAGATAATGAGAACCCTGCAGGAAATGCAAACTAAGATGACGAAAGTAACCAGCAATATCACAAATCTAAATAGTCAGATTGGGGTTACTCCAACTTAAAGACCTCCAGGGAATTTTCCCTCCCAACCCATGCCTAACCCTAATCACCAGAGGAACCAGTATTCGGGCAGAAATCTAAACTACTCAAATCAGCCTCCTACTAATCCACCACCTTAGCAACCTCCCAGGTTTTCACAACAATAGGCCCCCCCACCTCCTCCAAATAATAATCCGATTGCACATGCAATTACATTGAGTATGAAAACCACCACTAATCCCTGGCCTTCACAAAAACCTAGCGAAATCCCCATCCCTGTGCAAATTGACTCTCCACTCCAACATCAGAAAGAAAAAGAAACACAAAAATCTCCGGACACGACTCCTATTCCTTTTCCCCAAGCTCTCCACCCCACCACCAATCAAAAAAAGAAATCTGAGCCCACCACAGAAGAACTCATGGATCTATTCAGGCAAGCTCAAATTAATATCCCTCTCCTCAATGTAATCAAGTATAAACCTGCCTATGCAAAATTTCTGAAGGATATTTGTACTCTAAAAAGGCAGGCCAAAAATCTAGGACAGGTACATCTTTCGAAGACAGTAAGCTCTGTCATATAGAGCAAGTATCCTCCTAAGATGAAAGATCTAGGGGCGCCAATAATTTCAGTTATTATTGATGATACTACTTTTGATCGCGCCCTCCTTGATCTTGGTGCCTCAGTTAGAATCATTCCCACGATTTTATTTGATGAGTTTCAGATTGGTGCACTAAAACTTGTTGAGGTTAACCTTCAATTAGCCGACCGATCTACAATCAAACCTCGTGGGATTGTTGAGGATGTTTTGGTCAACGTCTAGAATTGTGTCTTCTTCACAGACTTTCTGAACCTTGACAATGAGGTACATAAATCTTTAATGAATACCCCAATAATCCTTGGATGACCCTTTTTGGCCACCACAAAGGCAAATATCAATTGCCATACAGGCAAAATGAATATCACCTATGCAGGCCAAACTATCACTCTTGATATTTTTAAATCCTCCAGGAGATTCCATGATGATAATTTTTTCGAGGACTCAGATACAGAAATTTCAAATTTGGTGGAGACTATGTTGGTAGATACCCTTCCCGACCATAAATTTTTTGAGGAATCTGACTCAGAATCAGTGGTCGATGAAATCTTTGATTTGGAGACTTGTCTTCCATAATCTATTCCTGATAACCCCCTGATCATTCCCCTAACCCACCCACTATTCTCTCCCCCCACCCTTCCACACTAACTTCACCCACCCTTCATCATTCTTTCCCCAAACCCTTTCTAATGGACCTGCCACTAGACTCACTCGAGTATGGTATTCTTCCTGAATTAAAACCTTGTCTAGACTCGAGCCACACTTATTATTTTCAATCAAATTTCGATCCCTATTTTTCTTCCATTCAACTTTCTAGGGATCTAAAAGAAGACACATGTTTTGCGGGCATCCAAGTGTCCAACTACTTACACGATTGTTCGTCTTCTGTGTATACCTTTACACCCAGCTGAATGGCATTAAAGATAGCACTGGATGAGAGGTAACCGATTGATGAATGTGTTTCGCATGGTAGAAATTAGGGTTTGGAGAAACCCATCGTCGTAGTCGCAAAACTCGTTATCAAATACAATTTTATTGAAACTCCAAGGGAGTCCCGGGTCGAACATAGGGAGGCAACGTTTACTTTGTTTGAAAACCACGCTTCGTTTTATTTCTTTTAGGTGTTTTGTTATATTTATTTATTTTTTTTATATAAAGGATGCAAACAAGATGGATCATAATATAGATGGAATCAAATATGATATATTGCACAAATGTCTATTACAATAATCTATGAAAGCATAAAAGAGAGAGAGGTGAGAAGTAATCTCCCAAATCGGCTGTTTGGTAAGACAACGACACCTGGCGGAAGCTTGGACGAAAGAGTTGAGGAGCGGGACGATGGAGGTGAGATGTAGGAGGACATCAGGTAGAGGAATGCTTCACCGAGGCTCTGGAATGGAGGTGAGGAGGCGGAGGCGATCTGCTACTGGAATGGAGGTGGGAAGATAGCTCCAAGGCGACCTATGAAGGTGATGGGATGAGGGACAAATATTTGGTGTAAAGGAATGCTACACTAATAGGAGGCCTTTGGAGCTTGAGAGTAAGCTCTAATGGAGCTTTGGTAGGCTACTAGAGCTTAGAAGTAGGTGGGAGTAGACTAGGTAGAGATGAAGAGGAATGGGGGGTGTAAGGGTGTTTATATAGTGGTGGAATGGAGGTGGTTTGCGTGCACGGGCCTTTATTGACATTTAAGATGTCGCTAAAGACCCGCTAGAGACGTCGCTAAAGCATTCACGCGCCTTGGCTGGCGCTTGGAGGCTTGGCCGCAGTTGGCGTAGGGCACGGCTATCGGCGGTTGTTGGATCAAGCGTGGACGGCTGTGATCGTGAGAGGAGAACGCGTGCTTGCCTGCGTTTGAAATCCGCACCACTGGTGCATGCATTGGCAACTGTCAGATGATGCATCACACAGCTGAGACTCACCCACAGATCGCGCGATTGCGAGGATCGGATGGCAGGCGTAGCTCCTGGTCATCTTAAATGCATGCCCCAGATGGCGCACGTGCGATCTGGTGTGCTCCCTCGTGTCGGTGGGTGGTGTCAGATCACACATGGAGAATCTCGACCGCTCAATTGAGATCGAGCGACCCTATTTTACCTGGTGTTGTAGCGGGTGCGGTGAATTGCGACTCGAACTCACGCTCGCGGTTTGTGAGCACTTGTCTTCACCGTTAAGACAAAGCGGCGCTTTGTCAAGTGGAGGCGGTGCAATCATGTCCGCCTTGACCGTTGGATGAAGATCCAACGGTCGAGGTGAGTCCTTGCTTGAGGCTGGGTGCGATGGCTCAGGTGGGGGGGTGGCCTGGATAGAGCCACGTGGCACCATCTAGGCCGTCCGTCTTCATCTTCTTGTAGAGGGTGCTACAGAGCTCTGATCTGGGTGATTTTCGCATTGAGGGACTGCAATTGTTGCTTCGAATTCATCCGTACTATTGGATTCTTCATTCGAAGCCCATAAAGATGTCACAATACCTCCTGGCCATATAAAATGGAGGAATTAATGTACATAATACACAACTATCCTAAATGCCATGCAATAGATGCTATGCAGTATTTATAACATGATATGCAATGCTAAGCCTAGGAACTATCATAAATAAGCATTTTATCATTAATTCATGTGTGTTTATCATACCCCCATGCTTACTTTTTGCTAGTCCCTAGCAAAATTAACCTAAATGCTATGTATAAAAGTAGAATCAGGATTCGATTACTTAGGCAAAATTTGTCGATTGCTTTAGAAAATCTCAACTCCAAGACCTAATTACAAAAACTCAATAGTACCCAGGTGTCTACCAGAATGCTGACCGCCCAAGTCCTCGCTTTATTTGAAAAGAGAAGATACATTTTTTTATTTTGTTTTTCTTCTTTTCTAATTTTTTTGGACCTTTGGAGTTTGAGGTTTTGGGATAACTTTTTATGGCTACCCAATTCGTCCAAGACTCGAAAAGGACTCTAAGTGCTAAGCATCTAGTGGAAAGAGTGAAAGTTTCACTACGTAGCTATTAAAATGGAATTTGGGTTTCTATGACCCTAGGTGACCTTACCTAGAGGTTTATCTTTTCGAATGGTAGCTTTCTTCCTACTTTTATTTATGGGGTCAACATAAGGGCGAACCCAGTGTATATCTCACCAGTTTATTCTACTTCCCCGCTTCTTCCTGAAGTATTTTGGAAATTATTGTGCATTTTTGTGAGTTGGGCTCTGGACAATCGGCCAATGGGCTGTTACCCACGGCAACTTGCCAGCCATACTCGTGCAGTGAAGTGTGATTTTATTTTTTTTTTATTTTTCTCCTTTTCTATTTTTTTCTATTTTTATTTTTTTTAAGTAGGTGGCTTCCCTGTTATAAGATTTACCTAAAGGTAGTACGAAGAAAATGGTCTTGTGGCTAAGCTTTGGACAACCGACTGATGAGCTGTTACTACCAACAACTTGCTAGCCATACCACCCTAGACAGTTCATTAACTACCCAATTTCTGAAGAAACTGCCAAAAAGTGAGTCAGTGCAAAAAGTGTATAGATGCTTAGGTTTAAAGTCCCCTCAAATCAGAGGGCGGGTTGATAAGTCGTATAATTATCACCCCAATTTATTGACCAGTTTAAAATAGAATTACTTGGCGAGGACTTAAGACTAAGACCACATTTGAGTGGATACCCGGGCTAATTAAGCCCGAAGACCTGAAGAGTCTAAGTACTCAGGTCCCAAAGTATCAATTCCTAAAGTTTGCAACTCTTAACGCCTAAGTTCTCATCTCCTAATTCTTTTTCTTTTAAGATGAAAACAGGAAATTACTGTTACGGCTGACAAAAAAAAAGCTCATAAGAAATATCCACCCCCATGCTTAACTAATGTAATGTCCTCATTGTTAAAAATGAAAGCATGCAGGAGAGTAGAAGTAGAAGAATAGCACTTGGTTTCCATGAGATTATGGTCAGCTCGGAATAGTCTTTACACGTGCTGAGTTTAATGCCTTCAGCTAGGCGATGATCGGCACGCGATGGTTAGGGCAAGGTAAGAACAACCTTGTCCGAGATGGGTTCAGGGAGCACATGGTTAACAAAGGGTTTGAGATGATGTCTGTTGACCTTGAAGGAATTACCCATCTTTGGGTTAGAGATTTCGATGACCCTGTTAGGGAAAATCCGCTCAATAACAAATGGGACATCCCACTTAGACCTAAGCTTATCGGGGAAGAGCTTTAATCGAGAATCGAAAAGCCAGACCTTCTGGTTCGGCTCAAAGCTCTTATGTGAAATCATCTAGTCATGAAGAGCTTTGGTCCTTGCCTTATAGAGTCTGGCATTTTCATAAGCATCATTCTAAGCTCCTCCAACTCAGATAGGTGGAGTTTCCTAGTCTTCTCGGCCAACTCTAGGTCAAAATTACATTTCCTGATGGCCCAAAATGCCTGGTGTTCTAGCTCTACGGGTAAGTGGCACGCCTTACCAAACACCAGACGGAACAGAGACATACCGATAGGCATTTTGTATGTCGTACGATAGGTCCAAAGAGCATCATCTAGCTTTTGGGTCCAATCCTTCCTATCAGGCCTTACGATTTTTTGCAAAATGTTTTTGATCTCCCGATTGGAGACCTCAGCCTATCCGTTCGTCTGAGGGTGGTAAGGTGTGTAAATCTGATGATTCACTCTGTATTTCCCCAATAAATTCTGAAACTGGGCATGAGTGAAATGCGTGCCACCATCACTGATAATCGCCTAAGGAATCCCAAACCGACTGAAGATATTCTTCTTCACAAAATTGATGACCACCTTGTGGTCATTGGTCCAGGTGGGGATTGCCTCAATCCATTTGGACACGTCATCAACAGCGACCAGAATATACTGGTGTCCAAATAAAGGAGGAAAAGGTCCCATGAAGTCGATGCCGCAAATGTCAAAAATTTTGATGTAAAGTATTGGGATCAGGGGCTTCATATCTCCTTAGCCATGTTCTCGAGTTCTGGCATTAGGTACACGACTTTGAGAATTCCTGGGCATCCTTAAATAATGACGGTCAATAGAATCCAGATTGCAAGATTTTTGCTACCGTCTTTTTCCCAGAAAAGTGTCCACCACACACAGATGTATGGCAGAACTCAAGTATATTATGGAACTCAATTTCCGGGATGCATCGGCGAATAATCCGGTATGCGCCAATGCGGTACAGCCCAGGATTGTCCCAAAAATAATATTTGACCTTAGACACAAGTCTGTTCCGTTGTTGTTTGGTTCAATCCTGGGGATTTGACCAATGGCCAAATAATTGACGATATCCGCAAATTAGGGGGTTCAGATACCCGAGACTATAAGGATAATCTCATCCAGAAAAGTGCCTGAAATAGGGATATCCGGATGAGGAGAATCAATTAGGATTCACGAGAGGTGACCCGCTACTACATTTTGTGTCCCGGCTTTATCCTTGATTTCAAGATCAAATTCTTGACGTAACAGAATCCAGCGAATAAGCCAGGGCTTGGCATCCTTTTTGGCCAAGAGATGTTTCAAGGCCGAGTGGTCAGTATAAATGATGACACGAGAACCTAAAAGATAAGCCCTGAATTTTTCCAAAGTGAAAACTACAGGTAGCAATTCTTTTTCAGAAATGGTGTAGTTCCTTTAGGCCTCGTCCAGAGTCTTGCTAGCGCAGTAAATCACAGAGGGCTTTTTTCAATCTTTTGACCCAAGACAGCCCCGACAGCATAATCAGATGCGTCAGCCATAATCTCAAATGAGGCTGTCTAGACCGATGGTTGAAACATGGGGCACAGGTGAGTGCCATTTTTAACAAATCAAATGCCTTACGGCATGATTCATCAAACTTGAACGGCGTGTCTTTGGCCAAAAGGTTACTCAAGGGTCGAGCAACCTTTGAGAAGTCCTTGATGAATCTTCTATAAAAATCCACATGCCCAAGGAAAGATCAAATCTGTTTCACGGATGTGGGTGGAGGAAGTCTAGAGATAGCATCCACCTTAGCCTTATCAACCTCAATGCCCTGATTAGAAACCACATGACCCAGGACAATGCCTTCCCAAGTCATAAAATGTCTCTTTTCCCAGCTAAGGACTGGCCGTGTCTTGATGCATCTCTGGAGGATCAATTCCAAGTTAGCTAGGCAGGACTCAAAAGAATCTTCGAAAATGGAGAAATCATCCATGAACACCTCAAGACAATCTCCCACCATGTCAGAAAAGATGGCTAGCATGCACCTTTGAAAAGTCGTGGGTGCATTGCAAAGCCTGAACGACATTCTAAGGAATACAAAGGTTCCATAGGGACACGTGAAAGTTGTCTTTTCCTGGTCCTCGGGATGGATAGGGACTTGGCTATATCCCGAATAATCATCTAGGAAGCAAAAGTATTTCTGCCCAGCTAACCTTTCTAAGATTTGATCAATGAATGGCAAGGGAAAGTGATCCTTTTTGGTGGCTGTGTTCAGCTTCCTATAGTCAATACAGACTCTCCAAGCATAAGCTGAACGAGTGGTGAAGGTTTTCCCTTTCTCGTTAGTCATAACGGTTATTCCCACTTTCTTAGGTACAATCTGAATGAGGCTAACCCACGGACTATCTGTGATTGGGTATATAATTCTAGCATCGAGCCACTTGATTATCTCCTTCTTGACCACTTCTCTAATATTCAGGTTTAATCTCCTTTGCATTTCGCAAGAAGAGCGGGATCCATCTTCCATGAAAATACGATGATTACAATAAGATGGCTCGATCCCCCTAAGGTCAGGGATGGTCCAACCAATTGCTTCCTTATTGTTCTTAAGGACCTTAATCAACCTCAATTCTTTCTCCTTAGTTAAATCAGTACTAATAATCATAGGGAGCATGTTCTCAGGTCCTAAGAACTCGTATTTCAAATTTTTAGGCAATGGTTTCAATTCAAGCTGAGGTGTGTTTAGTATAAAAGGTAGGGAGGATGCTGATGAAGATTCATCAAGACGATCTAGTGGAAGAGGCTGGGAGTGAACAAAATCGACAGCCTCTTTGGAATGTGGTAGGTTTACCACAGAGGGTTGTGGGTTGGGTTCGCTAAAGATGGTGGAGTCCTCGAGTGCACTGATCATCATACAAGTCTCAAAATCATGATCCTCGAGCTCCTCAATGAAGCCACAATCCTTAAATCCTCTTATCGCCTTAGAAATATCCAAAGTTAGCTTCTATCCCCAAAGGCGATCTTCATACTACCACTCTCGCAGTTTATGTTGGCTTTGACAGTGCTAGGAACGGGTGCCCCAGAATGATGGGCGTGTTCCTCGAGTCATTAGGTACATCCATTTCAAGAACCAGGAAATCTACGGGAAAATAGAAATCCATGACCTTGACAATTGCATCCTCAATAATGCCCTTCGGTGTGGTGACTGAACGGTCTGCTAATTGCAGCGTTACTGAGGTTGGCCTAAGTTCACCTAACCCAAACCTCTCATAAAGAAAAGTCGGGATTAGGCTGATGGATGCACCTAAATCAATAGTGCCTTATCAAAAGTGTATTGCCTAATAATGCATGAGATCAAGGGGGCACCTGGATCTTTCTTCTTTTGAGGAAGGTGATGCAGGATCAAAGAACTTGCCTGCTCAGAGAGAATCACCTTCCTCGGAGTGGGTTCTTGTTGTCAACGTTTCTGTGCGGATTTAAAGGCGTATTACGTTGCAGTAGAACCGACAAAACGTTTAAACAAATAATTTTATTACTCGAACAACTAGAGTATCCGAGGTCGAACACAGGGAGCAAACTCAGTACTTTGTAAAACCCAAGAATACAACTGTTAAATGCAAATATAATTGATTCAAAGAGTTTTTAAGAAAGATGTAAAAAAAAATAGAATTAGACGTCTGATTTATGTATCAGACGTCTTAAATGTGATCTTTCTTTCTCTTTTTCTTCTTCTGCTTTGCCTTTCGGATCTCTTTGCAATCTTCCCTTGTCCTTCTTCTTCTTCTCCTGCGAAGACTTCTAACCTTTCTGCTTTCCTTCTTCTCCTGCGAAGACTTCTTTCTTTCTTCTTCTTCTGTCTTGCTTCTCCTTTCTTCGTTGCCTGCCTTCTTCTTCTTCTTTGTCTTGCTTCTCCTTCTTCTGCAGCGGCCAAGTCCTTCTCCTGCAATCAGCCTGCCTGCACAGGGGAACAAAACCTAACCCTTCTCCCTCTACCCGCGCGTGTCTCTCTCAAGCAATTCACTCTAACCGCTCTACCAGAGCCACAGTATCAATCGGGTCGGATCGTACCCGGGACCAGGCGCACCTGCAGGTGTGTGATGCGCGAGGAGTGCGTAGGTCTAGGTCGGGTCGGATCCGCCAGGTCCACGTGGTCAGGCCGCGGACGAGGCGGGTGGGGTCAGTGAGGGACCTCACCCCTGTGCTTACTGAGGCGATAAGAATAAAGCGTAAAAACAACTTATACGGTACCTGACGGTTGCAATCCCACGATGTTGGACTATCTGGTCTCGCCTTCACGCGCGCCTGCAGAAACC
Organism: Thalassia testudinum; assembly: GCA_037157565.1. Lineage (NCBI taxonomy): Eukaryota > Viridiplantae > Streptophyta > Magnoliopsida > Alismatales > Hydrocharitaceae > Thalassia > Thalassia testudinum. The sequence goes on from JAZHRO010000080.1 coordinate 1,333,669, forward strand.
TCATCGTGCGATTGCCCCACAGCTGCTGGCTCTGCTAGCGCTCCTCGGCTGGATTCGTTCACCTCGTGACACTTGCATTAGTATGCAGCACCTGTAGTCTGGAAGACCGGGTGCCTGGAGCCTCGCGGGAGCTTCATCAGAGGTCGTCCATGGCGGCAGCAGCTCGAATCCTGTCGTCCACAAAACGCGCCTCTCGGCCAAATCAGAATAGATAGAGACCTTCGCCGTGGCACGGCGAAGGCGGTGGGCAGTGCAGCAGGCCGCAGGTCGGCCTAGGCGTGCGTGCCTAGGTCAACCTGTGGCCGGAGATGGTGGGTTGGTCGGGGGGTGGTTGTGGAGGGCTGGAGTGGCAGTGGGAGGGTGGAGTGTGTTCCTGGAGGTGAGGTGGAGCTTTCGAGGTGGTTGGCGAGCCGTGTGGAGGGCTGGAGTGGTGTGGGCGGCTCGCCGGAGTGCGGTCGGAGGCGAAGACGATGGAGGTGGTTAGCGTCTGTCGAAGGTCGATCAAGGGAGATAACAGGGGAAAAGAGAGAGGAGAGGATGGAGAACGTATCTGGGGTTGTCTGGAGTGAAGGGAGGCAGTGGAGAGGACGGCTCGTGACTGCCGTCGTCGGGGAAGAAAGACCCTGGGGGAGGAAGCGGCGACGAAGATGAGGTCAGGAGCTTGCGCGCAGGGTACAGCGCGCCGCGGGAGGAAGAGGCGGAGAGGACTCTGCTGCTGGTATGGCAGCAGAGTGACGAGAAGGAGGGAAAGCGGTCGCCGGAGCTTGTGGGTCGTTTGGTCGGAGATGGGAGAAGAAATTTGGAGGGGATCTCCGTCAAAATCAAGCTTAAGATGAGTGGCCGGGTCCGAGGGGTGTTTTATAGGTGCTGGCCGCTCCTATCAGAGCGTGAAAGACGCGCAATTAGGTCAGCCGGTTCACCGGAGTTGGAAGGAAGAAAGATACCCACATCTCTCGTGCGTTCGCACGAGAGATTGGGTTCACGCCAGTGAATTTGATTGGCTTTAGAAGGAAGGGAATTCCTCAGAGAATCTCCCTTCCATTTCTGGGAGAGAATCTCTGAGGAATTAGAGAGCCATCTCTCTCGAAACTTCGTCGGAGCTCGGTTCTGCCCTAGCAATGGCGGCAGGACCGTTTTGCAAAGAAGGCGAGGAACCTAGGGGGCTCTCTGCAAGGATATTCAAAAGATAGGGACCTCTTTGTGATTTGGGTGTACTAACTTGCAAAGTAGGTCAAGATGACCTCCCCTTAGGTCCAAATTTTGGTACAAACCTAATTTGGCCCTAAAGAATCCAATGGTGAAGTTGGATTTTAGGTTTGACCTTGTTTGACTGGACATTTTGCGTAAAAACCCAAATTAGGTTAATTGAAGAGCTAAGACCCTAATCTAGGTCAAACTAGGTTCCAAAGGCCAAATTAAGTGTTCTAAACCCCAGAGGATGGTTTTCTATGATTTTTAGAGGGTTTGCTTGATTTTTATTCTGACTGGAACCTTGTTAATTTAAGCGGGTCTGTTTTAGGGTTACCAAGTGTCATTTAATTCTTAGATTGCACATAAACCCATTTCTGATTAATTCAACCCACTTTGGACTATTTGACCTATGTTTTGCTTCTGAGAAATCCCATTTATGTACTGCAATGGTAAAATTGCAGTTTTAACCTTTATTTCATGTTTTCTTCTCAGAGCACTTGTTCCTTCAGTTAAGCCTTCTTCTAGGTTATGTAGGAGCTTTTATCTTCTTTATTAGGTCAAAATGAGATAGTTATGGCTCATGATGAGGCTCTCATCATACCCCCATGCCTAGCTTTTGCTAGTCCCTTAGCAAAATTTCAAAGTTTTAACTTCCATTCTAGACCCAAAGTGTCCTTAGTTATGATAAGTGCTTCTTTTGTGATTAGGTAGGAATGCCGACAATAGGCCTAGAGGTACTCAAGTACCAACCAAAATCTGGACCTGTTCTGCTTTAGCCTCAGTCCTTCGCAAAGGTTTCTACGGCCCACAAAAACTATCCTAGGGTTTGTTGGACTCTGCGGTTAAAGCACCCGTGCTTGAGACATTTTTAGCCTACGCTCAGTTTGCAGTGCGTTTTTTTTTGTAAGAGAGAGATAGAGGATTTATTTGTTTGGAGAGCTTTTCTCTCTCTTTTCTTTTTATTTCTAGCTTCGGATTAGCTTCTCAACACGGTCTGTATCGGATTCCTCGTCCCCATCATCAATCCTCAAGGGTCCCTGGCTTTCGAGATTTTGAGATAATCCCGCCCATGGCAACCCCCGGAACCCTGGCTTTCGAGATTTCGAGATAATCCCGCCCATGGCGTTCCGTGGCCGAATTCAGACCCTGGCGATCGACATTTCGTGATAATGCCACCCATGGTATCTGAACCAGCAGAGTGCTTACATGCCCCCAGTAGGATATTTAAATATCCTAAGAGACAAGCACCGAGGAGACGATATGTTGTTACGCATCTTCGAGGGGAATTTCCCGCCTCTCCGCGCTGGGAACTTGTCCAAATCAACTTGTGTTGATTGGCCGCTCCTAATCTAGGTGACTTTTTCAGAATATTAAACGCTCTTGCGTGTTTTGAATATTTATGCGCACTGAACCAGACTGTGTGTGAATTTGGGTGCTTAGGTTACCGAATCCCGCAAACCGGAGGTCAGTTAACGAGGCCGAATACTTCCTAAGCCTTAGACCTAATACTTAAGCTTCGCATTTTCCTCAACCTCTTGAGGATTGTCCAGATTTTAACGGATACGTGAATTTTTAAGCTAAAAATCTAGCCCAAGAGGCCTAAGACCAGCGTTCCCGCTAATCTCTTGTTATATCTCCGTAGCATTTTTCTTTCCTTTTTCTTGACTCGATCTAGAACTTCAGTTAACCCCTTAATCTTTTACTAATGACTTTTTCTTTTTCTTTTCCTTTTGTGCTCCTTTCTTTATTTTTGCTCTTTTTGTCATTTTTCTTTCTTTTCCTCCTCTCATTTGTATGACCCTGAATTGTTCCTCCCCTCTATCAAGTCCTTTTTTTTTTTTTTTTAAATGAAACCCTTTCTTGATATGAATTTTCTGACATTTTGCACTTTCATACCCCCCCATGCCTAAGATTTGCAATGTCCCCATTGTAAATTAGGTGGGTTCGAATTCAGCTTAGTTCATGTATTAGGACAGGTGTGTGGTGAGTGAATGGGTCGAAGCGACTTGTTGCGAACGATTTCTAATCTCGAGTAGGTATACCTGAGGTGAAGTCGGCTGTTCTAATGGATGAACCCTAAAGTGCAATATGAGTTCCGCATAGCGATGTCAGAAACGGTTTCAGGTTTTTCAAAGAATGACGGGTTGCCTCCCGTTAAGCGCTGAGTTTTACGCCATCGGCTGGGCGTAATGAGCTCAAGAGGAAAGGAGGGTAAAGGATGACTCAGTCAAATCTATATCGGTCATGTCAATGAACGGCTTGAGTCTCTGCCCATTCACGACAAATGGTTCAGAATCGTGGCTGAGTGGGCTGATTTCAATAGCTCCATTTCCGAAGATTTGGCGGACTAGGTAGGGTCCGACCCACTTGGATCTTAGCTTTCCTGGGAATAGTTTAAGTCGAGCATCAAAGAGTAAAACTTTTTGACCAGGATGAAAGACCTTTCTAGAAATGTGTTTGTCGTGAAAAGCTTTAACCCGTTCTTTGTAAATTCGCGAGTTCTCATATGCGTCGTGGCGTAATTCATCGATCTCGCTCATTTGAAATCTTCTGTGGGTTCCAGCCTTAGAAAGGTCGAGATTACAGGTCCGTACTGCCCAATAGGCTTTATGCTCCAATTCGACGGGGAGGTGACATGCCTTCCCGTACACTAGTCTGAAGGGAGACATTCCTAATTGGGTCTTGTGGGCGGTCCTATAGGCCCACAATGCTTCCGGAAGCCGAGAAGACCAGTCTTTTCTATCAGGTCGAACAGTAACCTGAAGGATCTTCTTGATCTCACGGTTAGATAGCTCAGCTAGACCATTAGTTTGGGGGTGGTAAGGAGTAGAGATTCGGTGTGACACCCCGTATTTGATCATCAGTGACCTGAACTGAGCATTTGTAAAATGGGTCCCTCCGTCGGAAATTATAGCACGCGGAATCCCGAACCTTGAGAAGATGTTTTGATGAAGGAATTTTATAACGACTTTATGATTGTTGGTTCGGGTCGGAATGGCTTCTATCCACTTGGAAACATAATCAACTGCGAGTAAAATGTATTCGAAGCCATCCGAGGTAGGAAAGGGTCCCATGAAATCAATCCCCCAAATATCAAAAATTTCGCATACCAAGATCGGCTGTAGAGGCATCATGTCTCTATGGCTCATGTTGCCTAGAGTCTGGCAACGGGAACATGCCTTACAGTGATTGTATGCATCTTTGAAAATTGTGGGCCAGTAGAAACCACACTGGAGGACTTTCGATGCGGTTTTATGTCCCGAAAAATGTCCACCGCATGCCTGGTCATGGCAAAATGAGAGTATGTCTTTGATTTCCACTTCCGTGACGCATCGTCGGATTATCTGATCAGCACCAATGCGGAAGAGATACGGGTCTTCCCATAGGTAATACTTGGCATCGGAACGCAATTTGTCCTTTTTGGCCTTCGACCAATTGGGCGGAATCTGATGTGATGCCAGGTAATTAACAATATCGGCGAACCATGGAAGACTTGTACTGATAGTCAGGAGGTGCTCATCAGGAAAATGTTCTGTAATAGGTCCGGACGGATCAATAATTTCAGGAGGAAGGCGGGATAAATGATCAGCTACCACATTGTGCTTTCCCGCCTTGTCGCGAATCTCGATGTCAAATTCTTGCAACAGCAAGATCCAGCGGATTAATCGAGGTTTCGCGTCCTTCTTGGCCAGGAGATGCCTCACAGCTGTGTGATCCGAGTATATGATAACACGGGAACCCAGAAGGTATGATCTGAATTTTTCCAGGGCAAATACTACGGCCAGCAGCTCTTTCTCAGTAACCGTATAGTTACGCTGAGCCTCATCCAGTGTTTTGCTGGCGTAGTAAATGACCACAGGTTTCCCGTCAATTTTCTGTCCCAAAACCGCTCCTACAGTGAAGTCAGATGCATCGCACATGATCTCAAAGGGTTGAGACCAATCAGGGGACTGTAGGATTGGGGCTTGGGTGACTCGATCACGTAAGATCTCAAATGCTTGAGTGCATTCCTTGGAAATTCCGAAAGGCACATCCTTGGAAAGCAGATTGGTCAGGGGGCGCGCGATTTTGGAGAAATCAGGGATGAATCGAAGGTAGAAACCGACGTGCCCCAAAAAAGATCGGATGTCCTTAATCGAGCTAGGCATAGGGAGCTTGGAAATCAGGTTAACCTTAGCTCGATCCACTTGGATGCCTTTCTCTGAGATTAAATGTCCCAGGACAATTCCCTCAGGCACCATGAAATGGCTCTTTTCCCAGGAAAGAACCAAATTCACCTCGATGCACCGCCTGAGTATATGGACCAAGTGTTGGAGGCAATCGTCAAATGATTGTCCAAAAACTGAAAAGTCATCCATGAAGACTTCCAGATAGTCACCTACCATATCTGAGAATATGGCAAGCATGCACCGCTGAAAAGTTGCAGGTGCATTGCAGAGACCGAACGGCATCCTTCGAAACGCGTACGTCCCGAAGGGGCAGGTGAATGTGGTCTTTTCTTGGTCCTCTGGATGGATTGCCACCTGATTGTAACCGGAGTACCCGTCAAGAAAGCAGAAGAATCTATTTCCCGCTAGTTTCTCGAGGATCTGATCAATAAACGGTAGTGGGAAATGATCCTTCTTCGTGGAGGAATTTAGTCTTCTGTAATCAATGCAGACTCTCCACGAATTAGCTATTCGGGTAGGAATGACTTCCCCGGTTTCAGTCGTGATGATGGTAAGTCCTGCCTTCTTAGGTACCACTTGTGTTGGACTCACCCAACGACTGTCGGAGATCGGGTAGATGATCCCTGCATCTAACCACTTAATGATCTCCTTTTTCACGACCTCCTGTAGGTTAGGGTTTAGTCTCCTTTGCATTTCTCTTGAAGGTCGTGAGCCTTCTTCTGTATAGATTCGATGCGTGCAGTATGAAGGGCTTATACCAGTCAAATCATCTAGAGTCCATCCAATGGCTCTACGATGTTGCTGGAGAACAGAAATCAAACGGAGTTCCTGGTCAGGTGTGAGTCGAGAATTGATAATCACAGGAAACGTTTGATTTGAATCCAAAAAGACATATTTTAGATGTTCAGGTAGGGGCTTGAGTTCCATGACAGGATTGTCAGCAGCAGCGGGTGGTTCAGGGTTTGTATCGGGAGCAATGGTAGGAGTCATAGGTGTGTCTAGATTGTGTTCGCACTCCTCTGTTAGCGGTTTTTGATTTTCTAGTGGTTGATCAGGAATAATCAGGTTGTCCTCTATGTGCAGTTCATCAACCACGGCTTTGACATCACAAATTTCCTCTATAACCCCGCAATTAATCCCTTGTTGGGCTTTGAAAATGTCGATCTTCAGATTTTGATTCCCAAATTTTAATTCTATCTGGCCCTCTTCGCAGTTTATATTGGCCCTAGCAGTGGCCAGAAAGGGTCTCCCTAATATGATTGGTGTGTCCCTTGGGTTCTTAGGTGCATCCATGTCCAGTACTATGAAGTCCACTGGGAAATAAAAATCTCGTACCCTAACAATGACATCCTCGAGTATTCCTTTGGGTGACTTGATGGATCGATCAGCTAACTGCAATGTCACCTCAGTGGGTTTAAGTTCAGATTCTTCAAGGTGGTCAAGGAGGGATGTAGGTATTAAATTTATGGAGGCACCTAGGTCTAGTAGGGCTCTATCAAGTTGGGTTTCACCAATTTTACAAGAAATCAAGGGGTTCCTGGGTCTTTAGCCTTGGGTGGGAGTTTGCTCAGGATGACAGAGCTGGCTTGCTCCGACAGTACGATCGGATTCCCATCCTTGGTTCGCGGCTTACGTTTAGGTGTACATATGTCTTTCAAGAATCTTGCATAAGCCGGTATGTGGCGGATTGCATCCATCAACGGGATGTTTATCTGGACCTGTTCAAAGAGCTTGACCAGATCCTCCTCAGGAGCCACAGGTTTGGTTGTCCTTTTTCCTTTGGTCAAGGCCTCAGGAAATGGGATCCTAGCTGGTTCCTCTAGGATAGGTCCAGGTTCTTGATCTGGGACAGTAGTATCTTGGATGACTACCCTAGGGTCTTGGCGATTATCAGGCTTGGAGTGGTTCAGATAATGTGGGTCTTGTGTTGTTTTACCACTATGTGTTGTTACAGAGTTTAATCCAGCCTGACTTTGGTTTGGGTTAGGTAGGAGAGGTGGCTGCTGCTGAAATTCTGCATAAGATGTAGAAGCCTCCATCCTGTCTGGTGATGGAGTAGCAGGGGCCTGATAAATCAAATGTGCGTGGCCTGGATTTGGATTCATAATGCGCCTCTGGGTCGGCAAATTATTTGGGTTGGGCAGAGGTTGCGAAGGAAGGGTGCCAGGTTGGCGAGAATTTTCCATCTGGGCCAGTTGGTTGCGAACCTCTGTGATCTCGTCCTTGTGCTGTTTTTGCATTGCCACATTCGTCTTTTGAATGTCAGCCAGCGTTTGAAGGATAAGAGTCAGTTGATCCTGATTTTGCCCAGATTGGTAGGTGGGATTGGGCCGAGGCTGAGGCGGCTGATATGGACGAGGAGCTTGTGGGCGGGGTTGATATGGTGGTTTTTGAGAGTTTCCCGCCCACTGAAAGTTAGGATGATTTCGCCATCCAGGGTTGTAGGTATTGGAGTATGGGTCGTTCTGGATGGCGTTGAGGTCCTCGCAGTTCTGAGAAACCTCAGGAAAGTCAGAATACGAGGGTTCAGAGTTCCCCCAACTCGAGTAGACGGGATCGGAGGTCACTCCGGTCTGGGAGGTAGACAGGGGTGGATAGGGGCCCATCCCCTTGGCAGGTTGGTGATAGATGTTTTGCACTGTTTCCCTTGCCAGAGGAGGTCGTGCAAAAGAGTTTTGTGCAGAGGTGGCTTGCTGCAAATGTCGAGTTAGCTCGTCCACCTTCTTTTCTATGATAGAGACCTTGTCCAACCGACTAGCCATCAATTCCAGGTCAACAGAAGTGGACAGGTCCTGCATCTCATGTGTCCCTCTTAGATTCGTCGATGCGCGGGCATTCGTCCTGTCGAATAAGCCCAAGGAGTCATTGTTTATGGAGTTCTCGCACATGTTTTCAAGAATCTCCCACACCGTGTCCTCGTGTTGGCCCATGATGTTTCCTCCACATGTTGCATTGACGATTAGACGAATATCCTCACGGAGTCCCTGGTAAAAAGACTGGACTTGTTCCCACTTAGGAACTCCGTGATGGGGACACTTTCGCATGAGATCTAGGAATCGATCCCAAGCTTCGTGAAGAGGTTCTCCCTGTTGTTGAGTGAAATGAGTGATCTGGTGGCGCAAGGCATTCGTCCGGCCAACAGGGAAGAATTTTTTCAAAAATTCGGACTGTAATTCCTCCCAAGTGTTGATCGGGCGGGTCTGAGTCTGATACCAGTGCGCGGCCTTGTCCAAGAGGGAGAACGAAAACATTTTCATGAGTAGGATATCCCGGTTTTGTACATCTGACCCGAAAGTCTGGGCCAGATGCTTGAGTTGTTTAATGTGTTGGAATGGATCCTCAGAGTTAAGCCCATGAAACTTTGGTATGGCATGAATCATATTGGGCTTTAGATCATAATCGGGTCCTCCAATTGGGATTCATACTCGGGGTTCAATTGCCACCGCAGCGGGATTATAGTGATCTCGCATCATAGTTCGCTGTGGTGGGTTTACAAAGTTCTGAAAGAGATCGTTCAAGCGTTGAAGTTGGTGTTCAAGGTTATTCTCCTCTTCAATGGGTTGTGCCATGATGGGAGAAGAAGGAGAATCAGGGTCTGAATCAGATGAAAGATTTATGTGGTGGGGTTGCTGCACAAACAAGGGCGTCAAGGCTTGGCCTCGGCGAGAATGAATTTCTAGAGGAGGTCTTAAAGGTGGTCTTAAGGACCTCCTACCAAACATGCACCGGAAGATGTGATGAAATTAGAAGGTGCTGGACCCAATCAAGACACCCAAGAATTGTTGGGTGACTATAGAGGTTCGGGGCAGATGGACCCCTGGATCAGAAGATCGTCCACCTGAGAAATACCTGGGCAGCCAGAGAGGGAGAGTCCCGCAAAGACCCCTACACGGTAGAGCGTCCCCACGGGTTACAGGGTTTCCCCCACCCGACCTCTCTTGTCACTGCGGTTCCAGGTAGACCAGAATGGGGATCTTGACCTCTTAAGTCTACCTTTTTTTATTTTAAGATCAAGGTGCTTAATGTTCCACTTGAACTTTTAAGTATTTTGAGTGCAAAAAGTGACCTAATATTAAGGTTGGTTGACTCGAGGGATCAACTTCACCTCTTGTTCCTTTGAGAGCTTTTAGGTCCTTCCTTTTATGATTCAAATGGATTATCAGCCTGATTTGCTTAGGGTTCCTCTTGTATAAATATTTTCAAACACGGTTTAGGCACACTTCTTTTTGGAAAGTTTGTTTCTTTGTTTTAGAGAAGATGTGTCTCTAAAAACCCTAGCTTTGCAATCCTAACTTGGCTCTAATGGGTCCAATTTAGTTGCCTTAGAATTTAGCACCTAGGGCTCAATCAAGAAAGTTTTAGCCCTAGTTGCCTTAGTTGGATGACAGACAAAAATATGTTGAAATGAAAATCAGGCAACTTGATGAGTTACTAAATATAAGACAGGTAGCCCTAAGTTGACTTCTCCCCTTTTTTTTTTCTTTTTTTTTTTTTTTTTTAGATTGTGAGAGGGTTAAGGGAGAGGGCTTATGGAGATTACCTGCTCCAGTCTGTTGTGCAGTTGCTATTCTTTCCTTTTTGTTTTGCTTTCCCTGATTGAACACAACAAAAGAGAAGTTAAGTCAGATATTAAATAGAAAAGTTGTACTCAAAAGCTTTACAAGTGCCCGTTGCTCCCCGGCAACGGCGCCAAAATGTTGTCAACGTTTCTGTGCGGATTTAAAGGCGTATTACGTTGCAGTAGAACCGACAAAACATTTAAACAAATAATTTTATTACTCGAACAACTAGAGTATCCGAGGTCGAACACAGGGAGCAAACTCAGTACTTTGTAAAACCCAAGAATACAACTGTTAAATGCAAATATAATTGATTCAAAGAGTTTTTAAGAAAGATGTAAAAAAAAATAGAATTAGACGTCTGATTTATGTATCAGACGTCTTAAATGTGATCTTTCTTTCTCTTTTTCTTCTTCTGCTTTGCCTTTCGGATCTCTTTGCAATCTTCCCTTGTCCTTCTTCTTCTTCTCCTGCGAAGACTTCTAACCTTTCTGCTTTCCTTCTTCTCCTGCGAAGACTTCTTTCTTTCTTCTTCTTCTGTCTTGCTTCTCCTTTCTTCGTTGCCTGCCTTCTTCTTCTTCTTTGTCTTGCTTCTCCTTCTTCTGCAGCGGCCAAGTCCTTCTCCTGCAATCAGCCTGCCTGCACAGGGGAACAAAACCTAACCCTTCTCCCTCTACCCGCGCGTGTCTCTCTCAAGCAATTCACTCTAATCGCTCTACCAGAGCCACAGTATCAATCGGGTCGGATCGTACCCGGGACCAGGCGCACCTGCAGGTGTGTGATGCGCGAGGAGTGCGTAGGTCTAGGTCGGGTCGGATCCGCCAGGTCCACGTGGTCAGGCCGCGGACGAGGCGGGTGGGGTCAGTGAGGGACCTCACCCCTGTGCTTACTGAGGCGATAAGAATAAAGCGTAAAAACAACTTATACGGTACCTGACGGTTGCAATCCCACGATGTGGGACTATCTGGTCTCGCCTTCACGCGCGCCTGCAGAAACCTCATCGTGCGATTGCCCCACAGCTGCTGGCTCTGCTAGCGCTCCTCGGCTGGATTCGTTCACCTCGTGACACTTGCATTAGTATGCAGCACCTGTAGTCTGGAAGACCGGGTGCCTGGAGCCTCGCGGGAGCTTCATCAGAGGTCGTCCATGGCGGCAGCAGCTCGAATCCTGTCGTCCACAAAACGCGCCTCTCGGCCAAATCAGAATAGATAGAGACCTTCGCCGTGGCACGGCGAAGGCGGTGGGCAGTGCAGCAGGCCGCAGGTCGGCCTAGGCGTGCGTGCCTAGGTCAACCTGTGGCCGGAGATGGTGGGTTGGTCGGGGGGTGGTTGTGGAGGGCTGGAGTGGCAGTGGGAGGGTGGAGTGTGTTCCTGGAGGTGAGGTGGAGCTTTCGAGGTGGTTGGCGAGCCGTGTGGAGGGCTGGAGTGGTGTGGGCGGCTCGCCGGAGTGCGGTCGGAGGCGAAGACGATGGAGGTGGTTAGCGTCTGTCGAAGGTCGATCAAGGGAGATAACAGGGGAAAAGAGAGAGGAGAGGATGGAGAACGTATCTGGGGTTGTCTGGAGTGAAGGGAGGCAGTGGAGAGGACGGCTCGTGACTGCCGTCGTCGGGGAAGAAAGACCCTGGGGGAGGAAGCGGCGACGAAGATGAGGTCAGGAGCTTGCGCGCAGGGTACAGCGCGCCGCGGGAGGAAGAGGCGGAGAGGACTCTGCTGCTGGTATGGCAGCAGAGTGACGAGAAGGAGGGAAAGCGGTCGCCGGAGCTTGTGGGTCATTTGGTCGGAGATGGGAGAGAAGAAATTTGGAGGGGATCTCCGTCAAAATCAAGCTTAAGATGAGTGGCCGGGTCCGAGGGGTGTTTTATAGGTGCTGGCCGCTCCTATCAGAGCGTGAAAGACGCGCAATTAGGTCAGCCGGTTCACCGGAGTTGGAAGGAAGAAAGATACCCACATCTCTCGTGCGTTCGCACGAGAGATTGGGTTCACGCCAGTGAATTTGATTGGCTTTAGAAGGAAGGGAATTCCTCAGAGAATCTCCCTTCCATTTCTGGGAGAGAATCTCTGAGGAATTAGAGAGCCATCTCTCTCGAAACTTCGTCGGAGCTCGGTTCTGCCCTAGCAATGGCGGCAGGACCGGTTTGCAAAGAAGGCGAGGAACCTAGGGGGCTCTCTGCAAGGATATTCAAAAGATAGGGACCTCTTTGTGATTTGGGTGTACTAACTTGCAAAGTAGGTCAAGATGACCTCCCCTTAGGTCCAAATTTTGGTACAAACCTAATTTGGCCCTAAAGAATCCAATGGTGAAGTTGGATTTTAGGTTTGACCTCGTTTGACTGGACATTTTGCGTAAAAACCCAAATTAGGTTAATTGAAGAGCTAAGACCCTAATCTAGGTCAAACTAGGTTCCAAAGGCCAAATTAAGTGTTCTAAACCCCAGAGGATGGTTTTCTATGATTTTTAGAGGGTTTGCTTGATTTTTATTCTGACTGGAACCTTGTTAATTTAAGCGGGTCTGTTTTAGGGTTACCAAGTGTCATTTAATTCTTAGATTGCACATAAACCCATTTCTGATTAATTCAACCCACTTTGGACTATTTGACCTATGTTTTGCTTCTGAGAAATCCCGTTTATGTACTGCAATGGTAAAATTGCAGTTTTAACCTTTATTTCATGTTTTCTTCTCAGAGCACTTGTTCCTTCAGTTAAGCCTTCTTCTAGGTTATGTAGGAGCTTTTATCTTCTTTATTAGGTCAAAATGAGCTAGTTATGGCTCATGATGAGGCTCTCATCAGTTCTCTCGACTTACGCTTTTGGGTACATAGTTCTTTCAAAAGTTTAGTGTAATTCGGGATATGCTTAATAGCATCGAGGAGCGAAATATTGATCTCTATGCTCTTGAATAAATTTAGGAGCTCCTCGTTGCTATCTAAGGTTTTCTTCTTCTTAGTTTTCAATAGGGCTTCAAGGAACAGGATGTGGGTAGTGTCTTCAATATCCGATCCCTGGGCCTTATTGTCTTCTTCAATCTCCTCCTTCTCTCTCTCAAGCTCCCCAAGGTTTTGGCTTCTAGAACATAATTGAAGGTCCTGAGTTTGCAGAGGCATATGGGTTCGAGTCTTGAGGTGGGTTAGTGAAGATTGGATGGCCTTGGTTGGTCATGTAACCAGAAGAAGAAGACGAGGAGGGACCTTGCTCAACCACCTGAGCATGTGTGTGTGGGTCCCTTTGATTCTCGTACCCTTGGGCTCTATTGCCCTGATTTTGCACATTGCGCGGGTTAGGTATGGGTTGGGATGGTAAGATCCGGGCTGTCGGGTGTTAGCAATTAACTCGAATTGCAAGTTATCCAATGATGTCATCATTTGCTGCATAAGCTGAAGCATGGACCCTTGCATTTCCACCATCTACCGATTTAAATCAGCTTACCCTGCAAATTGTTGGGTGATTGCACAGCAATCATAGGTCTTAATTGACCTAAATTAGGCTAGGACTTAGCATAAGTTAGGGTAATTCATGCATGCATAAGCATTACTTGCATCCTTACTGCTTTCTTTTAGCTATGCATAAAATGATGCTATAATGTACTGATTAGGTGCATTATGACAATTACAAGTAATAAGCTGACCAGAAGGTAGATTGGAAGCTGGATCTGAAGCTGGAATAACTGGTGTTGCAGCAGAGCTGGAGCGGAAGACCTAGATTAGATGTTATAGATAATAATGTAAGAGAGTTAAGGTATGTTATTCTATTAAGTAGGAATAAAGCAATAAATTGTGAAGAACTTAGGTCCATCCTAGCCCTAGGACAACCTAGATTAGGTCACCGCACCCTAGGAAAACTTAAAACCCTAATTCTAGCCTCTATCTGGACATCCAGATGAGTTATAGGACATTCAGAACCTTTAGCCAACTCCCGCACACCTTAAACCCACTTCTGCAGTGTTATTGGATGTCCAGACACTTGGTCAGACATCCAATTTCTGCAGAATACCCAAGACAGAACCTAGAATCCCTCTTGACTCTGATTGGACGTCCAGACAATAAGTCTGGACTTCTGATTTTTCATTATAAGACGTCTAACACTATTATTAGACGTCTGATACTGTCCTCTAGTTCCTGTTTTGGAATTCAAGCCTTGATCTTGGATCTCTAGCCCCCTAAACCCAATTCTAACCCCATAGGAACCTAAATTAAGGTGCCCTAGCCCTAGTACATCACCTCTAGACCTCCCTAAGGACCTAATTAGGCCCTCACTAAACCTAATTGACTTGGATCTTAGTCAATTCCATCAGCCTATTCAATTGGACTCATTGAGTCCAATTGAGCCTTAATCTCAGCACACACTATCCAATTAGACTTAGTGAGAGTCCAATTAACCTAGACCTGACTTAATTGAGTTATTTTACTCTCAATTCAGTTTTCAAACACCCAATTAAACTTCTATTAAGTTTAATTTCACTTTACCTTAGTGAATTAGGGTTTACAACCCTAATTTGAGACCTACCTTGACCTAAACCCACTAGAACCTAACCTAATCAACCTAGTCACCTAAGTTTCGACCCACACACACCCACACACACCATCCACACAAAAAATACCTAGCCTAGAGTTCTCTAGAACTCTCTACCATGTGTTGTTGCCTTGGTTGCTAAAATTAGCAACCAAGAGCCATTCAATTTTTAGATCCACATTTGGTGGATCTAAAAACCACCATCCATCCTCTCTCTCTCACTCTCCCATGAGCTCCCACCATAGTCCTCTCTAGAGGATTCCATAATTCTCTAGAGAGCTTCCCTTAGGTCTATAAAAAGACCTAAGGGGTGGCCATTTGCACCCATCCATTTCTTGGCTTCATTCACTTCCATTTAGGTTAGCTACATTCACTTCCACTCCACCTCCATGAGTTTCTCACCATGGCCACCACCATCTACATGCCAAGATGCTGGATCACCTCTCCAACCTCTCTCCAAGGGCCAGCCTAAGCACCATTGCCGCCCCTCTTTCTCCTCTCAACCACTCAAAGGCCATCGAAGCCCACCTCCGAATGTCCTTATTTCTACTAGATTAGTAGCTTAGTTCTTCATAGTTTACATGCTTTATTTACTACTTAGTAGTATAGCTCTTTATTCTCCCTTAATGATGCATGCAAAATCCCCCCATAGATTCATGTATGTGATCATTTTCTGTTAGCTAGATTTATGTTTTCAAGCTTTCCTCTATAAGCTTTCCACTAGTTCCATGTTGTAAACACCCTGCTGAATCAATGAAAGATCTTTTTCTATAAATATATATATATATATCTATGTGTTGAGAATCACCATGAGCTTATTGCAATATATTTTGTGTGATTAAAGTTGCCTGCTTTTAATTTATGGTATTTTGGCAACTAAGCATGTCGTGCATAAATATATCTATAACCACAAACCACCATGCAATTTTAAGCAAGTAGAGCGAAAAAGATCGATTTCAAATTTGCATAAATGCCTCCCAAAGGCGAACGACCGGGACTCAAGTCTTGTTATCTTTACAAAAAAAAAATCATTTTTTGATGAACATTTTTGCGTGATTATACTACGATTTTCGATGATTTCAAAATGCGTGAAAACGGCTTCTATCATTGGGCATTCCAAGATGGCTGAGTAACCGGTCTCAGGGGCAACTGGGTGTATACTTGACCCTGATCCATAGGTCTTTGAGATGCATAGTTGCTGGGTCGTGTTTGGGTCTGTTGCCCCTGACTTTTCCAGAAGTTAGGGTGGTTCCTCCAACCTGAGTTATAAGTATTGGAATACGGGTTGATCTAGCATTCTCCTGCACTGCATACGTATCCTCATAGGATGAGGATGGAGAGAAGGAAGGATCAGAAAAATTGGGATCAAAGGCCCTAGTTTGGAACCCATAAGGTTCCAAGAAATCCTGGCTCACAGGTTGAGCCGATTCAAGTTGGTTCACGAACTCCTGCCCCATGGGAGCTCGTGCGGAATGGAATCCTGAATTCTGGGATTGAGTAGGTGTAGAAGTGTTTCCCGAATTTCCAGACATCCATTCTTCCATTCTTTTAGCAACCAAGTCCATTTTATCAAGCTTATTACAAATCAATTCCATGTCAAATGAATGAGAATCCTGGACCTCATTAGCATTTGACCTAGGTTGTTGGGACCGACTGAAAGCATCCATGAAGGCATGATTAATTGAGTTCTCGCTCATTTCCTCAAACAGGTCGTATACGCTATATGCATCCCTATTGAGGAACTTACCTCTGTAGGAGGCATCCACGTGATTATGAAGTTGTTCAACCAACTCGTGATAGAAAACCTACATGATTTGCCATTTTGACACCTCGTGGTGTTGACACTTCCTCAAAAATTCATGGAATCGCTCCCAGGAACCATGAAACGGTTCCCCTGGTCGTTGGGCGAAAGTGGTAATCGCCCGTCACAAGGCATTTGTCCGTCCAATTGGGAAGAATTTCTTCAGGAAAGCCGGCTTAAGAGTAGCCCATGTTTCTATCGGCCTTCCGATGGTACGGTATCAATGTGTGGCTTTATCCCTGAGAGAGTGTGGAAAGAGCCTCATGATCATTTGCTCTTCGTTCACATTCCTTACTTTGGTGGTTTGAACTAAAGTGGTCGGGTCCTCCAGGTGCTGGAATGGGTCCTCCGAGCCAAGCCCATGGAAATGCTTAATCAAACTTAAGACTTGGGGCTTGATTTCTATGTCTCCGGTGGGAATCATGACGTCGGGACGTTCTCCATAGTTTGAAGGATCATAGAAATCCTTCAAGGGTCGAGTGCCCTGACCATTCATTCGTTGGAACCATTGCTGCATCTACTGCAATTCTTCCAACTGCCTCTGAATCAGCTCCTGCTGGTTCAAGGGCAGGGGAGGTGGCTGTTGATTAACCATGGGATCTACTTGGCTATAGCTCAACCTCCGCCTCCAAGAATGATCGAAAGGTCCTTCCAATATAAGGTTCAATGACCTCCTTCCAAGCATACACTGGAAGGAAGTCGAAAGGACGAGGAAGAGAAGGAACCCTGCAGCACAAAAAATATAAGCATGTCCTTAGGTTGGGTAGCCTAAAGGTCTACAGACTCTCAGAATCCATCCTAAGATTATGGACGATTTACTCTACTTATATCTAGGCAATCCAACCAGTTAGAAGGAGGGACTGGGGAGAAGGTTCTCCTTTGGCTTATGCCTCTGGTTCCTAGTGTACCCCCCAGACACGGTCGTTTGATGCTACTCCCCTATCTAGACATCCGATTGACTAGTATAAGACATTTAATCGTGAACAATCTTAATCTGGATCTCGATGAGCGAATCAGTCCTTAAGGCCAACGTCTAATCAATTTTAGTTAGGCTTGGGATATTGGTGCTTCTGGAATGTGATGGGCCCTTAATGGGTTGTGTCCTTAATGATTTGTTTGAGAATGTGTGAATGTGCACAACCAAGAAGTTTTCAAGCAAGATTATTAATGATGAGATAAGTTTTAGGGTTTGAATCTTGCTTGGTAGCTTTTAGGATTCAAATATTAGGTGTATTCAACAAAGTTTTGTGTGGAAAATCAAGTTTTGAAAGCACGAGTTCAAGTATTTTTCCTTTATAAATCAAGAAAATATGGAGTGCCTGACTTGACCTAAATATTGAATCCTATGGGGCAGCTACAAAATGAATCTCTTTTAAATTAGGTGGTGCAGCCCAAAAATTCAATTAATCGGCCCAAATGCACCACCGATTAAGGCACACAGAAAGGTGATTAACCTAATATGATTTCTACTGCTTTATGTGTTGAATTGGTGTATCGATTCCACAGGTCGGAATCCTGATTGAGTAGATGAAAATCAAGTCAGGTTATGTGCCTCCAATGTGGGTGTATAAAGTGTGTTATTGATTCGTCCCACAGAAAGTATATTTTTGTTTTTTTTTTAAAAATGCGGGGGTAAGATGAGTGGAGGTGGCAAACAAGTCAACCAAAGTCTATCCTAGGGTTTATGTAAGCACCTAAATAGATTTGGTCTTGGTTATGAGTGTGGCAAAATGAAACTAGTGGGGGGGATGTGGGGGACACTTACAAAGTACTCTACCCACACTTTACTTTGATCTACTACACTTGGATTTCCATGCTAGGGTACCTACAAGACAATAGATCAGAGATAAGTGGGGTTAGTAATATGTAAATGCAAAGAAGCGTAGAAAACAAGAAAGTAAATTCCGTTGCCTCCCCGGCAACAGCGCCAAAATGATGAATGTGTTTCACGTGGTAGAAATCAGGGTTTAGAGGAACCCATCGTCGTAGTCTCAAAACTCGTTATCAAATACAATTTTACCAAAACTCCAAGGGAGTCCCGGGTCGAACACAGGGAGGCAACGTTTACTTTGTTTAAAAACCACGCTTTGTTTTATTTCTTTTTGGTGTTTTGTTATATTTATTTATTTTATTTTTATAAAGGAATCAAACAAGATGGATCACAATATAGATGGAATCAAATATGATATATTGCACAAATGTCTATTACAATAATCTATGAAAGCATAAAAGAGAGAGGTGAGAAGTAATCTCCCAAATCGACTGTTCGGCAAGACAGCGACACCTGGCGGAAGCTTGGACTAAGGAGTTGAGGAGTGGGATGACAGAGGTGAGATGCAAGAGGATGCCAGGTAGAGGAATGCTTCACCGAGGCTCTGGAATGGAGGTGAGGAGGCGGAGGCGATCTACTACCAGAATGGAGGTGGGAGGACGACTCCAAGGCGACCTATGAAGGTGATGGGATGAGGGACGAATATTTGGTGGGATAAAGGAATGCTACACTAATAGGAGGCCTTTAGAGCTTGAGAGTAAGCTCTAATGGAGCTTTGGTAGGCTACTAGAGCTTAGGAGTAGGTGGGAGTAGAGTAGGTAGAGATGAAGAGGAATGTGGGGTGTAGGGGCGTTTATATAGTGGTGGAATGGAGGTGGTTTGCGTGCACGGGCCTTTATTGACATTTAAGGCATCGCTAAAGACCCGCCAGAGACGTTGTTAAAGCATTCATGTGCTTGGTTGGTGCTTGGAAGCCTGGCCGCAGCTGGCATAGGGCACGACGATCGTCGACCGTTGGATCAGGCGGGGACGGTTGTGATCATGAGAGGAGAATGCACACTCGCCCGCATTTGAAATCCGCACTGCTAGCGCATGCGTTGGTAGTAGTCGGATGATGCATCGCACGACCTAGACTCGCCTGCAGATCACGCGCACCTTGATTTGAATCGTGAGCCTCATGCGATTGCGAGGATCGGATGGCGGGTGCAGCTCCTGGTCGTCTTAAATGCATGCCCCAGATGGTGTGCGTACGATTTGGCATGCGCCCTCACGTAGGTGCGTGGCATTAGATCGCACGTGGAGAATCTCGACCACTCGATCGAGATCGAGCGGTCCTATTTCAGCTGGCGCTGTAGCAAGCACGGCGAATTGCAGCTCGAACTCACGCTCGCGGTTTGCGAGTGCTTGTCTTCACCGTTGTGCCAAAGTTGCGCTTTGTCGAGTGGAGGTGGTGTAGTCGCGCGCGCCTTGACCGTTGGATAAAGATCCAACAGTTGAGGTAAGTTCTTGCTTGAGGTTGGGCACGATGGCTCAGGTGGGGGGGTGGCCTGGATGGCACCACATGGCGCCATCTGAGCCGTCTTCTTCATCTTCTTGTAGAGGGTGCTACGGAGCTCTGATCAGGGTGATTTTCGCGTTGACGGACTGCAATCGTCACTCCGGATTCATCCATACTGTCGAATTCTTCATCTGAAGCCTGTAAAGATGTCGCACTACCTCCTAGTAATATAAAATGGAAGAATTAATATACATAATACACAACTATCTTAAATGCCATGCAATGGATGTTATGCAATATTTATAACATGATATGCAATGCTAAGCCTATGAACTATCATAAATAAGTATTTTATCATGAATTCATGTGTGTTTATCACCCATCATTTTTCCTGCTTTCTTTTCCCTTTCCTTTTTCCAGGTTTTGACCATCCTAAACCTGACCACCTTTCGCTAAGGTGATCCCTTTTCCCTCCTAATGCATGAGGACATTGCATATCGTAAGCATGGGGAGGTGTTTTTAAAATTTTGGCGATCGATTTAGGAATTTCAAAACCTAAAAACATGCTTTTTTTTCTTTAGTCATTTTGTTTTATTTTCCTGCATGCATCCCAAAAAAAGTAAAAATAAAAATAAAAATGTTGAAAACTTTTTGAGGAAAATTTTAAAATCGGGACTAAGGTTGAAAACTCACTTTAGGGTATAATGGGATTTTATCTTTAACAAATTAGGGATAAGGATATAGATTTGATCATTAGAATTTCTGGGTC
Organism: Thalassia testudinum; assembly: GCA_037157565.1. NCBI lineage: Eukaryota > Viridiplantae > Streptophyta > Magnoliopsida > Alismatales > Hydrocharitaceae > Thalassia > Thalassia testudinum. The sequence continues at coordinate 1,353,933 of JAZHRO010000080.1, forward strand.
TATTTTTAGACTAGTTCAGATATCCTTCTCCAAAATTCCACCTGAACTCATGATAGTTCAGGTGACTTGATCATCTTTTGTAATATGGAAAGTATCTGGCTTAGTTTCTGATTTAAAAGCTTGCACTTCATTTAAAACTTCCTATGTCAAATTTCACGTACAAGCCAACACCTAAAAACAACTAAAAATTAGCAAAACCCCCTTATTTGGCCTTAGTAAAAGTCTGAAGTAGATCATTGGTTTGACTTCCCATCACCGAGAAGGAGGAAAATGCCTCCTCTGAGGATGCGATGTCAACATGCTACCGCCTCGGCACTGCTCTATATCTATATTTCATATCTTTAGACGGAGAATTAAAGCGCATTTTTACAGGTCAAGTGTCTTGGACAGTGCTCTACCTATAGTGTCGGAGCAAGAGCTTGAGTTTGCTTGGAGCGCCCTTTTACATCGCATTGTGTTTTGGGATTGTGAGCTACTGGGTGGTGTCATGGACAGTGCTATCTCGAAGTACTGGTGCCAGAGCCCCCTCAAGGATTGGTAACGGGAATGATGATCCCGACACATCTGTTGTAAGAATAAGCTAAAAATAAGCATAGAGGAAAAAAAAAGTTTTAAATCAAAAACACGCCCTTATAAATGTTGGCTTTTCACAAGAACAGACACAAGGTTTTAAAGGTTATTGCAAGTTGCGAATCAGATTCAAGAGCTAGAAAAATCCTAAAAATAAAAATTTCAAGTCATCTGAATTAACAAGGTGTTAATCTATGAATTTTTTTGAAGGATATATTGATCCCATTTTTGTCTAATTGTTGGATCCGAAAACAAATCCCGATGTTTATCTTTAACAAATCCTATACCTCCCGTGTTTAGATCAACCAAGGTCCCGTAATCTCTTTCTCCTCAAAAAGTCAAAAAAATAGATTTCGCAAAAAATTTTGTTTTGTAAAAATTAAAGCTTTGCTAAGAGACTAACAAAAGATAAGCATAGGGTTGTGATAAACTCCAATTTATCATCATTCTTATGCATTAAAACAAACCTAGCTCTTAGGATTTTGCTCCGCAAATGGGTTTTTGGGTTGCATTTAGGCACAAATTAGGTTAGGCATGCATTTTACTTTTTATTGTCTTTTTGATGTGTTTTTGTGAGTGTTAGGGATATACAGATTAACAGATCCCTAAAACCCTAGCACTCAGGAAGGCAATTGGTAAAGGAGAAGCCCAAAGCAGCTAGAACTCAGCTTTATCCAACTCACCATAGCTGGAATTCAGCTCACTTGAACTAGGGTTAGCTCATCCTAGCTCCATTTAGCTCATCTCAGCTGAATGGCAGCTCAAGAGAGCTCATCTCGGCTCACCTTAGCTCAAGTTAGCTTAGATCCAGCTCAACTAAGCTAAGTCTAGCTCATCTCAGCTCCCATTAGTTCATCGAGAGCTCTAGCTAGCTCAACTAAGTTGACTGGAGTTCACCTCAGCTCAGGACTAGCTACATCCAACTCCACTCAACTCCAGCCAGCTAAAGATGACCTTATCTTAGCTCAGGAAGCTCAAGTCCAGCTCTCGGGGACTCAGCTTAGCTCAACTTAGTTGAGCTAAGCTACCTTAGCTACCTCAACCAGCTAGGTCCTCCCCGGGAGCATCAGACCCAGCTCACCTCAACTCCTTTCAGCAGAAGCTAGCTTGCTCTAGCTTGGCTTAGCAGCCAGTAAAGAACTAGTAAGCTAAGTCAGCTAAAGTAGCTCTATGCCACCCTCTTCAACAGCTGCCAGCTCCAGTTCAGCTCCAAACTTCTTCTGTCTAGCTCCTCCCCTCAAACCCTAGCTCCAATTGCCTCCTTCTCTACTATACTACCAGCTAAGAGCTAAGCTAGCTAAGCTCCAGCTCCCTTGGCCATCCACCACCCTGATTGCACAACAATTATGCAACCTAAATCACCTGAATTAAGCTAAATTCTAGCATAACTTAGGAATAATGCATTCATAGGCATCGTAATTTGCACAATAACTAGTTTATTAGTCATATGGATAATATCATCATTTTATGACCTAAAAGAGAGATGATTTTAATCGCAGATGATTTGAAGTCACGGATGTCAGATCAAATTGGATAGATCTGATCAGAACGACGATGGGAGTCCAACACTTTCGAAATCGTCCCGATCAGGCAACCAGAGCATCGTGTGCAGTCCATAGAAGAACGAAGATCATGGAACCAAAGGACAAAGATCCAAGCCTTAGATGAAGAATCCAACCGCACGGATGGATCCAAATCGACGATCGCAGTCTTACGGTGCAATAATCAACCCGATCGAAGGTCTACATCATCAGAAACAAAGAAAATAAGATGGACGGCCATGATGGCACCACGTGGCACCATCACAGCCACTCACTCACCACCGCCCCATCTAGGAAAGCCACACCGCACGCTGTGGGATGTTGGATCTTCATCCAACGACCACGAGCACGCCATGTTGCCTGACCAAAATCAGATAGGCATAAATAGAAACAAACAAGCATATATAATAGAAGGTTTGTGCAGCACGTTGGCTCATGCACGCACGCATAAGCGTGGGATGCAGGTTCGAGCTGTGCGCTGCGCGAAATTGAAGCGACATTGGCTATGCAGGCATAGGCAGGAACAATTGCGCAATCGGAGGGCAAAGGCGTGACCACGTGGCGCAATTCTATTTTTTAGCAAGGTACGGAATGTATCGTCAAATATTCAATATGATTCCGCAAGATTCATTTTTGCTCAAGTCATGCATTGGGGTCGATGGAAAGGATCTTCCGATCCATCCAGAGCTCTTTTCGATTCCATTCGAAATGAGGATTCCGAATATCACAAAGGGATCGATCAAACAGAGAATCAGCAATGAAAAGAAGGATCGATTCTTTTTCTGATTCCAGAAGAAATCGAAGAATTTCTTGGGAACCCTACAAGATCCATTCATCCCTCTGTGGGAGGACACTCGATCGCACACGTTTTGTGAGATTAGGAAGGTGAGTCAAGCATGCGTAAGCCATCCGATCGTCACGATCAGACAACTGAGGATAAGGTGCTGAAAAGGGCCTTGCGGGTGCGTGCGCAGAGAGACGTTGTAGCGGGTGCGCGAGGAGGAAGCTGGGCCGTGTGATCTTTGATCCAACGCTCCAGCGGCTGCCATGTGTTGCCACCAGAGTAAATCCGAGCGTAGAAGGCCTTTTGAAGGCTATTTTGAGGCCAAATCAGAGCCATTGATCTCCCGATCAACGGATCTGATCAACTAGGGGTTGTTGGACTATTTTAAGGCCTTAAATACCCTTTTTGCCCTCCACAAAAGCTATAAAAGAAGGCCCAGGGCCCCCCAGTTGAAGCATCAACTTAGAATCTCTCTCTCCCATCACCTCCAGATCTCTTCTACCATCTCCTCTGCAACTCCGTCCTGACGCACTGTATCTGAGGTGCTGCCGCATCTCACACAAGCATCCCACAAGCGGCGTCGTTTCTCTGCCACTTTCTTCTCTCTCTCTCTTTCTATCTATCTATCTATCTCTATTAGCATTTTCTATTGTGAGAAACATTATGTAATTGCAATAAAATTCTGATTCTCTGGATATCTCTTTATACATATATACATATATAAATACCGTTAGAACTAGTTTATTGAAAAGCTTTTGTTAAAAATCGAAATTGCCTCCCTGCGAACGACTCGGTACTCACTAGAGTTTTATAAATTTATTTGTCGACGTGTTTTCGCACTATACTACAACTGAATAATAGTTTAAAATAAGAATTACGTACTGACCAAGTTGGCACCGTTGCTGGGGAGGCAACGAAAATTTTGGAAGCTTTCTTTGATGTGTATTTGAGATTTCTAACTCGCTACTTTTTTCGTTGATTTCATTTGTGCAGGAAACGAAGAAATCTGAACCAAACACGATAGTGAAGGAAGTGCGGGTTCAAATCTCAAGTAAGTACCCGTAGGTTAGATTAGTTAGATTTAGAAATTTTAGGATTTGCTTGAACCCTACGATTAGTTAGAATTTGCTTATTTGAAAAAAAAATTCTCTTGATTTTCGGGCTGAAATAAAGTTTTATCTTAAAAATTCAATTCCTAAATATCTGCACGTTCAAAAATTCTAAAATTTTGACTAGACGTGGATTTCAAAGTCAGTAATAACATATCCAAAATTCACACAAATTGGAGCTACATAAAATTTGTAAAAATTCATGCACTAATATGTTATTAATTTGGTTATTATTCCTAATTTTCAAAGTTCAAAATATTATAAGAATTTTTATACAACTACGATTAAAGTGAAATTTATGGCACTAAATTTCTGAGAAAGTCAAGAATTTTAGAAAAATCTAAAAAAAATATTTCTTGCATGTTTGATTGCACAAATTATCTGATCACCTACTGGGGTCAAAATAGGTTGCAAAAATCACAATGCACTTTAAATCAGGAAAAATAGAAAACATACATTAAAAATTCTTGAAAAATATTTTTTGAGTTCCTAGTTAGTGGTGCAATAGGACCAATTGATTGCATTTCTTGAGTCACACCACTTATCTGATTTTGAACTTAAAAGAAACATCTAGAACTATCTGCGTTTAGGATTTCATGCTAAGGATAGAGCACACTTGCATTTCCATACTTAAGGGACATCTATCAAATAAATTGGGATTTGCAAAACTCTTGTGTGCCTCGTCAAAACCTTGATTGAAAACATTAACTCAAGTGAACCCTAAAATGCATTAACACAAGTATTTGAATCTTAAAATTCACTTCATCATAAGAAATTGCTTGTGAACCCTGTTTGCTTAAGCACTTCACACATTTCAAAATCAATTTTAAGGGCAAACACCCCCTAATGCCCATCATATTCCAAAAGCACATCAAACCCATGCCTAAACTGAGTAGATGTGCCCTAAGCAGGACTAATAGACTTAGGGAATTGAAACTAGTTTGGGCAAAGGTCAAGGCCTTGTCTACTTGGACCCACTGGTGACAAGAAAGGTCGGTGCGATAACTGCATTAACCTTTAGTGGTGTTTCGCCATGCGAGGTGAACTAAGGGGTCCCACCCTTCTGGCCAGCCAAGTAATTCAAGAGTTGATCTAACCCAGTCATGTTTTGGGAAGCCAAGATTAGGTCTATTTAGGGTTGACACTCTAAGGACCAATATGATTGCTTATATTAAAAGGGCAGGGTCTTCTCTCATCTATTAACTTTCTTCTGGTACATGGATTCTAAAAGGTCTCTAAACCCTCATTTGGTACCACCTTTAGAGAGTAAACTAAGGAGAAGACCTAATTTTTCTGAATACATTTCAATGACTAATTGCCATGAGGAAGGATTGATTGAGGAGGAAACCATGAACCCATACTCCTTTGCCTCACACTATCCTAACCCTTCCATTACTTCACATTCTTCAGGATGGGAGAACTCTCCTCAATACCTGGGACTTGATTCCATTACCTACACCTCATATTCCCTGGGTATAGCTAGACCTACCTCGAACCCCACACGAATCTCTGAATATCAAGGACCTCTGCAACCTCAAGAGACACTCTCCATACAAGACCAGCACCTGGCTGGCATGACCAGTTATCTTGACCAGTTCAGCCAGACTCATCTCCCCCCGAATCAAGGATATGCCTTAGAATCCCAACACCTAGGATATCAATCCTATCCTCAAAATCACTTTGCAGATTATCCCAATTCCGCCCAAACCTCTTCACCTTCTTATTGGGATAACCCTACATCACCCTACCAAGGATATGATTCTTACCCTAGGTATTCAAATGATAGATATTCTGATTTGACTGAGGTCAGAAACCCTGAAAATTATTATCCTCAGCTTGATCAAATCCCTAACCATGGCGGTGAACCTGAGATCGCCTAATTACTCCAAGTAGTCCATGGGATGAGAGAAGCTAATAAAAGAAATACAGATAATCTAACAAAATAGCTTAATAGAATCCAGAAAGCACAAGGTGATAAAACTGGTCCGAGTATGCCACAAGTTGGTGATAAGCCATTCAAGGTTGAGGATTCAACCTTAATTATGACATCCTATCCAATCCCAACCTCTATATACACTGAGCCCATCCACCAACTCCTGAGGAAAAACCTGACCATTATCCCCAACATCTTGAGATTGAGAAAAATAGACAATCTCCTTATGAAAAGGATGTTCAAGAAATTGCAGAATTATTGGGGATGACTTATGATGATTTATTTGAGGAATCAAAGAAATTAGCTGAATCATGGAATTTTGAGGAATTTGATTTGATTGATGAGAGACAAGAAGACATTCCCTTAGAAGATATAGTTCAGGACAAAGACAACTGGGATCAAATTTATAATCCTACTCAGAAATTCACAAAACAAAATGAGATTGAGGATTCTGATACGGATATCCAGCATAATGTGGGTGAATGTGGAATTATTGAGATGATCTTGTTTGACTCAACAACTCAACATCCATCCACACCTGATTTGACTTGCGAAGTGGTTTCCTATACCATTTCAGATTACACCTCTCGGGTTCCTCCTTTTATTTCCCATCACTTTCAAGACCCATACGATCTATTCCCCATGGACCACCCCGTATCCACCTCATCTGCCTTCCTCATGCATCAATTCTTAAGGTTGCCATTATCTACTTTCCACTCTGGAACCCATATTAATATTCCTCTCTTTTGTAGCATCTAGCTGCAAATAGTTTCAAGCCCATTCACTTTATTTTTCCGACCCTTTGGGCTTGGTATTCACCATCAGCTAGTCCGCATTTGTGGATCATTGATCCTTGCGCTGCATGACCATATCTTTATTTTAATCCTAACCCAACCCATCAATCTGATCATTCATTTTTGGGTTTAAGTCTGGCAAATCATGTTAAACTTAGCACTGGTTGGGAGGCAACTCAATATTCATTACAGGTAGCTCTGCATCTTCTGCATCCATGTTGACTTGGATCAACAAGAATAGTCAGGTGATATCCCCTCTTCTTGCTTATTATATTTTTCTTTTCATGCATACATTTCAATGAGGACATTGTAATGGATAGGCATGGGGGGGTGGACATTGCATGTCTAATTTTTATGTTCGAAAAAAAAATTGCATTTAGGCATAAAGAATATTTATTAAGGTTTTATTAAGGATTTATTCTTAAGTTGATTCCTAAGTTTAGGATATTTGCAATGGATCCTTTGTGAAGACCGATAAACATCTTTAGTTTGTCTAGAAGAAGCAATGCTTCTTCTCCTAAGCCCTTGGATAGTAATTAGGGAGTCAGGGAAACTATCTTTTAACATATCGACCAAACACGTGTGAGATGAGAGTAGAAAGTCTACTGGTGCTCTAAGGCTAGTATGAGGAATCTTAACTTTTGGATAATGAGATAATGATACTCGGAGTTAGGCATAATTTTCGCTCTCAGTTTCTACGTACAAGTTCTTAGTGCAAATCTTTTGAGAGACACCAAATAAGGCAATACGTAGAGAGCGGGTTCTGATAAAACTATGATTGAGGTGGATGGTCACGACCGTCCTTTACAGAATCCTCAACTGAAGGAGGATTTTGATATCAAGGTCAGAAATATGCTGTCCTATCCATTCCTTTCCCGGTGCCGAGAATAGGTACTTCCACCAAATAAGCCACCCAATATCCTCTTGAACACCCATAATCCCAAATAATGCCTTGTGAATAAAAGTCGTATGTGTTACTATGTTGCATTAGTAGATGTCTGGATGCAAAAGAAAAAGAAAAAAAAAGAGGTATATATGTCTATGCATATAGAAAAAAAATAATATACATATAAAAAAAAAAAGAGCAGAAAAGAAAGAAAAAGCAGAAAAAAAGAGAGAGTTTATAAGTGTTTTTAGAGTTTATTTCAAGTGTATTGAGGCAACAACACCCATCACCCTCACGATCCACCAAATATAGCCTTGACATACTTTTCTGTATTTCTGGCCGCCTGAATACGGGCTAAAGAATTCTAACTTAGTCGTAGAGTTATCAGAACCTAATCAAAGTGTTAGTGCCAGAAGAGACCACCAAATATACTGATAAATCTGGTGAGATTGTGAGCTCAAAAAAAAAGAAAAGAAAAAGAAAAAGAAAAAGGAAGAGAAAGAAAGAGAGAGAACGAGTACAAAGGAACTAAAGAGAGCACAGTTTCTTGCCTCTCTCTGAGTTTAATTATTTAATAATCTAGAAATCTAGGTTCTAAAGTACTAGTCTATATGTAGCACCAGATGAGTGTGAGCCACCAAAAATAAATCCACTTGACTCAAAAATCTTCTACCAAACCCAAAAGCTGGGCCTGAATATACAGGTTACCTTATAACCCAAAGGGGAGAAGTTTGCCTATCCCAATAGATTTTTACTAAGGGTCAAGTACAAGCTTTAGATAAAGATTGGCTTTCACTTGGATCCATTACATAGGTTACAACAAAACACAATCGCAATTATCTGGATTACTAAAGCTTCGGATAAAAACAAAAGACATAAACCTCTAGTCAAACTCTTGATAAAAATTACTCATATAGGATCATTTTGCATTCAGTCATGCATTTGCTAGGGACTAGTAAGATTTAGGCATGGGGGTGTGATTGCACAGCAATCATGCAACCTAAATTACCTGAATTAAGCCAAATTCTAGCATAACTTAGGAATAATGCCTTCAGACCTAGTTTATTAGTCATATGGATAATATCACCATTTTATGACCTAAAAGTGAGATGATTTTAATCGCAGATGATTCGAAGCTGCGGATGTCAGATCAGACCGGACAGATCTGGTCAGAACGACGATGGGAGTCCAACGCTTCTAAAATCGTCCTGATCAGACAACTAGAGCATCGTGTGCAGTCCATAAAAGAACAGAGATCATGGAGCCAAAGGACAAAGATTCGAGCCTTAAATGAAGAATCCAACCGCACGGATGGATCCAGATCGACGATCACAGTCCAAAGATGCAAAAATCAACATGATCAGAGGTCTACATCACCAAATACAAAGAAAAGAAGATGGACGGTCATGATGGCACCATGTGGCACCATCACAGTCGCTCCCTCACCACCGCCCCATCTAGGAAGGCCACACCACACGTTGTGGGCCATTGGATATTCATCCAACGACCACGACCACGAGCACGCCACGTCACCCACCCAGGTCGGATAAGCATAAATAGAAACAAACAAGAGTATATAACAAAAGGTTTACACAGTGCGTTGGGTCACATGTGCACGTGTAAGCGCAGGATGAGGTTCGAGCTGTGCGTTGCACGAAATTGAAGCGGCATTGGCTGTGCAGACGTGGGCAGGCACAATTGCGCGATCGGAGGGTAGAGGCGAGACCACGTGGCATGATTAGAGCCCTCTGCGGGCGGATGCGTGATTGCACGTGTTTTGCGAGATTAGGAAGGTGAGTCAAGCGTGCCTAAGCCGTCTTATCATCATGATCCGACGACTGAGGATAAGGCGCTGAAAACGGCCTTGTAGGGGCGCTTGAGGAGGAAGCGGGGTTGTGCAATCTTTGATCCGACTCTCTAGCAGCGGCCACATGTCACCACCAGAGCAAATTCAAGCATAGAAGGCCTTTTGAAGGCTATTTTAAGGCCAAATCAAAGCCCTTGATCTCCCGATCAACGAATCTGATCAACTAGGGGTTGTTGGATGGTTTTAAGGCCTTAAATACCCTTTTTGCCCTCCACAAAAGCTATAAAAGAATGCCCAGGGCCCCCCAGTTGAAGCATCAACTTAGAATCTCTCTCTCCCATCAACTCCAGATCTCTTCTAACATCTCCTCTGCAACTCCATCCCGACGCACTGTATTTGAGGTGCTGCCACATCTCACACAAGCATCCCAAAAGCAGCATTGTTTCTCTGCCACTTTCTTCTCTCTCTCTCTTTCTATCTATCTATCTGTCTCTATTAGCATTTTCTATTGTGAGAAACATTATGTAATTGCAATAAAATTCTGATTCTCTAGATATCTCTTTATACATATATACATATATAAATACCGTTAGAACTAGTTTATTGAAAAGCTTTTGTTAAAAATCGAGATTGCCTCCCTGCGAACAACTCGGTACTCACCGGAGTTTTATAAATTTATTTGTCGACGTGTTTTCGTGCTATACTACAACTGAATAATCTTTTACAATGCGAATTACGCACCAAACACACCCTAATACCCTACCTAACTAGCTCCACCAACTAAACCCTACCTAAGCCCACCTAAGCTAGCTCCACCCTACTCCTTTTGGTGCCACCACCTAGCCACCTTTTCACCCCATCACCACCACCAAAAGGAACCAATTTTGGCACCAAAAACTATCCTAACCACCCCTCCCTTTTGGCGCCAAAATACCCTCACATCATGGCCCTACACCTACCCCCTCCAAGCCACATCCACATACCCCCTTCTAGAACCCTACCTTGGTGCCACCTAATCCCCCTTCTAGAAGGCCATTTTGGCACCAACTTCAAGGGACACAACCACCCACAACTACCACCTATGTGACCCTTGGATTGGCGCCAATCATCCTTAGCCCTAGGATCTATGAACTACCCTAGAATCCTATCCTAGCCATCCATTCCAAAAGCCACCTATTGACGTGCCTTCGTGCATGTGTGTTAAGAGGTGTCGTTATAGTTGCACTTGATACGTCGGTTTTAAAAGAAGTAAACGGAGGTGAGTCCGAGTGTCGATCTCAGGGAGGCGTGGAAATCAGATTTTGTTTACCACTTGTTGTCACGAAAAAGGCGGAGTTTTGCTTGCGAAAGAGACGATTTTGAAAAGCGAGAGATAGAGAGAGTTTAGGGTTAGAAAGCTCTTGGTTTTGATCATGCACTTTAAACAGAAATTAAAATGGCGACTAAACGGAAAATAATTTCATTAAACATGCATTCATAGTTCATGGTTTACAACATTAAATACATGCTTCAAAAAAAGTAAATGAAAGCTTAAAAGAGAGAGAGAGAGAGGTAGAGAGAGAGTTGAGAGCGACGAGGCAGCCACGGCGGTGGAGGAGGCTCCGTCGGCGGCTCGTCGTCTCCGGCGATTACAAGAGTGCCTAATACTAGCTAGGAGAGGAGTGGAGTAGTTGCAAGTGGGAGAGGATGCCTTGAATGGTGGTAGAAGGGGGTTTAAATAGAGTTAAGGGCCTCCTAGAAGAAGAATGTGCTTTAGCGACATCCATAACGTCGCTAAAACCGCTTCCAGATACGTCGGTGAAGGCCTTCTGTCGCCGGTCAGCCGCCCGCCCCCTCTCTCTCTCCAAGCGCGATCCGTGGATGATGAACGAGAGCCGTCCGATCGAAGATCGGACAGCTGAGATCCTCCCGCGCCCGTGCTGAGATCGCGCTTCGGGCGCGCGTGCACGCGCGCGTTTCCGCCCGGCGTGCGCGCGCGCGTGGGCGCTCGAGAGCTATCGTCGCGCCGCGTGGCGCAATCCTGACCGCCCACCCAACCCACCCACCCAAAACTCGGTCACGCGCGTGGGTTGGTAACTTTTTACGGCTACCCAACCCACCCAAAACTCGGTCAATACCCTAAGTGCTAAGCATCTTGGTGTGAATGTTGTGATAGACTCACTTAACGGTAATTGAGACAGACTTCGAGTTTCTACGCCTCTAGGTGTCCGGAAAAGAAAATAAATTTTTGCCTAAAGGTGTATTTGTTCGACTGGTAGCTTTCTCCCTACGTTCATTTTACTTGGGGTCAACACAAGGATTTTCCTGTGTATATCTCCCCGGCTTGTACTACTTCCCCGCTTCGTCCTTAGGTGTTTTGGTCTTTTTTGTGCAATTATTGAGCTGGGCTTTGGACAACCGACCAATGGGCTGTTACCCACGATCACTTGCCAGCCATACTTGTGCGGTGAAGTGTGGTTTATTTTCTTTTCTTCTCTATTTTTTTTTTTTCTTCGTAGGTGGCTTCCCTAATCTCAAATGTACCTAGAGGCAGCGAAAAAGAAATGGCCTGTGGCTGGGTTCTGGACAACCTGCCAATGGGCTGTTACCCACGACAACTTGCCAGCCATACCACCCTAGAGAGTTCATTAGCTACCCAATTTCTGTCAAAATCTCCAAGAAGTGAGTCTGTGCAAAAATGTGTGTAGATGCTTAGACTCAAAGTTTTCCTGAGTTAAAGGGTGAGTTGATAAGTCGTATACTGATTACCTTATTTATTAGGTGGATTAGAATAGCTTAAAGTTGCAAGGATTCGTCGCTAAATCCATATTTTAATGGACACTAGGGCTGATTAAGCCTGAAGGCCTGAAAAGTCTAAGCGTTTAAGTTCTTTTTGTATTATTTCCCACTATTGACAAGTTTCTAATGCCTAAGTTTTTCTTCCTAAATTCAATTTTTTTTTTTAATCAATTAATTTATTCATTCAGACTGATTAATTAAGCTCAGGATTATGCAATTTACCATCCCCCCCATGCTTAAGTTGGACAATGTCCTCATTGGCAGATGCATGGATGCAGAAGGGTTCAAAAAGATAGTACCTGGGTGAGGTAAACTACCAGATCAGTCTGAATCCGCTGGGTTGCCTCCCAGGAAGCGCTGAGTTTAACGCCTCCAGCTGGGCGGTGCACAAACAGGAATGGCTTGGGTCAAGAAGATATGTTCAAAATTAACCAGACCCAAAATCAGAAGTCCACAGATGCGAATAAGGTTGTGGTGGAGTCCCATTTCTAAGGGGCGGGAATTCTGTAACAGATATATCATGCATGCCCGTGTCAGATCCTCTCTTAGTTTGTGGGCATGCAAACAAGTTGCTGTGGACGAACGCACCCCAAATATGACATGCCAAACACTAAAGATGTAGGTCTTATATTCAGCTTGTATCCCCATAAAATTGTAATCCATCGAAAGTGTATCAATTCTACTGCATTCGGGTTGCGGGATCTTTATTCTGGTAGGGCAAGTAACAAAGTCCAGGGTTTCATACTGAGCCCTACAACCAAGCATGAGTCTTCTCTTCAAAGACGAATCCATCTCTTCCGCAACTATGGTTTCATTGCTCATTCCCTCTAAGCCCTTGATCTCAAGAATATTTTCTTCAACCTCCTTTGTATCAGATTCACTGTTTGGGGTTGCATTAGAGGTAGGGTCAATTTCATCCTCTAGATCATATTCTTTCCCTCGGCCCTCCTCCAAATTTGTGATGGGGATTCTAACCGATTCATAATCAATTTCTTTGAAATTGTAACTCCATTCTCCATCTCCGACGTTGGCTGCTACTCCCACCGAATTACTTGTCTTGAGCCGATTAGATTCAGATTCCAAGGTCTCTCCCCTCACCTTCTCAGTTTCCTCCTGATGTTTGTTCTCAATGCTCCCTAAATTGTGTTCCAAGGAATCCTTACTGTCCTTATCCACTGAGCTATCCAACTCCTGAGGGGTATCAATGGTGGACTGAACCAAATCAGGATGACTAGGTGTAGTCCAATTGATCATGGTAGGTCCTTGCTTTATGAATTCCATGAATGGCGTTGCATGCAACAGCTTTCTTTGGCCTTCTTCCCCCAATTGTTGGAACAACTCCAACATGGCATGTTGCCCTTTAACCAATTCTTGATTCTGTCTGTGTAGTTCTAACTGGAGGTTATCAAGAATTGACATGGTGTCATTTGGTGTCCTTTGGATTTCCTCCTTGAAATCCAGGTTAAGAGAGTATGGTTGAGGTTGTGGATCAGAATCCATATTGGTGTTTAGGTTCTTGGGTGGGTCCTCTATTCTATCATGTTCAGGGTCCAGTTCTTCAAGAGGAACCATTCTCTATTTGGTCCTACTCCAGAATAGTTGAGGTTCTAAGTCCTCCTCCCAGTCAGATTCTTCATCAGGGGACCAAATCAGAGGTTGATGATCCTGGGCTTGCCTAGATTTCTGATCATTTTCTGATTTCCATTTGTCTAGAACTCCAAAGGTCAAGTAGGCAAGGTTGTTGAATTCAGATGACCTTTCTTGGTTATTATCCTGAGATGGGTAGGGTTCTTGGTGTTCTCCTAAAGTGTAGGTCCTATCACAGTAGAGCGGGTCGAACCTAAATGAGGAGGCATCGTGAGGACAATCGAGATATGGAGCCCCATGATTTGAATCGTACCCTTGGGTGGCTATGTTGGTTGTATTCCAATAAGAAGTTGGTGCGGTTTGGTCATAGTTGGGCCAAGAGGGATATTCAAGGTTGTACCCCCAACTTGGTGGTTGGTTAGCCCAAGTAGGCTGTGGGTATGGCCCACTTGGGTTAGCATACAAATCCTGTTGGGGGTAGTTTTGGTAAGATGGATAGGTATTGAAATCCATGGTTTGGAAGAAATGGAGGGATGTGGGAAGAACAGATGCGAGAGGGTTGTGTCCTCAACCAAGCAAACCAGCCTAGTCCTTATGGTGTATTCCTTAGAAGACCTAGAAATCTCACAAAGGTTGATTAAGTCCGTAAGCACTGGACTCCCCTTCCCGAGGTTAATCTGGCCAGGTTGATTACGAGGGGATTGCAGGGAAGGTTCTTCCTTTGGCTTGCGCCTTCGGTTCCATAGACCCCACAACTGCGGTCGTTTGACACTGCCCCGCAGCCTAGTCACCAGATTCTACCAAGGGAATGAAAGCCAAGTGCCTAGCAAACAAAACCTCACCTTTTGAGACTTAACTCAGTCCTGCCTAGGGCACGTCTACTCAGTTTTAAAGGGTTAGGATAGTGCTTGTGCTTAGGGTGATGTGATGAGGCATTGATTGGGGTGATGCCTCTTAATTTTCCACTTTCAAAGTGTGTGCTTCTAGCAAAACATGGTTTTCAAGCAAGGATTTTTAAGGTGTGGTGTCTTTTAGTATTTTATCCTTACTTTAGTGCTTTTTAGGGTTGACGTGTCTTAATGTTTTCAACCAAGTTTCAGTGGGCACGTCAAGTTCTGCACACAATTTGATGAAAGTAGATTTCCTTTTTCTTTTGTAGAGGCTCTAAAACCCTAGTATACTCATCCTAATGATCATGCAGCTTCTATTAGATGAGTCAGTTTTAGGGTTGAGTGGTGCGGCCCAGGTCAACTCATGGTGGCTTCACAAACACCACTCAAGAAAGAAAAGAACACTCCAAGAATTTATTCAGCATATTAGAGTGTACATTTTTTTGTAGGGTGATGTGTTAAGAATGTGGGTCAAGCAATCATTCACCACGCCAATTTTTTTAGTTTTTTACTATTTTTTTTTAGCTTTTTCACGCAAGCAAACAATGAGAGACAGGTTACTCACTATCGGTCCTCGAGGCGCCTACTCCCTTGCTACCGTCGTGGAATGCGTCGCTTCGCCATCCATGCGTCGAATTCCTGCAACCGTCAAGTAAAAAGGAAAATAGGGCATTAGACGATGTGAGAATGAGTGTGGAATGGAGGTGATAAAACAAATTCGTTGCCTCCCCGGCAACGGCGCCAAAAATTGACGTGCCTTCGTGCGTGTGTGTTAAGAGGTGTCGTTATAGTTGCACTTGATACGTCGGTTTTAAAAGAAGTAAACGGAGGTGAGTCCGAGTGTCGATCTCAGGGAGGCGTGGAAATCAGATTTTGTTTACCACTTGTTGTCATGAAAAAGGCGGAGTTTTGCTTGCGAAAGAGGCGATTTTGAAAAGCGAGAGATAGAGAGAGTTTAGGGTTAGAAAGCTCTTGGTTTTGATCATGCACTTTAAACAGAAATTAAAATGGCAACTAAACGGAAAATAATTTCATTAAACATGCATTCATAGTTCATGGTTTACAACATTAAATACATGCTTCAAAAAAAGTAAATGAAAGCTTAAAAGAGAGAGAGAGAGAGGTAGAGAGAGAGTTGAGAGCGACGAGGCAGCCACGGCGGTGGAGGAGGCTCCGTCGGCGGCTCGTCGTCTCCGGCGATTACAAGAGTGCCTAAGACTAACTAGGAGAGGAGTGGAGTAGTTGCAAGTGGGAGAGGATGCCTTGAATGGTGGTAGAAGGGGGTTTAAATAGAGTTAAGGGCCTCCTAGAAGAAGAATGTGCTTTAGCGACATCCAGAACGTCGCTAAAACCGCTTCCAGATACGTCGGTGAAGGCCTTCTGTCGCCGGTCAGCCGCCCGCCCCCTCTCTCTCTCCAAGCACGATCCGTGGATGATGAACGAGAGCCATCCGATCGAAGATCGGACGGCTGAGATCCTCCCGCGCCCGTGCTGAGATCGCGCTTCGGGCGCGCGTACGCGCGCGCGTGGGCGCTCGGGCGCTGTCGTCGCGCCGCGTGGTGCAATCCTGACCGCCCGCTGCTGATCGGGCGGCTCAATTTCGCTGCGCCCTTCCCTCGCGCTTGATTTCCGCTCCGCGTGATTCGAACGCGCGTCGCTGCGATGCGGGCGTGCGCGCTAACCGTTGCGCCACGCCCGCGCTTTGTCGCGGCGACCGCGGGCGAGCGCGCGGATCTCAGCCGTTCGATTGAAGATCAACGGCCGAGATTCGTTCTTGGCTGGCTTGAGGGCGAGAGAGTGGCGGGGGCGGGGTGACGTGGCGCGTTCTGGGCTGTTGATCTCCAGATCAACGGTCATGATTTCTTGGGCCCATTGTGGGAGCTCCGGATGTCGGATTTGGCTGATCTTGAGTCCGTTGGACTCCATTCATCGTCCTGAATCCATCCGTGCGGTCCGATTGCTCATCTGAGGCCTGCTTTGACAAATACTTTACACAAATGGCCATTAATACGGTTTATAAGCAATCTTGGTACTTGATGCATGCAACGCTCCTATTCTACTTTATGTTGTGCCTTTTATTCTAAAGATGGGCCATATTCAACCTAATTACTATCCCCTTGCGTGGTGTTATCACCTATACCCCCCATCTTACTCTATAAAAAGACCCTTAACCACCACCATTTTTCCCATCCTCCATGTTTAGTTTAGTCTACCATATACCCACCATAATTCAAAGCCAAGGAAGAAGAAGAGAAGAAGATTAAGGTGGCATCCTACCCACCCCCTTGGGGCCTTCTTCCCCTTCTCTCTTCATCCTTGTGCCACGCCAAGGAGGAGAATTCTTCAACTTGGAGGATGGCTAGGCAAAGGAGGAGAAGGGTGGTTCATGCCCACCCTTGGTGGAGCATCTAGGGTGGAAGTCCACCCTTGGAGAGCAAGTGCACGCCCACCCCTAGGGCTTGCCTTGGAAAGCCACACCTTGGAGGAAGAAAGTCAAGAAAAGAAGGAGCCCTTTTTAATTATTGGAGCAGCCGTAGTTGGAGCAAGAGCTTTGTCTTCTTCATCGACATTTTCAGAGGATCATTGTTTTTATTTTATGCATTTCTATTTCTAGTAGTAGAAGCATTCCTCTACTAGGGTTTCTCATGTAAAATAATTCCTCTTTTCCATAAAAATTTGCCTTCTTCTTAAATAGCTTTTGTGGTATCTTTATTGCAATTGTTTTTGCTTTATCTTTAGTGCACCTACACCCCTTTCTCTCTAATTACCCTAGGCTTTCACGTGCCTAGGGTGAGTTTAGAAAGAAAGCAGTTTCTGTCACTTAGGTTTTAACTATTAGGTGTAGTTCGCTTTCCACCTTCAAACTTGTGTTGCCATTATTTCAAAACATAAAAATCATATATTCAAAAACAACAAAAAGAAATTTGATTTCCATTTTGAAGAGATTTGATTTAGCAAAAAGTTACCTCCTTGGACAACCCTAGATACTTTCCTATCTAGGTTTTATAAATTTAAGAGTTGATCGATTTTACACGTTACAACGACGTATTTTACAAACCGCATAAATTTTGTAGCAGATAGCACCCTTAAAGTTTTCTGGTATGGCACGCTTCATGATCATTAGACACATGCGATTGGAATGCTTGCACCTCTCAAAGTACCTTTTAGCATCAGTAGTACTTTAATCCATAAGAGGAGGAGGTTGTTCCACCCTTAATGCAAGGTCTAGATCCATGCACCCTAGAACTATCATGACACTCTCCTTCCAGAATTTAAAGTTAGACCCATTTAATTCTGGAATGGAGTTCAAATTTACAGTAATAGCAGATGCATAGGAGTTAACTGTAATAAAAGACAAAATCATACTCTAATGAATAAATAAACTTGAGAAGACAATACAATATTAGCATTTAGTCTTTGGATAGAAATAACAATTTCGTAAGAAGCAAAAATGAACAACCAAACATGAGAGTTTAAAAATGTAAGTTAGATTAATTTATCTTTGAATTCATTACTCACATATAAAACCTAAATAAACAACACATATTTGTTATCAATTGCTTTTATGATATTCAGTCAAGTAGTAAATCTCCTTTGGGCTATTCACTACCCATAGGAACACCATAAAAGCAATCATTTTGATGTTATAAATTAACCAGCACAAGAAATAATGAACTGCTTTGGCAAAGAAATTGTTAAATGCACTGATCAAATTAGATACATCAAAACCAACTACAATGATGTAGTATCATAGATAGTTATGCCTAATGATTCATGATCAAATAGTTTATAACCCCACTCAACATGCCAGTATCAGTATTGGTCCTTCTGTACCAGTACTAGGATGATATGTACCGATACTGGTCTTTATGTACCGGTACTACATGAGTACTGGACCGGTCCTGGAACCATGTCTAGTATCATACATATACTGGTATTGATAATAGGTACCGGTACCCCATTGATACTGGACCGACCCAAGGACGCAACTAGTACCGATACTCCATTGATACTGGCAATACTCATGTAGTGTGTCCAGTATCCCATATGTACCGGTACTCCTGATGAGTACCGATACCACTTCAATACTGGTAGCACTCCTGGGTGTGACCAGTATCCCTCATGTACCGTTACTCATGATGAGTACCAGTACCATATCGATACTGGCAACACTCCAGGAAGCGCCTGATCGGTACCTGTACCTTACTAGTACTGGTACTCATGATGAGTACCAGTACCGGATCGGTTACGACTTGATTCCAGGGTAGCGATCAGAATTCTAGATCACACATAAACATCCCAAAATCGATCTTAGATAAAAAACGATGTTACAGTAATCACAAAGGGATTAAAACTAACATGAATCATGCTTTAAAACATTGATTCAACTAAGATGGGCTTAAAACATTGAATCAAACATGATTTCAGGGATTATTCATATCCGAATGAAAAACTCCAAGAAAGCCAACGTCGGATTACAATGCAATGAAAATCAGAGGGTTCTAATACCATTTGGTGGATTTTAGACCAAATAAAAAATCAATCCACTCATAAACATATCATTGGAAAGGTTTACAAATCCCAGAATCTCTGATTCCCATATGCATTGATAATCCCAAAACCAAAGAGAGATTTTAGACCAAATAAAAAACCAATCCACTCATAAATGTATCATTGGAAAGGTTTACAAATCCCAGAATCCCTGATTCCCATATGCATTAATAATCCCAAAATCAAAGAGTGTGAATGGATACCTGTGTCCATCGCTTGATCTTCTCAATGAAGGATCCAAGCAACGATCCTTCTATTTCCCGTTGAGTTTTCTAATGGGGTTTGGTGATGGTGCTTCTAGGGATCCAGAGAGAATGAGCATGGAAGAGAGAGGGAGACGTTATGTTCTCGTACCTCTTCGGTTTTCACCTAGGGCCCCTTATATTTCCCACGATGGGGTGTGGGAAGACAAAATCGCCCATTACTCGTATAACGTCGGGGACCATAACCACAATATTTTGGAGTTGACGGTTCTACCCATCAACAAACCGTAATTCCCCAGAGGGTCTTTATGCAATTAATCCCATATTCTCAGAAGTGCAATTTACCCAATTCTTATTGGATCACATCATGGGTATATTTACCAATACATATATGCGTATATGATATATATTAATGTAAGTCTCCTTATAATAACATATGGGTGCTCACTAATGATTCTAACACTTAACCATTACTTTGAAATAGTGTGGCTTCGTAAAAGAACTAGCTGAGAATGGCACAAGCAACCTAATATAAAAGAGGAAAAGGAAAAGTTTAGAAAAAGTATACAACAATTAAGAATTTGCATTGAAAGATATGTATACTGATTTTTTGTAAAGGAAATTTACATACAAGTATGTGTTATTATACCTTATACATGTAAAATGAAGAATGAAGATATGAGTGGATATATGATAAATTATACTTTATAATGTCTGTTGCTTTGGGACCTACTTATCCTTCTTGTAGAGGTTCTTTGTAGGCTTTGGGTTCTTTGTCTCGGTTGTTATCATTTTGTACATCAAAATAATCACGTGGTACTGTATTGACAAGTATGATCCACTCATTTTTACTATTATCGGACACGTAGAACACTTGTGATACTTAACAGGCTAATGTGAAAGATTCAGATGTTTGAAGAATTTGTCGATTCTTATTTAAACTTATAAGACTATGTTTATTATCTTTTTTGAAACTAACACTTTCTTTAAAAACATCGAACCAATTACACTTAAACACGACCATCTTATGGTTGTATCTGAAGCTCATCTCCACAATCTCTACAATTTGTCGATAGTAGCCATCACAACTTGTGCTTAGATCGTAACTAATAAGAACTTCAATTGCTGTGTGGCCTTCGCATCATCAATTCATCTTATTTTGAATCTGAAGTCATTTATTATGTCTTCAGAATGATAATGTCTATAACTCAATGGGGTTTCGTCTATTATATCAAAATCTTCTACCCAATGTGGCTCATTATTTTTTTTCATCTGATTTACACGCTACTTAAACAAATCAAGGAAGTGTAGTTTGTGTCTAGATGGATGTGAAGACTATTTGAATTCATTATAGATTAGATCAACTTTCGGAATTTGCTTTAAAATGTACATGTAAGCTAACTTTCATTCTAATTCTGAGATCATTTTGTAATTTATGCAGAGCATAGACCTTCCTCTGATATCAAATATGGAAAGACAATCTTCGCCAATCTCATTGTATCCCCCATTGTAATTTTTCTCAAGTTCATTAAATCTGTTGTTTGGATCGTCCATATACATTATGTAGAAGTTTATGCATTTCTCGACAAGAAATCCTTTTATAATTGTGACGGGTTGTCATCTCTTTCCAATATGGGAGCCCTATGAAGAAGATGCTTTTCTTTTTGAATCTTGAATCCTTCAAAGTTAATTTTTTTTAGTGGATGACCTAATTGTATGTTTCCAAGCTATTGTAATTTCTCCATGACTTCATGACTGTGCAGCAATCATAGGACTTAAATGGCCTAAATTAAGTTAGAACCTAGCTTAACTTAGTGTAATCCATGCATTCATGAGCATATTTTGCATCTTTACTACTTTATTTTAGCTATGCATAGAATAATGTTAGAATGTGCTAATTAAGTGCATTATATGGTTTGTAGGTAATAAGAAGATCTAAAGCTGGATCTGAAGAATAAAGAGAAGCTAGTGCTATAGCAGAGCTGGAGCAGAAGACCTAGGAATAAAGTAGAAAAATAATGTAGGGTTAAGGTATGCTACTCTACTTAGTAGAATTTAATGTAGAGTTTAAATTATGAAGAACTTAGTACCAATCCTAGCCTTAGGATAGCCCTAGAGACTGTCCTAAGCCTTAGCCACTATTAGATTAGGTCACGTTAGCCTAGGATACCTTAAAACCCTAGTTCCAGCCCTTATCTAGACATGTAGATAAGTTATTGGATGTCCAGAACCCTTAGGCACAACCCACAGACCTAGAACCCAAGTCTACAGTGTTATTGGATGTCCAGACAAGTTGTCAGATGTCCAATTTCTACAGAATTCTAAGACAGAACCTTCAATCCACCTTGACCTCTGATTAGACGTCTAGACAAGAGGTCTAGACTTCTGATTTTTTAGTATAAGTTGTCTGATACTTTAATTAGACATCTGGAACCCCTCTCCAATCCCTATTTTTGAAATCAAGCTTGGATCTTGATTTCCTAAGCCCCTAAACCCAATTCTACACCCTAGGGAACCTAAATTAAGGTGGTCTAAGCCTAGTACACCACCCTATGACCCTCTTAAGAACCTAATTAGGTTCTCACTAAGCTCAATTGACTTGGATCAAGTCAATCACACTTCACCTAGTAAATTGGACTCATAGAGTCCAATTGAGCTCAGATCTCAACCAACACAAGTCCTCCATCCTGACCTAATTGGTATCTTCTCACCCATTTAGATACACATCCACTCAATTAAACTTGTGATAAGTTGAATTGCACATTCACTTTAGTATTAGGGCTTACAACCCTAATTCTAAGACCTACCCTAAACGAAACCTATAGGACTCAACCTAGACCACCTAGCCACACACACACACATGTTCACACACAACACAACACACCTACACACACACTTGGCTACCACCTAGAGTCTTCTAGACTCTTCTCCAAGTGGCACCAAGGGAGAGTCTTCTCTTAGATCCATGATATTTAGATCTAAAAATCACCTCTCCCTCTCTTTCTTGGACGACCACCTTAGAGACTCTCTAGAGAATTCTATAATTCTCTAGAGATCCCTCCATTGGTCTATAAAAAGACCACATGGGTGACCACATGCACCCAATTCAAGTAGAATCTAGTTTGGCTTCACTTCCACCCTCCATTAGCTTAGCTCTCCACCTCCATTCCACCTCCACTCCACGAGTTCCACCACCATGGCCACATCACCTCCATGCCAAGACTAGAGCCTACTCTCTCCCCCTCTCCAAGGACCAGCCTAAGCACCATTGGCTGCCCCTTCTCTTTCTCCCTACCACCTCAAGACCAAAAGGCCATTGGAGACCACCTCCAATGCCCTTCTTTTTGCTAGATAGATAAGTAGATCATGGTAGTTCTTTAGAGCTTTTTCTCTGCATTATTTTCTGCTTTAGTAGTGTAGTTATCTTCCTCCTGCCTGATGCATGCACAATCTTTTGTAGATCCACGCATGCACTCAGTTTCTGTTAGCTAGTTTTTGCTTTAATCATTCCTGTATAAGCTTTCATCTAGATCCACTTTGTAATAACTCCTTCTGATGAAATGAAAATCACCTGAGCTCTTTATATATATGTGTGTGTGTGTGTGTGTTGTGGAATCATCATGAGCTTCCTTGCAAAATCTTTCTTGTGATAATAAGTTGCTTGGTATAACTTCTTATATTTTTTTTGCAATAAGCATGACGGTGCATGAAGATGTTAACGACCTAACAATCGATGCTTTTTCAGTAAATAGATATCGCATAACTAGGATCGTGCGCACTGATACTCACACTTTCACTTTTGTCATCTATCTGATGCACGCACACATCATTAGGGTTAATAACGTGACTAGCAACACATTTATTCATAGGTTGGAAATCGACGTGCATTCTAAGCATGTAGCAAAAAGATCGAATCAATTTTTCTTTTCTAAATGCCTCCTTGAGATCGACCAGGACTCACATCTCATTAACTTAAATTTTTGCTAAGTCATATTTTGCAATTATACTACGACGTGTTTTAAATCAAATACGTGATCTATGATTCCAACACTTCATACCTTGACAACCTGATCGAATCTGTGCTCAACTTAGTTCTTGGATTCTTGATTGAATACCGACAACTTTTACAATCAAACCCATCATTGAATTGTGATGTCAGTCATCTGTGCTCAATAGGAAGAAATCTACGATGAAAAAGTAACAAAATTTGTTACTTTAAGCAAACGCAGGTGATAAGTATCATCTATACATATCGAATAGGAAAACTTTCCTTTCATACTCCACCTAGACAAATTTACATATGCTGGAAAGTCATTTATGGTCCACAACAATCCTACGTGCATATGAAAGAATTCTTTCTTATGTGCGTCATACGTTTGAATACTGTTGTACCACAATTGTTTTAGTCATCAACATGTGAGTGCATCGGAGCCTAAGGGATCAAGTATACAGTAGAGGGAGGTGAATAGTGTAATATCTATTTCTATGAGAATTTAAAAAATCATTCACCACAGATCAAAAATTAAATAAGCACAGACCAGAAAGATAACACCTGATTTAGAGTGGAAACCCTTCCTGGTAAAAACCACTACCTAAGCCTCCTAGCTTAGGATTTTCTCGACTAGTTGATGCCAGTCAAACCCATTAATGTACCACTTGAACGAGGTTGTTACAACCTTTTATAAAACATCTTCTATTACAGTTGACCAAGAGAAGAATAATAAGACTTCCAAGATAACTTGGATTCTCAGATCAAGAACAACAGAATATAAAGAAAATGATAATAATTCCTATGGAACCTTAGTAAGATTAGAACAAACTGAGCTTTCTTGAATCGCAAAGGAATGCGCTTTGAATCGCAATAGTTGTAGGTGCAGAGGTGCAAAAGTACTAGAGAGAATGTGCATGTTTTGCTTTTTGAAAGCTCTTGAGGTGTGTTTTGAAGAAGGGGGTTGAAGGTCCTATTTATAGGTGTTTTTTGACCTATTTTAGAAATACTAAAATTTATGGCTTTGATCGATCAAAATATGGGTTTGGTCGAAGATCATAGACTCATCATGGCTCCTAATTAAGACTAATTAGCTATTTTCCCTAGCTAATTACCTAAGAATATCACAAATATAGGGTTAATTATAAATTAAGGGTAAAATAGTAAGGACTAGTAAAATAAGCTAAAATAATATAATTAAGGATTAATTAATCTTAACATAAGTTTAATTAATAATAGGACTCAAAATAATACCAAGTAGTTATACATGAAGTATTTAATTTAACTTAAATGAATTAAGGACCTAAGTATTTAATTAACTAATTAACTTAATCAATTGAATAAATATAGCTAAAAAAAGGAGAAAGTGTAATTTCAAGGAATAATTTTATTATTTACATTATTTATAATCATATATAAAATTTGAAAAAGAAATAAATTAAAATAAGCCTTCAAATTCATTATTTTCATTTATGCCCTTACATTTTATATTGATCGAGTCCTTTTCCGTTCATTTTGGTCCTTTCTTATTTACGAATCAGTTCTTGTGTACACCTCTTCTTCTTCTTCTTCAACCTTGGACGACCCACGAGCTCCAGTAGCCACATCATCTGATCACTGCCCATCTAGAGTCGTATTGCCTCCAAAGCTTGCATCCAAGCTCTGCTCACCTCTCTCTTCTCATCTACCAGTTCGGATGCTTCTCAAATCCTAATTAAACTAGGTATTAACCTCACCGGCATCGGAGACAATGCTAGTGGTTACATCGAACCTAGCCTCTTTCCCATCCAAATACAACCCCTTTGACCTCCAATCTCACCTATAAATACCCCACACTACCTCCAATTTGCACTGTTGATTTCGTAACCCTTTCTCCCAAACTAAATCAACGAAAGGCTATTCTTCCAAAGTCTAACAACTTATTCATCATCTTCGAAGCACTTTCATCAGAGGATCTCGTCACCTCTCAACTTCTCATTATGAGTGCCTCATCCTTCTATCTGCATCGCCTCGATCCTCATCGGAGTTTTGATCTCTCAACCTCTGACTTCCTCCTTCATTATGAGCCTTCGATGGAGATCTTCTACCCCAATTCATCCAAGTAACCCATAGATAGCTTAGAATTTAGTGTAGAATAGATTTAGCTAGTTAATTAAGTAGGTAGCTTAGTGTAATGTCTAGAATCCACTTCATCTTCCTCAGCTCCGATGAACTAATTCCAGCTCATCAGACCTTCTCCCATTGACCTAAACACCTGTACACCTCCTCTACCTCACTGTGATTCCATTACACATTCTTAGACGTTAATTTGATCAACTAAACATCTAATACATCTCACATGCACTTGAGGTTCTCCACTGTCTATGGCAGAGGTCTCAAAGCCTTTACCACAGCTATTTGGGGCCTTCCACCACTTTATCGTTGCGCTAGGGCCTTGTTCTACCTTCTAATTAAACAAATAACCATTTCTATCCTAAACGCCTAATTTCACCTTCAACGTCTTAACTCACCGTCAATGGTGAGCTAAGAAGAGTTGATCCACCTAATTGAATCCATGTTCACCTTCGCATTACTCATATAAGTAGTTCCCCTCACTCAATTGAGTGGGAAATCATCTCTTGAGTTCATGCAAACTTGAGAAGTTTATTTCAAGAATTTCTTGATAAATCTTTGTGTTAGATCTTTAACTACATTAATTATTGAGTTCTTCAGGTTTGTTACAGTCTCAGGAAGCTTTTGAACCAAATCTTGATGAGTTTAATGGAGATTTGGTCTCCAACACCTGAAATTGGTCTTCACCGGAGCTCCGACGAGCTCAAGCGAATCAAAACCAACACCTTAGTCTTCGTATGATTATGAGGAGCTCCAGATATACATGATTTGGTTTGAGGATTAAAATCCACTAGTTACTCTTGAGGATTAATGATGATTCTATATATTAGCCTTTATCTTCTCCAACTTTGGCAGAGTTGGAGAGGCGTTGATCTTGTAGTTAACAAGCTAGGTTTTAAGTTGAAAAGCAAGAGAAGGTTCTTTAGAGTCTGTTAGGAGTGTTTGTTAGCCTTAACAAACTCTCATTTATTCCACTGAACAGACCCACTTTCATTCTCCAGCAATGAACTCGGATGCTACTCAAGAGCCTTCAAAACTTAAATTTGAGTTAAATAGATTCCTTATGATGATTTTAGTCAAATTGGGTGGTTAATTTGATCAAAGAAGTTGTAGAGTTAAAAGTTAAATTTCATGCTCTGTTGGTTAACATTCAAGTTGTTCTTGAGCTTTTGAGGACTAACCTCTGAATTGGAAGTGGAATTAAGTTCATGTGATGATTTTGAATCATTTAGAAAAGGTTTGAATGTGTTTTATTTAGATTTTATGTAGATTCTTACATCTGTGTGTTTTGGGTTCCAAAGGGAACCCAACACTATTCTCAGTGTTCCTGATGAAATTCAACCTTAATTTCTGCCTAGATCGATCATGTTTCATCTCTTAAATTGATCCAGATCTCCTCTTAACACTTATGTATAACTATGGAGCTATTCCATAGTGAACTTCATGTTCTGTAACTCAAACTTGAAGCGAAGAAGCTTTAGAAGCTTAGAAACTCCTTTTGATCTCATTTCCTCTTCCATTCCATGCGGAATGCTTTACTAAACACTTCCAAACTCTCAATTGAGAGATTTAATATCATTCTCAGGTCCTTTGAGCTGATTGTCACCTCTGAAGCACTTAAAAGCAATGTGAATAGTGTCATGTTCATCTACTGAATCTGTGGACTACTTATGATCTAATCTTCAAATTGATGCTAAAATTGGATAGAGGAATTCTAGGGCTCTCGATTGAGCTTTAGATTAAGTTGGATGAAGGTATGAGCTTATCACAATCCTTGTCCAAAGTTCAACCATGATTGACGATGTTATGAAGGAGGATGGGCCTTGAAGGTCCCACATTGTGAGATGGTGATGCCCTGCACAATTACTTAAGTAATTGCATGCAAAGCCTCGTTGGTCGTCAGTGCTTGGCACAACTAATGAGCATTCATGTGTGTGTGCGTGACCGCATGTGCTTGTGTGTGCAGGTGTGTGTGGGCTTGGGTGGGTGTGTGCGTGTCAGCTTATGTGGGCCTATTTGGGCCAAAATACACAAAAATTAAACCTAAAACTAACTAGGGCTTTGTCGCTAGTAGTGGTTGATCCGGCTTAGCGATGGGTTGTTGATCCTGCGAACGGACCGAGATCACCCATTAAACCAATATTTTTGGTTAAGTTAAGAGAGGTTTGTAAAGTTAAAAAATGGTTAAGTGTTGAGAGTTAAAGATAAGATAGTTGAAAGATTAAAGAGACATCTGAAAGCTAATGAGAAAAGAAGGTTGAGAAGTTAAGAAAAATGACCAAGTGTTGAACGAGATCAAGTTGTAAAGGCATATGTTGTATAATTAAACATTTCTTTTATGCTTTATTTTGTATTAACACTTGATGCAAATGTTCTTTTTGTTATTCAATGTTGCAATCATTCATGTACATTTCTTTTCTTAATGGAATAATTACCAAGTTTAAAGTTCAATTTTTGTATGCAATTGTTCATGAGCTTAACATATATTGTAATTAATAAAGTTATTAGTTAACTGTTAATAAAAATGGTGAATAGATTAACTTATATTTCTCACAGTGAATGACCTGAACCTAACCAGTTAAATAAATTAGAATGTAAAATATAGGTTAGCTTGACCTTATACTATAATTAACGATAACAATTTAATAGATCAAGTTAACCTAAATCTATTCTTCACATGATTAATTGAGCTTAATAACCTTAATTAACTGTGTTGAGAATTGAACGATCAGTCGATCAAAAATAATTTTGATCGATTAAATAAAAGTATTGTTCAATTCAATGTTGATTGATTAAAAGAGGATATTGCTCAACTTAATAATTTCAAAGGAAATTTGACTGTTGGAATATTTTGATCAATTAAATAAAATGGGTTAATCGATCAAAAGGTAATATGACCGTTACAGGTCTTTGATCGATTAAGCTAAGGAGTTGGTCGATCAAGGTCTGGTCAATCAAGAGCTGGAATTGGTCGATCAACAATAGTAATGATTTAGGTTCAAAAGAGAATGATTTTTGCAAATATTGAAAGTTAGCATTTGTTGTCCTATCAAGGTTCCTTACATAATTCTAGACTCAATAAAGGTAAAAATAATCTTCAAGTCTTCTTCACATGAAGCGTTTGAATAGTTTTGATGAGGACACATCATGCTTTGATTTGATTTAACTTGTAATGGCTAGTCCTCAATAAAAACATAATTTTATTATATCAAAACAAGGGTATTAACATTCTTCCCCTTTTTGTTGATAACAAAATTATAATTAAATATGCATGAGTATAAAGATGCATAATTAATTTTTTCTCCCCCTTTGTTACTAACAAAAAGATTTAGGCAATTAAATTGACAAGTGTTGCTCCTTCTTTTTGAATTTTTCATGAAATTTATGATATGCAGCTATAAAATTGAGAGAATTATAAGCAACCTAGATAGGAAACATAATTTCAAATTTCTGATAAGCAAGATATCTCAAATTGCTAGAGGAAAGTGCTATAGAGTTCACATATCAAACGTAAAGAGAACTACAAAGTAGGATATAAATAAAGTTCCACAATCCAAAAGACAGAATATAAATATCATGTACTACAAGCCAGAACAAGGAAATAAATCTAGAAGAAACTCAGAAGTGCCTTGATATCTGATGGAAACTCCATATCGATCTTGAAGTCGTCTAAAGAGAATGGAGGGGAGCTGGTGCTGGGTCCTATAGTGGAGGAGAAACAACTACGCCTCAAAATTGGAGAGATCTGAATGTCAGTAGATCTGTGGGATGGTTGCACTAATGGACCAGTCTGCTGAGTCTGTCAGGAAGAGGAGGTATTGAAGTACTTGGAGGAGGAGCTACTGTTGCTGCTGTACGTTTGCCTCAAGGGGTTCTCTGGTCACGAACAATAAGTGAGTGGATTTGCTCACCAAGCTGATCCAAAAACTGACCTTGCCTGCTCAGGTACACAGAAACCTAAGTCACGTGCTCCATCATCATTTGACTTGTGTTTATCTAGAGATGCATCATTAGAGAGGTGCCATCTGTCACATCCTGTACACCCAAAGTGTTGTGTCTAGCGAACTGCCTATCAAGGTAGGGCCATTCCATGTTGAAGAACGAAGGAGAGGGTCTAACAGGAGGTGGGTAGTAAGCATCAAAATGCTGGTAGGGAGAGTATGGAGGTGGAGTAGAGGAAGGTCTACCTTGAGAAGGAGGAGGCTAAGAAGAGGAGGCTGCTGCTTGAGGAGGATCCTGACAAGCCTACTAACTCTCCTGTTCCATCTTGGAGCATGTAAGCTCTCCAAATATGGAAATACGAGAGATAAACTGCTTATGATTAATGTCCAAGGGGACATTAAAATTCAAGAAGATGTGGGAGAGATGGGTGCTAAAAGGGAAGATGCTCATGGTTTTCCTCTCCATGATGGTGAGGATGAAATGGTTCCAATTAAATGGCCTATTGGTCATGAAGGCATAGAGGCCACGAGCATGGGACCTGGACAATTCTTGAAAGAGGTAGATTTGGACATGAAGTTCTAGAGAAATACGCGATGGAGGAACCGCGGGAGGGGACGAAAGAAGGGTGACTTGGTGAGCTTGCCCAAGTTAAAGGATTTAGGAGTCATCAACATCTCCCTAATGACCTCAGAGGGGGTCTCATGGTGCAACTCAAGATAAGTAGGACCAGAAAAGGGACAAGCAAGAACCTCAGATAAGACATCGGCATTGACGAGAACCTCGATGCCGTAGACATTAGAAATCAGCTGACTATCAAAACGTTCATCTATGTTGCGAAGGTTAGAATAAAAGAGATGACAAGCCATAGGGTCAATGCCCTTGATGGGTCTACCCCTTGCACTCTCATAAAATGCCCAATAAAAGAGGCGACCTATCCTGTGGTGGGTAAGTTGGTCTCTAAGACCCGGAAAGATGCGTTCGAAGTAGTCTGGGTCAATGGGGCGACCTACATGAGGTGAGAGGTGCAAGTAGAGAGAAAAGTTGTGACGTGCCTCATCACTAATGAAGAAACAATCAAAGGTATCATATTTAGGGTTAGAGGTGGAGGCACGAGATTGTTTTGGAGCTATAATAACAGTTCTGTTAATTAATCAAAAAGAATAGGTTGGTCGATCAAAACAAGGATTGGTCGATTAAAATTAGACATTTGATCAATCAAAAGGATAAATTGGTTGATTAATAAATCAATTTTGATCGATCAAAAAGTGGACAGGAAGCAAGTCGAAATTGCAGAAATGTTTTAGTCGATCAGGATTTATTTTGGTTGATCAAAATCAATTTAGAGTAGTTTGAATACAATTGTCGATCAAGGATAAAAACTTGATCGATCAAAAATAGATAGTGCGAAAAAAATAACATCGAAATTGATAAAACGTCATGAACACGAAGAACAGACAAAGAATACGAATGAACATGAGGAATAATGGCCAGAAAAACACAAGATCACAAGCAAATGTCATCAAAATGAGATCAAAATAACAAGATGTGATCAAAATAATAAGGAGAGGAGAGGGATATACCAAGGATTGACAAAGATTGATTTGCTCGGTAGTGAGGAGGAGGAGGACAACGGACGACCGAAGGTGGTTGACGGTCGTCGAAGGATGGTCGATGGTGGCAACGACGACCGGTCAGAGGGGGATAGCAGTGAGGAGAGGTCAGAGAGGAGGTACAATCGTGGGTGGTCAACCAACGCTTGGTCAAAAACGGTGACAGCGACTTGGTCAAAAGAGGAGGTGGTGGTCGATGGAGGAGGAGGGGACCACATTTGGAGAGGGTGGTGACCTGGTGAGGCTTTGGTTGATGTTGTGGTGGAGTTTTGGTTGATGGAAGGAAGTTTTGATGTGGTAAAAAAGTGCGGTAAAAAGTTATTTTTATAGGGAATGGGTAAAGCAAATAAGGTAGATGTTAATAAATGATCGAGATCAAAGATTAGCAAGTGATCAGTGATCAAATTAAGTGATTAGATTCACTAAACAAGAATCTCGACGAGATGAAATCTACCCAGATTTGGTTGATCAAAACATATTTTGGACGACCAAATTCAATTTGGTCGATTAGATAGAAGAGTTGATCGATTAAAATTGAATTTCCAGTGGAGGAAAACTCCTATTCAGAATTTGATCGATCGAAATAAAGTTAGGTTGATCAAAAGTTGAAAATTTTGAAGGAAAATTTCCCACCCAAAATTTCAAAACTTGATCGATCAGAATGCATCTTTGATTGATCAACAGTTAATCAATTAAGACAATTGTTTGATCGACCAATGGCTTGCAAGAGAAAACAACAATCAGTAATGAAAGTTCAACAAGTCTTGTTCAGTCTAATTCTTTTTTTATTGTTATAAATCTTCTTTTGCTAGAGCTTTTGTAAAGATATCAGCTAGTTGTTTCTCTGTTTGAATGAATTCTAGGAATATTTCCTTCTTTAGGGAATAATCTCTAATGAAATGATGTCTAATATCTATATATTTTGTTCTAGAATGTTGAATGAGATTTTTGGATAGGTTTGTTGTACTTGTATTATCATAGAGGTTCCTAGTGTTTTCAAAGTTTAGTCCAAAATCTTTAAGTGTTTGTTTCATCCACAAGATCTTTGAACATGCTAAGGATGTAGCAATGTATTCAGCTTCAGTTGTGGATAGCGAAACACTGTTTTGTTTCTTACTGACTTAAGATACTAGAGAATTTCCAAGAAATTGAAACATTCCATAGTACTCTTGCGATCAATCTGACTTCTCGCATAATTAGCATTACAGTAGGAGAGTAAGTCAAGTGTGGTTGATTTGGGATAGAACATACCATGATCTGTAGTGTTAAGTAGGTACCTAAGTATCTGTTTTAAGGCATTTATGTGAGATTCTTTAGGATTTACTTGAAATCTAGCACAAAGACAAGTACTAAAAAGTATGTCAGGTCTACTAGCAGTCAAGTACAACAAAGATCCTATCATAGTTCTATATAACTTTTGATCTACACACTTACCTGACTCATCTTCTTTAAGTTGTGCAGTGGTAGCCAATGGTGTGTCTTTTCCTTTTGTTTTATCCATTCTAAACTTCTTTAAAGTCTCCTTTGTGTATTTGGTCTAAGAAATGAAGATTCCATCTTCCAGTTGATCAATCTACAACCCTAGGAAGAACTTTAATTCTCCCATCAAGCTCATCTCAAATTGATCCTGCATAACTTTCACAAACTCTTGGTGTAGAAGATCGTCAATAGCACAAAATATTATGTCGTCAACATAAATTTGGATTAGAATTAGTTGGTTATATTTTCTTTTAGTAAATAAGGTTGGATCAATTAAGCTAATTTTGAACTCATTTTCTATTAATTAGTTTCTTAGTCTTTCATACCAAGCTCGAGGAGATTGATTAATGATAAACGTTAGTTTATCATCATCCTTAGTATCCATTCACATCTAGTTCCTAAGATTTTATCAATTGCATTGCATTATATCATTACATTTAGCATGCATGTGCATTTAGGATCTGGAGCATACATTAGCATTCATTTCACATTATCTCATGTAGTTCCATTTGATTGCCAGGGCAGAATGCATTGGAAATAAGAGAAACCCTAGCAGTATGGAAGGCACTTGGACCATTTGTGAAGATAGAAACTCCAGTAGTTGGACCCCAACTCAACTCAGCTGGATCCAACTCAAATCTAGCTCCTACCCTACTCCCTCTCCACCTTAATGGCTGTCCACCTACGTTAAAACCACCAACCATTGGTGCCTAAAATACACTCCTTGGCACCCTTTCACATGGCACCAAGGAAGCTTCCTAAGCACCATCCAAGCTACCTGATGAGAACCTCATCATGAGCCATAACTAGCTCATTTTGACCTAATACAAAGGATAAAAGCTCCTACATAACTCAAGGAAAGGCTTAACTCAGAGAATTCTGAGTTTAAGGAGAAAACAAGTCTAAGGGGTAAAAATGCAATTTTACCAGTATAATCTGCATACAGGGTAATTCAGGGTCCAAACATAGGTCAAACAAACCAAATAAGAAGGAAAGTGGGATGATCTGATAAGGGCTGCAGCAATTCCAAGGAACTAAATGATAATCTGTAACCCTAAAACAAACCCACTTCAATTCACGAGGTTCGAGGCAAAGTAAAAATAGAATAAACCCTCTAAAATTCATAGAAAAATAATCTTTAGGGTTTAGAACCTTCAATTTGGCCTTCAGAACCCATTTTGACCTACATTGAGAACCATACCCAATTAATAACTTAATTTGGGTTTTTGCATAAATTGACCAGTCAAACAAGGTTTAATCTAGAAATAAAATTCACCATCAGATTCCTTAGGTCTTAATTAGTCATGTATAAAAACTTGAGCCTAAGAAGAAACCTTCTTGACCAACTTTACACTTTGGTCCTCATATATTTACTTTTTGGCCCTCAACTTTTGAACCCTCGCATTTCGGCCCCTAACTCTCCTTCGTTCTTTGCATTCAGGTCCCTCCTGCCAAAACCTGACCAGCACCATGCTCCGGCGACCTTGCGTGGAGCATGGCGCCGCGCAGGGTAAGGGGGAGGGTCTGGCAAGACAACCGGGGGTGCCCTGCGCCGTCAGCCGTCGCAGGAACACCCCCTGGTCGCTGTAACCCACCATACCGGCCGTGCGAACGCACGGACGGTATGGGTTTCCATCTCCGGCGTCCTCCGGCAAGGGAGACACGTCGTCTCCCTCCGCCTTCCTCTCTGATTCGGCCTCTATAAATACCCCCGTCGCTCCGCCGTTCTGAGTAGCTCGGTCCTGACGGAGAAAGACCTCCACTTCCTCTCTTCCCACTCCGACAGGAAGCTCTCCAGCTCCGGCAGCCTCCCCTCTTCCTCCTCGTCGCTCTGCCGCACTACCAGCTGCAGGGTTGCTCTCCCTCGCTCTTCCCGCGCCACGCCGCACCTAGCTGGCGCCTCTCCAGCCCTCTCCTCGCCGCCGCCCCTTCCACCGGGCATCTTCTTCTCCGGCGATAGTCGATACGACTGTCGCCCGCTCCGGCCCCTCCTCGTCCTGCTAAGTAGGTAGAACTCCTCCTCTTTCTCCCCTCTTCCTTTTCCTCATTTTACATCTTTACTGTTACCCCGATCCGACCAATCGCCCTCACCTTCTCCACCTCCGGCCCCTGCTCCGGCGACCCGCTCCCATCACTCCAGCAACCCACACGGCTCGCCGACCACCGCAGAACCTCCGCCTCCTCACCCTGATCAACCTCCGCCCTTCCACTTCCCCAAATCACCCTCTGCAACTCCACCAAACAAACCCATCTCCCGACCCACAGTCCGACCTAGGGCAGCCCTTAGGCTCCGCCCCACCGCTTGCACACCCCCCGACCACCTTCGCCGTGCCACGGCGAAGGTCCTCCGCGTTTCTGATTGGGCCGAGAGGCCGTTTCTCTGTGGGCAGGTACCTACGCTCGTCGCCGCCATTGTTGAAGCGAAGCAGCTTCGACCTGCTGTTCCAGGTGCGCCGCTCCCAGGTCACGCTCCCAGGCTGTGCGGGGGCATTTCGGCAAAGCGTTAGGCTGCAGTTGAGGCGAATCCCTCGCGCGAAGGCCTCACGTAAAGCTGCGATTACCAGCTGCTTCCTCCGCGCAGACGCGAAATTGGGGTGGGACATTTAGTCCCACCTCGGAAGACTCCGAAGCGGCACAGCGGTATAAAGATAAAAAGTGCTGGAGGCTTGTTGCCTCAGCACACGGGGTGAGGTCCCCTTCACCCGCCCGGTTACCCGGTCTCGTCCGCGCTCACGCCCCGCGGACCTGGCCCGATCCGACTTAGACCGACCTGCACTCCTCGCCCACCACTCACGCCGGTGGGCCTGGACCCGGGCGCGACCCGTACCCGGCAGCTCTGGGAGAGCTTTCCTAAGAGCAGATTCTGTGAGAGAGAGACGCGGGGGAGGGTAGAGATAGGTTTTGCCCCTCTCTGATCAAGCGGTGCAAGTTTGCAGGCACAGGTGAAGAAGAAGAACCGGAGAAGAAGACTGACGGAAGAAGAGCAGCCAGGACTGCTCGAAGCAAAGAGGAAAAGGCGAAGAAGAAGAAGACGAGCGAGGCAGAGAAGAAGGACGACGAAAGCTGAAGGAAGGAGCACCGAGCGGCACTGTAGCAGCGGCGGTTTAAGTCGTCTGATTGGAAAATCAGACGACGTCCTGAAGGCAAAGAAGGAGAAGGAAGGCGAGGCAGAGGAGGAACACAGAGAGGCCAAGTGAAGACTCTGCAGAAGAAGAAGAGCACGAGAAGAAGATCTGAAGAAAGGAAAAGAAGAAAGAAAGAAGAAGAAGAAGAACAGGACCGCTCTGCAGAAGAAAAAGGAAGAGACGAGCAGAAACAGTTGAAAGAAGAAGAAGAACATCACCACTGCAGATAAAGAAGAAGAACAAAGGAAGAGAGCAGAAGATCTGAGAAGGAAGAAGAGGAGAAGCAAAGAGAAAAGAAGAAAAGCCAACAAATTCTCTCTCTCTCTTTCTTTATTTTTGTAAAAGAAACTTGTGCCCCTAGAATACAACTTGCTGATGTAAACACATTTACACTACTTAAAATGTCTATTTATGCATGTTATTAAGCATAGGATTGCATTTCATGATATAAATATTGCATTACATGCATCATCTTGCATTTAGAGTAGTTTGAATAAAATGGAGGTTAATTGTCTCCTTTTATGTGCTTGGACAGGGTAAATATTTTATCGGGGCCTCGGAACAAAGATCCAACCGTATGGATATGATCAGGGCGACGATTGGAGTTCAACGACTCCAAGATCGCCCTAATCAGGCATCCGTAGCATCAGATAGAGACCGAGGAACCCTAGAAGATCAAGGGCCAGGATGGTGTAAATACGCACTTCAGATGGAAAATCCGACCACACGGATGAATTCGGATCGACGATCGCAGCCGAACGACACAAAAATCAAGTCAATCCGACATCCGTGGCACCATCTACAACTTCCAGAAGATGGACGGCCAAGATAGCGCCACGTGGCGCCATCCCAGCCGCCCAATCGGCCGCAGGAGTCCTGTGAAGACCACGCAACGTCTCCTCTCCGCCGTTGGATCTCGATCCAACGGCTGCGGTCGCGCGCGTTTAAAAACGTCCGCGCGACCATTTCGCCGCGTAGCGCAGCGGCTACGCAGCTGCGGGCGAAGCGGAGGTCGCGGGTTCGAGCCGCGGAGAGGGGGGCGAAGGCGCGGGCGAGCGGGCGCGCACGAGCGTCAGATGAAGATCCAACGGCCGCGCGCGCCCGATAGCGCCGACGCGCAATTGGACGTCCTGGTGGGCGCGCGATCGCACGCGGGCGGCGCGCTACGCAGTGGGCGCGGGCGCGATCTAAGCCGTCCGATCTCGCGATCGGACGGCTGAGACGACGCGGACGTGCGTCTGCGTTACGCGCGCAGGTAGCCGAGCGGGCGCGCGTGGCGCGGCGGCGACGGCGACGGCGGGGCTTTAGCGACGGTTTTATCCGTCACTAAAGACCCCTTATTTATTATTTTGAAGATGTAATGTCCATTTTGCCCCCACTCCTTGCAACTATAAAAGGAGACCCCCTCCATACGAAATTTTCATCCCTTCCTTCTCCTCTCTACCTCTCCAAAGCTCAAGAGAAGCTTGTCCCACACCCGGGATGCTTCTCGCGAGATAAAGTCCAAATTTTCGTCCCCCTTCGGAAGTGGATCCCGCGACGACGACGACGTGCTGCTTCGTTCCCGTTCTTCTGCTTCGTCCTCCTTCGTCCCGCTTCGTTCTCCTTCGTCCAGGCGTCGTCCCGTCCGGCTCGTCCTCCAAGCGACCGTCGAGGAGGATTTCTCTCTCCCTATTCTTTTTACTGCTTTCTAGTATAGATTTACTGCTTTCTAGAGTAGTCTATTCGTCCTCCGAGCGATCGTCGAGGAGGACATTTCTCCCTCCATTCTTTTAATGCTTTCTAGAGTAATTGTTTTATGTTTTCTAGTTGTAATGAAAGAACTCTTTTATGATAAATTCCTTGTCTATTCTACATCTCATTTTGATTTCCATGTATAGTATTCCTTCGCTCTCTCTTACTCCCTCTCTCTCTTTTATTTGTTGTAGATACTTAGATAGTTTAAATTGAATTTCTTTGTGACAAAATAAAAAGAAACGCGGAGTTTTTAAATCAAACGTTCGCCTCCCTGTGTTCGACCCGGAATTCTTATTTCGGTATAAATTTTATTTGTTGAACACGAATCCTTCGCTTTCGAACTACAACGACAGGTTTTTCAAAAAAACCAAACACGTTAGCGTAGATTCGCGCTCAACATTTTGGCGCCGTTGCCGGGGAGGCAACGCTCTTTGATTTCTCTTCGCGTTTTGTAACTTACAAATCATTTACCTCACTTTTCTCCTTTCTTATTGTAATTGCAGGTACTCTTTCGAGACAGGCAAAAGCGGTAGATCGGAGTAAAGTGCTGTGGAAGGTTTTGTAAGTTACCCCCCACCTCCCACCCATTAGATTTCATCTCATCACATAATAATTCAAACATCAATCAACCTAGGTGTTCTTATAAACTCTAAGGTTAGATTGTTTGTTGTTTGACATCCATACTCACTCCAACCCCCACATTAAAAAAAAATAAAAAAATAAAAAAAAATAAAAAAATAAAAAAAAATCTCACAGAGGTACACAACCTCATCTGATTTTCTAACTCAACCGGAAAACCAATCTTAGGAGCCGGTACACACATCCAAACACATAATCGAGTAGAAATCAGATTGGGTAATCATTTGTGTACCTAATTAGGTGGTGCATAAGGCCAATTGTTTGAGTTGATTGGGCCGCACCACTTCAAATAAAATCAACTCATCTAGTAGCTGCCAATTAGGTTCAACTCTTAGGGATCTACCAGGCACTCCACATTCTTTTTAAACTTTAAAGGAAAATATCTTCACCTGTGCTTGCAAAACCTGGTGTGCCAATGAAACTTGATTGAAAACACCTAAAGTTGAATCCTAAAAGCTACTAAGCAAGATTTGAACCTTAAAATTCACCACATCAAAAATAATCTTGCTTGAAAACCACTGGTTGTGCACGCACACACAAAGCAATCAATCATTAAGGGCACAACCCATTTAAAGGGCCCATCACATTCCAAAGCACATTCAAACCTAGCCCTAAATAAAACAGAGTAGACATTGGCCTTAAGGATTGGACTCGCTCTTCAGAACTCAGAACGAGATTATTTTCGATTAGTCTGTTTCTACTGTTCAATCTGATGTCTAGCTAGGGGAGTAGAGTCAAACGATCGCGGCTGGGGGGTACACTAGGAACCGGAGGCGCAAGCCGAAGGAAGAACCTTCTCCCCAGTCCCTCCTTCTAACTGGTTGGATTGAACAGACAGAAGTAGATCAAATCGTTCCTTTATCTCAAGACGGGTTTTGAGAGTCTGTAGGTCTGTAGGCTAACCCATTTAAGGAAAGGTTTGATTGTTTGTATTGCAGGGCACCTTTCTTCCTCCCGTGTCTCATGAATCCTTCCACATATTTCACGCATTCCCGCTCTTTCCCTCCTGTTGTAAATTATCCTCAACATGACGATTATCCCAATTCGTATTGTAATAGACTATCAGTTAGTTGGGATAATTCGGATTGGGGATACAATTCCGGACCCCCGTGTTTAGGGTCTAACCCTGAACACTTTGATTCTCAATTCTATCCTTCTCAGAGTTGCATCGATTATAGATCGTCCTCCTTTCATGAACAACCTAATGCGATCTACAATCAAGAAGGATACACTGATCCTTACCCATCCTCTGATTTCACTGCCTTTAGGTCATCTCCATCTTATGAACAATCTGAAATGATCTATTATCAGGATGGGTATAACGAATCTCAATTCGTTAATTCCTCTACATTGATGTCAAACCCGCCCAACCCTGAACCAACTCATTTGGTTCAGGTTAATCAGGTTCAAGATAGGGTTCTGGCTAACTTGAGGAATATCATTCAATCTTTAGAAGTTCAGCCAATACCTTGCATTGAGAGATTGGAGCCCCTGATTGAAATGATTGATGATTTAAACAAGTCTTTGTTGGATTGGCTCCAGGATGTTAAGGATAAGAACCCGGGTGAGTTTCTACTTGGGAAATTAGCGAAATTGAGGATGAGATTCGTGGTTGCTTTGATTCAATCTTGGAATAATTCCCAGGATGAACTCTCTTCAGGAAAGCCAATGACAGAACCCGCTCAGGCACCTGTTGGGGGGGACACGTGTTACGAAGCTGACCAGATTGAATTAAAACAACCAATTAAGGATGATTTGATTTCTTCACCTGAGATCCCTGAGCCAAGTTACGAGGAAACGTATGTCTCCTTGGAACGCAAAGTGACAAATGATTTTGGGACATACATTGATACGGATCCTGATGGTGAAGATTCAAGTTGCGAAGTCTCACACGAGTTTTCAGATCACGATTTTTGTGAGACGATTGGGCCTGAGGAATCTGATAGATCATTTGATAGCCCAATAACTGAGGAAACTGATCTTATTAGGGCACACGATACAGATCCAGAATCGCATTTTCTGGAGGAATTAATTCAATGCCCTGATTATCAGTTACACCCTGTTGAGCTTATTGATGATTCTAATTCTGAGATAATTAGACCCAAGTCAATTTTGATTTTACCACATCATCTAGACTTGGAGATTTCAGACGGGGTGATGAATATACAAGAGGTCATGGAATTTGATATGCCGAATGAGGAGGATAGGAGCTGGGAAATTCTGATTTGGGAAGTCAATTTTGGAGGAAATGGAAGATTGAGTCGAAGGGTTCCTTTTAAACTGAAACCATCAAATCAGAACCCTTACGACATTTGTTTCGAGGATGTCAAACTCAAGCACACATTTAACGATTATCCTTTTGAGCTTCAATTCTCTGTAACCCGACATTTTGACCTTGGGTTGCATCCTCACAAATCGCAGGCCCGACCCCGCTTGCATTCTGATTTTAGGTTTTGGGTAATTTTTATCCAGAACCTAAGATATTCTCGATTATGGGGTGTGGGTCTGCACCACAATCTGGTCCACATCTGTGGACCTCTGCTGACAGGTCAGAGGATTCTTCTGTTTATTCTAATTCTGACCTGCACATGTGAATTCTTCATTTCTTTTCTTTGTATAGTGTGCCTAGCTGAAGGCACTAAACTCAGCACATATACAGTTCTTTTTCATTTTCATCTCGGAGCGGACCCGATATCCACGCAATTCAGGTGCTTTCTACGCTTTTCCACTCTATTTTATGTCTTTTTAATACAATGAGGACATTGCATTAGATAGGCATGGGGGGGTGGATATTTATCTTTGAATTCATTCGTCAGCTCCGTAGATTTGTTTTATTTTAAAAAAAAAAAAAAAAAAAAATCAAAATTAGGAAAGAGAATTTGGGTTTCAGAAAATTTTCGATCTTAAGAAATACTATATTATGTTCTGAACACAAAGACCCTTCAGGTCTTTGGACTTAATCAGCCTATGTATCCACTAAAATGTGGATTTGTTTTTCGAGTTCTCGCCAACTTGAATTTTATTTTAATTGGAGTAAATAAGTTTGGGTGATAAGTACACGACTTATCAACCCGCCCTCTGATGTGAGGGAATTTTGAGTCTTAAGCATCTACACACTTTCTTTGCACTGACTCGTTGTTTGGCGATTTTAACGGAAATTGGGTAGCTAATGAACCTTCTTGGGTGATATGGCTGGCAAGTTATCGTGGGTAACAGCCCATAAGTAGGTTGTCCAGAGCCCAGTCACTGGACCTTTCTCTTTTTGCTGCCTTTAGGTAAATCTTAGACCAGGGAAGCCACCTACTTAAAAAAAAAAAAAAAAAAAAAAAAATCAAAAAGGAGAAAAGAACAAAAAGAAATAAGCCACACTTCGCCGCACGAGTATGGCTGGCAAGTTGTCGGTGGTAACAGCTCATCGACCGGTTGTCCAGAACCCAGCTCAGAAAATGCACTAAAAATTCCCAAAACACTTAGGAAGAAGCGGAGAAGTAGAATAAACCGGGGAGATATACACTGGATTCACCCTTGTGTTGACCCCGTTAAAAAATAAAAGTAGGGAGAAAGCTACCGGTTGTAAAGATACACCTTTAGGCAGAATTCTTTTTGAGGTCACCTAGAGGCGTAGAAATCCGAAGTCCGTTTTAATTGCCGGTCAACGAGTCTATCACAATCACAATAAGATGCTTAAAACTTAGGGTTCTCATCAAATCTTGGGTGAGTTGAATGGCCGTAGAAAGCCACTCTTAACCCCTAAAATTTGAAAATCTAAAAAAAAAATAAAAACAGAAAAAAATTTTTTCTTTGAATAAGGCGAGGCTTGAGGCGGTCTGCATTTTGGCTGATACCCGGGCACTGTTGTGTCTTTGAAAGTTCAGTTCTTAAGTAGACAATTTCTTAATGATTGAAAATAACTCAGGTCCAAATAATCTAACCTAATTCTTTTATAAATAGCATATAGTTTTTGCTAGGGACTAGCAAAAGATAGGCATGGGGGTATGATGTAAACACATTTACACTACTTAAAATGTCTATTTATGCATGTTCTTAAGCATAGGATTGCATTTCATGATATAAATATTGCATTACATGCATCATCTTGCATTTAGAGTAGTTTGAATAAAATGGAGGTTAATTGTCTCCTTTTATGTGCTTGGACAGGGCAAATATTTTATCGGGGCCTCAGAACAAAGATCCAACCGTATGGATATGATCAGGGCGACGATTGGAGTTCAACGACTCCAAGATCGCCCTAATCAGGCATCCGTAGCATCAGATAGAGACCGAGGAACCCTAGAAGATCAAGGGCCAGGATGGTGTAAATCCGCACTTCAGATGGAAAATCCGACCACACGGATGAATTCGGATCGACGATCGCAGCCGAACGACACAAAAATCAAGTCAATCCGACATCCGTGGCACCATCTACAACTTCCAGAAGATGGACGGCCAAGATAGCGCCACGTGGCGCCATCCCAGCCGCCCAATCGGTCGCAGGAGTCCTGTGAAGACCACGCAACGTCTCCTCTCCGCCGTTGGATCTCGATCCAACGGCTGCGGTCGCGCGCGTTTAAAAACGTCCGCGCGACCATTTCGCCGCGTAGCGCAGCGGCTACGCAGCTGCGGGCGAAGCGGAGGTCGCGGGTTCGAGCCGCGGAGAGGGGGGCGAAGGCGCGGGCGAGCGGGCGCGCACGAGCGTCAGATGAAGATCCAACGGCCGCGCGCGCCCGATAGCGCCGACGCGCAATTGGACGCCCTGGTGGGCGCGCGATCGCACGCGGGCGGCGCGCTACGCAGTGGGCGCGGGCGCGATCTAAGCCGTCCGATCTCGCGATCGGACGGCTGAGACGACGCGGACGTGCGTCTGCGT
Source organism: Thalassia testudinum (assembly GCA_037157565.1). Classification (NCBI taxonomy): domain Eukaryota; kingdom Viridiplantae; phylum Streptophyta; class Magnoliopsida; order Alismatales; family Hydrocharitaceae; genus Thalassia; species Thalassia testudinum. The sequence goes on from JAZHRO010000080.1 coordinate 1,396,865, forward strand.
TACGCGCGCAAGTAGCCGAGCGGGCGCGCGTGGCGCGGCGGCGACGGCGACGGCGGGGCTTTAGCGACAGTTTTATCCGTCACTAAAGACCCCTTATTTATTATTTTGAAGATGTAATGTCCATTTTGCCCCCACTCCTTGCAACTATAAAAGGAGACCCCCTCCATACGAAATTTTCATCCCTTCCTTCTCCTCTCTACCTCTCCAAAGCTCAAGAGAAGCTTGTCCCACACCCGGGATGCTTCTCGCGAGATAAAGTCCAAATTTTCGTCCCCCTTCGGAAGTGGATCCCGCGACGACGACGACGTGCTGCTTCGTTCCCGTTCTTCTGCTTCGTCCTCCTTCGTCCCGCTTCGTTCTCCTTCGTCCAGGCGTCGTCCCGTCCGGCTCGTCCTCCAAGCGACCGTCGAGGAGGATTTCTCTCTCCCTATTCTTTTTACTGCTTTCTAGTATAGATTTACTGCTTTCTAGAGTAGTCTATTCGTCCTCCGAGCGATCGTCGAGGAGGACATTTCTCCCTCCATTCTTTTAATGCTTTCTAGAGTAATTGTTTTATGTTTTCTAGTTGTAATGAAAGAACTCTTTTATGATAAATTCCTTGTCTATTCTACATCTCATTTTGATTTCCATGTATAGTATTCCTTCGCTCTCTCTTACTCCCTCTCTCTCTTTTATTTGTTGTAGATACTTAGATAGTTTAAATTGAATTTCTTTGTGACAAAATAAAAAGAAACGCGGAGTTTTTAAATCAAACGTTCGCCTCCCTGTGTTCGACCCGGAATTCTTATTTCGGTATAAATTTTATTTGTTGAACACGAATCCTTCGCTTTCGAACTACAACGACAGGTTTTTCAAAAAAACCAAACACGTTAGCGTAGATTCGCGCTCAACACTTGCTCCCTGAGTTCGACCTCGGGAACTTTTTATTTCTGAGTAACAAATTGTATTAAACTGGTAATCACCTCTATATACTATACTACGACCAAATAATAAAACTATAGAGGAAGGTCACCACCACTACCCTCCCTGGCACCCTTTCACATGGCGCCAAGGAAGCTTCCTAACTACCCTCTTTGGCACCCTATCACATGATGCCAAGGAAGCTTCCTAACCACCATCCAAGCCACCCTCCTTGGCACCCTTTCACATGGTCCAAGGAAGCTTCCTAACCACCATCCCTACTAGCCTATAAAAAGAACCCCCATCCTACCATTCAAACCATCCTTGGCAAGCAACAATTCTTCCTATCAAGCTACCATACATCACACGACCAAGAAAGGAGTAGGAGAGAAGCAAATTAAGGGAGTAACCTACCCGATCCCTCGGTGCCTTCTTCCTTTTTTCTATCCTTCCTTGTGCCACACCAAGGAGCAAGCTTCCATCTAGGGAGGACGGCCAGGCAAGAAGGAAGAAGGGTGGAGGACATCCACCTTTGAGAGGAGCAACTCAAGGAGCTAGAAGGAAGTCTTCTTCAAATCTGGGAGCCACTATTCTTAGAGCGAAAGCTGCCTCAGCTACTTTGGAGAATTTTCTATCTTTTATTTTGTTGCATTTTAATTCCCTTTAAGCATTCATCTACCAAAGGATTAACTAAGTGGAACCTCTGCTTAGTTGAGCTCCCTAGGTACTTTGTAAACATTTCTTCTTAATAGCAAAGTGCCTTTCTTCATTCTTGAATTTTCAATTTCAAGTAGCAACTTTATTTATTTTGGTGCATCACATCTCTCTTCTGATTACCCTAGGCTCACTTGCCTAGGGTGAGCTTAGAAGAGAAGACTTCTCTTGTCACTAAGGTTCTAGTTGTTTACTGTAGTTTCTTTAGCATAGTTCTATCTTTGCATTCGTATCTTGCTTATTTCCAAACATAAAAATTTACAAAAATCAAAATACAAAAAGAGAAGTGTTGATTTGAGAGGCGAGAGATAGAATTACTTATATGACTAACAAATTAGCCTCCTTGGACTACCTTAGATACTGCCACTATCTAGGAATATAAATTTAAAAGCTGATTGATTTTGCACATTGCAACGACATTAAAACCCCCATTTATGAACCGTGCAAATCCCTCATCCCTTAAGTCCGTATAATGCTTTATTTAGTTTGAAAACATGATCAAGGTTTTCTGTATTTTCAAAGCTAGCGGGTTGTTTCACATAGACTTCTTCTTGTACAAATCCCTTGAGAGATGCGCTTTTGACATCTGATGACCCCATATTTGTAGGCTATGTATATATTTTAATGCCTAGACATTAAGTTAACATGTACATTTATATAGCATACATTAATGTGTAAATAGGATAACATAAAATCTCATGCATTTCATGCATTGCATGCACTGATAATATCATTTAGAATATCATGCATTGAAGGTTGCATTACAATTAGTGTTTTAAATTTAACATAGAAGTTAAGGTCTTACATATAAATAACCCAATAATCATGTTTCTCTATTTTTATTCTCTTCTCTGCAACAGCGGTTTCCCACGCTGAATGCACACCTTAATTACTGAGGAGAGAGGATACTGCACGTCATCGACGATCCCTCTTCTCCACGACGCTGCTTCTTCTCCATGTTCCTGCAGCCATAAAAGAAGACCTCAACTGCACCATCATGAGAAGGCCACCAGCCCCGACCCACTACTGTGTAGAGAGCCAAGCTCTCCTCCACATCACCACCGCCGGCCTCAATCATGTGCAAAAGTCCACACCACCGCGAGCAGGCAAGGTGACAGACCACCGCACCATTAGTGGCTTGTGCAGCTTACCGCAAGCATGTGCCTGAAGGCCATGCAGTTATCACCAACCACCACCATCAACAACCACCTCCAGCTCCTCACCCCCGCGCCAGTTAAGACATCCGGGAAATTTCCCGAACGTCTGACACCCCTCCCCTCGCTGTGTCTTCCCTGTGCCTAAGCACTGTTTCTCTTCCACCAACAAACCCAACACCTTCATCAGCCATACCCCCACCACACAACACGCCACCTCAGGCGCGAGCACCCATTTTCCTCCTCGTGCGGTCTTGTCCTCCAGCTCCAGCAACAGCGTTCGCCTGCAACTTCAGCAGTCGCGCCCCTCCCTGCGTGCACCCGTGTGGTTTGCATCCTCCAGCAGCTTCCGCACTCATGACCCCTCATCTCCACGCACAAAAGTTGCGTCCTCCAGCAGCAACAGCAGCCAGCAGTCCACGCGTACAGCGGCTTCCTCTCCCACGCACTGCACACGTCCACGCGTGGTGCCCAGCTGCCCACGTAGATGCAACAGCCACTACGCCCGCCTGCAGCGTGTAGCAGCAGCAGCTGCACTCCGCCAGCTCCTCACCCCATGCAGCCAGCAACAGCAGCTGCATTTGCCGCCAGCTCCAGTAGTCGTGCCTCCCCACGTGCATGCACGTGCCTCCACAGCAATAGCCAACAACCACCGTCGAAACCCACCTTCACCGTAGCTCCATCCGACTGCCTCGCACTTCGCCACGACCACCATCACGAAGCCCTCGGTCTAGAGATCTTCCTCCGAGCTTCACACCGTCAGCCTTGATCTCCTCCTCGCGCATGGACAAGGGGAAGCCATTCCCCTGTTTTGCTATAGTAAACGGGGTATTAGTTTTTACATTCAATGCCATTGCAAACTTTTATTTTTATTTTATTATTATGAGCATTGCATTGAGCTCCCTCTTGTTTGGTATAAATGCAATTTCAGATTATGCTCATTCAAACTCATATCTAACATTGTTTTCGACACAATTTTTGGGGGAAACAATTCGTGAACATCTATTTTTAACCCGTACGAGTCTTAATAGGCCATTACCTCCCTGTGGATACGACCTGCTTTCTCGAGTGGTTTATTTTCAATTTAATACTTTGATTAATCGATTTTCCACAACCTTAAAATACAACGACAAATCATCTTAATCATCTTATTCAAAAGCGAAAATCGACTTGTTAACATCCATCTAGAATAGTTTAAATCCCATATGAGCAGCAAAAGCTAGTAACATTCTAATGGATTCTAGTCTAGCTACAGGAGCATAGGTTTCATCAAAATCAATTACTTCCTCCTGATTGTAGCCTTGAGCCACAAGTCTAACTTTGTTTCTTACAACTTTTCCTGATTCATCAAACTTATTTCTAAAAGTCTATTTTGTTCCAATGATAGATTGAGATTCTGGCTTAGGAATTAATTTTCAAACATCATTTCTTTCGAATTTGTTTAATTCTTCTTGCATTGCTACAATCCAACAATCATCAGTGAATGCTTCTTTCACAGATTTGGGTTCTAGTTGGGATAAAAAAACACTAAGTTCATGGTTATTAAAAGACGATCTGGTTTGAATTCCTTTTGAGACTTCACCAATCACCAATTCTTTTGGTGTAGGTTAGATCTTTTGGAAGTTCACTAGAAATGGTGTCTTTATAAATATTTAAAGGATCATCTAGAGGTTGATCATCATCTTTGGTTGATGCTTTTATATTTGATCTAATTCATCAAAAGATACATGTAGAGTCTCTTCAACTACCAAATTTTTCTATTAAAAATTCTATAGGCTTTACTTCTAGAGGAGTATCCTAGAAAATTTTCTTCCTCATTTTTTGCATCAAACTTATCCAAGTTTTCCATTGTATTCAATATGAAACACTTGCAACCAAATACTTTGAAGTAAGAGATCTTAGGAGTTCTATCAAGGTAAAGTTCAAAAGGTGTTTTCTCAAGGATAGGTCTAATAGAGGCCCTATTCTGGATATAACAAGCAATGTTTTTAGCCACAACCCAAAAATACTGAGGTTGACTCACCCAACATGGTGCAGGCAAACTCTTACAGTGTTCTATTCTTTCTTTCTACAACATCATTTTGAGGAGGTGCTTTAGGAAAAGCAAATTCTTATTTTATTCCGTAAGTAGAGTAGAATTCTTAGAATTTTTTATTTTCAAATTCTCCTCCATGATCACTCCTAATCCTAATGATAGATAGGCCAATTTCGATTTGAATTCTTTTGGCTAATTTTCTAAATTCCTTGAAAGCAGAATCTTTAGACCTTAAGAATAATACTCCAGTAATTGGGACAAGTCATCAATAATGACAAGATTGTACATGCACCCATTTAGACTTTTAGACTTGGTTGGTCCGAAGAGAAATAAGTGGATCAACTCAAGTGGCTTGAAAGTACTAACCATGTATTTTGGTTTGAAAGAAGTTTTATGAAGTTTTCCAAGTTTACAAGATGAACAAAGTTTTTTTTTGTAAAGGAAATCTTAGGTAAGCCTTGAACTAAGTCATGTTTTACAAGCTTGTTTATATATCACATGTGAACATGACCGAGTGACGATGTCACAGTATTGACTCGTCATTTGATGCAACTAAGAAATTAAGATCATTGCATTTATCAAAGTTAATAGTGTAGATATCTTTTGATCTGTATTCTTTTAAAAGGATTTCCTTTGAATTCTTATCCTTAATTTTAAAACCTTTTGATTGAAAAGTGACTTTATAGCCTTTATCACATATCTAACTTATAGTAAGCAAGTTGTGTTTTAGGCCATTAACAAGATGAGCATTATTAAAAGAGGTTTAGGAGTTACCAATTTGGCCAATACCAATAATATGGCCCTTGTGGTTGTTGCCAAAGGTGACTAAATCATCTTCAACCATCTTCCTTGAGATTGAAGTTTAGAAATAGGTGTTCTTCTCTTGCCATGTCCTTCAAATAGTTATGGACATAACCCATCTTCCTTTCCCTTGGACCTGTCATTAGGTTACATATGTGAGGCCCTGATGGTAATGCCATCATTCATCATAACTAACTTGAATTAGTCAGAATCAACAGATAAATGGTCCTAAATGATCGTCTAAGGATCACAATTCCACACTGATCTGATTTGAGAAGACAAGAAAATATGGTTAATTCTATTGTTTTAACAGCACATCACAAATCCAGATTAACCATGGGGTTACACAGGGGTTAATTAAAGGTTAAATGAACACAAAAGACCAAGAAGTGGGCTCACACTGATAGAATCAGGGTTTCATGCATTTCGAGGATCAAAATAGGATTGAAAACCCTAATTATCAACCCCACTTAAATTGGAAGGGTTCTGGTCAATATAAAATCAATATAAACCTCCTAAAAATCATGAAAAAATATTCTAAGAGGTTTGGTACCTTTGGTTTGACCATCTGGACCCATTTTAACCTAGAATAGAGATTTAGAAGGGAATTTGCCTTGATTTGGGCTCCTATGCAATTTACCCTATCAAACATGGTCAAAACTCAAAGACAAGTTCACCATTAGATTCCTTGAGTCCAAATTAGGCTAATAAAAAAATTTGGGCCCAATCAAAGTCCATCATGACCTAGTTTGCAATTCAGTCCCCAGATTTCTATTCATTTCAACTAAACCCCTAACTTCTAGGTTTTTTTGACCAAGAGGCCCTTAATTTCTCATTGGCTTTGCAAAGAGGCCCCTACAGCCATTGATTCCAGGTTTCCTAAAGAACCCAATCGGGCCAAGATTTGAAAGAGGGAATCTCTTTGAAATCAGCACCAAATCCCTCCAAATTTAGAGGGATTGGTGTTCAGACCATGAGAATTTGTTTGAACATAATCTTGAGTCCTGATTCAAAGCATGGAGCTCAAGTGACTCAATATTTTCCAAATCAAGATCTCTCTAAAATCCTACTTTCTTGTGAGAATTCTTCCTGAGCTCAAATTTGAGCTCTATATAAGCCCTACGATGTTCCATGGTCAAAACTAGCCCAGTATTGGCCTAAATCCATCCTCTCTTCCCATCTCAAGCCGAGGCTCTGGTGACCCTCCTCCTCCATCCTCCTAAGGCTTCCCAACCATCAAATTGGGAGTGCCAAACTCTCCCTCACCCTCGTCCGCCGCTCGCCAGCCAAAGCGGAGGCCGTTCCCCCCTTTGTTGTCCTCGATTCCAGCAAGTCACGCCAGTGAGGAGTCTACCCCCCTTTCTCTTCCTCTCCCTCTCTAGGTTAGGTTTAACCCCTTTAAACCTAATTCAACTGACGACTCACGCTCTCCTCCTTCGTCTTCCCAGACTCTGGTCACGCCTCCAACGTGGTCGCCCCATCGACACACACTCCCTAACATCTTGCCACCACCTCCATAAGATCCGTCTCATCCCAGAGATCAAAAGCCCCAAGTTTATTGGAGCTTTTAACCTTTGGAGCTTACCACCGGACGACCCATCCTTCTGCCATCTTTTCTAACTTCATTCGGTCGCTATACACTTCTAATCACCAAACCAAGATCACCATTGAACCCTACACACTCTGGTGATGCTAATGACCCATCTAATTGGGGATTAAGGCCTGTGATACTAGTTTCAGGTATTCCTCATCGTCGATGACATCGCCTCCGATTCTTCGCCACCCTCTGCCACCATCCGTGCATTACAACACTAGCTTCGACTTCCAATGGAGGCCGATTGAAGTTGTGAAGCTCTCGAGGGCTTCAATTTGACAAGAACTAGCTCCATCAGATCCAATTCCATGAACCCTCAGCTGCAACCGTACGCGAAGGAATAGAAGAGGAAGTAGGCACATTTGGTGTCACATCGTAGAAAGACATTTTAGATTTTGATATAAATTGAATTCCTCGCATAGGCATTTTGCCTTAGACATCGAGGGTGGGGTCCCCTTACTTTCTCACCTATGCACCCTCACCTGCCTCCATGCCAGCGGGCCTGGACCTTGACCTTGATCCGATTACCCGTGTGTTGACCTGATTAGAGAGAAAGAGAAAGGAATTTTGATAGGGAAGAGGGGAGGTTTCGCTCCTTGGGATGCGTGCCCAACACTCAGCGAAATTCAGAGGCCTTGTGCTTTGGCTGGACTCTTAAGGCGTCTAACCCTTAGGTTTGACATCTGACTCTAATACTGGTTAAAGTTTACTGTGGAATTATTGAACTAAGTTGATGTGGTTAAGTGGTTTGAGATTACTGTTGAAACATTTGACTTGGCTTGAGACTAATGTTGGTATTGGGAATTATGCCTGATTTAATTGGTGGTTCAAACCACCATTTTTAGTGTCTAATTATCTTTTTGTCCCATTGATTATTGAGATACATCATTTGATTCTAATTGAGTATATTTGATTATTCATTACATATCTTGTGATTTGTGCTCATTCATTCCTTATATTTGACTAATGATTAAATTTCATATTTGCTCCCTACGAATGACCTCAGAATTCATGGATTTTTCGAGCACTTATAAATTCAAATGTCGTATCGATTTTCATCACTATACTACGATGCATTATTTTCCTAACTACGATGAATTTTGAGTTCAACATTTTTGGCACCATTGCCAGGGAGCAACGTACAATTCACCACTAGTCATATCATTCTTGATTAATTAAGTTGATTTCTAACTTGCCCTATCTGCTTTGCTTTGTGTTGTAAGGTATATTTCGAGGAGATCTTTCATGCAATCAACCTCTCGAGGGATAGGTAAAATTTCTCTTCTTCCCTAATCATCTCTTAATCTTAGGAAGAGAAAAAGGAAACAAATCAATTAGGATCTCCTTGCCTTACTTTCCTGGTAATATCAGTTAAAGGCAAAGAGTCTCCTGATTTGTGAGATTAATTGAAATTAGATTGAAGTTGATACGATTTGATTAGAGATTCCTTATCTTGATTTCCCATACCTATTAGGGATTTGTGCTAAAATTTCCCAACATCTTGGACTACTTACTTTCTCGTTTGAGACAAATTGGACTTGAAATAGAGCCATCAAATTGAGTAAGAAAGATTCTCATTCAAACCCTCAAACAACCTTAGTCATCCCAAATTTTTTGGTGCCTTAATTGGGTCCAATACACATCCAATCCCTCACCTATTCTTTAGTGTACATACACAGGAAGGGGTCCTTGGGTTTAACCTAGAGGCCTCCATTAGAGTTGATCTTCTGGGTGAAATCTAATCTGATCTGAACAAAATCAATCTGGACCTAAATTTGATTCTTCATCCTGATCCACCACCAGATTTGGAAATGCAACTTAACAACATAGGAAAGATGTTTAATAAACTTGAATCCCGTGTGAGTATCAAAGAGAAAATGATCGAGGCTGCTCTTAGGCACAGAGAAGAATTTGATAGGACCTCAGATCCCCTTAGGAGAGTTCAGGTTAATGTACCAAAGACAACAAACCTCATTATGAATCGCGCTGGGATGATGTTAACACAAATGATACGTGGTTCAACTCCAGGTGCTCTTTTATTAGAATATAGTGAATTGTGGAGATTACACAACATTGAATATCTACAATGTCTGATAAATTCACCACTTTGGGAAATACACTAGGATGTCATTGAGAAATGTGGGAATATGCTAAATATGGTGCAACAAGCCATTAATCAAAAGTACCCAGATTTCCACTAAAAAATTATTGAGACATCTTGGAACAATTTTGAGGATCAATGTAATTTCCTAGAGCCTAGGTACAAAAATGGAGGTTGTTATGGACCCCCAACCCAAATGGAACCAAATTTTAATTTTATGCAGAATGACATACCTGATCAGGATGTAGGTTGGACAGATCCAATTATAGGTGTTCCCGATTATGAGACAGCCATAGGAAGCTGTGAAGCTGGCCCATCATGCCTAGATTTCCCAAACACCTATGATGAGGTTGATTCAGGATCTCTCGAGGATGTAACTCCTGCACCTTATCCTGTTAAGGTATTCCTTGAGACCGATTCTGACATCCCAATAAAACCAAGTCTAGATTCTAGTGACCCAATTCCTATACCTGACCTAGAATCTAGATCTGAGCCTAGTTGGGATGATCATGAGGCCCAATGCGATGAAAACCGAATTTCATATTTGAACTATGATTTTGGGCCTATATTTGATGACTATACCTCTCTAGACTCCTCAGAAGACCAAATTGATTTGTCAAAAGTCAAACTAATCTATGATACAGAATCAGAGGAGTTGGAAGAGTTGGGATTTCATTGGATCTACCCTACATGCCTTGAACTCGTGCCTACGCTTAATAAGAACATCCATCTGAGCTTGGAATTTGAGGCTAGGTTAGACCTGTAGGATCTGTAGAGCACAAGCACACTAGAAGGGGGGATGAATAGTGTGATATATAAGTAAAAATTACAAGAATAAGCAAACCACAAAAAGCACATGAAATGTATAGTGGTTCTCCTCACTCAGGTACTCCACTACCTAAGTCTCCTGACTTAGGATTTTTAACCTGATTCCCTCAACCCGGAGGGAATCAATTTACTAATAACTTGAGGTAATTAATGGGTTACCTCAACCCAATTACAAGATAAAGAAATGAACAAAAGTACAGGTATAAGCAAGATATAAAAAGCTAACAACTAAAGTTCCTAAGTCTCCAACATGTATATTGCTTAAAAGGCGTATGAATTAATCTAACGAGAATACTGAATTGAAAGCAAATGATTTAACAAGGAAGTACACAATCGCCTTTGAAGATTTGTTGTAAGCAAAGAGTAACCTTGAGAAGAATGCAACAAATCAAGCTCCTTTGCAACTAGAAAATTGGGAAATTGAGGTGTAGGCAAGGAGAGTATTTTTGCTTGATGTGTTGTTCAAAAGACACACAAGGAGTGTTTATATAGGCCAATAAACACCTCTCCTACGATTACTAGTCGTTAGGGGCAATTTGGGAAGATTAGAATTAACATAAATTGCAATATAGCCATTCTAATTAGGCACAACGGCTAGTTGGTACCGATACTAAAGTTGTGGTACCAATACTGACTGCTCACAGTCAGTCTAGCAATGTCTAGGGTACCAGTACTAATCATTAGTACCAATACTCAGTGCATTCTATTGAGTACCAACAAAGTCACTTGGTACCGGTACTTATCACTAGTACCGGTACTTGTGACTCACAGGCAACAGGACTATGAACACTTAATACTGGTACTCATGATGAGTATTGGTACTTGTTCACAATTTGGGACTTAGGACCAAACTTATGACTAGCATGTACCGGTACTTATTACTAGTATCGGTACTTGCTACAAGTACCTTGTTTTATAAGTTTAAACCAAGTTTTAAGGAAATCCTATCTTAGCTATACGATAATATTTTCAAAGAATCGATCTTTAGTTTTAAAACGAATGATTGAACGTAATTTTGATCCCTAATTATCTCTACTTTGATTTTAACTCCTAAGATATCATTTTCTTGTTAGGAGACATACAAAAGTTCTAAGATACAACAAACTAAACAAAACTAAAGTCTTCAATCTTCATGCCATCATTACTTCTTTCATCCATCCTTAGATCCTGTTATTTCTTGAAATAATACTTCAAAAACTCATTAGATTTAAAACAACTTTGTTAACACCAAAACATAAAAGAGAAGTGGAACTAGGTTCCAACAAGACCATTGCCAAGTTGATAACTCCATGCATCTTTATTTGTTCTGTGGTGGAAATCCCGATCTTGAATCAGGTTTAGAAGCTAATTTTCACAAATTCTCCGATGATTTCAAATCATACTTTGATTTTGGAGAACCATTGTTTCCAAATGATTACAAGCTAGTTTACGACCTCAGTATCCATGATCCATTCTTTGATTCTGATTTTGAGGCTAATGATTTAGAACTCAAAGCAGCCCTACCTGCTATAGAGCCATCCTGAAATCGATCACAACCCCAACCCACCACTAGAATTAATTTCTATACTGACTCACCTATTTCTGATTCGGTTACATATGACTCATCACCACAATTTGATAGGGAATTGGACATCAATCAAACTAATAAACACATTTTGTCTACCTCTGATCCCACCAATAGGGCTCCTACATCCTCCATAGATCCATTATCTTTTGAGGACCCCTACTCTAATCCGATTGAGCTAATTTAGCCAAACCCTTGATATGTATTTTCACACCTATTTAAGCCACAAAACATCTGGTGGGCCCCACTCCTATTGATTCACATTCCTCGATCTACTAGACTGATTGGGTTTGGTTTGCATCATCAGCCTATTGATCTGAACTCGTACCTAGTTGGACCAACCAAACTACTCATCAAGGTGCTTATTCTACAAAATTCCTCCATCTGACCACCCCTTCTCCTTGACCACCTTCTGCTCGGCTAAAAGCATTGAATTTAGCGCTTAACGGGAGGCAACCTGTCATTTCAAAAACCCAAGACCATTCTTATTCATCTTTGAGCTGCATTCCTATTTCACTTTAGGGTTCAAACTTTAGAATAGCCGACTCCACTATTGATACTTGTATCAAAGCTTGAAATCTTCTACAATAGTCATCCCGACCCATTCATACATCCTTTGACCCTATTCTAAACTTTGAACTAAGATGAATTAGAACCCAACTGGTTTACAATGAGGGCATTGCAAAACTTAGGCATGGGGGTATTAAAGTGCAAAACAAATGAGAAATTCAATTCTTTGAGGAGTTCTCGCAAATATATATATAATGGAGAAAGGGGAGGAAAATTTTGAGAATTCTATCTTGAGGAGAAAAAGAGGAGGAAATACAAAGAATGTCAAAGGAGTAAAAATCAAAGAAAAAATTGATAGTCCCAGCAATTGATTATGGATTCTACTTAAGTTCTAGACCAAATCGAAATAAAGATTAAGTCTTGAAGTGCTAGAGAGGAGATAAGTAAGAATACTGACCTTAGGCCTCTTGGGCCTATTCTAGGGCTTAAACAATCACGTATTTGTTAAGATCCATATTAATCCTTAAGAGGTTGATGAAAGTGCGAAGTTGATGCATTAAGTTTAAGGCTTAAGGATTATTCGACCCTGTTGCCTGTCCTTTGGTTTGCAGAACTTGGTAACCTAGGCACCGAAAAATCACACACCAGTCTGGTTTAGTGCACTTAATGAAGAATAATGCCAAAAGTGTTCCATTTTGAAATGGTTTTCTCGAAGATCTGGCTTAGGAGTGGCTCGAAGACACAAGTTAATTGAATGAGTTCCCGGTGTAGAGAGGTGGAATGAAAAATACTCCCCTTGAAGATGCATAATAACATATCGTCCCCTCAGTGCTTGCCTCCTAAGATATCTAAATATCCCACCAGGGGCATGTAAGCACCTTGTGCTGGTTCAGGTGCCATGGGTGGCATTATCCCAAAATGTCGATTGCCAGGACCTGAATTTAGCTATAGAACGACATGGGTGACACTATCATGAAGTGTCGAAAGCTAGGGTTCTGAGGTTGCCATGGGCGGTGGTATCACGAAGCATCGAAAACCAGGGACCCTTTGATGATTGATGGTGGGGACAAGGAATCCAATACAGACCATGTATAGGGTCAATCCGATGTTGGATTTAAGGGAATGTAAAAAGAAAAGAGAGAAAACTCTCAAAATAAATATCCCTCTCTATCTCTCTTATAAAAAATGCACTGGCAAACTGAACCTAGACTTGCTACGTCTACGCATGGGTGTTTTAACCGTTGGGGTCAACGAACCTCTAGGCAGTCTTCGTGGGCCTTAGAAACCTTCATGGCAGCCCCAAGGTTGAGGCTAGTTAGGTATGGATCTTGGCTAGTACATGAGTACCTCTAGGCCTATTGTTGGTATTCTGATCTAATTTCTATGGAAACAGCACAAATAGGCATTCGAAAATCAAAAACATGGTCTAGAGATCTAGTTCTTTCCATAAGATTTTGCTAAGGACTAGTAAAAGTTAAGCATGGGGTTATGATGGTAACATCATCATTCGTCATAACTAACTTGAATTAGTTAGAAGTAAGAGATAAATGCTCCTAAATGATTGTTTGACGATCATAATTTCACACTGATCTGATTTGAGAAGATAAGAAAATAGGGTTAATTCTGCTGTTCTAATAGCACATCACAAATGCAGATTAACCACGTGGCTACACAAAGATTAATTAAAGGTTAAATGAATATAAATGACAAAGAAGGGGGCTCACACTGACAAAATCAAGGTTTCACGCATTTCAAGGATCAAAATAGGAATCAAAACCCTAATTATCAACCCTGCTTAAATTGGAAGGGTTTTGGTCGAGATAAAATCAATTTAAACCTCCTAAAAATCATGGAAAAATATTCTAAGAGGTTTGGTATCATTGGTTTGACCATCTGGATCCATTTGACCTAGAATAGAGATTCAGATGGGAATTTACCTTGATTTGGGCTCCTATTTAATTTACCCAGTCAAACGTGGTCAAAACTCAAATCTAATCACCATTAGATTCTTTGGATCCAATTAGGTTAGCACAAAAATTTAGGCCCAATCAGAGTCCATCATGACCTAGTTTGCAATTCAGTCCCCAGATCTTTATTTATTTCAACTAAACCCCTAACTTCCAGGTTTTTCTCACCAAAAGGCCCTTAATTTCTCATCATCTTTGCAAAGAGACCCCTACTACCATTGATTCTAGGTTTCCTAAAGAACCCAAGTAGGCCAAGATTTGAGAGAGGGAATCTCTCTCAAATTAGCACCAAATCCCTCCAAATTTGGAGGGATTGGTGTTCAGACCATGAGAATTTATTTAAACATAATCTTGAGCCTTGATTCGAAGCGTGGAGCTTAGGAGAACTCAAGATTTTTCCAAATAAAGAGCTCTCTGCAACCCTACTTTCTTGCAATAATTCTTCCTAATTGAGCTCAATTTTGAGCTCTATATAAGCCTTATGACGTTCCAAGATCAAAACTAGCCCAATTCCGACCTAAATCCGTCCTTTCTTTCCTTCTCAAGCCACCTACACCGCAGCTCTGGCAACCCTCCTCCTCCATCCTCCTACTACCACCCAACTATCAAATTAGGAGTGCCAAACTCTCCCTCACCCTCATTCTCCTCTCGCCAGCCAAAGCGGAGGTCATTCCCCCTTCGTCGTCACCACTCCTCATTACCAGAGGATTCGTCGTCCTCAACTCCGGCAAGTCACACCAGCGAGGATTCCACCCCCTTTCATCCAATAGTTAGGTTCTTTCTCTTCTTCTCCCTTTCTAAGTTAGGTTTAACCCCTTTAGACCCTAATTCAATCAATGACTTACGCTCTCCCCCTTCGTCCTCCCTGACTCCGACCACGCCAGTTGCCCGATCAATACACATGCCCTAACACCTTGCCACCACCTCCATAATATCTGTCTCATCCTAGAGATCAAAAGCCCAAAGTTTATTAGAGCTTTTGACTTCTAGAGCTCACCATCGGGTGACCCACCTTTCCGCCGTCTTCTCCGACGTCGTCCGACCACCATACACTTCCAATCACCAAACCAAGACCAACACTAAACTCCACACACTCCGGCCATGCTAATGAGCCATCTAATCGAGGGTTAAGGGCCGTGCTACTGGTTTTAGGTATTCCTCGTCGTTGAAGACATTGCCGTCGATTCTCCGTCGCCCTTCGTCGTCGTCTGTGCATCACACACTAGCTTCCACTTCCAGTGGAGGTGGATTGAAGTTGCGAAGCTCTCAAGGGCTACAATTGGTCGAGAAGCAGCTCCATCAGATCCAATTCCATAAACCCTCAGCTGCAACCGTACGTGAAGGAAACGAAGAGGAAGTCAAAACATTTAGTGCCACATCGTAGAAAACATATCAGATTTTGATACAAATTGAATTCCTCGCTTAGGCATTTTGCCTCAGACACCGAGGGTGAGGTCCCCTCACTCTCTCACCTACGCAACCTCTCTCACCTCCACGTCGGCGGACCTGGACCTTGACCCGGATCTGATTACCTGTGTGTTGACCCGATTAGAGAGAAGGAGAAAGGAAATTTTGAGAGGGAAGAGGGGAGGTTTTTCTCCTTGGGATGCATGCCCAACAGTTAGCGAAATTCAGAGGCCTTATGCTTTGGCTGGACTTTTAGGGCATCTAACCCTTGGATCTGATGTCTGACTCTATTATTGGTTGAGGATAACTGTGGAATTATTGAACGGAGCTAACGTGGTTAAGTGGTTTGAGCTTACTGTTGAAACATTTGACTTGGCTTGAGACTACTATTGGTATTAGGAATTATGCCTGATTTAATTGGTGGTTCAAAGCACCATTTTTAGGATCTAATTATCTTTTTGTCCCATTGATTATTGAGATACATCATTTGATTCTAATTGAGTATATTTGATTATTCATTGCATATCTTGTGATTTGTGCTCATTTATTCCTCATATTTGACTAGTGATTGAATTCCATATTTGCTCCCTACAAATGACCTTGGAATTCATGGATTTTTCGAGCACTTATAAATTCAAATGTTTTATCAATTTTCGTCACTATACTACGATGCATTGGTTTCTTAACTAAGAAGAATTTTGACTTCAACAGGTCTTGTATTTCTTCTTACAGCTACAAGATGTCCATCTTTTTGTTGGTAGAAGTTCTATTCAGAAAACTTTATTTGTCCTTCCTTAGAGTGTCCTACAAAACAAGATTCCAAAAGTCTTTTTGGTACCCATTTTCTTTTGAGTCTAGATTTGTTAGCAAGTGCTTATTTAGGTGTGGACCTATTCTTGACCTTAGAGGAAATTTGTGTGTCAGTTTGTGAAGTTGATGCTTCATAATCATTATTAGGAATGCAGCCTAACCCAAATTTGGTAGTGGTTTGGGTTGGTGTGCCTAATAGTTTTTTTAAGTTGGTTCTTTCTTTAGTAAACTTTGCTAAATCATTTACAAGAGCAACTAACTTTTGTTTTAGTTTTCTTAATTCTATTTGAATTGAGTCAACATGAGCATTAAGAGTAGTGATCCCTTGATAAAGTTGTTGATTTAGAGATTCAACAATGTTTCTTAAATAATTTCTTCATCTAGATCTTTTATTAATTTCTTATTGGCTACTTTAAGTGTTTTAGCTAAATCATGTAGCTCATAAAATGCTTCTAATAATTCATCAAAAGTGAAAGAAGATACCTCATCTTGGATTGCCATTAGATTGTAGAGTGGTTCTTCACTTGATGGGTCTTCGCTTTCTTCTGCTGAGCTTGTATTGCTATCATCCTAGGTTACTTATAGAGCCTTCTTTGCATCGTGCTTGAAAGGTTTTCTGACCTTTCTCTTTTTGACTTCTTTCCTAAGTTGAGGGCATTCTTTTCTCATGTGCCCTTTCTTCTTGTGTTGTAGCAAATAACTTGATTTTCTTGTGGTTCTTCCTTTTTCTTCTTCCAGCTCTTTTTGTTCTTCAAGAACCTTTTGAATTTTCTGGAGAGAAGAGCTATATCTTCTTCATCTTCCATTTCTGATTCCTTTGACTCAGTGTCTGCTTTAAGAGTAAGATCTTTCTTCTTCTTGCCTTCGTGTTCGTGTTCCTTCCTGTGTTCAAGTTGAACCCCATTAGGCTACCTATGAGATCATCCAACTAAAGCACTGAAAGATCCTTTGATTCCTAAATCACAGTAGTTTTTGTTTCCCAATCACTAGTAAGAGATCTGAGTATCTTGCGAACCAGAGCCTCATTCATGATTGTCTAATCCAGGTTTCTCAAGGAGTTGATGATATCAGTGAATCTTGTATACATCTCCTTGATGGTTTCTCCTTTCTTCATACGGAACAACTCATACTTCTATGTGAGAGGATTGACTCTAGTCTCCTTCACTTTTGAAGTCCCTTTGTGAGTGACTTCAAGAATGTTCTAGATCTCGTAGGTGATTTTGCAAGTGAAGATGTGGTTGAATTCTTCTTTCAATAGACTACAGAAGATAGTATTCATGGCTTTAGTATTATGCATGGATGTCTTCTTTTTGTCTGATGTGATGGCCACTCCTTCCTTCTTCTCTGGTCTAGTGTACTTGAAGGCTATCACATCCCATATCTCATGATCCATAGATTCCAGAAATATTTGCATTTTGGTCTTCCAAGAACCATAGTTGGTGCCATCGAATAGAGGATGTCTGACTGCAGGTTGAACCTCAGCATATACCTCAGAGGACTTTGACATCCTGACTAGAGTAAATGTTGTTCCGATACCAGATGTGAGTGTGAGTAGAGCCTAAGGGATCAAGTATACACTAGAAGGGGGCGAATAGTGTAATACCTATTTCTATGAGAATTTGAAAAATCATTCACCATAGATCAAAAATTAAATAAGCATAGACCAGAAAGATAACACCTGATTTAGAGTGGAAACTCTTTCGGGTAAAAACCACTACCTATGCCTCCCAGCTTAGGATTTTCTAGACTAGTCGACACTAGTCAAATCCACCAACGTACCACTTGAACAAAGGTGGCACAACTTCTTACAAAACGTCTTCTCTTACACCAGACAAAGAGAAGAACAACAGTATTTCCAAGACAACTTGGATTCTCAGATTAAGAACAATAGAATATAAAGAAAATAGTAATAATTCCTATGTGATGGTTGATACGAATTTTGAGCGATTTGTAAAATTAGGGTTTTATCGTTGTAACACACAAAAATCAAGTCGCTTTTAAATTTATAAAACCTAGATAGGGAAGTATCTAGGGTTGTCCAAGGAGGCCAAATGTTTGCAAAATATGTCTCTTACTTGGAAATGAAAATCAACTTTCTTTTTGGTGTTTTTAAATTTATATTTTTTGCATTTTGAAATAACGGCGAATACGCGAGTTGTTGGCGAGAAGCAACTAACACCTACAATCACTAAGCTAAAACCTAAGTGACAATTAATTCCTCTCCCTAAGCTCACCCTAGGCATGTGGAGGCCTAGAGTAATTAGGGAGAGGGAGTGAAGAGTGCTAGAGAGAAAGAAAACAAATGCGACAAAAGAATTGTAAAGAAAGCAACTTGATTTAACAAGGAAGATTATTTACATGAGAACCCTAGTAGAGGAATGATTTCTACTACTAGAAAAACCACAAAAAAAATGACAAAAACACCAATCCTCCTATAATGATGGTGAAGATGAGAGGTTCCTTGCTCCAAGCTCAATGGTTCCTAGGCTTGAAAAGGGGCTTTCCAACTCCTTCCTTGCAAAGCTCCACCAAGATGATGTCCTCCAAGGAAAGCCCTAAAGGGGGGCATGCCTATGCTTCTCCCAAGGGTGGACGTGCACCACCCTTCCTCCTCCAATTGCCTAGCCATCCTCCTATTGGAATGCTCCTCCTCCTTGGCGTGGCATAAGAAGAAGAGAGAAGGGGAAGAAGGCACCAAGGGAGCGGGTAAGATGCCCCCTTAATCTTCTTCACTCATTCTTCTTCTTGGCCGTGAGATGTAGGTGGATATAGGGTAGAAAATATACCAATGGAGGATGGGAAAAATGGTGGTGGTTAAGGGTCTTTTTATAGAGTAGGATGGGGGGGGGGGGGGGGGGGGGGGGGGGGTATAGGTGGCTCTTGGAATGGATGGCTAGGATGGGATTTAAGGGTATTTAGTAGATCGTAGGGCTAAGGATGATTGGAGCCAACCCAAGGGTCACATAGGTGGTAGTTATGGGTGGTTGTGTCCGTTGAAGTTGGTGCCAAAATGGCCTTTTAGAAGGGGGATTAGGTGGCGCCAAGGTAGGGTTCTAGAAGGGGGGTATGTGGATGGTGGATGTGTCTTTGAGGGTATTTTGGCGCCAAAAGGGAGGGGTGGTTAGGGTAGTTTTTGGCACCAAAATTGGTGCCTTTTGGTGGTGGTGATGGGGTGAAAAGGTGGCTAGGTGGTGGCGCCAAAAGGAGTAGGGTGGAGCTAGCTTAGGTGGGCTTAGGTAGGGCTTAGTTGGTGGAGCTAGTTAGGTAGGGTATTAGGGTGGTGGATGGCCAAGGGAGCTGGAGCTTAGCTAGTAGTAGAGTAGAGGAGGAGGCAATTCGAGCTAAGGTTTGAGGGGAGGAGCTGGATAGAAGAAGTCTGGAGCTGAATTGGAGCTGGCAGCTATTGAAGAGGGTGGCATGGAGCTACTTTAGCTGGCTTAGCTTGCTAGTTCTTTGCTAGCTGCTAAGCCAAGTTAAAGCAAGATGGCTTCTGCTGAAAGGAGCTGAGGTGAGCTAGGTTTGATGCTCCTCGGGAGGACCTAGCTAGTTGAGGTAGCTAAGGTAGCTTAGCTTAACTAAGTTAAGCTAAGCTGAGTCCCCGAGAGCTGGACTTGAGCTTCCTAAGCTAAGATGAAGTCATCTTCAGCTGGCTGGAGTTGAGTGGAGCTAGATGTAGCTAGGCCTACGCTGAGGTGAACTCCAGTCAACTTAGTTGAGCTACCTATAGCTCCCAGTGAATTGATGGGAGTTGAGATGAGCTAACTCAATTAAGTTGAGCTGGATTTGAGCTGACTTGAGCTAAGGTAAGCTAAGATGAGCTCTCTTGAGTTGTCATTCAGCTGAGATGAGCTAAATTGAGATGGGATGAGCTAAACCTAGCTCAAGTGATCTGGATTCCAGCTATGGTAAGCTGGATCAAGCTAAGTTCCAGCTGGTTTGAGCTTCTCTTTCACCAATTGTCTTCCTGAGTTTTAGGGTTCTAGAGATCTAACAATCTATTTATCCCTTATACTCACAAAAACATATCAAAAAGATAATAAAAAGTAAAATGCATGCCTAACCTAATTTATGCCTAAATGCAACCCAAAAACCCATTTGAGGAGTAAAATCCTAAGCGCTAGGTTTATTTTAATGCATAAGAATGATGATAAACTGACGTTTATCACACCCTCATGCTTATCTTTTTTCTAGTCTCTTAGCAAAACTTTAATTTTTACAAAATGAAATTATGGGGAAATCTAATTTTTTCAACTTTTGAGGAGAAAGAGATTATGGGACCTTGGTTGGTCTAAACACAGGAGGTACAAGATTTGTTAAAGATAAGCATCGGGATGTGTTTTTGGATCCAAAAATTAGATTAAAACGGGATCAATATATCCTCCAAAAAACTCACAGATTAACCCCTTGTTAATTCAGATGACTTGAAATTTTTGTTTTTAGGATTTTTTTGGCTCTTGAATCTGATTCGCAAATTGCAAAAACCTTTAAAACCTTGTGTCTGTGCTTGTGAAGAGCCAAAATTTATAAGGGTGTGTTTTTGGTTTAAAACATTTTTTTTTGTTTCTCTCCCCCCATGCTTATTTTTAGCTTAGTCTTACAACAGATGTGTCGGGATCATCATTCCCGTTACCAAACCTCGAGAGGGCTCTGGTGCTAGTACTTCAAGATAGCACTGTCCATGACACCACCCAGGAGCTCACAACCCCAAAACACAATGCGGTATAAAGGGGTGCTCCAAGCAAACTCAAGCTCTTACTCCGACACTATAGGTAGAGCACCGTCCAAGACACTTGAGCTGCAAAAATGCACTTTAATGCTCTGTCTAAAGATATGTAATATAGATATAGAGCAGCATCAAGGTGGTAACATGTTGACATCGCGTCCTCAAAAGGAGGCATTTTCCTCCTCGACGGTGGGAACTCAAACCAATGATCTGTTTCAGACTTTTACTAAGGCCAAACAAGGGGGTTTTTCTAATTTTTAGTTATTTTTAGGTGTTGCCTTGTGTGTGAAATTTGACACAAGAAGTTTTGCATGAGATGCAAGTTTTTGAATCAGAAACTAAGCTAGATACTTTTCCATATTACAAAAGAGGATCAAGTCACCTGAATTATCATGAGTTCAGGTGGAATTTTTGAGAAGGATATCTGATCTAGTCTAAAGATAGACCTTGAAATTCTAATGATCAGATATGTATCCTTATCACTAGTTTGTTAAAGATTAAATCCCATTGTACCAAAAGTGAGTTTTCAACCTTAGTCCCGATTTCAAAATTTTCCTCACAAAGTTTTTAATATTTTTATTTTTTTAGGTATGCAAGCAGAAAATAAGAAAATGACAAAAAAATGCATATTTTTAGGTTTTGAAAATCCTAAATCGATCATCAAAATTTTAAAAATGCCCCCCCATGCTTATGATATGTAATGTCCTCAAGCATTAGAAGGGAGAAGGGATCACCTTAGTGAAAGGCGGTCGGGTTTAGGATGGTCAAAACCTGGAAAAAGAAAGGCAAAAATAAAGCAAGAAAAATGATGGGTTACCTCCAATCCAGTGCTATCTTTAATGCCTTTCAGTCGGGCGTGAAGGTATTCACAGAAGATGGACAATCATGTAAATAGTTGGACACTGGAATGTCCTCAAGAAATGTGTCTTCCTTAAGATCCGTAAAAAGATGATTGGTAAAGAAATCGGGATCAAAATGAAATGGAAAAATCGAAGAATGACCTGGGTTTGGCCATGGTTTAAATTCATGTAAAATGCCAGAGTCAGGTGGGTCGGGTGGCAGGTCCAATGGAAAGGGAGGAAGTAGTCAATGAGATGTAGGGTGGGTGAAGTTGGTGTGGATGTTTTTGGTGAAAAATCAGGAAGATTGAAAGAGAAAAAGTCAAAGCCTAGTTGATCTGAAAAGTTTTGGATCACATAATCATTAATAAAATCTAGATCCATGGTGGTCAGAGATGAGTGGGATTTGATCAACATCGACTTCTCAAATACTACTTCCATTGTATTATTAGTGTCCTCACAAATGTCATGATCAATGAACCTCTTGGAAGCTTGAAATAAATCTAATGAGAAAATTTGGTTACTGCAACTTATATTCATTTTCCCAGAATGAGAATTGATATTAGCTGTTGCAGTAATTAGAAAGGGTCTTCCAAGGATGGAATTAATGAGAGCCTCAGGTACCTTTATGTCAAGGACCAAAAAATTCATCGAAAATAGATAATTCTGGACCTTAACCATACTATCCTCAAAAATTCCCCGCGGTTGAATGATAGATCGATCTTCCAATTGAAATTGAACCTTAATAGGTTTAAAGTCACTGAATTGAGATTCCTTGAATAAGATCGGGGGAATGATATTAATGGAGGTACCTAAGTCGAGAGGGGTGAAAAAAAAAGTTGTGTCATTTATGACAACAGAGATGGGTGATGCGCCCGGGTCCTTTTTTGTGAAATGTAGCTTGCTCTGAAAAATTGAGCTGGCTAGCTTTAAAAGGACCATCATCCTAGATTTTAAGCTTGCCCTTTTGGAGTAAACCTTTCTTTCAAACATTTAGGAAAGGCAAGGGTGGCATCTAGGAGGCGAATATTCTTCTCGACTTGCCCAAATAAGTCCGAAAGATCTTCGTGAGAGGGCTCTGATTTTTTATTAGAAAGATTGGTGCAGTGTTTGAGAGTGAGAAGTAGGATTTGAATCAAGTGTTTTTGGGATTTCCTTTTTCTTCTTCCTGAGTGGGGTTAGGAGAGTTGATTTGCATAGGCTGAGAGTGGGTTTCATCAATTTGATTTGAAGGCCCTAAATCAGTGGTGGTGTTCCCACTCCTCAACATATCTGCATATGCAGTTTGGTTATCACTAGGAGGAGGTGGGGGGGCCTATTGTTGATAGAAACTAGGTTGGTGCTGAGATATCGGGTTAATAGGAGGCTGAACAGTGTGGTTTTGATGTTGGTGTCCACCCTAATATTGATTCCTGTGATTGACAAAGCTTGGTGTGGGCTGGGATAGTGAGTGTCCTGCAGGTCTTTGGTTTGAAATGACCCCAAATTGATCATTGAGATTATTAATAGCATGGGTTATTTTCGTTGTTTTTCTCTGCATCTCCTGCAGGGTTTTCAACACCTGGGATTATGTCTTCTTGAGATGGCCCAGATTGATAAGTTGATTTTGAACCATACCCTCCAAACAGGTTTTGTTGTTGGTGAGGAACCGGATTGATCCAAGATTGAGTCGGATAATTCCTCCTATTAGAGGAAGTTTTCAAATGCTCCTGGAAGGTGGTGACATTTTGGGTGGGGTGATGATTGGGATAAATATAATTCCCTGTTGAACCATAAAAAGCCTCGGAATAGTAATTACACTTAGCACGGGAATTATGCAGATCTTCTCTCTTTGGGGTGTTAGAAGGGGTGAAATGTGGAATGTGTGGAGCTTGGGTGACAATTAATTCCTCTTCCTAAGCTCACTCTAGGCATGTGGAGGCCTAGAGTAATTAGGGAGAGGGAGTGAAAAGTGCTAGAAAATAAAGCAATTAAATGCGACAAAGATTGTAAAGAGGGCAACTTTAAATTAGGATTCAAAAAAAATGTTTTATAGAAAACCCTAATAGAGGAAAGCTTTTCCTACAACTATCAAGGTACAAAAGTAAAAGAAAACTAATGGTCCTGATGATGATGATGGTGAAGAAGAGGTGGAGGCTTCTTGCTCCAAGCCTGGTAGCTCCTGGACTTGAAAAGAAGATCTCCAACTCCTTCCTTCTACAACTTCGCCAGAATGGTGTCCTCCAAGGCAAGCCCTAGGGGGGCATGCCCTAAACCTCTCCTCAAGGGTGGACGTCCACCCTAAGTGCTTCTCCCTTGCCTGGTCATCCTCCTTAATGAAGAAATTCTCCTCCACCTTGGTGTGGCACAAGGTGAAGGAATGAGAAGAAGGCACCAAGGGGGCAGGTGATGTGCCCCCTTAATCTTCTCCTTTCTTCCTTCTCCTTGGCCGTGGGCTATGCTGGATGTAAGGTGGAATTAGACTAAATGGAGGATGGGAATTATGTGGTGGTAGGGTAGGGTATTTATAGGATGGGAAGGGGGGTGGTTATGGTGTTTTTTTGGAGGGAAATGAAGGGGTGCTTGGATATTTTTGGAGGGAAAAATGGGATGGAAATGAAGAGGTGCCTTGGTCTTCCCTTTAAAAAAACCTTCTAGAAGGTATTAATTTTGGAGGGAAAAAATGGAGGGTGGAGATGGGTTTTGATGGTGGATGTAGGGTGGTGATGGAAGGGATGGTTGGCACCAAAATAAAGTAGGAGTAGGTGGTCTTTTTGCTGAAGCTTAGGTAGTAGGGTAGTAGCATAGTAGGTTTTGGTACCATGGAGGTGTACTAGTTAAGCTAAGCTAGCTTAGCTAGTAGGGAGTAGGGCTGGAGGCATTTAAAGCTAGGGTTTTGAGGGAGAAGAGCTAGAGGCAGTCATCTTAAGCTGCCCTGGAGCTAGTGACTGCTGAAGAGAGTTGCAAGGAGCTACCTTAGCTGGCTTAGCTTGCTAGTTCTTTGCTAGCTACTAAGCCAAGTTGAAGCAAGCTAGCTTCAACTGAAACGAGCTGAGGTGAGCTAGGTCTGATGCTCCCGGGGAGGACCTAGCTAGTTGAGGTAGCTAAGGTAGGCTAGCTCAACTAGGTTGAGCTAAGCTGAGTCCCCAGGAGCTGGACTTGAGCTTCCTGAGCTAAAATGAAGTCATCTTCAGCTGGCTAGAGTTGAGTGGAGCTGGTTGTAGCTGGTCCTGAGCTGAGGTGAACTCCAATCAACTCAGCTGAGCTAGCTAGAGCTCCCAGTAAACTGATAGGAGCTGAGATGAGCTAGACCTAGCTAAGTTGAGCTGGATTTGAGCTAAGGTGAGCTAAGATGAGCTCTCTTGAGCTACCATTCAAATGAGATGAACTGAATGGAACTAGGATGAGCTAACCCTAGTTCAAGTGAGCTGGATTAAGTTGAGTTCCAACTGGTTTAAGCTTCTCCTTCACCAGTTTCCTTCCTGAGTGCTAGGGTTCTAGGGATATGACAATCTGTTTATCCCTAACACTCACAAAAACACATCAAAAAGATAATAAAAAGTATGATGCATGCCTAACTTAATTTATGCCTAAATGCAACCCAAAAACCCATTTGCGGAGTAAAATTCTAAGAACTAGGTTTATTTTAATGCATGAGAATGATGATAAACTAGCGTTTATCAATGGTAGCATGATGTGCATATATCTAAATAGCCAAAAATGTCTATTAATGCATGTTTTTAGTGTTATATTAGCATCATGCATTGCAAATGTTGTATAACATGCATAATCATGCATCTAGGTCAAATTGTACAAATTGTATAGTAATTGTCTCCTTTTATGGCTAGGGACAGGACGACTTTTAATCAGGGCTTCGAACCGAGGATCCAACCATACGGATCTGATCAGGGCTACGATGGGAGTTCAACAACTCCAAGATCGCCCATATTAGACATCTATAGCACCAAATATAGTCTGAGAAAGCTTAGAGATCAAGGGCCAAGATGGTGTCAATCCGCACTTTAGACGACAAATCTGACCACACAGATGGGTTCGGAGCGATCGCAGCCTAACGGTGCAAAAATTGGTCCAATCAGACATCCGTGGCACCCTCTACAATACATAGAAGTTGGATGGCCAAGATAGCGCCATGTGGCGCCATCTTAGCCACTCAATCAGCTCAAAGACCCATTGCTGCATTTCAAAGAACTCTCCATCGTGCGATCCTAGCCATTAGATCTTGATCCAATGGCCAGGATTTACTCAGACACGCCCGCTCTCATCTTCATAAGGAAAAAGGTGCAGACGATCTGGGCCATTGAATCTCGATCCAATGGCCATGGTCGCTCGTGCAGAAAATCATCCGCATGCCTCAACTACATGCACAGCACAGCGGGCGAGCGTCTCTTTATGAGGCGTAGGGCATGCGTTCGAAATGTGTCGCGCCCTAAATTAGTCGAGGACGCGAGTGCGGGCTCAATTGAGCCGTTGGATGGCGAGCGGGCGGTGCAGATGAGGGAGACGTGGCAGCACTAGAGCGTGAAGATCACCTACGCGCGATCTAACGCACATCCGAAAGCTCCATCACACACACGGATGCATGGTTATGCGAAGCTGAAGTAGGAGAGGAGCGATCTGAGTCGTCCAATCTCGTGATTGGACGACTGAGATTGCTTAGACGTGCGCTTGTGTTAGGTGCACGGGAGAGGAGGAGGTGCACACGACGTGCGCACATTCGCCCATGACAGGTCTTTAGTGACAAATAAATCTATCACTTAAGACCTGATTTTAATGTTTTTGAATATGGAATGACCAAATTGCCCCCAATCCTTGCAACTATAAAAGGAGACTCCTACCCTACGAAATTCTCATCCTTTCCTTCACCTCTCTCCCTCTCCAAAGATCTAGAGAAGCTTGTCCCACACCCAGGATACTCCTTTAGAGTTAAATCCAAAGTTTTCTCACTCCAGTTCCGGAAGTGAATCCCGCGACGACGACGACGTGCTGCCTCGTTCCCACTTCCTCCTACTTCATCCTCCTTCTTCCCACTCCGTCCTCTATCTTCCAAGCGTCGCTCCATCTAACTTGTGCTCCAAGCAATCGTCGAGGAGGATAACATCTCTCTCCCTTCTTTTTATTGCTTTCTAGAATAGAATTTCTTGCTTTCTAGCTATAATAATTTTCCGATTTCTAGTTGTAAAAATAGTATTATTATATCAAGTGATTGTTTTCTCTCTCTCTCTCTCTCTCTTAGTGTTAATATCAATTCCATTGTAATTATCTCACTTTCAAACAAAAATTCCAAAAAAAAAAATATAATCGCGGATTTTAGATCGATGTAGCCTCCCTGTGTTCGACCTGGAATTTCTTGATGAATTTCGGTTAAATTTATCTGTTGACGGATTGCTTCGCAAATCGAACTACAACGATGGATTTTAAAAATCCAATTCTGATCGTGTAGTTTTCCGCTCTCAACATAGCACCATCATTGGTGTTAATAAGCTTAAATTAGCCTAACTACAGTACTAAATGCTCCTAAATATTCATTAGAAGATCATAATCCCAATCTAGAGTTTATTTGGGAAGAAGATAAGAAAATGAGCTAATTCCTCTATTTTAACATCTAATCACTAATGCAATTTTACTAAGGGGTTAGTCAAGGCTTAATCAAAGGTCAAATGAACTTAAATGTCTAAGAAGTAGGCTTAGATTAATTGAATCAGGGTTTCATGCATTCTGAAGATTAAATTATTACAAAAAAAATTAATTAACAACCCAACTTAAGTTGAAAGAGTTCTAGTACAAATAAATTCAATATAAAACTCTTAAAATCATTAAAAAATATTCTAAGACATTTAGTACCTTCACTTTAACCATCAAAACCTATTTTGACCAAAAATAGAGATTCAGACGAGCACTTGCCCTACTTTGAGCTTTGGGGTTATGTGTAATTTACCTAGTCAAATGTTGTCAAAACCTAAATCTTAGTTCACCATTAAATTCCTTGGACCCAAATTAGGTTAACATCAAAATTTGGGCCCAATTAGAATCTATCTTGACCCAGTTTGCATTTTAGCCCCCAGTTCTCTTTTCTTTACAACCAGACCCCTAACTTCTATGTTTTTCTTACAAAAGTGTTGGTGTAAGAGCACCACGATTGTTAATTTTGATGAAAAAAAAATGCTTGGTATTTAACATTTGCATTTTAGTTTAAGTTTTCAGGAATAATGCAAATGGAATCAAGTGTGAAAGAACTCAAGCTCGCATCCGTAACGGATTGGAGGAGCTTAATGGAGGTATATAAGAGACGAAGCTTCACATGGAGTGAAAGTGTGAAGAACAAGAAGAATAGGATATATGTCCTTTTATCATTATTTTTGTACTCTTTAGTTATTTGTTCTTTTACTTTTCTTAGATTTATTGTTAAAAAGCCCAAAGAGTGACACCTGTAATCCTAAGAACACTTACACTACCCTACGATACTTAGACATTCTTAGATAATCTTAGAAAGTACTTAGAAAACCAAAATAGGCTTCAAATAGCCTGATCATACGTCCAATCTAGACTTCAGATATTTGATATTGGACTTTAAGACAACTAATAGGTTGTACAGATGTCTAGACACATAGGCTAAAAACACAAAGTCTGCGACCATTCTTTCAAACGACCATCCTATAGTCCAGACGTCTTAGAAGATGCTTAATGACTTTGACGGGCGTCCGATGAGAGGACCATTGCTCTGTCAGAAGAATATCTTCGAGGATTGTTTACTTGGCGAAAGCGAAAGTGAAAAGTCGAAAGTGTCCCCGACAACGGTGTCGAAATGTTGCTAGGAGGCGAGATCGGGGTTTATAAAATAAATGCTGTTGCGTCGTAGTATAGTTGAAATCACCTTGTAAACAAATAAGAATGTTTATTACTCGAATGTTTAAGTCCGAGGTCGAACATAGAGAGCAAATGGAATTTATACACTAATCTCAATCAATGTAATTTGAACACTTAAATCTACTAAAAATCTAATTAAGAGTATAATGCAGGAGTTTATGAATTAAAATGTAGCAAAATAGACGAGAAATTGAGAGGAATAGAATAAAAAGGTTGATTCTTCACTTGGCTCTCCCTTCAGCTTCCTCTTTCTTTTCTTCTTTGGTTCTTCTTTCCTTCTCCTTCTTGGCTTTTCTTCTTTCTCTTTCTTTCTTTGACTTTCTCTGCCTTTAGCTTCCTTCTTCTTCCTTCTCTTCTTTTCTTAGTTTTTCCTCTTTATTCTTTCTTGCCTTAGCCTTGCCTTCTCTGCCTTTCTTCTTCTTCTTCTGTTCTTTGGCCTTCTTCGTCTCTGACTTCTCTTCTTCCTTGATTTCTTTCCTTCAGCTTTGCCTTTGCCTTTTTCTTCAGCCGCACCTTCTCTTGCTACAGTGCTTCTTCTTCCTTCCTTGTCTTCTTTGGCTTCTGATTTCCTTCCTTCTCTTTTGTTCTTCAACAACGCCTTCTTCTTCCTTCTTCTTCAGCCTCTACCTTCAAGTCCTCCATAGCCTCCTCAGCTTCAGTGCTTTCCTTGCCTTAGCTTCTCCTGCCCTTGAGCTTTTCCTTCTTCGCTTCAACCTTTTCTACCTTCTTCCTTTCCCCGCACACAC
This sequence comes from Thalassia testudinum, assembly GCA_037157565.1. Lineage (NCBI taxonomy): Eukaryota > Viridiplantae > Streptophyta > Magnoliopsida > Alismatales > Hydrocharitaceae > Thalassia > Thalassia testudinum. The sequence continues at coordinate 1,426,422 of JAZHRO010000080.1, forward strand.
GAGAGTCCAAAACCTACCCCTACCCTCCCCTGCATACCCTCTCTCTCTATTTCTCTCTTCGCTCTCCCAGAGCTAGCCAATCGAGTATACGGCAGAATCAAGGGGTCTTTCTATAGCATCTGGTAGAGGCACTTGTGCTTGGAAGGCAAGCTTCCAAGCACAAGAATCCTCGCCAAAGAAGGAATGTGGGAGATATCCATATCTTTCGTGCATTCACACGAGAGATTAGGTGCAAATCAGACCTTGCAATTGCATTCAGACGATAGGGAATTCCTCAGAAAATCTCCCTTTCAAATCTGAGAGGAGATCTCTGAGGAATCAGGGAGCAATCCTCCTTGAATCCTCGCCGAAGTAGGACTCCTCCACTGTAATGGTGGAGGGACCTAATTGCAAAGGGTGGCGAGGAAGATAGGGGGTCTACGCAATGATTTTCAAAAGCTAGGGGTCAAAATGTAATTGGGTGGACTGTTTTGCAAAGTGGTCAAGGTGACCTCTCCTTAAATCCAAATTTTGGTACAAACCTAATTTGGACCTAATAAATCCAATGGAGAAGATGTATTTTAATTTTGACCATGTTTGACTGGACATTTCACACAAAAACTCAATTTAGGTCAAATATTTAACTAGGACCCCTACTTAGGTCAAAATAGGTTCCAAAGGCCAATTTGAAGGTTCTAAACACTAGGGGATATTTTTTCATGAATTTTACAGGGTTTATTTGATTTTTATTCTGACCAGAACCTTGTTGTATTAAGTGAGTCTCTTTTAGGATTATAAAATGTCATTTAATTCTTAACTCTCACAATAACCCTTTTCTTATTGAACCAACTCACTTTTTATCTTCTTCAGACCATTTGACCTATGTTTAGCCCATGAGAAATCTCGTTGATGCACTACAATGGTAAAATTTCAGTTTTATCCTTTATTTCATGTTTTCTTCTCAGAATAGTTATTCCTTGAATTAGGCCCTTCTCTAGGTTATGTAGGAGCTTTTATTCTCTTTCTTAGGTCAAAATGAGCTAGTTAGAGCACATGATGATGTTCTCATCATACCCCCATGCCTAGCTTTTGCTAGTCCTTAGCAAAATTTCAAGGTTTTAACTTCTATTCTAGACCATGAGTTTCTTTCACCAGTTATGATAAGTGCTTTCTTTTTCTTCTGTGATTAGGTTAGAATGTTGACAGTAGGCCTAGAGGTACTCAAATACCAACCAAGATTCGGACCTAACCAACTTTAGCCTCAGTCCTCCATGAAGGTTTTTAAGGCCCGCAGGAACTATCCTAAGGTTCGTTGGACTCCACGGTTAAAGCACCCGTGCTTGAGACATATTTTAGCCTTGGTTCACTTTGCAGTGCATTTTTAAGAGAGAGACAGAGGATTTATTTGTTTGGAGAGTTTTCTCTCTCTTTTCTTTTTATTTCTAGCTTCGTATTAGCTTCTCAACATGATCTGTATCGGATTACTCGTCCCCATCATCAATCCTCAAAAGGTCCCTGGCAATCGATGCTTCGTGATAACACCGCCCATGGCAACCCCCATAACCCATGCTTTCGAGATTTCGAGATAATCTCACCCATGGCGTTCCGTGGCCAAATCTAGACCTTGGCAATCAACATTTCTTGATAATACCGCCCATGGTATCTAAACCAGCAGAGTGCTTACGTGCCCCCCAGTAGGATATGTAAATATCCTAAGAGACAAGCACCAAAGAGACGATATGTTGTTACGCATCTTCGAGGGGAATTTCCCACCTCTCCACACCGGGAACTCATCCGAATCAACTTGTGTTGATCCTCCGCTCCTAATCTAGGCAACTTCAGAATACTTAAATGCTTTTGCATGATTTTGATAGTTATGCATACTGAACCAGACTATGTGTGGATTGGGGTGCTTAGGTTACCAAGTCCCGCAAACCAAAGGTCAGCTAACGAGGTCGAATACTCCCTAAGTCTTAGACCTAATACTTAAGCTTCGCATTTTCCCCAACCTCTTTGAGGATTATCCAAATCTTAGCGGATGCTTGAATTTTTAAACCTAAGAGTTTAGCCCAAAAGGCCTAAGATCAGCATTCCTACTAATCTCTTTTTTTTGTGCCTCATTAGCACTTTTTTCCTTCATTTTTCTTTTCCTTGATGTGGTCTAGAACTTCGGTTAATCCCTTAATTTCTTACTAATGACTATCTCTTTTTCTTTTTCATTTTGTGCTACTTTTTGTCATTTTGCTCTTTTCCTCCTCATGCTTATGTGACTTTAAAATTTTCTCTCCCTCCATTTTTTTGTTCTTTTTTATAATTTTCTATTTTTTTGGTATTTTTGACATATGTGATTTTTTTTGTGAGAATCCTTCTGACTTGATTTCTGTATGTTTGCACTTTACCACCCCCCCCATGCCTAAGTTTTGCAATGTCCTCATTGTAAATGGAAGGTGTAAAACAGTATTGGGTCCAGGGACTCAGAATAGGATATATCGGGTGGGTGAATGATTTGAGAATGACTGATGTGGACGATTTCAAACTCTGGTACGTGTACCAAAGGTGGGATCGACTGTCTAAGGCTGAACTTAGGGTGCAATAGACCTGAAGTACAGACGGATAATCAGATGGATCTCGATTTTTTTGGAAAGACGGGTTGCCTCCTGTTAAGCGCTAAATTCAATGCCTTCAATCGAGGGGGAAATGGGATGGAGAGGGAGTGATCAAATCAGTAGAGTTTTGTAGAACAAGCACCTTGATTAAGAGTCTGGTTGGTCCAACCAGGTGCTTGTTAAGATCAACAGGCTGATGATGCAGCCCAAACCATATTAATCTAGTGGGTTGATAAATGTAGATTAACAGATGTGGAACCTACCATATGCTATGAAGCTCGGATGGATGTGGAAGTGTGAATTTGGGGTTTGACTGAGTCGAATCAGCCCAGTCAGAGTAGGGATCCGTAAGATAATCAGTGAATGATGCGGAAACCCTACAAGAGTGATCAGAGAATGATGGAGCATGGTTTTCAATCTGATCAATGTCCGAAACCCGGTATACGTGTGGAGTTGAATCATCTGCAATCGGCTCAGTAAGAGGTGAATCAGAATAGAAATTAAGTCCGGTTGCGGGTCAAGATTGAAAACGAGTGTTGATTCCTGAGGATCGAAAAGAAATGACTCCATGTTGCTGGAGTCTGAACTTAAATCAGTGATCTCGGGAAACAGGACCTCAGAGTCGGAGTCGGAGAATGAATCATGTGAGCTGAGGTTGTAGATTGGTTCATCGTATTCAGGAAGCAAAGTTTCTCTAAAATCATGGTCAGATTCAAAATCATCGGAGATATTGCCAAAATCAAGTTCTGAATGAGATTCAAGATCAAGAGTTCCACCATAAAATAAATCACATGATGTAGATTCAGTAGCCTAACTGGGGTCTAGCCTATATGTAAATCCTGAGCTCAAAAAGGTGTTCGTATTTGGTCTAGGCTCAAGTTCTAGGCTCGTGGGAAAGACCCATCAACACCCCACTCATCCAACTCCTCGATTTCTATATCGTAAATTGGAGTGACTTTCGAAAAATCGATTTGTGTCTCTGAGGATGTTGACAAGGGATATTCATCAAATAGAGGCCCAGAATCATACTCTCTATTGAAATTTTGATCTTCATCATACAAGGCCTCGTAATCTTCCCAATAAGTTTCAGATCCAGATTCTAGGGTTATTGGTGGGGCACTTCCTCTATAGTTCTATTATTTCGTCGTAGTATAGTATAGAGAAGTGATTACCAGTTTAATACAATTTGTTACTCGGAAATAAAAGAGTTCCCGAGGTCGAACTCAGGGAGCAAGTTGTATTCTAGAGATACAAATTCTTTTACAAAAATAAAGAAAGAGAGAGAGAGAATTTGTTGGCTTCCCTTCTTTTCTCTTTGCTTATCCTCTCCTCTTCTTCCTTCTCAGATCTTCTGCTCTCTTCCTTTGTTCTTCTTCTTCTTTCAGCTGTTTCTGCTCATCTCTTCCTTTTTCTTCTGCAGAGCGGTCCTGTTCTTCTTCTTCTTCTTTCTTTCTTCTTTTCCTTTCGTCAGATCTTCTTCTCGTGTTCTGTGTTCTCCTCTGCCTCGCCTTCCTTCTCCTTCTTTGCCTTCAGGACGTTGTCTGATTTTCCAATCAGACGACTTAAACCGCCGCTGCTACAGTGCCGCTCGGTGCTCCTCCTTCCTTCAGCCTTCGTCTTCTTCCACAGTTCTTCTTCACCTGTGCCTGCATACTTACACAGCTTGATCAGAGGGGAAAAACCTAACTCTACCCTCCCCGGCGTCTCTCTCTCACAGAAGCCACTCTTAGGAAAGCTCTCCCAGAGCTGCCGGGTAGCCAGGTACGGGTCACGCCCGGGTCCAGGCCCACCGGCGTGCGTGGTGCGCGAGGAGTGCAGGTCGGGTTTAGTCGGGTCGGGCAAGGTCCGCGAGGTGTGAGCGCGGACGAGGCCGGGTAACCAGGCGGGTGAAGGGGACCTCACCCCGTGTGGTGAGGCGATAAGCCTCCAGCACCTTTTCACTTTATACCGCTGCGCTCCTTCAGAGCCTTCCGAGGTGGGACTAAATGTCCCACCCCAATTTGGCGCCTGCGCGGAGGAAGCAGCTGGTAATTGTGGCTTTACGGGAGGCCTTCACGCGAGGGCTTCGCCTCAACTACAGCCTGACGCTTTGCCAAAATGCCCCGCACAGCCTGGGAGCGTGACCTGGGCGCGACGCACCTGGAGCAGCAGGTCGAAGCAGCTCCTTCTGCATGGCAATGGCGGCGGATGATGGGTGACCTGTTCACAGCAAAACGGCCTCTCAGCCTGATCAGAAGGTTCCGGGAGCTTCGCCAGAGTACAGCGAAGCTCGTGCGGGTGGTGGCGAGGTGTGGGGCGGCATGCAAGGGATGCCCTAGGTCGGACTGTTGGTCGGAAAGTGGGTGTGTTCGGTGGATTTGCAGAGGTCGGGTGGTGGGAATTAGAAGGGCGGAAATGGATCAGGGTGAGGAGGCGGAGATTATGTGCAGGTCGGCAAGCCATGTGGGATGCTGGAGTGATGGGAGCGGCTCGCCGGAGGATGGCCGGAGGCGGAGAAGGTGAGGGTGATTAGGCGCGGTCGAGGGGTACTTAGATAAAAATAGCAGGGGGAAACGAGAGAGAGAATAGAGGGAAGTAGTTCTAACCTAACTAAAGTGACGAAGGGGGCGAGGAGGCGGACGGCTGTACCTGCTGTCGCCGGAGAAGAAGGTGCCCAGTGGGAGAGGACGGCGGTGACGACGGGGCAGAGGCAGCGCGCGCCGGTATTGCGCGACGCGGGAAGAGCAGGGGAAGAAGTCTCTGCTGCTGGTATTGCGGCAGAGCGAAGAGGAGGAGGAGGAGGAACCGCCGGAGTTGGTGGGCGTCTGCCGAAGTGAGAAGAGAGGAAAGTTGGGGGGTTTCTCCGTCAGATCCGAGCTGGGAAGAACGGTGGAGCGACGGGGGTATTTATAGGGGTCGAATCAGAGAGGAAGGCGGAGGGAGACGACGTGTCTCCCTCGCCGGAGGATGCCGGAGATGGAGACCCATACCGTCCGTGCGTTCGCACGGCCGGTATGGTGGGTTGCAGCGACCAGGGGGGTGTTCCTGCGACGGCTGACGACGCAGGGCACCCCCGGTTGTCTCGCCAGACCCTCCCCCTTACCCTGCGCGGCGCCATGCTCCGCGCAAGGTCGCCGGAGCATGGTGCTGGTCAGGTTTTGGCAGGAGGGACCTGGATGCAAAGAACAAAGGAGAGTTAGGGGTAGAAATGTGAGGGTTCAAAAGTTGAGGGCCAAAAAGTAAATGAATGAGGACCAAAGTGTAAAGTTGGTCAAGAAGGTTTCCTCTTAGGCTCAAGTTTTTATACATGACTAATTGGGACCTAAGGATTATGATGGTGAATTTTATTTCCAGATTAAACCTTGTTTGACCGGTCAATTTATGCAAAAACCCAAATTAAGTTATTAATTGGGCATGGTTCTCAATGTAGGTCAAAATGGGTTCTGAAGGCCAAATTGAAGGTTCTAAACCCTAGAGATTATTTTTCTATGAATTTTAGAGGGTTTATTCTATTTTTAATTTGTCTCGAACCTCATGAATTGAAGTGGGTTTGTTTTAAGGTTACAGATTATCATTTAGTTCCTTGGAATTGCTGTAGCCCTTGTCAGATCATCCCACTTTCCTTCTTATTTGGTTTGTTTGACCTATGTTTGGATCCTGAATTACCCTGTATGCAGATTATACTGGTAAAATTACATTTTCACCCCTTATGACTTGTTTTCTCCTTAAACTCAGAATTCTCTGAGTTAAGCCTTTCCTTGAGTTATGTAGGAGCTTTTATCCTTTGTATTAGGTCAAAATGAGCTAGTTATGGCTCATGATGAGGTTCTCATCATACCCCCATGCCTAGCTTTTGCTAGTCCCTTAGCAAAAACTTAAGGTTTTAACCCTTGTTCTAGACCATGAAGTTCTTAATAGCTTCAGATAAGTGCTTTTTCATTTAAACCTAGATTAGGTTAGAATGCTGACCATAGGCCTAAAAGGTACTCTAGTATCAATCAAGATCCAAATCTATCTAGCCTCAGCCTCAGTCCTTAGCAAAGGTTTTTAAGGCCCACAAGAACTAACCTAAGGTTTATTGGACTTTGTGGTTAAAGCACCCGTGCTTGAAATGATTTTAGCCCTGGCTCAGTCCGCAGTGCGTTTTGTAAGAGAGAGAGATAGAAAATTTTTCTGTTTGGAGAGTTTTCTCTCTCTTTTTCTCTTTAGTTCTAGCCTAGGATTGGCTTTTCAACACGGTCTGTATCAGATTCATTGCTCCCATCATCAATCCTCAAGGGTTCCTGGCGATCGATGCTTCGAGATAGCACCGCCCATGGCAACCCCCGGAACCCTAGCTATTGAGATTTCGAGATAATCCCATCCATGGTGTTCCGTGGCTGGATCCAGACCCTGGCAATTGACACTTCGAGATAATGCCATCCATGGAATCTGAATCAGCAGAGTGCTTACATGCCCCCAGTAGGATATGTGAATATCCTAAGAGACAAGCACCGAGGAGATGATATTTTGTTACGCATCTTCGAGGGGATTTCCCGCCTCTCCGTGCTAGGAACTCATCCAAATCAACTTGTGTTGATCGGCCGCTCCTACTCTAGGTGTACTTTTCAGAATATTGCGACGCTTCTGCGTGATTTTGATTTTTACGCTTAATGAACCAGGCTATGTGTGAGGTTAGGGTGCTTAGGTTACTAAGTCCCGTAAACCAAAAATTAGTTAACGAGGCCAAATACTCCCTAAGCTTTGGACCTAATACTTCAGCTTTTCATTTTCCTCAACCTCTTGAGGATTGTCTGGATCTTAATGGGTACTAAGAGTCTATTCAAGAATGCCTAAGGTTTGCGTTCTTACTAATTTCATTGTGCACTTTTCAGTTATTTTCTTGAATGCGGTCTAGAACTTAGGTTAATTCCTTAGTTCCTTACTAATGACTATCACCTTTTCTCATAATTTTGTGCTCCTTTTTCATTTTGTTTCTTTTCTCCTTCTCCTTCACAAAATTTCCTTCTCCTTTTTTTCCTCTTATTCTTTTTCGAAAATTTTTAATTTTTATGGTATTTTTGGCATATGTGAATTTTTTGTTTGAAACCTTTTCTTACAAGTTTTGCACTTTCATACCCCCCCCCCCATGCCTAAGATTTGCAATGTCATCATTGTAACCTAGGGGGTTTGTATTCAACTTAGTTCATACATTAGGACAGATGTTTTGATGAGTGAATGGGTCAGGGTGACTGTTGCGGACGATTTCTAATCTCAGATGCAAGCACCTGAGGTGGAGTCGGCTGTCCTAAAGTGTGAGCTTTAAGTGCAAAAAGGTGTCAGAACAAGTTTCAGGTTTTCAAAGAGAATGACGGGCTACCTCCCGTTGAGCGCTAAATTTGATGCCTTCAGCCAAGCGGGAAATGCGATGGAGAGGGGATGGTCAAATCAGCAGAGTTTTGTAAGACAAGCACCTTGATTAAGAGCCTGGTTGGTCCAACCAGGTGCTTGTTCAGATCAACAGGCTGATGATGCAGCCCAAACCCAATCAATCTGGTGGGTTGATAGATGTGGATAAAAAGGTGTGGAACCCACCATATACTATGAAGCTCAGATGGATGTGGAAGTGTAAACGCAGGGTTTGGCTGAGTCGAATCAGCCTGGTCAGAGTAGGGATCTGTAGAATAATCAATGAATGACGCGGAAACCCTATAGGGGTGATCAGATAATGATGGGGCATGGTATGTAGTCTGATCAGTGTTCAGAACCCGAGTTGGAAATGCAATCGGCTCGGTGAGAGGTGAATCTGAATAGAAATTGAGTCCAGTTGCTGGTCGGGGTTTGGAAGAGGTTTTGATTAGTTCTGCGTGTGCAGACGAGGTGGCAACTATGTGTGAGGGCTCTTCTAGAAACGAATGACAGGTGATTTTCTGTAAAGAGTCCTCTGGGTAACTATCAAATGCCTGAAGAGTGTCTGTAGGATGAAAGAAATCTGAATTGAGAAAAGATTTGAATTCTGGGTTGCAATCACTCTTGGCATTTTCTATTTTTGGTTCCTGAGGATCGAAAAGGAATGATTCTGTGTTATCAGTGATCTCGGGAATCAGGACCTCAGAGTCGGAGTTAGAGTCATGTGAACTGAGGTCGTAGATGGGCCTGGCATGTTCAGGAAGGGGAATCTCTCCGCAATTATAGTCAGATTTGAAATTGTCGGAGAGTTGGCGAAAATGAGATTCATGATCATGAATTCCACCACAGCAAAAATCATCAGATGTGGAATCAGCAGCCTGATTGGGGTCTAGCCTATATGTCAATTCTGGGCTCGAAAAGGTATTCTGTCTAGGCTCAAGCTCCAAGCTGGTAGGATAGACCCCCTTAAAACCTTGCTCATCCAACTCCTCAGTTTCTGTATCATAAATTGGCATGTTTTCTGAAAAATCGATCAGATTTCCTGAGGATGTTGGAGAGGGATATTCATCAAATAGAGGCCTGGAATCATACTCTGTAAAAATTTGATCTTTCTCATAAGGGGCCTCATAATCTTCCCAATAAGTTTTAGATCTAGGTTCTAGGCTTAGGATGTGGGTACAATTATTAGAACCTAAGTCTGAATAACCTTTGAGGGCTACCTTATCAGAATAAGGGGCGGAATTTATACCCTCAAAAGGTTCATTTCTGATCTCATTATTGCAGGAGTTTTGGAATTCTAGGCTTGGCAATTCATGGTCTAAGTTTGGCTCATCATTGTGTTCTCCTGCAATATCCCAACCTATTTCAACATTGTCTTCTATCTGGGTTGGGATTTTACAACCACTTTGTGCCTCAATCCTGAGATCTGGGAAACTGGATTGTTCCTTAATACTGTTCCAAGATGGTTCATCCTCTATTTCTGGTATATACGGGTATTTCTGGTTGATAATTTGTTCTACTGATTTCATCATTTCTACCCGTTTTATAAGGGCATCTTGGTGTTGTTCCCAAAGTACAGGATTTGTCAAGCATTGAAGGTATTCAGATTGGTGTAATTTTTCTATCTCAATGTATCCTGTCATGAGCATATCTCGGGTTGATCCTTTTGAAATTTCAGTCAATAGAATTTGGGCACAGTTTATGATGAAAGCTGTGGTTGTTGGGACATCAACCTGAATGTTCTCTATTGGTGTTGAGGGTTTATATTTGATTTCATAGAATTCAAGGGCATCCTCAATCATCTTATCTTTCATGGATCTCAGATATTCAGGTTTTTTAGATGGTAGTCTTGCTAGGTAATTAGGCTGCATCTTTGAATCAGGTGGTGGAATCAGGATATAGAATCAGAAGTTTGAATTAATGGAAGAAGGGGACTTTGTTCAGAATCAGAGGAAAGAGGGGCTATGTGAATGATTTCTGCAAAAACAAGGGAGCCGAGGCTTAGCCTCGGTGAGAGTGAATTTCTATAGGAGGTTTCAAGGACCTCCTGCAAGATACTGAAGGACTAGATGAGATAAGCAGGTGCTGGACCCAATCAAGACACCCAAAAAATGTTGGGTGACTATAGAGGTTCGGGGCAGATGGACCCCTTGATCAGAAAGATCGTCCACCTGAGAATTACCTGGGCAGCCAGAGAGGGAGAGTCCCGCAAAGACCCCTACACGGTAGAGCGTCCCCACGGGTTACAGGGTTTCCCCCACCCGACCTCTCTTGTCACTGCGGTTCCAGGTAGACCAGAATGGGGATCTTGACCTCTTAAGTCTACCAATTTTAGTTTAAGATCAGGGTGCTTAAGGTTTCACTTGAACTTTAGTCTTTTAAGTGCAAAGAGTGACCTAATTTAAGGTTGGTTGACCCAAGGGGTCAACTTTACCTCTTGTTTCCTTTGAGAGCTTTTAGGTTTTGTCTTTTAGGGTTCAAGTGTTTAGAGAGCCAATTGTTTTAGGTTTTCTTTGAATAGCTCTTTTTTCAAACAAGGTTTAGGCACACCTCTTTTGGTTTTCTCAATTCTTGCTTAAGGAGTGTGTCTCTAAATCCCTAGTGTTGGATCCTAGGTTGGCTCTACTTGGTCCAGTTAGCTCTTTGTTGGGTAATTAGGGCTCAAGCAAGAATGTGTTAGCCCTTAAATACCCTTAATAGTGTGCAGTAATAATGGGTTGAAAACATGCAACTTTTGATGGTTTACTGAGTATAGAAGACAGGTTAGACCTATATTGCTTGTTCTTTTCTTTTCTTCCTCTTTAGAGTTTAGGGATTGAGAGGATAGAATTTTACCTGTCCTTGGAGTGGTTGTCGTGCGGTTGCTTGTCTTCTCGATTTTTTTTTTTTTTTTTGTATTTTCCTGCACAACAAAGGAGAGATTGTTAGCAATGTAAAAACAGGAATTTGATTATCTCTAGAATAGCCGTTGCTCCCCGGCAACGGCGCCAAAAACTGGTGGGGCACTTCCTCTATAGTTCTATTATTTCGTCGTAGTATAGTATAGAGAAGTGATTACCAGTTTAATACAATTTGTTACTCGGAAATAAAAGAGTTCCCGAGGTCGAACTCAGGGAGCAAGTTGTATTCTAAAGATACAAATTCTTTTACAAAAATAAAGAAAGAGAGAGAGAGAATTTGTTGACTTCTCTTCTTTTCTCTTTGCTTATCCTCTCCTCTTCTTCCTTCTCAGATCTAAAGCTCTCTTCCTTTGTTCTTCTTCTTCTTTCAGCTGTTTCTGCTCGTCTCTTCCTTTTTCTTCTGCAGAGCGGTCCTGTTCTTCTTCTTCTTCTTTCTTTCTTCTTTTCCTTTCGTCAGATCTTCTTCTCGTGTTCTGTGTTCTCCTCTGCCTCGCCTTCCTTCTCCTTCTTTGCCTTCAGGCCACTGCTACAGTGTCGCTCGGTGCTCCTCCTTCCTTCAGCCTTCGTCTTCTTCCACGGTTCTTCTTCACCTGTGCCTGCATACTTACACAGCTTGATCAGAGGGGCAAAACCTAACTCTACCCTCCCCCGCGTCTCTCTCTCACAGAAGCCGCTCTTAGGAAATCTCTCCCAGAGCTGCTGGGTAGCCGGGTATGGGTCACGCCCGGGTCCAGGCCCACCGGCGTGCGTGGTGGGCGAGGAGTGCAGGTCGGGTTTAGTCGGGTCGGGCCAGGTCCGCGAGGTGTGAGCGCGGACGAGGCCGGGTAACCGGGCGGGTGAAGGGGACCTCACCCCGTGTGCTGAGGCGATAAGCCTCCAGCACTTTTTCACTTTATACCGCTGCGCTCCTTCAGAGCCTTCCGAGGTGGGACTAAATGTCCCACCCCAATTTGGCGCCTGCGCGGAGGAAGCAGCTGGTAATCGCGGCTTTACGCGAGGCCTTCGCGCGAGGGCTTCACCTCAACTGCAGCCTGACGCTTTGCCGAAATGCCCCGCACAGCCTGGGAGCGTGACCTGGGCGCGGCGCACCTGGAGCAGCAGGTTGAAGCAGCTCCTTCTGCACGGCAATGGTGGCGGAGGATGGGTGACCTGTTCACAGCAAAACGGCCTCTCGGCCTGATCAGAAGGTGCCGGGAGCTTCGCCAGAGTGCGGCGAAGCTCGTGCGGGTGGTGGCGAGGCGTGGGGCGGCGTGCAAGGGCTGCCCTAGGTCAGACTGTGGGTCGGAAAGTGGGTGTGTTCGGTGGATTTGCAGAGGTCGGGTGGCGGGAATTGGAAGGGCGAAAATGGATCAGGGTGAGGAGGCGGAGATTATGTGCAGGTCGGCGAGCCGTGTGGGATGCTGGAGTGATGGGAGCGGCTCGCCGGAGGATGGCCGGAGGCGGAGAAGGTGAGGGTGATTAGGTGCGGTCGAGGGGTACTTAGATAAAAATAGCAGGGGGAAACGAGAGAGAGAATAGAGGGAAGTAGTTCTAACCTAACTAAAGTGACGAAGGGGGCGAGGAGGCGGACGGCTGTACCTGTTGTCACCGGAGAAGAAGGTGCCCAGTGGGAGAGGACGGCGGTGACGACGGGGTAGAGGCAGCGCGCGCCAGTATTGCGCGACGCGGGAAGAGCAGGGGAAGAAGTCTCTGCTGCTGGTATTGCGGCAGAGTGAAGAGGAGGAGGAGGAACCGCCGGAGCTGGTGGGCGTCTGCCGGAGTGAGAAGTGAGGAAAGTTGGGGGGTTTCTCCGTCAGATCCGAGCTGGGAAGAACGGTGGAGCGACGGGGGTATTTATAGGGGCCGAATCAGAGAGGAAGGCGGAGGGAGACGACGTGTCTCCCTCGCCGGAGGACGCCGAAGATGGAGACCCATACCGTCTGTGCGTTCGCACGGCCGGTATGGTGGGTTGCAGCGACCAGGGGGGTGTTCCTGCAACGGCTGACGACGTAGGACACCCCCGGTTGTCTCGCCAGACCCTCCCCCTTACCCTACGCGGCGCCATGCTCCGCGCAAGGTCGCCGGAGCATGGTGCTGGTCAGGTTTTGGCAGGAGGGACCTAGATGCAAAGAACGAAGGAGAGTTAGGGGCAGAAATGTGAGGGTTCAAAAGTTGAGGGCCAAAAAGTAAATGAATGAGGACCAAAGTGTAAAGTTGGTCAAGAAGGTTTCCTCTTAGGCTCAAGTTTTTATACATGACTAATTGGGACCTAAGGATTATGATGGTGAATTTTATTTCCAGATTAAACCTTGTTTGACCGGTCAATTTATGCAAAAACCCAAATTAAGTTATTAATTGGGCATGGTTCTCAATGTAGGTCAAAATGGGTTCTGAAGGCCAAATTGAAGGTTCTAAACCCTAGAGATTATTTTTCTATGAATTTTAGAGGGTTTATTCTATTTTTAATTTGTCTCGAACCTCATGAATTGAAGTGGGTTTGTTTTAAGGTTACAGATTATCATTTAGTTCCTTGGAATTGCTGTAGCCCTTGTCAGATCATCCCACTTTCCTTCTTATTTGGTTTGTTTGACCTATGTTTGGATCCTGAATTACCCTGTATGCAGATTATACTGGTAAAATTACATTTTCACCCCTTATGACTTGTTTTCTCCTTAAACTCAGAATTCTCTGAGTTAAGCCTTTCCTTGAGTTATGTAGGAGCTTTTATCCTTTGTATTAGGTCAAAATGAGCTAGTTATGGCTCATGATGAGGTTCTCATCATACCCCCATGCCTAGCTTTTGCTAGTCCCTTAGCAAAAACTTAAGGTTTTAACCCTTGTTCTAGACCATGAAGTTCTTAATAGCTTCAGATAAGTGCTTTTTCATTTAAACCTAGATTAGGTTAGAATGCTGACCATAGGCCTAAAAGGTACTCTAGTATCAATCAAGATCCAAATCTATCTAGCCTCAGCCTCAGTCCTTAGCAAAGGTTTTTAAGGCCCACAAGAACTAACCTAAGGTTTATTGGACTTTGTGGTTAAAGCACCCGTGCTTGAAATGATTTTAGCCCTGGCTCAGTCCGCAGTGCGTTTTGTAAGAGAGAGAGATAGAAAATTTTTCTGTTTGGAGAGTTTTCTCTCTCTTTTTCTCTTTAGTTCTAGCCTAGGATTGGCTTTTCAACACGGTCTGTATCAGATTCATTGCTCCCATCATCAATCCTCAAGGGTTCCTGGCGATCGATGCTTCGAGATAGCACCGCCCATGGCAACCCCCGGAACCCTAGCTATTGAGATTTCGAGATAATCCCATCCATGGTGTTCCGTGGCTGGATCCAGACCCTGGCAATTGACACTTCGAGATAATGCCATCCATGGAATCTGAATCAGCAGAGTGCTTACATGCCCCCAGTAGGATATGTGAATATCCTAAGAGACAAGCACCGAGGAGATGATATTTTGTTACGCATCTTCGAGGGGATTTCCCGCCTCTCCGTGCTAGGAACTCATCCAAATCAACTTGTGTTGATCGGCCGCTCCTACTCTAGGTGTACTTTTCAGAATATTGCGACGCTTCTGCGTGATTTTGATTTTTACGCTTAATGAACCAGGCTATGTGTGAGGTTAGGGTGCTTAGGTTACTAAGTCCCGTAAACCAAAAATTAGTTAACGAGGCCAAATACTCCCTAAGCTTTGGACCTAATACTTCAGCTTTTCATTTTCCTCAACCTCTTGAGGATTGTCTGGATCTTAATGGGTACTAAGAGTCTATTCAAGAATGCCTAAGGTTTGCGTTCTTACTAATTTCATTGTGCACTTTTCAGTTATTTTCTTGAATGCGGTCTAGAACTTAGGTTAATTCCTTAGTTCCTTACTAATGACTATCACCTTTTCTCATAATTTTGTGCTCCTTTTTCATTTTGTTTCTTTTCTCCTTCTCCTTCACAAAATTTCCTTCTCCTTTTTTTCCTCTTATTCTTTTTCGAAAATTTTTAATTTTTATGGTATTTTTGGCATATGTGAATTTTTTGTTTGAAACCTTTTCTTACAAGTTTTGCACTTTCATACCCCCCCCCCCCATGCCTAAGATTTGCAATGTCATCATTGTAACCTAGGGGGTTTGTATTCAACTTAGTTCATACATTAGGACAGATGTTTTGATGAGTGAATGGGTCAGGGTGACTGTTGCGGACGATTTCTAATCTCAGATGCAAGCACCTGAGGTGGAGTCGGCTGTCCTAAAGTGTGAGCTTTAAGTGCAAAAAGGTGTCAGAACAAGTTTCAGGTTTTCAAAGAGAATGACGGGCTACCTCCCGTTGAGCGCTAAATTTGATGCCTTCAGCCAAGCGGGAAATGCGATGGAGAGGGGATGGTCAAATCAGCAGAGTTTTGTAAGACAAGCACCTTGATTAAGAGCCTGGTTGGTCCAACCAGGTGCTTGTTCAGATCAACAGGCTGATGATGCAGCCCAAACCCAATCAATCTGGTGGGTTGATAGATGTGGATAAAAAGGTGTGGAACCCACCATATACTATGAAGCTCAGATGGATGTGGAAGTGTAAACGCAGGGTTTGGCTGAGTCGAATCAGCCTGGTCAGAGTAGGGATCTGTAGAATAATCAATGAATGACGCGGAAACCCTACAGGGGTGATCAGAGAATGATGGGGCATGGTATGTAGTCTGATCAGTGTTCAGAACCCGAGTTGGAAATGCAATCAGCTCGGTGAGAGGTGAATCTGAATAGAAATTGAGTCCAGTTGCTGGTCGGGGTTTGGAAGAGGTTTTGATTAGTTCTGCGTGTGCAGACGAGGTGGCAACTATGTGTGAGGGCTCTTCTAGAAACGAATGACAGGTGATTTTCTGTAAAGAGTCCTCTGGGTAACTATCAAATGCCTGAAGAGTGTCTGTAGGATGAAAGAAATCTGAATTGAGAAAAGATTTGAATTCTGGGTTGCAATCACTCTTGGCATTTTCTATTTTTGGTTCCTGAGGATCGAAAAGGAATGATTATGTGTTATCAGTGATCTCGGGAATCAGGACCTCAGAGTCGGAGTTAGAGTCATGTGAACTGAGGTCGTAGATGGGCCTGGCATGTTCAGGAAGGGGAATCTCTCCGCAATTATAGTCAGATTTGAAATTGTCGGAGAGTTGGCGAAAATGAGATTCATGATCATGAATTCCACCACAGCAAAAATCATCAGATGTGGAATCAGCAGCCTGATTGGGGTCTAGCCTATATGTCAATTCTGGGCTCGAAAAGGTATTCTGTCTAGGCTCAAGCTCCAAGCTGGTAGGATAGACCCCCTTAAAACCTTGCTCATCCAACTCCTCAGTTTCTGTATCATAAATTGGCATGTTTTCTGAAAAATCGATCAGATTTCCTGAGGATGTTGGAGAGGGATATTCATCAAATAGAGGCCTGGAATCATACTCTGTAAAAATTTGATCTTTCTCATAAGGGGCCTCATAATCTTCCCAATAAGTTTTAGATCTAGGTTCTAGGCTTAGGATGTGGGTACAATTATTAGAACCTAAGTCTGAATAACCTTTGAGGGCTACCTTATCAGAATAAGGGGCGGAATTTATACCCTCAAAAGGTTCATTTCTGATCTCATTATTGCAGGAGTTTTGGAATTCTAGGCTTGGCAATTCATGGTCTAAGTTTGGCTCATCATTGTGTTCTCCTGCAATATCCCAACCTATTTCAACATTGTCTTCTATCTGGGTTGGGATTTTACAACCACTTTGTGCCTCAATCCTGAGATCTGGGAAACTGGATTGTTCCTTAATACTGTTCCAAGATGGTTCATCCTCTATTTCTGGTATATACGGGTATTTCTGGTTGATAATTTGTTCTACTGATTTCATCATTTCTACCCGTTTTATAAGGGCATCTTGGTGTTGTTCCCAAAGTAGAGGATTTGTCAAGCATTGAAGGTATTCAGACTGGTGTAATTTTTCTATCTCAATGTATCCTGTCATGAGCATATCTCGGGTTGATCCTTTTGAAATTTCAGTCAATAGAATTTGGGCACAGTTTATGATGAAAGCTGTGGTTGTTGGGACATCAACCTGAATGTTCTCTATTGGTGTTGAGGGTTTATATTTGATTTCATAGAATTCAAGGGCATCCTCAATCATCTTATCTTTCATGGATCTCAGATATTCAGGTTTTTTAGATGGTAGTCTTGCTAGGTAATTAGGCTGCATCTTTGAATCAGGTGGTGGAATCAGGATATAGAATCAGAAGTTTGAATTAATGGAAGAAGGGGACTTTGTTCAGAATCAGAGGAAAGAGGGGCTATGTGAATGATTTCTGCAAAAACAAGGGAGCCGAGGCTTAGCCTCGGTGAGAGTGAATTTCTATAGGAGGTTTCAAGGACCTCCTGCAAGATACTGAAGGACTAGATGAGATAAGCAGGTGCTGGACCCAATCAAGACACCCAAAAAATGTTGGGTGACTATAGAGGTTCGGGGCAGATGGACCCCTTGATCAGAAAGATCGTCCACCTGAGAATTACCTGGGCAGCCAGAGAGGGAGAGTCCCGCAAAGACCCCTACACGGTAGAGCGTCCCCACGGGTTACAGGGTTTCCCCCACCCGACCTCTCTTGTCACTGCGGTTCCAGGTAGACCAGAATGGGGATCTTGACCTCTTAAGTCTACCAATTTTAGTTTAAGATCAGGGTGCTTAAGGTTTCACTTGAACTTTAGTCTTTTAAGTGCAAAGAGTGACCTAATTTAAGGTTGGTTGACCCAAGGGGTCAACTTTACCTCTTGTTTCCTTTGAGAGCTTTTAGGTCTTGTCTTTTAGGGTTCAAGTGTTTAGAGAGCCAATTGTTTTAGGTTTTCTTTGAATAGCTCTTTTTTCAAACAAGGTTTAGGCACACCTCTTTTGGTTTTCTCAATTCTTGCTTAAGGAGTGTGTCTCTAAATCCCTAGTGTTGGATCCTAGGTTGGCTCTACTTGGTCCAGTTAGCTCTTTGTTGGGTAATTAGGGCTCAAGCAAGAATGTGTTAGCCCTTAAATACCCTTAATAGTGTGCAGTAATAATGGGTTGAAAACATGCAACTTTTGATGGTTTACTGAGTATAGAAGACAGGTTAGACCTATATTGCTTGTTCTTTTCTTTTCTTCCTCTTTAGAGTTTAGGGATTGAGAGGATAGAATTTTACCTGTCCTTGGAGTGGTTGTCGTGCGGTTGCTTGTCTTCTCGATTTTTTTTTTTTTTTTTTGTATTTTCCTGCACAACAAAGGAGAGATTGTTAGCAATGTAAAAACAGGAATTTGATTATCTCTAGAATAGCCGTTGCTCCCCGGCAACGGCGCCAAAAACTGGTGGGGCACTTCCTCTATAGTTCTATTATTTCGTCGTAGTATAGTATAGAGAAGTGATTACCAGTTTAATACAATTTGTTACTCGGAAATAAAAGAGTTCCCGAGGTCGAACTCAGGGAGCAAGTTGTATTCTAAAGATACAAATTCTTTTACAAAAATAAAGAAAGAGAGAGAGAGAATTTGTTGACTTCTCTTCTTTTCTCTTTGCTTATCCTCTCCTCTTCTTCCTTCTCAGATCTAAAGCTCTCTTCCTTTGTTCTTCTTCTTCTTTCAGCTGTTTCTGCTCGTCTCTTCCTTTTTCTTCTGCAGAGCGGTCCTGTTCTTCTTCTTCTTCTTTCTTTCTTCTTTTCCTTTCGTCAGATCTTCTTCTCGTGTTCTGTGTTCTCCTCTGCCTCGCCTTCCTTCTCCTTCTTTGCCTTCAGGCCACTGCTACAGTGTCGCTCGGTGCTCCTCCTTCCTTCAGCCTTCGTCTTCTTCCACGGTTCTTCTTCACCTGTGCCTGCATACTTACACAGCTTGATCAGAGGGGCAAAACCTAACTCTACCCTCCCCCGCGTCTCTCTCTCACAGAAGCCGCTCTTAGGAAATCTCTCCCAGAGCTGCTGGGTAGCCGGGTATGGGTCACGCCCGGGTCCAGGCCCACCGGCGTGCGTGGTGGGCGAGGAGTGCAGGTCGGGTTTAGTCGGGTCGGGCCAGGTCCGCGAGGTGTGAGCGCGGACGAGGCCGGGTAACCGGGCGGGTGAAGGGGACCTCACCCCGTGTGCTGAGGCGATAAGCCTCCAGCACTTTTTCACTTTATACCGCTGCGCTCCTTCAGAGCCTTCCGAGGTGGGACTAAATGTCCCACCCCAATTTGGCGCCTGCGCGGAGGAAGCAGCTGGTAATCGCGGCTTTACGCGAGGCCTTCGCGCGAGGGCTTCACCTCAACTGCAGCCTGACGCTTTGCCGAAATGCCCCGCACAGCCTGGGAGCGTGACCTGGGCGCGGCGCACCTGGAGCAGCAGGTTGAAGCAGCTCCTTCTGCACGGCAATGGTGGCGGAGGATGGGTGACCTGTTCACAGCAAAACGGCCTCTCGGCCTGATCAGAAGGTGCCGGGAGCTTCGCCAGAGTGCGGCGAAGCTCGTGCGGGTGGTGGCGAGGCGTGGGGCGGCGTGCAAGGGCTGCCCTAGGTCGGACTGTATGTCGGAAAGTGGGTGTGTTCGGTGGATTTGCAGAGGTCGGGTGGCGGGAATTGGAAGGGCGAAAATGGATCAGGGTGAGGAGGCGGAGATTATGTGCAGGTCGGCGAGCCGTGTGGGATGCTGGAGTGATGGGAGCGGCTCGCCGGAGGATGGCCGGAGGCGGAGAAGGTGAGGGTGATTAGGTGCGGTCGAGGGGTACTTAGATAAAAATAGCAGGGGGAAACGAGAGAGAGAATAGAGGGAAGTAGTTCTAACCTAACTAAAGTGACGAAGGGGGCGAGGAGGCGGACGGCTGTACCTGTTGTCACCGGAGAAGAAGGTGCCCAGTGGGAGAGGACGGCGGTGACGACGGGGTAGAGGCAGCGCGCGCCGGTATTGCGCGACGCGGGAAGAGCAGGGGAAGAAGTCTCTGCTGCTGGTATTGCGGCAGAGTGAAGAGGAGGAGGAGGAACCGCCGGAGCTGGTGGGCGTCTGCCGGAGTGAGAAGTGAGGAAAGTTGGGGGGTTTCTCCGTCAGATCCGAGCTGGGAAGAACGGTGGAGCGACGGGGGTATTTATAGGGGCCGAATCAGAGAGGAAGGCGGAGGGAGACGACGTGTCTCCCTCGCCGGAGGACGCCGAAGATGGAGACCCATACCGTCCGTGCGTTCGCACGGCCGGTATGGTGGGTTGCAGCGACCAGGGGGGTGTTCCTGCAACGGCTGACGACGTAGGACACCCCCGGTTGTCTCGCCAGACCCTCCCCCTTACCCTGCGCGGCGCCATGCTCCGCGCAAGGTCGCCGGAGCATGGTGCTGGTCAGGTTTTGGCAGGAGGGACCTAGATGCAAAGAACGAAGGAGAGTTAGGGGCAGAAATGTGAGGGTTCAAAAGTTGAGGGCCAAAAAGTAAATGAATGAGGACCAAAGTGTAAAGTTGGTCAAGAAGGTTTCCTCTTAGGCTCAAGTTTTTATACATGACTAATTGGGACCTAAGGATTATGATGGTGAATTTTATTTCCAGATTAAACGTTGTTTGACCGGTCAATTTATGCAAAAGCCCAAATTAAGTTATTAATTGGGCATGGTTCTCAATGTAGGTCAAAATGGGTTCTGAAGGCCAAATTGAAGGTTCTAAACCCTAGAGATTATTTTTCTATGAATTTTAGAGGGTTTATTCTATTTTTAATTTGTCTCGAACCTCATGAATTGAAGTGGGTTTGTTTTAAGGTTACAGATTATCATTTAGTTCCTTGGAATTGCTGTAGCCCTTGTCAGATCATCCCACTTTCCTTCTTATTTGGTTTGTTTGACCTATGTTTGGATCCTGAATTACCCTGTATGCAGATTATACTGGTAAAATTACATTTTCACCCCTTATGACTTGTTTTCTCCTTAAACTCAGAATTCTCTGAGTTAAGCCTTTCCTTGAGTTATGTAGGAGCTTTTATCCTTTGTATTAGGTCAAAATGAGCTAGTTATGGCTCATGATGAGGTTCTCATCATACCCCCATGCCTAGCTTTTGCTAGTCCCTTAGCAAAAACTTAAGGTTTTAACCCTTGTTCTAGACCATGAAGTTCTTAATAGCTTCAGATAAGTGCTTTTTCATTTAAACCTAGATTAGGTTAGAATGCTGACCATAGGCCTAAAAGGTACTCTAGTATCAATCAAGATCCAAATCTATCTAGCCTCAGCCTCAGTCCTTAGCAAAGGTTTTTAAGGCCCACAAGAACTAACCTAAGGTTTATTGGACTTTGTGGTTAAAGCACCCGTGCTTGAAATGATTTTAGCCCTGGCTCAGTTCGCAGTGCGTTTTGTAAGAGAGAGAGATAGAAAATCTTTCTGTTTGGAGAGTTTTCTCTCTCTTTTTCTCTTTAGTTCTAGCCTAGGATTGGCTTTTCAACACGGTCTGTATCAGATTCATTGCTCCCATCATCAATCCTCAAGGGTTCCTGGCGATCGATGCTTCGAGATAGCACCGCCCATGGCAACCCCCGGAACCCTAGCTATTGAGATTTCGAGATAATCCCATCCATGGTGTTCCGTGGCTGGATCCAGACCCTGGCAATTGACACTTCGAGATAATGCCATCCATGGAATCTGAATCAGCAGAGTGCTTACATGCCCCCAGTAGGATATGTGAATATCCTAAGAGACAAGCACCGAGGAGATGATATTTTGTTACGCATCTTCGAGGGGATTTCCCGCCTCTCCGTGCTAGGAACTCATCCAAATCAACTTGTGTTGATCGGCCGCTCCTACTCTAGGTGTACTTTTCAGAATATTGCGACGCTTCTGCGTGATTTTGATTTTTACGCTTAATGAACCAGGCTATGTGTGAGGTTAGGGTGCTTAGGTTACTAAGTCCCGTAAACCAAAAATTAGTTAACGAGGCCAAATACTCCCTAAGCTTTGGACCTAATACTTCAGCTTTTCATTTTCCTCAACCTCTTGAGGATTGTCTGGATCTTAATGGGTACTAAGAGTCTATTCAAGAATGCCTAAGGTTTGCGTTCTTACTAATTTCATTGTGCACTTTTCAGTTATTTTCTTGAATGCGGTCTAGAACTTAGGTTAATTCCTTAGTTCCTTACTAATGACTATCACCTTTTCTCATAATTTTGTGCTCCTTTTTCATTTTGTTTCTTTTCTCCTTCTCCTTCACAAAATTTCCTTCTCCTTTTTTTCCTCTTATTCTTTTTCGAAAATTTTTAATTTTTATGGTATTTTTGGCATATGTGAATTTTTTGTTTGAAACCTTTTCTTACAAGTTTTGCACTTTCATACCCCCCCCCCCATGCCTAAGATTTGCAATGTCATCATTGTAACCTAGGGGGTTTGTATTCAACTTAGTTCATACATTAGGACAGATGTTTTGATGAGTGAATGGGTCAGGGTGACTGTTGCGGACGATTTCTAATCTCAGATGCAAGCACCTGAGGTGGAGTCGGCTGTCCTAAAGTGTGAGCTTTAAGTGCAAAAAGGTGTCAGAACAAGTTTCAGGTTTTCAAAGAGAATGACGGGCTACCTCCCGTTGAGCGCTAAATTTGATGCCTTCAGCCAAGCGGGAAATGCGATGGAGAGGGGATGGTCAAATCAGCAGAGTTTTGTAAGACAAGCACCTTGATTAAGAGCCTGGTTGGTCCAACCAGGTGCTTGTTCAGATCAACAGGCTGATGATGCAGCCCAAACCCAATCAATCTGGTGGGTTGATAGATGTGGATAAAAAGGTGTGGAACCCACCATATACTATGAAGCTCAGATGGATGTGGAAGTGTAAACGCAGGGTTTGGCTGAGTCGAATCAGCCTGGTCAGAGTAGGGATCTGTAGAATAATCAATGAATGACGCGGAAACCCTACAGGGGTGATCAGAGAATGATGGGGCATGGTATGTAGTCTGATCAGTGTTCAGAACCCGAGTTGGAAATGCAATCAGCTCGGTGAGAGGTGAATCTGAATAGAAATTGAGTCCAGTTGCTGGTCGGGGTTTGGAAGAGGTTTTGATTAGTTCTGCGTGTGCAGACGAGGTGGCAACTATGTGTGAGGGCTCTTCTAGAAACGAATGACAGGTGATTTTCTGTAAAGAGTCCTCTGGGTAACTATCAAATGCCTGAAGAGTGTCTGTAGGATGAAAGAAATCTGAATTGAGAAAAGATTTGAATTCTGGGTTGCAATCACTCTTGGCATTTTCTATTTTTGGTTCCTGAGGATCGAAAAGGAATGATTATGTGTTATCAGTGATCTCGGGAATCAGGACCTCAGAGTCGGAGTTAGAGTCATGTGAACTGAGGTCGTAGATGGGCCTGGCATGTTCAGGAAGGGGAATCTCTCCGCAATTATAGTCAGATTTGAAATTGTCGGAGAGTTGGCGAAAATGAGATTCATGATCATGAATTCCACCACAGCAAAAATCATCAGATGTGGAATCAGCAGCCTGATTGGGGTCTAGCCTATATGTCAATTCTGGGCTCGAAAAGGTATTCTGTCTAGGCTCAAGCTCCAAGCTGGTAGGATAGACCCCCTTAAAACCTTGCTCATCCAACTCCTCAGTTTCTGTATCATAAATTGGCATGTTTTCTGAAAAATCGATCAGATTTCCTGAGGATGTTGGAGAGGGATATTCATCAAATAGAGGCCTGGAATCATACTCTGTAAAAATTTGATCTTTCTCATAAGGGGCCTCATAATCTTCCCAATAAGTTTTAGATCTAGGTTCTAGGCTTAGGATGTGGGTACAATTATTAGAACCTAAGTCTGAATAACCTTTGAGGGCTACCTTATCAGAATAAGGGGCGGAATTTATACCCTCAAAAGGTTCATTTCTGATCTCATTATTGCAGGAGTTTTGGAATTCTAGGCTTGGCAATTCATGGTCTAAGTTTGGCTCATCATTGTGTTCTCCTGCAATATCCCAACCTATTTCAACATTGTCTTCTATCTGGGTTGGGATTTTACAACCACTTTGTGCCTCAATCCTGAGATCTGGGAAACTGGATTGTTCCTTAATACTGTTCCAAGATGGTTCATCCTCTATTTCTGGTATATACGGGTATTTCTGGTTGATAATTTGTTCTACTGATTTCATCATTTCTACCCGTTTTATAAGGGCATCTTGGTGTTGTTCCCAAAGTAGAGGATTTGTCAAGCATTGAAGGTATTCAGACTGGTGTAATTTTTCTATCTCAATGTATCCTGTCATGAGCATATCTCGGGTTGATCCTTTTGAAATTTCAGTCAATAGAATTTGGGCACAGTTTATGATGAAAGCTGTGGTTGTTGGGACATCAACCTGAATGTTCTCTATTGGTGTTGAGGGTTTATATTTGATTTCATAGAATTCAAGGGCATCCTCAATCATCTTATCTTTCATGGATCTCAGATATTCAGGTTTTTTAGATGGTAGTCTTGCTAGGTAATTAGGCTGCATCTTTGAATCAGGTGGTGGAATCAGGATATAGAATCAGAAGTTTGAATTAATGGAAGAAGGGGACTTTGTTCAGAATCAGAGGAAAGAGGGGCTATGTGAATGATTTCTGCAAAAACAAGGGAGCCGAGGCTTAGCCTCGGTGAGAGTGAATTTCTATAGGAGGTTTCAAGGACCTCCTGCAAGATACTGAAGGACTAGATGAGATAAGCAGGTGCTGGACCCAATCAAGACACCCAAAAAATGTTGGGTGACTATAGAGGTTCGGGGCAGATGGACCCCTTGATCAGAAAGATCGTCCACCTGAGAATTACCTGGGCAGCCAGAGAGGGAGAGTCCCGCAAAGACCCCTACACGGTAGAGCGTCCCCACGGGTTACAGGGTTTCCCCCACCCGACCTCTCTTGTCACTGCGGTTCCAGGTAGACCAGAATGGGGATCTTGACCTCTTAAGTCTACCAATTTTAGTTTAAGATCAGGGTGCTTAAGGTTTCACTTGAACTTTAGTCTTTTAAGTGCAAAGAGTGACCTAATTTAAGGTTGGTTGACCCAAGGGGTCAACTTTACCTCTTGTTTCCTTTGAGAGCTTTTAGGTCTTGTCTTTTAGGGTTCAAGTGTTTAGAGAGCCAATTGTTTTAGGTTTTCTTTGAATAGCTCTTTTTTCAAACAAGGTTTAGGCACACCTCTTTTGGTTTTCTCAATTCTTGCTTAAGGAGTGTGTCTCTAAATCCCTAGTGTTGGATCCTAGGTTGGCTCTACTTGGTCCAGTTAGCTCTTTGTTGGGTAATTAGGGCTCAAGCAAGAATGTGTTAGCCCTTAAATACCCTTAATAGTGTGCAGTAATAATGGGTTGAAAACATGCAACTTTTGATGGTTTACTGAGTATAGAAGACAGGTTAGACCTATATTGCTTGTTCTTTTCTTTTCTTCCTCTTTAGAGTTTAGGGATTGAGAGGATAGAATTTTACCTGTCCTTGGAGTGGTTGTCGTGCGGTTGCTTGTCTTCTCGATTTTTTTTTTTTTTTTTTGTATTTTCCTGCACAACAAAGGAGAGATTGTTAGCAATGTAAAAACAGGAATTTGATTATCTCTAGAATAGCCGTTGCTCCCCGGCAACGGCGCCAAAAACTGGTGGGGCACTTCCTCTATAGTTCTATTATTTCGTCGTAGTATAGTATAGAGAAGTGATTACCAGTTTAATACAATTTGTTACTCGGAAATAAAAGAGTTCCCGAGGTCGAACTCAGGGAGCAAGTTGTATTCTAAAGATACAAATTCTTTTACAAAAATAAAGAAAGAGAGAGAGAGAATTTGTTGACTTCTCTTCTTTTCTCTTTGCTTATCCTCTCCTCTTCTTCCTTCTCAGATCTAAAGCTCTCTTCCTTTGTTCTTCTTCTTCTTTCAGCTGTTTCTGCTCGTCTCTTCCTTTTTCTTCTGCAGAGCGGTCCTGTTCTTCTTCTTCTTCTTTCTTTCTTCTTTTCCTTTCGTCAGATCTTCTTCTCGTGTTCTGTGTTCTCCTCTGCCTCGCCTTCCTTCTCCTTCTTTGCCTTCAGGCCACTGCTACAGTGTCGCTCGGTGCTCCTCCTTCCTTCAGCCTTCGTCTTCTTCCACGGTTCTTCTTCACCTGTGCCTGCATACTTACACAGCTTGATCAGAGGGGCAAAACCTAACTCTACCCTCCCCCGCGTCTCTCTCTCACAGAAGCCGCTCTTAGGAAATCTCTCCCAGAGCTGCTGGGTAGCCGGGTATGGGTCACGCCCGGGTCCAGGCCCACCGGCGTGCGTGGTGGGCGAGGAGTGCAGGTCGGGTTTAGTCGGGTCGGGCCAGGTCCGCGAGGTGTGAGCGCGGACGAGGCCGGGTAACCGGGCGGGTGAAGGGGACCTCACCCCGTGTGCTGAGGCGATAAGCCTCCAGCACTTTTTCACTTTATACCGCTGCGCTCCTTCAGAGCCTTCCGAGGTGGGACTAAATGTCCCACCCCAATTTGGCGCCTGCGCGGAGGAAGCAGCTGGTAATCGCGGCTTTACGCGAGGCCTTCGCGCGAGGGCTTCACCTCAACTGCAGCCTGACGCTTTGCCGAAATGCCCCGCACAGCCTGGGAGCGTGACCTGGGCGCGGCGCACCTGGAGCAGCAGGTTGAAGCAGCTCCTTCTGCACGGCAATGGTGGCGGAGGATGGGTGACCTGTTCACAGCAAAACGGCCTCTCGGCCTGATCAGAAGGTGCCGGGAGCTTCGCCAGAGTGCGGCGAAGCTCGTGCGGGTGGTGGCGAGGCGTGGGGCGGCGTGCAAGGGCTGCCCTAGGTCGGACTGTGGGTCGGAAAGTGGGTGTGTTCGGTGGATTTGCAGAGGTCGGGTGGCGGGAATTGGAAGGGCGAAAATGGATCAGGGTGAGGAGGCGGAGATTATGTGCAGGTCGGCGAGCCGTGTGGGATGCTGGAGTGATGGGAGCGGCTCGCCGGAGGATGGCCGGAGGCGGAGAAGGTGAGGGTGATTAGGTGCGGTCGAGGGGTACTTAGATAAAAATAGCAGGGGGAAACGAGAGAGAGAATAGAGGGAAGTAGTTCTAACCTAACTAAAGTGACGAAGGGGGCGAGGAGGCGGACGGCTGTACCTGTTGTCACCGGAGAAGAAGGTGCCCAGTGGGAGAGGACGGCGGTGACGACGGGGTAGAGGCAGCGCGCGCCAGTATTGCGCGACGCGGGAAGAGCAGGGGAAGAAGTCTCTGCTGCTGGTATTGCGGCAGAGTGAAGAGGAGGAGGAGGAACCGCCGGAGCTGGTGGGCGTCTGCCGGAGTGAGAAGTGAGGAAAGTTGGGGGGTTTCTCCGTCAGATCCGAGCTGGGAAGAACGGTGGAGCGACGGGGGTATTTATAGGGGCCGAATCAGAGAGGAAGGCGGAGGGAGACGACGTGTCTCCCTCGCCGGAGGACGCCGAAGATGGAGACCCATACCGTCTGTGCGTTCGCATGGCCGGTATGGTGGGTTGCAGCGACCAGGGGGGTGTTCCTGCAACGGCTGACGACGTAGGACACCCCCGGTTGTCTCGCCAGACCCTCCCCCTTACCCTACGCGGCGCCATGCTCCGCGCAAGGTCGCCGGAGCATGGTGCTGGTCAGGTTTTGGCAGGAGGGACCTAGATGCAAAGAACGAAGGAGAGTTAGGGGCAGAAATGTGAGGGTTCAAAAGTTGAGGGCCAAAAAGTAAATGAATGAGGACCAAAGTGTAAAGTTGGTCAAGAAGGTTTCCTCTTAGGCTCAAGTTTTTATACATGACTAATTGGGACCTAAGGATTATGATGGTGAATTTTATTTCCAGATTAAACCTTGTTTGACCGGTCAATTTATGCAAAAACCCAAATTAAGTTATTAATTGGGCATGGTTCTCAATGTAGGTCAAAATGGGTTCTGAAGGCCAAATTGAAGGTTCTAAACCCTAGAGATTATTTTTCTATGAATTTTAGAGGGTTTATTCTATTTTTAATTTGTCTCGAACCTCATGAATTGAAGTGGGTTTGTTTTAAGGTTACAGATTATCATTTAGTTCCTTGGAATTGCTGTAGCCCTTGTCAGATCATCCCACTTTCCTTCTTATTTGGTTTGTTTGACCTATGTTTGGATCCTGAATTACCCTGTATGCAGATTATACTGGTAAAATTACATTTTCACCCCTTATGACTTGTTTTCTCCTTAAACTCAGAATTCTCTGAGTTAAGCCTTTCCTTGAGTTATGTAGGAGCTTTTATCCTTTGTATTAGGTCAAAATGAGCTAGTTATGGCTCATGATGAGGTTCTCATCATACCCCCATGCCTAGCTTTTGCTAGTCCCTTAGCAAAAACTTAAGGTTTTAACCCTTGTTCTAGACCATGAAGTTCTTAATAGCTTCAGATAAGTGCTTTTTCATTTAAACCTAGATTAGGTTAGAATGCTGACCATAGGCCTAAAAGGTACTCTAGTATCAATCAAGATCCAAATCTATCTAGCCTCAGCCTCAGTCCTTAGCAAAGGTTTTTAAGGCCCACAAGAACTAACCTAAGGTTTATTGGACTTTGTGGTTAAAGCACCCGTGCTTGAAATGATTTTAGCCCTGGCTCAGTTCGCAGTGCGTTTTGTAAGAGAGAGAGATAGAAAATTTTTCTGTTTGGAGAGTTTTCTCTCTCTTTTTCTCTTTAGTTCTAGCCTAGGATTGGCTTTTCAACACGGTCTGTATCAGATTCATTGCTCCCATCATCAATCCTCAAGGGTTCCTGGCGATCGATGCTTCGAGATAGCACCACCCATGGCAACCCCCGGAACCCTAGCTATTGAGATTTCGAGATAATCCCATCCATGGTGTTCCGTGGCTGGATCCAGACCCTGGCAATTGACACTTCGAGATAATGCCATCCATGGAATCTGAATCAGCAGAGTGCTTACATGCCCCCAGTAGGATATGTGAATATCCTAAGAGACAAGCACCGAGGAGATGATATTTTGTTACGCATCTTCGAGGGGATTTCCCGCCTCTCCGTGCTAGGAACTCATCCAAATCAACTTGTGTTGATCGGCCGCTCCTACTCTAGGTGTACTTTTCAGAATATTGCGACGCTTCTGCGTGATTTTGATTTTTACGCTTAATGAACCAGGCTATGTGTGAGGTTAGGGTGCTTAGGTTACTAAGTCCCGTAAACCAAAAATTAGTTAACGAGGCCAAATACTCCCTAAGCTTTGGACCTAATACTTCAGCTTTTCATTTTCCTCAACCTCTTGAGGATTGTCTGGATCTTAATGGGTACTAAGAGTCTATTCAAGAATGCCTAAGGTTTGCGTTCTTACTAATTTCATTGTGCACTTTTCAGTTATTTTCTTGAATGCGGTCTAGAACTTAGGTTAATTCCTTAGTTCCTTACTAATGACTATCACCTTTTCTCATAATTTTGTGCTCCTTTTTCATTTTGTTTCTTTTCTCCTTCTCCTTCACAAAATTTCCTTCTCCTTTTTTTCCTCTTATTCTTTTTCGAAAATTTTTAATTTTTATGGTATTTTTGGCATATGTGAATTTTTTGTTTGAAACCTTTTCTTACAAGTTTTGCACTTTCATACCCCCCCCCCCCCATGCCTAAGATTTGCAATGTCATCATTGTAACCTAGGGGGTTTGTATTCAACTTAGTTCATACATTAGGACAGATGTTTTGATGAGTGAATGGGTCAGGGTGACTGTTGCGGACGATTTCTAATCTCAGATGCAAGCACCTGAGGTGGAGTCGGCTGTCCTAAAGTGTGAGCTTTAAGTGCAAAAAGGTGTCAGAACAAGTTTCAGGTTTTCAAAGAGAATGACGGGCTACCTCCCGTTGAGCGCTAAATTTGATGCCTTCAGCCAAGCGGGAAATGCGATGGAGAGGGGATGGTCAAATCAGCAGAGTTTTGTAAGACAAGCACCTTGATTAAGAGCCTGGTTGGTCCAACCAGGTGCTTGTTCAGATCAACAGGCTGATGATGCAGCCCAAACCCAATCAATCTGGTGGGTTGATAGATGTGGATAAAAAGGTGTGGAACCCACCATATACTATGAAGCTCAGATGGATGTGGAAGTGTAAACGCAGGGTTTGGCTGAGTCGAATCAGCCTGGTCAGAGTAGGGATCTGTAGAATAATCAATGAATGACGCGGAAACCCTACAGGGGTGATCAGAGAATGATGGGGCATGGTATGTAGTCTGATCAGTGTTCAGAACCCGAGTTGGAAATGCAATCAGCTCGGTGAGAGGTGAATCTGAATAGAAATTGAGTCCAGTTGCTGGTCGGGGTTTGGAAGAGGTTTTGATTAGTTCTGCGTGTGCAGACGAGGTGGCAACTATGTGTGAGGGCTCTTCTAGAAACGAATGACAGGTGATTTTCTGTAAAGAGTCCTCTGGGTAACTATCAAATGCCTGAAGAGTGTCTGTAGGATGAAAGAAATCTGAATTGAGAAAAGATTTGAATTCTGGGTTGCAATCACTCTTGGCATTTTCTATTTTTGGTTCCTGAGGATCGAAAAGGAATGATTCTGTGTTATCAGTGATCTCGGGAATCAGGACCTCAGAGTCGGAGTTAGAGTCATGTGAACTGAGGTCGTAGATGGGCCTGGCATGTTCAGGAAGGGGAATCTCTCCGCAATTATAGTCAGATTTGAAATTGTCGGAGAGTTGGCGAAAATGAGATTCATGATCATGAATTCCACCACAGCAAAAATCATCAGATGTGGAATCAGCAGCCTGATTGGGGTCTAGCCTATATGTCAATTCTGGGCTCGAAAAGGTATTCTGTCTAGGCTCAAGCTCCAAGCTGGTAGGATAGACCCCCTTAAAACCTTGCTCATCCAACTCCTCAGTTTCTGTATCATAAATTGGCATGTTTTCTGAAAAATCGATCAGATTTCCTGAGGATGTTGGAGAGGGATATTCATCAAATAGAGGCCTGGAATCATACTCTGTAAAAATTTGATCTTTCTCATAAGGGGCCTCATAATCTTCCCAATAAGTTTTAGATCTAGGTTCTAGGCTTAGGATGTGGGTACAATTATTAGAACCTAAGTCTGAATAACCTTTGAGGGCTACCTTATCAGAATAAGGGGCGGAATTTATACCCTCAAAAGGTTCATTTCTGATCTCATTATTGCAGGAGTTTTGGAATTCTAGGCTTGGCAATTCATGGTCTAAGTTTGGCTCATCATTGTGTTCTCCTGCAATATCCCAACCTATTTCAACATTGTCTTCTATCTGGGTTGGGATTTTACAACCACTTTGTGCCTCAATCCTGAGATCTGGGAAACTGGATTGTTCCTTAATACTGTTCCAAGATGGTTCATCCTCTATTTCTGGTATATACGGGTATTTCTGGTTGATAATTTGTTCTACTGATTTCATCATTTCTACCCGTTTTATAAGGGCATCTTGGTGTTGTTCCCAAAGTACAGGATTTGTCAAGCATTGAAGGTATTCAGACTGGTGTAATTTTTCTATCTCAATGTATCCTGTCATGAGCATATCTCGGGTTGATCCTTTTGAAATTTCAGTCAATAGAATTTGGGCACAGTTTATGATGAAAGCTGTGGTTGTTGGGACATCAACCTGAATGTTCTCTATTGGTGTTGAGGGTTTATATTTGATTTCATAGAATTCAAGGGCATCCTCAATCATCTTATCTTTCATGGATCTCAGATATTCAGGTTTTTTAGATGGTAGTCTTGCTAGGTAATTAGGCTGCATCTTTGAATCAGGTGGTGGAATCAGGATATAGAATCAGAAGTTTGAATTAATGGAAGAAGGGGACTTTGTTCAGAATCAGAGGAAAGAGGGGCTATGTGAATGATTTCTGCAAAAACAAGGGAGCCGAGGCTTAGCCTCGGTGAGAGTGAATTTCTATAGGAGGTTTCAAGGACCTCCTGCAAGATACTGAAGGACTAGATGAGATAAGCAGGTGCTGGACCCAATCAAGACACCCAAAAAATGTTGGGTGACTATAGAGGTTCGGGGCAGATGGACCCCTTGATCAGAAAGATCGTCCACCTGAGAATTACCTGGGCAGCCAGAGAGGGAGAGTCCCGCAAAGACCCCTACACGGTAGAGCGTCCCCACGGGTTACAGGGTTTCCCCCACCCGACCTCTCTTGTCACTGCGGTTCCAGGTAGACCAGAATGGGGATCTTGACCTCTTAAGTCTACCAATTTTAGTTTAAGATCAGGGTGCTTAAGGTTTCACTTGAACTTTAGTCTTTTAAGTGCAAAGAGTGACCTAATTTAAGGTTGGTTGACCCAAGGGGTCAACTTTACCTCTTGTTTCCTTTGAGAGCTTTTAGGTCTTGTCTTTTAGGGTTCAAGTGTTTAGAGAGCCAATTGTTTTAGGTTTTCTTTGAATAGCTCTTTTTTCAAACAAGGTTTAGGCACACCTCTTTTGGTTTTCTCAATTCTTGCTTAAGGAGTGTGTCTCTAAATCCCTAGTGTTGGATCCTAGGTTGGCTCTACTTGGTCCAGTTAGCTCTTTGTTGGGTAATTAGGGCTCAAGCAAGAATGTGTTAGCCCTTAAATACCCTTAATAGTGTGCAGTAATAATGGGTTGAAAACATGCAACTTTTGATGGTTTACTGAGTATAGAAGACAGGTTAGACCTATATTGCTTGTTCTTTTCTTTTCTTCCTCTTTAGAGTTTAGGGATTGAGAGGATAGAATTTTACCTGTCCTTGGAGTGGTTGTCGTGCGGTTGCTTGTCTTCTCGATTTTTTTTTTTTTTTTTTGTATTTTCCTGCACAACAAAGGAGAGATTGTTAGCAATGTAAAAACAGGAATTTGATTATCTCTAGAATAGCCGTTGCTCCCCGGCAACGGCGCCAAAAACTGGTGGGGCACTTCCTCTATAGTTCTATTATTTCGTCGTAGTATAGTATAGAGAAGTGATTACCAGTTTAATACAATTTGTTACTCGGAAATAAAAGAGTTCCCGAGGTCGAACTCAGGGAGCAAGTTGTATTCTAAAGATACAAATTCTTTTACAAAAATAAAGAAAGAGAGAGAGAGAATTTGTTGACTTCTCTTCTTTTCTCTTTGCTTATCCTCTCCTCTTCTTCCTTCTCAGATCTAAAGCTCTCTTC
This sequence comes from Thalassia testudinum, assembly GCA_037157565.1. Lineage (NCBI taxonomy): Eukaryota > Viridiplantae > Streptophyta > Magnoliopsida > Alismatales > Hydrocharitaceae > Thalassia > Thalassia testudinum. The sequence continues at coordinate 1,459,270 of JAZHRO010000080.1, forward strand.
CTTTGTTCTTCTTCTTCTTTCAGCTGTTTCTGCTCGTCTCTTCCTTTTTCTTCTGCAGAGCGGTCCTGTTCTTCTTCTTCTTCTTTCTTTCTTCTTTTCCTTTCGTCAGATCTTCTTCTCGTGTTCTGTGTTCTCCTCTGCCTCGCCTTCCTTCTCCTTCTTTGCCTTCAGGCCACTGCTACAGTGTCGCTCGGTGCTCCTCCTTCCTTCAGCCTTCGTCTTCTTCCACGGTTCTTCTTCACCTGTGCCTGCATACTTACACAGCTTGATCAGAGGGGCAAAACCTAACTCTACCCTCCCCCGCGTCTCTCTCTCACAGAAGCCGCTCTTAGGAAATCTCTCCCAGAGCTGCTGGGTAGCCGGGTATGGGTCACGCCCGGGTCCAGGCCCACCGGCGTGCGTGGTGGGCGAGGAGTGCAGGTCGGGTTTAGTCGGGTCGGGCCAGGTCCGCGAGGTGTGAGCGCGGACGAGGCCGGGTAACCGGGCGGGTGAAGGGGACCTCACCCCGTGTGCTGAGGCGATAAGCCTCCAGCACTTTTTCACTTTATACCGCTGCGCTCCTTCAGAGCCTTCCGAGGTGGGACTAAATGTCCCACCCCAATTTGGCGCCTGCGCGGAGGAAGCAGCTGGTAATCGCGGCTTTACGCGAGGCCTTCGCGCGAGGGCTTCACCTCAACTGCAGCCTGACGCTTTGCCGAAATGCCCCGCACAGCCTGGGAGCGTGACCTGGGCGCGGCGCACCTGGAGCAGCAGGTTGAAGCAGCTCCTTCTGCACGGCAATGGTGGCGGAGGATGGGTGACCTGTTCACAGCAAAACGGCCTCTCGGCCTGATCAGAAGGTGCCGGGAGCTTCGCCAGAGTGCGGCGAAGCTCGTGCGGGTGGTGGCGAGGCGTGGGGCGGCGTGCAAGGGCTGCCCTAGGTCGGACTGTGGGTCGGAAAGTGGGTGTGTTCGGTGGATTTGCAGAGGTCGGGTGGCGGGAATTGGAAGGGCGAAAATGGATCAGGGTGAGGAGGCGGAGATTATGTGCAGGTCGGCGAGCCGTGTGGGATGCTGGAGTGATGGGAGCGGCTCGCCGGAGGATGGCCGGAGGCGGAGAAGGTGAGGGTGATTAGGTGCGGTCGAGGGGTACTTAGATAAAAATAGCAGGGGGAAACGAGAGAGAGAATAGAGGGAAGTAGTTCTAACCTAACTAAAGTGACGAAGGGGGCGAGGAGGCGGACGGCTGTACCTGTTGTCACCGGAGAAGAAGGTGCCCAGTGGGAGAGGACGGCGGTGACGACGGGGTAGAGGCAGCGCGCGCCGGTATTGCGCGACGCGGGAAGAGCAGGGGAAGAAGTCTCTGCTGCTGGTATTGCGGCAGAGTGAAGAGGAGGAGGAGGAACCGCCGGAGCTGGTGGGCGTCTGCCGGAGTGAGAAGTGAGGAAAGTTGGGGGGTTTCTCCGTCAGATCCGAGCTGGGAAGAACGGTGGAGCGACGGGGGTATTTATAGGGGCCGAATCAGAGAGGAAGGCGAAGGGAGACGACGTGTCTCCCTCGCCGGAGGACGCCGAAGATGGAGACCCATACCGTCCGTGCGTTCGCACGGCCGGTATGGTGGGTTGCAGCGACCAGGGGGGTGTTCCTGCAACGGCTGACGACGTAGGACACCCCCGGTTGTCTCGCCAGACCCTCCCCCTTACCCTGCGCGGCGCCATGCTCCGCGCAAGGTCGCCGGAGCATGGTGCTGGTCAGGTTTTGGCAGGAGGGACCTAGATGCAAAGAACGAAGGAGAGTTAGGGGCAGAAATGTGAGGGTTCAAAAGTTGAGAGCCAAAAAGTAAATGAATGAGGACCAAAGTGTAAAGTTGGTCAAGAAGGTTTCCTCTTAGGCTCAAGTTTTTATACATGACTAATTGGGACCTAAGGATTATGATGGTGAATTTTATTTCCAGATTAAACCTTGTTTGACCGGTCAATTTATGCAAAAACCCAAATTAAGTTATTAATTGGGCATGGTTCTCAATGTAGGTCAAAATGGGTTCTGAAGGCCAAATTGAAGGTTCTAAACCCTAGAGATTATTTTTCTATGAATTTTAGAGGGTTTATTCTATTTTTACTTTGTCTCGAACCTCATGAATTGAAGTGGGTTTGTTTTAAGGTTACAGATTATCATTTAGTTCCTTGGAATTGCTGTAGCCCTTGTCAGATCATCCCACTTTCCTTCTTATTTGGTTTGTTTGACCTATGTTTGGACCCTGAATTACCCTGTATGCAGATTATACTGGTAAAATTGCATTTTCACCCCTTATGACTTGTTTTCTCCTTAAACTCAGAATTCTCTTAGTTAAGCCTTTCCTTGAGTTATGTAGGAGCTTTTATCCTTTGTATTAGGTCAAAATGAGCTAGTTATGGCTCATGATGAGGTTCTCATCAGTTATGATGTGGGTTGAATCACTAGAATCTAAGTCCGAATAACCTTCGAAGGTCACCTTATCAGAATAAGGGGCGGGATTTACACCCTCGAGAGGTTCAGTGCTAATCTCATCATTGCAGGAGTTTCGGAATTCTATGCTTGGTGATCCAGTTTCTAGGGTTGGGTCAACATTGTGTTTTCCTACAATTAGAACTTCCCAACCTTCTTCAATATCATGCATGTTGTATTCTATCTGGGTTGGGAAACCACAACCACTCTGTGCCTCAAACCCAAGATTTGGGAAATCGGATTGATCCTCAATACTATTCCAAGATGGTTCATCATCCGTTTGGGGCGTGTACGGGTATTTCTGGTTGATAATTTGTTTCAATAATCTCATTATCTCTTCCCATTTTTTAAGATCATCTTGGTGTTGTTCCCAAAGTACAGGATTTGTCATGCATTGAAGGTATTCAAAATTGTGTATTTTTTCTATCTCAATGTATCCTATTATGAGCATGTCTCAGATTGATCCTTTTGTGGCTTCTGTCAGTAAAACTTGGGCACAGTTTATGATAAAGGTTGTGGTTGTTGGTACACTAACCTGAATGTCTTCTACTGGTGTTGAGGTTTTGTATTCATTTTCATAGAATTCAAGGGCATTCTCAATAATTCTATCTTTCATGGATCTCTGTGATTCAGGTTTCTTGAAAGGTAGTCCTAAGTAGTTTGGCTACATATTTGGATCAGGTGGTGGAATCAAGATGTAGAATTAGAATTTTGATGTAGAATTAAGTTGTGAAGAGATTAAATCTGAATAAAGAGTCCCACTGAAATTGTATGTGTGTGCTCTAAAGAGAAGGGATGAGGGACTGGAGGTGTTTTTGACCCATTCAAGGCACCCAAAGATGTTTAGACGACTATGGAGGTTCGGGGCGAATGATACCCCTAGATCAAAAAGTCGTCCACCTGAGAATTACCTGATTGGCCAGAGAGGGAGAGTCCGGCAAAGACCCCTACACGGTAGAGCGTCCCCACAAGTTACAGGGTTTCCCCCACCCGACCTCTCTTGTCACTGAGATTCCAAGTAGACCAAAATGGGGACATTGACCTCTTAAGTCTACCACTTTTAGATTGAAGGTGCTTTAGGGTTTTCACTTGAACTTTAGATGTTTTGGTGCTGTGACCTAATTTGGAGGTTGGTTGACCCAAGGGGTCAACTTCACCTGACCTGCCCTAAAGATGGCAGAATGATTCTAGGTCAAGCTTTAGAAATCACCCTAATTTGACTCGCAGGTTATTAGGTCAAAGGTTTTTAAGATTCAAGTGATTTTAGAGCTCAATTTTAGTGTTTGTCTTACTTAGATCTCTTCAATCAAGGGCTTGGGTAGCACACAAATGCGGGTGGGTTTATTTCCTTTTAAACAGGCACGTGTGAACTAGCACTCCAAAACCCTACTATAGAAACCCTAATTTGATTCTATTTCCAATCCTCTTTGCTTTTCATAAAAGTTCTCTTTGGACTTAAAACAAGAAGTGTGTAGTCCACGGAGATTCAGAAATTAAGCGTGATCCCTACTAGGCACAAGAAATTGTGGGGTAGGATCTCTAAAATTCGCTTCAACTTTAGTAAGTTTTGAAAAAATTTTCATAAAATCAAGAAACTTTTGCCTTAAAGATGGTAATTACTATAGAAAGAAGGCAAGTGATTCCTAATTGATTACTTCCTTTTGTCTTCCCAGGATTAGGAGGTGGATTTAGGGAAAAAGAGAGATCACCTGCCCTAGAGTGGTTGACTTGCATGGGAGATCTTCTCGTGAAATACCTGTCTTGGAGTGGTTGACTTGCGCAAGAGATCTTCTCGTAAAATACCTTGCAAGATCACAGCAAAACAAATAGGGCAAGTTAGTGCTCAAATATAATAAAAAATAATGTAGAAACTAGTGATAAATCGCACGTTGCTCCTGGCAACGGCGCCAAAATGTTTATAGAGGGTGAAAGCGAAAGTGAAAACTCGAAAGTGTCCCCGACAACGGTGTCGAAATGTTGCCAGGAGGCGAGATCGGGGTTTATAAAATAAATGATGTTGCATCGTAGTATAGTTGAAATCGCCTTGTAAACAAATAAGAATGTTTATTACTCGAATGTTTAAGTCCGAGGTTGAACACACGAAGCAAATGAAATTTTTGCACTAATCTCAATCAATGTAATTTGAACACTTAAATCTACTCAAAATCTAATTAAGAGTATAATGCAGAGTTTATGAATTAAAATGAAGCAAAATAGAAGAGAAATTGAGAGGAATAGAATAAAAAGGTTGATTCTTCTCTTGGCTCTCTCTTTAGCTTCCTCTTTCTTTTCTTCTTTGGTTCTTCTTTCCTTCTCCTTCTTGGCTTTTCTTCTTTCTCTTTCTTTCTTTGACTTTCTCTGCCTTTAGCTTCCTTCTTCTTCCTTCTCTTCTTTACTTAGTTTTTCCTCTTTCTTCTTTCTTGCCTTAGCCTTGCCTTCTCTGCCTTTCTTCTTCTTCTTATGTTCTTTGGCCTTCTTCGTTTCTGACTTCTCTTCTTCCTTGGTTTCTTTCCTTCAGCTTTTCCTTTGCCTTTTTCTTCAGCCGCACCTTCTCTTGCTATAGTGCTTCTTCTTCCTTCCTTGTCTTCTTTGGCTTCTAATTTCCTTCCTTCTCTTTTGTTCTTCAACAATGCCTTCTTCTTCCTTCTTCTTCAGCCTCTACCTTCAAGTCCTCCTTAGCCTCCTCAACTTCAGTGCTTTCCTTGCCTTAGCTTCTCCTGCCCTTGAGCTTTGCCTTTGCTTTTCCTTCTTCGCTTCAACCTTTTCTACCTTCTTCCTTTCCCTGCACACACAAGAGTGCAAAACCTACCCCTACCCTCCCCTGCATACCCTCTCTCTTTATTTCTCTCTTCGCTCCCCCAGAGCCAGGCAATCGGGTATTCGGGTCAAGTTACATGCACCCAGGTCTAGGTGCATTGACGTGGGTGGTGCGTGAGGAGTGCTGGGTAAATGGGTCGATCAGCCAGGTCCATGTAGGCGTGGGTCGCAGACGAGGCGGGTGAGCGGGCAAGGGGACCTCACCCCATGATCTGAGGTGACAAGAAGAAAACACAAAATCAATATATCTTACTCACGGCACTCCTAAATTTCCGAGGTGGGACTAAAAGTCCCACCCGCTTCGCTCGCACACCTGTAGGGGTGTTCTGCCTAATTGCTGCAGCTGGGCTCCTCGCAAAGCCACTCACTTGGCTGGATGTGTGCGCGAGACCATCGCGCGTCACCTGGACCTGGAGACCTGGAGCAATGCGGCCTAGAGCGAGCTTGCAAGCTCCTTGCTCGTGCTTCAATGGTGGAACGGGAGTCGGACCTGAAACGCACAAATATGGCCTTGCGGCCCTATCAAACCACATGGGTAGCTTCGCCATGTCACGGCGAAGGTGAAGTAGTGGGTGGCTGGCCGCGAGGCAGCCTAAGCATGCGTGCCTAGGTTGCTCTGTGGCCGTGAAAGTTGGTTTGATCAGGGGGTGAATGTGGAGGTGTTGGCAGTCAGTGAAGGGGCGGATGATGATCAGTGGGTGATGGAGGAGGTTATGAGGGGTCTGGCGAGGTGGATGGAGGTGTGGAGGTGATGGAGACACCTCGCCGATGGTCTGCCGGAGGTGAAGAAGATGGAGGTGGTCTGCGGCATCGAGGGGATAAAAATAGAAATAAAGATAGGGGAAATAAAGAGAGGCGAGAGGGGAGAAGTTTTAACCTAACTAAGTGGATGAAAGGGGACAGGAGGGTGGCTGGCCATACCTACCGCCGCCGGAGAAGACAATTCCAATGGAGGGAGAACGGCGACGACGAAGGGGCTTGAGGCGTGCACGCAGGTATGTCGCGACGCGGAGGAAGGAGGTGAAGACATCTCTGCCACTGGTATTGTGGCAGAGTGACTAGAAGGAGGAGGAGGAGTCACCGGATCTTGCTGGACACTTGGTCGGAGGAGAAGGGAAGAAATTGGAGGGTTTTCTCCGGCCAAGCCAAGCTAATTCTGAGCGACTGGATCAGGGGGTCTTTCTATAGCATCTAGTAGAGGCACTTGTGCTTGGAAGGCAAGCTTCCAAGCACAAGAATCCTCGCCAGAGAAGGAATGTGGGAGATACCCATATCTCTTGTGCGATCGCACGAGAGATTGGGTGCAAATCAGACCTTAGAATTGCGCTCAGACGATAGGAAATTCCTCAGAAAATCTCCCTTTCAAATCTGAGTGGAGATCTCTGAGGAATCAGGGAGAAATCCTCCTTGAATCCTCACCAGAGTAGGACTCCTCCACTGTAATGGTAGAGGAACCTAATTGCAAAGGGTGGCGAGGAATATAGGGGGGTCTGCGTAATGATTTTCAAAAGCTAGGGCTCAAAATGTAATTGGGTGGACTATTTTGCAAAGTAGGTCAAGGTGACCTCTCCTTAAATCTAAATTTTGGTACAAACCTAATTTGGACCTAAGGAATCCAATGGTGAATTTGGATTTTAATTTTGACCACGTTTGACTGGATATTTTACACAAAAATCCAATTTAGGTCAAATATCTAGCTAGGACCCCTACTTAGGTCAAAATAGGTTCCAAAGGCCAATTTGAAGGTTCCAAACCCTAGGGAATATTTTTCCATGAATTTTAGAGGGTTTAGTTGATTTTTATTCTGACCAAAACCTTGGTGTATTAAGTGAGTCTATTTTAGGGTTACAAAATGTCATTTAATTCTTAGCTCTCACAATAACCCTTTTCTGATTGAACCAACTGACTTTTTATCTTCTTTGGACCATTTGACCTATGTTTAGCCCATGAGAAATCCCGTTGATGCACTGCAATGGTAAAATTATAGTTTTATCCTTTGTTTCATGTTTTCTTCTCAGAATAGTTATTCCTTGAATTAGGCCCTTCTCTAGGTTATGTAGGAGCTTTTATTCTCTTTCTTAGGTCACAATGAGCTAGTTAGAGCACATGATGATGTTCTCATCAAGGATTATCTTATGATTATATTTATATTATTTCCAGATGTCCATAGAGCCTTCCGGACATCTGATAAATCGACATTAAGCTAGATCTGACCCAAATCTACTTTTGTCAGACCCTTATAGCTATTTGAGCCCCAAGAAATCAATTCTCGTAGAGAATCCCCTTTCCAGATGAGTAGATATTATGCCAGACTTCTTATCTGTCATCTGACCAACAAACAATAGAACCTTGTTTCGATTTGGTTAAAACAGGAAGAAACCCATCTTAGAATTAGACGTCTAATTAGTTTCCAATATGTCATAAAATACCTTCTTAGACCTCCGTCTTGATCCAACTTAGTCTAGGATCATCAACCCTTCTAGATTAGATGTCCAACCTTTAGATCAAATGATGACCTAGACGTCTGACCAAAAAACCAGATGTCTGATAACCCTCTTAGACTCTTTAATGACCCTAATTTCGGTGGGATTTTGAACCACTCTCTTGAGCCTTATTGCCAATGGCTACAAGAGGCTTCCAAAGCCTTCTAGGCACCTCTCTAAATAGAAAATCACCCTTCCTTGGCCAAACACACATTGAGAAACTACTTACACTCGTATTGTGTCCAAGAGAAGGAAGAAATCATCTTGCTCTCCAAGCCTTAGTCTACACATCTGAGAGCACTGCCTTCGCTGTACACCCGTTCTTCCACCTTCACATATTCAAGAGTGTCAGTGTGCTTTACGTGGTTCATGCACATCGCATTGTGTTGACAGCGGAAAACTACGTGATCAAAGTTAGTTTTGAAAAACCCATCGTTGTAGTTCGATTTGCGAAGAAATCCTTCAACAAATAAATTTATACCGAAACTCTAAGAATTCCAGATCGAACACAGGAAGGCAGACGTTTGATTCAAAATCTCATTTGTTTAATTGTCACAAAGTAGATTAGCTAGTCTAATTGAATCCAAACCAACTATCTACTTAAAGAATAAAGAATAGAAGATAGAGAGAGAATATTACAACTAAAGGCAAAAGAGAGGTAGAATAAACATGGATTTCATTATCACAAGTTGATGTTCATTACGATTACAACTACCCACTACACTAGAAAGAAGGAAATTTACACTAGAAAGCGGGAAATCTATTCTAGAAAGCAGTAAAAGAGAAGATAGAGAGAAGTTATCCTCCTCGACGACTGCTTGGAGGATGAGCTGGACGGGACGATTCCTGGAAGACGGGGGATGGAGAGGGAAGAAGGAGGACGAAGCAGGAATGAGGTAGCACGTTGTCGTCGTCGCAGGATCCACTTTCGAAACGGGGATGAGAAAATTGGATTTTGTCTCTAGAATAGCATTCAGGGTGTGAGAGAAGCTTTTCTTGAGCTTTGGAGAGGGAGAGAGGTGAAGGAAGGGATGAGGATTTCATAGGGTAGGGGTCTCCTTTTATAGTTGAAAGGATAGGGGACAATTTGGTCATTTCATAATTAAAACATTAAATAAGGGGGTCTTTAGTGAAGGATTTAAGCATCACTAAAGACCCCATGTTGTTGCAGCCTCGCGTGTGCGTGCCTCCTCGCCTACCGCATGCAAAACGCACGCCCACGTCCTCACAATCACAGCCATACGATCTTAAGATCAGATGGCTTAAAGTCATCCTCGCTCTCACCTTCATCTGCACTTAACCTCATGCCCACGTGCAATCGGGTGTGCGCGCTATGCATTTGATCGCACGTGTGAGCGATTGGATGATCTGAGATGCACGCAGCTGATCGCACAATCGCGATTAACCGCTCCGCACTGCAGATGGCGAGTTGAATGCGCATCCCACGCTTGCGCAACCCCGCTTGACCGCTGTGCTAGAGATGCTTCTTTGCGCACTTATGATTTAAGCGCGTGCGCTTCATGGCTGTTGGATCAAGATCCATCAACCCAGATCTTGCCTCGCCGTGTCTTTAGAAGATGGGGAGCAATGCTACGGTCGATTTACGTGGCTGTGATGGCACCACGTGGTGCCATCATGGTCGTCCATCCTCTATGACATGTAGAAGGTGCCACGGATGTCGGATTGAGCTGATTTTCACATCGTTAGGCTGTGATCATCGATTTGAACCCATCCGTACGGTTGGATTTGTCATCTAAAGTGTGGTTTGGCACCATCTTGGCCCTTGATCTTTAGGCTTCCTTGGTCTGTATCTGGTGCTACGGATGTCCGATCAAGGCGATCTTGGAGTCGTTGAACTCCAGTCGTCGCCCTGATCAGATTCTTATGGTTGGAACTTTGATCTGAGGCCTTGATTAGAAGTCATCCTATCCCTAACCATAAAAGAAGACAATTACTATACAATTTATACAATTTGACCTAAATGCTAGATTATGCATGTTATGCAATATTTACAATGTATGATGCTAATATGACACTAAGAACATGCATTAGTAGACATTTTTGGCTATTTAGATGTATACACATCACATTGCTAGCTGATGCACTTCCATTCCAGGGAAGTATCTTTTGCCTATAGAAGCTAAGTTTAACATATTTACTTTGTGGCTCTATAGGATATTTGTAATTTGGTTTTATTTGGGTATTCACTTTGCGAATTTCCGTCTCCACCTTGAGACAAAATACTCCTCATGAAAAGGAGAGGTTTGAGGTACTCTAGCCTCAGCTCAAAGTAGCGTGGTTGTAAAAGGTTGAACTACACTCATTTAAGTAATTTGGATAGTGGATTTAATCGACTAGGTGATGAGAGCCTCATCATGAGCCCTAAATAGCTCATTTTGACCTAAGAAAGAGAATAAGAGCTCCTACATAACCTAGAGAAGGGCTTAATTCAAGGAATAAGTGTTCTGAGAAGAAAATATGAAATAAAGGTTAAAATTGTAAGTTTACCATTGCAGTACATAAACGAGATTTCTGAGAGGCAAAACATAGGTCAAATGGTATGAATAACATAAAAAGTGGGTTGGTTCAGTCAGAAATGGGTTCATGTGTAATCTAGGAATTAAACGACATCTTATAACCCTAAAACAGACCCGCTTAATTCAACAAGGTTCTGGTCAGGATAAAAATTGACTAAACCCTCTAAAATTTATGGAAAAATATCCCCTAGGGTTTAGAACTTTCAAATTGGCCTTTGGATCCTGTTTTAACCTAGATTGGGGTCCTAGCTCATTAATTTACCTAATTAGGGTTTTTATGCAAAATTGTCTATCCAAACGTGGTCAAACCTAAAATTCAACTTCACCATTGGATTTCTTAGGTCCAAATTAGGTTTGTATCAAAATTTGGACCTAAGGGGAGGTCATCTTGACCTACTTTGAAAAATAGTACACCCAATTACATTTTGGCCCCTATCTTTTGAAAACCATTACACAGACCCCCCTAACTTCCTCACCACTCTTACAAATAGGTCCCTCTACCATTAATGGGGAGAAATCCCACTCCGGCAAGGAATGGAGGGGGATTACTCCCTGATTCCTCAGAGACCTCTTCCCAGATTTGGAAAGGAGATTCTCTGAGGAATTCCCTTCCATTTGAGCGTGGTCCTAATCTCTGATTTGCACCCAATCTCTCATGCGAACGCATGAGAGATTTGGATCTCTAACTGATTCCTTCTCTGGTGAGTACTTGCGTGCTTGGAAGCTTGTCTTCCAATCATAGGAGCCCCTGCTAGCATCTATAAAAGGATCCTCAAACCCGGCCGCACCTCTTTAGCTCGACTTGGCCAGAGATCCACCCTAATTTCATCCTCTTCTCCTCCGGTCAAGAAGTCCAGCGAGCTCCGACGAGCCTCCCTCCTGTTTCTCATTGCTCTACCACAATACCAGTGGCAGAGCTATCCTCACCATCTTCCTCTGCATCGCGCAACACCCGCACGAGCATCTCTAGCCACGTCATCGCCGCCGTCTCCTTGCACTGGATGTCTTCTTCTCCGACAACAACAGATACAGCCAGCCGCCACTTCTCCCCCTCCGTCCAATTAATTAGGGTAGACTTACTCCTCTCTATCCCCTCTTCAATTCCCCTCAATCTATTTCACAGAACATCCCTCGACTGACACTGTCCACCGCCATCTTCTCCATCTCCAGCCAACCTCTGGCGAGATGCACCCATCACTCCACACCTCCACACGTCTCGCCACCAACCTCACCACCTCCGCCACAATCCACTGATCACCGTCTGCCCAGCCATCGACCGCCATCACCACCCTAAACGCCCCCCGACCTAACCCATAAGCCCGGCCACAGGGTGACTTGGGCAGGCACGCCTAGGCCACCCCACGGCCTGCCACCTACCGTCTCGCCTTCGCCTTGACACAGCGAAGCTTCCCATGTGTTTTAATGGGGCCACCAGGCCGTATTCGTGTGTGACAGATCTAAGCACCTACCGCCATTGACGCACACAGCGAGAAGGTCGCGAGCTTCATCCCAGGCTGCGCGCTCCAGGCATCAGGGTTCCAGGTGAAGTAGGATGAGTGCGCGACTTCATGTAGCCAAGCAATTGGTTTGGCGAGAGACCCATCAGTAGCAATTGAAGAAGGATTCCTGCGTGCGCGAGCGAAGCGGGTGGGACTTTTAGTCCCACCTCAGAAAAGCAAGAGTAAGGTGCGTTGCTTATATTGATTTTGTGTTTTGTTCTGGTTGCCTCAAGTCACACAGGGGTGAGGTCCCTCGCCGTCACTCGCCACGCCTCACCCACGACACTCCCCCGCGGACCTGGCACCCAGACCCAGCTAACCTATCCATGCACTCCTCGCGCACCACACCTACGCCGATGCGCCTGGACCCGGGCACGCGACTAGCCCGATTACCCAGCTCTAGGAGAGCATACTGAAGAGGGAAATAGGGAGAGAGAGAGAGAGACGCGGGGTTGGGTAGGGGTAGGTTTTGCTCTTCAGTGTGTGTGTAGGGAAGAAGGAAGAGGAAGGCGTAGCTGAAGTTTAGGCACGGTGAAGCGAGGCTAGGCAAGGAAGAAGAAGCAGAGATAAGCCAAGGGAAGGCATAGCTAAAGTAAAGCTAAGACACTTAGCCACTGAAAGGAAGAGGAAGGAAGGCCAAAGAGAAGAGAACGTCAGAGTAGAGCTAAGGCAGAAGTCAAGAAGGAAAAGGAAGAAGAAGAAAGGCTGAAGCCAAGGTAAGGAGCAGCACTATATAGCAGGAGGCAAGGCTGACGAAGAAAAAGAAGAACAAAGCAAAAGCTAGGAAGGCAAAAGAGAAGAAACTAAAGCAGAGACAGAAAGAGAAGGAAGAAGAAGAAGAAGCTGCAAGGAGAAGAAAATAAGAGGCCATCATTTAAGACATCTGATCATAGAATCAGACATCCAACTCTTCTATTTTTGCTATAAATTTAATTCATAAACTCTTGCATTTATATTTTGAATTATGTTTTGAGTAATTCTAAGTGTTCAATTACATCATTGAGATTAGTGAATAAATTCCATTTGCTCCCTGTGTTTGACCTCGGATACTTAGGTTTTCGAGTAATAAATTCTTATTTGTTTTCAACGCTTGGTCATCTATACTACAACGCGACTGACTTATAAGCCCGACAAAGTGTTGCAAACACTAGGTCAATTGAGAAATCCTAAACTGAGAGATTTAGGTGGTGGTTTTTACCGGGTTCGGGTTTCCACCTAAAAATCCTTGTGTTCATTTGTAGGATTGCTTTTGTGAGATTGTTGTTTATATTTTCACATTATTTTCTTATCTCGCACATCTCACCCCCTTCCGTTAGAACCTACAAAAAGCACCCCCAACTTCTCATCCTTTTCGCAAAAGTGCCCCCGTCGCCTTCTTCCTCCTCGTTTCCTAAATAAGGGTAGTAGAATTCCTAAACCAAAAAGTGGCTGATTGCAGTTAAGGATTTCCTCTCCAATTTGCGACCAAATCCTTCCAAACTTGGAAGGATTGATCACAAGGAGATTTTCCATCGTTTGAACGAGATCATGGACTTCCATATGAAATACAAAGCTTCGATGAAGCTTGTGATTGCCAAATTTGAAGTTGCCAAAATTGAGTAGAAGACTCATGAATTCTTGGTAATCGAGGTTCAAAAACACCTCTATTTAAGCTCTCCTAGCTCCCCAGGAGTTCCTTAGTCAAGATTTGGCTGTGTTTACCCCTTTCCCTCATGCACAGCCACCTTCAATCTACAACAATGGTGAGCTCTCCATCCACCTTCCTCCATACATGCTAAAGCCAAAATAGCATCGCTATCTAAGGGAATAGATTGGCTATATTTAAGGATGGGTTTCATAACATTGATCATAGCACAATCATGGTGGGGAGGTGGATGGGGAAAAGTTGGACATTGCTGTTGCTGTGGGGGTGGTGTTGGGTAAGTCATGGTGTGTTTTGGCTCAGCTGAGGTGGATGGAGAAAACATGCAGGTATGAGTTGCTGGGTGGGGTTGGGTGTAGCATGTTTGACCTTGAATTTGGTTTACAATGTGTTTTTGGGTCAACATGTTGTTAGGATTTGGCAGAGGTTGGGAAGGAAGTGTGCCAAGCTGGCAAGAACTTGCCAACTGGGTCATTTGATTTCGTAACTCAGAGATCTCTTCTTTGTGTTGTTTTTGCATGTTAACCAAGGTCTGGAGAATCAAAGATGTATGATCTTCCTTAGGTGGTCTAGATTGGAAATTTTGAGTGGGCCTTGGTTGGGTGGGCTAATAAGGATGCGGAGCCTATGGTCAGGGTTGGAATTGAGGTCTTGGATTCAAGTTATTTTCCAACACGAAAAGTTAGGATGATTACGCCATCCAGAGTTGTAAGTGTTGGAGAAAGGATTATTCTGGACAGCGTGAAGATCCTCACAGGTTTGAGAAGCTCCGAGATAATCAGGGTATGGTGGTTTAGAGTTCCCCCAACTGAGGTGGGCTGACCTGGAGTTGCCTCCAAAGCCATAATCAGATGGGGGTGGATATGCATCCATCCCCAGGGAGTGGTAGATGTTGTGCATAGCCTCCTTTCCCATGGGCAGGTGCACGTATGTGCTTTGAGGTGTAGAGGTTGATTTGTGTAGATGACGAGTGATGTTGTCCACCTTCTTCTCGATAATACAGACCTTATCCAATTGACTGGCTACCAATTCTAGATCAACAGATGTGGAAAGGCCTCAGGATTCATGTACCCCCCGATTATTTGTCAATGTGCGGGTGGATGTCCGGTCATACGCACCCAATGACTCATTGTTCAGGGAGTTCTCGCACATGTTTTTGAGAATTTCCCAGATCATGTCCTCATGTTGACCCTTGATGCTACCACCACAGGTTGCATTGACAAAGAGCTTGATATCTTTACAGAGTCCGTGGTAAAAGGATTAGACTTGTTGCCACTTTGGAACTCTGTGATGGGGTCACTTACGCATGAGATCCAGAAAATGATCCCATGCCTCGTGTAAAGATTCTCCCGCTCCTTGGGAGAAGTGTGTGATTTGGTGCCGCATCGTGTTTGTACGACCAATGGGGTAGAATTTTTGCAGGAAGGCAGTTTGAAGTTCTCCTCATGTGTTGATCGTGTGTGGTTGAGTTTGAAACCAGTGAGCGGCTTTATCAGCCAAAGAGAATGAGAAGAGTTTCAAGAGTAATCTGTCCCGATTTTGTACATCTACCCCAAAAGTGTGGGCCAGATGTTTTAGGTTTTTGATGTGCTGGAAAGGATCCTCGGAGTTCAGGCCATGAAATTTTGGGGTCAAATGAAGCATGCTAGGCTTGAGATCTACCTTGGGTCCTCCCACGAGAATGTTGATTCGGGGTTCGATCTCCACCGATGCAGGATTATAGTGATCTCACATTTGAAGATGCAACGGTGGGTTGATGATGGCATTGATTCGATTTTGGAAATCATGGAATTGTTGCTCAAGGTTAGGTTGATCTCCTTGGTGATCCATAGCTGATGAAGGGGAAGTAGGTTCTGAATCAGAGGATATGGCAATGTAATCAGGTTGTTGCACAAACACGGAAGTCGAGGCTCGACTTCGACGAGAGTGAATAGCTAATGGAGGCCTCAAGGATGGTCTTAAGGACCTCCTCCCGAACATGCACCGATGGAATAGATGAGAGATAGCAGGTGATGGACCCAATCAAGACACCCAAAAATTTTGGATGACTATAGAGGTTCGGGGTAGATGATACGCCTTAGTCAGAAAGCCGTCCACCTGAGAATTACCTGGAAAGCCAGAGAGGGAGAGTCCCACGAAGACCCCTACACGGTAGAGCGCCCCCACGAGTTACAGGGTTTCCCCCACCTGACCTCTCTTGTCACTGAGGACCCAGGTAGACCAGAATGGGGACTTGGCCTCGTAAGTCTACCAGTTTTAAGTTAAGAGCAAAGGTGCTTATGATTTCACTTGAACTTTAAGATGTTTTTTGTGCAAAGTGACTTAATTTGAAGATTGGTTAACCCAACAAGGTGGGTCAACTTCACCTATTTTGTCCTTTGAAAAATTTAGGTCCCTCTTTTAGTGTTCAAATGAAATTAAGAGCCTGATTTTAGGGTTTGCTTGAATAGATCAATTCAACCAAGGCTTAGGCACTCACTGTTTGGGAAGGTTAATTCTTGATTAAGCAAGTATGTCTCTAAAACTCTAAACTGGAAACCCTAATTGGCTCTAATTGGTCCAATTCAATTTTGTCCAAATGTGGTACATAGGGCTCAAGCAAGAAGGTGATAGCCCTAGACACCTTAATCCCTAAGTAGATGCACAAATCAGGGTTTGGATCTTTTTCTAGAATGTATCAAATTAGGCAACTTGATAATTTGTCTAAGAATAGAATGCAAGTAGCCCTAATTGATTTTTTTCCATTTTTTAGCTTTTTAGAATCAAGGGCTTAGAAGAGGGTGGATGGAGTTTTACTTGCCCCTAAAGTTGCTGATGTGCGGCTGATCTTATTTCAATGAGTCCCCCCCTGAAACAGATCACAGTCAAAAGAGATAGAGCAAGTTAGTACTAGATCAGATATTGCAATCAAGAGATCAAATTGCGCGTTGCTCCTCGGCAACGACACCAAAATGTTAATCACTCTGAATCGTGTTTTAAAATCAATGCGTGTAGTATAGGTTGAATCAGTGCGAAAAACAAATAAAATTTATTACTCGAATAGAAGTCCGAGGTCGAATACAGGGAGCAATTGGCAAAAATGATTCTCAAGATTGTAATTCAATACAAATATATAAGCAATTTATAACAATATTCCAAGCAATAATGATGAATGAACGTGTATGTCAAGTAATGCAAAAAGAATGGGGTAAAATGTTGATTTGAATTACCAATTACCCCTCACAAATAGTACTAATCAATTAAATGCTATGTAGGATAAGTGCACAGTGCACTTTAAATGAAGCTCAGATGTCTGTTCAGTCGGTCAGATGACTTATCCTACTCAAAGGTATTTCTCTTTTTCTTCTTCCTCTTCTCTGTGCCTTATTCTCTTCTTCTCCTTCTCAGGTTGCTCTCTTCTTCCTCTTCTCTATTTGTGCCTTCTTCTTATTTCTCTTTTCGCACAAGGGGAAGGCTTCTTAAATGGCTAAGTGTCAGTCGTTGGTCCTAAGAGCAAAACCGTCCTTGTCCCCGTGCTCTCTCTCTTTCTCTCCCTGAGTTCCACTCTCTTAGAGCCTTCCATAGTAACAAGTAATTGGGTAAATAGGGATCTACGTACCTGGGACCAGGGCTGCGAGCGTGGGTCGCAGCGAGGTGTGAGAGTAGGCTTAGGCGGGTCGGGTGAGAGAGGGTGAGTGGGGACCTTACCCCTTGTGACTTGAGGCGATAAGCCTTAAACAGGAATTCAACTTATATCACTTCGCTGCTTCTGTTGTTTTCGATATGGGACTAAACGTCCCTGCTTTCTTCCGCGTGCAGCTGCTGCTGGTGGATTGGTCAGTTACAGGTGGAGGAGTGGTCAATGCTCCTAATTGACCGGCTGGTTGTGATCCTGGAAGAGTGTCGTGCGACCTGGAGCGGATGCTTGGAGCTAGCAAGCCAAGAACATGCTCTGGAGCTTCTTCGAAGAAGCTTCAGCAATAGCAGCTTCACCTGTGGCCTGAAAACAAGAACAAGGCCTAATGGCCACATCAAAATAGTTCAGAACCTTCACTGGATGTCGTGGAGTGCAACGGTGGTGGTGGTGTGCTGTGAGTGCCTGTGAGGAGGTTTGACGACCTTGAGAAGGTTGGCCAGAGATGGGTATGTTTGACGGAAGGTTTAGAGAGGCAATCGACCTAACTAGGTTAGGGATTTTGCTCCTGGGGTCGAGGTGGAGGTGTAGGGATGAACGGCGAGGGGTTTGGTAGTGTGTGGAGCGAGATGTGCATCACCAGAGGAGTGGCCGAATGTGGAAAGGATGACGGTGAATGGGCGATAGCGTGGTTGAAATTGAGTGTGGTTGGGATGAAAATGAAGTAGAGGAGTTAGGGGACTTACCTAGGTAGTTGGCAAATGACGAGGAGTCGAGGCGGCGCCGATTGAGGTATGGTTGGCGTCGGGGAAGAAAGTGCTCCAGTGAGTAGGAATCGATGAGGAAGACGGAGGACAGGGCGTCGATGGGTACAGCACAACGTGGAAGAGAGCGAAGGAGATAAATCCGCCGTCGATATTGCGTGTGGATGAATGATGGAGTCGGAGGAGCTCGCCGGACGTCAAGGAGCTTCGTCCAGATTAGGAGAGATAAAATTAAGGGGGAATCTGATCGAATTCGAGCGTGGAATCTTCGGTTTGATTTGGGGGTCCTTTTATAGGCCTTTGGATGGCGTTTTGGGCTTGGGAAGCAATCTTCCCAAGCTAGGAAAGCTCATCAGAGAAAGAAATTCTAAGGTACCCTAATCTCTCATGCATTCACATGAGAGATTGGGAAGGTTTTAGGGCATGGGAATTGGCTCAAAAGGAAGAGAATTCCTTGATGAACTTCCCTTTCAAATCTAAGAGGGATTCGTCAAGGAATCAAGGAGAACATACCATATTTAGGTCGCCAGAATTTGTAGGAATAGGATTCATGGTGTAGGGACCTATTTTAAAAAAATGATGATAAAGATAGGGTCATTTTTGTAATAAATTCAAAAGTTAAGGACCCATGTGGAATAAAAGAAATTAGACTTGGACCAAAGTGCAAATTAGGTTGAAACAATATCAAATTGGACCCAAATTTTGGTATAAACCTAATTTAGACCTAAGGAATATAATGGTGAAGTTAGATTTTGGTTTTGATCTAGTTTGACTAGGTAATTTGCATAATTACTCAAATTAGGGCAAATGTCTGTCTGAGAATTTATTTTAGGTCAATATGGGTTCCAATGATCAAATTGAAGGTGCCAAATCCTAGAGAATATTTTTATATGATTTTTACAGGGTTTAGCTGAATTTTATCCTGACGAGAACCTTGGTAGATTAAGCGGGTCTATTTTTAGGATTTTAGATGTCCATTAATTCATGTAACGCATGAAAACCCTTTTCTGTCTGTTCTAACCCACTTATTAGACTCTTAAGACCATTTGACCTTTGTTCCACCCCTGAGAAAACCCATGGTTATTCTATTTTTGTGATAGAATGGTAAATTTCCGTAAATAACCCTGTATTCTTGTTTTCTTCTCAAATTAATGTTTTATGCCCTTAAGACCTAATGGATATGTAGAAGCTTTTATTGACCTAATCAAATTAAATTGAGCTAGTTATGGCTAATGATGGTGTTCCCATCACCATCCCAGTAGTTGCACGCGAAGAAGAGCTTCTCTCTTTAGTCCCACCTCAGGAATTTTCAAATCAAATTTGCATATTTAACGATTTACATGCGTTGGCTAACTACCTTCGAAACACTGGGGTAGGTCCCTACCATCACAAGCCACAAATGCCCTCGCTTGTGCCTACACACATGCCGATCTGGCAGTCTCGGTTGGTCTGAACTGGGTTTGATCTGGGATGAACTTGTCTAGAAAGAGAGAGAGAAAGGAAAGGCCGTGAGAGAGGGGGTTTTGCGCTGAGAATTGTGATTTGACTTGAAAACTTAAGGCGTCTAAGGCAATTGTGAGATGTCTGACTTGAGGTTTAAAGTTGAATTAATCTTAAGTGTTAAAGAGTTCCTCGGTAGTCTCAAACCACCATTTCTGCTCCATATCTCTCTTTTTCTTCATCAATTTTTTGCTTAATATACATTGATTCATATTTCAATAAATTGAGCATTCATTTCATATATTGTGCAATTTGAATACTTAATTAGTGTTTGATTTGTAATCTTTTGCTCCTTACGAACAACCTCGAAAACTCATATTTCTCGAACTTATAAATTTTAAGTGTTGACTTGATTTTTATTGTTATACTACGACGCTCGTATTTTACTTCGACGAAAACTCGCTTCAACACTATGGAACCTCAGCAAGATTAGAATAAACCAAGATTTCTTGAATCGCAAAGGAATGTGCTTTGAATTGCAATAGTTGTAGGCATAGAGGTGCAGAAGCACTAGAGAGAATATGCATGTTTTGCTCTTTGAAAGCTCTTGAGGCATGTTTTGAAGAGGGCGGTCGAAGGTCCTATTTATAAGTATTTTTCAACCTATTTGGGAAATACTAAAAATACGGCTTTGATCAATCAAAAATACTTTTGGTCAATTAAATAAAAGTATTGATCGATTCAATGTTGATCGATTAAAAGAGGATATTGATCGACTTAATAATTTCAAAGGAAATTTGACAGTTGGAATATTTTGATCAATTAAATAAAAGGGGCTAATCGATTAAAAGGTAATATGACTGTTAGAGGTCCTTGATCGATTAAACTAAGGAGTTGGTCGATCAAGAAGTAAAATTGGTTAATCAACAGTAGTAATGACTTAGGTTCCAAAGAGAACGATTTTTGTGAATATTGAAAACTTAGTGATTGTTACCCTATTGAGGTTCCTTACATAGTTCTAGACTCAACAAAGGTAAAAATAGGTTTCAAGTCTTCTTCACATGAAGCATTTGAATAGTCTTGATGATGACACATCATACTTTGATTTGATTTAACATGTAACAATTAGTCCTCAATAAAAATATAATTTTGTTATATCAAAACAAGGGTATTAACACAACCAACATTTGCAGATAGACATCGATCTCATTTCTTAGTTACTTTCGACCTAGTATCAAGAGAGTCAACATCATGAATGAAGATCGCATACACAACCAAGGAGGTAGGTTGTATGTTATAATCACCACTACCCATATTGAATATGACATATACATATTCTTGAAGGGATTAAATTTGTCTATCACTGATCTAAGTGCTAATATGTATGTGCAAAAATGTGTTCGTCGTAGTAAAAATCGTGTAGATACTTTTACAAATTATTTGTATCAAACTCAAGAATATGGAAATGTGATTTGCAAAGTAGAGTCTAAGTCGTCTCATAAGGAGGTAGTCGGATTACTAAGCTTTCCTAGATCCTAATTTGTTTTTTGTGTTTTTGATAAGGAGTAGGCAAATAGAATAACTAAGATGAAGTTACAAGAATTGAAACTAGAACAAAGATGAATATGAAACTAGCTAGAAATAGAACAAGTACTTGAAGGCAAGTAGAAATAAGATAGAATGTAACTAAGACTATAATTAAAAAGCAGTGTCAACTTACAAGTAGAAGAAAACTTACAACTAGAACTAGAAGATTACAACTAGAAGTAGAACTAACTAGAACTAGAAATCTACTAGAAAACAACTAGAATAATAAAACTAAATCTGAAACTAGCTGGCGACTTTGAAGATGAAGCCTTGGTGATGGCAAAAAAATAGATGTGAAGGTGCACCTGAAGAACCACAAAGGGAGATGAACACTTTGAAGAATAGAGGCTAGAGTCTAAACAATTTTTGGAAGGCTAAAAGATGACAAGTGGGGTGGGGGGGTAAGGCTTCTTCTAGATATCAAAAGGCTTGTGATTGGTGGATCTAATGTGCCTTGGATCAATGTGTTGGACAACAAGGATGTAGGCTAGAAAAGATGAAAGGCTAGGATTTAAGTAGGGTAGGCATGTGGTTTGGATAGGGTTATGGTTCGTTTGGGTTTTGATCAAGGGTGGAGATGTAGTGGTGCATTGGATGGAGGGTGGAGATAAGTTATAAGGGTCAGCCATGTTGGGTTTTATCTAAGGGATATGGGTAGCTAGATGTGTTTTTAGGAAGGGATAGAGTTAGGGTTTTCGAGGGAGATTCTAGACCTAAGGATTAAGGATTAGTGGAGATTTGTGCAACAAGCTGGTTGGCCATAAGGGGATAAGGATAAGAGGCATGTATGTAGCCGGCCATATGGTCTTTTCTTGGTGGCTAAGTAGGGTGGTGGCTAGAAGAGAGTTAGGTAGATAGGATATGTTCTAGGTTGATTTAGGGTTTTTGGTGTATGGAGGATTAAATGTAAGTTGATTAGCCATAGGGTTTGCAAATCAAGGTTCATGGTTGGCCACTAGGGTGTGCAAGTGGGATAGGTTAGCTAGGTCCTAGGTGTGGAAAATTAGGTTCCCAAATAGGCTAGGGTTAAGACTAATTAGGCTAGGAAATAGGTTAAGGAAATGACTCAGCCATATATCATAAATGAGCTCATATCTGAATCTTCCCTCTACCAAGCTCTAGTCAGTCTCATATTTGTCACCTACACACATATAAATAAGGACATCAAGGTACCAGATATAGCTAGTAGGAATATTGTAGAAAAATCCAAAATTATGCACTATTTACAAAATGCTACTAAATGGTTAATCTAACCTATACAAATGCACTATAACCTAATTTACCCTTGAAACATTAGTTAGGCATAAATTATGTCAATAAATATGGAATTATCAGTCACTTGCAAGGCTCAATTTAATATTACGCACCTTACCTACAAAGGCAATGTATTTTCTATTAAAATTATTCCACTTCTCTGAATCTACTTGATGATGGATGCACCCATCTTGTGATTTGTTGTCCTCATGCCATGTCATCCACTTTATAGTTCTACTCTATATAAAAGGTCGTTGTATCCTAAGAATGAGTCGAGTTAAGTTATACATAGGCAGGTCAATTTCAGGTTGCATGTGCTAAACCTATTTAAAACATAGGTTGAACCTATTGGCTTTTGTGTACCTTGGGAGAGTATTCCAAGTATTGTAATATGATTATATTTTCATCTGAATAAAAGAATTTGATTAATGTACAGTAAATGAATTGGGTCCCTTTCTTAGCCAAATTGAATAAGCTCTGTGTGTGTTGATTTAGAGATCTGAAGGGTTTAGAGGATCTAGTAGCACATCAAGAAATCATCTAATTCGATCAATTATTTCCGATCTGAATTGGGATTACAACCTTCTCTAGAGATTGATGTTCTTGAATGGAGATTCAAGGTACTGTCACATGGGTTAGGTCAAGGAGATAACTTGATGAAACAAGAGATAGCTAAAGTCCTTTCCTAATTCTATCATGGAGAAGGAATATCCTTTGACCTGAGACAGATATGTGTCTCTGTTTATGAACACACGCATTTGGTGGACTAATAGTTGTTGCACCCACCTTGGTGTTGATACTAGAAAGCTGGTGAATGTGGGAAGGGACATGAGGTGCATGATCACTTGAAGGGATCACACAAATCTATTGCAAAGGCGTATGTAACATATTAGAGGCATGAACTTGCTCCGCGTATATTGGCAATGACGATTTCACATGTGATAGTAGAGTCTTGATTAGACTTAATGCAAGAAGAAAAGATAGACATGTGGGAAAGGATTACATCTTCGTTCTCATACCAATGATGTAAGGCAATATCAAGAATAATATTATTCGTGGACGAATGATGATAGTCTAGTGAGATTAGACCTCAGGATAATATTTTCCTATGTGTGAAGGATTCATGAGTATTTGGAATATTTGACGGGGCATGGTGCCAAAATTTCAAGAATCCTATAGCTTCATTATTGTCGTAATGAAACTAATAATAATTTTGATGGATTCCTACTTAAAAGATAAATTAATTGTTATTTAAATAGTTAAATTTCACTTGATTTAGTGATTAATTACAACTGACCTAATTTGATTAGCTAGAAAACCCAAGTGTTGGATTGCAATTAATTTAAGTTTAGATACTAGATTTAAAGATCCCATAAGATATTATGGGTTTATCATGCAAAATTCAAGTAGGATTTGATCCCCACCCTTGGATGGAGATTGATCGTTGAAATTTGCAATGTGGTAAGTACATCATTGTAGTGTAAAATTCGTGGCCATTTTAAATTTAGAAATCAAACTCGTGAAGATTTAAGAAAAAGATGGAAGTCCAAGTTGTCACAGGAGGCACAAGATCTAATTGATTTTTGATTAAACCTAACTACTATATTTTTTATATTTTGTATTTTTTTGATTTTTTTTGGTATTTTTAATTAGGAAGAAGATAATGGCATATCAAATCAGGGACTAAACTATAGAAATAGGACCTAAGAGTAATTTACAAATAAATAATTTTTAAAATATCTAAAAATCATAATAAATTACTGGACTTACTATACAACTTAAATAAAGTACCTACAATATTTCATGCAAAAATAATATCTGTAGCATGCATAGCAAAATCTGGAAGAAAATGCAGGGACAAGACTGTGATAATGTTAGGAGCACAGTGTAAATGATTTTTAAATTTGTTTAAGAATGAATTTTTTAATGAAATTTGGATGAAATTATAAATAATATGAAGAAACAAAATACTAATTTTTTTTGGATTTTTCTGATGCACGTAAACAGATGCAAAAATTTGGAAATTCAAACTAAAATTAAGAAGCAAACAAGTAGACTAATCAATTAAGATTAACTAAGAGAGATAGATATAAGCATGTAAAGGAGAATAGCACCAAAAAGATAAACTTTTATTGAAATCAACTTGTGCTAGTTCATGAACTACAACTATTATAAAAAGAAAGAACCACGAAATTAGGAAAACAAAAAATAATGAGAGGAAGAAGAATAAAGTCTTAGATAGTGTAGAGCAGAGGACTCGTGGAGGAGGTGAAAAGCGTTGCCACCGACCACCGGGAAGAAGCATTGGAGGAGGTGAGGAGGAAGTCAGAGATGCCGAAGACGACAAAGAAGCCGTAATGATGGGATAGTGGAGATGGAAATCCTAGGGTTTCTAATAGAGATGGATGTAGAATTAGGGTTTAGGAAGAGGGAGAGGGGACGAGTAAGGAAGGTGGAGAGAGAGGGAGGGATGGTGTGGAGATGGTGGAGGGAGAGATGATGTACACATGGAGGGCTTGGGGTGGTTTTTATAGAGGAGGAGGTAGGGCTGGCATGGGATGTTACAGATAAGGTTTATTGGGTAAGGTGGCATGCATTGGTTGGAGGAAGGGAAAAGCACACAGATTGATGAGGTTTAAGGCTAGGATGTGGCTATGGTTAGGAAGGTAGATGGCTAGGATGGATCTATAGATGGCATGTACTTTGGGATGGGGGGATTTTAGAGGTGGTGCCACTTGGTGGAGATAGGGTTTGTTGAAGGGTAATGTGGACCTAATGGTGATGTGGCTTGTCTTAGTTGGCCAAATGTGAGTGGATGGAGGGGAGGACATGGATTGGTGAAGTGGATGCTGGTGATGGAGGAAGGGAAGGGTCGGTGGCCATGATGTGGAGGCATAGGTGGCATGGGAAATTGGGGTTAGGGTTTAAGGTGGCACCACCTTAGAGATAAGAGGATTAGAGGTGGCGTCACTTTTGGGTTTGTTGAGGGAGCTAGGTGGTATGACTTGTAGGTGGTGAGCTAAGTTGGGTGTTGGTTTTTAGGATTGAGGCTAGCGCTTAATGTGTGTGTAAGGAGATGTGAGAGGAAGGGAAGAAGAGGGGTGATGTAGCATGATGGGAGGACTCCATGTGTTAGCTTCTCAATTATTCCTATAAAAAAGATCAATGCAAATTAATCTATAATGTATTAGCTAGGACAAAAGATGCATAATTAACCCTAAAATGTATTGCTAACACTAAAATGCACTAATGTCTACAATGCCCTAATTCTAATGCAATTATGGAGCTATTGCTTCTAATTAACATAAATTAAGCATGAGTTTGCTAATAATATATGAGTTCATTAAAGATCCAAGGATTGCCATAAAAGTAGGATTAGGGTTGGAATCCCTATAAATATCTCCTAAGTGCAAACCCTAATCTCCATACTTCATAATCTCCAACCAACCTCTAGAGAGCCACAACCGCCAGAGCCATAAGGGATTCGATCCCATAGTAGTCTGACAAACAGTAGCCTTATTGGACGTCCGACGAAGTAGTAGTCGGTCGTCCAATTGCTAAATTAAACATCCAACTATTAAAGGGTCTCCGCATCAAAGTACATCCCTTCTCCAGCCGGTTGACCAAGAACCCTTGTTGGTCGTCAAGTCAGTATTGTGGAGGGTTTTCACTCTCCTTCTGAAGGAGTTCTTTATGTGCGCTTGTGGTTCTGAGGTGAGGAGTCACCTTAGATTTGCAAAGGGTTCACAAATCATGTTGGAATTAGTTCTCCACAACATGAAAGGTCTAATATGCCTATCGATGAAAAGGAGATTGGGTCTACCAAGACTTATTTGAGGAGGCATCGTACATGGGGTGGTGCACTACGCCACCTACAAAGGTATAATGCTCTTATACTTGTGGGATCCTGAGATGATTTGAAATTAATTCCAACCATATGGTTCTAGTTTTAGGGCATTTATTTCATATGCATGATTGGGTTTTTGGCGTCGATTTGATTTTGTTATTTGAAAAATTTTAAATGCCTATTTTCACACTTCCGCTATGCCATGGGTTGATGTGATCAAACCCTTTAGTGGTATTAGAGCATGGTCAGTTTGAGTTTTTGCGAAAATCATGGATTTAGGGTTTATTCGCATTTGGATGGTCAAAATCAGATGTTTGATGTTGTAGTCAGACGTCTAATCTTCTCATCAGACGGTTGAAATGAGAACCTCGCACACTTGATCTGTGAAATCAAAAGTCTTGAATTAAAAAATAAGAAATCAGTCATTGGTTTGGCATACTCGATAGCTAATACTATTATAATCAGACGTTCAGTTGTTGAATATGACATCTACATATAATGGAAATTGTTCCTATACTTCAATGAACCCTTGGTGTTGTAATTGGGCAATTAATGCAGTTGTTGGATGTTGGATTTGTGAAATCAGACATCTAATGAGTTGGTTAGTGATTGTGCAGCAATCATAGGTCCTAATCAACCTAAATAATGTTAGAACCTAGCTTAATTTGTAAATATTACATTCATAACATGCATATTATGCATTGCATCATTTTATATAGAATAAAATGAGATATCTTGCCGTTTAATGTTTTTGTTATTATTTACAGGTATAGTGATCCAGGATGTGAGATAAAGTGGAATAAGGCAATAAAGAGAGAAGATTGATCTAGACAATAGAAGTAAGGAGGATAGCCTTATCCCTACCCTTAGAAACCCTAGGACAACCTTCATAAAACCAAAACCACTTCCATTAGGACATCTTAGCCTTAGAACACAAAACATGGATAGCACTATCCATGTTCTTATCCACCTTATCCCACTCCCAAACACTTAGAAACCAAAACCTACCTTAGAAAACCCAAAACCCACTCTCCAGCACATTTTTGGGCATCCAGATATTAGGCTGGACGTTTGATTTCTGTAGAAACTCAATCCAGGAAGCTAAAACCTGCACTGACACAAAATTAGACGTCCAACCTAACTTCCAAACATCCAATTTTGGAGTATAAGATGTTTGGTCACTTGTCTGGACATTTGAAGGTCTTATTTGGTTCCTGTTTTTGGTGCTAGAAGCTCGAGCTTGCCTCTTTTGCCTTAGAAACCCCACTAAAAACCTTAGGAAACCTAATTAGAGACCTCCTAAGCCTATTCCACTATCCATACCCTTAGTTATCCTATTGCTAATCCAATTAAACTAGCCCATACCTAATTTAGTGCATCTACAGTTGATTGGGTGCACCTAAACTCAATTAGATCCACCCAGTATCTAATTGGATCCTACTTACCCACACAAGTCTAATTAGGCTCATTAGAATCTAGTTAGACTCGACCTAGACCCAATTAGGTTCACTCCTCTCCAATTAGACTCACCTAAGCCTAATTAGTTTCATACCCACCTAATCTAGGTTGATCCAACCTAGATTTACCAAAACCCACACACTTCACTCTAAGAAATTTAAACACACACACACTTTCCCAAACACACACCTTCCTAATCTACCCACTAGTTTCCACCAACTTTAACCAAAAACCCACGCACACCCATTCTAGGAAGGCTTACAAACTTTGTGTCAAATCTAGATCCTAAATAGGTGGCAATTCCTATTTTTGGAGGGCCAACTTGTACTACCTATTTTGGGTGCCACCAAAAGTGGCGACCAAAGAAAAGAACCTTCCCATAAAAAGCCAAGAGAAGAAGGTGTCGTACATTCTCTAACTTTCTATCCTATTCTCCTCCACTTCTCAATTGGCAACCACCCTTCCTTCCACCCTCAAAAGGTCATCCACTCTCCTCCTCCATGGATGGCTAGAATAAGCTTCATGGTGCTCCTCCTCCTCCTCCAAGCATCATCATGGATGGCTAAGCAAGGAGAAGAAGGCTTCATCAACATCCTCCTCCTCTTTTCTTCTTCTTGTGGACGTGCCTTCTTCTTCCTCGATAGAGGATCCACGCCCCATCTTCTTCTCCTCTCCTGGACGGCCATAGAGGAGACCATCTTCAAGGTCTTCTCAAGGACAGCCATTGGTAGAGAAAGGGTGCAACAACCTCCTCTCTACTTGAGTGCACACACCCCTATTCTTCTTCTTAGTGGATGGCCAAGAAGGCTTCTCCATAGCCTTACTTGGTTGATCCCATTCTTTAGTTGTTTTGCTTTATTTTCATGTAGCTAGATTTATAACTACTTAATATTTGATGCATGATATTCTTTCATCTAATGGTTTTATGTGCGTGCTCTTATTTTCACTTAAGATTTTGATACACTGATGAGATGTGGCTCATCATAGCTAAAATGCCCAAGTTAAACTAGAAACTAGGTTAAACACTACTGAATTAACACATGAAAAGGGTTAAGTGTGGGAAATAGTGAAAAGGACCTAAAATATCAAATCTGTGTTAAAAATGTGAAATTAGGCCACTAATTGAGATATTGCATTCATTAGTGTAAAATGACGATCCAATTGCAAATTGAACACATATTTGAGTCCAAAAGTTCAAATCAAAAGCACATTAACTTCCTTGATGTTCAATTATGCTTCAATAAAAACTTGGTTGTATTTGGACATCATTAGGACCTTGCATTAATAGCTTTTCACATAGGTCCTTAGATCATCCTCATTTCATGCATAAAAATACGCCAAGGACCTCTTTGATAACCTCCAAGGTCTTCTTTGCAAGACCTGATGACAGCTTTGCAGGACTTTTTAGCCACTTATGGGCCTTTCCACAAAACTTCTACCCCTTCGCCCATAAGGACCTCAGCACAAAACCACCATTAGAGTTGCAACTGCGGTCTACTGTAGTGGCTCAAGAACACAAAGCATCTCAGTCGTCGCTTCCTTGATCTAATGATCTAATGGAGCGCCAATCGAAGCTTTGTACGCTTCAACAAGTGTAGTCATCTTGCCCCCCAGATCTCATCCAACGGCTGTGATTTGATTTGAAGCTTCACACGTGCCTCTCTTCTCATCCTCATTGCCCAAGCCATAGGTGCTTAATCGCACCTCTGCGGTGAGTGCAATCACTCCTTTGCCTACTTAAGTAGCTCCCCTAAGCTACACGCACACCAATCACTCCCTCCCCCTGAGTGGTTCCCTTTGTTTATGTTGATGCTCTAAGAAGAGATTTTTAAGATGCATTCATTGTAGTACACTCTTAAATCGTACAATAAAACATTTAAATTTATAAACTCAGATTCTAAAGGGAGTCCGAGGTCGTTCACATGGAGCAAACATGGAACTCGCACATTAATCTTCATTTAAAATAGATGAGCACAATCAATTGATCACAATAACAGATATTCAATGAATGAAAACTGATCAGGTTGATATTCAAAAGATCATGAGACAAAAAGAATAAAGAGAATCTGAAAAGTGATAATTTAGATCACCAATTAGGTCCTCTAATTAAGCATGCACCTCATATTCAAATAATCAAATACTATCTTAATCAACTTAACTTAGCTACTCAAATAACTCAACAGAGCTCAAAATAATCCTCAATAAGACGTTGCCTTATCTATATCAGACGACTTAACCTTCAACATAACAGTGCCTCATAGAAGGCACACAAGCATAAGGCTCTTGAGAGAGCCTTCTCCTTTTTCTCTTCTTCTTAAGCCTTTAAGCACAGGCCTTCTTTAGAGGCTAAGTGTCAAGAGCCTCTCCTTCTCAGCACAAGAGCATGGCAAAGGATGGCATAGAAAACCCCCCCTCTCTCTCTTAGAAGTCTCTCCTCCCCTCGTCTCTCTCAAACATGGGGTTAATCGAAGTTATAGTCGAGTATTCGAATCTTGAACAGGGACCAGGCCTACGGGTGTGTGTCATAGGCGAGGAGTGGACGAGTATAAGTGAAGTAGGGACCCGATCCCCGTGTGCTTGGGCAATGAAGCAAAGGCACAAATTCCACTTAAAGGTCTTCGTGCGCCCATCAACTGACGATGTAGGACTATTGTCCCCCACCTCCTTCGCTCAAATGCTACAGCCGATGCTTCCTTTGATTGATGGTGCTCCAGCTATTGTGAAGCCCAATTGAAGCTCCAGATGGTGTCTTGAGGCAAGAGAAATTACACTAGAGAGGGGGTGAATAGTGAATTTAAAAAAATAGTGCAAGACAAAAATACAATTACAAAGAAAGGTATAAGATTAAAACCTATCTACTATAGCAGTTAGGAAACTTCCCTTTGGTGGAAGTGCACCGACGAATGACGCGGGTGCATGAACCACACATAAGCACTACGTCGCTCTCGTAATCACGAAGTGAGAGTGGGTGCACATCTAGATGAAGCTCTCAGGTGTAGAACTAAAGCTTGGAGAGCTAGAGCTTCTTCTCAAGATCAAAGTGACACAATGTATATGGAAATAGTATTGCTTGGTGTTCCTTGGTGTGTGTTTGCTAGGCAAGGATACTCCTCTATTTATAGAGGGCCTAGGAAGGCTTAGGAAGACTTTGGAAGCCTTAGGTAGGCGTTGGGGATCATTCCAAGGCAAATCAAGCCACAATCAGAATCATTAATTATTCTGACAGGGTCATCAGACGTTTAACACAAAAATCAGACATCTGGAAGTCACTCTTAAGACATTTGGAAACTAAATCAGACGTCTAATTTTAAACGGGTTTCCTTACTGACTTGAGTCAGACCTAAACATGGTTCTTTTGAAAGTCAGTCAGACGACATATTGGACGTCTAGCACTAGGTCTGGATGTCTGGAAACCTAATTAACTGCGTGAATGGATTTCCCAAGGCACAAACGGCTAGAAGTCTCTTGGAAAGAGATTTTGGCTTAATCAAGGGCAAACGTCTACTTATCAGGCATCTAATGTCCTCTACGGACGTCTGATAGAAGCTTAAAGGTCATTTCTCAATGATCATATTGTGAAAGCTAACATTCCACTAATTGGACGTCTGGCAAAGTCATCAGACGTTTGCTACGATGTTTGGACTAAGAGTTGGTCATTTGATTTTAACAGATAGAACCTACTAAGTCCAGCCTAAGTGATTGGACATCTGGTTCAACATTCAAACATCTTAAAGTTCATTATCAGACGTCTGATTTTTGTGTTAGACGTTTAAAAAGGCTGTCTGAAGCCTATTTAGGTTTTCTAATTCTTCTATCGAAAACTTAAGTATCCTAGGGTTGTGCAAGTGTTCCTAGGACTACAGTGTTGATGCTTTGAGGCTCTTTAACAAATATTCTAAGACAGAAATAAAGAATAACAAAAGAAAAAACAAAGTACAACGAATAAGAAAGGAAATCTATCTTATTCTTCATCTCCTTCCTTCTTCAAGCTTTTGCTCCTCGCGAAGCTCCTTTTCCTCCGTCAAGCTCCTCCAATCCACCATGGATGTGAGCTTGAACTCCGTCTTTACACTTATAACATTTGCAATCTACCTGAAATCTACAACTTAAAAGCAAATGTAAAATAACAAGTGTTTTGTTATCATCAAAATAAATGATCGTGGTGCCCTTGCATCAACAATCTCCCCCTTTTTTATGATGACAAAATCATAAATAATAATGCATAACAATCTCCCCCTTTTTGACATTATCAAAAAGGTTTTATCAATTTTAATTCTCCTAAACTCCCCCTTAAGGCATGCTCTTTTAATTTCATCTTTTTCATAAAACAAGATAGCTATGTTATTATCTTCCCCTTTCTAAAGGCAATATAATTATGTTATTTTTAAAACCTCCCCCTTAATGATGGACAAATAGCTTCATTAATTTTTAACTCCCCCTATCTAGATCTATTTATCAAAAATAAGGTTCAGAAATTACCTCACGTACCAAGGCCAATAGAATGGCCCATATGCAAGTGGATGCCAAATCAGATGGGGCTCCCATCCGTAGCTTGGTGGCCCAGGCATCGGCATCGGTCTCCAATCAGGCGGTCGACGCACAACGACTTGGTTGTTTGTTCGTCGTCTTCCTCCTTGGTCTACTCCTTGGTCCTCCCAATATGAGTTGACCATCCCTCATCTTGTAATTCCAATCCTTGATGTTGAACTCTCCCTTGAAACCTACAAAACAAGTTTCAAATTGATCTTTCTGTATCCAAGTTAGCTTAGATCTGGATGTGTTAGTTGGTCTCCTTGAAGGAGATCCTTTCTCAACTTTAGGGTTATTGTTAACTTTATTTAACAAATTTTCAAAATTCTTCCTAAGACATGCAAGCTCATCTTTTATAACATGCATCTTGGTTTTTAAGCTAGAGATTTGTAATTTTAAACTTGTATTCTCCTCAATCAACTTACTATTTTCATTGATAAGGTCATTATTTTCTAACAACAAATTATCATTATTAGAACTAGAGCTACTTTCTAGGTTCTTAAGTTTTATCTCTAATCTTTCATTTTCAGTTTTTAGAAAACTAAGATTCTTTTTAATGTTTTTTATTTTCTACCTTTAATGACTTACTAATTTCAAAAATCTCATCAAAGGCAATTTGTAAATCAGAATTTACCTCGTCATTGAAATGGCCATGAAATAAATGCAAGCAGCTTCCTTCTTCTTCTCGGATCTTCCTCTTCTTCCTCCAAACTCAGGTCCTCCCAAGTAGCTTGGAACGCCTTCTTCTTATATTTCTTCTCCTTCTTCTCCTTCTTGAGAAGAGGGCACTCGGGTCGAAGATGCCCTTTCTCGTTGAAATGGTAGCAATGTCTCAGACTATCCTTCTTTTCCATCTTCTTTTCTCTCTTTGAATCCCTACAAAACTTGGAAAATTTTTTAAGTAAAATCTTAAAGTCTTCGTCACCAGAACTTACCTCGCTATTCGATGTGACTCTGAAGGTGAGAGACTTCCTCAGCTTTGGTTCTGGAGTGTCCTTCTGCTTCAACTTCGTCTCGTAGGTCATGAGATTGCCTAAGAGGTCTTCCATGTTGAGGTCCTCTACGTCGTTCGCCTCCTTGATCGCGGTGACCTTTTGTTCCTACTCTAATCCGAGGGAACAAAGAAGCTTTCCTTGAAGCTCCCCCTTGATAAAGGTCTTCTCTAAAGCTTTCAATCCATTCATAATGAGAGTGAACCTAGTGTTCATCTCACTGAACGACTCATTAGATTTCATCGAGAAAGATTCAAACTCTTGAGATAAAACATTTATTTTAGAAGCTCTTACCTTGGACGTACCTTCTTGCGTTACCTCTAGAGTATGCCATACCTCATATGCAGTGGCGCATTGAGATATCTGGTTGAACTCCTCCAGGCTGAGCGCACAGTACAATGCGTTCATTGCTTTCGCATTGAGGGAAAGCTCGCAGGTTTGCTGCTATGAGTAGCCTCTTTCTGGTCTTGCTGGGACTTCGTCTAGGGTTTCGCAACATCCCCATAGAGCGAAGTTAGTGGCTTGAAGCCACATCTTCATATGCAACTTCCAATATGCGTAATTGCTTCCATCAAAGTAGGGCGGTCGGACGGTAGACTGCCCCTCTGATTGTCTTGTTGCAAAGATGCTCCCCTCCATGATCTTCCGCGGATGTAACTCCTAAAAAGCAGAAAACTGCTTTGATACCAACTGAAATTGCATTAGAGGGGGGTGAATAGTGAATTTAAAAAAATATTACAAGACAAAAATACAATCATAACAAGAGGCACAAGATTAAAACCTAGCTACTATAGGAGTTAGGAAACTTCCCTTTGGTGGAAGTGCGTCGACGAATGACACAGGTGCGTGAACCACGTGTAGGCACTATGTCGCTCTCGTAATCACGGAGTGAGAGAGGGTGCACAACTGGATGAAGCTCTCAGGTATGGAACTAAAGCTTGGAGAGCTAGAGCTTCTTCTCAAGATCAAAGTGACACAATGTATGTGGAAATAGTATTACTTGGTATTCCTTGGTGTGTGTTTACAAGGCAAGGGTACTCCTCTATTTATAGAAGGCCAAGGAAGGCTTAGGAAGGCTTTGGAAGCCTTAGATAGCCATTAGGGATCATCCCAAGGCAAATCAAGCCACAATCAGAATTATTAATGATTCTGACAGGGTCATCAAACGTCTGACACAAAGATCAGATGTTTAGAAGTCACTCTTAAGATGTCTGGAAACTAAATCAGATGTCTAATTCTAGAAGAGTTTCCTTACTGACTTGAGTTAGATCTAAATAGGGTTCTTGTGAAAGTCAGTTAGATGACATATTGGACGTTTAGCACTAGGTCTGGACGTCTGGAAACCTAATTAACTGCGAGAATAGATTTCCCAAGGCACAAACGGCTAGAAGTCTCTTGGAAAGAGATTTGGGCTTAATTGAGGGCAAACGTCTACTTATTAGATGTCTAATGTCCTCTACGGACGTCTAATAGAAGCTTAGATGTCATTTCTCAACGATCATATTGTGAAAGCTAACGTTCCACTAATTTGACGTCTGATTCAACATTCAGACGTCTTAAAGTTCACTATTAGACGTTTGATTTTTGTGTTAGACGTCTAAAAAGGTTGTCTGAAGCCTATTTAGGTTTTCTAAGTCTTCTACGGAAAACCTAAGTATCCTAGGGTTGTGAAAAGAAAAAACAAAGTACAACGAATAAGAAAGGAAATCTATCATATTCTTCATCTCCTTCCTTCTTCAAGCTTTCGCTCCTCGCAAAGCTCCTTCTCCTCCGTCAAGCTCCTCCAATCCTCCATGGATGTGAGCTTGAACTCCGTCATTACACTTGTAACATTTGCAATCGACCTGAAATCTTAGACTCAAAAGCAAATGTAAAATAACAAGTGTTTTGTTATCATCAAAATAAACGATCATGGTGCCCTTGCACCAACAGCAAGTCCGCAGCACCTGAAGTTAGAAGTAGCGGTGATAGCGATCGAAGCACTGCTAGTAGGGGCGGAGACGATGGCGATGATAGCGAGCTTCGTTGAAGACCTGAAAACATGCATACGGCCTTGCGACCACGTCAAAACATCTCAAATGCTTCGCCATGAAGTGGTGGGTGTGCTAAAGGTGATTTAGGGCATGGCGTGCTTTGATGTGGGTGATCGGTGACAGAGAAGGTGAGCTGAGAAGGTTGAGTTTGGTGGGGCAATTCAGTGGGTGTTCGGTGGAATTGAGTAAGAGTGTTTGTGCTGAAAGGTGAAGCAGAGCTTATGGGGTTCAAAGCAAATTGTTTGGTGGTCTGTGGTGGTGTGGAGGCCTCGCCGGAGCTCGGTCGGAGCGAAGGAAGACGGAGGGCGAACGGCGACGTCGGTGGTCGAAATAGAAAAAGAAAGAGTTGGGGGGATTCAAGAGAAGGAGGAGATAAGACCTAAGTTACTAGATGAAAGGGGAAGGAAGGTGCCGGCTGTGATTGGCCAGCGCCAGAGATGATGAATCCTCAGGTGAGGGGATGATGAGAAAGAAGGGGTTCTGGACACTCCTGATTTGGCTGTCGAGGAGTGGAAGAATGAGATGAAGACATTCCCTCTACCTATGGTATGTGGCAGAGGGTAACGAAGGAGGTTGGAGGAAACTCACTGGAGCTACGGCAGAGGCAACCGAAGAGAGGATTATGTGAAGAGTTGTGGCTTGAACCGAGCTAAAGAGCATGGATTTGAAATGAGGAAGCTTTTATAGAGCCTTTGAGCAAGTTCTAAATAGGAAACAAGCCTAAATTGACTTGTTCTTGAAGCACAAGAGACTCACGAATCTCATGGGTTTGCTAGGGTAAACAGGGATGATTTGGGATCCTAAATCATCCTCAGATGATTTCTTGCAATGTGAACACCAATCCTACCAAATTTTGTGGGATTTGGTATTGATTTGAGTAGGATTAAGAGTAGTCAAAAGCTCCTTGGAGGTCGGTTGACCTCCAATGGTGGTAGGGGCAGATTTGTAAAGAAGACAAAGAACTTAGAGACCAATCTGCAAAGATTTCGAAAGCTGAGAGGCTAATTGACAAAGAGTTTGACTAAATTAAAATGAAAACTAGGTCAAGATGGATTTTGATTGGAACTAAATTTTTGTATAAACCTAATTTAGACCCAAGGAATCTAGTGGTGAAGTCGGATTTGAGTTTTGACCAAGTATGATTGGGCAATTTATGCAAAAACCTAAATTAGGGTAGAACTCTGTCTATGTCTCTATTTAAGGTCAAAATAGGTTCCAAAGGTCAAATCAAGGATACCAAACCTTATGAAATATTTTTCTATAAATTTTAGAAGGTTTAGATGGATTTTATCCTGGCCAAAACCTCAGTAATTTAAGCAGGTCTGAAATTATGATTTTGGGAGCCATATCAGTTCTCGAAATGCATGGAACCCTGTTTCTGTCTATGTGGGCCCTCTTATCAGACTTTAATGCTCATCAGACCATAGATTAACCCCTAGCTAACCCCATGGTTATTCTGCATGCATGATATGATGTTAAAACTATAGAATTAACTCTAATTTAATGTATTCCTCTCAAAATGAATGTGTAGGGAATTACGACTCTCAGGCGATTATGTAGGAGTATTTGTCAATTAATCCTAACTAATTAAAGCTAGTTATGGCTCATGGTGATGTTATCATCAGTTTACTCCCTCAGCTTCCCTACCTCCTTTCTTGATGGTCGGTGACAAAGACCATTTTCCTCCCTTCATCAATCGCCTCCTACCAACTGGTCATTGGCTCTTGGACATCTTCGTTAGCTAAATGGCCTTCTCCCCTTTCGTCATCATCAATCGCTGGCTGGTGACCTTGGACAACTTCTTCCCTTAGATAGATTTCCCGCTTTATTAGATAGAGTTCCTGCTTTCTAGATTAATTGTAGTGCTAGATAGAGTAATTTAGGAGTAGATTAGGTGTTAGAATTCATTGGTTTGATGAATTAGTGTAGCTTAGGAGTAGATTAGCTTAGATCCACTCCACCCTCTCTGATCTGCTTCTTTGATCAATTTAGATCAGAGAGGTGTTTTTCTATCTTCATTTTGACGCATACAGCTTTCCCTACACATCGCAACTCATTTCTGATTTCCTTGCATTTTGTATTCATTGATCACCTATCCATCAAGGTCAAATTTAGATCTGAAGCTTTGGCTTCTAGATCTGAATTTCACCTAAAACCCATTTGGGGGGTCTCCTACTCACTCCATAAATCCACAAAGACCCCCCTATCTGGTTTTAATTGTACTGATTCGCTCGATTCTTTCATAATTGGTTTTCATGCCCAATCTCATGAATTGGAATCAAATTTGGTTTTAACGGAATTTTAATTGAGTGATTTGAGTTTGGATTTGCTTAATTGGGTGTATTCAATAGTCTTATGTGTTTTATTCTGAATTTGAATTGTAGATGAGCTTACACCCAATTTCTCTTCGCATTATGGTTTTCAAATGGATTTCTAGATGCTAGAGCTAAGGATAATCAGCCTTGCTGATTTGACGCTCTCTTCATGTCTACATATTCTGATGGGATGGATTTGGAATGGAGTTTTCATGCTTTGATATCTTGATCAGGAACTTTGTCTTATACTGTCTATAGTATAAGATGGAGGTCCTATTAAGATGTTAATGCCAATTGGGAGATTTGAGTCTTCATTTTGGTTTTCAAGATGTTTGAAATGAATTAGAGTTGATTTCCTATGAGATATTTATTAAATATGTCAAATCTGATCTTCTAAGAAGGGTTTGAGATGTTGCATTTGATGAGAGTTTTAATGCACGGATTTGATTTTTAATGAGCTTAAAGTGTGATCAGTGTGTTTTTGGATTTGCAAGTATGCATTTGTGACTTAAATCTCCAAAATTAGTAAATTAAAGGCTGCATAGTAGCTACATTCTTTGTGATCTGATCAACTTCTAACTGCTGGTTTCATATTTGAGTTGCTGTTGAAATAGCAGTAGCAATTACTTTAGAAGTTTAAGATGTCTACTGTCATGAGCAGCAGCAAATGCTGGGATTTTTCCAGCATTTAAGATATTGGTGAGCAGCAGCAGCCACTGTTAGCTGTTGTTGTTGAATTAGAGCTGCTGTCATGTGAATTCAGCCACTATTTTTGCTGGAAAAGGGTGTTTGAGTTGGGATTTTAGCTAGGTTTTGAGTGCTTGAGAGGTTGACATGATTTTTAGTGTTGTTTATATCATGTACAAGCATTCATGTACTTGAAATGAATTTTAATTTGATTTGGAGTGCTTGTAATCTTAGGTTAAATTCTTTTGTCAGCTATTTGCATGTAAATCTATCCAAAAATGATAATTTTAATGAAATCACAGCAAAAGTCATGCTTAACTACCCATACATGTTTCATATAGTGTGTTGGATGTTTTGAGATGCCTTAACCACCTTTCCAGCCACTAGACCTCACTTCAAGGCCTTAGGTTTCACTTTCAAAACACTCTTTGAGGCCTAACTTGGTGAACTTTGTACATAAATAAAAACTGCATAAAAATTATAAAAAAATAAAATAAATGTGTCTTGAGTAAGATTAAGTATTTTTTTAGGTGTATGCTAAGTTTCAAGGCATTCTGAACCCTCGGCTTGGTAGAACATACCAATTGACGGTTCAGAATATCTTGAAACTTAATAAAAGAACTTAACATCAAAAACA
The DNA here is from genome assembly GCA_037157565.1 of Thalassia testudinum. Classification (NCBI taxonomy): domain Eukaryota; kingdom Viridiplantae; phylum Streptophyta; class Magnoliopsida; order Alismatales; family Hydrocharitaceae; genus Thalassia; species Thalassia testudinum. The sequence continues at coordinate 1,497,867 of JAZHRO010000080.1, forward strand.
TCTCTCTGTCTCTCACCTCACCCTTTCCCTCTCATCCCCTACCTCTTCTAAACCTATAAAATGCATAAAAATCAGAAAAACCCCAAAAATACTCAAAAGTACCATGTATTCTATGTATATACTTATATATAGTAATTAAACTTAAGCTATAAGCAAATATTGTATAATATGTATTTAATATATATAAATAACATGTATATGTATTTTATGTATTAAATTAAGTATTTAGAGTAATTTAATGTATATATAATCTTATTGTATTATTTTATATTAATTTATATAACTTAAATGTATAATAACAAAATAATTAATTTATATAACTTAAATGTCTAGATGGCGCCACGTGGCACCATCTGGGCCATCCATCTTCTTTCTGTTGTAGAGGGTGCCATGGTGCCTGGATCGAGATGATTTCCACATTGCCGGACTGCGATCGTCGCTTTGAATCCATCCATACGGTCGGATTTTTCATCCAAAGCCCGTAAGGATGTCACATTACCCCCTGGTTGTTGATCATCCTTAGATCGCATATGGTGATACTGGATTCCGATTAGGACGATCTCGAAGGTGTTGGACTTCGATCATCATCCTGATCAGATCCACACATTCGGATCGTCAATCTGAGATCCTGAAATAAATCTCCTTCTCTCTTGGCCATAAAAAGGACGTAATTAACTAAAATATACACAACTACTCTAAATGAAGAATGGTGCATGCTTTGTGATATTTATAACATGAAATACAAATATAAGCCTATGATCATGCATGAATAGGCTTTTTATCCTCAATAGTTGTGTCTACATCATACTCCCATGCCTATCTTTTGCTAGTCCCTAGCAAAATTATGTATAAAAGTAGAATCAGGATTTGATTACTTAGACAAGATTTGTTGATTGCTTTAAAAAATTTCAACCTAAGACCTAGTTACAAAATCTCGACAGTGCCTGGGTGTCTACCAGAATGCAGACCGCCCAAACTCTCACCTTATTTGAAAAGAAGAAGATATAATTTTTTTGCTTTTTTTTCTTTTGTATTTTTTTTTTGGATTTTTTTGAGTTTGAGAGTTTAAGGATAACTTTTTATGGGTACCCAACCCACCCAAGACTTGAAAAGAATTCTAAGTGCTAAGCATCTTATGAAAAGAGTGAAAGACTCACTAGGTGGCCATTAAAACAGACTTCAGGTTTCTACGACCCTAAGTGACCTTAAGAGTTTCTGCTTAAAGGTTTATCTTTTCGAACGGTAGCTTTCTCCCTACTTTATTTTTTTATGGTGTCAACACAAGGGCGAATCCAGTATATATCTCTCTAGTTTATTCTACTTCCTCGCTTCTTCCCTAAGTGTTTTGGGAATTATTGTGCATTTTTGTGAGCTGAGCTCTAAACAATTGGCCAATGGGTTGTTACCCACGGCAACTTACCAGTCATACTCGTGTAGTGAAGTGTGGTTTTTCTTTTATTTTCTCCTTTTTCTATTTTTTTCTTTTTTTCTTTTCTTTTTATTTTTGATCATCATTCTTTTTTCTAAGTAGGTGGCTTACCTGATCTAAGATTTACCTAAAAGTAATAGAATGAGTATGGTCATGTAGCTAGGCTCTGGACAACTGGCCAATGGGGTATTATGCACAACAACTTGCCAGCCATATTACCTTAGAAAGTTCATTAGCTACCCAATTTTCAAAGAAACCACCGAAAAGTGAGTTAGTGCAAATAGTGTGTAGATGCTTAGACTTATAATCCCCTCAAATTAGAGGGCAAGCTGATAAGTCGTGTACTTATCACCCCAATTTATTAGCCAAATTAGAATAAAATTATTTGGCAAGGACTCGAGACTAAGTCCACATTCAAGTGGACACCCGGGCTAATTAAGCTCGAAGACTTGAAGAGTCTAGGTATTCAGGTCCCAAAATATCAATTCCTAAAGTTTGCAACTCCTAATGCTTAAGTTCCCTTCTCCTACTTCTATTTTTTTTTTAATAACAGGAAATTACTGTGACGGCTGCCAAAAAGATTATTTCATAAGATACTGTAACGACCCAGTTCCCGAGCCCCTACGAGACACGAGAACCGGACTGACTCAACTAATCCCAAGACCTAGTCGTCCAACGAGGAAGTAACCAAAAGAGCAGTAAAATAAACCACATTCAACATGAATATAACTAACAGTAAGAAAATACAGCAGCAAGGAAAGAAACTACTACAGTATATACCACCACAACAGTAGAACAACATTCATAACTAAATATGAACTGCAGGTAAAGAAAAGTACAGCGGAAACAAGAACTACTCACTATAACGGAACAAAAAGAGGTACAAGAAACAGTGGTAACTCTACTGGACCCTACTCGGCCCAGCGTCCTCTGCAGCCGCTGACCCTGGCTGCTCAACACCTGGTCTTGAAAGGTAACGAGTGTAACACGTCAGCAAAACGCTGAGTAGAGTGGCAACTAAAACTAAATAAACAGTAGAGTGTACAGTAGCTGTTAAGTTCTGTTACTTTCTTTATTTAAGTCTTTCAATTATCTCACGATTTATCTATTTCTCAGATCTTTCACTTGATCTCGAATGTCCCTCGTGGGAACGATCTTGATTGCAGTCTTTTCCGAACAGTAGAAGTAGCACATGGTGCTCTCCTGGCCGGGAGAGTCCCCCGTGGTGATCCTACTCTCAGTCAACCACCCTAAGGTCACTGACAGACATAACGGTGACTACGGCACGTGCAGTGAACGCACGGGTAGCTAACCCGCACTGGCACGCGGTCAGTCGTTTCCGTTAACAGGTGCGCCCAAAGCAAAGCACGGAACCAGTACAGGGCAGAGCCCTCTCAGTAACAGGGGTCCAACCCCTCCACAGTAACCAAACAGGGGCCTTGCCCCTCCACAGTCCGCGCACCCTCGCCTGACTACCCTGGTTTGCCCCAGTGGGCCTAACAAGTCGGTGTGGGAGGCTAGCAGAACCCCGGGGCCCGTGGGGTAGCTAGTACCTCCCTACACTAGTAGCTCTCCTCGGTACTACGTACACGAGGGCCAGCAAGTCGGTACAGAGTGGCCAGTCCTAACCCTGGGTCCCTAGGGCGGCTAGCTCCGCTCTGCACTAAACAGGGGGACAGTCGCTCTCCTTGGTACTCCGTACTCAAGGGCCAGCTCACTTCCCCAATTCTATCCCATTCGCTTTCCAGGAGTTCTACTCCTAATTCCCCGTAGGGTTCCAGCTCTTTAACTCAGAACATCCAGGTTTCACTTGTTGGTGCTAGAGCACCACGATCATTTGTTTTGATGATAACAAAACACGTGTTATTTAACATTTGCAATTTGAGTCCTAGATTTCAGGTCAATTGCAAATGTGGACGTGTTTAAACGGAACTCGAGCTCGCATCCAGGACGGATTGGAGGAGCTTGACGGAAAACAGAGGAGGTTCACGTGGAGCGAAAGATTGAAGATGGAAGGAAATGAAGAATAGGATAGATTTCCTTCTTTTGTACTTGTTGTATTTTTCATTTCTTTTGTTGCTCTTTATTTCCTTAGATATTTCATGTTAAAGAGCCTCAAAGAACCCTAACAGTAGTCCTAGGAACACCGGCACAACCCTAGGATACTTAGGTTTTCTGTAGAATACTTAGAAAACCAATATAGGGTTCAAACAGCACTTCCAGACGTCTAATTCCAAAATCAGACGTCTGATAAAGAATTTTAAGATGTCTGACTGTTGTTTCAGACGTCTGATAACTGTTAGGCTGGACATAGTTAGTTATGTCTGATGAAATCAGACGTCCAGACCTTAGACCAGACGTCTTAGGAGACGTCTGATGACTTTGCCAGACGTCCAATTAGTGGACCGTTGGCTGGCTTAGAAAACACTCAAGATTATGACCGTTAAAGCCTTATCAGACGTCCATAGGACTTTGCAGACGTCTGATAAATGACCGTTTTGCATCGGCTGACCCAAAATCTCTTCTCAGAGATTTTCTAGCCGTTGCAACGTTTGGAAATCAATTCCCACAGTAAAAGTAGGTTTCCAGACGTCCAGACATAGTGCCAGACGTCCTGTATGTCGTCTGATGGACTTGCGCAAAAACCCTGTTTAGATCTGATTCAAGTCAGGGAGAAACCCGCATAGAATTAGACGTCTGACCTTGGAATCAGACGTCTTAAAGTGGCCTTCCAGACGTCTGATGCCATAGTTAGACGTCTGATGACCCTGTCAAATGCAATCATTGTCCTGATTTCGGCCTGATTCTCTTGGGCTTTGTTCCCAACGGCTATAGAACCCTTTCTAAGCCTTCCAAAGCCTTCCTAAGGCCTCTATAAATAGAGGGGAGCCTTTGCAACACAAAAACACACTTGGATACACTTAGACACACAAGATATACACCTAGAGAGACCAAGATACACTAAGATCAAGTATTTCCACTCTCTTGTGTCCAAGAAGCACTTGCTCTCTAAGCTCAAGCTCCATCATCTTGAGAGCATCATTCCCGTTGCGCACCCGCTCTCCCGGCGTTGATAACGAGAGCGACGTAGCGCCGTCGCGTGGCACACGCACCGCGTCATCGTCGATGCACTCTTGCAAAGGGGAGTTTCCTATTTCCTATAGAAGCTTAGGTTAATTATTTTGTTGGCTCTATAGGACTGTTGTTTTATTTTATCTTTGTATTTTGGTTGGGTATTCGCTTTGCGAATTCCCGTCTCCTTCGTGGGACAAAATCCTTCTCGTGGAGAGAAGGGGTTGAGGAACGCTACCCTCGTACTTGTAGCGTGGTTGTACTGAGGTTGAATCACCCTCGTTCAAAGTGATTCGTTTAGTGGATTTTGATCAACTTGGTTGATCGGAAAATCCTAACTCGAGAGGGTTAGGTGGTGGTTTTCACCCGGTTTAGGTTTCCACCTAAAAATACCTGTGTACATTTTGTGATTGCTTATTTTTGTGAGATTGTTTATATTTTCAATTCCGCATTTTTTTTGTCACGCTGATCTCACCCCTCCAAGTAGGGAACCTTCATCACTTTCCAGTTTCACGTTCTTACAATCCATATTCTCAATCACGTTTATTTATTCATAACAGGTAGCTGTTAATTCAATTCACAGGCAGCTAGTATTTCCTTTCCACATTTTCCAAGACTGCAGTATTCATACATTCCAATAGTTTTCCCATCCTAAGATTCATGCCATATCCTAGGATCTATCATACAATCTAGTTTTCTGACCCTAGGATTCATGCAACATCCTAGGAATCTACCATTCAATCTATTTCTCATTCCTAGGATTCATGCAATGTCCTAGGTTCTATTTATGGTTTCATAATTTAACAGATTATACTTAAAGCCACTCTACCATGTACGACGGGAGTAATGGGGGCATGATCGGGAATCCCGTGTGCCTCTGCGACCCTCAAGACTGCAACGGAACGAGGTCCTATCACAAGGATCAAACACAAGGAGTGTCTCAAAATAGTGTATAGCTACTGTAGACGGGTAGAGGATTTAATTCCGGAAAGAACGCAACTCGAAACGCGGAAAACGGAACCCGAACGGGCCCTCAACGGGTCGAAAACGACGACACTGTGCAAAATCAGACGTCTGGAACTTCTTCCAGACGTCTTAAAAAGTGGATCAGAGAATTACCTTGTTCTGCGTGGTTTCTCAAATGTCCAGAAGCCTGCGGGGGCGTCTGGCCTAGTTCCCAGACGTCCGATGGTCACCCCGGACGTCTGGAAGTCATTTCCGCCATCTGGCACTGGAGCCAGACGTCTGATTCGCGTTGGATGGCGAATCACCGAACCTGCGCGCACCCATCCCTCTCCCTCAGTATGGTCAGTCGACAGGAAGGAAGAAGAAGATGGAAAACTCACCTTTCAGACGTCTGGACAGTCCTCCAGACGTCGTGCTCGTCGTCTAGCTACAAGCACAGACGTCTGATTCTGGAAATTTTTCCAGAACCAGGGCGCAACTCGCCCTCCGCTCGCGACGCCGCGCCTCGTCGCACCTCGTGCGCCTGCTGCTCGGACCGCAGCAATCCCCCCCCGCGTCGCCCCGCGCCCCCTGCCGGCCGGCCCTAGCAGCCCCGGCGAGCTCGCCCTCATGACAGAGCACCTCTCCCACGCACACCGCGGCTGCCGCTGCCGCCCTCGCACTCACTCTCACGCACCTGGAGATGAAGGAGAAGAGGAAGGAGATGGTGGTGACGGAAGTGAGGGGAGGCGTGGCCTTTTAAGGCTGTGCGAGGAGGAGAGAGAAGGAGAGCGGCAGGGGAATCTGCCGCCGTAGAAGGAATAAGCGAATATGCGGGTCTGCACGCTCAAGCGCACAGACGACCCGCGCGTGTCAAAGATAACCGATTTCCAGACATCTGGAAACGATCCCAGACGTCTGGTCAGACATTTGGAAGTGACCTACCTCCCAGACGTCTTAAAAGACGTCTGGGGCGTGCGTTCATTACAGATACCCACCCCCCTATGCTTAGCTAATGCAATGTCCTCATTATTAAAATGAAAGCATGCAGGAGAGCAGAAATGGAAGAATAACACTTGGTTTCAATGAGATTCTGGTCAGCTCGAAATAACCTTTACATGTGCTGTGTTTAGTGCCTTCAGCTAGGTGATGTTCGGCCAATGTTGGTTAGGGCAAGGTGAGAGAAACCTTGTCCGAGACGGGATCAGGAAGCACATGGTCAACAAAGGGTTGGAGACGTTTATCGTTGACCTTGAAGGAATTACCTGTCTTTTAGTCAGAGATTTCAACGGCCCCGTTAGGAAAAATCTGCTCAATAATGAACGAGTCATTCCACTTAGACCCAAGCTTACCAGGGAAGAGCTTCAGTTGAGAATCGAAAAGCCAGACCTTCTGGTTTGGCTCAAAGCTCTTACGTGAAATCATTTAGTCATGAAGAGCTTTATTGCTTGCCTTATAGATTCTGGCATTTTCATAGGCATCATTTCTAAGCTCCTCCAACTCAGATAGTTGGAGTTTCCTGGTCTTCTCGGCCAACTCTAGGTCAAAATTACATTTCTTGATGGCCCAAGATGCCCGGTGTTCTAACTCTACGGGTAAGTGGCATGCCTTACCAAACACCAGACGAAACGGAGACATACTGATAGGCTTTTTGTATGCCGTACGGTAGGCCCAAAGAGCAACATCTAGCTTTTGGATCCAATCCTTCCTATCAGGACTTATGGTTTTCTGCAAAATGTTTTTGATCTCCTGATTGGAGACCTCGGCTTGTCCCTTCATCTATGGGTGATAGGGTGTGGAAATCTGATGATTTACCCCATATTTCCCCAATAAATTTTGAAACTGGGCATGAGTGAAATGTGTGCCACCATCACTGATAATTACCTCAGGAATCCTGAACTAACTGAAGATATTTCTCTTCATAAAATCGATGACCACTTTGTGGTCATTTGTTCGGGTGGAGATTACTTCAATCCATTTGGACACATAATCAACAACGACCAGAATATACTGGTGTCCAAATGAAGGAGGGAAGGGTCCCATGAAGTCGATGCCCCAAATGTCAAAAATTTCAACAGAAAGTATTGCGTTTAGGGGCATCATGTCTTTCTTGGCCATGTTCCTGAGTGTCTGGCATCGGGCGCACGACCTTGAGAATTCCTAGGAATCCTTAAATAATGACAGCCAATAGAATCTAGATTGCAAAATTTTGGCTGCTGTCTTTTTCCCAGAAAAATGTCCACCACACGCAGATGCATGGCAGAACTCAAGTATACTATGGAACTCATTTTCCAAGATGCATCGACGAATAATTTGGTTGGCGCTGATAGATAAAGCTCAGGATTGTCCCAAAAATAATATTTGGCCTCAGACATAAGTTTATCCCATTGTTGTTTGGTCCAATCCTGGGGGATTTGACCAATGGCCAAATAATTGACAATATTCGCAAACCATGGGGTTCGGATACCCAAGATGTAAGGATCGTCTCATCTGGAAAAGTTTCAGAGATAGGGATATCCGAATGAAGAGAATCAATTAGGATTCTTGACAGGTGATCCAACACTACATTTTGTGCCCCAGCTTTATCCCTAATTTCGAGATCAAATTCTTAAAGTAACAGAATCTAGCGAATAAGCCGGGGCTTGGCATCCTTTTTGGCCAAGAGATGTTTCAAGGCCGAGTGGTCGGTGTAAATGATAACATGAGAACCTAAAAGATAAGCCCTAAAGTTTTCTAAGGTGAAGACTACGGCTAGCAATTCTTTTTCAGTTACAGTGTAATTCCTCTAGGCCTCGTCCAGAGTCTTGCTAGTGTAGCAGATTACGGAGGACTTTTTCTCGATTTTCTGACCCAAGATAGCCCCGATTGCATAATTAGATGCGTCTGCCATTATCTCAAATGGGGTTATCTAGACTGGTGGTGTGATAGCTGTTTTTAATAAATCAAATGCCTTACGACATGATTCATCAAACTTGAACAGCGTGTCTTTGGCCAAAAGATTACTCAAGAGTCGAGCAACCTTCGAAAAATCCTTGATGCATCTTCTATAGAAACCCACATGCCCAAGGAAAGAGCGGATCTGTTTACGGATGTGAGTGGAGGGAGTCTAGAGATAGCATCCACCTTAGCCTTATTGACTTCAATACCCCGATTAGAAACCACATGACCCAAGACAATGCCTTCTCAGGTCATGAAGTGGCTCTTCTCCCAGCTGAGGACTAGCTATGTCTTGATGCATCTTTGGAGGATCAATTCCAAGTTAGCTAGGGATGACTTGAAGGAATCTCCGAAAATGGAGAAATCATCCATGAACACCTCAACATAATCTCCCACCATGTCCAAAAGGATGGCCAGCATGCACCTTTGAAAAGTTGCAGGTGCATTGCAAAGCCCGAACGACATTCTATGGAATGCAAAGGTTCCGTAGGGACATGTGAAAGTTGTCTTTTCTTGGTATTCGGGATGGATAGAGACTTAGTTATATCTCAAATAACCATCTAGGAAGCAAAAGTACTTCTGCCCAACTAACCTCTCTAGGATTTGATCAATGAATGGAAAGGGAAAATGGTCCTTTTTGGTGGATGTGTTCAACTTCCTATAGTTAATACAAACTCTCCAAGAAGAAGTAGAATGGGTGGTAAAGGATTCCCCTTTCTCATTAGTCGTAACGGTTATTCCCGCCTTTTTAGGTACAATTTGAATGGGGCTAACCCACGGACTATCTGAGATCGAGTAAATAATTCCAGCATCGAGCCACTTGATTATCTCCTTTTTGACCACTATATTCGGGTTTAATCTCCTTTGCATTTCGCTAAAAGGGTAGGATCCATCTTCCATAAAAACACGGTGATTACAGTAAGATGGCTCGATCCCCCTAAGGTCATGGATGGTCCAACCAATTGCCTCTTTATTTTTCTCAAGGCCTTAATTAATCTCACTTCTTGCCCCTTAGTCAAATCAGCACTAATAATCACAGGGAGTGTATTCTTAGGTCTTAAGAACTCGTATTTCAAATTTTTAGGCAATGGATTCAATTCTAGCTGAGGTGGGTTTAGTACAGAGGGAAGGGAGGATGCTGATGAAGATTCATCAAGACGATTCAGAGGAAGAGGCTGGGAATGAACAAAATCAACAACCACTTCAAGATATGGTAGATTTGCCATGGAGGGTTGTGGGTTGGGTTCTCTAAAGCTGGTGGAGTCCTCAAGTACACTAATCATCATACAAGTCTCAACATTAAAATCGTGATCCTTGAGGTCCTTAATGAATCCACAATCCTCAAATCCTTTTATTGCCATGAAAATATCAAGAGTTAGCTTCCTATCCCCAAAGGCGATTTCCATACTACCGCTCTCACAATTTATGTTAGCCTTGGCGGTAGCTAGGAACGGGCGCCCCAGAATGATGGGCATGTTCCTCAAATCGTTAGGTGCATCCATGTCAAGAACCAGGAAATCTACGGGAAAATAGAAGTCCTTGACCTTGACGATTACATCCTCAATAATGCCCTTCGATGTGGTGACCAAATGGTCTGCTAATTGTGGCGTTACTAAAGTTGGCCTAAGTTTGCCTAACCCAAACCTCTCATAAAGAAAGGTCAGGATTACATTGATGGATGCACCTAGATCCAATAGTGCCCTATCAAAAGTATAGTCCCCAATGACACATGAAATCAAGGGGCCACCTGGATCTTTCTTCTTTTGAGGATGGTGATGCAGGATAACAGAACTTGCCTACTCAGAGAGAATCACCTTCCTCAGAGTGGGTTCTCTCGGCTTACGCTTTTGGGTACATAAATCTTTCAAAAATTTAGCATAAGCCGAGATCTGCTTAATAGCATCGAGGAGCGAAATATTGATCTCTACACTCTTGAATAAATTAAGGAGCTCCTCGTTGCTCTCTAAGGTGTTCTTCTTGCTGATTTTCACTAAGGCTTCAGGGAACGGGATGTGGGTGGTCTCTTCAATTTTCGATCCCTGAGCCTTATTATCTTCTTCAATCTCCTCCTTTTCTCTCTCAAGCTCCCCAGGGTTTTGGCTTTTAGAAGATAATTCAGGGTCCTGGGTTTGCTTTTCACTTCTCAAGGTGACAGAGTTTGTAGAGGCATACGGGTTTGGGTCTTGAAATGGGTTAGTGAAGATTGGATGGCCTTGATTGGTCATGTATCTGGAAGAAGAAGAGGAGGGACCCTGCTCAACCACCTGAGCATGTGCGAGTGGGTCCCTTTGATTTCCGTACCCTTGGGCTCTATTGCCCTAATTTTGCACATTGCGTGGGTTGGGTACAGGTTTGGATGGTAGAGATCCAGGCTGTCGGGTGTTGGTAATAAGCCCGAATTGCAAGTTGTCCAAGGATATCTTCATTTGCTGCATAAGTTGCAGTATGGACCCTTGCATTTCTACCATCTGCCAGTTTAAATTAGCCTACCCTACAGATTGTTGAGCATTCCAAGGTGGGTGAGAAATCGATCTCGGGGGCAACTGGGTGTATACTTGACCCTGACCCATAGATCTTTGAGATGCATAGTTGCTAGGTTGTGTTTAGGTTTGTTGTCCCTGACTTTTCCAGGAGAAGTTAGGGTGGTTCCTCCAACCTAAATTATAAGTGTTGGAATATGGATTGGACCTAACATTCTCCTGTATTGCATATGCATCCTCATAGGGAGAGGATGGAGAGAAGGAAGGATCAGAAAAATTGGGATCAAAGGCCCCAGTTTGGAACCCAAAAGGTTCCGAGAAATCCTGGCTCATAGGTTGAGTCGATTCAAGTTGGTTCACGAATTCCCACCCTGTGGGAGCTCGTGAGGAATGGAATCTTGAATTCTAGGATTGAGTGGGTGTAGATGTGTTTCTCGAATTCCTAAACATCCATTCTTTTAGCAACCAAGTCCATCTTATCAAGCTTGTTACAAATCAATTCCATGTCAAATGAATGAGAATCTTGGATCTCATAGCATTTGACCTAGGTTGTTGGGACCGGTTGAAGGTATCCATGGAGGCGTGATTAATTGAATTCTAGCTCATTTCCTCAAACAGGTCATATGTGCTATCTGCATCCCTATTGAGGAAATTAGCTCTGCAGGAGGCACCACATGATTACGGAGTTATTCGACTAACCCGTGATAGAATATCTGCACGAGTTGCCATTTCGACACCTTGTGGTGTGGACACTTCCTCAAAAGTTCCTAGAATCGCTCTCAGGCACTATGAAATGGTTCCCCCGACCGCTAGGTGAAAGTGATAATTGCTCATCGCAAGGCATTGGTCCGTTCAATTGGGAAGAATTTCTTCAAGAAAGCCGACTTAAGAACGCCAAGCCCATGGAAATGCTTAATCAAACTTAAGACTTGGGGCTTGATTTCTACGTCTCTGGCAGGAATCATGATGCCGGGACGTTCCCCATAGTTTGAAGGATCATAGAAATCCTTCAAGGGCCGAGCACCCTAACCATACATCCGTTGAACCATTGCTGCATCTGCTGCAATTCTTCCAACTGCCTCTGAATCAGCTCCTGCTGGTTCGGGGGTGGGGAGGTGGTTGTTGATCAGCCATGGGATCTGCTTGGCTATAACTCAACCTCCACCTCCAGGAATGGTATAAAGGTCCCTCCAAACGAGGGTTCAATGACCTCCTTCCAAGCATACACTGGAAGGAAGTCGGAAGGACGGGGAAGAGAAGGAACCCTGCAGTACAAAAAATACAAGCTTGTCCTTAGGTTGGGTAGCCTAAAGGTCTACAGACTCTCAGAATCCGTCTTAAGATTATAGACGATTTACTCTACTTGTATCCAGTCAATCCAACCAATTAGAAGGAGAGACTAGGGAGAAGGTTCTTCCTTTGGCTTGCGCCTCCGGTTCCTAGTGTACCTCCCAGCCGCGGTCATTTGACGCTACTCCCCTAGCTAGACATCAGATTGACTAGTATAAGTAGGTTAATCGTGAACAATCTCAATCTGGGCCCCAAAGAGCGAATCAATCAATTTTAGTTAGGTTTGGGATATTTAGTGCTTTCGGAATGTGATGGGCCCTTAATGGGTCGTGCCCTTAATGATTTGTTTTAGAATGTGTGTATGTGCACAACCAAAACATTTTCAACCAAGATTATTGAGGATGAGGTGAATTTTAGGGTTCGAATCTTGCTTAGTAGCTTTTAGGATTCAAATATTAGGTATATTCAACCAAATTTCCAGGAGGCAAACCAAGTTTGAAATCATGAGTTCAAGTATTTTCATTTACAAATCAAGAAATATATGGAGTACCTGGCTTAACCTAATTATTAAATCCTTTGGGACAGCTACAAAATGATTTCCTTTTAGATTAGTTGGTGCGGTCCAAACAATTCAATCAACTGGCCCAAATGCACCATCAATTAGGGCACACAAAGAGGTGATTAACCTAGTATGATTTTTACTCCTTTATGTGTTGAATTGGTGAACTGGTTCCACAAGTCAGAATCCCGGTTGAGTAGATAAAAATCAAGTTATGTGCCACAAATGTGGGTGTATGTAGTGTGTATGTTGATTTGTCCCACAAGAAGTATCTTTTTATTTTGTTTTGTTTTTTTATAATATGCAAGGGTGAGATGAGTGGAGGTGACAAACAAGACAAACAAATTCTATCATAGGGTTTATGCAAACACCTAAGTAGATTGGGTCTTGGTTATTGATGTGGCGAAATGAAACTAGTTGGGGGGGGGGAATGTGGTGGGCACTTACAAATTACTTTACCCGCACTTTACTCCGATCTATTGCACTTGGATATCCTTGCTAGGGTACCTGCAAGATAGTAAATCAGAGACAAGCGGGGTTAATAATAAGTAAATGTAAAGAAACACGGAAGACAAGAAAGCAAATTCCGTTGCCTCCCCCGCAACGACGCCAAAATGATGAGCGAGTTTTGGCGAAGAAAAATTAGGGTTTCAAGAACCCGTCGTCGTAGCTCTCAAAATGCGTTATCAAATCAATTTATAATCGAAACTCCAAGGGAGTCCCGAGTCGAACACAGGGAGGCAACGTTTACTTTTGTTGAAATCCGGGCTTCGTTTTGTTTCTTTTTGGTGTTTTAGGGTTTTATGAATTTTTTTGTGTTTTTGAAAAAAAAAGACAAGCGAGATAACTTCACAAAGTGGAGAACGAATATGATATTTCACAATGGCATTCAAATGTCTATTACAATATGCTAAAACATAAAAGAGATAGAGGTGAGAAGAAATATCCCAAATCGGCTGTTTGGCGAGATGACGACTCTTGGCGGCAGCTTGGATGAAGAGGGTGAGGTGCTGGACAACGGAGGTGAGATGCAGGAGGATGCCGGGTAGAGGAATGCTTCACCAAGGCTTCAAAATGGGGATGAGGAGCTAGAGATGATCTTTTACTGGAATGGAGGTAGGAGGACAGCTCCAAGGCTTCTTATGAAAGTGGTGGGATGGAGGATGAATATTTGGTGGGTATATAGGAGCATTACACTAATAAGAGCCCTTTGGAGCTTGGGAATAAGCTCTCATGGAGCTTTGATAGGTTACTAGAGCTCAGGAGTAGGTAGGAGTAGAGTAGGTAGAGATTGTGAAGAATGGAGGTGTAGGGGGTCCTTTTATAGTGGAGGGAAGAGGAAGAAATTCATGTAGAAGGCTGTAGTGACAGCTGCAAGCATCATTAAAGACCCCTGTAGTTGTCGCTGAAAATCGTGCCCCCACTGCTTACGCCTGCAGCTGTCCTTGAGCATACAGGCAATTAATGACAGTTGCAAGCATCACTAAAGACCCACCTAGGATGTCATTGAAGGTTGGTGCTAGCCATGCACATGCCCACGCTCTACTGTAGCTAAGTATGGAAGCGTCGTGGCCATTGGATCAGGAGTGCACGCCTGAGAGGTGTGGAGATTATGCCTCTTGATTGAGCACGAGATGGCACATCTAGAGGTGCGTCGATGGCCGCGTGCTGCATCGCGCTCATTCATGCACCCACGTAGCCTCATCTCGGCCACTCGTGCACGATCGAGCAGTTGAAATTGAGGTGCTCCTCTTCTACGGCCAATTAAAGGAGCTTGGGAGAGTCGAACCCGTGCCACAGCTATGCTAGCTCCTCTCGAGGCCACTGCGCCACGCGTCAAAGATGTTGCGATTTTAAATTAACCGCAGCCGATGGTGAAACAATCCTATCCATTGGATTTTCATCCTACGGTTAAGATTGTGCGATGGAAGCTCTTTTGAAGAAGGGCGGGCAACATGGCTTCACAAGAGACGTTGGATGGGCATCCAACAGTCCAGATCTTGCGAGGGGAGACACCTTGGAGGAGCGGCTATTGCTGGCCAGTGTTGGGTGGTCTAGATGGCACCACTTGGCGCCATCTGGGCCGTCCACCTTCTTTTTGTTGCAGAGGGTGCCACGATGCTTGGATCGAGATGATTTTCATGTTGCCAGATTATGATCGTCGCTCCAAATCCATCCGTACGGTTAGATTTTTCATTCGAAGCCCGTAAGGATGTCGCATTGCCCCCTGGTTGTTGATCTTCCTCAAATCACATAAGGTGTTGGACTTCGATTAGGACAATTAGGATAATCTCAGAGGCGTTGAACTCTGATCATCATCCTGATCAGATCTGTACATTCAGATTGTCAATCCGAGATCTTGAAATAAATCTCATTCTCTCCTGGCCATAAAAAGGACGTAATTAACCTAAAATATACACAACTACTCTAAATGCAAGATAATGCATGCTATGCAATATTTATAACATGAAATCCAAATCTAAGCCTAAGAACATGCATGAATAGGCATTTTATCCTCAATAGCTGTGTATACATCAATGATGATTGATGAGAACCTCATCATAAATCCTAACTAGCACAATCTAACCTAGATATTCGAGAAAAAGCTCCTACATAACTCATAGAAAGGCTTGACTCAGAGAATTCTGAGTTTAAGAAGAAAAGAAGTCATAAGGGGTAAAAATGCAATTTCACCAACACAATCTGTAAACAGGGTAACTCAGGATCCAAACATAGGTCAAACTAACCTAATAATAAGGAAAGTGGGATGATCTGATCCAACAAGGGCTACAGCAAATCTAAGGAATTAAATGACATTCTGTAACCCTAAAACAAACCCACTTCAATTTACGAGGTTCGAGGCAGGGTAAAAATTGACTAAACCCTCTAAAATTCATAGAAAAATAATCTCTAGGGTTTGGAACCTTCAATTTAGCCTTGGAAACCCATTTTGACCTACATTAAGAACCAAGCCCAATTAATGATTTAATTTGGATTTTTACGTAAATTGGCCAGTTAAACAAGATATGACCTAGAAATAAAATTTACCATTAGAATCCTTAGGTCCCATTTAGTCATGCATAAAAACTTGAGCCTAAGAAGAGACCTTCTTGACCGACTTTGCAATTTGGTCCTCATCTATTACTTTTTGACCCTCAACTTTCGAAACCCTTGCAATTTGGCCCCTAGGTTCTTCGTTGTTCTTTGCATACAGGTCCCTCCTGCAAGTCTCTGCGCAGCACCATGCTCCGGTGACTTTGTGCGGAGCATGGCGCCGTGCAGGGTGAGGGAGGCGTCCTGCAGGATGAACCCGGTGTTCCCTGCGACGTCTGCTGTCGCAGGGACACCGCCATGCCGTCTGTCTTCGCCCACACCTTTCGTGCGAACGCACAGAAGGTATGGGTCAAAATCCCAGCCATTCTCCGGTGAGGGAGGCACGTCGCCTCCCTGCGCCCACCCCTCCTCCACCGCCTTTATAAGGACCAGCGTCGCCAGCCGACTCTGGTAGCTTGGTCCTGACGGAGAAAACCCCTACCATTCCTCTCTTCCCACTCCGGCAGAAACCCACCAGCTCCGGCGGCTCCTCCTCCTTCTTCTCGTCGCTCTGCTGCAATACCAACAGCAGAGCCACCTTCTCCTACTCTTCCCGCGTTGCGCCGTACCCAGCGCACGCCCTCCTGCTCTCTTCCTCGCCGCCGCCCTCCCCCTCTGAGTATTTCTTCTCCGGCGACAGTCGGTACGACTGCCGCCCTGCTCCGGCCCCCCTCTTCCCTATAAGTAGGTAACAGTTATCTCCCTTCCTCCCCTCTTTCTTTTCCCCAACTCAATTTGTTCAACCGCCCCTCGACAACGCCTGACCACCCTCGTCTTCCACGCCTCCGGCCAACCTCCGGCGAGTCACCCCCATCATTCCGCCACTCCACACGACTCGCCAACCGACCCAAAACCTCTGCCTCATCATGCTGAACCACTTCCGCCCCTTCACTGCCACTCCACACCCACACAAAGCCCCATCGAACACACCCACTTTTCCGGTCACAGGTCGACCTAGGCACGCACGCCTAGGCCATCCTGCGACCTGCTACACCCCGCATCACCTTCGCCGTGCCACGGCGAAGGTCACCCTGTAGTCTGAATAGGCCGAGAGGCCGTGTTTTTATCTGACAGGGTCAGAGCCCCAGCCGCCATTGACGACGACTGAAGGAGCTTCTACACGAGCTCCAAGCCCTGCAGCAGCAGGATCCCAGCTGAGGCGAGCTGCAGGGACTTGGGCGAAGGCAACGAGCAGGTCTGCGAAGAGAGGCGAGGACACAGCTGCTGAGGCCAGGTCGTGGCTCTCCTGCGAACGCGCGCGAGAAGGGCGAGCAAAATAGTCCCACATCATAAGTTTTCGAAACGCCGCGCTGATTTAAATTGATTTTGTGTTTTCTCTTAATCGCCTCGAGACACCTGGGGTGAGGTCCCGCACCCCATCACCCGCCCGGTTCTCGAGTTCACCACGCAGATCCAGCGGACCCGACCCGACACCACCTGCGCACTCCTCGCGTACCATACACGCCGGTACGCCTGGTCCCGGGTACGCTACCCGACCCGATAACCCGGCTCTGGGAGAGCTTCCTATGAGCGGTTTGCAGAGAGAGAGAGAGACGTGCGGGTAGAGGAAAGGGTTAGGTTTTGCTTTGTGCAGGGACAGGGTGCGAGGAAAAAGATTCACACTTGGTCGCAAGAAGAAGAAGAAGAGGAGCAGAAGAAGAAGAAGCCTTGCAGCTGAGCAAGGCAGAAGGCCAAGGAAGACGGAGAAGAAGAGAAGGAGAAGCAGCAAAGGAAGAAAGGGGAAGCACTATAGCAGACCGCCATTTCCGTCGTCTGACTGAGATATCAGACGACGGATGAAGCTTCAGGGGAGACAAAGCAGAGAAGAAGAAAAAGAAAAGAAAAGGTTCCACAGCTGAAGTGAAAGAAAAGAAAAGAAGGAAGAAAGAAGATAAAGAAAAGAAGAAGAAGAAGAAGAACTGAAGAAGAAAGGAAATACAGAAGAACTGAAGGCCACCAGAAGATCAAGGAAGAAGACCCGAGAAAGAAGAGAAGAAGAAGATAAGCAAAGAGAGAAAGAAGAGAAGAAGAAAAAGCCACAAGACACAAATCTATTCCTCTCTCTCTCTCTTATTTTTGTAATAAAGAAACATTGTACTTCTAGAATTCCAGTAGCTCCCTGAGTTCGACCTCGGGAAACTATTTCCGAGTAAAAAAATTGTAATGGCAATGACAATCGTAGCTATTTTATCTATACCACAACGATATTTCTATAATAAGCACTAAAACAAACAAAGACTAGCCACGATTTTGTCGGGACATCCGCCATTTTCAATGATTTTGCACACTTCGAAGCTTATGATGATGATTCTGCACACTTCGAAGCTTTTGAAGATCATCCTCCTCACTATCCACATCACCTACCTCCCCAACCACCACCACCTTTTCCACCTCCTCCTTACCCTAACTTTTCGAACCCACCACAACCGGAGAGAGGTGCACCAAACCTACAACACCTATTAATACACAACTTCAGATGAACACACTTACATAATAGGTGCAACAACTTACTGAAGCCGTACACTTGCGAACCCCCGTTCCCAGGCTATTAGACCTCAACTACGGGATTACTATAATCCTATAGTTGCACCCATTATGCCTGCAATTCGATTTTCTGTTAGGGGTTGTGCTGCTGAATTGAAGCCAAACATAGTTGCCCTTATCCCTCACTTCCATGGTCTTGCTTCCAAGGACCCTTTTCAACTTTTAGAGGAGCTAAAAAATCTTGCTCAAACTTTGGGTCCGCAGAGCCATGATCAGCACACACTATTGATGAAGATGTTCTCCTTCTCACTTATAGATAAAGCCACCTTCTGGTACCACACTTTATCCCGAACTACACTGATAGAAAACTGGCCTTCTTTGGAACATGAGTTCCTAAAGAAGTATTTTCCCGTAGGTTGCACTAAAACCTTGAGGCATGCTATCACTACTTTTACACAAAACTTAGGAGAACAGATGCATGAGGCAGGGGAAAGATTCAATGAGCTCTTAAGAAAATGTCCCCACCATGGTGTCCCATGCTAGCAACAAGTCCAGATCTTCTATCATAGTCTCCATGATGGCACACGAAACTTTGTAGATGCCACATGTGGCGGCAACTTCCTAGGATAAGGGTTCTGCCTTTGAGCTCTTCGAAGGTGGCTAAAAACTTGATTAATAACGCTTCAATGAGCATTTTTAATAGAAGATCCTCGCATTCACACTCTGAGGTACATGAAGTTCAATCCAACATACACGACATGGAGATTGTAGCCAGTCAGTTGGATAAAGTGGGATTTATCAAGAAGAAAGTAGATGAAGTATGAAAATTCCTCTCTAAACCATCTTCTTCTCAGTCACCAGCATATCACACTTCTTCTCAGTTTCCTATAGGGAGGGAAACTGTGAACAATCTATTTGTGACACCACCACCACCATCTGACTATTCATTGCGCTATCTTTCCCCATCGATCGGAAGAACCTTTGTTCCTCCATATTCTGACTTCCCTACACCTTCTGGAGCTTCGGAGGAGCTTCACATCATTCAAAACAATTCATATTCACAGACCTACAACCTTGGATGACGTAATCATCCAAATTTCTCATGGTCGGAAAATTCACAGAGACCTACTTTCCAACAACCTTCTACACCACCACTTCAAAACCTGACCAGAGCAACACCTCCACCACAACCACCACAGCATAGTTATCCACCATGTGCCTACCAACAGCCCCAACCAAGGCCTACCTAGTACTCTCAATCTGGGCCTACATGAGATGAGCTATTGGGCAGAATCATGAAAGTACTTGCTGATATGCAGCAATGGAACATTGCCATGCAGCAAAAACAATACGGGGCTTTAGCTGAGATGAGAACCTAGCTAGCACATTTGATGGATTCCCATCAAACACATTCACTCGCATCTTAGACACAACCTAATCCTAGGAACATACCAGCCCAGAGGTATGTACATCCTAGACCACCTGTGTAAGGTCAAGCACACTTTATCTCACAAATCTTGCATGAACCACCTAATTTGTACTTTGATCCTAATTCTTCTTATCCTGAACCACAACCACCTATTCTTCCTAATCTAGATACACCTTCTACGTCCTAGGATGAACCTAATGCCATCACTACTAGGAGTGGTAGAAGCACTGTTGATCCACCATTTCCTATTTCCATATCTCAACCTGGACCTTCCACACCTCCATCTAATTCGCCTCCTAATCCTAACTCTTCTAGACTTAAGATCGATCCTCCTACAAGCACTTATGTACCTTTTCTAGAGGCTTTAAAAAAGAAGAGTAAAGGAAAGAAGAAACAGACTAGTGTGACTCCTTAGGAGGATTTGCTTAAGCTCTTTAAGCAAGTCCATATAAACTTCCCTTGTTGGATGTGATTTGCCACATCCCACTTTACGCTAAGTTTTTGAAAGACCTATGTACACGTAAGTTTAAAGCAAGAGTTCAGAAAGGGAGTAGTCATATTATCCTACCAGAACAAGTTAGTTCCATTATTTCAAGCAATCTCTCTATAAAAAAGAAAGATCCAGGCACCCCTCTACTTTCCTATATGATAGGAAAGACCACATTCAATAGAACTTTAGTTGACTTAGGTGCTTCCATCAATTTTATCCCAACCTCCCTCCTGACTCAGTTTGAGGTTGGCAATTTGAAGCCAACCAAGGTGTTCTTGCAATTAGCTGACCGATTAGTTAAGACGTCTCGGGGAGTGTTGGAAGATGTTATAGTGTTGGTTAAGGACTTTTATTTCCCTATTGTAACGAGCGCGTGCCCCAGACGTCTTTTAAGACGTCTGGGAGGTGGCCCAGACGTCTGTAAAGACGTCTGGGATCACATCCAGACGTCTGACCAGACGTCCGGGATAGTTTACAGACGTCTGGAGAACAGTTATGCTCGCACGGGATATTCGTCTGCGCGCCTGTGCGCGCAGACCTGCGAACCTGCATCTTTCTCTGCGGCTGCAGGCGACTGCGACCGCCTCTCTCTCCTCTCCGCGCGGCGTTAAAAGGGGGGGGGCGCGCCTCCCCTCCCGTCTCCACCATCTTCCTCCTTCTCTCCTGCCTGTGCGCGAGAGCGAGCGGACGCGAGGGCGCAGCGGCAGCGGCAGCCGCAGTAGGCGCGGAGGAGCTGCGGCGTGCGAGGGCGGGGCTCTGCCGTGAGGGCGAGCTCGCCGGGAGCGGCTTGGCCGGCCGGCGGAGGGCGCAGGGGGCGCAAAGCGTCGCGGAGAGGGACCTGCTGCGGGCGGAGCAGCGGACGCGCGAGGTGCGACGCGGGCGGCGTCGCGAGCGGAGGCCGAGCAAGGTTCTGATTCTGGAAAAATTTCCAGAATCAGACGTCTGGATTGATATCCAGACGGCAAGGTCGACGTCTGTGATATCATACAGACGTCTGAAAGGTGAGTTTCCGCTTTCTCCTTCTTTTTGTCGACTGACCGTACTGAGGGAGGGGGGTTGGCTGTGCGCAGGTCCTCTGATTCGCCATCTTTGCGAATCAGACGTCTGGAATTTGTACCAGACGGCGGGAGTGACCCCCAGACGTCCGGAGTGACCATCGGACGTCTTGGATCTAGGCAGACGTCCCCACAGACTTCTGGACGTCCGGGGAACCACGCTGAGCAGGTAATTCTCTGATCCACCGTTTAAGACGTCTGGAGGGAGTTCCAGACGTCTGATTTTGCACAGTATCATCTTTCTCGACCCGTTTAGGGCCTGTTTGGGCTCCGTTTTCCGTGATTCGAGTTGCGTTCATTTCAGAATTAATTCCTCTACTCGCCTACAGTAGCTATACACTGTTTTGAGACACTCCTTGTGTTTGATCCTTGTGATAGGACCTCGTTCGGTTGCAGTCTTGAGAGTCGCGGAGGCGCGCGGGATTCCCGATCACGCCCCCATTACTCCCGTTGTACCTGGTAGAGTGGTTTTAAGTATTAATAAAATCTGTTAAAGTATGGAACCATAACTAGAACCTAGGGCATTGCATGAATCCTAGGAATGAGAAATATATGGAATGATAGCTCCTAGGTGTTGCATGAATCCTAGGGCCGGAAAACTAGATTGTATGATAGATCCTAGGATATGGCATGAATCCTAGGATGGAAAAACTAGTGGAATGTATATTACTGCAGTCTTGGAAAAATGGAAAGGAATATATAAGCTGCCTGTGAATTTAATTAACAGCTGCCTGTTATGCATAAAGAATCATGTTTGAGATCATGGAATGTGAGAACGTGAATCTGGAAAGTGAAACATATGATGTTCTGAGATAAAGAGCTGGAACCCTACGGGGAATTAGGAGTGGAACTCCTGGAAAGAAAAGGAATGGAACTGAGATGTAGTTTGTACTGTCTCTTGGGTACGCAGTACCAAGGGAAGTACCTGTACCTGTTTTAGTGCAGAGTGGGGCCAGCCGCCCCAGGGACCCGGGGTTAGGCTTGGCCGCTCTGTACCGACTTGTTGGCCCTCGTGTACGTAGTACCGAGGAGAGCTAGTAGTGTTAGGAGAGTACTAGCTACCCCACGGGCCCCGGGGTTCTGCTAGCCTCCTTCACCGACTTGTTAGGCCCACTAGGGCAAACCAGGGTAGTCAGGCGAGGGTGCGCGGACTGTGGAGGGGCAAGGCCCCGGTTTGGTTACTGTGGAGGGGTTGGACCCCTGTTACTGAGAGGGCTCTGCCCTGGTTCCGTGCTGTGCTTTGGGCGCACCCGTTAACGGAAACGACTGACCGCGTGCCAGTGCGGGCTAGCTACCTGTGCGTTTATCGCACGTGCCGTAGTCACCGTTACGTCTGTCAGTGACCTTGGGGTGGTTGACTGAGGGTAGGATCACCACGGGGGACTCTCCCGGCCAGGAGAGCACCACGTGCTACTTCTACTTTTGGAAAAGACTGCAATCAAGATCGTCCCACGAGGACATCCGAGATCAAGTAAAGGATCTGTGAAGTAAATGAAATAGTGAGAAAAATTGAAAGATGTAAATAAAGGAAGTAATAGAACATAACAGCTACTGTACACTCTACTGTTGCCTTTAGTTAGTTTGCCACTCTACTCAGCGTTTTGCTGACGTGTTACACTCGTTACCTTTTTCAGGACCAGGTGTTGAGCAGCCAGGGTCGGCGGCTGCAGAGGACGCTGGGCCGAGTAGGGTCCAGTAGAGTTACCACAGCTTTGTACCTTCTTTTGTTTCTGTTCTAGTGAGTAGTTTTGTTTCCACTGTACCTTCTTTACCTGCAGTTTTTGTTATATGATAAATGTTGCTTTACTGTTGTGGTGGTACCTACTGTAGTAGTTTCTTTCCTTACTGCTGTACTTTCTTACTGTTAGTTATATTCATGCTGAATGTGGTTTATTTTACTGTCTTTTGGTTACTTCCTCGTTGGACGACTGGGTCTTGGGATTAGTCGAGTCGGTCCGGTTCTCGTGTCTCGTAGGGACTCGGGAATCGGGTCGTTACAAGATGGTATCAGAGCAAGGTCGTCCCGAGAAGTGAATCAACTGACTGGAAAATAACCAATTCACATGTTTATAGCTAGAGTAGCCACCACAACATATCTCTTGACATGAGCTCTTAGAAGTGTTGTTAGGTACCGTCTGTTTTGACGTTTCCGTTTTGTTTCGCGTCTCCATTGTAGGAGATGCCGCGTCGTGGAGCTAGGAGGGTGAGCCGCAGGCGCGGCCGAGGTCAGGGCCCGGGGGACAAATATGTCGGGCTTGGAATACATACTACCCCTCCTCTTCTCCTGAGTATACCGTCTCGGGACCTCGTCCAACTGATTCGAGAGGTGGTTCGAGAAGAATTTCAGCTTCCACCCACGTCGCCACCCCCTCCCCCTTCCGAGCGTACGACAGGGGAGTTAGTGGTGGAACGAGATTTCCGCCGCCACACCAGGCGTGTTAGGAGAACTCAACGGAGACACGTGGCGTCCGCAGGAGAGCCGTCACGTTGTGCAGGGCCATCAGTGGCCTTTAGGGGCCCTCGACAGGGGCCAGTCGCCAGCACCGGACCCCCGCCTAGCCGACAGCAGGAACTCACTGAGGGCGGGAGTCGGGTTCCCCTCTGCTACCAGTGTGGCCAGCCGGGCCACGTCAGGAGGGACTGCCCATCTAGGGCAGGAGGTCAACAGATACTTCCCGCGCCGAGCACTGGAGGGCGCGCAGGAGGCCGCGGTTTCCAGGCGCGAGGAGGAGGACCGCAGTCGCGAGGAGGGTACAGGCCAGCACCTACCCGTCCGACGCAGAGTGTGGCTGCTTCGTCCGCACCTAGAGCTGAGGGGCGTATCAACGCCCTAACGCACAGGGACGCCAGAGCTTCGGGATCCGTGGTAGCAGGTATGGTTTCAGTTTCTGGCAGACTCGTTTACACGCTTTTCGATTCCGGCGCTACGCACTCGTTTGTCGCAGACGGTTTCACAGTTAGTTTGGACCAGGATTATACATTGTTAGAGAACCCGTTCGTAATCAGAGGTCCGAGTGGTCAGCTGTTTGTAGCTGAGGAGGTGTACACGGGTTGCGGGGTCAGCATCGGGGGACACAGCCGGCCAGCTGACCTGATTATGATACAGATGGAAGACTTTGGGGTGATCCTGGGGATGGATTGGCTGTCCGCTTACCACGCCTTGGTAGACTGCTTTGAGAGGAAGATTGTCTTCTCCATTCCGGAGTTGCCTTCCTTCGAGTTTCACGGGCAGCCAGTGGACGGAGGTTTCAGGTGCATTTCGGCACTTCGGGCGGCGAGACTTTTGAGCCAGGGGTGTGAGGGCTTCTTAGCTTGTGTTGTGGTAGAGCACAGCCCCGTGGCAGACTTCCAGAGCATCCCGGTGGTCAGAGAGTACCCCGACGTGTTTCCAGACGAGTTACCAGGACTACCGCCCGAGCGTGAGATCGAGTTTGAGATCTCACTAGTACCAGGGACCAGCCCCATCTCCACCGCGCCATACAGGATGGCACCGCTTGAGCTGCGAGAGCTCAAGTCTCAGTTGCAGGACCTTTTGGAGAAGGGTTTCGTGAGGCCCAGTGCGTCTCCTTGGGGAGCCCCGGTACTGTTTGTGAAGAAGAAGGATGGGACCCTACGCCTTTGTGTGGACTACCGACAGCTGAATAGGGTCACCATCAAGAACAGATATCCGCTGCCGAGGATTGACGATTTGTTTGACCAGTTGCGGGGTGCCACGGTGTTTTCCAAGATCGACTTGAGGTCTGGATACCACCAGTTGAGGATCAGGGAGACCGACGTCTCCAAGACAGCTTTCCGCACCCGGTACGGACACTACGAGTTTTTGGTCATGCCGTTTGGGCTGACCAATGCCCCCGCTGCTTTCATGGACCTGATGAACCGGGTGTTCAGACCGTACTTGGACCAGTTTGTGGTGGTTTTCATAAATGATGTACTCATCTATTCTAGAGATCGGACGCAACACGGACAGCACTTGCGGATGGTTCTGGACACTCTGAGACGACGCAGGCTGTACGCCAAATACAGCAAGTGCGAGTTCTGGTTGAGGGAGGTGACCTTTTTGGGTCATGTGATCTCTGGAGACGGCCTGGCGGTGGATCCCGCCAAGGTCGAGGCAGTGCTCAGGTGGGAGAGACCACGTTCAGTCACTGAGATTCGCAGTTTCCTGGGACTGGCAGGTTACTACAGACGGTTCATCAGAGGGTTTTCGCAGATTGCACGTCCTATGACACAGTTGACTCGGAAGGATGTGCCTTTCGCTTGGACAGACGCCTGTGAGGCGTGTTTTCTGGAGCTGAAGGAGAGGTTGACCTCGGCTCCCGTGCTCACCATCCCTGACAGTAGTGGCGGGTTCGTTGTGTACACGGACGCTTCCTTGCAGGGGTTAGGAGGGGTGCTCATGCAGAGGGGTCACGTGGTCGCTTACGCTTCGCGGCAACTGAAGCCCCATGAGCATACCTACCCTACCCACGACCTAGAGTTGGCAGCTGTTGTCTTCACGCTGAAGACATGGAGGCACTACTTGTACGGTGAGACCTTCGAGATTTTACAGATCACAAGAGCCTCAGATATCTTTTTGACCAGAGGGAGCTCAACATGAGACAGAGACGTTGGTTGGAGCTCCTGAAGGACTACGACTGCAGCATCTCCTACCACCCGGGAAAGGCCAATGTGGTGGCTGACGCCTTGAGCCGTAAGGCGCCCGCACGCTTGGCCAGTCTACAGTTACAGAGTTGGAGCCTTTTGGAGGAGGTGGGCAGTTGGCGACCTCTAGAGTTACGAGGGTACTGTAGGGCAGTGACGGTGACACGGCAGACCAGGCCAGAGTTGATAGACCGCATCATCACGGGACAGATGGCCGATCCGTACTTGCAGTCTTTGCGCGACAGAGTACTATCAGGGGACCCAGGGGACTTCTCTTTCACAGACCAGGTGTTACGCTTGAGGGGACGGCTGTGCGTCCCCAGAGACGAGGAGCTGTTGAGAGAGCTCCTGACTGAGGCACACGGTTCCAGATTCACCATACATCCCGGAAACACGAAAATGTACCATGACTTGAGACGCGAATTCTGGTGGAGAGGGATGAAGCGGGATGTGGGTGAGTTCGTGCAGCAGTGCTTAGTGTGCCAGCAGGTGAAAGCCGAGCATCAGAGGCCTGCAGGGCCGCTTCAGCCGCTTCCAGTGCCAGAGTGGAAGTGGGAGAGCATCACCATGGACTTGGTGGTGGGCTTACCTGTTACCCAGCGAGGACACGACGCAGTCTGGGTAATAGTGGATAGATTGACGAAGACGGCACGATTCTTGCCGATCCGAGTCACTTTGGGACCAGCACAATTGGCAGAGAGGTATATCCGTGATGTGGTGCGACTACACGGAGTTCCGCGGGAGATCGTATCCGACCGGGATACCCGCTTTACGTCCCAGTTTTGGGCTGAGTTGCAGCAGGCTTTGGGGACGAGGTTGAGGTTTAGCACGGCTTACCACCCCCAGACGGACGGACAGTCGGAACGCACGATACAGACACTTGAGGACCTTTTGCGTGCCTGTGTACTAGACTGGAGGGGCTCTTGGGAGGAGCACCTGCCCCTGGCGGAGTTGCATACAACAACAGTTATCACTCGAGCATCGGCATGGCTCCCTACGAGGCTCTGTACGGACGGAAATGCACGGCACCCTTGAGTTGGGTTGAGGTGGGGACCAAGTGGGAGGTTGGCCCCAGGTTGATCCGGCAGAGTCAGGAAGTGGTTGAGCAGATCCATAGACGACTCCGCACTGTCAGGAGCAGACAGAAGAGCTACGCAGATCGCAGACGCAGAGAGGTGCAGTTCGAGGTTGGGGACCACGTCTTTCTTCGTGTTTCGCCCATGAAGGGCTTACAGCGGTTTGGGGTGAGTGGGAAGCTCGCGCCGAGGTTCGTAGGGCCCTTTGAGGTCCTGGAGCGGGTTGGACCCGTTGCTTACAGACTTGCCCTTCCCCCGCAGCTTTCTGGTGTGCACGACGTGTTCCACGTGTCCAACCTCAGGAAGTACGTAGCCGATCCCAGCCACGTACTGAGTCACGAGAGCGTCGAGGTGAGCGACGACCTGACCTACCCCGAGCGGCCAGTACAGATCCTAGACCGACCAGTCCGCAGGCTGAGACGAAAGCAAGTACCCCTGGTAAAGGTTTTGTGGAGGAGCCAGCGGTACGAGGAGGCTACCTGGGAGCCTGAGGCGGCAATGCGGGAGCGGTACCCAGAGCTTTTCGCGGGTACGTCTTTTCGGACCGGCCTCGGTCCTCTTTGAGTTTGTTATGGTTATTTGGACATCCTTTTCCCGCACCCTAGTTGGCGCAAGTTTCGGGGACGAAACTTCCTTTGAGTTTGTTATATTGTAACGAGCGCGTGCCCCAGACGTCTTTTAAGACGTCTGGGAGGTGGCCCAGACGTCTGTAAAGACGTCTGGGATCACATCCAGACGTCTGACCAGACGTCCGGGATAGTTTACAGACGTCTGGAGAACAGTTATGCTCGCACGGGATATTCGTCTGCGTGCCTGTGCGCGCAGACCTGCGAACCTGCATCTTTCTCTGCGGCTGCAGGCGACTGCGACCGCCTCTCTCTCCTCTCCGCGCGACGTTAAAAGGGGGGGGGCGCGCCTCCCCTCCCGTCTCCACCATCTTCCTCCTTCTCTCCTGCCTGTGCGCGAGAGCGAGCGGACGCGAGGGCGCAGCGGCAGCGGCAGCCGCAGTAGGCGCGGAGGAGCTGCGGCGTGCGAGGGCGGGGCTCTGCCGTGAGGGCGAGCTCGCCGGGAGCGGCTTGGCCGGCCGGCGGAGGGAGCAGGGGGCGCAGAGCGTCGCGGAGAGGGACCTGCTGCGGGCGGAGCAGCGGACGCGCGAGGTGCGACGCGGGCGGCGTCGCGAGCGGAGGCCGAGCAAGGTTCTGATTCTGGAAAAATTTCCAAAATCAGACGTCTGGATTGATATCCAGACGGCAAGGTCGACGTCTGTGATATCATACAGACGTCTGAAAGGTGAGTTTTCGCTTTCTCCTTCTTTTTGTCGACTGACCGTACTGAGGGAGGGGGGTTGGCTGTGCGCAGGTCCTCTGATTCGCCATCTTTGCGAATCAGACATCTGGAATTTGTACCAGACGGCGGGAGTGACCCCCAGACGTCCGGAGTGACCATCGGACGTCTTGGATCTAGGCGGACGTCCCCACAGACTTCTGGACGTCCGGGGAACCACGCTGAGCAGGTAATTCTCTGATCCACCGTTTAAGACGTCTGGAGGGAGTTCCAGACGTCTGATTTTGCACAGTATCGTCTTTCTCGACCCGTTTAGGGCCCGTTTGGGCTCCGTTTTCCGTGATTCGAGTTGCGTTCGTTTCAGAATTAATTCCTCTACTCGCCTACAGTAGCTATACACTGTTTTGAGACACTCCTTGTGTTTGATCCTTGTGATAGGACCTCGTTCGGTTGCAGTCTTGAGAGTCGCGGAGGCGCACGGGATTCCCGATCACGCCCCCATTACTCCCGTTGTACCTGGTAGAGTGGTTTTAAGTATTAATAAAATCTGTTAAAGTATGGAACCATAACTAGAACCTAGGGCATTGCATGAATCCTAGGAATGAGAAATATATGGAATGATAGCTCCTAGGTGTTGCATGAATCCTAGGGCCGGAAAACTAGATTGTATGATAGATCCTAGGATATGGCATGAATCCTAGGATGGAAAAACTAGTGGAATGTATATTACTGCAGTCTTGGAAAAATGGAAAGGAATATATAAGCTGCCTGTGAATTTAATTAACAACTGCCTGTTATGCATAAAGAATCATGTTTGAGATCATGGAATGTGAGAACGTGAATCTGGAAAGTGAAACATATGATGTTCTGAGATAAAGAGCTGGAACCCTACGGGGAATTAGGAGTGGAACTCCTGGAAAGAAAAGGAATGGAACTGAGATGTAGTTTGTACTGTCTCTTGGGTACGCAGTACCAAGGGAAGTACCTGTACCTGTTTTAGTGCAGAGTGGGGCCAGCCGCCCCAGGGACCCGGGGTTAGGCTTGGCCGCTCTGTACCGACTTGTTGGCCCTCGTGTACGTAGTACCGAGGAGAGCTAGTAGTGTTAGGAGAGTACTAGCTACCCCACGGGCCCCGGGGTTCTGCTAGCCTCCTTCACCGACTTGTTAGGCCCACTAGGGCAAACCAGGGTAGTCAGGCGAGGGTGCGCGGACTGTGGAGGGGCAAGGCCCCGGTTTGGTTACTGTGGAGGGGTTGGACCCCTGTTACTGAGAGGGCTCTGCCCTGGTTCCGTGCTGTGCTTTGGGCGCACCCGTTAACGGAAATGACTGACCGCGTGCCAGTGCGGGCTAGCTACCTGTGCGTTTATCGCACGTGCCGTAGTCACCGTTACGTCTGTCAGTGACCTTGGGGTGGTTGACTGAGGGTAGGATCACCACGGGGGACTCTCCCGGCCAGGAGAGCACCACGTGCTACTTCTACTTTTGGAAAAGACTGCAATCAAGATCGTCCCACGAGGACATCCGAGATCAAGTAAAGGATCTGTGAAGTAAATTAAATAGTGAGAAAAATTGAAAGATGTAAATAAAGGAAGTAATAGAACATAACAGCTACTGTACACTCTACTGTTGCCTTTAGTTAGTTTGCCACTCTACTCAGCGTTTTGCTGACGTGTTACACTCGTTACCTTTTTCAGGACCAGGTGTTGAGCAGCCAGGGTCGGCGGCTGCAGAGGACGCTGGGCCGAGTAGGGTCCAGTAGAGTTACCACAGCTTTGTACCTTCTTTTGTTTCTGTTCTAGTGAGTAGTTTTGTTTCCATTGTACCTTCTTTACCTGCAGTTTTTGTTATATGATAAATGTTGCTTTACTGTTGTGGTGGTACCTACTGTAGTAGTTTCTTTCCTTACTGCTGTACTTTCTTACTGTTAGTTATATTCATGCTGAATGTGGTTTATTTTACTGTCTTTTGGTTACTTCCTCGTTGGACGACTGGGTCTTGGGATTAGTCGAGTCGGTCCGGTTCTCGTGTCTCGTAGGGACTCGGGAATCGGGTCGTTACACCTATGGATTTCATTGTCCTTGACATGGAGTACCTGAGGATATTTAGAACACACCCATCATACTATGAAGACCTTTCTTGGTGACAGCCAAGCCGAACATAGATTGTGAGGAGGGCCTATGAGAATTGAAGTTTGGAGATCAGAAGATGAAGACTGACATATTTAAGGTACAGAAGGGACCATCTTGTATCTTTTTGAGGAAATTTATTCCTTGGATTCTTTGGACTGGTTGGTTGAGGATACCTTCATTGATTCACTCATAATTAAACCTCAATTCCCTTCTACCTCTAATCTGAATCTTCCTGAGACACTTGCTAGAGAGACTTTGGATTTACCTCCAATTCCTTTAGTGTCTTTAGGATCTTCTGATACCTCCTCTCCTACTCCTTCCTCTGATCCTACATTGTTGAGCTTAAACCTCTTCCTGGTTCACTTAAGTATGTCTTCTTAGGATATGATCAGACTTATACTGTAATTATCAACTCTCATTTGAACTCTATTCAGAAATTACGATGCATTTCTATCTTGAGAGCACATAGACAGGCCATAGGATGGAGCTTAGTGGATTTGATTGGCATTAGTCTTTCTTACTGCACACATAGGATCTTTACTGAAGAAGGATCTAGACTTACTAGACAGGCTTAGCATAGATTGAACCCGACACTTCAAGAGGTGGTTAAGAATGAAATGATTAAGTGGTTAGATAATGGAATCATTTTTCCTATCACTGATAGTCAATGTGTGTCTTGTTTAGGCAGTGCCTAAGAAGGCTGGACTTACTGTCATTACCAATGAGTCTGGAGAAGTCATTGCAATACGGATTGCAAGTTTGTGGCAAGTATGTATTGATTACCGCAAACTCAGCCAAGCCATGAAGAAAGATCATTTCCCACTATCCTTCATTAATTAGATACTGGAAAGATTGGCAGGGAATATATTCTTTTGCTTTTTGGATGTCTACTCAAGCTACAATCAGGTGGTAATTCACCCTGATGACCAGGAGAAAAAGACCTTCACTTGCCTCTATGGAAATTTTTCTTTTCGTAGGATGCCTTTTGGACTGTGTAATTCACGTGCTACTTTTCAGCGGTGTATGTTGCAGTTGAAAATCGTCGTAGTTGGTGAGAGTAAAACGCGTCGTAGTATAGTGATGAAAATCGAATCGACAACATTTAAATTTATAAGTGCTCAAAAAATCGTGAGTTTCGAGGTTGTTTACAGGGAGCAAATATGGAATTCAATCACTAGTTAGATGTGAGAAATAATGAGCATAATAATCAATTACAATAAAGATATGTAATGAATAAATCATCTATTCAAAAAGATATTCAATTAATAGTAAATTATATCTCAGAATCAATGGGAAAAAAATATAAATGAAAATCTAAAAATGGTGGTTTGAACCACCAATTAAATCCCACAATTAGACATAAATTCCAATACCAATAGTAATCTCAAGCCAATTCAATTTCTCAATAGTAGTCACAACTACTTAGCCATGTCAGCTAAGTTCTCAATAAGTCCACAGTAACCTTAACAAAGCCACAATCAGACATCGGACACCAAGATCAGACGCCTTAAGTGGTAGGCTCAGATCAACCTCAGAGTTTGCTAAGTGTTTAGCATGTGTGCACATTTCTCGAGGCAAAACCTCCCCCCTCCCTCCTTAGAATTTCTCTTTCTGTCAATAATCAAGTCGGCTAATCGAGTAATTGGGTTGAGAATAGTGACCTGACTCATCAGCATGGTGTAGCGGGTGAGGTGTGAGGCAAAAGTGAGGAGGGGACCTCACCCCTATGTACGAGGCAAGCAACCTATGTGACAAATGCTTTAAATACGCATTTCCGAAAGTAAATCCACGATGTGGCACTAAATGTGCCACATTCCTCTTCGCACGTGTGCTGATGATTGGAGCTTCAATTCGCACTGCTGCTGAGCTTTTCTCTCAAATTGGAAGCCTGACTACCTTCGTGGCTTCAGTCCGCGGCTGTTGGTCGTGGTGATGAGGTCGGAGTTGGTTGGAGTTCAATGGTCGGAGATGAGGACGACAACGGTGGCGACGAAGACCTGAGAAGATGAAAATGACCTTGTGGCCCCAATTAGTTAGGTGGGAGCTCTGCTGTGGTGAGGTGGAGCTAATGGTGGTGGCGATTATGTGGTTGGTGCAGTGTAGTGGTTAGACAGTGACGGCGAAGGTGGTTTTGAGTGGGTGTGTCTGGCCAAGTAATGGAGGAAGCAAAGCTCCTAATTAGGTTAGGACTTTTGCTTGTGGAGGTGAGACAGAGGTGGTGGTGGTGGTGGTGGTGTAGTGATTAGTGGCGTGTAGTGGCTGGACGAAGCTCACCGAGCTTCGCTGGCTGGTGAGCGAGATTTGTACGCGTAAAGATTTGAGTTAGAAGCCTATTGTCATAGTGAGTTAAAAATCCGTTACCAGGTAAGATTTATAACCAAAGTTTGAGGTGAGCTTCGAGTTGAACACGGGGAGACAAACATTTGGTTTTGTAAATCTGCATTTGCTTTTATTTGTTTTTGGTGTTTTTATCTTTTGCAATTTTTTTTTTGATATTTTTATAAAACAGAATATCATGCGAAATAATTATTATCTAATCTAATCTACTCTAGCAGAAAGAGAGAGAGAGAGTATCAATATATATCTAAAAGATTTGCTACAAATAGAAAACTGAAAACTACACTAGAAAGCGATAAAAGATAGAACGAGTTGAGAAGAATCTCCCTTGACGGTTGCTTGGAGGACAACACGCTTTGACAATGCCAGGACGAAGATGGTGAGAGGATGGATGATGAAGGACGAAATTGGAGGAAGGAGGACGGGGCAGGACGACGTCGCAATGGGGATCTACTTCTGGATCAAAGTGACAGGATGGCCACGGGATGCTCCATGAAGGGGGGTGAGAAGCGGGAAAATCTTTTTATATTTCTACTCTAAGGAACATCCCGAGCTTAGGAGCTTAGCACCAGCTCCATAGAGCTTTGGAGGAGGTATGGGAAGAAGAGGAAGAGATGAAGAAGAATGGGAGGGCTGGTGGTCCTTTTATAATGGAGGAGAGGAGGCAAAATAAGTGTACAGGTCAATAGCGACATTTACAATCATCTGTGTAGCTCCGTCGCAAACCTCGTTGAAGCCCTTACACACCACCACTGGTGCCCGTTTGCACAGCTACTAAGGCATGGTCGATGGAGAGTTGTTGGATCATCATCTCGCAGCTGAGGATCATGCGAACATCGCACCTATTGATTGCGTCGGATGCCGTGTGGGATCATGCATTCGATCACATGTTCATTTGATCGCATTGTGGAGGAATGTCCATCGCCTGATCACGCGTTGAGGAGATGAATGGCGTTGGCGCGGGCTCATCAGGGCCGTACGATCAAGATCGTGCGATCCTATTTCAATTGGGCGTGCTGGGGGCACGTGGGATGATTTGCAGTTGCATCCTTCATTGTGTGAAGAGGCTTTGACCACTGTGCTACAAGGAGCTTTGTGTTGAGAAGTTGAAATAAGGCACGAGTGTCTACAATCATTAATTGAAAATCCAATGGTCCAGATTGAAGGATGCTTAAGAGAAGAGGGGAGGCCGGCAGCGTTGGGCGGCTATGATGGCGCTATGCGATGTCATCATGGCCGTCCATCTTCTTTGCTTTGCAGATGACACCATTGATATAGGATTGGATTGATTTCCTCACTGTTGAGCTACGATCATCAATTCGAATCCATCCATACGGTCGGACTCGTCATCTGAGGTTTGGATTTATGCCACCTTATGCCTTGGCCTTTGATCTTCCTTAAACTACATAAAGTGCAACACTACAACAAAAAGTACACAAGGTGACGAAGAAATAACGTCGATTAACTACATTTTGAAAGTTCTTCCCTACGAGGAGGGTGACGTAATAATTGCGGAAATAAAATATAAAGCAATCTCACAAAATAAGCAATCACAAAATGTACACAAGTAATTTTTAGGTGGAAACCCAAACCGGGTGAAAACCACCACCTAACCCTCTCGAGTTAGGATTTTCCGATCAACCTAGTTGATCAAAATCCACTAAACCGAATCACTTAAAACGAGGGTGATTCAACCTCAATACAACCACGCTACAAGTACGAGGGTAGCGTTCCTCAACCCCTTCTCTCCACGAGAAGGATTTTGTCCCACGAAGGAGACGGAAATTCGCAAAGCGAATACCCAACTAAATAACAAAGATAAAATAAAACAACAAACCTATAGAGCCAACAAAGTAATTAACCTAAGCTTCTATAGGATTTAGGAAACTCCCCTTTGCAAGGAGTGCGTCGACGATGACACGGGTGCGTGAGCCACGCAACGGCGCAATGTTGCTCTCGTAGACAACGGCAGGAGAGCGGGTGCGCGAAGGGAATGATGCTCTCAAGATGTAGAACTTGAGCTTAGAGAGCAAGAGCTTCTTGGACACAAGAGAGTGGAAGTATGTTGCTTAAGTGTGTCTTGTGTTTCTCTTGGTGTATCTTGGTGTGAAAAGGCTCCCCTCTATTTATAGAGGCCTTAGGAAGGCTTTGGAAGGCTTAGAAAAGCGTCCATAGCCGTTGGGAACAAAGTCCAAGAGAATCAGGCCGAAATCAGGACAATGATTACATTTGACAGGGTTATCAGACGTCTAACTCTGGCATCAGACATCTGGAAGGCCACTTTAAGACGTCTGATTTCAAGGTCAGACGTCTGATTCTATGCGGGTTTCTCCCTAACTTGAATCAGATCTAAACAGGGTTTTTGTGCAAGTCCATCAGACGACATACAGGACGTCTGGCACTAAGTATGGACGTCTGGAAACCTACTTTTACTGTGGGAATTGATTTCCAAACGTTGCAACGGCTAGAAAATCTCTGAGAAGAGATTTTGGGTCAGCCGAGGCAAAACGATCATTTATCAGACGTCTGGAAAGACCTAAGGACGTTTGATAAGGCTCTAACGGTCATATTCGTGACTGGTTGCTAAGCCAGCCAACGGTCCACTAATTGGACGTCTGGCAAATTCATCAGACGTTTTCTAAGACGTCTGGACTAAGATCTGGACGTATGATTTCATCAGACAGAACTAGCTATGTCCAGCCTAACAGTTATCAGACGTCTGAAACAACAGTCAGACGTCTTACAATACTTTATCAGACGTCTAATTTGGGAATTAGACGTCTGGAAGTGATGTTTGAACCCTATATTGGTCTTCTAAGTATTCTACAGAAAACCTAAGTATCCTAGGGTTGTGCCGGTGTTCCTAGGACTACTGTTAGGATTCTTTGAGGCTCTTTAACATAATTTTCTAAGGAAAATAAAGAGCAAGAAAAATAAAGATAAAAGTACATGAAAGGATTAAAAAGAATCTATCCTATTCTTCTTGTCTTCTATCTTCAATCTGTCGCTCCACGCGAACCTCCTCTGTTTTCCGTCAAGCTCCTCCAATCCGTCCTGGATGCGAGCTCGAGTTCCATCTAAATACGTCCACATTTGCAATTGACCTGAAATCTAGGACTCAAATTGCAAATGTTAAATAACACGTGTTTTGTTATCATCAAAACAAATGATCGTGGTGCTCTAGCACCAACACATTTGTGGCTTTAGCACCAACACATTTGTGGTTATATTTTAAACCTAACAGCGATTTAAATTATTTATCATTATTTCTTTTAAAAATAAAATAATTTTACATATTCATGGTTAAACTTATTAAACAACAAAAAAATTCGTTATCGTTATTTTTAATTATGATAAATAATCGTTGTTATATTATTATTTGTTAATAAAAAATATAAGACTTAATATGTAATATTTACAAACAAAAGTCCTCTGGTCTCTCCGATCGTCACATTCCCTAACCCTTCCACTCTCCCTACCCTCTCCCAAGCCCTCTCGCGATCTAAGATCGGAGAAGCTGTCCCGCGCACCATCACCGACGCAACCATCTTCGATTCCTCGATCGATGCCGATCGCAACCCCTTCCGATCTCTCCTACTTCGTCATTACCTAGTGGAGATTGACGTTGAGATCAACGCGCTGGTTCGCCTACGTCTCAAGGGCCTGCGGGCAACGTTGGGGGAGCAGGGGAGGCGGAAGCTCCAAGAGGCCATGGCGGTATTGCGGCTCTCGTAGTGACGGCTGAGGGAGAAGGACACGAAGTTCGATGTGACGAGGAGGCGTGTGGCAAAGCTGGATTCGAGGGGATGGTAGGTGATTGCGAAGGGGCAGATCTTGCTCCACGTGGCGAGGAGCATCGAGGCGATGGTCGTGATCCTCTGCGCCGCGATCAAGCAGGCCGAGGCCTCGGCACCCCTTCGCAACTAGGGGGACGAGGAGTCATGCTGCGACGGCGGCGGGGGTGTGTTGGGGGAGGAGGGAGGAGGAGGAGGAAGTAGAAGGAAGTCCATTCTTCAGTTGCATGCTCGTAAAGTCAAATCCTCATTGTGTTGGAGGTGATAGTTTGTGCATAATTTGTTGTATATATCTAAGGTTTTCATGTTTGATTTCAAGTTTTTCCAGGTTTAATTAAAATTAGCAAAAGGAATTGTATCGATCTCCGAGAGATATGAAACGGCCAAAGCCTTAGCTTCTCCTTTTGATCGAGGAAGAAAAGAATAGGGTATTTGAATCGGATTCTCCAATCCAAGCTCGTGCAGAGGCTACTATCTTTTTCCTTTTCGTCTTTAATTCAGAATTTTGTTGGATTTCGGTTCTAGACCTTTTTGCCCCCCTTTTTTTTGCTTATATTGCTCTTTGGACGGTAACATTTGAGATCAAAGCTCCTTATTGGCACCTTCCCAGATCAAGATAGAACAACGAGAAGAGGCGGATGACATGTTCAACTTTCTTGCCACTTTAGGTGAGCTGCAATTTTCCAACTTTTTGGTCTCCATTAGGGCTTTCTGTTTTGAAAGATTTATAGATTGATCTCTGCCCTACTATTCCTAGAATATGTTAGAATAGTGTACTTGGTAGAGATTCAAGGATGACTTCTGCATGCCAAGGCCAGCATCTTTATTAACAAACAGTTAAACAAAGATGAGAATTTTCTATTCATTAGGTTGAGAGATTTGGAGATAGATGTTACTTCAAAAGAAGTTTATTTCTCCTGCTATATTTGTAGCATCAATTGCTTAGCTTTGCATTGTATACCTTATAAGGGCTTGTATGGTAGATCATGAGGAGGAAAAAGGGGTTGCTGTCCTATACTAGATGTAGCTATGGCTTCTCAGATGAGGACAAACTATTTATTGTAATGTATCCTTTTGGTTAAAACTGTTTAAGTTTTTCAAGTCATAGGTTATTAGATTGTAGTAAACCTTGCATCGGAAACGAATCTGGTGTGGATCCTACATATTCCCTTCTAGTTTTTTTTTTTGGAGTATGGATAAAAAGAAAAACTAATTTCTGCTCCAACAATTGCAATGGTCACACTTAAGGGTATCAGATCTAGGAGTTCAAGTGTGGATGGTTCCATGGACACGTTTCCATGAAAACAAGGAAATTTTGACTATAACCAATGTTAAAGGAAATTGCCACTCACCATTCCAACTTGCATGCAAAATGGAAAGGGAGGGAGGAGTTAGACTCACAAGATGGTGAAGATCTGAAAGCTGAGGCATCGAGTAGTGTATTTTGTCATGTACATTGATCTCTTTGCTTGCATATTGAGACAGCACATTCCCTTGAAGAGAGGACCTCTTCGCAAGTGAGAGGGTTAAGAACTTCATGCAAGCTCTCCCGTTGTAGTTTTTTTTATTACTTGCAGCAGGAGCATGGGTCCTAACAGTTATTTCAAGCGCAAAAAAAAAAAAGAAATGGCAAAAGAAAAGCACCAGCACTCTAAAAACCCACTGCCAACCACCAGGCCCTAATGCCACTTCTTCCCAACCCAACACCTCCTGCCCCCACCCTCTCTGCTGCAAATGTTGGGTGTGGTAAAAAAGTTCCCATGTTGTTATGGGAGTTTCTCCAAGTTAGTATGTTCTTAACCTGCGGGTGTGTCATAGATATTAGCAATGGTTATGCAGTCTAAAGTTGCTCATAATTTGTTTCATGTTCTCGAATTTACCCCCTCTTCATCTTAGTGAATTTGGGAATAGTTGTCGTTGACTTGCTTGATTGTGTCTATGATGAATGGAGGAGCCCGTCAGATCCTCACTCATGCTGCATGCTTGGAAGAATGAGTAGTGGATCGACGGATTGAATGCTGTGTGTGATTGTGTGTGTGTTTGTTTTGTAGATTGTGAAACAGAAGGGCTTTGGTTTGCTCTGAATTGGGGAGTGCTGCTAACATAGTAGTTTGGTTGCTTGACTAGAGGGTCTTGTTTTTTTGGCTTTCTTATAGGTATATGGACTGCAGACATGTGCTTTTAGTGCATCTATTTCCTTCTAATAACCAGGCTATGTAAATTCTGGATTGTCTTTTAATCGGAGAAATAATTAGCGGCTAATTACATATTCTTATGTTATGCAGTAGATATATCTTCTTTTTCTAATGAATTTTTAGACACAAATTATTGTATTTATTTGGAACATAATCTACTTTCTGAATAAAAATTAATGTATTTATTCAGCTTTCAAAAAAAAAAAAAATGTTGAATAAATCTGTGCCTTTCTTTTTCCTATAGGATAATCTTTCCAGGGGAAACCTTGGTACAATTAGGGTTCTAGAGGAGCAATTTCCTGAACCTGGGAAGCTGCAGTTCCTTTTTTTTAACTGGATGCTGCAATTAGGGTTCTATAGGATAATCTTTCCACAAAGCACGATTTCTACCCTATGAAATTCAAGTACCCAATCAATCTATATGTTTGACTTACAATTCAAACGCGCCTGAAAAAGGGACCCTGTCAGTAATGTATAGACAATTAAATTACCAAAATCTTTTTTGTTAAAGTTTTTTTTGATCAAGCATCCATAGGTCCCAATAAAGATGCTGGCAGGGGAAGCCAAGGAAATGAGTTAGAGTGAATAGTGAACTTGTCATGCCTTGCACCCAACAAATCAGCATGTCCTAGAATGTTAAGTTGTTACCCAACTCATTACAAAGAATATTGTTCAAATAAGACATGTAAGACTAGTTGGGCTTCAAATTTCAAGTTGAAGTTCCATTCTATTGGTGTTGAGCAGGTTTTAAATATAAAAAACTGCACCAACAGTACAGAACTGTACTTGCAAGAGCAGTGCAACACATGTTGAAGGTAAATGGTGCCTCAACAAGAACTAAAATTGTATGTAATATTTTTCCTCTTGTTATCCAGGGAACCTTTTTCTTTGACTTCAAGGAGAAAATTTTAATATTAAATGGATTGTGGAAAATATGAGAAAGTGTGATCTTGTAGTCTTTTTTTTTTTAAAATTGGGTAGGTATTGCTATTACCATCATGGTATTTAACATACGGTGGATGATAATATGAGAAAGTCAAGCATGGACAGAAAGAACAAACTCTAGATTTGATGCTTACCCATCCTACATAGGTATGTATAGGACCATGATGAGAAATCAACATAGGGTCACTGGAATACTAGTGAATAGGCATCCCGAGAAAAAGCGAGAGCCCCATAATTATCAGGTTCCTCATGGAGTTCATATTTATAAACTGAAGCAATGATAGACCAGTAGATGCTGCCAAATAAAAAAGGAATTTAAATGAATGAAAAAAAAAGAGGAACTGGATGGAGCTAAATAAACTGAAATGGAAAAGTAATCTGAATCGAAAAACTTTTAACAGGACAAGTTCAACAGCAGCATCGGTCCTTCTGATATGATATTTGCCACTTATGATAGGAGATTGATGGGAAAATAGGTCATGCATTTTTGGGAAAGGGATTTGGTCTCTTCTGAAAAAAAAAACAAAATCAGCAATCATAAAGACAGGGTATTTTGGTTCCAAAGGACTTGTCAATCTAAGTTCTAAAGCAACAACACAGCCTAGGCTTTTTCTAGTATTAAGAGTTGGAGTGGAATAAAGGTATATGTAGGCATGCATTCTAACTTGAGATTTGTATCCTCCCTCAGGATCAGTATTCATACAACAATTTGTTCCAAATCACCTTGTTGGTTTCCTAAGAATTGTTTAGAGATTCTTACCTTTGCAATTTTTATCTTTTTGCGACTTGTTTCTGCACAGAATCCTAAGTGCAATGGATGATTGTCCTATTTAGTGATGTTTTTGATGCATAAATTGGAGTTCCTTATGGGTCCAGAGAAGCCTACTTCTTGTTGTTATCTTTTTTTGACACAAAGGCTGGGTTTATTTGTTGGAGTATTTCTTAGACTTTCTTTTGTTCAGAAAAAAAACTATCTATACTCAATAATCTCCGAGAAGTCTTTCATAATAAGAGTATCAAAGGTTAATAAATTTAAGAGTGAATCTCCTCGTAAAATCATGACATCATTTATTAGAAGGCAAATCTGTTTTGGGATAGTGTCACTTTTCTTCAACTGCAAGGTCCATAAAAAGCCATGGGTGATTATGTTTTGGCTTGGACCTGTAGGTAGCTAGATGGAAAGAAAGTAAAGTTCCTGTTTGAAAGTATCCCAGCAATGATCTTCTTAAGTATGATCAATCCAATCTAGAGAGAATTTAGCTAATCCCTATATATATATTGTAAAAGAGCACCGAAAAAACAAGTGATCAGCATCTTCTAACTCAGTTGAATAGAAAAGACAATTAGCATCTCCTTGAGCTTCCCACTTCAAAAAATAATTCTTTGTATGAATATGCATATTTTGTGCTAACCATAGAAGTAAATTTTAATGGTGCCTCGACACTCTAGGTACCCTACAATTACCAAGAAAAGAAACATCTAACCTCTCTCATGTGCCCCACAGATGTTGACATGCCTTTAAATAAGGCTGCAATGTCTTGACACCCATCCATCTGGTGGCTCTGGATTTTTTACTTTGAATTTTCTTATGTTTTTGTCATATACTTTTACCTACTTATCTGTTTTACATGTCAAGTTTCTGACACGTAATCTATCTAGTTCCTTTTGTTACTCAATATGGTATGATTTTGTTCCAGGGATTCAGAAAATTTCCCCAACCTCTGCAACCTTGAATGCTGCCTATGCAATTTCGAGAAAAGATGTTTCAAGGCAGGTTATCTTTCCAAGTATATTTCCCAAAGTTAAACAATTTCCCTATCTACATCATTCTTTTTTTTTTTTTTTGAAACAGTGAGGATTGCTATCGTGATTCGATAGCAATCCGGAGGGCAGTATATTTCATATCAAACCTATCTACCTCATTCTACTGTAATTGTTAGTTCACAACTGGATTTGTATAGATTTAGATTAGCATCAACTCTAATGCCCATATCCAACGTCCATATCTTTACATTTAATATTTATTGGATAATTCCTGAAACCTTTCCATTAATTCGCTTTATCATTTCTACAATTTTCATCTTCCACTGATATTTCTCAGGGAAATATGTATATAACCTACTTTTGGCTTACTTTATGATGTGCTTTCCTTAGCATTCTATAAATGGTTTGTGTTATTCTAATATTAATTACTTTGTACACTTTTTTAGGCCTGCTATACAACTTCTTGGGGCCAGCAAACCCATCATTGTTGTGCACTTCTGCGCATTCATTGTCAACTGCGAGAGACACAATCTGGTATTTGGCTTTAATTAAAATTGAGCATCTTGTTTTTTGTGTGTGACTGAGTTTTTATAATTGGTTTCAGCAATGGGGTTGTTTAAGCTTCCTTACAGAATTGTTTTTGCTATGGCCACTCTGAACTTGCTTTATGTATATGACACTGAGAGTGGTTTGCCAATTCCATCTTCGCTGGCCTTCATTATGCAGCAATCACGAATATTGCATGGTGAAATGGACTATCATCTTTTGTTCTAATCGTTCTGATTGTTTAATTGCAACTCTTATTTTTTTCTCTATT
Source organism: Thalassia testudinum (assembly GCA_037157565.1). Classification (NCBI taxonomy): domain Eukaryota; kingdom Viridiplantae; phylum Streptophyta; class Magnoliopsida; order Alismatales; family Hydrocharitaceae; genus Thalassia; species Thalassia testudinum. Next base: position 1,540,112 of record JAZHRO010000080.1, read on the forward strand.
TATTCTCAGGTCTCCTGATGCAAAATATCTTGCAGTTTCCTCTAGAGATTGTTTTTGTATGCTTGTAGAATTTGAAAACAATGAGTTGGGATCTGCGATACCACCAGATGGTAGACTTTTTCTTATGGTCAATATTCTGTTTTGTTGCTAGTTTGTCTAAGCATTTGAAGAGTGCTTGAAAATATGCCTAGCCTATCTACAATTGAGTCCTTTTTAATAAAATCTAATTAGCTCATTGGAAACTGTCTTTTTCCAGCAACACCAAGTTTGTGTGCTTATTCCATCTCTATCTTAGAATTATTCATAAGCTGAGTTAAGCTCTGGTTTAATGACCTGTTCTTGTGTACGAGGCAATGAAAAAGTAAGAGCACATACCAGTTGGTCAAGGTAGGGAGGGGTAAAACTGATTTCAACTGAAGAAACAAAGGACAAGTGGGCAAGTTTACATCTGACTAAAGAAACTCAGGAACTAGTTGGTCTCTGTCTTGTGAAATACAATCATAGAATAAAAAAAATAGAAATCAAATGATGTAAAATGAAAATTTTCCAATGCAGTAGGTATATTTCCTACGCATGGAGATGACCTAGAGATTGACAATGCTGGGGAATTAAGGAGCCTGACTTCTATTCTCATTCTAAATTGCCTCACTTTTTCTTAAATTAGTAAAATGTCCTAGAAAATAAGATAATTAAAATGAAGTTTCACAGCCTTTGATGCTATACATGTTGGTGTAGCATGGAAAGCCTACATTTCAAATTTTTGCTCAACTGTTGCTTCTGGATAGTTTGGCACAATACTATTTAGCCTAAAATCAGAATTTCATATTGGACGAGGAGGTATTTCACTTGTTGTTTGTGAGCTAGGCAAAATTGTGGACATTCTTTGACTTGCACACATTTATCAAATATTCATTTTAAGCTTATCAGGTATTATTATGGAGCTTCCTTGATCTTCAACTGCTATTTTGGTTCTTAAAGCTGGTATTTGGTTTATATTATAGTGATGTACAATATGACCATATTCAGTATTATTAGAATAAAAAATTTTCCCCTCATAAATGCATAAACCATCTTTTTGCAGGGTTGAATTCTACTGGATCAATGGTTGTGCTCCCTCAAAATGAGAGAAGGGACAAAAATGGAGATTGACAAATCAGAGGTTAAATTGGCTAATCTCGAGGAAGATGTGATGGTGGTTAAAAAGATGAACATCTGTGTAAAGTTGATGATCCTACTACTGGTGATAAATTGTCCTTGTGCTGTCTTGAGCTTTTCCTTTTTTTGGTGAAAATTATACATTTTTTGGAATATTTCTTTTGATTATGAAAATGAAGTTTCGAAGAATGAGTAGCACACCTAGGTGATCCTTTTCTCTCTTTGCTCCTCTCTTTTAATTTTTTAGGTGCTTTCTTAGGTATTCAAGTTATTTGTGAACAATCTCACTCCCAAAAGCTCATGTTCTTTTATTACTTGATTTTCTTGTATATTGAGCAACCATTTATTTTCTAGGTTGGTAAAGATGGATAAGATGTAACAATCTTGTCAACAATGGGGATTAATAATGTACATGTAAGAATCTATATGTATCATACTTAAATGATTCTTCTATGATTACTTTTCAGTATTACTTGATATTTCAAATTTTTATGTATTAAGTAATCACTCTTTTGTTCATCAAGAGTGTTGGAAAGGATTGCCGTTTTGAAAGCTATATGTGTAATGTTGGAAATGTCTTCAAGTGCTTGGTTAAATTTTGGTGATGCATGGGTGACTCCAAGGAAATTGGCATGGTTTGAGAATGTTTATACTACTTAGGTTCTGTGATGGATTTTTCTATGGAAACCTTTGTTTTTTTGTTCCTTTGAATTTTCTTAGAAGTTGCTTTTTCTTTTTTTCTTTTTGATGGTGTCATTATGTAAAGTTATTTTAGGTGTATGTTGTATTGGAAAGTTACTCGGTAATGTTTAGGTGTACTTTTATAAAATTTCATGATGAAATTTTAGTTTGATAGAAATCTTTTCATGAATGTTGTCAAAAGTTTACTTATTTGATAAATTACATTTAGTTATAGATAAATGTGTCTTAAAGGATGATCGGTTACCTTTGATATCTATTGTATACTATGATGAATTAATTGTTGCCATATGCTTCCACATGATAACAAAAATAATCATTGTTAAACTTAAAACAAGTGATGATTTTAACAATGATTTTTTTTGTTGTCTTGGATTTGACAATGAATACGTTATTCTTTGTAAGTTTAACAACGGCTTGTATAACAACGATTATAGTGATGAATAGATTATTCGTCATCAAGTTATAGCATGACGATTTATTTGTCATCTTCATAAAATATTCGTCACTGTTGACCCTTTTTGTTGCAGTGTATGAGACTCTGATCAAGGTGATTTAGGAAGTGTTGGACTTCGATCGTCATCCTGATCAGATTTGTACGATCGGATTGTCAATCTGAGGTTCTGAAATAAATCTCATTCTCTTCTGATCACAAAAAGGAGCAAATTAACCTATAATTTATGCAATTTATCTTAAATGCATCATGATGCATGTGATGTAATATTTATAATGTGGAGTGCAATGTTAAACTTAGGAACTCACATAAATAGACATTTTACCATGAATAAATGTGTATTTATCATGCATCCATGTATATCTTTTGCTAGTCCATAGTAAGATTAAACTATATGTTATGTATAAAAACAGAATTATGATTCGATTACTTAAGCATAAGTTGTTTATTAACAAGAAGAAATTTCAACTAAAGTCTTAAACTATGAAAACTCAACAATCCTTAGGTGTCTGCCAAAATGTAGGCCACTTAAGTCCTTGTATTATTTTGAAAAGGAAAGATACATTTTTTTCTACTTTTTCTTCTTTTCTAAATTTTTTGGATTTCTTTTTGTTAAGAGTTTCGGGGCAGGTTTCCATAGCTATCCAATCCATTCAAGACTCGGAAAGAATTTTAAGTTTTAAACATCTTGTGAAAAGTGATACTAGGTGACTGTTAAAACAGATTTCAGGTTTCTATGACCCTAAGTAACCTTAAGAAGAATTTCTGCCTAAAGGTGTATCTGTTCAAGCGATAGCTTTTTCCTTTTTTTTTTTAATGGAGTCAATGTAAGGGCGAACCTAGTGTATATTTCTGTAATTTATTCTACTTCTTGTTTCTTCCCTAAATGTTTTGGGAATTATTTGTGCATTTTTGTGAGTTAGGCTCTGGACAAACGACCAATGAGATGTCTAACTATGGCAACTTGCCAGTCATACTCGTGTGGTGAACTGTTATTTTTTTATTTATTATTTACTATTATTTTTTAATTTTTTTCTTTTTTCGTATATATATATATATATTTTCTGAGTAGGTAGCTTTCCTGATCTAAGATTTACTTAAAGACAGTAGAAAGAGAATGGTCATATAGCTAGGCACTAGACAATGGGTCAATATGCTGTTACTCACGACAACTTGTCAGTCATACTATCTTAGAAAGTTCTTTAGCTATCTAATTTCTGTAAAGGTCGTCGACAAGTGAGTCAATGCAAATTTTGTGTATATGCTTTAGATTCAAAGTTCTCTCAAATCAGAGGGCAAGTTGATAATTCGTGTACTTATCACCCAAATTTATTAGTCAAATTAAAGTAAAATTAACGTGATAAGGATTCGAGAAACAGGTCCACATTTTAGTTAACACACAGACTAGTTAAGCCCGAAGACTTAAAGAGTCTAAGTATTCAGGTCCTATCGTATTATTTCTTAAAGTTAATAACTTATGATGCCTAAGTTCTCTTCTCCTAATTCTAATTTTGTCTTTTTGAATTTTGAATTTTAACTTTTTATAAGAAAATAAAAGAAATTCTATGGAGCTAATAAAATATTTTTAGGATTAAGTATCCCCCCATGTCTAAATGGTGCAATATCCTTATTGTAAAAATAAAGACATAAAAAGGGCGGAATAAACAGAATATCATTTAATTTTTGTGAAAATTTGATCGGCTTTGCAAAGAAAGTGGAATATACATACGTACTAAGTTTAATGCCTTCAGTTAGACATATTATACAAATAAAGAAGGTGTTAAAAATTCACAAGTGAAGGTAAAGATCAAAATAAGATTAATTTCAGGACCTGACAGTAGGTGTCCAAAGATGTGGACCAGATTATGGTGTAGACCTATGCCCTAGGGTTGAGTGGTTCTAAGACTCTGGATGAAAATTACCCAGAACCAGAATTGTTGTGCTTGCGCGGTTGGACCTATGACTTTGTGATATGCAACCCAACTCTGAAATGGCAGACAATAAGTCTAAATCAATGGGCTCATTTGTTTAGTTAACAGTTTACTCAAAAAGATAATCTATTATTGTGTACTTGGGTTTCATATCCATAAAAATATCGTAAGGGTCCTGGTAAAAGGTTGGTGGTTTCAGGTTAATAGGAATCCTTAGATCCAAAATTGTATTTCTCTCATAAGTAGCCTCCCAGATTTTCATTTCCAAATTTCGACCCTCCAAAATCATGGTTTTTGGGACCTCTAGATCGTTGTACACCCCATTTAAAATATCCAAGTTAAACAATTGTGGCTGAATCATGATTGACTTGGGTACAATGATTTCAAAAATATCATCATTCAGCTCTTTAGGGTGTGGTTGAAGAATGAGGCTACTAATTGAATCTTCCATCAAATCATGATTTTTATCCTCCAAGTTAGCCTCAACTAAATCAAATTCCTTAATTATAGGGCCATCAAATGGTCGATCAAGTTCATTTGGGTTGTTTGTCTCTCTAAAATCTTCTTTAAGTTCAAGTGAGATTTCACCTAAAGATTCTTTACCGTTAGAATCAAAGAATTCTTGATTCTCATTTATATATGTCTCAAAATCATCTGGCATTTCTTAGTCCATGGAGACATTTTTCCTCATTCCCTGGCTAGGGATCTCGGGTGAGAAAATCACATCATCTTCAGTAGTTTGCTCTAAACCAATCTGGTCATCCCTGGTCTCATAAAATGTATCCCCCGGACAGGTGCCTGGGCTGGTTCAGACATTGACTCTCCTGAAGGGGGTTCATCTTGAGAATCATCCCAAGATTAGGCTAGGGCAACCATGAATTTCATCCTCAATCTTAATAATTTCCCCAGCAAAAACTCACACAGGCCCTTATCCTTAATATCTTGGAGCTAATCCAATAAAGAACTATTAAGATCGTCAATCATTTTGATCATAAGCTCCAATGCTTCAGTGCATGGTGTTGGCTAGGTTTCCAAAAATTGTATGGTGTTCCTCAAATTGGCCAACACCCTATCTTGGACCTAGTTCACCTGAATCGAATGGTTCTGTTCAGGGTTGGGTGGGTTTGGGTTAAACCTAGTGGAGTCAAGAAATTGAAGTTCTTGGGGCCCTCCTTGATAATAGGTTACTTCAAGTTGTTTAGAGAAGGGTGATGACCTTTATTCGGTATAATTTTAGGGAGGGTAGGCGTTATAATCATCATATCCATCCTGATTGTAGATCGGGTTGGTTTGTTCATAAGAGGGCGGTGATCTATAATCGGTGTAACTCTGGGAAGGATAATAATTATAATCATGATGTCCAGGGTTAGGTCCTGGACATTGAGGTTTGGAATCATATCCCCAATCAAAGTTATCTTGACTAGTGGATGGGTAGTCATAAGGCGGGTCGGGATAGTAATCATCGTGGGGATAAGTGGTGGTAGGAAGGTAGGAGTGGAAATGTGAGTGTGGTGTGGAAGAATACATGGTGAGGTAGGAGGGGAGATAGAAGAGAGAAAGGTGCCATGCAGTACAATGAAACCAAACTTGTCCTTAAATTGGGTAGCTTAAGGACCTATGCTTCAGAAATGAACTCTAATCACAATGAATTTGATGTTGTCCTTACTTTCGAAGGTGGTAAAGTTAGGCTGGCGAAGCAAGGGGAGCGTGTCTCGAGGGTTGCTAATTATGCCAAACCCCTACTTACTTAAGTCGTTTGACAATTGGGTCCTTCAACTTAACATCTTTTGAAGCAAGCAGACGTTACTAATTTGAAATGTATTTAAGAGAATACCTTGAAACAGACTCTATGAATCCTAGGGCCAATGTCTACTCAATTTTAATTAAGGCTTGGGATGATTGTACTCTTGGAATGTGATGAGCCCTTAGATGGGTTGTACCCTTAAAAATCAGTTAATATGTGTGTGCGCGCACAACCAGGATTTTCAAGCAAGATTATTAAAGATGAGGTTGATTTTAAAGTTTAAATCTTACTTAGTAGCTTTTAGAGTTTAATTCTTAGGTATATTCAATCAAGGTTCAATGGGACACTCCAAGTTTTGCAAGCACCGGTATAGATATATTCCTTTAAAAAATAAAAATAATGTGAAGTGCTTGATTTAACCCTAAAAATCAACCCTATGGGGCAAGCTACTGATGAATCACTTTTACCTTAAGTGGTACGGCCCCAACAACTCAATCAATTGGCTTATTTGCACCACAGATTAAGGCACACCAATGTTTAACTTAGTCAAATTTCTACTCACTTATATGTAATGAGTTGAAGTGTACCAGGTCCATAGGTCATATCCTGGTTAGGTGGTAGAATCAAAGTGATTGTGCGCCTTAGGATTAGAATTTGTGGGTGTTAAGTATGTCTCTTTTAATTTAATTCCATAAGAAGAGAAGAGTTTTTTTTTTAATTTTTTAATTTATGCGGGTGGGTGAGGTGAGATGAAGTGACAATCAAATAACCAGGATTAACCTAGGGTTTATGCAAGCTACTGGGTTAATTAGGGTTTGAGTTATTAGGTAGTGAAATGAAATTTAGTGGGTGGGGGTACACTTACAAAACCTTCATATGCACTTTTCTCCAATCTAACTAGTCTGGCTTGCCTTGGAAGAGTACCTATCAGAGAGAAAGTGAGATAAAAGTAAGGTAAGGTAAAAATGCGAGAAAAATTAAAGAGCATTGCCTCCCCGACAATGGCGTCAAAATGGTAAGCGAGATTTGTACGCAGAAAGATTTGAGTTAGAAACCCATCGTTGTAGTGCGTAAAAAATCCACTACCAGATAAAATTTATAACCGAAGCTTGAGGTAAGCCCTGTGTCGAACACGGGGAGGCGAACGTTTGGTTTTGTAAATCCATGTTTGCTTTTATTTGTTTTTGATGTTTTTATCTTTTGTGATTTATTTTTGATATTTTTATAAGATAGAGTATCAAGCGAAATAATTGTTATCTAATTAATCTACTCTAGCAGAATAAGAGAGAGAATATCAATATATATCTAAAAGAGTTTGCTACAGACAGAAAAACAGAAAACTACACTAGAAAGCGATAAAAGATAGAATAAGTTGAGAAGAATCCCCCTTGACGGCTGCTTGGATGACGACTTACTTTGACAGTGCCTAAACAAATATGGTGAGAGGCTGGACGGCGAAGGACGGGATCAGAGGAAGGAGGACAGGGCAGGACGGCATCATGACAAGGATCTGCCTTCGGATCAGGGTGAGAGGACGGCCACGGGATGCTTTACGAAGAGGGGTAAGAAAAGGGAAAATCTTTTTATATTTCTACTCTAAGGAGCATCCTAGGTTTGGGATCAGCTTCTTAGAGCTTTGGAGGAGGTGTGGGAAGCAGAGGAAGAGATTAAGAAGAAAGGGAGGGGGTGGTGATCCTTTTATAGTGGAAAAGAGGAGGCAAAATAAGTGCACAGGTCAATAGTGACATTTACAATCGTCGCTGTAGCTTTGCCCCAAACGTTGTTGAAGCCCTTGCATGCACAGTTGCTAAGCCGTTGTCAATGGAGAGCCATTGGATCATCATCTCGTGATTGAGGATCGTGCATAGACCGTGCCTCTTGATCGCGTCGAATGCTGCGTGGGATTGTGCATCCGATCGCATGTTCATCTGAGTGTGCCACGTGGAGGAACGTCTGTCGCCTGATCGTGCGTTGAGGAGATGAACGGTGTTGACGCAAGTTCATCAGGGTCACACGATCAAGATTGTGTGGTCCTATTTCAATTGGGCGCGCTGGGGGCACGTGGGGCGATTCGAACTAGTGTCCATTGTGCGGAGAGGCTTTGACCGCTGTGCTACGAGAAGCTTTGTGTCAAGAAGTTGAAATAAGGCGCGAGCTTCTGCAACCATTGGATGAAAATCCAATGGTCCATATTGAAAGATGCCTGAGAGAGGAGGGGAGGCTGGTAATGTTGGGTGGCTATGATGGCATCACGTGATGCCATTGTGGCCGTCCTTTACTTTGCAGATGACACTATGAATATCGAATTGGATCGATTTCTGCACTGTTGGGCTACGATCATCGATCTGAATCCATCTGTGTGGTCGGATTTGTCGTTTGAGGTTTGGATTTGTGTAACCTTGCCCCTTGACCTTTGACCTTCCTCGGACTGCATAAGGTGTTATGGGACTCCGATCAAGGCGATTTTGGAGGTGTTGGACTCCAATCATCATCTTGATCAGATCTGTATGGTCGGATAGTCAATCCGAGGTCCCGAAATAAATCTCCTCTCCTGGCCACAAAAAGGAACAAATTAACCTATGATTTATACAATCTATCCTAAATGCATCATGATGCATGCTTTTGCAATATTTATAATTTGGAATGCAGTGTTAAGCTTAGGAACTCACATAAATAGATATTTTATCATGAATAAATGTGTATTTATCATCGGCCGTGAAGAAGATGGAGAAGGTGATTGTGTGGTCGAATTGGGGAGATAAGGGGTTGAACCTAAACTAGAGAGGGAGAGGAAGAATACCTAGCTAATGGACGAAGGGGAAGAGGATTCCATGCTGGCGTGACTTGCCGGACGTGGAAGGGATGAATGCCTCCTATGAGGTTGAGCGGCGAGGATGAAGGTTGAAGAGGCCTCTGCTGTGATTGGCAAGGAGCGGATGAACTTGGGGAAGGTATTAGGTCACTTGATTTGACTGTCGAGTGGTCGGAGAGAAGGGATCGAGGGAGCTGCTGGAGCCACTGCGGAAGTGGCTGGAGAAGAGGAGAATTGGTGGTTTGTTGGTCATAACTGGGCCCAGGAATGCCTGGGAAGATGCTAGGACTTAAATAGAAGTGGATTCAGCCCTCAATATCCATGAATTCGCAAGATTTGCTCACGAATTTTGGGATTGTTGGTTCATGGATCTTGAGTTTCGTAGGAGGGTTTATACTCCGACTTAGGTCTCAATCTTTGGTGCGATCAAAAGGTCGTGATCTGATTGTCAATCCCTCCAATTTTGGAGGGATTTGGTGCTCGATCTGAGAACTCTTCTAATCAAGTTTGGTGATTTGGGTCTTTAGGTGTCTAGTTAGGAAACCTACTATTTAATGGAGGTAGGGGTATTTTTTAGAAGATGAAGACAAAGTGAGGAGGTTATTTGTAATAAACTCGAAATCTAGGTGTCTAAATGTAAGAATCAGAGTTTCTAAGAGCTAAAATGCAAATGAGGTCAAGATAAACTTTGATTTGACCTAAATTTTGGTGTTAATCTAAGTTAGACCTAAGGAATCTGATGATGAACTTGAATTTGAGTTTTGATCACATTTGACTGAGTAAATTGCATAGAGGCCTAAATCAAGGCAAATTTCCGTCTGAACCTTTGTTCTAGGTTAAAATGGGCTCAGATGGCCAAACCAAAGGTTTCAAACCTCTTAGAATATTTTTACATTAATTTTAGAAGGTTTAGATTAATTTTATCTTGACTAGAACTCTTTCAATTCAAGTGTGGCTGATAATTAGGATTTTAGTCCTGTTTTCATCCTTCAAATGCGTGAAACCTTGATTCTGTCAGTGTGAGCTTACTTTTTGGTCTTTTATGTTCATTTGACCTTCAATTAACCTCTAAGTAACTTCGTAGTTAATTTACATTTGTGATGTGTTGTTAAAATAGTAGAATTAACCTTATTTTCTTATCTTCTTCTCAAATCAGATCTGAGTGGAATTATGGCCATCAAATGATCAAGTAGGAGTATTTATCTCTTGATTTCGACTAATTTAAGTTATGATAAATGATGACGTCACCATCATATCCCCATGGCTAACTTTTCCTAGTCCCTAGCAAAATCTCATGGAAAGAACTAGATTTTTAGATTGTATTTCTAATGTTTAGATGCCTGTTTGTGCAACTTCTTTAGAAATCAGATCAAAATACTAACAATATGCTTAGAGGCACTCAAGTACCAGCCAAGATCCAGACCTAACCAGCCTCAGCCTTGGATTTGCCGCGAATGTTTCTAAGGCTTGCAAAAACTGCCTAGAGGTTTGTTGACCCTAGCGGTTAAAGCACCCGTGCATATTTGTAGCAAGTTCAGGTTCAATTAGCCAGTGCATTTTTTATAAGAGGGATGGAGAGAGATTTTTTTAAAGAAGTTTTCTCTTTTCTTTTTATATTCCCCTAAATCCATCATTGGATTAGCCCTAAACACAATCTGTATTGGATTCCTTGTCCGCACTGATTGCGCAGCAATCATAGGACTTAAATGACCTAGTTAGAAGTTAGCATAATTGTAGCATAATTCATGCATTAGTAGCATACCTTTCATCTTTCTTACTTTACTTAGATATTCATGAAATAATGCTATAATAAGATACTATTAGTGTATAATTTGGTTTTTAGGTAATAAAAGTTCAAGTGATGGTCTGAAGCTATAGCAAAAGCCTTGGAATAAAGCTACACAAGTTGAAGACAAAATGTAGGGAAGAGATATACTACAGTACTTGTAGGGTTTTTGTGCCTGAATTGAATTATGAAGAACATAGGACATCTCTACACTTATCCCTAGGCTTAGAACAGCCCTAGACACCCTCCCAAACCTTAGCCACCCTTATATTAGGTCACCTTAGCCTAAACCACTTCAAAACCCACATTGCAACCCACCTTTGGACGTCCAGGTAGGATGCGAGATGTTCAAGCTCCTTAAATTCCACTTGCAGGGCTTAGAACCCAATCTGCTGCAAAATTGGATGTCCAGACATTGTGTTAAATGTCCAATTTATGCAAAAACCTAAGATAGAACCTCACACACACCACCACCACTTGGCTGTCCACCCTAGAGTATTCTAGAGTGGTCTCCAAGTGGCGCCACCTTGAAGACTAAAAATAGTCTTTAAGGAGTCCACAACCTCTCCCCTTAGAAAGTGGATCTCAGAAGACCCACTCTCTACCACTCTAATCGCCACTTAAGCCTATTCTAGAGAATTCTATAATTCTCTAGATAGCCATCCCCCTTAGACTATTTAAGGACCCATGGGGGTGGCTATGCACCCCCATCTTGGACTCCATACTCATCATCCACGAGCTCCATCACCACCTCCACTCTCCATGTCCAAGAGCAAGTGCAACACCTCCACCACCTTCATCAAGAGGTCAGCCACACCACCTTGGCCATCCCTCTATTCCCTCCTACCACCTCAAGTCTACATGGCCATTGGAGACACCTTCGATGCCCCAATTTCTCGTAGCTTAGATTTAATGTTCTTCATAGTTTAATTTCTTGCATTATTATCTTGTTAAGTAGTAGTAGTAGTATTCTTTTCTCCAAGAATTCATGCATAATCATCCCAAGATCCATGCGTGCATATCTTCTCTATTAGCATAGAATTAGTTCTTTTCAAGTTCCATGTACAAGCATTCCTTTAGAAGTGATTGTAATGACATTATAATTGAGGAAATAAAACAATAGTTGCCTGCTGCATATCTATATCTATCACAATAAAAATGTTGGTTCCTGAAAATATTAATGATCTTGTGATTGATGCATTTTCGGTTAATAGATATCATGAAGTAAGAATTGTGGGAACTAGTACCCACACTTTCACATTCATTGTTTATCTGACACACGCACGTATAGTGAGAGTTAACAACACAACTAGCGAATCTTATATTCGCAAAATTGAAACCAGCATTCAATTTTAAGCAAGCAAAAGAAGAAAATAAATAAGTTAAAAATCAATTTTGTCATCTTACGCCTCCTTGAGATCTACCGGGACACTTATTGTCTCGTTATAAAAAGTTTTGCTTGAATCGAAATTTGCACTATACTGCGATGTTTTCCTAAACAAATCCATGTTTTACGATTTTTACAAATGGCATCGTTACCTGGGAGGTAACACGATTTTGGTTTTTGATTTCTGAGCTTAATCCTAATATATTTGCTTATGCTTGCTTTTGGTGTGCAGGAACAGGAAAAAGTGGATTCTACATACACATGGGGAGTAGTTGAAGAAAAAATCAGGCACACACACCAAAATCTTAATGTTAGGTTTCCTTTGAATCTTAGGATTAGATTTACTTTTTGAAAACAAAAGAGGAAAAAAATCTAAAAAACTTCTTTCTAGAAAAAATAAATAAAAAATGAAAAAAGAGATCTTAGATTTAGGGTTCCTTTGAATCTTTGGACTAAAGTTGTTTGAAAATGAAAAATCTAAAAAATTTTCTTTAAAAAAAATAGTATAACTTTTGAAAAAAAAGGCATTTCTTGAAAAGGCTTATTTTGATTTGAAAATCTTTTCAAAAGTCTTTTTACCACCTTTTGAAATTTAGCCCCATATTTTCAACAATTTCAAAATTTCATTTGCGGAATATTTTGTGAGCTAAAAGTCGTGAAATTTGAGGTCAAGTTAAATTTTCAAATTATCTATCAAACGACGTCGTTCATTTGAAAAATTTGATTTGTATAATTTTTAAAAATTCATGAAATACAAGGGGTCAAATAGGCCTGTATCTTATTTTTTTTTAATTTCAAAAAATGAATCCGATCAGTGCATAAATCAGATTTAACTAAAAATGGTGAGGTTTGAAAGGTTATCAAATTATCTTTTAATTCCATATTTTTCTCGAATTTTTGTTATACAATTGATACAGTATCAAAAAGAAAAATCGACAACGGGTCAAAATTTCATATCTAGCCCCTTTACAGTTAAAAATTCATATTTGTTCATTTGAAATAGTAAAAATTCTCAAAAAATATTCTCTAAAAATTTAATTGAAAAAGGAATTTGCTTGTCAAATTTTGATCATTTGGATTCAAATTGTATTTTGGAGAATGTTTTCAAGTTGAATTGTGGTCTGATGCCTAAACCTAGTCAATTGCATGAATCCTAGGTGCAACTTTTAGGGTTATAAACTAGAGACTATATTAGACTAGCCTAGATTTGATCAAGTTTAGTGATTAGTCGGTGGGTCAGGTCACCTTGTGAACCACTCACCAACACCCAAATTGAAGAGAAAAAGGTTAAGTAAAAAAATTTCGTAAAACACATTAAGTAACCTAAAATTGTTATCGAACTATTGGGTCATCACAATTGCTTTAGCCAAACCCATTGCCGAATCTACGGGGTAGTGTCAAACGACCGCATGTAAGGGGTACAAAGAACCCGCAAGCTAAAGATAAAGGAAGAACTTTCCGTTTAGTCCCCTCGTAACAGATTGGCTGGGTTAGCTTGAGGGGTAGGGATTATTTGCAGTCGATTTTGTAACAAAATTTTCTTCAACAATTAAAATCTTAATGAAAAATATGGTCATCCAAACTTAATGTCCATTTGATTAACAAGGTCTTAGCCTTTGGCTTAGCTACACCAACCCAGGTTGGTTGGTGTATGTAAGGGAGGAGGTCACTTAGACCTAATTGGTCGAACCTTGGGAACCAATCCCAAGAAGGCGAAGGTGATTCATCGCATCGCCTGAACCTTCTTTTCTATACCTTCTACTCGATTAGCCGAGATGGCTAACCTGAACCTTGGACATGGGTAGGATCCAAAAAATTTGGACCCGATGGCTTGCCTGGAAGGCTGAATCATTGAATCTGAGCAGAGATATCAATAGAACATCGACAAAATTCTCACTACATTGGATAGAATGCAGCATCTAGCCCGCGGAGAACAACTACGAGACTTTTATGATCCGGCGGCTCTAATTCTAGCACCTCAAGTCTGGATTCTCATAGGTGGAGATGCATTTGAGCTGAAGCCGAACGTAATAAGTCTAATTTAGACTTATTTTTATGGCAACTCGAATGAGAATTCCTTCCAGCACATTAAGGACCTGAGTCAAATCGTGGAAACAATTCGACCCAGGAATGTTGATTTGGGAATAGTTCTCATGAAGCTTTTTCCATTCTCTCTCAAGGATAAAGCTTCATATTGGTTCAAGACCATTAGGAGGCCAATTGGAACCTGAGCAAAATTATGTTGTAAATTCCTCCAAAAGTTCTTCCCAATCAGTCGAATGAATGTGATGAAGCGTGCGATTACAACTTTCTCCCAAGGACAAGGGGAGAAGTTGCATGATGCTTGGGGTCGATTTCATGATCTTCTCAAGAAATGCCCGCACCATGGTGTACCCAGATGGTAACTAGCTCATATCTTTTGCCATGGGCTGGATGATACACATCGGTATTTGATGTAACTATGTTTGTATCACATAAACCATCTATTTATGCATGTTCTTAGGTGTATAGTTGCATCATATATTTTAAGTATTGCATAACATAAATCATCTTGATTTAGATTAGATTATATAAAATTTAGGTTAATTTTCTCTTTTTATAGTCAGGAAATAGGGCAATATCATATCGGGGCCTCGGATTGAAGATCCAACTATATGGATCTGATTAAGGAGATGATCAGAGTTTAAAGACTCCAAGATCGCTTCGATAGGACTTTCGTAGCATCAGATGCAGTTTGAGAAAGATTAGAGGTTAAGGGGCTAGGTGGTGTAAATCTGTACTTCAAATGACAAATTTGACCACACAGATGGGTTCGAATCGACGATTGCAGCCTAACGTTGTGGAAATCGATCCAATTTGACATTCGTGGCACCATCTAGAAGACATAGAAGATGGATGGCCAAGATGGCGCCATCTCAACCGCCTACACCGGTCGTGAAAGCCCGCCGCTGCTCTCTCTCTTTAGCTAATCATTAAATCTCAACTGTCGGATCGAAATTCAATGGCCATGAGGGGATGCGCATGCCTTCATCTTTGAGACAAGTTGAGGCAATGGTGCTTTGGTCACACGCTTGTGGACGATGCGGAGGTTGCGAGATCGAGCTGCGCATTGCGCGGGCGAGCAGGTGCGGTTCAAATTGGGCCGTTAGATCTTGATCAGGCGGCGGTGAAGGTGTCGACGTGGCTCACGGAGATGTTGCGATGCGCACGCGCGGTTTCATGCGTAGATGCAGGCGCGCGAAGAAGAGAGGCACGTGGCACGATCGTGCGTATGCGTTGCATGTAGAGGGAGAAGAAGAGGTGCGGGCGGGTGTGCACTACACTGACATTTAGGGCTTTAGTGACGCAAATCCGTCACTAAAGACTCCCTCATTTAATGTTTTAAGGTTGAAATGTCAATTTTGCCCTCAATCCCTACAATTATAAAAGAAGACCCCTACCACTCGAAATTCTCATTCTCTCCTCTCTTCTCTCACCCCTCCAAAGCTCTAAGGGCATATCCCAAACCAGGGATGCTCAATTAGAGTTAAAATTAGAAATTTTCCACATTCTCATCCCCATTCATGGAGCGCTCGCGATTGTCTTCTCACCACCGTTCGGGAAGCGGATCTCGCTGTGTTGTTGCCTTGCCCCATCCTCCATCGTCCGTCTTCATTCTCCTTCATCCCGCTTCTCACCACTTTCATCTAGGCATTCCGTCAACACGACTCATCCTCCAAGCAGCTGTCGAGGAGGATAACTTCTCTCCACCTTCTCTTTTATTGCTTTCTAGCATAGATTTCCTACTTTCTAGTGTAACAAATAGTTGTAACGAACTTGATTCTATGATTATGAAATACCTGTTCATTCTCTCTCTATTTTGTCTTTATTTGTATTATTCTTTCTCTCATCTCTATTTTTTATTCTTTAAGTAGATAGTGTAGATTTAATTCAATCAACTAATCTGCTTCGTGACAATAAATCAAACGTGGTTTTTGATCAAATGTCCGCCTCCTTGTGTTCGACCTGGAATTTTTTTTAAGTTTCGATTAAAATTATCTGTTGACAGTTTTTCTTGCAAATTACACTATGACGACGGATTTTCGAAACTCAATATTTTTGTGACGGATTTTCTACCTCAACATTTTGGCACCGTTGTGGGGAATTTCCACTACAATATTTTGGCGCCGTTGCTGGGGAGGCGACGTTCTTTGATTTTCCACGTTTTCTGACTTATCTTTTACCTCACTTATCTCCTTATTGTAATTGCAGGTACTCTCACGAGGTGGACAAAAGCAATAGATTGGAGCAAAGTGCTGTTGAAGGGTCTGTAAGTAATCCCACCTCACCCACTAGATTTCATTCCACCACCTAATAACACAAATCCTAATTAACGTAGGAGCTTGCATAAACTCTAAGGTTAGTTTTGATTGCTTGTTTGACACTTCCACTTGCCTCATCCTCTGCATATAAAATAAAAAAATTAAAAAAATTCTCACAGAGGTATACAACCTCTTCTGATTCTTCATACTCAATCGGTAACCTGATCTTTGGGACCGGTACACTCATCAACATCTAATTGAGTAGAAATCAAATTAGGTAATCACTTGTGTGGCTAATTAAGTGGTGCATTAGGCTAATTGTTTAAGTTGTTTGGGCTGCACCACTTTAACTAAAAATAACTCATCAAGTAGCTGCCAAATAGGTTCAACTTTTAGGACTAAACCAGGCACTCCACATTTTTAGTTTGATTTCAAATGAAAACATCTTCACCTGTGCTTTCAAAACCTGGTGTGCCAATTAAACTTGATTAAATATACCTAAAGTTGAATCCTAAAAGCTACTAAGTAAGATTTAAACCCTAAAATTCACCGCATCAAAAAATAATCTTATTTGAAAATCATTGGTTGTGTACGCACACACATATTAATTGATCATTAAGGACACAACCCAGATAAAAGGACCCATCATATTTCAAAGCATATTCAAACCTAACCCTAATTAAAATACAGTAGACGTTGGCCTTAAGGATTGGACTCGCTCTTCGGAGCCCAGATCGAGATTATTTTCTATTAGTCTACTTCTACCATTCAATCTGATGTCTACTTAAGGAAGCAGAATCAAACAATCGCAGTTGGGAGTATCAAAGGAACCTGAGGCGAAAGCCAAGGGAAGAGCCTTCTCCCTAGCCCCTCCCTCTAACTAGTTGGATTAACCAGAAAGAAGTAGATCAAATCGTTTCTTCATCTCAAGATGGATTTTGAGAGTCTGTAGGTTTTTAGGCTAGCCCACTTAAGGACATGTTTGATTGTTTGTATTGTAGGGCACCTTTTTTTCTCCCATTCTATCATGGATCTTTCGACATCGTATTTGCACTTCCACTCCTACCCTCCTACCATTATTTATTCCCAAAATGATTATTATTCCAACTAGACTTATTTTCATCCATCTTCTGGTTGGGATAATCCTGATTGGAAATACAGTTCCGAATCTCCGTGTTCAGGGTCTAACCCTAGACACCATGATCTTGATTCTTATCTTTCTTTGAGCTACATTGTTTATAGATCACCGCCCTCATTTGGACAACCTAATATGATATACAATCATGAAGTATATACTGATCCTTACCCTTCCTCAGATTACACTGCATATAGGTCATCACCTCTTTATGGACAACCTGAAATGGCCTATTATCATGGAGGGCATCAAGAACCTCAATTCGTTGACTCCCCTGGACTGAACCCAAACCCGCCCAACCCTGAACCAAACCATTTGGTTCAGGTTAACCAGGTCCAAGATAAGGTCTTAGCTAACTTAAGGAATACCATACAATCTTTAGAAGCTCAACCAACACCTTATAC
The DNA here is from genome assembly GCA_037157565.1 of Thalassia testudinum. Taxonomy (NCBI): domain Eukaryota; kingdom Viridiplantae; phylum Streptophyta; class Magnoliopsida; order Alismatales; family Hydrocharitaceae; genus Thalassia; species Thalassia testudinum. The sequence continues at coordinate 1,557,920 of JAZHRO010000080.1, forward strand.
TGAAAAATTGGAGCCTCTGATTGAAATGATTGACGATCTTAACAAGTATTTGTTGGATTGGCTCCAGGATGTTAAGGATAAGGACTTAGGTGAGTGTTTACTTGGGAAGTTATCGAAATTGAGGATGAGATTTATGATTGCTCTAGTCCAATCTTGGGATGATTCCCAGGATGAATCCCTGTCAGGAGAGCCAATGTCAAAATCCGCTCAGGCACTTGTAGGGGGGACACATTTTATGAGACCAGGGTTGCCCGGGTTGTTCTAGAGCAATCAAATAAGGATGAATTGATTTCTTTACCTGAGATCCCTGAGATGGGGTATGAGGAAATGTATGTCTCCATGGAACAAAAAGTGATTGATGATTTTGAGACATACATTAATGCGGATTTAGAATTCTTTGATTATGAAGGTGAATCATTGTGCGAAGTCTCACCTAAATTTACAGCACACGATTTCAGTGAGACGACTGGGCCTGAGGAATTCGATGAATAATTTGATGGCCTTAAAATTGAGGAACTTGATTTTGTTGGGGCTCGCATGGTGGATTTAGATCCTCATTTCATGAAGGATTCAATTCAAAGCCACATTCCTCAATCACAACTCGTTGAGCATAATGATGATTCTGTTCTTGAGATCATTCGACCCAAGTCAATTATGATTCAGTCACAACTCTTAGGCTTGAAAATTTCAGATGGGGTGATTAATATGTAGGTCTTGGAATTTGAAATCCTGATTGCGGAGGATAGGAAGTGGGAAATGATGATATGGGTAGCCAATTCTGGTTGAAGCAGAAGACCAGGTTTAAGGGTTCCTATTTGTCTGTAACCCCCAATCTTCTACCAAGGCCCTTATGACATTTTTGATTTTGAGGATGTGCTACCCAAGCACAAGTTCATTGATTATCCTTTTGAGCTTAATTTCTCCGTAATCCAACTTTTTGGACTTGGGTTGTATCCTCACAAATCGTAGGTCCGACCTCGCTTGCGTGCTGATCTTAGGCTTTCGATAATTTTTATCTAGAACCTTAGATATACTCAACCATGGGGTATGGGTCTGCACCACAATCTAGTCCATGTATGTGGACATATTCTCTTGGCAGGTCCAAAACTAGATTTTCTTATTCTAATTCTGACCTGCACCTATGAATTCTTTATTTCTTCTTTATTTGTATAGTGTGCCTAGTTGAAGGCACTAAATTCAGCACATATACAATCTCTTTTCCATCTCGGAGCCGACTTGTTAATCACAAAATTCAAGTACTTTCTTCTCTACTCCACTCTATTTTATGTCTTTTTAATACAATGAGGACGTTGCATTAGATAGGCATGGGGGAGTGGATATTTATTTCTGAATCATCTTGTTAGCTCTGTAGATTCTTTTTATTTTCTCTTTATTTTTGAAAAAAAAATGAATTAGAAAAAGAGAACTTGGGCTCTAGAAATTTGTCAACCATAGGAATGATACGATATGACTTGAACACTTAGATTCTTCAGGTCTTCGGGCTTAATTTGCCCAGGTGTCCACTAAAATGTGGACTTGTTTCTCGAGTCCTTGCTATTTTGAATTTATTTCTTAATTGTTTAAACAAGTTAGGATGATAAGTACACGACTTATCAACCCACTCTTTGATCTGAGGGGATTTTTAGTCTAGGTATCTACATACTATTTGCACTGACTCACTTTTTGGCGGAAATTGAGTAACTAATGAACCTTCTAGGGTGGTATGACTGGTAAGTTATCGTGGGTAACAACCCATTGGTCGGTTGTCCAGAGCTTAGTCACATGACCATTTTCTTGCTGCATTTAGGCAAATCTTAGATCAGAGAAGTCATCAACTTAAAAAAAAGAAAAGAAAAAAAAATATATCCAAAAAGAGAAAAAGAAAAAGAAATAGAAGAGAAGAAAAGAAGAAAGAAATAAGCCATACTTCACTACACGAGTATGGCTGGTAAGTTATCGTTGGTAATAGCCTATTGGTCGGTTGTCCAGAACCCAACTCACGAAATTGCATGTTTAATTCCAAACACTTAGGAATTAGCGAAGAAGTAGAATAAATCAGGGAGATATACACTGGGTTCCCCTTTGTGTTGACCCAATAAAAATAAAAGTACGGAGAAAGCTATCAGTCGGATAGATACACCTTTAGGCAAAACTTCTTTTAAGGTCACCTAGGGGCGTAGAAACCCGAAATCTGTTCTGATTGCCGATCAGTGAGTTTAACACATACACAAAAAGATGCTTAGAACTCAAAGTTCTCTTCGAACCTTATGTGGGTTGAGTTGCTGTAGAAAGCTACTCTGAAACCCTAAACTCAAAAATTCAATAAAAATTTGAAAAGAAGAAAAAGAAAAAGATCCTTCTTTAAATGAGAGGGCTTGAGGTGGTCTGCATTTTGGTAGACACTCGAGCGCTGTTGTGTCTTTATAGCTCAGGTCTTAGTTAAACTCCCTAAGTATTGAAAAATAACTTTTGCCCAAGAAATCTGATTCTAATTCTCTTATAAATAACATGTAGTTTTTCTAGGGACTAATAAAAGATAGGTATGGGGGTGTGATGTAAATATGTTTATATCATATAAGCCATCTATTTATGCATGTTCTTAGTTGTATAGTTGCATCATACATACATTATAAATATTGCATAACATATATCATCTTACATTTAGGTTTGGTTGTATAAATTTTAGGTTAATTTTCTCTTTTTGCGGTCATGAAATAGGGCAATATCATATCGGGGCCTTGGATTGAAGATCAAACTGTATGGATTTGATCAGGGCGACGATTGGAGTTTAACGACTCCAAGATCGCCCCAATTGGACTTCCGTAGCATCAGATGCAGTTCGAGAAAGATCATAAGTCAAGGGACCATGTGGTGTAAATCTGTACTTCAGATGACAAATTCGACCACATGGATGGGTTCGGGTCAACTATCGTAGCCCAACGGTGCGAAATCGGTCTAATCCGACATCCGTGGCACCATCTACAAGACATAGAAGATGGACGGTCAAGATGGTACCACGTGGCGCCATCTTAGCTGCCCACACCAGTCATGAAAGCCCGCTGTTGCTCTCTCTCTCTTCAACCGATCGTTAACTCTCAACCATCGGATCAAAATCCAATGGTCAAGAGCAGATGCGCACACCTTCATCTTTGAGACTAGTCGGGGTGATGGCGCGTTGGTCGTGCGATTGTGGGTGACACGAAGGTAGCAAGATTGAGCTGTGCATTGTGCGAGCAAGCGGGTGCAGCTCAAGTTGGGTTATCAGATCTTGATCGGGCGGCGACGAAGGTGTTGACGTGGAGCACGGAGATGCTGCGGTGCGCACATGTGCGATTGCATGCGCAGATGTAGGCGTGCGAAGAAGAGAGGCACGTGGATCTTAAGCCGTCCGATCTCGCGATTAGACAGTTGAGAGCACGCGATCATGTGTATGCGTTGCGTGTAGAGGGAGAAGAAGAGGCACGGGTGAGCGCGCACTACACCCACGTTCAGGGTTGTAGTGATGCTTAAATCTGTCACTAAAGACCCCCTCATTTAATGTTTTAAACATGAAATGTCAATTTTGCCCTCAATGCCTACATCTATAAAAGGAGACCCCTACCACTCGAAATTCTCATCCCTTCCTCTCTTCTCTTATCCCCTCCAAAGCTCTAAGAGCTTGTCCCAAACCCTAAATGCTCCATTAGAGTTAAAATTAGAATTTTTCCACCTTCTCATCCTCGTTCGTAGAGCGCTTGTGGTTGTCTTCTTACCGTCATTCGGGAAGCGGATCCCTCTGTGACATCGCCCTGCCCCGTCCTTCGTCATCCATCTTCATTCTCCTCCATCCCGCTTCTCACCACCTTTGTCTGGGCGTTCGGTCAACGCGACTCGTCCTCAAAGCAGCTGTCGAGGAGGATAACTTCTCTCCACCTTCTCTTTTATTGCTTTCTAGCATAGATTTTTTACTTTCTAGTGTAATGAGTAGTTGTAACAAGTAGTTGTAATGAACCTGATTCTATGATTATGAAATCTCTATTTTGTCTGTATTTGTATTATTCTTTCTCTCTCTTCTATTTTTTATTCTTTAAGTTGATAGCTAGTGTAGATTCAATTCAACCAGCTAATCTGCTTTGTGATAACAAATCAAACGCGATTTTTGATCAAACTTCCGCTTCCCTATGTTCGGCTTGGAATTCGTTTTGAGTTTTGGTTAAAATTATCTATTGATGGATTTTTCTTGTAAATTACACTACGACGATGGGTTTTTCAAACTCAATCTTTTTGCAATGGATTTTCCGCCTCAATAGTATCTTGTTAATGCATCTAGTGGTGGGAATTTCCTTACAATGGATGAGAACAACACATTTGAGTTGTTCGAGTCCTTGGCTGAGAACTCTATGAATGTCATGTTAATGAACCAATTCCAGCGACCTGGGTAGCAACAAGTTAGTGTCCATGAAGCTCACGCTGAATTTGGCTGAGCTGATATGGACATTATCACCAAGAAGCTGGATAAGATGGATCTACTTGATAAGAAGCTCGATGAATTGATTCGAGCTCAACCTGAATTCTCTGGTAATTCTGCTACATCTAGATCTTCCTATGCACCCCGAGTCCCTCCTGCTTGAATAAATTTACTTAGTTGGGATGCATCTTCTCCATCTTCATGGGATCCTACGTATCAGAAACCCGTGAATAACTTGATCTAGTGTTGCATAATCAGGGTTACACACCACATGATGATTTTGATGCATATTCCCTTGATGAATATATGTCTCAGACGTCTTTGGCCTACAAAGATGTCAATGCTATCCACAGATACAGGCATAATAACCTGTAATCAGAGACATATAACCTTGGTTAGTGCCAGCATTTGAATTTCTCCAAGTCTGGTAACTCGCAAAGACCACATTAAGATCTACACTTCCAGACCAGACAATATGGGAATGCACAAAACACGTACCCAAGGTAGCAGTCATTCTCGTCGCAGCAGCAATCCCGTTCTATATGTCAACCGCTGCATCAAGCTGCCAGTCACCCTCCAAAGCGGGTCGACTCTTTGGAGGCATTAAAAGAGGAACTACAAGAATTGATGTAGAAATTTACCCAGGACAGCTTACAGATCGTGAAGGCGATGGCTGACCAGATACAAAGCATCCAAAACACGTAGAATCAGTTGTTGTAGGAGCATAGGTCACAGGGAGCCTTGCCCTCCCAACCTGTCCTTAATCCGTGATATGTGCAGAACCAGGGCACCTCGCCTAGGTTTCAGGCATCGCAGGGACATGGACATGCTATATTACAAGTGCCTCTTGCACCACCTGGTTATGCTCAGGGTCAGCCACCTCTGCTGCAAAACCTCGCCTATTCTTAGGAGTGGGAAGACACATGACCCACTATTTAGGCAAGTGGGTCCTGATTTTTCTCACCCTTTACCGTAGGATGGTTCGTCTCCTCCCTCTTCCCAGGAGCCACCTACGATAGATAAGGGCAAAAGACCAATTGACCCTGAGATTCTAATCCCTTTTCTTGGGGCTTTGACATGAGATTTAGCACGTTTAATGCGTAAGTCGTTGAGTGTTAAGAAATGTATGTGTCGTAGTATAGTCAACAAAAATGCAACATCATTTAAATTTATAAAACTCAAAATTAATGTGAGTCTGAAGTCGTTCGTAAGGAGCAAATGGAATTCACATACTAATCACAACTAATAATAATGAGCTCAATCAATTAAGTACCAAAGAGATATTCAATAAATAAAATCCATTCAAATTGATATGCAATAATAACTCAAATTTTATCTTAAGAAGTCGTGGGATAAAAAGAATAATAAAACCTAAAAATGGTGATTTAGATTACCATTTAAATCATCTAATTAAGCATATATCCCACAACTCAATTTAACTCAAATATCGCTACAGTGGTATCAACCACTTATGCCTCAATTCCACATCAGCACCAGCCAAATGTATCCTCATTATCAGATCAAACGTCAGGTATAACTTCCAGACAACTTAAAGTCGCCAACCTTCTGATAAATGCCAGTTTATCATCATTCTTATGACTTAAAACAAATCTAGCTCTTAAGTTTTTAACTCCGCAAACGGATTTTTGGGTTGTATTTAGGCATAATCTAGGTTAGCCATGCATTGCATTCTTTTTGTATTTTTAACATCTTTACTTGAGTGTTAAGGTTAAGTAGATGTTCAAACCCTTAAAACTCTAGTACTCAAGAAGAAAAAAAGTGAAGAAGTTCATTTTAACTGAACTCTAGCTGGATCCAGCTCATCTCAGTTGGATATCAGCTCACATGGGATAGGTTTAGCTACCTCCAGCTCCATCCAGTTCATCTTAGCTGGATGATAGCTCAAGGTAGCTCAACTTGGTTGAGTCTAATTCATCCTAGCTTTAATCAATTCATTGGGAGCTCTAGCTAGCTTAGCTTAGTTGATGGGAATTCAATCCAGCTCCAGCTTAGTTCATTCCAGCTCATCCTAGCTTTACATAGCCCACAGAAGCTCCAGTCAACTTGGCTTAGCTACTAGTCTTTAGCTAACTAAGTTAGGTCAGCAGAGAAGTTCATAGCCAGCTTTCCCCAGCTCTAGAATAGTTGAGACCAGCTCAACCTATTCAACTTAGTAGCTAGCAAAGAACTTGCTAGCTAAAGTTGAGTAGTTGAGCTCCCAAGAAGACTTCTTTAGCAACTGCAGCTCCTACAAGCTTCAAAGCAGCTCAAGGCTTCTCCCTCAACTCCTCCCTAAACCCTAATTCCTCCTACCTCTCCTACTCACCCACTAGTTAAGCTAGCTTAGCTAGCTTATCTAAGCTCAAAACCAGCTCCACCTACATGGCCACCCAACCTACCTAGCTAACTTCACCAAAATGAGACCTAAACCTAGTCCACCTAGCGCCTAGTCCTAAAACCCTTTTTTGGTGCCAACCCACTCACCTCCTTTCAACCCACCACCACTACCAAAGGGCACCACAAAAGTGGCCACTCACCTCCTTTCAACCCACCACCACCACCAAAGGGCACCACAAAAGTGGCACCAGTTTTCCCTCCAAAAACCTTCTTGATCACCACCATTCACCTACCCCTACAAGCCATCCTAACCATCCACCTAACACCCTTCTAGAACCCCCTTTAGATGGTGCCAAACCATGGTACCCCTCCATGGTTGGCACCAACTTTAGGCACCCTTTTGGCCAACCATAACCACCCCCATAGCACCCCCTTTGGTGGCACAAACTTACCCCCTCCATTGGATCCCTATAACCACCCATAACTACCCTTTGAACCCAACTTAGCCCTACATGTGTCCATGCCAACCTCTCCCTTCATAAGCCCTCTGTATACCCCCCATTTTACCACCACTAAAATCATCCTTGGTTGCATTTTCTCTACCCATATTCCACCCATATCCAACGTCCAAGGAGAGAAGGAGAGGAGGAAGAAGATCAAGGAGACACCCTGTCTCCTTGGTGGCTTCAGCTTCTTCTTCTTCCTTGTGTCGCCACTAAACCAAGGAGGAAAGCTAGGCAAGGAGGACATCTAGAGGACGAGATACTAAGGGTGGTGCATGCTCACCCAAGGAGTTCTTGGAGTAGAAATCTTCCACTCTAGGAGGAGCCAGGCACACCCATTTAGGGCTTGCCAAGAGGAAGAGGAGAGGCAGGCGCCAGGAGCAAGTTTTCTTCAACCTAGGGGCAACCTGAGTTGGAGTGGAAACTCTGCACCATCATCACCATCTTCTTCATAAGCATTCTTCTACAATTTCTTTGTATTTTGCATAGTTGTTTAGTTTTTGATTTTGGTTGGAGATTATAAGTGAGAACCCCTCTCAGTTGTGAGTTCTCCAACCCGTTGTAAAATATTTTTTTCAATTCAACAAAAGCATTCCTCTACTTTCTTTTAGATAGCTTGTGATTGTGTTGTGACTTGCTTCTTCATTATTCTAAGCCTTCTGTGCTTGAGGTGAGTTGGAGAAGTAAAGCACTTGTTGCCTTGCATTTTTCCGTAGTTCTAATTCCCGTATATCTCCGTGCTTGTTTTGCCCATATTTAAAAACCCTAAAATTTTTATATAATTCAAAACCCAGAAAAGAAGTTGATTTCCAAGATTCAAGTGAGAGATTTTATTTAAAGCATTCCTATCTCTCTTGGGATGACCTGAATACTTTCTCAAGTACTCGGAGTTTATAAATTTAAAAATGATCCAAATTACGTGTTGTAATAACCTAATTCGCAATTTTTACAATTCACACATTTTAGCAATCACCCTCAAACAGGCATAAGGGTGCCAATCACAGAACTAGCCTTAGCACAAGGCTTCAGAGCACCATCCTCAGAAATGGCTAAGTATAGGGCATATGGCCATGTTTCCTAAGGTGGAACAGTGCAAAACCCCCTAGCCCTCCTTAGAATTTCTCCTCTTCCCTATTCAAGAATTGGGTATAGGTTTAGGCGAGTAATCAATCTGGATAGGGTCTAGACCTGCGGGTAGTGTATCGCGAGTGAGGAGTGTACAGGCTGAGGTGAGAGGGACCTCAGCCCTCGGTGTACAGGTGAAAAGCCCTACTCACTTTTTCCTTTTGTATGGTGTTGGTGGCCCTTCTCTTCACGAGGTGGGACTAAATGTCCCACCTTTCTTCTTCGCACAACAATAGGTGGATCTTCGGGCAAATCAGAGTTGTTGTGGGGGTTGCTTCACTCAATTGAAGCCCCAGGTGGATACTTGTATTCAATCCGCACTGCTTGGATGTGGAAGCGGCAAGGGTGATGATCGGGTAGCGGCTAACGAAGTTGAAGAAGATGAACGAAGTGGCGGAGCTCTGGCGAAGAACCTGAAATGATGATTATGGGCTGAAAAGCCCTGGTTAAATTGTTCTTGAGCTTCGCCAAGTGGTGGCAAAGGTGATGGTGATGTTTGTGAGGTGTGAGGTGTGTAGTGGCGTGACGACGTCGGGAAAGATGCCTGAGGTGTGGATTGTTCAGTGGAGTCGTGAGCGGTCGTTTTGCGCGATAGGTTTAGAGCTTTTGATGGTGGGGTCGCGATGAAGCTTTTGGTGGTGGCAGTGGGTAATTTGGTGGAGTGTGGTAGCGGCGTGACTTCGCTAGAGGTGTCGCCGACCGTAGGGAAGATGATGGGGAAGAGAGGCGATCGGTGGCTGAATTGATAAGGAGGTTGGTTCCTAATCTAGGGAGAGAGAGAGAGGAGTTGAAAGGACCTACTTATGGATGAAGAAGATGAGGAATTGGCACTGGCTTTGATTGCCTGACGCCGGAGATGGTGAACTCTTTGGTAGGAGAAGCAGCGAGGAAGATGGGGTCTAGAAGCTCCTGGCTGGTAAGGCGAGGAGTGGACGAAGGAGAGGTAGAAGACCCCTCTACCCATCGTATGTGGCAGAGGGCGACAACGGGGATTTGGAGCACACCGGAGTCGCGGCAGAGGTGGCTGGAGGGAGAAAATTTGAAGAAGTTGAGGCCAAAACCGAACTAAGGAAGACGGCATGAAGAGCTAGAGCTTATATAGAACTCATAATCGAGCTCTAATTGAAGAAAGGAGCTCTATATGCTTGGAGAATAGGGAATAAGATACCCACGGATTTCGTGGGTTTGCTAGGGCACATTATTGTGAATTAGAAGCTAAGATCTGGCTCAAATGATTCTTTGCAGTGTGAACATCAATCCCATCGAATTTAGTGGGATTTGATATTGGTTTGATGAGGTTTTGAGGTAGTAAAAGTTGGTGCTTTAGGTCGGTTGACCTCCAATGGTGGCAAGGACCAAAGTGTGAAGAAGATGAGAAAGATATGCCCTATTTGTAAGAGATTTCGAAAGCTAGGGTCTTAGTTGTGAAGAATAGAGTTTTAAGGGACTAGATTGCAAACTAGGTCAAGATGAACTCTGATTGGGGCCAAATTTTGTCCTTAGCCTAATTTGGACCCAAGGAAAGTGATGGTGAACTTGGATTTTAGTTTTGACCATATTTGACTAGGCAATTTGCACAGAAACCCAAATTAGGGTAAAATCTCGTTTAAAGCTCTATCCAAGGTCAAAATAGGTTTAGATGGTCAAATCAAGGATACCAAACCTATCATAATATTTTTCTAGGATTTTTAGGAGGTTTAGATGAATTTTATCCTGACTAGAACCTCTTTAATTCAAGCAGGTTTAAAATTAGGATTTTAGGTGTTTTGGTTCTCGAAATGAGTGAAACCCTATTTCTGTTTGTGTGGACCCACTCTTTGGACATTAATGCTTATTTGACCTTCAATTAACCCCTAACAAACCTCGTGGTTAATCTGTGTTTATGATGAGATGTTAAAATTGCATAATTAACCTTGTTTTGTTGTTCTCTTCTCAAACTGGATCTGAATGGAATTATGGGCCTCAGGCGATTATGTAGAAGCATTTGCTACTTAATTTTCACTAATTCAAGTTCATTGTGGCTACTGATGGTGTTACCATCATACACCCATGTTTAACTTTTGTTAGTCCTTGCAAAATCTCATGGAAAGAACTAGAATTTTAGACCATGCTTTGATGTTCAGATGCCTGATTGTACCACTCTCTAGAAATTAGATCAGGATGCTAATAATAGGCCTAGAGGTACTCAAGTACCATCCAAGATCCTGACCTGACCAGCTTCAGCCTGGGTCTGCCGCGAAGATTTCTAAGGTCCGCAAAAATTGCCCAGAGGTTCGTTGACCCTAGCGACTAAAGTAGCCGTGTGTTAGACGTATCGAGTCCAGGTTCAATTTGCCAGTACGTTTTTGTAAGAGAGAGATTGAGAAAGATTTTTTGTTTTGAGAGTTTTCTCTCTTTTCCTTTTGGATTTCCCTAAATCCAGCCTCGGATTAGCCCTAAATACGGTATGTATTAGATTCCTTATCCCCACCATTAATCCTTGAAGGGTCCCTGGCTTTCGATGCTTCGAGATAGCATCGCCCATGGTGACCCTCAGAATTCCTAGCTTTCAACACTTTGAGATAGTGCTGCCCATGGCGTTTTATGGCTAAATTTAGCCCTGGTGATTGACATTTCGGGATAATCCCGCCCATGGCACCTGAACCAATACAAAGTGCTTACATGCCCCCGGTAAGATATTTAGATATCTTAGAAGATAAGCATTGAGGAGATGATATGTTAATACACATCTTCGAGGGGAATTTTCCACCTCTCTACGTCGGGAACTCGTCCAATCAACTTATATTGTCGAGCCTCTCCTGAGCTAGATCTTTAAGGCAACTTTTCAGAATAGAACACTTTTGGCATGATTTCTTTATTAAGCGCACTGAACTAGACTTAGTGTGTGGATTTTGGGTGCTTATGTTACCAAGTCCCGCAAACCAAAGGGCAGGCAACGGGGCCGAATAATCCCTAAGCCTTAGATCTACTACATTAGCTTCACACTTTCCTCAACATCTTGAGGATTAATCTGGATCTTAACGAATGCTTGAATGTTTAAGTCCTAAAATAAGCCCAAGAGGCCTAAGATCAGCATTCATTTCTAATATCCTTGTCTCTAACATTTCAGGACTTAATTTTTCTTTTAATTTGGTTTAGAACTTAAGTAAATCCCATAATCATTGCTATGACTATCAATTTTTCTAATTTTTGCTCCCTTTTGACCTTTTGTATCTCTTTCTTTTTTCCTCAAGAAAGATTTTCAATAATTTCTCAAAATTTTCCTCCCCTTCATTTTTTTTAGAACCCTTCAGAGAATTGAATTTCCATTTGTTTGCATGTTAACACCCCTGATGCCTAAGTTTTGCAATGTCCTCATTGTAAACTAGGAGGGTATGAAGTCAGCCTGGTTCAAGGATTAGAACAAGGTCAAAGGGTGGTTGAACGGGTCGTTATGACTGTTGTGAACAATTTCAAGCTTTGATACGAGTACCAAAGGTGGAGTTGGCTGTTCTAAAGTTGAATTCTCAAGTATAGTAGAAGTGTAGCTCAAAAGATGGTTAGAAGAGTCTTGGGTTTTTTGAATGACGGGTTGCCTCCCGTTAAGTACTAAATTCAATGCCTTCAGTCAAGCAGAAGGTGGTCAAGGAGAAGGGATGGTCAAATCAAAGGAATGTTGTAGAACAAGCACCTTGATGAGTACCTAGTTGGTCCAACTAGGTGCTTGTTTAGATAAACAGGCTGATGATGTAGACCAAACCAATCAGTTTGGTGATTTGGTGGATGTGAATTAATATGTGTGGAGCCCACCAGATACTTTGAGGCTCAAAAAGATGTGGAAGTGAAAATCTAGGATTTGGCTGAACCATTTCAGCCTGATTAGAGTAGGGGTCCTCAAAGACAATGGATCAGTGGAGAATGTAGGAACCCTATTGTGAGATCAGAGAAGGATAAGATGTGATTAACGGTTTAATCAATGTCCGATTCCCGATCAAAGGATGGAGATGAATCATATGCAACCAGATCAGAGAGAGGTGAATCAGAGTAGAAATTGTTTCTGGTGCGGGTCAGGGTTGGGATCGGATTTGACAAGCTTTGTATGTGGTGTGGTTGTATTAAGGTCCAAATCTTTGACCTCAGCATCGGAATCAAAGAATGAGTCATGGATGCTGAGGTCGTAAATTGGGTCGTAATTGTCAGGAAATAAAGGTTCTCCAAAATCAGGGTATGATTCGAAATTGTCAGAGAATCTGCAAAAATCAGTTTCTGAACCTGATTCTAGATCAAGATTTCTACCACAGAACAAATCATGATGTATAGAATCAATAACTTGACTTGGATCTAACCTAATTTCAAATTCAGAGCTCAAAGAGGTGTCCTTATTAGGCATAGGCTTGGGTTCTTGGCTCCTAGGGTAGACCCAATTAAATCTCAACTCTTCTAACTCCTCTGTTTCTTATCGTAAATTGGTATGACTTCCGACAAATCAATTTGTACCTTTGAAGATTATGGAGAGGTGTAATCATCAAATACAAGCTTAGAATCAAAGTTCAGATCTAAAATTTGGTTCTCATCATATTGGGTCTCGTGATCATCCCAAATAGGTTCAAATCTAGATTCTAGGTTAGGGTTAGGAATCGGGTCACTAGAATTTGAACATGGTTCTACTGGGGTGTCAGAATCACTCTCGAGGATTACCTTAATAGGATAAGGTTTGGGAATTACACTCTCGAGAGGTTTTGATTCAAGCTCACTACAGGTGTTTGGGAAATTAAGGCACGATGGACCAGCCTCATGGCTCTCTAAGGCTGGTTCAAAATCAAGAATACCTACAACTAGATCCACCCAACCAATATCAAGATCAGGTATGTCCATTTGAACAAAATTTGAATTGGATTCCAATTGGGTTGGGGGTCCATAACAACCACGACCTTCTAACCTGGGCTATGGGAAATCATATTGATCTTCAACATTACTCCAAGATGTCTCATCAATTTCTGAGTGGGTATATGAATATTTTTGATTGATGGTCTGTTTTAATATATTTATAAAATTCTCTCGTTTCTCAAGGTTATCTTGGTGCATTTCCCAAAGTAATGGATTTGTCATACATTGGAGATACTCAGCATTATGCAATCTCTCTAATTCAGTGTATCCTATCATGAGAATATCCTGGGTTGAACCATTTATCATTTGTGTCACCATAAGTTGGGTGCAATTTATAATGTGGGTTGTTGTTTATGACACATTAACCTAAATGCTCCTAGATAGATCTGCGGTCTTGTAATACGCATCATGATGTCTAAGAGCAGCCTCGATCATTTTCTTTTTCATTCTCATTTGAGATTTAGGTTTTCTAAACAGTCTTCCTAAATTGTCAGGTTGCATTTTCAAATTAAGTGGTGGATCAGGATGTAGAATCAAATCAGGTTCAGATCGAATGGATCAAATCACATCAAAATTTCCCCACAAGATCAACTCTAATGAAGGCCTTTAGGTCAGAAACCTAGGGACCTTTCCTGTGTATGTGCTCTAGAGAATATATGAGGGACTAGATGTTTATTGGACCCAATCAAGGCACCCAAAGATTTTTGGATGACTAAGGCTGTTTCGAGGTGGATGATACCTCTAAATCAGAAATCCACACGTCTGAGAATTACTTGGGTAGCTAGGAAGGGAGAGCCCTGCAAAGACCCCTGCACTGTAGAGCGTCCCTACGGGTTACAACATTTCCCCCACCCGACCTTCTGTGTCACTGCGGTTCCAAATAGATCGGAATGTATGAATTGAGACCTTAAGTCTATCAATTATAGTCCTAATTTGTGCCTTAGATTTCACTTGATTAAAAGTTAATTTAATTTGTGACCTAATTTGAAGGTTGATTGACCCACAGAGTTGACCAACTTTACCTGACTTGCTCTAAAGATGAAGGAAGAAATTTGGGTCAAGGCTCAAAATCATCCTAAATTGACTCTCAGGTTTTTAGTTCCACAATTTTTACGGTTCAAGTGAGTTTAGAAACTTTGATTTTAGGGATTTTTGGAATAAATCTTTTCAAACAATGGCTTGGGTGGCACATAAATGCAGGAATGTTAATTTCCTTTAATTCAGGCAAATGTGTACTAACACTTCACAAACCTAAAGTGGAAACCCTAATTGGCTCTATTTCAAGTCCAATTTAATCTAAAATTTGGCACCTTGGACTTAGACAGGAAAATAAGTAGTCCACGATGTCGAGAATTTGAGCGTAAATCCCTAATAGGTATAAGAAATCAGGATGGGTATCTCAAATTAAATCATCTCACTTCAATCAGATATCAAATTAAGTTCGTAAATCAGGAAGCTTTTGCCTTTAAATGGTGATTACTATAAAAATAAGGCAAGTGAATCCTAATTCATTTGTTTCATTTTTTCTCTTCCCAAGATTAGGAGGTCCATTAGGGAAGAGGAGAAATTTTACTTGCCCTTGGAGTGGTTGATTACGTGGAAGATCTTCTCGTGATGTACCTCGCAAAATCACAAGCAAAACAAATAGGGCAAGTTAGTAATAAGCTCAATCAAGAAAGATTAGTAGTGAATTGCATGTTTCTCCCCGGCAACGGTGCCAAAATATTATATGTGTTTTGCATCGAGTTAAGATGTGCGTTGTAGTACACTCAATAAAGATGCAACAACATTAACAATTTATAAAGCTCAAAAATAGGAGATGAGTTTGAGGTCGTTCACAGGGAGCAAAGTAGCAATTTCAATCCACTAATCACAATATCAAAAATAATATGCAATTGAAACTAATGAAATGCTCAAAATAATATTTCAATAAAGATCAGAGAGTTATTGCAAAAAGATTGGGTTAAAATAGTGATTTGAATCATCAAATTAACTCTTAAGTTAAAACTCTACAACCACTTAAATAATTGAATAGTATCATCAATTAAGTATCAGAACCAATCAAGTGCCAGATCAGACAACAACAGAAGGCCTCAGATGCCTTAACCAGCAGAACCTCACAAGGCACAAGGGCTTGCCTTAAGCCTTTGAGAAGAGGCACAACAGCAACACACCAATAGAGGCATGAGGTCTCTTCAGATTCAACTAAGTGTTGAGAGAGCAGGAGGGTATAAATCCCAAGCAAAGCAAAACCCTCCTCCCTCTCTCTCTAATTCTCTTCCCTGTCTCTCAGCTTAGACTCGGGTGAACAGTACCAGGTATATAGGTATTTGGACCAGGGACTAGACTTGCTTGCGTGGTGTAGCGGGTGAGGAGTAAGCATAAGGAGGCGCGTGCGTAGGGGGACCTCACCCCCCGTGTTATGAGGCGAACAACCAATGCAAGCTTTTCCTTTTATGTGCGATTGTGAGTTCTCCCACACACGATTTGGGACAAAGTGAGGTGCCCTTGCTTCGCGCAGCAACTGCAGATGATGGGTGCTTCAATTGAGGTTGAAGGGGACGCCTGCTGCTTCAATTGAGGACCTGGAGGTGATCCTAGGAGTGTTCCGTAGTGCCTGGAGATAGCAGCGAGGATGAACTCGATCGGAGAACTACAGACAGAGCCAGAGAAGGTGGTGGCACCGACGATGCTCCGGCGTATACCTGAAAGAAGAATATGGACTCTTGACCCTGTCAGAAAAGCTCAGGAGGTTCGCCTGAGTGTGGCGAACATGATGGTGGTCATGGTGTGCTGTGAGGAGGTGCGTGTGTGCGTGTCGAAATCGAAGAAGGTATATGGAGGTGGTGGTGCTTAGTGGGAGGTTTTGGTGGTTAATAGCCCTAATTTTTTTTTTGAAACAATTAATAGCCCCAATTTTGTTAGGGCTTTTGATCGTGAGGTTATGGCGATGCTAATGGACTTGGTCGCAGGATGGTTGGTGAAGTGTAGCGGTCGTGTGAGTTCGTCGGAGGTACACCGGCGCTAGGGAAGGCGGAGGTGGTATGGGCGATGTGTGTGAACTTAGAGTCTAAGGGGTTGTAGAGGATCAGGGAGGTGAGAGGAAGAGAAAAGGGGGACTTAGAGAGGGGGAGAGTGGACGGAGGCGACCAACTATCATAGGTCGACGTCGGGGAAGGTGAAGGCTCCGGTGAGGGAGGGCGGCGATGTCGAAGGGAGAGGGAGCTCTTGGTAGGTATGGCGAGGAGCGGATGATGGAGGAAGTTTCCCTCTACCTATAGTATGTGGTAGAGGGCGAAGAAGCCTGAGTAGAGGGGTTGTCGGAGAAAGTCGGAGCGGGACGAAGGTAGATGGAGAAGAGGAGTTTTTTGGCCTTAAAAGTTGCTAAGGGGCACGGCCTTACGAAGGGGGTCTTTTTAAAGGCCTTAGGAAGAGCTCAAAGCTTGGGAAGAAGCTTGAGAAGCTCAAGATTTTAGGAGAGTAGATCCCCAGGATTCTTGTGTTCACATGATCTTCAAGGCCCAAATCAAGGTACAAGAGGTGGCTCGATCGATTAGGAAGGTCCTTAAGAGCAATCCCTCCAAATTTGGAGGGATTTGGTTGAGTAATCAGATAGGAGTCTCTGATTGAAGGTCGGATGCCTTGAGTTCACACATGCCATGGCAACAAGGACCAAAGTGTGAAAAAGATGAGAAAGATAGGGCCCTATTTGTAAGAGATTTTGAAAGCTAAGGCCTTAGGTGTAAAGAATAGAATTTTATGGGATTAGATTGCAAACTAGGTCAAAATGAACTCTGATTAGGCCCAAATTTTGTCCTTAGCCTAATTTGGACCCAAGAAATCTGATGGTTAACTTGGATTTCAGTTTTGACCATGTTTGTCTAGGAAATTTGCATAGAAATCCAAATTAGGGTAAAATCCCATCTGAAGCTCTGTCCAAGGTCAGAATGGGTTCAGATGGTCAAATCAAGGGTACGAAACCTCTTAGAATATTTTTATATGATTTTTAGGAGGTTTAGATGAATTTTATCCTGACTAGAACCTCTTTAATTCAAGCGGATTTGAAATTAGGATTTTGGGTGTTGTTTTGGTTCTTGGAATGTATGAAACCTTATTTCTGTTTGTGTGGATCCATTTTGTAGACTTTAATGCTCATTTGAACTTCAACTAACCCCTGAAAAATCCTGTGGTTAATCTATGTTTATGATGCGATATTAAAATTGCAGATTAACCCTGAATTGTTGTTCTCTCAAATTGGATTTGAATGAAATTATGGCTCTCAAGCGATTATGTAGGAGCATTTGTCACTTTATTTCCACTAATTCAAGTTAGTTATGGCTAATGATGGTGTTGCCATCAAGGGTACGTAGAATTTCGAGCACTTGAAATAAATATTTAAAGAAGTTCATATTCAGATCCCTCTCCTCGAGGCTATAGATCACATCTCTGGTGTTGCTAAGTTCTTTAAGGACTATTGTACCCTGAAGCGACAGTAGAAAAATGGACGATAGGCATATTGTTAAAGGAAGATAGCGCCGTGATTCTAGCTGACCTGCCACCTAAGAAGAAAGACCCTGGTACACCACTCATTTTCTGCTTTTTGCAGGATTCTCCATTTGATTGGGCCCTTCTTGATTTGGGTTCATCCATCAACCTAACTCTCACCACTGTGTATGATCGTTTTTGATTCGGGGAGTTGAAACCTACCTCAGTTACCATTCAGCTAGCTGATCGATCAATAAAAACACCAAGCGAGGTGGTTGAGAACGTGATCGTTAAGGTCCACGAATTCTGCTTTCTCATGCACTTTTTCGTTCTCGATATGGAGGTTCCTCTTAATCTCCGTGATGCGCCAATTATTTTAGGTCGCCCATTTTTGGCGACAACCCGTGCAAACATCGACTGTACATTTAGGTGTATGGATATTGCCCTAGGAAACGAAAGACTTAAACTGGACATATTCAGGGCATCACATAACTTCGACTGTGATTACATTGAGGAGGACAATGAAGATGAGGAATCGACATTTTGTGGTAACATTGGTCTCCTTTGTAATGATCCAATGTCACATTCATCTTCATTGTCAAGGTGTTTAGATCTTGATCCACATGGGACTAAGACAACAACTGTGCACATTTCCTCCCACGGATCCCATTGTCTGGGGTGTTCATCTGATCATGACATCCCTTACTTTGATTATCTTGATCCATTAATTACTGAATTGCCCCTTGTTAACATGCTAAATCGGGGTTTTAAAATCACTTCATTGCAATATAGCTGAAATAGCGTGTGAACAAATACAATTTATAGCTCGAATTCAAAAGAGTATCCGAGGTCAAACGCATAGAGCAATTACAGCAATTATCCTCAGAGGTCACAATAGAATCACAAATATAAGCAATTATAACAAGAGGAATAATAATATATCAGAATATTCAAGTCTGAAAGTGCAAAAAGATTAGAGTAAAATGGTGATTTGAATCACCAAATTACTCTTTTTACAAGCACTTAATGTCAACTACAGTATCAATTCCTCAGAATATCAGACGTCAGAATAGGCGTTCAGACGCCTTAACCAGTAAATGCAAAGGCCTCTCTTCTTCTCTTCAAGTCACTCACAGAGGCAAAGGCACAGCAGCTACGCACAATAGAGGCAAAGGCCTCTATAAAATCTTCTAAGTGTTGGAGAGTTAGAGAGTGAGGCAAAACACCCCCCCTCTCTCTTTCCCTTTCTCTTCTTCTTTCTCTCAAACCCGACTAATCAAGTAATTGGACCAGGGACCAAACCCGCCTATGTGGTGTAGCGAGTGAGCGAGCGCGAGGAGGCGCATGAGCGGGGACCTAACCCCCGGTGATCTCGGACGAGATGGTGTAAACACAAAATCAATTTATGCGCCCTCTAATGCTCGTCAGTCCTCGATGTGGGACTATTTGGTCCCTCCTTCCTTGCCCGAGCAGCCGAGTGAAACTCACGTCCAATTGGAGATGAAGGGGCACTCGAAGCTCCTAATTGGAAGCCTGGACGTGAACCTGGAGGTATTTTGTGTCACCTGGGGCAGCAGCCTGGACCTACTTAGAGCAAGAACACGCTTCAAGTTCTCTTGAAGGTGCTTTGTTAATGGCAGCTTCAACCTGTGACCTGAAAACACAAATAAGGCCTTTTAGTCGCATCAAATAAGTTCAGCAACTTCACCGTGGAACGTTGAGTGTGATGGTGTGAGTGGAGTGGCGAGAGGGTGAGCAGAAAGGTCTATCAACCTAAGGATAGTGGTGTGAAGGAGGTGTTGTCCGGTGAGGAAAATAAGAGATCAAAGCCCCAACTTTCCTTATGGCTTTTGGTTAGTGGAGCGAGGTGATACTTGGTGACTTGGTGGCAGGTAGAGAGATGGTCTGTAGCGGCTGGAATGTCTCGCCGGAGGTATGTTGGCGAGGTGGAAGACGATGATGGAGTGGGCGAGTTGGAGGTCGGAGTGGATTGTTGATGGCACGGTGATGATGAGTAGATGCTAGGGCATCGATTGAACTAGCTATTGGATGAAGCAGAGTGGAGAAGACGCCGGTTGCGGTATGGCCGGCGTCGGAGAAGGAAGGTGCTCCGGTGGGGTAGAATGGCGATGACAGAGGGTTAAGGGACACCTCGCTAGTATTGCGAGGTGTGGAAAGGAAAGGAGAGTTGAAACCGGCCGTCTATGGTATGTGGCAGCTGGCGGAGAAGCTAAGGGATGAAGGTCATTGGAGACAAACGTGAAGCGGGTCGGAGGTAGGGAAGATAGGATATTTTTGGCCCAAAAGTTTGCTAAGGAGGTGAGAAATGTCATGGGAAAACTTTTATAGGCCAAGAGCGAGTCTGCAAGGTTGGAAACAAGCTTGAAGACCTCAAGAATCTCGGGTTAGGTTTGGGACTTCTAAGAGTTCACATGAACTCTTGGCTTGATTAGGAAGGTCGTGGAATAGCTCAAATGGAAGATCTCCTCCGGAGTCCTTCCATTTTTGGGAGAGTTTTGTTGAAGATTCGAGGAGAAATCCTTGATTGAAACTTGCCATATACGCATGAAAGCTTCCGTGGCGGTGAGGACCTCTTCGCAAAGAATATGAAGTTAGGGGTGTAAAGTTGAGGGGCTATTTGTAAGAAAAAGAGTCAGATTAGGATTGAAATGCAAACTGAGTCAAGATGATCTTAGATTGGGTCCAAATTTTGTTACAAACCTAATTTGGACCCAAGCAATCTAATGATGAAGTCGGATTCAGGTTTTGACCAAGTTTGACTAGGTAAATTACGCAGAAATCTAAGTTAGGGTAACTTTCTATCTATGACTCTATTTCAGGCCAAAATAGGTTCTGATGGTCAAATCAAAGATACCAAACCCTATAGAATATTTTTCTATGAATTTTAGAGAGTTTAGGTAAATTCTATGCTGACCAGAACCTCACTTAATTAAGCTGGTCTGTTTTTAGGATTTTAGACGTCCATTAATTCTTGAAATGCGTGAAAACTCGTTTTGCTTTGCATGGATCTACTTATTTGACATTAATGACCACATGACCTTTAATAAATCCCTAAAATACCCCATGGTTATTCTGTATTTGTAGAATGCTGTTACTTTTGCAGAAATAACCTTGTATTCTCCTCTTCTTTTCAAAATAGGATATTGTGCCCTTAGGACCTTTTGATGGATATGTAAGAGCATTTGTCAACCTTTTTAGATCAAATTGAGCTAGTTATGACTCATGATGGTGTTCCCATCACCCCTACTGACACAGGATGGCGTGACTACGACAAATGGATTTCCCATTAATGCAGTCACAACTGACTATCTTGTAGGTGGGGAATAAGTGGGAATTCACGCATATCAGGATCATCAAATTTCCACTATTGATTCTTCTCCTCCCACTCACGATTCTAATTCCCACCCACCCGTGATTGAATTAAAGCTCTTACTTGACTCACTCAAATACGCGTTTTTGGGTAATAGTGAGACATACCCTGTTATTATTAGTGCTCACTTGACCCTGGAACAAGAGCATCAATTGATTTCAATTTTACAAGATCATAGGGCTATTTTTGGGTGGAGCATTGCTAATCTCCGTGGGATTCGCCCCTCGTATTCACTCATCATATTTACACGGATGAGAGGGTGAAACCTTTGAGACAACTTTAAAGATAGTTGAATCTAAATATGCTCACGGTTGTTAAGAAGAAGATCATTAAATGGCTAGATGCAAGCATTGTATATCTAATTTTCGACAGCCAATGGGTAAGTCCTATCCAGATCATGCCCAAGAAAGTAGGACTCACTGTCATAAAAAATGATAAGGGTGAATCCATCCTTACCCGCACTGCGACTTCATGGTGGATTTGTATTGATTACAAGAAACTGAACACGGCTACCAAGAGGGATCATTTTCCTTTACCATTTATTGATTAGATCTTAGAATGGTTAGCTAGATGCAACTTCTTTTGCTTTTTGGATGGATACTCCGGGTATAATCAGGTAGCGATTAACCTGGAAGATCAAGACAAGGCCACTTCCATGTGTCCCCTTGGAACATTCGCTTTTAAGCGAATGCCCTTCGGCCTCTGCAATGCACCAGCGACATTTCAACATTATATGATGGCCATTTTCTCTGATATGATTGGGGACTATGTGGAAGTATTTATAGATGACTTCTTCATTTTTGGAGATGATTTCTCATCTTGTCTTGATAACCTCACAAGGATCCTGAAGAGGGGCATTGAAGTAAACCTACTACCATCATGGGAGAAAAGCCATTTTATGGTGAGGGATGGCAATGTACTAGGTCACAGGATCTCCGCTAATGGACTCGAGGTTGACTGAGCTAAATCAGAAATCATATCTTGATTACCTCCACTGAGCTCGGTTAAGGAAATAAGATCATTCTTGGGTTATGTCAGATTTTATCGAAGATTTATTTGTGATTTCTTGAAAATTGCACACCCGTTGACAAATATTTTGGTAGCTGACGTCCCGTTCGATTTCAATTCCTCATGTCTCAGCGCTTTTGAGATCTTACGAAGTGTTGTTTCTATTTCCCCGATTCTCCAACCACCCGATTGGTCACAATTTCGAGATTATGTGCGATGCCTTCGATTTCGCCGTTGGAGCTGTTCTAGGCCAATGTTGGGAGCACCATCCTTTTGTAATTTACTATGCTAGCAAGACGTTGAATGAGGCTCAGTGTAATTATACAGTCACTGAGAAAGAACTACTAGCAGTAGTATTTAGGTTGGAGAAATTCCGATCATATTTGCTTGGGTCCAAAGTGATAATTTTCACAGATCATTCCACCCTTCAGCATTTGTTAGCAAAGAAGGATGCCAAGCCCCGTTTTATCAGATGGATCCTTCTTTTGTAGGAATTTGATGTCAAAATTCATGACAAAGTTGGAGCTCATAATATTGTGGCGGATCACTTATCTCGATTAGACCTAGGCTACATTCCTTATTCCCCACCTATCTTAGATCAATTCCCACATGAGTCTCTTTTGATGATTAATTCTGTCGAGTTTCCCTGGTACACAGATATTGCAAATTATCTTGTCACAGGAAAGATTCCCACAAACATATCCATGGACCAGAAACTCAAATTCATTTATGAGGCCAATTTTATTTTTGGGATGACCCCTTGCTCTTCCACATTGGAGCCGATCAAATTATCAGGAGGTGCATCCTCGACTCTGAAATTTCTAGTGTGTTATCTGTTTGCCACAGTGAGGTCTGTGGTGGTCATTTTTCGGGCTGAAAAATCACTTTGAAGATTTTGCAGTCGAGTTTTTTCTGGCCAACCATTTTCAAAGATACACATGAATTTCCCAAGTGATGCAAACGATGCTAGTCGGTCGGTTTGATGACCCGAAGAGACATGATGCCTCTCCAACTCATTTGGTTGTAGAAGTGTTCGATGTGTGGGGCATCGATTTCATGGGTCCTTTTCCAAACTCGATGGCTTTGAATACATACTTCTTGCTATTGATTATGCCTTGAAGTAGGTTGAAGTTGTCTCGACGAAACGGGCCGATCATACGATCGTCATCTCTTTTGTACGAGAATTTATTTTCATGAGATTCAGTGTACCCCGCGCTTTGATTAGTGTGGGGCATCTCTTTCATACGCGCACTTCATTCATGCTCATTTTTGGTCACTATTGAAGAAATATGAGGTATATTATCGTATTACCACCCCATATCATCTGCAGACCAATGGGTAGGTTGAAGTGTCTAACCGTCAAATCAAGCTTATTTTCTAGAAGACGATTAGACCAGATAGGAAGAACTGGTTCGATAGATTAATTAATGCACTTTGGGCATATCGAACTGCGTAGAAGGCCCCACTTGGAATGTTGCCATACCCTACGGTGTACGGAAAGGCCTGTCACCTTCATGTCGTGCTGGAGCACCACGCCTTTTGGGCGGTGTGAAAGTGTAATTTTAACCTCGATGTGGGAGGTTATCAAAGGAAGTTCGAGCTCAGTGAATTAGAAGAAATTCAGTGGGAGCCCTACGAAAACACACAAATCTACAAAGACAAGATGAAGCCCTTTCACGACCGCCACATCCAGAGGAAAGTATTCATGCCTAACTAGCAAGTTTGGTTATTTGATTCATGCCTTAAATTCTTTGCGGGAAAGTTCATGTCCAAGTGGACTGACCCGTACATTGTGATTCACCCATATTCAAATGGGGCGGTCCAAATCATAGACCCGAAATCTGGGCATGTTTCTACGGTAAATGGCCAGCGCCTTAAGTCATTTATAATAGCCCAGGAACTTGCTCCTGCTGACGAAATCATTAATTTCATTGAGGACGTGTAATTAAGTTTTCACCCAGCTGGAGGTGTTAAACTCAGCACCTATAAATATGTACATATCTTTTATACATAGCATATTTTCTTTTAGTAAATTTTTCTACATATTATATATCATGTTGTTGGCTTATGCTGAATGAAAATTCAGGAGCGATTCCAAGTGATTTCTATCCACTTACTCCCTGTTTTAATTTATTTCCTTTATATTCATCTATGAGGACATGCAAGAACTTAGATAGGGAGGGGGGTAGTATACATTAAACTAAACATTTTATGCCAACACTTAGAAAACCTCTAAGCAGCATGTTAATAATACTTTAGAGTCCATAATTTAAGGAGAGCCGACTCCACCTCCAATGTTTGCATTGGAGGTAGAAATCGTCGGCAACAACCACTTTCAACTTGTTCGCTCACTTTTTATTCTAAATTAGGACTAAGTTGAATGCAACTAGATAAGGGAACAATATTGAAGTGTAAATCATAAGAGTTTAAGTGTATATAGCATCTTTATATATATTGCATCGATGAATAAAGATTTTTATGAAGAGGTTGTATTAAGGATTTTATTCTTTAGTTGATTCTCGTAATCTAGAGTCCAATATAATTTTTACACTCACACGTAGATGTTGCAATAGATTCACTATAAAGACCGATAGACATCTTTAGTTTGTCGAGAAGAAGTAGTGCTTCTTATCCTGAACCCTTGGATAGTGATTAGGGAGTCAGGTAAAACCATCTTCTAATAGATCCACCAAACATTTGAGAGGTGAGTAGAATGTCTACTAGTACTCTAAGATTAGCGCAATGAATCTTAAATTTTGGATAATTAGGTAACGATACACGGAGTTAGGCATCGTTTTCACTCTTGATTCCTGCATATGAACTTTGTGTGAATTTTTGAGAGCCATCAAATAAGGCAAATACGCAGAAATCGAGTTCTAATAAAACTAGGGCTAATGTGGACGGTTACGACTGTCCTTTATGGAATCCTCGGTTGAATGGGGGTAGTGATATCAAGGTTAGAAAATACACTATCCTATTCGTCTCTTTCCTGGTGCCAAGAGTAGACACTTCCATGAAATATGCTACACGATATCCTCTTGAACACTACCAATTCTCAATAATGCCTCCTAAATAAAATTCGCGCATTTCGTATTGTGTTGTGTTGATATGAGAAAAAAGAAGGAAAATGTGTAAAAAAAAGAAAAAAAAGAAAAAGAAAAAGGAGAATATAGGAAAAAAAAGAAAAAAATATATAGAAAAAGAAAAAAATGTTGAGTTATAATTGTGTGTAGTGCATATATTTCATTACATTGAGGCAATATTACCCACCGCAATTGCGATCCACCAAATACAACCTTAACCTACTTCTCTTTATTTCTAATCGCCTGAATACTGGATGAGGAATTCTTACTTAGTATTAGGGTTATCGGAACTTTATTAAAGTGTTAATGCTATGTGAGACCACCAAATATGGATTATACTTGTAAATCTGGTGAGATTGTGAGCTTGAGAAAAGAAAAAGAAAAGAAGAGAAGAAAAGGAGAAAGTACAAAGGAACCAAAGAGTGCATAGATTTCCCGCTTCTCTCTGAATTGATTTATTTGATAGTCTGGAAATCTAGCTTCTGTAGTTTTAGTCTATATGTAGCACCATACTAGTATGAGCCACTAAATGCAAGCCCACTTGATTCAGATATCTTTTACCTAAGCTAAAAGCTGGGGTGGAAATTACAGAATATTTTGTTATACCCCGAGGGAAGAAATTTTCCTATCCTGATGGAATTTTACTAGGGATCAAGTATAAGCTTTAGAGGTGAATCGGATTTTCACTCAAATCCGTTGTATAAGCTACATTACGACACTTTCAAAAATGGCTGGATTTCTAGATTTTCGAATGAAAATAACAAGAAAAGAATCTCTACTCATACACTTGATAAAAATAATTAGTCCTTTTGGGACCAATTTGTAGATAACTTAGTTTTGCATTTACTAAGGACTAGCAAGATTTAGGCATGGGGGTATGATTACACAGCAATCATATGACTTAAATGACCTAAATTGAATTAGAACTTAACATAATTGTAGCATAATTCATGCATTAGTAGCATTCCTTGCATCTTTCCTACTTTACTTAGACATTCATGAAATAGTGCTATAATAAGGTACTAATTAGTAGATTGTTTGGTTTGTAGGTAATAAAAGCTTAGATGGCTTGAAGTTGGATTAGAAGCCTTGGAATAAAGCTGCAAAAGTTGAAGACATAATGTAGGGAAGAGATACACTACAATACTTGTAGGGTTTTAATGTCTAAATTGAATTATGAAGAACATAGGACATCTCTACACCTATCCTTAGTGTTAGGACATCCCTAGACACCCTCCCAAACCTTAGCCACCCTTATATTAGGTCACCTTAGCCTAAAGCACCTCTAAACCCACATTCCAGCCCACCTTTGGATGTCCAAGTAGGATGCTGGATGTCCAAGCTCCTTAGATTCCACCTGCAGGACTTAGAACCCAATCTGCTACAAAATTAGACGTCCAGACAATGTGTCAGACGCCTAATTTTTGCAGAAACATAAGACAGAACCTAAACTCCATATTGATTTAGTATTGGACATCCAGACTGGAGACTTAGACTTCTGATTCTGAAGTATAAGTTGTCTGATCTTGAGATTAGACGTTTGGAACTCTTCTCCTATTGTTGTTTTTGGAATCAAGCCTAGATCTTGATTTCTAAGGCCTCTAAACCCAATCCTGCACCCTAGGAAGCCTAAATTAAGGTATCCTAAGCCTAATACACTATCCTAAGACTCTCTTAAGAATCTAATTAGGTCCTCACTAAGCCCAATTGACTTGGATCTAAGCCAATTACACCTTACCTAGTCAATTGAACTCATAGAGTCTAATTAAGCTTAAATCTTAGCCAATGCAAGTCTAATTGGACTTAGTGAGAGTCTAATTGATTCAAGCCCAATCTAATCGGGAACTCTCTCTCTCAATTACACACACATTAACCCAATTAAACTTGGTTAAGTTTAATTGGACTAATCGCTCTACCATAGGTTGTATGAACTTATTTTTAGAAACTTAGCTAGACCAACTTAGACCTATTAAGAAGTGGACCAAGTGGTCCACTTGACCACCACACACTCATGCACACACACACACACCACCACCACTTGGCCGTCCATTCTAGAGTATTCTAGAGTGGTTTCCAAGTGGTGCCACCTTGAAGACTAAAAATAGTCTTGAAGGAGTCCACAACTTCTCCCCATAGAAAGTGAATCTAAGAAGATCCATTCTCTACCACTCTACCCGCCACCTAAGCCCATTCTAGAGAATTCTATAATTCTCTAGATGGCCATCCCTCTTAGACTATTTAAGGACCCATGGGGGTGGCCATGCACCCCTATCTTGGACTACATACTCATCATCCACAAGCTCCATCACCACCTCCACTCTCCACATCCAAGAGGAAGTGCAACACCTCCACCACCTTCATCAAGAGGTTGGCCACACCACCTTGGTCGTCCCTCTATTCCCTCCTACTACCTCAAGCCTACACGTCCATTGGAGACACCTCCGATGCCCCAATTTCTCGTAGCTTAGATTTAATGTTCTTTATAGTGTAATTTCTTGCATTATTCTCTTGCTAAGTAGTAGTAGTATTCTTTTCTCCAAGAATTCATGCATAATCTTCTCAAGATCCATTTGTGCTTATCTTTTCTGTTAGCATAGAATTAGTTCTTTTCAAGTTCCTTGTACAAGTATTCCTATTGAAGTGATTGTAATGACATTATAATCGAGGAAATAAAATAACAGTTGCCTGCTTCATATCTATATCATTACAATAAAAATGTCGGTTCCTAAAAATATTAATGATCTTCAGATTGATGCATTTTTGGTTAATAGCCATCACAAAGTAAGAATTGTGTGAACTAATACCTATACTTTCACATTCATTATTTATCTGACGCACGAACACGTAGTGAGAGTTAACAACGCGACTGGTGAATCTTATATTTGCAAAATTGAAATTGATGTTCAATTCTAAGCAAGCAAAAGAAGAAAATAAGTAAGTTAAAAATCAAAATTTCCATCTTACACCTCCCTGAAATCGGCTGGGACACTCATCATCTCATTATAAAAAGTATTGTTTGAATCGTAATTTGCATTATACTACTATGTTTTCTTAAACAAATTTGCATTTTATGACTTTTACACCCACCATGAATCCTCAAAGGGTCCTTGGCTTTCGATGCTTCATGATAGCACTACCCATGACAACTCCCAGAACCTTGGCTTTCGACACTTCGGAATAGTTAAATATGTAATGCGCCACATGATTTCACTTGCCCCTAAAGTGTTTGATGTGCAGGTGATCTTCCTTGAATAAATCCCTACCCCTGGAGTGTTTAATGTGCAGCTGATCTTTCTTGAATGAATCCCTCCATAAATCACAGCCAAACAGATAGAACAAGTCAATATCAAGCCAGAAATTGTAATCAAGGAGATCAAATTCCACGTTGCTCCCCAGCAATGGTGCCAAAATGTTAACGGGCTAAATCAGGATTTTAAAATTGCTTCGTTATAATATAGCCGAAATAGTGCGAAAGCAAATAATATTTATAACTTGAAAGATTGTTAGGAAAGTTCGAGGTCGAACGCAGGGAGCAAGTATAGCAATTAATCTCAAGATCACAATATAGCCACAAAGATGAGTAATTTATAATGAAGAATCTATGCAAGAATGATATATATATGAATGCCAATGACACAATGCAAAAAGATTAGGGTAAAATGGTGATTTAAATCACCAATTATCCCTTATACAATAATATCAAATAAGTGCACAGTATCAATCAAATATTTTCCACGCAAGCTAAGTAAGCAATAAGTACACAGTGCACTCAGTTAGAGATATCAGACGTCGGCACAAGGGCCTTCGTAAACTCCTCAAGGGCTAAGTGTCAAGTCCGCTTACTAAAGAGCCAAACCCCCTCTCTTTCCTCTCTCTCTTTCTTCTCTTCCTCTTCTCAACCTGACTACTCCGGTTTCTAATTAGGTAACCTGATTCTGAATGGGGCCAAACTTGCATGCGTGATCACGGGTGAGGCGTGAAGGCGCGAGGAGGCACGTGAAGCAGGGACCTGACCCTCGGTGTTCTTGGGCAACCGGGTAAAGACACAAATCCTTTTTATCTCACGCTTGCAGCTCTTAATCCCATGATGTGGGACTATCCTGTCCCCATTCTTTGCGTGCGAGCAACTGCTGAAGGCACGTCCAATTGAGGTAGCAGGAGAGTTCTATGCTCCTAATTGAGAGCCTAGACCTCTTAGAAGTATTCTGCATCACCTGGAGTAGCGGCTTGGACTTGATATTGTAAGAACACCTACTTCGAGCTCTCTTCAAGGAGCTCTGTCATTGGCGGTGGTGGCCTATGAACCTAAAACACGAAAATGGCCTAGTGGCCAAGTCAGAAAAGCTCAGTAGACACACAAAGATGCGGTGAAGGTGATGGTGGTAGTGGTGTGCCGTGAACGTGGTCAGAGGTGGCTGGCGGAGGCGAAAATCGAAGGCGGAAGATGGGTTGTTCGGTGGAACATTTGAGCAGCCAATCCTTTTACTTTCTTGAGAAGTTTTTGGTCATAAGGACACGGCGATGGTGTAGGGATTGGAAACAGGTGAGTTGGAGTGTAGCGGTCGTTAGGGCTCGCCGGAGGTATGCCGACGAGGTGGAAGAGGGAAGGTGTTCGGGTGAGTGCATGGTCGAAGCGGAGTTGTAGGGCATCGAATGAACTAAGTGTTGAACAAGGAGTGGAGGAGGCGCTGGGTCTGGTATGGTTGACATCGGAGGAGGTTGCTCTGGTGAGATAGAACAACGACAACGAAGGGTTAGGAGGCACCTCACTGGTATTTCGAGGTGCGGAAAGATGAGGGGAGTTGGAATTGACTGCCTATGGTATGTGGCGGTCGGCGAAGAGGCCGAAGGTAGAGGGGTCGCCGGAGACGAGTTGGAGCGAGCTGGAGGTAGGGAAGGAAGAGGTATTTTTGGCTCAAAAACTCGCTGAGGAGGTGAGGAAGGATTTGGGCGGGTTTTCATAGGCATTTGGGTGAGTCTCCAAGCTTGGAAACAGGCTTGAAGGGCTCAGATTTCGCGGTTTAGGTTTAGGATTTTTGATCAACGTCGAATTCGCACGTGGAAAGGATTGGATTTGGAAAACCCGTCTCGTAGTTCGATTCGCGAGAAAATTCGTCGATCAGATAAAATTTATAATCGAAACTCAAAATGTGAGTCTCGGGTCGAATACGAGGAGGCGAACGTTTGGTTTTGAAAGATACGTGTTTTGCTTTTATTTGTTTTTGTCATTTTTGTCATTTCTAATTTTTTTGGTATTTTTAATAGGACAAGAGATCAGGTCGATGAAATTTTATCTAGCTAATCTACTTGCAAAATATGAGAGAGAAAGAGAGAGAGAGAAACAGTAATATATTTCGAAACAAATGTTACAACTAGGAAAGCGAGAAATCTATACTACGAAAGAAATAAAGGTAGAGATAGGTGAGAGAAATCCCTCGTAACGGTTGGTTGGAGGACTGACTCTCTTTGATGTCGCTTGGAGGGAGGTGGTGAGGAGCGGGACGAACAAGGATGGAGCCGGAGGATGGAGGCTAGGGTAGGATGGTGTCACGACGAAGATCTTCCCGAAGGGAGGTGAGAAGACGGCCACGGGATGCTCCACGAAGGGGGATAAGAGGAAGGAACAAATGTTTGTTTTCTACTCTAGAGGAGCATCTTGGGCTTGGGACAAGCTCTCTCTAGAGCCTTGGAGGTGGTGAGAGGAAGAAAGGACGAGATGGTTTGGAATGGAGCTGGGTAGGTCTTTTATAGTGAAAGAGAGATAGAATCGTCCATGGGCAATTAGTGACAGCTGTAATCGTCATTGAAGATCCATCCAACTGTTGCTAAAGATCCGTGCTCTTCAATTCCTTTGCTGGCGCGCGCATAGTGCAAGTCATTAGTGACAACTACAGGCATCACTAATGGCCTACCCAACTATCGCTGAAGATCCGCGTCCTTCAATTCCTTTGCTGGCACCACGCTCAATTGGCCAATTGGGGGGTTGTGGGGATTCGAACCCGCACCCCTCCGTTGAGAGCCCATGCCTCCACCATTATGCCAGATCGTCCGGATGGTCGTGTGGACGTCTTAAGGTGCACGGTGGAGGAGAGCTCTCAGCCATTGGATCAAGATCCAACGACTGAGAATTGATGATGAAGATGATGAGGGGGCGCCTCCCAGTTACTGCTGGCTGGTGTTGGGCGGCCTGGATGGTGCCACGTGGTGCCATCTGGGCCGTCCTTCTTCTGTCTGTTGCAGAGGGTCTCATGGTGCTCAGATCGAGATGATTTTTGCGTTGCCAGACTGCGATCATCGCTCCGGATCGATCCATATGATCGGATTTTCCATCCGAAACTCGTATGGATGTTGCATTGCCTCCTGGCCGTTGATCTTCCTCGGACTTCATATTATGCTACAGGATTTCGATCTAGACGTTTTTGGAGGCGTTAGACTCCGATCGTCGTCTTAATCAGATATATACAGTCGGATCATCCATACGAGGCCCTGAAATAAAGCTCCTTCTCTCCTAGCCATAAAAAGGACGTAATTAACCTAAAATATACACAACTCTAAATGCATGATGATGCATGCTATGCAATATTTATAACATGAAATGTAAATCTAAGTCTAGGAACATGCATGAATAAGCATTCTAACCTAAATGAATGTGTCTACATCTATTTTCAAGAGTTTGCATGAGCTCTTGGATGGATTTGGAAGGCCATGAATGAGCTTAGATGGAAGGGGATCTCGTCAGGAGTCCTTCCATTTTTGGGAGAGATTCGTCAAGAAATCAGAGAGAAATCTCTGATTGAAGGTCACCAGAGTAGGAGTTCCTTCGTAATAATGGTGGAGGGAGTAATCTGTAAAGAAGATGACAATCTTAGGGACCTATTTGCAAATAATTCAAAAGTTAGGGGTGTGTATGTAAGAAAAAGAGTCAGACTGGACTTGATTGCAAACTAGGTTAAGATGATCTCTGATTGGACCCAAATTTTGATACAAACCTAATTTGGACTCCAGGAATCTGATAGTGAAGTTGAATTTTGGTTTTGACTAAGTTTGATAGGGTAATTTATGCAGAAATCAAAATTAGGGCAACTGTTTGTCTGAGACTCTATTTTACGTCAAAATGGGCTCCAATGGTCAAATCAAGTGTACCAAACCTTATAGAATATTTTTGTATGATTTTTAGAAGGTTTAGGTGAGTTTGATCATGACCAAAACGTCAGTTAATTAAGTGGATCTTGTTTTAGGATTTCAGATGTCCATTAATTCTTGAAATGCGTGAAAACTTGTTTCTGTCAGTATGCACCCTCTTATTAGATATTAATGGCCATTTGACCTTTAATAAACCCCTAAAATACCCCTGGTTATTATGTATTTGTGGAATACTATTAAAATTGCAGAAATAACCCTATATTCTCTTCTTTTTAAAATAGAATAATGTGCTCTTAGGACCTTCTGATGGATATGTAGGAGCTTTTATCAATCTTATTAGACCAAATTGAGCTAGTTAGGACTCATTATGGTGTTCCTATCATACCCTCATGCTTAGCTTTTGTTAGTCCCTTAGTAAAACCTTATGGATCAAAACAGTTATCTAGGTCTAATGTAATCGTCACGATGCCCTACTAAGCTGCATCTCTAGGAATTAGATCTTAATACCAACAATAGGCCTAGAGGTACTTAAGTACCAACCTAGATCTAGACCTGACCAGCTCTCACCTCAGTCTGCTGCGAAGGTTTCTAAGGCTTGCAGGAACTATCCTAAGGTTTGTTGGACCCAGCAGTTAAAGCACCCATTCTTCTAACATGGTTAGCCCAGGTTCAGTTTGCGAATGCATTTTGTAAGAGAGAGAGAGGGATAGAAAGAGATTTTCATTTGTGGAGAGCTTTCTCTCTCTCTTTTTCTTTTTATTATATTTTTCCTTAGATCTAACCTCGAATTGACCCTGAACACATTCTATATCAGATTCATTGTTCCCACCATCAATCCTCATAGGGTCCCTGACAATCAACACTTCGGGATAGTGTCGCCCATGGCAATCCCTAGAACCTTGGCTTTTGACACTTCGAGATAGTGGCACCCATGGCATTCTGTAGCTAAATCCAGACCTAGGCAATCGAGATTTCGTGATAATGCCGCCCATGACATCTGAACCAGCGTAAGGTGCTTACATGCCCCTGGTAGGATATGTAAATATCCTAAGAGACAAGTATCGAGGAGACGATACATTATTGCGCATCTTCGAGGGGAACTTCCCACCTCTCCACGTCGGGAACTCGTCCAAATCAACTTCTATTTTTGAGCTGCTCCTAATCTTGGTTTTAGGACCATTTTCAGAATAGCATAAATGTTCTTTGGCATGATTTCTTCTTTAAGCGCACTGAACCAAATTGTGTATGATATAGGGTGCTTAAGTTACCAAGTCCTGCAAACTAGAGGTCAATTAACGGGGTCACATACTCCCTAAGCCTTAGACTTAATGCATAAGCTTTGCATTTTCCTTAATCTCTTGAGGATTAATCCGAATCTTGACAAGTACGTGAATGTTTAAATCTCAAAACAGATCCAAGAGGCCTAAGGTCAGTATTTGTCACTACTCCTTTAAGTTTTAGCCTTTTAGATCTTAATTCATCTTTCGATCCAACCTAGAAGGTAGGTAAATTCCATATTATTTTGAAGGGACTCATTTTTCTTTATTTTTTTTTCTTTTGGCTCCTTCCCTCCTTTTTCTTCATTTTCTTTAGAATGGATCTTCTTTCTCTCAACCTCCATTTTTTTTATGCGAAATCCTTTTATGATTTGATTTCCACAGCGTTTTGCACTTTAATAGCCTCCCATGCTTACGATTTGCAATGTCCTCATTGTAAATTAGGTGGGTTCGAATTCTGCTTAGATCGTACATTAGAACATGGTCAAAGGGTCATGATGACTGTTGTGTATGATTTCTAGCTCTGGTATGAATACCAGAGGTGGAGTCGGTTGTTCAAATGGACAAACCCTAAAGTGTAATAGGAATTCAACAAGAGGTATGTCAAAAAAGATTTCAAGTTTTTTCAAAAGATGATGGGTTGCCTCCCATTAAGCTCTAAGTTTAACGCCATCAGCTGGGTGCAATGAGCTCAAAGATGTCATTGGTTGCATGAGTGTTCTGATGGATGAGAATTGGATGGCCATAGATAAGTATCAAGGTATGATGAAGAGTCATTCCAGAAGGTCTCTAGTAAGGATCAAGTTGGTTCTTTTCTGGATGATCTTCCTTGTAATCTTGTGGAGGAATCATTCAGAAGGTGTAGTGGTCATGGGATTTTGAATAAGATTGTTGTGGGTCCAAGGCTCGATAGAGATGGATCTAGTAAGTGTATCCCAGGTGTGCGGTTCCTCTCATTTAATGTGGCCTAACAAATCGATACTCTGTGAGTCATCTTGATTCTTTTCTACTGAATGTGAGATCATCTCCTCAAGAAATGACTTAAAGATTGGGTTTTCTAATGAATCTTCACTGTAATCTTCATCCCAATCAAAAGTGAATGTTTGGAGAGTGCCTCTTGGATTATCTATCATGAATTCTGTAAAGGATTCATATTTTGGGTGAAGGTCACTCTCAATATCTGCCAAACCCAATTCCTGGGGGTCCTCAAAACAAAATGTCTCCATATCCATGGGATAAGAATTTGAACCTGATGTGTCACCATGTTTCTCGAAATCCCAGGGTATGTCCAAATCAAAGGTGAAAGCCTCCATTGTGCTCATGTCATTATGCTTAGTCAAATCAGGATCATCTAGCATGTGAAAAGTTTCTAATTCTGGAACTAGGTTTTCTACTAATGATACGAACATAAGGTCTTGAATAAAACCTAGTTGTTCTATCGAGCATTTTCCTTTTGTTGCCTCGAAAATATTAATCTCAGCACGTTGATCTCCCGAGGCAATTATCATATGCCCTGATTCACAATTGATTATAGCTCTTGCAGTAGCCAAGAATGGTCTTCCCAAAATCACGAGCATATCCTGTATCTGTTGTGGCATATCCATGTCGAGAATTAGGAAATCAGCTAGGTAGCTGAAATCCTTAACTCTAACTACCACATCCTCTACTAGCCCAATCGGCGTGATCAGGGTTTGGTCAGCTAGTTGCAAAGTAACATTGGCGAGTTTTAGCTATCTGATCCGTAATTTTTCAAATAGAGCGGTAGGGATTAGGTTGATTGAAGTGCCAAGATCCAGTATGGCCTTCTTGAAAGTTGTATCACCAATCTTGCAGGGGATTAGTGGGGTGCCTGGATTAGATTTCTTAGGAGGTAGACTGTTTTGGATTAAGGCACTCACACTTTCAGACAATACTACCTTCCCTTGTGATGGTTCTTCTACCTTTTCTTTGGATAAGTCAGGTGAGGTAGGATTGAGAGTGAGGATATCAAGTAATGGAACAGTGACTTGTGCGTTCCTCAAAGGTCCCATTACATCAAATTCTGATAAATCTCTAATGTGGAGGTGAGAGAAGGCTTGAGAAAAGGTGGTGAACTGGTGGTTTTGAGGAGTGGGTTTCTGCTTCCACCTCTTGGTTTGTCCTTTAGTCTTAGTGTATTCATCAAAGGCCAGGTCAGATTTGGAAGATGAGCCTTGGGTCCTTTTTCTTGTGCCTACCACATTGATCATAGCACAGTCATGATGTGGAGGTGGAGGGGAGAAACTCGTTCCTTGCTGCTAATGTGGAGGTGGGGTTGGGTAAGTCGTGTGTTTTGGCTCAGTTGAGGTGGATGGAGAAAATATGCAGGTATGAGTTGCCGGGCCAGGTTGGGTATAGCATGCTTGACTCTTGATTTGATTCACGTGTTTTTGGGTTGACACGCTATTTGGATTAGGTAGAGGTTGGGAAGGAAGTGTACCAGGTTGACGAGAATTCGCCATCTATGCAAGTTGATTACGGACCTGTGTGATCTCATCTTTGTGCTGTTTTTGAATGTCAGTAGGGTTTGAAGAATCGAGGCCATTTGATCTTCCTTGTTAGGCCATGATTGGTAATTTTGGTTGGGCCTAGGCTGATTGGGCTGATATGGGTGTAGGGCCTACAGTCGGGGTTGGAATTAAGGTCTTGGATTGGGTTATTTCTCGACCACGCAAAATTGGGATGATTTCGCCATCCAGGGTTATAGGTGTTGGAGAAAGGGTTGTTTTGGACGGCGTGGAGGTCCTCGTAGGTCTAAGGGACTCCAGAGAAGTCATGGTAAGAGGGTTCAGAGCTCCCCCAACTAGAGTAGGTTGGTCTGGGGTTTCCTCCTAGATCGAAATTAGACGGGGGTGGATAGGCATCCATCCCCTAAGAATGGTAGATATTATGTGCAGCCACCCTATCTGAGGGTGGGTGCATGTATGGATTCTGTGGTGCAGTGGTGGTCTGTGTAGATGTCGATTGATGTCGTCCACCTTTTTCTCAATAATGGAGACCTTATCCAATCGACTGGCTACCAACTCCAAGTCAATGGATGCGGAAAGGCCTTGGGTTTTGTGTACACCCCTATTGTTTGTCAATGCGTGGGTGGTCGTCCGGTCGTACACACCCAATGACTCATTGTTTAGGGAGTTCTCGCACATATTTTCGAGAATTTCCCAAATCGTGTCTTCATGCTGACCCATGATGCTGCCACCACATGTTGTGTTGACAAAAAGCTTGATGTTGTCACGGAGCCCGTGGTAAAAGGATTGGACTTGTTCCCACTTTAGGACTCCGTGATGGGGGTATTTACGCATGAGATCCAGAAAATGATCCCATCCCTCGTGTAGAGATTCTCTCACTCCTTGCGACAATGTGCATGATTTGATGCCACATAGCATTCCCCTGACCAATGGGATAGAATTTTTGCAAGAAAGTGGTCTAAAGTTCTTCCCATGTGTTGATTAGGTGAGGGTATGTCTGAAACCAATAAGCGACTTTGTTAGCTAGAGAGAAGGAGAAGATTTTCAAGAGTAGGGCATCTCAATTTTGCATTTCTGCCCCAAAAGTGTGGCCCAGATGTTTCAAATTTTTGATGTGTTGGAAAGGATCCTCAGAGTTCAAGCCATGAAATTTTGGGGTCATGTGAAGCATATTAGGCTTGAGCTTCACCTCGGGTCCTGCAGGAATGTGGTTTCAGGGTTCGATCTCCACCACCGCGGGATTGTAGTGATCTTGCATTTGAAGATGCTACGATGGGTTGAAACATGCATATGGACCATATGTCAAATGTCATAGAATTCTTGTGGTTCAATGCTAGGTTGTTCTTCTTGATGATCCATGGCTGTGGCTGGAGATTCAGGGTTAGAGGTGGAAGAATTGGAAGAGATATCGATGTGATCAGGTAGTTGAACAAACAATGAAGTCGAGGCTTGGCCTCGACGAGAGTGGAAAGCTAGTATAGGCCTCAAGGGTGGTCTTAAGTACCTCCTTCGAAACATACACCAATGTAGTAGATGAGGGACGGAAAGTGTGGACCCAATCAAGACACCCAAATATCTTTGGATGACTATAGAGGTTCGAGGCGGATGATACCTTTGGATCAAAAAGTCATCCACCTGAGAAATACCTAGGCATTCAGGAAGGGAGAGTCCCGCAAAGACCCCTACACGGTAGAGCGTTCCCACAGGTTACAGGGTTTCCCCCACCCAACCTTCCTTATCACCGCGGATCCAGGTAGACTAGAATGGATAACTTGTCCTCTTAAGTATACCAATTTTAAGTTAAGATGAGGTGCTTAGGATTCCACTTGAACTTTTAAGATGGGTTTGTGAATGATGACCTAATTTGAAGATTGGTTGACCCCACAAGGTGGGTCAACTTCACCTGATTTGTCTTGAGATTATTAAGTCCCAATTTTAGGCTTCAAGTGGATAATAAGAGCTTGATTTTAGGTTTTGCTTGATTAGGTAAGTTCAATCAAGGGTTTAGGCAACACACAATGCGGGAAGGTAGATTCTTTTTTTAGGTAGATGTGTTCCTTAACCCTGGAATGGAAACCCTAATTTGGCTCTATTTGGTCCAATCAATTTTGTCCAATTTTGGCACATAGGGTTCAATCAAGAAGGTGAGTAGCCCTAGATACCTTAAATCCCTAATAGGTGCAGAAATCAGGATCGGGATTTTCTAGAATGAATAGAATCAGGAATTTGAGATGATTAATTCTAAGTATGAAATGCAAGTTGATCCTATTTGCTTTCTTCTTTTTAGCTTTTCTCAGAATCAGGGATTTAAGAAAAAGGAGATAAGATTACCTGCCCCTGGAATGTTTAATGTGCGGCTGATCTTCCTTGAATGAATCCTTGCATAGATCATAGCCAAACAGATAGAACAAGTTAGTATCAAGCCAGAAATTGTAATCAAGGAGATCAAATTGCGTGTTGCTTCTCAACAACGGTGCCAAAATGTTAACGGGCTAAATCGGGGTTTTAAAATTGTTTCGTTGTAATATAGCCGAAATAACATGAGAATAAATAATATTTATTACTCAAAAGATCGTCAGGAAAGTCCGAGGTCGAACGCAGAGAGCAAGTATAGCAATTAATCTCAAGATTACAATATAGCCACAAAGATGAGCAACTTATAATGAAGAATCCATGTAAGAATGATATATATATATATATATATGAATGCCAATGTCAAGGTGCAAAAAGATTAGGGTAAAATAGTGATTTAAATCACCAATTACCCCTTATACAATAATATCAAATAAGTGCACAGTATCAATCAAGTATATTCTACGCAAGCTAAGTGAGCAATAAGTGCACAGTGGGCTCTGTTAGAGATATCAGACGTCGGCTCTTCAGTACAGATGATTTAAACGATGCCTGCTACAGTGCGTATGCACTGTTCTTCTTCTTCTCTTCTTTGCTTCTATCTTCTTTTCCTTCTCTGCTTCTCTCTT
The DNA here is from genome assembly GCA_037157565.1 of Thalassia testudinum. Classification (NCBI taxonomy): domain Eukaryota; kingdom Viridiplantae; phylum Streptophyta; class Magnoliopsida; order Alismatales; family Hydrocharitaceae; genus Thalassia; species Thalassia testudinum. The sequence continues at coordinate 1,597,052 of JAZHRO010000080.1, forward strand.
CTTCTTTTCCTTCTCATGCACAAGGGCCTTCGTAAACTCCTCGGGGACTAAGTGTCAAGTCCTCTTACCGAAGAGCAAAACCCTCCTCTTTCCTCTCTCTCTATCTTCTCTTCCTCTTCTCAACCCAACAACTCCAGTTTCTAATCGGGTAATTGGATCCTGAATGGGGCCAAACTCGCATGCGTGACCGCGGGCGAGGTGTGAAGGTGCGAGGAAGTGCGTGAAGCGGGGACCCGACCCTCGATGTTCTTGGGCAACCGGGTAAAGACAAATCCTTTTTATCTTGCGCTCACAGCTCTTAATTCCATGATGTGGGACTATCCTGTCGCCATTCCTTACATGCGAGCGGCTGTTGAAGGCACATCCAATTAAGGTAGCAGGAGCGGTCTATGCTCCCAATTAAGAGCTTGGACTTCTTGGAAGTATTCTGCGTCACTTGGAGCAGCGTCTTGGACCTGATATAGCAAGAACACCTACTTCGAGCTCTCTTCAAGGAGCTCTGTCAATGGCGGTGGTGGCTGTGAACCTCAAACACGAAAATGGCCTAATGGCCAAGTTAGAAAAGCTCAGTAGATGTGCAAAGATGCGGAGAAGGTGGTGGTGGTGGTGGCGTGCTGTGAACGTGGTCGGAGGTGGCTGGTGGAGATGAAAATCGGAGGTGGAAATGGGTTGTTCTGTGGAACAATTGAGTGGCCAATCCCCTTAATTTCTTAAGAAGTTTTGGTCGCAAGGATGCGGCGATGTAGGGATTGGAAGCGGGTGAGTTGGTGGAGTGTAGCGGTCGTTAGGGCTTGCTGGAGGTATTCCGACGAGGTGGAAGACAGAGGGTGTTCGGGTGAGTGCGTGGTCGAAGCGGAGTTGTAGTAGCACGATGATGATGCGTAGATGCTAGGGCGTCGAATGAACTAAGTGTTGGATGAAGAGGAGTGGAGGAGGCATTGGGTCTGGTATGGTCGGCGCCGGAGAAGGAGGTTGCTCCAGTGAGATAGAACGGCGACAACAAAGGGTTAGGAGGCACCTCGCTGGTATTCCGAGGTGTGGAAAGATGAGGGGAGTTGGAATTGACCACCTATGGTATGTGGCAACTGGTGAAGAGGCCGGGAGTAGAGGGGTCGTCGGAGATGAGTTGGAGCGAGCTAGAGGTTGGGAAGGAAGAGGTATTTTTGGCTCAAAAACTCGCTAAGGAGGTGAGGAAGGGCTTGCGCAGGTTTTTATAGGCATTTGGGCGAGTCTCCAAGCTTGGAAACAAGCGTGAAAGGATCGGATTTCGCGGTTTTAGGTTTATGATTTTCAAGAGTTTGCAAGAGCTCTTGGATGGATTTGGAAGGCCAAGAATGAGCTCAAATGGAAGGGGATCTTATTAGGAGTCCTTCCATTTTTGGGAGAGATTCGTCAAGGAATCGGAGAGAAATCTCTGATTGAAGGTTGCCAGAGTAGGAGTTCCTCCATGATAATGGTAGAGGGACTAATATGTAAAGAAGATGACAATCTTAGGGATCTGTTTGCAAATATTTCAAAAAGTTAGGGGTGTGTGTGTAAGAAAAAGAGTCAGATTGGATTGGAATGCAAACTAGGTCAAGATGATCTCTGATTGGATCCAAATTTTAGTACAAACCTAATTTAGATCCCAGGAATATGATGGTGAAGTGAAATTTTCATTTTGACCAAGTTTGACTAGGTAATTTATACAAAATCTCAAATTAGGGCAACTGTCTATCTGAGATTCTGTTTTAAGTCAAAATGGGGTCCAATAGTCAAATCAAAGGTACCAAACCTTATAGAATATTTTTCTATGATTTTTAAAAAGATTAGGTGAATTTTCTCCTGACCAGAACCTCAGTTACTTAAGCAGATCTGTTCTTAGGATTTTAGATGTCCATAATTCTTGAAATACGTGAAAATCTATTTCTGTCTGTATAGACCCTTTTATTAGACATTAATGACCATTTGACCCTTAATAAACCCCTGACATACCCCTGGTTATTCTGTATTTGTGAAATACTGTTAAAATCACAGAAATAACCTTGTATTCTTCTCTTCTTTTCAAAATAGAATAATGTGCCCTTAGGACCTTCTGATGGATATGTAGGAGCCTTTATCAATCTTATTAGACCAAATTGAGCTAGTTAGGGATCATAATGGTGTTCCCATCACTTGAGCCCAAGCATGTCTTAGGAAAATCACTAGGGGCTTATGTAAATTTGTACTCGTCGTTTGACTTCCCTCTCAGTCTGATACCACATTTAATTAAGGAGATTGGGATAATTAGAGGTAACTTAAATTTCAGATATCAAGTCTAAGATGAAATGAAGTCCTTAGTGGTCAAATGATTACCAATTTTAATTTAGGCTTTAGAACTTAAGTTTACAAGGAATGTAATTGGCGTTAATTGGGGTAATGCCTGATTGTTTTTTTTTTAGTGTGTGTGTGAATTGGATGGAGTGAATCCAATGCCAAATTAAGTTGTCACACAATTTGTTGTTCTGCTTTTAGGATTTGATTTAGATTAATGTCTTTTAGGGTTTTCTTTTGATGAATTCAAACAAGTCTGAGTTCCATAATCAAAGAGAAATCAAGTTATATTGGTGAATGTAGACTTCGTTTAAAATGTGGTTCTACAAAATGAAAAAGAAACCCTAATTGATTTGAATCCTTAAATAGAAATGTAACTATTAGTGAATCTTTTCAGACTTTTCTTGTTAAGTAGTGATCCAAATAGAGCAAACAACACCAATAATGGAAGGAAAATTGAACAAGGATTTCAAAAGATATTTTTTTATGATTTTAAGAATTCGTTTGATATTTTTTTGAGATTTTTCTTTGTGGTGGTGTCAAAGTCCAGAAATGATACTCATGGGTATTTTGGACTTTTTCGTAACACTATCGACCGCCAAAAATTATTTTGATTTTATATGTTGTGTAGAATTTCACAAGGATTCCAGAAAGCTAAATTTCACAAGAATTAGGCAAGTAGATAAATTCCTAAAATTTATAGACAGTAAAAAAATAATGAAATCAGAAGAGTTGACCCCCCCTGTGGTCCACAAAGTTTTAAAAATTCTCTATAACTCCAAATGCTTTGAAATTTGGAACTGATGTTCCTAACTTGACTTGAAATCTTTGGGTAAAAATCCAAGATTTTAGGAGGCTTGTGGTGTTGGGAATTGAATTTTGAAATCTGGATAGAGGTCTGAACCTGAAAAGGAGAACACCAACACTTAGGGTAGAGTGGTGTTAATTAATCAAACAAGCAAACAATGGCTCTTAAAGGTCACCACTCTACCTAATTTTAATAATTTTGATCCTGAAAGCCTGATTTAATAATTTTTTTGATAGTTTTTAAGAATTATTACGTGACAAGAAAGATGACACTAACCTTGAATCCATGGGAGGAAAAGGGACTTCAAGCTTTCGCTTCCAAAATTTTTGCCTTCTTCCTATAGTGCCTGCACACACGAGATGAAAGAAAGTGAAGTGGATGAGATCAGCGATCAAGCAGGAGAGATGAATCAATGCAAAGTCTTGTCTCCTCGGTAACTGTGCCAAAAAGTGATAGCGAAAATGCACCATTTGAAATTAGGGTTTTTTGTTGTTGTAACGCGCAATTTCGATCGCTTTTAAAATTTATAAAAATCGAGTACTTGGAAAAGTATTTGAGTCGTCCTAATGGAGGCAGAAATATAATTTAAAGACTTTCGCTTGATATCGGGAAATCAACTTTTATTTTATAATTTCTGAATATGATATTTTTTTGGATTTTTGAAATAATGGGCAATGACAAAATAGTAAGCAAGAAAAGATTACACACACCTAAGTTACTAAAGCTAACAACTAAGTGATAAAAGTAACTCTCTCTAAGCTCACCCTAGGTACGTGGAGACCGAGGGTAATTAGAGATGAGTGAAAAGTGGTAGAAAAGACAATTAAATAAGCTGCAACAAAATTATGGAATGACAACTTTTATAAAGGAGGAAATGTTGTTTTACAAGAATGGTAGAGGAATGCTTCTACTACAAAAATTAAGAAAAGCAAGTAAAACAAAATTTCTCCTAAAGATAATGGTGAAGATGGAAGGATTCTTGCTCCAAGCTCAGCTGCTCTTGGGCTTAGAAAGAACCTTCCAAGTCCTTCCTTAGAGTGCTCCTCCAGTAGATGAAGACTCTCCTTCCTGGCAAACCCTAAATAGGGCGTGCCCTAGCTCCTCTAAAGGTGGAAGAATTCCACCTTAGATTCTCCTCCAAGGGCGGGCATGCACCACCCTGAAAATCTCCTCCTAGATGTCCTCCTGCCTGGCTTTTCTTGGAATGGTTACCCTTGGCTACATTATTCAAGTGATTCTTCCACCATAATCCACCAACCATAGTTAGCCAAGAGAAGAAGGAGAAGAAGATTAAGGGGATACTCTATCCCCTTGGTGCCTTCCCTTCTTCCCTTCTCTCTTGTGCCCAAGCCAAGGGGTCCCATTAAAAGCCAGGTAGGAGGATGCCCAGGAGGAGATTTTTAGGGTGGTGCACGCCAGAATCTAAGGTGGAATTCTTCCACCTTTGGAGGGGCTAGGGCATGCCCTATTTAGGGTTTGCCAGGAAGGAGAGTCTTCATCTACTGGAGGAGCACTCTAAGGAAGGACTTGGAGGGCTCTTTCTAAGCCCAGGAGCAGGTGAGCTTAGAGCAAGAATCCTTCCATCTTCGCCATCATCTTTGGGAGAAATTTTGTTTTACTTGCTTTTCTTAATTTTTATAGTAGAAGCATTCCTCAACTATTCTTGTAAAATAATATTTCTTCCTTTATAAAAGTTACTATTCCATAATTTTGTTGCATCTTATTTAATTATTTTTTTCTAGCACTTTTCACTCCCTCTCTCTAATTACCCTAGGTCTCTACATACCTAGGGTTTGCTCAGAGAGAGTTTACTTTTGTCACTTAGGTGTAGTCTTTTCCTGCTTAATATTTTGTCATTGCCCATTATTTCAAAAATCTAAAAAAATATCATATTCAAAAATTATAAAAAGAAAGTTGATTTCTCGATATCAAGAGAGAGTCTTTAAATTGCATTTTTGCCTCCCTTGGGATGACCTGAATACTTTTCCAAGTACTCAATTTTTATAAATTTTAAAAGTGATCGGAATTGCACGTTACAACGATAAAAAAGTTTAATTTCAAATCGTGCATTTTCGCTATCACCTTTTGCCAAAAAGTGATGTGAAAGATGCGCGATTTGTTAAAACTAGGGTTTTGAATCATTGTAACATGCAAATTTGCAATCGCTTTTGAATTTATATACCTAGATAGTGATGGTATCTAGGGTCATTCAAGGAGGCAATTTTGCAAATTTAACACTCTCTTGAAATCAGGACATCAACTTTCTTTTTGTAATTTTGATTTTTGATGTTTTTATTATTTTCAAATCAATCAGGAAATGGAATATGAGGTGATAATTAAACTATACCTATCAATTAACCCTAAGTGACAAGAAGAAAGTCTTTTCTTATAAGCTTAGCCTAGGAAAGTGAGCCTAGGATAATTAGAAGGTGTGGTGTGCACTGCAACTACAAGAACAAGAAGAACACACTAACTAGAACATGAAAAGTGGAAAGCAAAATAAATCTTGTATTACTAGCAACTAGAGGAAATGTAGTGGAATGCTCGTTACATGAAAACAAACAAAAACACTATCTAATACAAGAAATTAGAAAGATAAAGAAGAAGAAGGGATCCTCTGGTTGAAGTCTTGGATAGCCTTCCTCCAAGTGCGGTTGCTCCCGCACTTAAAAATGTTTCTCCTCGACTTCTTCAAGTAGTCCTCCTCCAAGTTGTCCTCCAAGGTGGGTGTCAACCACCTTGCTCCTCCTCTTTCTTGGCCCTCCTTTCAAGTGTGATGACCTCCTCCTTGGCGTGGCACAAGAGAGAGGAAGATAGAGAAAGAAGGCACGAAGGGGGTGGGTGGTTTCCCCCTTAATCGTCTTCTCTTCTTCTTATCCTTGGCTGTAGGTTCTAGGTGGCTATGGTGGAATGAACACTAAGGGAGAAGATCCTTTTTAGGTGGTGGTTAGGTGGGGTATATATAGAAGTGGAGAGGGAGATGGTTGGTGTGGACATCTGTAGGGCTAGGATTGATTCTAAGGGAGGTTATGGGTGGTTATGGGGATCTTAGGGCTTAGGTTAGTTGGCACCACTTGAAAGGATGGAAGGGGGTTGGTTATGGGTTGATTCCACCCCTTGGTGGACATCCATGAGTGGAGAGATGCCTCCACTTCAGTGCCAAATTGGGGGTTTCTAGAAGGTGGATTAGGTGTAGGGTTGGGATTAGTTGTGGGCTTAGGTGTAGGGTTGTGATGAGAGGGTTTTTAGAGGGAAAAAAAAGGCGCTAGAAAGGGAGGTGGTTGGAGATGGTTTTTGGTGCCAACTTGGGTGTCTCTTGGTGGAGGTTATGGGGTGAAGAGGTGTAGCAGTGGTGGCACCAAGTTGGAGTAGGTGTAGGTAGGTGGCTTACTTTGGTGGACTAGTTAAGTGGTGTTTTAGGGTTAGGATTTTGTGGCCAAGGAGGTGACTAGCTAAGCTAAGCTAGCTTAGCTAGTAGAGAGTTTGGTAGAGAGGTGGAGTGAGCTAGGGTTTAGAGGGAGAACAACTGGAGGTAGCTGGAAGAAGCTGCACTAGAGTTGATGTCTGCTGAAGGGAGCTGAAGTAGAGCTCAGTAGCTAGCTTAGTTAGCTAGTTCTTTGCTAGCAGCTAAGCCAAGAAAATTTGATCTGGATTCTTCTAATTTGAGCTGAGGTGAGCTGGGTCTGGTCTTCCTGGAGAGTACCTAGCTTGCTGGAGTAGCTATAGCTTAGGACAAGTAGCTCAGCTCAACCAAGTTGAGCTGAGTTAGGTCTTCGGGAGCTGGACTTGAGCTGGCCTGAGCTGGTTGATGACTTCTTCAGTTGACTAGGTCTAGCTAGTTGATACAGTAGCTAGTTCTAGTTGGGTTGAGCTTCTAGTGAACTCTTTTGAGCTGGAGGAGCTGGAATGGAGCTAGGATCAACTATCTTGAGCTAGTTTGAGTTGCCATCCAACTGAGGTGAGCTGAATGGAGTTGAGGTGAATTAGCTTGAGCTACCATTTAGCTAAGATGAGTTGAATGGAGCTAGGAATGAGTTGATCCAGCTAGAATGAGCTAGGATCCAGCTAGGATGAGCTGTATCTAGCTGAGATCTAGCTAAATGGAGCTTCTTCTTCATCTTCTGCCTTCCTGAGTGCTAAGGTATGTGGGATCTGACTCTCTATTTATTCTTGACACTCAAATAAACTCATCAAAAAAATAATAAAATGTAATGCATGCCCATCCTAAGTAAATGCCTAAATGTAGCCCGAAAACCCGTTTGCAGAGTTAAAACCTTAAGAGTTAGATCTATTTTAAGGCATAAGAATGATGATAAACTAGCATTTATCAGATGCTCTTAAGCATTCAGATCTAATTTGAGTGCCAAACCTCATATGAGGATCACTCCATTCATTCCATCTAACCATAATGGTCCCCACGTGATTCTGAATGAAGTAGCTCCTATTTTTGTTGAAAGAGCTGAGGATTTGGGATTCAATCTTATTGGATTTCATCGATTGATCTAAATTCCCTCTTCATGTTGTCAACAGCACAAGAGAGAGTAGATCATAATTTTCCTTAGTTTTTGAGCTTCCATCGAGAATGAATGAATTCCAAATCTATTAGAAAAGATTTGAGATACTTCTGCTGTGGATTTATCGCTATTGAAATACTGATTTACATCCTCATCTTACATTGTCTATAATGTAAGATGAGGAGCACATTAGGATTTCAAGGAATTTTTAGGGAGATTGATCTGAATTCTTTTTGGTTTTCAAGATAATTAGAAGAGTTTTCAGATTTGTCTCATGAGTTTTAGGAGTGTTCGATGAAGATCCCAATACTTGAATGTGATCTTGAATGAGTTTTCAAATTGATTATGTTTTGAACAATGATGTAATCATGTGATTTTTAGTTGGAACTCCCCCATATCAGTACATAAAAGAGCTACCTAGCAGCTACATTCTTTGAGTTGATTCTTGATTTCAAGCATTTGAGGATTGGAGCATGTTTTCAGTGGATTTTAAGATCTGATTTAATCCTTTTCTTTATGCTGTCAATAGCATGTGAGAATGATTAGATTGGAGTTTTTCTTTTATCTGGTAAATCTGATTTGGTGTTTTGACCTTTACACTGTCTATAGTGTAAGAGTAAAATCCAATTAAGGTTTCTTATGCTCCTTGATTTCTGAATGGATTTGCATTAAATAAAAAATATTTAGAGAAAAATGGTGACACTTTAGAACTTGAATAGCTATTTTAATTTACTTTCTTTGTGTTGTCTATAACACAAGAGAGTGATTAATTAGTTGTTTAGGTCCTCTAGGAGTGAGGATTATTTGATCTGATTAGGGTTGCTAGGTGCTTCCAGCTGTTAACTTTTTGGTTGAGTAGCTGCTAAAATAGCAGCAGTGGCTCCATCAAGAATTTAAGATGTCTGAGTAGCATGAGAAGCATTTGATTTTTGATGAAACGACGTACATGATGCTATTGAATTTTAGTAGCAATTGTTGCTGCTTGATAGCAGTAGCTGATGTGACTGTCTTGAGTTGGAACCAAAGACTTCTAATTGGGAATTTGAGGATATTATATAGCTGACTTGTTGTATAGTGCTAAAAATTAATGTACACCAGGAATTTGAGGATATTATGGAGCTGACTTGTTGTATAGTGCTAAAAATTATTGTACAAGTATTCATGTACTTGAATTGACTCCTAATTCAATTAGAATGGCTTATGATTCAAGTTTAAATTCTTTGTCAGCTATTCTTGGATGAGTTAATTGCCATTTTTGTAAATCTGAATGAAATTGAATTGAAAAATCAGGTTTAAATGTCTCGACATCTTTCTTAGTATATACTGAACATGTTTGATCTGTTTGTCTGATATCCCAGTCATTAGAAATTTTCATAGGCCTTAGGTTTCACTTTGACAACTCTATTTAAGGCCTAAAATGGTTTGGTTTGTAAATAAATAAAAATCATAAAAGAATTTCAAAAAAATAAAATAAAGTTGTCTTGAGTAGGATTAGGAATATTTCTAGATGTATGCCAAGTTTCAAGGTAATCTGAACCCCCTGCTTGGTAGAATATATTAGTCGATGATTCAGTCTACCTTAGAATTTAATAAAGAATCAAATATGAAAAACACATAAAAGAAATCTATCTCTCTCATCTCATTCTTTCTCTCTCATCCCATACCTCTCCTATACCTATAAAAATAATAAAAATTTGTAAAACCCCAAAAACACCCAAAAATACCCTACACACTATGTATATACTTGTAAATATTAATTAACCTAAACTATATGTAAATATTGTATAATATGTATATAATGTGTATAAATAACTTATAGATGTATTCTATATATTAAAGTAAGTATTTAAAATGATTGATTGTATATATAACTTTTCTATATAATTATTTATTAATTTATATTAATTAAATGTACACTAAAGTAAGTAATTATATAGACCTATTATATGTACATAATTGTACCTAATACTATACATACATATTTAGCTATGCAATATATACTGTACAGTACCTGTAATTTAGTTTAATTAAGTAATTACAGTAAGTAATTAAGTTAACTACGTAAATTATTAACTTAAAATAAAATAAAATAAAATAATAATTTATTTTAATATTGGAGTAAGTTGTAATGCACATTTGTATTATATTATATTAAGTATTTTCAACTTATTTATATTGTATTTATTCTATATTATAGTATTTATAAATTATTTATATATAAAACTATCTAAAATATGTATTTAATTGTACATAAATTAAAATAAAGTTCCTAAAATACAATAAAAATGTATAATGAATAATTTATTATATACATTAACACTGTCTAAGGAAAAATGACTCAACAGTTTTGGAGAGGCGGTGATGACGGCAGAGGGGATGATGAAGGATGGCGGATGTGGAGATCAAGGAGATGGCACAAAAAGGACTTCGAGAGGGAGACCTTCTATGCATCTCCCAATAGGGCGTGGGCAGAGGGAGATAAAGGGAGGTAGAGGAAAAAGAGTGGAGATGTTGTTTGCTACAGGTGTAGAAAGCGAGGGCACATGGTGGCTATCTATAGGGCTCCGATCGTGTGTCTTGCATGTGGTGGCATGGGACATAGGAGGGATACTTTCCAAATGGGGAAGGTGACAAAAATCGGTGGGGACAATGTGCCTCATGACCAAGTTTGGGGGAGGGCCTGCCCACCATCTGCTGTAGAGTTTTTGAATAGGTGATGGATGTGGAGGTACCAATTTCTAATGATGTGCTATGGGGTGCCCTAATTAGTGAGATCATGATGGGATCCGCCAGTTTCGATCAAATCTGTAGATTGGTGAGTACTTTGTCTCTCTCCTGGATGGAAGATAACAATGTTGGGTAGATCGAGATTTGTGATATTTGGGTTGGGAATGATGGACGTGGAGAAGCTTCGCTTCTACACCAGTTGGTTCGATACTCTGATGATCATATGGCATTTGGTATCGCCTTTTGATGGCGCTTCACAAGAGAGACCCTGTAAGCAGGCAGAGATTAGAAAGGGGCGACTAGAGGTCTAGGGTCTACCATTACATTTGAGGACGTGTGGTGTCATGGAGAAGGTGATTGCAGGGTTTGCGACACTTGAAGAGGGTAATGAGGTGGGGCTTCTAGAAGGAGATTGGAGGTCACTAGCGTTGGATGTCAGAGTGAATCAAGGGGGGCCGATACTAGAGAAGATCATTCTCTGATATAGGGGGAGTTCATGGCTGCTGCGATTGAAAATCCTCTTATGTGAAGTAAAGGCTACCAAGGAAGATGATGGAAGATCCTTTGCAAAGGTTGTCAGTGGAAGGAGTGGGATCAAATGTGATAGAACTGCCCATGAAGATCGCCCAGAACGTAAGAAGAGGAAGGGGCATCATGAGTATGAGGTCATGGAGGAGGTGACAAAAGATGAGGAGCAATCTGTCAGGGTGGTGGCTGATAGTACTGAAGTGAGGGGGGATCAAGAAGCTGGTAGTGCAACGGAGGGAATTCAAGGGAGGAATTAGGGGGATATGCAGGATGGGAAGGCATTTGCTCTTGCCAAGTACATCGGGGGATCTAAAGTTTGGAGTAGGATCTTCATTGAAGGGGAAAGCTGTCAGGTCTCCTTATAAACTAAGGGGATGCACGATGGGAGGAGGAAAGGTGATTGATGAGAAAACCATTGTGGCCATTCTAAAGGTGGAGCGTGTTGCAAAAACAAAGATGGGTGATGACCAAGTGATGGGGTGAAGATCCTCACTTGGAATGTGCGTGGGTTACGCGATGACAATCGAAAGGTGAAAGAGATGTTTTCGCTTAAACAGGATGATCACAATAAAATGATAATATCCTTATATATTGCATGATTGAAAATTCAATCAACACAATTTAAATTAAACCACTCGTAGATGGAGTGGGTCATCTCCACAGGGAGGCAATGCCTATTACTAACTCACGAGAATAAAAAATTATTGTTCATGTATGATTTCCTCAAGAAATCGAATCAAAATCGATTTCAAATTAAGTAAATAACAAGAGCTAATGCTGAAATAGCATTTATGAGAAAGAGGAAGGTCATTTGCATAAACTCACCATAATATTTAATTAATAAAATTAAAAATCAAAAGTGGCAATGGCATTAGATGTAAAAACTAATGCAACCCAAAATAGGGGAAATCTTCCCCTTGTCCATGCGTGTCGAAGGCTGAGGAGCACGAGGAAGATTGTCGTCATCGAGAGCTACGCATGGGCGGTGACGGTGTCAACGATGGTGGTTGGAGGTAGCTGGAGCTAAGCTGGTTGCCGGCAGTGAGGCTCTCCAGTCGACGAGACGGTGGCTAATTGGTGCGGTTGAAGGGGTGGTTGTGCTCGGGGGGTCGAGACGAGTCTGTTGGAGGGGACGGTGCAAAGCTTCATGGCTAGAGTCGATGGCTGCAAGGACGAGGACCGATGATGGTGTTGGGTTCCTTCTATTGGTGAAGGAGAAGATGTAGAAGAAGAAGAGGAAGAAGCCGACGTTGGGGGAACACACGGCCGCTGCATTCTTGCGCTGGAGGGAAGGAGAGGTGCGTGCGGGTTGCTTGCTGATGGAGGAGTGCACGGAAGGGCGCGTGCATGCTACTGGGACCGCACGCAGGCGCTGATGGCGTGCGGGAGGCGATGGCACGTTGCTGGCTACTGCACGTGGGTGTAAGGGCACGTGCAGTGAGGATGGGCGCTAGATGTGCGTGTGCGGAGGCGCGCGTGCGAGGAGGGTGGCACGGCGTGTTGGAGGTGGCTGCACGCAAGGTGGAGGAGAAGTAGGTGGCGGTGATGTTGTTGGGTCTTCAAACGTCCGGGAACCATCCTGGATGACATAAGTGGATGGGATGGCGCACAGTGGTGAAGATGAGGAGATGGTGTGCACAGTGGTAGGATTGCAAGGCTCACGGGTGGCGATGTGGATTGTCACTCCACACGCCAACGATGGTGAGGCTTTGCAATAGGAGAGGAGGCTTGCAGTGGTGGAATGGAGATGGGCTTCAAGCTCTACACAGTGGTGTATGGAGGGTGGTGGCCTCCTTAGTGTGGCAGGCACTCCTTTGTAGCTGCAACTGCATGGATTTGAAATGGGAGAGGTGGGAGCAGATCCGCTTCTCATGGCCATTAAGGAGATTTCATGGCTGGAGGAGGAAGCGGAGTTGTTTCCTGTGAAGAAGAAGAGAAATGAAATAAAATAAATATTAGGGTTATTTATGCACAAACCCTTAACTTCTATGTTAAACCAAAAATAATGCTTGTAATGCATCTAATTGGTTAACTAAGTCAATTCTAAATGCATATGAATACAATGCATGAATTATGCAGTCAAGCTAAAAACATAGATTAGTTTATTTATATCCTAATGCATGTTAACTAAATCTTAAACATATCTTAATGGCTAGGCTTTCACATTCTTAAATAGCCCACAAATATGGGCTAATCAAATGCCCCCATGTCAAGTTTTTGCTAGTCCCTAGCAAATTCAAGCATGACTTAATACTCCAAGTTATCCAGGCTAACTCAATTGACCTTTTTATAGAAATTAGGTTGAACTATCTAACTCTAGATCATAAGGTAGTCAAGTAGTTGCTAAGTTACAGACTAGGTCAACTAAGGATAAGTTACAGGTACATGTTTCTTTGATTTCTAACTCTACCCTAGGGTTTATTGGTCCCAAAGATTAAAGCATCCGTGCATTTGCATTGGTCTAATTTATTTGATGTTGGTATGATTGCCAACCTAAAAAGAGAGTAAGAGGGATTTTTTTTAATATATATATATATTTGCATGATTCCTCTAAGTATAACCTTGGATCAACTATCAACATAGTCTGTGTCAGATTCATTGTCCCCATCACCGAACCTCGAAGGGTGCCTGGCTTTTGATGCTTCGAGATAGCATTGCCCATAGTGACCCTAAGAACTTCTGACAATCGACACTTCGAGATAGTATAGCCCATGGATTTCTTAAGTGAATTTAGCCCTGTAGCAATTGACACTTCCATATAGGGCTACCTATGGTACCTGAACCGCACAATGCGCTTACATGCCCTAATGGGATGGATATCCCAAGAGATAGGCGCCGAGGAGGTAACATGTTATTATCGTGTCATCAAGGTGAGTATACACTCCACCTCTCATGCAGCAGGAACTCATCCAATTAAGTTGTGTTTTCAAGCTTCTCCTAAGTCAAAACTAAGAGAACCAAATTTTCTTCAAGAAAGGAATTAAGGTGATCACTATTTACACAAGACCAAGTGTGTGTGATGTGGATGCTTAAGTTAGAGGACCCGTAAGCCAAAAGGTAGAAAAAGACACCAGGTACTACCCAGCCTTTAACTCAATCTCCAGCTTTCCTTCCTCAATCTTTTGAGGAATGGTTTTCCACTTAACTTTTACTTGAGTTTTCAAGTCTAAACGGACCCTAGAGTTCTAAAGTCAATAGTTCAGCCCAAGCTCCTATAACTAGGCACCTAGAGTCAGCTAAGCAAACCTAAAGTCTTGGTCTCATGCCTAAAGATGCAGAGCCTAGCTAGTTAAGCATAACAACATGGCCTAATTTTTTAAATATTTGTTTATTTATTTTTATTTTTTATTTCTTATTTTTTAATGCAATATGCATGCATGAATGCAAAATGTAGACATGCTATAAACAGATGCCTCAAGTCTTATCCACCTATGCCTAGTTCAAATAATGTCGTCATTGGAAGTAAAATAGCCAAGGGAAGATGTTACTTGAAGCGGAGAATGGCAGGAGCTAAGGCTCCTCGAGAGTGATTTCGTCAACTAGATGGCCATCCAAAGTATTGTACGGTTTTAATCGTTGGCTGTTGACGGTAAAGGGCATTGCTAAAGAGGAGGGGCTCTTGATCTCCACAACCCCATGCGGAAACATTTTCGTGATTATGTATGGCCCATTCCAACAAGATTTTAATTTCCTTAGAAAAGCTTAAGTCTGGAATTGAAAAGCCATACTTGTTGGTTGGGCTCAAAGGTCTTTCTAAGGATATACTTATCATGCAAGACCTTAGTTCTCTCTTTATAGGCTTGAGAGGTGTCATAAGCATCATTCCTTAGCTCCTCAAGCTCACCTAACCTCAGAAGTCGTGACTTACTCGCCTTTTCTAAATCCATGTTGACACTTCGGATAGCCCAGAGTATTCTATATTGCAGCTCAACGGGTAAATGGCATGCTTTCCCGTACACTATCTGGAAGAGAGATGTACCTAAAGGGATTTTGTAAGTCGTTCGATAAGGTCATAAAACATCATCGAGCTTTTGGGACCAGTCCTTCCTATCAGGCCTAGCGGTCTTTTCCAAAATGTTCTTTATCTCCTTATTTGACACCTCAACTTGGCCACTCGTCTGGGGGTGGTACGGGGTAACAATCTTATGAGTGACCCCTAGACTTTGGAGTGACTGATTGAAGTGATGATTCCGGAAATGAGGTCCCCATCACTAATAATAGTCTTAGGGCAGCCGAATCGAGATATGATATTGGCATTCACAAATTTTAATACCACCGAGTGGTCATTTGTGCATGCATGTAGGAATGGCCTCTATCGATTAGAGATAATCAACTGCCACTGAGATATACTCAACCTTTGGACAAAGGGAAGGGGCCCATAAAGTTTATTCCCCAAACATCAAAAATTTCAACAGGTTGGATCGGGTGTTGAGGCATTTCATTCCTCTTCCCAATTGTTTCAGTCCGTTGACATCTAGTACAAGCCTTAACAATGTTATGAGAATCCTTACATAAAGTAGGCCACCAAAATCCAAACTGAAGAACCTTAAAAGCTGTTTTCTTAGCACCAAAGTGTCTACAACGAAGTTCATGGCAAAAACTCAACACACTTTGTTGCTTCTCTTTAGGCACGCATCGTATCAGTACTTGGTCTTGTCCAATTCTAAATAATTCAGGCTCTTCTCAATGAAAGTTTCTAGCTTGGGAAATAAATCTCTTCCTTTTTCTACTCATCCCAAGAGCCAGGAGTCTCTTTAGTGACCAAGTAATTAACGGTATCAGCATACCAAGGTGAAGTTGGTGTTATCGCCATAAGGGTTTTATCGGAAAATGTCTCGCGGATGTCTCGAGATGGAGAGTCATCCAGTGGGAGGTGAGATAGGTGATCAGCCACTACATTTTCCACTCCTTTCTTTTCGAGAATCTCCAAGTCAAACTCTTGAAGGAGTAGAATCCACCTAATAAGTCGTGACTTAGAATCTTTCTTGGCAATGAGGTGCTTCACTGCCGCATGATCAGTAAAAATAACCACCTTAGACCCAAGAAGATAAGACCTAAACTTCTCCAAAGCAAATACTATGGCGAGTAATTTCTTTTTCTATCACAGTGTAGTTTTGCTGTGGGTCAGTTAAGGTTTTGCTAGCATAATGTAGCACATGAGGTCTCCCTCAACCCTTTGTCCAAGTACCACTCCCACAACATAATCTGAAGCATCACACATTAGCTCGAATGGGAGTGTCCAATCTGGAGCTCAGAGAATAGATGCAGAGATCAAGGCCTCCTTCAGAGTGTGAAAGGCCTCGGCACACTTTGAATCAAAATCAAAGGAAGATTCCTTCACCAATATGTCGCAAAGTGGCCTAGAAATTTTACTGGAATTTTTAATAAAGCACCTATAAAAGCTCGCATGGCCCAGAAAGGATCTAATTTGTTTGACATTCGAGGGCAATGGGAGTTTGGAAATAGAATCAACCTTATCTAGTTCCAAGTCCCTTTCAGACACAACATGCCCAAGTACAATGCCTTTCTGTACCATGAAGTGGCTTTTCTCACAGCTGAGGACTAAACTTGTCTTCTTACTTTGCTTTAGCACATTCTCTAGATGCAAAAGACATTGGTCGAATGATGAACCGTAAATAGAGAAGTCATCCATAAACACTTCAACACACTCGTCAATCATGTCTGAGAAAATGGACATCATACACCGCTGGAAGGTTGTTGGCGCATTACATAGTCCAAATGGCATACGCCTAAATGCAAAGGTACCGTAAGGACTCGTGAAAGTCGTCTTCTCTTGGTCATCAGGGAAGACTGCAACCTGGTTGTACCCAGAGTATCCATCGAGAAAGCAATAGTACTTATTCCCTGCCAATTTTTTGAGAATTTGGTCAATAAAAGGCAAGGGAAAGTAGTCTTTCTGGGTAGTGGTGTTCAGCTTGCGATAATCAATGCAGACCCTCCATCCAGTTGAGGGTGTAGTCACTACTTATTCTCCTTGGTCATTAATTTTCACAATAAAGCCTACCTTCTTTGGCACCACATGGATAGGACTTACCCATTTACTATCCGCAATGGGATATATAATTATGTCTAACAACTTCATAATTTCCTTTTTAACCACCTCCCTCATATTGGGGTTAAGATGTCTCTGCATGTCCCTCATATTGTGAGGGCTGAGGAGCTCGAGGGAGATTCTCGTCATCGAGAGCTACGTGTGCATGGTGACGACGTTAACGATGGTGGTTGGAGGTGGCCAGCCAGAATTAAGGTGGTCGCCAGTGGTAAGGCTCTTCGACCGGCAAGATGGTGGCTGATTGGTGTGGTTGAAGGGGTGGTTGTGCTTGGGGGATTGAGACGAGTCCGTTGGAGGTGACAGTGCGATGCTTCGTGGCTGAAGTCGATGGCTGCGAGGAGGACCAGCGGTCATGTTGGGTTCCTTTTGTTGGTGGAGAAGGAGAAGATGTAGAAGAAGAGGAAGAAGCTGGCGTTGGGGGAGCATGCGGTTGCTGTGTGCTTGTGCTAGAGGGAAGGAGAGGTGCACGCGGGCTGCTTGCCGATGGAGGAGCGCACAGAGGGACGCATGCACGCAGTTGGGCCACACGCGAGCGCTAGTGGCGTGTGGGAGGCGATGGTGCGCTACTGGCTGCTGCACGCTGGTGTGAGGGCACGTGCGGTGAGGATGGGCACTAGGCGTGTGTGTGCGGAGGCGCACATGCGAGGAGGGTGGCATGGCGTGTTGGAGGTGGCTGCACACAAGGTGGAGGAGAAGGAGGTGGTTGTGGTGCTGTTGGATCTTCAGACATCCGGGAACCTTCCCGGATGACTTAAGTGGAGGGGATGGCTCACAGTGGTGAAGATGAGATGGTATGCACGGTGGTGGGATTGCAAGGCTCGCGGGTGGCGGTGTGGACTGTTACTCCACACACCTACGATGGCGAGGCTTTATTGTGGGAGAGGCCTACGGTGATGGAATGGAGATGAGCTTCAAGGTCTACACAGTGGTGAACGGGGGGTGGTGGCCTCCTCAGCATGGCAGGCCCTCCTCCTCCTTTGTAGCTGCGGCTACATGGATTTGAAATGGGAGAGGTGGGAGTAGATCCACTTCTCACGGCCATTAAGAAGATTTCATGGCTGGAGGAGGAGGAAGCAAAGCCGTTTCCTGTGAGGAAGAAGAGAAATGAAATAAAATAAAATGAAATATTAGGGTTATTTATGCACAAACCCTTAACTTTTATGTTAAACCCAAAACAATGCATGTAATGCACCTAATTTGTTAACTAAGTCAATTTTAAATGCATATGAATGCAATTCATGAATTATGCAATCAAGCTAAAAGCATAAATTAATTTATTTACATCATAATGCATGTTAACTAAATCTTAAAGATATCTTAATGTCTAGGCATTCACATACTTAAATAGCCTACAAATATGGGCTAATTAGAAGGCATCTTTAGCGCACTATTTGCAGGAATGGGAAATGGATTGTGCACTCTTACAGGAGACACATTTTGAAGAAGGGGATGCCTCTATGTGGTCTTCCTTGCTATAGGCAGGTCAAGCAGACGTGCAGTCCATAGCTGCGGTGGGTAGATCTGGTGGTTTGGCTATTTGGTGGAAGCGCTCTCACTTACTGATAGTGGAGGCATGGAGGGAGACATATCAATTGACCTGCAATTTCAGAACGGTCTACGGTGAGCATGAACTTTTTGGTACGTGCATCTACGGTCCTTGTGTAATCAATCAGAGAGCTAGGTTTTGGGAAGAACTTGCTCATGTGGTAGCAAGAATAAATGGGAAACCTTGGCTAGTGGGGGGAGATTTCAATTGCACTTTGTCTGAGGGAGATAGGACGAGCAGAAGGTTGGACAAAGCGTCAATTAGGTTTCAATTGGCTATGTTAGAGCTGGGTTTAAATGAATACCCATCGACTGGAGCTGAGTATACATGGAGAAATGGTAACGAACTAATGTCCAAGTTAGATCAATTTTTTGGAAACTTAGAACTGTTGGAGAGATTTCAATTATCATCGATGATGGGTCTGGATCGACCATTTTCAAACCACACCTCACTGTTATGGGATTGTGGTGAAGGTGATTCATGTGGTACCCATTTCAAATTTAGGAAATCGTGGCTGAAGGAGGAGGGCTGCAAGGATATGATTTCTCATTGGTGGAACTCAAAGCATGTGGATGGTTCTGCAACTTTCAGGTTAGCTACTAAATTG
The DNA here is from genome assembly GCA_037157565.1 of Thalassia testudinum. Taxonomy (NCBI): domain Eukaryota; kingdom Viridiplantae; phylum Streptophyta; class Magnoliopsida; order Alismatales; family Hydrocharitaceae; genus Thalassia; species Thalassia testudinum. The sequence goes on from JAZHRO010000080.1 coordinate 1,616,147, forward strand.
AGGGAATTGAGAAATCTATTGAAGGAGTTTAGACGCACCTCTAAGATTTTGAGGGAATAGCGATGCATAGAGGCTTTGGAGATAGTGAAGAGTCTAGATCTCAAAGAAAATTTGGGATTGTTGTCTGATGAGGAAAGAGGCCAGCGTGTCCAATGGCAGTCTGTGGTGGCTGAGGAGGATTTGAAGGAGAAGTCTCTGCAATTATGGCTGAAAGAAGGGGACGTGAACACTAAGTTCTTCCACTTAGTAGCTAGTTCTAGGTGGTGTTCTAACTTCATCTCTTCGTTGAGAGCTGAAGATCAGGTCCTAACTTCCATTGATGATATCAAAAGGGAAATGATCAGATTTTTTAGAGAGCCCACTAGATCCTTGAGAAGAGGACAGTGGAGGATGACAACTTCCGATCTACCGAGAGTTGGGAATGTGGAGGGGGAACAGTAGGTAGTGCCTATTTTTGAGTAGAAGGTGGTAGAGGCCATGCAGGCTTTAAATGTTGAAGGGTCTCCTGGTCTAGATGGGTTTCAGGTATTCTTCTATAAGGAGTTTTAGCCAACTATAAAGTATGATGTTTTGGATGACACAAGAGAGTTTCAAGGTGGGAACTTGGGTTTTGAGAGAATCAGTAGATCGTATCTTTTCCTGTTACCAAAGAAACCGGGGGCAGAGAGTTTATTGGAGTTTAGATCGATTGCATTGTCAAACTCCATCTATCTAATTGTTGGTGAAATTCTGGCCAATAGATTGAAGGGGGTATTGAAGGACTTGATCAACCCAGTGTAGTCTGCCTTTCTTCCTAATAGATCTCTACAAGAATCTTTCGTTATTGCACAGGAGATTGTGATGGGGTGGTTTAGAAGAAGGTGTAAGGCTTGTATTTGGAAGGTGGACTTTAGCAGGGCTTATGATTTGTCCTCTTGGTCCTATTTATGGGAAATTTTTAAGCGAAGGGGATTTCCATCTATTTGGATCCAATGGATGAAGAGATGCATAACAACTACATCCTTCTCTCCATTGATTAATGGGAAACCATGCAGAAATTGGATCCAGCCACAATGCGGAGTCCGACAGGGTTGCCCTTTGGCTCCTTTGATTTTTAATTTGGCTGTGGATACTCTTGCTAGATTTGCTTGCAAACTATCAAGTGCAGGCATGGTGAGAGAATATTTGATGTCTAACTCTCGGGCCTTGGCACTGGTTTTCCAATATGTTGATGACATGGTCCTCTTTGTAGAAGGCGGTAGAAAAAAAGCAGAGATACTTTGCATTATGGTTTCCATTTTCGGGGAAATTTCAGGCTTGAAGCTTAATGGTGGTAAATCTTCATTGATCTGTATTGGCATGGAGGGACAAGAAAGCGATGCGATATCTGTAGTTCTGCACACACCAATTACAACCTTGCCTGTGAAATACTTGCGGCTGCCATTGAGAGATTCAAAACTGAAGAAAAGTGACTGGATCATATTTGGAAAAATTGCTGCTAAGCTTGAGAATTGGAGTAGTCTCTTCCTATCGAAGGGTGGGAGATTGATCCTCCTTAACTCCATTATCATGTCTATTCTGGTGTTTTATTTCTCTATGTTTAGATCAAAATCTATGTGGAAAAGATTGGACGTGATGCGTAGACATTTCTTTTGGAAAGGGGTCAAAGCTGAAGGAAAATTCCTCCAACCCGTGAAGTGGCAATGGTTGTGTAGGCCCAAGAAAGTGGGTGGTGTGGGGATACGTTCATCGAAAGAATTCAACGACTCTCTATTGTTGAAATGGGCTATAAAGCTCTTCGATGGGGGTAGCAAGCTTTGGTTTGATCTGATCCAGGACTCCTACAGATCTTCACACGTGGCACGAGCAAGATTGAACCCACCTAGACCTTCACGATTATGGAAACCAGTGTCCAAGGCAATGCAAGACAACTGGCAGCATTTCCAGTAGGTGCTGGGTGATAGTTCAGAGTTTACGTTTTGGACAGATAACTACTCTCAGTTGGGGCTACTAAATGAGAGGTATCCATGCGCTTTTGACACTGCTCCAGACAAGTCAGTTTCAGTTGTTGAGTGCTGGGATGCAGATTGCAATATGTGGAAGCCTACTGGTTGCAATCTACGTGAGGGGGGCAGATTGCGTGAAGACATGGACAGGTTGCTATCTTCAAACTAAAGGGAGGAATGGACAAGTTCGAATGGTCCCATGTGAAATTCACTTCTGTTGAAGCATAAAAATTCTTGTGCGTTAGAGGTCAGACCAATATGGAAGAAATTGATAGACAATGTGCGTGTCTCTGGAAGTTGTGCATACCCCTCAAAGATCAAATTTTTCTTTGGCTGTGTAGGAGAGGACTTATCACGGGGGAGCTACGACATAGAAGGATGGGGATCCCACTACAGCAATGTCCTCTTTGTGATTTCCCTACCGACAGCGCGAGGCACCTTTTCTCTTTATGCTTGGTGAGAAACTAGGTATGGGGGTCCATTTGTGGGTACCCCCTACCCACAAGGGATGGCTTATGGAGGAATTTTTAGATGAATGGGAAACAGCGTGTAGCGATGGCGGCTTTGTTATGGTGTGTGTGGAGAACTAGGAATAAAAAGGTGTTCAGGGGGGTGTCGATTTGTGAGGGAAAGATTGTTTGGGGATGTGAATCTCTTGTTAGAGAGTGGAGTGGTTCTTTGTAAATGCCTATAGTTGAAAGTTTAATAAAATAATTCCTAATTTGCTTTCATTCTCGATAGCATTACTTACTTTTCAAAACCAAAAACACAGTATAAATTCAATTTTATGATTAAGATATTAATTTATACTTTAATTAAGTAGTTAACCTCTAATTTAACATGTACAATAAGTTAACTTTAACCAATTTTATTATATATCTAAATAATTTATTTTTGTAAAGAAATTATACAATTATGTAACCCTGTATAAGGGCTTTACAATGATATAATTTAATTTAAATTTGGATTAAGTTTGGGCCCTCAAATCGAGGGCCAAACCATCGATTTTCGTGTAAGACAGCATGCTGTAACGCGTCAATTTGGCACCTGTGAATAGCGCCACATTGTGTGGTGAAGGTGTAGTGGTGCTGTATATAAGGAATTTGTCTAGTGGCCCTACCGATCGTTAGGTGTTGGGCACCAAATAAACTCTTGTGAACATTTGCTACTGATCCTCGATGCACGTGTTGTAGGCGTGCATGTTTAGTCGCGTGTAGGCTTCTAGCTGGGCCTATTGGACCTGCAAAGACACAAAAATATACCTAAAGTGAACTAGGGTGGCCCATCAGTAGGAGTTTGGTCCCGCTCTTGTGACGCTGTGTATCCTCTGAAAGTAGGCTGTCCGCCCATTAAATCGATTTTTGACACTAATGAATAGTGTTTGTGAGAGAGAGTCCCTAAAATTGGCTGGAAGAGGGATGAGAGAAGCCGCGCAGCAAGTGTTGAAGTGCCTGTGCGTGTCCGTATATATGTATAATATATATAGTATAAGTATGTGTGTATATATATATATATATATATATATAAGTAGTGTATACATATATGTATATAAGTATAGATTGTAAAGTGATATAGATGTGTTTGAGTTCTATATGTATATAGATAACCAAGGCAGCATTTGGTTGTGGAATAGCAGTTGGGATAGGAGTTTACATATGGGTTTGGGATGGAATTGGGGAGGGGCGTTGTGGGTTCCAAGGTGAGGGGGAATATCGAGGGGGTGGTGATGGGAGAGACAAAAGGAATGGAGAGAGAGAAATAAAAAAAAGTTTTCTAATTTTTTAAATTAAAAAAAATAACAAATATCTCATCAAAATCCACTAACTCTCTCTCCTCTCTCACAAATCCAACATACCAATCATTAATAATCCTACTAATCATTACAATCCCACTAATAAGCACCTTCTTATACTTATTCCACTCCTATTCTATCCCGGTCTAGACGCAGCCTAAGAGCTTTAGTGACAGATTCATTTGTCACTGTATATAGCTATATATGTTAGTATAAGTATTTATGTTTGCCTTATGTTGTGTAAATATTTTACTCATGTTACAACGACGTATATATATGTTACTATATATGTAGTATATGTTACTATAGACATTAGTATGTTAATATGATTTAGTATAGTAGTATTAATAGCTATTTTTGTACTTATACCTAGGTATTACTTATATTAGTTGTAAATAATTAATAATGTATTATTAGTTAATTTTTGATGCCTGTTTGTTGTACATTTGTTTTAGACATTGTAATACATATTAATTGATTCTTTTGTAAATAATTAATCATTTCTTTCATTTATTGATTTATTCATTTATATCAATAACTACCTTCCAGTGAACAACTTGGAAATAAACTAGTAAAAATTGTAAATAAATAAAATTGATACATCGGTTTGCATTTGTGACACATATATTACAACAACGACATAGTTAAACATTTTTATTGCAAATCGATCATCGACGATCATATTTTTGGTACCGTTGCTGGGGATAAAAACCCGACAACAGTGTTTCATTGTGATTGTTTGACGATGGTTGCAGTTCAACATTGATTATTTTTGGTGCCCCCTGGGGATAAAAACTCAACAACAATGTTTCATTGTGATTGTTTGACGATGGTCATAGTTCAACATTGATTAGTGCAAGACTGAGGGGTTGTATCAAACGACTAGGCACGAGTTTATACAAGCTGCCAGTGATTTTTATGGGACATGCTTGGGCCCAACCCTCCCCTTATTCAGTCTTGCTAGATTTGTTGAGGGAACAGTTATCAGCTATTGATTTCTTATTTCTTAGGTAGACCAAGTCTTAGGCAATTTTTAGGGAGTCACATTTAAGTTAGGTCTAGAATTTTTCTTACTTGGTTGCACAGTTATTCTTCTCATCTTTCCTTCCTCTCCTCGTTCTTTCATTGCATGCACGAGCGGTGGTCCCAGAATCCACACATAGAGGGACCTCTTGATTCTGCTCCTTGCATAAAAAGATCCTCTTCATCTCATTTTCATTCTTTAAAAATGGAAAATCTCAAAAACAGGTCCACTACCATTTCCACCTCTCACCCACAAAACACCTCTAACCCTACCCTTAATCCTGCCTCTAACTCTTCCACCCAAAATTCACCAACTAACCCTTCCATCTTTGACTTACTCATCCCTAACCTGTCTGGTTTGGAATTACCTAAAATGCCTCAAGATCACAACTAAGGCCCCCCTCCTAATCCTTTAGCTATGATGGTTGAGCAACTGGCTCAACTTCAAGTAAACTAACAACAATTGGCTAGGACTGTCGTGAACTTAGCTAAGCAAGGGCAAAACCCGCCACCCCCTCAGCAACCTGTCGTCCCTCTTAAGGATTTCTATGATCCTTCTATTTACAAGGACAGAGCGGGGGTGGTCATACCAGAAGGGGACTTTGAAATCAAACCTGTTGTTCTGACCCTAATCAAGCACTTCCATGGCCTTTTAAGGGAAGACCCGTTTAGCCACCTTGAGGAACTCACTCTCCTTGCACGAATGACCCGTTCTCACAATGTACGAGAAGATTTATGGCTGACGTAGTTATTCCCTCTTTCCCTCAAAGACAAGGCTGCTTACTGGTTTAGCACTATAGGCAAACCTATTAGCACTTGGCCTTTGCTCAAAAGTGCTTTCCTTACAAAATTCTCCCCATTGGTCGTACGATTTCCTTGAGAAGATCTATTACGACTTTCCAACAAAAACCTGATGAGACTTTACATGATGCTTGGGAACAACTCCAGGATCTCTTAAGAAGTTTCCCGCACCACGAGGTTCCTTTATAGTAGCTTGTGCAGATCTTCTACCATTGATTAGAAGATCAATTTTGACATTTCATTGACACCTCGTGTGGCGACAACTTCCTGAACAAGGATGCTAAGAATGCCTATGAGCTATTCAAAGAAATGAGTGAAAACTCATTTAACCATACGTCCATGAACACCTTTGGCTGAACTACCAACCCACAGTTCGATGTTCATGGGATAGGCACTCAATCAATCCCCGTTACTCAAGACGATCGTCAAATGATTGCCCACAGACTCGACCAGATGTAATTAAATCAGAGGAAAATCTAGGAAAGATTTACCACACCCACCTAGGCTCCACATTTGACCCCACCTAACATTTTGAAGAGAGAAAACTTGCATAATCTCAATACTGTCCCTGCTGAGTATAATCATTTCTCTGAGGCTTTATATGGATCACCGAGGACTTACATTTATCCCAACCCTACCGAGAATATTTTTGCCCTCCAGGATCAATTTAGAAATCCCTCCAACTCCAATTGGACGAACTACCCAACTCACTCTTGGACCAATCCGGTTTCCTCCCAGAAACACAACCAATTTGGAGGGTATGGGCAGAGCCAGACCTTATATCAACTTGGGCCATCCCAAGAAGACATCAATGCCTAGGTTATGAAAACCCTGCAAGGAATGCAAAGTCAGATATCGGATGTAACCCGTGTTGTTATAAATCTCCATAACTAGATTGGGGTTACTCTAACTTAAAGACCTACAGGACATCTGCCTTCCCAGCCCATACCCAATCATATCAATTAAAGGAACCACTACCAGGGTGAGAACTCAAATCAGAACCATACTAATCAACCTTCAATCAACCCAGCATCACAACACTCACTAGGTTTTCTGCAACATCAGGCTATGATAGGTCCACTTTAGTGGACTAAATTAGAGCTTAAGAATATTGTTATTGGACTAAGAGCTTAATTTAAAGCATGCATGATATTGACAAAATTATGTGAGCTTTAGTTTTATCATTTCATGCATTAATTGTAGTAATCTTTATATGAAGGGATTAATTATTCATTTTAGAGGCAAGGGTATTACATCAAATCTCAGTTGGAGATATCATATTAATGTTGGGATTTTATTTTAGCAAAAATAGCAAGGGAATCAATTTTAGAGTGTATCCTTAAATGTCTCTCAATTAATCAATTGCATCTCCTTTATTTATTTTCCCTCAAACCTCTCTTTTTTGGTCACATGAAATCATGTTATTCTCTTTTTGACTCTCCTTTTGTTTATAACAAGACATGAAGAGCAACCCTGGGGATCATCATCCCCCTCCCCCACAGCACCCAACAGAACCATCCCGCCCTCCACCATTGTGCACCCTCCACGACACTCGTGACTGTACCTTCCTCGATAGATCAACCATGCTCACCATCGTGACACCACAATGCCCACCACTGTGACTCCGTCCTCAATGCACCTCCTTGCCACTACGGCCTCCAGCGACACTACACCCGTCCTCATCGACAGCGACCTCCAACTGCGACCACATCATCTTCCACTGCGTCCGCCAACCAACAGGGAGCACGCGTCCCCTATCCCTTTAGTTTAAGATGTCCAGAAGCCCTCTTGGATGACCCGAGGTCTCCACCACCATGCCTCCATCTCGGTTCCATCAGCCACAACCCTCTTCCGTGCACCTGGAAGAGTGCCCAAGCAGCCCTCCTTTGCACCCCCCTCGCGCCACCAACCCCGACGCCCACATCCGCCCGCACCCACTGTGAGCACCAGCACCAACAGAGGCGCCACCGCCTACGCACAACCGCTAGTGCACCCTCCTCCACACACCCATAGTAGTCCCCACCAGCGCTGCACCTAAGGAGAACCCATCACTGGCGACTAGCTCCTCCGCACAGCAGCCACCACCGGCCACGATTCTTCGCTCCGTCGGCGTCATCGACCATGCCTCGACATCACGCGCCCGACCATGCCTTTGGCTGCACCTCCCGCAGTCCACGCACGCCGGTGGGAAGCCTTACCACTAGCTGCTTCCTCCTCTTTGATCAACAACCTCCGGCCACCATCTCTCATGCCACCACCGCCCACGCTAGGGCTTGCCACCAGCAACCACCATTGAGCACAACACAACAAGCCGTGCCTCCTCCTCCTTGCATGCACAAGGGGAACAATTCTCCTATTTTGCCACAGTGCAAGGTTCAATTAATATTTACAATTCCTACCATTGCCGCATTTGATTTTTCTGATTTTCGTGGGATATTAAATTGAGGAGAAATTGCTTCATCACAGTTATTCTTTCTCGTAGTTGCTCAACACTTGATCACTTTTTGATTGCACAAATTGGGACTCATATTTGCACTCTAATACACATGCAAGTGAAATTACATGAGATGCCACTACACATGCACTATTCACATATTTGGAGATTTGATTTATTTGGTGAAATTTATGTAAACAGCCCTTGACTTCTCCGTAAATTGAGAGCTCACATTCAGAGCTACATATCCGTTGATTGATTTGATGAATATTTATATGCGACCATCTTTTATCTCTACGAACATGATTGTTACATATCTATGATCTTATTGGTCTTGTGCCTCCTTGTAGATACGAGTTAATCCACCGTGGTTAGTTTTCATTGATATATATTTTTGATATGGGATTTTTCCATCACATGATTTTTACTGTAACGATGTATTTTTCTGACAAGCGAAATTTTCCGTTCAAATGGTGCCATTTCTGGGAAGCCAACAGATGCAATAGGTTCCTTGATTTTATTTCTGATCATTATGAGGTGTGCATTTATCTAACCGTTCTCTATTATTCTATGCAAGGAATTTGACGAGATGATAGGCGTTGTTGAGTGATGACGTCGACCTTAAGTGACACCCACACACGCAAAGAGGACATGAAGAGGAGACCTAGATCCCATTTCCACAAGGGATTCTCCTTTGTCACAGATTTTCTTTCATTTCAATCTTCTCGCCCTTGTAGCTTCAGGGCTAATTTTCTCCTTTGTCACAGATTTTCAATTTCTGCTTGCTTACTCTAAAAAGAAGAGAAAATATCGAGCTTCCTGTTTAGGAGTTGCATTCCCTTAGGTGCATGCATTTAGGGGTGATTAAGTAGCATTCTATATCTCTTTCCTTGCATTGCATACATATCTGCATGAAGATTGCTGGAGTTAGGTATATCGTTCTATCTTTGCATCCAATTTATGTTCACACATTGCATGCAGATTAATCTCAAGAGCACTAAATCAATTGAATTGACCTAATTCAATGGTTGCCTAACTGAAATTGGGACTGCTAATCAGATTCGACCTTAAAATCAAAATCACATTTGATATAATCAAAAGGGACTTGTGTGCGATTCTTCTAAAAAACAAACTGATTTGCGGTGTGATGCATACTTCTGGCACTGAGCACGCACACTAGGCACCACACTAGGTCTCGTTCCCTTAAGGCTATAAGCATCAATCTCTTTATTGGTGCAAACCCTTCTATTTCACTTTGTAGTGGTGGTACTATTCTGTGACCAAGTGTTTTGATACTTAAAGGAGGGGGATACCCCTTAAAGGAATAAAAGGGTAGTTAAGAGGCATCACATTCACATTGCCTCAAAGGAAGGGTTCACCCTACTTGTATCCCTTAGTTACAACCTTGGAGTAATTTCTCACTAGATCACCTGAGAGTATCATTGAAGCAAGGTATAGGTCCTAGGGCACTCGAAGGTTGGCTAAGGTCATGTAACTGTATTGAGTAACTTGTTTGGCCATCTATATCAACCAATTCTACCTCAACTCCCTCAAAATAGAGTTGGTTAGGATCTCAAGTCGCCACTTTCCTCTTATACCACTTATGTGGGAACGAAGGGACATCACCTTGACCCTTTTGGACTGATCTGTTGAGTGGAGGCTTCACTTGCTCAATTGGCAAGAACTTGAATTGTGATTTGTAGATATTGTATGCTTGGTAGATGCTTTCTTGAGGGTAGTCTAGTGTTTGATCCTGAGCCTGAGAGAATCCTTAGGAGAGCCCACCAAAGAGAAAAGAGAGAAGAAATGGCTAATCAAGGAGCAAATTAACAAAGGACCATGAGGGACTACTTCATTTCGACCAACCAACCCGCTCAAGCACTGAGATGACCGGCAGGGGATAATCCATATGAGATCAAGACTAGTACCATTGCCCCCCTTTTATGGTACTTCTAGGGAGGTGGCATTTAAAGGAATTCACTAAGGTCTGCTCCACGGTGAAACTTCAGAACTTTACTGATGAAGCTTTGATGAGGACCCTCTTTCCCTTCTCTCTTAAGGACAAGGCAAAACATTGGTATCACACCTTGGATACAAGGGTGAATGATTGGAATGTCCTTAAGGGAGAATTCTTGAAGAAATACTTCATGATGAGCAAAACCAACCACTTCAGGAGGGAGATCATGGGCTTTACTCAATTAGATGGGCAACAATTCCATGAGACTTGGGAGTGCTTCAATAATCTGATTCAATTATGCCCCCATCATCAAGTTCCTAAATGGAAACTGGTAGAGAAGTTTTATATTGGACTATCTGATAGGCATAGGCAAATAGTGAATGCTGCTTGTGTTGGAACCTTTCTTACCAAAACAGAGGATGAGGTTTGGGCATTATTTGAGTCACTAAGTGACAATTCTATCCACTTGACCTTAGCTTATTAGGATAGAAAACCTTCCATCCTCCAAGAGAAAGCGGAAGCTAGTGAAGCTAGGCCTACTCAGAATTTAGCCTTCCAAATCCAATTGTTGAATCAGAACTTTGAAGGACTTATGAAAAACCCTGGCACATTCCTGTAATCAGGTTCCCAAGTCCAGTCTCTTTCTAAATGCTCCATTTGCCAAAGCACTCTTCACGTTACCATTGAGTGTTATTTGGCTAATCAATTCCCTAAATTAGTGCAGGCTGATCTGAATGCTGCCTAAGGGTTTCATCCACCTCCTAGGAACGACCCTTTTGGAAACACCTACAATCCTAGGTGGAGAAACCATCCCAATTTCTCATGGAAGCAAAGTGATGCTTCCAACTCAAGGAATTTAAGAGCCTAACCCACCCAAAACCTTTCACGCACAATAATTCCAGCCTCCTCCTCAGCCCAACAATTTTGAGATGGATGACCTTAAGGCTATGATGAAGACCACGCAAGAAAGCCAGAGTATGATCATTCAATCTTAGAATAAGGCGATCCAAGAAATGCAATCTTAAATTGGCCATCTTGTTGAGGCTGTTAGACAACGTGATCCTGGAAAGTTACCCAACTCATTTGAGAAGAATCCTAGGGGTAAAGGGCCCTTCATAAGGGAGCACGCTAAGGTTGTGACCGTTCTAAGTGGCAAACAACTCTCCAGACCTGATCTCACTCATACAGTCACCTCTCCTACCAACCCGACGATCACTTAGACATCCACCAAGGAAGAGCCACTTAGCCCCTCCTCACTTGAAATCACCCATCCGGAGGATGTTGTCCCCATTCTGCCCCTGTCTCGCCATGACAACCCCTCCACCTAGAGGTTGAGAGTGCCCTTTCCTGAGTGCTTACCCACCCCTGAGGCACCTGTTGCTAGCTCATCTAGAGCCAAAGATAGGATGGAAGAAATAATGAAGACATTCAAGCGAGTTCATATTAACTTGCCTCTATTAGATGCTATCAAGCAAATCCCATCCTATGCTAAATTTATGAAGGATCTGTGCATGTAGAAGAGAAAATCAAGCACACAGGTCTAGGCTAAGGTCGTCTTGCCTGACCTAGTCAGCTTGGTCCTACAACAAGGTACACCCCCCAAAATGAAGGACCCAGGAGCCCCGTATATTTCTGTGGTCATTAGAGACCAACGCACTGATGAGGCTCTCCTCGATTTGGGCACAGGGGTTAATATATTGGCAAGCTTGGCCTATGGGCTATTAGGAGGAGGTGAATTGAAGCCTAGTCCTGTTATGCTCCAAGTAGCTGATAGATCGCTGACACCACATGAGCTTTTAGAAGATGTCCTGGTGAGAGTGGATGACTTCTTTTCCATCATCTTTTTGATGTTGGATACTGACCCATCCAACATGCCCACCAAACCTTCGATTATATTAGGGCATCTCTTTTTGGCTACAGCCAATGCATCCATCAATTGCAAATCAGGGGTGCTTAAGATGGTCTTCGGGAAATGGAAAATTTGGCTGAATGTGTTTGTTGCCTATAAACAACCAAGATTGGAAGATTGTTCCCAAATCGAGGTGATCGATGAAATTATGGAGGAGACCATACCAACTCTTTTGTGTGATGATCCCCTCCAAATGGTCATTTCTACCATATCCCGAATCTTGAAGAAGGAGAGGGAGATATGCCAAAATTAGAAGAGCTGTTAGGTGTCAAGGCTGAGCCCCTCTCCCTGCCATGGACAATCAACGTAGATCCGCTATCGGAGGTAGGGACATTGAACATAATTCCCTCGATTCAGAAAGCACCCGACTTGGAGCTTAAACCACTTCCTGAGACCCTCAAATATGTTTTACTTGGGCTTAATGATATGCTCCCTGTCATCATGTCGACTACTCTATCTGAGACGCAAGAGGGAGCATTGATTAAATGCCTAAAATGGCACAAGGAAGCCATTTCTTGGACTATAGCAGACATCAAAGGGGTTGACTCCACTCTCTGCATGCATCACATTTACACGGATGACTCTATGAAACCCTTTTGAGATATGCAAAGACGATTAAACCCCAACATGCGGGAAGTGATAAAGAAGGAAATCCTAAAATGGTTGCATGCGGGGATAATCTACCTCATTTCTGATAGTAAATGGATCAGTCCTATTCACGTGGTGCCCAAAAAGGCAGGATTCATGGTGGAGACCAATGAAAAAGGGGAGCAATTCACCACTTGACCCACAACAGGATGGAGGGTATGCATAGACTACCGCCGTCTTAACAATGCTACCTGGAAAGGCCACTTCCCTTTGCCATTTATTGATCAGATACTGGAGAGATTGGCAGGAAATAAATACTTCTGTTTTCTCAGTGGATATTCTGGGTACATTCAGATTGCCATCTTTCCCAACGACTAAGAGCGCACTACTTTCACGAGTCCTTATGGTACATTTGCCTTTTGTCAGATGCCATTTGGACTATGTAATGCTTCGGGAACATTTCAGTGGTGTATAATATCCATCTTTTAACACATGATTGATGAATTCGTGAGGTTTTCATGGATGACTTTCCCATATACGGCTCATCGTTTAACCACTATCTCTCACATTTAGAAAAAGTTCTCACTCGCTGCGAAGAGACAGAATTGGTGCTCAGTTGGGAGAAAAGCCATTTTATGGTTTAGCAGGGCATTGTTCTTGGGCATGTAGTGTCTAAGCGAGGTTTAGAAGTGGATAAGGCCAATGTTGAGTCCATTTCAAAGCTTCCACCACCTACCAATGTCAAGCAAATATGATCATTCCTAGGCCATGTTGCCTTTTATAGGCACTTCATTAAAGACTTCAGCAAGATTTCTAGGCTATTTTGCGACTTATTGGAGAAGGATACTACCTTCGATTTTGATACAAAGTGTGCTGAGGCCCTCATAACCGCACCTGTCATGCAAGCACATGATTGGACCCTCTCATTTTAGTTGATATGCAATGCCTCAGATTTTGCTGTGGGAGTGGCCCTTGGTTAGAGGGTTGATAAAAAGCCTCATGTGCTGTACTATGCTAACAAGACCCTTACTGCTCCATAGCAAAACTACACTATGACAAAAAAAAGAACTTATTGCGATAGTATTTCCTTAGGAGAAGTTTAGGTCTTATCTTCTAGGAACTAAGGTTGTGGTGTATACTGATCATTCGACCTTGAAGCATTTGCTCGCTAAGGACACGAAACCTAGGCTGATTAGATGGATTATGCAACTATAGGAGTTCAACTTTGATATCCATGACAAGAAAGGGGTTGAAAATGTAGTCGTCGATCATTTATCCAAGATCCCAGTTGAGGCCTGATAAGTCCACTTTAGTGGATCATTATTTGGCTTAAGTACTCCTTAATTAGTTGTCTTTAATTATTAATTGAGTAGGAGTTAAGTGGAAATTTACCTTAGCCTGCATTTAATTTTATGCACTAATTTCATGTTTAATAACATATGTTATGATAATATAATTTATTTTATGAATGCAGGCTAGGGACAAGAGTTCACACAACATTTTTGCATTTATAAGACATCTGAAGCTAAGGATGAAAGTCTGGGAATTGCCAGGACAAGTTCCTTGACTTTACATTTTTTAAGATATTTGATGATGAAGTCAGACGTCTGATAAAGATCAGCCAATACTTATCCATTGGTTTCAACCACTCGCGATGTTCGCAAGTGGTTGGAGAAGTCAGCGGCCTAAGGAACAAACTGGAGGACTTTTAAAAAGAGAGGGCCAACAGAGAGAGGGATCTTTCGACCCCCTTGCGGGGATCTCCTCCATCCTCCTCCATCACCTGCACTGTGGAACATGCGTACACCGTGAAACAAGCCTGCACCGTGGACTTCACATACTCTACCGTGCCGCCAATGCCGCCAATCATGTGTGCACTGTGACAGGGTGCACACGCACACCACCGCCATCACCTAAACGCATCACCTTCATCTTCTTCCTCTTCTTTCTCTATGTGACCCACCATCACCACCACGTGCAACTCAACCCAACACCACCGCCGTCCTCCCCCCCTCACCCTCACCTTCATCACTTTCCTCGTCGCAGATCACCATCATGCCTCGCTGCCCTCACCCGAACCCCAAAACCCACAACCCATTCCCTCATCTCCTCTCCTTCAAACCACCCCCTGTTCCACCCTTCCATCGCACAAAAGAACCCAAAAAGCCGTAGCGAGCAACAACACCTTCGGACTCCGTCGACCTTCTTCCTCAATGCCAACACCACCAAGTCGACAACCAAGCTCCACTACGCCTTCCCTGACAGCTGTGACCGCCAACCGTGCCTCTCCTCTAGTGCAACAGGCCACTCATGATTGCTGCTCATGCACCTTCGGCCGGCTATTCCTCCTCCGACCAGCTGCCTCCGGCGATCATTTGTCGCCTCGTCACCGCCATCTCGATGCCCATCCTCCGGTGCATCTCCACAGCTCGCAGGCCAGCTGACGGCCTCTCCTCTATGCGTGCAAGGAAGAGAGAGAGAGAGCGAAAGCTCTGTTTTGTGAGGAATTAATATTTACATTAACTGCCATTGCCGCTATTTTGAATTTTTAGATAATAATATTTTATTTTGGTGATTTTATGAGCATCTCCCTCTTATTTTGAATAATGATGATTCCAGCATATCATGTTATTGATTAGTTAGTTTAAAAGGAATCTTGATTTTTGAGGGAAATAAAGAGGGAACAGTGGATTTTGATAATAACGAGTTTATTTGGCTCGATCCTCCTTGTGGATACGACCTAATCGTTCTGGTTAGAAATATTAAATATTTTAATAGTCGATTTTCCATCGCAGAAGCTTTACAACGATACATCATTTTATGTTTAAAATTTTAACGAAAGTGAAGATCGACTCGTCAAATGGCACCATTGCCGGGGAGGCAATGAGCCTAGTAAACTCACACGTATTTCCTGTTCATAGTAATTTCTAATTGGGGCTATATGTAAATTGATCAATTTCCTTTTCTTGTGCGAGGTATATCTATTTGGAGGAAACGAACGCGGCAGGTGCGCACGACGGAGGCGGTATTTTTGGTGGACCTTGATGCCACCTAGAGGGAAGCAACAGGAGCACGTGGACCTTGATCACACGCGTGGGAAGGAGGATTGGTGACCGGAGATCTGTTTAGACTTAGATCAGGTTAGATAGACCTTATACATTTAATTTGTGTCTTGTAGACCCGTGTTGGGCATTTTTGGGAACCTCTTCCCAATGCTTTTATTGCTTATTGCTCTTGTATGAGGGAGCATATTTTCGGGAGTGTGTTCCCATTTTATTTAGATTATAGGATTCTTCGAATTGTTTGAACTGCATATTGATTAGTTAGTTAGATTAGGTTTGTTTGCTTATTATTAAAAAAAAAAATTCGAACTGCTGCTAGAAGCTGCATATCTATAGGGTGACTATCTATGATTGAATGAGCAACATCTAGCTTGTCTTTTTTCATTGTAAACATCCTACATTAAAGAGAGCTGAAGTAAGGTACGTCTTTTCTTGTGCATCAATTATCTACACATGCATTGCATTTGGATATAATTCAAAAAGACCATTTAAGCTGATTTGAAAATATTAATCAAGTGGTCACATTACTTCTTGAAAAGAAAGAAAAAAAATATACAGGAAGTGTTTGAATAACGTGATTGCGAATTTCAAAAGAAAAATCATGTTTCGCGATGTGATGCACACTTCCTACACTAAGCACGCACTATAGGTACTGCACTAGGACTTGAACCTTTAAGGCTATAGGCATCGATTTCTTTATTGGTGCAAACCCTCCTATCTTGCTTTGTGATGGTAGTATTAACTTTTGCCTGAGTGACTTGATACTCTAAGGAGGGGGATACCCCTTAAAGGAATTCAAGGGTTGTTAAGGGGTTCACCCTACTTGCATCCCTTGGTTCCATCATTGGAGTACCTTTTTACTTGAGCATTAGAGAATATCATCGCAACAAAGTGTATGTCTTTAGGGCACTTGAAGGTCAATTTAAGGTGCGTAATTGCTTGACAACTTGATTGATCACCCAAAAAGGACTAAAAGTAACTTCAACCTTCTTAACAGTCATTGACCAGAAATTTCAAGTACCTCATTTCTCTTATACCACTTACGTGGGAATGGAGAAACACTGCCTTGACTATATTTGGCCAAGCTGAAGAGTTGGTAGATGACTTAAAGAACTTTAAATCAACAAAAGATCTCTTGCCTTGTGTTTGCTTGGCGTGTGCGTGATAAAGCTCTCTAGGAAGTTTCTTTTTTTGTTTTAATCTAAGTCCTAAGAGAGTTAAACCATTTAATTGAAAGAAATGGACTATCCTTACTCCTATCATTTTAACCAGGATTTCATGCCTCGAGCATATCTACCCTTTGATGGGCACATTGACAATTCATGGAATCATTCATATTCCTATCCTGGGAGTACTGGCCCGATAACTCCCACTTTTAAGCAGAGCCTAGGAGTGGGATTTTCCACCCATGGAATCCCCACTACTATGCAAACACCCAACCCTCCCACCCTTCATGATTTTCCTTATCGAGGTTAGACCGATATCCCTAGGCAAGCAAAGCCTGAGATTGACTATCCTCCCCAATCTGATAGTAGTAGTCTCTCCTCTTTTATGATAGAAATGCGAAAACAACAAAAAGAAATGATAGAGTCTATGGGAGAGATGTTGAGGAATAGTCAACAATTGAATAAGGAAATTAGACAGCTTAGCTACGCTTTTACTAATGATTCTAATTCCTACCCGTACAACCGTGATCATGAAAATAATTCTCAGGAAACCAATGACAATAGGGATCCCATTTTGAGTAGCTATCACTTAGACTCTCCCCATGAGACATGGCCACTAGAGGAGAACGATCCTAGTGATTATCCACCCGAGCTATATTGGAGTCAAAAGAAAGGGAAGATGGTACCTCTTGAGGACCTTGACCTTCATGACAGTATTTTCCTTATCCCTGATAACCCGAGTAAAGGTTGTATTGTTCATATCACTTCTATTAATCATCTGGTGGAACTCCATTCTACCCTTAGTAAGCCTAATCCTGACCCTCCACTTAAGGAATCAACACCTACCGTCTAACATTCTGAGGATTTAAATGCACCTAATGAAGGTGACCCTAAGGGAATGAAGGATGAATTGGATCAATTTTCGTCTAAGGGGTACAAAGAGTCTATTTTAGAGGAGGATGACAACCCGATGGAGGAACCCGACCTTAGAATTTTGAGTGAATTATAGGGGGATTATGTAATATTCGAGGACTTACCCTCTTAGGATATAAATAATCTAGTGAAATCTGGATTCCTCCCTACTTTTGATTTTGAGAGTCATCCTCCGCAAAACCAGGAGTTGATATTGGAGGAGGACGAACACACAGTGAGAAGCCTACGAGAGACTCTTGGAGACAATACACATCAATTGAGGATTTATGTCCCGAGTAGAACAAAGAATTGAGTGATATAGGCTTACTCCAAAACATTAAGACTGATCCTCCTTCAGAAATAATTGAGGATATTGATTCAACTCCTCTCTTTACTGGTGAATCACATATACACCCTGACAAAAACTTAAGTGAACCAAAAGAATCCGGAGATGAAATTAATGATAATGATTCTGTTGCTTCGACTTTGCCATCAAAGGAATTTAATTTGGAGTCCACCATTGATTCACATATACTGAAAGGTGAAAATATGACTCTGATCATTAATGATAGGCAGGGTAACGTGAATTTTTCTGCAATAATTGTTAGGGAGAATACACAATCTGAATTGTTGTTGGAATTGGACTCGATACCGACTAAGCCCTCATTGGACTTAATCGTTACCTCCCAACACCACAAATAGCCCTTACACTCCCTAACCGATCCTTGGCTCAGGTCTCTGCTTACATTCTTTCTGGGGAGCATATCAAGCCAGTACATCCTCGGGTAGAATGACGAGTGTGGATTGATGCTTGTGCTCTTAGTCTCGCCATTCAAGGTTTTGAAATAATTATGTTTATATCTTTTAAAACACTTCCTACTTCGGAGGACCCTTATTATTCTCCACTTATTTCGTTTCAGGAGATCCCTTCTCTTGTTCCTTTTGTTACTCCTAAACCTCCCCAGGTAGCCTACGAGGTTCTCTGCTTTCATGTCTTCTGGTGAGCATATGGGATAACATTGCATCATCAACTCGCCAGCATCCATGGCTACCTATTTTTTAGGCTCGCGTTGTTATGCATATTCTTAGGGCCTAACTCTTTCTGTCTGGAACCTGACTTATAGGTTCCCTATAAGTTTGGCTACCGATAGAAAATGTAGCGCTTATTGGGAGGCAACCCAACGTTCAGAATAACACCATCATTAGGTGATTTCCTTCCTTTCTCCCCCTGTTTTAATTTTACAATGAGGACATTGTAGGACTTAGGCATGGGGGTGCATTTTGCATTTTTAGGCATTATTCATGCATTTTGGTTAGGTGTATTAGCATTCAAAAAAAAAATCTCACTTTTCTTAAGCTAAATTGGTTAGTCCTAGAAAAACATCTTTATCAAAGAGGTTTCATTAAAGATTTTCTTCTTAAATTGTTTCTTAAATTTAGAATCCAGTACAGTTACTTCACTTGCACGTAGACTAGGTAATGGATCTTTGTAGAAAACCAATAAGCATTTTTAGTCTACTGAACCCTTGAACAGTTAATAAGGAGTCATGCATACTATCTTCTATTAGATCCACCTCATATTTGTGAGAAGAAAGTAGAGTGACTACTGGTGCTCTAAGTTTAGTGCAAGGATTCTTAAGTTCTGGATAATTAGATGAGGGTACCTCAGAGTTAGGCATAGTTGTCGTTCTCTATTCTTGTGTGCGTACATTGTGTGAATTCCTGAGAGTCACCAAATAAGGCAGATACATAGAGATTAGGTCTTAATAAAACTATGACTATGTTAGATGGTTACGACTGTCCTTCATAGAGTCAGCTGAAGGAGGGTAGTAACATCAAAGGGCAGAAATACGATTGTCCTATCCATCCTTTCCCGGTGGCGAGAGTAGGCACTTCCATTAAATAAGCCACACAATATTCTCTTGACCATCATTATTCCTAATAATGCCTCATAAATAAAAGTATACGTCGTTTTGTGTCAGTAGTTGGAAAAAAAAAGAAGAAACATTTATATTTAGAAAAATATGAAAAAAAAGGGAGAGAAAAGAAAAAGAAAAGAGTTCAAGTTCATAGTTTTATCTTCGTATCATTTTTCATTATGTGACGATGTTTCTGAGGTAACAAAAACACCCATTACGATCCATCAAATATGATCCATACCTACTTTTCAGTATTTCTAATCCCTCGAATACTGGCTGAGGACCTCTAACCTAGTTGTAGGATTATTAGGACTTTAATTGAAGTGTGAATGTCATGTGAGGCCACCAAACAGTGAGTACATTTACAAAATCTGGTGAGATTTGTGATCTCAGAAAGAAAAGAAGGAAAAGAGTGAGCATAATTGTTTAACCTCTCTTTGAGTTGACTTGTTTGGTAGTCTAGAGATCTAGAGTCTGTAGTACTAGATTATAAGTAGTACTAGATGAGTGTGTGCCATCAAATACGAATCCATTCAACTCAGTATCTCCTACCTAAGCCAAAAAGCCAAGGCCAAATTACAAATTATTTTCTACTTTATCCTTGAGGGAAGTAGTTGCTTATCCTGATAAAAATATTTACCAAGGGATAAGTATGAACTGTAAATGTAAGTTGGTTATTTTCACTTGGATTCGTTACCTAGGTTACTGTCACTTTACAGTTGTCTGGATCTCTAAATTTTTGGAATAAGGAAAGAAGAAATCTTTCGATTACTTCTATTGTTTTCCATTTTTGCTCGGGACTAGCAAAACTTAGGCATAGGGGCATTTGATAAGTCCACTTTAGTGGATCATTATTTGGCTTAAGTACTCTTTAATTAGTTGTCCTTAATTATTAAGTAGGAGTTAAATGACAATTTACCTTAATCTGCATTTAATTTTATGCTCTAATTTCACGTTTAATAACATATGTTATGATAATATAATTTATTTTATAAATGCAGGCTAGGTACAAGAGTTCACACGAAATTTCTGCATTTATAAGATGTCTGGAGCTAAGGATGGACGTTTGGAAATTACCAAGACAAGTTCCTTGACTTTACATTTTTTAAGACGTCTGATGATGAAGTTAGACATCTGATAAAGATTGGCCAATACTTATCCATTGGTTTCAACCACTCACAATGTTTGCAAGTGGTTGGAGAAGTCGACAGCCGAAGGAACAAACTGGGGGACTTTTAAAAAGAGAGAGAGCCAATAGAGAGAGGGATCTTCCGGCCCCTCTGCGGGGATCTCCTCCATCCTCCATCGCCTACACTGTGGAACTTGCTACACCGTGAAACAAGCCTGCATCGTGGACTTCGCATACTCTGCCGTGCCCCCAACGCCGCCACTCATGTGTGCACTGTGACAGGGCACGCACACCACCGCCATCACCTAAACGCATCACCTTCATCTTCTTCCTCTTCTTTCTCTATGTGACCCACCACCACCACCACCTGCAACTCAACCCAACACCATCGTCATCCTTCCCCCCTCCCCCTCACCTTCATCACCTTCCTCACCACAGATCACCATCATGCCTCGCTATCCTCACCCGAACCCCAAAACCCATAACCCATTCCCTCATCTCCTCCTCTCCTTCAAAGCACCCTTTGTTCCACCCTTCCATCGCACAAAAGAACCCAAAAAGCCGCAGCAAGCAGCAACGCCTTCGGACTCCGTCGACCTTCTTCCTCGATGCCAACACTACCAAGTTTACGACCAAGCTCCACTACGCCTTCCCTGACAGCCGTGATCGCTAACCATGTTTCTCCTCTAGCATAATAGGCTGCTCACGCACCTCCAGCCGGCCATTCCTCCTCCAACCAGTTTCCTTCGGCGATCATTTGTTGCTCCATCACCGCCATCTCGACGCCCATCCTCCGGTGCACCTCCACAGCTTGCAGGCTGGCCGATGGCCCCTCCTCCATGCATGCGAGGAAGAGAGAGCGAAAGCTCTGTTTTGTGAGGAATTAATATTTACATTAACTACCATTACCGCTATTTTGAATTTTTAGATAATAATATTTTATTTTGGTGATTTTATGAGCATCTCCCTCTTGTTTGCATAATGACGATCCCAGCACATCATATTATTGATTAGTTAGTTTGAAAGGAATCTTAACTTGATTTTTGAGGGAAATAAAGAGGGAATAGTGGATTTTGATAATAACAAGTTTATTTGGCTCGATCCTCCCTGTGGATACGACCTAATCACTGTAGTTAGAAATATTAAATATTTTCATAGTCAATTTTCCACCACAGAAGCTTTACAACGATACGTCATTTTATGTTTAAAATTTTAACGAAAGTGAAGATCGACTTGTCAAGGCCTCAACCCCATTAGGAGGCATTCATGACACTTTTCCTGATGAAACGGTGATGGCAGTATAGCCTACGACACCTTGGTATGCTAATGTCGTCAACTACTTGGTCACTGGTGAAGCCCGTAGTATGTGGAATAAGCAGAAGTGAGATAGATTTCTCACTGACACTAAGTATTATCCCTAGGAAGACCCTAAGCTCTTTAGAATAGGTCATGACTAGGTCTTACATAGGTGTGTTTCGGAGGAGGAACAACAGAGTGTTTTGAATTTCTGTCACATACTGCACTGTGGAGGATACTTTAGTGCAAAGAAAACTGCATATAAGGTTCTGCAGTTTGATTTTTGGTGGGCCTCACTTTTCAAAGACACATACTTATGTGGGGGCATGTCTTCATTGTCAATAGATTGGAACGATCGAAGATGCATTATAACATACCGTCATCTCGGTGCTTGTCTCATAGGATATATAAATATCCTACTAGGGGTAAGGAAGCACCTTGTGCTAGTTCAGATGCCATGGACGGCATTATCCTGAAATGTCAATTGCCAGACTTCAAATTTCACTACAAAGCCATGGGCAGCACTATCCTGAAGTGTCAAAAGCCAGCGTTCTGGGGGTTGCCGTGGGTGATGCTATCTCGAAGCATTGATTGCTAAGGACCTTACAAGAATTGATGGTGGGGACCAGGAATCCGAGACAAATCATGTTTAGGGTCAATCCGATGTTGGGTTTAGGGGAATTTAAAAAGAAAAGAAAGAAAACTCTCTAAATAATATCTCTCTATCTCTCTTATCAAAAATGCACTCGCAAACTAAACCTAGACTTGTTGCACATACGCATGAGTGTTTTAGTCATTGGGGTCAATGAACCTCTGGGCAGTCTTTGTTGGCCTTAAAACCTTCACGGCGGACCCAAGGCTGAGGCTGGTCAGGTCCGTATCTTGACTGGTACTTGAGTACCTTTAGCCTTATTGTTGGTATTTCGATCTAATCTCTAGAGGTGCGACACGATAAGGCATCATGACGGTAAAATCCAGCCTAGAGACCTAGTTTGTTTCATATGTTTTTACTTAGGACTAGCATAACTTAAGCATGGGGGTATTTGATAGGTCCACTTTAGTGGACTAAATTAGAGCCTAAGAATATTGTTACTGGAATAAGAGATTAATTTAAAACATGGTGATATTGACAAAATTATGTGAGCTTTAGATTTATCATTTCATGCATTAATCGCAATAATCTTTATATGAATGGATTAATTATTCATTTTAGAGGCAGGGTATTACATCAAATCTCAGTTGGAGATATCATAGTAATGTTGGGATTTTGTTTTAGCAAAAATAGCAAGGGAATCAATTTTAGAGTATATCCTTATATGTCTCTCAATTAATCAATTGCATCCCCTTCTTTATTTATTTTCCCTCAAACCTCTCTTTTTTGGTCACATGAAATCACGTTATTCTCTTTTTGACTCTCTCTCTCTGTTTATAATAGGACATGAAGAGCAACCTTGGGGATCATCATCCCCCCACCCCCACGGCACCCAATAGAACCATCCCCCCCCTCCACCACTATGCACCCTCCATGACACTCGCAACCATACCTTCCTCGACAGATCAACCGCGCTCATCCTTGTGCCACCACAACGTCTGCCACTGCGACTCCATCCTCAATGCACCTCCTCACCACCATGGCCTTCAGCGACACTGCACCTGTCCTGATGCAATTGTGGTTGGTGGTCCTTGTCGACAACGACCACCAACCACAATTGCATCATCTTCCTTTGTGTCTGCCAACCAACAGGGAGCACGTACCCCCTCTCCCTTTAGTTTAAGATGTCTGGAAGCCCTCTCGAATGTCCAAAGGTCTCCACCACCGTGCCTCCACTTCAGTTCCATCAGCCACGACCCTCTTTTGTGCACCTACAAGAGCGCCCAAGTAGCCCTCCTTCGCACCCCCTGGCACCACCAACACCGTTGTTCACATCCGCCCACGCCCACCATGCACACCAGCACCAATAGAGGCACCACTGCCCATGCACAGTCGCCAGTGCACCATCCTCTACACACTCGTAGTAGTCCTAACTGACGCAAGCCGCACCCAAGGGCAGTCATGCCTCGCGCGACCGTCGGCCATAGACACCGTGCACACCACCTCCACCCCACCTAGCCCCTCGCGCGGCCACACGTGGCCATGCATGTCGTCGCCTTCTTCATCTCCACTGACTACACTGAAGGAGCACCCATAATAGGCGACTACCTCCTCCACATAGTAGCCACCATAGGCCATGATTCTCTGCTCCGTTGACGCCATCAACCTCGCCTCGACATCACATGCCTGACCACGCCTTTAGTCGCACCTCCCACAGTCCGCACATGCCGGTGGGAAGCCTCACCACTAGCGGCTTCAAACTCTCCGACCAGTGACCTTCGACCACCATCTCTTGTTCCACCACCGCCCACTCGTAGGTCTCACCACCGGCAACCACCACCAAGCTTGGCGTGACTGGTCATGCCTCGTCCTCCTTATGCACACACAGGGAATAATTCCCTTGTTTTGCTATAGTGCAAAGTTCAATTAATATTTATGATTCCTGTCATTGCCACATTTGATTTTTCTGATTTTCGTGGGATATTAAATTGAAGAGAAATTGCATCATCACACTTATTCTTTCTCATAGTTGTTCAACACTTGTTTATCACTTTTTGATTGCATAAATTGGGACTCAAATTTGCACTCTAATACACATGCAAGTGAAATTACATGAGATGCCGCTACACATGTAGTATTCACATATTTGGAGATTTAATTTATTTGGTGAAATGTACATAAACAGTCGGCTTCTTTGTAAATTGAGGGTTTACATTTAGAGTAGCATATCCGTTGATTGATTTGATGAATATTTATATGCGATCATCTTTCATTTCTGCGAACTTGATTGTTACATATCTGTGATCTTACTGGTCATGTGCCTCCCTGTGGATATGACCTAATCCATTGTGGTTAGTTTTCATTGATATATATTTTTGATTTGGGATTTTTTCACCACATGATTTTTACTGCGACGACGTATTTTTCTAACAGGTGAAATTTTCCATTCAAGCCACCCCAAACCCCTCTCAGAAACAACCAAACTGCTAATGCAGTTACTTCGAGGAATGGGAAAATAATCACCGATCTTGGGCATTCACACCAACTTGATGAAGCCCACACTACAGTGCAAGTCCACTCTCCTAACACCATCAGTTAGGAAGAAAAAGAAATTGATTATCACGACTCAACTTCTATCCCTTTTCCCCAAGATGTCCACTCCACCACCAATAGAAGAAAGAAATATGAGCCCACAAACGAGAAACTCATGGAATTATTTGGGCAAGTTCAAATCAACATCCCTCTCCTAAACACAATCAAATATATCCTTGCCTATGCTATGTTTTTGAAGGATATCTATACTCCAAAACAGCAGACCAAAAATCTAGGATGAGTGCATCTTTTGAAGACAGTAAACTCTGTCATATAGAGCAAGCTGCATCCCAAGATGAAAGACCTAGGCATGCCTTTGATTTCGATGATTATTGATGATAGTACATTTAACCATGCCCTTCTCAATCTTGGTGCCTCGGTCAATATCATCCCCATTATTCTTTTTCAGGAATTTAAGATTGGCAATCTCAAGCCTGTCAAGGTTACCCTACAATTACCTGATCGATCTTCAATCAAACCCAAGGGGATTGTCAAAGATGTTCTTGTCAGGTCCAGAACTGTGTCTTCCTAGTCAGCTTTCTAGTCCTTGACATTGAGGTACCCAAATATTTAAGCAATGCCCCTATCATTCTTGGACGATCCTTTTTAGCCACCGCAAAAGAAAATATAAATTGCCATATGGGTAAAATGGATATCACTTGCATGGGCCAAACAATTACTCTAGATATTTTCAAATCCTCCAGGAGATTCCATGATGATGACTTCTTTGAGGACTCATATGCTAAAACATCTAATTTGGTGGAAGAAACAATGCTAGTAGATTATCTTCCCAACCATAATGTTTTCAAGGATTTTGACTCGGAATCAGTGGTTGGCGACATCAATGCCCAAGAGACTTGTCCTCAATCCTACCCTCTTCTTGACTCATCACCTCACCCGCCCACTCTAATCTCAATTCAACCTCCCTCCCTAACTTCACCCACCCTTCATCTCTCTAACTCTTCCCCAACTCGCTTTCCCCTGGACCTACCATCGGATCCCCCCAAGTATGGCCTTCTTCCTGAACTGAAACCATGGCTAGACTCAGGTATTTATTCCATTTTTCCCACTCATTTTAGTCCCCTTACTTCCACCACTTTCTTTTCAGGGGACCAAGCAGAAGATCTCATTTTACAGGTGTCCAACTATCTTCACGATTGACCATCTTCCATGCATCACTTCACACCTGGCTAAATGGCATTAAAGACAACACTGGTTGGGAGGTAACCCAGCAACATTTTCTTTTTTGCTTTCGTTTTCTTTCTCAGGTTCTGCAAAAATATTCACCTTTAACTTGACTTCCATCTCAAGTGATACCTTCTCCTACTCTTTTTCTTTTGCAAGTGGACTTGCAAACTTTAAGCATGGGGGGGTACTTTCAATTTTGTCAGGAATTTTGTCATATTTCAAAACCTAAAAACATCAAAATATTTTGCATTTGCATCGTCTACATCTGCATATGCATTCTATTTACAAGACTTCTAAAAAAATGTCTTGAGAAATGTTAGTAAAAGCAAGAACCAATGGTTGAGCCTTAATTCAAATTAGGTACACCGGGGGTTTAATCATTAACAAATTGAGGACAAAGCCATGGATTCATATTTAGACATTTTAGGTTTAGAAACCTTGACTAGATCAGGTATCCAACAAGGAATTCCATCCTAACACTTGATGACTCAAGTAACCTGACTTTCTTTAGCGACTTGGATAGTACCTGACTTGGCTCTTGATCCAAAAATTTGCTTTTCTTTTGAAAACTTGGTGTCAAATATTTCACACACAAAGACAACACTACCTAAGCCCAAAAGCATCTAAATAATTAAAAACCTCTTGTGAAACCTTTAGTAAAAGATCGAGATAGATGATTAGTTTGAGTTGCCACCATCGAAAAGGAGGAAAAATGTCTCCTTTGAGGACACGATGTCAACATGTTACCGCCTCGGTATTGCTCTATATCTATATTTCATATCTTTAGATGGAGAATTAAGGCACAATTTGTGGCTTAGGTGTCTTGGACGTAGCTTTACCCATAGCATCGGAGCAAGAGTCTGAGTTCGCTTAGAGCACCCCTTTACACTGCATTGTGGTCTAGGGTTGTGAGCTCCTAGGGTGTGTCTTGGATGGTACTATCTCGAAGTGTCGGTGCTAGAGCTCCCTCGAGGATTCGTAATGGGAATGATGATCCTGACACATCTATAATAGGACTAAGCTAAGGCTAAGGATGAGAGAAATAAAAAAAAAAAAAGAGTTTCGATAACACGACCTTATCCCAATAATGTTGGCATATCACAAAGCACTAACACCTGAATTTTCATCAACTTACAACTCACGGATCGAGTTCATGAGCTAAGGAAATCCTAACAACAAAAATGGTTTCGGGATATTTGAATTAAAAAGGAGTTAAGTAGTGAATTCTTAAAGGATACAATGGTCATGATTTGTCCAATCTTTGAATTCAAAGCTAAGTCTGGATGTTTTATCCTTAATAAACCTCGTACCTACCTTAACGAAAAAGCAACTAAGGTCTTATCTTAAGCTTATTCCTCAAAACACGAAAAGATGTTTTCTTAGGAAATATTATGGTGCAATCACCATTTTTGCTAAGGGACTAGCAAAAAGATAAGCGTGGGGGTGTGATAAACGCCAATTTATCATCATCCTTAATATCCATTCATATCTAGTTCCTAAGGTTTTCTCAATTGCATTGCATTATCTTACTACATTTAGCATGCAATTGCATTTAGGGTTTTGATCATGCATTAGCATTTATTTTGCATTATCTTATGTAGTCACCATTTGATTTCCAGGGATGAATGCTTTGGAAATCATAAAAGTCCTAGCAGTATGGAAGGCACAAGGAACAAGTGTGAAGATAGCTCAAGAAAGTTCTTCTAGCTCCTCTACTTAGCTAAGCTACTAGCTATCTTAGTTAGCTCCTCCACTACTCCAGCTCCTACGCTACTCCCTCTCCACCTTAATGGCCATCCACCTACATTAAAACCACCAACCATTGGTGCCTAAAATACACTCCTTGGCACCTTTTCACATGGCACCAAAGAAGCTTCCTAACCACCCTCCTTGGCACCCTTTCACATGGCGCTAAGGAAGCTTCCTAACCAACATCCAAGCCACCCTCCTTGGCACCCTTTCACATGGCGCCAAGGAAACTTCCTAACACCACCCTCCTTGACACCCTTTCACATGGTGCCAAGGAAGCTTCCTAACCTCCATCTAAGCCACCCTCCTTGGTACCCTTTCACATGGCGCCAAGGAAGCTTCCTAACCACCATCCATACTAGCCTATAAAAAGACCCCCAATCCTACCATTCAAACCAACCTTGGCTAGCAAAAATACTTCCTATATTCTACCTATATCCCATGCCCAAGGAGGAAGAAAAGAGAGGTGATCAAAGGGAAGACCCACCTTGTCCCTTTGGTGTTCACCTTCTACAATCTTCTTCCTTGGCTCCACGCCAAGGTGCACATCCATCTAGGGACGTGATGTAGACACATCTATGTCACATAAACTGTCTATTTATGCATATTCTAAGGCATATAATTGCATTCAGCATTATAAATATTGCATGACATGTATTATTCTGTATTTAGATTAGTTTGCACAAAATATAGGTTAATTTCCCTTTTTTCTGGCCAGGGATAAGGAGATATCATTTTGGAGCCTCGAATTGAAGATCCAACCATACGGATTTGATTAGGATGACGATTAGAGTTCAACGACTCCGAGATTGCCCTGGTCGGATTTTTGTAGCATCAGATGCAATCCAAGAAAGATTAGAGATCAAGGGACAAGGTAATGTAAATCTATATGTCATATGATAAATGCTACCGCACGGATGGGTTCGGATCAACGATCGCAGCCCAACGGCATAAAAATTGGTCCAATCCAACATCTGTGGCACCATCTAGAAGTCAAATAAGATGGACGGCCATGATAGTGCCAAGTGGTGCCATCACAGTCGCCCAGCACCTTCGGTGCCCTCCCTCCTCAGTTAAGGTCGTGTGATCTCGACTGTTAGATCGAGATCCAACGGTTGTGAGTGTGTTGCCTTAAAACATAAATGAGACACAATTGGAGGCTTAACACAGCGGTCGAGCATTGTTTATGAAGACAGAGGTCGTAGGATCAAGCCTCATCACGCCTAAAATGAAGCTCGTGAGTGGGCGCGGCAAAATTCTATTGCCTAATCAATTATGAGCGAGTGCAGTGCAGCCACGTGTCGTGGCTAGGAGCGCTGGATGGAAGCGTAGCACGCACATGCGCGATGATGTGCATTAGACACGCCATCATACGTGGGTGCGTGCAATGGCTGAAGATCAAGTGCCCGTGGCGTTTAAGCCGTCCAATCATACGATCGGACAGTTGAGATCACTCAGCACGTGCGCTTAGGAATGGCTGAAGGTGAAGAGCTGCGGATGTGGCTCTTTGAGGAGCGTCTGATTGAGATTGCACGACTGAGGATGAAGGCATGACAACAGCGACGTGCACCTTTAATGATGCTTACATGCGTCACTAAAGGCTGCATATGTATTTTTAAGCCTTGAAATGACCTTTATGCTCCCCATTTCTGCAAATATAAAAGGCCTACCCCTACCACTCATTTTACCATCTCTTCTCTTCTTCTTTCACCTCCTCCAAAGCTTTACAAGCTGGTCCCATACCCGAGATGCTCTATTAGAGCTAGACTAAAATAATTTTTCATCTTCTCACCCCCTTCATGGAGCATCCTACAGTTATCCTCTTACTACCGTTCATATGAGAGATTGGGTGGAAATTGGAGCTCAAGATTGGGTTCACATGAACGGGAATTCCTCAGAGAATCTCCCTTTCAAATTTGAGAGGGATTCTCTGAGGAATCAAGATGTCTCCCCTGGAATCCTCGCCGGAGTATGATTCCTCTGTTGTAATGGCAAAGGGACCTAATTGCAAATAATGATGAGGAAGTTAGGGGGGTATCTGCAAGAGTTTTCAAAAGTTAGGGGTATAAATGTCATTGGGTTGGACTGATTTGCAAAGTAAGTCAAGGTGAATTCCCTTTAGGTCCAAATTTGGTTACAAACCTAATTTGGACCTAAGGAATCCAATGATGAAGTTGGATTTTGGGTTTGATCACGTTTGGCTGGGAAATCTGCATAAAAACCCAATTTAGGGTAAACATTTGACTGTGACCCATATTTAGGTCAAAATAGGTTCTAAAGGTCAAATTGAAGGTTCTAAACCCTAGAGGATATTTTTATATGATTTTTAAAGGATTTAGGTGAATTTTATCCTGACCAGAACCTTGTTAAATTAAGTGGGTCTATTTTAGGGTTATAAGAAGTCATTTAATTCCCAGATTTTACATTAACTATTTTCTGTTTGAACCAATCCACTTTTTATCTCATTAAGATCATTTGACCAGTGTTTAGCCCCTGAGAAATCTTGTTGTTGTACTGCAATGGTAAAATTATAGTTTTACCCCTTGTTTCTTATTTTTCTTTCAAACTGGTTATTCCTTGAGCTAGGCCCTTCATTTGGTTATGTAGGAGCTTTTGTTCTCTTTCCTAAGTCAAAATGAGCTAGTTAGGGATTATAATGGTGTTCCCATCATACCCCCATGCCTAGCTTTTACTAGTCCCTTGGCAAAATTTTAAGGTTTTAACTTCTATTCTAGACCATGAGTGCCTTTCACATATTATGATGAGTGCTTTTTCTTTTGGATTAGGTTAGAATGCCGACAGTAGGCCTAGAGGTACTCAAGTACCAACTAAGATCCAGACCTGATCTGCTCTAGCCTTGGTCCTCCACGAAGGTTTTTAAGGCCTGCAGGAACTATCCTAAGGTTCGTTGGACTCCACGGTTAAAGCACCCGTACTTGAGACATATTTTAGCCTCGGTTCAGTTTGCAATGCATTTTTTATAAGAGAGAGACAGAGGATTTATTTGTTTGGAGAGTTTTCTCTCTTCTTTCTTTTTATTTCTAGCTTCGGATTGGCTTCTCAACACGATCTGTATCGGATTCTTCGTCCCCATCATCAATCCTCAGAAGGTCCCTGGCAATTGATGCTTTGTGATAGCATCGCCCATGGCAACCCCCAGAACCCTGGCTTTCGAGATTTCGAGATAATCCTGCCCATGGCATTTTGTAGCTAAATCCAGACCCTGGCAATCGACATTTCGTGATAATATCACCCATGACATCTGAACCAGCAGTGTGCTTACGTGCCCCCAATAGGATATGTAAATATCCTAGGAGACAAGCACCAAGGAGATGATATGTTGTTACGCATCTTCGAGGGAATTTCCCGCCTCTCCACACCGGGAACTCATCTAAATCAACTTGTGTTGATCGGCCAGTCCTAATCTAGGCAACTTTTTCAAAACATTTAAACGCTTTTGCGTGATTTTGATAGTTATGCGCACTGAACCAGACTCTGTGTGGATTGGAGTGCTTAGATTACTGAATCCCGCAAACCAAAGGTCAGTTAACGATGCCGAATACTTCCTAAGCCTTAGACCTAATATTTATGCTTCGCATTTTCCCCAACCTCTTGAGGACTATCCAGATCTTTGTGGATATTTGAATTTTTAAGCCTAAGAGTCTAGTCCAAAAGGCCTAAGATCAGCGTTCCAACTAATCGCTTTTGTGTCTCATTAGCACTTTTTCCTTCATTTCTCTTTTCTTTGATGTGGTCTAGAACCTCGGTTAATCCCTTAATTTCTTACTAATGACTATCTCTTTTTTCTTTTTTCATTTATTGTTCCTTTTTTGACATTTTGCTCTTTTCCTCCTCATTTTCTCCTCATGATTTGTATGACCTCAAAAATTTTCTCTCCCCTCAGTTTTTTTGTTCTTTTTCAAGATTTTTTTTTTCATTTTTTTGGTTTTTTTTGTGATATGTGATTTTTTGTTGAAACCTTTTCTTGTGAGATGAGTTTTCATGATGTTTTGCACTTTCATACCCCCCCATGCCTACAATTTACAATGTCTCCATTGTAAATTAGGTGGGTTCGAATTCAACTTAGATCATTCATTAGAACAGGTTTTAGGTGGGTGAACAGGTCGAGGTGACTGTTGCGAACGATTTCTAGACTCGGGTATGGATACCTGAGGTGGAGTCAGCTGTTCTAATGGATGAACCCTAAAGTGCAATATGAATTCAACATAGGAATGTTAAGAAAGGTTTCGGGTTTTTCAAGAATGATGGGTTGCCTCCCATTAAGTGTTGAGTTTTATGCCATCGGTTGGGCGTAATGAGCTCAAAGAGAATAGAAGGTAAGGGATATCTCAGCCAAATTTGTATCGGTCACGTCAATGAACGGTTTGAATCTCTGACCATTCACGACAAAAGGTTCGGAATCGTGGCTGAGTGGGCTGATCTCAATGGCTCCATTTCCAAAGATTTGTCGAACTAGGTAGGGTCCGATCCATTTTGATCGTTGTTTTCCTGGGAACAATTTAAGTTTGGCATCAAAGAGTAAGACCTTTTGACCATGATGGAAGATCTTTCTAGATATGTGCTTATCGTGAAAGGCCTTAACCCGCTCTTTATAAATTCGCGAGTTCTTATACGCGTCATGGTGTAATTCATCGATCTTGCTCATGTGAAGCTTTCTATGGGTTCCTGCCTTAGAAAGATCTAGGTTGTAGTTCTGTACTGTGCAATAGGCTTTATGCTCCAACTCAATGAGGAGGTGACATGCCTTCCCGTACACAAATCTGAAGGGAGACATACCTAATTGGGTTTTGTGGGCAGCTCTATAAGCCCACAAGGCTTCCAGAAGCTGGGATGACCAGTCCTTCTTGTCAGGTCGAACAGTAACTTGGAGGATTTTCTTGATCTCCCGATTTAATAGCTCAGCTAGGCCATTAGTTTGGGGGTGGTAAGGAGTAGAGATTCGGTGTGACACCCCGTATTTGGTCATCAGTGACCTGAACTGAGCGTTGGTGAAATGGGTCCCTCCGTCGAAAATTATAGCACGTGGAATCCCGAACCATGAAAAGATTTCCTGATGAATGAATTTGATAACTTTATGATCGTTGGTTCGAGTCGGAATGGCTTCGATCCATTTGGACATAGTCAATAGCGAGTAAAATGACTTGAAGCCGTCCGAGATAGGGAAGGGTCCCATAAAATCAATCCCCCAAATAACGAAAATTTCACATACCAGAATCGACTGTAAGGCATCATATCACGATGGCTCATGTTGCCCAAGGTCTGGCAATGGGTACATGACTTACAGTGATTGTATGCGTCTTTGAAAATTGTGGGCCAACAGAGGCCGCACTGGAGGACTTTTGCTGTGGTTTTGTGACCTGAAAAATGTCTACCACATGCTTGGTCATGGCAAAATGAGAGTATGTCTTAGATTTCCGCTTCCGTGACGCATCGTCGAATTATCTGATTAGCACCGATGCGGAAAATATACAGCTCTTCCCAGAAGTAATACTTGGCATCAGAAAGCAATTTGTCCTTCTTGGCCTTTGGCCAATCAAATAGGATCTGATGTGATGCCAGGTAGTTTACTATATCAGCAAACCATGGAAGTCCTGTATTGATAGTCAGAAGGTGCTCATCAGAAAAATGTTCCGTGGTGGGTCGAGAAGGGTCGATGATCTTAGAAGGAAGGTGGGACAAGTGATCAGCTACCACATTTTATTTTCCCGCTTTGTCGCGAATCTCGAGGTCAAATTCTTGCAACAGTAAGATCCAGCGGATTAATTCACAAGGAGATGCCTCACAGTTGTGTGATCTGAGTAGATTACACGGGAACCCAAGAGATAATATCTGAATTTTTCCAGGGCAAATACTACGGTTAGCAGTTCTTTCTCAGTAACTGTGTAGTTACGCTGAGCCTCGTCAAGTGTTTTGCTAGCGTAGTAAATGATAATGGGTTTCTGATAAATGCCAGTTTATCATCATTTTTATGCATTAAAACAAACCTAGCTCTTAGGATTTTGCTCCGCAAATGGATTTTTGGGCTGCATTTAGGCATAAATTAGGTTAGGCATGCATTGCATTTTTTATTGTCTTTTTGATATGTTTTTGTGAGTGTTAAGGATGAACAGATGTATAGATCCCTAAAACCCTAGCACTCAAGAAGGCAAATGGTAGAGGAGAAGTTCAGACTAGCTGGAACTAAGCTTGATCCAGCTCACCACAAATGGAACCTAGCTCACGTGAACTAGGGTTAGCTCATCTCAGCTCCATTCAGCTAATATCAGCTGAATGGCAGCTCAAGAGAGTTCATCTTAGCTCGCCCTAGCTCAAGTCAGCTCAAATCCAGCTCAACCTAGTTGAGTCTAACTCATTTTAGCTCCCACAAGTCCACAGGGAGCTCTAGCTAGCTCAACTGAGTTGACTAGAGTTCACCCCAGCTCAGATTCAGCTACATCCAGCTCCACTCAACTCCAGCCAACTGAAGAAGAACTCATCCCTGCTCAGGAAGCTCAAGTCCAGCTCCTGGGGACTCAGCTTAGCTCAACTCAGTTGAGCTAAGCTACCTTAGCTGCCTCAACCGGCTTGATCCTCCTTGGGAGCACCAGACCCAGCTCACCTTAGCTCATTCTGGTAGAAGCCAGCTCACTTTAGCTTGGCTTAGCAGGTAGCAAAGAACTAGTAAGCTAAGCCAGCTAGAGTAGTTCCATGACAGCCTCTTCAGTAGCTGCCAGTTCTAGTTCCAGCTCCAGACTTCTCAGCTCCTCTCTTTAAACCCTAGCTCCAATACCTCCTCCTCTACTCCATAGCTAGCTAAGCTAGCTTAGCTTAGCTAGCAACCAGTTCCTTGGCCATCCACCACCTTCAACTCAACCCTAGCTAGCTCCACCAACTTAAGCCCTACCTAAGCTAGCTATCCTACTCATTTTGGTGCCACCTCTTCACCACCTTTCACCCCTCAACTAACCACCAAAAGACACCAAAAGTTGGCACCAAAACTAACCCTAACCACCTCCCTTTTGGCGCCAACTTTCAACCCCTTTATCCACCCTACACCTACCCACATAACCCATCCTAGCCATCCACATACCCCCCTTCTAGAACCCTAAGGTGGCGCCACCTAATGGCCTTCTAGATGGCTCATTTTGGTGCCAATTCTAAAGGGCACCAAAGCCTTAACTACCCCCCTTAGCACCCCTTAGGTGGCGCTACTTATCCTTAGCCCTAGGATCCCCAAGTACCCCCCATATCCTATCTTAGACATCCATTCCAAGAGCCACCTATGCCCCCCTTCTTACACTATATATACCCACCTAACTTCCCACATTTTCTTAATCCTCCATTAGTGTATTTTTCTACCTATACCCACCTACACCTACGACCAAGGAGGAGTAGAGAAGAAGATTAAAGGGGCACATCACCAGCCCCTTTGGTGCCTTCTTCTCCCCACTCTCTTCAACTTGGGCCACTCCAAGGAGGAGGACTTTTCTACTTCAAGGAGGACGACCAGGCAAAGGACCTAGGGTGGACGTCCACCCTTGGAGAAAAGCTTAGGGCATGCCCCCTTAGGGCTTGCTTTAGAGGACATCACCTTGGCGGAGCATAGCAAGGAAGGAGTTGGAAAACTCTTTTCAAGCTCGGGAGCTACCAAGCTTGGAGCAAGAAGCCCTCTTCACCATTTATCTAGAGGATTTGTATTTTATTTTATTTATTGCAATTCTCTAGTAGTAGAAGCATTCATCTACCAGGTTTTTCTGTAAAACACTTTCTCATTAATCTAATTGCCTTCTTTGAAATTTCTTTTAGTTGCATTTTGATTGTTGTGATTCTAGCACTCTTCACTCCCTCTCCCTAATTACTCTAGGCCTCCACGTGCCTAGAGTGAGATTAGTAAGAGGAATTACTTGTCACTTAGGTGTTAGCTTAGTAATCGTAGTTGTTATTTACTTTTTCGCCAACAACTCGTGTTTTCTCTCGTTATTTCAAAACCCTAAAAAAAATGATATGGTTGAAAAGACCAAAAAGAAAGTTGAGATCTATTTTGTAAGCAAGAGAATTAATTTTGCAAATATATTGCCTCCTTGGACGACCCTAGATACCCCACTATCTAGGTTTATAAATTTAAGAGTTGATTGATTTTGCGTGTTACAACGACGTATTTTACAAACCGCGTAAAATCCGTATCAGTTTCCCGTCAATTTTCAGCCCTAGTACCACTCCTACAGCGAAATCAGATGCATCGCACATGATCTCAAAGGGTTGAGACGAATTAGGGGACTGTAGGATCGGGGCTTGGGTAACTCAGTCACGGAGGATTTCAAATGCTTGAGTGCATTCCTTGGAGATTTTAAAAGGTACATCCTTAGAGAGAAGAGTGGTCAGGGGCACACAAGTTTCGAAAAATTAAGAATAAATCGACGGTAAAAATCGACGTGCGCCAAAAAAGATCGGATGTCCTTGATCGAGCTAGGCATCGGGAGTTTGAAAATCAAGTTCACCTTGGCTCGATTGACTTGGATGCCTTTTTCTGAAATAAGATGTCCCAGGACAATTCCTTCAAGCACCATGAAATGGCTCTTTTCCCACGAGTGAACCAGATTCACGTCAATGCACCACCTGAGGATTTGGACCAAGTGCAGAAGGCAATCATCAAATGATGCTCCGAAAACTGAAAAATCATCCATGAAGACTTCCAGGTAATCACCTACCATATCTGAGAATATGGCAAGCATGCACCGCTGAAAGGTCGCAGGTGCCTTGCAGTGACCGAACGACATCTTTCTGAACGCATATGTTCCGAAGGGGTAGGTGAAAGTGGTCTTTTCTTGGTCCTCAGGATGGATTGCCACCTGGTTATAACCGGAGTACCCGTCAAAAAAGCAGAAGAATCTTTTTCCCACTAGTTTCTCGAGGATCTGATCAATAAACGGTAGTGGGAAATGATCCTTCTTCGTGGAGGAATTGAGTCTTCTGTAATCAATGCAGACTTTCCATGAGTTAGCCACACGGGTCGGTTTGACTTCTCCGATCTCAATCGTGATGATGGTGAGTCCTGCCTTCTTAGGCACAACCTGGATTGGACTCACTCACTGACTGTCGGAGATCGGGTAGATGATCCCTGCATCTAACCACTTAGTGATCTCCTTTTTCATGACCACCTGCAGATTAGGATTCAAACGTCTCTGCATTTCCCACGAAGGTCGTGTGCCCTCTTCGGTGTAGATACAGTGTGTGTAATAAGAGGGGCTGATACCAGTCAAATCATCAAGAGTCCATCCGATGGCTCTACGATGTTGCTAGAGAATAGTAATCAGACAGGATTCCTGGTTAGGTGTGAGTCTAGAGTTGATAATCACAGGAAACGTTTGATTGGAACCCAAAAAGATGTATTTCAGATGGTCGGGAAGAGGCTTGAGCTCCAGAACGGGGTTAGCAGCAGCAGCGGGTGGTTCAAGGTGTGTGTCAGGAGAAAGGGAAGGAGTTATGGGTGTATCTAGATCAGGGTCAGACTCCTCTGTTTGCAGGTTTTGATCTTCTTGTGGTTGATCGGGAATAATCAAGTTGTCCTCGATATACAGTTCATCAACCATGGCCTTGATATCACATATTTGTTATCTAACACCGCAATTAATCCCTTGTTGGGCCTTAAAGTTGTCAATTTTCAGTGTTTGGTTCCCGAATTTCAGTTCTATTTGACCCTCCTCATAGTTTATATTGGCCCTAGTAGTGGCCAGAAAGGGTCTTCCTAGTATAATTGGTGTATCCCTTGGATTTTCAGGTGCATCCATATCCAAGACTATAAAATCCACTGGGAAATAGAAATCCCGTACCCTAACGATGACATCCTCGAGTACTCCTTTAGGTGACTTAATGGATCGATCAGCTAATTGCAACGTCACCTCTGTCAGTTTAAGCTCAGATTCTTCAAGGTGGTCAAGGAGGGATGTAGGTATTAGGTTTATGGAGGCACCTAAATATAATAAGGCTCTGTCAAATTGGGTATCACCAATAGTACATGAAATCAGGGGAGTACCTAGGTCTTTAGCCTTAGGTGGGAGTTTGCTCAAGATTACAGACCTAGCTTGCTTTGACAGTACTATCGGACTCCCACTTTTGGTTCGTGGCTTACGCTTGGGTGTACACACATCCTTCAGAAATCGTGCGTAAGTCGGATGAGGTGAGTGGGATGAGTGGGACCTCACCCCGTGTTAGGAGGCGATAAGCCCCTGGCACTTTTTCCACTTATAGTGCATCGCTTGCTTCAAAACTTCCGAGGGGGGACTAAATGTCCCACCTTCTTCTCACATGCTTCCGCAGCAGGGTCGCGTTCGATTGCAACAGGTGCGGGGCTTTGGTCTCTAATTGCTGGGCCAGAGTTGTTCACTAACGAAGTCCACGTGTCTGGGACCTGAAAACCTAAAGCCTGGAGCCTTGAATGAAGCTTGCAAGCTTCTTCGAGCTTGCTCCAATGGCAGTTGCAACCTATACCTGTCCATAAGCAAAATGGCCTTGTGGCCTTGTCAAATCACATAGAAAGCTTCGCCGTGACACAGCGAAGGTGTCTCGGTGGTTGGCTTGGCGCGGGGCGGCCTGGGCATGCGTGCCTAAGTTGCTCTGTGGCTGTAAAGATGGGTGTGTTCGGGGGAAGTGTTGGGAGCGTGTGGCGGTGAACGGGAAGAGGGATGATGATCAGTGAGTTCAGGCGGAGCTTATGAGGTGGCTGGCGAGGTGGATGGGTGCGTGGAATGGCGGAAGCACCTCGCCGATGGTCTGCTGGAGGTGGAGAAGGTGGTGGTGGTGTGTGAGCGTCGAGGCGTGATAATAGAAATAAATGAGGGGAAAATAAAGGGCAGAGGGAGAGGACTTATCTGAGAGGGAGTAGATGAAGGGGGAAGCGTAGGAGGCGGACGGCTCGTATGTGCTGTCGCCGGAGACGAAGGCCCAGTAAGGGGAGGACGGCGACGATGAGAGGGAGGCAGGCACGTGCGCAGGTGTGGTGTGACATGGATGAAGGAGGTAGAGGCAACTCTGCCACTGGTATTGTGGTAGAGTGACGAGAAGCGGAGATAGGAGTTTTTGGAGCTTGCTGGGACTTTGGCTAGAGGGGAAGAGAGGAAGATTGGGGGTATTCTCAGGCTAAATCAAGCTTGAGAGGAGCGAGAGGATCTGGGGACCTTTTTATAGCCTCTGGCAGAGGGCCTTGTGCTTAGAAGGCAAGCTTCCAGGCACGGCAACCTCGCCGGACTTGGAAGGTCGGAAAAGACGCAAATCACTCATGCGTTCGCATGAGAGATTGGGTGGAAATTGGAGCTCAAGATTGAGTTCACATGAACGGGAATTCCTCAGAGAATTTCCCTTTCAAATTTGAGAGGAATTCTCTGAGGAATCAAGGAGATGTCCCCCCTCGAATCCTCGCCGGAGTAGGATTCCTCCGCTGTAATGACAGAAGGACCTAATTGCAAAGAACGATGAGGAAGCTAGGAGGGTATCGGCAAGAGTTTTCAAAAGTTAGGGGTATAAATGTCATTGGGCTGGTCTGATTTGCAAATTAGGTCAAGGTGAATTCCCTTTAGGTTCAAGTTTTGGTACAAGCCTAATTTGTACCTAAGGAATCCAGTGGTGAAGTTGTATTTTGGGTTTGACTATGTTTGACTGGATAATTTACATAAAAACCCAATTTAGGGTAGACATTTGACTGGGACCCCTATTTAGGTCAAAATAGGTTCTAAAGGACAAATTGAATGTTCTAAACCTTAGAGATATTTTTCCATGAATTTTAGAGGGTTTAGGTGAATCTTATCATGACCAGAACCTTGTTAAATTAAGTGGGTCAGTTTTAGGGTTATAAGAATTCATTTAATTCCCAGATTTCACATTAACCCTTTTCTGTTTGAACAACCCACTTTTTGTCTTGTTAAGATCATTTTACCTATGTTTAGCCCTTGAGAAATCCCGTTGCTGCACTGCAATGGTAAAATTGCAGTTTTATCCCTTGTTTCTTATTTTTCTTTCAAACTGGTTATTCCTTGAGTTAGGCCCTTCATTTGGTTATGTAGGAGCTTTTGTTCTCTTTCCTAGGTCAAAATGAGCTAGTTAGAGCTCATGATGGTGTTGCCATCAAGGAGTGTCTGATTGAGATCGCACAGCCAAAGATGTAGTCATAATAATATCGACATGCATCTTTAGTGACGCTTACATGTGTTAATAAAGGTCGCATATTTATTTTTAAGCCTTGAAATGACCTTTATGCCCCCCATTCCTATAGCTATAAAAGGCCTATCCCTACCACTCATTCCACCATCCCTCCTCTTCTTCTCTCACCCCATCCAAAGCTCTACGAGGTAGTCCCATTCCCAAGATGCTCCATTAGAGCTAGAGTGTAATAATTTTCTATCTTCTCACCCCCTTCGTGGAGTATCCTGCGGTTGTCCTCTTACCACCATTTGGGAAGCTGATCCCACTGCAACGTTGCCCTGTTTCGTCCTCCATCCTTCAGCTTCGTCCTCCTTCGTCTAGCATTTCACCACCCTTATCCAGGCGCCCCGTCAATGTGACTCATCCTCCAAGCAATCGTCGAGGAGGATAACTTCTCACCCCCTTCTCTTTTTATCGCTTTCTAGTGTAGATTTACAGCTTTCTAGTGTAGCAAGTAGATGTAATGACATTATATAGTTATCAAATGTTGGTTTATACACACTCTTTTCTCTGTAATATTCGATCTCTCTTTTCTATTAATTATTCTTTAAGTAAAATAGATAGTAGATTAATTTCAACCAGCTAATCTGCTTTCATGATAATAATTCCAACGTTATTTTTTATCAAACGTTCGCCTTCCCGTGTTAGACCTAGGACTCACTTTGAGTTTCGGTAAAAATTATCTGATTGATGGATTTTTACGCCACTAAAATGATAGGGTTAAACTTTTAGTATACGAAATTCTGTTCAACAGGAGGACGTCCACTTTGGGAGGAGAAGCATTCGAGGAGCAAGGAGGATCCTCTTCAGGCCGAGGAGCTACTGAGTCTAGAGCGAGGATCCTCTTTTTATGTCATCTTTGTTGTAGTTGTTTAAAGCATTCCTCCACTTGGGGATTAATTGTGTGGTGCCATTCACACAATTGAACTCTCCAAGTACTAATTCCAAAGTGCATTTCCATATCTTGTTGTCTTTTTTTTATGTGCTTTAAATTCTATTTTTTCTAGTAGCTTTAGTGCACCACTTCCCATTTCTAATTATCGTTGGTACACTTTCCTAGGATGAGCTTAGAAAAGTAGATTCTTTCATTCACTTAGATGTAGTTAAATCGACTTTTCGGGTCACGATAATTGGAAAAAACCTAAAAATTCACAAAATCCAAAAGACAAAAAAAAGTGTCAATTTGAAAGAGTGAAAAAGAGAACCACAACTATTTGACTAACAAATTGGCCTCTTTAGACAACCCTAGATACTCCACTATCTAGGTTTACAAACTTAAAAGTTGTTTGTAGTTTACGTGTTGCAACGACATAAAAATCCACAATTACAAAACCACATATTTTCGCTATTAGCCACATAGCTAGGAGGAACGAGGACTGTTGATCCTTGATCCCAAGGCTCAGATCGCGTCTCTATCGCGCGCTCTGCATACCTACACCACGCTTGCAACATGTGGCAAGTTGATAGGTGCCCATATCTGATCACGCGACTAAGATCGAGTCTGACTGCATGTTATCGCGACGAGGAGTGTGGTGGACCGTCGAATGCAAATCAGAGGGTTGACAACAAGTCTACTTATGTGCTACCCTCGTTGAGGAGACCTACGTAGTGCATGTCATCGCTGTTGGATCTGAAGTGCATGGCCATGATGGCGTGAAGATCGCGCTATGAGATCGTGTGAAGGCACATATTATCATGTGTCATCATGCACGTTCAATCCGGCCTTCATCCGTGCTTCAATGTAGTGGTTGCCGGCACTGCTTGGTTGACATCCAACGACCCAATTTCACTCACACCCCTCCTCAACAGATTAAATCCGCTCGCCCCGACTCTATTGCACACCTTCTACTTTGTGTAGAACGCTTGACTACTACGCTACGTGCATGGTTGTGTCAAGCAGATGAGATTGTTGGAACGAGATCTCGACCGT
Organism: Thalassia testudinum; assembly: GCA_037157565.1. Taxonomy (NCBI): domain Eukaryota; kingdom Viridiplantae; phylum Streptophyta; class Magnoliopsida; order Alismatales; family Hydrocharitaceae; genus Thalassia; species Thalassia testudinum. Next base: position 1,658,366 of record JAZHRO010000080.1, read on the forward strand.
TGGATGGAGATCTAACGGTTGAGACTAAAAGTTGGCTTCTCCTTTAGAAATGTTAAAGACAGGCTGAAGGAGGTGACATGTTCCATTCTTGGCCATTGGATGGACATCCAAAGACCTAGAATGTGCATTGGGCACACATTGGTGATGGGCAGGCGATGTTGGGTGGTTATGATAGCACCATGTGGCACCATCATGGTCATCCATCTTCTTTCCTCTGTGTCGGGTGCTACCGAGCTCTAATCGAGATGATTCTCACGTTGTTGGACTGCGATCGTCACTTTGAGTCCATCTGTATGGTTGGATTTCTCGTTTAAAGCCAAAATTTGTGTCATCCTATCTCCTAGCCATGAAAATGTGCAAATTAGTATATAATTTATACAAACCCTTTCAGATGCATGATTACACTATTAATGCAATATTTAGAAATCTAAATGCACCTAAGTTGCTACGAAACTCACTTAATAGGCATTTTTATATGAAATAATGTAGACTTATCACACCCCTATGCTTATCTTTTGCTAGTCCCTAGCCAAACTAAAATGCGAAAAGTCTATGAAAAATGCGAAAGGTGAGAGCATGGGCTTTTGTTTTATTTTCTTGAAAGCAAAACACTATACGCAATACCTTATTTTCATTAATCAATTTTTTTACCAACGAGAGGAAATTGTAAACAAATCCTTAACGACAAAGACTCAACAGTTCTCAAGTACCAACTCAAATCCAGACCTCCTAAATCAAATTAGAAGCTGTATTAGCCTTTAGACTTGGGTCGCCAAAGAAACTTTCTCTAACTAAGTCGACCCAACCAAAGTTTGAATCAAATGTGAGAAACCAGCATCTTGTGTGTGATTATTATGTGACTCGTAAGATGGGAAACTAAGTTGATTCCTAATATTTAATAAAACTTAGAATATTTCTATACTTTCTGAGACAATCCCGTCTTCGATTATGCCATACTAAGATTTAGCAGCTTTCACCTCACCACTTTTCTATCCTGAGATCAACAAACTAGGTGTATATCTCCCCGCCTAGACCCATTAGTCTCTTATTCCTATTTTTTTTCTTCGTATTTTTTTCTCTTTTTTTGTAGGATAAACACCCATTTGTAGCAAAGTGTTTTTATTTGGAAATGGAAAGATATAGCTTCCATATATAGTGAGATACTTTTATTTTTTAGAATATGTATATATATATTTTTTTTTTCTGTATATATATTTTTTCCCTCTAATTTTTTTGGCTGAATGTATATATATATATATATATATATATATATATATATATATTCCTCCAACTCATTTTTTTAGGTGAGTAACTCTCCTTCATACGTTCTAAATGCTTTCCCTACAAACAGGAATAGTCCTAAGAGCTAAAAACATGCCAAGGTCATTTAAATCTGCAAGCCTAAGATTAAATCTTATTGACCACTAAGGACTTAACAAAATCACTCAAAAGACAAGTCAGTGCAATGTGCAAATGAAGATACTTGGAACTCGAAGACTATCCAAACGACAAGGTAGAGTGATAAGTCATTCACTCATCACTCCTTTGACTTAATACTTCTAGCCTTTTCAAACTCCTTTCAAAGTCTTGGGAAAATAAATCCAGATTTAGGTAAATACTCAAGAAATTAAGTCTATAAGGACCTGAAGAGTCTAAATGGAAAGACTTTGTTCCACATTTCCTAAAGTCGGTGAATCTTGAAAATTGAGAATAATTGATCTTTCTAGCTTAAATTCTTAAAACTTCTTTTTCGTAAATAGATAGATAAAATTTACAGAGCTGACAAAAATTAATTTAGGAATGAAATGAATCCACCCCCCCATGCCTAACTTTTGCAATGTAAACAAAGGCATAAAAAGGGTAGAATAGAGAAGATAGTACCTGTCTTCAATCAAAATCTGGCCAGCTCGGAATACATATAGATTGTACAAGATGCTAACATTAGTGTGGTCAGCTAGGCACAGTCGAACCAAAGAAGTCAGAGTAAGGTAAGTGCAACCTGATCTAAGATGGGTTCAAGTATAACACGATCAACATAAGGTTTGAGATGTTGTCCATTGACCTTAAAAGAGTTACCCATCTTTGGGTCAGAAATCTCAACGACTCCATTAGGAAAAATTCAATCAATAACAAACGGGTCGTTCCACTAAGACCTATGTTTGCTGGGAAAGAGCTTAATTTGGGAATCGAACAGCCAGACCTTCTAGTTTAGCTCAATGCTCCTATAGGAAATCATTTGGTCATGAAAAGCTTTGCTCCTAGCCTTGTAGATCCTAACATTGTCGTATGCGTCATTTCTAACCTCCTCCAACTCAGATAGTTGGAGTTTCCTGGTTTTTATGACTATGTCTAGGTTGAAATTACAGTTTTAATTTCCTAGAATTCCCTATGTTCAATTTTGACAGGAAAATGACACACCTTATCAAACACCAGACGAAACGGGGACATGCCTATAGGTGTCTTATACACAATACGGTAGTGTTTATCGGGCTAAATCAAGGGTTTTGAAAGATGCGTTCGTTGTAGTAATAAATCCTCAAAAATAGCTTAAACAACAGATAAAATTTATAACTCGAATGAAAGTCCGAGGTCGTTCGCTGGGAGAAAATAGGAATTCACACGCTAATTCAATATATAATGTAAATGAGCATAAGATTCAAGCCAAATAATGCTAAGAAATGAATAATAATTACTCAGAAATGATAATCAATGTAAAGCATGAGTTTAACGATAATTATGCATGGCAAAAAGAATCTCAAAGCAAAAACTATGGTGATTTAGATCACCAATTGTTCAATTTAAGCATATATATATTTAGTTTAAATAATGCAACAGTGTCATCAATCGTTCAAACTTAAGTATTCAAATATATCAATAGTATCAACTGCTTTTACCTAAGTCAGACATCGTCTTAAGCCATCAGATGACTTCAACATGCATTTGCTACAGTACCTTCTTTGTTTCTTCTTCTCTGCTGCCTTGGCTTCTCTTTTCTCTTCTCTATGTGCCTCTTCTACCTTGGCTTCTCTTTCCTACTCTTCTTCCTCTGCGGTTGCCTTGCCTCTTCAGGTCTTCTCCTCTTCTTCTTCTCTTCATCACACACAGAGGGGGGTTTCTTCTTCAAACGACTAAGTGTCAGTCGTTGATCTTTAGAGCAAAACCCCCTGCCCCTGCTCTCTCTTTCTCTATCTGGGTTTCACTCTCCCATAGCCTTGCATAGTATCGGGTAATCAGATTCGGATCTAAGCGCACCTCGGACCAGGACTGCGGGCGTGGGTCGCAGCCGAGGTATGCGTGGGTTAGGCGGGTCGGGTCGAACCAGGCCCAGGTGATGCGTGTCACGGGTGAGGTAGGTGTCGGGTGAGAGGGGACCTCACCCCTATGTGTTGAGGCAAATAGCCTGCAGCACAAAATCAACATATGAGGCCGCGTTGCTTCGTGCGCTTCCGTGGTGGGACTAAATGTCCCACTGTGTTCTTTGTGCAGCTGTAGGACGTGAATGTTCGAATTGGGGATGGAGACGACCTTTGTGGCTGCAATTGACGACCTAGGGAGGTTCTTGGAATTGGTTTGCAGCGCCTGGAGCGGACACCTGGGTTGCAGTTGCAAGAACGGCTTTTAGAGCTTGGTCGAAGAAGTTCGTCAATGGCAAAGATGACCTGAAGACCTAAAATCCAAGATATGGCCTCTCAGCCCTATCAAACAAGTTCAGAAGCTTCGTCGTGGAACGGCGAGTGCGTGAGTGTACGCGGCATTGCGTGAGAGTGCATGAGATGGCCGGACGGTGATGGCTGTGCGAAGGTGGGTTATTTGGGGGAGTGTTTGAGTAAGCGGTGAAGCAAAATAGGATGGGGGTTTTGTGTGGGTGGATGAGGCGGAGGTCATAGGCTTGTCAGTGAAGTGTTTGGAGTAGTGGAGTGAGCGAAAGACCTTGTCGGAGTGGTCGCCGGAGATGGAGACGAAGGTGGCTTGCGACGATGTCGAGGGGTTGAAACTAGGATATGAATAGGGGAATCCAACCTAAAAGTGGAGAGGAACTAATCTAACCTAATCTAATTAGACGTAAGGGGGGGATTCTCCTTACCGGGGTACGCCAGCTCTGGAGAAGACGAAGGCTCCGGTGAGGTAGAAGCGACGATGACGATAGGAAGGAGGCTCCTGCTGGTACGACCAAGAGCGGATGAAGTTGAGGGGAAGGAATCCGCCATCGGTATTGCGATCAAACGACAAGGGGGATCAGGAGGATGTCATCGGACGTCGAGGAGCTTTGGCCAAATGAGGAGAGATGAAATTGAGGGTAACCTCAGCCGAAATCGAGCATGGGATGGATGGTATGCATTGGGGTTTCTTTTATAGGCCTCTAGAGGATGATTTGAGCTTGGGAAGCAGGCTTCCCAAGCTTGGAAGGTCACCGGAGATGGAAATCTATGGGATAGCTGAATCTCTCATGTGTTCGCATGAGAGATTGGGAAGGTTGTTGGGCTTCGGATCTGATTCATTGGAAAGAGGGATGCTCAAGGAATCTCCCTTCCAATTTTGGAAGGGATTGAGCAAGAAATTAGAGAGATCTTCCCATTTGAAGGTCGTTGGAGTTGTAGGAATAGGATTTTGGTGTGGTGGGGATCTATTTGTGAATAAGATGACAAAGTTGGGGGGCTATTTGTAAGAAGTTTAAAAGCTGAGGGCATGGGTGTGAGATAAAAGAGTCAGATATGACCAAATTGCAAATTAGTTTAACATGATCTCAGACTGGGCCCAACTTTTGGTACAAACCTAATTTGGATCCAAGGAATCCATTGGTGAAGTTAGATTTTAGTTTTGACCTCGTTTGGCTAGGTAATTTATGCAAAAACTTAAATTAGGGCAAATGTCTGTCTGAGACTATTTTAGGTCAAGACGGGTTCTGATGGTCAAATTGAAGATACCAAACCCTATATAATATTTTTCTATGAAATTTAGAGGGTTTAGGTGAATTTTATCCTGACCAGAACCTCATTTAATTAAGCGGATCTTGTTTTAGGGTTTCGAAAGTCATTTAACTTTTAAAACACGCGAAAACCCTTTTCTTTCTGTACTAACCCACTTGTTAGACTCTTAAGATCATTTAACTCTTAATTAACCCCTAAAGAAACCCGTGGTTATTCTGCATTCATGATATGATGGTAAAATTGCAATTTCCCTCAAAATGGTTTACTGTATTTCCCTCAGATTGAATTTGCAGTGAGTTAGGGTTCTCTGACGGTTATGTAGGAACATTTAGTCCCTGATTATGACTAATTAAAGCTAGATATGGCTGATGATAATGTCATCATCATACCTCCACGCCTAACTTTTGCTAGTCCCTTAGCAAAATATCTTGGAATTAACTCAAAGTCTAGACCATGTGTTCAGTTCTCTGATGTGTGTTTTTTTCTTGTAAAGATTAGGTCAGAATGCCAATAATAGGCCTAGAGGTGCTCAAGTATCAACCAAGATCCGAATTTGATCAGCTTTAACCTTAGTCTGCCGCGAAGGTTTCTAAGGCCCATAAGAGTTAACCTAAGGTTCGTTGAACTCCACAGTTAATGCACCCGTGCTTAAAACATTTTTAGTCTTGGTTCAGTTTACAGTGTGTTTTTGTAAGAGTGATAGAAGAATTTTTTGCATTTTTGGAGAGTTTTCTCTCTCTTTTCCTTTCTTTATTTCTAGCTTCAGATTGGCTTTACAACACGGTCTATATCGGATTCCTCGCTCCCACCATCAATTCTCGTAGGGTCCCTGGCTTTTGATGCTTCGAGATAGCATCGCCCATGGCAACCCTCAGAACCCTTGCTTTTGACACTTCGATATAGTGCCACCCATGGCATTTTGTAGCTAAATTCAGGCCCTGGCAAGCGACATTTCGAGATAATCCTGCCCATGGCACCTAAATCAACACAAGGTGCTTACGTGCTCCCGGTAGGATATTTAGATATCCTAGGAGACAAGCACCGAGGAGACGATATGTTATTGTGCATCTTCTAGGGGAATTTCCCGCCTCTCAACATTGGGAACTCTTCCAAATCAACTTGTGTTGATTAGCCACTCCTAATCTAGGTTGCTTTTTCAAAATAGAATTAAATGCTTTTTGCATGATTTTGATAATTAAGCGCATTGAACTAGTCTATGTGTGGATTAGGGTGCTTAGGTTACTAAGTCCCGCAAATCAGAGGTCAGTTAATGAGATCGAATAATCCTTAAGCCTTAGACCTAATACTTTAGCTTCGCATTTTCCTCAACCTCTTGAGGACTATACAGATCTTAACGAATACTTGAATTTTTAAGCCTAAACACAGCTCAAGTGGCTTAAGATCAACGTTCATACTAATCTCTTTTGTCTCTTAGCACTTTTGTCTTTTATTTCTTTCTTTTGATTTGGTCTAGAACTAAGTAGATTCCTTAATCTTTTACTGATGACTAACTTTTTTTTGTTATAAATTATTGCTCGTTTTTGACATTTCAAAATCACCTCCCTTTTCCTCCTCAAGAATGATATGCAATTAATTCATTCAAAATTTCCTCCCTTCTCCATTTTTTTATTTTTTTTTCAATTTTTTTATTTTTTTGGTTTTTTTGGAATATGTATTTTTTTTTGTGAGAACCCTTCCGAACTTTGAATTTTTATGTATTTGCACTTTCACACCCCTATGCCTAAGTTTTGCAATGTCCTCATTGTAAACGGAGGGTATGAAATAGTTTTGGGTTTAGGAATTAGAACAGGATTATCGGGTGAGCGGACGGGTTGGGAATGACTGTTGCGGACGATTTCAAACTCTGATATGAGTACCAGAGATGGGATTGACTATTCTAAAATCAAACTCAGAGTGCAATAAACGTGAAGTACAAAAGGATAATCAGAATGATCTTGGTTTTTAGGAATGACGGGTTGCCTCCCGTTAAGCACTAAATTCAATGCCTTTAGCCGAGTGGAAAATGGTATGGAGGAGTGGTTAAATCAAACGAGTTTTGTAGAACAAGCACCTTGAGCAAAAGCCTGGTTGGTCCAACTAGGTGCTTGTTCGGATCAGCATGTTGATGATGCAACCCAAACCCAATCAATCTGGCAGGTTGATAGGTGTGGATCAAAAGATGTGGTGCCCACTAGATGCTGTAAAGATCAAAAGGATGTGGAAGTGAAAAGTTAGGGTTTGGTTGAATCGGATCAGCCTAATAAGAGTAGGGATCCTCAAATGAAAATGAATCAGTGGATGATGTAGGAACCCTACGAAAGTGATCAGAGAAGGATGGGGCATGATTTGTAGTCTGATCGATGTCTGAAACCTGATTGAAATGTGGAGGAGAATCATGTGCAACTGGCTTATTGAGATGAGAGTCAGAGTAGAAATTGAGTCCGGTTGCGGCTCGAGGTTGAAAATGAGTTTCGGAAGCCTTTGTATGTGTAGAAGAAGTGGCTTCTTTCAAATCATTACCTCAGTGTTAAAATCAAAGGATGAGTTGTAGTTGCTGAGGTCATAGATTGGCTCATAGTCATCAGGAAACAACAGTTCTCTGAAATCAGGGTAAGATTCTAAATCATCGGAGAACTTGCACGAATCATGTTCTAAATCTGATTCGGGATCAGAGGTTCCACCATAGAATAAATCAAGAGACGTAGAATCAGCAACTTGACTTGGATCTAACTTAATTTTATACTCCGAGCTCAGAAAGGTGTCCCTATTAGGTTTGGGCTCGGGTTCTTGGCTTTTAGAGAAGACCTAATCAAAACCCAACTCTTCCAACTCCTCGGTTTCTATATCGTAGATTAGCATGACTTCCAAAAAATCAATCTGTGTTTCTGAGGATGTTGGAGAGGTGCATTCATCAAATAAAGACCCAGAATCATAATCCAAATGCAAAATCTGATTTTCATCACACAGGGCCTTATAATCATCCCAAGAAGGCTCAGATCCAGATTTTAGGTTAAGGGTGTGGGTTGGATCACTAGAATCTAGGTTGGGCTCTACAGGGATGTCAGAATTGCTCTCAAGAGTCACCTTATCAGAATAAGGAGCAGAATTTACACCCTCAAGAGGTTTTGATTCAATCTTGGTATCACAGGTGTCTGGAACATTAGGGTATGGTAGGGTTGGCTCATAATCGTGATTACCTGTAATTGGATCCTCCCCACCCATTTCAAGATCAGGTCATTAAGTGGTGGAGGCATCACCATGTGGCACCACTCGATGGGCACAGATGCAACACGCGGCCGTCGACACACCTTAAGAACACGCCATCTCATGCACGATCAAGAGGCGCAATCTCTGTGCCATCTTAGCCGTTCACTTCTTAATCCAATGGTCGCAGTGCATCCAACCTCAGCTATAGCAGGCGAGCGTGAGCGGTGGGTGTGGGATTTGCAGGAACAAGAAAGCAGGCCTTTAGTGACACTTGCAGCTGTCACTAAATGACCTACGCAGTGTATGCGCCAACCAAGGCAATGAAGAGGCGCAGATCTTCGACGACAGCTCGAGTGGCCTTTAGTGATGCTTGTGGCTGTCGCTGAATGTCTGTGCGCGGGATGCTCTCCTTTCCTCTACATAAACAGCCCTACACCCCCCATTCCTATTCATCTCTTCCTTTCTTTCTCTCACCACCTCCAAGGCTCTAGAGAGAGCTTGTCCCAAGCCCAGGATGCTCCTCTAGAATAGAAAAGAAAATAATTTTCCTACCTCTCATCCCTATTTGTGGAGCATCTCGTGGCCATCCTCTCCTCGCCCTTCGGGAAGAAGATCCTCGCTACAACACCATCCTGCTCCATCCTCAGTCCTCCAGCTCCATCCTCCTTCGACCTGCTCCTCACCACCTTCCTTCAGGCGACGTCAGAGCAAGTTGTCTTCCAAGCAACCATCGAGGGAGATTTTCTCATCTCCATCTATCTTTACTACTTTCTAGTATAGTTTTTCCCACTTCCTTAGTTGTAGAAAACTTTGGATTTAGAAATATATGTGATTCTCTCTCTTTGTTATATTTTTTGCAAGTAGATAAAGTTTTCATCGACCTAATCTCTTGCTTGATAAAAATAACAAAAAATTAGAAAAAATAAAAACGACAAAAGTAAATAAAAGTGAAACGCGGATTTTTCAAAACCAAACGTTCGCCTCCCTGTGTTCGACTCGGCACTCACTTTTCGAGTTTCGGTTATAAATTTTATCTGATCGATGGATTTTCTCGCGAATCGAACTACGACGACGGGTTTTCCAAATCTAATCATTTTCATGTGCGAATCTGCCGTAATCATTTTGGTGCTGTTGCCGGGATAACTTTGATTGGGGATACTAATTCGACCTTAGTGTCTAGGGCCTAACCCTAGACAACAAGATTATGATTACTATCCTTTCCAAACCTACAATGATTATGGATCTCTATCCTTTGATGACAAAACCAAACCAATCCACAATCAGGAAGGATATGCTGATTATAACACCTATCCTCCACAGTATTCCATTAAAAATAGGTCATCACCATTCTTTGAACAACCTGAAATGACTTACTATCAGGGAGGGACCCAAGAACCTCGACTTCTTGACTCCCCTAGATTTAACCCAAACCTGAATCGAACCAATTGGTTCAGGTGAACCAGATCCAAGATAGGGTGTTGGCTAATTTGTGGAACACTATGCAATTCTTAGAAGCTCAGCCAACACCATGCACTGAAGCATTGGAGCCTATGATCAAAATAATTGATGAACTTAATAGTTCTCTATTGGATTTGCTCCAAAGTGCTAGGGATAGGGACCTGGGTGAGTTTCTTCTTGGGAAATTGTCAAGGCTGAGGATGAAATTTATGGTTTCCCTAGTCAAATCTTGGGATGATTCTCAAAATGAACCCCCTTCAGGAGAGCCAATGTTTGAACCTGCTTAGGCGCCTGAAGGGGGGAGATACATATTCTGAGATTGGAGATGACCAGGTTGGTCTAGAGCAACCCTTTGAGGATGAATTGAGTTTCTCACCCGAGATCCCAGAGCTAGGGAATGATGAAAAATGTCTCCACAGACCATGAAATGACATGATTTTGAGACATCTATAAATGAGAATCATGGATTCTTTGATTCTGAGGGTGAGGAATCTCTTAGTGAAGTCTCACTTGAGCTTAAGGAAGATAATTTTAGTGAGATAAACAGGCTCGAGGAGCATGACGAACCATCTGATAGCCCATTCATTGAAGATTTTGATTCGGTTGGGGCTAACTTGGAGGATTCGAATCCTCATCTACTAGAAGATTCAATCAGTAGCCCCACCCTTAACCATACCCCGAAGGGATTGATTTTAATTTAGAAATCAGTATGCCCAAGTCAATCCTGATTCAGTCGCAATTATTGGACTTGGGTACTTTAGATGGGGTGTACAACGATTTGAAGGTCCCGGAGACTTTAATTTCGGAGGATAGGAAGTTGGAATTAAAAATCTGGGAAGCTAATTTTGAGGGAACTTTGATTTTGGATCTGAGGGTTCCTGTTGACCTGAAACCACCTACTTTTTACCAGGACCCTTGTGATATATTTCATGTGCAACCCATGCTTGAAATAACTGATTAATTTTCTGAGCTGAATGCTAAGAGGACATTTGAACTATTGAACAATCTTTACCTGTTGTCCGACACTTTAGTCTTAGGTTGCACACCACAAAACTGTAGGCCCGACCCTGCAAGCTCAACAATCTTAGGTTCTAGGTGATTTTCATCCAGAACCTAGGAACTACTCGACCCTGGGACATGGGTTTGCATCTTAATCTGGTCCATGTCTGTGGACATCTTCTGCTGGTGGGTCTAAGGATTAATCTTTTGATTTTGATTCTGACCCACACTTGTGAATTCTCAATTTCTTCCTTGTATATATTTTATGCCTAGCTAAAGGCATTAAATTTTGCACGTGTATACTTTCTTCTCTCTACGGATCTGACCAGATTTTCATGCTATTCAGGTAATATTCTGTTATTCCGTCCTTTTCATGTCTTTGTTTTTACAATGAGGACATTGCATCATTGAGGCATGGGGGTGGATACTTAATCCTGAAATTATTTCATTAGCTCTGTAGAATTTATTTTATTTCCTTTAGAAAAAAAGATTTTAAAAATTCAAAAAGATAAAAAAAAGAAAGAAATTAGGAAGAAGAGAACTTAAGCATTTGGAAGTTATTTACTTTAGGAAATGATACGATAGAGTCTAAATATTTAGACTCTTCAGGTCTTCAGGCTTAATTAGCTCAGGTGTCCACTTGAATGTGGACTTAGTCTCGAGTCCTCGCCAAGTAATTCTATTTTAAACTGGTCAATAAATTGGGGTGATAAGCATACGACTTATCAACCTGCCCTTTGATTTGGGGGGACTTTAAGCCTAGGCATCTACACACTTTTTTTTGCACTGACTCACTTTTCGACGGTTTCTTCAGAAATTAAGTGGCTAAGGAACCGTCTAGGGTGGTAGGCTGGCAAGTTGTCGGTGGTAACAGCTCATCGGCCGGTTGTCCAAAGCCTAGCCATAAGACCATTTTCGTCATCCTGCCTTTAGGTAAATCTTAAATCAGGGAAGCCTACTTAAAAAAAAGAAAAGAAGAAAAATAAATAAATAAAATCACACTTCATCACACGAGTATGGCTGGCAAGTTGCCGTGGGTAACAACCCATTGGTCAGTTGTCTAGAGCCCAACTCATAAAAATGCACAATAATTCCCAAAACACTTAGGGAAGAAGTGAGGAAGTAAAATAAATCGGTGAGATATACACTGGATTTGCCCTTGTGTTGACCTCATAAATAAAAGTAGGGAGAAAGCTACCATTCAAAAAGATAAACCTCTAGGCAAGGTACCTAGGGTCGTAGAAACCCGAAGCCTGTTTTAACGGCTGCCTAGTGAGTCTTTCACTCTTTTCACTAGATGCTTAGCACTTAGAGTCCTTTTCGAGTCTTGGACAGGTCAGGTATCCGTAAAAAGTTATTCTGAAACTCTCAAACTCCAAAAGTCCAAAAAAATTAGAAAAGAAGAAAAATAAAAAAATATATCTTCCCTTTTCAAATAAGGAGAGGACTTGGGCGGTCTGCATTCTGGCAGACACCCGGGTACTGTTGAGTCTTCGTAGTTTAGGACCTTAGTTGAAATGTTCTATTGTTAATAAACAACTTAGGCCTAAGCGATCGAGTCCTAATTCTGTTTTTATACATAGCATGTAGTTTAATTTTGCTAGGGACTAACAAAAGATAGGCATAAGGGTATGATACAGACATTTCTATTTAGGTTAAAATGCCTAATCATGCATGTTCCTAGGCTTAGATTTGCATTTCATGTTATAAATATTGAATAGTATGCATTATTCTGCATTTAGAGTAGTATATATTTTAGGTTAATTAGGTCCTTTTTTATGGTCAGGAGAGAAGAGGATTTATTTTAGGGCCTCGGATGGACGATCGAACCATACAGATCTGATCAAGATGACGATCGAAGTCTAGCGCCTCCGAAATTATCTAGATTGGAGCCTCGTAGCATCATATGAAGTCCGAGGAAGATAACAGCCAAAAGGGCAATGCGACATTCTTACGGGCTTCGAATGAAAAATCTAACCATACGAGTGGATCCGGAGTGACAATCGCAGTTCGGCAATGCGGGAATCATCTCGATCCGAGCAATGTGGCACCCTCTGCAATAGGCAGAAGATGGATGGCCCAGATGGCACCATGTGGTGCCATTCAGGCCGCCCAATATCGGTCGCGCCCCATGAGCTTAAGGAGAGCCATGCCAAGTCGCAACTGTTGGATCTCCATCCAACGGTTAGGAGAGGATGCGCACACTTTCGTCTTCTCGACAATCCACGCCGATAGCATGTTGGGTAGCACCCTCGCCCACGACACAAGGAACACCGTTCGAATCCCACTGCAATGCCTGATTTTGTGGAGCATGGGTGTGATTTGATTGCACTAGTTGGATGTCATTAAGCGGCGGAGGCGTCACCACGTGGCGCCACTCGATGGGCACGGATGCAGCACGTGGCCGTCGACACACCTCAAGACCATGCCATCTCACACACGATCAAAAGGCGCAATCTCTACGCCATCTCAGCCATTCACTTCTGAATCCAACGGCGGCGGCGCATCCAACCTCAGCGACAGTAGGCAGGCGTGAGCGGTGGGTGTGGGATTTGCAGCGACAAAAAAGCAGGCCTTTAGTGACACTTGCAACTGTCACTAAATGGCCTACGCAGTGCGTGGCCAGCCAAGGCAATGAAGAGGCACGGAACTTCAACGACAGCTCGAGTGGCCTTTAGTGATGCTTGTAACTGTCGCTGAATGTCTGTAAGTGGGATGCTCTTCTTCCCTCCACTATATAAACACCCCTACACTCCCCATTCCTCTTCATCTCTTCCTTTCTTCCTCTCACCACCTCCAAGGCTCTAGAGAGAGCTTGTCCCAGGCTCGGGATGCGCCACTAGGGTAGAAAAGAAAATAGTTTTCCCACCTCTCATCCCCATTCGTGGAGCATCCCGTGGCTGTCCTCTCACCACCCTTTGGGAAGAAGATCCTCTCTGTGACGCCGTCCTGCCCCATCCTTCGTCCCGCTCCTCACCACCTTCCTTCAGGCGACGTCCGAGAAATCGTCAAAGGAGATTTTCTAATCTCCATCTATCTTTACTACTTTCTAGTGTAGTTTTTCCTGCTTCCTTAATTGTAGAAAACATTAGATTCAGAAATATATGTGATTCTCTCTCTCTTATTTTGTTTGCAAGTAGATAAAGTTTTCATCGACCTAATCTCTTGCTTGATAAAAATACAAAAAAATTAGAAAAGATAAAATGACAAAAATAAATAAAAGCAAAATACGAATTTTTCAAAACCAAACATTCGCCTCCTGATGTTTGACCTGGGACTCACTTTTCGAGTTTCGATTATAAATTTTATCTATTCAACGGATTTTCTCGCGAATCGAACTACGACAACGGGGTTTCAAAATCCAATCCTTTCCATATGTGAATCCACCGTAATCACTACCCGAACCAATGACCACAAGGTGCTCATCGATTTTGTCAAGAAGAATATCTTTAGTCAGTTCGGGATTCCGAGGGCCATCATCAGCGATGGTGGTACTTACTTTACCAATGCCAAGTTCTGCAATTTATTGGAAAAATATGAGGTGAATCAAAAAATTTTCACACCTTACCGTCCCTAGACGAATGGATAGGCTGAGATCTCCAATCGTGAGATCTGGAACATTATGTAAAAGACGGTTAGGCCTGATAGAAAAGATTGGACTCAAAATCTTGATGACGCTTTTTGGGCCTACCGTACGGCGTACAAGATGCCTATCGGCATGTCACCATTTTGTCTGGTGTATGGAAAGGCATGCCATTTACCCATTGAGATTGAACATAAAGCATTCTGAGCAATTAAGAAATGCAACTTTGATTTAAATTTAGCCAGAAAGACCAGGAAACTCTAACTATCTAAGTTGGAGGAGCTTAGAAATGATGCATACGAGAATGCCAAGATCTATAAGGCTAGGACTAAAGCTCTTCATGATCAGCTGATTTCCCGCAAGAGCTTTGAGTCGAACGAGAAGGTCTGGCTCTTTGATTCTTGACTTAAGCTCTTTCCCGACAAACTTAGGTCAAAGTGGAGCGGCCCGTTCATCTTTGATCGGATATTCCCAAACGGGGCCGTTGAGATCTCTGACCCAAAGACGGGTAATTCTTTTAAGGTCAACGGGCAGCGTCTAAAACCTTATGTTGACTGCATTATTCCAGGCCCCATCTCAGACAAGGTTGCTTTAACCTTGATGTGACTTCTTTGGCTGGACTCCACCTAGTTGATGACATTAAACTCAGCACTTCTACAGTCTGACTCAGAGCTAACCTGAGCATCATGGAATACAAGTGATATTTTCTTTACTCTACCCTTCTCATGCCTTTTACTTTCAATGAGGATATTGCATGAGTTAGGCATGGGGGGGTGGATTCATTTTCTGAATCATTATTAACCACTCGAGATCAGGTTTTAAATCGTTGCGTTGCAGTAAAGTCGAAATCTCACGAAAAATAGATAAAATTTATACTCGAAAAAGTTTGAGGTCATTCGCTGGAAGCAAGTAGGAATTCAATTTTCAAGATTTCAATTTAAACAATAGAGATAAAAACTATGATCAGAAATTGATTCAGAATAATGTGGCAATAATATCAGGTGTCGGACTGCAAAAAGAGTGGAGTAAAATGGTGATTTGAATCACTAATTACTCCCTACAATAATAGCAAGTCAAACTCAATAGCTATGTATGAAATAAACTCAAGCCAGCCGTCTGATTGAATCATCAGAATCTCAAATGCCCGATGAACAATGCTCTGCTTCTTCTTTCTCTGATTTCTTCTTCTTCAGTTCTATCGCCTCTTCTCTTCTGCAGCTCTTCTATTCTTCTTCTTCTGTGCTTTTGTTCCTCTTCTGCTTCTCTTCTTTCACTGCTCTTCTTCTTCACGCAGAGGGGGAAGGATCCTCAAATTTGGCTAAGTGTCAGCCAACTTCTCCAGCCCCTGCCCCGCGCAAGCTCTCCTCTCTTTCTCTCCTTGGGTCACGCTCTCCCATAGCCCTCAACAGTACCGGGTATTCGGGTAATCGGACCTAGAGCGAGGGCTGCGGGCCTGGGTCGCAACCAAGGAGTGTATAGGGCTTAGGCGGGTAATCGGGTCTACACCAGGTTCGCGAGGGGCATATCACATATCACCCCTTGTGAGGGACCTCACCCCTTGTGTACGAGGTGATAAGCCCATATCACAAATTCAATTTATGCGGCACAGGAGGATCGTCCGTATCTGATGTGGGATTATCCCACAGGTGCTCGTTACGCTGAATTGGTATTTAAAAGTATTGTGTTGTAGTATAGCCGAAAAAGCGTTCAAAATAGATATAATTTTATTACTCGAAAAGATTTCCAAGGTCGAACACAAGGACCAAATTGGTATTTAGAAATCAAGATCACAATTTTTGCTAAAAGAAATTGCAATAATAGCAGTATCATAGTGCAAAAATATCAGAGTAAAATGGTGATGTAGATCACCAAATACTCCTACAATATCACCAAATGATTCAATGTAAAAATATGCAATGAGGCTAAAATCTGTCGTCTGATTCTTTAATCAGACAACTTAAATGTCTGATTGCTTTTCTCTTTCTCTACCTCTATTTTCTCCTTCCTTCTTTGCCTTTTGTCTTCCTTTGCCTTCACGATCTTTCTCTCTCTTCTTCTTTCTACCTTTGCCTTCCTTCTACCTTAGCTTCTGCTTCTTCTCTCTCTTCTTCTTTCTGCCTTTGCCTTCCTTCTGCGGCTAAGTGTTGGCCTGAAGAACCTGTAGCAAAACCTTCCCCTACCCGCACGCAACTCTCTTCTCTTTTCTCTCTTAGGATACGCTCTCCCAGAGCCACACAGTCAGTCGGGTAATCGGGTCGGGTGCATACCCGAAACCAGGCCCACCGACGTGCGGTAGTGGGTGAGGTGTGCAGTCAGGTCGGGTCAGGCCAAGTCCGTGGGGTGTGAGCGTGGATCGGGTCAAGTGAGTGGAACCTCACCCCATGGATCTGAGGCGAACAACCTACTTCACTTTTTCCTCTTATGCAGGTGCAGGAGTGCATTCACTTCTGAGGTGGGAATAAATGTCCCACCTTTTCCTCACGTGCACCTGCAGAGATGGCCTTCGTGATTGCAGTAGCAGCAGAGGTCTTTGCTTCCAATTGAGGGCCTAAGTGCGTGCACGAAGGTATTCCGTGCAACCTGAGGGTGTAAGTCTGGAACATCAAGGCCTGGAGCTGCAGCAAGCTTGCTTCAAGCTTCCTCAGCAATGGCGGAGGGGCAACGAACCTAAAAACACAAGATTGGCCTCGCAGCCACGTTAAAACATTCAGAGGGGGTCATCGGAGCACTGCGAAGATGCTGGGGGTGTTGGCGTGGCTTAGGGGTGCCTGTGCGAGCGTACCTAGGGCACACTGTGTGCGAATGTGTGGGTATGTTCAGTGGGGTGTGTGAGTGAGTGGCGCAGTGCGTGGAGTGAGGGGAAGTGTTCAGTGGAGTGAGGGGAAGCTTATGGACTTGTCGGAGAGGGTTGGGATGGCCTGTGGAGGTGCAGTGGCCTCGCCGGAGTTGGTGGTCAGAGATGGCAAGGATGGAGGTGATGGAGGTCGGCAGTGGTCGATTTTGAAGAATAAAGGGTGGAGAAGAATGTAAAGGGAAGAGGGAGCTTATCTAGGAGGTGAAGAGAAGACTGGGGCGAGCGGAGGCGTCGGGTCTGGTGTGGTCGACGCTGGAGACGAAGAGTGGCTCCGGTGAGTGGAGATCGGTGAGGATGAAGAGAGGGAGACGCCTGCGGGTATGGCGAGGTGCAGACGAAGTCAAGGAGGAGGAATCCACCGCAAGTATGGCGGTCGGATGACGAGGAGGAGCGAGGGAGGTCATCGGACGTCGAGGAACCTACGGCCGTGAGGAGAAGAGAGGAATCAGGGGTGTTCGTGGCCGAATTCGAGCATCCAGAATGAGGTTGGATCTGGGGCTCCTTTTATAGATCATTTGGAGAGGGATTTATGCTTGGAAACCAAGCTTCCAAGCAAGGCAGGGTCGCCGAAGTTGGAAGCCGTTAGGATACTGTATGGTTCGGCCCGAACAGGTTGTTAATATGATATTTTTATCATTGAAATATGTATAGTGGTTAACCTAATTTGGACCTAACCATCTCTTTACAAAATTTTTAACCTGGCCTACTTGATTTTATTTTCACTTTTAGGCCGAGGGTCGAACTCAGGGAAGTGGGGTTCAAGTTGAGTTTCTACGCCTTTCCTAAAACGCGTCTCTTCCATTCGTTTATTATGTTTTCGGTGTTTTTCTTATTTAGATTTTTTTTTTTGGTAATCCTTGTCCTTGAGGCACACCATCAAAATTGTGTGCTTGGCTTTTAGCCAAAACAGAGTTCCAAAACAAGTCTTGCTACTCGCAAGACGAGGTACCTGCAAGTCAAAGATTATCTTTTCTCTTTTATGTATTTTTTTTTATCTTTTTACTAACAGAAAAGCAACCAGAAATAACGTAAGTATAGTATATATATATATATATATATATATATAGGTATATATTATCTATATAAAGGGGTGGGGGTGGAGGCGACGATGGAGTGTAGCACGATGTCGAGTCAGTCGTCGTCTAGAGAGACGCAACCAACACGACTAGGTGCCGCTTGGAGTATGGATGGATGATGGATGATGTTTGTGTTCACGCTTTTTGCACGCGTATATCGGGGAATATCAGCAACTAGTGCAGATATTCCCATGATACAGCGTATGGTAAATGCATAGAAAGATATATATATGTATGTATATAGCTATATATGTATATATGTATCTAAGTATATATATATATATATGTATATATATGTATAATAGTAATATATATATATATGGGTATATGTATCTATATATGTAGATATATGTATATAGTTATATAAATATATATATATGTATATATATATGTATATATGTATATCTATATATATATATATATATATATACAGATATATATATATAAATATAAATAATATATACATATGTATATATGTATATAAGTATGTATATAATACTATATAGATGTATATATATATATATATATGTATATATATGTATAATAGTAATATATATATATGGGTATATGTATCTATATATGTAGATATATGTATATAGTTATATAGATATATATATGTATATATATATGTATATATGTGTATATATATATATATTTATATGTATATAAGTATATAGATATATATATGTATATAAGTATGTATACTAATACATAAGTATATAGATACTACTATTTATATAAATATACATACATATATATATATATATATATATATAGAGATATATGTATGTATATATAGATAGATATATATGTTACTGTAAGTATACGTGTGTATATATATATATATATATATATATATATATATGGTGTTTATGTCTGTGTGGGTGTGTGAAAGTGAGTGTAGATGTGTGTGTGCGTCGGCGTTAAAGGGCTGTGAGTGAGTGAAAGAGAGGGAGAGAGAGAGAGAGCGGGAGAGAGCGGGGAGTGAGGAGGACGCAGAAGGGACGAGTTAAGTCGTCGGTGGATGGCGGCAGACGTCTGGAGCCGCATCGTCTGGAGAAGGCGGCGGACGTCTGGACGTTGTGGGTGCAAGCGTGCCTTCTCGCAGAGGACGTGGGGCTTCTGCAGGCCGACACGAGGGCGGAGAGCGGGCGATGGCGCGGGGAAGCGAACGCGGAGGAGGTCTGCATGTGGTCGCGAAGGGTCGCGGGGGTTGGCAGGGGACGGCGAGAGGGCCTGGCCGGCCGCTGCAGTGTGCGCAGCGGCCGGTTGCGGGTGCACGGCGGAGGTGACAGAACGGAGAATGGAGCGGAGGAGGCCCTGCAGGCACGCGCGGAGGGCTGAGCGCCTGTGGGGAAGGTCGCGGAGGAGGTGAGGGGGTTTGCTGCTGCTGCCGCCGCTGCGGTTTGGCTGCTGCTGCTTCAAGCTTCGGAGCTTGAAGTGGCAGCAATGGCGTAGAGACGAAAACGAAAAGAAAAGAAGACACCACGCCCACCGGCTCGTTGAAGAGCTGGGCGGTGGTGTTCCCACTGTGGTGGTGTGCACCACAGTGGCTTCTCCAGCTTGCCGGGTGTCTCCTCGAAGGAGGGCCGACGTATGGGAGGGGAGGACGGTGGAGGAGAAGGTGGTGGCTGCGGTTTTTTTCTTCTGCAGCAGCGTGTGTCTTGCGAGGAAGAAGCTGCAGCTTCTTATAGAGGAGAGAGTGGCATGCCTGGCTGCAGTAGGGAGAGGGCACGAGATTGGCAGCTGCAGGGAGCGACGTTGGCAGGGAGACATGACGTGGAGTAAATGCATGCAGTTGCGAGAAGAGAAGTGCAACCGCGGGAAGAGAAAAAATAATTCAAGAGGAAATAAAAATAGAGAAGGGACTTTTTGCAAAGAGGCACTTGCGAAAAAATGTAAATATGCAAGCCATTTATTCCATTCTCTTCTCTCAATTAAATGCATGAATGCAAGTATTTTTACAAATGCAACTATAGAATCCTAATATGCAACGTTAATGCTAGGAAATAGCATAAGAAGGCTTTATTGCAGGAGTATTTTGAGGTGCAAACATATACTCCCATGCCTATCTTTTGCTAGTCCCTAGCAAAACAATATTTAAAAATGATCTTAAACTGAAGATTTTCTTCTGAGGTGATATAAGTGTGTTTATTGTCGGATATTGTGAGAACCAATTGTAGCGAAGATTACCAGTACTTTAAGCCTCACATGACATAGATCATCCCTCAACTAACCAGGGCTCTTGATATTTAAACCTTAAGTACGATTTCCAGGACCCAGGAGGTTTTTGCCGTACTCGAGAGCTCAAAAGGTTATGATTTGTGCATAGTGAAGGATCAAGACTGACCAGATGAACATCAAGATTCAATCCCAGGGTTTCACGAATTTTTAAGTACAGGTTGGTCCCAGTTCCAGCTCGTGTTTTCAGATTAACCCTTAAGACGATTACGGAAAACTCAACTTCCATTTTCTGATTTTTTTTTTTTGTGGCTCACCGAAAAAAAAAAAGTATACAGACATTTATGAGATATACTGACTCTTTTGCAACATCATTTTTTTTTTTTTTGACAACTCTTTTTTTTTTTGAAACACGTGTCAGTATATCTCTTACAACACATTTTGAAAGAGCACACTTTTTTTCTTTTTGGTGGGAGAGTTTCTTTTTGGTGGAAAGAGTCACTCCTAAACACAAGACTAAAGCCTAGGATAAAAAGTCTACCAGCGTGCATAGGTTAGGACTCCACCTTCCCTAATAAACACTAGGGTTGGATCTTATGTTCACCTGGTCTTTCCTGATATGTGTAGTGTGAACCAAGTTTACTTAAGCTCTCAAGAAAAAGTAAACCAACGGATCTTATACTGGTGTCTCAGGTACAAGAATACGTCCTTAGTTAGGAGAGATTTTGATCTATTTTGTCAATGCTTTAAGTGAATTAAGCTGAGCCTGAGCGAATCAAGCTTCTGTGGCCTGGAAAGTTTTCAAAACAGAGGTTGAATATCCATAAACACTTATTGCATTTTTGTTTCTGCTTTCAGATCATTACTAAACACCATTTATTATTATATATATTTTTCTTTTTTCTTTTTTCTTTTTCTTGCATATTTATAAATGGGAGGAAATTGTATGATACCATAAAATACCCGGATCCTATGGATGCCTATCCACCCCCCCATGCCAAACAATGCTATGTCCTCATATGCATGCAGGGAAAGGCAGAGAAAGGACGGAAGATCGGGTAACAAGAGCTAAGGTTCAGGGTATAGATCAGGGTAGAAGGGTGGGTGGTGAAGAGAAAAGTGAAGTGATTGCGATAGAGGTGTGAAAAGTGATGGTGGATGGTGAGAGATTTGGCATTTTCTAGGACGAGAGTGTCTCAGGCGGATCAGAAAACAGATCAGGAAGAGGAAGTTGGCCCTTAGATTGGCCAAGAAGAGGGGCTCTTTGGATAGATGGATCCAAAAGGGAATAGCCCCGGTGAGTAAGATGTGGGCTCAAGGTCCCAGTGTGGAGTTGCAAATCCGCCTGATTTGGCGGGAAAGAAAGGGCAATCCGGTCTTCCATAGTGTGGACCGGCGGTGAGCAGCCTGACGATGACTCAGACCACGAGGTATGGGAAGCAGAGAAAACCTCGTCAGAAGTCTGGTCAGGAGAAGGTACAGGAATAGGGAGGGATTGGGGAACGTCACAGTTTGTGTTGGTCAGGTGGTCGTCAGGTAAATCGCAGCAGTCTGAATCGGCTCCAATAAGTTTGATACACGTACTGACAGTCATGTCCTCGTCAGACGTGTCATCTTTGATGTAATCACTATCAGCATGAGAGTGCGGTGTTGCAGCGAGATTAACCTAAAATCCCGATGGAATACTCAGAGCTTGCAGAATTTGATGAATCTGATCCTAAGAAGGTTGTACCTGTGGTTGCGGATCACAGGGTACAAGGTTTTGTGGGTTTGGAACAGGTTGGGCGGGAAGAGTGCCCTGAGATCGAGTCGCCATGCTTAGTTGATTGATCTCAGCATTCTGTTGTGCCAAGTGCTGAAGAGAGGTCATGTTCTCTTTATGGCGCTTTGACATTTCTGTCATCATTCGCATCAATTTATCAAGAGGCTTTGATGCATGTTTGGTTTGCGGTACGCAAGGGCCTGATGGCGGATTTGCCATAGGATTAGACTGGGCCCTTGGGATGACGGGTGCGGACGATCGCATCGGTCCACTAGCGGGGTTTTGGCGCTGCGGGTTGTTGGACCATGCGAAATTCGGATGATTGCGCCACCCTGGGTTATACGTGGCAGAAAACGGGTTGTTCCCCAGGGTGCAGGCATCTTCTATTCCAGAAGACGTGTCTGCATATGTGTCCGAGCACACGGAGGCTTGGTCCTCTATGTTGAAATACTGGCTCGCAGAAGCCAGTTCCACATGACTTACCGAGTCGCTTGGTGCGACATTCGATAAGGAAGGTCTTGCAGGGTTTCTCGGGATAAGCCTGGTGTTGAAAGACTTGGAATTGTGACGGAGTGGTGAGGTGGGGGTGTGTTCCATGTTTGTGGAGGAGGAGGATGATTCGACTCTTTTTCTAAATTTAGCAGTCAATTCAAACAGTTCAAGGTTTTGTGACCTCCTCCCAAACATACACTACCGCAGGAAGAGTTGGGGAGATGAGAAGGGAAAAGAGATTAGAGAAATGACGTCGAAAAGGTACACTTGATTACAAATCAATACAGTCAAGTTCCTAACCTCTACAGTGTGCTCTTAGACCTAAAGATCTAAGTTACCTACTATCACGAACTACGGAACCGAATGCGAGCACCGCGGAACCACCGGACCAGATTGAAAGGCCATTTGCCTCAGTCTTAGACACCCGATAGCACGCGGGAACTCTCACCAGCACGTAGTCGCTACACGCAAGTAGTTAGACCTCCAATCCTTAGCAAGGGTCAAGTTACTACCAATTTTATTTAGAGGCTTAGGATCAAGTGCTTCTGGAATGTGAAGGGCGTTATTTACGGGTAATGCCCAAGTGATTGATTTTCAGAGTGTGTAAAATAAGCATGCAACGGGGAAATCTCCCCGAATTGAAGTTTTTATTGGTGAATGGTTTTTAAAGTTCAGCCTTAAGTAGTATGAATTTTAAGGTTTTGCTGAATTACCAATTCAACCAATGTCCGAGTTTTTGCAAAAATACAGGTTTTCTTTCTAAGCCCAAGAAACCCTTCTTCAATATCAGTTAGTTAACGCATGCTAAAATGCAATGGGCTACCCTAAATGGAGATTTCTATGTGTGGATGCACGAATTAGTTTTATATCAATGTGAAAGGGAGCCAAAGCACTTAAATTCAAGTGCTCCCAATCACCAGAAATGATTTCCACACACAAGGCTTCAACCAAAAGATAAAGAAAATCAAATTGTTGGGGTTGAAGTATTCAGGATCGAATCTCAGGCAAGTTGAAAAGTCGTGGTGGGATTGGAATCAACTCAATTCCAAGTCTCCCCACCAAAAATGTGATCCCGAATTAAAGATAAGTGAGGCAAAAGAGGGATGTAAACAATCTTTTTATTTGCCTCAAAGAATACTTCCCACGGCGAAGAATCAAAGAATCAAAATTCTCAAATTTTCGCTATGCGAAGTACGGCGGGAAATCCCAAGGCGGTGGGAGTGAAGACAACTAATCAAATAAGTGAATTTTAATCCACTTGCCTCAAGAGATCCCAAGAAGTTTTTTCTAATTTTTTAGTTTTTAGTTTTTTTTTTTTATTGAGGTGGCAAGTTAATCCTAGTTTACTGAGAAAAGGAAAACCTACTTGTTCGACAACGTATGCGAAGCTCCAATGCGGTGTCGGCGTCTTCACGCTCTCGTTCCCACCTTGGGTCTGCCATCGTTCCCGACTTCGTCTGCCTGTCTTCTCCTTGCAACCAGATTCACCTGCACATCAAAAACAAAAATACCCGTGAAGAGAGGAGAAAAATTGAAAGGAATTGAATAAAAACTTACTTGAAGATGCACTTCCCCGGCAACGGCGCCAGAAAAGATGTTTGGTTCGGCCCAAACAGGTTGTTAATATGATGTTTTTATCATTGAAATATGTATAGTGGTTAACCTAATTTGGACCTAACCATCTCTTTACAAAATTTTTAACCTGGCCTACTTGATTTTATTTTGTCACTTTTAGGCCGAGGGTCGAACTCAGGGAAGTAGGGTTCAAGTTGAGTTTCTACGCATTTCCTAAAACGCATCTCTTCCATTCGTTTATTATGTTTTCGATGTTTTTCTTATTTAGATTTTTTCTTTGGTAATCCTTGTCCTTGAGGCACACCATCAAAATTGTGTCCTTGGCTTTTAGCCAAAACAGAGTTCCAAAACAAGTCTTGCTACTCGCAAGACGAGGTACCTGCAAGTCAAAGATTATCTTTTCTCTTTTATGTATTTTTTTTTATCTTTTTACTAACAGAAAAGCAACCAGAAATAATGTAAGTATAGTATATATATATAGGTATATATTATATATATAAAGGGTTGGGGGTGGAGGCGACGATGGAGTGTAGCACGATGTCGAGTCAGTCGTCGTCTAGAGAGACGCAACCAACACGACTAGGTGCCGCATGGAGTGTGGATGGATGATGGATGATGTTTGTATCCACGCTTTTTGTACGCATATATCGGGGAATATCAGCAACTGGTGCAGATATTCCCATGATACAACGTATGGTAAATACGTAAAAAGATATATATATGTATGTATATAGCTATATATGTATATATGTATATAAGTATATATATATATATATATGTATAATAGTAATATATATATATATATGGGTATATGTGTCTATATATGTAGATATATGTATATAGTTATATAGATATATATATATATATATATGTACATAAGTATATAGATATATATATGTATATATGTATATAAGTATGTATATAATACTATATAGATGTATATATATATATATATGGGTATATGTATCTATATATGTAGATATATGTATATAGTTATATAGATATATATATGTATATATATATGTTTATATGTGTATATATATATATATATATATTTATATGTATATAAGTATATAGATATATATATGTATATAAGTATGTATACTAATACATAAATATATAGATACTACTATGTATATAAATATATATATATAGAGAGAGAGAGAGAGATATGTATGTATATATAGATAGATATATATGTTACTATAAGTATACGTGTGTGTGTATATATATATATGGTGTTTATGTGTGCGTGGGCGTGTTAAAGTGTGAGTGTAGATGTGTGTGTGCGTCGGTGTTGAAGGGCTGTGAGTGAGTGAGAGAGAGAGAGAGAGGGAGAGAGCGGGAGAGAGCGGGGAGCGAGGAGGACGCTGAAGGGACGAGTTAAGTCGTCGGTGGATGGCGGCAGACGTCTGGAGCCGCATCGTCTGGAGAAGGCGGCGGACATCTGGACATCGCGGGTGCAAGTGCGCCTTCTCGCAGAGGACGTGGGGCTTCTACAGGCCGGCGCGAGGGCGGAGAGCGGGCGATGGTGCGGGGAAGCGAATGCGGAGGAGGTCTGCAGGTGGTCGCGGAGGGGTGCGGGGGTTGGCAGGGGATGGCGAGAGGGCCTGGCCGGCCGCTGCAGTGTGCGCAGCGGCCGGTTGCGGGTGCACGGCGGAGGCGACAGAACGGAGAAAGGAGCGGAGGAGGCCCTGCAGGTGCGCGAGGAGGGCTGAGCGCCTGCGGGGAAGGCCGCGGAGGAGGCGAGGGGGTCTGCTGCTGCTGCCGCCGCCACGGTTTGGCTGCTGCTGCTGCTTCAAGCTTCGGAGCTTGAAGTGGCAGCAATGGCGTGGAGACGAAAACGAAAAGAAAAAAAGACACCACGCCCACCGGCTCGTTGAAGAGCTGGGCGGTGGTGTTCCCACTGTGGTGGTGTGCACCACAGTGGGTTCTCCTGCTCGCCGGGTGTCTCCTCGAAGGTGGGTCGACGTATGGGAGGGGAGGACGGTGGAGGGGAAGGTGGTGGCTGCAGTTTTTTTCTTTTGCAGCAGCATGTGTCTCGCGAGGAAGAAGCTGCAGCTTCTTATAGAGGAGAGAGTGGCGTGCTTGGCTGCAGTAGGGAGAGGGCGCGGGATTGGCAGCTGCAGGGAGCGGCGTTGGCAGGGAGACATGACGTGGAGTAAATGCATGCAGCTGCGGGAAGAGAAGTACAACCGCGGGAAGAGAAAAAATAATTCAAGAGGAAATAAAAATAGAGAAGGGACTTTTTGCAAAGAGGCACTTGCGAAAAAATGTAAATATGCAAGCCATTTATTCCATTCTCTTCTCCTCTCAATTAAATGCATGAATGCAAGTGTTTTTACAAATGCAACTATAGAATCCTAATATGCAACATTAATGCTAGGAAATAGCATAAGAAGGCTTTATTGCAGGCGTATTTTGTGGTGCAAACAGATACCCATGTCACTCATGCATTCGCATGAGAGATTGGAAAAGAATCTAGGATCAAAGATGGGTTCAGACGAGAGAGAATTTCTCAAAGAATCTTCCTTCCAATTTTGGAAGAGATTCTCTGAGCAATCAGGGAGAACTCTCCTTCCATAGCTCGCCGGAGTAGGATTCCTCTGCTATAATGGTGGAGGAACCTAATTGCAAAAATGATGAAGAAGTTAGGGGGCTATTTGTAAGGATTTTTGAAAGTTACAGGTAGAGATGTAATCAGGTTGGACCCATTTGCAAATTAGGTCAAGATGAGTTCCCCTTAGGTCCAATTTTTGGTACAAACCTAATTTGGACCTAAAGAATCTAATAATAAAGT
This sequence comes from Thalassia testudinum, assembly GCA_037157565.1. Lineage (NCBI taxonomy): Eukaryota > Viridiplantae > Streptophyta > Magnoliopsida > Alismatales > Hydrocharitaceae > Thalassia > Thalassia testudinum. The sequence goes on from JAZHRO010000080.1 coordinate 1,685,281, forward strand.
TGGATTTTGGGTTTGACCACATTTCACTGAAAAATTTATGTAAAAACCCAATTTAGGGTAAATATCTGTCTAAGATCCCATTCTAGGTTAAGATGGGTTCTAATGGCCAGATTTAAAGGTTCCAAACCCTAGAGAATATTTTATATGATTTTAAGAGGGTTTAGGTGAATTTTATCCTGACCAGAGCCCTGGTTAATCAAGTAGGTCTATTTTAGGGTTTCAAGGAGTCATTTAATTCACTGGATACACACAAACCCTTTTCTATCTAATCCAACCTACTTATTATCTTATTAAGATCCTTTGACCTTTGTTTAGCCCTTGAGAAAATCCGTTGTTGTACTGTATTGGTAAAATTACAGTTTTACTCCTAGAATAGTTGTGCAGTGAATTATGATCTCCAGTTGGTTATGTAGGAGCATTTATTCTCTCAATTAGGTCAAAATGAGCTAGTTATGTCTTATGATGGTGTTTCCATCAACAGGGCTTTCCACGCACAGTAGTAGCAGGTGATTGCTCGTCAAATTGGTGTGCTGCTACTGTCTCTTGGGTGATTGAAGGCTCGTGGAAGCACCTGGAGAGGATTCCGTGCCGATTGGGAGCTATAGCAAGTGAAACCAAGACCTGGAAGTAAATGAACACGTCGGAGAAGACACTGGCGACGGCAGCTGCCCGGAGAAGAACCTGAAAAGACAAATATGGCCTAATGGCCCAGTCAGAACAGTTCAGAGGCTTTGCCAGACTATGGCGAACATCATAAGGGGGTTGGCGTGGTGCGAGCATGATCTGTGGGTGCTGGCGGAGGTGGATTGTGTGTGAAGGTGGTGGTGTTAGAGGGAGAGTTTGGACAAATAATCCCCTCAATTTCTTGAGGGGTTTTACTCGTGTGGATGCAGCGGAGGTGGTGGCAGCTCGTTTTGGCATGTGTGGTGGCTGCTAGGGCTCACCAAAGGTCTGCCGGCGAGTTGGAAGATGGAGTCGCAGAGGGTGTTAGCGAGGTCGAAGCGGTGTGTTGGAGATGTTGGCATGGTGAGGAGAAGTTGAGTTGTTTGAGAGAGGTAGCGGATGACGGGGAGAGGAGATGGCACTGGTTGCGGTATGGCTGGCGCCAGAGAAGGAAAGAGCTCCGGTGGGTAGGAAACAGCGAGGAAGACGACGAAAGGGGCGTCGACGGGTACGGCTCGACGTGGAAGAAGATGAGGAAGATAACTCCGTCATCGATATTGTGAACGGAGGAAGAATAGAGACCGAGGACAAATTCAGCCAAGAAAGAGGAGATGAATCGGAGGTATTCAAGGTCGAATTCGAGCGTGGAAAGCTCGGCCTAATCTGGAGGTCTTTTTATAGGCCTTTATAGGTAGTCTTGAGCTTGGGAAGCAAGCTTCCCAAGCTTGGAAAGCTTTGTCGGAGTTAGAATTTTTAGGATACCCTAATCTCTCATGCGTTCGTATGAGAGATTGGGAAGGTTTTAGGACGTGGGAATTGGCTCAAAAGAAAGGTAATTCCTTGACGAACTTCCCTTTCATATATGAAAGGGATTCGTCAAGGAATCAAGGAGAACTTGCCAATTTTAGGTCACCGAAGTTTGTAGGAATAGGATTAATGGCAATAGGGACCTATTTGTGAAAATGATGACAAAGTTAGGGGTCTTTTTGTAAGGATTTTGAAAGTTAAGGGTATATATGTGGTCAGACAGGACCAAGTTACAAACTAGGTCAAGACAATCTCAGATTGGGTCCAAATCTTGGCATAAATCTAATTTGGACCTAAGGAATCCAATGGTAAAGTTGGACTTTAGTTTTGACAATGTTTGACTGGGTAATTTATGTAAAAGTTCAAATTAGGGAAAATGTTAGTCTGAGACTTTGTTTTAGATCAAGATGGATTCTGATGGTCAAATTAAAGATACCAAATTTTAGAGAATACTTTTCTATGAATTTTTGAGGGTTTAGGTGAATTTTATCCTGACCAGAATCTTAGTTAATTAAGCGGGTCTATTTTTAAGGCTTCGAAAGTCATTTAATTCTCAAAACACGTGAAAACCCTTTTCTATCTGTTCTAACCCAGTTGTTAGCCTTTTAGGATCATTTGGCCCTTAATTAACCCATGAGAAAACCCGTGGTTGTACTACATTCAAGATTTGATGGTAAAATTACAGTTTTAACCCTGGTTTCTTATCTTTCCCTTAGAATGATTATGCAATGAATTACAATCCTCTAGCGGTTATGTAGGAGCATTTAAAGACTTAATCAGATCAAATTGAGATAGTTATGGCTCATGATGGTGTTCCCATTATACCCCCATGCCTAGCTTTGGCTAGTCTCTTAACAAAATCTTGAGGAATTTAACTCAAATTCTCGACCACATGCCTTTTTATACTCAGAACTCTGATGTGTGCTTTCTTTCGTAGATTAGGTTAGAATGCTGATAGTAGTCCTAGAGGTACTCAAGTACCAACCAAAATCCGGACCTGACCAGCTCTAGCCTCAGTCCACCGTGGAGGTTTCTAAGGCCCACAGGAACTAACCTAAGGTTCACTGAACTCCGCGGTTAAAGCACCCGTGCTTGTAACATGTTTTAGACTAGGTTCAGTTTGCAGTGCGTTTTTGTAAGAGACAAGAATTTTTTTCTTTATTTTTTGAGAGTTTTCTCTCTTTCCTTTTTATTTCTAGCTTCGAATTAACTTTACAACACGGTCTGTATCGAATTCCTAGTTCCCACCATTAATCCTCGTAGGGTCCCTTGCAATCGATGCTTCGAGATAACACCGCCCATGGCAACCCCCAGAACCCTGGCTTTCGAGATTTTGAGATATCCTGCCCATGGCATTCTGTAGCTAAATCCAGACCCTGGCAATCGACATTTCATGATAATGCCACTCATGACATCTAAACCAGCACACGGTGCTTACATGCCCCCTGTAAGATATTTAGATATCTTAGGAGACAAGTACCGAGGAGACGCTATGTTATGTGCATCTTCGAGGGGAATTTCCCACCTCTCTGCATCGGGAACTCTTCCAAATCAACTTGTATTGATTAACTGCTCCCAATCTAGGTAGCTTTTCCCAAAACAGATTTAATGCATTTATGTAATTTTGATAATTAAGCGCACTGAACTAGACTATGTGTGGATTGGGGTGTTTCGGTTGCCAAGTCCCGTAAACTAGAGGTCAGTTAACAAGGTCGAATAATCCATAAGCCTTAGACCTAATATTTAAACTTCGCATTTTTCCCAACCTCTTGAGAATTATCCAAATCTTAATGGATACTTGAATTTTTAAGTCTAAAATCATAGCCCAAGAGGCCTAAGATCAATGTTCATACTAATCTTTTTTTTTTAGCACTTTTTGTCTTTCATTTTCTTTCTTTTTGATTTGGTCTAGAACTAAGTTGAATCCCTAATCTTTTACTAGTGACTATCACTTTTTTCTTTTTCAAATTGTGCTCCTTTTTGACATTTCAATATCACCTCCCCTTTTTATGCAATTGATTCATTCAAAATTTCCTCCTTTCTCCATTTTTTTTTTGTTTATTTTCAATTTTTTTTGGTGGAATATGTAATTTTTTTGATAAAATCCCTTTCTTGTGAAGTGATTGTCACAACGTTTTACACTTTAATACCCCCCTATGCCTACGATTTATAAAGTCATTGTAAATTAGGTGGGCTCGAGTTCAGCTTAGATCGTACATTAGAACAGGTTTTCAGTAGGTGGACGGGTCGAGGTGATTGTTACAGACGATTTCAAGTCGGGTACGGATACCAGAGGTGGAGTCGGCTATTCTAATGGATGAACCTTAAAGTGCAATATGAGTTCAACATAAGATGTGTCAAGAAGGGTTTTGGGTTTTTCAAAAAGATGACGGGTTGCCTCTCGTTAAGCGCTGAGTTTAACACCATCAGCCGGGCCCAATGAGTTCAGGGAGAATGGAGATCAAAAGATACCTCAGCCAAGTTCATATCGGTGAGTTCAATGAACGAATTAAGTCACTGGCCATTCACGATAAAGGGTTCGGAATCAAGGTTAGGTTGGCTGATTTCAATGGCTCCTTTCAAAAAATTCGTTTGATAAGATATAGTCCAATCCATTTTGATCTGAGTTTTCCTAGGAACAGTTTGAGTTTGGCATCAAAGAGTAGGACTTTCTGACCAGGGTGAAAGATCTTTCTAGATATGTGTTTGTTGTGAAAGGCTTTAACCCGTTCTTTGTAAATTCGTGAGTTCTCATATGCATCATTACATAATTCATCGATCTCACTCATTTGAAGCTTTCCGCGGGTTTCTGCCTTAGAAAGATCTAGATTACACTTCCATACAGCCCAATAGGCTTTGTGCTCCAACTTGACGGGGAGGTGACATGCCTTCCCGTACACCAATCTGAAAGGATACATGCCTAATTGGGTTTTGTGGGTAGTCCTATAGGCCCATAAGGCTTCCGGAAGTCAGGATAACCAATCTTTCCTGTTAGGTTGTATGGTGACCTGAAGGATTTTCTTGATCTCCCGATTCGATAGCTCAACTAGACCGTTGGTTTGGGGGTGATAAGGAGTAGAGATTCGGTGCGACACCCCATACATGGTCATCAGTGATCTGAACTGAGCATTCGTGAAATGAGTCCCTCCATCAGATATAATGGCACGTGGAATCCCGAACTGAGAAAAGATGTTATGATGAATAAATATGATTACCACCTTATGATCGCTGGTTCGGGTAGGAATGGATTCGATCCATTTGGACACGTAATCAACAGCGAGAAGAATGTACTCGAAGCCATCCGAAATAAGGAAGGGTCCCATGAAATTAATCCCCCAGATGTCAAAGATTTCGCATACGAGAATCAGTTGTAAAGGCATCTTATCGCTGTAGCTCATGTTGCCCAAGGTCTGACAATGAGTGCATGCCTTATAGTGATCGTATGCGTCTTTGAAAATCGTGGGCCAATAAAAGCCGCACTGGAGGACTTTTGCTACGATTTTATGTACGAAAAAGTGTCCACCGTAGGCCTGGTCATGGCAGAAGGACAAAATGTCCTAAATTTCCACTTTTGGGATGTACCATCTGATGATCTGATCAGCACCAATGCAGAAGAGGTACGGATCTTCCCAAATGTAGTACTTGGCATCAAAAAGTAATTTGTCTTTCTTGGCCTTCGGCCAATCGGACGGAATCTGATATGATGCCAAGTAGTTCACTAAATTAGCAAACCAAGGAAGTCCCATACTAATAGTCAGGAGGTGCTCATCAGGAAAGTGTTTTGTGATGGGTCCAGAAGGGTCGATACTGTCAGAAGGAAGGTGGGATAAGTGGTCAGTTACCACGTTCTGCTTTCCCGCTTTATCGTGAATCTCAAGATCAAATTCTTGCAACAGTAAGATCCAGTGAATTAGTCGAGGTTTCGCGTCCTTCACAAGGAGGTGCCTAATTGTAGTGTGATCTGAGTATACGATAACACAGGAACCCAAAAGATATGATCTGAATTTTTTCAGGACAAATACTACGGCTGACAGCTCTTTCTCAGTAACTGTGTAGTTACGCTGAGCATCATCAAGTGTCTTGCTAACTAGTAGATGACCACGAGTTTCCCATCTATTTTCTTCCCAAGTACCGCACTTACAGCATAATCAGATGCATCACACATGATCTCAAAGGGTTGAGACCAATCAGGGGACTACAATGGGTAACTCAATCACGCAAGATCTCAAATGCCTGAGTGCACTCCTTGGAGATTTGAAAGGGGACATCCTTAGATAGAAGATTAGTCAAGGAGCATGTGATTTTTGAAAAATCAGGAATGAATTGATTGTAAAAATCGATGTGCCCCAGAAAGGGACGGTTGTCTTTGACCGAGCTAGGCAAAGGGAGTTTGGAAATCAGATTCACCTTAGCTCAATCAACCTGGATGCCTTTTTCAGAGACGAGATGTCCCAGGACAATTTCCTCAGGTATCATGAAGTGGCTCTTTTCCCAAAAAAGAACCAAGTTCACATCGATGCGTCGCCTGAGGATTTGGACCAAGTGTAAGAGGCAATCATCAAATGATTCACCAAACACCGAGAGTCATCCATGAAGACCTCAAGGTATTCACGTACCATATCTGAGAATATGGCAAGAATGCACTGTTGAAAATTACCTGGTGCATCGCAAAGATCGAACGGCATCCTTCGAAATGCGTATGTTTCGAAGGGACAGGTGAAGGTGGTCTTCTCTTGGTCCTCAAGATGAATTGCGACCTGGTTATAACTGGAGTACCCATCCAAAAATAGAAAAATTGATTTCCCGCTAGTTTCTCAAGGATCTGATCAATGTACGATAGTGGGAAATGATCCTTTTTCATGGAGGAATTTAGTCTTCTGTAATCAATGCAAACTCTCCATGAGTTCGCTATACTGGTCAGTATGGTTTCTCTGATTTCAGTTGTGATAACGGTGAGCCTTGTCTTCTTAGGCACAACTTGGATTGGACTCACCCAACGACTGTCGAAGATCAGGTAGATGATCCCTGTATCTAACCACTTGATGATCTCCTTTTTCACGACATCCTGTATATTTGGATTTAGGCGTCTCTGCATTTCACGGGATGGTCATGAGTCCTCTTCAGTGTAGATGTGATGTGTGCAGTATGAAGGGCTAATACCAGTCAGATCATCGAGAGTCCATCCAATGGCTCTCCAATGCTGCTGGAGATCATAAATCAAGCCTGTTTCCTGATCAGGTGTGAGTCGGGAGTTGATAATCACAGGAAATGTCTGATTGGAGCTCAAAAAGACGTATTTGAGATGATCAGGAAGAGGCTTTAATTCCATAACTGGGTTGTCAGTAGTAACAACTGGTTCAGGTTGGATGTCGGGAGCAAAGGAAGGAGCTATGGGTGTGTCTAGGTTGGGTTCAGACTCCTCAAATTGTGGGTTTTGATTCTCTTGTGGTTGGTCAGAAATAGTTGAGTTTTCCTCGATACATAAGTCATCAAACACAACCTTGATATCGCAAATTTGTTCTATAACTCCACAATTAATTCCTTGTTGGGCCTTGAAGATGTTGATCTTTAGTGTCTTGCTCCCAAATTTTAGTTCAATTTGACCCTCCTCACAATTGATATTGGCCCTAACAGTGGCCAGAAAAGGTCTCCCTAGTATGATTGATGTATTATTCACATTCTCAGGAGCATCCATGTCTAAGACAATGAAATCCACTGGAAAATAGAAATCATGTACCCTAACTATGACATCCTCAAGAATTCCTTTTGGTGACTTAATAGATCGATCAACTAATTGCAAGGTCATCTCTGTCGGTTTAAGCTCAAATTTCTTGAAGTAGTCTAATAGGGATGTGGGTATCAAATTTATGGAGGCTCCTAGGTTCAATAAAGCTCAGTCAAATTGTATATCTCCGATTGCACAGGAGATCAGAGGGGTGCCTAGGTTTTTTGCCTTAGGCAAGAGTTTTCTCAAAATGACGGAGTTGGCTTGCTCTGACAGTACGATCGGATTCCTGCCTTTGGTTCATAGCTTACGCTTAGGTGTATACACATCTTTTAGAAATCGGGCGTAAGCCGATACGTGGCGTATCACATCCATCAAGGGGATGTTTATATGAACCTGCTCAAAGAGCTTAACTAGGTCCTCTTCAGGTGCCACAGGTTTGGCTGTCCTTTTTCCCTTGGTCAAGGCCTCAAGAAATGGAACCTTAGATGGTTCCTCTAGAATTGGCTTAAGCTCTTGATCTGGGATGGGTGTGTCCCGGATAACCAATCTAGGGTTAGGGTTTGCATTACCAGGCTGGGAGTGGCTTGGATAAGGTGGGTCCTGTGTTGCTTTGCTACTACAGGTAGTAACAGAATTCAATCCTGCCTGATTTTTATTTAGGTTGGGCAAAATAGCTGTTTGCTGCTGAAATCCTGAGTATGAAGTTGAAGATTCCATCCCGTCAGGTGATGAGGCAGAAGGGACCTGATAAACAAAGTGAGCTTGGCCCTGATTTAGGTTCATAACACGCCTCTGGTTCGTCACGCTATTAGGATTTTGAAGAGGCTAAGAAGGAAGTGCACTAGGTTGGCAAGTACTTGCCAACTAGGTTAGTTGATTTCGTAACTCGGAGATATCCTCTTTGCGTTGTTTTTGCATGTCAACCAAAGTCTGGAGAATCAGAGATGTATGATCTTCTTTAGGTGGTCCAGGTTGGAAGTTTTGAGTGGGCCTTGGTTGGGTGGGCTGATAAGGTCGCGGAGCCTGTGATCGGGGTTGGAATTGAGGTTTAGATTTGGGTTATTTCCCGACCACGAAAAGTTAGGGTGATTACGCCATCCAAAGTTGTAAGTGTTGGAGAAAGGATTATTCTGAACGGCATGAAGATCCTCGCATGTCTGAGGAGGTCAAAGATAATCAGGATACGAGGGTTCAGAGTTCTCCCAACTAAGGTGGGCTGACCTGGAGTTGCCTCCGAAGCCATAATCAGATGGAGGTGGATATGCATCCATCCCTGGGGAGTGGTAGATGTTGTGCGCAGCCTCCCTTCCCATGGGCGGGTGCGCGTATGTGCTTTGAGGTGCAAGGTGGATTTGTGTAGATGACGAGTGATGTCATCCACCTTTTTCTATATAATGGAGACCTTGTCCAATTGACTGGCTACCAACTCTAGATCAACGGATGCGGAAAGGCCTCGAGATTCGTGTACCCCTCGATTATTTGCCAATGCACCGATGGACGTCCGGTCGTACGCACCCAATGACTCATTGTTCAGGGAGTTCTCACACATGTTTTCGAGAATTTCCCAAATAGTGTCTTCATGTTAACCTATGATGCTACCACCACAAGTTGCATTGACAAAGAGCTTGATATCTTCACGGAGTCCGTGGTAAAAGGATTGGACTTATTTCTACTTCGGAACTCCGTGATGGGGGCACTTACACATGAGATCCAGCAACCGATCCCTTGCTTCATGTAGAGATTCTCCCGCTCCTTGGGAGAAGTGCGTGATTTGGTGCTGCATCGTGTTGGTATGACTAATGGGGTAGAATTTTTGCAGGAAGGCGGTTTGAAGTTCTCCTCATGTGTTGATCGTGTGTGGTTGAGTCTAAAACCAGTGAGCAGCTTTGTCAGCCAGAGAGAATGAGAAGAGCTTTAAAAGTAATCCATCCTGATTGTGTACATCTGCCCCAAAGGTGCAGGCCAGATGTTTTAGGTTTTTGATGTGCTGGAAAGGATCCTCGGAGTTCAAGCCATGAAATTTTGGGGTCATATGAAGCATGGTAGGCTTGAGATCTACCTTGGGTCCTCCCACTGGAATGTTGATTTAGGGTTCAATCTCCACTGCTGCGGGATGAAAGTGATCTCGCATTTGAGGACACAGCGGTGGGTTGATGATGGCATTGATTCGATTTTGGAAATCATGGAATTGTTACTCAAGATTATGCTGTTCTTCTTGGTGATCCATAGCTAATGAAGGGGAAGTAGGTTTTGAATCAGAGGATATGTCAATGTGATCAGGTTGTTGCACAAACACGGAAGTCGAGGCTCGACCTCGACGAGAGTGAATATCTAATGGAGGCCTCAAGGATGGTCTTAAGGACCTCCTCCCAAACATGCACCAATGGATTAGACGAGAGATAGAATGTGATGGACCTAATCAAGACACCCAAAAAATTTTTGGATAACTATAGAGGTTAGGGGTGGATGATACGCCTTAGTCAGAAAGTCGTCCACCTAAGAATTACCTGAGCAGCCAGAGAGGGAGAGTCCTTTAAAGACACCTACACGGTAGAGCACCCCCACGAGTTACAAGGTTTCCCCCACCCAACCTCTCTTGTCACTGATGATTCAGGTAGACTAGAATGGGAGCTTGACCTCTTAAGTCTACCAGTTTTAAGTTAAGAACAAGGGTGCTTAAGATTTTAATTTAAATTTAAGATATTTCTGTGCAAAGTGACCTAATTTGAAGATTGGTCAACCTAACAAGGTGGGTCAGCTTCACTTGTATTATCCTTTTGAGAAATTTTGGTCCCTCTTTCAGTGTTCAAATGAATTTAAGAGCCTGATTTTAAGGTTTTACTTGAATAGATCAATTCAATCAAGGCTTAGGCACACATTGTTTGGAAATATCAATTCTTGATTAAGAAAGTGTGTCTCTAAAACTCTAAACTAGAATCCTTAATTGGCTCTGATTGGTCCAATTTAATTTGTCCAAATGTGATACCTAAGGCTCAAACAAGAATGTGATAGCCCAAAATACCTTAAGATCTTAAGTAGGTGCACAAATCAGGATTTGAATGTTTTCTAAATCGAATATATCAAATCAGACAACTTGATGATTAAGCAAAGAATATAATGCAAGTAGCCCTAAATGATTTTTTCCTTATTTTTTTAGCTTTTTCAGAATCAGGGGCTTAGAAGAAGGTTGATGGAGTTTACCTGCTCCTGGAGTGGTTGATGTGCGGCTGATCTTCTTTCAATGAGTCCTTAAAACAGATCACAATCAAAAGAGATGCAGTAAGTTAATACCAAATCTGATATTGCAATCAAGAGATCTGAATTACGCATTGCTCCTCAGCAACGGTGCTAAATGTTAGTCACTCGAGATCAGGTTTTAAATCGTTGCATTGTAGTATAGTCAAAATCTCACGAAAAACAGATAAAATTTATACTCGATTGGGAGAAAGTAGGAATTTAATTCTCAATATTACAATTTAAACAATAGAGACAAAAACTATGATAAGAAATTGATTCAGAATAATGTGGCAATAATATCAAGTATTAGACTGCAAAAAGAATGGAGCAAAATGGTGATTTGAATCACTAATTACTCCCTACAATAATAGCAGTGGAACTTAATAGCTATGTGTGAAATAAACTCAAGTCAGTTGTCTAATTGAATAATCAGACGTCATAAATGTCTGATGAACAGTGCTCTGCTTCTTCTTTCTCTGATTTCTTCTTCTTCAGTTCTGTCTCTTCTTCTCTTCTGTGGCTCTTCTTCTATTCTTCTTCTCTGCTTCTGTTCCTCTTCTGCTTCTCTTCTTTCACTACTCTTCTTCTTCATACAGAGGGGGAAGGATCCTCAAATTTGGCTAAGTGTCAGCCAACTTCTCTAGAGAAAACCCTCCCTTGCCCTACGCAAGCTCTCCTTTCTTTCTCTCCTTGGGTCACACTCTCCTAGAGCCTTCAACAGTATCGGGTATTCAGGTAATCAGACCTAGAGCAAGGGTTGCGGGCGTGGGTCGCAGCCGAGTGTACAAGGCTTAGGCGGGTAATCGGGCCTGCACCAGGTCTGCGGGGGCATGTCACAGACAAGGAGCGTGAGGGGTGTGAGGGACCTCACCCCTTGTATAGGAGACGATAAGCCCATATCACAAATTCACTTTATACGACACAGGAGGACCCTCCATATCCGATGTGGGACTGTCCCACAAGGCTTTCCACGCGTAGTAGCAGCAGGTGATTGCTTGTCAAATTGGTGTGCTGCTGCTATCTCATGGGCTGATTGAAGGCTCGCGAAAGCACCTGGAGAGGAGTCTGTGTCGATTAGGAGCTGCAGTAGGTGAAACCAACACCTGGAATTAGATGAACACGTCGGAGAAGACGTTGGCGACGGCAGTTGTCCGGCGAAGAACCTGAAAAGACAAATACGGCCTAATGGCCTAGTCAAAACAGCTCAGAGGCTTCGCCGAACTACAGTGAATGTGATAAGGGGGTTGGTGTAGTGCGAGCATGGTCTGTGGGTGCTGGCGGAGGCGAACTGTGCGTGTGAAGGTGGTGGTGCTCGAGGGGGAGTTTGGACAAGTAATCCCCTTAATTTCTTGAGGGGTTTTACTCGTGTGGATATGGTGGAGGTGGTAGCAGCTCGTTTGGGCGTGTGTGGTGGCTGCTAGGGCTTGCTAGAGATCTACCGACGAGTTGAAAGATCGAGTCGCGGAGGGCATTGGCGAGGACGAAGTGGTATGTTGGCGTGATGAGGAGAAGCTGAGTTGTTTGAGGGAGGTAGTGGACGACGGGGAGAAGAGATGGCACTGGTTGTGGTATGGCCAGCGCCGGAGAAGGAAAGAGCTTAGGTGGGTAGGAAACGACGAGGAAGATGGCAAAAGGGGCATCAAAGGGTATGGCTTGACGCAGAAGAAGATGAGGAAGATAGCTCCGTTGCCGGTATTGCGAACGGAGGAAGAATAGAGACGGAGGTCGTCGGGCATCGAGGAGTAATTCAGCCAAGAACGAGGAGAGGAATCGGAGGTGTTCAAGGTCGAATTCGAGCGTGGAAAGCTCGGCCTGATCTGGAGGTCTTTTTATAGGCCTTTAAAGGTAGTTTTGAGCTTGGGAAGTAAGCTTCCCAAGCTTAGAAAGCTTCACCGAAGTTAGGATTTTTAGGATACCCTAATCTCTCATTCGTTCGCATAAGAGATTGGGAAGGTTTTAGGACATGAGAATTGGCTCAAAAGGAAGTTAATTCCTTGATGAACTTCCCTTTCAAATCTAAAAGGGATTCGTCAAGGAATCAAGGAGAACTTGCCAACTTTAGCTCGCCAGAGTTTGTAGGAATAGGATTATTGGTGCAGAGACCTATTTGTGAAAATGGTGACAAAGTTAGGGGTCTTTTTGTAAGGATTTTTAAAGTTAAGGGCATATATGTGATCAGACAGGACCAAGTTGCAAACTAGGTCAAGACAATCTAAGATTGGGTCCAAATTTTGGTATAAACCTAATTTGGACCTAAGGAATCCAATGGTAAAGTTGGATTTTAGTTGTGAATACGTTTGACTGGGTAATTTATGTAAAACCTAAATTAGGGCAAATGTTAGTCTGAGACTTTATTTTTTGTCAAGATGGGTTCTGATGGTCAAATTGTAGATACCAAGCCCTAGAGAATATTTTTCTATGAATTTTAGAGGGTTTAGGTGAATTTTATCTTGACCAGAACCTTATTTAATTAAGTAGGTCTATTTTTAGGATTTCAGACGTCATTTAATTATCAAAACATGTGAAAATCCTTTTCTGTTTGTTCTAACCCACTTGTTAGACTTTGAGGACCATTTGACCCTTAAGTAACCTTTGAGAAAACCCATGGTTATACTGCATTCAAGATATGATGGTAAAATTACATTTTTAACCCTGATTTCTTATTTTTCCCTCAGAATGATTATGCAATGAATTACAGTGCTTTGGTGGTTATGTTGGAGTATTTAAAGACTTACTCAGATCAAATTGAGCTAATTATGACTCATAATGGTGTTCCCATCAATCATATTGTTAGCTCTGTGGATTTCTTGTAGATTTTCCTTATTTTTCCTTTATATTAAAAAGAAATTAAATTAGGAAAAGAAAACTTGGGCTTTAGAAATGTTCAATTTTAGGAAATGATACGATAGGACCTAATACTTAGACCTTCAAGTCTTAGGGCTTAATCAGCCCAGGTGTCTACTACAATGTGGATTTATTTATCGAGTCCTCACCATTTTGAATTCAATTTTTAATTGGTTAATATGTTAGGGTGATAAGTACATGACTTGTCATCTCGCCCTCTAATTTGAGGGGATTTTAAGTCTAAGCATCTACACAATATTTGCACTGACTCGCTTTTTGACGGTTTTTATGGAAATTGAGTAGCTAATGAACCTTCTAGGGTGGTATGGCTGGCAAGTTATCATGGGTAACAACCCATTGATCGATTATCCAGAGCCCAATCACATGACCATTCTCTTCCTACTACCTTTAAGTAAATCTTAGATCAGGGAAGCCACCTAATTAGAAAAAAAGAAACAAAATAGAAAAATATCCAAAAAGAAAAGAAAAAGAAATAGAAAAGAAGAAAAGAAGAAAAAGAAATAAACCACACTTCACTGCACAAGTATGGCTGGCATGTTGTCGGTGGTAACAACTCATCGACCGGTTATCCAGAACCCAGTGCAAAAACATGCACGTTTAATTCCAAATACTTAGGAACAAGTGGAGAAGTAGAATATGCCGGGGAGATATACACTGGGTTTGCCCTTGTGTTGACCCCATAAAAATAACAAGTAGGGAGAAAGCTATCGGTCGTATAGATACACCTTTAAGCAGAATTCCTTTTCAAGGTCACCTAGGAGCATAGAAACCTGAAGTCCATTCTGATTATCAATCAGTAAGTCTATCACATATACACACAAAAAGATTCTTAGTACTTAGAGTTCTCTTCGAGTCTTGGGTTGGTTGGGTAGCCGTAAAAAGTTGCCTTGAAATCTTAAAATCAAAAAAAAAAAATGAAAAGAAGAAAAAGAAAACGATGCTTCTGCTTTTGAATAAAGCACGAGCTTGGGTGGTCTGCATTTTGGTACACCTAGACACTGTTGTGTCTCTGTAGTTAAGGTCTTGGTAAAAATTTTCTAATGTTGAAAAATTACTTTTGTCCAAGAAATTTGATCCTAATTCTTTTATAAATAGCATGTAATTTTGCTAGGAACTAATAAAAGATAGGCATGGGGGTGTAATGCGTATGCATCTAAGTAGCCTAAAATGTCTATTTATGCATGTTCTTAGTGCCATGAAGCATCATGCATTGTAAATATTACATAACATGCATCATCATGCATTTAGGTCAAATTGTACAAATTATATAGTAATTTACTCTTTTTGGTAGCCAAGGTCAGGGCGATATTTAATCGAGGCCTCGGATTGAAGATCCAACCGGACGGATCTGACCAAGGCGACGATCGGAGTTCAACGAATCCAAGATCGCCCCAATCGGACTTCCATAACATCAGATGCAGTCCGAGAAAGATTTAAGATCAAGGGGCCATATGGTGTAAATCCGTACTTCGGATGACAAATCCGACTGCACTAATGGGTTCGAATCGATGATCGTAGTCCAATGACGTAAAAATCACCCCAATCCAACATCCATGGAACCACCTATGAGCAATACAAGATGGACGGCTAAGATGGCACCACGTGGCGCCATCCAGACCGCCCAATGCCCCTGGCCTAACCTCTTTGAGCACCGCAACCATTCATCTGAGACGTTGGATCTCCATCCAACGGCCCAGACAGTGCCACGTCTACCCGTAGCCACGCCTCTCATCTTAGTTGAAGGCAAAGCTCACATGACCTCAGCCGTTGGATGGAGATTTTCATCCAACGGCCGAGGGCACGTGAGCGTTAATTTGTAAACGCGACTTAAAGAGAGGAGTAGCACAACAGTCTAGGCGCTTCACCACAGATGGGCGTGCGTTCGAGCTGCCCGTGCTGCATCTCCCCCTCGTGCGCAAGAGCACAATTCAACTGCTCGATCACGCACTAACGGCTCAGATCGAGCGATCAGATGGACGCACGGTTAGACTCTCAATCTCATGCCCGATCACAGGTGCTGGAGGCTCACGTTGTAAAGGTGCAGGAGCTTGAGTTCAGCTATTGCTCTCTCATCCAACAGCAATGAAGTAGTCGCGTCACCTCTAAATGTATGAAGCGGTGTGCATGCGTTTAAGTCATCTGATCTCTTGATTGGACAGCTGAGGATGCGCGTACATGGGAGGAGCATTCAATAGCTGAAGATGAAGGGGCAGGGTTCGACAGCAACGTAGGGGCTTATTGACGGTTTGGTCCGTCACTAAAGACCCCTACATTAATGTTTTAATGTTGAAATGACCTATTTGCCCCCTATTCTTCACATATAAAACACCCTACAACCCCCTCATTCTTATCATCCCTTCATCTCTCCCCTCTCCTATGCTCTAAAGAAGCTTGTCCCAAACCCGGGATGCTCCTCTACAGTAAAAATCAAATTTCGTCCACTTCTCACCTCATTCATGGAGCACCTGTTGTCGTCCTCTCGCCCCTGTTCTAAAAGTGGATCTCGCGATGACAATGCCCTGCCTCGCCCCTAGTTCTTCCCACTTTGTTCTCCATCCTCTGTCTTCGCTCCTCTTCTTCCAGGCGTCGCCCGTCTGGCTCGTCCTCCAAGGAGCCATCGAGGAAGATAACTTCTCTCCCCCTTTTCTTTATAGCTTTCTAAATTAGATTTCTCGCTTTGTAGTTGTAATAACAATATTTTGATTATAAAAGTTATTTCTCTTTCTAGTTGTAGTGTTTATATTGCGAGTAAAATAGAATCATTGTGATTATCTCGTCATGAAACAAAAATTACAAAAAAATATAATTGCGGATTTCAAATTGACGTAGCCTCCCTATGTTCGACTTGGGACTCCTTTTGAGTTTCGGTAAAAATTATTTGATTGTTCAGATTTTATCATAAATTACACTACGACAATGGGTTTTCAAAACTCAAATCTTTTTGCGACGAATTTTTGAAACATCAAGTAGGCCCAAAGAGCATCATCAAGCTTTTGAGTCCAGTCTTTTCTATCGGGCCTAATTATTTTCTGAAGAATATTATTGATCTCCCTATCGGAGATCTTAGCTTGTTCGTTCGTTTGGGGTGGTAAGGTGTAAAAATCCAATGATTCACCTCGTATTTAGCCAGTAAATTCTTGAACTGGGTTTTGGTGAAGTGGGCCCTACCATCGCTAATGATGGCCCTAGGGATCCCAAACCAACTAAAGATATTCTTCTTTATAAAGTCGATGACCATCTTGTGGTCATTGGTTCGGGTGGGAATAGCCTCGATCCATTTCGAGATATAGTTGATAGCAACTAGAATATACTGGTGTCCAAATGAAGGGAAGAAGGGTCGCAAAAAGTTGATGCCCCAAACGTCAAAGATTTCGACGGGAATGATTGGGTTCAGGGGCATCATGTCCCTCTTAGCTATACTCCCAAGTGCCTGGCATTGGGAACACAACCTCGAGAATTGCTGGGCATCTTTAAATACAGACGGCCAATAAAACCTAGATTGCAAAATTTTCCTGGCCGTCTTCTTTCCAGAAAAATGTCCACACGCAAATGAATGGCAGAACTCAAGTATGCTCTAGACTTCATTTTTCGGAACAAATCGACGAATAATTTGGTTAGTGTTGATGTGGTATAGCTTGGGTTCATCCCAAAAATAATATTTGACCTCAGATATAAGTCTATCTCCTTGTTGCTTGGTCCAGTCCTAGCGAGCTTGACCATTGGCCAAATAGTTGACGATGTTCGCAAACCAGGGGGTTTGGACACCCAAGACTGCAAGGATAGTCTCGTCCGAAAAAGTATCAGAAATCGGAATATCTAGACGAGGAGAGTCAATTAGGATTCACGAAAGATGATCTGCCACTACATTCTGTGTGCCAGCTTTGTATTTAATCTCAAGGTTGAATTCTCAAAGTAAAAGAATCCAACGAATGAGTTGGGACTTGGCATCCTTCTTGGCTAATAGATGTTGCAAGGCTGAGTGGTCGGTATAGATTATGACACTAGAACCTGACAGATAAGCCCTAAACCTTTCAAGAGCAAAAACTACATCTAGCAATTCTTTCTCAGTGACGGTATAATTCCTCTAGGCCTCGTCTAGAGTTTTACTAGTGTAGTAGATAACAGAGGTCTTCTTTTCTATTTTCTAACACAAGATAACCCCAACTACATAATCAGAAGCATCAGTCATAATCTCAAATTGGGTTGTCTAAACCAGTGGTTGCAACATTGAGGCAAAGGTGATTGCCATTTTTAATAAATCAAATGCCTTACAATATGTTCATCAAACTCCAACGGCTTATCTTTGGCTAGAAGATTGCTCAAGGGCCAAGCAACCTTTGAGAACTTCTTAATGAACCTCTAATAAAAACTCACATGACCAAGAAACGAACAAATTTGTTTAAAAGATGTGGGTGGGGAAAGTTTAGAGATAGCATCAACCTTAGTTTTATCGACTTCAATGCCCTGGATGGAGAGCACATGACCCAAGACAATGCCTTCTCATGTCATAAATTAACTCTTTTCCTAGCTAAGGACCAATTGAGTTTTTATTCATCTCTTAAAGATCAAGTCTAGGTTAGCCAAGAAGGACTTAAAAGAATCTCCAAAAATGGAGAAATCATCCATGAACACCTTAAGACAATCTCCCACCATGTTAGAGAAGATGGCTAGCATGCGCCTTTGAAAAGTTGCGAGTGCATTACAAAACCCAAAAGGCATCCTACGGAATGCAAAGGTTCCATAGGGATAGGTGAAAGTCATCTTTTCCTAGTCTTCAGGATGGATAGCGACTTGGTTATATCCCGAATAACCATTTAGGAAACAAAAGTATTTTTGCTTTGCTAACTTTTTAAGAATTTGGTCGATGAAGGGTGGAGGGAAATTATCCTTTTTAGTGGCAGTGTGTAGCTTCCTATAATCAATACAAACTCTCTAAGAGGAAGCTGAATGGGTCGTAATGGATTCCCCTTTCTCGTTGGTCACCAAGTTATTCCCGCCTTCTTGGGAACAATCTGCATGGGGCTAACTCAGGGACTATCGAAGATTGGGTAAATTATTATTGTATCGAGCCACTTAATGATTTGCTTTTTTGCCACTTCTCGCATATTTAGGTTTAATCTCCTCTGCATCTTGAGATAATGGTGAGATCCATCTTCCATATAAATGTGATGATTACAACAAGATAGCTCAATCCATCTAAGGTCGTGGATGGTCCAACCAATTGCCTCTTTATTTATTTTAAGGACCCTAATCAACTTCAATTCTTGCTCCTTAGTCAATTTAGCATTGATAATCATAGGGAGCAACTTTTTGGGTCCCAAAAACTCATACTTCAAAGTTTCAGGCAATGGTTTTAATTCAAGCTGGGGCGGGTTCGATATAGAGGGTAGGAAAGATGCTGATGAAGGCTCGTTAGGATGGTCTAGAGGAAGAGGTTGGGAATGAATAAAATCAACAACCTCTTCAAGGTGTGACGGTCTGATAAGATGGTTTTCTCTTTTGAATAATGTGATTAAGATGATTTGTCCTTTTAGTAATAAAGTGATGGAAAATTGCTTAACAAAATAATTACAATAAAAATTAACCACTCACAGAAGAGTGGGTTGTGTCCACAGGGAGGCAATGATGCAATAAAATCATGAATATTTTTTTCTCATATTCGTTAAATCAAGTGCGAAATCCATAGTCAAATCTGACATGAAATGCGACGAAAAGAAGATGCACAATAACTCAAAAATATAAGGGTGGATGTGTAATTTTTCCTCACTGAAATATTCAATAAATATGAGATGAATCTATATAATTTTCAATTGACATGCATTAGAGAAAATTTGTGCACATCTTAACCCAAAACCAATGTCAAAAGATGTGAATAACACAAGCCAAGCAATTATGAGAAAAGATGAGCATGAAGTTGCAATTTCACTCAATATTTCAAATATCAAAATAAAAATGAAAGTTTGGCAATGGCATTCAAATGTAAATATTAATTAACCCAAAAACATAGGATTTGGTTCCTTTGTGCGTGTACGAAGAGGAGGCGATGGCGGCTCACGAGAAGCTCGGAGAAGGATAAGCACGACAAGAGCTTTCCAATGGTGGTGGTGGCTCTCCAAACAGCTGTCGGTGGTCACCAGCCGGAGTGGAAGAGGCTGCCGGCGGTGAGGCCCTCCGGTCGGCTGTCGGGTGGTCGATTGGTGCGGCTGGAAGCATGGTTGTGCTCGGGGAGTCGGGGTGAGTCCGATGGAGTTCCGACGCGAAGTTTTGAGGTCTGATTTGATGGTTGTGTTTGTGGTGCCTTTGGGTACCTTCGTCGGCAAAGGAGGAGGAGCCGGGCGTGTGCACAGCCAGCAACACCGGTTGGAGTAGAGCACGCTATGCACACGCTACTGGTGGCAAGGTCGGTTGCTACTGCTGGGCGCGCGGCTTGGGCTGTGGAGAGTGCGCGACAGTTGTTGCGGGCAGCGTGCGCACACAGCAACAGCGGGTGTGGACGGTGCTGGAGGGCGCACTGCTGTGCGTGCTGCGTGTGGTGGGGGGCGCTGAGGAACGCGCACTGTGCGCGAGCGGAGTTGGTGAGGAACACGCGCTATGCGCAGGTGGCTGGTGAGGGCGCTGGTGCTGTTGGTGATGAAGTGAGGGCACGCGGTGGTGCAGGTGCTGGTGCGTGGGCGGATTGGAGATGAAGGCGTGCAGGGGTAGGCACGTGCACTGGAGGTGGGATGCGCAGAGGCTAGCATGAGTTGTTGGCGAGGTGAGGAGTTGCAGAGACTCTTTGGCGGTGTGGATTGTCACCCCACACACCCACGGTGGTGGAGTTGTACTGCCGCGGTGGGAGGCCGGTGGCATGGAATGAAAGAGGAGTAAGGTCCTTTGAGCACAATGAGGAACAAAGGGTGGTGGCCACCTCCTCAACGGCAGCACTTCCTTCTCCTTTTGTAGCCATGGCCACACTGATTTGAAATTCAAAACACCGTAGAATGAATGTGATTCGTAGGAGGAGGTGAAGCCGGAGGAGTTACCTGTGCAAAAAAGAAGAAGAATAAAAGAATAAAATAATTAGGATTATTTATACATAACTCGTTAACTTCTATGTTAATTAAAATAGTGCACCTAATTAATTAACTAATTAAATGTATGCAACCCTAGGTTAATTCTAAATGCATGAATTATGTACTTAAGCTAAAAATATGAATTAATTTATTTACATCCTAATGTATGCTATCTAAATGTTAAAATTAACTTAATGTCTAGACATTTAGATACTTAAATAACCCACAAATATGGGCTAATCAGTGTCTACCATGGAGGGTTGTGGATTAGGCTTGTCTATTCTAGTGAAATCCTCAAGAACATAATTGCCATACAAGTTTTGACATTATAATCTGTATCCTCAAGTTCCTTAATAAATCCACAATCATTAAATTTATTAATCACCTTAAAAATATTAAGTTTAAGCTTCTTATCTCCAAAGGCGATCTCCATGCTACTGCTTTCACTGTTTATATTGGCCTTAGTGATAGCCAGGAATGGATGCCCCGGAATGATGGGCTTGTTCCTTAAGTTTTCAGGTACATCCATGTCAAGGATTAAGAAATCTATAGGAAATTAGAAATCCTGACCATGATAATAACATCCTCAATAATGCCTTTCAGGGTGGTGACTGAACGGTCTGCTAACTGTAGCGTTACTGAAGTTGGCCTGAGTTCACCTAACCCAAACCTTTCATATAGAGAAGTGGGTATTAGGTTAATAGATGCACCTAAATCCAGTACTGCCTGATTAAAAGTGTAATCCCCGATAACACATGAAATCAAGGGGACACTTGGATCTCTCTTCTTCTGAGGAAGGTGATGCAGGATAACATAATTAGCCTGCTTAGAGAATATCGCCTTTCTCGGGGTAGGTTCTTTTGGTTTACACTTTTGAGTACATAAATCTTTCAGAAACTTTGCGTGTGCTGTGATATGCTTAATGACATCGTGGAGTAGGATATTGATTTCTACACTTTTAAAAATACTTAGAAACTCCACATTGCTATCTATAGTTTTCTTCTTCCTAGATTTTAGTAAGGCATCAGGAAATGGGATATGGGTCGTGTCATCTATGGTAGGTTCATGAGCCTCATTCTTCTCTTCAGTTTTCTCCATTTCTTCCTTAGGCACACCAGGATTTTGTTTACTGGAAGAGGGTAGTTCAGGGTCCTGTCTTTACTTTCCACTCCTCAATGTGACAGAATTTGCAGAAGCATACAGGTTCGGGTATTGGGGAGGGTTGGGAAAGATCAGAGGGGCATGGTTAGTGATGTAGCAGAAATTCGTTGCGAAAATATTTAAATTTAGAAAACTCGTCGTTGTAGTGAGATTCGCGAGAAAATCCGTCAATCAGATAATTTTTACTGAAACTCAGAATGAGTCTCGGGTCGAACATTGGAAGGCTACGTCGATTCGGAATTCGCAGTTATATTTTTTGTAATTTTTGTTTATAAACGAGGCATTCACAATGATCGCTATTCTACTTGCAATATAAACACTAAAATTAAAGAAAGAGAGTGAAAGAGAGAGAGAAAAATAACTTTTATACTAAAAATAATGTCATTACAACTACAACTAGAAAGCGAGAAATCTAATCTAAAAAGTGATAAAGAGAAAGGGGTAAAAAGTTATCCTCCTCGATGGCTGCTTGGAGGATGAGTCGAACGGACGTCGCCTGGAAGGAGAGCGAAGACGGATGACGGAGGATGGATCGGGAAGAACCGGGGGTGAGGCAGGGTGTCAGTGTCACAGGATCCACTTCCAGAGCATGGACGAGAAGACGACTGGCGAGAGCTCTGCGAAGGGGATAAGAAGTGAAAAATTTTGTATTTTTACTCTAGTAGAGCTTCCCGTAGCTTGGGAGCACTAGAGTGAGCTTTAGAACTTGAGTTCTTAGCTCCTAGAGAGTGAGAGAGATGATGGAATGGATGAAGAAAATGTGGAGGGCGTAGGGGGCTTTCTATAGGTGAGTTTGAGGGCAAAAAGGACATTCTAAGCTTTAAAATCATTAACTCAGAGTCCCTAGTCACAGATGCAACCGTTGCGAAAGCTAATCGTCAGTGAAGATGCGCAGAGGTAGGTGCGTCGGATCTTGATCGCACAGCGTGGACTACGCGTCACTTCGCGCGTCCGTTACGCGCGACGAATGGGCACCTGCTTTCAACCATTCAATTGCGAATGGATGGGCAAGATCACACGCAATTCGCCTTCAGATCACACCAACAGCTCTACGTATGATTGCATGTGCATTTGCATGTGATCGCACGCGTGCAGCACGCTTCTCCATTTGATGCTCAAGAAGACACTACGTCGTGCCTGCGTAGTCACTTGATCGCTATCGCACAGGCAAATTTCCCCCGTGCCCACCCACGCTGCGGATTTGAGGCACAGGGCCATTCAAACTCGCACTTGTTGGTTACGAGTAGCGCGGCCGACCATTGTGCTATGCTGCTGGAGTGTCATGCAGAGAAAAATGGTGGCATAGGATCTTGACCGTTGGATGGGCATCCAATGGTCGAGATTGTGCGAGGCTATGCCCTTTCAGAGCTAAGGCATAGGTGCTGGGCTACGTGGCGTCGCTAGGCCGTTGAATGGTGATCCAACGGTCCAAAACATGCGTTGGAGGTGCTACAGAGAGTGGGCGGGCAACCTCGAATGGCTCTGATGGCGCCACATGGCATCATTTAAGCTGTCCATCTTTTGCTCGTAGGTGGTGCCACGGTTATCAGATTGAACCAATTTTCACGTCGTTGGGCTGCGATCGTCAATCCAAACCTATCCATGCGGTTGGATTTTTCACCTGAGGTACGGATTTACACCACCTTACCCCTTGCCTTCTGATCTTTCTTAAACTGCATCTAATGTTACAGAGGTCTGATCGGAGCAATTTTGGAGTCGTTGAACTCCGATCGTCACCCTGATCATATTCGTATGGTTGGATTTTCAATTTGAGGTCCTAATAAATATTAGCCTATTCCTTGACCACAAAAAGGGGCGAATTACTATACAATATAACTTAAATGCATGATGATGCATGTTTTGCAATATTTACAATGCATGATGCTTCTATGACACTAAAAATATGCATAAATACATATTTTAGGCTACTTAGATATATACACATCACACCTCCTTGCCTATCTATTCTAGTCCATAGCAAAAACTATATGCTATTTATAAATAGAATTAGGATCAAATTGCTTGTGCAATAGTTATTTTTTCCAATACTAGGAAATTTCTGCTAAGGACCTGAACTACAGAGACACAATGGTGCCCGGGTGCCTATCAAAATGTAAACCGCCCAAGCCCTCACCTTATTCAAAAGCAAAAACATCGTTTTCTTTTCTTCTTTTCTATTTTTTTTGGATTTTTAAGTTTAGTGTTTCTAGAAAGTTTTCTACAGTTACCCAACCCACCCAAGACTCGAAAAAAACTCTAAGTACTAAACATCATTTTATGTGAATGTGATAGACTCACTAATCGGCGATTAGAATGGAGTTTGGGTTTCTACGCCTTTGGGTGACCTTGAAAGGAATTCTATCTAAAGGTGTATCTATATGACTAATAGCTTTCTCCCAATTTTTATTTGAATGGGTTCAACATAAGGGCCAACCTAGTGTATATCTCCCCGACTACTTCGCTTCTTTCTAAATGTTTGTAATTAAACGTGCATTTTTGTGAGTTAGGTTCTGAATAACCGGTCGATGAGCTGTTACCACCTACAACTTGCCAACCATATTCGTGTGATGAAGTGTGGCTTATATTTTTTTCTTTTCTATTTCTTTATCTTTTCTTTTTAGATATTTTTCTTTTTTTTCTAAGTAAGTGGCTTCCCTGAACTAAGATTTACCTAAAGGCAGTAGGAAGAGAATGGTTGTGTGATTAGGCTTTGGACAGCCGGCCAATGAGTTACCACCAACAACTTGCCAGCCATACCACCCTAGAAGGTTCATTAGCTACCAAATTTTCATTAAAATCGCTAATCAATGAGTCAGTGCAAATACTGTGTAGATGCTTAGATTTCAAGGCTCTCAAATTAGAGTGTAAGTTGATAAGTCGTGTACTTATCACCCCAACTAATTAAACAATTTGAAATGAATTTTCAAATGGCAAGGACTTGAGAAATAAGTCCACATTTTAGTAGACACTCAAGCTAATTAAGCCCGAAGACCTGAAGGGTCTAACTGTTCAGGTCCTATTGTATTATATCCTAAGGTTGAAAATTTCTAAAGCCCAAATTTTCTTTTCCTAATCCAATTTTTTTTTAATAAAAAGGAAAAATAAGGAAAATTTACAAGAAATTCAAAGAGCTGACAATATGAATAAAAAATGAATCCACCCCCATGCCTAGCTTATGCAATATCCTCATTGAAAATTAAAGACATGAGAAAAGGGTAGAATGAAAAAATATCACCTATATTCAATGATGCTCTGGTCAGCTCTGAGTCAGACTGTACAAGTGCTTAGTTTAGTGCCATTAGCTGGGTGCGGTCCAGCCAAAGAAGTCAGATTAAGGTTAAAGCAACCTTGTTTGAGATGGGTTCTGGAATACTGCGGTCAACATAAGGTTTCAAACACTATCCATTGACCTTAAAAGAATTACCCGTCTTTGGGTCAGAAATCTCAACGACCCCATTTGGGAATATCTGATCAATGATGAACGGGCCATTCCACCTTGACCTAAGCTTGCCGGGAAAGAGCTTAAGTTGAGAATCAAAGAGCTAGACCTTCTCGTTCGGCTTAAAGCTCTTGCAAGAAATCAGCTGGTAACGAAGAGCTTTGATCCCAGCCTTATAGATCTTGGCATTCTCGTATGCATCATTTCTAAGGTCCTCCAACTCAGATAGTTGGAGTTTCCTGATCTTTTCAGCTAAACTTAAATCAAAGTTTCATTTCTTGATTTCCCATAATGCCTGATGTTCAATCTCTACGGGTAAATGGCATGCCTTACCATACACCAGACGAAATGGTGACATGCCGATAGACATTTTGTACGCTGTACAATAGGCCCAAAGAGCGTCATCAAACTTTTGAGTCCAGTCTTTTCTATCAAGCCTAACCGTTTTCTGCAGGATGTTCTTGATCTCCCAATTGGAGATCTTGGCCTATCCATTCATCTGGGGTGGTAAGGTGTGGAAATTCTGTGATTCACCCCATACTTTGCAAGTAAATTGTGGAACTGGGCATTGGTGAAGTAAGTACCACCATCGCTGATGATGGCCCTCGGAATCTCGAACTGACTGAAGATATTCTTCTTGACAAAATCGATGACCACCTTGTGGTCATTGGTTCAGGTGAGAATAGCCTCAATCCACTTGGACACGTAGTCAATAGCAACAACAATGTGCTAGTGTCCAAATGAAGGGAAGAAGAGTCCCATGAAATCGATGCCCCAAACGTCGAAGATTTCGATGCGAAGAATCGAGTTTAGAGGCATCATGTCTCTCTTGGCTATGCTCCGGAGTGCCTGGCATCGGGAGCACAACCTTGAGAATTCTTGGGCATCTTTGAATAAAGATGGCCAATAAAATCCAGATTGTAAAATTTTTGCAGCCGTCTTTTTCCCGAAGAAATATCCACCACATGTAGATGCATGGCAGAACTCAAGTATGCTTTGAAACTCATTCTCTGTAACACATCGATGAATAATCTGATCAGAGCTAATGTAATACAATTCAGGGTCATCCCAAAAGTAATATTTGGCTGCAGATATAAGTCTATACCACTTTTGTTTGGTCCAATCTTAAGGGATTTGACCAACGGCCAAATAATTTACCATGTCTGCAAACCAGGGGGTTCGAACATTTGAAACTGTAAGAATAGTCTCATCCAGAAAAATATCAGTTTCGAAATATCCAAGTGAGAAGAATTACTTAGGAGTCTCGAAAGATGATCCACCACCACATTTTGTGCCTCGGATTTGTCTTTAATTTCAAGATCGAATTCTTGAAGTAGAAGAATCTAACGAATAAGTTGAGATTTGGCATCCTTTTTGGCCAAGAGATATCTCAAGACCGAGTGGTCGGTATAATTATAACATGAGATCCTAAGAGATAAGCCCTGAATTTCTCCAACGCGAATACTACAGCTAGCAATTCCTTTCCGGTAACAGTGTAGTTTCTCTGGGCCTCGTCCAGAGTTTTGCTAGCGTAGTAGATGATAGAGGGCTTCTTGTCTATTTTCTGACCTAAAACATCTCCGACTGCATAATCAGAAGCGTCGGTCATGATCTCAAATGGGGCTATCCAAACTGGTGGTTGCAGCACCAAAGCACATGTAATTGTTGTTTTAAGAAAATCAAATGCCTTGTGTCATGATTCATCAAAATGGAATGGCGTATCTTTGGCCAAAAGGTTGTTCAAAGGTCGAGCAACCTTAGAAAAGTCCTTGATGAACCTCCTATAAAATCCCACGTGACAAAGAAATGATTGGATTTGTTTAATAGATGTGGGAGGAGGAAGTTTGGAGATAGCATTCACCTTAGCTTTATCAACTTTAATTCCCTACTCAGACAACATGACCCAAGACGATGCCTTCTTGTGTCATGAAGTGACTCTTTTCCCTGCTAAGGACCAACCGTGTTTTGATGCATCTCTTAAGGATCAATTCTAGGTTAGCCAGGAAAGAGGATCAAACGAATCTCCGAAAATTGAGAAATCATCCATGAATACTTCCATAAATGCTCCAACCATGTCTGAAAAAATGGCTAGCATACACCTTTGAAAAGTTCGTAGGACAAATGTCATTCTACGAAATGCAAAGGTTCCATAGGAGTAGGTGAAAGTCAACTTTTCTTGATCCTCAAGATGGATAGGGACTTGGTTGTATCCCGAGTAACCGTCTAGGAAACAGAAATACTTTTGCCCGGTTAAATTTTCAAGGATTTGGTCGATGAAGGGCAAAGGGAAATGATCCTTTTTCATGGTTGTGTTCAGCTTCCTGTAATCGATACAGACTCTCTAGGAGGAAGCTGAACGAGTTGTGACAGATTCTCCTTTCTACTTTGTCACAACGGTAATCCCAACTTTCTTGGGAGTAATTTACACGGGACTAACTCAGGGACTATCCGAGATTGGATAAATGATTCCTTCGTCGAGTCACTTAATGATTTCCCTTTTAACCACTTCTTGCATATTAGGGTTCAATCTCCTCTGCATCTGGTGAGAAGGGTGGGATCCATCTTCCAAAAAAATTTGATGATTGCAATAAGATGACTCAATCCCCCTAAGGTCATGGATGATTTTCCGACGCGTAATTCACATTTTAAAAGTTAATCAGTTGTAGTATAGGGCGAAAATACATCGAAAAATAAATTTATAAAACTTCGGTGAGTACCGGATCATTCACTGGGAGGCAATCTCGATTTTTAATAGAAAATTTTCAAAAAAACTAGTTCTAAGAGGTATTTATATATGTATATATGTATAAAGAGACATCAAATATTCATAAGATCAAATTTCATTGCATTGATAAAGTTTTTCACAGTAGAAATTGCTATGCTAAATAGAAATAAATAGCTAAAAAGAGAGGAGAGAGAAAGAGAAGAAAGTGGCAGAGAAATGACATTGCTTGTGGGATGCTTGTGCGAGATGTGACAACACCTCAGATCCAGAGTGCCGGGGTGAAGGTCGGAGCGGAGTTGCAGAGGGACAGAGAGTTGCAGAGAAGGTGGAAGATGTCTGGAGTTGATGGAAGAGAGAGATACTTCAACTGGGGGGCTCTAGGCCTTCTTTTATAGCTTTTATGGAGGGAAAAAAGGGTATTTTAGCCCTTAATCTAATGTAACAACTCCTGTTTGATCAAATCCATTGATCGAGAGATCAATGGATGAGATCTAGCCTCAAAAAGCCTTCAAATTTGCCTCCATTGCACGGATTTAATCCCTGGCTAACACGTGCGCCTGCTACTACACCCTTGGATCGCAATCGCACAACTCTGCTTCCTCCTCGCGTGTCCGCTGCAACAACCTCGCTCCACACGTGCACCCGCAAGGCCCTTTTCAGTGCCTGATCCTCAGCCGTTCGATCGTAAGATCGGACGGCTCGAGTGCGCTTACCTAGCCATCCGAATTTCGCAAAACATGTGTGATCGTGCGTCCGCCCGCGACTCGCTGATGAGAGCCTCATCATGAGCCCTAACTAGCTCATTTTGACCTAAGAACAAAAGCTCCTACATAACCTAAAGGAAGACCTAAGTCAAGGGTTTACTGTTTTGAGAAGGAATCATGAACTAAAGGGTAAAACTGCAGTTTTACCATTGCAGTGCATAAACGGGATTTTTCAGAGGCATAACATAGGTCAAATGGTCTGAATAAGATAAAAAGTGGGTTGGTTCAGTCAGAAATGGGTTATTGTGCAATCCAAGAATTTAATGACATTCTATAACCCTAAAACAGACCCACTTAATTCAATAGGGTTCTGACTACGATAAAAATCAACTAAATCCTCTAAAATTCATGGAAAAATATCCCTTAGGGGTTAGAACCTTCAATTTGGCTTTTGGAACCTATTTTGACTTAGATTAGGGTCCTAGCTCAGTATTTAACCTAATTTGGGTTTTTATGTAAAATATCCAGTCAAACGTGGTCAAACCTAAAATCCAACTTTACCATTGGATTCCTTAGGTCCAAATTAGGTTTGTACCAAAACTTGGGCCTAAGGGAAGGTCATCTTGACCTACTTTGCGAAATGGTCCACCTAATTACATTCTGACCCCTAACTTTTGAAAAAACCCTTGCGCAGAGCCCCCTAACTTCCTCACCACCCTTGCATCCAGGTCCCTCCGCCATTACAGCGAAGGAATCCCACTCCAACGAGGATTCAAGGCTGATATCTCCTCAAATCCTCAGAGATCTCCCAGATTTGGAAGGGAGGTTCTCTGAGGATTTCTCCATCGATTAAACGCGATCTCCAGATCAAATTTACGCCCAATCTCTCGTGCGAACGCCCGAGAGATTTGGGTATCCCAACCACCTTCCTTCTCCAGCGAGGAGTTTGCGCTGGATGGCTTGCCCTCCAAGCACCAAAAGCTCGACCAGCGACTATAAAAGGATCCCCGATCCTCTGCGAATCCCCCAAGCTTGATTTGGTTGAAGAATCCCCTAGAATTCCTCTTTCCCCTCTTCGGCCAAGTAGTCCACAAGCTCCGGCGACTCTCCCTCCCTCCTCTCATCGCTCTACCACCATACCAGTGATAGGGTTCGCTTCGGCTCATTCTTCTACGTTGCGCCGTACCAGCGCACGCCTCTATGACCTCCTCATCGCCGTTATCTCCACCTCAGGGCCGTCTTCTCCGACAACGGCACATACGCGTCGTTCGTCTCCTCTACCTCCCCTTCGCTCCAAGTACCCCAGATAAGTTCCTCTTCTCCTACTCTCTATTTTCCCTCCTTTTATTTCACAAACCACCCCTTGACTGCCACTATCCACCCTCATCTTCCTCATCTCCGGCTGACCTCCGGCTAGGCGCATCCGTCACTCCACTCATCCACACGCCTCGCCAACCACCTCACAAGCCTCTCCTCCATCCACTGTCCACTTTCCGCCCACTCACTGCCCACCACACACGCTCCATACCTCCACCGAACAACCCCACACACACGGTCACAGTTCGACCTAGGCATGCACACCTAGGTTGTTTTCAGCCACGCCGACCCCCGCCTCACCTTTGTCGTGACACGACGAAGGTTCTCCTGTTGTCTGACTGGGCCGTGAGGCCGTATTCGTGCTGACAGGTCTCACCCCTCGCCGCCATTAGAGAAGAATTGAAGCTTGCTTGCGATCTTACATTAGGTGACCCCGCTCCAGGAAGCCAAGTCCCAGGTGCGTGGCTTTCCTCCGTGAACCACATCAGCCACCTATCGAGAGCTGAAGCATTCCGCAGCCGCTGCAATTAGGAGACACTCTCTGCGGAAGCATGCACAGAAGCGGGTGGGACTTTTAGTCCTACCTCGGTAAGTTTTGAGCTACCTGTGTCGTTTAAATTGATTTTGTGATTTGTGCTGTTTGCCTCGAGAACACAGGGGTGAGGTCCCTCGCCCTCACTCGCCACGCCTCGTCCGTGACTTGCCCCCGCGGACCTGGCACCCGACCCGATTACCTAACCTAGTACTCCTCGTGCATCACACCCACGTCGGTGCGCCTGGACCCAAGCGCACACCCAACCTGACTACTTGGCTCTGGGAGAGTGTACCGAAGAGATAAATAGAGAGAGAGACGCGAGGAGGGTAGGGGTAGGTTTTGCTGCATGGTGTAGTGAAGGAAAGGAGATAAGGAAGGAAGAGGCGCAGCAAGAGAAGAAAAGGAAGAAGGAAGCGGCTAAAGGACTTAGTAAGGACGAAGAAAGCCACAGCAAAGAAGGAAAAAGGAGAAGAATAGAGATGCACTATAGCAGAGGAGCGGCAGAGCAAGAGAAGAAGAAGATGACAAGGAAAGATAAAGAAGCAAAGAAGAAGAAGCCCAACCACAGAGCAAAGAGAAAGAGAAAGAAGAGAGACATAGAAGGCTAAAGTCACATATAAAGCATTGTAGCATGAATTTTTAAGATGTCTGATATTTTATCAGCCATCCAATTCTTTTTTAGCATTATTTCTCCATAACATTACTCTTCAATTTTGGTTGAACTAGTTATTGCTCTTAATTGGAAGTTGTGTTCTTAAGTTTTGAATTACCCAATTGCTCCCTGTGTTCGACCTCAGATACTTTGATTTTTGAATTATAAATTCTTATTAGTTTTCACGGAGAGTTCATCTATATTACGAGATATCTTTTAAAACACGATCTAGCCACGTAAACACTCGCTCTGATCATGCCACGTGCTCGTGCCTCCGCCCTCCAATCTCATATTGCACCCACTCGCGCCTGCACACCCAACGCCACTTCAATTTCGTGCAGCACATGGCTCGAATGCGTCTCACGTACTTCCGCGCGCACGCGGGAGCCATCGCGCTGCGCAAACCTTCTATTATGTATACTTGATTATTTCTATTTATGCTTATCCAGTCTGGGCGGGCGACATGGCATGCTCATGGCCGTTGGATGACGGTTCAATGGCCCACAGTGTGCGAGGTGGCCTTCCTCGATGGGGTGGTGGTGAGGGAGCGGTTGTGATGGCGCTACGTGGTGCCATCATGACTGTCCATCTTTTCCTTGTATCTGGTGTTGTAGACCTTCGATCAAGTTGATTTTTTCACCGTTGGACTACGATTGTTGATCCGGATTCATCCGTGTGGTTAGATTCTTCATCTGAGGCTCGGATCTTTATCCTTTGGCTTTATGATCTCCGTTCTTTTATGGACTGCATAAGGTTCCCTGGTTGTCTAATCGAGATAATTTCAGAAGCGTTGGATTCCTATTGTTGTACTAATCAGATCTATCCGGTCTGATCTGACATCCACAGCTTTGGATCATCTACAATTAAAATCATCTCTCTTTTAGGTCATAAAATGACGATATTATCTATTTGACTAATGAATTAGCTATTGTGTAAATTACAATGCCTATGAATGCATTAATCCTAAGTTATGCTAGGTTTTAGCTTAATTCAGGTGATTTAGGTTGCATGATTGCTGTGCAATCACACTCCCATGCCTAAATCTTACTAGTCCCTAGCAAATACATGACTAAATGCAAAGTGATCCTACATGAGTAATTTTTATCAAGAGTTTGACTAGAGGTTTATGTCTTTTATTTTCATCAGAAGCTTTAGCAATACAGATAATCGTGATTGTGTTTTGTTGTAGCCTATGTAATAGATCCAAGTGAAAGCCTCCTCATATAAAGCTTGTACTTGACCCTTAGTAAAAATCTATTGGGATAGGAAAACTACTTCCCTCGGGGTTATAAAGTAACCTATATATTTAGCCCCATCTTTTGGCTTAGGTAGAAGATTTCTGAGTCAAGTAGATTTGTATTTAGTGGCTCTCACTCATCTGGTGTTACATATACACTAGTACTTTAGAACCTATATTTCCAAATTATGAAATAATTCAACTTAGAGAGAGGTGAGAAACTGTGCTTTCTTTAGTTCTTTTCTACCCATTCTCTTTCTTCCTTTCTCTTTCTCTTTCTTTTTCTTATCCTTTCTTTTCTTTTTGAGCTCACTCTCACCAGATTTATCAGTATATTTGGTGGTCTCTCCTAGTATTAACACTTTGATTAGGTTCTGATAACTCTAAGACTAAGTTAGAATTCCTCAACCCGTATTCAGGCGGCCAGAAATACAGAAAAGTATGTCAAGGCTCTATTTGGTGGATCGTGAGGGTGATAGGTGTTGTTGCCTCATTACATTTGAAATAAATTCTAAAAACACTTATAAACTCTTTTTTTTTTTGCTTTTTCTTTCTTTCTAAATTTTTTTTTATGTATATATATATATATATATTTCTTTTCTCTCTTTTTTTTTCAAATATCTACTAATGCAACGCAGCATATGAACTTTTATTTACGAGGCATTATTCGGGACTATGGGTGTTCAAGAGTATATCGGGTGGCTTATTTGGTGAAGGTGCCTATTCTCGACACCAAAAAAGGAATGGATAGGACAATGTATTTCTGACCTTGACATTAATACCCTCCTTCAACCGAGGATTCCGTAAAAGATAATCGTGACCATCCACCTCAGTCCTAGTTTTATCAAAACTCACGCTCTATGTATTTGCCTTATTTGGTCGCTCTCAAGAGATTCGCACTAAGAACTTGTACGCAGAAACCGAGAGCGGAAACTATCCCTAACTCCGAGTATCATTATCTCATTATCCAGAGTTTAAGATTCCTCATACTAGCCTTATAGCACCAGTAGACTTTCTATTCTCACCTCACACTTGTTTGGTGGATCTGTTAGAAGATAGATTGCCTAACTCCCTAATTACTATCCAAGGGTTTAGGAGAAGAAGCATTGCTTCTTTTCGACAAGCTAAAGATGTTTATCGGTCTTCACAGATGATCCATTGCAGATTCTACGTGTAAGTGTGAAATTATACTGGATTCTAAACTCAGGAATCAACTTAAGAATAAATCCATAATAACACCTTAATAAAAATTATTTATACCTAAATTCAAAATTTTTTTTTTATTCAAACAAGTTTTAACTAATCCTAAGGTTCAAGCAAATCCTAAATCTAACTAATCTAACCTACGAGTACTTACCTGAAATTCGAACCCACACTTTCTCCGTTTGTTGAGTTTCGTTCTGATTTCCTTGCTTTCTTGCACACACGAAATCAATGAAAATAACAAGTTAGAAATCTCAAATTTGCACCAAAGAAAGCTTTAAAAATTTCTGTTGCCTCCCTGGCAACGGTGCCAACTTGTCCAACGCGTAATTCGTATTTTAAAAGTTAATCAATTGTATAACACAAAAACACGTCAACAAATAAATTTTATAAAACTCCGGTAAGTACCGGGTCGTTCGCAAGGAGGCAATCTCGATTTTTAAACAGAAGCCTTTCAATAAAAGTAGTTCTAACAGGTATTTATATATGTATATATGTATAAAGAGACATCAGATATTTATAAGATCAAATTTCATTGCATTGATAAAGAGTTTTTCACAGTAGAAATTGCTATGCTAAATAGAAATAGATAGATAGAAAGAGAGGAGAGAGAGAAAGAGAAGAAAGTGGCAGAGAAACGACGTCGCTTATGGGATGCTTATGCGAGATGCGACAGCACCTCAGATCAGAGCACCAGAATGAAGGTCAGAGCAGAGTTGCAGAGGGACGAAGAGTTGCAGAGAACGTGGAAGATGTCTGGAGTTGATGGAAGAGAGAGATGCTTCAACTGGAGGGCCCAGAGCCTTCTTTTATGGCTTTTGTGGAGGGCAAAAAGGGTATTTTAGCCCTTAATCTCATGCAACAACTCCTATTTGATCAGATCCATTGATCGGGAGATCAACAGATCAGATCTGGCCTCAAAAAACCTTCAAATTCGCCTCCATCATGGGGATTTAATCCCTGGATGACACGTACCACCCGCTCTGCCCTTGGATCGCAATTGCACGGCCCTGCTTCCTCCTCACACGCCTGCTGCAACAACCTCTATCCACGCGCACACCCGCAAGGCCCTTTTCAGCGCCTGATCCTCAGCCATTCCATCGTGAGATTAGACAGCTCAAGCGTGCTTGCCTCGCCTTCCCATTCTCGCAAAATGCGTGCAATCGCACGTCCGCTCACGACGCGCTCTGATTACACCACGTGCTCTCGCCTCTGCCCTCCAATCACGCAATTGCACCCACCCGCACCTGCACACCCAACGCCGCTTCAATTTCATGCAGCGCATGGCTCGAATGTGCCTCATGCGCCTCCGCACATACACGTGAGCCAATGCATTGAGTGAACCTTCTGTTATATATGCTTGATTGTTTCTATTTATGCTTAACCAGTCTGTGCGGGTGACATGGTGTGCTCGTGGTCATTGGATGAAGATCCAATGGCCCACAGCGTGAGAGGTGGCCTTCCTCGATGGGGCGGTGGTGAGGGAGCAGCTGTGATGGTGCCACGTGGCACCATCATGGCCATCCATCTTTTCCATGTATCTGGTGATGTAGACCTCCGATCGATTTGATTTTTGCACCGTTGGACTGCAATCGTCGATCCGGATTCATCTGTGAGGTTAGATTCTTCATCTAAGGCTCGGATCTTTGTCCTTTGCTTCATGATCTCCATTCTTTTATGTACTGCACAAGGTTCCCTAATTGTCTGATCGAGACGATTTCGGAAACATTGGATTCCCGTCATCGTACTGATCAGATCTGTTCGATCTGATCTGACATCCGCAGCTTTGAATCATCTGCGATTAAAATCATCTCTCTTTTAAGTCATAAAATGACGATATTATCTATATGACTAATAAATTAGCTATTGCACAAATTACGATGGCTATGAATGTATTAATCCTAAGTTATGCTAGGTTCCAGCTTAATTTAGGTGATTTAGGTTGCATGATTGCTGTGCAATCAATGGTTCAACCAATTACCTCCGTATGTGCTTTTAAGACCTTGATCAGTTTCATCTCCTGCTCCTTAGTCAGTTTTGCACTTATAATCACAGGGAGGGTTTTCTTAGGTCCTAAAAATTCATATTTCAGACGCTCAGTCAATGATTTTAGTTCGAGCTAGGGCAGGTTTAGGATGGAGGGTAAGGAGGATGGTGTTGAAGATTCATCAGGATGATCTAATTGAAGAGGTTGGAAGTGAATAAAATCAGCAACCTCTTCAGGGTGTGGCAGGTCTGCCATAGAGGGTTGTGGGTTGGGTTCATTGGTGCAAGAGGAATTCTCAAGGATGGTAAAATCCATACAAGTCTCAACATTCAGATTATCTTCCTCGAGTTCCCCAATATATCCACAATCCTCAAATTCTTTAATCACCTTGAAAATGTCGAGTTTCATTTTTCTATCCCCAAAGGTGATTTCCATACTATCGCTTTCACAGTTGATATTGGCCTTAGCAGTAGCTAGGAACAGGCGCCCCAGAATGATAGGCGTGTTCCTTAAATCTTCAAGTGCATCCATGTTAAGGATAGGGAAATCTACAGGAAAATAGAAGTCCTTGACCTTGACGATAACATCCTCAATAACGCCTTTCAGGTTTGTGACGGAACGATCTGCTAACTGCAGTGTTACTAAGGTCGACCTAAGTTCACCTAATCTGAGCTTTTCGTAAAAGAAGTCGGAATTAGGTTAATGGATGCACCTAGATCCAAAAGTGACCTATCAAAAGTGTAATTCCTGGTAACACATGACATCAATGGGGCAGCGGGATCTCTCTTTTTTTGAGGAAGGTGATGCAAGATAACAGAACTAGCCTGCTCAGAGAGTATCACATTCCTCGGGCCAGATTCCCTCGGCTTATACTTTTGAGTGCATAAATCCTTTAAGAATTTATTATAAGTTGGAATTTCTTTTATAGCATTGAGGAGTGAGATATTGATTTCAACATTTTTTAATATATTCAAGAGCTCCTCATCACTATCAATAAACTTCTTCTTCCTAGGTTTAAAAAAGGCTTCAGGGAATGGAACATAAGTCAAATCTTTCGAATCAGGTTCTTGAGCCTTGATTTCTTCTTCAATGTTCTCCTTTCCTTCCTCAGGCTCACTAGGGTGTGATTGATTAGAAGAGGGTAATTTTGGGTCTTGGGTTTGCCATTCACTCCTCAAGGTAATAGAATTTGCAGAAGCGTACAGGTTTTGATCTTGGGGAGGGTTAAGAAAGATCGGGGGGGCTTGATCAGCCAAATATCTCGAATTGGATGAAGAAGCTGAAGGACCCTGCCCAACCACCCGACCATGTGTGTGTGGGTCCCTTTGACTCCCGTACCCTTGGGCTCGATTGCCCTGATTTTGTATGTTGTGAGGGTTAGGTACGAATTGAGATCGCAGATATTCAGGTTGACAATTATTAGCAATGAGCCTGGATTGCAAGTTGTCTAGCGAGATTTCCATTTATTGCATGAGTTGGAGCATGGATCCTTGCATCTCTACCATCTGTCAGTTCAAATCAGTCTACCTTACAGGTTGACAGGCATTCCAGGTTGGCTGATTGACCTGGTTAAGGGGCAGCTGAGTGTATACATGACCCTGACCCATTTGTCTTTTCGATGCATAGTTGTTGGGTCGGATTTGGGTCTGCTGCCCTGAAATTTTCCAAGAGAAGTTAGGGTGGTTCCTCCAACCCGGATATAAGAGTTAGAATATGGATTGGACCTAACATTCTCTTGTACAGCACACACACATCCTCATAGGGTGAGGATGGCAAGAAAGGAGAAGGATCAGAGAAATTGGGATCAAAGGCCCCAGTTTGGAACCCATGGGGTTTCGAGTAATGCTGGCTCACCGGTTGAGCCGCTTCCAGTAGATTGACGAACTCCCGTCTAGTAGGAGTTCATGAAGAATGAAATCCCGAGTTCTGGGATTGAGTGGATCGAGAAGTATTTGCAGAGTTTCCAGCCATCCACTCTTCCATTCTTTTTGTAACCAGGTCCACTTTATCAAGTTTATTGCAAATCAATTCCATATTGAATGAATAAGAGTCATGGACCTCATTGACATTCAATATGGGTTGTTGAGACTGGTTAAAATTATCAATGGAGGTATGATTGATAGAATTTTAACTCATTTCCTTAAATAATTCATGCGCACTATCTGCATCCTTGTTGAGGAAATTGCCTCCGCAAGAAGCGTCCACATGGTTACGGAGTTGCTCAGTCAACCCGTGATAAAAGATCTACACGAGTTGCCATTTCGACACCTCGTGGTGTGGATACTTCCGCAATAGATCCTGAAATCGCTCCTAGGCACCATGAAGTGGTTCCCCTAGCCGCTGGATGAAAGTACTAATCACCCATCGCAAAGCATTGGTATGCCCGACTGGAAAGAATTTCTTGAGGAAAGCCTATTTAAGATCATTCCAAGTTGCGATCGACCTTCCAATAGTATGGTACCAATGTGCGGCCTTATCCCTAAGAGAGTGGGAGAAAAACCTCATGGTCATCTGCTCCTCGTCCACGTTTCGTGCTTTGGTGTTTGGACTAAAGTGGTCAAGTCCTCCAAATGCTGAAACGGGTCTTTAGAGCTAAGCCCACAAAAGTGTTTAATTAAGCTTAACACCTGGGGCTTGATTTCTACGTCATCAGCTGCAATCTACACACTGGGACTTTCCCCGTAATTAGAAGGATCATAAAAATCCTTCAAGGGCTGAACGCCCAGACCATGCATTCGCTAGAACCATTCTTGCATTTGCTACATTTGTTCTAGCTACCTTTGTAGCATTTCTTGCAAATTTTGAAGCAAAGCAGGTGGTTGATCAGCCATGGGATCAATTGGATTAAAATTCAACCTACACCACCTTGAATGGTCTAATGGTCCTTCCAAGCGGGGATTCAATGACCTCCTTCCAAGAATAAACTAGGAAGGGATCAGAAGGACTGGGGATAAGAACCCTACAGCACAACAATACAAGTCTGTCCTTAAGTTGGGTAGCCTAAGGACCTATGCTCCAAAATAAACTTAAACCACAACACCAATTTTGTGTTGTCCATAATCCAAAAGCTGGTTAGGTTGGGATGGCGAGACAGAGGGAGTGTGTCCTGAAGGCCGCTAATTATGCCAAACCCCTGCTTGCTAAAGTCGTTTGGCAATCAGGCCACCCAACTTAACACCTTCTTGAGAAAACAGACGACACAAATTTGCACCACAGTATGAGAAATATCCTAAAACGGACTAATGAGTTCTAAGGCCAACGTCTACTTGATTTTAGATTAGGCCTGCAATAGTAGTGCTTTTGGAATGTGGTGGGCTCTTAAAAATGGGTTGTGCCCTTAATGATTGATTGAATAAGTGTAAGTGCACAAATAAGGTTTTCAAGCAAGATTATTTGGATGGGTGGCTTTTAGAGTTTAAATATTGCTTAAGTAGCTTTTAGGGTATGAATTAGGGTGATTTCAATCAAATTCAGGAGGCAAACCAAGATTTGCAAACATAAGTGAAGATGTTTTCCTTTGAAATCAAGATAAAGTGGAGTGACTGATATTGGCCTTAATTGTTAACCTTAATGAGCAAGCTACTTGATGAGTTGTTTTTATATAAAGTAGTCCAGCCAAAACAACTCAAACAATTAGCCTGAATGCACCACTAAGTCACACAAGTGGTTACCTAGTCTGATTTCTACTCAATTATGTGTTTGGTTGTGTGTACCAATTCCAAAGATCGGACTACCAGTTGAGTATGAAGAATTAGAAAAGGTTATATACCTCTGTGATTTTTTTATAAGCGGTAGCGAGGTGGGTAGAGGTGGAAATCAAAGCAACCAAACTAATCTTAAGGTTTATGAGAACACCTAGGTTAATTAGGGTTTGAATTAAGGTGATAGAATGAAGACTATGGAGAGGGAAGGAATGGGAAAGTTGGGAAAGCACTTACAATTATCTTCAACTACTCTTTACTCCTTTCTACCGCTTGAAGATTCCTTGTTGAAGTACCTGCAAGACAATATAAAAGGGATACAAGAGTGTTAGAGAGCAAATAAGTGCGAGGAATGCTGAAAAGAAATCAAGATCTGTTGCCTCCCCAGCAATGGCATCAAAATGATGTAGTGGAAATTTGTTGTGGAAAGATTTGACTTTAGAAAATCCGTCGTTGTAGTGCGATTTGCAAGAAAATCCCTCAATCAAATAATTTTTCCCGAAACTCAGAATGAGTCCCAGGTCAAACATAGGGTAGCTACGTCGATTCCAAATTTGCAGTTATACTTTTGTAATTTTTTGTTTATAAATGAAACATTCACAATGATCACTATTCTACTTGCAATATAAACACTAAAACAAAAGAGAGAGAGAGAAAGAGATAAAGAGAGAGAAAAAAAACTTTTATACTAAAAATAATGTCATTACAATTACAACTAGAAAGTAGGAAATCTAATCTAGAAAGCGATAAATAGAAGGGGGTGAGAAGTTATCCTCCTCGACGGCTTCTTAGAGGACGAGCCGGACGGACATCGCTTAGAAGAAAGAGAGCGAAGACGAATGACAAAGGACGAATCGGGAAGAATCAGGGGTGAGGCAGGGCATCGACATCGCAGGATCCACTTCCAAAATGAGTACGAAAAAACAGATGGCAAGAGCTCTGCGAAGGGGATGAGAGGTTGTAAATTTTGTATTTTTACTCTAGTGGAGCTTCCCATTGCTTGGGAGCACTAGAGTGAGCTTTAGAACTTTAGTTCTTAGCCCTTAAAGAGTGAAAGAGATGATGGAAGGGATGAAGAAAATGTGGAGGGTGTAGGGGGCTTTTTATAGGTGAGGTTTGAGGGCAAGAAGGACATTGTAAGCTTTAAAATCATTAACTCAGGGTCTTTAGTGACAGATGTAGATGTTGCTGAAGCTAAGCGTCGATGAAGATGCACGGAGGGAGGAGGTGCGTCAGATCTTGATTGCACGACATGGATCACGCGTCGCTTCGCACATGCGTTACACATGGCGAAGGAGCACCTGCTCTCAACTGTTCTGTCGTGAATGAACAGCCAAGATCACGCATGGTTCGCCTTCAGATCGTGCCAAGTGCTCTAATGATAACATCGTCATCTGCCATATTTAGCTTTAATTAATCACAATCAACAAATAAACACACCTACATAACCGTCGAAGAGTATAATTTTACTGTATATTCATTCTAAGAGAAATGCATTAAAATAGGGGTAAAAGTGTAGAATTAACAGAATATCCTAAATGCAGAGCAATCATGGGATTTCCCAGAAGTTAATTAGAGGTCAAATATTCATAAATGTCTAATAAGAGGGTCCATACAGACAGAAATGGGTTTTCACGCACTTCAAGAATTAATGGACATCCGAAATCCTAATTTCTAACCTGCTTAATTAACTGAGGTTTTGGTTGGGATAAAATTCATTTAAACCTTCTAAAAATCATAGAAAATATTCTACAAGATTTGATACTTTTGATTTGACCATTGGAACCCATTTTGACTTAAAATAGTCTTAGACAAATTATTGCCCTAATTTGGGTTTCTATGCAAATTACCCAGTCAAACTTGGTCAAAATCAAAATTCTACTTCACCATTAGATTCTTTGGGTCTAAATTAGGTTTGTACCAAAATTTGGGCTTAATCAAAAATCATATTAACCTAATTTGCATTTTGGTTTAAATTAATTCTTCTTCTCTCAAATTGCCCCTCACCTTTCAAAATATATTGCAGAGACATCCCGAACATTTTCATCTCCTTCACATCTAGGTCTTTGCCGCCATTAGGAATAGCTACAGCCCACCGGTGAGATTCAAGCGAGATTTTCTCGCTCGTTCCAAAATCAAATAATCCCAAATTTGAACCAGAGATCCCTTGAGGAATTCTCTTACAAATGAATCCGGCCTTAGACCCCAAGTCTTTCCCAATCTGTCATGCGAACATGATAAGCCCATATTTGTGAGCTAATTAAATGTCTAAATGCCTAAACATTAAGGTAACACATTCATTTAGATAGTATGCATTAGTATGTAAATAAGTTAGAATATAAGTTGTCTTGTATGCATTTCACATGCATTGTTAGGAATAATAAGTCATTTGGTAAACTTTGTAGGTTTAAACATAAATTTGCCACTATTATTTGTTTATTGATTTCATCTTTACGAATGCATACTGGTGACTGACGTTACAAGGGAGGATGCCATTGAAGATCGCCATTAAAGTAGCTAGGAAGAGTGGATTTGACTTTAATGGCCACGACGCTCCTCCCCATCCAATTGGTTTGAAATCCATCCAACAATTATAAGAAGAGAAACAGACCATCGAGCTTGGGGAGGCCATCACCCACTCCATCACCGTGCTCCGCTCATTACCGTTGGCCTCAACTGTGTGCACAAGTCTACACCACCGCGAGCAGGCGAGGTGACAGACCGTCGTGCCATCAATGGCTTGTGCAGTCTACCATGAGCGTGTGCTTGAAGGCCACGCAGTTATCATTCCTCCCTCCACCTTCACCATGCTCCAACACCCGTGAAGCATCATCCCTCGACCACACCCCCGACTGCCACTATGAGCCACCATCAGCACCTTCAACCGTGCGCCTACCATTCTGTTAAGTCATCCGGGAATCTTCCCGGACGTCTGAAGATCTACACCAACTCCATGACCATGCCTTCCCCTCTCCTCTGTGAGCCAACACCTCTACTCGTACCTCCCTCTACCAATCGCAACAGGAGGACGCCCCCCCTCTTCATCTCTTCCCCCTACCGCCCACGCACAGAGGCCCAGCCCCCTTCATCCTCTCATTACTGCAACAGCGCACAGTTGCACGCACCACCAACTTCATCGTGCAGCCATGCCTCTGTGCACCACCACCATGTGCACACTCCCTCGCATCCTCGCGCGCAACACCACTGCCATCAGCCCTTGCACGCGTGCCCTTGCGCATGCGTCTCCAGCCTCAGCAGTCTCCTCCACTTCCTCTTCTTCCTCTCCATCGACGGCCAACAGAGAGGAACCCAAACTTCGAGCCAGTCACCTCCACACAGTCACTCCCACCGACCACGGTTTTCCACTTCGTCGACGCCATCCACCTCGCCTCGACCCCATGAGGGCAACCACGCCCTCAGAACCACCCACGACAGCCCACACGAGCCAACGAGTCGCCGCCACCACCACCAGCCTTCTTCATCACCGGTGGTGTCTCCAACCACTGCACAATGCCGTTCCACCACCGGAGCATTCCTCTCCACTGTCCCTACTCCTACTACAAGCCACACGCCATTTGTGGCCTCTTCTCCTCGCGCGAGCAAAGGGGAGGAAGTCCCCTGTTTCTCTACAGTAAAGGGTCATATTAGTTATTTCGATCCATGCCATTGCCAAAGTTGATTTTTCCCATTTAGTGAATATTATAATGTTGGCTATTTTGTGAAGATAACCTCCCTCCTTTCCTTAATTACTTTATCAGCATATGTGAGCTCTATGTGCCTCATTTGAGAGGGGTTTTGGCATCGACTTTCCACGATTTCATTTGTGAACATTATTTTTCGAACCTGATGAGTTTTAATAGGCCATTACCTCCCTGTGGACATGACCCACTCTCTCGAGGAGTTTTTTTTAATTATTTTGTTAAGCAATTTTCCACCACTTTGATACTAAAACGACGCATCATTTTATGTGCGAAACAACGAAAGCGAAAATCGTCTTTTCAAATGGTGCCATTGCTGGTGAGGCAACAAGCATGTTAAACTCTCATTCATTTATTTATTAGTTCACACATTTATTTGAGGCACATTTCAATTCAATTATCTATTTGGTGCGAGGTACGCATATTTGGAGACATCTTGTCGCACTAGCCTCAGAGATCAGGCGATCCTTGATGTCGCCAGTAAGGTTGCAACACTGGGAGAAGGAGCATCACACTCGCCTCCGCAACGCCTTGGTGGACCTTGTTTCCCCCACTAAAGGAGATATCTAGGGGACCACATCCTCATCTCATCCATTCAGCTGTAGATAGAATTTAGGTTTTAGAATTTTATTTTCCTACACATACATTTGGTTTGAGAATCGTGTTCTGGGGTACAGTTGAGGGGTTTGCTCCCCAACGTTCTTTTAGGCCACTACGTGGGTAATTTTTGCGAGAGTCTATTCCCATTTATTTAGACTTAGGTTTTTATTTTCTTTCGTGGATTGATTTTATTTTTCTTGTTTGCACATAACTAGGTTAGATATAAATCATAAAAAAAAAAATCGTGAACTGCCTGCTAGAAGTTGCTTGCTTTAAGACGACCATTTAGGTGTGTATCAGCAGTCTGTAGATTTATTTTGCATTTGTGTGCATTTCATTGCTTATTGTTGGGGGCAAGGTATGCTTTCTTTTCCTTGCATTCAATCTTGTTCATGCACTTACATCTAGATTTAATTGCAAGACCACCTAATTGAATTGAAAAGATCTAACAAGTGGTTACATATTTTTTTGAAAAAGGACTTTAAGTTAAGGAGGGACATTTAAAAACTAAGGACTTGATTTTCAAACTTGGCGTGCGATTCAAAATTTCAAATCTTTTGCGGTGTATGCACACTTATATCTCTTGCACCACGGCACGCACTTAGACACTCCCTAGGTTTCGAACTGCTAGGACCAGAGCCTCCTATTACTAGGGTCTAAAGTAACCCAAACTTTAGTTCAGAGGTGAAGTTGCCTCCAAACCATGCGAATTGAGGGTAGTTAAGAAGCACCGCGAAAGCAATGCTTCAAAGGAAGGGCTTGACCCTACTTGCATCCCTCTTTGTTGTGTTTGGTGGTGACTAAACTTTTTGGGCTTTAGGGAGGATCACCTAAGCCCCAGTTAGGTCTTGTTAGGCGTATTGTAGGTCGACAAGTAGGCACATAACTGTTTGGATAACTTGTTTTGTCATCTACAAAATGGACTAAACTCAAGTGCCTAAATTGGTGAAGACCTAAAAAGTCCTCTAATTTGTGTTGGTATTGGGAGGAATTTGATTGTGGTGTGAGTTAGAATGGACCACGTTGACTTTCATCCTTTCACATCTTGCCCACACCCTTACCCCCACTCTGCGATCTTTGATCCCATATGTTGCGATGGTCCATTTTTTGATGGACAAAATGACAACCAGTAGGATCCTTTTTACTCCTATTATAGGAGTATTGGCCTAGTTAAGCCCCAAATTAGTGAACAGAACCTAGGAGCAGGATTTGTCTTGCCCAATATCCCATACAACATAGAAATGCCCAACCCACCCTCCCTGAATAATTATAATGGTTGGATAGAAACTCCTAGGAACTATAAGCCTAAGCTTGACTTCTCTCCTGATAGTAATGATGACCTCTCCTCTTTGAAGATAGAAATATAGAAAATGCAAGACGAAATGATTGAATTATTAGGAGAATCTTCGAGAGCAAGCCAACAAGAAAAAGAAGAAATTAACCACCCAATCTACCCCACTGAGG
The DNA here is from genome assembly GCA_037157565.1 of Thalassia testudinum. Lineage (NCBI taxonomy): Eukaryota > Viridiplantae > Streptophyta > Magnoliopsida > Alismatales > Hydrocharitaceae > Thalassia > Thalassia testudinum. Next base: position 1,730,056 of record JAZHRO010000080.1, read on the forward strand.
ATGAAGTGCACCCCTCTATGCTAGATGCATCTCCCGTGGGAGAGCCACATCCAAAGTTGGGGAATTTTGGGGATTATGTAAGGAAGAATAGCTACTTTTTGAGGATTGATTTTGAAACCTCCCCGCTAGATGACACTTCCTTGAGAGGTCCACGCCTCAAGTGGGAGGAAGATATATATGAAAGTAACTATACATTGGATGAAGAAAGGTGGCAACCCGAGGAAGATGATGATTAGGTTGAGTATCCATCTGAATTATATTAGAGTTCAAAGAAGGGAATGATGGTACCATTAGAAGACCTCGACCCAGAAGACAATATTTTCATGACATTTGATGAAGTGGGCCAAAGTCAAGTTGTTATTCTTTCCCTCCCTTCTTATCAAGAGATGAAACTCAAGCCCACCCTTAGGGAACCTAACCCTGAAGAAATTCACCTATCTGAGGAGTCTGATGATACAATTAGGAACATTTTACCCCAGATAGAGTGTCCCAAGGGATCTGCGGAAATGTTAGATGAATTTAAACCTTAGGTGAATGATGAATTGATGGTTAAGGAGGATGAATTATGTAAGGAACCTGAACTTAGGATTTGGAGTGACATTAAGGGTGATTATGTCTTATTTGAAGAATTAGCTCCCAAATATGTCATGAAGTTGATCAAATCAGGTTTCGTTAGTACACCAATTGATGATACTCTTCCTTATGATGATGAAATAATGGAAAATTTGGAAGCAACTTCTGAGATTTATGTGGATTCACATATAGACTCTGGGGAGGATTTGAGTAAAGGCCAAGAACCGGGGATGAGATTGATAGGGTAATCCCTAGATCTGTTGCTTCCAACCTGCCTTCATTTGATTCGGAGTTACCCTTTGATTCGCCTATGTCTGAAGGTGAAATTTTGACTCCATACCTTGAAATGATCACTAATGAAGTGCAGGAAGATACTTGTGATAGTACAAGGGATGCTAGGGATGCGATTGAGGAATTAGGAAGGTTGTTAGGAATGGACACTAAGCCGATTAGAACCAACCTAGATCTTATGGCCATCCCACAACCTCGAAACTTAGACACCATAGACAAACCCTGGCTTAAAGACATGCTTGCTACTATTTTGACCGAGCGGCTTAACAGACCAATATTTCCTATAATGGGGTACCGGGTATGGATTGATGCTTTCTATGGTCAGTCTATCACCCTGAGGATTTATCTCTGCACCATTCCTTCCCCATCTCTTTTAGAGGATCCTCGTCATCCTCCTCCTACCTCTTTAGAGGCCGTTATTCTAGTTTATCCTTTAGAACCTCCTCTGGTGACCTGGGAAGATTTCATTCCCATCATGGTTAGGCGAGCATTTGCTATTGGGATTCATCAACTCACCAACATCCTAGGTTACCTCTTTTCTAGGCTAGCATTACTTTGCTCATTTTTAGGGCCTATTTCTTTGGTTTTGGAACCTAACTTGCTGGTTCTTTGGTTACTCGACTGCCAACAAAATAACGGCAACCCAACACTAACCCAAGTAATACTCTTCTATGCAATGGGGACATTGCAGATTTTAGGCATGGGGGGTGTACTTGGAGATATACATAGCATTTATACATAGTGCATTCATGCATTTAGTTAAAACATTCTGCACTATATACATTTGCATTGATTTTAAAAAAAACAAGAGAGAGATAGAGAGAGAGAGAGAGAGAGAGAGAGAAAGAAAAAAATTGCATTTAGGCCTATGGTAGAATTGAGCTTAACTGGCTAGACCTTGCAATTCTTAGACATAAGACCGGAACTTTAGGTTAGACTAAGTTGACTCTAGGTGTCGACTTCAGAAGCTAAGTTGAGATACTGGTTTTAGACCCTTAAGGTCCTTTGTGGATTTAAAAACCTAAGTAGGAGTTAAGTTGTGGACCATTCCTCAAGAAGTTGAGGGAGGAAAGCTAGGGATTAAGTTAACGGCTTGGTAGTACCTGGTGTCATTTTCTACCCTTTGGTTTACGGGTCCTCGTAACCTAAGCATCAACATTCCACACACACTTGGTCTTGTGTAAATAATGATCAGCTTAATTCCTTTCTTGAAAAAAATTCGGTTCTCTTAATTCTATCTTAGGAGAAGCTTGAAACCACAACTTGATTGGACGAGTTTCTACCATAGGAGAGGTGGAGTGTATGCTCACCTTGAGGATGTGATGATAACATGTCACCTCCTCGACGCTTGTCCCTTAGGATGTCCATCCTACTGGGGGCATGTAAGCACATTGTGCGATTCAGGTACCATGGGTGGCCCTATCTCGAAGTGCCGATTGCCACAGGCCTGAATTCGCTTAAGAAATCCATGGGCGATACTATCTCGAAGTGTCGATTTCCAGGAGTTCTTGGGGTCGCTATGGGTGGTGCTATCTCGAAGTATGGAAAGCCAGGCACCCTTCGAGGTTCGATGATGGAGACAATGAACCAACACAGACCGTGTTGATAGCTGATCCAAGGTTAGACTTAGAGGAATCAAACAAAAAATTATATATTACAAAAAAAAAATCTTTCTTACTTTCTTTATAGGTTAGCAATCATACCAACCTCAAATAAATCAAACCAATGCACATGCATGGATGCTTTAATCTCTGGGACAAATAAACCCTAGGGTAGAAATAGAAATCAGGGAAACTTGTGCCTGCAACTTGTCTTTAACTGACCGAGTCTGTAACTTAACAACTACTTCAAAACTTAGGTCTAACATTTGTAACTTAACATGTTTCTAAGGGAAGACTGATTGGGTTGGCTAGTCTACTTGGAGTGCTAGGTTATTGCTTGAATTTGCTAGGGACTAGCAAAAATTAAGCATAAGCGCATTTGATAAGCCCTTATTTGTGAGCTAATTAAATGTCTAAATGCCTAAACATTAAGGTAACACATTCATTTAGATAATATGCATTAGTAAGTAAATAAGTTAGAATATAAGTTGGCTTGTATGCATTTCACATGCATTGTTAGGAATAATAACTCATTTAGTAAACTTCGCAGGTTCAAACATAAATTTGCCAATATTATTTGTTTATTAATTTCATCTTTACGAATGCATACTGGTGGCTGACATTATGAGGGAGGATGCCATTGAAGGTCACCATTGAAGCAGCCGGGAAGAGCGGATCTGACTTTAATGGCCACGACGCTCCTCCCCATCCAATTGGTTTGAAATCCATCCAACCATTATAAGAAAAGCAACAGACCACCGAGCTTGGGGAGGCTACCACCCACTCCATCATCGTGCTCTGCTCATCACCACCGACCTCACCCGTGTGCACAAGTCCACACCACCGCGGGCAGGCAGGGTGACAGACCGCCGCGCCATTAGTGCCTTGTGCAGCTTACCGTGAGCGTGTGCCTGAAGGCCATGCAGTTATCATTCCTCTCTCCACCTTCACCATGCGCCAACACCATCACCGCGAACCTTTGTCCCTCGACCGCACCCCTAACCGCCACTGCGAGCCACCATCAACACCTTCAACCATGTGCCTACCATTCAATTAAGTTGTCCGAGAATCTTCCTGGACGTCTGAAGATCTGCACTGACTCCGCAACTACGCCTTCCCCTCTCTTCCGTGCGCCAACACCTCTACTGCATGCCTTCCTCCGCCAATCGCAACAAGAGGACCCCCCCTCTTCATCCCTTCCCCCTGCTACCCACGCACAGAGGCTTGGCCCCCTTCGTCCTCTTGCACCTACAGCAACGCACAACTTCACGCACCACCAACTTCACCATGCAACCATGCCTCTATGCACCAGTGCACTCCCTCGCATCCTCGCGCGCAGCACCACCGCCATCAGCCCTTGCGCACATGTCTCCAGCCTCAGCAATCTCCTCTTCCTCCTCTTCTTCCTCTCCATCGACAGCCAACAAAAAGGAACCCAAACTTCGAACCAGTCACCTCCACACAGCCGCTCCCACCGGCCATGGTTCTCCACTCCGTCGACGCCATCCACCTCGCCTCAACCCCATGAGGGCAGCCACGCCCTTAGAACCACCCACAGCAGCCCGCGCGAGCTAGCAAGCCACCGCCGTCGGCCTTCCTTGTCATTGGCAGCATCTCCGACCATCGCACGCCGCCATTCCACCACTGGAACATTTCTCTCCGTCGTCCCTTCTCTTACAAAATGCCATGCCGCCATCCGCGGCCTCTTCTCGTGCGAGCAAACAGGAGAAAGTCCCGTGTCTCTCTACAGTAAAGGGTCATATTACTTATTACGGTCCATGCCATTGCCAAAGTTGATTTTTCCCATTTAGTGAATACTATAATGTTGGCTATTTTGTGAAGATAACCTCCCTCCTTTCCTTAATTACTTTATCAGCATATGTGAGGTCTATGCACCCATTTGAGAGGGGTTTCGACGTCGACTTTCTGCGATTTCATTTGTGAACATTAGTTTTCGAACCTAACGAGTTTTAATAAGCCATTACCTTCCTGTGGACATGACCCGCTTTCTCGAGTGGTTTATTGTAATTGTTTTGTTAAGTGGTTTTCCACCACTTTGATGCTAAAACAACGCATCATTTTATGTGTGAAACAACGAAAGCGAAAATCGTCTTTTCAGAACACATGAAAGATTCGAGTATCTTTTTGTGTGCAAAGCTGTCAAGCTTGAAAGCTTCTTTCCAAGTTTAGAAACCTCTTCCTTAGGCCTATAAAAGGACCTACATCACATCGCCGACCTCTTTAGCTTGGTTTGGAGGCTAGTTCCACTTTCTTCCCTTCTCCCCGACATCCATCTCCAACACTCCAGCGAGCTTCTCTGACCACCTTCCCTGTCCACCCTTACAGACCATAGCGGGTGGATTCTTCTTCCTCACCTTCGTCCGTACGTCTCAATACCAGCAGCCACTATCTACACCCCCTCGTCGTTGCTGCTTCTGCCAATGGAGACTTCATCTCCTCCAAGTCCAGTGTCCAATGATAAGGACTCTCTCCCCTTTCGACTGTTAGTTTAGGATTAGTTAGGTTCCTTCCTATCTCTACTTTTTATCTCATTTGTCATTCAAATCAACCCATGTCGCCACCGCACGCCACCTTCATCTCCACCTCTGACCACACCTCTAGCGAGTCTGCTCGACCTCCACAACCCACAAAACAACTCGCCACCTACTCCACAACCTCCGCCACATCACCATGAACAAAAGCCCTAACCTATTTTACCCTATCGACCACCCAAACCACCCACTAACCAAACCCACCTCGGCACTCCATCTCTGACTCTGTCAAACCTCTACACTCCACCAAACTCCACAAGACCACCGCCAATACACTCCACATCCTCCAACGACACTATTGAACCATTTAACGAGGGCTTTCAAGCTCGTATTTGTGTGTCAGGATCCTCGCCATCGCTCTGCCGTTGCGCCATTCTTTCCGACGCTGTTCATAGTGTTCTTGCCACAATAGCCCCAGGTGCTACCTCTAGGACATGTGGGTGGCTTCCAGGCATCCTCCCAGCTGGTCAATTGAAGACCCCATCCACTCCAGCTTCCTCGATTGGGAGATCCTCATAGCTGCAACAGCATGCAAGGAGGGGGACTGGTTTAGTCCCACATCGGTGGTAGAAAAGCACGTGCATGCGCATAAATTGATTTTATGCATATGCCTAATCGCCTCAAGACACACTGAGGGTGAGGTCCCCGCCTTACCCACACACCCAACCCGCCTAAGCTATTCACTCCTCGGATACGACACCACGCATGCAGCCCTAAACCCGGTTACTGTGCATGATCCGAATGCTCAATTGGTTACTTGGTTATCTAAGGAAGAGGAAGAGGCAGGAAAGAGAGAGAGCGAGGGAGGGGAGGGTTTTACTCTCTGATGTTTAACTTTGTGCAGACACTTAGCTGCTGAGGAGATTGGCTTCCCTTGTGCATGAGAGAAAGAAGAAGAGAAAGAGAGCAAAGCAGGAAGGGAAGAGGCCTTTGCCTCTCTTGAAGGTACTATAGCAGGGGACGTTTAAGTCGTTTGATTTGAGGACCCGTTGTCTGATAGCCCTCTGAACAGTATTGTGGATCTATTTGCCTTCGTGGATATATAAGTGGTTCTGGTTACTGTTTGTTTATTTGATATTATTGAGTAATTGATATTTATACGCTTAAGACTAATAATTGCTGATTTAAATCGTCATTATTTTATCTTAGACATCTTTTTGCCTTGTCAAACTCTTGAAATACTCATGTTTTATATTGAAGATCAATTTTGAGTAATTATTATTCATTGAATATCATTATTGGCTTAACTTCTTATGCTCATTTACATATTCATCTTGATTACCGCGTGAATTGCAATACTTGCTCCCTATGTTCGACCTCGGACTTCATTTTTAGATATTCAAGTTATAAATTGTATTTGTTGAGAGAGTTATTTCGGAGATTTTACAACAACAAAGCATATCGAAAACTCCTGGCTAACTCCTCGTAACATTTTGGTGTCGTTGCCAGGGAGCAACGTGCAATTCACTGTAATTCTTGTTTTTATTTGATTATATTTGAGCACTAACTTACCCTGTTTGTTTCTGCTAATTTTGCGAGGTACATCACGTAGAGATCTTCCACGAAAAACAGCCACTCCCAGGGCAGGTAATTTATGTTCTTCCCTAATCAACCTTCTGATCTTGTGAAGATAAAAATGGAAACAAATCAATTACGAACTACCTACCTTATTTTCATAGTAATCATCATTAAAGAGGCAAGTTTCCTGATTTACGAAAAATTTTTCATATCTGATTGAAGCATGAGGTGATTCTATTTAGAATTCCCTACCTTGTTTTCCTGTACCAATTAGGGACTACGCTTAATTCCTAAATCACTTTGGGCTAACACACTTCTTGCTTGAAGCCCAAGGTGAACATTTTAAAATCAAATTAGACTTGGAATAGAGCCAATTAGGGTTTTCAACATTAGGGTTTGAAGAGCTTAGTTCACATTTGCCTGAATTAAAGGAATAAACCCTCCCGCATTTGTGTGCTACTCGTACCCTTGTTTGAAAAGATCTAATCAAGAATCCTAAAATTAGGCTCTAAGATTCACTTGAACCTTAAAAATCTTAGACCTAATAACTTGAGAGTCAAATCAGGGTGGTCTTTGGGTCTTGACCCAGAGTTCATTCTCCATCTTTTAGGGCAGGTCAGGTGAAGTTGACCTACATTGTGGGTCAATCAACCTCCAAATTAAGTCACAAGTCAAATAAAGTTCTAATCAAGTGAAATTCAAGGCACTAATTAGGCTAAAAATTGGTAGACTTAAGGTCTTAAGTCTATACATTCCGGTCTACTTGGAACCGTAGTGACAAGGAAGGTCAAGTGGGGGAACCCTGTAACCCGTGGGGACACTCTACCGTGTAGGAGTCCTTACAGGGCTCTCCCTTCCTGACTGCCTAGGTATTTCTCGGGTGTGCAGATTTCTGATTTAGAGGTATCATCCGCTTCAAAACAACCTTAGTCATCCAAAAATCTTTTGGTGCCTTGATTGGGTCCAATTCATATCTAGTCCCACATCTTTTCTCTAGAGCACATACACAGGAAAGGTCATTAGGTTGTTAACCTAAGAGACCTCATTAGATCTTCTCAGGGATTTCTAATCTGATCTGATTAACTACAATCAAAATCTGAATTCGATTCTACATCTTGATTCCACCACCTGATTTGAAAATACAACCTGGCAACTTAGGAAGACCAATTTGGAAACTTGAATCCCAAAATGATCATAAAAGACAAAGTGATTGAGGTTGCCCTTAGATATTTTAAAGATTATCTGGCTAGCGTGATTCAGGTTAATGTCCCAAAAACAACAAAATTCATTATGAACCATGTTAGGCTACTGCTTACTCAACTAAGAAATGGTTCAACCCAGGAGACCCTCATACTAGAATTTAATGAAGTTTGCGAATTGCATAGAATAAAGGGTTTACATTGCTTTGCAAATTCATCACTATAGGAGATACACCAAGATCTCATTGAGAAATGTGCAGATATTCTAAATCTTTTACGAGAAGCCATTTATGAGACATCTTTGAGTGATTCTAAAGCCTCCCTAGAGCCTGGGTTAGACACTCAGAATTGTTGTGAACCCCCAACCCAAATGAATTCAGATTCAAACTTTATAACAATTGGCATACCTAATCTTGATGAGGGTTGAGAGGATCCAATTGAAGGTGTTCCCAATTCTGAACCGACCTTAGAAAATCTTGAAGTTGGCACACCAAGCCTAGATTTCCTAGACACCTGTAATGATGAGCTTAAAACAGAACTTCTCGAGAATGTAAATCCCGAGCCTTATCCTGTTAAGGTGATTCTCAAGAATAATGCTGGCACTTCAATAGAGCCCAGCCTAGATTCTAGTGATCAAATCCTTACCCTTAACCTAGAATCTAGATTCGAGCCTATTTGGCATAATTATGAGGCCCAATGTGATGAGAATCAGATTTTGAATCTAGAATACGATACAGGGCCTGTATTTGATGAATGCACCTCACCAACCTCCTCAGAGACACAAATTGATTTTTCCAAAGTCATGCCGATCTATGATACAGAAATCTAGGGGTTGGAAGAGCTAGGACTCAATTGGGTCTATCCTTGGAACCAAGAACCTGAGCCCATACCTAATAAGGACACCTTTTTAAGCTCAAAATCTGAAATTAGGTTAGATCCAAGTCTAGTTGTTGCTCCTACACATCTTGATCCTTTTTATGGTGGAACCTCTGATCTGGAATCGAGTTCAGAACACGATCTTTGCAAGTTCTCCGATGATTTCGAATCTTACTCTGATTTCGGAGAACTATTGTTTCCTAATGACTCCAAACCAGTTTACGACCTCAGTGACCACGACCTGCCCTTTGATTTTCACGTTGAGGTCAATGATTTGAATCTCCATGATGCCATCTCTTCTATTGCACATACAGAACCTTCTCAAATCCAATTCCAACCCCAACTCGCCATCAGAATCAATTTCTACTCTGATTCTCATCTCTATGATCCAGTCGCACATGACTCTTCTCCATCTTTTCATCGAGTTTCACACATCAATCAGACTGATAATCACGTCCCATCTTTCCTTGATCACTTTCGTAGGGATCTGACATCCTCCACACTCTTTTTCATTTAAGGATCCCTAATCTGTCCAGGTTGATCCAATTCAGCCAAACCCGCGATTCGCACGGCAACATCCTTCTAAGTCACCGAATATCTGGTGGGCTCCACATCTATTGATTCACATCTATCATCCCACCAAACTGATTGGGTTTGGACTGCATCATCAGCCTGTAGATCTGAACAAGCACTTGGTTGGACCAACCAAGCTATTGATCAAGGTACTTGTTCTACAAAATTCTACTGATTTGACCACTCCTCCATGACCACCTTTTGCTTGGCTGAAGGCATTGAATTTAGCACATAATGGGAGGTAACCCACCATTCCAAAAAATTGAGACCCTTCTGATCATCCTTTTGACCTTCATGTCTACTGCACTTAGAGTTCAGTGTTAAAATAGTCGACTCCACCTTTGGTATTCGTATCAAAGCTTGAAATCGTCCACAATAGTTATCCCAACCCATTCACCCACCTGTTGACCCTGTTCTAACCCATGAACCTAACTAATTTCATACCCTCTTGTTTACAATGACGACATTGGAAAACTTAGGCATAGGAGGGTGTTAAAGTGCAAACACATAAAAATTTAAGTTTCTGAAGGGTTCTCACAAAAAAAACTCATTCAAAAAACCAAAAAATAATAAAAATTGAAAAAGAACAAAAAATAGAAAGGGGAGGAAAATTTTATGAGCTTAATTGCATATCATTTTGAAGAGGAAAAGAGGAGGTGATTTAAATGTTAAAAAGGAGCCACAAATTTGAAACAAAAAGTGTTAGTCTTAGTAAATAATCATGGAATCTACTTAAAGTTCTAAACCAAATCAAAAGAAAAGAAAATTAAGTCCTAAAATAATAGAGAGACATGGAAATTAGCATGAGTGTTGTTCTTAGGCCTCTTGGGCTTGTTGTTTAGGCTTAAAAATTTACGTATCAGTTAAGATCCAAATAGTCCTCAAGATGTTGAGGAAAATGTGAAGCTTATGTATTAGGTCTAAGGCTTAAGGATTATTCGACCTCATTAACAGACCTCTGGTTTGCGGGACTCGGTAATCTAAGCACCCTAATCCACACACAGCCTGGTTGAGTACACTTAATCAATCAAAATCACCAAAAAGCGTTTATTCTATTCTGAAAAAGCTACCTAGATTAGGAGCAGCTTTAAAACACAAGTTGATTTTGACGAGTTCCCAGTGCGGAGAGGCGGGAAATTTTCCTCGAAGATGCGTAATAACATATCGTCTCCTTGGTGCTTGTCTCCTACGATATCTAAATATCTTACCGGGGGCATGTAAGCACCTTATGCTGGTTCAGGTGAAATAGGCGGGATTATCCTGAAATGTCAATTGTCAGGGCCCGAATTTAGCTATAGAACACAATGGGTGGCACTATCCCAAAGTATTGAAAGCCAAGGTTCTGGGGGTTGCCATGCGTGGTGTTATCTTGAAGCATCAATTGACAGGGACCCTGTGAGGATTGATGGTGGGAACTAGGAATCCGATACAAACCATTTTTTTGAACCAATCTGAAGCAAGAAATAAAGAAAAGAAAAAGAGATGGAAGTCTCCAAAAATGTAAAAATTCTTCTATCCCTCTCTCTTACAAAAAACGTACTGCAAACTAAACCTAGACTAATCATGTTACAAGTACGGGTGCTTTAACCGCTGGATCCAATGAACCTTAAGATAGTTTCTGTGGGCCTTAGAAACCTTCGCAAAAGACTGATGCTAATGCTGGTCAAGTCTGGATCTTGGTTGGTACTTAAGTACCTCTAGGCCTATTATTGGTATTCTGACCTAGTCTCTAGAGAAAAAGCACACATCAGAGATCTGAGCAACAAAGGCATGGTCTAGAATTCGAGTAAATTCCATAAGATTTTGCGAAGGGACTAGCAAAAGTTAGGCATGGTCTAGAATTCGAGTAAATTCCATAAGATTTTGCGAAGGGACTAGCAAAAGTTAGGCATGGGGGTATGATGATAACGTCATCATCTGCTATATCTAGATTTAATTAGTCACAATCAACAAATAAATGCTCCTACATAACTGTCGAAGAGCCGTAATTCACTATATATTCATTCTGAGAGAAATACATTAAAACAAGAGTAAAACTACAGTTTTTACAAAATATCCTAAATGCAGAGCAATCATGGGATTTCCTAAGAGTCAATTAAAGGTCAAACCGTCATAAATGTCTAATAAGAGGGTCCATGCAAATAGAAACGACTTTTCACGTATTTCAAGAAATAATGGACATCCGAAACCTTAATTTCAGACCCACTTAATTAACTGAGGCTCTAGTTAGTATAAAATTCATCTAAACCTTCTAAAAATCATAGAAAAATATTATACAAGGCTTGGTACTTTTGATTTGACCATTGAAACCCATTTTGACCTAAAACAGAGTCTCAAACAGACAGTTGCCCTAATTTAGATTTCTATGTAAATTACCCAGTCAAACTTGGTCAAAATTGAATCGTGACTTCACCATTAGATTCCTTGGGTCCAAATTAGGTTTGTACAAAAATTTGATCCCAATCAGAGATCATATTGACTTAGTTTGCATTTTGGTCCAGTTTGATTCTTCTTCTCTCAAATGGTCCCTCAGCTTTCAAAATATATTGCAGAGACCCCCTAAGTTTGTCATCTCCTTCACATCTAGGTCCCTGCCGTCATTAGGAATAGCTTCAGCTCACCGGCAAGGCTCGAGCGAGATTTTCTCGCTCATTTCTTAATCAAATAATCCCAAATTTGAACCAAAGATCCCTTGAGGAATTCTCTTCCAAATGAATTTGGCCTTGTATCCCAAGTCCTTCTCAATCTCTCATGCAAACACATGAAAGATTCGGGTATGCTTTTGTGTGCAAAGTTCTCAAGCTTGAAAGCTTCTTTCCAAGCTTGGAAACCTCTTTCTTAGGCCTATAAAAGGACCTACAACGCATCGCCGACCTCCTTAGCTTGGTTTGGAGGCAGGTCCCCCTTCTTCCTTCTCCCTGACCTCCATCTCCACCAACTCCGGCGACATTCTCCTACCACCTTCCTCGTCCACCCTCACAAACCATAACGGGTGGATTCTTCTTCCTTACCTTCTTCCGTGTGTCGCAATACCAGCAGCCGCTATCTACACCCCCTCATCATCGCCGCTTCTCCGACCGAAGACTTCAACTCCTCCAAGTCTGACTTACCACCAACAAGGACTCTCTCCCATTTCGACCGTTAGTTTAAGATTAGTTAGGTTCCTTCCTATCTCTAGTTTCTTTTTATCTCATTTGTCATTCAAACCGACCCACGCTGCCACCGCATGCCACGTTCGTCTCCACCTCCGGTCACACCTTCGGTGAGTCCACCCCACCTCCACAACCCACCAAACAACTCTCCACCTACTCCACAACCTATGCCACATCACCACAAACAAAAGCCCTAACCTATTCCACCCTATCGACCACACAAACCACCCACCAACCAAACCCACCTCCGCACTCCATCTCTAACTCCATCTGACCTCTACGCTCCACCAAACTCCACAAGACCACCACCAATACACTCCACGTCCTCCGACGACGCTATAGAAAGATTTAACAAGGGCTTTCAAGCCCGTATTTGTGTTTTAGGTTCCTCGCCGTCGCTCCCCCACCGCGCCATTCTTTCTGACGTTGTTCGTGGTGTTCTTGCCACAATAGCCCCAGGTGCTACCTCCAGGACAAGCAGGTGGCTTCCAGGCATCCTCCCAGGTGGTCAATTGAAGACCCCATCCACTCCAGCTCGATTGGGAGATCCTCACAGCTGTAGCTACATGCAAGGAGGGGGACTGGTTTAGTCCCACATCGATGGGAGAAAAGCGCGTGGATGCGCATAAATTGATTTTATGCATATGCCTAATCGCCTCAAGACACACTGGGGGTAGGTCCCCGCCTTACCCGCACACCTGACCTACCTAAGCTATTCACTCCTCGACTGCGACACCATGCACGCAGCCCTAGACCCAATTACTGTGCATGATCCGAATGCCTGATCGGTTACCCAGTTATCCAAGGAAGAGAAGAGGCAGGAAAGAGAGAGAGCAGGGGAGGGAGGGTTTTGCTCTTTGATGTTTAACTCTGTGCAGACACTTAGCCACTGAGGAGATTGGCTTCTCTTGTGCGTAAGAGAAAGAAGAAGAGAAAGAGAGCACAGCAGGAAGGGAAGAGGCCTTTGCCTCTCTTGATGGCACTGTAGCAGGCAACGTTTAAGTTGTTTGATTTGAGGGCCCATCGTCCGATAACCCTCTGAGCAACACTGTGGATCTATTTGCCTTCGTGGATATATAAATGGTTCTAGTTACTGTTTGTTTATTTGATATTATTAAATAATTGATATGTATATGCTTAAGACTAATAATTGGTGATTCAAATCACCATTATTTTATCTTAGACATCTTTTTGCCTTGTCAAACTCTTGAAATAATGATGTTTTATATTGAAGATCAATTTTGAGTAATTATTATTCATTGAATATCTTTATTACCTTAACTTCTTGTGCTCATTTACATATTCATCTTGATTACCGCGTGAATTGCATTACTTGCTCCCTGTGTTCAACCTCGGACTTCATTTCTAGATATTTGAGTTATAAATTGTATCTGTTGAGAGAGCTATTTGGGAGATTTCGTTGAATGAACGCATATTTAAAACTCCCGAAAAGCCTTGTCAACATATTCTGTGTACGATTGTGCAAGCAATCACTCGTGTAGATGCGCGTGCAGTGCACTTCTCCATCCGATGCCCGACAGGAAGCCACGTCGTGCCCATGTAGCTGCTTTATCGCGATTGCACGTTTGAATTTCACCTCCGCTCGCCTGCGCTGCACATTTGAGGCACAGGACAGTTCGAACCCGCACCTGTTGGTTGCGAGTAGCACGGCCGATCGTTGCACCATGCTGCTAGAGTGTCGTGCCGAAGAAAATGGTGGCGTAGGATCTTGACCGTTGGATGGGCATCCGACAGTTGAGATTGTGTGAGGCTGTGCCCCTTTAGCGCTGAGGTGCGGGTGTTGGGCTAGGTGGCGGCTGCTGGGCTGTTAGATGATGATCCAACAGTCCAGAATGTGCATTGGAGGTGCTATAGAGAGTGGATGGGCGACCTCAGATGGCTTTGATGGCACTACGTGGCATCATCTAAGTCGTCCATCTTCTTTTGCTCATAGGTGGTGCCACGGTTATTGGATTGAACCAATTTTTGTGCCATTGGGCTGCGATCATCAATCCGAACCCATCTATACGGTTGGATTTTTATCTGAGTCACGGATTTACACCACCTTACCCCTTGCCTTCTGATCTTTCTCAAACTGTATCTGATGCTACGGAAGTCCCTTCGAGGCGATTTTGGAGTTGTTGAACTCCGATCGTCACCCTGATCATATCCATACAGTTGGATCTTAAACCCGAGGCCCTGAGAAATATTACCTTATTCCCTAACCATAAAAAGGGGTGAATTACTATACAATTTGTAGAAATTAACCTAAATGCATGATGATGCATGTTATGCAATATTTACAATGCGTGATGCTTCTATGATATTAAGAACATGCATAAATAAATATTTTTGGCTACTCAGATGTTTACGCATCAGTTAGACAAATAACCAGGAGTAGAAGGACCCTGCTCAACCACCTAAGAATGTGCGTTTGGGTTCCTCTAATTCCTGTACCCTTGGGCCCTATTACCCTAATTTTTTAAATTTTGAGGGTTGGGTAAGGGTTGAGATGGTAAGGATTTGGGTTGTCGGGTATTAGCAATAAGCTTGAATTGCAAGTTGCCCAGTGAGGTTTTCATCTATTGCATATGCTGGAGCATTGATCCTTGCATCTCCATCATTTGTCGGTTCAAATCAGTCTACCCTATGGGTTGTTGGGCATTCTAAACTGGCTGATTGACTTGTCTTGGGGGCAATTGGGTGTATACATGACCCTGACCCATAGGTCTTTGAGGTGCATAGTTGATGGGTTGCATCTAGGTCTGCTTCCCATAGTTTTTCCAAGCGAAATTAAGGTGGTTTCTCCAACTCGAGGTATAGGTGTTCAAATACGAGTTGGACCTAGAATTCTCCTGTACATCATGCACATCCTCATAGGGTGAGGATAGATGAAGGAAGGATCACAACAACTGGTATCGAAGACCCCAGTTTGGAACTTGTAAGGTTCCAAGAAATGTCGGCTCATAGGCTGAGCCGACTCAAGTTGATTAACAAAGTCTCATACCGTGGGAGCTTATGAAGAATGGAATACTAAGCTATGGGATTGAGTGGATCTAGAACTACTAGAGTTTTCGGCCATCCACTCTTCCATCTTCTTTGCAACCAGATCCACCTTAACTAATTTGTTACAAATCAATTTCATGTCAAATGAATGAGAGTCCTAGACCTCATTAGCATTTAACCTGGGCTGTTGGGATCGATTAAAGGTCTCCATGGAGGTGTAGTTTATTTAGTTCTATCTCATTTCCTCGAACAAGTCGTATGCGCTATCTGCATCCTTGTTGAGGAAATTACCTCCGCAGGAAGCATCCACGTGATTACAAAGTTGCTCTCTCAACCCATGATAGAATATGTGCACGTGTTGCCATTTCAGCACCTCGTGATGTGAACACTTCCGCAATAGGTTCTGGAATTGCTCCCAAGCGCCATGATGCGATTTGCCCAGCTACTGGACAAAAGTGGTAATCGCCCATCGTAGAGCATTAGTACGTCCAACTAGGAAGAATTTCATAGAGGCCAATTTAAGATCAATCCAAGTTACAATGGACCTTCCAATAGTCTGGTACCAATGTGCGGCCTTATCCCTAAGAGAGTAGGGGAAGTCTCATGATCATTTGCTCCTCATTCACATTTCGTGCCATGATGGTCTAAACCAAAGTGGTTAAGTCCTCCAAGTGCTAGAATGGGTCCTTGGAGCCAAGTCCATGAAAGTGTTTAATCAGGCTTAGCACCTGGAGCTTAATTTCTACATCTCCTACAAGTATCATAGCACCAGGATGATCCCATAGTTTGAAGGATCATAGAAATCCTTCAAGGGCCAAGCACCCTGACCATTCATACACTGGAACCACTCTTGCATCTGCTACAATTGGTCCAGCTACCTCTGAATTAGCTCTTGCTGGTTCAAAGGTGGGGCAGGCGGTGGTTGGTCAACCATAGGGTCTGCTTAGCTAGAAGTCAACCTACATCTCCAAGAATGGTCAAAAGGTCCTTCCAATCTCGGATTCAGTGACCTTCTTCCAAGCATGTGATGGGTCTACTTTAGTAACATTAATTGTGCATAAGAATAATTAATTCTAAGATTAAATGGGACTTTAAGTATGTAATACATTGAAAAGTTAGTGGAGTCATGATTTAATATTCCTACACAATTCTTTGATGTAGTACATGTTGCATATAATTAATCATTCATGTGTGTACTTATTACATGGGATAATTCAAAATAACATCTTACATATAAATTATGAGAAGTTTTGTTGAGAAAGAAATCAAGGAACATGAGACAGAATTCATATTTGTTTCCATCAAATTTTTAAAAAATTCTCATTGAATCTTTCTTTCTTGATTTTATCTTTATCAATCTCTCTCTTACCCAAAAAAAAAAAACCTTCGGCCATTGCTCCCTCTCCGTTAATCTTTCATTCTCTCTTTTCTTTTTCTCTTTATAATAGGCACACGAGGACTGCACATGATTTCCCCCTCTCTACATGGAGGAAAACATCCACTTCTTCTAACCATGAGCCACCAACTGTGTCCTGCTCCTCCTTAGATCTCCTTCCCACAGCGACCGCAGCAAGCCACACGGTGACAGTGTGTGGTTTGTGCCGTAACTATCACTGCGAGCCTCCTTGACTCGACGTTCATCACCGCGCTCCACCTTCTTCCTGAACTGCGACCGTACCCGCATCACCACCGCGCATCCTCGACTGTGAGCCATCCACGACAACCATCCATCGTGAGCCTACCTTTATCAACTGCAACCGTGCATCACCATTGTGCTCCACCCATCAACCATCATGCGACCATCCATCACCACCACATGCCTCCATAGTGATCGTTAACTTCTCGACGACAACCGTGCCTCCTCTCTGTGGCCATTCTCTCCTTGAAGCTTTCATCCTCGCTGCTTCAACCTTCCCGCGACCATCCTCATCTTCTCTCCTCTAACCGCTCACCCAACTGAGAGACCACCACCACATGCATGCTCTCCTCCCCCACACACACGACCCAATAGTGCTGAAGACCCTCCTCTCATTCATCTCTCTACCTCACGGCCAGCAACACCGCATCTCCTTGACACCTCGACCCTTGGGCCGCAACAGCAGCTCTAGCAGGGCCGACAACCTTCTGTTGGTGTTAATTCCTCAAACCCTTAATGGCTTAATTGAAATTAACCCACCTCTGACTTAGGATGGACCTGTACAACATCTTGTCTCAACTGGACCTCATGCTGTCTGGGTACTGGTATTGGTAGACCAGTACTGATACAGTTATGGGTTCTATATTCAATCGGTATCGGTACTGATGCCAAGTACCGGTACCTATGAGTTATTGTTTAGAACCCAAGTCTAGATGAGTACTCGTCTAGTACTCACTATGTACCAATACTCATGTTGAGTACTGGTACTTGTAGAGTACCAGTATTACTCCAGAAACCAACTAATCTCAACGAGTGCTGGTACTCATGAGGAGTACCGGTACTTGTAAGCTACAGGTCCTGATGATTTGAAGCCTAGAACCTGACCCGGGACTCATGTGTACCGGTACTCATGGTGAGTACCAGTACTTGTAAGTCTTAGTTTAGGACTTAAGTCAACCTAGAGCTGATCTGAAGGTTGCATGTACCAATACTCATAAAGAGTACCGGTACTAGCAACCTACAGTACACTAAAGGGACCAAAGAATGTATCTTATCTGTACCAGTACTCCTCATGAGTACTGGTACTTATGGCGATTTCAGATTGTGTTTGTGCGATTTTGAGAATACCAAAAGCTAGATCTAAACATGTGGGTTATGACAAAATGAAATAAGCTATTTAAACAGAACTATCTGAACAAAATGACATTCATTGGTAAACAAAATAATATATACATATATGTGCATCAATATGCAAATAATATATGTGATAATGTCCCTTGATCAGAATATTAAAGATGGTTTATGGAGAAGAAGGTTACCTAGATTCATTATCAACAGAGAAGATAAAGGCTGAAGTATGGATCTTCAAAGAGTTCCTAATGATTTTAGGAGAGGCCTAACCTTTGCTCTGAAAAGAACCTCTTCTTCTCCCAGCTGTCTCCCTTCTTCTCTCCCTCTCACAGCTCACGATAGGGGCTTGCTAGAGAGAAAATCACATTTAAGGCTCACGGGGACCATGACTACCCTAATAATCAAACAATTAGTGTGACTAATTGTTTGGGTGAATTGTAACTTCTCCCATCGAGAAGTCACTATTCACAACTGTAAATCTCTGCACATATGCTTTAGACATCACACTAAACCATTTGCATTCACGCCCATGCACTCAAAACAACTTAATTTGATCACTCTAAAATGGGCTTTAAATGACAGTCACTTATTATTATTTGATTATATCAATATGTATGTTTACACATACAAGTCCATACATTGGATTTTAATCCAACACCCTCTACATCTTCGCGCACCATCTTCTTCTCTATCATCTTCGACCTTTGTCAACGGAGAAGAACCCATCACTAGAGGGTTCACCCTCCACGCAACCAGCACCACAACCCTCCGTTTGACATGACATCGACTACATTGGACTCGCCTGTCACCAGCCTAGCCACACCTTCAGCAGCACCTTCCACAATCCACACACATGAGCAGACGAACCCACCTCCAGTGACGTCCTTCCCTCCATCTGACGAAGTACGATCACCTCCATCAACACCGTCACCACCAACGGAACGCCCGCCACGTCCTCAACCTCCTCCGAGCATGGTGCTGCTAGCTGTGCTTCCTCCACACACTCACAAGGGGGATTCATCCCCTGTTTGCAACAATAGAGAGCACATTAAATTTTATATTTCATGCCATTAACAAGTTTTTATTTTGATTATTTAATATATTACGTAGGAATTTGCTAAGAAGCCCTCACATTTTCTCTATTTTCATGCAACATATGATCGATTTCACTCTTTCTCACATTAATGAATGAACACATCAAATATTCCATGGATTTCTCTATAAATTTGTGATTGTGAATGCGAGATATATGAGTTTATTGGTCTATTCCTCCCTGTGGATACAACATCGTGATTTCGTGGTTAATTTTTCCTAATAAATATTTTTAATCTAGGATTTTTCCACCACATAATTTACACCACGATGATGTATTTTTTCTGATATCATCTTTCAAGCAAAAATTTCCCGATCAGCATGCACTGGAAGTCGGAAGGACAAGAAGAAAGGAACCATACAGCACAAAAATACATGCCTGTCCTTAAGTTAGGTAATCTAAGGACCTATGCTCCAAGATAAATCCTAACCAAAAAATGAATTATGTATTATCCTCAATCCAAAAGCTAGTTAAGTTGGGTCGACAAAGCAGGGGGAGCATGACCCGAAGGTCGCTAATTATCAAAACCCTTGCTTACTTAAGTCACTTGACAATTAGGCCCTCCAACTTAGCACCTTCTACAAGAAGCAGACATCACTAATTCAAGTTATGGTGTGGAGAATACCCTGAAACAGATTGGATGAACTCTTAGGGCGAACGTCTACTCAGTTTTAATTAGGGCATGGGATAATAGTGTTCTTGGAATGTGATGGACCCTTAAATGGGTTGTGCCCTTAATGATAAATTCAGGAGTGTATGTGCACAACCAGGGGTTTTCAAGAAAGATTATTACTAATGAAGAGAATTTAAGGATTCAAATCTTGCTTAGTAGCTTTTAAGGTTCAAATTCAGGTTGATTCAATCAAGTTAATGAGGCAAACCAAGTTCTGAAAGTACGGGTGTAGATATATTCCTTTGGAAATCATAAAGAATATGGAGCACCTAGTTCAGTCCTAGAATTTGAATCCTACTGGGCAAGCTATTAAATGAGTCTGTTTTAATTAAAGTGGCGTGGGCCAGTCAAATCAGACAAGTGGCCTGATGCACCACTAATTAAGGCACACAAGAGTGGTTAGCCTAATCTGATTACTACTCACTTATTTGTCTAAACCATGCAAGTGTATTGGGTCCACAGGTCTGATCCCCGATTAAGTGATTCAATCAAATCCAAAGTGATGTGCCTTGAGTGTGCGGGTTTTTGGGTGTTTATATTTTTTAGCTTAATCCCACAAACAGAGAAAGTATTTTTTTTTATCAGCGGGTGGGTCGAGTGACAAACAGTACAAAAATCTGACTTAGGGTTTATGCAAAGACCTAAGTTGATTCAGAATTGAGTTATTTGATGAAAAAATGGATCTAATGGGTAGGGAAGTAGAGGAAAACTTACAGATTTTCACAAACCCATACTATACTCTAATGTACCGCTTTTAGTTTCCTTAATCAAGTTCTTGCAAGACAATAAATCACATAAAAGAGAGGTTAGAAAAATGCATAAGGTGGGAAGTGTGGAAGAATCAAAATCTGTTGCCTCCCCAACAACGGCGCCAAAATGATCATCGGAAAATTCGTGCAAAAATAGTTAGGGTTTCCAGAAAGAGAAACACAAGTTATAGTTGCAGAAAGAAATAGAGACCAAATAATTTTACCGAAACTGATAAGTCCCGAGTCAAATATAGGGAGGCAACGTTTGATTACGAGGGAACTCCGCGTTGGTTTTTCTTTTTGGGGTTTTGTGACCATATAATTTTTTTGTAATTTTTTCTAAGGTAGAATAGCAGATGAATAATTCTAGACTAACTAATCTACTCCTAGAAAATCCAAGCAAGAAAGCAAGGAATATTAACTAACCTGTCTAACCTACTAAGCAAGAAAACTATTTTATTTTATAGAAAAATAAAGAGGGAGAAATTACTTCTATAAATCTGATCAAATGTTTATTACAAACTATTCCCTATAGAACTACTGCAGGTAGAAAGCAGTAAATAGAGTAGGGAAGAGAAGTTAATCTCCTCGATGGTTGCTTAGAGGATGAGCTGCGTAGACGATGCCTGGAAGAAGGGAGAGAGGAAGGGCGTCGTCGCGACATGATCCACTTCCTCAAACGGAGATGAGAGGACAGCCAACAGAAGTTCCATGAACAGGGGTTGAGAAGGTGGAAAAAATTATTTTTAGAACTCTAGTGGAGCATCCCAGGCTTGAGACTCACTCAAGAGGATTCTTGAGCTCTAGAGAGGTAAGGAATGGAGTAGAAAGGGATGAGGAAGAAGGATGGGGGTTATGGCCCTTTATATAGTGGTAAAATGGGGGCAAAATGGGCATTTGTGGCCCTCCAACTACGCCACACAGCCGGGAGGAACAAGGACCGTTGATCCTTGATCTCACAGCTCAGATTGTATGCTCTGCACGCCATCACCTCACTTGCGACACGTGGCAAGCTGAGAGGCATCCATCTCCAATCGCGCGGCTAAGATCGAGTCTGACCGCGCACTGCTTACACTAAGGAATCGTGCCTTATCACAATGAGGAGCGTGAAAGACGATCGGATGCTAATCGGAGGGTTGAGAACAAGTCTACTCGCACACTGCTTGCACTGAGGAGACCTGCATAGCACATGTCATCGCAGTTGCATCTAAAACAAATGGCCATCATCGCTCGAAGACCGCACTCTGAGATCCGGTGAAGGCACGCATGATCGCGCATCATCACGCACGTGCTCTCCAGGCTTCATCTGTGCTTCCATGTAGCAGATGCCAGCACCATTCAATTGACATCCAACGGCCTAATTTCACTCATACCTCTCCTCAGTGGATTAAATCCGCTCGCCAAGGCTCAATTGCGTACCTTCTGCTCTGTGTAGAATGCTTGACCATTGTGCTACATGCGTGGTTGTGTCGAGCGGATGAGATTGTTGGAGGGAGATCTCGACCGTTGGATGGAGATCCAACGGTCAAGATTAAAAGTTGGCTTCTCCTTTAAAAATGTGACGGTGGGTTGAAAGAGGCAACGTGTTCCATTCTTGGTCATTGGATGGACATCCCATGGCCTAGAATGGATGCTGGGCATGCGTTGGTGATGGGCAGGCGATGTTGGGTAGTTGTGAGGGTGCCACGTGACACCATCATGGCCGTTCATCTTCTTTCCTTTGTATCGAGTGTGCTACCAAGCTCTAATTGATACGATTCTCATGTTGTTGAACTACGATCGTCGCTCTGAGTCCACCTGTACAGTTAGATTTCTCGTTTGAAGCCCAACTTTGTGTCGCCCTATCCCCTAGCCATAAAAATGTGTAAATTAGTATATAATTTATATAATTCCTTCTATATGCATGTTTATACTATTAATGCAATATTTACAAATCTAAATGCACCTAAGTTGTTACAAAACCCACATAATAGGCATGTTTACATGAAATAATGTACACTTATCAGGAATGAATCTTATGAAAGCTCGAGGATCTATAAGGATAAACTTAAGGCCTTCCACACCACATCCATAGGAAAGCCTTTCACCCTAATGAGAAAGTCCTCTTTAACTCTAGATTGAATCTTTTCCTAGGGAAACTCAGATCTAAATGAACTGGACCTTTCATTTTCAAAAGAGTATTTAATAATGGAGCTATCGAGATCTCTAAAATCGACAAATCTGAACCTTTCACTGTGAACAGATAAAGATTGAAACCTTTTATTGAGCCTCATGATCTCAGACTTGTCATTATCGCCCTACATTTTGAACCTTCTGATTATGGGCTTACACCTAGCTGAAGGCGTAAAACCTAGCACTTTATGGGAGTTAACCCATGTTGTATATAGCTATTTTCTGTTTCTTTGCTTTCCTTTCTTCTTAGGTGTCTATCCTTGCATTCTTAGTCTGCATTCATAGTTACATTTGTCCTGCATTTCACTACTTAGCCCAACTATCCACTCTAATTTTTATTAGACTTGAAATCGCCCGCACAAAGATTTTATCTCCTCATTCCGACTTCCTTCCATCACCTTAGCCAAAGTTAGTGAAAAGTAGAGCATGCATTTGCATCCACCCCAATCACTCAATAAGGACATTGCATTACTTAAGCATGGGAGGTGTAAATGGTGAAATCATTCACTTGAATACAATTATAGACAGCACATCCTTTAGTACATATAAATAGCATTATTAAAATAAAAAAATTGAAAAAATTTTCCTTTTTTTTGGGATTTTTCAATAATGCTATTTAAATACACTAAAGGATGTGTCGTGTATATAATTACATTCAAGTAAATGATTTCACCATTTACAGGAGGATATTGGGATTATTATAGAAAGGATACATAATAAAGGTCTTGAAGAGATTCTACATGGAGAAATCCAAGAAGGGCTTTCTCTCCATTAGGCATGGGATTTTCTTGTCGAAGGAAATGTCTCCCCAAACAATTGAAGAGAAGAAAGCCATGGGTGGATGTTCGTATGCCTTTATAGTGGGCATCCTAACGTATGCCAAGCTCTATACACGACCAGAGACTTGCCACGTGGTAGGAGTGGTAACTTGTTACCAATCTAATTCGGGATAGGAATATTGGACTGTTAAGTCGCCACCATTCTTTGAACTTGAAACGACCTACTATCAAGGTGGGACCCGAGAACCTCGATATCTTGACTCCCTTAGATTTAACCCAAACCCAGCCAAACCTAAGCCAAACCATTCAGTTCAAGTGAATCAAGTCCAAGATAAAATGTTGGCTAACTTGAGGAATACCATCCAATCTTTAGAAGCTCAACCAATACCATACACTGAAGCATTGGAGCCTATGATCAAAATGATTGATGAACTTAATAGTTCTCTATTGGATTTGCTCCAAAATGTTAAGGATAGGGACCTAGGTGAGTTTCTACTTGAGAAATTGTTGAGGTTGAGGATGAAATTTGTGTTGCCCTAATCCAATCTTAGGATGATTCTCAACATGAACCCCCTTCAAGAGAGCCAATGTCTGAACCTGCTTAGATGCCTGTCGAGAGGGATACATATGCTAAGACCGGGGATAACCAGGTTGGGCTAAAGCAACCCATTGAGATTGAACTGAGTTTCTTACCCGAGATCCCAGAGCTAGGGAATGACGAAAAATGTCTCCATGGATCATGAAATGACATGATTTTGAGTTATATATAAATGAGGATCATGTATTCATTGATTCTAAGGGTGAGGAATCTCTTAGTGAAGTCTCACTGGAGCTTAAGGAGAATGATTTTAGTGAGACTAATGGGTTCGAGGAGCAAGATGAACCATTTGATAGCCCGATTATTGAAGATTATGATCATGCTGGGGCTAACTTGGACGATTCGTATCCTGATAATTTAATCAGTAGCCCCATTGTTCAACCACACCCTGAAGAGCTAAATTATGATATTTTTGAGATCACCAGACCTAAGTCAATCCAGATTCTGGCACAATTGTTGGACTTGGGTATTTTAGATAGGGTGTACAATGATCTGGAGGTCTCAGAAACCTTGATCTTGGAGGATAGGAAGTTGGAAATAAAGATCTGGCAAGCTACCTCTAAGGGAACTACGATTTTGGATTTAAGGGTACCTATTGACCTAAAACCACCTACTTCCAACCAGGACCCTTATGTTATCTTTCACGTGCAACCCAAGCTTGGAATCATTGATTATCTTTTAGAGTTGAAATCTAAAAGGACATCCGAACTTATTGAACCATCTCTACATATTGTCCGACACTTCAGTCTTGGGTTGCACACCACCAAACCGCAGGCCCGACCCTGTAAATACAACAATCTTCGGTTCTGGGTGATTTTCATTTAGAACCTTAGAACCACTCGACCCTGGGGCATGGGTTTGCACTGCAACTTGGTCAACATCTGTGGGCATCTTTTGCTGGTGGGTCTGAGGATTAATCTTTTGATTTTGATTCTGACCCGCACTGGTGAATTCTCCATTTCTTCCTTGTATGTATTTTATGCCTAGCTGAATGCAATAAATTTAGCACGTGTGTATATTCCACATTTTCTGCGGAGCTGACCGGATTGTCATGAAATTCAGGTGATATTCTGTTTACTCCGTCATTTTCATGTCTTTATTTTTACAATGAGGACATTGCATCATTTATGCATGGGGGGTGGGTAATTAATTCCTGAAATCATTTTGTTAACTTCGTAAAATTTCTTTGTTTCTTAAAAAAAAATTAAAATTTAAAAAGAAAAAAAAAGAAATTAAGAGAAGAGAACTTAGGCATTTGGAAGTTATTAACTTTAGGAAACGATGCGATAAGACATGAACACTTAGACTCTTCAGGTCTTCGGGCTTAATTAGCTCGGGTGTCCACTCAAATGTGGACTTAGTCTTGAATCCTCGCCAAATAATTTTACTTTAATTTGATGAATAAATTAGAATGATAAATACATGACTTATCAACTCACCCTCTAATTTGAGGAGATTTTAAGTCTAAGCATCTACACACTATTTGCACTGACTTACTTTCAGACGATTTTTACTGAAATTAGGTAGCTAATGAACTGTCTAAGGTGGTATGGCTGGTAAGTTGTCGATGGTAACAGCTCATCAGCCGGTTGTTCAGAACCCAGTCACACAACAATTCTCTTCATACTGCCTTTAGGTAAATCTTAGATCAGGGAAGCCACCTACTTAGAAAAAAGAAAAAAAATAGAAAGAGGAGAAAATAAAAAAATAAAACCACAGTTCACCGCACGAGTATGGCTGGCAAGTTGCTGTGAGTAACAACCTATTGACCGGTTGTCCAGAGCCCAGCTCACAAAAATACACAAATAATTCCCAAAATACCTAGGGAAGAAGTAGGGAAGTAGAATAAATCAGGGAGATATACACTGGGTTCGCCCTAATGTTGACCCCATAAAAAAATAAAAGTAGAGAGAAAGCTACCGATCGGAAAGATAAACCTTTAGCTAGAAATCTTTAAGGTCACCAAAGGTCGTAGAAACCTGACGTCTATTTTAACGGTTGCCTAGTGAGTCTATCACCCTTTCACAAGACACTTAGCACTCAGAATCATTTTTGAGTCTTGGGCGGGTCGGGTAACCGTAAAAAGTTATCTTGAAACTCTCAAACTCCAAAAGTCCAGGAAAATTAGAAAAGAAGAAAAAATAAAAAATATATATCTTCCCTTTTCAAATAAGGCGAGGACTTGGGCGGTCTGCATTTTGGCAGACACCCAAGTACTGTTGAGTTTTCGTAGTTTAGGACCTTAATTTAAATTTTCTATTATTAATAAACGACTTAGGCCTAAGCGGTCGAGCCCTAATTCTATTTTTATACATACATGTAGTTTAATTTTGCTATGGACTGGTAAAAGATAGGCATGGGGTATGATGAAGACACATCCATTTAGGCTAAAATGCCTATTTATGCATGTTCCTAAGCCTATATTTGCATTCCACATCATAAATATTTATAGCATGCATCATTCTGCATTTAGAGTAGTGTATATTTTAAGTTAATTGCATCCTTTTTGTGGTGAAGAGAGAAGGAGATTTATTTTAGAGCATCGGATTGACGATCCGACTGTACAGATCTAATTAGGACGACGATCAGAGTCCAATGCCTCCGAAATTGCCTTAATCAGAGTCCCGTAGCACCATATGCAGTTCGAGAAAGATCGACGGCCAAGGGACTAGGTGACATAATTCGAAACTTCAAATGACAAATTGATCACGTGGATGTATTTGGGTTGACGATCGCAGCCCAACGACACGAAAATTAACTCAATTTGACCTTTGTAGTAGCCCCTACAACAGAAAGATGGACGGCCCAAGTCGCGCCACGTGGCGCAACCCAAGCCGTCCATTCGCCCACACGCTCACAGCAGCGCAGTGCACGCACGCGCACGGAGGCATCCACGCACGCAGGCGCAACAGCATAATGCGTAAGGCAACGGCAACAGCAGTAGCGCGTGCAGGCGTAAGGCATGTCGCGCGAGCGCACAACAAGGGCGCGTGGAGCACCTGCCAGCGGTGCGACAGTAGAGGCGCATGATGCATGCGCCAGCAGGGGAGAGGGTTGGCACGGGTCCTTCAGCAACATTTGTGGCAAATCTTTAGCGACATTTGTGACCACCACTAAATGTTTTGTATACGATTTTGATTCTTTCTTTCATTATAAAAGGACCCATACCCATCCCATTCTTCTTCATCTCTTCCTTTCTTCCTCTCACCACCTCCAAGGCTTTAGAGAGAGTTTATCCCAAGCCCAAGATGCTCCTCTAGAGTAGAAAACAAATATTTATTCCCGCCTCATCCCCCTTCGTGGAGCATCCTGTGGCCATCTTCTCACCTCCTTTTAGAAAGAAGATCCTCGCTGCGACGCCATCCTGTCTCGCCCTCCGTCCTCCGGCTCCATCCTTATTCATACTACTCCTTACCATCTTCCTCCAGGAGACGTCAGAGCGAGTTGTCCTCCAAGCGACCGTCGAGGGGGATTTCGCTCACCTATCTCTATCTTTAGAGCATTCGTAGTATAGATTTCCTGTTTTCCTAGTTGTAATAAACATTTGATTATAAAAATACATGATTGTTTCTCTGTCTATTTATTTTGCAAGTAGATTAGCTAGAATTTATCGACCTAATCTCTTGCTTGCTAAAAATACCAAAAAATTAGAAAAGACCAAAATGACAAAAACAAATAAAAGTGAAATGCGGATTTTCAAAACCAAACATTTCCCTTCCAGTGTTCGAGTCGGGAATCACTTTTTGAGTTTCGATTATAAATTTTATCTGATCGATGGATTTTCTCGTGAATCAAACTATGACGATGGATTTTCCAAATTCCGAACCTTTTCGTGATGAATCTCCGCCGCCATCAAATTCCTTATGTCATCATGGAGCCCATAGTAGAAAATCTGGACCTGTTGCCAGCTTGAGACACCATGGTGGGGACATTTTCGTAGAAGCTCATGGAATCGCTCCCAAGCCTCATGCATTTGTTCTCCTAAATTTTGGGTGAATGTTGTGAAAGCACGTTAAGTTGTTGGTGCGGCTTACAGGAAAGTACTTTAGGAACTCATGTTCTAAACAAGCCTAGGTCTTTATCGGTATAGTCTCTGCAAGGGTTCGAAACCAAAAGGTGGCCTTATCTTTTAGTGAGGAGAATGTTTTCATCAATAACGTGTGCTGATCATGGCCCAACGAATCCAAAGTTTGGGCGAGATTTTCAGCTCTTCTAAATGCTGAAATGGGTCCTCAAAAGCACGACCATGGAAGTGAGGGATAAGTGCGATTAGGTTGGACTTCAATTCAGTAGCACGACCCCCAGCAGGATAACGTACCGCAGGCATAGGTTGTGCAACTGTGGGATTATAGTAATTCCATAGTTGAGGTCTATGGGATTGAGGTGCCTAGGGAGCTTAAGGATGGGGATTTGCTAAAAGATTAACAGCTTAAGTAGGTGTTGCACATGTTGGATAAGGGTATTTCTTTGTAATTATGTCTCAAACAAGTGTTGTAGGTAAGGTTGTGGACCTCTCTCCGATTGTGGTTGGTTAAGAAAGTTAGGGTAGGGAGGAGGTTGAAACCTATGGATTGGTGGTGGTGGTGGTGAAGGATGTGCAAAAAGACGTGGGAGAAGTTCTTCAAAATTCGCAAATTGTGCAGAGCCATCGTCATCCTCCGGAGGAACGAAGTGGTGAATGGGAGTTTGAGGCCTAGGAGGAACATGATTTGATTTAGAAGGCATAGAAGTGAAAGTAGTAGCTTGGGCATCAACACTAAGAGAGGTACAAGCTTGGGGTTCTGGGATCTCCTACCTTCCATGAGTCAATTTTTGAAAAAGCACTTTTTTCAAAATTAGTCACAAGTCAAGGAAAGTAAACAATCTCACTCAATCTCAAATAAAATTAGAAATCCAAATATCAATCAATCTCAACGATTAAAGATCAATCAATATCAAGTCAAGCGAGAAAATCTAAATTTTTCCTAAGGTCTGCTACACAAAAATAGTATAGTACACAAACAAATGTTTTAGTACAATTGTATGTGTCCTAATCAAAACCTACGGGGTGCAAACCTCTAGAATCCACCTAAAATCTGAATAAGACTGACGCACGAATCTAAACCCTGTGGTTGCTCAAGGAGATGAGATAGAAACTCATATGTTTGTGTACTTAAGTAATCGTGTAGTGAGTATATGAAAAGCAAGCAATAGAATGGCGATGAAAAGCTCATATAGGGTTTCAAACAATTTTTATGTCTTCTTTTGAATTTGATTTGAGTATTTAAAAAGTCTCCCTTTTTAATCTTTTCACACAAATGATGGTCTTTGTAGATTTAAGTCAAATGCAAAAGTTGGTAGGAGCTCAAGAAGGATAGAAATGTGTACCTGACTCCAGTAATTCTACAAATGTAATTTAATTGAATTGAAATCTAGCAGGAAATGTGCAACCTAAGTATGGATGCCCAGAAGATGCTGTTGGTAGATAAGAGGTGAATATTTTTTGTCATTTTGATTTTATAATTTTTTTTAATTTCTAATATAACAAACAAAATCAAATCGAAAAAAAATCGATAAGGAAAAAATAAGTCGATGAGAGATGAGTAGAGAGAGAAAGAGAGTTCAAATTATTACAAGATATGTGTGAGAACAAGATCTCACAACTTATGCCTAACAAAAAGAATCCTAAGAATATACCTAAGTCTAAACTACCACTATACTAATTTAAGATAGTGGGAAAATCTGCAACTCCTGTAAAAAAAACTCCTCCAAGAAGTGGGTTCTGAAGTGTAACAAATACGCCAGGAAGACCACCTGGAAGAAAACATTACTCCTACTCCTCAAGTGCTTCAAAAACACCAAATGATTAGTAGATAATTATATACAAAAATCAATCAAAGAATACAAGGAATAAAATAATTTATATACAACAAAGAATACGAATAAAAGAATAATTATTTACAAACAAATAAAAAATATTTACAAATAATAAATAAAAGAAAACTTTTGGGGTATAGAGAGTTGTCTCTCCAGTAATGACGCCAAAAATATGATGATGCGATGATCGCGTGTTGCAATAAAAATGGTGTTCTAAATATCGTCGTAGTATATTTGTCATAATGTAAACAGATGTCATATTATTTTATTTAATTATAATTTTTACTAATTAGTTTCCAGGTCATTCACTGGGAGACAGTTATTGATATACATTACTTTCTATGTTAAAAAATGTTAATTTTATTTAAAAAATAAATTAATGAATCAATTAATGAATGAATTGATTAATTATATACAAATGAATGGATTAGTAAACATTACAATGCTTTAAATAAATTTATAAATAACAGGCATCAAAAACCAATTAAAACTACACTAAGTAATACCTAAGTATAGGTACAAAAATAACTACTAATATATACTATACTAAGTTATATTAACATACTAATATATTTAGTAACATATATATATATATATATGTCAATAGACCTTAGTAAACTATATACATAACATAAGGTAAAAGAGTATGTTTACTAACATATATACATATCTATAGTGACAAATATAACTGTCACTAAAGCCTTAGTGTTATTTATATACATACAAGGCTCAAATAGTATCTATTCTACTTATATTCTACATATATACATGTACATTTATACCATACTTCTGTATATATTATTTACATATATTTATTTACATTATTTATATACATATAATATTATATTATGCCATACTTATATGTATACATATACGAATAGACACACAAGACCACGCATACACTAAGTCACAAAGGGCTTCCACACTTAGCTACTTTCAGTAACTCACTCTCCCCTTCTTAACACCTAGAATTTTTTTAGGATGCTCTCTCTCACATAAACATGGATCACTGTTCATTAACCCAAAATCGGTTCTTTTTTTACGAGCAGGTCGGTCCGATTTGTGGGATACATAACACTCCATAGGGGTGGGATCAAACCACTACTAGCGATCAGCCCTAGTTCAATTAGGTACATTTTTCATTTGATTTTAGGCCCAATTTCAAGCCCGCTACAGTGCATGGCCCATATCCCAACATTGTACAAACATATGCTCATATGCTTAATATCAGATCAGAGGAGAGGGAATGGTATATGGTGAGGAGGCACCTTCCGCCGTGACAATTAGGAAGCCAACAACAAGGATTTAACTTATACACCAGTGTTTACTTTGCCATCCACGATGTGGCACCATTCGTCAGTGCTGTATTGGAGGTGATTTTAGGCCTCAATTTGAGAGCCCAATTAAAGTGCAAATTTAAATTAAATTATATGGTTACAAAGCCTTTATATAGGGCTACATAATTGTATAATTAATTTATAATTATAAATTTGTTAATTATATATAAAAATTAGTTAAAGTTAGTGGTTTATACATGTTAAATTAAGGTTAAATTTCTTAATTACAGTACAAATTGATTAATTAATCATGAAATTGATTTAATATAGAGTTAATTTGCATGTGAAATTATTTATTATACATTTTTAATTTATTTTAGAGACTTTATTTTAATTTATTTACATTTAAATACACATTTTAGATAGTTATGTACATATTTAAGTTATGTACATTATAAATATAGTATAAATAGGTTGAAAATACTTAAAATTACTATATGTACAAGTGCAATATAAATTACTTCATTAATAATTAAATTTACTAATTTATTTTATTTTAAGTTAATAATCTACTTAATTAACTTGATAACTTCATTTTCTACTGTAATTACATAATTAAATTAATTTATAGGTATAGTACAGTATATAATAATTAGTTAAATACATATATATAGTATTACAGGGGATTATAAGTATATACATGGGTGTTTATAATTATTTAGAATAATATACATTTAAGTTAATATAAATCAACATATAATTATATAATAAAGTTATATTTATAATAATCATTCTAAATATTTAATTTAATATATAGAATACATATATAAGTTATTTATGTACATTATTTACATATTTTACAATATCTACATATAACTTAGTATTAAATTATACTTACAAGTATATACACACTATACATGGTATTTTTGAATATTTTTGGATATTTTCTGATTTTTATAATCTTCATATGCAGAGTGGAGATAGCGGATGAGAGAGAAAGGGTGAGATGAGAGAGAAGTTTCTTTTTGTTGTTTTGGACTTTGATTCTTTCATTAAATTCCAAAGTATACTGAAAAGTCGGTTGGTATGTTCTATCAAGGGTTCAGAATACTTAGAAACTTAGCATACACCTAGAAAAATACATAATCTTGCTCAAAACACCTTTATTTTATTTTTTGTGATTTTTTTATAATTTTTATTTATGTACAAGTTAACCCAATTTATGCCTTAAAAAGTGATTGAAGTGAAACCAAAGGTCCTAAAATGGATTCTATTGGTTGGAATGAAGATATAAAGTGTTAGCAATGTCCAGTAAACCACATACAACATATTTGAACCATAAAATATGATTTTCATCTCAAATTTCATTGAATCTCAGTTTTGGACAGATCACATTATATGCTGCTAACATGACTTTCAAACTGAATATACAAGCAATTTAGATCAGATTTTAAGATTCAACGGTACAGGAATGCTTGTTACATGAAGTTCGATCATTACACTACAATGTCAACTCAATAAATCCTCAAATCTGCTCAAAAACCTGACCATTCAATACATTGTTGCTGCACTTTCGGCAGCTGCTGTGATTGCTGCAGTTGGTGTTCCAGCTACTGCTGCAGCTGTAGCTACATGAAAATCAGACCTAATAGGTCTTGATTGAGAAAAAACCATTTGGATCCAACATCAAAAATCCATTTCATCTAACAATCTCTCAAAATCAGAGACAAAGGACCATTGGAATGTTCAGACCTTACAAAGAAAACCAGAGCAATTGCTACTACTCTTCAACTCCAATCAATTTGATTCCAATACTTAAATCCAACAACAAACATCTCAATTATTCCCTAGAAGGTCTAACATACAATATAAATCAAGTCTGAGATCTACAACCGTAGGAACCCTAATTAATTTCTTCCCTTATGTTATGGACAACATAAAGAGAGGGGATTAATTTAGTTGTTCAAATCATCTTGAAAACTACTTCAAACATTCATTACAATGTTCTAAAACTCAATGAACATTTGCAAATCAAATTAGACTCATTTTTTATGAAATCAGAATGTTGCCCAAGTAGGCGAATAATTTGAGATCGCCACAGTGATTTTACCACATCAGAACACCTGTACACCATTGATTGGTGTCTAGGATGATCTTACGATGCTATAGAGCCACTGAGATCACAACAGGAGCCTCAAAAACCATGCGTCAGAAAAACCTCAGCTTCTGCTACCTTATAACAAGCACTAAAAACAGTACTTCAGATTGAAGTTATGCATAAAACACACTCGATTCAAATCCATCTCAAAGAGTTCCAATTCATTGTCATAGACTCAATTGGACTCAAACACACTCAATTCACTAGATTAAGCACAAATTAAACAAATTAAATCTTTGATCTATAAATCAGGCACAAGAATCAAATCCATAATAATTGAGTGAATTTTCGCAGTTAAAACAGAAGATGGAGGGGTTGTGAATAGATGCATTGAATGGAAAATCCGCCCCAGTGGATTAGCACTCAACCAAACCTAGATGCTATGGAGCATCAGATCTTATTGATGCTTCAATGAATGGATGAATTGTGATTAAAATGTCGAAGGAAAGGAGTGAACGTGAAAATGACATGTTGAGGAAGTTGTATGAACACGTGGATGGCAATGAATCCGTCTCCTCTGATATGAATTGATTAGAGGAGGTGAGGAAGTACCCTAATCTACTATCTAATTACTCAATTTATCATTGAAGTTATCATCTAATCTACTCTATCTAATCTACAGTATGCTAACTAACATTAAATCTAATCTAGAAAGCAAGAAATGTATCTAATAGACGAAGGAGATGTCTGAGGACCACTAGACGGAGGTCGATGGCAACGAGATGGAGACCTCAGCTGAAGAAGGAGGTGTCCAAGAGCCTAGAGCTGGCGGCTGGAGGCAATTGAAGGAGGGAGGAAAGCCTGCTCTATCACCGCAGGTGAAGAATTGAGGGAGGAGATGCTGAGGCGATGGAGTGAAGGGAACCACTCAAGGGGAGTGTAACGAACGCGTGCCCCAGACGCCTTTTAAGACGTCTGGGAGGTGGCCCAGACGTCTGACAAGACGTCTGGGATCACATCCAGACGTCTGACCAGACGTCCGGGATCTTTTACAGACGTCTGGAGAACAATTATGTTCGCACGGGAGATTCGTCCGCGCGCCTGTGCGCGCAGACCTGCGATTCCTCTCTCGCTCTCTCTCTCTCTGCGGCTACAGGCGCACTGCGACCGCCTTCTCTCTCCTCCTCACGCGGCCTTAAAAGGGCGCGCCTCCCCTCCCGTCTCCACCGTCTCCACCTCCTTCTCCTTCCTGTGCGCGAGAGCGAGCGGACGCGAGGGCGGCAGCGGCAGCCGCAGTGAGCGCGGAGGAGCTGCGGCGTGCGAGGGCGGGGCTCTGCCGTAGGGCGAGCTCGCCGGAGCGGCTTGGCCGGCCGGCGGAGGGCGCAGGGGGCGCGGAGCGTCGCGGAGAGGGACCTGCTGCGGTCGGAGCAGCGGACGCGCGAGGTGCGACGCGGGCGGCGTCACGAGCGGAGGCCGAGCAGGGTCCTGATTCTGGAAAAATTTCCAGAATCAGACGTCTGGGTTGATAGCCAGACTGCAAGGTCGACGTCTGTAAGATCATACAGACGTCTGAAAGGTGAGTTTCCGCTTTCTTCTTTCTTCTTGTCGACTGACCGTACTGAGGGAGGGGGGTTGGCTGTGCGCAGGTTCGCTGATTCGCCATCCTTTGCGAATCAGACGTCTGGAAGTTGTACCAGACGGCGGGAGTGATCGACAGACGTCCGTGTGGACCATCGGACGTCTGAGGTATAGGAAAGACGTCCCTGCAAACTTCTGGACGTCTGGGGAACCAAGCTGAACAGGTAATTCTCTGATCCACCGTTTAAGACGTCTGGAAGGAGTTCCAGACGTCTGATTTTGCACAGTATCGTCTTTCTCGACCCGTTCAGGGCCCGTTTGGGCTCCGTTTTCCGCGATTCGAGTTGCGTTCGTTTCAGAATTAATTCCTCTACCCGCCTACAGTAGCTATACACTATTTTGAGACACTCCTTGTGTTTGATCCTTGTGATAGGACCTCGTTCGGTTGCAGTCTTGAGAGTCGCGGAGGCGCGCGGGATCCCCGATCACGCCCCCATTACTCCCGTTGTACCTGGTAGAGTGGCTTTAAGTATTAATAAAATCTGTTAAAGTATGGAACCATAACTAGAACCTAGGGTATTGCATGAATCCTAGGAATGAGAAATATATGGAATGATAGCTCCTAGGTGTTGCATGAATCCTAGGGCCGGAAAACTAGATTGTATGATAGATCCTAGGATATGGCATGAATCCTAGGGTGGAAAAACTAGTGGAATGTATATTACTGCAGTCTTGGAAAAATGGAAAGGAATATATAAAGCTGCTTGTAAATTTAATTAACAGCTGCCTGTTACGAATAAAGAAACATGTTTGAGATCATAGATTTTGAGAACGTGAATCTGGGAAGTGAAACATATGATGTTCTGAGATAAAGAGCTGGAACCCTACGGGGAATTAGGAGTGGAACTCCAGGAAAGAAAAAGGAATGGAACTGAGATGTAGTTTGTACTATCTCTGGGGTACGCAGTACCAAGGGAAGTACCTGTACCTGTTTAGTGCAGAGTGGGGCCAGCCGCCCCAGGGACCCGGGGTTAGGATTGGCCGCTCTGTACCGACTTGTTGGCCCTCGTGTACGTAGTACCGAGGAGAGCTAGTAGTGTTAGGAGAGTACTAGCTACCCCACGGGCCCCGGGGTTCTGCTAGCCTCCTTCACCGACTTGTTAGGCCCATTAGGGCAAACCAGGGTAGTCAGGCGAGGGTGCGCGGACTGTGGAGGGGCAAGGCCCCGGTTTGGTTACTGTGGAGGGGTTGGACCCCTGTTACTGAGAGGGCTCTGCCCTGGTTCCGTGCTGTGCTTTGGGCGCACCCGTTAACGGATACGACTGACCGCGTGCCAGTGCGGGCTAGCTACCTGTGCGTTTATCGCGCGTGCCGTAGTCACCGTTACGTCTGTCAGTGACCTTGGGGTGGTTGACTGAGGGTAGGATCACCACGGGGGACTCTCCCGGCCAGGAGAGCACCACGTGCTACTTCTACTTTTGGAAAAGACTGCAATCAAGATCGTTCCCACGAGGACATTCGAGATCAAGTAAAGGATCTAAGAAATAAATGAAATAGTGAGAAAAATTGAAAGATGTGAATAAAGGAAGTAATGAAACATAACAGCTACTGTACACTCTACTGTTGCCTTTAGTTAATTTGCCACTCTACTCAGCGTTTTGCTGACGTGTTACAGTCGTTACCTTTTTCAGGACCAGGTGTTGAGCAGCCAGGGTCGGCGGCTGCAGAGGACGCTGGGCCGAGTAGGGTCCAGTAGAGTTACCACAGCCTTTTGTACCTCTTTTGTTTCTGTTCTAGTGAGTAGTTTTGTTTCCGTTGTACCTTCTTTACCTGCAGTTTTTGTTATATGATAAATGTTGTTTTACTGTTGTGGTGGTACCTACCGTAGTAGTTTCTTTCCTTACTGTTGTACTTTCTTACTGTTAGTTATATTCATGCTGAATGTGGTTTATTTTATTATCTTTTGGTTACTTCCTCGTTGGACGACTGGGTCTTGGGATTAGTCGAGTCGGTCCGGTTCTCGTGTCTCGTAGGGACTCGGGAACCGGGTCGTTACAAGATGGTATCAGAGCAAGGTCGTCCCGAGAAGTGAATCAACTGACTGGAAAATAACCAATTCACATGTTTATAGCTAGAGTAGCCACCACAACATATCTCTTGACATGAGCTCTTAGAAGTTTTGCTAGGTACCGTTTGTTTTGACGTTTCCGTTTTGTTTCGCGTCTCCTTGCAGGAGATGCCTCGTCGTGGGACTGGCGAGACTGGCCGCGGGCGCGGCCGAGGGCAAGGTCGGCGAGGTGGACATGCTGTCGTTGACGTCTCGGTGGACCAGCCACCACTCCCTGGCATCCAGGCCCAGGACCTCGCCAGACTGATACGGGATATTGTACGAGAGGAGCTCCGCCCACCGCCCCGAGCACCTCCTCCTGGGGTTGCAGAGGGGGAGTCCTCTGTGGGACCACGCGACGGACGCGGCGCTGGACACGAGGGAGGGGATGGGCCCCTGCCGCCCCCACCTTCCTCCGACACTTCTGTACACGAGGCACCTTCGCCTGGAGATGCACCAGCACCTCCCCTACAGCGCCACTTCGAGCTTTTCGGACAGTTCCGGAAGCTGAAGCCCCCCTCCTTCAAGGGGGATGAGGACCCGACCGAGGCAGAGGACTGGCTTGAGCAGCTGGAGAAGATCTTCGACACCCTTCGCCCCCCGGTGGAGTGCCGCGTGGCCTTTGCCACGTACCAGCTGGAGAGTGCGGCACACCGGTGGTGGAGGGCGGTCCGGGGACAGGAGAGGGACGAGCCGACGTGGGACCAGTTCGTCACCCTCTTCTGCGAGCAGTACTTTCCCCAGACGTGGCAGGACCAGAGGAGGCGGGAGTTCCACACTCTCCGCCAAGGGACGATGACCGTGAGCACGTACCGCACGCGTTTCTTGGAGCTGTCCCGCTTTGCAGCGACAGCGGTAGCCACTGAGGAGCGCCTTTGGAGGTTCACCGAGGGGCTCCGGCCTGCGATCCGGGGGTATGTCAAACCCCTGAAGCTGCCGACGTTTTCGAGGGTGGTAGAGGCAGCTATGACTTACGAGGAGACCAACCCGTCCGCGCGAGAGACCGACGGCGGGCGGAAGAGGCCCTTTTAGCCAGACTTCTCACAGGGCCGGCGAGAACGGAGACACGTGGCGTCCGCAGGAGAGCCATCACGCTGTGCAGGGCCACCAGTGGCCTTTGGGGGCCCTCGACAGGGGCCAGTCGCCAGCACCGGACCCCCGCCTAGCCGACAGCAGGGACTCACTGAGGGCGGGAGTCGGGTTCCCCTCTGCTACCAGTGTGGCCAGTCGGGCCACGTCAGGAGGGACTGCCCATCTAGGGTAGGAGGTCAGCAGATACTTCCCGCGCAGAGCACTGGAGGGCGCGCAGGAGGCCGCGGTTTCCAGGCGCGAGGAGGAGGACCGCAGTCGCGAGGAGGGTACCGGCCAGCACCTACCCGTCCGACGCAGAGTGTGGTTGCTTCGTCCGCACCTAGAGCTGAGGGGCGTATCAATGCCCTAACACACAGGGACGCCAGAGCATCGGGATCCGTGGTAGCAGGTATGGTTTCAGTTTCTGGCAGACTCGTTTACACGCTTTTCGATTCCGACGCTACGCACTCGTTTGTCGCAGCCAGTTTCGCAGTTAGTTTGGACCAGGATTATACACTGTTAGAGAATCCGTTCGTAATCAGAGGTCCGAGTGGTCAGCTGTTTGTAGCTGAGGAGGTGTACACGGGTTGCGGGGTCAGCATCGGGGGACACAGCCTGCCAGCTGACCTGATCATGATACAGATAGAGGACTTTGGAGTGATTCTGGGGATGGATTGGCTGTCCGCTTACCACGCCTTGGTAGACTGCTTTGAGAGGAAGATTGTCTTCTCCATTCCGGAGTTGCCTTCCTTCGAGTTTCACGGGCAGCCAGTGGACGGAGGTTTCAGGTGCATTTCGGCACTTCGGGCGGCGAGACTTTTGAGCTAGGGGTGTGAGGGCTTCCTAGCTTGTGTGGTGGCAGAGCACAGCCCCGTGGCAGACTTCCAGAGCATCCCGGTGGTCAGAGAGTACCCCGACGTGTTTCCAGACGAGTTACCAGGACTACCGCCCGAGCGTGAGATTGAGTTTGAGATCTCACTAGTACCAGGGACCAGCCCCATCTCCACCGCGCCATACAGGATGGCACCGCTTGAACTGCGAGAGCTCAAGTCTCAGTTGCAGGACCTTTTGGAGAAGGGTTTCGTGAGGCCCAGTGCGTCTCCATGGGGAGCCCCGATACTGTTTGTGAAGAAGAAGGATGGGACCCTACGCCTTTGTGTGGACTACCGACAGCTGAATAGGGTCACCATCAAGAACAGATATCCGCTGCCGAGGATTGACGATTTGTTTGACCAGTTGCGGGGTGCCACGGTGTTTTCCAAGATCGACTTGAGGTCTGGATACCACCAGTTGAGGATCAGGGAGACCGACGTCTCCAAGACAGCTTTCCGCACCCGCTACGGACACTACGAGTTTTTGGTCATGCCGTTTGGGCTGACCAATGCCCCCGCTGCTTTCATGGACCTGATGAACCGGGTGTTTAGACCGTACTTGGACCAGTTTGTGGTGGTTTTCATAGATGATGTACTCATCTATTCTAGAGATCGGACGCAGCACGGACAGCACTTGCGGATGGTTCTGGACACTCTGAGACGACGCAGGCTGTATGCCAAATACACCAAGTGCGAGTTCTGGTTGAGGGAGGTGACCTTTTTGGGTCATGTGATCTCTGGAGACGGCCTGGCGGTGGACCCCGCCAAGGTCGAGGCAGTGCTCAGGTGGGAGAGACCGCGTTCAGTCACTGAGATTCGCAGTTTCCTGGGACTGGCAGGTTACTACAGACGGTTCATCAAAGGATTTTCACATATTGCGCGTCCTATGACACAGTTGACCCGGAAGGATGTGCCTTTCGCTTAGACAGACGCCTGTGAGGCGTGTTTTCTGGAGCTGAAGGAGAGGTTGACCTCGGCTCCCGTGCTCACCATCCCTGACAGTAGTGGCGGGTTCGTTGTGTACACGGACGCTTCCTTGCAGGGGTTAGGAGGTGTGCTCATGCAGAGGGGCCACGTGGTCGCTTACGCTTCGCGGCAACTGAAGCCCCATGAGCATACCTACCCTACCCACGATCTAGAGTTGGCAGCTGTTGTCTTCGCGCTGAAGACATGGAGGCACTACTTGTACGGTGAGACCTTCGAGAATTTTACAGATCACAAGAGCCTCAGATATCTTTTTGACCAGAAGGAGCTCAACATGAGACAGAGACGTTGGTTGGAGCTCCTGAAGGACTACGACTGCAGCATCTCCTACCACCCGGGAAAGGCCAATGTGGTG
This sequence comes from Thalassia testudinum, assembly GCA_037157565.1. Taxonomy (NCBI): domain Eukaryota; kingdom Viridiplantae; phylum Streptophyta; class Magnoliopsida; order Alismatales; family Hydrocharitaceae; genus Thalassia; species Thalassia testudinum. The sequence continues at coordinate 1,770,426 of JAZHRO010000080.1, forward strand.
GCTGACGCCTTGAGCCGTAAGGCGCCCACACGCTTGGCCAGTCTACAGTTACAGAGTTGGAGCCTTTTGGAGGAGGTGGGCAGTTGGCGACCTCTAGAGTTACGAGGGTACTGTGGGGCAGTGACGGTGACACGGCAGACCAGGCCAGAGTTGATAGACCGCATCATCACGGGACAGATGGCCGATCCGTACTTGCAGTCTTTACGCGACAGAGTACTATCAGGGGACCCAGGGGACTTCTCTTTCACAGACCAGGTGTTACGCTTGAGGGGACGGTTGTGCGTCCCCAGAGACGAGGAGCTGTTGAGAGAGCTCCTGACTGAGGCACACGGTTCCAGATTCACCATACATCCTGGAAACACGAAAATGTACCATGACTTGAGACGCGAGTTCTGGTGGAGAGGGATGAAGCGGGATGTGGGTGAGTTCGTGCAGCAGTGCTTAGTGTGCCAGCAGGTGAAAGCCGAGCATCAGAGGCCTGCAGGGCCGCTTCAGCCGCTTCCAGTGCCAGAGTGGAAGTGGGAGAGCATCACCATGGACTTAGTGGTGGGCTTACCTGTTATCCAGCGAGGACACGACGCAGTCTGGGTAATAGTGGATAGATTGACGAAGACGGCACGATTCTTGCCGATCCGAGTCACTTTGGGACCAGCACAGTTGGCAGAGAGGTATATCCGTGATGTGGTGCGACTACACGGAGTTCCGCGGGAGATCGTATCCGACCGGGATACCCGCTTTACGTCCCAGTTTTGGGCTGAGTTTCAGCAGGCTTTGGGGACGAGGTTGAGGTTTAGCACGGCTTACCACCCCCAGACGGACAGATAGTCGGAACGCACGATACAGACACTTGAGGACCTTTTGCGTGCCTGTGTACTAGACTGGAGGGGCTCTTGGGAGGAGCACCTGCCCCTGGCGGAGTTTGCATACAACAGTTATCACTCGAGCATCGGCATGGCTCCCTACGAGGCTCTGTACGGACGGAAATGCACGGCACCCTTGAGTTGGGTTGAGGTGGGGACCAAGTGGGAGGTTGGCCCCAGGTTGATCCGGCAGAGTCAGGAGGTAGTTGAGCAGATCCACAGACGACTCCGCACTGTCAGGAGCAGACAGAAGAGCTACGCAGATCGCAGACGCAGAGAGGTGCAGTTCGAGGTTGGGGACCACGTCTTCCTTCGTGTTTCGCCCATGAAGGGCTTACAGCGGTTTGGGGTGAGAGGGAAGCTCGCGCCGAGGTTCGTGGGGCCCTTTGAGGTCCTGGAGCGGGTTGGACCCGTTGCTTACAGACTTGCCCTTCCCCCGCAGCTTTCTGGTGTGCACGACGTGTTCCACGTGTCCAACCTCAGGAAGTACGTAGCCGATCCCAGCCACGTACTGAGTCACGAGAGCGTCGAGGTGAGCGACGACCTGACCTACCCCGAGCGGCCAGTACAGATCCTAGACCGAGCCGTCCGCAGGTTGAGACGAAAGCAAGTACCCCTGGTAAAGATTTTGTGGAGGAACCAGCGGTACGAGGAGGCTACCTGGGAGCCTGAGGCGGCAATGCGGGAGCGGTACCCGGAGCTTTTCGTGGGTACATCTTTTCGGACCGGCTTCGGTCCTCTTTGAGTTTGTTATGGTTATTTGGACATCTTTTTCCCGCACCCTAGTTGGCGCAAGTTTCGGGGACGAAACTTCCTTTGAGTTTGTTATATTGTAACGAACGCGTGCCCCAGACGCCTTTTAAGACGTCTGGGAGGTGGCCCAGACGTCTGACAAGACGTCTGGGATCACATCCAGACGTCGGACCAGACGTCCGGGATCTTTTACAGACGTCTGGAAAACAGTTATGTTCGCACGGGAGATTCGTCTGCGCGCCTGTGCGCGCAGACCTGCGATTCCTCTCTCTCTCTCTCTCTCTCTCTCTCTCTCTCTCTCTCTCTCTCTCTGCGGCTGCAGGCGCGCTGCGACCGCCTTCTCTCTCCTCGCGCGGCCTTAAAAGGGCGCACCTCCCCTCCCGTCTCCACCGTCTCCTCCTCCTTCTCCTTCCTGTGCGCGAGAGCGAGCGGACGCGAGGGCGACAGCGGCAGCCGCAGTGAGCGCGGAGAAGCTGCGGCGTGCGAGGGCGGGGCTCTGCCGTGAGGGCGAGCTCGCCGGAACGGCTTGGCCGGCCGGCGGAGGGCGCAGGGGGCGCGGAGCGTCGCGGAGAGGGACCTGCTGCGGTCGGAGCAGCGGACGCACGAGGTGCGACGCGGGCGGAGTCGCGAGCGGAGGCCGAGCAGGGTCCTGATTCTGGAAAAATTTCCAGAATCAGACGTCTGGGTTGATAGCCAGACGGCAAGGTCGACGTCTGTAAGATCATACAGACGTCTGAAAGGTGAGTTTCCGCTTTCTTCTTCCTTCTTGTCGACTGACCGTACTGAGGGAGGGGGGGTTGGCTGTGCGCAGGTTCGCTGATTCGCCATCCTTTGCGAATCAGACGTCTGGAAGTTGTACCAGACGGCGGGAGTGATCTACAGACATCCGTGCGGACCATCGGACGTCTGGGGTATAGGAAAGACGTCCCTGCAGAGTTCTGGACGTCCGGGGAACCAAGCTGAACAGGTAATTCTCTGATCCACCGTTTAAGACGTCTGGAAGGAGTTCCAGACGTCTGATTTTGCACAGTATCGTCTTTCTCGACCCGTTCAGGGCCCGTTTGGGCTCCATTTTCCGCGATTCGAGTTGCGTTCGTTTGAGAATTAATTCCTCTACCCGCCTACAGTAGCTATACACTGTTTTGAGACACTCCTTTTGTTTGATCCTTGTGATAGGACCTCGTTCGGTTGCAGTCTTGAGAGTCGCGGAGGCGCGCAGGATCCCCGATCATGCCCCCATTACTCCCGTTGTACCTGGTAGAGTGGCTTTAAGTATTAATAAAATCTGTTAAAGTATGGAACCATAACTAGAACCTAGGGCATTGCATGAATCCTAGGAATGAGAAATATATGGAATGATAGCTCCTAGGTGTTGCATGAATCCTAGGACCGGAAAACTAGATTGTATGATAGATCCTAGGATATGGCATGAATCCTAGGGTGGAAAAACTAGTGGAATGTATATTACTGCAGTCTTGGAAAAATGGAAAGGAATATATAAAGCTGCCTGTAAATTTAATTAACAGCTGCCTGTTACGAATAAAGAAACATGTTTGAGATCATAGATTTTGAGAACGTGAATCTGGGAAGTGAAACATATGATGTTCTGAGATAAAGAGCTGGAACCCTACGGGGAATTAGGAGTGGAACTCCTGGAAAGAAAAAGGAATGGAACTGAGATGTAGTTTGTACTATCTCTGGGGTACGCAGTACCAAGGGAAGTACCTGTACCTGTTTAGTGCAGAGTGGGGCCAGCCGCCCCAGGGACCCGGGGTTAGGATTGGCCGCTCTGTACCGACTTGTTGGCCCTCGTGTACGTAGTACCGAGGAGAGCTAGTAGTGTTAGGAGAGTACTAGCTACCCCACGGGCCCCGGGGTTCTGCTAGCCTCCTTCACCGACTTGTTAGGCCCATTAGGGCAAACCAGGGTAGTCAGGCGAGGGTGCGCGGACTGTGGAGGGGCAAGGCCCCGGTTTGGTTACTGTGGAGGGGTTGGACCCCTGTTACTGAGAGGGCTCTGCCCTGGTTCCGTGCTGTGCTTTGGGTGCACCCGTTAACGGATACGACTGACCACGTGCCAGTGCGGGCTAGCTACCTGTGCGTTTATCGCGCGTGCCGTAGTCACCGTTACGTCTGTCAGTGACCTTGGGGTGGTTGACTGAGGGTAGGATCACCACGGGGGACTCTCCCGGCCAGGAGAGCACCACGTGCTACTTCTACTTTTGGAAAAGACTGCAATCAAGATCGTTCCCACGAGGACATTCGAGATCAAGTAAAGGATCTGAGAAATAAATGAAATAGTGAGAAATATTGAAAGATGTGAATAAAGGAAGTAATGAAACACAACAGCTACTGTACACTCTACTGTTGCCTTTAGTTAATTTGCCACTCTACTCAGCGTTTTGCTGACGTGTTACACTCGTTACCTTTTTCAGGACCAGGTGTTGAGCAGCCAGGGTCGGCGGCTGCAGAGGACGCTGGGCCGAGTAGGGTCCAGTAGAGTTACCACAGCCTTTTGTACCTCTTTTGTTTCTGTTCTAGTGAGTAGTTTTGTTTCCGCTGTACCTTCTTTACCTGCAGTTTTTGTTATATGATAAATGTTGTTTTACTGTTGTGGTGGTACCTACCGTAGTAGTTTCTTTCCTTACTGTTGTACTTTCTTACTGTTAGTTATATTCATGCTGAATGTGGTTTATTTTACTGTCTTTTGGTTACTTCCTCGTTGGACGACTGGGTCTTGGGATTAGTCGAGTCGGTCCGGTTCTCGTGTCTCGTAGGGACTCGAGAACCGGGTCGTTACAGGGAGGGAGCTGGTTAGCGCATGTAGGGCTTAGGGGAGCTTCCTATATAGGCGTTGGGATGATCTAGGCACCGACTAGGTGAGATTAGGTGGGTAGCAAATGGATGGTGGTGATGCAAGGGACTGGCACATGGGATGCTCAAGCCAAACTTTAGTCGCTAAATCAGATCTACAATGGAAGGTGACGCTACAAGCGAAAGTGTGTGCAAATTGAAGTGGAATCCACCGTTGGATGAGGGGTGCAAAAAAATTGACGGTGGCTGTTCTTCAAGTTCTTCGTGAGGAACAGTAGCGCACACAGTGACCGGTGTAAATGGGTTAATTGCACATTTTCCCAAATGGGCAAAACGGTGTGAAAGTTGTGAAAGAACCCATAAGTGGCAAGAAATACTGCAGCGCGATCCTTGGGTCTTGTAGATAGGTCCCTGGAGGTTTAAATGTTAATAAAATGTAAAGGAATGGAGGACCTATATGTAAAGTCAATAATGTAGGGTTTAATGATGTCCAAATGCAATAAAGTTTTTATTGAAGCTTACTTGAACATTTAGGAATATGATTCACTTTTAATTTGAACTTTTGAGTCCAAAGATGTGTTCAATTTGCAATCGAACCATCAAATTACACTTGTGAATAGAATATCTCATTTTATGACCTAATTATGTGTTTTTAACATCAATTTGTTATTTTATGTCATTTCTATTAATTTCCACACTTAACCCATTTCTTATGTTAATTATGTAATGTTTAACCTAGTTTCTAGCTTAACTTGAACATTTTAATTATGATGAGCCATACCTCATCACCCACCTAAAAAGTGTGTTGGCGATCCAGCTACCAAGAGCCTCGAGCATTGTCAAGACTCAAGGAGTAAAGGCCAAGATTGCAACTTAGGAACCAAAGTGGCAACATAGGAATAGAGGTGCCAACACAATTGATAAGGCAACCTGTCGAAAGCAGCTCTGGTCATGTAATCATTGTTATTGCTTTCTTTCCTGAGGATCCATTATATAAGAAGGCCTTACGCATCCTAAATAGAGGATCCCCGGAGCGTTGTATACTCAACCATACCCTGGTGCATAGTTGAGGGTGGAAGCCCCCCTATACATATACCCTAAAGGTCGAACTAGGTCATCCATCTGCTTGTTATTATGGTTGAATGGCATATAATGATAATCCCTTCCTTCATATCGCTTGTCAAGTCCAAACAGCTCAATCATCCCCTTGCCATATTTGTGCTGGCTGGGCTGTTGTAGCTTCTTAAACATAAAGAAAATGCCTTCTACTAAGAAAAGGAAATAATTCCTTCTCTTTTCAACATAATTTAGTAAGATTTGAGATGGCACAAAGATTTGTTTCAAAATAAACTTAGTCAAGCATACATGTAAGGCCATCAAATAGGTCAGATTAGGTTCTAAAGGGTTCGATCACATCGACCCATGGCATCACGGAAGCTTGAAAATAAGTACTTTAAAATTTTCAAACCACAAGATCGAATCAATGACAAAAACCTAATCATGCATATGAAATAAACACCTTAAACTCTACACCACATGATTGGAACTAATTTCCAATCTTCCTGGGATCCCACAAGTATAAGAGCACTATACCTTCGTGGGTAAGATGGTGCAGCAGCCCACATATGGTGCCTCCTCAAATAAGTCTCGGGAAACCCAATCTCCTCCTTGATGGGCGGATGAGACCCTTCATGTCATGGAGAACCAATCCTGAACGTGATCCGCTGATGACCACTGAGAGGTAGTTTTCTTGGAGAAGAGGAAGAAGTTGGAGATGTTAAAGTGGAAGACAAAGAAGCCTTGATGAAGATGGAGGAATAGGGGGACGAACTTAAGGTGGAGTAGGAAGGAGAGTTGGAGGGATATGTAGAGGAGGACCTATGGTCCCTTAAGGGGAAGAAGGGATGGCTGTGGAGGTGGAGATGGAGAGGGAGTGGGGTGGAAGGCCTTGAAGATGGAGGAAGAGAGATCTTGGAGGGATAGAAGGGTTGGTACCACTTATGGAATTTAGGATTCGGGTTTTAGGTTAAGGTTAGGTGATGTGTGCTATTGGGTAGAATTAGGGTTAGGTGAGACTATTTGGTGGAGAAGAGGCTAAGGTTTGCAGCTAAAGTTTCATGGGGCTTAGTGTGGAGTTAGGATTGGGTGGCATGATGAGTTGTCCTTACTTGTAAGTTGGAGAAAGCTTCCAACTCTTGTCTAATTCCTGAGATCAGTTATTCTTGCAAAGAATAATGGACATTTATTAATCTTGAATAGGCCCCAAAATACATGAACAACCCTAAAATGCACTAATGCCTAAATGCACTAATTCTAATGCAATTATTGAATAGTCAATAATTCTTGTATTCATCAAGTATCAACACCAAGGTGGGAGCATCAACTATCGGTCCACCAAATGTACATGCTCATAAATAAAGACACATATCTATGTCAAGTCAAAAGATACGCCTTCTCCCTAACACCATTAGAGAAAGACTTTGACAATCTCTTATTTTATAACTTTGACTATCTCTTATTTTATTAGGTTAACTTCGTAACTTGACCTGCGTGGCAATTTTTGAATCTCCAATCAACAACATCAATAAGGTGATAACCTCTAGAGAAGGTTGTCATCCCAACTCAGATTGAAAATAACTGATTCAATCAGCTGATTTCTTGATGTGCTATCGGATCCTCTAAACTGTTTAGATCTCCAAATCAACACATATCGAGTTTATTCGATTTAGCCAAGTACATTACGATATTCGTACTAAGGGACCCAATTCATTTATTGGAAATTAATCAAATTCTTTTATTTAAATGAAAATGTAATTATATTACAATACTCAGAATGCTTACCCAAGGCACACAAAAGCTAATAGACTCCTACTTGCCTTCAGAGCCATTCTAGAACCTCTTTCAACCTCATACTAAACACATGCCAATTAAAAGACTCTCTAGTCAAGGCCTTGGTCAACGGATCAATGACATTATCCGCAAAGGCCACCTTCATGTTGTTCACATTGCCATGCTTGGCGAACTCCTAGATAATGTGGCACTTCCTCTCAATAGGCTTGCTCTTCTGGTAAAAGTGAGGTCCTTCGCCTACGCAATAGCACCTGTGTTGTCGCAGAACAATTGAATTAGCGACTGTATCAAGGGAACTACTCCAAGCTCCTCAACAAACTTGCATATTCACACTGCCTCCTTCACAACATCAGATTCAGCGATGTATTCAGTTTTTGTTGTTGAATCAATCGTGGTATCTATCTTCTTACTTCTCTAGCTCACAAAACCACCCTTCAACAAGTAAACAAACCCTGACGTAGACTTTCTATCATCAATATCTAATTGGAAGTCCAAGTCAGCATACTTTAACACTTGAAGATCTCCATCTATAAAGACTAGAGAATAGTCTTTTGTTCTAATCATAGTCTTGTTATCCTAGGTTAGACCCTGGACACTGAGGTCTAGTATCGTATCCCCACTCAAAGCTATCCCAACTAGTAGATGGGTAATTATAAGTCGAGTCAGGATAGTAATCATCTTGGGTATAAGTGGTGGTAAGAGGTTAGGATGGGAAATGAGTGTAGGATGTGGAAGGATACATGGTAGAATAGGAGGGAAATCAGAAGAGGGAAAGGAGTCCTGCAATACAAGCAATCAACCATGTCCTTAGTTGGGTTAGCCTAAAGACCTACAAACTCCCAGGACCCATCTTGAGATTATAACCGATTTGGTCTACTTTTATCCAGTCAATCCAACCAGTTAGAAGGAGGGGCTGGGAAGAAGGTTCTTCCTTTGACTCGTGCCTCCGGTTCCTAATGTACCCCCCAGACGCAGGCGTTTGATGCTACTCCCCTAACTAGACATCAGATGGACCAGCAGAAGTAGATTAATCGAAAAAAATATTAGTCTGAGCCCCAAAGAGCGAATCAATTCTTAAGGCCAACGACTACTCAGCTTTAATTAGGCTTGGGATGATTGTACTTTTGGAATGTGACGGGTCCTTTAGATGGGTTGTGCCCTTAATGATCAATTCAAACGTGTGTGCGTGCATAACCAAGGTTTGCAAACAACGTTATTTGATGATGTGTCTTTTAGGGTTTAACCTTGTTTAGTAGCTTTTAGGGTTTAATCCTTAGGTTGGTTCAATCAGGGTTCAATAGAACACTCCAGGTTTTACAAGCACTAGTGATGATGTATTCCTTTAGAAATAAAAAAAAAATGTGGAGTTCCTGGTCAACCCTAAAAATCAACCCTAAGTGGCAAGCTACTGATGAACCACTTTTATCTTAAGTGGTGCGGCCCAAACAGTTCAATCAATTGGCCTGTTGCACCACTTAGTTAAGGCACACAAAAACGTTTGACCAATTCAGATTTCTACTCACTTATTGGTATGTTGAGTTAGGATGTACCGGATCCACAAGTCAGATTTCGATTAAGTGGTAGAATCGATGTGAAGTGGTCCGCCTTAAGTTGAGAGCTGTGGGTGTTAATGTGTCTCTTTCAGAAAATCCCGCAATAGAAGAGTATATTTTTTTTAATTTTTTAATATATGCGGGTGGGTGAGGTGAGGCGAAGTGACAATCAAATAATCAGATTTATCTTAGGGTTTATAAAAGCACCTAGGTTGATTTGAGTTTAAGTTATTAACGTGGCGAAATGGAGACTAGAGTGGGGGTGGTGGGGGAAAACTTACAAATATATCTACCCACACTTTACTCCAATCTACCACCTTCAGCTGCTCGACTGAGTTCCTGTAAGACAATAAATTGAAGAAGAAAGATAGGTTAGAAAAATATGTAGTAATGCGGGGAAATGCGAAAAAAACCAAAGAGCATTGCCTCCGCAGCAACGGTGGAGATTCGTCGCGAAAAGCTTCGGAGTTTGGAAAACCTGTCGTCGTAGTTTGATTCGCGAGAAAATTCATCGATCAGATAAATTTTATAACCAAAACTAAAAAAGTGAGTCCCAGGTCGAACATGGGGAGGGAACATTTGGTTTTGAAAATCCGCGTCTCGCTTTTATTTATTTTTGTCGTTTTTGTATTTTCTAATATTTTGGTATTTTTAGCAAGCAAGATATTAGGTCGATGAATTCTAGTTAATATACTTGTAAAATAAACAGAGAGAAACAATCATATATTTTTATAATCAAATGTTTATTACAACTAGGAAAGCGAGAAATCTATACTATGAAAGCAATAAAGATAGAGGTAGATGAGAGATACCCCCGACGGTCGCTTGGAGGACGACTCGCTCTGACGTCGCCTGGAGGAAGGTGGTGAGGAGCGGGAAAAATGACAGAGCCGGAGGACAGAGGGCGGGGCAGGATGGTGTCGCGACAAGGATCTTCTTCTCGAAGGGAGGTGAGAAGACGGCCACGGGATACTCCACGAAGGGGGATGAGAGGAGGGAGCAAATATTTGTTTTCTACTTTAGAGGAACATCCCATGCTTGGGACAAGCTCTCTCTAGAGCCTTGGAGGTGGTGAGAAGAAGGAAGAGATAAAGAAGAATGGGAGGGGTAGGGGTCCTTTTATAGTGGAGGAAAGAATCAAATTCGCATACAGGATATTTAGTGACAGACATAAACGTCACTGAAGATCCGCCGCAAACATCTCTGAAGATCCCATGCCTCTCCTATTGCACAGTTGGCACGCGCTCCACGCGCCCTACGTGCCTCACGGCCGCACGCATCGTTGCTTCTGCCGCTGCCTTGCGTGCTACGCTGCTGCGCCGACGTGCGTGCATGCCTCCGCACACTTGTGCACACCAGCGCTGTTGTGCACGTGCGGTGGCGCGTGCGTGCATATGGGCGGCCTGGGTTGTGCCACGTGGTGCAACCTGGGTCGTCCATCTTCTTTCTATTGTAGGAGCTGCTACAGAGGTCGGAATCAGTCAATTTTCACACCGTTGGGCTGCGTTCGTCGACCGGAATCCATCCACGTAGTCGGATTTGTCATTTGAGGCTCCAAATTACGTCACCTAGTCCCTTGGCCATTGATCTTCCTCAGACTGCATATGGTGCTACGGGACTCCGATCAAGGCAATTTTGGAGGCGTTAGACTCCGATCATCTTGATCAGATTCGTACGGTCACATCGTCAATCCGAGGCTTCGAAATAAATCTCCTCTCCTGACCACAAAAAGGATGCAATTAACCGAAAATATACACTACTCTAAATGCAGAATGATGCATGCTATGAAATATTTATAATATGAAATGCAAATCTAAGCCTAAAAATATGCATAAATAGACATTTTAACTTAAATGGATGTGTCTATACCAGAATTTTATAGATGCCACATTTGGAGGTAATTTCTTGTTTAAGGATGATGACTCAGACTCTAAGCTCTTCGAAGGCATGGCAGAAAACTCTATTAACAATGCTTCGATGAGTGTATTTAATAGAAAGTCTTTACATTCCCATTCACATGCTGGAGTACACGAATTCCAATCCAACACATGAGATTTAGAGATTGTAGCTAGTCAGCTGGATAAAGTGGGCATAATCGAGAAAAAAGTGGATGAAGTCTGGAAATTCTTATCTAAACTTTTATCTTCTTCTTTTCAGTCACCTGCACTATGCACCTCTTCTCAATTTCCCATAGGGAGGGAAACTGTGAACAACCTTTCTATGACACAACCACCACTACTGGACTATTCATTTCCATATCCTGCACTGGCTGGAGTTACACTGAATTCCCTACACCTTCCAAAGCTTCGGAGGAGCTCCACACCATTCACAATGACCCTTATTCACAAACCCACAACCTTGGATGGCAGAATCATCCAAATTTCTCGTGGTCGGGAAATTCATAGACCTACTTTCCAACAACCTTCTACACCACCACTTCATAACCCAATCCAAGCACCACCTCCACCACAACACAGGTATCCACCACGTGCCTACGAGCAACCCCAACCCAGGCTCGTCGAATACTCTCAACCTGGGCCTACACAAGATGATCAGTTGGGGAACATCATGTAAACTCTTGTTGACATGCAGCAACAGAACATTGCTATGCAGCAGAGACAGGATGCGACTTTAAATAAGATGAGAGCCCAACTTTCACATTGGATGGAATCCCGTCAACCACATTCCCTCCCACCTCAAACTCAACCTAGACCTCCTTGCAAGGTCAAGCACACTTCACATCACAAACCTTGCATGAACCTGAGCTTTACACTAATCTTAATTCTTCCTATTCTGATCCTATTTATCATTCTGATCCACAACCACCTATTGTACCTGATTCTGATTCTTTGTCTACGCCACAAGCCGATTTAAATGCCGTCACCACTAAGAGTGGTAGAAGTAAAACTAATCCACCTTTACTGACTTCTACATCTTTACCTGGACCTTCTACCCCCACTCCTACAGCTGATTTACTTGTGCCTAACTCTTCTGAGCATTTGATTGATCCTCCTACTACCACTTTAGTACCTTTCCCGAAGGCCTTACAGAAGAGGAGTAATCAAATGAAGAAGTCTATTATGGCTCCTAAGGAGGATCTACTCAAGCTCTTTGAACAAGTTCACATAAACATCCCCTTGTTGGATGCGATCTACCACATACCACTTTACGCTAAGTTCTTGAAAGACCTATGTATACCTAAGCGTAAGGCTAGAATTTAAAAAGGGAGTAGTCCTATAATCCTCTTGGAACAAGTGAGTTCCATTATCTCAAACATCCCTACTAAGAAGAAAGACCTAGGCACACCTCTTCTCTCCTGTATGATAGGAAACACCACATTTAATAAAGCTTTTCTTAACTTAGGTGCTTCCATCAATCTCATCCCAACCTCCCTACTGACACATTTTGAGGTTGGCAATCGAAGCCAACCGATGTGTCCCTGCAATTAGTTGATCGATTAGCTACGACAACTTAGGGAGTGTTGGAAGATGTTATAGTGTGGGTCAAGGACTTTTATTTCCCTATGGACTTCATTGTCGTTGACATGGAAGTACCTAAGGATATCAAAAATACACCTATCATACTAGGGAGACCTTTCCTGCCAACAGCCAAGGCAAACATAAATTGTGAGGAGGGCCTTATAGAGTTGAAATTTAGAAATCAGAGGATGAAAATTGATATTTTCAGGCCCAAAGGGGATCATCTTGTAGTTTAATTGAGTAAATCTGTTTTTTGGATTCTTTGGACAAGTTGGTCGTGGATACATTAATTGATTCACTTAATTTAGAGCCTCAACACCCTTTAACCTCTGACTTAACTCTTCCTGAGACACCAACCTTAGAAACTGAGGACTTACCTCCAGCCCCTTTAGTGTCTCTAGGACCTTCTGAGATCTCCACACTTGCTTCTTCATCTGATCCTGTACCTGTTGAGTTAAAACCTCTTCCTCACTCTTTGAAATGTCTTATTAGGACTAGACCAGACTTATCCTGTGATTGTCAATTCCCACCTATCGTCTGATCAAGAATCACGACTATTATCTATCCTGAGAGCATGTGGACAGGCTATAAGATGGAGCTTATCTGACCTGACTAGCATCAGTCCTTCCTACTGCACACATAGAATATTCATTGAAGAAGGATCTAGACCCACCCGACAGCCACAGCATAGACTGAACCCTACACTTCAAGAGATGGTAAAGAACAAGATGATTAAGTAGTTAGACAATGGAATTATTTTCCCCATTTTTGACATCCAGTGGGTAAGTCCTGTTTAGGTTGTGCTTAAGAAGGCCAAACTTACCGTCATAACCACTGAGTCTAGAGAAGTCATCCCTACAAGGATTGCTAGTTCATGGGGAGTATGTATAGACTATGTCAAACTCAACCAAGCCACGAAGAAAGATCATTTTCCATTGTGCTTCATTTATCAGATACTAAAAAGATTGGAAGGGAATAGATTTTTCTACTTTCTGGATGGCTACTCGGGCTATAATCAAGTGGCAATTCACCCCAATGACCAGGAAGAAACAACCTTCACATACCCCTACGGAACCTTTGCTTTTCATAGGATGCCATTTGGATTGTGCAACGTGCCTGCTACATTTCAGCAATGTATGTTTGCAATCTTTTCCGATCTAGTAGGTGATTGTTTAGAAGTCTTCATGGATGACCCGAACATCGAGAAGTCTTCATGGATGACTTCTCGATGTTCGGGAGCACATTTGATGCATGTCTAGACCACTTGACCAAGATCCTACAAAGATGCATCAATGTGAATCTGGTACTTTCCTAGGAGAAATCACACTTTATGGTACCAGAAGGACTAGACTTAGGCCACCTTATTTCTGAGGGAGGAATTGAGGTTGACCATGCGAAAATAAAATTGATTTCTGACCTGCCATTACCTTCGTCGGTTAAGCAAATTCGTTCTTTTCTCGAGCATGTTAGTTTTTATCGCCGCTTTATAGCGGATTTCTCAAAAATAGCCTGACCTCTCACCAATCTCCTCTTTAAGAATGTAGACTTCTAGATGTCTGACGATTATGTTCGTGCTTATACAACACTTCGTGATCTAGTTACCAAGCCACCAATACTGCAACCCTCGGATTGGTCTCACCCTTTAACATCATGTGTGATGCCTCTGATTATGTAGTAAGGGTTGTCCTTGGTCAAAAAGTAGATGGGAAACCTAAAATCATTTACTATGCTAGCAAGACCTTAGATGAAGCTTAGAGGAATTACACAGTCATTGAAAAGGAATTGCTCGTAGTAGTATTTGCACTGGAAAAATTCAAACCTTATCTTTTAGGTTCCCACATCATAGTCTACACTGACCACACAACAGTATGACATCTCGCTAAGGACGCAAAATCTCACCTGATTAGATGGATCCTGCTATTACAGGAGTTCAATTTAGGGATGCATGACAAGGCTAAGAAGCAAAATGTGGTAACTGACCACTTATCTTGCCTTTCTTCTAAAGTGATATTTCACTTCAAATTACTGACCACTTCCCTGACGAGCAACTGTTGGTCATTCATTTTGATCTTCTCTGGTATGCTAGCATTGTCAACTACCTGGCTTCTGGAGTAGTGCCCAATGGGTGTACTAAATCCCAAATCAACTGACTTAAAACTGAAGCTAGGCAATACTTTTGGGAAGAACCTTGGCTATTAAAATCTTGCCCTAACTAGATCATTAAGAAGTGTGTACCTAATAAGGAGATAGAAAGAATCATGTTGTTCTGCCATGACCAGGCATGTGGCGGTCACTTCTCTAGCAAAAAGATCACTGCTAAGATTTTGCAAAGCAGTTTTTACTGGCCCACACTTTTCAAAGACACATGCGAAAATAGTAGGGCATGTTCATGCTGTCAGTCTCTAGGCAGTATTGGCTGCTAATGGTAACACCATCATTAGCCATAACTAGCTTTAATTAGTCAAAATCAAGAGAAAAGCTCCTACATAATTGTCTGAGTTGTAATTCCATGCAAATCCATTTTGAGAAGAAAATAATGAAACATGGTTAATTCTACAGTTTAACATCACATCATGAATGCAGAGTAACCACGGGGATTTTCATGGGTTAATTAAAGGTCAATTGAGTATTAAAGTCCAAAGAGTGGGTCCGCACAGACAGAAATGAGGTTTTACGCATTTCGATAATCAAATCAGAACATAAAACCCTAATTACATACCTGCTTAAATTGAAGAGGTTCTAGTCAGGATAAATTCATCTAAACCTCCTGAAATTCATATAAAAATATTCTGAAAGGTTTGGTACCCTTAATTTGATCTGAACCTATTTTGACCTTAAACAGAGTCGTAGATAGAATTTTACCCTAATTTGAGCTTCTATGCAAATTGCACAGTCAAACGTCTGACTTTACCATTAGATTTTCTAGCTCTAAATTAGATTTGTACCAAAATTTGGGCCCAATCAGAGTCCATCTTGACCTAGCTTGCATTTTAGTCCATTAAATCTCTATTCTTCTCAATCAAGGCCCTAACTTTTGAAATCTTTGCAGAAAGCCCCGTAGCTTCTTCAACTTCCTCACCATTAGCCCCTTGCCACCATTGTAGGTCAACCAACCTATAGGCAAGTTTTGACCGCCTCAAAACCTCATCAAATCTTCTCCAAATCTCACCAAATTTGTTGAGATTGAAGTTCACACAGTGGAGATCCATATGAACACAATCTTGGACGTCGATTCATGGCTGAAAGCTCGTGTAAATCCATGAAAACCTGTAGGGATTCTTGATCCTAAATTGAAGCAATCAAGCTTCTTTCCTCATTCAGAGCTTGCCTTGAAGCTCTATTTAAGCTTTCTTACTCATGACCGTGCTCCTTAGCTCAATTTTGGCCTCATCACTTCAATTTCTTCTCCCTCCGGCCACCTCCACCGTAGCTCCAGCGACCCCTCTACTCCGGCTTCTTCGCCCTCTGCCACATGCCATAGGTAGAGGGAAACTCCTTATCTCCTTTTGCTTCTCGCAATACTAGCAGAGGCTCTCCAATCCCCTCTTTCTCACCGTTTTCTCCCACCGAAGGATTCCCGTTCTCCGACGTTTACCAATCATAACCGGTGCCATCTCACCCCCCTTGGTCTCTAAATAAAGTCCCAAGCTCTCCCTCTCCTTCTCTAGATTAGGTTTAGTTCCTCATCTCCCTATTTCGACCGACAACCACCTCTCTTCTTCCTCATCATCTTCTCCACGTTTCACACCTCCGGCGTGGTCGCACACACTACACACGCCACCAAACACCCCACCACTTCTACCTACACCTTCCACACGTTCCAGAGATCAAAAGCCCCATGGTTATTGGAGCTCTTGAGCTTTGGAACCACCGGTCGAACTCACCCACTCACAGTCACCTCCGCCATCATCATCCGACCACCTCACACACTCTCGCACCCATAGAACACAGCCATCACCATCACCTTCACTTCTTCACGGCGAATCTTCTGAGAACTTCTAATAGGGTCGAGAGGCTGTTTTCATGTTTTAGGGACTTCGTCAGAGCTCCGCCATCCTGCTGTCTTCTCCAACGACAAGCCTTCTCCGACTGACTTTGACCTTGCTATCACCTCCTATAGCAGCGACTTGACCCAACAAAACCCTTTAGAACTCCAATTGACCACAAACGCAGACACAGCATCATGCATTAGAGCTACAATCCACCTGCAGCGGTGTGTAAAGGAAGCTCTTCCATTAGTCCCACAACGAGGAAGAAAGAACTCGTGAAGACGTATAATATGCAAAGTTATTGTAGCCCCGTTGCCTCAACACACACCGGGGGTGAGGTCCCCACATGCACGCCCACTGCATGTGCTTCACACGCGCTGGTCCACGAGCCCTCACCTGCGCTCACGCCTCGCGGGTTTGGGTGGTGGATTGATGCGGCGGAGATTCGTCGCGAAAAGATTTGAGTTTGGAAAACCCGTCGTCGTAGTTCGATTTGCGAAAAAATCCATCGATCAGATAATATCTATAATCGAAACTCGAAAGATGAGTCCCGGATCGAACATGGGGAGGCGAACATTTGGTTTGAAAAATTCACGTTTCGCTTTTATTTATTTTTGTCATTTTTATCTTTTATATTTTTTTTGTATTTTTATCAAGCAAGAGATTAGGTTGATGAAAACTTTATCTACTTGCAAAAATAGTGTGGAGAGAGAGAGAGAAACAATAATGGATTTGTAATCAAATGTTTATTACAACTATGAAAGTGGGAAAACTACACCACGAAAGTGAAAAGATAGAGATAGGTGAGAAGAATCCCCCTCGATGGTCGCTTAGAGGATGGCTCGCTCTGACAGCACCTCGAAGAAGGTGGTGAGGAGTAGAGGGAGAACGACGGTGGAGGAAGGAGGATGAGGCAGGACATCGTCGCAGCAAGGATCTTCTTCTCCAAGGAGGTAAGAGGACGGTCGCTGGATGCTCCACGAATGGGATGAGAAGCAGGAAAATATTTGATTCTACTCTAGAGGAGCATCCCGAACTTAGGACAAGCTCTCTCTAGAGCCTTGGAGGTAGTGAGGAGAAGAAAGGGAGAGATGGTAAAGAATGGAGGGAGGTAGGTCCTTTTATGGTAGAAGGAAGAGGAAGAACTCCATCCAAGGGCTCTAGTAACAGCTGCAGTCATCACTAAAGACCATGCAAGCTGTCGCTGAAGATCCACTCCACCGCTGGCACGCGCACCACGCACCCGTGCCCCTTACGCCTTGTCACATGCGTGTACGCTGGCATGTGCTGCACTACGCTATGCATAGCTGCAACTATGCGCGCTGCTTATGCGCACGCGCTGCACTACGCTATGCATAGCTGCAACTATGCGCGCTGCTTATGCGCACGCGTGCGCTGCGATGCATCTGGCTAATGTGCCTCCAATTGAGAATTGGGGGGGTTGTGGGGATTCAAACCCGTGCCCCTCCCTTGAGAGTGAACACCTCCACCAACGTTCCATGCTAGCACATGCGTTGCGAAGGAGGGTTGAGGACGCGCGGTGGAGGAGGCTTCTCAGCCCCTGGATCAAGATCAAACGACTGAGAATGGATGATCCGGATGTGGGTGGTGGCTGTTGGCCGATGTTTGGTGACCTAGATGGTGCCATGTGGTGCCATCTGGGTCGTCCATCTTCTTTCGCTTGCAAAGGATGCCACGGTGCTCGGATTGAGGAGATTTTCATGTTGCTGGACTGCGATCATCACTCCGGATCCATCCATATGGTCGGATTTTTCATCTGAAGCCTGTAAGGATGTCGCATTGCCCCCTGGCCATTAATCTTCTTTGGACTGCATACAGTGCTATAGGATTCTGATTGAGACGATTTCGGAGGCATTGGACTCCGATCGTCGTCCTGATCAAATTCGTACAGTCATATCGTCAATCTAAGGCCTTGAAATAAATATCCTTAAAAAATGACGTAATTAACCTAAAATATACACAAACTACTCTAAATGTAGAATGATGCATGTTATGCAATATTTATAATATGAAATGCAAATCTAAGCCTTGGAACATGCATGAATGGGCATTTTAACCTAAATAGATATGTCTACATCATGGATCCATTTACCCAGATACCCAAGTGTGACCTGATCTAAGAAAGAAAGAAGCTGAGGAGGAGGAGGGAGGTTTTGCCTCAGGATCCTCTCCTTAGGGTACGTGCTGAAGAGAGCTTTGACACTTAGCTTCTAAGGAAGAAGGCTTCCTCCATGGATGCCCTTGTGCCTTGAGAAGGAGCCTTGTGCCTTGATTGTGCTCTAACGAGTTAAGTCGTTAGGGTCTAACGATTGATTGAAGGCACTGTGGAGTTATTTGATATCTGTTGGGTGTAGCTGCTTGAGAATTAAGTGGTTGAAGAACTACTGTTGAGAAATTGATGCTTGGGATGTATGCTTAAATTGAAGGATTTAAGTGGTGATTCAAATCACCATTGTTTTGATTCTTCCACTCTTTTTATTCTACTGATCTTTAGAGATACACATTAGCTTATCATTGCATATATTTTTGTGGATCATTCATCACATATCTTTCTTGCAATTAATCCTTGTGCTCATTTGATTTATATTAAGATTAGTGTGTGAATTCCGTATTTACTCCCCACGAACGACCTCGAACTCTAAATAGATTTTTAGCTTTATGAATTTAAGTGTTTTGTGTGATTTTTTGTCCTATACTATAACACGCTTCTCTAAACATCGACGAATCCACATTAAACAGTTGCCAAGACATGATGCCCTTGAATCCAATTTTAGTATGCGAAGTCTCTGATATATGAGGCATTGACTTCAAGGGGCCTTTTCCAAATTCCTATGGCTTCGAGTATATCTTATTGGCATTTGATTATGTTTTGAAATGAATTGAAGTCATCCCCACAAGAACAAATTATCATAAGATTCTAAATCGATTTGTTCAGGATTACATCTTCTCTAAATTTGGGATACCAAAATCCATCATTAGTGATTGAGGGTCTCACTTTAGGAATATCCACTTTCAGTCCCTACTTCAAAAGTACAGGGTGACACATAGGATTGCAACACCATATCACCATCAAATGAATGGACTTGCTGAATCGCCCGATTGGGAAATCAAGAAGATTCCTATGGCTTCGAGTATATCTTATTGGCTATTGATTATGTTTCGAAATGGATTGAAGCCATCCCCACGAGGACAAATGCTCATAAGATTGTAAATTAGTTTGTTCAGGATTACATCTCTAGATTTGGGGTGCCAAAAGCCATCATTAGTGATGGATCCACTATCAGTCCCTACTTCAAAAGTATGTGGTGACACATAGGGTTTCAACACCGTATCACCCTCAACCCAATGGACTTGCTAAATTGTCCAACCGGGAGATCAAGAAGATTTTACATACTACCATCAGACCTGATAGAAAAGATTAGGCTCCCCGCCTTTCTGATGCGTTGTGGGCGTATAGGACAGTTGACAAAACCCCATTAGGCATGTCTCCCTTTAGACTTGTGTATGGGAAACCCTGCCATCTTCCCGTAGAACTTGAGCACAAAGCCTATTGAGTCATCAGAAACTGTAATCTGGACATAGAGAAGAGCGATGATCATAGAAGACTTCAAATTTTCAAGCTTGACGAGTTAAGGAATGAATCTTATGAAAGCTCAAGGATTTATAAGGATACATTAAAGGCCTTCCATGACTGTAACACCCATAGGAAAACTTTTCACCCTGGTCAAAAAGTCCTATTTGATTCAAGATTGAAACTTTTCTGAGGGAAACTCGGATCAAAATGGGCTGGACCTCTTAAAATTCTGAGAGTATTTGACAATGGAGCTATCGAGATCAATAAGATTAACAAATCTGAACCTTTCACCGTTAATGGACAAAGATTGAAACCTTTCATTGAGCCACATGACCACAGACTTGTCAATTCTATCATTTCGCTCAAATATCTTGAACCTACTTTTATTGACACATCTTCTACTGGGTTTATGACTAGCTGAAGGCGTTAAACCTAGCAAACTTATCTCTTATACATAGTTGTTTCACCTTTCTTATTTTCCATTTCTTTCTTAGGTGTCTATCCTTGCATTTTTAGCATACATTCATAGCCACATATGTCATGCATTTCGTTACATAGTTCGCCTTCCCACTCTGATCTTATATTAGACTTGAAACTGTCTGCACAGAGTTTTTTTATCTCCTCATTTCGACTTTCTTTTGTCACACAGCCTAAGTTAGTGAAAAGTAAAGCATGCATTTGCATCCACCATATTCATACAATGAGAACATTACATCGTTTAAGCATGGGGGGTTTAAATGGTGAAATCATTGTCTAAAATGTAATTATAGACACACTTGTGGTATATATAGTATAGTATTATCAAAAATACCAAATAAATTGAAAATTTTTGAAAATTTTAAAAAAAAATTAAAGTCAAAATTTACAAAAAAAATTAAAGTCAAAATTTACAAAAAAAAATGACAAAAGCAAAAATTCCAAAAATACAATAAATGACCTATTGATTCTTATTGTTGAGGGAGAACTCCAAAACAAAAATTATGAGGAGAGAGAAAAAGCATTCAAAGGAATTATAAATGTTTAATTATGATCTTATAGCTAAGTATTTATGGACATTTAACCTTTGCTGGTCAGAACTTTTGGGCCACTGTAGCTTGATTCGTTCAAGCTTTGGCTTAACACACTTCAAGCTTTGACAAGATAGATCAGGATCACTCCTAACTCATGACGTATTCTTCTACCTGAGTCACCAATATAGGATTCACTGGTTTGCTTTGGTTTAGGAGTCTAAGTAACATTGATTTACACTACATAGTGTCGGAAAAAATCTTGTAAACTTGAAATTCAACCCTAGTGTTCATTAGGAAAGGTGGAGTCCTTTCCTGTGCAAATAGGTAGACACTTTGTCCTAATCTTGTGTTTGGGAGAAGCTCTTTACACCAAAGTACTCACCCACCAAATAAGTGTGCTCTACCAAATAAAGTTGTCGGAGACACTGTTGTATCGTCGAAAATCATCGTAGTTTAGGAAAATATTGCGTCGCAATGTAGTGAGGAAAATTGCAACATTTAAATCTATAAGTGCTCAAAAACAAAATATAAGTTCGAGGTCATTCACAGGGAGCAAATATGGAATCCAATCACTAGTTGAAATATAAGGAATAAGCGAGCACAATGATTAATCACAATAAAGATATTCAATGAATAATACAGCAAAAAATATATTCAATGATAACAATAGTATCTCAAAGTCAATGGGATAAAAAGAAGATTAAAATCTTAAAAATGGTGATTTGAATCACCAAGTTATTCCCACAATCAAGCACATATCCCAATGTAACCAGCCAATTCAATATCGCTACAGTGGTCTTTAATAACTTATTCAAATATCCAAGTCAGATTAATAGGCCAATAAGTCCACAGTACCCACAATCAAACGTCAGCGCAAAGGCATCAAACACCTAAAAACCCAAGCACAGCACAAGTCATAGAGCACAAAGCCTCAAAAATGCCTAAGTATTGGACATGTTGGAGCACGAATCTCGAGGCATGAATACTGCAAAACCACCCCCACCCTCAGATCTCCTCTTTTTTGTAGTCAAGTATACAGGTATGCATAATAATGTGTAATCGAATCGGAGCATTAGACCAGACCCACCGGCAGTGGGTGGTGAGTGAGGAGTGGAGAGTAAGGCATGAGGGGGACCTTACAACTCGTGTAAAGGCAAACAGAAGATGTCAGCAAAATAATTTATGTGTTGCATTTGTTTTGTAGAGAACGAGGTGGGCCTAAATGCCCCCTCTTCCTTCTTTCCTTCTCCATTCTGCAGCAAGGGTGATTTTCCTCAACTGTTATCGTTGGTGTCATGGCTCTAGCTAATTATGATTGCAGCAATGTTCTCTAGATGAAGCTGTAGCTGCTGGTGGTTGTATTGAAGCCGAATGTGAACGGAGTGTAGCGGTCAACGAAGGTGATGAGCGGCAGAGAAGAAGTGTCCGATGAAAGTACCTGAAGAATGAAAATGAGATAAAAGCCCCAATCAAAAGGTCAAAAAGGATCGCTGGCATGCGTAGAGTGTGACAACAGTGTCGACGAGGTGATTAGTGGTGTATGGCAGTCGGACAACGTCAGAGGAGGTGGTGTTGTGGGGGGTTGTCCGGTGGAGGTGTAGGGTGGTGATTTTGTGAAATTAGGTTAGGGGTTTTGATTAGGGAGATAAGGCAGAGCTTCTGGATGTGACGGCGTGGCATTTGGTTGTGTATAGGCGTAGCGACCACACTAGAGGCACGGCCAAAGTGGGGGAAGACGGAGTGGGAGAGCATGGACAAGTGATCAAACTGGGATCCTAAGGGTTTAAAACTAAACTAGAGAGTAAGAGGGAGAGAGAGAGGACTAGTTAGCTGGACCAGAGGGGTTGGGAAACCGTCCCAGTGTAATGGCCGGTCACGGAGAAGGTGAACCCTCTAGAGAGAGGAACGGCGGTGAAGATAAGTGGAAGACAGCCTAGCTTTTGGCCCACCAATTGCGGATGAAGTTGAGGAAGGAGGGCCGACCAATTCGTCTGTTGGCCAGCCTGAGGAAAGAGTTGAGGAAGCTCGCTGGAGCCGCAGTTGGAGGTGGCCAGAGGAAGAAGAGGTTTTATGGCCTAAATCGGGCTCAAGAATACGTTAGGAGCACGGGGGGTCTTTATAAAGCTCAAATCAGAGCTCTATTTGGGAGGTTTGAGCCATGGGAGACGGACTAGGAATCAAAAGAGAACCCAAGATTTCCTTGAATTCGCATGGTCTTTCTACTTCTAATCAGGATCTAAGATCTTGCTTAAATGGTTCTTCACCGTCTGAACACCAATCCCACCAAATTTGGTGGGATTTGGTATTGATTTGATGAGGTTTCAAATTGGTCAAAGGCTGATGCTACACGGTTGACACAACAACGGCCATAGGGACCTAATCGTACGAACGATGAGGAAGTTAGAAATTGATTTACAATAAAATTGAAACCAAGGGGTTTAATTAAGAGAAACAAAGATCTTAGGGATTGAATTGCAAATTAGGTCCAGATGGACTATGATTGAGCCTAAATTTTGGTGTTAACCTAATTTAGACCCAAAAAATTTAATTGTGAATTTGGATTTGAGTTTTGACCACGTGAATGGGTAAATTGCACAGAAGCCCAAATCAAGGTAAATTCTCGTATGAATCTCTATTCTCGATCAAAATGGGTTTAGATGATCATACCAAAGGTACCAAACCTCTTAAAATATTTTTCTATAAATTTTAGGAGGTTTAAATTGATTTTACCTTGACCAGAACCTCTCCAATTTAAGTGAGGTTGATAATGAGGCTTTTTAGTACTATTTTCATCCTAAAAATGCGTGAACACTGATTCTGTTAGTGCAGACCCACTTTTTGGTCTTTGATGCACAATTAACCTTTAATTAACCCCTCATGACCCCAAGATTAATCTGCATTTGTGATGTAATGTTAAAACTGTAGAAATAACCCTATTTTATTGTCTTCTCAAAACATATCAGAGTAGAATTGTGATCCTTAAGCGATCATTTAAGAGCATTTACCTCTTGATTTCAACTAATTTAAGTGATTTATGATGAATGATGACGTTAATATCATACCCCTATGCCTAACTTTTGCTAGTTTCTAGCAAAATCTTATGCAAAGAACTAGATCTCTAGACCATGTTTTTAATGTTCAAATGCCTGATTATGCCACTTCTCTAGAAATCAGATTAGAATACCAACAATAAGCCTGGAGGTACTCTTAACTACCAGCCAAGATGCAGACCTAACCAACCTCAGCCTTGGGTCTGTCGCGAAGGTTTCTAAAGCCCACAGAAACTTCTCAGAGGTTCGTTGACCCCAGTGATTAAAGCACTTGTGCGTAGACGTATCAAATCCAGGTTCAATTTTCCAGTCCATTTTTTATAAGAGATGGAGAGGGATGTTTGTTCTAAGAGTCTTCTCTCTTTTCTTTTTATACTCCCCTAAATTCGACATTGGATTGGCCCTAAACATGGTCTATATTGGATTCATTGTCCCTACCATCAATCCTCGAAGGGCACTTAGCTTTCGATGCTTCGGGATAGCACTACCCGTGGCAACCCCCAGAACCCTAGCTTTTGACACTTTGGGATAGTGCCACCCATGGTATTCTCTAGCTAAATTCAGGCCCTAGCAATCAACATTTTGGATAATCCAGCCCATGTCACCTGAATTAGCACAAGGTGCTCACATGCCTCCGGTAGGATATCTAGATATCCTATGAGACAAGCACCGAGGAGACGATATGTTATTACGCACCTTCGAGGGGAGTATTTTTCATTCCACCTCTCCACGGTGGGAACTCGTCCAATCAACTTGTGTCTTTGAGCCGCTCCTAAGTTAGATCTTTAGGAAAACCTTTTTAAGAACAGAACACTTTTGGCATTATTTCTTCATTAAGTACACTAAACTAGACCAGTATGTGAATTTTACGTGTTTAGGTTACCAAGTCCCGCAAACCAAAGGACAGGCAACAGGGCCGAATAATCCCCAAACCTTAGACCTAATACATCAGCCTTACCCTTCCTCAACCTCTTGAGGATTAATCTGGATCTTAACAAATACATGCGTGTTTAAGCCCTAAAACAAACCCAAGAGACTAAGGTCAGTACTCCTACTTATCTCCTTGACTCTAGCACTTCAGGACTTAATCCTTATTTTGATTAGGTCTAAAACTTAAGTGGATCCCATAATCAATTGCTAAGACCATCAATTTTCTTTGATTTTGCTCATTTTGGCAGTCTTTGTATTTCCACCTCTTTTCCTCCTTGAGAAATATTTTTCAATCAATTCTCAAAATTTTCCTCCCCTTTCTCCATTTTTTTTTCAATATGTATTTTTTTTGTGAGGAACCCTTAGAGAATTGAATTTCCCATTTGTTTTGCACTTTAGGTGCAGAAGGATAAGTGCTCCAGTTCATGATGAGAACCTCATCATGAGCCCTAACTAGCTCATTTGACCTAAGAAAGAGAATAAGATCTCCTACATAACCTAGAGAATGGCTTAATTCAAGGAATAAGTGTTCTGAGAAGAAAACATGAAATAAAGGATAACACTGCACTTTTACCATTGCAGTACATAAATGGGATTTCTCAGAGGTAAAACATAGGTCAAATGATCTGAATAAGATAAAAAGTGGGTTGGTTCAATCAGAAATGGGTTAATGTGCAGTCTAGGAATTAAATGACATTCTGTATTCCTAAAACAGACCCGCTTAATTCAACAAGGTTCTGCTCAGTTTAAAAATCAACTAAACCCTCTAAAATTCATGGAAAAATATCCCCTAGGGTTTAGAACCTTCAATTTAACCTTTAGAACCTATTTTGACCTAGATTAGGGTCCTAGCTCATTAATTGACCTAATTTGGATTTTTGTGCAAAAAGTCCAGTCAAACATGGTTAAACCTAAAATCCAACTTCACCATTGGATTCTTTAGGTCCAAATTAGGTTTGTAACAAAATTTGGACTTAAGGGGAAGTCATCTTGATCTACTTTGCAAAATAGTACAACCAAATTATATTTTAGCCCCTATCTTTTGAAAACCATTACACAAACCCCCCTAACTTCTTCGCCACTCTTACAAACAGGTCCCCCACCATTAATGGGGAGAAATCCTTCTCCGACGAGGAATGGAGGGGGCATACTCCCTGATTCCTCAGAGATCTCCCAGATTTGGAAGGGAGATTCTCTGAGGAATTTCCTTCCATCTGAG
This sequence comes from Thalassia testudinum, assembly GCA_037157565.1. Lineage (NCBI taxonomy): Eukaryota > Viridiplantae > Streptophyta > Magnoliopsida > Alismatales > Hydrocharitaceae > Thalassia > Thalassia testudinum. The sequence goes on from JAZHRO010000080.1 coordinate 1,796,527, forward strand.
CTCAATTGCAATCTTTGATTTGCATCCAATCCCTCGTTCGAACGCACGTGAGATTTGGATCTCCAACTACCTTCCTTCTCCAACGAGGAGTCAGTGGTAGAAGGCTAGCCCTCTAAGCACCAGAAGCTCGGCCAGCAATTATAAAAGGATCCCCGATCCTCTATGAATCCCTCAAGCATGATTTGGCCGCAGACTCCCTCAGAATTCATCTCCCCTCCCTCCAGCCAAGTAGCCCGCAAGCTCCAGCGACTTTTCCTCTTCCCTCTCGTCGCTCTGCTACCATACCATCGGCAGGGTTCACTTCACCTCGTTCTTCCGCGTTGCACTGCACCAGCGCACGCCTTCTTGTCCTCCTCGTCACAGTTATCTCCCCATCAAGGCTGTCTTCTCCGACGACGACACAAACGCGTCGTCCGTCTCCTCTGCCTCCCCTTCGCTCCAGGTACCCCAGATAAGCTCCTCGTCTTCTACTCTTTCTTTTCCCTCATTCTATTTCACAAAACACCCCTCAACAACCACTGCCCATCCTCATCTTCCCCATCTCCGGCCAACCTTCGGCAAGATGCATCCATCGCTCCGCGCCTCCACACATCTTGCCACCAACCTCAACACCTCCGCCATCGACCACTGAACACTTTCCACCCACTCACAGACAACCACACGCACTCCACGCTTCCACCGAACACACCCACTCACACGGTCACAGTCCGACCTAGGCATGCACGCCTAGGTTGGTCTGAGCCACGCCGACCCTCGCCTCACCTTCGCCGTGACACGGCGAAGGTTCTCCTGTGGTCTGATAGAGCCGCAAGGCTCCTTTTGTGTCGTGCAGGGTAGAGCTCCCGTCCGCCATTAACGAGCACAAGAGCTTGCTTGTTCTCCAACTTCAGGCTGCGAGCTTCAGGATTCAGGCTCCCAAGCTGTGCGGGTTGAGAGTGTGTGCAAGTCCAGCCTGATAGCGAGTGCTGCGAGACCTGCAACTGCATCTATTGTGAAGTCACTCTCCTACAGTTGCCAGCAGAAGTAAGTGAGACTTTTAGTCCCACCACGGTAAGTCTTGAGTTCTCTGAGTGGTTTAAGTTGATTTTGTGTTCTTCCCTGTTTGCCTCGAAATCGCTGGGGTGAGGTCCCTCGCCTCACCTATCACACCTCGTCTATGACATTTAACCCGCGGACCTGGACCCGGATACGATTAACCCCTCCGTGCACTCCTCGTGCACCAAACCCACACCGGTGCGCCTGGACCCGGGCGCACGACCGACCCGATAACCCGGCTCTAGGAGAGCGTACCGAAGAGAGATACACAGAGAGAGAGACGCGTGGGGAGGGTAGGGGAAATAGGCTTTGCTGTGTGGTGATTGTGTAGGAAGAGGAAGCTAAGGGAGGAAGAAGCGCAGCAAGAGAAGGAAAGGAAGCAGGACTTAGCCGCAGCAAGAGGAGAAGAAGAAGAGAGACACACTATAGCAGAGGAGCGGCAGACCAAGAGAAAGAAGAAGAGAGAGATCAAGGGCAGACAAAAAGGAGAAGCAAGAAAGAGTGGCCAAGCAAAGGAAGAGGAGGAAGAAAAAGAAGGAAACTAAAGAAGAGACAAGGAAGCAGGACTTAGCTGCAGGAAGAGAATTGAGAAGAGAGAAGAGAAGCAGGAGCGACTAAGGAAGAAAAAGAAAAGGAGAACAAGAAACCATAGCTGCAGCAGAGCAAAGCAAACAAAAGAAGAGAAGAGACTGAAGGCAAATTTTAAGACGTCTGATACAATATCAGATGTCCAATTCTTTTTGAGCATTTTCTCCATAACATTATCCTGTCATTTTTGTTGAACTAGTTATTGTTTCTTATTAAAAGTTGTGTTCTCAAGTTTTGGAATACCCAAATTGCTCCCTGTGTTCGACCTCGGATACTTTGATTTTCGAGTTATAAATTTTTATTTGTTTTCGCGGAGAGTTCATCTATATTACAACGAGATATCTGTTAACACATGATCTAGCTGCGCAAACACCCACTTTGTAATTTCCCTACAAATAGCAAGGAACATTTGTCTGCGTCATGTTTGGTGATGGATCAAATTTGGAGGGGGCTCTGTGGGGAATCCCTACCTACTTGGGAGGAACTCTGGAGGAACCTTTGGAGACATGGGAGTGTGTAGGTGAAGAAGGTGGCAATTATGTGGAGTGTGTGGCATGCTCGTAATGAGCATTTGTTTAGAGAGGGATCCATTAATGTGGGAAATATTGTAAGGGAGTGATGGGGACAAGTGAAAGAGTGGGAGAACTTCATGTAATGCTCTGTATTTTTTGCATAAATAAAAGGATCCCAGTCTGCTATCGTCCTCGGTAGCATTCCTCATCATTTTCAAAAAAAACAAAAACCCCACGCCTATGTTTTGCAATGTCCTCATTGTAAACCCAGTGGGTACGAATTCAACTTGGTTCAAGGATTAGAACAAGGTCATAGGGTGGGTGAACGGGTCAGGATGACTGTTGCGGATGATTTCAAACTTTGATACAAGTATCAAAGGTGGAGTCGGCTGTTCTAAAGTTGAACCCTAAAGTGCAGTAGGAATGTTGCTCAAAAGGTTGATCAAAAGGGTCTCGGTTATTTGGAATAACGGGTTACCTCCCGTTAAGCACTAAATTAAATGCCTTCAGCCGAGCAGAAAGTGGTCAAGGAAAAGGAGTGGTCAGATTGGAGGAATTTTGTAGAACAAGTACCTTGATGAGTAGTCAGGTTGGTCCAACCAGTTGCTTGTTCAGACCAACAGGCTAATGATGCAAATCAAACTAAATCAGTCTGGTGGGTTGTTGAATGTAAATCAGTAGGTGTGGAACTCACCAGATGCTTTGTGGCTCAAAAAGGTGTGGAAATACAAATCTAAGGTTTTACTGAATTGGTTCAGCCGGATCAGAGTAGGGGTTCTCAAATGATAATGGATCTATCAAAAATGTAGGAACCCTACTAATAGGATCAGAGAAGGATAGAATGTGATTGTCGATCTAATCAGTGTCTGATTCCTAGTTGAATTGTAGTGGTGAATCATATGCAACTAGATCAGAAAGAGGTGAGTCAGAATAGAAATTGATTCCAACAGTGGGTCGAGGTTGGGATCTGTTTTTGAAAGGCTCTGTAGTAGGTGTGGCTACTTCGATATCCGAGTGCAGTATGGGCTCCTTTAGAAATAATTCGAAGATTGGTTCATCTAGAGAGTCCTCATGATCTTCGTCCTAATCAAATGTAAATGCCTGAAGAGTGCTTATAGGATCATAAAAATATGAGTTGGTGAAGGATTTGAACTTTGCATTGCAAACACTCTCAGCACTTATTGTGTTTGATTCCTATAGATCACAGCAGAATGCTTCGAAATCAATGGAATATGATTTTGAATCAATGATATTGGGATCAGGGACCTTAGAGTCAGAATCAAAGAATAGGTCATGGATACTAAGGTTGTAAATTGGCTCATAATCATCTGAAAATAATGGTTCTCCGAAATCATAATATAATTCGAAATCATCGAAGAATTTGCGACAATCAGCTTCTGAACCTGATTCAAGATCGAAATTTCAACCATTGAATAAATCACGATGCATGGAATCATCAACCTGACTTTGGTCTAACCTAGTATCAAATTCCAAGCTCAAAGAGATGTCCTTATTAGGCATAAGCTTGGGTTCTGGGCACCTAAGGTAGATCCAGTTAAGTCCCAACTCTTTCAACTCCTCTAATTCTATGTCGTAAATCGATTTGACTTCCAAAAAATCAATTCATTCTTCTAAGGAGTCTGGAGAGGTATAATCATCAAATATAGGCCTAAAATCACAGTTCAGATCGAAAGTTTGGTTCTCATTGCACTAGACCTCATGATCATCCCAAATATGCTCAGATCTAGATTCTAGGGTAGGGGTAGGAATTGGGTCACTAGGATCTGAATCTAGTTCTATTGGAATGTCAAAATCACTTTCGAAGAATATCTTAATAAGATAAGGTGCGGGAGTTACATCCTCGAGAGATTCTAAGTCAGGCTCATTACAGGTGTTTGGTAAATCAAGGCATAATGAACCAATTTCACAGTTACTTATGGCTGGCTCATAATCGGGAACACCAGCACCTGGATCCACCCAACCCACATTTTGATCAAGTACGTCATTCTGCGCAAAATTCAAATTTGGTTCCACTTGGGTTGGGGGTCCATAACAACCTCTACTTTTGAACCCAGGCTTTGGGAAATCACATTGATTCTCACTATTGTCCCAAGATTCGTCAGTTTTTGAGTGCTGATATGGGTATTTTTTATCGCTTTCCTGTTGCAGCAGATTTAACATATTTCAATGTTTCTCAATGCAATCTTGGTGTATCTCCCAAAGTGGTGGATTTGTCAAACAATGCAAGCCCTCTGTGCTATGCATTCCAACAATTCACTCAATTTTAATATGAGGGCATCCCAGGTTGAACCGCTTATCATTCGTGTCAACATCAAATGGGCATGGTTCACAATGAGGGTTGTTGTCTCTAACACATTAACCTGAATGCTTCTAGAGGGATTCGAGGTTTTGTAATACTCATCATGGTGTCTAAGAGCAGCCTCGATCATTTTCTCTTCCATGCCCATACGGGATTCAAGTGTCTTAAACACTCTTCCTATGTTGTCAAGTTGCATTTTCAAATCAAGTGGTGGATGAGGAAGTAGAATCAAATTCAGGTCCAGATTGATTTAATCGGATTAGGTCAGATTTCCCACTCTAATGGAGGCCTCTAGGTCAAACCTAGGGACCTCCCTTGTGTATGTGCACTAAAGAATAGATGAGAGACTGGATGTGTATCGAACCCAATCAAGGCACCTAAAAAAATCTTGATGGTTAAGGCTATTGAGGCAATTAGGCCTCTTTGCTCAAAAATCCACACACCCGAGAATTACTTGAGCAACCAGAAAGGGAGAGTCCCGTAAAGGGCCCTACACGGTAGAGCGTCCCCACGGGTTACAGGGTTTCCCCCACCCTACCTTCCTTGTCACTAAGATTCCAAGTACACCGAAATGTATGAGTTGAGACCTAAGTCTACCAATTTTAGCCCTAATTTGTGCCTTGAATTTCACTTGAGTTAGAAGTTTTTTCAAATTGTGACCTAATTTGGAGGTTGATTGACCCACAAAGTTGACCAACTTCACCAAACCTACCCTAAGGTTGAGGATGAAATTTAGGGTAAGACCCAAATCACCCTGAATTGATTCTCAGGTTATTAGGTCTCAAATTTTACAGTTCAAGTAAATTTAAAGTCTTAATTTTAGGTTTCACTTAAATAAATCAGTCAAATAAGGGCTTGGGTGGCATACAAATGCAGGAAGATCAATTTCCTTTATTGCAGGAAAATGTATACTAATACTTCAAAATCCTAATGTGAAAACGCTAATTGACTCTATTTCCATGTCCAATTCGAATTCCAAATATGGCACCTTGGACTCAAACAAGAAAATGAGTAGTCCAAGATATTGAGAAATTTTAATGCAAATCTCTAATAGGTTTAGGAAATTAAGATGGGGAATCTCTAATCAAATCATCTCAACTCAAATCAGATGTCAATTTATCTCACAAATTAGGAAACTCTTTGCATTAACCGATAATTACTTACAAAAATAAGGCAAGTGGATCCTAATTGATTTTGTTTCCTTTTTCTCTTTCCCAAGATTAAGAGATGATTAGGGAAGAAGAGAAATTTTACCTACCCCTAGAGTGGTTGATTGCACGGAAGATCTCGTCGTAATGCACCTCACAAGACACAACCAACCAGATAGGGCAAGCTAGAAATCAACTCAATCAATAAATGACTAGTGGTGAATTGCGCATTGCTCCTCGACAACTGCATCAAAATGTTGTATCATCAAAAATCGTCGTAGTATATTGACGAAAATCGCAACATTTAAATTTATAAGTGCTCGAAAATAGAATGAGTCCAAGGCCGTTCACAGGGAGCAAATATGGAATCCAATCATTAGTCGAAATATAAGGAATAAGCGAGCACAATGATTAATCACAATAAATATATTCAATGAATAATATACTCAAAAATATATTCAATGATAGCAATAGTATCTCAAAAGTCAATGGGATAAAAAGAAGATTAAAATCCTAAAAATGGTGATTTGAATCATCAAGTTATTCCACAATCAAGCACATATCCCAATATAACCAGCCAGCTCAATTTTGCTACAGTGGTCTTGAACCACTTATTCAAATATCCATGTCAGATTAGAAAGCCAATAAGCCCACAGTACCCACAATCAGATGTCAGCGCAAAGGCACCAATCACCTTAAACACCCAAGCACAGCACAAGTCACAAAGCACAAAGCCTCAGAAATGCCTAAGTATTGGGTATGTTGGGGGCACAAATCTCAAGGCATGAATAGTGCAAAACCACCCCCACCCTCCTCAGAATCTCCTCTTTTTCTTAATTAGTATATAGGTATGCATAGTAATGAGTAATCAGATCTGGGAATAGGACCAAGCCCACCGGTAGTGGGTGGTGAGCGAGGAGTGGAGAGTAAGGCGTGAGAGGGACCTCACCCCTCGTGTAGAGGCAAATAGCAAATGTCAACAAAACAATTTATGTGTTGCATTTGTTTTGTAGTGAACAAGGTGGGACAAAATGTTCCCCACTTCCTTCTTGCCTTCTTCGTTCTACAGCAGGGGTCATGTTCCTCAACTATAGCTGGTGTCATGGCTTTGTCTAATTAGAACTGTAGCTATTTTCTCTGTACGAAGCTGCAGCTATGTTCTCTAGACGAAGTTGCAGCTGTTGGTGGTTGTATTGAAACTAGATGTGAATAGAGTGTAGCGGTCGACGGAGGTGACGAGCAGTGGAGAAGTGTCCGGTGAAAGTACCTGAAGCATGAAAATAGGCTAAAAACCCCAATCAGAAGGTCAAAAACGATCGCTGGCATGCATGGAGTGTGACGGCGGTGTTGGCGAAGTGATTGGTGGTGTATGGCGGTCGGATGACGTTGGAGGAGGTGGTGCTGTGGGGGGATGTCCGGTGGAGGTTGATAAATACACATTTATTCATGTTAAGATGTCTATTTATGCAAGTTCCTAAACTTAACATTGCATCCCACACTATAAATATTTCATAACATTCATTATATTGTATTTAGGATGATTTGTATAAATTGCATAGTAATTCATGTATTATTGCAGCCAGGAGACAGGGTGATACATTTCAAAGCTTCAAATGAAAAATCTGACCGTATGGATGGATCTGGAGCAATGATCGCAATCCAACAATGCAAAAATCACCTTGATCGGAGCATCGTGGCACCCTTTGCAAGCAAAAGAAGATGGACAGTCTAGATGGTGCCATGTCGCACCATCCAGATTGCCCAACGTAGCCCACCCTACCTCCTCAAAGGCACTTCCCACGCACGATCCTAGCCGCTGGATGAAAATCTAACGGCTATGATCACACGACCATCAGCTACAGGGAAATTCGTAAAGTCGACACATAGGCCTCCGTAGCACAGCGATTGGAAGAAGCACTCTCAAGCCATCGGCATGAGTTTGAGACCTCACACTGCCGCCCCATGCCACAGACGCATCCAATTTGAATCAAGACTACACGATCTTGATCGTGCGGCCCCGATGAAGATCATTGCCGGGCACTCCATCTACAATCCAAGGGTTGTGGACTCCAACGGCTCATACACAGGCGATCACGTGCGCAATCGTACGTGTGGCCGCAGCGCAATTCGAAGGCACGATCCTCAGCACTCGTTTAAGACGGCCGCAATTACTCTCAGCAGTCCGATTTCAAGAGAGGCATGATACGCGCGTGCCCGAGCAATTCGAAGGTGCGATCTGCACGCCCTCCCCAGCCATCCAATGCGAATCAAACGGCTGTCATCCACTCTCGCCAGCAGAAGCGTGTTGTGCATGATTTCGAGAGCACGAGATCCATGTGCTCTCCACCCTACGATGAGCATCTAGCAACTGTGGTGCTCCCCGCACTGTGCCAACTGCAGCGGCTTCACTCCACGCCAGCGGGAGAGAGTGATGGCTTCAACAACGTCTAAGGTGGATCTTCGGCGATGTTATAAATGTCGTTGTTGACCCATGCACACAAATACACCCCCTCCACCACTATATAAGGACCTACACCCCTCCATCCATCTTCATCTCTTCCTTTCTCTCCCTCACCACCTCCAAGGCTCTAGAGAGAGCTTGTCCACGCCCAGGATTCTCCTCTAGAGTAGAAAATCAAATATTTTTCCCGCTTCTCACCCCCCTTTGTGGAGCATCTCGTGGTCGTCCTCTCGCCACCTTCCGAAAGAATATACTCATTGCGACACCGTCCTATCTCGTCCTTCCTCTGATACCATTCTTCTTCACCCAACCTTTCACCACCTTCGTCTGGGGTGTCTTCAAAGTGAGCCGTCCTCCAAGCGACCGTCGAAGGAGATTCTTCTCACCTCACTCTATCTTGTATCGCTTTCTAGTATGGTTTTCTTTTCTCCATTGTAGCAAACATTTGTTGAGATTTTATATATATTGATGTTCTCTCCCTCTCCCTCTCTCTCTCTCTTATTCTGTTAAAGTAGATTAGATAACAAATATTGCACTTGATATTCTGTCATATAAAAATACCAAAAAAAATATCAAAAGATAAAAATAATAAAAACAAATAAAGTCGAAGCGTAGTTTTCAAACCAAACGTTTGCCTCCTTGTGTTCAACCCGAGACTCACTTCGAGTCTTGGTATAAATTTTATTTGGTAGTGATATTTTGCAACTACGAAAACGAGTTCTCCAAAACCCTGATTTTACTCGTGAAAAATAACGCTAATCAGAGGTGTAGGGTGGTGATTTTGTGAAATTAGGTTAGGGGTTTTGATGAGGGAGATGAGGCAGAGCTTCTGGACGTGACAGCGTGGCATTTGGTTGTGTATAGTGGCGTAGCAACCAAGAAGGAGGCGTAGCCGGAGTCGAGGAAGACGGAGTGGGAGAGCATGGACAAGTGATCGAATTGGGGTCTTAAGGGTCTAAATCAAAACTAGAGAGTAAGAGGGAGAGAGAGGACTAGTTATCTAGACGAGAGGGGTAAGGAAACCGTGCTGGTGTGATGGCTAGTCACAGAGAAGGTGAACCCTCTGGCAAGAGGAACGATGGCGAAGATAAGGGGAGGATGCCCTGGTTCTTGGCCCACTAGGTGCGGATGAAGCCGAGGAAGGAGGACCAGCCAATTTGGTCATTAGATGGCTTGAGGAAGGAGTTTAGGAAGCTCGCCGAAGCCACAGTCGGAGGCGATCGAAGTAAGAAGGCAAAGAGGTTTTATGGACTAAAGTGGGCTCAGGAATACGTTGGGAGCATGGGGGTCTTTATAAAGCTCAAATCCGAGCTCTATTTGGGAGGTTTGAGCCATGGGAGATGGATTAAGAATCAAAAGAAAACCCATGATTTCCTTGAATCCATGTAGTGTTTCTGCTTAAAATCAGGATCTAGGATCTTGCTTAAATGGTTCTTCACCGTCTGAACACCAATGCCACCAAACTTGGCAGGATTTGGTATTCATTTGATGACGTTTCAAATTGGTCAAAGGTCGGTCCTGCACTGTTGACTCAAAAATGGTTGCTGGGACTTAATCGCAAGAACGATGAGGAAGTTAGGGACTAATTTGCAATGAAATCGAAACCTAGGGGTTTAAATGAGAGAAATATAGATCTTAGGGACTGAATTACAAACTAGGTTAAGATGGATTATGATTGGGCCCAAATTTTGGCGTTAACCTAATTTTGACCCAAGGAATCTAATAGTGAACTCGGATTTGAGTTCTAAACACGTTTGACTAGGCAAATTGGATAGAAGCCCAAATTAAGGTAAATTCTCGTCTGAATATCTATTCTCGATCAAAATGGGTTTATATGGTCAAACTGAAGATACCAAACCTCTTATAATATTTTTATATGAATTTTAGAAGGTTTATATTGATTTTATCCTAACCAAAACCTCCTCAATTTAAGTGGGGTTGGTAATTAGGGTTTTTAGTACTCTCTTCATCCTCGAATACGTGAAACCCTGGTCTGTCAATGCAAACCCACTTTTTGGTCTTTAATGCTCAATTGACCTTTAATTAACCCCTAGGCGACCCCGTGATTAATCTGCATTTGTGATGTGATGTTAAAACTGTAGAATTAACCCTATTTTATTTTCTCCTCAAAACAGATCAGAGTGTAATTGTGTTCCTTAGGCAATCATTTAGGAGTATTTATATCTTGACTCCAACTAATTTAAGCTAATTATAACGAATGATGGTGCTACCATAACATACTGACATTTATTTGCAAAAAAAAAAATCAAAAAAAGTCAAAAAGAATTTTCAGAAAAAGACATTCTTTTGAATAAGTCAAGTATGTTCTTCAAGTCATGTATATATTTTCCACCAAAAATATTTTTCAAGGTGCATTACAAATACCATGTTTCCACCAAATATTCTTTGAGTCACAATGCAATAAGAGTTGGATTTGAGTCTTCCTCATTTTTTAGTGGTTCCCTTCATTCCATCCTCTTAGCTTCTCCTCCCTCAATTCTTCACCTGCGGTGACAAAGCAAGCTTTCCACCCTCTTTCAATTTCCTCCAACCACTGGCTCTAAGCTCTTGGACACCTTCTTCAATTGAAATCTCCATTTCGTCGCCATCAACCTCTGGACAGTGGACCTCGGACATCGCCTTCATCAGTTAGATAGATTTGTTGCTTTCTACATTAGATTTATTGCTAGTTAGCATACTGTAGATTAAATAGAGTAGATTAGATGATAACTTTAGTTATAAATTGAGTAATTAGATAGGAGTAGATTAGGATACTTATGAATTCATTGCCATCCACGTGTTCATAAAGCATCCTCAACATGTCATTTTCACGTTCACTCCTTTCCTTCGACATTTTAATCACAATTCATCCATTCACTGAAGCATCAATCAGATCTAATGCTCCATAGCATCTAGATCTAGTTGAGTGCCAATCCACTTGGGGGGATTTTATTGCGTGCGAAAATCATCATTTAAAATATAGCGTCATAGTATAGTGACAAAAATCACGACAACATTTAAATTTATAAAACTCAGGAAACAAAAGTGAGTCCGAGGTCATTCGCAGGGAGAAAATTGCCAAATTCAATCACTAATCTCAATATTAAGAATAATATGCAATTAGAATCAGAACAATACTCAATGTATATCAGAATAATATGTCAATAAAATCAAGACTACAAAAAGATGGGGTTAAAATTGGTGGTTTGAATCATCAATTTAACCCTAACGTCAAGATCTAATTCAGTCTAAAATACATGAATATTGAATGTAACCACAGTAACCAACAGAATCAGAACAAGGCTAAGTGTTAAAGGCTCAAACGCCTTAACCTCAAACCTCAGCAGAAAGACACAAGGGTCTCGTAAGTACAAGGCATAAGGGCCTCTCAAAGTCTTCAGAAGGCTAAGTGTTAAGCGTGGGAGAGGTCACGAGTCCCGAGGTGCAAAACCCTCCTCCCTCAGATTTCCTTCCTTGAGAACCAAATCAGACTCGAATATAACCAGGCAATCAAATCCGACCCAGATCCGTGGGCAAAATCGCGAGTGAGGGCACGTTTGTGTGCATGTGCATACAGGCGTGGAAGGGGACCTCTCCCTGTGCATGCTGAGGCAATAAGCCACGGGCGCAATTTCACTTTATACGTTGTCTCGTTCCTTTACATCTCCGATGTGGGACTAAAGATCTAGGTTATCTTCATGCTCAGCTCCGCGTGCCTACAGCTGATGGATTCATAGAATTGAAGTTGTGGCTACTACTCCTTCGTGTAAACACCTCCGTTTTGATGCACCAAAATTATGTTTATTGCTAAGACTGACATTTCAGGACTATCTTGGATTGAAGCCTCTGCTCAAGACACAAGTTCAGATAATTGCTGATGTGCGTCTTTTTCATTTATTTAAGTCTAGGACTTTATTGTAAGGAACGTCAAATAAAACTCAAAAATAATTTTTTCGCGTATCATTTCAAAACCAAATTTTAGGGTTATTGATAGACTAGACTTATTAAATGATCGACCAAAATACTTTGATCGACCAACCTACTTACTTGACCGATCAAATCATTCCATTTTAGGGAGTTGAGAAAAATCCTCTTAATCGACCAACCAAGCTAATTGATCGACCAACATTCTTAGTTAATCGACCAGTAAGTGATCAACCAACATTCTTAATTGATCGACTAAAGTACTTTTTGATCAACCAATTTTGTTTCCTATTCAGGCAAAACTTTTGTCATAAATAGAGGTTGTATGCAGCCCATTCACATACAACTTTTAAAAAGAGAAACACCATTCAAAAACAGAGCTTCTCGTGCTTATTGCAAAAGGCTTTCACATCTCATTCTTCACGCTCTTCAAAAGCACGATAACTTAAACCTCTACAAAAAATCAATTTGATCATTTATTGAGGTTCCATAGAATTCGTTTTAATGTTATTCTATTTTGTTTTGATTTACGGATCCCAAGCCTGTTTGGAAGATCCGTGGTTGTTTTTGCTTCTCTTCAGGATAAAAGAGAAGGGTTTGTAAGAGGTTGTGCCACCCTCGTTCAAATGATGTGAATAGTGGATTGACTAGCTTGTACTAGTCGGAAAAATCCTAAGATGGGAGACTTAGGTAGTGGTTTTTACCTGGATTGGGTTTCCACTATAAATCAAGTGTACTCTGTGCATGAATCTTTATTGTCTTATTTTTTAATCTGACTCATTTTTTAAAGCATACTATTCACTCCTCCCCTCTAGTATTTAGTTGCGATCCACAGGATATTCTCCAACCCTCATTTGGTATCAGAGCTTAGTTGTCCAGAAGAAGTCAAAATCATCTGTCGACACATACGCTGAGTGGCAATCTACTATTCATCCTCTCTTTAACAGGACAAACTATGGATATTGGAAGACAAGGATACAAATCTTCCTAGAGTCCATGGATTTCGAAGTGTGGGACGTCATCACCTCCAAATATACTCGCCCTAAGATCAAGGAGTGGCTGTGACACCGGATCAAAAGAAGATGGCAACTCACAATGCAAAAGCCATGAATGCAATCTTCTACAGAATTTAACCGCGTTTCTACTTGCAAGACAACCTACGAAATCTGGAACATCCTCGAAGTGACCCATGAAGACACGACAAAGGCAAAGGAAACTAGAGTGAATTTACTAATGCAAAATTACGAGCTTTTCAAGATCAAGAAAGGTGAGTCGATCAAGGAAATGTTCACGAGGTTTATGAACATCATAAACTCTCTAAGAAACCTAGATCAATAGATCAAGAATGAAGCACTGGTGAGAAAGATACTCCGATCTCTCACCAGCGATTGGGAAACCAAGACCACAGCGATACAGGAGTCGAAAGATATGTCTACCCGCAAGTTAGACAATTTTATCGGAAGCTTGATGGCCTATGAAGTTCAACTTCAACACATGAAGGAGCATGAAGGCAAAGGAGTAAATAAGAAAGCCATAGCCCTTGAAGCCACTCAAGAATCTGAAGAAACTTCAAGTGGAGAAGAAGAGGAAGACATAGCACTCCTATCCAGAAAATTCATAAAGTTTCTTAAGGACAAGAAGAACTGGCGGAAGAAGAAAGAAGGAAGAAACAACAACACAGTTATCCGTTACACCTGCAAGAGAAAGGGACACATCAAGAAGGATTATCCACTTCTTAGAAAGGAATCTGAAAAGAAGAAGAAGCACTTCAGTAAAGATGGAAAGAAGAAAGCCTTTACTGCAACTTGGGATGAGTCAGACTCAAGTTCAGAAGAAGAAGAAACATCAGGAGAAGAAGCTCTTCTCGATTTGATGGCACTAGAAGATGAGGTAACCTCCTTTACTCAAGATGAACTATTAGAAGCATTCTTTGAATTTCATGATATAGCTACATCATTAAAATTAGAAACCAAAAACCTGGTAAAGATTCTAAAGAAAGAGAAAGCACAAAAAGAAGCACTTGACAATCAAAACAAAGAGCTATCTGTTGAAATTACAACACTAAAATCTCAAATAAACCACTTAGAAATAGACATAGATAAATTGAAAGAAAACTCTGCTATTTTACTAAATGACCTGATGAAATTCACAAACGAAAGTAGAAATCTACACAAATTATTAGGAACACAAACCTAAAGCACCACAAAATTTGAGTTACGCTATATACCAAAGAATAGCCATGAAGCGTCTAGTTCCAATCAAAACAACGAGAAAGGTAACTTGCCAAAATAGGCAATGAAAACTAACCACTGTGGACCTAAGCAAAAATGGGTACCAAAAAACATTTTGCAATCTTGTTTTGTAGGCTCAATAGATTATAAGTGGATTTTTAATGTACCTACATTTAAAAAGCCAAAAATGTCTATTAATGCATGTTCTTAACACCATATTAGCATCATGAATTGTAAATATTGCATAACATCCATAATCATGCATTTAGGTTAAATTGTACAAATTGTATAGTAATTATCTCCTTTTATGGTTATAGACAGGACGACTTTTAATCATGGCCTCAAGCCGAGGATCCAACCATACGGATCTAATCAGGGTAACGACTAGAGTTCAACGACTCTAAGATCGCCCCGATTGGACATCTGTAGTACCAGATGTAGTCCGAGGAAGCTCAGAAATCAACGGCCAAGATGGTGTCAATCCGCACTTCAGACGACAAAGCTGACCGCACGGATGGGTTCGGATCGACGATCGCAGCCTAACGGCATAAAAATCGGTCTAATCCAACATCCATAACACCATCTACAACACATAGAAGATGGATGGCCAAGATGGCACCACGTGGCACCATCTCAGCTACCCAATCGACCCAAGGACCCGCAGCTGCACTTCTGAAGGCAAAGGCACAGACAATCTACGCCGTTGGACCTTGATCCAACAGCCACGATCGCGCGCACCTAATTCCTAAGTTAGACAAAGGCGAGGCCGTAGCGCATCGGTCGTGGGTGCGCTCACGAAGTAGAGCCGTGGGATCGAATCCCCGAAAGCCTCAAATTAAGGTGAAGGCGTGGGGAGCATTCAATTCAGCCGTTCGATGCACATTGTGCAGGCAAGGAGAGGGCGACGTGGCGCAACGGATGCACGCAGTTCACGCACGCGTGGTCAGACACAGATTCAAACGCCTGATCAGACGTGGGGGATGCGACGCATTCTGAGCCGTTGGATGCGAAATTGGACGACTGAGAAGAGGCGTGCTTGTGCATTGAGCTGACGATCGGACGACTGAAGATTGATGATCTTGCAAGAACACGAGCAGGCACGGTTACACTGAAGAGAAAAGGGCGCACGAGCGGATGCGCACGTAAGGCCACGATCAGGTCCTTAGTGACGCTTAATTCCATCACTAAAGACCCCCTCATTTAATATTTTGAATTTGTAATGACCAAATTACCCCAAATCCCTGCAACTATAAAAGGAAACCCCTACCCTACGAAATTCTCATCCCTTCCTTCACCTCTCTCCCTCTCCAAATCTCTAAGAAGCTTGTCCCAAACCTAAGATCTCCTTTAGAGCCAAATCCAAAGTTTTCTTGGCCCCATTCCAGAAGTGGATCCCACGACGACGACGACGTTCTGCCTCGTTCCCGCTTCTTCCTGCTTCATCCTCCTTCCCGCCCTATCCTCCATCTTCCAAGCGTTGCTCCGTTCAGCTTGTCCTCTAAGGAATCATTGAGGAGGATAACATCTCTCTCCCTTCTTTTTATCAATTTCCAGAATAGAATTTCCCGCTTTCTAGTTGTAATTGTTTCCTGCTTTCTAGCTGTAATCATTTCCCGCTTTCTAGCTATAAAAACATATAGGAGCTCTGATATCAATTGTTAGGATCAATGGAATATGGCTATGCACACAAATACTTAAGCAAACAAATCAGTAATAACAAAAAGATTTACACAAAATAAAATCACAGAAATTTGCACAATATGTATAGTGGTTCCCCTTCCTTGGGTACTCCACTACCAAAGTATTGAACGTCGAGTTACTGCGCTAACGTGTTTGGTTTTTAAAACCTGTCGTCGTAGTATGAAAGTAAAGAACTCGTGTTCAACAAATAAAATTTATACCGAAATGGAAATTCCGAGTCGAACACAGGGAGGCAGACGTTTGATTTAAAAACTACGTGTTTGTTTTTATTTGTCACCAAATAATTCAATTGATTAGAACTATCTAACTATTTACAATAAATAGAAAAGAGAGAGAATAAGAGAGAGAATATTACAAACAAAAACTAAAATGAGATGTAAAATAAACATAGAATTTCATCACCAGAACGATTGTTCATTACACTAGAAAGCAAGAAAAAAATTACAGTAGAAAGCAATAAATCTAATCTAGAAAGTAGTAAATCTATTCTAGAAAGCACTAAAAAGAATGGGGAGAGAAATATCTTCCCCGACAGTCGCTTGGAGGACGAGCCGTACGGGACAACGCCTGGACGAAAGAGGATGAAGCAGGACGAAGGAGGACGAAGCAGGAAGAACGGGAACGAGGCAGCACGTCGTCATTGTCGAGGGATCCGCCTCCGAAAGGGGGACGAAAAATTGACTTTATCTCGCGAGAAGCATCCCGGGTGTGGGGCAAGCTTCTCTTGAACTTTGGAGAGGTAGAGAAAAAAAGGAAGGGATGAGAATTTCATATGGAGGGGGTCTCCTTTTATAATTGCAAGGAGTGGGGGCAATTTTGTCATTACAACTTTAATAACATTAATTCAGGACCTTTAGTAACGGATAAAACTGTCGCTAAAGGTTTGAACGTGGGCGTAGTAGGCGGCGAACGCGGGCCCACTCGCTTGCCCACGCGTTCAACGTTCGCGCACGTCCAGCCAATCTCAGTCGTCCGATCGCGAGATCGGACGGCTTAGATCACGCTACGCCCGCCTCCTCAACCGTGCCCGCCCACGTACGATCCCGCGTTACGCGCAGGCGGCGTGGGCGCGTCATCTTGATTGAGCGCGCGCGGCCGTTGGATCGCGATTGTCCGGTCGATCGGGCGCGCGCCTCTGCTCCAATTGCTGCGCGGCGAGGCTCGAACGCGCGCCTTCGCTTCGCGTTAGAGCGCTCGACCAACGCACTATGGGCACATTTGTGTCGAGCGCCTAACTCCAGCACAGGCATGTCGCAGCCGTTGGATCTTAATCCGACGGGGAAGGGCTGATGCGAAGACCTTCGCAGGTGCGTGCAGACGATTGGGCGACCGATATGGTGCCACGTGGCACCATCTTGGCAGTCCATCTTCTGGATGACGTAGATGGTGCCACGGGTGTCGGATACTCGATTTTTGCGTCGTTAGGCTGCAATCGTCGATCCGAATCTATCCGTGCAGTCGGATTTGTCGTTTGAAGTGCGGATTCACACCATCTTGGCCCTTGATCTTCTAGGGTTCCCCGATCTCTATCTGATGCTACAGATGTCTGATTAGCACCATCTTGGAGTCGTTGAACTCCAATCGTCACCCTGATCACATCTGTACGGTTGGATCTTCGATCCGAGGTCCCGATAAAAAGTTTGCCCTGTCCATGAACATAAAAGGAGACAATTAACCTCCATTTTATTCAAACTACTCTAAATGCAAGATGATGCATGTTATGCAATATTTATAGCATGCAATGCAATCCTATGCTTAAGAACATACATAAATAGACATCTTAAGTAGTGTAAACGTGTTTACATCATACCCCCATGCCTATCTTTTGCTAGTCCCTAGCAAAAACTATATGCTATTTATAAAAGAATCAGATCGAATTATTTGGGCATGAGTTATTTTCAATCATTAAGAAAATGTCTACTTAGAATCTAAACTTTCAAAGACACAACAGTGCCCAAGTATCTGCCAAAATATAGACCGCCTCAAGCCCTCGCCTTATTCAGAGAAAATTTTCTCTTTTTCCTCTTTTCTAATTTTTTTTTTTTTTGGATTTTCAAGTTTTAGGGTTTAAGAGTGACTTTCTACGGCCATTCAACTCACCCAAGATTTGATGAAAACCCTAAGTTTTAAGCATCTATGATAGACTCGTTGATCGACAGTAAAACAAACTTCGGATTTCTACGCCTCTAGGTGACCTAAAAAAGAATTCTGCCTAAAGATGTATCTTTACAACCGGTAGCTTTCTCCCTACTTTTATTATTTTTTTTACGGGGTCAACACAAGGGTGAATCCAGTGTATATCTCCCCAGTTTATTCTACTTCTCCGCTTCTTCCTAAGTGTTTTGAGAATTTTCAGTGCATTTATTGAGTTGGGTTCTGGACAACCGATCGATGAGCTATTACCACCGACAACTTGCCAGCCATACTCGTGAGGCGAAGTGTGGTTTATTTCTTTTCTCCTTTTCTTTTTTTTTCCTTTTTTTTTAAGTAGGTGGCTTCCCTAGCCTAAGACTTACCTAAAAGCAGCAAAAAGAGAAAGGTCCAGTGACAGGGCTCTGAACAACCTACCTATGGGTTGTTACCCACGATAACCTGCCAGCCATATCACCCTAGAAGGTTCATTAGCTACCTAATTTCCGTTAAAATCGCCGAACGAGTCAGTGACAAGAAAGTATGTAGTTGCTAGAAACTCAAAGTTCCTTCAAATCAGAGGGCGGGTTGATAAGTCATGTACTTATCACCCAACTTCTTTCCTATAACTAAAATAGAATTTAGGTTGGCAAGGACTCGAAAAACAAATCCACAATTTAGTGGATACACGGGCTAATTAAATCCAAAGATCTGAAGGGTCTTTGTGTTCAAATCATAATGTAGTATTTCCTAAGATTGAAAATTTTCTTAAACCCAAGTTCTCTTTCCTAATTCCAAAAAAAAAATTATTTTTATTTTTTTTAAAGAAAATAAAACAAATCTACGAAACTGATAAATAAATTCAGAGATAAATATCCACCCCCCATGCATATCTAATGCAATGTCCTCATTGTATTAAAAAGACATAAAACAGAGTGGAATACCATAAAAACACCTGAATTGTGTGAATGTCAGGTCCGCTCCGAGATAGAAACTAAAAAGAACTATATATGTGCTTAATTTAATGCCTTCAGCTAGTCACACTATACAAAGAAGAGAAATAAAGAATTCACAGGTGTTGGTTAGAAACAAAATAAACATAAGAAACTTCTGACCTGTCAGTAAATGTCCACAGATGTGGACCAGATTGTGATGCAGACCCATACCCCATAATCAAGAATATCTCAGGTTTTGGATAAAAGTTACCCAAAACCTAAAATCAGTATGCAAGCAGGGTCGAGCCTGCGATTTATGAGAATGCAACCCAAGACCAAAAAGTCGAGTTACAGAGCATTCAAGCTCAAAAGGATAATCATTGAATGTGTGCTTAAGTTTGACACCCTCAAAACAAATGTCGTAAGGGTCCTGGTTTGAAGGTTTCAGCTTAATAGGCACCCTTCGACTCAGTCTTATACTTCCTCCAGAACTTACTTCCCAAATCAAAATTTCCCGACTCCTATCATCCTCATTCAGCATGTCAAATTCCAGGACCTCTTGTATATTAATCACCCCATCTGAAATCTCCAAGTATAAATGATGTGGCTGAATCAAAATTGACTTTGGTCTAATTATCTCAGAAATAGAATCATCGATAAGCTCAACGGGTGTAACTGACAATCAGGGCATTGAATTGAATCCTCCAGAAAATGTGATTCTGGATCCGTAATGTGTGCCCTAATAGGATCAGTTTCCTCAGTTCTTGGGCTATCAAATGATCTTTCAGATTCCTCAAGCCCAATCGTCTCACAAAAATCGTGTTCTGTAAACTTACGTGAGACTTCGCAACTTGAATCTTCACCATTCGAATTGAAATACGTATTAATGTATGTCTCAAAATCATCTCACTTTCTATTCCATGGAGACATACGTTTCCTCGTACCCTTGCTCAGGGATCTCAGGTGAAGAAATCAGATCTTCCTTAATTGGCTGCTCTAATTCAATCTGGTCAGCCTCGTAACACGTGTCCCCCCAACAGGTGCCTGAACGGGTTCTGACATTGGCTTTCCTGAAGAGGGTTCATCCTGGGAATCATCCCATGATTGAATCAAAGCGACCACAAATCTCATCCTCAATTTCGCTAATTTCCCAAGTAGAAACTCACCCGAGCTCTTACCCTTAACCTCCTGGAACCAATCCAACAAAGACTTGTTCAAATCATCAATCATTTCAATCAGGGGCTACAATCTCTCAATGAAAGGTATTGGCTGAACTTCTAAAGATTGTATGATATTCCTCAAGTTAGCCAGAACCTTATCTCGAACCTGGTTACCCTGAACCAAATGAGTTGGTTCAGGGTTGGGCGGGTTTGGGGTTAAAGTAGGGGAATTAACGAATTAAGATTCGTTATACCCTTCCTGATAATAGGTCATTTCGGATTGTTCAAAAGGTGGTGATGACCTAGAGGCAATGTAATCAGAGGATGGGTAAGGATCAGTATATCCTTCTTGATTGTAGATCGTATTAGGTTGTTCATAAAAGGATGACGATCTATAATCGATGTGGCTCTGAGAAGGATAGAAATCACAATCAAAGTGTTCAGGGTTAAATCCTAAACACGGAGGTCTAGAACTGTATCCCCAATCCGAGTTATCCCAACTAATGGTTGATACAGAACAAGTCGGGATAATTGTTATGTTGAGGATAATTCAAAACAGGAGGGAAAGAGCGGGAATGTGTGTAATATGTGGAAGGATTCATGAGAGACGGGAGGAAGAAAGGCACCTCGCAATACAAACAATCAAACATGTCCTTAATTTGAATAGCCTACAGACCTACAAACTCCCAAAACCCATCTTCAGATAAAGGAACGATTTAATCTACTTCTGTCTGTTTAATCCAACTAGTTAGAAGGAGGGACTGGGGAGAAGGTTATTCCTTCAGCTTGCGCCTCCGGTTCCTAGTGTACCCCCAGCAGCGATCGTTTGATTCTGCTCCCCTAACTAGACATCAGATTGAACAGTAGAAACAGACTAATCGAAAATAATCTTGTTCTAGGCTCTGAAGAGCCAGTCGAATCCTTAAGGCCAACGTCTACTCTGTTTTATTTAGGGCTAGGTTTGAATGTGCTTTGGAATGTGATGGGACCTTTAAATGGGTTGTGCCCTCAATGATTGATTTTGTGTGTGCATACACAACCAGTGATTTTCAAGCAAGATTATTTTTGATGTGGTGAATTTTAGGGTTCAAATCTTACTTAGTAGCTCTTAGGATTCAACTTTAGGTGTTTTCAAACAAGTTTTGTTGGCACGCCAGGTTTTGAAAGCATAAGTGAAGATGTTTTCCTTTAAAACTTAAAAGAATGTGGAGTGCCTGGTAAATCTCTGAGAGTTGAACCTATGTAGCAACTACTTGATGCGTTGATTTTAATTGAAGTGGTGCAGCCGAATCAGCTCAAACAATTGGCCTGTTGCACCACTTTATTAGGCACACAAGTCAATATCTAATCCGATTTCTACTCAATTATGTGTTTAAATGTGTGTATCGGCACCAAAGGTTGGTTTACCGATCGAGTTTGAAAAGCAGATGAGGTTGTGTACCTCTGTGAGATTTTTTTTTATTTTTCTTTGTTTTAATGTGGGGTTGGGGCGGGTGTGAGTGTCAAAAAACAAACAATCTAACCTTAAAGTTTATAAGAGCACTTAGGTTTATTGATGTTTGTGTTATTATGTTGTGGAATGAAATCTAATGGGTGGGAGGTGGGGGATAACTTACAAAACCTTCCACATCACTTTTACTCCAATTTACCACCTTTTCTCGTCTCAAAAGAGCACCTGCAATCACAATAAGAAAGGAGAGAAGTGAGGTAAATGATTTATAAATTAGAAAACGCGAAGAAAAAATCAAAGATCGTCGCCTCCCAGCAACGACGACAAAATGTTGAACGTCGAGTTGCTACGCTAACGTGTTTGGTTTTTAAAACCTGTCGTCGTAGTATGAAAGCGAAGAACTCGTGTTCAACAAATAAAATTTATACCGAAATGAAAATTCTGGGCCGAACACAGGGAGGCGGACGTTTGATTTAAAAACTACGCATTTGTTTTTATTTGTCACGAAATAATTCAATTGATTAGAACTATCTAACTATTTACAATAAACAGAAAAGAGAGAGAATAAGAGAGAGAAAGAATATTATAAACAAAAATCAAAATAAGATGTAGAATAAACATAGAATTTCATCATCAGAACGATTGTTCATTACACTAGAAAGCGAGAATGATTACACTAGAAAGCAGTAAACCTAATCTAGAAAGCAGTAAATCTATACAAGGAAGCAGTAAAAAGAATGGGGAGAGAAATATCCTCCTCGACGGTCGCTTGGAGGGCGAGCTGGACGGGACGACTCCTGGACGAAGGAGGACGAAGCAGGACAGAGGGCGAAGCAGGACAGAGGGCGAAGCAGGAAGAGAGGGAACGAGGTAGCATGTCGTCGTTGTCGCGGGATCCACTTCCAAAAGAGGGACGAAAAATTGACTTTATCTCGCGAGAAGTGTCCCGGGTGTGGGACAAGCTTCTCTTGAGCTTTGGAGAGGTAAAGAAGAGAAAGAATGAACGAAAATTTCGTATGGAGGGGGTCTCCTTTTATAGTTACAAGGAGTAGGGGCAATTTGGTCATTACAACTTTAAAAACATTAATTCAGGACCTTTAGTGACGGATAAAACCGTCGCTAAAGGTCTAAACGTGGTTGTAGTGGGCGACGCACGCGCGCCCGCTTGCTTGCCCGCGCGTTTAACGCTCACACACGTCCAGCCAATTTCAGCCGTCCAATCGCAAGATCGGACGACTTAGATCGCGCTACGCCCGCCTCCTCAACGCACGCCCGCCCACGTATGATCCCGCGTTACACGCGGGCGTGCGTGGGCGCGTCATCTTGATTGAGCGCGCGCGACCATTGGATCGCGATCGTGCTGCCGATCGGGCGCGCGCCTCTACTCCAATTGCTGCGCGGTGAGCCTCAAACGCGCGCCTTCGCTTCGCATTAGAGCGCTCGACCAACGTGCTATGGGTGCGGGTGTTGAGCTCCTAACTTCAGCATGGGCATATCGCAGCCGTTGGATCTTGATCCAACGGCGGGGAAGGGCTGATGCGAAGACCTTCAGTGGGTGCGTGCGGATGATTGGGCGGCCGAGATGGCGCCACGTGGCGCCATCTTGGCCGTCCATCTTCTGGATGATGTAGATGGTGCCACGGGTGTCGGATAGACTCGATTTTTGCGTCGTTAGGCTGCAATCGTCGATTCGAATCCATCCGTGTGGTCGGATTTGCCGTTTGAAGTGTGGATTCACACCATCTTGGCCCTTGATCTTCTAGGGTTCCCCGATCTCTATCTGATGCTACAGATGTCTGATTAGGGCGATCTTGGAGCCGTTGAACTCCAATCGTCGCCCTGATCACATCTGTACGGTTGGATCTTCGATCCGAGGCCCCGATAAAAAGTTTGCCCTGTCCATGAACATAAAAGGAAACAATTAACCTCCATTTTATTCAAACTACTCTAAATGCAAGATGATGCATGTTATGCAATATTTATAGCATGCAATGCAATCCTATGCTTAAGAACATGCATAAATAGACATCTTAAGTAGTGTAAACGTGTTTACATCACTAAGCCTCCCAACTTAGGATTTTTAACCCGATTCTCTCAACCCCAAGAGAATCAATTTACTAAATCGAGGTAATTGACGGGTTACCTCAACCTAAGTATAATAACGGGTTTGTTACAACCCAACGAGCAACAAGCTCAAAATACAAATAAGAACTGGTGTAAGAATAAAAAGAGAACTCTTACAATAAGAATTCCTATGCCTCCCAACAATAATTAAAATGAATACAATTTGAGAACCTAGGATGGATGTGAATCGCTTCGTAGATGCATGAGAAAAACACGTCATTGAGCTTGCAAGAATGTAGAGAAGGTGAATGCCAAGCTTCTTCTTTCTCTCTTGAAAATATGGTGGAAATTTGAATTATAGCTCTAGAATTTTTCTTCTCTATTTCTTGTGTCTCTTGTGTGCAAACAAAGAGTCCTAGGGTCATTTTATAGACTTTAGGACCTAGGATACTTGTCTACTAGACGTTGGGATTTAATTCCCAACGTTCATATAGCCTAAATAAATTTTCTAGCCATTCAGAATTGAGCCAATGGCTAGTTGGTACTGATACTAGTAGCCCACTACCACCAGTACATGAGTCTTGGTACCGGTACTCATCATGGGTACCGGTACTTGTGACTCCCAGGTTTGGAATTCCTTGGGCACAGTAACCCACCTGTACCGGTACTTGTAAGGTTCAGGCCAAAAGTAAGCCTTCAACCTGTGGCCAACATGTACCAGTGCTCATGGTTAGTACCGGTACTTGTTCATAGTTTGAGACGAATTCTCAAACCTGTGCCTTGCAAATACAAATACTGATGAACAGTATCGGTACTTGCTTACAACTATCTATTTTAAGCATTTTAATCCATTACATACTTTGAAAACGAATGCCATATAAATCCTTATTTATCTCTAATTATTTTTATGATCTAAGTTACATTCCTTTGTTAAGAGGCATACAATCTATAAATAAAAAGTCTAAACTAAAAAAACTAAAGGTCGAAGGAAAACTAAAGGCCTATTCCTACAACTCAACCTTCAAGAAGGTGGTACGGTCACGTTCGGGAACAATCACAAGAGCCGTATTATTGGTACTAGCCAAATTGGTAATTCTTCTACCTCTATGGAAAATGTGCACTTGGTTAGAGGTTTAAAACACAATCTATTAAGTGTAAGCTAAATATGTGATAAAGGGAACAGAATTACGTTTACATCAAAAGGTTTTAAAATTCGTGATGAAGAAACAAATCAAGTTATTCTTAAAGGAAATAGACAGATATTTACACCATAAGATTCGACAAATACGACAGTCTTAAATGTCTAATCGTATCTGACGAAGAAGCAACTCTTTGGCATAAAAGACTAGGTCATGTTCACATGAGAAACATTAGTAAACTTGCAAAACATGAACTTGTTAAAGGTCTACCAAGGATCGACTTCAAGAAAAGAAAAGTTTGCGATTCTTGTCAAGTCGACAAACAAACCAAAAAGGATGGTTAACACTTCTCAACCTCTGGAGCTACTTCACTCAGACTTATTCGGACCAACCAAATTCGAAAGTCTAAGCGAGTGCAGATATTGTTTAGTCATAATTGATGACTTCCCTAGATTTACCTAGTATCTTTCTTAAAGAGCATGGACTTAACCTTAGATGCCTTTAGCAAACTAATTAGAATATTACATAATGAAAAAGGATCAGTTGTAATTAGAATCAGAAGTGATCATGATAGAGAATTTGAAAATGAATCTTTCTCGAATTTTTGTGATCAAGATGGAATTAAACATGAGTTTCCTTCCCTAGAACTGCACCACAGAATAGCATAGTTGAGAGGAAAAATAGGACCTTACAAGAGTGTGCTCGCACAATGCTGTGCGAGTCAAAGCTGCCTCAATATTTTTGGGCTGAGGATGTAGACACTACTTGTTATATCCAAAATAGAACCCTGATCAGACCAATTCTAAAGAAGACACCCTTTGAACTCTATTATGGAAGAACACCTAGAATTTTCTACTTCAAGATTTTCGGATGTCGATGTTTTAAACTTAATACTTAAGATAATCTTGATAAGTTTGATGCAAAAAGCTCAGAAGGGATTTTCCTAGGTTATTCAACTAGAAGTAAAGCCTATAAGGTCTTTAATAAAAAGAATTTTGTTGAAGAAACCATGCATGTATCATTTGATGAAATATTAGTTCAACCTAAATCTTCCACAATTAATGATGATGATACAATAGATGATCCCTCAAACATTCCAAAAGATATTATTTCTAATGAACTACCTAAAGATATCTCGTTTGTAAAAGATCATCCTAAAGAACTAACAATAGGAGAATTTTCAAAAGGAGTTCAAACCAGATCTTCCCTTAACACATTAGCATTTACAGCTTTTGTATCTCAATTAGAACCTAAAAATATTAAGGAAGCCTTCTTAAATAATAATTCGATTATTGCTATAGAAGAAGAGCTAAACCAATTCAGGAAAAATCAGGTATGGGAACTTGTTCCAATACCTGAGCAACAAACTATCATTGGAACCAAGTGCATTTATAGGAACTTGAAGAATCAGGACATGTAGTTAGAAATAAAGCTAGACTTGTGGCTCAATGATATAATAAAGAGGAAGGAATAGATTTTAAGGAAACAAATGCACTTGTTGCCCGACCTAAATCTATTAGAATGTTGCTAGCTTTTGTAGCCCATATTGAATTCAAGTTTTTCCAAATGGATGTCAAAAGTGTATTTTTAAATGGACTCATTAAGGAGAAAGTCTTTGTTAAACAACCTCCAGGATTTAAAGATCCAAATTATCCATAACACGTATGCAAATTAAACATAGTATTGTATGGATTAAAACAAGCTCCATGAGCTTGGTATGAAAGATTAAAAAAATACTTAATTGATAATGAATTTAAAATTGGTCAAATTAATCCAACTTTATTTACAAAAGGAAAACAAAATGACCTAACAATTCAAATATATGTAGATATATTATTTTCAATGCTACTAATGATCTATTTTGCTGAGAATTTGCAAATGTTATGCAGGATCAATTTGAGATGAATATGATGGGAGAACTTAAGTTCTTCCTAGGTCTTTAGATTGATCAACTATCCTCCGGAATCTTTATATCTCAAACAAAATACACAGCAAAGATATTGAAGAAATTCTCAATGGACAAAGTCAAAGGCAAAGAAACACCGATGGAAGCTTCTACCCAATTAAAAACTGACACAGGTAAGTCAGTAGATCAAAAACTTTATAGGAGCATGATAGGTTCTCTATTATACTTAATTGCAAGTAGACCTGACATTTTATTTTGCAGTTGTTTATGTGTTTGTTTTCAAGTAAACCCTAAAGAATCACATCTAAATGCTGTTAAAAGAATCCTTAGATATCTGTATAATGTAGACACAATTATTAAGGATAAAATACCTATTCATTCATGTTCCTAGGCTTAGATTTGCATTTCATGTTATAAATATTGCATAGCATGCATCATTCTGCATTTAGAGACAATTGTATAAAACCTAGGTTAATTGCATCCATTTTGTGGTTAGGAGAAAAGGATCTTTATTATAGAGCCTCAGATTGACAATCCAACCATACGGAGCTAATCAAGACGACGATCGGAGTCCAACGCCTCTGAAATCGCCTCGATCGGAGTCCCGTAACATCATAAGTAATCCAAGAAAGATCAACGGCTGAGGGACTAAGTGACGCAATCAGGAGTGTCAAACAACAAATCCGACCGCACGGTTGGATTCGGGTTGACGATCGCAGCCCAACAGCGCCAAAATTGACTCAATCCGACCTCTGTAGCATCCCCTACAAAGGAAAGAATATGAATAGCCCAGATTGCACCACGTGGTGCAACCTAAGCCACCCATGCGCAAGCACGCGCCACCGCACGCGTGCCTGCACATGCGCAAGCATAGCGGCGTGCGCAGCAACGCAACAGGCATGCAGAGACAGCAGCAGCAGCGTGTATTGCGTGTGCGCACCCGACAAGGGGGCGTATAGCGCGCGCCAATGGTGCGGCATCAGGGGCGCGTGAGCAGGATCATCAACGACATTTGCAGCATATCTTCAGCGACGTTTATGACTGTCACTAAATATCCTATATACGAATTTGATTCTTTCCTCCACCATGAGAGGATCCCTACCAGTTCCATTTTTCTTCATCTCTTCCTTTCTTCCTCTCACCACCTCCAAGGCTCTAGAGAGAGCTTGTCCCAAGCCCAGGATGCTCCTCTAGAGTAGAACCAAACATTTTCCCTCCCATCATCCCCATTCATGGAGCATCCCATGGCCGTCTCCTTACCTCCCTTTGGGAAGAAGATCCTCGTCGCGACGCCGTCCTACCCCATCCTTCGTCCTCCGGCTCCATCCTCCTTCGTCTGCTCCGCACCACCTTCCTCTAGGCGACATCAGAGCGAGTCGTCCTCCAAGCAACCATTGAGGGGGATTTCTCTCACCTCTTTCTATCTTTTTTCGCTTTCGTAGTGTAGTTTTCCTGCTTTCATACTTGTAAGAAATAGTTGCTCATGAATAGATGATTATTTCTCTCTTTCTCCCTCTCTCTCTTATATTTTTACAAGTAGATAAAGTTTTCATCGACCTAATCTGTTGCTTGATAAAAATACAAAAAAATTAGAACAGATAAAAATGACCAAAAATAAATAAAAGCAAAGTGCGGATTTTTATAAAAACAAATGTTCGCCTCCCCGTATTCGACCTAGGATTCACTTTTCGAGTTTCAGTCAAATTTTATTTGATAGACGCATTTTGTGAGCTACGACGATGGGTCCTCGAAACCCCAATTTGAATTCGCGAGAAGCGCCTCCATCACTAAATAACACACAAGACTTAGGACTCTTCTATCCGAAGTCAAACACATTGGAATTATATTCCTTTTGTGATACTAACTATCCGGGTAGCTTCATAGACCAAAAGAGTACTAGTGAAACTTGTCAATTTCTCGAAAATTCCCTAGGCTCTTAGTTCTCTAGAAAACAAAACATTGTTTCTCTATCTACAACTAAAGCAGAATATGTAGCAGCATTATTAGCATGCTCACAACTATTGTGGATAAAACAGACTTTAAAAGATTTTGGATTAACTTTGAAAACAACAAAATCTTGTGTGACAACACTAGTGCAATCAATTTATCTAAGAATCCAGTACAAAACTCTAGGACTAAACATATTGATATTAGACATCACTTTCTTAGAGATTATGTTTTAAAAGGGGATATTAACTTAGAATTTATTAACACATAAAAACAACTAACCGATATATTCACAAAACCTTTATTAAAAGATAGCTTTAATCAAATTTGCCATTCACTAGACTTATCTAGATTAAAAGAGCTTAATTAAGTGGCCTAAAAAAAATCTCTTTTACTGTTTTGATCGATTAATTTTTCAAAAATTGATGAAAATTGATCGACCAACCTTTGATCAATCAAAACTATTATTTTGATCAACCAAAACTTGAATTGGCCTGACGGGAATTTTCCCTCCATTGTTTTCTCCTTTAGATCGATCAACTAAAATCTTTGATCGACCACACTGTTTGAGCAGGAATTTTCCCTCCAAACTTTCAAACTCAAATCAACCAAATACATATTTTGATCGATCATTTCTTGTTTTGATCGACCAAAATCAAATTTTGATTGACCAAAATGGGCGGATTCACCTTTGCGATTGCGATCTCCTTTCCTCGTTTTTCGTTCGCAATCTTTGTTTACTATTTCTAACCTATGTGATTAGTTTCCTTAAGTGCATTTACCTATTTTGCTAATCATGTTCTCTTTAAAAACTCCTGGTTTTTACCCCTAAACCTATCTTTTATCCATCATAAATGGTCCCCACGTCTTTCAAACACTACCCCACAACTTTCTTTCTCCTCTGATCAACCAACGCCGCCGACTTCGACCTCCTCACACACGGTCTCCTCCGTGCGTGGGTCCCTCATGCACCAGACCTCTCAAGAGCATGCCCGATTGTCGCATCCTCGCACCTTCGTGCTCACACGACTTCAACCTCCTCGCACACCCTCCATCCGGCCTCCCTTTTGATCGACCAACTTTGGTTCGATCTTGATACATTCTAATGCTTGAATACATCCATCTCTTTCAATTTTTCTTGTGTTTAAAATGTGCTTTGACTTATTCTCACCTGTTTGATCTTATTTTCATATTTTTTCTTGCAAAATCTTGTAGCATACGTGAGTTTATCATCTGGTCAAACACCTTTTTTTTCGGTCTAAGGTCTTTTGGTCAACCAAACCATTTGGTTGATCGACCAATCGTCCGTTCTTTTCTGTTCGACTGTTGGAGTTGAAAAATCTACGCAAACAGGATTTGAGTTTTGGAAACCCGTCGTCGTAGTTTGATTTGCGAGAAAAACCGTCAACAGAAAATTTTAACCAAAATTCGAAAAGAATTCCGAGTCGAACACAGGAAGGCGGACGTTTAATTAGAAATCACATTTGTTTTATTTCTCATGAAGTAGATTAGCTGGTCGAATAGAATCTAAACTAGCTATCTACTTAAAGAATAATAAATAGAAGAGAGAGATAGAATATTACAAATAAAGATAAAATAGAGAGAGAATGAACAAGAATTTCATAACTAGAATATCATGTCTATTACAACTACTTGTTACACTAGAAAGCAGGAAATCTTACTAGAAAATGGTAAATCTACTCTAGAAAGCAGTAAAGAGAAGGTGGAGAGAAGTTATCCTCCTCGACAGCTGCCTGGACGACGAGCTGCAACGACGGAGCACCCGGACAAAGGTGGTGAGATGCAAGACCAAAGAGAGCGACGAGGGACGACGGAGAACGGGGTTGGACGACGTCGTAGCGGGATCCGCTTCCCGAATGGCGGTGTGAGGACCACCATGGAATGCTCGACGAAGGGGATGAGAAGATGGAAAAATTATAATTTTAACTCTAATGGAGCATCCCAGGTTTGGGACAAGCTCTTAAAGCTTTGGAGGGGGGTGAGAGAAGAGAGGAAGGGATGAAGAAAGTGTGAGGGTCGTAGGGCTATTTATCGATGAGGTTTTAACGGGCAAATAAGTCATTTTACTTTTAAAACATTAAATCAGGGTCTTTAGTGACAAATTTATCCGTCACTAAAGACCTGATCATGGGCGACGTGTGCGTCCGCTCGCGCCTCTTCTTCTCCTCACGCTCAAACGCTTTCACACATCCTCAAATTCTTAGCCGACCAATCGCAAGATCGGATGGCTTAAGATGCGCACACCCGCTCGTTGCTTCAGTGGCTTAATGCATGCGCACGCCAACTCTCAGCCGTCCATCTCGCATCCGATGGCTCAGATCGCATCGCACCCGCGCCTCTTCAACGCAAGCACCTGCCCGCAACGTAATCCTCGCTCATCTGTGCAGCCACGTTGCATGCCATTTGATCGCTCGTGCCGCATCCAACGATTGAAATCAGCCGCTCCGCACTCCCCACTCGATTTGAGACTCAGCAGGGATCGAACCCGCGCCTCTTCGTCGTGTGAACACCTCTACCCGCTACGCTATCCCCTTTTCTTTGTCGACATTCTAACTGCAGCACGACCGCTCGTGGCCGTTGGATCAAGATCCAACGACCCAGATCTGATCTTGCACTGACGAGAGAAAGAGCGCGACGGGTCTTCAAACTTCAGCTAGGCCGATTTGAGCGGTCGAGATGGTGCCACATGACGCCATCTTGGCCATCCATCTTCTGTGACTTGTAGGTGCCACAGATGTCGGATTGAATCGATTCTTACACCATTGGGCTGTGGTCGTCGATCCGAACCCATCCATGCGGTCGGATTTGTCATCTGAAGTGCGGATTTACACAATCTTGACCCTTGATCTCTAATCTTCCTCGGACTGCATCTAATGCTACAGAAGTACGATCGGGGCGATCTTGAAGTCGTTAAACTCCAATCGTCGCCCTGATCAAATCTGCACGGTTGGATCTTCAATCCAATGCCCCGAATGAATGTCACCCTGTTACCCGATCACAAAAAGGGAAAATTAACCTAAACTTTATGCATCCTAACGTAAGTGCAAGATGATACATGTTATGTAATATTTATAATATATGCTGCCACTCTGTCTAAGAACGTGCAAAAATAGACGGTTTATGTGATATAAACGTGTTTACATCACACCCCCATGACTATCTTTTGCTAGTCCCTAGCAAAACTACAAGCTATTTATAAGAGAATTAGGTCGGATTTCTTGGGCAATAGTTATTTTTCAACTCTTAGAGATTTCAACTGACCTGAACTACAGAGACACAACAGCGCCCAAGTGTCTGCCAAAATGCAGACCGCCTCAAGCGCTCACCTTATTCAAAGAAGGATCTTTTTCTTTTTTTCTTCTTTGCTAATTTTTTTTTATTTTTGAGTTTAGGGTTTCGGAGCAGCTTTCTACAGCCACTCAACCCACCCAAGACTCGAAGAGAACCCTAAGTTTTAAGCATCTTTATGTGAAATGTGATAGACTCACTGATCGACGATTAGAACGGACTTCAGGTTTCTACGCCCCTAGGTGACCTTGAAGAGAAATTCTTCCTAAAGGTGTATCTATTCGACCGGTAGCTTTTTCCCTACTTTTATTTTTATGGGGTCAACACAAGGGCGAACCCAGTGTATATCTCTCTAGCTTATTCTACTTCTCCGCTTCTTCATAAGTGTTTTCGAATTATACGTACATTTCTTGAGCTGGGTTCTCGACAACCTACCAACGGGCTGTTACCCACGATAACTTACCAGCCAAACTCGTGCGGTGAAGCGTGGCTTATTTCTTTTTCTTTTCTTCTTTTTCTTTTCTCCTTTTCTTTTTTTTATTTTCTTTTTGGATTTTTTTTTTAAGTAGGTGGCTTCCCTGATATAAGATTTACATAAAGGCAGTAGGAAAAGAATGGTCATGTGACTAGACTCTGGATAACCTACCAATGTACTGTTACCTACGATAACTTGCCAGCCATACTACCTTAGAAGGTTCATTAGCTACCCAATTTTTGTTTAAACAGCCAAAAAGTAACTCAGTGAGAAAAGTGTGTAGAGGCTTAGACTTAAAATCCTCTCAAATCAGAGGGTGAGTTGATAAGTCGTGTACTTATCACCCCAACTTATTTAACCAATTAAAATGTAAATTTAGAATGGCGATGACTCAAGAAACAAGTCTACATTTTAGTAGACACCCAGGCTGATTAAGCCTGAAGACTTAAAGGGTCTCAGTGTTCAAATCATATACTTTTATTCTCTAAGATTGAAAATTTTCTAAAGCCCAAGTTCTCTTTCCTAATTCAACTTTTTTTATTTTTTAAATAAAAAGAAAACAAAAAGAATCTACGGAGCTGATGAAATAATTCAGTGATGAATATCCAACCCCCATGCCTATCTAATGCAATATCCTCATTATATTAAAAAGACATAAAACAGAGTGGAGTAGAGTAGAAAGCACCTGAATTGCATGAATAACAGGTCCGCTCTAAGATGAAAAGAAACTGTATACGTGCTAAATTTAGTGCCTTCAGCTAGGGACGCTATACAAAGAAGAAGAAATAAAGAATTCACAGGTGCATGTCAGAATCTAAATAAAAAGATTCACCTCAGGACCTGCCAGTAGATGTCCACAGATGTGGACCAGATTGTGATGCAGATCCATACCCCATGGTCGAGTATATCTAAGGTTCTGGATAAAAATTATCCAAAACCTGAGATCAATATGCAAGCGGGGTCAGGCGTCCAATTTGTGAGGATGCAACCCAAGTCCAAAAAGTCGGATAACAGAGAGATCAAGCTCAAAAGGATAATCAATGAATGTTTGTTTGGGCTAGACATCCTCTGAGTCAAAGATGTCATAAGGGTCCTGATAGAAGGTTGGTGGTTTCAAACAAATAGGCACCCTTAGACTCTGTCTTTTGCTTCCTCCAAAATTGAATTCCCATATCATCATTTCCCACTTTCTATCCACCGTAATCAGGATTTCAAATTCCGAGACCTGCATATTAATCACCCCGTCTGAAATTTTCAAGTCTAAAAGATGTGACTAAATCAAAATTGACTTGGTCTAGTGATCTCAAAAATAGAATCATCAATATACTCAAAGGGCTGTAATTGAGGAATGGGGCTTTGAATTTAATCCTTCATGAAATCAAGATTTGAATCCACCAAGCGAACCCCAACAAAATCAATTTCCTCAGTTATTGGGCCATCATATGATTCATCAAATTCCTCAGGTCCAGTTGTCTCACTAAAATCGTGTTCTGTAAACTCATGTGAGACTTCGTATACTGATTCTTCACCTTCAGAATCAAAGAATTCGAAATCCGCATTAATGTATGCCTCAAAATCATCAATCACTTTCTGTTTCATAGAGGCATACGTTTCTTCATTTCCAGGCTCAGAGATCTCAGGTGAAGAAATCAAATCATCCTTATTTAATTACTCCAAACAACCTGGTCAACCCTGGTCTCGTAAAACGTGTTCCCCCCCCCCCCCCCACAGGTGTCTGAGCGGATTCTGACATCGGTTCCCCCGTTAAGAGTTTATCCTAGGAATCCTCCCAAGATTAAACTAAAGCAATTACAAATCTGATCCTCAATTTAGATAACTTCCCAAGTAAAAGCTGACCCGGGCTCTTATCCTTAATATCTTGGAGCCAATCCAACAGATACTTATTAAGATCGTCAATCATTTCAATCAGGGGCTCCAATTCATCACGACAAGGTATTGGCTGAGCTTCTAAAGATTGTATGGCATTCTTTAAGTTAGCCAATACCTTATCTTGGACCTGGTTCACCTGAACCAAATGGTTTGGTTCAGGGTTGGGCGGGTTTGGGTTCAGTGCAGGGGAGTTAACGAATTGAGGTTCTTGATATCCTCCATGATAATAGGTCATTTCGGGTTGTTCAAATAGAGATGATAACCTATTCGCAGTATAATCTAGGGAAGGGTAAGGATCGGCATATCCTTCTTGATTGTAAATCATATTAAGTTGTCTAAATGAGGGCGGTGATCTATAATCGATGTAGCTCGGAGAAGGATAAGAATCAAAATCATGGTGTCCAGGGTTAGACCCTGAACACAGAGGTCCGAAACTATAGTTCCCATCAAGATTATCCCAACTAGAAGATGGATGAGAATAAGTCTGGTTGGAATAATAACCATTTTGGAGATAAGTAGTGGTAAGAGGGTATGAGTGGAAGTGTGAATAAGATGTGGAAGGATTCATGATAGAACGGGAGGAAGAAAGGTGCCCTACAATACAAACAAACAAACCTGTCCTTAAGTGGGCTAGCCTAAAGACCTACAGACTCCCAGAACCCGCCTTGAGATAAAGAAACAATTTGATCTACTTCTTTCCGATCAATCCAACCAGTTAGAGGGAGAGACTAGGGAGAGGTTCTTCCTTTGGCTTGCGCCTCTGGTTCCTAGTGTACCCCCCAGCCGCGATCGTTTGATTCCACTCCCCTAACTAGACATCAGATTGAACAGTAGAAATAGATTAATCAAAAATAATCTCAGTATGAGCTCTGAAGAGGTAGTCCAATCCTTAAGGCCAATGTCTACTCTATTTTAATTAGGGTTAAGTTTGAATGTGCTTTGGAATGTGATGGGTCACTTATCTGGATTGTATCCTTAATGATTGATTGATTTGTGTGCGTGCACAACCAATGATTTCCAAACAAGATTATTTTTTTGGATGTGGTGAATTTTAGGGTTTAAATCTTGCTTAATAGATTTTAGGATTCAACTTTAGATGTATTCAATCAAGTTCAGTTGGCACACAAGGTTTTGAAAGCACAGGTGAAATTGTTTTCCTTTAAAGCTTAAAAGAATGTGGAGTGCCTGGTAAATCCCTAAAAGCTAAACCTATGTGGCAACTACTTGATGAGTTGTTTTTAGTTGAAGTCGTGCGGCCCAAGCAACTCAAACAATTGACTTGATGCACCACTTAGTTAGGCACACAAGTGGTTACCTAATCTGATTTCTACTCGATTATGTGTTTGGGCGTGTGTACCGGTTCCAAAGATCTATTTACCAGTTGAGTTTGAAAATCTGAAGAGGTTGTGTACCTCTGTGAGATTTTTTTTTTTCTTTTATATGTGGAGGGTGAGGCTGGTGGAGGTGACAAACAAATAATCAAAAACTAACATTAGAGTTTATAAGAACACCTAGGTTGATTTGTATTTGTGTAAGTACGCTGTTGAATGAAAACTAGTGGGTGGGAGGTAGGGGTAAACTTACAGACCCTTCAACAGCACTTTATTCCAATCTATCACTTTTGCCTGTCTCGAGAGAGTACCTGCAATCACAATAAGAAAAGAGAGAAGTGAGGTAAAAAATAAGGCGGGAAAACGCGAAAAATCAAAGAGCGTCGCCTCCTCAGCAACAGTACCAAAATGTTGGAGTCGGAAAACCTACACAAACGAGATTTGAGTTCTGGAAACCCGTCGTCGTAGTTTAATTTGCGAGAAAAACCGTCAACAGATAAATTTAACCGAAACTCGAAAAAAATTCCGGGTCGAACACAGGAAGGCGGACGTTTGATTAAAAACAACATTTGTTTTATTTGTCACGAAGTAGATTAGCTGGTCGAATATAATCTAAACTAGCTATCTACTTAAAGAATAATAAATAGAAGAGAGAGATAGAATATTACAAATAAAGATAAAATAGAGAGAGAATGACAAGAATTTCATAGCCAGAATATCATGTCTATTACAACTACTTGTTACACTAGAAAGCAGGAAATCTTACAACTAGAAAGTGGTAAATCTACTCTAGAAAGCAGTAAACAGAAGGTGGAGAGAAGTTATCCTCCTTGACAGCTGCCTAGACGACGAGCCGCAACGACGGAGCACCCAGACGAAGGTGGTGAGATGCAGGACTAAGGAGAGCGATGAGGGACGACGGAGAATTGGGCAAGACGACGTCCTAGTGGGATCCGCTTCCCGAATGACAGTGTGAGGACCACCGTGGAATGCTCGACGAAGGGGATGAGAAGGTGGAAAAATTATAATTTTAACTCTAATGGAGCATCCCGGGTTTGGGGCAAACTCTCAGAGCTTTGAAGGGGGTGAGAGAAGAGAGGAAGGGATGAAGAAAGTGTGGGGGTCGTAGGGCTATTTATCAGTGAGGTTTTAATGGGCAAATAGGTCATTTTACTTTAAAACATTAAATCAGGGTCTTTAGTAACGGATTTATCCGACACTAAAGACCTGATCATGGGCGACATGCGCGCCAGCCCGCACCTCTTCTCCTCGCGCTCAAACTCTTTCGCACGTCCTCAGATTCTCAGTCGTCCGATCGCAAGATTGAACGGCTTAAGATAAGCGTACCTGCTCGTTGCTTCAGCGCCTTAACGCATGCGCACGCCAACTCTCAGTCGTCCATCTCCCATCCGACGACTCAGATGACATCACACCCGTGCCTCTTCAACGCAAGCGCCTGCCTGCAACGTGATCCTCACTCATCCGTGCATCCACGTTACATGCCATATAACCGCTCGTGCCGCATCCAACGACTGAAATCAACCATTCCGGACTCCCCACTCGATTTAAGGCTCAACGGTGATTGAACCCGCTCCTTTGCCTTGCACATACACCTCTGTCCGCTGCACTATCCCCTCTTCTTTGTTGACTTTCTAACCGTGGCACACCCGCTAGTGGCCATTGGATCAAGATCCAACGGCCTAGATCTGATCTTGCGTTGATGAGAGAGAGCACAGTGGGTCTTCAAACTTCAGCTAGCTCGGTTTGAGTGATCTAGATGGCGCCACGTGACGCCATCTTGGCCATCCATCTTCTGTGACTTGTAGAAGGCGCCATGGATGTCGGATTGGATCGATTTTTTTGCTATTGGGCTGCGATCGTCAATCCAAACCCATCCATGTGATCGGATTTGTCATCTTAAGTGCGGATTTACACCATCTTGGCCTTTGATCTTTGAGCTTCCTCGGACTGCATCTGATGCTACGGAAGTTCAATCGGGGCGATCTTGGAGTCATTGAACTCCAATCGTCGCCCTGATCAGATCCGTGTAGTTGGATGTTCAATCCGAGGCCCCGAATGAATATCGTCCTGTTACCTGACCATAAAAAGAAAAAATTAACCTAAACTTTATACAACCTGACCTAAATACATGATGATGCATGTCATGCAATATTTATAATATATGATTCAACTCTATGTCTAAGAACGCACAAAAATAGACGGTTTATGTGATATAAACATGTTTACATCATCGACCAACCGTGTTTTCCAGCACCTTATCTTGGCACCAAAACGTCCACGCAGCTCTTCTAGTCATCGTGATGATACTTTCGATTGCTTTTTCATTACCGAGGCCACTCGTGATCGTTTCTTGTTGTTTGCGAAATTCTCTCCACATGTTGGTAGACCAACTATTTTCCCTGGGATCCGCGAGAAATTTGCATACCATCAGATTTTATGTTTATTTGAGAGAAACTTTTATGCGAGTTCCAAGCATAGCCGCATTCCCAGTATTGATCCCATGGCATGTCACCTATTTTATGCCAATCTCAAAGATATAGGTGAAGGCTCCAACATTGAGCTGACCTCGAAGGTCTACGGGATAGAAGTTCTGGCCAATGCGGATGCTTTGATAGAGATTCTTGGTTGTCCATCTGTTGGACCTACTTTTCTTAAGTTGCATTAGCGAACTCAGTCTGATACTATCAGGGAGACCCTGCTCACTCCCTCTTATTTTGACTTGGGCCATCCAGCCAAGTCACCCTTTTTCCGCCGTTTGCCTCACTTTCTAAATAGTGTTTTCTTGTGGAACTTTATGTCCAAATCCACATCTTTTGGAAACTGCCCTGGTATAATGTTGATCACCCTCTATGCCTTTATGAAGAACAAACGGTTCAATTGGAACCATTTGATTCTTTATCTCATGAGTAAACCACCTAGAAGCTCCTTCCAGTTTGGGACACTTCTGTCTCATATCTTTCTCCATTTCAATATACCCATGGACATCAATCATAAATAGTTTATCACTCGTATCTCCATTTTTGATAAACTCACTTATGCGAAGATGGAGCAAGCACAGGGAGCTCGTGATGAGGGCGCACCATAGGAGCAGTAGCAGTAGAAGCATACCACTGTACCTCCTCTATTCCCGCCTTATGAGCACTTCACTGCGACATGTCCACCACCAGTGAGAACATCCCCATCTTTCTATGATCTAGACTAGAGTCTCTTAGACAAACAAATTTCAGGTAGGGACTTTGTCACTATTCAGGATGTGACCGCTAGTATTTCTTTGATGATGCATAGGTAGAGAGAGACAAACACGATTATGATGAGGCACAGGCATCAGGTATCAGAATACCTGAATTCTCATAGTCAGTTTTTGGACAAACTTGGAGAGTCTGTTCATACCATTCAGCAGTAGCTTCACCGACCTCCTTGACCTCGTCGTTCGACTACCATGCCTTCTGCAGCACCTCCTCCTCCTAGTTCATCAGCTTCACCAGCAGCACACCAACTGACCAGCAGATCACTCCTCGCAAGACATTCAGGCATTTGAGACCACAATTGTCAACCCAGCAACGCCTTTGCCTTGGTTAGCCTGCATCTTCTGAGAGATTAGACTCACTGGATCTTGAGCTAGATACCGATCTTCAGGGCACCATGGATGCATTTATGGCATCGTTAGATGATTAGTTATTATAGTTGCTTTCATTTTTGGCATGTATCAGTTTATTCTATACTCTTTTATATGTTATCTTTTCTAGACATTTTGTTATGATGTTGCATGAATATTATCTCCTTCAGTTTTATATTACTAGCTCTCTCAATGCATGATCATATATTGATGATTATATTACTTGTTTAAGGGGGAGTTAATTGTGAAATAACCAGCAGCACATTTACTTTTTACTGAAACAAGAAGGGGGAGATATTATGCAAAGTTATTTTCAAATTCATAATTATAATTTTGTTATCAAAAAGGGGGAGAATGTAAGAACCTCTATTTTGATACACCAAAATTATGTTTATTATTAAGACTGACATTTCATAACTATCTTAGATTAAAGCCTCTGTTCAACACAAAAGTTCAAATAGTTGCTGATGTGCGTCTTCTTCATTTATTTGAGTCTAGGACTTTATTGTAAGGGACCTCAAATAAAACTCAAAAATGATTTTTTCGCATATCTTTTCAAAACCAAATTATAGGATTATTCATCAACCAGACTTATTAATTTATCGACCAAAACACTTTGATCGACCAGCCTACTTACTTGACCGATCAAATCAGTCCATTTTAGGAAGTTGAGAAAAATCCTCTTAATCAACCAACCAAGCTAATTGATTGACCAACATTCTTAATTGATCGACCAAAGCACTTTTTGATCAACCAATTAACCTTAATTGATAGACCAATTTTGTTTCCTATTCAAGCAAAACTTTTTGTATAAATAGAGGTCGTAAGCAACCCATTCACATACAACTTTTAATAAGAGAAACACCATTCAAAAACAGAGCTTCTCATGCTTATTGCAAAAGGCTTTCACGTTTCGTTCCTCACGCTCTTCGAAAGCACAACACCTTAAACCTCTGCGAAAAATCGACTTGATCATTTATTAAGGTTCCATAGAATTCATTTTATTATTATTCTATTTTATTTTGATTTACAAATCCCAAGCCTGTTTCGAAGATCCGTGGTTGTTTTTGCTTCTCTTCAGAATAAAAGAGAAGGGTTTGTAAGAGGTTATGCCACCCTCATTCAAGTGGTGCGAATAGTGGATTGACTAGCTTGTACTAGTCAAAAAAATCCTAAGCTGGGAGGCTTAGGTAGTGGTTTTACCCGAATTGAGTTTCTACTATAAATCAGGTGTATTCTATGCATGAATCTCTGTTGTCTTATTTTTTAATCTGACTCATATTTTTTAAAGAAATATTATTCACCCCTCGTCTCTAATATTTAGTTGCGATCCACATGATATTCTCCAACCCTCACTTCGATCAATTGAAACCCCAGGTGGGCTTCTAGGCTTAGTCCACGTCGAATGTAAGTAGTAGCCGGTCGAGTGAGAGTTGGGAAGATGCAAACATGGTTGGAGAAGACAGCTGTAGCAGTGGAGATCCGACGAGTACCTGAAAAAGGAAATACGGCCTTGCGACCTCTTCAGAAACATTCAAGAGCTTCGCCTGAGGGTGGCGAGTGTCGTGGTGGTTGTGGCATGCTATGAGAATGTGTGTGGAAGAGTAGCAACGTTAGAGAGGGTGAATGGAGAAGGTGGTGTTCGGTGGGGTGCTCAGGTGGTTGTAAGGCAAAATTGGGTGAGCGCTTTTGATGGTGGAGTCAGGGCAAAGCTTATGGGAGTCGTAGCTGGTGGATTGGCAATCTATGATAGTCGCAAGACCTCGTCGGAGCTTCGCTAACGCCAAGGAAGATGGAAGTGGTGCGGTTCGTACGACAATCGAGAGTGAGACTTGAATGGATAAAAGTGAAGTAGGGGTTTAGAGGAAGAGATTAGAGGGAAGGAAGAGGAGGAACAAGAAGTATGCGCTGGCGTTGGCCGACCGGTGCCGTAGAAGACGAAGAAGACTGCGAGGTAGGACGGTGATGACGAAGAGGACGAAGACTCCTACGGTGACTGGTGAGGAGCGGAGGACCGAGACGAAGATGAAGAACCTCCCAATTTGATTGTTGGGAGGCTGGACGAAGGAGATTGGAGGGTGTTGCCGGAGCTCAAGAGCGGTTTGGCCGGAGGAGAGAAGTAGAGGGTATTATGGCCTTTTTCTGAGCTAAGGAGAACAGTTAGGGATCGAGGCCTCTTTATAGAGCTCCAGATCGAGCTCAAAAGCACGGGAGGGCTTGATTTGGTCATGCAATCAGGGAGGAAGATCCCTTGACTTCTTGAGCTTGTCCGAGCTGTAGAGATCTTCTCGGAGTCTTTGATCTTACTTAAGCGATTGGAAATTGCTTGAGGATTAATCTCTCCAATTTTGGAGAGATTTGGCTTTGATTTAAGAGAGAAAACTCCCTCGAATCTCACTGCTGAGCTCAGGTTCACACCAATGGTTGCAGGGACCAAAATGAAGGAAAGGAGGAAAAGTTAGGGCCCCATTTGCAATAAATTGGAAAAGTGAGGGGAGAGTTTTAAAGGGTTAAATTGCGAACTAGGTCAAGATGGACTCTAATTGGGCCCAAATTTTGATGTTAATATAGTTTGGACCTAAGAAATCTGATGGTAAACTTATATTTGAGTTTTGACTACATTTGACTAGGTAATTTGCAAAGAAGCCCAAATTAGGGTAAAATTCCATCTGAAACTTTATTTTAGGTCAACATGGGTTTAAATGGTCAAACCAAGAATGCCAAACATCTTAAAATATTTTTCTATAAAGTTTGGGAGATTTATATGAATTTTATCTTGACCAAAACCTCTTCTATTTAAGCAGGTTGATAAGTAGGATTTTGTGTATTATTTTGGTTCTCGCAATACGTGAAACCCCATTTCTGTCAGTGTTGACCCAATTTTTTGACTTTTGAGATTATCTGACCTTCATTTAACCCATGAGTGACCATGTGGTTAATCTATGTCTATGATATACTATTAAAACTGTAGAATTAACCTTGATTTCCTATCCTCTTTTCAAATTAAAACAATGCAGAGATATGACCCTCAAATGATTAGGTAGGAGTTTTTATCAATCAAATCTGACTAAATATGGCTAGTCAGGGCCCATAATGGTGTTCCCATCATACTTCCATGCCTAGCTTTTGCTAGTCCCCAGCAAAATCCTATGGATCAAACAAAATCTCTAAGCCAGATGTAACCGTCAAGATGCCCTACTAAATCGTATCTCTAGAAATTATATCAAAATGCCAACAATAAGCCTAGAGGTACTCAAGTAACAGCGTAGATCTAGACCTAACCAGCTTTAG
Organism: Thalassia testudinum; assembly: GCA_037157565.1. NCBI lineage: Eukaryota > Viridiplantae > Streptophyta > Magnoliopsida > Alismatales > Hydrocharitaceae > Thalassia > Thalassia testudinum. The sequence continues at coordinate 1,839,111 of JAZHRO010000080.1, forward strand.
CCTGGGTATGCCGCAAAGGTTTCTAAGACCCGCATAAATTGCCCAGAGGTTCTTTCACCCCAACGGTTAATGCACCTGCATGTAGATGTACCGTGTCCAAGTTCAGTTTGCCAGTGCATTTTGATAAGAGAGAGGTGAAGGATTTTTTATTTTAAGGGTTTCGCTTTTTCTTTTTATATTTCCCTAAATCCAGCCTCGGATTAACCCTAAATACAATCTGTATCGTATTCCTTGTCCCCATCATCAATCCTCGAAGGGTCCATTGCTTTCAATGCTTTGGAATAGCACCACCCACGGAAACCCCCAAAATCCTACCTTTCAACACCTTGAGATAGTGCTGCCCATGGCGTTCTGTAGCTAAATTTAAACCCTAGCAATCGACAATTCGAGATAATCCCGCCCATGGCACCTAAACCAACACAATGTGCTTACATGCCCTCGGCAGAATATTTAGATATCCTAGGAGACAAGCACTGAGGAAACGATATGTTATTACGCATCTTCGAGGGGAGTATTTTCCATTCCACTTCTCCACATCGGGAACTCGTCCAATCAACTTGTGTTTTCGAGTCGCTCCTAAGCTAGATCTTCGAGATGACTTTTTTAGAACAGAACACTTTTGGCGTTATTGCTTCATTAAGCACACTGAACTAGACTATTGTGTGATTTTGGGTGCTTAGGTTACTAGATCTCTCAAACCAAAGGGTAGGCAACGAGGTCGAATACTCCCTAAGCCTTAGACTTAATACATTAGCTTCGCACTTTCCTCAACCTCTTGAGGATTAATCCAGATCTTAACGAATACATGACTGTTTAAGCCCTATAATAAACCCAAGAGGCCTAAGGTTGGTATCCGTCACTAATCTCCTAAGCTTTATCCTTACATGTCTTAATTCATCATCCGATTTGGCCTAGACATTAGGTAAATTCCATACTCAATCACAAGGGACTATCTCATTTCTTTCTCTTTAAGTGCTCCTTTCTTTTCTTTTCTTTTCTTTTCTCCTCCTCCTCAATCTAGTCAATTCAACTCAAATTGACCTCTCCTTTTTTTTTTGATGAAGCCACTACATGAATTGATTCTCACGACATTTTGCACTTTGATACCCCTCGATGCCTAAGATTTGCAATGTCCACATTGTAAATTAGGTGAGTTTGAGTTTAGTTTAGATCGTACCTTAGAACAGGTGGGTGGTGAACGGGTCAGAATTGACTGTTGCGGATGATTTCTAGCTCTGATATAAGTATCAAAAGTGGAGTCGGCTGTTCTAACGGACGAACCTTAAAGTGCAATATGATTTCAGCAAAAAGATATATTCGAAGGGTCTCGGGTTTTTTCAAAAGGACAAGTTGCCTCCCGTTAAACGCTAAGTTTAATGCTATCAACTGAGCGAAATGTAGTTCAAGGAGAATGAAGATCAAAAGATACTGCAACCAAATTCAAGTTGATAAGTTCAAAGAACAATTTAAGTCTCAAACCGTTCATGTCAAAGGGTTCTAATTCGTGGTTGAGTTCTCTGATTTCGACAGCTCTATTTCCAAAGACATGTCTCACAAGGAATGGTCCAATCCACTTCGATCTGAGTTTTCCTGGGAAAAGCTTGAGTTTGGCATCAAAAAGTAACATTATCTAACCAAGTTGGAAAGATTTCCATGAAATGTGCCTGTCATGGAAGGCTTTAACCTGCTCTTTGTATATACGCGAGTTTTTGTACGCATCATTGCGTAGTTCCTCGATTTTGCTCATTTGCAACCGACGGTGGATTCCAACTTTCATGAGATCTAGGTTGCACTTCCGTACTGCCTAGTAGGCTTTGTGCTCCATTTCTATGGGGAGGTGACATGTCTTCCCGTACACGAGTTTAAAGGGAGACATTCCTAATTGGATCTTATGGGCGATCCTATATACCCATAAAGCTTTCAGAAGGCAGGTAGACCAATCTTTCCTATCAAGTCGAACAGTGACCTAAAGGATTCTCTTCAACACCCTATTCAATAGCTCAGCCAATCCATTAGTCTAGGGATGATAAGGAGTTGAGATACGATGTGACACCTTGTACTTTTTCATCAAGGATTGAAAATGTACATTGGCAAAATGAGACCCGCCATCGCTGATGATGGCTTTCGGAACCCCAAATCTGGAAACGATGTTCTCCTAAATGAATCGAAGAACAACTTTATGATCATTCCTTCTGGTGGGGACGGCTTCGATCCACTTTGAGACATAATCAACAACGAGTAAGACCTATTCGAAGCCGTTAGATCCTGGAAAGGGTCCCATGAAATCAATTCCCCAGATGTTAAAGATTTTACACACAATGATCAGATTCAAGGGCATCATATCGGGTGGGCCCATGTTGCCGAGGGTCTAACAACAAGCACATGCCCTACAATAATATTGTGCATCTTTGAACATGGTGGGCCAAAAGAACCCACACCAGAGGATCTTCGCTGTGGTTTTACGCCCAGAGTAATGGCCATCGCAAGCTTGGTCATGACAGAACAAGATGACATCATTAACCTCATTGTCAGGAATACATCTCTGGATCACTTGGTCATTAGTGATTTGAAATAGATACGGATCTTCCCAAACATAATACTTGGCATCAGAAATCAGCTTGTCCCGCCAAAAGGTTGCCCAGTCTAGCGGGACTTTCCTCGTAACCAAGTAGTTCACGATGTTGGCAAACCAAGGAAGTCCATTAATGACCAAGACATGCTCATTCGAAAAGTGTTCAGTGATAGGTCCAGACAGGTCAATGATTGAAGAAGGAAAGCGAGACAAATGGTCAGCTACCACATTCTACTTTCCTACCTTATCGCAAATTTCAAGATCGAATTCTTGCAACAGCAAGATCCAGCGGATTAATCTAAGCTTCGCGTCCTTCTTTGTAAGTAAGTGCCTCACTACAGTGTGATCCAAGTAAATGATGACGTGTGACCCTAAGAGGTATGATCTAAACTTCTCCAAACCAAATACTACGGCCAACAACTCCTCCGTAATCGTGTAAATACGCTAAGCTTCATCTAGTGTCACGAGAGTAATATATTAACACTAATTTCTCATCGATTTACTAACCCAGCACTACTCCTATTGCATAGTCAGACGCATCGCACATGATCTCGAAGGGTTGAGACCAATCATGAGATTGCAGGATTAGTGCTTGGGTGACTGATGGTAACACCATCATGAGCTATAACTAGCTTTAATTAATCAGAATCAAGAGACAAAAGCTCCTACATAATCACCTGAGAGTCGTAATTCCATGCAAATCCATTCTGAGAAGAAAGCATTAAAACAGGGTTAATTCTACAGTTTTAACATCATATCATGAATGCAAAATAACCACGGGATTTCTCAAGGGTTAATTGAAGGTCAATTGAGCATTAAAGTCCTATGAGTGGGTCCACACAGATAGAAATAGGGTTTCACGCATTCTAAGAACAGCAACAACACACAAAATCCTAATTTTAAACTCGCTTAAATTAAAGAGGATCTGATCAGAACAAAATTCATCTAAACCTCCTAAAATTCATATAAAAATATTCTGAGAGGCTTGGTACCCTTAGTTTGATCATCTAAACCTATTTTGATCTTGAATAGAGTCGCAGACGAAATTTTACCCTAATTTGGATTTCTATGCAAATTTCCTAGTCAAACATGGTCAAAACTTAAATCCAACTTCGCCATTAGATTCCTTGGGTCTAAATTAGGTTTATACCAAAATTTGGACCCAATCAAAGTCCATCTTGACCTAGTTTGCATTTAAGTCCATTAAAACTCTGTTTCTCAAATTCACCCCCTCAGGTTTCAAATTATTTGCAAAAAGACCCCTAACTTCTCATCATTTTCTTCACTTTGGTCCCTACCACCATTGGTGGTGGGAACACATCCAAAGTGAAGATCGAGGGAGATTTTCTCCCTCAAATCAGATCTATTTGCCTCCAAACTTGGAGGGAAGATCCTTGAGAGGTTACTCGATCTGGCAAGTCGCATATTGACCTTCAAATCAAGCTCTTAAGCTCGATCAAGCCCGAGAAATCTTTGAGATTTCTTTCCTGAATTCTGAGCTATTCAAGCTCTTTCCCAAGCTTGGAGCTTACCCTGAGGCCTTTAAAAAGACCCTCTTCGCAAGGTTGTACTCCTTAGCTAGGTTTGAAGGCCAAATCCCTCTTCTTCTTCTCCTTCCGGCCTGCTCTGACCAGCTCCAGCAAGCTTCCTCCTCCATCTTCCTACGGCCTCCCAACGGCCAAATTAGGAATGCCGCAACCTTCCTCGACTTCGTCCGCTCATCGACGGTCAACTCAGGAGCTGCCTCGACCCCTTCTTCCTCACCGTTCCCCCTCCGAAGCAACCGTTGTCTACGGCGCTAACCAATCATAGCCGGTGCCAAATCCTCCTTATTTCATCCAATAATTAGGTCTCCTCGCTTCCTCTCCCTCTATAGATCCTCCTCAGCTTCTTCATTCTTCGATTCAACCCCTGAACACCACCCTCCGTCTTCTCCACGACCGGCGAACCTCCAGTTAGCTTGCCCGAACAACACAGTACACCAAACACTACACCGTCACCACCACGAGCTCCGCCTCACCTCCTCGCACAAAAGCCCTCTATCTATTTTCACTTTCACTCACTTCACAACTCCCCCGAACACCTCCTTCGGTCATCTTCCTCACCACTGTCCAAGCACCACACGCCGCCATTCATTAAACCGTCACCACCATCGTATTCCATACATCATGGCAATCACCCTGAGCTTTCTAATTGGGACATCTAGCCCATGTTCTGATCTCCAGGTCATCACCGAACAACCACCGCCGCCCTCGTCTTCTCCGATCACAGCAGCACTTCTCCAACCATCTAACACCTTGCTGCTGCCTTCTCCTAATGTGGCTCCAGGTCCTGAAGCAATTTCAGGTGACAATCGAGGCAAAATGAGCTCCAATTGCCTCGATTTGACGCACAATTCAATTCCAGCTGCACGCGGAGGACATGCAGGTCTTTAGTCCCACATCGGGGCACTACAACAAAAATAGTTTTTACCGACAAAAGAGATATGTCACTAAAGCATTAATATTTGTCGCTATAGACATTTTCCAACAGTTTTTGAATTCATTGCTTGTCCGATGGTATAATTAATGTCGCTAAAGATTTACCGACAATTTTAGATTGTCGGTATTTTTTGAATCTTTAGCGGCAATTACTTTTGTCGATATTTTTGTCAGTAAATGTTACTTTTAACGACTACTTTTTATTGGTAGAATTGACGCTTTTGTAAAGAAAAAATAGTGATAAATAATTGTCACAACAAATTGATAATATAAGATGCTTTAAAGGCAATCACTTTTCGCTACTAATTAATCTCACAATTCTGTTAATTCTTCTTACGACAAAATTTGATGTCGCTAATGGAGATTATTAAGGATAGTAAAATCTATTGCTAATTTTAAATAATAAACCTTTCATTCAAGACCATAATTTCATCACTAATAGCATCGTTATTTTATATACTTGATAAATTAACTTTGATTGCTACCTAATGCTATATCTTAAGGGACATTATTATACTTTATCTTACATTAACTTTAATTATGAAATATATGACTCCTAAATTAAAATGAATAAATATTTAAACAATGGAACAATATTATAAAGATCCATTGTAATAAAAATAAATATTTTCATTTTAAAATTAAATAATGAAAAAGTGGTAAGACATCTAAACCAACAACACTTTTTTATAATTTAATGGTAGTAAAAAAGAACAAACATCTAAAAAAACACGTCAATCATATACAATATTCATTCAACAACCAATAGTCTTTTATTAGAAGAAAAAAATTTCATAAACAAGTCAAAGTTATAGAGTAACATAACCAAAAAAGATACATGTCCAAGATAAAGTAAAAAAAAGTCTAAAATAATATTTTGACTAAATTAAAAGCGCGTAAAAAGATTTCTTTCGATAACTCGAATGCATCTTCTATTAGCAACTTGAAAAGATCCTAAAAAAAGAAGAAAAATTTTGTTAAAAAATAATTCTAAGATACATTAAATAAAGGAAGTGTTACATTTAAATACCATGGTTCAAAATAATTTTATTACAACACCTATCGTGAAATCAAAAACATCTTAGGCCAAGCAATGATAGCTTCAATTGTGTCACCTAAAACTTTATATTTGTTATATGGCCTGATCAACATCTCTTCCTCATCGATGACAACTTCAACATAAACCCCTACACAAGTGGAATCAATGGCGACTCCTCCAATAATTACACTAGGATCAATAGTATGCACTCGTGCAAGTGCACCTTTACTTTGCATGTCTACCATGCTTAGTAGATACACATCCAACATGTGAAATAATATAGCAATAAAATGATAGTATGAAGATCAATTTAGTTATAATTTTTATCAAAAGTTTAATATTGAATTTGAAATTTTAATGTACTTTTACATAAAAGTTTACTTGGCCTTCAACCAACATAGATTGAGTCCCATCCTTATGCTAATTCTTTGTCTTCTTTAAACTTGCACAAATGTTGCCTTGTTGTGTAACCACATCTTAAGTACCCTAATTGTAGATAATATGATTAGTTTCTTAACTTAAATATACTCAATTATTTAACTAAAAATCATAATATATGTGACCTCTTTAATGATGAAGAAACCTACAAATCTGCTCTTCCTAAAGACTGCAGTAGCATTTCTTCAAAGTTTGCTTGGGTTTCTTTCATATCTTTTATCTCTTCCATAAATCGCATCTCAATTTGTCTTTCCCACTCTTTCCTTTGTTCTCGTTCCTCACTTTCTTTTTGCCTCCACAAATCAGAATGTGGTGATATTAATCTATATCCGTTAGCACGACCATGTTTATCTTTTCCAATAACTCTTGCATAAATTTCATCAACCAATGAAGGGTCTTATGAGCCATCCATCTTCTCAATTGCCTTGTTAAATTGTTCCTATAAGAAAAACTTATCATCATATAATCCTCTAAGCTATTAAAATAGTTATAAAGAAATTGAAACTAATAAAAAAACTCAACTAAAATGGCATAAAAAAATGTCAAATTAAAAATTTTATTCTTATCAAAAGCATACATTAAAGTAAACAAAATTACCATTTATTTAAAAGTATTATAATTTTACTACTATTTAATATTTCAAATATCTTACATATAAAAAATTCGTATTTGTTCTCCTAATTTCATGAAAAGGTTGATACTATAAATGAAAATAAATGTAAACAAAGCTCAAAAGATAAATTGCACATTAAGAATAAGTTATATAATGTGTTTAACTTACAATCATAGAAGCTTCTCTTTCATCCATTGATTTACCATCCTTCTTTTTATAAACATTTACAAATAAATCAATCTTGTTTACCTTTCTTCCCTTTTCTTTCTCCATCTAAAAGTAATAAAAATTATAACACTTAAATCATCAACTTAAAACATGAAAATTTTGAGAATAAAGAATATACCTCATCTCTTATGCATAGCTTTTTGTCCCCGTAGTATGATGAAGCATTAATTTTCCTCTATTTTCTTTATTTTTAGAATAACATAACTACAAGAATCAGAATTTTTTAGAACTATTTTCTAAGTTAGGGTAAAGAAAAAAAATACAATTTTAATTACCTTTGACTTCTTTGAATCCCAATGCTCATTAAGAAACTTCCAATGTTCTTTAATTACCCATGAATCACGATACTCTAATCTTTCTTCTATAGAGAGTTGTAGTCGATAATATTTCTCCTTAAGGTAACACTTAAATTCTCTCCATTTCTTAGCTATGCTTAGAAGCACCCATGGTCGCATCATCTCATTATATTGAAATTTATACTACATCATAAAAAATGTTAAATCATCAAAACTTAAATATAATTAACAAAACTATTATGATTAAGAATATACCTCCACAAACTCTATCATTTTATTCTTGTATTCTATAGGCATCTTCCTCCAATCATCATAATCCAATGCGGCCAAATCTAAATTACGTGCAACGATTCCACAAAGATTTTTCAAATGATTTTGATCTTCTCCAATTGGTTAGTATGAATCATTCATCTCAACAAATATCTTCTTTCCATCTTGATTGTTCCATACTTTTAGGCACACAATAGGTCCTCTCTTACCCTTTTCTTTTGAATTAGAATCTGAATTTTTAATGGCAAAAGGACACTATTAAATGAATTCAAACTTAATCTATGTATGATATATATAAATAAATTTTCACACATGAAATATCTTACCAATGTCCTAAAGGTCAATTTCATTATTTTCTCCAACTGCAGAATGTATACAACTTGCTATGTTACCTTAATATTCTTTTTCGAATATTTCAATGGCAACATACTTTGCCTTTTTTGTTTTCCTAAGCGTGGAATTATCTTTCCTTATAATTTATTTTTCCTTAGATTGTTTCTTCAGTTACACTTGATTATTCTCCAATGTAGAAGTTGTAGCTCTAGTTCCATTATCATTACGTGTTTGCTCAACATATTCTTGGTTCAGAGATGCCAAAATTTTCTTTGACTGATATCCTCCTAGAACTGGAATAACTCAAGAATCAAATCATGGTCGCTTTGACATCCTATATGAATCATAATAAGGAAACAAGTTAAACAATCAACAAAATAAAGTCAAAACATATGACAATGAAAAAAATGACTTGTGAAAAATTATCTTCATACCAAATAACAACAAATAACTTACATCAATCTAGTTATCATCATTAGACCTACTTTCATTATTATCTGCTCTACTAATATCATTAATATGTTGTTCCCAATTCTCTCTAGAAAAAGAAACACCATTAATGTCTGTACGTACAACATCAATGTCATCATCATTGTCATTTGTATCCATCTCACTTTCATTTAAATCATAGGAGTAGCCATCTACCGTATCATCATTATCTAAGTCATCAACTTTTTCTTCCATAGCAAATAAATCTCTAAGTCTTGTTCTAACAACGAAATGCCAGTCCTTGTGTATCGGATGTTGGACATAAAGCACTTGTACTTGAGTTGCTAATACAAATGGATCATTTTCATATCCTAAACAAGATAAATTCAATGATGCTAATTCATTTGCTTTCCCAATTACATTTTTTTACTTAGTATTTATCCACTAGCATTTGAATAATATTATTTTAAACTTTTCATAATAATTCAACTCAATTATGGCTGTGATCACTCCATAATAATCTTCACCAATTGAAGGATTTTTATTTGATGCTTTGGAAAAGCTCTCAGTCTAGGCATTAACAACAACACCACTATTTTGTGTTTGTCAATTCTTCTCTTTGTTTTTCGTATGAAATCTCAAGCCATCAACAATATAGCCACTATAATACATTGCTACTTCATGAGGGCCTCAAGCAAGCACTCGAAGGCTTCTGATACAAATTCCTTTTTTGCCTTTTCTTCAATCTGAATCACAAAAAGTAATAATAAGAGTCTCAAGATATTAAAACTACTAAATTGGTGGATATTTATGAAACATACATATCTCTTGAACCACTAGCTAAAAGTGTCATTATGTTTGTTACTAAGTTCCTTCTGTGATAATCGACGATATGAGTTCCTAAGTATATGATGATGTTCCCTGCAAATTTATAATAATTACTAAAAGGTTATGATAGAACATGTAACATGAATAATTCAAAGGATATGAGTTTCAAGTGCTTACTTTTTAAATGGAAGGATAGCATCACAATTGGATAAGATATATCCATGTGCCTATTTTATCGTAATCAAATTTAATTTCTTGGGAGTTCTCTTTCCTATTACATGACCAGATTGTGAAAATATAGAAAACCCTTGATCCACATCACGGAATTCATCTGGAAAGTTTCTTGATGTAAACCTTATTTCCACTCCTGATAAATATCGTGAACAAAATATCAAGCATTCATCTGCTATATACCCTTCCACAATAGAGCCTTCTGGATGATTCTTATTACGAACATACCTTTTTAGGTTAAGAAGATACCTATTAAGTAACCATGTAAGAGTTAAAGAATATGTTAAAAAGCATTTATATTGACTTTTTTAAAATACTGTATGAGTATACCTTTCTATGGGATACATCCATCAATATTGAATTGGTCCAGCTATTTTTGCTTCAGTGGCCAAATGTATTCCTAAATGTATCATAATATCAAAAAATGATGGTGGGAATATTTTCTCCAATTGACAAATCAATACGACAATCTTCTACTCTAACTGTTCAAGATATTCTAGACCAAGCTCTTTTGAACATATATCTCGAAAAAAGCTACAGAAATCTATCAATATTGATCGAACAATATCATTTGATATGGCAAATTGTAAAGATATAGGAAGTAGTTGATGCATCAGTATATGACAATCATGACTTTTCAAGCCTAAAATCTTGCAATCACATAGATTTACACATCTTGATATATTAGATGCATAACCATTTAGAGCTTTGACTCTTTTAAAGATCTCACATAGATTTGACTTCTCATTCTTGTCAAAGTTATAATATGCTAGAGGCAAGATAGTCTTATTTCCAACCTCTTTGGGATGAAGTGCATGTCTAATGTTCAACTTTTGCAAGTCAATACAACTCTTTATACCATCTTTGTTTTTCTTTTCCAATTGTAATAAAGTTCCTATTATACTGTCACATACATTTTTCTCAATATGCATGACATCAAGATTATGATGTATAGCATTCTCTCTCCAATATGACAATTGAAAAAATATACTTAATTTTGTCTAGTTAGGTCAATACTTACACCTCTTTTTGGGATCTGTGCCAATAATACTTGGAACTTTTTCTAACTATGTCATTATCAACATGTTTGATAATCTTTTTGGTATACACCTCAAATCTTGCTTTCCATTGAAGGGTGTTGATTTCCTTCTAAATATATGATTCATTGGAAGAAAATGACGATGACCCATGTAGCATACCTTTCGACTACCTTCCAAGTATTGTAAGTCACTGCCTTTATTACAAGGACATGCAAGATATCCTTTTGTAACCCATCCTAAAATATCTTCATATGCCAGAAAGCTATTGATAGTCCACCTTATTGCAACATGCAACTGAAACATTTCTTTGTGATCAACATCAAATGTTGGAATACCAATCTCCCATAAATCTTTCAATTCCCCAATTAATGGTTGCAAAAATACATCTATATGAGCTTTTGGACTAGACGAATCAGGAATTAATTTCGATAATATGAAATTTGATTGCTTCATGCATAACCATGGAGGTAAATTATAGGATATTAGGATAACAGGCCAAGTACTATGTTGTGTTGTCATCGTCCTGAAAGGATTGAACCCATCAATAGCTAAACCAAGGCGAACATTTCGAGGCTCTGAAGCAAAACAAGGATATTTACTATCAAATGTCTTCCATGCTGGGGAATCTGCAGGATGTCTAAGCATTTTATCTTTTAATCGACCTTCAGAATGCCATCTCATTAGGTGTGATGTCTTTGATGACATGAATAGTCTTTGTAACCTTGGTTTCAATGTAAAGTACCACATAACTTGAGAAGCAATTCCTTTATTTGATTCAAGTTGAAGAGTTTCGTCAACTTCAGATTGTGATGTTCTTTGTCTCCATCTCGAAGTAGCATATATATGACATGAATTATCATTTACATGTTCTTTCTAATATAGCATACATTTCTCTGGACATATGTCAATTTTTTCATAAGCAAGGCCAAGTTTAGCTATAATTTTCTTGGTTTGACAGAAAGAATTAGGAAGGGTTTCTCCCTCTGGCAATGCGTCTTTAAAAAGCTCAAGTAGCGTGGTAAAAGATTTGTTTGTCCATCCACTAAGGCACTTTATGTGATAAAGTTGAACCAAAAAACATAACTTACTAAACTTCTTGCATCCTGAATATAGCTCTTGCTTGGCATTCTCTAATAATTCAAAAAACATGTTTGCATCTTTATTAATATTATTTAGCAAATTGCATTCCATGTAAGATGCATCCTTGTCCATATCTTGAAACCCAAAAGCTTCATTTAGCAAATCATGCATATCATCCCCAATTTCTTGATTGTCACTGACTTCTTCTTCTTAGATGTTTTCAAGCTCTTCACCATGTAAAACCCACTTAGTATAACCTTTGGAAAACCCTCTCCATAATAAATGTTCAACAATTGTTTGTCCATTAACTCGAATAGCATTAGTGCAATCTCAACAAGGGCAAGCAATGGTTCCTTCCTTAGCCACTTTATTAAACGCAAACTCAATGAAATTTGCAACACCCACCTGAAATTTACTACTTGACTTATCTTCATATATCCAAGTTTATCCATTGACTTTATTTGGCATAAGAATATGATATCCTTAAAAGGATATTTATTATTAATGATACATTTAAGTGAAAATCAAAGGAAAAGTTTAGTGTGTAAAGCACTAACACCTAGACGAATGAAAATCAAAACTAATTAACATGTAGATGAAGTGCATAAGAATGAACAAAACACAGATTTTCATGGGGGAAATGCAATGGTGGACATCTTGTTTTCAAGAATTCTCAGTAGGGTTGGATCTATAATTGACAATCCAAGTTTGGGAAATCTAAATAACTAAAGGGCTAAATTCTACCAAAAATTCGACAGAATTTCCCTTGTTTTATTATATTTTTCCCAAAAACCTATACCTATAAAGAAGTGATTTATGCAAGAATATAAAATAATAAGGTAGGTACACCCCACAATCACATTCACAAACCATGAGAAACATAAAAAATAAAGCATTTACAAGTACAGGCACACCTACCCACATACTATTTGTTACAAAATAAAGGTCCCTCCAAACAAAATATTACATCACATTTTACAGTGTTATACAAAAACTAAGGGCCTAAACCAAGGAGTAATTAGATAAAAAAACATGCAACATGTTCAAGTTAAAGTCCTATTCTAAAGCATGTTAACCCCATTTTCAGAACTTTCACAAAAAGAAAAGCAAACATAACTAATATTTCCCCAACTTTAGGCACACATTTGGGTCATGGATTTAGAGTTGTTAAGTTGACGGTATGCGATCACATTGCAAAGGGGGGCAGAGCAGGGGGGATCACCTTCTCCTGTGCCTCCCCTCCTTTTCTCCTCCCCAGCAAGGGGGTTAGAGGCCATTCAAAAGTGAAATCTATGACTACTAGTTGTAATAAGGGCTAAATTCTACCTAAATTCTGATAAAATTTTCCTATTTTATTACGTTTTTTCCAAAAATCTATACTTGTAAAGAAGTGACCTATGCAAGAATATATAATAATAAGGTGGGTAACCCCACAATCACATTCACAAGCCAAAAGAAACATAAAAAAAAAACATTTACAAGTACAGGCCCACCCATCTTGTATATGTAATATCCTATAGCTGATGAATCCCTCAATACCTAATTACTCTTTTGATGATTATTTTGCTTGAAAGTAGCTTGTTATTAGGACATTTGTATTTCTCCTTGCATATATTATAAAATTTATTTTATTCTTATTCAGTTCTAGAGTCTTTATTGGAGTCTTTATTTGTTGCTTTTATAATTTCTATTAGTTGCTCCTCTTACCTTCCCAAAGGAAACAATTCCTTAATAGTTTTTGGTAGCTCTAGGTAATTTTCTTTCACCAACTTTACAATAAATAAACAACCTTTACCCAATCTCTATAAAAGTGTGTTGAAATCATCATCCTTTCCTGGAAAACTAACACAATTGTTGTTGAGTTTAAGCATCTTTATTTTCCCTTTCGGAGTTGTAAACAGATTCATTTCAAGACATTCTCGAACTACTATCCTCTTAAGGAAGATGAATTCAAAGGTGCCATCAAAGGCAACTATTACACTCCAAGAAAGTACAATTTGAGTCTTTCACCTAAGTAGGTCTGCTCCCTTGCATTTATAGAATTTTAAATTGCCAACAGTAGTTTAATAGTAGCATACAAGTTATAAGCAAAACCTTTGTGTTTTCATCCAGGTAGTCAATCTCTTAAAATTCTTTGCTCGAAGGAAGATTAGCATTTCAAACAGGCTAAGTCTACCTTCTTCAAGTGATGCCAAGATAGCTTTTGAGAGCTCTACCATAGGTAGATATAGACTAATGAGGCTTCAAAAGTTTATTAGTTAGCAACAGCAACAGTCTTCACATAGCGAGTCTCTCTACTCTCATATAATAGACTCATCTCATAGAGAATCTGCTTTAGATAGTGGTGACTATTTTGCTAGAAATGAAGTCCTTTCATATCCAACTTTTCAAAATATTGATAATTTCCCTGATCTTGATAGCTCATATTCTGAGGATCCTGTTTATTTGCTACCTCGAAGAAATGTTCCTTTAATTGGACATCAAGCCCTTCCTAAGTCCCAACATTCTCAAGGCTTCCACATGGTTGGTGGTTTTTAGCATGAAGAGATACCTTCTAATGTCAAAGCGGGCATTCCCTTACAAGATCTTTCAAATGTTCCTAAAAATAATAGTTAGATTGAACCTCTTTCTTAGGACAAATTTTATAAGAGTAATTAGATGCAAGAACCAATGTCTCTAGCGGTTACCTACCAATAGACAATTCTAGAAGCTAGGAAGTTTACAAGGGTTGGATCATCTGCAATCAGGGACTAACCAATCTTTTGACATGTTCATGTGCCATTCACGGTAATGTAGAGATTTTGAGAAAACCCTCTAAAATGACCCACTGCCCTTTTGGGTTGTTTAAGACGTCTGGATTAGTCATCAAACGTCTGTCCGAATGTCTAAATAGAGGGCCAGACGTCTGAAAGTAAAAGAACCGTACCTTGTATTCTTTTTCCACGCACGCACCTCTCTCTCTCCTCACCCCAAACCCTAACCTTTTCCTATTTAAATCCTACACCCACGCCACTCTCCCCATCTCCACCAGCCACCACCTCCATCTTTCCCTCCTGCCGGCCACCACCTTCCTCCATTCCTCCTAGCGCAGTGAGTGGAGAGGAAGAAGAGAGAGAGACGGGATGCAGAGGAGTGGGGAGCGAGAGCGTGGGAGGAGCTCGAGGGGAGGAGCTCGTGAGGGAGCCTCGAGAGCTTGGAGGACCTCATGCGAGAGGAGTCGAAGATGCGAGTGAGGAGGAGCTTGCGAGCAAAAGCCTTGGCCTCCTGCAGCCGTTGGAGGCACTACTGTAGCTCCTACGAGCGAGCTCGCGAAGGAGACAGCTCGCAGGAGAGTTCTGCGTACTGGATATTTTCCAGTATCAGACGTCTGGAGTAGCAGGGGGACGTCCGGAGCTGAAGACGAACGTTTGAAAGCAAGCGTAGTGCTAAGGTACGTGCTTCTGCACAGTTTCTGGCCATGCAAGCCGTATCGCAGGAGAGTTGTTCAACCATTTTTAGCTCTATGAGTGTGCCTTTCGAGGTGTTTTTGGACATCTAGGCACGTTGCCAGACGTCAGACCGTACTTCCAGACAACCAGAAGGAGTCCGACACCTGGAACTCACCTCAGACAATCGTGGAAGGATCCGGACATCCAAGGAAGCCGCAGGAAACCTAGGTTGAGTACTGACGTCTTAAGACATCTGGGACTAGTTCCAGACATCTAATTTTGGACAGTGTGCATGTTTTTGGCCCGTTTAGGGCCCAAACGAAATCGGATTTCCGTAAACAAACTACCGTTATTTTTCGCTTAAGTTCCTCTACGAGTTAATATCACTTGTATACGATTTTGGACTCGTTTGATGTAGTGGTCAATTATATAGGTCTCCAGCCAGTTGAGTACGCGGGACCCATGGAGGCGACGAAATCTGCGATCCGAGCCCCCATTCCTCTCATGTTTTCTGGTAGAGTGGTTTACATTAATATTATGATTTAAACAAATGAACTGCATGTTTAGAATAACTTGAAGGAACCCTAGGATGAGAATGAATCCTAGGGTAGGAACAAATGAGTATGGCTTGAGCTACACTGTTTACTTGAAATACATGTAGAACCCTAGGATGAGGATGAACCCTAGGACAGGAACAAATGAGTATGGTTGAGCTACATTGTTTACTTGAGATGCATGTAAAACTTTAAATGCTAGCAAATGTATTGGTTATTTTAATGTGATACCTTGTCAATTAGAAAATCACGAACTGCCTAGTTTAAGAATGGAATCGGTAATGTAAATAAAGAGATCTGAAAGTTTGGAATATGAAACGAAAGGAATACTAGCATGAACCCTACGGAGAATTAGGAGAACTCCTGTAGATGGGAAGTGAGCTGACCCTTGTGTACGCGGTACCAAGGAGAGCAACTGCCCCTTTAATGTAGAGGGGTACTAGCCACCCGTTGGGTTGAGCCCCGAGGTCAGGCCTAGTCACTCTACACCGACTGTTTGACCCTTGTGTATGTGGTACCGAGGTGAGCTACTTAGTGTAGGAAGGGAGTTAGCCGCCCCAAGTGGCCCAGGGTTAGGACTAGCTACCCTACACCAACTCTTATTAGGCCCATTAGGCAAATCGGGATAGTCGAACGAGGGTACACGCACTGTGGAGGGGCGAGACCCCAATTCTGTGCTGAGGGGCGAGACCCCTGTTCTGAGAGGGCGAGGCCCTATACTATTCTGTGTTGTACCTTTAGGCGTACCCGCTAGAGGAAACGACTGACCGCATGCCAGTGCGAGATAACTACCCGCGCGCTTATCACGCGTGCCGTAGTCACCGCTACGTCACGACCGTGACCTCAGGGTGGTTGACTGGGTGTAGGACTACCACGGGAGACTCTCCTGGCCAGGAAAGCACCATGTGTACCTCCTACATCATGAAAAAAACTGCAATCAAAATCGTTCCCGTGAGGAACAGGCTAGATCAAGAAATGATTAGATGAATAAGGGAGCAACAAATTAGAACTACTTGGTTGAGCTAAATGAAAATGGATAGTTACTTAATTGCATTAATTAATTTCTTGTCTTAATTACATGTAAATGGCTAAATTATCACTCTACTCAGCATTCGCTGACTCTGAAAATTTTATAACCTTATTCAGGTCAGGGAGTTGAACAGCTAGCACCACCGGCTGCAAAGGGAGCTGGGCCCAGTCGAGCTCAGCCTTAGCTGCATTTTCTTACCATTCCCTAGCTTCTGTTGTAGTAGTGAGTATATTTCTTCTATGTAATACTATTTCAGTTACTTTTCTGTTGTACTTTCCTCTGTCGTAGTTGTAATGACTTATAATATTGATAGATTATTCGCTCTATTTCTTTTACTGTCTCTTGATTTCTTTCTGCTTAGTTACATTGCATGTGTAGTTGTAAATTATTTCCTGCTTTTGGTTATTTCTCGTTAAACAACTGGATCTTGAGATTAGTCGAAGTGGGTTGGTCTCGGATCCTGTAAGGATCTGGGATCAGGTCGTAACACCCTCATGATCAAGGTGTTTTTTATCCTTACTTCCTTCTTCAAATCTCCCATTGAAACTAGAATTTTTGTAATTCTAGTTTCATCAAGGTGTTTGGATCATTAACCTTCCAAATTTTTGTAGTCTGGTGGTGGTTCTAGTCCACTCCAATATCAGGACCATGACTTCTTGAATTTGCCAGGGATTGAATGTAATGATGATATATTGGTATCAAGTCATTCGCAAAATAAACCAATTGAATGAACAATGCTGCTACACAACTGAGTATGAAGACTATTACAATGATAAAGAATGGGAAATGGATTCTCAAAGTCATTTTGATAAATATCCTGCAAACTATTACAAAAAGGGTAGAAAAAGGCAAAGGAATAGCATTTTTGCTCGCATATCCAATGCCCCAAAGATGGATGAATAAGACTTAGATGAAGATTCATCACTAAAACAAGTGCAGATTTGGTTGTTCAAGCAAAACAATTGGAGAACAAACCTATTTCCAAAATCTTGTTGCTACAATGTAGAAGCAAAATTCAGCAGCGCTCCTAATTATAAAAAAAAAAAGTATAGTTCTGTTGTTCATGAAAAGTAAACAAGCAGCAATATTATTACTTATGCAAAGTCGAAACCCATTGATCCTATTTCGGGATCATGTGCGCACCACTACTAAAGTTGAACCAAGTCAGGATTCAAGTATTAAAATAGATGGATTATCTTGCAATGGTGATGCCATTGAAGTATTTAGTAGCCATGAAATATACATTGGAAAATACTGATATTAGCATTGGAGATGTAGAGGCTGACCTCATTGGTCCTGGTCTTGTGTGTGGCCTATGAACACAAGAGATGGAAGTTGGTTAGGCCAACCTTCACCAATGGTTTTGTTGACAATAGTAGTTGTGGCCAGAATGAGAACACAAATATGGTTAGGAGGATGTTCAAGATTCCATGTTCGAGGGAGAAGTTAGTGTGGAACGTGGAACCTATAGTGTTCCAATAGGAAATTCACTAGTCAAGATGATGCAAAAGTACATACTGTTGGAGCAAGAATTGTGGAAAATGACACCAATGGTCAGGGTGAAGTTAGTGTTGAACATTCAAGTAGAAGCGTGCCAGTTGGAAGTCACTCTAGTCAAGATGATGCGAAAAAGGATATTGTTTGCACAAGCAACATTACCATCCATGCACCATTTTGATCTATACGACTTGGTAACCAGCCACTTCCTTCTAAACAACCATAGGAATAATTTGATTTTTAGGGGAGCTTTGATCCTCCGCAGCAGCTTTGAATCATTATCAACAGCAAACCGTTGCATCTCATTTGCTTCATGTAATTTATAAGTATTTCTAACACTAAATTTCCCATACTTCCAAATATATAGATGTTGGAGAAAAATCTGCCAACGTCTGAATTAAATGCTAAAAATCAGCAAATGTTGCATCAGACAAACCTTGGGGAAGTTTGATGTCCCGAACCTTGAGCTCCCTATCCTACGCTCCTTCATACAAAAGCATCTTTATTTTTAAATCAATTCAGTTACTCCCAAAATTAAGTTCCATTACTAACCAAGGCCCATCCACTCTTTCAAACATGGAAAATGGGCAACTGATTGGCATGGAGGAGACAAAACATGGATGTAAACTACTCAATAACTTGGTTTCTAGATGCAGCTAAACTAATTGAATATTGCAAACCGTATCTAAAAAATCCCAATTACAAACTCTCATGAATCAAATAACACTTGTAGTTGATGGTAATAAGGAAGGAAAAACCAAATACTTGCGAATCTCAAGAAGCATGCGAGAACAACACAAGGCACAACTAAAAAGCATACTCATCTCAAACCACAATTGGTATACCAACAAACCACACTTCATCTTCAATGCAGATTATCATAAATACATTATCTGTAATTTCTAATCTCTTTAAAAAAGTAGTTGCAAATGATGCTTTCAGCAATATTTATATTTTTCACTAGTCCAAATAAAGTAGGTATCATAACTAGTTTTTGACATTATCTTAATTATTTTTCAACTGAACTGATTAAAACATGCAAACTATATCTAAGCAATCCCAATTACTAATTAACATGCATCAAATAGCAACTTATACTTGACAATAATAACTGAGGAAAAAATGAACACATTGCAAATCTCAATAGGCAAGCAAGACCAACACAAGGCACAACTGGAAAGCTAAAATCATCTCAAACCACAACTAGAATGCCTACAACCACTCTCTTGCTTTCAATTGTTACCCATATCACATATGAAATTTCTTTGTTTATCCTAAATGCCATTATCCTACTAATCAATTATGCAGATAGGATGCCCACTCCATTATGATCACCCATTTGATTTAAGCAAATATGAAATATATCACATAAAAAGCATTTCTCTCATGATAAGGGTAGATTTTCCCTTACTAATTGATCTTTAAATTGCATTAACAGATATCCATCTGAACTATAACATTATATAGTCAATTTCATACAAATCCCATGACAATGTAAATCTTGTTGAAGAGCTGGCTGAGCATAAGGATGAAAATAAAATATACCAAGGTGCAAGTGCCATTGAACAAATAAGTCCTATTATGAAGGACATGACACCTCTAAATGATTGTTAAACCCTATTTACTGGTAGGACTTCTATATGTGGCCAACCTTTTATCTTGATCTTTAGAAGGTGCACAAGAGTCAGTGGAATACCTGTGAGAACCAATTCTATCCTGCTGCCTGTGAATATGCCTACCCTATTGACCAAAGACTTCAATACATACCCTTTAGAATGATAACTCCAGGCTACCCATATGATTATCAGTTTCAAGAATTTCAATATTTCGTAGTTATGGATTTTTACCATGTAGATAGGCCAAATATTTTTACCGACTCATTCAATCCAAAATCTTATTCCATTTGAGATAGAAAATAGTTGTTAAGATGAACTACTCATGTAGATAAGTGAGACAAATAGTCACCATACTTAAGCAAACAAATAGATATGTAAGGCAAATATGATATTTGAAGTTATAATGAGATGGTTAGTATCATGGTTTGCTACTTTATAAGTGGTTTTAGGTTTACATCTCATCTTTAACACATAAGCACTTACAGAACATGGACTCAATTTTTTAATTTTTCCAAGTTATGCTAAACTTAGCCAGAAAATACATACTTGGGCAAAAAAAAATTTACTTTCAACTCCTAAGTTAAAACCAAGCCTAACACATACTGTACATTCATCATTTATCATGCAAGAAACAGATGGTCACATATACAACACACATCCCACATTTTTTATTGGACCAAATTTCCATTTCCCACCCTTCTGGGCAGCAGCGTTCTCCCTCCCGAGGGAGTTTCCTTTTCCCACCCTAGGGGGTGGCATTGGTACCTTCTGCCTTAATAATGCTCACCTTAATTCTTGCATCCCTTGTTTGTCCTCTATCATGGTTGGCATTGTCTGTGCTATCAATTTTCATCCCGTTTCCTAGTTTTATTCTCTCCACACACAGATAGATAAGTCTCCTGCTTCTGGTTGGTAAGCATTCATTAGTGTTTGGCTTGGCCCCCTATCTTTTTTGATCGCCTCCAAGGAGTGGAGGATGAATAAGAATTACTCCTAGTTTTGTAAAAAAAAAAACATTCATTAGTGTTTTAGGTTGCATTTTTTTTTGTTGCTGTAGAGTCCATTATTCTTATTACCGTCTCCCTATTAGTAACTATGTCAATAAAGGCATGGGAGAACACGAGTCGGAAATCATTCAAAGCCTGCAGAATTTGATGAGGTCTAATGAGGAGATAGACTTCACGGTTGCATCTTTAGCTCTAGCGGATCTGCAAAAATGGAGGTGTCTGTTCTTTGCAATATTATCAGATAGGAAAATCAGATCCAGGGCAGTCATTGAAGCTGTGTCAAAAGCTTGGTCACTGAATGCGACACTGGAGATATGCAAAGTTGTAGATGGTAGATGGATGGCGGTCTTCGCAAATGAGCAGCAATTAAAAACAATTGTCAACAAAGCTCCCTGGCACTTTGAAGAGGACGTTATCCTCTTGAAGGAAGGAGTACAAAGCAAGAGACCTAGTGATTACAAATTTGATAAGTTTGAAATGTGGGTCCAGTTACATGATCTGCCTCTAGAGTTCAGATGTCTCAAAGCCCTAATCCAAGCATATGGGAGGATTGGAGAGGTTAGTGATATTGATCTTAATGAAAGTAGAGGGGATACTTTTATTATATTGAAGCTTAGACTGAGGGTCGATAAGCCTCTCAAGAAAATCCTAACTTTTACAGGTGGGGAAGAGGAGAGAATTCTTATCCCCTTAAAATATGAAAGGCTCGCCCGATTTTATTTTGCCTGTGGAAGGCTCGAACATGAATATGGAGATTGTGGTCTCTACTTACAAGCAAAGGAGAAGATCAATCTATACACAGCTGAGGTGCAGGAGAGAATGTGGGAAGCTATCACTTTTGATTTTGGTCCAAAGATGTGTGCTACAAGGAAGTCTGAGGAAAAATTCCTTAATCCACAAGGGAAGAAAGATAGTTTCGGTGGGAAAGGTCCTCAGCAGCAACCATGCTCGGAAGAGGAGTCCCAGGAGGAGGAAAATAATCATACGCCAAAAGGTACAACTTCAATTAATGCCTTACGATTGACAGGGACACATTGAAGGGATAAACACACCACACCCATACCTCCCTCGTCCTTTGCCCATACCACTCAACTTAGCCACACTATCGCCAACACCTAGACCGTTGATGTTAATTTACACAATCACCTCCCATCCTTTACAAACCCAATAGCCAAAACCCCCTCACAATTACATACTCTAATTCCCATAAGGCAAGCCCTTCAACACAAGATATCCCACCTTCTCATAATAATGGCCATTCAATCCCACTTGCAAAAGGATACCACTATCTACCCTGTGGTCATCTCTGAAGATTGTAAATTATCCTCCTCCTCATTTAGGCCAATTAGGGTTCACACTAATAATAACCCCTCTGATGCCAATATAAATCTCTCCAGTATGACCATTGATATCCCTCCAGAAATTAAAACTTACTCCACTGAGTAGGAAACTAGAGGTGCTAGAAAAATATCCAAGAAACTGCTTAAGAATGTTGAAGGGGTTGGGGAGCTTAGCATTGTACTGCTCAGTGGCATGAAGAGGAAAAATCAAAATAATGAAGAAACACAGCAGGGAAAAAGAGCAAAACTTGAAAATGTTTCTCTTGCAGCAGAGCTTGATGGGGCTTAGGTGGTTGTCCCTGAACAACCACCATGGTCCAAACGAACATTCTTGCTTGGAATTGAAGGGGGTTAGGGGCCCCCTCTACAATTCGTCACCTCAAGAGTGTCCTGCGAGCTACTTCTCCTTCCTTGGCTTTTGTATCTGAAACACATTTACATCACAAGGCAATGTATAGGGTAGCTCGTAGAATAAGAGGTGATAGGATTTTTGCTGTGGAAGCGGTGGGACGTGCCGGAGGGCTTACTTTATTTTATAGAGAAGACTTTCATATTGATTCTGAACTGCTCAGAATCAGAATTGGAAATAGACATGGAAATAGACATGGCAATGTTAAAACCCAAACCATCATAAATTCTGAACTACAGACAGTAAGATGAAACCAATAATCTAAAATAGATGGGGGAACATAGATATACCAAAATCATATGCATACAGCCCTTTTGGATTTTAATTAGAAGCATGTAAACCTGCAAGACAAGGGTTTGGAACCTGGGTAAGACGACAACAAGCGAGCTTGTGAGATTGACGAGAGCGTGCAGTCGGCTGCGTTCGGTGGCGAGCG
Organism: Thalassia testudinum; assembly: GCA_037157565.1. NCBI lineage: Eukaryota > Viridiplantae > Streptophyta > Magnoliopsida > Alismatales > Hydrocharitaceae > Thalassia > Thalassia testudinum. The sequence continues at coordinate 1,862,305 of JAZHRO010000080.1, forward strand.
AGCTTGTAAGGATGAACGGGCTTGGGGGAGGGGGCTGAGGTTGGCAATGAGTATGGGGATCAGGGTAGGTACTCAAGGGTTTTGGGCGGCAAAGGTCATGGGGGAAGAGAATGGTGGTAGAGGTCGTGATTGGGGGAGTTGGATTGCGATGGCGCGAGGGGAAGATGACGGCGGAGATCGTGGGATGGCAGGATCTGAGGAGAGATTCGCGAGGGTTTGGAGCGCGATGAAGGGGGTGACGGAGCGCTATGGCGGGATCGGAAGATTCGCGATGGAGTTCTTCTGGAGGTGCGAGGGGATTAAAGGGGAGGGCCGGGTGGCAGAGCGCGGGATTTTGGAGGTGCGAGGAGATTAGGTTTTATGGGGTTTCATCATGGAAATTTTGGTTTTCCTCGTCAGCGAAGTGAATTCTTATATATGTAGGACTTTTGCATAGAGTCGGTGGATTTTGTTGAAGGTGAGGATAGAATTTTACGATAAAGTTTTAGGATTTTGAGATGGAAATTAAGAAATTATAAGATTTTCGAATAATGTACATAAAAAAAGTTGTTATAATTTTTTTATTATTTGTGAAAGTATTTTTCAAATTATATCTCAGTGTATTAATTAATTGTAATTTTTTATTAACATATACCATAAATATGATCAATACATCTCTTCCTAAATTATAATAATATTGATATTTATATTCATTAATATAGTGACAAATAAATGAATATGTCCTTAACTCATAAAAATATCAATGAATAAAATTTATCACTAAAAGTATTTGTCAATTAACATATTTATATGGCAGCAAATGATATAACTGTCTCTAATGCATGACTTTACGGACATAAAAATTACCACTAAAAAATTATGTTAGCTAACAATTTTCTTTAGCGACGAATTATTTGGACATGTCGTTAGAGGGTACTATTAATAGCATATACTTTATTCGTTGCAAGGTGAAATGTCGCTAAATCTATATTTTGTTATAGTGCATAAATGCTTGCAAAAGCACATATGTTGCTTTTCTGCCTACAGCTCTTCACCCAGTAACACAGGGGGTCAAGTTCCCCTTCGCACATGCCTCCCCGCGCTCTCACTCCTCACCGGTGCACACATGCACGCAAGCCTAGACCTAATACCCAGATTCAATTACTCACCTAATGACCCGATTATTAGTTCTGAGAGAAGAAAAGGAGAATTTGTGAAGAGGAAGGGGGGAGGGTTTTGCTTCAAGATCTATATCTTGTTGCCTCGAGATGCGTGCCTAGTCTCCACGAGAATTTAAAGAAGGCCTCTGACCCTATGCTAGCTCTATGCTCTTGTGCTATGCTTGAGAAAAGAGCCTTGTGCTAAGGTGATGAGAGGCTCATCATGGCTTCTAATTACCCCTAATTAACTAGTCTTCCTAGTTAATTAGCTAGGAATATGTATATATAAGGGTTAATTATAGAATAAGGGATAAATCATTAAAGGACCTTAAAATAAGTTTAAAATGCTAAATTATTAGTCAATTAATATTATTAATAATTTAATTAATAAATGGACTCGAAATATCATTAACTATTTACCTAATTAATGTGTTAATTAACTCAAGCATAACTTATACCAAGTATGTAACAACTTAAGTAACGTTATTTAATTAAATAAATTAAGCTAAAAAAGTCAAAAACATAAATCCAAGGTTTAAATATAATATTTGTCTAATTTATAATCATATATAAAAAGTTGAAAAAGATTTAAATTAAAATAAGCCTTGAAAACCTTAGTTTACATTTTAGTCCCTAAGTTTTATTTCAATCAAGTCCTTTTTCTTCACTTAGGTCCTTAGTTTTCCTTGCAATCAAGTCTCTGTAGACATCTTCTTCTTCCTCTTCAATTCTTCTTCAGCCATTTCAATGTCTGACGATAGGAGGTGCTTTCACCCGCCGATCATCGTCCATCTAACACTTGTTCACCTCTGCCAAGATCCTAGAGCTTGCGCTCACCGCCTCCTTTTCATCCATCAGTCTGGATGAAGTTACAATCCTATTTAGGGTTTGAAGATAACCTCACCGGCGTTGGAGAAGACGTCGGTGGTTACTTCGCACCTAGACTCTACACCGTCCAGATTCTTCCTCCTTCTTAGCCGCCGTAACCTATAAATACCCCTCCACCTCTCCAATTTCAAGAAGTTAGCTCCCTTCCCTCTTCCCCCCACTGAACTAATAGATAGGCTATTCGCTCCAAATCCGATGACCTTCTTCTGCTTCCACCGCCTTCCTTCGATCATCTCCACTCATCCCTGATCTCTACCGTCGTCCGCTGAGTCTTTTGACGAAGTGCCGATGTCAGACTTCATCTCTACTCTTCACCAACACCCGCCGGACTTCTTTCTTCACTCCTCTGATTTCCTCCTCCATTAAGGACCTTCGACGGAGACTCCTTACCCCCTTCGTCCAGGTAACAGTAGGTTAGGTAAGTTAGAGTAATTAGAGTAGTTAATTAGGTAGTGTAGTTAGGATTAATGTTAGATTTTTTCGTCGTCTTCCTCAGCTCCGGTGATGTAACGACCCGGTTCCCGAGTCCCTACGAGACACGAGAACCGGACCGACTCGACTAATCCCAAGACCTAGTCGTCCAACGAGGAAGTAACCAAAAGACAGTAAAATAAACCACATTCATCATGAATATAACTAACAGTAAGAAAGTACAGCAGTAAGGAAAGAAACTACTACAGTAGGTACCACCACAACAGTAGAACAACATTTATCATATAACACAAACTGCAGGTAAAGAAAGTACAGCGGAAACAAAACTACTCACTATAACAGAAACAAAAGAGGTACAAAAGACTGTGGTAAACTCTACTAGACCCTACTCGGCCCAGCGTCCTCTGCAGCCGCTGACCCTGGCTGCTCAACACCTGGTTCTGAAAAAGGTAACGAGTGTAACACGTCAGCAAAACGCTGAGTAGAGTGGCAAACTAACTAAAGACAACAGTAGAGTGTACAGTAGCTGTTATGCTCTATTACTTCCTTTATTCACATCTTTCAATTTTCTCACTATTTCATTTATTTCTCAGATCCTTTACTTGATCTCGAATGTCCTCGTGTCAACGATCTTGATTGCAGTCTTTTCCAAAAGTAGAAGTAGCACGTGGTGCTCTCCTGGCCGGGAGAGTCCCCCGTGGTGATCCTACCCTCAGTCAACCACCCCAAGGTCACTGACAGACGTAACGGTGACTACGGCACGCGCGATAAACGCACAGGTAGCTAGCCCGCACTGGCACGCGGTCAGTCATTTCCTTTAACGGGTGCGCCCAAAGCACAGCACGGAACCAGGGCAGAGCCCTCTCAGTAACAGGGGTCCAACCCCTCCACAGTAACCAAACCGGGGCCTTGCCCCTCCACAGTCCGCGCACCCTCGCCTGACTACCCTGGTTTGCCCTAGTGGGCCTAACAAGTCGGTGAAGGAGGCTAGCAGAACCCCGGGGCCCGTGGGGTAGCTAGTACTCTCCTAACACTAGTAGCTCTCCTCGGTACTACGTACACGAGGGCCAACAAGTCGGTACAGAGCGGCCAATCCTAACCCCGGGTCCCTGGGGTGGCTGGCCCCACTCTGCACTAAACAGGTACAGGTACTTCCCTTGGTACTGCGTACCCAAGAGACAGTACAAACTACATCTCAGTTCCATTCCTTTTTCTTTCCAGGAGTTCCACTCCTAATTCCCCGTAGGGTTCCAGCTCTTTATCTCATAACATCATATGTTTCACTTTCCAGTTTCACGTTCTCACAATCCATGATCTCAATCATATTTCTTTATTCATAACAGGCAGCTTTATATTCCTTTCCATTTTTCCAAGACTGCAGTATTATACATTCCACTAGTTTTTCCATCCTAGGGTTCATGCCACATCCTAGGATTTAGCATACAACTAGTTTTCCAGCCCTAGGATTCATGCATCACCTAGGAGCTATCATACCATACATTTCTCATTCCTAGGATTCATGCAATGTCCTAGATTCTAGTTATGGTTCCATACTTTAACAGATTTTAATAATAAACTTAGGCCACTCTACCAGGTACAACGGGAGTAATGGGGGCGTGATCGGGAATCTCGCATGCCTCCGCGACTCTCAAGACTGCAACTGAACGAGGTCCTATCACAAGGACCAAACACAAGGAGTGTCTCAAAATAGTGTATAGCTACTGTAGACGGGTAGAGGAATTAATTCTGAAAAGAACGCAACTTGAATCGCGGAAAACGGAGCCCGAACGGGCCCTAAACGGGTCGAAAAAGACGATACTATGCAAGATCAGACGTCTGGAACTTCTTCCAGACGTCTTAAAGAGTGGATCAGAGAATTACCTGTCCGGCGTGGTTTCCCAAACGTCCAGAAGTCTGCGGGGACGTCTGGCCTAGCTCCCAGACGTCCGATGGTCACCCCGGACGTCTGGAGGTTACTCCCGCCGTCTGGTACAACTTCCAGACGTCTGATTCGCAAAGGATGGCGAATCAGCGAACCTGCGCACAGCCAACTGCCTCCCTCAGTACGGTCAGTCGACAGGAAGGAAGAAGAAGGCGGAATACTCACCTTTCATACGTCTGTATGAGCTTCCAGACGTCTCCCTCACCGTCTGACTATCAACCTAGACGTCTGATTCTGGAAATTTTTCCAGAATCAGGGCGCTACTCGGCCTCCGCTCGCGACGTCGCTCGCGTCGTACCTCGCGCGTCTGCTGCTCAGACCGCAGCAGGTCCCTCTCTGCGTCGTTCCGCGCCCCCTGCGCCCTCCGCCGGCCGGCCAAGCCGCTCCGGCGAGCTCGCCCTCACGGCAAAGCTCCGCCCTCGCACGCCGCACCTCCTCCGCGCTCACTACGGCCTCCGCTGCCGCCCTCGCGCTCGCTCGCTCTCGCGCACAGGAAGGAGAAGAGGAAGGGAACGGTGGAGACGACAGGAGGGGAGGCGTGGCCTTTTAAGGCCGCGCGAGGAGGAGAGAGAAGGATTCGCAGTAGGGGAATCTGCAGCCGCAGGAGGGAGGAAGGGCGAATATGCGGTCTGCGCGCTCAGGCGCGCAGACGACTCGCGTGTGTCGAAAATAACGGATTTCCAGACGTCTGGTCAGACGTCTGGACAACCTTCCAGACGTCTTAAAAGACGTCTGGGCCACACGCTCGTTACAGGTGAGCTCTTTGAGCTTGACTGGAGCACCTTTTTATCTTTTTGATTCACTGATCACCTTCTTTAAACTTCCATAATCAATTCTAGCACATTGATTTCTTAATTTTATCACATATACGCCTAATCCATCTCCACCTTCACCGGCTGCTTCCGCTGTCCATGGCAGAGGTAACTGAGGGTAATTCACCTGCACTGGGGCCCTCCATCAGTTAATCATCATCTAAGGGCCCCAATCTTCACTTTAATTTGACTAAAATCACCTATATATAAAACGCCAAAATCTCACTCAACCGCCTGAGCTCGCTGTCAATGGTAGCTTAGGAGGAGTTTCTTCACCTAATTAGCCATCTGTACATCTTCGCCACACCCCACTGTCATGTTCTCTCTACTCAACTGTGGGAAAGAATTTGACCTGAGTTCCAGCGAACTCAGGTCACATTCTTTATGAATTCATTGTACATCTTTCAGTTTAATTATTAATTGAATGAATTAATGAGTTCCTAAGGTTCCTTGTGACCTCAGGAGACTTTTTAGATCTTCAATGGCCTGTTTTTATAGCTTTTACACACTTTTAGCCATTGTCTGGACTCACCGGAGCTCCGGTGAGCTCCGACGAGTCAAAAAGTAGTCTTTAGCCTATATAACTTCCTATGAAGCTCTAGATTACTTAACTGAGGTCTAAGGATTATGATTTGGTATTTACTTTGATGTTTTAAAGTCTGGAGCTTCATCTAGATCTCTATCTTTTTCAACTCCGGTAAAGTTGGAGAATACTGTTGGTTAGGGTTAAACTTGATTTAGGAGGTCTAGAAGCATCAGGAGGATGCCCTGAGATCAGTCCTATGGATCTTTCACTTAGATAAACCTTTGCTTGTTCTGACGAACAAACTCACTTAGGATCTCAAGCAACAAACCTGAAACCCTAGAAATCCTGGTTGAAATCTTTTCTTGAGACCCTGAATCTGTTTCTGCGGTGAAATAGAATTGATTTAAGGCATTAATTTCATCTGAGATAGCCTAATGAAGAAAGTCAAGTTTCGAGGCTCAGTGGTCAAACTCAGGTCAGATTGGATGATTCAGACTTCAATTAGAGGAATTGATGGTTAGAAATGATTCCTAGGATGATTTAGATAAATTAGATTTGATTTGGATGAGTTTAAGTTAAGATTTCATATGAATTCAAGTTCTATTCAGTTTGGGTTCATTTGAACCCAAAACTGACTTCAGTACATTTTTGATGAGTTTTAGAAGCAAATGCTTCCCAGGTGAACTCTTTACAACCTTCAGAGGTTGTTTAATTGGATACAACTATCCTATAGCTATCTGTTGAGCTTTTCAGAGTTCAAATTGGAACTCTTAAGCACCTGCAAGAAGCTTTTGAGCTTCTTCATCTTCCAGAAGCTTCTTAGCACTCTTATCTTTCACCATTAGGAGCGGAATCATCTTCTGAGATGATTCAGGACCTCATCTAAAGGTCAAAAGGATCACTGCAGGTCATATGACCTGAGTTGCTTCACTACAGGCTTAATTAACCATGGAAACTTCCAATTTTCACCCTTCAAATCAAAGGGTAAATTCTTTTCTTAGCATCAAATTGATGCTGCAATCTTGTAGTATACCTTTAGATCTTTCCAACGAGCCCTTGCATGCTCGTTTTGGAGCTCTGAGTCGGCAGAGTCCCCAGCCAAAGTTTGTCCTGGAGGGGACTCAGTCCCACATCGGTAAAATGTGAGTGCTAGCCTTAGGATAAATGGAAAAAGTGATAGGGCCTTCTCAGTCGTCAGCGCTGAGCGCACAAAGAGCATGTGTGTGTGTGTGTGGGTGCATGTCGTGCACGTGCCCAGGTGTGTGAGCGCCTGTGGGCATGAGCGTGGGCCCGTGAGCGGGCGTGTGTGTGGGCCTGGGAGGTCGAAGACTGTGCATGTGATGATTTAAACCAGAAATAAACCACTTAAGACAAACTAGGCTTGGACCTAGTAGGGTCTGGTCCCACCCTAAGAGCGGTGCTGTGTATCCCCGATCGGTCCGAGCCGCCCATAATAAAACCAAATTTTTGGTTCAAAGTGGTTCAAGCACACAGTTAAAGAGTTGAAAAGAAAGAGAAGAGAAGAGGGTTAAGAGACTTAAGAGAATTCAGAGGAGACGAGAATAAGAGCTCGAGAAAGCTAAAGATAAAAAGGTAAAGGGAGAAGTAAAGAAAGAATAAAAGAATAGACAGAGAGAAAAGAAGAAGAATTGAGGCTGAATAAAGAAGAAGAAAGAAATGAAAATAAAAGAATTTTAAGACGTCTAATTTTGTATTTTACTTCAATACAATTTCTTTTTGAGCTTAATGGATGTACTAAGGCACTTGTAAGCAATTGAATTTCTTTTTCTTGCCTTAATCTTTTGTAAATGAGATGAAATTAGTGAAATAAATATGTTTACTTGCTTTTTAATAACAAATCATATGTGTAAATATGTTTTCCTTTATGAAATTTTGCATATCTTTTAATTGAATATCCTTTGTGAAAGATTCATATTCTTAAAATAATCTAATTTTAATTATGATTGATTAAGTAGTAATTTATGTTTAAGATTTAATGGTGAATTAAGTTAAGTTATGCCTTCCAGTGAACGACCTAGACTCAACCAGTTAAAAAAGAATTAAAATCTAAAATGTTAGGTTAGTTTGACCCTATACTACACAACCAACATTAAATCAAGTTAACCTAAGTTACTTTCTCTTGCATTTAATTAAGCCTAAATAACTTAATTAACTGTGTTGGGAAATTAAACGAACATAAGGCTACTACTAAGTTGACAAAGGCCTTGTCCCTTATTCTGAGGTTCTGATAGTTAAGTCGACTGTGAAGGATTGGCAACGTCAGATTAAGGAATACTGTAGATTCATTTGATTCTTAATTGATGCTTGATTCGAGATACTATTGAAATATTTGATTACATTAAATGCTTGGGATGTATTCCTAAAATTGAGGGAGTTAGGTGGTGATCTAAATCACCATTTTTTGAGCTCTTCTATTCTTTTTGTCCCTCTATTTCTTGAGATACTCTTGTTTATCATTGAATATCATTCTGAGTAACTTATTCATTGCATATCTTTGTGACAATTAATTATTGTGCTAATCTATTTTAATATTACAATTAATGTTGTGAATTTCATATTTGCTCCCTACGAACGACCACGGACTCACATTGCTTTGAGCTTTATAAATTTAAGTGTTTGTCACGTTTTTGTCAACTGTACAACAACACAAATGCATTTCTTAAGAGACGACTCAAGCATGTTAAATAGTTGATGAGGTGTGACTCATCATAGCTAAAATACCCAAGTTAAGTTAGAAACTTGGTTAAACATTGCATAATTAATACATAATAAGGATTAAGTGTGGGAAACAACGGAAATGACCTGAAACATCCAATTTGTGCTAAAAATGCAAAATTAGATTATAAAATGAGATATTGTATTCATTAATACAAGTTGATGATCTAATTGCAAATTGAACACTTGCTTAGGTTTAAAAGATCAAATCAAAAGTAAAATCAACTTATAAAATGTTCAATTGAGCTTCAATAAAATCTCATGCCATTTGGACATTAATAGGACCCTTCATTCATTAGATTACAAATAGGTCCTTAGTACATAACATTCCTTCACATAAAAACTTGTCAAGGACTTCATTGTAAGCCATCAGGGGTCCTTTTGCAATATCTAGGGATCGCTCTGCAGGACTTACTCGCCAATTATGGGTTTTCTCCCAATATTTCCACTGTTTCACTTTGAGGGCGCCTTTGTAAACTCTCCAACACAGCTGAAGCAAGCGGTCTACTGTAACCGCAAGAACACGGCAAATTAAGGTCGTTCATCCTATGTTCTCTTGATCCAAGGGGCCAACTCCAATCGAACCGTCATGCGATTTCATGCATATCATCACCATTCCCTCTAGATCTCATGCAACAACCATTATTTGGATTGAAGCTTCGTGCCCTCCTCTTCTCTCCATCTCACCATTGAAGACCTAGGCGCTTGATTCCACCGCTGCGGTGCCCAGATCTAGTGATAGAGCTACTTAAGTCCTTCCCCACCTTGCGTGCACACGATCGACTCCCCACTACACCTCTTGAGCCGATCCTTTCTTCCCTCTCCAGCTCTCCTAACCACTTCACTCGCCACGCTTGTGACAAGGGCATGGTTTTTCACCTCCAATTCTTCCTCGCCGCTAGGGATGACGTACTCCTAAGGATGACCCTAAAACTCCTCTTGTGGGCTCTTCACTCATTGGAGATCTCCCCCCTTCTTCCTCCTTGGCCATCGACTTTGGATCCATAGGTCTCATTCGTCTAATTAGATTAGGATTTCTTGCTTTCTAGAGTAGTTTAGATTAGTAGTTAGTATAGTTTAGATTGGCTTAGGAGTAGATCAGATACCTGGATTCATGGATATTGTAGTTTAGCTTAGGAATAGAGTAGGATAATTCCTCACCTCCTTTGATCAATTCAGGTCAAAGGAGACGAATCCACTGCCATCCACATGTTCATATATCTTCTTCTTCACCTCACAGCACACATTCACCCATTGATGCACTCATTTCACTAATCACCCACTCACGAGAGTATTCAATAGATCTGTTGAATTGCTCAAACATCAAATTGAGGCATTCCATTCAGACTATATTCCCACCGATGCCCTCCCCCTGATTTGAATCGTGCAGAACTGACTGATTTTTATTGAGATGGTGTTTAATAGTTGATTGAATGAGTTTTGAGCTAATTGTAATCTATTTGGATTTAATCGATTGAATTGGTTTTATATGAGTTTGATTTGAAGCATTGCAATTAGTTTAAACTTATTTGATCAAGTTTTCAGAGATCATATTCGTTGTGCTTTATTCGATGTTAGATTTTGAACTTTTTGGTGATTGTTAGGTAGTTTGGGCCAATGAGAATCATATGAAGTGATTCAAGGCCTAAGCAATGACATAATGATCTTTCTAGGATCACACAAGATCATAAACACAGTGTTTAGGAGCTCAAAGTGATCCATTCACAATGAGACTCTTATATTAAATAGCCCAAAACAAGGCAACATGTATTTTGAATGAAAAAATTCCCTTGAATTGAATTTAAAGGTTCAAATGGGGTTTTTAGAGTTTTTAAATGAAGATCTAATGTGGTTTTGGAATGATGCCTGAAGTCCATGTGAAATGTGTGAGTGATTTTTATTAATGGAATTTGATTTGAGCATTGCATTTCTCAACCTGGGTTTAATCTGAGTTTGCAACTTTGCACAGCAACATCATAGCAGCATTAGTTGCTAGGTTGCAGTTGTGATTGCAGCAGTGGCTGAAATTATGCTTTAAGATGTCTAAGCAGCAACTGCTCGGTCTGATCTGGAGTGTAGCAGCAGAAGCTGCTAAATGCTTGATGTAGTAGTTGTTGCTGCTACTTGACAGCAGCCTCTATTTTGGCTAAGATTTAGGCTACATCTTGACTTGAATTTGAGGATATTTTGTAGCTGACTTGTTGTATGGTGCTAAAAATTAATGTACAAGCATTTATGTATTTTACATTGATTGAAATTCAATTAGGATTGTTTATAACTTAATTTTAAATTGCATTGTTAGCTATATTAATGTGTATAACTGCCTAACATGGCATTTTAATGAAACTAAAGTTCTAAATCATGATAAATGGTCTATCATATTCCATGTGCTGTGCTGATGGTTTGTGCATGCTTTAAAAGAATATCAAACCATTAGAATAGAAATCTAGGCCTTAGATTTCCCTTTCCAACACTCTTCAAGGCCTAAAGTTTGGTTGTGTCGTAATATAAATAAAAGCCATAAAAAAATTATAAAAAAATAAAATAAACCTATCTTAAGTAAGATCAAGCATTTTTCTAAGTTTATGCAATGTTTCAAGGTAATCTAAACCTCTGATTTAGTAGAATATACTAGCCGATGGTTCGTATACCTTGGAATTTAATAAAAGATCAAAACTAAGAAATCACCAAAAAGAATTCTTTCTCTCTCATCTTATTCTTTCTCTCTTTTCCCCTATCACTACTATATATATATAAAACTCATAAAAATTAGAAAACCTTAAAAATACCCAAAAATTACCTTGTATACTATGTATATACTTGTTTGTATAATTTAAATCTAAGTTAAATGTAATTGTTGTATAATATGTATATAATGTATATAATTAACTTATAGATGTATTCTATATATTAGTTTAAGTATTTAGAATAACTTATTGTATATATAACCTAATTGTATTAATAGATATTAATTTATATAACCTAAATGTATAATAACTAGGTAATTATATAAACATATTTAAATGTACATTTTTATATCTGATACTATACATACGTATTTATTTATGTATTATGAATATTATAATACCTGCAATTCAATTTAGTTATATATTCACAGTAAATAATTAAGTTATTAAGTTAATTAGGTAATTTATTAACTTAAAATAAAATAAATTATTAATTTAAGTTAATACTGAGATAATTTATAATGTATACTTGTATTATATTATATTAAGCATTTTCAACTTATTTAAACCGTATTTATACTATTTTATAGTATTTATAGTTTATTTATATGTAAAACTATCTAAAATAACTATTTAAATCTATATAAATTAAAATAAAGCTTCTAAAATATAATAAAAATATGTAATAAATAATTTATTATGTATATTAACTCTATATAAAATCAATTTTGTAATTAAGTCACTAATTTATACATTAATTAACAAATTAACATCTAATTTAATATGTACAAATAGTAAATTTTAACTAATTTTATTATATAATAAAATAACATATTTTTGTAAAGTAATTACATAATTATGTAGCCCTATGTAAGGGCTTTCTAACCCTATAATTTATTTTTAAAATAAAATCATTTATGGCCCTCAAATCAAGTGCCAAAGATCACAAATCGACATACGCATTTCGAAGGATGCCATTCGATTTCTGCAATGCACCTGCTCCTTTTAAGCGGTGCATGCTTGCCATATTCTCATATATGGTAGGTGAATACCTTGAGGTCTTCATGGACGACTTCTCGGTGTTTGGTGAATCTTTTGATGATTGCCTCCTGCACTTGGTCCAAATCCTCAAGCAGTGCATTGACGTGAATTTGGTTCTTTCATGGGAAAAGAGCCACTTCATGGTACCTGAGGGAATTATCCTGGGACATCTCATCTCTGAAAAAGGCATCCAGGTTGATCATGCCAAGGTGAATCTGATTTCCAAACTCCCTATGCTTAGCTCGGTCAAAGACATCCGATCCTTTCTTAGGCACGTCGATTTTTACCATCAATTCATTCCCGATTTCTAGAAAATCACGTGCCCCTTGACTAATCTTCTATCTAAGGATGTCCCCTTTGAAATCTCCAAGGAGTACACTCAGGCATTTGAGATCCTACGTGATCGAGTTACCCAACGACCTATCCTACAGTCCCTTGATTGGTCTCAACACTTTGAGAACATGTGCAATGCATCTAATTACGCTGTGGGTGCTGTACTTGGCCAGAAATAGATGGGAAACCCATGGTCATCTACTACGCTAGCAAGACACTTGATGAGACCCGGTGTAACTACATAGTTACTGAGAAAGAGCTGCTAACCGTAGTATTTGCCCTGGAAAAATTCAGATCATATGTTTTGGGTCCCTTGCTATCATATACTCAGATCACACTGTAGTGAGGCACCTCCTTGTGAAAAAGGACATGAAACCTTGACTAATCCGCTGGATCTTGCTGTTGCAAGAATTTGATCTCGCCATTCGTGATAAAGCGAGAAAGTAGAACGTGGTAGCTGACCACTTATCTCGGCTTCCTTCTGACATTATTAACCTTCCGAACCCATCACAGAACACTTTCTCAATGAGCACCTCCTGACTATTAGTACGAGACTTCCTTGGTTTGCTAATTTAGTGAACTACTTGGCATCACATTAGATTCCGTCCGATTGGCCGGAGGCCAAGAAAGACAAATTGCTTTCCAATGCCAAGTACTACATCTGGGAAGACCTGTACCTCTTCCGCATGGGTGCTGATCAGATCATCATTCGGTGCATCCCAAAAGCAAAAATTCAGGACATTTGTCCTTCTGCCATGACCAGGCCTGTGGCGGACACTTTTCCGGATATAAAACCGCAGCAAAAGTCCTCTAGTGCGGCTTTTATTGGCCCACGATTTTCAAAGACGCATACGATTACTGTAAGGTGAAAAGAGGTGTGGTCGAGCCCGGATAGGTTGTATTAATATGGTGATTTAATCGTTGAAATGCGTATAGTGGTTAACCTAAATCGAGCCTAACCATCTCTTTACAAAATTTTTAACCTGGCTTACTTGATTTTATCTTGGTCACTTTTAGGCCCAGGGTCGAATCTCTTCTGTTCGCTTATTATGTTTTTGGTGTTTTCTCTATTTAAGATTTTTTTTTCTGATAATTTTTGTCCTTGAGGTACACCCTCAAAATCAGGTTCTTGGCTATGAGCCAAATTAGGGTTCCAAAACTGGTCTTGCTATTCGTAAAACTGAGTACCTGCAAGTCAAGGATTATCTTTTCTCTTTTGTATATTTTTTTATCTTTTTACTGGCAGGAAAGAGAAACAGAAATAAAGTAAATATAGTATATATATATATGTATATTATATATGTATAAAGGGGTGGGGGTGGAGGTGGAGATGGCGTGTAGCACGGTGTCGAGTCGATCGTCGTCTAGGAAGACGCAACCAACAGGATGAGGTGCCACCTGGAGTGTAGGATGGATGGTGGAAAATGTGTGTGAAACACGCTTTCTGTACGCGTGTATCGGGGAATATCAGCAACTGGTATAGATATTCCCATGATACAACGTATGGTAGGTGATATGAAAAAATATATATATGTATGTATATATGTAAATATATATCTATATGTATATATATATATATATATATGGTTATGATTATATAAGTGTATATGTAGGTATATATGTATATATATATATAGTAATATATGTATATAGATATATGTAGATAGATATCCGTGTGTGTGTGTATATATATCTGTGTGTGTGTGTGTAGTTATAGATATATATATATGTATGTATGTATATTTGTATATATATATATGTATAAGTATATGTGTATATATGATATATATATATATATATATAGTATTTATACTTATACTTAGTTATATAGGTAATAATATATATATATAGATATATATATATATATTTATACGTATATAAATATATGTATATATGTAAGTATATATGTATATATATATATATGTATGTATGTATGTATGTATACTAATACTTAGTTATATAGGTACCACTATATGTATAGATATAAGTATATATAGATATATATATGTATATAAATATATATATATATGTATATATATATATAAGTATATATTAGTGTATAAGTGAGTGGGTGTGTGTACGAGAGAGAGAGAGTGTGTGTGTGTATGTGTCTGTTGAGGGAGTGAGAGATTGCTGTGAGAGAGAGAGAGAGCGCCTGCTATGAAGAAGGCTGGGAGAGTTAAGTCGTCTGCACGCAGTGGGCGTCGTCTGGTGCCAAGCGCACGCGCACATGCGTAGGCGCGCGAAGAGGCGCGCTAGAGGGAGCGGGCGTGGGGGGGAGACTGTAGTGCACTGCACTACGCGATGAGGCGGGTGCAGGCGAAGGCGCGGGAGGGTGCGGGCGCTAGCAGACGCGGGTGCAGGCACGGGCGTACGCAGGAGCAGGCGCGGGCGTACGCGGGAGCGGGCGCAGGTGTGCGCGGACAGGTAGGGGCCAGTAGCGGACCGCCGAGTGACCGGATAAGTGAGAAACTTACCGGTCACCGCACTGTAGCCACAGTGTTCCGCTGACTAGCGTGAACAGTGGCTACAGTGCATGGTCGGCTCGCGCGACCCCCTGTGACCGGTGCTATGAGTGCGGGAGGTGTGGAGCGGATGGCGTGCGCGTGAAGCTGCGTCGGTTGCTGGCTTGCGGGTGGAGTTTCGCAACAGGGTGCGCGGAGAGGGGCGCACGTAGGAGGGAGGGCGGCCTGCAGGCGCGCGCTGGAGGCGAGGGCGGCCTGCAGGCACGCACTGGAGGGCTGCGCTGCTGCTGCCGCAGAGCTTGAGCTTCAAAGCTTGAAGCTCTGTGGCAATGGCGGAAATGGCTCGAACGATGAAATCAGAGTGGGGAACCACCACGCCCACCGGCTCTTTAATGAGCTGGGCAGTGGTGGGACTCACAGTGGTGGTTGTGCACCACTGTGAGCTACTCTTGCCCGCAGCGTGGCTCCTCAGAAGGAGGAGAGGCTGCGTATGGAGGGGAGAGGGGAGGAGACGGCCTGGAAGGAGGGAAGCTGCTGTGTGTTTTTTTTCTGTGGACCAGGCTCCCTTTGCAAAGAAGAAGTCGTGATCTTTTTAAAGAGGAAGAAGGCATGCACAGCCATGCCCTGGTTGTGCATGGCTGTGCATGCGGCTGGCAGGGAAAGCTGTTGCAGAGCATGGCGCGAGGAAGAAGAGGCCATGCCTTGCAGCTGCGGAGAAGAAGAAATTCAAAGTTAAATAAAAAATGAGGATGGTGATTTTGCGAGGCAGCACTTGAGGAAAACGTTATTTTCAAGGCCATTTTATTCACTCTCCTCCCCTCTCAAATAAATGCATGCATGCGTGTATTTTCAAAAATGCGACTATGGTTGCCTATTATGCACTGGTAATGCTAGGAAATAGCATAAGTTGGCACAATTGTTGGTGTATTTTTGCTGTGCAATCATACCCCCATGCCTATCTTTTGCTAGTCCCTAGCAAAACATTTTTGTGTTGTATTTAGAAATGATCTTAAGCTGAAGATTTTCTTCTAAGGCAACATAGGTGTGTTTATTGTTGGATATTGTGAGAACCAATTGTAGAGAAGACTACCAGTACTTTAAGTCTCATATGACATAGATCATCTCTCAACTAACCTGGACTCTTGATATTTAAACCTTAAGTATGATTTCCAGGACCCAGGAGGTTTTTGCCGTACTCGAGAGCTCAAGAGATTATGGCTTGTGCTTAGTGAAGGATTAAGACTGACCAGATAAACATTAAGACTCAAGTCCAGGGTTTCACGAATTTTTAAGTGCAGGTTGGTCCCAGTTTCAGCTTGTGTCTTCGGATTAGCCCTTAAAAAGATGACGGAAACTCAACTCCCATTTTATGACATTTGTGGCTCACAGAAAACAGGGTATTTGCCCTGAAGAACTTTTTTAGGGTGCGAGACATACTGACTTATTTGCATCTTTTTTTTTTTTAAACACGTGTCAGTATATCTCTTACAACATTATTTGGAGGAGCACACTTTTCTTTTTGGTGGGAGAGTTCCTTTTGGTGGAAAGAGTCTCTCCTAAACACAAGACTAAAGCCTGGGATAAAAAGTCTACCTGCGTGCGCAGGTAAGGACTCCACCTTCCCTAATGAACACTAGGTTTGGATCTTATGTTCACCTGATTTTTATTGATATGTGTAGTGTGAACCAAGATTACTTAGGCTCTCGAGTAGAAGCAAACCAATGGATCCTGTACTGGTGTCTCAGGTACAAGAATACGTCCTTAGTTAGGAGAGATTTCGATCTATTTTGTCAATGCTCAAGTGAATTAAGCCGAGCCTGAGCGAATCAAGCTTCTATGGCCTGGAAAGTCTTTAAAACAGTGGTTGAATATCCATAAACACTTATTGTATTTTGTTTCAGCCTTCAGATCATTACTAAACACCATTTTCATCATTTTTTTTTCATATTTATAGATAAGTGGAAACTGCATGATACCCTAAAATACCCAGATCCTATGGATGCCTATCCACACCCCCATGCCAAATGATGCTATGTCCTCATATGCATGCAGGCTAGGGTAGAGAAAGGACGAAAGATCGGGTAACTAGAGCTGAGGTGCAGGGTATACAACAGGGTGGTAGGGTGGGTGGATGGTGGGTGGTGAAGTGAAAAGTGAAGTGATCGTGACAGTGGCGTGAAAAGTGATGGTGGATCGGTGAGTGTTGTTGGGGTGCCTCCCAACGAGCGCTGAATTTAACGTCCCCAGCTGGACTCAAAATGAGGCACAAAATTAATTACCCTCCAGCAAGGCAATAGTTTCTCCAACGGGGGCAGGTTCATGAGTAAGATAGGGTTTCAAACGCTGCCCATTGACCGTAAATTTATGCCTAGATGTGGGATCTTCAATTTCAACAGTCCCGTTGGGAATGGTCTCGAGACCAGGAAAGGACCAGTCCATTTGGACTTCAATTTTCCAGGAAAGAATTTGAGCCGGGCATTGTGGAGCCAAACTTGCTGAGATGGCTCAAATTCTTTCCGTCGAATACGGCTGTCGTGAAAAGTCTTAGTGCGTTGTTTGAAAGTTAAAGCAGAATCATAGGCTTCACGACGGAGCTCTTCCAGCTCCTGGAGTTGGAGTTTCCTTTCTCGACCACACAGGTTTGGGTCGAGGTTACATTGGCGAACTGCCCAATAAGCGCGGTGCTCCAACTCCACAGGCAAATGACAAGGCTTCCCGTAAACGATTCTATAAGGAGACATACCAAGGGGAGCCTTGAAGGCGGTCCGATACGCCCAAAGTGCATCCATCAGCTTGTCGGACCAATCCTTACGGTCAGGCTAAATCATTTTCTGGAGAATTTGCTTGATTTAACAGTTCGACACCTCTGCCTGGCCGTTCGTCTGAGGATGATGTGGGATGCGATACGATGGTGGACTCCGTATTTCCTCAGAAGTGCCCGAAAAGAAGCATGGGTAAAGTGGCTTCCTCCATCCGAGATAATGGCTCGAGGGATCCCAAAGTGTGCAAAGATGTGGTCTTTGACAAATCGAGTGGATATAACATGGTCAACACGGCACGTGGGAATAGCCTTGATCCATTTCGAAACATAATCAACAGCCACGAGAATGAATTCGAAGCCGTTGGAAGGAGGAAAGGGACCCATGAAATCAATTCCCCAAATGTCAAAGATTTCCGCAGTTAGGATGGGTTGCAAGGGCATCATGTCACGACGTGACATTGACCCTAACGACTGGCACCTAGTGCAATGTTTGGCATAATTGTGTGCATCCTAGTGAAGGGAGGGCCAAAAGAAACCACACTGCAACAGCTTGGCTACAGTTTTCCTCCTAGAGAAATGGCCTCCGCAGGCCTGATCGTGGCAGAAGGATAGCACACTGGGGAATTTGCTGTTAGGAATACAGTGACGGATGATTTGATCAGCACCTATGCAAAAAAGAAGTGGATTATCCCAGAAATAATACTTTACTTCTGCCATGAGACGCTCGCGCTGGTTTTTAGGCCAGCCACGTGGAAGGGATCCAGAAGCAAGGTAATTGGCAATATCGGCATACCAAGGTCCACTTGCCACATTAATTGCCAATAGGTGCTCATCAGGAAAAATCTCATTAATTGGCAAAGTAAGTCTAATATGGTTAGGGTCCAATCTAGAAAGATGATCAGCCACAACATTCTGGGCTCTGGCCTTATCGCGGATCTCAATGTCAAATTCTTGGAGCAGAAGGATCCAACGATTCAGTCTAGGCTTGGCATCCTTCTTATGCATGAGATGGCGAATGGCCGCGTGATCAGTGAAAACAATAACATGTGAGCCCAGAAGGTAAAAGAGGAATTTCTCCAGCCCAAAGATGACCGCCAGTAGTTCTTTCTCAGTGGTAGTATAATTACACTGGGCCTCGTCCAACGTCTTACTGGCATAGTACACCACGAAGGGGTGTCTATCGCGTCTTTGTCCCAGGATGGCTCCGACTGCAAGGTCGTAAGCATCACACATGAGTTCAAAGTTGAGGGACCAATCAGGTGGCTGGAGAATAGGGGCCTTGGTGACAGCATTACGCAGGTGCGTGAATGCTCGTATGCAGTCGGGGCCCACATCGAAGGGTACATCGGTTGATAGGAGATGAGTTAAAGGTCGAGAAATCTTGGAGAAATCTTTGATGAATCTCCTATAGAAGCCGACGTGTCCTAGGAAGGAGTGGATTTGTTTGACAGAGCTAGGCACAGGTAAATCAGTAATTACATCAAGCTTAGCTCTGTCAACCTCGATACCCCTATCGGAGATGATATGTCCGAGAACAATTCCCTCATGTACCATAAAATGACTTTTTTCCCAAGAAAGCACGAGGTTTACATCAATACATCTCCTAAGGATACAGGTCAGGTTGGCAAGACATTCATCAAAAGAGGGTCCAAAGACCAAAAAGTCATCCATGAAGACCTCGAGAAAATCATCCACCATGTCATGAAATATCGCCAGTATACATCTCTGGAAAGCTGCTAGCACGTTACAAAGTCCGAACGGCATCCTTCTAAATGCAAAGGTACCGAAGGGGTAGGTAAAAGTGATTTTCTCTTGGTCCCGGGGGTCAATTTCCACCTAGTTATATCCTGAGAATCCATCCAGGAAACAGAAAAATTTATTTCCCGCTAACCACTCCAAGATTTGGTCAATGAAAGGTAGCAGAAAGTGATCTTTCTTAGTTGTAGCATTGAGTTTCCTATGATCTACACACACTCTCCAAGATGTAGGAGTGCGTGTAGGGATGGATTCGCCCCTGTCATTGACACGGATGGTGAGTCCCGCCTTTTTGGGCACAACGTGAATCGGACTCACCCAGGGGCTATCGCTGATCGGGTAGATTATACCCTCATCCAGCCACTTAATAATTTCCTTTTTAACGACCTCCCGCATGTTAGGGTTGAGACGTCGCTGCATCTCGCGGGAAGGTCGAGCCTCCTCCTCCGTATATATACGGTGAGTGTAGTAGGAGGGGCTAATGCCAGATAGTCTGATAAAGACCATCCAATGGCTGCCTTGTGTTATATAAGGACCTTCGTTAGTTTGCACTCTTGCTCCCTGATCAATTTTGAACTGATGATTACAGGGAGTGTTTCATTTGATCCCAAGAAAACATACTTAAGTGTACTAGGCAGCTCTTTCAGCTCGGGAGTGGATGGTGAAAGATCTGGCATTTCTTGGGACGAGACTGTCCCAGGCGGATCGGAAAACAAGTCAGGAGGAAGAAGTTGGCCCTCAGATTGGCCAAGAAGAGGGGCTTCTTGGATAGATGGATCCAAAAAGGAATAGCCCCAGTGAGGAGTATGTGGTCTCAAGGTCCGAGTGTGGAGTTGCAAATCCACCTGATTTGGTGGGAAAGAAAGGGCAATCCGGTCTTCAAGAGTGTGGACCAGCAGTGAGTAGCCCGGATATGACTCAGACCACGAGGTATGGGAAGCGGAGAAAACCTCGTCAGAAGTCTGGTCAGGAGAAGGTATGGGACAAGGGAGGGATGGGGGAACGTCACAATATGTGTTGGTCAGGTAGTCGTCAGTGTTTATAGGTAATCCACAGCAGTCAGAATAGGTCCCAAGCAGTCCGATACACGCGCTGACGGCCATGTCCTTGTCAGACGTGTCATCCTCGATGCAATCGTAATCAAAGTTCTTGGTTGCCTTGAAGATGTTAAGCTTGAGCTTTTCAGATCCAACGATAATCTCAATACAGCTCGACTCGCAGTCGATATGGGCGTGGGCTGTGGCTAAGAAAGGTCGACCAAGGATGATCGGACAATCAGAAAGTGAGCTAGGAACTTCTATATCTAAAACAAGAAAATCAACAGGAAAACAGAGACTGTTGACCCTAACCACCACGTCTTCCACCACACCCTTCGGAATTTTGACAGAACGGTCTGCCAACTGTAACGTGACAGGGGTGGGTTTCAGATTTCCCAAGGAAAATTTTTCAAGCATGATGGTTGGTATAAGATTGATGGAAGATCCTAGATCAAGCAGGGCACGATTAAAATTGCAGCCTTGGATGTTGCAGGAAATAAGCGGTGTGCCCGGATCTTTCTGCTTCGGTGGTAGATTTGACAGTATAACACAACTCGCATGGGGCGAGAGAACCACCGGATTCTTAGTTTTCTTTGACTATCGCCTGTGTGTTGTGTAGTCTTTGAAAAATCGGGCGACAGTAGGTATGTGATCGATAGCCTCGAGCAAGGGTACCTTGATTTCAACATCCCTGAATAAATTACGCAGGTTATCAAAGGCTCGTGTATCCTTCTTCTTGCCTTTTGGCTCCCTCAGTAGAGCCTCAGGGAATGTGACTGATTCTGGCACCAATTTGGGTGTATCGTCCTCTCACGAATGCGGTGTAGTGTCTGACATCGAAGCTTAGCCTTTTGTTTATTCTTATTATAGTAATTTCGTGGTACAGATAAAATAGCTACGGTTTGTTGTCATTGCCACTATTACAATTTTACTCAGAAATGTTTTTCTTCCGAGGTCGAACTCAAAGAGCTACTAGAATTCTAGAAGTACAATGCTTCTTTATTACAAAAATAAGAGAGAAAGAGAGAGAGAGGGAGAAGTAGATTTTGCTTCTTCTCTTCTTTCTCTCTTTGCCTGTCTTCTTTTTCTCTTCTTTCTCTTCTCATTTCTTTCTTCACAGTTCTTGATCTTCTTCAGTTCTTCTTCTTCTTTCTTTATCTTCTTCTCTTTTCTTCTTCTTTGCTTTGTCTGTAGAGCTTCATCCGTCGTTTGATTTCTCAATCAGACGGCTTAAGTGGTGTCTACTACAGTGCTTCCTTTGTGCTTCTCCTTCTTCTTCTTCTGCGGTCTTCTTTTGCTTTGTTCCTTGGCCTTCTCCTTCTTTCTTCTTCCTTTGGCCAAGTGTGTTCTTCTTCCCTCGCACCCTATCCCTGCACAAAGAGCAAAACCTACCCTGTCCCTCTACCCGCACGTCTCTCTCTCTCTGTAAACCACTCACAGGACGCTCTCCTAGAGCCACGGGTAATCAGGTCGGGTTTCGTGCCTGTGACCAAGCGTACCGGTGTGTGGGTGATGCGCGAGGTGTGCTCAGATAGGGTCAGGTTGGATCCCGCCAGATCTGCGAGGTGAAACCGCGGACGAGGCCAGCGTGAGTAAGGTGAGGGACCTCACCCCAGTGCTTTCGGAGGCGACCAGTAGAAAACACAAAATCAACTTATACTACTACGGGGTTTGGTAAACTCACGATGTGGGACTATCCTCTGCACTCTTCTCGCGCGCGCCCGCAGGACGATTCCGCCTTGCTCTCCGCTCAGCTGCAGCCACTATCGGTGCCAAATGCTGAGGCAGAAGTCTCCGCAGACTTCACCCCAACCTGCAGCACCTGGGATCCTGAAGCTGCAGGGCCTGGAGGTCGCCTCGAAGCTGCTTCAGTTGTCGTTAATGGCGGCTGGGGCTACGACCCTGTCAGACAGAAGCATGGCCTCTTGGCCTAATCAGACTAGCGGGGGACCTTCGCCGTGGCACGGCGAAGGTGGTGCGAGGTGCAGCAGGTCGTGGGGTGGCCTAGGCATGCGTGCCTAGGTCGTCCTGTGACCGGAGGTGTGGGTGTGTTCGGGGGAGCGATGAGAGGGTGTAGAGCGGCAGTGGGTGGGCGGAGGTTGTTCAGCATGATGAGGCGGAGGTTACGTGAGGGTCGGCGAGGCGTGTGGGGCTGCAGAGCGATGGGAGCGTCTCGCCGGAGGGTGGCCGGAGTCGAGGAAGGTGACGGTGGACAGGAGCGGTTGAGGGTTTAACAGAATGAAAGACAGTGAGGAAAAGAAGGGGGAGATGGGGAATAGTTTTGACCTAATTACGGGGACGAAGGGGCCGGAGCAGGGCGGCAGTCGCATCGACTGTCGCCGGAGAAGAAATACCCAGAGGGGGAGGGCGGTGGCGAGGAAGAGAGCGGGAGGGCGCGTGCTGGGTAGGCGCGACGCGGGAAGAGCAGGCAAAGGTGGCTCTGCTGCTGGTATTGAAGCAGAGCGACGAGACGGAGGAGGAGGAGCCGCCGGAGCTGGTGGGTTTCTGCTGGAGTGGGAATGGAGGAAAGGTGGGGGTTTTTCTCAGTCAGGACCGAGCTACCAGAGTCGGCTGGCGACGTCGGTCCTTATAAAGGCGGAGGCGGAGGGGTGGGCGCAGGGAGGCGACGTGCCTCCCTCGCTGGAGAGTGGTCGGAACTGTGACCCATACCTTCCGTGCATTCGCACAGAAGGTGTGGGTGAGGGCAGAGGTCATGGTGGTGTCCCTGCGACAGCAGACGTCGCAGGGAACACCCGGTTCAACTGGCAGGTACCCTCCCTTACCCTGCGCGGCGCCATGCTCCGCGTAAAGTCGCCGGAGCATGGCGTTGCTCAGAGATTTGCAGGAGGGACCTGTATGCAAAGAATGAAGAAGAAACTAGGGGCCAAAATGCAAGGGTTTCAAAAGTTGAGGGTCAAAAAGTAATAGATGAGGACCAAAATGCAAAGTTGGTCAAGAAGGTCTCATCTTAGGTTCAAGTTTTTATGCATGACTAAATGAGTCCTAAGGATTATAATGGTGAATTTTATTTCTAGGTCATACCTTATTTGACCGGCCAATTTACGTAAAAACCCAAATTAAATCATTAATTGGGCATGGTTCTCAATGTAGGTCAAAATGGGTTCCCAAGGCCAAATTGAAGGTTCTAAACCCTAGACATTATTTTTCTATGAATTTTAGAGGGTTTAGTATATTTTTAATCTACCTCGAACCTCGTGAATTGAAGTGGGTTTATTTTAGGGTTACAGAATGTCATTTAATTCCTTAGAGTTGCTGTAGCCCTTGTTGGATCAAATCATCCCACTTTCCTTCTTATTAGGTTAGTTTGACCTATGTTTGGACCCTGAGTTACCCTGTTTACTGATTGTGTTGGTGAAATTACATTTTTACCCCTTATGACCTATTTTCTTTACAAACTCAGAATTTTCTGAGTCAAGCCTTTCTATGAGTTATGTAGGAGCTTTTTCTCGCATATCTAAGTTAGATTATGCTAGTTAGGGTTCATGATGAGGTTCTCATCACGGTGCTCATCCCGAATGAGAGGGCGATGAAGAAGACGGGCCAGGATCAAGTCGAGGCGGATCGACGGTCTGCTTGCCGCTCCTCGTAGTGATTGCATTGGACAATGCAGGTCCAGTGGGATCATAAGGTGGAGGTGGGTTCGCAATAGGGACATAAGAGTGAGGTGCTGAAGCGGGATTAGCCTGAAATCCCGGTGGATTGCTTGAAGCTTGCAGAATTTGATGAACCTGCCCCTGAGAAGGTCGTACCTGTGGTTGAGGACCACGGGGTACGAAATTTCGCAGGTTGGGAACAGGTTGGGTGGGAAGAGTGCCTTGAGATCGAGTCGCCGTGCGTAGTTGACTGATCTCAGCATTCTGCTGCGCCAATTGGTGCTGAAGAGAGGTCATGTTCTCTTCATGGTGCTTTGACATTTCCATCATCATTCGCATCAATTTGTCAAGAGGGCTTGATGCATGTTCTGTTTGCGGTGCGCATGGACCCGATGGCGGATTCGCCATAGGATTAGACTGGGTCCTTGGGATGACGGGTGCGGACGGTCGCATCGGTCCACCCGCAGGGTTTTGGCGCTGCGGGTTGTTGGACCATGCGAAGTTAGGTTGATTTCACCACCCTGGGTTATAAGTGGCAGAGAATGGGTTGTTCCCTAGGGCGCAAGCGTGTTCTATGCCAGAAGACGTGTCCGCATGTAAATACGCTTCCGAGCACACAGAGGCTTAGTTCTCCTTGTCAAAATACTGGCTCGCAGAAGCCAGTTCCACTTGACTTACTGAATCGCTCGACGCGACATTCGGTAAGGAAGGTCTTACGGGGTTTCTCGGGATAAGCCTGGTGTTAGAAGAATTGGAATTATGACGAAGTGGTGAAGTGGGGGTGTTTGCCATAGAACAGGTGGGGTTGGCCAGAAGCTTGTCCAGCTTCTTGTGCACGACGGAGACTTCATCCAATTTCTGTGCGATAAGGCTGAGATCAGTGGATGAATGGGAGGGTCCTATGTCAACTTCGTGGACATTACGGGGCAGGCTGGAATGATTAAAGGTGACAAAGGAGGCATTCTTCATTGAGTTTTCACTCATATTTTCAAATAATTTGAATGCTCCATTCTCATCTTTATTCATGAAATTCCCTCCGCAGGAAGCGTCTGCAATCTACTTCAAAGTCTCATTTAGCCATAGTAGAAAATCTAGGCTATATGCCACTTAGGCAGACCGTGGTGCGAACACCTCCTGAGGAGGTCATTATATCTCTCCCATGCCTCATGAAATTGTTTGTCGTTTTTTTGCGTAAATGAAGTTATAGTGTGGTGAAGCACATTGGTTCGCCCGATTGGGAAGAACTTCTTGAGAAATGCTGTTCGCATCTCTTCCCAAGAGTGGATGGTTCTCCCAAGGGTGTGTACCCACTGCGACGCTTTATCCCGCAATGAAAATGGGGACATCTTCATGAGGACTATAGGTAACCCGATATTTCTTGATTTAACAGTTTTAGCCAATCAGGTTAGGTCTTCCAAGTGGAGAAAAGGATCTTCACTTGCAAGACCATGAAAGTGAAAATTTATTAGGCCAATTATGTTAGGTTTCAATTCAAAGTCATCCCCGCCCATGGGGACCCGAATTTGTCCTATGGTCTCTGTAGCAGCAGGATTCTGATAGGAGCTAGGAGACCTAGGCTCCTCCCGTTCGGGAGGGTTCTGCATTTCCTCCAATGTTTCCCTTATGGCTTCAATTTGTTCATTATACATTTCCATTTGGGCTTAGAGGCAGGTTATGGGATCTAAGGCTCCACCACCTGGTGGGTATTGAGGGTGGTTTCCTCCCTCGGGATTTGGGGGTGGGCATGCAGCCATGTTTGTGGAGGAGGAGGACGATTCGGCTTCTTTTCTAAAATTATCAGGCAATTCACACAGTTTAGGGTTTTGTGACCTTCTCCCAAACATGCACTACCGCAGGAAGAATTAGGGAGATAAGAAGGGAAAAGGAGATGAGAGAAATGACGCCGCAAAGGTACACTTGATGACAAATCAATACAATCAAATTCCTAACCTCTACAGTGTGCCCTTAGACCTAAAGATCTACGTTACCTGCTATCACGAACTACGGAACCGAATGCGAGCACCGCGGAACCACCGGGCCAGATTAAAAGGCTGTTTGCCCTAGTCTTAGACACCCGATAGCACGCGGGAACCCTCACTAGCACGTAGGCTCTACACGCAGGTAGTTAGACCTCCAATCCTTAATAAGGGTCAAGTTGCTACCAGTTTTAGTTAGAGGCTTAGGATCAAGTGCTTTTGGAATGTGAAGAGCGTTATTTACGGGTAATGCCTAAGTGATTGATTTTTAGAGTGTGTGTAAACCAAGCATGCAACGGGGAAATCTCCCCGAATTGAAGTTTTTATTGGTGAATGGTTTTTAGAATTCAGCCTTAAGTAGTATGGATTTTAAGATTTCTCTGAATTACCAATTCAACCAATCTTCGGGTTTTAAGAGAATACAAGTTTTCTTCTAAGCCCAACAAACCCTTCTTCAATGTTAGTTGGTTAATGCATGCTAAAATGCACTGGGCTTCCCTAGATGGAGATTTCTATGTGTGGATGCACGAATCAATTTTAGATTAGTGTGAAAGGGAGCCAAAGCACATCAATTCAAGTGCTCCCAATCACCAAAATGATTTTCACACACAAGGCTCAACCATAAGATAAAGAAAATCAAATTGTTGAGGTTGAAGTATTCGGGATCGAATCTTAGGCATGTGAAAGGTCATGGTGGGGTTGGAATCAACTCAATTCCAAGTCTCCCCACCAAAAATGTGATCCCGAATTGCAAATAAATGAGGCAAAGAGGGGTGCAATCAATCTTTTTATTTTTGCCTCAAAGAGTACTTCACACTGCGAAAGATTCAAGAATCAAGATTCTAGGATCTTCACTATGCGAAGTTTGGCGGGAAATCCTGGGGCGGTGGGAGTGATGACAAACAATCAAACAAGTTGTTTTTAATCCACTTGTCCCAAGAGATCCCCAGAAGTTTTTCTAGTTTTTTAGTTTTTTATTAAGTTTACAAGTTAACCTAGATTGTTAAGAAAGAAAGACCTACTTGTGCAGCAATGTGTGCGAATCTCCAGTGCGGTGTCGGCGACTTCACGCTCTCGTTCCCGCCTTGGATCTGCCTACGTCTCCGACTTTGTCTGCTTGTCTTCTCCTTGCAACAGGTTCACCTGAACAGCAACAAACAAAAACACCCGTGAAGAGAAGGGTGTGAGAAGAGAAAAATTAAAAGAATGGAGTAGAAACTTACTTGAATGCGCACTTCCTCGGCAACAACACCATGAAAAGAGGTGTGGTCGAGCCCGGATAGGTTGTATTAATATGGTGATTTAATCATTGAAATGCGTATAGTGGTTAACCTAAATCAAGCCTAACCATCTCTTTATGAAATTTTTAACCTAGCCTACTTGATTTTATCTTGGTCACTTTTAGGCCCAAGGTCGAACTCAGGGAAGTGGGATTAGGAGAAGTTTCTACACTTTTCCTACAACGAATCTCTTTCATTCGCTTATTATGTTTTTAGTGTTTTTTCTATTTAAGATTTTTTTCTGATAATTTTTGTCCTTGAGGTACACCCTCAAAATCAGGTTCTTGGCTATGAGCCAAATTAGGGTTCCAAAACTGGTCTTGCTATTCGCAAGACTGAGTACTTGCAAGTCAAGGATTATCTTTTCTCTTTTGTATATTTTTTTATCTTTTTACTAGTAGGAAAGAGAAACAGAAATAAAGTAAATATAGTATATATATATATGTATATATTATATATGTATAAACAGGTGGGGGTGGAGGTGGAGATGGCGTGTAGCACGGTGTCGAGTCGGTCGTCGTCTAGGAAGATGCAACCAACAGGACGAGGTGCCGCGTGGAGTGTAGGATGGATGGTGGAAATTGTGTGTGAAACACGCTTTCTGTACACGTGTATCGGGGAATATCAGCAACTGGTGCAGATATTCTCACGATACAACGTATGGTACGTGATATGAAAAAATATATATATATGTATGTATATATGTAAATATATATCTATATGTATATATATACATATGGTTATGATTATATAAGTGTATATGTAGCTATATATATATATATATATATATATATATATATATGTAAATATATGTATCGATAGATATATGTATAGATATATATATATATGTATATGTATGTATATGTATCTATATAGATGTATATATATATATAGTATCTATACTTATACTTAGCTATATAGGTAATAATATATATATATATTTATTTATTTCTACGTATATAAATATATGTATATATGTAAGTATATATGTATATATATATATAAGTATATAGATATATATATGTATGTATGGATGGATACTAATACTTAGTTATATAGGTACTACTATATGTATAGATATAAGTATATATAGATATATATATATATGTCTATATATATAAATATATATTTGTGTATATATATAAGTATATATTAGTGTATAAGTGAGTGGGTGTGTGTACGAGAGAGTGTGTGTGTGTATGTGTCTGTTGAGGGAGTGAGAGAGTGCTATGAGAGAGAGAGAGAGAGCACCTGCTGTGAAGAAGGCTGGGAGAGTTAAGTCGTCTGCACGCAGTGGGCATCGTCTGGTGCCAAGCGCACGTGCACGTGCGTAGGCGCGTGAAGAGGCACGCTGGAGGGAGCGGGCATGGGGGAGAGACTGCAGCGCACTGTGCTGAGTGGTGAGGCGGGTGCGAGCGAAGGCACTATGCGCTGAAGCTGGCGAAGACGCGGGCGGGTGCGGGCGCTGGCAGACGCGGGCGCAGGTGCGGGAGCAGGCGCGGGCATGTGCGGACAGGCAGGGGCCGGTAGCGGAGAGCCAGGTGACCGGATAAGTGAGAAACTTACCGGTCACCGCATTGTAGCCACAGTGTTCTGCTGAATAGCGTGAACAGTGGCTACAGTGCATGGTCGGCTCGCGCGACCGCTTGTGACCGGTGCTGTGAGTACGGGAGGTGTGGAGCGGCTGGCGCGCGTGCGGAGAAGCTGCGCCGGCTGCTAGCTTGCGGGTGGAGTTTCGCGATAGGGCGCGTGGAGAGGGGCGCACGCAGGAGGGAGGGTGGCCTGCAGGTGCGTGCTGGAGGCAAGGGCGGCCTGCAGGCGCACGCTGGAGGGCTGCGCTACTGCTGCCACGGAGCTTGAGCTCCAAAGCTTGAAGCTCTGTGGCAATGGCGGAAATGGCTTGAATGATGAAATCAGAGCGAGGAACCACCACGCCCACGGGCTCTTTGATGAGCTGGGCGGTGGTGGGACTCACAGTGGTGGTTGTTCACCACTGTGGGCTGCTCCTGCCCGTAGTGTGGCTCCTCAGAAGGAGGAGAGGCTGCATATGGAGGGGAGAGGGGAGGAGACAGCCTGGAAGGAGGGAAGTTACTGTGTGTTTTTTTTTTGTGGACCAGGCTCCCTTTGCAAAGAAGAAGCCATGCTCTTTTTAAAGAGGAAGAAGGCATGCACAACCATGCCCTGGTTGTGCATTGCTGTGCATGCGGCTGGCAGGGAGAGCTGTTGCAGAGCATGGCGCGAGGAAGAAGAGGCCATGCCTTGCAGCCGTGGAGAAGAAGAAATTCAAAGTTAAATAAAAAATGAGGATGGTGATTTTGCGAGGCAGCACTTGAGGAAAACGTTATTTTCAAGGCCATTTTATTCACTCTCCTCCCCTCTCAAATAAATGCATGCATGCGTGTATTTTCACAAATGTGACTATGGTTGCCTATTATGCACTGGTAATGCTAGGAAATAGCACAAGTTGGCACAATTGTTGGTGTATTTTTGCTGTGCAATCATAAGGCATGCACTCGCTGCCAGACCTTGGGAATATGAGCCACCGTGATATGATGCCTTTATAGCCAATTTTCGTTTGCAAAATCTTCGACATCTGGGGGATTGATTTCATGGGACCCTTCCCTATTTCGGACGGCTTCAAATACATTCTTCTCACTATTGACTACGTGTGCAAATGGATCGAAGCCATCCCGACCGAACCAACGATCATAAGGTGGTAATCAAATACATTCATCAGAACATCTTTTCTCGATTTGGGATTCCACGTGCCATTATCTCTGATTGAGGGACCCATTTCACGAATGCTCAGTTCAAATCATTGATGACCAAATATGGGGTATCGCACCGAATCTCTACTCCTTATCACCCCCAAACTAATGGTCTAGCTGAGTTATCAAATCAAGAGATCAAGAAAATCCTTTAGGTCACTGTACGACCTGACAAGAAAGATTGGTCGTCCCGACTTCTGGAAGCCTTGTTGGCTTATAGGACCGCCCACAAAATCCAATTGGGCATGTCTCCTTTCAGATTGGTGTATGAGAAGGCATGTCACCTCTCCATCAAGTTGGAGCACAAAACCTATTAGGCTATACAGAAGTGTAATCTAGATCTTTCTAAGGCAGGAACCCACAGAAAGCTTCAAATGAGAGAGATCAATGAATTACGCAATGATGCGTATGAGAACTCGCGAATTTACAAAGAATGGGTTAAGGCCTTTCACAACAAGCACATATCCAAAAAGATCTTTCACCCTGGTCAGAAAGTCCTACTCTTCGATGCCAAACTCAAACTATTCCCAGTGAAACTCAGATCAAAATGGATTGGACCATATCTTATCAGATGGATTTTTGGAAATGGAGCCATTGAAATCAACCAGCCCAACCTTGATTCCGAACCCTTTATCGTGAATGGCCAGTGACTTAAGCCGTTCATTGAACTCACCGATACGAACTTGGCTGAGGTATCTTTTGATCTCCATTCTCCCTGAGCTCATTGTGCCTAGCTAATGGCGTTAAACTCAGTGCTTAACGGGAGGCAACCCGTCATCTTTTTGAAAAACCTAAAACCCTTCTTGACACATCTTATGTTGAACTCATATTGCACTTTAGGGTTTGTCCATTAGAACAACCGACTCCACCTTTGGTACCCGTACTCGAGCTTGAAATCATCCGCAACAATCAACCTGACCCATCCACCCACCTAAAACCTGTTCTAATGTACATTCTAAGCTGAATTCAAATCCACCTAATTTACAATGAGGACATTGCAAATCGTAGGCATGGGGGGGTTATTAAAGTGGAAAATGCTATGAGAATCACTTCACAAGAAAGGGTTTCATCAAAAAAATTACATATCCCAAAAAAAAAAATAAATAAAATGGAGAAGGGAGGAAATTTTGAAAGATCAATTTGCATATCTTTTTTTAGGAGAAAAGGAGAGGTAAAATAGATGTCAAAAAGGAACAATAATTTGACAAGAAAAAAAAAAGAGAGTCATTAGTAAAAGATTAAGGAATCGACTTAGTTCTAAACCAAATCAAAGGGAAAGAAATTGAAAGACAAAAAGAGATTAGCATGAACGTTAATCTTAGGCCTCTTAGGCTGTGATTTTAGGCTTAAAAATTCAAGTATCCGTTAAGATCTGGATAGTCCTCAAGAGGTCGGGGAAAATGCGAAGCTTAAGTATTAGGTCTAAGGCTTAGGGATTATTCAGCCTCATTAACTGACCTTTGATTTGCAGGACTCAGTAACCTAAGGACTCTAATCCACACACAGTTTGGTTCAGTGCGCTTAATTATCAAAATCATGCAAATGTGTTAAATCTGTTCTAAAAAATCTACCTAGATTAGGAGCAGCTGATCAACACAAGTTGATTAGGAAGAGTTCCCCACGTGGAGAGACGGGAAATTCCCCTCGAAGATGCGCAATAACATATCGTCTCCTCGGTGCTTGTCTCCTAGGATATCTAAATATCCTACCGAGAGCATGTAAACGCCTTGTGCTGGTTTAGATGCCATGGGCGGCATTATCACGAAATGTCCATTGCCAGGGTTTGGATTTAGCTACCGAACGCCATGGGCAGGATTATCTCGAAATCTCGAAAGCCAGGGTTCTGGGGGTTGCCATGGGTGGTGCTATCTCGAAGCATCGATTGCTAGGGACCCTGTGAGGATTGATGGTGGGAACTAGGAATCCAATACAGACCATGTTGTAAAGCCAGTTTGAAGCTAGAAATAAAAAGAAAAGAGAGAGAAAACTCTCCAAAAGTAAAAAATCTCATGTCTCTCTCTTACAAAAACGCATTGCAAACTGAACTTGGGCTAAAACATGTTATAGCACGGGTGCTTTAACCGCAGAGTTCAACGAACCTTAGGTTAGTTCTTGTGGGACTTAGAAACCTTCGCGACAGACTGGGGTTAAAGCTGGTCAGGTCCAAATCTTGGTTGGTACTTGAGTATTGACGGAGGGATTCTCGCTTATTTATGATAGCAATAGAAGGATATGTCGTGTTTTATGTGGTGGAAAATCTCTCAATCAAAACTAAATATCAAATTTAACCACAGTAAAGATGTTGCGTCCACAGGGAGGAATAGACCAATAAATTCAGGAGTCGAGGAATATACTGTTTGCAAACACTACCGCAACTTTAATGTAAGGAATTTGCTATTTTAAATGAAGCTTGCAATTTCCCTAAAAGTTCAGGTGTATTTATGCAGTTTTCACGTCAGGAATTAAGCTCCAAAAATATGTGTATGATGCATGTGTAATGGCATATCATGTAAATTTAACTTGCATGCAAATCTGATTTGAAATTCAAAGTTAAATCATGCACATAACACAAGTGACGTAATTTCAGGAAAGTATAAGTGCATCAATGCAATGTCGCCTAAATAAAATATTATTATATAAATGGCAACGGCATTAGATGTAAATATTAATTGAGGAGAAAATAGAGGATTGCTCCTCTCTCTTCCTCGCGAGTACGGCCATGCACGGTTGGCGGCGAGAGTCGACGGGGTGGTGCACCTCGACTAGGGCTACGCAATGGCTTCATATCCCTGAAATAGACTCTTCATATCCCTGAGACCAAAATTGATCTAATTCATCCTCCATTCCCTTAGGGCCACCTTCATTGGGTGCATTTAAATCCTCAGGATGCTGAATGGTAGGTGTTGATTCCCTACGAGGAGGGTCAGGAGTAGGCTCACTAAGGGTAGAATGAGATTCCACCAAATAATCAATAGGGGAAGTGATAGGAACAATACAACCTTGACCCAGGTTGGTAGGGGTAAGGAGAATACTGTCATTGGGGTCAAGGTCCTCAAGAGGTACCATCTTCCCTTGCTTTTGACTCCAATATAGCTCAGGTGGATAATCACTATGATCGCTCTCCTCTATTGGTTGTGCCTCATTGGGAGAGTCTAAGTGATAGCTACATAAAACTAGATCCGTATTGTCATTGGTTTCCTCAGAATTATTTGCATGATCATGGTCGTCTGGGTAGGGACCAGAATTAGTGGGAAGCACGTAGCTAAGCTGTCTTATTTCTTCATTTAACTGTTGACTATTCCTCAACATCTCTCCCATGGAGTCCATCATTTCCTTTTATTGTTTTGGCATTTCTATCATAAAAGAGGAGAGGCTACTATTATCAGGTTGAGTAGAATAGTCAATTTCAGGCTTTGGTTGCCTAGGGGTATCGGTCCAACCTCGATACGAAAAATCATGAAGGGTGGGAGGGTTGGGTGTTTGCATAGAAGTAGGGATTTCAGGGTTGGAAAATCCCACTCCTAGGCTCTGCTCAAAAGTGGGAGTTATCAAGCTAGTACTCCTAGGATAAGAATATGAATTATCCCATGAATTGTCAATGTACCCATCAAAGTATGGATACGTTCAGGGCATGGGATCCTGGTTAAAAGATGGGAAGTATTGACTCTGATAATCTAAATGATAGGAATAAGGGTGATTCATTTCTTTAAGCAAAGCAGTTTTAACTCTCTTAGGATTTAGAAGAATTCAGAACACGAGCATAAACTTCCTAGAGAGTTCTACTGTCAAAGCAAATGCAAATTCAGTGGGATTTGCTTTTAGTAGATTGTAGGTCTTAGAATTAAATGTTTAGTTGGTGGCCAAACAAGTTTTACACAAATTATGCTTCCTAGTCCAACCTTCGCTGGTGCCTATAACCTACTCGCAAGGGATGGAAGTCTCGAATCGAACCCACACACGAGGAACCGAAGTAACTTGGTGGATAGGCTTGTTGATTTTCGACTAACTTCCCTTGTGGTGCAAAAGAGGAGATGTAGAAATTTATCTAGTGACCTTATGTGTGAGGTGCACAGTGTCTCAGGTGTGCAAATATACGATCATATTTTGAGTTTTGAAATTTCGCAAACAAGATCCTTTTGCACACAATTTTAAGTCACAGATTTAAAGTCTAACCTCTTAGCAGTCCCAATTTTTAAAGTGACCACTGAATTAATTTGATTCAAGCTCTTTAGTGGTCTTAGATTTTGGTTAAATACAGATGCATGACAGGTAATTGATTCTCAAGAGAAAACGTTCCTTACTCCAGCTCTCTTCGTGCAAGAATGTATGCAATGCAGGAAAAATAAACTAGATGCTGCTCATTCAGTCCTAGATGGTCATCCTATAGATATGCAACTTCTAGCAGGCAGTTCGAATTTTTTTTTTCAATAATAATAATAAGCAAATAGACCTAATCTAACTAACTAATCGACATGTAGTTCAAATAATTCGAATGGTCTTATAATCTAAATAAATGGGAACACGCTCCCGAAAATATGCTCACGCATACAAGAGCGATAAGAAATAAAGAAGCACTGGGAACACATTCCCAAAAATACCCGACAAGGGTTCAAAAGACAAATTAAATTCTAATGTCTATCTAAACTAAGCTCTAGTGACTAAATCAGGAATAGGCTCGTCTGTAAGCTTATATACGTGGGATCAAGGCCCACGTGTTCCTATTGCTGGCCTCTAGGTGGCGTCAAGGTCTACCAAAAAGATCATCTTCGCCGTGCGTGTCGTTCAAGGTCAATGTCGTCTCTCTACTACGCCTGTCGCCCCGTCAGATTCCTCGCACAATAAAAAATATGATCAGATAACTGCGTAACTCAGAATATTCAAAAATAATGAAGTTAATCTATTGCGTTTGTTGCCTCCCCGGCAATGGTGCCATTTGACGGAGGGATTCTCGCTTATTTGTGATAGCAATAAAATGATATGTCGTCGTGTTTTATGTGGTGGAAAATCTCTCAATCAAAATTAAATATCAAATTTAACCACAGTAAAGATGTCACATCTAAAGGGAGGAATAGACCAAAAAATTCATGAGTCGAGGAATATACTGTTTGCAGGCACTACCGCGACTTTAATGCGAGGAATTTGCTATTTTAAATGAAGCTTGCAATTTCCCTAAAAGTTCAAGGGTATTTATGCAGTTTTCACGTCAGGAATTAAGCTCCAAAAATATGTGTATAATGCATGTGTAATGGCATATCATGTAAATTTAACTTGCATGCAAATCTGATTTGAAATTCAAAGTTAAATCATGCACATAACACAAGTGACGTAATTTCAGGAAAGTATAAGTGCATCAGTGCAATGTTGCCTAAATAAAATATTATTATATAAATGGCAACGGCATTAGATGTAAATATTAATTGCGGAGAAAATAGATGATTTCTCCTCTCTCTTCCTCGCGAGGACGGCCGTGCACGGTTGGCAGCGAGAGTTGACGGGGCGGTGCGCCTCGACGAGGGCTATGCAATGGCAGTGACGCAGCGGTTGGACGGAGGAGAATGGCCGCCGGCTTATTGGAGGAGATCAGCCGCACGTGGAGAGGGTGGCGCCACTGCTGCAGCCCGCGCGGCTGCGTGCTGGGCGCGCATGCGCAAGGTGTGCTATGGAGCACTTGCAGGGCTGGCCGCTGGCTGCAGCCTTGGCTACGCGCAGGCAATAGGTGCAGCAGCGTGAGGCACGGGTGCTTGCGGTGGAAGGCGATGGCGCGGTGTGGGCACGGGTGCGTGCCTGCAGGATGCGCAAGGGCAGGTGGTGGAGGGCGCTTGGTGAGGGCGCTGTAGCAGTTGTAGGCACGTGGTGAGGGTAGTAGCGCGGGTGCAAGGTGGCGTGCACTTGCAGGGAGAGGATGGTGCGGCAAGGGCAGGTTGGCTTGTGCCTGCAGAGGGCGCAAGAGCGCAGTGGGGCTACTCCTGCAGAGGGCGCGGGTGCGGGCGGTGGAAGGCTTGGCACGGTGAAGGCAGTGCGTGGCTAGACAGGCGATAGAGGGCGCTCTGATGCTACTAGGAGCGCTGGTGGTGGCGCTGGCCACAGTGCACGCAGTCTTCACAGTGTCCGCCCTCTCCACGGTGGGGAAGGTGGAGAAGAAGGATATCCCCCAGGGGGAGAAAGAAGAACCGAAGATGCCCTCCTCTCCTGTGCAAATCTCCTCTTAACTCCTCTCCCCCGCTCCAATTAAGGGATTTTCAAATCCCTTACTAATTTTGGCCAGCGACTATTGGGTTCGGTTGAAGGAGGACGGCTGTAGGTGGAGATATTTGTGGGGGGGGAATATCTTTCCACCCCCCTGTTCTTTTCCACAATTGTTCCTCCTCCCTCTTCTTCCTGATTATTAGCCTGATGGAGATTAATTTGAGAAGATGGGTGCATTGTTGCAGGACCCTACATGGAATATAATTACATAAGAAGAAATGTAAACTTAAACAATGACACATGCAATCATTTCATGACCAAATGTGATTATTAACAAACATACAATGTTAGAATTGAATTACTTAGGTGTAATAATAGTCCATTAAAATGGACTCATCAAATAACTCTAGGCTTATTATTGGCATTTTGACCTAATCCAAAAAAAAAGCACACAGCAAAAATCGAGCATAAAAAGGCATGGTCTAAAATTTAAGTTAATTCCATAAGATTTTACTATGGGACTAGCAAATGCTAGGCATGGGGGTATGATGGGAACACCATCATGAGCTATAACTAGCTCACTTTGATCTGATTAAGTCAGTAAACGCTCTTACATAATCGCCAGAAGACTGTAATTCATTGCATAATCATTCTGAGGGAAAGATAAGACAACAAGGTTAAAATTGTAATTTTACCATCATATCTTGAATGCAGAATAACCACTGGTTTCCTCAGGGGCTAAACAAAGGTCAAATGTGCTTTAAAGTCTATTAAGAGGGTTCATACAGAACAAAATGGATTTTCAAGCGTTACAGGAATTAATGGACATTTGAAACCCTAAAAATAGATTCGCTTAATCTACCAAGGTTATGGTCAGGATAAAATTCACCTAAACCCTCTAAAATTCATAGAAAAATATTCTCTAGGATTTGATACCTTCAATTTGACCATCACAACCCATCCTGACCTAAAATAAAGTCTCAGACAAACATTTACCCTAATTTAGGTTTTTACATAAATTACCTAGTCAAACTTGGCAAAAACCAAAATCCAACTTCACCATTGGATTTCTTAAGTCCAAATTAGGTTTGTACCAAAATTTGGGCCCAATCTGAGATTGTCTTGACCTAGTTTGCAACTTGGTCCTGTCTGATTACACATATGCCCTTAACTTTCAAAATCCTTACAAAAAGGCCCTAACTTTGTCACTGTTTTCACAAATAGGCCCTCACCGCAGAGAAATCCTAATCCTAAAGCTCCGGCGAAAATCAACCAAGGATTTCTCCTTAATTGATTGATGAAACTTCCTCAAATTTAAACCGGAGAGCCCTCTTGAAATTCTCTTTCAATCAGACCGATCTTAAGCTTCAATTCCTTCCTAATCTCTCATGCGAATGCATGAGAGAGTTGGGTTTCCAACTTTGGTGAACTTCTAAGTATGGGAAGCTTGCTTCCCAAGCTCTAATCACCCTCTAACAGCCTATATAAGACTCCCAGGGCAGACCATTCGGCCCAAGCTCAATTTCGATCGGATCTACCTTAAATTCTTCCCTCCTAATCCTGCCGAAAGGCTCCTCGAGCTCCGATGACTCTCCTTGCCTCTTCTCATCTTCTGACCACAATACTAGCGGCAGATACTCCTTCCTCGTCTTCCTTTGCGTCGCGCAATACCGGCCGACGTCCCTATCTCCTTCATCCTCACCATCATCACCCCACTGAAGCTATCTTCATCTCTAGCGCCGGCCATACTGCAACCGACACCATCTCCGCCCCCCATCATCCGCCACATACCTCAATCAACTCCTCAGCCTCTCCACTTCACGACAGAACCTCCGACACTCTGCTTCGACTTCTGCATCGCCCTTCGCAACTTTGTCGTCCACCTCGTTGGCATACCTCTGGTGAGCTCCAGCGGCCACCACAGATCACCTATGCCGCCACTTCCACACTCCGCACCTCTGCCTCGACCTCAAGAGCAAAAGCCCTAACTTCGTTAGCCGATTGCTCATCCAAACCCTCTGCCGAACTCACGCTTCTCTGGCCACCCTCCGCGAGGTCGATAGGCCTCTTCACACATGCTCATTGCACACCACTGCCACCGTCACACTCGCCGTGCTCCGGCGATCGTTCCTAAGCTTTTTGACGCGGCCGAAAGGCCTTGTTGATGTTTTTAGGTGTCAAGCTCCTCTGCCATTAACGTAGAGCTTCGAAGGAAGCTTGAAGCCCATTCTTGCCACTGCAGCTCCAGGTGAAGCGTCCAGGTGGTGCGGAATCAATACTTGTAGGTTTCCAGGTCCTCAAGTGAGGAGTTCCATAGCTGCAGCTCGCCAATTCGACTGATTTCTTCAGCAGCTGTGCACGCGAAGAACAAGCCAGAGACATAGTCCCACATCGGATACGGAAGACCCCTCATAACGGAGTAAATTATTTTTGTGCCTGGGGCTTGTTGCCTCAAACACAAGGGGTGAGGTCCCTCCTTACACCTATCACTTGACCTACCCATGCCTCACTCCTCACTCACCACCCACTACTAGTGAGTCTGGACCTGGGTGCTCGCTTGATCTGAATACCCGGTATTGTGGAAGGCTCTGGCAGAGCGTGACCCAGAGAGAGAAAGAGAGAGAGCGCGTGGGGGTTTGGGGGGTTTTGCTCTCTGGAGAAGTAGCTGACACTTAGCTAAATTTGAAGACCCTTTCCCCCTCTACGTGAAGAGGAAGGGAAGGAAAAGAGCAGAGAAAGAAGAAGAAAAGAAGAAGAGGAAGAAAGAAGACAAAGCTGAAGAAGAAAGAGAAGAAGCATTTGCAGAAGAAGCAGAGATAGAAAATCACTGTAAAATCAGACGTTTAAGATGTCTGATCCTACTAGCAGACGTCTGATTTGAGCTTCTTAATTGATATTGTGCATCTCTTAACTATCATTGTGAGGAGTAATTGGTGATTCAAATAATTATTTTACTCCATTCTTTTTACAATATTAACATTTGCTTTCATTTATATATCATTCTTGTTTAGAGTTCTCTTTTACATTGCTTATATTGCAATCTTGAGAATTATTTTGCCAATTGCTCCCTGTGTTCGACCTCAGACTTCAAATTTGAGTATAAATTGTATTTGTTTTTCGCACTGGTTCGACCTATACTGCAACGCAATGATTTTAAAACTAATTCAAAGCGACAAACAAAAAGTAAAATCAACTTCTAAAATGTTCAATTGAGCTTCAATAAAAATCTCATGGCATTTGGACATCAATAGGACCCTGCATTCATTAGATTACAAATAGGTCCTTAGTACATAACATTCCTTCACATAAAAACATGCCAAGGACTTCATTGCAAGCCGTCAGGGGTCTTTTTACAATATCTAGGGACTGCTCTACAGGACTTACTCGCCACTTATGGGTTTTATCCCAATATTTCCACCGTTTCACTTTGAGGGTGCCTTTATAAACTCTCCAACACAGTTGAAGTAGGCGGTCTACTGTAGCTGCAAGAACATGGCCAATCTATGCCATTCATTTTATGTTCTCTTGATCCAAGGGGCTAACTCTAATCGAACCTTCGCGTAATTTCATGCATAGCATCACCATTCCCTCTAAATCTCATCCAACGACCATTACTTGGATTGAAGATTCGCGCCCTCCTCTTCTCTCCATCTCACCATTGAAGACCTAGGTGCTTGATTCCACCATTGCAGTGCCTAGATACAGTGACAAAGCTACTTAAGTCCCTCCCCAACTCACAAGCGCACGATCGACTCCCTACTACACCTCTTGAGTCGATCCTTTCCTCCCTCTCCAGCTCTCCTGACCCCTTCACTCGCTACGTGATGTAGGCTTAAATTTGCATTTCATGTTATAAATATTACATATCATGCATCATTCTACATTTAGAGTAGTTGTATATAATTTAGGTTAATTGCATCCTTTTTGTGGTCGGGAGAGAAGGATATTTATTTTGGAGCCTTGGATTGACAATCTAACCGTACGGATCTGATCAAGATGATGATCGAAGTCCAACACCTCCGAAATTGCCTTGATCAGAGTCCCGTAGCACCATATGCAATCTGAGGAAGATCAATGGCCAAGGGACTAGGTGATGTAATTCAGAGCTTCAAACGACAAATCTGACCACGTGGATGGATTCGGGTCGACAATCGCAACCCAACAGCACCAAAATCGACTCAATCTGACCTCTGTAGTAGCCCCTACAATAGAAAGAAGATGGACAGCCCAGATCGTGCCATGTGGCGCAACCTAGGCTGCCCATGTGCATGCACGCGCCACCGCATGTGCATAGCAGCGCGGGTGCACATGAGCACGCGCGGAGGCACGCGGAGCATGCGCTAGCGCAGCGGTGGGTCGGCGCATAGGCTGTCTTCAGTGACATTTGCAGTGGATCTTCAAAGATGTTTATGACCATAACTAAATGTCCTGTATACAAATTTGATTCTTTCCTCCACTAGAAAAGGACCCATACCCCTCCCATTTTTCTTCATCTCTTCCTTTCTTCCTCTCACCACCTCCAAGGCTCTAGAGAGAGCTTGTCCCAAGCCTGGGATGCTCCTTTAGAGTAGAAAACCACATAGTTTTCCCTCCCCTCACCCCCATTCGTGGAGCATCCCAAGGCCATCGTCTCACAGCCCTTCAGGAAAAAATCCTCGTTGCGACACCGTCCTGTCCCATCCTCCGTCCTCCGGTCCGTCTTGCTCCTCACCACCTTCCTTCAGGCGACGTCAGGGCGAGTCATCCTCCAAGCAACCGTCAAGGGGGATTTCTCTCACCTCTTTCTACCTTTTTACGCTTGCTTTTCCTACTTTGTAGTTGTAACAAACAACTCTTAATAAATAGATGATTGTTTCTATCTCTCTCTCCCTCTCTCTCTTATATTTTTGCAAGTAAATAAGGTTTTCATCGATCTAATCTCTTGCTTATTAAAAATACCAAAAAAATTAGAATAGATAAAAATGACCGAAAAGAAATAAAAGTGAAACATGGATTTCATAAAACTAAGCATTCGCCTCCCCGTGTTCGACCCAGGACTCACTTTTCGAGTTTCGGTTATAAATTTTATTTGACTACATGTTTTGCAACTACATCGATGGGTTACTTGTAACCTTGATTTCAAACTCACGAAACACTTGTGACCATTTTGGCATCAATGCTGGGGAGGCAACGCTCTTTGTTTTTTTTCTGTGTTTTTTCTTCCGCCTTACCTAACTTTTATCTCACTTTTTCTTTGATCTTACTGTGATTGTAGGTACTCTTCTGAAGCAGGCCAAAGCGGTTAGATCGCAGAAAAGTGCGGATGAAGGTTCTGTAAGTGTCCCCCACACCACCCCCACCTTAGTTTTCATTCCATAACCTAATAACTCAAACCCAAATCAACTTAGGTGCTTTTTATAAACCCTACGATAGATTTGGTTGTTTGTTTGCCACCTCCACTCACCTCGCCATCCATATAAATAAAAAAAATAATAAAAAAAAGTGTTATCTGATTGTGGGATTTTCTGAAAGAGACACACCTTAACACCCACAACTCTTGACTTAAGGCACACCACTCCACTTTGATTTTACCACTTAACCGGGATCTGACCTGTGGACCCGGTACACCTAATTCAACACATAAATGAGTAGAAATCTGAATAGGTCAAACATTGTTGTGTGCCTTAACTAAGTGGTGTAATAGGCCAATTGATTGAACTGTTTGGGTCGCACTGCTCAAAATAAAAGCAATTCATCAAGTAGCTTGCCACTTAGGGTTTATTCTTAGGGTTGAACCAGGCACTCCACATTTTTTCTCTGATTTCTAAAGGAACATATCTACACCCATGCTTTCAAAACTTGGAGTGTTCTCCTAAACTTGATTGAATATACCTAAGAGTAAACCCTAAAAGCTACTAAATAAGGTTAAACCCTAAAAGACACATCATCAAATAACCTTGTTTGCAAACCCTGGTTGTGCATGTACACACATTTTAACTGATCATTAATGGCACAACTGATGAGAACCTCATCATGAGCCATAACTAGCTCATTTTGACCCAATACAAAGGATAAAAGCTCCTACATATCTCAAGGAAAGGCTTAACTCAGAGAATTCTGAGTTTGAGAAGAAAACCAGTCATAAGGGGTAAAAGTGCAATTTTACCAGTATAATCTGCATACAGGGTAATTCAGGGCCCAAACACAGGTCAAAACAGCTTAATAAGAATAAAAGTGGGATGAGATGATCTAGCAAGGGCTACAGCACTTCCAAGGAACCAAATGATAATCTGTAACCCTAAAACAACCCACTTCAATTCACAAGGTTCGAGGCAAAGTAAAAATAGAATAAACCCTCTAAAATTCATATAAAAATAATCTCTAGGGTTTAGAACCTTCAATTTGGCCTTTAGAACCCATTTTGGCCTACATTGAGAACCATGCCCAATTAATAACTTAATTTGGGTCTTTACGCAAATTGACCGGTCAAACAAGGTTTAATATGAAAATGAAATTTACCATCAGATTCCTTAGGTTCTAATTAGTCATGTATAAAAACTTGAGCCTAAGAAGAAACCTCCTTGACCGACTTTACACTTTGGTCCTCATATATTTACTCTTTGGCCCTCAACTTTTGAACCCTCGCATTTAGGCCCCTAACTCTCCTTCGTTCTTTGCAAACAGGTCCCTCCTGCAAAACCCTGCCAGCACCATGCTCCGGCGACCTTGCGCGGAGCATGGCGCCGTGCAGGGTAAGGTGGAGGACCTGGCATGTGTACCGGGGGTGCCCTGCGTCGTCAGCCGTCGCAGGAGCACCCCCATGATCATTGCAGCCCCCCATACCGGCCGTGCGAACGCACGGACGGTATGGGTTCGTATTCCGACCATGCTCCGGCGAGGGAGACACGTCGTCTCCCTCCGCCTTCCTCCCTGCTTCATCCCTATAAATACCCCCCGCCGCTCCACCGACGACGGCAGCCTGGATCTGACGGAGAAAACCCCCAGCTTTCTTCTCTTCTTTCTCCGGCAGACGCTCACCAGCTCCGGCGACTTCCTCCCCCTCCACCTCTTCGCTCTGCCGCACTACCAGCAGCAGAGACTTCCTCCCCTGCTCTTCCCGCGCCACGCCGCACCCAGCTGGCGCCTCTCCAGCCCTCTGCTCGCCGCCGCCCCTCTCTCTGAGCAACATCTTCTCCGGCGACAGTCGATACGACTGTCGCCCTGTTCCTCCCCCTTCGTCCCTGCAGTTACGTTAGACTTACTCCCCTTCTCCTCCTCTTTCTTTCCCCGCTTTCGATTTAGTCAATTAAGCCCTCTACCGACCCTGTTCACCCTCATCCTCTCCGCCTCCGACCACCCTCCGGCGAGCCGCTCCCATCACCTCAGCGACCCACACGGCTCGCCGACCACCGCAGAACCTCCGCCTCCTCACCCTGATCCTCTTCCGCCCCTCCACTTCCCACCAAACACCCTCTGCAGATCCACCGAACACACCCACTCCCTCGCTCACAGTTTGACCTAGGACGACCTGACAGCTCCATCTCGCCCCCTGCAGACCCCCTGACCACCTTCACCGTGCCACGGCGAAGGTCCCCCGCCTGTCTGATTTGGCCGAGAGGCCGTGCTATTGATTTCAGGTTCCAGGCCTTGACCGCCATTGGCGAGGAAGCTCGAAGCTTGCTCGAGGTTGCTCCAAGCCTAGATATCCCAGGTTGAAGAGCC
Organism: Thalassia testudinum; assembly: GCA_037157565.1. Taxonomy (NCBI): domain Eukaryota; kingdom Viridiplantae; phylum Streptophyta; class Magnoliopsida; order Alismatales; family Hydrocharitaceae; genus Thalassia; species Thalassia testudinum. The sequence goes on from JAZHRO010000080.1 coordinate 1,906,384, forward strand.
ACGGCCAGCGCGGAAGAGTCTTGCGCACACACCCCGGCCCTCAATTGGAGTTGCGCGCCTCAACAGCTGTTGCAATTGGAAGCGCCATCCCTGCTGCAGGCGTGAGAGAAACGGGTGCGCGGATAGTCCCACCTCGGAACCTTCTGAAGCCACGTACCCACATAAATTGAAAAAGTGCCACCATCTGTTTGCCTCAGTTACCACGGGGTGAGGTCCCTCTCACCCGACCCGACCCGACTCGGCCTCGTCCGTGACAACGCTCCGCGGACCTGGCCCGACCCGATTAGACTGACCTGCACTCCTCGCCCACCACGCACGCCGGTGGGCCTGGACCCGGGCCTGACCCGAACCCGATTACCCGGTAGCGCTCTGGGAGAGCTTCCGAAGAGTGATTTCAGAGAGAGAGATACGCGGGGGAGGGGGGTAGAGTAGGTTTTTGCCTCTTGACGAATGAACTCTGAAGTGTGCAGGCCAAAGAAGAAGAAGCAGACCCGCTGAAGAAGAAGGAGCTGCTGCACTGTAGCGAAGGCATTGTTAAGTCGTCTCAGCACCGGGGCAGACGACGGAAGGTCAGCAGCCAAAGAAGAAGAAGACCCGCTGAAGAAGAAGGAAGAGCAACGGCCATCGCGAAAGAAGAAAAAAAGAGGTCAAGGCAGGTGAAGACAAAGAAGAAGAAGGAATGAAGAGAAGCAAGAAGCAAGAAAAGAAGAAGACGATCTGACGAAAAAAGAAAGAAAGGAAACAAGGAAGAACAGAAGAAGAAGAGCACGAGGGGAAGATCTGAAGAAAGCAGAAGAAGAAGAAGAAGAAGAAGAAGAAGAACAGGAAGAACCAAAGACAAAGAGGAAGAAAGAAGAAAAGAAGAAGAAGCCAAATTTTTATCTCTCTCTCTCTCTCTCTCTTTATTTTTGTAACAGAACTTGTATATCTCTAGAATACAACTTGCTCCCTGAGTTCGACCTCGGGAACTCTTTTATTTTTCCGAGTAAAAAATTTTATATGAAACGTTGGTAACAACCGGCTTTACTACAATGATATAACACAACCCGGTCAAACCGACGCCTATCATTTTGGCGCCGCTGCAAGTGCTGAGTCAGCTCATCCACCTTCTTTTCAAAATGATAGGCGTCGGTTTGACCGGGTTGTGTTATATCATTGTAGTAAAGCCGGTTGTTACCAACGTTTCATATAAAATTTTTTACTCGGAAAAATAAAAGAGTTCCCGAGGTCGAACTCAGGGAGCAAGTTGTATTCTAGAGATATACAAGTTCTGTTACAAAAATAAAGAGAGAGAGAGAGAGAGAGAGATAAAAATTTGGCTTCTTCTTCTTTTCTTCTTTCTTCCTCTTTGTCTTTGGTTCTTCCTGTTCTTCTTCTTCTTCTTCTTCTTCTTCTTCTGCTTTCTTCAGATCTTCCCCTCGTGCTCTTCTTCTTCTGTTCTTCCTTGTTTCCTTTCTTTCTTTTTTCGTCAGATCGTCTTCTTCTTTTCTTGCTTCTTGCTTCTCTTCATTCCTTCTTCTTCTTTGTCTTCACCTGCCTTGACCTCTTTTTTTCTTCTTTCGCGATGGCCGTTGCTCTTCCTTCTTCTTCAGCGGGTCTTCTTCTTCTTTGGCTGCTGACCTTCCGTCGTCTGCCCCGGTGCTGAGACGACTTAACAATGCCTTCGCTACAGTGCAGCAGCTCCTTCTTCTTCAGCGGGTCTGCTTCTTCTTCTTTGGCCTGCACACTTCAGAGTTCATTCGTCAAGAGGCAAAAACCTACTCTACCCCCCTCCCCCGCGTATCTCTCTCTCTGAAATCACTCTTCGGAAGCTCTCCCAGAGCGCTACCGGGTAATCGGGTTCGGGTCAGGCCCGGGTCCAGGCCCACCGGCGTGCGTGGTGGGCGAGGAGTGCAGGTCAGTCTAATCGGGTCGGGCCAGGTCCGCGGAGCGTTGTCACGGACGAGGCCGAGTCGGGTCGGGTCGGGTGAGAGGGACCTCACCCCGTGGTAACTGAGGCAAACAGATGGTGGCACTTTTTCAATTTATGTGGGTACGTGGCTTCAGAAGGTTCCGAGGTGGGACTATCCGCGCACCCGTTTCTCTCACGCCTGCAGCAGGGATGGCGCTTCCAATTGCAACAGCTGTTGAGGCGCGCAACTCCAATTGAGGGCCGGGGTGTGTGCGCAAGACTCTTCCGCGCTGGCCGTGGCTCTTCAACCTGGGATATCTAGGCTTGGAGCAACCTCGAGCAAGCTTCGAGCTTCCTCGCCAATGGCGGTCAAGGCCTGGAACCTGAAATCAATAGCACGGCCTCTCGGCCAAATCAGACAGGCGGGGGACCTTCGCCGTGGCACGGCGAAGGTGGTCAGGGGGTCTGCAGGGGGCGAGATGGAGCTGTCAGGTCGTCCTAGGTCAAACTGTGAGCGAGGGAGTGGGTGTGTTCGGTGGATCTGCAGAGGGTGTTTGGTGGGAAGTGGAGGGGCGGAAGAGGATCAGGGTGAGGAGGCGGAGGTTCTGCGGTGGTCGGCGAGCCGTGTGGGTCGCTGAGGTGATGGGAGCGGCTCGCCGGAGGGTGGTCGGAGGCGGAGAGGATGAGGGTGAACAGGGTCGGTAGAGGGCTTAATTGACTAAATCGAAAGCGGGGAAAGAAAGAGGAGGAGAAGGGGAGTAAGTCTAACGTAACTGCAGGGACGAAGGGGGAGGAACAGGGCGACAGTCGTATCGACTGTCGCCGGAGAAGATGTTGCTCAGAGAGAGGGGCGGCGGCGAGCAGAGGGCTGGAGAGGCGCCAGCTGGGTGCGGCGTGGCGCGGGAAGAGCAGGGGAGGAAGTCTCTGCTGCTGGTAGTGCGGCAGAGCGAAGAGGTGGAGGGGGAGGAAGTCGCCGGAGCTGGTGAGCGTCTGCCGGAGAAAGAAGAGAAGAAAGCTGGGGGTTTTCTCCGTCAGATCCAGGCTGCCGTCGTCGGTGGAGCGGCGGGGGGTATTTATAGGGATGAAGCAGGGAGGAAGGCGGAGGGAGACGACGTGTCTCCCTCGCCGGAGCATGGTCGGAATACGAACCCATACCGTCCGTGCGTTCGCACGGCCGGTATGGGGGGCTGCAATGATCATGGGGGTGCTCCTGCGACGGCTGACGACGCAGGGCACCCCCGGTACACATGCCAGGTCCTCCACCTTACCCTGCACGGCGCCATGCTCCGCGCAAGGTCGCCGGAGCATGGTGCTGGCAGGGTTTTGCAGGAGGGACCTGTTTGCAAAGAACGAAGGAGAGTTAGGGGCCTAAATGCGAGGGTTCAAAAGTTGAGGGCCAAAGAGTAAATATATGAGGACCAAAGTGTAAAGTCGGTCAAGGAGGTTTCTTCTTAGGCTCAAGTTTTTATACATGACTAATTAGAACCTAAGGAATCTGATGGTAAATTTCATTTTCATATTAAACCTTGTTTGACCGGTCAATTTGCGTAAAGACCCAAATTAAGTTATTAATTGGGCATGGTTCTCAATGTAGGCCAAAATGGGTTCTAAAGGCCAAATTGAAGGTTCTAAACCCTAGAGATTATTTTTATATGAATTTTAGAGGGTTTATTCTATTTTTACTTTGCCTCGAACCTTGTGAATTGAAGTGGGTTGTTTTAGGGTTACAGATTATCATTTGGTTCCTTGGAAGTGCTGTAGCCCTTGCTAGATCATCTCATCCCACTTTTATTCTTATTAAGCTGTTTTGACCTGTGTTTGGGCCCTGAATTACCCTGTATGCAGATTATACTGGTAAAATTGCACTTTTACCCCTTATGACTGGTTTTCTTCTCAAACTCAGAATTCTCTGAGTTAAGCCTTTCCTTGAGATATGTAGGAGCTTTTATCCTTTGTATTGGGTCAAAATGAGCTAGTTATGGCTCATGATGAGGTTCTCATCATACCCCCATGCCTAGCTTTTGCTAGTCCCTTAGCAAAAAAAACCTAAGGTTTCAACCCTTGTTCTAGACCATGAAGTTTTCAATGGTTTTAGATAAGTGCCTTTTTATTTGAGCATAGATTAGGTTAGAATGCTGACCATAGGCCTAAAAGATACTCTAGTACCAATCAAGATCCAAATCTGTCTAGCCTTAGCCTCAGTCTTTTAGCAAAGGTTTTTAAGGCCCGCAAGAACTAACCTAAGGTTTATTGGACTTCGTGGTTAAAGCACCCGTGCTTGAAATGATTTTAGCCCTGGCCCAGTTCGCAGTGCGTTTTGTAAGAGAGAGATAGAAAGTTTTTTCTGTTTGGAGAGTTTTCTCTCTCTTTTTCTTTTTAGTTCTAGCCTAGGATTAGCTTTTCAACACGGTCTGTATCAGATTCCTTGCTCCCATCATCAATCCTCAAGGGTTCCTGGCGATCGATGCTTCGAGATAGCACCGCCCATGGCAACCCCCGGAACCCTGGCTATTGAGATTTCGAGATAATCCCATCCATGGTATTCCGTGGCCGAATCCAGACCCTGGCAATTGACACTTCGAGATAATGCCATCCATGGAATCTGAACCAGCAGAGTGCTTACATGCCCCCCGTAGGATATGTAAATATCCTAAGAGACAAGCACCGAGGAGATGATATTTTGTTACGCATCTTCGAGGGGATTTCCCGCCTCTCCGCGCTGGGAACTCGTCCAAATCAACTTGTGTTGATCGGCCATTCCTATTCTAGGTGTTCTTTTCAGATTTTTGCGACGCTTCTGCGTGATTCTGATTTTTACGCTTACTGAACCAGGCTGTGCGTGAGATTAGGGTGCTTAGGTTACTGAGTCCCGTAAACCAAAAATTAGTTAACGAGGACGAATACTTCCTAAGCCTTAGACCTAATACTTCAGCTTTTCATTTTCCTCAACCTCTTGAGGAGTGTCCAGATCTTAATGAGTACTAAGAGTCTATTCAAGAATGCCTAAGGTTTGCATTCTTACTAATCTCATTGTGCACTTTTCAGTTATTTTCTTGAATGAGGTCTAGAACTTAGGTTAATTCCTTAGTTCCTTACTAATGACTATCAACTTTTCTTATAATTTTGTGCTCCTTTTTCATTTTGTTTCTTCTCTCCTTCACAAAATTTTCCTTCTCCTCTTTTCCTCTTATTCTTTTTCGAAAAATTTTTTTAATTTTTATGGTATTTTTGGCATATGTGAATTTTTTGTTTGAAACCTTTTCTTACAAGTTTTTGCACTTTCCTACCCCCCCATGCCTAAGATTTGCAATGTCCTCATTGTAACCTAGGGGGTCTTAGTTCAGGGTGAACTTCGAGTGCTGAAAGGTGTCAGAACAAGTTTCAGGTTTTCAAAGAGAATGACGGGCTGCCTCCCGTTAAGCGCTGAGTTTTACGCCATCGGCTGGGCGCAATAAGCTCAAGGGGAAAGGAGGATATGAGATGCCTCAGCCAAATCAGTAGAAGTTACATCAATGAACGGCTTGAGTCTTTGACCATTCACGATGAAAGGTTCAGAATCGTGGCTGAGTGGACTGATTTCGATTGCTCCATTTCCAAAAACCTGTCGGACCAAATATGGTCCGACCCACTTAGATCTCAGTTTTCCTGGGAAGAGTTTGAGTCGGGCATCAAAGAGTAGGACCTTTTGACCAGGATGGAAGATCTTTCTTGAGATGTGTTTGTCGTGGAAGGCTTTAACCCGCTCCTTGTAGATTTGCGAGTTCTCGTACGCGTCTGTGCGTAATTCATCGATCTCGCTGATTTGGAGTTTTCTGTGGGTCCCAGCCTTGGAAAGATCTAGATTACAGTTCCGTACTGCCCAATAGGCTTTATGCTCCAGTTCGACGGGAAGGTGGCATGCCTTTCCGTACACCAATCTAAAGGGAGACATGCCCAATTGGGTCTTGTGGGCGGTCCTATAGGCCCACAATGCTTCCGGAAGTCGGGACGACCAGTCCTTCCTGTCAGGTCGAACAGTGACCTGTAGGATTTTCTTGATCTCCCGATTCGACAGCTCAGCTAGACCATTAGTTTGGGGGTGGTAAGGAGTAGAGATTCGGTGAGACACCCCGTATTTGGTCATCAGTGACCTAAACTGAGCATTTGTGAAATGGGTCCCCCCATCAGAGATTATTGCACGAGGAATCCCGAACCTTGAGAAAATGTGTTGATGAATGAATTTGAGAACGATTTTGTGATCACAGGTTCGGGTCGGTATGGCTTCGATCCATTTGGACACGTAGTCCACAGCCAACAGAATGTATTCGAAACCATCCGAAACAGGAAAGGGGCCCATAAAATCAATCCCCCAAACATCAAAGATTTCGCATACTAGAATCGGTTGCATAGGCATCATGTCGCGATGGCTCATGTTGCCCAAAGTCTGGCAACGACTGCATGCCTTGCAATGACTGTATGCGTCTTTGAACAGTGTGGGCCAGTAGAAGCCGCACTGGAGGACTTTTGATGCGGTTTTATGCCCGGCAAAATGGCCACCGCATGCCTGGTCATGGCAGAAAGAGAGGATATTGTTGACTTCCCCTTCCGGGACACATCTCCGGATGATCTGATCGGCACCTATGCGGAATAGGTACGGGTCCTCCCAAATGTAATACTTGGCATCGGAGCGTAATTTGTCTTTTTTGGCCTTCGGCCAATCGGACGGGGTTTGATGAGATGCCAAGTAATTTACAATATTAGCAAACCATGGAAGGCTAGTACCAATAGTCAGCAGGTGCTCATCGGGAAAATGCTCAGTGATGGGTCCGGAAGGGTTTATCATTTCAGAAGGAAGACGGGACAAGTGATCAGCTACCACGTTTTGTTTTCCCGCTTTATCGCGAATCTCGAGGTCAAATTCTTGCAACAGCAAGATCCATCGGATCAATCGAGGTTTCGCGTCCTTCTTTGCAAGGAGATGCCTCACAGCCGTGTGATCCGAGTATATGATGACATGGGAACCCAGAAGGTACGATCTGAACTTCTCTAGGGCAAATACTACAGCTAGCAGCTCTTTCTCAGTAACTGTATAGTTACGCTGAGCCTCATCGAGTGTTTTGCTGGCGTAGTAAATGACCACAGGTTTCTTGTCATTTTTCTGCCCCAAAACCGCTCCTACAGCGAAGTCGGATGCATCACACATGATCTCAAAGGGTTGAGACCAATCAGGGGGCTGTAGGATCGGGGCTTGGGTGACTCGGTCACGCAGGATTTCAAATGCTTGAGTGCATTCCTTGGAGATTTCGAAGGGAACATCCTTGGAGAGAAGAGTGGTCAGGGGGCGTGCGATTTTTGAAAAATCAGGGATAAATCGTCGATAAAAACCGACATGCCCTAAAAAGGATCGGGTGTCCCTGATCGAGCTAGGCATAGGAAGGCGAGAAATCAGATTAACCTTAGCTCGATCCACTTGGATACCTTTCTCCGAAATTGAGTGTCCCAGGACAATTCCCTCAGGCACCATGAAATGGCTCTTTTCCCAGGAAAGAACCAAATTCACGTCGATGCACCGCCTGAGTATCTGGACCAAGTGTTGGAGGCAATCGTCGAATGATGCTCCGAAAACTGAAAAGTCATCCATGAAGACTTCCAGATAATCACCTACCATATCTGAGAATATGGCAAGCATGCATCGCTGAAAAGTAGCGGGTGCATTGCAAAGACCAAAAGGCATCCTTCGGAAAGCGTAAGTTCCGAAGGGGCAGGTGAACGTGGTCTTTTCTTGATCCTCAGGATGGATTGCCACCTGGTTATAACCGGAGTACCCGTCAAGGAAGCAGAAGAACCTATTTCCCGCTAATTTTTCGAGAATTTGATCAATGAAGGGTAGTGGGAAATGATCCTTCTTCGTGGAGGAATTGAGTCGATGGTAATCTATACAGACTCTCCACGAGTTGGCTAATCGGGTAGGAATGACTTCTCCGGTCTCAGTCGTTATAGTGGTGAGTCCTGCCTTCTTAGGCACGACCTGAATCGGGCTCACCCAACGACTATCGGAGATCGGGTAGATGATCCCGGCATCTAACCACTTGATGATCTCCTTTTTCACGACCTCCTGCAGATTGGGGTTTAAGCGTCTCTGCATTTCACGAGAAGGTCGTGTGCCCTCTTCTGAATAGATATGATGAGTACAATAAGAGGGACTTATTCCAGTCAAATCATCGAGGGTCCATCCGATGGCTCTGCGATGTTGCTGGAGGACAACAATCAGACGGGATTCCTGTTCAGGATTAAGGTTGGAATTGATGATCACAGGAAGGGTCTGATTAGAACCCAAAAAGATGTATTTCAAATGAGCAGGAAGGGGTTTCAGTTCGAGGATGGGGTTTTCAGCAGCAGCGGGTGGTTCAGTATAGATGTGAGGTTCAAGGGTGGGAGTTACTGGGTTGTTCACATCTGGATTTGACTCCTCTATTTGCGGGTCAAGATCCTTCTGTGGTTGATGAGGAATACTCAAGTCATTCTGGAGGTATGATTCATCAACCAAAGTCTTGATGTCACAAATTTGTTCGATGACGCCGCAATTAATTCCTTGTTGGGCCTTAAATATATCAATTTTCAGTGTTTGATCTCCAAACTTAAGCTCTATTTGGCCCTCCTCACAGCTGATGTTGGCTCTAGCAGTAGCCAAGAAAGGTCTCCCTAGAATGATTGGTGTATCCCTAGGGTTCTCAGGTGCATCCATGTCTAAGACTATAAAGTCCACTGGAAAATAGAAATCCCGCACTCTCACGATAACATCCTCGAGAATCCCTTTTGGTGACTTTATAGATCGATCTGCTAATTGTAATGTCACCTCAGTTGGTTTCAGCTCAGATTCTTCCAGATGGTCAAGTAAGGATGTGGGTATCAGATTTATAGATGCACCTAAGTCTAACAATGCTCTGTCAAATTGGGTACCACCTATCTTACAGGAGATCAGGGGAGTTCCAGGATCTTTTGCCTTGGGTGGGAGTCTACTAAGGATTACAGAGCTGGCTTGCTCTGACAGAACAATTGGGCTCCCTCCCTTGGTTCGCGGCTTACGCTGGGGTGTACATATATTCTTTAGAAATCGTGCGTAAGCTGGTACGTGGTGGATTGCATCCATCAAGGGGATGTTTATGTGGACCTGCTCAAAGAGCTTGACCAGGTCCTCCTCAGGGGCCACGGGTTTGGTGGTCTTCTTTCCCTTGGTCAGGGCCTCGGGAAACGGGATCTTGGTTGGTTCCTCTAGGATAGGTCCTGGTTGTGGGTCTGGAACAGCGGTACCTTGGATAACTATCCTAGGGTCATGATTATCAGGCTGGGAGTGGTTTGGATAACGCGGGTCCTGAGTTGTCTTACCACTACGTGTTGTTACAGCATTTAATCCGGCCTGATTTTGGTTTGGATTTGGTAGGAGGGGTGGCTGCTGCTGAAATCCCGTACGAGAAGTAGAGGCTTCCATCTCGTCTGGAGATGGGGCAGTAGGGGCCTGATAAATCCATTGAGCGTGGCCTAAATTTGGATTCATAACGCGCTTCTGGGTTGGCACGTTATTTGGGTTAGGAAGGGGTTGGGAAGGGAGTGTGCCTGGCTGGCGAGAATTTGCCAACTGGGCCAGCTGAGTTTTAACTTCAGTAAGCTCGTCCTTGTGCTGTTTTTGAATGGCCGCATTCGATTTTTGAATGTCAGCCAGAGTCTGAAGGATTAAGGACATTTGATCTTGATTTGGCCCTGATGGATAAGTAGGGTTGGGCCGAGGCTGAGGCGGCTGGTAGTGATGAGAGGGCTGTGGGCGGGACTGAAAAGGTGGTCTTTGGGTTTGAGAATTTCCCGCCCACTGAAAATTTGGATGGTTTCGCCATCCAGGGTTGTAAGTGTTGGAGAATGGGTCGTTCTGGATGGCGTTGAGGTCCTCGCAGGTCTGAGGAACCTCCTGAGAATCAGGGAAAGGGGGAATGGAGTTCCCCCGGCTGGTGAAGAAAGGATCGGATGATCTTCCAGTCCAAGAATCAGATGGGGATGGATATGGATCCATCCCAGGGGAGGATCGGTGTAGGATGTTTTGCACAGTCTCCTGTGTGGAAAGAGGTTGTGCAAAGGAGTTACGCGCAGAGGTGGCTCGCTGCAAGTGCTGAGTCAGCTCATCCACCTTCTTTTCAATAATTGAGACCTTGTCCAATCGACTGGCCATTAATTCCAGGTCGACTGATGCGGACAGGCCCTGCGTCTCATGTGCTCCCTTAAGATTCGTCGCTGCGCGGGTATTCGTCCTGTCGAATAATCCCATGGAGTCATTGTTGATGGAGTTCTCGCACATGTTTTCGAGAATCTCCCATACGGTGTCTTCATGTTGACCCATGATGTTTCCTCCGCAGGTTGCATTGACGAAAAGGCGGATGTCCTCACGGAGTCCCTGGTAAAAAGATTGGACTTGTTCCCATTTAGGAACTCCGTGATGGGGGCACTTCCTCATGAGATCCTGAAAACGATCCCATGCCTCATGGAGAGGTTCTCCTGATTGTTGAGTGAAGTGTGTAATCTGATGGCGCAAGGCGTTGGTCCGACCAACGGGAAAGAACTTTTTCAAAAACTCGGATTGAAGTTCTTCCCAAGTGTTGATCGGCCGGGTCTGAGTTTGATACCAATGGGCGGCCTTGTCCATAAGAGAAAAGGAGAACATCTTCATGAGAAGAATATCCCGATTTTGCGCATCTGATCCAAAAGTGTGGGCCAGATGCTTAAGCTGTTTGATGTGCTGGAAGGGATCTTCAGAATTAAGCCCATGGAATTTAGGTATAGCGTGAATCATGTTGGGCTTTAGTTCGGAATCAGGTCCTCCAATCGGGATTCTAACTCGAGGCTCAATGGCCACCGCAGCAGGATTGTAGTGGTCCCGCATCATAGGACGCTGCGGTGGGTGCACGAAGTTTTGGAAGAGGTCATTGAGTCGCTGGAGCTGGTGTTCCAGATTATTTTCTTCCTCAACTGGCTGAGCCATGATGGGGGAAGAAGAAGAACTTGGTTCTGAATCAGAAGAGAGAATAATGTGAGGGTGTTGCTGCACAAACACGGGCGTCGAGGCTTGGCCTTGACGAGAGTGAATTTCTAAAGGAGGTCTTAAGGGTGGTCTTAGAGACCTCCTTCCGTACATGCACAGTTGGGAGAGGTAAGTTTAGAAGGTGATGGACCCAATCAAGACACCCAAAAATGTGTTGGGTGACTATAGAGGTGCGGGGCAGATGGACCCCTTGATCAGAAAGATCGTCCACCTGAGAATTACCTGGGCAGCCAGAGAGGGAGAGTCCCGCGAAGACCCCTACACGGTAGAGCGTCCCCACGGGTTACAGGGTTTCCCCCACCCGACCTCTCTTGTCACTGCGGTTCCAGGTAGACCAGAATGGGGATCTTGACCTCTTAAGTCTACCAATTTTAAGATCAGGGTGCTTAAGGTTTCACTTGAACTTTAGTCTTTTTAAGTGCAAAGAGTGACCTAATTTAAGGTTGGTTAACCCAAGGGGTCAACTTTACCTATTGTTTTCTTTAAGAGCTTTTAGGTCCTGTCTTTTAGGGTTCAAGTGTTTAGAGAGAGCCAATTGTTTAGGATTTTTCTTGTTAATTATTTTCAATCAATGGCTTGGGCACACCTCTTTAGGGTTTCCTTAATTCTTGATTAAGGGGTGTGTCTCTACTGAAATCCTAATGTTTGACCTTATGTTGGCTCTACTTGGTCCATTTAACTCTTTGTTGGGCAATTAGGGCTCAAGCAAGAATGTGTTAGCCCTTAAATACCCTTAGTGTGCAGGAGTGATGAGTTGAAAACATGCAACTTTTTATGGTTACTAAGTATGGAAGACAGGTTAGCCCTATATTGCTTTGTTCTTTTCTTTTCTTTCTCTTTAGAGTGTAGGGGTTAATAGTGAGAGAAAAGATTTACCTGTCTTCGGAGTGGTTGTCGTGTGGTTGCTTGTCTTCTTGAGTTCCTGTAGCTGCACAAAAGAGAGGAGATTATCAGAAATTAAAAGATACAGGAATGTTTACCTCTAAAATAGCCGTTGCTCCCCGGCAGCGGCGCCAAAATGATAGGCGTCGGTTTGACCGGGTTGTGTTATATCATTGTAGTAAAGCCGGTTGTTACCAACGTTTCATATAAAATTTTTTACTCGGAAAAATAAAAGAGTTCCCGAGGTCGAACTCAGGGAGCAAGTTGTATTCTAGAGATATACAAGTTCTGTTACAAAAATAAAGAGAGAGAGAGAGAGAGAGAGATAAAAATTTGGCTTCTTCTTCTTTTCTTCTTTCTTCCTCTTTGTCTTTGGTTCTTCCTGTTCTTCTTCTTCTTCTTCTTCTTCTTCTTCTGCTTTCTTCAGATCTTCCCCTCGTGCTCTTCTTCTTCTGTTCTTCCTTGTTTCCTTTCTTTCTTTTTTCGTCAGATCGTCTTCTTCTTTTCTTGCTTCTTGCTTCTCTTCATTCCTTCTTCTTCTTTGTCTTCACCTGCCTTGACCTCTTTTTTTCTTCTTTCGCGATGGCCGTTGCTCTTCCTTCTTCTTCAGCGGGTCTTCTTCTTCTTTGGCTGCTGACCTTCCGTCGTCTGCCCCGGTGCTGAGACGACTTAACAATGCCTTCGCTACAGTGCAGCAGCTCCTTCTTCTTCAGCGGGTCTGCTTCTTCTTCTTTGGCCTGCACACTTCAGAGTTCATTCGTCAAGAGGCAAAAACCTACTCTACCCCCCTCCCCCGCGTATCTCTCTCTCTGAAATCACTCTTCGGAAGCTCTCCCAGAGCGCTACCGGGTAATCGGGTTCGGGTCAGGCCCGGGTCCAGGCCCACCGGCGTGCGTGGTGAGCGAGGAGTGCAGGTCAGTCTAATCGGGTCGGGCCAGGTCCGCGGAGCGTTGTCACGGACGAGGCCGAGTCGGGTCGGGTCGGGTGAGAGGGACCTCACCCCGTGGTAACTGAGGCAAACAGATGGTGGCACTTTTTCAATTTATGTGGGTACGTGGCTTCAGAAGGTTCCGAGGTGGGACTATCCGCGCACCCGTTTCTCTCACGCCTGCAGCAGGGATGGCGCTTCCAATTGCAACAGCTGTTGAGGCGCGCAACTCCAATTGAGGGCCGGGGTGTGTGCGCAAGACTCTTCCGCGCTGGCCGTGGCTCTTCAACCTGGGATATCTAGGCTTGGAGCAACCTCGAGCAAGCTTCGAGCTTCCTCGCCAATGGCGGTCAAGGCCTGGAACCTGAAATCAATAGCACGGCCTCTCGGCCAAATCAGACAGGCGGGGGACCTTCGCCGTGGCACGGCGAAGGTGGTCAGGGGGTCTGCAGGGGGCGAGATGGAGCTGTCAGGTCGTCCTAGGTCAAACTGTGAGCGAGGGAGTGGGTGTGTTCGGTGGATCTGCAGAGGGTGTTTGGTGGGAAGTGGAGGGGCGGAAGAGGATCAGGGTGAGGAGGCGGAGGTTCTGCGGTGGTCGGCGAGCCGTGTGGGTCGCTGAGGTGATGGGAGCGGCTCGCCGGAGGGTGGTCGGAGGCGGAGAGGATGAGGGTGAACAGGGTCGGTAGAGGGCTTAATTGACTAAATCGAAAGCGGGGAAAGAAAGAGGAGGAGAAGGGGAGTAAGTCTAACGTAACTGCAGGGACGAAGGGGGAGGAACAGGGCGACAGTCGTATCGACTGTCGCCGGAGAAGATGTTGCTCAGAGAGAGGGGCGGCGGCGAGCAGAGGGCTGGAGAGGCGCCAGCTGGGTGCGGCGTGGCGCGGGAAGAGCAGGGGAGGAAGTCTCTGCTGCTGGTAGTGCGGCAGAGCGAAGAGGTGGAGGGGGAGGAAGTCGTCGGAGCTGGTGAGCGTCTGCCGGAGAAAGAAGAGAAGAAAGCTGGGGGTTTTCTCCGTCAGATCCAGGCTGCCGTCGTCGGTGGAGCGGCGGGGGGTATTTATAGGGATGAAGCAGGGAGGAAGGCGGAGGGAGACGACGTGTCTCCCTCGCCGGAGCATGGTCGGAATACGAACCCATACCGTCCGTGCGTTCGCACGGCCGGTATGGGGGGCTGCAATGATCATGGGGGTGCTCCTGCGACGGCTGACGACGCAGGGCACCCCCGGTACACATGCCAGGTCCTCCACCTTACCCTGCACGGCGCCATGCTCCGCGCAAGGTCGCCGGAGCATGGTGCTGGCAGGGTTTTGCAGGAGGGACCTGTTTGCAAAGAACGAAGGAGAGTTAGGGGCCTAAATGCGAGGGTTCAAAAGTTGAGGGTCAAAGAGTAAATATATGAGGACCAAAGTGTAAAGTCGGTCAAGGAGGTTTCTTCTTAGGCTCAAGTTTTTATACATGACTAATTAGAACCTAAGGAATCTGATGGTAAATTTCATTTTCATATTAAACCTTGTTTGACCGGTCAATTTGCGTAAAGACCCAAATTAAGTTATTAATTGGGCATGGTTCTCAATGTAGGCCAAAATGGGTTCTAAAGGCCAAATTGAAGGTTCTAAACCCTAGAGATTATTTTTATATGAATTTTAGAGGGTTTATTCTATTTTTACTTTGCCTCGAACCTTGTGAATTGAAGTGGGTTGTTTTAGGGTTACAGATTATCATTTGGTTCCTTGGAAGTGCTGTAGCCCTTGCTAGATCATCTCATCCCACTTTTATTCTTATTAAGCTGTTTTGACCTGTGTTTGGGCCCTGAATTACCCTGTATGCAGATTATACTGGTAAAATTGCACTTTTACCCCTTATGACTGGTTTTCTTCTCAAACTCAGAATTCTCTGAGTTAAGCCTTTCCTTGAGATATGTAGGAGCTTTTATCCTTTGTATTGGGTCAAAATGAGCTAGTTATGGCTCATGATGAGGTTCTCATCAACAACCCATCTAAAGGGTCCATCACATTCCAAGAGCACGATCATCCCAAGCCTAACTAAAATTGAGTAGACGTTGGCCTTAAGGATTGATTCGCTCTTTAGGGATCAGACTGAGATTTTTTTCGATTAATCTGCTTCTGCTGGTCCATTTGATGTCTAGTTAGGGGAGTAGTGTTAAACAACCGTGGCTGGGGGTACACTAGAAACCGGAGGCGCAAGCCAAAGGAAGAACCTTCTCCCCAGTTCCTCCTTCTAACTGGTTGGATTGATAGGATAAAGTACACTAAATCTTTTATAATCTCAAAACGGGTCCTAGGAGTCTGTAGGTCTTTAGGCTACCCACATAAGGACAAGGTTGATTGATTGTACTGCAGGGCACCTTTCTCTCTTCTGATTTCCCTCCTTACTTCACCATGTATCCTTCCACTTCTTACACGCATTTCCCATCCTATCCTCCTACCACCACTTATCCCCAAGATGATTACTATTCTGACTTGACTTGTAATTATCCATCCACTAGCCGGGATAACTTTGATTAGGGATACAAATCCGGACCTCAGTGTCTAAGGTCTAACCCTGGACAACAAGACTATGATTACTATCCTTCCCAGAGCTATAATGATTATAGATCTCCACCCTTTGATGATCAACCTAACCAGCTCTAAAACCATGAAGGATATGCTGATTATAACACTTACCCTCCCCAGAATTATGCTGAATATAGGTCACCACATTCTTTGAACAACCCGAGCGACCTACCATCAGGGAGGAACCCGAGAACGTCAATATCTTGACTCCCCTAGAATGAACCCAAACCCACCCAACCCTGAACCGAACCAGTCGATTCAGGTGAACCAGATCCAAGACTGGCTAACTTGAGGAATACCATATAATCTTTAGAAGCCTAGCCAACACCATGCACTGAAGCATTGAAGCCTATGATAAAGATGATCAATGAGCTGAATAGCTCTTTATTGGATTTGCTCCAAAGTGTTAGGGATAGGGACCTGGGTGAGTTTCTTCTTGGGAAATTGTCGAGGTTGAGGATGAAATTTGTGGTTGCCCTAGTCAAATCTTGGGATGATTCTCAAGATGAACCCCCTTTAGGAGATCCAATGCCTGAACTTGCTTAGGCACCTGTCGGGGGGGATACATTTTCTGAGACTGGGGATGACCAGGTTGGGCTAAAGCAACCATTGAGGATGAACCGATTGATTCACCTAAGATCCCCGAGCCAGGGAGCGAGGAAAAATATGTTTCTTTGAACCGAGAAATGATAATAGATTTTGAGACATATATAAATGAGGATCATGGATTCTTTGATTCTGAGGGTGAAGAATCTCTTAGTGAAGTCTCACTTGAGCGTAAGGAAGATGATTTTAGTGAGACAAACGAGCTTGAGGATTCTGACGAACCGTTTGATAGCCTAATTATTGAAGATTTGAATTTGGTTGGCACTAACTTGGAGGATTCAAATCCTCATTTACTAAAAGATTCAATCAATAGCCCCATTCCTCAACCACACCCCAAAGGGATTGATTTTGATTTGGAAATCATTGTACCCAAGTCAATTCTGAGTCAGCCATGATTTCTGGACTTGGGTAAATCTTATGGGGTGAACGGTATGCTAGAGGTCCCGGAACCTGAGCACTTGATGTTGGAGGATAGGAATGTTGAAATGAAAATTTGGGAGGTTAATTTTGAGGGAAAAACAAGATTGGATCTAAGGGTTCCTATTGACCTAAAATCACCTACTTTCTACTAGGACCCTTACGATATCTTTCACGTGCAACCCAAGCTCGAAATAACTAATTATTTTTCTGAGCTAGATGTTAAGTGGACAACCGCACCTATTGAACAATCTTTACCCGTTGTCCGACACTTTGGTCTTGGGTTGCACACCACTAAACCGCAGGCCCAACCCCGCAAACACAACCTTCGGTTCTGGGTGATTTTCATCCAGAACCTGAGAACCACTCGACCCTGGTGTTCGTTGCATTAAATCGGGTTTTAAAATGTATTGCGTTGTAGTACAGCCGAAATAGCGTTCAAAATAAATATAATTTTATTACTCGAAAAGATTTCCGAGGTCAAATATAGGGAGCAAATTGGTATTTAGAAATCAAGATCACAGTTTAAACTGAAAGAAATTGCAATAATAGCAATATTAGAGTGCAAAAATATTGGAGTAAAAATGGTGGTGTAGATCACCAAATACTCCTACAATATCACCAAATGATTCAATATATAAATATGCAATGAGGCTAAAATCTGTCGTCTGATACTTTAATAAGATGACTTAAAGTCTTTGATTGCTTTTCTCTTTCTCTGCCACTGTCTTCTTCTTCCTTCTTCTTCTTCTTTGGCTTTCTGCGATCCTTCTCTTTTCTCTTTAGCTTTCTCTGTCTTCTACATTTCTCTTCTCCTTCTTCCTTCCTCTTCTTTCTGCCTTTGACTTTCTTCTGCCTTGGCTTCTCCTTCTTCAGCTCCTTCTTCTCTTTCTCTGCCGTCTGCCTTCTCTTCTTCTTCTTCCTTCTCTACCATCTACCTTCTCTTCTTCTTTGCCTTGCCTTAAGCCCTACGGTCCTCCTTTCCTTCTTCTTCAACTTCTTCCTTCAGCCTCGCTCTTTCTCTGAATTTGACTAAGTGTCGAAGGTAAACTCCTCAGAGTAAAACCCCCCTTCCCTTGCGTAGCTCTCTTCTCTCTTTCTCTCTTTTCTATTTTAGAGCCGCTCTCCCAGAGCCTTAACTAGTCAGGTAATCGGACCTAACAGAGACCTGGGTCCAGGCTAACCGACGTGTGTGGTGAGAGAGGAGTGAATAGGTCGGGTAGTCGGGTCATGGTCAGCTCCGCGGGTTATATCGCGGATGAGTCCATGAGAGGGGGGAGGAGGTCCTCATCCTCAATGTTGGAGGCGAATAGCCTTTAAGACTTTTTCCCTTTATGCGTACGCAGGAAGCTTTCCCCTTCTGAGGTGGGACTAAATGTCCCACCTTCCTTTTCATGCCGCAGCAGTAGATGGCTTCCTCAATTGGCTCAACTGTGGAGCTTCTTGACTCCAATCGAAGGATTGGAATCGTGCACGAGAGTCTTCCGCGTGCCCTGGGAGTCTTCCTAGGGTTGGCAGCACCTGGAGCTGCAGCAAGCGAGCTTAACGCTCGGTAGTAATGGCGGATGGGTGCCCGAACCTAAAATCACTAGCACAGCCTTGCGGCCACGTCAAAATGTTCAAAAAGGGTCATCGGAGCACAGCGAAGATGTTGGGGTGGTTGGTGTGGCATGGGGATGCCTGTGCAAGCGTGCCTAGGGCACACTGTGTGCAAAGGTGTGGGTGTGTTCGGTGAGGTGCGTGAGCGAGTGGTGTAGTGTGTGGAGTGAGGGGAAAGGATTAGTGAAGTGAAGGGAAGCTTATGGGCTTGTCGGCGAGGGTTGGGATGGCCTGTGGAGGTGAAGTGGCCTCGCTGGAGTTGGTGGTCGGAGATGGAAGGGATGGAGGTGATGGAGGTCGGTAGTGGTCAGTTTTGAAGAATAAAGGGTGTAGAAGAATGTAGAGGGAAGAGGAAGCTTATCTGGGAGGTGAAGAGACGACAAGGGCGAGCGGAGGCATCGGGTCTGGTGTGGCCGACGCCGAAGACGAAGAGTGGCTTCGGTGAGTGGAGTTCGGCGAGGACGAAGAAAGGGAGACGCCTGTGGGTACGGTGAGGCACGGACGAAGTCAAGGAGGAGAAATCCGCCGTAGGTATGGTGGTCGGATGATGAGGAGGAGCAAGGGAGGTCGCTGGAAATTGAGGAACCCACGTCCGTGAAGGGAAGAGTGGAATTAGGGGTGTTCACGACCGAATTCGAGCGTGAGGAGCTCGAAGAGGTCTGGGCTCCTTTAAATAGAGCTCTGAAGGTCGGTTAGGGCTTGGGAAGCAAGCTTCTCAAGCAAAGAAAGCTCGCCGGAGTTGGAAGTCGTTGAGATACCCATGTCTCTCATGCGTTCGCATGAGAGATTGGGAAAGAATCAGGGATCAAAGATGGGTTTAGATTGGAGGGATTTTCTCAGAGAATCTCCCTTCCAATTTTGGAGGAGGTCCTCTGAGCAATCAAGGACAATTCTCCTTCCAAAGCTCGCTGAAGTAAGATTCCTTCGCTACAACGGTGGAGGGACCTAATTGCAAAACCCTTCTTCACCATTTATAAGGGTTTTTGAAAGTTAGGGGTAGAAATGTAATCAGGTTGGACCTTTTTGCAAACTTGGTCAAGGCAAACTCATCTTGGGTCCAAATTTTGGTACAAACTTAATTTGGACCTAAGGAATACAATGGTGAAGTTTCATTTTGGGTTTGACCATGTTTGACTAGAAAATTTATGCAAAAACCCAATTTAGGGCAAATGTCTGTCTGAGACCCCATTTTAGGTCAAGATGGGTTCTAATGGCTAAATTGAAGGGTCTAAGCCCTAGAGAATATTTTTCTATGAATTTTAGAGGTTTTAGGTGAATTTTATCTTGACCAAAACCTTGTTTAATCAAGTGGATCTATTTTAGGATTTCAAGAAGTCATTTAATTCACAGGATACACACAAACCCTTTTCTGGCTAATTAAACCCACTTATAATCTTATTAAGACCATTTGACCTTTGTTTAGCCCTTGAGAAAATCCGTTGTTGCACTGCATTGATAAAATTACAGTTTTACTCTTAGTTTCTTATTTTTCTCTCAGAAAGGTTATGTAGTGAATTAGGACATTCAGTTGGTTATGTAGGAGCATTTATTTTGTCAATTGGGTCAAAATGAGCTAGTTAGGGCTCATGATGGTGTTCCCATCATACCCCCATGCCTAGATTCTGCTAGTCCCTTAGCAAAATGTTAAGGTTTTCACTTTGATTCTAGACCATGTGATCTTTTTGATGCTCAAAATTGTGTTGTGTGCTTTCTTCTGTAGATTAGGTTAGAATGCCAATAGTAGGCCTAGAGGTACTCAAGTACCAACCAAGATTCGGACCTGACCAGCTCTAGCCTCAGTCTATCGTGAAGGTTTTTAAGGCCCATAAGAGCTATCCTAAGGTTCGTTGAACTCCACGGTTAAAGCACCTGTGCTTGAAACATATTTTAGTCTCGGTTCAGTTTGCAGTGCATTTTTGTAAGAGAGACAGAGGAATTTTATTTGTTTGGAGAGTTTTCTCTCTCTTTTCTTTTTATTTCTAGCTTTGGATTAGCTTCACAACACGATTTGTATCAGATTCCTAGTCCCCATCATCAATCCTTGAAGGGTTTCTAACAATCGATGCTTCGAGATAGTACCGCCCATGGCAACCCCTAAAACCCTGGCTTTCGAGATTTTGTGATAATCCCACCCATGGCATTCTGTAGCTAAATCCAGACCCTGGCAATCGACATTTCATGATAATGATGCCCATGGCATCTAAACCAACACAGGGTGCTTACATGCCTCCAGTAGGATATGTAGATATCCTAGGACACAAGCACCAAGGAGATGATATGTTATTGTGCATCTTTGAGGGGAATTTCCCACCTCTTCGTGCTAGGAACTCATCCAAATCAACTTGTGTTAATCAGCCGCTCCTAATCTAGGCAACTTTTTTCGAATGATTTAAATGCATTTGCGTGATTTTGATACTTACGTGCACTGAACCAGATTGTGTGTGAATTGGGGTGCTTAGGTTACCGAGTCCCGCAAATCAGAGGTCAATTAACCAGGCTGAATACTCCCTAAGCCTTAGACCTAATACTTAAGCTTCTCATTTTCCTTAACCTCTTGAGGACTATCCAGAACTTAGCAAATACTTGAATTTTTAAGCCAAGGAGTATAACCCAGGAGGCCTAAAATCAGCATTCCTACTAATCTCTTCTATATTTTCTTAGCACTTTTTGCCTTTCATTTTCTTTTTCTTGATATGGTCTAGAACTCAGTTAATCCCTTAATTTCTTACTACTGACTATCTCTTTTTCTTTTTCAACTTGTGCTCCTTTTTGACATTTTTACTTTTTCCCTTTTTCTCCTCAAGATTTGTATGGCCTCAAAATTTTCTCTCCTCTCATTTTTTTATTTTTTTTCAAGAACTTTTTCATTTTTTTTGGTATTTTTGGAATATGTGATTTTCTTTTATGAAACCTTTTCTTGTGAGATGATTTTCACAGCGTTTTACACTTTCATACCCCTCCATGCCTATGATTTGCAATGTCCCCATTGTAAATTAGGTTGGTTCGAGTTCAGCTTAGATCATTCATTAGAATAGGTTTTGGGTGGGCAAACAAGTCGAGATGACTGTTTGCAAATGATTTCAAGCTCGGGTACGGGTACCTAAGGTAGGGTCGGTTGTTCTAATGGATGAACCCTAAAGTGCAATATGAATTCGGCATTGAAATGTCAAGAAAGGTTTCGAGTTTTTCCAAAATGACGGGTTGCCTCCCGTTAAGCGCTGAGCTTTACGCCATCGGCTGGGCGCAATGAGCTCAAGGAGAATGGAGGGTAAAAGATGTCTCAGCCAAATTTGTATCGGTAAGGTCAATGAACGATTTGAGTCTCTGACCATTCACGACGAAAGGTTCTGAATCGTGGTTGAGTGGACTGATCTCGATGGCTTCATTTCCAAAGATTCGTTGGATGAGGTAAGGTCCGATCCATTTTGATCTGAGTTTTCCTGGGAATAGTTTGAGCTTGGCAACAAAGAGTAGGACTTTTTGACCAAGGTGAAAGATCTTTCTGGATATATGCTTGTCGTGAAAGGCCTTAACCCACTCTTTGTAAACTCACGAGTTCTCATGCGCATCGTGGCGTAATTCATCGATCTCGCTCATTTGAAGCTTTTTGTGGGTTCCAGCCTTAGAAAGATCTAGATTGCAGTTCCGTACTGCCCAATAGGCTCTGTTCTCCAATTTGACGGGGAGGTGACATGCCTTCCCGTACACTAATCTGAAGGGAGATATACCTAATTGGGTTTTGTGGGCAACCCTATAAGCCCACAAAGCTTCCAGAAGTCGAGATGACCAGTCTTTCCTGTTAGGTCAAATAGTAACCTGGAGAATTTTCTTGATCTCCCCATTTGATAGCTCAGCTAGACCATTAGTTTGGGGGTGATAAGGAGTATAGATTTGGTGTGACACCTCATATTTGGTCATCAGTGACTTGAATTGAGCACTAGTGAAATGGATCCCTCCATCAGAGATTATAGCACGTGGAATCTCGAACCAAGAAAAGATGTTCTGATGAATGAATTTGATAACCACCTTATGATCATTGGTTTGGGTTGGAATGGCTTCGATCCATTTGGACACGTAGTCAACAGCGAGTAGAATGTACTCGAAGTTGTCCGAAATAGGAAAGGGTCCCATAAAATCAATCCCCTAGACATTGAAGATTTCGCATACAAGAATCGGCTGTAAGGGCATCATATCACGGTGGCTTATGTTGCCTAAGGTCTGACAATGAGTGCATGCCCTACAGTGATTGTATGCATCTTTGAAAATCGTGGGCCAATAGAAGCCACACTGGAGGACTTTTACTGCGATTTTATGACCTGAGAGGTGTCCACTGCATGCCTAGTCATGGTAGAAGGACAAGATGCCCTAAATTTCCGCTTCTGAGACACATCGTCGAATGATTTGATCAGCACCGATGCGAAAAAGATACGGGTCTTCCTAGAAGTAATACTTGGCATCGAAAAGCAATTTGTCCTTCTTGTCCTTCGACCAATCGGACGGGATCTAATGTGTTGCCAGGTAGTTTACTAGATCAACAAACCATGGAAGCCCTGTACTAATAGTCAGGAGGTGCTCATCTGGAAAATGTTCCGTAATGGATCCAGAAGGGTCGATAATATCAGAAGGAAGGCGGGACAAGTGATCAGCTACCACGTTCTGTTTTCCCGCCTTATCGTGAATCTCGAGGTAAAATTCTTGCAACAGCAAGATCTAGCGAATTAGTTGAGGTTTCGTGTCCTTCGCAAGGAGATGCCTCACAGATGTGTGATCAGAGTAAATGATAACACGGGAACCTAGAAGATACGATCTGAATTTTTCCAGGGAAAATACTACGGCTAACAGCTCTTTCTCAGTAGCTGTGTAGTTATGCTGAGCCTCGTCAAGTGTCTTGCTAGCGTAGTAGATGACCACGGGTTTCTCGTCAATTTTCTGCCCAAGTACTGCTCCTACAGTGAAATCAGATGCATCGCACATGATCTCCGAGGGTTGAGACCAATCAAGGGACTCTAGGATCGGATCTTAGGTAACTCGATCATGTAGGATATCAAATGCTTGAGTGTGTTCCTTAGAGATTTCGAAAGGAACATCTTTAGATAGTAGAGTAGTTAGGGGGCACGCGATCTTTGAGAAATTAGGAATGAATCGACGGTAAAAACCGACGTGCCCCAGGAAAGATCGGATGTCCTTGATCGAGCTAGGCATAGGGAGTTTGGAAATCAGATTCACCTTGGCTCGATCGACCTGGATGCCTTTTTTTGATATGAGATGTCCCAGGACAATTCCTTCAGGCACCATGAAATGGCTCTATTCCCAGGAAAGAACCAAATTCACGTCAATGCACCGCCTGAGGATCTAGACCAAGTGTAGGAGGCAATCGTCAAATGATTCACCAAATACTGAAAAGTCATCCATGAAGACTTCCAGATAATCACCTATCAGATAATTTAGCAAGCATGCACCGCTGAAAAGTAGCGGGTGCATTGTAGAGATCGAACAACATCCTTCGGAACACATACGTCCTGAAGGGGCAGGTGAAAGTGGTCTTTTCTTGGTCCTCAGGATGGATTGCCACCTGGTTATAATCGAAGTACCAGTCCAAAAAGCAGAAGAACCTATTTCCTGCTAGTTTCTCGAGGATTTGATCAATAAACGGTAGTGGGAAATGATCATTCTTTGTGGAGGTATTGAGTCTTCTGTAATCAATGCAGACTCTCCACAAATTCACCACACGGGTCGGTATGATTTCTCCAGTTTCAGTCGTGATCACGGTGAGTGCTGCCTTCTTAGGCACAACCTGGATTAGACTCACCCACCGACTATCGGATATTGGGTAGATGATCCCAGCATCTAACCACTTGATGATCTCCTTTTTCACGACCTCCTGTAGATTAGGATTCGGACGTCTCTGCATTTCATGGGAAGGTTGTGTGCCCTCTTCAGTATATATACGGTGTGTGCAGTAAGAAGGGCTGATGCCAGTCAAATCATCGAGAGTCCATCCAATGGCTCTTCGATGTTTCTGAAGAACTCTAATCAGACAGGATTCCTGATCAGGTGTGAGTCTAGAATTGATAATCACAGGAAACGTCTGATTGGAACCCAAAAAGACGTACTTTAGATGCTCGGGAAGAGGTTTGAGTTCCAGGATAGGGTTATCAGCAGCAACGGGCGGTTCTGGGTGTGTGTCAGGAGCAAGGGAGGGAGTTATGGGTGTGTCTAGGTCAAGTTCGGTCTCTTCTGATTGCAGGTTTTGATCCTTTTGTGGTTGATCAGAAGTAGTCAAGTTTTCTGTTGACGTGGGAAACTCGATTGTGTTTTAACAGTTATTGCGTCGTAGTATAGGTGATCAAGCGTCGTCAACAAATAAAAGTTTTTATTACTCGAAAACTGGAGTATCCGAGGTCAAACACAGGGAGCAATCGGAATTTACTACTAATCTCAATGTAATTGAACACTTTAATTACTCCAAACTTTAATTCAAATGTAAATGCATGAGTTTGAAAAGCAATTATGGTAAAAAGAAAGAATTGGACGTCTGATCATGAGATCAGACGTCTTAAAAGATGTCTTTCTTTCTTCTGCAGCCTTCACTTTGCTTCTTTCTCTTCTGTCTTCCTTCTGTCTTCTTCTTCTTCCTTGGTCTTTTGTCTTGGCCTTTCTTCTTTCTCTGCAGTCTCTCTTCTTCCTTCTCTTCTCTCTTCTGCGAAGGCTTCTTCTTCTTCCTTGGTCTTCTGTCTCTTCTCTGCAGCCTTTCTTCTTCTTCTTCTCTTCCTTGCTCAGCCTCTTCTTCAGAGTTCTTCTGCTCCTCTTCTCCTTCCTGCGGCTAAGTCTCTTCTCTTCAACTCTCAGCCTGCCTGCACAAGGAAGCAAAATCTACCCCTTTCCCTCTACCCGCACGTCTCTCTCTCTCTGCAAATCGCTCACAGGACGCTCTCTCAGAGCCGCGTGTAATCGGGTCGGGTAGCGCACCCGGGACCAGGCGCACCGGCGTGAGGGTGATGCGTGAGGTGTGCTCAGATAAGGTCGGGTCGGATCCCGCCAGATCAGCGAGGTGAAATCGCGGACGAGGCGAGAGTGGGTAAGGTGAGGGACCTCACCCCTGTACGTTCGGAGGCAACGAGAAGATGACACAAATTCACTTTATACTACACCTGCGCCTCATAGATTTCCAATGTCGGACTATTAGTCCCGCCCTGCTCTCGCGCGTGCCTGCAGAACGCTCTTTGCGCTCCGCTCAGTTGCAGCCTCAACTCTCTTCACTGGATAACTAGCTGCTTGCATGCAACTCACTCCACTCCACAGCAGCTGAAATCCTGAAGCCACGGAGCCTGAGCGTGCTTGGAAGCTGCTTCAACCGTTGTCAATGGCGGCTGCAGCTCCCATCCTGTCATGCATGAATATGGCCTGTTGGCCTAATCAAACCACCTAAAGACCTTCGCCGTGGCACGGCGAAGGTGGTGCGACATGCAGCAGGTCACGGGGTGGCCTAGGCGTGCGTGCCTAGGTCGTCCTGTGACCGGAGGTGTGGGTGTGTTCGGGGGGCTGTTGTGGAGGCGTAGAGGGATGGTGGATGGGCGGAGGTTGCTCGGTGAGGTGAGGCGGAGCCTCTGAGTTGGTCGGCGAGTCGTGCGGAAGTGTGGAGCGACGGGGGCGACTCGCCGGAGGTTGGCTGGAGGCAAGGAAGGTGACGGTGGACGGCGGCGATCGAGGGTCGATTGATGAAATAAGGTGAGGGGAATGAAAGAGGGGATAGAGGAGAATAGTTTAAACCTAACTACAGGGACGAAGGGGACGGAGAGGCGGACAGCTGTACCTGCTGTTGCCGGAGAAGAAGATGCCCAGTGGAGGGAGGATGGCGGCGACGACGGGGCTGAGGCGGCGTGCGCGGGTATTGCGCGACGCGGAGGAGAATCTTTGCCACTGGTTTTGTGGCAGAGAAAAGAGGAAAGGAAAGAAAGCTCACCGGAGCTCGCTGGGTACCCTGGCCGGGAAGGAAGAGATGAATCTGAGGTGAAACCTCGGCCAGGTCGAGCTAAAAATGAGCGGCCGGGTTTGGGGGTTCTTTTATAGGCATTGGGCCGTGTGTTCAGAGCTTGGAGGGCACGTATTCATCTCCGATGGCTCGTCGAAGAAGGAAAGTGGGTGGATACCCAAATCCCTCGTGCGTTCACATGAGATATTGGGATCAAATCAGGGATCATGACTGGCTTCAGATGGAAGGGAATTCCTCAAAGAATCTTCCTTCCATTTCTTGGAGGGGATCTCTGAGGAATCAGAGAGTATTCCCTCTCTAATCCTCACCGGAGAAGGATTCTGCCCCAATAATGGTGGAAGGACCTGACTGTAAGGTTGGTGAGGAAGTTAGGGGGCTCTCTGTGATGATTTTCAAAAGATAGGGACCAAATTGTGATTTGGGTGTACTAAATTTCAAAGTAGGTCAAGATGACCTCCCCTTATGTCCAAATTTTGGTATAAACCTAATTTAGACCTAAGGAATCCAATGGTGAAGTTGGATTTTAGGTTTTACCACGTTTGACTGGATATTTTGCGTAAAAACCCAACTTAGGTTAATTGATGAGCTAGGACCCTAATCTAGGTCAAACTGGGTTCCAAAGGCCAATTTGAATGTTCTAAACCCTAGAGGATATTTTTCCATGATTTTTAGAGGGTTTAATTGATTTTTATCCCGATCGAAACCTTGTTGAATTAAGCGGGTCTGTTTTAGGGTTACCAAATGCCATTTAATTCTTAGATTGCACATAAACCCATTTCTGATTAATTCAACCCACTTTTTATCTTATTTAGACCATTTGACCTATGTTTTGCCTCTGAGAAATCCCATTTATGTACTGCAATGGTAAAATTACAGTTTTAACCTTTACTTCATGTTTTCTTCTCAGAATACTTATTCCTTCATTTAGGCCTTCTTCTAGGCTATGTAGGAGCTTTTATCTTCTTTAGTGGGTCAAAATGAGCTAGTTATGGCTCATGATGAGGCTGTCATCATTTTCCTCAATATATGGATCGTCAACCACAGCCTTGATATCACATATCTGTTCTATAACACTGTAATTAATCCCTTGTTGGGCCTTAAAGATGTCAATCTTTAATGTCTGGTTCCCAAATTTCAGTTCAATTTGGCCCTCCTCACAATTTATGTTGGCCCTAGCAGTGGCTAAGAAGGGTCTCCCTAATATGATTGGTGTGTTCCTTGGGTTTTCTGGAGCATCCATATCCAAGACTACAAAGTCCACTGAGAAATAGAAATCCCGAACTCTTATAATGACATCCTGAAGAACTCCTTTAGGTGACTTAAGAGATCGGTCTGCCAACTGCAATGTCACCTTTGTCGATTTGAGCTCAGATTCCTCAAGATGGTCAAGTAGGGATGTAGGTATTAGGTTTATGGAGGCTCCTAGATCTAATAAAGCTCTATCAAATTGGATATCACCAATTGTGCAGGAAATCAGGGGAGTACCTGGGTTTTTTGCCTTAGGTGGAAGTTTGCTCAAAATTACAGAGCTTGCTTGCTCTGACAATACGATTGGGCTCCCACTTTTGGTCCATGGCTTACGCTTAGGTTTACACACGTCTTTCAGAAATTGTGCGTAAGCCAGTGCGTGGTGAATTGCATCCATCAAGGTGATGTTTATATGGACCTGTTCAAAGAGCTTGACCAGATCCTCCTTAGGTGCCATGGGTTTGTTTGTCCTCTTTCCCTTGGTTAAGGCCTCGAGAAATGGAACCCTTGATGGTTGGTTCCTCCATAATAGGTCCAGGTTCTTGATTTGGGATAGGGGTGTCCTGGATAACTATCTTAGGACTTGGGTTACCACTACCAGGTTGAAAGTGGCTTGGGTAAGGTGGGTTTTGTGTTTCTTTGCCACTATGAGTTGTAACTGAATTTAGCCTTGCCTGGTTTTGGTTTGGTGTGGGTAAAATAGGTGCCTGCTGCTGAAATCCCGAATATGATGTCGAAGCTTCCATCCTGTCAGGTGATGGAGCAGAAGGGGCCTGATGAATCATGTGAGCTTGGCTCGAATTTGGGTTCATAACACGCCTCTGGTTCGGCACATTATTCGAATTCGGCAAAGGTTGCGAAGGGAGTGTGCCAGGTTGGCAGGAATTCGCCATCTGGGCGAGTTGATTGCGAACCTCTGTGATCTCATCTTTGTGTTGTTTTTTCATAGCCGCATTCGTCTTTTGAATGTCAGCCAAAGTTTGAAGGATAAGAGTCATTTGATCTGTCTGATTTGGCCCAGATTGATAGGTAGGGATGGGCCGAGGTTGGGGCGGCTGATATGGACGAGGAGTGATGAGTCCATTTTAATGGACTATTGTTACGCCTAAGTAATTCAATTCTAACATTGTATGTTTGTTAATAATCACATTAGGTCATTAAATGATTGCATGTGTCATTATTTAAGTTTACATTTCTTCTTTTACTTATTATGTAATTATATTTCATGCAGGTCCTGCAATAGCGCACTCATCTTCTCCACTTAATCTACTCCATCAGGCTAATAATCAGGACGAAGAGGGAGGAGGATCAATTGTGGAAAAGAACAGGGGGGTCGAAGGATATTTTCCCCCCCACAAATATCTCAACCTACGGTCGTCCTCCTTCAACAGAACCCAACAAGCGTCGACCATGTTTAGTAAGGGATTTTGAAAATCCCTTGACTCACACAGGGAGAGGAGATAAAAGAGGTTCTGGTGAGAGAGAGAGGGCTTAGTCTGTGCCTTCTTTCCCCCTGAGGGGATATCTCTTCTTCACCACCTTCCCCATCGTGGAGAAGGCAGGCACTATGGAACCAGCAAGCACCGTGCGCACCAACTTCCACCATCCTCTCCACTACCACCACGCACCGCCAACCTCTCCAACACCACGTAGCCGCAGCCCAAGTGCGCGCCTCATCCTCCCATGCTAACCTGCCTCCACCGTGCACAAACAACCACCTACCCGCACTTGCGTGCTCTGCAGGCGCTCCACCTGCCCCCACTGCCCTTGTGCGCTCTACAGGCGCTGCACCAGCACCCTCATCAGCCCTTGCAACCACACCAGCCTACCCTCGCCACACCATCGCCCTCGCACCTTCCATCACCTACCTTCCGCGCCCTGCAGTTGCTGCACCCATGCTATAGCCGCGCCAAACTATCTACAGGCGCGCCCTTCCTGCCTGCACCACACTGCACCATCCTCCCTAGTCCTGCAGGTGTTGCCTCACAACCAAGTGTGCACAGCAGGCACTGCAACGCACCCCCTCCACGTGCTACCCTCATTGCACCCGTGCACGCAAGAAGGCTGTCCGCAGGTGCACCCTTCCAACCCGCAGGTAGACTGCATGCAAGCAGACCTCCCGCGCGCGGCCAAGCCCGCAAGCCAGCACTCGCCTGCAGGCGCTCATGCCAGTGGCCAGCCCTGTAGCACACACTAGCATGCCCTTGCGTGTGTGACGCCAGCGTGCATCCGCGCGGGCTGCAGCAGTGGCACCATCCTCTCCACACGCGGGCCTCCTCCTCCAACAGGGCCAACAGGCTAGCGACTATTCTCCACCGTCCAGTCGCCGCGTCACCACCATCGCAAAGCATGCGTCGAGGCGTACCACCCCGTCGACTCTTGCCGCCAATCGTGCACGGCCTTCCACGCGAGGAAGAGAGAGGAGAAATCCTCTATTTTCTCCTCAATTAATATTTACATTTAATGCCATTTCCATTTAGATATTAATATTTTATTCAGGCCACATTGCATTGATGCACTCATAGTTTCCTGAAATTACTTCACTTGTGTTATGTGCATCATTTAACTTTGAATTTCAAATCAGATTTGCATGCAAGTTGAATTTACATGATATGCCATTACACATGCATCATATACATATTTTTGGAGCTTAATTCCTAACGTGAAAATTACATAAATAACCCTAAACTTTTAAGGAAATTGCAAGGTTCATTTAAAATAGCATATTCCTCGCATTAAAGTCGTGAAAGTGTCTGCAAACAGTATATTCCTCTACTCGTGAATTTATTGGTCTATTTCTCTCTGTGGATGCGACATCTTTATTGTGGTTAAATCTGATATTTAGTTTTGATTGAGAGATTTTCTACCACATAAAACATGACATATCATTCTATTGCTATCATAAATAAGCGAGAATCTCTCCGTCAAGGAGCTTGTGGACGGGGTTGATATGGTGGTCTCTGATTCTGATTATTTCCCGCCCACAGGAAATTGGGATGATTCCTCCATCCAGGGTTATAGGTATTAAAGAATGGGTCATTCTGGATGGCGTTGAGGTCCTCGCAGGTTTGAGGAGCCTCAGAAAAATCAGAGTACGAGGGTTCAGAGTTCCCCCAACTAGAGTAGGCAGGATCGGGGTTTCCTCCAGTCCTAGAGTCAGTCGAGGGTGGATACGGGTCCATCCCCTGAGAAGATCGATGATAGATGTTATGCACAGCTTCCTTCCCAGAGGGTGGTTGTGCGAACAGGTTTTGTGCAGAATTGGCTCGCTGCAGATGTCAAGTTAGCTCATCCACCTTCTTCTCAATGATAGAGACCTTGTCCAAATGATTGGCCATCAATTCCAAGTCGATTGATGAGAACAAGCCCTGCAACTCATGTGTTCCCCTTGGATTCGTCGATGCACGAGCATTCGTCTGGTTGAATAAGCCCATGGAGTCATTATTGATGGAGTTCTCGCACATATTCTCGAGAATCTCCCACACAGTGTCTTTGTGTTGACCCATGATATTTCCTCTGCAAGTTTCATTGACGAATAAACGGATATCTTCATGGAGTCCCTGGTAAAAAGACTGGACTCGTTCCCATTTGGGAACTCCGTGATGGGGGCACTTCTGCATGAGATCCAGGAAATGATCCCATGCCTCGTGAAGTGGTTCTCCAGGCTGCTATGTGAAGTGTGTGATCTGGTGTCGTAAAGCATTTGTCCGACCAACTAGGAAGAACTTTTTCAGAAACTCGGATTGTAGTTCAACCCATGTGTTGATTGGACGCATTTGAGTTTGATACCAGTGAGCTGCTCTATCCATGAGAGAGAAGGAGAACATCTTCATGAGAAGAATATCCTGATTTTGGACATCTGACCCAAAGGTCTGGGCTAGATGCTTGAGCTGTTTGATGTGCTGGAAAGGATCAGTGGAATTGAGCCCATGAAACTTTGGAATAGAATGAATCATGTTGGGCTTAACTTCAGAATTAGGACCTCCAGCTGGGATTTGGGCTTGAGGTTCGATAGCCATCGCAGCGGGATTGTAATGATCTCGCATCATAGGACGCTGCGGTGGATTTACAAAGGCTTGGAATAAATCATTAAGGCGCTGAAGTTGGTTCTCAAGGTTATTCTCTTCTTCTATGGGTTATGCCATGATGATGGAAGAAGGAGAATTTAGTTCAGATGAATCAGAGGAGATGTCTATGTGATGGGGTTACTACACAAACATGGAAGTCAAGGCCTGGCCTCGACGAGAGTGAATAACTAAAGGAGGCCTCAAGGATGGTCTTAAGGACTTCCTACCAAACATGCACTGATGGTTTGGATGAGAGTAGAATGTGATGGACCCAATCAAAACACCCAAAAAATTTGGATGACTATAGAGGTTCAAGGCAGATGATACCCCTTAGTCAAAAAGCTGTCCACCTGAGAAATACCTGGGCAGCCAACGAGGGAGAGTCCCGCAAAGACCCCTACACGATAGAGCGCCCCCACGGGTTACAGGGTTTCCCCCACCCGATCTCTTTTGTCACTGATGTTCCAGGTAGACTAGAATGGGGACTTGACCTCTTAAGTCTACTAGTTTTATTAAAGAGCAAGGGTGCTTAATATTTCACTTGAACCTTAAATGTATTGAGTGCAAAAGTGACCTAATTTTAAGGTTTGTTGACCCAACAAGGTGGGTCAACCTCACCTATTTGTCCTTTAAGAAGTTTTAGATCCCTTCTTTTAGGATTTAAGTGAGACTTAAGAGCCTGAATTTTAGGGTTTTCTTGAATAAATCACTTCAAACAAGGCTTAGGCACACATCATTTTGGAGAGTTGATTCTTGCTTATGAAGGTGTATCTCTAAAATCCTAACTTGAAATCCTTAATTTGGCTCTAATTTTGGTCCAATTTAATTTGCCAAATGTGGTATCTAGGGCTTAAACGAGAATGTGGTAGCCCTAGTTACCTTAAGTGGGTGCACAAATCAGATTTTGTTGTTGAAATCAAATCAGGCAACTTGATGAATTAGCTAAGAATGTAAAGCAAGTAGCCCTAATTTATTTTATCCTTTTTTCCTTTTCAGAATTAGGGGCTTAAGAGAGAAAGTGATCAGAAATTACTTGCCCCTGGTGTGTTTGATGTGCAGCTATCTTTCTTTGAATCTTCTCCCTGAAACAACCACAACAAAAAGAGATATATCAAGTTAGTACCAAATCAAAAATTGTAATCAAGAATTCTAAATTGCCCGTTGCTCCCCGGCAATGACGCTAAAATGTTCATCGTGCTGAATCGGGTTTTAAAAAGTATTGCATTGTAGTACAGTCGAAATAGTGTTCAAAACAAATATAATTTTATTACTTGAAAAGATTTTCGAGGTCGAACACAGGAAGCAAATTGGTATTTAAAAATCAAGATCACAATTTAAACTGAAAGAAATTGCAATAATAGCAGTATCAGAGTGCAAAAATATGGGAGTACAAATGGTGATGTAGATCACCAAATACTCCTACAATATCACCAAATGATTCAATATATAAATATGCAATGAGGCTAAAATCTATCATCTGATTCTTTAATTAGACGATTTAAAGTGTCTGATTGCTTTTCTCTTTCTCTGCCTCTGTCTTCTCCTTCCTTCTTCTTCTTTGGCTTTCTACGATCCTTCTCTTTTCTCTTTAGCTTTCTCTATCTTCTGCCTTTCTCTTCACCTTCTTCTTCCTTCCTCTTCTTTCTACCTTTGCCTTCTCCTTCTTCAGCTCCTTCTCTTTCTCCACCGTCTGCCTTCTCTTCTTCTTCCTTCTCTGCCGTCTGCCTTCTCTTCTTCTTCTTTGCCTTGCCTTAAGCCCTGCGGTCCTCCTCTCCTTCTTCTTCAACTTCTTCCTTCAGCCCTGCTCTTTCTCTGAATTCGATTAAGTGTCGAAGGTAAACTCCTCAGAGCAAAACCCCCTTCCCCTACGTAGCTCTCTTCTCGCTTTCTCTCTTTTCTATTTCAGAGCCGCTCTCCTAGAGCCTTAACCGGTCGGGTAATCAGACCTAACGGAGACCCAGGTCCAAGCTCACCAGCGTGTGTGGTGAGCGAGGAGTGAATAGGTCGGGTAGTCGGGTCGTGGTCAGGTTCGCGGGTTATATCGCGGACGAGTCTGTGAGAGGGGGGAGGAGGACCTTACCCTCAGTGTTGGAGGTGGAGAGCCTCTAACACTTTTTCCCTTTATGCGTACGTAGGAGGCTTTCCACTTCCGAGGTGGGACTAAATGTCCCACCTTCCTTTTTATGCCGCAGCAGCAAATGGCTTCCTCAATTGTCTCAACTACAGAGCTTCTCGACTCCAATCGAAGGCCTGGAATAGTGCGCGAGAGTCTTCCACGCATCCTGGGAGTGTCTTCCTGGGGTTGGCAGCACCTGGAGCTGTAGCAAGTGAGCTTCACTCTCGGCAGTAATGGCGGATGGGTGCTCGAACCAGAAATCACTAGAATAGCTTGCGGCCACATCAAAATGTTCAGAAAGGGTCGCCGAAGCATGGTGAAGATGTTGGGGTGGTTGGTGTGGCATGGGGATGCCTGTGCGAGCGTGCCTAGGGCACACTGTGTGCAAAGGTGTGGGTGTGTTTGGTGAAGTGTGTGAGCGAGTGGTGAAGTGTGTGGAGTGAGGGGAAAGGATCAGTGAAGTGCGGGGAGGCTTATGGGCTTGTCGGCATGGGTTGGGATGGCCTGTGGAGGTGAAGCGGCCTCGCTGGAGTTGGTGGTCGGAGATGGAAGGGATGGAGGTGATGCAGGTCGGCAGTGGTCGATTTTGAAGAATAAAGGGTGGAGAAGAATGTAGTGGGAAGAGGAAGCTTATATGGGAGGTGAAGAGACGACGGGGGTGAGCAGAGGCGTCGGGTCTGGTGTGGCCGACGCCGAAGACGAAGAGTGGCTCCGGTGAGTGGAGATCAGCGAGGACGAAGAGAGGGAGATGCCTGCGGGTACGGCGAGGCACGGACAAAGTCAAGGAGGAGGAATCAGCTGTCGGTATGGTGGTCGGACAACGAGGAGAAGCAAGGGACGTCGTCGGACGTTGAGGAACCTACGGTCATGAAGGGAAGAGAGGAATTAGGGGTGTTCGCGACCGAATTCGAGGGTGAGGAGCTCGGAGAGGTCTGGGCTCTTTTAAATAAAGCTCTGAAGGTCGGTTAGGGCATGAGAAGCAAGCTTCTCAAGCAAGGAAAGCTCACCGGAGTTGAAAGTTGTTGAGATACCCTTGTCTCTCATGCGTTCGCATGAGAGATTGGGAAAGAATCAGGGATCAAAGATAGGTTCAAATTGGAGGGATTTTCTCAGAGAATCTCCCTTCTAATTTTGGAGAAGATCCTTTGAGCAATTAAGGAGAACTCTCCTTCCAAAGCTTACCAGAGTAGGATTCCTCCGCTATAATGGCGGAGGTACCTAATTGTGAAAATGATGAAGAAGCTAGGGGGTGTTTGTAAGGGTTTTTGAAAGTTAGGGGTAAAAATGTAATCAGGTTGGATCCTTTTGTAAACTAGGTCAAGGCAAACTCATCTTGGGTCCAAATTTTGGTACAAACTTAATTTGAACTTAAGGAATCCAATGGTGAAGTTGGATTTTGGGTTTGATCATGTTTGACTAGAAAATTTATGCAAAAACCTAATTTAGGGCAAATGTCTATTTAAGACCCTATTCTAGGTCAAGATGGGTTCTAATGTCCAAATTGAAGGATATAAGCCAAAGAGAATATTTTTCTATAAATTATAGAGGGTTTAGGGAATTTTATCCTAACCAGAACCTTGGTTAATCAAGTGGGTCTGCTTTAGGGTTTCAAGAAGTCATTTAATTCAGAGGATACACATAAACCCTTTTCTGTCTGATCCAACCCACTTATAATCTTATTAAGACCATTTGACCTTTGTTTAGCCCTTGAGAAAAACCGTTGTTGCACTGCATTGGTAAAATTGCAGTTTTACCCCTAGTTTCTTATTTTTCTCTCAGAAAGTTTATGTAGTGAATTAAAACCTTCAGTTGGTTATGTAGGAGCATTTATTCTCTCAATTGGGTCAAAATGAGCTAGTTAGGGCTCATTATGGTGTTTCCATCACCTGGGGCATGGGTTTGCATCATAATCTGGTCCACATTCGTGGACATCTTCTGTTGGCGGGTCTGAGAATCAATATTTTTATTTTGATTTTGACCCACACTTGTGAATTCTCAATTTCTTTCTTGTATGTATTTTATGCCTAGCTGAAGGCATTAAATTTAGCACATGTTTATATTTCACGTTCTCTGCGGAGCTGACCGGATTCCTCACGATGTTCAGGTGATATGCTGTTTACTTCACCCTTTTCATGTCTTTATTTTTACAATAAGGACATTGCATCATTTAGGCATGGGGGGTGGATACTTAATCTTGAAATCATTTTGTTAACTCCCTAGAATTTCTTTTAGTTTCTTAAAAAAGAAAAAGAAAAAAAATTGAAAATTCAAAAAGATAAGAAGAAGAAGATGAAGAATTAGGAGAAGAAAACTTAAGCATCTAGAAGTTATTAACTTTAGAAAATGATACGATAGGACCTGAATACTTAGACTCTTCAGGTCTTCGGGCTTAATTAGCCCGGGTGTCCACTTGAATGTGGACTTAGTCTCGAGTCCACGCCAAGTCAATCTTATTTTAATTCGGTAAATAAATTGGGGTGATAAGTATACGACTTATCAACCCGCCCTCTGATTTGGGGGGACTTTAAGCCTAAGCATCTACACACTTTTGTTTGCACTGACTCACTTTTCGGTGATTTCTTCAGAAATTTGGTAGCTAATGAACTATCTAGGGTGATATTGTTGGCAAGTTATCGGTGGTAACAGCTTATCGACCGATTGTCCAGAACCCAGTCATAAGACCATTTTCATTGTACTTCCTTTACGTAAATCTTAGATCAGAGAAGCCACCTACTTAAAAAAACAAACAAACAAATAAAAAGAAAAAGAAAAAAAAATAGAAAAAAGGAGAAAAAAAAAAAATAAAACCATACTTCACCGCATGAGTATGGCTGGCAAGTTGCTGTGGGTAACAACCCATTGGCTGGTTGTCCAGAACCCAGCTCACAAAAAATGCACAATAATTCCCAAAACACTTAGGGAAGAAGTGGGGAAGTAGAATAAACCAGGGAGATATACACTGGGTTGCCCTTGCGTTGACCCCATAAATAAAAGAAGGAGAAAGCTACTAGTCGAAAAAATAAACCTTTAGGCAAGGTCACCTAGGGTCGTAGAAACCCGAAGTCCATTTCAACGGCCGCCTAGTGAGTCTTTCACTATTTTCACAAGATGCTTAGCATTTAAAGTCCTTTTCGAGTCTTGGGCAGGTCGGGTAGCTGTAAAAAGTTATCCCGAAACTCTCAAACTCCAAAAGTACAAAAAAATTAGAAAAGAAGAAAAATAAAAAAATGAATATTTCCTTTTCAAATAAGGCGAGGACTTGGGCGGTCTGCATTCTGGTAGGCACCTGGGCACTGTTCAGTTTTCGTTGTTTAAGACCTTAGTTGAAATTTTCTATTATTAATAAACGATTTAGGCCTAAGGGATCTAATCCTAATTTTGATTTTATACATAGCATGTAGCTTAATTTTGCTAGAGACTAGCAAAAGATTGTCATGGGGGTATGATGTAGACACATCTATTTAGGTTAAAATGCCTATTCATGCATGTTCCTAGGCTTAGATTTGCATTTCATGTTATAAATATTGCATAGCATGCATCATTCTACATTTAGAGTAGTTGTATATAATTTAGGTTAATTACGTCCTTTTTTTGGTCAGGAGAGAAGGATATTTATTTTTATCCTCAAATTGACGATCCGACCATACTGATCTAATCAAGATGATGATTGGAGTCCAACGCCTCCGAAATCGCCTTGATCAGAGTCCCGTAGCACCATATGAAGTCCGACGAAGATCAACGGCCAAGGGACTAGGTGATGTAATTTGGAGCTTCAAACGACAAATCCGACCACGCGGATGGATTCGGGTCGATGATCATAGTCCAATGGTGTGAAAATTGACTCAATCTGACCTCTAAAGTTGCCCCTACAACAGAAAGAAGATGGACGGCCCAAATCGCACCACGTGGTGCAACCCAGGCCGCCCATGCTCACGCACGCACCACCGCACATGCACAGTAGCGTGGGTGTGCGTGCGACTGCGCGGAGGCACGCACGCGCAGTGACAATGCACGCAGGCCCGTGCGTGGAGGCACTGGAGCGTGCACCAGCGCAGCGGTGGGTGGGTGCGTGGGCTGTCTTCAGCGACGTTTATGACAATCACTACATGTCCTATATACGAATTTGATTCTTTCCTCCATTATAAAAGGACCCCTACCCCTCCCATTTTTTTTCATCTCTTCCTTTCTTCCTCTCACCACCTCCAAGGCTCTAGAGAGAGCTTGCCCCAAGCCCGAGATGCTCCTCTAGAGTAGAAAACCAAATAGTTTTCCCTCCCCTCACCCCCATTCGTGGAGCATCTTGTGGCCATCCTTTCACCGCCCTTCGGGAAGAAGATCCTCGCCGCAACACCATCCTACCCCATCCTCCATCCTCCGGCTCCGTCCTCCTTCGTCTTGCTCCTCACCACCTTCCTTCAGGCGACGTCAGAGCGAGTCATCCTCCGAGCAACCGTTGAGGGGGATTTCTCTCACCTCTTTCTGTCTTTTTACGCTTGCTTTTCCTGCTTTCGTAGTTGTAACAAATAATTCTTGATAAATAGATGATTGTTTCACTTTCTCTCTCTCTCTCCCCCTCTCTCTCTTATATTTTTGCAAGTAGATAAAGTTTTCATCAACCTAATCTCCTACTTATTAAAAATACCAAAAAAATTAGAAAAGATAAAAATGGCAAAAAATAAATAAAAGTGAAGTGCTGATTTCATAGAACCAAACGTTCGCCTCCTCGTGTTCGACCCGGGACTCATTTTGCGAGTTTCGGTTATAAATTTTATTTGACCATGCGTTTTGCAACTACGACGACGGGTTACTTGTAACCCTAATTTCAAACTTGCGAAACACGTGCGATCACTACACTTGTGACAGGGGCATGGTTTTTCACCTCTATTTTTTCCTCGCTGCTAGGGATGACGTACGCCTGAGGGCAACCCTGAAGCTCTTCTTGTGGGCTCTTCACTTGCTGGAGATCTCCCACTTCCTCCTCCTTAGCCACCGGCTTTGGATCCACAGGTCCCATTCGCCTGATTAGATTAGGATTTCCTGCTTTCTAGAGTAGTTTAGATTAGCAGTAGTATAGTTTAGATTAGCTTAGGAGTAGATCAGATACATAGATTCATGGATATTGTAGTTTATCTTAGGAGTATATTAGGATAATTCCTCACCTCCTCTGATCAATTCAAATCAGAGGAGATGAATCCACTGCCATCACATGTTCATATATCTTCCTCTTCACCTCACAGCACATGTTCACCCATTGATGCACTCTTTTCACTAATCTCCCACTCACGAGAGCATTCAACAGAGCTAAAGCTCATTAGCTTTCAGATTTGTTGAATCACTCAAACATCAAATTGAGGGCATTCCATTCAGCCCATATGCCCACCGATGCCCTCCCCCTGATTTGAATTGAGCAAAACTGACAAATTTTTTTGAGATGGTGTTTGATAATTGATTGAATGAGTTTTGAGCTACTATAATCAATTTGGATTTAATCGATTAAATTGGTTTTATACCCTGAAATATATCAGCCGACGGTTCAGTATACCTTGAAACTTAATGAATGACCAAAACTAAAAAATCACCAAAAAAAATTCTTTCTCTCTTTTCCCCTATCTCTACTATATATATGAAACCCATAAAAATCAGAAAAACCTCAAAAATACCCAAAAATTACCTTGCATACTATGTGTATACTTGTATGTATAATTTAAATCTAAGTTAAATGTAATTGTTGTATAATATGTATATAATGTATATAATTAACTTATAGATGTATTCTATATATTAAATTAAGTATTTAAAATAACTTATTGTATATATAACCTAATTGTATTATTAGATATTAATTTATATAACATAAATGTACAATAACTATATAATTATATAAACCAATTTAAATGTACATTTTTATATCTGATACTGTACATACGTATTTATATATGTATTATGAATATTATAATACCTGTAATTTAATTTAGTTATATATTTACAATAAATAATTAAGTTATTAAGTTAATTAGGTAATTTATTAGCTTAAAATAAAATAAATTATTAATTTAAGTTAATATTGAGATAATTTATAATGTATACTTATATTATATTAAGTATTTTCAACTTATTTAAACCATATTTATTCTGTATTATAGTATTTCTAGTTTATCTATATGTAAAACTATATAAAATAAATATTTAAATCTATATAAATTAAAATAAAGTTTCTAAAATATAATAAAAATATGTAATAAATAATTTATTATGTATATTAGCTTTGTCTAAATTAATTTTATAAATAAGTCACTAATTTATACATTAATTAACAAATTAACATCTAATTTAATATGTACAAATAGTAAATATTAACTAATTTTATTATATAATAAAATAACTTATTTTTGTAAAGTAATTACATAATTATGTAGCCCTATGTAAGGGCTTTATAACCCTATAATTTATTTTTAAATTAAAATAATTTATGGACCTTAAATCAAGTGCCAAAGATCACAAATCAAGACGCTGCGCAACACGCAGCAGCACCTAATCGTGTGGTGATAACTGTACGATGTGGTATTTCATGATTTTGTGATACGGCCTCGGCAGTTGTTAGATGCTTGGCACCAAAGACCACCATATCCTCTCCTCTCCTCTTGAACATGACCTGAGTATATGAATGAGATTTATGCATAGTGATAGGTCGGGGACTACGCATTGTGCGATGGCTTGAATGGGCCCAATAATGAGCCTGAATTTGGAATTAATGCACCTATTTAGTCAAGGGTGGCCTTAGTAGAGGTGTAGTCCCAACCTAACTAGGGTGCTATGTATCCCTCGAAAAGGTCGCCCGATAATTAAATAACCTAATTTTTATCTAAGTGAACAGTGTGTGAGTGCATTAGTGAGGAGAGAACAACCTGCAAAGACTAAGTGTTAGAGAAGAAGAAACAAAGAGCGAAGCCACTCTACGGCTAAGTGTTGATGACTGAGCTTTGTGTGTGTGTTGTGTGTATGTATAAATGTATAAGTACATAATATATATGTATATAAATAATGTAATTAAATAGAATATGTATATAAATAAATTACGTATACTGTAATATATATGTATATAGTATATATGTGTAATATAAAGAGTATAGTATGTTTGAGCTCTTATATGTATATACATAGCACTTAGAGCTTTAGTGACAGTTGTGTCCATTGCTGTTTATGTATATATATGTCAGTATAGATAGTTATTTTGCCTCATGTTTTGTATA
The DNA here is from genome assembly GCA_037157565.1 of Thalassia testudinum. Lineage (NCBI taxonomy): Eukaryota > Viridiplantae > Streptophyta > Magnoliopsida > Alismatales > Hydrocharitaceae > Thalassia > Thalassia testudinum. Next base: position 1,947,015 of record JAZHRO010000080.1, read on the forward strand.
TAATTTTACTAAGGCTTTAGCAACACTTATATATGTTACTGTGTATATAATATATGTTACTATAGATATTAGTATGTTATTATGATTTAATATAGTAGATATTATTAACTATTTTTGTACCTATACTCAGGTATTCTTTATAGTAGTTGTATATAACTAACATAGAGTAATTAAGTATAGTTTTTAATGCTTGTTTTTGTATATATGTTTTCAAGCATTGTAATGTGTATTAACTAATTCTTCTGTAAATAATTAATCCAATTCTTTTATTGCGAATCGAAAGTCGACGATCATATTTTTGGCACCGTTGCCGAGAACAACTCGTTAATAGTGCTTTATTGTGATTGTTTGACAATTGTTGAAGAAAGTCGATTAATAGTGACTCAGTTATGCAGGATCTCAAACAGGTAAATGCACTCACTCGTCATCTTGAAAGGCATGTCCTTTGAGAGAAGATTCGTCAAGGGGCACGCGATCTTAGAAAAATCAGATATGAATCGGCAGTAAAAACAACGTACCCCATTAACGATCTGAAGTCTTTGATCGAGTTAGGCATAGGTAATTTGGCAATTAGATTCACCTTAGCTCGGTTGACCTAGATACCTCTCTTAGAGACAAGGTATCCAAGTACGATAACCTCAGGAGCCATGAAGTGGCTCTTTTCCCAGGAAAGAACCAGGTTTACTTCAATGCATCTTCAAAGGATCTAGACCAAATGCAAGAGGTAATCATTGAAAGATTCACCGAATACCGAGAAGTCACCCATGAAGACCTCATGGTATTTACCTACCATATCGGAGAATATGGCTAGCATGCACTGCTGAAAGGTGGCAGGTGCATTACATAGCCCAAATGGCATCTTGCAGAACATGTATGTATCGTAGGGGCAAGTAAAGGTGGTCTTTTCTTGATCTTCAGAATGAATTGCCACCTGATTGTATCTGGAGTACCCACCTAGGAACAGAAAATAGATTTCCTACCAATTTCTCGAGAATTTGATAAATGAACGGAAGTGGGAAATGATCTTTTTTCGTGGAGGCATTCAGTTTCCGATAGTGTATGTAGACTCTCCATGAATTCTCAATACGAGTTGAGATGGTCTCTCCAGATTCATTCGTGATCACGGTGAACCCTGCCTTCTTAGGCACAACTTGGATGGGGCTCACCCAGCAGCTATCAGAGATTGGATAAATGATACCAGCATCTAACCACTTGATGATCTCTTTCTTCTTGACCACTTGAAGATTCAGATTGAGTCATCTCTGCATTTCTCAAGATGGTCGTGAGCTCTCTTCAGTGTAGATATCATGTAGACACATTCATTTAGGTTAAAATGCCTATTTATACATGTTCCTTGGCTTAGATTTGCATTTCATATTATAAATATTGCATAGCATGTATCATTCTGCATTTAGAGTAGTTGTGTATATTTTAGGTTAATTGCGTCCTTTCTGTAGTCAGGAGAGGAAATTTATTTCAAAGCCTCAGATTAACGATCCGACTATATGAATCTGATCAGGATGACGATCGAAGTCCAATGCCTCTGAAATCGCCTTGATCGGAGTCCTGTAGCACCATATGCAATTTGAGGAAGATCAACGGCCAAGGGACTAGGTGACATAATTCAAAGCTCCAAACAACAAATCCAAGCACGCGGATGGATTCGGGTTGACGATCATAGCCCAACGACGCAAAAATTGACTTAATTCGACCTCTGTAGCAGCCCCTACAACGAAAAGAAGATGGATAGCCTAGATCATGTCACGTGGCGCAACCCAGGCCGCCCATGCACACGCACAGCAGTGCAGGCGTGCATTGATGAGTGGCTACTCATCATGACTAAAAAGCTGAAGTTAAGCTAGACACTAAGTAAAATAATATCAAATCAACAGATAAAAAGGGTTAAGTGTGGGAATTAAAGAAAAAGACCTAAAACCTTTACTTTGTGTTAAAACTTCATAATTAGGTCACAAAATGAGATATTCTGAATGCAAAGTACAAATGATGATCCATGCATCAATTGAACACATAAATAAGTTTGAAAGGCCAAATCAGAAGTATAATCAATGTCTTAAATGTTCAATTAAGCACATATAAAAATTTGAAGGCAATTGGACATCATTTAGGTTATGAAATAGGTAGTTTACACTTAGGTCCTTCATGCATTACACTCTTACCCTTAAAAACTCCTCTTTGGACCTACTTGTAAGCTGCAGGGACCCTTTTGAAAGACTGCAGGGCCCTTCCAGTCATAGTTCTTTTCACTTATGGGCCTGCACGCTATTCTTCTACCCCTTCGTTCAAGGGTCTGTCTGCAAATTTTCCTTTATTTTAGAGAGAGGCCTGCTGCTCTTCGCACGCACTGTAGCGCGCGAAGAACATGGCCAATCTCAGCCGTCCGTCGCTCTTCATAATCTTGATCTGCGGTTGGATTCGAATGGAAGTTTCACGCGATTCGGCACATGCGATCACCCCTCTCCCTAGATCTCATCTGACGGTCAGATCTTGTGCTTAGCTCACCGTGCGCTCCGCCCCTCTCATCCTCGCCGCCGGTTGCATCTTGATTATTCTCACCTGCGCGGTGATCTCAGCCACTGAGCATGCTACTTAAGCACCTCAGTAGTGTCACGCGTAAGGGATCGCTCCCTCCTACACCTCTTAGTGATCATTCGTCCACTCCAGTCCCTCCTCCCCATCAAGCCTCTGATTTCACAGCCACCGGCTGTGAAATCATCACCTTCTCTCGACCTCCTCGTCGCTAAGGACTTCGTAGCACCTGAGGACGACCCTGGAGTCTCACTAGCAGACTCTTCCCTCCGCTGGAGTCATCTTCCTCCTTTCTTCCTCCTTAGCCACTGGCTAAGGACCCATAGGTCCCATTCTTCCTGTTAGATTAGGTTTATAATTCTGCATATTAGTTTTAGCTGTAGTTAAGTAGTTTAGAGTAGAATTAATATAGTTGTTAATGTTTAATTTCGCCTTAGGATAATGTAGCTGTAGTAGTAGAATTAGGCTTAAATAATCCCCCCTCACCTCCTCTGATCATTTCAGATCAGAGGGGAAGACTTCATAAGACCATGTTTTCAAACTATCTCCCTCTCCATATTTTCATATCCAGTTCTTATTTTCCACGATTTGTTTTCTCATCTTTCACCCATACACTCTGACCCAATTTCAGATCTGGTTGGTTTTCAACCTCAGATCTGAGATTGGTGTCAACAAGCACTTAAGGGGCTTCCCACTCACCTCACTCTTGGTCACAAAAGCCACTGATTTTGGATCGAAATTTTTAGTTTGTCAGATTTCTCCTCAATTTGGATTTTAAGGATTTTTCTTTTTGGTTTTACTGCTTGATCTGATGAATTGAATGAAGTTGATTTGAATTCCTTGTTGGCAAGGAATCTGAGAGGATTTCTGGTGACAGAAATCATCTCAGAAGAGCCATACATAAATCTGATTTGATAATGTCTTGAATGCATTGAATGCAAGTCAGATTTGAGGATAATTATTGTGGTAATTTGAAGTCTGATCTCGCATTCATAAGTTTTGTTAATGGCTGTTTGGTGATTGATAAACTCCAGTTTATCATCATTCTTATACATTAAAACAAACCTAGCTCTTAGGATTTTACTCCGCAAACGGATTTTTTGGGTTGCATTTAGGCATAAATTAGGTTAGACATGCATTGCATTTTTTATTGTCTTTTTAATATGTTTTTGTGAGCGTTAGGGATGTACAGATATATAGATCCCTAAAACCCTAGCACTCAAGAAGGCAAATGGTGAAGGAGAAGCCCAGACTAGCTGGAACTCAGCTTTATCCAGCTCACCTCAGCTTGATCCAGTTCATCGCAGCTGGAACCAAGCTCACTTGAACTAGGGTTAGCTCATCCCAGCTCCATTCAGCTAATCTCAGCTGAGTGGTAGCTCAAGAGAGTTCATCTTAGCTCACCCTAGCTCAAGTCAGCTCAGATTCAGCTCAACTTAGCTAAGTCTAGCTCATCTCAGCTCCCACTAGTCCACAGGGAGCTCTAACTAGCTCAGCTAAGTTGACAGGAGTTCACCCCAGCTCAGATCCAGCTACATCCAGCTCCACTCAACTCCAGCCAGCTGAAGAAGAACTCATCCCAGCTCAGGAAGCTCAAGTCCAGCTCCCGGGGACTCAGCTTAGCTCAACTCAGTTGAGCTAAGCTACCTTAGCTGCCTCAACCAGCTTGACCCTCCCTGGGAGCACCAGACCTAGCTCACCTCAGCTCATCATGGTAGAAGCTAGATTACTTTATCTTGGCTTAGCAACTAGCAAAGAACTAGCAAGCTAAGCCAACTAGAGTAGCTCCATGCCAGCCTCTTCAGCAGCAGTCAGCTCCAATTTCAGCTCCAGACTTCTCCTCCTCAGCTCCTCCCTCCAAACCCTAGCTCCAACACCTTCTCCTCTACTCCACCTTTAGCTAAGCTAGCTTAGCTTAGCTAGCAACTAGCTCCTTGGCCATCCACCACCTTCAAAGTCAACCCTAGCTAGCTCCACCAACTTAAGCCTACCTAAGCCTACTCAAGTTGGCGCCACCCCATTATTACCACCAAAAGACACCTTAAGTTGGCGCCAAAAACTACCCCTAACCACCTCTATTTTGGCGCCAACTTTCAGCCCTTAATCCACCCTACACCTACCCACATAAGCCATCCTAGACATCCACCTACCCCTCCTTCTAGAATCCCTCTTGGCGCCAACTTAGACCACATTCTAGAACCCTTTTTGGCGCCAACATCAAGGGGTGTCAACACCCATAACTACCCCCTTGGTGTCCCTTAAGGTGGCGCCAACTCACCTTGGCCATAGGATCTTTAACCACCTCCATCTCTTCATCTTGGCCCTCCATTTCAAGGGACACCTTAGCCCCCTTCCTATTCTATAAAAACCCACCACCTACCACCATTTGGGGCATCCTCCATTAGTGTATTTTACTACCTAAACCACCTATACCTACGGCCAAGAAGAAGGAGTAGAGAAGGAGATTAAAGGGGCACATCACCAGCCCTTTTGGTGCCTTCTTCTCCCCACTCTCTTCAACTTGGGCCACGCCAAGGAGGGGGACTCTTCCACTTCAAGGAGGACGGCTAGGCAAGGGAGAAGGACCTAGGGTGGACGTCCACCCTTGGGGAGAAGCTTAGGGCACGCCCCCTAGGGCTTGCCTTGGAGGACATTACCTTGGCGGAGTACAGCAAGGAAGGAGTTGAAGGATTCTTTTCAAGCTTGGGAGCCACCAACCTTGGAGCAAGAAGCCCTCTTCTTCACCATCTATCTAGAGGATTTGTGTTTGCTTTTCTTTATTTTAATTTTTCTAGTAGTAGAAGCATTCCTCTACTAGGCTTTTTTTGTAAAACACTTTTCATCAATCTAGGTTGCCTTCTTTGCAATTTTCTATTTTGCATTTCTACTTGCTTGTTTTTAGCATTCTTCACTCCCTCTCCCTAATTATTCTAGGCCTCCACTTGCCTAGAGTGAGTTTAGGGAGAGGCTCTACTTGCCACTTAGAAATAGTATTTTAAATTGAAGTGTAAATCACCTTCCCGCCACCATTTCGCATGTTGTCTTAATTTAAAACAAAAAAATGATATATTGAAAAATACTAAAAAGAAAGTTGAGATTTGTATTCCAAGAAAGAGAATCACTTTTGCAAACATTTGGCCTCCTTGGATGACCCTAGATACTCCCCTATCTAGGAATATAAATTTAAGAGTTAATCGGTTTTACGCGTTATAACGACTTAATTAACAAACCGTGTGAAATCGCTATCAGTGATTTCCTAACCTAAGGAGTTCTCAATACTCCTTAAGGTTTCATGAAACTGGGATCTGAATTAAGGGCTTTAATTGATTGAATTGATTCTTCCTTCATGCTGTCTATAGCATTAGGAAGAGTTAATTCAGTGATATTCGTGGATTTCATCTGAAATGAAGCTTTTGATGAGGGTTTTTGGCATTTGAATTGAGGTAATTAGTGATTTAATGAGAAATTAAACCCTTGTCAGATTTGGGATTGACTGATTTTCTTTTCAGTTTGGATTTGTTTGACTCTGATCCTAGTAAACAAAGCAAGTGCTGCATCTTGCAGCTACATGTTTTTTTTCTCTCCAAACTCACGTTTCTTCTCAAATGGACTAACTGCAGTAGCAGTTAGCCCATTTGGACAGTGACTTAAGTTGCTGCAGAGTCTGGAAGGTCTTGTGCTGCTGCTGTCTAGTTATTATAGGTTGTAACAACTAGGTTCTAGTGTTAAACCTTGTAGACTCTAATTTGATCATAGCTGACAGTAGATTGTGTTTCATCTTATATGTAAACAAACTTTCTTGTTTCAATACTTGAAATCTAACTTCTGTGCATGCTGGTCTACTCTTTCTAAATTCTGTTAGCTAGTCTAGTAAAGAAATCACCATCCTAAACATGTTTTAAAAGAGAAAACTGAACTGAGGACTCTCTCCTCAGTTAACTCTTCCCTTCTTCTCTCCTACTTCTGTTTAACCTATAACAACAGTAAACTAATTAGAATGAAACACACAAAAGAGAAATAAAAATATTTATATATCTATATATGTACAGATATATATTACTTTGTATATTAAGTATACTTATATAGAGTTAAGCTATATATTAGGCTACATATGTAAATAGATAGTGTAAATATATATATATGCTGTATACTTAAGTATGTAAATATAATACTATAATTTAGGTTTTAGATCTAGTTTAGACAATAAATACAATAATTATATAACTATATATAAATTGAACTAAGTTATATGTAATATTAAACTGAATAGATCAGTAAGTAGTTTAAACTATAAAACTGTATATATATCTATGTATATGTAGATTATAAGTAAATAAAATCTTTTATCTTAATTTAATCTTTTATAGATAATAAATAATGAATTTATTAAGTTTATAGCTAAGTTATTAAATTAAATTAGTTAAATTAGTAATTTAGAATTATAATTAAGTTAAATTGAATCTGTATACTAAGACTAAAATACTTTAAGTAATTTAGCTAATTTACGTATATTTATACCTGATTACATTAAGTTTAACTTAATTTATAAGCAGAACAATTGAAACTGCTATTTAAATATAAATAACACATATATTAATTTGGAAAAATATAATAAAAATGTCTATAAAATACTTATTATGTATTATAACTCTGTATGAGGTCAATTAGACCATCTAGTAACTAATCTATAAGTAATTAACCAAGAAAACACCAAAATCAGTGTATAAAAATAATCCACTTTAGTAAATTTATTTATATAGTAAATCTAATTAAAATTTAAAATTAATTGAACAATTATATAGTATTATGTAAATACTTTATTTTCCATAATTTTTTTTATTTTTAAATAAATTATGGCCCTCGAATTGAGGGCCAAAATCGCTTCCAGCCCATAGCTGCATGCGGTTTCCAGCGCAGATGTGGCGCTCGAATAGTGCCACATCATGCGTTGCAAACCGCACGCAGCAGTTTATATGTAAATTGTGCATATGTCGATTAGTCGTCACGGGCGTCGGGCACCCGAAACAACCTATACATTGATACTTCTGAGCATATATCTGAGAACGATTTGTGTGGGGCCGGGGGCCCAGAGAGGCGTGTGCGTGGGGCTGAGTAGGCCCTGTGCTGAGTTAAGAGAAACGTGATTAAGCGGCCTAATGAGAATTAGGGCGCGCTTAGTAGAGGTTTGGTCCCACCCTCTGGGTGCTGTGTGTCCCTCTAAAAGCGCGCCCGCAAATTAAACACATTTTTAATTAATTAAAGAGAGTTAATGACGACTATTAAAAGCCTCTCCGCTGCAGTGTGTAAAAGTCATTAAGGAAAAGTGTAAACACAGAAGAAGAAGGAGAACATCTGATGAAGATTGGTGTGAAGGAGAAGAAAAGAGAGAGATGTTGTACATACATAAGTAAATACACATACAATAAAAATATAAACATACATATATATATATATGTATACGTAGTATAGTCAATTATTTTTATAAATAAACCCATATATTTACTAACAGAATAAAATGTCACCCTAAGTGTCGCTACAGACCTCAGTTTTCCTCAGGTTTGTATATAGTGTTTTCTGGGATCTAGCGACGATTACGTCTGTCACTAAAACTATTGTATGTGTTATTGTAGATATTAGACTAGTAAGTTAAGTTAATATACTATGTCATCTTAGTCTATTGTGTACTTTCATGTAAGTATTAATACTATAACTTGTAAAGACATAGTTTAAAGTATAGTGATAAATTATTTGGTGCTTGTTTATAGTTAGTTTTTGCAAGCATTACAATTAATTCTTAATAAGTAGGCAAACCATGTCCACATTCATTCATTCTTTAATAAAATGTAAAGCTTCTTTTTGGAATTAGAGGATAATTTTGAGATCAAAGAGCGATGTAATTCAATAAATTGCCTCCCAGTGAATGACCTGGAATAAAACCAGTAAAAATTAGATAAGTAAATAATAATGGTTGTAATGACTGATATTCCATACAACTCACCACAATGACACTCATGGTGTCTCAATTACTACAACACAACATTATAACAATCAACAATCCATTACACACAGCAATCGTAACTAACTACCACCATTATATGCATGTGTGCGGAGGCACGCACACGTGGTAGCACAGCAGCGGTGCATGGGCATGCGCAACACGGGTGCGTGGAGCGTGCGCTAGCGTAACAATTGGTGGGCGCGTTGGCTATCTTCAGCGACGTTTGCGACGGACCTTTAGTGATGTTTATGATTGTCATTAAATATCGTGTATACTAATTTGATTCTTTCCTCCACTATTAAAGGACCCCTCCCCCTCTCATTTTTCTTTTTCTCTTCCTTTCTTCCTCTCACCACCTCCAAGGTTCTAGAGAAAGCTTCTCCCAAGGCCGGGATGCTCCTCTAGAGTAGAAAACAAATATTTGTTCTCGCATCTCATCCCCCTTCGTGGAGCATCATGTGGTCGTCTTCTCACCTCCCTTCGGGAAGAAGATCCTCGCCATGATGCTGTCCTGCCTCGACCCCGTCCTTCGGCTCCGTCCTCGTTCGTCCCGCTCCTCACCACCTTCCTTCAGGCGACATCAGAGCGAGTCGTTCTCCGAGAAACCGTCGAGGGGGATTCTTCTCATCTCCATCTATTTTTACTACTTTCTAGTGTAGTTTTTCCCGCTTTAATAGTTGTAGAAAAAAATTGCTTCAAAAATATATGTGATTGTTTCTCTCTCTCTCTCTCTCATATTTTGCAAGTAGATTAGTTAGATAAGAATTCATTGACCTGATCTCTTGCTTTATTAAAATACAAAAAAATAACAAAAGATAAAAATGACAAAAAAAAGAAATAAAGCGAAACACGTATCTTTCAAAACCAAACGTTCGCCTCCCCGTGTTTGACCTAGGACTCACTTTTCGAGTTTCGATTATAAATTTTATCTGATCAACGGATTTTCTCGCGAATCGAACTACAACAACGGGTTTTCCAAATCCGAACCTTTTTGCGTGCAAATCCGACGTCATCATTTTGGCGCCATTGCCTGGGAGGCAACGCTCTTTGGCTTTTTTCACGTTTTCCTGCATTACTTACATATTTTTCTAACCTATTTTCTTCTTTGATTTATTGTCTTGCAGGAACTCGATCGAGGAGCCAAATGCAGTAGATTGGAGTAAAGTGCGAGTAAAGACATTTGTAAGTTTCCCCCCACTTCCCTACCCACTAGATCATTTCACCACCTTAATAATCAAGACCTAATCTACTTAGGTGTTTTCACAAACCCTAGGATAGAAATTGTTTGTCTTGTTTGTCACTCCACTCACCTCTCCATCCACATAAATAAAAAAAAAAAAGTTATCTGATTGTGGGATTTCCTGAAAGAGATACACATTAACACCCACAACTCTCGACTTAAAGCGCACCACTTCACATCGATTCTACCACTTAACCGGAATCTGACTTGTGGATCCAGTACACCCTAACTCAACACACCAATAAGTGAGTAGAAATATGAATAGGTCAAACATTTTTGTGTGCCTTAACTAAGTGGTGCAACAGGCCAATTGATTGAACTGTTTGGGCTGCACCACTTGAGATAAAAGTGCTTCATCAGTAGCTTGCCACTTAGGGTTGATTTTTAGGGCTGAACCAGGCACTCCACATTATTTTTTTATTTCTAAAGGAATATATCATCACCATTGCTTTCAAAACTTGGAGTGTTCTCTTGAACTTGATTAAATACACCGAAGATTAAGCCCTAAAAGCTACTAAACAAGGTTAAACCCTAAAAGACATATCATCAAATAACCTTATTTGTAAACCTTGGTTGTGCACGCACACACATTTGAATTGATCATTAAGGGTACAACCCATTTAAAGGGCCCATCACATTCCAAGAGCACAATCATCCCAAGCCTAGTTAAAATTGAGTAGACGTTGGCCTTAAGGATTGATTCGCTCTTCGGGGCTTAGACTGGGATTTTTCTTTAATTAATTTGCTTCTGCTGGTCCATCTGATGTCTAGCTAGGGGAGTAGCATCAAACAACTGCGGCTGGGGGGTACACTAGGAACTGAAGGCGCAAGCTAAAGGAAGAACCTTCTCCCTAGCCCCTCCTTCTAACTGGTTGGATTGACCGGATAAAAGTAGACCAAATCAGTTATAATCTCAAGACGGGTCCAAAGGGTTGATATCTTGTATTGCAGGGCTCCTTTCTCTCTTCTAATTTCCCTCCTAATCTACCATGTATCCTTCCACATCTTGCATGCATTTCTCATCCCACCCTCCTACAAACACTTATCCCCAAGATGATTACTATCCCGACTTAACTTATGATTACCCATCTCCTAGCCGGGACAACTTTGATTGGGGATATGAATCCAGACCTCGGTGTCCACGGCCTAACCCTGGACAACAAGACTATGATTACTATCCTTCCCAGAGCTACAATGATTATAGATCTCCATTCTTTGATGATCAACCTAACCCTACCTATAATCAAGAAGGATATGTTGACTATAACACTTACCCTCTTCAGTTTTCCATTGAATATAGGTCACCACCATTCTTTGAACAACCCGAGATGACCTACTATCACGGAGGAACTCGAGAACCTCAATATCTTGACTCCCCTAGAATGAACCAAAACCCACCCAAACCTGAACCGAACCATTCGGTTCAGGTGAACCAGGTCCAAGACAAGGTGTTGGCTAACTTGAGGAATACCATCCAATCTTTAGAAGCTCAGCCAATACCATGCATTGAAGCATTGGAGCCTATGATCAAAATGATTGATGAACTTAATAGTTCTCTATTGGATTTGCTCCAAAATGTTAGGGATAGGGGCCTGGGTGAGTTTCTACTTGGGAAATTGTCGAGGTTGAGGATGAAATTTGTGGTTGCCTTAGTCCAATCTTGGGATGATTCTCAAGATGAACCCCCTTTAGGAGAGCCAATATCTGAACCCACTCAGGCCCCTGTCGGGGGGGGGGGCACATATTCTAAGATCGGAGATGACCAAGTTGGTCTGGAGCAACCGATTCTAGATGAACCGATTGCTTCACCCGAGCTAGGGAAGCTAGGGAATGATGAGAAATATGTTTCCATGGATCATAAATTGACATATGATTTTGAGACATATATAAATGCAGATCAAGAATTCTTTGACTCAAAGGGTGAAGAATCTCTTAGTGAAGTCTCACTTGAGCGTAAGGAAGATAATTTTAGTGAGCCAAATGGGCCTAAGGAATTTGATGAACCATTTGAGAACCCGATAATAGAGGAATTTGATCATGTTGGGGCTAACTTGGACGATCTGAATCCTGATGATTCAATCAGTAACCCCATTGCTCAACCACATCCCTGAAGAGCTGAATTATGATATTTTTGAGATCACCAGACCCAAGTCAATCCTGATTGAGCCACAATTGTTGGATTTGGGTACTTTAGATGGGGTGTACAATGATTTGGAGGTCCTAGAAACATTGATTTTAGAGGATAGGAAGTTGGAAATAAAAATTTGGGAAGCTACTTCTGAGGGAACTATGATTTCAGATCTAAGGGTTCCTATTGACCTAAAACCACCAACTTTTTACCAGGACCCTTATGATATCTTTGAGATGCAACCCAAGCTCAGAATCATTGATTACCTTTTTGAGTTGAAATCTAAAAGGACATCTGAACCTATTGAACCATCTCTACCCATTGTCCGACACTTTGGTCTTAGTTTGCATACTACAAAATCGTAGGCCCAGCCCCGCAAGCTCTACACTCGAATGTCGACTTAGTCTCGAGTCCTCGTCAAGTAATTTTACTTTAATTTGGTGAATAAATTGGGATGATAAGTACACGACTTATCAACACGCCCTCTACTTTGAGGGGATTTTAAGTCTAAGCATCTACACACTATTTGCAATAACTCACTTTTCAGAGGTTTCTTTAGAAATTGGGAAGCTAATGAACTTTCTAGGATAGTATGGCTGGCAAGTTGTGGGTAACAACCCATTGGCCAGTTGTTCAGAGCCCAGTTACTTGACCACACTTATTCTACTACTTTTAGGTAAATCTTAGATCAGGGAAGCCACCTACTTAGAAAAAGAAAAAAAATGATGCTAAAAGATTTAAAAAAAATAGAAAAAGGAGAAAATAAAAAAAATAAAACCACACTTCGCCGCACGAGTATGGCTGGTAAGTTATCGTGGGTAACAGCCTATTGGCCGATTGTCCAGAGCCCAGCTCACAAAAATGCATAATAATTCCCAAAACACTTAGGGAAGAAGCGAGGAAGTAGAATAAACCGGGGAGATATACACTGGGTTCTCCCTTGTGTTGACCCCATAAAAAATAAAGTAGGGAGAAAGCTACCATTCGAAAAGATAAACCTTTAGGTAGAAACTCTTAAGGTCATCTGGGGTCGTAGAAACTCGAAGTCTATTTTAATGGCCGCCTAGTGAGTCTATCACACTTTCACAAGATGCTTAGCAGTTAGAGTCATTTTCGAGTCTTGGGTGGGTCAGGTAGTTGTAAAAAGTTATCCTGAAACTCTCAAACTCCGAAAGTCCAAAAAAATTAGAAAAGAAGAAAAACAAAAAAAAAATGTATCTTCCCTTTTCAAATAAGGTGAGGACTTGCGAAGTCTGCATTATGGTAGACACCCAAGTACTGATGAGTTTTCATAGTTTAGGACCTTAGTTGAAATTTTCTATTGTTAATAAACAACTTAGGCCTAAGCAATCAAGTCCTAATTTTGTTTTTATACATAGCATGTAGTTTAATTTTACTAGGGACTAGAAAAAGATAGGCATGGGGGTATGATGTAGACACATCCATTTAGGTTAAAATGCCTATTTATGCATGATCCTAGGCTTAGATTTGCATTCCATATTATAAATATTACATAGCAAGCATCATTTTGCATTTAGAGTAGTTGTGTATATTTTAGGTTAATTGGTCCTTTTTGTGGTCAGGAGAGAAGGCGATTTATTTTGAAGCCTCGGATTGACGATCCAACCATATGGATCTGATCAAGACGATGATCAGAGTCCAAAGCCTCCGAAATTGCCTTGATCGGAGTCCCATAGCACCATATGCAGTCCGAGGAAAATCAACGGCCAAGGGACTAGGTGACGTAATTTAGAGCTTTAAACGACAAATCCGATCGTGCGGATAGATTTAGGTCAACAATCGTAGCCCAACAACGCGAAAGTCGACTCAATCCAACCTCTATAGCAGCCCTTACAACGAAAAGAAGATGGACGGCCTAAATCGTGCCACGTGGCGCAACCCAGGATGCCCATGCTCATGCATGTGCCACCGTACGCGCACAGCAGCGTAGGTGCGCGCGTGCAGAGGCATGCACGCGCAGTAGCGCAGCAGGGGTTCATGGGCATGTGCGGAGGCAGCGGCAGCAGCGTAGCGCCCGTGAGTGCGCGACACGAGCACGTGGAGTGTGCCAGCGCAGCGATTGGTGGGCACGTGGGCTATCTTCAACGACGTTTGCAACGGACCTCCAACGATGTTTATGATCATCACTAAATGTCCTATATACGAATTTGATTCTTTCCTCCACTATAAAAGAACCCCTACCCCTCCCATTTTTCTTCATCTCTTCCTTTCTTCCTCTCACCACCTCCAAGGCTCTAGAGAGAGCTAGTCCCAAGGTCGGGATGCTCCTCTAGAGTAGAAAATAAATATTTGTTCCCATCTCTCATCCCCCTTCGTGGAGCATCCCGTGGTCGTCTTCTCACCTCCCTTCAGGAAGAAGATCCTCGCCACGACGTCCTACCTCGCCCCCGTCCTCTGGCTCCGTCCTCGTTCGTCCTGCTCCTCACCACCTTCCTCCAGGCGGCGTCAGAGTGAGTCATCCTCCGAGCGACCGTCGAGGGGGATTCTTCTCATCTCCATCTATCTTTACTGCTTTCTAGTGTAGTTTTTCCCGCTTTCATAGTTGTAGAAAACATTTGCTTCAAAAATATATGTGATTGTTTCTCTCTCTCTCATATTTTGCAAGTATATTAGTTAGATAAGAATTCATCGACCTGATCTCTTGCCCTATTAAAATAACAAAAAAATAACAAAAGATAAAAACAACAAGAAAAAGCAAAATGCGTATCTTTCAAAACCGAACGTTCGCCTCCCCGTGTTCGATCTGGGACTCATTTTTCAAGTTTCGGTTATAAATTTTATTTGATCGATGGATTTTCTCGTGAATCGAATTATGACAACAGGTTTTCCAAACTCGAATCTTTTCGCTTGCAAATTTAACGTCATCAAGATACGATGTGTGCAATACGAGGGACTTATCCCAGTTAGATCATCAAGAGTCCATCCGATGGCTCTTCGATGCTGCTGGAGAACAAAAATCAGCTTGGTTTCCTGTTCAGATGTGAGTCGGGAATTGATGATCATAGGAAACATTTGATTGGAAAACAAAAAGACATACTTCAGATGATCTGGGAGGGGTTTCAATTCCAGTATCGGATTATCAGCAGCAAGTGGGGGTTTGAGATGGGCCTTAGAAGATATGGTGGAAGGTATGGGTAGGTTTGGATCATCTCTAGGCTTCTCTATCTATGTGTCAAGACTTCTTGAGGTTGAGGATCAAGGATAATCACGTTTTCCTCTATAATCGGGTCCTCAACCATAGAACTGATGTCACATACTTCTTCGATTGCCCCACAGTTTATTCCTTTCTCAGCCTTAAAGATATCAATCTTTAATGTCTTGTTCCTAAATTTTAACTCGATCTGGCCCTCTTCACAATTGATATTCACCCTAGCAGTGGCTAGGAACAATCTCTCTAAGATGATTGGTGTGTTCCTCAGGTTTTCAGGAGTATCCATGTTTAATACGATGAAGTCCACTGGGAAATAGAAATCTCGAATCCTAACTAGAACATCCTGGAGAACTCCTCTAGGTGACTTGATTGATCTTTCTGCTAACTGCAAGGTCACCTCAGTCGGTTTGAGCTCAGTTTCCTCAAAATGATCTAGTAGGGATGTAGGGATCAAGTTTATGGAAGCTCCTAAATCCAATAAAGCTCGATCGAATTCAAGGTCATCGATCTTACAGGAGATCAAAGGGGTGCCAAGATCTTTTACTTTCTGCGGGAGTTTGCTTAGGATGATTGAGCTGACTTGCGCAGACAATACGATCGGACTCCTGTCCTTATTTCGTGACTTACGCTTTGGTGTACATAAATCTTTCATAAATCATGTGTAAATCGGTACGTGGCGGATCGCATCCATCAAGGGGATGTTTATCTAGACTTGCTCAAAGAGCTTGACCAGGTCTTCCTCAAGTACCACGAGTTTGGGTTTCCCCTTTCCTTTGGTTAAGGCCTCAGGAAATTGAACCTCAGTAGGTTCCTCTAGGATTTGTTCAGGCTTTGGATTTGAGATAGGAGTGTCCTGGATAACCATCCTAGGGTTAGGCTCTGAACTAACAGGTCTAGAGTGGCTAGGATAAGGGGGATCTTGGGTCGATTTGCCACTACAGGTTGTGACAGAATTAAGGCCTACCTGGTTTTGGTTTGGAGTTGTCAAAAGAGGTGGTTGCTGCTGATATACGATGTCAATGCCTCCATCTCATAGAGTGATGGAGTAGAAGGGGCCTGATAAACATAGTGAGCTTGTCCCTGATTCAGGTTCATAATGCATCTTTGGTTTGGCATATCATTTGGATTTGGCAGAGGTTGGGATGGGAGAGCACCAGGCTAGCGAGACCTAGCCATCTGTGCAAGTTGATTTCGAACCTCTGTGATCTCATCCTTATGCAGTTTTTGCATAGCTGCATTGGTCTTTTGAATGTCAGCCAAGGTTTGTAGAATTAGATTCATTTGATCTTCCCTTGATGGCTCGAATTGGTAATTCGAATTGGATTTAAGCTGAGCAGGCTGATATGGGCACGGAGCCTGTGGTTGGGGTTGGAATTGAGGTCTCGAGTTCTGATTATTACTTGACCACGCAAAGTTGGGATGATTGCCTCATCCAAGGTTATAGGTGTTAGAGAATGGATCATTTTGAATGGCATGGAGATCTTCGCAGGCCTGAGGAACTCCAAATAAGTCAAAATACAAGGGTTCAAAGTTCCCCCAACTAGAGTAGGTAGGTCCAGAGTTTCCTCCGAACCTGGGATTAGATGGGGGTGGATATGGGTCCATCTCCTGATGAGGGTGGTGGTAAATATTATGCACAACCTCTTTACCTGAGGGCGGTTGTGCATACATCTTTTGTTGTACGGCGGTGGCTCTCTACAGATGTCAAGTCAATTCATCCACCTTCTCAATAATAGAGACCTTATCCAAGCAACTGGCCACCAATTCTAGATCGATGGATAAGGATAGGACTTGAGTCTCGTGTGCCCCTCGCGTGTTTGTCAATGCATGGGTGGTCGTTCTGTCAAATACACCCATAGATTCATTGTTTATGGAGTTCTCGCACATGTTTTCGCGAATCTCCCAAACTATATCTTCATGCTGACCCATGATGTTTCCACCACAGGTTGCATTGACAAAAAGTCTAATATCCTCATGGAGTCCCTAGTAAAAGGAATGGACTTGTTCCCATTTAGGAACTCCGTGATGGGGGCATTTTCGCATGAGATCTAAAAAGTGGTCCCATGCCTTATGAAGTGGTTCTCCCACATTCTGCATGAAGTGTGTGATATAATGCCTCAAACCATTCGTCTGACCAACTAGAAAGAATTTCTTCAGGAATTCAGATTGGAGTTCCTCTCATGTATTGATCAGACGGGTCAGAGTCTGATACCAGTGCACAGCATTATCCATAAGTGAGAAGGAGAACATCTTCATGAGCAGGATGTCCCGATTCTAAATAAGTGGCACTAAGGTCTGGGCCAGATGTTTCAACTGTTTGATGTGCTAGTAAGGATCTTCAAAGTTTTAGTTGTGGAATTTTACAATATAGCTTAAGTTCAATGTCAGGTCCTCTAGCTGGGATTTGCACCTTGGGTTCAATTGCCACCGCAGCGGGATTGTAATGATCTCGCATCTGAGGATGCTGCAGTGGGTTCATGAAAGCCTGGAATAGATCGTTGAGGAGCTATAACTAATTTTGAAGATTGGGTTCTTCTTCTTAGTTCTCCATGGATGTAGATGATGGAGATCTGGGCTCAAAAGCAGATGAGTTGGAAGATATGTCAATCTAGTTAGGCGGTAGCACAAACAAATTGGTCAAGGCTTGGCCTCAATGAGAGTGAACTGCTAGCGGAGGCCTCAAGGGTGATCTTAAGGACCTCCTCCCGAATATGCACTATGGAACCAGATGAGGGACAAAATGTGTGATGGACCCAATAGAGGCACCCAAAAATCTTTGGATGACTAAGGAGGTTTGAGGCTGATGATACCTCTACATCAGAAAGTCACTCACCCAAGAATTACTTGGGCAGATAGGAAGGGAGAGTCCCGCAAAGACCCCTACATGGTAGAGCTTCCCCACGGGTTACAGGGTTTCCCCCACCTAACCTTCCATGTCACTAAGAATCCAAGTAGACTAGAATGAGCAAGCTTGACCCCTAAGTCTACCAATTTTAATCCTGACTTTTGTGCCTTGAATTTCACTTGAACTTTTAGAATTGATTGTGATTTGTGACCTAATTTGGATGTTGGTTAACCCATAAGGTGGGTCAACTTCACCTAACCTACCCTAAAATTTAGGATGAGTTGGGTAAAGAAACCAAAATCACCTTGACTGGTTTGCAAATAGGTTATTAGATCCCAAATTTTAGTGATTTAAGTGATTGTTAGAGCCTGTTTTTAGGGTTCACTTGATTAAATTAATTCAACCAAGGCTTAGGTAACACACGATGCGGGAAATCTACTTTCTTTAAATTAGGCAAGTGTGTTTTCCTTGAAACCCTAGTTTGGCTCTACTTTCCAAGTCCAATTCCTTCCAAAATTGGCACCTAAGGCTCAATCAAGAAGCTAGGTGAATAGCCCCAGGCACCTTAAATCCCTAATAGGTGCAAGTATTAGGATAGGGATTTCTTAATCAAACCAAACCAAATCAAGCAACTTAGATGATTAATTCTATGAAATAATGCACGTTGATCCTAATTGACTCTTGCTTTTATTCCTTTCCAAAAATGAGGGGCTTAAGAAGGGAATGAAATTACCTACCCCTGGAGTGATTGTTCGTGTAGCTGATCTTCAGATGTCCCTCACAAAATCACAACTGATCAGATAAAGCAAGTTAGTATCAAATCAGAATTGTAATCAATGAATGAAATGCGCATTTCTCCTCGGCAACGGTGGCAAAATGTTGCGTGCGAAAATCGTCATTTAAAATATAGCGTTGTAGTATAGTAACAAAAATTGCGACAACATTTAAATTTATAAAACTCAAGAAACAGAAGTGAGTTTGAGGTCGTCCACATGGAGCAAATTGTCAAATTGAATCACTAATCTCAATATTAAGAATAATATGCAATTAGAATCTAAACAATGCTCAATGTATATCAGAATAATATCTAAATAAAATCAGTAGTGCAAAAAGATGCAGTTAAAATGGTGGTTTGATCCACCAATTTAACCTTAATGTTAAGCTTTAATTCAATCTCAAATATATGAATAGTAATCTCAACCAAATGTAACCACAGTAACCAGCAAAATCAGAACAAGGCCTTAGATGACGGGTTAAAGGCTCAGATGCCTTAACCTTAAGCCTCAGCAGAAGCCAAGGGGACAACAGCAGTAGAGAGACACAAGGATCTCGTAAGCACATGGCACAAGGGCCTCTCAAAGTCTTTAGAAGGCTAAGTGTTAAGTGCGGGAGAGAGCACGATTCTCGAGGTGCAAAACCCTCCTCCCTCCTCAAATTTCTTTCCTTGAGAACCAAACTAGACCCGGATATAACTAGGCAATCGGATTCAGCCCAGACCCGTAGGTAGAATCGTAGGCGAGGGCGCATGAGGGAGCACGTGCATGAGCGCGTGCGTACAGGTGTGGAAGGGGACCTCACCCCGTGCATGCTGAGGCAATAAGCCATGAGCGTGATTTCATTTTATATGCTATCTCATGCCTTTACGTCTCTAATGTGGGACTAAAGACCCAAGCTGTCTTTGCACGCAGCTCCACATGTCTGCAGCTAATGGATTCATGGAATTGAAGTTGTGGCTGTTGTTCCTTCAATTAATTGAAACCCCAAGTGGGTTTCTGGGCCTAGTCCGCATCAAATGCAAGTGGTAGCAGGTTGAGTGAGAGCTGGGAAGATGCAGAAGTGGTCAGAGAAGACAAATGTAGCAACGAAGATCCGACGAGTACCTAAAAAAGGAAATACAGCCTTACGACCTTGTCAGAAATGTTCAGGAGCATCATTGAGGGTGACGAGTGTCGTGGTGGTCGTGGTGTGTTGTGAGGATGTGTGTGGGTGAGTGGCAATGTCGGAGAGGGTGAACAAAGAAGGTGGTGTTCGGTAGGGTGCTTAGGTGGTCATAAGGAAAAATTGGGAGAGGACTTTTGACGGTGGGGTTATGGCGGAGCTTCTGGGAGTCCTAGCAGGTGGATTGGAGGTCTATGGTAGTCGCATAGCTCCGTCGAAGCTTCTCTAATACTAGCGAAGACGGAAGTGGTGCAGTTCGTACGGCTATTGAGAGTGGGACTTGAATGGATAAAAGTGAAGTGGGGGTTTAGAGGAAGAGATTAGAGGGAAGGAAGAGGAGCAATAGGAAGGAGTAGGCACTGGTGTTGGCAGGCCGACGCTGAAGAAGATGAAGAAGACGGCGAGGTAGGACGGCGACAAAGTAGAGGACGAAGACTCTTAAGGTGGCTGGCAAGGAGCGGAGGACCGAGATGAAGATGAAGAACCTCCCAATTTGATTGTTGGAAGGTCAGACAAAGGAGATTGGGGGGTGTCACCGGAGCTCAAGAGCGGTTTAGCTGAAGGAGAGAAGGAGAGGGTATTGTGGCCTTTTTCTGAGCTAAGGAGAATGGTCAGGGATTGAGGCCTCTTTATAGAGCTCCAGATCAAGCTCAAAAGCAAGGGAGGGCTTTATTTGGTTGCGCAATCAGAGAAGAAGACCCCTTGATTTTCTTGAGCTCGTTTGAGCTCTAGAGATCTTCTCAGAGTCTTTGATCTGGCTTGAGCGATTGGGAATTACTTGAGGATTAGTCTCTCAAATTTTGGAGAGATTTGTCTTTGATTTGAAGGAGAAAACCTCCCTCGAATCTCGCTGCTAAGCTCAGGTTCACACCAATGGTGGCAGGGTCCAAAATAAAGAAAATGATGAGAAGCTAGGAACCCATTTGCAATAAATTCGAAACCTGAGGGGTTAAATGTAAGAAATAGAGTTTTAAAGGTCTAAATTGCAAACTAGGTCAAGGACTCTGATTGGGTCCAAATTTTGGTGTTAACCTAATTTGTACCCAAGGAACTTGATGATGAACTTAGATTTGAGTTTTGACCACGTTTGACAAGGCAATTTGCACAAAAGCTCAAATTAGGGCAAAATTCTGTCTGAAACTCTGTTTAGGTCAAAATTGGTTCAAATGGTCAAACCAAGTGTACCAAATCTCTTAGAATAATTTTCAATGAATTTTGGGAGGTTTATATAAATTTTGTTCTGACCAGAACCTCTTCTATTTAAGCAGGTTGATAATTAGGGTTATGCGTACTATTTTGGTTCTTGCAATGCGTGAAACCCCATTTTTGTCAATGTTGACCCACTTTTTGGACTTTTGATCTTATTTGACCTTCATTTAACCACTGAGTGACCTCGTGCTTAATTTGCATTTGTGGCGTGTTGTTAAACTGCAGAATTAACCCTGATTTCCCATCCTCTTTTGAAATCAGAATAATGCAGAGTTATGACCCTAAGATGATTAGGTAGGAGCTTTTATCAATCAAATGGACTAAATATGGCTATTTAGGACAGATGATGGTGTTCCCATCAGATTTTCCATTCAATCCATCTATTCACAAACCTCCTTCTTCTGTTTTAACTACAACATTCACTTGATTATTATGGATTTGATTCCTGTGCTTGATTTATAGATCAGAGATTTAATTTGATTTAATTTGTGTTTAATCGAGTGAATTCAGTGTGTTTGAGTCCAATTGAGTCTATGACAATGAATTGAAACTCTTTGAGATGGATTTGAATCGAGTGTGTGTTTTATGCATAATTTCAATCCGAGGTATTATTTTTGGTCCTTGGTCTGAGCTAGCAAGAGTTGAGGTTTTTTTGACGCATGGTTTTTTAGGCTCCCGTTGTGACCTTAGTGGCTTTGAAGCATCGCAGGATCATCATGGACGCTAATCAATGGTGTACAGGTGTTTTGATGTGGTAAAATCACTGTGGCGATCTCTGATTATTCGCCTACTTGGGAAACATTCTGATTTCATAAAAAATGAGTTTAATATGATCTGCAAATGTTCATTGAGTTTTAGAATGTTTTAATGAATGTCTGAAGGAGTTTCCAAGATCATTTGAACACCTAAATTAATCCCTTCTCTTTGTGTTGTTTATAACATAAGGGAAGAAATTAATTAGGGTTCCTACAGTTGTAGATCTTAGACTTGATTTATATTGTATGTTAGACCTTCTGGGGAATAATTGAGATGTTTGATGTTGGATTTAAGTATTGGAATCAAATTTGATTGGAGTTGAAGAGTAGCAGCAGCTGCTCTGATTTTCTTTGTAAGGTCTGGACATTCCAATGGTTCCTCGTCTCTAATTTTGAGAGATTGTTAGATGAAATGGATTTTTTATGTTGGATACAAATGGTTTTTGCTCAATCAAGACCTGTTAGGTTTGATTTTCATGTAGCTACAGTTGCAGCAGCAACTGGAACACCAACTACAGCAATCACAGCAGCTGCTAAAAGTGCAACAGCAATGTATTGGATGGTCAGGATTTTAGGAGGATTCGAGGATTTATTGAGCTGACATTGTAGTGTAATGATAGAACTTCATGTAACAAGCATTCCTATACTGTTGAATCTTAAAATCTGATCTAAATTGCTTGTATATTTAGTTTGAAAGTCATGTCAACAGCATGTAATGTGGTCTAACTATCCAAAACTGAGATTCAATGAAATTTGAGATGAAAATCATATTTTATGGTTCAAAGATGTTGTATGTAGTTTGCTAGACATATCTAACACTTTATATCTTCATTCTAGCCATTAGAATCCATTTTAGAACCTTAGGTTTCACTTTAATCACTCTTTTAAGGCATAAATTAGGTTAACTTATACATAAATAAAAATCATTAAAAAATCAAAAAAATAAAATAAAAGGGTCTTAGTAAGATTATGTATTTTTTTAGGTGTATGTCAAGTATCTAAGTATTCTGAACCTTTGACTTGAAAGAACATACCAGCCAACGATTCAGTATACTTTGGAATTTAATAAAAGAACCAAAGTCTAAAATACCAAAGAGAAACTTCTCTCTCTCATCTCACCCTTTCTCTCTCATCCTCTACCTCTACTCTACATATAAAAACTATAAAAATTAGAAAATGCCCAAAAAGACTCAAAAATACCTTGTATAGTATATATATACTTGTAAATATAATTTAATACTAAGCTATATGTAGATATTGTAAAATATGTAAATAATGTACATAAATAACTTATATATGTATTCTATATATTAAATTAAATATTTAGAATTATTTATTATAAATATAACTTTATCGTATAATTATATATTAATTTATATTAACTTAGATGTATATTATCATAAATAATTATAAACACCTAGGTATATACTTATAATCACCTGTAATACTATATATATGTATTTAACTAATTATTATATATTTTACTATACGTGTAAATTAATTTAATTATGTAATTATTGTACATAATTAAGTTATTAAGTTAATTAAGTACATTATTAACTTAAAATAAAATAAATTAGTAAATTTAGTTATTAATGAAGTAATTTATATTGTACCTGTACATATAGTAATTTTAAGTATTTTCAACCTATTTGTACTACAGTTATAATGTATTATAGTATTTATAACTGAAATATGTACATAACTATCTAAAACGTGTATTTAAATGTAAATAAATTAAAATAAAGTCTCTAAAATAAATTAAAAATGTATAATAAATACTTTAATGTGTAAATTAACTCTGTATTAAGTCAATTGCATGATTAATTAACCAATTTGTACTGTAATTAAGAAATTAAACCTTAATTTAACATGTATAAACCACTAACTTTAACTACTTTTTACATATAATTAACTAAGTTATAATTATAAATTAATTGTATGATTATGTAGCCCTATATAAGGGCTTTGTAACCATATAATTTAATTTTAATTTAGACTTTAATTGGGCACTCAAATCGATGCCTAAAATCACCTCCAGCGTAGCACTGTGCAGCACCAATTAAGTGCTAGCAAATGGTGCCACATCGTGGATGCCAAAGTGAACGCTGGCATATAAGTTGAAGCCTTGTTGTTGGCTTCCCATTCATCATGGCACAGGGCGCCTCCTCACCATATACCATTCCCTCTCCTTTAATCTGATACTGAGCATATGAGCATACATTTGTACAGTGCTGGGCTAGGAGCGATGCACTGTAGCGGGCTTGATATTGGGCCCAAAATCGAACGAAAAAAATGTACCTAATTGAACTAGGTTTGGTCCTTAATAGTGGTCTGGTCCCACCCTCTTGGGTGCTATGTATCCCACAAACTGAACCGACCCGCCCATAAAAAAAACCCAATTTTTGGGTTAATGAACAGTGATCCATGTGTGTGTGGGAGAGAGAGAGCATCCTAAAAAAATTCTAACTGTTAAGAAGGAAAGGAGAGTGAGTTACTGAATGCGACTAAGTGTAGAAGTCCTTTGTGACTTGTGTGTGTGTGGGCTTGTGTGTGTATTCGTATATGTATACATATAAGTATAGTATACTAGTATATGTATTTAAATAATGTAAATAAATATATGTAAATAATATATACAGAGGTATGGTATAAATGTATATGTATATATGTAGAATATAAGTAGAATAGATATTGTTTGAGCCTTATATGTATATAAATAACACTAAGGTTTTAGTGACAGTTATATCTGTCACTATAGATATGCATATATATTAGTAAACATATTCTTTTACCTTATGTTATGTATATATTTTACTAAGGTCTATACTGACATATATATATACATTACTATACATATAGAATATGTTACTAAAGATAGTAGTATGTTAATATAACTTAGTATAATATATATTAGTAGCTATTTTTGTACCTATACTTAGGTATTATTTAGAGTAGTTGTATATAACTAACTTAGTGTAATTTTAATTGGTTTTTGATGCCTATTTTTTGTAAATTAGTTTAAGGCATTGTAGTGTTTACTAATCATTTCTTTTGTATGTAATTAACCAATTCATTCATTAATTGATTCATTGATTCATTTTGTAAATAAAATTAACATTTTTGGACATAGAGAGTGATATATAACAATAACTGTCTCCCAGTGAACGACCTGAAAACTAACCAGTAAAAATTGTAATTAAATAAAATGACGCGACATCTATTTACATTGTAACAAATATACTACAATAATGACATTTCACAACAACAGTCTGCACCTACATCGACGGTCAGTAGCTGTCGGTATAGGTCAAAAGGACTGTCGCTGTAGCTCCAAAGAGCTATTCCAATGGTCATTGAAGGTGTTCTCTTAAGAGGCGTTGCTGTAGGCAACACCGACGGTTTTTTACCGTCGGTGTTGCACTTTGACCTATAATAACGGTCACAGCCTAGAAGCTGGCCATTTTTTGTGATAGTAGCAACAACAACACTTTTATCTGTCGCTGCAGGGAAAAAATATGTTGCTAAAACCATCATAATAAGTAATAACTCTAATTGTCTTTTTAACATAATAACAACACGACCATTTGTCACTAGATCTGTCAATATAGATATCAAAGCAATATTTTAATAGAATTAAGATTTAACCTTATCATCAACAACAATGTTTACCCTCATTCAAGTAAGATTAAATGAAAACATATAAAATATAACACTTTTGAAATAACAAATTGAATTATTCATAAAAGCATACATGTACATCCAATGGAACAATTTTTCCATATGATTATAAAAGAAAATTGTCTATAATTGGCATGAGCCACAATTATCCATCAATCTCTCTCTATACACTCTTAAAGTAGTAGACAACATTCCAATCTAAGGCTAGAAGGTACTAGTAGCTCCTATCCTAGAAGTTCATCAAAATATAAACCCTCCTTAAATCTTCCTCCAAATGTTCTAACGGTTCATTAGTTGCTAGGTACTTCAACTATGAGATCTTGAGCAGCTCGCAAAGGTTTTTGATCAAAAATATCAACTTCGAGAAACAAAACTTCACTTGACTCTCCATTTCTAGCTTCTGTTGTACACCTAAAACAGAATGAGAACCATAACCATGAGGAACAGAAGGAACTTAACATTGAGAAAAGAAATAAACAAAGAACAACAGTCAGAAAAGAGGTATTATTCTCCATGGTATTCATCACCTCATTTTCATGGATACATTAGGATTCATGAAATGCATCCTTTTTTTCTTTGAAAGGAACAATGCATCCTTTTTCCTTTTCTTTCTAATGGTTAGCATGCACAACCATATGGCTAAACAACAAGCACACATTTGGTAATGCAATACTCCATCAAGAAATGGACAAAAAAACAATAACTTGATGCCATTCTAAAAATTCAATTAAACAAAGGTCCGACCAATGGCCAATTCTTGTGACTTTTTATTAAAAACAAAGTTATCAACATTGAAACATGCCTAAAAGAGAAGTTTTCAGTAGTAAGGATTCTTTCACATATAGAGATGGAGAAATGTAATAACATGATTGGTACATCAAAAACCAACAAATGATAAGTTTCATAGGGTATGCAAACTAAACCCTTGAAAAATAATCAATCCAACATTTTACTCTGTAAAAAAGAAATTGAATTCAATAAATTACACTTTGTAACAAGCACCTGAAAGAATGGATGATGAAGTGCCATTGCTATAGTTAGCCTTTTATGTGGGTCCCATGAGCAAAGTAATCGCAGCTTCAAAATGATGGTTAAAAAATGTACATGCAAATTTGTTTCTCCTAAACTTACAGATATGAATGTAGTACAAAACCAAACAATACAGTATACACCAATACATGCGAGATCCATCTTTATCATGATCAGAAAAAAAATGTAAATGGTTGAAATTTACCTTTAGTGCATCTAAACATCAGCTATATTAAGTGTTAGTTAAGGTTAAGAGTTACTATGGTACTTCTAAGCATGTACATTTTATAGAGATACTTTAATTTTTAAAAATATATTCTTCCACAGAATATTTTTTCTTTAAAGCTGAAACTAATGGAAATACCACAACACTTCCAAAAATGTATAGTTACCTTGCGAGGAAGGTAACAATACTAATAAGTCTGCACTTTTGAACTCCAAATTAGAAGAAACAACAATGATTCAGTACAATATGAATTGACTGGCTCATCCATATTAAACAAGGAAAGGTTTTATAACTATGTATTTCTTGAGAGCTTATAACTAAGTATGTATATTAAAGGAAAAATTGAGGGGAAAAAGCCAAACCCTTAAAACAAGTAGTTGTGAGCACATCAAATAATCAAATTGCTACATTAATTTTTAGTAAATGAAAGTAACACTTTCTTGATGTTCAAAACATTTTACCTTGTCTTGAATAAAACCTACTAATTAGTCGAAGTATTTTATATTAAATAATAACCAAGCAAAATAACGCGACACTATTAAAAAATAAAACGGAAAACTTGTTCCCACGCAATGCTATCCATGAACAAGAATGAGAACAAGTGAATGAGAAATAAACCTGTAGAAATTGGTAATTCAGCATTTCAGCAAGTACCTCTTTGTAGGGGTTCCAATAAAACTACATATTTTGTAAATCTCATCAGCTACACTGCGTTGACCAAGGCCAAAAAGATCAGTAACTACATGCACACCAAAAGGATCAGATAATTTGCATAAAAAATCCACAGGTTACTATATTATAAAAAAGGAGACCAAACAACATGGCAATTTGGTTGAGAGGGTACAAAGGTAAAGCATATGGTCTGCAACATTCCATACCTTACTCCAAGAAACAAGGGATGAAGCATGAATAATTCCACCATAATGGCCCACATTGCCCACATATTTGTGAACAAGCGAAGGTGAGTACTGTCAACACTGATATGATAGTAACAATTACATGACTATCACAGCTATGTGAAGAGATGACTTACCAACAGTCGAGTCATATGTGGGTGATATGACCAAAATCTTGGGTGCACGATGCTTGCCAATTATGGGGGAGACATGCAATCATCTATCAGATGCCAAAGCATAGAAGAAATCAAAGATAAATTATCTTAAGTTCAATAACTTACCACTAGGTCAAAACATATTCAGTAATAGAGCTTGAGAACAAATTTCATGAGCAAGCCCAAAATCTGCAATCTTGATGACATCCTTTGACCAGTAAATTTTCTGCAATACAAGAAAAAACAAATTGAATCATAATAATTTCAACTAAAATTCATCCTTGCAACATACTTCCATATGGTATGCAAATCAAGTACATGGGAGAACTATTAACCTAACAATTGCAATCATAGTCATCTACTTATCTGTCTTGTAAGAGTGGTCGCTATCACATGCCACATTATTATCATGACACTTTACTTCTGGACCTTTTGTGCAGTTAGTAGTCTTATATATTATTTCAGTTTTATGTAAATTTAAGGATATCTCTTTTATTTTTTTAATAGATCTCATTCTGCTAATAAAATTTCAAAAACTCGAAAAGTAACTTTACCAACCTTCTTTACCATGATATTAGGAGAAACACTAGACAACAAACCCACTGGCTTATATTAGATGTTAAAATGGATTGGATTGTATGAGAAAAATATCAATATGTTCAAATCTGATTAGATTATTAATTTGGCAAATCCCAACCAATATAGCTTCTAGCAATATATTTAGCAAGGTACATATATAGCAATATCTGATGTGTGTAACCTGCTTCATGTTCCAATCGTACTATCGCTTTGCGACGGCAAGTGCAAATCACAACAACACCCTCCCTTCCTTTGACAACTTGTATGCACCTGCCTACAATCAAAACATGTCAGAAAAAAAAAAGAAAATCCAAAGTAGTTATAGGAAAAGAGCAACATGCCAAGCAACAATACATTTGGAGGGGCGAACTCAAGGGCCTTTGGCTCGATGGCAAGTGTTGCCTTTCCCTTGCACGACATCTCTATTGAGTCTCCATCAATCAATACAACTACATACGTCACAATAGTTTAAAGCATCCTTTCAGTAAAATTTTTTTGCTATTTAGGTAAGATAGTGGAAATCTCTTCTACCTTCATACATTTTATACAAAGTATTAGCATTACTTCCCAACTAGTGCAGCTATACCTAACTCTACATTTACAATCTCCATTACAAAAGTTACATAGAAGTGTCATATAACATGTCATGCTTTGGGTATTTTCCATCTCAAACATTTTGTATGATTCTAGAATTCGGTTCCTAAAGCTAGCAATCGAAGTAGATAATTTAAGATAAGAAAGTCATTTTTGAAAGTCATGGTAAAAGTTCTAGTTAGAACCCATTATTCCTGACATTTCATTCTTACTAATTGTAAATGCCCATAAGCTACCATATTAAATTGAAAATTTTATTCGAAAAGATATATAAGTATTCTTAAAATTAGCTGCTAATCTTAAACACATCTTTAGTTAACAAGATGCCCTTTGGTCTACGAATACAATATTAAAAGCCAACAGATATTCAATTCTTAACCAGAAAGAATCAACAAAGTTGCCCTTAGAATATGGAACAAAAAAGTTAGCATCCAAACATAATGAGAGACCACATGTAGAACTATATCTATCCAAGAATTGGAACCACTTACACAATCATAAAAGCATCCCAACAAGGGTGGTTTCTCCTGGAATGTGTTTCTCTAATTCAACCTTAGCACTTGAAACTTCAAAGGTCAAAACCACTGTAGGCTATCCTTACTTAGCAATGACCAAAATGAAGTAGAAATCCTTTTTCCTTAATTAGAAATAGAGTCAAGGTAAAAGCAATCATACTACTTAACCATGACACTAGTAAGTCAAACTTTGCTTCCAAATTATAGGTTGCTCACTGTAAGACAGAGGAAAAGAATAATGCGTGCAAGTATACACTCCCACGTAATGTGACCAGGTATATATATATAATACCAACCTTGCTCACAAGTGCATGCATACACATATACCCCCATATAATACATAAACCTACATAAATATACACCTTCATACATATTTCAGCCACACATTTTAATTGTACACCCCAAACCAATACATGCCAAAAATACATCTACATACCCACCAATATGTATAATACACACACCTAAGTTAATAGTCACTCTCTTGCGGACCCTGCTAAAGTGTAACCGTATGGATATTCTCCAACAATTCTGAAATTCCACCTCCCTAGCAGCTGACAAAGTGCCCCAAAAGGTAGGTGTCCAGTTTTCATGCGAAAGATCATTCAATGATCCAGACCAACAATCTACCAGGGTAGCATTAGGTGTACAAGCCAGGCCATATAGATGTGGATAGGACTCAGCCAAAAAACCAAAGGAAAGCCATGAATCTCTCCAAAAGAAGAAACCATCTCCTGACCCCACTCTTGGAGTGAAGAACTCCTCAAGATGTGGAAACAATTGGACCAAACCTTTCCAAAATGCAGATTCACCACCTAAAAGAGTGCCATCATGCTCCCAATCTAGAACATCACCATGAGGAGTCCTAAATAACCTTGTGTGCAAGTGACAATCCACCCCACAACAGATGTACACCACTTGGCAGGTAAAGCCTCATTTATCATGCATAGGCGGTGAACTCCTAAGCCCCCTTTATGAAGTGGCCTGCAAACATCCTTCCAAGTGACCAAATAGCCAACCCTTCCTTGCTCTGATCCCCCTTTCCATAAGAAATAGCGACAAAGATCAATGCTTTGACAAATTCACTTCAGAAGTTCCTCTGAGTTTGACGTGGGGGATGATAGACTCTGGTTGCAAATATAAAGCTGACAGCCCAACCTTTGGGGTTCTGGGATGGGTTATTCCTCTCTCCCTTGTGGCATAGCAATCAAGGCTATGTTCGTGGAAACCTCCTCACAATTCTCATGTTTGTTCGAATTCAGGGGATAATAGCCTCTACTCAAATAACATTGACAATCCTATCTTTTGGGGTTCAGGTGAGCATGGGGTTGTTCTCTTCTCTAGGGTGCTCCTAAAAATGTCCACACTCCCTGTGTAGATGAAACCCTTACCACAAATTATTGTGTTTGTCGAAACTTATACTATGTTCACCACAAACATTGTTAGGGTAACCCCTCACACCATCTTAGTCATCTTACCTACAGTCATAAACCAACTCCACATTACGAAAGGGATAAGCACCTCCAGAAGTTTTCAATATGGATCCCACCTACCAAATCAACAATAAGAAAAATGCCTGTGTCTAGCCATGCGTAGCTGATGAATTTAAGAGTGCATTTTAGCTTCCATCCCACAAGGCAAGGGCAAAAGCTTCTTTAAAGACAGCAACCCCAGAGGATTTATGAGGTTTTACCACTATGAAACTACACTAATAAAGGAAGATACTCTCAGAATTTTCCATGGATCATTGTATCAATCACCCTCTGGATGACAAGAGGTTTCTTTTAATAAGAAAAGTGTGAAAAATGAACTAGTATATAGAATCCCACATAGCTCAATGAAAATTCTATCCATCTGCTCACTTCAATGACCCATTTATACATATGGCAATAAAGAGAAACATATTTATAATGCATGCATCAGCAAATGTAGTCTTGGTTCTTTCTCGAATTTAGATAGAGTTTTCATGCTTTTCTTCTAGTGTGTATAGCATTGTTCTTCAGTACAATAGCATTCATTTCCATTTAACTTTGGAAAGATTTGTAGGGACCCTCCCAGGTTTGTGGAGGGCACCACAAAAATCATGTTCCAAATACCATGTCCAAGTCAATCACTTGACCTCTAAACTCAATTTGTGAATGTCCATGAATCATACAATAAATAATTGCTTTCAGTACATAATCTCCATAAACAACATCTCAACATAAATAATAAACCAGAAAAAATTTACTTCTGTCCAGGAAAGCCTTTTTAAATGTGGGTGTCATTGAAGTGTAAATATTACTTGACAAAAGATTTAAGACAATCTTTGCAGAAGTTTAGCAAATTTAGCACCCACTTTATCCTCTCTTATAAGGAAGTCAAAGCTACAATACCTTTCACTCTGACGAGTGGCAAATATTCCCGTTGGGATATGCACAATCCTTATAGCTTTATTTCTTATATCCATCTCTCCCCTTTTGTCAACTACCTATCCCATGATCAATTAGTTGAATACAAAGTCTTTTCTAATTCAAGCATCAATGAGGTGGTGGAAGCATTAATGATGGGAGCTGCAACCAAGGACTTTCGATGGACACCTTTCATTCACCACCACCTCATGCCACAGACATTTCATCGAACCTTACTTGCACCATGATTTCTTGAACCATCAATTGAGGCATTCCATCGAACACCTTGCGTGTGCAACTAGAGGAACCTCCCATAAAGAGCAACAATCCCTCCTCCTCCTTGATCCTAAGCATGGTTAAACCTCACCACCACCACAAAATTGCCTAGGGAGAGAGATCGAGAGCGCCTAAGGAGATATTGATTATGAGAATGATTGAAATCATGTGATCAATAGAGAGAACCCTATGAGATGAGATCGATCGATTGCAAGAGGAAAAGGGTGAGTAAGCCCCTTGTGCAATCAGGAGGAGAAGGGAACGAGGGAATGGGAATGGATCTTTATCACAGTTCTCACCAGAGGCTTGTTTGTGTGACATTATGGAGATCTCGATTGATGGAGCCCCACGAGATCGAAGAAACACAGTCACCAAGGATCCCTCTGCTGAGCACTGATGCCCTCCCACCACCATCGATGTTGTTGTGCAAGCATGTGATCTCTTCCGCCATCGTTGTCTCACAAGTTGCCGTTGAGGTGGACGGTGGGGCGGAAGGCATTGAAGGGGAAGGGAAAGGGGATGGTGGTGGAGGGGGAGGGAGGGGGGAAAGGGAGGGAGAGGAGGTAGAACTCAGCAAAGATGTTGGCAGAGAAGGAGGGTGAGTTGGAGAGGGAGAGGTAGCAACAAGCGTGAGTCGGAAGAAACATGGTTGGTTAGGGTAGCTCTAAGGGTTAGGGAGGCATTTGATTTTTTTTTTTATTCTAATGGTGTTCTTCATAGATAAGTGGTGTATAAAATGACCAATTAATGACATAAATTAACTATCAGTGTAGGTAGGCGTTGGTGTAGGTCATTTATTTTGTAATGTTTAAAACACTGTTTTTATTGCAACACGCGATCGTTGCATCATTAGTGGACGAGTTGGGTAGCAAGTTTTAGGGGGCCTAACACGATTGGAAGATTCTAGGTGGATGGGTCGATCGGCAAGTTTTGTTGTTCCAAGTGTGCCCTACCTCCAGATGGATTTGTTTTAGGCCACTTTTTGGGCATTTTAGGCTTGATCTTTGAGAACTTTTCCTTTCCCTCATCAGGGGATGTTTAGAATCTTGGAGTAGGGCTCCTGCCTACACTTTCCCTCCATTAGTGATGCTTTAGCCGAATGAAATGAGTATTGACTTCTAGGTGTAGAAAAAGAATAAGTAATCAAAATATCCTTAGAAAAATAGAATCCAAAGAAAATACATGTTGATAAATAATTAGTTACTAATTTTTAGTTCTCGTCTTGCTATGGAAGTAAAAAAATTAAAATTATATTAAAATTCTACCACTTAAAAAATTATCGTAATAGAAAAGAAAAATTAGAAAGTAAAGAAACACACATGCAATGTGTAGTGGTTTCAATTAGTACATGTATTTTGATTTTCTATTGGTTGGAAATCAAAAGATATCGGTTGAAAATGAAAACACACCAAAAATAAACTTTTACTTAGAATATGAAAAGTACCTTTTCATCTATGAGTTTTGGATTTAAGTTTTAAGATAAAATTCACTTTTAAAGTAGAAAATTACATTATCATAGGTGAAAACTTACTTTATACAGATATACAATTAATTAAAAATTAAAATATGTCGTTAGAAAATTTTCAAATTTTAATTCAAAAAGGAGAATTTATTTATTATCCACCCTCTAAGAAAACAAACATAAGAGAGAGAGGAAGACGAAATAGTTAAAAAGGAGAAAAAGAAAAATAAAATAAATCCTATAAAAAATAATTAAAAATTAAAATATATCACTTAAAAATTAAAATATATTGATAAAAATTTCTCAAATCTCAATTAAAAAGGGAGAATTTTTTTTATCCATCCTCCGGAAAACAAACGTAATTGCTGAGAGGGAGTCCAAACAAGTAAAAGGGAAATCCATCAAACTTTGTGCTTATTGCACTTGTAATGGTTGACGTGTGCCTGATTGGATATTAACAATGAGGGCGGAAGAAGTGCTGGAGGAAATCCATCAAACTTTGTCTTTCTTCGGTTAGTTTTAGGTGTGACCTAACTCTATGTCCTTTCTTTTGCTTCTTAACATTGCTATGATACTATTATTTGATAATCTTGACATGTCGTAGAACAAGATGTTATTTTTCAATTATTTTTCAAATTCTTTTAAATTAAGATGCGTTGACAAAATTTTGCCAACATAGCTATACATGACAACAAACAACTTAAGATGGGGAAGGCGGTTGTCTTTTCTCTTGTAGTTTTGATTTTGAAGGTTCTATTATGTAAAAGTGCTTAACATACGTGTTTCGGATGACAATGTGAGAATAGGGGGTTAAATTCTCATATTTTTTAATGAGGAATCTGATTCTCATAGTTCTTAAATTTTTTCTAATATTAGACGTGTGCACATCCATGCATATGTTCTCTCACTGAATATTTATTTGTACCCAAAGCTTCTTCGTCGAATTAATACGTTTGTAAATATAAATATACATGACCTTCTCGATGTATATTATAATATTAATGTTAGAAAAAAAATATCGATCGTAAAATTGAGGATCGTACTTTTGTTGAGATGCCAACTCTTGCTCCAAAAAAAAAAATTATATATATATATATATATATATATATATGTTGCAAGGTTATTCTATCCGATGATCCATAAATAAATTGTTATATTTTGTCCCTAAGGTTAGTTTATTAAAAGGATTAATAAAATTATATTAAGAAATTTAAAATTAATATTAACATATAATATTTGTACGGTGATGTTAATATTAATTTATATTTATTTGAATTGATATTAAATTATTATGTTAACCTTTGTAACATTTATTTGATAGTGTGTTAAGAATATAAAATATAAGAATTATTAGTGACATAAATGATGTATGATTTTTATATAAATTTGATTAATATCAGTTGAAATTGATTTTAAATAAATTCGCATTAAAGTAACTCAAATCAAGTTAACAAATGAGAGATTAAGTAGTTAAATAAATATAAGTTAACTCTTCTTTTAAAGGATTAACCTTTCAAATATACTTGACGTAACTAATGATACAAGATATCTTTTTACGTCTTATGTGATAACGAATGTGATGTAAGTAAAGTTTTACTCTTCATCCTTACCCACGCGAAGTGATCTCTGATCTTTCTTTATGTTGTCTACTAAGCCTTGGATTTACATGACAATGATTCTGGGGATTATGTGGAAAGTAAGAAATGATGTAACTTTTAGAGATATTAATATTTGGGTGAGAATATATGTAGTGATATAACCTACCATGTTGGATTATAACAAAGAAAATTTATAATTTTTTTTCATATGATTGAGTGAATAAAATTGAATATCCTTTCTCTTTATATATATATATTGGTGTAAAAAGTGCATCCAGTTTACTAGTATACCCTCCAGTAATACGGTGACGGCCCAATGTCGGAAGGCTTGGAATGCAGAAATTTAATGACAACATTTCCTCGAAACCGATGCCAACGTCACAGCAACCAGACCTTCCACTAATGTTCTTAAAAAATGAAAAAGCAGCCCCTCATAAATATTCCGTGAGCCTTTGTGGCCCACCTAAAACGACGTAATCAATTCTTGAGCAACTGGTTGATTTGATTCTCTCTCTGCCCGTTCCCTCCCTGCTGTTCGTCCACTGGGCTCTTCTAATCTGACTCAAGAAAGCGCGAAATTTATATCACATTGGATAGGAGAATAATATTCGACCAACCAGAAAATAACCTTTTTCTTCTTGTTAAGGTGTGAACACCATTTTATTAAATGGAAACGAAAAAATTACAAAGATATAGAGAAAGATAAACAACTGAACTTCTCCATCGTAAGATGGAGGGATGGGGAAACATCAAACAAATAAAACATACAAAATAAACAAGAAAAAAAAATAAATTATAAAGAAGACATCATCCTAATTGTGTTGATTGCAAATCGATCATGCTTCACACGTAGGATGATGATGATGTCACTGAAATGGTACTCAGCGATCCGCACCAACGAGATACGGAAAAAACCCGTAGTCGAAGAAGATCTGGTAATTCTCGATTGTATGAACATCGGAATCTATCGTGAACCTGTCAAAAGGCCGTGGAGGTAAACAATGTGGCCAAGTAACTCACCTATGCACCCTCGTCACATCCCCTCAACCTCCCCTTTCCACCTCCATGAGTAGGATCGAAGAGAGGGGCTGATTGGAGCCCCCCGCCAGCAGATGAGAGAGGCTATGAGAACCCCCCACCAATGCGAAAGTCGAGATGAGAAGAGGATGAAAGCAAAGATGTCGAAGAGGTTGAGCAAGGTGGCGACACCGTGACATGGAGAGATGGAGGGACACGATCGAACACAAGGGCTCGAGGGAGGGTGAACGGAGGTGGGGGGGGGGGGAACCCCTAATCGACAAGCAATGACCAATCGTGGGTCCAAGCCAATCTAGGGTTTTGTCATTTGTCGAAGGGGGAAAAGGGGAAGCAACTCTCATTGCGGTGGGAACTGGAAAACAACTTAATCCCTTCTAAGTGAAGCCAAACATAAGGAGAGAAAGCCTTTGGTTTGTCTATCGCGATCTCTTCGTATGATTCTTTATGGGCAATACCATGAATGACCTACTCAAGTAACACTAAAGCAAACCAACGTTGCTGATGTTATGGAATCTCTTTTTATTTGCACGGATGTCATTAGAAATTTTGAATATTACGTGTTTGTCGTTATTTCCTCATTATTATTATTTTTGGTCACCGTAAACGTATACAAAATTAAGTAATTACCACTATGCTTAAGCGCCGTTAGGTTTGGAGTTAGCGGCAATTAACTTTGACTTCTGTCATAGTTGTCTGAAGGGGAATGTAGGATTGAATTTTTTAATTGCTGTAGTGGTTTGGTAGCCATTGAAATAAAGGTAAATATCATTTTTGCCCTCCAAGGGCTACGCAGTTGGGATGAGCTTATTTTAAACCTATTTATACATGTGTTTTCAATGCAATTGACACACAAGTGAATCAAAAGCTAATGAAAAGGCCCGACAGCAAATTTTATGCACCTAGGAAGGTAAGTACAAGTTTCTTAAACATTTATGGTTGTAGAATGTATTTCATTTCACACTTGAAGGAGAATGCAAAGGTACAAAAAATTTTGAAGAATTGAAGGATAATATAATGGAACACTCCTAAGCATCCTCATACGAATCTCCTCAAGCATGGATTTCATTCTTCTGCAAGATGTCTGCTTACTTGAGAACATTCAAAAAGGCATGGAGCAACGAGTGAAAGTTCTTCAATTGTCACATGATTGCTTGTCAGTTCTTCAAATGGGACTCTGAGGAAGATTTGACCTCACAAATGGAAGAGAAAAAAATGTCATTTGTTAGTTACCAAAGTATAATGACACAAAGGATTAACGACAAAAATGTAAATGTTGCATATACTCAAAAGCAAGTGAATGAACTATGTTTGTATATGAAATGTCTACTACTATGCGAGTAAAGATTGTGAAAAATGGTTAATGAATGGAGACTTAACCTTATAATGCTTTCTCCATGGTACTTGATCTAGTAGCTTTTGATCTTGGAGATCTTGGAGCCTGTGAGTGTATACATGTGCAACTATCCAAAAAACATAAGAATTGCTTAATAAACATGTATGTGTAACTATGTATAATATGAAATAAAAGTAGTAAATTGTCCACATATAATAATCCAAGTTCTCTTGATAGACATGTAATCTGTCTAAAAAATGTTGCCCACATAACATACATCACATGAGCAAATTCTAACCAACTATCCAAGTAACATCATAAACCATCCTATCAGTATCTAACAGCCTATCCATCATTTTCTATCCAAAAAGTATGGCTGTAAGGTTCCTATTCAAAAAGGTTCTTGTATAAAAGTAAATTAATTGTTTAAAAAGTAGTGTAAGGCCATGTACTACAAAAAAATATCACATGGGGCTTCCTTGAGTGTTAATTACTCACCTATTATCCATAATCCACAAGACCAACATTTAGCAACAATATGATGAAGTCAATAAATGAGATAGCAAATATTACTAGTGATTTTTGCATTTGGACAAAATATCACCATTGATTTTGTGAAAATCATTGATGATTTCTTAATCTTTGGTAAGCAACTTATCACTCCAATTAATCTTAGAAACAAACACCACACGTGCAAACACAGGATAATTTAAGTTTGTTAATGCAAATGATTGCTATATAATTGCTTCAGTTCAAATGGATCAATGTAACATTAGATAACATATCAATAGGTACACCTTTCATACGCTTACCCCTTTTTCTAGAAGGCCCAGCCTTTGCTTCATCCTTCTTCTTATAAATGCTCCTTGTTGGTTTCAATGACACACCATTAGAAAAGATATGAAATAGTTAGCATGAGTTTGAATATGAGGATAACTTAGATGACATAAGAATGGACTAACCTCCTCCCATCAAGAGATATGACATTTGGATTTGAATTGTCTCCCACAATTGACTATAGGGCAGAGAGAATTGGTTGTGGAGCACAAAGCTGATTAATGGGTAACTTGCAACTAGTGCAGTGATGACCAAAGCCTCTATATCTTGTGCATTTTTGACTTCTCTTACTTCTGTCCTCATCTCTATCCTTAATCCTACTCTTCCTAGGTCACCCTGGATGCCTCTTGAAATGTGGGACACCTAAACATATGGGCAAGCAACCTCCTCCCATGCCTCTTTACCAAGCAAGGGGGCAATTGAACCAGCATAGGCTACTAAATACCTCTTTATTGTATAGTTGCCACTGACATAGAACTCCCATTTCACCTCTCTCCGCAAATTGTTGTTTTAGCATGAGGACAGACTAAACTCGTTACTTACCACTTCCTACAACTACATTCCTTGGCCACTAAATCCAACAAAAGTCTTCCTATTGTTGTCTCAACTTCCACATTCCTATCATTTTCTCTCCTGACATGAAACATATTGATTCTTATCAAAAGACTTGGCAGCACACCACACAAGTCTTTCCATGTCTTCACTTGTGAAGTGTTTCTTAAAGTTATTATATAGGTGTCTCATGCATGCACGATGATCACGCAAAGGAAATTGTTCCTTTATATATAGTTGCAGCTAATCCCTTCCCACCATCTAAATTATTGTGAACCCTTCACCCATGCCAGAACTAATAGCCTCTTTCAGGTATGTCAGGAACCAAGACCAAGATGAATTAGATTCATTCTCACAAATTGCAAAAGAAATTAGGAAAAGTCCATTTGAGCCATCCAGGGTTGTGGTTGTGAGTAGGTTTCCCACGTACTTACCCTTCAAGTGGCATGAATCTAAGACAAGAAAGGGTCTGTAGCCATTTATGAAGCCATCTTTCATAGCCTTGAAGCTGATAAACAATCTAAAAATGCATTGTCAGTTTTGGTGTAATAGTGGATGATATTACTAGGGTTTCTTTTATTCAACCCATACATCAGCGATGGTATCTTCTCATATGATTTCTCAGAATCCCTAAAGAGCTTCCTTAGGGTTTTCTTCCTACCCTTATAGATTCTCATACAAGGCAATCGTATGTTCAAGTTTGTCTACATCTTTTCTCCAATTTCTTTAACTAATAAGTTAGGGTTTTCTCTCAACCATCTCTTGCAACGGTTTGCTATCCAATCCTGTGATGCCATTAAATTCCCTCTTTGATTGATGGAAGTGCAGGTGTGCTCACCCCTAAGAGTCTTGATTCTAAGTGTTACACCATCTTGCAAGGCTGATGCATGTATTCTCCATTGACAATCATCATCATCACATTCAACTATAACTTGATGAGTCCATTTTAATGGACTAATATTAAACCTAAGTATCTTTAATCGTACCTTGTAGGTGTGTTAATAATTGCAATTAAGTTGTAGAAGATTTGTACGCATCATGATTTAAGTTTATAACATTCTATAACTTAATATGTAATGATTTTATTATTTTTATGTGCAGGTATTATATTTAGAAAGAGCAAGGGTTGGGGAGCAAATTTCCCCAACAACTGGCAGGACTTTTCCCTTTCCTCCAGCTAGTCGTAACTCTCCTCCAACGCTCGCCGGCCAAAAATAGAAAAGGGATTTGAAAATCCCTTGATTGGCGCACGCAGGGAGAGAGAGGAGTTAAAAGAGAGGAGGCGGGGTGCACTGGAAAAAAGGCAATCTTCCCCCTTGCGGGGAAAAACTCCACTGCATGCACTGTGCCCTCGCACCGCTCCTTCACCACCGCCTCCAAGCCTGCACCGCGCATCATCCTTCTCCACCTTGCGCGCCTGCAGGCGCGCGCTCATCTCCAGCCAGCCCGCGCACGCACACCTCCGTGCGCTTCTCTCCCTAGCACCACCTGGCGCCCGCACTGCCTGCAAGTGCCCGCAGGCACTCCCTTCTCCAGTGCCTGTAGGTGCTTGCTGCCATCTACACCGCCAAGCCACCAAGCACCTACCTCCCTTCAGCCTGCACCGCGCCCGCACGCCTCACCGCAGCCAACCTCTCCAGCGCTCCCTGCAGAGCGCCATCTCGCCTCAGCACACCTGCGCAACAAGCCCACAACTGCTACCTCACCCGCCAGCACCTTCCACCTCTCTGCAGGCGCACCCACAGGCGCTACCGAACCCGCAATTGCCCACTTCTCCCATTTGCAGACCGCCGCGCCTGCACGCCCGCTAATTGCATCGCAAAAATACGCCTGTAATTGTGCCGTCTTGTGCTATTTCCTAGAATTACCAATGCATATTATGTCTTCATAGTTGCATTGTAAAAATACATGCACACATGCATTTAATTGAGAGATGAGGAGAATGAAATAAGTGGCCTTGCAATTTACATTTTCTTCAAGTGCTGCCTTGCAAAAATTCCATCTTCATTTTTTAATCTTCTTTTTGATTTTCTTCCCGCGGCTGCATGGCAACTTCTTCTCCTTCGAGCCATTCCCTGCTCTCCATCACCTCTTCCTGCTCAGACCCTTCCCTGCGGCTACCTCTCCCTACCATGAGCCGTGCATGAGCCATGCACAACCAAGGCATGGCTGTGCATGGCTTTCTTCTTCTATAAATACAGCGCGTCTTCTTCTTCTTCAAATAGCCTGGTCCACTTCAAAAACCCAACGCAGCTCACTTCCAGGCCACCGTCCTCTCCTCCCTCTCCCTCCACACGCCAGCCCTCCTCGGAGACACCCGGCGGACAGGAGCCCTCACTGTGGTGCACACCCACCACAGTGAGACCACCACCGCCCAACTCTTCAAAGAGCCGGTGGGCGTGGTGGCTCTTTCCTCGTTTTTACGTTTCCAGCACTTCCAGCCATTGGAGCAGTAGCTTCAAGCTTTGAAGCTCAAAGCTCCACACGCAGCAGCAGCTGCCCCACTCCTTTCTGCGCAAGCCTGCAGGCCGCCCTCACCTTTCCTCGTGCGCTTGCAGGCACCATCACCTCCTGCTTCTCCGCCCTGTCGCTCTCTCTCTTCCGCCCGCAGCCAGCCACCGCGCGTCACTGCAGCGGCCAGCCAAGCCTCACGGCGCACCCCAGCAGCACCCGCAAGCCTCCGCGTGTGCCTGCAGGCGCCCTTGCCTCCCTCTCCGAGCGCTCTGTCGCGAGCTTCTCAGCGCCCGCAATCGGATGACGCAGACCTTCTTCCTCGCCCGCCAGCCCACGCACGCCAGCCGCGAGCCGGCCGCACTCACAGCACCTGCAGCACCCGGTTGAGCGGCGCGGCCTTACATTGTAGCCACTGTTCACGCCAGTCTGCGCGACACTGTGGCTACAGTGGGGTGACCGGTGAGCTTCTCACTTAACCGGTCACCCGACACGCCGCAACCGCCGTTCGCCCACGCGCGCGTCTTGGCCCGCATCGCCTACACCCGCCCGCGCGTTTGCATCGCCCGCACTCGTCTGTGTCACCTGCTCTCTTCGCCCACGCGCGCATGCGAGCACCTGCTCCAGCCTTTGCGCAGCATGGTGCACTGCGTCTCCTCTCCGCTCCCCTCGCCCTCCAGCGCGCACGTCCTCGCGTGCATACGTGCCTGCACGTGAGCTTGAGGACCTCCAGATGCGCTCACTGGCCTTCAGACGCCTTAACCTCCAGCCCTCTCTCTCCCGCTCTCTCTCTCTCTCACTCTCTCTCTCTCACAACACTTGCTCACTCTCTCTTCACCGACGCTCACACACACATACACTCACACTTCCATACACACACACACACCTATATACTATTATATACATATATATATATATACATATAGTAGTACCTATATACTTATGTATTAGTATACATACATACATACATACATACATATATATATATATATATCTATATACTTATACATATACATACATACATACATATATATATATATATATATATATATATGTACTTATATCTATATATATATATAGTAGTATTTATATAACTAAGTATTAGTATACATATATATATATATATATACATATATCTATATACTTATATATATATATACATACATATATATACACATATACTTATATATATATACATATATATGCAAATATACATACATATATATACATATATATATCTATAATTATACATACATACATACATACATACATACATACATATATATATATATATATATATATATATCTATCTATACATATACATATATATATATATTTACATACCTATATATATATACATATGCATATATACATATATATATACCTATATATTTATAACCATATACACATATATATATATATATACATATATATATTTTCACATTATTTACTATACACTGTATTGCGGGAATATCTGCATCAGTTGCTGATATTCCCCGATACACGCGTACAAAAAGCGTGGTC
This sequence comes from Thalassia testudinum, assembly GCA_037157565.1. Classification (NCBI taxonomy): domain Eukaryota; kingdom Viridiplantae; phylum Streptophyta; class Magnoliopsida; order Alismatales; family Hydrocharitaceae; genus Thalassia; species Thalassia testudinum. The sequence goes on from JAZHRO010000080.1 coordinate 1,989,980, forward strand.
ACATACATCTTCCACAATCCATCCCACACTCCACGAGGCACCTCGTCCTGTTGGTTGCATCTTTTTAGACGACGACCGACTCGACATCGTACTACACTCCATCTCCGCCTCCAACCCCACCCCTTTATACATATATAATATATACATATATATATACACTATATTTACTTTATTTCTGTTTCGCTTTCCTGTTAGTAAAAAGATTATATATATATATATATATATATATATATATATATATATATATATATATATATATATATATATATATGTAAGAGAAAAGATAATCTTTGACTTGCAGGTAATCCGTCTTGTGAGTAGCAAGACCCATTTTGGAACCCTGTTTTGGCTCAAAGCCAAGAACCCAATTTTGAGGGTGTGCCTCAAGGACAAAGATTACCAGAAAAAATCTAAATAGAAAAACACCAAAAACACAATAAACGAACGGAAGAGACTCGATATACGAAAGATGTAGAAACTTGACTTGTAACCCCACTTCCCTGAGTTCGACCCTAGGCCTAAAAGTGACCAAGATAAAATCAAGTAGGTCAGGTTAAAAAAAAAATTTTTGTAAAGAGATGGTTAGGTCCGATTTAGGTTAACTACTATGCACACTTCAACGATAAAATCACCATATTAACAACCTATTCGAGTCCGACACCACCCGCCTTTGCGCCTAACTTGCAGGCATCGCCCTCTCCTCCCCGTAGGTGTGCGCTCCGCATCAAGCTTGTAGCCACACCTCCGCGGGCCCATCTCCCTTCCAGCGCGCTCCAGCCTCTACAGACCTGCCTCACCCCAAGCGCGTGCACGCCAACGCCGCCTGCCGCCAACATTTTCATCCTTCAACAGAACCTTCTTGCCGGCATCTTCTTCTCCGCCAGCTAGCCACCTCCGGCCACCTCCGTCGATGCCGCAGCCACCATCGGAGAGCCCTCGTCCTCGCCGTCCTCCTTAGCCTCTTCAAAGCCCCGCCGGTGCTCCCTTTCTCCCGTGAGGAGGAGAGAGCAAGAATGCTCTGTTTTTATGCCAATTAGTATTTACATTCATTGCCATTGCCACATAATTTGATTTTTATTGATTATTATTATATTGTGGCAGAGTTGCGCATGAATACTCATATTTCCTTATAATTGCATGTTGTTGATATTCATTAGTTTTAAGATTGATTTTTGGGCTTAACCTGAGCACTAATTTTCTCTAGTACACGTCACATGAAAATTACATAAATTCATCATAAATTTATTGAAGATTTCTGCGAGGGAAAACTGCACATAAACCTTTATCTTTTTCAGTTATTGCGAATCTACTTTCCTTCGCATTTTATGTCAGATTTGAATAGGGATTTCGCACTATCCGAAATAATATTAAATAATTAAGAATTTATTGCATAATTGCCTCCCTGTGGACACGACCCGCTCTTCCATGAGTGGTTATTATTATTTTTGATTAGTCGATTTTTCCACCACTTAAATACTACAACGCAAAGTGAAAAGTCGTCTTTCATAACCCTTGACTTGTTACTCGATGCAGTTTTCACACAGAATTGCTTCTTGGTGAATGCTTAGACAAGGCCAACCTAAACAAGCTCATGTTCTTGATGTTGGAGTATATGCCCCAAGTAATCCAACCTAAGTGGAATCACTCGATTGATGATTCAGATCTGAATGTCAGATCACATAGACATACTAACATAATTAGTTGGGGCCCTCAGTACAATTGGAAGAATGTATTGTAGCCATGTTTGATATATCGATGACAGGTATCGAAGATTCGAACAGTTTAGATCGAGAATTTTGATAAGTCATCAAGAACTATCATAATATCCAACTATTGTCTCTAGTTTAAGAAAATATGACAATCTTCTTGAGAGACTATTGCCTAATTGATACCCTTTATGCACATCCTCTGCATAGAAATAAAGATTCGGGATTAATGTCATGCAAGTTGAGTCAAAGGATTGATTTGCTATCCTATCATAGAGATGGAGATGCGAAAGTCCTTCTCTTATCACTATCATGGAGAAGGTATATCCTTTAACCTAATATAGATATGCGTCTCTATGCTTAAATATGCACGTTTAGTGAACTAATAGTCAATGCACCCACCTTGGTATTGAGACTAGAAAGTTGGTATGCATATGAGAACATAGGAGACACATGATCTCTCAAGGGGATCACATAGATTTTCTATCGTAAGTGTGCACAATAGATGCAATGATGTCCTAAATTTCTACAAATTTTTCCTAAGAATCTTGACTAGATAAGGGAGCAACTGTGCTCGATTCGCTTTGATCATGTTTAAAAATTATCGCGTCGTAGTATAGTGATTAAATTGAATCAAGCATTTGAATTTATAATACTCGAATTAGAAGAGAAAATCCGAGGTTGTCTCTAGGAGCAATCTAATATGCGATTATCACTATTTCGTATGCTTCTCAAAATTTCTCGAGTTTGTACTTGCAGTTTTATTATTCAAGTTCAAATCAAGTGCGAAGAAACTCAGTTGTTTAATACTTAATTCAAGAAAGTGATCGTGAATTTATTTGCCGATCAGTGTGCTTCAAAGCTCTGAAAATATTACTAATAATGCTTGATCAAATATGGAAATTGACAACCTATTTCAAGCCAAAATATAATTTAATAATCAATCTTTAATAAACTGAATGCTATCTATTTTATAGTAATATTGTTCAAACAAAATAATGTACTACAATTATAAAATATTGAATCAATTAAATCTGGTTTCTAAATTAGGGCTTGTGAGTAGATCTTATGTTCCAGCCCTTGAAAACTTGCATTTAAGTCCTTTCCTATTTGCAAATTGGTCCCTATGATACTTTTTGATTTGCATTCGCACCCCTACCTTCTTTTCTCCTTCTTTCTTCTTGTGTTGACAATAGGAGGATGAAGGTGATGGTCAGCCGAGCTTCTCGGTGCACGACGCGACCCTCTGGAGGTTGCAAGAGCTTCCCTGTACCTCTATGAAGCTTCGTGCGAAGCTTGAAGCTTGGAGGTGGCTGGAGGTGATGACCGGGGAGACGCGATTGGCGGCGGTGATGGGTAGCTTGGCCACGTGAAAATCATGCCAGAGCTCTCAACCAAGGGACCGAGAAGCTTTGGTGTGATGTGTTGGAGGTGATGGCGGCCTTAATTTTTTTGCGATGAGGCCGAAGGAGGGCGGTCGGAGTTGAAGAAGGCGGCGGCAGAGGTGTGCATCCGGCGAGGTGCCTCAACGAACAATCGACCCAATAACATTGGGGCTTTTGCTCGTGGAGGTGTGGTGATGCTTCTATGGTAGTTGGTGGTGTGGGAGGTGGCGTGGAGAGAGATGGGTGTGTCACTGGAGAAGACACCGGAGCGTGGCCGTGCGTGAAGAAGATGAACGGCGGAGGGGGCTGCGTGGGTCGATACCTACAAGGAAATAGCCTAGAATAATCTAGAGGGTGAGGTGAAGGAGGAGAGTTACCTGTGCAGCAAGGATGAGGCTAGGAGGAGGTCGGCGTGGCTAGCCAGACTTGGGGGAGAAGGGGAACTCCGGTGAGGGAGTTTGGAGTGAGGATGAGGCTAGGAAACCGTGCCCTTTGATGGGGAGCACATCGAGGAAGAGGGGAAGGCGGTTGTGCCCTCGGTTGGTGGCGAGGGGCAGCGGATCGACAGTGAGGAAGGAGCTCCAAGTTCCACCAATGGCTACGCTCAGGGAGGAAGAAAATGTGGGGAGATGAGCACGATTTTTGGATGATAGCATTCGTAGGAGTTGCGCGAAGATTTATAGTTTCTTTAGAGCAAATGGCGGCCGAAGGTTGCGAGAAGAGCTTGCAACAACCTGCAACGACCGCATTAGATTTGATCGACGATGGCATGTGGCGGAGGCGGTGGTTGTTGATGAGATTACTGTCGTTGAGTGTGTAGCTTCGAGGGGAAGAGATCCTCTTTAGTCACCAAGGTTAGACAAGGCCTGTGGTGACGAGAATCTACAAGTGAAACTCATTGTTCTCGCGCCATTGTTTCCAAGAAGGTCAAGGGACCTTTTTGTGAAGAGGATAAAGAAGCTGGGGGGTAAATGTAAGGAAATTAGGACTTAGGGATCAAAATGCAAAGTTGACCAAGATAAAGTCCAAATGAACCCAAATTTTTATGGTAGCCTAATTTGGATATAATAAAGTTGATGGTGACTTCAATTTTGGGTTTTGATGTCATTTGAATGGCCAATTACATTTAGATCCAAAATGTACAAAATACCCGTCTATGATTCTATTTTAGGTCAAAACGAGTTTCTATTGTCAAATTGACTATGCCAAACCTTATTAAATATTTTTAATTGATTTTTAGAAGGTTTAGATTACATTTATTTCCATCTAAACTTATTTAATTGAAGTGGGGTTGAAATTAGGATTTTGTTTATTTGAATTAAACATTCAATTTGAATGTAAATCCTGCATTACTCAATACCAACCCACTTTTAAGATATGTATGCTCAATTGACCTTTAATTAACCATAGGTTCACCCTTAAGCTATTCTACATTCATAATTGTTCGTGAAAACTACAAAATTAACCCCTTTTTCTATTCATTTCTCTCTCTTCAGGCCTGATTGCATTATACCCTTTTAATATGTTAATTAAATGAATTTAACTTTAGAACTTAGCTAAATTAGGTTAGATATAGTGAATGATGGCAATGCCATCAGACTGCAACTTATTTTGCGTTAATTCGAGGTTTATAAAAATTCCTAAATTTTAGTCAAGTTTAGAAAATCAAGTTCTATTTCATCTCTGACAATCTGTCAATCCGCGAATTTTATAAAATAATATAAAATTTTGCATAAATACTCACTAGTATCCTAATGTACTGACAAAATTGGGTGATTTTTGAAAGTTTGAAGTAGTCAAAGTGAATTTAGAAAGATGAGATTACAAATTTGTGAAAATGCAGGGAATACAAAATGTGGAAAACTCAACACACATTTTTTTTGGATTTTGAGATAATAAAGTAAATCAATAACTAGCTAGCAAGCAAATAAGGTAGAGAGAGATGAAAAACAAAACATAAATATATTACTGATGAGAGACTCATCATGGCTCCTAATTATCATTATTTAACTAGTTTCCCTAGTTAATTAACTAAGAATACATTAATTGCAATGTTAATTATATATAATATAGGCCTAAAACACTAAGGACCTCCAAAATAAGTTAAAAACATTAAATTGAATGTCAATTAATCTTGTTAATAATTTAATTGACAATGTGGACTCAATTAATAATCATTTAGATAGATATTTAATATTTAAACTAATTTAATTAATTTAAAGGACTAAGTATGTGATTAAGCTATTTAAATTAATCATTTAAATAAATATAGCTAAAAAGGGAAAAAATTTAATTTCATGGCATAAATATAATATTTATCTAATTTAGAATTATATATAAAAATTTGAAAAATAAATAAATTAAAATATGCCTTAAAACTGACTATTTACGTTTAGGTCCTTAGATTTCATTTCATTTGAGTCCTTCATATTTCATTTAGGTCCATTTTATTTAGAAATATACCCCTATGAACAATGTCTTCTTCAACCCCTCTTCTTCAATTTCAGACGGTCCACGACCTCCCGTGTCCGTACCTCTCAATCACCATTAATCCCATATCGTAAAGCCTTCGCCATTGCCGCCCGACCTAATCTCACCTCTATCTCTTCATCTGACGGACTGCATGGGTCATGAAACCTAATCAACCTAGGTGATTAACCTCACCGGCGTCGGAGGAGATGCCAGTTGTTTCCATGCACCTAGATCTATTCTCATCCATGTAAAGTCTCCCTAGCTATTGCCACCACTTATAAATACCCTACACCACCTCCGATCTCAGGGAGTGACCCCCTACCCCTTTCTCCATACCGTGGTCGCTCAATAGGTTTTGTCCCAAGCTCCGACGTCTTCCCATCCCTATTCTTGAGTTCTATCGTCGAGGAGCACTGCCTCTCTCACCCCCTCTTCCTCTCCTTTGCCTTGCCAACAATGTTGGAGCGCGCCACAGCCATGAATCCTCTCCGCTTCGATCAACCGGATTTTCTTTTCTCACCAAGCTCTGATTTCGATCTCATTTCTGTCCTACCAACGGCAGATTCCCTCACCTCCTTCATCAGGTAAGTAGCCTAACCTCTTAAGGGTAGGATTAGCTAGAATCTTGGCGAGCAATCGTAGGAGTAGGTGTAGTTTAGCTTAACTCTTGCCTTCTTCCCCGTCTCTGACGAGGTCAATTCCAACCTCGTCGGACATTGAATCATGCTTTCATCCACTTGATCATCTTCCTTACCTCACCATGACTGCATTTCACCTTCTCCCTCCTTAATTCTATCACCTAAACGCCTAAGCCACTCCACTCTCACCGGAGTACCTCCGCTATCTATGGTGGAGGTCTCTGACTTATTTCACAGCCAATAGGGGCCCTTCATCGCCTTATCATCATTTCATGGCCCTGTTCCACTCTTTAGTTAGCCCTATTAACACCTACACATAAAATGCCCAATTCCACTCAACCTCTTGAGCTCGCTCTCAATGGCGGCTCAAGAAGAGTTGATTCACCTAATTGATCACTTAAACATCATCGCCTCATCTTCTTAATCATTTCCCTTCACTCATTTGAGTGAGAGGGCAACTATTGAGTTCAGGCAAACTCGATAGGTGTTTTTACTAAATTCCTGATTAATTCTTATGTCTGATCAATAATTGAGTTAATTGAGACATTCTTGAGGTTCCTTGTGACCTTAGGAATTGATCAAGATCATTCTCGATCTGTTTTGTGGAGATTTGATCTCCAATGTCATTTCACGACGTTCACCGGAGCTCCGGCGACTTCATTTAGAGCCTCAACCTTCCAAATTGCATGAGAAGCTCCAGATCATCTTAATTTGATTAGAGGAACTTAATCCACTTGTTGGATTTGCATTTAGATAATAATTACTCTCTGTCGACCTTCATCTTCTCAAACTCTGGTTGAGTTGGAGAGGCACGCTTGTTGAGAGTTAGGGTTCGAAATTAGGTTCTTAAGCTTATGTAGATCGTATAGAACCTATGCTAACCCTCACTTAAGTCTTGCAATCTTTGGATTGTTCTGACAAAAAACCTATCTCTAGAGCATAGGCGACAAAGCCTGAGAGTACCATAGGAGGAATCAAAATAGGGATTTGAAGTGTCGAATGAATTCCTCATGATCATTTTAGTCTTTCTGGATAGTTTAATTGAATTAGAGAAGCTTTGCTTTCAAAGTCAATATTTGAGCTTCCATCGTCAACTCTAGTTCGATTATGGTGATTAAGAGATTAAATTTCATACTTTATGGGTTATTTGGACTCTTATGAGTTAGTTGAATCATTTAGAGCTAAATTGAATGTGTTTCATTGAGGTTTGTTGATGATTTCAAGATTAGTGTACTTTGGGTTCAGTCTGAAAGCTAAAGTGGTCCTTTGAGTTTTTGTTGATCTTGTAAGCTAAAAACTACTTGGATCAGTGCTTTTTGATTCATTGAATCAATCTAAGTCACTTCCTAATGATCTAAACTATCTGCTGGTCTGATTCACTTCAAAATTAGTGCTCTGAACCTTGAATTAGAAGCTCTTAAGCTTCTGGAGCTTCCTGAAGCTCTATCCAACCTCCCTTCTCTCTCCCAAACCCGTGAAAGCATTTCCTAAACTCTTCTAGACTCTTAATCGAGAGTTTATCAAATCTGCAGGTCATTTAACCTGAATATACTCTTTAAAGCATATTCCAAGTTATGAGAGTAGTACATGTTCTCCTTTCAAATCCTTGGATCAATCTTGATCAAAACACCAAATTGGTGTTAGAATCAAGTTGCTGAGTTCAACTGCTTTCAATCAAGCTATTACTTGCTCGATTTTGGTCCAAGGAGCTACTCAGAATCGACATCTAAAGCCAACAGATTTGAGCATTGATGTAGACACATCTATTTAGGTTAAAATGCCTATTCATTCATGTTCCTAGGCTTAGATTTGCATTTCATGTTATAAATATTGCATAGCATGCATCATTCTTCATTTAGAGTAGTTGTATATAATTTAGGTTAATTACATCCTTTTTGTGGTCAGGAGAAAATGATATTTATTTCGGAGCCTCAGATTGATGATCCGACTATACGGATTTGATCAAGACGACGATCGGAGTCCAACGCCTTCGAAATCGCCTCAATCGGAGTCTCGTAGCACCATATGCAATCCAAGGAAGATCAACGGCCAAGGAACTAGGTGACGCAATCTGGAGAGTCAAACGACAAATCCAACCGCACGGATGGATTCGGGTCGACGATCGCAGCCCAACGCCGTGAAAATCGAGCTGGTGGGTTTCAGGATCATTTTGGCGTCTGTGGACATCTTCTACTGGTGGGTTTCAGGATCAATATTTTTATTTTGATTCTGACTCGCACTTGTGAATTTTCAATTTCTTCTTTGTATGTATGTTATGCCTAGTTGAAGGCATTAAACTTAGCGCATGTGTATACTCTCTTCTCTTTGTGGAGCTGATCGGGTTGTCACAAAATTCAGGTGATATTCTGTTTACTCTGCCCTTTTCATTTCTTTGTTTTTACAGTGAGGACATTGCATCATTTAGGCATAGGGGGGTGGATAATCAATTCCTGAAATCATTATGTTAACTCCGTATAATTTCTTTTAGTTTCTTATAAAATTAAAAAAAATTTTGAAAATTTGAAAAAGATAAAAAAAGAAAGAAATTAGGAAAAGAGAACTTAGGCATTTGGAAGTTATTAACTTTAGGAAATGATATGAGATGACCTAAACACTTAGACTCTTTAGGTCTTCGGGGTTAATTAGGCCGGGTGTCCACTCGAATGTGGACTTAGTCTCGAGTCCTCGCTAATTAAAATTCATTTTAAGTTGGTAAATAAATTGGGATGATAAGTATGTGACTTATCAACCCGCCCTCTGATTTGGGGGGACTTTAAGCCTAAGCATCTACATATTTTTTTTTTGCACTGACTCACTTTTCGGTGGTTTCTTCAGAAATTGGGTAGCTAATGTGATATGGCTGACAAGTTGTTGATGGTAACAGCTCATCGGTAGGTTGTCCAGAGCCCAATCACAAGACCATTTTCATTGTACTGCCTTTAAGTAAATCTTAGATCAGGGAAGCCACCAACTTAAAAAAAAAAAATAAACAAACAAAAAGAAAAAGAAAAAAAAGGAAAAAAAAATAAAATAAACAAAACACACTTCACCGCATGAGTATGGCTGGCAAGTTGTTGTGGGTAACAGTCCATTGGCCGGTTGTCAAGAACCTAGCTCACAAAAAATGCACAATAATTCCCAAAACACTTAGGGAAGAAGTGGGAAAGTAGAATAAACAGGAGAGATATACACTGGGTTCGCCCTTGTGTTGATCCCATAAACAAAAGAAGTAGGGAGAAAGCTACCAGTCGAAAAGATAACCTTTAGGCAAGGTCACCTAGGGTCGTAGAAACCCGAAGTCCATTTCAACGGCCACCTAGTGAGTCTTTGACTATTTTCACAACATGCTTAGCACTTAGAGTCCTTTTCGAGTCTTGGGCGGGTCGGGTAGCCGTAAAAAGTTATCCCGAAACTCTCAAACCCCAAAAATACAAAAAAATTAGAAAAGAAGAAAAGCAAAAAAAAAAATGTATCTTCCATTTTCAAATAAGGTGAGGACTTGGGCGGTCTGCATTCTGGCAGACACCCGGGTACTATTGAGTTTTCGTTGTTTAGGACCTTCGTTGAAATTTTCTATTGTTAATAAACAACTTAGGCTTAGGCGATCTAATCCTAATTTTGATTTTATACTTAGCATGTAGGTTAATTTTGCTAGGGACTAGCAAAAGATAGGCATAGGGGTATGATGTAGACACATCTATTTAGGTTAAAATGCCTATTCATGCATGTTCCTAGGCTTAGATTTGCATTTCATGTTATAAATATTGCATAGCATGCATCATTCTACATTTAGAGTAGTTGTATATAATTTAGGTTAATTGTGTCCTTTTTGTGGTCAGAAGAGAAGGATATTTATTTCGGAGCCTCAGATTGATGATCCGACCGTACGGATCAGATCAAGACAACGATCGGAGTCCAACACCTCCAAAATCGCCTCGATTAGAGTCTCGTAGCACCATATGCAATCCAAGGAAGATCAACGGCCAAGGGACTAGGTGATGCAATCCGTAGCATCAAACAACAAATTCGATCACATGGATGGATTCGGGTCGACGATTGCAGCCCAACGGTGTGAAAATTGACTTAATTTGACCTTTGTAGCATCCCCTACAAAGGACAGAAGATGGACGGCCCATATTGTGCCACGTGGCGCAACCTAGGCCGCCCATGCGCACGCATGCACCACCCTACGTGCACAGCAATGTAGTGTGCTCACGCGGAGGCAGTGGTGGGTGGGCACATGGGCTATATTCAGCGACGTTTGTGGCGGATCTTTAGCAACGTTTATGACCGTCACTAAATGTCATGTATACGAATTGGATTCTTTCCTCCACTATAAAAGGACCCTTACCCCTCTCATTTTTCTTCATCTCTTGCTTTCTTCACCTCACCACCTTCAAGGCTCTAGAGGGAGCTTGTTTCAAGCCTGGGATGCTCCTCTAGAGTAGAAAATCAAATAGTTTCCCCTCCCCTCATCCCCATTCGTGGAGCATCCTGTGGTCATCCTCTCACCGCCCTTTGGGAAGAAGATCGTCGTCACGACGTCGCCCTGCCCCATCCTCTGTCCTTCGGCTCCATCCTTCCTCATCCCGCTCCTCACCACCTTCCTCCGGGCGACGTCAGAGCGAGTCGTCCTCTGAGCAACCGTCGAGGGAGATTTCTCACCCCATTCTATCTTTTTATGCTTTCATAGTGTAGATTTTTCTCACTTTTGTAGTGTAACAAACAGTTCTTAATGAATAGATGATTGTTTCTCTCTCTCTCTCTCTCCCTCTCCCTCTCTCTCTTATATTTTTGCAAGTAGATAAAGTTTTCATTGATTGAATCTCTTGCTTGTTAATAATACCAAAAAAAATTAGAAAAGATAAAAATGACCAAAAACAAATAAAAAGAGAAACGCGAATTTTCAAAACCAAACGTTCGCCTCCCCGTGTTCGACCCGGAACTCACTTTTCGAGTTTCGGTTATAAATTTTATTTGACCACGACTTTTGCAACTACGACGACAGGTTACTTGTAACCTTGATTTCTAACTCGCGAAACCTGTGCGATCAAGCGCTGTGTTGAAGAAGGACCGGCTGAAGAATGTCCCACCTCGGAAATGAGTGAGCATCCGCGCATGTATAATAAGAAACTGTGCACCCATCATTTCAGTCATCAAGCACCGGGTGCAGAAATCTCCTCTGACCATTCTGGTTCATTTGAGCGCGTGCATGTGCACGTGCGAGTGCGTGTGTGTGTACACTTGTGTGCGTGAGCATGAGTGTGTGGACCTGGAATGGACTTGGTATTGTGTAAATGCTTAAATTGGCTAAAATTCACCACTAATTGAATGAGGACCGGTTTGAGTTAGGTTTGGTCCCACCCCATGGGTGCTATGTATCCTTGAAAGAACCGGTCCACCCACTAAACCAATTTTTTGGTTGAGTGAGGAAGTTAAAAAAAAATTGGCTAAGTGTAGAGAGAATTGAGTGCACAGTGATAAGGAATTAGAGGAAAAGAGAGAAGAAAGAGAGAAAGTTAAAGAAAATTAGATAAAGAAGAATGAAAATTGAAGAAGAGAAGAGCGATTGAAGACAAAGAAAATTAAGGAAGATAAAAGAGAGAGAAGGCTTATAGAGAGATAAATATGAAGAGAGGAAAGAAGAGAGTTTAAGTGAAATGGTTGATTAAAAAAGAAACAAACGTCTGACATTATAATTAGAAGTCCAATTTTTATGTTTAAGTTGTCTGATATTAAGAAGAGACATCTGATAATCAAAAGCTGAAGGCTGAGAGAGAGAAGTGTTTGAGTTTTATTTTGTAATAAAAGGCATTTTGTATTCATTGTAATTTATTTTATGCCTTACATTTTGTGACATTTATAATAATCATTTCTTTTCTTTTGTTATTCATTGTAAATCATTCATGTACTTGCCTTTTATTAATGGAATAATTGCCATGCTTTAGAGTTTAAATTCTTGTGCAATTGTTCATGTGTTTAACATATATTATAATTATTGATCTAATTAATTAAGTAATTAGTAAATTATGCATTAGAATAAAAATGGTGAATTAAACTACAATTATGCCTCCCAGTGAACGACTTGGATTCAACTAGTTAAAAAAAATAAAATCTAAAATGTTAGGTTAACTTGACCCTATACTACAATGAATGACAACGATTTAACAATTCAAGTTAACCTAAGTCCATTCTTTACATGATTAACTAAGACTAATAACCTTAATTAACTGTGTTGAGAAAAGACTCATCATTTACTACTAATTAAAGTGTCTACAACTACAACTAAGAAGAAAGAAGAAGAAGAAGTAGCGAAAGAAGGATAAGAGAGAAAAAGTAGCCATAGAGATGTTGAAGATGAAGAAGCCCAAGACGGTTAAAGAAAAGCGCTGCCTCAAGCCCTCAGAGGTAAAGGAAAGCTTCAAAGAAGATCGGAGAGATGTCAAGGAAAAACTTAAAGAAGATCCTGGAGAAGAAGAATATGAGCTAGAAGGAGAAGACTAGGGAAACCTAAGTAGTGAGAAGGGAATCTTAAGCTACCTGAAGACTTAAGGGACTAGAATGTGAAAGAAAGGTGGAGGAATGATATTTCCATATTTATTTATGTTAATTAATGCCTAACTAATGTTATTCTAAGGGTAATTTGGGTTAAATTGTATTTAGTTAGGTCAAATTAAGTATTTTAGGTCATTTTGTAAATAATACATACTTTTGGTCTTTTGTGCAATTTTTCCCTTAATTGTATCTGGTACCTTGATGTGTTTATTTTTATATGTGCATATACAAAACTTCAGGTTAATCGGAGTAAGGCTGATTGGATTTTCTGATCTGAGCTCACTTAGAAGTGGGCGAGACCTAGTTTGGTGGACCTATTTTCTAACCCAATTAGCCCTTAGACCTAGCCTAATTTCCCTCTATAATGGCTAGCCATCACACCTCAATTTCTAACCTTATTTGCTAGCTATTATTGACTAAACCAACCCTAATTTTCTACCCAACTTAGTCCTATTCCTAATCTTAAACTTAAGCTCAAAATTCTTAACCTCACAACACAAATTTAGTATTTTGGTCATAACTTTCTCATTTTAAATCCAAAATGAGTTATTCAAGTTACATTAGAAAGCTAGTTTCTAGGGCTACAATTTTGCTTTATGTGAAACTTGAAATTTAGAATAGAAAAAGGCCAAAAATTTGAGAAAATCATAGCCCCCCATCATCCTCTCAAAGCCATCCTAACCCTCCATTAATTCCAACAACTCCTAACCTATTCTATCCACCTATTCCTTCATCCTACCCCTTGATTCTTAGGCTACTAATTCTACCTCTTTATTTTGGTGATCAAAGGCAACCTGGATCAACCAATCACAAGCCTTGTTGATCTCTATATAAATACCCTAGCCACCCCCCTTTAGGATCATTCCTTTCTACTTCCAAATAAATCCACCAACTAGAACTAGTCCTCTACTTCTTCCTTCTTCTCTTGGAGATTGTGGCTGCGCCTTCGCATCTACATCTACGCCGACGCTTTGGACTTTGCCTTCGAAGCCCATAGTTTTAGATTTTATTTTTCTAGTTGTATTAGATTTGCTTTCAGAAGCATTCTTTTAGTTGTAATATGAGCTCTACTTGTTCTGACTTTCTATAGCAATAAAGTTCTAGTTATTTTTCAACTTATCTTCAAGTTGTATGCTTTCTAGTAGCATTATATTATAGTTCTATTAGTTGCATGCTATTAGATTTAGTCTTAGTTCTAATAATCATCCTACTTGATATTTAATTCTAGTTTTAATTAGGAAAGCAATTTTGATATATTTGCCTCCCTACCAATGACTCGGACTCCCATATTTCTATTCGAAAAATCTTACAAGTTCAATTTCACTTACAAATTCAAGAGTTTTTGCATGCATTTACTACGACGGAAAGCAATTTTTTGCAATCACATCTGCGTTTAGAACAACGAAGGAGGAGGGCTAGGTAGAAGAACAAGGAGGGGGAGGTAAAAAGAAGTTGTGGAGGAGGAAGAGTCTAAGGGGGTAAAAGAAGACCTACGGAGGAATAAAGAGCAAGGAGCGGAGTTGTATGTAACTAATGGAGGTCATGTGATGTTTATATTGGCATAAGGAGAGGGGGTGGACATCTACAATCTTGGAGTGCAAGGATTGGGTCTTGGATTTGAAAAGTAGGTTTAGGTTTAAGATTTATCTAAATAGGAAAGTGGGAATCCTAATTGTATTCAACTTTTAGCTTCTGTATGTTCTGAATTTGAAGTTTTACAAGGAAAGTTGTACACCTTGAAATCAGATTTCAAATGCAGCTTGAATCACTCAATTTGGATTTAAAATAAGAAAGTTATGGCCAAAATACTGAAGGTGTGTCAGGCTGTCACAAATTTTGGGATTATAATTGAGATTAGGATTTTGATTGGCTAAAATCATAGGACAAAGGGTATGGAAACTCCTTCGATGGGAATAGTATTTGGGAGGTAATTATAATGGACATTCAAGGGTGGTGGAGTGTGTCTTGGAGGCTATTGAGGGCTTATATAATATAGGTCCAATCATCCCTAATTTATGTTCACACTATATCTTACTTGGAAATGATTGGAGGCCTAATTAGATGAAATTAAATAGCACATTTTAGCAATTAAATCAAGGAATATTTAGGACAAATTAAGGTGTAGAAAAATCATGTGGCAAGTGGATAAGGTGTAGGAATCTATAGGATAGGATTATGATTAGGATTAGAAGAGTGTCACTAGGAGTGTGAGCTAAATTTTTAAAACTAGGTTTAGGATGAAGGCTAGGGTTAAGGCAAGGGTTTATGGTGCTAAATGGAGCTGTTGTAGGGTTATGATTATCAGGTTTAGGGTTTTAGGTGAGGGTTAAAATAGGCAGGTTTTGATTAAAGTTAGGGTTAGGGTTTTTTGGTCTGAAAAGGTTCTTTTCCTCTCAATATGAGCTCTAGTGACTTGCATTCCCACTTCTTCTCCACTTGAGCATGAGTAAAGGATTCTTGCACATAGCATGACCTTAAATTAGCACAAAATAGGCCAAAAATTACAATTTTATGCTTGGCATGTAAATATGCAATTATGCACAATATGACCTAAATCTAATGCGTGCAACTAACACCTAAAACTAACAAAATTAAGCATGTTAACATATAATTATGCCCACTTATCAATGACCAGTTTTCATTCTTTTGCGATGCCACGGGATAGAACTGTTTGATTTCCCAACACTTTAAATCTTTCCCCCACAACAAGCTCATAGTCCTTTAAGTCGATTATGAATTCTCCACCCTCATAGGTAGTGTTCGGGCGTAGATCATGTAAAAGATGAATATGTCATAGTATAACGCGAAATACGTCTTGACAAATAAAATTAACGAAATTGGTGAGTCCCGATCGATCACAGGAAGGCAGAAAGTACTTTTAATTTCATGCTCTTATTCTAAATCTAATTACTAAATAGCATAGACAATAAATCGTAATATATATATCAAGCAGAGAGCAAGAACATGGATTGCATACATGTAATTATAACTAGAACAAATTCTAACTATAGCATAAACAAAGCTATCTATATAGCAGAACAAGGGCACCACGGGTGGTCTGTGGTGGCCTTTCGGAGAGGTCGAGAGAAGCATCAACGATCCGCTGAGGTGGCTCAACGGGCGCTTCAGTCGGAGATGCAGAGACGGAGATGGGAAGCAGAGGGCGGAGGAGTAGTAGGAGGAAGGAGGAGATCTCTACTTGATTACTACTTGAATGCCTTTGAAAGAGGACCCTTAGGCCTCTTTTATAGTTTCTTGGAGGGGCAAATAGGGCATTGTAGCCCCTAATTTTATGCAACAGAAAGCTTTCAAAATCCTTCTCCATGCTCGGATGTTCTTTGGTGCTACCACCTAGCTCAACGTGCACCCTCAGATTGAAATCGCACGGCTATGCGCGCTCCCATGCCTTCTCATTTTTGCTTTTGCCGCATGCCTTTAAATCCCGCCTTAACATTGGCGGCACGCAGCACCACGCCTTCGCAAATCCTAAGCGTGATTCACGCACCTTCCTGATTTCGCACAACCTGTGCGATTGCGCCACGTGGATGCACCTCAACCCTCCAATTGCGCATACACGCTTGCACGTGCCGCATCAATTTTGATCAGTGCAGGGCTCGAACCCGCGTCCCGCGATTACGTGCCCGTGTGCGTGAGCCAATGCGCTACGCAAAGCCTTTATATTTATACTAATCCAATCTAGGTGGTGACGTGGCGCGTTCATGGCCGTTGGATGAAGATCCAACGGCCCACACTACGAGGAGAGGTGCCTTCAGGAGTTGGGGGTGCGGCGAGGGACGTGGCACCATCGTGGCCGTCCGTTCTTCTTCTCTTTATATCTGATGACATAGGCCTCTGATTAAGTTGATTTCTGCACCATTGGACTACGAATGTCGATCCGGATCCATCCGTGCGGTTGGATTTGTCATCTGAGGTCTGGATCTTCTTCAGTTTGCCTCTTGGCTCTTTCTCTTCTGCGGACTCCCTAGGGTGCTACGAGAGTCTGATTGATGCGATCTTGGATGTGTTGGACTCTCGTCGTTATTCCGAACAGATCCATAAGGTTGGATCGGTCATCTGCAGCCCTGGATTACCTGCAATCATTAATACCTCTCAAATAACATAGTTTAATACATAAAACACATATACCAACTACGATGCATATGCATCCAGAATGTTCATGTTAAGCTAAGTTCTAACTTAATTCAGGCGAGTTAGGACCTATGATTGCTACGCAATCAGGTAGCAACTTCTTCATCAAATTCATTCCCATCGTTAGGATCTAACTCCTCACACTCCTTGTTGTCCCTATGCATCCTCACTTCTTGTAATAACAAATTCACTGTCCTTAGAATTGTTCACCTTATTACACAACCTGGGCTAGTCTCCTACTTAATTTGTTACTTCTTCTCAATTGACTTCCACTGACATCTATGTTGCCACTATCACTAACAATATTAATCTCTTGAACACTTTCAACTTGTTTGTTTGCTTCTCGACCACTTCTTCGCCTACCCTTTTTCCCTTCCCTAGTGTTTAAAGCAACCTGACTGACCTGAACCTTTACATCCTCCCTTGATTTTCTTTACCCCAAGTTTGCTAGACTTGCTGAAAATCTAGTTCCAGTATTGCTATCAACAACATGAACATCCTTCATAGTTGCTAATCTCGAGCTACTCGTAAGTGCAACTTGGGGTGTTGTTTTCACTAAAATACTTAGTTGTCCTCTACTAAGGCATGAGATAGCAACAATAGCAGCATTGACATCCTTTTTGGAGTGTTTTTTCTCTTGCAATGTGGGTCACTGATAGTCTTCTTCACATTCCTAGGGCTTGAACCACTACAAGTTCTTTCATTAACCATGCAATCAAATGTATTAGTATCATTTTCCAACAATGGTTGAGTAACATTAACATATTTTAGTTACTTCAGGTGGTTGTGTATTCAAGTTGGATCCACAACCTTTAGGATTAGGGTTGAAATTACTTGAAAATGGTTTCCTTAAATTAACACATGATTTTCAATGTGTTAGTAGGCAGAGATGCAGTAGGTAAATCTTTACCAAGTGTTCTCACGTTTAGCTTAAAATTTCATGTTCATTGAACTTATCAGCAAAACACAAGAAATCAATGACTATAAATGTGACCACTAACTCTATGGACATTTTCATCAAGCCAGCTTCAATTTTTACCTCAATATATCATTGAAACCGTGATTATGGATCCCTATACTTGATTGCGCAGCAAAGCATGCTTATAAATATGCCCTCTTATAATATTTCCTAACGTTACGCATTTAGATTAGATAACTTTACATGCATTTTGTAAATATTTGCATTTGTGCACTTTGTGGAGAGGAAGATAGTGAGAGAGATTGAGCCCCTAACTCCCCCTATTCACCACCTACGTTAATTACCTAACAGCTTAAGTGCCTACCCATAAAAATCCCAAAATGTCCCATTCCCCTACAACATTCCCTTGTCTTCTTTCCCTCCTCATCTATATAACTTCCCCCACCTCACTCCACACAGGTTGTTATCACCCATACCACCCTACACCAACAACACTCCTTCCCCCACTCCTACAGATGCACACATATGCCTATATTACCTTTGTCCACAGTTGGCCACCCAACACCTTTCCACTCTCCTCTCTCCCTCTCTTGCTCTCCATATGCAGCTCTTCTTCTCACCAATTGAGAGGAGCACGCTGCGTGCAGGAGCAAACTCACTGTGGTTGCAAACACCACGGTGAGTTCCACCATCGCCCAGGTCCTTCACGAGCAGGTTGGTGTGTTATTATTTGGATGAGAAATTAATCTAAAGCATGCATGGTACTGACAAAATGATGTGAGCTTTAGATTTATCATTTCATGCATTAATTATATTAATCTTTATGTGGAAGGATTAATTATTCACTTTAAAGGCAAGGGCATCACATCAAATCTTAATTGGAGATACCATAATGTGGGGATTTTGTTCTAGCAAAATATAGCAAGGGAATCATTTTTTTCCTTTATGTCTCTCAACTAATCAATGGCATTCCCTTCAATCTCTCTCTCTCCTCTTTTAGTCACATGCATGCACGTTCCCTTCCTTATTTTCTCTCTTTCCTTGATAATCTCTCTCCATCACTCTCTGATTTTGTCTTCTTTATATAAACAGGGCATGGAGAATGGCCATCTTCATCTTCGTCTCCACGGAGGGGAAACTCCCTTACCATCTTCTTCCTCCCACGAGGAGGGAGCACGACCTCCACCTTCATCTCCTTCCAACCGCAAGACTCCATCGACACTGTGACTTCTCCCTTGCCACGATCGTGAGTTCTCCACGACTGCACTCTAGCAACCTCTACCGTGTGCCCACGACTCTGCCACCGTGAGCCATCTGACTGCCACCGTGCTTCCTCTCGACGAACATGGTGACAGCGCTCTCCTCGACACCACATCCATGACTGCGACTACATCCTGACATCACCACCGTGTGCCTTCCCTTTTGTCTAAGTTGTTTGAGAACCTTCTCGGTCGTTTGAGGAATCGCCTCGACCGCCAATTGCGACTCTTCTTCACCGAGATCATTCATCACCATGAAGCACCACCATGCCTCCATCTTCCTCTTGTGGTTGCAGTAGCAGCTTCATCCTCTGGCTCTCCAACGCACGCACGAAGGGAACTGGCCTTTATCTTATTCCTCCCACTCGGCCACGATAGAAGCCACCACGATCACACCTGCCTCCTCTGCTCTGTGCTCAAACCTCTGCAGTAGACCCACATGCGAGCCTCACCACGGGGCCACTCTCGCATGCAGCCATGCCCTCACGTGCAACCACTCACGTGTGCAGCAGTTATTGCGTGTGGTCTTCCCCTCGACCGTGCATGCACACACTTAGTCTCCTCCTCCTCCTCTTCTTCGTCTTCTCCAACAGAGAAGAACCCAACGCCGATGCCGCTCCTCCACTTGTAGCTGCCACCTCCGACCACAAAACTCCGCACCGTCGATGCCAACACTCTCCCCTCGCCTTCACGAGTGCTTCCACACCATCCGTAAACCCCCTGCAGTCCGCGCATGCCGCGAGGATAGCTCCACCATTGGTGGCGTCCTCTCTGGTGACCACCACTAGCCACCGTTCGTCAAGTCGCTCGGGACCCCCTCGTTGTAGCCGTCCTCCACAGAAGTTCTCGTGGAAGGCCACAGCCTCCATTGCACTCACATGAAAGCAATCGAAGTGGTTTGTTTTTGGGTACATTAGCTTTACATTTATTGCCATTATGGGGAGTATTTAAGATTTTATTATTTTATCAAATCCACTTTGCATGTGTGCCCTTACAATTCTTCCTTTTTCCTCTCATGCACTTGACTTGTTATAACATTAACTCAGGTTCCTACATAAGTGCATGAAATATCATCTCGTACCTACACAACCTAGAGGAGAAATTCAACATCTTGAATTCTAATTACATTAAATGCCATTATGGGTTAATTGTATTTATTTTATGATGGTAACAATTGAGATTGAACCCTTCCACTCTTGCAATATCACTTGACTCTTCTTTATCTGCTTATGTTGCATGGGATTTTGATATGGATTTTACATCTATGGCAGGGAATATTTATTTGTGAATTTATTGTAGTTGTTCCTCCCTATGAATATGACTTCAGTCTTTATGGTTGGTTTTACTGATAAATATTTTTGATCTGGGATTTTTCCACCACACGATTTGTACTGTGACGACGTTATTTTTCTAATACATCATTCTGCAAAGAGAAATCTCCCGATTAGTGGGCGTGGTGGGTTCTTGTGGATTTTTACTTTAGTTTTCTTGCTTTTGATCGCCATTAGCATAGCTGTAAGCTTTCTTGTTCGTCTCCACTATAACGCACTGTTTAAAGCCAATCACGACTCATTTTTTTCCCCTTCACCGGAAATGTTCTCAGTTATCCGGTGAAAAGCCACCCACAACTGGTTTCCACCTCCACGCCCGCACGCCTTTTTCCCCTGTGTCCACCGGCTAAGTGAGAAACCTAGCTAGTGGATTATCGCGCCAATAGGTCACATTTTTGCCCTCATGGCTTTGTAGCCGCGACCCCCTCTCTCTCACAAAAAAAGCTCCTGCACGTGCGTGCAACCGGCAAGCTTTTCAACTAGCCGATTGCAATGTCCTTTCTTTTCCCTCACCTAGTTGCCTTCCCGTGCCTCTCCGCTTCTCGCCCACTCCCGCTTTCACTTATTCCCTCGCACAGACACACACATCCATCCACATACATACACACCCACACTCACTTATTCTTGCGCATCCACATATTCTCTCATGGCACAAACACACACCACACTCACGCATACACATACACATACCTACACCCACTCACAGATGCACTCGAACACACACATACATAAATACATACT
The DNA here is from genome assembly GCA_037157565.1 of Thalassia testudinum. Taxonomy (NCBI): domain Eukaryota; kingdom Viridiplantae; phylum Streptophyta; class Magnoliopsida; order Alismatales; family Hydrocharitaceae; genus Thalassia; species Thalassia testudinum. The sequence continues at coordinate 2,011,135 of JAZHRO010000080.1, forward strand.
TACACATATATATAGATACATATATATACTTATACACACACACACATACTTAGATATATATATTCACACATACTCATGCATATTCACGTATACATTTCCCACTCACGATATCGCACATTCCTTCCATTTCTGTGCATTACATCGTGGGTATATTCGCACTAGTTGTGCATATATTCTCGATATTAGCGCACATCAAGCATTCTACACACATGCCTTGATGGGAACACCATCATGAGCCATAACTAGCCCAATTTGGTTTGATAAAGTTGATAAAAGCTCCTGCATAACCAACAGAGGGTCTTATATGCATACTATTCTGTTTTAAGAAAAAGAGAACACAAGGTTATTTCTGTAATTTTAACTGCATTTCATAAATACAGAATAACCACGGGGAATTGTAGGGTTTAATTAAAGGTCAAATGGTCATTAATGTCTAATAAGAGGGTCTATGCAGATAGAAACGAGTTTTTACGCATTTCAAGAATTAATGGACATTCGAAATCCTAATTTCAGACCCACTTAATTAACTGAAGTTCTGGTCAGAATAAATTCACCTAAATTTTATAAAAATCATATAAAAATATTCCATAAGGTTTAGTATCCTTGATTTGACCTTTGGAACCCATTTTGACCTGAAATAGTCTCAAATGAAAAGTTGCCCTAATTTGGATTTCTACGCAAATTATCCAATAAAACTTTGTCAAAACCAAAATTTGACTTCACCATCAGATTCTTTGGGTCAAAATTAGGTTTATACCAAAATTTGGGGCCAATTAGAGATCATCTTGACCTAGTTTGCATTTTAATCTAGTCTTGACTCTTTTTCCTTCAAATAGCCCCTCAACTTTCGAAATTATTGCAAACACCCCCTATCTTCTTCTCATTCTTCGCAGTTGGGTTCCTGCTGCCATGGCAGGTGTGAAACCATTAGATCCGAGCTTCATCCTTAGATTCTGCCTTGATTGATTGACTAATCCCTTCCAAATTTGGAAGGGATGATCTCGAGGGAATCCTTAACGATCTAGGCCTTAATTTGGACTCCAAATCTCCTCTTGGAGCTCGTGCGAACTCCCTGAAATTGCAATCCTAATCCTTGATTTCCCTAGCTTTCAAGCTTGTTTCCAAGCTTGGAAGCTTGCTCATTGGCCTATATAAGACCTCCCTCGCCTGCCTTACCTCCTTAGCAAGTTTTTAGGCAAAAAATCTCTTCTTTTCTCCCTCTCCGACCTGCTCCAAACTTCGCTCCGACAAACACCTTCCTTCTACTTCTTCGTTGATTGCCACGTATAATAGGCTATCGGTTCTTCATTCTCGTCGCATTCCGCACCTCACCATACCTGCAAGGAGCTTCTCCGACCTCCTCCTCGTCGCTGTTCTCCCTCTCGGAGCATTCACCTTCTTCGACACTGGCTCATCACGGCCAACACCTTCTCCACAACCTCCTCATCTGCTAGCTACTCTCGATGACTCTCCTTCATCTACTGATCATCCCAGCACTTCCAGACTTCATTTTCGTCCACGAATCTGCTTGCTCCACCGTCATCTTCCAACTCGCCAGTGTACCTCCGGCAATCTCTATAGCATGCAAACTCCACCAACTCACCCGATACCACTTCCTACACCATCGTCGAGTCCACACGAACAAAACCCCTCAAGAAATTGAGGGGCTTGCTCACCATAGCCCTCCACAAAATAGCTTCTCGTGCTCCGACCTTCTCCACCTTCGCCACGCTCACACAGGCACTCTCACAGCATGCCACCGCCACCATCACCTTCGCCGCACTTGTACGAAGCTTCTGAGCTTTTCTGAAAAGATCGAGAGGTCGTATTTCCCCTTTCAAGTACTTCATCGAAGCTCCACCGCTGCATCATCTTCTCCGACTACACCTTCAATCCTCCGGCTACATCCGCTCCAAGTTCCACTCCTAAGCTTCACGAGCGACTCCCAAGCATCCTTCCAGACCCTCAATTCCACACCACGAGGTTGCCTTCAACTTCAATTGGAAGCCTCCCCATTTGCTGCTACGCTGAGAAGTGGGAAAGAAAGTCCCACATCGTGGGATTGGGAACTTATGACGCGAGATAAGAGGGATTTCTACATTGGACCCCTTGCTCAGTACACGAGGGGTCGGGTCCCTCCTCAAGACTTCTTCACTCCTTGGCTACCACTCACTCCTGGTAGCCCTGGTCTCCTACTCAAATCCATATACCCACATGGATACCCGATAAGCGACCCGATTACACGGGTCTAAGAGAGAAGAGAAGAAGAAGGAGAGAGAGGGGGGTTTTGCCTTGCCCTCTAACTCTCTAACACTTAGAAGAATTTCATAGGAGACCTTTGCCTCTGTGGTGACGTGATGTAGAGTCATCTATTTAGGTTAAAATGCCTATTCATGCATGTTCCTAGGCTTAGATTTGCATTTCATATTATAAGTTTTGCATAGCATGCATCATTCTGCATTTAGAGTAGTTGTATATAATTTAGGTTAATTGCATCCATTTTATGGTCAGGAGAGAAGGATATTTATTCCAGAGCCTCGGATTGACGATCCGACTGTACGGATCTGTTCAAGACGACAATCGGAGTGCAACGCCTCTGAAATCGCCTCGATCGGAGTCCTGTAGCACCATATGCAATTCAAGGAAGATCAACGACTGAGGGACTAGGTGACGTAATCCAGAGCTTCAAATGACAAATCCAACCGCACTGATGAATTCGAGTCGACGATCGCAGCCCAACGGCGTGAAAATCGACTCAATCCAACCTTTGTAGCATCCCCTACAAAGGAAAGAAGATGAACAGCCTAGATTGCGCCATGTGGTGCAACCCAGGCCGCCCATGTGCACGCACGTGCCACTGCACGCGCACAGTTGCACAGGTACGCATGCCTGCTAAGGCACGCACGGGCAAGCGCAGCGGCGCGTATCGCGCATACACGCGCGATAAGGGCACGTACAGTGCGTGCCAGCGCAGCGACAGCGTGGGTGCATGGGCTGTCTTTAGCAACGTTTGCGATGGATCTTCAGCGACGTTTATGACCATCACTAAATGTCTTGTATACGAATTTGATTCTTTCCTCACTATAAAAGGACCCCTACCTCCCCCATTTTTCTTCATCTCTTCCTTTCTTCCTCTCACCACCTCCAAGGCTCTAGAGAGAGCTTGTCCTAAGCCCGAGATGCTCCTCTAGAGTAGAAAATCAAATAGTTTTCCCTCCCCTCATCCCCATTCATGGAGCATCCCGTGGTTGTCCTCCCACCGCCCTTCGGGAGGAAGATCCTCGTCGTGACGCCGTCCTGCCCCATTCTCCATCCTCCGACTCTGTCCTCCTTTGTCCTGCTCCTCACCACCTTCCTCCAAGCGACATCAGAGCGAGTCGTCCTCTGAGAAACCATCGAGGGGGATTTCTCTCACCTCTTTCTATCTTTTTACGCTTTTGTAGTATAGTTTTCCTACTTTCATAATTGTAACAAACAGTTGTTCATGAATAGATGATTGTTTCTCTCTCTCTCTCTCCCTCTCTCTCGTATATTTTTGCAAGTAGATAAAGTTTTCATCGACCTAATCTCTTGCTTGTTAAAAATACCAAAAAAAATAGAAAAGATAAAAACGACCAAAAAGAAATGGAAGTGAAGAGCGAATTTCATAAAACCAAACGTTCGCCTCCCCGTGTTAGACCCAGGACTCCCTTTGAGTTTCAGTATAAATTTTATTTGATAGACGCATTTTGCAACTACGACGACAGGTTACTTGTAACCCTGATTTCAAACCCGTGAAACACGTGCGATCATGACGCTGCTGTGAGTCTCTCTCCTGAGGCTCAAGAAGAACAGAAGGCTCTATCTAAGGAGCCTTGTGTTGTGTTGTGCCTCTCTCACGAGGCTTGAAGAAAGAAGGAAAGAGGCCCTTGAGCCTCTTGCAGGCACTGTAGCAGGCTACACTTAAGCAGTCTGGGGCTTTATCTTTGTCGTCTGATATCTACTGGTTCTGTGCTCCTGTGGCTATATTGGTTACTTAAGTGACGTGGAATATCTAATTAATTTTACTATTCATATATTTGAGATACCTATGGGTTAATATTCTAGGGTTAATTTGGTGATTTAAATCACCATTTTAACCACAACTTTTTGCACTTTGATATAGATTCTCATATATATCATTTTTGAATGGAATTTTGGTTATAGTTGCTCATATTTGTGCTTATAATTGTGATCTTTGGAATTGAATTGTCATTAATTGCTCCCTGTGTTTGACCTCGGATACTCTTTTTGAAATTCAAGTTATAAATTTAAGTGTTTTTGAGCGATTTCGACTTGCTACAATGAAACAACTTTAAAACATCGATTTCGCTTGATAACACACCCACACATCTACTCTACACCTGCACAGGCACATATCTAGGTTAATCGCATCTCTCAGATGACAGTTAACTTAGTGTGGTGCTACATTTCCATTGGATCTTTGATTCAATCCCCTACCTTATTATTTATTATCTAGTTATATATATATACCTATATTATATACCTATATCATATATATATACATCTTTATATATAAGCTAAGTATTTCCATTCTGTATTTCATTTTCACATTTCTTTTCCTTGTCTTTTATTATGTTGATAAAGAACAGACCAAAAAATCTAAAATAGAAAAGATAACTTTTGTTTTTACAAGTACAAGATCTCGCGTGTAGCGAGATTGATTTTGAACTTGATTTTGGCATGTAGCCAAGGACCAATTTTGAGGGAGTACCTCAAGGACAAGATTATCCAAAAAATTCTAAAACCAAGAAAAACCTAAAAATACAATAAGCGAACGAAAATCACCCGTCGTTAGGAATCACGTAGAAATTGATTAACTCCAAAATCGCCTCCCTATGTTCGACCCTAGGCCTAAAGCTGACAAGTTAAAATTTGATTTAGTCCAGGTTAATAAATTTTTATAAACTTTGTAGATTCGCCTATAGGTAATCACTTCCACTATATACTTTTCGACGTTAATATCACCTAATTAAATAACCCTACTTGTGTTCTAACATGAGTTTTTTGGCACCATTGCCAGGGAGGCGCCACCTGGAGTCAGTTTCTATTCTTTTCCTCTGATTATCTCTTTTCCCACCCATCTCTTTACGGGTGTTTTTGTTTATTTTTTTTGTGCAGGTAGACCTATTATGAGAAGGAGACATGCAAAGGAGGTCGGAGATGTGGGCGAGTCCAAGGTGGGAGCAAGAACATGAAGTCGTTGGTGCAGCTTGGATCTTCGCACACGTTGCTAAGGAGGTAGGTGTTTATCCTCTTAGCAATTTAGGTTCTCTTGTCAAAGTAAAGATAAAAAGATAAAAAATTCAAAAATAAAAAACTCAAGAAAATTCTTCTTGGGATTTCTAGGGTGAGTGGATTAAAATCCACTATTTGATTCTTTTTATCAATTCCACTGCCCTCGATTTCCCACACTTTCATGTATGAAAAATCTGAGAATTCTGATTCTTTGATATTTCGCGACGCAAAATTTGCTTTGAGGCGAAGTAAAATTGATTGATTGTTACACCTCTTTGCCTCATTTATTTGCATTTGGGATCCACATTTTGGTTGGGGAGTCTTGGAATCAGTTGACTCCAACCCCACCATGACCTTACATTTGCCTCTGATTTGATCTCGAATTTCAACCCCAACATATTCATCTCCATTTTTCATTATCTTGGTGGTTGACCCTTTGTGTGGATTATTATTTTGGTGATTGGGAGCACTTGAATTGAAGTGTTTGGCTCCCATTCACATTAGATTAAAAGTGATTCGTGCATCCACACCTAGAAACATCCATTCAGGGGCCCATTGCATTGTAGCATGCATTAACCAAATCAAATTGAAGAAGGGTTCTTGGGCACAAAGAACTTGTATTCTTGAAAACCCAGAGATTGGTTGAATTGGTAATTCATTAGAATCATAAAATCCATACTACTTGAGAGAGGAATTCTAAAAGTCATTCACCATATAAAACTTCAATTCGGTGAGAGTTCCCCGTTGCATGCTTGTTTTACACACCCATAAATCAATGCACTTGGACATTGCCCGTATACAACACCCTTCACATTCCAAAGCACTTGTATCCTAAGCCTCTTAATCTAAAATTGGTAGTAACTTGATCCCATTAAAGTTTGGAGGTCTAACTACCTTCATGTAGCACCTATGTGCTAGTATGGGTTCTCGCGTGCTATCGGGTGCCTCAGACTGGAGCAAAGGGTCTTTCAATCTAGCCTGATGGTTTCGCGATGCTCGTATTCAGTTGCATAGGTTGAGATAGTAGGTAATTTAGAGGTTAGGACCTTGATTGTTTGATTTGTTATCAAGTGCACTATTTGGCATCATCTCTCTCATCCTCTTCTCTCTTCTCATCACTCCAATTCTTCTTTTGGCAGTGCATGTTTGAGAGGAGGTCACAAAGCCCTGAACTATTTGAATTGTCTGATAAACCTAGGAGGGTAGAATCTGGTGAATCATCTTCGTCCTCCGTAAACATGGCTGCTCGCCTACCCCCAAATCCCGAGGGGGGAAATTGTTCCCCTCCCAATCCACCAGGTGGTGGTGGAGCCGTTGACTCGTTAACCCACCTCCAAGCCTAAATAACATTGTATACCGAGAAAGTTGAAGCCATTAGGGAAACCTTGGAGGAAATGCAAAACCCTCCCGAACAGGAGGAGCCCAGGTCTCTTAGTTCATATCAGAATCTCGCTGCCATAGATACCCTTGGGTAGATTTACGTCCCCATGGGCGGGGAAGATTTTGGTCTGAAATCGAACGTCATTGGCCTAATCAACTTCCATTATCATGGACTTACTAGTGAAGACCCTTTTCTTCACTTGGAGGACTTAACCTATTTAGCTGAAGTGATCAAACCAAGAAACATTGGGTTACACATTGTCCTCAAGAAAATGTTCCCATTTTCGTTGTGGGACAAAGCTGCGCAATGGTTAGGCACTATTGGGAAACCCATCCGTTCTTGGGAAGATATGCGTACAGTGTTTCTCAAGAAATTCTTCCTAATCAAGCGAACCAATGCACTTCGTTGTGCTATAACTTCTTTCACACAACAAAACGGCGAGCAGTTTCATGAGACCTAGGAGAGGTATAATGACTTTCTCAGGACATGTCCACATCACGGTCTACCTAAGTGGCATGTAGCCCAGATCTTCTATTACGGGCTAAATGAAGCTTTGAGGCAGATTGTGGACTCTTCCTGCTGAAGTAATTTCATGAATAAAGATGAGGATGGAGCGTTTGAACTATTTGAAAACATGAGTGAGAATTCTATGAACAACGCTTCCATTGTCGCCTTTAATCAGACCAGTGCACCTCGTAGCGGAGCACATGAGGTTGACACGGGACCCTCCCATTCATCAACTATTTAAACTTGATTGCACAAAAATTGGATGAAGTCTCCATCATGCACAAGAAGCTAGATGAACTCTTGGCCAACCCCACCCATTCTATGGCTCACACTCCAACTCCACCACATCACAAACCCAATCCTTCCCAAGTCAGGCTGATTACAAGAATCTCGCACGACTTGCACCATCCTTATTGAGTATTGCACTGAGCGACTCGGTAAGTAATGTGGATCTAGCTTCTGCTAGCCAGTATTATAACATGAAGGAGCAAGCCTCCATGTACTCAGACACATTATCATATACGGACTTGTCTTCTGAATTTGAAGACGTGTGCGCCCCGAGGAACAACCCATATTCTACTACTTATAACCCAGGGTGGCGCAATCATCCAAACTTTGCATGGTCCAACATCCCTCAGCGCCAAAACCCTGCTGGTGGACCAATGCGACCATCCGCAGCCATCATCCCAAGGGCCTAATATAATCCTTCAGCAAATCCACCAATAGGCCCATACGCACCTCAAATGAAGCTCGCATCAAGCCCTCTTGATAAATTTATGGGAATGATGACGGAAATGTCAAAGTGCCATGAAGAAAATATGACTTCTCTTCAACACCAATTGGAGTAGCAGAATGCTGAGATTAGTCAACTACGCATAACGACTTGATCTTAAGGCACTCTTCCTGCCCAACCTGTCTCTAACCCACAAAATTTTGTACCTTATGGTCTGCAACCATAGGTACAACCTTCTTAAGGGCAGGTTCATCAGATTCTGCATGATTTGAGTACTCCATCGGAATTTCAAGCTAATCCTGCTGTAGCACATCAACCATATGTCCCTGTTGTGAACCCTCCTTCGCCTTATGATCCCACTGGACCTGCTACATCCAATGCGATTACTATGAGAGGCAGTAAATAGACCGTTGATCTGCCTCAACTTGATCCCGGTCCATCTTCTTTATCATCCTCTCATTCAGGTTGCACACCGCATTCTCGTGAGGATGACACGCCCAAACTTATGCCAGAATTGGTCCCATTCCCTGAGGCTCTACTAAGGGAGCCAAAAGGCAAGAAAAAGAACACGTAGACCTTTGATAATCTGCATGCTTTATTCAAGAACATTGAGATCAAGGTTCCCTTGCTAGACGCGATTGACCACATCCCGACTGTCGCCCGTTTCCTTAAGGACTACACTACACCTAGGTGACAGCAAAAGAAAACCAAGACCCCGGTGGTTCTCTCGCCTCATGCGAGTTGTGTTATTCTATCAAAATTACCACCAAAGCATAAAGATCCAGGCACCCCTTTCATTTCATGCAGCATCAAAGGCTGCAATTTTGATCGTGCCTTACTAGATTTAAGATTTTCCATTAACCTCATACCGACCATCGTGTTCTAGAAATTTGCATTGAGAAATCTAAAACCCACCCCTATTATATTGCAGTTGGCAAATCGCTCTATCAAAATCCCGCGAGGTGTGGTAGAAGACGTGGTGGTTAGGGCCAACAGTCTTTGTTTTCCTGTTGACTTTCTTGTATTAGATATGGAAGTTCTTGATTCACTTTCTATTTATCCAATAATCCTCGGTAGACCTTTCTTGGCCATAGCCCACACCCATATTGATTGTGAATCAGGCTACATTGAGATTGTCGTAAGCTCTAAAAAGCTTAAACTTCACATTTTTAAGGCTGCCAAGAATTTTGATTGCGATCTTATCGAAGATGACACGTCTGACGATGGCATGGATGTCAGTGTGTGTATCGAATTGGTAGGGATGTATTCAAATTACTGCGGCATACCCTTGGAAAATCACAATCACTTGACTGACCTTTACTATGACATTTCCCCATCCCTTCCCTTACCTTTATCTCTTTCTGACCAGACCCTTGATGAGGTCCACTCAACTTCTTATGCCTTGTGGTCTGAGTCACTTCCAGGCTGCTCACCTCCGGTGTACCCCCTTAAAGATTGGATTGCCCTTTCATTCCCGCCAAATCAGGTGGAAGCAACATTCCACACTGGGACCTTATTTCCAAATGTTGATAATTGGGGCTCTCCTTTCTTTGATCCATCAATCCAAGGCACCCCTCTCCTTAGCCAACCTTAGGGCCAACTTCCTTCTCCCTTTATTCTTTCTTCTAATCCTTTTGGGACAATCTCATCCCAAGAATTGCCAGATCTTTCCCCATCCACTCTTAAGATTGAAGCGCTACTTGACATACTAAAATATGCTTTCTTAGGACCAAATGAGATGCTTCCTGTAATCATCAGTTCAAAATTATCCAAGGAGCAAGAGTGCAAGCTAATGAAGGTCCTAATTGAACATAAGGTAGCCATTCGATGGTCTCTTTCTATTCTGATTGGCATTAGCCCCTCCTACTGCACTCACCATATATATACGGAGGAGGAGGCTCGACCCTCCCACGAGATGCAGTGATGTCTCAATCCTAATATGCGAGAGGTCATTAAGAATGAATTATCAAGTGGCTTGATGCGGGCATCATTTCCCTGATTAGCGACAACCCTTGGGTGATCCCGATTCATGTTGTTCCTAAAAAGGCCGGTCTCACCATCAGTGTCAATGATAGGGGTGAATCAATCCCTACACGCACTCCTACATCTTGGAGAGTGTGTGTAGATTATAGGAAATTCAACACTGCTACCAAAAAAGACCATTTTCCGCTACCTTTTATCGATCAAATTTTGGAGTGGTTAGCGGGAAATTAGTTCTTTTATTTCCTGGATAGATTCTCAGGCTATAACCAGGTGGCTATTGACCCTCGGGACCAGGAGAAAACCACCTTCACCTGCCCCTTTAGCACCTTCACTTTCAGAAGGATGCCATTCAGACTCTATAATGTGCTAGCTACCTTCCAAAGATGCATGCTGGCGGTATTCGACGATATGGTGGGTGATTTTCTTGAGGTCTTTATGGACAACTTTTTGATCTTCAAACCAACCTTTGATGACTGTCTAGCCAACCTAACCTGCATCCTTTGGAGATGTATTGATGTTAACCTCGTGCTTTCTTGGGAGAAAAGTCATTTTATGATGCACAAAGGTATTGTTTTGGGACATATCATCTCCGAAAGGGGTATCAAAGTGGACAAAGCTAAACTTGATGTGATAGCTAATTTACCCATACCTAGCTCTGTCTGACAAATCTGCTCCTTTTAGGTCACGTCGGGTTCTATAGGAGATTTATCAAGGATTTCTCCAAGATTTCCAGACCTTTGACGCATCTCCTATCTACCAATGTACCCTTCAACATGGGCCTTGGTTGTATTCAAGCATTTTTGCAACTGTGTAATGCTATCACTAAGGCCCTTGTTCTCCAGCTGCCTGATTGGTCCCTCAACTTTGAGCAGATGTGTGATGCTTCTGACCTAGCTGTTGGAGCCATCTTTGGACAAAGACATGATAAACGCCCCTTCATAGTGTATTATGCTAGTAAGATGCTAGATGAGGCCCAACATAATTACACGACTACTGAAAAGGAGCTATTAGCAGTCATTTTGGGGCTGGAGAAATTTCGATCTCACCTTCTGGGTTCTCATGTTATCATCTTCACAGACAACACAGCCATTCGTCATCTCATGCATAAGAAGGATGCCAAACCCCGATTGATTTATTGGATCCTTCTGCTTTAGGAATTTGATCTTGAGATACGAGATAAGGCTAGAGCCTAGAATGTAGTTGCAAACCACCTCTCGAGACTTGACCCAGACCATATTGGACTTACCTTGCCTTTAAATGAATCTTTTCCTAATGAGCACCTTCTAGCGATAGATGTGACAAGTGCACCTTGGTATGCCGATACTGCTAACTACCTTACTTCTGGATCTCTTCCACGAAGCTGGCCTAAAAACCAGCGTGAGTGTCTCATTGCAGAAGCAAAGTATTATTTCTGGGATAATCCACTTCTTTTTAGAATAGGTGCTGATCAGATTATTCGTCGCTGTGTTCCTGACAGTGAGTTCCCCAGTGTGCTATAATTTTTCCATGATAAGGACTGCAGAGACCATTTTTCTAGGAGGAAAACTGCCACCAAGGTGTTGCAGTGTGGATTCTTTTAGCCCTCCTTCATCAGGATGCACACAATTACGCTAAGTGTTGCACTAAGTGCCAATCGCTAGGGTTAATGTTACATCACGACATGATGCCCTTGCAACCCATCCTAGCTGTAGAAATCTTTGATATTTAGGAAATTGATTTTATGAGCCCCTTTCCTCCATCCAACAATTTTGAGTACATCCACGTTGCCGTCGATTATGTCTCAAAATGGATTGAGGCTATTCTCGCGTGCCATGCTGACCATGTCGCCACCATTAAATTCGTTAAGGACTACATCTTTGTGCACTTTGGGACCCCTCGAGCCATCATTTCGGATGGAGGAAGCCATTTCACTCATTCGTCTTTTCGGGAAATTTTGAGGAAATACGGAGTCCACCACCATATCACTTCTCCATATCATCCTCAAACGAACGACTAGGCTGAAGTGTCGAACTAGCAAATCAAGCAGATCCTTCAGAAAATAATTCGACATGACCATAAGGATTAGTCTAACAAGTTGATTGACATCTTATGGGCATATCGAACCGCCTTCAAGGCTCCCCTTGGTATGTCACCATATCGCATTATTTTCGGGAAGCCTTGTCATTTGCCTGTGGAGTTGGAGCATTGCGTTTATTGGGCGGCTCACTAGTGTGACCTCGACCCAGACCTGTGTGGTCGAGAAAGGAAACTCCAACTCTAGGAATTAGAAGAGCCACGTCGTGAAGCCTATGACTCTACCTTGACCTTTAAACAACGAACCAAGGCCTTTCACGACAATCGCATTAGGCAGAAGGAGTTTGATCCATCATAGTAGGTTTGGCTTTACAATGTCTAGCTCAAATTCTTTCCTAGAAAACTAAAGTCCAAATGGACTGGTCGTTTCCTTGTCTCAAGACCTTTTCCCAATGGAGCCATCGAGATAAAAGATCCCAAATCTAGGCATAAATTTACGGTTAATGGCCAGCAGTTGAAACCGTATCTCACTCATGAACCTGCCCCTGTTGATGAAACAATTGCCCTGCTAGAGGATAACTATCCTGTGACTCACTCCGAGTCCAGCTGGGGACATTAAATTCATCACTCGTTGCAACCCTATCACTTTCACTCCACATTCCATTCCATTTCACTTCACTTCACTGTACTTCACTTCACACTTCACCACCACCATCCACCCACCCATCCACCCTGCTGTATACCTCGCACTTCACTTCAAGACCCTTTGACCCTGTTTAACCCTTTTTGCATGCATATGAGGGCATATCATGGTTTGGCATGGGGGGATAGATAGGCATCCATAGGATCTGGGTATTATATGGGTATTACGCAGATTCTTGTCCATTATATATATTCATCAGTAGTATATATAGATAGCCTTATTGAAAAAATCATAAAAATTGAAAAAATCTTGAAAATTTTTCAAAAAGAAAATAAAACAAAACAAAACACAAAAAGTTCATAAAAATTGAAAATCCAAACACTCAATATATATATATATTCAAAAGAGTTTAGCTATGATCCGAAAGCTGAAGCAAAAAACAAAATAAGTGTTTATGGACATCCAACCTTTGCTTTGAAGACTTTCCAGGCCACAGAAGCTTGATTCACTTAGGCTTTGGCTTAATACACTCGAGCATTAACAAGATAGACTAGGATCTTTCCTAACTTAGGACGTATTCTTGTACCTGAGTTACCAGTACAGGATCCGTTGGTTTGCTTTTGCTTGGTAGTCTAAGTAACATTGATTTACACTACATAAAGTCAGGAAATACCAGATGAACGTAAGATCCAACCCTAGTGTTCATTAGGGAAGGTGGAGTTATTACCTATGCATACAGGTAGACTTTTTATCCCAGTCTTTAGTCTTGTGTTTTGCAGAAACTCTTTCCACCAAAAGTACCCACCCATAAAATAAATGTGCTCTTCTAAACAAAGTTGTAGGAGGCATACTGACATTTGTTTCCAAAAAAAAAAAAAAGTCAAAAAGAATAGAAAAATACATTCTTTTGAAAAGTCACTATCTGACATTTGTTTCCAAAAAAAAAAAAAAAGTCAAAAAGAATAGAAAAATACATTCTTTTGAAAAGTCACTATCCTCTCCAAATTCCTATAAATTCTTCAACCAAAAAGATTTTTCAAGGTACATCACAAATATCCTATTTCCACCAAATATTCTTTGAGCTACAATACAATAAGAGTTGGGTTGAGTCTTTACTCATTTTTTGAGAGTCAATCTGAAGACATGAGCTGAAACTGGGACCAACTTGGACTTAAAAAGACATGAAACCCTGGGCTTGAGTCTTAATGTTCATCTGGTTAGTCTTGATTAATCACTAAGCACAACCATAACCTCTTAGTTTTCGAGTTTTGCAAAACCCTCTAATTCCTAGAAATCACACTTAAGGTTTAAATATCAAGAGTCTTTGTTAGTCGAGAGATGGTTTATGTTATGCAAGACTTGAGTTCTGGTCGTCTTCTTTGTAATTGGTTCTCACAATGTCCAACTGATAAACACAATAATATTGCTTCAGGAAAATCTTCAGCTTAAGATCACTTCTAAACACTACTACCTTACTATCAAATAAGTGTTTTGCTAGAGACTAGCAAAAGATAGGCATGGGGGTATGATTGCACAGCAATGCACGCCTGTAAATATAACATCTTGTGCTATTTCCTAATGTTACGCATTTAGATTAGATAGCTTTACATGCATTTTGTAAATATTTGCAATTGTGCATTTTGTGGAAAGGAAGATAGTGAGAGAGATTGAGCCCCTAACTCTACCTATTCACTACCTACATTAATTACCTAACACCTTAAGTGCCTACCCATAAAAATCCAAAAATGTCCCATTGCCCTACGACATTCCCTTGTCATCTTCTTTCCCCCCTCATCTATGTAACCTCCCCTACCTCACTCCACACAGGTCGTCGGCACCTATACTACCCCAGACAGCAACAATCCTTCCCCCACTCCCACAGATGCACATACACGCCCATATCCCCTTTGTCCATAGCTGGCCACCCAACACCATTCCACTCTCCTCTCTCCCTCTCTTCCTCTCCATACGCAGCTCTCCTTCTCACCAATTGAGAGGAGCACGCTGCATGTAGGAGCAGACTCACCATGGTTGCAAACACCACGGTGAGTTCCACCACTGCCCAGCTCCTTTGCGAGCAGGTGGGCGTGGTGGGTTCTTGTGGATTTTTACTTTAGTTTTCTTGCTTTCAATTGTCATTAGTGTAGTTGTAAGCTCTCTTGTTCGTCTCCACTATAGCGCACTGTTCAAAGCCAATCGCAACTTATTTTTTTACCCCTTCACTGGAAATGTTTCTCAGTTATCTGGTGAAAAGCCACGCACGTCGGCCTCCATGCTCGTATGCCTTTTTCCCCTTGATGATAACATCATCATCAGCCATAATTAGCTTTAATTAGTCAGAATCAAAAGACAAATGCTCCTGCATAACCGTCGGAGAGTCATTATTCATTACATATTCTTTTTGAGAGAAATACATTAAATCAGGGGTAAATCTGTAATTTTAACATCATATCCTAAATGCAGAGTAACCACGGGTTTTCCAAGGGGTTAATTAAAGGTCAAACGATCATAAATGTCTAATAAGAGGGTCCGTGCAGACAGAAACGAATTTTTCACCCATTTCGAGCATTAATGGACATCCGAAACCCTAATTTCAGATCCACTTAAATAACAGAGTTTTTTGCCAGAATAAAATTCATCTAAAACTTCTAAAATTCATAGAAAAATATTTTATAAAGTTTGGTACCCTTGATTTGACCATCTTAAAATAGTCTTAGATGGAAAGTTGCCTTAATTTAGGTTTCTATGCAAATTACCCATTCAAACTTGGTCAAAACCAAAATATGACTTCACCATCAGATTCCTTGGGTCTAAATTAGTTTTATACCAAAATTTGGGCTCAATCAGAGGTCATCCTGACCTAGTTTGCATTTCAGTCCAGTTTAATTCTTTCTATCTCACATATGCCCCTAAGTTTCAAATTCTTTGCGAACAGCTCCCTAGGTTTTCCTTCATTCTTTGCAATCAAGTCCCTCCACCATTATCACGGAGAAGCTTCTTCATCGGCGACCTTCAATCAAGGAGTTATCCCTGATTTCTTACCCAAATCCTCATGTGAACCATTCAAAGATCCGAGTTTCCTACTTCACAAAGGTCCTAAGCTTCCAAACTTGGTTTCCAAGCTTGGAATGCCTTCCTAATGCCCTATAAAAGACCCCTAGTGCACGATCATTCTCTTTAACTTATTTTTTGCTGGTTTCCCTCCTTCTTCCCTTCTCTCCGGCCAAATCCTCCACGAGCTCCGGTGACCTTCATCTGACTTCTTCGCCCACTGCCACAGACAATAGTCGATGGGAGCATCTTCCCCAAGCTCCTCCACACATTGCAATACCTTCGAGTGCCGCCCATACCCCTTTGTCATCGCTGCTTCACCCACTGGAGATTTCGTCTTCCCCACGTCCAGCCATCACACCGACGTGGGAATCCTCCCCTTTTGTCCAAATAGTTTAGCATAGTTATGTTTCCTTCTCCCCTACTCTCTTTCCCTCAATTTATCCCCCGATGCCGCTGTCCACCTGCCATCTTCTCCAATCTCCGGCTACCCTTCGGCGAGATTTCCCCAACGCTCCACCTCACCACATGCCTCGCCAACACCCTCACAAGCATTGCCTCACCTTCAAAAACCAAACTCCTCTACTTATTCACCATTCCACCTATCCAAACACACCCCCGAACACACCCAACACCGACCACATTCTTCGCGTTTGCCCAACCTCCACAGACCTTCTCACCACATGCCACCGCCACCATCACCTTCGCCATGCCGCAGTTATTCTCCTGAGGTGCTTTAATGTGGCCGCGAGGCCATATTTTGAGTTTTAGGTGCTTGCCGGTTTGTCGCCGCCGCCATCATCTCCGTCTTGTTCTTCAAGATCCAGCCATGAGAGCTCCAGGCTACACCCTCTAGGTAAAGCAAAATTCCTCCAGACACCACTCCAGACCCTCAATTGAGAGCCTCGACCTCAGCTGCTGCTTTAATCGATGAAGTCTACACAGCTGCAGCTACGTGCGAAATAGCAGTGGGGATAGTCCCACATCGGGCGCAGCAGAATGCGTAGCTACACATATATTATATTTGTGTTTATGCTCTATCGCCCAAGTCACAGGGGTTGGGTCCCCTTTACCCGCACATCCGCTTAACCTGCCTATGCCACTCCTCACCTGCGACCCATGCACACAGGCCTGGACACTGTACAAGACCTGATAACCCAAGTATCTGGATCCAACTATGAGCTTGGGTCTGAGAGAGAAGGAGAGGAAGAAATTGTGAGAGAGCGGGGGCGGTATTGCTGAATGAGGAGTTTGCCCATATGCTTTGAAGAGGAGAGGCAAACACTTAGCCTCTGCATGAAGGAGGGAAGGCTCTAAAGAGGGAGAAGGTTTGAGAAGTGAAGAAGGAAAGCAAAAGAAGAAGAGAAGGAAAGGAAGAAAAGTAGAAGAATAAGGCTTTAAGAGCCTTGTGCACTTTAAGTCGTCTGATTGACCAATTTGTCGTCTGATTGAGCATTATTTGAGCTACTGTTGAATGATTTAAGTACTATAGTTTATAATTTAAATTCTGATTGAGTACTTGCATGCATGCTTAATTAAGAGGATTAGTAGTGATCTAATTCACCATTGTTTTTTATTCTCTTCATTCTTTTTGTCTCTAGATACATTAAATTTCATTGAATAACTAATGTGACAGGTTATTATTCATTGAATATCTGCTTGAATGCTCAATTAATTGTGCTTATTGATTTTAAATGCTATTAATGTTGTGAATTCCACATTTGCTCCCTGTGTTCGACCTCGAATTTCATTGTAGATTTCGAGCTTATAAATTTTATCTATTTGAGAGTTATTTGTCGACTGTTCTACAATGCATTTCCTTACACTTGATGAAAGCTTGACAATGTTTTAGCACCGTTGCCGGGAGCTACGCACAATTCACTGCTATTCTTGTTTTACTTGATTCTATTTGAGCACTTACTTGCCCTATTTGTTTTCTTATGATTTTACAAGGTACATCATGAGGCGATCTTCTGCGTAAATCAGCCACTCCTGGGGTAGGTAATCTCTTTTCTTCCCTAATCAATCTCTTAATCTTGGGAAGATAAATAAGGAAACAAATCAATTAGGAACCACCTGCTTTATTTTCATAGTAATCATCACTTAAAAGGCAAGTTCCTAATTTGCAAACAAAAATTTCATATCTGATTGAAGTCAAGACGATTTTGATTAGAGATTCCTACTCTATTTCCTGTACTTATTAGGGATTACACTTAATTTCTGATCACCTTGGACCACGCACTTCTTGTTTGAAGTCCAAGGTGAACATTTTTAAGATCAAATTGGACTTGAAATAGAGCCAATTAGGGCTTCAACATTAGGGTTTGAAGTGCTAGTTTGCACTTGCCTAAATTAAAGAAAATTGATCCTCCCGCATTTGTGTGCTACCCAAACCCTTGCTTGAAAAGAACTAATTACTTAAACCCTAAAATCAGGCTCTAATTTCATTTGAACCTTAAAAATTTTGGACCTAATAACCTGAGATTCAATTTAGGGTGATTTCTGGGTCTTGACCTAGATTTCATTCTTCATCTTTTAGAGCAGGTTAGGTGAAGTTGGTCTACTTTGTGGGCCAATCAACCTCCAAATTAAGTCACAAATCAAATCAATTTCTAAATCAAGTGAAATCCAAGGCACAAATTAGGCTAAAATTGGTAGACTTAAGGTCTCAATTCGTATATTTTGGTGTACTTGAAATCGCAGTGACAAGGAAGGTCGGGTGGGGGAAACCCTGTAACTCATGGGGCGCTCTACCTTGTAGGGGTCTTTGCGGGGCTCTCCCTTCCTGGCTACCCAGGTAATTCTTGGGTGTGCAGATTTTTTATTCGGAGGCATCATCTGCCTCAAAACAAGACTTAGTCATCCAAAAATCTTTGGGTGCCTTGATTGGGTCCAATTCACATCCAGTCCCTCATCCCTTCTATTAGAGAACACACACAGGAAAGGTCATTAGGTTATTAACCTAAGAGACCTCATTAGAGCTCCTCGGGAATTTCTCTCTGATCTGATCAACTCCAATCTGAACCTGAATTTGATTCTACATCTTTATTCTACCACCAGATTTGAAAATGCAACCTGACATTTTAGGAAAAGCAATTAGGAAACATGTGTCCCAAATGACTATCAAAGATAAGATGATTGAGGCTGCTTATAGTTACCATGATATCTAGGATAAATTTGCAAAAACAACAAACCACATTCTAAACCGTATCGAAATAATATGGACACGAATGAAACACGGTTCAACCTAGGATGATCTCTTAGTAGAATACATTGAATCAATGAAATTACATAGCAATGAGTGTCCGCAATGTCGGTTAAATCCTTCACTTTTGGAAAAACACCAAGTTCTCATGGAGAAATAGGGAATATTGCTGAATATGTTCTATAAAACCATTGATTGAGAATGCCCCTACATCTCTTCAGAAGATAATAAGACACCTTGGAACAACATTGATGATCAACATGATTCTTGATGAGTGGCTACTCATCATGGCTAAAAAGATGAAGTTAAGCTAGATACTGAGTAAACCAACATCAAATTAATAGATAAAAAGGGTTAAGTGTGGGAATTAAAGAAAAAGACCTAAAACCTTTACTCTGTGTTAAAATTTCATAATTAGGTCACAAATCGAGATATTCTGAAAGCAAAGTACAAATGATGATCCATGCGTCAATTGAACATATAAATAAGTTTGAAAAGCCAAATCAGAAGTATAATTAATGTCTTAAATGTTCAATTAAGCACATATAAAAATTTGAAGGCATTTGGACATCATTTAGGCTATGAAATAGGTAGTTTACACTTAGGTCCTTTATGCATTACACTCTTGCCTTTAAAAACTCCTCTTTGGACCTACTTGTAAGCCGCAGGGATCCTTTTGAAAGGCCGCAAGGTCCTTCCTGTTGTAATTCTTTTCACTTATGGGCCTACACGCAAATCTTCTACCCCTTCGCGCAAGGGTTTGTCTGCAATTTTCCTGTTATTTCAGAGAACGGCTTGCTGCTCTTCGCACGCACTGCAGCACGCGAAGAACACGGCCGATCTCGGCCGTCCGTTGCTTCTCACGATTCTGATCTATGGTTGGATTTGAATGGAAGCTTCGCGCGATTCGGCGCATGCGATCACCCCTTTCCCCAGATCTCATCTGACAGTTAGATTTTGAGCATAGCTCGCCACGCGCTCCGCTCCTCTCATCCTCGCCGCCGGTTACCTTTTGATTATCCTCACCTGTGCGGTGATCTCAGCCACTGAGTATGCTACTTAAGCACCTCAGATGTGTCCCGGCAGAGGATTGCTCCCTCCTACACCTCTTAGCGATCGTTCGTCCACTCCAGTTCCTCCTCCCCATCAAGCCTCTGATTTCACAGCCACCGGCTGTGAAATTATCACCTTCTCTCGACCTCCTCGTCGCTAAGGACTTCGTAGCACCTGAGGACGACCCTGGAGCCTCACTAGTAGACTCTTCTCTCCGCTAGAGTCATCTTCCTCCCTTCTTCCTCCTTTGCCACCAGTTAAGGACCCATAGGTCCCATTCTTCTTGTTAGAATAGATTTATAATTCAGTAGATTAGTTGTAGCTGTAGTTAAGTAGGTTTAGAGTAGAATTAATGCAATTGGTAATGTTTAATTTAGCTGTTAGGATAAAGTAGTTGTAGTAGTAGAATTAGGCTTTAAATTCCCCCCCCCCCCCTCACCTCCTCTGATCATTCCAGATCAGAGGGGAAGGTTTCACATAGCCATGTTTTCAAATTCTCTCCCTCTCCATACTTTCATATTCATTTCTGATTTTCCACGACCTGTTTCTCGCTTTCCACCCATACACTCTGACCCAATTTCAGATCTGATTGGTTTTTAACCTAAGATCTGAAATTGGCGTCAAAAAGCACTTAAGGGGCTTCCCATTCACCTCACTCTTGGTCACAAAAAGCCCCTGGTTTGAGTTGAAATTATCAGTTTGTCAGATTTCTCTTTAATTTGGATTTCAAGGAGTTTTCCTTCAATTTGGTTTTAACTGTTTGATCTGACAAATTGAATAAATTCTGATTTGAGTTCATTGTTGGCAAGGAATCTAAGAGGTTTTCTGGTGTTAGAATTCATCTCAGAAGATCCATATATAGATCTGATTTGATGAAGTTTTTAATGCATTGAATGCAAGTCAGAACTAAGGAGAATCACTGTAGTGATTTGAAGTTTAATCTTGCATTCATGAGTTTGTTTTGAATGGATGTTTTGGTGATTTCCTAACCTAAGGAGTTCTCAATACTCCTTAAGGTTTCAAAAACTGGGATTTGAATTAGGGACTTCAATTGACTGAATTAACTCTTTCTTCATGCTGTCTATAGCATTAGGAAGAGTTAAATCAGTGTCTTTTGTTGATTTAATCTAATGTGAAGTTTTTGATAAGGGTTTTTGCATTTTAATTGGTTCAATTTTTTTTATGAGAGTGAGACCCTTATCATATGAAGGATTGAGCGAGAATTTCTGTTTTTGTTGGATTTATGAATTTTTTTTTTAATCCCAGTGGTCACAGTAAAGTGCTGCATTTTGCAGCTACATTCCCTTTCTTTCCCTACTCAGATTTTATTCCAAATGGACTATCTGCAGCAGCAGTTAGCCCATCTAGAATTAGATCTGAGCTGATGCAGGGTTTTTCTGTAGGATTAGTGCTACTGCTGCTGTCTAACTGTTTAATTTCTACCAGACCAAATCTAATGTAATACCCTATACAATGTGCTTTGAATTGTAGCTAACACACATAAATTTTGATTCCATTATAAACACAAGCTTTCCTGTTAGATAATTCCTCTTTCATTTCTGTGAATGCTTGCTTTTAATTCTGTCAAGTGCTGTTAGCTAGTTTAACTAAAGCTAACCATCCAAACATGATTTAAAATGGGAAACTTAACTGAGGACTGTTTTAAAATTGGTAAACACCTCCTAAATCACATGTTGTATGGAAATAAGGCATTCATGAAACTTGATAAAAAGAGTTAAACTTAAAAAGACAGTAAACATGCCTCTTTCTCTCCTCAGCCAACTCTTCCCTTCTTATCTCCTATTTCTGTAAGATTTATAAAAACAGTAAAAAGTAAAAAACACCCAAAAGGACAAATATATATATATATATATATATAAATATACACATATATTACTTTGTATATTAAGTATACTCCTATAGACATAAGCTCTATACTAGGCTATATATGTAAATAGGTAATATATATATATACTGTATAACTAACTATGTAAATATATTGTATACTATAAATTAGGTTTCTGATTTAGTTTAGACAGTATGTACATTAATTATATAACTATCTATAAATTAAACTAATATATATGTATTATTAGACCAACTAAATCAGTAGATAGTATAAATAAGGAAATTACACTATAAAACTGTATAAATCTATGCATATGTAGATTATAAGTAAATAAAATCCTGTACCTTAATTTAATCCTTTATACATAATAAATAATGAATTTATTAAGTTTATAGCTAAGTTGTTAAATTAAATTAGATAAATTAGTAATTTAGAGTTATAATTAAGTTAATTGAATCTGTATACTTAGACTAATATACCTTAAGTAATTTAAGCTAATTGAAGTATATTTATACTTGATTATATTATTTTAACTTAATTTATAAGTAAAACAGTCAAAACTGCTATTTAAATGTAAATAACACAGAAATTAATTCGGAAAAATATAATAAAAATATCTATAAAATACTTATACACGTATTCTAACTCTGTATGAGGTCAATCAGACCATTTAGTAGCTAATTTATAAGTAATTAAATAATAAAACACCAAAATCAGTGTGTAAAAATAGTATACTTTAGCGAATTTATTTATATAGTAAATCTAATTAAAATTTCAAATTAATTTAACAATTGTATAGTATTATGTAAATACTTCATTTTCCATAATTTATTTTTATTTTTAAATAAATTATGGCCCTCTAATTGAGGGCCAAAATCTCCTTCAGCATACAGTTGCACACGTTTTTCAGCGTAGATGTGGCGCTCGAATAGCGCCACATCGTGCGCTGCAAAACGCGTGCAGCGGTATAAGTGGAATTTCTTCCTATGCAGCGTAGTCGTCACGGGCGCCGGGCGCCCGAAACAACATATGCTACATACTATACTGAGCATATATTCTGAACATTTGAATGTGGGGCCGGGGGCTCGGTGAGGTGTGCTGTGTGCGGGGGCTGAGAAGGCCCTGAGCTGAGTTTGGTAACACATAATTAAGCCGCCTAATGAGAATTAGGGCGTGCTTAGTAGAGGTTTGGTCCCACCCTCTGGGTGCTGTGTATCCCTTGAAAAGCGTGCCTGCAAATTAAACACATTTTTAATTGATTAAAGAGTGCTAATGATGATAGTTAATTGCCTCTCCGCCGCAACGTGTGAAACCTATTAAGGCAGAATTAAAACAAAGAAGAAGAAGAATAACTGAAGAAGATTAGTGTTGAGTAAGAGAGAGAGAGAAGATGTACATACGATGGTAAATACAAATACAAGAGAAATATAAATATATATATGTATACGTAGTATAGCCAATTACTTCTATATAAATAAACTCATACATTTACTAACAGAATAAAACGTCGCCATAATCATCGCTATAGACCCTAGTTTCCCTCCTTAAGTTTGTATATAGTATTTTCTAGGATCTAGTGATGCTTACATCTGTCACTATAACTATTGTATGTGTTACTGTAGGTATCAGATTAGTAAGTTAAGTTAGTATACTATGTAATCTTAGTTGATAATGTGCTTTCATGTAAGTATTAATACTATAACTTGTAAAGAGATAGTTTAAAGTATAATGATGAATTGTTTGGTGCTTGTTATAGTTAGTTTTTGCAAGCATTGCGATTAATTCTTTGTGAGTAGGCAAACCATGTCTACATTCATTCATTCTTTATTAGATGTAAAGCTTCTTTTTGGAATTAGAGGATAATTTTGAGATCAAAGAGCAATGTAATTCAATAATTGCCTCCCAGTGAACGACCTGGAATAAAACCAGTAAAAATTAGATAAGTAAATAATAATGGTTGTAATGACTGGTATCCCATACAACTCACTACAATGACATTAATGGTGTTTTCAACAATCAATTACACCACATAAACCCATCATTCCACAATACAAAACAAACCTTATTAATTCTCCAGAACCCGAGTTAGAAAATTAGAATTATTGTGAACCCTCAACCCAAATGGAAGTCAAATTAAATTATGTGCTAAATGATACACTCGAACTTGAGATGGGTTGGGAGGATCCAATTGCAGGTGTTCACGATTTTGAACCAGCCCTAGAAAACCATGAAGTTGGCTCACCAAGCCCTAAATTTCTAAACATCTATGATGATGAGCTTGAATCAGAACATCTTGAGGGTGTAAATTCTGCCCCTTATTCTGATAAGGTGATCCTTGAGAACAATTCTGACACCCCTATAGAGCCTAGCCTAGATTTTAGTAACCTAATGCCTACATCTAACCTAAAATCTAGATCTAAGCATAATTGGAATGATTATGAGGCCCCATGTGAAGAGAGTCAAATTTTGAATTTGAATTACGATTCTAGGTCTGTATTTGATGAGTACAGTTCTCCAAACTCCTTAGAGATACTAATTGATTTTTCAGAAGTCACACCGATCTATGATATAGAAATTGAAGAGTTGGAAGAGTTGGGAATCGATTGGGTCTACCCTAGGAACCAAGAACCCGAGCTTATGCCTAATAAGGACACCTTTTTAAGCTTGAAATCTAAAATTAGGTTAGATCCAAGTCAGGTTATTGATTCTTCGCATCTTGATTCTCTCTGTGGTGGAATTCCCGATCCAGAATCAGATTCAGAAACTCATTCTCACAAATTCTCCGAAGATTTCGAATCCTACTCTGATTTCAGAGAGCCTATGTTTCCTGATGACTACGAGCCAATTTACAACCTTAGCATCCATGATCCATTCTTTGACTCTAACTCTGAGGTCGTTGATCTTGAGATCATCAATTCAAAATCGTCTCCCATTGAGATGGAATCATTCCTTTATGATTTGCAGGAATTAGAAACAAGTGCCGAGAGTGTCTGCAATCCGGAGTTTGAATCTTTTCTTGACTCAGATTTCCATGATCCTATAAGCATTCTCTAGGCATTTACCTTTGATTTTGATGAGCATCATGAGGACCCTCTAAATGAACCCACCTTTGAATCCTTTCTAGAGGACCCTCAACACACACAATTCTCATTGAAGCTACCTCTTTTGTAATACATACAGACCCTTCTCAAATTCGATCCTAACCCTGACCCACCACCGGAATCAACTTCTACTTTGATTCACCTCTCTCTAATCCGGTTGCATACGATTCACCTCCATCTTTCAATCGGGTTTCGGACATTGATCAGACTACTAATCACGTCCCATCCTTTTTTGATTACTCTTGCAGGGTTCCCAAATCCTCCACAGATCCATTTTCTTTTGGGGATCCATACTCTGACCAGGCTGATCTGGCTCAGCCAAACCCATTATTAGCATTACCATATCTGTTTAAGCCACAAAATACTTGGTGGGCTCTTCATCTACTGATTCACATTCATTAACCCACCAGATTGATTGGTTTTGGGTTGCATCATCAGCCTGTAGATCTGAACAAGCACTTGGTTGGACCAACAAGGCTTTTGATCAAGGTGCTTGTTCTACAAAACTCATTCGATTTTACTACTCCCTCTCTATGATCACCTTCTACTCGACTAAAGGCATTGAATTTAGTGCTTAACGGGAGGTAATCTATCATTCCAAAAAATCGAGACCCTTCTGATCATCCTTTTGAGCTACACTCCTATTACACTTAGAGTTCAGAGTTAGAATAGCTGACTCCACCTTTGGTATTCGTATCAAAGCTTGAAATCGTCTGAAATAGTCATCCCGACCCATTCACCCACCCTTTGATTATGTTCTAATCCTTGAACCCAAGCTGATTTCATAATCTCCGATTTACAATGAGGACATTGCAAAACTTCGGCATGGGAGGGTTTTAAAGAGCAAACACATAAAAATTCAAGTTTCTGAGGGGTTCTCATAAAAAAAATACACATCCAAAAAATAAAAATAAAAATTAAAAAAATAAAAATGGAGAGAGGAGAGGAAAATTTTGAGAGATCATTGTATATCATTCGAGGAGGAAATGAGGAAGTGATTCAAAATGACAAAAAGGAGCAACAATTAGAAACAAAAATGATAGTCGTAGTAAATGATTATGGAATCTACTTAAGTTCTATACTTAATCAAAAAGAAAAAGTTAAAGTCAAAAGTGCTTAGAGACATGGAGATTAGTATGAGTGTTGATCTTAGGCCTCTTGGATCTATTTTAGGGTTTAAACACTCACGTATCTATTAAGATCCGGATATCCTCAAGAGATTGAGGAAAATACAAAGCTTATGTATAGGTCAGAGGCTTAGGTATTATTAGGCCTCATTACTTAACCTTTGGTTTGCGAGACTCGGTAACCTAAGCACCCTAAAACTATACACAGTTTGGTTAAGTGCGCTTAATTATAAAAATCACACAAAAACGTTTACTCTGTTATGAAAAAGCTATCTAGATTAGGAGCGGCACGAAAACACAAGTTTATTAGACAAGTTCCCAGTGTGGAGAGGTGGGAAATTTCCCTTGAAGATGCGCAATAACATATCGTCTCCTTGGTGCTTGTCTCCTAGGATATCTACATATCCTACCAGGGGCATGTAAGCACCTTGTGCTGGTTCAGGTGCCATGGGTGGGATTATCACGAAATGTCGATCACTAGGACCTGAATTTAGTTACAGAACGCCATGGGCGGCACTATCTTGAAGTGTCGAAAGCCAGGGTTCTGGAGGTTGCCATGGGTGGTGCTATCTCGAAGCATCGATTGCTAGGGACCCTGTGAGGATTGATGATGGGAAAAAGGAATCCGATACAGACCGTGTTTAGGGCCAATCTAAGGCTAGAAAAATAATCAAGAGAAAGAGAGAGAAAGCTCTCCAAAATGCAAAAAATTCTTTTATCCCTCTCTCTTACAAAAATGCACTGCAAATTGAACCTAGACCAAACTATTATAAGCACAGGTGCTTTAACCATTAGGTTCAACAAACCTTTGGATAGTTTTTGCGGGCCTTAGTAACCTTCGTGGAAAACCGAGGCTAAAGCTGGTCAGGTCTAGATCTTGATTTATACTTGAGTACCTCTAAGCCTACTATTAGCATTCTGACCTAATTTCTAAAAAATGGAATAAATCAGGCAGTTGAACATCAATGCATGGTCTAGAAATTGAGTTCATTCCATAGGATTTTGCTAAGGGATTGCCAAAAGTTAGGCATGGGAGTATGATGATAACATCATCATCAGCCATAACTAGCTTTAATTAGTCAGAATCAAAAGATAAATGCTCCTAACTGCCACAAAGTCGTAATTCATTTCATATTCTTTCTAAGAGAAATACATTAAATCAGGAGTAAATCTACAGTTTTAACATCATATCCTAAATGTAGAGTAACCACAGGTTTTTCCAAGGGTTAATTAAAGGTCCAACGATCATAAATGTCTAATAAGAGGGTCTGTGCAGACAGAAACGGGTTTTTCATGCATTTCGAGAATTAATGGACATCCGAAACCCTAATTTCAGACCCACTTAAATAACAGAGGTTTTGGTTAGGATAAAATTCATCTAAACCTTCTAAAATTCATAGAAAAATATTCTATAAGATTTGGTACCCTTGATTTGACCATCTGAACCCATTTTAACCTAAAATAGAGTCTCAGACGGAAAGTTACCCTAATTTAGGTTTATGCACAAATTACCCAATCAAACTTGGTCAAAACCAAAATCTGACTTCACCATTAGATTCCTTGGGTCCAAATTATGTTTGTACCAAAATTTAGGTTCAATCAGAGATCATTTTGACCTAGTTTGCATTTCAGTCCAGTCTGATTCTTTCTATCTCGCATATACGCCTAAGTTTCGAATTCTTTGTGAATAGGTCCCTAGGTTTTCCTTCATTCTTTGCAATCCAGTCCGTCTGCCATTATCGTGGAGAAGCTTCTTCGCCAATGACCTTCAATCAAGGAGTTCTCCTTAATTTCTTGCCTAATCTCTTCCAAAATTGGAAGGACTCCTGAGAGAATCCTCTTCAATTTGAGCTACATCTTGGGCTCTGATTTGTACCCAAATCCTCATGCGAACCTTTCAAAGATCTAGGTTTCTTACTTCGTGAAGGTTCCGAGTTTCCTAGCTTGGAATGCCTTCCTAACGCCCTATAAAAGACCCCTGGTGCACGACTGTTCTCTTTAGCTTGTTTCTGGTCGGTTTCCCTCCTTCTTCCCTTCTCTCAGGCCGAATCCTCCACGAGCTCCAGCGACCTTCTTCGTTTGACTTCGTCGCCTGCCGCCACAGACAATAGTCAGTGGGAGCATCTTCCCCAAGCTCCTCCGTGCATCACAATACCCGCGAGCGCCGCCCATACCCCTTCGTTGTCGTCGCTTCACCCATCGGAGATTTCATCTTCCCCATGTCTAGCCATCACACCGATGTGGGAATCCTTCCCTTTCGTCCAATTAGGTTAGCGTAGTTAGGTTCTTTCTCCCCTACTCTCTTTCCCTCTCTTTATCCCTCAATTTATCCCCCGACGTTGCCGTCCACCCGTCATCTTCTACATCTCCAACCGCCCTCCGGTGAAGTTTCCCTGATGCTTCACCACACTACATGCCTCGTCAACACCCTCACAAGCATCGTCTCACCTCTACGAACCAAACCTCTCTACTTATTCACCATTCCACCTATCCAAATGCACCCGCAAACACACCCATCACCGATCACCTTCTTCACGTTCGCCCAACCTCCACAAACCTTCTCACCGCACGCCACCACTACCATCACCTTCGCCATGCCATAGCAATTCTCCTGAGGTGTTTTAATGTGGCCGTGAGGTTGTATTTTGAGTTTCAGGTGTTCGTCGGTTCGTTGCCGCTGCCGCGATCATCTCCGCCTTGTTCTTCAAGATCCGGCCATGAGAGCTCCAGGCTACACCCTCTAGGTCAAGTGGAATTCCTCCAGACACCACTCTTGACCCTCAATTGAGAGCCTTGACCTCAGCTGCTACTCCAAAAGACGAAGTCTCCACAACTGTAGCTACGTGCGAAATAGCAGGGGGGATAGTCCCATATCGAGAGCAGAAGAATACGCAGCTACACATATATTATTTTTGTGTTTATGCTCTATCGCCCAAGTCATGGGGGTTGGGTCCCCTTTACCCACCTATGCCACTCCTCGCCTACAACCCACTCATGTAGGCCTCGACACTATACAAGACCTGATAACCCGAGTATCTGGATCAGACTATGAGATTGGGTCTGAGAGAGGAGAGGAGGAAATTATGAGAGACCGGGGGGAGGGTTGCTTTCTGAGGAGTCTGCCCTTGTGCTTTGAAGAGGAGAGGCCAACACTTAGCCTCTGCGTGAAGGAGGGAAGGCTCTAAAGAAGGAGAAGGCTTGAGAAGTGAAGAAGGAAAGTAGAAGAAGAAGAGAAGGAAAGGAAGAAAAGCAAAAGAACAAGGCTTTGAGAGCCTTGTGCACTTTAAGTCTTCTGATTGACCAATCTGTCATTTGATTAAGCATTATTTGAGCTACTGTTGAATGATTTAAGTACTATAGTTTGCAATTTGAATTCTGATTGAGTACTTGCATGCATGCTTAATTAAGAAGATTAGTGGTGATCTAAATCACCATTGTTTTTTATTCTCTTCATTCTTTTTGTCTCTAGATACATTGGATTTCATTGAATAACTAATGTGATAGGTTATTATTCATTGAATATCTACTTGAATGCTTAATTAATTGTGCTCATTGATTTTGAATGCTATTAATGTTGTGAATTCCACATTTGCTCCTTGTAGTCGACCTTAGACTTCATTGTAGATTTCGAGCTTATAAATTTTATCTATTTGAGAGCTATTTGTAGACTGTACTACAACTCATTTCCTTAACACTCAATGAAAGCTTGACAACACCCTGTGTCCACCAGCTAAGTGAGAAACTTAGTCTGTGGATTATCGCACGAACAGGTCAAATTTTTGCCCTCGCGGCACTGTAGCCGCGACCCCCATTCTCTTGCAAAACAAGCTCCTATGTGCGCGTGCAACTGGAAAGCTTCTCAGCTAGGCATTTGCAATGTCCTTTCTCTACCCGCACCCGGTTGCCTTCCTGCACCTCTCCGCTTCTCACCAATTCTCGCTATCACTTATTCCCCCCCCCCCACACACACACATCCATCCACATACATACACATACACACCCACACTCACTTATTCCTACACACCCACACATTCTCTCACCGCACAAACACACACCACACTCAAGCATACACATACACATACATACACCCACTCACTGACGCACTCGCGCACACACATACATAAATACATACACACACACACACACACACACATATATATATATATATAGACACACATGTAGTTACATATATATATTCACACATACTCCCTAGTGCATATTCACATATACATTTCCCACTCACAATACCATGTACTCATTCCATTTTTGCGCATTACATCGCAGGTATACTCGCACCAATTGTGCATATATTCCCGATATTTTATGCACATCAAGCATTCTACACATACACCCACACGTCTGTTCTACACTTGCATGCAGCACATAGCTAGGTTAATCGCATCTCTCTAGGCAACAGTTAACTTAGCGTGATATTACATTTCCATTGGATCTTTGATTCAATCCCACACCTTATTATTTATTATCTAGTTATATATATATACCTATATCATATATATATACATCTTTATAAATAAGCTAAGTATTTCCATTTTGTATTTCATTTTCGCATTTCTTTTCCTTGTCTTTTATTTTGTTGATAAAGAAAAGACTAAAAAACTAAAATAGAAAAGATAACTCTTGTCTTTACAGATACACGATCTCGCGTGTAGCGAGATCAATTTTGAACTTGATTTTGGCATATAGCCAAGGACCAATTTTGAGGGAGTACCTTAAGGACAACATTATCCAAAAAATTCTAAAACCAAGAAAAACCTAAAAATACAATAAGCTAACGGAAATCACTTGTCGTTAGGAATCACGTAGAAATCAATTAACTCCAAAATCGCCTCCCTGTATTCAACCCTCGGCCTAAAATTGATATGTTAAAATTTGATTTAGTCTAGGTTAAATTTTGGATAGACTGTGTAGATTCACATGTAGGTAATCACTTTCACTATATACTTTTCGACGCTAATATCACCTAATTAAATAACCCTACTCACATTCTAACAATACTCCAACATCATCACATTCCCGACCTCCCAAGGGTATTCCTTCTCAAAGAACCCAGTCAAGTCAAACCATCAGGTCCTATTTGGATCCAAGCCAATCACCTTCTCATTACCTCCCATGCACTTCTCCCCCTTTGACCCTCTCATGAACTTCTTCATTCCACCATACTTGATGTGGACCTCAAGTATGTCTTCTTCACCTCCAAACCAACCCATCCTAATTAGAGAGAAGATGAATATGAAATTAGATGTAAATTTGAAACCCTACCCTAACAACTAAACCCTAATCGAATCCATGCCAACTTAATATAAGTTCTGAACCAAAATATATCACTGGTAATATTTGATTCAAAACCAAAATACAACACATCCAAACCTAATACAAAACAAAATATCTAATGCTATGAAAATCCTAATCCAAAGAAAAAGCCCTAAACCCCAAAACCCGTAGTACCCTAACCTAGACTTTTCTTCCCCAAAGCATCCAAGCCTTCAAACTGAGCATATAACCCAAAACCCTATAGCCAACAAAAAACCCTAAACTCCAAAATGCTCAATATTCCAACTCTGAACCTTAGACTACCAAAGAACCCTCAACCCACATACTTTTTCCTTGTTCAGTAGAAGATCTTCCTTCCCCTTTGAGTTGTCTTCCTCCATGTTCGATTAGGGCTCCTGCGAGACATGCAAAAGCTTGCGATTAATAACCGAGGGGAGATAGAAGAGATGTAAAGAGAACATGCAAATGGGTTTAGTGGAGTCCCATTGCAACAAAGAGAAGTAGATGTCTGGAGATCATTAAAGGAGGGGAAGTTAATGGATTGACCTTGCGTGAATCACTTTCACAAAGGTGAGAATGGATCTTCTCCATACTTACTGAGGCATATTGAATTAAGCATGCAGCAAAGGATCGAGCTACAAACATTTTGAATGCTCTTCTCTTGTCCTCTCAACCTCTTTGGAGAGAAGACTTTGCAAGTTGAGGGAATTGGTGGGGGTTGGGGTGGGGGGGTAAGGGTTTGTCCTGCCATAGGAATTTGACACAACCCTCTCTAAACCTTCAAAGACATGCATCTGTAGCCAAACTTGGGTTCCCATCCCAATAAGTCCCTAATCATCTGATTGGGTCTCTTAAGATAGATTTAATTTTATTTGCTCAATATGATCTTAAGATTTATGTGCTTCAACCCAATCACAATTCAAATTTACCTAAACATGATTTATTCACTAACAATTTGTTAACGGAGTATCGACATTTATGCCAATGGAGGAGGGGTTTAACAGTGGGGAGAAAAATAATAATGAGAAGTCAATGACAAATATTCAACATGCATTGGAAAATTAGTCACGGCAATTTTTTATAATCCTGTGGCGTTCTACTCCGTCAAGGGAGCCACACCATCTACATACTAGTAAGGCATCGGCATCAATAGGGTTGAAAAAACGGAGAGAATCTTAATCATGCAAGTTGTTCAACTTGTCACACAGATTTTTGCCATTAATTTGTACAGATTTCACAAATAAAGAGGAAATGAAAAAAGAAATTAAAGGAAGATGAATCGCAGATGCCGGCCAACAAAACTGCACACAAACCCGTAATTAGCCATATCCAGACATTCACATAATTTAATTGATTAAACAGGATACATATGTGTATGTATGTATGCATATTCTCCGGGCCCGCCCTTCACCTCTCCACATCCATCGCTTGCATCCCTTTGCCAATTTGCGCGAAGCTGTCGGAGCCATCGAGGGTCGACCTCTTCTGCTGGCGCTTCTCCATCCCATCCTCCTCCTCGCCCTCGTCGTCGGAGCTCGGCGGTCTCACGAGGGGAAGGTAGTTTTCTGCCTCCTCTGCTGCAGCTGCCGCGCTCATGAACATGTAAAGGATGACAGAGAAGGCGGCGACTCCGGCGAGGAACCAGCTGAACTGGATGTTGACGAGGGACTTGGCCCTGTGGAGCGCCTCGTCGCCGTGGCACCTCACCACGTAGTGCCCTTCCTCGTCGTTCATGAAGCAGCCCTTGGCTATCAGCGACGGCGTCCACAGCATCACCCCCATCGTCGTCAGCCACGCTCCCTGCAGGAATATGCTTGCCGATCTCGCAAAGCTCACCGCAAAGCTCCTCGGCCATCCTGTTGTTATTTGTTACCATATCGAATCAACAAATTTAATAAGTTTTCTTTTCTTTCTTTTGTTTTTTTTAAATTTTAAATAATACGTTTTCTTCGTAAGCAAAATATCCGGTCATCGTTTACGTGCGGCATGAGCCTTGCGGTACACTTAACGTACATAGTAGTGCTCTTCGCAAGCAGAGACCCGTCCTAGTCGGTAGCTTTATATATTTATACTAATTTTTAACTCGCAACCTGTTGCGAAGTGTTTTTAAAATTTCTATCAACATAAAATTAAAATATAATGGTTAAAAATAAAATTGTACAATAATATATTTTAATTTTATATTCAATCGATCGAAAATAAAAATGGATGGTTGTAAAATATATTATTCTTTATCAAAAGAAAAAATT
The DNA here is from genome assembly GCA_037157565.1 of Thalassia testudinum. NCBI lineage: Eukaryota > Viridiplantae > Streptophyta > Magnoliopsida > Alismatales > Hydrocharitaceae > Thalassia > Thalassia testudinum. The sequence continues at coordinate 2,044,599 of JAZHRO010000080.1, forward strand.
TTAAATTATAATTTGAAGAATAAAAATATATTAATTAAAAATAAAAAAACATTATTTTTTTTGAAACATTTTAAAAAAACATTATTAGTTAATAAATATATTTCAATAAATATATCGATCAAAAAATACTATACGTTAAAAATGTATCACCCTTATAAAAGTTAAAATAATATTAAATGAAAAATATAGTATAATAAAACACATTTTTGATTTTCGTTTGACAAAAGAATAAAAATAATAGGAAAATAAAATATTCTACGTATTACAAAATATATTATCTATGTTGATATAGAATATAAAAGTTAAAATAATATTAAATAAAAAGTAAAAAAAAATTTAAAATCAAAATATATCATTTGTTGCAAAATATGTTATTCGATGTATTTTAATATTTAATTGATCTTTACTATTGTGTTTATATTATCTTATTTTATATATATATTATTTAATGTTTTCATATAAATGTAATCAACACTAATTTTTAATAAAAAAATATAGGATGGACAAGTTTAGGACAAAGATGAAATTTAAGAAGAATGTACTTGCTAAAATATGTAAAATTATTAAAATAAAAAAAATAAAAGAGATGAGAGAGAGAGAGCTGCAGAGGAGAGACAGATGGGAGCGTGTGGCACTGTAGCAATCAAACGAAAATGGAAAAAAAAAATCGTACCCAAAGAAATGTTGATAGAGAAAACGGCTGGTTATTACTATTAAAGATTAGGAAAATAGAGTCCTCACTCAAGTACTTTGGAAAACTTTCTTACATCCACTGCATCTGTATTTGTATCTTTATTTATTACATTTTATATTTTAAAATAAAAATTTGTAGATTTTAATTATTTTAATTCAATAAATATATCAAATTGCAAGACAATTCAATACTTTTAACCTTTTAATTTTAAAAAATCACTTAATGAAAAGGTTAAGAGTATCTTTTTTCAGATGAAACTAATTTAAAATACATATTTTTATAAATAAATAATTTCCTCACATAAAATTTTATTTAAAAAATGTAAAAGTTAAATAAAAATATGAATGTGGATATTATAAAAAAAATACTACACTTGGATTTAGACTTTCAAACTCTCTCTATATTATATAAAATATTATAATAGTAGCAAGAAGGGTAAAGAAGTATTGGTGGATAGACATCTTACTTCTGCATATTATTATTTAAGTTCGACAAGATATAAGTTCCAATCTTGCATTACTGGAAGGATGGATTATTGTTGGTGAATTTTCCGTTCAAATGGAATTATTAGTCATGAAAAAGAAGGAAAAATAAAATAAATTGGTGGATTAGTTAATTACCTATGCCAAGGACGGTGGTCGAGAGGGAGACGGCGATGACAAGCTGGAGGAGCCAGTGATACTGGCCCTCGACACCCATGTGGTCGGTGGAGTGGAGGTGGAACATCAGGAGCTGTTGCGAGAAGGCGACGGCGGCGAGGAGGAGCGTGATGGTGTGGGAGGCCGGGGTGCGGCGGCGGTCGAGGGCCAGTGCGAGGGCCGCGTATAGGAGGAAGGTGAGGGAGATGGAGGCATGCTCGAAGTTGTGGAGATGGTCGGAGGGGATGGTCCAGTCGGAAGGGTCGAGGGGTTGGTGGTTGGCGGGGCCTATGAACAGCTCCATGGAGATCGAGATGGTCGAACCCACCATGATGAGGTAGAGCTCGAGGTACCGTAAGTGCCCACCGGGAGAAGCCGCCGGGAACCACGGAAGGGAGTGGAACCCCTTCCGGTTTTCCTTCTTCGAGTACAGCCTTATGTTGTTGATCAGATGCCACAGCCCAAACAGCATGAAGCCGAATCCAGGGCCGACGTGCCCGATCATCGTCCCCATCTCTGATTTAATCAATTCTTTCAAAAACTACAAACAATAAGATCATAATATATATATGTATGCATGTATGTATGTATGTATGCATGCATGTGAGAGGGACAAAGTGGAGGAGGATGAGGGGCAAGCGGTGGTGGAGTTTGAGGGGAGGGAGGGCGGAGGTTTAATTTAAAGAGGCCGTTGTGGTATTGGTGGATGCTTGGAGGCTCTAGAGAGTTCGCAGGCGGCGCGGACTTTTAGTTGCGTCTGGCAAACGTTGGCTTTTCTTCTCCCTCTCTCCCTCCCTCCCTCCCTCCGTGCAGAACGGTCACCATCCAAAATTGTTCGAGAAATGGTGGACTCGGGACTCTTTCGAAGTTTAGTTTGATAAAGAAAAACAAGGTCGTAGAATAATCAGAAGAGTACGCAAGAAGTGAAATACATGATAGGAGTGAGTTAGATTATTTGGATGTTTTGATAAATTAAAAAATTATTATATATAGAGGATAAAATAATTTTATTTTAAATTAAATGAAATTTAACTTAGTATAAGTAAGGATTAAATTAAGTGATAAATTAAATATTTAAAATATTTTTAATATACTTAAGTCGACATTCAGACATCATCCGAGAGTGGATGCCTTCCCAAGTGAACTAAATATAATTTTGACCAGTAGTATTCGCCGAGGAGCGTTTCTTGCCTCGGATAGCGTCAATAATATCCACCTTGTGGTACACGCAAGAGGATTTTTTTTTTCTTTTTCCTGGGCCCTTCTAATCTTCTGGATGTAGCTTCGCGACAGGAGACTTGCGAAGTGGAAATGAGATCGACGTATATGGTGAATCGGTTTAAAAGGATATTTTGTCGAGGGAAAGATAAAACTATAGCATACAACCCCGTATATACACTTATGGCACATCCACTTACTACGTAAATCATCTGATCGATCGAGGGCATCTTGTCATCTATAAATCAATTAATTGAATATATATAGTTTAATACATTCCATTCCCTTGATTTTTAACTTTTCAAATCTAACCGAACTGAAGCCATCAGTAATTCATTCTAGTATTTATGTCTATTTGTATAGACATGTATATTGAGATTATCATTATTATGTGTATTAAAGGTCTAATAGTTGTACCATATTTATTGGAAAAAGTGTAAAAAAAAAACAGTCAACCGACGTTTTATGAAATAAAAAAAAAAAAAACCCGCAGGAAACTTTAACATTTGTCATTTCGCATCATATAAATCAATATTAACGAAGTGCACCTAGTTCTGATCAGTACATGACGAAATTTTACGAATAAAGAAAAATTTTCGCACATCTCACAAATACTCAAAGAGATCGACGTACGTCTGCGACTCTAAACTAGCACCAACTATGTACTTAAAAATAACTCACGGCCACTCTATTACTGATGGAGTTTTGTTGTGCGGCTGAATCCGATTTTAATGTGGTGAACTAGTGAAGACTGCACCCTGCAGCGCTATTCTTCTAGTCTTTTAAAATGTATATTAATTGGAGTTTGATTGGATAAAGAAATGATTTATTTCAATTAAAAGAGGATGAGCAATTATAAGATGAGAAATTTGGTGATCTAATTCTATCCCATAATGATACATATTTGGGGAAGATATGTAAGTTTTCAAAATTGTATTAAGTATAAAGATTAGGGAGGTACAAGAATAATCCTTTTTCTCTCTTTCGTTATGCATGTGTACCCTCATATGAGGGTGATGAGTCACTTATATAGTATAATCTTTTCCGTAGTATGGCCATTGGCTGCCTTACATGATCTTTGAGATCTTATCATAGCAACTAGTTGAATTAATATCATGTTGCACACGTTTTGATGTACGTTACCCACATTCCTCAAGAGTCATAACAATGGAGTAGCGATGTGGTACCGACTACTTCATAGGTATTTATTGGGTAGGGTTATTTGTTTATGTAGTTGGTTGAAATGCTTGGCTATTTGACTGTTGCTTTAGCTAAACAAGCTAGGTTTGTATAGTTTGCTTGTTAAATTATCCAGCTAGTTGTATATTCCTTTAGCTGGAAAGCTGGGTCTGGATCCGTCTAATGGAATGGATATCTGTCGATTCTTTTTTAGTTTAGATGAATCTTATAATATTAGACCTTTTGCCTCGTCTCATTTAATTGCAAGGGCCACTATGGGTTTTTTTTGCGCCTTTATGAGACCTTTTTTGGTGGACTCAGTTGATGATTTTCCTTCTCTCATTAGTTCTACTCTCTTTAGTTAGTGTGCTAACTAAAAGCGTATGTTTAGAAAGACATTTAAATATTTCTTCCTCATGTTGTCCTCAGCATGCAACCTCTATGTTTCACACCCATGAGTGATCGCTCTTTGCTGGGAAGAAATGTAAGCATGGGAGTATGCACCTATTTTAGGAGACTTAACTTAGGCATATCGACTCTTGATTTATAATAACACTTATATGCATATTGTTGCCTAGTGTCTAGTGGTTTAAGTCTACCTACTCAGGTATATGAGTGCGCCCTTATTATAGGAGATGTTTAAAGTCACATTTATAAGGCAGGTGATGGCCAATCACTACCAAATGGCCTGGTCGTTTAGCAGCATGATGCACATGACATTAATGTCATGATTATTGATTAATTGCCATGATCTCAGGAAAGTGAGATTTCCACGTATCGAGGCATTTTTCACGGGGAGTCAAATCGTCAATTGTGCACATTAAATGTCAACATAATGTGACAAATTTGATGCAATATGGTGGTGGATTTTCCCACGCATACAAGTCGCCTCTTATGGTTATAAATAGTGGGGTAGGCACACAGTTATTGCATCTTTACACTTATAGTAAATCCTCCAAGTGCTTGAGCTGTTGGTATCAGCTCCAGTTGTATTCAGTTGGGCCCTTTGTGAAGGTTTAGAGCTCGGATAGATGTCAAGAATTGCATTAAAAGGTGATCCACCTCTTCCTCATCCCACTTATCTGTAGAAACTTTATGCTTGTGTACATTTAGCTCTGATTTCCATAGTAGGTTTGGCCTTAGGACCTTCCTACAAATTCATGACTTAGGTAGTGTAGATTTTGAGGTAGCTAGTAAGGACCTCCACTTGTGTTCTCCCAACATGGGAGATTCTTTGATCATATGTAAATACACTATAGAGCACAACCTTAGAGTTCCTCTCAACCCCTTTATTGTGTCATTCTTGTCGTTCTACTAGTTGGCACCATCCCAACTTACTTTAAATTGTTGGCTGACGTTAAATGACTTTGTAATGGTATGCTTTCATCTTGATATTCTCCCCCATGTGGGGCTTATCGCCTTCTTTTTAGTCGTATGCCCCTTAAGGTTAAGAAGGGGAAGGCCCTATCTAAGACATATACTTTATATAGTTGGAGGAATAGGTATACAATAACAGACTTCCTCGATAGTCTAAAGGGAGAAGACTACCATTTCCTTTTAATCCATAATGGGGAAAAGTTAATCGTTCCCAACTCTTGGCAAGGATTGCTTGGTAGAAACTTGACGCTATCCCCCCATCAGCACGACTCGCTAGCCCAGACAGATGCAGAGAAGATAATTGACTTTGGGGCAATCTTCTGTGCTGACCTTAGGCGAGCGGAGGTATGGAAGGTGCTATGCTAGGTGGCGGACTGATGTAAACACATTTACACTACTTAAAATGTCTATTTATGCATGTTCTTAAGAATAGGGTTGCATTTCATGATATAAATATTGCATAACATGCATCATCTCGCATTTAGAGTAGTTTGAATAAAATGGAGGTTAATTGTCTCCTTTTATGTGCTTGGATAGGGCAAACATTTTATCGGGGCCTCGGATCAAAGATCCAACCATATGGATGTGATCAGGGCGACGATTGGAGTTCAACGACTCCAAGATCGCCCTAATCAGGCATCCGTAGCATCAGATAGAGACCGGGGAACCCTAGAAGATCAAGGGCCAGGATCGTGTAAATTCATACTTCAGATGACAAATCCGACCACACGGATGAATTCGGATCGACGATCGCAGCCCAACGACACAAAAATCGAGTCAATCCGACATCCGTGGCACCATCTACAACTTCCAGAAGATGGACGGCTGCTGGCATTTTGTGAAGGCCCCCGCCCGATCGCTCTCCGCCGTCAGATGGAGATCCAACGGCTGTGGCCGCCCGGCGCTTAAAACGTGCGCTCGACCATCCGCGCCCTGCAGCGCAGCGGTCGAGCACGCTTACGCGAGCGCGGGGCGCGGGTTTGAGCCGCGGTGAGGGGATTGGAGGCGCAGGTAATTGAGGCGCGTGGAGCGTCGGATGGAGATCGTGCGGTCGCGGGCGCCCGATAGCGTCGACGCGCGATTGGACGCCCGCGCGTAATGCGCCATCGTACGCGCTGGCGGGCGCAATGCAGCGGGTGAAGGCGCGATTTTAAGCCGTCCGATCTCGCGATCGGACGGCTGAAAAGCGCTGGACGTGCGCGAGCGTTGAGGAGCGGGCAGCCGAGGAGGCGCGCGTGGGCGCAGCGGCGACGGCCACGTCAGGGCTTTAGTGACGGATTTATCCGTCACTAAAGACCCTTTATTTATTATTTTGAAGATGTAATGTCCATTTTGCCCCCACTACTTGCAACTATAAAAGGAGACCCCCTCCATACAAAATTCTCATCCCTTCTTTCTCCTCTCTACCCCTCCAAAGCTCAAGAGAAGCTTGTCCCACACTCGGGATGATTCTCGCGAGATAAAGTCCAATTTTCGTTCCCCTTTGGAAGTGGATCTCGCGACGACGACGGCATGCTGCTTCGTTCCTGTTCTTCTGCTTCGTCCTCCTTCGTCCCACTTCGTTCTCCTTCGTCCAGGCATCGTCCCGTCCGGCTCGTCCTCCAAGCAACCATCGAGGAGGATTTCTCTCTCCCTATTCTTTTTACCGCTTTCTAGTATAGATTTACTGCTTTCTAGATTAATCTACTCGTCCTCCAAGCAATCGTCGAGGAGGACATTTCTCCCTCCATTCTTTTAATGCTTTCTAGAGTAAATTTATTGCTTTCTAGAGTAATTGTTTTATGCTTTCTAGTTGTAATGAACAATCTCTTCAATGAAAAATTCCTTGTTTATTCTACATCTCATTTTGATTTCTCTGTGTAATATTCTCTTTCTATCTTACTCTCTCTCTCTCTTCTATTTATTGTAAATAGTTAGATAGTTCTAAATTGAATTATTGTGTAACAAATAAAAAGAAACGCGTAGTTTTTAAATCAAACATCTGCCTCCCTGTGTTCGACCCGGAATTTTAATTTCTATATAAATTTTATTTGTTGAACACGAATTCTTCGCTTTCGAACTACAACGACAGGTTTTCCAAAATCGAACACGTTAGCGTAGGTTCGTAAACGTTCAACATTTTGGCGCCGTTGCCGGGGAGGGAACGATTTTTGATTTCTCTTCGCGTTTTGTAACTTACAAATCATTTGCCTCACTTTTCTCCTTTCTTATTGTAATTGCAGGTACTCTTTTGAGACAAGCAAAAGCGGTAAATTGGAGTAAAGTGCTGTGGAAGGTTTTGTAAGTTATTCCCCATTCTTTCCCCCTCCATAGATTTCATTCGCCACATTGAATCCAAATTTCAATGAACCTAGGTGTTTGCATAAATCCTAGGAATAGTTTGGTTGTTTGGATTCTCACTCACATTCATTCCACCTTCATTTATAAAAAAAAATAAAAAGATAATTTTGTGGGGCAATTTTCAACAAATACACAATGTACACCCACATTTAAAGGCACTTAACCGAATTGATTTATTTCTACTCAACCGGGTTCTGATCTGTGGGATCGGTACACATAAAGCAACACATAAAAGAGTAGAAATCATTCTAGCTTAACCATCTTTGTGTGCCTAACTTAGTGGTGCATTTGTAGCCAGTTGTTTGAGTTGTTTAGGCCGCACCACTTCAAATAAAATCAACTCATCAAGTAGCTGCCAATTAGGTTCAACTCTTAGGAATTTACCAGGCGCTCCACATTCTTTTTAAACCTTAAAGGAAAATATCTTCACCTATGCTTGCAAAACCTAGTGTGCCAATGAAACTTGATTGAAAATACCTAAAGCTGAATCTTAAAAGCTACTAAGCAAGATTTGAATCTTAAAATTCACCACATCAAAAATAATCTTGCTTGAAAACCACTGGTTGTGCACTCACACACGAATCAATCAATCATTAAGGGCATAACCCATTTAAAGGGCCCATTACATTCCAAAGCACATTCAAACCTAGCCCTAAATAAAACAGAGTAGACGTTGGCCGTAAGGATTGGACCCGCTCTTTAGAACCCAGAACGGGATTATTTTCGATTAGTCTATTTCTACTGTTCAATCTGATGTCTAGCTAGGGGAGCAGAGTCAAACGATCGTGGCTAGGGGGTACACTAGGAACCGGAGGCGCAAGCCGAAGGAAGAACCTTCTCCCCAGTCTCTCCTTCTAACTGGTTGGATTGAACAGACGGAAGTAGATCAAATCGTTCCTTTATCTCAAGACAGGTTTTGAGAGTCTGTAGGTCTTTAGGCTAACCTATTTAAGGACAGGTTTGATTGTTTGTATTGCAGGGCACCTTTCTTCCTCTCATGTATCATGAATCCTTCCACATATTTCACGCATTCCCGCTCTTTCCCTCCTATTGTAAATTATCCTCAACATGACGATTATCCCAACTCGTATTGTAATCAACCATCAGTTAGTTGGGATAATTCGGATTGGGGATACAATTCTGGACCCCCGTATTTAGGGTCTAACCCTGAACACTTTGATTTTGATTTTTATCCTTCTTAGAGCTACATCGATTATAGATCGTCCTCCTTTCATGAACAACCTAATACGATCTACAATCAAGAAGGATACACTGATCCTTACCTATCCTTTGATTTCACTGCCTTTAGGTCATCGCCATCGTTTGAACAATCTGAAATGACCTATTATCAGGATGGGTATAACGAATCTCAATTCGTTAATTCCTCTGCATTGATGTCAAACCCGCCCAATCCTGAACCAACTCGTTTGGTTCAGGTTAACCAGGTTCAAGATAAGGTTCTGGCTAACTTGAGAAATATCATTCAATCTTTAGAAGTTCAGCCAACACCTTGCATTGAGAGATTGGAGCCCCTGATTCAGATGATTGATGATTTAAACAAGTCTTTGTTGGATTGGCTCCAAGACGTTAAGGATAAGAACCCGGGTGAGTCAGGTTAACCAGGTTCAAGATAAGGTTCTGGCTAACTTGAGAAATATCATTCAATCTTTAGAAGTTCAGCCAACACCTTGCATTGAGAGATTGGAGCCCCTGATTCAGATGATTGATGATTTAAACAAGTCTTTGTTGGATTGGCTCCAAGACGTTAAGGATAAGAACCCGGGTGAGTTTCTACTTGGGAAATTAGCGAAATTGAGGATGAGATTCGTGGTTGCTTTGATTCAATCTTGGGATGATTCCCAGGATGAACCCTCTTCAGGAAAGCCAATGACAGAACCCGCTCAGGCACCTGTTGGGGGGGACACTTGTTACGAGGCTGACCAGATTGAATTAAAGCAACCAATTAAGGATGACCTGATTTCTTCACCTGAGATCCCTGAGCCGGGTTACGAGAAAATGTATGTCTCCTGGGAACACAAAGTGACAACTGATTTTGGGACATACATTGATACAGATCCTGATTTCTTTGATGGTGAAGATTCAAGTTGCGAAGTCTCACACGAGTTTTCAGATCACGATTTTTGTGAGACGATTGGGCCTGAGGAATCTAATAGATCATTTGATAGCCCAATAACTGAGGAAACTGATCTTATTAGGGCACACGATACGGATCCAGAATCGCATTTTCTGGAGGAATCAATTCAATGCCCTGATTATCAGTTACACCCTGTTGAGCTTATTGATGATTCTAATTCTGAGATAATTAGACCCAAGTCAATTTTGATTCTGCCACATCATTTAGACTTGGAGATTCCAGACGGGGTGATGAATATACAAGAGGTCTTGGAATTTGATACACTTAATGAGGAGGATAGGAGCGGGGAAGTTCTGATTTGGAAGTTAATTTTGGAGGAAATGGAAGATTGAGTTGAAGGGTTCCTTTTAAGCTGAAACCATCAAATCAGAACCCTTACGACATTTGTTTCGAGGATGTTCAACTCAAGCACACATTCAACAATTATCCTTTTGAGCTTCAATTCTCTGTAACCCGACATTTTGGCCTTGGGTTGCATCCTCATAAATCGCAGGCCCGACCCTGCTTGCATTCTGATTTTAGGTTTTGGGTAATTTTTATCCAGAACCTAAGATATTCTCGATTATGGGGGATGGGTCTGCACCACAATCTGGTCCACATCTGTGGACCACTGTTGATAGGTCAGAGGATTCTTCAGTTTATATTAATTCTGACCTGCACTTGTGAATTCTTCATTTCTTTTCTTTGTATAGTGTGCCTAGCTGAAGGCACTAAACTCAGCACATATACAGTTCTTTTTCGTTTTCATCTCAGAGCGGACATGACATTCATGCAATTCAGGTGCTTTCTACGCTTTTCCACTCTATTTTATGTCTTTTTAATACAATGAGGACATTGCATTAGATAGGCATGGGGGGGTGGATATTTATCTCTGAATTCATTTGTCAGCTCCGTAGATTTGTTTTATTTTCTTTTATATAAAAAAAAAATCAGAATTAGGAAAGAGAATTTGGGTTTAAGAAAATTTTCAATCTTAAGAAATACTACATTAAGATCTGAACACAAAGAACCTTCAGGTCTTTGAACTTAATCAGCCTGTGTATCCACTAAAATGTGGATTTGTTTTTCGAGTTCTCGCCAACTTGAATTTCATTTTAATAGGAGTAAATAAGTTTGGGTGATAAGTACACGACTTATCAACCCGCTCTCTGATGTGAGGGAATTTTGAGTCTTAAGCATCTACACACTTTCTTTGCACTGACTCGTTGTTTGGCGATTTTTACGGAAATTGGATAGCTAATGAACCTTTTAGGGTGATATGGCTGGCAAGTTATCGTGGGTAACAGCCCATAGGTAGGTTGTCCAGAGCCCAGTCACTGGACCTTTCTCTTTTTCCTGCCCTTAGGTAAATCTTAGACCAGGGAAGCCACCTATTTAAAAAAAAAAAAATCAAAAAGAAAAGGAGAAAAGAATAAAAAGAAATAAGCCACACTTCCCCGCACGAGTATGGCTGGCAAGTTGTCGGTGGTAACAGCTCATCAACCGGTTGTCCAGAACCCAGCTCAGAAAACGCACTAAAAATTCCCAAAATACTTAGGAAGAAGCGGAGAAGTAGAATAAACTGGGGAGATATACACTGGATTCACCCTTGTGTTGACCCCGTAAAAAAATAAAAGTAGGGAGAAAGCTACCGGTTGTAAAGATACACCTTTAGGGAGAATTCTTTTTGAGGTCACCTAGAGGCGTAGAAATCCGAAGTCCGTCTTAATTGCCGATCAACGAGTCTATCACAAATCACAATAAGATGCTTAAAGCTTAGGGTTCTCATCAAATCTTGGGTGAGTTGAATGGCCGTAGAAAGCCACTCTTAAATCCTAAAATTTGAAAATCCAAAAAAAATTAGAAAAGAGTAAAAATAAAAAGAAAATTTTCTTTGAATAAGGCGAGGGCTTGAGGTGGTCTGCATTTTGGTTGATACCCAGGCACTGTTGTGTCTTTGAAAGTTCAGTTCCTAAGTAGATAATTTCTTAATGATTGAAAATAACTCAGGTCCAAATAATCTAACCTAATTCTTTTATAAATAGCATATAGTTTTTGCTAGGGACTAGCAAAAGATAGGCATGGGGGTATGATGTAAACACATTTACACTACTTAAAATGTCTATTTATGCATGTTCTTAAGCATAGGATTGCATTTCATGATATAAATATTGCATAACATGCATCATCTCTCATTTAGAGTAGTTTGAATAAAATGGAGGTTAATTGTCTCCTTTTATGTGCTTGGACAGGGCAAACATTTTATCGGGGCCTCGGATCAAAGATCCAACCGTATGGATGTGATCAGGGCGACGATTGGAGTTCAATGACTCGAAGATCGCCCTAATCAGGCATCCGTAGCATCAGATAGAGACCGGGGAACCCTAGAAGATCAAGGGCCAGGATGGTGTAAATCCACACTTCAGATGACAAATCCGACCACACTGATGAATTCGGATCGACGATCGCAGCCCAACGACACAAAAATCGAGTCAATTCGACATCCGTGGCACCATCTACAACTTCCAGAAGGACGGCCAAGATGGCACCACGTGGCGCCATATCAGCCGCCCAAACGGCCGCTGGCATTTTGTGAAGGCCCCCGCCCGATCGCTCTTCGCCGTCAGATGGAGATCCAACGGCTGTGGCCGCCCGGCGCTTAAAATGTGCGCTCGACCATCCGTGCCCCGCAGCACAGCGGTCGAGCGCGCTTACGCGAGCGCGGGGTGCGGGTTCGAGCCGCGGTGTGGGGTTGGAGGCACGGGTAATTGAGGCGCGTGGAGCGTCGGATGGAGATCGTGCGGTCGCAGGCACTAGATAGCGTCGACGGGCGATTGGACGCCTGCGCGTAACGTGCGATCGCACGCGCAGGCGGGCACAATGCAGCGGGTGAAGGCGCGATTTTAAGCCGTCCGATCTCGCGATCGGACAGCTGAAAAGCACTGGACGTGCGCGAGTGTTGAGGAGCGGGTAGCCGAGGAGGCTCGCGTGGGCACGGCGGCGACGGCCACGTCGAGGCTTTAGTGACGGATTTATCCGTCACTAAAGACCCCTTATTTATTATTTTGAAGATGTAATGTCCATTTTGCCCCCACTCCTTGCAACTATAAAAGAAGTCCCCCTCCATATGAAATTCTCATCCCTTCTTTCTCCTCTCTACCCCTCCAAAGCTCAAGAGAAGCTTGTCCCACACCCAGGATGCTTCTCGCGAGATAAAGTCCAATTTTCGTTCCCCTTCGGAAGTGGATCCCGCGACGACGACGGCATGCTGCTTCGTTCCCGTTCTTCTGCTTCGTCCTCCTTCGTCCCGCTTCGTTCTCCTTTGTCCAGGCGTCGTCCCGTCCGACTCGTCCTCCAAGCAACTGTCGAGGAGGATTTCTCTCTCCCTATTCTTTTTACCGCTTTCTAGTATAGATTTACTGCTTTCTAGATTAATCTACTCGTCCTCCAAGCAATCGTCGAGGAGGACATTTATCCCTCCATTCTTTTAATGCTTTCTAGAGTAAATTTATTGCTTTCTAGAGTAATTGTTTTATGCTTTCTAGTTGTAATGAACAATCTCTTTAATGAAAAATTCCTTGTTTATTCTACATCTCATTTTGATTTCTCTGTGTAATATTCTCTTTCTATCTTACTCTCTCTCTCTTCTATTTATTGTAAATAATTAGATAGTTTTAAATTGAATTATTTTGTAACAAATAAAAAGAAACGCGTAGTTTTTAAATCAAACGTCCGCCTCCCTGTGTTCGACCCGGAATTTTAATTTTGGTATAAATTTTATTTGCTCAACATGAATTCTTTGCTTTTGAACTACAACGACAGGTTTTCCAAAACTGAACACGTTAGCGTAGGTTCGTAAACGTTCAACATGGACTCTTATTTGACTCTAGGTAATTAGAAGGACATAAGGAATATTTAATTTTAATATATTGTAGTCCATGTCTTAGTTCTTGTGCTTTGTTTTGCAGCTTTTCGTGCCTTCTCGAAGCCAGAATTGCCTAGGAGAGGACAAGGAGGTGCTGGATCCTCGCGTAATAGTTCTCACCAGAATGAGGAGTGCCCTCATCAACTAGATTTCCTAGAGAAGAAGGGAGAGGTGACAAAGTCACACTCCTTACACTCCTAGCATAGGGAGAGGGAATAGACATCTCAAGATGGACGTGCCTTTAGAGATGTAGGAAAGAGGAAGGAGCCCACGAAGGGACTAAGTCCTTCAGCCTCTGAGTTGCCGAAAAAATAGAGGAAAGGGGGTGCAGTTTGGCCACCTCATCAGCCACATGATGTTTATTCTAGCTCATCCAGGAGTGGATCTGGATGAGCTAAAGCTTCCCTTGCTTAAATGCGCTGCCAGGCAGTAGAGTCAGGAAGGTTATGGGATAAAGGATGTACCCCCTCCTCGCAACAGTGGAGTATGTTGGTCCAGATGACATTCTCTCAAAGTTTTTCTAGGGCAAGGGAGTCGACTCCCTCCTCTTTGCTGTGGGAGGGGCAATTTTCTCTGATGTTGATGCGCTAGGGAGCTGCTGGACATTGTATACTTATTAATCCCTCACAGCGAGGTGGGTTCGACATGATACGGAAGACTGCAAATATGTGGGATTCATATTGGAGGAGGCAAAAAAAGAAGGGGGAGGCTTCAATGCAAACCCCACCAACCTTGGGACACTCCAATTACGAAACTATTGGGGGGAAGTTATCCCTCAATTGAAGAGCTGGAGAAGGAAGATCATCCACCTTCGGCATTCGCGGGTGAAGCTGACCCCTTTGGAACTTAGACTATAAATGAGCCAGGGTAAGTACCAGCTTGGTAGGCTTTCGTGGTCTCTCTAGAGGTTCTCTTGGATGCGAAGGTTTCTACCGAGCAGAAGGTTTTGACCCCCACTCAGTTTTGCACTTGACTAGGCTCTGCCTTTACGTAACCCAATTGATCTAAAGAATGCGTACTAGTACTGTCTTCATGTGGTAAACATGTACCATTTTGAGTAGTGTTTCCTTTACTAATCATATGTATGACTTGCAGGTGGAGAAGATCGAGCATAACCTCATCTTTGGGAGTCACTTCTCCCCAACTACCAATTCTATACCATCAGAGCAGTCTACGTGTCATTCAGCCGAACAATCGGTAAATTGAGTGGAGACAATGTAGGTGGATATGAAGACAATGTCCCGCCAAGTCAAGGAAGCCCTGAATGTGAAAAATAGGGTGGAGGAGGAAGTTGAGGTGGTAAAAGTCGAGTTGGAATATCAAGTCTTCCTTATCAACGACCTTACCAAGCAGTTGGTTCTGCCCAAAAAGGAGAATGCAACACCTGGTGATAAACCTAGACTTTGCAAGTCATTTATGCCTAAACATTGCTGGATTCCCTCCTCAATTGCACGGATTTTTTGTTTAGGCATGCATTTTAGGCGACTCATGCATCTAGGTAGGCTTTGCATCAATCTTGAATAAAAGAAGGTCTTTGATGCTCACCCTATATTTTAGTAGGTCAAAGGAATAAAGTTGGATCAAATGGATAGAGGACAAATCGAGTATGAGATGATCATGGAGAACCTCATACACTCAACCCTATATCTCGGAAGAAATTGTATCAACTCAAGGAAGCTTCAACTCAACTCCATCAATGAAGTTCCAACTCCATCATTGCAGCTCCCTTACCCTCAACTCCATAATTATGCTCCTCTCCTCAACCTCACACTCCCAGCTCACCTCCTTAAATAAGTGGTCGAATGGGTTTCACTTAAAAATAAAAATAGAAATGATACGTTGTCATTGTATTTTATGTAATGGAAATCTGAGATAAAAAATTAATTAATTTTAACCTCGAGGATTAGATCATCTCCATGGGGAAGCTTAAGCTGAATAAGGTCACAAATATATCCATGGATATTGTTCACATATTAAATGAGAAAATTATGGTCTCCATTATGTTTATGAAATCATGCTAGGAGAAGAGAGAGATAAGAACAAAGGGGGGCGTGAGAGATAGAGGGCTGTAGAGACAAACAATTAGATTAAATAAAACAAGTAAATAAAGCTACAGTCATTCTTAATAAAATAAAATAAAATAAACTAATAGGGGGGTCACTATTGGGAAATAGAGGATGGAGGTGGAAAGCTTGTGAGCGTGCGTAGGGCCATGGTGGATGGAACGGTGAGCAGAGGAGGCACGCTGGAGAAAGACGGTCGCAATGGAGCTAGTGCCGCAGCCTAAGGTGGTTGGACGTAGTATGCTGCTGAGGAGTAGTCATCATCATGTAGGCCATGGGCGATGGAGGTGTAGGTAGTCAGTGGTTTCGACGATAGTCGTTTGATGGAGAGCAAAAGGCGAATTCGTTGGGGATGTTGGCGGTGAGAACAAAGGAAATGTGAGGAAGGAGAAGGAGGAAACGAAGGAGAAGAAGGGGAAGGTGGGTGCGAGTGGAGTGGAGTGGAGTGGTGTAGACAATGGTGATGGTGCTCTTTGTCACCAAGCACCACTGGGACGGAGGCGACGTTGAAGGGAGGCAGCGGAGAGCACGATGCACACTGGGATCACAGTGCACGCCGAGAGCACGGTGGTGGAGTGGATCCAAAAGATACCTCAATTGTGATCTCTTCTTTGCCTTTTTGTATTTCCATCCTTACTATAACACCTTGCTTATGTCCTCCTTAATTAATCCATGGCCCAAGTGTAGGGGAATTTGAGTTTCCAACTTAATGTAGCATGACCTCAAGCGGAAGGTTGGTTGGACGTGGTCGAGACTTCCCAACTGAGCTTCCTAAGATTGCTTCTCGCAAAGATATCCTCCCAATTGGGCTCACAACATCAAATGTGGAGAGGGAAATTAATGCGCAAGAAAGACATTGTTTGGAATTTCCTGCTAATTGGCGTGCCTATTATGCCCTTTGCATAGAGAAAATAAATGATGTAACTATAGTGAACACATAATTCTCTAATGCAACAAAACATGAATGCACAATATCTCATGCATATGATCCCAAATGAATCTTAGGAAACTGGTGATTTAACAAGAAATGTGTAATCAATTTCAGGAAGTGATAATGCAAATGCCAAAGATATATGAATGAGTATCGAAAAATCAATTAGAGCGTATAGTCATGTGCTAATGTATGCGTGCATAGGCAATTAATCAAGAAACTCTAGCAATCTTAGGCTTAATAACAATCCAATGAAGGAGGAGCTCGGAGGAGTGATAAACGCCAGTTTATCATCATTCTTATGCATTAAAACAAACCTAGCTCTTAGGATTTTTCTCCGCAAATGGGTTTTTGGGATGCATTTAAGCATTAACTAGGATAGGCATGCATTGCATGTTTTCTTGTTATTTTAATGTGTTTTTGTGAATGTTAGGGATGAATAGATATACAGATCCCTAAAACCCTAACACTCAAGAAGGCAACTAGTGAAGGAGGAGCTCAAACTAGTTGGAAATTAGCTTGATCCAGCTCACCACAGCTGGAATCTAGTTCACTTGGACTAGGGTTAGCTCATCCTAACTCCATTCAGCTAATCTCAACTGAATGGCAGCTCAAGAGAGCTCATCTTAGCTCACCCTAGCTCAGGTCAGCTCAGATCCAGCTCAACTTAGTTGAGTCTAGCTCATCTTAGCTCCCACTAATCCACAGGGAGCTCTAGCTAGCTCAGCTGAGTTGACTAGAGTTCATCCCAGCTCGGATCCAGCTACATCCAGCTCCACTCAGCTCTAGCTAGCTGAAGAAGAACTCATCCCAGCTCATGAAGCTCAAGTCCACCTCTCGGGGACTCAGCTTAGCTCAACTTGGTTGAGCTAAGCTACCTTAGCTGTCTCAACCAGCTCAATCCTCCCCAGGAGCACCAGACCCAGCTCACTTTAGCTTGGCTTAGTAGCTATCAAAGAACTAGCAAGCGAAGCCAGCTAGAGTAGCCCCATGTTGACCTCTTCAGTAGCTGCCAGCTCCACTTCAACTCTAGATTCTTCAGATCCAGCTCGTCCCTCCAAACCCTAACTCCAACACCTCCTCCTCTACTCCACCATTAGCTAAGCTAGCTTAGCTTAGCTTAGCTATGCTCCAGCTCCCTTGGCTTTTACCACCTAAAAACCCTATCTAACAACTCCACCAACTAGCTCCACCTAAGCTCCACATAAGCTAACCCTACTTCCACCTCACCTTGGCGCCAACCTAGCCTACCCACTACCTCCAAAAGACACCATAAAGTGGTTCCAAAACCACCCTAACTACCTCCTTATTGGCGCCACTTTTTTCCCTCCAAAAACCCCCTTCATCTCCACCACACATCTTCCCTTAAACCCATCTCCACCATCCACATAATCCCCCCTTCTAGAAGCCTAGAAGTTTGCACCAACCCATGGCACCTCCCCATGGTTGGCGCCACTTTTAGGTGTCCGTTGGCCACCCATAACTACCCCCCTTACACCCCTTAGGTGGCGCCAACCATCCTTAACCCTGGGATCACCTAACTACCTCCATCTTCCCATCTTAGCCCTCCATTTCAAGAGTCACCTTAACCCCTCATCCTACCCTATAAAAAGACCACTACCCACCGCCATTCAAACCATCCTTAGTTAGCAAATTTCCTCTCATACTCTACCTAGAGTCCACGCCCAAGAGAGAAGAAGAAGATTAAGGGGATATTCTGTCCCTTTGGTTCCTTCCCCTTTTCCCTTCTCCCTTGAGTCCACACCAGCCAAAGGAGGAGTCAGGCAAGGAAGACCTTTGGAGGAGGTCTTGAAGGTGATCCACGCCACCTTGAAGGAGAACTTGAGGGTGGCGCACTCCCACCCTTGGAGGAAGGACTTGAGGTGGAGAGCATCCACCTTGGAGGAGCTTTCAAGGTAGGAGAAGAAGGAGACCCTCTTTTCAAGCCAAGGAGCAGCTAGGCTTGGAGCAAGAAGACTCCCTTCTTCACCAGATTCTACAAGAGGATTTGTGTTTCTTCTATTGCTTTTATATTTTACATTTCTAGTTGAAGCATTCCTCTACTTGTCTTTGTAAGAGAACACAAATTCTGCTTAATTAAATTGCCTTCTTTTTAATTTCTTGTTGCAATTGTTACTTTTGTTCTAGCACTTGTTTTACTTCTACTCCCTAATTACTCTAGGCCTCCACTTGCCTAGAGTGAGCTTAGGTAGTGGACATTTTCATCTCTTAAGTTTTAGCTTAGCATTTTAAGTGTTAGCACTTTTCCGTCACAATTCGCACTTTGCTCTTATTATTTCAAAACTAAAAAAAAAAGAAAGTTGAGATTTAATTTTTAGCAAGAGAATTGAATTGCAAATTTGCCTCCTTGGATGACCCTAAATACTCCCCTATCTAGGAATATAAATTTAAAAGCGAATCCATTTTTGGGCGTTGCAACGACTTATGACCCTAATTTAACAAACCGCACAAAAACGCGATCACTTTTTGGCGCCGTTGCTGGAGAGGCACGGCTTTGCTTAATTTTTTTTTCTCTTGCTTGAAGTGGATCTCATCCCCTTCTCTTTCTTTTCTCTAGTGTGTGCAGGAACTACAGCGGGAAAGAGGGAATTGGGAAGCGAAAGCTTAAAGTTCCTTTTCTTCCTGCGGATTTTCAGGGTGGTTCTCTTTTCTGGTCACATAGTTAATTAAAACTACCAAAAAAATATTAAACTTGGCTTTCAGGATCCCAAACATCTTAATTAAGTGGAGTGGTGTCCATTAAAATTCGTTGTTTGCTTGAATGTTTCATTAACACCACTCCATTTCAAGTATTGCTGTTCTATTTTTCAGGTCTAGATTTCTATCCAGACTTGAAAAATCAATTCCTAACACCACAAGCCTCCTAAAATCATAAAATTTAATACAGTGATTCCAAATTATGTTAAGAACATCTGTTCCAAATTTCAAATCAATTGGATTTGTATTTAATTTTTAAAAATTCATGGACTATAGAGGGGTCATACCCTCTAATCTTCCTATTTTGTTACTGTCTGTGAATTTTTAGAATTTTTATGCTCATCCAATTTTTGTAAAATTTAGTTTTCTAGAATTCTTGTGAAATTTTATACATCATATAAAATCACCAAAATTTTCTGAGGTTAGTGGTAATATTGAAAAGCCCAAAATATCCATGAGTATCATTTTTGGACTTTGACATTAGTACAAATAAAAATTTAAAAAAATTATCAAAAAAATTTCTAAAATCTTACAAAAATATTTTCTGGAATCGTTGTTTCATTTTACATAAGTAGTGGTGTTGGTTACATTGTTTGGGCCACTACTTATTCAGAAAGCCTAAAAAGAATTTATTGGTAGTAATTTTCTGTATTAGGGTTCAAATCCAATTAGGGTTTCTTTCTTGCTTTTTAGTCCCACAACATAAAGGAAATACATCATCACCAGTACAACTTGTTTTCCTTTGATTGTGGAGTTTCAAACTTGTTTGAACATTTAAAAAGAAAAACCCTAAAATACATTCAATTAAATTGAATCCTAAAAGAAAAAAATACAAAAATTGTGTGGTAACTTGATTTGCATTGGAACCACTTTCCAATTCTTGCACACACACAAAAAAATAGTAATAATAGGGCAATAACCCAAATTAACACCTTCTACATTCCGTGTGCACCATAGTATCCTAGACCTAACTAAAATTCGTAGCAATTTGACCCCTAAGGCTTCATCAACTTAGGCTTGCTATATAGGTTTTAAGTTTTCTTTAGTTAATACTAATTTTGTCATCTATATCTGGTGTTCAGGCTGAGGGGCCGTGTCAAACGACCAGGTGTCGGTTTGTACAAGCACCTGGGGTTTTCCTTGGGAAACGTTTGGGCCCAAACCTCCTCTTAAGCAACTTGGCTAGATTTGTTGATAGAACGGGTATTCACTATTGATTACTTATTTCCTACGTAGACCAAGTCTTAGGTTTATTTTTAGGGAGTCACACTTAAGTTAGGTCTAGCTTTGGTTGTTTGATTTGCACACTTTCTCTCATCTCTTTCTCTTCTCCTCCCCTCCAATTCTTTCGAAACAGTGCATGCAATGCATGGGCGACAGTCCCAAAAATCACACCTTAAGGGACCATCTGATTTCGCCCCCTACAGCAGAAAATCGTTGTTTTCTTCTCCCTCCTCTTCTAAAAAAATGGAAAACCCAAGAAGCTGACAAAAAAATTCTACTTCCACTTCTAACCCGTCAGCCGATGCACAAGCTGACTTCACCCTCCCTCACCTCCCTAATTTGGAGCAACTAGAAATTCCAGCAGGGCCAGGTGGCCCTCGAATTCTAACTCAAAATCCAAACCCCTTTGCCTTGATGGTCGACCATTTGGTTCGACTACAACAAAATCAAGAAGATTTGGCTAGGACTGTCGTGAACCTAGATAACCAAGGGCAAAATCCACCACCCTGCCAACAGCCTGTCATTCCTTTTAAGGATTTCTATGATCCTTCTAATTACGAGGAAAGACCTGGGGTGGTCATACCACAAGGGGATTTTGAAATTAAACCAGTCATTCTAAACCTTATCAAACATTTTCATGGTCTTCCAAGAGAGGACTCTTTTTGTCATCTCGAGGAATTAACTGTCCTCGCTCAAACCACTCGTTCCCGCAATGTGTAGGAAGACATGTGGTTAATGAGACTTTTTCCTCTCTCTCTTAAGGACAAAGTGTCTCATTGGTTTAGAACGGTTGGGCAACCTATTACCACCTGGCCCCAATTAAAAAGCGCTTTTCTCAAAAAAAATTTTCTGATCAGTCGAATGAATGCATTAAGAAGATCCATAACGACCTTTCAACAGAAAATTGGTGAACCCCTCCACGAAGCCTGGAAAAGATTTCAACAACTTCTCAGAAGTTGTCCCCACCATGAAATTCCACAATGGTAGTTAGTGCAGATCTTCTATCATGGATTAGAAGATTAATTGAAATGATTTGTGGATGCCTCATGTGGGGGCAATTTCCTTAACAAGGATGTCGAAAGTGCCTATCTCCTCTTTGAAGAAATGAGTGAAAACTCATTTAATATGACTTCAATGGACACTTTTGGTAAAACACAAAATCCCAGACATGGAGTCCATGAAATTGACTCCAAATCCACCTCTGTTCCAGTCACTCAAGATGATCTATATACGTTAGCTCAACGACTGGACCAGATGCAAATTCACCAAAAGAAAATGGAAGAAAAGCTCACAAATAAACAAGCTCCACACGTTAACTCTCCACACACTAACCCTCCACAACTTCTCCGAAGAGAAAATATGCACAACATTGATGCCTCATCTGCTGGTCAGCAATTTCCAGCTGATTTCCCGTAGGATTTGACTGGGAATTTTGATCAAAATATTTTTGATCCCACCACGGAAAATATTTATGCTCTCTAGGAGCAATTTAGAGACCCCTTCAACACTTTCAATCAAAACTGGAGGATTAACCTGAATCACTCCTGGAAAAACCCGAACCCGATTTCTTTTCCCAAACAAAACTATTTTGGGAATTATGGGCAACCTGTGTATCAACCTGAACCATCCCAGGATGATATTAACAATCAGGACATGAAAACTCTACAAGGAATGTAGACTCAAATGACAGAAGTAACCCGCATGATTTCCAACTTGCAACACCAAGTTAAGGTTACTCCTGATCATTGACCTTTTGGGAATTTACCTTCCCAATCCATGCCCAACCCAAATAATCAAAGGAATCAATTCCAAGGTGGATATCCCAGTCAACCCATTCAACCAGCACCTCAGCATCCGCCAGGTTTCAATAACAGTCAGGCTTCCCATCCTCATCCTAGAAACAACCAGACTGCAAATGTAGTTACTTTGAGGAATGGGAAAACTACTCACAATCCCCTTCCTGTTAAAGAAACCCATTTTAATGAAACACATATTAACTCTTCCCCATCTCCCTCTCATATTGTTCAGGAACCAATTAATGCAAAACAGGGAAACCCTACTCCATTTCCACAAGCCCTCCACTCTTCAACAAATAAGAAAAAGAAGAAATCTGAGCCCAATGAGAAGGAATTAATGGATTTATTTGGGCAAGTTGAAATTAATATCCCTCTCCTAGATGCCATAAAATACATCCTTGCCTATGCAAAATTCCTAAAAGATATGTGTACTTAGAAAAGGTAGCCCCAAAATTTAGGAAAGGTGATCCTTCCTGAGATAGTCAGCTCAGTTGTGCAGAGTTGACTGCCTCTTAAGAGAAAAGATCCCGGTGCCCCCCTGATTCAAGTTATCATTAATGATACTTCTTTTGATCGCGCTTTATTGGATCACAATGCCTCAATTAATCTTATCCCCACAATTGTTTTTGAGGAATTTAAGATTGGTGAATTAAAGCCTGTTGAGGTGGCTCTCCAATTAGCCAATCGATCTACAATTAAACCAAGGGGAATTGTTGAGGATGTTCTTGTCCAGGTCAAAAATTGTCTATTTGCAGTAGACTTTTTAGTCCTGGACATAGAGGTACTGGAAGCACTAAAGTTTGCCCCCATTATTCTTGGAAGACCATTCTTAGCCACTGCCCGTGCAAATATTGATTGCGATTTTGGAAAGATAGAGATCATGTGTGGCAGTGATTCTGTAACCCTAGACATTTTCCAAGCTTCTAGGTAGTTCCAAGAACCATATTTCTTTGATGATTCAGATTCAGAAATAGAAAATATTGTGGAGGAAACTTTGCAAATTTCCTATTTAGGTTTCTGTTTTGCCGTTAATACATTTTCTGAACAATCCACTTCTTCTCACCCTTCCACCCTAACCGCACATTCAGCTAACCCTCCAGCTAATCCTTTCACTCTCACCTCACCACTAACCCACAAAGCAGAAATTCTTTCAGAGCCGGGCCCACAATTAGAATTAAAACCTTTTCCCGACTCCCTTAAATATGTCTTCCTGGGTCCTAATTAGATCCTACCCCTGATTAAAAATTCTGGACTTACCGGGGCACAAGAGCACAAACTTCTCTAAGTTTTGAGTAAATATCGAAAAGCTATTACTGGACCTTTTCTGATCTTAAGAGTATTCATCTGTCCTATTGTACACATCGTATATATTTAGAGGACGATTCTCGCCCCTCCTGCCAACCACAAAGGCACCTGAACCCTATTATGCAGGAGGTGGTAAAAAAGGAGATTATTAAGTGGCTTGATGCTGATATCATCTACCCCATTTCTGACAGCTCCTGGGTTAGTCCAACACAAGTTGTGCCCAAAAGGGCTGGATTAACAGTTGTCACTAATGATAATGGGGAGAATGTAGCCACTCGAGCCGCCTCTTCTTGGCGCGTGTGTATTGATTACATAAAATTAAACACCGCCACCAAGAAAGACCATTTCCCGCTCCCCTTTATTGATCAAATCTTGGAGCGGTTAGCCGGACGAGATTTTTACTATTTTCTGGATGGTTATTCCGGCTATAATCTGGTAGCGGTTCATCTTGAGGACTAGGACAAGACAACTTTCACCTGCCCCTTCGGAACCTTTGCTTTCCGAAGGATGCCCTTCGGTCTTTGCAATGCACCTACGACTTTTCAAAGGTGTATGCTTGCAATATTTTCAGACCTGGTAGGTGAATGCTTAGAAGTCTTTATGGATGACTTCTCTATTTTTGGAGATTCCTTTGACCATTGTCTCAAAAATCTTGAAAGAACTCTCTAAAAATGCATAGAAGTCAATTTGGTCCTCAGTTGGGAAAAAAGTCATTTCATGGTCCAGGAAGTTATTATCTTGGGCCATGTTATTTCAAAAAAAGCAATCACGATAGATAAAGCAAAAATAGATGCTATATCTAAGCTCCCACCGCCCACTACTGTCAAACAGATCAGATCCTTTTTGGGTCATGTGGGTTTCTACCATCGATTTATACAAAATTTTTCCTAAATCTCCAAGCCCTTAAGTCAGCTACTCACTAAAGACCAGCCATTTGATTTTAATGATCAGTGCCTGGAGAGTTTTTTGAGGTTTAAGAAAGAGGTTATTGAGGCACCAATTTTACAGGGACTTGATTGGA
Source organism: Thalassia testudinum (assembly GCA_037157565.1). Taxonomy (NCBI): domain Eukaryota; kingdom Viridiplantae; phylum Streptophyta; class Magnoliopsida; order Alismatales; family Hydrocharitaceae; genus Thalassia; species Thalassia testudinum. The sequence continues at coordinate 2,069,162 of JAZHRO010000080.1, forward strand.
ATAGTCCCTTTGAATTAATGACAAATTCCTTAGATTTTGCTGTAGGGGCCGTTCTAGGGCAAAGAATTGGCAAGAAGCTCGTTGTGATCTATTATGCTAGAAAAACTCTTGATGATGCACAACAGAATTACACGGTTACTGAAAAGGAACTTCTTGCCATTGTATTTGCCTTAGAAAAATTTAGATCTTATCTTTTGGGGTCACATGCCACTGTATATACCGACCACTCAGCAATTAAATATTTACTGACAAAGAAAGATGCGAAACCCCACCTTATCCGTTGGATTTTGCTGCTCCAGGAATTTGACCTGGAAATCAAGGATAAGGCGGGATTGCATAATGTAGTGGCCGACCATCTCTCTCATCTTATGACGAATGACATAATGGCCCCACCTCATCAGTTCCTCGATGAAAGCAGTTTGGCTGCTACGACCCTCCCTTGGTTTACACCCATCGCAAACTATTTAGCAACAGAACGAATCGTCGTTGATTGGCCAAAAACAAAACGGGATAAGTTCTTTGTTGAAATTAAATACTATTTTTGGGAGGAGCCCGACCTTTTCCACATTTGTGCCGATCAGGTCATTCGACGATGTGTACTTGATTCTGAAATCCATGATATTTTGACACATTGTCACTCAATGGCCTGTGGCGGACATTTTTCGGGCAAGAAAACTGCAGCTAAAATCCTTAATGTGGGATTTTATTAGCTCAGCTTGCACAAGGATGCTCATGACTTTGTTCGATTGTGTGTTCTTTTCCAAAGCATCGACAACATGACTTGGAAGGATATGATGCCCCTTAATCCTATTTTAAAGGTTGAAATCTTTGATGTTTGGAGCATCGACTTCATGGGACCGTTCATCAACTCTGGTGGGTATTTATATATACTAGTCGCAGTCGACTATGTTTCAAAATGGATAGAAGCAATACCCATCTGCACTAATGATCTGTTGAAGCTACGAGTTGCTATGCTAACGTGTTTGGTTTTGAAAAACCTGTTGAAGAACTCGTGTTCAACAAACAAAATTTATACCGGAATAGAAATCCTGGGTCGAACTCAGGGAGGTGGACGTTTGATTAAAAAAATACGCATTTGTTTTATTTGTCACGAAGTAGAATAATTGATTAGAAACTATCTATCTATTTACACTAAATAGAAGAGAGAGAGAATATTACAGACAAAAACCAGAAAGAAATAGGGGTCAAGGGTAGCACAGTTGGTGCGCCCACTCCATATAAGACACTCCCTATGCGGGGTGTGTGAGTTCGATCCCTCGTGACTTGCCCAATCGCACATAGTGTCCTCATGGGGGGACGCATCGCTGATGTTGTCCCCACCTTGACTTGGTGTCGGAGAGTGGCTGTGGCTAAGATCATGGAGGTGCTCCGTGGCAAGCGAGAAATTCGGGGGCCCCAGGGGGGGTGGGGTCTCCCCCCTCCCTCCCCTTTTTAAAACCAAAAAGAGATGTAAAATGAACATGGAATTCATTATAAAAAGGGATTGTTCATTACACTAAACATTATGACTAGAAAGCAGAAAACGATTACACTACAAAGCAGTAAATCTACTCTAGAAAGAATTAAAAGGAATGGAGAGAGAATTATCCTCCTCGACGATCGCTTGGAGGACGAGCCGGACAGGATGATGCTTGGACGACGGGGAACGGAGTAGGACGAAGTGAGAAGAATGGGAACGGGGCAGCACGTCGTCGTCGTTGCAGGATCCGCTTCTGAAAGGGGGACGAAAATTTGACTTTATCTCTCGAGAAGCATCCTGGGTGTGGGATAAGCTTCTCTTGAGCTTTGGAGAGGGAGAGAAGAGAAGGAAGGGATGAGAATTTCATGTGGAGGGGGTCTCCTTTTATAGTTGCAAGGAGTGAGGGCAATTTGGACTTTTAAATCTCAAAGAATTAAATAAGGGGTCTTTAGTGATGGATAAAACCATCGCTAAAGCCCCATCATGGGCGACGTGTGCCACCCGCCCATCTTTCGCGCACTCAACGCCTTTCCATGTTCATCAAATCTCGGCCGTTCAATCGTAAGATCTCCTCAGTGCGCTCTTGTGCGTGTGATGGCGCATCACGCGCGGGCGTATGATACGGCGTGAGTGCTATCGTGTGCACGCGACTGCTCGATCGCGATCGAGCGGTCAATCACACCCGCTCATTATGCCTCGGCATCTGCTCTCGAGGAATCGAACACGCGCCCCGCCTTCTCGCAAGCGTATTCGACCAACGTGTTATCAGCGCGTTTGTGTCGTGCTTATGATTTGGGCACGCGCATCCACAGCCATTGGATGCGCATCCAACGGCAGAGAAGTGACGAAGAAGAGAGGGTGCGGCGAGTGTAGCGGCCGATTAGGCAGCTGAGATGGCGCCATGTAGCGCCATCTTGGCCGTCCATCTTCTGGATTATGTAGATGGTGCCACGGTTGTCGGATTGAGTCGATTTTCACGCCGTTAGGCTGCGATCGTTAATCCGAATCCATCTGTGCGGTCGGATTTGTTGTTTGAAGTGCGAATTCACACCATCTTGGCCCTTGATCTTCTAGGGTTCCCCGATCTCTATCTGATGCTACAGATGTCTGATTAGGGCAATCTTGGAGTCGTTGAACTCCAATTGTCGCCCTGATCACATCTGTATGGTTGGATCTTTGATCCAAGGCTCCGATAAAAAGTTTGCCCTATCCCTGAACATAAAAGGAGACAATTAACCTCCATTTTATTCAAACTAATCTAAATGTAAGATGATGCATGTTTTGCAATATTTATAGTATGCAATGCAATTCTATGCTTAAGAACATGCATAAATAGACATCTTAAGTAGTGTAAACATGTTTACATCATACCCCTATGCCTATCTTTTGCTAGTCCCTAGCAAAAACTATATGCTATTTATAAAAGAATTAGGTTGGATTATTTGGGCATGAGTTATTTTCAATCATTAAGAAAATATTTACTTAGGATCCGAACTTTCAAAGGCACAATAGTGCCCGAGTATCTACCAAAATACAAACCTCCTCAAGCCCTCACTTTATTCAAAGAAAAATTTCTTTTCTTCTTTTCTAATTTTTTTTTTTTTTGGATTTTCGAGTTTTAGGGTTAAGAGTGGCTTTCTACGGCCATTCAACTCACCCAAGATTTGATGAGAATCCTAAGTTCTAAGCATCTTATTATGACTGTGATAGACTCGTTGACCAGCAGTAAAAACGGACTTCGGATTTCTACGCCTTTAGGTGATCTTGAAAAGAGAATTTTACCTAAAGGTGTATTTTTACAACCGGTAGCTTTCTCCCTACTTTTATTTTTACGGGGTCAACACAAGGGTGAATCTAGTGTATATCTCCTCGGTTTATTCTACTTCTCTGCTTCTTCCTAAGTGTTTTGGGAATTTTCAATGCATTTATTATTGAGCTGGGTTCGGGACAACCAGCCGATGAGCTGTTACTACCGACAACTTGCCAGCATACTCATCCGGTGAAGTGTGGCTTATTTCTTTTATTTTGTTTTCTTTTCTCCTTTTCTTTTTCTTTTCTTTTTGACTCTATTTTTTTTGAGTAGGTGGCTTCCCTGATCTAAGATTTACCTAAAGGCAGCAAAAAGAGAAGGGTCCAGTGACTGGGCTCTTGACAACCTACCTATGGGCTGTTACCCATGATAACTTGCCAGCCATATCATCTTAGAAGGTTCATTAGCTACCCAATTTTCCTTAAAATCGTCGAACAACAAGTCAGTGACAAGATAGTGTGTAGATGCTTTAGGCTTAAAGTTCCCTCAAATCAGAGGGCAGGTTGATAAGTCGTGTACTTATCACCCAAACTTATTTACTCCAATTACGATTGAATTAAGATGGCGAGGACTCAAAAAATAAATCCACATTTTAATAGATACACAGGCTGATTAAGTCTGAAGACCTGAAGGGTCTTTGTGTTCAAATCCTAATGTAGTATTTCCTAAGAGTGAAAATTTTCTTAGACCCAAGTTCTCTTTCCTAATTCCACAAATTTTTTTTAAATATAAATAAAAGAAAATAAAACAAATCTATGGAGCTTACGAATAAATTCAGAGATGAATATCCACCCCCCATGCCTATCTAATGTAATGTCCTCATTGTATTAAAAAGACATAAAACAAAGTGGAATAGAGCAGAAAGTACCTGAATTGCATGAATGTCGGGTCTGTTCGAGATAAACAAAAACTATATATGTGCTGAATTTAGTGTCTTCAGCTAGGCACACTATATAAATAAGAGAAATAAAGAATTCACAGGTGTAAGTCAGAATCAGAATAAAAAGATGAAACCTCAGACTTGCCAGCAGATGTCCACAGATGTAGACCATATTCTGCTGCAGACCCGTACCCCATAATCGAGAATATCTCAAGTTCTGGATTAAAATTACCTAAAACCTAAAATCAGTATGCAAGCGTGGTCGGGCTTACGATTTATGAGGATGCAACCCAAGACCAAAAAGTCGGGTTACAAAGAATTTGATATCGAAAGGATAATCAATGAATGTATGCTTAGGTTGAACATCCTCAGAACAAATGTTATAAGGGTTTTGGTTTGATGGTTTCAGATGAAATGGAACCCTTAGACATAGTCTTCTACTTCCTCTGGAATTTGCTTCCCAAATCAAAATTTCGTAGCTCCTATCCTTATTTAGAATGTCAAATTCCGGGACCTCTTGCATATTAATCACCCCGTCTGAAATTTTCAAGTCTAAAAGATGTGGTTGAAATAGAATTGACTTGGGTCTCGTTATCTCAAAAATAGAATCATCGATAAGCTCAATGGGTGTAACTGACTATCAGGGCATTTGATTGAATCCTCCAGAAAATGCGATTCTGGATTGTAATGTGAGCCTTAATAAGATCAATTTCCTCAGTTATTGGGCTATCAAATGATCTATTAGATTCCTCAGGCCCAATCGTCTCACAGAAATCATATTCTGTAAACTCGCGTGAGACTTCGCAAATCGAATCTTCACCGTCAGAATCAAAGAAATCAAGATCCGTATTAATGTATGTCCCAAAATCATCTGTCACTTTCTGATCCATGGAGACATACGTTTCCTCGTACCCTGGCTCAGGGATCTCAGGTGAATAAATCAGATCTTCTTTAATTGGTTACTCTAATTCAATCTGGCCAGCCTCGTAACGCGTGTCCCCCCCAACAGGTGCCTGAGCGGGTTCTGACCTTGGCTCTCCTGAAAGGGGGTTCATCCTGGGAATCATCCCATGATTGAACCAAAGCAACCACAAATCTCATTCTCAATTTCGCTAACTTCCCAAGTAGAAACTCACCCAGATTCTTATCCTTAACATCCTAGAGCCAATCCAACAAATATTTATTCAAATCATCAATCATTTCAATCAGGGGCTCCAATCTTTCAATGCAAGGTGTTGGTTGACTTCTAAAGATTGTATGATATTCCTCAAGTTAGCCAGAACCTTATCTTGAACCTGGTTACCCTGAACCAAATGAGTTGGTTCAGGGTTGGGCGGTTTGGGATTAGTGCATAGGATTTAATGAATTGGGATTTGTTATACCCTTCCTGATAATAGGTCATTTCGGATTGTTCAAAAGGTGGTGATGACCTAAAGGCAGTGTAATTAGAGGATGGGTAAGAATTAGTGTATCCTTCTTGATTGTAGATCGTATTAGGTTGTTCATGAAAGGGTGGCGATCTATAATCGATGTGGCTCTGAGAAGGATAGAAATCACAATATAGTGTTCAGGGTTAGACCCTAAACACGGAGGTCCGGAACTGTATCCCCAATCCGAGTTATCCCAACTAACTGATGGTTAATTACAGTATGAGTCGGGATAATCGTCATGTTGAGGATAATTCAAAACAGGAGGGAAAGAGCGGGAATTCGTATAATATGTGGAAGGATTCATGATAAACGGGAGGAAGAAAGGCGCCCTGCAATACAAGCAATCAAACCTGTCCTTAAGTGGGCTAGCCTAAAGACCTATAGACTCCCACAACCCGTCTTGAGATAAAGGAACGATTTGATCTACTTCTGTCTGTTCAATCCAACCAGTTAGAAGCAGGGACTAGGGAGAAGGTTCTTCCTTCGGCTTGCGCCTCTAGTTCCTAGTGTACCCCCCAGCCGCGATCGTTTAATTCTGCTCCCCTAGTTAGACATCAGATTGAACAGTAGAAACAGACTAATTGAAAATAATCTTGTTCTGGGCTCTGAAGAGCGAATCAAATCCTTAAGGCCAATGCCTACTCTATTTTATTTAGGGCTAGGTTTGAATGTGCTTTAGAATGTGATGGGCCCTTTATCTGGGTTGTGCCCTTAATGATTGATTGATTTGTGTGTGCGTGCACAACCAGTGGTTTTCAAGCAAGATTATTTTTGATGCGGTGAATTTTAAGGTTCAAATCTTTCTTAGTAGCTTTTAGGATTCAACTTTAGGTGTTTTCAAACAAGTTTTGTTGACACACCAGGTTTTGAAAGCACATGTGAAGATGTTTTCCTTTGAAATTTAAAAGAATGTGGAGTGCTAGGTAAATCCCTAAGAGTTGAACCTAAGCGGCAGCTACTTGATGAGTTGATTTTAATTGAAGTGGTGCGGCCTAATCAACTCAAACAATTGGCCTATTGCACCACTTAATTAGGCACACAAGTGATTACCTAATCTGATTTCTACTCAATTATGTGTTTGGATGTGTGTACCAGCTCCAAAAGTTGGTTTATCGGTTGAGTTTGAAAATCAGATGAGGTTGTGTACCTCTGTGAGATTTTTTTTTCTTTTTAAATGTGGAGGTTGAGGTGGGTGTGGGTGACAAACAAATAAACAAAACTAACCTTAGAGTTTATAAGAACACCTAGGTTGGTTGATGTTTGTGTTATTATGTGGTGAAATGAAATCTAATGGGTGGGAGGTGGGGGATAACTCACAGAACCTTCAACAACACTTTGCTCTGATCTACCGCGTTTGCTTGTCTCAAAAGAGTACCTGCAATCACAATAAGAAAATAGAAAAGTGAGGTAAATGATTTGTAAGTTAGAAAATGCAAAAAAAATCAAAGAGCGTTGCCTCCCCAGCAACGACACCAAAATGTTGAAGCTACAAGTTGCTACGCTAACGTGTTTGGTTTTGAAAAACCTGTCGTCGTAGTATGAAAGAGAAGAACTCGTGTTCAACAAATAAAATTTATACCGAAATAAAAATCTCAAGTCGAACTCTGGGAGGCGGATGTTTGATTAAAAAAATACGCATTTGTTTTATTTGTCATTTAATAGAATAATTGATTAGAAACTATCTATCTATTTACACTAAATAGAAGAGTGAGAGAGAATATTACAAACAAAAACCAAAAAGAGATGTAGAATGAACATGGAATTCATTATAAAAAGGGATTATTCATTACACTAAACATTATGACTAGAAAGCAGAAAACGATTACACTATAAAGCAATAAATCTACTCTAGAAAGTATTAAAAGGAATGGAGAGAGAATTATCCTCCTCGACGGTCGCTTGGAGGATGAGCCTGACGAGACGACGCTTGGATGATGGGGAACGGAGTCGGACGAAGGAGGACGAAGCGAGAAGAATGGGAATGGGGCAGCACGTCGTCGTCGTCGCATGATCCACTTCTAAAAGGGGGATGAAAATTTGACTTTATCTCACGAGAAGCATCCTGGGTGTGGGACAAGCTTTTCTTGAGATTTGGAGAGGGAGAGAAGAGAAGGAAGGGATGAGAATTTTGTGTAGAGGGGGTCTCCTTTTATAGTTGCAAGGAGTGAGGGCAATTTGGTCTTTTAAATCTCAAAACATTAATAAGGGGTCTTTAGTGACGGATAAAACTGTCACTAAAGCCCCATCATGGGCGACGTGTGCCGCCCGCCCATCTTTTGTGTGCTCAACGTCTTTCCACATTCATCAACTCTCGATTGTTCGATCGTGAGATCGAACGGCTGAGAGCACTCCTCACACCCGCTCAGTGCGTGCACGTGCGTGTGATGGCGCGACATTTGCGGGCGTGCGATCCAGCGTGAGCGCTATCGCGTGCACGTGACCGCTCGATTGCGATCGAGCGATCAATCGCATCAGCTCACTGCGCCTCAGCAGATTCTCGCGAGGAATCGAACGTGCGCCCTGCCTTCTCGCGAGCGCGTTCGACTAATGCACTATCAGTGCATTTGTGTCGTGCTTATGACACGCGCATCCACAGCCGTTGGATGCTCATCCAACGGCTGAGAAGCGACGAAGAAGAGAGGGTGCGGCAAGTGCAGAGGTCAGTTGGGCGGCTGAGATGGCGCCACGTGGTGCCATCTTGGCCGTCCATCTTCTGGATGATGTAGATGGTGCCACGGTTGTTGGATTGAGTCGATTTTCATGCCGTTAGGCTGCGATCATGGATCTGAATCCATCCATTCGATTGGATTTGTCATTTGAAGTGCAGATTCACACCATCTTGGCCCTTGATCTTCTAGGGTTCCCCGATCTCTATCTGATGATACAGATGTTTGATTAGGGCGATCTTGGAGTCGTTGAACTCCAATAGTCACCCTGATCACATCTGTACGGTTGGATCTTCGATTCGAGGCCCCGATAAAAGGTTTTCCTTGTCCCTGAACATAAAAGGAGACAATTAACCTCCATTTTGTTCAAACTAATCTAAATGTAAGATGATGCATGTTATGCAATATTTATAGTATGCAATGCAATTCTATGCTTGAGAACATGAATAAATAGACATCTTAAGTAGTGTAAATATGTTTACATCATGATCACCGTGTGGTTGTCAAATTTCTGAAGAAAAATATTTTCTCAAGATTCGGCATTCCAAAGGCCATTATCAGTGACGGAGGCTCACATTTCACTCATTCACAATTCCGTCACCTTCTTCTAAATATGGGGTTAATCATAAAATTTCCTCATCTTATCACCCCCAAACAAATGGCCAGGCTGAAGTCTCTAACTGGGAAATTAAAAATATTTTACAAAAGATGGTCAGGCCTGACCGTAAAGATTGGACCACCAAATTGGACGATGCTTTATGGGCCTACCGACTCCGCTCGGCATGTCTCCCTTCCGTCTGATTTTTGGGAAGGCATGCCATCTCCCAGTAGAGTTAGAACATAGGGCTTTTTGGGCAATAAAATAACTCAACATGGATTTATCTGACATTGATATCCATAGAAAATTATAATTAACTGAATTGGAAGAATTACGTAATTTTTCCTATGAAAATGCGAGGATTTATAAAGATCGAATGAAGAAATTTCATGATAAATACATTGTTCGGAAACACTTTGACGTTAATCAACGCGTTTGGCTTTTCGATGCTAGATTAAGTCTTTTTCCTGGTAAATTAAAATCTAAATGGATCGGCCCCTTTATTTTCCATAAAACATATCCATACCGCGCTGTTGATCTTTTTGATCCAAAAACTAATTCGACATTTCAAGTCAATGGCCAACGTTTAAAGCCCTATTTTGATCATACATCAAATCTTCCATTTGAATCTTTTAATTTCACTGAGCCAACCACCTTTGATCACTAGTGCACACTACGCCTGGCTGAATGGCATAAAAGATAACATTGGATGGGAGGTAACCCATCATTTTTTCCTGCTTTCCTTTTTTCTTCTTTTTCCAGGTTTTGACCATCCTAAACTCAACCATTCTTCATTAAGGTGATCCCTTTTCCTCCTAATGCATGGGGACATTGCATATCTTAAGCATGGGGGTGTGTCTTTAAAATTTGACGATCGATTTAGGATTTTCAAAACCTAAAAACACACATTTTTCTTTAGTTATTTTATTTTCCTGCTTGCATACCCAAAAATATAAAAATATTGAAAACTTTTTGAGGAAAAATTTTGAAATTGGGACTAAGGTCGAGAAACTCACTTTTGGTACAATGGGATTTAATCTTTAACAAACTAGGGATGAGAATGTGGATCTGATCATTAGAATTTCAGGGTCTATTTTTAGACTAGATCAGATATCCTTCTCTAAAAATTCCACTTGAACTCATGATAGTTCAGGTGACTTGATCCTATTTTGTAACGTGGAAAGTATTTGACTTAGTTTCTGATTCAAAAACTTGCATGTCCTGAGGAATTTCTTGTGTCAATTTTCACACACAAGCCAACACTTAAAAATAACTAAAAATTAGAAAAACTCCCTTGTTTGAAATTAGTAAAAGTTTGAAGCAGATCATTGGTTTGAGTTCCCACTATCGAGGAGGAAAATGCCTCCTTTGAGGATGCGATGTCAACATGTTACCGCCTTGGCGCTGCTCCATATCTATATTTCATATCTTTAGGTAGAGCATTAGAGTGCATTTTAGCAGCTCAAGTGTCTTGGACGGTGCTCTACCTATAGTGTCGGAGCAAGAGCTTGAGTTTGCTTGGAGCGCCCTTTTACACCACATTGTGTTTTGGGTTGTGAGCTCCTGGGTGGTGTCATGGACAGTGCTATCCCGAAGTACTGGCGCCAGAGCTCCCACGAGGATTGGTAATGGGAATGATGATCCCGACACATCTATTGTAAGACTAAGCTAAAAATAAGCATGGGGGAGAGAAAAAAAAATTAACCAAAAACACGCCCATATAAATGTTGGCTTTTCACAAGAACAGACACAAGGTTTTAAAGGATTTTGCAAGTTGCAAATCAGATTCAAGAGCCAGAAAAATCCTAAAAAAAAATTTTAAGTCATCTGAATTAACAAGGGGTTAATTTGTGAATTTTCTGGAGGATATATTAATCCCGTTTTATCTAATTTTTGGATCCAAAAATAAATCCCGATGTTTATCCTTAACAAATCCTGTGCCTTCTGTGTTTAGATCAACCAAGGTCTCTTAATCTTTTTTTCCTCAAAAGTAAAAAAAAAATTAGATTTCCCAAAAATTTCATTTTCCAAAAAAAAAATTTAAGTTTTGCTAAGAGACTAGTAAAAGATAAGCATGGGGGTGTGATAAAAGCCAATTTATCATCATTCTTATGCATTAAAACAAACCTAGCTCTTAGGATTTTTCTCCGTAAACGGGTTTTTGGGCTGCATTTAGGCATTAACTAGGATAGGCATGCATTGCATTTTTTCTTGTTATTTTAATGTGTTTTTCTGAGTGTTAGGGATGAACAGATATACAGATCCCTAAAACCCTAGCACTCAAGAAGGCAACTGGAGAAGGAGGTCAAACTAGTTGTAACTTAGCTTGATCTAGCTCACCACGGCTGGAATCTAGCTCACTTGGACTAGGGTTAGCTCATCCTAACTCCATTCAGCTAATCTCAGCTGATGGCAGCTCAAGAGAGCTCATCTTAGCTCACCCTAGCTCAGGTCAGATCAGATCCAGCTCAACATAGTTGAGTCTAGCTCATCTTAGCTCCCACTAGTCCACAGGGAGCTCTAGCTAGCTCAACTGAGTTGACTGGAGTTCATCCCAGCTCGGATCCAGCTACATCTAGCTCCACTCAGCTCCAGCTAGCTGAAGAAGAACTCATCCCAGCTCAGGAAGCTCAAGTCCAGCTCTCGAAGACTCAGCTTAGCTCAACTTGGTTGAGCTAAGCTACCTTAGCTGTCTCAACCAGCTCAATCCTCCCCGGGAGCACCAGACCTAGCTCACCTCAGCTCCATTCAATAGAAGCTAGCTCACTTTAGCTTGGCTTAGTAGCTATCAAAGAACTAGCAAGATAAGCCAGCTAGAGTAGCCCCATGTTGACCTCTTCAATAGCTGCTAGCTCCACTTCAGCTTCAGATTCTTCAGATCCAGCTCCTCCCTCCAAACCCTAGCTCCAACACGTCCTCCTCTACTCCACCATTAGCTAAGCTAGCTTAGCTTAGCTTAGCTATGCTCCAGCTTCCTTGGCTTTTACCACCTAAAAACCCTATCTAACAACTCCACCAACTAGCTCCACCTAAGCTCCACATAAGCTAACCCTACTTCCACCTCACCTTGGCGCCAACCTAGCCTACCCACTACCTCCAAAAGAAACCATAAAGTGGTGCCAAAACCACCCTAACTAGCTCCTTATTGGCGCCACTTTTTTCCCTCCAAAAACCCCCTTCATCTCCACCACACACCTTCCCTTAAACCCATCTCCACCATCCACATAATCCCCCCTTCTAGAAGCCTAGAAGTTGGCGCCAACCCATGGCACCTCCCCATGGTTGGCGCCACTTTTAGGTGTCCCTTGGCCACCCATAACTACCCCCCTTACACCCCTTAGGTGGCGCCAACCATCCTTAACCCTAGGATCACCTAACCACCTCCATCTTCCCATCTTAGCCCTCCATTTCAAGAGTCACCTTAACCCCTCATCCTACCCTATAAAAAGACCACTACCCACCTCCATTCAAACCATCCTTAGTTAGCAAATTTCCTCTCATACTCTACCTAGAGCCCACGCCCAAGAGAGAAGAAGAAGAAGAAGATTAAGGGGATATTCTATCCCTTTGGTGCCTTCCCCTCTTCCCTTCTCCCTTGAGTCCACGCCAGCCAAAGGAGGAGCCAGGCAAGGAAGACCTTCGGAGGAGGTCTTGAAGGTGGTCCACACCACCTTGAAGGAGAACTTGAGGGTGGTGCACGCCCACCCTTGGAGGAAGGACTTGAGGTGGAGAGCATCCACCTTGGAGGAGCTTTCAAGGAAGGAGAAGAAGGAGACCCTCTTTTCAAGTCAAGGAGCAGCTAGGCTTGGAGCAAGAAGACTCCCTTCTTCACCATATTCTATAAGAGGATTTGTGTTTCTTCTATTGCTTTTATATTTTACATTTCTAGTTGAAGCATTCCTTTACTTGTCGTTGTAAGAGAACATAAATTCTGCTTAATTAAATTGCCTTCTTTTTAATTTCTTGTTGCAATTGTTACTTTTGTTCTAGCACTTGTTCTACTTCTACTCCCTAATTACTCTAGGCCTCCACTTGCCTAGAGTGAGCTTGGGTAGTGGACATTTTCATCTCTTAAGTTTTAGCTTAGCATTTTAGGTGTTAGCACTTTTCCGTCACAATTTGCACTTTGCTCTTATTATTTCAAAACTAAAAAAAAAATATATTTAAAATACCAAAAAGAAAGTTGAGATTTACTTTTTAGCAAGAGAATTGAATTGCAAATTTTCCTCCTTGGACGACCCTAGATACTCCCCGATCTAGGAATATAAATTTAAAAGCGAATTCGTTTTTGTGCATTGCAACGACTTAAAATCCTAATTTAACAGACCGTGCAGAAACACGATCATGGAGTAGCCCATCATCCACACCATTTCTAGCATAAGCTTCTCTTTTTTTCATTTTGTTCTTTTTATGTTGCTATTGAATTGTAGTTGATAAAGGTTTTTGGCATTTTGAGATTACTCTAGGGATATACCATTCCTTAGAGTAAGCTCTCCATTTGCCTTCATTTTATCTCTTATGTTTTGTGCTAGAAACCTGTTGTAATTTTTTCTTTTGGAATCAATGAGAAGTGTGAATTTCATCTTTATTTGAGCTTGCTTTGTGTATGTACAAACTTGGTATCTAACCAATTATAAGGCCTCATTGTGGACATTGTGAGCTTGGCTAGACACCTCTTCTTTGCATTAACTTGTTGTGTTTGATTAAATCCAAAAGATCCTATTATCTTGTGTTGACATCTTTTGAAAAAGATAAAAAAATATAAATGATAAAAACAAAAAAAAAGGTTTCATAAGAGAGAGAGAGAGACATTTTAGAGTGGTTTTGAACACCTCCCCGTGATTTGACCCAACTCACTGTTCTTTAGTTTGTCGGTAACGAAATATTGTGCACTACGATGATGTTATTCACATCTTTTATCTTCATGCAATTCTCCCATTCACTTTTTAGCCTCGTCCATGGGGAGGCAACAAAACCTACTTTTGCTCATTCCTCTCTTGCATTTTCTTTTTGAGCTTGATCCTCATACATCTTGCCTTATTTGGTTGGTCATACTTGCAAGACGTGAAGATTAAAGGAAGGAAGGGGGAGCAACGAGACTGAGACTGGAAGCTTCAAGCATATCATTGTCTACCGGGGAAAGCTAAGTATCTTTCAACCAAGATTTTCATTCCTAACCCAAAAAATATTAAAATAAACACACATATAAATTAGAAAGAAAAAAAATAAAATAAAAATCTTAAGGTGTTGGGTCCTAAAATTGATCTTGGTTGCTTGTATTAGCACATTGACCCATCACCATTTCAAAAGGTGCTCAGAAACTTGAAATGCAGAATCTATTTGAATTTGTAAATTCAGTTTTGAGCATCTAGGGGCCCTAAAAAATTCTAGACTTTTGTGTGTTGGCATCCCTTTAAGTGAAGAACATACCCACCAAATTTTGTGCGAAAACTAACTATGGTTAATTTTTACAAATTCATCCCCTTAAGGTGGGTTTGATTCAGAAAATCAAAACTTACATGAATTTTCATATTTTTTATGTTCATTCAAATTGTATACATAAGGATGTTTTGGAAAGATCATAAACATAATTTCTTGAAAAAAATTAAAAAATTTTTCTTGGCCTAGAATTGTGGTGTGAACGCATTCTTTGAGGTGGTATACTTCCAGGATTTCCGATACCAGTGCAAAGAAAATTAAAAAAGAAATATTAACCAAGTTCAAAAAATCTTAAAAAAATCATTTTTAGAATCTTCGTTCGATTACGCATTCGGTAGTAGTGTTGGTTGCCCTGTTTAGAACACTACATCATAAGTTACAATGAAATGAATCCATTGTAGCTGTTGCATGCCCTAAGTTTCCATATTATGGTTGCAATTCCATTTCTAGTCACACAAAAGGATCTAAAGAAGATTAATTTTCACCAATTGTGTGACTACATCTTTGTGCCTTAATTGAATTTGTAAACAAGTGAAATCTTAAAATCCATTAAAGCAAGGTTCAAACTCTAAGAAAAGTCATTCATTTCAATCTTGCTTGATAAGTAACACTTGGTCTGGCAGTGGGTGTTTGTACCCAAATTGTGCACACACTTTAATTGGAATATTAAGAGCATCACCCCAATTAACACCCATCACATCCTTGTGCACTCACTCAACTTGAGTCCTAACTAAAATCGGTAGTAATTTGACCCATAAGGCCTGGAAAAATTGAGGCTTGATTACTTGGAGTTGGAGTGTGGTTGATAGGATGCAAATTTCCTTAACCAAACAGGGTGTCTAAGGTTGAGGGGCATAAGTCAAACGACCGCAGTCAAGGTGGTTATTGCTCCCCTAGGCGAGAGCCTTCGAGAATGCTTCTACCTTGATCCCCCCTTAAACAACCTAGCCTGATTGGTTTTGGAAAAAGGCAATTGATTCAATTACATTTTGATTGCTTGTAGTTAAGTCTTTATTTTTTAGGGTCACCCTTTAGGGTTAGAGGGTCTTGTATTGATTGATTGTCATACTTTTCTCATCCCCATTCCCTTCTCGTCTTCCCAATTTCTTCTGGTGTATGCACGGTCATAGATCCCAACAACCACATTTGTTGGGAGGACTTGGTTCTGCCTCCAGAAGGTGGATTGATTTCTTTGATTGCGACCCCCGCATGAATTTTGATTGTGATTCATCAATTTCTGACTCAACCATGGATGATTTCCAACCACCTCTACCACTGGGACTGATGTAGGCACATTTATTTCACATAAAATGCTTATTTATATGTGTTCCTGGGCCTATAATTTCATCTAGCACTATAAATATTGCATATCATGCATCATCATGCATTTAGATTAAATGTTGTAAATTCTATGACAATTATGCCCTTTCCATGACTAGGGGATAGGGAGATTCATTTCGAGGCATTGGATTAAAAATTCAACCGTACAAATTTGATTAAGATGATGATTAAAATCCAACCCCTCCGAAATAATCTTGATCAGACTTCCGAAACATCAGATGCAGTATGAGAAAGATCAAAAGCCAAGGGGTAAGGTGATGAAAATTCAAACTTCAGATGACAAATCCAACCACATGGATGGGTTCGAATTGAAGATCGTACCCCAATGATGTGAAAATCTATTCAATCTGACATCTGTAGCACCACCTACAAACAAAAGAAGATGGATGACTCAGATGATGCCACGTGGTCGAGCATTACAACATGAAAGGGACAAGGTGACATATTTTAGGGCTCTAGATGAAGAATCTAACCATATGGATAAATCCGTATTAACGATCACAACCCAACAGTGTGAAAATCAATCCAATCAGATATTCGTAGCATCCTCTATGTGCATTTGAAGATAGACGACCTAGATCACGTCACATGGCATCATCCGGGCCACCCAAGGCCAGCTACAACCTTCCCTCATGTTGACAGGGCTAGATAGTGGGTTTTAAATGTCGTTTCATTATAGCAAAGCCTCCTAAATAGATCAATCAACAGATAAAATTTATAACTCGAAATCTAAAATGAAGTCTGAGGTCGAGCACATAGAGCAAATATGGAATTCACGTGCTAATCTTAATCAAAATATAAATGAGCATAGAAAATTAAGTACAATAATGATATTCAATGAATACTAATCTGTCACATTAAATATTCAATGATGCTCAATGTATCTCGAGACAAAAAGAATAAAAGAGAAGCCAAAAGTGGTGATTTAAATCACCAACTAAGCCTTCTAAGCATGTATAACAAATATCTCAATTATATCAAATAAATGAACAATGGCTTGAACCACTTAAGCTTTAATTCCAAGCAGGCATATGTCAAGCTAAATTACCCTCATCAGACGTCGGGTCTTTCCATCAGACGACTTTAAACATCGCCTTGTTACAGTGCTTCTTTCTTTTCTTCAGGCTTTCTTCTTATTTTTCCTTCTTCAGAGCCCTCTCCTTCAACTTCCCTCTCGATCTTCTCTTTTCTTCTTATGCATTTCTTCCTTTCTCTCTTCTTCTTCTTTCCTTCAGAACACAAGGGATCCCTGTAACGACCCGATTCCCGAGTCCCTACGAGACACGAGAACCGGACTGACTCGACTAACCCCAAGACCCAGTCGTCCAACGAGGAAGTAACCAAAAGACAGTAAAATAAACCACATTCAGCATGAATATAACTAACAGTAAGAAGGTACAGTAGTAAGGAAAGAAACTACTATAGTAGGCACCACCACAACAGTAAAACAACATTTATCATATAACAAAAACTGCAGGTAAAGAAGGTACAGCGGAAACAGAAACTACTCACTAGAACAGAAACAAAAAGGGGGTACAAAGCTGTGGTAACTCTACTGGACCCTACTCGGCCCAGCGTCCTTTGCAGCCGCCGACCCTGGCTGCTCAACACCTGGTCCTGAAAAAGGTAACGAGTGTAACACGTCAGCAAAACGCTGAGTAGAGTGGCAACTAACTAAAGGCAACAGTAGAGTGTACAGTAGCTGTTACGTTCTATTACTTCCTTTATTTACATCTTTCAATTTTTCTCACTATTTCGTTTACTTCTCAGATCCTTTACTTGATCTCGGATGTCCTCGTGGGACGATCTTGATTGCAGTCTTTTCCAAAAGTAGAAGTAGCACGTGGTCGACGTCTGTAAAATATCCCGGACGTCTGGTCAGACGTCTGGATGTGATCCCAGACGTCTTTACAGACGTCTGGGCCACCTCCCAGACGTCTTAAAAGATGTCTGGGGCACGCGCTCGTTACAATATAACAAACTCAAAGGAAGTTTCGTCCCTGAAACTTGCGCCAACTAGGGTGCGGAAAAAGGATGTCCAAATAACCATAACAAACTCAAAGAGGACCGAGGCCGGTCCGAAAAGACGTACCCGCGAAAAGCTCTGGGTACCGCTCCCGCATTGCCGCCTCAGGCTCCCAGGTAGCCTCCTCCTACCGCTGGCTCCTCCACAAAACCTTTACCAGGGGTACTTGCTTTCGTCTCAACCTGCGGACGGCTCGGTCTAGGATCTGCACTGGCCGCTCGGGGTAGGTCAGGTCGTCGCTCACCTCGACGCTCTCGTGACTCAGTACGTGGCTGGGATCGGCTACGTACTTCCTGAGGTTGGACATGTGGAACACGTCGTGCACACCAGAAAGCTGCGGGGGAAGGGCAAGTCTGTAAGCAACGGGTCCAACCCGCTCCAGGACCTCGAAGGGCCCCACAAACCTCGACGCGAGCTTCCCTCTCACCCCAAACCGCTGTAAGCCCTTCATGGGCGAAACACGAAGAAAGACGTGGTCCCCAACCTCGAACTGCACCTCTCTGCGTCTGCGATCTGCGTAGCTCTTCTGTCTGCTCCTGACAGTGCGGAGTCGTCTATGGATCTGCTCAACTACCTCCTGACTCTGCCGGATCAACCTGGGGCCAACCTCCCACTTGGTCCCCACCTCAACCCAACTCAAGGGTGCCGTGCATTTCCGTCCGTACAGAGCCTCGTAGGGAGCCATGCCGATGCTCGAGTGATAACTGTTGTTGTATGCAAACTCCGCCAGGGGCAGGTGCTCCTCCCAAGAGCCCCTCCAGTCTAGTACACAGGCACGCAAAAGGTCCTCAAGTGTCTGTATCGTGCATTCCGACTGTCCGTCCGTCTGGGGGTGGTAAGCCGTGCTAAACCTCAACCTCGTCCCCAAAGCCTGCTGAAACTCAGCCCAAAACTGGGACGTAAAGCGGGTATCCCGGTCGGATACGATCTCCCGCGGAACTCCGTGTAGTCGCACCACATCACGGATATACCTCTCTGCCAACTGTGCTGGTCCCAAAGTGACTCGGATCGGCAAGAATCGTGCCGTCTTCGTCAATCTATCCACTATTACCCAGACTGCGTCGTGTCCTCGCTGGGTAACAGGTAAGCCCACCACCAAGTCCATGGTGATGCTCTCCCACTTCCACTCTGGCACTGGAAGCGGCTGAAGCGGCCCTGCAGGCCTCTGATGCTCGGCTTTCACCTGCTGGCACACTAAGCACTGCTGCACGAACTCACCCACATCCCGCTTCATCCCTCTCCACCAGAATTCGCGTCTCAAGTCATGGTACATTTTCGTGTTTCCGGGATGTATGGTGAATCTGGAACCGTGTGCCTCAGTCAGGAGCTCTCTCAACAGCTCCTCGTCTCTGGGGACGCACAGCCGTCCCCTCAAGCGTAACACCTGGTCTGTGAAAGAGAAGTCCCCTGGGTCCCCTGATAGTACTCTGTCGCGCAAAGACTGCAAGTACGGATCGGCCATCTGTCCCGTGATGATGCGGTCTATCAACTCTGGCCTGGTCTGCCGTGTCACCGTCACTGCCCCACAGTACCCTCGTAACTCTAGAGGTCGCCAACTGCCCACCTCCTCCAAAAGGCTCCAACTCTGTAACTGTAGACTGGCCAAGCGTGCGGGCGCCTTACGGCTCAAGGCGTCAGCCACCACATTGGCCTTTCCCGGGTGGTAGGAGATGCTGCAGTCGTAGTCCTTCAGGAGCTCCAACCAACGTCTCTGTCTCATGTTGAGCTCCTTCTGGTCAAAAAGATATCTGAGGCTCTTGTGATCTGTAAAATCTCGAAGGTCTCACCGTACAAGTAGTGCCTCCATGTCTTCAGCGTGAAGACAACAGCTGCCAACTCTAGGTCGTGGGTAGGGTAGGTATGCTCATGGGGCTTCAGTTGCCGCGAAGCGTAAGCGACCACGTGACCCCTCTGCATGAGCACCCCTCCTAACCCCTGCAAGGAAGCGTCCGTGTACACAACGAACCCGCCACTACTGTCAGGGATGGTGAGCACGGGAGCCGAGGTCAACCTCTCCTTCAGCTCCAGAAAACACACCTCACAGGCGTCTGTCCAAGCGAAAGGCACATCCTTCCGAGTCAACTGTGTCATAGGACGTGCAATCTGCGAAAACCCTCTGATGAACCGTCTGTAGTAACCTGCCAGTCCCAGGAAACTGCGAATCTCAGTGACTGAACGTGGTCTCTCCCACCTGAGCACTGCCTCGACCTTGGCGGGATCCACCGCCAGGCCGTCTCCAGAGATCACATGACCCAAAAAGGTCACCTCCCTCAACCAGAACTCGCACTTGCTGTATTTGGCGTACAGCCTGCGTCGTCTCAGAGTGTCCAGAACCATCCGCAAGTGCTGTCCGTGCTGCGTCTGATCTCTAGAATAGATGAGTACATCATCTATGAAAACCACCACAAACTGGTCCAAGTACGGTCTGAACACCCGGTTCATCAGGTCCATGAAAGCAGCGGGGGCATTGGTCAGCCCAAACGGCATGACCAAAAACTCGTAGTGTCCGTACCGGGTGCGGAAAGCTGTCTTGGAGACGTCGGTCTCCCTGATCCTCAACTGGTGGTATCCAGACCTCAAGTCGATCTTGGAAAACACCGTGGCACCCCGCAACTGGTCAAACAAATCGTCAATCCTCGGCAGCGGATATCTGTTCTTGATGGTGACCCTATTCAGCTGTCGGTAGTCCACACAAAGGCGTAGGGTCCCATCCTTCTTCTTCACAAACAGTACCGGGGCTCCCCAAGGAGACGCACTGGGCCTCACGAAACCCTTCTCCAAAAGGTCCTGCAACTGAGACTTGAGCTCTCGCAGCTCAAGCGGTGCCATCCTGTATGGCGCGGTGGAGATGGGGCTGGTCCCTGGTACTAGTGAGATATCAAACTCGATCTCACGCTCGGGCGGTAGTCCTGGTAACTCGTCTGGAAACACGTCGGGGTACTCTCTGACCACCGGGATGCTCTGGAAGTCTGCCACGGGGCTGTGCTCTGCCACCACACAAGCTAAGAAGCCCTCACACCCCTGGCCCAAAAGTCTCGCCGCCCGAAGTGTCGAAATGCACCTGAAACCTCCGTCCACTGGCTGCCCGTGAAACTCGAAGGAAGGCAACTCCGGAATGGAGAAGACAATCTTCCTCTCAAAACAGTCTACCAAGGCGTGGTAAGCGGACAGCCAATCCATCCCCAGAATCACTCCAAAGTCCTCCATCTGTATCATAATCAGGTCAGCTGGCCGGCTGTGTCCCCCGATGCTGACCCCGCAACCCGCGTACACCTCCTCAGCTACAAACAGCTGACCACTCGAACCTCTGATTACGAACGGATTCTCTAACAATGTATAATCCTGGTCCAAACTAACTGCGAAACTGGCTGCGACAAACGAGTGCGTAGCGCCGGAATCGAAGAGCGTGTAAACGAGTCTGCTAGAAACTGAAACCATACCTGCTACCACGGATCCCGAAGCTCTGGCGTCCCTGTGTGTTAGGGCGTTGATACACCCCTCAGCTCTAGGTGCGGATGAAGCAGCCACACTCTGCGTCGGACGGGTAGGTGCTGGCCGGTACCCTCCTCGCGACTGCAGTCCTCCTCCTCGCGCCTGGAAACCGCGGCCTCCTGCGCGCCCTCCAGTGCTCGGCGCGGGAAGTATCTGTTGACCTCCTGCCCTAGATGGGCAGTCCCTCCTGACGTGGCCCGGCTGGCCACACTGGTAGCAGAGGGGAACCCGACTCCCGCCCTCAGTGAGTCCCTGCTGTCGGCTAGGCGGGGGTCCGGTGCTGGCGACTGGCCCCTGTCGAGGGCCCCTAAAGGCCACTGATGGCCCTGCACAACGTGACGGCTCTCCTGCGGACGCCACGTGTCTCCGTTGAGTTCTCCTAACACGCCTGGTGTGGCGGCGAAAATCTCGTTCCACCACTAACTCCCCTGTCGTACGCTCGGAAGGGGGAGGGGGTGGCGACGTGGGTGGAAGCTGAAATTCTTCTCGAACCACCTCTCGAATCAGTTGGACGAGGTCCCGAGACGGTATACTCAGGAGAAGAGGAGGGGTAGTATGTACTCCAAGCCCGACATATCTGTCCCCCGGGCCCTGACCTCGGCCGCGCCTGCGGCTCACCCTCCTAGCTCCACGACGCGGCATCTCCTACAATGGAGACGCGAAACAAAACGGAAACGTCAAAACAGACGGTACCTAACAACACTTCTAAGAGCTCATGTCAAGAGATATGTTGTGGTGGCTACTCTAGCTATAAACATGTGAATTGGTTATTTTCCAGTCAGTTGATTCACTTCTAGGGATGACCTTGCTCTGATACCATCTTGTAACGACCCGATTCCCGAGTCCCTATGAGACACGAGAACCGGACCGACTCGACTAACCCCAAGACCCAGTCGTCCAATGAGGAAGTAACCAAAAGATAGTAAAATAAACCACATTCAGCATGAATATAACTAACAGTAAGAAGGTACAGCAGTAAGGAAAGAAACTACTACAGTAGGCACCACCACAACAGTAAAACAACATTTATCATATAACAAAAACTGCAGGTAAAGAAGGTACAGCGGAAACAGAAACTACTCACTAGAACAGAAACAAAAAGGGGGTACAAAGCTGTGGTAACTCTACTGGACCCTACTCGGCCCAGCGTCCTCTGCAGCCGCCGACCCTGGCTGCTCAACACCTGGTCCTGAAAAAGGTAACGAGTGTAACACGTCAGCAAAACGCTGAGTAGAGTGGCAACTAACTAAAGGCAACAGTAGAGTGTACAGTAGCTGTTATGTTCTATTACTTCCTTTATTTACATCTTTCAATTTTTCTCACTATTTCGTTTACTTCTCAGATCCTTTACTTGATCTCGGATGTCCTCGTGGGACGATCTTGATTGCAGTCTTTTCCAAAAGTAGAAGTAGCACGTGGTGCTCTCCTGGCCGGGAGAGTCCCCCGTGGTGATCCTACCCTCAGTCAACCACCCCAAGGTCACTGACAGACGTAACGGTGACTACGGCATGCACGATAAACGCACAGGTAGCTAGCCCGTACTGGCACGCGGTCAGTCGTTTCCGTTAACGGGTGCGCCCAAAGCACAGCACGGAACCAGGGCAGAGCCCTCTCAGTAACAGGGGTCCAACCCCTCCACAGTAACCAAACCGGGGCCTTGCCCCTCCACAGTCCGCGCACCCTCGTCTGACTACCCTGGTTTGCCCTAGTGGGCCTAACAAGTCGGTGAAGGAGGCTAGCAGAACCCCGGGGCCCGTGGGGTAGCTAGTACTCTCCTAACACTACTAGCTCTCCTCGGTACTACGTACACGAGGGCCAACAAGTCGGTACAGAGCGGCCAAGCCTAACCCCGGGTCCCTGGGGCGGCTGGCCCCACTCTGCACTAAAACAGGTACAGGTACTTCCCTTGGTACTGCGTACCCAAGAGACAGTACAAACTACATCTCAGTTCCATTCCTTTTCTTTCCAGGAGTTCCACTCCTAATTCCCCGTAGGGTTCCAGCTCTTTATCTCAGAACATCATATGTTTCACTTTCCAGATTCACGTTCTCACATTCCATGATCTCAAACATGATTCTTTATGCATAACAGGCAGCTGTTAATTAAATTTACAGGCAGCTTTATATATATTCCTTTCCATTTTTCCAAGACTGCAGTAATATACATTCCACTAGTTTTTCCATCCTAGGATTCATGCCATATCCTAGGATCTATCATACAATCTAGTTTTCCGGCCCTAGGATTCATGCAACACCTAGGAGCTATCATTCCATATATTTCTCATTCCTAGGATTCATGCAATGCCCTAGGTTCTAGTTATGGTTCCATACTTTAACAGATTTTATTAATACTTAAAGCCACTCTACCAGGTACAACGGGAGTAATGGGGGCGTGATCGGGAATCCCGCGCGCCTCCGCGACTCTCAAGACTGCAACCGAACGAGGTCCTATCACAAGGATCAAACACAAGGAGTGTCTCAAAACAGTGTATAGCTACTGTAGGCGGGTAGAGGAATAAATTCTGAAACGAACGCAACTCGAATCGCGGAAAACGGAGCCCAAACGGGCCCTAAACGGGTCGAGAAAGACAATACTGTGCAACATCAGACGTCTGGAACTCCTTCCAGACGTCTTAAATGGTGGATCAGAGAATTACCTGTTCGGCTTGGTTCCCCGGACGTCCAGAAGTCTGTGGGGACGTCTGCCTAGATCCAAGACGTCCGATGGTCACTCCGGACGTCTGGAGGTCACTCCCGCCGTCTGATACAAATTCCAGACGTCTGATTCGCAAAGATGACGAATCAGAGGACCTGCGCACAGCCAACCCTCCTCCCTCAGTACGGTCAGTCGACAAAAAGAAGAAGGAAAGCGGAAACTCACCTTTCAGACGTCTGTATGATCTCACAGACGTCGACCTTGCCGTCTGGATATCAATCCAGACGTCTGATTCTGGAAATTTTTCCAGAATCAGAACCTTGCTCGGCCTCCGCTCGCGACGCCGCCCGCGTCGCACCTCGCGCGTCCGCTGCTCCGCCCACAGCAGGTCCCTCTCCGCGACGCTCTGCGCCCCCCTGCGCCCTCCGCCGGCCGGCCAAGCCGCTCCCGGCGAGCTCGCCCTCACGGCAGAGCCCCGCCCTCGCACGCCGCAGCTCCTCCGCGCCTACTGCGGCTGCCGCTGCCGCTGCGCCCTCGCGTCCGCTCGCTCTCGCGCACAGGCAGGAGGAGAAGGAGGAAGATGGTGGAGACGGGAGGGGAGGCGCGCCCCCCTTTTAACGCCGCGCGGAGAGGGGAGAGAAGGCGGTCGCAGTTGCCTGCCGCCGCAGAGAAAGAGGCAGGATCGCAGGTCTGCGCGCACAGGCGCGCAGACGAATATCCCGTGAGAGCATAACTGTTCGCCAGACGTCTGTAAAATATCCCGGACGTCTGGTCAGACGTCTGGATGTGATCCCAGACGTCTTTACAGACGTCTGGGCCACCTCCCAGACGTCTTAAAAGATGTCTGGGGCACGCGCTCGTTACAATATAACAAACTCAAAGGAAGTTTCGTCCCTGAAACTTGCGCCAACTAGGGTGCGGAAAAAGGATGTCCAAATAACCATAACAAACTCAAAGAGGACCGAGGCCGGTCCGAAAAGACGTACCCGCGAAAAGCTCTGGGTACCGCTCCCGCATTGCCGCCTCAGGCTCCCAGGTAGCCTCCTCGTACCGCTGGCTCCTCCACAAAACCTTTACCAGGGGTACTTGCTTTCGTCTCAACCTGCGGACGGCTCGGTCTAGGATCTGCACTGGCCGCTCGGGGTAGGTCAGGTCGTCGCTCACCTCGACGCTCTCGTGACTCAGTACGTGGCTGGGATCGGCTACGTACTTCCTGAGGTTGGACATGTGGAACACGTCGTGCACACCAGAAAGCTGCGGGGGAAGGGCAAGTCTGTAAGCAACGGGTCCAACCCGCTCCAGGACCTCGAAGGGCCCCACAAACCTCGGCGCGAGCTTCCCTCTCACCCCAAACCGCTGTAAGCCCTTCATGGGCGAAACACGAAGAAAGACGTGGTCCCCAACCTCGAACTGCACCTCTCTGCGTCTGCGATCTGCGTAGCTCTTCTGTCTGCTCCTGACAGTGCGGAGTCGTCTATGGATCTGCTCAACTACCTCCTGACTCTGCCGGATCAACCTGGGGCCAACCTCCCACTTGGTCCCCACCTCAACCCAACTCAAGGGTGCCGTGCATTTCCGTCCGTACAGAGCCTCGTAGGGAGCCATGCCGATGCTCGAGTGATAACTGTTGTTGTATGCAAACTCCGCCAGGGGCAGGTGCTCCTCCCAAGAGCCCCTCCAGTCTAGTACACAGGCACGCAAAAGGTCCTCAAGTGTCTGTATCGTGCATTCCGACTGTCCGTCCGTCTGGGGGTGGTAAGCCGTGCTAAACCTCAACCTCGTCCCCAAAGCCTGCTGAAACTCAGCCCAAAACTGGGACGTAAAGCGGGTATCCCGGTCGGATACGATCTCCCGCGGAACTCCGTGTAGTCGCACCACATCACGGATATACCTCTCTGCCAACTGTGCTGGTCCCAAAGTGACTCGGATCGGCAAGAATCGTGCCGTCTTCGTCAATCTATCCACTATTACCCAGACTGCGTCGTGTCCTCGCTGGGTAACAGGTAAGCCCACCACCAAGTCCATGGTGATGCTCTCCCACTTCCACTCTGGCACTGGAAGCGGCTGAAGCGGCCCTGCAGGCCTCTGATGCTCGGCTTTCACCTGCTGGCACACTAAGCACTGCTGCACGAACTCACCCACATCCCGCTTCATCCCTCTCCACCAGAATTCGCGTCTCAAGTCATGGTACATTTTCGTGTTTCCGGGATGTATGGTGAATCTGGAACCGTGTGCCTCAGTCAGGAGCTCTCTCAACAGCTCCTCGTCTCTGGGGACGCACAGCCGTCCCCTCAAGCGTAACACCTGGTCTGTGAAAGAGAAGTCCCCTGGGTCCCCTGATAGTACTCTGTCGCGCAAAGACTGCAAGTACGGATCGGCCATCTGTCCCGTGATGATGCGGTCTATCAACTCTGGCCTGGTCTGCCGTGTCACCGTCACTGCCCCACAGTACCCTCGTAACTCTAGAGGTCGCCAACTGCCCACCTCCTCCAAAAGGCTCCAACTCTGTAACTGTAGACTGGCCAAGCGTGCGGGCGCCTTACGGCTCAAGGCGTCAGCCACCACATTGGCCTTTCCCGGGTGGTAGGAGATGCTGCAGTCGTAGTCCTTCAGGAGCTCCAACCAACGTCTCTGTCTCATGTTGAGCTCCTTCTGGTCAAAAAGATATCTGAGGCTCTTGTGATCTGTAAAATCTCGAAGGTCTCACCGTACAAGTAGTGCCTCCATGTCTTCAGCGTGAAGACAACAGCTGCCAACTCTAGGTCGTGGGTAGGGTAGGTATGCTCATGGGGCTTCAGTTGCCGCGAAGCGTAAGCGACCACGTGACCCCTCTGCATGAGCACCCCTCCTAACCCCTGCAAGGAAGCGTCCGTGTACACAACGAACCCGCCACTACTGTCAGGGATGGTGAGCACGGGAGCCGAGGTCAACCTCTCCTTCAGCTCCAGAAAACACACCTCACAGGCGTCTGTCCAAGCGAAAGGCACATCCTTCCGAGTCAACTGTGTCATAGGACGTGCAATCTGCGAAAACCCTCTGATGAACCGTCTGTAGTAACCTGCCAGTCCCAGGAAACTGCGAATCTCAGTGACTGAACGTGGTCTCTCCCACCTGAGCACTGCCTCGACCTTGGCGGGATCCACCGCCAGGCCGTCTCCAGAGATCACATGACCCAAAAAGGTCACCTCCCTCAACCAGAACTCGCACTTGCTGTATTTGGCGTACAGCCTGCGTCGTCTCAGAGTGTCCAGAACCATCCGCAAGTGCTGTCCGTGCTGCGTCTGATCTCTAGAATAGATGAGTACATCATCTATGAAAACCACCACAAACTGGTCCAAGTACGGTCTGAACACCCGGTTCATCAGGTCCATGAAAGCAGCGGGGCATTGGTCAGCCCAAACGGCATGACCAAAAACTCGTAGTGTCCGTACCGGGTGCGGAAAGCTGTCTTGGAGACGTCGGTCTCCCTGATCCTCAACTGGTGGTATCCAGACCTCAAGTCGATCTTGGAAAACACCGTGGCACCCCGCAACTGGTCAAACAAATCGTCAATCCTCGGCAGCGGATATCTGTTCTTGATGGTGACCCTATTCAGCTGTCGGTAGTCCACACAAAGGCGTAGGGTCCCATCCTTCTTCTTCACAAACAGTACCGGGGCTCCCCAACGCGCCTACTGCGGCTGCCGCTGCCGCTGCGCCCTCGCGTCCGCTCGCTCTCGCGCACAGGCAGGAGGAGAAGGAGGAAGATGGTGGAGACGGGAGGGTAGGCGCGCCCCCCCTTTTAACGCCGCGCGGAGAGGAGAGAGAAGGCGATCGCAGTTGCCTGCCGCCGCAAAGAAAGAGGCAGGATCGCAGGTCTGCGCGCACAGGCGCGCAGACGAATATCCCGTGCGAGCATAACTGTTCGCCAGACGTCTGTAAAATATCCCGGACGTCTGGTCAGACGTCTGGATGTGATCCCAGACGTCTTTACAGTCGTCTGGGCCACCTCCCAGACGTCTTAAAAGACGTCTGGGGCACGCGCTCGTTACAATCCCTCTCATGGCTAAGTGTTGGATAGGGCCCTCTCTCTTTAGCACAAGGGCAGACAACCTCCCCTCCCTCGCTCTCTCTCTCTCTTTCCTTCCTCCTCTCTTAGACAACCAGTAGCCAATCGGGTAATCAAGTTAACCAGTATCGAGTCTAGGCTTGCTGTGTGGTGTTGTAGGCGAGGAGTGGTATATTGGTAGGTTAAGCAGGTCGTGAGGTGTATGGGGACCCAACCCCTATGTACTTGGGCGATAAGGCTCTAATCACAAAATCATAATAAGCTTGCA
This sequence comes from Thalassia testudinum, assembly GCA_037157565.1. Classification (NCBI taxonomy): domain Eukaryota; kingdom Viridiplantae; phylum Streptophyta; class Magnoliopsida; order Alismatales; family Hydrocharitaceae; genus Thalassia; species Thalassia testudinum. The sequence continues at coordinate 2,097,294 of JAZHRO010000080.1, forward strand.
CGGGCATCTTTCCTTCACCAATGTGGGACTATCCCCACTCCTCTTTCGTGAGTCTACAGCAGATATGAAGCTGAGTCTAATTGGGATGCTGCTACTGTTGGGGTCCTCAATTGAGGACCTGGAGGACTTTCTGAGATGCACCCGCACCACTTGGAGCGAGTCTTGATGAAGAACATGGTTGCGGGGTAAAGAACAAGCCGGAGAAGATGACGCAGTGGCGGAGCTCTGACGTGGGACCTAAAATGCAAAGTACGGGCTAAAAGCCCTCGTTAAAAAGCTCAGAAGCGTCGCAAGGATGTGGCAAGGGTGTTGGTCGCGATGGCATGCTGCAGGGGTGATTGTAGATGGTTGGCGAAGGCAAAGGAGACTGTGCGAAGGTGGTGTGTTAGGTGGAATGTTTGGATTGGTGGAACGATGAATAAGTAGAGGGGTTTGGTTCGGGTGGATGAGGCGGAGCTTGTGAGGGTGTTGGCGAGGTGTGTGGTGTAGTGGAGAGACGGGGAGACCTTGTCGGAGGTGCGACCGGAGATGGAGAAGATGACAGTGAACGGTAGTGTCGAGGGTCGAAACCAAGGTTTAAGGAGCTAAAACTAATCTAACTAGGTAAAGGAAGAGATTACGCTCGCTATTGGATGAAAGGGGAGAGAGAGGTGCCAAGTATGGTATAGCCAACGTTGTGGAAAGTGAAGTCTCCGATGGGCGAAGCGATGACGATGAGGGGGCTTAGGCGATGCTCGCTAGTATTGTGATGCATGGAGGAATGAGAGGAAGAAGGAACTATTGCCTATTGTAAGTGGCGGATGGAGAAGAAGGTAGTCGAAGAGGGTTGCCGGAGTTGGTGGAGATGGAGGTTGGGGAGAAGGAAAGAAGGGGGAATCCAGCCTCCAAACCAAGCTAAGGATGGTTTGTCCTCAGGGGGTCTTTTATAGGCACTAGGAGGTCGTTCCAAGCTTGGAAACCAAGCTTGGAAGCTTGGAGTTTTCGCAATCGTAGGATACCCTTCCTTTCAAAGAGTTTGCATGAGCTTTTTAAGAAGTAGAGCCCAAGATGTGGCTCAGATTGCAGGGAAATCTGTCAGTTCTTTTAATTTTAAAAGAGATTGGGCAAGAAATCAGGGAGAACTCCTTGATTGAAAGGTCGGTGCTTGATGTGTTCACATGATCATGGTGGCAGGGACCTATTGGTCTAGAAGATGACAAAGTTAGGCGGCTGTTCGCAATAGATTTCGAAGGCTGAGGGGTTATTTGAGAAAAGAAGATTTAGATTGGACTAAAATGCAAACTAAGTCAAGATGATCTCTGATTGGATTCAAATTTTGGTACAAACCTAATTTGGACCCAAGAAATTTGATGGTGAAGTCAGAGTTTGGTTTTGAGCAAGTTTGATTAGGAAATTTGCGTAGAAACCCAAATTAGGGTAACTTTCCATCTGAGACTTTGTTTTAGGTCAAAATGGGTTCAGATGGTCAAATCAAAGGTACCAAACCTTATATAATATTTTTCTATGATTTTTAGAAGATTTAGGTGAATTTTATCTTGACCATAACCTCAGTTAATTAAGCGAGTTTGAAATTAGGATTCCGAATGTCCATTAATTCTTAAAATGCATAAAAACCCATTTCTGTCTGCATGGACTCACTTGTTAGTCATTTATGATCTTTTGACCTTCATTTAACCCCTGGGAAACCTTGTGATTACTCTGCATTTAGGATACGATATTAAAACTATAGATTTACCATTGATTTTATGCATTTCTCAGAATGAATATGCTCTGAATTATGGCTCTTCGGCGATTATGTAGGAGCATTTATCTGTTGATCTTGAGTAATTAAAGTTAGTTATGGTAGATGATGATGTTATTATCACCTCACCATGTGGAAGGCCTTCTAATGGGAACACCATCATGAGCCCTAATTAGCTCATTTTGACCCAATGAAGTCAATAAATGCTCCTACATAACCAACTGAAGGTCATAATTCATTGCATAACCATTCTAAGAGAAAAATAAGAAACTAGGGATAAAACTGTAATTTTACCAGCACATCTTGAATGCACTATAACCACGGGTTTTCTCAAGGGCTAAATAAAGGTCAAATGATCTTAATAAGATAATAAGTGGGTTAGATTAGACAGAAAAGGGTTTGCGTGTGTTCGGACAATTAAATGACTTTTTGAAACCCTAAAAATAGACCTACTGATGTGGCTGAAATGATTGTTGTGTTTGAAATTGGTAATAATTGTTGATTATGTCGTTGTAGTACAGGGTGTACAATATAACATTAAGGATGTCGTATAGTGGTGAGTATGGGTGAGTTCCAGTCATTACAACCATTATTATCATTTGCTTATTTGTCTAATTTTTACTGGTTTTGTTCCAGGTCGTTCACTGGGAGGCAATTTATTGAATTTAATTCGGTCACTCTTTGATTATCTCAAAATTGTCTTCTTATTCAAAAAAGAAAAACTTTACATTTTATTAAAGAATGAATGAATGTGTGTTTTATTTACCTAATTACTAAGAAATGCTTGCAAAAACACTAACTATGAACAAGCATCAAACAATCTATTATTATACTCTAAACTATGTATTTACAAGTTATCCTATTAGTACTATCATAATAGTATATAATACATTAGACTGCAATGGTGTAGAAATTTAACTTATTAGTCTGTTATGTACAGTAACATATACAGCAGTTTCAGTGACAGATATAAGCGTCGCTAAATCTCAGAAAACACTATATACAACCTAAAGAGGCAAAACTGAGATCTTTAGCGACGTTTATAGTGTCGCTTTATTCTGTTAGTAATTATATAGATTTACTTATACGTATGTATACTAGTTATTCTTTGTTTCTCTTTCTTTCTTCATTAAGTCTCTGTTCTTTGTATTCTTAACTCCTGTTCTTCTTGTGTTCATATTTCTGTTTTAAGTATTCATCTTCTTCTTTCTCTTTTTATTACTCTTGTTCTTTTCTCTGTTGTTCTTGTACTCTTTGCTTTTTTTCTCTCGTGTTAACTCTTTGTTCTTCTCTTTGTTAACTCTTCTGTCTTAGCATATTTCAGAGGCTGCGGTGGGGAGGGGATTAGGCTAATATCATTAGTTTAAAACGTGTTTAGTTTGCGGGCACGCTTTTCGAGGGATACACAGCACCCTAAGGGTGGGACCAGACCTCTACTAAGCGCGTCCTAATCTCAGATTAGGTGGCTTAATTATGTCTTTAATCTCAGCGCCAGGCCTCAGCCCAACGCCATATGCTCGCACACGCTCGGGCCCCCGGCCACACACACGCGTCACATACTAATCGCAAATCAGACAGAGTACTCAGACCAGCGCTCAACGGGTAATCGGGTAAAGGCAGTGTTTCGGGCGCCCGGCGCCCGTGACGACTGGCCTATAGGAAACACGAATTACATTTATGTGGCTGCGCTTGACTTGCAGCACACGATGTGGTGCTATTCCAGCGCCACATCGTGCGCTGGAAATCAGGCGCAGCTGCGTCTGATCGTGCTTTTGGCCCTCGATTTGGGGGCCATAAATTATTAAATAAAATAAAATAAAATATGGTTAATAAAGTATTTACATAATACTACATAATTGATTAATTAATTTTGAATTTTAAATATGTTTACTATACAAATAAATTCGCTAAACTAGGCTGATTGTACAGGTTGATTTAGGTGATTAAATAGTTAATTACTTATAAAATAGTTAGTAAATGGTCTAATTGACCTTATACAGATTCAATTTACATACTTAAGTATTTTATACATATTTTTATTGTATATTTACGAATTTATTTCTATTTTATTTAAGTTAAACTAGCTGTTCTGAGTGTTTTAAATAAAACTAAGTTACAGTAAGCTATACTAGGTATAATTGTACTTTAACTAACTTAAATTACTTACTATATATGTTAACCTAAGTCTATAGATTTATTTACTTAATTATAGCTCTAAATTATTAATTTAGCTAATTTATTCTATAATATAGCTACTGAATATGTACATATGAATCTGTATATATACATATACATATATCAGTAAATACATACATAATAGTTCAGTATTTATACATATATTTACATAGATTACATATGTATATAGATTTATGTACAAGTTTATACAGTATTTACAGTATATCTATGTATGTCTACGTACATAATCAGGCTGTATATTATAGTTATAATAGTATGGATATGTATATTTACAGTGTGAAATTAAGTATGTATAATTAGGTTTTAGTAGGAATTTAGGGAATGAGGGTTAATTAAGTTTTTATTTCATTTTAAACAGCAGCTAAGCTACTGTCAGAGAAGATGGAGAGGGAAGAGAATGTGCTGCTCAGGGTGTTTTAGCAGTGTCAGTGGCTTAAGCCACTTTCAAATGGGCTAACTGCTGCTGCAGTTAGTCCATTTGAAGAGGGGGAAAGTATTCACAGAGAAGAGGAGAATTTAGAGAAGAGGGGAATGTTGCTGCAGTTTGCAGCATTTTACTGTATAACTGGGAATAAGAGAAAATTCAGAACAAACTAAAAATTAAAGAGTTGAAATCCAAATCTGATAAGGGTATAAATCTCACGAAAATCACATAAGAATTCAGTTCAAATACCCACAAGGAAAAGCCCTTATCAAAAGCATCATTTCAGATCAAAACACAAATGGCATTGAGTTAGTCTTCCTAATGCCATAGACAGCATGAAGGAAGACTTAACTCAATCAATTAAAACCAAAAACATACAATCCCAGTTTCTTGCAACCTTAAGGAGTATGGAAAACTCCTTAGGTTAGAGAATCACCATACAAAAATAATTATCAAACAGGTGGTGTATGGCAGTTCTGAAATGACAAATCAGAAAAAGAATGCATTAAAGGAATTTATAAAAGCTAGCGAATGCATTCAGATCAAGGCAGAAGCAAATTCATGACAGGCTCTTCTGATTTGTTCTCTGTCACCAGAGAACTTCTCAGAATCCTTGCCCTCAAGGAAAACCAAAATCCCTTCAATTTGCCAGATCTGTCAAGACATTTCAGAAAGCAAAATCTCTTCAAAACCCATGTTAAAGTGAATCTGACAAACTGAGGCAATCAATCTAAAATAAAAGGGGCTTTTGTGAACACAAATGGGGTGAGTGAGAAGCCCCAAATGGTGCTTGTGACGCCAATTTCAGATCTGAGGCAGTACACCATCAGATCTGGAATTGGGTCCAGATGTGTGGGTGACAGATGAAAGATTCGTCGTTAAAAGGAACATAAATCAGAATTGGATGGTGGAAAAACAAAACATGAAGAGGGAGATAAATTGATTAATGAACAGATGATTCTTCCCCTCTGATCTGGACTGATCAGAGGAGGTGAGGGAGGGGATCTAATACTAATTCTACTCCTAAGACTAATCTAACTACAGCTAACATTAAACACTAACAATTAAAACTAAATCTATTCTAAACTACTGTAAACTAAATCTAACACTACTTGTGCAGAATTAAAAACTAAACTAAAAGGAAGAATGGGACCTATGGGTCCTTAGCCGGCGGCTAAGGAGGAAGAAAGGAGGAGGGTGACTCCAGCGGAGGGAAGAGTCTGCTAGTGAGACTCCAGGGTCATCCTCAGGTGCTACGAGGTCCTTAGCGACGAGGAGGGTCGAGAGCAGGTGATGATTCCACAGCCGGTGGCTGTGAAATCAGGGTCTAGGTGAGGAGGAGAGACTGGAGTGGAAGAATTGATCGCTAAGAGATGTAGGAGGGAGCGATCCTTCGCGCGCGACACCACTGAGGTGCTCAAATAGCAGCTCAGTGACTGAGATCACCGCAAGGGTGAGGTTAATCAGAATCAGGCCGGCGGTGAGGATGAGATGGGTAGAGCGCGCGGCGAGTCAAGAGAGAGATCTGACCGTCAGATGAGATCTGGGAAGAGAGGTGAACGCACGCACCGAATCGCGCGAAGGTTCCATTTGAATCCAGCCGCAGATCGAGATCAAAAGTGCGATGGACGGTCGAGAATGGCTGTGTTCTTCGCGCGCTACAGTGCGCGTGAAGAACACAGGCTTCTCTCTGAAATGAGGGAAAATTTGCAGACGGACCCTTAGAAGAAGGGGTAGAACATTTGCATGCAGGCCCAAAAGCGAGAAGAATAGCAGCTGGAAGGGCCCTGCAGTCTTATAAAAGGGTCCCTGCGGCTTGCAAATAGGTCCAAAAAGGAGTTTTGAAGGGTAGAAATGTAATGCATGAAGGACCTAATTGTAATCTATTTATTTCTAAGCCTAAATGATGTCCAATTGCTTTCAAATTTTTACATGTGCTTAATTGAACATTTACGACATTGATTTTACTTCTGATTTGGCTTTTCAAACTTGTTTATGTGTTCAATTGATGCATGGATCATCATTTGTTCTTTAGTTTTCAGAATATCCCATTTTTGTGACCTAATTAGGAGATTTTAACACACATTAAAAGTTTTAGGTCTTTTCTTTAATTCCCACACTTAACCCTTTTTATGTGTTAATTTGATATTGTTTTGCTTAGTATCTAGCTTAATTTCGTCCTTTTAGCTATGATGAGTAGCCACTCATCACCTACTTAATTAACCAAGGTTCTGGTCAGGATAAAATTCTCTTAAACCCTCTAAAAATCATATAAAAATATTCTCTAGGGTTTAGTACCTTCAATTTGACCATCAGAACCCATCTTGACCTAAAATGAAGTATCAGACAGATATTTGCCCTAATTTGGGTTTTTGCATAAATTATCTAGTCAAACATGGTAAAAACCAAAATCCAACTTTACCATTGGATTCCTTAGGTCCAAATTAGGTTTGTACCAAAATTTGGACCTAAGGGGAACTCGTCTTGACCTAGTTTGCAAAAAGGTCTTGTATGATTACATTTATACCCCTAACTTTAAAAAATTATTGCATTTAGCCCCCTAACTTCTTCATCATCTTCACAATTAGGTCCCTCCACCATTATCATGGAGGAAACCTACTCCGATGACTTTCAACTTGGATTTTCTCCCTGATTGATTGATGAATCCCTTCCAAAATTGGAAGGGAGATTCATCAATTAATCCTTTCCAGTATGAACCTGGTTAAATGTTCGGATTCTTTCCCAATCTCTCATGCGAACGCATGAGAGATTTGGGTCTCTTGAAGTTTCTTTCTCCGACTAGCTATTAAAGCTTGGGAAGCTTGCTTCCTAAGCTCAAAACCCTCTCTGAAGACCTATAAAAGACTCCCCAGGGTCCAATCATTCTCCTCAGCTAGAATTTGGCCAGAATCCCCCCTATTCCTCTCTCCCCTTCGGCCGCAAAACTCTGCATGCTTCGGCGGTCTCTCTCTGACTCTTCTCATCATCCATCCACCATACCTGCGGTGGATTCACATTCACCATCGTCCTCTGTGTCGAGCAATACTAGCCGTCGTTGTTCTTTACCCGTCTTCTCCGCCGCCTCTCCTACGGAGATTCGTCTTCCCCACATCTGGAAACCACACCGGTGTGGGATCCCTCCCCCTTTTCATACTTAGAGTAGGTTTTAAAGTTCCCTCTCTCTCTTACTTTCTCCCCCTCTCTTTATTTCCCAAAACCGACCACCAACGCTACTAAAACACCTTTACCTCCTCCATCTCCGGCGCCTCCTCTAGCGAGGTGCTCCCATCACTATGCACCTCCATCCACCTTGCCGACCACCCTACAACCTCCACCACACATCCCTAATCATTTCCCCTCACTCTATTCACTCCATCATCCACCCAAACACCTTCCTGAACAAACCCACTCTCACCAACCGTTCCCTTCATCGTCCGGCCACCATAGCCACTCGCGCTCCACACCACTGCCACCATTACATTCACCGTGCCATGGTGATCTTGCTAAGCAGTCTGATGCGGCCATAAGGCCCCTTTTCTTGATTTCAGGTAGCAGGCTAAGTCCTGCCATTGCCGCCGAGCTTCGAGAAAGCTTCAAGCTACTCCAGGTCTTGCTATGCCTAAGGGATAGCTCCAGGCTGTGCAGACTTGAGGAATGCAGAAGTCCAAGTCCTCGCGTAAGGGCTTCAGCAGCTGTAGCCTCATCAATTAGATCGAGACCTTGCTGTTGCGTTGCGCGGAAGAAAGGTGGGACATTTAGTCCCACCTCGGATGCGAAGAGTCACCTGCAGTCACATAAATTGAATAAGTGAATGGGGCTGTTTGCCTCCAAACACTGAGGGTGAGGTCCTCCTCCACCTTCACCCGAACTCATCTGCGACACCTCACCCGTGGACCTGGCTGATCCGACTACCTGCCTGACTTGCACTTCTCGCCCACCAACACACGCTGGCGAGCCTGGACCTGGGTATGCACTAGGATCGATTACTCGACCGATTGTGGCTTTGGGAGAGCAAAACAGAAATAAAAAGAGAGAAAGAGAGAGGAGAGTTGCACGGGGGAAGGGGGTTTTTTCCCTGGGAAGTTTGGCTCCAACACTTAGCTGGATTCAGAAGGCAAAGTAGGGCTGAAGGAAGAAGATAAGAAGAAGAAGAGAGTCACAAGGATGAAGGAAGAAGAGCTAAAGAAGAAGAAGAAGAAGGACTGTTGAGCTGAAGGCCTAAGAAGAATAAAAAGAGGAGTAAAGCAAAGATAAAGAAGAAGAAGAAAGGGAGAATCAGAGAAAGAAAAGAAGAAAAGAAAAGGCACACAAACAAGAATAAAAAGGGGTACTGTAGCAAACATCATTTAAGATGTCTGGTTGCAAAATCAGACATCTGAATTCATATTCCCTTCTTGAGTACATTTTGAGTAACTATTCTATGTATTAGACTTATAATTGGTGATTCAAATCACCATTATTTTGTCTAAAGCTCTCTTTACTCTTCATATACTCATATGCTCTGCATTGCAAATTAGTTTTTAAGTAATATTTTGTGTTCAAATTACATTAATTATTGAGATTAGTGTGCGAATTCCATTTGCTCCCTGTGTTCGACCTTGGAACTTTTTCAAGTAATAAAAATTGTATTTAGTTTTAAAGCAATTTTGACTATATTACAACACTTTAATTTAAACATCAATCTCGCCTTGCGAACACCTTCCCTCCCTATTGTTGGATGAAGATCCAACGACCTTGAGTGCGGGACCATCAATTCATCCACTTGATAATCTAAGGGTCGTAGCATGGTGGTTGAGAGCCTTATCTCCAAGGAGGGGTGCGAGTTCAAGCCCCAGCAAGCTCCAAAATCTACCAATCACAAGGCTTGTGCTCCAATTGGCCATGTGATCGCCATTGGAGGGAGAAGAGGGCTCCACGTGGCGTAAGGAGAGCTGTCCAAGCCAAAAATTCCTCATTGGGTGCAATCAAAGGGGTGCCTCATCGTGAGCCTTTAGATCTCCATCAAACAACCCTCATTCCACGTGCCCAAATGGTCACATCTACCATCAACAATAGTTGCATGCGTCATTAAAGGCCTTATATTGATTTTAAGGCCTTGGAATGACCCTTTTGCCCTTATTTCTTCACCTATAAATAGCTTACCCCCCTCCACTTCTTCATCCATTCTATTCTTCCTCTCACCTCCTCCAAAGCTCTAAAAGCTAGTACCAAACCCAGGATGCACCTCTAGAGTAAAAAAGAAGAATTTTTGTCCTTTTTCTCATCTCCTTCATGGAGCACCCATGTTGTCCTCTCGCCATCATTTGGGAATCGGATCCGTGTTGGCAACATCTTGCATCTCATCCTCATCTTCTGACTCCGTTCACCTTCTTCCAGCATCCCATCTCCGTCTTCCGGGCGCTAACAGAATAGCTCGTCCTCCAAGCGACTGTCAAGGAGGATTTTTCTTATCCCTATTTTTTCCCTGCTTTCTAGTGTAAATTTGTTTTCTTCAAGCAGTTGTAATAGACTCCGGTTTATCTATATGCAAGACTTGTTCATCCTCTCTTTATTTTTTCTCTTTCTTTGTATTATTCTATCTCTCTTTTCTCTTATTTATTCTTTAAGTCGAATAGCTAGTGTAGATTAATTTCAACCAGCTACTCTGCTTTATAAAAATAAACATGGATTTTAAATCAAATGTTTGCCTCCTTGTGTTCGACCCGGGACTCACTAGAGTTTCGATTAAATTTATCTAATAGTGGATTTTTACGCACTGCAACAATGAGTTTTTAACTCAATCCTTTTTGCGTATAAAATCTAGCTAATGAATTTGGCATTGTTGCCGGGGAGGCAACGGATCCTGATTATTTTCTGCATTCCTCGCACTTATTTGTTCACTAACCTCTCTTTTCTTTCATCTATTGTCTTGTAGGTATCTCGACAAGGAATCTATGAGCGGTAGATAGGAGTAAAGTGTGGTTGAAGATCGTTGTAAGTGCTCCCCCATTCTTCCCACCCTTCATAGTTTCCATTTCATCACTAAAGAGTTCAAACCTTAATTAACCTAGGTGCTCTCATAAACCCTAGGCTAGAAAGTGGTTGTTTGATTGTCACTCCACCCACCTCACCCACCCACATACATAAATTTAAAAAATATATGTATATAATATTTCTGATCTAATTGTGGGATTTACTTAAAATACACACCTTATACACTCACACACTTAAGGTGCACCTCTTTTATCTGATTTAATCACTTAACCAGGGATCCAATCAGTGGACTAGGTACACCTGCACTAACTACACGGATAAATGATTAGACATCAGGATAGGCTAAATAATTTTGTGTGCCTTAATCAGTGGTGCAATAGGGAATTGTTTGATCTATTTGGGCCGCACTACTTAATATAAAATTGATTCATCCTGTAGCTTGCCACTTAGGGTTCAACTTTCAGGAACTAACCAGGCACTCCACATTCTTCTTGAGTTTTAAAGGAATATATCATTACCCGTGATTTCAAAACTTGGCGTGTCTCATAAAATCTTGTTTGAATATACCTAAAATTGAATCCTAAAAGCTACTAAGCAAGATTCAAACCCTAAATTCACCTCATCCAAAAATAATCTTGCTTGAAAACCATTGGTTGCACACGCACGCACATCAAAACTTATTTTTAAGGGTACAACCTATCTAAAGGGCCCATCACATTCCAAGAGCACATTCAAATCTAAGCCTAACTAAAACTGAATAGACGTTGGCCTTAAGGATTAACTTGCTCTTTGGGGCCCAAATCGAGATTGTTTTCGATTAATCTACTTCTACCGGTCCATCTGATGTCTAGCTAGGGGAGTAGTGTCAAATGACCATGGTTGGGGGGTATCAAAGGAACCCGAGGCACAAGCCAAAGGAAAAACCTTCTTCCTAATCCCTCCCTCAACTGGTTGGATTGATTGGATAGAAGAAAATCAAATCATCTATAATCTTAAGACAGGTCTTGGGAGTTTGTAGGTCTTTAGGCTACCCTCTTAAGGATATGTTTGATTGCTTGTACTACAGGACACCTTCCACTGTTTTGTTTTCCCTCCCACATCTCCATGTATCCTTCCACTTCTTTTTCTCATTTCCACTCCTACCCTTCTGATACATCATATCCCCAATATGATGATTATTATCCCAACTCATCCTATACTCAACCATCTACTAGTTGGGATAACTTGGATTGGGGATGCGATTTTGGACCTGGTTTAACCCTAGACACCAAGACTTTGATTATTATCCTTCTCAGAGCTCTAATGATTATAGATTCTTGCATCCATATCAACAACCTAATATGATCTACGAACAAGAAGGATATACTGATTACAACCCATACCCTCCCTAAGATTACACTACATATATGTCACCACCCCTCTATGAACAACCCGAAATGACCTACTATTAGGGAGTGCCCTAAGAACCTCAATTCCTTGACTCCCCTGGACTGAACCCAAACCCACCCAGCCCTGAACCAACTCATTCAGTTCAGGCAAAACAGGTTCAAGATAGGGTGCTAGCTAACTTGAGGAACACCATTCGATCTTTAGAAGCTTAGCCAACACCCTGCACTGAAAAATTGGAGCCTCTGATCCAAATGATTGACGATTTGAATAGTTCTTTATTGGATTGGCTCCAAGATGATGAGGATAAGGACCCAATCCAATCCATGAAGAACACAAATGAGATAATGGATTAACTTCCTAATGGATAAGGTCCTAAGATGCACTTGAGCTCATTTGTGTGTAATCATTTTGATCTCAAATGATCCAATCCAAATTGAACACACAAATGAGCTCAAAATTCCAAATCAAAAGTGTAATTAACTTCCTAAATGTTCAATTAAGCTTATATAAAAACTTGGGTGCATTTGGACATCATTAGGACCTTGCAATTAAGGATTTACATTTAGGTCCATAGTGCATCACATTTCATCCTTAGAAAACTAGCCAAGGACCTATTTTATACTTGTAGGGACCTATTTGCAAGCCCTTAAGGACCATTCTGTAATCTCTTTTAACCACTTATGGGCTACTGTACAATTTCTCTACCCCTTCACACAGGGGCTTCTTACGTAAATTCACCAATAGATCCCAAGCACCTATAACTGCATGTGCACTGTAGCACCATGAAGAACACGGGCCATCCTCGCCGTCCATCATTTAGACCCTTTTGATCTGTGGCTCGATTTTGATTGGAAGCTATGCACGAATCGACACGTAGCATCAGCACCTTACCCAGATCCCATCCAACGACCACTTTTTGATTTGAAACTTGCACGTGCTTTCTCCTCAAATCCTCACCACCTAAACCCCTTGCATCGAATCTCACCATTGCTGTGAGTTTAATCACTCTTGATTCTACTTAAGCACCTCCGTTGCCTTGCGCATGAGCGATCGCTCCCTTCTACACCTCTCGAGTCAATCGTTCATCAACTCCAGCTCTTCTCCTCACATAATCTCAGATTCACTGCCACTGGCGGTGAAGCTCCACTTCCTCTCTGAATCTCCTCGCCACTAAGGACCTCATAGCACCTGAGGGCGACCTAGAACTCCACTAGCAAGTTTTATCTCCGCTGGAGCACCTCCGCCCTCCATTCTTCCTCTCCATCCACCGGGTGGAGATCCAAAGGTCCCATTCTTCCATTTAGACTAGGTTTTAATGCTTTCTAGATGAAGCATAGATGTAGTGACTGATAGTGTAGTGTAGATCAGATAGGAGTAGATCAGTTAGAAACTCATTGGTGTGATAGTTAGCTTAGGAGTAGATTATAGTAGAATTCACATTCCACCTCCTCTGATCATTTTAGATTAGAGGAGATGATTTCACTCACCTCACTGATCATTGTTTTCTCCCCCTTCATATTTCCACTTTGCTTTCCGATTTCCTCGTGTTTTATTTCACAATCCACCCATCCATCAAGAGTCAAATCCCCATCCCATTGCTTTTGAGCTTTGATATGAGGATTTGCGCCCAAAACCACCTAGGAGTCTCCCATTCATGTCATTTTGTTCACAAAGACCCCTGATCTTGATTTGAAATGGAATTGATTTGCATGATCTGATTTTGATTTGGTTTTCAATGCGAAATCGTGAGATTTTGATCAACTTGGGTTTTTAAGAGTGTTTGATCAAGCAAATCGATAAGTTTTTGAACAAATCTATCCATGGAAGTGAATCTACGATGATTTCTATTGATAAACTTTTCCTTAGATGAGCCATGGTGAAATCGAGCTTGAATGGAGATTTTCTATGATTTTTTAAGGTGTGGGAGTACCAAGGAAAATCAATTTTGTTGATTTGAGGTGCTCCCATATATTTGTGGGTAAACTGAGGTGTTTAAGTTTATTTTCTAACCTAAGAGATTCTCAATATCCCTTAAGGTTTAAACAACTTGGGTTTCAAAGCAAGTGATTTTAATGGGTTGATTTGGACTCTCCCCTTCATGATGTCTATAGCATAATGAAGATGCCAAATCATTGTTCTCTTGATGATTTAAATGGGGATGAACGTTTGAAGTCTTTTCTAATTAGGACACAATGGTTTCGTACTGATTTCCAAGATAATTCAAGTCTCATCAGAATTTTTTGTAGTGTGCATTGTGTGCTTTGAATCCCAAGTTTCACACATTAAAGGCTGCATAGCAGCTACATTTTTGTTGAATTAACTTCCAATCTATTCACTCCATCTTTATTGTCTATGACAAAGATAAGAGAGTAGATTTGGCTAACTTAATAAATAAGGAAACACTGATGCCAGATTGTCTAAAATAAAACTTCTCATTCTGAAAGTATAATCTGATTCATTGGAAATGGGCCTTGACAGCTGCTGTAGACCTATGGAATTAATTTATGACGTCCGATCTTCTTTTGTCTGAAGTAAGTTACAACAGTAGCAGCAGATCGTATAGCAGCTGTTTCAGTAGCTGTAGGAGTTCAACTTGTTGCTGTTGCAGCTTATTTTGTAGCAGTAGCTTCCAAGATCTAAAAACAAGGACAGTAGGCTTAGGTTTTAGTGTTTAAAATAGCTGACATGTTGTTAATGTTGTATGTTATGTATACAAGCTTTCATGTACTTTTATTTGATTTAAATTCAATATAGAATGGCTTGTTTCATACTCAAATCTTTCTTTGTCAACTAACTTTGTAGCATAACTGTTCAATTTGAAAAATTAATCAAATTTGAAATGGAAATTGTGTTTATCTTCCCATACATCTTTCATATGTTGTGTTGAATGATGTTGAATGCTTAACCCTTATGTTTAGCACATAGAGCTCACTTTTAGGTCTTAGAATTCACTTGAAACCCCCTTTTAGGCCCTAAATTGTACTCACTTTATAAATAAATAAAAATGATATAAAAAAGACAAAAAAATAAAATAAACCTGTCTTAGTGAAAATAGGTAAATTTTTACACATATGCCAAGTTTCAGGTCATTTTGAACCATCGGCTTGGTAGAACATACCAGTTGACGGTTCAGTCTACCTTAAAACTCAATAAAAGACTCTAAACCAAAAATCAAAAAAATACAATCTATTCTTCTCATATCTTTCTTTCTCTCTCACCCCTTACCTCTATAAAACTCACAAAACCTATAAAAATCAAAAAAATCACAAAAATACCTAAAAATACTATGTATATACATATAAATATAAGTTATATACTAAGTTATATATGTCTATATTGTAAAATAGGTATATAACAGGTATAAGAAACTTACATATATATTATATAATGTTAATTTCATATTTAAGATTATTTAAACTGTAAATAACCTAATTATATAATTTTCTACTATTTATATTAACTTAAAAGTATTATAATTTAAGTAAATACATACAACCCTGTATATAAATGTAATTACTAATTATACTATGTTTATGTGTTTATATATATATTATATGTATAATGGACCATGTCGTATAATTTAATTATGTATATAGAATAAATATTGAATTTATTAAGTTACTATCTAAAGGTATTAAATTAAATCAAAATAAATTAGTAAATTAAGTTGTAACTGAGATAATTTATATTGTACATTTGTAGTATTGTATTTTAAGCAAATTAAGATAATTTAACTATATTTATAATATGTTATGCTATTTATAACTAATTTACATGAAGAACACTTTGAATTTCCCTATTTAAATGTAAATAAATCAAAATAAATCATGTAAAATACAATAAAAATGTGTATTAAATACTTTAATATATATCTTAACTCTGTATTAAGTTAATTTGAAGATTAATTAACTAATTTAACTTGTAATTAGAATTTTAACATGACTAACAGTGTGAATAAATTCCCTAATTTGACTAATTTATTTATATAATAAATGTAACTAATTTTGAAAATAAATTGTATAATCTTGTAGCCTTATGTAAATACTTTGTAACCCTATAATTTACTTTTAAATTATAATAAATTATATCCCTCAAATCGAGGGCCAAAATCAAGTCAACAGAACACACCCGCTGGAATTGCAGCGCTAGTGGTCATCCCCGATAGTGCCACATCGTGGCCTGAGGAGCCCCTGTTGCACCTTAAATATAATTTTGGCATCTCTCCTCCCAGTCTTCAAGTGCTTGGCGCTAAATAACCATCTGATACCTTCCTCTGAGCATGAATGATACTTTGATCTGAACATTATGTGTGCAGTGCATGGGCTGGGAGCCGTGCATTATGCGTGGGCTTGTGTGGGCCCAATATTGTCCATAAAACGAGATTAATGGGTTAATTAATGAATTAGAGTGACCTAAGTAGAGGTATGGTCCCACCTGAAAGAGTGTTGTGTATCCCTCAAAAAAGCCACCCGCAAATTAAAAACCTAATTTTTCTATTGAGGGTAAATAAGGGGTTAACTAAGAGAGAACAAAGAAGAAGAATGAGTTAAGTGTATATGTGCGTATGTATATATGTAATGTATATGTGTATATTGTATAAATATAACATGTGTATATAGTATATTGTAAATAAATAATATGTATAAGTATACGTAGTATTAGTAATGTTTGAGCTATATATGTAAATAAATAACAGTATAGCTTTAGTAACAGAATAATTCATCACTGTAGATATAATAAGTGTCACTATAGTCCCTAGTTTTTACCTTAGCTTATGTACATACTTTTTCCTAAGGTTTAGCGACGTTTATATATGTCGCTGTACATACTATATATGTTAGTATATTAAGTTAAGTTAGTATAGTATATATTATTACTTATTATTGTATATATATGTAAGTATTGTTATTATAAGTGTAAATAGATAGTATATAGTACTTAATTATAGTGGTTGATGCTTGGTTGTATATACCTGTTTGTAAGCATTTTAGTTCATTTTATTGTACATAATTGAGTTATTATGTCATTCATTGATTATTCATTAATTCATTCATTCATAATTGTACATAAAACCAATCTTTTTGGAATTAAAGAATAATATTGGACTTAGAGAGTGATGTATATCCTCCCAGTGAATGACTTGGAATAAACCAGTAAAAATTATGTAATTAAATAAAATTAACGCGATAACGATTTGTATTTGTGACATATACTACAACAACGACGATTTTTTGTATGAGTCGTGGTCGATCGCTTCAAGCAACCTATTGAGGATGAACCAATTCTTTCACCTAAAATCCTCTAGCTAGGGAGCGAGGAAAAATATGTCTCTATGACCAGGAAATGATAGATGATTTTGAGACATATATAAATGCGAACCCAGAATTCTTTGATTTTGAGGGTGAAGAATCATTATGTACAGTGATAAGTCTACTTTAGTGGATCAATATTTGGCCTAAATACTCTTTAATTATCTGATCTTAGTTTCTAATCGATTAGGAGCTAAATGGTAATTCGTCTTAGTTTGCATATAATTTTATATGCCAATTTTACATTTAATAACATATGGTATGATAACATAATCTATTTTATGGATGCAGGCTAGTTGCAAGAGTTATTAAAACACGAAAGCATCATTTAAACATCCATTTTGCTTCTATAAGACATATGGAGCTTAGATCAGATGTCTGGGAACTGCTATCATAAACTCACTGATGTCTACACTTTTTAAAATGTTTGGAGCTCAGATCGGACATCTGATGAAGATACCGCCAGACGTATCTGGGTGTTCCAACCACTTGCGATCTTCACCGAGTGGTTGGAGAACCTTTTAGTGGAAGGAACCAACAGCAGGTTTTTTTTTTATATAAGGAGTGCAGCGACCGCGGGATCATCATCCTCCCCACTTGCAGGGATCCATCATCTCCGTCTCCTCCACTGTGGAGCTAGTGTACATTGTGGAATATGCATGCGCTGTGATCCTGATAGGATTTTTGCGCGGTTTGTAAAGTTAGGGTTTTAGTCGTTGCAACGCACGAAAATCGAGTCACTTTTAAATTTGTAATCTTAGATAGGGGAAGTATCTAGGGTCTTCCAAGGAGGCCAAATGTTTGCAAAAATTGACTCATGCTTGAAAATTGAAAATCACCTTTTGTTTTGGCATTTTCAAATATATAATTTTTATGTTTTGAAATAAAGGGGAAATCGAAAAATTATTGGCGGGAAAGACTACACTAAATTTACTACACTAACACTATGGTGACAATTAACTCCTCTCTCTAAGCTCACCCTAGGCACATGGTGGCCTAAGGTAATTAGGGAGAGGGGGTGAAAAAGTGCTAGAAAAGAATACAGATGCAAGCTAAAGAAAGAAGGCAATTTTATACTTGGAGAAATTTGTTTTACAAAAAATCCTTATAGAGGACTACTTCTACAACAAACTAGAAATAAAAAGAAGTAAAACTAAGATTCTCCTGATGACGGTGGTGAAGAGGAGAGAATCCTTACTCCAAGCTCAGTGGCTCTTGGACTTGAAAAGGAGCTCTCCAACTCCTTCCTTGCTATTCTCCTTCAAGATGGTGTCCTCCAAGGAAAGCCCACAAAGGGGGCATGCACTATGCTCCTCCAAGGTGGATGATACCACCTTCAAATCTTCTCCAAGGGTGGGTGTGCACCACCCTTCTCCTCCAATGCTTGGCCATCCTCCAAGTTGGAAGCTTGCTACTCCTTGGTGTGGCACAAGGAAGAAGAGAAAAGGGGAAGAAGGTACCAACGGGGTGGGTGGGATTCCCCCTTAATCTTCTTCTCTTCTTCTCCTTCCTTGGCCGTGGGTTAGGGTGGATGTAGGGTAGAAATTAACTAAATGGAGGATGGGTTTTAGGCTTCGGTGTAGGGTTGTGATGAAGAGGGTTTTGGAGGGAAAAAGTGGTGCCACTTTTATGGTGCCCTTTGTTGAAGGTGGTGGGTTGAAGGGAGGTGAATAGGTTGACGCCAAAAATGGGTTTAGGAGTAGGAGGTAGGTGGACTAGGTGTGGAGATATTTGGTGGAGCTTAGCTAGGTAGGTTTTAGGGTTAGGTTGGGTTGCCAAGAAGGTGAGTAGCTAAGCTAATCTAGCTTAGCTAGCTTAGCTAGTAGGGAGTAGGGTTGGAGGCATTTAGAGCTAGGGTTTTAGGGGGGAAGAGCTGGGGGTAGCTGGAAGGAGCTGCACTAGAGCTGATGTTTGGTGAAGGGAGCTGAAGTAAAGCTCAATAGCTAGCTTAGCTAGCTAGTTCTTTGCTAACAGCTAAGCCAAGCTTATTTAAGCTAGATTCTTCTGATCTGAGTTGAGGTGAGCTGGGTTTGGTCTTCCCAGAGATTTCCTAGATAGCTGGAGTAGCTAGCTTAGGTCAAGTAGCTTAGATCAACTAAGTTGAGTTGAGATAGGTCTCCAGGAGTTGGACTTGAGCTGTCCTGAGCTAGTTAAGGTCATCTTTAGCTGACCAAGTCTAGCTAGTTGATAGTAGTAGCTAGTCCTAGTTGGGTTGAACTTCCAGTGAACTCTTCTGAGATGGAAGAGCTGGAATGGAGCTGGGATCAACTGTCTCTAGCTAGTTTAAGCTTCCATTCAGCTGAGATGAGCTGAATAGAGCTAAGGTGAATTAGCTAGAGCTACCATTTAGTTGAGATGAGATGAAGGAGCTAGGATCTAGTTGGGATGAGCTAGATCTAGCTGGGATCCAGCTGAGATGATATGGATCTAGCTGGAGTCCAGCTGATAAGAGCTTCTTCTTCTACCTTCCTGAGTGCCAAGATATGTGGGATCTGGCATTCTGCCTAATCCTGACACTCAAATAAATGCATTAAAATACATTAAAATGCAATGCATGCCTATCCTAGGTAAATGCTTAAATGTAGCCAAAAAAACCCATTTGTGGAGTTAAAATCCTAATAGCTAGGGTAGTTTTGGGGAATAAGAATGATGATAAACTGACATTTATCACATCCCTATGCTAATTTTTTGCTAGTCTCTTAGCAAAACTATTTTCACAAAATGGACTAATTTTTTTATTTTTGAGGAGAGAAAGACTACAGGACCTTGGTTGATTGAAAATCTTGAAAGGCATAGGATTTGTTAAAGATAAAACCTCAGGATTCATCTTTGGATCCAAGAGTTAGAAGAATCAGGATTAGTGTATCTTTTTAAAAATTCACAAATCAACTCATTGTTAATTTAGATGACTCGAAATTTTTGTGGTTAGGATTTCTCTGGTTCTTGAATTTGATTTGGAACTTGCATCAACTTTTAAAACCTTATGTCTATGCTTGTGAATGCCAACTTTTATGAGGTCTTGTTTTTGGTTTAAAACTTTTTTTTTTTTGAAACTCCCCCATGCTTATTCTTAGTTTAATCCTACAACAGATGTGTCGGGATCATCATTCTCACCACCAATCCTCAAGGGGGCTCTGGCGCTAGTACTTCGAGATAGCACTATCCATGACACCACCCAGGATCTCATAACCCCAAAACACAATTCAGTGTAAAAGGGTGCTCCAAGCAAACTCAAGCTCTTGCACCAACACTACGGGTAGAGCACCGTCCAAGACACTTGAGCTGCAAAAGTTCGCTTTAATGCTCTGTCTAAAGAAATGAAATATAGATGTATGATGTAAACACATTTACAATACTTAAGATGTCTATTTATGCATGTTCTTAAGCATATGATTGCATTGCATGCTATAAATATTGCATAACATGCATCATCTTGCATTTAGAGTAGTTTGAATAAAATGGAGGTTAATTGTCTCCTTTTATGTGCTTAGATAGGGCAAACTTTTTATCAGAGCCTCGGATCGAAGATCCAACAGTACAGATGTGATCAGGGCGACGATTGGAGTTCAACGACTCTAAGATCGCCCTAAACAGGCATATGTAGCATCTGATAGTGACCAGGGAACCCTAGAAGATCAAGGGCCAAGATGGTATAAATCTGCACTTCAAATGACAAATCCAACTACATGGATGGATTCGGATCAACGATCGCAGCCTAACGACGCAAAAATCGAGTCAATCTGACACCCGTGGCACCATCTACAACATCCAGAAGATGGACGGCCAATATGGCGCCACGTGGTGCCATCTCAGCTTTCCGATCAGCCCCCAGCACCGCCACACCTTCTCTTCTTCAATCAGAGCGTCGCTTCTCCACCGTTGGATCAAGATCCAGTGGCTGTGGATGCGGCGCCTTGAATACGTCTGCACGATCATTTGGCCGAGGCAGTACAGCGGTTCAGCGCCTTATCGTGAGGCACTGGCGCGATTTCGAGTCGCAGCGAGCGGGATTTAGAGAGGGGGGTGCGCCTTCAATCGACCATCAGATCGCGATCCAATAGCTGCAGGCGCTCAATAGCGCCTACGCGCTATCGCACGCCCGCGCCTCACGCGGCATCGCATGCGGGCGGGTGCGCTCTGAGGAGCGGGGAAGGCGCATCTTAAGTCGTCCGATCTCGCGATCGGATGGCTGAGATTCAGCGAACGTGCGGCAAGCGTTAAGCGCGCGTGGAAGCTAGCAGCCGCGCGAGCAGCACCCACTACACCCACGATGGGGCTTTAGAGACGGTTTTATTCGTCACTAAAGACCCCTTATTTAATGTTTTAAAGATGTAATGACCAATTTGCCCCCACTCCTTGCAACTATAAAAGGAGATCCCCTCCACATGAAATTATCATCCCTTCCTTCTCTTCTCTACCTTTCCAAAGCTCAAGAGAAGCTTGTCCCACACCCGGGATGCTTCTTGCGAGATAAGGTCAAATTTTCGTCCCCTTCGGAAGTGGATCCCACGACGACGACGACGTGCTGCCCCGTTCCCGTTCTTCTGCTTCGTCCAGCTTCGTCCTCCTTCGTCTAGGCATCGTCCTGTCCGACTCGTCCTCCAAGCGACCGTCGAGGAGGATATCTCTCTCCCCATTCTTTTTACCCCTTTCTAGAATAGATTTACTGCTTTCTAGAGTAGTTCGGCTTGTCCTCCAAGCGACCGTTGAGGAGGATATTTCTCTCTCCATTCTTTTAATACTTCCTAGAGTAGATTTATTACTTTCTAGTGTAATTGTTTTCTGCTTTCTAGTTGTGATAGTGAAACAAATAATCTCCTTAATGATGAATTCCCTGTTTATTCTACATCTTGTTTTGATTTCTGTTTGTAATATTTTCTCTCTCTCTTACTCTCTCTCTCTTCTATTTATTGTAAATAGTTAGATAGTTTTAAATTGAATGACTTCGTGACAAATAAAAACAAATGCGTAGTTTTTAAATTAAACGTCCGCCTCCCTATGTTCGACCTAGAATTTTCATTTCGGTATAAATTTTATTTGTTGAACACGAGTTCTTCACTTTCAAACTACAACGATGGGTTTTTCAAAACCAAACATGTTAGCGTAGAAATTCGTTCGTTCAACATTTTGGCACCGTTGCCGGGGATGCGAAGCTATTTGATTTTTTCTTCGCGTTTTTACAACTTACGAATCATTTACCTCACTTCTCTCCTTTCTTATTGTGATTGCAGGTACACTTTTGAGACGAGCAAAAGCGGTAGATTGGAGTAAAGTGCTGTGGAAGGTTTTGTAAGTTATCCCCATTCTTTCCCCCTCCATAGATTTCATTCGTCACATTAAATCCAAATTCCAATTAACCTAGGTGTTTGCATAAATCATAGGAATAGTTTGGTTGTTTGGATTTTCACTCATTCATTCCACCCTCATTTATAAAAAAAAAGCAACAAAAAGATAATCTTGTGGGGCAATTTTCAACAAACACACAACGTACACCCACATTCAAGGCACTTAACCGAATTGATTTGTTTCTAGTCAACCGGGTTCTGATATGTGGAACCGGTACACATAAAGCAACACATAAAAGAGTAGAAATCATTCTAGGTTAACCATTTTTGTGTGCCTAGCTTAGTGGTGCATTTGTCACAAATTGTTTGAGTTGATTGGGCCGCAGCACTTCAATTAAAATCAACTCATCAAGTAGCTGCCACTTAGGTTCAACTCTTAGGCATTTACCAGGCACTCCACATTCTTTTAAGTTTTAAAGGAAAACATTTTCACCCGTGTTTTCAAAACTTGGTGTGCCAACAAAACTTGTTTGAAAACACCTAAAGTTGAATCCTAAAAGCTACTAAGCAAGATTTGAACCTTAAAATTCACCACATCAAAAATAATCTTGCTTGAAAACCACTGGTTGTGCACGCACACACAAATCAATCAATCATTAAGGGCACAACCCATATAAAGGGCCCATCACATTCCAAAGCACATTCAAACCTAGGCCTAAATAAAACAGAGTAAACGTTGGCCTTAAGGATTCGACTCGCTCTTCAGAGCCCAGAACTAGATTATTTTCAATTAGTCTGTTTCTACTGTTCAATCTGATGTCTAGCTAGGGGAGCAGAATCAAACGATCACGGCTGGGGGGTACACTGGGAACCAGAGGCGCAAGCCGAAGGAGGAACCTTCTCCCCAGTCCCTCCTTCTAACTGGTTGGATCAAACAGATAGAAGTAGATCAAATCGTTTCTTTATCTCAAGATGGGTTTTGGGAGTCTGTAGGTCTGTAGGCTAACCCACTTAAGGACAGGTTTGATTGTTTGTATTGCAGGGCGCCTTTGCTCCTCCCATTTCTCATGAATCCTTCCACATATTACATGCATTCCCTCTCTTTCGATCCTGTTTTGAATTATCCTCAACATGACGATTATCCCAACTCGTACTGTAATTAACCATCAGTTAGTTGGGATAACTTGGATTGGGGATACAGTTCCGGACCTCCATGTTTAGGGTCTAACCCTGAACACTTTGATTGTGATTTCTATCCTTCTCTGAGCCACATTGATTATAGATCGTCATCCTTTCATGAACAACCTAATACGATCTACAATTAAGAAGGATACATCGATCTTTACCCATCCTCTGATTACACTGCCTTTAGGTCATCACCACCTTTTGAACAATCTGAAATGACCTATTATCAGGAAGGGTATAACGAACCTCAATTCGCTAATTCCCCTGCATTGATCCCAAACCCGCCCAACCGTGAACCAACTCATTTGGTTCAGGGTAATCAGGTTCAAGATAAGGTTTTGGCTAACTTGAGTAATATCATTCAATCTTTAGAAGTTCAGCCAATACCTTGCATTGAGAGATTGGAGCCCCTGATTGAAATGATTGATGATTTGAACAAGTCGTTGTTGGATTGGCTCCAGGATGTTAAGGATAAGAACCCGGGTGAGTTTCTACTTGGGAAATTTGCGAAATTGAGGATGAGGTTCGTGGTCGCTTTGATTCAATCTTGGGATGATTCCCAGGATGAACTCCCTTCAAGAAAGCCAATGACAGAACCTACTCAGGCACCTGTTGGGGGGGACACGTGTTACGAGGCTAACCAGATTGAATTAGAGCAATCAATTAAGGAAGATCTGATTTCTTCACGTGAGATCCCTGAGCCGAGGTACGAAGAAACGTATGTCTCCTTGGAACAGAAAGTGACAGATGATTTTGAGACACATTAATACGGATCTTGATTTCTTCGATTCTGATGGTGAAGATTCGAGTTGCGAAGTCTCACACGAGTTTTTTGAACATGATTTCTATGAGATTATTGAGCTTGAGGAATCTGATAGATCATTTGATAGCCCAATAACTAAGGAAACTGATTTTATTAGGGCTCACATTATGGATCCAGAATCTCATTTTCTGGAGGATTCAAATGCCCTGATTGTCAGTTACACCCCATTGAGTTTATCGATGATTCTATTTCTGAGATAATTAGACCCAAGTCAATTCTGATTCAGCCACATCATTTAGACTTGGAGATTTCAGACAGGGTGATTAACATGCAAGAGGTCTCGGAATTTAACATTCTAATTGAGGAGGATAGGAGTTGGGAAGTTCTGATTTGGGAAGTTAACTTTGGAGGAAATAGAAGATTGAGTCGAAAGGTTCCTTTTAAGCTGAAATCATCAAACCAGAACCCTTACGACATCTATTTTGAGGATGTCAAACCCAAGCACACATTCAACGATTATCCTTTTGAGCTTGAATTCTCTGTAACCCGACTTTTTGGTCTTGGGTTCCATCCTCATAAATCGCAGGCCCGACCCCGCTTGCATACAGATTTTAGGTTTTGGGTAATTTTTATCTAGAACCTAAGATATTCTCGATTATGGGGTATGGGTCTGCACCATAATCTGGTCCACATCTGTGGACCTCTGCTGACAGGTCGGAGGATTCTTCTGTTTATTCTGATTATGACCTACACCTATGAATTCTTCATTTCTTTTCTTTGTATGGTGTGCCTAGCTGAAGGCACTAAACTCAACACTTATATAGTTCTTTTTAGTTTCTATCTTGGAGCAGACCTGACATTCATGCAATTCAGGTGCTTTCTATGTTATTCCACTCTGTTTTATGTCTTTCTAATACAATGAGGACATTGCATTAGATATGCATGGGGGTGGATATTCATCTCTGAATTTATTCGTCAGCTCCATAGATTTGTTTATTTTTATTAAAAAAAAAAGTGGAATTAGGAAAGAGAACTCGGGTTTAAGAAAATTTTCAATCTTAGGAAATACTACATTATATTTGAACACAAAGACCCTTCAGGTCTTTGGACTTAATCAGCTCGTGTATCCACTAAAATGTGGATTTGTCTTTCGAGTCCTCGCCATCTTAATTCTATCGTAATTGGAATAAATAAGTTTGGGTGATAAGTACACGACTTATCAACCCACCCTCTGATTTGAGGGAATTTTGAGTTTCTAGCATCTACACACTATCTTGTCACTGACTCGTTGTTCGACGATTTTAACAGAAATTGGGTAGCTAATGAACCTTCTAGGGTGATATGGCTAGCAAGTTATCGTGGGTAACAGCTCATATGTAGGTTGTCCAGAGCCCAGTCACTAGACCTTTCTCTTTTTGCTGCCTTTAGGTAAATCTTAGACCAGGGAAGCCACCTACTTAAAAAAAAAGAAAAAAATAAAAAAAATCAAAAAGAAAAGGAGAAAAGAAAAAAAAGAAATAAGCCACACTTTGCCGCACGAGTATGGCTGACAAGTTGTCGGTGGTAACAACTCATCGACCGGTTATCCAGAACCCAGCTCAATAAATGCACTGAAAATTCCCAAAACACTTAGGAAGAAGCAAAGAAGTAGAATAAATCGGGGAGATATACACTGGATTCAACCTTGTGTTGACCCAGTAAAAAAATAAAAGTAGGGAGAAAGCTACCAGTTGTAAAGATACACCTTTAGACAGAATTCTTTTTGAGGTCACCTAGAGGCGTAGAAACCCGAAGTCCGTTTTAACTGTCGGTCAACGAGTCTATCACATTCACAATAAGATGCTTAAAGCTTAGGGTTCTCATCAAATCTTGGGTGAGTTGAATGGCCGTAGAAAGCCACTCTTAAACCCTAAAACTTGAAAATCCAAAAAAAAATTAGAAAAGACGAAAAAGAGAAAAAGAAAATTTTCTTTAAATAAGGCAAGGGCTTGAGGCGGTCTGCATTTTGGCAGATACTCGGGCACTGTTGTGTCTTTGAAAGTTCAGATCCTAAGTAGACAATTTCTTAATGATTGAAAATAACTCATGCCCAAATAATCCAACCTAATTCTTTTATAAATAGCATAAAGTTTTTGCTAGGGACTAGCGAAAGATAGGCATGGGGGTATGATGTAAACACATTTACAATACGTAAGATGTCTATTTATGCATGTTCTTAAGCATAGGATTGCATTGCATGCTATAAATATTGCATAACATGCATCATCTTGCATTTAGAGTAGTTTGAATAAAATGGAGGTTAATTGTCTCCTTTTATGTGCTTGGATAGGGCAAACTTTTTATCAGGGCCTCGAATCGAAGATCCAATCGTACAGATGTGATCAGGGCGACGATTGGAGTTCAACGACTCCAAGATCACCCTAATCAGGAATCTGTAGCATTTGATAGTGACCGGGGAACCCTAGAAGATCAAGCACCAAGATGGTGTAAATCCACACTCCAAATGACAAATCCGACCACATGGATGGATTCGGATTGACGATTGCAGCCTAACGACTCAAAAATCGAGTCAATCCGACACCTGTGGCACCATCTACAACATCTAGAAAATGGACGGCCAAGATGGCGTCACGTGGCGCCATCTCAGCCATCCAACTGACCCCTAGCACCGTCTCACCTTCTCTTCTTCAATCAGAGCGCCGCTTCTCCGCCGTTGGATCAAGATCCAACGGATGTGGATGCGGCGCCTTGAATACATCCGTGCGACCATTTGGCCGAGGCAGCATAGTGGTCCAGCGCCTTATCGCGAGGTGTTGGCGTGAGTTCGAGTCACAGCGAGCGGGATTTGGAGCAGGGGGAGCACCTTCAATAGACCGTCAGATCGCGATCCAACGACTATGGGCGCTCAATAGCACCCACGCGCTATCGCATGCCCGTGCCTCACCCGGCATCGCACGCGGGCGGGTGCGTGCTGAGGAGCGGGGAAGGCGCATCTTAAGCCGTCCGATCTCGCAATTGGACGGCTGAGATTCAGCGAATGTAAGGCAAGCGTTAAGCACGCGTGGAAGCCAGCAGCCGTGCGGGCAGCGCCCACTACGCCCACGATGGGGCTTTAGCGATGGTTTTATCCGTCACTAAAGACCCCTTATTTAATGTTTTAAAGATGTAATGACCAATTTGCCCCCACTCCTTGCAACTATAAAAGGAGACCCCCTCCACATGAAATTCTCTTCCCTTCTCTTCTCTCCCTCTCCAAAGCTCAAGAGAAGCTTGTCCCACACCCAGGATGCTTCTCGCAAGATAAAGTCAAATTTTCGTCCCCCTTCGGAAGTGGATCCCGCGACGACGACGACGTGCTACCCCATTCCTGTTCTTCTACTTCATCCTCCTTCGTCCAAGCGTCGTCTCATCCGGCTCATCCTCCAAGCGACCGTCGAGGAGGATATCTCTCTCCCCATTCTTTTTACTGCTTTCTAGAATAGATTTATTGCTTTCTAGAGTAGTTCGGCTCGTCCTCCAAGTGACCGTCGAGGAGGATATTTCTCTCTCCATTCTTTTAATGCTTCCTAGAGTAGATTTACTGCTTTCTAGTGTAATTATTTTCTGCTTTCTAGTTGTGATGGTGAAACAAACAATCTCCTTAATGATGAATTCCCTATTTATTCTACATCTTGTTTTGATTTCTATTTGTAATATTCTCTCTCTCTTACTCTCTCTCTTTCTTCTATTTATTGTAAATAGTTAGATAGTTTTAAATTGAATTACTTCGTGACAAATAAAAACAAATGCGTAGTTTTTAAATCAAACGTCCGCCTCCCTATGTTCGACCCAGAATTTTCATTTCGGTATAAATTTTATTTGTTGAACACAAGTTCTTCGCTTTCAAACTACAAGGACAGGTTTTTCAAAACCAAACATGTTAGCATAGCAATTCGTTCGCTCAACAGTGTAGAGCAGCGTTGAGGCGGTAACATGTTGTCATCGCATCCTCAAAGGAGGCATTTTCCTCCTTGGCGGTGGGAACTCAAACTAATGATCTACTTCGGATTTTACCAGGGACAAACATGGGTTTTTTTCTAATTTCTAAATGTTTTTTAAGGTGTTGGCTTGTGTGTGAATTTTGACACAAGAATTTTGTCAGGATTAGAAGTTTTTGAATTGGAAGCTAAGTCTGATAATTTTCAAGTTACAAAGGAAGATTAGGTCACCTGAATAATCACTAGTTCAGGTGGAATTTATGGAAGAATACTTGATCTAGTCTAGAAATTAGACCCAGAGATTCTAACAATCAGTCTTAATCTTAATTCCTAGTTTGTTAAAAATTAAAAATGAAATTTTTAACTTTAGTTCCGATTTTTCAAAATTTTCCTCAAAAAGTTTTATGATTTTTCTATAATGATATGCAGACAAAAGAAAGAAAATGCATATTTTTAGGTTTTGAAAATCCTAAATCGATCATCAAAATTAAAAATAACACCCCATGCGTATGATATGCAATGTCCTCATGCATTAGGAGGGAAAAGAGATCACCTTGGCGAAAAGTGGTCGGGTTTTGGATGGTCAAAACTTGGAAAAGGAAAGAAAATTGAAAGCAAGAAAAAATGATGGGTTACCTCCCATCCAGTGCTATCTTTTACGCCATTCAGCCAGGTGTGAAATGATTCACAGAAAATGGACAATCATGTAAATAATTGGGCACTTGAATGTCCACAAGAAATGTGCTTTCCTCAAGATCCCTAAAAAAGTGATTGGTAAAGAAATAGGGATCACAATGAAATGGAAAGATGGAAGAATGACCCAGGTCTAGCCATGGTTTGAGTTCATGTATAATGCCAAACTTGGGTGGGTCGGGTGGGAGGTCCAATGGAAAGGGAGGGAGAAAGTAGTCAATGAGATGTAGGGTGGGTGAAGTTAGTGTGGATGTTCTTGGTGAAAAATC
The DNA here is from genome assembly GCA_037157565.1 of Thalassia testudinum. NCBI lineage: Eukaryota > Viridiplantae > Streptophyta > Magnoliopsida > Alismatales > Hydrocharitaceae > Thalassia > Thalassia testudinum. The sequence goes on from JAZHRO010000080.1 coordinate 2,126,498, forward strand.
AGGAAGATTGAAAGAGTAAAAGTCAAACCCTAGTTGATCTGAAAAGTTTTGGACCACATAATCATCCTTAGAATAGGAATCAATAAAATCTAGATCCATGGTGGTTAGAGCTGAGTAGGATTTGATCAACAAAGATTTCTCACATACTACTTCCATTGTGTTATCAGTGTCCTCAAAAATTTCATGATCAATGGACCTCTTGGAAGCTTGAAATAAATCTGATGAGAAAGTCTAGTTACCGCAACTTATATTTATTTTCCCAGAATGAGAATTGATATTAGCTATTGCAGTAATAAGAAAAGGTCTTCCAAGGATGACATTAATGAGAGCCTCAGGTGCTAAACTCGCTTCGATCGTATTATAAAATTGTCGTGTCGCAGTATAGTTATCAAATCAAATTAAGCATTTAAATTTATAACTTGAATAAAAAGAAATCCGAGGTCATCTCTGGGAGTAGTTACTCGCACAATTTTTCACTATCAAAAAGGTAATATATGTTGAGTAAATAAAGTGCTTCTTTATAGAGATAAAAAGGTAGAGTAAAAGTAGTGGTTTAAGCCACCAAGTTCAGCACAACTATCAATCATCAACGGTTAAGTTAACTCAGCACTTTACCCTCAGACGATAGAGAACAGGCACAGACGCCTTAAGTCTTGAGGGCGAGGGTGCAGTGGTACTTTCCCACGCTGCAAAACCCTCCCCTGCCCCATGCTCTCTCTATTTGGGTTTGGATTAGAGCGTTGATAGCGAAAATACGCGGTTTGTTAAAATATGTCGTTGTAACGCGTAAATCCGCTTTCGCTTTTAAAATTTATATCCTAGATAGGGGAGTATCTAGGGTCGTCCAAGGAGGCAAAAATTGCAATAATGATTCTCTTGCTTGGAATACAATCTCAACTTTCTTTTTAATATTTTTCAATATGTAATTTTTTTGTATTTTGAAAAGACGAGGGAAAACGGCAGATTGTAGCGAAAAGAACTAACACCTACAAATGATTAAAATTCTAAAAGATAGAAATATCTTCTTCCTAAGCTCACTCTAGGCAAGTGTAGGCCTAGGGTAATTAGGAAGAAGAGGTGAAATAAGTGCTAGAACCAAAACAAACAACTGCAATAAAAAGCTTAAAAGAAGGCAATTTTTGATTGAGTAGAATGAGTGTTCTTTTCAAGGACAAGTAGAGGAAAGCTTCTACTAGAATTGAACAATTTAAAAGCAAGAAAAGAAACACAAATCCTCTTGTAACAATGGTGAAGAAGGTTGTCTTCTTGCTCCAAGCCTAGCTGCTCCTTAGCTTGAAAAGAGGGCCTCCTTCTTCTCCTTCCTTGAGAGCTCCTCCAAGGTGGAAGCTACCACCTTTAATGCTCTCTCCAAAGGGGTGGGCGTGCACCACCCTTAAAACTCCTCCAAGGTGGCGTGACCACCTTCAAGATCTCCTCCAAGATCTTCCTTGCCTGGCTTCTCCTTTGGCTGGCGTGACCCAAGAGAGAAGGGAAGAGGGGAAGGCACCAAGGGGACAGAATATCCCCTTAATCTTCTTCTTCTTCTTCTCTCTTGGACGTGGGATTCTTGGTGGAATATGAGAGTGAAATGGCTAGCCAAGGATGGCTTGAATGGTGGTGGGTAGTGGTCTTTTTATAGGGTAGGATGGGGGGTTAAGGTGCCCCTTGAAATGGAGGGCTAGGATGGAAGAATGGAGGTGGTTAGTGATCCTATGGCTAAGGAGAGTTGGCGCCAACCCAAGAGGTGTTAAAGGGGGTAGTTATGGTGGTGTTGGTGTCTTTTGGTGGTGGAGAGACACCACCATGTTGGCGCCAACATGGGGTCTTCTAGAAGGGGGGTTAGGTGGATGGTGGAGATGGGTTCAAGGGAGATTGTGTGGTGGAGATGAGGGGAGATTTTGGAGGGAAAAGTGGCGCCATCTAAGGGGTGGTTATGGGTAGTTTTTGGCGCCACTTTTAGGTGTCTTTTGGAGGTGGTGGGTAGGTTAGGTTGGTGCCAAGTAGGTTAGCTTATGTGGAGCTTAGGTGGAGCTAGTTGGGTAGAGTTGGTAGGTGGGTTTTTGGGGTAGTACAAGCCAAGGAAGTTGGAGCATAGCTAAGTTAAGCTAAGCTAAGCTAAGCTAAGCTAGCTTAGCTAATGGAGGAGTAGAGGAGAAGGTGTTGGAGCTAGGGTTTGGAGGAGGGAGCTGAGGAGAAGAAGTCTGGAGCTGGAGCTGGCTGCTGCTGAAGAGGCTGGCATGGGGCTACTCTAGCTGGCTTAGCTTGCTAGTTCTTTGCTAGTTGCTAAGCCAAGCTAAAGTGAGCTAGCTTCTACCAAAATGAGCTAAGGTGAGCTAGGTCTGGTGCTATCGGGGAGAATCAAGCTGGTTGAGGCAGCTAAGGTAGCTTAGCTCAACTGAGATGAGCTAAGCTGAATCCCCGGGAGCTGGACTTGAGCTTCCTGAGCTGAGATGAATTCTTCTTCAGCTGGCTGGAGTTGAGTGGAGCTGAATGTAGCTGGATCTGAGCTGGGGTGAACTCCTGTCAACTCAGCTGAGCTAGCTAGAGCTCCCTGTGAACTAGTGGGAGCTGAGGTGAGCTAGACTCAGCTAAGTTGAGCTGGATCTGAGCTGACTTGAGCTAGGGTGAGCTAAGGTGAACTCTCTTGAGCTGCCATCCAGCTGAGATTAGCTGAATGGAGCTGGGATGAGCTAACCCTAGTTCAAGTAAGCTAGGTTCCAGCTATGGTGAGCTGGATCAAGCTGGGTTCCAACTAGTCTGGGCTTCTCATTCACCAATTGCCTTCTTGAGTGCTAGGGTTTTAGGGATCTGTGAATCTGTACATCCCTAACACTCACAAAAACACATTAAAACAATAATAAAAAAATGCAATGCATGCCTATCCTAATTTATGCCTAAATGCAACCCAAAAACCCGTTTGCAGAGTAAAATCCTAAGAGCTAGGTTAGTTTTAAAGCATAAAAATGATGATAAACTGGTGTTTATCACACCCCCATGCTTATCTTTTGCTAGTCTCTTAGCAAAACATTAATTAATTTTTTGGAAAACGGAATTTTTGGGAAATCTAATTTTTTTTGACTTTTGAGGAGAAAAAGAGATTAAGGGACCTTGGTAGATTAAAACACAGGAGATACGGGATTTGTTGAAGATAAACATCAGGATTTGTTTTTGGATCCAACCATTAGATAGAACGGGATCAATATATCCTCAGAAAATTCACAAATTAACCCTTGTTAATTCAGATGACTTGAAATGTTTGTTTTTAGGATTTTTCTGGCTCGTGAATCTGATTCGCAACTTGCAAATTCCTTTAAAACCTTGTGTCTGTGCTTGTGAAAAGCCAACCTTTATAAGGACGTGTTATTATTATTATTATTTTTTTTTTTTTTTCTCCCCCATGCTTATTTTTAGCTTAGTCTTACAACAGATGTGTCGGTATCATCATTCCCGTTACCATTCCTCGAGGGGGCTCTGGCGCCAGTACTTCGGGATAGCACTGTCCATGACACCACCCAGGAGCTCACAACCCCAAAACACGATGCGGTGAAAAGGGGCGCTCCAAGCAAACTCAAGCTCTTGCTCCGACGCTATAGGTAGAGCACCATCCAAGACACTTGAGCTGCTGAAATGCGCTTTAATGCTCCGTCTAAAGATATGAAATATAGATATAGAGCAGCGCCGAGGCGGTAACATGTTGACATCGCGTCCTCAAAGAAGGTATTTTCCTTCTTCTCGGCGGTGGGAACTCAAACCAATGATCTGCTTCAGACTTTTACTAAATCCAAACAAGGAAGCTTTTCAATTTTTTTTAGTTGTTTTTAAGTGTTGGCTTGTGTGTGAAAATTGACACAAGAAGTTTCTTGAGACCCGCAAGTTTTTGAATCAGAAACTAAGTCAAATACTTTCCATATTACAAAATAGGATCAAGTCACCTGAACTATCATGAGTTCAGGTGGAATTTTAGAGAAGGATATCTGATCTAGTCTAAAATAGACCCTGAAATTCTAATGATCAGATCCATATCCTCATCCTTAGTTTGTTAAAGATTAAATCCCATTGTACCAGAAGTGAATTTTACGACCTTAGTCCTGATTTCAAAATTTTTCCTCAAAAAGTTTTCAACATTTTTATTTTATTTTATTTTATTTTTTGGGTATGCAAGCAGGAAATAAATTAAAGAAAATTGCATGTTTTTAGGTTTTGAACATCCTGAATCGATCATAAAAATTTAAAAACACCCCCCCATGCTTAAGATATGCCATGTCCTCATGCATTAGGAGGGAAAAGGGATCACCTTAGTGATGACGGTCGGGTTTAGGATGATCAAAACCTGGAAAAAGAAGAAAAAAGGAAAGCAAGAAAATGATGGGTTACCTCCCATCCAGTGCTATCTTTTACGCCATTCAGCCGGGCGTGATGTGTACTAGTGATCAAGGGTGGTTGGCTCAGTAAAATTAAAAGATTCAGATGGAATTTTAGGCGTATGGTCAAAATAGGGCTTTAAACGCTGGCCATTGACTTGAAATATCGAATTAGTTTGTGGATCAAAAAGGTCAACAGCGCCGTATGGATATGTTTTATGAACAATAAAGGGGCCGGTCCATTTAGATTTTAATTTGCCAGGAAAAAGACGTAATCTCGCATCGAAAAGCCAAACACGTTGATTAACGTCAAAGTGTTTCCGAACAATATATTTATCATGAAATTTCTTTCTTCGGTCTTTATAAATCCTCGCATTTTCATAGGAAAAATTACGTAATTCTTCCAATTCAGTTAATTGTAATTTTCTATGGTTACCGGCATCAGATAAATCCATATTAAGTTGTTTTATTGCCCAAAAAGCCCTATGTTCTAATTCTACCGGGAGATGGCATGCCTTCCCGAAAATCAGACGGAAGGGAGACATGCCAAGCGGAGTTTTAAAAGCGGTACGGTAGGCCCATAAAGCGTCGTCCAATTTGGTGGACCAGTCTTTACGGTCGGACCTAACCGTTTTTTGTAGAATATTTTTAATTTCCCGGTTAGAAACTTCAGCCTGGCCATTACTTTGGGGGTGATATGGTGTGGAAATTTTATGATTAACCCCGTATTTAGAAAGGAGGTGACGGAATTGTGAGTGGGTGAAATGTGAGCCTCCGTCACTGATAATGGCTTTTGGTATGTCGAATCTTGAGAAAATATTTTTCTTAAGAAATTCGACAACCACACGTTGATCACTAGTGCGGGTGGGTATTGCTTCTATCCATTTAGAAACATAGTCTACTGCGACTAATATATACAAATACCCACCAGAGTTGATGAACGGTCCCATGAAGTCGATGCCCCAAACATCGAAAATTTCAACCTCTAAAATAGGATTAAGGGGCATCATATCCTTTCGAGTCATGTTGCCGATGCTCTGGCAACGCACACAGGACCGAACAAAGTCATGAGCATCTTTGTGCAAGCTGGGCCAATAAAATCCTGCATTAAGGATTTTAGCTGCAGTTTTCTTGCCCGAAAAATGTCCGCCATAGGCCATTGAGTGACAATGTGTTAAGATATCATGGATTTCAGAATCAGGGACACATCGTCGAATAACCTGATCGGCACAAATGCGGAAAAGGTCGGGCTCCTCCCAAAAATAATATTTAATATCAGCAAAGAACTTATCCCGTTTTGTTTTTGGCCAATCAGCGGGGATTTGTTCTGTTGCTAAGTAGTTTGCAATGGGTGCAAACCAAGGGAGGGTTGTAGCAGCTAAAATACTTTCATCAGGGAACTGATCTGGTGGGGTCATTATGTCATTTGTCATAAGACGAGAGAGATGATCGGCCACTACATTGTGCAATCCCGCCTTATCCTTGATTTCCAGGTCAAATTCCTGGAGCAGCAGAATCCAACGGATAAGGCGAGGTTTCGCATCTTTCTTAGTCAGAAAATATTTAATTGCTGAGTGGTCGGTATAAACAGTGACACGTGACCCCAACAGATAAGATCTAAATTTTTCCAAGGCAAATACAATGGCAAGAAGTTCCTTTTCAGTAACCGTGTAATTCCGTTGTGCGTCATCAAGGGTTTTGCTGGCATAATAGATCACAACGGGTTTCTTGCCAATTCTTTGCCCTAGAACGGCCCCTACAGCAAAATCTGAGGCATCTGTCATTAATTCAAAGGGACTATTCCAGTCAGGTCCCTGCAATATTGGTGCCTCAGTAACCTCTTTCTTCAACCTCAAAAAACTCTCTAGGCACTTATTATTAAAATCAAATGGCTGGTCTTTAGTAAGAAGCTGACTTAAAGGCTTGGAGATTTGGGAAAAGTTTTGTATGAATCGACGATAGAAACCCACATGACCCAAAAAGGATCTGATTTGTTTGACAGTAGTGGGCGGTGGGAGCTTAGATATAGCATCTATTTTTGCTTTATCTACCGCAATTCCTTGTTTAGAAATAACATGGCCCAAGACAATACCTTCTTGGACCATGAAATGGCTTTTTTCCCAGCTGAGGACCAGGTTAACTTCTATGCACTTTTGGAGGGTTCTTTCAAGATTTTTGAGGCAATGATCAAAAGAATCTCCAAAAATAGAGAAGTCATCCATAAAAACTTCTAAACATTCACCTACCAGGTCTGAAAAAATTGCAAGCATGCACCTTTGAAAAGTCGCAGGTGCGTTGCAAAGACCGAAGGGCATTCTTCGGAAAGCAAAGGTTCCGAAGGGGCAGGTGAAAGTTGTTTTATCCTGGTCCTCAGGATGAACCGCTACTTGATTATAGCCAGAATAACCGTCCAAAAAATAGTAAAATTCCCGTCCGGCTAACCGCTCCAAGATTTGATCAATAAAAGGGAGCGGGAAATGATCCTTCTTAGTGGCGGTGTTTAATTTTCGATAATCTATACACACGCGCCAAGAAGAAGCGGTTCGAGTGGCTATATTTTCCCCCTTTTCATTGGTGACAACTGTTAGTCCAGCCTTTTTGGGGACAACTTGAGTTGGACTAACCCAGGAGCTGTCAGAAATGGGGTAGATGATATCAGCATCCAGCCACTTAATAATCTCCTTTTTTACCACCTCCTGCATACTAGGATTCAAGCGCCTTTGTGGTTGGCGGGAGGGGCGAGAATCGTCCTCTAAAAATATACGGTGCGTACAATAGGACGGATGAATGCCTTTAAGATCAGAAAGGGTCCAGCCAATAGCTTTTCGATATTTACTCAAAACCTGGAGAAGTTTGTGCTCTTGTGCCCCGGTGAGTCCAGAATTTATAATCAGGGGCAGGGTCTGATTTGGACCCAGGAAAACATATTTAAGTGAATCGGGCAAAGGTTTTAATTCCAATTGTAGGCCCGGTTCCGAAAGAGTTTCTGCTTTGTGGGTTAGAGGTGAGGTGAGAGTGAAAGGGTCAGCTGGAATGTTAGCTGGTTGTGTAGTTGAGGTGGAAGGGTGAGAAAAAGTAGATTGTTCAGGAACCATATTTACAGCAAAACAGGAACCTAATTGGGAAATCTGCAATGTTTCCTCCACAATGTTTTCTATTTCTGAATCCGAATCATCAAAGAAATCTGGTTCCTGGAATCGCCTAGAGGCTTGAAAAATGTCTAGGGTTACAGATTCACCGCCACACATGATCTTCATCTTTCCAGAATCACAATCAATATTGGCGCGGGCGGTGGCTAAGAATGGTCTTCCAAGAATAATGGGGGCAAACTTAAGTGCTTCAGGTACCTCTATGTCCAGGACTAAAAAGTCTACTGCGAATAGAAAATCTTTGACCCGGACAAGAACATCTTCAACAATTCCCCTTGGTTTAATCGTAGATCGGTCGGCTAATTGGAGAGTAACCTCAACAGGTTTCAATTCACCGATCTTAAATTCCTCAAAAATAATTGTGGGGATAAGATTAATTGAGGCACCAAGATCCAACAGAGCGCGATCAAATGAGGTATCATTAATGATAACTTGGATTAGGGGGGCGCCGGGATCTTTTCTCTTAAGAGGCAGTCGGCTCTGCACAACTGAGCTGACTGTCTCTGGAAGAATCACCTTTTCTAAATTCTTGGGCTGCCTTTTTGGAGTACATAAATCTTTTAAGAATTTTGCATAGGCAGGGATATACTTAATGGCATCTAGGATAGGGATATTAATTTCTACTTGCCCAAATAAATCCATTAATTCCTTCTCAGTGGGCTCAGATTTTGTTTTTCTCTTTTTTGAAGAGTGGAGGGCTTGTGGAAATGGGGCAGGGTTGCCCTGTTTTGCGTGAATTGGTTCCTGAACAATAGGAGGGGAAGAGTTAATCTGTGTGTCATTAGAGCGGGTTTCTTTAACAGGCAGGGTATTTTGAGTGGTTTTCCCATTCCTCAAGGTAACTGCATTTGCAGTCTGGTTGTTTCTAGGGTGAGGACGGGGAGCCTGGCTGTTATTGAAACCCGGCGGATGCTGAGGTGCTGGATGGATAGGTTGACTGTGATATCCACCTTGGAATTGACTCCTTTGATTGTTTGGGTTGGGCATGGGTTGGGATGGTAAATTCCCAATAGGTCGATGATCAGGAGTAACCTTAACTTGTTGTTGTAAATTGGTAACCATGCGGGTTACTTCTGTCATTTGAGTCTGCATTCCTTGCAGAGTTTTCATGACCTGATTATTAATATCATCCTGGGATGGTCCAGGTTGATACAAAGGTTGCCCATAATTCCCAAAATAGTTTTGTTTGGGAAGAGAAATCGGATTCGGGTTTTTCCAGGAGTGATTCGGGTTAGTCCTCCAATTTTGATTGGAAATGTTGGAGGGGTTTCTAAATTGCTCCTGGAGAGCATAAATATTTTCCGAGGTGGAATCAACAATATTTTGGTCAAAATTCCCGGTTAAATCTTGCGGGAAATCAGCCGGGAATTGCTGGTCAACAGATGTGGCATCGATATTGTGCAGATTCTCTCTTCGGAGAATGTGTGGGGGGTTAGTGTGTGGAGAGTGGACGTGTGGAGCTTGTTTGTTTGTGAGCTTTTCTTCTATTTTCTTTTGGTGAATTTGCATCTGGTCCAGTCGTTGAGCTAACATATATAAATCATCTTGTGTGACTGGAACAGAGGTGGTTTTGGAGTCAATTTCATGGACTCCATGTCTGGGGTTTTGTGATCTGCCAAAAGTGTCCATTGAAGTCATGTTAAATGAGTTTTCACTCATTTCTTCAAAGAGAAGATAGGCACTTTCGGCGTCTTTGTTAAGAAAATTGCCCCCACATGAGGCATCCACAAATCGTTTTAATTGATCTTCTAATCCATGATAGAAGATCTGCACTAGCTGCCATTGTGGAATTTCATGGTGGGGACAACTTCTTAGAAGTTCCTGAAATCTTTCCCAAGCTTCATGGAGGGGTTCACCAATTTTTTGTTGAAAGGTCGTTATAGATCTTCTTAATGCATTTGTTCGACCGATCGGAAAATTTTTTTTAAGAAAAGCACTTTTTAATTGGGGCCAGGTGGTAATAGGACGCCCAACTGTTCTAAACCAATGTGATGCTTTGTCTTTGAGGGAGAGAGGAAAGAGTCTCATTAACCACATGTCTTCCTGCACATGGCGGGAACGAGTGGTTTGAGCGAGGACAGTTAATTCCTCGAGATGACAAAAAGGGTCCTCTCTTGGAAGACCATGAAAATGCTTGATAAGGTTTAGAATAGCGGGTTTGATTTCAAAATCCCCTTGTGGTATGACCACCCCTGGTCTTTCCTCATAATTGGAAGGATCATAGAAATCCTTAAGAGGAATGACAGGATGTTGGCGAGGTGGTGGATTTTGTCCTTGATTAGCTAGGTTCGTGACAGTCCTAGCTAGATCTTCTTGATTTTGTTGTAGCCGAGCCAAATGGTCGACCATTAATGCAAAGGGATTTGTATTATGGGTTATAATTGGAGGGCCACCTGGCCCTGCTGATATTTCTGGTTGCTCCAAGTTAGGAAGGTGAGGGAGGGTGGAGTCAGCTTGTGGGTCGGCTGACGGGTTAGAAGTGGAAGCAGAATTTTTTTGACGGCTTCCTGGGTTTTCCATTTTTCTAGAAGACGAGGGGGAAGAAAACAATGATTTCTTGCTACGGGGGGCGAAATTAGATGGTCCCTCAAGGTGTGGCTTTTGGGACCGTCGCCCGTGCATGCACTACTTGGAAGAAATGGAGGGGAGGAGAAGAGATAGAGATGAGAGAAAGTGTGCAATCAAACAAACAAACTAGACCTAACTTAAATGTGACTCCCTAATAATAACCTAAGACTTGGTCTATATAGGAAATAAGTAGTCAATAGTGAATACCCGTTCTATCAACAAATCTAGCCAAGTTGCTTAAGGGGAGGTTTGGGCCCAAACGTTTCCCAGGGAAAACCCCAGGTGCTTGTACAAACTCGCGCCTGGTCGTTTGACACGGCCCCTCAGCCTGAACACCAGATACAGATGACAGAATTGATACTAACTAAAGAAAACTTAAGACCTAAATAGCAAGCCTAAGTTGATAAAGCCTTAGGGGTCAAGTTGCTACAAATTTTAATTAGGTCTAGGATTCTATAGTGCACACGGAATGTGGAGGGCGTTTATTGGGTTGTTGCCCTGTTATTTGATTTTTTTGTGTGTGTGCAGGAATTGGAGAGTGGCTCCAATGAAAATCAAGTTGTCACACAATTTTTTTATATTTTTGTCTTTTAGGATGTGATTTAATTAAATGAATTTTAGGGTTTTTCTCTTTAAGTTTTCAAACAAGTTTGAAAGTTCACAATCAAAGGAAAGACAAGTTGTATGTGTGATTGTATATTTCCTTTTAATTGAGTCTCTAAAGAGAAAGAAGAAATCCTAAACCAATTATCCCTGAGACAGAAATTTAACTACCAATGAATTATTTTTAGCTTTCAGAATTAAGTAGTGGTCCAAACAAGTCAAACAACACCACTACTTTGAAGAAAATCAAACAAGGATTCCAGAAAAGATTTTTGTAAGATTTTAGGAATTTGTTTGATAATAGTTTTGAATTTTTAATTGTACTGGTGTCAAAGTCCAGAAATAATACCCGTGGGTATTATAGACTTTTCAGTATTACCACCGACCTCAGAAAATTTTTATGATTTTATATGATATGTAAAATTTCACAGGGATTCCAACAAGATAAATTTCACAACAATTGGATGAGTATAAAAATTCTGAAAATTCGCGGACAGTAGCAAAACAGGAAGACTAGAGGGTGTGACCCCTCTGTAATCCACGAATTTTTAAAAATTAAATACAAATCCAATTGATCTGAAATTTGGAACAGATCTTCCAAACTTAATTGGGAATCACTCTATGAAATTTTATGATTTTAGGAGGCCTGTGGTGTTAGGAATCGATTTTTCAAGTCTGGACAGAAATCTAGACCCGAAAAACAGAACACCAATACTTGCAATGGAATGGTGCTAAAGAAGCATACAAGCAAACAATGGATTTTAAAATGCACCACTCCACTTAATTTAAGTGTTTATGGTCCTGAAAGCCAAGTTTAATATATTTTTGGTAGTTTTAATTATTTATGTGACCAGAAAGAGGAACCAACCTGAATTTTCGCGGGAAGAAAATGATCTTTAAGCTCTCGCTTCCAGATTCCCGCTTTCCCGCTGTAGTTCCTGCACACACAAAAGAAAGAAAGAGAAGGGGATGAGATCCACTTCAAGCAAGAGAAAATGAGTTAATGCAAAGCCGTGCCTCCCCGGCAACGGCGCCAAAAAGTGATAGCGAAAATACGCGATTTGTTAAAATACGTCGTTGTAACGCGTAAATCCGCTTTCGCTTTTAAAATTTATATCCTAGATAGGGGAGTATCTAGGGTCGTCCAAGGAGGCAAAAATTGCAATAATGATTCTCTTGCTTGGAATACAATCTCAACTTTCTTTTTAATATTTTTCAATATGTAATTTTTTTGTATTTTGAAAAGACGAGGGCAAACGGCAGATTGTGGCGAAAAGAACTAACACCTACAAATGATTAAAATTCTAAAAGATAGAAATATCTTCTTCCTAAGCTCACTCTAGGCAAGTGTAGGCCTAGGGTAATTAGAAATAAGAGGTGAAATAAGTGCTAGAACCAAAACAAACAACTGCAATAAAAAGCTTAAAAGAAGGCAATTTTTGATTGAGTAGAATGAGTGTTCTTTTCAAGGACAAGTAGAGGAAAGCTTCTACTAGAATTGAACAATTTAAAAGCAAGAAAAGAAACACAAATCCTCTTGTAACAATGGTGAAGAAGGTTGTCTTCTTGCTCCAAGCCTAGCTGCTCCTTAGCTTGAAAAGAGGGCCTCCTTCTTCTCCTTCCTTGAGAGCTCCTCCAAGGTGGAAGCTACCACCTTTAATGCTCTCTCCAAAGGGGTGGGCGTGCACCACCCTTAAAACTCCTCCAAGGTGGCGTGACCACCTTCAAGATCTCCTCCAAGATCTTCCTTGCCTGGCTTCTCCTTTGGCTGGCGTGACCCAAGAGAGAAGGGAAGAGGGGAAGGCACCAAGGGGACAGAATATCCCCTTAATCTTCTTCTTCTTCTTCTCTCTTGGACGTGGGATTCTTGGTGGAATATGAGAGTGAAATGGCTAGCCAAGGATGGCTTGAATGGTGGTGGGTAGTGGTCTTTTTATAGGGTAGGATGGGGGGTTAAGGTGCCCCTTGAAATGGAGGGCTAGGATGGAAGAATGGAGGTGGTTAGTGATCCTATGGCTAAGGAGAGTTGGCGCCAACCCAAGAGGTGTTAAAGGGGGTAGTTATGGTGGTGTTGGTGTCTTTTGGTGGTGGAGAGACACCACCATGTTGGCGCCAACATGGGGTCTTCTAGAAGGGGGGTTAGGTGGATGGTGGAGATGGGTTCAAGGGAGATTGTGTGGTGGAGATGAGGGGAGATTTTGGAGGGAAAAGTGGCGCCATCTAAGGGGTGGTTATGGGTAGTTTTTGGCGCCACTTTTAGGTGTCTTTTGGAGGTGGTGGGTAGGTTAGGTTGGTGCCAAGTAGGTTAGCTTATGTGGAGCTTAGGTGGAGCTAGTTGGGTAGAGTTGGTAGGTGGGTTTTTGGGGTAGTACAAGCCAAGGAAGTTGGAGCATAGCTAAGTTAAGCTAAGCTAAGCTAAGCTAAGCTAGCTTAGCTAATGGAGGAGTAGAGGAGAAGGTGTTGGAGCTAGGGTTTGGAGGAGGGAGCTGAGGAGAAGAAGTCTGGAGCTGGAGCTGGCTGCTGCTGAAGAGGCTGGCATGGGGCTACTCTAGCTGGCTTAGCTTGCTAGTTCTTTGCTAGTTGCTAAGCCAAGCTAAAGTGAGCTAGCTTCTACCAAAATGAGCTAAGGTGAGCTAGGTCTGGTGCTATCGGGGAGAATCAAGCTGGTTGAGGCAGCTAAGGTAGCTTAGCTCAACTGAGATGAGCTAAGCTGAATCCCCGGGAGCTGGACTTGAGCTTCCTGAGCTGAGATGAATTCTTCTTCAGCTGGCTGGAGTTGAGTGGAGCTGAATGTAGCTAGATCTGAGCTGGGGTGAACTCCTGTCAACTCAGCTGAGCTAGCTAGAGCTCCCTGTGAACTAGTGGGAGCTGAGGTGAGCTAGACTCAGCTAAGTTGAGCTGGATCTGAGCTGACTTGAGCTAGGGTGAGCTAAGGTGAACTCTCTTGAGCTGCCATCCAGCTGAGATTAGCTGAATGGAGCTGGGATGAGCTAACCCTAGTTCAAGTAAGCTAGGTTCCAGCTATGGTGAGCTGGATTAAGCTGGGTTCCAATTAGTCTGGGCTTCTCATTCACCAATTGCCTTCTTGAGTGCTAAGGTTTTAGGGATCTGTGAATCTGTACATCCCTAACACTCACAAAAACACATTAAAACAATAATAAAAAAATGCAATGCATGCCTATCCTAATTTATGCCTAAATGCAACCCAAAAACCCGTTTGCAGAGTAAAATCCTAAGAGCTAGGTTAGTTTTAAAGCATAAAAATGATGATAAACTGGTGTTTATCAAGCGTACACATGGGACCAGGGTTGCCTGCAGTGGGTAGCAGCCGAGGTGTGAGACTTAGGCGGGTTATCAGACCAGGCCTGTGTGTAGTAGTGTCACGGGCAAGGAATGAGGGGTGCGGGGACCTCACCCCCTGTGTGACTTGAGGTGAATAGCTGGATCGATAAATTCAATTTATGCGCTGCAGGAGGCGCTGTGCTCCACGAGGTGGGACTAAATCCCACAGCTTCTTCACGCGTGCCTGCCGATGGAGTGCTCTCCCAATTGAAGCTAAAGGAGTGCACGATGCTCCCAATTGGAGGCCTGGGTCACTTTCTAGGACTCTTTCGTAGTGTCTAAAGCCAACACTTGGAGTGGGGACCTCAAGAATAGGGTCTGGAACTTTGCAAAGAAGCTTCAACAATGGTGCAAACAGGTCCTGTACCTGAAATCAATAAGACAGTCTTTCGCCCATGTTAAACCAGTTCAAAAGGTTCACCGGAGCACAGCGAACGTGGCTGTGGTGGTTTCATGGTGTGAGAGTGAGTGTGGCGGCCGGACGGAGGCGGAGATGGCCGGAGGAAGGTGGGTTATTCAGTGGGTGTTTTGGGTGGATGGGAAAGCTAACAGAGAGAGGGGTTTTGATGGGTGGAGTATGGCGGAGGTTATGGGTGTGTCTTCGAGGAGGATGGAGGTGTGTAGCAAGCGGAAGTCCTCACCGGAGGGGTCACCAGAGGTGAAGACGAAGGGTAGCTTTGGCGGGTACCTGTGCACAGCAAAATGAACCTCTTAGTATTAGATCAGTCCAGGAGCTTCAGGGAAGATCCTCGAAGCTTTTCCCTATTTCTATGTGTTGTGCAAAGGGGCTCGGTGATGTGGTGAAGATGCTCACTGGAGCCCTTAAAGATGGTGGTAGGTGATGGTTTAAATGGGGTTGGAATTTAAAATTAGAGAGATGAGAAGGTAGTGGGAAGAAAGGGGAAGAAAAACCCTAACCTAATTTGGAGGAAGGAGAGGTGGAGACCGATGGAGGTGGCAAGCCACCGGCGAAGAATCGAAGAAGGAATTGAGAATGACAAAGGAGGTAGAGAACCGGCTGCTGGGCTGAGAAGCTCGGCGAGAGAGAGATGAAGGTGGCTGCACCCTCGTTTAATGGCGAGAGGTAGCGGAGTGAAGGGGCGAAGAAGACCTTAAGGTATGGCAATGGCGGCACATGGAGGAAGAAGAGAAGGCAATGGTTGCACTCGAATTCCAGATGACTCGACTCAGAGGAGCATCGAGAGGCTTTATAGAGCCTTGATCGTGCGTGAATTTGTTGCAGGAGGTAGCGAGAAGACCTTCCAACAACTTGTATCTCCATGTTTGTTTTGATCGGAGATCACGGGTTGTCGCAATGATGACAGTCGGCGAGATGTATATCGATCGACGTGGAACAGAACGACGAACAACTTTACCTCAAAGGTCGAGCTCAGTCGATGCTCGAAGCAGTTGCAAATGGCGCTGGAAAGTCGGTCAGTTCGGTCAACGGTTCCGCGGCTGCTAAAGGAGGAAGATGACACTGGGGACCAGTTCGCAAGAAGAGAGGGACCTAAGAGTAATGAAATTGGACCTTCTGATAAAAACATTTTTAGGAATTTATGGACCTAAATGCAAAATAGGTGAGAATATTGTCAAATTAGGTCCAACTTTTTATGGAAGCTCAATTAAGATCTAGGGAATCTGGTGGTCATGTCAATTTTGTGTTTTGAAGATGTTTGGTTGGTACATCCTCCATTTAAACTCATTTGACATTAATTATTCACTTAGGTTATTATTTTAGGTTTAATTGGCTTCTTTGACGTATCTGATCAAATTAAACTTTGTGGGATATTTATTTATAATTTTTATAAGGTTTAATTTGCAATATTTTCATCAGAATCCTATCAAACTAGGTCAGATCAAACATAGGGTTTAATTGTTCCCTTTAATAGCATAATTTCAAAGGAAACCCTATATTTGTTATTCTGACCTGTTTTGTGGTCATTTTGGGTTTATTCTGATGAATCTTCCTCCATATGATATTGAATCCTTTTTTATGCATTATTTAGGTCAATTTACCTTAGGACTTAGCTAAATTAGGTGAGTTATAGAGCATGATGTCATTGCCATCATACCCCCATGCCTATCATTTGCTAGTCCTTTAGCAAATTTTAGAGTTTTTAGCCCACATGTTTGGTGTAAGGGTATTTCTGTTATGCAGTTCTAAAGAATTTATTCTCCTCCTTCTCCTTGTCATTTCTCAATATTCATTTAAAGTTCATTTTCAACCCTTAGTACAAATGTATCAGGATAGGCAAAAACTTTCTTCCCTCGGGGATAGCAGGTGATCTGTGGTTCAACCCCAGCTTTTAGGTATAGGTAGAAGATGTCTGAGTTGAAAAGATTTTATTTTTGGTGGCTCACACTCAATTGGTGCTACATATAATCTAGTATTTCAGACTCTGATTGTCTAGATTATTAAATGAATCCATTCAGAGAAATGCTTAAAACTATGCTCTCTTTTCTTAGTCCCTTTGTGCTTACTCTCTCTCTTTTCCTTTTCTTTCTTTTTTTCTTTTTTCTTCTTCTTTTCTCTCCCCTTATATATATATATATATATATGATTCAAGAGCTCACAAATTTTCTGGATTGTCAATATGTTTAGTGGTCTCTCAAGGCATTGTTGCTTTGATTAAGTTCTGATAACCCAATAACTAAGTCGGAACTCCTCAACTCGTATTTGGGTGGTCAAAAATACAGGAAGGAAGGTAAAGGCTGTATTTGGTTGGGCATAAAGTATGGTGGGTAATGTTGCCTCAATGAGATTTATTTATAATAAGCGCAATTTAAACACGTTCTTTTTTTTTTTTGATCAAAAGGATCTATGTGTATATATATATTTTTTCTTCTCTCTCTCTCTCTTTAAAGTAAAGATATAACTCAATGATGGGGGCGTGCTTCGCAAATTAAAATCGAGGTTTGGAGGACCCATCGTCGTCTCTCGCAAAACGTGTCTATTAAATAAAATTTATAACTGAAACTCTAAAAGTGAGTCCCTGGTCGAACACGGGGAGGTGAACGTTTGGTTTTGAAAATTCGTGTGTCTCTTCTATTTGTTTTTTGGTTGTTTTTATCTTTTCTAATTATTTTGGTATTTTTAGCAAGCAAGAGATTAGGTCGATGACTTCTAGCTAATCTACTTGCAACAATATAAGATAGAGAGAGAAAGAGAGAGAAACAATCATCTATTTATAAACGAATGTTTGTTACACTACGAAAGTGAAAAATCTACTCTACGAAAGCGTAAAAAGATAGAGTGAGGTGAGAGAAATCCCCCTCGACGGCTGCTCAGAGGACGATTTGCTCTGATGTCGCTTGGAGGAAGGTGGTGAGGAGCGGGATGAACGAGGACGAAGCTGGAGGACGGAGGATGGGATAGGATAGCGTCGTGACGAGGATCTTCTCCCCGAACGGTGGTGAGAGGACGGCCACGGGATGCTCCATGAATGGGAATGAGGGGAGGGAAAACTATTTGATTTTCTACTCTAAAGGAGCATCCTGGGCTTGGGACAAGCTCTCTCCAGAGCCTTGGAGGTGGTGAGAGGAAGAAAGGAAGAGATGAAGAAAAATGGGAGGGGTAGGCATCCTTTTATAGTGGAGGAAAGAATCAAATTCGTATATAAGACATTTAGTGATGGTCATAAACGTCGCTGAAGATCCACTGCAAATGTCACTGAAGATAGCCCACACGCCCACACTGCCGCTACGCTGGCACGTGCTCTGTGCGCCGTGTCGCATGCCTCCGCGTGCTACGCACCTGCATGCATTACCGCTATGCATGCATGCGTGCCCACGTTACATTGCACGTGCAGTGGTGCATGCGTGCGCATGGGCGGTCTGGGTTGCGCCACGTGGCGCGATTTGGGTCGTCCATCTTCTTTTCGTTGTAGGGGCTACTACAGAGGTTGGATTGAGTCGATTTTTGCGTCGTTGGGCTACGATTGTCGACTCGAATCCATCAGCATGGTCGGATTTGCCGTTTGAGGCTTTGAATTATGTCACCTAGTCCCTTGGCCGTTGATCTTCCTTGGACTGCATATGGTGCTACGGAACTTCGATCAAGGCAATTTCGGAGGCGTTGGACTCCGATCGTCGTCTTGATCAGATCCGTATGGTTGGATCGTCAATCTGAGGCTCCAAAATAAATATCCTTCTCTCTTGACCACAAAAATGATGCAATTAACATAAATTATATACTACTCTAAATGCAGAATGATGCTTGCTGTGCAATATTTATAACATGAAATGCAAATCGAAGACAATGAACATGCATGATTAGGCATTTTAACCTAAATAGATGTGTCTATATCACTCAACATAACGCAATACTTATTAATGAGGCATTATTGGGGAATGGGTGTGTTCAAGAGGATATTATGTGGCTTATTTGGTGGAAGTGCCTACTCTCGGCATCGGGAAAGAATGGATAGGACAGTGTATTTCTGACCTTTGACATTAGTACCCTCCTTCAGTCGAGGATTCTATAGAGAATGGTTGTAACCATTCACCTTAGTCATAGTTTTATTAAAACCCACTCTCTGCATATTTGCCTTATTTGGTGGCTCTCAGGGATTCACACAAAGGAGTTGAGAGCGAAAACTATGCCTAAGTCCAAATTTCATTATCTAATTATCCAGAACTTACGAGTCTTCATACTAGACTTAGAGCATCAATAAACACTCTTCTCTCACCTCACAATTATTTGGTGGATCTTATGGAAGAAAATTTTGCCTGGCTCCATAACTGAATGTTTAAGGGCTTTGACAACTAAAAATGTCTACTGATTTTTTTTTTTTCCTCTCTCTATTTTCTCTTTTTCTCCTTTGTCTCCTTCCCCCTTTTTCTTTGTGAGAATCTATGTGTATTTTTGTGAGAACCTTTCAATCATGAATTTTAGATAATTGCACTTTAATCACCCCCATGCCTAAATTTTGTAATGCCCTAATTGCAAACAGGATGGGTTCATATTCTACTTAGTTCATAATTTTAGAACAAGTTTAAGGGATGTCGGCAGGTCGGAAATGGTTGTTGCGGATGATTTCTACCTCCAATGCCAACATTGGAGGTGGAGTCAACTGTTCTTAAATTAGGAACTCTAAAGTGCTGTAAGAATGATTTGCTCAAAGAAGATAAGAAAGGTCTCGAGTTTTTTGAATAACTGGTTGCCTCTCGTTAAGCGCTAAGTTAACTGCCATTAGCTGGGTGCAATGTGTCTCAAGTGGAATGGAGGTTAAGAGATTCCTCGATCTGACACACATCATGAAGTTCAAGAAAAGGTTTAAGACGTTGGCCATTAACAATAAATGGTATAGATTCATGATCAGGAGGTGAGATTTCCACAGCTCCATTACCAAAAATTCTCCTAACTAGAAAAGGTCCGGTCCATTTAGATCTGAGCTTACCCGGGAGCAACTTAAGATGGGCATCAAATAGAAGTACTTTTTGACAAGGACTGAATGATTTATGTGAAATGTGCTTATTGATGTGCATACATCTGATTAACCTAAAATGTCTATTAATGCTTGTTCTTAGTGTCACGTTAACATTATACATTGTAAATAGTGCATAACATGCATAATCATGTATTTAGGTCAAGTTGTATAAATTGTATAGTAATTATCTCATTTTATGGTCAGGGATAGGGCAACTTTCTAATTGGGGCCTTGGATCAAAGATCCAATCATACGGATCTGATTAGGGCAACGATTGGAGTTCAACGACTCCAAGATCGCCTTGATCGGACATCCGTAGCACCAGATAGAGACCGAGGAACCCTAAAGATCAAGGGCCAAGATGGTGTTAATCCATACCTCAGACGACAAATTCCACCGCATGGGATGGGTTCGGATCGACGATCGCAGCCTAATGGCACGAAAATCGGTCCAATCCAACACCCGTGGCACCGTTTACAACACTCAGAGGATGGATGGTCATCCCAGCACCCAACCGGCCCTCAGGACCGCTGTTGCCTCACCAAAGAGTCTCCAACGTGCGATATGGGCCCTTGGATCTTAATACAACGGTCGCAAGCAAGTGCGTGCAAAATCATTCGCGTGACACAAGCCTACGCATAGCGTAGTGGTCAAGCGCGTTGCGCGAGTGCGCGACGCGCGTTCGATCTCGTAACTGCTGAGTGGGCACGCAATTGGACCCATACGATTCACATCGAGCGATGCAGATTAACTGATAGTGCCCACGCGCGATCAGACGCTCAACGCAAATGCCTAATCGTACGCGAGCGTGCGGCGATGGTGAGGGCAGTTTAAGATGTCCGATCTCTTGATCGGATGGTTGAGCACGCGTGGTCGTGTGAAGGCATTGAGAGTGTGAAGGCAAAGGAGCATGCGAGCGATGCACACACGTCGACCACGTTTAGGCCTTTAGTGACGGATAAATCCGTCACTAAGGGTCCTAAATTAATGTTTTTAATGTTGTAATGTTTAAAATGCCCCCACTCCATGCAACTATAAAAGGAGACCCCTACCATACGAATTTCTCATCCCTTCCTTCTCTCTTCCTCTCTAAAGCTTAAGAGAAGCTTGTCCCACACCCGCGATGCTCCTCAAGAGCTAAAACCAAGTTTTTGTCCTTATTCCAGAAGTGGATCCCGCGACGACGACGGCGTGCTACCTCATTCCCATTCCTCCTGCTTTGTCCTCCTTCTTCTCGCTCCATTCCTCGTCTTCCAGGTGTTGTCCTGTCCGGCTCGTCCTCCAAGCGATCGTTGAGGAGGATAACTTCTCTCTCCCATTCTTTTTACTGCTTTCTAGAGTAGATTTTCCTGCTTTCTAGTTGTAATAATTTCTTGATTTCTAGTGTAATCATTTCTTGCTTTCTTAGTTGTAAAAACATTATGCAATATCAAGTGGTTGTTCTTTCTCTCTCTTATTGTCTATATTGATTCCATTGTGATTATTTCTCCCTTTAAACAAAAGCACAAAAATATAATTGCAAATTTTAATTGACGTAGCCTCCATGTGTTCGACTTGGAATTTCTTTACAGATTTTTCGGTATAAATTTTATTTGTTGAACGGATTTCTTCGCGACTCGAACTATAATGACGGGTTTTTCAAATCCAATTCCGATAGTGTAGTCATCCGACATTCAACATTTTGGCACCGTTGCCGGGGAGGCAAAGGTTTTTTGATCTTCTTTTCGCATTTCGTGGACTTTACTATTTTCTAACTTGCTTTATCTCGTGTCTATTGTTTTGCAGATACTTCTATCAAGGAATCGTCAAGCGGTAGATCAGAGTAAAGTATAGTTGAAGATGACTGTAAGTGCTCCCCATTCTTCCCCCTCCATAGATTTCATTTCATCACATTAAATTCAAATTCCAATTAACCTAGGTGTTTGCATAAATCCTAGGATTAGTTTGGTTATTTGGATTTCCACCCACATTCATTTCACTCTCGCATATAAAAAAAACAAAAAGATATTTTTGTGGGGTAATTCAACATACACACAACATACACCCACATTTAAGGCACTTAACCAAATTGATTTTCTTTTACTCAACCGGATTCTGATATGTGGAACCGGTACATGTAAATCAACACATAAAAGAGTAGAAATCATTCTAGATTAATCATTTTTGTGTGCCTAACTCAGTGGTACAATTGTGGCTAATTATTTGAGTTGTTTGGGCCGCACCACTCAACATAGAATCAACTCACCATGTAGCTTCCTCTTAGGGTTTTCAATCTCGGTTCATACCAGGCACTCCACTTTATTTCTGATTTCAAAAGGAAAGCAATCTTCACCTGTGCTTGAAAACTTGGTTTGCCTCAAACTTGATTGAATTAAACCTAATTCTAAACCCTAAAAGCTACTTAAGCAAGATTTGAACTCTAAAATCTATTCATCCTAAATAATCTTGCTTGAAAACCCTGGTTGTGCATGCACATACACATACTCAATTGATCATTAAGGGCACAACCCATTTTAAGGGTCCACCACATTCCATAAGCACTACAATCCCAGGCCTAAATAAAATCGAGTAGACATTGGCCTTAAGGACTGATTTGCTCTTTGGGGTCCAGTCTGAGATTTTTTACGATTAACCTTCTTGTACTGATCAATCTGATGTCTAGCTAGGGGAGTAGCGTCAAATGACCATGGCTGGGGGGTACACTAGGAACCGGAGGTGCAAGCCGAAGGAAGAACCTTCTCCCCAGTCCCTCCTTCTAACTGGTTGGATTGAGCAAACACAAGTAGAGTAAATCGTTTATAATCTTAAGATGGGTTCTGAGAGTCTGTAGATCCTTAGGCTACCCCACTTAAGGACATGCTTGTTTTGTTGTGTTGTAGGGTTCTTATCCCTAGTCCTTTTGACCTTTTCCTAGTTTATGTTGGGAAGAAGGTCATTGAATCCCCGATTAGAAGGACCACTAGAGCATTCTAGGAGGTGTAAATTGGATTTTGGCCAAATTGATCTCATGACCGATCAACAGCCTCCTCTGCCTCAGGATCCATAGGAGGTATTTCGAAGGCAGCTGGAACAAATGTAGAGAATGCAAGAATGGTTCCAGAGAATGCAAGGCACTCAACCCTTGAAGGATTTTTATGATCCATCCTTACCCTATGAGGATGTTTGTGCTGTATAGGAGAATGTTAGATCCAACCCTTACTCCAATGCTTATAATCCGGGTTGGAGAAACCACCCTAACTTCTCCTGAAAAAACCCAGGGAAACAGACCCAATTCCGACCTAGCAACTATGCTCCGCAACTCCCAATGGGTCAGGGTAATGTTTATACTCAATTGCCCCTGAATCAGGTCAATTAGCTTGCTTGGAACACCTGTCAACCCATAGGGCAGGCTGATTTGAACCGACAAATGGTAGAGATGCAAGGATCTATGCTCCAGTTCATGCAGCAAATGAAACATCACTGGACAACTTGCAAATTGGGCTCATAGCTAATTCTCATCAACCCGGATCTCTACCATCTCAACCTGTACCTAACCCACGTAATATCCTCAATCCGGGCAATCAAACCCATGGGTATGGGAATCAGAGGGACCCACATGCACATGCTCAGATGGTTGAGCAAGGTCCTTCCTCTTCTTCTTCTTCGAAAATCAACGGTTCTTGGCTAATGAAGCCCCTCCAATCTTTCCTAACCCTCCCCAAGACCCAAACCCATACTCATCTGCTAATTCTGTTACCTTGAGGAGTGGTAAACAAACTCAGGATCCACGACCATGCTGTTCTGAATTACCGAATCCTGAAGAACCTGAGGAGAGAAAGGAGAACTCTGGAGAAGAAATCAAGGCTCAGGAACTTGATTCCGAAGATCCGACTCATGTTCCTTTTCCTGAGGCCTTGATTAGATCAAGGAAGAAGTCTGTTGATAGTAATGAGGAACTTCTGAATATTTTCAAGAATGTCGAGATCAATATCCCACTCCTCGACGCTATCAAACATATATCGGCTTACTCTAAATTTTTAAAGGATTTATGTACACAGAAGCGTAAGTCGAGAGAATCTGTTCTGAGGAAGGTAGTACTCTTTGAGCAGGCTAGTTTTGTTATCCTACACCACCTCCCTCAGAAAAAGAGAGATCCAGGTGCTCCTTTAATTTATTGTGTCATCGGAGATTACACTTTTGATAGAGCACTGCTGGATTTGGGTGCATCCATCAACCTAATTCCGACTTCTCTTTACGAGAAGTTTGGATTAAGTGAACTTTGGCCGACTTCAGTAACGCTGCAGTTAGCAGATCGTTCGGTCAAAATCCGTGAGGCATTATTGAAGATGTTATTCTTAAGGTTAGGGATTTCTATTTTCCTATAGATTTCCTTGTCATTGACATGGATGTACCTGAAAATCTGAGGAACACACCCATCATTCTGGGGCATTCGTTCCTGGCTACTGCCAAGGCTAACATTAACTGTGAAAGTGGTAGCATGGAAATCGCCTTTGGGGATCAAATAATGAAATTGGATATTTTTAAGGCGATTAATAAATTCGAGGATTGTAGATTTATTGAGGAACTTGAGGACGATAATGTGAATATTGAGACTTGTATGATGGTTTTTGCATTTGAAAGTTCCTCCTCTAATGATGAATTGGGCTCGCAACCCTCTATGGCAGACCCACCATCTTTTGAAGAGGCTATTGATTTTGTTCACTCTCAACCTCTTCCTCTTGATGAGTCTTCATCAGCATCTTCCTCACCTTCAATCATCAACCAGCCCCAGCTTGAACTGAAACCATTACCTGAGAATCTGAAATATCACTTTTTAGGACCACATAAGATGCTCCCTGTGATTATAAGTGCTAAATTAACAAAGGAGCAGGAGATTAAACTGATTAAGGTCCTGAAGGAACACAAGGAGGCAATTGGTTGGACTATTCATGACCTTAGGGGGATCAAGCCATCTGATTGCAATCACAGAATATTTTTGGAAGATGGATCCTGCCCTTCTCGCTAGATGCAGAGGAGATTAAATCCAAATATGCGAGAAGTGGTCAAGAAGGAGATTATTAAGTGGCTCGATGCAGGAATCATTTATCCGATCTTTGATAGTCCTTGGGTAAGTCCCGTGCAGATTGTTCCCAAGAAAGTCAGGATTACGGTTGTGACTAATTAGAAAGGAGAATCTGTCACAACTCGTTCAGCTTCCTCTTGGAGGGTCTGTATCGACTATAGGAAGCTGAACACAGCCATGAAAAAGGATCATTTTCCTTTGCCCTTCATTGATCAAATATTGGAAAGATTAGTGGGGCAGAAGTACTTCTGTTTCCTTGATAGTTACTCAGGATACAACCAAGTTCCTATCCATCTCGAGGATCAGGAAAAAATGACTTTCACCTGTCCCTACGGAACCTTTGCTTTCCGTAGGATGCCATTCGGCTTATGCAATGCACCTGTGACTTTTCAAAGGTGTATGCTGGCCATATTCTCTGACATGGTGGGAGAGTTTATGGAAATCTTCATGGATGATTTCTCTATTTTTGGAGAATCGTTTGACTTTTGTCTAGCTAATCTTGAAATGATTCTTAAACGATGCATCAAAACAAGACTGGTCCTTAGCTGGGAAAAGAGTCATTTCATGACACAAGAAGGCATTGTCTTGGGTTATGTAATCTCTAAACAGGGAATCGAAGTGGATAAAGCTAAGGTTGATGCTATCGGTAAACTTCCTCCTCCCACAATTGTCAAACAAATTTGATCATTTCTTGGTCATGCGGGATTCTACAGGAGATTCATCAAGGACTTTTCGAAGGTTGCTCGTCCTATGAGCAATCTTCTCGACAAAGAAACGTTGTTTGATTTCAATGAATCATGCCGTAAGGCATTTAATTTTCTTAAAATGGCAGTCACTTGTGCTCCGATGTTGCAACCACCGGTTTGGACAGCCCCATTTGAGATCATGACCGACGCTTCTGATTCATGGTCGGGACTGTTTTGGGTCAGAAAGTTGATAGGAAGCCCTCTGTCATCTACTACACTAGTAAAACTCTGGACGAGGCCCAGAGGAATTACACTTTTACTGAGAAGGAATTACTACCATAGTATTTGCTTTGGAGAAATTCAGGGCTTATCTCTTAGGATCTCACGTCATCATATATACCGACCACTCAGCCTTGAGACATCTCTTGGCCAAAAAGGATGCCAAACCCTGGCTTATTCGTTAGATTCTTCTGCTTCAAGAATTTGATCTTGAAGTCAAGGATAAATCCGAGGTATAGAATGTGGTGGCGGATCATCTGTCGAGACTTCCAAGTGATTCTTCTCATTCAGACATTCCGATTGCTGATACTTTTTTGGACGAGACCATCCTTACAGTTGCAGGTGTTCAAACCCTGTGATTTGCTGACATCGTTAATTATTTGGTCGTTGGTCAAATCCCCCAAGAAACAACGGGATAGACTTAAATCTAAGGCAAAATATTACTTTTGGGAGGACCCTGAACTGTACTGCATCGGCTCTAATCAAATTATTCGCTGATGCATTCTGGAGAACGAATTCAAGAGTATACTCGAATTCTGCCATGCATCTGCGTGTGGTGGACACTTCTCCGAGAAAAAGACGGCTGCAAAAATTTTACAATCTGGATTCTATTGGCCGTCTTTATTCAAGGATGCCCAAGATTTCTTGAGGTCGTGTTCCCAATGCCAGACACTTGGGAGCATAACCAAGAGAGATATGATGCCTCTAAACTCGATTCTTCCCGTCGAAATGTTCGACGTTTGGGGCATTGATTTCATGGGACCCTTACTCCCTTCATTTGGACATCAGTACATTCTCATCACTGTTGATTACGTGTCCAAATGGATCGAGGCGATTCCCACCTGAACCAATGACCACAAGGTGGTCATTGATTTCGTCAAGAAGAACATTTTCAGTTGGTTTAGGATTCCGAGGGCCATCACTAGCGATTATGGCACTCATTTCACTAATGCCCAGTTTCGTAATTTGTTGACAAAATATGGGGTTAATCACAAAATCTCCACGCCTTACCATCCCCAGACGAATGGACAGTCCGAGATCTCTAATCGGGAGATCAAGAATATTCTGCAGAAAATGGTTAGGCCTAATCGCAAAAACTAGACTCAAAAGCTTGAGGACGCTCTATGGGCCTACTGTACGGCATATAAAACACCCATCGGCATGTCTCCGTTTTGTCTGGTGTATGGAAAGACGTGCCATTTACCCGTAGAAATTGAACATAAGGCATTCTGGGCAATCAAGCAATGCAATCTAGATCTAAGTTTAGCCAGGAAGACAAAGAAACTCCAACTATCTTTGTTGGAGGAGTTTAGAAATGATGTGTATGAGAATGCCAAGATTTACAAGGCTCGAACCAAAGCTCTTCATGACCAATTGATTTCCTGCAAGAGCTTTGAGATGAACCAGAAGGTCTGGCTATTCGATTCTCGACTTAAGCTCTTTCCGAGCAAACTTAGGTCGAAATGGAATGGCTCATTCATTATTTATTAGATATTTACAAACGGAGCTGTTCAGATCTCTGACCCGAAGACGGGTAATTCATTCAAAGTCAGCGGTCAACGTCTGAAACTCGTTATTGACCATACTATTCTAGAACCCATCTCAGACACGATTGCTCTAGCCATGTTGTGACTTTTTTGGCTGGACTTCACCTAGCTGATGGCATTAAACTCAACAGTTTTACAGTCTGACTCAGAGCTGACTCGAGCTTCATATTCAGGTGATATCTTCTTCACTCTACCCTTCCTTTCATGTCTTTTATTTTCAATGCAGACATTACATTAGCTAGGCATGGGGGGGTGGATTTGTTTTTGAATCATTTTGTCAGCTCTGTGGAATTCTTGTAAATTCTATTTGTCTTCTTATATATACATAAAAAAAAAATTGAATTAGGAAGGAATACTTGGACATTAGGACCTTTTAATCTTAGAAAATATTATAGTAGGATCTGAATACTAAGACCCTTTAGGTCTTTGGGCTTAATCAGCTCGGGTATCCACTAAAATGTGGATTTGTTATTGAGTCGTCGCCATCCTGAATTCTATTTGAATTTGAGTAAATAAGTTTGGGTGATAAATACATGACTTATCAACCCGCCCTCTAATTTGAGGGAACTTTAAGTCTAAGCATCTACACACTATTCGTCACTGACTCATTGTTTGGCAGTTTTAATGGAAATTGGGTAGTTAATGAACCTTCTAGGGTGATATGGCTGGCAGGTTATCATGGGTAATGGCCCATAGGTAGGTTGTCTAGAGCCCAGTCACTGGACCACTCTCTTCTTACTACCTTTAGGTAAATCTTAGACCAGGGAAGCCACCTACTTAAAAAGAAAAAAGAAAGTCAAAAAAAAGAAAAGAAAAAGAAAAAGAAAAAGGAGAAAAGAAAGAAAAAGAAACAAAAAGAAATAAGCCACACTTCACTGCACGAGTATGGCTGGCAAGTTATCGATGATAACAGCTCATCGACCGGTTGTCCAGAACCTTGCTCAAGAAATGCACTAAAAATTCCCAAAACACTTAGGAAGAAGCGGAGAAGTAGAATAAGCCGGGGTGATATACACTGGACTCACCCTTGTGTTGACCTAATTAAAAATAAAAGTAGGGAGAAAGCTGCCGGTCATAATGATATACCTTTAGGCAGAACTCTCTTTTTAAGGTCACCTAAGGGCATAGAAACCTGAAGTCCATTCTGATTGACGATCAATGAGTCTATCACATTCACAAAAAGATGCTTAGAACTTAGGGTTCTCATCAAATCTTGGGTGGGTTGAGTGGCCATAGAAAGCCACTCAATAACCCTAAACTCAAACAAATCCAAAAAAATTAGAAAAGAAGAAAAAGAGAAAAAGAGATTTTTCTTTGAATAAGGTGAGGGCTTGAGGCGGTCTGCATTTTGACAGATACCCGGGCGCTGTTGTGTCTTTGAAAGTTTAGGTCCTAAGTAAAAATTTCTTGATGTTGAAAATGATTTTTTCTTGAGTAATCCAACCTAATTCTTTTATAAATAGCATGTAGTTTTTGCTAGGGACCAGCAAAAGATAGGAATGGGGGTGTGATGTGCATACACCTGATTAACCTAAAATGTCTATTAATGCATGTTCTTGGTGTCACATTAGCATTATACATTGTAAATAGTGCATAACATGCATAATCATGCATTTTGGTCAAGTTGTATAAATTGTATAGTAATTGTCTCCTTTTATGGTCAGGGACAGGGTAACTTTTAATATGGGCCTCGGATTGAAGATCCAATTGTATGGATTTGATTAGGGCAACGATTGGAATTCAACGACTCCAAGATCGCCTTGATTGGACATCCGTCGCACCAGATAGAGATCGAGGAACCCAAAAGATTAAGGGCCAAGATGGTGTTAATCCGTACGTCAAATGACAAATCCGACTGCACGGATGGGTTCGAATAGACGATCACAGCCTAATGGTGTGAAAATCGGTCCAATCCAACACTCGTGGCACCATTGATAACACTCAGAAGATGGATGGCCAAGATGGCGCCACATGGCGCCATCCTAGCCACCCAACCGGCCCTCAGGACTGCGGCTGCCTCACCAAAGAGTCTCCAACGTGTGATCTGGGCCGTTGGATCTTGATCCAACGGCTGCAAGTAAGCGCGTGCAAAATCATATGTGCAACACAAGCCCACGCATATCGTAGTGGTCAAGCGCATTGTGTGAGGGCGCGATGCGCGCTCGATCCCGCAGCTGTGCAATTGGGGTACGCTACGGGATTTGCATCAATTGGAGCTGCGCGATTCTCATCGAGCGCCGCAGATCAACCTATAGTGCCCACACGCGATCAGACGTGTAGCGCAAACGCCTAATTGCACGCAGGCGGGCGGTGATGGCGAGGGCAATTTAAGTCGTCCGATCCCTTGATCGGACGGCTGAGTGCACGCGGTCGTGCGAAGGCGTTGAGAGCGTGAAGGCGAAGGGGCGCGCGAGCGGTATGTGCATGTCGGTCACGTTCAGGGCTTTAGTGATGGACAAATCCATTGCTAAAGGTCCTGAATTAATGTTTTTAGTGTTGTAATGTCTAAAATGCCCCCACTCCTTGCAACTATAAAAGAAGACCCCTACCATATGAATTTCTCATCCCTTCCTTCTCCTCTCTCCCTCTCCAAAGCTTAAGAGAAGCTTGTCCCACACTCGGGATGCTCCTCAAGAGCTAAAACCAAGTTTTCGCCCTCGTTCCGGAAGCGGATCTCGCTACGACGATGACGTGCTGCCTCATTCCCATTCCTCCTGCTTCGTCCTCCTTGTTCTAGCTCCATTCCTCGTCTTCCAGGCGTTGTCCTGTCCAGCTTATCCTCCAAGCGATCGTCGAGGAGGATAACTTCTCTCTCCCATTCTTTTTACTGCTTTCTAGAGTAGAATTTTCTTACTTTCTAGTTATAATAATTTCTCGCTTTCTAGTGTAATCATTTCTTGCTTTCTTAGTTTTAAAAACATTATGCAATATCAAGTGGTTGTTCTCTCTCTCTCTCTCTTATTGTTTATATTGATTCCATTGTGATCATTTTGCGCTTTAAATAAAAACACAAAAATATAATTGCGAATTTTGATCGACATAGCCTCCCTATGTTCGACCTGAAATTTCTTTACAGATTTTTCGGCATAAATTTTATTTGTTGAACGGTTTTCTTCGCGACTCAAACTACAACGACGGGTTTTTCAAATCCAATTCCGATAGCATAATCATCCGACATTCAACACTTATCATGCAAGGCTTTGATTCGATCCTTGTAAATTTGCGAGTTCTTGTATGCGTCATTGCGTAGCTCATCGAGGTCGCTTATTTTTAGGCAACGGTGAATACCAGCCTTTCCGAGGTCCAGATTGCACTTCCGTACTACCCAAATAGGATTTATGCTCCATTTCTACAGGTAGGTGACATGCCTTCCCGTAAATAGTCCTGAAGGGAGACATACCTAATTGGGTCTTATGGGCGGTCCTATAAGCTCATAATGCTTTCGGAAGCTGGGTTTACCAATCCTTTCTATCAGGTCGAATAGTGACCTGCAGAATCTTTTTGATTTCCCAGTTTGATAGCTCGGCGAGTCCATTTGTTTGCGGATGATACGGGGTAGAAATGCAATGAGACACCCCGTATTTTCTAAGTACAGACTTGAAATGTACATTCACGAAATGTACATTCACGAAATGCTTTAGGAATACTGAATCGGGAGAATGGTTCAGTATTGGTTCGAGTTGGAATAGCTTTAATCCATTTGGACATATAGTCCACAGCAAGAAGAATATATTAGAAGCCATTCGAATTTGGAAATGGGCCCATAAAATCAATCCCTCAAATATCAAGAATTTCGCACATGATGATCGGATTTAAGGGCATCATATCGTGATGGCCCATGTTGCCTAAGGTTTAGCAATGAGCACATGCCCTACAGTATTTGTGTGCGTCTTTAAATAAAGTCGGCCAATAGAAGACGCTTTGGAGGATTTTGGCTACGATTTCATGTCCATAAAAATGGCCACCGCAGGCCTGGTCAAGACAAAATGAGATAATATCATTGACCTTTATGTCAGGAATACATCTCTGGATGATCTGGTCAGCTCCGATGAGAAAAAGATATGGATCTTCCCAGAAATAATACTTGGAGTCTGATATCAATTTGTCCTTTTTGGCTTTGGGCCAATTGGACGGAATCTGGTTTGATGCCAAGTAGTTGACAATATCTGCATACCAGGGAAGCCCAGCTTCTATGCTCAAAAGATGCTCATCCGAAAAATGCTTAGTAATAGGTACTAATGATCAATGATAGATGAGGGAAGGTGGGATAGATGATCTGCAACTACATTCTGTTTTCTTGCTTTGTCGTGAATTTTTAAATCAATTTCTTGCAAAAGCAAGGTCCAACAAATCAGACAAGGCTTCGCATCCCTCTTGGTGATCAGGTGTCCTATCGCCGTGTGGTCCGAGTATATGATTGATTATGTGAGACCCGAGAAGGTACGACCGAAATTTTTCCAAGGCAAAGACAATAGCCAGAAGTTTCTTCTTAGTGATCGTATAATTCCATTGAGCGTCGTCCAACTTTTTACTTGCTTAATAGATCACTACGAGTTTCCCGTCAACTTTTTGACCAAGGACTGCCCCCACAGCAAAATCTGACGTGTCACACATGATCTCAAATGGACGAGACCAGTTAGGGGGTTGCAATACTGGTGCCTTGGTGACTCGATCCTTGAGGATTTTTAAGGCTTCGGCACAATCATCAGAGAAATCGAAGGGAATATCCTTCGATAATAATTTAGTCAAGAGCCTGGCAATTTTTGAGAAGTTAGAAATAAAATGTCGATAGAATCCGACATGCCTCAAGAAGGATCTGATTTCTTTGACCGAGGAAGGGGCAGGGAGTTTGGATATTAAATTGATCTTTGCTTGGTCAACCTGGATACCTTGCTCAGACACAAGGTGTCCAAGAACGATGCCCTGGGGAACCATCAAATGGCTCTTTTCCCAGCTCTGGACTAGATTTACGTTGATGCATCATTGGAGGATTTTAGTCAAGTGGCCCAGGCACTCGCCGAAGGTTTTTCCAAAGATAGAAAAATCATCCATGAAGACCTCTAAGGATTCACCCACCATGTCTGAGAATATTGCCAACATGCACCAATGGAAGGTAGCAGGTGCATTGCAGAGTCCAAAAGGCATTCTATGGAACACAAATGTCCCATAGGGATAGGTAAATGTGGTTTTTTCCTAGTCTTCAGGATGAATGGCCACTTGATTATAGCTTGAGTATCCATTCAAGAAATAGAAGTATTGATTTCCCACTAATTTTTAGAGAATCTGATCAATAAAAGGTAGCAGGAATTGGTCCTTTGTGGAGGTATTCAATTTCCTGTAGTATATGTAGACTCTCCACGAATTTGCAATTCTGGTAGGGATGGATTCTCCAGACTCAGATTTGATAATGGTTATCCCAGCCTTCTTAGGTAGCACATGAATTGGGCTAACCCAATGGCTATCAGAGATAGGATAGATAATATCCGCATCAAGCCATTTAATTATCTCTTTCTTCACGACCTCTTGAAGATTCGAATTGAGTCAGCTCTATCCTTTGCGCGTAGGTTGTGAGCCTTCTTCTATAAAAATGCGGTGGGTACAGTAAGAAGGACTTATGCAGGTGAGATCATCTAAGGTCCAACCAATAGCCTTACGATGCTCTTGGAGGGCAGAAATCAAATGTGTTTCCTAATCTGTGGATAGAGAGGAGTTGATAATCATAGGAAACATGTTGTTTGAACCCAAAAAGTTGTACTTGAGATTGTCAGGAAGCGGTTTCAGTTCAAGTACCTGGTTCTCAGCAGCAGTAGGAAAGTCGGGGCTAGCCTGAGGGGGAACTAGAGGTGGTCTAGGTTCCTCAAGGTGTAATTGGGATTGGGCTTCTAAGGGTTCTTGCTCAGGAATATCTATATCGAGATCAGCAATAGGATCCTCGAGAAGTGAATCAACCCTATTTATTTCCTGTATTATACCACAATTGATTCCTCTATGGGACTAAAAAATATTAATTTTCATCGTCTTATCCCCGAATTTTATTTCCATTTAGCCCTCCCCGTAGTTAATGATTGCCTTGGTTGTTGCTAGGAATGGTCTCCCCAAGATTATAGGTGTATATTTTAGGTTTTCTAGTATATCCATGTATAATACAATAAAATCTACTGGGAAATAGAAATCCCAGACTCTTACAACTACATCCTTCAAAATTCCACGGGGTGACTTAATAGATCGATCAGCTAACTGTAATGTCACTTTTGTGGGTTTAAGTTTAGAATCCTCAAAATATTTTAGGAGGGATGTGGGAATGAGGTTAATGGATGCACCTAAATCTAAAAGAGCTTGGTTAAATTCTAAATCCCCAATCTTGTAGGAGATCAAAGGGGTGCCAGGGTCTTTCAATTTCTGTGGAAGCTTGCTCAAGATAATGGAGCTAACCTGTTCCGATAGCAAAATAGGACTTCCGTCAAAATTCATCGGCTTTCTCTTAGGAGTGCATATGTTCTTTAAAAATTGCACTTAAGCCGGTACATGATGTATAGCATCCATCAAGGGAATGCTAATCTCGACTTGCTCAAAGAGCTTGATCAAGTCCTCGTCAACTTGAGGTGGTTTCCTACCCTTATTTCCTTTGGTCAAGGCCTTAGGAAAAGGTGTGGTCTTAGGCTCCTCTGGAGTGGGTTTTGTAGTGCCTGAGTTATCCTTAATAATCACTCCGGATTGAGATGTACTAGGTTTATGTTTAATGTATCTCTTAGGCTCAGGATCCTCAGTACACTTACCACTATGGGTTGTGACGGAATGTAATCCTGTAGGATATGGAGGAGTAGGTAGGATAGGTGGCTGTTGCTGCTGAGATGAGTCAGGTACAAAAGTTGATGCTTCTAACCCATCTTGATATATAGGTGCAGAAGGGCCTGGTTGAAAATAATGAATTTGACCTTGCTTTGGGTTCACAATGTACCTCTGATTTGGCACATTAGGGTCTGGCAGAGGTTGCGAGGGTAATGCATCTAGCTGGCGAGTCCTAGCCATTTGTGCGATCTGGTTGCACATATCTGCCATATCCTCAGTATGATGCCCCTACATAGCAGCATTAGTCTTCTGCATATCAGCCAGGGTCTGAAGAATAATGCTCATTTGATCATCTTTACTAAGCCCATGTTGAAAATTCGGATTGGGCCTAGGTTGAGCAGGCTAATATGAGTGCGGATTTTGTGGTCAGGGTGGATATTGAGGTCTAGAAGTTTGAGGATAGGAATTCCCCGACCAAGAGAAGTTAGGATGATTACGCCACCTAGGATTATAGGAGTTGGAATAGGGGTTGTTCTGGATGGCGTGGAGTTCCTTACAGGGTTGAGGAGCTCCAAAAAAATTAGGATAATGGGGTTCAGAGGAGCCCCAACTAGGATAAGTAGGTTCAGAGTTTCCCTCGAATCCAGAGTCAGAAGGGGACGGATTCATATCCATCTCGGTGTGGTGAATATTATGCATGGCCTCCCTCCTTGCGGGCGGTTGTGCATGCATGTTCTGTTGAGAAGAAGCGACCTTTTGCAGCTGGCGAGTCAAATCGTCAAGCTTTTTCTCAATTAATGAGACTTTATCCAATCGATATGTTGACAGAAGAGGATAAGTCTTGTGCTTCATGTGTCCCGCGTGTGTTCATCAATGCTCGGGTAGTTGTCCTGTCGAACATACCCATGGATGCATTGTTATTGAATTCTTAGCCATATTTTCGAGAATTTCCCAAATAACATTCTCATGCTTGCCCATGAAATTGCCTCCACAAGATGCATCGGTGAAAAGCCAAATATCTTCACGGAGTCCCCGGTAAAAAGATTGGACTTGTTCCCATTTGGGAACTCCGTGATGTGGGCATTTCCGCATGAGATTGAGAAAGCGATTCCATGCCTCATGAAGTGGTTCCCCTTCATTTTGTTGAAAATGCATAACTTGATGCCTTAGGGGGTTAGTATGCCCTACTGGGAAGTATTTCCTTAGAAATTCAGTTTGCAATTCATCCCAGGTATTGATCAGTCGATTTAGAGACCGATACCAGTGGGCAGCTTTCTCTTTAAGTGAGAAAGGGAACATCTTCATGAGTAGAGTGTTCTAGTTTTGAACAGTTGGTCCGAGAGTCTCAGCCAAATGTTTCAACTCTTGAATGTGTTGGAATGGGTCTTCATAACCCATCCCATGGAAATGGGGGATCAAGCTGATAATATTCGGCTTGAGTTTGATCTTAGGTACCCCAACCGGAATACACACTCTGGGCTCGATAGCTACTTCTACGGGATTATAATGATCCCACATTTATGGACCTGCTTTAGGGTTTGCCAACCCATTGATAAGATCTGTGAGTGTATAGAGCTGGTTTTGCGGTTGCTGGATGTCGTCTTCTCCTTCTAGACTAGGGTTCTCCATTAAGTCAAAGTCAGAAAGCGGAGAACCTGGGTTGGATGTAGATGGGTCAGAGAAGATAGGGATCAGATCAGAAGAAGACCCAAACAAGTTAGTCGGGTTCTGTCCTTGACGTGAATGAACTATTAGAGGAGGTCTTAAGATTGGTCTTAAGGACCTCATACCATGCATGCACTATAGGAAAGATGAGGGACTATATTTCAATCAGACCCAATTGAGACACCCAAAAATATATTTGGATGGCTTAGGCTTATTAGAGACAATGATCTCTAGATCATAAATCTACCCGCTCGAGAATTACTTTGGCAGCCAGAGAGGGAGAGTCCCGCAAGGACCCTTACACGGTAGAGCACCCCCAAGGGTTACAGGGTTTCCCCCACCTGACCTCTCTTGTCACTACGGTTCCAAGTAGATCGGATATGTGTGGATTGAGGTCCTAGGTCTATCAAATTTTAAGACTATTTGTGCCTCAAATTATCACTTGATTAAGAGTTTATTTTAGTTGTGGACTAATTTTTAGGTTTATTAGGTAACCAAGTGAACCAATTCCACCTGACCTATCCTAATGTTAAGGATGCAATCCGAGTTAACTCACCCAAATCACCCTATTTTGGTTCAGCAAATAGGTTATTAAGTCACTTCTTTTAGGGTTCAAGTGATCTTAGGGCTTGTATTTTAGGGTTAAGTTGTAAATCGATTCAACCAAGGCTTAGGTAGCATACAATGTGGATGATATTTTCCTTTATAATTGTAAATGTGCACTAGATAACCCCTAAAATGTTAACCCTAATTTGGCTTTAAACTGGAGTCCAATTCAAAATTTAATGATCCCGTCGGACCCAATCAAGAATGTTCTACTCCACGGGTTCAATTTACTAGTCCCTTTAGGTTCAGAAATTTTTGGGTTGTGTTTTCTAGGCCAATCCTAGTTCAGAATTTTTAATTTCTTGCCACAAATGAAACTTCTAAGAAAATTTGGCAAGATTGAGTCCTATATTTATTTTACCCCTTTTTGTTTTATTGAAATTAAGAAAGAGGGGATCAAGAAGATAGGAGAGAGTTACCTGCTATGGAGTGGTTGTCCTCATGTTCCAGAAGTCAGGCGCATCAGTTTAGTTCATGCAAAACAACCAATCAAGGCAGATATGTTAGAAATCAAGAATAATAGTGATAAATGCATGTTGCTCCCCGGCAACGGCGCCAAAATGCTAAACTCGCTTCGATCGTATTATAAAATTGTCGCTTCCTAGGCAAGGCCAGAGGAAGGTGGGTTATTTAGTGGGTGTTTTGGGTGGATGGGAAGGCTAACAAAGAGAGGGGTTTTGATGGGTGGAGTACGACAGAGGTTATGGGTGTGTTGGCGAGGCGGATGGAGGTGTGTAGCGTGTAGATGTCCTCGTTGGAGGGGTTGCCAGAGGTGAAGATGAAGGGTAGCTCCGGTAGGTACTTGTGCACAACAAAACGAACCTCTCGATCCTAGATCAGTCTAGGAACTTCAGGGAAGATCCCTAAAGCTTTTCCCTATTTCTACGTGCTAGGAGAAGGGGCTCGGTGATGTGGCAAAGATGCTCACTGGAGCCCTTAAAGTTGGTGGTAGGTTATTGCTTAAACGGGGTTGGAATTTAAAATTGGAGAGATGAGAAGGTAGAGGGAAGAAAGGGGAAGAAAAACCCTAACCTAATTTAGAGGAATGAGAGGGGGAGACTGATGGCGGTGGAAGGTCGCTAGCAAAGAATCGGAGAAGGAATTGAGCCGATGAAGGAGTAGAGAACCTACTGCTGGGCTGAGAAGCTAGGTGAGTGAGAGATGAAGGCGGCTGCACCCTCGTTTGATGGAGAGAGGCAGTGGAGCGAAGGGGTGGAGAAGATCTCAAGGTATGGCAATGGCAGCACACGGAGGAAGAAGAGAAGGCAGTGGTTGCGCTCGGATTCTAGACGACTCGACTTGGAGGAGCATCACGAGGCTTTATAGAGCCTCGGCCGTGCATGAATTTGTTGCAGGAGGTAGCAAGAAGACCTTCCAACAACTCATATCTCTACATTTGTTTTTGATCAGAGATCGTGGGTTGTTGCAATGATGGCAGTCGGCGAGATGTATATCGATCGACGCAGAACGGAACGGCGAACAACTTCGCCTCAGAGGTCGAGCTCAGCTGATGCTCGAAGCTGCCACAAATGGCACTGGAAAGTCATCGGTCAGTTCGGTCAACGGTTCCGTGGCTGCTGAAGGAAGATGACGTCGGGGACCAGTTCGCAATAAGAGAGGGACCTAATAGTAATGAAATTGGACCTTCTTGCAAACATTTTTAGGAATTTAGGGACCTAAATGCAAAATAGGTGAGAATATTGTCAAATTAGGTCCAGCTTTTTATGGAAGCTCAATTAGGATCTAAGGAATCTGGTGGTCATGTCAATTTTGAGTTTTGAAGATGTTTGGTTGGTAAATCCTCCATTTAAACTCATTTGACATTAATTATTCACCTAGGTTATTATTTTAGGTTTAATTAGCTTCTTTGACATATGTGATCAAATTAAACTTTGTGGGATATTTATTTATAATTTTTAGAAGGTTTAATTTGCAATATTTTCATCAAAATCCTATCAAACTAGGTCAGATCAAACATAGGGTTTAATTATTCTCTTTAATAGCACAATTTCAAAGGAAACACTAAATTTGTTATTCTGACCTGTTTTGCAGTCATTTTGTGTTTATTTTGATGAATCTTCCTTCATATGATATTGTATATTTTTTTTATGTATTATTTAGGCCAACTTACCTTAGGATTTAGCTAAATTAGGTGAGTTATAGAGCATGATGGCACTGCCATCATCAGGTACCTTTATGTCACGGACCAGAAAATTCATTGGAAATAGATAATTCTGGACCTTGGCAATACTATCCTTAAAAATTCCTCGTGGTTGAATGGTAGGTTGGTCTTCCAATTGAAATTGAACCTTAGTAGGTTTAAAATCACCGAATTGAGATTCCTTGAATAAGACTGGGGGAATAATATTAATGGAGGTACCTAAGTCGAGAGGGGCACGAAAGAAGATGGTGTCATTTATGACAACCGAGATGGGTGATGCGCTTGGGCTTTTCTTTGTGAAAGACAGCTTGCTCTGAAAAACTGAGCTTGCTGTCTTAGAAAGGACCACCCTTTCTAGATCTTAAGCCTGCCATTTTGGAGTATATCTTTCTTTCAACAATTTATCATAGGAAGGGGTGGTATCTAGGAGGGGGATATTAGTCTCGACTTTCCCAAATAAATTCAAAAGATCTTGGTGAGAGGGCTTTGATTTCTGATTAGAAGGATTAGATTCCAGTACTTGAGAGTGAGAGATAAGATTTGAATTTAGTGTTTTGGGTGTTTCTTTTTCTTCTTCCTAAGTGGGGTTAGGAGAGTCGATTTGCATAGGTTGAGAGTAGGTTTCATCAATTTGATTTGAAGGCCCTAAATCAGTGGTGGTTTTCCCACTCCTTAATGTATCTGCATATGTAGTTTGGTTATCACTAGGAGGAGGTGGGGGGGCTTGTTGTTGATGGAAACCGAGTTGGTATTGAGGTATCGAGTTAATAGGAGGTTGATTAGTGTGGTTCTGATGTTGGTATCCACTCGGGTGTTGGTTCCTTTGATTGACAAATTTTGGTGTGGGCTAGGATGGTGAATGTCCTACAGGTCTTTAGGTCGGAATAATCCCAACTTGATCAATGAGATTGTTAATAACATGGGTGATTTCCATTGTTTTTCTTTGCATCTCCTATAGGGTTTTCATCATCTGGGCATTGATGTCTTCTTGAGATGGCCCATATTGATAAGTTTGATTTAAACCATACCCTCCAAACGGGTTTTGTTGTTGGTGAGGAACCGGGTTGGTCCAGGAGTGAGTCGGATAGTTCCTCCAATTAGATGAAAATTTTCAATTGCTCCTGGAAGGTGGAGACATATTGAGTGGGGTAATGATTTGGATAAGTATAATTCCCCGTTGAACCATAAAAAGCCTCAGAATAATGATTATACTTAGCACGGGCAGTATTTAGGTTATGAAAATTTTCTCTCTTTGGGATGTTAGAAGGGTGAGATGTGGAATGTGTGGAGCTTGGGTAGGTGTGGTAGGACTCCCTAGGTTGGCTAGGTTTGCTAAATCCCTATTCAACTGTTGTTGATTAGTTTGTAGTAGAGCCATTATGAAGTAGAAATCAGGTGGGGGGGCTTGATTAAGTAGCTCTTGGGTGGATAGATTGGGGAAAGAAAAATTAGCATGCAGGTTAGAGAACCAATTTTGATTTTCCATTTTTAAAGAAGAGGAAGAATGCAGGAAAAGTCTTTTTGGGGAGGCAAAAATCAAGTGGTCCCTCCAAGTGTGGAGTTTTGGACCACCTCTCATGCAAAATGGAAGACGAAAGTCTGGATTTTCAAAAATCAGACACCAATAATGTGATGGTGGTGGAATGGTGAAGCAAAGAAGCAACAAAATGAATTTTAGGATTCCATCACTCTCAATTTTTCTTGCTTTTTATTTTTTTGATAATTTAAAGAGTTTTTAAGAGATTTTATCTTTGTTTTTGATGAGAAAAGGCCAGGGTACCAACCTGAAGTATGCGGGAAGAAAAGAAACTTGAAGCTTTTGCTCCAAGTGCTCCAAATCCTACTCCCGCTCCTAATTCTCACCTGAAATCAAAAGTGACAAAATTTCATGAAGTTCAAGAAAGCAAGAGAGAGATCAAAATGTGACTAGGTCGTGCCTCCCCGGCAATGGTGCCAAAAAGTGGGTGGTTATGGGTGTTTTTGGTGCCAACTTATGCTACCTTTTGGTGGTGGTTGAGGGGTGAAGAGATGGCTAAGGTTGGCGCCAACATGAAGTATAGGTGGAGGTAGCTAAGGTGGACCTAAATAGGGTTTAGTTGGTGGAGCTATTTAGGTAGGTTTTTGGGGATAGGTTGGGTTGCCAAGGAGGTGCCTAGCTAAGCTAAGCTAGCTTAGCTAACTTAGCTAGTGGGGAGTAGGGTTGGAGGCTTTGGAGCTAGGGTTTTAAGGGGGAAGAGCTGGGGATAGTTGGAAGGACTGCACTGGAGCTGATGTCTACTGAAGGGAGCTGAAGTAGAGCTCAGTAGCTAGCTTAGTTAGCTAGTTCTTTGCTAGCTGCTAAGCCAAGCTAATTTGAGCTAGATTCTCTTGATCTGAGCAGAGGTGAGCTGGGTTTGGTCTTCCCGGAGATTACCTAGTGTTGAAGTGAAAAATCTACGCAAATAGAGTTGAGTTTGGCAAAACCCATTGTTGTAGTATGATTTGCGAAGAAATCCGTCAACAAATAAATTTTACTGAAACTAGAAAAGAATTTCAGGTCGAACATAGGGAGGCTACGTCTATTTGAAATCCGCGATTATATTTTTTTGTAATTTTTTTTTGTTTAAAGGAGAGATACTCACAATGAATCGATACAAAACTAGAGAGAGAGAGAGCAAAACACTTTTATAAACTAGATAATGTTTTTACAACTAGAAAGTGGGAAATATTACAACTATAAAGCAAAAAAATCTACTCTAGAAAGTAGTAAAAGAGAAGGGAGGTGAGAAATTATCTTCCTCTTCGGCTGCTTGGAGGACGAGTCGGAACGGGCGACATTTGGAAGACGGAGAGCGGAGATGGGAGATGAAGAATTGGAAGAGCTGGGGGTGAGGTAGGATGTCGTCGTCGCAGGATCCACTTCTAGAATGGTGGCGAGAAGACGACCACGGGAGCTCCACGAACGGGATGAGAAGTGGACAATTTTTGTTTTTAATTCTGGAGGAGCATCCCGAGTTTGGGATAGGCTTCTTTAAAGATTTGGAGACGGAGAGAGAGGTGAAGGAAGGGATGAAGAAAGTATGGGGTTCGTAGGGCCTTTTATCGGTGTAGATTGAGGGGCTAATTAGGTCATTTCATTGTTAAACATTAAATGAATAGTCCTTTAGTGACGAATTTATTCGTCACTAAAGCCTAAACATGGCTAAAACTTCGCGCTCACGCTCGCTGCTTCGTCTTCTACGCACAAACGCCTCACACATGATTGCGTGATCTCAGCCGTCAATATGGCTTAAACGCACACATGGTCGCTTCTTCAGTGCCTTTGCTCGCCCGCATATGATGGCACGTTGGATCGCATGTCATCGCGTGCATGTGCGATCCTCGCCCATCCCTCACGCCACGTCACTCCCATCTGCACTGCTTACGCTTCTTCTAATAGTCCAATTTCGTGCACACCTCAATTTTAGGCGCATGGAATCGAACCCGCGTCATTGGCTTCTTCGTAGCGCCCTTCACCAACGTGCTACACATGCGTTTGAGGCGCATTTATGAATTCTTCCTCCAGCGCTCTCCATCGTTGGATGGTGATCCAACAGTGGAGATTGATCTTACCTTTGTGAAGAAGGGCTACGGTGATGTGGGCAGTGATGTGTGCGACTGGGATGCCGTCCATCTTCTTTGAGTTGCAGATGGTGCCATGGATGTTGGATTGGATCGATTTTCGCGCCATTGGGCTACGATCGTCGATCTAAACCCATCCATGTGGTCAGATTTGTTGTCTAAAGCATAAATTTACACCATCTTGACCCTTGACCTCTGATCTTTCTCGGACTGCCTCTGATACTACGGAAGTTCAATCGGGGCGATCTTAGAGTCGTTAAACTTCGATCGTCACCCTGATCAGATCTGTATGGTTGGATCTTTAATCCGAGGCCTCAATTAAATGTCACCCTATCACCTGACCATAAAAAGGAAAAATTAACCTAAATGCAAGATGATGCATGTTATAAAATATTTCTAATGTATGATGCTACTATATGCCTAAGAACATGTATAAATAGATGATTTATATGATATAAGCGTGTTTACATCACACCTCCATGCCTATGTTTTGCTAGTCCCTACCAAAACTACATGCTATTTATAAGAGAATTAGGTCAGATTTCTTGGGCAATAGTTATTTTTCAACTCTTATGAATTTCAACTAAGACCTGAACTACAGAGACACCACAGCGCCCAGGTGTCTGCCAAAATGCAGACCGCCTCAAACCCTTGCTTATTCAAGGAAGGATCTTTTTCTTCTTTTTCTTCTTTTCTAATTTTTTTGGATTTTTGAGTTTAGGGTTTCGGAGCAGCTTTCTACGGCCACTCAACCCACCCAAGACTTGAAGAGAACCCTATGTTCAAAGCATCTTTATGTGTGAAATGTGATAGACTCACTGATCAGTAATTAGAACGGACTATGGGTTTCTACACTCCTAGGTAACGTTGAAAAGAAATTCTACCTGAAGGTATTTCTATTCGACTGGTAGCTTTCTCCCTACTTTTATTTTTATGGGGTCAACACAAGGGCGAACTCAGTGTATATCTCCCTGGCTTATTCTACTTCTCTGCTTCTTCCTAAGTATTTTGGAATTATACATGCATTTCTTGAGATGGGTTCTAGGCAACCTGCCAATGGGCTGTTATCCATGATAACTTGTTAGCTATACTCGTGCGGTGAAGTGTGGCTTATTTCTTTCTTTTTTTTTCTCCTTTTCTATTTCTTTTTATTTTCTTTTTGGATATTTTCTATTTTTTTCTTTTTTTTTTAAGTAGGTGGCTTCCCTGATTTAAATTTACCTAAAGGCAGTAGGAAAATAATGGTTGTGTGACTGGGCTCTGGACAAGCTACCAATGGGCTGTTACCCACGATAACTTACCAGACATACCACCCTAGAAGGTTCATTAGCTACCTAATTTCTGTTAAAACTATCGAAAAGAGAGTAAGTGCAAATAGTGTGTAGATGTTTAGACTTAAAATCCCCTCAAATCAGAGGGTGGGTTGATAAGTGGTGTACTTATCACCCCAACTTGTTTAACTAATTAAAATCTGAATTTAGAATGGCAAGGACTCAAGAAACAAGTCCACATTTTAGTAGACACCCGAGCTGATTAAGCTTGAAGACCTGAAGGGTCTTAGTGTTCAAATCATACAGTTTCATTCTCTAGGATTGAAAATTTTCTA
Organism: Thalassia testudinum; assembly: GCA_037157565.1. Classification (NCBI taxonomy): domain Eukaryota; kingdom Viridiplantae; phylum Streptophyta; class Magnoliopsida; order Alismatales; family Hydrocharitaceae; genus Thalassia; species Thalassia testudinum. Next base: position 2,169,954 of record JAZHRO010000080.1, read on the forward strand.
AAGCCCAAGTTCTCTTTCCTAATTCCATAAATTTTTTTTAATAAATAAAAAGAAAATAAAAAGAATCTATGGAGCTGACGAAATAATTCAGAGATGAATATCCACCCCCATGCCTATTTAATGCAATGTCCTCATTGTATTAAAAAGACATGAAACTGAGTGGAGTAGAGTAGAAAGCGCCTGAATTGCGTGAATAAAAGGTCGGCTCTGAAATGAAAAGAAACTATATACGTGCTGAATTTAGTGCCTTCAGCTAGGCACACTATACAAAGAAGATGAAATAAAGAATTCACAGATGTAGGTCAGATCAGAATAAAAAGATTCACCTCAGGACCTACTAGCAGATGTCCACAGATATGGACCAGATTGTGGTGTAGACCCATACCACATGGTCGAGTATATCTAACATTTTGGATAAAAATTATCCAAAACCTAAGATCAGCATGCAAGCGGGGTTGGGCCTGCGATTTGTCAGGATGCAACCCAAGACCAAAAAGTCAGATTACAGAGAAATTAAGCTCAAAAGGATAATCAATGAATGTGCACTTGGGTTGGACATCCTCTGAGTCAAAGATGTCATAAGGGTCCTAGTAGAAGGTTGGTGGTTTCAGACAAACAAACACCCTTAGACTCGGTCTTTTGCTTCCTCCGGAATTGGTTTCCCATATCATCATTTCTCAATTCCTATCCTTTGCAATTAGAACTTTAGATTTTGGGACCTCTTGCATGATAATCACCTCATTTAAAATTTCCAAGTCCAAGATTAATGGCTGAATCAAAATTGACTTGGGTCTAATGATCTCAAAATCAAATCATCAACATGCTCAATGGGGTGTGATTGAGGAATGGGGCTTTGAATTGAATCCTTAATAACAGGATCTAAATCTGCCATGCGAGCCCCAACAGGATCAAATTCGTCAATTTTAGGGCCATCAAATGATTCATCGAATTGCTTAGGCCTAGTCGTCTCACTGAAATCGTGTGTTGTAAACTCAGGTGAGACTTCGCATAATGATTCTTCACCTTTAGAATCAAAGAATTCTAAATTCGCATTATTGTATTCTCAAAATCAACAATCACTTTCTATTCCATGGAGACATACGTTTTGATGTAAACACATTTACACTACTTAAGATGTCTATTTATGCATGTTCTTAAGCATAGGATTGCATTTCATGATATAAATATTACATAACATGCATCATCTTGCATTTAGAGTAGTTTGAATAAAATGGAGGTTAATTGTCTCCTTTTATGTGCTTGGACATGGCAAACATTTTATCGGGACCTCAGATCAAAGATCCAACCATATGGATGTGATCAGGGCGATGATTGGAGTTCAACGACTCCAAGATTGCCCTAATCAGACATCCGTAGCATCATATAGTGACTGAGGAACCCTAGAAGATCAAGGGCCAGGATGGTGTAAATCCGCACATCAGATGACAAATCCAACCGCACGGATGAATTTGGATCGAGGATCGTAGCCCAACGACACAAAAATCGAGTCAATCCGACATCCGTGGCACCATCTACAACTTCCAAAAGATGGACGGCCAAGATGGTGTCACGTGGCGCCATCTCAGCCGCCCAAATGGCCGCTTGCATTCTATGAAGACCGCGCACCCGCCCCCTCTCCGCCGTTGGATCTCAATCCAACGGCTATGGACGCGGCTCTTTAAAGTCATCCGCGTGACCTTTTGGGCGAGGCGGCGCAGCGGTCCAGCGTCTTATGGCGAGGCGCTGGCGCGGGTTCGAGCCCTGCCAAGCGATTTCTGAGGCGAGCGGGCGCGCCTTCATCAACCGTCAGATCGCAATCCAACGGCCGCACGCACCAATAGCGTTGACGTGCGATTGAACGCGCGGCGCAGACGCGCAATCGGATGTGCGGGCGGGCGCGCAATGCAGCGGGAGAAGGCGCGACTTAAGCCATCCGATCTCGCGATCGAATGGCTGAGGATCGCTGGACGTGCGTGTACGTTGGGCACGCGGGTAGCTGAAGCGACGCGCGTGGGCGCGGAAGCTACGCCCACGTCAGGGCTTTAGTGACGGATTTATCTGTCACTAAAGACCCCTCATTTATTATTTTGAACTTGTAATGTCCATTTTGCCCCCACTCCTTGCAACTATAAAAGGAGACCCCGTCCATACGAAATTCTCATCCCTTCTTTCTCCTCTCTACCCCTCCAAAGCTCAAGAGAAGCTTGTCCCACACCCGGGATGCTTCTCGCGGGATAAAGTCCAATTTTCGTTCCCCTTCGGAAGTGGATCTCGCGACGACGACGGCGTGCTGTTTCGTTCCCGTTCTTCTGCTTCGTCCTCCTTCGTCCTGCTTCGTTCTCCTTCATCCAGGCGTCGTCCCGTCCAGCTTGTCCTCCAAGCAATCGTCGAGGAGGATTTCTCTCTCCCTATTCTTTTTACTGCTTTCTAGTATAGATTTACTGCTTTCTAGTGTAGTTTTGTTCGTCTTCCAAGCAATCGTCGAGGAGGGCATTTCTCCCTTCATTCTTTTAATGCTTTCTAGAGTAAATTTATCGCTTTCTAGAGTAATTGTTTTATGCTTTCTAGTTGTAATGAACAATCTCCTCAATGAAAAATTCCTTGTTTATTCTACATCTCATTTTGATTTCTCTGTGTAATATTCTCTCTCTCTTCTATTTATTGTAAATAATTATATAGTTTTAAATTGAATTATTCTGTGACAAATAAAAAGAAACGCGTAGTTTCTAAATCAAACGTCCTCCTCCCTGTATTCGACCCGGAATTTTAATTTCGGTATAAATTTTATTTGTTGAACATGAATTCTTCGCTTTCGAACTACAACGACAGGTTTTCCAAAATCGAACACGTTAGCGTAGCGATTCGTATACGTTCAACATTTTGGCGCCATTGTCGGGGAGGCAACAATTTCTGATCTTTCGTTCGCATTTCTTGCAGTTTATTTATTTTCTAACTAGCTTTCTCTTATGTCTATTGTTTTGCAGAGACCTCCATCAAGGAATCAACAAGCGGTAGACTGGAGTAAAGTGCAGTTGAAGACAACTGTAAGTGCTCCCCCATTCTTTCCCCCTCCATAGATTTCATTCGCCACATTGAATCCAAATTTCAATTAACCTAGGTGTTTGCATAAATCCTAGGAATAGTTTGGTTGTTTGGATTCTCACTTACATTCATTCCACCTTCATTTATATATATATAAAAAAAAGATAATTTTGTGGGGTAGTTTTCAACAAACACACAACATACACCCACATTCAAAGGCACTTAACCTAATTTATTTGTTTCTACTCAACCAGGTTCTGATCTGTGGAACCGGTACACATAAAGAAACACATAAAAGAGTAAAAATCATTCTAGGTTAACCATCCTTGTGTGCTTAACTTAGTGGTGCATATGTGGCCAGTTGTTTGAGTTGTTTGGGCTGCACCACTTCAATTAAAATCAACTCATCAAGTAGTTGCCAATTAGGTTCAACTCTTAGGGATTTACCATGCACTCCACATTCTTTTTAAGCTTCAGAGGAAAACATTTTCACCCGTGCTTGTAAAACTTGGTGTGCTAATGAAACTTGTTTGAGAATACCTAAAGTTGAATCCTAAAAGCTACTAAGTAAGATTTGAACCTTAAAATTCACCACATCAAAAACAATCTTGGTTGAAAACCACTGGTTGTGCACGCACACACAAATCAATCAGTCATTAAGGGCACAACCCATTTAAAGGGCCCATCACATTCCAAAGCACATTCAAACCTAGCCCTAAATAAAACAGAGTAGACGTTGGCCTTAAGGATTGGACTTGCTCTTCAGAACCCAGAAGGAGATTATTTTCGATTAGTCTGTTTCTACTGTTCAATCTGATGTCTAGCTAGGGGAGCAGAGTCAAACGATCACGGCTGGAGGGTACACTAGGAACCGGAGGTGCAAGCCGAAGGAAGAACCTTCTCCCCAGTCCCTCTTTCTAACTGGTTGCATTGAATAGATAGAAGTAGATCAAATCGTTCCTTTATCTCAAGATGGGTTTTGGGAGTCTGTAGGTCTGTAGGCTAACCCATTTAAGGACAGGTTTGATTGTTTGTATTGTAGGGTACCTTTCTTCCTCCAGTGTCTCACGAATCCTTCCACATATTTCACGCATTCCCGCTCTTTCCCTCCTGTTGTGAATTATCCTCAACATGACGATTATCCCAACTCGTATTGTAATCAACCATCAGTTAGTTGGGATAATTCAGATTGGGGATACAATTCCGGACCCCCGTGTTTAGGGTCTAACCCTGAACACTTCGATTCTGATTTCTATCCTTCTCAGAGCTACATCGATTATAGATCATCTTCCTTTCATGCACAACCTAATACGATCTACAATCAAGAAGGATACACCGATCCTTACCCATCCTCTGATTTCACTGCCTTTAGGTCATCACCATCTTTTCAACAATCTGAAATGACCTATTATCAGGAAGGGTATAACGAATCTCAATTCATTAATTCCTCTGCATTGATGTCAAACCCGCCCAACCCTGAACCAACTCATTTGGTTCAGGTTAACCAGGTTCAAGATAAGGTTCTGGCTAACTTGAGGAATATCATTCAATCTTTAGAAGTTCAGCCAATACCTTACATTGAGAGATTGGAGCCCCTGATTGAAATGATTGATGATTTAAACAATTCTTTGTTGGATGGCTCCAGGATGTTAAGGATAAGAACCCGGGTGAGTTTCTACTTGGGAAATTAGCGAAATTGAGGATGAGATTCGTGGTTGCTTTGATTCAATCTTGGAATAATTCCCAGGATGAACCCTCTTTAGGAAAGCCAATGACAGAACCCGCTCAGGCACATGTTGGGGGGGACACGTGTTACGAGGCTGACCAGATTGAATTAAAACAACCAATTAAGGATGATATGATTTCTTCACCTGAGTTCCCTGAGCCAGGTTACAAGGAAACGTATGTCTCCTTGGAACAGAAAGTGACAACTGATTTTGGGACATACATTGATACGGATCCTGATTTCTTTGATGGTGAAGATTCAAGTTGCGAAGTCTCACGCGAGTTTTCTGAACATGATTTCTGTGAGACGATTGGGCCTGAGGAATCTGATAGATCATTTGATAGCCCAATAACTGAGGAAACTGATCTTAGGGCACACATTATAGATCTAGGATTACATTTCCTGGATGAATCAATTCAATGCCCTGATTATCAGTTACACCCCGTTGAGCTTATCGATAATTTTGTTTCTGAGATAATTAGACCCAAGTCAATTCTGATTTTGCCACATCATTTAGACTTGGAGATTTCAGATGGGGTGATTAACATGCAAGAGGTCTCGGAATTTAACATTCAGAATGGAGGCTAGGAGCTTGGAAGTTATGATTTAGGAAGTTAATTTTGGAGGAAATAGAAGATTGAGTCGAAGGGTTCCTTTTAAGCTGAAATCATCAAATCAAAGCCCTTACGACATTTGTTTCGAGGATGTCAAACCCAAGCACACATTCAACGATTATCCTCTTGAGCTTCAATTCTCTGTAACCTGACTTTTTGGTCTTAGGTTGCATCCTCATAAATCGCAGGCCTGACCACGCTTGCATTCTGATTTTAGGTTTTGGGTAATTTTTATCCAGAACCTAAGATATTCTCGATTATGGGGGATGGGTCTGCACCACAATCTGGTCCACATCTGTGGACCGTTGTTGAGAGGTCAGGGGATTCTTCTGTGTATTTTAATTCTGACCTGCACTTGTGAATTCTTCATTTCTTTTCTTTGTATAGTGTGCCTAGCTGAAGGCACTAAATTCAGCATATATACAGTTTTTCTTAATTTTCATCTCGGAGCGGACCTGACATTCACGCAATTCAGGTGCTTTCTTCGCTTTTCCACTCTGTTTTATGTCTTTTTAATATAATGAGGACATTGCATTAGATAGGCATGGGGGCGTGGATATTCATCTCTGAATTCATTCGTCAGCTCCGTAGATTTATTTTATTTTCTTTTATAAAAAATAAAAAAAAATTCGGAATTAGGAAAGAGAATTTGGGTTTAAGAAAATTTTCAATCTTAGGAAATACTACATTAAGATCTGAACACAAAGACCCTTCAGGTCTTTGGACTTAATTAGCCTATGTATCCACTAAAATGTGGATTTATCTTTGAGTCCTTGCCATCTTAATTCTATTACAATTGGAATAAATAAATTTGGGTGATAAGTACATGACTTATCAACCCGCCCTCTAATTTGAGGGAATTTTGAGTCTTAAGCATCTGCACACTTTCTTTGCACTGACTCGTTGTTCGGTGATTTTAACGGAAATTAGGTAGCTAATGAACCTTCTAGGGTGATTTGGCTGGCAAGTTATCATGGGTAACAGCCCATAGGTAGGTTGTCCAGAGCCCAGTCACTGGACCTTTCTCTTTTTCCTGCTCTTAGGTAAATCTTAGACCAGGAAAGCCACCTACTTAAAAAAAAAAAAAAAATTCAAAATGAAAAGGAGACAAGAACAAAAAGAAATAAGCCACACTTCGTCGCACGAGTATGGCTGGCAAGTTGTCGGTGGTAACAACTCATCGACCGGTTGTCCAGAACCCAGCTCAGAAAATGCACTAAAAATTCCCAAAACACTTAGGAAGAAGCGAAGAAGTAGAATAAACCGGAGAGATATACACTGGATTCACCCTTGTGTTGACCCTGTAAGAAAATAAAAGTAGGGAGAAAGCTACCGGTTGTAAAGATACACCTTTAGGCAAAAGTCTTTTTGAGGTCACCTAGAGGCATAGAAATCCGAAGTCCGTTTTAATTACCAGTCAACGAGTCTATCATGATCATAATAAGATGTTTAAAACTTAGGGTTCTCATCAAATCTTGGGTGAGTTGAATGGCTGTAGAAAGCCACTCTTAAACCCTAAAATTTGAAAATCCAAAAAAATAATAGAAAAGAGTAAAAAGAGAAAAAGAAAATTTTCTTTTAATAAGGCGAGGGCTTGAGGCGGTCTGCATTTTGGCTAATACCCGGGCACTGTTGTGTCTTTGATAGTTCAGTTCCTAAGTAGACAATTTCTTAATGATTGAAAATAACTTAGGTCCAAATAATCCAACCTAATTCTTTTATAAATAGCATATAGCTTTTGCTAGGGACTAGCAAAAGATAGGCATGGGGGTATGATGTAAACACATTTACACTACTTAAGATGTCTATTTATGCATGTTCTTAAGCATAGGATTGCATTTCATGATATAAATATTGCATAACATGCATCATCTTGCATTTAGAGTAGTTTGAATAAAATGGAGGTTAATTGTCTCCTTTTATGTGCTCGGACAGGGAAAACATTTTATCGGGACCTCAGATCAAAGATCCAACCGTATGGATGTGATCAGGGCGACGATTGGAGTTCAACGACTCCAAGATCGCCCTAATCAGACATCCGTAGCATCAGATAGTGATCGGGGAACCCTAGAAGATCAAGGGCCATGATGGTGTAAATCCGCAAATCAGATGACAAATCCAACCGTACAGATGAATTTGGATCGGCGATCGCAGCCCAACGACACAAAAATCGAGTCAATCCAACATCCGTGGCACCATCTACAACTTCCAGAAGATGGACGGCCAAGATGGCGCCACGTGGTGCCATCTCAGCCGCCCAAACGGTCGCTTGCATTCAATGAAGACTGCGCACCTGCCCCCTCTCTGCCGTTGGATCTCGATCCAACGGCTGTGGACGCGGCTCTTTAAAGTCATCCACGCGACCTTTTGGGCGAGGCAGTGCAGCGGTCCAACGTCTTATCGCGAGGCGCTGGCGCGCGTTCGAGCCCCGCCAAGCGATTTCTGAGGCGAGCAGGCGCGCCTTCATCAACCGTCAAATCGCAATCCAACGGCCGTGCGCGCCCAATAGCGCCGACGCGCGATTGAACTCGCGGCGTGGATGTGCAATCGGACGCGCAGGCGGGCGCGCAATGCACAGGGAGAAGGTGCGACTTAAGCCGTCCAATCTCGCGATCGGACGGCTGAGGATCGTTGGATGTTCGTGTACGTTGGGTGCGCGGGTAGCTGAAGCGGCCCGCGTGGGCGCGGAAGCTACGCCCACGTCGGGGCTTTAGTGACGGATTTATCCGTCACTAAAGACCCCTCATTTATTATTTTGAACTTGTAATGTCCATTTTGCCCCCACTCCTTGCAACTATAAAAGGAGACCCCCTCCATATGAAATTCTCATCCATTCTTTCTCCTCTCTACCCCTCCAAAGCTCAAGAGAAGCTTGTCCCACACCCGGGATGCTTCTCACGAGATAAAGACCAATTTTCGTTCCCCTTTGGAAGTGGATCCCGCGACGACGACGGCGTGCTGCTTCGTTCCCGTTCTTCTGCTTCATCCTCCTTCGTCCTGCTTCATTCTCCTTCGTCCAGGCGTCGTCCCGTCCGGCTCGTCCTCCAAGCAACTGTTGAGGAGGATTTCTCTCTCCCTATTCTTTTTACTGCTTTCTAGTATAGATTTACTTCTTTCTAGTGTAGTTTTGTTCATCCTCCAAGCAATCGTCGAGGAGGACATTTCTCCCTTCATTCTTTTAATGCTTTCTAGAGTAAATTTATCGCTTTCTAGAGTAATTGTTTTATGCTTTCTAGTTGTAATGAACAATCTCCTCAATGAAAAATTCCTTGTTTATTTTACATCTCATTTTGATTTCTCTGTGTAATATTCTCTTTCTCTCTTACTCTCTCTCTCTTCTATTTATTGTAAATAATTAGATAGTTTTAAATTGAATTATTCTGTGACAAATAAAAAGAAACGCGTAGTTTTTAAATTAAACGTCCGCCTCTCTGTGTTCGACTCGGAATTTTAATTTCGGTATAAATTTTATTTGTTGAACACGAATTCTTCGCTTTCGAACTACAACGACAGGTTTTCCAAAATCGAACACGTTAGCGTAGCGATTCGTATACGTTCAACACGTTTTCTTGTTCCCTGACTCAGGGATCTCAGGTGAAGAATTTAATTCATCCTTATTCGATTGCTCTAGAACAACCTAGTCAACCATGGTCTCGTAAAATGTGTCCCCCCTACAGGTGCCTGAGTGGATTCTGACATTGGCTCTCCTATTAGGGGTTCATCCTAGGAATCCCCCCAAGATTGGACTAGAGCAATCACAAATCTCATCCTCAATTTTGATAACTTCCCAAGTAAAAACTCATCCAGGTCTTTATCCTTAACATTCTGGAGCCAATCCAACAAATACTTGTTAAGATCGTCAATCATTTTAATTAGGGGCTCCAATTCTTCAGTGCAAGGTGTTGGCTGAGCTTCTAAAGATTATATGGTATTTCTTAAGTTAGCCAACACCTTATCTTGGACCTGGTTAACCTGAACCAAATAGTTTGATTCAGGGTTGGGTGAGTTTGGGTTCAGTGCAGGGGAGTCAATAAATTGAGGTTCTTGATACCTTCCTTGATAATAAGTCATTTCGGGTTGTCCATAAGGAGGTGATAACCTATATGCAGTGTAATCTAGGGAAGGGTAAGGATCAGCATATCCTTCTTGATTGTATATCATATTAGGTTGTCCAAATGAGGGCGGTGATCTATAACCAATGTAGCTCGGAGAAGGATAAGAATCAAGATCATGGTGTCTAGGTTTAGACCCTGAACACGGAGGTCTGGAGCTGTATCCCCAATTAGGATTATCCCAACTAGAAGATAGATGAGAATAAGTCTGGTTGGAATAATAATCATTTTGGGAATAAATAGTGGTAGGAGGGTAGGAGTGGAAGTATGAATAAGATGTGGAAGGATCCATGGCAGAATAGGAGGAAGAAATGCACTTTACAATACAAACAAACAAACCTGTCCTTAAGTGGGCTAGCCTAAAGACCTACAAACTCCCAGAACCCTTCTTGAGATGAAGAAATGATTTGATCTACTTCTTTCCAGTCAATCGAACCAGTTAGAGGGAGGGGCTGGGGAGAGGGTTCTTCCTTTGGCTTGCACCTCCAGTTCCTAGTGTACCCTCCAGCAGTGATCATTTGATTCGGCTCCCCTAGCTAGACATCAAATTGAATGGTAGAAATAGATTGATTGAAAATAATCTCGATCTGGGCTTTGAAGAGCAAGTCCAATCCTTAAGGCCAACGTCTACAACGTTTTAATTAGGGTTAGGTTTGAATGTGCTTTGGAATGTGATGGGTCCTTTATCTAGGTTGTGCCCTTAATGATTGATTGATATGTGTGTGCGTGCACAACCGGTGGTTTTCAATCAAGATTATTTTTTGATGCAGTGAATTTTAGGGTTTAAATCTTGCTTAGTAGCTTTTAGGATTCAACTTTAGGTATATTCAATCAAGTTCAGTTGGTACACCAGGTTTTGAAAGCACAGGTGAAGATATCTTCCTGTAAATCTTAAAAGAATGTGGAGTACCTGGTAAATCCCTAAAAGTTAAACCTATGTGGCAGCTACTTAATTAGGCACACAAGTGATTACCTAATTTAATTTCTACTCATTTGTGTGTTGGTGAGTGTACCGGTCCCAAAGATCGGGTTACTGGTTGAGTATGAAGAATCAGAAGAGGTTGTGCACCTCTGTAAGACTTTTTTTTTTTAATTTTTCTTTATATGTGGAGGGTGAGGTGGGTGGAGGTGACAATCAAACAATCAAAACTAACCTTAGGGTTTATGAGAACTCTTAGGTTAATTAGGGTTTGTGTTGTTAGGTGATGGAATGAAATCTAGTTGGTGGGGAGATGGGGGTAAACTTACAATTGTCTTCAATTGCACTTTACTCCTTTCTACCGCTTGAAGATTCCCTGTTGAGGTACTTGCAAAACAATAGAAGAGAAATAAAAGCAAGTTAGAAAACAATTAAGTGTGTGAAAATGAGGAAAGGAAATCGAGATTTGTTGCCTCCCCAGCTACGGCACCAAAATGTTGAAGTGAAAAATCTACTCAAATAGAGTTGAGTTTGGAAAAATCATCATTGTAGTATGATTTGAGAAGAAAAACGTCAACAAATAAGTTTTACTGAAACTCGAAAAGAATTCCGGGTCGAACACAGGGAGGCTACGTCGATTTGAAATCCGCGATGATATTTTTTTATAATTTTTTTTTTTGTTTAAAAGTGAGATACTCAAAATGAATCGATACTAAACTAGAGAAAGAAAGAGAACAGAACACTTTTATAAACTGGATAATGTTTTAACAACTAGAAAGCGGGAAATATTACAACTAGAAAGCAGTAAAAGAGAAGGGAGGTGAGAAATTATCCTCCTCTTCGGCTGCTTGGAGGACGAGCTGGAACGGGAAATCCCTAGAAGATAGAGAGCGGAGATGGGAGATAGAGAACCGGAAGAACTGGGGGCGAGGCAGGACGTCATCGTCGTGGGATCCACTTCCAGAATGGGAGCGAGAATACAACCACGAGAGCTCCACGAATGGGATGAGAAGTGGACAAAATTTTTGTTTTTAACTCTAGAGAAGCATCCTAGGTTTGGGACAAGCTTCTTTAGAGCTTTAGAGAGGGAGAGAGGTGAAGGAAAGGATGAAGAAAGTATGGGGGTCGTAGGGCCCTTTATAGGTGTAGATTGGAGGCGGCAATTAGGTCATTTCATTGTTAAACATTAAATGAATAGGTCTTTAGTGACAAATTTATTCGTCCCTGAAGCCTAAACGTGGCTAAAACTTTGCACGCTCGCCTGCCGCTTCCTCTTCTGCACACAAATGCCTCACACACGATCGTGTGATCTCAGCTACCCGTATGGCTTAAATGCATGCATCGGCACTTCTTCTTCAGCGCTTAGCCAGCCCGCGTGTGATTGCGCACGTGCATGATCCTCGCCCATCCCTTGCGTCACGTCTCTCTCATTTACACTACTCACACTCCATCCAATGGACCAATTTTGCACACACCTGCGATTTGAGGCGTGCGGAATCAAACGTGTTGTTGGCTTCTTCGTTGCACCCTTCACCAACACACTACACACCCATTCGAGGCGCGTTTACGAATTCTTCCTCTAGCACTCTCCATCGTTGGATGGTGATCCAACGGTGGAGATTAATCTTACCTTTGTGAAGAAGAAGGGCAGCGGTGATGTGGACAGTGATGTGGGCAGCTGGGATGGTGCCATGTGGCACCATCCTAGCCATCCATCTTCTTGGAGTTGTAGATGGTGCCATGGATGTCGGATTGGACCGATTTTCACACTGTTGGGCCACGATTATAGATCCAAACCCATCTGTGTGGTCGAATTTGTCGTCTGAAGCACGAATTTACACCATCTTGGCTCTTGACCTCTGATCTTTCTTGGACTACTTCTGATGCTACAGAAGTCCGATCGGGGTGATCTTGGAGTCGTTAAACTCCGATTGTCACCCTGATCAGATTTGTACGATTGGATCTTCAATCTGAGGCCTCAATTAAATGTCGCCCTATCACCTAATCATAAAAAGGAGAAATTAACCTAAAATTTATACAACCTAACCTAAATGCAAGATGATGCATGTTATAAAATATTTATACTGCATAATGCAACTATATGCCTAAGAACATGTATAAATAGATGGTTTATGTGATATAAACATGTTTACATCACCTAGCTAGCTGGAGTAGCTAGCTTAGGTCAAGTAGCTTAGCTCAACTAAGTTGAGCTGAGATAGGTCTCCGGGAGTTGAACTTTAACGACCTGAGCTGATTAAGGTCATCTTCAGTTGACCAGGTCTAGCTAGTTGACAGCAGTAGCTAGTCTTAGGTTGAACTTCCAGTGAACTCTTTTGAGTTGGAAGAGCTGGAGTGGAGCTGGGATCAACTGTCTTTAGCTAGTTTGAGCTGCCATTCAGCTGAGATGAGCTAAATGGAGCTAAAGTGAACTACCTAGAGCTATCCTTCAGCTAAGATGGGCTGAATGGAGCTAAGGGTGAGTTGATCCAGTTAGAAGAAATTGGGATCCAGATGGGATGAGCTGGATCTAGCTGGGATCTAGCTGAGACGAGTGCCAAGATGTGTGGGGTTTGACATTCTGCCTAATCCTGATGATAAATGCCAGTTTATCATCATTCTTATGTATTAAAACAAACCTAGCTCTTAGGATTTTACTCCGCAAAGGGGTTTTTGGGCTGCATTTAGGCATAAAATAGGTTAGGCATGCATTGCATTTTTTATTATCTTTTTAATATATTTTTGTGAGTGTTAGGGATGTACAGATATATAGATCCCTAAAACCCTAGCACTCAAGAAGGAAAATGGTGAAGGAGAAGCCCAGACTAGCTGGAACTCAGCCTGATCCAGCTCACCTCAGCTTGATCTAGCTCACCTCAGCTTGATCCAGCTTACCGCAGCTGGAACCTAGCTTACTTGAACTAGGGTTAGCTCATCCCAGCTCCATTCAGCTAATCTCAGCTGGATAGTAGCTCAAGAGAGTTCACCTTAGCTCCAAGTCAGCTCAGATCCAGCTCAACTTAGCTGAGTCTAGCTCATCTCAGCTCCCACTAGTCCACAGGGAGCTCTAGGTAGCTCAGCTAAGTTGACAGGAGTTCACCCCAGCTCAGATCCAGCTACATCCAGCTCCGCTCAGCTCCAGCCAGCTGAAGAAGAACTCATCCCAGCTCAGGAAGCTCAAGTCCAGCTCCTGGGGACTCAGCTTAGCTCAACTCAGTTGAGCTAAGCTACCTTAGCTGCCTCAACCAGCTTGATTCTCCCCGGGAGCACCAGACCTAGCTCACCTCAGCTCATTTTGGTAGAAGCTAGCTCACTTTAGCTTGGCTTAGCAACTAGCAAAGAACTAGCAAGCTAAGCCAGCTAGACTAGCCCCATGCCAGCCTCTTCAGCAGCAGCCAGCTCCAGCTCCAGCTCCAGACTTCTCCTCCTCAGCTCCTTCCTCCAAACCCTAGCTCCATTACCTTCTCCTCTACTCCACCATTAGCTAAGCTAGCCTATCTTAGCTTAGCTTAGCTTAGCTTAGCTTAGCTATGCTCCAACTTCCTTGGCTTGTACCACCCCAAAAACCCACCTAACAACTCCACCCAACTAGCTCCACCTAAGCTCCACATAAGCTAACCTACTTGGCACCAACCTAACCTACCCACCACCTCCAAAAGACACCTAAAAGTGGCGCCAAAAACTACCCTAACCACCCCCTTAATGGCGCCACTTTTCCTTCCAAAATCCCCCCTCATCTCCACCACAATTTCCCTTGAATTCATCTCCACCATCCACCTAACCCCCCTTCTAGAAGACCCCATGTTGGCGCCAACATGGTGGTGTCTCTCCACCACCAAAAGACACCAACACCACCATAACTACCCCCTTTAACACCCCTTGAGTTGGCGCCAACTCTCCTTAGCCATAGGATCACCAACCACCTCCATTCTTCCATCCTAGCCCTCCATTTCAAGGGGCACCTTAACCCCCCATCCTACCCTATAAAAAGACCACTACCGACCACCATTCAAGTCATCCTTGGATAGCAATTTCACTCTCATATTCCACCAAGAAGCCCACGTCCAAGAGAGAAGAAGAAGAAGAAGATTAAGGGGATATTCTGTCCCCTTGGTGCCTTCCCCTCTTCCCTTCTCTCTTGGGTCACACCAGCCAAAGGAGAAGCCAGGCAAGGAAGATCTTGGAGGAGATCTTGAAGGTGGTCACGCCACCTTGGAGGAGTTTTTGAGGGTGGTGCACGTCCACCCCTTTGGAGAGAGCATTAAAGGTGGTAGCTTCCACCTTGGAGGAGCTCTCAAGGAAGGAGGAGAAGGAAGCCCTCTTTTCAAGCCAAGGAGCAGCTAGGCTTGGAGCAAGAAGACAACCTTCTTCACCATTGTTACAATAGGATTTGTGTTTCTTTTCTTGCTTTTAGATTGTTTAATTCTAGTAGAAGCATTCCTCTACTTGTCCTTGAAAAGAACACTCATTCTACTCAATCAAAATTGCCTTCTTTTAGCTTTTTATTGCAGTTGTTTGTTTTGGTTCTAGCACTTGTTTCACCTCTTCTTCCTAATTACCCTAGGCCTACACTTGCCTAGAGTGAGCTTAGGAAGAAGATATTTCTATCTTTTAGATTTTAGTTAATCATTTATAGGTGTTAGTTCTTTTCGCTACAATCTGCAGTTTGCCCTCGTCTTTTCAAAATACAAAAAAAAATTACATATTGAAAAATATCAAACAGAAAGTTGAGATTATCTGTAAGCAAGAGGATTAATTTTGCAATTTTTGCCTCCTTGGACGACCCTAGATACTCCCCTATCTAGGATATAAATTTAAAAGCGAAAGCGGATTCGCGTGTTACAACGACGTTAAAAACCCGCTTTTACAAATCACACGTATTTCGCTATCACCTGACACTTAGATAAATGCATTAAAAATACATTAAAATGCAATGCATGCCTATCCTAGGTAAATGCCTAAATGCAGCGAGGAAAATCCATTTACGAAGTTAAAATCCTAAGAGCTAAGTTAGTTTTGGGGCATAAGAATGATGATAAACTGGTGTTTATCAGATCCTCCCTCCGCCACCGCAAACCCATCGCAATTGGCCGTGCGGTGATAGCGCATGGCCCCTCCACCGTCAGCACCTTCATCGCCATCATCAACACCAACCCCTTCGCCTTCTTCTCCATGCACTCCACGTGCCCAACTCCACAACACACCACCATCAACTGCTCATCTTCATCTTCCTCTTCTTCTTCTTCCTCTCCTTCAACCCATCCTCTGTCATAAAAGAACCTAAAGCTTGTAGCCACCATTCCATGCTTCCTGCCCATCTCTAGCCACTCGTTTTCTACGTCAACACCATCAGGGATCTCCATGCAACTCCCCAGCCTCTTCCTCACCGATTGCCACCACGTGCACACCTCACACGCCAATCCACACTCCTTCGCCACCGACTGCGTCGTCCACACCGCCAGTCATGCGGAAATACTTGTTATAGTGGATAAGGTTTATTTTCTTGGAGATTAATATCTACACTGATTGCTATATGCCAAGATCACTATTCACTTGTTAACAAAATATTATATTATGGTGATTTTACATGTGAATACCTACATTCTTAATTAATTGTTTAGAATGAGAATTTATGTTAGAAATGAGTTGCACTAATTAGTATGAGCATCCATTGATATTTCCAAATAAATGAGGTACCATTCATGAGTTTAATAGGCTAAGTCCTCCCTGTGGAGATGGCCTAACTATTTTTGTGGTTAGATTTTGAGTATTAAATATTTTGAAAAGTGATTTTCTACCACGCAATGAACTATAACGACGTGACATTTTATGTTACGAATTTCATCGAAAATGAGAATCACACTTTCATACAGTCACACTCGAGTTTGAGAAAATAATTTTAGTGAGACATATGGGTCCGAGGAGTGTGTCAAATCATTTGATGGCCCTATAACTGAAGATTGTGATCCTTCTGGGGTTGACATGGAGAATTCATATCTTGAGTTAATGGATGATTTAAGTAATAACCACAGTCCTCACACATACCCCGATGAGCATAATGGTGATTCTATTCTTGAGATGACCAGACCCAAGTCATTTTTTATTCAGCCACAAATGTTGGACTTGGATACTTTATACATGTTTAATAACGCTTGCAAGGTCCCAAAAACTTTGATTTTGGAGGTTAGGAGCCAGGAAATGATAATTTGGGAAGCTAATTCTAGGGGAAGTGGAATTCTTGATCTGAGAGTTCATATATGCATGAAACCACCGACTTTTTACCAGGGCCCTTACAATATTTTTGTGGATATGAAACCCAAGTGTGCAATAATAGATTATCTTGTTGAGTAGACTATTAATGGGATAAACGAGATCATTGATTTAGACCTTCCTTGTCCAACATTTCAGACTTGGGTTGCACACTACAAAACCACAGGCTAGACCTTGCAGGCACAATGATCTTCGATTCTAAGTAATTTTCATCCAGAACCTTATATACACCCCACCCTAGACATGGGTTTGCATCACAATCTCATTAACATCTATGGATATCTTCTTCTTACGGGTTCAAGATCAATCTTTTTATTTAGATCTTGACCCGAACATGTGAATTTTTAATTTCTTCTTTTGTTTGTATAGTATGCCTAGCTAAACATAACACTTATACACGAAATTCATGTGCTTGTTAATCACGAAATTCACGTGCTTTCTTCTCTACTCCACCCTTTTTCATGTCTTTTTAATACAATGAGGACATTGCATAGGAATGGGGGGTGGATATATTCATCTTTGAATTATTTGGTGAGCTTTGTAGATTCTTTTTATTTTTATTTAAAAAGAAATAAAAAGAATTAGGAAAAAGATAACTTAGGCATTAGAAAATTTTCAACCTTAGGGAATAATACAGTAGGACCTGAACACTTAGACTCTTCAGGACTTCGGGCTTAATCAGCCCGGGGTCCACTAAAATGTAGACTTGTTTCCCAAGTCCTCACCATTTTTGATTCGTTTCTAATTGGTTAATAAGTTGGGGTGATAAGTATAGGACTTATCAACCCATGATTTGATTTGAGGGGACTTATAGTTTAACCATCTGCACACTATCTGCATTGGCTCACTTTTTGGTGGTTTTAGTGAAAATTAGGTAGCTAGTGAACTTTTTAAGGTGGTATCGTTGGCAAGTTGTCAGGGGTAATAGCCCATTGGCTAGTTTTCTAGAGCCCAACTATATGACCATTATCTTTCTGTTGCCTTTAGGTAAATCTTAGGTTAGGGAAGCTACCTACTTAAAAAAAAAAGAAAAACATTCAAAAAGAAAAGAAAAAAAGTCACACTTCACTGAACGGGTATGGCAGGTAAGTTGTCGTGGGTAACCCCCCCATTGCCGGTTGTCCAGAACCTAGCCCTCAAAAAATGCATAAATAATTCCTAAACACTTAGGAAGAAGCGGGTGTTTTTCGCGCTGAATTGGGTTTTTAAGAATATCGCGTTGTAATATAGCCGAAAGAGCATTCAAAACAAATACAATTTTATTACTCGAATTTTAAAGTTTGAGGTCAAACACAGGGGAAAATTGGTGCTTTAGAAATCAAGATCACAATTTAAAAGAATATGCAATAATATCAATGTCACAATGCAAAAATATAGGAGTACATGTGTAGCACAAAATATTCTAGAACTCAATTATGAATAAAAATTAGAATTTCTTCTCTCTCTCTGATTCTCTTCTCTTCTTCTTTCTGATTTTTCCTTTGCGAGTTCTTCTTCCTTCTTTCTGATTTTGGCTTCTCCTGCCTTAGCCTTTCCTTGAGCTTCCTTTGCCTTCGTTTCTTCCTTTGGCTTTTCTCTTCTTTCTCTCTCTCTGCCAGCTGCTTTCTTCTTTGGCTTTGCCTTGTAGCCTTTTCTTCCTTCAGCTTCTTCTTCCTTCGGCTTCTTCCTTCTCTTCCTTTCTCTGCCTTAGCCTTTCTGCAGCTTTTCTCTTTCCTTTGGCTTTCTTCCTCTTCTGCTTCAGCCCTTAGCCTTCCCTTCCTCTTCTTCAGCTTCGCTTCTCCTCCTCTTAGCCTGCAGAGCAAAACCTACCCCCTACCTGTGTGAACTCTCTTCTCTCTTTTCTCTCTTGGGTTCCGCTCTCCTAGAGCCAAGCTTCTCGGGTAATCGGGTTGGGTACACACCCAAGACCAGGCCCACCGGCGTGCGGTGGTGGGTGAGGTGTGCTAGTTGGGTTGGATCTACTAGGTTTGCGGGGCATGGTCACGGACGAGGCGGTTAGGTCGAGTGAGAAGGACCTCACGCCATGAGTTGGAGGTGATGAGCCTATGGCAAGAAGACAATTTATGCAGGTGTGGCGCTCCTTCCAGTTCTGAGGTGGGACTATCTCCCACCTACCTCGCGAGCCCCTATGACAGAGAAGCTCTCTTCGATTGCAGCAGCTGCTACGGCTCTTGGCTTCAATTGGATGCCTGGAGTTGTTTATGAGAGTGCCTCGCATAGCCTGGGACACGGGTCTGGGGCTGTCACGGCCTGGAGCTCGTTGCAAGCAAGCTTCAAGCTCTACATCAATGGTAGAGGGCTTCTGGACCTAAAATCACCACAACGGCCTCGTGGCCATGTTAAAACGCTTAGGGAGCTTCGCCAAGGCACGGTGAATATGCAGCAGTGGTCGACGTGGAGTGGGAATGCTTGAGTGAGTGTACCTAGGACACACTGTGGCCGTGTGTGTGGGTGTGTTCGGGGGTGTGTTTGAGTGAGTGTTTGGGTGATATGAGTGAGGGGTTATGATCATTGGGTCGAGGTGTTGCTTATGGACTGGTCAACGAGGAGGGAGGTGGTCTATGGTGGTGGAGCGATCTCGCTGGATTTTGTGGCTGGAGGTGAAGGGGATGATGGAGGTGGAGTGCGGCAGTAGTCGGTTGAGGGAAATAAAGAGGGGGAAGGAATGTAGAGGGTGAGAGGAACTTATATAGGTGGTGAAGAGACTAAAGGGAGACAGAGATGGCGTCTGGCTCGTATTACCGATGCTGGAGACGAAGGTGCTCAGAGAGGATGGTCGGTGAGGACAAAAGGGAGACAGGGGCGTCGGTGGGTGCTGCGCAACGTGGATGAACGTGAGGGAGGAGAACCTGCCACCGGTATTGTGGCTAGGCGACGGAGAAGATCAGGGAGGGTCGCCGGAGCTTGATGAGCGAGTCGGTCGGAGGAGAAGAGATGAATTTGAGGGGAATTCCGGCCGATTTCAAGCTTAGAGGAGTCAGGCCGAATTGGGCCTCCTTAAATAGAGCCCTGGAGGTTAGTTTTGTGCTTGGAAGCCAAGCTTCCAAGAAAGGCAGGGTCGTCGGCGATGTCAACTTGAAAGAGACCCAAATCTTTCATGCGTTCGTATGAGAGATTGGGTACCAAGTAGGGCCTCAAATTGGGTTCACATTGGAGGGGATTTCTCAAAGAATCTCCCTTCCAATTTTAAAGGGGATTCTCTGAGAAATAAGGGAGATATCACCTTCTAAAGTTTGTCGGAGTAAGATTCCTTTGCTATAATGGTGGAGGAACCTAATTGCAAAGAATGATGAAGAAGCTAGGGGGTCAAATGTAAGGGTTTTTAAAAGATAAGGGTAGAATGTAATCAAGCTGGACCTATTTTCAAAGTGGGTGAAGATGACTTTCTCTTAGGTCCAAATTTTGGTGGAAACCTAATTTGGACCTAAGGAATTCAATGGTGAAGTTGGATTTTGGGTTTGACCATGTTTAACTGGGTAATTTACATAAAAACCTAATTTAGGGCAAATATATGTCTGAGACCCCATTCTCGGTCAAAATAGGTTCCAATGGCCAAATTGAGAGTTCTATACCCTAGAGAATATTTTTCTATGATTTTCAGAGGGTTTAGGTGAATTTTATTTTGACCAGAACCTTATTTAATCAAGTGGGTCTATTTTAGGGTTACAAGAAGTCATTTAATTCCCAGAACTCACACAAACCCTTTTCTGTCTGATCCAACCCACTTTTTATCTTATTAAGACCTTTGACCTGTGTTTAGCCCTTGAGAAAACCCGTTGTTGCATTGCAATAGTAAAATTACAATT
The DNA here is from genome assembly GCA_037157565.1 of Thalassia testudinum. Classification (NCBI taxonomy): domain Eukaryota; kingdom Viridiplantae; phylum Streptophyta; class Magnoliopsida; order Alismatales; family Hydrocharitaceae; genus Thalassia; species Thalassia testudinum. The sequence goes on from JAZHRO010000080.1 coordinate 2,190,443, forward strand.
TTACCCCTTGTTTCTTGCTTTTCTCTCAGAAAGGTTATTCAGTGAATTATGACCTCCATTTGGTTATGTAGGAGCTTTTATTCCCTTCTTTGGGTCAAAACAAGCCAGTTAGGGCTCATGATGGTGTTCCCATCATACCTCCATGCCTAGCATTTGCTAGTCCCGGAACAAAATTTTAATATTTTAACTTTGATTCTAGATCATGAGTTCCTTTGATGTTCAAAAATTATGATGTGTGCTTCTTTCTATAGATTAGTTAGAATGCCAATAATAGCCCTAGAGGTACTTAAGTACCAACCAAGATCCGGACCTGACTAGCTCTAGCCTCAGTCTACCGTGAAGGTTTTTAAGGCCCATAGAAAATATCCTAAGGTTCGTTGGACTTCGCGGTTAAAGCACCCGTGCTTGTAACATATTTTAGCCTTGGTTCAATTTGCAGTGCATTTTTGTAAGAGAGAGACAGAGGAATTTTCTTTGTTTGGAGAGTTTTCTCTCTCTTTTCTTTTTATTTCTAGCTTCAAATTGGCTTCTCAATACGGTCTGTATCGGATTCCTAGTCGCCATCATCAATCCTGGAAGGGTCCCTGGCAATCGATGCTTCGGGATAGCACCGCCCATGGCAACCCCCAGAACCCTGGCTTTCAAGATTTCGAGATAATCCTGCCCATGGCATTCTGTAGCTAAATCCAGACCCTGGCAATCGACATTTAGTGATAATGCCGCCCATGGCATCTGAACCAGTATAGGGTGCTTACATGCCCCCGGTAGGATATGTAAATATCTTAGGAGACAAGCACCGAGGAGACAATATGTTATTGCGCATCTTCGAGGGGAATTTCCCGCCTCTCCGCGCTGGGAACTCGTCTAAATCAACTTGTGTTGATCGACCGCTCCTAATCTAGGTGACTTTTTTTTTCAGAACAGTTTAAACACATTTGCGTGATTTTGATACTTATGTGCACTGAACTAGATGGTTGTGGATTGAGGTGCTTAGGTTACCAAGTCCTGCAAACCAGAGGTCGGTTAACGAGGCCGAATACTCCCTAAGCCTTAGACCTAATACTTAAGCTTCGCATTTTCCCCAACCTCTTGAGGACTATCCAGATCCTAGCAGATACTTGAATTTTTAAGCCTAAGAGTATAGCCCAAGAGGCCTAAGAATAGCATTCCTTCTAATCTCTTCTGTGTTTCATTAGCACTTTTTCCTTTCATTTTATTTTTCTTGATATGGTCTAGAACTTTTCTTTTCAACTTGTGCTCCTTTTTAACATTTTTCGCTTTTCCCTCTTTTTCTCCTCAAGATTTGTATGGCCTCAAAATTTTTCTCTCCCCTCAGAATTTTTTTTGTTCTTTTCAAGAATTTTTTCATTTTTTGGTATTTTTGTGATATGTGATTTTTTTGATGAACCCTTTCCTTGTGAGATGATTTTCACGACGTTTTACACTTTCATACCCCCAATGCCTACGATTTGCAATGTACCCATTGTAAATTAGGTGGGTTCGAGTTCAGCTTAGATCATTCATTAGAAAAAGTTCTGGGTGGGCGAATGGGTCGAGGTGACTGTTGCGGACGATTTCAGAACTCGGGTATGGGTACCTGAGGTAGGGTCGGCTGTTCTAATGGATGAACCCTAAAGTGCAATATGAATTTAGCATAGAAATGTCAAGAAAGGTTTTGGGTTTTTCCAAAAGTGATTGGTTGCCTCCCGTTAAGCACTGAGTTTTACGCCATCGGCTGGGCGCAATAAGCTCAGGGAGAATGGAGGGTGATGCGTGCGTTTCACTCAACTCAGTAATTAAGTTAATTTCACTTAATTAAGAGTAGAAGAAATCACTTAGGTTAACTCGAAGTTGTGTCGGTTGTGTAGTATAGGGTTGAATTAACTTAACATTTTAGAATTTTTTACTGGTTGAGTCCAGGTCGTTCACTGGGAGGTATAATAATTTTCTCCAAATTCAGTAATTCTTTTTTATTTCTCTATAAGTTTAGGAGGTATAACTAGTTTAATTTTTAAAACATGAATTTTGTCAAAACATTTAAACTATAAAGAATATACAAAATTCCATATGCAAAACATATTTACTCAAAATGTTGTTTGTTTTCCAATTTTATTTCAAAAGAAATTAAGGTAATTAAAAGTTATTCAATTAAAACATGCCTTTTTACAGTTAATAACAAAAAGTAATGCAATAAAAGATAATATCCTTCATTTATCTTCTTTAGCCTCTCATGTTCTTCTCCTTTTCTTTTATTTTCTTCTATCGAGCTCTCTTTCTTTCTTCTTTTGTTCCTGTCTTCTCCTCTTCCTGTCTCTTATTCTTTTTCCCTTAGTCTTCTCCTGCCTTCTCTTCCTCCCTTAGTTTTCTCCTTTGTTCCTTAGTCTCTTTTCCTTAACACTCCTTAGCACCTGTGCTTTCTTTCCTTAGCTTTCAGCTTCAGCACTTAGCTTGACAACAATCGGCTTCTCTTTTCCTTATGTACTTCAACTGAACCGGGTTTTTTTACTTTTTTAACCAAAAGTTATTTTATTTGCGGCGAGGTTCTTTCGAGGATACACAGCACCCTGAGACCAGGGTGGGACCAGACCCTACTCGGTCCTCGCCTAATCTCAGTTAGGTTCATTTTCGGTTTATTTTTATCGGTTCACAATCTCGAGCCGAATCGGCTCAACCTAGCCTCCCAGGCCACTCTCGCCCTCCCAGGGCACAATCTCATTCATGCCCCCAAGGGCACACACCCACAGGCATAAGCCCGCACACACACACATGCAATGCTCAGATCAGATGGAATCAGTAACCAGTGCATCGAGCGCTGACGACTGCATAGCCAAGGAAACAAATTATTTTTATCCCCAGGTGTGTGCTCGTGAATAAGAGAGGTGGCACTATCCTACCCCTTTCAGACTCGAATTCAAATGATCATAATTTTCTACCCAAAGCTCCAAATCGAATGATTTCAAGTTTGTTGGAAAGCTCTAAGGGTAATCTACACAATTGCAGGGTCAATTTAAGGTTTTAATGATGTTTTCCTTTTCAATTTGAAAGATGAAATCAGGGGTTCCTACGTGTTAATTTTAGCCTGGAAAGTGGAATTAAATCAGCAGAGTCCTCAGATGGACTTCTCCTTCTTATTAAAAGGTTTGTACATGTTATATAAGTGATTCCGAATATGTTAGAATAGGTTGTAAGTTCTTAAGACCTTCAAAACCAGCAGAGAAGCTATTCACTTCTCTAAAAGCTTCAGAGTTCATATTTCAGACATCAATATGTGCAATAGACACTTAGAAGTGTTTCTAATTGATTTAGATTAATTCTAAGGGTTATAATCAACTCATCTGGGCAGGATTTAAGTTTGAATTTCATCAGAATGCTTCTCCTATTGGTTTGGGTTCGAAAGTAACCCAAATTGACAGGAACTAAATTCTCAAATATAAACTCAACTTAGCTCACTTTAATTACTTTCAAATCATCAAACAAGTTCCTAGAAACAACTTAATCTCCTCAATACCTCAATTCAAGCTCAGATCTCCATTATCAGACTCATGTTGACTGTGGAAGCATGGAAATTGACTTTCTGCTCAAAGCTTCCTCCTAAGAAATCAAAGCCTCAAATAGAGTCTTCTCATCCTTAAGAACTCATTCAGATCTTCAGAAAGTTGTTCTGACTTTAATTCCTAGGGTTTCAGGCTCGCCGCCTGAACTTGAAAACATGTTTGTTCAACAGAATCATTGGAAGATTGTTACAGTGTTTTAAAGGTTTAAATAGCTTCAGTGCATTGCACTGAAGCTTCCAAGTTCCTTAAATGCTTCTCGAATCTCTTTAAACAGACTTCTCCAACTCCGCTGGAGTTGGGGAAGATGGAGTTCAATCTTTAGCTCCAGTGGTTAAATCCTCAAATAAATATCTAAAAATTAATCAGTGATCCATATAATAACATTCTGTAGCTTCTCAGTAAGTTTTAGAGGCTGAAACATAGATTTAGCTCGTCGGAGCTTGCCGGAGCTCTGGTGAGTACAGAAAATAGGAAAAATGTGCACAGATTGATAAAACTAACCATTTTTTATTCAAAAAGGATCCTGAGGTTACAAGGAACCTTAGTCTCACATTTAATTCCTCATTTGTCTCATTAAATGTAAGAATTGATAGTGAAATTATTTTCTTAAAAGATTTGAGTGGTTAAAGCTCAGGACTTGTTTAACCACTCGATTGAGAGGTTAAATCAAGTCAACAGATGTTTATATTCATAAATATATATTTAATTTATAGTTTGAACTGCTCCTGAGCCGCCATGGACAGCGAGCTCAGGAACTTAATTAAGATTTAGGCATTTAATTATATGTGGTAATTATAGGTATTATAGTGTCGATTAGGGTTCATAAGTGGTGATAGATGATGAAAGAACCCAATGAAAGTGGAATTAACTCGACTACTATCACCATAGACAGTGATAGTAGTCGGTGAAGGTGATATTTGAATTAGGTGATTAGGTGATTCAATTAGTGATTAAGTGATTTAGAAGTGATCATGGAAGATACAGGAAGGTGTACAGTGAATTAAAAAGACAAAATTAAAGCTCTGGTGAGCTCAAGGAACTCGCTAGAGTCAGAGGAGATGAAACTAAAATATGAAATTACTCTAACCTAACTAGCTAAACTAACTAACTAAGCTAGCCTACTCCTACTCCTACTCCTAATCTACTGTTACCTGGATGAAGGGGTCAATAGGGTTCCGCCGAAGTCTCATGGCGGACGACGAAATCAGAGGGTTGAAGAAAGATCTCCAGCGGGTGGATTTGAGGTGGAGCGGAGGATTCCTTGGGTCGGTGCCTGTGTCAGAGGTGCGGAAGACCACGGTGGATCTCCTTGGCTACTTAAGATGGATGGAGGAAGTCGGAAAATGGAATGGGAAGTCGCCGGAGTTTTGGACGAATAACCTATTGAGTCGGCTGCAGTGTTAGAAGAGGGAAGGGAGCCAACTTGAATAAAATTAGAGGTGTGAGGCGGTATTTATAGCAGTTTGCGGCGAAGAGAGTGGCGGGGTCTGGCCGAGGAAGGAGCTCGAGGAGCTTAACCTTTGTCGTCGTCTCCGACGATGGTGAGGTTATCTCCCACTGAAAAATAGGATTCCCAGTTAATCCAGACCGTTGGATCAAGTGGAGGTGGTGAGCGCATGCTGCAAGAGCTTGGACAAAGAGGGATGATGTCAGCAGGGCGGTGATCGTGCGATGGGGTGACTCTCTGCCGCCAGTCGTTCATTCGGCTGAAGAAGAAGAAGAAGATGAAGAGGGATGCAAAAGTAATAAAACTTGAGGACCTATGTGATAAATAAGGACCCGACTGTAATGAATATTAAGGACTAAAATGTAAACTCAGGTTTTGAAGGTTTATTTTAATTTAGATCTTTTTCAACTTTTTATATATGTTAGTAAATAAGGTAAATATTATGTTTACACCTTGAATTTACATTTTTAACCTTTTTAGATTAATTTATTAGATTAAGTAAAATTAATTAAGTTATTACATACTTAGGTATACATTATATTTAAGTTACTTAACTTATTAAGGGAATGATTAATGGGATTTCGAGTCCAATTATTGTCTAGATTATTAATAATGTTAATTGAATGATAAAATGTCATTTTTAACTTATTTTAAGGTCCTTGACTAAATATCGCTTATTTTATAATTAACCCTTATATGTTCATAACCTTAGCTAATTAACTAGGAAGACTAGTTAATTAGGGTAATTAGAGATCATGATGAGTGTCTCATCAGAGGGTAAAGGATATCTCAGCCAAAATTGTATTGGTAAGGTCAATGAATAGTTTAGGTCTCTGACCGGTCATGACGAAAGGTTCTGAATCGTGGCTGAGTGGGTTGATCTCGATGGCTCCATTTCCAAAGATTCAATGGATGAGGTAAGGTCCGATCCATTTTGATCTTAGTTTTCTTGGGAATAGCTTGAGTTTGGCATCAAAGAGTAGGACTTTTTGACCAGGATGAAAGATCTTTCTAGATATGTGCTTGTCGTGAAAGGCTTTAACCCACTCTTTGTAAATTCGCGAGTTCTCATACATGTCGTGGCATAATTCATTGATCTTGCTCATTTGAAGCTTTCTGTGGGTTCCTACCTTAGAAAGATCTAGGTTGCAGGTTCGTACTGCCCAATAGGCTTTGTGCTCCAATTTGACGGGGAGGTGACATGCCTTCCCGTACACCAATTTGAAGGGAGACATACCTAATTTGGTTTTGTGGGTGGTCCTATAAGCCCACAAAGCTTCCGGAAGTCGGGATGACCAGTATTTCTTGTCAGGTCTAACAGTAACCTGGAGGATTTTCTTGATCTCCCGATTTGATAGATTAGCTAGACCATTAGTTTGGGGGTGGTAAGGAGTAGAGATTCGGTGTGACACCCCATATTTGGTCATCAGTGACCTAAATTGAACATTAGTGAAATGGGTCCCTCCATTAGAGATTATAGCACGTGGAATCCTAAACTGTGAAAAGATGTTATGATGAATGAATTTGATAACCACCTTATGGTCATTGGTTTAGGTCGGAATGGCTTCAATCCATTTGGACACGTAGTCAACGAGTAGAATGTACTCGAAGTCGTCTGAAATAGGAAAGGGTCCCATAAAATCAATCCCCCATACGTCAAAGATTTCATATACAAGAATCGGCTATAAGGGCATCATATCACGGTGGCTCATGTTGCCTAAGGTCTGGCAACGAGTGCATACCCTACAGTGAATGTATGCGTCTATGAAAATCGTTGGCCAATAGAAACCGCAATGGAGGACTTTTGTTGTGGTTTTATGACCTGAGAAGTGTCCACAGCATGCCTGGTCATGGCGGAAGGACAATATGTCTCGGATTTTATCCCTCGCGACACATCATCGAATGATTTGATCAGCACCGATGCAAAAAAGATACGGGTCTTCCCAAAAGTAATACTTGGCATCGGAAAGCAATTTGTCCTTCTTGGCTTTCGGCCAATCAGATGGGATCTGATGTGATGCAAGGTAGTTTACTAGATCAGCAAACCATGGAAGCCCTGTACTTATAGTCAGGAGGTGCTCATAAGAAAATATTCCGTAATGGGTCCGGAAGGGTTGATAATCTTAGAAGGAAGGTGGGACAAGTGATCAGCTACCACGTTCTGTTTTCTCGCTTTGTCGTGAATCTCAAGGTAAAACTCTTGCAATAGCAAGATCCAGCAGATTAATCGAGGTTTCACATCCTTCTTTGCAAGGAGATGCCTCACAGCTGTGTGACCAGAGTAAATGATAACATGGGAACCCAGAAGATATGATCTGAACTTTTCCAGGGCAAATACTACGGCTAGCAGCTCTTTCTCAGTAACTATGTAGTTATGCTGAGCCTCGTCAAGTGTCTTGCTAGCGTAGTAGATGACCACGAGTTTCCCGTCAATTTTCTGCCCAAGTACCGCTCCTACAGCGAAATCAGATCCATCGTACATGATCTCAAAGGGTTGAGACCAATTAGGGTACTGTAGGATTGGTGCTTGGGTAACTCGATCACGGAGGATTTCAAATGCTTGTGTGCATTCCTTGGAGATTTTGAAAGGAACATCCTTAGATAGTAGAGTGGTTAGGGGGTGCACGATCTTTGAGAAATCAGGAATGAATCGATGGTAAAAATTGATGTGCCCTAGAAAAGATTGGATGTCCTTGATTGAGCTAGGCATAGGGAGTTTGGAAATCTGATTCACCTTAGCTCGATTGACTTGGATGCCTTTTTTTGACATGTGATGTCCCAGGACAATTCCTTCAGGCACCATGAAATGGCTCTTTTCCCAGAAAAGAACTAGGTTCGCATCAATGCACCACCTGAGGATCTGGACCTAGTGTAGGAGGAAATCGTCAAATGATTCTCCAAATACTGAAAATTCATCCCTGAAGACTTCCAGATAATCACCTACCATATCTAAGAATATGGCAAGCATGCACCGCTGGAAAGTAGCGGGTGCATTGTAGAGACCGAACAGCATCCTTCGGAGTGCATATGTCCCGAAGGGGCATGTGAAAGTGGTCTTTTCTTGGTCCTCAGGATGGATTGCAACCTGGTTATAGCCGGAGTACCTGTCCAAAAAGTAGGAGAACCTACTTCCCACTAGTTTCTCAAGGATCTGATCAATAAATAGTAGTGAGAAATGATCCTTCTTTGTGGAGGTATTGAGTCTTCTGTAATCAATGCAGACTCTCCACGCATTCGCCACATGGGTTGGTATGATTTGTTTGATTTCAGTCGTGATTACAGTGATTCCTGCCTTCTTAGGCACAACTTGGATTGGACTCACCCACCGACTGTCGGAGATTGGGTCGATGATCCCTGCATCTAACCATTTGATGATCTCCTTTTTCAAGACCTCCTGCAGATTAGGATTTAGACGTCTCTGCATTTCATGGGAAGGTCGTGTGCCTTCTTCAGTGTAGATACGGCGTGTGCAATAAGAGGGGCTGATACCAGTCAAATCATCGAGAGTCCATCCCATGGCTCTACGATGTTGCTGGAGAATAGTAATCAGATGGGATTCCTGATTAGGTGTGAGTCTGGAGTTGATAATCACAAGAAACATCTGATTGGAACCCAAAAAGACATACTTCAGATGGATGCGAGGAGGCTTGAGTTCCAAAACAGGGTTATCAGCAGCATCGGGTGATTTATGGTGTGTGTCAGTAGCAAGGGAAGGAGTTACGGGTGTGTCTAGGTCAAGTTCGGACTCCTTAGATTGTGGGTTTTGATCCTTTTGTGGTTGATCAGAAGTATTCAGGTTTTCCTCAATATACAGATCGTCAACCACAGCCTTGATATCACATATTTGTTCTATAAAACTACAATTAATCCCTTGTTGGGCCTTAAAGATGTCAATCTTTAATGTTTGGTTCCTGAATTTTAGTTCAATTTGGCCCTCCTCACAATTTATGTTGGCTCTAGCAGTGGCCAAAAAGGGTCTCCCTAGTATAATTGGTGTATCCCTTAGGTTTTCTGGAGCATCCATATCCAAGACTACAAAGTCCATCGGGAAATATAAATCCCGAACCCTAACAATGACATCCTCAAGAACTCCTTTAGGTGACTTAATAGATCAATCAGCCAATTGTAATGCCACCTTTGTTGGTTTAAGCTCAGATTCCTCAAGGTGGTCAAGTAGGGATGTAGGTATTAGGTTTATGGAGGCTCCTAGATCTAATAAAGCTCTATCAAATTGGGTATCACCAATGGTATAGGAAATCAGGGGAGTACTTGGGTCTTTTGCGTTAGGTGGGAGTTTGCTCAAAATTACAGAACTGGCTTGCTCTGACAGTACGATTGGACTCCCACTTTTGGTTTGCTGCTTATGTTTAGGTGTACACACGTCTTTCAGAAATCGTGCGTAAGCCGGTATGTGGCGGATTGCATCCATCAAGGGGATGTTTATCTGGACCTATTCAAAAAGCTTGACCAGATCCTCCTCTGGTGCCACGAGTTTGTTTGTCCTCTTTCCCTTGGTCAAGGCCTCGGGAAATGGAACCTTGGATGGTTCCTCCAGAATAGGTCTAGGTTCTTGATCTGGGATAGGGGTGTCCTAGATAACTATCCTAGGGTTTGGGTTAGCACTACCAGGCTGAAAGTGGCTTAGGTAAGGTGGGTCTTGTGTTGCTTTGCCACTACGGGTTGTAACAAAATTTAGTCCTACCTGGTTTTGGTTCGGTGTTGGTAAAATAGGTGGCTGCTGCTGAAATCCCGAATATGATATTATAGCTTCCATCCCGTCGGGTGATGGAACAGAAGGGGCCTAATAAATCATGTGGGCTTGGCCTGAATTTGGGTTCATAACGTGCCTCTGGTTTGGCACGTTATTCGAGTTTAGTTGAGGTTGCGAAGGGAGGTGCCAGGTTGGCGGGAATTCGTCATCTGGGTGAGTTGATTTCGAACCTCTGTGATCTCGTCTTTGTGCTGTTTTTGCATAGCCACATTTGTCTTCTGAATGTTAGCCAGAGTTTAAAGGATAAGAGTCATTTCATCTGTTTGATTTAGCCTAGATGGATGGTAGGGTTGGGCCGAGGCTGAGGCGGCTGAAATGGACGAGGAGCTTATGGACGGGGTTGATATGGTGGTCTCTGATTCTGATTATTTCCCACCGATAAGAAATTGGGATGATTCCGCCATCCAGGGTTATAGGTATTAGAGAATGGGTCATTCTGGATGGCGTTGAGGTCCTCGCAGGTCTGAGGAACCTCAGAAAAGTCAGAGTACGAGGGTTCAGAGTTCCCCCAACTAGAGTAGGTAGGATTGGAGTTTCCTCTGGTCCTAGAGTCAGACGGGGTGGATACGAGCCCATCCCCTGAGAAGATCGGTGATAGATGTTATGCACATCTTCCCTCCCAGAGGGCGGCTATGCAAACGGCTTTTGCGCAGTGGTGGCTCACTGAAATATCGAGTCAGCTCATCCACTTTCTTCTCAATGATAGAGACCTTGTCCAATCGACCGGCCATCAATTCCAAGTCGACGGATGTGGACAGGCCCTGCATCTCATGTGCTCCCCTTGGATTCATCGATGCGAGGGCATTCGTCCAATCGAATAAGCCCATGGAGTCATTATTGATGGAGTTCTTGCACATATTCTCGAGAATCTCCCACACGGTGTCTTCGTGTTGATGCATGATATTTCGTTCGCAGGTTGCATTGACAAATAAGCGGATATCTTCACGGAGTCCCTGGTAAAAAGACTGGACTTGTTCCCATTTAGGAACTTCGTGATGGGGACACTTTCACATGAGATCCAGGAAACGGTCCCACACTTCATGAAGGGGTTCTCTAGATTGCTGGGTGAAGTGTGTGATCTGGTGTCGTAAGGCATTCGTCCGACCAACTGGGAAGAACTTTTTCAGAAACTCAGATTGTAGTTCAACCCATGTGTTGATTGGACGCGTTTGAGTATGATACCAATGAGCTGCTTTGTCCATGAGAGAAAGGAGAACATCTTCATGTGAAGAATATCCAGATTTTGAACATTTGACCTGAAGGTCTGGGCCAGATGTTTAAGTTGTTTGATGTTCTGGAAGGGATCCTCGGAATTAAGCCCATGAAACTTTGGAATAACATGAATCATGTTGGGCTTGAGTTAGAATCAGGACCTCCAGCTGAGATTTGGACTTGAGGTTCGATCGCCACCGCAGCGGGATTGTAGTGATCTCGCATCATAGGATGCTGCGCCGGGTTTACAAAGGCTTGGAATAAATCACTAAGGCACTGAAGTTGGTTCTCAAGGTTGTTCTCTTCTTCTGCGGGTTGTGCCATGATGATGGAAGAAGGAGAATTGAGTTCAAATGAATCAAAGGAGATGTCTATGTGGTGGGGTTGCTGCACAAACACGGATGTCGAGGCCTGGCCTCGACGGGAGTGAATCACTAAAGGAGGCCTCAAGGATGGTCTTAAGGACCTCCTATCGAACATGCATCGATGGTCTGGATGAAAGTAGAATGTGATGGATCCAATCAAGACACCCAAAAATTTGGATGACCATAAAGGTTCGGGGTGGATGATACCCCTTAGTCAGAAAGCCGTCCACCTGAGAAATACCTAGGCAGCCAGAGAGGGAGAGTCTTGCAAAGACCCCTACATGGTAGAACGCCCCCGCGGATTATAGGGTTTCCCCCACCCGACCTCTCTTGTCACTGATGTTCCAGGTAGATCAGAATGGGGACTTGGCCTCTTAAGTCTACTAGTTTTAGTTAAGAGCAAGGGTGCTTAAGATTCCACTTGAACTTTAGATGTATTGAGTGCAAAAAGTGACCTAATTTCAAGGTTGGTTGACCCAACAAGCTGGGTCAACTTCACCTATTTGTCCTTTGAGAAGTTTTAGGTCCCTTCTTTTAGGATTCAAGTGAAATTAAGAGCCTGAATTTTAGGGTTTTCTTGAATAAATCTCTTCAACTAAGGCTTAGGAACATCTCTTTTTGGAAAGTTAATTCTTTCTTATGAATGTGTGTTTCTAAAACCCTGGATTGAAATCCTTAATTTGGCTCTAATCTTGGTCCAATTTAGTTTGCCAAAATATGGCATCTAGAGCTCAATCAAGAAGGTAGTAGCCTTAGTTACCTTAAATGGGTGCACAAATCAATGTTGTTGTTGAAATCAAATCAGGTAGCTTGGTGAATTAGCTAGAAATGGAAAGCAAGTAGCCCTAATTGATTTTATCTTTTTCTTCCTTTTCAGAATGAGGGGCTTAAGAGAAAGTAGTCAGAAATTACCTGCCCCTGGCGTGTTTGATGTGCGGCTGTCTTTCTTTGAATCTTCTCCCCTGAAACAATCACAACAAAAAGAGATATATTAAGTTAGTACCAAATCATCAATTGCAATCAAGATTTCTAAATTGCCCGTTGCTCCCCAACAACGGCACCAAAATGTTTTTCGTGCTGAATCACATTTTTAAGAATATCGCGTTGTAATATAGCCGAAAGAGCGTTCAAAACAAATACAATTTTATTACTCGAATTTTAAATACGTTTGACTGGGCAGTTTACATAGAAACCTAATTTAGGGCAAATATATGTTTGAGATCCCATTCTAGGTCAAAATAGGTTCCAATGGCCAAATTGAGAGTTCTAAACCCTAGAGAATTTTTTTATATGATTTTTAGAGGGCTTAAGTGAATCTTATTCTGACCAGAACCTTGTTTAATCAAGTGGGTTCTATTTTAGGGTTACAAGAAGTCATTTAATTCCCAGAACTCACACAAACCCTTTTCTGTCTGATCCAACCCACTTTTTATCTTGTTAAGACCTTTTGACCTATGTTTAGCCCTTGAGAAAACCCGTTGTTGCATTGCAATGGTAAAATTACAGTTTTACCCCTTGTTACTTACTTTTCTCTTAGAAAGGTTATTCAGTGAATTATGACCTCCATTTTGTTATGTAGGAGCTTTTATTCTCTTCTTTGGGTCAAAATGAGCTAGTTAGGGCTTATGATGGTGTTCCCATCAGCAGGGAAATACAATAAGCTAGGGAGATATACATTGGGTTTTCCCTCGTGTTGACCCCATAAAAATACAAGTAGGGAGAAAGCTGCCAATCAAAATGATAAATAGAAATTTGTCTTAAGGTCACCTAGCGGCATAGAAACCTAAAGTCCATTTTAATTGTCACTCAGTAAGTCTATCACTTTTCCATAAATAAGATGCTTAGCACTTAGAGTTCTTTTTGAGTCTTGGATGGGTTGGGTAGCTGTAGAAAGTTGCCCCGAAATTCTAAACTCAAAAATAAAAAAATAAAAAAGAAGAAAAAAAAAAGAAAAAAATGTATATGCTTTTGAATAAGGAGAGGGTTTGGGTGATATGCATTTTGGCAGGCACCTGGACGTTATTGAATGTTTGTAGTTTAGGTCTTTAGTAGAAATTTCTTATTGTTGAGAATTAATTATTGCCTAAGCAATCAGATCCTAATTCTATTTTATAAATAGCATTTAGTTTAAGTTTTTCTAGCAACTAGTAAAAGATAGGCATGGGTTGTGATGTATGTGAGAGTGCTTGCGGATCTTACTTGGCCACAAACACAAGATCAAGTGTGATATCAATTGTAATAAAAATATGGGAAAAAAAAAAAGATTTATAGTGGAAACCCCTACAGGTGAAAACCACTACCTAAGCCTCCCAACTTAGGATTTTCTGACTAGGCAATGCTAGTCAATCCACTAACGTACCACTTGAACGAGGGTGACACAACCTCTTACAATGATCCCTTCTCTTACTAACTGATGAGAACCTCATCATGAGCCATAACTAGCTCATTTTGACCCAATACAAAGGATAAAAGCTCCTACATAACTCAAGGAAAGGCTTAACTCAGAGAATTCTGAGTTTAAGGAGAAAACAAGTCATAAGGGGTAAAAATGCAATTTTACCAGTATAATCTGCATACAGGGTAATTCAGGGTCCAAACATAGGTCAAAGCAACTTAATAAGAATAAAAGTGGGATGAGATGATCTAGCAAGGGCTACAGAAATTCCAAGGAACTAAATGATAATCTGTAACCCTAAAACAAACCCACTTCAATTCACGAGGTTCAAGGCAAAGCAAAAATGGAATAAACCCTCTAAAATTCATAGAAAAATAATCTCTAGGGTTTAGAACCTTCAATTTGACCTTAGGAACCCATCTTGACCTACATTGAGAACCATACCCAATTAATAACTTAATTTGGGTTTTTGCGTAAATTGACCAGTCAAACAAGGTTTAATCTGGAAATAAAATTCACCATCAGATTCCTTAGGTCCTAACTAGTCATGTATAAAAACTTGAGCCTAAGAAGAAACCTTCTTGACCAACTTTACACTTTGGTCCTCATATATTTACTTTTTGGCCCTCAACTTTTGAACCCTCGCATTTTGGCCCCTAACTCTCCTTCGTTCTTTGCGTTCAGGCCCCCCTGCAAAACCCGCCAGCACCATGCTCCGGCGACCTTGCGCGGAGCATGGCGCCGCTCAGGGTGAGGGGGAGAGCCTGGCAAGTAAACCGGGGGTGCCCTGCGTCGTCAGCCGTCGCAGGGACACCCCCCTGGTCGCTGTAACCCACCATACCGGCCGTGCGAATGCACGGACGGTATGGGTTTCCATCTCCGGCGTCCTCCGGCGAGGGAGACACGTCGTCTCCCTCCGCCTTCCTCCCTGATTCGGTCCCTATAAATACCCCCGTCGCTCCACCGTTCTTCGGAGCTCGGATCTGACGGAGAAAACCCCCAACTTTCCTCTCCTCTCACTCCGGCAGACGCCCACCAGCTCCGGCGGTTCCTCCTCCTCCTCCTCTTCGCTCTGCCACAATACCAGCAGCAGAGACTTCTTCCCCTGCTCTTCCCGCGCCACGCCGCACCCAACTGGCGCCTCTCCGGCTCTCTGCTCGCCGCCGCCCCTTCCCCCGGGCATCTTCTTCTCCGGCGACAGTCGATACGACTGTCGCTCGCTCCGGCCCCTCCTCCTCCTGCTAAGTAGGTAGAACTCCTCATCTTCCTCCCCTCTTCCTTTTCCTCACTTTAAACATCTACTGTCGCCCTCGATTCCGACCCCTCACCCTTACCTTCTCCGCCTCCGGCCATCCTCCGGCGAGCCGCTCCCATCACCCCAGCAACCCACACGGCTCGCCGACCACCGCAGAACCTCCGCCTCCTCACCCTGATCAACCCCCGCCCTTCCACTTCCCCCACATCACCCTCTGCAACCCCACCGAACAAACCCATCTTCCGACCCACAGTCCGACCTAGGGCATCCCTTGCACGCCGCCCCACGCCTCGCCACCACCCACACGAGCTTCGCCGCACTCTGGCGAAGCTCCCGGCACCTTCTGATTAGGCCGAGAGGCCGTTTTGCTGTGAACAGGTCACCCGACCTCTGCCGCCATTGCCGTGCAGAAGGAGCTGCTTCCGCCTGCAGCTGCAGGCGTGCCACGCCCAGATTCGACTCCCAGGCCTTGCGAGGCATTTCGACAAAGCATCAGGCTCGCAGCTGGGGCGAAGGCCTCGCATGAAGCCGCGATCGCCCGCTGCTTTCTCCGCTGCGGGCGCTCAATTAGGGTGGGACATTTAGTCCCACCTCGGAAAACTCTGAAGAGGCGCAGCGGTATAAAGCGAAAAAGTGCTGGAGGCTTACTGCCTCAGCACACGGGGTGAGGTCCCCTTCACCCGCCCGGTTACCCGGTCTCGTCCGCGCTCACGCCCCGCGGACCTGACCCGACCCGACTTAGACTGACCTGCATTCCTCGCCCACCACGCACGCCGGTGGGCCTGGACCCGGGCGCGACCCGTACCTGACTACCCGGCAGCTCTTGGAGGGCTTTCCCAAGAGTGGCTTCTGTGAGACAGAGAGACGCGGGGGGGAGGGTAGAGTAGGTTTTGTCCTCTGAAGTAAACTCTGAAGTGTGCAGGCACAGGTGAAGAAGAAGGACCGCGGAAGAAGAAGAAAGCTAAGGGAGACACTGTAGCAACAAGCGGTTTAAGTCGTCTGATTGAAAAATCAGACGACGTCCTGAAGGGAAGAGAAGAAGGAAGGAGAGACGACGTCCTGACAGGTAAAGGAAAAGAAGAAGGAAGGAGAGACGACGTCCTGACAGGTAAAAGAAAAGAAGAAAGAAGAAGATCTGAAGAACAAGGAAGAACAGCAGAAGAAGAAGAACGAAAGAACAAGGAAGAACAACACAGGTGAAGAAGAGGACCACAAGGAGATAAACACAAAAGAAGAACAGGAAGAACAAAAGCTAAAGAGGAGAAAGACAAAGAGAAAGAAAAGAAGAAAAGAAGAAGAACTCAAACTTTCATCTCTCTCCCTCTCTTTATTTTTTTTTGTAATAGAACATGTATATCTCTAGAATACAACTTGCTCCCTAAGTTCGATGTTGAACGAGAATCTACGCTAACGTGTTTGGTTTTGGAAAACCCGTCGTTGTAGTTCGAAAGCGAAGGATTCGTGTTCAACAAATAAGATTTATACCGAAATAAGAATTCCGGGTCGAACTCAGGGAGGCTACGTTGATCTATATTCGCAATTATGTTTTTTTAGGATTTTTGATAAACAAGGCGAAATAATTACAATGGAGCTATCAAATTGAGAGAGAGAGAGAGAAAGAGAGAGAGAAAGAGAACATGCATTCAATATTTCAATTGTTTATACAAGCAAACGAAATGAAAGTTACACACTAGAAAGCGGGAAATCAATTACACTATAAAGCAGGAAAATTCTACACTAGAAAAGCTGTAAATAAGAATGGGAGAGAGAAGTTATCCTCCTCGACGGTTGCTTGGAGGACGAGCCGGACGGGACGATGCCTGGACGAAGGAGAACGAGGCGGGACGAAGGAGGACGAAGCAGAAGAACGGGAACGAAGCAGCACGCCGTCGTCGTCGCGGGATCCACTTCCGAAGGGGGACGAAAATTTGGACTTTATCTCGCGAGAAGCATCCCGGGTGTGGGACAAGCTTCTCTTGAGCTTTGGAGAGGTAGAGAGGAGAAGGAAGGGATGCAAATTTCGTATGGAGGGGGTCTCCTTTTATAGTTGCAAGGAGTGGGGGCAAAATGGACATTACATCTTCAAAATAATAAATAAGGGGTCTTTAGTGACGGATAAAACCGTCGCTAAAGCCCCGCCGTCGCCGTCGCCGCCGCGCCCACGCGCGCCCGCTCGGCTGGCCTGCGCGCGTAACGCATACGCACGTCCGCGTCGTCTCAGCCGTCCGATCGCGAGATCGGACGGCTTAGATCGCGTCCGCGCCCGCTGCGTAGCGCGCCCGCCCGCGTGCGATCGAGCGTCCACCAGAGCGTCCAATTGCGCGTCGGCGCTATCGGGCGCGCGCGGCCGTTGGATCTTCATTCGACGCTCGTGCGCGCCCGCTCGCCCGCGCCTTCGACCCCCTCACCGCGGCTCGAACCCGCGACCTCCGCTTCGCCCGCAGCTGCGTCGCCGCTGCACTACGCGGGCGAAATGGTCGCGCGGGCGTTTTTAAACGCGAGCGACCGCAGCCGTTGGATCGAGATCCAACGGCGGAGAGGAGACGTTGCGCGGTCTTCACAGGACTCCTGCGGCCGATTGGGCGGCTGGGATGGCACCACGTGGCGCCATCTTGGCCGTCCATCTTCTGGAAGTTGTAGATGGTGCCACGGATGTCGGATTGACTCGATTTTTGTGTCGTTTGGCTGCGATCGTCGATCCGAATTCATCCGTGTGGTCGGATTTTCCATCTGAAGTGCGGATTTACACCATCCTGGCCCTTGATCTTCTAGGGTTCCCCGGTCTCTATCTGATGCTACGGATGCCTGATTAGGGCGATCTTGGAGTCGTTGAACTCCAATCGTCGCCCTGATCATATCCATACGGTTGGATCTTTGATCCGAGGCCCCGATAAAATATTTGCCCTGTCCAAGCACATAAAAGGAGACAATTAACCTCCATTTTATTCAAACTACTCTAAATGCAAGATGATGCATGTAATGCAATATTTATATCATGAAATGCAATCCTATGCTTAAGAACATGCATAAATAGACATTTTAAGTAGTGTAAATGTGTTTACATCATACCCCCATGCCTATCTTTTGCTAGTCCCTAGCAAAAACTATATGCTATTTATAAAAGAATTAGGTTAGATTATTTGGACCTGAGTTATTTTCAATCATTAAGAAATTGTCTACTTAAGAACTGAACTTTCAAAGACACAACAGTGCCTGGGTATCAGCCAAAATGCAGACCGCCTCAAGCCTCGCCTTATTCAAAGAAAAATTTCTTTTTCTGTTTTTTACTTTTTTTTTTTTCTTTTTTTTTTTTTTTTTTGGATTTTCAAAGTTTAGGGTTTAAGAGTGGCTTTCTACGGCCATTCAACTCACCCAAGATTTGATGAGAACCCTAAGTTTTAAGCATCTTATTGTGATTGTGATAGACTCGTTGACCGGCAATTAAAACGGACTTCGGATTTCTACGCCTCTAGGTGACCTCAAAAAGAATTCTGCCTAAAGGTGTATCTTTACAACCGGTAGCTTTCTCCCTACTTTTATTTTTTTTAACGGGGTCAACACAAGGGTGAATCCAGTGTATATCTCCCCGGTTTATTCTACTTCTCCGCTTCTTCCTAAGTGTTTTGGGAATTTTTAGTGCATTTTCTGAGCTGGGTTCTGGACAACCGGTCGATGAGCTGTTACCACCGACAACTTGCCAGCCATACTCGTGCGGCGAAGTGTGTCTTATTTCTTTTTGTTCTTTTCTCCTTTTTGATTTTTTTTTTTTTTAAGTAGGTGGCTTCCCTGGTCTAAGATTTACCTAAAGGCAGCAAAAAGAGAAAGGTCCAGTGACTGGGCTCTGGACAACCTACCTATGGGCTGTTACCCACGATAACTTGCCAGCCATATCACCCTAGAAGGTTCATTAGCTACCCAATTTCCGTTAAAATCGCCAAACAACGAGTCAGTGCAAAGAAAGTGTGTAGATGCTTAAGACTCAAAATTCCCTTAAATCAGAGGGTGGGTTGACAAGTCGTGTACTTATCACCCAAAGTTATTTATTCCAATTATAATAGAATTAAGATGGCGAGAACTCAAAGACAAATCCACATTTTAGTAGATACACAGGCTAATTAAGTCCAAAGACCTGAGGGGTCTTTGTGTTCAGATCCTAATGTAAAATTTCTTAGGATTGAAAAGTCCTAATGTCCAACTAATCCTTCCTAATTTTTTTTTTTTTTAGAAAGAGAGCAATTTATATGGATTTCACAAAGCTGACCAACTAATTCAAAAATGAATCCACCCACCCATGCCTAGCTGATGCAATGTCCTCATTGAAAAAGAGACATGAAAGAAAGGGTAGAATATGAAAGATGTCACCTGGATATGAAGCTCGTATCAGCCTTGTGTTATATGTACAACTGCAGAGTTTAATGCCGTCAGCTAGGCGAAGTCCAGCCAAAGAAGTCACAGAATGGCTAGAGCAACAGAGTCTGAAACGGGTTCTGGAAGATTATGGTCAACAACAGGCTTCAGACGTTGACCGTTGACTTTAAAGGTGTTACCTGTCTTTGGGTCAGAAATCTGAACGGCACCATTTAGAAAAATCTGATCAATTATGAATGGGCCACTCCATTTAGATCTAAGTTTACCAGGAAAGAGCTTAAGTTTAGAATCGAATAACCAGACCTTCTGGTTTGGCTCAAAGTTCTTGCGGGAAATCATTTGATCATGTAGAGCTTTGGTCCGAGCCTTGTAGATCTTGGCATTCTCATAAGCATCATTTCTAAGCTCCTCCAACTCAGATAGTTGGAGTTTCCTGGTCTTCCCAGCTAGATTTAGATCTAGATTGCATTGTTTGATTGCCCAGAATGCCCTGTGTTCAATCTCTATGGGTAGATGACACGCCTTTCCATACACCAGACGGAATGGAGACATGCCGATAGGTGTTTTATACGCCGTACGGTAGGCCCAAAGAGCGTCCTCAAGCTTTTGAGTCCAATCCTTGCGATCGGGCCTAACCGTTTTTTGCAGAATGTTCTTGATCTCTCGATTAGAGATCTCGGCTTGTCCATTCGTTTGGGGATGGTAAGGTGTGGAAATTCGATGATTAACCCCGTATTTGGCCAATAAACTCCGGAATTGGTCATTAGTAAAATGAGTGCCACCATCACTGATGATAGCCCTCGGAATCCCGAATCTACTGAAGATATTTTTCTTGACAAAGTTGATGACCACCTTGTGGTCATTGGTTCGGGTGGGAATTGCCTCAATCCATTTAGACACATAATCAACAGCGACAAGAATGTACTGATGTCCAAATGAAGGGATAAAGGGTCCCATGAAATCAATGCCCCAAACATCGAAAATTTCGACAGGAAGAATAGGGTTTAAGGGCATCATGTCTCTCTTAGTTATGCTCCCGAGTGCCTGGCATCGAGGGCATGACTGTGAGAACTCCTGGGCATCCTTGAATAAAGACGGCCAATAGAAGCCAGATTGCAAAATTTTTGCAGCCGTCTTTTTCCCGGAGAAATGTCCACCACACCCAGATGCATGGCAGAACTCAAGTATACTGTTGAATTCATTCTCCGGTATGCATCGGCGAATAATCTGATCAGAGCCGATGCGATACAGTTCAGGGTCCTCCCAAAAGTAGTATTTGGCCTCAGATTTGAGTCTATCCCGTTGTTGCTTGGTCCAATCCTGGGGGATTTGACCAACGGCCAAATAGTTAACAATGTCAGCAAACCATGGGGTGTGGACACCTAAAACTGTAAGAATGGTTTCGTCCGGAAAAGTGTCAGTAATCGGAATGTCCGGACAAGAAGAATCACCTAGGAGTCTCGACAAATGATCCGCCACCACATTTTGTACCCCGGTTTTATCCTTGATTTCAAGATCAAATTCTTGAAGAAGAAGAATCCAACGAATAAGCTGGGGTTTAGCATCCTTTTTAGCCAAGAGATGTCTCAAGGCCGAGTGGTCGGTATAAACAATAACATGAGACCCCAAGAGATAAGCCCTGAATTTTTCCAACGCAAATACTACAGCGAGTAATTCCTTTTCAGTAACAGTGTAATTCCTCTAGGCTTCATCCAAAGTTTTACTAGCGTAGTAAATGACAAAGGGCTTTTGATCAATTTTCTGACCCAGGACAGCCCCGACCGCGTAATCAGAAGCATCGGTCATGATCTCAAATGGGGTTGTCCAAATAGGTGGTTGCAAAATTGGCGCACAGGTGACTGCCGTTTTTAAGAAATCAAATGCCTTTTGGCATGATTCGTCAAAAACGAACGGTGTTTCTTTGGCAAGAAGATTGCTCAAAGGGCGGGCAACCTTCGAGAAGTCCTTGATGAATCTTCGATAAAATCCCACATGGCCAAGAAATGATCTGATTTGTTTAACTGATGTGGGAGGAGGAAGTTTAGCGATAGCATCAACCTTAGCTTTATCCACTTCAATTCCCCGTTCAGAGATTACATGACCCAAAACGATGCCCTCTTGGGTCATGAAATGACTCTTTTCCCAGCTAAGGACCAATCGTGTCTTGATACATCGCTTAAGAATCATTTCCAAATTAACCAAACAAGAGTCAAATGATTCTCCGAAAACGGAGAAATCATCCATGAAGACTTCCATAAACTCTCCCACCATGTCGGAAAATATGGCTAGCATACACCTTTGAAAAGTCGCAGGTGCATTGCATAACCCAAAAGGCATCCTACGAAAAGCAAAGGTTCCGTAGGGACAGGTGAAAGTAGTTTTTTCCTGATCCTCGGGATGGATAGGAACTTGGTTGTATCCCGAGTAACCATCAAGAAAACAGAAGTACTTCTGCCCAGCTAATTTTTCCAGGATTTGATCAATGAAGGGCAGGGGAAAATGATCCTTTTTAGTGGCAGTGTTCAGCTTCCTGTAATCAATACAAACTCTCCAAGATGAAGCTGAACGAGTTGTGACAGATTCTCCTTTCTCATTAGTCACAACAGTAATCCCGGCTTTCTTTGGAACAATCTGAACGGGACTTACCCAAGGACTGTCAGAGATTGGATAAATAATTCCTGCATCGAGCCACTTGATGATTTCCTTTTTGACCACTTCTCGCATATTTGGATTCAATCTCCTCTGCATCTGGCGAGAAGGGCGGGATCCCTCTTCCAAGAATATTCTATGATTGCAGTAAGATGGCTCGATCCCCCTAAGGTCATGAATGGTCCAACCAATTGCCTCCTTATGTTCCTTTAGGACCTTAATCAATTTAATCTCTTGCTCCTTTGTTAATTTAGCACTGATAATCACAGGGAGCGTATTCTGAGGTCCTAAAAATTGATATTTCAAATTCTCGGGTAATGGTTTCAATTCGAGCTGGGATGGGGTGATGATTGATGGTCGGGTAGATGCTGAAGATTCAACAAGAGGGAGAGGTTGTGAGTGGACAAAATCAGTAACCTCTTCCGAAGATGTTAAGTCAGAGGGTTGCGGGTCAAATTCATCAACCAAAAAGGAACTTTCAATTGAAGAAACTGTCAAACAAGTTTCAATATTAATATTATCCTCATCAAGTTCCTCAATAACTCCACAATCCTCAAATTTATTGATCGCCTTAAAAATATCTAATTTCATACGTTGGTCCCCAAAGGCGATTTCCATGCTACCGCTTTCACAATTAATGTTGGCCTTTGCGGTAGCCAGGAACGGACGCCCCAGAATGATGGGCGTGTTCCTCAGATTATCTGGTACATCCATGTCAAGGACAAGGAAATCTACAGGAAAATAAAAATCCTTGACCTTAACTATAACATCTTCAATAACGCCTCGCGGGTTTGTGACCGAACGATCCGCTAACTGTAGCGTTACTGAAGTTGGCCGAAGTTCGCCTAACCCAAACTTCTCGTAAAGAGAAGTCGGAATTAGGTTGATGGATGCACCGAGATCCAAAAGTGCTCTATCAAATGTGTAATCTCCGATAACGCAAGAAATCAAAGGAGCACCAGGATCTCTCCTTTTCTGAGGGAGGTAGTGCAGGATAACAGAACTAGCCTGCTCGGAGAGTACCACCTTCCTCGGAACAGATTCTCTCGACTTACGCTTTTGTGTACATAATTCCTTTAAAAATCTTGCGTAAGTCGGTATGTGCTTGATAGCATCAAGGAGCGGGATATTGATCTCAACATTCTTAAATAAATTCAGAAGCTCCTCATTGCTATCAACAGACTTCTTCTTCTTTGCTTTGGTTAAGGCTTCAGGAAAAGGAACACGAGTCAGATCTTTGGAATCGGATTCCTGAGCCTTGATTTCTCCTTTAGAATTCTCTTCTCTCTCCTCAGATTCTTCAGGATTCAAAAGATTAGAATAATGTGGTTGTGGATCCTGAGTCTTCTTACCACTTCTCAAAGTGACAGAATTTGCAGAAGCGTAAGAATTTGGGTCTTGAGGAGGGTTAGGAAAGATTGGAGGGGCTTGATTGACCATGAATTGTTGATTTACAGAAGAAGAAGACGAGGAACCCTGCTCAACCACCTGAGCATGCGCGTGTGGGTCCCTCTGATTTCCGTACCCTTGGGCTTGATTGCCCGAATTCGTAATATTTCGTGGGTTGGGTACGGATTGGGATGGTAGAGATCCGAGTTGGCGAGAGTTAGCAATGAGCCCGGATTGCAAGTTGTCCAGTGAGTTTTTCAT
This sequence comes from Thalassia testudinum, assembly GCA_037157565.1. Classification (NCBI taxonomy): domain Eukaryota; kingdom Viridiplantae; phylum Streptophyta; class Magnoliopsida; order Alismatales; family Hydrocharitaceae; genus Thalassia; species Thalassia testudinum. The sequence goes on from JAZHRO010000080.1 coordinate 2,214,109, forward strand.
TTGCTGCATGAGCTGGAGCATAGATCCTTGCATCTCTACTATTTGATGGTTCAAATCAGCCTGCCCTGCGGGTTGACGGGCATTCCAAGCTGGCTGATTGATCTGATTCGGAGGCAACTGAGTATATACTTGGCCCTGACCCATTGGTCGTTGCGGAGCATAATTGCTGGGTCGGAATTGGGTCTGTTGCCTTGGATTTTTCCAAGAGAAGTTAGGGTGGTTTCTCCAACCTGGATTATAGGCATTCGAGTAGGGGTTGGATCTAACATTCTCTTGTACAGCACAGACATCCTCATAAAGTGAGGATGGAGAGAAAGAAAAGGAAGGATTAGAAAAACTGGGATCAAAGGCCCCAGTTGGGAACCCATGGGGTTCCGAAAAATGCTGACTCATAGGTTGAGTCACATCGAGTTGATTCACGAACTCCCGTCCAGAAAGAGCTCGTGAAGAATGGAATCCCGAATTTTGGGATTGAGTGGATTGAGAGTTGTTCATAGAATTGCCAGCCATCCACTCTTCCATTCTTTTAGCAACCAAGTCCACTTTGTCAAGTTTATTACAAATCAATTCCATATCAAATGAATGAGAGTCATGGACTTCATTGACATTTGATCTGGGTTGTTGGGACCGGTTAAAAGTATCCATGGAGGCATGATTTATTGAATTCTCACTCATTTCCTCAAATAAATCATGTGCACTATCTGCATCTTTATTAAGGAAATTGCCTCCGCAAGAAGCATCCACATGGTTTCTGAGTTGCTCAGTCAACCCATGATAAAAAATCTGCACGAGTTGCCATTTCGGCACCTCGTGGTGTGGACACCTCCGCAATAAGTCCTGGAATCGCTCCCAGGCCACATGAAACTGCTCCCCCGGCCGCTGGGTAAAAGTAGTGATTGCCAGTCTTAAAGCATTGGTACGACCGACTGGGAAAAATTTCTTCAGAAAGGCCGATTTCAACTCATTCCAAGTTGTAATTGGTCTTCCTATTGTCCTATACCAATGCACGGCCTTATCCCTAAGAGAGTGAGGGAAGAGCCTCATGATCATTTGCTCCTCGTTTACGTTTCGAGACTTGGTGGTCTGGACCAAAGTGGTCAAGTCCTCCAAGTGTTGAAACGGATCCTCGGAGCCAAGCCCATGATAATGTTTAATCAGGCTTAACACCTGGGGCTTGATTTCTACGTCACCGGCTGGAATCTGGACGCCGGGACGTTCCCCGTAATTTGAAGGATCATAAAAATCCTTCAAGGGTTGAACGCCCTGCATTCTCTGGAACCATTCTTGCATTCTCTGCATTTGTTCCAGCTGCCTTCGAAATTCTTCCTGTGGATTTCCAGGCAGAAGAGGCTGTTGTTCGCCCATGGGATCAAATTGACCAAAATCTAACTTGCGCCTCCTAGAATGTTCTAATGGTCCTTCTAATCGGGGATTCAATGACCGTCTTCCCAGCATAAACTAGGAGTAGGTCGGAAGGACCGGGGATAGGGACCCTACAGTACAACAAAACAAGGCTGTCCTTAAGTGAGGTAGCCTAAGGATCTACTGACTCCCAACACCAGCCTTAAGACTGTAACTGATTTACTCTACTTGCGTCTGTATAATCCAACCAGTTAGAAGGAGGGACTGGGGAGAAGGTTCTTCCTTTGGCTTTCACCTCCGGTTCCTAGTGTACCCCCCAGCCGCGGTCGTTTGACGCTACTCCCCTAGCTAGACATCAGATTAATCAGTACAAGTAGGTTAATCAAAAACAATCTCAGACTAGGCCTTGAAGAGCGAATCAAACCTTAGGGCCAACGTCTACTCAATTTTATTACGGCCTGGGATTGTGGTGCTTATGGAATGTGATGGACCCTTATAATGGGTTGTGCCCTTAATGATTGATTGAAATTTGTGTAAGTGCGTGCACAACCAGGGTTTTCAAGCAAGATTATTTATAATGTGTGAATTTTAATGTTCAAATCCTGCTTAAGTAGCTTTTAGGGTTTCAAATTAGGTGAATTGCAATCAAATTTCTAGGCAAACCAAGTTGTAAAACACGGGTGAAGATAGTTTTCCTTTAAAATCAGAAAGAAAGCGGAGTGCCTAGAATATACCTAGATTGAAAACCTAAAGAAGAGCTACTTGATGAGTTGGTTTTAAATAAAGTGGTGCGGCCCAAACAACTCAAACAATTGGCCACAATTGCACCACTAAGTTAGGCACTCAAAGATGGTTAACCTAGAATGATTTCTACTCTGTTATGTGTTGCTCTGTGTGTACCGGTTCCACAGATCAGAATCCGGTTGAGTAGAAAACAAATCAAGTTAATCAAGTGCCTTGAATGTGGGTGTGTGTTGTGTGTTTGTTGAAAGTTACCCCACAAAATTATCTTTTTGTTATTATTTTTTTTTATGAATGAGGGTGAAATGAGTGTGAGTAGAAATCCAAACAACCAAACTATTCCTAGGATTTATGCAAACACCTAGGTTAATTGGAATTTGGATTTAATGTGGCGAATGAAATCTATGGAGGGGGCAAGAATGGGGGAGCACTTACAGTTGTCTTCAACTGCACTTTACTCCAGTCTACCGCTTGTTGATTCCTTGATGGAGGTCTCTGCAAAACAATAGACACAAGAGAAAGCTAGTTAGAAAACAAATAAAGTGCAAGAAATGCGAAGAAAAGATCGGAAATCGTTGCCTCCCCGGCAGCGGCGCCAAAATGTTGAACGAGAATCTACGCTAACGTGTTTGGTTTTGGAAAACCCGTCGTTGTAGTTCGAAAGCGAAGGATTCGTGTTCAACAAATAAGATTTATACCGAAATAAGAATTCCGGGTCGAACTCAGGGAGGCTACGTTGATCTATATTCGCAATTATGTTTTTTTAGGATTTTTGATAAACAAGGCAAAATAATTACAATGGAGCTATCAAATTGAGAGAGAGAGAGAGAAAGAGAGAGAGAAAGAGAACATGCATTCAATATTTCAACTGTTTATACAAGCAAACGAAATGAAAGTTACACACTAGAAAGCGGGAAATCAATTACACTATAAAGCAGGAAAATTCTACACTAGAAAAGCTGTAAATAAGAATGGGAGAGAGAAGTTATCCTCCTCGACGGTTGCTTGGAGGACGAGCCGGACGGGACGATGCCTGGACGAAGGAGAACGAGGCGGGACGAAGGAGGACGAAGCAGAAGAACGGGAACGAAGCAGCACGCCGTCGTCGTCGCGGGATCCACTTCCGAAGGGGGACGAAAATTTGGACTTTATCTCGCGAGAAGCATCCCGGGTGTGGGACAAGCTTCTCTTGAGCTTTGGAGAGGTAGAGAGGAGAAGGAAGGGATGCAAATTTCGTATGGAGGGGGTCTCCTTTTATAGTTGCAAGGAGTGGGGGCAAAATGGACATTACATCTTCAAAATAATAAATAAGGGGTCTTTAGTGACGGATAAAACCGTCGCTAAAGCCCCGCCGTCGCCGTCGCCGCCGCGCCCACGCGCGCCCGCTCGGCTGGCCTGCGCGCGTAACGCATACGCACGTCCGTGTCGTCTCAGCCGTCCGATCGCGAGATCGGACGGCTTAGATCGCGTCCGCGCTCGCTGCGTAGCGCGCCCGCCCGCGTGCGATCGAGCGTCCACCAGAGCGTCCAATTGCGCGTCGGCGCTATCGGGCGCGCGCGGCCGTTGGATCTTCATCCGACGCTCGTGCGCGCCCGCTCGCCCGCGCCTTCGACCCCCTCACCGCGGCTCGAACCTGCGACCTCCGCTTCGCCCGCAGCTGCGTCGCCGCTGCGCTACGCGGGCGAAATGGTCGCGCGGGCGTTTTTAAACGCGAGCGACCGCAGCCATTGGATCGAGATCCAACGGCGGAGAGGAGACGTTGCGCGGTCTTCACAGGACTCCTGCGGCCGATTGGGCGGCTGGGATGGCGCCACGTGGCGCCATCTTGGCCGTCCATCTTCTGGAAGTTGTAGATGGTGCCACGGATGTCGGATTGACTCGATTTTTGTGTCGTTCGGCTGCGATCGTCGATCCGAATTCATCCGTGTGGTCGGATTTTCCATCTGAAGTGTGGATTTACACCATCCTGGCCCTTGATCTTCTAGGGTTCCCCAGTCTCTATCTGATGCTACGGATGCCTGATTAGGGCGATCTTGGAGTCGTTGAACTCCAATCGTCGCCCTGATCATATCCATACGGTTGGATCTTTGATCCGAGGCCCCGATAAAATATTTTCCCTGTCCAAGCACATAAAAGGAGACAATTAACCTCTATTTTATTCAAACTACTCTAAATGCAAGATGATGCATGTAATGCAATATTTATATCATGAAATGCAATCCTATGCTTAAGAACATGCATAAATAGACATTTTAAGTAGTGTAAATGTGTTTACATCATTCGACCTCGGGAACTCTCTTTTATTTTTCCGAGTAAAAAAATTTTTATATATTTGAAATGATGGCAATAACTGGCTATACTACAACGCTATAACAATAAAACCCGATTATCTCTCGAAGCCAACGTTTCACTAACCTGTAGAGAAGCACAACAACAACAACAATGGATTTCTCCTAACGGCTTGGGATTTGTAATCAAAGCAACAAGTAAAATAAAATAATATAATCCTATGGAGCCTTAAGGAAAGTCAAATCAGATTTTTGCAGAGGTTCGAATTGATGTGCTTTGGAGAGCATGAAAATAGAAGTGCAGAAGCACTTTGAGAGAAAGCACGAGAGCCCTTTTTCTAGATGGATTTCTCTTTTAAAGTGCATTTTGAAATGAGGTGTGTGGAGACTTATTTATACATGAAAATGGAGCATTCTTGGAATGTTGAGAAAAATCATTCGAACCAAATTGGTTGATCAATTTACTTAATTGTTCGATCAATTTTCATTTTGATCGATCAATTTACTTAATTGGTTGATCAATTGTTGATTGATCAAATATTTAATTGGTCGATCAATTGCGGGAAAATTAGATTTGACCGTTAGGCTAATTTGGTCGATCAATATTCATATTTTGATCGATCAATTGATTTGATTGATCAATTCTAATATTTTGGTCGATCAATACTATCTAGATGTTTATTTTACGATTTAGAAATGTTTGTATTTAATCCTGAGGTTCCTTATAGTAATTCTAGACTCAAAAAATATAAAAGAATGACATTAACTAAAGATAACCTTAACTTTGATCCACGCAAAGGATAATTGACATGATTTATGCGAGCGTAATCCTGAAAGATTAGTTCGCAATAAAACATAATTTTGTTTCATCAAAAGAGGTCTCAACATTCTCCCCCTTTTTTATGATAACAAAATTACAATTATGCATGTAAAAAAAAAAATAATTACTTTAGAATTACTCCCCCTATGAACATGCATATTTTTCTCCCCCTTTTTGTTATCAACAAAATGATATATCCTAAATGTCTTATTATTCATCATACTTCAACAAGTAAAATTCTAAGAATGAAATTTACATTTTTCTCCCCTTTTTTCAAGTAATATTCTATTAAGCATGATGCCAAATTTATCAGATGAAAATTATCAAATTCATGATAAGGAGATGATGAATTCCATGGTAGTCTAACACAATGACTATATCAAAATAAAATGAAGTGTTGAGTAAGAGTTATACAGCCCAACATAGATAAATACGCTATCTAAATGATATTAAGAAAGTGATCTTGATTCTCGCCCTCAAACAATGATCCCTTATCAAGGTTTGATTCTCTTTATTCGTCTCCCCCTATCAAGTTGCCATCCCAAATTAATTAATTCAATGCTTAGTCAATTTTATATTAAAAATTTATTTATAACTAAGTAGGTAATAATGATTTAGTTTTAGGAATCATACCTGCTAAGGTATAAAGAGTTATACCTAATAGTAGTAGCCAGGTGCAGGGGGTCTCCACCAAAAACCTGGCATCCATTGACATTATTGGTTCCACCATCTTTCATAGCCAAATTGATGATTATTGACTTGTTGAAGGTTGCCTCTCCAATTGTGATTTCCATGTCGATCTTTCCCATAACTTGCAACACAATTTTCCACAAATTTTTTCGGTACTCATATTCTTTTGGGTCTGTGGTTGTTAATTCCTTTCAAGTTATAGGATCCACTAGACTCTCTTCTCTTGGCCTTTTGATATAAAAATGCATGCCTAATCTTCTTTTGATTCTTCTTTTTAATGTCCTCATATTTTTCTTCAAATGTTCTAGTAGAATATTTGAGGTCATTAAGTGTGTCTTTAAAGTGAATATATTGTTCCTTGAGATCTTCTACTTTTTCATGGAACTCTATATTCACAACTCTTGTTACATCTAATTCTCTTTTCTTATTTTCTAAATCTAGAGATAAGCTAAGTTTTTCATTTTCAAAACTAGTGCACTTATCTTTAAGTTCCTTATTTTTTTTCTTTAATCTTTTAGCTAAATTGTATAAATCATGATATGGATTTAATAATTCATCTAAAGTAAGGTCAAAGTTTACCTCTTCTTAGCTTGATTCTATTGGTTCCATGAGACATAGATGAGTAACTCCATCTTCGTGGCTTTGTTTTTCAATATCTAATTCCGAACTTGGGTTGGAATTATCCCATGTTACTTCTTTGTTAGTGGTTTCTTCATGTATGATGGAGAGCTGGTTCCATATCTCATATGCGCTTTTTCATGAAGCAACTTTGTCAAATTCCTCTCTTGTTAATGCACAAAATAGTGCATTCATGTCTTTAGTATTATTCGTCGCTTTCTTCTTCTCTTCCTTCATTAACTCTTTTTATTCTTTCTTCTTTGTCATATATTTAGACTCGATGACATGCCAAATCTCAAAGTCCATTGCTTCAAGAAAAATTTGCATTTTTCTTTTCTAATAATCATAATCTGATCCGTCAAATAGTGGTGGTTGGAAAAATAATTTTTCCTCCATAAAACTTGTTGCGGCCATGTGAAGGTGAGATGTGATGTATCCTTCATGATTAGGCTCTGATACCAAATGAGAGTGCCTATGGATCTTACTTGGCGACAAATACGAGATCAAGTGCGATATCGATTGTAATTAAAATATGGCAAAAAAAAAAATAAAGATTTATAGTAGAAACCTCTACAGGTAAAAACCACTACCTAAGCCTCCCAGCTTAGGAATTTCCTGATTAGGCAACACTAGTTAATCCACTAACGTATCACTTAAACGAAGGTGGCACAACCTCTTACAATGATCCCTTCTCTTACTAACCTGTAGAGAAGCACAACAACAACACTAACAACGGATTTCTCCCAACATCTTGGGATCCATAATCAAAGTAACAAGTAAAATAAAATAATATAATCCTATGGAACCTCAAGGAAAGTCAAATTGGACTTTTGCAGAGGTTTGAATCGATGTGCTTTGGAGAGCATGAAAATAGAAGCACAGAAGTACTTTGAGAGAAAGCACGAGAGCTCTTTTTCTAGATGATTTCTCTTTTAAAGTGTGCTTTGAAATGATGGGTGTGGAGCATTATTTATAGGTGAAAATGGAGCATTCTTAGAATGTTGAGAAAAATCATTCGAACCAAATTGGTAGATCAATTTACTTAATTGGTCGATCAATTTTCATTTTGATCGATTAATTTACTTAATTGGTCAATCAATTGCTGATCGATTAAATATTTAATTGGTCGATTAATTGTGGGAAAATCGGATTTGACTGTTAGGTTAATTTGGTTGATCAATATTCATATTTTGATCGATCAATTCTAATATTTTGGTCAATCAATACTATCTAGATGTTTATTTTATGATTTGGAAAGGCTTGTCTTAATCCTGAGGTTCCTTACAATAATTCTAGACTCGAGAAATATAAAAGAATTACATTGACTAAAGATAATCTTCACTTTGATCCACGTGAAGGATAATTGACTTGATTTGTGCGAGTGTGATCCTGAAAGATTAGTTCATAATAAAACATAATTTTTTTTCATCAAAATAGGGGTCTCAAGAGTAGGCACATCTATTTCACATAAAATGTTTATTTACGTATGTTCCTAGGCTTATAATTGTATCCAGCATTATAAATATTGCATAGCATGCATCATCATGCATTTAGATTAAATGTTATAAATTCTATGACAATTCTTATCTTTCCATGTCTAGGGGATAGGCAATTCATTTCGAGGCTTTGGATTAAAAATCCAATCGTATGGATCTGATCAGGATGACGATCAGAGTCCAACACCTCTAAAATCATCTTGGTTAGACTTCCATAGCATCAAATGTAGTCTGAGAAAGATGAAGGGCCAAGGGGGCAAGGTGGTGAAAATTCAAACTTCAGATGACAAATTCAACCACAAGGATGGGTTCGGATCAATGATTGTAGCCCAACAGTGTGAAAATCAATTCAATCTAACATCTATAGCACCACCTACGAGCAAAAGAAGATGGATGATTCAGATGGTGCCATGTGACAGACATCACGACATGATATGGAAAAGGCAACATATTTCGGGGCTCTAGATGAAGAATCCAGCCATACGAATGAATCTGAATCGATGATTATAGCCAAATGGTATGAAAATCAGTCCAATCGGATATCTGTAGCATCCTCTATGTGCATTTGAAGATGGACGACCCAGATCCCGTCACATGGGATCATCCGGGATGCCCAAGGCCAACCACAACCTTCCCTCACCACATGGAAAGCCTTCCCTCCCCACCATTGGATGAAGATCTAGTGACCTTGAGCGTAGGACCTTCAATTCATCCACTTGACAATCCAAAGGTCGTAACATGGTGGTTGAGAGCCTTAACCCCAAGGAGGGGCACAGGTTCAAGCCCCAACGAGCTCTAAAATCCATCAATCACAAGGCTTGTGCTCCAATTGGCTGTGTGATCACCATCGAAGGGAGATGAAGGTGCCATGTGGTGCAAGGAGAGCTGCCCAAGCCAAAAATGTCTCATCAGGTGTGATTAAAGGGGTGCCTCATCGTGAGCCTTTGGATCTTCATCAAATGACCATTCCACATGCCCAAATAGCAACATCTACCCTCAGCATTGGTTGCATGCGTCACTAAAGGACTTATATTAATTTAAAGGGCTTGAAATGACCCTTTTACCCCCATATCTTCACCTATAAATAGCTTATCCCCCTCCACTTCTTCTTCATCCATTCTCTTCTTCCTCTCACCTCCTCCAAGGCTCTAAGAGCTAGTCCCAAACCCAGGTTGCTCCTCTAGAGTAAAAAAAATAATTTTTGTCCATTTTCTCATCCCCTTCGTGGAGCACCCGTGGTTGTCCTCTCGCCACCATTCGGGAATTGGATCCCATGTTGGCAACATCCTGCATCTCATCCCCATCTTCCAACTCCATTCACCTTCTTCTAGCATCCCATCTCCATCTTTCGAGTGCCAATAGCATGGCTTGTTGTCCAAGTGACCATTGAGGAGGATTTTTCTCATCCCTATCTTTTTACTACTTTCTAGTGTAGATTTGTTTTCTTCAAGTAGTTGTAATAGACTTTGGTTTATTTATATGCAAGACTTGTTCATCCTCTATTTTTTCTCTTTCTTTGTATTATTCTATCTCTCTTTTCTATTATTTATTCTTTAAGTAGAATAGCTAGCGTAGATTAATTTCAACCAGCTACTCTGCTTTATAAAAATAAATACAGATTTATCTGATAGCGGATTTTTACACACTACAATGAATTGTTTTTAACCCAATCCTTTTGGCGTGAAAATATATCTCATTAGGGACCCAATGGTCTCAACCCTAGATTCAACCCCAATGAACTACAAAATTGGTTGGAACAACAAATCACTTAAATGCAACAAATGTTGCTTAGGTTCATGGAGGAGATGAACCAAAGGAATCATGTTGAGCCAAGGCCATTGAGGTATTTCTATGATCCCTCCAACTTTGAGGAGAGACCCGAGGTGAGAATACCCAAAGGGGTTCTTGAGATCAAACTACAAGTTCTAGGGTTAATTCTGCATTTCCATGGACTTTCTAAGGAAAATCATTTCCAACATCTAGAAGAATTGATCCTAGTAGCCTAAACCACCCAAGCAAGGAATGTTCCCGAAGGACTTTGACTAATGTAGATTTTTTCGCATTCTTTGAAAGCTAAGATCACCCATTGGTTCCGTACCATTAGGAAATCCATAAACACATGGAATGAATTGAAAAGTTCTTTCCTAAAGAAATACTTCTCGATAGGTAGGACCAATGCCTTTGGGAGAGCCATCACAACCTTAAGCCAGAAACCCGGAGAGCCCATGCATGAGGAATGGGAAAGATTTCAGGAACTGTTAAGGCAATGCCCTTACCACAAGGTGCCTTAGTGGCAACTCGTGCAAACCTTTTATCATGGATTAGACGATCAACTCAGGAACTATATTGATGCCTCATGTGGGGGCAATTTTTCGAATAGGGATCCTGAAAGCACTTATGAACGTTTCGAAGAGATGAGTGAGAATTCGCTTAATCACACTTCCTTGGACATGTTTAGCTATAATTTCCACCTAAGAGCAAATGTCCATGCAATTACGTATCAGAACCCATTGTTTTCGACCTAGATAGACACCAATATGGATTTGATTTACAAGAAACTAGATCAGGTGGATTTGGTGAGCAAGAAATTAGATGAATTGATGAGTTAGAATCGCCAACCCACCCAAACCATTCGCAACCAAGGACCTATCCAACCCACTCAGATCCTTCCCTTTCCTATGCGTCAGGAATTTGTCCACTACTTGAATTTTGCTCCATTTGGCAATAGCACCTTTCTTTAGACTACACCAGAAACTAACACAGAGACCGCTGCTGTGGACCAATTCGACCAAACCCCGTCACTTCTTGCCTATGAAGACTCCAGCTTCCTCTGGTCAAACTAGTTCTCCAACTCATACAATTTGGGTTGGAGAAACCATCCGAACTTTTCATGTAGGGACACAAACTCAAAAACATACCCTGCCCCAGCCTAAAGACCTACTCAGGGATACCAGTAAAACCAATTTGGGGGACCTACGCAAAACTACCAGACATATCCTCAGTTAGGACCCACACGCCTACCCTAGTCTGATATCATGCAAAAGATGCTGGAAACTCAAAACTTGATGATGCAAATAATGCAACAGAGGATGTCCCAGTTGCCCCAAGCCATCCAAGGCTTGTGGACCCAAGGTGGGCCTACACCTAATTCTTGTCAACAAGGGTCACTTCTGCCCCAATCAGTGCCTAAGCCTAGGAATCAAATACCAAATCCACACAACTGACACCATAATTTCCACCTATCTTCCAACACCCAAACCAACAGCAAAATCAGATGCCACACCAGGGTAACCTGAATGTGACCACCTAAGTGGTGGCCTTACGGAATGGTCAAATCTCCCAAGACCCTACACCCTCAATTCCTGGAATCCGTCTTGACTCAACCGACATTGTGGAACCAGAAGAAGTGTGAATGGATGAGGAAACCCCAACACCAAGATTGGACAAGGGTAAGAACCCAATTCCTTTCCCTAAGGCCCTAAACCAAACCAAAAAGCCCAAGAAGAAGAATGAGCCAAAGACTGAAGAATTGATGGATTATTTGGGCAAGTCTAGATAAATATTCCCCCTTTTGACATTGTCAAACACATTCCCACATATGCCAAGTTCCTGAAAGACTTGTGTATGCCCAAGCGTCAAGGAAAGACCTCTAGGAGAGTGGTCCTATTTGATCAAGCAAGCTTGATTATTTTGAGCAAGCTTCCCCAAAAATGAAAGGACCCCGATGAGCCATTGATTTCTTGTGTCATCGGAGACATGATGTTTGATCATGCCCTCCTCGACCTTGGAGTCTCAATCAATCTCATCTCCTTTGTGCTCTATGATGAGTTTGATTTTGGTGACCTCAAGACAATTGATGTGATCCTATAATTGGTAGACCGATCAATTGCAAAACCAAAGGGGATTGTTGAGGATGGCATCATTAAGGTCCATGATTTCTACTTCTCAATAGATTTCTTAGTTCTTGACATGGAGGTTCCAGAAGCCCTTAAAGATGCATTGACCCTCTTAGGAAGGTTGTTTCTGGCCACCAAAAAAGCACACATAGACTATGAGAATGGAAGCATGGAAATTGCTTATGGGGACCAAAAGACCAACCTAAACATCTTTAGGGCTACAAGAAAATTTGGAGATTGCAACTTGTTGGGAGATCTAGAGGATGACGACCTCATGGAGGAAAGCCTGTCCATATCCACTTTGGGGAGCTTGATTCAACCCTCATCCAATCCTACCGACCCCCAAGAGACTCTTGACCTGTCCACTTCTGGTGCGCAACTGACTCATGCAGGGGATGTAGACCTAGATTTCGACCTTGATGCAGAGCTAATATCTAATCTTGGCCCATAATTGGAGCTAAAGCCTTTGTTGGAATCCTTGAAATATGTCTTCTTGGGCCCACAAAAAACATGCCTATGATTATCAATGCCCATTTGAAGTACGACTAACTAGAAAGAGAGACTTGTAGGAGTGCTTAGACAGAACCAGAAGGTTATTGGTTGAACCTTACCACAATGCATTGATACTTAAAATCTCAAGGTTAAACAAACTAAGGTTTGAATACTAAACCACGGAGGTCTATGTTGCGATCTCTGATCTGGGTTCGTTGGAATCTGAGAGGGTAAGGTAGTTTTATTTTTAGTTGACATTAAGGAATTGTAAGTCTAACTTAGGGATCTAGAGGTTCTTTCCAAAAATAAATATCCCATACCTCCCGACTCAAATATCGACCAAGGCCCCATGAAAGATTTTCTCTTATAAAAAAGAATGGTTTTGAAATAAATTTTGCTAGGGACTAGCAAATGCTAGGCATGGGGGTGTAATAATCCTAGATTTTGCATATCATTTATGCCTAGAAGTTGCTCTTAGTTGTAAATATTTTTGGGTTTAGTCATGCATTTTAGATGACTCATGCATTTAGGTAGGCTTTGCATTAATATTGAATAAAATAAGGTCCTTGATGCTCGTCCTATATTTTGGCAGGTCAAAGGAACAAAGCTGGACCAAATGGATAGAGGACCGATCGAGTATGGGATGATCATGGAGAACGTCACACACTAAACCTTAGAGCTCAAAAGAAAATGTATAAACTTAAGGAAGCACCAGCTCAACTCCATCAGTGAAGTTCCATCTCCATCATTGTAGATCCCTTACCCTCAACTCCAAAATTATGCTCTTCTCCTCATCCTTACTCTCGCAGCTCACCTCCTTAAATATGCTCCCCATGCTTACTTCCATAAATGAACTCCAAGTCCACCAAACCACCTCCTTTACTCACCCCACAACCTCCCTCTCCAAGGTATCCTTCACTCCTCTCCACTCCACCTAGAGCACAATTCCACACGTCTCCCGTGGCACCATAATCCCTCACCACAATTCTAACAAATCTCCCCATTAAGTGGGCATGCCACCCTTGGTGGCTCCATGATCCCTAGACACCATTAAAGCCCCCTTACACGCCTCCCATGGTGGAGGAGGATTGGTAGAGAGGAAGAGAATGATGAGGAATGAGGGGATGGCTAGGGTTTTTGTCTTTTTATTTATTGAAAGGGATGTGGGTTTAGGTTTGAATTGGTTGGGTCGACCTAGGTTGGTTTAGGTTCGAGTCTAATTAGGTGGGGTTGTACCTAATTGGGTTTGTGTGAGCCTACTTAGGGAATTGACATAGGAATTGGGTCAGGGCTAGTGGAATAGGGATAGGAATAAGTGGATAAGGTTTGTGGATAGTGGGGATAGGGATAGGGATAGTGCTATCTAGGTTTTGGCTCTAGGATTTGGTTGTCCTAAGGTTCTAGGGATAGGGTTATCCTCCTCTTCTTGTGGAAAAATGTGAATGGCATATTGATTAGCCCATATTTGTGAGCTTTTTAAGTATGTGAATGCCTAGACATTAAGATATCTTTAACATTTAGTTAGCATGCATTAGGATGTAAATAAATTAATTTATATTTTTAGCTTGATTGCATAATTCATGCATTGAATTCATATCTAAATGCATTTAGAATTGACTTAGAATGGCATGCATTTGGTTAGTTAACCAATTAGGTGCATTACATGCATTATTTTGGTTTAACATAGAAGTTAAGGGTTTGTGCATAAATAACCCTCATATCTTATTTTATTTTATTCTTCTTCTTCTTCGACAGGGAACGGCTTCGCTTCCTCCTGTGGCCATTCACTCCAGCCATGAAAGCTCCTTAATGTCCGTGAGAAGTGGATCTGCTCCGACCTCTACCATTCAAATAAACCCTATGTAGGTGATGGGAACACCATCATGATCCATAACTAGCTCAATTTGGTCTGATAAAGTTAATAAAAGCTCCTACATATCAGTCAGAAGGTCATTTTGGCAGGTTAAGTTGTTGTAAGAAAAGATGAAAAAAGGGTTATTTCTACAATTTTATCATCTTATCACAAATAAAAATAACCACGGAGTATGCCAGGGGTTAATTAAAGGTCATTTAGTCATTAATGTCTAATAAGTGGGTCCATGCAGACAGAAATGGGTTTTCACGTATTTCAAGAATTAATAGACATTTGAAATTCTAAAAATAGACCTACTTAATTAACTAAGGTTATGGTCAGAATAAAATTCATCTAAACCCTCTAAAATCATATAAAAATATTCTCTAGGGCTTGGCATCCTTGATTTGACTATCTGAACCCGTTTTGACTTAAAATAGAGTCTCAGACAGACTATTGCCCTAATTTAGGTTTTTGCAAAAATTACCCAGTCAAACTTGGTCAAAAACAAAATCCAACTTTACCATTGGATTCCTTAGGTCCAAATGAGTTTTCTATCAAAATTTTGACCCAATCAAAGATTGTCTTGACCTAGTTTGCATTTCAGTCCTATCTGATTCTTTCTATTTCACTAGTACCCCTAGCTTTTGAAATTCATTACAAATAGGCCCCTATCTTTGTTGTCTTCTTCGCAAAAAGGTCCCCACCACCTCCATGAATGTATAAGTCCTATTCCTATAGCTCTGGTGACCTTCAATCATAGTTTTCTCCATGATTTCATGCTCAATCTCTTCCAAATTTGTGATAAAGATTCCTAAGAGATTTCTCGATGATTTGAACCTGTTTGTGGGCTCCATATCTTTCCCAATTTCTCATGTTAATGTATGAGAGATGTGGGTTTCCTACTCTGGCAAACTTACCAAGCTCAGAAGCTTGGTTTCCAAGCTTCTAGCACCCCTTGAGACCCATTTAAAGACCCCTGAGAACAAACTAACCTCTGTATGCTCGTTTTTGGCCTGAATCCCTATACTTCCCTCCTCTCTGACTGAAAAGCTCCATGACGTCCGGCGACCTTCTCCTACCACACTCATCGTCCGCTCGCAACATTAGTGGCAAATTCGCCTTCCTTTCCTTCTTCGGCATCGCGCCATACCAGTGGGCACTGCCTCCCCCTTCATCGTCTCCGTTCTCTCCCACCAAAGCTCCCTTCATCTCTGGTGGTAGCCACACTAGACCTGGCATCATTCCTCCCCCTCGCTGACCACCAATTAGTCTCCTCAACTCATTATCTTCTGCACATCATCACCGTGCCACTACTTTGCTGTTTCGACCACTCCTACATCGTCCGCGACTTCGTCTTCCACCTCATTGATGTACCTCCAGCGAGACCTTCTAGCCGCTACACACCATCTCTTCACCTGCCATCGGTCCCTAAACCTCCATCGTGCCCACATGAGCAAAACCCCTCAAGAAATTGAGGGGATTACTCGCTCGAGCCCTCCACCGAACAAACCCAATTCCTCCTTCAATTTTTGTCTCCACTAGCCACCTCCGACCACATTCACGGCACACCACCGCCACCACACCTTCACCGCATCATTGCGCTTCTCCTGAGCTTTCTTCGACTTGGCCCTTAGGCCATTTTCGCATTTCAGGTTCATGACCACCATCGCCATTGACAGAGCTCCTTCGAAGAGCTCGAAGTAGGTGTTCGTGCTCCAGTAGCCCCAGGCACCACCTCTAGGCGACGTGGAATTTGTCCAGGAGTGTGCTCAAGTTTCCAGAAGGAGTTGCCCTCATTGTCGACTGCAATCAAGCCTTCACCTCCTGTTACTACCTCACGCAATGAATGGGGATAGATGGTCTCACATCGTGGGAATTGGAGCGGAAAGAGTCGCATAAGTTGTTTTTGTGCCGAGGCTTTATTGCCTCGACACACTGGGGGTGAGGTCCCCACACCCCGCTCACCTGACCCGACCCGTTTCACTGCTTTGCTGCGACCCCACGCATGTAGCCCTGCACCCAGATCTGGTTACTGTTCCTACCCGATTACCCGGTTAACCCCAGGTCTTTGAGAGAAAGAAAAGAAGGAAAGAAAGGGAAAGAGAAAGAGAGGGGGGTTTTTGCCTCACTCTCTAACTCTTTGACACTTAGAAGAATTAAGAAGAGGCCTTTGCCTCTGGTGTGCGTGGCTGCTGTGCCTCTCCCTGAGGCTTAAAGAGAGAGGCCTTTGCCTTTGCTAGTTAAGGCATCTGAGCGCCTATTCTGAAATTCTGAGGAGTTGATACTGTGGTTGATATTAAGTGCTTGTAAAACTTAAAGAGTAATTTGGTGATTCAAATCACCATTTTTACTCTAATCTTTTTTCACTTTTAGACTTGAATCTTTTGATATATCATTATTCCTTTTGTTATAATTGCTTATATTTGTGATTCTATTGTAATCTATGAGGCTAATTGCTATAATTTCTCCATGTGTTCGACCTCGGATACTCTTTTGAATTCGAGCTAAAAATTTAAGTATTCTACATGATTTATCGGCTATACTACAGCACATTACTTTCAAAACATCGATTCAGAGCGTTAAATAGTAGGCTATAAGATAGGCTCCTCCTCCACCGATCAAAGGAGGCCACCATCCCACACCACCACCATGCAGAGCTTGGTGCTCATCCATTCCACATAGTGGGCCTCGACCATGGCAGTCCGCTCCACCACCGTGGGCGTACATCGTGACAAGACGCATGATTGCATAGCAATCATGCAACCTAAAACACCTGAATTGAGCTAGATTCTAGCATAACTTTGAGTCAATGCATGTATAAGCATCGTAATTCACACAATAGCTAGTTTATTAGTCATATAGATAATATCACCATTTTATGACCTAAAAGAGAGATGATTTTAATCATAGATGATTCAAAGTCGTGGATGTCAAATCAAATCGAACAGATCTGATCAGAATGATGGCGGGAGTCCAACGATTTCGAAATCGTCCTGATCAGACAACCAGAGCATCGTGTGTAGTCCAGAGAGGAATGGAGATGATGGAGCCAAAGGACAAATATCTGAGACTCAGATGAAGAATCCAACTACACGGATGAATCCAGATCGACAATCGTAGTCCAACGGTACAAAAATCAATCCGATCGGAGGTCTACATCACCAGATACAAAGAAAAGAAGATGGACGGCCATGATCTCACCACGTGGTGCCATCACAGCCGTTCCCTCACCACCACCCCATCTAGGAAGGCCTCACCGCATGCTGTGGCCCATTGGATCTTCATCCAACGGCCACGAGCGTGCCACGTTGCCTGCACAGACTGGATAAACGTAAATACAAACAAACAAGTATATATAACAAAAGGTTTGCGTAGCACATCGGCTCGCGCGCTCGTGCAAGCGCAGGATGTGGGTTCGAGCCCTGCTTTGCGTGAAATTGAAGCAGGCGCGTGCAGGCGCAATTGCGCTAGCAGAGTGCATAGCGGGTATGCGTGATCTCACGAGGTTGCTTTGACGCTAAGGTAGCGGCACTCGTTACGATCGGACCACTAGCGTTGAGGCAGGTTTTGAAGGCGAGCGGTGGGCAAAGAAGATAAGCGCACGCGTGAGGAGGAATCAGAGTTGGACGATCGAAGATCGATGACGCAGTGGCTGCCACGTGTCAGCACTAGGTTGAATTCGAGCGTTTTAGGCGCAAATGAAGGTATTTTGAGGCTAAATCCGTTGATCTCCCGATCAACGGATCTGATCAAATAAGAGTTGTTGGACGATTTTAAAGCCAAAATACCCTTTTGGCCTCCATCAAAACTATAAAAGAAGATCCAGAGCCCCCCAGTTGAAGGCATCAACTTAGAATCTCTCTCTCTCCCATCAACTCCAGATCCCTTCTACCGTCTTCTCTGCAATTCTCCATCCCTCTGCAACTTTGTCCCGGCGCTCTGGATTTGAGGTCTTGCCGCACCTCGCACAAGCATCCTACAAGCGGCATCGTCTCTCTGCACTTTCTATCTCTCTCTCTATCTCCCTCTCCTTCTATCTATCTGCTCTCTCTCTCTTTAGCATAGTACTTTCTACTTTGAAAACTGTTTATGAATGTAATAAAATTTTGATATTCTGAATGCTTAATATTTGCAGTTTATATATATATACATATATAAATACCTATTAGAACTAGTTTTCTAAAAAGCTTCCGTTAAAAATCAAGATTGCCTCCTTGTCAACGACCCGGTAGTCACCGGAGTTTTATAAATTTATTTGTCGACGTGTTTTCGCGCTATACTACAACTAAACAACTTTTAAAATGAGAATTACCTACCAAACAAGTTGGCACCGTTGTTGGGGAGGCAACGGAAATTTTTGAAGCTTTCTTTGGTGCGAATTTGAGATTTCTAA
Source organism: Thalassia testudinum (assembly GCA_037157565.1). Lineage (NCBI taxonomy): Eukaryota > Viridiplantae > Streptophyta > Magnoliopsida > Alismatales > Hydrocharitaceae > Thalassia > Thalassia testudinum. The sequence goes on from JAZHRO010000080.1 coordinate 2,232,760, forward strand.
TTTGCTATTTTCTTTGATTTCGTGTGTGCAAAAAAATAAGGAAATCAGAACGAAATACGACAATGGGAATTTGCGGTTTCGAACCTCAGCTAAGTACCTGTAGTTTAGATTAGTTAGATTTAGGATTTACTTGAACCTTAGGATTAGTTTGAATTTGTTTGCTTTTTAAAAGAAAAAATTTCTCTTGATTTTTGGGCTGAAATAAAGTTTTATATTAAAAATTCAATTCTCAGATATCCGTATGTCCAAAAATTCTCAAATTTTACTGGATGTATATTTCAAAGTTAGAAAGAAAATATCCAAATTTTGCGTAAATCATAGTTATACAAAAATTTTAAAAATTCACTCACTAATCTGTTATCAATACGGATTTTGTTCCTAATTTTTCAGAGTTCAAAATATCATAGGAATTTTTATACAACTCCGATTGACTTGAAATTTAAGGCACTGCATTTATGAGATAATCAAGAATTTAGGAAAAATCTAAAAAACTTATTTCTTGCATGTTTGATTGCATGGATTATCCAATCACCAACTGGGGGTCAGAATAGACTACAAAACCCCTAGTACATTTTAAATCAGAAAAAATAGAAAACATGCATTAAAAATTCTTGAAAAATATTTTATGAGTGCCTAGTTAGTGGTGTAAGAAGTCCAATTGATTGCATTTCTTGGGTTGTGCCACTCATCATTTTGGACCTAAAAGTATCATTTAGAACTATCTATGCTTAGGGTTTCATGCTAAGGATAGAGCACACTTACATTTCCATACTTAAAGGAAATCTATCAAACAAACTGAGATTTGCAAAACTCTTTGTGTGTCGCATTAGAACCTAGATTGAAATTATCTAATCAAGTAAACCCTAGAATTCATTAGCACAAGCATTTGAATCTTAAAAGATACTTCATCATAAGAAATTGCTTGTGAACCCTGTTTGCCTGAGCACTTCACAAATTTCAAAATCAATTGTAAGGACAAACACACCCTATCGCCCATCATATTCCAAAAGCACATCAAATCCAAGCCTAAAATTGAGTAGACATGCCCTAGGTAGGACTAATAGACTTGGGGACTTGAAACTAGATTGGGCTAAGGTCAAGGCCTTATCTACTTGGACATACTAGTGACAAGAAAGGTCAGTGCGGCAACCGCATTAACCTTTAGTGGTGTCTCGCTGTGCGAGGTGTCCTAAGGGGTCCAACCTTTCTGGCCAACTAAGTAATTCAAGGGTTGATCTAACCTAGTCGTGTTTTGGGGAGCCAGATCAGGTCTAATTAGGGTTGACACTCTAAGGACTAGTTTGATTGCTTTCATTGAGCAGGTGGGGTTTCTCTCATCTGTATTCTCTCTCATCTACAGACATTCTTTTGGTGCATGCAAGGTAGAAGATCTCAAAATCCTGATTTGCTACCACCTTTAGAAAGAAATCCTAGGAGAAGACATATTTATCCAGGATCTGAATCTAAACCCTTTGCAATGGCTAGTCATCACGAGGAAGAAGAGATTGATGAACAAAATCTAGATTCTATGACTCTCTTACGAAGGCAGATCACTAAGCAAGGCCAGCATCATGACCGACAGATGGAAGTCATAGTGCAGGCCATCGCTCAACTCCAAAAATGGAAGGGTAGACCAACCCCTCCGTGACTTTTATAACCCTCCTAATGCTCAATCTGAACCCTTGGTTAGGGTACCTCAAGATGGGGAAGATTTTGAACTCAAACCTCAGATCAATAACTTGATTCCCCACTTCCATGGCCGTGAGTCAGATGACCCCTTCCACCACCTTGAAGAGCTCCTACACATAGGAAGAACTTTTGGCCCTAGGAACATGAATGAAGGCACCCTAATGATGAAAATGTTCCCATTCTCCTTGAAAGATAGTGTTGCACATTGGTTGAGGACAATTGGTAGACCAATCCTAACTTGGGAAGACCTAAGAAGCACATTCCTAAAGAAATTCTTCCCCGTAGGAAAAACTAATGCCCTTAGATGTGACATAACAACTTTTAAGTAGAACCCCGAGGGACAACTACATGAGGCTTGGGAGAGGTTTAATGATTTAGCTAAGAAATGCCCACATCATGGGATTCTAAAGTTGAACTTGGCTTATATTTTCTATTATGGGTTGAGTGATAATCTGAGGAATTTTGTTGTTGTGGCATGTGAGGGCAATTTCCTGAGTCGAGATGCTGAGGGAGCCTTTCAATTGTTTGAGAATACGAGTGAAAATTCCCTCAACAATGCCTCAATGTCCGCTTTTAATAGAGCTAATCAACCAAGAAGCGGAGTTTATGAAGTTAACAACAATTCAAACTTGGTTGATTTAGAGCTAAATGCACAACGATTAGACAAGGTGGAACTCATGGGAAAGAATGTGGAGAATTTGGATAAGAAACTGGATAATCTTCTAAAAGGTAGGAGTTACCCTATGCCTACCCAAGGAATGAATATGTTAACCCACAACCAACTCCCCAACCCACTAGGTCAAGAATCAATGCACAACATCAATGACCTAACAATGACTCCACCTATGAGCCAACTGTACTTGGACCCATCTCTCTCTGGGTGCCAAGGAGGGACCTTGATGCCCTCGAATTCTGAACTAGGCAGCTTGATGCCTAGTTATCCTGAGGATGTGAATGCACCCCAGGGTTACACTAGATATGAGCCTTATTCAAATACTTACAACCCTGGATGGTGCAACCATCTCAACTTTGCTTGGTCAAGTCAGAAACCCGCCCAAGGTCCTAACTTGACTAAGCCAAACACTTATGGGTAACCTGGTAGGTATACACAACCATGCACATATCAACCACAACCTACTCAGGAAAACTAGCCCTCTGATTTGAGTCTGGTCCTCAAAGAAATGCGAGAGATGAATATGAGACATAAGGAAGAGATGAATCAATTAAGGACAGAACTAATGGGATGACTAGACCAGCTAGTTGATGCTAGAAAACATGGGATGCTACCAACCCATCCCATCCCGAACCCAAGAAATTTTAATAGGGTTAACCAAAGCAACACACGGGAGCAACAGGCACATGTAGTTCAACCTGCTCCCTAGCACCCACCTGGTTTTGCCAACCCTAGTCAGGCTCCACCTATTTTGCAGAACCCACCTCAACCTTTCAACCATAACAGATTTGCTGGTGCAGTAACCTTGAGAAGTGGGAGACAGACCCAAGATCCTTACCCTTCTAAATCTAGACCTAGACAAGATCTTGAGGAGCCTGAATTTGACCTAGGAGATAAGAAGACAAGGATTAGGACCCAAACACTCATGATCTCTCTCATGCACCCTTTCCTGAAGCCTTGAACAAACTTAGGAAAAAGAAACCCAATCCATCTGAGGAGTGGCTTGATATTTTTAAACAAGTCCAGGTGAACATACCACTCCTTGAAGCCATTGAGAATATCCCAGCCTGTGTGAAATTTTTAAAGGAAATGTGCACACCTAAATGATAGGCCAAAATAGCAAAAAGGGTAGTATTATCCGAACAAGCTAGTGCTTCTATCTTTAGAAACCTACCCCAAAAACAAAAAGACCTAGGAGCCCCTCTAATCTCGTGCGTTATTGGAGATACCACTTTCGAAAGGGCTCTATTAGATTTAGGTGCCTCCATAAATCTAATCCCCACTATGTTATATGAAAAATTCATCTTTGGAGAGCTAAAATCTACTGAGGTCACATTACAATTAGCTGATCAATCTATGACCACGCCAAGGGGGATTATTGAGGATATAATTGTCAAGGTCCGTGATTTTTATTTCCTAGTAGATTTCTTGGTCCTTGACATGGGGGTGCTAGAAAACTTGAAGAATACCCCAATAATCCTAGGAAGACCCTTTTTAGTCACTGCTAAGGCGAACATTGATTGCGAATCTGGCAATATGGAAATCAGATTTGGGGATAAGAAAACCAAGATTAACATCTTTAAGGCCATTAAACAATTTGAGGATTGTGGAATGATAGAAGATTATGAGGATCATACTATTGAATATTGTATGGAATTAGGAATATCCTAATCTGATTCTACAAGCCTTGACACCCAAACCAATCAAGAGGTTAGCCCACCAATCACTGACTTGATTCTTAGACCTATTGAGGGTAACTATGATCCACCATTGGACCCTTTATCCCAAGGACCCAAACCTGAACTTAAACCTCTTCCTGATCATCTAAAGTATGTTTTCTTAGGAACTGATCAAACTTATCCAGTAATCATTAGCTCTTACTTAACCCAGACTCAGGAAAATCAATTAATTCAAGTTTTGGGAAGAAACAGTAGAGCAATTGGTTAGACATTGGATGATCGAAGGGGAATCAGTCCTATTTACTGCACCCATAAAATCTACACTGAGGATGGATCAAGACCCTCCTAGGAAATGCAGAGACGATTGAATCCCAACATGTGGGAGGTACTGAAAAAGGAAATAATTAAGTGGTTAGATGTAGGAATAATCTACCCAATCTCTGATAGCCCATGGATTAGTCCTATACAAGTGGTTCCTAAGAAATTCGGACTAACTGTGATTACTAATAGTAATGGGGAATTGATTCCAACCCACACAGCTTCCTCATGGAGAGTCTGCATCAACTACAGGAAGTTGAATAGTACAACAAAGAAAGACCACTTTCCACTACCCTTCATTGATCAAATCTTGGAAAAACTAGCTGGCCAAAAATTCTTCTATTTCTTGGTTGGCTATTTTGGCTACAATCAAGTAGCCATCCACCCCGATGATCAAGAAAAAACCACCTTCACCTTTCCCTACATAACATTTGCTTTCCGTAGAATGCCTTTTGGATTATGCAATGCACCAGTGACCTTTCAAAGGTGCATTCTTGCAATCTTTTCAGACATGGTGGGTGATTTCATGGAAATTTTCATGGATGATTTTTCTGTGTTCGGGGACTCTTTTGACTCATGTCTGATCAATCTAGAGAAGACTCTACAGAAATGCATTGAGGTGAATCTTGTTCTATCTTGGGAAAAGAGTCACTTCAATGTTAAGGATGGCATAGTTCTTGGCCATGTTGTGTCTGAAAAGGGGATCAAAGTGGATAAGGCCAAGGTGGACACTATAACTAAACTCCCGCCACCTTCGACGGTTAAGCAAGTGAGATCATTCCTTGGACACGTGGGATTTTACCGTTGATTTATTAAAGACTTTTCTAAGGTGGTGAGGCCCTTAAGCAACTTGTTAGTAAAAGATCAACCCCTTGATTTTGACTCCAATTGATTAAGGGCTTTCAATCAGCTGAAGGAGGCTATTACACAATCTCCCATCTTACAACCTCCTAATTCGGATCATCCTTTCGAAGTCATGACCGACGCCTCTGATTTTGCCGTTGGGGCAGTCTTGGGACAAAAGGTAGACAAGAAACCATCAGTGATTTGCTAAGCTAGTAAAACCCTGGATGAAGCTCAAAGAAACTACACCATTACAGAAAAGGAGTTGCTGGCCGTAGTGTTTGCTCTAGAGAAGTTTAGATCTTACCTACTAGGATCTCATGTCACAATCTTCATAGATCACACTACCTTAAGGCACCTGATGTCAAAAAGGGATGCAAAATTGAGATTAATCAGATGGATCCTTCTGTTACAAGAATTTGACTTATAAATCAAAGACAAAATTGGAACCCAAAATGTAGTAGCAGATCATCTCTCCAGAATCTTGGTAGACTCTACAACTCCTCAACTTTGTGATTCTTTCCCTGATGAGACTCTCTTGACTATTTGCAAACCACCTTGGTTTGCAGATATTGTCAACTACTTGGCCATTGGAAAACTGCCCATGGATTGGCCTAAGCATAAGCAGGATAAGTTAATTTCCAATGCCAAATACTACTTTTGGGAAGACCCAGAGCTATTCAAAGTTTGAGCAGATCAAGTTATTCGCCATTGTATTCCAGACGAGGCGATCAAAATTGTACTAGAATTCTGCCATACTTATGCTTGTGGAGGTCACTTCTCAATAAAAAAGATGGCAGCCAAGGTACTACAGAGTGGATTGTATTGGCTGTCTTTATTCTGCGACTCGTACAACTTCTGTAGGTCATGTATTAATTGCCAAACCTTAGGAAACATGACCAGGAGAGATATGATGCCCCTAAAGCCAATCCTTGAAGTCGAGATCTTTGATGTGTGGAGCATTGATTTCATGGGACCTTTTACCAATTCATTTGGGTACCTGTACATTCTGGTGGCAGTCAACTACGTATCCAAATGGATTGAGGCCATCCCGACCCGAACCAATGACCATAAGGTGGTCATAGACTTTGTAAAGAAGAACATCTTTAGTCAATTCGGTGTGCCCAAAGCTCTGATTAGTGATGGAAGGTCCCATTTCAATCACAATCAATTCAGGACCTTACTAGCCAAGTATGGAGTCACTCACAAAATCTCTACTCCATACCATCCATAGACCAACGGACAAGCTGAAATCCCCAATCGAGAAATTAAAACGATCCTTCAAAAGACGGTTTGCTCGGATCGGAAAGATTGGTCTACCAAATTGGATGACACTCTCTGGGCCTACCGGACTGCGTATAAAACTCTGATTGGAATGTCCCCATTCCATCTGGTCTACGGAAAATCTTGCCATCTGCCCGTTGAACTTGAACATAAAGCTTATTGGGCAATCAGAACATTTAATCTTGATCTTGATCAATCTAGACGACAAAGAAAACTCCAATTGACTGAATTGGATGAAATCTAGAATGATGCTTATGAAAGTGAAAGAATCTATAAGAATAGGACAAAGGATTTACATGACAAATACATCTCCAGAAATAGCTTTTTCCCTAATCAAAAGGTTTGGTTATTTGATGCATGCTTGAAGCTCTTTCCGAGAAAATTAAGATCTAAGTGGATAGGTCCCTTCATTGTAAGAAAAGTCTACCCTCATGGAGCTGTGCTTATCTTAGATCCCAAGTCTAGTCTTGAAACACAGGTAAATGGTCAGAGGTTGAAACCTTATATCATTCAGAATTGTGATCCCATTCCAGATGGTCACATCAACCTTTTGGAATCATATTGAAGTTGAACTAAGTCTGGCAAATGACATTAAACTTAGTGCTGGCTGGGAGGCAACCCGGTATTCATTACAAGTAGCTCTGCATCTTTTGCATCCATGCTAACCTAGATTAACAAGCATAGTCAGGTGATATCCCCTCCTCTTGCTTATTATATATTGATTTTCATACATACATTTCAATGAGGACATTGTAATAAATAGGCATGGAGGGTGGACATTGCATGTCTTATCTTTATGTCTAAAAAAAAAAAATGCATTTAGGCATAAAGAATTTTTATTAAGGTTTTATTAGGGATTTATTCTTAAGTTGATTCCTGAGTTTAGAATCCAGTATAATTTCATACTTACATGTAGAATTTGCAATGGATCCTCTATGAAGACCGATAAACATCTTTAGTTTGTCGAGAAGAAGCAATGCTTCTTCTCCTAAGCCCTTGGACAGTAATTAGGGAGTTAGGCAAATTATCTTCTAACAGATCCACCAAATACTTGTGAGATGAGAGTAGAAAGTTTACTGGTGCTCTAAGGCTTGTATGAGGAATCTTAACTTCTGGATAATTAGATAATGATACTCGAAGTTAGGCATAGTTTTCACTTTTGGTTTTTGTGTACAAGTTCTTAGTGCGAATATCTTTAGAGCCATCAAATAAAGGCAAATACGCAGAGAGCGGGTTCTGATAAAACTAGGACTAAGGTGGATGGTCATGACCATCTTTTATGGAATCCTCGACTGAAGGAGAGTATTAATGTCAAGGTCAGAAATATGTTGTCCTATCCATTCTTTTCTCGGTGCCGAGAATAGGCACTTCCACCAAATAAGCCACCCGATATCGTCTTGAACACCCATAATCTCGAATAATGCCTCGTGACTAAAAGTTGTATGTGTTACTGTGTTGCATTAGTAGATGTCTACAAAAAAAAGGGAAAAAATAGAGGTATATATGTCTATGCATATAGAAATATATATATATACAAGAAAAAAGAGAAGTAGAAAAAAAAAAAGAGTTCATAAGTGTTCTTAGAGTTTATTTCAAATGTAATGAGGCAACAACACCCATCACCATCATGATCCACTAAATACAGCCTTAACCTACTTTTCTGTATTTCTGGTTGCCTGAATATGGGCTGAGGAATTCTGACTTAGTCGTAGAGTTATTAGAACCTAATCAAAGTGTTAGTGCCAGGAGAGACCACCAAATATACCGATAAATCTGGTGAGATTGTGAGCTCAGAAAAAAAATAAAATGAGAGAGAAAGAAAGAGAGAAAACGCGTACAAAGGAACTAAAGAGTGCACAGTTTCTCTGCCTCTCTTTGAGTTGAATTATTTAACAATCTAGAAATCTAGGTTCTAAAGTACTAGTTTATATGTAGCACCAGATGAGTGTGAGCCACAAAAAAAAAAAAAAAATCCACTTGACTCAAAAATCTTCTACCTAACCCGCAAGTTAGGGCTGAATTTACAAATTACTTCATAACCCGAGGGGAGAAGTTTGCCTATTCCAATAGATTTTTACTAAGGGTGAAGTACGAGCTTTAGATGTGGATTGACTTTTCACTTAGATCCGTTGCATAGACTACAACAAAACACATTCACGATTATCTGGATTACTAAAGTATTGGATGAAAACAAAAGACATAAATCTCTAGTCAAACTCTTGATATAAGTCAGTCATGTAGGACCACTTTGCATTTAGTCTTGCATTTGCTAGGGACTAGCAAGATTTAGGCATGGGGGTGTGATTGCATAGCAATCATGCAACGTAAAACACCTGAATTGAGCTAGATTCTAGCATAACTTCGAGTCAATGCATGCATAAGCATTGTAATTCGCACAATAGCTAGTTTATTAGTCATATAGATAATATCGTCATTTTATGACCTAAAAGAGAGATGATTTTAATCGTAGATGATTCAAAGCCACGGATGTTAGATCAGACCGGATAGATTTGATCAGAACAACGATGGGAGTCCAACGATTCTGAAATCGTCCCGATCAGAGAACCAGAGCATCGTGTTTAGTTAATAGAAGAACAAAGATGATGGAGCCAAAGGACAAAGATCCAAGCCTTAGATGCAGAATCCAACTACATAGATGAATTCGGATCGACGATCACAGTCCAATGACGCAAAAATTAACCTGATCGGAGGTCTACATCACCATATATAAAGAAAAGAAGATGGGCGGCCATGATGATGCCAAGTGGCGCCATCACAGCCACTCCCTCATCACCGCCCCATCTAGGAAGGCCGCACCGCATGCTGTGGCTTGTTGGATCTTCATCCAACAACCATGAGCGTGCCACATCGCCCGCTCAGACTGGATAAACATAAATACAAACAAACAAGTATATATAACAAAAGGTTTGCGTAGCACATTGGCTCGCGCATGCGCGTGCAAGCATGAGATGCGGGTTTGAGCCCTGCTTTGTGCGAAATTGAAGCAGGTGCATGCGAGCGCAATTGCATGAGCACGGCACGTAGTGGGTATGCGTGATCTCATGCGGTTGGTTCGATGCTAAGGCAGTGGCCCTTATTACGATCGAACGGATGACGTTGAGGTGGGTTTTAAAGGCGAGCGCTGGGCGAAGAAGATAAGCGCTCGTGTGAGGAGGAATCAGAGCTAGGCAATTGAAGATTGACGACACAGCGGCTGCCACATGTCGCCATCAGGTTGAATCCGAGCATTTTAGGTGCAAATGAAGGTATTTTGAGGCCAAAATTAGAGCCGTTGATCTCCCGATCAACGGATCTAATCAAATAAGAGTTGTTGGACGATTTTAAGGCTAAAACACCATTTTTGCCCTCCATCAAAACTATAAAAGAAGACCCAGGGCCCCCCAGTTGAAGGCATCAACTTAGAATCTCTCTCTCTCTCATCAACTCTAGATCCCTTCTATCGTCTTCTCTGTAGTTCTTTGTCCCTCTGCAACTTCGTCTCGGTGCTCTAGATCTGAGGTGCTACTGCACCTTGTACAAGCATCCTACAAGTGGCGTTGTCTCTCTGCACTTTCATCTCTCTCTCTCTATCTCCCTCTCCTTCTATCTATATGCTCTCTCTCTCTTTAGCATAGTACTTTCCACTTTGAAAACTGTTTATGAATACAATAAAATTCTGATATTCTGAATGCTTGATATTTGCTCTTTATATATATATATACATATATAAATACCTGTTAGAACTAGTTTTCTGAAAAGCTTCCGTTAAAAATCGGGATTTCCTCCTTGCAAATGACCTGGTACTCGTCGGAGTTTTATAAATTTATTTGTCGACGTGTTTTCGCGCTATACTACAACTAAACAACTTTTAAAATGCAAATTATGTGCCAAACAATGCACTGCCAAATCGGAGTGACTGTGCTACCGTGAGTGCACCTATCGATGTACAACCAATATCCTCCACACCTTATCACCATCTCCATCTTCTTCATCTTCATCTTCATCTTCACCTTCTTCCCTTGTTTCATGTGAAGACCAACAACTTTTCACCACCACCATCACTCAACCGCCTGACCACCAACACCAAATCCACCACCTTTCATCACAACCCACAATCACACTATTCATCTTCTTTCCCAACTAAACCCATCACCACCATCTTCTTTTTATTTTCTGTTGTTACTATTCATCTTCTCCACCAACCATCTACTATTCTTCTCCACAAAAAAGAACCCAACAACACACGCACGACAGCTGTAGCCCACCTTCTCGTCGGGCGTGGCCATTCACCACCTGTAGAGTAGCTGGGCAGACTTGGAGCTTTCTTCTTTGCGAGATGCAACAACAGCTTGCAGCCGACCACTCACGACCTTCATCTTTGCCATTTAGTGAGCTCCGACCACCCCGCACCTCACCGCGACCTCCATCGCGAAGCCCTCAATCCAGAGATCCTCCTCCAAGAACCTCATCGCCGATCATCACCTCCTTTGCGCGCAGCAATGCCATGAAGAAATGCTCTATTTTGCATCCAATTAATATTTACATTTTGTGCCATTGACACTTTTTATTGATATTTTATTATTGTGAGCATTGCATTGATCTCCCTCCTATTTTGCATAAATGTGATGTTAGCTTGCACTTTCATTTAAACACATATCTAACACGCTTTTTGACATAATTTTTGGAGGAAATAAACAGTGAACATTGGATTTCAATAGTAACAAATTTTAATAGGCCATTGCTTCCCTATGGACACGACCTACCCTTCTCGAGTGGTAATTTTAATTCTTTTTAAAAGTGATTTTCTGACACGCAACCAAATATAACGACACATCATTTTATGTGCAAAAATAAATCGAAAATGAAAATCATCTTTTCAAATGATGTCGTTGCCGAGGAGGCAACGAGCCTGTTAAACTCACATGCATTTAATTATTTGTTCACACTTGATTTTGTTGAGGCTATATATTCTTTGATATATTATTTTGATTTTGGTGCATGCACATCACTAGGGAGGATCACCACACCCACCTCATCATCTAAACAGTGTAGACCTTGGGCCACACATTGGGAGAAGGAGCACCATAGCCACCGCATTCACGACTGAGGTGGACCTTGATTCCACTACCAGAGGACACTCAGAGTGATTATTATCTCCGCCGATCTGCTGTAGATAGGGTTTAGACTTTAGAATTTATTTTATTTTCCTCGCAGATTTGGTTTGAGACCTTTATTTTGGGGTACATTTTAAGGGTCCATTCCTTGCCATTATTTTAGGTCTCGTAATTTTTTGGGAGGCTATTCCCATTTCTTTAGCTTTAAGTTTTTGTTTTATTTTGTGGTTAGTTTACCCTTTTTCTTGATTGTGCGTAAGTAGGTAAAATAAAAAAAAAACACACGAGCTACTTGCCCTTAGGGACGACCATTTAGGGTTGTATGAGTAGCATCTAGACTTTATTTTTTGCATTGCGTGCATTCTTGCATTGTTGATTGCTGGAAGCAAGGTACATATCCTCTTACTTTGCATCCATATCTTGATCACGCATTTGAATCTGGATTTAATTACATGACCACCTAATTGAATTGAAAAGATCTAACAAGTGGTCATGCATTTTCTTGAGCTGGACTTAATTAAAGGAGGAACACTAAAAACCAAGGAGTTGAATTAGGAACTTGTCGTGTGATTCATAAATTTAAACTTAAAATTTTATGGTGAATGCACACGTGCATGATTGTGCACTAAGGCACTCATTTAGTCACTGCTAGGAAAGAACCCTCCTACCATTGGTTTCCGAAATGTTGAAACTCAAGATCAAAGGTTTTATAACTCCAAGGAGGGGGATACCCTATCACGGATTTTTGAGGGTAGTTAAGAAGCACCGCAAAAGCATAATTTCAAAGGAAGGCTTAGGCCTAGTTGCATCCCTCGATCTTCCGTCCTTGGAGTACTCTACCATTTGAACTTTAGGGAAGAGCACCTAAGTTCCAACTAGGTCTTCTTAGGCATATTGTAGGTCAACAAGCAGGCGCATAACCATTTGGATAACTTAATTTGTCACCTACAACTGGACTTAAATCTCAAAAGCCTTAACTGATTAAAGACCTAAAAAGTTCTTTGATTTATGCTTGCTTGGGGAAATTTGATTGTGGTGTGAGTAAGAATGGACCACTTTAACCACCACTCTTTCACTTCTTGCCCACACCCTTACCCCCACTCTGCAATCTTCGATCCCATGCATTGAGATGGTCCATTCCTGGATGAACAAAATGATAATCAATGGGTTCCTGTTTACTCCTACTATAGGAGTATTGGTTTGATTAAGCCCCACCATAGTGAGCAAAACCTAGGAGCGGGAAACACCTTGCCTACTATCCCACACACCATAGAAATACCCAACCCACCTTCCCTTAATGATTGTAATGGTTGGACAGAAACTTCTATGTATTATACCCCTAAGCCTGACTTCTCTCCTAAAAATAGTGATGACTTCTCTAGCTTAAAGATGGAAATATAGAAAATGCAAGATGAAATGATTGAATTATTAGGAGAATCTTTGAGAGCAGGCCAACAAGAAAAAGAAGACATTATCCACCCAACCTACTCCATTGAGGATGACGTACACCCCTCTACACTAGATGCATCTCCCATGGGAGAGCCACACCCTAAGTTGGAGGGGAATTTTAGGGATTATGTAAAGGAGAATAGCTACTTTTCAAGGATTGATTTTGAACCCTCCCTGCTAGATGACACTTCCTTCAGAGGTCCACGCCTTAAGTGGGAGGAGGATATGTATGAAAGTAGCTATGCATTGGATGGTGGCAACCCGAGGATGACATTGAGGTTCAGTACCCAGTTGAGGTATATTGGAGTCAAAAGAAGGGAATGATGGTACCATTGGAAGACCTTGACCCAGACAATAGTATTTTCGTGACATTTGATGAAGTAGGTCAAAGTCAAGTTGTTAATCTTGCCCTCCCTTTTGATGATGATCAACTAATGGAACTTAAACCCACCCTTCGGAAACCTAATCCTGAAGAATTCACTTATCTGAGGAGTCTGATGTTACCAATGTGAACCTTTTACCCCAGATAGAATGCCCTAGGGGATCTGCAGAGATTTTAGATGATTCTAGACCTTGGGTACATGATGAATTGTATGATGAGGAGAATGATGAATTATTTGAGGAACCTGCACTTAGGATTTGGAGTGACACTAAAGGTGATTATGTCTTGTTTGAAGAATTAGGACCCGAGGATGTCACAAATTTGATCAAATTAGGTTTCCTTAGCACACCCATTGATGATATCCCTCCTCATGATAATCAAAAAATGGAAAATGTGGAAGCAACTTCTGAGATTTATGTGGATTCACATATAGACTCCAAGGAGGAATTGAGTGAGGAACAAGAACCTGGGGATGAGACTGATAGGGTAATCCATAAGTCTATTGCTTCCAACTTGCCTTCATTTAATTCGGAGTCACCCTTTGATTCACCTATGTCTGAAGGCAAAATTTTGACTCCATACATTGAAATGATCACTAATGAAGTGCAGGAAGATATACATGACATTAGTAGGGATGCTAGGGATGCAATTGAGGAATTAGAAAGATTGTTAGGGATGGACATCGAGCCGACTAAACCCAACCTAGATCTTATGGCCATCCCGCAACCTTGAAACTTGGACACCCTAGACAATCCTTGGCTTAAAAACATGCTCACTACTATTTTGACCGGGGGACTTATCAAACCAGCATTTCCTGTATTGGGGTACCGGGTATGGATTGATGCTTTGTATGGTCAGTCCAACACCCTGGGGGTATATCTTAGAACTATTCCTTCCCCATTTCTCTTAAAGGAACCTTGTCATCCTCCTACCCCTTTCAAGGTTGTTATTCATGTCCATCATTTAAAGCCTCCTCCAGTGACCTGGGATGATTTCATTCCCATCCTCGTTGGTCGAGCATTTGCCATTAGTATCCATCATCAACTCGCCAACATCCTAGGTTACCTATTTTCTAGGCCTATATTGTTACGCTCATTTTTAGGGCCTACTTCTGCGATCCTTGAACTTGACTTGTAGGTTTGTTTGGCTACTCGGCTACCAACAAAATAACGACAGCCCAACTCTGACCCAAGTAATACCCTTCTATGCAATGGGGACATTGCATATTTTAGCCATGGGGGGGGTGTATGTAGGGGATATACATAGCATATATATATAATTGCATGCATCTTCATAATGTTGCATAGCATGCATTTGCACCAAAAAAAAATTGCATTTAAGTCCAAGATAGAATTGAGATTAACTAGTTGGGTCCTACATTCTTAGGCATAAGACCAGGGCTTTAGGTTAGATTAAGTTGACTCAAGTTGTCTGACTTTAGAAGCTAAGTTGAGTTACTAGCTGTAGACCCTTAGGGTCCTTTGTGGACTTAAAAACTTAAGTAGAAGTTAAGTTGCAGACCATTCCTCAAGAGGTTGAGGAAGGAAAGCTAGGGATTGAGTTAAAGGCTGGGTAGTACTTGGTGTCTTTTTCTACCTTTTGGTTTACGGGTCCTTGTAACCTAAGCATCCACATTTCACACACACTTGGTCTTGTGTACATAATGATCACCTTAATTCCTTAAAGAAAATTTGCTTCTCTTAGTTCTAACTTAGAAGCTTGAAAACACAACTTGATTAGACGAGTTCCTGCCGCATGAGAGTTGGAGTATATACTCACCTTGATGACATGATGATAACATGTCACCTCCTCGATGCTTGTCTCTTAGGATATCCATCCTACTGGGGTCATGTAAGCGCATTATGTAGTTTAGGTACCATGGGCGGCCCTATCTCGAAGTGTCGATTGCCATAGGCTTGAATTCACTTAAGAAATCCATGGGCGATACTATCTCGAAGTGTTGATTACCAGGGCTCCTAAGCGCATTATGTAGTTTAGGTACAATGGGTGGCCCTATCTCGAAGTGCCGATTGCCATAGGCTTGAATTCGCTTAAGAAATCCATGAGCGATACTATCTCGAAGTGTTGATTACCAGGGGTTCTTGGGGTCGCCATGGGCAGTGCTATCTCAAAGCATGGAAAGCCAGGCACCCTTCGAGGTTCGATGATGGGGACAATGAATCCGACACAGATCCTGTTGATAGCTGATCCAAGGTTAGACTTAGAGGAATAAAATAAAAAATATATATATGACAAAAACAAATCCTTCTAGGTTGGCAATCATACCAACCTCAAATAAATAAGACCAATAGACCTTAGGGTAGAGCAATAAATAAAAGAAGCCTATGCCTGCAACTTCTCCATAGCTGACTTAGTCTGTAATTGGGCTTCTACTTGCATACCTTAGGTCTAAAGTTTGTAACTTACCATGTTTCTAAGGGAAGACCGATTGGGTTAGCTAGTTTACTTGAATTCCTAGGTTATTACTTGAGTTTGCTAGGGACTAGCAAAAACTAAGCATGGGGGCATTTGATTAGCCCATATTTGTGGGCTATTTAAGTATGTGAATGCCTAGACATTAAGATATCTTTAACATTTAGTTAGTATGCATTAGGATGTAAATAAATTAATTTATATTTTTAGCTTGATTGTATAATTCATGCATTGAATTCATATCTAAATGCATTTAGAATTGACTTAGAATGGCATGCATTTGATTAGTTAACCTATTAGGTGCATTACATGCATTGTTTTGGTTTAACATAGAAGTTAAGGGTTTATGCATAAATAACCCTCATATCTTAATTTATTTTATTCTTCTTCTTCTTCTTCGATAGGGAACGGCTTTGCTTCCTCCTCTTGCGGTCAATCACTCTAGCCATGAAAGCTCCTTAATGTCCGTGAGAAGCGGATCTGCTCTGGCCACTACCATTCAAATCCGCCCCTGCAGGCTATAAGATAGGCTCCTCCTCCACCGAGCAAAGGAGGCCATCATCCCACTCCACCACCGTGTAGAGCTTGGAGCTCATCAATTCCACATGTGGGCCTTGACCGTGGCAGTCTGCTCCACCACCGTCGGCATGCATCGTGATAGGACGCACCACCAAATTGGAGTGACTGCACTATCGTGAGTGCACCTATTGGTGCACAATCAATACCCTCCATGCATTATCACCATCTCCATCTTCTTCATCTTCATCTTCATCTTCTTCCCCTGTTCATGTAAAGAACAACAATCCATCACCACCACCATCACTCGACTTCCTGACCACCAACACCAAATCCACCACCTTTCATCACAATGCACAATCCCACTATTCATCTTCTTTCCCAACTCAACCCATCACCACCATCTTATTTTTATTTTCTTTTGTTACTATTCATCTTCTACGCCAACAATCTACTATTCTTCTCCACCGAAAAGAACCCAACAACCCACGCACGACAACCGTAGCCCCCCTCCTTGCAAGCCAGCCCTCCACCTGCACTCCTCATCGACACTCAACACGTGCCAAGCGCAACCGTCTTCAGGCACCATGTGTAGTGCTCGCGTAGGAGCTGGAAGCTGCAGCAGCCCACCACCGTGTGTAACCTAACACGCCTCCCCGCCAGCTCTCCTCTACGCCTCCACCACGTCATGCGCCACTGGCCTTTGCCATCTCCTTGTTGCACGCGGCTACTCACTGCCTGCAGAGAAGCTGGGCAGACTTGGAGCTCTCCTCTCTGCGAGCTCCAATAGCAGCTTGCAACTGGCCACCCACCACCTTCATCTCCGTCGTTCAGCAAGCTCCGACCACTCCACACCTCGCCGTGACCGCCATCGCGAAGCCCTCGATCCAGAGATCCTCCTCCGAGCACCTCACCACCAATCATTTCGTCCTTCGCGCATGCAATGCCACGAAGAAATGCTGTGTTTTGCATCCAATTAATATTTACATTTTGTGCCATTGCCACTTTTTATTGATATTTTATTATTGTGAACATTGCATTGAACTCCCTCCTATTTGGCATAAATGCGATGTTAGCTTGCGCTTTCATTTAAACACATATCTAACGTGGTTTTTGACATAATTTTTGGGGGGAAATAAATAGTGAACATTGGATTTCAACAGTAGCAAATTATAGTAGGCCATTGCTTCCCTGTGGACACGACTCGCTTTTCTCAAGTGGTAATTTTAATTATTTTTTAATGCAATTTTCTACCACGCAACCAAATACAATGACACGTCATTTTATGTGCAAAACTAAATTGAAAATGAAAATCGTCTTTTCAGCCATGCTCCATCCTCTCTATTTATTCTTGCAACCAAAATAAACAAACGATTATTTATATTGCATAGCAAATTATGTAATGCAAGAAAAGTTATGCAAACCTAAATTATAATGCATGTAACTATTCTATTATTAAATTCACATACTAATGCATTATAAGTCACTAGAATTAGCTAAGTTAGGCTTAATTATAGTCCACTAAAGTGGACTCATCAGTAACTTCATCTCTTCCTAGGTCCCCATTAAATCATCCACCCTTACCTAGGTGCACATTCCTCATAACCATAAAAATGCTCATTCACTTAACTCTTCTTATTATCTCTCACACACAACTAGTAGCTAACATTTTGATGACCATAAATACACCCAACCCACTTCCAATGCACAATTAATTAAGCCACTAATAGACACAACACACATCTCCCCATGACCATTGTTGATGGCACACTCCACCAAGGAATCCGTCATTTTCAATGCCCAACATAGATTTCCCATCATAACCCTCTCATCTTCTATAAAAGAGGCACCCAATTCATTTGCTCACACCTTTGGCTTAGAGAGAAAAATAGGGAGCATATGGATCATTAAGAGCCTTAGGTCACCCATTGTGAGGTTGAGAGGGAGTGTTTGTGCAAAATCATCAACGTTTAAGGAAATGCACGTGTAGTATAGTCAATGAAAATGCAAACACTTAAATTTATAAAACTCAGATTCAAAAAGGAGTTCAAGGCATTCGTAGGGAGAAATTGTGCAATTTAATTCACCAATCACAATTTATCAAAAGAATATGCAATTGAACTCAATAAGATGCTCAAAATTATATTTCAAAAAGAACTAGAAGAACAGTGCAAAAAGATCAAGTTAAAATGGTGATTTAAATCACCAAATTAACTCTTAAGTTTAAGCTCACAAATACTCAAATAAATGAACAGTAAACCACAACCATTAATCCACGTCAGTCAAGTACTCAAATGTTCCCACAGTAACCAGTAGAATCAATCTCAGACAATAGGGAAAGCTTCTAGACACCTTATCAGAACATGGCACAGCACCAACAGAGCATAAGGCTCTCATAAGAGCCTCAGATCGTAAGGCACAGCACAGCAGAAGAAGCACAAGGGCTTCACTTCTTCAAGCCTCATATGAGGCACAACAACAACCACAAAGGCTCAAGGGCCTCACATAAAGCCTGTAGAGGCTAGGTGTAGAGAGAGGGAGAGGGCACGAATCCCAAAGCAGAACAAAACCCGCCCCCTCTGATTCTCTTTCTCTTCTCTTAGCTCAGACCTGGGTATGCATTACTGGTTTAATCGCATAATTCTTCAAGAGTCCAGACCCGTCGGTGTGTGGGCGGGCGAGGAGTGCACGAAGGTGCGAGAGGGACCTGACCCCTGTGATCGTGGGAAAATAGCAGAGGGGACTTTTTCCTTATACACAGCTGAAGGCTCCTCAGTCCACAATGTGGGACTAATATCCCATGTCTTCTTCGCGTGGTAGCTGCAGATGGTGTGACTTCTGATTGGGGATGAAGGAAGCCATGGCAGCTAAAATTGACAACCTAAGAGGGAACCTAGAAGTGTCCCGCAACACCTGGGTGTGGTAGCGATGAAGAACACAGTCGAATAACTACAGATAGAGTTAGAGAAGGAGATGGCAGCGATGGAACATCGATGGATACCTGAAACAACAAGTATGACCTCTCGGTCTTTCAGATATGTTCAGTAGGGTCGCCATGCGAAGGCAAGTGCGTTGGTGGTGGTTATGTATGGTGAGGGGGCCTGTGGAGGGTTGATGGTGTCGGGGATGGTACGCGAAGGAGGTTGATGATGGGAACACCATCATGAGCCATAACTTGCTCATTTTGACCCAATTAAGTCAATAAATGCTCCTACATAACTGCCAGAGAGTTACAAGTCATTGCATATTCATTTTCAAAGAAAAATAAGAAACTAGGGTTAAAACTGCAATTTTACCAGCTCATCATTAATGCAGTACAACCAACAGTTTTCTTAACGGGTGAATGAAGGTCAATTGGTCTTAAAAGGATAACAAGTGGGACAAGATAGACAGAAAAGGGTTTGCATGTGTTCTGAGAATTAAATGACTTTTAAAACCCTAAAAATAGACTCGCTTAATTAATTGAGGTTCTGATCAAGATAAAATTCACCTAAACCCTCTAAAATTCATAGAAAAATATTATATAGGTTTTATAACTTTCAATTTGACCAATAGAACCACAAACAAACATTTTCCATAATTTGGGTTTTTGCATAAATTACCTAGCCAAACATGGTCAAAACAAAAATCCAACTTCACCATTGGATTCCTTAGGTCCAAATTAGGTTTGTATCAAAATTTTGACCCAAGATGAATTTTTCTTCACCTAGTTTGCAAATTGGTTATTTTTAATTTCATTTCTACCCTTTACTTACAAAATTCTTTCAAGCAGGTCCCTAACTTTGTCATCGTTATCACAAAAAAGTCCCTACCGCCATTAATCCTATTCCTACTTGCTCCGGTAACCTTAAAATAGAAAGAACTCCCTAATTTCTTGACGAATCCCTTTCAAATTTGAAAGGGAAGTTCATCAAGAAATTCCCTTCCTTTTGAAACCAATCCCAAGCCCTAAAACCTACCCAATCTCTCATGCGAACGCATGAGAGATTTGGGTATCAAGGAACTCCCAAGTCTAGCTATGCTTTTTAAGCTTTTCAAGCTTGTTTCCCAAGCTCAAATTGCCTCTAGATCCTTATATAAGAGAGCCCAGATCCCCCCAAACTTCTTACTCTCAAAATTGGCCGAGATTCCCCATAATTCCTCTCTCTCTTTCACGGCCAAAGGTTCCTCGATGTCCAGCGACCTCTTATGCTTCTCCTCATAATCCGTCCACCATACCAGCTGCGGATTCATCTCCCTCACTTCATTTCCGCATCTCGCCGTACTAGCAAACATCCTTTTTCCGTTCATCTTCGCCGCTTCTCCCTCACCGAAACCACCTTTGTCTCCAATGCCGGCAATACCTCAACCGACGCCATCTCCAGCTCCCTTCGTCCAACAACCTCCTCGCTAAGTCCCTTACCTTCTGTACTTCATTCTCACACTCATCGCACTTTAAATCGACCATCAACGACCCTCCACAACTTCATCTCCTCCATCTCCGGTGACCACTCCGACGAAGGATTCCGCCTGCTACAAGCGACCATCCCCTTCGCCGACCCCCCTATAAGCTCCGCCTCACCTTCTCGCACAAAACCCACCTCTTATTTCATTGTCTCGCTCACTCAAACTCACACCTGAATAAACCCATCATCTCCAACCGTTTCTGTCATCGTCCAGCCACCACCGCTACTCTCGCTCCACGCCACCACCCCCATCACGTTCGCCATGCTCCAGCGATCATTCCTGAACATTTTAATGTGGTCGAAAGGCCCTATTTCTAGTTTTAGGTCTTCAAGTGGAGCTCGCCATTAATGCAAGCTTCGAGCTTGCTTGAGAGCTGCCCAGGACATCTCTACCCCAGAAGTCATCTCCAGGCAACATGGAAAGCCTCCAAGACTTTGTCCGGGCTAACAATTGGAGGAGTCTACCTCCTCTTTGCACGAATTTGAAAAAGGAGCTGCTACTGCAGATGCATGGAAAAGAAGGCAGAACAATAGTTCCACATTGTGGAATGCAGGAGCAGGAGAGTCGAATAAATTGCAAAAGTGTTCTAGGCTTTCCACCTCAGACATGAGGGTGAGGTCCTCCTTACCCCTCACTTGCCTCGTCCGTGACCTTTGCCCGCGGACCTGGTACAGACTCGTTAACCCGCCTAAACCTCACTCCTCGGCTGTGTCCCACACACACAACCCTGGACCCGGGTATGCTGAATCTGATAACCTGATTACCCGTGGCTCTGGGAGACCGAACCCTAAAGAGAGGAGAGGATAGCTACGCGGGTTGGGGAGGGTTTTGCTCCAATGAGACTCTGACACTTAGCCAGATATAGAAGAAGAAAAGAAGGAGCAATAGAGAAAGAATTAAGAGGAAGAAGAAGAAAGGAAGGAACAGAGAACGAAGAAGAAATCCAAGCACTGTAGAATCAGACGTTTAAGATGTCTGATCCTACCATCAGACGACACATTTGAGCATTATTTCATATATTGATATTTTAGTTCCTTAACTATTATTGTAAGGAGTATATGTTGGTTTAAACTACCATTTTACTCCATTATTCTTGCAAATTGATACGTGATCCTAGCGCTACATTATTTTGAAATAATTCTTGATTTGAATTCTATAGCTTTCTTGTCTTATTTTGCAATTTTGAGTTTTGAATTCCATATTGCTCCCTATGTTCGAGCTCGAAACTTATTCGAGTAATAAAAAATCTATTTGTTTTCAAAGTGATTTTGACTATATTACAACGCTTTATTTTAAAACTCGATTTCGCCACGTTAACATTTTGGTGCAGTTGCCAGGGAGCAATGGGCAATTTAGAACTCTTAATTGCAATTCCTGATTTGGTACTAACTTGCTTTATCTCTTTGTTGTTGTTTCAAGAGGGATTCATTGAAGAAAGTTCAGATGCACATCAAACACACCAGGGGCAGGTAAGCTCTATCCCTTCTCTCTTAAGGCCCTATTTCTGAAAAGCTTAAAAGGAAAAAAATCAATTAGGGCAACATGCATTTTATTCTTAGATTAATCATCAAGTTACCTGATTTAATACATTCTATTTAGAAAACAACAAACCCTGATTTGTGCACCCACTTAAAGTTTAAGGTATCTAGAGCTACCACATTCTTGTTGAGCCCTAGGTATCACATTTGGACAAATTAAATTGGACCAAATTAGAGCCAATTAAGGATTCTAATTTAGGGTTTTAGAGACACACTTGCTTAATCAAGCATTGATCTTTCCAAACAAAGTGTGCCTAAGCCTTGATTGAACTCATCTATTCAAACAAAACCCTAAAATCAGGCTCTTAAATTCATTTGAACACTAAAAGAGGGACCTAAACTTCTCAAGAGGACAAATAGGTGAAGTTGACCCACCTTTTTGGGTTAACCAATCTTTAAATTAGGCCACTCTTGCACTCAACACATCTTAAAGTTCAAGTGAAATCCTAAGCACCCTTGCTCTTAATTAAAAATGGTAGACTTAAGAGGTCAAGTCCCCATTTTGGTCTACCTGGACCATCAATGACAAGAGAGGTCAGGTGAGGGAAACCCTGTAACCCGTGGGGATGCTTTATCGTGTAGGGGTCTTCATGGGACCCTCCCTCTCTAGCTGCCCAGGTAATTCTTAGGTGGACGACTTTCTGACTAAGGGGTATCATCCGCCCCAAACCTCTATAGACATCCAAAATTTTTGGGTGTCTTGATTGGGTCCATCACATTCTATTCTTGTCCAGTCCATAGGTGCCAGTTTGGTAGGAGGCTCTTAAGACCACCCTTAAGGCCTCCATTAGTTTTTCACTCCCGTCGAGGCTAGGCCTCGACTTCCGTGTTTATGCAGTAGCCCCATCACATAGACATCTCTTCTGATTCATCTGAGCCTAACTCTCCTTCTTCCATCATCATGGAACAACCAGCAAAAGAGGACAACCTCGAATCAACTTTAGCACCTTAATGATCTATTTCAAGCCTTTGTGAATCCACCATGGCATCCTATGATGCGAGGTCATTACAATCCCACTGCGGTGGCGATCGAACCTCAAGTCCAAATCCCAGCTGAAGGTCCTGATATTGAACTCAAGCCCAACATGATTCATGCTATTCCAAAATTTCATGGGCTCAATTCCGAGGATCCTTTCCAGCACATTAAACAGCTCAAGCATCTGGCCTAGACCTTCGGGTCAGGTGTTCAGAATCGGGATATTCTTCTCATGAAAATGTTCTCCTTCTCTCTCATGGACAAAGTAGCTGACTGGTATCAGACTCAAACGCGTCTAATCAACACATGGGTTGAACTACAATCCGAGTTTTTGAAAAAGTTCTTCCAAGTTGGTCGGACGAATGCTTTACGACACCAGATCACGCACTTCACACAACAGCCTGGAGAACCACTTCACGAAGCATGGAATCATTTCATGGATCTCATGCAAAAGTGCCCCCATCATGGAGTTCATAAATGGGAACAAGTCCAGTCTTTTTACTAGGGACTCTGTGAAGATATCTGATTATTCGTCAATGCAACTTGCGGAGGAAATATCATGGGTCAACACGAAGACACTGTGTGGGAGATTCTCGAGAATATGTGCGAGAACTCCATCAATAATGACTCCATGGGCATATTCAATCGAACGAATGCCCGCGCATTGACGAATCTAAGGGGAGCACATGAGACACAGGGAATGTCCTCTTCTGTTGACTTGGAACTGGTGGCTAGTCATTTGGACAAGGTCTCTATTATTGAGAAGAAGGTGGATGAGATAACTTGACAACTGCAGCGAGCCACCTTTGCGTAAAACCTGTTCGCATAGTCGTCCTCTAAGAGGGAAGCTGTGCATAACATCTACCATCGATCTTCTCAGGAGTTGGACCCATATCCACCCCCGTCTGACTCAGGTTCGGAGGAAACTCCAGACTTGCCTATTCTAGTTGGGGGAACTCTGAATCCTCGTATTCTGACTTTTCTGAGGTTCCTCAGACCTGCGAGGACCTCAACGCCATCCAGAATGACCCATTCTTTAATACCCATAACCCTGGATGGCGAAATCATCCTAATTTCATGTGGACGGGAAACAATCAGAATCAAAGACCACCATATCAGCCCTGTCCACAAGCTTCTCATCTATATCAGCCACCTCAGCCTCAGCCCAACTCCACCTATCAATCTGGGCCAACTCAAGGAGATCAAATGACTCTTATCCTTTAGACGCTGGCTGACATTCAAAAGATGAATGCGGCTATGCAGAAACAGCACAAAGACAAGATCACAGAGGTCTGCAATCAACTCGCCCAGATGGAAAATTCCTGCCAACTTGGTACACTCCCTTCGCAACCTCTACCTAATCTCAATAACGTGCCGAATCAGAGGCATGTTATAAACCCCAATCAAGGCCAAGCCTACATGGTTTATCAGGCCCCTTCTGCTCCATCACTCGACGAGATGGAAGCTTCGACATCATACTTGGGATTTTAGCTTGGCCTGATAGTCATCCAAGATACCCCTATCCCAGATCAAGAACCTAGATCTATTCCAGAGGAACCATCTAAGGTTCCATTTCCTGAGGCCTTGACCAAGGAAAGAGGACAACCAAACCTATGGCACCTGAAGAGGACTTGGTCAAGCTCTTTGAACAGGTCCATATAAACATCCCCTTGATGGGTGTAATTCGCCACGTGGTGGCTTATGAACGATTTCTGAAAGAAGAGTGTACACCTAAGCGTAAGCCGCGAACCAAAAGTGGAAACCCAATCATATTGTCGGAACAAGCCAGCTCCATCATTTCGAGTAGGCTCCCACCTAAGGCAAAAGACCCAGATACTCCCCTAATTTCCTATACAATTGGTGATATCCAATTTGATAGAGCATTATTGGATCTAGGACCCTCCATAAACCTAATACCTACATCTCTACTTGACCATCTTGAGTAATCTGAGCTCAAACCAATATAGGTAACATTACAATTGGCAGATCGATCTATTAAGTCACCTAAAGGAGTTCATGAGGATGTCATTGTTAGGGTTTGGGATCTCTATTTCCTGGTGGATTTCATAGTCTTGGATATGGATGATCTAGAGAATCTGAAAAACACACCAATCATACTAGGGAGACCCTTTCTGGCCACTGCTAGGGCCAACATTAATTGTGAGGAGGGCCAAATTGAACTAAAATTTGGGAACCAAACACTAAAGATCGACATCTTTAAGGCCCAACAAGAGATTAATTGCAGGGTTATAGAACGAATATGTGATATCGAGGCTGTGGTTGACGATCGGTATATCGAGGAAAACCTGACTACTTCTGATCAACCACAAGAGGATCAAAACCTGTAATTAGAGGAGTTCGAACTCAACCTAGACACACCCATAGCTCCTTCCCTTGCTCCCGACACCCACCCTGAACCACCCATTGCTGCTGATAACCCTATTTTAGAACTAAAGTCTCTTCCCGATGATCTAAAGTACATCTTTTTGGGTTCCAATCAGACGTTTCCTGTGATTATCAACTTCAAACTCACACCTGATCAGGAATTCTATCTGATTTCTATTCTCCAGCAACATTGAAGAGCCATTGGATGGACTCTCGATGATTTGACTAGTATTAGCCCCTCTTATTCTACACATCTCATCTATACTGAAGAGGGCACATAACCTTCTTGTGAAATGTAGAGACGTCTGAATCCTAATCTGCAAGAGGTTGTGAAAAAGGAGATCATTAAGTGGTTAGATGCTGGGATCATCTACCTGATCTCCGACAGTCGGTGAGTGAGTCCCATCCAGGTTGTGCCTAAGAAGGTAGGACTCACCGTGATCATGACTGAGATCGGAGAATCATACCAACCCATGTAGCAAATTCGTGGAGAGTCTGCTGACGAGTCGATTGTTCACTTTAAAGTCGTTTGCAGTTTTATGTGGTGGAAAAATTGACTAATCAATATTTAAAAAGAAATAACCACTCGCAGAAGAGCGGGTCGTATCCACAGGGAGGCAATGAGGCACTAATATCTCAATTATTTTGCATTCATTCAATCTCGTGAGAAATCCGTAGTTAAATTTGACATGAAATGCAACGGAAAGAAGATGCACAATATCTTGAAAATATAAGGGTAGATGTACAATTTTTTCCTCACTGAAATATTCAATAAACATGTGATGATTTTATGCAATTTTCCATTCACATGTATTAAAGAAAATTTATGCACATTTAAATTCCAAAATCAATGTCAAACAATGTTAATTACAAAAGCTATGCAATTGCAAAAGAACTTGTGTATAAAGTTGTAAATTTTACCATAATATAATATTCATAAACAAAAATTCTTTTTCCTGGCAATGGCATGAAATGTAATAACTAATTAACTCAATAACAGAGCATTTTACCTCTCTCCTCCTCGCGATTGGGAGAGAGGTTCAATCGAGGAGAGGTTTGCACAGGTGGGTGGATGAAGCGAGGCCGTTGCGATGGTGGCAGCCGCACGTCGAGCCGTGGTCGGAGTCGGCCGGACGGAGCAACAGCGAAGGTGGCTGCAGCTGGTGCTGCAGCTGCTGTTGGTGAAGTGAGTGTGCGCAGTTGCGGGAAGGTTGCTGGCCGTGTGCACGGGACTGTGCCCATGCGGAGGTGGTGCTGGAGCAGCCGGTCCTACTGCAGGCGTGAGGGTGAGGGCTAGAGCCGGTGCTGTAGCTAGCTAGAGGCGTGGGTGCACGCTCTGTTGGCGGAAGTGCTGCAGCTGGCGTGGGTGTGCAGGTAGGTGCACGCGAAGGCTGGAGGGTGCGGGTGCGCGCTCTGTTGGCGGAAGCGCAGGTGCTGCAGGCGCGGGAGGAGGGCGTGCGTGGCCTGGAGTGGATGCGGGAGTGAGCGGTGAGGTTGCAGGTGGGAGGTGAGCGGGAGTGAGCGGTTGTGCTGGCGCGGCTGCAGGCGGAAGGTGAGTGGGCGTGAGCGATGAGGCGTTGCAGGCTATGCACGCCTTGCGTGCGGTTGGAGGGTGCGGGTGCGTGGAGTGAGCGGGCAAGGGCTACGGTTCAGGTGCTGCAGGTGAACTGGGCGGACGGTGGTTGCTATTGGAGTGGGGTGTGGCTTCAGACGTTCGGGAAATTTCCCTGACGTCTTAACTGACTGAGAAGGTGATTGCAGCGATGGTGGTTGTTGATGATGACAGTGAGGGCGGTGCACGGTGAGGTGCTCACGGTAATACGGACGAGCTCCGGATGGCGGTGTGGCCTGTCACACCACACGCCCACGGTGGTGGAGACTCGTCGCCACGGTTGAGGCCGGCGATATGGAATGGAAGAGAAAAGATCTCTCTGCACAGTGGTGGGTCGGTGGTGGAGGCCTTACTAGCTCGGCTACCTCTCTCCTCCTTTTGTAGCCGTTTGCATAGATTTGAACGGAGAGGCGGGAGCTGATCCACATTCTCCGCTCGCCCTTGAATGCAGGCTTCAGTGCGGCAGCTAGTGGCATTGGAGCGGCAGCCGAAGGAAATGCATCCGTTCTTGCAAGAAGAAGAATAAAGAAAATAATGTTAAAATATTATGATTATTTATATACAGACCCTTAAATTTTATGTTAACTAAAATAATGTACCTAATTGGTTAACTAATTAGATGAATGCCATTCTAAGCTAATTCTAAATGCACTTAAAATATGAATGCAATGCATGGATTATGTAATTAAATTAAAAATATCAATTAATCTATTTACATCCTAATTTATGCTAAATAAATGTTAGAATTAACCTAATGTCTAAGCACTTAAATACTTAAATAGCCCACAACTATGGGCTAATCAAATACCCCCATGCCTAGTTTTTGCAAGTCCTTAGCAAAATTAAGTGAAACCTAGCACTCCAAGTAGCCTAGTCAATTGACTTAGTCTTCCTTCAAAAGCATTTTAAGTTCAGACTCTAGACCCAAGGTTCCTACGTAGTTGCTAAGTTACAGACTAGGTCGGCTAAAGACGAGTTGCAGGCATAAGTTTCCCTGATTTCTGACTCTACCCTAAAGTTTATTGATCCCTGAGATTAAAGCATCCGTGCCTGTGCATTGGTCTGAGTTATTTGAGTTAAAGGAAATTTATATATATGTATATATATATATTTATTCTTCTAAGTCTAACCTCAGATCAGCTATCAACATGGTCTGTGTCGAATTCATTGTCCCCATTACCATACCTCGAAGGGTGCCTGGCTTTCGATGCTTCGAGATAGCATCGCCCATAACGACCCCAAGAACTCCTAGCAATCAACACTTCAAGATAGTATCGCCCATGGAATTCTTAAGCGAATTCAGGCCTATGGTAATCGGCACTTCGAGATAGGGCCACCCATGGTACCTGAACCGCACAATGCGCTTACATACCCCCAGTAGGATGGATATCCTAAGAGACAAGCATCGAGGAGGTAATATGTTATCATCGCATCCTCAAGGTGAGTATATACTCCCCTCTCCTGCGGCGGGTACTCTTCCAATCAAAATGTGTTTTCAAGCCTCTCCTAAGTCAAAACTAAGAGAACCAAATCTGTTTTCAGAAAGAAAGAAATTAAGTTAATTACCAGACCAAGTGTGTGAAATTTGGATGCTTGGGTTACAAGGACCCGTAAACCAAAAGGTAGAATAAGACTCCATGTACTACCCCACCTTTTAACTCAAACCCTAGCTTCCTTTCCTCAACCTCTTGAGGAATGGTCTGCAACTTAACTCCTACTTAAGTTTTTAAGTCCACAAAGGACCCTAAAGGTCTAAAG
The DNA here is from genome assembly GCA_037157565.1 of Thalassia testudinum. Taxonomy (NCBI): domain Eukaryota; kingdom Viridiplantae; phylum Streptophyta; class Magnoliopsida; order Alismatales; family Hydrocharitaceae; genus Thalassia; species Thalassia testudinum. The sequence goes on from JAZHRO010000080.1 coordinate 2,261,855, forward strand.
CTAGTAGCTCATTTAACTTCTAAAGTTTGACCCTAGGATTAACTTAGTCTACCCTAGAGTTCTGATTTGCTTAAGACTGCAAGATCTAGCCAGTTAAGCTCAAAACTCGTTTTTTTTTTTTAATGCAAATGTATGCAATGAATGCACTATGCTATGTATATCCCCAACTACACCCCCCCATGCCTAAATTCTACAGTGTCCTCATTGCATAGAAGGATATTACCTAGGTCAGAGCTGGGCTGAATAGCCAAAGAACCTGCAAATCAGGTTCAAGAATTACAGAAATAGGCCCTAAAAATGAACAAAGCAATGTTGGCCTAGAAAATAGGTAACCTAGGATGTTGGCAAGCTGATGATGAATCCCGATAGCAAATGCTCGCCCAACTAAAATGGGAATGAAATCTTCCCAGGTCACCAGAAGAGGTTCTAAAGGATAAACAGGTATAACAACCTCTAAAGGGGTAGGGGGAGGATGACAAGGATCCTCCAAAAGGTATGGGGAAGGAATGGTGCAAAGATAAACCCCCAGGGTAATGGACTGACTAGAGAAATCATCAATCCATACCCGATACTCCATTACGGGAAATATTGGTCTGTTAAGCCCCCTGGTCAGAACAAAAGTGAGCAATTCTCTAAGGCAAGGATCTAGGGTGTCCAAGTTACGAGGTTGCGGGATGGCCTTAAGATCTAGGTTGGGTTTAATCAGCTCGGTGTCCATTCCAAACACTCTTTCTAAATCCTCAATTTCATCCCTAGCATTCCTTGCACCATCACATGTATCTTCCTGCTCTTCATTAGGAGTCACAATTTCTCTTTCAGATATAAGCGAATCAAAGGGTGACTTCGAAATGAATGAAGGCAAGTTGGAAGCAACAGATCTAGGGATTATTCTATCAATGTCATCCCCAGGTTTTCGTTCTTTACTCAAATCATCCCCTGAGTCTATATGTGAATCCACATAAATCTTAGAAATTGCTTCCAAATTTTCCATCATTTCATCATGAGGAGAAATATCATCAATGGGTGTGCTAAGGAAACCTAATTTGGTTAAATTTGTGACATCCTCAGGGGCTAACTCTTCAAATAAGACATAATCACCCTTAGTGTCACTCCAAATCTTGAATGTAGGTTCCTCATATAATTCGTCTTCCTCCTCATCACACAATTCATCATGTATCCGAGGTATAGAATCATTTAATATCTCATCAGATCCCCTAGGGTGCTCTATCTGAGGTAAATGGTTTACACTGGTAACATCAGACTCCTCAGATAGGTCAATTTCTTTAGGGTTAGGTTCCCTAAGGGTGGGTTTGAGTTCCATATCTTGATCAGAAGGGAGGGTAGGATTAACAACTTGACTTTGAACCACTTCATCAAATGTCACGAAAATACTATCATCTGGGTCGAGGTCTTCCAATGGTACCATCATTCCCTTCTTTTGACTCCAATATAATTCAGGTGGATACTCAACCTTATCATCATCTTCCTCAGGTTGCCACCTTTCTTCATCCAATGCATAGCTACTTTCATGTGTATCTTCCTCCCACCTAAGGTGTGGATCTCTCAAGGAAGTGTCATCTAATGGGGAGGTTTCAAAATCGATCCTCGAATAGTAGCTATTCTCCCTAGAATTTCCCTCCAACTTAAAGTGTAGCTCTCCCACGGGAGATGCATCTATTGTAGAGGGGTGTACGTCATCCTCAATGGGGTAGATTGGGTGGCTAATTTCATCTCTTTCTTGTTGGCCTGCTCTCGAAGATTCTTCTAACAATTCAATCATTTCATTTTGCATTTTCTGTATTTCCATCTTCAAAGAGGAGAGGTCATTTCTATCATGAGAGAAGTCAGGCTGAGGCTTATAGTACCCAGGAGTATTTGTCCAACCATTATAATGTTTCAGGGAGGGTGGGTTGGGTATTTCTATGGTATGTGGGATTTTGGGCAAAGCAAATCCTGCTCCTAGGTTCTGCTCACTGATTTGGGGCTTAACTAGGCCAATACTCCTATAATAGGAGTAAAACGGATCCCAATGATTGTCATTATGTCCATTAAGGGATGGACCATCTCGATGTCTGGGATCGAAGGATGCAGAGTGGGGGTGAGGGTGTGGGCAAGATGTGAAAGGATGAAAATCAATGTGGTCCATTCTAACTCACACCTCAATCAAATTTCCCCAAGCAAAACACAATTAAAAAAGGACCTCTTAGGTCTTTCCCAATTTAGGCTTTTGATTTTAAGTCAGATTGCAGGTGACAATACAATTTGTTCAATCAATTTACGTGCCTATTGTCGACCTACGGCTTGCCTAAGAAGACCTAGTTGGAGCTTAGGTGTTCTTCCCTAAATCTCAAATGGTCAAGTAAATCCAAAGACGGAAGATCGAGGGATGCAAGTAGGCCTAAGCCTTCCTTTGAAGCTGTACTTTTGCGATGCTTCTCAACTACCCCCAAAAATCCGTGACTGGGTATCCCCCTCTTTGGATTTACAAAACCTTTGATCTCAAGTTCCAAACACTTTAGAATCCAACAGTAGGAGGGCTCTTGTCCTAGTCGTTTCAAGACTTAGGAGTGTCTAAATGAGTGTTGTGGTGCAACAGATATAAATGTGCATTCACCGCAAAAGGATTTTGAATTTTGAATCGCACACCATGTTTTACAATCAAGTCCTTGATTTTTAGATGTCCCTCCTTTAATTAGTCCTTTTTCGAATATATGTGACCACTTGTTAGATCGTTTCAAGACAAACTTTGTGGTCTTTGAATTAAATCCAAATGCAATGCATGATCAAAAATAGGATGCAAAGTAAGAGAATGCATACCTTGCTTCTAGCAACCAATGGTGCAAGAATGCACGCAATGCAGAGAAATAAATCTAGAGGCTGCTCATACAGACCTAAATGGTTCGTCCTAGGGTAGGCAGCTTCTAGCAGGCAGCTTGTTTTTTTTTATTTTTATTTTTTTAACTACTTATGCACAAGAAAATAAAAGTAATCAATAAACTAAAAACCTAAATCTAAATAAAAGGGAACATGCTCTCAAAAATTACCCAACACGGGCCCAAAACAAAATCGGGGAACAAACCCCTCAAAATATACCCCAGAACAAGGGTTTCAAACAAAATGCAATGAAAAATTAAATCTAAAGTCTTAATTCTATTCTAATCAAATTACTGATTAAATATACAATGATGTTCGTCGCGTCCTAGTCCTTCTCCTCCTTTCCAAAATAGCTCGTCCAATTCTCCTCTGGCGACTTCAAGGGTTGCCTCTCACAATGGCTGATTCTTCGCACAAATTTCTCGCACAAAAAAGAAAATAATAAATGGTCAGATCACTACGCAATTGAGAAATAATCAAAATAAAATCAGGTGAAATTATTGCGTCTGTTGCCTCCCTAGCAACGGCGCCATTTGACGAGTCGATTGTTCGCTTTAAAGTCGTTTGCAATTTTATGTGGTGGAAAAATCGACTAATCAATATTTAAAAAGAAATAACCACTCGCAGAAGAGCAGGTCGTATCCACAGGGAGGCAATGAGGCAATAATATCTCAATTATTTCGCATTCATTCAATCTCGTGAGAAATCCGTAGTTAAATCTGACATGAAATGCGACGGAAAGAAGATGCACAATATCTTGAAAATATAAGGGTAGATGTGCAATTTTTCCTCACTGAAATATTCAATAAACATGTGATGATTTTATGCAATTTTCCATTGACATGTATTAAAGAAAATTTATGCACATTTAAATTCCAAAATCAATGTCAAACAATGTTAATTATAAAAGCTATGCAATTGTAAAAGAACTTGAGTATAAAGTTGTAAATTTTACCACAATATAATATTCATAAACAAAAATTCTTTTTCCTGGCAATGGCATGAAATGTAATAACTAATTAACTCAATAACAGAGCATTTTACCTCTCTCCCCCTCGCGATCGGGAGAGAGGTTCAATCAAGGAGAGGTTTGCATAGGCGGGTGGATGAAGTGAGGCCGTCGCGATGGTGGCAGCCGCACGTCGAGCCGTGGTCAGAGTCGGCTAGACGGAGCTCTGGCGAAGGTCGCTGCAGCCGGTGCTGCAGCTGCTGTTGGCGAAGTGAGCGTGCGCAGTCGCGGGAAGGCTGCTGGCCGTGCGCACGGGACTATGCGCGCGTGAAGGTGGTGCTGGAGCAGTCGGTCCTGCTGCAGGCGTGCGGGTGAGGGCTGGAGTCGGTGCTGCAGCTAGCTGGAGGTGTGGGTGCGCGCTCTGTTGGCGGAAGCACTGCAGCCGGTGCTGCAGCTGGCGTGGGTGCGCAGGTGGGTGCACGCGAAGGCTGGAGGGTGCGGGTGCGCGCTCTGTTGGCGGAAGCGCGGGTGCTGCAGGTGCGGGGAGAGGGCGTGCGCGGCCTAGAGTGGATGTGGGAGTGAGCGGTGAGGTTGCAGGTGGGAGGTGAGCGGGCGTGAGCGGTTGTACGGGTGCGGCTGCAGGTGGAAGGTGAGCGGGCGTGAGCGGTGAGGCACTGTAGGCTGTGCATGCCTTGCGTGCGGCTGGAGGGTGCGGGTGCGTGGAGTGAGCCACTTCATGGTTCCTGAGGGAATTGTCCTGGGACATCTCATCTCTGAGAAGGGCATCAAGGTTGATCGAGCCAAGGTAAATTTGATTTCCAAACTCCCTATGCCTATCTCAGTCAAAGACATCCGATCCTTCCTAGGGCATGTCGATTTTTACCGACGATTCATTCCCGATTTCTCGAAAGTCGCACACCCCCTGACTAATCTCCTATCTAAGGATGTCTCTTTTGAAATCACCAAGGAATGCACTCAAGCATTTGAGACCTTGTATGATCGAGATACCCGAGCACCTATCCTGTAGCCCCCTGATTGGTCTCAACCCTTTGAGATCATGTGCGATCCATCTGATTACGCTGTAGGTGCGGTACTTGGGCAGAAAATAGACAGAAAACTGTTGTCAACGTTTCCGTGCGGATTTAAAGGCGTATTACGTTGCAGTAGAACCGACAAAACGTTTAGACAAATATAAATAATTTTATTACTCGAACAACTAGAGTATCCGAGGTCGAACACAGGGAGCGAACTCAGTACTTTGTAAAACCCAAGAATACAACTGTTAAATGCAAATATAATTGATTCAAAGAGTTTTTAAGAAAGATGTAAAAAAAATAGAATTAGACGTCTGATTTATGTATCAGACGTCTTAAATGTGATCTTTCTTTCTCTTTTTCTTCTTCTGCTTTGCCTTTCGGATCTCTTTGCAATTTTCCCTTGTCCTTCTTCTTCTTCTCCTGCGAAGACTTCTAACCTTTCTGCTTTCCTTCTTCTCCTGCGAAGACTTCTTTCTTTCTTCTTCTTCTGTCTTGCTTCTCCTTTCTTCGTTGCCTTCTTCTTCTTCTTTGTCTTGCTTCTCCTTCTTCTGCAGCGGCCAAGTCCTTCTCCTGCAATCAGCCTGCCTGCACAGGGAACAAAACCTAACCCTTCTCCCTCTACCCGCGCGTGTCTCTCTCTCAAGCAATTCACTCTAACCGCTCTACCAGAGCCACAGTCTCAATCGGGTCGGATCATACCCGGGACCAGGCGCACCTGCAGGTGTGTGATGCGCGAGGAGTGCGTAGGTCTAGGTCGGGTCGGATCCGCCAGGTCCGCGTGGTCAGGCCGCGGACGAGGCGGGTGGGGTCAGTGAGGGACCTCACCCCTGTGCTTACTGAGGCGATAAGAGTAAAGCGTAAAAACAACTTATACGGTACCTGACGGTTGCAATCCCATGATGTGGGACTATCTGGTCTCGCCTTCACGTGCGCCTGCAGAAACCTCGTCGTGCGATTGCCCCGCAGCTGCTGTCTCTGCTAGCGCTCCTCGGCTGGATTCGTTCACCTCGCGACACTTGCGTTAGTATGCAGCACCTGTAGTCTGGAAGACCGGGTGCCTGGAGCTTCGCGGGAGCTTCATCAGAGGTCGTCCATGGCGGCAGCGGCTCGAATCCTGTCGTACACAAAACGCGCCTCTCGGCCAAATCAGAATAGATAGAGACCTTCGCCGTGGCACGGCGAAGGCGGTGGGCAGTGCAGCAGGCCGCAGGTCGGCCTAGGCGTGCGTGCCTAGGTCAACCTGTGGCCGGAGATGGTGGGTTGGTCGGGTGGTGGTTGTGGAGGGCTGGAGTGGCAGTGGTAGGGTGGAGTGTGTTCCTGGAGGTGAGGCGGAGCTTTCGAGGTGGTTGGCGAGCCGTGTGGAGGGCTGGAGTGGTGTGGGCGGCTCGCCGGAGTGCGGTCGGAGGCGAAGACGATGGAGGTGGTTAGCGTCTGTCGAGGGTCGATCAAGGGAGATAACAGGGGGAAAAAAAGAGAGAAGAGGATGGAGAACGTATCTGGGGTTGTCTGGAGTGAAGGGAGGCAGCGGAGAGGACGGCTCGTGACTGCCGTCGTCGGGGAAGAAAGACCCTGGGGGAGGAAGCGGCGACGAAGATGAGGTCAGGAGCTTGCGCGCAGGGTACAGCGCGCCGCGGGAGGAAGAGGCGGAGAGGACTCTGCTGCTGGTATGGCAGCAGAGTGACGAGAAGGAGGGAAGGCGGTCGCCGGAGCTTGTGGGTCGTTTGGCCGGAGATGGGAGAGAAGAAATTTGGAGGGGATCTCCGTCAAAATCAAGCTTAAGATGAGTGGCCGGGTCCGAGGGGTGTTTTATAGGTGCTGGCCGCTCCTATCAGTGCGTGAAAGACGCGCAATTAGGTCAGCCGGTTCGCCGGAGTTGGAAGGAAGAAAGATACCCACATCTCTCGTGCGTTCGCACGAGAGATTGGGTTCACGCCAGCGAATTTGATTGGCTTTAGAAGGAAGGGAATTCCTCAGAGAATCTCCCTTCCATTTCTGGGAGAGAATCTCTGAGGAATTAGAGAGCCATCTCTCTCGAAACTTCGTCGGAGCTCGGTTCTGCCCTAGCAATGGCGGCAGGACCGGTTTGCAAAGAAGGCGAGGAACCTAGGGGGCTCTCTGCAAGGATATTCAAAAGATAGGGACCTCTTTGTGATTTGGGTGTACTAACTTGCAAAGTAGGTCAAGATGACCTCCCCTTAGGTCCAAATTTTGGTACAAACCTAATTTGGCCCTAAAGAATCCAATGGTGCAGTTTGATTTTAGGTTTGACCTCGTTTGACTGGACATTTTGCGTAAAAACCCAAATTAGGTTAATTGAAGAGCTAAGACCCTAATCTAGGTCAAACTAGGTTCCAAAGGCCAAATTAAGTGTTCTAAATCCCAGAGGATGTTTTTCTATGATTTTTAGAGGGTTTGCTTGATTTTTATTCTGACCGAAACCTTGTTAATTTAAGCGGGTCTGTTTTAGGGTTACCAAGTGTCATTTAATTCATAGATTGCACATAAACCCATTTCTGATTAATTCAACCCACTTTGGACCATTTGACCTATGTTTTGCTTCTGAGAAATCCCGTTTATGTACTGCAATGGTAAAATTACAGTTTTAACCTTTATTTCATGTTTTCTTCTCAGAGCACTTGTTCATTCAGTTAATCCTTCTTCTAGGTTATGTAGGAGCTTTTATCTTCTTTATTAGGTCAAGATGAGCTAGTTATGGCTCATGATGAGGCTCTCATCAAAAACCCATGGTCATTTACTACTCTAGCAAGACATTTGATGAGGCTGAGCGTAACTACACAGTTACTGAGAAAGAGCTGCTAGCCGTAGTATTTGCCCTGGAAAAATTCAGATCGTATACTTTGAGTTCTTGTCTTACTATTTACTCTGATCACACTGTGGTGAGGTGCCTCCTTGCAAAGAAGGATGCGAAACCTCGACTAATATGCTGGATCTTACTATTGCAAGAGTTTGACCTTGAGATTCACGATAAGGCGGGGAAATAAAATGTGGTAGCTGATCACTTGTCCCGCCTTCCTTCTAACATTATTGACCCTTCCGGACCCATTATGGAACATTTTCCTAATGAGCACCTCCTGACTATCAGTACGGGCCTTCCATGGTTTGCTGATATAGTAAACTACTTGGCATCACATCAGATACTGTCCGATTAGCCAAAAGCCAAGAAGGACAAATTACTTTCTGATGCCAAGTACTACTTTTGGGAAGACCCGTATCTCTTCCGCATCGGTGCTGATCAAATCATCCGACTATGTGCTCCGGAAGCAGAAATTCAGGACATTTTGTCCTTCTGCCATGACCAGGCATGCGATGGACACTTCTCTGGTCATAAAATCATAGCAAAGACCTCCAGTACAGCTTCTATTGGCCCACTATTTTCAAAGACACATACAATCACTGTAAGGCATGCACTTGTTACCAAACCTTAGGCAACATGAGCCACCATGATATGATGCCCTTACAACCGATTCTCGTATGCAAAATCTTCGATGTCTGGGGGATTGATTTATGGGACCCTTCCTTGTTTTGGAGTTGACTACGTGTCCAAGTGGATCGAAGCCATTCCGACCCGAACCAATGATCATAAGGTGGTTATTAATTCATTCATCAGAACATGTTCTCTCGGTTCGGGATTCCACGTGCCATAATATCTGATGGAGGGACCAATTTCACGAATGCTCAGTTCAGATCGCTGATGACCAAATATGGGGTGTCGCGCCGAATCTCTACTCCTTATCACCCAAACCAATGGTCTAACTGAGCTATCGAATCGGGAGATCAAGAAAATCCTCCAGGTCGCTATTTGCCCTGATAAGAAAGACTGGTCATCCCAACTTCCGGAAGCTTTGTGGGCTTATAAGACAGCCCACAAAACCCAATTAGGCATGTCTCCCTTCAGATTGGTATACGGGAAGGCATGTCACCTCCCCGTCGAATTAAAGCGCAAAGCCTATTAGGCAGTACAAAACTACAATCTCGATCTTTCAATGGTAGGAACCCACAGAAAGCTTCAAATGAGTGAGATCGATGAATTACACCACGATGCATATGAGAACTCGCGAATTTACAAAGAGCGTGTTAAGGCCTTTCACGACAAGCACATATCCAGAAATAACTTTTTCCCTGCTCAAAAAGTCCTACTCTTTGATGCCAAACTCAAATTGTTCCTAGGAAAACTCAGATCGAAATGGATTGGACCATATCTTGTCCGATGAATCTTTGGAAATGGAGCTGTCGAAATCAGTCAACTCAGCCACGATTCAGAACCTTTTGTCATGAAAGATCAGAGACTCAAACCATTCATTGAACTCACCGATACAAATTTGGCTGAGATATCTTTTACCCTCCATTCTCCCTGAACTCATTGTGCCCGGCTGATGGCCTTAAAACTCAATGCATAACGGGAGGCAGCCCGTCATTTTTTTTGAAAAAACTCGAAACCCTTCCTGACACATCTTATGCTGAACTCATATTGCACTTTAGGTTCATCCACTGGAACAGCTAACTCTACCTCGGGTACCCGTACCCGAGCTTGAAATTGTCTGCAACAATCATCCCGACCCATTCACCCACCCATCACCTATTCTAATAAATGATCTAAGCTGAACTCAAAACCCTCTTATTTACAATGAGGACATTGTAAATCGTAGGCATGGGGGGGTAGTAAAGTGCAAAATGCCATGAAAATCATTTCACAAGAAAGGGTTTCATCAAAAAACTAACATATTCCAAAAATACCAAAAATAAAATAATAATAATAATAATAAAATGCTTGAAAAATAATAAAAATATGAGAGGAGAGGAAATTTTGATGGCATATCAGATTTTGAGGAGAAAAAGGGGAGGAGATAAAAATGTCAAAAAGGAGCATAATTTGAAAAGAAAAGAAAAAGAGGTAGTCATTAGTAAAAGATTAAGGAATTGACTTAGTTCTAGACCATATCAAAAGAATGAAAATGAAAGGCAAGAAGTGCTAATAAAATAAAGAAGAGATTAGTAGGAATGCTGATTTTAGGCCTCTTGGGCTGGAATCCTAGGCTTAAAAATTCAAGCACCCGCTAAGACCTGGATAGTCCTCTAGAGATTGGGGAAAATGTGAAGCTTAAGTATTAGGTCTAAGGCTCAGGGATTATTCGACCTCGTGAACTGACCTCTGGTTTGCAGGACTCAGTAACCTAAGCACCCCAATCCACACACAGTCAGGTTCAATGCACCTAAGTATCAAAATCACGCAAATGAGTTTAACTTATTTTGAAAAAGTCACCCAAATTAGGAGCGACTGATCAACACAAGTTGATTTGGATGAGTTCCCGACGCGGAGTGGTAGGAAATTCCCCTCGAAGATGTGCAATAACATATCGTCTCCTCGGTGCTTGTCTCCTAGGATATCTACATATCCTACCGGGGGCATGTAAGCACCATGTGCTAATTCAGATGCCATGGGCAGCATTATCCCGAAATGTCGATTGCCAGGGTCTGGATTTAGCTACAGAACGCCATGGGCGAGATTATCTCGAAATCTCAAAAGCTAGGGTTCTGGGGGTTGCCATGGGCTGTGCTTTCTCAAAGCATCGATTGCTAGGGACCCTGCGAGGAGTGATGATGGGGACTAGGAATCCGATATAGACTGTGTTGTAAAGCCAATCCGAAGCTAGGAATAAAAAGAAAAAGTGAGTGAAAACTCTCCAAAAACAAAGAAAAATTCCTCTGTCTCTCTCTGACAAAAATGCACTGCAAACTGAACCGAGGCTAAAACATGTTACAAGCACAGGTGCTTTAACTGCGGAGTTCAACGAACCTTAGGATAGTACCTGTGGGCCTTAGAAACCTTCGCGGTAGACTGAGGCTAGAGTTGGTCAGGTCTGCATCTTGGTTCGTACTTTGGTACCATTAGGCCTACTATTGGCATTCTAACTTAATCTACAAAAGGAAGCACACAGCAAAGTTTTTAAGCATCAAAAGATTTTATGGTCTAGAATCAAAGTTAATACCTTCAAATTTTACTAAGAGACTAGAAAAATCTTGGCATGGGGTATGATGGGAACACCATCATGAGCCATAACTAGCTCATTTCGACCCAATTAAGTCAATAAATGCTCCTACATAACTGCCAGAGAGTCACAAGTCATTGCATATTCATTTTGAAAGAGAAATAAGAAACTAGGGCTAAAACTGCAATTTTACCAGCTCATCATGAATGTAGTACAACCAAGGGTTTTCTTATGGGGTGAATGAAGGTCAATTAGTCTTAAAAGATAACAAGTGGGGTAAGACAGATAGAAAAGGGTTTACACGTGTTCTGAGAATTAAATGACTTTTGAAACCCTAAAAACAGACCCGCTTAATTAACTGAGGTTCTGATCAAGATAAAATTCACCTAAACTCTCTAAAATTCATAGAAAAATATTCTATAGGTTTTATAACTTTCAATTTGACCATCAAAACTCGCTTTGACCCAAAATAGAACCACAGACAGACATTTGCCTTAATTTGGCTTTTCGCATAAATTACCCAATCAAACATGGTCAAAATCAAAATCCAACTTCACCATTGGATTTTTTAGGTCCAAATTAGGTTTGTATCAAAATTTCAACCCAAGATGAATTTGTCTTAACCTAGTTTGCAAATTGGTCTTGTCTAATTTCATTTCTACCCTTAACTTTAAAAATCCTTTCAAATAGGCCCCTAACTTTGTCATCATTCTCACAAAAAGGTCCCTACCGCCATTAATCCTATTCCTACTTACTCCGACGCCCTTAAAATAGAAGGAACTCCCTAATTTCTTGACGAATCCCTTTCAAAACTGAAAGGGAAGTTCATCAAGAAATTTCCTTCCTTTTGAAACCAATCCCAAGCCCTAAAGCCTACCCAATCTCTCATGCAAATGCATGAGAGATTTGGGTATCAAGGAACTCCCAAGTCCGGTGAGTCTTTCCAATCTTGGAAAGCTTGTTTCCCAAGCTCAAACCGCCTCTAGATCCTTATATAAGAGAGCCCAGATCCCCCCAAACTTCCTATGCTCGAAATAGGTCGAGATTCCCCATAATTCCTCTCTCTCTTTCATGGCCGAAGGTTCCTCGATGTTCGACGACCTCTTCTGCTTCTCCTTGTCATTCGTCCACCATACCAGTGGTGAATTCATCTCTCTCACTTCATTTTTGCCTCTTGCCGTACCAACAGACGCCCTTTTTCTGTTCATCTTCGTCGTTTCTCCCTCACTAGAACCACCTTCGTCTCCGATGTTGGCAATACCTCAACTGACGCCATCTCTGCCTTGCTTTGTCCAACAACCTCCTAGCTAAGTCCCTTACCTTCCATACTTCATTCTCACACTCACCCCACTTTAAATCTACCACCGACGACCCTCCACGACTTCATCTCCTCCATCTCCGGCAACCACTCCGATGAAGGATTCCACCTGCTACAAGCGACCATCCCCTTCGCCGACCACCCTATAATCTTCGCCTCACCTTCCCACACAAAACTCACCTCCTATTTCATCCTCTCGCTCACTCAAACTCACACCCGAACAAACCCATCATCTTTGACCATTTCCATCACCGTCCGGCCACCATAGCTACTCTTGCTCCACGCCACCACCCCCATCACTCTCGCCATGCTCCAGTGATCATTCCTGAACATTTTAACGTGGTCGAAAGGCCCTATTGCTGATTTCAAATCTTCAGGTGGAGCTTGCCATTAACGCAAACTTCGAGCTTGCTTGAGAGCTGCTCCAGGACATCTCCGCCCTAGAAGTCATCTCCAGGTGATGTGGAAAGCCTCTAGGACTTCGTCCAGGCTAACAATTGGAGGAGTCTACCTCCTCATTGCACGAATTCGATGAAGGTGCTGCCGCTGCAAACCCACGAAAAAGAAGGCGAAACAATAGTCCTATATCGTGGAATGCGGGAGCAGGAGAGTCGAATAAATTGCAAAAGTGCTCTAGGCTTTTCGCCTCAGACACGAGGGTGAGGGCCTCCTTATCCCTCACTCGCCTCGTCCGTGACCTCTACCGGTGGACCTAGTACAGACCCATTAACCTACCTAAACCTCACTCCTCGGCTGTGCCCCACGCACCCAGCCCTGGACCCAGGTATGCTGAATTCGATAACCTAATTACCTGTGGCTATGGGAGAATGGATCCTAAAGAGAGGAGAGGATAGCTGCATGGGTTGGGGAGGGTTTTGCTACAATGAGACTCTGACACTTAGCCATATTTAGAAGAAAAGGAGCAGCAGAGAAAGAAAGAAGAGGAAGCAGAAGAAAGGAAGGAACAGAGAATGAAGAAGAAATCCAAGCACTGTAGAATCAGACGTTTAAGACGTCTAATCCTACCATCAGACGACACATTTGAGCATTATTTCATATTTTGATATTTGAGTTCCTTAGCTATTATTGTAAGGAGTATATGGTGGTATAAACCACCATTTTACTCCATTATTTTTGCAAATTGATCCTAGTGCTACATTATTTTGAAATTATTCTTGATTTCAATTTTGTAGCTTTCTTATCTTATATTGCAATTTGAGTTTTGAATTCCATATTGCTCCCTGTGTTCGACATCGGAACTTATTCGAGTAATAAAAAATTTATTTATTTTCAAAGTGATTTTGATTATATTACAATGCTTTATTTTAAAACTTGATTTTGCCACGTTAACATTTGAGTTCGGTGGAGGTTTCAAGGGTGCAAATCCCTCAATTTCTTGAGGGGGGAGTGACGCGAGGGTGTTTGGTGGATTGTGGAGTGCGTGTGTGCTCGCTAGAGTATGGTTGGAGCTGCGGAAGGTTTCGGTGGGGCGGTCATGTGGGCATGCGAACCTAGAGTCTAAGTGTGTGAGTAGAGTCAAGGGAAGGGGAGGAGTCGAAGGGGGTAGTTGCGGATGACGAGAGGGCGAAGGCGACGCTGGCTATGATTGGCCGACTCCGACGATGAAGGCTCTGAAGAGAGGGATGACGACGTTTGAAAGGGGAGGAAGCCCCTCACAAGTATGGCGAGGTGCGAACGATGGAGAGGAAGAAAGACTTGCTACCTATAGTACGTGGTAGCATGTGAAGAGGCCGGAGGAGGAAGGTCGTCGGAGACAAGTTTGGAGCTGGCCAGAGGTAGAGAAAGAATGTCTATTCTGGGCCAAAAACATGCTAAGGAGCATGGCCTTGAGGGGAGGAACCTTTTAAAGGCCTTGGGGCAAGCTCTAGGGAAGGAAAGAAGCTTGAAGAGTTTGAGGTTTTTGGGGAAATGATCCCTGAAATCATGGAGTTTTCCTGAACTCTACGGTCCAAATCAAGGTCCAAGATGTGATTTAGATGATTGGGGACTTCCTTAAGATCATCCCATCCAATTTTGGAAGGATTTGGTCGAGAAATCAATGAGAAATCCCAGATTGAAGGTTAGTGGGCTTGGGTTCACACTGTTAATGATGGCAGGGACCATTTTGAAGAAAATGATGAGAAGTTAGGAGGCTAAATGTAAATATTTCGAAAGCTAGTGGCTTAGGTGTGAAAAATAGTTTAAATGGACTAAAATGCAAACTTGGTTAAGATGGACTCTGATGGAGCCCAAATTTTGGTACAAATCTAATTTGGACCCAAGGAATCTGATGGTAAAGTAGGATTTGAATTTTGACCAAATTTGGTGGGGCAATTTGGACAAAAATCCAAATTAGGGCAAACTGCTATTTGAGACTCTGTTCAAAGTCAAAATAGGTTTAGATGTCTAACAAAGGGTACCAAACCTCATAGAATATTTTTCTATGAATTTTAAAAGATTTATATGATTTTTATCCCGATTGGAACAACTTTAATTTAAGCGGGTATGAAATTAGGCTTTTGGGTGTTGTTTTGATTCTCGAAATGCATGAAACCCAGTTTTTGTTTGCATGGACCCACTTTTTTTTTTGAGGAAGTAAGGAATGCTATCGAAAACAATAGCAAACTAGGAAAAATTTTATTAAAAGGTCAATTATAAATAATTACAAAGAATTAGTCCACTCTCCAATAAGGGATTCACACCCCCTTACAATTTTGCCCACACACACCAACACCCCCTTGAACACTTTTTCATTCCTCATTCTCCACACATACCAAAGCAAAATCGCTATTGCTAAGTGTGGTCTCCCATTCATTTGAAATTCCCTCCATAAGCCATCCCATGTGAGTAATGGGTATCCACAAACAACCCTCCATGCTTGATCCGTCAACAAGCATGAGGAGAAAAGATGTCTCATGCTATTAGTATCAAACATACATAGAGGACAACTCATTGGCTGGGTACCAATCCTTCTTTATCATAACTCCCCCGTGCCAAGTCCTAATCTTCTATATAGCCAAAGGAAAATTTTAACTTTGAGGGGTATGCATAGCTTCCATAACCATCTGCACTGATTATCAGTTTCGTCCATGTTGGCTTGACCACTCTCATGCACCAAGCTTTTATATCCTTTAGCAGCAGTATACTTCCCATGAGACCATTCAAATCTATCGACACCACCTTTTGGCTCGAAGGCAACCAAATTTTGTACCAACCTGTCAAATTCTTCACGTGATCTACAACCTTCATGCAAATTGCAGCCAGTAGGAGCCCACACATTACGGTTTGCATCCCAGCAAGAGGCCATCGATGCTGACTTGTTTGGCGTGGCATCAAAGGCATGTGGATATTTCTCCTTTAGCAGTCCCAACTGCGACCAATAATCAGTCTAGAAAGCGAAGTCAACACCATCTCCAATCACCAGCTAGAAGTCCCAACTGCATGCACCACTTATTATTCTTTAATGCTCATTTGACCTTCAGTTTACCCCTGACAAACCCCATGGTTATTCTGTTTTCATGATATGCTGTTAAAATTATAGAATTAACCCTAGTTTCCTATTCTCTTCTCAAAATAGAATGATGTGGAGTTATAACCCTCAGATGGTTATGTAGGAGCATCTATCTTTCAATCCTGACTAGAAGTGGCTAGTTAGGGTCCATGATGGTGTTCCCATCATACCCCCATTCTTAGCTTTTACCAGTCCCTTAGCAAAATCCTATGGATCAAACCAGGTCTCTAGGTCGGATGTAACTGTTAGGATGCCTAACTAAGCTGCATCTCTAGAAATTAGATCAAAATACCAACAATAGGCCTAGAAGTACTCAAGTACCAACCAAGATTCAGACCTGACCAGCTTCAGCCTGAGTCTGCCACGAAGGTTTCCAAGGCCTGCAAAAATTGGCTAGAGGTTCATTGACCTGAATGGTTAAAGCACCTGTATGTAGATGTAACATGTCCAGGTTTAGTTTGCTAGTGCATTTTTGTAAGAGAGAGATAGAGAAGGATTTTTCATTTGGAGAGTTTTCTCTCTTTTCATTTTATTTTTCCCTAAATCCAGCCTCGAATTGGCCCTAAACACGGTCTGTATTGGAGTCCTTGTCCCCACCATCAATCCTTGAAGGGTCCCTAGCTTTCAATGCTTTGGGATAGCACTGCCAATGGCAACCCCCAGAACCCTAGCTTTTGACACTTTGGGATAGTGCCACCCATGGGATTCTGTAGCTTAATTTAGGCCTTAGCAATTGACATTTCGGGATAATCCCGCCCATGGCACCTGAACCAGCATAAGGTGCTTACTGTTAATGTGGGAAATCGATGTTATAAAATACTTCATTGTAGTAGAGTCAAAATCACATGAAAACAAATATAATTTATAACTCAAATTCAAAAGAGTATCCGAGGTCGAACACAGGGAGTAATCAATTGCAATTTAATCTCATAAATTACAAGTTAATTAGAAATGTAAATAATTATAATCAAAACTTCATTCAAAACAACTCAAAATGATATATAGATAAAACCAAGTATCTTAGTGCAAAAAGAATGTGTTAAAATGATGATTTGAATCACCAATTAAACATTTTAGTGTTAAGCTCAAATATCTCAACAGTAATTGTTAATCAAATAACCCATGTCAACCAGATGAATATCTCAATCAGAACTGAAGCACCAGCAGGTATCAGACGAATGCTCAAGGCCTTTAGACGCCTTAAGTGCTCAAGGGATTAGCTCAACAAAAAGGCAAAGGCCTCTTCTTCTTTCCTTCTTCGTACCACAAGGGAGAGAGGCAAGCACAACAACACAGAGGCAAAGCCCCTCAGGATCGGTGAAGCAGTAGAGGGTAAACCCCCCCTTCTCTCTCTATTTCTTTTCACATCACACCTGCCTAATCAGATCAGTAAGCAGGTAAATAGGCGGGTAAACAGATCCAGGCCAGGCCCACGTGGCATGACTGTGAGTGAGGCGTACATTGAGGCATGCATGGGGACCCGACCCCCGTGTCTTGGGCAAGGGGTTGAGGGAACAAATTCCTCTTATTTTCTGCAAGCAGCTCATCCTTCTACGATGTGGGACTATCCCACAGGGCTACGTCGCGTGCAAGCAGCAACAGAAGGGTTGTCGAATTAAGGGTGTTGGAGGTGTGCCTTCCTCGATTGGAGTCCTGGAGTGCTTCCTGGAGCTAGGCTGAAATGCCTGGATGTGTTGGCGAGGAAGAACACCACTGGAAGACGTCAAATGGAGCTAGAGAGGGTGATGGCGAGTAGATGAAATAGGAAATACGGCCTTGCTGCCACGTCAGATCAGCTTAGGAGTTTCACCGAAGTGCGGCGAGTGCAGTAATGGTGTTTTCGTGGAGTAGAGGTGTCTGTGGTGGTGTGGCAAAGTTTGCGAAGGTGTGTGAAGGAGGGGGTGTTCGATGGATCGATGCAGTGGGTGAAGCGTGAAATTTTTTGAGGGGTTTTGTTATGGAATGTGTGGCAAAGCTTATGGAAGTGGCGGCGAGCAGTTTGGTGCAGTGGAGAGAGTGGAGGCCTTCACTGGAGCTTGGCTAGAGTGGAGGGAGGAGATGAAGATGGTGTGGGCGGTGTAGTGGTCGTGCGTAAAATGTAAGTGAGGGAAAAGAACGTAGAGGGAGAGAGGAAGAGTTAGAAGTACTTAGGGATGAGATAGAGGTGTAGAGAGATCTGGTTGTGGCTGACCAGAGCTAGAGAAGGGGATGGAGACGGCGAGGACGACGACGACGAATGGGGTAGGGAGATGTACTCTCTTTGGCCGGAGAGGATCGTGAGGAAGAGAGGAAGAATTTAGGTCATCCAATTTGATGGTTGGACGGTCAGAAGAGGGTGAAGGGCGGAGGTCGCCGAAGTAGAGTTTGAAGACGACCGGAGAAGGAGGAAGAGGCAATTTCTGAGGCCAAGTTTTGCTAAAGAGGTAAGGCATGCATTGGGCGTGCTTTTATAGGCCTTAAGGAGTAGTTTCAACCCTGGAAAGAAGATTGAATGCTTCAAAGTTTTCGCGCATGTGGGATACCCACATCTCCCATGCGTTCGCATGAGAGATTGGGAAAGACTTAGGGTCCAAGGTCAGGTTTGATTGAAAGAGAATTCCTCAAGGAATCTCTGGTTCAAATCTAGGACTGATTGATTGAGAAACGAGCGAGAAAATCTCGCTCGAATCTCACCGGTGAGGTGCAGCTATTCCTAATGGGGCAGGGACCTAGATGTGAAGAATATGAAGAAGTTAGGAGGGTCCCTGCAAGGATTTCAAAAGTTAGGGGTATGTATGTGAGAGAAAAACTTCAAATAGGACCAAAATGTAAACTTGGTTAAGGTGATCTCTGATTGGGCCTAAATTTTGGTACAAACCTAATTTGAACCCAAAAAATCTGATGGTAAAGTAAGATTTAGGTTTTGACCAACTTTGAATAGGTTATTTGTGCAGAAACCCAAATTAGGGCAACTATCTGTCTGAAACTCTGTTTTAGGTCAAATTGAATTCCAATGGTCAAATTAATGGTATTAATCCTTATAGAATATTTTTCTATGATTTTTAGAAGTTTTAGGTGAATTTTATCCTGACCAAAACCTCAATTATTTAAGCGGGTCTATTTTTAGGGTTTCAGATGTCATTTAATTCTAGAAACGCTTGAAAACCCATTTTTGTCTGTATGAACCCACTTATTAGACATTTATGACCATTTAACCTTTAATTAGTCAATAAAATATCCCGTGGTTATTCTGTATTTATGAAATGCTATTAATTTTGCAGAAATAACCTTGTATTCTTCTCTTCTTTTCAAAATAGGATAATATGCCCTTAGGACTTTTTGATGGATATGCAGGAGCATTTATCAACCTTTTTAGACCAATTTGAGCTAGTTATGGCTCATAATGGTGTTCCCATCATACCTCCATGCCTATCTTTTGCTAATCCTTTAGCAAACTTCTATGGAACAAACCAGTTATCTAGGTCGAATGTAATCATCAGGATGCCCTACTAAGCCGCATCTCTAGGAATCAAATCTTAATACCAACAATAGGCCTAGAGCTACTCAAGTACCCACCTAGATTCAAACTTGACTAGCTTTCGCCTCAGTCTTCCACAAAGGTTTATAAGGCTCGCAAGATCTATCCTAAGGTTCGTTGGACCCAGTGGTTAAAGCACCTGTGCTTGTAATATGGTTAGCCTAGGTTCAATTTGCCAGTGCATTTTTGTAAGAGAGAGAGAAAAATATTTTCATTTTTGGAGAGCTTTCTCTCTCTTTTTCTTTTCATTATATTTTTCCTTAGATCCAATCTCGGATTGGCCCTAAACACATTTTGTATTGAATTCCTTGCTCCCACCATCAATCCTCACAAGGTCCCTGCCATTCGATGCTGAGATAGCACCGCTCATGGCAACCCCCAGAACCCTGGCTTTCAACACTTCAGGATAGTGCCGCCCATGGCATTCTGTAGCTAAATCCAGACCCTGGCAATCGACATTTCGTGATAATGCCACCCATGGCATTTGAACCAGTACAAGGTGCCTACCTGCCCCCAGTAGGATATTTAGATATCCTAGGAGAAAAGCACTGAGGAGATGATATGTTATTACACATCTTCAAGGGGAATTTTCCACCTCTCCGCACTGGGAACTTGTCCAAATCAACTTGTGTTTTCGAGCCGCTCCTAATCTAGATCTTAGGACCATTTTCAAAACAACATAAATGCTTTTTTTGACATGATTTCATATTTAAGCGCACTAAACCAGACTGTGTGTGATTTAAGGTGCTTAAGTTACCGAGTCCTGCAAATCGGAGGTTAGTTAATGGGGCTGAATAGTCCCTAAGTCTTAGACCTAATACACAAGCTTTGCATTTTCCTCAACCTCTTGAGGATTAATCTGGATCTTGACAAGCACGTGAGTGTTTAAATCTTAGAACAGATCCAAGAAGCCTAAGGTCAGTATTCGCCACTAATCCCTTAAGTTTTAGCCTTCCAAGTCTTAATTCATCATTCGATCCAACCTAGAAGTTAGGTAAGTTCCATATTATTTTGAAGGGACTCAATTTTTTTCTTTTTTTCTTTATCTTTTTTCTCTTTTCTTTCTTTTCTTTTTGTTTCCTCATTTTTATTCATTTAGCTCAAATCATCTCCTCATTTCCTCCTCAAGAATGATGTGATATCTCAAAATTTCCTCCCCTTTTCTCCAAAATTTTTTTCTAGAATGTATTTTTTTTATGAAACCCTTTTGTGATTTGATTTTCACAACATTTTGCACTTTGATACCCCCCCATGCCTACATTTGCAATGTCCCCATTGTAAATTAGGTGGGTTCGAGTTCAGCTCAGATCGTACATTAGAACAAGGTCAAAGGGTGGGCGAACGGGTCGAGATGACTGTTGCAAATGATTGCAAGCTCTGGTATGAATACCAGAGGTGAAGTCGGCTGTGCTAATGGATGAACCCTAAAGTGCAATATGACTTCAGTGAGGAGATATGTCAAAAAGGGTTTTGGGTTTTTTCTTTCTTTCAAAAGATGACAGGTTACCTCCCGTTAAGCGCTAAGTTTAATGCCATCAGCTAGGCACAATGGGTTCAGGGATATGTCATTGCATGAGTGATATGAGAGAATATATGAACATGATGGATTAGAATCGGATGGCCACAGATAAGTATCAAAGCATGGTGAAGAGTCATTCCAGAATGTCTTTGGTATGGGTCTGGTTGATTCTTGTCTAGATGATCTTTCTTGATCTTTGGCGGAGGAATCCTTTGGAAGGTATAGTGGTCAAAAGATTTTGAAATAGGATTGGTATGAATCCAGGGCTCATCAGAGAAGGATCTAGCAATTGTATCCCAGATGTGTGGTTCCTCTTGTTCAATGTGGCCTAACAGATCAATACTCAGTGAGTCATCTTGATTGTTTCCTATTGAATGTGGGATTGTCTCCACAAGAAATGACTCATAAATTAGGCCTTCTAGTGAATCTTTACTATAATTCTCCTCCCAGTCAAAAGTGAACATTTGGAGAGTGCCTCTTAGATCATATAGCTCAAATTCTGTAAAGGATTCATATTCTGGGTGGTGGTCACTCTCAATATCTACCAAGCCCAATTCCAGGAGGTCCTCAAAGTGAAATGTTTCTATATCCATGGGATCTGAACCTAGCGTGTCACTGTGCTCCCCGAAATCCCTGGGGATGTCCTCACAATCCCAAAAGCCTCCACTGTGCTTATGTTATTATGCTCGGTCAAATCTGGAACATCTAAGATGTGAAAAGCTTCTACTTCTGGTTCTAGGTTTTCTGCTAATGACACGGTCATGAGGTCCTAAATAAAACTTAGTTGTTCTCCCTAGCCTTTTCCTTTTGCAGCCTCGAAAATATTAATCTCATCATGTTGATTTGCTAAGGCAATTATCAACGTGCTGAGATTAATTGATTCACAATTGATTAATATTAATCTCATGACGTTAATCAAGGTTG
Source organism: Thalassia testudinum (assembly GCA_037157565.1). Taxonomy (NCBI): domain Eukaryota; kingdom Viridiplantae; phylum Streptophyta; class Magnoliopsida; order Alismatales; family Hydrocharitaceae; genus Thalassia; species Thalassia testudinum. The sequence continues at coordinate 2,283,512 of JAZHRO010000080.1, forward strand.
ATTCACATCTCAGCCCTGATTCACAATTGATTATGGCTCCCGCAGTAGCCAAGAATGGTCTTCCCAAAATCATGGGTATATCCTGTATTTGTTGTGGGGTATCCATGTTAAGAATTAGGAAATTAGCTAGGTAGCTGAAATCCTTAACTCTAATTACCGCATCATCTACCAACCCAATTGCCATGATCAGGGTTTGGTCAGCTAGTTGTAAAGTAACATTGGTGGGTTTTAGCTATTTGATCAGTAATTTTTCAAATAGGGTGGTAGGGATTAGGTTGATTGAAGTGCCAAGATCCAGTATGGCCCATTTGAAAGTTGTATCATTGATCTTACTGGGGATTAGTGGGGCACATGGATCTGATTTCTTAGGAGATAGATTGTGTTGAATTATGGCACTCTCTCTTTTAGACAGTACTACCTTCTCTTGTGCTAGCTTTTCCACCTCTTTCTTGGATAAGTCAAGTGAGGTGGGGTTGCTAGCGAGGATATCAAGTAACAGGATAGTGACTTGTGCATTCCTTAATGGTCTCGTTATATCAAATTCTGATAAATCTCTAATGTTGAGGTAAGTGAAGGCTTGAGATAAGGTGGTTAACTGGTGGTTTTGAGGAGCAAGTTTTTGCTTCCACCTTTTTTTTTTCCCTTAATCTTGGTGTGTTGATCAAAGGTTAGGTGAGGCATGGAAGATGAGCCTTAAGTCCTGGTCTTGTGATCTTTTGTTATGCCTACCACATTGATCATAACACAGTCATGATGCGAAGGTGGAGGGGAGAAAGTCATTCCTTGTTGCTGAGTAGTCGGGTAAGTCATGGTGTGTTTTGGCTCAGCTAAGGTGGAAGGGGAAAACATGCAGGTATGGTGATGAGCCCATATTTTTGGGCTAATTAGTTACTTAAATGCCTAAACATGAGATTAATATTGACATATAAATAGCATATAATAGAATGTAAATAGATTAATGTATATTTTTGACTTAATTACATAATTCATGCATTGCATTCATAATTAAATGCATTTAGAATTGACTTAGAATGGCAAGCAATTAGGTGTATTACATGCATTGTTTTGGTTTAACATAGAAGTTAAGGGTTTGCACATAAATAACCCATCATTTATTTATTTATTTATTCTCTTCATCGTTAACGGCACAAGGGATCGGCTAGCCACCATTGAAGACCATTGAAGGCCTGCAAGAAGCAGATCTCCATCACTCCTCCATTTGAAATGTAGACGGCTACAAGAGAGGGGGAGTTGTTGCCATGCTCGTGGAGACGTCGCCCCATGATGATAACATCATCATCAACCATATCTATCTTTAATTAGTCACAATCAAGGAATAAATGCTCCTACATAACCGCCAGAGAACCCTAATTCACTACAAATCCATTCTGAGAAAATAACAAGAAAATAGGGGTAAAACTGCAGTTTTAACAGCATATCTCAATTGTAGAATAATCACGGGATTTCTTAAGGGTTAATCAAAGGTCAAATGGTCATAATTGTCTAACAAGAAGGTCCGTGCAGATAGAAATGGGTTTTCATGCATTTTAGGAATTAAATGACATCTGAAACCCTAAAAATAGATCCGCTTAATCTAATGAGGTTATGGTTAGGATGAAATTCTCCCAAACCCTCTAAAATTTATAGAAAAATATTATCTAAGGTTTGGTACCTTTAATTTGACCATCAGAACCCATCTTGACTCAAAATAGAGCCACAGACAGACTATTACCCTAATTTAGGTTTTTGTATAAATTACCTAGTCAAAAGAAGTCAAAACCAAAATCCAACTTCACAATTGGATTCTTTAGGTCAAAATTAGGTTTTTACCAAAATTTGTAGCTAATCTAAGATCATCTTGACCTACTTTGCAATTTAGTCTTGTTTGACTCTTTTTTCTCACACATATGCCCCTAACTTTCAAAATCCTTACAAACAGGAACCTATCTTTGTCGTCACTCTTTGTAAATAGGTCCCTTTTCCATTATTGTGGAGGAATCCTTCTTCAACGACCTTTGATTGAAGAGAACTCCTCCGATCAACGAATCCCTTTAAAAATTGGAAGGGAGATTCCTTGAGGAGTTCTCTTTCCAACACACCCGACCTTGAATCCTATAACCTTCCCAATCTCTCATGTGAACGCATGAGAGATTTGGGTATCTCTTGGGTTTCCAACTTCAGCGAACCTTCCAAGCTTGAAAGCTTGGCTTCTAAGCTCCAATTGGCCCCTTGATGCCTACATAAAGACCCCCAAGGCCTGTTCGAACTCCCACGCTCAAATTTGGCTGGAAATCCCCCACATTCCTCCCTCCTCTCCAGTAGAATAGCTCCTCGACATCCAGCTACCACTTCTGACCTCCTTCGTCCGCTCTCAATGCCGGCAGCGGATTCTCCTTCCTCGTCATCCTCCTCATCGTGTCGTACCAGCCGACATCTCTCCCTCTATCATCCTCGTCGTCCTACCCCCATCGGAGTATCTTCTTCCTCGACACCGATGTACCCCCAGCAAGTCATTCTCCCCTTTTCATCCGTTACCTTAGGAGTAGTTTAGTTCCCTTAGACTCTTTGGTTAATTCTCCCCTTCTTAACTCTTGTTTCAACCCCTCGACATCGTGAATCACCCTCGTCTTCTCCGTCTTCAGCTGCTCCTTCGGCGAGGCATCCCTATTGCTACATCCCTCCATCTGCCTCGCTGAAACCCTCTACACCCTTGCCACATCCACCTACATCAAAGCCCCATCTTTATTTCCTACTCCACCCACACCCGTGACCCTCCGAACAAACCCACCGATGCGCTCCTCCTCCGACCTCCGCAGACCACCACACACCTCCACAAGTCACGAAATTACTACCAATGCACTCCACGCCCTACGGTGAAGCTCCTGAGCTGGTTTAACGTGGTCGAGAGGCCATTTTGTTTGTTTCAGGTCTTCAGGTCATCTCCACCATTGACGGTAGCTTCGAGCGAAGCTTGAAGCTTGTTCTTGTTATGTCTGTCCCAGGCTCTAGCTCCAGGTCTTGAGGAAGGGCTCTAGGAAGCGACCCAGGCCTCCAATTGGGAGCATCATGCGCTCCTTCAACTTCGATTGGGAGAGGATTCCAGTGGCAGCTGCGCAAAGTAGAGCCGTGGGATTTAGTCCCACCTCGTGAAGAGAAGAGGCAATGTGCGCACATAAATTGAATTTGTTGCACCGGCCTTAGTGCCTTAAGACACTTGGGGGTGAAGTCCCCCGCACACCCCTTCACGCCTCGCCCGTGACAGCACTCTACGCGGGCCTGGTTTGATTACCTGCCTAAGCCTCACACCTTGGCTGCTACCTACTGTAGGCGGCCTTGGTCCCGGGTATGCTCTAATCCAAACCCAAATACCCGGTTATCCCTAGAAGAGGAAGAAGAAGAGAAAGAGAGAGAGTGCAGGGTAGGGGGGGGGTTTTGCTATGGAGAAGAACGGCTAACAGTTAACCATTTGAGAAGTTGTTCCCCCTGTACGTGAGAAGAGGAGGCTAAAGAAGAAACCAAAGGGGGAGGAGGAAGAAGAAAAGAGGTAAGGTAGAAGAAGAAGAAAAGAAGAGGAAGACCGTAGAAGAAGAAGAGAAAGAGAAGGGCCAAGACAGAAGAAGACTCATTGAACACTGTAGCAACGCACTTTAAGATGTCTAATTAACTATTGGTTCATTTGATTCTATTTAAGTAATTACTATATATGTCTTAGGCTAATAATTGGTGATCCAAGTCACCATTATTTTGTCTAGAGTTCTTTTTATCTCCTCATATACTCATGTTATACATTGCATATTAGTTTTTGAGTAATTAATTATGCTCATTTATATTATCTATTGAGATTAATTTTGAATTCCATATTTGCTCCCTGTGTTTGACCTCGGACATCAATTCGAGTAATAAATTGTATTTGTTGACGATCAATTTTGGTCTGTACTACAATGTATCAATCTTAAACATCGATATTGCACGTTGACCACCCCACCTCACTACCGTGCTTTCCATCCACCACCATGGTCTCCACAGTCGAGCTCCACCACACTGTGGGTCGACGAGGTGATAGCTCACGGTGCCAAGCCAATGGACTCATGCCAACACCATGCACGTGTGTCTCCAACGGCCACGCAACCATCAGTGTGCTTCACCAGTATCAACATCATCACCACCACCACCACAATCACCAACTCAATGCCACTATTCATCTTCTTCTTCTTTCTTCTTCTTCCTCTATTTCTTTTCACTACAAAAGAACCCAACACTGCTACACCTTCACTGCTCCCACCAGCACCCCTCCGATGCACCCACTCACCTCCAGACCGTGCACATAGTGCCTCCGCACGCACAACATCGTGTGTGCCTCCTCGCCTTCGGCCTATGCGTGCAACCAAGCGCACTGCCCGAGCCCCAGCACTGCACGCGCGCTACACTTCAGCGTACAGTAGCCGCACGCATCCTTCGCCAGCTCCTCGCACATGCCACTCTCCTCCTGTACACGCCTCCGCGTGCAGCAGCCAGCAGTGCACCAACACCTCCTACGCACGTGCACCATTCACCGCGAACCACACCTCCAGCAGTAGCAGCTAGTAGCCACTGCCGCCACTCCTCTCCACTTCGCCCGGCCACCTCCGATCACTATCTGCCGTGTCGCTACCACCACCGGATGCACGTCGGCCCTGCCTAGCTCTGGTGAGCTCCTTGCCGCTAGCCATCACTTGCCCTTCGCGTGCACGCCACTTGAAGGGAATCCCTTATTTCCCTTGGTATTAGTTTTTACATCATATGCCATTGCCACAATTTTGATTTTTATTTTATTAATTAAATATTATGGTCAGTTTATGCAAAGGACCTCCCTCTTTCTTGTAAATGCAATATCAGCTCATCTAATCATTGTTACATTGATTTAAAGGTGATTTTGATTCGATTTCTTAGGGAAATTAATCATGAACATCTGCTTTTGACCCGTATGAGTTTTAATAGGCCTATTCCTCCTTGTGAACATAACTTACTCCTTCTATGAGTGGTTTAATTTTAATTTAATACTTTGATTAGTCGATTTTCCACCACTTAGAAATACAACGACAAATCATTTTAACTATCATCTTCAAAAGCAAAAAAATTGACTCGTCAAATGGCGCTGTTGCCGGGGAGGCATCGAGCCTGTTAAACTTGCATTTATTTATTTATTTATTCACATTTTATTTGAGGTACATTTAAATTCGATTATTTGTTTGGTGCGAGGTACGCGTATTTGGAGAAATCTTGTCACACCAGCCTTAGAGATTAGGCAATCCTTGGCATCGCCATTGGAGTTGCAACACTGGGAGAAGGAGCATCACACCTGCCTCCACAACGCCTTGGTGGACTTTGTTTCCATCACCGGAGGAGGACATCCCAAGTGATTATCATCTTCATCTCCACTGATCTTCAGTAGTTAGATTTTGAACACTATTTTCTGTACATTCATTGGAAGGCCCTTGTTCTGGAGTCACGTGTACATTACAGGGGTTTGTTCCTCGCCATTGTTTTAGGCCCCTACACGGGTAACTTTTTGGGAGTGTGTTCCCATTTATTTAGACTTAGATTTTTATTTTCTTTCGTGGATTGATTTTTCATTATTTGTGCATAAGTAGGTGAAAATAAAAAAAATACACGAGCTACCTGCTAGAAGCTGCCTACCCTTAGGTTGAGTCATTTAGGATTGAATAAGCAGCATCTAGATCTAATTTCCAGTCTGGCATATTGCATGAAGAATGCTAGAATCAGGTATGCATTTCTAACCTTGCATTTCTACTTGTCATGCAAATTCATTTGGATTAATTCCAAGACAACCTAATCTGTATTGAATAGATCTAACAAGTGGTCACATTTAATTTTTTTGAAAAAAAGGCTAATTAAAGGAGGGACAATTAAAAACCAAGGACTTGATTTTCAAACTTGGCATACGATTCAAAATTCAAAATCTTTTACAGTGTATACACACTTATATCTTGTGCATCGACGCACGCTTTTAGACACTCCTTAGGTTTGGAACCACTAGGACTAGAGCTTCCTTTTACTGGGGTCTAAAGTGACCCAAACTTTAGTTCAGAGGTGAAGTTGCCTCCAAACCTTGCAGATTGAGGGTAATTAAGAAGCACCGCGAAAGCAACGCTTCAAAGGAAGGGCTCGACCCTACTTGCATCCCTCTTTGCCATGTTTGGTGGTAACTAAACTTTTTGGGCTTTAGGGAGGATCACCTAAGTCCCAGTTAGGTCTTCTTAGGTGTATCGTAGGTCGACAAGTAGGTGCGTAACTATTTAGATAACTTGATTTGTCACCTACAAGTGGACTTAAATCTCAAAAGCCTAACTAATTAAAGACCTAAAAAGTCCTATGATTTGTCTTTGTATTGGGAGGAATTTGATTTTGGTGTGAGTTAGAATGGACCACGTTGACATTCATCCTTTCACATCTTGCCCACACCCTTACCCTCACTCTGCGATCTTTGATTCCTTGATAAAGAGGTAAGGCATGCATTGGGAGTGCTTTTATAGGCCCTAAGGAGGAGTTTCAAGCTTGGAAAGAAACTTGAAAGCTTCGGAGTTTTCATGCATGTGGGATACCCACATCTCCCATGTGTTCACATGGGAGATTGGGAAAGACTTAGGATTCAAGGTTAGGTTTGATTGAAAGAGAATTCCTCAAGGAATCTCTAGTTTAAATCTGGGACTGATTGATTGAGAAACGAGCGAGAAAATCTCACTCGAATCTTGCTGGTGAGGTACAGCTATTCCTAATAGTGGCAGGGACTTGGGTGTGAAGAAGATGAAGAAGTTAGGGGGTTCCCTGCAAGGATTTCAAAATCTAGGGGTATGTATGTGAGAGAAAAAGGTCAGATAGGACCAAAATGCAAACTTGGTCAAGGTAATCTCTGATTGAGCCCAAATTTTGGTACAAACCTAATTTAGACCCAAGGAATATGATGGTGAAGTCAGATTTAGATTTTGACCAAGTTTTACTGGGTAATTTGCTTAAAAACCTAAATTAGGGCAACTATATGTCTGAGACTCTATTTCAGGTCAAATTGGGTTTCAATGGTCAAATCAAAGGTATCATACTTTATAGAATATTTTTATATGATCTTTAGAAGGTTTAGATGAATTTTATCCTAACCAAAACCTCTGTTATTTAAGAGAGCCTATTTTTAGGATTTTAGATGTCATTTAATTCTCGAAACGCTTGAAAACCTGTTTCTGTCTGTATGAACCCACTTATTAGACATTATGACCATTTGACCTTTAATTAGTCCTTGAAATACCCCATGGTTATTCTGTATTTGTGAAATGCTGTTGATTTTGCAGAAATAACCTTATATTCTTATCTTCTTTTCAAAACAGATAATATGCCCTTAGGACCTTCTGATGGATATGCAAGAGCATTTATCAACCTTTTTGGACCAATTTGAGCTAGTTATGGCTCATGATGGTGTTCCCATCACTTACATGCCCTCGGTAGGATATTTAGATATCCTAGGAGACAAGCACCGAGGAGACGATATGTTATTACTCATCTTCGAGGGAAATTTCCCACCTCTTCGTGACGAGAACTCGTCCAATCAACTTCTGTTGTTGAGCCGCTCCTAAGCTAGATCTTTGAGATGGCTTTCATAACAGAATACTTTTGGCATGATTTTATTTATTAAGTGCACTAAACTAGACGTAGCGTGTGATTTTGGGTGCTCAGGTTACCAAGTCCCACAAACTAAAGGACAGGCAACGGGGTTGAATAATCCCTAAGCCTTAGACCTACTACATCAGCCTCGCACTTTCCTCAACCTCTTGAAGACTAATCTGGATCTCAAAAAATACGTGAGTGTTTAAACCTTGAAACAGGTCTAAGATGTCTAAGGTCGATACTCGTCACTAATCTCCTATGTTTTCGACTTCCAGGTCTTAATTCATCATCCGATCCAACCTAGAAGTTAGATAAGTTCCATACTCAATTTTAAGGGACTATCTCATTTTCTTCTCTTTTTGATTGCTCCTTTGTTTCTTTCTTTTCTTTTTTTCTCCTCAATTGTTTTTCAGTTCAAATTGACCTCTCCTTTCCTCTTTTCTCCTTTCCTTTTTTTTTGGATGAAACCCTTCCATGAATTGATTTTTACAGCATTTTGCACTTCAATACCCCCCCATGTTTAAGATTTGCAATGTCCTTATTGTAAATTATGTGGGTTTGAGTTCAGTTCAGATTGTACATTAGAATAGGAGGGTGGTGAATGGCTCAGAGTGACTGTTGCGAATGATTTCTAGCTTTGATACAAGTATTAAAGGTAGAGTTGGTTGTTCTAACAGATGAACCCTAAAATGCAATATGATTTCAACAAAGAGATATGTCAAAAGGGTGTCAGGTTTTTCAAAGATGACGGGTTGCCTCCCATTAACCACTAAGTTTAACACCATCAGCTGTGCACAATGTAACTCCAGGAGAATGGAGATCTAAAGATACTGCAGGTAAATTTGAGTTGGTGAGCTTGAAGAACTGTTTAAGTCTCTGACCATTCATGATAAAAGGTTCTGATTCGTGGCTGAGTTCACTGATTTCGACGGCTCAATTTCCAAACACTTGTCTCACCTGGTCCAATCCATTTTAATCTGGGTTTTCCTGGGAAGGGCTTTAGATTGGCATCAAAGTGTAATACTTTTTTGCCAAGATGGAAAGATTTTCGGGAAATGTGCCTGCCATGGAAGGCTTTTACCCTCTCTTTGTAGATTTGTGAGTTCTCATATGCATCATCACATAGTTCCTCGATCTTGCTCATTTGCAACTGATGGTGGATTCCAGCCTTCACAATATTTAGATTGCACTTCTGTACTGCCTGGTAGGCTTTATGCTCCATTTCTACGAGAAGGTGACATGCCTTCTTGTACATGAGTCTAAAGGGAGACATTCCTAACTGGGTCTTATGGGTGGTCTTATAGGCCCATAGGGCTTCTAGAAGGCAGGCAAACCAATCCTTCTTGTCAGGCCGAACGGTGACCTGAAAGGTCTTCTTGATCTCCCGATTTGACACTTTAGCCAATCGATTAGTCTGGGGGTGATAAGGAGTCGAGATATGATGTGATACCCCATACTTTTTCATCACGAATTGGAAGTGCACATTTGCAAAGTGGGTCCCTCTATCAGAATTAATAGCTCATGGAATATCGAATCGAGAAAAGATGTGTTGATGAATAAATTTTATCACAACTTTATGATCATTGGTTCGAGTAGGGATGGCTTCGATCCATTTGGACACGTAGTTTACAACTAGGAGAATGTACTTGAAACCATCGGATTTTGGAAAGGTACCCATGAAATCAATCCCCCAGATGTCAAAGATTTTGTACACGAGAATCGGTTGTAAACACATTATGTCATGACGGCTCATGTTGGCTAAGGTTTGGCAACGAGTGCATGCCTTACAATAGTCGTGTGTGCCTTTGAACATTGTGGTCCAAAAGAACTCACATTGGAGGATCTTCGCTGTGGTTTTACGCCTAGAGTAATGGCCACCGCAGGCCTGGTCATGATAGAATGAGATGATGTTGTTGACCTCATCATCGGGAATGCATCTTTGGATCACTTGGTCATTACCAATATGGAAAAGATACGAATCTTCCTAGACATAGTGCTTGGCATTAGAAATCAGCTTGTCTCGCCTGGAAGTCACCCAATCTGGTGGGACTTTCCCCATAACCAAGTAGTTCACGATGTCCGTAAACCAAGGAAGTCCGTTAATGGCTAAGAGATGTTTATTCGGAAAGTGCTTGGTAATAGGTCCGGACGGGTTAATGAACGAAGAAGGAAGGCGAGACAAATAGTCAGCTACCACATTCTGCCTTCCTGCCTTGTCACGAATTTCAAGATCGAATTCTTGCAACAGTAAGATCTAGCGGATTAATCTCGGCTTCATGTCCTTCTTCGTGAGTAAGTGCCTCACGATAGTGTGATTCGAGTATTTGATGACATGGGAACCTAGGAGGTACGATCTGAATTTCTCCATATCAAATACTACGACTAGCAACTCTTTCTCTGTAGTAGTGTAATTACGCTTAGCCTTGTCCAATGTCTTGTTGGCCTAATATATGACTACTGGTTTCCCGTAAATTTTCTGACCCAATACCTCTCCTACTAAGTCAGACCCATCGCACATGATCTCGAAGGGTTGAGACCAGTCAGGAGATTGAAGTTTGGTGCTTGGGTGACTCGATCACGTAGGATCTCAAATGCTTGAATGCACTAACTCGTCATCTCAAAAGGTGTGTCCTTCGAGGGGAGATTCATCAAGGGGTACGTGATTTTGGAAAAATCAGATATGAATCGACGGTAAAAATCGACGTGCCCCAAGAACTATATGATATCTTTGACTTAGTTAGGCACAGGTAATTTGGAAATCAGATTTACCTTAGCTCAATAAACCTGGACACCTCTCGCAGAGATAAGATGTCTAAGAACGATGTCCTCAGGGACCATGAAGTGGCTCTTTTCCCAAGATAGAACCAGGTTCGCTTCAATGTATCTCTTGAGGATTTGAACCAAATGCAGGAGGCATTCATCAAAAGATTCACCGAATACTGAGAAGTCATCCATGAAGACCTCAAGGTAACTACCTACCATATCTGATAATGTGGCTAGCATGCACCATTGAAAGGTGGCAGGTGCATTGTGTGCGTGTGTTTTAAGGAGTGTCGTTATAGTCGCACTTGCAACGTTGGTTTTAAAATAATTAACCGGAGGTGAGTCCGAGTGTTGGTCTCAGGGAGGTGTGGAAAGCGGATTTTTGCTTATCACTTGTTGTCACGGAAAGTGCGGAGTTTTGCTTGCGAAAGATGCGATTTTGAAAAGCAAGAGAGGGAGAGTTTAGGGTTAGAAAGTTCTTTGCTTGATCATGCAACTTGAACGGAAATTAAAATGACAATTGAATAGAAAATAACTTCATTAAACATGCATTTGTTGTTCATAGATTACAACATTAAATACATGCTTCAACAAAAGTAATAGAAAGCTTAAGAGAGAGAGAGTGTGTGTGGAGAGTGACGAGGCAGCCACGGTGGTGGAGGAGGCTCCGTCGGTGGCTCGTTGTCTCCGGTGATTACAACAGGGCCTAAAGCTAGCTAAGAGAGGGGTGGAGTAGTTGCAAGGGGAGTGAATGCCTTGAATGATTGGTTGGAGGGGGTTTAAATAGGGTTAAGGGCTTCCTAAAAGAAGAAGGGGCTTTAGTGACGTCTAGAGCGTCACTAAAATCGCTCCCAAAAGCGTCGATGAAGCCCTCTAGCCGCTGGTCAGCCACTCGCCTCGTTTCTTCTCCCGTGCGATCCGCGGCTGCTGAACGAGAGCCGTCCGATGAGAATCCTCCTCGGTTGTGCTGGGATCGTGCCTCGGGCGCGCGTGTGCATGGGCATCATCGCCCGACGTGCGAGCCCACGTGGACACCCGTGAGCTGCGGTTGCGTCGCGTGGCAAGATCTCGGCCACCTGCTGTTGATCGGGCGACCCAATTTCACTGCGTGCGTCCCCCATCTTCAATTTCGACTCCGCCCGGCTCGAACCTGCATCGTATGCATGCGGGCGTGCGCGCTAACCGTTGCGCCACGCCTGCGCTTTGTCGCGGCGACCGCTGGCGGGCGCACGAGTCTCGGCTGGATGAGGGCGCGGTGTGTGGTGGAGCGGGGCTGACGTGGCATAATATGGGCCGTTGATCTCCAGATCAACGGTCAGAACTTCTTGGGCCCATTGTAGGAGCTCCGGATGTCGGATTTGGCTGATCTTGAGTCCGTTGGACTCCGTTCGTCGTTCTGAATCCATCTATGCGGTCCGATTGCTCATCTGAGGTTCGCTTTGACAAATGCTTACACAAATGGCCATTAATACAGTTTTATAAGCAATCTTGGTACATGATGCAAGCAATGCTCCCATTCTACTTATGTTATGCCTTTTATTCTTAAGATGGGCCATATTCAACATACTTATCACCCCCTTGTGTAGTGTTATCATACCCCCATGCTTACTCCTTGCTAGTCCCTAGCAAGGTTTATTCTAGCTTTTATTTCCTTTCAGAATTTAAGAAGTAATTACTTAGACACCTCGTTACTTGTCAATAAGTGGAAATATACGAAGATCTTAATCTACAAAGACTAAGCAGCGTCCGGGTGTCTGCCAAAATACGAATCGCCCGAATCCTTGCTTTAATGTATATAACTATACATATGTATGTATGTATATATATATATATATATTTTTTTTAGAATTTTTTTCGGAATTCAGTGTGGGTTGGTAACCTTTTACGACTACCCAACCCGCCCAAAACTTGGTCAAAACCCTAAGTGCTAAGCATCTTGGTGTGAATGTTGTGATAGACTCACTTAACAGTAATTGAGATAGACTTTGAGTTTCTATGCCTCTAGGTGATCGGAAAAGGAAATAAATTTTGCCTGAAGGTGTATTTGTTCGATTGGTAGCTTTCTCCCTACGTTTGTTTTAATTGGGGTCAACACAAGGATTTTTCCAGTGTATATCTGCCCGGCTTGTACTACTTCCCCGCTTCTTCCTTAGGTGTTTTGGTCTTTTTTTGTGCAATTATTGAGCTGGGCTCTGGACAACCGACCAATGGCCTGTTACCCACGATCACTTGCCAACCATACTTGTGCGGTGAAGTGTGGTTTATTTTCTTTTCTTCTTCTTCCCCTTTTTTTTTCGTAGGTGGCTTCCCTGATCTCAAATGTACCTAGAGGCAATGAAGAAGAAATGGCCTGTGGCTGGGTTCTGGACAACCTGCCAATGGGCTATTACCCACGACAACTTGCCAGCCATACCACCCTAGAGAGTTCATTAGCTACCCAATTTCTGTCAAAATCTCCGAGAAGTGAGTCTGTGCAAAAATGTGTGCAGATGCTTAGACTCAAAGTTTTCCTGAGTTAGAGAGTGAGTTGATAAGTCGTATACTTATTACCTTATTTAGTAGGTGAATTAGAATAGCCTAAGGTTGCAAGGATTCATCGCTAAATCCATATTTTAACGGACACCAGGGCTACTAAGCCTGAAGGGCTGAAAAGTCTAAGTGTTTAAGTTCTTTTTGTATTATTTCCCACTATTGACAAGTTTCTAATGCCTAAGTTTTCTTCCTAAATTCAATTTTTTTAAAAAATTTATTTATTCATTCAGACTGATTAATTGAGCTCAGGATTATGCAATTTACCACCCGTCCATGCTTAAGTTGGACAATGTCCTCATTGGCAGATACATGAATGCAAAAGGGTTCAAAAAGATAGTACCTAAGTGACGTAAACTACTAGATCAGTCTAAATCCTCTGGGTTGCCTCCCAGGAAGCGTTGAGTTTAACGCCTCCAGCTAGGCGGTGCTCGGTGTCAGCCCTCAACGAGGGTGACACTTTCCTTAGGGGGTACCTGGGCCAGGAAATGCTTCAATCTTTGACCATTAACTGTGAAAGTGTGCCCAGTGTTAAGATCAGCAATTTCAACTACCCCATTAGAGTAGGGCTTAACTACCCGAAATGGTCCTGTCCATTTGGACCTGAGTTTCCCTGGGAAGAGTTTCAGGCGTGCATCAAACAGCCAAACTTACTAGTTAGGCTCAAAGGTTTTTCTATGAATGAGTCGGTCGTGGACGGCTTTCATTTTCTCCTTATACAGTCGACTATTGTCAAAGGCGTCAAGATGAATTTCTTCGAGCTCAGATAATTGAAGCATCCTCTGCGCACCAGCTAACTGGGGATCCATGTTACATTGCTTGACAGCCTAGTAATCCTGGTGTTCCAATTCAACAGGAAGATGGCAGGCTTTGCCAAAGACTAGGCGATAAGGCGACATGCCTATCGGGGTCTAGAAAGCGGTCCTATATGCCCACAGGGCATCATCAAGTCGTGTGGACCAATCTTTCCTGTCAGGTCTCACAGTCTTCTGTAAAATGTTCTTGATTTTTCTATTTGAGACCTCAGTCTGCCCATTTGTTTGTGGATGATACGGGGTGGCAATGCGGTGGTTTACCCCATATTTTCTAAGTAGGGCATGGAATTGGGAATTGATAAAATGGCTTCCACCATCACTGATCATGGCCTTGGGTATTCCAAACCAGGAAAAGATGTTCTTCTTCACAAAGTCCATGACAGTCCTGTGATCGCATCGTCGGGTGGCGACAGCTTCAATCCATTTGGAAACATAGTCGACCGAGACCAGGATGTACTCGAAGCCGTTGGATGGTGGAAAGGGGCCCATAAAATCGATACCCCAAACGTCAATGATTTCGACAATCAAAATGGGTTGAAGGGGCATCATATCTTTCTTGGTCATGGTCCCCAGTGTTTGGCAGCGTAAGCAAGTCTTGGCAAAGGTGTGTGCATCCTTAAATAGGGACGGCCAGTAAAATCCAGACTGCAAAACTTTTGCAGCTGTTTTCTTTCTAGAGAAGTGGCCGCCACACTCTTGGTCATGACAAAAGGAAAGCACACTCTGAACTTCGTCTTCAGGGATACACGTTCTGATGATCTGATTAGCACAGAGGTGAAACAGCATGGGATCATCCCAGAAATAGTGCTTGGCCTCAGCCAAGAACCTGTCCCGTTGCTGTCTGGACCAGCTATACGGGGTTTGTCCTACAACCAGGTAATTGACGTAGTTAGCATACCATGGCATTTTCTTGTCTTGCACAGCTAGGATGTGTTCATCAGGGAAGGCATCAAATAGAGGTAGGGAGGGTCCAATGTGGTTTGGATGAAGTCTCAACAAGTGGTCAGCCACCACATTCTTCAATCCAGCCTTGTCTCGGATTTCCAGGTCAAATTCCTGCAAAAACAGGATCCATCTGATGAGCCTGGTTTTTGCGTCCTTTTTGGCCAATAGGTGTCGGATGGCTGAATGGTCAGTGTAAATAGTCACGTGGGATCCTAGCAAGTATGATCGTAATTTTTCAAGTCCAAAGACTACAGCGAGCAACCCTTTCTCTGTGACAGTATAATTACGTTGGGCCTCGTCCAACGTTTTGCTCACGTAGTAGATCACCACGGGCTTCTTGTCTTGCCTTTGTCCTAGGACAGCGTCTATGGCAAAATCTGATGCATCACACATAATCTCAAAGTCCTGGGACCAGTTTGGGGGTTGAAGTACAGGTGCGGTGGAGACTAAGTCCTAGAGGGTGTGATAAGCCTGGATGCAATCAGGAGACATGTGGAATATGGCGTCGTTGGCTAGAAGGTCGGTCAAGGGTTTGGAAAGCTTGGAAAAGTCTTTGATGAACCTTCGGTAGAAGGCAACATGTCCTAGGAAGGAGCAAATCTGCCGGACTGAACTAGGTGGAGGAAGTTTAGAAATTAAATCAACCTTAGCTCAATCTACCTCGATGCCCCTATGCGAAATGATGTGACCGAGGACAATTCCTTCTTGAACCATAAAATGGCTCTTTTCCCAACTTAACACCAAGTTAACCCCGATACATCATTTTAGGATTTTCTCCAAGTTGCTCAAACAATGGTCGAATGAATTCCCGAATACAGAGAAATCATCCATAAAGACCTCCAAGTATTCACCCACCATTTCTGAAAAAATGGCTAGCATGCAACGCTGGAAGGTCGTAGGTGCGTTGCATAACCCGAACGGCATTCGACGGAATGCAAATGTGCCATACGGGCAAGTGAATGTGGTCTTTTCCTGATCTTCTGGAGCAATTGCGACTTGGTTATATCCTGAATATCCATCCAGGAAGCAAAAATACTTCTGCCCTGCCAATCTTTCAAGGATTTGGTTAATGAATGGCAAGGGGAAGTGCTCCTTCTTAGTGGCTTCATTAAGCTTCCTATAATCAATGCACACCCACCATGTGGTGGTGGTGCGGGTGGGGATGGATTCACCATGATCATTGGTGACAACGGTGAGCCCAGCTTTCTTTGGGACCACTTGAGTGGGGCTCACCCAGGGGCTATCGAAGATAGGGTAGATGATGTCGGTGTCAAGCCACCTGATAATTTCTTTTTTAACGACCTCCCGCATGTTTGGGTTTAAACATCTCTGCATCTGGCGGGAAGGTCGGGCCCCGTCTTCCAGGTAAATCTTGTGGGTGCAATAGGTGGGGCTAATTCCTCTTAAATCCGAAATGGTCCAACCAATGGCAGTCCAATGTTCTGAAAGGGTCGCAGTCAACCTGAGTTCCTGATCCTTGGTTAGATGAGAATTAATAATCACTGGGAAGGTCTGGTCAGGTCCCAAAAACATGTACTTGAGATTATTGGGCAATGGTTTAAGTTCAAGTGCGGGTGGGACCACAGTCGATGGGAAGGGAAAGGGCAGTAGTTGATCAACATCGATCTCTTCAAATGGTGTCATGTGATGGTACTCAGCCTTACAGAGGTCCATGGGTAATGATGGTGACGGGTCAGAACAGTCACTACGATTTTGGTGGTCTGAGACAGAACTGAGGGTGAGGCATTCCTCGATTAGAGTTTCCACGGGATCATGTTCCTCAATGTATTCGCAATCAAAGGACTTTTTCGCCTGGAAGATATCCAATTGCATTTTCCTGTCCCTGAAGGCGATTTCCATACATCCCGTGTCGCAATCAATGTTTGCTTTAGCCATAGCTAAGAAAGGTCTGCCTAAGATTATGGGTGCGTTCTGTAATTTTTCAGGGACTTCCATGTCGAGCACCAAAAAATCGACCGGGAAATAGAAGTCCTTGACCCATACAATTACGTCCTCGACAACCCCCTTTGGGGTTTTCACTGATCTATCAGCCAGCTGGATGGTGACAGGGGTTGGGGTCATCTCCCCAAAACCAAATTGGTGGTACAGGGTTGTTGGAATTAGGTTGATAGAAGCACCTAGGTCCAGGAGCGCTCTATCAAACGTCATGTCCCCGATATTGTAGGAAATCAGGGGCGCTCCTGGGTCAGTTCGCTTGAGTGGAAGGTTGCTTGATATCACGGAACTTGCTTGCTCAGAGAGTACAACCTTCCTAGGCGCTTGAGGTCTCGGCTTACGCTTAGGTGTACAGGCATCCTTTAAAAACTTGGCGTAAGCAGGGATGTGTTTGACGGCTTCTAGGAGCGGAATATTAATCTGTACTTGCTTAAAAATTTCCAATAGCTCCTCAGTTTCCATAGTATTCTTCTTTTTCTTGATTGTTTCTAAGGCCTTAGGGTAGGGTGTCTAAATGTGGATTGGTTCCATGTCTGGGTCCTTGGTTGGTGCCTCTTCTGAGTCAGGTATTTCAGCGGGTAAAGTCTCAGGGAGAGTCGGCCATTTGGGATCCTAGGTTTTGGTGCCGCTTCTCAAGGTCACCGCATTCGCAGAGGCATTGGGGCCATGGGTTGATCCTTGAGAAGATGGGGATGAAGAAGCGCCAAACCCAGGAGGTGTTTGCGGGGCTGGTTGGACCATGTGAGCCTGCCCGGGGTTGCTTTGGAACCCTTGCGAATTGAGGCCTCTATTAATTATGTTTCGCGGGTTTGGTTGTGGTTGGGAAGGTCGAGATCCTTGTTGTTTACAGTCCAAGAGTTGGCTTAACTGTCCCTTTACCAAGGCCATTTCCTCTTTATGTTTCTGGTTCATGTCAGCCATCATCTTTATTAGGGTATCCATTTGGTTTTGAGGGGGAGGGGCCGCCCTATTCTGATTATATTAAGGTCTAACTGGTGATCCTTGCTGATAGGGGGCAAGTGTGGCTGCTGGTTTGGCCTAGGCTAGTTTTGGAATTGCGGTGGTTTCTGGTTTGTCCAACCAAAGTTGGGGTGGTTACGCCAGCCAGTGTTGTAAGTTTTGGAGAAAGGGTCAGGTTTCGCATAACCTTGGACAGCTTGCACATCTTCTAAGATAGCCAATGTTGATGAAGAGGGAAGGGAGTAATCAAGGGTCGAGGGAGCAAAGGTCCCTCCCTGAAACGTGGTCAGGGGTTGTTCCAGGTTCAGTTGGGTGAAGGGCTGGACCAGGTCAACATTATGTGCTCTCTTTGCTAGGGAGAAAGTCTGCAAGGGTTCGTAGTCTGGTTCAGTAGCTCATTGTTGAACGTATTTACTCACCTACGCTAACGTTTTTGGTTTTGGAAAACCCGTCGTTGTAGTTCGAAAGCGAAGGATTCGTGTTCAACAAATAAAATTTATACTGAAATTAAAATTCCGGGTCGAACACAGGGAGGCGAACGTTTGATTTAAAAACTTCGCGTTTCTTTTTATTTTGTCACGAAGAAATTCAATTTAAACTATCTAAGTATTTACAACAAATAAGAGAGAGAGAGGGAGTAAGAGAGAGAGAAAGAATACTATACATGGAAATCAAAATGAGATGTAGAATAGACAAGGAATTTATTATAAAAGAGTTCGTTCGTTACAACTAGAAAACATAAAACAATTACTCTAGAAAGCATTAAAAGAATGGAGGGAGAAATGTCCTCCTCGACGATCGCTCGAAGGACGAATGGACTACTCTAGAAAGCAGTAAATCTATACTAGAAAGCAGTAAAAAGAATAGGGAGAGAGAATCCTCCTCGACGGCCGCTTGGAGGACGAGCCGGACGGGACGACGCCTAGACGAAGGAGAACGAAGCGGGACGAAGGAGGACGAAGCAGAAGAACGGGAACGAAGCAGCACGCCGTCGTCGTCGCGAGATCCACTTCCGAAGGGGGACGAAAATTTGGACTTTATCTCGCGAGAAGCATCCCGGGTGTGGGACAAGCTTCTCTTGAGCTTTGGAGAGGTAGAGAGGAGAAGGAAGGGATGAAAATTTCGTATGGAGGGGGTCTCCTTTTATAGTTGCAAGGAGTGGGGGCAAAATGGACATTACATCTTCAAAATAATAAATAAGGGGTCTTTAGTGACGGATAAAACCGTCGCTAAAGCCCCGCCGTCGCCGTCGCCGCCGCGCCCACGCGCGCCCGCTCGGCTGGCCGCGCGCGTAACGCCTACGCACGCCGTTTGATTTTCAGCCGTCCGATCGCAAGATCGGACGGCTTAAAATCGCGCCTTCACCGCTGCCGCCCGCCCGCCTGCGCGTACGATCGCGCGTTCACCAGAGCGTCCAATTGCGCGTCGGCGCTATCGGGCGCGCGCGGCCGTTGGATCGTGATCGTGCGGTCAATTGGAGCGCGCCCGCCCGCCTCAGAAATCGCTTGGCGAGGCTCGAACGCGCGCCAGCGCCTCGCGATAAGGCGCTGGACCGCTGCGCTGCCTCGCCCAAATGGTCGCGCGGATGCTTTTAAAACGATGCGTCCACAGCCGTTGGATTGAGATCCAACGGCGGAGAGGGGATGGGTGCGCGGTCTTCATAGAGTGTAGGCGACCGTTTGGGCGGCCGGGATGGTGCCACGTGGCGCCATCTTGGCCGTCCATCTTCTGGAAGTTGTAGATGGTGCCACAGATGTCGGATTGACTCAATTTTTGTGTCGTTCTACTGCGATCGTCGATCCGAATTCATCCGTGTGGTCAGATTTTCCATCTGAAGTGCAGATTTACACCATCCTGGCCCTTGATCTTCTAGGGTTCCCCGGTCTCTATCTGATGCTACGGATGCCTGATTAGGGCGATCTTGGAGTCGTTGAACTCCAATCGTCGCCCTGATCATATCCATACGGTTGGATCTTTGATCCGAGGCCCCGATAAAATATTTGCCCTATCCAAGCACATAAAGGAGACAATTAACCTCCATTTTATTCAAACTACTCTAAATGCAAGATGATGCATGTAATGCAATATTTATATCATGAAATGCAATCCTATGCTTAAGAACATGCATAAATAGACATTTTAAGTAGTGTAAATGTGTTTACATCATACCCCCATGCCTATCTTTTGCTAGTCCCTAGCAAAAACTATATGCTATTTATAAAAGAATTAGGTTAGATTATTTGGACCTGAGTTATTTTCAATCATTAAGAAATTGTCTACTTAAGAACTGAACTTTCAAAGACACAACAGTGCCCGGGTATCAGCCAAAATGCAGACCGCCTCAAGCCTCGCCTTATTCAAAGAAAAATTTCTTTTTCTGTTTTTACTCTCTTTTTTTTTTTTGGATTTTCAAATTTTAGGGTTTAAGAGTGGCTTTCTACGGCCATTCAACTCACCCAAGATTTGATGAGAACCCTAAGTTTTAAGCATCTTATTGTGATTGTGATAGACTCGTTGACCGGCAATTAAAACGGACTTCGGATTTCTACGCCGCTAGGTGACCTCAAAAAGAATTCTGCCTAAAGGTGTATCTTTACAACCGGTAGCTTTCTCCCTACTTTTATTTTTTTTAACAGGGTCAACACAAGGGTGAATCCAGTGTATATCTCCCCGGTTTATTCTACTTCTCTGCTTCTTCCTAAGTGTTTTGGGAATTTTTAGTGCATTTTCTGAGTTGGGTTCTGGACAACCGGTCGATGAGCTGTTACCACCGACAACTTGCCAGCCATACTCGTGCGGCGAAGTGTGGCTTATTTCTTTTTGTTCTTTTCTCCTTTTTGATTTTTTTTTTTTTTTTTTTAAGTAGGTGGCTTCCCTGGTCTAAGATTTACCTAAAGGCAGCAAAAAGAGAAAGGTCCAGTGACTGGACTCTGAACAACCTACCTATGGGCTGTTACCCACGATAACTTGCCAGCCATATCACCCTAGAAGGTTCATTAGCTACCCAATTTCCGTTAAAATCGCCAAACAACGAGTCAGTGCAAAGAAAGTATGTAGATGCTTAAGACTCAAAATTCCCTCACATCAGAGGGCGGGTTGATAAGTCGTGTACTTATCACCCAAACTTATTTACTCCAATTAAAATAAAATTCAAGTTGGCGAGAACTCGAAAAATAAATCCACATTTTAGTGGATATACGGGCTGATTAAGTCCAAAGACCTGAAGGGTCTTTGTGTTCAGAACATAATATAGTATTTCTTAAGATCGAAAATTTTCTTAAACCCAAATTCTCTTTCCTAATTTTGATTTTTTTTTTTTTAATATAAAATAAAACAAATCTACGGAGCTGACGAATGAATTCAAAGATAAATATCCATCCCCCCATGCCTATCTAATGCAATGTCCTCATTGTATTAAAAAGACATAAAACAGAGTGGAAAAGCGTAGAAAGCACCTGAATTACGTGGATATCGGGTCCGCTCCGAGATGAAAATGAAAAAGAACTGTATATGTGCTGAGTTTAGTACCTTCAGCTAGGCACACTATACAAAGAAAAGAAATGAAGAATTCAGAAGTACAGGTCAAAATTAGAATAAACAGAAGAATCCTCCGACCTGTCAACAGAGGTCCACAGATGTGGACCAGATTGTGGTGCAGACCCACACCCCATAATCGAGAATATCTTAGGTTCTGGATAAAAATTACCCAAAACCTAAAATCAGAATGCAAGCGGGGTCGGGCCTGCGATTTGTGAGGATGCAACCCAAGGCCAAAATGTCGGGTTACAGAGAATTGAAGCTCAAAAGGATAATCGTTAAATGTGTGCTTGAGTTTGACATCCTCGAAACAAATGTCGTAAGGGTTCTGATTTGATGGTTTCAGCTTAAAAGGAACCCTTCGACTCAATCTTCCATTTCCTCCAAAATTGACTTCCCAAATCAGAATTTCCCAGCTCCTATCCTCCTCATTCGGCATATCAAATTCCATGATCTCTTGTATATTCATCACCCCGTCTGGAATCTCCAAGTCTAAATGATGTGGCAGAATCAAAATTGACTTGGGTCTAATTATCTCAGAATTAGAATCATCAATAAGCTCAACAGGGTGTAACTGATAATCAGGGCATTGAATTGATTCCTCCAGAAAATACGATTCTGGATCTGTATCGTGTGCCCTAATAAGATCAGTTTCCTCAGTTATTGGGCTATCAAATGATCTATCAGATTCCTCAGGAACAATCGTCTCACAAAAATCGTGATCTGAAAACTCGTGTGAGACTTTGCAACTTGAATCTTCACCATCAAAGAAATCAGGATCCGTATCAATGTATGTCCCAAAATCAGTTGTCACTTTGTGTTCCCAGGAGACATACGTTTTCTCGTAACCCGGCTCAGGGATCTCAGGTGAAGAAATCAGATCATCCTTAATTGGTTGCTTTAATTCAATCTGGTCAGCCTCGTAACACATGTTCCCCCCAACAGGTGCCTGAGCGGGTTCTGTTATTGGCTTTCCTGAAGAGGGTTCATCCTGGGAATCATCCCAAGATTGAATCAAAGCAACCACGAATCTCATCCTAAATTTCGCTAATTTCCCGAGTAGAAACTCACCCGGGTTCTTATCATTAACATCCTGGAGCCAATCCAACAAAGACTTATTTAAATCATCAATCATTTCAATCAGGGGCTCCAATCTCTCAATGCAAGGTATTGGCTGAACTTCTAAAGATTGAATGATATTCCTCAAGTTAGCCAGAACCCTATCTTGAACCTGATTAACCTGAACCAAATGAGTTGGTTCAGGGTTGGGCGGGTTTGACATCAATGTAGAGGAATTAACGAATTGAGATTCGTTATACCCATCCTGATAATAGGTCATTTCAGATTGTTCAAAAGATGGAGATGACCTAAAGGCAGTGAAATCAGAGGATGGGTAAGGATCAGTGTATCCTTCTTGATTGTAGATCGCATTAGGTTGTTCATGAAAGGAGGACGATCTATAATCAATGCAACTCTGAGAAGGATAGAATTGAGAATCAAAGTGTTCAAGGTTAGACCCTAAACACGGAGGTCCGGAATTGTATCCCCAATCCGAATTATCCCAACTAACTGATGGTCGATTACAATACGAGTTGGGATAATCGTCATGTTGAGGATAATTTACAACAGGAGTGAAAGAGCGGGAATGCGTGAAATATGTGGAAGGATTCATGAGACACGGGAGGAAGAAAGGTGCCCTGCAATACAAACAATCAAACCTGTCCTTAAATGGGTTAGCCTACAGACCTACAGACTCCCAAAACCCGTCTTGAGATAAAGGAACGATTTGATCTACTTCTGTCTATTCAATCCAACTAGTTAGAAGGAGGGACTGGGGAGAAGGTTCTTCCTTCGGCTTGCGCCTCCGGTTCCTAGTGTACCCCCCAGCCGCGATCGTTTGACTCTGCTCCCCTAGCTAGACATCAGATTGAACAGTAGAAACAGACTAATCGAAAATAATCTCGTTCTGGGTTCTGAAGAGCGAGTCCAATCCTTAAGGCCAACGTTTACTTTGTTTTATTTAGGGCTAGGTTTGAATGTGCTTTGGAATGTGATGGGCCCTTTAAATGGGTTGTGCCCTTAATGATTGATTGCTTTGTGTGTGCGTGCACAACCAGTGGTTTTCAAGCAAGATTATTTTTGATGTGGTGAATTTTAAGGCTCAAATCTTGCTTAGTAGCTTTTAGGATTCATCTTTAGGTGTTTTCAATCAAGTTTCATTGGCACACCAGGTTTTGCAAGCACAGGTGAAGATATTTTCCTTTAAAGTTTAAAAAGAATGTGGAGTGCCTGGTAGATCCCTAAGAGTTGAACCTAATTGGCAGCTACTTGATGAGTTGATTTTATTTGAAGTGGTGCGGCCCAAACAACTCAAACAACTGGCCTGATGCACCACCTAATTAGGCACACAAATGATTACCAATCTGATTTCTACTCGATTATGTGTTTGGATGTGTGTACCGGCTCCTAAGATTGGTTTACCGGTTGAGTTAGAAAATCAGATGAGGTTGTGTACCTCTGTGAGATTTTTTTTTTTTTTCTTTTTTTTTTTTTGTGGGGGTTGGAGTGAGTATGGATGTCAAACAACAAACAATCTAACCTTAGAGTTTATAAGAACACCTACGTTGATTGATGTTTGAATTATTATGTGATGAAATGAAATCTAATGGGTGGGAGGTGGGGGATAACTTACAAAACCTTCCACAGCACTTTACTCCGATCTACCGCTTTTGCCTGTCTCAAAAGAGTACCTGCAATTACAATAAGAAAGGAGAAAAAAGTGAGGTAAATGATTTGTAAGTTACAAAACGTGAAGAGAAATCAAAGATCGTTGCCTCCCCGGCAACGGCGCCAAAATGTTGAACGTATTTACGCACCTACGCTAACGTGTTTGGTTTTGGAAAACCCGTCGTTGTAGTTCGAAAGCGAAGGATTCGTGTTCAACAAATAAAATTTATACCGAAATTAAAATTCCGGGTCGAACACAGGGAGGCGAACGTTTGATTTAAAAACTTCGCGTTTCTTTTTATTTTGTCACGAAGAAATTCAATTTAAACTATCTAAGTATTTACAACAAATAAGAGAGAGAGAGGGAGTAAGAGAGAGAGAAAGAATACTATACATGGAAATCAAAATGAGATGTAGAATAGACAAGGAATTTATCATAAAAGAGTTCGTTCGTTACAACTAGAAAGCATAAAACAATTACTCTAGAAAGCATTAAAAGAATGGAGGGAGAAATGTCCTCCTCGACGATCGCTCGGAGGACGAATGGACTACTCTAGAAAGCAGTAAATCTATACTAGAAAGCAGTAAAAAGAATAGGGAGAGAGAATCCTCCTCGACGGTCGCTTGGAGGACGAGCCGGACGGGACGACGCCTGGACGAAGGAGAACGAAGCGGGACGAAGGAGGACGAAGCAGAAGAATGGGAACGAAGCAGCACGCCGTCGTCGTCGCGGGATCCACTTCCGAAGGGGGACGAAAATTTGGACTTTATCTCGCGAGAAGCATCCCGGGTGTGGGACAAGCTTCTCTTGAGCTTTGGAGAGGTAGAGAGGAGAAGGAAGGGATGAAAATTTCGTATGGAGGGGGTCTCCTTTTATAGTTGCAAGGAGTGGGGGCAAAATGGACATTACATCTTCAAAATAATAAATAAGGGGTCTTTAGTGACGGATAAAACCGTCGCTAAAGCCCTGCCGTCGCCGTCGCCGCCGCGCCCACGCGCGCCCGCTCGGCTGGCCGCGCGCGTAACGCCTACGCACGCCGCTTGATTTTCAGCCGTCCGATCGCGAGATCGGACGGCTTAAAATCGCGCCTTCACCGCTGCCGCCCACCCGCCTGCGCGTACGATCGCGCGTTCACCAGAGCGTCCAATTGCGCGTCGGCGCTATCGGGCGCGCGCGGCCGTTGGATCGCGATCGTGCGATCAATTGGAGCGCACCCGCCCGCCTCAGAAATCGCTTGGCGAGGCTCGAACGCGCGCCAGCGCCTCGCGATAAGGCGCTGGACCGCTGCGCTGCCTCGCCCAAATGGTCGCGCGGATGCTTTTAAAACGATGCGTCCACAGCCGTTGGATTGAGATCCAACGGCGGAGAGGGGATGGGTGCGCGGTCTTCATAGAGTGTAGGCGGCCGTTTGGGCGGCCGGGATGGCGCCACGTGGCGCCATCTTGGCCGTCCATCTTCTGGAAGTTGTAGATGGTGCCACGGATGTCAGATTGACTCAATTTTTGTGTCGTTCGGCTGCGATCGTCGATCCGAATTCATCCGTGTGGTCGGATTTTCCATCTGAAGTGTGGATTTACACCATCCTGGCCCTTGATCTTCTAGGGTTCCCCGGTCTCTATCTGATGCTACGGATGCCTGATTAGGGCGATCTTGGAGTCGTTGAACGCCAATCGTCGCCCTGATCATATCCATACGGTTGGATCTTTGATCCGAGGCCCCGATAAAATATTTGCCCTGTCCAAGCACATAAAAGGAGACAATTAGCCTCTATTTTATTCAAACTACTCTAAATGCAAGATGATGCTTGTAATGCAATATTTATATCATGAAATGCAATCCTATGCTTAAGAACATGCATAAATAGACATTTTAAGTAGTGTAAATGTGTTTACATCACTCATCAATCTTTTTGTCCACCAATTCCACTCGATCCAACTTTTTGGCAATGATGTCCATGTCAACCATTCCAGAATTTGCTTGCACCTCATAAATCCTTCCACGAGGTTGACTGGACCTGCTAAACTGGTTCATAGACTCAAAGAGTTCAAACGTGCTCTCCTCATCTTTGTTCAGGAAGTTTCCCCCGCATGAGGCATCGATGAAGTTCCGTAGGTTGCTGTCCAAACCGTGGTAGAAGATCTGGGCCAATTGCCACCTTGGAACTTCGTGGTGTGGGCATTTCCTCAAAAGTTCATTAAATCTTTCCCACGCCTCATGAAATTGTTCCCCACCCTGGAGTGTAAAGGTAGTGATAGCTCTTCTGAGGGCATTGGTCTTTCCTATGGGGAAGAATTTCTTTAAAAATGCATGCCTCAGTTCTTCCCTGGTGGTGATGGGTCTACCTAGGGTTCTAAGCCAATGAGAGGCCTTGTCTCTTAATGAGAAGGGGAACATCTTGATTAGAACAATGTTAAGGCTAATGTTCCTAGGTTTCACAGTTCGTGCTATGCGGTCGAGATCCTCTAGGTGCTGAAAGGAGTCCTCATTTGAACTTCCATGAAAGTGGCTCTGGATCAGACTTAAGACATTCGATTTTAGCTCAAAATCATCTCCCCGCTCGGGGATCCTAAGGTGTGGCTCGACTCTAATAGCAGAAGGATTATAGAAATCGCAGAGGGGCCTCGGCTGATCCTGAAATGGCGGTAAATCAAGTGGTGGTTGTCCTGGTATGTCTTGGAAAGGTGGTGGTGGTTGTTCTTGTGGGTTCTGTAACCGTTGTATGGCTTGCATGATGGTGTGAATTTGTTGTTGCTGAAGCCGATGGTTAGCATTGATTTGAGCTTGGATGATGGCCATGGCATCTGGTGGGGGTTGATCCTCAGCCTCATCTACCCTAAGTTCAGCCATGTTAACAAAATTACGTCGCCTAGATTCCTGCCCCAAAACACCCAACTCGGGATGCAGTGAGCGTCTCCCGTGCATACACTAGAGAAGAACAGGAGGGGATGCAGAGGGCGACAGATGCGAGAAATTGTTTCAATCAAGCACACAAGCCTAGTCCTTATGGTGTATTCCTTAGGAGACCTAGAAATCTCACAAAGGGTGATTAAGTCCGTAAGCACTGGACTCCCCTTCCCAAGGCTAATCTGGCCAGGTTGATTACGAGGGGATTGCAGGGAAGGTTTTTCCTTTAGCTTGTGCCTATGGTTCCATAGACCCCACAACTGCGGTCGTTTGACACTGCCCCACAGCCTAGTCACCAGATTCTACCAAGGGAATGAAAGCCAAGTGCCTAGCGAACCAAACCTTGCCTTTTGAGACTTAACTCAGTCCTGCCTAGGGCATGTCTACTAAGTTTTAAAGGGTTAGGATCGTGCTTGTGCTTAGGGTGATGTGATGAGGCATTGATTGGGGTGGTGCCTCTTAATTTTCCACTTTCAAGGTGTGTGCTTCTAGCAAAACATGGTTTTCAAGCAAGGATTTGTTAAGATGTGATGTCTTTTAGTGTTTCATCCTTACTTTAGTATTTTTTTAGGGTTGACGTGTCTTAATGTTTTCAAACAAGTTTCAGTGGGCACGTCAAGTTCTGCACACAATTTGGTGAAAGTAGATTTCCTTTTTATTCTGTAGAGGCTCTAAAACCTTAGTGTACTCATCCTAATGATCATGTAGCTTCTATTAGATGAGTCAGTTTTAGGGTTGAGTGGTGCGGCCCAGGTCAGCTCACGGTGGCTTCACAAACACCACTCAAGAAAAAGAAAAGAACACTCCAAGAATTTATTCAGAATGTTAGAGTGTACATTTTTTTTTTGTGGGGTGATGTGTTAAGGATGTGGGTCAAGCAATCATACACCACGCCAATTTTTTTCAGTTTTTACAATTTTTTTTTTAGTTGTTTTTTCACGCAAGCAAACAATGAGAGAGAGATTACTCACTATCGGTCCTCGTAGCGCCTACTCCCTTGCTACCGTCGTGGGATGCATCTCTTCGCTGTCCATGCGCCGAATTCCTGCAACCATCAAGTAAAAAGGAAAATAAGGCATTAGATGATGTGAGAATGAATGTGGAATGGTGGTGATAAAACAAATCCGTTGCCTCCCCGGCAACGGCGCCAAAAATTGACATGTCTTTGTCCGTGTGTTTTAAGGAGTGTCGTTATAGTCGCACTTGCAATGTCGATTTTAAAATAATTAAACGGAGGTGAGTCTGATTGTCGGTCTCAGGGAGGCGTGGAAATCAGATTTTTGCTTATCACTTGTTGTCACGGAAAGTGCGGAGTTTTACTTGCGAAAGATGCGATTTTGAAAAGCGAGAGAGGGAGAGTTTAGGGTTAGAAAGTTCTTTTCTTCATAATGCAACTTGAACGGAAAATAACTTCATTAAACATGCATTTGTAGTTAATAGCTTACAACATTAAATACATGCTTCAACAAAGTAATAGAAAGCTTAAGAGAGAGAGAGAGAGAGTGTGTGTGTGTGGAGAGCGATGAGGCATCCACGGCGGTGGAGGAGGCTTCGTCGACGGCTCGTCGTCTTCGGCGATTACAAGAGGGCCTAAAGCTAGCTAAGAGAGGGGTGGAGTACTTGCAAGGGGAGTGAATGACTTGAATGAGTGGTTGGAGGGGATTTAAATAGGGTTAAGGGCTTCCTAAAAGAAGGGGCTTTAGCGACGTCCAGAGCATAACTAAAACCGCTCCCAAAAGCGTCAGTGAAGCCCTCCAGTCGCTGGTCAGCCACCCGCCTCGTTTCTTCTCCTGTACGATCCGCGACTGCTAAACGAGAGCCATCCGATCTTTGAATCCTCCTCGGCTGCGCTGGGATCGCGCCTCAGGCGCACGTGTACACAGGCGTCATCGCCCGGCGTGCACGTGTGCGTGGACGCTCGTGAGCTGCGGTTGCGCCGCGTGGCAAGATCTCGACCACCCGCTGCTGATCGGGCGATCCAATTTCACCGCGCGCGTCCCCCGTCTTCAATTTCGACTCCGAACTGCTCGAACCCGCGTCGCGTGTGTGCAAGCGTGCGCGTTAACCGTTGTGCCACGCCCGCGCTTTGTCGCGGCGACCGCGGGCGGGCGCGTGAGTCTCGGCTGGATGAGGGCATGGCACGTGGTGGAGCGGGGCTGACGTGGCGCAATATGGGCCGTTGATCTCCAGATCAACTATCAGAACTTCTTGGGCCCATTGTAGGAGCTATGGATGTCGGATTTGGCCGATCTTGAGTCCGTTGGACTCCGTTCGTCGTTTTGAATCCATCCGTGCAGTTCGATTGCTCATCTGAGTCCTGCTTTGACAAATGCTTACACAAATGGCTATTAATACAGTTTTATAAGCAATCTTGGTACATGATGCATGCAATGCTCCCATTCTACTTATGTTATGCCTTTTATTCTTAAGATGGGCCATATTCAACATACTTATCACCCCCTTGTGTAGTGTTATCAATAGCCCAAATGGCATTCTACGGAATGCGTACGTACTGTAGGGGCAGGTAAAGGTGGTCTTTTCCTGATCCTTTGGATGAATTGCCACTTGATTATATCCGAAGTAACCATCCAAGAAACAGAAAAATCTATTTCCCGCTAGTTTCTCGAGAATCTGGTCAATGAACGGAAGCGGAAAATGATCTTTCTTCATGGAGGCATTCAGTTTTTGATAGTCTATGCAGACTCTCCACGAGTTTGCAATGCGAGTCGGTATGGCCTCTCCAGATTCAGTTGTGATAACGGTGAGCCTTGCCTTCTTAGGCACAACCTGGATCGAGCTCACCTAGCTGGATCAGGTAGATGATACCAACATCTACCCACTTGATGATCTCTTTCTTCACGACCTCCTGTAGATTCGGATTGAGTCTTCTCTGCATCTCTGGGAATGGTTGTGAGCCCTCTTTGGTGTAGATATGGTCTGTGCAATACGAGGGATTGATACCAGTCAGATCATTGAGAGTCCATCCAATGGCTCTCCGATTCTACTAGAGAACAAAAATCAGCTTTGTCTCCTGATCAGATGTGAGTCAGGAATTGATGATCACAGGAAACGTTTGATTGGAACCCAAAAGCACATATTTCAGATGATTTGGGAGAGGTTTCAACTCCATAACCAGGTTATCAGCAGCGGGTGGGGGTTCGGGATGGGCCTTAGAAGATAAAGCAGGAGCTAAGGGTGAATCTGGATCAGCTCTGGGCTTCTCTATCTGTGGGTCAGGATTTTCTCGGGGTTGAGGATCAGAGACAATCAAGTCTTCCTCTATAAGCAGATCCTCAACCATAGAACTAATGTCACACACTTCCTCGATTACCCCACAGTTTATTCCTTTCTGGGACCTAAAGATATCAATCTTTAGTGTCTGGTTCCCAAATTTCAACTCAAGTTGGCCCTCTTCGCAATTAATATTTTCCCGAGTTGTAGCTAGGAATGGTCTCCTAAAGATGATCGATGTGTTTTTTATATGTTCAAGAGCATCCATGTCTAACATGATGAAATCCATTGGAAAATAGAAATTGCGGATCCATACCAGAACATCCTCGAGAATTCCTCTAGGTGACTTAATTGATCGGTCTATTAACTGCAAAGTCACCTCAGTCGTTTTGAGCTTAGTTTCCTCGAAATGGTCCAATAAGGATGTAGGTATCAGGTTTATGGAGGCTCCTAAATCTAACAATGCTCGATCAAATTCTAAATCACTAATCTTACAGGAGATCAAAGGGGTGCTAGGATCTTTTGCCTTTTTGGGAGTTTGCTCAAGTTGATCGAGTTGACTTGCTCAAACAATATGTCGAACTCCCGTCTTTGCTTCGCGACTTACACTTTGGTGTACATAGATCTTTCAGAAGTCTCGCATAAGCCAGTACATGGCAGATTGCATCCATCAAGGGGATGTTTATCTGGACTTGCTCAAAGAGCTTGACTAGATCTTCCTCTAATGCCACGGGTTTGAGTTTCCTCTTTCCCTTGGTCAAGCCCTCAGGAAATGGAACCTCTGTAGGTTCCTCTAAGTTTGATTCAGGTTCTGGATCTTGGATAGAGGTGTCTTGGATAACCAACCTAGGGTTAGGATTTGAACTACCATGCTAAGAGTGGCTCGGATAACGTGGATCCTGAGTCGACTTGCCACTACGAGTGGTAACGGAATTAAGTCTTGCCTGGTTTTGGTTCGGAGTCGACAGAAGTGGTGGTTGCTGTTGATATCCTGAGTATGATGTTGAAGCCTCCATCTTGTCGGGTGATGGAACAAAAGGGGCCTGATAAACATAGTGAGCTTGGCCCTGATTTGGGTTCATTACGCCTTTGGTTCGGCATGTTAGGATTTGGCAGAGGCTGAGACGGAAGTGCACCAGGCTGGCGAGAACTCGCCATCAGTGTGAGCTGATTACGAACCTCTGTGGTGAGTGGGTTTTCACTAGGGAAGAGATTTGAGTTGGAAACCCGTTGTCATAGTGCATAGAAATCCACTAACTAGATAAAATTTACCGAAACTCGAAAGGGAGTCCCAGGTCGAACATGGAGAGGCGACGTTTGGTTTTATGAACTCCGTGCTTCAATTTTATTTCGTTTTGTTGCTTTTATCTTTTGTAATTTTTTTCTATTTTTATAAGGCAAGAGATCAGGTCAAAATAATTTCTATCTAATCTACTTGTATCGAGAAAGAGAGCGAGAGAGAGAAACAATCACATATACTTTCAAAACAAATGTTTGCTACAACTATGGATAAGAAAGTGAAAAACTACACTAGAAAGCAAAAAGATAGAGTGGTGAGAAGAATCCCCCTTGACGGTCGCTTGGAGGAAGGCTCGCTTTGACGGCGCTCGAATGAAGGTGGTGAATGGAATGAATAAGGATAGTGTCGGATGATGGAGGGCGGGATGGGACAGCGCCGCGGCGAGGATCTACTTCCCGAAGTGATGAGAAGATGGCCATGGGATGCTCTACAAAGGGGGATGAGAGGTGGGAAAAAGATTTGGTTTTCTACTCTAGAGGAGGACCCCGGGCTTGGGACAAGCTCTCTGTTTATCGCGCTTGATCGGGTTTTAAAAGATAACACGTTGTAATATAGCTGACAAAGCGTTTAAACAAATAGAGAATTTTATTACTCGAAAATCGGAGTATCCGAGGTCGAACACAGGGAGCAATCTGAGTACTTTTTAAAAACTAAAGAATACAACTTTTAAATGAAAAAAAATTGATTCAAAGAGAGAGAGTTATAAAAAAAATTGCTAAAAGATAACAGGATTGGACATCTGATTTCTATATCAGACGTCTTAAATGCAACTATTCTTCTTTTTTATTCTGTCTTGGCCTTCTCTGATTTTTGCTTTCTCTTCTCTCTTCTGCCTTCTTCTTCTTCGTAGGCTCTTCTTCTTTTCTTCTAATCTACAGGTCTTCTTCTTCCTTGAATTTCTTTCTCTTCTTTTCTCTTTCCTGCAAAGGCTTCTTCCTTGGTCTTCTTCATTCTCTCTGCAATCCTTCTTTCTTCCTTCCCTTCTCTGCCTCGCTCAGCCTCTTCTTCTGCTTCTTCTTCTTTTTCTTCTTTGGCTAAGTCTCTCTTCCTCAACGTTCAGCCTGCCTGCACAGAGAGGTGGAAGCAAAAACCTACCCCGTCCCTCTACCTGCGCGTCTCTCTCTTTCTCTGCAATTCACTCAAGGATGCTCTCCTAGAGCCACGGGTAATCAGGTCGGATTTCGCACCCGGGACCAGGCGCACCGGGGAGTGGGTGATGCACGAGGTGTGCTCAGGATGGGTCGGGTCGGAGCCCACCAGATCCGCGAGGTGAAATCGCGGATGAGGCGAGCGTAGGATAAGGTGAGGGACCTCACCCCTGTGCGTTCGGAGGCAACGAGGCAATATCACAAAAACAATTTAAAGTATACCTGCGCTTCGTGTTTCACTGATGTGGGACTATTAGTTCTGCCTCACTCTCGCGCACACCCGCAGAGCCTTCGTGCAATCGCCACAGCTGCGGATGTTGCTACGCTCCTTGCTGGACTTACTTAGATGCTTCGCACTACTGTCCCGAATATGCTGCACCTGAAGATTGGAGAACCTGACGCCTGGAGCTGCTGAAGCTTGGAGCTGCTCCAACCGTCAATGGCGGCAGGGGCTGAATTCCTGTCAAACACAAAACAAGCCTCTCAGCTTAATCAGACCAGCTGGGCACCTTCGCCGTGGCACAGGGAAGGTGGTGCACGGTGCTGCAGGTCGTGGGATGGCCTAGGCTTGCGTGCCTAGGTCGACCTGTGACCGGAAGTGTGGGTGTGTTCGGGGGACTGTGGGGGAGGCGTAGAGGGATGGTGGAAGGGCAAAGATTGTTCCTTGTGGTGAGGCGGAGCTAATGAGACGGTTGGTGAGCTGTGTGGAGGGGTGGAATGATGGGGGCGGCTCGCCGGAGGTCGGTCGGAGGCGAGGAAGATGGAGGTGGTCAGCGACGGTCGAGGGGCAATTAAATGAAATAAAAGGGGGAAAAGAGAGAAGGGAAGATGGAGAAGGTATCTGGAGTGTTCTGGAAGGGAGGGAGGTAGGGGAGTGGACGGCGTGTAGCTGCCGTCGTCGTAGAAGAAGAACCCTGAGGGAGGGAGCGGCAATGAGGACGAGGTCAGGGGAACGTGCGCTTGGTACGGCGCGATGCCGGAGGAAGAGACGAAGTGGACTCTGTTGCTGGTATGGCAGCAGAGCGACGAGAAGGAGGGGAGGAGGTCGCCGGAGCTTGCGGGTTTCTTGGCCGGAGATGGAAGAGAGGAAAATTTGGGGGAATCTTCGCCAAGACAAGTCTGAAATTCATCGGCCGGGTTTGGGGATTCTTTTATAGGTGCTGGCCGAACTTTCTAGTGCGTGGAGAGCGTGCAATCATCTCCGACGGCTCACCGGAGAAGGAAAGAGGGTGGATACCCAAATCCCTTGTGCGTTAGCATGAGAGATTGGGTTCACACCAGAGATCATGATTGGCCTTAGATGGAAGGGAATTCCTCAGAGAATCTCCCTTCCCTTTCTGGGAGGGTATCTCTGAGGAATCAGAGAGTATTCCCTCTCTAAACCTCGTCGGAGCTCGGTTCTACCCTAACAATGGCGGCAGGACTTGATTGCAAAGGTGGCGAGGAAATTAGGGGGCTCTCTGCATTGATTTTCAAAAGATAGGGGCCAAATTGTGATTTGGGTGTACTAAATTGCAAAGTAGGTCAAGATGACCTCCCCTTAGGTCCAAATTTTGGTACAAACCTAATTTGGACCTAAGGAATCCAATGGTGAAGTTGGATTTTAGATTTTACCTCGTTTGATTGGATATTTTGCGTAAAAACTAAATTAGGTCAATTAATGAGCTAGGACCCTATTCTAGGTCAAACTAGGTTCCAAAGGCCAAATTAAGTGTTCTAAACCCTAGAGGATATTTTTCCATGATTTTCAGAGGGTTTACTTGATTTTTATCCTGACCAGAACCTTGTTGATTTAAGCAGGTCTATTTTAGGGTTACCAAATGTCATTTAATTCCTAAATTACACCTGAACCCATTTCTGATTGACTCAACCCACTTTTTATCTTATTTAGACCTTTTGACCAATGTTTTCCCTCTGAGAAATCCCATTTATGTACTGCAATGGTAAAATTGCAGTTTTAACCTTTATTTCATGTTTTCTTCTCAGAGCACTTATTCCTTCATTTAGGCCTTCTTCTAGGTTTTGTAGGAGCTTTTATCTTCTTTATTAGGTCAAAACGGGCTAGTTATGGCCATGATGAGGCTCTCATCACTCCCTCAAGAGCCTTGGAGGTGGTAAGGGAGAGAAAGGAAGAGATGAAGAATAGGAGGGGTAGGGGTACTTTTATAGTGGAGGAGAAGAGGCTTGGGTCGTCCATGGTCAATAGTGACATCAAATACATCGCTGTAGCTCTGCCTCAATTGACGCTGAAGATCTGTAGCCAACACACACACCCACCAACTCATAGCTGTAGAGGTGTGGTTGTCGAACAGCCGTTGGATCATCATCGCGTGGCTGAGGATCGCTTAGGGAACATGCCTCTGATTGCATTGGATGGCGTGTGATAACGTGCTTTGGGTCACGCATTGGATCACGCTGGCATATCCGCGACCATCCATGCATCCACAAGGAGAGTACCACACCGTTTGATGAAGATCGCGCAACCTAATTTGGCACTCGTGCCCGCACTACCAATTGCAAGCGCCTGCGAGGATTCGACTGTGCACCTGCAACTTGAGAACACCTCTCGCAACCAATGGGCTGCGGGAGCTTTTGTGTCGAGAAGATGGTTTTGCGGGTGTGGCGAGGACTTGATCTTGGTTGTTGGATTTCTAGTTGATCTTGGCCGTTGGATGGAAATCCAACGGTTGAGAAGGCTACTTTGATGAGAGTTAGGACTAGTAACGTGGCAAGCTTAGGATCATTGGATGTTGATCCAATGGTCCTGATCTCACGGTGGAAACACCTTCAAGGTGAGGCAGGAGCTGTGGTTGATATTGGGCAGCTGTGATGGCGCCACGTGGCACCATCATGGCCATCCATCTTCAATGCTCTGTAGGTGGCACCACGGATGTCGGATTGGGTCGATTTTCATGCTGTTGGGCTACGATTGCCGATGTGGATCCATCCGTGTGGTCGAATTTGTCATTTAAAGCTCCAAATTGCATCGCCTAGTCCCTTGGCCATTGATCTTCCTCGGACTGCATAAGGTGCTATGGGATTCTGATCAAGACAATTTTAGAGGCGTTGGACTCCGATCGTCATCCTGATCAGATTCATACGGTCGGATCATCAATCTGTATGGTCCGAGGCCCTGAAATAATTCTCCTTCTCCCCTGGCCATAAAAGGACATGAATTAACCTAAACTTTATGCAAACTATTCTTTTTTTTTTGAGATTGAAAGGAATGCTATCAAAAACAATAGCAAACCAAGAGTTATTCTATTAAAAAATTAACTATAAGTATTTACAAAGAATCACTCCATGCCTGAACAAGAGAGTTACAACTCCACACAAATTTACCCACATAGATCGACAACCCCTTAAATAACTTCTCATTTAGAACCTTCCACACACTCCAAAGCATGGCTACCATAGTTACATGTGGTTTCCCATGCGTTTGAAAGTCCCTCCAAAGGCCTTCCCATGTTGGCAAGGGATATCCACACACGGATCTCCATATTTGGTCAGTCACCAAACACGATGAGAATAGATGTCTTGCACTATCAGTGGGGAAATCACATAGGGGGCATTGTTGTAGTTGGGTTCCCATCCTTTTGTGTCGCAGCTTTCCCGTGACAAGTCCTCTTCTGCACAGCCAAAGGAAAATTTGCACTTTAAAGGGTACGCGTATCTTCCATCAACCTACACTTTGTCTATCAATCTCCTCCATGTCGGTTGGATCATTTGCATGCGACAAAACTCTGTATGCTGTAGCAGATGTAAATCTCCATGGGACCATTCAAACCTGTCCACTCCACCCTTTGGCGTGAAACTTTCCAAATCATGAACCAAACTGTCCATCTCTTCCCTTGCTCTGCCACCTTTACACAAGTTACACCTAGCTGACACCCAAAGCTTGCGGTCTGCATCCCAGCAACTGACCACTGATGCCTTATCTGCTGTTGCATCAAATGCTCGTTGATATATCTCATTCAGCAGCCCCCTCTAAGACCACCTGTCTATCCAAAACATAAAGTTTGCACCATCCCTAAGCAACGGCTTGAAGTGATGCCAATTCTCTTGCATAGCCTTGGCCACTAATTTCTAAAAGGTGAAGGTCTGCATGGTTTCAATCTTGATCGCTCCATGTGTGAAGCTCCATATGAATCCATGATCAGATCAGTCCACAAGTTGCTGCTGCCACCAAGAAGTTTAATCGCCCATTTCAGCAGTAAGGAATCATTGAATTCCTTCAGCAAGCGTATCCCCATACCACCCTCCTTCTTTGGTCTACACAACCCATGCCATTTCACCGATTGGAGGAAATTACCTTCAAACTTAACCCCTTTCCAAAAGAATCGTTTGCGCATCACATCCAACCTCTTCCATACAGATTTTGTATCGAACATCGAGAAATAAAACACCAGAATGGAGGTGATGATGATATTAAGAAGGATTAGTTTCCCACCCTTCGATAGAAATCGACTACTCCAGTTCTCAAGCTTCGCAGTGATTTTGTCGAAATGGATGTTCCAATCACTTTTCTTCAGTTTTGAGTCTTTCAATGGCAACCCCAAGTATTTCATGGGCAGGGTTGTGAGTGACGTGTGCAGAATTTCAGAAATCATGGTGCTCTCCTGCCCCTCCATTCCGAAGCAAATTAAGGAGGACTTGTCACCATTAAGCTTCAAGATAGAAATTTCCCCAAAAATAGATACCATGCTAAACAGTAACTTAGCTTCCTTTGCAACACCCTCCACAAAAGGGACTATATTGTCAGCATATTGGAGAATCAGTGCCAAAGATCAGGAGTTCGACATTGAATACCCTCTCACCATGCCCACACTTGATACCTTGCAAGCAAACTTGGCAAGGGTATCCACGGCCAAGTTGAAAATCAAGGGAGCCAGGGGGCATCCCTATCGGACTCCGCATTGTGGCTGAATCCAATTACCACATGGTTTCCCATTGATCAGTGGAGAGAAGGATACTGTTGTTATGCATCTCTTCATCCATTGGATCTAAATATAAGGGAATCCTTCGCTTAAATATTTCCCATAGAAAGGGCTAAGATACTGAATCATACGCTCGTCTAAAGTCCACCTTCCATATATAGGCCTTACACCTTCTTCTGCGCCACCCCATCACAACTTCTTGTGCAATAATGAAGGATTCCTACAAAGACCTATCAGGAAGAAAGGCAGATTGCACTGGGCTAATCAAGTCCTTCAGTACCCTCTTCAATCTATTGGCCAAAATTTTCCCAATAATTAGATAGATCGATTTGGACAACGCAATCAGTCTAAACTCTGACAGACTCTCTGCCTCCAGCTTCTTTGGTAACAAGAAGAGATAGGATCTATTGGTTCTCTCAACTCCAGAGTTCCCAGCCTGAAACTCTCTTATGACATCCAAAACATCAGCCTTTACGGTTGGCCAAAATTCCTTGTAGAAAAAAATCTAGAACCCATCTGGGCCTGGAGACTCTTCAGCAATAAGATCCTGCATAGCCTCTACCACCTCCTGCTCAGAGATAGGTGCTATCAATTGTTCCCCCTCCACATTCCTAACTCTTGGCATATTTGAGGATTTCATCCTCCATTTCCCCCTCCCTACGGATCTAGTGGAATCCTTGAAAAACTTGATTGTTTCTCTTTTGATGTCATCCATAGACGTGAGGACTTGATCCCCCACTCTCAACTTAGCTATGAGATTGTGACGTCGTCTTGAACTAGCTAATAAGTGGAAGAACTTAGTGTTCGTATCCCCTTCTTTCAGCCATAACTGTCGAGATTTCTCCCTCCAGTTAATTTCTCTCTTCAACTCCTCAGCCACCATCGATTGCCAATGGATACGCTGGCACCTTTCCACCTCAAACAGCAGACCCATATCTATAATATGCAAACTATTCTAAATGCACAATGATGCATGCTATGCAATACTTATAATATTGAATGCATCTCTAAACTTAGGAACATGCATAAATAGGCATTTTAACCTAAATGGATGTGTCTACATCATACCCCCATGCCTATCTTTTGCTAGTCCCTAACAAAATCAAACTAAATGCTATGTATAAAACAGAAGTAGGATTTGATTACTTAGGCCTAACTTTTTTTCTTTTTTTTGAAGCAGAAAGTAGAGCTATCGTCCTGCGATAGCAGTCCGGAGTAGTATATTATGTGCAAAGAAGGGAGATTACAAAAAGGATCCCCAAGACTGTATGAGGGACTAGCAATCTCTTACAATATTCTCACAACATACCAGCCTCTCCTGAAAAAGTCTCTCATTCCTTGCCTTCCATACACACCAAATAGAAGCAGCCATGTGGACATGTGGTTTCCCTCTCACCTCAAACCCATGCCACATAGAATCCCAATCTGGTAAAGCTCCTGACAAATTTTTCTCCAAATGACATCAGTGATAAGGCAAGAAGAGAATAGGTGATTTACATTATCAGTGCTCATCTCACATAAAAAACACACATGATGATCAGTACCCAATCTTCTGTGGCGTAGATCACTTGTGATTAATCCATCCCTCCTGCACAGCCAAAGGAAGATTTGTAACTTGAGAGGAATTTTTAACAACCATATCTTCTTATCAATGGGATCATGTCTCCATCCCTCTTCAAAATTTAGCATTCTATTATACCCAGCTTTGACACTATATATCCCATCCCACAGATATCTATCCTCCGTTGCAGGCCTAGGTCTGAAATTTTCAAGGTCTAATAAAAGCCTTCTCTTCTCATCCCATAACTGGGTTATTCTTCTGCTGCTGCTGGATTCCACATCATCCAGAACCCAACTGCTGCTGCTGCAAGACCAGATCTTGCTGACTGTAGCATTCTTGTCAGTTGCTGCATCAAAAGCTCTCAGATAGAGCTCCCTCAAGACCCCCAATTCAGACCATTCCTCTTTCCAGAATCTGAAAGACTTGCCATCTCCAAGTGATGGTTGCAGCAGATGGAAGTGATCAGCCAAAGCCTTAGTTACTGATTTCCAGAAAGGTGATGGACAGTTTGGCTGAAGTCTGGAAAATCTATTGTTGGAAGCTCCATATCTATCTCTGATCAGATCAGACCACGGTTTCAGATCACCTTGCAGCAACTTAACAGCCCATTTGAGCAGGAAGGCATCATTAAAGTGCTGCAAGGACTTGATCCCAAGACCACCCAGCTCCTTAGGATAGCAGATTTGATCCCATTGGAGAGGCTGCAAGAAGCTGCCCTTGTGTCTAGCACCCTTCCAAAAAAATCTCTTCCTCATCACATCCAATCTTTTCCAAACGGATCTTGGTGCTTTGAAAATGGAGAGGTAGAAAACAGGGATGGAGGTGATCACCGAATTGAGTAAGATAAGCCTTCCGCCTCTGGATAAGAATCTGTTGTGCCAACCATCAAGTTTCATAGAGATCTTGTCGAAAAGGCAATTCCAATCACCTCTCTTCAACCTGGAAAACCTCAAAGGCAGCCTAAGATATCTAATAGGAAGGCTGATGCGGGGAGTCATCAGGATGGTTACTAAGGCCTCTTGCTCCACCTCAGATAAACCAAAACAAACCAAACTAGACTTGTCCTTATTTAACCTCAGTCTAGAAAGCTCACCAAAGATATCAACCAAGTGATGCAAAGCCAACGCTCCATCTGTGGATCCTTCAACAAAAAAGATAGTATCATATGCATATTGAAGAATGGGAACCAGACTGTTCCTGCAAGAGAGTGAATATCCTCTAACAAGACCCACTTCAGAAAGCTTACAAACAAACCAGGCTAAACTGTCAACTGCCAAATTAAATATCAATGGGGCCAGGGGGCATCCTTGCCTGATGCCACATTGAGGCTGGATCCATGCACCACAGGGTTTCCCATTTATTAGAGGGGTAAAGGAGGCCGTGGTAATACATCTCTTAACCCAAGCTATCCAAGTAGGGGGAAAGCCCCTTCTTTTAAGCACATCCCATAAATAAGGCCAGCTGATTGAGTCATAAGCCCTACGAAAATCAACCTTCCACATGAAGGCCTTGCATCTCCTCTTATGCCA
Organism: Thalassia testudinum; assembly: GCA_037157565.1. Lineage (NCBI taxonomy): Eukaryota > Viridiplantae > Streptophyta > Magnoliopsida > Alismatales > Hydrocharitaceae > Thalassia > Thalassia testudinum. The sequence goes on from JAZHRO010000080.1 coordinate 2,324,008, forward strand.
GCCGCAAACCATCTCTTGGGCCAATATAAAAGATTCTTGTAGGGATCTACCCGGGAGGAAAGCAGACTGAGCAGGATGGATCAAATCTTGCAGTACAGGACTCAATCTATTAGCCAAGACCTTTCCGATCACCAGATATAAGGAGTTAGAAAGAGCAATGGGTCTAAATTCCTGGAAAGATTCAGCACCTGGAGTTTTAGGCAAAAGAAACAGATAAGATCTATTAATTCTTTCAAAGCCAAAATTGCCACATTGGAATTCTCTAATTACCCCCATAACCTCTGAGCCCACAATGTTCCATAGTTCTTTGTAGAAGAAAACCTAGATTCCATCAGGACCTGGCGATCCTTCACAATTAAGATCATTAATAGCCTTCAATACTTCAGCCTCAGAAATAGATTCAGTCAGGCTGGCCCCTTGATACTCATTAATCCTGGGCAAATCATTTGCTGTCATTCTCCAGTTGCCCCTACCTGCAGCTCTTGAAGATTCCTTGAAGTATCTAACGGCCTTAGTTCTAATATCAGATAAGGAGGTAATTCTATGCCCCTCTACAACCATTGATGAGATCCGATTTGTTCTCCTCCTAGAGCTAGCAGCCAAATGAAAAAATTTGGTGTTTGCATCCCCCCCACTTAGCCATAGCTGTCTAGATCGCTCCCTCCAATCCATCTCCAATTTCACGTCTTCTTCAATTACCACCTCCTGCCATCTTCTTCTGTCAGCAAGATCAAGTTCAGATAGATGGTCCACAGCTTCCTTGGTATCCAGTTCCTGAATTTTCAACAAGGCCTCATGACGCTTCTAATGTCTAAGAACTGAGACAATATCTCCATACTCCTTCAGCATGCCCTTCAGAGCCTTAAGCTTAGAAGCCATTCTGGAGGTGGCTGTACCCTCACCCTGTTGTGACCTCCACCAGCTGGCAAGCATGTCTCTGAACCCTATTTCCCTCAGCCAAGATCTCCTAAATTTAAAATAGGAACCAGCCACCACCTGCTCACCATTATCCCACATCAAAGGTGTATGGTCAGAAAATGGACATTCAAGACCACATACAAAAGACATTTGGAAGAGATCTAATAGCTCAGCATTCCCAAAAAATCTGTCAATCTTGGACATGAGCCCATTGCCATTCCGCCCAGTGAATTCAGCCCCCGATGATGGAAATTCGCACATCCCCAAGGCCTGGACTATCAACTGAAATCCTGTGGAGGAGCTATCGACCACCCCATTAGGTCTGTCACTCCCCACTAAGGTACAATTAAAATCACCTCCAACAAGCCAAGCCCCCCCACCTACAAATTCTGCAGCCAGATTCCAGTCCTCCCATAGTTCCTACCTCCTATTAGGGTCATTTGGCCCATATACACCAGTCACAAAGAAGACACTGTCCCCCTGGCCTCTCGTGAATCTACAGGTCAGAAGGTGCCTAGCCATGGACACCTCCTGTAAGCACAGCATTTGCTTCCTCCACCAAATGGCAATTCCCCCAGATCTGCCAGTGGAATTGACCACCACAAGATCATTTGCAGATCCTGCCCTCATCTCTTCCCATGCCCTATCAAAGGCACAGTCAATGTGTGTCTCCTGAAGAATGGCACAGTCGATTTCCCATTCACGCAGATATCTAATTTGCGACCCCCTCCTACTTCTATCGCGCAGCCTACGCACATTCCAGCTCAAGATCTTCATTAGGTGATCAGGTCTGTCCCCTTCACAGCTGCAGAAGTCCTGCTAACCTTCATCACAGCTGCAACAACAGATTCATCAACCTTTTGTGTGGGAGTGTGCCTTCTTAATCTCAGTTTATAGGGAGGTTTCCAACTCCTAGCTAAAGGAGTCTTTGACTTCGCATGCACAACTTCAGCCACAGGAGAGGAAGTCTACAAATTCATAGGACTCACAGAGGTGTCCACCATATCTGAGGTAGCATGCTCATTAATCACATTCATAATCATCCCATCATCAGACTCACCCAGATGGGTTTTTAGATCCTTACTCACAACTTCATTTGATAAACTCATTTCCTTTCCATTAGCATCCATCACTGCAGCTGCCTCTTGGACCAGGGGTACATCATCTACAATGTCCTGAATTTTAGACCTCATCTCCAAAATTCCCAGGCCCCCCTTTTCATCTATCAGTTCCCTCTCTCCCGAACATTCTGCCACCACCTTCTGACAGACACCAAGTGGTTGCAGGGAAGGGGCCTTGGACTTCAGCACCTCAGCACAGGAGGGGAGGTCTTGGATCAGAGACACATCAGCCACACCTGCTAGAGCTTCAGTCCTCATCTCTACATCCCCCAGGTTCCTGTTAATGGCTAACTATGATGCTATTTTTGCGTCTTTAGGTTTATTATAGTACAGTCGTTATAGTATAAGACAAGACAGCTACGGTTGTCATTACAATAGATTTTTTTTACTCGGAAATAGTTTTCCCGAGGTCGAACTCAGGGAGCTACTGGAATTCTAGAAGTACAAAGTTTCTCTATTGGATTACAAAAATAAGAGAGAGAGAGAGAGATTTTTGTCTTGGCTTCTTCTTCTCCTCTTTGTGCTTTCTCTCTGATCTTATCTTCTTCCCTCTTCTTTCTCTTTTCTTCCTTTTCCTTTCTCGCTTTCTTTCTAGCAGCCAAGTCTTCTTCTTTCTTTTTCTTCCTGGCTGCTTGTCTTCTTCTTCAACTACAGAGTCTTCTCTTCTTCCTTCTTCTCTTTTCTTCAGCTGCAGAGCCTTCTTCTTTCCTTCTTCTCCGCTTTATCTCCTCTGAAGGTTGCTCATCTGTCGTCTGATACAGCAGTCAGACGACTTAACTACAGTCTGCTACAATGCTTCTCCTCTTTTCCTTCCTTTTTCTTCTGCACGGCCTGTCTTCTTCTACTTCTCCTCTCCTTCCTGCGGCTAAGTACTTAGCCTTTCTCTTTTGCGCTCTGTTCCTGCACACAAGGCACAGTAAAACCTAACCCTTCCCTCTACCCGCACGTCTCTCTCTCTCTCTGTAAACTGCTCACAGGAAGCTCTCCCAGAGCCAGGTTAACGGGTCGGATAGCGTACCCGTGACCAGGCGCACTAGCGTGTGTATAGTGCGCGAGGTGTGCTCGGTAGTGTCGGGTCGGATTTGCCAGGTCCGCGAGGTGAATCCACAGACGAGGCGGGTGTGATGGGTGAGGGACCTCACCCCAATGGATTCAGAGGTGATAAGGCTTATTCACAAAATCAATTTAAACCAGTGCGGCGCTTCGTGAACTTACGATGTGGGACTAGTTGGATGTTCTCCTCGCGCGCACCCGCAGGAAGACCTCGGCCTTGCTTCCGCAGCTGCAGCCTCGATCCCCTTTGCTTGCTAGCTGACTGCCTTCACACAAGTCGCCCACCTTTGTAGCAACTGAAATCCTGGAGCCCCGGAGCCTGGAGCTTGCTTGGGAGCTTCTCGAATCGTTGACAATGGCTGCCGGGGCAGCAGACCTGTCAAGCACTAAAAGGGCCTCTCGACCTAATCAAACCATTGAGGAACCTTCGCCGTGGCACGGCGAAGGTGGTATGATGTGCAGCAGGCCGCGGGACGGCCTAGGCATGGATGCCTAGGTTGTCTTGTGGCCGGAGAGATGGGTGTGATCGGGGGTGAGTTGTGGAGGTGTAGAGTGGCAGTGGATGGGCGGAGGATGTTTCGTGTGATGAGGTGGAGCTTTTGCGATGGTCGGCGAGTCGTATGGAGTTGTGGAACGACCTGGGCGACTCGCCGGAGGTTGGCCGGAGGCGAGGAAGGTGATGGTGGATAGGCGTGGTCGTGGGGCAATCAAGTGAAATAGAGTGGGGAAAAGAAAGAGGGGAAGATGGGGAGTAATTATAACCTACTTGCAGGGACGAAGGTGGCCGGAGAGGCGGGCAGTCGTATCGACTGTCGCCGGAGAAGAAATACCCAGAGGGAGAGAGCGGCGACGAGGAAGTGGGCAGGGAGGCATGCGCTTGGTGCGGCGTGACGCAGGAAGACAAGACGAAGCTGGCTCTGCTGCTGGTATGGCAGCAGAGCGACGAGAAGGAGGAGGAGTGGTCGCCGGAGATTGTGGGTTTCCTGTCGGAGAGGGAAGGGAGGAAAGTTTGAGGGATTCTCCGCCAAGACAAGTCTGCTCGAATCTGCAGGGAGTGTTGGTTCTTAAAAAGGGGGTGGCGGAGAGGCGGACGCAGGCTGGCGACGTGCGCGCCTCGCCGGAGTGTGGTCGGAGACGAGACCCATACCTTCCGCGCATTCGCACGGAAGGTGTGGGGGTCGTCAGGCAACATGGTCGAGTCCCTGCGACAACAAACGTCGCAGGGAACTCCGCGTACATTTTGCAGGACGATCCCCTCTCCCTATGCGGCGCCATGCTCCATGCAAAGTTGCCGGAGCATGGTGCTACGTAGAGACTTGCAGGAGGGACCGTTCTGTAAAGAACAACGAGAATGTTGGGGGCCAAAATGCAAGGATTTCGAAAGCTAAGGGTCAAAAAGTAAATGAAGAGGACCAAATTGCAAAGTCGGTCAAGGAGGTCTCTTCTTAGGCTTAAGTTTTTATGCATGACTATATTGAACCTAAGGATTTTAATGGTGAATTTTGTTTCTAGGTTAGACCATGTTTGACCGGTCAATTTACGTAAAAATCCAAATTAAATCATTAATTGGGCATGGTTCTCAATGTAGGTCAAAATGGGTTTCTCAGGACAAATTGAAGGTTCTAAACCCTAGAGATTATTTTTCTATGAATTTTAGAGGGTTTAGTTGATTTTTACCCTGCCTCGAACCTCATGAATTGAAGTGGGTTTGTTTTAGGATTACAGAATGTCATTTAATTTCTTGAAGTTGCTGCAACCCTCGTTAGATCAGGTCATCCCACTTTCCTTTTAATTAGGTTAGTTTGACCTGTGTTTGGACCCTTAATTACCCTGTTTGCAAATTGTGTTGGTGAAATTACATTTTTACCCCTTATGACTTATTTTCTTCTTGAACTCAGAATTCTCTGAGTTAAGCCTTTCTTTGAGCTATGTAGGAGCTTTTTCTTGCATATCTAGGTTAGATTGTGCTAGTTAGGGTTCATGATGAGGTTCTCATCATATCCCTATCCCATCCCCCAATTCCCTGCCTTTAGAACATTCAGCCATCATATCCTGATTAGCACAATTTGGGTGCAAGGGAGGAGTTTTAGATTTCAGCACCATAGCATAAGAGGGGGGACGAAATTTAGAGATGACCTCTTGATCTGCCACAATAAAATTCAGAAGGAGCATCCAAGAACTGCCCCCACATCTGAGGATCAATTTATCAGGAATGGCGCCAGCCCTGAAGACCTTCACCCTTACATTCAAACCACTAGCATCCCCTTCAGTCAGCCCAACAGCAGCATCCACAGACACAGATGCAAACCCAGCTATCATGTTTTCCACCACCTTCCTAGATCTTAGATGCAGAGGCAGATCTCTGATCTCAAGAACACCAGACCTGGTGGCTGATCTCTGAGGGGGACGTTCAGGCAAAGATCCATCAAAAGGGGATACCAGTCGCTAGATCACTGATAGTCCATCCAAAGAACAAGTCTGAAAGCAGTATCTTTCAACATCTCCCACACCCACATCAAACAACACAAATTACGACGGTGAAATAATCACAATCTTCCAATCATCAGTTGATAAAGAGAGAGATCTCACCAGTTGTCGAATTCTGCCCATCGATATGGTGCCTCTAATAACTTCTCCAATCAAAGCACTACGTAAAGCCAGTTCTGCCACTTTGACATCATCAGTCAGAGGAACCTCAACATCCAAGGTGCAAGCCCCGACCGTTTCGGGGGGAGGGGGGAGGGGCATCTATTGCTTACCCCGAGGCCACGAAGGTGTTGAATAGTCCCTGCCCCCAGAGCCATCACATGTCACCCGGCAGGCGTCCCGTTTGTGACCAAAACCTCCGCACGCTAGACATAGTAGTGGACGCCAGCAGGTCGCCGCTAGATGCCCCCGAAGGCGACACCGATAGCAGGTCACCTCCCTTCGACCTCTGCCCCAACCAATTCGAACATCCCTCCTGCCCATGTTCCCAGCACCCACAGGAACACGTAACTCATGCGCCTTCCTGCGCGAAGATCGCGAACGCCATACCGCCCATCCATCAGAGTCATCGACACCGGCACCGGACCCCCTCAGGCGGCCGGTCATCCAACAACGGCTTTTCCCGCCCAAAGGAAATTCAACTAAAGTCCTAAACTACGAAAACTAAATAGTGTCCGGGTGCCGGTCAGAATGCAAACTGCCCAGGTCCTCGCCTTATTTGAAAAGGGAAGATACACATTTTTTTCTATTTTTCTTCTTTTTATTTTTTATTTATTTTGGAATTTTGGAGTTGAGAGTTTCAAGATAACCTTTTACGACTACCCAACCCGCCTAAGACTCGAAAAGGACTTTAAGTGCTAAGCATCCTATGAAAGAGTGATAGACTCACTAGGCAGCCATAAAAATGGACTTTAGGTTTCTACGATCCTAGATGACTTTAAGAGTTTCTGCCTAAAGGTTTATTTTTCTAATCGGTGGCTTTCTTCGTACTTTTTTTATTTTTTTATGGGGTCAACACAAGGGCGAACCCAGTGTATATCTCCCCGGTTTATTCTACTTCCCTGCTTCTTCCCTAAGTATTTTGGGAATTATTTGTGTATTTTTGTGAGCTGGGCTCTAGACAACAGGCCAATGGGCTATTACCCATGGCAACTTGCCAGCCATACTTGTGCGTTGAAGTGTGGTTTATTTTTCTATTTTTAATTTTTCTCCTTTTTCTATTTTTCTATTTTTTTTTTTAATTTTTGAGTATCATTTTTTTTCTTTTTCTAAGTAGGTGGCTTCCCTGATCTAAGATTTACCTAAAAGCAGTAGAATGAGTATGGTCATGTAGCTGGGCTCTGGACAACCGAACAATGGGTTGTTATCCACGACAACTTGCCAACCATACTATCTTAGAAAGTTCATTAGCTACCTAATTTCCGTAAAAATCGCTGAAAAGTGAGTCAATGCAATAGTGTGTAGATGCTTAGACTTAAAGTCCCCTTAAATCAGAGGGCGGATTGATAAGTCATGTACTTATCACCCCAATTTATTGGCCAAATTAGAATAAAATTACTTAGTGAGAACTCGAGACCAAGTCCACATTCGAGTGGACACCCAGGCTGATTAAGCCCAAAGACCTAAAGAGTCTAAGTGTTCAGGTCCTAACGTATCATTTCCTAAAGTTAACTCCTAATGCCTAAGTTCTCTTCTCCTAATTCTATTTTTTTTAAGAAAATAAAAGAAATTCCACAGAGCTAACAAAATTTTTTCAGGACTAAGTATCCACCCCCCCATGCCTAAATGATGCAATGTCCTCATTGTAGAAATAAAGACATGAAAGGGTGGAATAAAGAGAATATCACCTGAATTTCGTGAAACTCCGGTCAGCTTTGCAGAGAAAATGGAATATCCACACGTGCTAAGTTTATTTCCTTCAACTAGGCATATTATACAAACAAAGAAGAGGTTGAGAATTCACAGGTGCAGGTCAGAATCAGAATAGAAATATTGATCCTCAGACCTGCCAGAAGAAGATGTCGACAGATGTGGACCAAGTTGTGGTGTAGACCCATGTCCCAAGGTTGAGTGGTTCTAAGGTTTTGGATGAAAATCACTTAGAACCGGAGATTTTTATGCTTGCGGGGCCAGGCCTGCGGTTTGGTGGTGTGCAACCCAAGACTAAAGTGGTGGACAATGCATAGATCTGGTTCAATAAATTCAGGTGTCCACTTAGACTTCAACTAAAAATGATAGTGAATTATTCCGAGCTTGGGTTGCACATCAAAGATATCATAAGGGTCCTGGTAGAAGGTAGGTGGTTCAGATCAACAGGAACCCTTAAATCCAAAATCCTATCTTCCCTGGAGTTAACTTCCCACATCTTAATTTCCAAATTCCTATCCTCCAAGATCAAGTGTTCAGTTTCCAGGGCCTCATGATTGTTGTACACCCCATCAAAGATATCTAAGGCAAACAATTATGGCTGAATCAGAACTGACTTGGATTCAATTATTTGCAAATCAAAATCAATCATCTCTTTGGGGTGTATTTGAAGATTAGGGCTACCGATTGGATCATCTATTATAATAGGATCAGAATCCTCCATGTTAGCCCCAATCAGATCATAATCCTCAGTTATTGGACTAGTAAATGGTTCATCATGCTCCTCGAGCCCGTTAGTCTTACTGAAATCATTCTCCTTAAACTCAAGTGAGACTTCACCAAGAGATTCCTCACCCTTAGAATCAAAGAATTCATGATCCTCATTTATATATGTCTCAAAGTTATCTATCATTTCTTGGTCCATGGAGACATATTTTTCCTCATTTCCTGGCTCGAGGATCTCAAGTGAGGCAATTGGTTCATACTCAATCGATTTTTCTGGGCCAAGTTGGTCATCTCCAGTCTCAGAAAATGTATCCCCCCCGACGGGCACCTAAGTGGTTTCTAACAATGGCTCTTCTGAAGGGGGTTCATCTTGAGAATCCTCCCTAGATTGGACTAAGGCAACCACGAATTTCATCCTCAATCTCAACAATTTCCCAAGTAGAAACTCACTCGGGCCCCTTTCGTTAACATCTTGGAGCCAATCCAATAACGAACTATTAAGCTCATTAATCATTTTGATCATAGGCTTCAATGCTTCAGTACATGGTGTTGGTTGAGCTTCTAAAGATTGTATAGTGTTTCTGAAGTTAGCCAACACCCTATCTTGGGCCTGGTTCACCTGAACCGAATGGTTTGATTCAATGTTGGGTGGGTTTTGTTTAAAACTTCGGTAGTCAAGAAATTGAGGTCCTCCCTGATAATAGGTCATTTTGGGTTGTTCAAAGAATGGTGGTGACCTATGTTTAGCATAATCTTGGGGAGGGTAAGAGTTATAATCATCATATCCTTCTTGATTGTAGATCAGGTTAGGCTGATCATCAAAGGGTGGAGATCTATAATCATTGTAGTCATGAGAAGGATAATAATCATAGTCTTGTTGTACAGGGTTAGGCCCTGGACACTGAGGTCCAGATTCATATCCCCAATCAAGGTTATCCTGGCTAGTGGATTGGGAATCATAAGTTGAGTCGGGATAGTAATCATCTTGAGGATAAGTGTTGGTAGGAGGGTAGGATTGGAAATGTGTATAGGATTTGGAATCATACATGGTGAAGTAGGAGGGAAAACATAACAAAGAAAGGTGCCATGCAATACAATCCATCAATCCTATCCTTAAATTGGGTAGTTTAAGGACCTATGCTTCAGAAGTGAACTCTGACCACACAACGAATTTAGTGTTGTCCTTACTCTCGAAGGTGGTAAAGTTGGGCCGACGAAACAAGGGGAGCATATCCTGGGGGCTGCTAATTATGCCAAACCCCTGCTTGCTTAAGTCATTTGACAATCGCGCCCCCCAACTTAGCACCTTTTGAAGCAAGTGAACGTCACTAATTCAAAATGCGTTTAAGAGAACACCCTGAAACAGACTCAATTGAATCCTAGGGCCAACGTCTACTCAATTTTAATTAAGGCTTGGGATGATTGTGCTCTTAGAATGTGATGGGCCCTTTAGATGGGTTGTGCCTTTAGTGATCAATTCGAATGTGTGTGCATGCACAACCAGGGTTTGCAAACAATTTTATTTGTTGATGTGTCTTTTAGGGTTTAACCTTGTTTAGTAGCTTTTTAGGGTTTAATCTTTAGGTTCGTTCAATCAAGTTTAGTAGAACACTCCAAGTTTTGCACGCACCGGTGATGATATATTCCTTTAAAAATCAAAAAAAAAATGGGGTACCTAGTTTAGCCCTAAAAATCAACCCTATGGGGTAAGCTACTGATGAATCACTTTTATCTTCAGTGGTGCAGCCAAACAACTCAATCAATTGGCCTGTTGTACTACTTAGTTAAAGCAAACAAATGTTTAACCTATTTAAATTTTCTACTCACTTATTTGTATGTTGAGTTAAGGTGTACCGAATCCACATGTTAGATTTCGGTTAAGTGGTAGAATGAGGGTGATTGTGAACCTTAGGATGAGAATTTGTGGGTGTTAAGTGTGTGGCTTTCAGTTAAATCCCACAGAAGAAGAGTATTTTTTATTATTATTTATTTAATTTATGTGAGTGGGTGAGGTGAACTGAAGTGATAATCAAACAACAAGGATCTAACCTAGGTTTTATGCAAGCACTTAAGTTGATTTGAGTTTGAGTTATTAGGTTATGGAATGGAAATCTAGTGGGTAGGTAGGCGGATAAACTTACAAAACCTTCTAACTGCACTTTACTCCGATCTATTCCACTTTGGCTCACCTTGGAAGGGTGCCTGTAATCACAAAAAGAAAGGAGCAAAGTGAGATAAAAAGTTAAGTAAGGTGGGAAATGCGGAAAAAACCAAAGAGCATTGCCTCCTCGGCAATGGCGCCAAAATGGCGAGTGGGTTTTCATGAGGGAAAGATTTGAGTTGGAAACCCGTCGTTGTAGTGCGTAGAAATCCGCTAACCAGATAAAATTTATCTAAACTCGAAAGGGAGTCCCGGGTCGAACATGGGAAGCGTCACTTTGTTTTGTGAAATCCGTGCTTTGATTTTATTTCCTTTTGTTGCTTTTATCTTTTGTAATTTTTTTCTATTTTATAAGGCAAGAGATCATGTCAAAATAGTTTCTATCTAATCTACTTGCATAGAGAGAGAGAGAGAGAAACAATCACATATACTTTCAAAACAAATGTTTGCTACAACTACGGATAAGAAAGTGAAAAGCTACACTTGAAAGCAAAAAGATAGAGTGGTGAGAAGAATCCCCCTCGATGGTCGCTTGGAGGATGGCTCACTTTGACGGCACCTAGACGAAGGTGGTGAGGAGCGGAATGAATAAGGATGGCGTCGGAGGAAGGAGGGTGGTATGGGACAACATCACGGTGAGGATTTACTTCCAGAAGTGATGAGAGTACGGCCATGGGATGCTCCACGAAGGGGGATGAGAGGTGAGAAAAGGATTTGATTTTCTACTCCAGAGGAGCATCTCAGGCTTGGGGCAAGCTCTCTCTGGAGCCTTGGAGGTGGTGAGGGAGAGAAAGGAAGAGATGAAGAAGAATGGGAGGGGTAGGGGTCATTTTATGGTGGAGGAGAAGAGGCTTTGGTCGTCCATGGTCAATAATGACATGAAATATGTCGCGGTAGCTCCACCTTAAATGTCACTGAAGATCCGTAGCCAACGCACGCGCTTGCCAGCTCACAGCTGCAGAGGTGTGGTCGTCGAACAGCCGTTGGATCATCATCTCGGGGCTGAGGATCGCGTGGGGATCGCACCTCTGATCTCATTGGAAGGCACGTGAGAACGCACGTTGGGTCATGCATTGGATCGTGCTGCCGTATCCGCGACCATCCATTCATCCACGTAGAGAGTTTCGCACCGTTTGATGAAGATCGCGGGCCCAATTTGGTACTCATGCCCACGCTGTCAATCACATGCGCCCGCGAGGATTCGACCATGCCCCCACAGCTTGAGAATGCCTCTCGCAACCAATGCGCTGCAGCGCTTTTGTGTCGAGAAGATGTTTATACGGGTGTGGCAAGGAGTTGATCTTGGCCATTGGATGGAATTCCAACGGCCGAGATTAAGGCTACTCTAATGAGAGTGTTGAGACCGACGATGTGGCAAGCTTAGGATTGTTGGATGTTGATCCAACTGTCTTGATCTCACGGTGGAAATGCCTTTAAGGTGAGGCTGTGGCTGCGGTTGATATTGGGCGGCTATGATGGCACCACATGGCGCCATCATGGCCATCCATCATCTTCTATGCTCCGTAGGTGGCACCACGGACATCAGATTGGGTCAATTTTCACGCTATTGGGCTACGATCGTCAATGCAGATCCTTCCGTGAGGTTGGATTTGTCATTTGAAGCTTTGAATTGCGTCACCTAGTCCGTTACCCGTTGATCTTCCTTGGACTGCATAAGGTGCTACGGGATTCCGATCAAGATGATTTCGGAGGCGTTGGACTTCGATAATCGTCTTGATCGGATTTGTATGGTCGGATCATCAATCCGAGGCCCCGAAATAATTCTCCTTCTCTCCTGGCCATAAAAGGATACGTATTAACTTAAGCTTTATGAAAACCATTCTAAATGCAGAATGATGCATGCTATGCAATATTTATAATATGGAATGCATCTCTAAGCTTATGAACATGCATAAATAGGCATTTAACCTAAATGGATGTGTCTACATCACTCTGTGATCTCGTCCTTGTGCTGTTTCTACATAGCCGCATTGGTCTTTTGTATGCCAGCCAGGGTTTGAGGAATCAGAGTCATTTGATCTTCCCTTGATGACCCGGATTGATAATTCGGATTGGGCCTAGGCTGAGCAGGCTGATATGGGCGTGGAGCCTGTGGTTGAGGCTGGAATTGAGATCTCAGATTTTGATTATTCCCTAAACATGTGAAGTTGGGATGATTATGCCATCCAGGGTTATAGGTGTTTGAGAATGGATCATTCTAGATGGCGTGGAGATCCTCATAGGTCTGAGGAACTCCAGAGAAGTCAGAATACGAGGGTTCAGAGTTCCCCCAACTAGAGTAGGTAGACCTGGAGTTTCCTCCAAAACTAGGATTAGATGGGGGTGGATATGAGTCCATCCCCTTATGAGAGTGGTGGTAAATGTTATGCACAACTTCCCTACCAGAGGGCAGTTGCACATATGTGCTCTACTGTGCTGAGTTGGCTCTCTGCAAATGTTGAGTTAATTCGTCCACCTTCTTCTCAATAATAGAGACCTTGTCTAGGTGACTGGCCATTAGTTCCAGATCAACGGATGCAGACAGTCCTTGAGTCTCATGTGTCCCCCATGTGTTTGTCAATGCACGGGTAGTCGTTTGGTCGAACATACCCATAGATTCATTATTTATGGAGTTCTTGCATATGTTCTCAAGAATCTCCCAAATGGTATCTTCATGCTGACCCATGATGTTGCCACCACAGGTTGCATTGACAAAGAGTCTAATATCCTCATGGAGTCCCTAGTAAAAAGACTGGACCTATTCCCATTTAGGAACTCTGTGATGGGGGTATTTGCACATGAGATCTAGAAAGCGATCTCATGCCTCATGAAGTGGTTCTCCCAGATTTTGTGTAAAGTGTGTGATCTGGTGCCTCAAAGCATTCGTCCGACCAACTGGGAAAATTTCCTCAGGAATTCATATTGGAGTTCAACCCAAGTGTTGATCAGACGGGTCAAAGTTTGATACAAGTGGACAACCTTATCCATGAGAGAGAAGGAGAACATCTTCATGAGTAAAATATCCTGATTCTGAACAGGTGGCTTGAAGGTCTGGGCCAAATGTCTCAACTGCTGAATGTGCCCGAAGGGTTCTTCAGAGTTTAGCCCATGGAATTTGGGGATAGCATAGAGCATATTGAGCTTGAGTTCAGTATCAGGTCCTCCAACCGAGATTTGTACCCTGGGTTAGATTGCTACCGCAGTGGGATTGCAATGATCTTGCATTTGAGGATGTTGCGGTGGGTTCATGAAAGCCTGAAATAGATCTTTGAGGTGCTGTAGCTAATTCTAGAGATTGGGTTCTTCTTCTTGATTCTCCATGGATGTAGCTGGAGGAGATCTGGGCTCAGAAGCAAAAGAGTTGGAAGAGATATCAATCTGGTCGAATGGTAGCACAAACAAGTGAGTCAAGGCTTGGCCTCGACGAGAATGAACTGCTAATGGAGGTCTCAAGGGTGATCTTAAGAACCTCCTCTCGAACATGCATTAATGAGCTAGATGGGGAATAGAATGTGTAATGGACCCAATTGAGGCACCCAAAAAATCTTTGGATGATTAAGGAGGTTCGAGGTGGATGATACCCCTTGATCAAAACATCACTCACCCAAGAAATACTTGGGTAGCCAGGAAGGGAGAGTCTCACGATAAAGCGTCTCCACAGGTTACAAGGTTTCCCCCACCTAACCTTCCTTGTCACTGAGAATCCAAGTAGATTAGAATGAGCAACTTGACCCCTTAAGTCTACCAATTTTAGTCCTAAATTATGGTGCTTTGAATTTCACTTGAACTTTAAAATTGATTGTGATTTTTGACCTAATTTGAAGGTTAGTTAACCCACAAGGTGGGTCAACTTCACCTAACTTGTCCTAAAGTTTAAGATGAGTTGGGTAATGAACCTAAAATCACCCTGAATGGTTTGCAAGTAGGTTATTAAGTCCCAAGTTTTAAGGGTTAAAGTGAATGTTAGGGTCTTCTTGCTTAGATCAATTCAATCAAGGCTTGGATGGCATACAATGTGGGAAATCAATTCTCTTTTAATTCAGGCAGGTGTGTTTTCCTTAAACCCTAGAGTAGAAACCTTAATTTGGCTTTTTTCTTGGTCCAATTCTTTCCAAATTGGGCACCTAAGGCTCAATCAAGAAGGTGAATAGCCTTAGGCACCTTAAGTCCCTAGTAGATGTAGAAATCTGGATGGGGATGCCTAAATAAATCAAATCAGGCAACTCAAGTGATTAAGTCTAAGAAAGAATGTGAGTTGATTCTAATTGATTCTTCTTTTTAATTCCTTCCAGAAATAGGGGCTTAAGAAGAAGGAAACAAGATTACCTGCCCCTGGAGTAGTTGTCGTGCAGTTGATCTTCTTGATGAGTACCTTGCACAGCCACAACAAATTAGATAAAACAAGTTAGAATTAGATTAGAATTGTAAATAGTGAAATGAAACTGTGTGTTATTCCTCGGCAACAGTGCCAAAATGTTTGCGCGAAATCATCGATGTTTAATGAAATGCAAATGTAGTATAGTCAACAAAAATGCAAAACACTTAAATTTATAAAACTCATATTCAAAAAGGAGTCTGAGGTCATTTGTAGGGAGCAATTGTGCAATTTAATTCACCAATCATAATTTATCAAAAGAATATGCAATTGAAATCAATAAGATGCTCAAAATGATATTTCAATAAGAGCTAGAAGAATAGTGCAAAAAGATCGGGTTAAAATGGTGATTTGAATCACCAAATTAACCCTTAAGTTTAAGCTCGCAAATACTCAAATAAATGAACAGTAAATCACAACCATTAATCCACGTCAGTCAAGTACTCAAATGTTCCCACAGTAACCAGCAGAATCAATCTCAGACGATAGGACAAGCTTCCAGATGCCTTAGCAGAAGATGGCATAGCACTAACAGAGCACAAGGCTCTCACAAGAGCCTTAGATTGTAAGGCACAGCACAGCAGAAGGAGCATAAGGGCTTCTCTTCTTCAAGCCTCAAAAGAGGCACAGCAACAACCACAAAGGCTCAAGGACCTCACATAAAGCCCGTAGAGGCTAAGTGTAGAGAGAGGGAGAGGGCATGAATCCCAATACAGAGTAAATATCCTATCCATGATGTGGGACTAATATTCCATGTCTTCTTCGCATGGCAGCTGCAGGTGGTGTGGCTTCTGATTAGGGATGAAGGAAGCCTTGGCAGCTGAAATTGACGGCCTGGGAGGGAACCCGGAAGTGTCCTGCAACACCTAGTCGTGGTAGCGATGAAGCACATGGCAGAATAGATGCAGATGGGGTCGGAGAAGTAGGTGGCGATGACGGAGCTCTGGTGGATACCTAAAACAACAAGTATAGCCTCTTGGCCTTGTCAGATACATTCAGAAGGGTCACCATGTGAAGGCGAGTGCGTTGGTGGTGGTTACATGCGGTGAGGGGGCGTGTGGAGGCCTGACGGTGTCGATAAGGGGTTAGGGCAACTCAAGTCTTGAGACCACTTGATATAAAAACATGAAATATTTTCAGAAGATTCAAGTGGAATAAGCTTAATATAGTATATATATATATATCTTCTCTGTTAAGTTTAATTCATATCTTTGGCAGACATTTAAATCAGATCCTAGAGCAAATGTCCAATAAAACCAAGTCCTTTACCCCTAGGAGTAGCCCTTTTGAATTTTGTATGAGACATCTTACAAAATAATACTACAATCCAAGTTTCTGGGAATTTAGTAATATACAATTGAACCGTAAAAGAAAGAAACTTTTTCCTTACGGTTGTTTAGTCATGAATTAAAATCATAAACACCCATAGAGTTTTCTATTTGTCAATAAAAATAAACCAAGAAATACGAATATAAAACTAAACTTAACAAAATAAACTAAAAGCACATCAAGAACTCACATTGCATAAGAACTTGTACAGAAAAGGTAGAAGAATTGAAATGCAATTGTCTCCATTTCGATATTAATTATAATTCTTCCTTTTGGATCACCAAATATAGCTAGAATCAATGGCTTATTCCTTACTGATAGTATTTCCACACACCAAAAAGAACTGTCATAGTACATCATAACTTCCAAGAAGTACACAAAATTGAAACATGGTGCCTCCATCTTCCTATTAGTTAAGACATTTCCTTTAGAATAACCAATTACAGCTAGAATAGATAAGCATGGTTGTGCGACTGTACATTTAGCATCACCTTGGATTGAATAGCTGTCTTAGCATAGCAAAAGAAATAATTGTCTAAATTTTAATTCTCCTGCTTACCATTTTGAGTTTTTTTAGCTCCTTCATGGCGACCCTTCCCCTCCATCTAGTCTGAGTGACAATTGAAGCCCTCTTTACTTTCATGTAATAGAGATGTTCTTTATGGCTTTTCCATTGGGCCTGCAAAAATAAAGTGAATAAAATCTCTCCTGGATGCAAATAAGATGAGTTCGGGAAGAAACGTAGATACAAGAACTACCTGTATGACTATGGATGCCTTAGTATGTCTCCAAAATCTGAATTCATTGTGAGTAGCCATTGTTCTCAAACTCATTTGCAACGCAAGAATTGCCACCCTTAACTGTGAGTATGACTTTTTCTGCAAGGTGCTTACACAAGTTTTTCTGAAGCTTTATAGCAGCAACCTCCCTTTTCATACAATCATATAGTTTAGAAGCCAATCTTCCTACAAAGCACATATGCAAACAAAGAATTAACAGAAGAACACAAAATCAGCATTACAAACGGCCACATTATGTTGGAATTTTTTATAGAACCTCTGCATATTGACTGCAATGTGATGGAAGCTTCTCGTAAAGCAATAAATCATTTTCGTGTAATCACATGGTAGTGCTCTGTTGCTGCTGCTTCATCGCCACCACACCCCTCCCTTGCACAAGGTACACAAATGTGATTTACTATAATAAATGACAGTCAACACACGAGGTACACAAATTACTTTGTACCTACTGCTGCTGCTGCATCTACTGCTGCTATTGCATCTGGAAAGGCGACTCTTTTTGGAATAAAGATGGAAAAGAAGCAAATATATATAATACCTGCTAATCCCCAAAATCTATCTATCTACCTATGTGAAAACAAAAGGCAAGGCAGTAGCAGAGTGAACAAAATTTGCATCAATCTGGAAAGGCGAGTGAGGTGTGAACAAGCTACTATACATGCCACCTTCAAAGTCTTCTTCGTGTTCAAGATCAACCAAGATTCAATTGCTTGATCAATTTGTACACACGTTCATTCTAAAGATGTGCCCAGAGTGCCATCTTCTAGGTGACTAAAGACTGGAGCAAGTTGTCTTCTAGCCCTCTATCAAATTGGAATAAGCAGCCATAGTCAATGAAACATCATAGTTTTTTGCCTTTGTGTATGAAGGTACTACCATTTGCAGTGCAGAAATCAGAATTCTATTATCAAATTGGTAACCGCTAAAATAAGAACAACACCACAAATCAAAGTTAAATAAAAAAGGGTGAAAGAAGGAAAAAAGGTAGGTAGATCTGATACCTGAGCTCTTTATTGCAAATTCCAGAATAATAACCAAAGTCCACTACTGCTGTTGGTATTACTACCACTGTGAAACCTTCCAACACCGCTGCCTTGGTTGTTTTCAACAGTTCCATTGGTGGCTGTGTGGAATGATCAACCATTTCTCCTTGGCATTTATTATCATACATATTAAAAGATATACTTTACAAAGAAACATGTTAACCTGGCTCATACATTTACCACAAATGCAAACGTACTCATATCATTATTTCCCAAATTCATATACCACAAATACAAACATACTCATAGTATTATTTCCCAAATTCATATGCCACAAATGCAAATATATATTCCACCATTCATATATACATTCTATCATTCACCACATGCATGATTCTCATACATAAATAAAACACATGTATATATCACATATTTTAAAATGTATACATAAAACTAGACATGTGAAAATAAAAAAAAATCGAGGCAACTATGTAATGGCTTCTATGTCGCCTATTCCAGAACCACCGCAGCCATCATTAGGTGGATGAGGTGGTGATGAAACTATATTTGCATGTGATAATTAATTAATTTTAATGCAGTTTCATAGCTTAATATAGATAATTAACATAATAATAAGGTTAATAGCTTAATTAACATCTTTACATACAACAAATTTAAATAATGTTAAATTACACATATTTGTATATTGTTACAAGATTATTCTATGTATGTAAATATGCAAGTAATGCAGATTTAATGAAATCTTATTATTATAATGACGTGATCAACCCATTCTCATTTTAGCCCCATTCTAAATCCATTTTTATAAAACACCTTATCCCACCTAATTTTAATCCAGGTAACCCTTTTATCTATTTCCCACATATTTCTCTTCATTCATTCCTTCTACTAATTCCCTCTCATTCCCTTATTTCATTAAAATAAAAATAAAAATAAAAATAACACACACACACCCACATATACGCAACCCCTCCCATAATCCCATAACTTACTACGTAACTTCTTCCATTTTCTCTCGTAACCATCTCTCACCCTCTCCTTTTCTCCGTCTCATCCTCCCCGCCGAAAAAAAGTAGGCGGTACCCTTCCTCTCCTCTGGCTCTCAGCCTTTCCTCATCACCACAGCAGCCTTACGCCGCTGGGCTGCGTCTCATCTCCATATCCCTCTCAATCCCTCTGAACCGATCTCTCTCTCCCTCTTAAACTCCTCCTTCCTCCTCTCATTTTTCCGCTCCTTATCCTTCTGCATCAACCGCTCCTCCACCTCCGTAACCTTCCAAACGCAGCTGCAGCAACACCATCACCACCGAAGCTCTCTTCCTCTCCCTTTCCCTCTCCCTCGTAAACTCCCCCTTCTCCTTTTTCCCTCCTACGAAAAATTTCCCCTCCCACAGCCACCGTACCTTCCCTCATCTCCCAGTGCCATCTCCTCTCCCTCTCTCACTGCCACTCATCTCCTTATCCCTCAAAACTCCTCCTTCCTCCACTCATTTTTTCCCCTTCTCCTTCCCTCTACGTGAACCTCCAGAACTCACACCACCAACAGCACCTGCACGCCACCCTCCTCTCTCCCGCTCCCAACCTCTCCTCCCAACGCCAAGCCGCGCCGCTCCACCCGCGACCTCCGCCGACCTCGCAGCACATCCAGCGCCGGCATCCCAACGCCATTCCTCTTCCTCCTCGGCCTCGCCAACTCCCCACGTTAAGCTGTACCACTCCTCATCTCCAACAAGCTGCCAACTCTTCCTCTCCAACGAGCGTCCGTCAGTCGTCGCCTTCTTTCCTCTCCGTTCCACACCATCGACAACCTCGTCGCCGCCAGCCACAACTGCCATCACGTTGGTGCCCCTCAACTTTTCCTCTCCGCAGGCACAGCGACTCCATCTTCGGCTTCTCAACTTCTTCGGCTGAGACACCTCTTTCTCAACATCTTTTCTTTTTCTTTTATATATATATATATATATATATATATATATATATATATATATATATATTGAATGTTTCAGTAACGGTGCTTGTTTAATCATACTTTGTCTTTTAAAGTTTGATATATGTTGTTACGTTCTCATTCTTCCTAATTAAATGTTCTCAAAGTTTATGGAAAGATTAAAAATTATTCGGCAATGGGAATGTTATGTTTTTAATTGTTGACATGGTCTTGTTTACAAGATTTACTAAGTTTTAAATCTCACTTAGTTTGTTGTTAGAATTCTCTTAATTTGTTAGGTAGATGTACGTTTGTTTTCATTAAATAGAAGTCTAAAGTCAAGTTTTGATAAACACATAATTTAGTCTATGTTGAAATAGTTAGTAATTTATATTAATGTTTTAATGTCTGCATACTTTTAACTTATCAAGTCTCTTTTAATTAGTTGTTAAGTTCATTTTAATAAACATTAATAATCTTTGTTATCTCATAAGGAATAGTTAAGGCAACGTTAGATTTTAATTACGTCTCATGTTAATTATTATTTTCCTTTAAATTGCATAACCAAGGTTATCAATCTAATTAGAAAATATTTAGATGCCTCCCAGTGAAATGACTCGAACTCACTAAGTTATTGATAGCTCGATATAAATTTTAAACTTGACGCTCTTATTGCACTACAACGACGTGTTTTAACTATAGCGATTCAGGCACGTCAGGTGGGAAGTGAAAAGAGGAATGATCTGCACCACCTCGTCCCAATGCACTTAAGATTGCCTGAAACTGTGCCTGCATCTACTCCCGTTGTTGTACTTCATGTCTCTGTCGTTCTAGTATATCAATTGTCTTGTCCAACTTTGGCGTAACATCATTTAGTTTCTCTTGAAAGGTCTCCATATGTGTCTGTAACTGTTGCAACCTCTCTGAACCCCTTGATCCCTTTCTTCCATACCAACTAGTAATAGCCTCACTCACACCAGCACTACAAACAAAACCACCATGCTCGAGAGGCATAACTTTCCTAAATGCTTACTCTGTTGTCGTAGGCTGTAATGAGCCAATCTCTGATTGGTCATCCATATCATCACTAGAAGGATGCATCAACTCCATCATGCGACCCTTTAAATAGTTGGGCTTATGGTAAGTTCTCCTAAATGTTTATTACTAAGTTATTCATTACTTGTTTCAATGAGCTTACATGTCTTTCTTGATATAATGGATCAATCTAAACACGGGGGCTATCAGTAGTAGACTTGCTATGACTCTTATAGATCGAAACAGGACCATGTTGTACACCATTATGGTATCTGACTGCATATTTTAGATGTGGTTATAAATTAAATTATCCTAAATTTTAGCTTCTCTTATTTAAGTCTCCTAACTTGCAAGTTTTATAATAGATATTATAATCAATAGTTTTTATATCGTCAATTAAGCTGGTGAAAATGTACTTACATAATTATCCCTCAAGGTATCTATGCTCATCCGTCCCAAGCAGTGAGTTGTAGTGGGAGTTTTCACCTTATTAGCTTTATTTTTCTCATCTTACTCCTATAACAGCAAATTATTGAAATTGGTACTTAATTATTTTGCTTTTAGAATAGAGGTAATTAATATGAAATATTAATTACCTTCGTGTTTTCCTGATCCCAATATTTGCAGCACTCCACCCAATGACCAGCTTGTACTCCTGGTGGCATGTCTCTCAATGCATCCTCATAATTCTTACCAGTAAAGAACTATTTATATATACAGAAAAGTTAGCAACACCTAAAAGTAAATAGTTGTGTTATTGTGTTATTACGAATTCTATATCTATGCTTGTCTTATTTGGCTTTTAAGCTCTTTTCTCCAACTACGAAGTGCCCTCCCTACTGCTTGGAGAATATATCTAGTCGTCATTGGATTTGTTTCCAATCATATGTCACCTACATTTTATATTATAATGAATAATTAGATAAAGGATTTTAAGTAAACCAAATGAATGACATAACAACAATATCATATTAATACCCCTAGCTCATGAATGAACTCATCCTTATGTTGATGAGGGACCTGCCTCTAATCAAAATAGCATGGGGGTATCAACATTCTCACAAGTGTAGAGATCTTGCTATTAAATGGTGAGTAACGTGAACATCTTCCACTACAATTTACTTCAACCGTAATTCGAGTCCGTTCAGTTAATTTTCTCAATTCCAAATTCCTTGTCTTACCCCTTGCCTTTGATTTTGTAGCTTCAGGAAACAAATAGTAAAAATAAAATTATTATAAAGAATTAATATCAAAGAAAATTTATGTGAGAATTTATATATCATTAAACCTTGCTTGACTCTGCACCTGAGATTGGCTCTATGGCTAACTCTGTGGTTGACTATTTTGCTAAGATCGACTATGTGACTGGATCTGAGGAGGGTCTACGAACTGAGATGGTGCCTACTGCTGGGATTGACTTTGGGGAGGGTGTAGGGGATGAGCTGCTGTCTGCTACTAGGACCGACTCTAGGGAGGGTGTAGGGGTTGAGCTGGTGTCCGCTGTTGAGACTGGCTTTGGGTAGGGTGTAGGGGCTGAGCTGGTGTTCGTTGCTAGGATCGACTCTAGGGAGGGTGAAGGGGCTGAGCTGGTGTTTGCTGTTGGGACTGGCTCTAGGGAGGGTGCATAGGTTGAGCTTGTGTCTGCTGCTGGGAATGGCTCTGGGGAGGGTGTAGGAGCTTAGCTAGTGTCTGCTGCTGGGACTGGCTCTAGGGAGGGTGTAGGGCTGAGCTCGTGTCTATTGCTGGGACTGGCTATGGGGAGGGTGTAGGGGCTGAACTGGTGTCCACTACCGGGACTGGCTCTAGGGAGGGTGTAGGGGTTGAGTTGGTGTTCGCTACTAGGATTGGCTCTAGGGAGGGTGTAAGGGTTGAGTTGGTGTCTGCTGCTGAGACTGGTTCTGAGGAGGGTGTAGGGGCTGAGCTCGTGTCTGTTGTTGGGACTAGCTCTAAGGAGGGTGTAGGGGCTGAGCTGGTGTTTGCTGCTGGGACTAACTCTGGGGAGGGTGTAGTGGCTGAGCTGGTGTCTATTGTTGAGACTGCCTCTAGGGAGGGTGTAGGGGCTGAGCTCGTGTCTGCTACTGGGACTGGCTTTGGGGAGGGTGTAGGGGTTGAGCTAGTCTCCGCTACTAGGACTGGCTCAGGGGAGGGTGTAGGGTGATGGTCGGCCCGGATAGGTTGTTAATATGATATTTTTATCGTTGAAATGTGTATAGTGGTTAACCTAATTCAGACCTAACCATCTCTTTACAAAATTTTTAACATGGCCTAGTTGATTTTATCTTGTCACTTTTAGGCCCAGGGTCGAACTCAGGGAAGTGGGGTTCAAGTCGAGTTTCTACGTTTTCCTTAAAACGCGTCTCTTCCGTTCGTTTATTCTGTTTTTGGTATTTTTCTTATTTAGGTTTTTTTTCTGTAATCCTTGCTCTTGAGGCACACCCTCAAAATTGTGTCCTTGGCTTTTAACCAAAACAGAGTTTCAAAACACGTCTTGCTACTTGCAAGACGGGGTACCTGCAAATCAAAGATTATCTTTTCACCTTTATACCTTTTTTTTATCTTTTTACTAAGAAGGAAGCTAACAGATAGAAAGTAAATATAGTAGCTATAGATATATATTTATATGTAGTATATATATAAAGGGGTGGGGGTGGAGGTGACGATGGAGTGTAGCACTATGTCGAGTCAGTTGACGTCTAGAGAGACGCAACCAACACGACTATGTGCCGCGTGGAGTGTGGATGGAGGATGGAAGATGTATGGGACCACGCTTTTTTTGTACGCATGTATCAGGGAATATCAGCAACTGGTGCAGATATCCCCGCGATACAGCGTATAATAAATAACATGAAAGTATATGTACATATGTATGTATATAAGTAAATATATCTATATATATATATAAATGTATAGTTATATATGTATAGATATATATATATATATAGATATATATATGTATATATATATGTATATAAGTATATATATATATTACTATATATATGTATATATATATATATGTATATAAGTATATATGTATCTAGATATATATATATATGTGTGTATATATATAAGTATATAGATATGTATATATATATATGTATATAAGTATATATGTATATATATATAAGTATATGTATAAGTATATAGATATATATATACGTGTATATATATATATATAGAGATATATTATATATATATGTATGTATACATAACTATATAGATATACTATGTATATAAGTATATATATATAATAGATATATGTATGTATATATATATATATGTAAGTATATATATGTTACTATATATAACTATACGTATAGTGTAAGTGTGTGTGTGGGTGTGTGTGTGTGTCGGTGAAGATGTGTGTGTGTTGGTGTAGTGTGTGTCTGTGAGTGAGTGAAAAAGAGAGAGAGAGAGAGAGAGAGCGGGAGAGAGAGAGAGAGAGATAGAGAGCGCCAGAGAGAGAAAGAGCGGGCGGGAGAGATCGCGAGAGCGGACGATGGCAGCGAGTTAAGACGTCTGCTCGCGGCGGCGGACGTCTGACGCCGCGTCGTCTGAAGGCGGAGGCGGACGTCTGAAGACGGCGGGTGCGGGCGCGCCTTCGCGCAGGGTTCTGCAGGCCTGCGTGAAGGCGACGAGCGGGCGATGGCGTGGAGGAGCGAGCGTGGAGGAGGTTCTGCGGTGGTCGCGGAGGGTCGCGGGGGTCGGCGCGAGGCCGTAACCGGCCGCTGCAGTGCGCGCGGCGGACGGCTACAGGTGCAACTGCGAGGCGGACAGAACGGAGACGGAGGCGGGGAATGCCCTGCAGACGCGCGCGGAGGCGGTGAGCGACTGCGGGGACGGTCGCGGAGGAGCGGGAGCACCTGCTGCTGCTGCTGCTGCCGTGGCTTCAAGCTTCGAAGCTTGGAGCGGCGGCAATGGCGTTAAAGAGAAAAAACGAAGCGAGGGAATGCACCACGCCCACCGGCTCGTCGAAGAGCTGGGCGGTGGTGCTCCCACTGTGGTGGTGTGCACCACAGTGGGTTCTCCTGCTCGCCGGGTGCTTCCTCGACGGAGGGCCGACGTATGGGAGGGGAAAGTGGTGGAGAAGATGGCTGCGGGTTTTTGTTGCTGCAGCAGCTGCGTCACGAGGATGAAGCTGCAGCTACTTATAGAGGAGGGGAGAGTGGCATGCCGGCTGCAGTAGGGAGAGGGTGTGCGAGTTGCAGCTATAGGGAGCGGCGTTGGCAGGGAGACGTGACGGGAAGAAGTGCTGCGTGGCTGCTGCATGCAGCTGCGGGAAGAGTGCAGCCGCGGGAAGGATGCAGCTGCGGGAAGGAGAGAAAAGAAGAAATCAAGAGGAAAAATAAAAAGAGGGTGATTTTGCAAGGAGGCACTTGAAGAAAAATGTAACTATGTAGGCGATTGTTTCACTCCTCTTCCTCTCTTGATTAAATGCATGCATGCAAGTGTTTTTACAAATACGATTACAGGATCCTATTATGCAATGTTAATGCTAGAAAATAGCACAAGAAGGTGTTATTACAGGCGTGTTTTGAGGTGCAAACATATACCCCCATGCCTATCTTTTGCTAGTCCCTAGCAAAATAGTATTTAGAAATGATCTTAAGCTGAAGATTTTCTTCTGAGGTGATACAGGTGTGTTTACTATGGAATATTGTGAGAACCAATTGTAAAGAAGACTACCAGTACTTTATGTCTCACATGACATAGATCATCTCTCAACTAACCAGGACTCTTGATATTTAAACCTTAAGTACGATTTCCAGGACCTAGGAGGTTTTTGCCGTACTCGAGAGCTCAAGAGGTTATGGTTGTGCATAGTGAAGGATCAAGACTGACCAGATGAACCTTAAGACTCACTCCCAGGGTTTCACGAATTTTTAAGTACAAGTTGGTCCCAGTTTCAGCTCGTGTTTTTGGATTGACCCTTAAGATGATTACGGAAAACTCAACTCCCATTTTCTGATATTTTTTTGTGGCTCATCGAAAAACAAAGTATGCAGACATTTATGAGATATACTGGCTCTTTTAAAACATCTTTTTTTTTTTTTCTTCTTCTTTTTTTTCTTTTTTTTCTTTTTTTTTTTTTTTTTTTGAAACACGTGTCAGTATATCTCTTACAACACATTTTGAAGGAGCACACTTATTTTTCTTTTTGGTGGGAGAGTTTCTTTTTGGTGGAAAGAGTCACTCCTAAACACAAGACTAAATGCTGGGATAAAAAGTCTACCTGCACGCACAGGTAAGGACTCCACCTTCCCTAATGAACACTAGGGTTGGATCTTATGTTCACCTGGTCTTTCCTGATATGTGTAGTGTGAACCAAACTTACTTAAGCTCTCAAGAAAAAGCAAACCAACGGATCCTGTACTGGTGTCTCAGGTACAAGAATACGTCCTTAGTTAAGAGAGATTTTGATCTATTTCGTCAATACTTTAAGTGAATTAAGCCGAGCATGAGCGAATCAAGCTTCTGTGGCCTGGAAATTCTTCAAAACAGAGGTTGAATATCCATAAACACTTATTAAATTTTTTTGTTTCAGCTTTCAAATCATTACTAAACACCATTTATTATTAATATTTATATATTTTTTTTCTTTTTTTTTCTTTTTTTTTTTTTTTTTGCATATTTATAAATAGGTGGGAACTGTATAATACCATAACATACCCGGATCCTATGGATGCCTATCCACCCCCCCATGCCAAACAATGCTATGTCCTCATATGCATGCAGGGAAAGGCAGAGGAAGGATGGAAGATCGGGTAACAAGAGCTGAGGTTCAGGGTATAGATCAGGGTGGAAGGGTGGGTGGATGGTGGGTGGTGAAGAGAAAAGTGAAGTGATTGCGATAGAGGTGTGAAAAGTGATGGTGGATGGTGAGTGCTGTTAGGGTGCCTCCCAACAAGCGCTGAATTTAATGTCCCCAGCTGGACTCAGAATGAGGCAAAGAATTAGTTACCCTCCAGCAGGGCAACGGTTTCTCCAACGGGGGCAGGTTCATGAGTCAGATAGGGTTTCAAACGCTGCCCGTTGACCATAAATTTACGCCCAGATTTGGGATCTTCGATTTCGACGGCCCCATTGGGGAATGGTCTTGAGACCAGAAAAGGACCAGTCCATTTGGACTTTAATTTCCCAGGAAAGAATTTGAGTCGGGCATTATAGAGCCAAACTTGCTGAGATGGCTCAAATTCTTTCCGCCTAACATGGCTGTCGTGAAAAGCCTTAGTGCGCTGTTTAAAGGTTAGAGCAGAATCATAGGCTTCACGACGGAGCTCTTCCAGCTCTTGGAGTTGGAGTTTCCTTTCTCGTTCACACAAGTCTGGGTCGAGGTTACATTGGCGAACCGCCCAATAAGCGCGGTGCTCCAACTCCACAGGCAAATGACAAGGCTTCTCGTAAACGATTCTATATGAAGACATACCAAGGGGAGCCTTGAAGGCGGTCCGATATGCCCAAAGTGCGTCAGTCAGCTTGTCGGACCAATCCTTACGGTCAGGCCGAACCGTTTTCTGGAGAATCTGCTTGATTTGCCGGTTCGACACTTCCGCCTGGCCGTTTGTCTGAGGATGATACGGGGATGCGATACGATGGTGGACTCCGTACCTCCTCAGAAGTGCCCGAAAAGAAGCATGGGTAAAGTGGCTTCCTCCATCCGAGATAATGGCCCGAGGGATCCCAAAACGCGCAAAGATATGGTCTTTGACGAATCGGGTGGAGATAACATGGTCAGCACGGCGCGCGGGAATAGCCTCGATCCATTTTGAAACATAGTCGACGGCCACGAGGATGAATTCGAAGCCGTTGGATGGAGGAAAGGGACCCATGAAGTCAATTCCCCAGATGTCGAAGATTTCCGCAGCTAGGATGTGTTGCAAGGGCATCATGTCACGACGTGCCATTGACCCTAATGACTGGCACCTAGTGCAATGTTTGGCATAAGTGTGCGCGTCCTGGTGAAGGGAGGGCCAAAAGAAACCGCACTGCAACACCTTGGCTGCAGTTTTCCTCCCAGAGAAATGGCCTCCACAGGCCTGATCGTGGCAGGAGGATAGCACACTGGGGAACTCACTGTCAGGAATACAGCGACGGATGATTTGATCAGCACCTATCCGAAAAAGAAGTGGATTATCCCAGAAATAACACTTTGCTTCTGCCATGAGATGCTCGCGCTGGTTTTTAGGCTAGCCACGTGGAAGAGATCCAGAAGCAAGGTAATTGGCAATGTCGGCATACCACGGTCCACTTGCCACATTTATTGCCAATAGGTGCTCATCAGGAAAAACTTCATTAATTGGCAGAGTAAGTCCAATATGGTCAGGGTCCAGTCTGGAAAGGTGATCAGCCACAACATTCTGGGCTCCGACCTTATCACGAATCTCAATGTCAAATTCCTGGAGTAGAAGGATCCAACGAATCAGTCTAGGCTTGGCATCCTTCTTGTGCATGAGATGGCGAATGGCCGCGTGATCAGTGAAAACAATAACGTGAGAGCCCAGAAGGTAAGAACGGAATTTTTCCAGCCCAAAGACGACTGCCAGTAGTTCCTTTTCAGTGGTAGTATAATTACGCTGGGCCTCGTCCAACGTCTTACTGGCGTAGTATACCACGAAGGGGTGTCTATCGCGTCTTTGTCCCAGGATGGCTCCGACTGCAAGGTCTGAAGCGTCACACATAAGTTCAAAGTTGAGGGACCAATCAGGCGGCTGGAGAACAGGGGCCTTGGTGACAGCATTACGCAGCTGCGTGAATGCTTGTATACAGTCAGGGCCCATGTCGAAGGGCACGTCGGTTGATAGGAGATGAGTTAAGGGTCGAGAAATTTTGGAGAAGTCTTTGATGAATCTCCTATAGAAACCGACGTGTCCCAAGAAGGAGCGGATTTGTTTGACAGAACCAGGCACAGGTAAATCAGCAATGATATCGAGCTTAGCTCTGTCAACCTCGATACCCCTATCGGAGATGATATGTCCAAGAACAATTCCCTCGTGCACCATAAAATGACTTTTTTCCCAGGAAAGCATGAGGTTTACATCAATACATCTCCTAAGGATGCGAGTCAGGTTGGCAAGACATTCGTCGAAAGATGGTCCAAAGACTGAAAAGTCATCCATGAAGACCTCGAGAAAGTCACCCACCATGTCATGAAATATCGCCAGCATGCATCTCTGGAAAGTTGCTGGCGCGTTACAAAGTCCGAACGGCATCCTTCTAAAGGTGAAGGTGCCGAAAGGGCAGGTAAAAGTGGTTTTCTCTTGGTCTCGGGGGTCTATTGCCACCTGGTTATATCCTGAGAATCCATCCAGGAAGCAGAAAAATTTATTTCCCGCTAACCGCTCCAGGATTTGGTCAATAAATGGTAGCGGGAAGTGATCTTTCTTGGTTGCAGCATTGAGTTTCCTATAATCTACACACACTCTCCAAGATGTAGGAGTGCGTGTAGGGATGGATTCGCCCCTGTCATTGACACGGATGGTGAGTCCTGCCTTTTTGGGCACAACGTGAATCGGACTCACCCAGGGGCTATCGCTGATCGGGTAGATTATACCCGCATCCAGCCACTTAATGATTTCATTCTTAACGACCTCCCGCATGTTAGGGTTGAGACGTCGCTGCATCTCGCGAGAAGGTCGAGCCTCCTCCTCCGTATATATACGATGAGTGCAGTAGGAGGGACTAATACCAGATAAGTCTGATAAAGACCATCCAATAGCTGCCTTGTGTTCTAGGAGGACCTTAGTTAGTTTGCACTCCTGCTCCATGGTTAATTTTGAACTGATGATTACAGGGAGCGTTTCATTTGGTCCCAGGAAAACATACTTGAGTGTATTAGGCAGCACTTTTAGCTCGGGAGTGGATGGGGAAGGATCTGGCATTTCTTGGGACGAGAGTGTCCCAGACGAGTAGGAGAACAAGTTAGGAGGAAGAAACTGGCCTTCAGATTGGCCAAGAAGAGGGGCTTCTTGGATAGATGGATCCAAAAATGAATAGCCCCAGTGAGAAGTATATGGGCTCAAGGTCCCAGTGTGGATTTGTAAATCCGCCTGATTTGGCGGGGAAGAAAGGGCAATTCGGTCTTCATGAGTGTGGACCGATAGTGAGTAGCCCGGATATGACTCAGACCACGAGGTATGGGAAGCGGAGAAAACCTCGTCAGAAGTCTGGCCAGGAGAAGGTACTGGACAAGGGAGGGATTGGGGAACGTCACAGTATGCATTGGTCAGGCAGTTATCAGTGTTTATAGGTAATCCGCAGCAGTCCGAATAGGTCCCAATTAGTCCGATACACGCGCTGACGGCCATGTCCTCGTCAGACGTGTCATCCTCAATGCAATCGCAATCAAAGTTCTTGGCTGCCTTGAATATGTTAAGCTTGAGCTTCTCAGATCCAACGGCAATCTCAATACAGCCCGACTCGCAGTCGATGTGGGCGCGGGCTGTGGCCAAGAAAGGTCGACCGAGGATGATCGGACAATCAGAAAGTGAACTAGGAACTTCCATATCTAAAACAAGAAAGTCAACAGGAAAACAGAGACTGTTGACCCTAACCACCACGTCTTCCACCACACCCTTCGGGATTTTGACAGAACGATCTGCCAACTGTAACGTGACAGGGGTGGGTTTCAGATTTCCCAAGGAAAATTTTTTGAGCATGATGGTCGGTATGAGATTGATGGAAGATCCTAGATCAAGCAAGGCACGGTTAAAACTGCAGCCTTGGATGCTACAGGAAATCAGTGGTGTGCCCGGATCTTTCTACTTCGGTGGTAAGTTTGACAGTATAGCACAACTCGCATGAGGCGAGAGAACCACCGGATTCTTAGTCTTCTTTGACTGTCGCCTGGGTGTTGTGTAGTCTTTGAAAAATCGAGCGACAGTAGGTATGTGGTCGATTGCCTCGAGCAGGGGTACCTTGATTTCTACATCCCTGAACAAATTACGTAGGTTGTCAAAGGCCTGCGTATTTTTCTTTTTGCCTTTTGGCTCCCTTAGTAGAGCCTCAGGGAATGGGACTGATTCTGGCACAAGTTTTGGTGCATCATCCTCTCGCGAATGCGGTATGCATCCCGAATGAGAGGGCGAAGAAGAAGATGGGCCAGGATCAGGTCGAGGCGGATCGACGGTTTGCTTACCGCTCCTCGTAGTGATAGCATTGGACGATGCGGGTCCAGTGGGATCATACGGTGGAGGAGGGTTTGCAATGGGGATATAAGAGTGTGGTGCTGCAGCAGGATTAGCCTGAAATCCCGGTGGAATGCTCGGAGCTTGCAGAACTTGATTAACCTGTCCCTGAGAAGGTCGTACCTATGGTTGAGAACCACGGGGCACGAAATTTCGCGGGTTTGGAATAGGTTGGGTGGGAAGAGTGCCCTGAGATCGAGTCGCCATGCGTAGTTGACTGATCTCGGCATTCTGCTGCGCCAATTGGTGCTGAAGAGAGGTCATGTTCTCTTCATGGCGCTTTGACATTTCCGTCATCATTCGCATCAATTTGTCAAGAGGGCTTGATGCGTGTTCAGTTTGTGGTACGCAAGGGCCTGATGGCGGATTTGCCATAGGATTAAACTGGACCCTTGGGATGACGGGTGCGGACGGTCGCATTGGTCCACCCGCGGGGTTTTGGCGCTGCGGGTTGTTGGACCATGCAAAGTTCGGATGATTACGCCACCCTGGGTTATAAGTGGCAGAGAACGGGTTGTTCCCCAGGGCGCAAGCATCTTCTATGCCAGAAGACGCGTCCGCATGTAGATATGCATCTGAGCACACGGAGGCTTGGTCCTCCGTGTCGAAATACTGGCTCGCAGAAGCCAGTTCCACATGACTTATCGAGTCGCTTGGCGCGACACTCGGTAAGGAAGGTCTAACGGGGTTTCTCGGGATAAGCCTGGTATTAGAAGAACTTGGATTGTGACGAAGTGGTGAAGAGGTGGTGTTTGCCATAGATCGGGCGGGGTTGGCCAGAAGCTCGTCCAGCTTCTTGTGCACGACGAAGACTTCATCCAGTTTTTGTGCAATAAGGCTTAGATCAGTGGATGAATGGGAGGGTCCCGTGTCAACTTCGTGGACATTTCGGGGCTGGCTGGTACGATTAAAGGCGACAATGGAAGCATTGTTCATCGAGTTTTCACTCATATTTTCAAACAGCTCGAATGCTCCATTCTCGTCTTTATTCATAAAGTTCCCTCCGCAGGAAGCGTCTGCAATCTGCTTCAAAGTCTCATTTAGCCCATAGTAGAAAATCTGGGCTATATGCCACTTAGGCAGACCGTGGTGCGGACACTTCCTGAGGAGGTCGTTATACCTCTCCCATGCCTCATGAAATTGTTCGCCGTTTTGTTGCGTAAATGAAGTGATAGCACGGCGAAGCGCATTGGTCCGCCCGATTGGGAAGAACTTCTTGAGAAACGCTGTTCGCATCTCTTCCCAAGAGTGGATGGTTCTCCCAAGGGTGCGTAACCATTGCGACGCTTTATCCCGTAATGAAAATGGGAACATCTTCATGAGGACTATAGATAACCCGACATTTCTTGGTTTAACGGTTTCAGCAAGTCGGGTTAGGTCTTCCAAGTGGAGAAATGGGTCTTCACTTGCAAGACCATGAAAGTGAAAATTGATTAGGCCAATTATGTTTGGTTTTAATTCAAAGTCGTCCCCGCCCATGGGGACCCGAATTTGTCCTATGGTCTCTGTAGCAGCGGGATTCTGATAAGAGCTAAGAGACCTAGGCTCCTCCCGTTAGGGAGGGTTCTGCATTTCCTCCAATGTTTCCCGAATGGCTTCGATTTGCTCATTATACATTTCCATTTGGGCTTGGAGGCGGGTTATGGGATCTAAGGCTCCACCACCTGGTGGGTTCTGAGGGCGGTTTCCTCCCTCGGGATTTGGGGGTGGGCGTGCAGCCATGTTTGTGGAGGAGGAGGACGATTCGACTTGTTTTCTAGATTTATCAGTCAATTCAAATAGTTCAGGGTTTTGTGACCTCCTCCTAAACATGCACTACCGCAGGAAGAATTGGGGAGATGAGAAGGGAAAAAGGATGAGAGAAATGACGCCGCAAAGGTACACTTGATTACAAATCAATACAGTCAAGTTCCTAACCTCTACAGTGTGCCCTTAGACCTAAAGATCTAAGTTACCTACTATCACGAACTACGGAACCGAATGCGAGCACCGCGGAACCACCGGGCCAGATTGAAAGGCCGTTTGCCCCAGTCTTAGACACCCGATAGCACGCGGGAACTCTCACCAGCACGTAGTCGCTACACACAGGTAGTTAGACCTCCAATCCTTAGTAAGGGTCAAGTTACTACCAGTTTTAATTAGAGGCTTAGGGTCAAGTGCTTTTGGAATGTGAAGGGCGTTGTTTACGGGTAATGCCCAAGTGATTGATTTTAAGAGTGTGTAAGAACAAGCATGCAACGGGGAAATCTCCCCGAATTGAAGTTTTTATTGGCGAATGGTTTTTAGAGTTCAGCCTTAAGTAGTATGAATTTTAGGGTTTTGCTGAATTACCAATTCAACCAATCTCCGGGTTTTTGCAAAAATACAGGTTTTCCTTCTAAAACCCAAGAAACCCTTCTTCAATTATCAGTTAGTTAATGCATGCTAAAATGCAATGGGCTACCCTAAATGGAGATTTCTAAGTGTGGATGCACGAATCAGTTTTATATCAATGTGACAGGGAGCCAAAGCATTTCAATTCAAGTGCTCCCAATCACCAGAAATGATTTCCACACACAAGGCTTCAACCAAAAGATAAAGAAAATAAAATTGTTGGGGTTGAAGTATTCAGGATCGAATCACAGGCAAGTTTGAAAAGTCGTGGTGGGGTTGGAATCAACTCAATTCCAAGTCTCCCCACCAAAAATGTGATCCTGAATTAAAGATAAGTGAGGCAAAAGAGGGATACAAGCAATCTTTTTCTTTGCCTCAAAGAATACTTCCCACGGCGAAAAATCTAAGAATCAAGATTCTCGGATTTTCGCTATGCGAAGTAAGGCAGGAAATCCCGGGGCAGTGGGAGTGAAGACAACCAATCAATCAAGTGAATTTTAATCCACTTGCTCTCAAGAAATCCCAAGAAGTTTTTCTAGTTTTTAGCTTTAAATTTTTTTTTTTTTTTTTTATTGTGGTGGCAAGTTAACCCTAATTTGATGAGAAAAGAAAACCTACTTGTTCGACAACGTGTGCAAAGATCCAATGCGATGTCGACGTCTTCACGCTCTCGTTCCCGCCTTGGATCTGCTCACGTCCTCGACTTCGTCAGCCTTCTTCTCCTTCCACCAGGTTCACCTGCACACCAAAAACAACAATACCCGTGAAGAGAGAAGAGACAAATTTAAAGGAATTGGATAGAAACTTACTTGAAAGCACACCTCCCCGGCAACGGCGCCAGAAAAGTTATGATGGTCGGCCCGGATAGGTTGTTAATATGATATTTTTATCGTTGAAATGTGTATAGTGGTTAACCTAATTCAAACCTAACCATCTCTTTACAAAATTTTTAACCTGGCCTAATTGATTTTATCTTGTCACTTTTAGGCCCAGGGTCGAACTCAGGGAAGTGGGGTTCAAGTCGAGTTTCTACGTTTTCCTTAAAACGCGTCTCTTCCGTTCGTTTATTCTGTTTTTGGTATTTTTCTTATTTAGGTTTTTTTTTCTGTAATCCTTGTTCTTGAGGCACACCCTCAAAATTGTGTCCTTGGCTTTTAGCCAAAACAGAGTTTCAAAACACGTCTTGCTACTTGCAAGACGGGGGTACCTGCAAATCAAAGATTATCTTTTCACTTTTATACCTTTTTTTTATCTTTTTACTAAGAAGGAAGCTAACAGATAGAAAGTAAATATAGTAGCTATAGATATATATTTATATGTAGTATATATATAAAGGGGTAGGGGTGGAGGTGACGATGGAGTGTAGCACTATGTCGAGTCAGTTGACGTCTAGAGAGACGCAACCAACACGACTATGTGCCACGTGGAGTGTGGATGGAGGATGGATGATGTATGGGACCACGCTTTTTTTGTACGCATGTATCAGGGAATATCAGCAACTGGTGCAGATATCCCCGCGATACAGCGTATAATAAATAACATGAAAGTATATGTACATATGTATGTATATAAGTAAATATATCTATATATATATATAAATGTATAGTTATATATGTATAGATATATATATATATATATAGATATATATATGTATATATATATGTATATAAGTATATATATATATTACTATATATATGTATATATATATATATATATATGTATATAAGTATATATGTATCTAGATATATATATATATGTGTGTATATATATAAGTATATAGATATGTATATATATATATGTATATAAGTATATATGTATATATATATAAGTATATGTATAAGTATATAGATATATATATACGTGTATATATATATATATAGAGATATATTATATATATATGTATGTAAACATAACTATATAGATATACTATGTATATAAGTATATATATATAATAGATATATGTATGTATATATATATATATGTAAGTATATATATGTTACTATATATAACTATACGTATAGTGTAAGTGTGTGTGTGGGTGTGTGTGTGTGTCGGTGAAGATGTGTGTGTGTTGGTGTAGTGTGTGTCTGTGAGTGAGTGAAAAAGAGAGAGAGAGAGAGAGAGAGCGGGAGAGAGAGAGAGAGAGATAGAGAGCGCCAGAGAGAGAAAGAGCGGGCGGGAGAGATCGCGAGAGCGGACGATGGCAGCGAGTTAAGACGTCTGCTCGCGGCGGCGGACGTCTGACGCCGCGTCGTCTGAAGGCGGAGGCGGACGTCTGAAGACGGCGGGTGCGGGCGCGCCTTCGCGCAGGGTTCTGCAGGCCTGCGCGAAGGCGACGAGCGGGCGATGGCGCGGAGGAGCGAGCGTGGAGGAGGTTCTGCGGTGGTCGCGGAGGGTCGCGGGGGTCGGCGCGAGGCCGTAACCGGCCGCTGCAGTGCGCGCGGCGGACGGCTACAGGTGCAACTGCGAGGCGGACAGAACGGAGACGGAGGCGGGGAATGCCCTGCAGACGCGCGCGGAGGCGGTGAGCGACTACGGGGACGGTCGCGGAGGAGCGGGAGCACCTGCTGCTGCTGCTGCTGCTGGGCTGCTGCTGCCGTGGCTTCAAGCTTCGAAGCTTGGAGCGGCGGCAATGGCGTTAAAGAGAAAAAATGAAGCGAGGGAATGCACCACGCCCACCGGCTCGTCGAAGAGCTGGGCGGTGGTGCTCCCACTATGGTGGTGTGCACCACAGTGGGTTCTCCTGCTCGCCGGGTGCTTCCTCGACGGAGGGCCGACGTATGGGAGGGGAAAGCGGTGGAGAAGATGGCTGCGGGTTTTTGTTGCTGCAGCAGCTGCGTCGCGAGGATGAAGCTGCAGCTACTTATAGAGGAGGGGAGAGTGGCGTGCCGGCTGCAGTAGGGAGAGGGTGTGCGAGTTGCAGCTATAGGGAGCGGCGTTGGCAGGGAGACGTGACGGGAAGAAGTGCTGCGTGGCTGCTGCATGCAGCTGCGGGAAGAGTGCAGCCGCGGGAAGGATGCAGCTGCGGGAAGGAGAGAAAAGAAGAAATCAAGAGGAAAAATAAAAAGAGGGTGATTTTGCAAGGAGGCACTTGAAGAAAAATGTAACTATGTAGGCGATTGTTTCACTCCTCTTCCTCTCTTGATTAAATGCATGCATGCAAGTGTTTTTACAAATGCGATTACAGGATCCTATTATGCAATGTTAATGCTAGAAAATAGCACAAGAAGGCGTTATTACAGGCGTGTTTTGAGGTGCAAACATAGGGGCAGAGTTGGTGTCCGCTGTTGGAACTGGCTCTGGGGAGGGTATAGAGGCTGAGCTGGTGTTTGCTGCTGGGACTGGATCTGGGGAGGGTGTAGGGGTTGATTTGGTGTCCGCTACTGGGACTGGCTCTGGGGTGGGATTAGGGGTTGGGACTGGCCTTGATGAGGGTGTAAAGGCTAAGGGTGTGCATGCCTAGGTCAAAGCTTAGAGTGAGGCTGTGTATTTTGTTGAGGTCTATGCTGAGGTCTAGATTTTGTAAGAGTATGATGTGGGATCATGGCATGTCGAGTATGAGATCAAAGTTGAGTTTTAGATAGTGGCGAAGTCTGAAGATTGGTTATGTGGGAAGGCAACTGGAGTTGATGGTCATGCTGTGAATGGGGTTGAGGATCATGTTGGGGCTCAGGCTGGGTGTCGATGCCACCCTCGTGTCCTTGGGCCTACTCATCTGGCTCAAATGAAGAGTCATCACTGCACATATCAAGACGACACTTTTTGTATGCCATCAACTTCTTAGGTGCCATCTACAGATGTAAAAAAGATTATTAATTACAAAAAATACAATAGAAGGATGATTACATCATCAAATATATTTATCAAAAGATAAACTTTGATAAAGTGAATAAGCACATCTTCTAAATGGAAGGTACTATTAAATTCTCCAAATTTCAGGGCTATGAATGTGACCAATTTATTTATTCCAACTTGATGCCACTATATGTAGAAAATTTCACTTTGATTATTCCAATAGAATAATTTTAGTTTGATTATACTTTATGCCACTATGTGTCGAAAGTATAAACTTGAAAATAGAAAGCTTACACTTATATGATTCATTAAAAAAAAATCATAACTTTGGTTACAGAAAATATAAGAGGAGCTACAAAATATAAATGGATGATTGATACTGGCATGCTTTGCAAATTAAAATCGGGGTTTGGAGGACCCGTCGTCATACCTCGCAAAATGCATCTATCAGATAAAATTTATAACTGAAACTCGAAAAGTGAGTCCCAGGTCGAACACGGGGAGGTGAGCATTTGGTTTTGAAAATCCGTGTTTCTCTTTTATTTGTTTTTGTTGTTTTTATCCTTTCTAATTTTTTTGGTATTTTAATAGGGCAAGAGATTAGGTCGATGAAAACTTTACCTAGCTAATCTACTTGCAAATATAAAAGAGTGAGAGAGAGAAACAATCATCTGTTTATCAACGAATGTTTGTTACACTATGAAAGCAAAAAAAATCTACACTACGAAAGCGTAAAAAGATAGAATGAGGTGAGAGAAATCCCCCTCGACTGTTGTTTAGAGGATGACTCGCTTTGACGTCACCTGGAGGAAGGTGGTGAGTAGCAGGATGAATGGGGACGGAGCTGGAGGACGGAGGGTAGGGCAGGGTAGGATGGCGTCGCGGCGAGGATCTTCTTCCTGAAGGGCGATGAGAGGATGGCCACGAGATGCTCCACGAAGGGGGATGAGAGGAGGAAAAATATTTGGTTTTCTACTCTAGAGGAGCATCTCGGGCTTGGGACAAGCTCTCTCTAGAGTCTTGGAGGTGGTGAGAGGAAGAAAGGAAGAGATGATGAAAAATGGGAGGGGTAGGGGTCCTTTTATAGTGGAGGAAAGATTCAAATTCGTATATAGGACATTTAGTGATGGTCATAAACGTCATTGAAGATCTTCTGCAAACGTCACTGAAGATAGCCCACGCACCCACGGTGCTGCTGTGCTGGCGCGTGCCATGTCGCGTGCCTCCGTGTGCTACGCTCCTGTGTGCGCTACCGCTCCACGTGCATGCTTGCCCACGCTGCTGTGCACATGCGGTGGTGGGAGCGTGCACAAGGGCAGTACATGCAAGCGCGTGGCACGGCACACGCCAGCGCAGCAGCATTGTGGGCGCGTGGGCTATCTTCAGTGATGTTTGCGACAGATCTTCAGCGACATGACCGTCACTAAATGTCCTGTATACGAATTTAATTCTTTCCTCCACTATGAAAGAACCCCTACCTCCCATTTTTCTTCATCTCTTCCTTTCTTCGTCTTACCACCTCCAATGCTCTAGAGAGAGCTTGTCCCAAGCTCGGGATGTTCCTCTAGAGTAGAAAACCAAATATTTTCCCTCCTCTCATCCTTCTTCGTGGAGCATCCCGTAGCCATCCTCTCACCGCCCTTTGGGAAGAAGTTCCTCGTTGCGACGCCGTCCTGCCCTGACCTCCATCCTCCGGCTCTGTCCCCATTCGTCTCGCTCCTCACCACCTTCCTAAAGGCGATGGCAGAGTGAGTCATCCTCCGAGCAACCATCGAGGGGGATTTCTCTCACCTCATTCTATCTTTTTACGCTTTCGTAGTGTAGATTTTTCTTGCTTTCGTAGTGTAATAAATATTCGCTGATAAATAGATGATTGTTTCTCTCTCTCTTTCTCTCTCTCTCTTATATTTGCAAGTAGATTAGCTAGATAAAGTTTTCATCAACCTAATCTCTTGCCTTATTAAAATACCAAAAAAATTAGAAAAGATAAAAACGACAAAAACAAATAAAAGAGAAATGCGGATTTTCAAAACCAAATGTTTGCCTCCCCGTATTCGTCACGGGACTCACTTTTTGAGTTTCGGTTATAAATTTTATCTGATAGACGTGTTTTGCGAGCTACGACGACGGGTCCTCCAAACCCTGATTTTAATTCGCGAAGTGCGTCGATATTATTTTGGTGTTGTTGATCTTCGTTGGACTGCATATAGTGTTACGGGACTCCGATCGAGGTGATTTTGGAAGCGTTGGACTCCGATCGTTGTCTTGATCAGATTTGTATGGTCGGGCCATCAATCTAAGGCTCCAAAATAAATATCATTCTCTTATGACCACAAAAAGGACGCAATTAACCTAAATTATATACTATAAATGCAGAATGATGCATGCTATGCAATATTTATAACATGAAATGCAAATCTAAGCCTAAGAACATGCATGAATAGGCATTTTACCCTCAATAATTATGCCTACACCAATGATGTCATACTTTTTATAGCCAACAGTGATGAAAGAAGTATGCTAAAGCAAGTAAAAGATCAACCCAGTACAATAAGAAAACCTGTAATGGAGAAAATAAATGAAAAAAATTTTAAGAATGAAATAATTAAACTCTAGAAAATAACTTAATTGAAAACGTTTTCCTCAAATATCAATATCCATTTTACCATGACCTATTTCTCCATCTTGTAGCACATCTTGATATGCTTCAGAATCAAAGTTGGGATTCTTATCATGTTGTATATGATAATAATCACGTGGCATTGTTCTTATTGGTGCTATCTATCCATTGCTACTATTATGAGGCACATAGTTCAACTTGACAAGCTAATGTAAACGATTCAAATTCTTGAAGAATTATATGATTCTTATTCAAACTTATGAAACCAGTTTCTTTGTCCACTTTAATACCATATCTGTTGTTAAAAATATCAAACTAGTCATACTTAAATAAGACGACTCAACGATCATGACTATAGCTTACTTCCACAATATCTTTGATCTTTCCATAGTAACCATCACAACTAGTTTGTATGCCATCACATTTCACAATAATGCCTGAATGTTCTATCACTTTCAAATCATCAATTGATTGCACTCTAAATCTAAATTAATTTATTATATATCTAGAGTGATAATATGCATGATTTAAAGGTATGTTCATTATTACATCAAAATCTTCTATCAATTGTGAATCATTGTTTTGTTTCATTTCTTACACATGAGTTCTAAGCCAATCAATGAAGTCTTCTTCATATCTAGAAATGTGCGAAGATTGTCGAAATTCATCATAAAAATCCAGAATCTACTTTAATATATATATGAGCTAATCGTTGATCATGTTCAGACATTGGTTTAAGTTTTGTTCATATGATTGGCCTTCCTCGGATATCAAATACAGAAAAATAATCTTCCACATTTTTATAGTTTTGTCTATCATCATTCCTTTCTAATCGATTGAATCGATTATCTAGACCATCCATATACATCGCACAAAAGTTGATGCATTCTTCTACAAGATACTCTTCGACAATTGAACCTTCTGGCTTAGCTTTATTCAAGACGTAGTCTTTTAATTTTTTCAAGAAGCGCTCAACTGGATACATCCACCTATACTGAATTGGTCCAGTAATCTTTCATTCGCTAGATGGAGTATAAGATGTACCATGACATTGAAAAATGCAGGAGGAAAAATCTATTCCATTTTGTATAGTGTGATCACAATTTGCTTATCCCAATAGTCTAACAATTGAGAATCCAATGTCTTTGAACATAAAACCTTGAAGAATCGGCTTATCTCCATCACAGAGTCAAGACTGGTTGAGGAAGCACTCCATGAATTGCTAATGGGAACAAGATTTGCATGTAAATATGGCAATCATGACTCTTTAGCCTACTTATCTACTTCAATGCTTCATTTACATATGTAGAAAGTTGTGATGATAATCCATTTGGAACCTTGATATTTTTTAGAAAAGATATCTTCCGTCGTTGCTCATCCTTCAAAGATATAATGCCTTAGGAAAGTCATAACTACCATTATCTTTATGATTTACGTGCAACTCATGATGAATGCCCCACTTCTTCAAATCATTACAGGTATTCAATGTATCTTTTGGACTATCTATTCAGTTTAGCATATCTAAAATGTTATCCATAACATTATTCTCGATATGCATCACATCAAGATTGTGATGAACTATGAGATCTTGCCAATAAGGGAGCTCCATGAAGAATATGCTTTTCTTTTTAAATCCAGAATTACATAAGTCTTTAAGATCTTTTTGAAATAGACGACCTAATCGGATATTACCAATCTATTATAACTTCTCTATTATTTTGTATCCTGATAATCTGATTGTATCTGTTCATAGAAAATTTTTTGGATTCTTTGTTGAATAGCAGCATGATTTACCATCAAATTTATCTTTAAACTTGGATTATCGCCATCTATGTCAATTGGTAGGAATCTATGATACCCTAAATAACACAATTTATTGCTTTTAGGTAAACGCAAGTAATGAGTATCATCCATACATATAGGACATGCCAACTTTCCTTTAGTGCTCCAACCAGATAAATTTGCATAAGCTGGGAAATCATTAATAGTCCACAACAGTGCTACATGCATCTTAAAATTTTTTTTTTAGCTGCATCATATGTTTCAACCTTATTATATCATGACAATTTTAACTCATTGATGAGTAGTTGGATGTAAACATTGATTTAATTTCTTGGTTCCATTTTCCTAGGGATGAGAAGTGTTAGCATCATAAATGAAGATCTCATACACATCCATGACGGCAAATTATATGTAAAGATCATCATTGGCCATATTGAATATGATGGATGCATATTTTTGAAAGAATTAAATCCATCACTTGCAAGACCAAGCCTAACATTATGTGTTTCCTCTGCAAATAGAGCATGTTTGTTATTGAATGCAGCCCACTCATCAGAATCTATCGGATGATGTATAAGTCCATCTCGTGATTTGTTATTATGATGCAATGTCATCCACTTTGCAGTTTTAATCGACATGAAAAGGCATTATTGTCTAGGAATCAAAGGAAAGTAGCGTAGTACCTTCCTTGATCATTTCTTCCCTCATGTATTTGAACTGGTATTTTCTTCATATCTTCTTTCTTCACATTGCAGGAAACTATTCAAGCATGCATTTTCTTTAGTGTACAACATACAGTCATTCTTACAAGCATCAATCTTTTCACACTTCAAGCCAAATATGCAAAACTATTCTTTCGCATCATACCATGACTGAGGAAAATCTTTGGGATTATTTAACAACTCTTTTATGAACACAAGGACATCAGATATTAACTTAGATGTTGCCTTATTCATGACTTTAACTTGAAACATTCTCAAAAGAAATGACAACCTTGACATGAAATTAATTCCAGTAGCAATAGGTTCTGCTACTACCTTTAGTGCATTATAGAAATGATTACAATCTCCAAACATATTATCATTATCTATATTATCAGCATTTGTAACCCTAATCTCTTTTAACATCTCTGCAACATTATCACCTCTAATATCTTCAATATGATTATCAACATCATTATCAATAGAACGATAAGTGATTTCTTCTCCATGTGAGATCTAGACTATGTAGTGAGACCACCAATCGGTAAAAATTAGATGTTCAAA
Source organism: Thalassia testudinum (assembly GCA_037157565.1). NCBI lineage: Eukaryota > Viridiplantae > Streptophyta > Magnoliopsida > Alismatales > Hydrocharitaceae > Thalassia > Thalassia testudinum. The sequence goes on from JAZHRO010000080.1 coordinate 2,366,826, forward strand.
TACCATGTTACGATCATGTATAAATCCATTTAAACAACTTTTGCATGGACAACAAATTCTCTCATAGAAGTCTCAACTTCTATATTGCTTCCTATCTTCATGGAATGCCCAGTCTAAGAATGAAATCACTCTGCTCTTATATAAAAAATAATCAGAAATCCTCAAACCAATCCAAGACTTATCCATGGATACCTATAATCAAATAAACCCACAAATAATGAATGTAAGTTACATAAAGAAGCATCAGATATTTGTATATTTAGTTATTATTTTCACTTAATAGCTCATCCTTGAAGATTTGATCACAACATTACTTATTACATGCAACCTGTGTCTGGAGAAATTTCAGCAGCATCTCCCTACACTTTTCTAGTATACCCCCAAGACTAACCTCAACTAGATTCCTTTAACACCCAATTTAAGGTGCTTAAGAAACCTAGCTAAGTTTAGTTAGTATACCAGAGGAGCAGAAAGATGTCACAGAGATTTCTCCAAACACGGATTACATGTAACAAGTAACACCTAAGTTGTAATCAAATATTCAAGAACCCTCCTTAGTTCAGAACTTTACCGAATTGGCATGTTATAAAGATAATACATCATGCATGTATGTGAGATATACATACATCAATGCATTATCCGTATGACATGATCATAAGTCTTGAATGAGCAGGTATATTAATACAATTTTACCTATCCTTTTAACTTGTACCCTAAGGGTTATATTTCTTATTGTTTGTCATCGAGTGCATCTAAGGTTGTATAAGTGTGGATATCTACAAATTGCATAAATAAGTACTAACAAATAAAAGAAAAGTAATAACATAAGTCAAACATTGTGTTATAATAGAAAGTAGTTTTACATAGTTCTCAAGACAACGTGATAGTTCATAAAGGGAGTTTGCAAAAGCACAATAGATTGGATGTCACAAGACTTGGCTAATTCAGTAACTAGTTTGGTTGCCAAAGGACGATTTACATTAGCTTGATAGCCATAGTATATATATAACAAGAGTATTGCTACTCTTAGATTGTAATTTCTCTTGCCAATAACAAAAGTATTAGCTAGACCAAGGTGATTATCGGAATATGTTCTAGGTCCCCTAAAAATAAGTACATTTCTTTTTATCCCAATTGTACATAGAAGTGGTAAATACCCTAAGTAGTTAGTTGAACAAAACCTATTTTGTTTTCCTAGTAAAACTGGAAGATTACTTGATGCCCAGGCTACTCTTAGAAATTTACTCCCTAGAGGAAAAGTATGTACGCACTCATGACTCAATTGCCAGATTACTTGCCATCTCCATATGACTATATTCCTAGTTTCCTCTATCAAAACCCTTCTTTTCCTATTATAGTTTATTATACAATAAGGACTAGGATCTCAAGAGGGATATAGAGCCCTCCAGGACATATGCCTTTTTATTAAACAAGAGTATTATACCCACTTGAAGTCCTTGCACCTGCACTATATCCACACCTATGGATGTCGCAAAAGAGCAATCCTTAATAAAAGTGATCGGATAGCATATTATTTTTCATTGCATGTGCAAATTAACGTCTTCTATATAATGGGTAAAAGTGCTTGCATCCACATTTTCTCTTTAATTTATTCAAGAATTATATATCACAACTTTTAATTTTAGTCATCATATTTCATCTCCCTAAAAGGGTCATATCGATAAACATAACCTCTCTTTGGATTCCTCCCTTCCACACCCCTCCCACACAACAACCCAAATTTCTTTCATTGCTTCAGACTAAGTATAAGTTTGAATAAAGAATGGATAACAGGTTATTTCTACTAGAATAGGTGCTCTAGAGGGTCATTAGATCGTGCAAGGAGGACAAAGTGTTTACATATAGAACAATCATTATCCTTTTCTTAATTTAGTTTAAACTAAACCAATCCATGGTCCTGTTATTATTTGCCTAAAGTAGATATATGATGTTTTTGGTCATTAAGGTGAATGTAAATTCTATCAAACATGGAAGCAATTGATTGAGAGAAATGATGAATTTTCCTTTCATAAGTCCGACAATAGAATCGAATTGGTTGTGAGAAGTCTATCAACATAGAAACTAATTATATTAGAGAAATCATATTGAACATAAAAAAAAATAGATCATATTGAACCTGTAAGCATCACTCACTTGATCAGTATTTCGGTGGTGTTCTCTATCAACGTGGGAGGTACGCTCGAAAAGTTATTATACGCCAAATTCTTTCTAAAGAAGAAAACCAGGAAGGATTAACAACTCACAAATTTTTTGCTTATTTAATTCGAAAAGAAAAGAATCTTCCATGCATGCAAAATTAATTCCTACAGTATACTTACTACACTAAAACACCTAGGTCAATAGATCTCCTTAAGCCAATCCGCAGTCAATAGATCCACCAAGTACTATAACAACAATAACCCTATCAGTTAGGATATCAAGAGAAGTGGAGTTGGAGGAGGAATGGATGAAATGAAGTGTAGTTGCGGTAGTGGTAACAGAGGTGCTGTCGGGGAAGATGAGGGAGGAAGAGAGGCGGTGACCTCGAGGAGGAGGAGCAGCGCTACTGGGGAAGGGATGGTCGGGGGAGGCACCTTCGTCAAGAGAGGGAAGAGGGCAGCAAATGGTCGAGGGAGCTACACCGTCGGGGAGGGGCCCTGGGAGTCGAAGGAGGGGGAAGGTGATAGGGGCAGCAGTGGGTTTTCGACGGTTTTCTAGAGGGGAAGAAGAGGTGATGCTGGGGCGGGGATGGTCGGAGGAGGTGCCTTAAGCTAGAAAGGAGGGAGCTGTGTCGTCGGGGATGGTCGAGAGATGGGGAGCTACACCATTGAGGAGGGTCCTAGGGAGTCGAGGGAGGGGGAAGGTGATGGCGGCAGTGGGTTTAGGGAAAAAGTGGAAGGAAATTTTTTTTCGTACCAAAGCCTAAGGTGATGCCTTCAAGTGGAACCATGACCACAGGCTTTGGTGACGGTTTTTAAAACCGTGACGGAAATGTCAGTAACAAAATAATTATCCTTAATTTATTTAGTCACGGTTTTAGGCAGAATTGCGACCATAAGTTACTTTTGGTCACGGTGTTTAAAACCGTGACCAAATAACCATGACTAAACCTTAGTTTTCTAGTAGTGACACATGGATAATCATATCACAAAATGGTATCAAATACCAAATATCATACTACACATCAAATATTATTTAAATGTTTAATGCTTTTTACAAAGGTAATTAAATGTTTAACTTTATAAATTAAACATTTATGGTCTAAATAGAGAGCTACTATTTGTTGGTTAAACATTTAAGATTAAATGCTTAACATATGTTATAAAGAAAAATTAAACGCTTAACTTTGTAAATTAAATGTTTAATTTCTGTTATGTGTATACTGATAGGTATGTTTTGAAGAAATTAAACGGTTCATTTTTTTTGGTTAAACATTTAATTTTAGGACTTTTTGAATTGATGCATCTTTCCATTTTTGGAACATTTGATTTTTAATCCAAACATTTAGAATTTGAGTTTTTGGTAGCTTTTAAGGATCCTATTACACATGGAAAGTCATATTGCAAGCTTGATTGTCTAATGTAAAAAGAAAATCAGGTTGATGATTTCATGTAAAACATTAAAATCATTACACATACAACTTTTTCCTTGTGTATTCCAAGAAGATAAACACTTATGAGTAGTATCGAGATTACAACGGAAATGAGAATAGTATACAGATTCCATACAAAATAGTATTTAGATTCCATATAGTGCATACACATCCCTTATGAATTTGCTCTCTACCAAATGAGGATAATAAAGTGATAAAGCATAATTTATTTCTTTATTACAATAACAAAACTCAACATATTTTGATGAAGTAATGGAACTGGGGAGTCTTGGGACAAGGGAGTGTGGATGGTGGTGGCCAGAGAGGAGGAAGGAGGTGGTGGGGGGCGTGGTCGGAGAGGTGGTACTGGGTGGTGGTGGAAGAGGAGACTGGAGGGATGAAGGGGGTTGTGGTGGAGGTGGTACTATGGGAGTGAGGAGAGGAAGTCATGGAGAAAGAACCTCTTACTACAATGATGGAGAGGCCCAACGAGGAGGAGGACAAAGGTCGGAGTCATCGTCGAACTCAGAGGCACGCTGTGGCTATGTGAGGGTTCCTTGCGATGGGTAAGAGCGAGGGAATGAGGAGGGATGCAATGGTGAGGGCACAGGGGTTGTGATGGGTGTGGGAGTTTGGAAGTTGTAACGTTGTCGACTCTTCAAGTTTTTTTCTTTTTAATTCATGGGATGGGTGGACCGGCCAGGTCAATTTCTCTATTCACACCAGTTGAACCAGGTTTTGGCTGGTTTCACGGGTTTGAGGCCTTTCATATAAAAACCAATTGGTTTGGCTGGTCCACTGTCGGTTCCTAATTAGATTGGTTGGACCGACCAATCTGATCTGATTTTTAAAACATTGGCTTATGCTATTTCATTACACAAAAGAACATTGTATTTATCAATTTCATATCATTTGATATGTATGATTAATATTTTCCCACCAATTGGAACCCTCAAAGTTAAAGTTATGCCAACAAAATGCACCACCATCACATTGGCTTATGACTAATGTGTTGAATGGTCAAATCAGACAATTCTCATGGATTTTGGTTTGTCATTCATGCAATACATCCCATGCCAACTTTAAGCCTATTAAAGTACATGACAATAATGGCCTCATTTACAGCAAACAAGGGATCAGCATTGGGTCAAACTGGCCCGACCTAGCTAGAGGCTCAGCTCGATTGGGCCAACCTAAGTTTGAGCCTAAAATTAACTTGGGTTAGGTTTAGGTTATAAATACGACCCATTTATTAAATGGGTTGGGCCTTGGGCCAAGATGGCCCAAACCTAGCTTGGTTCATTGGCCCATTTATGGGATCGCCATAAGGTCTAACCCGTGGGCCCAATTACATTAATATATATCATATATGTATATATATTCATACTGTCTATCAAAATATATATCATATATGCATCATACATGAAACACTAAATAAACATTGACTATTCTTGCTATCCTTTTACCAACAAAACCTTAACCCCCATGCTCCTTGCAACTATAAGTTGTGCAATGCAATCCTACAATTTCATTCGAACTAGATATGAACCATTGACTTTTTGCATAAAGAAAGTGTGAACATCCAAATTCGAACCAAATATGAACACACAGGATGAGTACTTTTACTTTTTATTGTAATTTCCCCTTGATTATATTTGGTTGGCTTGTCATATGCTATATATGTTAAATATTTAAGCCAAATATTTGCAATGCAAGTAGCTGGATCATTTTGGTTGGACGTGTACCTACGAGGACTTAATGATCTTTTAATATACACAAAAGGAAAATATAATAATCTCATCATTTATATAATTGCAAAAGATAATTATCCTTTACAAGTCATTTTTTCTTACTTGTATAAAATTATATTATTTTTTATACTTTTAAAATAATTATTGATGCAAAACTCCACTTATATATTATTTTACAAGTAGAAGTGAAATAAACAATTAGACCATGACTAAATGGGTTGGCCCGACCCTACCCAAGCCAATTATTTTTTTGGGCTGGGTTGGGCTTGGCCCAAGAAAATTTATTTTGGGCTGGGCCTTAGGCTATTTTTAGCCCATTTATTAAATGGACTTGAGCTAGGTCTAGCCTAGCCCACAAGGGCCCAGCCCAATGCTCATCCCTATAGCAAGCAATTAATATTTGGGATGGCTTTGCACTAGAATTCACATCGATGGAATTTCCACAGCTAATCTTGAGATATTTCTCTTTTAAAAGTGGTCAAGTACTCCAACCACAAATCGTTTGTCCCTCGCTCACATATTTACTTGGTTTTTAATTCCTTTGATTTCAATTCTTCTTCATTCCTCTTCTTGAATTTCCTTCAATAATTTAATTTTATTCCTTAAACGTCATTCCCCACTCTATAAATACACTACAACATTTTAATTCACATCTACCTAGTCTCCCACCAATAATCTTACCTATACACATCTTCCATAGGATAGCTCCATTTCCCTTGTATCCCAGCAAATTTTTGCCACCTTGGCCATTCTTTTGATTCCGTTATTGCCATTGTTGCCACCATCTTTAATTGTGACCATGCATCATCTCCATGCACGCTGCCGTCAACATCACCTTGCACTATCTCATCATCATCAACTCCACCTCTACACCACTCCATAACCTTGAGTAGCTTTGGAATCAAGGAAGGAAGATGCATTCGTTGTGGCGACAGTTATGTGCAATGCTTGTGGTTCCACTTGGAGGTCTTTGTCCATGAATTGCACGTGGGTTGGGGTTTGGATTCGTCTTCATGAGGAATTATTTTATTATATTTTTTTTTACATCTTTGTGTAATCAAACCTATGATTCAATTGTATATCCTATTCTTGTTTGGTTATATAAAAAATTAGTTACTCATCTTTTTCCATAAAGAAAAAAAAAATCTTCACATTCAATTCTAGTTGCTAATTTGCATTTCAATTGGTACTTTAGGAATATATTAGAATCAGTTTTGCAACTTGTAACCTCTTTATGGATTGATCCGATTCAACACTTGCTACATAGTTTTGGTTTATCGATTTTTTTTTAATTGCACTAGAATGATGAAGCAATAAATTTTTGGTGCCATTACTGAGGAGGTTTTTGGCAGAAATACTTTTTTATTTTGTCACTAAACTACTGATTTTGATTGCATTTTTAGGACATATCATTGCATTTGTACGTTGCATTTTTCTTCACACTTTGTGTGCATTTGGGTCACACCCTTCTGATACGTGCATAATTTGCACTCGATTTTCACCCACTATTTTGTCACATTTTCTATTGTATTTTGGGTATTGAGACATGTCCAAGGCCTTTTCCTATGGATCTTATTAAGCTTAAACAAGAAAAGAGGCTGACCATAAAACAATAAGGCAATCCACAACAGAAAACAAGGAATTGGTTACCCAATTCTACCTAAAAGGTGTACATCTGGGAAGAGTATGATGACTCCCATGATTTTCACTATAATTGTGGTTATTACAAAAGAACTCTCTGGAAAGCGATACCCTGACATGATGTGAATCATCATTTATTTTAAATAAGACACGAGTATGGAAACATGCGTTGCAATGCATTATGCAACACGTGGGCCCCACTCATGTTTCCATTTAAAGAAGAAAGCAAAGCACACCGGTTGGAAATCAGAATTAACCTGCTGAAAATGAGAACACGCTGGCTGGAAATCAAATCCATCAATTGAAAATCAAGTAAACCGACTCAAAATGAAAATACATTGGTTGAAAATCAAAATACACCAGTTGAAAATAAAAATACACTGGTGCATTTTTCCTTTCCATCGGTGAAAAATGATTTTTCACTTGGAATGAGTTTTTTCACCTATGGGAAGTGGTTGTTTACTTGGGAAGTGGTTTTTCATCTATGGAAAGTGGTTTCCACTAGTGAAAAATCACAGCACACCGGTTCAAACCACCACTCTCACTTCACACGTTGCAATGTGCATTTGTTTACTTTTTGGCTTTAAAATATCACAGCAATAATGTCTGGAACTTAGCGCTCCTGAGGTCCTCGGATTTTGAGTGTTATGGATTGAAGCATAGTTGTCGGTCACTGATCGTTATGTGCCACATGACCCACGTTGGTCGTGTCTTGTAACAAACGTCATTCGGCCGAATAGTCACACTCATCTGGCTAAAGCAACTACTTAGCATACCAGTTGTCGTTGGTTGTCTCGTTGCTTGAGTGTGTTGGCTGTTGTTGTTGGTCTTATCACTTGACCCAACATGTAAGTTTTAGCAGACTTGCCATGCTATAGCTTGGTCGATAACTTTAGGTGACTCGACCTTTTATTCACCTACCTAATTTAGCGAAATGGGTTGAGCTCTTCCTGGTAGGTCTCACCCGCTTACTTTTGTAGTTGGGTTTGTATCATATTAAAGGCTATCTTGGGCTGATTATCAGGCCCATTTAAGGTGCCTTTGTTAATTTGGGCCTGGTAGGCTTAGTAGGCTTAATTGAGGATTTTTCCTCTCTTATCATTTGCCCCTATTCTCTTTTCGTTAGTGTGCTTACTATGAGAGTATTTTAGTTGAGTTTCTATCTTCCTTGAGGTTGTCCCCAGTAAGTCGTCCTTTCATCTACACGAATTGGATGGTTGATGTTCTACTCATGAGATAGATAAGAAGAAAGAGCATACATCATAGTAAATGTGCATAGAAACTCTAAAACTTTTATTCTAATTGAACTCAAAAATAATGAAAGCGAGATTTTGAAAACAGAGTCTAAGTCATTCTAAAGGAGGCAGATAGACTAATTAACTTTTCTAAGATCTATGGAATAGATAAATACACTAGATGTGAAATCAAGACGAACTAGACCAACTAGAACTGAATCAAAACTAACTAGAACTATTAGCAAGCATCAACTAGAACTAGTAATGATAATAAGTACTAGAAATAAGATACCAAGAATAGAGAATCAACTAGAACTTTTATTAAAGAAATCAGAGTTGGAAGAAGTAGAATAGTGATTACAACTAGAAGAATGATTAGAAAGAAATATAACTACAGCTAGAACTACAATATAAAAATTAGAATCTAAGGTCGCGAAGATGAAGCGCGGAGTAGCGCAGTAGTACATAGATGCGAAGGTGAATCCAAGAATCTCCAAGAGGAGGGTGTAAGGTATAGGAGAGGCTAAAGTTCTAGTTGGTTGATAGATACACAATTATTCATGATAAAATGCCTATTTATGCATGTTCCTAGGTTAGTTAGAAGTATGTAAAACTTTTCCTCTATTCCTCTGGCATCTTCTTGCCTCTCCAAACAGTATTAAATAAATTTGTAAGCCAAGTTATACCCCATTCTCCCATCATTCTCCAAACGACTATGGGAATATCATCAGGCCCAACAACCCTCCCACTTTTTATCATCTTCAAAGCCTCCTCTACTTCTTTCTTTTGTATCCTTCGATAACTTTCCCGATTCACATAATCTTTTGAGTTGGCTAACTCCCTTAAGATGATATCATTCTTTTATTTTTCATTAAAAAGCTTATGAAAATATCTTTTCCATCTTGTCTTTATATCCTCACAAGCTATAAGCACCCTTTCTTCTTCATCCTTGATGTGTCTTACATGTGTAAGGTCCTTTGCTTTTTGCTCTCTTGTTTTAGCTAACTTGAAGATATCTTTTTCACCTTCTTTAGAATTAAGTTTCTTATATAAATGCTCCCAAGATTTTACTTTTGCTTTACTAACTATTTTCTTTGCTTCTTGCTTTGCTCTTTTGTAGTTTTCCATATTTTAATTAGTCTTATCTCGACATAAGGCTTTAAAGCAGGCTCTTTTAATTTTAAGCTTCTCCTGTACTTCCTCAACCCACCACCAAGCCTCCTTTTATCTTGGAACACCACCTTTAGACATGCCTAACTCCTCCTTTGCCACCTTCCTAATACAGTTTGCCATATTTAACAACATTGCATCAACACTACCATCAAGATCCTAAGTCTTTTGTTGCATTATCTTCTCTTTAACTCTCAGTTGCTTTTTCTTAAGATTCTATCATTTAATTCTCAAATTCTTGAACACTATTTTTCTCTTCTTTGCCTTCTTCAAATGAACATCCAACATTAAAAGACGATGTTGAGCAGTTAAACTCTCCCTTGGAATAATCTTGCAATCTTTATAAGATAAATGATCTCTTCTTCTTAAAGCAAAGTAATTAATCTGCATTCTTATTAAGCCACTTTTATAGGTGATCAAATGCTCTTCTCATTTTTTGAAGAAGGTATTTGCTATGAAAAGATCATAAGTCATTGCAAAATCAAGGAAAGTCTTCCCTTCATTCTTAACACCAAAACCATGATTTCCATGCACTCCTGGAAACTCTAAGGCATCTTTTCCAACTTACCCATTTAAATCTCCACCCAAGAAAATCATTTCTTTCTATGGGATTCCTTAAATTATCATATCAAGCTCCCCCCAAAATTTGTTCTTTATTCTTTCCTCCAGACTAACTTGAGGTGCATAAACTGAAATGACATTCAAGATCTCTTCTTCTAAGACTAATTTTATTAAAATAATTCAATCACCCAATCTCTTAACCTCAACCACACTCTCCTTCAAGTCCTTATGAATTATAATACCCACGCCGTTTCTACCTTTGTCCCTTCCTGAATATCATAGTTTGAAACATGTTCTCTCGATTTTCGTTTCTTTTTCTCCAACCCACTTAGTCTCTTGAAGGCAAAGAATTTGAATCCTTCTCCTTACCAATGTATTCACAATCTCCATGAGCTTGCTGGTCAAAGTACCAATATTCTAACTACTGAATCTCAACATGCTTTGTGATACACTTCGATGGCGAAGTAGTAGAACTAGCTTCTTTACTCACATGCATTCCTCATGTGAGAACCCTTGCTTATTTTGAACTACATTTGGGCAGTGATGTAGCGGAACTAACTTCTTTACTCACATGCGTTCCTCATGCGAGAACCCTTGCTCATTTTGGACTACATCCGGGTGACGATGTAGTGGAACTAACTTCTTTACTTACATACATTCCTCATGCGAGAACCCTTGCTCATTTTTCACTACACCTGGGCATTGATGCAGCGCGTCGCAAGTAGGGAATGCCCCAACGAAATCTAAGTGTTTGCTAGAATCCATGTTTTAAGATTCAATAAATTTTACCCTGGCTGTCAGCTACCTAACACAACCCTCCTCCTTTACCCGTGCTTGGGACCGGCAATGAAAAGACACACAAACCTCAACATGGGCGGAGTTATCTTTCTCTCCTCAAAAGTGAAAAAATTAGCCTTTCCCAAAAATCCATTTTTGTGAAAAATAATTTTGCTAAGAGACTAGCAAAACATAAGCATGGGGGGTGTGATCCAGTTTATCATCATTCTTATGCCCTAAAACATATCTAGCTCTTAGGATTTTAACTCCGTAAACGGCTTTTCGAGATGCATTTGAGCATTTACTTAGGATAGGCATGCATTGCATTTTATTGTCTTTTTGATGAGTTTATTTTAGTGTCAGGGAAAGTAGAGAGTTAGATCCCACATACCTTGGCACTTAGGAAGGTAGAAGATGAAGGAGAAGCTCATCTTAGCTGGACCCTAGCTCATCCTAGCTGAATCCCAGCTCCTTCTAGCTGGATCAACTCACCCTTAGCTCCATTCAGTTCATCTCTACTGAATGGTAGTTCAAGCTAGTTCACCTTGTCTCCATTCAGCTCACTTCAGCTGGATAGTAGTTCAAACTAGCTCAAGACAGTTGATTCCAACTCTATTCTAGATCCTCCAGCTCAGAACAATTCACCGGAAGCTCAACCTAATTAGGATTAGCTACTACCATAAATTAGCTAGACTTAGTCAGTTAAAGATGACCTCAACCAGCTCAGGCTAGCTCAAGTTCAACTCCCGGAGATTCAATTCAGCTCAACTTAGTTGTGCTGAGCTACTTGACCTAAGCTAGCTACTCCAGTTAGCTAGGTATTCTTTGGGAAAACCAGACCCAGCTCACCTCAGCTCATTTCAGTAGAAGCCAGCTCATCTTAGATTGGCTTAGCAGCTAGCAAAGAGCTAGCAAGCTAGCAAGCTAAGCCAGCTAAGGTAGCTCCTTGCAAATTCTCTTCAGCAACCACCAGCTTTAGTGTAGCTCATGACAGCTTCCTCTAGCTCCTCTCCCTCAAAACCCTAGCTCCCTCTGCCTCCAACCCTACACCCTACTAGCTAAGCTAGCTAAGCTAGATTAGCTTAGCTAAGTCCACCTCCATGGCACGAAAAAACCTAACCCTACCTCACCCAACTTAACTCCACCTCACCACCTAACTAGTCCACCAAGTAGGCTACCTACCTACACCTACTCCTACTCCAACTTGGCACCACCACCACCACACCTCTTCACCCCAAAACTCCACCAAGAGCCACCAAAGTTGGTGCCAGAAACCACCTCCAACCACCTCCCTTTTGGCGCCATTTTTTCCCTCCAAAAACCCTCTCATCACAACCCTACACGTAAGCCCACAACTCATCCAAACCCTCTACCTAACCCCCTTCTAGAACCTACCTAGGTTGGCGCAAAAATGGAAACAACCCTCCATAGTTGGCGCCACTTTTAGGCACCCCTTAGCCACCATAACTACTCTCCTAGAAACCCTTAGGTTGCTGCCAAATACCCTTAACCCTAGGATCCCCATAACCACCCTTAAACCTAATCCTAGCCATCCATATATCCCAACGCCAACCACCATCTTTCCCTTCGTATGAAAACACCACTAACCACCCACATGAAAACCATCTTCTCCATTAGATTAGGTTCTACCCATACCAGCTTCATCCATGCCAAGGAAGAAGAAGAAGAGAAGAAGATCAAGGGGGCAACCTACTCGCCCCCTTGGTAGTTTCTTCCTCTGCTTCCTCTCCCTTGTGACTTGCCAAGGAGGCGATCATCTTCAACATAGAGGAGACGGCTAGGGAAAGAGGAGCTAACATGGTGGTTGACGCCCACCATGGAGAGAGCTTGAAAGAAGACCAATTGAAGAGAGAAGAGAAGGAGAATTCTATTCAAGTGTGGGGCAACCACACTTGGAGCAACGATCATCCGGATCTTCTACTAGAGAATCCCCCCTTCTTTATCTTTCCATGTTTTGGTATTATCTAGTAGTTAATGTGTTTGTAAGAAGCATTCCACTATCTGTTGTCTAGATTACTAGTAATACAAATTTTCTTTCTGATTTCTATTTTTTGTCTAGTGTGTTTTTCATGTTGTTCTAGTTGTAGTGCACACCACACTCTCTCTTTCTAATTACCCTAGGTGAAATTTCCTAGGATGAGCTTAGAAGAGAGAGTTCCATTCTTATCACTTAGGTTTAGTGGTAGGCTTAATTTTAGCATTGTTCATCTTCACATCAAAATACCCGATTGTCTCTAAAAGCCATAAAAACAATATAAATGAAAATCACAAAAAGAAAGTGTGGATTTGAGAGGTGAGAAAGAGAGAATCAATTCATGTGATTAACGAATTGGCCTCTTTGGATGACCCTAGCTACTCTACTATCTAGGTTTTACAAATTTTAAAAGTTGATTGCGGATTTACGCATACGACACTAATTCGCATCTTAAACAAAACGTGTATTTCTCGCATGAGGTAGGGAAGAGTAAATACACTCGCCTCCACTATAATGAATATCCTTAGGACCTGCTGTCAAGTGTTTATATGTCTTGTCACATGAGGCTTGTCGTCTACCTTCTGTTGAGACTCATGTCAGGGATTGGAGGGAAAGGTTAGTCTTCTTCCTTTGCCGGTGGCCTTTATGTAGATACTTTATGCCTTTATACCTCTACTTTTGATATTAGGAGGTCTACCCTTAGGTCCTTTCTAAAGACACATGACCTTAGGTGGACTCCTTTCGAGTTAGTGGGTTGATGTGTATGCATCTGAAAAGCCTAAAATGTCTATTTATGCATGTTTTTAGTGTCGTAGAAGCATCATGCATTGTAAATATTGCATAACATGCATCATTATGCATTTAGGCCAAATTGTATAAATTGTATAGTAATTTACTCTTTTTGGTGGTCAGGAATAGGCAATATCTAATCGAGGCCTCGGATTGAAGATCCAACAGTAAGGATCTGATCAGGGCAATAGTTGGAGTACAATTACTCCGAAATCACCCTGATCGGACTTCCGTAGTATCAGATGCAGTACAAGAAAGATCTGAGATCAAGGAGCCAGGTGGTGTAAATCCATACCTAAAATAACAAATCCAACTGTACGGATGGGTTTGGATCGACGATCGCAGCCCAACAACGTGAAAATCAATCCAATTTGATATCCGTAGCACCATCTACAAGTCAAAGAAGATGGATGACCATAGTGGTGCCACGTGGCGTCATCATAGCTACCTAGCACCGACCGTAGCATCTCTTCTTCACCCGCTCGATGAATCCCAGCCATTGGATTCCCATCCAATAGTTGAAAACATGCCACGTTGTGCCCCAAGCAACGCTCTCATGTTCTGAAGGCGAAGGCTTGGTTGATCTCGGCCGTTGGTTCTTCATCCAACAGTGGGAGCACATGTGCCTTGAAATCAAACCGTGCCTTAAATCAAGGTGTGGTGTAGTGGTTATGACGCTGCTCCACGAGCTGAAGGCACCGGTTCGAGACACCTTGCGCTTCAAATCAAAAGTGTGAGCGAGTGCAGCTCAATTCATCCGTCAGATGGAGATCGGGTGGCAGAGAATGTACGACATGGCACGCCTAGTTATGAGGAGCACGCACGTGTGGTCTGACGCAGCACCACACGTGCGGGCACGCGTTGAAGCAAGGAAGAAGCAATGTTCGTTCATTTTAGGCCGTCCGATCGTGAGGATTTTTGAATGTGGATGAGCGTTGGAATGGCTGAAGGCGAGGAGGTGGGGGGTGTGCGCATGTGTTCAACCACGTTGAAGCTACAGTGACAGTCATAAACATCACTAAAGACACTGAAATGAATGTTTTAAAGCTTGGACATGTCTCTTTTGCCCTCAACTCTCACATCTATAAAAGGCCACTTCTACAACTCGAATTTCTCATCCCTTCCTTCACCTCTCTTCCTCTCCAAAGCTCTAAAGAAGCTTGTTCCAAACTTGGAATGCTTCTCTAGAGTTAAAAGCAAAAATTTTGTCCACTTCTCATCCCGTTCGTGGAACTCCCGTGGTCATCTTCTCGCTCCCATTCCATAAGTGGATCCCGCAATGACGATGTCCTGCCTCACCCCCAGTTCTTCTAGCTTCATTCTCCATCTTCCGTCTCTGCTCTCTATCTTTCAGGCATTGCCTATTCTAGCTTGTCCTCTAAGCAGCCAACGAGGAGGATAATTTCTCACATCCCTTCTCTTTACTGCTTTCTAGAGTAGATTTATTGCTTTCTAGTTGTAATATTTGCCGCTTTATAGTTGTAAAAACATTATCCATATTATAAAGTGTTTTGTTCTCTTTCTCTCTCTCTCTGGTATAGTATCGATTCATTATGATTATCTCGCCTTTAAACAAAAATTGCAAAAATATAATCGTGGATTTCAATTGACGTAGCTTCGCTGTGTTCAACTTGGAATTCTTTTCGAGTTCGGTAAAATTATCTGTTGATGGATTTCCTTGCAAATCGCACTACAATGACGGGTTTTCAAAACTCAAACCTTTTTGTGTAGATTTTCCACTATAACATTTTGGTGCTGTTGCCAGAGAGACAACGAATCTTGGTTTCCTTTCCGCATTTCCGCGCACTTATCAGTTTTCTAACTTGCTTTTATTTCTTTTTCTATTGTTTTGCAGGTACGTCAACAGGGAATCTTCAAGCGGTAGAAAGGAGTAAAGTGTAGTTGAAGAGAACTATAAGTGCTCCCCATTCTTCGCCCCTCCATAGAGTTCATTTCATAACCCTAGTTCAAACTCTAATTAGCCTAGGTGTTCTCATAAACCCTAGGATTAGTTTTGATAGTTTGATTTCCACCTCCACTCATCCCAACCTCTGCTTAAAAAGAAAAAAATCTAAAAAAAAAAAACACAAAGGTACACAACCTCTTCTAATTTTCAAACTCAACCGGTCAACAGATCTTTGGAACTAGTGCACACACCCAAACATATAATTGAGTAGAAATCAGATTAGGTAACCACTTGTGTGCCTAACTCAATGGGGCATTAAGTCCAATTATTTGAGTTGTTTGGGCTGCACCACTTCATCTAAAATCAACTCATCAAGTAGCTTTCCTTAGGGTTTATAATTTAGGTCAATACCAGGCACTCCACTTTACTTTTGATTTCAAAAGGAAAAGATCTTCACTCATGTTTAGGAAAAGATCTTCACTCATGTTAAACTTGATTGAATTTACCTAATTCTAAATCCTAAAAGCTACTTAAGCAAGATTTGAACCTTAAAATCCACTCACCCAAATAATCTTGCTTGAAAACCTTGGTTGTGCATGCACTCACACATTCAATCAATCATTAAGTGCACAACCCATTTTAAGAGCCCATCACATTCTATAAGCACTATAATCCTAAGCCTAAGTTAAAATTGATTAGACGTTGGCCTTAAAGACTGATTCACTCTTCGAGGCTCAGATTGAGATTATTCACAATTAACCTGCTTGTACTAGTCAATCTGATGTCTAGCTAGGGAAGTAGCATCAAACGACCACAGTTGGTGGGTATACTAGGAATCGGATGCGCAAGCCGAAGGAAGAACCTTCTCCGCAGTCCCTCCTTCTAACTGGTTGGATTGACTGGATACAAGTAGAGTAAATCATCTATAATCTTAAGACATATTATGAGAGTCTGTAGATCCTTAGGCTACCTAACTTAAGGACAAGCTTGTTTTGTTGTGCTGCAGGGTTCTTATCCCCAGTCTTCCAACCTCTTCCTAGTTTATGCTTGGAAGGTGGTCATTGAATCCCTGATTGGAAGGACCATTAGATCATTCTAGGAGGCATAGATTGAATTTTGGCCAAATTGATCCCATGGCTGATCAACAACCTCCTCTACCTCAGAATCAACAAGAGATATTTCAAAGGTAGCTGGAACAAATGTAGAGCATGAAATCAACCTCCTCTGCAAGCATGGTTCCAGAGAATGCAGGGCGCTCAGCCCTTAAAGGATTTTTATGATCCTTCAAATTACGGGGAATGCCCAAGTGTCCAGATTCCAGCCAGAGATGTTGAAATCAAGCCCCAGGTGTTAAGCTTGATCAAACATTTCCATGGGCTTGGCTCTAAAGACCCGTTTCAGCATTTGGAGGACTTGACCACTTTGGTCCAAACCACTAAAGCATGTAACGTGAATGAAGAGCAAATGGTCATGAGGCTCTTTCACCATTCTCTTAGTTTTAGGCTGCTCATTGGTACAGGGCCATAGGAAGGCCGATAGCAACTTGGAACAATCTTAAATTGGCTTTCTTAAAGAAATTCTTTCCAATTGGGCATACCAATGCACTGAGGCTGGCGATTACTACTTTCGCCCAGCAACCAAGGGAACAGTTTCATGTTGCCTGGGAGAGATTCTAGGACATCTTGCGGAAGTGTCAACACCACGAGGTGCCGAAATGGCAACTCGTGCAGATCTTTTACCATGGGTTGACTGAGCCACTCAGAAATCACGTGGATGCTTCTTGCGGAGGCAATTTCTTCAACAAAGATGCAGATAGTGCGCATGATTTGTTTGGGGAAATGAGTGAAAATTTAATCAATCATACCTCCATGGATACATTTAACTGATCATAACAACCCAGATCAAATGTTAATGAGGTCCATGACTCTCATTCATTCAATATAGAGCTGATTTGTAATAAACTAGGTTAGGTGGGCCTCGTTACCAAAAGGATGGAGGAGTAGATGGCTGGAAACTCCATGAACAATTCTTGATCCACTCAATCCCAGAATTCGGGATTCCATTCTTCATGAGCTCCTTCTGGACGAGAGTTCGTGAATCAACTGGATGGAATGAACCTGTAAGCCAACATTACTCGAAACCCCACGGATTCCAAACTGGGGCCTTTGATCCCAGTTTCTCTTATCCATCCCTTTCTTTCTCTCCATCCTCTATACTGTACAGGAGAACATTAGGTCCAACCCATATTCCAATGCTTATAATTCGGGTTGGAGGAACGACCCTAACTTCTCCTGGAAAAATCCAGGGTAGCAGACCCAATTCTGACCTAGCAACTATGCTCTGCAAAGACCAATGGGTCAGGGTCATGTTTATACTCAACTGCCCCCGAATCAGGTCAATCAGCCAATTTGGAATGCTCGTCAACCCATAGGGCAGGATGATTTGAATTGTTAGATGGTAGAGATGCAAGGATCTATGCTCCAGCTCATGCAACAAATGAAAACCTCATTGGACAACTTGCAAACTGGGCTCAATACTAATACCCGTCAGCCCGGATCTCTACCATCTCAACTCGTACCCAACCCGCGCAACATACAGAATCCAAGCAATTAAGCTTAAGGGTACGAGAATCAGAGGGACACACACACACATGCTAAGGTGGTTGAGTAGGGTCCTTCCTCTTCTACTTCATCAAATCCAGGGTTTCTGGCTAATCAAGCCCCTCCGATCTTTCCCAACCCTCCCCATGGCCTAAACCCGTACGCATCTGCCAACTCCATTACTTTAAGGAGTGGATGGCAAACCTAGGACCCACACCTACCCTGCTCCAGTCAAGAAGAACCTGGTGAGCCTAAGGAAAGAAAGGAGAACTCTGAGGAAGAAATCAAGGCTTAAGAACCTGATTCCGAGGATCTGACTCATGTTTCTTTCCCTGAGGCCTTGAATAAACCCAGGAAGAAGAAGCTTGTTGATAGTAATGAGGAGCTATAGAATATATTTAAGAATGTTGAAATCAATATCCTGCTCGATGGCATCAAACACATATTGGCTTATGCTAAATTCTTAAAGGATTTATGCACCCAAAAGTGTAAGCCGAGGGAATCTATTCCGAGGAAGGTAATACTCTCCGAGCAGGCTAGTTTTGTTATCTTGCATCACCTTCCTCCAAAAAAGAAAGATCTAGGTGCCCCTTTGATTTCATGTGTTATTGGAGATTACACTTTTGACCAGGAACTCTTGGATCTAGGTGCATCCATTAACCTAATTCTGACTTCTCTTTACGAGAAGTTTAGATTAGGTGAACTTCGGCCAACCTCAGTAACATTGCAGTTAGTGGATCGTTCGGTCACAGATGTGAGAGCCGTTATTGAGGATGTTATTATCAAGGTTAAGGACTTCTATTTTCCTATAGATTTTCTTGCCCTTGACATGGATGTACCTGAGAATTTGAGGAACATGCCCATCATTCTGGGGCGTCCGTTCCTAGCTACCGCTTAGGCCAATATCAACTGTGCGAGCAATAGCATGGAAATCGCCTTTGGGGATCGAAAACTGAAATTGGATATTTTCAAGGCGATTAATAAATTTGAGTATTGTGGATTTATAGAGGAACTCAAGGAAGATAATTTGAATATTAAGACATGTATGGCTGTATCTGCTATTGAGAGTTCCTCCTGCACCAATGAACCCAACCCACAACCCTCTGTGGAAAACCCACCACATTTTGAAGAGGTTGCCAATTTTGTTCACTTTCAACCTCTTCCTCTCGATCGTCCTGATGAATCTTCATTAGCATTCTCCTTACCTTCCATCTTAGATCTGCCCTAGCTTGAACTGAAACCATTGCCTGAGAGTTTGAAATATCAATTTTTAGGACCTAAGAAGACGCTCCCTATGATTATCAGTTCTAGATTGACTATGGAGCAGGAAATAAAACTGATCAAGGTCTTACAAGAACATAAAGAGGCAATTGGTTGGACCATCCATGACCTTAGGGGGATTGAACCATCTTACTACAATCACAGAATTTTCATGGAAGATGGATTCGTCCCTTCTCGCCAGATGCAGAGGAGATTAAACCCTAATATGCGAGAAGTGGTCAAGAAAGAAATAATTAAGTGGCTCGATGTAGGAATCATCTATTTGATCTCGGATAGTCCATGGGTAAGTCTCGTGTAAATTATTCCCAAGAAAGTCAGGACTACCATTATGATTAAATGAGAAAAGAGAATCTGTCACAACTCATTCAGCTTCCTCTTAGAGAGGCTGTATCGATTATAGGAAACTGAACATAGCCACCAAAATAGATAATTTCTCTTTGCCCTTCATCGATCAGATCCTTGAAAGATTAGCTGGGAAAAAGTACTTCTGCTTCGTGGATGGTTACTTAGGATACAGTCAAGTCCTTATCCATCCTGAGGATCAGGAAAAGACTACTTTCACCTGTCCCTACGGAACCTTTGCTTTCCATAGAATACCATTTGGGCTTTGCAATGCACCAGTGACTTTTGAAAGGTGTATGCTAACCATTTTTTCTGACATGGTGGGAGAATTATGAAAGTTTTCATGGACAATTTCTCCATTTTCGGAGACATTTAAATCTTGCCTGGCTAATCTCGAATTGATCCTTAAAAGATACATCAAAACAAGATTTGTCCTTAGCTGAGAAAAGAGTCATTTCATGACACAAGAAAGTATCATCTTGGGTCATGTAATCTCTGAACGGGGAATTGAAGTTGACAAAGCTAAGGTTGATGCTATTTCTAAACTTCATCCTCTCACATCTATCAAACAAATTTGATCATTTCTCGATCATGTGGGATTCTATAGGAGGTTCATCAAGGACTTCTCTAAGGTTGCTCGCCCTCTGAGTAACCTTCTTGTCAAAGATACGTCGTTTGATTTCAACGAATCATGCCTCAAGGCATTCAATTTTTTTAAAATGGCAGTCACCTATGCTTTGGTGTTGCAACCACTGGTCTAGACAGCCCCATTTGAGATCATGACCGATGCTTCTGATTACGCGATCGGGGTTATTTTGGGTTAAAAGATTGACAAAAATCCCTCTGTCATCTACTATGCTAGCAAAACTCTGGACGAGGCCCAAAGGAATTACGCTGTTACTAAGGAGTTGCTAATTGTAGTATTTGCTTTAGAAAAATTCAGGGCTTATCTCTTAGGGTCTCACGTCATAATTTTCACCGACCACTCGACCTTGAGATATCTCTTGGCCAAAAGGGATGCTAAGCCCCGGCTCATTTGATGGATTCTTCTGCTTCAAGAATTCGATCTTGAAATCAAAAATAAATTCAGGGAACAGAATGTGATGGCGGATCATCTTTCGAGGCTTCTAAGTGATTCTTCTCATCTGGATATTCCGATTATTGATACCTTTCTAGACGAGACTATTCTGGCAGTTTCAGGTGTCCAAACCCTTTGGTTTGTAGACAAAGTAAATTATTTGGCTGTTGGTCAAATCCCCCAGGATTGGACCAAGCAACAACTGGTTAAACTCAAATTTGAAGCCAAATATTACTTCTGGGATGACCTTGAACTGTATCTCATCGGTTCTGATCATATTATTTGTCGATGTGTACCAGTGAATGAGTTTCAAAGCATACTTGAGTTTTACGATGCATCTGCTTGTGGTGGACATTTCTCTGGGAAAAGGATGGCTGCAAAGATACTTCAATCTGGATTCTATTGGTCGTCTTTATTCAAGGATTCTCGAGGTCGTGCTCCCGATGCTAGGCACTTGGGAGCATAACCAAGAGAGATATGATGCCTCTAAACCCAATCCTTGCTGTTGAAATCTTCGATGTTTAGGGTATAGATTTCATGGGACCCTTCCTCCCTTCATTTGGACACCCATACATTCTTGTTGCTGTTGATTACGTGTCCAAGTGGATAGAGGCTATTCACACCCGAAGCAATGACCACAAAGTGGTTATCGATTTCGTCAAAAAGAACATCTTCAATCGGTTCAGGATTCTGAGGGCATCATCAATGATGGTGGTACTCACTTCACAATTGCCCAGTTCCATATTTACTGGAAAAATATGAGGCAAATCATATAATCTCCACACCTTACCACCCTCAAATGAATGGACAGGCTGAGATCTCCAATCGGGAGATCAAGAACATCCTACAAAAGATGGTTAGGCCTGATCGAAAAGATTGGAATCAAAAGCTTGAGGATGCTCTTTGGGCCTACCGTACGACATACAAAATGCCTATCGGCATGTCACCATTTCGTCTGGTGTATGGAAAGGCATGCCATTTACCTGTAGAAGTTGAACCTCGGGCATTCTAGGTGATCAAGAAATGCAACTTTGATTTAAGTTTCTCCGAAAATACCAGAAAGCTCCAACTATTTGAGTTGGAAGAGCTTAGAAACGATGCGTACGAGAATGCCAAGATCTATAAGGCTCGGACCAAAGCTCTTTGTGACCAAGTGATTTCCCACAAGAGCTTTGAGCCAAACCAAAAGGTCTAGCTCTTTGATTCTTGGCTTAAAGCTCTTTCCTGGCAAGCTTAGGTCAAAGGGGGACAACCTGTTCATCATCGATTGAATATTTTCCAACAAGGCTGTTGAGATCTCTGACCCAAAGATGGGTAATTCTTTTAAGGTCAACGAACAACGTCTGAAACCTTATGTTTACCATGTTATTCCAAAGCCCATCTCCAATAAGGTTGCTTTAACCTTAATGTGACTTCTTTGGCTGGACTTCACCTAGCTGATGGCATTAAACTTAGCACTTGTACAGTCTGACTCAGAGTTGACCCGAGCATCATGGAATACAGGTGATATTTTCTTCATTATACCTTGTTTCTCATTCCTTTTATTTTCAATGAGGACATTACATCAGCTAGGCATGGGGGAATGGTTTCATTTTTGAATCATTTTATCAGCTTTGTGGAATTCATGTAAATTCTATCTATGGAATTCTTGTAAATTCAACTTATTTTTCTCTTTATTTATAAAAGAAAATTTGAATTAGGAAAAGAATACTTGGGCATTAGGATTTTTCAACCTTAGAGAAGGAATAATACAGTAGGACCTGAACACTTAGACCCTTCAGGTCTTCGAGTTTAATTAGCTTGGGTGTCCACTAAAATGTGATTTGTTTCTTGAGTCCTCGCCATTCTAAATTCAGTTTCTAATTGGTTAAATTAGATGGGGTGATAAGTACAAGACTTATTAACCTGCCCTTTGATTTGAGGGGATTTTAAGTCTAAGCATCTACACATTATTTGCACTAACTTGCTTTTTGGCAGTTTTTTCAGAAATTGGGTAGCTAATGAACCTTCTAGGGTGGTATGGCTAGAAAGTTATCATGGGTAATGGCCCATTGGTAGGTTGTCCAGATCCTAGTCACATGACCATTCTTTTCCTGCTGCCTTTAAGTAAATCTTAGATCAGGGAAGCCATCTACTTAAAGAAAGAAAAGAAAAAGAAAAATAACCAGAAAAAAAAGAAGAGTAAAGAAAAGAAAAAGAAATAAGCCACACTTCACCGCACGAGTTTAGTTGGCAAGTTATCATGGGTAACAACCCATTAGTAGGTTGTCCAGATCCCAGCTTAAGAAATACATGTATAATTCCTAAACACTTAGGAAGAAGCGGAGAAGTAGAATAAGCCGGGGAGATATACACTGGGTTCACCCTTGTGTTGACCCCATAAAAATAAAAGTAAAGAGAAAGCTATCGGTCGAATAGATACACCTTTAGGCAAAATTCCTTTTTAAGGTCACCTAGGGCTGTAGAAACCCGAAGTCCATTCTAATCGTTGATCAGTGAGTCTATCACATTTCACACATAAAGATTCTTAGAACTTAGGGTTCTCTTCCAGTCTTGGGTGGGTTGAGTGGCCGTAAAAAGTTACTCCGAAACCCTAAACTCAAAACTAAAAAGAAAATAGAAAAGAAGAAAAGAAGAAAAAGATCCTTCTTTGAATAAGGCGAGGGCTTGAGGCGGTCTGCATTTTGGCAGACACCCAGGAGCTAGTGTCTTTATAGTTCAAGTCCTTAGTAAACATCTCCTAGTATTGAAGAATAACTTTTGCCCAAGAAATCCAATCCTAATTCTTTTATAAATAGCATATAGGTTTTGGTAAGGACTAGTAAAAGATAGGTATGGGGGTGTGATGTGTATGCATTTGAATAGCCTAAAATGTCTATTTATGCATGTTCTTAGTGTCGTAGAAGCATCACGCATTGTAAATATTGCATAACATGCATCATTATGCATTTAGGTCAAATTATATAAATTGTATAGTAATTTATTCTTTTTGATGGTCAGGAACAGGCAATATCTAATCAAGGCCTCGGATTGAAGATCCAACCGTACGTATCTGATCAGGGTGACGATCGGAGTTCAACGACTCTGAAATCGCTCTGATCGAACTTCCGTAGTATCAGATGCAGTCTGAGAAAGATCTGAGATCAAGGAGCCAGGTGGTGTAAATCCATACCTAAAACGACAAATCCAACCACACGGATGGGTTCGAATCGACGATCGCAGCCCAACGACATGAAAATTGGTCTAATCTGATATCCGTAACACCATCTACAAGTCAAAGAAGATTGATGGCCATGATGGTGCCATGTGGCATTATCACTTCGTTTGTATCATGCTTGTCAATGGGCTAATGGCGAGGACTGAGGAGCTCGAGGAAGGTTGAGGTGGACGAGAGCTATGCGTTGGTGGTGATGATTGGATCAATGGCAGATGGTGGTAGATTGTCGGAGAGGAGGGGACCGGCAGTGGTTGAGTGTGGCCGACGGTGGTGCGTGACCGTGGATGGCGTGTACGTGCAGTGGAGGTGATTGACACGTGTTCGTTGCGAGACACTTGAAAATATTTCTATATCGCAATAGTTGCAAATCATGTCGAAACATATAAATTTATAAATCAGAATTTGAGTCCTGAGTTGTTCGCAGGGAGGCAACACTTGATTTTCGAAGCTTTTCGTACTAACTAATCTATCCTAATGAAAGTAGAGAAATATAGACCAGATAATCAGAGAATCTGGATCCATTCATGCAGTTGGATTTGACATCTGAGGTTTGGATTTGTGTTATTTGGCTCCTTGGCCTTTGATCTTCTATGAGATGTATGTGATGCTACGGAACTCTGATCAAGATGATTGTGGAAGTGTTGGACTCTCATTGTTGTCCTGATCAAATCCATATGGTTTGATTTAGAATCTGCAGCCCCATATTTTTTGCAATTAAAATTGTCTTTCTTTTAGAGCATAAAATAACATTATTATCTATAAAGCTAACAAATTAACTATGATGCAAATTCTGATGCCGATGCATGCATTGTCCCTAAGTTAAGCTAAAATCTAACTTAATTCAGGTAGATTAGGTCCTATGATTGCTGTGTAATCTACATGTGGAGTTGTTGCGGTCGTGGGGTTGATGGAGAGATCGGCGACCGGATGTGCTGTAATGGTGAGGAGGGTTGAGGTTGATGATGGGTTCCTTCTTGTTGTTGCACGAAGGAGACGAGGGACAAAGAGGACACGCAGTGGTTGTTGCAGTCGAGGGCTTGACATTGAGGCAGAGGACGGTTGTGGTGATGGTCACGGTGCAAGCCACACGCTGTCATCGTGTGGCTTGTTGTAGTCGGAGGTCCTCATCGGGTTGAGGGCGGACGAGATGTGGTGGTGTTGGGCATCGCCGATGCAGGAGTGTAGATGTAGGGATGAGGAGCGGTCAAGGTTTTGGGTATGTGGCTAGGTGTCATGTTGGGTGCATGGCTCGTGATGGCGAGAGGAGAAGAAGCTCACGATCGAAGGGGTTGTTTGCATGTACAAGGAGGTGCTCGATCTGAGGATGCACGGTGGTGGCTGCTGCAGGTGAAGAACGAGGTCGCAGATGGGTCGCAGTGGTGGTGCTCCTGTGTGTGGAGAGAGGATGTAGAGGGAGGAAGATGCCTACCTTGATGTCTAGCAGCCCTCCTAGATGTCTTAACTTGCCATCGTCTTTGTTGGGCTGTAGATGTACGGTTGGGAAAGCCCTTAGAAGACAGTGGGAGGAGGCCTCCTTTGTTTGTGCATGGGGATTTTTAATGGGGTGAGCGCGTGAATTGTAGGATGGGATCTATGTTAGGAATTGTGGTGGGGATGTTTACGTTAATGGAAAATGGGGAAGGGCCTTGGCATAAGAATAGGTTGGTTTAGGATTTTGATGGATTTTGGTGGGATTTGATGGGAACAAATATGGAGGAGGAATATTTAATTGAGATGGCCACATATGGGGAGCCTTAAGATTTTTCTTTTCTTTGGATGGCAACGTGGAATGTTGGTGATGTGGCTCAAGGATGCGAGGTGGTCTGATTGTTGACATGCTTTTGTCGAGTTTTAAAATATGCATTGTAGTATAGTCAACAAAAGCGATACAACATTTAAATTTATAAACTTGAGAAATAGAAATATGATTTCGAGGTCGTTCGCAGGGAATAATTTGAAGCAAATCAATCACTAATCACAATAATAAGAAATAGTGAATTGGATAACCAAAAAGATTTGCAATATATATCAGAAAATGTGTCTCAGAATGTGGATATCAAAGTGTAAAATGTTTGGGTTAAAAATGATGGTTTAAACCACCAAATTAACCCTAAATTCTAAGCACTAATCCAACTCAAATATATGAGCATCAATCTCAATCAAATGTCAGTATCAGAACAAAGCACTAGCCAATTAGATGACAGAACTAGGCTCAGATGCCTTATCTCACCCCTCAGCAAAAGCTAAGGCACAGCAGCAGTCATAAGGAAAGCCTCTTAGGCGCAAGGCACAAGAGGCAAGCAGAATGGCCAAGCATGGAGGGGAGCATGAATCTCGAGGCCATAATGCAAGAACCCCCTTCTTCCCTCTTAGATTCTCTTTCTTCCCCAAGTCAGACCCAGGTAACTCTGTAAATGGATCAAACCCAGACCCGCGAGCATGATCGTGGGTGAGGCCATGTATAGGCATGTGCAAGGGTACCTCACCCTGTGCTCTCTGAGTCGAAGAGCCTTTGGCAGGAATTCTTCTTATGTGGCTTCGCATGCTCCTTAGTCCACGATGTGGGACTAAAGTGGAAGCTTCCTTTTCGCTGCTTCCTTCTCATAGCTGTAGGTGAAGTCTTCAAAGATTGAGGTTGCTCCTGTTGCAATGTTGTCAAATTGATGCCACAGGAAACTTCTCTAGATGATGTTGCAACTGCTGCAGGTGTCAGCAAGGTCGAAGTTGGTCAGAGAGCGGTGGTCGTGGTTGGAGAAGGCAGTAGCGATGGCGGAGCTCCAATTGGTACCTGAAAACATGAGAACGGCCTCTCGGCCTAGTAAAAAATGCTCAGGAGCTTTGCCATGCGAAGGCAAACACAATGGTGGTGGTCTTAGGGTGTGTGGTGGTCGGAGAGGGTCTATCGGAGGTGGAGAAGGTAAGAGGAGGAGGTGGTGTTCAGTGGGGTGTTTGGGTGGTGTTGAGGACAAATTGGCTGAGGGCTTTTGAAGGAGGTGTGGTGAAAGTTTTGGTGGTGGTGGCGGTGAGTTTTGTGTGGTGGAGTGGGGGTGAGGACTCGTCGGAGTTAGGCTAGAGTTGGGGAAGACGACGGGGATGAGAGTGGTGTCTTGGACGAACCTAAGGTTTAAGTAGGTAGAAATGAAGTAGAGAGGGAGAGAAAGAGGTTGAGGGAGGTGAGACGGAGGAAGAGATGATTGGCTTTGATTGGCCAGCATCAGAGAAGATGATGGTGATGGTGAGGTATTCAGATAGGAAGAAGAGGCAGGAAATGCTCTCTCTTTGGTTGGAGAGACGTGTGGTGAAGAAACAAGGAAGGTGAGCCAGTCAATTTGACCATTGGGCAACTCAATGAGGTTGTCTAAGAAGGCTCGCCGAAGCCGAAATCGTGGAGG
Organism: Thalassia testudinum; assembly: GCA_037157565.1. Lineage (NCBI taxonomy): Eukaryota > Viridiplantae > Streptophyta > Magnoliopsida > Alismatales > Hydrocharitaceae > Thalassia > Thalassia testudinum. The sequence goes on from JAZHRO010000080.1 coordinate 2,394,154, forward strand.
CTGGAGAAGGTGGAAGAGGAGGAAATCTAATTGAAACTTTGCTGAGGATGCCCAGGACACGAGGGCTTTTTATAGAGCTCCAGAATGAGCTTAAAATCAAGGAAGCTAGAATTACTCGAGATTTCAGGGAAATCTCGAGCTCGCCTGAGCTCAAGAGATCTCCGTGGGATCTGAGTCGGTTGGAATGATTGGGATTTGTCTTGCAGTCAATCCCTCCAATTTTGGAGGGGCTTGGCTCTAATTGGAGGGAGAAATCCTCCCTCAAATCTCGGCTGCAAAGCTCGGTTCTCACAGCAAGTACCTAAGTGAAGAAAATGATGAGAAATTAGGGACCAAAATGCAATATACTTGAAACCTGAGGGGCTAAATGTAAGAAATAGAGTTTTAAAGGGCTAAAATACAAACTAGGTCATAATAAACTCTGATTGAGCCTAAATTTTGGTGTTAACATAATTTTGATCCAAGAAATATAATGGTGAACTTAGATTTGAGTTTTGACAACGTTTGACTAGGTAAATTGCATAGAAGCCTAAATTAGGGTAAAATCTTGTTTGAAACTTTATCCTAGGTCAAATGGGTTCAGATGATCAAATCAAATGTACCAAACCTCTTAGAATAATTTTCTATGAATTTGGGGATGTTTAGATTAATTTTATCTTGACTAGAACCTCTTCAATTTTAGTGGGCTGATAATTAGGGTTTTTGGTACTATTTTCACCCTTGAAATGAGTGAATCCTCGGTTTTGTCAGTGTTGATCCACATTTTAGACTTTTGAGCTCATTTGACCTTCAGTTAACCCCTGAATGACCCCATGGTTAATCTGTGTTTGTGATGTGCTATTAAAATTACAGAATTAACGTAATTCCCTATTTTCTTCTTAAATCAGAATGATGTGGAGTTGTAGCCCTTAGATGATTAGGTAGGAGCTTTTAACATTCAATCTTGACCTAATGTAGCTAGTTAGGGCTCATGATGGTGTTACCATCGGTGATGATGTGGAATCTCCTTCAAAGATGGAAAATTCTCATTAGTGATCGCTACATAAAATGATGCATAATTAATTAACCTAAGATGCATTCATGAGCATCTAAATGCACTAATGCCTAATATGCAATGTTTATTTATAGTGCAAGTATGCGATCGATGTTATTAAACCAACATAAATTAAGCATGTTATCTTAAAATATCATATACTCGGCACTCCCCTATGATCAATGACTCTTGAAACCCAAATATCATCATCCTTATTAATTTTATCAATACAACCCATGTTTCACATTACATTTTTATTCCAACCATGATGTACTTAGACTCTAATTTAGTTTACTGAAGGGGATCTATCAATGACTATAAATCATGAATAATGCAAATTAAATCAATTTTCACACCAACCAAAATGTGAAATTCAATTTGTAAGGATGTTTAGTGAAAATTGCCCGTAGAACTGAAATATCACTGCTGATATTTGAAATATCACATGTATTCAGTTGAAAATTGAAATATCACTAGTGATATTCAATTTTAAACCAAATATCGCTATTGATGTTTGAAATATCATTGGTGATTATCTTTTATTGCATGAATGATTTTCATATTCTTGTTCAGGCATTTATATGTGGGCCTTAAGCATCAAATGTTTTACCTCTTTTAAAAAAATATTTTCCCTTATCTCTATATGCTTGTTGATATCACAAATAAGCAAGCATTATTTTAATTTATCGTGTATACACACCTATGATTGTTTTCCCTACAAACAATTATTCTTATAGCATTCTTGTTTGTCAAGATTGATTAGATGCGGGTGTTAATACCCTTGTTTTGATATAACAAAATTATGCTTTTATTGAGGACTAACCATTATAGAGTGAATCAAGTTTTGTTGACTCCTCATTAAGTATTTCGAATTCTTCAAGTGATATCATTCAAGAAGAAGACTTGAAGGTTGTTTTTACCTTTATTGAGTCTAGAACTATGTAAGTGATTGCGCAGCATTCATAGGCCCTAATCCACTTGAATTAAGTTAGAACCTAGCCTAACTTAGGTATTTTGCATGCATTCACATCATACTTTGCATCGTAGTTGATTTATTAGTTTTGTAAATAATAATGTCGTATTATGTTCTAACTGAGAGATATTAATAATTGCAGGTAATTTGGGGCTGTGGATGACTGATCCAACCTTACGGATTTGCTCAGAACAATGACAGGAGTCCAACGCTTCCAAGATCACATCAATCAGACTCCCATAGCATCCTATGGAGTCCGCAGAAGAGCAAGAGCCAAGAGACAAATAGTGAAAATCCAGACCTCAAATGATAAATCCAACTTCACGGATGGATTTGGATCAACGATCACAGTCCAATGGTGCAAGAATCATCTTGATCGGAGGTTTATAGCACTGTCTACAAAAGAGAGAAGATGGATGGCCACGATGGCGCCATGGTAGCTGTTTGGCACGTAAATAGAATTTTAAAGGTTATTTAGTTGTAATATAGTGTGAAAACACATCGACAAATAAAGTTATAGAATCCAGTGAGTACCGGGTCATTCACAAGGAGGCAATCACAATTTGTGAAAAACCTTTTCCATAGAACTTGCTGTAAATAGATATTTATATATGTATATATGCATATGAATAAGATATATAATTAGAATTGTATTGCATTCAAAAATAGTCTTTTTCAAAATAAAAATTGCTATGCTAAAAGTAGAGATAGGTAAATAGTAGATAGATAGAAAGAGAGAGATAGAGAGATAGAGAGAGGAAGAAGGCAGAGAGATGACGTCGCTTGTAGGATGCTTGTGCGAAATGCGGTAGTACCTCAGATCCAGAGCACCAGGACGAAGGTTGAAGTAGAGTTATAGAGGGAGAGCCTAGTCTGGAGAAAGGTGGAAGAGAGATGTTTGGAGTTAATCTATCCAAGGGGGCTTTGGCCTTCTTTTATAGTTTTTATGGAGGGCAAAAAGGGTATTTTGGCCCTCCATCTCTTGCAACAACCTTTGGATTAATCAGATTCATCGATCGGGAGATCCACGAACTTGATTAAGCCTCAAAACACCATCAAAATCCTTCTCTACACTCAGATTTAACCTCGTGCTAACACGTGGCATGCTCTACGTCGTCGAATGGCCATCGGATAATCCAGATCTCTCCTCGTGTGCGTGCTTCACTTCTTCGCTTCACCGCTTACGTTCGCTGAGCGCCTCAAACGTGTGCTCATCTCTTCTGTTTCGAAGAAGCACGTGGGATCGCATGTTAAACACGCATTGAATCCCACGTTCAGCCGTGATTCACTCTCGTTTTGCTACGTCATTGCATCGCTGCACTCCGCTCGACATCTGACGGCCCAATTTTCTCTACTTGCGCGCCCCTCCTGGTTTAGTGCGAGGTGCTACTAGATCGGGTGCCCATCTCTTCGTGGAGAGGGCGCTAACCAAAGCGCCATTCCTATTAATTGTTGCATTTTCATTTTGTAGACGTGCACTCTCGACTGTTGGATGAAGATCCAACGGTCGAGAGTCACTCCTCTTTGATGAAGCACATGTGGAGGGCCATCGTGCCACGTTCGTGACCGTTGGATGGAGATCCAACGGTCCTTAACTTGCGGTGAAGAACCTTCACAGATGGGGTGGTGATGTAGGGGTGGCTGTGATGGCACCACATGGCGCCATCATGGCCGTCTATCTTCTTTTCCTTGTATCAGTGATATAGACCTCCGATTGAGTTGATTATTGTGTCATTGGATTGCTATCATTGAGCTGGATCCATCTGTGCGGTTGGATCTTTCATCTGAGGCTTGGATCTTTATCCTTTGTCTCCATGATCTTCATTCTTCTACGCACTGCACACGATGCTCTGGTTGTCTAATCAAGACAATTTCTGATCAAGATGATCAGTTTGGTCTGATCTGACATCCACGGCTTCAAATCATCCGCGATTAAAATCATCTCTCATTATTACTTGAAATGATGATATTATCTATGTAGTTAATCAAACTAACCATTATGCAAATTATGATGCTTATGCATGTATTGTCCCTAAGTTATGCTAGAATCTAGCTTAATTCAGGTGTTTTTGCATGATTGCTGTGAAATCACACTCCCATGCCAAAATCTTGCTAGTCCCTAGTAAATGCAAGACTAAATGCAAAGTGATCCTACATGACAGATTTTTATTAAGAGTTTGACTAGAGATTTATTTTTTTTGTTTTCATCTAAAACTTTAGAAATCTAGACAATCGTGAAAATATTTTGTTGTAGACTATGCAATGGATCCAAGTGAAAAGCCAATTCACATCTAAAGCTCATATTTGACCCTTAGTAAAATGCTATTGGGATAGGCAAACATCATCCCTCGGGGTTATAAAGTAACTTGTATATTCAGCCCCGGCTTTTGGCTTAGGTAGAAGATTTCTGAGTCAAGTAGATTTGTATCTGGTGTTACATATAGATTAGTACTTTAGAACCTAGATTTCCATGTTATGAAATAATTCAACTCAGAGAGAAGTGGGGAAACTATGCTCTCTTTAGTTCCTTTGTATTCATTTTCTCTCTTTCTTTCTCTTAACTTTTTTTTCCTTTTTTTTTTCTTTTTGAGTTCACAATCTCACCAGATTTATCAGTATATTTGGTGGTCTCTCCTGGCACTAACACTTTGATTAGGTTCTGATAACTCTACGACTAAGTCAGAATTTCTCAGCCCGTATTCAGGTGGCTAGAAAAATAGAAAAATAAGTAAAGGCTGTATTTGGTGGCTTGTGAGGGTGGTAGGTGTTGTTGCCTCAATACACTTGAAATAAACTCTAAAAATACTTATAAACTCTTTTTTTTTCATTTCTACTTTTTCTTTCTTTCTTTACTACTCTTTTGTTTTTGTGTGTATATATATATATTTTATACGCATAGTCATATATACCTCTTTTTTTTCTTTTTCTTTTTACATCCAGACATCTACTAACATGACGCAATATCGCATATGACTTTTATTCACGAGGTATTATTCGGGATTGGGGGATGTTCAAGAGGATATCGGGTGGCTTATTTTGTGGAAGTGCCTATTTTTGGCACCGAGAAAGGAATGAATAGGATAGCGTATTTCTGACCTTGATATTAATACTCTCCATCAGCCGAGGATTCCGTAAAGAATGGTCGTGAGCATCCACCTTAGTCCTACTTTTATCAGAACCTATTCTCTACATATTTGCCTTATTTGGTGGCTCTCAAAATATTCGCACTAAGAACTTATACGTAGAAACCAAGAGCGCAAGCTATGCTTAACTCCGAGTATCATTATCTAATTATCCAGAAGTTAAGATTCCTCATACTAGCCTTAGAGCACTAGTAGACTTTCTACTCTCACCTCACACTTATTTGGTGGATCTATTAGAAGATAGTTTGCTTGACTCCCTAATTACTGTCCAAGGGCTTAGGAGAAGCAACATTGCTTCTTCTCAACAAACTGAAGATGTTTGTCGGTCTTCACATAGGATCCATTGCAAATTCTATGTGTAAGTATGCAATTGTACTGGATTCTAAGCTTAGGAATCAACTTAACAATAAATCCCTAATAAAACCTTGTTGGAACATTTCTTTATGCCTAAATGCATTTTTTTTTACATAAAATACGACATGCAATGTCCACCCCCCATGTCTATTCATTACAATGACCTCATTGAAATGTATGCATGAAAATCAAAATATAATAAGCAAGACTAGGGGATATCACCTGACTATGCTTGTTGGTCTAGGTCAGCATGGATGCAGAAGATGCAGAGCTACCTGTAATGAATGCTGAGTTGCCTTCTAACCAGTGCTAAGTTTAGCGTCATTTGCCGGACTTAAACCCAAAAATATGTAGTTCAATATTGTGGGTTAACAGAAGTAATAATTGTTGCAGGGGAATTTAAGATTAGTAGAAAAATATGATCATTTGGTCCAAGAATCAGTGATCCACAAATGTGGACCAGCTGATGATGCAGCCCTATTCCAAAGAGTCTTTCTGATTTGGAATATGAAATAGGGTTAGCTAGATGAGGTTCAAATTGCAGAGCCTGTCTATCAATGCAGTTCCATAATTCAAGAAGAGGTGGTATAGGGTCTAGATTGAAGTCATGATTTAGAATTAAATCTGGTTTTGAATCAGGGTAATAAGGGCCTTCATAATTGATATCAAAAATCATGAGTTCTTCAGGCTCTGGGTCATATGAGGATAGAGGTAGAGTTGTGTGGAATTCATCAAAATCTTCATTCGCAATTTCCTCTTCTTCATCCAAAGTCACTTCTGAGTCAAGCCATCCATTTGAACCAGTTGGCTTATAAGTTCTTCCCCAATCCATTATGTGTTGAACTTCTTCTGGGATTACTTCCTTATTTGTGTCCTTAGATTGTCCATTTTCTTGAACTCCCTCAGAATTCAAAAGTTCTTGAATTTCAGGATGGATGTATTGAGGATTCTTTATATTATCACCTAATTCACCATAAGTTACTCCCAAGAGTTTCTCAATCTCACTAATGTCCTGTTCAATTTGATTTTCCATGGTAGATGGTAGATCAGAATTATCCTCAAGTACATCCCCTTCTTTCCCTTCATGCTAGCCTTGAGCATTTGTAGGATTTGGATCATCTTTAGTGTGAATTGGCAAAACTTGTTCAATTGTTCCTACAACCTCAATGGAACCACAACTCGCCTTATTCTTTTGGGAAGCTTTAAAGGTATTGAGTTGACAATTTTTCCTTCCCGAGGTGATGTGCATAATCCCCATCTTACAGTTGATTAGAGCCTTGGTTGTGGGCAAGAAAGGTCTTCCTAAGATTATTAGGGTGTGGTTCAAGTTTTCTGATGCCTCCATATCTAGACCAAGGAAGTCCACAGGGTACTGAAAATCCCTCACTTTTATAATCACATTTTGTAAAAGGCCCTTCGGAATTTTGGTTGGCCTATCAGCAAGATGAAGGTCACATCAGTGTGTTGAAAGGGGCCTAAATCTAGCTCTTCATATAATTATGTGGGGATTAAGTTGATGGAGGCACCAAGGTCTAGTAAGGCTCAATCTAGGATGAAACCATATATTTCGGATGAGATTAAGGGGTTCCTTGGATCATTCCTTTTAGGAGGGAGCTTATTTAAGATGAAGCACTGGCTTGCTTAGAAATTACGACCCATTTTGATGATTTGACCTGGTGTTTCGATGTGCATAATTCCTTCAGAAATTTCACATAGGCCAGGATGTTCTCAATAGCCTCAAGGAGTGGTATATTCACCTAGACTTGCTTTAGAATCTTAGGCCACTCCTTAGATCGGTTGGTTTTCTTTTCCCTAGGTTTGATCAAGGCTTTAGGAAAAGGTGCTTGAGAAAAATCATGAGTATTCAAATCCTGAGTCTTGTTTTCTAGATTAGCTGGTGCCTAGGTCAGATTCAGGCTCAAGATCTTAGTAAGATTTTGATATAGAAGGATCTTGGATTTGTTTTCCACTTCTCAAAGTGATTGCATAGGCATGTGCATTAGGGTTAGAAGGGTAAGGTGGGTTCTGCAAAATGGGTTGAGCTTGGTTTGGGTTAGGGTGAACAAAGCCTGGTGGGTGCTGGGGAGCAAGCTGAATTAGGTGTGCTTGTTGCTTCTGTGTGTTATGTTGATTAACCCTATTGAAGTTTCTTGGGTTTAGGACAGGTTGGGATGGCAACATCCTGTGTTGTTTAGCATCAACTAGCTGGTCTAATTGTCCCATCAAATCTATCCTCAATTGATTCATTTTTTCTTTATGTCTTAGATTCATTTTTCGCGTTTCTTTGAGATCAGAGGGCTGGTTTTCCTGTGTAGGTTGTGGCTGATATGTGCGTGGTTGTGTGTACCTACTAGGTTGCCCATAAGTGTTTGGCCTAGTCAAGTTAGGACCCTGGGTGGGTTTCTGACTTGACCAAGCAAAGTTGGGATGGTTGCGCCATCCAGCGTTGTAAGTGTTTGAATAAAGCTCATTTCTAGTGTAACCCTGGACTGCATTCACATCATCAGGATAACTATGCATCAGGCTGCCTAGTTCAAAATTCGAGGACATCAAGGTCCCTCTTTGGTACCCAGAAAGAGATGGGTCCAAGTATAGTTGGCTCATAGGTGGAGCCATGGTTAGGTCATTGATGTTGTGCACTATTTCTTAACCTAGGGGTTTGGGGAATTGGTTGCGAGTTAACGTATTCATTCCTTGGGTAGGCATGGGGTTTAATCTAGATTATGTACCTGAGGAACTCCTATCATTTATAAGATTATCCAGTTTGTTATCCAAATTCTTCACATTCTTTCCCTTGCTAGTTAAACTCTTGACAAAATGCATTTAGTCTTGCACTTGCTAGGGACTAGAAAGATTTAGGCATGGGGGTATGCTTGTGCAGCAATCATAGGCCCTAATCCACTTGAATTAAGTTATAACCTAGCCTAACTTAGGCATTTTGCATGCATTCGCATCATACTTTGCATCGTAGTTGATTTATTAGATTTGTAAATAATAATGCTGTATTATGTTCTAACTGAGAGATATTAATAATTACAGGTAATTTGGGGCTGTGGATGACCGATCAAACCTTACGGATCTGCTCAGAACAACGATGGGAGTCCAACGCTTCCAAGATCACATCGATCAGACTCCTGTAGCATCATATGGAGTCTGTAGAAGAGCAAGAGCCAAGAGACAAATAGGTAAAAATTCGAACCTCAGATTATAAATCCAACTGCATGGATGTATCCGGATCAGCGATAGCAATCCAACGGCGTAAGAATCATCTCAATCAGAGGTCTATAACACCGTCTACAAAAGAGAGAAGATGGACAACCACGATGGCGCCACGTGGTGCCATCGCAGGCTCCACGTGGTGCCATCACAGCCGCCCCTCTCCACGCCCCCAACTTCTGAAGGCATGTGTCCTAGCACGTTGTGTGCCGTTGGATCATCATCCAACAGCCACAAAGCACCCATGTAGCAGCCCCAGATGTGCCTCACCAATTGAGATCATGCCTCAGTCATTGGATCTCCATCCAACAGCTAAGGACAGCTAGATGCAAAGAGGAAACCACAACAATTCGGCCGCATAGCGTGTTGGCTCACGTGCCGACGAGAGAAGCAACGATGTGGGCTCAACTCGCAATCCGCACTTCAATCAGAGGCAGTAGCACAGGGATGAAATCCATCCGTTGGATGGCCATCGAGCGGTGCAGAGAGGACCACGGGCACACGGAGGGGCTTCGGGTGACATTGCAAGTGATGACATGCACGCGCGCGTGTTTTGAAAATCAAAGTCAGTGCTGTAGCTCTTTTAAGCCTTCCAATCGTGTGATCGGAAGATCGAGATTTGGCATGCGCATTAGGCGAGATTAAGGCGCGAGCGGGTGCACTAGGAGAGAGAAACAAGTGGGCGACGTTGGAACGAGAGTGCGGGACTGTGCGATGAAGATCCAAGCATCCAGAGGTCACCATGTGTCAGCCTGAGAGCAAATCCGCACAATGAAGACGCAAATGATGGCCTATTGAGGTGCGATCCGATCTGTTGATCTCCCGATTGATAGATCTGATCACTAGAAGGGTGTTGCACGATTTTGGGGGATCAAATGCCCATCTTTCCCCTCATAAAAGTTATAAAAGAAGGCCGAGGGCCCCCTAGAAGGATGATCTTCCACCAGAACTTCTCCAGACCCTCTCTAGTTCTTCAGGCCTTCTTCTCTGGCTCTCTCCATCTCTGGCTCTCTTCCTCTAAAGCGCCCACCAAGCCACCTTGGTGGACCGCCGTTGCTCTCCCAAGCCTTTCCAGAAGGCCACCACGGATCACCCATGGTGCCCTTATTCTGCCAGATTAGATAGTGATATTCTAGTTTACTTCTGCAACTCTGTTACTCTTGTTCTAGCATTACATAGTCATAACTCTAGAATTATTTGATCAAACTCATGACTACACTCTCTTTATATATATTGTGATAATTATCTTGTTAGTATTTAGATCCAAATCAATTTTAAGATCGAAAATGTTTTCTACCTCCTTGAGTTTGATCGGGGCTCACATCTCGTAAATTTTATTTGTTTCGACGTACTTCAAGCTATACTACAACTGATTTACTTTAAAACATGATTTACGTGTCAAACAAATTGGCACCACTACCGGGGAGGCACGACGATTTTTGATTTCATAGCTGATTTAGTTTTTTTTTGTGTAGGTTAAACCATGGATCTGCACATACATCAAGCATAGATTTTTAAAATCAAGTGCACATCTTCTTTACCTTTGTTTTAGGTTTCTTTTTGAATCCTAGGTTAGATTTGAATTTTAGTTAGATTTTTATTTCTAAAAAAAAAGGGTAATTAGATTAGGATTTCCTTTTGTATCCTAGGTTAGTGTTGCTTGACAAGAAAAAGAGAGAAAAATTTGAAAAAGTTTTTCCCTCCAAAAATTCTTTTTAGAAAAAGTTTGAAAAAAAATAAAATTTCAAAAAAAAAAGTTTTGGTGGGAAGGTTTGAAATTTGAATTTCAAAACCTTTTAAAAGCCTTTCCACCACATCCCTGATTTTCGGCCTAATTTCAAGGAGTAATTTAAAATTCATTTGCCAAAAATATATTAAGTGAAAAACTTTGAAATTTGGGAAAGAGCTTCATTTTCAAATCATCTTTCAAACGACACCATTTATTTGAGAAAATTCTGATTGTGTAATTTTTAAAAATTCACGAATTACAAAGGGGTCAAACTGACTCAGATTTTCAATTTTTCAAATTTTAAATAGCAATTTCGAGCAATCCATAAATCTAATCTGACCAAAATGGTGGAGTTTGAAAGCCGATCTAATTATCTTTCATTTCCATATTTTTACAGAATTTTCATAGTTTATTTGATACTGTTTCAAAGTAGAAAATAGACCAGGGGTCAAAATTCCAAATCTGACCCCCTAACATTTAAAAATTCTTATTTATTCTGTTAAAATAGTAAAAATTACAAAAAAAAATTATTTGAAAATATAATTGAAAAAGGAATCTATCAGTCGAATTTAAATTTATTTGGATTCAATTTGCATATCAAAGAATTGATTTATTGCTGTTGGTCTATTGAAATCCTAGAACTGCATGAACCCTAGGTTACACCTTTAGGGTCAAACTTTCTAAAGACCACAGATTTGGGATAACCTAGACTAAATCAAGTCTAGTGGCTAGCCGGTGAGCTTGGTCACCTTGTAGATCGCTTAGCACCTACTGAATTGAAGAAAAAAAGGTTAAAAAATCACAAGAATACACCTAATAACCTACATTTGTCTTGAAACTATTGGGTAATTTCAACCTCTTTTGCCAAACTTGGTGACTAGGTCTGAGGAGTAGTGTCAAACGACCGTGGTTAAGGCGTACAAAGGAATCAGAGGTGAAAGCCAATGGAAGAACCTTCCTCTTAGTCCTCTCGCAATTAGACTGGCCAGGTTAGCTTAAGAGGCGGGGATTATCTTTGGTCGGTTTCTTGATGAATTTCTTCAATAATTTGAACCTGAACAAAAAATTTGGTCATCTGATCTTAAGGACCAATCTGATTAACAAGGCCTTAGCCTTGTTTAGCTTGACTACACCAACCCTTTGTGTTGGTGTATGCAAGGAAGAAGGTCATTAAGACCTAAACTTGTTGGACCTTGGGGCCTAAACCCAAGGTGGCACAAGTGACTCTCGCCTGAACCTTCTTCCCAACCCTCATCCTCTCGATTAGCTGAGATGGCTAATCCTGGTCCTGGAGCTGGTCAAGGACCTGAGAATCAAGACTCAATGGCTCTATTGGAAGCTAGGTCAAGGAGTCTGAGCAAAGATACGAGCAGAGCATTGACAGGATCCTCACAACACTAGACAGGGTGTAGCATCCACCATGCGGAGAACAACTACAGGACTTCTACGATTTGGCGGCAATGATTATAGCACCTTAGGTTCGGATTCCTGCAGGCGGAGATGCATTCGAGTTTAAGCCAAAATCATAAGTCTAATTCAGACTCACTTCCATGGAAACTCGAATGAGGATCCCTTCGAACACATCAAAGATCTAAGTCGAATTGTAGAGTCAGTTCAACCCTGAAATGTAGACATTGGAATTGTTCTTATGAAGCTTTTTCCTTTCTCTCTCAAGGATAAAGCTTCTTATTGGTTCAAGACTATCAGGAGGCCGATTGGAACCTGGGAGGAATTATGCTGTGAATTCCTCCAAAAGTTCTTCCCGATTGGTCGAACAAATTCTATAATGCACTCAATCACGACCTTTTCCCAAGGCCCCGGAGAGAACTGCATGATGCCTGCGATAGATTCCACGATCTTCTCAAGAAATGCCAGCACCATGGTGTACCCAGATGGCATCTTGCACAAGTCTTTTACCATGCGCTGAATGACACACATCGGTACTTGGCCCATGCATCTAGTGGTGGGAATTTCCTCACGAAGGATGAGAACAACGCAATCCTTAGCGGAGAACTCGATTAATTCCAGCCGTATGAACCAATTTCAGCAACCTGGATAGCAATGAGTTAATGTCCCACGAAGCTCATGCCGTATCTGGCTGAGCAGATATGGACATTATCACCAAGAAGCTGGCAAGGTGGATCTGCTCGATAAAAAGCTCGATGAATTAATGCGAGCAAGATCTGGGTTTCCTGGCAGTACAACTGCATCACACTCCTCTATTGCATCCCGAGCCCCTCCTTCTCATGAACATCTTTTCACTCGGGATGTTTCTTCTCCATCTCTGCGAGATCCAGTGTATCAGGAACCCATGAATAATCTGGATCTGGCATCGTACAATCAGGGCTACACACCACATGACAACTTGGGTGTGTATTCTTTTGATGAGTTTGCATCTGAGACATCCTCGGCCTACGACGATGTTAGTTCTATCCAAGGTTACGGGCATAATAACCTGTATTCCGAGACAAATAATCTTGGTTGGTGCTAGTATCCTAACTTCTCTTAGTCCAGTAACTCACAGACTAGGCAATACGGGAATGCACAAAACACATATCCTAGGCAGTAGCAACCTCGTTCTACCTATTAGCCACTGCATCAAGCTGCTAATCACCCTTCCAGGCAGGTTGACCCTTTCGAGGTACTGAGAGAGGAATTGAAGGAATCTATGCGTCAATCGAACTATGACAACTTGAAATTCATGAAAACAATGGCAGATCAGATTCAAAACTTTTAGAATACACAGAACTAGTTGCTACAGGAGCATAGATCACAGGGAGCCTTGCCCTCCCAACTTGTCCCTAACCCAAGGTATGTGTAGAACCAGGGTGCCCCGCCTAGGTTCCAGGCACCACAGGGACAGGCACATGCTGTTTTACAAGCACCTCCTGCACCACCTGGTTATGGGCAAGGTCAGCCACCCTTACTGTCAAATCCTACCCAATCCACCCCTTTTGCTCTGCCTGCACTGCAGAGACAGCATGTCGATGCAAATGCTGTCACACTAAGGAGTGGAAATGTTACAAAAGACCCACCGTGTAGGTAGGCAGGTCATGATACTTCTTAGGCTATCTCGTCTTCCTATTCTATCCCTTCAAGGGAGAAGCTTATGGAAAAGGAGCCAATCATTGAGATCATCGACATCCCTTTACCCTTCCTTGGAGCCTTAACTCGTGAACCTAAAGGAAAGATAAAGGGAATCAAAAGCAATGAGGACTTAGAGGAAATCTTCAAAGATGTTCACATTAAGGTTCCCCACTGTCACTAAATTCTTTAAAGAATATTGTACACCTAAGTGGCAACCGAGGAAAAGTAATAAGGTGGTATTGTCCAAGGAAGCTAGCACAGTCATTTTGTTTGACCTACCACCTCAAAAGAAAGTCTCGGGAGCCCCACTCATTTCCTGTTAGCTATAGAATGCTCCTTTTGACCGGGCCTTGCTTAATTTCAGTTCATCCAATAATTTATCCCCCATTGCTATTTTTGACCACTTTCAATTTGGGGAGCTAAAACCCACTTCAGTCAGTATCCAGTTGGCTGACAGATCAGTCAAAATGCCCTGGGGTGTGGTAGAGAATGTCATTGTGAAAATCCATGGGATCTACTTCCCAGCAGATTTCTTCATCTTGGATATGGACATTTCTCCTTGTCTTTGTGATGCACCTATTATTTTTGGATGACCTTGTTTAGTGACCTCCCAACCTAACATTAATTATGCATCCAGGTGTATGGAGATTGCCCTAGGGAATGAAAGACTTAAATTGCATATTTTCAGGGCAAACAAGAACCCACATTGCAACTTTATCGAGGAGGACTCAGATGATGATGAACCTGAACAGTGTGGAAACATAGAACTTCTTGGTGAACAACTTCGTACACAGCTTCTATCAGGCTCATTTATTTGAACACTGCAGTGGACACTGATTGTCCAAAGGCAATCGATGAGACACATGATTCTGAGAGATCTAGAGTGGAATTGCCTAAAACCCTCATGAGAAGCTTAGATGATAAATACATTGAAAATGATGAGGGTGATTTCAAATTACCAAAGAATCCAATTGAAGTTGAGAAAGAATCTACTAAAAACTCCATTTTCGATTGTCAAGATAATCTGAAAAATTTGGAGTCGGATGAATTTATCACAGATTCTTTCACATCTTCGCTCTTGGATATCAAGGATTTCACTGAAGCCACAAAGCAGAAAATGAAAGAATTCGAGGCTTTACTATACTCTAATTTTCCACACCCTGGGGAAAATGAATTGCCGCTCATTACACTTGAGGATTCACACCTTGAGTAGAATTTGGGTGATTCGTATGAGATTGCTGATCAACCTAGGGATAAGAATAGAGCTATTAGGATGGAACACAAAATATTATTTGACACACCTACTCTACAACCACCAATAACTAGATCCACTCATGAAATGGTTGTTTATACCATTTCAGATTACACCACGAGGGTCCCTCCATTAATTTTTCACCACTTTCAGGACCCGTATGACTTATTTCCCACTCCCGACTCTTCATCCATCTCATTTGCATTTCTCAAACACCACCTTTCAAGGTTGCCACTTGCTTCCTATCACTCTGGCACCAGGATTCATTCCTCTTGTAGCGCCTGGCTACAACCAATTCCAAGCCCTGTGACTTTTTTCTACCGACCTTGTGGGCTTGGTATTCACGGGCAGCTGCTTTACATTGTTGGCCATTTAGTGATAACAGAACTCCACATGCTTACCATTTTGATTCTATCTCCTGCAATCAATAATCCATCTGATCGAGTTTCGCCTAGCTAGAGGCGTTAAACTCAGCATAGCATTTGGACTTAGCATTTAGGAATCATTTAGGCATCACATTTGCACATATACATATATACATATCCTTTAGACATAGCATATTTCATTCTGTCATAGTATTCTGCATATTGTGATTACCATTGTAGTGTTGGCATGGGCTGAATGACAAGTTAGGAGCAATTCCAGGTGATGTCTATCCACTTGTACCCTACCTTATTTCAATTTCTTTTAATCATGCATGAGGACATGCAAGAAGTTAGGCATGGGGGGGGGGGGTAGTACATATAAATTGAAAATTTTTTGCCAACACTTATGGGGAATAGATCATTTTACCAAGAGGTTTTATTAGGGATTTATTCTTTAGTAGATTCCTGAAGTTAGAATCCAGTACAATTTCACACTTGCACGTAGAATTTGCAATGGATCTAATGCAAATGCCAATAGACATCTCTAGTTTGTCCAGAAGAAGCATTGCTTCTTCTCCTAAACCCTTGGACAGTAATCAGGGAGTCAGGTGAAGCATCTTCTAGTAGATCCACCAAAAACATGTGTGAGGTGAGAGTAGAGAGTCTATTGGTGCTCTAAGACTAGTATAAGGAATATTAAATTTTGGATAATTGGATAATGATACTCAGAGTTAGGCATAGTTTTCACTCTCAGTTGTTGCGTACAAATTCTTTAAGAGAATCCTTATGAGAGCCACCAAATAAGGCAAATACACTGAGAGCGGGTTTTGATAAAACTAGGATTGAGGTGGATAGTCATGACTGTCCTTCACGAAATCCTCGACTGAAGGAGGGTATTGATATCAAGGTCAGAAATACGTTGTCCTATCCATTCCCTTTCTGATGCCGAGAATAGGCACTTCCACCAAATAAGCCACCCGATATCCTCTTGAATACCCCCAATTTTGAATAATGCCTCGTGAATAAAAGTACGCATGCTATGTTGCATTGTGTTAGTAGATATGGCATTATATTAGTATATAAAAAAGGAAAAAAAGAAGAAGAATAAGAAAAAAAGAGAAAAAAAAAATAAAAGAAAAATAAAAGAAAAGAAAAACTTGCCATATTGAGAAGTGTGAGTTATGTTGAGTCAAGTACATTGAGGCAACAACACCTACCACCCTCACAATCTATCAAATACAACCTTAACCTACTTTTCCGTACTTCTAGCCACCTGAATATGGGCTAATGGATTCTAACTTAGTCATAGGGTTATCAGAACCTAATTAAAGTGTAATGCCATGAGAGACCACCAAATATATCCACAAAACTGGTGAGAAGAAAACGAAAAAAAAGAAGAAAAAGAGAAAAAGAAAGAAGGAAAAAGAGAGAGAAGAAAAAGTACAAAAGACATAAGAGAGCATAGTTTTCCAACCTCTCTCTAAGTTGATTTATTTAATAATCTTGAAATCTAGATTCTAAAATACTAGTCTCTATGTAGCACCAGAAGAGAGTGAGCCACCAAATACAAATTCGCTTAACTTAGACATCTTCTACCTAAGCCAAAAAGCTGGGGCTAAAACTAGAGGATATTTTATGTCCCTGAGAGAAGAGGTTTCCCTATCCCAATAGAATTTTACTAAGGGTCAAGTACGAGATTTAGATGTATGTTGACTTTTCACTTGGATCCATTGCAAAAGCTACACCACTACACATTCATGATTTTTCGGATTCTAAATT
The DNA here is from genome assembly GCA_037157565.1 of Thalassia testudinum. Classification (NCBI taxonomy): domain Eukaryota; kingdom Viridiplantae; phylum Streptophyta; class Magnoliopsida; order Alismatales; family Hydrocharitaceae; genus Thalassia; species Thalassia testudinum. Next base: position 2,411,085 of record JAZHRO010000080.1, read on the forward strand.
TCTGGATGAAACAAAAAGAAAAAAATCTTGATAAACACGCATGAATTCATGATAAAATACTTATTTATGATAGTTCGTATTCCTAGCATTGCATTTCATAGTATAAATATTGCATAACATTCATTGTGTTGCATTTAGGATAGTTTGTGTATTTTGTACATTAATTCCAACATTTTATATGGTCAGGAGGCAGTGCGACATCTTTACAGGCCTCAGATGAAGAATCCGATCGTACGGATGGATCCGGAGCGATGATCGTAGTCTGTCAGTGCAAAAATCACCTCGATCAGAGCTCTGCAGCACCCTTTACAAGAAGAAGATGGATGGCCCAGATGGTGCCATGTGGCACCATCCAGGCCATCCTACATTAGCTACAGTTCCCCAGCCTCGCTTCAAGGAGAGAATCCTAGCCATTGGATCTCAATCCAATGGCTGAGAATCACCCAACGTCAGCCAATCTCCTCCAAAGCACCTCAAATAACTGATCATGACCGTTGGGTTTTCATTCAATGGTCAAGGCCGCAGAAAGCTAAAGCATCCGCACTACCAACCAGTGCCCTCACCACAGTGGTAGCGCACCCGTTCCTCAAAGAGCTGGCAAGGGTTTGAGTGGAAATCTGCTGCTATCTCCTCAGCACCAGCCAAATTGGACTGCTTGATATCGATCGAGCAGTTAAGATTGCGCACGCCAGATTAGACGCCACCAAATGATGCGAGGAGACACTCCAGATCGCACATGCGCAATCAAGGGGTGCTCATTTAAGATGACCGGGTGCGCTCTCGGTCGTCGGATCTTCTCGAAGATACGATGCACTCTCGTTTGAATCCGCAAGGGCACGATCTGAGGGAGCATCCCAGCTGCACGATGATGGATCCAAAGACTGCCAACGCACGTGCCAGTAGAGGAGTGTGATCTTCGCTATTTGAATTGCGTAGGTCGCTCGATCCTCAATCGTGTAATGTGAATCCAATGGTTGATGCTCTCCCCGCACTATGCCAGGTGCAGTGGCTCCACCTCATGCCAGCGGAGGCGAGTGAAGGCTCTAGCAACAACCTCAGCTGGTCTTCAGCGATGTTTTAAATGTCGTTGAAGACCCGTGCACGCAAAACACATCCCTTCCACCACTATGTAAACACCATGACCCTCTCCCTTCCAAGCCATCTCTACCTTTGCTACACCCACCTACTCTAAAGCTCTAGAGCCCATCAAAGCTCCCTAAAGCTCATTCCCAAGATCCAAAGGTCCCCTACTCGAATAGTTGTTCCCTTGCCCCACCAAATTTCCTCCTTCTTCTCACCACCTTCACAGGGAGCCTTGGAGCCATCCTCTCACCTCCATTTCGGTAGAAGAACACCTCCACTTCCTCATCTCCGTTCCATGCCTTGGTGAAGCATTCCTCTATCTGGTGTCCACCTGCATCTCATCCCCGTTGTCCAGCCTCTCACCTCATCTATCCAAGTTGCAGCCAAGCACCGTCGTCTTGTCAAATAGCTGATTCGGGAGATTTCTTCTCACCCCTATCTCTTTTATATTTTCTTAGCATACTGTAATAAACATTTTCATCATATTGAGATATATCAATTTTGTTTTTTCCATTTTGCCTTGTTTTCCACCTACACTCATCTCACCCCCACATATAAAAAAAAATAAAAAATAAAATTTCTAAGACAAATCAAAATACACACTACATATACCCACATTTGAGGCACATAACCTTTTGTGATTTTATCCAATCAACTGGGATACCAACTTGTGGAACCAGTACACACACAAATATACACATAATGAAGTAGAAATCAGACTAAGTTAATGATGACGGCGGAAATTCATCGTGGAAAGGATTGGATTTGGAAAGCTCGTTGTTGTAGTTCGATTTCAGAGAATTTGTCAGTTAGATAAAATTTATAACCGAAACTTGAAATGTGAGTCTCGAATCGAACACAGGGAGGTGAACGCTTGGTTTTGAAAGATATGCATTTTGCTTTTATTTGCTTTTGTCATTTTTGTCTTTTCTAATTTTTTTGGTATTTTTAATAGGGTAAGACATCAGGTCGATGAAATTTTATCTAGCTAAACTACTTGCAAAAATGAGAGAGAGAAAGATAAAAATAGTCATATATTTTGAAGCAAATGTTTATTACAACTAGGAAAGTAGGAAATCTATACTATGAAAGCTACAAAGATAAATAGGTGAGAGAAATCCCTCTCGACGATCGTTTGGAGGATGACTCACTCTAATGTCGCCTAGAGGAAGGTGGTGAGGAGCAGGACGAACGAGGACGAAGCCGGAGGATGGAGGGCGGGGAAGGACGGCGTCGCTGTGAGGATCTTCTTCCTGAAGGGAGATGAGAAGACGTCCATGGGATGCTCCACGAAGGGAAATGAGAGGTAGGAACAAATGTTGTTTTCTACTCTTGAGGAGCTTCTCGGGCTTGGGACAAGCTCTCTCTAGAGCCTTGGAGGTGGTGAGAAGAAGAAAGGAAAAGATGAAGAAAAATGGGAGGGGTATGGTTCCTTTTATAGTGGAGGAAAGAATCAAATTCATATACAAGTCATTTAGTTCTGGACATAAACGTCACTAAAGATCTGCCACAAATGTCGCTGAAGATAGCCCACGTGACTACCCACCGCTGCGCTGGCGCACGCTCCGCGTGCCCGTGTCAGGTGCCTCCTCGCATGTGCCCTTGCATGCTCGTTGCGCTGATGTGCATGTGTGCCTTTGCACGCACGCGCGCCCGTGCTACTGTGTGCATGTGGTGGTGCATGCGTGCGCATGGGCGGCATGGGTTGTGCCAAGTGGCACGATTTGGGCCATCCATCTTCTTTTCGTTGTAGGGGTTGCTACAGAGGTCGGATTGAGTTGATTTTCACGCCGCTGGGCTGCGATGGTCAACCCAAATCCATTCGCATGGTTGGATTTGTCGTTTGAATCTCTGAATTATGTCACTTAGTCCCTTGGCCCTTGATGTTCCACGAACTACTTATGGTGCTACGGGACTCTGATCAAGGCGATTTCGGAAGCGTTGGACTCCAATTGTCATTCTGATCAGATCCGTACGGTCGGATCGTCAATTCGAGGCTCCAAACTAAATCTCCTTCTCTCCTGACCACATAAAGGATGCAATTAACCTAAAATATACATAACTACTCTAAATGCATAATGGTGCATGCTATGCAATATTTATAATATGGAATGCAAATCTATGCCTAGGAACATGCATAAATAGGCATTTTTACCTAAATGGATGTGTCTACATCATACCCCATGCCTATCTTTTGCTAGTCCATAGCAAAATTAAACCACATGCTATGTATAAAAAGAAAATTAGGACTCGATCACTTAGGCCTAAGTCGTTTATTAACAATAGAAAATTTCAACTAAGGTTTGAAACTACGAAAACTCAACAGTACTCGGGTGTCTGCCAGAATGCAGATGGCCCAAGTTCTTGTCTTATTTGAAAAGGGAAGATACATTTTTTTGTTTTTCTTCTTTTCTAATTTTTTTGGACTTTTCGAGTTTGAGAGTTTCGGGATAACTTTTTACGGCTACCCGACCCACGTAAGACTTTAAAAGGACTCTAAGTGCTAAGCATCTTGTTAAAGGGTGATAGACTCACTAGGTGACCGTTAAAATGGACTTCGGGTTTCTACGACCCTAGGTAACCTTAAAGATTTCTGCCTAGAGGTTTATCTTTCCGAATAATAGCTTTCTCCCTACTTTATTTTTTATGGGGTCAACACAAAGGCGAACCCAGTGTATATCTCCTCGATTTATTGTACTTCCCCGCTTCTTCCCTAAGTATTTTGGGAATTATCTATGCATTTTTATGAGTTGGGCTCTGACAACCGGCCAATGAACTGTTACCCATGGCAACTTGCCAGCCATACTTGTGCGGTGAAGTGTGGTTCATTTTTCTATTTTTTTCTCCTTTTTCTTTTCTTTTTTTTTTGAGTACCATTTTTTTCTTTTTCTAAGTAAGTAGCTTCCCTAATCTAAGATTTACCTAAAAGCAGTAGAATAAGGGTGGACAAGTAGCTGGGCTCTGGACAACCGGCCAATAGGCTATTACCCATGACAACTTGCCAGTCATGCTACCCTAGAAAGTTCATTAGCTACCCAATTTCCAAAGAAATCACCAAAAAGTGAGTCTGTGCAAATAGTGTGTAGGTGCTTAGACTTAAAATCCCCTCAAATCAGAGTGCGGGTTGATAAGTCGTGTACTTATCATCATAATTTATTTACAAAATTAAAGTGACATTACTTCGCGAGGACTCGAGACTAAGTCCACATTCGAGTGGACACCTGGGTTAATTGATCTTGAAGACCTGAAGAGTCTAAGTGTTCTGGTCCTAAAGTATCATTTCCTAAAGTTAATAACTTCCAAAAGCCTAAGTTCTCTTCTCCTAATTCCATTTTTTTCTTTTTTTTTATCTTTTTGAATTAAATTTTTTTTAAAGAAAAATAAAAGAAATTCTATAGATCTAACAAAATAATTTCTAGATTAAGTATTTACTCCCCCATGCCTAAATGATGCAATGTCCTCATTGTAAAAACAAAGACATGAAAAGGGCAGAATAACAGAATATCACTTGAATTTCATGACAATCTGGTCAGCTCCACAAAGAACGTGGAATATACACACATGCTAAATTTTAATGCCTTCAGCCTGGCATAATATACATACAAAGAAGAATTTGAGAGTTCACAAGTGTGGGTCAAAATCAAAATCAAAAGATTAATCCTCAGACCTGCCAATAGAATATGTCCACAAATGTAGACCAAGTTGTGGTGCAGACCCATGCCCCAAGGTCGAGTGGTTTTAATGTTCTGGATGAAAATCACCCAGAACCAAAGATTATTGTGCTTACGGGGTCGGGCATGCGGTTTGGTGGTGTGCAATCCAAGACTAAAGTGACGGACAAAAGGTAGAGATGGTTCAATAGGTTCGAATGTCCTTTTCGATTTCAACTCAAAAAGGTAACCAATGATTCTGAGCTTGGGTTGCATCTCAAAGACATCATCAGGATCCTGGTAAAAAGATGGTCGTTTTAGGTCAATAGGAACTCTTAGATCCAAAATTGTGTTTCCCTCTGAGTTAGCCTTCCAAATTTTCATTGCTAAATTCCTATCCTCTAAAATCAATATTTCTGGGACCTCTAAATTGTTGTACACCCCATCTAAAGTACCCAAGTCCAGCAATTGTGGCTGAATTAGGATTGACTTGGGTCTGGTGATCTCAAAAATATCATAATTCAGCTCTTCAGGGTATGGTTGAGCAATGGGGCTACTGATTGAATCATCAAGATTCAGATCATCCAAGTTAGCCCCAGAATGATCAAATTCCTCTATTATCGGGCTATCAAATGGTTCATCAGATTCCTCAAGCCCATTTATCTCCCTAAAATCATCTTCCTTATGCTCAAGTGAGATTCACTAAGAGATTCTTCACCCTCGGAGTCAAAGAATTCTTGATCCACACTTATATACGTCTCAAAATCAAATGTCAATTCATGATCCATGGAAACATATTTTTTGTCATTCCCTGGCTCGGGGATCTCGGGTGAAGCAATCGGTTCATCCAGAATTGGTTGCTCTAGACCAACCTGGACATCTCTGATCTCAAAATATGTGTCCCCCCTGACAGGCACCTGAGCGGGTTCAGACATTGGCTCTCCTGAAAGGGGTTCATCTTGAGAATCACCCCAAGATTAGACTAGGGCAACCACAAATTTCGTCTCAACCCTGACAATTTCCCATGTAGAAACTCACCTAGGCCCCTATCCCTAACATTTTGGAGCAAATCCAATAGAGAACTATTAAGTTCATCAATCATTTCGATCGTAGGCTCCAATGCTTTAGTGGATGGTATTGGCTGAGCTTCTAAAGATTGGATGGTGTTCCTCAAGTTAGCCAACACCTTATCTTGGACTTGGTTCACCTGAACCAAATGGTTCAATTTAGGTTTGGGTGGGTTTGGGTTAAATCTAGGGGAGTCAAAATATCGAGGTTCTCGGGTCCCTTGCAGATAATAGGTCATTTCAGGTTGTTCAAAGAATGGTAGAGACCTATGTTCAGTGGAATACTGGGGAGGGTAGGTATTATAATCATCATATCCATCCAGATTGTAGATCGAGTTGGTTTGGTCATTAAAGGTTGGAGATCTATAATCATTGTAGCTCTGGGAAGGTTAGTAATCGTAGTCTTGTTGTCCAAGGTTAGGCTCTAGACACTGAGGTCCAGATTCATATCCCCAATCAAAGTTATTCCGACTAGTGGATGGGCAATCATAAGTCGAGTCAGGATAGTAATCATCTTGAGGATACGTGTTAGTAGGAGGGTAGGATTGGAAATGTGTGAAAGACGTGAAAGGATACATTATGGAGTAGGAGGGAAATCAGAAGAGGGAAAGGAGCCCTGCAATACAAGCAATCAACCTTGTCTTTAGGTGGTTAGCCTAAAGACCTACAGACTCCCAGAGCACCCATCTTGAGATTATAAACGATTTGGTCTACTTCTACCCAGTCAATCCAACTAGTTAGAGGGAGGGTCTGGGGAGAAGGTTCTTCCTTTGTCCTGTGCCTTTGGTTCCTAGTGTACCCCCAGCCACGGTCGTTTGATGCTACTCCCCTAGCTAGACATAAGATGGCCGAACAGAAGCAGATTAATCGAAAAAAATCTCAATCTGGGCCCCGAAGAGCAAATCAATCCTTAAGGCCAACATCTACTCAATTTTAATTAGGCTTGGGATGATTGTGCTCTTGGAATGTGATGGGCCCTTTAGATGGGTTGTGTCCTTAATGATCAATTCAAATGTGTGTGCGTGCACAACCAGGGTTTGCAAACAAGGTTATTTAATGATGTGTCTTTTAGGGTTTAACCTTGTTTTTTTAGCTTTTAGGGTTTAATCTTAGGTGTATTCAATCAAGTTCAAGAGAACACTTCAAGTTTTGAAAGCACTGGTGATGATTTATTCCTTTAGAAATTAAAAAATAATGTGGAGTGCCTGGTTCAGCCCTAAAGATTAACCCTAAGTGGCAAGCTACTGATGAATGACTTTTATCATTAGTGGGGTAGCCCAAACAGCTCAATCAATTGACCTGTTGCACCACTTAGTTCAGGGCACATAGATGTTTAACCTATTCAGATTTCTACTCACTTATGTGTATTGAGTTGAAGTGTGCTGGGTCCACAGGTCGGATCCTGATTAAATGGTAGAATCAAAGTGGAATGGTGCACCTTAAGTCGAATGTTGTAGGTGTTTAATGTGTGTAACTTTCAGTAAATCCCACAAGAGGAGTTTTTTTTTATATGCGGGGATGAGATGGGTGGAGGTGGTAAACAAACAACCAGATCTATCGTAGGGTTTATAAAAAACACCTAAGTTGATTTGGGTTTGAGTTATTAGTGTGGTGAAGCGAAATCTAGGGTGGGGGTGGTGGGGGAAAAATTACAAATGTCTCTACTCGCACTTTACTCCAACCTATCACCTTCGGCTCCTCGACCGAGTTCTTGCAAGACAATAAATCGAAGAAGAAATATAGGTTAGAAAAATATGTAAGTAATGCGGGAAAATGCGAAAAAGAACCAAAGAGCATTGCCTCCTCGGCAACGGCAACAAAATGATGACGGCGAAAATTCGTCTCGGAAAGGATTGGATTTGGAAAACCCATCGTCGTAGTTTGATTCATGAGAAAATCCGTTGGTCAGATAAAATTTATAACTGAAAATCGAAATGTGAGTCCTAGGTCAAATACAGGGAGGCGAACGTTTGGTTTTGAAAGATACGCATTTCGCTTTTATTTGTTTTTATCATTTTTGTCTTTTCTAATTTTTTTGGTATTTTTAATAGGGCAAGAGATCTGGTCGTTGAAATTTTATCTAGCTAATCTACTTGCAAAATATGAGAGAGAGAGAGAAAGAAACAGTCATATATTTCGAAACATTTTGTTACAACTGGGAAAGCGGGAAATCTATACTACGAAAGCAATAAAGATAGAGATAGGTGAGAGAAATCCCCCTCAATGGTCGCTTGGAGAACGACTTGCTCTAACGTCACCTAAAGGAAGATGGTGACGAGCGGGATGAACAAGGATGAAGCCGGAGTATGGAGGGCAGGGCAATACGACGTCGCAGTGAGGATCTTCTTCCCGAAGGGAGATGAGAGGTGGGAACAAATGTTTGTTTTCTACTCTAGAGGAGCATCCCAGGCTTGGGACAAGCTCTCTCTAGGGCCTTGGAGGTGGTGAGAGGAAGAAAGGAAGAGATGAAGAAAAATGGGAGGGATAGGGGTCCATTTATAGTGGAGGAAAGAATCAAATTCGTATACAGGACATTTAGTGACGATCATAAAAGTCATTGAAGATCCATCGCAAACGTCGCTGAAGATAGCCCATGTGCCCACCCACTGCTGCGTTGGCACACGCTCTGCACGCTCGTGTCACACACCTCTGCGTGCACACCCATGTGCACTCGCTGCATTGCTACGTAGGTGTGCCTCCATGCGCGTGCACATGCCGACGCTGCTGTGCGCGTGCGGAGGTGCGTGCATGCACATGGGCGGCCTAGGTTGCGCCATGTGGCACGATCTGGGCCATCCATCTTCTTTTCATTGTAAAGGCTGCTATAGAGGTTGGATTGAGTCAATTTTTGTGCCGTTGGGCTACGATTGTTGACTCAAATCCATCCGCGTGGTTGGATTTGTCGTTTGAAGCTCCGAATTACGTCACCTTGTTCCTTGGCTGTTGATCTTCCTCGAACTGCATATTGTGCTATGGGACTCCGATCAATCGATTTCGAAGGCGTTGGACTCCAATTGTCTTCCTGATCAAATACGTACAGTCAGATCGTCAATTCGAAGCTCCGAAATAAATCTCCTTCTCTCTTGACCACAAAAAGGACGCAATCAACCTAAAATATACACAAGTACTCTAAATGCAGAATGATGCATGCTATGCAATATTTATAATATGGAATGCAAATCTAAACCTAGGAACATGCATAAGTAGGCATTTTAACTTAAATGGATGTGTCTACATCAGTTGATCACCTTTTGTGCGCCTTAATCAGTGGTGCATTTGGACCATTTGATTGAATTGTTTGGGCCGAACCACCTAATCTAAAAGAAATTCACCTTGTAGCTGCCTCGTAGGATTCAATAGTTAGGTCGAGGCAGTTACTCCATATTATCTTGGTCTATAAAGGAAAATACTTCAACACGTGCCTTCAAACTTGGTTTGCCTCTTGAACATCTAGTTGAATATACCTAATACTTGAATCCTAAAAGCTACTAAGCAAGATCTGAATCCTAAAACTCACTTTATCCTCAATAATCTTGCATGAAAACTTTTTGGTTGTGCACATACACACATTCTCAAATGAATCATTAAGGGCACATCCATTAAGGGCCCATCACATTCCAGAAGCACCAATATCCTAAGCCTAACTAAAATTGATTAGACATTTTCCTTAAGGATAGATTAGCTCTTTGGGGCCTAGATTGAGATTGTTCTCGATTAACCTGCTTATACTGGTCAATCTGATGTCTAGCTAGGGGAGTAGCATCAAACGACCGCGGTTGGGGGGTATCAACGGAACCAGAGGTGCAAGCCAAAGGAAGAACCTTCTCCCTAGCCCCTCCTTCTAGCTGGTTGGATTGATCGGATAAAAGTAGAGTAAATTGTTTATAATCTTAAGATAGATTCTGAGAGTTTGTAGATCTTTTGGCTACCCAACCTAAGGATAGGCTTGCATTTTTGTGCTGCAAGGTTCCTTCTTTTCCTAGTCCTTCCTACTTCCTTCCAATGTATGCTTGGAAGGAGGTCATTGAACCCTCATTTGGAAGGACCTTTAGACCATTCCTAGAGGCAGAGGTTGAGTTATAGCCAAGCAGATCCCATGGCTGATCAACAACCACCTCCCCTGCCCCCGAACCAGCTGGAGTTGATTTAGAGGAAGTTGGAAGAATTGCAGCAGATGTAGTAATGGTTCCAATGAATGAATGGTCAGGGCGCACGGCCCTTGAAGGATTTTTATTATCCTTCAAATTACGGGGAATGTCTTGGCGTCATGATTCTCACCAGAGACGTAGAAATCAAGCCCTAAGTCTTGAGTTTGATTAAGCATTTCCATGAGCTTGGCTCAAAAGACCCTTTCCGACACTTAGAGGATTTGACCACTTTGGTTCAGACCACTAAAGTGAGGAATGTGAACGAAGAGCAGATGATCATGAGGCTCTTTCCCCACTCTCTTAGGGATAAGGCTGCACATTGGTACTAGACCATTGGAAGGTTTATACAAACATGGGCTGCTCTTAAGTCGGCTTTCCTGAAGAAATTCTTCCCAATTGGATGGACCAATGCCTTACGACAGGCGATTATCACTTTCACCCAGTGGCTGGGGGAACCGTTTCATGGTGCCTGGGAGCGATTCTAGGATCTTTTAAGGAAGTGTCCACACCATGAGGTGCTAAAATGGAAACTTGTGCAGATATTCTATCACGGGTTGGTTGAATAACTTTGTAATCACGTGGACGCCTCCTGCGGAGGTAATTTCCTCAACAGGGATGTAGATAGCGCATACGACCTGTTTGAGGAAATGATCGAGAATTCAATAAATCATGCCTCCATGGATACCTTCAATCGGTCCCAACAACCTAGGTCAAATGCTAACGAGATCTAGAATTCTCATTCATTTGGCATCGAATTGATTTGCAACAAACTAGATAAGGTGGACTTGGTTGCATAAAGGATGGAAGAGTGGGTGGATGGAAACTCAAGAAGCACTTCTACAGCTACCCAATCCCAAAATGTAGGATTCCATTCTTCACGAGCTTCCATGGGGTGGGAGTTTGTTAACCACCTTGAATCGGCTCAACCTATGAGCTAGGATTTCGTGGAACCTTATGGGTTCTAGACTGGGGCCTTTCATCCCAGTTTTTTTGATCCTTCTTTCTCTCCATCCTCACCCTATGAGGATGTATATTCGATACAAGAGACTGTTAGGTCCAACCTGTATTCCAACACATATAACCTTGGTTGGACGAACCATCCTAACCTCTCCTGGAAAAGTCAAGGGATACAAACCCAAACACAACCCAACAACTATGCATCTCAAAGACCTATGGGTCAAGGTCAAGTATACACCCTGTTGCCCCCGAGATCGATTACTCAGCCACCTTGGAATGCCCAACAATCTGATTTAAACCAGCAAATGGTAGAAATGCAAGGGTCCATGCTTCGGCTTATGCAGTAAATGAAGGCATCATTGGACAACTTCCAATCCGGGTTTATTGCTAACACTTGACAACCCGAATCTCTACCATCCCAACCCATACCCAACCTATGTAATGTACAAAATTAGGGCAATAGAGCCCAAGGGTACGGAAATCAAAGGGACCCACACGCACATTCTTAGGTGGTTGAGCAGGGTCCCTCCTCTTCTTTTGCTCCTGGAAATTTGACCAATCAAGGCCCTCCAATCTTTCCTAACTTGCCTCAAGACCTGAACCCATACGCCTCTGCAAACTTCATCACCTTGAGGAGCGAGAAGCTGACCCAGGACCCTGAATTACCTTCTAGAAACCTAGACCTGGGGAACCTGTGGGATAGAAGGAGGAGATTAAAGAAGACAACAAGGCCCAGGGACCTGAAATTAAGGACACCACCCACATCCTATTCCCTAAAGACTTATTGAAAACTAGGAAGAAGAAAACCCTTGATAGCAATGAGGAGTCTCGAATTTATTCAAGAGTGTAGAGATCAATATCCCACTCCTTGATGCTATTAAACACATCCCGACTTATGCTAAATTCTTGAAAGATCTATGTACCCAAAAACGTAAGCCAAAAGAACACTCCTCGAGGAAGGTGATTCTCTCTGAGTAGGCAAGTTCTGTCATCTTACACCACCTTCCTCAGAACAAGAGTGATCCAGGTGCCCCCTTGATTTCATGCATCATTGGAGATTACACTTTTGATTGGGCACTATTAGATCTAGGTGCATCCATCAACCTAATCCTAACCTCTCTTTATGAAAGGTTTGGGTTAGGTAAACTTAGGCCAACCTCAGTAATGCTACAGTTAGCAGACCATTCCATCACCACACCGAAAGGCATTATTGGGGATGTTATTGTCAAGGTCAAGGACTTCTATTTTCCCGTAGATTTCCTGGTCCTTGACATAGATGTACCTGAAGACATAAGGAACATGCCCATCATTCTGGGACGTCCGTTCCTAGCTACTGCCAAGGCCAACATAAATTGTGAGAACTGCAGTATGGAGATCGCCTTTGGGGATTGGATGTTGACTCTTGATATTTTCAAGGCGATAAAAGGATTTGAGGATTGTGGATTCATTGAGGAGATTGGTTGCATGCTAAATGGGTGTTTTAAAATTGTTGTGTTACAATATAGCCAAAATAGTGCTTAAACAAATAAATTTATTACTCGAAAAAGTTCAGAGGTCGAATACAGGGAGCAATATGGAATTCAGTTCTCAAAAATTGCAATTTAAGATAAGAGAGCTATGAAATTGTAAACAAAAAATGTTTTAGAATAAAGTAGCACTAGGATCAAGTGTCAGATTGCAAAAATAATAAACTAAAATGGTGATTCAAATCACCAAACACTCCTTACAATGATAGCTAATGAACTCAATGTATATATATGTATGAAATGCAATCAAACTAATTTTCTGATTTACTAATCAGACGGCTTAAACTGCTCAAGCCTCTCTGTTCTTCTTCTTCTTTTCTCTTTCTCTTCTCTGCCTTTCTTCTTTCAACTACGACCCTTCCTCTTCTTGTTCTTCTCTTACTTTCCCTCTTTGTCTCTGTAACTCTTCTTCTTCCTTCAGCCCTTCTTCTTTCTCTTTCTTTCTTTACACAACAGGGGAAGCTTCTGAATTTGGCTAAGTGTTAGTCGGGTCTCACCAAGAGCAAAACCCTCCCCCTACCCGTGCAGGCTCTCCTTTCTTTGTCTCCTTAGGATCTGCTCTCCCTGAGCCACAGGGGTAATCAGGTTATCGGACCTAGCATACCTGGGTCCAAACTCACCGACAGTGGGTGATGAGCGAGGAGTAAGGCTTAGGCGGGTTAACGAGTCAAGCCAGGTCTGCGAGCAGAGGTCATAGATGAGGCGCAGGTGCGTGGCTAAGAGGGACCTCACCCCATGTTTGGAGGCGAATAGCTTCTTTCACTTTTTCCACTTATATGCCTTGGATGCCTTTTCTACTCATGATGTGGGACAATCCTACATCACTTTTTTTGCATGAAGCAATGGATGGTTGTTTCTCCAATTGAAGTTGCTGGTGATGTGGGTCTTCTAATTGGTGCTCCAGTTGAGAATGCGAACTTAATCCGCATCTCCTGGAAATGAGACTAGGTCTTGAGCTTGCTGGATGACTGCAAGCCAAGGTGAAGATGGTGGCAGCAACGAGCGGAGTGCGAAGAAACCTGAAAAGCACAAATACAGCCTCATAGCCCAGCCTCATAGCCCAATTAAACTCACTCAGGACCTTTGCCGGACCACAACGAATGTGTGGGTGGTGGTCATGTGGCATGAGAAGGCGTGAGGTGGGTGGACGAAGGTAGAGGAGATGAAAAGAAATGGGTTTGTTCGGTGGAGCGTTGGAGGGGGCGATAGGGTGAAATAGGAGAGGGGAAATGAGTGGAGAGGTGTGACAGAGGTTTTGAGGTAGTCGACGAGGGGTTTGGTGGTGTGTGGAGCAAGATGTACCTCACTGGAGGTGTGGCCAGAGCGGTAGACAATGGAGTTGCGGAGGTGTGGTCGAGGTCGAAACGACGTGTCAAAAGTGTTGGTGTGATGAGGAAGAGGTTAGGGAGTAGTTGAACGTAGTAACAGATGAAGTGGGAAGGAGAAGGCAACGGTTGTGGTGTTGTTGGCGCCGGAGAAGAGAGTAGCTCCGGAGAGAGGGAAACGACGAGGAAGAAAGAGATTAGGGCACCGACTGGTACGACTAGATGCGGGAAGAAATGAGGAGGATAACTTTGCTACTGGTATTGCGAATGGAGGATGAAGATGGATGGAGGGGCTCGCCAGACGTCGAGGAGCTTTCAGCCAAGAGAGAGAGAAAGAGGAATGGGGGGAATCTTGGCCGATTTCGAGTGTAGGGAGTACAGTTTTAGTAGGAGGTTCTTTTATAGACCTCAGAAGGAAGTTTTGAGCTTGGGAAGCTTGGAAGTCTTGTGACGAGTCGATTGTTCGCTTTAAAGTCATTTGCAGTTTTATGTGGTGGAAAAATCGACTAATCAATATTTAGAAAGAAATAACCACTCGTAGAGGAGCGGGTCGTATCCACAGGGAGGCAATGAGGCAATAATATCTTAATTATTTCGTATTCGTTCAGTCTCGTGAGAAATCTGTAGTTAAATTTGACATGAAATGCGATGGAAAGAAGATGCACAACATCTTGAAAACATAAGGGTAGATGTGTAATTTTTCCTCACTGAAATATTCAATAAACATGTGATGATTCTATGAAATTTTCCATTGACATGTATTAAAGAAAATTTATGCACATTTAAATTCCAAAATCAATGTCAAACAATGTTAATTACAAAAGCTATGCAATTGTAAAAGAACTTGAGTATAAAGTTGCAAATTTTACCACAATAAAATATTCATAAGCAAAAATTCCTTTCCTAGCAATGGCATGAAATGTAATAACTAATTAACCCATTAACAGAGCATTTTACCTCTCTCCTCGCGATCGGGGAGAGGTTCAATCGAGGAGAGGTTTGCACAGGCGGGTGGATGAAGCGAGGCCGTCGCGATGGTGGCAGCCGCACGTTGAGCGGTGGTCAGAGTCGGCCAGGCGGAGCTCCGGCGAAGGTGGCTGTAGCCTGTGCTGGCGGTGAGCTTGCGTTGGCTGGAGGGCACGGGTGCACGCTCTGTTGTTGGCGAAGTGCGGGTGCTGCTGGCATGGGAGGAGGGCGCTGCAGCTGGCGGGAGGCGCTACTGCACGCTAGCTGGAGGCGTGGGAGCGTGCTCTGTTGTTGGCGAAGTGCGGGTGCTACTGGATTAAGGTGTTGGCGGAAGCGCTGCAGTGGGTGCACAGGTGGGTGCATGCTCTATTGGTAGTGAGGGCGGGTATTGCAGGCGCGGAAGGAGGGCATGCGCAGTTGTGCGGGTACGGTTGCAGCGGCGTGGGTGCGCAGGCGGTTGCGCGCTTTGTTGGCGTGGGTGTGCAGGCGGTGAGAGCGGGAGGAAGTGGCTGCATGCGGCTGAAGGTGAAGTGGCGAACGGTGGTTGCTGCTGAGTGGGGGTGGTGGCTTCAGACATGTGCGTAGGCTGGAGGGCATGGAGATGGCACTGGAGGTGAAGTGGGCGGATGTGGTTGTGCGGGTGTGGCTGCAGGCGGTGAGAGAGGGTGGCTTCAGACGTGCGCAGGCTGAAGGGTGTGGAGATGGCGCTGGAGGTGAAGTGGGCGAATGTGGTTGTGCGGGTGCGGCTGCAGCTGGCATGGGTGCACATGCGGTTGCACGCTCTATTGGCGTGGGTGTGTAGGTGGTGAGAGCGGGAGGAAGTGGCGGGTTCTTGCCTGCGGCTGAAGGTGAAGTGGCGAATGGTGGTTGCTGCTGAGTGGGGGTGGTGGCTTCAGACATCCGGGAAATTTCCCGGATGTCTTAAGTGACTGAGAGGGTGATTTCACAGTGGCTGTGGTGGTGGTTGTTGGTGACGACGGCGAGGGAGATGCGTGCTAAGGTGCTCAAGGTAATGCGGACGAGCTACAGATGGCGGTGTAGCCTGTCACACCACACGCCCACGGTGGTGGAGACTCGCCGCCACGGTTGAGGCTGGCGGTGTGGAATGGAAGAGAGGAGATCTCTCTGCATAGTGGTGGGTCGGTGGTGGAGCCCTGCCTCGCTCAGCATCCTCTCTCCTCCTTTTGTAGTGGCCTACACAAATTTGAAATCAGCTGCCCGACCAGATCCAACACATCCGCTCCTCCTTGAATGGGTTCTTCACTGCGGCAGCTAGTGGCGTTGGAGTGGCAGCCAGCCGTTTCTGCAAGAAGAAGAATAAGAAAATAATGTTAAAATATTATGGTTATTTATATACACACCCTCAACTTTTATGTTAACCTAAATTAATGCATGCAATGTACCTAATTAGTTAACTAATGCAATTCTAAGTTAATTCTAAATGCATTTAAATATGAATAAGATGCATGAATTATGTAATTGAATTAGAAATATGAATTAATCTATTTACATCCTAATTTATGCTAAATAAATGTTAGAATTAACCTAATGTCTAGGCACTTAAATACTTAAATAGCCCACAACTATGGGCTAATCATCTTGCCGGAGTTGGGAAATTCCTTGAAACCAAAATCTTTAATGTGTTCGCATGAGAGATTATGAAGGTTTTGGGGCGTGGGATTAGGCTCAAAAAGGAAGGGAATTTCTTGACAAATTTTCCTTTCAAATTCGAAAGGGATTCGTTAAGAAATCAAGGGGTTATTTCCAAATCAAGGTCACCGGAGCAAGTAGGAATAGGTTTAATGCTATCAGAGACCTTTTTGTGAAAATGACAACAAGGTTAGGGGTCTGTTTGAAAAGATTTTGAAAGTTAAGGGAATAAATGTAATCAGACAGAACCAAGTTGCAAACTAGGTCAGGACAAACTCATTTTGGGTTAAAATTTTGGTACAAATGTAATTTGGACCTAAGGAATCCAATGGTGAAGTTAGATTATGGTTTTGACCACGTTTGATTGGGTAATTTATGCAAAAGCCCAAATTAGGGCAAATGTCTGTCTAAGACTTTGTTCTAGGTCAAAACGGGTTCTGATGGTCAAATTGAAGGTTTCAAACCCTAGAGAGTATTTTTCTATGAATTTTAGAAGGTTTAGGTGAATTTTATCTTGACCATAACCTTAGTTAATTAAGTGAGTCTGCTTTTAGGGTTTCAAAAGTAATTTAATTCTCAAAACACGTGCAAACCCTTTTCTGATTATTTTAACCCACTTGTTAGCCTTTTAGGATCATTTGACCCTTAGTTAACCCTTAGGAAAACCTGTGGTTGTACTTCATTCTTGATATGATGGTAAAATTACAGTTTTAACCCTAGTTTCTTATTTTTCCCTCAGAATGATTATGCAGTGAAATATGACTCTCTAGCAGTTATGTAGGAGCATTTACTGACTTAATTGGATCAAAATGAGCTAGTTTATGGCTCATGATGGTGTTCCCATCATACCCCCATGCTTAGCTTTTGCTAGTCCCTTAGCAAAATTTAAAGGTATTAACTTTGATTCTAGACCATATGCTTTTTGATGCTTAAAACTCTGATGTGTGCTTTCTTTTGTAGATTAGGCTAGAATGCCGATAGTAGGCCTAGAGGTACTCAAGTACCAACCAAGTTCTAGACCTGACCAGCTCTAAACTCGGTCCGTCGTGAAGGTTTCTAGGGCCCTTAGGAATTAACCTAAGGTTCATTGAACTCCGCGGTTAAAGCACCCATGCTTGTAACATGTTTTAGCCCAGGTTCAGTTTGTAATACATTTTTGTAAGAGAGAAAGAACTTTTCTTTATTTTTGGAGAGTTTTCTCTCTCTTTTCTTTTTTTTTTCTAGCCTTGGATTAGCATTACAACACGGTCTATATCAGATTCCTAGTTCCCATCATCAATCCTCACAGGGTCCTTGGAAATCGATGCTTCGAGATAGCACTGCCCATGGCAACCCCAGGACCCTGGCTTTCGAGATTTTGAGATAATCTCGACCATGGTGTTTTGTAGCTAAATCCAGACCCTAGCAATCGACATTTCAAGATAATGCCGCCCATGGCATCTGGACCAGCATAAGGTGCTTACATGCCCCCGGTAGGATATTTAGATATCCTAGGAGACAAGCACCAAGGAGACAATATGTTATTGCGCATCATCGAGGGAAATTTCCCACCTCTCCATGTCGGGAACTCGTCCAAATCAAATTCTGTTGATCAGCCGCTCCTAATCTAGGTAACTTTTTCAGAACAGATTTAATGCATTTGCGTGACTTTGATACATAGGCGCACTGAACCAGAATATGTGTGGATTGGGGTGGTTAGGTTACCGAGTCCCGCAAACCAGAGGTTAGTTAACAAGGTCGAATAATCCCTAAGCCTTAGACCTAATACTTAAGCTTTGCATTTTCCCCAACCTCTTGAGGACTATCTAGATCTTAGTGGATACATAAATTTTTAAGCCTAGGATCGCAGCCCAAGAGGCCTAGGATCAGTGTTCTTACTAATCTCTTTTTGTTTCTTTAACACTTTTTCTCTTTCATTTTTTTTTTGGGTATAGAACTAAGTCAATTCCTTAATCTTTTACTAATGACTATCTCTTTTTCTTGAAATTATGCTCCTTCTTGACATTTTTATCTCCTCCCCTTTTCTTCTCAACAAATGATTCAAAATTTCCTCCTTTCTCCTATTTTTGTTCTTTTTCAATTTTGTTTTATTTTTTTGGTTTTTGGAATATGTGACTTTTTTTATGAAACCCTTTCTTGTGAAGTGATTTTCCCAACGTTTTGCACTTTAATACCCCCCCATGCCTACGATTTGCAATGCCCTCATTGTAAATTAGGTGGGTTCAAGTTCAGCTTAGATCATTCATTAGAATAGGTGTTGGGTCGGTGGATGGGTCGGGATGATCGTTGCGGACGATTTCAAGCTCGGGTACGGGTACCAGAGGTGGAGTTGGTTGTTCTAATGGATGAACCCTAAAGTGCAATATGAGTTCGGCATAAGATGTGTCAGGAGGGGTTTCGATTTCTTCAAAAAGATGATGGGTTGCCTCTCGTTAAGCTCTGAGTTTAACGCCATCAGCCGGGTGCAACGAGCTCAGGGGGAATGGAGATCAAAAGATACCTCAGCCCTGTTCGTATCGGTGAGTTCAATGAACGGTTTGAGTCTCTGACCATTCATGACAAAAGGTTCTGAATCAGGGCTAGGTTGGCTGATTTCAACGGCTCCATTTCCAAAGATTCGTCTCACCAAGAATGGTCCAATCCATTTTGATCTAAATTTTCTTAGGAATAATTTGAGTTTGGCATCAAAGAGTAGGACTTTCTAACCAGGGAAAAAGATCTTTCTGGATATGTGCTTTTCGTGAAAGGCCTTAACCCGCTCTTTGTAAATTCACGAGTTCTCATATGCATCATGGCGTAGTTCATCGATCTTGCTCATTTGAAGCTTTCTGTGGGTTCCTGCCTTAAAAAGATCGAGATTGCAGTTCCGTACTGCCCAATAGGCTTTGTGCTCCAATTTGACGGGGAGGTGACATGCCTTCCCGTACACCAATCTAAAGGGTGACATGCCTAATTGGATTTTGTGGGTAGTGCTATAAGCCCACAAGGCTTCCGAAAGTTAGGACGACCAATCCTTCCTATCAGGTCGAACAGTGACATAAAGGATTTTCTTGATCTCCCGATTTGACAACTCAGCTAGTCCGTTAGTTTGGGGGTGATAAGGAGTAGAGAGTTGGTGGGACACCCTGTATTTGGTCATCAGTGATCTGAACTGAGCATTTGTGAAATGAGTCCCTCCATCAGAGATAATAGCACGTGGAATCTCGAACCAAGAAAAGATGTTCAGATGAATGAATTTGATTACCACCTTATGATCGTTGGTTCGGGTTGAAATGACTTCGATCCATTTAGACACGTAGTCAACAACGAGAAGAATGTATTCGAAGTTGACCCAAAATAGGGAAGGGTCCCATAAAATCAATCCCCCAGATATTGAAGATTTCATTAATGAGAATTGGCTGTAAAGGCATCATATCATGGTGGTTCATGTTGCCTAAGATCTGGCAACGAGTGGATTCCTTATAGTGATTGTATACGTCTTTGAAAATTTTGGACCAATAAAAGTCGCACTGGAGGACTTTTGCTACGATTTTATGACCAGAGAAGTGTCCACCGCAGGCCTGGTCATGGCAGAAGGACAAAATGTCTTGAATTTCCGCTTTCGGAACACATCGTTGGATGATTTGATCAGCACCAATGAAGAAGAGATACCGATCTTCCCAAAAGTAGTACTTGGCATTGAAAAGTAATTTATCCTTCTTGACTTTTGGCCAATCGAACGAGATTTAATGTGATGCCAAATAGTTTACTAGATCAGCAAACCGTGGAAGTCCCTAACTGATAGTTAGGAGGTGCTCATCGGGAAAATGTTCAGTAATGGGTTCGGAAGGGTCGATACTGTCAAAAGGAAGGTGGGATAAGTGATCAGCTACCACATTCTGTTTTCCCGCCTTGTCGTGAATCTCGAGGTCAAACTCTTGCAATAGCAAGATCCAGTGGATTAGCCGAGGTTTCGCATGAATCTCGAGGTCAAACTCTTGCAACAGCAAGATCCAGTGGATTAGCCAAGGTTTCTCATCCTTCTTTGCAAGGAGGTGCCTCATAGCAGTGTGATCTGAGTAACTAATAACATGGGAACCCAAAAGATACGATCTGAGCTTTTCTAGGGCAAATACTATGGCTAGCAGCTCTTTCTCAGTAACTGTGTAGTTACGCTAAGCCTCGTTAAGTGTCCTGCTAGCATAGTATATGACCACGAGTTTCCCATCTATTTCATGCCCAAGTACCGCACCTATGGCGTAATTAGATCCATTGCACATGATCTCAAAGGGTTGAGACCAATCAGGGGACTGTAGGATAGGTGCTTGAGTGCACTCCTCGGTGATTTCAAAGGGGACATCCTTAGATAATAGATTAGTCAAGGGGTGCACGATTTTTGAGAATTCGGGAATGAATCGGCGGTAAAAATCAACATGCCCCAGGAAGGATCGGATGTCTTTGACCGAGCTAGGCATAGGGAGTTTGGAAATCAGATTTACCTTAGCTCGATCAACCTGGATGCCCTTTTCTGAGATAAGATGTCCTAGGACAATTCCCTCAAGTGCCATGAAGTGGCTCTTTTCCTAGGAAAGAACCAAGTTCACATCGATGCATCGCCTGAGGATCTGGACCAAGTGCAGGAGGCAATCGTCAAATGATTTACCAAATACCAAGAAGTCATCCATGAATACTTCAAGGTATTAACCTACCATATCTAAGAATATGGCAAGCATGCACTGCTGAAAAGTAGCAGATGCACTGCTGAAAAGTAGCGCGTGCACTGCAGAGACCAAACGGCATCCTTCAGAATGTGTATGTTCTAAAGGGGTAGGTGAAGGTGGTCTTCTCTTGGTCCTCGGGATGGATTGCGACCTGATTGTAACTGGAGTACCCATCCAAAAAGCAGAAGAATCGATTTCCCGCTAGTTTCTCAAGAATCTGTTCAATGAACGGTAGTAGGAAATGATCCTTCTTCGTGGAGGAAATGAGTCTTCTGTAATCAATGCAGACTCTCCACGAGTTTGCTATACGGGTTGGTATGGTTTCTCCAGTTTCAGTTGTGATGACGGTGAGCCCTGCCTTTTTAGGCACAACTTGGATTGGGCTCACCCACCAATTATCGAAGATCAGGTAGATGATCCCTACATCTAACCACTTGGTAATCTCCTTTTTCACGACATCCTGCAGATTTGGATTCAGGCGTCTCTGCATTACACAGGATAGTCGTAAGCCCTCTTCAGTGTAGCTGTGATGTGTGCATTATGAAGGGCTGATACCAGTGAGACCATCGAGAGTCCATCCAATGGCTCTTCGATGTTGCTGGAGAACAGAAATCAAGCATGTTTCCTGATCAGGTGTGAGTTGAGAGATGATAATCATAGGAAATGTCTGATTGGAACCCAAAAAGACATACTTGAGATGATCGGGAAGATGCTTTAATTCCAAAATCGGGTTGTCAGTAGCAGCGGGTGGTTCAGGATGGGTGTCGGGAGCAAAGGAAGAAGCTATGGGTGTGTCTAGGTTGAGTTCGAGCTCCTCTAATTGAGGGTTTTTATCCTCCTGTGGTAGATTAGAAATAGTTGGTTTTTCCTCGATAAGGTCATCAACCACATCTACGATATTGCAAATTTGTTTTATGACTCTGCAATTAATTCCTTGTTGGGCCTTAAAGATGTCAATATTTAGTGTCTTGCTCCCAAATTTCAATTCAACTTGGCCCTCCTCACAATTGATATTGGCCCTAGCAGTGGCTAAAAAAAGTCTTCCTAGTATGATCGGTGTATTCTTCACATTCTCAGAAGCATCCATGTCTAAGATGATAAAATCTACTGGAAAATAGAAATCACGTACCCTAACTATGACATCCTCAAGAATTCCTTTCGGTGACTTAATTGATCAGTTAGCCAGCTGTAAAGCCATTTCAGTCGGCTTAAGTTCAGATTCCTCGAAGTAGTCTACTAGGGATGTAGGTATCAAATTTATGGAGGCTCCTAAGTCTAATAAAGCTCGATCAAATCGTATATCACCGATTTCACAGGAGATCAGAGGGGTGGCTGGGTGCTTTGCCTTAGGTGGGAGTTTGCTCAAAATGACAGAGCTGGCTTGCTTTGACAGTACGATCAGATTCTCGTCCTTGGTTTGTGGCTTACGCTTAAGTGTACATACGCCTTTCAAAAATCGTGCGTAATCCAATACGTGGCTTATTGCATCCATCAAGGGGATGTTTGTATGGACCTACTCAAAGAGCTTAACCAGGTCCTCCTCAGGTGCCACGGTTTGGTTATCCCTTTTCCTTTGGTCAAGGCCTTAGGAAATGGAACATTAGATGGTTCCTCTAGAATGGGTCCAGGTTCTTGATCTGCGATAGTGGTGTCCTAGATGACTATCCTAGGGTTAGGGTTTGTATTACTAGGTTGGGATTGGCTTGGATAAGGTGGGTCCTATGTTGTTTTGCCAGTGTGAGTAGTAATAGAATTCAATCCTGCCTGGTTCTGGTTTGGTGTGGGTAAAAGAGGTGCTTGTTGGTAGTAACCCGTATATGATGTCGAAGCCTCCATCCCATTGAGTGATGGAGTAGAAGGGGCATGATAAACAAAGTTAGTTTGTCTCAGATTTGGGTTCATAACGTGCCTCAGATTTGGCACGTTATTCAGATTAGGCAGAGGTTGTGAAGGAAGTGCACCTAGTTGGTAAGGATTTGCCATCTGGGAAAGTTGATTGCGAACCTCTGTGATCTCATCTTTGTGCTGTTTTTGCATAGCCGCATTCATCTTCTGAATGTTAGCCAGAGTCTGAAGGATAAAAGTCAATTAATCTGATATGTTGGGTTAGGCCGAGGCTGAGGCGACTGATATGGACGAGGAGCTTGTGGTCGGGGCTGATATTGAGGTCTCAGATTTTGATTATTGCCTGACCATGTGAAATTGGGATGATTATGCCATCCAGGGTTATAAGTGTTTGAGAGTGGATCATTCTGAATGGCATTGAGGTCCTCACAGGTCTGAGGAACCTTGGAAAAATTAGAATACGAGGGTTCAGAGTTCCCCCAACTAGAATAGGTGGGTCCAGAGTTTCCTCTGAAACCAAAATCAGACGGGGGTGGATAAGGATCCATCCCCTGAGAAGGCCGGTGATAGATGTTGTGCATGGCCTCCCTGCCAAAGGGTGGTTGTGTGAATGGGTTTTACGCAGAGGTGGTTCGCTGCAAATGTCGAGTTAGCTCATCCACCTTCTTTTCAATAATAGAGACCTTGTCCAGATGACTGGCCATCAGTTCCAAGTCAACAGAAGAGGACAAGCCCTACATCTCATGTGCTCCCTTTGGATTCATTAATGCACGGGCATTCGTTCGGTCAAACATGCCCATGGATTCATTATTGATGGAGTTCTCGCACATATTCTCAAGAATCTCTAACACGGTGTCTGAAATTCCCTACCAGGAGGGGTGACGTAGTAAATTGCGGAATTGAATATATAAAGCAATATCACAAAAATCAATCGCACAAGTACACAAGTAATTTTAGGTGGAAACCCAAACCGGGTGAAAACCACCACCTAACCCTCTCGAGTTAGGATTTACCGATCAACCAAGTTGATCAAATCCACTAAACTGAATCACTTTGAAACGAGGGTGATTCAACCTCAATACAACCACGCTACAAGTACGAGGGTAGCGTTCCTCAACCCCTTCTCTCCACGAGAAGGATTTTGTCCCACGAAGGAGACGGGAATTCGCAAAGCGAATACCCAACCAAAATACAAAGATAAAATAAACAATAGTCCTATAGAGCCAACAAAATAATAAACCTAAGCTTCTATAGGAATAAGGAAACTCCCCTTTGCAAGGAGTGCGTCGACGATGACGCGGGTACGTGAGCCACGCGACGGCACAACGTCGCTCTCGTGAACAACGGCGGGAGAGCGGGTGCGCGAACGGAATGATGCTCTCAAGATGTAGAACTTGAGCTTAGAGAGCAAGAGCTTCTTGGACACAAGAGAGTGGAAGTATGTTGCTTAAGTGTGTCTTTTGTATTTCTAAGTGTATATCATGTGTTTCTAAGTGTATATCTAGTGTGTTTTTGTGTTGCAAAGGCTCCCCTCTATTTATAGAGGCCTTAGGAAGGCTTTGGAAGGCTTAAGAAAGGTTCTATAGCCGTTGGGTGCAAAGCCCAAGTGAATCAGCCCGAAATCAGGAACAATCATTGTTCTGACAGGCTTATCAGACGTCTAATTCTAGCATCAGACGTCTGGCAGTTCACTTTAAGACGTCTAATTTCAAGGTCAGACGTCTGATTCTATGCGGGTTTCTCCCTGACTTGAATCAGATCTAAACAGGGTTTTTGTGCAAGTCCATCAGATGACATACAGGACGTCTGGCACTAAGTCTGGACGTCTGGAAACCTACTTTTACTGTGGGAATTGATTTCCAAACGTTGCAACGGCTAGAAAATCTCTGAGAAGAGATTTTGGGTCAGCCGAGGCAAAACGGTCATTTATCAGACGTCTGGAAAGGCCTAAGGACGTCTGATAAGGCTCTAACGGTCATATTCTTGAGTGCCTGCTGAGTTAGCCAACGGTCCACTAACTGGACGTCTGGCAAAGTCATCAGACGTCTCCTAAGACGTCTGGTCTAAGGTCTGGATGTCTGATTTCATCAGACAGAACTAACTATGTCCAGCCTAACAGTTATCAGACGTCTTAAACAACAGTCAGACGTCTTAAAATACATTATCAGACGTCTGATTTGGGAATTACACGTCTGGAAAGTCTGTTTGAACCCTATATTGGTTTTCTAAGTATTCTACAGAAAACCTAAGTATCCTAGGGTTGTGCCGGTGTTCCTAGGACTAATGTTAGGGTTCTTTGAGGCTCTTTAACATAATTTTCTAAGGAAAATAAAGAGCAAGAAAAATAAAGATAAAAGTACATGAAAGGATTAAAAAGAATCTATCCTATTCTTCTTGTCTTCTATCTTCAAAATGTCGCTCCACGCGAACCTCCTCTGTTTTCCGTCAAGCTCCTCCAATC
The DNA here is from genome assembly GCA_037157565.1 of Thalassia testudinum. Lineage (NCBI taxonomy): Eukaryota > Viridiplantae > Streptophyta > Magnoliopsida > Alismatales > Hydrocharitaceae > Thalassia > Thalassia testudinum. The sequence continues at coordinate 2,436,463 of JAZHRO010000080.1, forward strand.
CGTCCTGGATGCGAGCTCGAACTCCGTCTAAACACGTCCACATTTGCAATTGACCTGAAATCTAGGACTCAAATTGCAAATGTTAAATAACACGCGTTTTGTTATCATCAAAATAAATTATCGTGGTGCTCTAGCACCAACAGTGTCTTCTTGTTGACCCATGATGTTTCCTCCGTAGGTTGCATTGACAAATAATCGAATATCCTCACGGAGTCCCTGGTAAAAAGAATGGACTTGTTCCCATTTAGGAACTCCATGGTGGGGGCACTTTCGCATGGGATCCAGAAAACGATCCCATGCCTTATGAAATGGTTCTCCTGCTTGTGTGAAATGTGTGATCTGGTGCCATAAAGCATTTGTCTGACCAACAGGGAAGAACTTTCTCAAAAACTCATATTGAAGTTTCACCCAGGTGTTGATTGGACACGTTTGGGTTTGGTACCAATGAGCAGCTTTATCCATGAGAGAGAAGGAGAACATTTTCATGAGTAGAACATCCTGATTTTGAGCTTCTGACTTGAAGGTCTGGGCCAGATGCTTGAGTTGTTTGATATGCTAGAATGGATCTTTGGAATTACGCCCATGGAATTTGGGAATGGAATGAATCATGTTGGGCTTGAGTTCTGTGTCAGGACCTCTAGCAGGGATTTGTACTTGAGGTTCAATTGCCACCGCAGTGGGATTGTAGTGATCTTGCATCATTGGATGCTGCGGTGGGTTCACAAAGGCTTGGAATAGATCATTGAGGTGCTGAAGTTGATTTTCAAGATTATTTTCTTCTGTGGGTTGTGCCATGATGATGGATGAAGGTTGCACAAACAAGGAGGTCAAGGCTTGGCCTTGACGTGAATGAGTAGCTAAAGGAGGCCTCAAAGATGGTCTTAAAGACCTCCTCTCGAACATGCACCGATGGAGTAGATGAGAGGTAGAATGTGATGGACCCAATCAAGACACCCAAAAATTTTGGATGACTATAGAGGTTCGGAGTGGATGATACCCCTTAGTCAAAAAGCCGTCCACCTGAGAATTACCTGAGCAGCCAGAGAGGGTGAGTCCCACAAAGACCCCTACACGGTAGAGTGCCCCCATGGGTTACAGGGTTTCCCCCACCCAACCTTTCTTGTCACGATGTTCCAGGTAGACCAGAATGGGGACTTGACCGCTTAAGTCTACCAGTTTTAATTAAAAGCAAGGGTGCTTAGGATTTCACTTGAACTTTAAGATGTGTTGAGTGCAAGAGGTGACCTATTTTAAAGATTGGTTGACCCAAGAAGGTGGGTCAACTTCACCTATTTGTCCTTAAAAATTTAGGTCCCTCTTTTAGTGTTCAAATGAATTTAAGAGCCTGATTTTAGGGTTTTGCTCAAATAAATCAGTTCAATCAAGCCTTAGGCACACATTGTTTGGAAAGATCAATTCTTGATTAAGCAAGTGTGTCTCTAAAACCCTAAACCGGAATCCTTAATTGGCTCTAATTTGGTCCAATTTAATTTGTCAAAAATGTGGTACCTAGGGCTCAAACAAGAATGTGATAGCCCTAGATACCTTAAGCTTCAAGTGGCTACTCAGATCAGGGTTTGAATGTTTATCTAAATAGAATGTATCAAATCAGGCAACTTGATGATTAATCCAAGAATATAATGCAAGTAGCCCTAATTTATTTCTTTCTCTTTTTTTTTTAGCTTTTTCAAATTCAGGGGTTTGGAAGAAGGTATATGGAGTTTACCTGTCCCTGGAGTGGTTGATGTGCGGCTGATCTTCCTCAATGGATCCCCCCTGAAATATATCAATGTCAAAAGAGATAGAGCAAGTTAGTATTGACTCGGATATTGCAACCAAGAGATCTGAATTGCACATTGCTCCCCAGCAATGGCACCAAAATGGTCGCGCACTAAATTAGTGTTTTAAAATTGTCACGTTGCAATATAGCCAAAATAATGCTCAAACAAATAAATTTATTACTCGAAAAAGTTTCGAGGTCGAACACAAGGAGCAATATGGAATTCAGTTCTCAAAAATTACAATTTAAGACATGAAAGCTACGAAATTGTAAACAAAAAATGTTTCAGAATAAAGTAGCACTAGGATCAAGTGTCAAACTGGAAAAATAATGGAGTAAAATGGTGATTTAGATCACCAAATACTCCTTACAATGATAGCTAATGAACTCAATGTATATATATGTATGAAATGCAATCAAACCAATCATCTGATTTACTAATCAGACAGCTTAAATTGCTCAAGCCTCTCTGTTCTTCTTCTTCTTTTCTCTTTCTCTTCGTAGCCTTTCTTCTTTCAGCTACGGCCCTTCGTCTTCTTGTTCTTCTCTTACTTTCCTTCTCTGTCTTTGTAACTCTTCTTCTTCCTTCAGCCCTTCTTCTTTCTCTTTACTTCTTCACACAGCAGAGGAAGATTCTAAATTCAGCTAAGTGTTAGTTGGATCTCACCAAGAGCAAAACCCTCCCCCTACCTGCATAGGCACTCCTTCTCTCTTTGTCTTCTTTGGATCCGCTCTCTCAGAGTCATAGGGGTAATCAGGTTATCGGACCTAGCATACCCAGGTCCAGGCTCATCGGCAATGGGTGATGAGCAAGGAGTGAGGCTTAGGCGGGTTAACGGGTTAGGCTAGGTCCACGGGCAGAGGTCACGGACGGGGTGCAAATGCATGGGTGAGAGGGACCTCACCCTGTGTTTGGAGGCGAATAGTTTCTTTCACTTTTTCCACTTGTATGCCTTGGATGCCTTTTCTACTCATGATGTGGGACTATCCCACATCACTTTTCTTGCGTGAAGCAATAGACGGTTGTTTCTCCAATTGAAGCTGCTAGTGATGTGGGTCTTCTAATTGGTGCTCCAGCTGAGAATGTGAACTTAATCTGCATCTCCTGGAAGTGAGACTAGGTCTTGAGCTTGCTGGAGGACTGCGAGCCAAGGCGAAGATGACGGCAGCAGTGAGCGGAGTGCGAAGGAACCTGAAAAGAACAAATACAGCCTCGCGACCCAATTAAAGTCACTCAGGACCTTCACCGGACCATGGCGAATGTGTGGGTGGTGGTCATGTGGCGTGAGAAGGTGTGAGGTGGGCGGACAAAGGCGAAGGAGATGAATGGAAGTGGCTTTGTTCGATGGAGCGTTGGAGGGGGCGATAGGGTGAAATAGGAGAGGGGAAATTAGTTGAGAGGTGTGGCAGAGGTTTTGAGGTAGTAGGCGAGGGGTTTGGTGGTGTGTGGAGCGAGATGTACTTCGTCGAAGGTGTGCCTAGAGTGATAGACGATGGAGTCACGGAGGCATGGTCGAGGTTGAAACGGCATGTCGAAAGTGTTGGTGTGGTGAGGAAGAGGTTACGAAGTAGTTGAACATAGCAACGGATGAAGTGGGAAGGAGAAGGCTCCGGTTGTGGTGTTGCTGGCGCCGGAGAAGAGAGTAGCTCCGGAGAGAGGGAAATGGTGAGGAAGAAAGAGATTAGGGCGTCGGCTGGTACGGCTAGATGCGGGAAGAAACAAGGAGGATAACTCTGCTGCTGGTATTGAGAATGGAGGATGAAGACGGAAGGAGGGGCTCGCCAGATGTCGAGGAGCTTTCAGCTGAGAGAGAGAGAGGAATTGCGGGGAATCTTGGTCGATTTCGAGCATACGGAGAACGGTCTGAGCAAGAGGTTCTTTTATAGACCTCAGGAGGAAGTTTTGAGCTTCGGAAGCAAGCTTCCCAAGCTTGGAAGGCTTATCGGAGTTGGGAAATTCCTTGATACTCAAATCTCTCATGCTTTTGCATGAGAGATTGACAAGGTTTTGGGGCATGGGATTAGGCTCAAAAGGAAGAGAATTTCTTGACGAATTTCCCTTTCAAATTTGAAAGGGATTCGTCAAGAAATTAAGGGGTTCTTTCCAAATCAAGGTCACCGAAGCAAGTAGGAATAGGTTTAATGGCGGTAGGGACCTTTTTGTGAGAACAACGACAAACTTAGGGGTTTGTTTGAAAAGATTTTGAAAGTTAAGGGCATAAATGTAATCAGACAGGACCAAGTTGCAAACTAGGTCAAGATATACTCATCTTGGGTTCAAGTTTTGGTACAAACATAATTTTAACCTAAGGAATCCAATGGTGAAGTTGGATTTTGGTTTTAACCATGTTTAACTAAGTAATTTATGCAAAAACCCAAATTAGGGCAAATGTCTGTCTGAGACTCTATTCTGGGTCAAAACAGGTTCTGATGGTCAAATTGAATGTTTCAAACCCTAGATAATATTTTTCTATGAATTTTAGAAGGTTTAGGTGAATTTTATATTGACCGGAACCTCAGTTAATTAAGCGGGTTTGTTTTTAAGGTTTCAAAAGTCATTTACTTCTCAAAACACGTGCAAACCCTTTTCTGATTATTTTAACCCACTTGTTATCCTTTTAGGACCATTTGACCCTTGGTTAACCTATAGGAAAACCCGTGGTTGTACTACATTCATGATATGATGGTAAAATTACAATTTTAACCCTAGTTTCTTATTTTTCCCTTAGAATGATTATGCAGTGAAATATGACTCTCTGGTAGTTATGTAGGAGCATTTACTGACTTAATTGGATTAAAATGAGCTAGTTTATGACTCATGATGGTGTTCCGATCCGAGCTTGAGGATCATGATTTTGAGACTTGTATGACGATCAGTGTACTCGAGGACTCCACTAGCTTTAACGAACCCAACCCACAACCCTCTATGGTAGACTCACCACACCTAGAAGAGGTTGTTGATTTTGTTCATTCCCAACCTCTTCCAATCGACCGTCTTGATGAATCTTCATCAGCATCCTCCTTACCCTCTTTACTGAACCCACCTCAGCTGGAATTGAAACCATTGCCGAAAGGTTTAAAATACGAGTTCTTAGGACCTAAGAATACGCTATTGTGATTATTAGTGCTGATTTGACTAAGGAGCAAGAATTGAGATTGATTAAGGTCCTTAAGAACAATAAAGAGGCAATTTGTTGGACTATCCACGACCTTAGAGGGATCGAGCTATCTTACTGTAATCATCGTATTTTCATGGAAGATGGATCCAACCCTTCTCGCGAAATGCAAAGGAGACTAAACTCGAATATCCGAGAAGTGGTCAAAAAGGAGATAATAAAGTGGCTTGATGTAGGCACTATTTACCTGATCTCAGATAGTCCCTGGGTTAGCCCCATTCAGATTGTAACCAAAAAGGCAGGAATAACCATTATGACTAATGAGAAAGGGGAATCCTTTACCACCCTTCAGCTTTTGCTTAGAGAGTTTGTATTGACTATAGGAAGCTGAACACAACCACCAAAAATGATCATTTCCCCTTGCCTTTCATTGATCAAATCCTAGAAAGGTTACCTAGGCAAAAGTACTTTTTCTTCTTGGATGGTTAATCGGGATATAGCCAAGTCCCTATCCATCTCGAAGACTAGGAAAAGACAACTTTCACATGTCCCTATGGAACCTTTGCATTTCGTAGAATGTTGTTTAGGCTTTGCAATGCACCCATGACTTTTCAAAGGTGCATGCTGGCCATCTTTTCGGACATGGTGGGAGACTGTCTTGAGGTGTTCATGGATGATTTCTCCAATTTTGGAGATTCCTTCGAGTCATGCCTAGCTAGCTTGGAATTGATCCTCTAGAGATGCATCAAGACACGACTAGTCCTTAGCTGGGCGAGGAGCTACTTCATGACCCATGAAGGCATTGTCTTGGGTCACGTGGTTTCTAATCGGGGTATTGAATTTGATAAGGCTAAGGTGGATGCTATCTCTAGACTTCCTCCACCCACATCCGTGAAATAGATTCGATCATTCCTTGGGCATGTGGGTTTTTATCGAAGATTTATCAAGGACTTCACGAAGGTTGCTCAACCCTTGAGTAACCTTTTGGCCAAAGATACATTGTTCGTGTTTGATTAATCGTGCCGAAAGGCATTTGATTTATTGAAAATGGAGTCACCTGTGTCCTAGTGTTGCAACCACTGGTCTGGACAACCCCATTTGAGATCATGGCTAATGCATCTGATTATGCCGTCAGGGCTGTCTTGGGTCAGAAAGTAGATAAGAAGCCCTCTGTGATCTACTATGCTAGCAAGACTCTGGATGAGGCCTAGAGGAACTACACCATTACTAAAATGGAGTTGCTAGCCGTAGTCTTCACCTTAGAAAACTTCAGGGCTTATCTTTTAGGTTCTCACGTTATCGTTTGCACTGACCACTCAACCTTGAAACATCTCTTGGCCAAAAAGGATGCCTAGTCCCGACTTATTTGCTGGATTCTATTACTTCAAGAATTTGACCTTGAAATCAGTGACAAAGCTAGGGCACAAAATGTAGTGTCGGATCACCTGACGAGAATCCTAATTGATTCTCCTCATTCGAATATTCTTATCTTTGAAACTTTTCCAGGCAAGACTATCCTTACAGCCTCGGGTATCCGAACCCCCTTGTTTGTGGATATTGTTAATTATTTGGCCGTTGGTCAAATCCCCCAGGATTTGACCAAACAACAATGGGACAGACTTATGTCCAAGGCCAAATATTATTTTTGGGATGATCTTGAACTGTATCATATTGGTGCCAACCAGATTATTTGCCGATGCATCCCGTAAAATGAGTTCCAAAGTATACTTGAGTTCTACCGTGCATCTGCGTGTGGTGGACATTTCTCCAAGAAAAAGATGGCAGCAAAAATTTTGCAATCCGGATTCTATTGGCCATTGTTATTTAAGGATGCCCAAGAATTATCAACGTCGTGCACCCGATGCCAGACACTCGGGAACATGGCCAAGAGAGACATGATGCCCCTAAACGCGATACTTCCCGTCGAAATGTTTGACATTTAGGGCATCGATTTCATGGGACCCTTCTCTCCTTCATTTGGACACTAGTATATTCTGGTTGCTGTTGGTTATGTGTCCAAATGGATTGAGGCAATTCCCACCTAGACCAATGACCACAAGGTGGTCATCAATTTTGTGAAGAGAAATATCTTCAGTCGGTTTCGGATTCCTTGGGCCATCATTAGTGATAGTGGCACGCACTTCACTGATGCCCAATTTTGAAATTTACTAGTGAAATACAGGGTGAATCATCAGATTTCCACAACTTACCTTCTCCAGGCAAACAGACAGTCTAAGGTCTCCAATCGAGAGATCAGAAACATTTTGCAGAAAACTGTGAGGCATGATAGGAAGGATTAGACCCAAAAGCTAGATGATGCTCTTTGGGCCTACCATATGGCATACAAATTGCCTATCGGTATGTCTCCATTCTGTCTCGTGTTCTGTAAGGCGTGTCACTTACCCATAGAGTTAGAACACCAGCCATTTTGGGCCTTCAAGAAATGTAATTTCAACTTAGAGTTGGTCGGGAAGACCAGGAAACTCCAACTATCTAAGTTGGAGGAGATTAGAAATGATGCCTATGAGAATGCCAAATCTATAAGGCCAGGACCAAATTTCTTCATGACCAGATGATTTCACGTAAGAGCTTTAAGCTGAACCAGAGGGTTTGGCTTTTTGATTCTCGACTGAAGCTCTTCCGTGGTAAGCTTCGGTCTAAGTGGAACGACCCATTCATTATTGAGCAGATTTTTCCTAATGGGGCCATCGAAATCTCTGACCCAAAGATGGGTAAATCCTTCAAGGTCAACAGACAACCTCTCAAACCCTATGTTGACCATGTGCTCCCTGAACCCGTCTCAGACATGATTGCTCTCACCTTGCCTTAACCACCGTCGGTCGAACTTTGCCTAGCTGAAGGCACTAACTTAGCACATGTAAAGATTGTTTGGAGTTGACTGGAATCTCACGAAAATCAGGTGCTATTCTTCCAATTTTTCCCTCCCTTATGCTTTTATTTTAACAATGAGGACATTGCATTACCTAAGCATGGGGGTGGATATTTTGTAAAATGATTATTTTGTCAGCCCGTAACATTAATTTCCTATCCTGTTATTTATTTTAAAAAAAAAAACTAGATTCAGGAGAAGAGAACTTAGGCATTAGGAGTTGCGAACTTTAGGAATTGATACTTTAGGACCTGAACACTTAGACTCTTCAGGTTTTCGAGCTTAATCAGCCCAGGTGTCCACTTGAATGTGGACTTAGTCTCGAGTCCTCCCTAAGTAATTTTACATTAATTTGGTGAATAAATTGGGGTGATAAGTACACGACTTATCAACCCGTCCTCTAATTTGAGGAGACTTTAAGCCTAAGCATCTACACACTATTTGCACTGACTCACTATTGGCAATTTTTATGGAAATTTGGTATCTAATGAATTGTCTAGGGTGGTATGGCTAGTAAGTTGTCGTGGGTAGCAACCCATTGGCCGGTTGTCTAGAGCCCAACTCACAAAAATGCACAATAATTCCCAAAACACTTAGGTAAGAAGCAGGGAACTAGAATAAATTGGGGAGATATACAGTGAGTTCGCCCTTGTGTTGACCCCATAAAAAAATAAAGTAGGGAGAAAGCTACTGTTTGAAGAGATAAACCTTTAGGCAGAAACTCTTATGGTCATGTAGGGTCGTAGAAACCTGAAGTTTGTTTTAACGGTCGCCTAGTGAGTCTTTCACTCTTTTCACAAGATGCTTAGCACTTAGAGTCCTTTTCTAGTCTTGGGCGGGTTGGGTAGCCGTAAAAGGTTATCCCGAAACTCTCAAACTAAAAAAGTCCAAAAAAATTAGAAAAGAAGAAAAAACCAAAAAATGTATCATCCCTTTTCGAATAAGGTGAGGGCTTGGGTAGTTTGCATTTTAGCAAACACCCGGGCACTGTTAGTTTTTGTAACTAGGTATTTGGTTGAAATCTTCTAGAGCAACCAACAAATCGTGCCTAAGTGATCAAATCCTAATTCTACTTTTATACATAGCATTTAGGTTAATTTTACTAGGGACTAGCAAAATTAACCTAAATGGACTAGTAAAAAGTAAGCATTGGGGTATGATAAACATGCATGAATTCAAGATAAAATGCTTATTTATGATTGTTCCTAGGCCTAGTGACCGGGTCGATCTTTCGCTTTTAAGTCGTTTGTAGTTTAATGTGGTGGAAAAATCGACTAATCAATTTTTAACAAGAAATAACCACTCGCAGAGGAGCGGGTCGTATCCACAGGGAGGCAATAACGTATTAAAATTCACGCCACTTAAAAATGTTTGTTCGGAGTCAATTTGGACAAGAACCAAGCCAAGATTGCCTTTAGATTAAGGTTTAAGCAAGAAACAATGCTGAAATGGCAATTATGAGAAACTACAGGATATTTTCCGCAATGTAGAGTGAATAGAATATGATTAAAATGTGGCAATGGCAGAAAATGTAAATTTTAATTAAAGTTTTACTGTAGCAAAACAGGGGAATTTTTCCCCATTGTCTTGCGCGACGAGGAGCCGATGGCCGGGCGCGGGAAGCTCGGAGGAGGTCCCTTGGATCAAGGGCTTCGAATCGGTGGTGGCGGCGAGTCGCGTGGCGGTCAGAGGTGGCCGGACGAGCTCCGGCGGAGGTGCTGCAGCCGGCAGCTTGTGCAGCCTGTTGGCGTGAAGTCCGCCGCCTGTTGCTGTTGCGGGGGTGGCTGCTGCCGCTGCCGTGGGCACTGCTGCGGCTGGCGTGTGCGGCTGGCGTGCGCGGTGGTCGGTTGGGCAGTCTGCAGGCGGTTGTGCGTGGGCGCGCGGAGGGTCTGCGGAGGGCGCGCGGTTGTGCGCGGGCGGTGGTCTGCAGGAGGGCGCTTGCGCGGTGGTCTGCAGGCGGTTGGCGTGTGCGGTGGAAGCTGGCGTGGGCGGAGGGTCTGCGGAGGGCGCTGGCGCGGTGGAAGCTGCAGGCGGTTGGCGTGTGCGGTGGAAGCTGCAGGCGGTTGGCGTGTGCGGTGGAAGCTGCAGGCGGCTGTTGGAGGATGCTGCAGGCTGGTCTGCAGGCATTGGAGGAGAGCACGGGCTGATCTGCAGGCGTGCGCAGGTCTGCAGCCGGTGAGCGGTGGAGGGTGCAGGCGGTCTGGTGGCCGGTTGGAGAGTGCAGGCTGAGGAAGTGGAGGTGAGCGGGTAACTTCAGACGTCTGGGAAATTTCCCAGACGTCTTAAGTTACTGAGAGGGTGGCTGATCAGTAGCTCGGTGGTGGTGGTCTGCGACGACGGCGAGGGAGTTGCACGCTAAGGTGCTCACGGTAATGCAGGCGAGCTCCGGATGGCGGTGTGGCCTGTCACACCACACGCCCACGGTGGTGGAGACTCGCCGCCACGGTAGAGGCCGGCAGTGTGGAGTGGAAGAGAGAGGTTCTCTCTGCACAGTGGTGGGTCGGTGGCGGAGGCCTTCTGAGCTTGGCTGCCTCCGTGCTCCTTTTGTAGTGGCCTGAACAAATTTGAAATCAGCGGCTGACCAGATCCACCGTATCTGCTCCCCCTTGAATGGCTCCTTCACTGCATCACCCGGGCGTTGGAGCGGCAGCCAAGAAGACGAATAAAGAAAATATTATTAAAATATTAGGGTTATTTATGTATAGACCCTCAACTTCTATGTTAATAAAAACAATATACCTAATTGGTTATCTAATTAGATGAATTCTATTTTAAGCTAATTCTAAATGCACTTAAGATATGAATGCAATGTATGGATTATGTAATTAGATTAAAACTATGAATTAATCTATTTACATCCTAATTTATACTAAATAAATGTTAGAATTAACCTAATGTGTAGGCACTTAAATACTTAAATAGCCCACAACTATGGGCTAATCAAATACCCCCATGCCTAGTTTTTGCTAGTCCCTAGCAAAATTAAGCGAAACCTAGCACTCTAAGTAGACTAGTCAACTCACTTAGTCTTCCTTCAGAAGCATATTAAGTTCAGGTTCTAAACCCAAGGTTCCTAAGTAGTTGCTAAGTTACAGACTAGGTCGGCTAAAGACGAGTTGCAAGCACAAGTTTCCCTGATTTCTGACTCTACCCTAAAGTTTATTGATCCCTGAGATTAAAGCATCCGTGCTTGTGCATTGGTCCGAGTTATTTGAGTTAAAGGAAAATTTTTTTTATATATACACCCTCTTTTTTTTTTTTGTTTGATTCTTCTAAGTCTAACCTCAGATCAGCTATCAACACGGTCTGTGTCGAATTCATTGTCCCCATTACCATACCTCGAAGGGTGCCTGGCTTTCGATGCTTCGAGATAGCACCGCCCATAACGACCCCAAGAACTCCTGGCAATCGACACTTCGGGATAGTATCGCCCATGGATTTCTTAAGCGAATTCAGGCCTATGGCAATCGACACTTCGAGATAGAGCCGCCCATGGTACCTGAACCGCGCAATGCGCTTACATGCCCCCAGTAGGATGGATATCCTAAGAGACAAGCGCTGAGGAGGTAATATGTTATCATCGCATCCTCAAGGTGAGTATATACTCGACCTCTCCTGCGGCGGGAACTCTTCCAATCAAAATGTGTTTTCAAGCCTCTCTTAAGCCAAAACTAAGAGAACCAAATCTCTTTTCAGAAATTAAGTTAATTACCAGACCAAGTGTGAAAAATTTGGATGCTTGGGTTACAAGGACCCGTAAACCAAAAGGTAGAATAAGACTCCAGGTACTACCCCACCTTTTAACTCAAACCCTAGCTTCCCTTCCTCAACCTCTTGAAGAATGGTCCACAACTTAACTCCTACTTAAGTTTTTAAGTCCACAAAGGACCCTAAAGGTCTAAAGCTAGTAGCTTATTTAGCTTCTAAAGTTTGACCCTAGAATTAATTTAGTCTACGCTAGAGTTCTGATTTGCTTAAGAATGCAGGACTTAGCCAGTTAAGCTCAAAACTTTTTTTTTTTTTTATATGTACAAATGTATGCAATTATGCTATGTATATCCCCAAGTACACCCCCCCATGCCTAAAATCTGCAATGCCCTCATTGCATAGAAGGATATTACCTGGGTCAAAGCTGGGCTGAATAGCCGAAGAACCTGCAAATCAGGTTCAAGAATTGCAGAAATAGGCCCTAAAAATGAGCAAAGCAAAGTTGGCCTAGAAAATAGGTAACCTAGGATGTTGGCGAGCTGATGATGAATCCCGATAGCAAATGCTCGCCCAACTAAAATGGGAATGAAATCTTCCCAGGTCACCAGAAGAGGTTCTAAAGGATAAACAGTTAAAATAACCTCCAAAGGGGTAGGGGTAGGATGACAAGGATCCTCCAAAAAGAATGGGGAAGGAATGGTATAGAGATAAACCCCCAGGGTAATGGACTGACTAAAGAAATCATCAATCCATACCCGATACTCCATTACAGAAAATATTGGTCTGTTAAGCCCCCTAGTCAGAACAAAAATGAGCAATTCTCTAAGGCAAGGATTGTCTAGGGTGTCCAAGTTACGAGGTTGTGGGATGGCCATAAGATCTAGGTTGGGTTTAATCAGCTTGGTGTCCATCCCAAACACTCTTTCTAAATCCTCAATTTCATCCCTAGCATTCCTTGCACCATCACGTGGATCTTCCTGCTCTTCATCAGGAGTCACAATTTCGCTTTCAGATATAAGCGAATCAGAGGGTGACTTCGAAATGAATGAAGGCAGGTTGGAAGCAATAGATCTAGGGATTATCCTATCAATGTCATCCCCAGGTTTTTGTTCTTTACTCAAATCTTCCCCGGAGTCTATATGTGAATCCACATAAATCTTAGAAATTGCTTCCAAATTTTCCATCATTTTATCATGAGGAGAAATATCATCAATGGGTGTGCCAAGGAAACCTAATTTGGTCAAATTTGTGACATCCTCAGGGGCTAACTCTTCAAATAATACATAATCACCCTTAGTGTCACTCCAAATCTTGAATGTAGGTTCCTCAGATAATTCATCTTCCTCCTCATCACACAATTCATCCTGTACCCGAGGTCTAGAATCATTTAATATCTCAGCAGATCCCCTAGGGTGCTCTATCTGAGGTAAATTATTTACATTGGTTACATCAGACTCCTCAGATAGGTCAATTTCTTTAGGGTTAGGTTCCCTAAGGGTGGGTTTGAGTTCCATATCGTGATCAGAAGGGAGGGTAGGATTAACAACTTGACTTTGACCCACTTCATCAAATGTCACGAAAATACTATCATCTGGGTCGAGGTCTTCCAATGGTACCATCATTCCCTTCTTTTGACTCCAATATAAATCAGGTGGATACTCAACCTTATCATCATCTTCCTCGGGTTGCCACTGTTCTTCATCCAATGCATAGCTACTTTCATGTGTTTTTTCCTCCCACCTAAAGTGTAGATCTCTCAAGGAAGTGTCATCTAATGGGGAGGTTTCAAAATCGATCCTCGAAAAGTAGCTATTCTCCCCAGAATTTCCCTTCAACTTAAAGTGTAGCTTTCCCACGGGAGATGCATCTATTGTAGAGGGGTGTACGTCATCGTCAATGGGGCAGATTGGGTGGCTAATTTCATCTCTTTCTTGTTGGCCTGCTCTCAAAGATTCTCCTAACAATTCACTCATTTCATTTTGCATTTTCTGTATTTCCATCTTCAAAGAGGAGAGGTCATTTCTATCATAAGAGAAGTCAGGCTCAGGCTTATAGTACCCAGGAGTGTTTGTCCAACCATTATAAGTTTTCAGGGAGGGTGGGTTGGGTATTTCTTTGGTATGTGGGATATTGGGCAAAGCAAATCCCGCTCCTGAGTTCTGCTCACTAATTTGGGGCTTAACTAGGCCAATACTCCTATAATAGGAGTAAAACGGATCCCAATGATTGTCATTATGTCCATCAAGGAATGGACCATCTCGGCGTCTGGGATCGAAGGATGCAGAGTGGGGGTGAGGGTGTGGGCAAGATGTGAAAGGATGAAAATCAATGTGGTCCATTCTAACTCACACTTCAATCAGAATTCCCCAAGCAAGACACAATTCAAAAAGGACCTTTTAGGTCTTTCCTAATTTAGGCTTTTGATTTTAAGTCAGATTGCAGGTGACAATACAATTTGTTCAATCAATTTACGCGCCTATTGTCGACCTACGGCTCGCCTAAAAAGACCTAGTTGGAGCTTAGGTGTTCTTCCCTAAATCTCAAATGGTCAAGTAAATCCAAAGACGGAAGATCGAGGGATGCAAGTAGGCCTAAGCCTTCCTTTGAAGCTGTGCTTTCGCGGTGCTCCTCAACTTCCCCCAAAAATCCGTGACAGGGTATCCCCCTCTTCGGATTTACAAAACCTTTGATCTCAAGTTCCGAACACTTCAAAATCCAACGAAAGGAGGGCTCTTGTCCTAGTATTTCCAAACCTAAGGAGTGTTTAGAAACGTGCCGTGGTGCAAGTGAACTAAGTGTGCATACACCGTCAAAGATTTTGAACTTTGAATCGCACGCCAAGTTTGAAAATCAAATCCTTGGTTTTTAAAATGTCCTTCCTTTAATTAGTCCTTTTTCTAAAGAAAATATGTGACCACTTGTTAGATTTATTCAGTACAGATTAGGTGGTCTTCGCATTAAATCCCAAATGCAATGCGTGATCAAAAATAGGATGCAAAGTAAGAGAATGCGTACCTTGCCTCTAGCGATCTTCGATGAAAAAATGCACGCAATGCAGAAAAGCAAATCTAGAGGCTGCTCATACAGACCTAAATGGTTCGTCCTAGGGCAGGCAGCTTCTAGCAGGTAGCTCATTTTTTTTTTTTCTATTTTTTTTTTAGAACTACTTATGCACAAGCAAATAAAAGAAATAATAATAATAAAAAAAATAAACCTAAATCTAAAGAAAAGGGAACAGGCTCCCAAAAATTACCCAACACGGGTCCAAAACAAAATCAGGGAACAAACCCCTCAAAATTTGCCCCAGAACAAGGGTTTCAAACTAACTGTAATGAAAAATTAAGTCTTCAGTCTTAATTCTATTCTAATTAAATTAGCGATTAAATACAGTGGTGTCCGTCGCGTCCTCGTCCTTCTCCTCCTTTCAAAATTGCTTGTCCAATTCTCGTCTGGCGACGTCAAGGGTCGCCTCTCACAGTGGCTGATTCTTGCACAAAATTTCTCGCACAGAAAAGAAAATAATAGATGGTCAAATCTCTGCAAAAAATAAAATTATGTGAAATTATTGCGTCTGTTGCCTCCCCGGCAACGGCGCCATTTGACCGGGTCGATCTTTCGCTTTTAAGTCGTTTGTAGTTTAATGTGGTGGAAAAATCGACTAATCAATTTTTAACAAGAAATAACCACTCGCAGAGGAGCGGGTCGTATCCACAGGGAGGCAATAACGTATTAAAATTCACGCCACTTAAAAATGTTTGTTCGGAGTCAATTTGGACAAGAACCAAGCCAAGATTGCCTTTAGATTAAGGTTTAAGCAAGAAACAATGCTGAAATGGCAATTATGAGAAACTACAGGATATTTTCCGCAATGCAGAGTGAATAGAATATGATTAAAATGTGGCAATGGCAGAAAATGTAAATTTTAATTAAAGTTTTACTGTAGCAAAACAGGGGAATTTTTCCCCATTGTCTTGCGCGACGAGGAGCCGATGGCCGGGCGCGGGAAGCTCGAAGGAGGTCCCTTGGATCAAGGGCTTCGAATCGGTGGTGGCGGCGAGTCGCGTGGCGGTCGGAGGTGGCCGGACGAGCTCCGGCGGAGGTGCTACAGCTGGCAGCTTGCACAGCCTGTTGGCGTGAAGTCCGCCGCCTGCTGCTGCTGCGGGGGTGGCTGCTGCCGCTGTCGTGGGCACTGCTGCGGCTGGCGTGTGCGGCTGGCGTGCGCGGTGGTCGGTTGGGCGGTCTGCAGGCGGTTGTGCGTGGGCGCGCGGAGGGTCTGCGGAGGGCGCGCGGTTGTGCGCGGGCGGTGGTCTGCAGGAGGGCGCTTGCGCGGTGGTCTGCAGGCGGTTGGCGTGTGCGGTGGAAGCTGGCGTGGGCGGAGGGTCTGCGGAGGGCGCTGGCGCGGTGGAAGCTGCAGGCGGTTGGCGTGTGCGGTGGAAGCTGCAGGCGGCTGTTGGAGGATGCTGTAGGCTGGTCTGCAGGCGTTGGAGGAGAGCACGAGCTGATCTGCAGGCGTGCGCAGGTCTGCAGCCGGTGAGCGGTGGAGGGTGCAGGCGGTCTGGTGGCCGGTTGGAGAGTGCAGGCTGAGGAAGTGGAGGTGAGCGGGTAACTTCAGACGTCTGGGAAATTTCCCAGACGTCTTAAGTTACTGAGAGGGTGGCTGATCAGTAGCTCGGTGGTGGTGGTCTGCGACGACGGCGAGGGAGTTGCACGCTAAGGTGCTCACGGTAATGCAGGCGAGCTTCGGATGGCGGTGTGGCCTGTCACACCACACACCCACGGTGGTGGAGACTCGCCGCCACGGTAGAGGCCGGCAGTGTGGAGTGGAAGAGAGAGGTTCTCTCTGCACAGTGGTGGGTCGGTGGTGGAGGCCTTCTGAGCTCGGCTGCCTCCGTGCTCCTTTTGTAGTGGCCTGAACAAATTTGAAATCAGCGGCCGACCAGATCCACCGTATCTGCTCCCCCTTGAATGGCTCCTTCACTGCATCACCCGGGCGTTGGAGCGGCAGCCAAGAAGACGAATAAAGAAAATATTATTAAAATATTAGGGTTATTTATGTATAGACCCTCAACTTCTATGTTAATAAAAACAATATACCTAATTGGTTATCTAATTAGATGAATTCTATTTTAAGCTAATTCTAAATGCACTTAAGATATGAATGCAATGTATGGATTATGTAATTAGATTAAAACTATGAATTAATCTATTTACATCCTAATTTATACTAAATAAATGTTAGAGTTAACCTAATGTGTAGGCACTTAAATACTTAAATAGCCCACAACTATGGGCTAATCAAAATTAACCTAAATGGACTAGTAAAAAGTAAGCATTGGGGTATGATAAACATGCATGAATTCAAGATAAAATGCTTATTTATGATTGTTCCTAGGCCTAGCATTGCATTTCATAGTATAAATATTGCATAACATTCATTACAATGCATTTAGGATAGTTTGTGTATTCTGTACATTAATTTCAACATTTTATATGGCCAGGAGGCAGTGCAACATCTTCATGGGCCTCGGATGAAGAATCCAATCATACGAATGGATTCGGAGAGACAATTGCAGTCCGTTAGCGCAAAAATCACCCCGATCAGAGCTCCATAGCACCCTCTAGAAGAAGAAGAAGATGGATGACCCAGATGGTGCCACGTGATGACATCCAGGCTGTCCTACATGAGCTGTAGTCCCCCAGCCTCACCTCAAGTAGAGAATCTCAACTGTTGGATCTCAATCCAATGGCTAAGAATCGCCCAACGTCTCTCGGTCTCCTCCAAAGCACCTCAAGGAACTAATCATGA
This sequence comes from Thalassia testudinum, assembly GCA_037157565.1. Classification (NCBI taxonomy): domain Eukaryota; kingdom Viridiplantae; phylum Streptophyta; class Magnoliopsida; order Alismatales; family Hydrocharitaceae; genus Thalassia; species Thalassia testudinum. The sequence continues at coordinate 2,453,763 of JAZHRO010000080.1, forward strand.
TCGTTGGATTTTCATCAAACGGTTGAGACTGCAACAAGCTAAAGCATCCACGTGAGCGACCAGAGCCCTCATCATAGTGTTAGCGCACCTACTCCTTAATGAGCTGGCGAGGGTTCGAGCGGCATTCTGCTGCTACCACCTCAACACCAGCCATCTTCGACCACTCTATCTAGATCGAGCGATCAGGATTGCGCATGCCAGATCAGATGCCACCCAATGACACGAGGAGACAAGCCAGATCGCATGTGCATAATTGGGGGCGCTCATTTAAGATGATCGGATGCGCTCTCGATCGTCAGATCTTCTCGATGGTGCGATGCGCACACGTTTGAATCTGCGAGGGCACGAGCTGAGGGAGCATCCCAACTATACGATGATGGGTCCAAAGGCTGCCAACACATGCGCCAACAGAGGAGCACGATCTTTGCAATTTGAATCGCTCAGGCCGCCCGATCCTCAGTCGTGCGTTGTGAATCCAACGATTGAGGCTCTCCTCGCATTGTGCCAGCTGCAGCGTCTACACCTCATGCCAGCGGAGGTGAGTGAAGGCTCTAGCAACACCCCCGGTGGGTCTTCAGTGACGTTTTAAATGTCATTGAAGACCCGTGCATGCAAAACACATCCCTTCCACCACTATATAAATCCCATGACCCTCTCCCTTCCAAGACATCTCTACCTTTGCTACACCCACCTACTCTAGAGCTCTAGAAGCCCATCAAAGCTCCCTAGAGCTCATTCCCAAGCTCCAAAGGTCCCCTACTAGTATAGTTGTTCCCTTACCCCACCAAATATTCCTCTTGCTTCTTGATGAGAAGCTCATCATGGTCTCTAATTACCCCTAATTAACTAGTCTTCCTAGTTAATTAGCTAGAAATATGTGAATATATGGGCTAATTATTAAATAAGGGATAAATAGTAAAGGACCTTAAAATAGGTTAAAAATGATATATTATCATCTAATTAGTATTATTAATAATTTAATTAATAATTGGACTCGAAACATTATCAGCAATTCATCTAATTAATGTGTTAACTAACTTAAGTATAATATATACCTAAGTATGTAATAACTTAAGTAACATTACTTAATTAAATAAATTAATCTGAAAAGGTCAAAAATATAAATTCAAGGTCTAAATATAATAATTGTCTTATTTATAATCATATATAAAAAGTTGAAAAAGATTTAAATTAAAATAAACCTTGAAAACCTGAGTTTACATTTTAGTGTTTATATTTTATTTCAATCGAGTCCTTATTTTTTATTTAGATCCTCATCTTTCACTACGAACAAGTCCCTAGAACTTCTTCTTCTTCTTTACTTCTTCAGTCTTCTGGATGGCTGATGACAGGAGGTGCGTCCACCGTCTGATCACCGCACATCCGACATCATTCCTTCTTCTTTAAGCTCCAGGAGCTTGTGCTCACCATCTACTTTTCATCCACCGATCTGGATGAAGCTGAAATCCCATTTTAGGGTTGGAGATAACCTCACCTGCGTCAAAGAAGATGCCAGTGGTTACTCCCCTCCAAGCCTTTTCTCCGTCCAGATTCCACCTCCTTCTCAGTCACTGCCACCTATAAATACCCCTCCACACCCTTGATTTTCACCAAGTTAGCTCCCTTCCCTCTTCTTCACTGAGCTAATCGATAGACTATTCTCTCCAAACTCCGGCGACCTTCCTTCGCTTCATCCGTCTTCCTCCATCCATCCTCGATTGCTCTGGATCTTCGCCGAAGTTAGCCGAGTCTCCTGACGAAGTGCTGACTAGGAGCTCCTCAGCTTCACCTCATAAACATCCACCGGACTTCTTTCGCCAACCCTCTGATTTCATCCTCTGTTATGCACCATCGACGAAGATCTCGTATCCCCTTCTTCCAGGTAACAATAGATTAGGTAAGTAGATTAGTTAGGTTAATTCGTTAGGTAGATTAGATAGTTATAATGTTAGTTTTTCACTCATCTTACTTATCTCCGGTGAGTTCTTTGAGCTTGTCAAGAGCAATTCTTTTGTCTGTTTAAGTCACCATTCACCTTCTCACACCTTTCATGAACATTTCTATCATTCTTAATTACTAAATTGATCATCTAATCGACTAAACCACCTTCACCTCCACCAACTGGTCCTACTGTCCATGGCAGTAGTAGTTGAGCTTACTCCACCTCCACTGGGGTCCTCCACCATTTATCCATCACCTAAGGGCCCTAATCCTCACTCTAATTTAAGTAATTACTTATATAACTTAAACACCCAATTTAATTTAAGCTCCTGAGCTCGTTGTCAATGGCGGCTCAGGAGAAGTTCAAATCATTAATTATTCACATATATGCCATCACAAATACATTTTGAGTTGTTTTCTCCACTCAATTGAGTGGGAAAACAGGTCCTGAGCTTAATCAAACACAAATCTTGTTTACTATGAATTCACTATCTAATCTTCACTTAAATGAATAATTGAAGGAATTAAGGTGTTCCTGAGGTTCCTTGTGACCTCAAGAAGCTTTTTGAATCATTAATGGTATAATTTCACAACATCTGTACAGTTTCACCTTTTTCTGGACTTATCGGAGCTTCAGTGAGCTCTGACGAGTCAAACAAACTCTTCAGCCTATAGAACTTAGTGTGAAGCTCCAGATCCTTGATTTGAAGTTCGCTGATCATGCTGAGGTAGTTTAATTGAGGTTTTAGTGCTTGGAGCTTTTGTTAGGTCTTCATCTTCTCCAACTCTGGCAGAGTTGGAGATGTCTGATAGTTAGGTTTAAGTCTCATTTAAATGGTCTAAAAGCTTCAGAGACTTACCCTGAAACTATTTCTATGTGTTAATCACTATGATAAGCTTTGATTTATTCTGACGAACAAACTCCTCTTCAAACTCAAGCGACAAACCTGGAACCCTAGGAATCTTTAGTGAAACATCATTTTAAGGGTTTGAATCTATTCCTGAAGTTAAAGAGAAGATGTCTAAGGATTTACTTTCCATTGAAATGGTTTAATTCAGAAAGTCAAAATTCGAGGCTAATTGGTCAAACTAAAGTTTGATCCTTGGAATGAGGATTCAAACAGACAAATGGAGGAGTTTAATTTGTTGCTGAGATGTTTGTAAATGATTTAGATGAGAATTGAATGAGCTCTGATCAACTTTATGGTAGAATTTGATTTCTGTTAGTTTGGGTTGTTTTTGAACCCAAACTGGCGACAGTAGCTTTGTGATGAGATTTTAATGAATAATCTGCCCAGCCAGGTTCTTAACAACCTCTAGAGGTTGTTTGTTTTGATTCATTAGGTCTTTACCCATCTATATGACCTTTTAGAACTTAAATCATAGTTCTGAAGCTCCCTGGAGAAGCTTTTAGCTTCTGCACCTTTCCTGAAGCTTCTGAGAGCTCATTATCTTCACCAACAGCCGCCGAATCAACCTTTGAACCTCTTCAATTTCCCTTCTGGAAGTCAAAGACCTTCGGCAGGATCTTAAAGTCAAAATTCCACTCTGCAGGCCAAAATAGCCATAGTGAACTCAGGTCCTTCGCCCTTCAAATCGAAGAGCTTGACCTCCCCTGAGCATCAAATTGACAATCCAATCGTGTAGAACATCTTAAGAGCTTTCCAGCAAGCTTTTATTTGCTTGGAACGGAGCTCTGAGTTGGCTGGAATCGACATTTGAAGTTTGGACTGGGAGGGGGAAACTTTGTCCCACCTTGGTAGAACTGGAGCGGCCGCATGGGTATAAAAAGAATTTGTGTTAATGGCATATTAGTTGATAGCATGCAGCGCAAGGAAACGAACTGAGCATTGGGTGTGTGTGTGGGCACGTGTGGTGCGCGTGCCCGGGTGTGTGTGCGCCTGTGGGCGTGTGAGTGTAGGCCCGTGAGGGCATGTGCATGGGGCCTAGGACACCGTGAGTCGGATTGGCTCGAGACTATGCAAACCAGAAATAAATAGAAACTAAATAAAACCAGGCTTGGACCTAGTAAGGTCTGGTCCCACCCTGAGAGGGGTGTTGTGTATCCCCGATCGGTCTAAGCCGCCAATCAAAAACCTAATTTTTGTTTCAAAGAGTTAAACTAGTTCAGTTTAGAAGGTCTGCAAGGGTTCAGAAAGAAAGAATGGTAAGGTTCAGAAGAGAATGAGAAGAAGCAAAGGAAAGGAAGAGGAGAAGAAAGGGATAGCTCATAAGGAGAAGAAAGAGAGAGCTCGTAGAGATAAAGGAAGGTTGAACAGGCACAAGGGCTAAAGAGAAAAGGCAAAGTAAGGAAGAGAAGAAAGAAAGAAAAGAAGACATGTAAAAGAAAGAGCTCGAGAAAGATTAAGGACAAGATTAAGAAGAAGATTAAGGAAAAAGAAAAGAGAAAGAGAGAGAAAGGTAAAAGAAGAGAAAGAAGAGCTCGAGAAAGATTAAGGAAAAGATTAAGATGAAGATTAAGTAAAAAGAAAAGAGAAGAGAGAGAAAGGTAAAAGAAGAAGAGAAAGAAAGAGGATGAAGACAAAGTAGAAATTCATGGTTTAATTTCTTGCATACTATTCATTCCTTTTGGGTTTATTATTGTAATAAGGCATATTTCCATTAGAAATCCTTTTTCTTGGCTTAATCTCTTGTAAATAAAAAGCAATAAAAAAAATAAACATGTTTACTTACTTGTTAAAGAAAATCATTTGTGTAAATGTGTTTTCTTATGGAATTTTGCATATCCTTTTAAATAGAAATCATTAAGCAAAATTCATGTTCTTAAAGTAAATTTAATTATACTTTCCATAAGTAGTTTAGATTTAATGGTGAATTCTAATTAAGTTATGCCTCCCAGTGAACGACCTGGACTCAACCAGTTAAAAGAAATAAAATCTAAAATATTAGGTTAACTTGACCCTATACTACTTAATCAACACAAATTCAAGTCGACCTAAGTTACTTTCTTCTGCACATAATTAAGCACAATTAACTTAATTAACTGTGTTGAGAAAGATGACCAACATTTCAATGGTGCCGTTGCTGGAGAGGTAACTATACTTATATTCTCCATTATTATTATTTTTAGTGTTTTGTACTAATTAGTTTTGTTTTTGTTTTGTTTTCTGTCTTCCTTTCAGGTTTACCTCTACGGGTAATCTCAGGAAAGAAAGCAGGTTTTCTTTTTCTATTTTTCATTATACATACCATTGTAAGTACTCTTTCCTTAGTCTCTAGTTTAGTTTGAATTGTTGCATTTAGTTAGTTAAAAATTAAAAAATACAAAGATACATACTTCCTAACTAGCAGTAGCATGTTATAGGCATACACTCTTAGGAGTGCATTTACCTGCTAGTAGTTTACAATCTGACTCAGGAAAGTTTCTACTATTTTTCTCACATCAGTGGGAAAACACGTGCAGAAAACCACGTAGATCCCTATCCTGGAGATAATATCAAGATCACATATTTGTTGAAAATACTTAAAAAGCGGTCACTTTACTTCTTTCTATCATATTTTTGAAAAGATTAAGTAAAAAAGAGGATAATAAAAATTGTGACTTAAATCTGTTTGCAGAATGCATGCGGGTTTTATCGCTATCATCTGTTGCATGCTATCATGCACACAGCGCGATCACTAGAGTCACACGAGTCTAAATTTTCTATCTCTCCTCTTTGCACCTCTTAGGGCTTTGGTCGAAGATCAATAAGTCTATCTCACTACTAGAGCCCTGGGGAGCCAGTAGTGAGCAGTCTCGATCCTAGACCTTAGGCCTTTGAGCTTTAAGGATACGCACTTGCGTAGACACAGGTTTAGGATGCGTATTTTGGTATTGATATTATACTTGTTTGCGTCCAAAATATTTTTGCGTATTCTAGGACTCTCTTCTTTCCTTTAAAAGAAGAGAAAAACCTGTTTTTTCGCGTTGTTTTGTGGGTTTTGTTGCCACTAATTTTGGTGGTGTGAGTGTGCCTTTGCACATTCTTTTCATTTTATGCATGGGTGGAGATCCTTGCATCTGCCTCTTGTAACTCCTTTGATAGGTGCTCCTAAGCCGGTTGTAGCTAAGCAACCACTTAAATTCCTGTATGATTCAGCTGTTTCTATGGATCAATTGCAAAATCAGAATCCTGAGATCCCTTATTCTTCTGGTCAGGGGGAGATGCTGCCTTTTGATATTCATGAGGTGCTCCTGAACCAGAATTTTAGAATGCTTGAACAAAATAGCCAAATCAATCTTTTAACTGCTGCTTTGAATAAATTACAGAACCTTCAAACCCGTCCTCCACCTCAACCTGAGGTGGGTTTTGACCTTCCTAATTTATCGATTCCTTGTCCTAGGCCTCTACTTCGAGACTACTATAATCCATCTAATGCACACGTAGAGACTAATGTTAGGATTCCCATTAGGGAAAATGATCCAGAATTAAAGCTAAACATTATAGGTCTAATCCCACATTTTCACGGTTTTGCGTCCGAGGATCCATTCCAAAATATTGAAGATCTTAAAAATCTATCTCAAACTCTTGGACCTCGAAATCAAAATAGGGAAATCCTACTCATGAAGATGTTCTCTTTTAGCCTTAAAGATAAAGCCGCATATTGGTATAGAACTATTGCAAGACCAATCTCAACATGGGCTGAACTCAAATCTGCATTCTTGAAGAAATTCTTTCCTATTGGTCGCACGAATGCTTTAAGGCGAGCAATCACAACTTTCAATCAAAATCAAGGAGAACCAATTCATGAAGCGTGGGAATGCTTTCATGAATTACAAAGGAAATGCCCACATCATGACATCCCTCGTTGGCAACTAATGCATATCTTCTAATATGGATTGCAAGAAGGCATTTGCAATCTAGTCGATGCCTCTTGTGGAGGGAACTTTCTCAATCGCGATGCAGAATCCGCTTTAGAATTATTTAAAGGGGTGGCGGAGAACTCGATTAATAATGCATCCATGTCGCAATTTATGCGGGGTACGAATACAACACATCAAAATCCGCATAAGGGCATTCACAAAGGATTTGGAAATTATTGTAGAAAACTAGACAAAGTTGACATCATAACAAAGCATCTTGATGAGGTCCGAAATACTATGAAAACTCTTACACCTCTACTTGCTACGCAAAATCCCACGCATTCACCTGTTTTGCAAATTCCCACGGGGAGGGAATTTGTGAATAATTTGGATTTTAGAGATCCATCTTCCTTGGGTTTTCTATCTACTCCTGCACCAACCCAAAGAGGGACCTTTGTCTCACAACCTTTCCCACCCTTTTCCCCACCCTTTCTTGTTGCAGAAAACACGCCATATCTTTTTGGTTTACACGCCATCCAAGAAAACATTCCAAGATCAAATCCTTATTCTAATACCTATAATCTTGGTTGGAGAAGCCACCCAAATTTCTCTTGGGTCGATCAAAATCAAAGATCAAATTATCCAAATCAGACCCATCTAAACCCTCCTCCATTGCCTTCTCAGCAACCAAATGTGAGTCCTAATTCCATGAGTATGCAGAATTACTCTGGGCCTATTAGAGATACGTAGCTCGACCAGATTTTGCGAGCTGTTACAGAGAGTCAGCGACAAAATTCTGAGGCTCTCACTGAGATTCAAAGGCAATGTAAGGTAGAATTGGCTGATTTATGAAATCAGATCATGCTTTTGGCTGAATCTCGTCAGCCAGGTACTCTTCCATCTTAGCCAATTCCGAATCCTAGGAAGCTGCAAAACCCTAGGAAACATTAGGGCCAAGTACATTTTATTAATCAGGTCTTTGATTCTAATTAGAACCTATCCTTTGTACTTCCTGAAAATAATCCACCAAACTGGCATCAGCAGCCTTTATTGTATCAAAATGACCCACCTATTATTGAGAATCAGAATTGACTCTGCTGATCTTCTGAACTTGGTTGGAATCATTTCTTAGATTGCCTCAATCTTTAATATTTTACATCTCAACCTAAATCAGATCTAATCTTCACAAGATTCATTCTTATCTTTCTAAGTTTTTTATATAGGAATCTGATTTTAGTTCTACGAGATCTATTTTAGGCAATCTCTGGACGAGTTTTTCCCAGGTGATTTTATCTATTTTTTTATTTTTGAACCAATTCTTCCATAACTCCTTTGTTTTTGGCATGCATTTTCTTTTTAGGAGTTCTTTACTAAGGTTTACGCCTAGTTGAAGGCGTAAAACTTAGCATTTTGTACAAAGCTATTTCCTGCTTTCTGCACTTTTCTCTTCCCATACACTTTTCTGATTTTTCACCTCATCTTATATTGATTACCTTCATTTAGTTCGACTATCCACTCTGACCTTTGGTTAGATTTGAAATCGTCTGCACAGAGATCTTTGATCTCCTCTATCCGACTTCTTCCATCACCCTACACTAAATAAAGTGTAATATCTTTTCACCCTTCTTATAATGAGGACATTGTAAAATCTTGGCTTGGGGGGTGTGAAGTGAAATTTTCACTTCAAGTGTATGTGTAGAGAAAATATATAAAAAAAACACATAAAATTAAATACCCATGAAATTTAAAAAAATAATAAAAATACGAAAAAATTCTAAAAACTTTAGAATGAAAAATATCACAAAAATTTGGAAAATTTTGAAAATTTCATAAAAATTGGAAAATTTTAAAACATAAAAAAAAAATATATAAATATAAAAATTTGAAAATTAAAAAATTATAAAAATAATAAAAGGGGTATTTTCATCCAGAATAAAGAAAAGAAGAAAAAAAATATATATTTATATTAATTAAGAGCTTAATTTTTCTTTTAGGTCAGAAATTTAAAAAATATAAGGAATATATAGAGTATATGCATATATGAGCATTAAATCCTTATTTAGATTTTTACTTATAACATTTTGTAAAAACACACTTATATTTGCAAAATCTTAAAACAAGATTTTATTTGAATTAGAATCTTTAAACCTTAAAGCTTTGTTTTTTCTATTCTTGCACTGAAATTAAGAAACTAAGGTGTATTATTTTTAAAACTTAAGTTTTGGAATTAAATTGTAACTTTTTAATCAATTAGATTAAGTAATTCTTTTGCTTTTTGAATATTTGATTTTATCATAAAGTTAAGTAGAAAGGCTAGATATTCAGAATTAATTAAGTAAAGAGTTAGTAGAATTTTAGTCTTCAAGTCTATTAGGCTATAGTTAAATTAATCAACTAAAGGACATTTGGCTAGACTTGGTGAATTTTTGTCTTGACAGATCCTATAGGAGGAAACTAAAAGTTTAAAGAACTTAAGAGTGAATGGCTTTGCTGTCCAAGCTCTGGTTTGAGAGCTAAGTAAGCTAAACATCCAAAATCACATACATAGAATTGTCTTGATGGCATCTGAGATCACGAAAACATAGAGGTTAAGAGATCGATTCTAAATCCTCTTTAGTCCAAGGATTTCCGTGGGGCTATTCTTGAAAGGGTGAAGGATGTGCCACTCACCTAGAAAAAGGATTTGGTGTATAAAGTTAGTAAGAAAAATGAGAAGGGGGAGAAAAATGAAAAAAATAAAATAAAACACCCTGCAGTTAAGTACCTCGCTACAAATGGGTACTTATGCAGTTTTTCCATAAAAATAAAGCATCTCGGTATAAATAGGTGCTATCCTTCCTTCCATCAAATAAAAGAACACCTCGCTACATATGGGTGTTCTAACCTATAGAAAAAGTTGAAAAAATATATGGAGACAAAAATTAGGAATAAGAGACCCAGTGGTCCACTAGGGAAATATATACAAAGTGTTGACCTCGGGATAGAAAATCAGTGAGGAGAAAGCAACCAAACTTGAGTAAGGCCAAGCCAAAGGCTTGAATTGGAATAATCTGGATTGGAAATTGATGTTTTAAGATCGGGATTTTTGTAAATTTGGATGCCTTTTGGACAACTCTCTTCACAAGCATGGATGTTTCAAAATCATAGCTACTGAACCTTTGTATTGGGCAATGAAACCTAAGAAATCGGGTTTTGAGGATTTGCAGTTGAGACCTAAAGGAGAAGGATTGACAAAATCTTAGGTCTAGAAGTTTGTCCTTAGTGCTGTAGGCTGGTAGGTTAAAGTTTTACTACTCTAAGTTTGGTTAATGATGAATATCTGGTTAATTTGCTTAAACTTAGGTTGATAGTAATCAAATATTCTAAACAAAGGATTAACTTAAGTCTATTGATCTTTTGAGTTAAAATTTAATTTCCAACTCTTAGGTTTTGTTTTCTTAAAACACTTTGAATTCTAAGTTTTAAGGGTTAAGAATGGTTACAAAGAATAAGTGATTTTTGAGATTCTAATTTTTGATAAAATTCTTGTTAACAACATAGTTTTTAATAAACTATGTTTTGAAGATGTTTTGAGTTTAAGTCTAAGTAAGGAAATTTTCACAAAATGCTTTGTATATTAGTTATATATATTTTTAAAAAAAATTTAAAAAAAATGCAAAAAAAATTTAATTCTGACCTAAGCTTTCGTCTACTTGGGTCTTATTTATATTAATTTAAAACCAAGTGCCTTAAATCATCATATTTTTAGTTAATTTTGCTAGGGACTAGCAAAACCTTGGCTTGGGGGTATGATGAGAAGCTCATCATGGTCTCTAATTACCCCTCCTAGTTAATTAGCTAGAAATATGTGAATATATGGGTTAATTATTAAATAAGGGATAAATAGTAAAGGACCTTAAAATAAGTTAAAAATGATATATTATCATCTAATTAGTATTATTAATAATTTAATTAATAATTGGACTCGAAACATTATCAGCAATTCATCTAATTAATGTGTTAACTAACTTAAGTATAATATATACCTAAGTATGTAATAACTTAAGTAACATTACTTAATTAAATAAATTAATCTGAAAAGGTCAAAAATGTAAATTCAAGGTCTAAATATAATAATTATCTTATTTATAATCATATATAAAAAGTTGAAAAAGATTTAAATTAAAATAAACCTTGAAAACCTGAGTTTACATTTTAGTGTTTATATTTTATTTCAATCGGGTCCTTATTTTTCATTTAGGTCCTCAGCTTTCACTACAAACAAGTCCCTGGAACTTCTTCTTCCTTCCTTCTTCAGTCTTTTGGACGGCTAACGATAGGAGGTGCATCCATCGTCTGATCACCTCACATCCGATGTCATTCCTTCTTCTTCAAGCTCCTAGAGCTTGTGCTCACCATCTCCTTTTCATCCACCAGCCTGGATGAAGCTGGAATCCCATTTTAGGGTTGGAGATAACCTCACCGACGTTGGAGAAGACGTCGGTGGTTACTCCCCTCTTAGCATTTTCTCCGTCCAGATTCCACCTCCTTCTCAGTTGCCACTACCTATAAATACCCTTCCACACCCTCGATTTTCACCAAGTTAGCTCCCTTCCCTCTTCTTCATTGAGCTAACTGATAGGCTATTCTCTCTAAACTCCGACGACCTTCCTCTGCTTCATTTTTCTTCCTCAATCCATCTTCGATCTCTCTAGATCTTCGTCGAAGTCAGTCGAGTCTCCTGACGAAGTGTTGACTAGGAGCTCCTCTACTTCACCTCACAAATGCCCACCAGACTTCTTTCACCAACCCTCTAATTTCCTCCTCCATTATGCACCATCGATGGAGATCTCCTATCCCCTTCGTCCAGGTAACAGTAGATTAGGTAAGTAGATTAGTTAGGTAGATTAAATAGTTATAATGTTAGTTTTGCACTCGTCTTCCTCAGCTCCGGCGAGTTCCTTGAGCTTGTCAGGAGCAATTATTTTGCCTTTTTAAGTCACCCTTCACCTTCTCACACCTTTCATGAACATTTCTATCATTCTTAATTACTAAACCACCTCCACCTCCACCAATTGCTCCTGCTGTCCATGGCAGCAGTAATTAAGCTTACTCCACCACCACTGGGGTCCTCCACCATTTATCCATCACCTAAGGGCCCTAATCCTCACTCTAATTTAAGTAATTACCCTATATAACTTAAACGCCCAATTTAATTTAAGCTCTTGAGCTCGTTGTCAGTGGCGGCTCAGGAGAAGTTCAAATCATTAATTATTCACATATATGCCATCGCAAATACATTTTGAGTTGTTTTCTCCACTCAATTGAGTGGGAAAACAAGTCCTGAGCTTAATGAAACTCAAATCTTATTTAATGTGAATTCACTGTTTAATCTTCACTTAAATGAATAATTGAAGGAATTAAGGTGTTCCTGAGGTTCCTTGTGACCTTAGGAAGCTTTTTGAATCATTAATGGTATAATTTCACAACATCTGTATAGTTTCACCTTTTTCTGGACTCACCGGAGCTCCGGTGAGCTTCGGTGAGTCAAACAAGCTCTTCAGCCTGTAGAACTTAGTGTGAAGCTCCAGATCCTTGATTTTAAGTTCACTGATCATGTTGAGGTAGTTTAATTGAGGATTTAGTGCTTAGAGCTTCTGTTAGGTCTTCATCTTCTCCAACTCCGGCAGAGTTGGAGATGTCTGATAGTTAGGTTTAAGTCTCATTTAAATGGTCTAAAAGCTTCAGAGACTTACCCTGAAACTATTTCTATGTGTCAATCACTGTGATAAGCTTTGATTTATTCTGATGAACAAAATCCTCTTGAAACTTAGGCGACAAGTCTAGAACCCTAGGAATCTTTAGTGAAATATCATTTTGAGGGTTTGAACCTGTTCCTGAAGTTAAAGAGAAGATGTTTAAGGCTTTAATTTCCTTTGAAACAGTTTAATTCAGAAAGTCAAAATTCAAGGCTAATTGGTCAAACTAAAGTCTGATCCTTGGAATGAGGATTCAAATAGACAAATCGAGGAGTTTAATTTGTTGCTGAGATGTTTGTAAATGATTTAGATGAGATTTGAATGAGCTCTGATCAACTTTATGATAGAATTTGATTTATGTTAGTTTGGGTTATTTTTTAACCCAAACTGGCGATAGTAGCTTTGTGATGAGATTTTAATGAATAATCTACCTAGATAGATTCTTAACAAGCTCTAGAGGTTGTTTGATTTGATTCATTAGGTCATTAGTTGTGTGTATGACCTTTTAGAACTTAAATCACAATTCTTAAGCTCCCTGGAGAAGCTTTTAGCTTCTGCACCTTTCCTAAAGCTCCTGAGAGCTCATTATCTTCACCAACAGCCACGGAATCAACATCTGAACCTCTTCAATACCCCTTCTAGAAGTCAAAGACCTTCCGTAGGATCTTAAAGTCAAAATTCCACTCTGTAGGCCAAAATAGCCATAGTGAACCCAGGTCCTTCGCCCTTCAAATAGAAGAGCTTAACCTCCATTGAGTATCAAATTTACACTCCAATCATGTAGAACATCTTAAGAGCTTTCTAGCAAGCTTTTATTTGCTTGGAACGGAGTTCTGAGCTGGCTGGAATCGACATTTGAAGTTTGGACTGGGAGGGGGAAACTTTGTCCCACCTCAGTAGAACTGGAGTGGCCACATGGGTATAAAATGAATTTGTGTTAAGGGCATATCAGTTGACAACGCACGGTGCAAGGAAACAAACTGAGCATTGGGTATGTATGTGGGCACATGCAGTGCGCGTGGTCGGGTGCGTGTGCGCCTATGGGCGTGTGAGTGTGGGCCCGTGAGGGCGTGTGCATAGGGCCTAGGAGGCCGTGAGCCAGATGGGCTCGAGTCTATGCGAATCGAAAATAAACAGAAATTAAATAAAGCCAGGCTTAGACCTAGTAGGGTTTGGTCCTACCCTTAGAGGGGTGCTGTGTATCCTCGACCGGTCCAAGCTACCAGTCAAAAACCTAATTTTTGGTTCAAAGAGTTAAACCGGTTCGGTTCAGAAGGTCTGCAAGGGTTCAAAAAGAAAGAATGCTAAGTTCAGAAGAGAAGGAGAAGAAGCAAAGGAATGGAAGAGAAGGAGAAGAAAGGGAGAGCTCATATGGAGAAGAAAGAGAGAGCTTGTAGAGATAAAGGAAGGTTGAACAGGCACAAGGGCTAAAGAGAAAAGGTAGAGTAAGGAAGAGAAGAAAGAAAGAAAAGAAGACATGTAAAAGAAAGAGCTCGAGAAAGATTAAGGAAAAGATTAAGTAAAAAGAAAAGAGAAAGAGAGAGAAAGGTAAAAGAAGAGAAAGAAGAGCTCGAGAAAGATTAAGGAAAAGATTAAGAAGAAGATTAAGTAAAAAGAAAAGAGAAAGAGAGAGAAAGGTAAAAGAAGAAGAGAAAGAAAGAGGATGAAGACAAAGGAGAAATTCATGGTTTAATTTCTTGGATATTATTCCTTCCTTTTGGGTTTAATGCTATAATAAGGCATATTTCCATTAGAAATACTTTTTCTTCCCTTAATCTCTTGTAAATAAAAAGAAATAAATAAAAATAAACATGTTTACTTTTTTATACATAGCATATTTTTCGTTAAGCATATTTCGTTTTCTCATATTGCATACTGTCAGGTTGGCCGATGATGAATGTTAAACTTCAGGAGCAATTCCAGGTGATTTTTACCCATTTACTCCCTGCTGTATTTATTTTCTTTTACATTCATGCATGAGGACATGCAAGAACTTAGGCATGGGGGGTAGATACAACAAAACTGAAAATTTTTAAGCCAATGTTTAGGAAAACCTTCGAGCTGCATGTCAAACGTACTTTAGGATCCTAAATAAAATAACAACCGACTCCACCTCCAATGCTCGCATTGGAGCTAGAAATCGTCCGCAACAACCATTTCTGACTCACTCGCTCACCCTTCTTGTTATGAAATTTAGGATCAAGCTGAATGTAACCCGATAAGGGAATTTTACGAAGTGCAAATTATATGAGGATACTTGTTTATAGCATATATACATAGTGCATCCATGAATTAAATTATCTTATTAAGAGAATGCATTAGAGATTTTATCCTTTAGTTGATTCCTATAATCAAGAATCCAGTACAATTTTTTACACACACGTAGAATTTGCAATGGATTCACGATGAAGGCTGACAAACGTCTTTAGTCTGTCAAGAAGAAGTAATGTTTCTTCTCCTGAACCCTTGGACAGTGTTTTGGGAGTCAGGCAGATTTTCTTCTAAAAATCCTCCAAATAGTGTGAGATGAGAATAGAGAGTACTTGTGCTCTAAGATTAGTGCAAGGAATCCAGAATCCTAAATAATTAGGTGTTGATACTCAGTTATTAGGCATAGTTTCCTCTCTTAGTTCTTGCGTATACATTTTTGTGCGAAATATTGAGAGCCACCAAATAAGGCAAATACGCGGAGAGCGAGTTTTCATAAAACTAGGGCTAAGGTGGATGGTTACGACCATTCTTTACAAAATCCTCGACTGAAGGAGGGTGTTGATGTCAAGGTCAGAAATACACTGTCCTATCTGTCTCTCCTGGTGTCTTAAGTAGGCATTTCCACCAAGTAAGCCACCCAATGTCCCTTGAGTACCACCAATCCCTAATAATGCCTCATCAATAAAGTTCATGGATATGTGTTAGTTGTGTTGTGTTGAAAGAAAAAAAAGGAGACAAAAAGGAGAAAAGAAAAAAATGAAAAGAAAGAAAAATTGAAAAAAAAAAGAGAAGAAAAAGCAAAGAAAAAAAAGAGTGAATATTTAGTGCTTATTTCAGTTTCATTTAGGCAATACCACCAAATAAATTTGAGATCTACCAAATATCGCCTTAACCTATCTTTCTGTGTTTCTGACCGATCGAATACTGGCGGAGGAATTCTGACTTAGTGTTAGGGTTATCGAACTCAATTCAAGTGTTAATATCAAGTGAGAACACCAAATACAGAATTCTAGAATCTATAGTACTAATTCATGGATATGTACTAGTTGTGTTGTGCTTAAAGAAAAAAAAAGATAAAAAAAAGGAAAAAAGAAAAAAATGAAAACAAAGAAAAATTGAAAAAAAAGAGAAGAAAAAGCAAAGAAAAAAAAGTGTGAATATTTAGTGTTTATTTCAGTTGCATTGAGGTAATACCACCAAATAAATTTGAGATCCGTCAAATATCACCCTAACCTATCTTTCTATGTTTCTGATCGGCCGAACACTGGCTGAGCAATTTTGACTTAGTGTTAGGGTTATGGAACTTAATTCAAGTCTTAATGCCAAGTGAGACCACCAAATACAGGTCATAGGTGTGAATTTGGTGAGATTGTGAGCTCTAAGAAAAAGAAGGAAAAAAAAGAAAAGAAAAAGAAAAAGAGAGAATGAATACAAAGGAACCAAAAGAGAGCATAGTTTTTCTCGTCTTTCTCTGAGTTGAGTTACGTAATAATTTGGGAATCTAGAATCTATAGTACTAATCTCTATGTAGCACTAGTCGAGAGTGAGCTACCAAATATATAATCATTTCCCTCTGAGATTCTCTACCTCAACTTAAAGTCGGGAGGAATTCATAAAATATCTTGAATACCCCAAGGGAAGAAGTCCGCCTATCCCGCTAGAATTTTACTAGGGGTCAAGTACAGGCTTTAGAGGTGAATTAGTTTTTCACTCGAATCCGTTGCAAAAGCTATGTAGCTACACTTTCACATTTGTCTGGATTTCTAGAATATAGGATGAAAACAAAAAGGTGAAAAATCTCTAGGCATACACACTTGATAAAATAATGAATCCCTTAGGGACCCTTCTGTGAATAATTTAGTCTCGCGTTTAGTAGCGACTAGCATGATTTATGCATGGGGGTATGATTGAGCAGTAATCATAGTTCTTAATTGACCTAAATTAGGCTAAGACTTAGCATAAGTTAGGACAGTTCATGCATGCATAAGCATTACTAGCATCCTTACTGCTTTCTTTTAGCTATGCATAAAATAATGCTATAATGTGCTGATTAGGTGCATTATGTCAACTACGGGTAATAAGCTGATCAGAAGCTAGATCTGAAGCTAGATCTAAAGCTGGATCTGAAGAATAAAGAATAACTGGTGTTGCAGCAGAGTTGGAGCAGAAGATCTAGATTAGATGTAGCAGATAATAATGTGAGGGATTTAAGGTATGCTATTCTATTATGTAGAAATAAAGCAATAAATTAGAAGAACTTAGGTCCATCCTAGTCCTACGATAGCCTAGAAGCTTCCCCAAGCCTTAGCCACCCTTATATTAGGTCATCGCACCCTAGGAAACCTTAAAACCCTAATTCCAACCTCTATCTGGACATCCAGATGAGTTATAGGATGTCCAGAACCCTTAGCCAACTCCCGCACACCTTAAACCCTCTTCTGCAGTGTTATTGGATGTCCAGACACTTGGTCAGATGTCTAATTTCTGCAGAATACCCAGGACAGAACCTAGAATCCTTCCTGACTCTGATTAGACGTCCAGACAACAAGTCTAGACTTCTGATTTTTGAGTATAAGTCGTGTGATACTATTATTGGACGTCCAGAGCTACCCTCCAGACCTTGTTTTGAGATTCAAGCCTTGATATTGGATCTTTAGGTCTCTAAACCCAATTCCAACCCCATAGGAACTTAAATTATGGTGCCCTAACCCTTGTACATCACCTTTAGACCTCCTTAAGGACCTAATTAGGTCTTCACTAAACCTAATTGACTTGGATCATGGTCAATCTCTTTAGTCTATTCAATTAGACTCATCGAGTCTAATTGAGCCCTGATATCAGCACCCATTGTCCAATTGTACTTAGTGAGAGTCCAATTGACCTAGACCTAACTTAATTGTGTTATTTTACTCTCAATTAGGTTTCCACACACCCAATTAAACTTGTATTAAGTTTAGTTGCATTTTACCTTAGTGAAATAGGATTTACAACCCTAATTTGAGACCTACCTTGACCTAAACCCACTAGAACCTAACCTAATCAACCTAGCCACCTAAGTTTCGACCCACACACACCCACACACACCATCCACATGAAAATGCCTAGCCTAGAGTTCTCTACAACTCTCTACCATGTGTTGTTGCCTTGGTTGCTAAAATTAGCAATAAAGAGCCATTCAATTTTTAGAACAACATTTGGTGGACCTAAAAACCACCATCGATCCTCTCTCTCTCACTCTCCCACGAGCTCCCACCATAGGCCACTCTAGAGGATTCCATAATTCTCTAGAGAGCTTCCCTTAGGTCTATAAAAAGACCTAAGGGGTGGCCATTTGCACCCATCCACTCTTGGCTTCATTCATGCTTGGCTTTCATTTTAGCCTAGTTTCATTCCACATCCACTCCACCTCCATGGCCACGAGTAGCTTCACCCTGGCCACCACCACCTCCACACCAAGATGCTGGATCACCTCTCCAACCTCACTCCAAGGGTTGGCCTAAGCACCATTGGCTGCCCCTCCTCCTCTCAACCACTCAAAGGCCATCAAAGCCACCTCCGAATGCCCTTATTTCTGCTTGACTAGATTATAGTTCTTCTTAGGTTTACATGCTTTATTTACTGCTTAGTAGTGTAGCTCCATATTTTCCCCCAATGATGCATGCATAATCCCCCCTTAGATTTTGTATTTCCAAGCATTCCTCTATAAGCTTTCCACGAGCTTAATGTTGTAGCCACCATCATGAATTGAATGAATAAAAATCTTTTTCTATATATATATCCATGTGTGGAAATCACCATGAGCTTATTGCAATATATTTTGTGTGATTAAAGTTGCCTGCTTTTAATTATAATCTGTTGCAACTAGCATGTCGTACATCAACACGTAAATCACCATCAACTGACATGAGATTTTAAGCAAGTAGAGCGAAAGGGATCGATTTCAAATCTGCATTTACATAAAAGCCTCCCAGAGTCGAATGACCGGGACTCCAAGTCTTGTTTTCTTTATAAATATTTTTGTTGATCGTATTGCCCACTATACTACGATGCTTTTTTTTATCAAATACGCATTATACGATTCCCGACAAAATGGCGCCATTGCCGGGGAGGCAACGTCATTTTTTATTTTGATCTTTTGAGCTATCACTGACAAATCTTCCTCTACTTGTCTTTTGATGTGTAGGAAAACTGGAAAAATGGGAATCTGCGCATGCAATGTGCACAGATTAAAACAAAAATTAGTTGCACATCTCATCTTAGATTAAGATTTCCCTTTCTGAACCCTAGGTTAGATTTATTTGAAAAAAAAAGAAGAAAAAGCCTATTTATTTTCATGAAAGAGAAAAAAAAATTAAAGAATAAAATCTTGGTAGTTAGATTAGGTTTTTTTTTGAATCCTAGGTTACTTTTGAAAAAGTAAAAAAAAAAAAAGAATTTGAAAATCCTTTGAAAAAAAAAATCCTTCTTGAAAAAATAAATTTTCAAAATGTTTTGAAAAAAAAAATTTGGTGGAAAGTCTGAATTTTAAACTCAAACGCCTTTTAAAAGCTTTCTCCACCACCCTCTCTGATTTTCGGCCAGATTTCAAATTCTGATTTAAAAATTCAAGTGCCAAAAAATTAACGAGCAAAAAATTTTGAAATTTGGGTTATACCTTCATTTTTAAACCATACTTCAAATGGCACCATTTTTTTGAAAAAATTCTAAGTACAAAATTTTTAAAAATTTACGAAGTGCAAGGGGGTCAGACTGACCCAGATTTGAGATTTTTCAAAATTTAAAAAGCAATTTAGAGTAATCCACGACTCTGCTTTGACTAAAAATGATGGGGTTTGAAAGATGATCTCATTAGCTTTAATTTTCATATTTTTTATGAATTTTTTAAAATTATTTGATACTGTTTCAATTTGAAAAATCGATTAAGGGTCAAAATTCTAGATTTGACCCCTTGACATTTAAAAATCTCTATAAATTCGGTTGAAATAGTAAAAATTATAAAAAAATATTCTCTGGAAATATAATTGAAAAAGGAATCTACTTGCCAAATTTTAACTTATTCTGATTTCAATTTTTATTACAGAATTGGTCTTAATTTTGTGGTCAGCCGAAGAAGAAAAAGAAACAAAAAACCCTAGAATTGCATCAACCCTAGGTTACACCTTTAGGGTTACAATTTAGAGACCACATTTGGGCTAACGTAGAGTTAGTCAAGTCTAGTATTTAGCTGGTGAACTTGGTCACCTTGTGGGCCACTCACCACAAACCCCAACTGAAGAAAAATGGGCTAAAATTAATTTTAAAACATGTAAGCAACTCGAATTCGTTGTCATTCTACTGGGTGTTTTGAATCACTCTTGCCAAACCTGGTGACTAACTCTGCGGGGAAGTGTCAAACGACCGTAGCTAAGGGGTAACGAAACTGGAGGCGTGAGCCGATGGAAGAACCTTCCCCTTAGTCCCCTCGTAACCAGCTGGCTAGGTTAGCTTGAGAGGCGGGAATCACTTTCAGTCTGTTGCATGACGAATTTTTCTTTACGAATTCGAACTTAAAATGAAAATTCTGGTCATCCGATCATAAGGACCATCTGATTGACAGGGCCTTAGCCTTGTCTGGCTTGGCTACACCAACCCAGGGGTTGGGTGGTGTATGCGAGGAAGGAGGTCACTCAGACCTCGACTGGTTGGACCTTGGGAGCCACTCCCAAGGAGGCGAGTCACTTTGCTTGGGCCATCTTCTCCCCCACCCTCTTCTTCTATCTGCTTAGCCACAATGGCTAGCCCTGGATTTGGACCTAATCACAATCCAGAAGAGCTAGACCCACGAGCTTATCTGAGAGCTCAGGTCACTGAATTAGTTCAACCTTGGGATCAGAACCCAAGGTGGCGAAGATGACTTTTCACTTCGCCTGATCGTTCTCCTCAGGTTAACGAAATGGTTAACCCATATCCTCACCCTGGATATTATGACCCATACCAGTCGGTCCCTCAAAGGACCACATCTTATAATCTAGGATATGGATTTCACACTCCTGCTTCACACCCATGGAATATGCATAGACCTAATTCACCCCCTGGAACCCTGAAGAACTACCAGTGCATATGCGACCGCATTGTAGATTACAGAGAGCTATAGCTAGTGCTAAGGAGAAGGCCGCATTCTATCTACATGAAGTCCAAGCTATCACTAAGCCAAACCAAAGACAAAGATGGATTCCATATCAACAAGCTGTAATGGAGGTCCTTCAGGGAACAACAAGGATAACAAGGCTAATTGGACAAAATCGGGAAACTCAAGAACTACTGCTTTTGAGATATCAAGTGGAAAATAGCCTTGAAGACTTCAAAGAATCTAAAACGACTACATTGGAAGGACACACAGAAGATTCTCAGGAGTAGATGCCGGAAGATAATTCAAGGGAAGAAGAATCTAGCTTGGATATGAGACAGGAGCATGAAATGTTCCAAATGGGTTCATCTGAGAACTCCATTCAGGAAACTGAGGAAAGGACTGATATCTCCAGGACTGAGCCACAATCGGATTATCCTGAATCCTGGGAGATACCTCTTGGGTTAGATAACCCAACCGTGATAAGGGACGTAGATCCATTTGAGGATATGGATCTTGAGGCAAACATTACATGTGACACTAATGATCAATCTAGGCCACTTCCCATTATAGGTGAACCTGTGCTAGAGCCAACATCTTCTGATCTGTAGTCTTCTTCTTTCACCTACATACCTAATTCGGATAGTAGAGATTATGAGTTGACACTTTCTATCCTTGATCCATACATCCGAAGACCAGAAGTAGCTATGGATGACTTGAACGAAGAAATAAATATGCTACCTGAGGTAGGAATTACTGAGGAGCCCAATGCATATGAGGGTGAAGCTTTGAGTAGAATGAGCTGAGGACTCACCTACCATCTTAGTCAATCTAATGGATGGCTCGACTCCAAGCCTGAAGAGTCAGCCTCCGATGAACTAGAGATGAGTATTGATGAGGACAAAGTAATTTCTGATGAGGACTTCAGTGACCTCCCCACAGATCTACTACTTTCATGGATACCCCCATATGATCCAGAGCCTGGAGAGGGCATGATCTTTGATGTCAATTATTGTTGTGAGGATCCTTATGACTCAGATTCTGGTTCTGAGATACATTTTGATCTACTCCCTCAGCAACTTCTTGCTGAATTGTGGGGCATGATAAATCAGCAGAATCAACATCATGATCCCCCCTCTGAATATCCTCAATTTTCCATCACCACTCCACACTTTCTTATAGCTAGACTTTTCGGAGTAGGGGTGCACAATCAGTTGGTTCGCATCTCCGAACCACTGATTCTAGGAGCGTACGAGCACATCTTTCTCTTAATCTTGACCGGCTCCTATGCTAGAACTGATATATCTGAGTAAGTTCTCGCCCAGCTGGAGGCGTTAAACTCAGCACGTATAGATAGCATATCCCACATTCTACCATCATCTATACATAACCATTTTTATACATAGCATTTTTTCTTTAAGCATATTTCATTTTCGCATATTGCATACTGTCAAGTTGGTCGATGCTAAATGTTAAACTTCAGGAGCAATTCCAGGTGATTTCTACCCATTTACTCCCTGCTGTATTTATTTTCTTTTACATTCACGCATGAGGACATGCAAGAACTTAGGCATGGGGGGGTAGATACAACAAAACTGAAAATTTTTATGCCAACATTTAGGCAAACCTCGGAGCTGCATGTCAAACATACTTTAGGATCCTAAATAAAAGAACAACCGACTCCACCTCTAATGCTCGCAATGGAGCTAGAAATCATCCGCAACAGCCATTTTCGACGCACCCGCTCACCCTTCCTATTCTGAAATTTAGGATCAAGCTGAATGTAACCCGATAAGGGAATTTTACGAAGTACAAATTATGCAAGGATACTTGTTTATAGCATATATACATAGTGCATCCATGAATTAGATTATCTTATTAAGAGAATGCATTAGGGATTTTATCCTCTAGTTGATTCCTGTAATCTGAAATCCAGTATAATTTTTCACACACACATAGAATTTGCAATGGATTCACGGTGAAGGTTGACAAACATCTTTGGTCTGTCAAGAAGAAGCAATGCTTCTTCTCCTGAACTCTTGGTCAGTGTTTTGGCAGTCAGGCAGATTTTCTTCTAAAAATCCACCAAATAGTGTGAGATGAGAATAGAGAGTATTGGTGCTCTAAGATTAGTGCAAGGAATCCAGAATCCTAGATAATTAGGTGTTGATACCTAGGGATTAGCATAGTTTCCGCTCTCAGTTCTTGCGTATACATTTTTGTATGAAATATTGAGAGCCACCAAATAAGGCAAATACGCTGAGAGCGAGTTTTCATAAAACTAGGGCTAAGGTGAATGGTTATGACCATTCTTTACAGAATCCTCAGCTGAAGGAGGGTATTGATATCAAGGTCAGAAATACACTGTCCTATCTATCTCTCTCGGTGTCGTGAGTAGGCACTTCCACCAAGTAAGTCACCCAATGTCCCTTGAGTACTGCCAATCCCTAATAATGCCTCCTTAATAAAGTTCATGGATATGTACTAGTTGTGTTGTGCTTAAAGAAAAAAAAAGATAAAAAAAAGGAAAAAAGAAAAAAATGAAACCAAAGAAAAATTGAAAAAAAAGAGAAGAAAAAGCAAAGAAAAAAAAGTGTGAATATTTAGTGTTTATTTCAGTTGCATTGAGGTAATACCACCAAATAAATTTGAGATCCGTCAAATATCACCCTAACCTATCTTTCTATGTTTCTGATCGGCCGAACACTGGCTGAGCAATTTTGACTTAGTGTTAGGGTTATGGAACTTAATTCAAGTCTTAATGCCAAGTGAGACCACCAAATACAGGTCATAGGTGTGAATTTGGTGAGATTGTGAGCTCTAAGAAAAAGAAAGAAAAGAAAAGAAAAAGAAAAAGAAAAAGAGAGAATGAATACAAAGGAACCAAAAGAGAGTATAGTTTTTCTTGTCTTTCTCTGAGTTGAGTTATGTAATAATTTGGGAATCTAGAATCTACAGTACTAATCTCTATGTAGCACCAGTCGAGAGTGAGCCACCAAATATATAATCATTTCCCTCTAAGATTCTCTACCTGAGCTTAAAGCTGGGAGGAATTCATAAAATATCTTGAATACCCCAAGGGAAGAAGTCCGCCTATCCTGCTAGAATTTTATTAGGGGTCAAGTACAGGCTTTAGAGGTGAATTAGTTTTTCACTCGAATCCGTTGCAAAAGCTACGTAGCTGCACTTTCACATTTGTTTGGATTTCTAGAACATAGGATGAAAACAAAAAGGAGAAAAATCTCTAGGCATACACTTGATAAATAATCAATCCCTTAGGGACCCTTCTGTGAATAATTTAGTCTCGCATTTGCTAGGAACTAGCATGATTTAGGCATGGAGGTATGATTACGTAGTAGTCATAGGTCTTAATTGACCTAAATTAGGCTAGGACTTAGTATAAATTAGGACAGTTCACGCATGCATAAGCATTACTTGCATCCTTACTGCTTTCTTTTAGCTATCCATAAAATAATGCTATAATGTTCTGATTAGGTGCAATATGTCAATTACAGGTAATAAGCTGATTAGAAGCTA
The DNA here is from genome assembly GCA_037157565.1 of Thalassia testudinum. Classification (NCBI taxonomy): domain Eukaryota; kingdom Viridiplantae; phylum Streptophyta; class Magnoliopsida; order Alismatales; family Hydrocharitaceae; genus Thalassia; species Thalassia testudinum. The sequence continues at coordinate 2,478,100 of JAZHRO010000080.1, forward strand.
GATCTGAAGCTGGACCTAAAGCTGGATCTGAAGAATAAAGAATAACTGGTGTTGTAGTAGAGCTAGAGCGGAAGACCTAGATTAGGTGTAGCAGATAATAATGTAAGGGAGTTAAGCCATGCTATTCTATTAAGTGTAAATAAAGCAATAAATTATGAAAAACTTAGGACCATCCTAGCCCTACAACAGCCTAGAAGCTTCCCCAAGCCTTAGCCACCCTTAGATTAGGTCACCGCACCTTAGGAAACCTTAAAAACCTAATTCCAACCCCTATCAGGACGTCCAGAACCTTTAGCCAACTCCCGCACACCTAAAACCCACTTCTACAGTGTTATTGGACGTCCAGACACTTGGTCAGACATCCAATTTTTGCAGAATACCCAAGATAGAACCTAGAATCCTTCCTGACTCTGATTAGACGTCCAGACAACAAGTCTATACTTTTGATTTTTTAGTATAAGTCGTCTGATACTATTATTGGGCATCCTGAACTGCCCTCCAGACCCTATTTTGAGATTCAAGCCTTGATCTTGGATCTTTAAGTCCTTAAACCCAAGTCCAACCCCATAGGAACCTAAATTAAGGTGCCCTAACCCTAGTACATCACCTATAGACCTCCTTAAGGACCTAATTAGGTTCTCACTAAACCTAATTGACTTGGATCATGGTCAATCTCTTCAGTCTATTCAATTGGACTCATCGAGTCCAATTGAGCCCTGATCTCAGCACCCACTATCCAATTATACTTAGTGAGAGTCCAATTGACTGAGACCTAACTTAATTGAGTTATTTTACTCTCAATTAGGTTTCCACACACCCAATTAAACTTGTATTAAGTTTAATTGCACTTTACCTTAGTGATTAGGGTTTATAACCCTAATTTGAGACCTACCTTGACCTAAACCCACTAGAACCTAACCTAATCAACCTAGCCACCTAAGTTTTGACCCACACACACCCACACACACCATCCACATTAAAATACCTAGCCTAGAGTTCTCTACAACTCTCTACCATGTGTTGTTGCCTTGGTTGATAAAATTAGCAACAAAGAGCCATTCAATTTTTAGAACCACATTTGGTGGACCTAAAAACCACCATCGATCCTCTCTCTCTCACTCTCCCACGAGCTCCCACCATAGGCCACTCTAGAGGATTCCATAATTCTCTAGAGAGCTTCCCTTAGGTCTATAAAAAGACCTAAGGGGTGGCCATTTACACCCATCCACTCTTGGCTTCCTTCACGCTTGGCTTCCGTTTCAGCCTAGTTTCATTCCACATCTACTCCACCTCCATGCCCACGAGTAGCTTCACCATGGCCACCACCACCTCCACACCAAGTTGCTGGATCACCTCTCCAACTTCTCTCCAAGGGCCTGCCTAAGCACCATTGGTCGCCCCTCCTCTCAACCACTCAAAGGCCATCGGTGCCACCTCGAAATGCCCTTATTTCTGCTAGACTAGATTATAGTTCTTCTTAGATTTACATGCTTTATTTACTGCTTAGTAGTGTAGCTTCATATTCTCCCCCAATGATGCATGCATAATCCCCCCTTAGATTCATGTATGCGATCATTTTTTGCTTGATAGATTTGTATTTCCAAGCATTCCTCTATAAGCTTTCCATGAGCTTAATGTTGTTGCCACCATCATGAATTGAATGAATAAAAATCTTTTTCTATATATATATATCTATGTGTGAAAATCACCATGAGTTTATTACAATATATTTTGTGTGATTAAAGTTGCCTGCTTTTAATTATAATATGTTGCAACTAGCATGTCGTACATCAATACATAAATCACCATCAACTCACATAAGATTTTAAGCAAGTAGAGCGAAAGCGATCGATTTCAAATCTGCATTTCCATAAATGCCTCCCAGAGACGAACGACTTGGACTCCAAGTCTCGTTATCTTTATAAATATTTTTGTTGATCGTATTGCACACTATAGTATGATGCTTTTTCTTATCAAATACACGTTATACAATTCCCAACAAATTCTAATTAAGTTTTGCCTCCCAGTGAATGACCTGGACTCAACCAGTTAAAAGAAATAAAATCTAAAATGTTAGGTTAACTTGACCCTATACTACTTAATCAACACAAATTCAAGTTGACCTAAGTTACTTTCTTTTGGACATAATTAAGCACAATTAACTTAATTAACTGTGTCAAGAAAGATGATCAACACTTCTTACCACCTTCATAAGGAGCCTTGGAGCCATCCTTCCACCTCCATTCCGGTAAAAGATCACCTTCACCTCCTCATCTCCGTTTCGTGCCTTAGTGAAGCATTCCTTTACTTGGCATCCTCTGGCATCTCATCCTCGTTGTCTAGCCTCTCACCTCCTCCATCCAAGCTGCTGCCAAGCACTGTCATCTCGCCGAATAGACGATTCAGGAAATTTCTTCTTGCCCCTATCTCTTTTATATTTTCTTAGCATATTGTAATAAACATTTGCATCACATTGAGATATATCAAATTTGTTCTTTCCATTTTGTGAAGTTATCTTGCTTGTCTCTTTATTACATAAACACAAAAAAATAAGAAAACCCTAAATTACCAAAAGGAAACAACACGAAGCGTGGATTTCAACAAAAGTAAACATCGCCTCCTTGTGTTTGACTCGAGACTCCCTTGGAGTTTCAGAAAAAAATTGTATTTGATAACGTGTTTAGTGACTACAGTGATGGGTTTCTCCTAACCCCAACTTTCCTTTCCACAAACATGTTGATGAAATCTCTAGTTGAACTCTTGATAGAATGCATTTAGTCATGCACTTGCTAGGGACTAGCAAGATTTAGGCATGGGGGTATGATTGCGTAGAAATCATAGGCCCTAATCCACCTGAATTAAGTTAGAACCTAGCCTAAGGCATTCTGCATGCATTCACATCATACTTTGCATCATAGTTGATTTATTAGCTTTGTAAATAATAATGCTGTATTATGTTCTAAATGAGAGATATTAATAATTGTTGGTAATTCGGGACTGCGGATGACCGATCCAACCTTACGGATCTACTCAGAACAACGATGGGAGTCAATGCTTCCAAGATCACATCGATCAGACTCCCGTAGCATCCTATGCAATCTGTAGAAGAGCAAGAGCCAAGAGACAAATAGGTGAAAATCTAAACCTCAGATGATAAATCAACTGCACGGAGGGGTCCAGTTCAGCGATCGCAGTCCAATGGTAAAAGAATCATCCTAATCGGAGGCCTATAGCATCGTCTACAAAAGATAGAAGATGGATGTCCACGATGGAGCCACGTGGCACCATCACAGCCGCCCCTCGCTGTGCCCCCAACTTTTGAAGGCACGTCCCCGTGCATTGTGGGCCGTTGGATCATCATCCAACGGCCACAAAGTGCCTACGTAGCAGCACCAGATGTGCCTCACCACCTGAGATCATGCCTCAGCTGTTGGATCTCCACCCAATGTCTAAGGACAGCTAGATGCTATGAGGAAACCATAATAATCCAGCCACATCACGTTGGCTCATGTGTTGGCGAGAGAAGCAGTGACGTGGGTTCAACTCGCAATTCACGCTTCGATCAGAGGTGACAGTGCGGGGATGAAATCCATCTGTTGGATGGCCATTGGGCAGTGTAGAGAGGACCATGGGACACACGGACGGCTTCAGGCATCGACGTACGTGATAATGTGCACGCACACGTGTTTTGAAAATTAGAGGTGGTGCTGCGACTCTTTTAAGTCATTCGATAGTGAGATTGTACGATTGAGATTTGGCGTGCGTATTAGGCGCAATTAAAGCGCGAGCGAGTGTGTGAGAGGAGAGAAACAAGCGAGCAGTGTTGGAACAAGAATGCGGGACCACGCGATGAAGATCCAAGCATCCAGAGGCCACCATGTGTTGGCCTGAGAGCAAATCCGCACGATGAAGGCGTAAATGAAGGCCTATTGAGGTGCGATCTGATCCGTTGATCTCCTGATCAACAGATCTGATCCCCAGAAGGTTGTTGCATGATTTTGGGGGCTCAAATGCCCATCTTGCCACTCATAAAAGCAATAAAAGAAGGCCTAGGGCCCCCCAGAAGGATGATCTTCCACCAGAACTTCTCCAGACCCTCTCTGGTTCTTCTGACCTTCTTCTCCAGCTCTCTTCATCTCTGGTTCTCTTCATCTCTAGCTCTCTAACTCTAAAGCACCCACAAAGCCACCTTGGTGGACCGCTGTTGCTCTACCCAGCCTCTCCAGAAGGCTACCACAGACCACCTGTGGTGCCCTTATTCTGCCAGATTAGATAGTGATATTCTAGTTTATTTCTGCAACTCAGTTACTCTTATTCTAGCATTACATAGTCATAACTCTAGAATTATTTGATCAAACTCATGACTACATTCTCTTTATATATATTGTGATTATTATCTAGTTAGTATTTTATCTAAATCAGCTTTGAGATCAAAAATGTTTTCTGCTTCCCTGAGTTCGATCAGGACTCACATCTCATAAATTTTATTTATTTCAATGTACTTCTCACTATGCTACAGCTGATTTACTTTAAAATGTGATTTATGCCTTGAACAGTAAGGAATCTCAATAAAATAAAAAATGCTAAGTTTTCAAAATTCGTAGAAATCGTACTCTTTTTTAACCAAAGTCATTATAACTGTTGATTAACTAATACTAGATTTTGATCGACCAAATCTTGATGTCCAATTCCTTTGTTTAATTGATCAAAGACCTCTAATGGTCATATTTCCTTTTGATCGACCAACCCCTTTTATATAATCGATCAAAATGTTCTAACGATCAAATTTTCTTTAAATTTATAAACCCAATCAAAACCCTTTCTTAATCGATCAACATTGAATTGATCAATATTTTTATTTAATCGACCAAAAGTATTTTTGATCGACCAAACCCATGTTTTGATCGATTAAAGCCATATTTTTAGTATTTCCAAAATAGGTCAAAAAACACCTATAAATAGGACCTTCGACCTCCTCTTAAAAACACACCTCAAGAGCTTTCAAAAAGCAAAGCAAGCATATTCTCTCTAGTGCTTTCGTGTCTCTGCACCAACAATTATTGGGATCCAATGCATGATCCTCTGCGATTCAAGAAAGCTTGGTTTGTTCTAATCTTACTGAGGTTCGATAGGAATTATTTTTATTTACTTTATATTCTGTTGTTCTTGATCTAGGAATCTAAGTTGTCTTGGAAGTCCCATTCTTCTCTTAGTCAGGTGTAAGAGAAGCACTTTTGTAAGAGGTTGTGTCACTCTCATTCGAGTGGTACATTAGTGGATTGGACTAGCGTTGACTAGTTGACAAAATCCTAAGCTAGGAGGCTTAGGTAGTGGTTTTTACCCGAAAGGGTTTCCACTCTAAATCAGGTGTTATCTTTTTCATCTGTGCTTATTTAAATTTTGATCTATGGTGAATGATTTGTTAAACTCTCATAGAAATAGATATTACACTATTCACCCCCTTCTAATGTATATTTGATCCTTTAGTGTCCACATGCACTCACAGCTGGGATATTTCTTATGTTTATGAATGTTATCATATTATTGTTGGAATATTGCACCAAGCCATCCGGATTAAATATAGACATAATATCGCCAAATATGCATGCCTTAATCCAACAAAACATACCATGAAACCACAAATAAACAATGAAAGAACCAAACCCCAACTCACAAATAGAAGAGCATAAAGGAGGACCAAAAACCACCATTATACAAAACTCCAAAATTAGCATTTTATAACCCATAAATCCAAGCCACAGCTACATGATAAAAACTCATAAAATACCTTCCCAACACAAAGGAGAGATGGCCTTGATGGGGTAGGAAGCAGTTGGCATGATGGCATGATGGAGAATAGCTGGTGGTGGTCGTTGGCAGGAAGGAGGTGGACCATGACAAAGAGAAGTAATGGTAGGAGGAGGTTGTACGTGGGTAGGGGATCAGCTGGGAGGAAACTTATTGGTGTTGTCACTTGAAAGAGCGATTCTCATTTTTGATACGTAACATAAAATGTAGTGCTGTTGTATTTAGTCGCGTGGTAGAAAATCACTTTACAAAATAATTAATTCTCAAAATATAACCATGAAAATAGCTAGGTTGTTTCCATAAGGAGGAATTAGCCTATTGAATTAAGTAATGGTATTTAGTCCAATTGGGAATCACAACAGATAAAGATTTGAATCTTTACATTTCATTTTCACCATCAAAATACATTTCATGCAATTACTTAAAACCATAAGGAGCTCATATGCAAAAGCACTTTAATAAAATAATTCATGAAATAAAAGCATAGTGTTTTTGCAATGGCATTCGCAGTAATTATTAATGTGATGAGAAATAGAGGATTTCTCCTCTCTCTACCGTGCGCTCGCAAGGGAGGATGGATGGTGGCATGGTCGAACGTAGGGATGTGTCTCGATGAGGCCTACGCAATGACGGTGGAGGCACGACCGGAGGCGACCGGTCGGTGGCGGAGAATATCGATCATTGGTGATGGCAGGAGGTGGACAAGCTCATCGTGAAGGGTGGCTGGTGGATGTACAGAGGTCATGGGCGTGAGACAAGGAGAACGGTGAGGTTGATGGTGAGTTTGTCCGCTTGTAGTGGTCGTGTGAAGTGACGATGTGGCTGCAAATTTGGGTTGTCTGGGCAAGGAAGAAAGTAAACAGTAACAGAAGGTTGGAGAAGGAGAAGAAAGAAGATGAAGAGGAAGATGATGGTGAATGATGGGTGGCGGTGAGGGGTGTTAGCGGTGGTGATGGATGAAGGTGATGGTGTTGTGGCCGTGGGGGGGGCTATTGCAGCAAGGAGATGGTTGTTGAGGTAATGGTGAAGGTGGGATAGGGACGGTGGTAGGAAGGTTGAAGAAGGAGAGGAAGGGAAAGGGGTGTGGGTTTGGTGATGAGGATGGTCTATGGATGTTGTTGGCACACACACGGTGTCACCGTGTGTGCGTCATCGGTGAGATTGGGATCACGGTAGAGTAAGAAGGTTCATGGTACACGCTTGATCCAAGGGGTACGCAATGGCCATGGTGCTCGCTGGTTCCGCAGTGGAGACGATGGAGGAGGTCCCCTCCATGGGCGAAGTTCTGGTCCTTCGGTCGCTCTTCTTCTTAAAAAAAACCATAGTTTGTTACTTTCGCCGAAAGGTTTTCCAACCACTCACTGAAGAATGTGAGTGGTTGGAACACCTGGATAAGCATGGCAGTAATGTCATCAGATGTTCGGTCTGAACTCCAGACATCTTGAAAAGCACAAACATCAGGGGATCTATGATGGTAGTTTATAGATGTCTGGTATGAGCTCTAGAAGTCTTATAGAAGTAGAAATGGACATCTGAACTCTTGCACCTAGCCTGCATCCATCAAATCAATTATGTTACTATATCATATGTTATTAAATGTAAAATTGATGCATAAAATTATATGCAGAGTAAGGTGAATTATCATATAACTCTTAATCAATTAGCAACTAAGAATAACTAATTAGAGGGTGGTTAGGCCAAATAATGATCCACTAAAGTGGACTTATGAAATGTCCCCTTGCCTAAGTTTTGCCAGTCCCTAGCAAAAGTGAAAGATGATGGAAGCGACCAAAGACTTCTGCTTTTCCTATTCCAAAGATTTAGAGATCCAGACAAAATTGAAGTGATAGTATCCTAGGTAATGGATCCAAATGGAAAGCCATCTTGCATCTAAAGCTTGTACTTTTCCGTTGATAAAAATTCTATTAGGATAGGCAATTTCTTCCCTCAGAGATAAAGTAGAAAATAATCTATAAATTGACCCCGGCATTCTAGCTTAGGTAGGAGTGTTAGAGTCAAATGGATTTATATTTGGTGGCTCATACTCATCTAATGTTACATGGAGTCTAGTACTGCAGACTTTAAAGCTCTAGACTATCAAATGAGTCACCCTAGAGAGAGGCTAAAAACTATGCTGTCTTTGCATTCCTTTGTGCTCACTCACTCTCACTTTACTTTTTCTTTTTCTTCTTTATTTTCTGAGGTCACATATCTTACCAGATTTTGTAAATGTACTCAGTGTTTGGTGGCCTCATTCTAATAACCCTACAACTAAGTTAGAAGTCTTCAGCTAGTATTCGGGTGATCAGAAATACTGAAAGTAGGTATGGGTCATATTCGGTGGATTGCAATGGGTGTTTTTGTTGCCTCAAAAATATTGACATATGATAAAATTGGCACTTAAGACAGCTATAACTCAAACATTTTTTTTCTTTCCTTCGTTTCTCTTTTTTTTGTATAGATATATTTTTCTCTTTTTTTTCTTTACCTTTTTTTTCTATATATGTCTATATATTTCTTTTGTTCTTTTTCTCTCTCTTCTTTTCTCTATTTTATTTTTATAACTCCAACACAACACGACGTAGGCTTTCATTCGTGAGGCATTATTAGGGATGATGATGGTCAAGAGGATATTGTGTGCCTTATTTGGTGGAAGTGCCTACTTTCGACACCGGGAAAGAATGAATAGAACAAGCGTATTTCTGACCTTTGGCACTAGTATCTCCTTCAGCCGAGGATTCTATGAAGGACAATCGTAACCCTCCACCATAGTCATAGTTTTATTAGAATTCAATCTTTGTGTATCTGCCTTATTTAGTGACTCTCAGGAATTCACACAATGTTTGCACACAGGAACAGATAACGAAAACTATGCCTAACTCTGAGGTATCATCATCTAATTATCGAGAACTTAAGAGTTCTTACACTAGACTTAGCGCACCAGTAGTCTCTCTACTTTCTTCTCATAAATATTAGGTGGATCTAATAGAAGATAGTATGCCTGACTCCCTACTAATTATCCAAGGATTCAGCAGACTAAAAATGCTTATTGGTTTTCTACAAAGATCCATTACCCAGTCTATGTGCAAGTGAAGTAACTGTACTGGATTATAAACTTAGAAATAATTTAAGAAGAAAATTTTCAATGACACCTCCTTGATAAAGCTGTTTTGCTAGGGCTAACCAATTCAGCTAAAGAAAACAAAAGAGATTTTTTTTAATGCACCTAACCTAAATGCATGAATACTGCCTAAAAATGCAAAATGCACCCCCATGCCAAAATCCTACAATGTCCTCATTGTAAAATTAAAACAAGGAGAGAAAGGAAGGAAATCACTTGATGAAGGTGTTATTCAGGAGGTTAGGTTGCCTCCCAACAAGCACTACATTTTTTGTCAGCAGCCAAACTTACAGGGAACCTATAAGTCTGGTTCCAAATAGAAAGAACTAGGCCCTAAAAATTTACGTAAAAGCATGGGTGATGAGAGCCTCATCATGAGCCATAACTAGCTCATTTTGACCCAATAAAGAAGATAAAAGCTCCTACATAACCTAGAAGAAGGCCTAACTGAAGGAACAAGTGCCTTGAGAAGAAAACATGAAATAAAGGTTAAAACTGTAATTTTACCATTGCAGTACGTAAATGGGATTTTTCAGAGGCAAAACATAGGTCAAATGGTATAAATGAGATAAAAAGATGGTTGAGTCAATCAGAAATGGGTTCATGTGCAATCTAAGAACTAAATGACACTTGATAACCCTAAAACAGGCCTGCTTAAATTAACAAGGTTCCGGTCAGGACAAAAAGCAAGTAAACCCTCTAAAAATCATGGAAAAACATCCTCTAGGGTTTATAATAATTAATTTGGCCTTTGGAACCTAGTTTGACCTAGATTAGGGTCCTAGCTCTTCAATTAAACTAATTTGGGCTTTTACGCAAAATGTCCAGTGAAACGAGGTCAAACCGAAAATCCAACTTCACCATTGGATTCCTTAGGTCAAAATTAGGTTTGTACCAAAATTTGGACCTAAGGAGAGGTCATCTTGACCTACTTTGCAATTTAGTACACCCAAATCACAAATTGGTCCCTATCTTTTGAATACCTTTGCAGAGAGCCCCCTAGGTTCTTCGCCTCCTTTGCAAACCGGTCCTGCCGCCATTGCTAGGGCAGAACCGAGCTCCGGCGAAGTTTCGAGAGAGATTGCTCCCTAATTCCTCGGAGATTCTCTCCCAGAAATGGAAGGGGGATTCTCTGAGGAATTCCCTTCCTTCTAAAGCCAATTACAATCGCTGGTGTGAACCCAATCTCTCGTGCGAACGCCGAGAGATTTGGGTATCCACCTTCCTTCCATCTCCGACGAGCCGGTAGCGTTGATTGCGCGGTCTCCACGCGCTGGTAGGTGCGGCCAGCACCTATAAAAGACACCCCAGACCCTGCCGCGGAGGAGAGCTTGATTTGGCCGAGTGTCCACCCCCAATTCATCTCCTCCTGCCCAGCCAAAAGTCCCAGCAAGCTCCGGCGAGCCCCCCTCCCCTCCCTCTTCGCTCTGCCACAAAACCAGTGGCAGAGTTAGCTTCCTGACTTCCCTCCGCGTCGCGCAGTACCCGCGCACGCTGCCTCAGCCCTGTTGTCGCCGCCATTCTCCCCCACTGGGCATCATCTTCTCCGACGACAGCAGGTACTGCTGTCCGCCTTCCGTCCCCTTTCGTCCTTACAATTAGGTTAGAACTCCTCTCCATCCTCTCCTCTCTCTTTTCCCCCTGTTATCTCATCTGATTACCCCTCGACCGACGCTGACCACCCTCATCTTCCACATCACCGACCGACCTCTGGCGAGCCGCTTCCACCATTCCAGCCCCCCACATGGCTCGCCAACCACTTCGAGAGCTCTGCCTCACCACCAGGAACTCGCTCCACCCTACAACTGTCACTCCAGGCCTCCATAATCACCCCCCGAACAACCCACCATCTCCGGCCATAGGTTGACCTAGGCACGCACGCCTAGGCCGACCTGCGGCCTGCAGCATCGTCCACCACCTTCGCCGTGCCACGGCGAAGGTCTCTAGCTGATCTGATTGGGCCGAGAGGCTCGTTTTGTGCATGACAGTGTTTGAGCTCCTGCCGCCATGGACGACCTCTGATGAGGCTCCAACGAAGCTGCAGGCATCAGGCTTCCCAGGCTGCAGATGCAGGAGACTCACGCAAGTGTCGCGAGGTGAGTAAGCCCAGCACGGAGCGCCAGCAGAGCCATCCGCTTGGGCAATTGCATACGAGAGTCTGCGGGCGCACGTGAAATCAGGGCGGAACCTTTAGTCCCACATCGTGGGATTGCAACACTCAGGTATGCTATAAATTGTATTTGTGCTTCATTCTCACTGCCTCCGTAAGCACATGGGTGAGGTCCCTCACTGACCCCACACCCGCCTCGTCCGCGGCTTGACCACGCGGATCTGGCGGATCCAACCCGACCTAAGCCAACGCACTCCTCGCACATCACACCACCTGCAGGTGCACCTGGTCCCAAGTACGATCCGACCCGATTATGGCTGTGGCTCTGGGAGAGCGTCCATGAGTGAACTACTTAAGAGAGAGATGCGCGGGTAGAGGGAGAAGGGTTAGGTTTTGCTCCTGTGCAGGCAGGCTGAATGCAGGAGAAGAAGGACTTGGCCGCTACAGAAGAAGAAGAAGGAAAGGCAAGCCAAAGAAGAAAAGAAAGAAGGAGCAAGACAGAGAAGAAGAAGAAAGAAAGAAGCCTTTGCAGGAGAAGAAGGAAAGCAGAAGAAGAAGAAGAAGAAGAAGAAGAAGAAGAAGAAGAAAAAGAAGGCTTCGCAAGACAAGAAAGAAAGCAGAGAAAGAAGCAAACGAAGAAGAAAATGAGAGACTGCAGAAGAAGAAGAAAAGGAGAAATACTTTTAAGACGTCTGATCTTGTGATCAGACGTCCAATTTCATATTTTTGTCCTAATTACTTTTAATTGCATACATTCACATTTGAATTGATATTCAGAGTAAATTAGAGTATTCAATTACATTTTGACTAGTAGTAAATTCCATTTGCTCCCTGTGATCGACCTCGGATACTCCGGTCTTCGAGTAATAAAATTCTTTATATTTGTTTAGACATTTTGTCGTTTATACTACAACGTGACATCCTTTAAACCCGCACAAAACGTTGACAAAAGTGGGCCTAAAGAATAAGTAGCCACGGATGTTGGCGAGTTGATGATGTAGCGTTATCCCAAATTCTCACTAAACGACATGAAAATAGAGAGCCTCGTTGGCTACCTGGAGAGGTCTAGGAATAACAAAAGGAACATGCAAATGGACCTCCAGAAATATAATAAGTGGAGGATAACAAGGGTCCTCCAAAGCAGGAAGGGTTTTAAAAGATATAATCATAAGTATGTCAGACCATTGAATGGCGAGAGTAAAAGTACAAGCATCAATCCACACTCGCCATTCCACTTGGAGATGTACTAGCTAATATGCTCCCCAAAAAGAATGTATGTGAGCAAAGACCTACGCCAAGGATCGATTAGGGAGTGTAAGGGTTGCTTGTGGTGTTGCAAGGTAATGATTAAATCCAAGGAGGGCTTAGTCTGTGTCAAGTCCAGTTCCAACAATAATTCGAATTCTGTATTATTCTCCCTTATAGTTGTAGTAGAAAAATTGAAGTCACCCTACCTATCATTAATGATTTCTTCAAGAATCAGAGTCATATTTTCACCTTCCAGTATATGTGAATCAATGGTGGACTCCAAATCACATTTATTTGATGGTAGGGTTGAACCAACAGAATCATTATCATTAATTTCATCCTTGGACTCTTTTGTTTCACTTAAGTTTTTGTCAGGGTGTATATGTGATTCACTAGTAAAGAGAGGAGTTGCTTTATTATCCTCAATTATTTCTGAAGGAGGATTAGTTTTAATGTTTTGGAGTAAGCCTATATCACTCAATTCTTTGTTCTCCTCAAGGTATAAATCCTCAATTGATGTATATTGTCCCTGAGAGTCTCTCCTAGGATTCTCACTATTGTGTTCGTCCTCCTCCAACATCAACTCCATATCTTCTTTATTTTGCAGAGGACGCTTTTCAAAATCAAAAGTAGGAAGGAATCCGGATTTCACCAAATCATTAATATCCTCGAGAGGTAAGTCCTCAAATAACACATAATCCCCTCAAGATTCACTCCAAACTCTATGTTTGGGTTCCTCCATTGGGTTATCATCCTCCTTTAAAATAGACTCTTTGTATCCTTAAAACCAAAATTGATCCAATTCATCCTCCATTCCCTTAGGGTCACCTTCGTTGGGCACATGTAAATCCTCAGAATGATGAATGGTAGGTGTTGGTTCCCTAAGTGGAGGGTCGGGATTAGGCTCACTAAAGGTAGAATGGGGTTCCACCACATGATTAATAGGGGAAGTGGCATGAACAATATGACCTTGACCCAGGTTATCAGGGGTAAGAAAATACTGCCAGTGGGGTCTTGGTCCTCAAGTGGTACCATCTTCCCTTTCTTTTGACTCCAATATAGCTCAGGTGGATAATCATTAAGATAGTTCTTTTTTAGTGGCCATATCTCATGGGGAGAGTCTAAGCGATAGCTACTCAAGATGGGATCCCAAGTATCTGTTGTTTCCTTAAAATCTTTTTGATGATCACGGTTGTATGGGTGGGGATCAGAATTAATAGTAAGAGAGTAGCTAAGCTGACGAATTTGCTCATTTAGTCGTTACTATTCCTCAACATCTCTATCATAGATTCCGTCAGTTCTTTTTATTATTTTTGCATTTGTATCATAAAAGAGGAGAGATTACTGCCAGAATGGGGAGGATAGTCAATCTTAGGCTCAAGTTGCCTAGGAGTGTTAGTCTAACCTTGATAAGGAAAATCATGAAGTGTGGGAGGGTTGGGTGTTTGCAAATTGGAAAATTCTGCTCCTAGGCTCTGCTAAAAACTAGGAGATATCAGGCCAGTACTCCCAGGATAGGAATATGATTGATCCTATGAATTGCCATTGTACCCATCAAAAGGATAGATATGCTCGGGGCATGGGATCTTGATTGAAAGATGGAAAGTGTTGACTTTGATAATCTAAATGATAGGAGTAAGGGTGATCTATTTCTTTATGCCAAATAGGTTTAACTCACTTAGGACTTAGAAGAAATCAGAATAAAAACAGAAATTGCCTAGAGAGTTCTACCACTGTCAAAACAAATGCAAATACAGTGGGATATGTTTTTAGTAGATTCTAGGTCTTAGAATTAAGTATTTAGTTGGTGGCCAAATAAGTTTTGCAAGAATTACGCTTCGTAGGACGACTTTCGCTGGTGCCGACAATCTACTTGCAAGGGATGGAAGTCTCGAATCGAGCCCACGCATGAGGAACCGAAGTAACTTGATGGATAAGCTTGTTGATTTCTAACTAACTTCCCTTGTGGTGCAAAGAGGAGAGGTAGAAATTTATCTAGTGACCTTATGTGTGATGTGCACAGTGTCTTTGGTGTACAACACACGTACGTATTTTGTATTTAAAATCTCTCAATCAAGTCCTTTTGCATGTAATTTCAAGTCACTGATTTTAAGGGCCAACCTCTTAGTAGTCCCAATTTCTTAAAGTGACCACTGGCTTAATTAGATTCAAACACTTTAGTGGTCTTAGATTTAAGTCCAATGCGAATGCATGACAAGTAATTGATGCTCAAGAAAAGACGTAGCTTGCTCCAGCTTACTTCAATGCAGGATGTCTGCGATGCACTTAAGATAAACTAGATGCTGCTCATTCAATCTTAGATGGTCGCCCTATAGATATGCAGCTTCTAGTAGGCAGTTGAAAATTTTCTTTTTTTTTTGTGATATGAAGCAAACAAACCTAATCTAATTTAGCTACTAACTAACTAACATGCAATTTCAACAATTCAAATAAACCTACAATATAAATAAAATGGGGACATCCTCCCAAAAAAATGTTCTCGCTTACAAGAGCGATAAGCAATAAAAAGCACTGGGAACACATTCCCAAAAATGCCCAGCACAAGTCCACAATACAGAAATTCAATGTCTAATGTCCATCTAGCCTAATCTAAATCTAAAAGAAGCAAACAGGTCCTCAGCTGCCAATCCTCCCTCCACATGCATGGTATCAAGGCCTACGTGCTCTTGATACTGCCCTTTAGGTGGCATTAAGGTCCACCAAAAATATCGTCTCCGTTGTGCACACTCGTCGCATTCGTTCATTTGTTTTTTACACGCAAACGAAAACAAGGTCATCAATTCAGAAAAGCTTCAAAAATAGCATAAAAATAATATAAATTTCTGAAAATATTAATAAGCATATTTCCTCCTTGACAACAACGCCATTTGAGAGAGTGATTCTCATTTCTGATAAAATTCGTAACATAAAATGTAGTGTCGCTGTATTTAGTCATGTGGTAGAAAATCACTTTTCAAAATATGTAATTCTCAAAATATAACCACAAAAATAGTTAAGTCGTTTCCACAGAGAGGAATTAGCCTATTAAATTAAGTAATGTTATTTAGTCCAATTGGGAATCACAATAGATAAAGTTTTGAATCTTTACATTTCATTTTCACTATAAAAAAGCATTTCATGTAACTACTTAAAACCATAAGGTGGTCAAATGCAAAATCACTTTAATAAAATAATTCATGAAAAAAAAGTATAGTGTTTCTGCAATGCCATTTGCAGTAATTATTAATGTGATGAGAAATAGAGGATTTCTCCTCTCTCTACCATGCATTCGCAAGGGAGGACAAATGGTGGTGTGGTCGCAGGTAGAGATGTGTCTCGACAAGGGCTACGTGATGATGATGGAGGCACGACCGGAGGCGGTCGCCGACTGCTAGTTGGTGGTGGAGAATGCCGATCGTCAGTGATGGTAGGAGGTGTGAGAGCTCGTCGTGGAAGGTGGCTGGTGGACGGATAGAGGTTGTGGGTGTGGGACGAGGAGAACGGTGAGGTTGATGGTGAGTTTGGCTGCCTGTAGTGGCCATGTGGAGCTATGATGTGCCTGCAACTTTGGGTTCTTTGGGCATGGAAGAAAGTGAATAGTGACGGAAGGTTGGAGAAGAAGGAAAAGAAAGAAGACAAAGAGGAAGATGATGGTGGATGGCAGGTGGCGGTGAGGGGTGTTGGCGGTGGTGGTGGATGAAGGTGATGGTGTTGTGTCCATGGGGGGGGAGGTTGCTGTGGCGAGGAGATGGTGAAGGTGGGATAGGGACAGCGGCAAGAAGGTTGAAGAAGGAGAGGAAGGGAAACGGGTGTGGGTTTGGTGATGAGGGTGGTCTGTGGATGTTGTTGGCACACACATGCTGTCATTGTGTGTGCGTCGTCGGTGACGTTGGGATCACAGTAGAGTAAGCAAGGTTCATGGTGCATGCTTGATCCATGGGGTACGCAATGGCCACGGTGCTCACTAGTTCCGCAGTGGAGACGATGGAGGGGGTCCCTACCAGGGGAGAAGTTCTGATCCTCCAGCTGCTCTTCTTCTTAAAAAAAACCATAGTTTGTTACTTCCGCCATAAGGTTTTCCAACCACTCAGCGAAGATCGTGAGTGGTTGGAACGCTTGGATAAGCATGGCGGTAAGGTCATCAGATGTCCGATCTGAACTCCAGACATCTTAAAAAGTGTAGGCATCAGGGCATCTATGATGGTAGTTGGTATCAGACCCAAATAGGTTGTTAATATGGTGATTTTATCGTTGAAGTGTGTATAGTGGTTAACCTAAATCGGACCTAACCATCTCTTTACAAAATTTTTAACCTGGCCTACTTGATTTTATCTTGGTCACTTTTAGGCCCAGGGTCGAACTGAGGGAAGTGGGGCTACAAGTTAAGTTTCTACGCCTTTCCTACAACGAATCTCTTCCGTTCGTTTATTGTGTTTTTGGTGTTTTTTTCTATTTAGATTTTTTTCTGGTAATTCTTGTCCTTGAGGCACACCCTCAAAATTGGGTTCTTGGCTTTGAGCCAAATCATGGTTCCAAAATGGGTTTTGCTATTCGCATGATGGAGTACCTGCAAGTCAAGGATTATCTTTTCTCTTTTATATATATATTTTTTTATCTTTTTATTGGCATGAAAGAGAAGCAAAAATAAAGTAAGAATAATATATATTATATATGTATAAAGGGGTGGGGGTGGAGGCGAAGATGGAGTGTAGCACTGTGTCGAGTTGGTCGTCGTCTAGAAAGACGCAACCAACAGGACGAAGTACCGCGTGTAAGGTGGATTGGTGGAAGATGAATGCGAACACGCTTTTTGTACACGTGTATCGGGGAATATCAGCAACTGGTGCAGATATTCCCGCGATACCACGTATGGTAAATAATGTGAAACTATATATATATGTATATATGTAAATATATCTATATGTATATATATATATATATATATGGTTATAGATATATAGGTATATATATATGTAGTTATATATGTATAAATGTATATGTATATATATATAGGTATGTAAATATATATGTAAGTATATGTATAGATAGATATATGTATAGATCTATATATATATATATATGTATATATTTATATGTATATGTATGTATATGATACTATATAGATGTATATATATATATATATGTGTGTGTGTGTATGCATATAGTAATATATGTATATATAGATATATGTAGATAAGTGTATATATATATATATGTATGTATGTATATATATGTATATATATGTATGTATATGTGTATATATATGTATATATATAAGTATATGTGTATATATGTATATATATATAAGTATATAGATGTATATATATATATATATGTATGTATATGGACTAATACATATTTATATAAGTATTAATATATGTATAGATATGTGTGTATATATATATATATATGTATATGTATATAAGTATATGTATATATGTAAATATATATATGTATATGTATATATATAAGTATATAGATATATATATATATATATGTATGTATGTATACTAATACATAAGTATATAGGTACTACTATATGTATAAATATAAGTATATATATATGTATATAAATATATGTATATATATCAATATATATGTATATGTATATATATATATGTATATAATAGTGTATAGGGGTGTGTGTGTGTGTGTGTATGAAAGTGTGAGTGTATGTGTGCAAGCATCGGTAAAGAGAGTGAGAGAGTGTTGTGAGCGAGAGTGAGAGAGAGAGGGCGCTGCTGTGAAGAAGAGGCGGGTTAAGCCGTCTGAGGCCGTGGAGCGTCGTCTGAAGGTTTCAACGTGCGCGCAAGCGCGTATGCGCACGGAGAGAAGAGGCTGCAGCACGCAGACGGGAGTGGGTGCGAGGGAGTGAAGGGGCCGCAGCGCACCGCGTTGCGTGAAGGGCGAGAGCGGACGAAGGCAGGCGCTGGGAGAGGCAGGCGCACGCAAGCAGGTGCGGGCGCTGGCAGACGTGCGGGTGGGTGCTGGCAGAACGCGGGGCGAGACGTGCGCGCGGGCGAATAGTGGTAGCGGCGCGTCGTGTGACCGGTTAAGTGAGAAGGTCACAGGTAACCCCACTGTAGCCACAGTGTTCCGCAGAAACGCGTCAACAGTGGCTATAGTGGCTGGGCGAGCTGCGCAACCGCCTGCTGCAGGTGCTGTGAGTGCGGGCGGCTGGCATGCGTGGGCTGGCGCGCGCGATGAAGGGTTGCGCCGGCCGGTTGCAGGCGCGGAGAAGTTCACGACCGAGTGCGCGGAGAGGGAGGCAAGGGCACCTGTAGGCACACGCGGTGGCCTACGTGTTGGCGCATAGGCCACACGTAGACCTTGCTTGTGTGGCCTATGTGTGCCCTGCATGTGGCCTGCTAAGCCTTGTTGCTGCTGCTTTGCTGTTGCTGCCGCGGAGCTTCAGACCTTGATGCCTGCGGTAATGGCGGAAGTGTTGGAACGAAGAAGTCAGGGAAGAGAAGACCACCGCGCTGCTAGCGTGCGCGGTGGAGTTGCTGCTGCTGTGCGGAGCTTGAGAGCTTCAAAGCTTGAAGCTCCCGTTCTAATGGCTGCAATGGCTTGAACTTGAAACAGGGACCGAAGGCCACCACACCCACCGGCTCTTTGAAGAGCTGGGCGGTGGTGGTTTCACGGTTGTGGGTGTGCACCACAGTGAAGACTCCTGCCCGTAGAGTGTCTCCTCAGAGGAGGAGGTCTTGCATATGGAGGGAGAGGAAGGAGATGGTGGCTTGGAAGGAGAAGAAGCTGCGTGGGTTTTCTCTGTGGGGGACCAGGCTGCTTGCAAGAAGAAGAATCGTTCTCTTTTTAAAGAAGAGAGCATGCACAGCCATGCCCTGGCTGTGCATGGCTCATGGATGGCTCATGGCAGGGAGAGGCTGGAGCAGGGAAGGGCCTGAGCAGGGAATGGCGCAAGGAGGAAGAGGATGCTCCATGCAGCCGCGGGGAAGATTTAAAAATCAAGTGAAATAAAAAATAAAAAGATTGTGAATTTGCAAAGATGCACTTGAGGAAAAATGTTACTTACAAGGCCACTTTATTCACTCTCCTCCCCACTCAATTAAATGCATGCATGCATGTATTTTTACAAATGCCACTATGGAAACCTAATATGTATTGGTAATGCTAGGAAATAGCACAAGACGGCACAATTGTAGGTGTATTTTTGCGATGCAATCAGTAGTTTCCAGATGTCTGATCTAAGCTCCAGACATCTTATGGAAGCAGAAATGACGTTTGAACTCTTGCACCTAGCCTGCATCCATCAAATAAATTTTGTTAGTATATCATATGTTATTAAATGTAAAATTGACGCATAAAATTATATGCAGACTAAGGTGAATTATCATATAATTCTTAATTGATTAACAACTAAGAGTAACTAATTAGAGAGTACCTAGGCCAAATAATGATCCACTAAAGTGGACTTATCATCACTGGTTATATATGCCAACAAGAAGTTACTAATTTAATGTAGTGCATGCTGATGAGGTGAGAAAAATCCTTCCAAATTATGAAATAAGCTTCGTGGCTTAATTTAAATGCCCGACTACTTAGCATCCTGATAGATCTAGCTACCCAGCATCCTGATAGATCTAGCTACCCAGCATCCTGATGGATCCAGTTACCTAGTATAGTAACGGATATGGCTACCTAGCATCCTGATGGATCCGGTTGCCTAATAATGGATCCGACTACCCATCAAGAAGTTCAGTTGATTGAAGAAGTAATGATTGAGCTGTTGCTCTGTTATTATGCCAGCTAGCTTGACAGTTACGAGTCATCCCATCGCTAATGATTAGGTCGTAGGAGAATTTGTAGCACCCAGGATCCATCACTGTGTAACCTATATATATGTGAGATATAGGAGAGAGAGGGGTTATGTAATCTGTGAGAAGAAAGGAATTGTGAGTTTCTTTGCATATGATTTTCTGATAGTAAAACTTGAGCGGTAACACCTCTCCCTAGATGTACACCCTCTAAGGTAGAACGGGTCAACAATCTCTTGTGTTTTTGTGTGATTGCATTTGAGTTGAGTACCCTATTTTAAAGGCCTCAATCAATTGGCACCATCTGTGGGAAACGTTTGATTTCATCATTTCTCTCAACCTTGAGCACTTGCGATGGCTCCCTTTACACGTCATTCTTCCCATGCTAATCCTGAGAAGCAAGCTCTAGTAGAGTCTAGCGCTTTCATGTCTAGGAAATGCCACCAGGCAGAGGGATCTAGGAAGGCAAAGGAGGCGCAGGGTAACCACCAGCCTAAGCCTTCTCACCAAGAAAACCTCTGGGAGTATCCACCCTTAGAAATACAAGCTAGGGAAGAAGAGTTTAAGGCTAAGCTTGTCGCCTTAATGGCAAAGTAGGAGCTGGTGGCCAACCATCTTGAAGAAGTCTGGTAGTTGTAAGAAAATGCAAAATCCCAACTAATAAATGCCAGTTTATCATCATTGTTATTCCCTAAAATCGATCTAGCTCTTAGGGTTTTAACTCTGTAAACGGGTTTACGGTTGCATTTTAGGCATACAACTAGGTTAGGCATGCATTGCATTTTGTTATCTTTTTAATGCATCTATTTGAGTGTTATTGATAAGTAGAAAGCCAGATCTCGCAAAACCCTAACATTCTAGAAAGAATAAGGCGAAGAAGAAGCTCATCACACCTGGATTCGCTAGATTGGGTTTAGCTCATCTCAGCTCCATCCAGCTCATTTTAGTTGGATGGCAGCTCAAGATAGCTAAACTCAGCTTAACTTAGCTCAATTCTAGCTTAACTTAGTTGAGACTAGCTCATTCTAGCTCCAATCAGTTCATTAGGAGCTCAAGGTAGCTCAACCTAGTTGACACCAGCTCACTTCAGCTATAGTCTAGCTCCCCTCGGCTCTACTCAGCTTACGACAGCTGAACTCCTTTTAGTTTAGCTACTACTTGACAACTTTGTGTAAGCACCTGTATTTTGATACACTAAAATTATGTTTATTGCTAGACTAGCATTTTTGGACAATCTCGGATTAAAGTATCAAAGCGTCTCTCAAGTCAAGAGAAGATAGTTGCTGATGTACGTCTTCTACATTTATTTGAGTCTAGGACATTATTGTAAGGAACCACAAATAAAATTCAAATACAAATTTTTCGTGCATCTTTTTAAAACCAAACTTTTAGGGTTATTGATCGACCAACCAAATCAATTGACTGATCAAATCAACCCATTTTAGGAAGTTGAGAAAAATCCTCTTGATTGACCAACCAAGCTAATTGATCAATCAATAAGTGATCAACCAACCTTCTTAATTGATCGACCAAATTGCCTTTTGATCCGCCAATTAACCTTAATTGATCGGCCAATTTAATTTCCTATTCAGGCAAAACATTTTGTATAAATAGAGGTCGCACGCAAACCATTCCTTTACAACTTTTAAATAGAAATACCATGCAAAAATAGAGCTTATCGTGCTTATTTCCAAAGGCTTTTGTGCCCTGTTCTTCACGTTCTTCAAAAGCACGACGCCTCGAATCTCTGCGAAAAATTGGTTTGATCATTTATTGAGATTCCATAGAATTCATTTTCTTGTCATACTATTTTTGTTTTTATTACAGATTCCAAGTCTGTTTGGAAGATACGTGTTGTTATTTTTGCTTCTCTTCAGGATAAAAGGGAAGTGTATTGTATGAGGTTGTGCCACCCTCGTTCAAGTGGTATGGTTTAGTGGATTGACTAGCATTGCCTAGCTAAAAATATCCTAAGCTGAGAGGCTTAGGTAGTAGTTTTCACCCAGATCGTGTTTCCACTATAAATTAGGTGTACTCTGTGCTTGAATTCTTGGTACTTTATTTTTTTTATTTGTGCATATTTTTTTAAGCAATACTATTCACCTCTCCCCTCTAGTATTTAGTTACGATCCACAGGATATTCCTAGCTCTCTCACTTGGTATTAAAGCCTAGTTGTTCAGAAAGATGTCAAATTCTTCTGTTGACACGTACATAGAGGGGCAATCTGCTGTTCGTCCTCCTCTTTTCGCCGGAACAAACTTTGGATATTGGATTACTAGGATGCAGATTTTCCTTGAATCCATGGACTTTGAGGTATGGGATGTCATCGCATCCAAATACAGTCGTCTTGAAATCAAGGAAGGAGTGGTGGTGACACTAGACCTGAAAATGATGGCAACCCACAATGCCAAAGCAATGAATGCAATCTTCTACAGACTTTCAAAAGTAGAATTCAATTGCGTCTCTACATGCAAAATGACATACGAGATCTGGAGCATACTTGAAGTCACCATTGAGGGAACAACTAAGGCAAAAGAAACTCGAGTAAATTTACTAGTGCAAGATTATGAGCTTTTATGGATGAAGAAGGGAGAATCTATCAAGGAGATGTTCACACGATTCATGGACATCATAAACTCCCTACGAAATTTGGATCAAGATATAAAGAATGAAACTTTGGTAAGGAAGATCCCTCGTTCACTTACTAGTGATTGGGAGACCAAGACAACAACCATTCAAGAATCAAAAGATCTGTCCACCCTGAAACTAGATGATCTTGTTGGAAGTTTGATGGCTTATGAAGTTCAGCTCCAACACATGAAGGAGCAAGAAGATGAAGGAGCCAAAAAGAAGATCATAGCCCTTGAAGCAAATCAGGAATATGAAGAATTATCAAGTAGAGAAGAAGAGGAAGACATATCTTCTGTCCAGAAAATTTACAAAGTTCCTCAAGAATAGAGGAGCTGGAGGAAGGAGGAAGAATCGAAGATGGATGCAATCATCTGCTACAACTGCAAAAGAATGGGACACATCAAGAAAGGCTATCCACTTCTCAAGAAAGAGTTGGAAAAGAAGAAGTTCTTCAGAAAAGATGGAAAGAAGAAGGCTTTCACAGCAACATGGGATGAATCAGACTCAAGCCCAGAAGAAGAAACTTCCGGAGAAGAAGCTCTTCTAGGACTAATGGCACTAGAAGATGAGATAACTTCCTTTTCACAAGATGAATTATTAGAAGCATTTTTTGAGATGCATGACATAGCTAAGTCATTAAAAATAGAAAATAAAAACCTAACTAAAGCATTAGGAGAAGAGAGAACAAATAAAGATATACTTACTCAACAAAACAAAGAATTATATGTTGAAGTCATATCATTAAAATCACAGATAGACAATTTAAAGGTAGATATTGATAAATTGAAAGAGAGCTCTGCTAGTCTCTTAAATGATCTAACTAAATTCATAAATGGAAGTAGAAACTTGCATAAATTATTAGGAACACAAATCCATAGCACCACAAAATTTGGGTTAGGCTATATACCAAAAAATAACCATGAAGCATCTGGTTCTAGCCAAAACAAAGAGAAACGTAGCTTGCCAAAGTAAGTAATGCAAACTAACCATCGTGGACCCAAATAAAAATTGGTACCGAAAAGTATTTTGCAATCTTGTTTTGTAGGTTTTGTAGATTATAAGAAGTGGATTTTTCAACAAATCAATAGCCACTTTATCAAACAAAGCCTCACAATCACAAACCAATGACAGGAAAGAGAAGGGGATAATGGACAGCGGCTGTTCGAAGCACATGACTAGTGAGGAAGACCTATTCTTGCAGCTCAACCATCAGGAAGGTGGTACGGTCACGTTTGGGAACAACCACAAGGGCCGTATTATTAGTACTAGACAAATTGGTAACGCTTCTACCTTGTTTGATAATGTGCATTTAGTTAAAGGTTTAAAACATAATCTATTAAGTGTAAGCCAAATATGTGATAAAGGAAATAAAATCACATTAACATCAGAAGGTTTTAAAATTTGTAATAAAGAAACAAAATAAATTATTCTTAAAGGAAATAGACATAAAGACATTTACACTATAAACTTCGACAAATACGATAGTCTTGAATGTTTAATTGTATCTGACGAAGAAGAAACACTTTGGCATAAAAGCCTAGGTCATGTTCACATGGGAACAGTAGTAAACTTGTGAAACATGAACTTGTCAAGGGATTGCCAAAGATCAACTTCAAGAAAAGCCAAGTTTGCGATTCTTGCCAAGTTGGTAAGCAAACCAAAAATCTGTTTAAACCAAAAAGGATGGTTAGCACTCCTCAACCCTTGGAGCTACTTCACTTAGACTTGTTCTGACCAACCAAATCCGAAAGCCTAAGTAGGTGCAGATACTATTTAGTCATAATTGACGACCTCTCTAGATTCACTTGGGTATCCTTCTTAAAAAATAAAGATTTAACCATAGATTCCTTTAGCAAACTAGTTAGAAGATTACAGAATGAGAAAGGATCTAAGGTAATTAGGATCAGAAGTGATCATGGTGGAGAATTTGAAAATGAATCTTTTTCGAATTTTTGTGATCAATATGGAATCAAACATGAGTTTTCCTTCCCTAGAGCTGCACCTCAGAATGGTGTAGTTGAGAGGAAAAATAGGACTTTGCAAGAGTGTGTCCGCACAATGCTGTGAGAGTCAAAGTTTCCTCAATATTTTTGGGCTGAGTCTATAAACACTGCTTGCTATATCCAAAATAGAACCTTGATCAGACCAATCCTAAAGAAGATACCTTTTGAACTCTATCATGGAAGAACACCTAGAATTTCCTATTTTCAAGATTTTCGGATGCTGATGCTTTACACTTAACACTAAAGATAATCTTGATAAGTTCGATGCTAAAAGCTTGGAAGGGATTTTCTTAGATTATTCAACTAGAAGTAAAGCCTATAGGGTCTTTAATAAGAAGAATTCTATTGTTGAGGAAACCATGCATGTATCATTTGATGAAGGTTTAGTTCAGCATAAATCTTCTACGATTGATGATGATGAACTAGTTCATGATCCATCGAACATTCCAGAAAAAAATATTTCTAGTGAACTACCCAAAGTTATCTCTTTTGTGAAAGATCATCCTAAAGAACTAGTAATAAGAGATTTGTCAAAAGGAGTTCAAACTAGATCTTCCCTTAACACACTAGACTTTATAGCCTTTGTTTCACAATTAGAACCAAAAAATGTTAAGGAAGCTTTCTCAGACAACTATTGGATTATTGCTATGGAAGATGAGCTAAATCAATTTAAGAAAAATTAGGTATGGAAACTTGTTTCAAAGCCTAAATCACAAACCATTATACGAACCAAGTGGGTTTTTAGAAACAAACTTGATGAATCAAGAAATGTAGTTAGAAATAAAGCTAGACTTGTGGCTCAAGGATACAATCAAGAAGAAGGAATAGATTTTGATGAAACATATGCACTTGTTGCTCGACTAGAATCTATTAGAATGTTGCTAGCTTTTGCAACCCATATGGAATTCAAACTCTTCCAAATGGATGTCAAAAGTGTCTTTCTAAATGGATTCATCAAAGAGGAAGTCTTTCTTAAATGACCTCCAGGTTTTGAAGATCCAAATCATCCAAAACACATATACAAATTAAACAAAGCATTATATGGTCTAAAACAAGCTCCACGAGCTTGGTATGATAGACTAAAATCATATCTAATTGATAATGAGTTTAAAATTGGTCAGATAGATCTATCCTTATTCACCAAAAGAAAAGAGAATGATCTCTTAATAATTCAAATATATGTAGATGATATCATTTTCGGTGCTACTAATGATCTACTTTGCCAGGTCTTTGTAAAGGTAATGTAGGATCAATTTGAGATGAGCATGATGGGAGAACTCAAGTTCTTCCTAGGTCTTCAGATTGATCAGATATCCTCCAGAACCTTCATATCTCAAACAAAATACACAACAGAGATATTGAAGAAATTTTCGATGGATAAAGTCAAACGTAAAGAAACACCAATGGCAACTTCTACCCAATTGAAAATTGATGACACAGGTAAATCAGTAGATCAAAAACTATACAGAAGCATGATAGGATCTCTACTATATTTAACTACAAGTAGACCTGACATTCTATTTTGTACTTGTTTGTGTGCTCGCTTTCAATTAAACCCTAAAGAATCACATCTACATGCTGTTAAAAGAATACTTAGATATCTAAACAACACATAAGACATAGGACTTTTTTATCCAAAGTCAGACACATTGGAATTATATTCCTTTTGTGATGCTGACTACGCAGGTAGCTTCACAATCCGTAAGAGTAGTAGTGGAACTTTTCAATTTCTCAGAAATTCCCTAGTTTCTTGGTTCTCTAGAAAACAAAATATTGTCTATCCACAACTAAAGCAGAATATGTAGTAGCATCTTTAGCTTGTTCACAACCATTGTGGATGAAACAAACATTACAAGACTTTGGTTTATCTTATAAGAATAACAAGATTTTGTGCGATAACACAAGTGTTATTAACCTTTCAAAGAATCCAGAACAACACTCTAGGACCAAACATATAGATATTAGGCACCACTTTCTTAGAGATTATGTCTTAAAAGGGGATATCAATAAAACAACTTATTTTTTACCCCATACACCTATTTTTTACTATACAAAATCTTTTGGTCCCCACTTCTCAAAACATACCCAACCCCACTTCTCTTCTCTTCACTATCTGATCGACCAATGATGCCGCCGACCTCCTCGCACAAGCCTCCTCTGTGCATGGGTCAGCCGTGCATCGGTCCTCATGAGTGAGTGCTCTCTTGTCGCCTCCTCACACCTTTGTGCTCGTGTGACTTCGACCTCCTTGCACACCCTCCATCCAACCTCCATTTTGATCGACCAACTTTGGTTCGATCTTGGTACATTCTAAACCTTGAATACATTGATTCCTTTGGATTTTTCTTGTGTTTATAGTGTGCTTCGACTTACTCTTACTTGTTTGATCTTGCTTTTGTATTTTTCTTGCAAAATCATGTAGCATATGTGAGTTTATCATCCGATCAAACATTTTTTTTTTGTCAGAGGTGTTTTGGTCGACCAAACTCCTTGGTTGATCGACCAAAAGTTTGGTTCTTTCTTGGTTGACTAGTCATTTTATTTGATCGACTAACCACGTTTTCCAACTCTTTACCATGGCACCCAAACGTGCACGTGGCTCTTTCAGTCATCGTGATGACACTTTTGATTGCTTTTTCATTACCGAGGTCACTCGTGATTGTTTCTCGTTCTTTGCGAAATTCTCTTCGGATGTTGGTAGACCTATTGACTTCACTTATTTCTAGTCTATTTTCCTTGGGATTCGCGAAAAATTTGCATACCATCAGATTTTGCGATTATTTCAGCGAAACTTTTATGCGGGTTCCAAACATAGCCGCATTCCCGGTGTTGATCCCATGGCTTGTCACCTATTTTATGCCAATCTCAAAGATATAGGTGAAGATGCCAACATCAAGTTGACCTCGAACATCTACGGGATAGAAGTTCTGGTCAATGTGGATGTATTGACAAAGATTCTTGGTTGTCCTTCTATTGGACCCACTTTTCTTGAGTTGCATCAGCAGACTCAGTCTGACACCATCAGGGAAACCCTGCTCTCTCCCTCTCATTTTGACTTGGGCCGTCTTGCCAAGTCACCCTATTTTCGACGTTGGCCTCATTTTTTGAATAGTGTATTTTTGTGGAATTTCATGTCTAAGTCTAGATCATTTGAGAACTGCCATGGCATTATGCTAATTACCCTCTATGCTTTTATGAAGAACAAACAGTTTAATTGGAACCATTTGATTCTTTATCTCATGAGTAAACCACCTAGCAGCTCCTAGTTTGGGACACTTCTCTCCCATATCTTTCTTCACTTCAGTGTGCCCATGGACATCAATCATAAACAGTTTATCACTCGTGTCTCCATATTCGATAAACTCACATATGCAAAGGTGGAGCAAGCACAGGGAGCCCGTGGTGAGGAAGCAGCACAGGAACAACTGTAGGAGTAGACTGCAATACCTCCTCTGTTCCTGCCTTATGAGCACTTCACTGCGACATGTCCACCTCCAATGCGACCATTGCCTTCCTTCTACGACAAGGATTGGAGCCTTTTGGACATACAGATCTCAGGCAGGGACTTCGTCACTATTGAAGATGTGACCATTGGCATTTCTTTGATGATGCATAGGCAGCAGGAGATTGACATGGTTATGATGAGTCATGGGCATCAGGTATCAAAATACCTGAATGCTCAGAGTCAGTTTTTGGATAGACTTGGAGAGTCAGTTCATAGCATCTAGCAGTAGCTTCACTGACCTCCCCGACCTTGTCGTTTGACTACCATGCCTTCAGCACCTCCTCCTCCTCCTACATTAGCATCACCAGAAGCATCATCGGCATCAGTAGGATCAACTAACCAATAGATTACTCCTCCTCGCAGGACATCTAGGCATTCGACACCACGTCCATCAGCTTAGTGACGTCTTTGCTTTGGTCAGCCAGCATCTTCTAAGAGATCAGATTCACTGGACCTCGAGTTGGACACTGATCTTCAGAGTAATATGGATGCCTTCATGGCATCATTAGATGATTAGATGTTATATTTGTTTCTATCTCTATCTTGGCATGTATAACTTTATTTCTCAAAACATTTATATTCTATGCACTGCTTATCTAGACTATTTATTTATGCATGAAATTTATCTCTCTCAATTTTGTGTTTTTCTTTAGCTCTCTTATATTGCATAATATTATGATGCTTGAATTACTTATTTAAGGGGGAGTTAAATTTAAAATCACAAAGCAACATGTTTTACTTTTTGCTGAAACAAAATGGGGGAGATTTTATGCAAAACTATTTTTGAATTTCATAATTATAATTTTGTTGTCAGCAAAAAGGGAGAGAATGCAAGCACCTTTGTTTTGATACACCAAAATTATGTTTATTGCTAGACTAACATTTCAAGACTATCTTAGATTAAAGTATCAAAGTGTCTTTCAAGTCAACAGAAGATAGTTGCTGATGTGCGTCTTTAAATTTATTTGAGTCTAGGACATTATTGTAAGGAACCATAAATAAAATTCAAATACAAATTTTTCGCGCATCTTTTCAAAACCAAACTTTTAGGGTTATTGATCGACCAAATCACCTTGATCAACCAACCAAATCAATTTACCAATCAAATCATCCCATTTTAGGAAGTTGAGAAAAATCCTCTTGATTGATCAACCAAGCTAATTGATCGATCAATCAGTGATCTACCAACCTTCTTAAATGATTGACCAAATTGCCTTTTGATCGACCAATTATCCTTAATTGATCAACCAATTTAATTTCCTATTTAGGCAAAACATTTTGTATAAATAGAGGTCACACGTAGCCCATTTCTTTACAACTTTTAAATAGAAATACCATACAAAAATAGAGCTTCTCGTGCTTATTTCAAAGGCTTTCGTGCCCCGTTCTTCACGTTCTTCCAAAGGACGATGTCTCGAAGCTCTGCAAAAAATTAGTTTGACCATTTATTGAGGCTCCATAGAATTCATTTTCTTGTTATACTATTTTTGTTTTGATTTACGGATTCGAAGTCTGTTTGGAAGATCCTTGTTATTTTTTCTTCTCTTCACGATAAAAGGGAAGTGTATTGTAAGAGGTTGTGCCACCCTCGTTCAAGTGGTATGGTTTAGTGGATTGACTAGCATTTCGTAGTCGAAAAAATCCTAAGCTAGGAGGCTTGGGTAGTAGTTTTCACCCAGATCGGGTTTCCACGATAAATCAAGTGTACTCTGTGCTTAAATTCTTGGTACTTTATTTTTTTTGATCTGTGCATATATTTTTAAGCAATACTATTCACCCCTCCCCTCTAGTATTCACTTACGATCCACAGGATATTCCTACCTCTGTCACTTACTAGCTAATTGATATAGACACATCCATTTAGGTTAAAATGCTTATTCATGCATGTTCCTAAGCTATTTGTATTTCATGTTATAAATATTGCATAGCATGCATCATTTTGCATTTAGAGTACTTGTATATAATTTAGGTTAATTATGTCCTTTTTGTAGTCAAGAGAGAAGGGTATGCATTTCGGAGCCTCGGATTGACAATCCAACTGTATGGATCTGATCAAGACAACGATCGGAGTCCAACGCCTCCGAAATCACCATGAATGGAGTTCCGTAGAATCATACGCAGTTTGAGGAAGATCAACGGCCATGGGACTAGGAGACATAATTTGGAGCTTCAAATGACAAATCCGACCATATGGATGGATTCGGGTCAATGATCGTAGCCTAACGGCATGAAAATCGACTCAATTTAACCTCTGTAGCAGCCCCTATAACAAGAAGAAGATGGACGGCCCAAACTGTGCCACGTGGCACAGCATAGGCCGCCTAGCGCACGCACGCACCACCGCATGCGCACAGCAGTGTGGGTGCTCATGTATGCGCCACCGCGTGCGTGCAGCAGCGTGGGTGCGCAAGCATGTGCAAGGGCGCATGCGCATAGCGCAGCGCCAGCGCGTGGGCGCACGCGTGCGGCAAAGGATAGGGAGCGTAGTGAAAGCTATGCATGAGCTGGACCTACAGCGATGCATGAGCTGGACTTACAGCGACGCTTATAACGATTGCTAAATCTTTGCATGCCAGCAAAGCCAATTATAAGCACCAGTTGGCATGAGCTACCTACGGCGACATTTCCAGCGATGACCTGGTTGTCACTAATGGTCTCATACCTATTTTTTGCCTCTTCTCCTCCACTATAAAAGGACCTACACCCCCTCCCTTCCAAGCCATCTCTACCTACTCTACTCTCCCAAGCTCTAGGAAGCCTACCAACGCTCCATTAGAGCTTATTCTCAAGCTCCCAAGGTGCCTATTCGTGTAGCAAACCTCTACCCCACCAAATACTCCTCCAACTTCCCATCCCCCTTCATAGGTCTCCTTGGAGCCGTCCTCCCACCTCCATTCCGGTAGCAGATCATCTCCGTCATCTCACCTCCATTCTGGAGCCACACCGAAGCTTTCCTCAACATGACATCCTCCTGCATCTTACCTCCGTCGTCCTGCTCCTCACCTCCTTCGTCCAAGCTTCCGCTAGGCACCATCGTCTCGCCGAACAGCCGATTCGAGAGATTTCCTCTCACTTCCCTCTCTTTTTATGCTTTCGTAGATTATTGTAATAGACATTAATGCAATACATCATATTTGATTCCATCTCTATCTTGTGATTGCCTGTCTTTTATTTCACAAACACAAAAAAATAACAAAACCCTAAAATACCAAAAAGAAACAAATCGAAGCACGGTTTTCACTTAAAGTAAAAGTTGCCTCCCTGTTTCGACCTAAGACTCCCTTGGAGTTTCGGTATAAATTTTATCTGATCGACGTGTTTTGCAACTACAATGATGGGTTACTTGTAACCCTGATTTCTAAGACGTGAAACACGCCCGACCATTTTGGCGTCGTTGCCCGGGAGGCAACAGAATTTACTTTATTGTTTATTGCATTTCTTTGCATTTATGTAGCACTAACCCTACTTGTCTTTGATCTATTGTCTTGCAGGTACCTTAGCATGGAGATCCAAGTGCGGTAGACTGGAGTAAAGTGCGGGTAGAGTGTTTTGTAAGTGTCCCCCACACCACCCCCACCTTAGTTTTCATTTCATAACCTAATAACTCAAACCCAAATCAACTTAGGTGCTTTTTATAAACCCTAGGATAGATTTAGTTGTTTGTTTGCCACCTCCACTCACCTCGCTATCCACATAAATAAAAAAATTAAAAAAAGTGTTATCTGATTGTGGGATTTTTTGAAAGTGACATACCTTAACACCCACAACTTCTCACATTAAGGTGCACAATCACATCGATTCTACCACTTAACTGGGATCTGACCTATGGACCCGGTACACTTAATTCAACACACAAATAAGTGAGTAGAAATCTGAATAGGTCAAACATTTCTGTGTGCCTTAACTAAGTGGTGCAATAGGCCAATTGATTGAATTGTTTTGGTTGCACCACTTAAGATAAAGGTGATTCATCAAGTAGCTTGCCACTTAGGGTTGATTCTTAGGGCTGAACCAAGCACTCCACATTTTTTCTTTGATTTCTAAAGGAATATATCATCACCAGTGCTTACAAAACTTGGAGTGTTCTCCTAAACTTGATTGAATATACCTAAGATTAAACCCTAAAAACTACTAAACAAGGTTAAACCCTAAAAGACACATCATCAAATAACCTTGCTTGCAAACCCTGGTTGTGCATGCACACACATTTTAACTGATCATTAAGGGCACAACCCATCTAAAGGGCCCATCACATTCCAAGAGCACGATCATCCCAAGCCTAATTAAAACTGAGTAGATGTTGGCCTTAAGGATTGATTCGCTCTTCGGGGCTCAGACTGAGATTTGTTTTCGATTAATTTGCTTTTGCTAGTCCATCTGATGTCTAGCTAGGGGAGTAGCGTCAAACGACCACGGCTGAGGGGTACACTAGGAACCGGAGGCGCAAGCCAAAGGAAGAACCTTCTCCCCAGTCCCTCCTTCTATCTGGTTGGATTGACCGGATAAAAGTAGACCAAATCGTTTACAATCTCAAGATGGGTCCTGGGAGTCTGTAGATCTTTAGGCTACCCACATAAGGACAAGTTTGGTTGATTGTATTGCAGGGCACCTTTTCTTTTTTCCATTTTCCCTCCTTATCTACCATGTACCCTTCCACATCCTACACACATTTCACATCCTATCCTCCTACCACCACTTATCCCCAAAATGATTACTATCCCAACTTGACTTGTAAATACCCATCCACTAGTCGGGATGACTTTGATTGGGGATACAAATCCGGACCTAAGTGTCCAGGGTCTAACCTTGGACAACAAGACCATGATTACTATCCTTCCCAGAGCTACAATGATTATAGATCTCCACCCTTTGATGATCAATCTAACCCGATCTACAATCAAGAAGGATATAACGATTATAACACCAACCCTCCCCAGTATTCCACTGAATATAGGTTGCCACCATCCTTCAAACAACCTAGAATGACCTACTTTCAGTGAGGGACCCGAGAACCTCGACATCTTGACTCCCTTAGATTTAACCCAAACCAACTCAAACTTGAATCCAACCAGTCGGTTCAGGTGAACTAGATCCAGGATAGGGTGTTGGCTAATTTGAGAAACACTATACAATCTTTAGAAGCTCAGCCAACACCATGCACTGAAGCACTGGAGCCTATGATCAAAATGATTGATGAACTTAATAGTTCTTTATTGGATTTGCTCCAAAGTGTTAGGGATGGGGACCTGGGTGAGTTTCTTCTTGGGAAATTATCGAGGTTGAGGATAAAATTTATGATTGCCCTAGTTAAATCTTGGGATGATTCTCAAGATGAACCCCTTTAGGAGAGCCATTGTCTGAACCCGCTAAGGCATCTGTCGGGGGGGATACATATTCTGAGATTGGAAATGATCAGGTTGGGCTAGAGCAACCCTTTGAGGATGAATCGAGTTTCTCACCCGAGATCCTAGAGCCAGGGAATGACGAAAAATATGTCTCCACGGACCATGAAATGACATATGATTTTGAGACATATATAAATAAGGATCATGGATTTTTTGACTCTGAGGGTAAAGAATCTTTTGGTAAAGTCTCACTTGAACTTAAGGAAGAGGATTTTAGTGAGATAAATGGGCTCAAGGAATCTGACGAACCATTTGATAGCTCAATTATTGAAGATTTGGATTTGGTTGGGGCTAACTTGGAGTATTTGAATCCTCATTTACTAGAAGATTCAATCAGTAGCCCCATTCCTCAACCACACCCTGAAGAGATTGATTTTGATTTGGAAATCATTATACCCAAGTCAATTTTGAGTTAGTCACGATTTCTGGACTTGGGTAAATCATATGGGGTGAATGATATGCTAGAGGTCCTAGAGCCTGAGCACTTGATGTTGGAGGATAGAAATGTTGAAATAAAGATCTAGGAAGCTACTTCTGAGGGAACTTCGATTTTGGATCTAAGGGTACCTATTGACCTGAAACCACATATCTTCTATATGAACCCTTATGATATCTTTCACGTGCGACCCAAGCTTGGAATAACTGATTATTTTTCTAAGCTAGATGTTAAGTGGACAACCGCACCTATTGAACCATCTTTACCCATTGTCCGACACTTTGGTCTTGGGTTGCACACCACTAAACTGCAGGCCTGACCCTGCAAGCTTAACAACTTTTGGTTCTAGGTGATTTTCATCCAGAACCTAAGAACCACTTGACTCTGAGGCATGGGTCTGCACCATAACTTGATCCACATCTGCGGACATATTCTATTAGCGAGTTTGAGGATCAATATTTTTATTTTGATTCTGACCGGCACTTGTGAATTCACAATTTCTTCTTTGTATGTATTTATGCCTAGCTGAAGGCATTAAACTTAGCGTGTATGTATACACTCTTCTCTCTGCAGAGCTGATCGGATTTTCATGACACTTAGGTGATGTTCTATTTACTCCACCCTTTTTGATGTCTTTAGTTTTACAATGAGGACATTGCATCATTTAGGCATGGGGGGTAGATAATCAATTCCTGAAATCATTATGTTAACTCCGTAGAATTTCTTTTAGTTTCTTATAAAATTAAAAAAAAAAGAAAATTCAAAAAGATAAAAAAAATAATAAGAAGAAGAATTACGAGAAGAGAACTTAAGCATTTGGAAGTTATTAACTTTAGGAAATGATACGAGAGGACCTAAACACTTAGACTCTACAGGTCTTCAAGTTTAATTAGCCCAGGTGTCCACTTGAATGTGGACTTAGTCTCGAGTCCTCACCAATTCAAATTCATTTTTAATTTGGCTAATAAATTGGGATGATAAGTATGCGACTTATCTACCTACCCTCTGATTTGGGGAGATTTTAAGGCTAAGCATCTACACACTATTCGCACTGACTCACTTTCGACGGTTTTTATGGAAATTGGGTAGCTAATGGATCGACTTAGGTGGTATGGCTGCCAAGTTGTCGGTGGTAATAGCTCATCGGTCGGTTGTCCAAAGCCTAGCCACAAGATCATTTTCGTTGTACTGCATTTAGGTAAATCTTAGATCAAGGAAGCCACCTACTTAGAAAAAAAAGAAAAAAAAGAAACACTCCTGAAGAAAAGGAAAAAAAAAAGAAAAAGGAGAAAGTAAATAAAAAAATAAATAAAACCACACTTCACCACACGAGTATGGTTGGCAAGTTGTCAGTGGTAACAACTCATCGGTCGGTTGTCTAGAACCCAGCTCACAAAAAAATGCACAATAATTCCCAAAACATTTAGGGAAGAAGTAGAGTAGAATAAACTAGGGAGATATACATTGGGTTCACTGTTGTGTTGACCCCATAAATAAAAGAAGTAGGGAGAAAGCTACCGATCGGAAAGATAAACCATTAGGCAAGGTCACCTAGGGTCGTAGAAACCTGAAGTCCATCTTAATGGTCATTTGTGAGTCTATCACTTTTTCACAAAGATGCTTAGTACTTAGAGTCCTCTTCGAGTCTTGGGCGGGTCGGGTAGCTGTAAAAAGTTATCCTGGAACTCTCAAACTCCAAAAGTACAAAAAAATTAGAAAAGAAGAAAAATAAAAAAAAAGTATCTTCCCTTTTCAAATAAGGCAAGGACTTGGGCGGTCTGCATTCTGGCAGACACCCGGGTACTGTTGAGTCTTCGTGGTTTAGGACCTTAGTTGAAATTTTCTATTGTTAATAAACAACTTAGGCCTAAGCAATCAAGTCCTAATTTGTTTTTATACATAGCATATAATTTAATTTTGCTAGGGACTAGGAAAAGATTGGCATGGGGGTATGATATAGACACATCCATTTAGGTTAAAATGCCTATTCATGCATGTTCCTAGGTTTAGATTTGCATTTCATGTTATAAATATTGCATAGCATGCATCATTCTGCATTTAGAGTAGTTGTATAAAATTTAGGTTAATTACATCCTTTTTGTGGTTAGGAGAGAAGGATATTTATTTCGAAGCCTCGGATTGACGATCCGACCATACATATCTGATCAAGACAATGATCAGAGTCCAACACCACTGAAATTGCCTGGATCGGAGTCCCATAGCATCATATGCAGTCTGAGGAAGATAAATAGCCAAGGGACTAGGAGACATAATTTGGAGCTTCAAATGAAAAATTCGACCACATAGATGGATTCGACTTGATGATCGTAGACTAACAACACAAAAATTGACTCAATTTGACCTCCGTAGTAGCCCCTACAATAAGAAGATCGACGGCCCAAACTGTGCCATGTGGCGCAGCCCAGGCCGCCTAGCGCACGCACGTGCGCACCATCGCGAATGTGCGCACGCACTCGTAGGCGCGCATGCGCACAGCACAGCGCCATCGCGTAGGCACATGTGCGGCAAAGTCAGGGGAGTGTAGCACTAGCTATGCATGAGCTGGACCTACAGCGACGCATGAGCTGGTCTTACAGCGACGCTTACAGTCGTCGCTAATTCTTCCCATGCTAGCAAAGCCAGCTGTGGGTGCCAGCGGGCATGAGCTGCCTATAGTGACATTTCCTACGATGGCCTGGATGTCACTAATGGTTTCATACCTATTTTTTGCCTCTTCTCCTCCACTATAAAAGGACCTACACCCTCTCCCTTCCAAGCCATCTCTACCTACTCTACTCCTACTTACTCCCAAGCTCTAACAAGCCTACCAACGCTCCATTAGAGCTTGTTCTCAAGCTTCCAAGGCACCTATTAGTGTAGCGAACCTCTGCCGCACCAAATACTCCTCCAACTTCCCATCCTCCTTCATAGGTTGCCTTGGAGCCATCCTCCCACCTCCATTTCGGTAGCAGATCATCTTTGTCTTCTCATATCCATTCCAGAGCCACATCGAAGCTTTCCCCAACACGATGTCCTCTTGCATCTTACCTCCATCATCCCAGTCTCACCTCCTTTGTCCGAGCTTCCGCTAGGCGCCGTCGTCTTGCTGAACAGCCGATTCGAGAGATTTCCTCTCACCTCCCTCTCTTTTTATGCTTTCATAGATTATTGTAATAGACATTAATGCAATACATCATATTTGATTCCATCTCTATCTTGTGATTGCCTGTCTTTTATTTCAAAAACACAAAAAAATAACAAAACCCTAAAATACCAAAAAGAAATAAATCGAAGTGCGATTTTCACTTAAAGTAAATGTCGCCTCCCTGTGTTTGACCTGGGACTCCCTTGGATTTTCAATATAAATTTTATCTGATCGACATGTTTTGCAACTACGACGATGGGTTACTTGTAACCCTGATTTCTAACACGCGAAACATGCCCGACCACTAATCTAGCTAAGGAGTCTCCAAGAGAAGAAGGTCTAGCTCAACCCTGCTCCAGAATAGTTGAGACCAGCTTAACTCAGCTTAACCTACTCATCTTAGCTACTAGCAGAAGAATTACCTAGCTAAGTTGAATAGCTAAGCTCCTAAGAAGACCTCTTTAATCATCATCAGCTCCAAGAAGATTTCTTCAACTCCAGACTACTAGTTAGCTCCTGGCTACTTTATCCTAGCTCCTCCACTATTGCTCTACTAGCTAAGCTAGTTTTTCTAAGCTTCCTCTACTCCATGATCGACCACAACCTCCTTTAACCTCCACCAACTTCCTCCTTTGGCACCAAAATCACCAACCTATACACCCCTTCAAGGGTGGCACCACAACTAGCCACCCCTTCACACCACAACCATCACCAAGACCCACCTATTTTTGGTGCCAAAAGACCCTTCTAGGACCCCTCCTTTTTGGTGCCAAAATCAACATAAATCTCCATCATACTCCTTACAACCTAAAGCCATCTCTACCCTTCATCATTTCCCTCCAAAAACTCTTTCTAGAAGCCCCCCATTTTGGCACCAACACATGGTTCCTTTTGAAGAACGTGTTTCGTGTGGTAGAAATCGGGGTTTAGAGGAACCCATTGCTGTAGTCGCAAAACCCGTTATCAAATACAATCTTACCAAAACTCCAAGGGAGTCCTAGGTCGAACATAGGGAGGCGACATTTGCTTTGCTTGACAACCGTGCTTCGTTTTGTTTCTTTTTGGTATTTTGAGGTTTCATTTTTTTTGTGTTTTTGAAATAGAAAGACAAGCTGAATAAATTCACAAGAGAGATGGAATCAAATATGATATATTGCACAAACGTCTATTACAATAATCTACAAAAACATAAAAGAGAGGGAGGTGAGAAGGAATCTCTTGAATCGGCTGTTTGGTGAGACGACGGTGCCCAGCAGAAGCTTGGATGGAGTTGAGGAGAGAAACGATAGAGGTGAGATGCAGGAGGACGCCGGGTAGAGGAATGCTTCACCGAGGCTCTGGAATAGAGGTGAGGATGCAAAGGTGATCTGCCACTGGAATGGAGGTGGGAGGATGGCTCTAGGGTGACCTATGAAGGTGATGGGATGAGGGACGAATATTTGGTGGGATAAAGGAATGTTACACTAATAGGAGGCCTTTGGAGCTGGAGTGTAAGCTCTAATGGAGCTTTGGTAGGCTACTAGAGCTTAGGAGTAGGTGGGAGTAGAGTAGGTAGAGATGGTTTGTAATGGGGGGTGTAGGGGTGTTTGTATAGTGGTGGAATGGGGGTGGTTTGCATGCACAGGCCTTTAGTGACATTCAAGACGTCGCTAAAGACCTGCCAGAGATGTCGCTAAAGCATTCATGTGCCTTGGCTGTCGCTTGGAAGCTTGGCCGTAGTTGGCGTAGGGCGCGGCGATCGTCGGCCGTTGGATCAAGCGTGGACGGTTGTGATCGCGAGAGGAGAACGTGCACTCACAGTCGTTTGAAATATGCATCGCTAGCGTGTGCATTGGCAGCCGTTGGATGAGGCATTGCACGATCAAGGCTCACCCGCAGATCGCGTGTGCTTTGATTTGAATCGCGTGCCTCATGCGATTGCGAGGATCGGACGATGGGTACCACTCCTGGTCGTCTTAAGTGCATGCCCCTGATGGCGTGTGCCCTCATGTCAGTGGGTAGCATCAGAGGGCACGTGTAGAATCTCGACTGCTCGATCGAGATTGAGCGGCCCTATTTCAGCTGGATCTGTAGAGGGCACGGCGAATTGCGGCTCGAACTCACGCTCGTTGTTTGAGAGCGCTCGTCTTTGTCGTTGCGCCAAAGCGACGCCTTATCGATCAGAGGGTGGTGTAGTTGCATGCACCTTTGCCGTTGGATGAAGATCCAACAATCGAGGTGCATCCTTACTTGAGGCCGGTGAGATGGCTTAGGTAGGGGGCAGCTTGGATGGTGCCACATGGCGCCATATAGGTCGTCCATCTTCATCTTCTTGTAGAGGGTGCTACGGAGCTCTGATCAAGGTGATTTTTGCATTGACGGACTGCGATCGTCGCTCCGAATTTATCATATGGTCGGATTATTCATCCAAAGACCATAAAGATGTCGCACTACCTCCTGGCCATGTAAAATGGAAGAATTAATCTACATAATATATAACTATCCTAAATGCCATGCAATGGATGTATGCAGTATTTATAATATGTTATGTAATGCTAAGCCTAGGAACTATCATAAATAAGCATTTTATTATTAATTCATGTGTGTTTATCATACCCCATGCTTACTTTTTGCTAGTCTCTAGCAAAATTAACCTAAATGCTATGTATAGAAGTAGAATCAAGATTCGATAATTTAGGCGAAATTCGTCGATTACTTTAGAAAATCTCAACCCCAAGACCTAATTACAAAAACTCAATAGTGCCCAGGTGTCTACTAGAATGCAGACCATCCAAGCCCTCACCTTATTTGAAAAGAGAAGAGATATTTTTTTTCTTTTTCGTCTTTTCTAATTTTTTTTTGAACTTTTGGAGTTTGAGAGTTTTGGGATAACTTTTTACGGCTACCCTACCTGCCTAGGACTTGAAAAGGACTCTAAGTGATAAGCATCCAGTGAAAAGAGTGAAATACTCACTAGGCAGCTGTTAAAACAGACTTCGGGTTTCTACTACCCAAGGTGATCTTGCCTAGAGCTTTATCTTTTTGAACGGTAGCTTTCTCCCAACTTTTATTTATGGGGTCAACACAAGGGCGAACCCAGTGTATATCTCCCCGATTTATTCTATTTCCCCACTTCTTCCCTGAGTGTTTTGGGAATTATTGTACATTTTTGTGAGCTGGGCTCTGAACAATCGGCTAATGTGCTGTTACCCATGGCAACTTGCTAGCCATACTCGTGCGGTGAAATGTGATTTTTTTTTATTTTCTCCTTTTTCTATATATTTTTTCTATATATTTTTTTCTTTTTCTTCTTTTTATTATTATTATTTTTTAAGTAGGTGGATTCCCTGATCTAAGATTTATCTAAAGGTAGTCCGACGAAAATGGTCTTGTGGCTAGGCTCTGGATAACCAACCGATGAGCTGTTACCATCGACAACTTGCCAGCCATATCACCCTAGATAGTTCATTAGCTACCTAATTTCTGATGGAACCGTCGAAAAGTGAGTCAGTACAAAAGTTGTGTAGATGCTTAGGCTTAATGTCCCCTCAAATCAGAGGGTGGGTTGATAAGTCATATACTTATCACCCCATTTTATTGACTAGTTTAAAATAAAATTACTTAGCGAGGACTCAAGACAAAGTCCACATTTGAGTGGACATCCAGGCTAATTAAGCTCGAAGACCTAAAGAGTCTAACTATTCAGGTCCTAAAGTGTCAATTCCTAAAGTTTTCAACCCGTAATGCCTAAGTTCTCGTCTCCTAATTCTTTTTTCTTCTTAAAGATGAAAAATAGGAAATTACTGTTACAGCTGACAAAAAGATTCATAAGAAATATCTACCCCCCATGCTTAGCTAATGAAATGTCCTCATTGTTAAAAATGAAAGCATGCATGAGAGTAGAAGTGGAAGAATAGCACCTGGCTTTTGTGAGATTCTGGTCAGCTCGGAACTATCTTCACATGTGCTGAGTTTAGTGCCTTTAGCTAAGCGATGATCGACCCGCGGTGGTTAGGGCAAGGTAAGAGCAACCTTGTCCCATAAGGGTTCAGGGAGCACGTGGTCAACAAAGGGTTTGAGACGCCATCCGTTAACCTTGAAGAAATTACCCATCTTTGGGTCAGAGATTTCAATGGTCCCATTAGGGAAAATCTGCTCAATAATGAACGGGCCATCCCACTTAGTCCTAAGCTTACCGGGGAAGAGCTTTAGTCGAGAATCGAAAAGCCAGACCTTCTGGTTCGGTGCAAAGCTCTAACATGAAATCATCTCGTCATGGAGAGTTTGGTCTTTGCCTTATACAATCTGACATTTTCATAACCATCATTTCTAAGCTCCTCCAACTCAGATAGTTGGAGTTTCCTGGTCTTCCCGGCCACCTCTAAATCAAAATTACATTTTCTGGTGGCCCAAAATGCCCGGGTATTCTAGCTTTATGGGTAAATGACATGCCTTACCAAACACTAAATGGAACAGAGACATACCAATAGGCATTTTATACGCCGTATGGTAGGCCCAAAGAGCATCAGCTAGCTTTTGGGTCCAATCCTTCCTATTAGGCCTTACGATTTTCTGCAAAATGTTTTTGATCTCCAGATTGGAGACCTCGGCCTGTCCGTTCATTTGAGGGTGGTAGGGTGTGGAAATTAGATGATTCACCCCATATTTCCCCAATAGATTCTAAAACTGGGCATGAGTGAAATGCGTGCCACCATCATTGATAATCGCCTAAGGAATTCTGAGCCGACTGAAGATATTCTTCTTCACAAAATCGATGACCACCTTGTGGTCATTGGTCCAGGTGGGGATTGCCTTAATCCATTTGGATATGTAATCAACAACGACCAGAATATATTGGTGTCTAAATGGAGGAAAAGGTCCCACAAAGTTGATGCCGCAAATGTCAAAAATTTCGACGGAAAGTATTGGGTTTTGGGGCATCATATCTCTCTTAGCTATGTTCCTCAATGTCTGGCATCAGGTGCATGACATTGAAAATTCCTGGGCATCCTTAAATAATGACGGCCAATAAAATCTAGATTGTAAGATTTTGTTGCCGTCTTTTTCCCGGAAAAGTATCCACCACATGTAGATGTATGGCAGAACTCAAGTATACTATGGAACTAAATTTTCGGGATGCATCGACGAATAATCTGGTCTGCACCAATGCGGTATAGCTTGGGATCATCCCAAAATAATATTTGGCCTCAGACACAAGTCTATCCCATTGTTGTTTGGTCCAATCCTGGGGGATTTGACCAACGATCAAATAATTGACGATATCCGCAAACCAGGGGGTTAGGATACCCGAGACTTTAAGGATAGTCTCATCTAGAAAAGTGTCTGAAATAGGGATATCTAGATGAGGAGAATCATTTCGGATTCTCGAGAGGTGATCTGCCACTACATTTTGTGCCCTGGCTTTATCCCTGATTTCAAGATCAAATTCTTGAAGTAAAAAAATCCAGCGAATAAGCCAGGGCTTGCAATCCTTTTTGGCCAAGAGATGTTTCAAGGCCGAGTAGTTGGTATAAATGATTACATGAGAACCTAAAAGATAAGCCCTGAATTTTTCTAAAGCGAAAACTACAGCTAGCAATTCCTTTTTAGTAACGGTGTAGTTCCTCTGGGCCTCATCCAGAGTATTGCTAGCGTAGTAAATCACAGAGGGATTTTTCTCAATCTTCTGACCCAGGACAGCCCCTACGGCATAATTAGATGCATCAGCCATAATCTCAAATGGGGCTGTCCAGACCGGTGGTTGCAACACCGAGCACAGGTGACTGTCGTTTTTAACAAATCAAATGCCTTATAGCATGATTCATCAAACTCAAATGGCGTGTCTTTGGCCAGAAGGTTACTCAAGGGTTCAGCAACCTTCGAGAAGTCCTTAATGAATCTTCTATAAAAACCCACATTACCAAGGAAAGAGCGGACCTGTTTTACGGATGTGGGTGGAGGAAGTCTAGAGATAGCATCCACCTTAGCTTTATCAACCTTAATACCCTGATTAGAGATCACATAACCTAGGACAATGCCTTCCCGAGTCATAAAGTTACTCTTTTCCCAGCTAAGGACCAGTCGTGCCTTGATGCATCTCTGGAGGATCAATTCCAAGTTAGCTAGGCAAGACTCAAAAGAATCTCTGAAAATGGAGAAATCACCCATGAACACCTCAAGACAATCTCCCACCATGTCAAAAAAGATGGCCAGCATGCACCTTTGAAAAGTCATGGGTGCATTGCAAAGCTCGAACGGCATTCTATGGAATGCAAAGGTTCCGTTGTGATAGGTGAAAGTTGTCTTTTCCTGGTCTTCGGGATGGATAGGGACTTGGTTATATCCTGAATAACTGTCTAGGAAGCAAAAGTATTTTTGCCCAGCTAACCTTTCTAGGATTTGATCGATGAATGGCAAGGGAAAGTGATCCTTTTTGGTGGTTGTGTTCAGCTTTATATAGTCAATGCAGACTCTCCAAGTAGAAGCTGAACGAGTGGTGAAGGTTTCCCCTTTCTCTTTAGTCGTAATGATTATTCTTGCCTTCTTGGTTACAATCTGAATGGGGCTAACCCACGGACTATTCGAGATTGGGTATATAATTCTAGCATCGAGTCACTTGATTATCTCCTTCATGACCACTCTTGCATATTCGAGTTTACTCTTCCTTGAATTTCACGAGAAGGGTGAGATCCATCTTCCATGAAAATACGACAAATACAATAAGATGGCTAGATCCCCCTAAGGTCATGAATGGTCCAACCAATTGCCTCCTTATTGTTCTTAAGGACCTTAATCAACCTCAATTCTTGCTCCTTAGTTAAATCAGCATTAATAATCATAGGGAGAGTGTTCTCGGGTCCTAAGAACTCATATTTCAAATTTGTGGGCAATGGTTTCAATTCAAGCTAAGGTGAGTTTCGTATAAAAGGTAGGGAGGATATTGTTGAAGATTCGTCAAGACGATCTAGTGGAAGAGGCTGGGAATGAACAAAATTAATAGCCTCTTTGGAATGTGGCAAGTCTGCCATGGAGGGTTGTAGGTTGGGCTCGCTAAAGCTGGTAGAGTCCTCTAGTGCATTGATCGTCGTACAAGTCTCAAAATCATGATCTTCGAGCTCCTCAGTGAATCCACAATCCTCAAATCCTCTTATCGCCTTAAAAATATCAAGAGTTAGCTTCTTATCCCCAAAGGCGATCTCCATACTACCGCTTCCACAGTTTATGTTGGCCTTGGCGGTAGCCAGGAACGAGCACCCCAGAATGATGGGCGTGTTCCTCAAGTCACTACATACATCCATGTTAAGGACAAGGAAATCGACAAGAAAATATAAATCCTTGACCTTGACGATTACATCCTTAATAACTCCCTTCAGTGTGGTGACCGAGCAGTTTGCTAATTGTAGTGTTA
Source organism: Thalassia testudinum (assembly GCA_037157565.1). NCBI lineage: Eukaryota > Viridiplantae > Streptophyta > Magnoliopsida > Alismatales > Hydrocharitaceae > Thalassia > Thalassia testudinum. Next base: position 2,522,678 of record JAZHRO010000080.1, read on the forward strand.
CTGAGGTTGGCCTAAGTTCACCTAATCCAAACCTCTCGTAAAGAGAAGTCGGAATTAGGTTGATGGATGCACCTAGATCCAACTGTTCCCTATCAAAAGTGCATTCCCCAATAATGCATGAAATCAAGGGGCACCAGGATCTTTGTTCTTTTGAGGAAGGCGATGTAGGATGATAGAACTTGCCTGCTCAGTGATGGAGAGAATTTTGCTTGATTAAGAAGATAATAGAATGATATGTCGTTGTAATTTATGTGGTGGAAATCTCTCATTCAAATATTAAAATAGATATCAATTTAAACCACAAAAAGGATGTGATGCGAAAAGTCGCATGATTTATAAAAGTAGGTTTTTAATGTCGTTGTAACACGCAAATTCGCATACGCTGTTAAATTTATATCCTAGATAGGGAAGTATCTAGGGTCGTCTGATGAGTCCATTTTAATGGACTAATATTATGCCTAAGTAACTTTAATCCTACCTTTTAGGTTTGTTAATAACTACATTAAGTTATAGAATATTTGCATGCATCATGATTTAAGTTTACATCTATTTTATAACATTCTATAACTTAATATGTAATGATTTTGTTGTTTTTATGTGCAAGAATGATATTTAGAAAGAACAAGGAGTTGGGGAATAAATTTCCCCAACAAACAACCGACGGCATGTGTTTTCCCCCCATCCTCCGGCCACCCTCAACAGCGGCCAGCCAAAAATAGCAAGGGGATTTTGAAAATCCCTGGAAGGGCGGAAGAGAGGAGTTAAGAGGAGGCGGAGCGCAGGAGAAGAACCATCATCGAGGTACTGTGTAACCCGTGTGCATTGTGCACCAAGTCTTCACCGCTCCCTCCAGCCGTGACTACAGGCGCCTGCACCCCCGCAGGCGCTTCCCCCTGCACCTGCTAGGCCGCACCCGCACAGCGCCATCACTGCACCCCCTTTCGAGCGCCATCACCTTCTAGCCTGCTTCAGCCGCCCTGCAGGCGCCTGCTATGCCCCACTTGCACCTGCAGACGCTTGCACCTTCCAGCGCTCACACCACCGAAGTCTTCCTCGCGCACCCGCCTGCGCCCTTGCAGGGGCCCACACCCCCGCAGGCACTTCCCCCTGCACCTGTCAGGCCGCACCCACACAGTGCCTCCACCTTGCGAGCCCCTACCGCGCCCGCGCCTCGAGCGCCCTCGCAGGCACCCCTCCTCTCCTGCAGCGCTCTTCCCTACAGGCGCTGCACTGCTCACCGCCCTGGCCACCAGCGCCCGCCTTTAGCATCGCCCCACCCACGCCCCTGCCAGGCCCGCGCCTCTCCACTGCAGATCCCCCCTGCAGGCGCTGCGCGCCAAGCACCGCAGGCTCTCTCCTTGACCACCTCCTGTACGTGCCCCCCACTACCTTGCCAGGCCCGTGCCTCTCCAGCCACCGCAGTACTCCCCCTCTGCAGACGCTGAAGAGCCACCAGCTGCGCCTGCAGACATTCACGCCCTCGCCACCAGACCCCTGCAGGCGTGCATAGGCGTGCACTAGCGCACACCTACACGGCCAACCGTGCACGACCACGCAGCTACAGCAGAGGCAGCCTCCTCCAACAGGTCGGTGGCCATCCTCCTCCATTCGATCGAAGCCAACCACCTCCGGACGCCGCGTCATCGTCGTTGCATAGCCCTCGTCAAGCAGCACCTCCTTGCCGACTCTCGTGGCCAACTGTTCGCAACCGCAGACGCAAGGAGGAGAGAGGAGAAATCCTCTATTTTTATCTACATTAATAATTACATTCAATGGCATTGCCAATTTTATATTAATATTTTATTCAGGCCACATTGCACTGATGCACTCAGATTTTCCTGAAATTATTTTACTTGTGTTATGTGCATGTTTCTACCTTGAATTTCAAATCAGAATTGCATGAAAGTTGAATTTACATGATAAGCCATTACACATGCATCATACACATATTTTTGGAGATTAATTCCTAACGTGAAAACTACATAAATACTCCTGAACCTTTAAGGAAATTACAAACTTCATTTAACATAGCATATTCCTCGCATTAAAGTTGCAGAAGAGTTTGCAAACTGTGTATTCCTTGACTCATGAATTTATTGGTCTATTTCTCCTTGTGGATACGACATCTGTTATTGTGGTTTAAATTCATATCTGTTTAATCTTTGATTGAGAGATTTTCTGCCACCTTTTGTGCTACAACGATTTATTATCTTAATATTAATTATTCAAAATGAAAATCGCTCTGCCAAATTGGCACCGTTGCCGGGGAGGCAACAGACGCAATAGATTCACTTCATTATTTTTGAATATTCTGAGTTGCACAATTATCTGATCAATTTTCTTTTTTTTACTGTGCGAGGAATCTGACGAGGCGTAATAAAGCAACGACAGCAACCATGAGCTAAGCCACACGAGGAAAAGAGGTAGGAGACCGAGATCCTACTTTCACAAAGGATTCTCCATTGTCAAAAAATTTATTTCTATCTTTTTGCCCTTGTAGTAATTGGGGCTGAATTTTTGGGGTTTTGTCCTTACATTCTTTAGCTACTAAGGCTTACATTATTTTCTTTTTCATGCATGATTCTATTTTCTGCTTGCCTGCCTTTAAAACTAGCAAAGAAAATATCGAGCTGCCTATTTAGAAGTTGCATGCCCTTAGGTGCACGCATTTAGGGGTGATTGAGCAGCACATTAGATCTTGTTATTGCATTGCAAGCATATTATCACGAAGATTGCTGGAGACAGGTACACCGTTCTAACTTTTGCATCCAGCTCTTGTTCACGCATTTGCATTCAAATTAAAATTCAAGACCACCAAGTTGTTTGAATTTACTAATTCAGTGGTCACATAACTAAAAGTGGGGTTGATAATCAGATTTAACCCTAAAAGCAATTCACATTTGATCTGATTCTAAGGGACTTGTTTGCGATTTCAAAAGAAATTACAAAGATTTGCGGTGTGTTGCACACTTCTGACACTAAGCACACACATTAGGCACCGCACTAAGGCTCGATCCCTTAAGGCTATAGGCACCGATCTCTTTATCAGTGCAGACCCTCCTATTGTGCTTTGTGGTGGTGGTGATACTATCTTGACCAAGTGTTTTGATACTACACGGAGGGGGACACCCCTTAAAGGAATAAAAGGGTAGTTAAGGGGCACCGCATTCGCATCACCTCAAAGGAAGGGTTCGCCCTACTTGCATCCCTTTATTCATCCTTGGAGTAACTTCTCACTTGAGCACCTGGGAGTATCATCCAAGCAAAGTATAGGTCCTAGGGCACTCGAAGGTTGAATTAAGGCACGTAATTGTAGTGAAAAGCTTGTTTGGGCATTTATATTAACTAATTTGACCTCCGCAACAAAGAAGGTTAAGATTTCAAGTCCACACCTCTTATACCACTTACGTGGGAACGGAGGGATAAATCTTGATCTTTTGACTTATCTTTGGAGAGGAGGCTTCACTTACTCAATAAGAACCTGAAGTGTGTTTTGTATGCTTGGTAGATGCTCTCTTGAGGGTAGTCTAGTGTTTGATCCTGAGCCTGAGAGAATTCTTAGGAGAGCTCACCTAGGAGAGGAAAAAGAAGGAATGGCTGAGTAAGGTGCAAATCAACGAAGGACCCTAAGGGACTAATTTATTCCAACTAACCAACCTGCACAAGCACTAAGACAACCGGTAGGGGATAATCCGTATGAGATCAAGAGTAGTACCATATCTTTATTGCCCTCTTTTTATGGTACTACTAGGGAGGACCCCTACTGGCATTTGGAGGAATTCACTGAGGTATGCTCCACAGTGAAGCTCCAGGGCTTTACTGATGAAGCCCTGATGAGGACTCTATTTCCTTTCTCCCTAAAGGATAAGGCCAAGCACTAGTATCATACCCTCTAGGCAAGGGTAAATGATTGGGCCACCCTTAAGGGAGAATTTTTGAAAAAGTATTTTCCTTAGAGTAAAACCAACCAATATCGAAGAGAGATTATGGGTTTTACTCAACAGGAAGGAGAGCAATTTCATAAGACTTGGGAGCACTGTAATGACCTTCTTAGGTTATGCCCCCACCATCAAGTGCCAAGATGGCAGTTGGTCGAAAGGTTCTATAACGGATTATCTGAAAGGCATAGGCAAACCATCGATGTAGCCTGTGTAGGAACCTTCATGACCAGAATTGAGGATGAAGCCTGGGCATTATTTGAAACATTAAGCGACAACTCCATACATCTGTCCTCTACCTATCAAGAAAGAAAACCATCAATCTTCCAGAGGAAGATAGAAGCCCATGAAGCTGGGCCTTCTCAGGATTTGGCTTATTAGATTCAACTATTGAATAAAAACTTTGATAGGCTTTTAGCAAACCCTGGCATGAACCCACAAGTAGCCTCTATTTTTCAGGCTTCAAGAGAATGCTCCATTTGCCAAAGCACAATGAATGCCACTACAGAGTGCCATCAGGAAAATCAACTCCCTGAGTTGATTCAGGCCGACTTGAATGCGACCCAAGGTTTTTTCCCCCTCTCAATAACCCTTATTCCAATACTTATAATCCAGGGTGGCGGAACCATCCAAACTTCTCTTGGAAGCAAGGTGATGCTTCTAACTCAGGGAATATAAGACCCTTACCTCCCCAGCCCATATACCAACCTTCTTATGAAAACCCTCCTCCGAACAAGCCCTCTGAGATGGATGAACTGAAGGCCATGATGAAAGCAATGCAAAAGCATCAGAATATGGTTTTCCAATCTCAGAATAAGATGATTACTGATATGCAATCCCAAATTGGTTATCTTACTGAGGCAGTTAGGCAACGTGATCCGGGGAAGCTGCCTAGCTCCTCTAAGGAGAACCCTAAGGGTAAGGGGGTTGTATTCAGGGAGCACGCCCAAGCAGTGACCATGTTGAGGAGTGGAAAAAAGATTGACAAGCCTGATAACACTCCTATGGTTACATCTCAGAATTCCCCTTCCACACCTGACCCGACTTCCATCTCCACCGAGGAAGAGCCACATTGCTCTCCCTCGCACAAAATCACCTACAATGAGGATGTCGTCCTTACACCACCCCTTTCCTGCCATGATGACCCCTCGACCCAGAAGCCGATGGTGCCCTATCCAGAGCATCTATCTGCTCCTGGGGAATCTTCTGTTGGCTCATCTGGAGCCAAGGATAAGATGGAAGAGATTATGGATACTTTTAGGCAAGTCCAGATTAACTTGCCTCTGTTGGAAGCGATTAAACAGATTCTGTCCTATGCCAAGTTTCTGAAGGACCTATGCACCCAGAAGCGCCGATCTAGGAAATAGGTCCAAACCAAGGTCATCCTGCCTGACCATGTTAGCTTGGTTCTCCAGCATGGAACACCCCCAAAAATGAAAGACCCAGGGGCCCCATATATTTCAATGGTCATAGGTAACCAACACATTGACGAGGCTCTGCTTGATCTGGGTGTGGGGGTGAACATTCTATCGAGCTCTGTCTACGACCTTTTGGGAGGAAGCAGCTAAAGCCTAGTCCAGTAATCCTCCAGGTTGCAGACAGATCATTTAAGACACCGCGGGGATTGTTGGAAGATGTCCTTGTGAGAGTGGAGGATTTCTTTTTCCCTGTTGGCTTTCTGGTACTTGATACTGACCCATCTAATAAGCCCACAAAGTCGTCCATTATTCTGGGATGCCCCTTCTTGGCCACAGCCAATGCCTCTATAAATTGTAGATCTGGGGCACTTAAAATGGGCTTTGGGAACAAGAAGATCCAGTTGAATGTTTTTGATACTTACAAGCAACCCGGATTTGAAGATTGTTCTCAGATTGAGGTCATTGATGAAATAATTGAATAGACTACTCCAGCACTCTTATGTAGAGATCCCCTTCAGAAGGTCATATCTAAGGACCATCCCTCGATTATTAAAGAAACTGAAAGGGCAATGCCCGAATTAGAAGAGTTTTTGGGGATACACACTGAGTCTCTGTCCCCACCCTGGACTGTGAAGGTTGATTCGTTGCCTGAGGCGGGGACATCTCAACTAAAACCCTCAATCCAAAAGGCTCCTGAATTGGAGTTGAAACCCCTCCAGAGCACATTGAAATATGCTTTCCTTGGCCCTAATAACACCCTCCCCATTATTATCTCGGCTGCATTATCTGAATTGCAGGAGGAAGCTCTGCTTGAGTGTTTACAAAGGCACAAGGAAGCCATTGCCTAGACAATTGCTGATATTAAGGGTGTTGATCCCTCTCTTTGCATGCATCATATATACACGGACGAGTCCATGAAGCCTTTCCAAGATATGCAGAGAAGGCTCAATCCAAATATGCGGGAGGTTGTTAAAAAGGAAATTCTGAAAAGGCTGGATGCAGGGATTATCTATCCCATTTCAGATAGTAAATGGGTCAGTCCTATTCACGTAGTTCCCAAAAAGGCAGGAATCACTATGGACGAGAATGACCAAGGAGAACTGGTGACCACTAGACCCTCAACTGGTTGGAGGGTATGCATTGATTACCGTCATTTAAACATGGCTACCCAGAAAGACCATTTCCCCTTACCATTTATCGATCAAATTCTAGAACGATTGGCGGGGAACAAGTACTTTTATTTTCTTGATGGGTATTCTGGGTACAATCAGATAGCCATTTTTCCCGATGATCAGGAGCATACCACCTTCACAAGTCTGTATGGCACTTTTGCGTTCCGCCGAATGCCATTCGGGTTATGTAATGCTCCTGCCAGTTTCCAACGTTATATGATGGCTATCTATTTTGATATGATCGACAAGTTCGTTGAAATTTTCATGAATGACTTCTCCATTTATGGCTCGTCATTTGACCTATGCCTTTCGCACCTTGATAAAGTCTTAACCTATTGCGAAGAGGTAAAGCTGGTGCTTAGCTGGGAGAAAAGCCACTTTATGGTCTAGTAGGGCATTGTGTTAGGGCATATAGTTTCCGAGAGAGGATTAGAGGTGGACACCGCAAAAATCGATTCCATCTCTAAGCTTCAGTTGCCCGCCAATGTTCGCCAGGTTAGATCTTTCCTTGGCCATGCTGGATTTTATAGGCACTTCATTAGAGATTTCAGTAAAATCTCTAAGCCACTTTGCGACTTGTTAGCGAAGGATGTCTCCTTCGATTTTGATGATAGATGTGGTGAGGCTTTCCAAGTTTTGAAGAAAGCCCTCATTACCGTGCCGATTCTCCAAGCACGAGATTGGACCCTCCCGTTTGAGCTTATGTGTGATGCTTCTGATTTTGCAGTGGGAGGGGTCTTAGGTCAAAGGGTTGATGGCAAACCTCATGTGCTGCATTATGCTAGCAAGACCCTTACGGATCCTCAGCAAAACTACACGGTCACTGAAAAGGAACTACTTGCTGTAGTATTTGCTTTGGAAAAGTTTCGATCATATCTTTTGGGATCCAAGGTTGTAGTGTTCAATGATCATTCTTCCCTAAAGCATCTTCTGGCTAAAAAGGACACCAAACCTCGCCTAATTCATTGGATTCTGCTGCTCTAAGAATTTGACCTGGAAATTAAAGACAAGAAAGGAGTTGAGAATATGGTAGCAGACCATTTGTCTAGGATCCCCATTGAGGCATCAAACCCTACTGGCGGTATTCAAGAGACTTTCCCTATTGAGTCTCTAAAGGCCACGGAAGCTAAAACTCCTTGGTTCGCTGACATAGTGTACTATCTGGTCACGGGCATTACCCCCAGTACTTGGGACAAGCAGAAACGAGACAGGTTTCTCGCCAATGCTAAATTTTATCACTGAGAGGAACCCGAGCTTTTTAGAATAGGCCCTTACCAGCTTTTTTGCCATTGCGTCCCTGACGAAGAACAAAGAAGTGTTCTGAGTTTCCGCCATAACCTCCATTGTGGGGGACATTTTAGTGGGAAGAAGATTGCCCATAAGGTTCTTCAGTCTGGCTTTTGGTGGCCCACATTATTCCAAGATGCACATACGTATGTGGGTGCATGTCTATGTTGCTAGCAGATGGGAACCATTGGAAAAAGGGATGAGATGCCCAAAAAACCTATCCTCCCTGTTGAAATCTTTGATATTTGGGGCATTGACTTCATGGGTCCCTTTCCCGTGTCCTTTGGATATGAATACATCCTTGTGGCTGTAGACTATGCATCAAAATGGATAGAAGCCATACCCACGTGAACCAATGACCATTCCGTGGTCTTGGGCTTTGTTAAGGCTAATATCATTTCTCGGTATGGGTGCCCAAGGACGATCATAAGTGATGGAGGACCTCACTTTAAGAATGTACACTTCACAAGACTACTCCAAAATTTGGGAGTCAACCACATGATAGCCACACCTTATCATCCCCAAACGAGTGGACAAGTTGAAGTATCTAATAAGGAGATTAAGCGAATTTTAGAAAAAAATGTCAGGCCTAATCGGAAGGATTGGTCTAAAAAACTAAATGATGCACTTTGGGCCTACAGAACTGCGTATAAAACTCCCTTGGGCATGTCTCCTTTTCGTCTTATCTATGGAAAAGCGTGCCACCTTCCCGTGGAAATCCAACATAAATCTTATTGGGCTATTAAAAACATTAACTTTAATCTGGATAAAGCGGGAAAGGCACGTATGTTAGAATTAAGTGAGCTTGAGGAGCTTCGTAATGAAGCTTATGAAACTTCTCAAGCTTACAAGCAACGTACAAAAGTCTTCCATGACAAGCACATCATTAGAAAGACTTTTGAGCCCAACCAATGGGTCTGGCTTTTCAATTCTAGACTTAAATTATTTCTGGAAAGCTCAAGTCCTGCTAGGATGGGCCATACGTTGTTATCAATACTTTTCCTCATGGAGCTGTAGAGATTAGGAACCCTATTTCAGGTGCGAGCTTTAGGTAAATGGCCAGTGACTTAAAACGTATATTACTCTTTTAGATGGCAAGGTTTTGGATGCACTTTGGCTTGAGGAGCCTTAGCTCCTCCCACTCTCCTCCTCAGGTGATATTCTTCTATGTTTGCATTTTTCCAATGAGGACATTGTCAGTCTTAGGCATGGGGGGTTATAACCTGAGAATGTTTATAGTATTTATAAATATTTGCATGCATATATATTTATATGTATATATATATAAAAAATCTCTTTTCTTGATCTGAATGGGTTAGTCCCTAGCAGAATACCCTTGTCATTGGAGGTTTTTCTTCTTGAATTATTTCCTAAGTTTAGAATCCAGTACATTTATTTCACATGCACGTAGACTGGGTAATGGATCCCTGAGGAAAACCAATAAGCATTTGTAGTCTACTAAACCCTTGGACAATTCATAGGGAGTCAGGCATATTATCTTCTAGTAGATCCACCTCATATTTGTGAGAAGAAAGGAGAGAGATTACTGGTGCGCTAAGTCCAGTGTAAGGACTCTTAAGTTTTGGATAATTAGATGAGGATACTTTAGAGTTAGGCGTAGTTTTCACTCTCTGTTCCTGTGTGCGAATTTTTGTGAACTCCTGAGAGTCACCAACTAAGGCAAATACACAGAGATGAAGTCTTAATAAAGCTATGACTTTGGTGGATGGTTACGACCGCCCTTCATAGAGTCCTCAGCTGAAGGAGGGTAATAGTATCAAAGGTTAGAAATATGCATGTCCTATCCATTCCTTCCGGGTGCCGAGAATAGGCACTTCCACCAAATAAGCCACACAATTTCCCCTTGACCATCATCATCCCTAATAATGCCTCATAAATAAAAGTCCGTATCGTGTTGTGTTGATTGAAAAAGAAACAAAAACAAAAAGAAATAAAAAAAAACAACGAAAAAAAAGAGAAAAAAAAGGGGTCCAAGTTATAATGTAACATTATTTTTGAGGCAACAGAACACCTATCGCGTTCCACCAAATATGACCCATACCTACCTTTTAGTATTTCTGATCGCCCGAATACTGGTTGAGGACTCTAACTTAGTTGTAGAGTTATTAGGACTTTAATTGAAATGTGGATGCCATGTGAGGCCACCAAACAGTGAGTACAATTACTAAATCTGGCAAGATTTGTGATCTCAGAAAAGAAAAAAGAGTGAGTGCCCAGGAACATCAAGAGAGTATAGTTGTTTAGCCTCTCTCTGAGTTGACTTTTTTACTAGTATAGAGATCTAGAGTCTGTAGTACTAGACTACATATAGCACCAAATGAGTGTGTGCCACCAAATACAAATCCATTCTACTCGATATCTCCTACCTAAGCCAAAAGTTGGGGTCAAATTACAGATTATCTTCTGCTTTATCCTCGAAGGAAGTAGTTGCCTATCCCAACAGAAATATTTACCAAGGGTGAAGTACGAACTCCTAATGCGAATTGGCTTTTTCACTTGGATCTGTTACTTAGGCTATCATCACTTCACATTTGTCTGGATTTCTAAAGTTTTGAAATAAGAAAAGAAGAAATCTTCTTATTACTTCTCTTACTTTTCATTTTTGCTAGGGACTAGCAAATCTTAGGCATGGGGGTATTTGATGAGTCCATTTTAATGGACTAGTATTACGCCTAAGTAACTTTAATCTTACCTTTTTGGTTTGTTAATAACTACATTAAGTTATAGAATATTTGCATGCATCATGATTTAAGTTTACATCTTTTTTATAACATTCTATAACTTAATATGTAATGATTTTGTTGTTTGTATGTGCAGGAATGATATTTAGAAAGAACAAGGAGTTGGGGAATAAATTTCCCCGACAAACAACCGGCGACATGTGTCTTCCCCCCATCCTCCGGCCACCCTCTACAGCGGCCGGCCAAAAATAGCAAGGGGATTTTGAAAATCCGTGGAAGGGCGGAAGAGAGGAGTTAAGAGGAGGCGGAGCGTAGGAGAAGAACCATCATTGAGGAACCGTGTAACCCGTGTGCACTGTGCACCAAGTCTTCACCGCTCCCTCCAGCCGTGACTGCAGACGCCCGCACCCTCGCAGGCGCTTCCCCTACACCTGCCAGGCCGTACCCGCATAGCGCCATCACCTCACCCCCTTCTAGTGCCATCACCTTCTAGCCAACTCCAGCCACCCTGCAGGCTCCTGTTCCGCCCCACCCGTGCCCATAGAAGCTTTCACCTTCCAGCGCTCACACCACCCAAGTCTTCCTCGTGCACTCGCCCGCACCCCTGCAGGCACCCGCACCCTCGCAGGCGCTTGCCCCTGCACCTGCCAGGTCACACCCGCACAGCACCTCCTTGGAGCGCCTCCACCTTGCGTGCCCCTACCGCGCCTGCGCCTCCAGCGCCCTCACAGGCACCCCCCCTCCTACAGCACCCTTCCCTGCAGGCGCTGCACCGCTCACCGCCCTTGCCACCAGCGCCCGCCTTCAGGTGCACCACCCTACCCATGCCTACCAGGCCCACGCCTCTCCACCGCAGACCCCCCCGCAGGTGCTGCTCGCCAAGCACCACAGGCACTCTACTTCACCACTGCCTGTACGTGCCCCCCACTGCCCTGCCAGGCCCGCGCCTCTCCAGCCACCGCAGTGCACCCCCACTGCAGACGCTGAAGAGCCACCAGCAGCTCCTACAGACGTCCGCGCCCTCGCCACTAGACCCCTGTAGGCGCGCATAGGCGAACACCTACGTGGCCAACCATGCGTGGCCGCGTGGCTGCAGCAGAGGTAGCCTCCTCGAATAGGCCGACGGCCCTCCTCCATCTAGCCATCGCCGGCCACCTCTGGATGCCCCATCACCGCAGTTGCGTAGCCCTTGTCAAGCCACACCTCCTTGCCAACTCTCACGGCCAATCGTGCGCGGCCGCACACGTGAGGAGAGAGGAGAAATCCTCTATTTTTATCTACATTAATAATTACATTCAATGCCATTGTCAATTTTATATTAATATTTTATTCAGGCCACATTGCACTGATGCACTCAGATTATCCTGAAATTATTTTACTTGTGTTATGTGCATGTTTCTACCTTGAATTTCAAATCAGAATTGCATGAAAGTTGAATTTACATGATAAGCCATTACACATGCATCACACACATATTTTTGGAGATTAATTCCTGACATGAAAACTGCATAAATACCACTAAACCTTTAAGGAAATTGCAAACTTCATTTAACATAGCATATTCCTCACATTAAAGTTGCAAAAGAGTTTACAAACTGTGTATTCCTTGACTCGTGAATTTATTGGACTATTCCTCCCTGTGGATACGACATCCGTTATTGTGGTTTAAATTCATATATGTTTAATCTTTGATTGAGAGATTTTCCACCACCTTTTGTGCTGCAACGATTTATTATCTTAATATTAATTATTCAAAGTGAAAATCGCTCTGTCATCGTCCAAGGAGGCCAGATGTTTGCAAAATTAATTCTCTTACTTACAAAATAGATCTCAACTTTCTTTTTGGTATTTTAAATATGTAATTTTTTTTTGTTTTGAAAAGATGAGGGCAAAATGCGAATTATGGCAGAAAGTACTAACACCTATAATTACTTAACTAAAACTTAAGAGATAGATATATCCTCTTCCTAAGCTCACTCTAGGCAAGTGGAGGCCTAGAGTATTTAGGAAGAAAAGGTGAAACAAGTGCTAGAACAAAAATAACAATTGCAATAGAAAGTAAAAGAAGGCAATTTAATTAGCTAGAATTTACGTTCTTTTCCAAGACAAGTAGAGGAATGCTTCTACTATAAATGAAAAAATCTAAATGCAATAAAAGAAACACAAATCCTCTTGCAAAATTTGGTGAAGAAGGGAGTCTTCTTTCTCCAAGCCTAGCTGCTCCTTGGCTTGAGAAGAGGGCCTCCTTCTTCTCCTTCCTTGAGAGCTCCTCCAAGGTGGATGCTACCACCTTCAATGCTCTCCTCCGAAGGGTGGGCATGCACCACCCTCAAAAGCTCCTCCAAGGTGGCGTGGACCACTTTCAAGATCTCCTCCAACGATCTTCCTTGCCTGGCTTCTCCTTTGGCTGGCGTGGCTCAAGAGAGAAGGGAAGAGGGGAAGGCACCAAAGGGACAGAATATCCCCTTAATCTTCTTCTTCTTCTTCTCTCCTGGGCGTAGGCTCTAGGTAGAATATGAGAGTGAATTTTCTAGCCAAGGATGGTTTGAATGGTGGTGGGTAGTGGTCTTTTTATAGGGTAGGATGAGGGGTTAAGGTGCCTCTTGAAATGGAGGGCTACGATGGGAGGATGGAGGTGGTTAGATGATCCTAGGGTTAAGGATGGTTGGCGTCACCTAAGGGGTGTAAGGGGGGTAGTTAGGGCTGGTCAAGAGGCACCTAAAAGTGGTGCCAACCATGGAGAGGTGCCATGGGTTGGCTCCAACTTTGAGGTTTCTAGAAGGTGGGATTATGTGGAGGTGGAGATGGGTTTAAGGGGAGATGTGTGGTGGAGATGAAGGGGATTTTTGGAGGGAAAAGTGGCACCAACAAGGGGGTAGTTAGGGTGGTTTTGGAGCCACTTTTAGATGTAGTTTGGAGGTGGTGGGTAGGCTAGGTTGGTGCAAAGTAGGTTTAGCTTATGTGGAGCTTAGGTGGAGCTAGTTGGTAGAGTTGTTAGGTAGGGTTTTTGGGTGGTACAAGCCAAGGAAGCTGGAGCATAGCTAAGCTAAGCTAAGCTAAGCTAAGCTAGCTTAGCTAATGATGGAGTAGAGGAGGAGGTGTTGGAGCTATGGTTTGGAGGGAGGAGCTGGTTCTGAAGTGTCCGGAGCTAGAGTGGAGCTGGCAACTGCTGAAGAGGTCAACATGGGGCTACTCTAGCTGTCTTAGCTTGCTAGTTCTTTGCTAGCTACTAAGCCAAGCTAAAGTGAGCTGGCTTCTATTGAATGGAGCTGAGGTGAGCTGGGTCTGGTGCTCCAGGGGAGGATTGAGCTGGTTGAGACAGCTAAGGTAGCTTAGCTTAATTAGCTTGGGCTAAGTTGGGTCCCCAGGAGCTAGACTTGAGCTTCCTGAGCTGGGATGAGTTCTTCTTCAGCTGGCTAGAGTTGAGTGGAGTTGGATGTAGCTAGATCTAAGTTGGGGTGAACTCCAGTCAACTCAACTGAGCTAGCTAGAGCTCCCTGTGGACTAGTGGGAGCTAAAATGAGCTAGACTCAACTAGGTTGAGCTGGATCTAAGCTGACTTCAGCTAGGGTGAGCTAAGATGAACTCTCTTGAGCTACCATTCAGTTGAGATTAGCTGAATGGAGCTGGGATGAGCTAACCCTAGTTCAAGTGAGCTAGGTTCCAACTGTGGTGAGTTGGATCAAGCTGAGTTCCAGCTAGTCTGAGCTCCTTCTTCACCATTTTCCTTCTTGAGTGCTAGGGTTTTAGGGATCTGTATATCTGTTCATCCCTAACACTCACAAAAACACATTAAAACAACAAAAGAAAATGCAATGCATGCCTAACGTAGTTAATGCCTAAATGCAGCCCAAAAACCCATTTGCAGAGTAAAATCCTAAGAGCTAGGTTTGTTTTAATGCATAAGAATGATGATAAACTGGTGTTTATCAGGATGTCGTATCCACCGGGAGGAATAGATCCAATAAAATCACAACTATGTAGAAATTGAGTTCGCAAGAGTATTCGTCAAATCAAACAATGCATATGTTGCTCTGAATGTAAATCGTAAATTTAAGGAGAAGTCAAGGGCTGTTGACATAAATTTCACATAAGAAAATAGTTCATGTGTAGGGGTATATGTGTACTTTTTACTTACATGTAGACTAAAGTGTAAATCAGAATTCAAATATGATGTATATTGAGATGGATTGGAAGGGCTGAACAATTATGTGGAAGAATAAGCATAGGGCTGCAATTTCCCCTCAATTTAATTAATTAAACAGATCAAAAAAAAATGTTTGACAATGGCAGTGTTCATAAATTTTAATTCTAAGGGAAATAGAGGAATTCCCTTCTCTCTTCTTCGCGTGTGTGGAGGCATGGCGGCCGGCCGACTGAAGCCCTGTGGTGGTGCATGGGAGAGAGATGGTCGCGACGGAGGTGGAGGCGTGGCCGGAGGTGGCCAATGGTGGTCAGCTGGCGGAACAGTCTTCGGCGGCGTGGAGGTGCTGCGAGCGACGATGATCTCTCATGGGCGGTGGCGGTCTTGCTTGGAGGTGGAGGCTTGAACGGTGAGGGCGTGGTGAGTGCGTAGGGAATGTTAGTGTGAGTCGAGGAGGTTGGAAGAGGGTGGATGGCATGGGAGAAGGAACCTGCATTTTGGGTTCTTTACTGCAAATAGGTAAGGCGTAAGAAGAAGAGGAAGAAGGAGAGGAAGAGGAAGAGGGAGTGGAGCGCACAAGAGGCTGGAGTGCAGGTGAAGATGCGCATGGCTGTGCGGACAGGAGCGTGGGGGCGTTGACGCGTCACTTGCGCAGGCAGTGGGTGGGTGCCCACACAAAGGCGCGGCTGCGAGTGGATCTGCTGCACGAGGCAATTGTGCGTGCCTGGCAGCACTTTGCAGCGAGGGAATACTGGTGTGCAGAGGTGGTGGATGTGAAGGGACGGCGGCAGGCAGTTGACTTGAAGGTGTTGATGGCACACACACACTCTGTCACCGTGTGTGCTTTGACGATGAGGGCATGGTTGAGCACGCGGAGTTCACAGTGCTCGCTGAAGTCCATGGTGCACGCCTCCTTCACAGTGGAGAAGATGGAGAGCCTGACCGAGCTCTTTTTTCCCTAGGGCCGGGCTGTGCCTCTTTTTAACTCTTAGTTTGTTTCTTCTGCCGAGATCCTCTCCAATAGTCTTGGTAATGGGGAGGTTGCGAGATTGTGGGATGCACTATCACCTTGGATGGGCACGAGTGCGCTGTTGGCCACTGGTGAGAGCACGAAGAGGCGTGCGGGCATTACGCTGAGGCTGGAAGGAGTTGCACCTTCTATGGAAAGGAAGAAAACAAAGGAAAAACAAATAGGGTTATTTATATAAATCATCTAAACTAATACATAAAATGCATGTATGCCCCTATATGTGAACATTAATTTATTTACGCATCAAAATATGCTTTGTATATGTAGATGCTACCATAATAGTTAGGCATTTATGTATTAATTAGACCATAAATGTGGTCTCATCAAATGCTCCCAAACCTAAATTTTGCTTGTCCTTAGCAAAAGTGAGAAACAATGGAAGTAACCAAGAGATTTTTCTTCCTTTATTCCAAAAACTTAGAGATCCAGCAATTGTGAAGTGATAATAGCCTAAGTAACGGATTCAAGTGAAAATCCAACTTTCATTTGTAGTTCATACTTATCCTTTAGTAAATTTTATTGGGATAGGCAACTTCTTCCCTCGGGGATAAAGTAGAAAATAATCTGTAGTTTGACCCCAACTTTTTTTTGGCTTAGGTAGGAGAGACAGAGTCAAATGGATTTATACTTGGTGGCTCACACTCATCTGGTGCTACCTGTAGTCTAGTATTGCAGACTCTAACTCTCTAAACTATCAAATGAGTCAACCCAAAGAGAAGATAAACAACTATGCTCTCTCGATGTTCCATTGTGCTCACTCTTTTCTTTATTTTCTTTCCGAGATCACGAATCTCACCAGATTTAGTAAATGTACTCACTGTTTGGTGGCCTCACATGGCATTCACACTTCGACTAAAGTCCTAATAACTCTACAACTAAGTTAGAGTCCTCAGCCAATATTCGAGTGATCAGAAATACTGAAAGGTAGGTATGGGTCATATTTGGTGGATCGCGATTGGTGTTTTTGTTACCTCAAAAACAACGTCCCGAAGATAAAATTATAAACGTGGACTCTTTTCTTTTTCTTTTCTCTCTGTCTTTCTTATTTTTTTTTTAAATATAATTATTTATTTTCTCTCTTTTTTTTCTTTTTCTTTCTTTATAAATCAACATAACACGATGCAAACTTTTATTGATGAGGCATTATTAGGGATGATGATGGTCAAGAGGATATTGTGTCTTATTTGGTGGAAGTGCCTACTCTCAACACTAGGAAGGAATGGATAGGACAAGATATTTCTAACCTTTGACACTACTACCTGAGGACTCTATGAAGGATGGTCATAACCATCCACCATAGTCATAGCTTTATTAAGACTCAATCTTTGTGTATCTGCCTTATTTGGTGACTCTTAGGAATTCACACAATGCACACAGGAACAGAGAGCGAAAACTATACCTAACTCTGAGGTATCATCATCTAATTGTCCAAAACTTAAGAGTCCTTGCACTAGACTTAGCGCACCAGTAATCTCTCTACTTTCTTCTCATAAATATGAGGTGGATTTACTAGAAGATAGTATGCCTGACTCCCTATTAATTGTCCAAAGGTTCAGTAGACAAAAAATTGTTATTGATTTTCTTCAAAGATCCATTACCCAGTCTACGTGCAAGTGAAGTAAATGTACTGGATTCTAAACTTAAGAAACAATTAAAGAAGAAAAATCTTTAACGACACCTCCATGACAAAGATGTTTTGCTAGGGACTAACCAATTCAGCTCAAGAAAATAAATTTTTTTTTTTCCTTTATGACTATCCAAAATGTATGCAAATATTTATAAATGCTATAAACATTCCCAGGTTATACCCCCCCATGCCTAAGATTGACAATGTCCTCATTGGAAAAATGCAGACATAGAAGAATACCACCTGAGGAGGAGAGTGGGAGGACCTAAGGCTCCTCAAGCCGAATGCGTCCAAAACTTGGCCATCTGAAAGAGTAATATAAGGTTTAAGTCACTGGCCATTTACCTTAAAGCTCACACCAGAAGTAGGTTTCAAATTTTTATAGCTCCATGAGGGAAAGTATTGATAACAACGTATGGCCCATCCCAGCAGGACTTGAGCTTTCCTGGAAATAATTTAAGTCTAGAATTGAAAAGCTAGACCCACTGGTTGGGCTCAAAAGTCTTTCTAATGATGTGCTTATCATGGATGACCTTTGTACATTGCCTGTAAGCTTGAGAAGTTTCATAGGCTTCATTACAAAGCTCCTCAAGCTCACTTAACTCTAACATATGTGCCTTTCCCACTATATCCAGATTGAAGTTAACATTTTTAATAGCCCAATAGGCTTTATGTTGGATTTCAACGGGAAGATGGCACGCATTTTCATAGACAAGACAGAAAGGAGACATGCTCAAGGTAGTCTTATACGTGGTTCTGTAGGCCCAAAGAGCATCATTTAGTTTTTTAGACCAATCTTTACGATCGGTTTTGACAGTTTTTTCTAAAATTTGCTTAATCTCCCTATTAGACACTTCAACTTGTCCACTCGTTTGGGGATGGTAAGGTGTGGCTATCATGTGGTTGACTCCAAATTTTGGAGTAATCTTGTGAAGTGTGCATTCTTGAAGTGAGGTCCTCCATTACTTATGATCATCCTGGGGCACTCGTACCGAGAAATGATATTAGCCTTAACAAAGCCCAAGACCACGGAATGGTCATTGGTTCACGTGGGTATGGCTTCTATCCATTTTGATACATAGTCCACAGCCACAAGGATGTACTCATATTCGAAGGACACAGGAAAATGACCCATGATGTCGATGCCCCAAATATCAAAGATCTCAACAGGGAGGATAGGTTGCTGGGGCATCTCATCCCTTTTTCCAATGGTTCCTGTTTACTGGCAACGTAGACATGCACCCACATATGTATGTGCATCTTGGAATAATGTGGGCCACCAAAAGCTAGACTGAAGAACCTTATGGGCAGTCCTTTTCCCACTAAAATGTCCCCTACAGTAGATGCCATGGCAGAAACTTAGAACACTTCTCTATTCTTCGTCAGGGACGCAACAACGAAAAAGCTGGTTAGGGCCTACTCTAAAAAGTTCGGGTTCCTCCCAGTGATAAAATTTAGCGTTAGCAAGAAACCTGTCTTTCTTCTGCTTGTCCCAAGTACTGGGGGTAATGCCCGTGACCAGATAGTTCACTACGTCAGTGAACCAAGGAGTTTTGGCCTCCATGGCAATCAGAGACTCATCAGGGAAAGTCTCTTGAATACCGCCAGTAGGGTTTGATGCCTCAGTAGGGATCCTAGATAGATGATCTGCTACCACATTCTCAACTCCTTTCTTATCTTTAATTTCTGGGTCAAACTTCTGGGGTAGCAGAATCCAACAAATTAGGCGAGGTTTGGTGTCCCTTTTAGCTAGAAGATGCTTTAAGGCAGAATGATCAGTGAACACCACAACCTTGGATCCCAAAAGATAAGACCGAAAATTTTCCAAAGCAAATACTACAACAAGAAGTTCCTTTTCAGTGACCATGTAGTTTTGTTGAGGAACCATAAGGGTCTTGCTGGCATAATGCAGCACATGAGGTTTGCCATCAACCCTTTGACCTAAGATCTCTCCCATTGCAAAATTAGAAGCATCGCACATTAGCTCATACGGGAGGGTCCAATCTGGTGCTTGGAGAATCGGCGCGGTAATAAGGGCTTTCTTTAAGACTTGGAAAGCCTTGCCACATCTATCATCAAAATCGAAGGAGACATCCTTTGCTAATAGGTCGCAGAGTGGCTTAGAGATTTTACTAAAATCTCTAATGAAGCGCCTACAAAATCTAGCATGGCCAAAGAAAGATCTAACTTGATGAACATTGGCGGGTGATGGAAGCGTAGAGATGGAATCAATTTTTGCAGTGTCCACCTCTAATCCTCTCTCAGAAACTATATTCCCTAACACAATGCCCTGCTGGACCATAAAGTGACTTTTCTCCTAGCTAAGCACCAGCTTTGCCTCTTCGCAATAGGTTAAGACTTTATCAAGGTGCGAAAGGCATAGGTCAAATGACTAGCCGTAAATGGAGAAGTCATCTATGAAAATTTTGACAAACTCATTGATCATATCAGAAAAATAGCCATCATACAACATTGGAAAGTGGCAGGAGCATTGCATAACCCAAATGGCATTCGGTGGAATGCAAATGTGCCATACGAACTCGTGGAGGTGGTACACTCCTGATCATCAGGAAAAATGGTTATCTGGTTATACCCAGAGTACCCATCAAGAAAACAGAAGTACTTATTCCTCGCCAGTCGTTCCAAAATCTGATCGATAAATGGTAAGGGGAAATGGTCTCTCTGGGTAGCCATGTTCAAACAGCGGTAATCAATGCAGACCCTCCAACTAGTTGAGGGTCTAGTGGTCACCATCTCTCCTTGGTCATTCTCTTCCACAGTGATTCCTGCCTTTTTGGGTACCACATGAATAGGACTGACCCATTTATTATCTGAAATGGGATAGATAATCCCTGAATCTAGCCATTTCAGAATCTCCTTTTTAACAACCTCCTGCATATTAGGGTTGAGCCTTCTCTTCATGTCTCGGAAAGGTTTCAAGGACTCATCCGTGTATATATGATGCATGCAAAGGGAGGGATCAACACCCTTAATATCAGTAATTGATTGGGCAATTGCTTCCGTGTGCCTTTGTAAACACTCAAGCAGAGCTCCCTCCTGTGATTCAGATAATGCAGATGAGATAATAACGGGGAGCGTGTCATTAGAGCCAAGGAAAGCATATTTTAATGTGCTCGGGAGGGGTTTCAACTCCAACTCAGGAGCCTTTTGGATTGAGGGTTTAAGTTGAGATGTCCCTACCTCAGGTAGCGGATCTACCTTCACAGTCCAGGGTGGGGATAGAGACTCTGTGTGTATCCCTAGAAACTCTTTTAATTTGGGTATTTCCCTTTTAGTTTCTTTAGTAATCAGAGGATGGTCCTTAGATATGACCTTTTGAAGGAGATCTCTACATAGCAGTGCTGGAGTAGTCTCTTCAATTATTTCATCAATGACCTCAATCTGAGAACAATCTTCAAATCTAGATTGCTTGTAAGTATCAAAAACATTCAACTGGATCTTCTTGTTCCCAAAGCTCATTTTAAGTGCCCTGATCTACAATTTATAGAGGCATTGGTTGTGGCCAAGAAGGGGCATCCCAAAATAATGGACGGCTTTGTGGGCTTATTAGATGGGTCAGTATCTAGCACCAGAAAATCTACAGGGAAGAAGTCCTCCACTCTCGCAAGGACATCTTTCAGCAATCCTCGTGGTGTCTTAAGTGATCTATCTACGACCTGGAAGATGACTGGACTAGGCTTTAACTTGCCTCCTCCCAAAAGGTCATAGACAAAGCTTGATAAAATGTTCACCCCCGCACCCAGATCAAGCAGAGCCTCGTCAATGTGTTGGTTACCTATAACCACTGAAACATATGGGGCCCCTGGGTCTTTCATTTTGGGGGGTGTTCCATGTTGGAGAACCGAGCTAACATGGTCAGGTAGGATGACCTTGGCTTGGACTTGTTTCCTAGATGGATGCTTTTGGGTGTGTTGTCAACGTTTTTGTGCGGATTTAAAGGCGTATTACGTTGCAGTAGAACCGACAAAACGTTTAAACAAATATAAATAATTTTATTACTTGAACAACTAGAGTATCCGAGGTCGAACACAGGGAGCAAACTCAGTACTTTGTAAAACCCAAGAATACAACTGTTAAATGCAAATATAATTGATTCAAAGAGTTTTTCAGAAAGATGTAAAAAAATAGAATTAGACGTCTGATTTATGTATCAGACGTCTTAAATGTGATCTTTCTTTCTCTTTTCCTTCTGCTTTGCCTTTCTGATCTCTTTGCAATCTTCCCTTGTCCTTCTTCTTCTTCTCTACGAAGACTTCTAATCTTTCTGCTTTCCTTCTTCTCCTGCGAAGACTTCTTTCTTTCTTCTTCTTCTGTCTTGCTTCTCCTTTCTTCGTTGCCTTCTTCTTCTTCTTTGTCTTGCTTCTCCTTCTTCTGCAGCGGCCAAGTCCTTCTCCAGCGATCAGCCCGCCTGCACAGGAGCAAAACCTAACCCTTCTCCCTCTACCCGCGCGTGTCTCTCTCTCAAGCAATTCACTCTAACCGCTCTACCAGAGCCACAGTCTCAATCGGGTCGGATCGTACCCGGGACCAGGCGCACCTGCAGGTGTGTGATGCGCGAGGAGTGCGTAGGTCTAGGTCGGGTCAGATCCGCCAGGTCCGCGTGGTCAGGCCGCGGACGAGGCGGGTGGGGTTAGTGAGGGACCTCACCCCTGTGCTTACTGAGGCGATAAGAGTAAAGCGCAAAAACAACTTATATGGTACCTGACGGTTGCAATCCCACGATGTGGGACTATCTGGTCTCGGCTTCACGCGCGCCTGCAGAAGCCTTGTCGTGCGATTGCCCCGCAGCTGCTGGCTCTGCTAGCGCTCCTTGGCTGGACTCGTTCACCTCGCGACACTCGCGCTAGTATGCAGCACCTGTAGCCTGGAAGACCGAGTGCCTGGAGCTTCGTGGGAGCTTCATCAGAGGTCGTCCATGGCGGCAGCGGCTCAAATCCTGCCGTACACAAAACGCGCCTCTCGGCCAAATCAGAATAGCTAGAGACCTTCGCCGTGGCACGGCGAAGGTGGTGGGCAGTGCTGCAGGCCGCGGGTCGGCCTAGGCGTGCGTGCCTAGGTCAACCTGTGGCTGGAGATGGTGGGTTGGTCGGGGGGTGATTGTGGAGTGCTGGAGTGGTAGTGGTAGGGTGGAGTGTGTTCCTGGAGGTGAGGTGGAGCTTTCGAGGTGGTTGGCGAGCCGTGTGGAGGGCTGGAGTGGTGTGGGCGGCTCGCCGGAGTGCGGTCGGAGGCGAAGACGATGGAGGTGGTTAGCGTCTGTCGAGGGTCGATCAAGGGAGATAACAGGGGGAAAAGAGAGAGGAGAGGGTGGAGAACGTATCTGGGGTTGTCTGGAGTGAAGGGAGGCGGCGGAGAGGACGGCTCGTGATTGCCGTCGTCGAGGAAGAAAGACCCTGGGGGAGGAAGCGGCGACGAAGATGAGGTCAGGAGCTTGCGCGCAGGGTACAGCGCGCCGCGAGAGGAAGAGGCGGAGAGGACTTTGCTGCTGGTATGGCAGCAGAGTGACGAGAAGGAGGGAAGGTGGTCGCCGGAGCTTGTGGGTCGTTTGGCCGGAGATGGGAGAGAAGAAATTTGGAGGGGATCTCCGTCAAAATCAAGCTTAAGATGAGTGGCCGGGTCCGAGGGGTGTTTTATAGGTGCTGGCCGCTCCTATCAGTGCGTGAAAAACGCGGAATTAGGTCAGCCGGCTCGCCGGAGTTGGAAGGAAGAAAGATACTCACATCTCTCGTGCGTTCGCACGAGAGATTGGGTTCACGCCAGCGAATTTGATTGGCTTTAGAAGGAAGGGAATTCCTCAGAGAATCTCCCTTCCATTTCTGGGAGAGAATCTCTGAGGAATTAGAGAGCCATCTCTCTCGAAACTTCGTCGGAGCTCGGTTCTGCCCTAGCAATGGCGGCGGGACCAGTTTGCAAAGAAGGCGAAGAACCTAGGGGCCTCTCTGCAAGGATATTCAAAAGATGGGGACCTCTTTGTGATTTGGGTGTACTAACTTGCAAAGTAGGTCAAGATGACCTCCCCTTAGGTCCAAATTTTGGTACAAACCTAATTTGGACCTAAAGAATCCAATGGTGAAGTTGGATTTTAGGTTTGACCTCGTTTGACTGGACATTTTGCGTAAAAACCCAAATTAGGTTAATTGAAGAGCTAAGACCCTAATCTAGGTCAAACTAGGTTCCAAAGGCCAAATTAAGTGTTCTAAACCCTAGAGGATGTTTTTCTATGATTTTTAGAGGGTTTGCTTGATTTTTATTCTGACCGGAACCTTGTTAATTTAAGCGGGTCTGTTTTACGGTTACCAAGTGTCATTTAATTCTTAGATTGCACATAAACCCATTTCTGATTAATTCAACCCACTTTTTATCTTATTTGGACCATTTGACCTATGTTTTGCTTCTGAGAAATCCCGTTTATGTACTGCAATGGTAAAATTGCAGTTTTAACCTTTATTTCATGTTTTCTTCTCAGAGCACTTGTTCCTTCAGTTAAGCCTTCTTCTAGGTTATGTAGGAGCTTTTATCTTCTTTATTGGGTCAAAATGAGCTAGTTATGGCTCATGATGAGGCTCTCATCATACCCCCATGCCTAGCTTTTGCTAGTCCCTTAGCAAAATTTCAAAGTTTTAACTTCCATTCTAGACCCAAAGTGTCCTTAGTTATGATAAGTGCTTCTTTTGTGATTAGGTAGGAATGCCGACAATAGGCCTAGAGGTACTCAAGTACCAACCAAAATCTGGACCTGTTCTGCTTTAGCCTCAGTCCTTCGCAAAGGTTTCTACGGCCCACAAAAACTATCCTAGGGTTTGTTGGACTCTTCGGTTAAAGCACCCGTGCTTGAGACATTTTTAGCCTACGCTCAGTTTGCAGTGCGTTTTTTTTTTTTTTTTGTAAGAGAGAGATAGAGGATTTATTTGTTTGGAGAGCTTTTCTCTCTCTTTTCTTTTTATTTCTAGCTTCGGATTAGCTTCTCAACACGGTCTGTATCGGATTCCTCGTCCCCATCATCAATCCTCAAGGGTCCCTGGCTTTCGAGATTTCGAGATAATCCCGCCCATGGCAACCCCCGGAACCCTGGCTTTCGAGATTTCGAGATAATCCCGCCCATGGCGTTCCGTGGCCGAATTCAGACCCTGGCGATCGACATTTCGTGATAATGCCACCCATGGTATCTGAACCAGCAGAGTGCTTACATGCCCCCAGTAGGATATTTAAATATCCTAAGGGACAAGCACCGAGGAGACGATATGTTGTTACGCATCTTCGAGGGGAATTTCCCGCCTCTCCGCGCTGGGAACTTGTCCAAATCAACTTGTGTTGATTGGCCGCTCCTAATCTAGGTGACTTTTTCAGAATATTAAACGCTCTTGCGTGTTTTGAATATTTATGCGCACTGAACCAGATTGTGTGTGAATTTGGGTGCTTAGGTTACCGAATCCCGCAAACCGGAGGTCAGTTAACGAGGCCGAATACTTCCTAAGCCTTAGACCTAATACTTAAGCTTCGCATTTTCCTCAACCTCTTGAGGATTATCCAGATTTTAACGGATACGTGAATTTTTAAGCTAAAAATCTAGCCCAAGAGGCCTAAGACCAGCGTTCCCGCTAATCTCTTGTTATATCTCCGTAGCATTTTTCTTTTCTTTTTCTTGACTCGGTCTAGAACTTCAGTTAACCCCTTAATCATTTACTAATGACTTTTTCTTTTTCTTTTCCTTTTGTGCTCCTTTCTTTATTTTTGCTCTTTTTGTCATTTTTCTTTCTTTTCCTCCTCTCATTTGTATGACCCTGAATTGTTCCTCCCCTCTATCAAGTCCTTTTTTTTTTTTACGTGAAACCCTTTCTTGATATGAATTTTCTGACATTTTGCACTTTCATACCCCCCCATGCCTAAGATTTGCAATGTCCCCATTGTAAATTAGGTGGGTTCGAATTCAGCTTAGTTCATGTATTAGGACAGGTGTGTCGTGAGTGAATGGGTCGAAGCGACTTGTTGCGAATGATTTCTAATCTCGAGTAGGTATACCTGAGGTGAAGTCGGCTGTTCTAATGGATGAACCCTAAAGTGCAATATGAGTTCCGCATAGCGATGTCAGAAACGGTTTCAGGTTTTTCAAAGAATGACGGGTTGCCTCCCGTTAAGCGCTGAGTTTTACGCCATCGGCTGGGCGCAATGAGCTCAAGAGGAAAGGAGGGTAAAGGATGACTCAGTCAAATCTATATCGGTCATGTCAATGAACGGCTTGAGTCTCTGCCCGTTCACGACAAAGGGTTCAGAATCGTGGCTGAGTGGGCTGATTTCAATAGCTCCATTTCCGAAGATTTGGCGGACTAGGTAGGGTCCGACCCACTTGGATCTTAACTTTCCTGGGAATAGTTTGAGTCGAGCATCAAAGAGTAAAACTTTTTGACCAGGATAAAAGACCTTTCTAGAAATGTGTTTGTCGTGAAAAGCTTTAACCCGTTCTTTGTAAATTCGCGAGTTCTCATATGCGTCGTGGCGTAATTCATCGATCTCGCTCATTTGAAATCTTCTGTGGGTTCCAGCCTTAGAAAGGTCGAGATTACAGGTCCGTACTGCCCAATAGGCTTTATGCTCCAATTCGACGGGGAGGTGACATGCCTTCCCGTACACTAGTCTGAAGGGAGACATTCCTAATTGGGTCTTGTGGGCGGTCCTATAGGCCCACAATGCTTCCGGAAGTCGAGAAGACCAATCTTTTCTATCAGGTTGAACAGTAACCTGAAGGATCTTCTTGATCTCTCGGTTAGATAGCTCAGCTAGACCATTAGTTTGGGGGTGGTAAGGAGTAGAGATTCGGTGTGACACCCCGTATTTGATCATCAGTGACCTGAACTGAGTGTTCGTAAAATGGGTCCCTCCGTCGGAAATTATAGCACGCGGAATCCCGAACCTTGAGAAAATGTTTTGATGAAGGAATTTTATAACGACTTTATGATTGTTGGTTCGGGTCGGAATGGCTTCTATCCACTTGGAAACATAATCAACTGCGAGTAAAATGTATTCGAAGCCATCCGAGGTAGGAAAGGGTCCCATGAAATCAATCCCCCAAATATCAAAAATTTCGCATACCAAGATTGGCTGTAGAGGCATCATGTCTCTATGGCTCATGTTGCCTAGAGTCTGGCAACGGGAACATGCCTTACAGTGATTGTATGCATCTTTGAAAATTGTGGGCCAGTAGAAACCACACTGGAGGACTTTCGATGAGGTTTTATGTCCCGAAAAATGTCCACCGCATGCCTGGTCATGGCAAAATGAGAGTATGTCTTTGATTTCCACTTCCGTGACGCATCGTCGGATTATCTGATTAGCACCAATGCGGAAGAGATACGGGTCTTCCCATAGGTAATACTTGGCATCGGAATGCAATTTGTCCTTTTTGGCCTTCGACCAATCGGGCGGAATCTGATGTGATGCCAGGTAATTAACAATATCGGCGAACCATGGAAGACTTGTACTGATAGTCAGGAGGTGCTCATCAGGGAAATGTTCTGTAATAGGTCCGGAAGGATCAATAATTTCAGAAGGAAGGCGGGATAAGTGATCAGCTACCACATTGTGCTTTCCCGCCTTGTCGCGAATCTCGAGGTCAAATTCTTGCAACAGCAAGATCCAGCGGATTAATCGAGGTTTCGCGTCCTTCTTGGCCAGGAGATGCCTCACAGCTGTGTGATCCGAGTATATGATAACACGGGAGCCCAGAAGGTATGATCTGAATTTTTCCAGGGCAAATACTACGGCCAGCAGCTCTTTCTCAGTAACCGTATAGTTACGCTGAGCCTCATCCAGTGTTTTGCTGGCGTAGTAAATGACCACAGGTTTCCCGTCAATTTTCTGCCCCAAAACCGCTCCTACAGCGAAGTCAGATGCATCGCACATGATTTCAAAGGGTTGAGACCAATCAGGGGACTGTAGGATTGGGGCTTGGGTGACTCAGTCACGTAGGATCTCAAATGCTTGAGTGCATTCCTGGGAAATTCTGAAAGGCACATCCTTGGAAAGCAGATTGGTCAGGGGGCGCGCGATTTTGGAGAAATCAGGGATGAATCGACGGTAGAAACCGACGTGCCCCAAAAAAGATCGGATGTCCTTAATCGAGCTAGGCATAGGGAGCTTGGAAATCAGGTTAACCTTAGCTCAATCCACTTGGATGCCTTTCTCTGAGATTAAATGTCCCAGGACAATTCCCTCAGGCACCATGAAATGGCTCTTTTCCCAGGAAAGAACCAAATTCACCTCGATGCACCGCCTGAGTATATGGACCAAGTGTTGGAGGCAATCGTCAAATGATTGTCCAAAAACTGAAAAGTCATCCATGAAGACTTCCAGATAATCACCTACCATATCTGAGAATATGGCAAGCATGCACCGCTGAAAAGTTGCAGGTGCATTGCAGAGACCGAACGGCATCCTTCGAAACGCGTACGTCCCGAAGGGGCAGGTGAATGTGGTCTTTTCTTGGTCCTCTGGATGGATTGCCACCTGATTGTAACCGGAGTACCCGTCAAGAAAGCAGAAGACTCTATTTCCCGCTAGTTTCTCGAGGATCTGATTGATAAACGGTAGTGGGAAATGATCCTTTTTCGTGGAGGAATTTAGTCTTCTGTAATCAATGCAGACTCTCCACGAATTAGCTATTCGGGTAGGAATGACTTCCCCGGTTTCAGTCGTGATGATGGTAAGTCCTGCCTTCTTAGGTACCACTTGTGTTGGGCTTACCCAACGACTGTCGGAGATCGGGTAGATGATCCCTGCATCTAACCACTTAATGATCTCCTTTTTCACGACCTCCTGTAGGTTAGGGTTTAGGCGCCTTTGCATTTCTCTTGAAGGTCGTGAGCCTTCTTCTGTGTAGATTCGATGCGTGCAGTATGAAGGGCTTATACCAGTCAAATCATCTAGAGTCCATCCAATGGCTCTACGATGTTGCTGGAGAACAGAAATCAAACGGAGTTCCTGGTCAGGTGTGAGTCGAGAATTGATAATCACAGGAAACGTTTGATTTGAATCCAAAAAGACATATTTTAAATGTTCAGGAAGGGGCTTGAGTTCCATGACAGGATTGCCAGCAGCAGCGGGTGGTTCAGGGTTTGTATCGGGAGCAATGGTAGGAGTCATAGGTGTGTCTAGATCGTGTTCGCACTCCTCTGTTAGCGGTTTTTGATTTTCTGGTGGTTGATCAGGAATAATCAGGTTGTCCTCTATATGCAGTTCATCAACCACGGCTTTGACATCACAAATTTCCTCTATAACCCCGCAATTAATCCCTTGTTGGGCTTTGAAAATGTCAATCTTCAGATTTTGATTCCCAAATTTTAATTCTATCTGGCCCTCTTCGCAGTTTATATTGGCCCTAGCAGTGGCCAAAAAGGGTCTCCCTAATATGATTGGTGTGTCCCGTGGGTTCTTAGGTGCATCCATGTCCAGTACTATGAAGTCCACTGGGAAATAAAAATCTCGTACCCTAACAATGACATCCTCGAGTATTCCTTTGGGTGACTTGATGGATCGATCGGCTAACTGCAATGTCACCTCAGTGGGTTTAAGTTCAGATTCTTCAAGGTGGTCAAGGAGGGATGTAGGTATTAAATTTATGGAGGCACCTAGGTCTAGTAGGGCTCTATCAAGTTGGGTTTCACCAATTTTACAAGAAATCAAGGGGGTTCCTGGGTCTTTAGCCTTGGGTGGGAGTTTGCTCAGGATGACAGAGCTGGCTTGCTCTGATAGTACGATCGGATTCCCATCCTTGGTTCGCGGCTTACGTTTAGGTGTACATATGTCTTTCAAGAATCTTGCGTAAGCCGGTATGTGGCGAATTGCATCCATCAACGGGATGTTTATCTGGACCTGTTCAAAGAGCTTGACCAGATCCTCCTCAGGAGCCACAGGTTTGGTTGTCCTTTTTCCTTTGGTCAAGGCCTCAGGAAATGGGATCCTAGCTGGTTCCTCTAGGATAGGTCCAGGTTCTTGATCTGGGACAGTAGTATCTTGGATGACTACCCTAGGGTCTTGGCGATTATCAGGCTTGGAGTGGTTCAGATAATGTGGGTCTTGTGTTGTTTTACCACTACGTGTTGTTACAGAGTTTAATCCAGCCTGACTTTGGTTTGGGTTAGGTAGGAGAGGTGGCTGCTGCTGAAATTCTGCATAAGATGTAGAAGCCTCCATCCCGTCTGGTGATGGAGTAGCAGGGGCCTGATAAATCAAATGTGCGTGGCCTGGATTTGGATTCATAATGCGCCTCTGGGTCGGCACATTATTTGGGTTGGGCAGAGGTTGCGAAGGAAGGGTGCCAGGTTGGCGAGAATTTGCCATCTGGGCCAGTTGGTTGCGAACCTCTGTGATCTCGTCCTTTTGCTGTTTTTGCATTGCCGCATTCGTCTTTTGAATGTCAGCCAGCGTTTGAAGGATAAGAGTCAGTTGATCCTGATTTTGCCCAGATTGGTAGGTGGGATTGGGCCGAGGCTGAGGCGGCTGATATGGACGAGGAGCTTGTGGGCGGGGTTGATATGGTGGTTTTTGAGAATTTCCCGCCCACTGAAAGTTAGGATGATTTCGCCATCCAGGGTTGTAGGTATTGGAGTATGGGTCATTCTGGATGGCGTTGAGGTCCTCGCAGTTCTGAGGAACCTCAGGAAAGTCAGAATATGAGGGTTCAAAGTTCCCCCAACTCGAGTAGAAGCGATCGGAGGTCACTCCGGTCTGGGAGGTAGACGGGGGTGGATAGGGGCCCATCCCCTTGGCAGGTTGGTGATAGATGTTTTGCACTATTTCCCTTGCCAGAGGAGGTCGTGCAAAAGAGTTTTGTGTAGAGGTGGCTTGCTGCAAATGTCGAGTTAGCTCATCCACCTTCTTTTCTATGATAGAGACCTTGTCCAACCGACTGGCCATCAATTCCAGGTCAACAGAAGTGGACAGGTCCTGCATCTCATGTGTCCCTCTTAGATTCGTCGATGCGCGGGCATTCGTCCTGTCGAATAAGCCCAAGGAGTCATTGTTTATGGAGTTCTCGCACATGTTTTCGAGAATCTCCCACACCGTGTCCTCGTGTTGGCCCATGATGTTTCCTCCACATGTTGCATTGACGATTAGACGAATATCCTCACGGAGTCCCTGGTAAAAAGACTGGACTTGTTCCCACTTAGGAACTCCGTGATGGGGGCACTTTCGCATGAGATCTAGGAATCTATCCCAAGCTTCGTGAAGAGGTTCTCCCTGTTGTTGAGTGAAATGAGTGATCTGGTGGCGCAAGGCATTCGTCCGGCCAACAGCGAAGAATTTTTTCAAAAATTCAGACTGTAATTCCTCCCAAGTGTTGATCGGGCAGGTTTGAGTCTGATACCAGTGCGCGGCCTTGTCCAAGAGGGAGAACGAAAACATTTTCATGAGTAGGATATCCCAGTTTTGTACATCTGACCCGAAAGTCTGGGCCAGATGCTTGAGTTGTTTAATGTGTTGGAATGGATCCTCAGAGTTAAGCCCATGGAACTTTGGTATGGCATGAATCATATTGGGCTTTAGATCAGAATCGGGTCCTCCAATTGGGATTCGTACTCGGGGTTGAATTGCCACCGCAGCGGGATTATAGTGATCTCGCATCATAGGTCGCTGTGGTGGGTTTACAAAGTTCTGAAAGAGATCGTTCAAGCGTTGAAGTTGGTGTTCAAGGTTATTCTCCTCTTCAATGGGTTGTGCCATGATGGGAGAAGAAGGAGAATCAGGGCCTGAATCAGATGAAAGATTTATGTGGTGGGGTTGCTGCACAAACAAGGGCGTCGAGGCTTGGCCTCGGCGAGAATGAATTTCTAGAGGAGGTCTTAAAGGTGGTCTTAAGGACCTCCTACCAAACATGCACCGGAAGATGTGATGAGATTAGAAGGTGCTGGACCCAATCAAGACACCCAAGAATTGTTGGGTGACTATAGAGGTTCGGGGCAGATGGACCCCTGGATCAGAAGATCGTCCACCTGAGAAATACCTGGGCAGCCAGAGAGGGAGAGTCCCGTAAAGACCCCTACACGGTAGAGCGTCCCCACGGGTTACAGGGTTTCCCCCACCCGACCTCTCTTGTCACTACGGTTCCAGGTAGACCAGAATGGGGATCTTGACCTCTTAAGTCTACCTTTTTTATTTTAAGATCAAGGTGCTTAATGTTCCACTTGAACTTTTAAGTATTTTGAGTGCAAAAAGTGACCTAATATTAAGGTTGGTTGACTCGAGGGATCAACTTCACCTCTTGTTCCTTTGAGAGCTTTTAGGTCCTTCCTTTTATGATTCAAATGGATTATCAGCCTGATTTGCTTAGGGTTCCTCTTGTATAAATCTTTTCAAATACGGTTTAGGCACACTTCTTTTTGGAAAGTTTGTTTCTTTGTTTTAGAGAAGATGTGTCTCTAAAAACCCTAGCTTTGCAATCCTAACTTGGCTCTAATAGGTCCAATTTAGTTGCCTTAGAAATTAGCACCTAGGGCTCAATCAAGAAAGTTTTAGCCCTAGTTGCCTTAGTTGGATGACAGACAAAAATATGTTGAAATGAAAATCAGGCAACTTGATGAGTTACTAAATATAAGACAGGTAGCCCTAAGTTGATTTCTCCCCTTTTTTTTTCTTTTTTTTTTTTAGATTGTGAGAGGGTTAAGGGAGAGGGCTTATGGAGATTACCTGCTCCAGTCTGTTGTGCAGTTGCTATTCTTTCCTTTTTGTTTTGCTTTCCCTGATTGAACACAACAACAGAGAAGTTAAGTCAGATATTAAATAGAAAAGTTGTACTCAAAAGCTTTAAAAGTGCCTGTTGCTCCCCGGCAACGGCGCCAAAATGTTGTCAACGTTTTTGTGCGGATTTAAAGGCGTATTACGTTGCAGTAGAACCGACAAAACGTTTAAACAAATATAAATAATTTTATTACTCGAACAACTAGAGTATCCGAGGTCGAACACAGGGAGCAAACTCAGTACTTTGTAAAACCCAAGAATACAACTGTTAAATGCAAATATAATTGATTCAAAGAGTTTTTCAGAAAGATGCAAAAAAATAGAATTATACGTCTGATTTATGTATCAGACGTCTTAAATGTGATCTTTCTTTCTCTTTTCCTTCTTCTGCTTTGCCTTTCTGATCTCTTTGCAATCTTCCCTTGTCCTTCTTCTTCTTCTCTGCGAAGACTTCTAATCTTTCTGCTTTCCTTCTTCTCCTGCGAAGACTTCTTTCTTTCTTCTTCTTCTGTCTTGCTTCTCCTTTCTTCGTTGCCTTCTTCTTCTTCTTTGTCTTGCTTCTCCTTCTTCTGCAGCAGCCAAGTCCTTCTCCTGCGATCAGCCCGCCTGCACAGGAGCAAAACCTAACCCTTCTCCCTCTACCCGCGCGTGTCTCTCTCTCAAGCAATTCACTCTAACCGCTCTACCAGAGCCACAGTCTCAATCGGGTCGGATCGTACCCGGGACCAGGTGCACTTGCAGGTGTGTGATGCGCGAGGAGTGCGTAGGTCTAGGTCGGGTCGGATCCGCCAGGTCCGCGTGGTCAGGCCGCGGACGAGGCGGGTGGGGTCAGTGAGGGACCTCACCCCTGTGCTTACTGAGGCGATAAGAGTAAAGCGCAAAAATAACTTATATGGTACCTGACGGTTGCAATCCCACGATGTGGGACTATCTGGTCTCGGCTTCACGTGCGCCTGCAGAAGCCTTGTCGTGCGATTGCCCCGCAGCTGCTGGCTCTGCTAGCGCTCCTTGGCTGGACTCGTTCACCTCGCGACACTCGCGCTAGTATGCAGCACCTGTAGCCTGGAAGACCGGGTGCCTGGAGCTTCGTGGGAGCTTCATCAGAGGTCGTCCATGGCGGCAGCGGCTCAAATCCTGTCGTACACAAAACGCGCCTCTCGGCCAAATCAGAATAGCTAGAGACCTTCGCCGTGGCATGGCGAAGGTGGTGGGCAGTGCTGCAGGCCGCGGGTCGGCCTAGGCGTGCGTGCCTAGGTCAACCTGTGGCCGGAGATGGTGGGTTGGTCGGGGGGTGATTGTGGAGTGCTGGAGTGGCAGTGGTAGGGTGGAGTGTGTTCCTGGAGGTGAGGCGGAGCTTTCGAGGTGGTTGGCGAGCCGTGTGGAGGGCTGGAGTGGTGTGGGCGGCTCGCCGGAGTGCGGTCGGAGGCGAAGACGATGGAGGTGGTTAGCGTCTGTCGAGGGTCGATCAAGGGAGATAACAGGGGGAAAAGAGAGAGGAGAGGGTGGAGAACATATCTGGGGTTGTCTGGAGTGAAGGGAGGCGGCAGAGAGGACGGCTCGTGACTGCCGTCGTCGGGGAAGAAAGACCCTGGGGGAGGAAGCGGCGACGAAGATGAGGTCAGGAGCTTGCGCGCAGGGTACAGCGCGCCGCGGGAGGAAGAGGCGGAGAGGACTCTGCTGCTGGTATGGCAGCAGAGTGACGAGAAGGAGGGAAGGCGGTCGCCGGAGCTTGTGGGTCGTTTGGCCGGAGATGGGAGAGAAGAAATTTGGAGGGGATCTCCGTCAAAATCAAGCTTAAGATGAGTGGCTGGGTCCGAGGGGTGTTTTATAGGTGCTGGCCGCTCCTATCAGTGCGTGAAAAATGCGGAATTAGGTCAGCCGGCTCGCCGGAGTTGGAAGGAAGAAAGATACCCACATCTCTCGTGCGTTCGCACGAGAGATTGGGTTCACGCCAGCGAATTTGATTGGCTTTAGAAGGAAGGGAATTCCTCAGAGAATCTCCCTTCCATTTCTGGGAGAGAATGTCTGAGGAATTAGAGAGCCATCTCTCTCGAAACTTCGTCGGAGCTCGGTTCTGCCCTAGCAATGGCGGCGGGACCGGTTTGCAAAGAAGGCGAAGAACCTAGGGGCCTCTCTGCAAGGATATTCAAAAGATAGGGACCTCTTTGTGATTTGGGTGTACTAACTTGCAAAGTAGGTCAAGATGACTTCCCCTTAGGTCCAAATTTTGGTACAAACCTAATTTGGACCTAAAGAATCCAATGGTGAAGTTGGATTTTAGGTTTGACCTCGTTTGACTGGACATTTTGCGTAAAAACCCAAATTAGGTTAATTGAAGAGCTAAGACCCTAATCTAGGTCAAACTAGGTTCCAAAGGCCAAATTAAGTGTTCTAAACCCTAGAGGATGTTTTTCTATGATTTTTAGAGGGTTTTCTTGATTTTTATTCTGACCGGAACCTTGTTAATTTAAGCGGGTCTGTTTTACGGTTACCAAGTGTCATTTAATTCTTAGATTGCACATAAACCCATTTCTGATTAATTCAACCCACTTTTTATCTTATTTGGACCATTTGACCTATGTTTTGCTTCTGAGAAATCCCGTTTATGTACTGCAATGGTAAAATTGCAGTTTTAACCTTTATTTCATGTTTTCTTCTCAGAGCACTTGTTCCTTCAGTTAAGCCTTCTTCTAGGTTATGTAGGAGCTTTTATCTTCTTTATTGGGTCAAAATGAGCTAGTTATGGCTCATGATGAGGCCCTCATCAGGGTGCACAGGTCCTTCAGAAACTTTGCATAGGATGGGATTTGTTTGATAGCTTCCAACAGAGGCAAGTTGATCCAGACTTGCCTAAAAGTGTCCAATCTCCTCTGTCCTATCCTTGGCTTTAGGTGAGCCAATAGAAGATTCCATAGGAGCAGATACGTGCTCTTGATAGGGCACCCTCGGCTTCCTGGTAGAGGGGTCGTCATGGCGGGAGAGGGGTGGTGGAAGGATGACATCCTCATTGTGGGTGATTTCAAGCGAGGGAGAGCAGTGTGGCTCTTCCTCGGTGGAGATGGAAGTCGGGTCAGGTGTAGAAGGGGAATTATAAGATGTAACCGTAGGAGTGTTATTAGGCTTGTCAATTTTCTTTCCACTCCTTAGCACGGTCACAGCTTGGCTGTGCTCCCTGAATACGATCCCCTTACCCTTAGGGTTCTCCTCAGAAGAGCTATGCAGCTTCCCCGGATAACGTTGCCTAACTGCCTCTGTAAGATGACCAATTTGGGATTGCATATCAGTAATCATCTTATTCTGAGATTGGATGACCATATTCTGATGCTCTTGCATTGCTTTCATCGTGGCTTTAAGTTCATCCATCTCAGAGGGCTTATTCTGAAGAGGGTTTTCATAGGATGGTTGGCATTTAGGTTGGGGAGGTAAGGATCTTGTATTCCTTGAGTTAGAAGCATCACCTTGCTTCCAAGAGAATTTAGATGGTTCCACCACCTAGGATTATAGGTATTGGAATAAGGGTTATTGTGAGGAGGTGGGTGAAAACCTTGGGCCGCATTCAAGTTGGCTTGAATCAACTCAGGGAATTGATTTGCCTAGTGGCACTCCGTAGTGTTGTGTGTTGTGCTTTGGCAAATGGAGCATTCACTTGAAGCCTAGAAGATAGAGGCTGCTTGCGGGTTCATGCCGGGGTTTGCTAAAAGCCTATCAAAGTTTTTATTCAATATTGAATATGATAAGCCAAATCCTGAGAAGCCCCAGTTTCATGGGCCTCCATCTTCCTCTAAAAGATTGATGGTTTTCTTTCTTGATAGGCAGAGGACAAATGTATGGAGTTGTCACTTAATGTTTCAAATGATGCCTAGGCTTCATCCTCAGTTTTGGTCATGAAGGTTCCTGCATAGGCTGCATTGATGGTTTGCCTGTCTTTCAGATAATCCATTATAGAACCTTTTGACCAACTGCCATCTTGGCACTTGATGGTGGGGGCATAACCTAAGAAGGTCATTAAAGCGCTCCCAAGTCTCATGAAATTGCTCCCCTTCCTATCGAGTAAAACCCATAATCTCTCTTCTGTAATTGTTGGTCTTACTCATAGGAAA
Organism: Thalassia testudinum; assembly: GCA_037157565.1. Taxonomy (NCBI): domain Eukaryota; kingdom Viridiplantae; phylum Streptophyta; class Magnoliopsida; order Alismatales; family Hydrocharitaceae; genus Thalassia; species Thalassia testudinum. The sequence goes on from JAZHRO010000080.1 coordinate 2,558,844, forward strand.
ATACTTTTTCAAAAATTCTCCCTTAAGGGTGGCCCAATCATTTACCCTTACATTGAGGGTATGATACCAATGCTTGGCCTTATCCTTTAGGGAGAATGGAAATAGAGTCCTCATCGGGGCTTCATCAGTAAAGCCCTGGAGCTTTACTGTGGAATAGATCTCAATGAATTCCTCCAAATGCTGGTAGGGGTCCTCCTTAGAGTACCATAAAGGGATGGCAACAAAGATATGGTACTGCTCTTGATCCCATATGGATTATGCCCTGCTGGTCACCTCAGTTCTTGTGCGGATTGGTTGGTTGGAATAAAATAGTCCCTCAGGGTCCTTTGTTGATTTTCTCCTTGATTAGCCATGCCTTCTTGTTTCTCTCCTAGGTGAGCTCTCCTAAGAATTCTCTCGGGCTTAAGATCAAATACTAGACTGCCCTCAAGTGAGCATCTACCAAGCATACAATATCAATCACAATTCAAGTCTTGTTGATTGAGTAAGTGAAACCTCCACTCCAAAGATAGGTCAAAAGGTCAAGGCTTATCCCTTAGTTCCCACATAAGTGGTATAAGAGGGTTGATGACTTAAGATCTTAACCTTCTTTGTTGTGGAGGTAGAATTGGTTGATATAGATGGCCAAAAAAGTTATTCACTGCAATTACGCAACCTAATTCAACCTTTGAGTGCCCTCAGACCTATACGTTGCTTAGATGATACTCCCAGGTGATCAAGTGAGAAGTTACTCCAAGGACGAACAAAGGGATGCAAGTAGGGCGAACCCTTCCTTTGAGGCGATGTGTATGGGGTGCCTCTTAGCTACCCTTTTATTCCTTTAAGGGGTGTACCCCTCTGTGAAGTATCAAAACACTTGTTCAAAAGAGAGTACCACCACCACAAAGCACGATAGGAGGGCCTGCACCAATAAAGAGATAGGTGCTTATAGCCTTAAGGGATTGAGCCTTAGTGTGGTGCCTAATGTGCGTGCTCAGTGTCAGAAGTGTGCATCACACCGCAAATCTTTTTTTTATTTTTTATTTTGAAAATGCAGACAAGTCCCTTTGAATCAGATCAAGTGTGATTTGATTTTAAGGTCGAATCTGATTATCAGTCCACTTTCAGTTAGGCGACCACTGAATTAGTAACTTCAATCAACTTTGTGTTCTTGAATTTTAATTCGAATGCAAATCGTGAACAGGAGCTGGATGCAAAAGTTAGAAAGGTGTACCTATCTCCAGCAATCTTCATGCCAATATGCTCACAATGCAACAATGAGATCTAATGTGCTGCTCAATCACCCTAAATGAATGCACCTAATGGCATGCAACTCCTAAACAGGCAGCTCGATATTTTCTTTTGTTTGTTTTAGAGGCAAGCAAGCAGAAAAATGAATCACGCACGTAGAAGAATGTAAACCCTAGTAGCTAAATAATGTGGGGACAGCCCCCCAAAAATTTAGCCCCAATTACTACAAGGGAGAGAAGACAGAAATAAAATTTGTGACGAAGTATAATCTCCTGTGAAAGTGGGATCGAGGTCACCTGCATCTTCTCCTTGTGTGGGCATCACTCAAGGTTGATGTTGCCGCTCTGCTGCGCTAGTCACCCCGTCAGATTCCTCGCACAAAAAGATAAAGAATGATCAGATAATTGCGCAACTCAAAATACTCAGAAATAGTCAGGAGAATTTATTACATCTATTGCCTCCCTGGCAATGGCACCATTTGATGGAGAGAATTTTGCTTGATTAAGAAGATAATAGAATGATATGTCGTTGTAATTTCTGTTATGGAAATCTCTCAATCAAAGATTAAAATAGATATCAATTTAAACCACAAAAAGGATGTCGTATCCACAGTGAGGAATAGATCCAATCAAATCACAACTATGTAGAAATTGAGTTCTCAGGAGTATTCATCAAATCAATGCATATGCTGCTCTAAATGTAAACCCCAAATTTAAGGAAAATTCAAGGGCTATTGATGTAAATTTCACATAATAAAATAGTTCATGTGTAGGGGCATATGTGTACATTTTACTTACATGCAGACTAAAGTGTAAATCAGAATTCAAATATGATGTATATTGAGATGGATTTCAAGGGCTGAACAATTATGTGGAAGAATAAGCATAGGGCTGCAATTTCCCCTCAATTTAATTAATTAAACAAATCAGAAAAATAAAGTTTGACAATGGTAGTGTTCGTAAATTTTAATTCGAAGGGAAATGGAGGAATTCCCTTCTCTCTTCTTCTCACGTGTGGAGGCGTGGTGGCTGGTCGACTGAAGCTTGGTGGTGGTGCGTGGGAGAGAGACGGTTGCAACGGTGATGGAGGCACGACCAGAGGTGGCTTGTGGTGGTCAGCTGGAGGAACGGTCTTCGACGGCATGGAGGTCTTGCGAGCGACGATGATCTCTCGTGGGCGGCGGCTGTCTTGCTTAGAGGTGGAGGCTTCAACAGTGAGGGCATGGTGAGTGAGTAGGGAATGTCGATGTGAGTCGAGGAGGTTGGAAGAGGGTGGATGGCGTGGGAGAAGGAGCCTGTGTTTTGGGTTCTTTGTTGCAAATAGGAGAGGCATAAGAAGAAGAAGAGGAAGAAGGAGAGGAAGAGGAAGAGGGAGTGGAGAGTGCAAGCGACTGGAGCGCTGGTGAAGATGCACGTGGCTATGCGAGCTGGAGCGTGGGGGCGTTGACACATCGCTTGCGCAGGTAGCGGGTGGGTGCACGCACAAAGGCGTGGCTACGCGTGGATCTGCTGCACACGGGCGTTGTGCGTGCCTGGCAGCGCTCTGCAGCGAGGGAATACTGGTGCGCAAAGGTGGTGGATGTGAAGGGACGATGGCAGGTAGTTGAGTTGAAGGTGTTGATGGCACGCACACACTCTGTCACCGTGTGTGCTTCGATGGTGAGGACGATGTTGAGGACGTGGAGGCCACAGTGTTCGCTGAAGTCCATGGTGCATGCTTCCTTCACGGTGAAGATTGAGAGCCTGACAGAGATCTTTTTTCCCCTGGGGCCGACTGTGCCTCTTTTTAACTCTTAGTTTGTTTCTTCAGCCGAGATCCACTCCAACAATCTTGGTGATGGGGTGGTTGCGAGATTGTGGAATGCACTATCACCTTGGATGGGCACGAGTGTGTTGTTGGCCGTTGGTGGGAACACGAAGAGGCGTGCGGCATTGCGCTGAGGCTAGAAGGAGTTGCATCTTCTGCAGGAAGGAAGAAAACAAAAGAAAAACAAATAGGGTTATTTATAAAAATCATCTAAACTAATGCATGAAATGCATGTATGCCCCTATATGTGAACATTAATTTATTTACACATCAAAGTATGCTTTGTATATGTAGATGCTAGCATAATAATTAGGCATTTATGTATTAATTAGACTACAAATGTGGTCTCACCACTTAGAGAGAATTACCTTCCTTGGAGTGGGTTCTCTCGACTTATGCTTTTGGGTACATAGTTATTTCAGAAATTTAGCGTAAGCTGGGATGTGCTTAATAGCATCGAGGAGTGGAATATTGATCTCTACGATCTTGAATAAATTCAAGATCTCCTCGTTGCTATCTAAGGTTTTCTTCTTCTTGGTTTTCAATAGGGCTTCAGGGAATGGGATATGGGTGGTATTTTCAATTTTCGGGCCCTGGGCCTTATTTTCTTCTTCAATCTCCTCTTTCTCAAGCTCCCCAAGGTTTTGGCATCTAGAAGGTAATTAAGGATTCTAGGTCTGCTTTCCACTTCTCAAGGTGACGGAGTTTGCAGAGGCATATGGGTTCGGGTCTTGAGGTGGGTTAGTGAAGATTGGAGGGCCTTGATTGGTCATGTATCCAGGAGAAGAAGAGGAGGGACCCTGCTCAACCACCTGAGCATGTGCGTGTGGGTACCTTTGATTCTCGTACACTTGGGCTTTATTACCCTGATTTTGCACATTGCACGGGTTGGGTACAGGTTGGGATGGTAGAGATCCAGGCTGTCGGGTGTTAGCAATTAAGCCGGACTGCAAGTTATCCAATGATGTCTTCATTTGCTACATAAGCTGAAGCATGGACCCTTGCATTTCCACCATATAACAGTTTAAATCAGCCTACCCTACAGATTGTTGGGCATTCCAAGATGGTTGAGTAACTGGTCTCGGTGGCAACTGGGTGTATACTTGACCCTGACCCATAGGTCTTTGAGATGCATAGTTGCTGGGTTGAGTTTGGGTCTGTTGCCCTTGACTTTTACAGGAGAAGTTAGGGTGGTTCCTTCAACCCGAGTTATAAGTGTTGGAATACGGGTTGGACCTAACATTCTCCTACATTACATACGCATCCTGATAGGATGAGGATGGAAAGAAGGAAGGATAAGAAAAACTAGGATCAAAGGCCCCAGTTTGGAACCCATAAGGTTCCGAGAAATCTTGGCTCACAGGTTGAGCTGATTCAAGTTGGTTCACGAACTCCCGCCCCATGGGAGCTCGTGAGGAATGGAATCCCGAATTATGGGATTGAGTAAGTGTAGAAGTGTTTCCCGAATTCCCAGACATCCATTCTTCCATTCTTTTAGCAACCAAGTCCATTTTATGAGGCTTATTACAAATAAATTCCATGTCAAATGAATGAAAATCCTGTATCTCATTAGCATTTGACCTGGGTTGTTGGGACTGGTTAAATGCATCCATGGAGATGTGATTAATGGAGTTCTTGCTCATTTCCTCAAACAGGTCGTATGCACTATCTGCATCCTTGTTGAGGAAATTACCTCCGTAGGAGGCATCCATGTGATTACGGAGTTGTTCAACCAACCTGTGATAGAAAATCTACATGAGTTGCCATTTCGGCACCTCGTGGTGTGGACACTTCCTTAAAAGTTCCTGGAATCTCTCCCAGGCTTCATGAAACGGTTCCCCCGGCTGCTGGGAAAAAGTGGTAATTGTCTGTTGCAAGGCATTGGTCCGTCCGATTGGGAAGAATTTCTTCAGGAAGACTGGCTTAAGAGCAGCCTATGTTTCTATTGTCCTTCCGATGGTTCGGTACCAATGTGTGGCCTTATCCCTGAGAGAGTGGGGAAAGAGCCTCATGATCATTTGCTCTTCGTTCACATTCCTTGCTTTGGTGGTCTGAACCAAAGTGGCCAGATCCTCCAAGTGTTGCAATGGGTCCTCTGAGCCAAGCCCATGGAAATGCTTAATCAAACGTAAGACTTGGGGCTTGATTTCTATGTCTCTAGTGGAAATCATGACGCTGGGACATTCCCCATAGTTTGAAGGATCATAGAAATCCTTCAAGGGTCGAGTGCCCTGACCATTCCTTCATTGGAACCATTGCTGCATCAGCTGCAATTCTTCCAACTACCTCTGAATCAGCTCCTGTTGATTCGGGGGTGAGGGAGGTTGTTGTTGACCAGCCATGGGATCTGCTTGGCTATAGCTCAACCTTCGCCTTCGGGAATGGTCTAAAGGTCCTTCCAATCTAGGGTTTAATGACCTCCTTCCAAGCATACATTGGAAGGAAGTCGGAGGGTGGGGAAGAGAAGGAACCTTGCAGCACAAAAATACAAGCCTGTCCTTAGGTTGGGTAGCCTAAAGGTCTACAGACTTTCAGAATCAATCCTAATATTTTGGATGATTTAGTCTACTTATGTCCAGGCAATCCAACCAGTTAGAAGGAGGGACTGGGGAGAAGGTTTTTCCATTAGCTTGCGCCTCCAGTTCCTAGTGTACCCCTTAGCCACGATCGTTTGACCCTACTCCTCTAGCCAGACATCTGATTGACTAGTGTAAGTAGGTTAATCGTGAACAATCTCAATCTGGATCCCGACGAGCGAACCAGTCCTTAGGGCCAACATCTAATCAATTTAGTTAGGGTTGGGATATTGGTGCTTCAGGAATGTGATGGGCCCTTAATGGGTTGTGCCATTAATGATTTATTTAAGAATGTGTGAATGTGCACAACCAAGAAATTTTCAAGAAAGATTATTAATGATGAGGTGAGTTTTAGGGATCGAATCTTGGTTAGTAGCTTTTAGGATTCAAATATTAGGTGTATTCAACAAGGTTTTGTGAGGCAGACCAAGTTTTGAAAGCACAAGTTCAAGTGTTTTTTCCTTTATAAATCAAGAAAATATGGAGTGCCTGGCTTGACCTAAATATTGAATCCTATGGAGTAGCTATAAAATGAATTTCTTTTAAATTAGGTATGTGGCCCAAATAATTCAATCAATCAGTACAAATGCACCACCGATTAAGGCACACAGAAAGGTGATTAACCTAATATGATTTCTACTCCTTTATGTGTTGAATTGGTGTATCGGTTCCATAGGTCGGAATCCCGGTTGAGTAGATCAAAATCAAGTTAGGTTATGTGTATCAAATGTGGGTGTATAAAGCGTGTATATTAATTCATCCCATAGAAAGTATCTTTTTTTATATATATAAAATGTGGGGCTAAAATGAGTGGAGGTGGCAAACAAGACAAACAATTCTATCCTAGGGTTTATGCAAGCACCAAAGTACATTTGGTCTTGGTTATGAGTGTGGCAAAATGAAACTGGTGGGGGGGGAATGTGGGGGACACATATAAAGTACTCTACCTGCACTTTACTCCGGTCTACTACACTTGAATCTCCATGCTAGGGTACCTGCAAGAAAATAGATCAGAGATAAGCGACGTTAGTAATATGTAAATGCAAAGAAGCACAGAAAATAAGAAAGTAAATTCCGTTGCCTCCCCAGCAACGGTGCCAAAATGATGAACGTGTTTCATGTGGCAGAAATCGGGGTTTGGAGGAACCCGTCGTCCTAGTCGCAAAACCCGTTATCAAATACAATTTTACCGAAACTCAATGGGAGTCCTGAGTCGAACACAGGGAGGCGACGTTTGCTTTGCTTGAAAACTATGCTCCGTTTTGTTTCTTTTTGGTATTTTGAGGTTTCATTTTTTTTTTGTGTTTTTGAAATAAAAAGACAAGTAGAATAAATTCACAAGAGAGATGGAATCAAATATGAAATATTACACAAATATCTATTACAATAATCTACAAAAACATAAAAGAGAGGGAGGTGAGAAGGAATCTCCTGAATCGGTTGTTTGGCGAGACGACGGCGCCTAGCGAAAGCTTGGACGAAGGAGTTGAGGAGCGGGACGATGTAGGTGAGATGCAAGAGGACACCGGGTAGAGGAATGCTTCATCGAGGCTCTAGAATGGTGGTGAGGAGGTGGAGGTGATCTGCTATCAGAATGGAGGTGGGAGGATGGTTCCAAGGAGACCTATGAAGGTGATGGGATGAGGGATGAATATTTGGTGGGATAAAGAAATGCTACACTAATAGGAGGCCTTTGGAGCTTGAGAGTAAGCTCTAATGGAGCTTTGGTAGGCTACTAGATCTTAGGAGTACGTGGGAGTAGAGTAGGTAGAGATAGTTTGGAATGGGGTGTGTAGGTGTGTATATATAGTGGTGGAATGGGGGTGGTTTGCTTGGGTGGGCCTTTAGTGACATTCAAGACGTTGCTATAGACCTGACAGAGACATTGCTAAAGCATTCACATGCCTTGGTTGGCACTTGGAAACTTGTTGCAGCTGGGGTAGGGCACGGCAATCGTTGGCCGTTGGATCAGGCATGGACGACTGTGATCGCAAAGGAGAACGCACGCCCGCAGCCACTTGAAATCCGCATCACTGGTGCATGCGTTGGCAGTCGTCAAATGTGGCATCACACTGCTGAGGATCGCCTACAGATCACATGTGCTTTGATTTGAATCGCGCGCCTTATGCAATTGCGAGGATCGAACGATGGGTGCCACTCTTGGTTATCTTAAATGCACACCCTAGATGGCACACGTGCGATCTGGCATGCACCCTCACGACTATGGGCGATGTATGATGATGCGTGGTGAATCTCTACCGCTCGATCGAGATCAAGCGGCCCTATTTCAGCTGGTGCTGTAGCGAGCTCAGTGAATTGCGGCTCGTACTCGCGCTCGCTATTTGAGAGTGTTCGTCTTCGCCGTTGTGCTAAAACGACGCTTTGTCGAGCAAAGGGCAGTGTAGCCGTGTGCGCCTTGGCCATTGGATGAAGATCCATCGGTAGAGGTGCATCCTTGCTTGAGGCCGGCATGATGGCTCAGGTGAGGGGGGGCAACTTGGATGGTGCCACGTAGTGTCATCTGGGACGTCTGGCTTTACCTTCTTGTAGAGGATGCTATGAAGCTCTAATTAAGGTGATTTTCACATTGATGGACTACGATCGTCACTCCAGATTCATCGGTACGGTTGGATTCTTCATCTGAAGCCCGTAAAGATGTTGCACTACCTCCTAGCCATGTAAAATGGGAGAATTAATAAACATAATATACAACTATCGTAAATGCCATGCAATGGATGTTATGCAGTATTTATAACATGTTATGCAATGCTAAGCCTAGGAACTATCATAAATAAGCATTTTATCATGAATTCATGTGTGTTTATCCCCTTTCCACCATGGACAACCACCAAAGGGTGGCTAATCACCCATAAACACCACCAGCTACACCACTTTGGTTGGCGCCTGATAATGAAAAAGTGTGATTTGATAAAATTAGGGTTTTAAGTCATTGCAACACGCAAATCCATAATCATTTTTAAATTTGTAATCCTAGATAGTGGTGGTATCTAAGGTCATCCAAGGAGGCAAGTTTGCAATTTTGAAAACTCTCACTTGAAATTGGGAAATCAGTTTTTTTTGTAATTTTTGAATATAAGATTTTTTGGATTTTTTAAATAATGGGGAAATGAAATATACTTTGCAAAGAAAGACTACGCCTAATTGCTAAAACCTAAGTCACAGGAATAACCTCTCTCTAAGCTCACCCTAGGAACATGAAGACCTAGGGTAATTAGAGAAAGGGTATGAGTGCACTAGAGAAAAAAGCAATTAATAAAATGCGATAAAATTTGTAGAAAGGCAACTTTGATATATGGAGAAAATTGTTTTACAAAAGCTTCTAGTAGAGGAATGCTTCTACTACAAAAATAAAAACACAAAATGATGAAACAAAAATCCTCTTGGTGATGTTGGTGAAGAGGAGAGAGTCCTTTCTCCAAGCTCAGCTACTCCTCGGCTTGAAAAGGATTCCTCCAAATCCCTTCTTGATGTGCTCCTCCAGAGATGATGTAGTCTTCATTGGCAAGCCCTTAGTGGGAGTGCCCTAGCTCCTCCAAGAGTGGAAGGATTCCACTCTAAAACCTCCCCCTATGGTGGACATGAACCACCCTAAAGAATCTCCTTTAGACGTCCTCCTTACATGGCTGGACCTCTGGCAGGCATGGGCATAAGAGAGAAAGGGAGAGGGGAAGGCCCCAAGGGGACAAAGTGTCCCCTTAATCTTCTTCTTCTCCTTCTTCTATTGTCCATGGACTATGGTGGAGTATGATGACTCTACAATTATCAGTGTTAATATTATCAATTAGAGTCAATTTTTAGGGTACTTGTGCGATAATATCATAACATAGTGGGTTTGAGAGGATCGCATGCATGTTGTGTTATTTCATGATTAAGATTGCTTAGAATTAATATTTAATGACCTTGTGTGCAAGTGCATTTTGAAATAGGTCTCAGATGAGTAATCGGACTGTACGGATGCATCCAGATCGACAAATGGAGTCCAATGGACTCAAAATCACCTCAATCTGACCTCCGTAGCTCCCACAACAAGTTCGAGGAAGATCAATGGCCAGGGGGTAGTGTGACATCTTTACGGGCTTCAGATGAAAGATCCGACCGTATGGATGGATCCAGAGCAACGATCGCAATCCGACAACGTGGGAATCATCTCGATCCGAGCACCATGGCATCCTTTACAACAAAAAGAAGATGGATAGCCCAGATGGAGCACCAACACCGGCCATGAGCACCTACCACCGAATCCTCTTCACCCTCATCATCAAATCTCCACCGTTGGATCAAGATCCAATGGCCTAGAAGCCACCTCCACCGCATGCTGTTGGATCCTCCTTGCGACAATCCTTTGGGCGTAGCACGACGGTTCTGATCGCAGCTCGCAGAGGGGTGCGGGTTCTAATCCCTACAACCTCCCATCAAGCGTAATTGAAGTAGGAGCGCAAGTAAATAGCGGCAGCACAGCAAGCAGCACACACGTGCATGCATGTGTGTGGAGTGAAGCGCAGCCCAGCATAACGCGCGCTTGCGCATGCGCGTGACATGCCACATGGGGCGTGCAAGCCAGCACACGCATTAGAGGCTGCGGTCGTAAGGGCGGGGGATATGGCGACGCATGCGGCGAGTCTTCAATGACACTTTGAATGCCGCTGTTGACCTGAGGATGATTTTTGGCCTTCTCCCTCCATTATAAAAGGGCCTACCCCCCTCCACTTTTGTCCATCATCTACCTAAGAAACTCCACCACTCCTTAGAGCTCCAAGCAAGGTTGTGAAGATGCCAAGCTGCCAACGGTAGTCCCCCACCTTCATGCCTGCCTCGATGCTTTCTTCTTCCTTATTCTTAGTTTTATTTTCTTTGGATATTGTAGTTCATTTCTTTCATTTATGCATTCATCTACATATTGTTGAACACTACATTTGATAGTCAATAGAGTAAATATTTAATATATTGTTCTCATATCTCTATTATGATTCTCTAACCCTATCTCCCTCTCTCTCTCTCTCCCTATCTCTCTTTCTTTCTCGTTCTCTCTTTCACAAATGAATCAAACGATGAATTTTTCTGACTCTAAAGAGAGTATTCGATCTGATTTCATGCCTCCCTATGTTTGACACTTGGACTCACGTCCGATTCTTCTTATTAAAATTGACGTCGTAAACGTGCTACAATGAATGATTTTACACAAATGCATTTTGCGACGGTCAGTTTTGGCATCGTTGCCAGGGAGGCAAGGAATCTTTTACTCGCTTTCATTTTCTTGGAAATTAATTGTATTCATGTTATCTAACTTACTCTTCTCTCTCTTTTTATGGTTGCAAGAAACACGTGCAACGGCAACGAGAGGAGAAGGAATCAGGTTTGGTTGAAGGAAGCGCAAGAAGAAGATTGCCATCAATCCGAAGGTTCGATCTTGTCTTCCGACGATCAAATGGTAGCTCGTCATCCTAGGACTTAAAAAAAATGGTGTTATAAAAGAAAACCTCTCTTTTGTTTGTTGAAGAAAACACCAAGATTAAGTTTTCAACCTGTTAACTCCGCAAAATCATTTTCTTTATTTGGGTTAAGGACACGATTAAAGGACCTTTAACTCCTCTAAAAAATTTAAGAAAAATCTCAGAGGTGCTCCTTCCAATAGGCGAACTCCACCTCAATTTTCACCGTGACAAATTCGCTATTGGAAATGTGCAAAGTTGTCCTGAGTTCTAGAGATCTATAAGTTGTTCTTGTTGCTGTGAACTCCACTCAGCTTGGATTTGTGAGAGATTCATATTTCTTGAAACCTCTTGAAATTCTCTACACTTCATCTGAAGACTAATTTTGCATTTGAAATTGATTAGTGCCTGTTCTGATCAAATCTTAAACTTGCACACTATTCTAGAAGTTCTGGACAGATTGACCTCGTCTTGAAAAATTGTGAATTTGGGTGGTCTATCATCCTCAAAAAATTTTGAAATTAATTTTTTTGAAAATCTTATTCTATTTTGGTTAAGATAGGGTCATTGCTTGTTTTCATTGGACCCTTCTTGATAGAATCTTAAAAAAAGATTCATTGAGTAGAAGCTGCACACCCTAGGATCTTCCACACTGGGGAGTTTTTAACTTTTTAGTCACACAAAAGGCATTAAAGAAAATCAATCTTCAGCAACCGTGTGACTATACATTTGTGTCTTATTTGAATGCATAAACAAGTGAAATTTTAAAATCCATTAAGCAAGATTCAAATTTTAAAAATCACACATCTTAATCTTGATTGTTTAAGAAAACTTGTTTTGGCATTGGGTCTTTGCACCCAATTGTGCACATGGCTTAAACTGAAATTTTAAGGGCACTAACCCCCCTAACACCCTTCACTTAATCCTTGAGCACAAGGACTAACCTAACCCTAAAATTTAAGTAGACGTTGGCCCTAAGACTCAATGAGTTCGTTTCAGGGTATTTTCCTAAACGCATAGTGAATTAGTGATGTCTGCTTGCTCCAAAAGGTGCTGAGTTGGGAGGCTCGATTGTCAAACAACTTAAGCAAGTCGAGGTTTGGCATAATTAGCAGCCTTCGGGACATGCTCCCCCTGCTTCACCTTCCCAACTCTACCTCCTTCAGGAGTAAGGACAACACGGAATTCATCGTGTGGTCGGAATCTACTTCTAAGGTGTAAGTCGCCTAGGTGCACATTATTGGGCTTAGATTTGTTTGCTTGATTGTGCACACACTTCTCGCATCTGTTTCCCTTCACATCTCTCCTGGTTCTTCTCCAGTGTATGCACGGGAGGCAATCACTTCATCCCGAATTGGTTGCTTTAGATAGAGAAACTATGAGAAAACTTGATTTTTCTATGGGTAGGACTGAGGACATGGCCAACCCACGAGTTGAGGAGGTTGAGGACCAACCTCAACCCGATGCCATTGCCATGATTCAGGCTTAGATTACAGCTAACCATCAACTTTAGCAACAACAGATTCACACCATCCTACAGGCCATACACCGACTACAAAACCCTCAGGGGTAGAATCAAGGGTAGAACCCTCAAGGACAACCCCCACTGAACCCACCTAACCCACCACCACCCCTTGAGGGCCAACCAAGGCCTCTCCGTGTTTTTTACAATCCGTTTACCATCCTGGTAGAGCCATACCTTAGGGTACCCGAAGGGGGAGATGATTTTGAGCTAAAACCCAATGTCCTTAGCTTGATTCAATGGGAGCTCAGATGAAGACCCTTTCCAACACCTAGAAGACTTTGATCGGATTGCACAAATCGTAAAACCAAGGAACATCTGTTTGGATATTGTGCTAATTAAGATGTTCCCGTTCTCCCTAAGAGACAAAGTGTCTCATTGGCTTAGGACTTTAGGGAGACCCATCTTGACTTGGGAGGAATTAAGACATGCTTTTCTTAAGAAGTCTTTTCCCATAGGAAAGACTAATGCCCTTAGGAGAGCCATCACTACATTTACCCTACAAAGTGGAGAGCAATTTCATGATGCGTGGGAAAGATTTATTGAATTATTGAGGAAATGGCCACACCATAAGGTTCCAAGGTGGCAATTGGCCTAGATTTTCTACCATGGTCTAGACAGCAACCTTAGGAATTTCATGGATGCCTCATGTGGAGGCAATTTTCTAAATAAGGATGAGGAAAGCACGTTCGAGCTCTTTGAGTCAATGAGTGAGAACTCGCTTGATAACGCCTCCATGACCCAATTTAATCGGTCCAATCAACCCCGTGGTGGGATTTATGAGGTACAAACTAATTTTGGAATGGTTGACATGGACATTATAGCCATGAAATTGGATCGGGTTGAGTTGGTGGATAAAAAGATTGACGAGTTATTGAATCAATCCCGAACCCCAGTACAAACCTTCTCCTTAGCAAAAGGAACACATGATGTGGATCTGGTTCAGTCTATGAACCAAATGCACTTGGAACAACCCCTGACCATGTTCCAGGGAGGTACCTTTGCTCCCTCAAACTCTGATTATTCTTTTTCCTCCCCCTCGACACCTTTTACCTTTGAAGATGCCCATACAATGCAGGGATATTCTAAGCTTGACCCTTTCTCTAACACTTACAACCCTGGATGGTGCAACTACCCAAACTTTGCTTGGTCAAATAAAAAATCAAACTAATTTCAAAACCAGCCTAGGCAAAACCCTCCCTCCTTTCAGCCTAATCCACCTACCAGACCACCCTATAACCAGTATAGGGTGGCTCCTTTGCAGCAAAATCAAATGGACACCCTAACTAAAATGATGGCTGATATGAATCAGAAACATCAGGAGGAGATGGCATTAGTGAAGGTATAGTTGAGTCAGCAGTTGGATAACAAACAACAGGGGTCCCTTCCTTTTCAGCCACAACCAGACCCGAGGAATGTAATGAATAGAGGCCACAATCCTTAAGGGTTCCAACCAAATCAGGGGCATGCTCATATGATTCAACAAGTCCCATAGAAACCTCTTGGGTTTGTTGCCTCTTCTTCTTCACAAGGTCCTAACCTTGGTTCCAATGCCTCAGCCAATGCGGTTACCTAGAGAAGCAACACTCAAACCTAGGACCCCAAATGGCCAACCCCTCTCATGACTTCCCTACCTGAGACGCTTGATTCTGAGGACGAGCGGGAGGAACCCAAGGATCAAGAGCCTGACCCAGTTCAAACCCAAATCCAATACCCTGAAGCCTTGGACAAAGTAATGAATAAGAAAAATGTGGTTGAGAACGAGGAGTTGTTGGAAATTTTCAATCAAGTTCAGATCAATATACCTCTCCTCGATGCAATCAAACATATCCTGGCTTATGCAAGGTTTCCAAACGATGTTTGCACACCTAAGCGTGAACTAAGAAGCCAAGCACCTAGGATGGTAGTGCTCTCAAAATAAGCTAGTTCAGTGATATTGAGCAGCCTACCTCCTAAAAGAACTGACCCTGGAGTGCCTCTGATATCATGTAATATTGGTGACATGATGTTTGATAGAGCGCTCTTGGACTTAGGTGCCTCAATTAGCTTAATCCCGACTACCCTTTATCACCAGTTTGGATTTGGAGAGTTAAAACCCAGACCTGTGTCTATCCAACTGGTCAACCGATTCGTGAAAACCTCGAAAGGGGTAGTCAAGGATGTAATTGTTCGGGTTAAGGACTTCTACTTCCTAATTGACTTTTTAGTCCTTGAACAACTACAGAACACACCCATCATCCTAGGTGGACCCTTTTTGGCTACGACCAAGGCTAATATTGACTGCGACATGGGATGTATGGAAATTGCCTTCGAAGATAGGAAGATGCAATTGGGTATCTTCAAGGCAACAAAGTCATTTGATTGTGGATAAGTTGAGGAATGCAATCCCATGGAAACCCTGGTTGAAGAATGCCTAACTATAAGCTCTTTAGAAGACCATCTGATTCAACCAATTATTGACTACTCTGACCCATCCCAATCATTAGAGGTTGAAATCTGCAAAATTGATTACCACCGGCAACCTCCATTTAAGGAGATTGATGTTAATCAACTTTTGCCCTTTCCTTACCCATTAAACATTATCCCACCTGCACCTAAATTGAAACCTTTGCCTAATAACCTTAAGTACGTATTCCTAGGACATAATCAGACTTTTCCTGTGATTATCAATGCACACCTAATTAGGGACCAAGAACTTCGTTTGACTACTACCCTTTCTGAACATCGTGCAACTATTGGGTGGACAATTTCTGACTTAAGGGGAATTAGCCCTACTTATTGCACTCACAAGATTTATTTGGAAGATGGGGCTTGACCTACTCACCAGATGCAAAGGCGATTGAACCCGAATATGCGAGAGCTTGTTAAGAAAGAAACAATCATGTGGCATGATGCGGAAATCATCTACCCGATTTTCGATAGCCCCTAGGTGAGCCTTACTTAAGTGGTACCAAAGAAGACTAGGCTCACCGTGGTCACAAATGACCAAGGTGACTCCATCCCCACCCACACCACCATCATGTGGCGGGTGTGCATTGACTATCAAAAGCTTAATGAGGCCATAAAAAGGACCATTTTCCTTTACCATTCATTGATCAGATTCTCCAATGATTGGCAGAATGAAAATATTTCTGCTTCCTGGATGGATGTTCAAGATATAATGAGGTTACTATTGCATTAAAGGACCAAGAGAAGACCACGTTCACTTGCTCATATGGCACGTTTGCATTCCGTTGTATGCCATTTGGGTTATGCAATGCACCTGCTACCTTTCAGCGTTGCATGTTAGCCATCTTCTCGAAGATGGTGGGTGAATATTTGGAGGTCTTTATTGATGATTTCTCTATTTTTGGAGACTCATTCGACCATTGCCTTAGTAACCTAGAGAAAATCCTAAAATGATGTATCGAGGTCAACCTGGTTTTAAGTTGTGAAAAAAGCCATTTTAGGGTTCAAGAAGGGATTGTCCTCAATCACATCATCTCACATAGGGGCATAGAAGTTGACCGAGCTAAGGTTGATTTAATTTCCAAACTTCCACCTCCTACCTCGGTCAAGCAAATCAGATCGTTCCTAGGACACATTGGCTTCTATAGAAGGTTCACAAAAGATTTTTCCAAACTTTCCAAGCCCTTGAATGACCTTCTAGCCAATGATGTACTTGTTGACATGACACCTGATTGCATCAAGGCTTACACCACCCTTAGGGATACAGTCTCGACTGCACCTATTTTACAACCCCCAGACTGGTCCCAGAACTTTGAGATAATGTGCGATGCATCAGACTTTGCTATTGGAGCAGTCCTAGGACAAAGACAAGAGAAGAAACCCATGGCGGTCTACTATGTGAGCAAAACTTTGGATGAGGCTCAACGAAATTACATTGTCAATGAAAAAGAACTGCTTGCCATAGCTTTTGGATCAGAAAAGTTTTGATCATACCTTCTAGGATCCCACGTGGCTATTTACACTAACCACTCGGCTATCCAACATTTGTTAGCCAAAAAGGATGTTAAACCCAGGCTAATCAGATGGGTCCTGCTCTTGCAGGAGTTTGCCTAGAAATACGTGACAAAGTCGAATCTAAGAATGTTGTAGCCGACCACTTATCCAGACTTCACCCAGAACACATTGGACCCTTATTACCCTTAACCGACACATTTCCTGATGAACAACTTCTAGCCGTGCATGGAAAGAGTCTACCCTGGAATGTTGACTTCGTCAATTACTTATTGGTGGGTAGACTCCGCACGGCTTGTCTAGACAGCAGTAGGATAAGTTCTTGCCTGAGGCCAAGCATTATTTTTGGGATGATTCTATGTTGTTTAGACTTTGTGCTGAGCAAATCATTAGGGGGTGTATTCCTGAAGAGGAAGTTCAAAGTGTGCTATCATTCTATCATGACTAAGCATGTGGTAGCCCTTTCTCCGGGAAGAAGACGGTTACAAAAGCTTTGCAGTCCATTTTTTACTAGCCATCACCATTCAAGGATGCACATAACTTTGCAAAGACTTGCACTAGGTGGCAGACCTTAGGGGCTATGATCGGGAAAGATATGATGCCTCTACAACACATTTTGATCATCGAAATTTTTTATGTTTGGGGCATCGATTTCATGGGTCCCTTCCCACCATCAAACGATTTTGAGTATATACTAGTCTCAGTGAATGACATCTCGAAATGGATCGAAGCCGTACCCACCCGAAAATGTGACCATAAGGGTGTCATGGACTTAAGAAAAATATTTTTCCCAATTTGGTATACCTAAAGCCCTGATCATCGATGGTGGGAGTCACTTCATTAATGCCCAATTTCATGCCTTATTTAAGAAATATGGGGTCACTCATTGCATTGCCTCCCCGTATCACTCGCAAAAAAATGGGCAAACTGAGGTCTCAAATAGGTAGATTAAGAATATTCCGCAAAAGACCATGAGTTCTGACCGGAAGGATTGATCCACACGATTGGATGATGCCTTTTGGGCAAACAAGACCGCTTTTAAGACCCCGATAGGCATGTCACCATATTGATTGATCTTTGGCAAAGCTTGCTGCTTAACACGCAAAATCGATGTTTTAAAATCATTGTGTTGCAGTTTAATGGAAATCGCTTGTCAACAAATACAATTTATAACTTGAAAGATCACTTAGAAATGAAGTTCGAGGTTGAACATAAGGAGCAAGTATTGCATTCACGTGCTAATCTCAATTAAAGGCATAAATGAGCATAGAAATATGCCAATAATGATATTCAATGAAATGCTAGTTTGTCACATTAGATATTCAATGAATAATATAAGTATTTCAAGAGTTAAAGAGACTAAAAAGATAACTAAGACAAAATAATGGTGATTTAGATCACCAATTATTAGCCTAAGCACATGTATATCAATTACTCAAATGATGTTAAATAAATGAACAATACTTAGGTGTTTGATTTGAGAAGTAGACGACATAACCAAGCCTTGCTACAGTGCTTCTTCAAAGCGTTCTTCTATTTCTTCTCTTGCCTTCTCTGTAACCTTTCCTCTTCTCTTCCTTTCTTTTGCCTTTCTTCGTTAGCCCTTCTCTTCTTCTCACAACGATTAAGTGTTAGGCTTTTTCTTCTCTGAAGCAAAACCCACCCTCCCTCGCTCTCTCTCTCTTTCCTTTCCTCCTCTCCTCTTCTCTCAGAAAGCCAGGTAATCGGGTATCCAGATATGCATACCTGAGTCTAGGGCTGTGAGCTCAAGGTCGCAATCAAGGAGTGAGGGTCTGGGCTAAGCGGATCGTGAGGTGTATGAGAACCTGACCCCCTATGCTTGGGCGATAAAGCCATAGCACAAAATAAACTTATGCATGGTCGCACAAACATTTATTCATGATGTGGCACTAGTGCCATGCTTATTCTTCATGTGGACAATAGTAGTAGGTGGCCTTCAGTTGGCATCCTTGGAGCAGTCAATGCTCCCAATTGACCACCTGGGGATGTTCCTGGAGGTAGTTCGCACTACCTAGGGGTTGTGTCTGGAACGATCGTGGCCTTGAACACGAAGAACTACGTCAGAGGGATGACGCAGCGGTGGAGCTCCAACGTGATACCTGAAACACAAAGTATTGGCTAAAAGCCCGATTAAAAGGCTTAGGAGGATTGCCATGAGTCGTGGAAAGTGATGGTGGCATCCGTGGGGTGTGGGAGTGTGTTGAGTGGTCGGATGGAGTCAGGAAGTGAGTGTGATGGTGGGTTTGTTCGGGGGGGCATTTGGGTGGATAGAATGGAAAAATAGGAGAGGGCTTTTGGTCGTGGTGATGTGGCGGAGGTGTAGAACATTTTGGCAAGTTATTGGTGGGTTGTGGAGGTGGGGTGGACTTGCAAGAGTGGTGGCCGGAGCGGAGAATGAAGGTGGCTTGTGTATGCGTCAAGGGGTGTTTTTGGGATTTTTGGATAAAAGAATTAACCTAGAACTCTAGAGGAGCTAATCTAACCCTAAACTAATGGATGAAAGTGAAGATTTGCCCATGTTGGTGGTACGCCAAACGTGGGGAAGATGAAGCCTCCAGGGATAGGGACGGTAATGACGAGGGGAGATAGGCAACGGCTGCTGGTATTGTGGTGTGCTGAGGAAGGTGAGGGAAAGAAATCCGCTCCCTATGGCCTGTGAGAGCAGATGAGGAAGGTTTTCGAAGGAGGTCACCGGAGCTTGTGGAGAATTCGACTAGAGAGGAGGGAAGGAGATTCTTCGACCAAAAACAAGCTACGAATGTAAGGTTTGCATTGGGGTTCCTTATATTGGCCACAAGAGGTACTTTCAATCTTGGAAACCAAGCTTGAAAGCTTGGGTCTTACACCCATGTAGGATACCCACATCTCCCATGCATTTGCATTTGAGATTGGGAAAGAATTAGAGCCCAAGACTAGGCTTAGATTGTAGAGGATTCTCTCAAGAACCTCCCTTCGAAATTTGGAAGAGTTTGGCCGTGAAATCAGAGAGTAATCCCTGATTGAAGGTCGTTGGTGAAGTAGGTTTAGGAGTTGAAGGTGGTGGGGACCTGTTGGTGAAGAAGATGACAAATTTGGGGGGCTATTTGCAAAGAATTCGAAAGTTAGGGGCATAAGTGTGAGAGAAAGAGTCAGACTGAACCAAAATGCAAACTAGGTCAAGATGATCTCTGATTGGGACCAAATTTTGGTACAAGCCTAATTTGGATGCAAAAAATCTGTTGGTGAAGTCAGATTTTGGTTTTGGCTAAGTTTGATTGGGTAATTTGCGTAGAAACCTAAATTAGTGTAACTGTCTATCTGAGACTATTTTAGGTCAAATTGGGTTTCAATGGTCAAATCAAGCATATCAAATCTTAGGAAATATTTTTCTATGATATTAGAAAGGATTAGGTGAATTTTATACTGACTAGAACCTCAGGTATTTAAGAGGGTCTATTTTTAGGGTTTCAGATTCCATTAATTCTCAAAATATGTGAAAATCCATTTCTGTCTGCATGAACCCACTTATTAGACATTTATGAATATTTGACCTTCATTTAACCCCTGAGAAATCCTGTGATTGTTATGCATTTAGGATATTATGTTAAAACTGTAGATTTATGCCTATTTTCATGTTTATCTCTCAAAATGGTTTAGTGAATTATGGCCCTTTGGCAGTTATGTAGGAGCATTTATCAGTGGATTATAACTAATTAAAGGTAGATATGGCTGATGATGACGTTATCATCATACCCACATGCCTAACTTTTGCTAGTCCCTTAACAAAATCTTATTAAATGAACTCGAATTCAAGACCATGCTTTAATGTTCAAAGTCCTGATTTTTTCTTCCTTTTAGAAGTTAGGTCAGAATGCTAATAATAGGCCTAGAGGTACTCAAGTACCAACCAAGATCCAGACTTGACCAGCTTTAGCCTAAGTCTACCGTGAAGGTTTCTAAGGCCTATAGAAACTATTCAAATGTTTGTTGAACCCCGCAGGTAAAGTACCTGTGCTTATAACATGGTTAGCCCAGGTTCAGTTTGCAGTGCACTTTTTTTGTAAGAGTGTGAGATAGAAGAATTTTTTGCACCTTTAGAGAGATTTCTCTCTCCTTTTCTTTTCTTTATTTCTAGCTTCGGATTGGCTCAAAAACACAGCCTGTATCGGATTCCTTGCTCCCACCATCGATCCTCGCAGGGTCCCTAGCAATCGATGCTTCGAGATAGTACTGCTCATGGCAACCCCCAAAACCCTGACTTTCGACACTTCGAGATAGTGTTGCTCATGGCATTCTGTAGCTAAATTCAAGCCCTGGCAATCGACATTTCGAGATAATCTCGCCTATGGCATCTGAATCAGTACAAGGTGCTTACATGCCCCTAGTAGGATATTTAGATATCCTAGGAGACAAGCATCGAGGAGATGGTATGTTATTGCGCATCCTTGAGGGGAATTTCTCTCTTCTCTTCACTGGGAACTCATCCAAATCAACTTGTGTTGATAAGCCGCTCTTAATCTAGGTAGCTTTTCTAGAACAGAATAAATGCTTTTATGTGATTTTGATTATTAAGCACACTAAACCGAACTTGTGTGTGGATTAGGGTGCTTAGGTTGCCGAGTCCCACAAACTAGAGGTTAGTTAACGAGGTCAGATAATCCTTAAGCCTTAGACCTAATACGTAAGCTTTGCATTTTCCTCAACCACTTGAGGATTATTCGGATATTAACAGATACTTGAATGTTTAAGCCCTAAAACAAGTCCAAGAGCGTAAGATTAGCATTCATACTAATCTCTTTGTCTCTCTGTTCTTTTAGGACTTAATTTTTTCTTTTGATTTGGTTTAGAACTTAAGTAGATTCCATAATCATTTGCTAATGACTATCACTTTTCAAATTGTTGCTCCTTTGTAACATTTACAATCACCTCTTCATTTCCTCCTCAAGAATGATATGCAATTTAATCTCTCAAAATTTCCTCCCCTTTCTCCATTTTTTGTTCTTTTTCAATTTTTTATTTTTTTAATTTTTTGAATGTGTATTTTTTGTGAGAACCCTTCAAAAACTTGAATTTTTACGTGTTTGCAATTTAACACACCCATGCCTAAGTTTTGTAATGTCCTCATTGTAAACTGGAGGGTATGATATCATCTTGGGTTCAAGGATTAGAACAGGGTCAATGGGTGGGCGAACAGGGCAGGATGACTGCTGAGGTGATTTCAAGCTTTGATACGGATACCAAAGGTGGAGTCGGTTGGTCTAAAACTGAACTCAGAAGTGCAATAGACATAAAGATCAAAAGGATGATCAGAAGGGTCTCGGGTTTTTGGAATGACGAGTTGCCTCCCATTAAGTGCTAAATTCAATGCCTTCAGCCAAGCAAAATATGGTCAAGGAGGAGTGGTCAAATCAGATGAATTTTGTAAAACAAGCACCTTGATCAATAGCCTGGTTGATCCAACTAGGTACTTGTCTAGATCTACAGGCTGATGATGCAGCCCAAACCCAGTTAGTCTGGTGGGTTGATGGATGTGAATCAGTAGATGCATTGCCCACCAGATACTCTATGACTCAGAAGGATATGGTAGTAAGAATCTAGGGTTTGGCTAATTCCAATCAGCCTAGTTAGAGTAGGGGTCCTTAAAAGAAAAAGTGTCTGTGAAGGATGTAGGAACCCTACAAGAGTGACCAGAGAAAGATGGGATGTGGTTAGTAGTCTGATCGATGTCCAAAACCCAATTGAAAGATGGAGAAGAATCATGTGCGACCGGATCATCAAGAGGAGAATCAGAGTAGAAATTGATTCTGGTAGCAGGTTGGGGCTGGGTTTGGATTCAAGAAGGTTTTGTATGTAGTATAGAAGAGGTGGTTTCTTTCAAATCATTGACCTCAGTGTCAGAATCAAGGGTCAGGTCATAACTACTAAGGTCGTAAATAGGTTTGGAGTCATTAGGAAATAACAGTTCTCTGAAATCAGAGTAAGATTCAAAATCATTGGAGAACTTGAGAAGATTGTGTTCTGAATTCGATTACCGATTAGAGGTTCCACCACAGAAAGGATCAAGATGTGTAGAAGCAACAACCTGACTTGGAACTAACCTAATTTCATATTCTGAGCTCAAAAAGGTGTCCCTAAGAAGTATAGGCTCATGTTCTTGGCTACTAGGATAGACCTAATCTAGTCCCAACTCTTCCAACCCTCGGTTTCTGTATCATAGATCAGTGACTTTCGAAAAATCAATTTGTGTCTCAGAGGAGGTTGGAGAGGTGTATGCATCAAATATAGGCCCTGAATCGTATTTTAAATTCGGAATCTATTTTTCATCACATTGGGCCTCATGATTATCCCAAATAGGCTCGAATCCATATTCTAGGTTAAAGTTAAGGATTGGATCATTAGAATCGAGGCTGGGCTCTATTGGAATGTCAGAATCATTCTCAAGAATCACCATAACAGGATAAGGCTTGGGGTTTATATTCTTGTGGATGCCTATTTTAAGCTCATCATCACAGGTGTCTGTGAAATCTATGCTTGATGGACCAGCTTCCTAGTTTACTAAGGCCAGTTCAAAATTAGGAACTCCTGCAATTGGATCCTCCCTACCCTCATCAAGATCAGGAATGTCAATTGCTGTGAAATTTGAATCTGAATTCATTCTGGTTGGGGGTCCATAACTATGATCATCAAACCTAGGATTTGGGAAATTATGTTGATCACTAGAATCAATCCAAGATGTCATATTAACTTTTGACGTGTATTTTTGATCAATGGATCTATATAACTTATTCAGCAATTCTCCTCGTTTTTCTAGAAAATTCAGGAGTTCTTCTGGAACTGAAGGATTTGACCAATATTGCAGACAATCGTTGTTGTGTAATTTCACCAATTCAATGTGTATTGCTAATAGATCATCCTTGGTTGAACCATGGTTTAGTCATATCCATATCATCTCTATACGATTCAAAATGTGGTCCATTATTTTCTTGAGTTTATCCTGAATGTCCCTTCGAAAATATTCTTCGTTGTGTCTTTGAGCATTCTCAATTATCTTTTCTTTCATGCTCATTTGGGACTCAAGTTTTCTAAACACTTTTCCCAACATGTCAGGTTGCATTTTCAAATTAGGTGGTGGAATCAAGATGTAGAGTCAAACTCTGGTTAGATTGAAGTTGATCAGATCTGAAAAGAGATTCCTAAGAAGATCTAATGCGGTCTCTTAGGTTAAAAACCTAATGACCTTCCTATGCATGTGCTCTATAGAAAAGATAAGGGACTAGATGTTATTTAGACCCAATCAAGGCACCCAATGATTTTTGGATGACTAAGGTAGTTTCGAGGCGGATGATACCTGTGAATCAGAAATCTGCATACCTAAGAAATACCTGGGTAGCCAGGAAGGGAGAGCCCTGCAAAGACCCCTACATAGTAGAGTGTCCCCACAGGTTACAGGGTTTCCCCCACCCGACCTTCCTTGTCACTGCAGTTCCAAGTAGGCTAGAATGTACGAACTTAAGACCTTAAGTCTACCAATTTTATTCCTAATTTGTGCCTTGGATTTCACTTGATTAGAAGTTGATTTGACTTGTTACCTAATTTGGAGGTTGGTTGACCCACAATGTAGAGCAACTTCACTTGACCTATCTAAAGATGGCAGAATGAAATCTAGGTCAAGACCTAGAAATCACCCTGAATTGACTCTCAGGTTATTAGGTCCAAGAGTTTTAGGCTTCAAGTGAATCTTAGAGCCTGATTTTAGGGTTCTCTTTTTGATTAGATCTTTTCAAAAAGGGCTTGGGTAGCACACAAATGAGTGAGGGCTTATTCTCTTTTAATGCAAGTAAAATGTGAGCTAACACTTCAAAAACCTTAATGTTGAAACCCTAATTTGCTTTATTTCAAGTCCAATTTGATCTCCAATAGTTCACCTTAGGCTTCAAGCAAGAAATGTGTTAGCCCAAAGTGGTTTAGAAATTACGTATAGTCCCTAATAGGTACAGGCAATCAAGGTAAGGATTGTCTAATCAGAATCGCTTCAAGCTTCAATCAAATATGAAAATTTTCACAAATCAGGAAAACTTGCCTTTTAAATGATGATTTACTAAGAAAGTAAGGTAGGTGAATCCTAATTGTTTCCTTTTTATCTTCCCAAGATTAGGAAGTTGATTTAGGGACGAATAGAAAAGTTACCTTCCCTGGAGTGGTTGAATTACACGGAAGATCTCTGCATGATGTACCTCACAAAAACATAAGAAACAAATAGGGCAAGTTAGTGCTCAAATATAATCAAATAGAAACAAGAATAGCGGTGAATTGCACGTTGCTCCTCGACAACGGCACCAAAATGTTTAACGTGCGAAATTGATATTTTAAAATCATTACGTTGTAGTATAGTCGAAATTTCTTGTCAACAAATATAATTTATAACTCGCAAGATCATTAAGAAATGAAGTCCGAGGTCTAACACAGGGAGCAAGTATTGCATTCACATGCTAATCTTAATTAAAAGTATAAATGAGCATAGAAATGAGCCAATAATGATATTCAATGAAATGCTAATTTGTCACATTAGATATTCAATGAATAATATAAGTATTTCAAGAGTTAAAGAGACCAAAAAGATAACTAAGACAAAATAACGATGATTTAGATCACCAATTATTAGCCTAAGCACGTGTATATCAATTACTCAAATGATGTTAAATAAATGAATAGTACCTAGACATCTGATTTGAGAATCAAACAACTTAACCAAGCCTTGCTACAGTGCTTCTTCAAAGCTTTATTCTGCTTCTTTTCTTTAGCTTCTTCTTCTTCTTCTTCTCCTGCCTTCTCTGTAACCTTTCCTCTTCTCTTCCTTTCTTCGGCCTTTCTTCCTCAGCCCTTCTCTTCTTCTTCTCATAGTGGTTAAGTGTCAGGCTTTTCTTCTCTGAAGCAAAGCCCACCCTCCCCTGCTCTCTCTCTCTCTTTCCTTTCTTCCTCTCCTCTTCTCTTAGAAAGCTGGGTAATCGGGTATTCGGATATGCGTACCTGGGTCCAGGGGTGTGGGCATGGGGTCGCAGCCAAGGAGTAAGGGTTTGGGCTAAGCAAATCATGAGGTGTATGGGGACCCAACCTCTTATGCTTGGCCGATAAAGCCACAACACAAAATCAACTTAAGCATGGTCGCGCAGGCATCTGTTCACAATGTGGCACTAATGCCACACTTGTTCTTTGCGTGGATAGCAGTAGCAGGTGGCCTTCAATTGGCATCCTTGGAGCGGTCAATGCTCCCAATTGACCACATGGGGATTTCCTGGGGGTAGTCTGCACTACCTAGTGGTCGCATTTGGAATGATCGTGGACTTGAACATGAAGAACGATGTCGGAGGGATGACGCGGTGGAGGAGCTCCGACGTGATACCTGAAACACAAAGTACGGGCTAAAAGCCTTGGTTAAAAGGCTCAGGAGGATTGCCGTGGGTCATGGAATGTGATGGCAACATCCGTGGGGTGTGGGAGTGTGTGGAGTGGTCGGATGGAGTCAAGAAGTGAGTGTGAAGGTGGGCTTGTTCGAGGGGTCATTTGGGTGGATGGAATGGCGAAATAGGAGAGGGCTTTTGGTCATGGTGATGTGGCAGAGGTGTGGAAGGTGTTGGTGAGTTGTTTGGTGGGTTGTTGTGGTGGGACAGACTCGCCGGAGTGGTGGCCGGAGAGGAGAACGAAGGTGGCTTGTGTATGCATCGAGTGGTGTTTTTGAGATTTTTGGATAAGAGAATTAACCTAGAACTCTAGACGAGCTAATCTAACCCTAAACTAATGGATGCAAGGGGGGATTTGCCTATGCCAGTGGTACGCTAGACATAAGGAAGATGAAGCCTCCGAGGATAGGGGCGGCGATGACGAGGGGGGATAGGCGGCAGTCGTTGTTATTGCGGCATGCTGAGGAAGGTAAGGGAGAGAAATTCTCTCACTATGGTCTGTGAGAGCGGACGAGGAAGGCTGTTGAAGGAGGTCGCCAGAGCTCGTGGAGAATTCGACCGGAGAGGAGGGAAGAAGGTGATTCTTCAGCTAAAAACAAGCTAAGGATGTAAGGTTTGCATTGGGGGTCCTTTCATAGGCCATAGGAGGTCCTTTCAAGATTGGGTCTTATGCACATGTAGGGTACCCACAACTCCCATGCGTTCGCATGGGAGATTGGGAAAGAATTAGAGCCCAAGATTAGGTTTAAATCGTAGAGGATTCTCTCAGGAACCTCTCTTCCAAATTTGAAAGAGTTTGGCCGTAAAATCAGGGAGTAATCCCTGATTGAAGGTCGTTGGTAAAGTAGGTTTAGGAGTTGAAGGTGTTGGAGACCTGTTGGTGAAGAAGACGACAAAGTTGGGGGGCTATTTGCAAAGAATTCAAAAGTTAGGGGCATAAGTGTGAGAGAAAAGAGTCAGACTGAACCAAAATGCAAACTAGGTCACGATGATCTCTGATTGGGCCCAAATTTTGGTAAAAGCCTAATTTTTACCCAAAAAATCTTATGGTGAAATTAGATTTTTGGTTTTGACCAAGTTTGACAGGATAATTTACACAGAAACCCAAATTAGGGTAACTGTCTATTTAAGACTATTTTAGGTCAAATTGGGTTCTAATGGTCAAAGCAAGCATACCAAACCTTAGGAAATATTTTTATATAATTTTTAGAAGGTTTAGTGAATTTTATCCTGACCAGAACCTCAGTTATTTGAACAGGTCTATTTTTAGGGTTTCAGATTCCATTAATTCTCAAAACACGTGAAAACTCATTTTTGTCTGCATGAACCCTCTTATTAGACATTTATGAACATTTAAACTTCATTTATCCCCTGAGAAATCCCATGATTATTCTGCATTTAGGATATTCTATTAAAATTGAAGATTTGCCCCTATTTTCATGTTATCTCTCAAAATGCATCTTTAGTGAATTATGGCCCTTTGGCGATTATGTAGGAGCATTTATCAGTGGATTACGACTAATTAAGGCTAGATATGGCGGATGATGACATTATCATCATTTTCCACCTTCCGGTGGAGTTGGAGACCGGGCATACTGGGCTGTTAAGTAGTGCAACATGGATTCCCAGATGGCTGGAACTCAAAGGAAGCTCCAACTCTTCAAGCTCAAGGAGATACATCGGGACACTTACGAGAACAATCAACTTTATAAGGAGAAGATGAAAGCCATCCATGACAAGCACATTAATAGGAAAACCTTTGAGCTAAATCCGCAAGTTTGGCTATTCGATGCAAGACTTGAGCTTTTTCCCAGGAAACTGAGATCTAAGTGGACGGGACCATATCAAGTGTCATACCTTATCTCACCGGGGTGGTAGAAATTGCTAATGCCAAGACTGGACAAACCTTTACTGTTAATGGCCAAAGATTGAAACACTTTCTTGCTAGATTCCCCCGAAGGAAGTTGTAACACTCATTAAGGTTTGAACTAGAACTTCGCCTAGCTGGAGGCGATAAACTCAGTGCTTCCTGAGAGGCAACCCAGAAGTTTTAAGCTGACCGGATACACGATTACAACTGAAGTAATTTCTTTCCTTGCCCTCTTGCATACATTTAAATTACAATGAGGACATTGTCTAAGATAGGCATGGGGGGTTGGTAATTCTCACAATCTGAGTACAAAAATTGTTAACTTGAAATAATTTTTATTTCTTTTTATTTAAAAAAAATTAAGAAAAGAAAGCATAGGTATTAGGAGCCTGTCAACATTAGGAAATGATACGTTAGGGACCTAAACGCGTAGACTCTTCAGGTCTTCGAACTTAATTAGTTCGGGTGTCCACTAAAATGTGGACTTGGTCTCGAGTCTTTGTCACCATAATTCATATTAATCTAGTCAATAAAGTAGGGTGATAAGTATACGACTTACCAACCCACCCTCTAACTTAGGGGGATTTTTAGTCCAAGCATCTACACACATTTTGCATTAACACACTCATCGGTGGTTCTAACGGAAATTGGGTAGCTAATGAACCTTCTAGGATGGTATGGCTGGCAAGTTGTCGTGGGTAACAGCCCATTGGCTGGTTGTCCAGAGCCTAGCCACAGGACCATTCATTTTAACCACTGCCTTTAAATAAATCTTAGATCAGGAAAGCAACCTACTTTAAAAAAAAAAAGATAGAAATAGGAAAATAGAAAAGGAGAAAAGAAAAAAAGAAATAAGCCACACTTCACCACACAGGTATGATTGGCAAGTTTTTGTGGGTAACAGATCATTGGTAGATTGTCCAGATCTCAACTCATAAAATGCACAAGAATTCCAAAACATTTAAGGAAGAAGCGAGGAAGTAGCATAATCCGGGGAGATATACACTGGATTCACCCTTGTGTTGACCCCACAAAAATAAAAAAGTAGGGAGAAAGCTACAGGTCAAATAGATACACCTTTAGGCAACATTTTCTCTTTCGAGTCACCTATAGATGTAGAAACTTGAAGTCTGTTTTAATTGCTGTTGAGTGAGTCTATCACTTTCACAATAAGATGCTTTGTACTAAGAGTTCTTTTCAAGTCTTGGGTGGGTTAGGTAGCCATAAAAAGTTACCCCAAAATCCTCAAATCCAAAAAAATAAAAAAATAGAAAAGATGGAAAAGAAAAAAATATATAGTTGCTTCTATATAGAATAAGGTGAGGACTCGGGCAGTCAACATTTCGGCAGGCAACCCAGGCACTATTGAGTCTCTTCATGTTAGGTTTTTAGTAGAAATTTCCTCCTGTTGACAAGCAACTTCTACCTAAGTAATCAATTCCTATTTTTATTTTTTAAATAGCATTTAGGTTTAACCTTGCTAGGGACAAGCAACAGGTGGGCATGGGGGTATGATGACTCTGCAATTATCAGTGTTAATATTATCAATTATAGTCAATTTTGAGGGTAGCGATAATATCATATCATAGTGGGTTTGGGAGAATCGCATGCATGTTGTGTTATTTCATGATTAAGATTGCTTAGAATTAATGTTTAATGACCTTGTCTGCAAGTGCATTTTGAAACAGGTCTCAGATGAGCAATTGGACTGTACGGATGGATCCAAATTGACAAATAGAGTCCAACGAACTCAAAATCCTTGATTTGACCTCCGTAGCTCCCACAATAAGTCCAAGGAAGATCAATGGCTAGGGGGCAGTGCGACATCCTTACGGGCTTCGAATGAAAAATGTGACCGTACGGATGGATCCAGAGAAAAAATCGCAGTCTAACAGCATGAGAATCATCTCAATCCGAGCACCGTGGCATCCTCTTTAATAGAAAGAAGATGGATAGACCAGATGGCACCACGTGGCACCATATAGGCCACCCAACAACGGCCATGAGCACCTAGCACCGACTCCTCTTCATCCTCATCATCAAATCTCAACCGTTGGATCATGATCCAACGACTGAGATGTCACCTCCACAACATGCCCTTGGATGCTCCTTGCGACAATCCTTTGGGCGTAGCATGACAGTCCTGATAGCAGCTCGCAATGGAGGGGCGTGGGTTCGAATCCCCGTAACCCCCCCTCAAGTGCAATTAAAGTAAGCACGCAATTAAGCAGCGGCAGCGTAGCAAGCAGCATGCGCACACGTGTGTGTGCACGGAGTGAAGCGCAACCCAGCATAGCGTGCGCTAGTGCATGTGCGCGCAACATGCCACACAGGGTGCGCGAGCCAGTACACGCGTTGAAGGCAACGAGTGTAAGGGCAGGGGCTATGGCAACGCATGCGGTTGGTCTTCAACGATGCTTTGAATGTCGTTGTTGACCCAAGGATGATTTTTGGCCTTCTCCCTCCATTATAAAAGGGCCTACCCCCCTCTACTTTTTCCCATCTTCTACTTAAACAACTCCACCACTCCTTAGAGCTCCAAGTTAGGTTGTGAAGATGCCAAGCTACTGACGAAAGCTCCTTCACCACCATGGCTGCCTCGACACTCTCTTCTTCCTTGTTCTTAGTTTTATTTTGTTTGGATAGTGTAGTTCATTTCTTTCATTTAAGCATTCATGTACATATTGTTGAACACTACATTAGATAGACAATAAAGTAAATATTTGATATATTGTTCTCATATCTCTATTATGATTCTCTAACCCTATCTCTCTCTCCCTCCCAATCTCTCTTTCTTTCTCATTCTCTCTTTCACAAACGAATCAAACGATGAATTTTTGTGACACCAAAGCGAGTACTTGATCTGATTTCATCCCTCCCTATGTTCGACACTCAGATTCATGTCTGACTCTTCTTATTTAAATTAACATCGTAAAACATGCTATAACGAATGATTTTACAGAAACACGTTTCGCGACGATCAGAGTATAGGTGGAAGTATGCTTGAATGATAAAGCTAAGGTGGAGTTTAATGGTAGTTAGATGGGATATATATAAGAGTGGTAGGAAGGGGGGTTGGTGTGGATGATGTGTAGGGTTAGGATGGGTTTAAGGGGGTGGTTAGATTATCCTAGGGCTAAGGTGATTTTAAAGGGTTTATGAGGGTCGCTTAGGATGGCTAGGATAGATTTTTGAGGTTAATTGATCCTAAGGCTAGCTTTCAAGGGTGCCATATGAAGAGGTTTGGGTAGGGGATGGGAACACCATCATGAGTCATAACTAGCTCAATTTGGTCTAATAAAGTCAATAAAAGCTCCTACATATCAGTCAGAAGGTCTTTAGAGAAGGGTGAGTTGTTTTGAGAAGAAAAGATGAAAATAGGGTTATTTCTGCAGTTTTACCATCTCATTACAAATATAGAATAACCATGGGGTATGTTAGGGGTTTATTAAAGGTCATTTAGTCATTAATGTATAATAAGTGGGTTCATGCAAACAGAAACAGGTTTTTGCACATTTCAAGAATTAATGGACATCTAAAATCCTAAAAATAGACCTGCTTAATTAAATGAGGTTCCGGTCAAGATAAAATTCACATAAACCCTCTAAAATTTATAGATAAATATTCTCCAGGGTTTAGCATCTTTGAATTGATCATCAGAACCCGTTCTGACCCAAAATAAAGTCACAGACAGACTATTGCCCTAATTTGAATTTTTACATATATTACCTAGCCAAACGAGGTCAAAACAAAAATCCAACTTCACCATTGGATTCCTGGGGTTCAAATTAGTTTTATGTCAAAATTTGAGCCTAATCTAAAACCATTTCGACCTAGTTTGCATTTTAGTCCAAGTCTAACTCTTATTATCCCAAATAACCCTTCAGCTTTTGAATTTATTACAAAAAGCCCCTTATCTTTGCAATCACTCTTTGTAAAAAGGTCCTTCTACCATTTTCCTGAAGGAATCCTACTCCGACTAGCTTCGTTTGGCAAGAACTTGTTGACTATTTGACAAATCCCTCTCAAAATTGAAAAGGAGATTCGTCAAGTAATTGCTTTCCTTTTGAACCTATTCGTGGGCTCCAATTTTTTCCCAATCTCTCATGCGAACACATGAGAGATGTGGGTATCCTTCTCCAGCAAGCTTACCAAGCTTGAAAGCTTGGTCTCCAAGCTTTAAACCCCTTCCCATGGTCCATAAATGGACCGGGGGCAAGAACCCTAGTTCCTTAGCAAATTTTGGCCAAAAAAATCCCTCTCTCCTCCCTCACTAGCCACCTCTGCAATTTGCTCCGGCGACCTCTCTCTGACCTACTCTTCCACACCTACAACCGTCAACTTGGAGGTGCAAACATCTTCCTTACTTCCTCGAGCACCTCTTTAGTCAAAGGGAGGGCATTCTTCTACCTCAATCGCCGTCACAGCTTCACCGTCGCCTCCATCTTCTCTGGCTCCGGTCAGCCACAACCAGAGCCCTCCACCTATCTCCACTCCTAGGACCCTCTACGTCTTCCTCTTTCTCTCTACTTCTCTCTCCCACACTCACAACACATACGTGACTGCGAATCACTCATATCCCTCTCTGCCTTATTCGCCTCTAGCAGAACTCCGATGAGGTCAAGAGCTCGCTACACGCCACTGTTCACCTCGCCACAACTCTCAAAAGCTCCGCCCTACTTCCCCCATCAAAAGCCCTCTCCAATTTCACTCCATCACTCGCCCTAGCTACCCACCGAACAACCCCATTGCCGTCAACCTTCATCGAGCTCGACACACCACCACACGCACTCCCACACCAAAACACCACCACCACTGCACTCCACGTGATCCGACGATACTCCTGAACCTTTTGATTGGTGCCTTCACGCCCGTATTTATGTTTCAAAGTACTCACCGGAGCACCGTTATCGCCACCACCTCCTCTGGTTCCAACTGGAGTTCGCCGGCCACATTCGTCTACGTTTCATTTTCAGGTGATGCGGCTCAACTCCAGGTGCATCCTCGAGCCCTCAATTGAAGCCACCAACTGCGGCTACTGCCCCAATTCTTCGAGCTAACTGTAGCAGTTTCGCACGAAGGAAGTAGGGGACGATAGTCCCACATTGTGTGGGACAAAATTCTAACCGCGCATAAATTGAATTTTTCTCCTCAACTATTCGTCTCAGTAAGCATGGGGTAAGATCCCCTCTCATGTGCTCACGCACGCCCATGCCCATGGCCACGCTACGTGGGTCTGGGCTCTGAACCGATTACCTGGATCCGATTAGCATATATCTGAGAGAGGAGAAAGAAAGGGAAAGCAAGAAGAATAGAGAGGGGGGAGGGGGGTTTTGCTTCAGTGAACCCCTCTCAACACTTAGTCTCTACGAGGCAACAGTGCTTGCATGCTGTGCCTTCCCTTGAGCCTAAGGAGAGAAAGGAAAGGAAGAAGAAGAGTGCCCTCTTGGCACTGTTGCATCTGGATAGTTAAGTTGTCTGATTGAGAACTCTGTCATCTGATCTATCTGACTTAGTGCACTATGCACTTGGCTTGTGTGGATTAAACTTGGTTGATACTATTGAGATATTTGATATTATTGTAGTTAGGTAATTGGTGATTCAAATAGCCATTTTACCCTAATCTTTTTGCACTATCAGCATTTGCTCTTATATACATATCATTTAAGTTTGGAAATTTCATCATATATTGATATCTTGTGATAGAATTGCAATTTTGAGATTTATTGCAACACTTGCTTCCTACGTTTGACCTCAGATTTCTTTTGAGCTATAAATTGTATTTGTTCACGTGCTATTTTAGGCTATATTACAACGAAGTGATTTTAAGACCCTGATTTAGCATGCAAACATTTTGACATCATTGCCATGAGGCAACACATAATTTGATCTCTTGATTAGAATATCTGATTTGATACTAACTTGCTCTATCTATTTTGCTATGATATGTCAAGGGGAATTTAGTCAAGGAGTAAGATCAACCACCGAAAAGCCACTCTAGGGGTCGGTAATCTCATTTTCCATCCTCATTAAGCCGCTGATGTTGAAAAGCTAAAAATCGAAAAATTAAATAGGATCAACTTGCATTCTATTCTTAGAATCAATCATCACAAGTTGCCTGATTTGATTTGATTTGACTCTTTGCATAGACAAACCCTAACCCTAATTCTTGTACCTACTTAGGGTTTAAGGTATCTAGGGCCATCACCTTCTTGCTTGAGCCCTTGGTACTACATTTGGAATCAATTAATTGGACCAATTAGAGCCAACTAGGGTTTCCATCTTAGGGTTTCAGAGACACTTGCTTAAAAAAAAAGAATCAACCTTTCCAAACAATGTGTGCCTAAGCTGTGATTAAATCTACCTAATCAAGCAAACCCTAAAATCATGCTCTAAATCTCACTTGAATCCTAAAAGTGGGACCTAATATTCTCAAAGGACAAATAGGTGAAGTTGACCCACCTTGTGGGGTCAACCAATCTTCAAATTAGGTGACTTTGCATAAAATATCTTGAAGTTCAAGTGAAATCCTAAGCACCCACTCTTTAAACTTAAAATTGGTAGACTTAAGAGGTCAAGTCACCATTCTAGTCTACTTGGATCAATAGTGACAAGGAAGGTCAGGTGGAGGAAACCTTGTAACCTGTGGGGGTGCTCTACCATGTAGGGGTCTTTACGGGACTCTCCCTTACTGCCTATCCAAGTTATTCTCAGGTGGATGACTTTTTGATTTAGGGGTATCATCCACCCTGAACCTCTATAGTCATCCAAAAAACTTTGTGTGTCTTGATTGGGTCCATCTCACCTTCTATTCCTCGTCTACTCCACCACTGCATGTTTGGGAGGAGGTCCTTGAGACCACCCTTGAGGCCTCCATTGGCCATTCACTCCCATTGAGGACAAGCCTCGACTTCCTTGTTTGTGCAACCACCCAACCACATTGACATATCTTCAGATTCATCTGAGCCTAAATCTCCTTCATCCATAC
This sequence comes from Thalassia testudinum, assembly GCA_037157565.1. Taxonomy (NCBI): domain Eukaryota; kingdom Viridiplantae; phylum Streptophyta; class Magnoliopsida; order Alismatales; family Hydrocharitaceae; genus Thalassia; species Thalassia testudinum. Next base: position 2,593,704 of record JAZHRO010000080.1, read on the forward strand.
TCATGGAACAACTAGCAGAAGAAGAAAATAATCTCCAGAATCAGCTTCAGCTCAACAATCTATTCCAAGCCTTTATGAATCCACTGCAGCGTCCTATGAAGCGAGATCATTACAATCCTACTGCGGTGGTGATCGAACCTCGAGTCCAAATCCCAACTGGAGGTCTTGATAATGAACTCAAGCCCAACATGATTCATGCTATTTCTAAATTCCATGGGCTTAATTCCGAAGATCCCTTCTACCATATCAAGCAACTCAAGCATCTGGCCCAGACCTTTAGGTCAGAAGCTCTGAATTGGGATATCTTGCTCATGAAAATGTTTTCCTTCTCAAACATGGATAGGGCCGCTCACTGGTACCAAACTTTGACTTGTCTAATCAACACGTGGGCTGAACTACAATCTGAATTCATGAAGTTCTTCCCTGTTGGGCGGACAAATGCTCTGTGGCACCAGATCACACATTTCATGCGGCATGCAGGAGAATCGCTTCATGAGGCATGGGATCACTTCTGGATCTCATGCGAAAGTGCCCCCACCACGGAGTTCCTAACTGGAAATAAGTCTAGTCTTTTTACCAGGGACTCTGTGAGGATATTCGATTGTTCGTCAATGCGACCTGTGGAGGAAACATCATGGGTAAACATGAAGACACCGCATAGGAGATTCTCGAGAACATGTGCGAGAACTCCATCAACAATGAATCCGTGGGAAAGCTCGACCAGACGACTGCCCGTGCATTGATGAATATGTAAGGAGCAAATGAGATGCATGGCCTGTCCTCTTCCGTCGATTTGGAGTTAATGGCCAGTCGTCTGGACAAGGTCTCTATCATTGAGAATAAGGTGGATGAGCTGATTCGACATCTGCAGAGAGCCACCACTATGCAAAACCCGTTCGCACAACCACCTTCTGGGAGGGAGGCTGTGCACAACATCTATCACCAACCTTCTCAGGTGATGGATTCATACCCACCCCCATCTGATCTAAGGTTCGGAGGAAACTTTGGATCTGCCTACTCTAGTTGGGGGAACTCTGAACCCTCATCCATTTATTTCTCTGAGGTTCCTCAGACCTACAAGGACCTTAATGCCATCCAGAACGATCCTTTCTCAAACACCTACAACCCTGGATGGCATAGTCATCCTAATTTCACATGGTCAGGGAATAATTAAAATCAGAGACCTCAATATCAGCCCCGACCACAAGTTTCTCGTCCATATCAGTTGCCTCAACCTCGACCCAACCCAACTTACCAAACTCAAGAAGATCAAATGACTCTTAACCTTTAGACTTTGGCTGACATTTAGAAGACGAATGCTGCTATGCAAAAACTGCACAAAGACGAGATCACAGAGGTTCACAATCAACTAGCCCAGATGGCAAATCCCTGCCAACCTGGAGCACTCCCTTCGCAACCTCTGCCCAATCCAAATAATGTGCCGAACCAGAGGCATGTTATAAACTCAACTCAGGGCTAAGCTCGCTATGTCTATCAGGCCCCTTCTACTCCATCATTCGATGGGATGGAGGTTTCGACATCGTACATGAGTTATCAGTAGCAACCACCTCTTTTGCCTACCCTAACCCAAAACCAGGCAGGAGTAAACTCTGTTACAACCCATAGTAGCAAAACAAGTTAGGAACCACCTTACCCAAGCCACTCTCAGCCTAGTAGTTCAAAACCAAACCCTAGGTTGGTCATTCAAGATACTCCTATCACAAATCAAGAACATAGACCAATTCTAGAGGAACTTGCAGAGGTTCCATTTCCTGAGGCCTTGACCAAGGGAAAGAAGAAACACAAAATCGTTGGTCTCGAGGAATACCTGGTCAAGCTCTTTGAGCAGGTCCGAATAAACATCTCGTTGATGGATGCAATTCACCACGTATCGGCTTATGCAAGATTCTTGAAAGATGTATGTACACCAAAGCATAAGCCATAAACCAAAAGTGGGGCATGATCGTATTATCGGAGCAAGCCAGCTCCGTCATTTTGAGTAATCTCCCACCTAAGGCAAAAGATCCCGGTACCCCTCTGATCTCCTGTACAACCGATGATATTCAATTTGATCATGCATTATTGGATCTAGGAGCCTCCATAAACCTAATACCTACATCCCTACTTGACCATCTTGAAGAATCTGAGCTTAAACAGACAAAGGTGACATTATAGTTGGTTGATCGATCTATTTGGTCACTTAAAGGAGTTATCGAGGATGTCATAGTTAGGGTACATGATTTCTACTTCCCTGTGGACTTTATAGTTTTAGACATGGATGCATCTAAGAACCTAAATAACACACCGATCATTTTGGGGAGACCTTTTTTGGCCATAGCTAGGGCCAACATCAATTGTGAGCAGGGCCAAATTGAGTTAAAATTTGGGAGTAGGACACTAAAGATCGATATCTTTAAGGCCCAAGGAGGAATTAATTGTGGGGTTAGTGAGAAATTTGCGACATCAAATCCATGGTTGACGACCCATGTGTCGAGGAAAACCTACTTATCTCTGATGATCAACCACAAGAGGATCAAAACCCACACTTAGAGGAGCCTGAATTAGCCCTAGAGATACCTTCAACTCCTATCATTGCTCCTAAACCTCACCCTAAACCACCTGTTGCTGCTGATAACCCTATTATGGAACTGAAGCCTCTTTCTGATCATCTGAAATGTCTTCTTGGGTTCTGATCAGACCTTTCCTGTGATTATCAATTCCCGTCTCACCTTTAATCGGGAGACACGCCTGATTTCTATTCTCCAATAGCATCGAAGAGCTAATGGGTAGACTCTCGATGACATGACTGGCATCAACCCCTCTTACTGCATGCATCACATCTACATCGAAGAGAGCTTACAACCATCCCATGAAATGCAGAGACGTCTTAATCGTAATCTGTAGGAAGTCATAAAAAAGGAGATCATCAAGTGGCTAGATGTAGGTATCATCTACCCAATCTCCGACAATTGTTGGGTGAGTCCAATCCACGTTGTGCCCAAAAAAGTAGGACTCACCATCATTACAACTAAAATCGGAGAGACTATACCAACCCATATGCTAACTCGTGGAGAGTCTGTATTGATTACAGAAGACTAAATGCCTCCACGAAGAAGGATCATTTTCCACTACCGTTCATTGATCAGATACTCAAGAAACTAGCAGGAAATTGATTCTTCTACTTTTTGGACGGGTACTCCAGTTACAACCAGGTAGCAATTCATCCTGAGGACCAAGAGAAGACCACCTTCACCTGCCCCTATAGAACATATGCATTCCATAGGATGACTTTCGGTCTCTGCAATGCACCTGCTACCTTTCAGTAGTGCATGCTTGCCATGGTCTCCGATATGGTAGGTGAATTCCTTGAAGTCTTCATGGACGACTTCTCTGTATTTGGGGAATCTTTTGATGATTGCCTCCTGCACTTGGTCCAAATCTTCAAGCATTGCATCGACGTGAATCTGGTTCTTTCCTGGGAAAAAAGCCACTTCATGGTACTTGAGGGAATTGTCCTGGGTCAACTTATCTCTAAAAAAGGCATTCAGGTTGATCGAGATAAGGTTAATTTGATTACCAAGGTACCCATGCCTAGCTCGGTTAAGAGCATCCATTCTTTTCTGGGGCATGTTGGTTTTTACCGTCATTTCATTCCTGATTTCTCAAAAATCACATGCTCCTTGACTAATCTTCTCTCAAAGGATGTCCCTTTCGAGATCACCGATGAGTGCACTCATGCATTTAAGAGCCTACGTGATTGGGTTACTCAAGCGCCAATCCTACAATCCCCTAACTGGTCTCTACCCTTTGAGATCATGTGTGATGCATCTAACTACATAGTGGGTGCAGTGCTTGGCAGAAAGTCAACGGGAAACCCGTGGTCATCTACTATGCCAGCAAGACATTGGACTAGGCTCAGCATAACTATACAGTTACCGAGAAAGAGCTGCTGGATGTAGTATTTGGCCTAGAGAAATTCAGATCTTATCTTCTGGGTTCCTGTGTCATCATTTACTTGGATCACACCTCTATGAGGCACTTACTCATGAAGAAGGATGCGAAAACTTGACTAATCCATTGGATCTTGTTGTTGCAAGAATTTGATCTCAAGATTCATGACAAGGTGGGAGAACAAAATGTGGTAGCTGACCATTTGTCCCATCTTCCTTCTTTTGTCATTGACCTATCTGGTCCGATCATTGAGCATTTTTCGGATGAGCACCTACTGGCCATTCATGATCTCCCATGGTTTGCTGATATTGTAAACTCTTGGTTACAGGGAAAGTCCTACAAGATTGGGTTACTTCAAAGCGGGACAAGCTGATTTCCGAGGCTAAGTACTATATTTGGGAGGAACCATATCTCTTCCACATTGGCAACGATCAAGTGATCTGGAGATGCATTCCTGACGACAAGGTCAATGACGTGATCTCATTCTATCACAACCAGGCCTGCGGTGGCCATTTCTGTGGGCATAAAACCGCAACAAAAATTCTCTAGTGTGGGTTCTTCTGGCCCACAATGTTCAAAGATGCACAAATGTATTGTAGGGCATGTGCTCGTTGTCATACCCTCGGCAACATGGGCCCAGGGGATATGATGTCCTTGAACCCGATAATTGTGTGCGAAATCTTTGACATATGGGGAATCGATTTCATGGGACCTTTCTCGGATCCAATGGCTTCAAATACATTCTACTCGCTGCTGATTATGTCTCCAAATGGATCGAAGCCATCCCCACAAGAACTAGTGATCATAAAGTTTTCCTCCAATTTATCCAAGAGAACATCTTTTCCAGATTTGGGGTTCCTAAGGCCATCATCAGCTATGGTGGGTCTCATTTCAACAATGTCCACTTCCAATCCCTGATGAAAAATTATGGGGTGTTGCATCGTATCTCGACTCCTTACCACCCCTAGTCTAATGGACTGCCAGAACTGTCGAATCAAGAGATCAAGAAGATACTTCAGGTCACTGTTTAGCCTGATAGGAAGGACTGGTCTACTCATCTTCTGGAAGCTTTGTGGGCCTGTAGGACCACCCACAAAACCTGATTAGACATGTCTCCCTTCAGATTAGTCTATGGAAAGGCATGTTACCTTCCTGTAGAGATGGAGCATAAGGCCTATTGGGTAGTACGAAAGTGCAATCTGGATCTGATGAAGGTTGGAATATACTGTCGGTTGCAATTGAGCGAGATCGAGGAGCTGCGTAATGACACATATGAGAACTCGCATATCTACAAAGAATGGTCAAAGTCTTCCATGACAGGCACATTGTGCGAAAATCTTTCCACCTTGGTTAGAAAGTCTTACTCTTTGTTTCCAAGCTCAAACTCTTCCCAGGAAAACTCAAATCTAAATGGGCTGGACCATTCTTGGTAAGGTGAATCTTTGGAAATGGAGCCGTCGAAATTAGACAACCCAACCTTGATTTTGAACCTTTCATCGTGAATGGCCAGTGACTCAAGCCATTCATTGAACTCATTGATACAAACTTGGCTGAAATATCCTTTGATCTCCATTCTCCTTGAGCTTAGTGTGCCCGGCTGATGGCGTTAAACTCAGCGCTTAATGGGAGGCAATCCGTCATCTTTTGAAAAACTCAAAATCCTTTTGGCATATCTCTTTGCTGAACTCATATTGCACTTTAGGGTTCGTCCATTAGAACGGTCGACTCCACCTCTGATACTCGTACCAAAGATTGAAATCATTCGCAATAGTCATCCCGACTTGTCCACCAACCCTTTGAACCGTTCTAATATGCGATCTAAACTGAACTCGAACCCACCTAATTTATAATGAGGACATTGCAAATCATAGGCATGAGGGGTATTAAAGTGCAAAACGCTGTGAGAATCAATTCACAAAAAGGGTTTCATCTTAAAAAAAGAAAAGAGGATTGGGGAAAAAGGAGAGCCATTTTTGAAAAAAAAAGAGAGGGAAGAAAAATTGAAAGGAAAAGAAAGGAGCAAAAAGGTAAAAGAAATTGAGTCCCTTCAAAGGAATATGGAACTTACCTAACTTCTAGGTTGGATCGAATGATGAATTAAGTGCTGAAAGGCTAAAACTTAAGGGATTAGTAGCAAATACCAACCTTAGGCCTCTTGGATCTGATTAGATTTAAACACTCACGTACTTGTCACGATCCAGATTAGTCCTCAAGAGGTTGGGGAATATGAAAATCTTATGTATTAGGTCTAAGGCTTAGGTAGTATTTGGCCTCGTTAACTAACCTCCAGTTTATGGGACTCAGTAACTTAAGCACCCTAAATCACACATCGTCTGGTTTAGTGCGCTTTAAATAATAAAATCATGCCTAAGGGCATTTACTCTGTTCTGAAAAAGGTCCTAAGATCTAGATTAGGAGCGGCTCGAAAGCACAAATTGATTTGGACAAGTTCCCAATGTAGAGAGGTGGGAAATTCCCCTCGAAGATGTGCAATGACATATCATTTCGTCGGTGCTTGTCTCCTAGGATATCTAAATATCCTACCGGGGGCATGTAAGCACCTTATGCTGGTTCAAATGCCATGGGCGGCATTATCACGAAATGTCGATTGCCAGAGTCTAGATTTAGCTACAAAATGCCATGGGCGGGATTATCCTGAAATCTCAAAAGCTAGGGTTCTGGGGGTTTTCTTGGGCGGTGCTATCTCAAAGCATTGATTGCCAGGGACCCTGCAAGGATTGATGTTGGGGACAAGGAATCTAATACAGACCGTGTTTAGGGACAATCCGAAAATGGATTTAAGGAGAAATATAATGAAAGAAAAAGAGAGAGAGCTCTCCACAAATCAAATTCTCCTTCTATATCCCTCTCCTACAAAATGCACTGGCAAACTGAACTTGGACTAACCATGTTTCAAGCACAGGTGCTTTAACCGCTGAGTACAATGAACCTTAGGTTTGTTCCAATAAGCCTTAGAAACCTTCACGGCAGACTTAGACGAAAACTAGCTAGGTGCAGATCTGGACTAGTACTTGAGTACCTCTAGGCCTATTGTTGGTATTAAGATCTGATTCCTAGAGATGCGGCTTAGTAGGCCATCCTAACGGTTACATCTGACCTAGATAACTAGTTCAATTCATAGAATTTTGCTAAGGGACTAACAAAAGCTAGGCATGGGGGTATGATGGGAACACCATCATGAGCCATAACTAGCTCAATTTGGTCTTATAAAGTCAATAAAAGATCCTACATATCAGTTAGAAGGTCTCTAGAGCAGGGTGAGTTATTTTAAGAAGAAAAGATGAAAACAGGGTTATTATTGCAATTTTACCAACTCATCACAAATACAGAATAACCATGGGGTATGCCAGGGGTTTATTAAAGGTCATTTAGTCATTAATGTCTAATAAGTGGGTTCATGTAGACAGAAACGGGTTTTCACATTTCAAGAATTAATGAACATCTGAAACCCTAAAAATAGACCTGCTTAATTAACTGAGGTTTTGGTCAAGTTAAAATTTACATAAACCCTCTAAAATTCATAGAAATATATTCCCTAGGGATTAACATCTTTGAATTGACCATCAAAACCCGTTCTGACCCAAAATAGAGTCACAGACAGACTATTGCCCTAATTTAGGTTTTTCCATAACTTACCTAGTCAAATGAGGTCAAAACGAAAATCCAACTTCACCATTAGATTCCTTGGGTTTAAATTAGGTTCGTATCAAAATTTGAGCCCAATCTAAGATCATTTCGACCTAGTTTGCATTTTAGTCCAAGTCTAACTCTTATTATCCCAAATAACCCTTCAATTTTTGAATTTATTACAAAAAGCTCCCTATCTTTATCGTCACTATTTGCAAAAAGGTCCTTCTTCCATTTTCGTGGAGTCTTACTCCGGTGAGCTTTGTTTGGCAAGAACTTGTTGACTATTTGACGAATCCCTCTCAAAATTGAAAGGGAGATTGATTGCACCGCAAAAATACACCTGCAATAGTGCCTTATTGTGCTATTTTCAAGCATTACCAATGCATATTAGGGTTCTATAATCGCATTTGTAAAAATACATGCATGCATGCTTTTAATTGAGAGGAGAATAAATAAAATGGCCTCGCGATTACTTTTTTTCTCAAGTGTTGCCTCACAAATTTCCATCATTTTGTATTTCTTTCTGATTTTTGATTTTTGAATTTTTCTTCCCGTGGCTGCATGAAACACCCTCGTCTTCCTTGCGCCATGCTTCCCTGCTCCAACCCTTCCTTGCGGCTCCCTCTCCCTGCCAAGCCATACCAACCTCTCCCTACAGCCGCATGCAGCCATTCCCTGCCATGCATTAGCCTTGCCTTCTTCCTTTATAAAAGACCACAGCTTCTACCTTCAAAAGAGAGCCTGGTCCCAGCCAAAAAAACCACACCAGCACTTCTTCTCCAGGACACCACCCTCTCCTCCCTCTCCCTCCATACGCCGGCCCTCCTCAGAGACACCCGGCGGGCAGGAGCCCTCACTGTGGTGCACACCACCACAGTGAAACCACCACCGCCCAGCTCTTCAAAGAGCCGGTGGGCGTGGTGGCTCTTTTCTATTTTTTTTCTCGCTCCAGGACCTTCAGCCATGGCCGCAAGCTTCAAGATCTGAAGCTCGAAGCTCGGCGGTAGCAGCTGTGGCAAGGCAGCAGCAGCAGGAGCAGCAGCAACCCCAGCCATTCCGCGCAAGCCTACAGGTGCCCCAGCCCCTTCCGCGTGCGCCTGCAGGCCTCTCCGCCTTCACTTCTTCGCTCTGTCGCACTCTCTCTTCCGCCCGCGGTGGGCCATCGCGGGTCACTGCAGCGGCCGGCCAAGCACCCCAGCGCACCCTAGCAGCGCCTTGCGTCGCCCTCACCTTCCACCACGCACGCCAGCAGCCTTCTCCGCGTGCTCTGTCGTAACCTTCCGCCTGCAAGCCACCAGCCGAAGCCACTCCGCCACGTACGTCGAGCCAGCAGCACTCACACCACCTGCAGCTCCCGGTTGCGTAGTGCGGACGACCACTGTAGCCACTATTCACGCAAGTCTGCGCGACACTGTGGCTACAGTGGGGTGACCGGAAAGCTTCTCACTTTACCAGTCACCCGGCGGGCCGCAACCGGCCGCAGCCTGCACAAGCGTCTCCGCCCGCGTCGCCCGCACTCACCCGTACCCGTCTGCCTCGCCTGCACTCGCCCACGCGTGCCTGCCTTCGCCCGCTCCCTTCGCTTGCGCCTGTGAGCGCCCACACCAGCCTTCGCACAGCACAGGGCGTTGCGTCTCCTCTCCGTGCCCTTCTCCCTCCAATGGATGCTTGTCTGCGTGCTTGCGCACCTGCACGCGAGCTTGAAGTCCTCAGATGTCGGCCCTGGTCTGTAGACGCCTTAACAGCGCCCTCGTCTCCAGCAGAGCAGCTGCTCTCTCTCTCCCGCTCTCTCTCTCTCTCACTCTCTCACACTACGCTCTCTACACCGACGCTTACACACACATACACTAACACTTCCACACACCTATACACTATTATATACATATATATATATACGTATACATATATATATTGATATATATATACATATATTTATACATATAGCAGTACCTATATACTTATGTATTAGTATACATACATATATATATCTATATATATATCTATATACTTATATATATATACTTATATATATACATATACTTATACATACATATATATATATACATCTATACATATATCTATCTATACATATAGCTACATACATATATACATATAGATATATTTACATATCTACATATATATATTTTCACATTATTTACCATACGCTGCATCGTGGAAATATCTGCACCAGTTGCTGATATTCATCGATACATGCCTATAAAAAGTGTGGTCGCATACATCTTCCACCATCCATCCCACACTCCACGCGGCACCTCATCCTATTGGTTGCGTCTTTCTAGATGACGACCGACTCGACATCGTGTTACACTCCATCTCCGCCTCCACCCCCACCCCTTTATATACATAATATATACCTATATATATATATATACTGTATTTACTTTATTTCTGTTTTGCTTTCCTTTTAGTAAAAAGTTAAAAAATATATATAAAAGAGAAAAGATAATCTTTGACTTGTAGGTACGCCGTCTTGCGAATAGCAAGACCAGTTTCGGAACCCTGTTTTGGCTCAAAGCCAAGAACCCAATTTTGAAGGTGTGCCTCAAGGACAAAGATTACCAGAAAAAATCTAAATAGAAAAAACACCAAAAACACAATAAACGAATGGAAGAGACCCGTTGTAGGAAAGGTGTAGAAACTTAACTTGTAACCCCACTTCCCTGAGTTCGACCCTGGGCCTAAAAGTGACAAGATAAAATCAAGTAGGCCAGGTTAAAAATTTTGTAAAGAGATGATTAGGTCCGATTTAGGTTAACCACTATACACACTTCAACGATAAAATCATCATATTAACAACCTATTCAGGTCCGACACCACATCTTTTTTGGCACCGTTGCCGGGGAAGTGTGCCTTCAAGTAAGTTTCTATTCAATTCCTTTCAATTTTTCTCTTCCCTCTTCATGGGCATCTCTGTTTTTGGAGTGTAGGTGAACCTGGTGCAAGGAGAAGGCAGGCAGACAAAGTCGAAGACGTGAGCAAATCCAAGGCGGGAACAAGAGCGTGAAGATGCCGACACCGCATTGGAGCTTCGCACACGTTGCCGAACAAGTAGGTCTTCTTTTCTTAGCAACTAGGGTTAACTTGTCACCTTAATAAAAAAAAAAACTAAAAAACTAAAAACTAGAAAAACTTCTTGGGATCTCTTGGGGTAAGTGGATTAAAATTCACTTGTTTGATTGATTGTCTTCACTCCCACCGCCCCAGGATTTCCCGCCTTACTTCGCATCGCGAAAATCCAAGAATCTTGATTCTTGAATTTTTCGCCATGTGAAGTATTCTTTGAGGCAAACACAAAAAGATTGATTGCATCCCTCTTTTGCCTCACTTATCTACAATTCGGGATCACCTTTTTGGTGGGGAGACTTAGAATTGAGTTAATTCCAACCCCACCACGACTTTTCAACTTGCCTAAGATTAGATCCCGAATACCTCAACCCCCAACAATTTGATTTACTTCTGGTTGAGCCTTGTGTGTGGAAATCTTTCTGGTAATTGGGAGCACTTGAATTGAAGTGCTTTGGCTCCCTTTCACACTAATCTAAAACTAATTTGTGCATCCACACATAGAAATCACCATTTAGGGTAGCCCATTGCATTTTAGCATGCATTAACTAACTGATATTGAAGAAGGGTTTGTTGAGCTTAGAAGAAAACCTGTATTCTTGCAAAACCCGGAGATTGGTTGAATTGGTATTTCAGCGAAATCCTAAAATCCATACTACTTAAGGTTGAACTCTAAAAACCATTCACCAATAAAAAGTTCAATTCGAGGAGATTTCCCCGTTGCATGCTTGTTTTACACACTCTGAAAATCAATCACTTGGGCATTACCCGTAAACAACGCCCTCCACATTCCAAAAGCACTTGACCCTAAGCCTCTAACTAAAATTGGTAGTAACTTGACCCTTCTTAAGGATTGGAGGTCTAACTACCTACGTGTAGCGGCTATGTGCTGGTGAGAGTTCCCGCGTGCTATCGGGTGTCTAAGACTGGGGCAAACGGCCTTTCAATTTGGCTTGGTGGTTCCGTGGTGCTCGCATTTGGTTCCGTAGTTCGTGATAGTAGGTAACTTAGATCTTTAAGTCTAAGGGCACACTGTAGAGGTTAGGAATTTGATTGTATTGATTTGTCATCAAGTGTACCTTTACGGTGTCATTTCTCTCATCTCTTTGCCCTTCTCATCTCCCCAACTCTTCCTACGGTAGTGCATGTTTGGGAGGAGGTCACAAAACCCTGAACTGTTTGAATTGCTTCATAAATTTAGAAGAGGAGTCGAATCGTCCTCCTCCTCCACAAACATGGCAAACACCCCCACCTCATCACTTTGTCACAATTCCAATTATTCCAACACCAGGCTTATCTCGAGAAACCTCGTAAGACCTTCCATACCGAGTGTCATGCCAAGCAACTCGGTAGGTCATGTGGAACTGGCTTCTGTAAGACAGTATTTCGACATGTAGGACCAAGCTTCCGTGTGCTCGGACGCATATTTACATGCGGACATGTCTTCTGGCATAGAAGATGATTGCGGCCTGGGGAACAACCCGTTCTCTACCACGTATAACCCAGGGTGGAGAAATCATCCAAATTTCGTATGGTCCAACAACCCGCAGTGCCAAAATCTTGCGAGTGGACCAATGCGACCATTCGCACCCGTCATCCCAAGGGCCCTGTCTAATCCTATGGCGAATCCGCCATCAGGCCCTTGCGTACTGCAAACAAAACACGCATCAAGTCCTCTTGATAAATTGATGCGAATGATGACAGAAATGTCAAGGTGCCATAAAGAGAACATGACCTCTCTTCAGCACCATTTGGCGCAGCAGAATGCTGAGATCAGTCAACTATGCATGGCGACTCGATCTCAGGGCACTCTTCCCGCCCAACCTGTTCCAAACCCGCGAAACTTCGTACCCCGTGGTCCTCAACCACAAGTACGACCTTCTCAGGGACAGGTTAAGCAAATTCTGCAAGCTCCGAGCATTCCAACAGGATTTCAGGCTAATCTCACTGCAGCACCACACTCTTATGATACACACAAATTGGTGCCAGAATCAGTCCCATTCCCTGAGGCTCTACTGAGGGAGCCAAAAGGCAAAAAGAAAGATACGCAAGCCTTTGATAACCTGCATAATTTGTTCAGGGATGTAGAAATCAAGGTACCCCTGCTCGAAGCTATCGATCACATACCTACTGTCATCCGATTTTTCAAAGACTACACAACACCCAGGCGACAGTCAAAGAAAACTAAGAATCCGATGGTTCTCTCACCTCATGCGAGTTGTGCTATATTGTCAAACCTACCACAGAAGCAGAAAGATCTAAGCACACCACTAATTTCCTGTAGCATCCAAGGTTGCAATTTTAACCGTGCCCTACTTGATCTAGGATCTTCCATCAATCTCATACCGACCATCATGCTCAAAAAATTTTCCTTGGGAAATCTAAAACCCACCCCTGTCACGTTACAGTGGGAAGATCGTTCTATCAAAATCCCAAAGGGTGTGGTGGAAGACATGATGGTTAGGGTCAACAGTCTATGTTTTCTTGTTGACTTTCTTATTTTAGATATGGAAGTTCCTAGTTCACTTTCTGATTGTCCGATCATCCTCGGTCGACCTTTCCTGGCCACAGCCCGTGCCCTTATCGATGCGAGTCAGGCTGTATTGAGATTGCCGTTGGATCTGAAAAGCTCAAACTTAACATCTTCAAGGTAGCCAAGAACTTTGATTGTGATTGTATCGAGGATGACACGTCTGATGAGGACATGACCGTCAATGCATGTATCGGACTAATTGGGACCTATTCAGACTGTTGCGGATCACCTGTAAACACTGACGACTGCCTGATCAGCACATACTGTGACGTTCCCCCATCCCTCCCTTGTCCCGTAACTTCTCTTAGCCAGACTTCTGATAAGGTTTTCTCCGCTTCCCATACCTCGTGGTCTGAGTCATATCCGAGCTGCTCACCGTCGGTCCACACTCTTAAAGATCGGATTGCCCTTTCTTTCCTGCCAAATCAGGCGGATTTGCAAATCCACACCGGGACCTTGAGCCCACATACTAATCACTGGGGCTATTCCTTTTTGGATCCATCTATCTAAGAAGCCCCTCTTCTTGGCCAATCTAAGGGCCAGTTGCTTCCTCCTAACTTGTTTTCTGTTCTACCTGGGACACTTTTGTCCCAGATAATGCCAGATCTTTCACCACCCACCATCCACCCACCCTACCACCCTGCTGTATACCCTGCACCTCAACTCTCGTTACCCGATCTTTCATCCTTTCTCTACCTTTCCCTACATGCATTTGAGGACATAGCATTGTTTGGCATGGGGGGTGGATAGGCATCCATAGGATCTAGGTATTTTATGGTATCATGCAGTTCCCACCTATTTATAAATATACAAGAAAAAGAAAAAGAAAAATAAAAAATATATATAATATAATAATAATAAAAAATGGTGTTTAGTAATGATTTGAAAGCTGAAACAAAAGTACAATAAGTGTTTATGGATATTCAACCTCTATTTTGAAGACTTTCCAGGCCATAGAAGCTTGATTCGCTCAGGCTCAGCTTAATTCACTTGAGCATTGACAAGATAGATTGGAATCTCTCCTAACTAAGGCTGTATTCTTGTACCTGAGACACCAGTACAGGATTCGTTGGTTTGCTTCTACTTGAGAGCTTAAGTAAACTTGGTTCACACTACACATATCAGGAAAGACCAGGTGAATATAAGATCCAACCCTAGTGTTCATTAGGGAAGGTGGAGTCCTTACCTGTGTGTGCAGGTAGACTTTTTAACCCAGGTTTTAGTCTTGTGTTTAGGAGAAACTCTTTCTACCAAAAAGAAACTCTCCCACCAAAAAAAAAAGTGTGCTCCTCCAAATAAAGTTGTAAGAGATATACTGACACGTGTTTCAAAAAAAAAAAAAAAAGAGATGCAAATAAGTCAATATATCTCGCAAAGTTGCTACCCTAAAAAAGGCTCTACCCTGTTCTCTTTGAGCCACAAATATTAGAAAATGGGAGTTGAGTTTCCATCATCTTCTTAAGGGTCAATCCTAAGACACAAGCTGAAACTAGGACCAACCTTTACTTAAAAATTCATGAAACCCTGGGCTTGAGTCTTAATGTTCATTTGGTCAGTCTTGATCCTTCACTATGCACAAGCCAAAATCTCTTGAGCTCTCGAGTATGGCAAAAACCCCCTGGATGCTGGAAATCGTACTTAAGGTTTAAATATCAAGAGTCCTGGTTAGTCGAGAGATGATCTATGTCATGTGAGACTTAAAGTACTAGTAGTCTTCTCTATAATTGGTTCTCACAATATCCAACAATAAACACACCTATATCACCTCAGAAGAAAATCTTCAGCTTAAGATCATTTCTAAATACTACAAAAAATGTTTTGCTAGGGACTAGCAAAAGATAGGCATGGGGGTATGATTGCACCGCAAAAATAAACCTGCAATAGTGCCTTCTTGTGCTATTTCCAAGCATTACCAATGCATATTAGGGTTCTATAATCACATTTGTAAAAATACATGCATGCATGCTTTTAATTGAGAGGAGAGGAGAATAAATAAAATGGCCTCGCGATTACTTTTTTTCTCAAGTGTTGCCTCACAAATTTCCATCTTCATTTTGTATTTCTTTTTGATTTTTGACTTTTTCTTCCCATGGCTGCATGAAACACCCTCGTCTTCCTCGCACCATGCTTCCCTGCTCCAACCCTTCCCTACGGCTCCCTCTCCCTACCAAGCCATACCAACCTCTCCCTACAGTCGCATGCAGCCATTCCCTACCATGCATTAGCCTTGCCTTCTTCCTTTATAAAAGACCACGGCTTCTACCTTCAAAAGAGAGCCTGGTCCTAGCCGAAAAAACCACACCAGCACTTCTTCTCGAGGCCACCACCCTCTCCTCCCGTTCCCTCCATACATCGGCCCTCCTTAGAGACACCCGGCAGGCAGGAGCCCTCACTGTGGTGCACACCACCACAGTGAAACCACCACCGCCCAGCTCTTCAAAGAGCCGGTGGCCATGGTGGCTCTTTTCTATTTTTTTTCCCGCTCCAGCACCTTCATCCATGGCTGCAAGCTTCAAGATCTGAAGCTCGAAGATCGACGACACCAGCAGCGGCAAGGCAGCAGCAGCCCCAGCCATTCCACGCAAGCCTGCAGGTGCCCCAGCCCCTTTCGCGTGCGCCTGTAGGCCTCTTCGCCTTCGCTTCTTTGCTCTGTCGCACTCTCTCTTCTGCCAGTAGTCGGCCACTGCGCATCAGTGCAGCGGCCGGCCAAGCACCCCAGTAGCACCCTGCATCGCCCTCGCCTTCCACCGTGTAAGCCAGTAGCCTTCTCC
The DNA here is from genome assembly GCA_037157565.1 of Thalassia testudinum. NCBI lineage: Eukaryota > Viridiplantae > Streptophyta > Magnoliopsida > Alismatales > Hydrocharitaceae > Thalassia > Thalassia testudinum. The sequence continues at coordinate 2,609,694 of JAZHRO010000080.1, forward strand.
GCGCGCTTGTCGCAACCTTCCTCCCACAATCCACCAGCCGAAGCCACTCCGCCGAGCACGCCGAGCTGGCAACACTCACACCACCTGCAGCTCCCGGTTGCACGGCGCGGACGACCACCGTAGCCACTGTTCACGATAGTCTGCACGACATTGTGGTTACAGTGGGGTGACCGGAGAGCTTCTCACTTTACCGGTCACCCGACGCGCCGCAACTGGCCACAGCCCGCGTGCGTCTCCGTCCGCGTCGCCTGCACTCACCTGTTCCCGTCTGCCTCGCCCGCACTCGCCCACGTGCTCCTGCCTTCGCCCGCTCCGTTCATCTGAGCCTGTGAGCGCCTGCACCCACCTTCATGCAGCACGGTGTGTTGCGTCTCCTCTCCGTGCCCTTTGCCCTCCAGTGCACGCTTGTCTACATGCATGCGTGCCTGCGTGCGAGCTTGAAGTCCTCAGACGTCTTCCCTAGTCTGCAGAAGCCTTAACAGTGCCCTTGCCTCTAGCAGAGCGGCTGCTCTCTCTCTCCCGCTCTCTCTCTCTCTCTTACTCTCTCACACTACACTCTCTACACCGACGCTTACACACACATACACTAACACTTCCACACACCCACACACACCTATACACTATTATATACATATATATATATGTATGTATACATATATATATTGATATATATATATATACATATATTTATATACATATATATATACATATATATATACATATACTTATACATACATATATATACATATCTAGCCATATATACCTATATATATACATATATTATTATATATATATATACATCTATATAGTATTATATACATACATACATATATATATATATACATCTATACATATATCTATCTATACATATAGCTACATACTTATATACATATAGATATATTTACATATACATATATATATATATTTTCACATTATTTCCATACACTACATCGCAGGAATATCTGCACCAGTTGCTTATATTCCTCGATACACGCGTATAAAAAGCGTGGTTGCATACATCTTCCACCATCCATCCCACACTCCACACGGCACCTCGTCCTGTTGGTTGCGTCTTTCTAGATGACGACCGACTCGACACTATGCTACACTCCATCTCCGCCTCCACCCCCACCCCTTTATATACATAATATATACCTATATATATACTGTATTTACTTTATTTCTGTTTTTCTTTCCTGTTAGTAAAAGGATAAAAAAAATATATAAAAGAGAAAAGATAATATTTGACTTGCAGGTACTCCATCTTACGAATAGCAAGACCAGTTTCAGAACCCTATTTTGGCTCAAAGCCAAGAACCCGATTTTGATGGTGTGCCTCAAGGACAAAGATTACCAGTAAAAAATCTAAATAGAAAAAATACCAAAAACACAATAAACGAATGGAAGAGACCCATTTTAGGAAAGGCATAGAAACTTAACTTGTAACCCCACTTCCCTGAGTTCAACCTTGGGCCTAAAAGTGACAAGATAAAATCAAGTAGGCTAGGTTAAAAATTTTGTAAAGAGACAATTAGGTCTGATTTAGGTTAACCACTATACACACTTCAACGATAAAATCATCATATTAACAACCTATTCGGGTCTGACACCAGAGATTCGTCAAGTAATTGCCTTCCTATTGAACCTATTCGTGGGCTGCAATTCTTTCCCAATTTCTCATGTGAACGTATGAGAGATGTGGGTATCCTTCTCTAGCAAGCTTACCAAGCTTTAAACCCCTTCCCATGGTCTATAAAAGGATCAGGGGCAAGAACCCTAGCTCACAACCGGAGCCCTCCGCCTATCTCCTCCACTCCTAAGGCCCTCTACGTCTTCCTCTTTCTCCCTAGTTCTCTCTCCCACACTCACAACACATACATGACCGCCGATCCCTCGTATCCCGCTCTATCTTCTCTACCTCTGGCAGAACTCCGGAAAGGTCGAGAGCTCGCTACACACCACTGTTCGCCTCACCACAACTCCCAAAAGCTCCGCCGTACTTCCCCCACCAAAATCCCTCTCCTATCTCACTCCATCGCTCGCCCTAGGTACCCACCGAACAACCCCATTGCGGACCACCTTCACCGACCTCGATGCACCACCACACGCATTCCGACGTCATAACACCACCACCACTACACTCCATGTGGTCCGACGATACTCCAGGACCTTTTGATTGGGGCCTTTGTGCTCGTATTTATGTTTCAGGGTACTCTCCAGGGCATCGTCGTTGCCACCACCACCTCCAGTTCCAATTGCAGTTCGTCATCCACATTCATCTGTGCTTTCATCTCTAGGTGGCGCGGCTCAGCTCCAGGTACATACTCGAGCCCTCAATCGAAGACACCAACTATAGCTACTAGCCCAATTCTTTGAGCTAACCAAGGTAGCTTCACACGAAGGAAGCAGCAGAGGATAATCCCACATCGTGTGGGACAAAATTCTAACGATAAATAAATTGAATTTTGCTCCTCAGTTGTTTTCCTCAATAAACACAGGGTGAGGTCCCCTCACACATGCTCACACACACCCTCGCCCGCCGCCACACCACGTGGGTTTGGGCTCTGAACTAATTACCCGTTTACCTGGATCAGATTAGCATATATTTGAGAAAAGGGAAAGAAAGGGAAAGGAAGAAGAGAGAGAGGCGGGAAGGGTGTTTTGCTTCAATGAACCCCTCTCAACACTTAGTCTCTACGAGGCAATTGTGCCTCTGTGTTGTGCCTCCCCTTGAGCCTGAGGAGAGAAAGGAAAGGAAGAAGAAGAGTGCCCTTTTGGCACTGTAGCATCTGGATGGTTAAGCCATCTGATTGAGAGCTCCGTCGTCTGATCTGTCTAACACAGTGCACTATGCACTTCGGTTGCATGGATTAATCTTGGTTGATACTGTTGAGATATTTGATATTATTGTAATTAGGGTAATTGCTTATTCAAATCACCATTTTACCCTAATCTTTTTGCACTATCAACATTTGCTCTTATATACATATCATTTGAGTTTGAAAATTTCATCATATATTCATATCTTGTGATAGAATTGCAATTTTGAGATTTATCGTAACACTTGCTCCCTGCGTTCGACCTCGGATTTCTTTCAAGCTATAAATTGTATTTGTTCACACGCTATTTTAGAATATATTACATTGAAATGATTTTAAAACCCCGATTTAGCATGCAAACAATAGGGTAGTTGGGGACTCTTGGTGGTCGTCAAACATGATGGTTAAGACCACATGTTGGCACCAACTTAAAAGGGGTCTAGGGAAGGTGTCATGTAGGTTATGTGGAGGGTTGAGATAGCATGGATTGGTGGTAGTTATGTGATGAGTGGTGGTTAATGATTGGCACCAATTGGAAGGGTGTGAGTAGGTGTCGTTAGGGTAGGGTTGGCACCATCTTAGGTGTGGTTAAGGGGTTAGTTTAGGCATGGGGTTGATGAAGGGTGGGGATGGTTAGGATGTGAAAATAAAGTGGCATGGATGGTTTGGATTTGAGGGAAGGTTGGCTCCATTTTGGAGGAGTGTGGGTAGGTTTATTTTGGCACCAGCTAAGGGTTTTTAGAGGGGGGTTAGGTGTAGGGTTAGGATGGCTTGTGGGCTTAGGTGTATGGTGGTGATGAGGGGGTTTTTGGAGGGAAAAATGTGGCACCAACGATGGGTAGTTATGGGGTGGTTGGCACCACTTTAGGTGGTGGCCTTTGGAGTTGGTGGTGTGAAGGGTTGTGTGTGTTGGGGTTGGCGCCAAAAGGGTAGGACTAGGTAGTAGCTTAGGTTGGAGTCCAGGGTTAAGGTGGAGCTACTTTAGGGTGGAGTTTAGGGTTAGGGTTGGTAGCCATGGAGGTGGACTTAGGTGGAGCTAAGCTAAGCTAGATAAACTAGCTTAGCTAGTAGATGATTGGAGGTAGAAGCTAGAAGGAAGTTAGGTTTTGAGAGGAGCTGAGAGAGAGATGTCTGAAGCATAATTGGAGCTGAAGTGAATTTCCCAGAGCTGATTCTGCTAAAGTGGTCTTAATAAGAGCTCAGATACTCATCTTAGCTAGCTAGTTCTTCTGCTAGCAGCTAAGCTTGAGTAGTAGAGCTAAGTTGAGCTAGTCTCAACCTGTCTAAAGCTTGGTTGAGCTGGACCTACTTTTGATGAGAACTCCTGAGCTAGCTTAGCTACTAAGTTGATAAGTAGTAGCTAAGCCAGAGGGAGTTCAGCTGCTGTGAGCTGAGTGGACCCGAGGAGAGTAGGACCTGAGCTGAAGTGAATTCTTGTCAACTAAGTTGAGCTAGCTTATCCTCCCAGTGAACTAATTGGAGCTAAGATGAGCTAGACTCAACTAAGTTGAGATAGATCTGAGCTGACTTGAGCTGAGTTGAGCTACCTTGAGCTACCATCCAGCTAAGATGAGCTGAATGGACCTAAAAAGAGCTAAACTTAACTCAGGTGAGCTGATATACAACTGTAGTGACCTGGATCTAGTTGGGGTCCAATTAAATTGAGCTTCCTATTCACCTATTGCCTTCTTGAATGTTAGGGTTTTTGGGATCTCTCTACTATTCATCCTTAACACTCAAATAAACATGTCAAAAACACAAATACTATGCAATGCATGCCTAACCTAAGTAATGCCTAAATGCACCCCAGAGACCCGTCTGTGGAGTTAAACTCTTAAGAGGTAGATCAGTTTAGAGCATAAGAATGATAATAAACTGGCGTTTATCATACCCCCATGCTTATCATTTGCTAGTCTCTTAGCAAAACTTATTTTCACAAAATGGATTTTGGGAAAGACTAATTTTTTACTTTTGAGGAGAAGAAGATTATGGGACCTTGGTTGATTGAAAATGTGGAGGTACAGGATTTTTTAGGGATAAAATAACGGAATTCGTCTTTGGATCCAAAAATGAGAAGAATCAGGATCAATGTATCCTCCAAAAATTCACAAGTTAACTTCTTGTTATTTTAAATAACTCAAAATTATTTTGTAGTTAGGATTTCCCTAGCTCTTGAATTTGATTTGCTACTTGCATAATCTTTTAAAATCTTATGTCAGTGCTTGTGAATGCCAACATTTATAAGGTCGTGTTTTTTATTTTATTTTATTATTTTTCCCCCATGCTTATTTCTAGCTTAATCCTACAACAGATGTGTCGGGATCATCATTCCAGTTACCAATCCTCAAGAGGGCTTTGGCACCAGCACTTCGAGATAGTACTATCCAAAACACCACCTAGGAGCTCACAACCCCAAAAAATAATGTGGTGAAAAGGGGTGCTCTAAGCGAACTCAAGCTCGTGCTCCGACGCTATGGGTAGAGCACCGTCCAAAACACTTGAGCCACAAAATGCACTTTAGTACTCCATCTAAAGATATGAAATATAGATATAGAGCAACATCGAGGCAGTAACATGTTGACATCGCATCCTTAAAGGAAGTATTTTCCTCCTTCTCGACGATGGGAACTCAAACCAATCATCTCCTTTAGATTTCACTAAAGCTAAACAAGGGGTTTTTCTAATTTTTAAATGTTGTTTAGGTGTTGGCTTGTGTGTGAAATTTGACACAAGAATTTTTTCAAGAGAAGCAAGTTTTTGGATCAGAGACTAAGCCAGGTAATTTGGAGTTTACAAACAGAGATCAAGTCACCTGAATCATCATGAGTTCAGGTGAAATTTAGTGGAGGATACTTTATCTAGTCTAAGAATAGACCCAGAAGTTCTAATAATCAAATCTATATCCTTACCTCTAGTTTCTCAAAGATTAAATCCCATTGTACCTTAAAATGAATCCTCAACCTTGGCCTCGATTTCAAAATTTCCTAAAAAAGTTTTCGACATTTTTATTTTTTTGGGTATGCATGAAAAAATGAAACAAAAATTTTGAATGCTTTTAGGCTTTGAAAATCTTGAGTCAATTGTCAAAATTTAAAGACACCCTCCCATGCTTAAGATATGGCATGTCCTCATGTAAAAGGAAGGGAAAAGAAATCAACTTGGTGAAGGTGATCTGAATCATGAGAGTCAAAACCTCTAAAAAGAAAAGAAAATAAAAAAATGAAAAGCAGGAAAAATGATGGTTTACCTCCCATCCCGTGCTATCTTTTATGTCATTCAGCTAGGTGTCAATTGCATCAATGATCATTAAAAGGTAAGTCGATTAAATCAAGAGTGTTGGATAGGAGATTCAGGGTATTACCTAAGTAGGGCTTTAAACGTTGACCGTTGACCTGAAAGGTAGTATTCATTTTTGGATCAAAAAGGTCAACTGCGACGTACGGATATGTTTTTAGGACAATAAATGGGTCAGTCCACTTGGATTTAAGTTTACTTGGAAAAATGAGTAATTGTGTGTCGAAAGGCCAAATATGCTGATTGATATCAAAATGTTTCCAAATGATATATTTACCATGAAATTTCTTTGTTCGATCTTTATAAATCCATGCATTTTCATAAAAGAAATTACGCAATTCCTCCAATTCAGTTAATTGTAACTTTCTTTATTTACCAGCTTCAGATATATCCATGTTTAATTGTTTAATTACCTAGAAAGCCCTATGTTGAAGTTCTACAAGGAGATGTCATGCCTTTCCAAAAACCAAGTGGAAAGGGGACATGTCGAGGGGAGTTTTGAAGGCCATACGGTAGGCTCATAAAGCATCATCCAATTTATTGGACGAGTCTTTACGATCGAGCCTAACTAGTTTTTGCAAAATATTTTTAATTTACCGGTTAGAAACTTCTGCTTGGCGATATGTTTGGGGGTGGTAAGGAGTGAAAATTTTATGATTGACCCCATATTTAGATAAAAGGTGATGGAATTGAGAGTAAGTGAAATGTGATCCTCCATCACTAATAATGGCCTTAGGGATGCCGAATCTCGAGAAAAAAATTTTCTTGATGAAATCAACGACAACCTTATGATCATTAGTGGGTGTGGGTATTGCCTTAATCCATTTTGATACATAGTCGACTACAATTAGTATGTATAAATACCCACAGGAGTTGATGAACGGTCCCATGAAGTCGATGCTCCAAACATCAAAAATTTCAACCTCTAATATCGGATTCAGGGGTATCATATCCTTCCGAGTCATGTTACTATTGCTCTGGCAACGTACATAGGACCGAACAAAAGAATGAGCATCTTTGTGCAAGCTGGGCCAGAAGAATCTAGAAGTGAGGTCTTTAGCTGCAGTTTCCTTGCCCGAAAAATGACCGCCACAGGCCATTGAGTGATTATGTCAAAATATCATGAAATTTTGAATCAAGAACACACCTTCTAATGACCTGATCAACATAGATGCTGAAAAGGTTGGGCTCCTCCCAAAAATAATATTTAATGTCAGCAAAGAACTTATCCCATTTGCTTTTTGGCCATTCAGAAGGGATTTGTTCTTTTGCTAAATAGTTTGCAATGGGTGCAAACCAAGGGAGGGTATTGGTGAGCGTAAGTTTTGCGAGAAAAGTTAGGGTTTTGGAAAACCCGTTACCGTAATTACAAAAGTTCTCAAGGTGAGCCCCGGGTCGAACATGGGGAGGAAAATGTTTGGTTTTGAAATCTAACATAATGCATGGTGAGCCTCATTGTCATAATTCATTGTTCCAAAGTTACGCTAGAATCTAACTTAATTTAGGTGGATTAGTTCGTATGATTGCTGTGCAATCACACCCCCATGCCTAAATCTTGATAGTCCCTAACAAATGCAAGATTAAATGCAAATTGGTCCTAAATGATCGATTTCATTAAGAGCTTGATTAGAGATTTATATCTTTTATTTTCATCCAAAACATTAGAAATCCAGACGACTATTAAAGTGTAGTGTTGTAGCCTATACAATGGATTCAAGTGAAAAGCCAATCCACATCTAAAGCTTGTACTTAACCCTTAGTAAAATTCTATTGGGATATGCAAACTTCCCTCGGGGTTTATAAAGTAATCTATAATTTCAACCCTGATTTTTTGGCTTAGGTAGAAGATATTTTGAGTGAAGTGGATTTGTTTTTGGTGGCTCACACTCATCTGGTGCTACACATAGACTAGTACTACATAACGTAAATTTCCAGACTATTAAATAAATCAACTCAAAGAGAGGCAGAGAGACTATGCTCTCTTTAGTTCCTTTGTAGCCATTCTCTCTCTTTCTTTTTTTCTTTCTTTCTCTTTTCCTTTTCTTTTCTTTTTCTTTTTGAGCTCACAATCTCACCAGATTCATCAGTATATTTGGTGGCCTCTCAATGGCATTAAGTTCTGATAACTCTATGACTAAGTCAAAATTCCTCAGCCCGTATTCAGGCGATCAGAAATACAGAAAAGTAGATCAAGGCTGTATTTGGTGGACTGTGAAGGGAATGGGTGTTGTTGCTTCAATGTGCTTGACATGAAATAGACACAACACAATTAACATTTTTTTCTACTCTCTTTTTTTTTCTTCATATATATATTTTCTCTTTTTCTCTTTTTTTCTCTTTTTTTTATATAATTGTATCTACCAACTCAACAAAATGCAGCACTCATGCAAATTTTTATTCATGAAGCATTATTCGGGATTAAGGGTGTTCAAGAGGAATATCGGGTGGCTTATTTGATGGAAGTGCCTACTCTCGGCACTGGGAGAGGAATGGATGGGACAATGTATTTCTAACCTTGACATTAATACCTTCCTTTAGCCAAGGATTCCATAAAGGATAGTTGTGACCATCCACCTTGGTCCTAGTTTTATCAAAGCTATTCTTTGCATATTTGCCTTATTTGGTGGCTCTCCAAAAGTTCACACAAAGAATTTATTCACAAGAACCGAGAGCGAAAACTGTGCCTAACTCCAAGTATCATTATCCAATTATCCAGAAATTAAGATTCCTTATACTAGCCTTAGAGCACTAGTAGACCTACTCTCACCTCACACTTGTTTAGTGGATCCACTAGAAGATGATTTACCTAACTCCCTAATTGCTATCCAAGGGATCAGGAGAAGAAGTATTACTTCTTCTCAACAAACTAAAGATGTCTATCAGTCTTCACAAAGGATCCATTGCAAATTCTACGTGAAGTGTGAAAATGTACTGGATTCTAAATTCAGGAATCAACTTAAGAATAAATTCCTAATAAAACCTTCTTAATAAAAATTCTTTATGCATGAATGTAATTTTTTTTCTGACATAAAAATAAGACATGCAATGTCCACCACCCCATGCCCATTCAATACAATGTCCTCATTGAAATGTATGTAGAGAAATCAAAATGATAATAAGCAAGAGGAGGGGATAGCACCTGACTGAGCTTGTTAATCCAAGTCAGCTTGATCAATGAAAAATACATGTATAGAATATTGGGTTGCCTCTCAGCCAGCGCTAAGTTTAACATCATTTGCCGAACCTAAACCCAAAAGAAATATGTATTTCAATATTGTGGGTCAAGAGGAGTAATAATTGTTGCCGAGAGATTCAGGATCAGTATAAAGATATGATCGTGTGGTCCAAGAATTAGTGAACCACAAATGTAGACCAATTGATGATGCAGTCCTACTCCAAAGAGTTTTTCTAATTTGAAATGTAGAATAGGGTCAGATATATGAGGTTCATGATGCAGAGCTTGTTCATTAATCCAATTCCATAATTCAAGAAGAGGTGGTGAAGGGTCTGGATTGAAATCATGATTGAAATTTAGATCTGGTTTTGAATTAGAATCATAAGGATCCTCATAATGGTAATTTATGTCAAAAATCATGAATTCTCTAGGCTCCAGTTCATACGAGGAGAAAGGTAGAGTTGTGTTGAATTCTTCAAAATCCTCATCAGAAATTACCTCTTCCTCATTAGAAACCATTTCCTCCTCAGAATCAAGCCGTCCATTTGAACCAACTAGAATATAAATTCTTCCCCAGTCCATAATGCCTTGAACTTCTTTTTCTGAGGTTGTTTCTTTGTTTTCCTGGTTTATGTCCTTTGGTTGTCCAATGTCTCGAACCCCCTCAAAATCCAATAATTCTTGAATTTTAGGGTGGATATATTAAGGATTATTTATGTCATTGTCTAATTCATCATAAGATACTCCCAATAGTTGCTCGATCTCACGAATGTCTTTTTCAATTTGATTATCTATGGGAGGTCATAGATCAGAAGCACCCTCAAGTACATCATTTCCTTGCCTTTCTTGTTGATCTTGAGATTTGGCAGAATTGGGATCATTCTTAGTGTGAATTGCCAAAACCTCTTCAATCATTACCACAGCCTCAATAGAACCACAATTCAGTTTATTCTTTTGGAAAGCTTTAAAGATATTGAGCTTACAAGTTTTTCTTCCATAAATGATTTGCATAATCCCCATCTCATAGTTGATCAAAGCCTTGGCTATGGCCAAGAAAGGTCTTCCTAAGATTATTGGGGTGTGATTTAAATTTTCTGATGCCTCCATATCTAAAACTGAAAAGTCCACAGGGTACTCAAAATCCCTCACTTTTATAATCACATTTTATAGGAGTGATAAGCGTGGAAATCGCGAGTAGGAAATCAACATCATAGTATAGTTGCGAAATCCTTTTGACAAAAATACTTATTTATTTAACAAAACTCGATTGATTTTATTCTTTTGAGTCTCGGTCGTTCGTCTCTAGGAGATGTGAAAACAAGTTGAGATTTGAATCCACTTTTTCTACCCTAAATCTAATCTAACCTAATCTTTTTGGCCTTTTTGTTTTTGCAATTTTTTTCTGTTTTGATTTCTAGAAAGCAAACTTGATTGAAAAAACTACCTAAGTGAAATCCTAGGTGAGGCCATGGTGGCTGTGCGCAATGTGACTAGCGCAAGTAAAGTGTAGGTAAACAAACGTGAAGATAAGCAATCACAGAGGCATCATAATATTATTTATGCATAGAATAATCAAAAGAACATCACATAACATCTATGCTAGAAAGCACATAAATAGATGAAATCCCTCATGCCAAAAAGTGCCACTAGGGCCATTGGCTATGTGTGAGGGTGTAGGGTAGACCTTGGGGATACAAACCCATCTACACACCTACTAAAATAGATGGCCGACCACAAGACGCTATGGGTAAGCCTTCATGGCTGCCCAAGAAGAGAAGTAAAGAGGAGGACATGTGCCTGCTCCCAAGGAGGAAGAAGACATGCCCAAGAGAGAAGAAGAAGAGAGGGTGGCATGGACCCTTCTTCTCTTCTAGTGGTCAACCTTGAAACTTGGAGAAGCTTCTTGCTATCCGCCCATGGAGGGGACCTTGGAGGAGGAGGATAGCCTTGAGAGGGAGAGGAGGAGGTGTGGTCGCAAGTTTTGAGTGGAGGAGTTGGAAGTTTAAATGTGCGACACCTCTTTTTGGCTTTTATGGGAAGGCTTCTTTTAGTCGCCACTTTTGGTGGCTCCCAAAATAGAAGTTGCCACCTTTGGTGGCCTTAGTGTTGATGACCAAAAATAGGGAGGGTAGATTAGGAGGGTTGGTTTTGGAAGGTGTGTGTGTGGTTTGAATTTCATAGAGCCATGTTGTGGGTGTTGATAGGATTAGTTGCTAAATAGGTTGGGTCAATCTAGATTAGGTAGGTCTGCACCTAATTAGGATAAGGAGAGTCTAATTGGGTCTAGGTCAAGTTTAATTGGATGTGTATGTGTGGTGTGACTAAGGTAGTCCTACTAGGTGTGAGTCGATTAGATCCTTAGTGGATCCAATTGGGTTTAGGTGCACCCAATCAGCTGTAGATGCATCCAATTAGGTATAGGCTTGCTCAATTGGGTTAAGGATAGGAAAAGGGAGAGTATGGATAGTGCGATAAACTTAGGAGGTCTCTAATTTGGTTTCCTAAGGTGTTTGGTGGGGTTTCTACATCAAAAGGGGTGAGCTAGGGCTTCTAGCACCAAAAATAGGAACTAGTGATAACTTCCAGACATCCAGACAACTAATTAAACATCTTATACTCCAAAATTGGACATCTGGAAGTTAGGTTAGATGTCTAATTCTGTGTCAATGTGAGTTTTGGCTTCCTGGATTAATTTTCTATAGAAATCAGACGTCCAACCTAATGTTTAGACATCCTAAAAGGTGCTGGAGAGCGGGTTTTGGGTTTTCTAAGGTAGGTTTTGGTTCCTAAGTGTTTGGGAGAGGGACAAGGTGGATAAGAAGATGGATAGTGCTATCCATGTGTGGGTTCTAAGGCTAAGATGTCCTAATGGATGTGGTTTTGGGTTTAGGAAGGCTATCCTAGGGTTTCTAAGGGTAGGGATAAGGCTATCCTCCTCACTCCTCTTGTCTGGATCAGCCTTCTCTCTTTATTACCTTATTCCACCTGATCTCATATCTTGGATCACTCTATTACCTGCAAATAACAACAAAAAACATTAAATAGAAAAATATCTCACCTTATTCTATATAAAATGATGTAATGGATGATATGCATGATATGAGTGCAATATTCACAAATTAAGCTAGGTTCAAACATTATTTAGGTTGATTAGGACCTATGATTGCTGTGCAATCGAGTCCCTTTGGAATCTTGGTTGACCTATCAGTAAGCTGAAGGGTAACATCAATGTGTTGCAAGGGACCTAAATCCAACTCTTCATATAGTTCCGTGGGGATTAGATTGATGGAGGCACCAAGGTTCAGTAAGGCTCGTTCCAAGATAAAACCATCTATCTTACATGAAATTAAGGGGGTCCCTGGATGTTTCCTTTTAGGAGGGAGCTTATTTAAGATGTTAGCACTGGCTTGTTCAAAAACTATGACCCTTTTTGGTGATTTGGCCTGGAGCTTCAGTGTGCACAATTCCTTTAGAAATTTCTCACATGCCAAGATGTTCTCAATAGCTTCAAGGAGTGGTATATTCACCTGGACTTGCTTTAAAATCTCAAGCCACTCCATAGATTGATTGCTTTTCTTTTCCTTGGATTTGTTTAAGGCTTCAGGAAAAGGTGCTTGAGAGAAATCATGAGTGTTCAAATCCTGACTCATGTTTTCTAGAATAGCTTGGTCTCTCAGGTTAGATTTGGGCTCCTCATGATCTTGGTATGATTTGGATGTAGAAGGATGAGGATCTTGGATTTGTTTCCCACTTCTTAAGGTGACAGCACAAGCATAGGCATTAAGGTTAGAAGGGTGAGGTGGATTTTGCAAACTAGGCTGAGCCTGGTTAGGGTAAGGGTTAACAAAGCCAAGTGGGAGCAGGTTGAATTATGTGTGCTTGTTGCTCCCGTGTGTTGTTTTGGTTAACCCTATTGAAGTTCCTTGGGTTGGGGAGGGGTTGGGATGGCAACATCCCGTGTTGTCTAGCATTAACTAATTAGTCCAATCATTCCATCAAATCTGTCCTCAATTGATTCATTTCTTCTTTATGTCTCAAATTCATTTCCCACAGTTCTTGGAGGACCAGACTCAGATCAGAAGGCTAGATTTCCTGAGTAGGTTGTGGCTGATATGTGCACGGTTGTGTGTACCTATTGGGTTGCCCAAAAGTGATAGGCTTAGTCAAGTTATGTCCTAAGGCGAGTTTCTGATTTGACTAAGCAAAGTTAGGATGGTTACGCCATCAAGGGTTGTAGGTGTTTGAATATGGGTCATTTCTAGTGTATCCCTAGAGTGCACTAACACCCTCAGGATAATTAGGTATCAGGATGCCTAATTCAGAATTTAAGGCAATCAAGGTCCCTCCTTGGTACCCAGGAAGAGATGGGTCCAAGTAAAGTTGGCTCATGGGTGGAGCCATCGTTAGGTCATTAATGTTGTGCACTACTTCCTGACCAAGAGGATTGGGGAGTTGGGTGTAGGTTAGCATAGAAGTTCCTTGGGTAGGCATAGGGTTTATTCTGGAATGTGTACCTAAGGAATTCCCGCCCTTTAGAAGGTTGTCCAATTTCTTATCCAAACTATGTACATTTTTCCCAATGAGTTCCACCTTATCCAATCATTATGCAATTAATTCTAAATCGATCGAGTTTGAATTATCCTTAACCTCATAGACTCCTCTCAATGGTTGATTTGATCTATTGAAGGTGGATATTGAGGCATTGTTGAGGGAATTCTCACCCATTTTCTCGAATAATTGAAAGGCTCCCTCAGCATCTCTGCTTAGGAAATTGCCCCTACATGCTACATCAATGAAATTCGTTAAATTGTCACTTAACCCATAACCCATAATAGAAAATATGGGCCAAGTGCCACTTTGAAATCCCATGATGAGTGCATTTCCTAGCTAAGTCATTAAATCTCTCCCAAGGCTCATGCAGTTGTTGCCTAGGGTTCTACTTGAAGGTGGTAATGGCACATCTAAGGGCATTGGTTTTTCCTACGGGAAAGAATTTTTTTAGAAATGTGCTTCTCAAATCTACCCAAGTTTGGATTGGTCTAACAATAGTCCTCAACTAATGAGTAGCTTTATCTTTTAATGAAAATGGGAACATTTTCATCATTAAGGTACCTTCATTCTTGTTCCTAGGGCCAAAGGTCCTTCCTATGTGTAGAAGTTCTTTAAGGTGGTGGAAGGGGCCATCGGAATTGCAACCATGGAAGTGGGGAATTAGATTGATGATTTGTGGTTTGAGTTCAAAATCATCCCCATCCTAAGGTACCCTAACAAAAGGTTCTGGTTGGGCATCCAGAGGATTATAAGTCTTTGAGAGGCCGGTCTGCTCTCCCATTTTAGAGTCGAGCAATGGCCTGCACTATGACCTCCATCTATCTGTCATGATGCCAACCCTGCTTAGTAATCTACCTTTGTAAGAGAGCCATTGGATCCAAATTTTGTTCCTTCTCTTCAATCTCATCTTCCTCACGGTACCTGGCCATTGAAGAGGGTTTAGATTCAAATATTTGACAATCAGGTCTTCTCCTAGGATTTCTTTCTAAAGGTGGTAGCAAATTAGGATGTAGAGATCTTCTACTTTACATGCACCAGAAGAATGTCTGTAGATGAGACGAAGAAGACAGATGCGAGAATACCCCACCCTCTCAGTACAAGCAATCAAGCTAGTTCTTAGAGTGTAAACCCTAAATAGACCTAATCTTGGCTCCCCAAAACACGACTAGGTTAGATCAACCCTTGAATTACTTGGCTGGCCAGAAGGGTGGGACCCCCTAGGACACCCCACATGGTGGGACACCACTAAGGGTTAACATGGTTACTGTACCGACCTTTCTTGTCACCAATGGGTCCAAGTAGGGAAGGCCTTGACCTTAGCCCAATATAATTTCAAGACACCAAGAAGATTAGTCTTGCTAGGGCACGTCTACTCAGTTTTATGTTTAGGCTTCAAGTGCTTTTGGAATATGATGGGCGTTAAGGGGGTGTTGCCCTTAAAATTGATTTTAGAAGTGTGAAGTGCACAGGCAAGGGGTTCACAAGCAATTTTTATGATGAAGTGAATTTTAAAGTTCAATTGGTTGTATTAGTGAATTTTAGGGTTCACTTAAGTAAATATCTTCAAGCAATGGTTCTAATGAGGCACACAAGAGCCTTTGCAAGTCCCAATTGCTTGATATATTTTCTTTAAGTATGGAAATGCAAGTGTGCTCTACCTTAATGTGAAACCTAAGAGCAGATAGTGCTAGATGGTCCTTTTAAGTCCAAAATTAGGGAAGTGGTGTGACCCAACAATGCAATCAATTGGTCTTATTGTACCACTGAATAAGCACTTAGAAAATATTTTTTTCAAGAATTTTAATGCATGCTTTCTATTTTTTTCAGATTTAAAATGTACTGGGGGTTCTATTGTCTATTTTGAACCCTAGTTGGTGATTGAATAGTACGTGCAACCAAACGTGCAAAAACTATTTTTTTAGATTTCTCTTAAATTCTTCATTTTCACAAGAATTTAGTACGACAAATTTCATGTCAATCTGAGTTGTATAAAAATTCCTGTGATTTTTTGAAGTTGGAAAAATCAAGAGCAATAACAGATTTGATATCAGTTTAGTTCACGAAGTTTCAAAATTTTTATACAACTTAGAATTGTACAAAAGTTGGATAGACATCAAAACTCATGTCCATTAAAACTTTTAGAATTTTCAAACATGTAGATTTTTAGGAATTGAATTTTTAATAAGAGTTTGTTTCAGCTCGAAAATATAAGAGGTGGTTCTGTTGATTCCCACCAACAAGAGATTTTTCTTTTTCAAAAAGCAAACAAATGCTAACCTAAGGTTAAAAAAAAACACCAGTATTTTTTTTAGATTTTTTTTCTTTTCGAAAGGAAATATATCCTAATTTAAGATACGAGTACTTGCCTGAGATTCGAAACCTGTAATTTTCTCATTGTTGCATTTTTCTCAGATTTCTGCACTTCCTACACACATGAAATCAACGAAAATAAACCAGGTTAGAAACCACAAATAAGCACTAGGAAGAAAAGCTTCAAAAATTTCTGTTGCCTCCCGGGCAATGGTGCCAACTTGTTCGATTGTGAAACGTGTTAAAAGAGTTTTATTATTTAGTTACAAATCACGTTGAAACAAATAATATTTATAGATTTTTCGATAATTATCAAGTCGTTCATAGGGAGGTAAAGCATAATTTTTATGCGAAAGCTTTTTAGAAAGTCGTTCTAAGAAAATATTTATATATTTATATATGTATATATAGACAAGCATTCATGAGATCGGATAAATGATTTATTGATTAAGAGGATGTCTCATAAATCTAATGTAATTTAATAACATGAAACAGAAGAATAAACTATGGAGGAGGAAAAGGAAAAGAGAATGTGGTCGAGAGGATGGAGCTGCTTATGGGATGCTTGTGAGAAGTGCGGCAACACTTCAGATCTAGGGCGCCGAGAAGAGATCGAAGAGAAGTTGTAGAGAGAGAGGTCGGAGATCTGTCATGTGGGAGTTGCCTCTCAATTGGGGGGCCCTAAAGCTCCTTTTATATTTTTAATGATGGGCAAAGTAGGCATTTTAACCCCCAAAATCGTGCAACAACATTCGTTTGATCAGATTCGTCGATTAAGAGATCAACGACTTTGATTGCACCTCAAAATAACCTCAAACTCGCCTTGAACGCTTGGGCTTTACCAAATGTTGACATGTGGTGCACGCTCGGCCTTCGAATCAGGGTCGTGCACTCCTCGCACGTCCCTCGCATGCCTCGCACTTTCCTTACATGCGCCTTTGATTTCAAATCGTGCATTCAATCTCAGCAGTCGGATCTCTCGATCGGATGACTTATACTCATCGCAGCACCCTCTCTTGAGGTCCGCATTCAACGGGGAGTTTTGCTCAAGTGTTGGATCACGCATTCGCGAACTGCCTCATCTAGCGATCGCCATCGCACCATGCGGTCCATCGTGCACTGTTCAACCTTCATCTTACGGTCCAATTGAATACAAGTGCACCGCTGTTGCTGGCGAATTTGGGAGTTTTTAATATGCGTTCATTGTAGTAACTTCTAAATCGCACAACACATTTAAATTATAAAACTCAGATTCTAAAAATGAAGTCCGAGGTCGTTCGCAGGGAGCAAATGTGGAATTCACACATTAATCTTCATTTAGAATAGATAAGCACGATAAATTGAGCACAATAACAGATATTCAATGAATACAACTTATCAGATTGATAGTTAATAGCAATCGTCAATATCTCAAAGAGTCACAGGGTAAAAAGAAATATAAAGACGAAATAATGGTGATTTGAATAACCAATTATTCATTTTAATTAAGCATATACCCAAATATTCAAATTATTCAACAGTATTCTTAATCAACTCAAATTGGGCACTTAAATAATTCAATAGTACCAACCTCAACCTTTCAAGAGGAAGGTATCAAATGCCTTAACCTTCAATTATCAGAGCTTCATAGAAGGCACACAAGGGTGCCAACCTTCTTAAGGCATTTTAGGCATAAGCACATGGTTAATTCTCTTTAGAGGCTAAGTGTGAGAGCCTCTCTCCCTTTAGCATGTGCCCAAGGCACTTCAGAGCAAAACCCTCCCCCTCCTCACAAATCTCTCCTCTTTCTTCTCTCTCAAACCCGGGGCTAATCGGGCAGGTATGTAGGTTATCGGATCTTAAGCATTGGCCAGACCTACGTGCTATGTGCTCGAGCAATGCATGAGGGCATGTGAAGCGGGGACCCGACCCTCAGTGTATTTGGGTGATAAGGCTAAAGCATAAAAGTAATTTATGCGCTGCAATGGGTTTGTCATCTAACATGGTGGGACTATCCCACTCTCCTTCGCTCGCGTATGCAGCAACAGGTGATGTTGCTCGAATTGGTGATGAGGAGACCTCTGGTGATGATGACATCATCATCAGCCATATCTAGCTTTAATTAGTCATATTCAACATATTAATGCTTATACATAACCGCCAAAGAAACATAATTCACTGTAAATCCTTTCTGAGAGATACATAAAAATAGGCGTAAATCTACAGTTTTAACAGAATATCCTAATTGTAGAGAAATCATGGGGTTTCCTAGGGGTTAATTAAATGTCAAATGGTCATAAATGTCTAATAAGATGGTCTGTGCAAAAAGAAATGGGTTTTCACGCGTTTCAAGAATTAAATGACATCTGAAACCCTAAAAGGAGACCCGTTTAATTAACTAAGGTTTTGGTCAGGATAAATTCACCTAAACCGTCTAAAAGTCATAAAAAAATATTCCCTAAGGTTTGATTTGACCATTAGAGTCCAATTTGACCTAAAATAGTCTCATACAAATAGTTGCCCTAATTTAGGTTTCTATGCAATTTACCTGGTCAAACTTAGTCAAAACCCAAATTTGAATTCACCATCAGATTCCTTAGTGTGAATCCCTATGGGAGGGGGTGAGATATGCATGACATATAAAATGCGGAATAAAAAAGATAATAATCCCACAAATGAAGCAATCACACAAGACACAAGTAATTTTTAGGTGGAAACCCAAACCGGGTGAAAACCACCACCTAACCCTCTCGAGTTAGGATTTCTCGATCGACAAAGTTGATCAAATCCACTAACGTACTACTTTAACGAGGGTAGTAAAACCTCAATTACAACCACGCTACGGGTACGAGGGTAGCGTTCCTCAACCCCTCCTCTTCGCAAGGAGGATTTTGTCTCACGAAGGAGATAGGAATTCGCAAAGCGAATACCCAACACAATTACAAAGATAAATTACAAAATAACCTATAGAGCCAATAAAGATTAACCTAGCTACTATAGGTAAAAATACTTCCCTTTGGTGAGAGTGCGTTGGCGTGATGATGCGGGTGCGTGAACCATGTGGTGGCACTTCGTCACTCTCGTAATTACGAAGGGAGAGTGGGAGTGCAGCGAGAAGAAAGCTTTTAAGATGTGGAATGGTGAAATGGAAAGCAAGATCTTCTAAAGTGTTTTAGACACAAATAGATGTGGAAATGTGTTGCTTGGGTGTATCTACACAAGGCAAGGGTCCTCCTCTATTTATAGAGGGCCTAGGAAGGCTTTGGAAGACCTTAGAAGGTTTCCATAGCTGTTGGGGTTGAACCCAAGGCAAAATAGGTTGTAATTAGAATCATTTATGATTCTGACAGGGTCATCAGATGTTTGTTCCAGGTATCAGATGTCTGCAAAACTTGCTTAAGACATCTGGGAACTAAGTCAGATGTCAAATTCAAGGTGAGTTTCCTTCCTGACTTGGTTCAGATCTAAACAGGGTTTTAGTGTAAGGCCATCAAACAATGTACAGGACGTTTGGCACTAGGTCTAGACATCTGGAAACCTATTGTGCTGCGAGAATGGATTCCCAAGATAGGTTAACGGCTAGAAAAATCTGACAAAGGTGATTTTGGCTCAGAATGAGACTCAACGGTCATATATCAGATGTTTGGGTCATCTATGGATGTCTAATAGAAGCCTAACAGTTATATTCCTCAACGTTTATTTTGTTAGCCAACGTTCCACTAATTTGACGTCTGGCACAACCATTAGATGTCTTCTAAGATGTCTGGACTAAGGTCTGGTTGTTTGATTTCATCAGACATAACCTACTAAGTTCAACCTAAGTTATTTGATGTCTGAGTCAACAGTCAGACGTCTTAAAAGTCACTATCAGACATCTGATTTCCAGATTAGACATCTGATTAGGCTGTCAGAGCTTTATTTTGATTTTCTAAGTTTTTTATAGAAAAGCTAAGTATCTTAGGGTTGTGCAAGTGATCCTAGGACTACTTTAAGGGTTCTTTGTGGCTCTTTAACATAAGATCTAAGAAATAAAGAGCAAAAAAAAAAGTACAAAATACAATAAGGGAAATCTATCCTATTCCTCATCTCCTTCCTTCTTCAAGCTTTCGCTCCTCATGAAGCTCCTTCTCCTTTGTCAATCTCTTCCAATCTACCATGGATGCGAGCTTGAACTCCGTCTAAACATGTCTCCATTTGCAAATATCCTGAAATCTAAGACTTCAAATGCAAATGTTAAATAACACGTGTTTTGTTATCATCAAAATAAATGATCATGGTGCTCTAGCACAAACACTTGGGTCCAAATTAGGTTTGTACTAAAATTTAGGCCCAATCAGATATCATCTTGACCTAGTTTGCATTTTAATCCTATTCTAACTCTTTCTCTTACAAAGAACCCCTTAGCTTTCGAATTCATAGCAAATAGCTGCCAGCTTTATCATCTTCCTCACCAACACGTCCCCGCCGCCTTCAACTCCTAAACCTACTTCACTAGTGACCTTTTATTGGAGAGTTCTCCTTAATTGATTGACGAATCTCTTCCAAAATAGAAAGGGGAATTCCTGAGGAAGTTGCCTTCCATTTGAGCCATGTACGAGGCTTTGAATCCTACCCTAAAGCTCGTGCAAACCTTTTGAAGGTTCGAGTCTCCTACTTGTACGGAAGCTCCAAGCTTCCAAGCTTGGAAGGCTTCCTTGAGCTGTATAAATAGACCCTTGATGCACAACCAAGATCTTTAGCAAGGTTTTGAGCCACAACAAGTCTTTATTTCCTCTCTCCGGCTCACTCTGCCTTCGCTCCAGTGAGCTTCTCCCTCCATTGTCCTACAGCCTCCCAACGGCTAAATTGGGAGTGCCACGTTCTTCCCCGACTTCCTCCATGCCTCTCCAGTCAAAGCGAGGGCCATCCTTTCCCTATCTTCACCACCGTCCCCCTCCGGAGCATTCATCTTCCACAGTGTTGGCCTACCAATGCTGATGCCAATCCTACCCCCTTCGTCCCATTAGATTAGTTAGTTAGGTTTCTTTTAGTTCTTAGGTTAGTTTTCTCTATACAAGACCAAAAATACTCCCTCGACACTGCCGTTCACCCTTCATCCTCTCCACCTCCGGTCGCCATCCGATGAGGACCACCACTTACTACACAACTCCATCCACCTTGCCAACAACTCCCACACCTTCGTCATGTCCACGCAAGAAAAACCCCTCAAGAAATTGAGGGGATTAGACCCTAAACCTCCCCCCGAACACTGCACCTTCATGCTTCCACCTCCATCACCGACACACATCCTCTACCCACCATATGCTCCCTAACCTCCACCACTGAGTTCGCCTCACCATGACGAATCTTTTGAGTGCTCTAATTGGGGCTTAGTGCCTGTGTTCTTGGTTTTAGGTCCCACGCCATCGCTCTGTCACCACGCCATTAGCGCTGACATCACTCTTCATGTTCTTAGCCATGCGAGGCCCAGGTTGCACCTCCAAGTGACGTGGAAGTCTCCCAGGAACCGCTCCAGGTCTTCAATTACTGAAGGAGCCTCCATCAACCTCAATTAGACACAACAGCAGCAGTGATTTCATCTATTGGCGTACACAGAGGTAGAGGGATGATTAGTCCCATATCATTTGTGGAAGAGCTGCTGAGCATGCATGAATTGATTTTGTGATTGGGGCTTATTGGCTCCAAACATGGGGTGAGGTCCCTTCACCCTACCTGAATATCCGACTGCCTAAACCCTCTCACTCCTCAGCTGCGACCGACGCTCGCAGCCTTGGACCCAGGTCCATGACCTGATTACCCGATTAAACTGGATATCAGAGAAAGAAGAGAGGTGGAAGGAAAGAAAGAGAGATCGGGGTAGGGGTGGGTTTTGCTTTAGAGAGGAAAGCTTGACACTTAGCTGTTGTGAGAGGAAGAAAGGAAGAAAGGAAGAAAGGAAGGGAAGAGGAAAGGTAGGGGGATTTGTGAAGGAAAGAAAAGAAGGGAAACCCTTGGCCATGCCTGAGAGGAAGAAGAGAATGATTAAAGAAGAAAGGCAAAAGAAAGAAAGAGAAGAGAACAAGAAGGAAGAAGAGCCAAAGAAGAAGAGAAGAAGAAAATCAGAGTACTATAGTAGATGACATTTTAAGTCTTCTAATTATCAAATTAGATGTCTGAGTACTATATATTTATTTAACATCAATTGAGTAATCGATATACATGTGCGTAGGCTAATAATTGATGATCTAAATCATCATTATTTTATTCTATGTATCTTTTTGTCTTTAGATACATTGATCTTCATTGAATATTTAATGTGACAAATTAATATTCATTGAGATATCTTTATAGTGCGTCATTTATTGTGCTCATTTATATATTAATCAATATTAATGTGTGAATTCCTATTTGCTCCTTATGTTCGACCTCAGACTTCATTTCTAGATATTCGAGCTATAAATTGTATATATTGATTGAGCGATTTAGCGGGTACTACAATGAATGCATATCTAAATCTCCTCTCTCGCCCAACAACATTTTGGCACTATTGCCGGGGAGCAACATGCAATTCACCACTATTCTTATTTCTATCTAATTATATCTGAGTACTAACTTGCCCTTGTTTGTTTCATGTGATTTTACGAGGTACATGACAAAGCGATCTTCTGCGCAAAACAACCACTCCCAAGGCATGTAAATTCTATTTTCGTCTCTAAATCAACCTCCTAATCTTCAAAAGATAAAAAGGAAATAGTCAATTAGGAACTACTTGCCTTATTTTCTTAGTAATATCATTAAAAAGGCAAGTTTCCTGATTTACGAAAAATTTATATCTGATTGAAGCATGAGCCGATTCTGTCTAGAAATCCCTACCTTAATTGCCTATACCTATTAGGGACTAAACTTAATTTCTAAATCTCTTTGGACTAACACATTTCTTGCTTGAAGCCCAAGGTGAACAAATTGGAGATCAAATTGGACTTGGAATAGAGCAAATTAGGGTTTTAACATTAAGGTGTTGAAGTGTTAGCTCACATTTTACCTGCATTAAAAGAGAATAAACCCTCCCGCATTTGTGTGCTACCCAGGCCCCTGTTTGAAAAGATCTAAGCAAGAGAAACCCTAAAACCAAGCTCTAATTTCACTTGAACCCTAAACTCTTAGATCTAATATCCTGAGAGTCCATTCAAGGTGATTTTTGGGTCTTGACCTTGATTTCATTCTACCATCTTTAGGGTAGGTCAGGTGAAGTTGGCCTACTTTGTGGGCCAACCAACCTCCAAATTAGGTCAATTCAAATCAACTTCTAATCAAGTGAAATTCAAGGCACAAATTAGAATAAAATTGGTAGACTTAAGGTCTTAAGTCTATACATTTCGATATACCTGGAACTACAGTGCAAGGAAGGTCGGGTGGGGGAAACCCTATGATGAGAGCCTCATCATGAGCCCTAATTAGCTCATTTTGACCAAAGAAAGAGAATAAGAGCTCCTACATAACCTAGAGAAAGGCTTAATTCAAGGAATAAGTGTTCTGAGAAGAAAATATGAAATAAAGGTTAAAACTGCAATTTCACCATTGCAGAACATAAATGGGATTTCTCAGAGGCAAAACATAGGTCAAATGATCTGAATAAGATAAAAAGTGGGTTGGTTAAATCAGAAATGGGTTATTATGCAATCCAAGAATTAAATGATATTCTGTAACCCTAAAACAGACCCGCTAAATTCAACAAGGTTCTGGTCAGGATAAAAATCAAGTAAACCCTCTAAAATTCATGGAAAAATATCCCCAAGGGTTTATAACCTTCAATTTGTCCTTTGGAACCTATTTTGACCTAGATTGGGGTCCTAGCTCATTAATTGACCTAATTAGGGTTTTTATGCAAAATGTCTGGTCAAACGTGGTCAAACCTAAAATCCAGCTTCACCATTGGATTCCTTATATCTAAATTAGGTTTGTACCAAAATTTAGCCATAAGGGGAGGTCATCTTGACCTACTTTGCAAAATAGTACACTTAATTATATTTTGGCCCCTATCTTTTGAAAACCATTGGACAGACCCCCCTAACTTCCTCGCCACTCTTACAAATAGGTCCCTCCACCATTAATGGGGAGAAATCCTACTCCGGCGAGGAATGGAGGGGGAGTACTCCCTGATTCCTCAGAGATCTCCTCCCAAGTTTGGAAGGGAGATTCTCTCAGGAATTCTCTTCCATCTGAGCATGGTCCTAATCTCTGATTTGCACCCAATCTCTCATGCGAACGCACGAGATATTTGGGTCTCCAACTTCTTCCTTCTTCAGTGAGGATTTGCGCACTTGGAAGCTTTTCTTCCAAGCACAGGAGCCCCTGCCAGCATCTATAAAAGGATCCTCAACCCCGGCCGCACCTCTTCAGCTCGACTTGGCCAGAGATCGACCCCAATTTCATCTTCTTCTCCTTCGATCAAGTAGTATAGCGAGCTCTGGTGAGCCTCCCTCCTGTTTATCGTCTCTCTACCACAATAGTGATAAACTCCAGTTTATCATCATTCTTATGCATTAAAACAAACCTAGCTCTTAGGATTTTACTCTGCAAATGGATTTTTAGGCTGCATTTAGGCATAAATTAGGTTAGGCATGCATTGCATTTTTCTTTTATTGTCTTTTTGATATGTTTTTGTGAGTGTTAGGGATGAAGATATTTACGGATCCCTAAAACCCCAGCACTCAAGAAGGCAAATGGTGAAGGAGAAGCTCAGACTAGCTGGAACTCAGCTTGATCCAGCTCAACACAGCTAGAACCTAGCTCACTTGAACTAAGGTTAGCTCATCCCAGCTCCATTCAGCTAATTGCAGCTGAATGGCAGCTCAAGAGAGTTCATCTTAGCTCACCCTAGCTCAAGTCAGCTCAGATCCAACTCAACCTAGTTGAGTCTAGCTCATTTTAGCTCCCACAAGTCCACAAGGAGCTCTAGCTAGCTCAGCTGAGTTGACTGAAGTTCACCCCAGCTCAGATCCAGCTACATCTAGCTCCACTCAACTCCAGCTAGCTCAAGACAACTTCATTCCAACTTAGGAAGCTCAAGTCCAGCTCCCGGGGACTCAACTTAGCTCAAATCAGTTGAGCTAAGATACCTTAGCTACCTCAACCAGCTTGATCCTCCCTAGGAGCACTAGACCTAGCTCACCTTAGCTCATTATGGTAGAAGCTAGCTCACTTTAGCTTGGCTTAGCAGCTAGCAAAGAACTAGCAAGCTAAGCCAGCTAGAGTAGCTCCATGCCAGCCTCTTCAGCAGCTGCCAGCTCCAGTTCCAGGTCCAGACTTCTCCTCCTCAGCTCCTCTCTTCAAACCCTAGCTCCAACACCTCCTCCTCTACTCCTCCATTAGCTGAGCTAGCTTATCTTAGCTTAGCCTAGCTTAGCTTAGCTATGCTCCAACTTCCTTTGCTTGTACCACCACAAAAGCCCACCTAACAATTGCACCCAACTAGCTCCACCTAAGCTACACATAAGCTAACCTACTTGGTGCAAACCTAGCCTACCCACCACCTCCAAAAGACACCTAAAAGTGGCACCAAAACCACCCCGACTACCCCCTTGTTGGTGCCACTTTTCCATCCAAAAATCCCCTTCATCTCCACCACACATCTCCCCTTAAACCCATCTCCACCCTCCACATAACCCCTCCTTCTAGAACCTTTCTTGGTGCCATCTAAGACCCCCTTCTAGAAGCTATTTTGGTGCCAACTTCAAGGGGTGCCACCACCCATAACCACCCCCTAGGAGTCCCTTGGGTTGGCGCCAATTGCCCTTAGCCATAGGATCCCCAATCACCTCCATCTTCCCATCTTAGCCCTCCATTTCAAGAGTCACCTTAGCCCCCTTCCTACTCTCTATAAACCCACCACCTACCACCATTTTAGAGCATCCACCATTAGTGTGTACTTCCACCTACATCCACCTATACCTACGGCCAAGAAGAAGGAGCAGAGAAGATTAAGGGGGCACATCACCCGCCCCCTTGGTGCCTTCTTCTCCCTTGTGCCATGCCAAGGAGGAGGAGCACTCCACCACTAGAAGGACAGCCAAGAAAGGAGGAGCAAGGGTGGTGCACGCCCACCCTTGAAGGAGAAGCATTGAAGGTGGTAGCTTCCACCTTGGAGGAGCATCTCAAGGAAGGAGAAGGAGGAGCCCTTTTCAAGCCTATGAGCCCCTAAGTTTGGAGCAAGGAGCTTCCCCTCTTCACCAACAATTCAGGAGGACTTGTGTTTTATTTTATTTATTGCAATTATCTTGTAGTAGAAGCATTCATCTACTAGGTTTTTCTGTAAAACACTTTCCCATTAATCTAGTTGCCTTCTTTGAAATTTCTTTTAGTTGCATTTTGATTGCTGTGATTCTAGCACTCTTCACTCCCTCTCCCTAATTACTCTAGGCCTCCACGTGCCTAGAGTGAGCTTAGGAGGAGGAATTACTTGTCACTTAGGTGTTAGCTTAGTGATCGTAGTTGTTATTTACTTTTTCGCCAACAACTCGTGTTTTCCCTTGTTATTTGAAAACCCTAAAAAAAATGATATAGTTGAAAAGACCAAAAAGTATGTTCGGAACTATTTTGTAGGCAAGAGAATTAATTTTGCAAACATATTTCCTCCTTGACGACCCTAGATACCCCACTATCTAGGTTTATAAATTTAAGAGTTGATCGATTTTGCACGTTACGACGACGTATTTTACAAACCACGTAAAATCCGTGTCACTTTTTGGCGCCGTTGCCGGGGAGGCACGGCTTTGCATTAGTCAATTTTCTCTTGCTTGAAGTGGATCTCATCCCCTTCTCTTTCTTTTCTTTTGTGTGTGCAGGAACTATTGCATGAAGAAAGCGGGAATCTGGAAGCGAGAGCTCAAGGATCCTTTTCTTCCTGCGAAATTTAGGTCGGTTCCCTTTTCTTGTCACATTTAGGCTAAAAGACTACCAAAAAAATATTCAACTTGGCTTTCAAGACCCTAAACACTTTAATTAAGTGGAGTAGTGCCCATAAAAATTCATTGTTTGCTTGAATGTTTCATTAAAACCACTCCATTGCAAGTATTGGTGTTCTATTTTTCGGGTCCAGATTCTATCCAAATTTAAAAAATCAATTTCTAACACCACAAGCCTCTTAAAATCTCAAATTTTCACATAGTGATTCCAAATTGAGTGAGGAACATCTGTGCCAAATTTCCAATCAATTGGCTTTGTATTTAATTTTTAAAAATTCATGGACTGCAGAGGGGTCACACCCTCTAATCTTCCTATTTTGCTACTATCCATAAATTTTTATAATTTTTATACTCATCCAAATTTTATGAAATTTTACACATCATATAAAATTACGAAAATTTTATGAGGTCAATGGTAATACTGAAAAGCCCAAAATACCCACAGGTATCATTTTTGGACTTTGACACCAGTACACATAAAAATTTAAAACAATTACGAAACAAATTCCTAAAATTTTACAAAAATTATTTCTGGAATCCTTGTTTGATTTTACATAAGGTAGTGGTGTTGGTTTCATTGTTTGAACCACTACCTATTTGGAAAGCCTAAAAAGAATTCATTGGTAGTAATTTTCTGTATTAGGGTTCAAATCCAATTAGGGTTTCTTTCTTGCTTTTTAGTCCCACAATATAAAGGAAATATACTATCACCCATACAACTTGTTTTTCCTTTGATTGTGGTGTTTCAAACTTGTTTGAAAATTTAACAAGAGAAACCCTAAAACACATTCAATTAAACTGAATCCTAAAAGACATAAATATAAAAAAATTTTGTGACAACTTGATCTTCATTGAAGTCACTCTCCAACTCCTGCACACAAAAAAAAAAAATTGAAATAACAGGGCAACAACCCAATTAACGCCCTTCACATTCCGTGTGCACTATAGTATCCTAGACCTAACTAAAATCCGTAGCAGCTTGACCCCTAAGGCTTCATCAACTTAGGCTTGCTATATAGGTCTTAAGTCTTCTTTAGTTAATACCAATTCTGTCATCTATATCTGGTGTTCAGGCTGAGGGGCCGTGTCAAACGACCAGGCGCGGGTTTGTACAAGCACCTGGGGTTTTCCCTGGGAAACATTTGGGCCCAAATCTCCCCTTAAGCAACTTGGCTAGATTTGTTGACAAAACGAGTATTCACTATTGATTACTTATTCCCTACGTAGACCAAGTCTTAGGTTTATTTTTAGGGAGTCATACTTAAGTTATTTCTAGCTTTGGTTGTTTGATTTGCACACTTCTCTCATCTCTTTCTCTTCTCCTCCCCTCCCGTTCTTCCATTGTATGCACGGGCGATGGTCTCAAAATCCGCACCTGGAAGGACTATTTGATTTCGCCCCCCCGCAAAAAGACCACTTTTTCTATCTTCTTCTCCTTTTAAAAAAATGGAAAATCAACAAAATGGGTTTACTAACCCTTCCACTTCCACCGCTAACCTTACCTCTAACCCCACTACTAACCCTAATTCTAACCCTTCCACCCAAAACCCACCCACCTTTAACTTCCGACACTTGGAACTCCTTAATCTTGAATTGCCCCAAACACAACATCAAGACCCCCTACCTGATCTTTTAAAATTGATGGCTGAGCAGATTGATAAATTAAATTCCAATCAACAAACATTGACTAGGAACATCCAAAACCTAGCCAATCAAAGACCAAACCCACCACCTTGTCAGCAGCCTATTATTCCTCTAAAAGATTTTTATGATCCGTCTTATTATGAGGAACAACCAGGGGTGGTCATACCAGAGGGGGACTTCGAGATCAAGCCTGCAGTCCTGAACTTAATTAAACACTTTCATGGCCTTCCTAGGGAAGACCCTTTCAGCCACTTTGAAGAGCTGACTCTTCTTGTACAAACAACCTATTCCCGAAATGTGCAAGAAGACATATGGCTGATGAGGCTTTTTCCATTATCTCTTAAAGATAAGGCCGCTTATTGGTTCAGGACCATTGGTCGACCCATCACAACTTGGCCTCAGCTCAATAGCGCCTTCCTCAAGAAATTCTTTCCCATAGGTTGTACTAATTGCCTGTGAAGATCTATTACGACCTTTCAACAAAAATCTGGTGAAACTTTCCATGATTCTTGGGAAAGATTTCAAGATCTCTTAAGAAGTTGTTCGCACCACGAGATTCCCTTATGGTAGCTCATGCAAATCTTCTATCATGGATTAGAAGATCAAATTCGACATTTCGTCGATGCCTCGTGTGGCGGCAACTTCTTAAATAAGGATGCTAAAAGTGCCTGTGATCTTTTTGAAGAAATGAGTGAAAACTCATTTAATCAAGCTTCCATGAACACATTTTGCAGAACTCAAAACCCGCAGTTCGATGTTCATGAAGTAGGCACTCAATCTATCCCTATCACCCAAGATGATCTTCAAATGATCGCTCAAAAACTCTACCAGATGCATATTAATCAAAAGAAAATTGAGGAAAGACTGGCCACATCAACCCAAGCTCCACACAGTCCACATCTAACCCAACCTAACTTTCCACGAAAAGAAAATTTGCACAATCTCAACACTACTCCTGCTAATTATTACCAATATTCTGAGGTTTCCCATGATTCATTGGGGAATTACAACTATCCAGATCTTAACCCCACTCACAATTTTTCTGCCATCCAGGAGCCCTTTAAAAATTCTTTCAATTGGAAAATTACCCGAACTACTCCTGGAATAATCAGGTTCCTTCCCAACCAGATCATTTTAAGGGGTAAGAGTCGAATCCAACCTTTCACCCTGGGCTATCCCAACAAGACATCAATGCCCAAATGATGCAAATCCTGTAGGAAATGCGAACAAAAGTGACGGAAGTAACCCGCACCATCACAAATTTGAACAACCAGATTGGGGTTACTCCCACACAAAGACCTGCAAGACATCTTCCGTCCCAACCCATGCCCAACCCTAATCACCAAGGGAACCAATATCCGAGTAGAACTCCACACTACTTGAATCAGCCTCCTCCTAATCCACCACCTCAGCAGCCTCCTAGGTTTTCGCAATCACAGGGCCCCCCACCTCCTCCAAATAATAATCCGACTACACAAGCAGTTACTTTGAGGAGTCGGAAAACCACCACTAATCCTG
Organism: Thalassia testudinum; assembly: GCA_037157565.1. Lineage (NCBI taxonomy): Eukaryota > Viridiplantae > Streptophyta > Magnoliopsida > Alismatales > Hydrocharitaceae > Thalassia > Thalassia testudinum. The sequence continues at coordinate 2,639,927 of JAZHRO010000080.1, forward strand.
GGCCTTCACACAAACCTGGTGAAATTCCTGTGCAAATTGACTCCCCACCTCTCCATTAGGAAGAAAAAGAAACACGACAATCTCAAGACATGATTCCTATCCCTTTCCCATAAGCACTCCAACCCACCACCAACAAAAAAAAGAAATTTGAGCCCACTACAGAAGAACTCATGGATCTATTTGGGCAAGTTCAAATTAATATTCCTCTCCTAGATGTCATTAAATATATACCTGCCTATGCCAAATTTTTGAAGGAGATTTGTACTCCTAAAAGGCAGGCCAAAAATCTAAGGTAGGTGCATCTTTCGGAGACAGTAAGCTCTGTCATACAGAGTAAGCTGCTTCCTAAGATGAAAGATCCGGGGGCACCTTTAATTTTAGTAATTATTGATGATATTACCTTTAATAGCACCCTCCTTGATCTTGGTGCCTCAGTTAATATTATACCGATGATTTTATTTGAAGAATTTCAGATCGGTGAATTAAAACCTGTCAAGGTTACCCTACAATTAGCTGACTGATCTACAATCAAACCTCGTGGGATTGTCGAGGATGTTTTGGTCAAGGTCCAGAATTATGTCTTCCCTGCAAACTTTCTGGTTCTTGACATTGAGGTACCTGAATCATTACTGGACTCCCCAATAAACCTTGGACGCCCTTTTCTGGCCACTGCAAAGACAAATATCAATTGCCACACAAGCAAAATGGATATCACTTGCGCTGGCCAAACTATCACTTTAGATATTTTCAAATCCTCCAGGAGATTCCATGATGATAACTTTTTTGAGGACTCAGTGATTGCGCAGCAATCATAGGTATTAATTGGCCTAGATTAAGCTAGGACTTAGCACAAGTAAGGGTTATTCATGCATGCATACGCATTATCTGCATCTTTACTGCTTTCCTTTAGCTATGCATAAAATAATGTTATAATGTGCTGATTAAGTGCATTATGTCGATTGCAGGGAAGAAGCTGATCAGGAGCTGGATCTGAAGCTTGATCAGGAATAACAGGAGTTGTAGCAGAGCTGGAGCAGAATGCCTAGTTTAGATGTAGGAATAATAATGTAAGGGGGTTAAAAGTTTGCTATTCTATTAAGTAGGAATAAAGCAGTAAAATGTGAAGAGCTTAGGTCCATCCTAGCCTTAGGATAGCCTAGAGACTTCCCCAAGCCTTAGCCACCCTTAGATTAGGTCACAACACCCTAGGAAGCCCTAAAACCCTAGTTCCAACCCTTCTCTGGACGTCCAGATAAGTTTTAAGACGTCCAGGACCCTTAGCCAACTCCCGCACACTTCAAACCCACTTCTGCAGTGTTATTGGACGTCCAGACCTTTGTCAGACGTCCAATTTCTGCAGAATACCCAAAACTGAACCCGAAATCCTTCCTGACTCTGATTGGACGTCCAGACAACAAGTCTGGACTTCTGATTTTTGACTATAACACATCTGATTCTATAATTCGACGTCTGATACTGCTCTCCAATTCCTGTTTTGAGATTTAAGCCTTGATCTTGGATCTCTAGGTCCCTAAACCCAATTCCAACCCCATAGGAACTGAAATTAAGGTGCCCTAACCCTAGTACATCACCTCTAAACCTCCCTAAGGACCTAATTAGGTTCTCACTAAACCTAATTGACTTGGATCCTAGTCAATTCCATCAGCCTATTCAATTGGACTCATTGAGTAAAATTAAGCCCTGATCTCAGCACACACTGTCCAATTGGACTCAGTGAGAGTCCAATTGACCTGGACATGACTTAATTGAGTTGTTTTACTCTCAATTAAGTTTTCACACACCCAATTAAACTTGTATTAAGTTTAATTGCACTTTACCTTAGTGAATTAGGGTTTATAACCCTAATTTGAGACATATCTTGACCTATACCCATTAGAACCTAACCTAATCAACCTAGCAACCTAATTTTCGACCCACACACACCATCCACACGAAAATACCTAGCCTAGAGTTCTCTAGAACTCTCTACCATGTGTGGCTGCCTTGGTTGCCAAAAATAGCAACCAAGAGCCATTCAATTTTTAGATCCACATTTGGTGGATCTAAAAACCACCATCCACCCTCTCTCTCTCACTCTCCCACGAGCTCCCACCATAGGCCTCTCTAGAGAATTCTATAATTCTCTAGAGAGCTTTCCTTAGGTCTATAAAAAGATCCCTTGGGTGGCCATTGGACCCATTCACTCCCTTGGCAATTGCTCTCCATTGGTGCCATTCACGCCACCTCCACTTAGCCACTCACTCCACCTCCACGAGCTCACTACCACCACCATGGAGGACACCATGCCGGGATGCTGGATCAACCCTACTTTTCTCCAAGGGCCAGCCTAAGTTACATTGGCTACCCCTCATTCTCCTCTCGACCACTCCAAGGTCATCGGGGACCACCCCTGAATGCCCTCTATTCTTCTAGCTCTAGATCATGCTCTTCATAATTTTTATTGCATTCATTTACTGCTTAGTAGAGTAGTCTTGTTTCTCCCCCAATGACGCATGCGAAATCCCCCCGCTGATTCTTGTATGCAATCGTTTTCTAGTAGTTAGATTTAATTTTAGATTTAATTTTAAGCATTCATGTATAAGCTTTCCTCTAGATTTCCTTGTGCAATAACTCTCCCACGATGAATGAAATTTCATTTTATATATATATATATATATCTCTTATGTGTTTGAAATCATCTTGAGCAAAATGATTATCATATTTGCGTGATTTAAGTGCCTGTTCTTTAATCGCCTATATATTACGCACTAGCATGTCGTTTAAATAAAGTAGAGAGGCTTTAAGATCGATTTCAAAAAAAAAAACAACGCCTCCCAGAGACGAACGACCGGGACTCAAAGTCTCGTTATTTTTACAAAATAATATCTTTGTTGGATCGTATTTTGCAACTATACTACGACACTTTTATCAAAAATGCGATCTACGATCTCCCAACAAAATGGCACCGTTGCCGAGGAGGCAACATCATTTTGTTTGGTTTCGATTTTGGAACTATCACTAATGAATTGGCCTCTACTTTGTTCTTGATGTGCAGGACAACACGGAGGAAAAACGGGATCTACGCACACAACGAGAGCGGAAAAGAAATCAGGTGCACATCACATTCTCTTAGATTAGGTTTATTTTCTGAACCCTAGGACTAGATCTACTTCCTGCAATTTCTTTTGAAAAAAAAGGAGATTTTTCTCATTTTCGTAAAAAAAAAAAGGAGAAAAATTTTGAAAAAAATCTACAGTAGGTTCCCTTTTGAATCTAGGTTAAAAAAAAAAAGAGATATTTTCGTTTAATCTTTTGAAAAAATTCTTTTTGAAAAAAAAAGAGAGTGTAAAAGATTTAAAAAAAAAAAGCATTTTTGGTGGAAGGCTTGAATTTCAAGTTCAAACCTCTTTAAAAGCTTTCCCACCACCTTCTGATTTTCGGCCAGATTTCAAATCTCACTTAAAAATTCGATTGCCGAAAAATTCGTTAGCGAAAAATTCTAAAATTTGGGCTGAACCTTCATTTTCAAACCATCTTTCAAATACCACTGTTATTTTGAAAAAAATACAAGTATAAAATTTTTAAAAATTCACGAAGTGCACTGGGGTTAGATTGACCCAGATTCAAAAATTTTCAAATTTCCAAAAGCGATTCCAAGCAATCCACAAATCTGTTTTGACTAAAAATGGTGGGGTTTGAAATATGATTTAATGGGCTTTATTTTCCATATTTTTCCTAAATTTTTGAAGATAATTTGTACTATTTCAAAGCAAAAAACCGTCGAGGGGTCAAAGTTCCAAATCTGAGCCCCTGATATTTAAAATTCCCAAAAAATTCAGTTGAAATAGTAAAAATTCCAAAAAAATATTCTCTGAAAAGATAATTGAGAAAGGAATCTACTTGCAAAATTTAAAATTAATTGGATTCCAATTATTATTAGAGAATCAACATTATTTTTGTGGTCTGTTGAAATAGAGAAAAAAAAAACCCTAGAAGTGCATGCAACTTAGGTTGAACCTTTAGGGTCATAAATAGAGACTACACTTTTGGCTAACCTAGACTTAGTCAAGTCTAGTTAGCCGGTGAGCTTGGTCACCTTGTGGGCCACTCACCACAAACCCCACTGAAGAAAACGGGTTAAAAATTAATTTTAAAACACGAAATCAACCCGAGTTCGTTGTCGTACTACTGAATGAGTTTAATCTCTCTTGCCAAACCTGGTGACTAAGTCTGCAGGGTAGTGTCAAACGACCGCGGCTCGGGGGTCAACGGAACCGAAGGCGTAAGCCAAAGGAAGAACCTTCCCCTTAGTCCCCTCGTAACCAGACTGGCTGGGTTAGATTGAGAGGTGGGATTCACATTCAGTTGGTTGTACGATGAACTTATATTCAGGAATTTGAATCCATAATGAAAAATCTGGTCACCTGATCTATAAGGACCATTTGATTGACAGGGCCTTAGCCTTGTCCTGCGTGGCTACACCAACCCAGGGGTTGGGCGGTGTATGCACGGAAGGAGGTCACTTCGACCTCACTTGGTTGGACCTTGGGAGCCACTCCCAAGGAGGCGAGTCACCTCACCCGGACCATCTTCTCCCCCCATTTCTTCTACTCCAAGAGCCACCATGGCAAATCCTGGACCTGGACCTAGACCGGGTCAGGACATTGAGAATCTGGATCCGATGGCTCGTCTGGAAGCCCGGGTCGCTGAATCTGAGGAGCGGCATCAGCAAAGCATGGATCGTATTCTGACGGCGCTTGACAGGATGCAGCACCAGCCACGAGGAGAACAACTGTGGGATTTTTATGACCCAGCCGCACCCATCGTCGCACCGCTAGTCAGAATTCCCGCAGACGGAGACGCGTTTGAGCTCAAGCCCAATGTAATTGGGTTGATCAGCACTCATTTCTACGGGAACTCAAGCGAAGATCCGTTCTAGCACCTTGAGGACCTAAGTCGACTCGCTGAAATGATCTGACCCAGGAATATTGATCTCGGGATCGTTCTGATGAAGCTTTTCCCGTTCTCTCTAAGGGACAAAGCTTCATACTGGTTCAAGACTATTGGGAAGCCAATTGGAACCTAGCCGGAATTACGATGTGAATTCCTGCAAAAGTTCTTCCCAATCGGTCGAACAAATGCAATGCGACATGCAATCACGACTTTCTCCCAGGGAGCTGAGGAGAAATTACATGAGGCATGGGATAGATTTCATGACCTTCTCCGAAAATGGCCGCATCATTGTATACCCAGATGGCACTTAGCTCAGATTTTTTACCATGGGCTAGATGACACACATCGGTATCTGGTTGATGCATCTAGCGGTGGGAATTTTCACACAAAAGACGAGAACAGCGAATTTGAGCTGTTCGAATCATTAGCGGAGAACTCAATGAATGCCGCATCTATGAACTAGTTCCAGCGGCCTGGTCAGCAGTGGGTTGGTGTCCACGAGGCTCACACCGATTCTATTTGAGACGACATGGATATCATCGTCAAGCAGCTGGATAGAATGAACCTGATTGAGAAGAAGATTGACCAGATCAGTCAAGGTCAATCCGAATCGAGCTCTGTTGCCGCATGATCCTCCTATGCACCCCGAGCCCCACCTGCTCAAGTTAATCTACTCACTCGGGATGCATCTTCTCCGTATTTATGAGATCCCGTATATCAGGATCCTGTGAATAATCCAGATTTGGTACTCTACGACCAGGGTTACGCACCACCCATAGATTATAATGTGTATCCCTTTGACGAATATATTCCTCAGACATCTTCGGCCTACGAGGACGTCAGTGCTATCCAAGGATACGGGCGTAACAACCCATACTCGGAGATGTATAACCCTGGTTGGCTCTAGCATCTGAATTTCTCTTGGTCTGGTAATTCACAGAGAGCACATCAAGATCCACACTACCAGACCAGGCAATACAGGAATGCGCAAAACACGTATCCTAGGCAGCAGCCATTCCCGCCTCAACAGCAGCAACCCTGCTCGTTATACCAGCTGCTGCACCAAGCTGCCAACCACCCTCCAAAGCGGGCCGACCCTTTGGAGGCGCTGAAAGAGGAGCTGCAAGAATCGATGAGGAAGTCTACACATGATAGCTTGCAGATAATGAAGGCGATGGCTGATCAGATTCAGACCATACAAAATACGCAGAACCAGCTGTTGCAGGAGCATAGGACTCAGGGAGCCTTGCCCTCCCAACCCATCCCGAATCCTCGATATGTGTAGAACCAAGGAGCCTTGCCTAGGTTTCAGGCACCGCAGGGACAGGCACATGCAATACTACAGGTGTCTCCTGCACCACCTGGTTACGTGCAAGGCCAGCCGCCTTTACAGAATCCCGCGTATTCTGCCCCATCCGCTCCCCCACCACCTCATGGACAGCAAGCCGATGCACACGCTATCTCATTGCGAAGCGGAAGGAAGACATTCGACCCACCACCTAGGCAGGCGGGTTTTGATTTTTCCCACCCTTCGCCGTAGGCAGATTCGACCCCTTCAGCATCTCAGGAGCCACCTGTGGTAGATAAGGGTAAGAGGCCACTTAACCCTAACATTCCCGTCCCTTTTCCTGAGGCTCTGACATGAAATATAGTACGGAAAAAGGACACGCGAAATTTCGAGGACCTGAAATCGATGTTTAAAGAAGGACATATTCAGGTCCCCCTCCTCGAGGCTATCGATCACATTCCCGCTGTCGCTAGGTTCTTCAAGGACTACTGTACCCCGAAGCGACAGCCGAGAATTGGATGATAGGCAGTACTGTCGAAAGAAGCTAGCGCCATGATTCTAGCTGACCTACCGCCAAAGAAGAAAGACCCTGGCACCCCACTCATATCTTGCTTTTTGCAGGATTCTCCATTTGATCGGGCCCTTTTAGATTTGGGTTCGTCCATCAACTTAACTCCCACCGCTGTATTTGATCGATTTCGATTTGGGGAGTTGAAACCCACCTCGATTACGATTCAGCTGGCTGACAGATCAGTCAAAACACCGAGGGGGTGGTTGAGAACGTGATCGTAAAAGTCCGTGGGTTCTGCTTTCCCGTAGATTTTTTCGTTCTCGATATGGAAGTTCCTTCTAATCTCCGGGATGCACCAATTATTTTGGGTCGCCCATTTCTGGCAACAACCCGAGCGAACATCGATTATGCATCCGGGTGTATGGAGATTGCCCTAGGCAATGAGCGACTTTGACTAGACATATTCAGGGCAGCAAAGAACTTCGACTGTGATCGAATAAAGGAGGATGGTGAAGATGAAGATTCGGCTTATTGTGGTAACATTGGGCTCCTTTGTGATGACCCAATGTCTCATTCGTCTACACTATCAGGGTTCTCAGACCTCGATCCACATAGGACCAAAACCACTGCATTACACATATCTCCCCTAGGATCTGACTATTTGGGGTGTGCTTCTGACCACAGCACCCTTGAATCCAGCTATCTTGATCCATATATTACTGAATCGCCCCTGTTATTGCAGGAAGATGTGACTACAACTAACGAGTTTCCCGTTAATGCAGTCACAACAGATTTCGCAGGGAGCGACTCAGCAGGAATTCATGTGTACATGGATAAGCAAATTCCCACCCTCGATTCTGCTCCTCCTACTCTCAGTTCTGATTCTTACCTACCCGTAATTGAATTAAAGCCCTTACCTGACTCACTCAAATACGTGTTCTTAGGTGAAAGTGAGACATATCCAGTCATTATCAATGCCCACTTAACCCAAGAACAGGAGCATCAATTAATTTCCACACTTCAAGACCATAGGGCTACTATCGGGTGGAGTATTGCTGATCTCCATGGTATTTGCCCCTCGTATTGCACTCATCACATTTACACGGATGAGGGGGTGAAACCTTCGAGACAACCTCAAAGACGGCTAAACCCGAATATGCTAGAGGTTGTTAAGAAGGAGATCATCAAATGGTTGGATGCAGGCATTGTATATCCAATCTCAGACAGCCAATGGGTGAGTCCGATTCAGATAGTGCCCAAGAAAGCAAGACTCACCATTATAAAAAATGATAAGGGAGAATCCATCCCGACCCGCACTGCGACATCTTGGCGGGTTTGCATAGACTACAGGAAACTAAACACGGCTACCCAGAAGGATCACTTTCCTTTGCCGTTCCTTGATCAGATCTTGGAACGGTTAGCCGGACGTAGTTTCTTCTGCTTTCTGGATGGATACTCCGGGTATAATCAGGTAGAAATTAGCCCGAATGATCAGGACAAGACCACATTCACATGCCCCTTTGGAACATTCGCCTTTAGGCAGATGCCCTTTGGCCTCTGCAACGCACCAGCGACATTTCAGCACTGTATGATGGCTATCTTCTCTGACATGATTGGGGATTATGTGGAGGTATTCATGGATGATTTCTCTATTTTCGGAGATGATTTCACGTCTTGTCTTGATAACCTCACAAAGATCCTGAAACGATGTATTGAGGTAAACCTAGTACTATCCTGGGAGAAAAGCCATTTCATGGTGAGGGATAGTATAGTACTAGGGCACAGGATCTCCAAAAATGGACTCAAGGTCGTTCGGGCTAAATCAGAGATTATCTCCCACTTACCGCCACCTAGCTCGGTCAAGCAGATTAGATCATTCTTCGGCCATGTCGGCTTCTATCAGAGATTTACACGTGATTTTTCAAAAATCGTGCGGCCTTTGACGAATCTCCTGGTTACCGATATCCCATTTGAATTTAATACCTCGTGTCTCAGGGCCTTCGAGACTTTACGAAGTGCTATTTCCGACTCCCCGATTCTCCAACCACCCGACTGGTCGCTTGATTTCGAAATGATGTGCGACGCTTCTGATTTTGCCGTCGGTGCTGTTTTAGGCCAGCGTCGGGAGAAACAACCTTTTGTCATATACTATGCTGGCAAGATGCTGAATGAGGCTCAGCGCAATTATACCGTCACCAAGAAAGAACTGCTAGCAGTAGTATTCGGGTTGGAGAAATTCAGATCATATTTATTAGGGTCCAAGGTCATAATCTTCACTGACCACTCCGCCCTCCGACACTAGTTAGCAAAGAAGGATGCCAAACCACAACTTATTAGATGGATCCTTCTATTACAGGAATTTGATATTGGGATCCGCGACAAAGCCAGGAACAAAATGTTGTGGCGGATCACCTATCCAGATTGGACCCAAACCACATTCCTTATTCCCTGCCTATCTATGAGCAATTTCCGGATGAATCACTTTTGGAAATTCATTCTGTTGAGTTCCCCTGGCATGTGGATTTCGCGAACTACCTTATTGCAGGTAAAATTCCTGTGAACCTATCCAAAGACCAGAAACTCAAATTCATTGCAGAGGCCAGATACTATCTCTGGGATGACCCACTACTCTTCCGCATTGGAGCGGACCAGATTATCCGCAGATGCATCCTAGACTCTGAGATCCCCAGTGTGTTATCTTTCTGCCACATTGATGCGTGTGGTGGCCATTTCTCAAGACGGAAAACCGCTGCAAAAATTTTGCAGTAGGGATTTTTCTGGCCAACCATCTTCAGAGATACACATGATTACGCCCAACACTGTAAACGATGTCAATCGATCGGTTCTATGACCAGGAGAGACATGATGCCACTCCAATCCATCATGGTCGTAGAAGTGTTCGACGTCTGGGGCATAGATTTTATGGGCCCTTTTCCGAACTCGCATGGCTTCGAGTATATATTGCTAGCTGTTGATTATGTCTCGAAGTTGGTCGAGGCCATCCCGGTGAGACGGGCTGACCATAAGACCGTCATTTCTTTCGTATGGAAAAATATTTTCGCGAGATTCAGAATACCTTGTGCTCTGATTAGCGACGAGGGAAGCCACTTCATCCACGCCTATTTTAGGTCATTATTAAATAAATATGGGGTACATCACCGCATTGCCACCCCGTATCACCTACAGACCAATGGGTAGGCTGAAGTGTCTAACCGTCAAATCAAGCTGATTCTCTAGAAGACGGTTAGACCAAACAGGAAGGACTGGTCCGACAAATTAATCGATGCACTCTGGGCATATCGGACCACATACAAGGCCCCACTCGGAATGTCACCATATCGCATGGTATATGGCAAGGCCTGTCACCTTCTTGTAGAGCTGGAACACCGCACCATTTGGGCGGTGCGAAAATGCAACCTCGACCTCGATGCAGGAGGTCGAGAACGGAAACTCCAGCTCAGCGAATTAGAAGAAATCCGGCGGGAGGCCTATGAGAATGCATTAATATATAAGGACAAGACCAAGGCCTTTCACGACCACCACATCTGGAGGAAAGTATTCACGCCCAACCAGCGAGTCTGGTTATTTGATTCAAGGCTGAAACTGTTTGCGGGGAAGCTTAAGTCCAAATGGACTGGCCCGTATGTTGTGATGCAACCATATCCTAATGGGGCAGTCCAGATCAAGGACCCCAAATCTGGGCATATATTCACGGTAAATGGCCAGCGCCTCAAGCCATTTTTGGCCCAAGAACCTCCTCCACCTGATGAGACTATTCACCTTAGTGAGGACGTGTGATTGAGTGCTCGCCCAGCTGGAGGCATTAAACTTAGCACATATAAATACCATTTCACCATCATCTATACATAACCATTTTTATACATAGCATATTTTTATTTTAGCATATTTCCCTTTTGTATATTGCATCTTAACAGGTTGGCCGGTGCTAAATATAATTTCAAGAGCAACTCCAGGTGACTTCTACCCACTCATCCTCTATCGAATTTATTTTCTTTTATATTCATGCATGAGGACATGCAAGAACTTAGGCATGGGGGGGTAGATACAGCAAAAACTGAATTTTTTTTTTTTGTGCCAACACTTAGGAAAACCTCGGAGCTGCATGCAAAACATACTTTAGGACCTTAAATAAAAGAACAACCGACTCCACCTCCAATGCTCGCATTGGAGCTAGAAATCGTTCGCGATAGCCACTTCCGACTCACCCGCCCACCTTTTGTTCTAAATTTAGGGTCAAGCTGATTGTAACCCGATACGGGAAATTCACGAAGTGCAAATTATGCGAGGTTACATGTTTATAGAATATATAGATATTGCATTCATGAATAAGATTATTTTATTAAGAGAATGCATTAGGGATTTTATCCTTTAGTTGATTCCTGTAATCTGGAATCCAGTACAACTTTTCACATACACATAGAATTTGCAATGGATTCATGGTGAAGGCTGATAAATGTCTTCAGTTTGTTGAGAAGAAGCAGTGCTTCTTTTCCTGAACCCTTGAATAGTGTTTTGGGAGTCAGGCTGATTTTCTTCCAAAAATCCACCAAATAGTGTGAGATGAGAGTAGAGTGCATTGGTGCTCTAAGATTAGTGCAAGGAATCTGCAATCCTAGATAATTAGGTGATGATGCTCTGAGATGAGACATAGTTTTCACTCTCGGTTCCTGCGTATGCATTTTGTGCGAAATTGTGAGAGCCACCGAATAAGGCAAATACGCGGAGAGAGAGTTTTCATAAAACTAGGGCTAAGGTGATGGTTACGACCATTCTTTATGGAATCCTCGGCTGAAGGAGAGTATTGATGTCAAGGTCAGAAATACACCGTCCCATCCGTCTCTCCCGGTGCCATGAGTAGGCACTTTCATCAAATAAGTCACCTAATGTCTCTTGAGTACCACCAATCCCTAATAATGCCTCCTTAATAAAGTTATGGATGTATGCCAGTTGTGTTATGCTAAAAAAAAAAAAGAGAAAAAGAAAAATAAAAAGAATGATGAAAAGAAAGAAAAATTGAAAAAAAAAGAAAAAGAAGAAAAAGCAAAGAAAAGAATGAATATTTAGTGTTTATTTCATAGAGGCAATACCACCAAATAAAATTGAGCTCCACCAAATATGGCCTTAGCCTATTTTTCTTGTGTTTCTGACCGCCTGAATAATGGCTGAGGAATTTCGACTTAGTGCTAGGGTTATGAGAACTCAATTAAAGTGTTAATGCCTAGTGAAACCACCAAATACAGAATAAATGTGTGAATCTGGTGAGGTTGTGAGTTCTAAGAAAAAGAAAGAAAAAGAGCAAGAGAGAATGAATACAAAGGAATCAAAAGGGAGCATAGTTTTTCTCGTCTTTCTCTGAGTTGAGTTACTTAGTAATTCGAGAATCTGGATTCTGTAGTACTAGTCTCTATGTAGCACCAAGTGAGAATGAGCCACCAAATATATAATCCTTTCCCTCAAAGATTCTCTACCAAAGACCAAAGCCGAGGTGAAATTCATAGAATATCTTCAATACCCCAAGGGAAGAAATCCACCTATCCCGCTAGAATTTTTATTAGGGGTCAAGTACAGGCTTTAGAGGTGTATTAGTCTTCACTCGAATCCATTGCAAAAGCTACATAGCAGCACCTTCACGATTGTCTGGATTTCTAGAGCATAGGATGAAAACAAAAAGGAGAAAAATCTCTATGCAAACACTTGGTAAAATAACAAGTCCCTTAGGGACCCTTGCTGTAAATAATTTAGTCTTGCATTTGCTAGGGACTATCAAGATTTAGTCATGGGGGTATGATTGAGCAGCAATCATAGGTCTTAATTGGCCTAGATTAAGCTAGGACTTAGCATAAGTTAGGGTTATTCATGCATGCATACGCATTATCTGCATCTTTACTGCTTTCCTTTAGCTATGCATAAAATAATGTTATAATGTGCTGATTAAGTGCATTATGTCGATTGCAGGGAATAAGTTGATTAGGAGCTGGATCTGAAGCTGGATCAGGAATAACAGGAGTTGTAGTAGAGTTGGAGCAGAAGGCCTAGTTTAGATGTAGGAATATTAATGTAAGGGGGTTAAAATTTTGCTATTCTATTAAGTAGGAATAAAGCAGTAAAATGTGAAGAGCTTAGGTCCATCATAGCCTTAGGATAGCCTAGAGACTTCCCCAAGCCTTAGCCACCCTTAGATTAGGTCACAACAGCCTAGGAAGCCGTAAAACCCTAGTTCCAACCCTTCTCTGGACGTCCAGATAAGTTTTAAGACGTCCAGGACCCTTAGCCAACTCCCGCACACTTCAAACCCACTTCTGCAGTGTTATTGGACGTCCAGACCTTTGTCAGACGTCCAATTTCTGCAGAATACCCAAAACTGAACCCGAAATCCTTCCTGACTCTGATTGGACGTCCAGACAACAAGTCTGGACTTCTGATTTTTGACTATAACACATCTGATTCTATAATTCGACGTCTGATACTGCTCTCCAATTCCTGTTTTGAGATTTAGGCCTTGATCTTGGATCTCTAGGTCCCTAAACCCAATTCCAACCCCATAGGAACCAAAATTAAGGTGCCCTAACCCTAGTACATCACCTCTAAACCTCCCTAAGGACCTAATTAGGTCCTCACTAAACCTAATTGACTTGGATCTTAGTCAATTCCATCAGCCTATTCAATTGGACTCATTGAGTCCAATTGAGCCCTGATCTCAGCACACACTGTCGAATTGGACTCAGTGAGAGTCCAATTGACCTAGACATGACTTAATTGAGTTGTTTTACTCTCAATTAAGTTTTCACACACCTAATTAAACTTGTATTAAGTTTAATTGCACTTTACCCTAGTGAATTAGGGTTTATAACCCTAATTTGAGACATATCTTGACCTATACCCACTAGAACCTAACCTAATCAACCTAGCCACCTAATTTTCGACCCACACACACCATCCACACGAAAATACCTAGCCTAGAGTTCTCTAGAACTCTCTACCATGTGTGGCTGCCTTGGTTGCCAAAAATAGCAACCAAGAGCCATTCAATTTTTAGATCCACATTTGGTGGATCTAAAAACCACCATCCACCCTCTCTCTCTCACTCTCCCACGAGCTCCCACCATAGGCCTCTCTAGAGAATTCTATAATTCTCTAGAGAGCTTTCCTTAGGTCTATAAAAAGACCCCTTGGGTGGCCATTGGACCCATTCACTCCCTTGGCAATTGCTCTCCATTGGTGCCATTCACGCCACCTCCACTTAGCCACTCACTCCACCTCCATGAGCTCACTACCACCACCATGGAGGACACCATGCCGGGATGCTGGATCAACCCTACTTCTCTCCAAGGGCCGGCCTAAGTTACATTGGCTGCCCCTCATTCTCCTCTCGACCACTCCAAGGCCATCGGGGACCACCCCTGAATGCCCTCTATTCTTCTAGCTCTAGATCATGCTCTTCATAATTTTTATTGCATTCATTTACTGCTTAGTAGAGTAGTCTTACTTCTCCCCCAATGATGCATGAGATATCCCCCTGCTGATTCTTGTATGCAATCATTTTCTAGTAGTTAGATTTAATTTTAAGCATTCATGTATAAGCTTTCCTCTAGATTTCCTTGTGCAACAACTCTCCCACGATGAATGAAATTTCATTTTATATATATATCTCTTATGTGTTTGAAATCACCTCGAGCTAAATGATTATCATATTTGCATGATTTAAGTGCCTGTTCTTTAACCGCCTATATATTACGCACCAGCATGTCGTTTAAATAAAGTAGAGAGGCTTTAAGATCGATTTCAAAAACAAAAACAACGCCTCCCAGAGACGAACGACCGGGACTCAAAGTCTCGTTATTTTTACAAAACAATATCTTTATTGGATCGTATTTCGCAACTATACTACGACGCTTTTATCAAAAATGCGATCTACGATTTCCCAACACTCAGATACAGAAATTTCCAATATGGTGGAGTCAATGTTGATAGATACCCTTATAGACCAAAATTTTTTTGAGGATTCTGATTCCGAATCAATGGTCGACGAAATCTGTGATCTGGAGACTTGTCTTGACCCCAAGTCCATTCCTGATGCACCCCCCGATCTCCCTAACCCACCCACTATTCACACACCTAATTTTTCCACACTTACTTCACCCAAACCTCACCATCCCTTCCCCGACTCCTTTCTTATGGACCTGCCACCAACCCCGCCAGTGTTTGGCATCCAACCTAATTTAAAACCATGGCCAAACTCGGGCTACACTTTTCATTTTCCATCCAACTTTGATCCCAATATTGCTTTTAATCAATTTTCTAGGGATCTAGAAGAAGACACCTTTTTTGCCGGCATCCAAGTGTCCAACTATTTACATGATTTTTCGTCTTCCGTGCATACCTTCACGCCCGGCTGAATGGCATAAAAGACAACACTGGATGGGAGGTAACCCATCATTTTTTTTCCTGCTTTCCTTTTTCTTCTTTTTCCAGGTTTTGATCATCCTAAACCTGACCGTTCTTCACTAAACCTGACCGTTAAGCATGGGGGGGTGTTTTTAAAATTTGACGATCGATTTAGGATTTTCAAAACCTAAAAAGATGAATTTTTCTTTAGTTATTTTATATTCCTGCTTGCATACCCAAAAAAAAAATGTTGAGAACTTTTTGAGGAAAAATTTTTGAAATCGGTACTAAGGTCGAAAAATTTACTTTTGGTATAATGGGATTTAATATTTAACAAACTAGGGAAGAGGATGTAGATCTAATCATTAGAATTTCAGGGTCTATTTTAGACTAGATCAGATATCCTTCTCTAAAAATTCCACCTGAACTCATGATAGTTCAGGTGACTTGATCCTATTTTGTAATATGAAAAGTATTTGGCTTAGTTTCTGATTCAGAAACTTGCATGTCTTGAGATACTTCTTGTGTCAATTTTCACATACAAGCCAACACCTAAAAATAACTAAAAATTTAAAAAACTCCTGTGTTTGGACTTAGTAAAAGTCTAAAATAGATCATTGGTTTGAGTTTCCATCGTCGAGAAGGAGGAAAATGCCTCCTTTGAGGATGCGATATCAACATGTTACTGCCTCGGCGCTGCTCCATATCTATGTTTCATACTTTAGACGGAACATTAAAGCGCATTTTAGGAGCTTAAGTGTCTTGGACGGTGCTCTACCTATAGTGTCGGAGCAAGAGCTTGAGTTTGCTTGGAGCGCCCCTTTACACCGCATTGTGTTTTGGGGTTGTGTACTCCTGGGTGGTGTCATGGACAGTGTTATCTCAAAGTACTGGTGCCAAAGCCCCCTCGAGGATTGGTTACGGGAATGATGATCCCGACACATCTGTTGTAAGACTAAGCTGAAAATAAGCATGGGGGAGAAAAAAAAAAGAAAAAAAGTATAAATAAATAAATTAACACGCTCCTATAAATGTTGGCTTTTCACAAGCACAGACACAAGGCTTTAAAGGATTTTTGCAAGTTGCGAATTAGATTCATGAGCCAGAAAAATCGTGAAAACAAAAATTTCAAGTCATCTGAATTAAAAAGGGGTTAATTTGTGAATTTTCTGGAGGATATACTGATCCCGTTTTGTCTAATGGTTGGATCCAAAACAAATCCCAATGTTTATCTTTAACAAATTCTGTACCTCCAGTGTTTAGATCAACCATGGTCCCTTAATCTTTTTCTCCTCAAAAGTAGAAAAAAATTAGATTTCGCAAAAATTCCATTTTCCAAAAAAAATGATGTTCTACTAAGAGACTAGCAAAAGATAAGCATGGGGGTGTGATAAACACCATCTTATCATCATTCTTATGCATTAAAACAAACCTAGCTCTTAGGATTTTACTCCGCAAATGGGTTTTTGGGCTGCATTTAGGCATAAGTTAGGTTAGGCATGCATTGCATTTTTCTTTTATTGTCTTTTAGATATGTTTTTGTGAGTGTTAGGGATGAACAGATTTACAAATCCCTAAACCCCTAGCACTCAACAAGGCAAATGGTGAAGGAGAAGCTCAGACTAGCTGGAACTTAGCTTGATCCAGCTCACCACAGCTGGAACCTAGCTCACTTGAACTAGGGTTAGCTCATCCCAGCTCCATTCAGCTAATCGCAGCTGAATGGTAGCTTAAGAGAGTTCATCTTAGCTCACCCTAGCTCAAGTCAGCTCAAATCCAGCTCAACCTAGTTGAGTCTAGCTCATTTTAGCTCCTACAAGTCCACAAGGAGCTCTAGCTAGCTCAGCTGAGTTGACTTGAATTCACCCCAACTCAGATCCAGGTACATCCAGCTCCACATAACTCCAGCCAGCTGAAGATAAATTCATTCCAGCTCAGGAAGCTCAAGTCCAGCTCCCGGGGACTCAGCTTAGCTTAAATCAGTTGAGCTAAGCTACCTTAGCTGCCTCAACCAGCTTGATCCTCCCCAGGAGCACCAGACCCAGCTCACCTCAGCTCATTATGGTAGAAGCCAGCTCACTTTAGCTTGGCTTAGCAGCTAGCAAAGAACTATCAAGCTAAGACAACTAGAGTAGCTCCATGCCAGCCTCTTCAGCAGCTGCCAGCTCCAGTTCCAGCTCCAGACTTCTCCTCCTCAGCTCCTCTCTTCAAACCCTAGCTCCAATACGTCCTCCTATACTCCTCCATTAGCTAAGCTAGCTTAGCTTAGCTATGCTCCAACTTTCTTGGCTTGTACCACCCCAAAAACCCACCTAACAACACCCAACTAGCTCCACCTAAGCTCCACATAAGCTAACCTACTTGGCGGCAACCTAGCCTACCCACCACCTCCAAAAGACACCTAAAAGTGGCACCAAAAATACCCTGACTACCTCCTTGTTGGCGCCACCTTTCCCTCCAAAAATCCCCTTCATCTCCACCACACATCTCCCCTTAAACCCATCTCCACCCTCCACATAACCCCTCCTTCTAGAAACTTTCTTGGCGCCACCTAAGACCCCCTTCTAGAAGCTATTTTGGCATCAACTTCAAGGGGTGCCACCACCCATAACCACCCCCTAGGAGTCCCTTGGGTTGGCGCCAATTGCCCTTAGCCATAGGATCCCCAACTACCTCCGTCTTCCCATCTTAGCCCTCCATTTCAAGAGTCACCTTAGCCCCCTTCCTACTCTATATAAACCAACCACCTACCACCATTTTAGAGCATCCACCATTAGCGTGTACTTCCACCTACATCCACCTATACCTACGGCCAAGAAGAAGGAGCAGAGAAGATTAAGGGGACACATCACCCGCCCCCTTGGTGCCAAGAAGAAGGAGCACTCCACCACTAGGAGGACAGCCAAGAAAGGAGGAGCAAGGGTGGTGCACGCCCACCCTTGAAGGAGAAGCATTGAAGGTGGTAGCTTCCACCTTGAAAGAGCATCTCAAGGAAGAAGGAGGAGCCCTTTTCAAGCCTATGAGCCCCTAAGCTTGGAGAAAGGAGCTTTCCCTCTTCACCAACAATTCAGGAGGACTTGTGTTTTATTTTATTTATTGCAATTATCTAGTAGTAGAAGCATTCATCTACTAGGCTTTTCCGTAAAACACTTTCTCATTAATCTAGTTGCCTTCTTTGAAATTTTTTTTAGTTGCATTTTGATTGCTGTGATTCTAGCACTCTTCACTCCCTCTCCCTAATTACTCTAGGCCTCCACGTGCCTAGAGTGAGCTTAGGAGGAGGAATTACTTGTCACTTAGGTGTTAGCTTAGTGATCGTAGTTGTTATTTACTTTTTCGCCAACAACTCGTGTTTTCCCTCGTTATTTCAAAACCCTAAAAAAAATGATATAGTTGAAAAGACCAAAAAGAAAGTTGAGATCTATTTTGTAAGCAAGAGAATTAATTTTGCAAACATATTGCCTCCTTGGACAACCCTAGATACCCCACTATCTAGGTATATAAATTTAAGAGTTGATTAGTTTTGTACGTTACAATGACGTATTTTACAAACCGCATAAAATCCGTGTCAAATACCAGTGGTAGAGCTGTCATCACCATCTTCCTTCGCATCGCACAACACCCGCTCGAGCACCTCTAGCCCCGTCGTCGCCGCCGTCTCCCTCCACTAGACACCTCTTCTCCGGCGACAGCAGATACTGCTTGTCACCACCTCTCCCCCTTTGTCCACTTAATTAGGATAGACTTACTCCTCTCTTTCCCCTCTTCAATTCCCCTCCTATTTCACAAAACATCCCTCGACTGTCACTGTCCACCCTCATCTTCCCCATCTCCGGCTGACCTCTGGCGAGACGCACCCATCACTCCACACCTCCACACATCTCGCCACCAACTTCTTCACCTCCACCATTGACCACTGAACACTTTCCACCCACTCACAGACCGCCACACACACTCCATGCTTCCACCGAACAAACCCACTCACACGGTCACAGTTCAACCTAGGCATGCACGCCTAGGTTGGTTTGAGCCACGCCAACACCCGGCAGAAGGTTTGTTCGGTGAGGCGGCAAAGGTTCTCTTATTGTCTGATAGAGCCACAAGGCTACCTTTGTGTCGTGAAGGGTAGAGCCCTCGTCTGCCATTAACAAGCACACAAGCTGCTTGCTTCCGAGCTTCAGGCCACAAGCATCAGGTTTTAGGACCCCAGGCTGCTCGGGTTGAGCGTGTATGCAAGTCCAGCCTAAGAGCAGTCACTGTGGACCCTTCAGCTGTGTCAATTATGCGAAGACATCAGCTTGCAGGTGTCAGCAGAAGCGGGTGGGACATTTAGTCCCACCTCGTGAATGCAAGAGCGGGGCATGTAACATAAATTGAAATTGAGTTTTATGCTGCCTGCCTTGAATACACAGGGGTGAGGTCCCTCGCCCTCACATGCCACGCCTCGTCCGCGACACTCCCTTGCGAACCTGGCACCCGACCCGACTAACCTAACCTAGCACTCCTCGCGCACCACACCCACGTCGGTGCCCCTGGACCCAGGTGTGCACCCGACTCGATTACCCGGCTCTAGGAGATCTAACCGAAGAGAGAAACGGAGAGAGAGAGATGCAGGGGAGGGTCGGGGTTAGGTTTTACTGCGTTGTGCAGGGAAGAAGCAAAGCTAAGGAAGAGGCGTAGTAGGGAAGCTAAGGAAAAAGAAGAAGAAAGAGGAAGGCACAGCTGAGATGAGGATATGACACTTAGCTGCGGAAAGGGAGAGGAAGGAAGGCCAAAAAGAAGAGAACAACAGAGGAGAGCTAAGGCAGAAGCCAAGGAAGAAGAAGAAAGGTTGAAGTCAAAGGAAGGAGCAGCACTATATAGCAAGAGGCAAGGCTGACGAAGAAAAAGAAGAGCAAGGCAGAGGAAGAAGAAGGAGAAAGGCACTGTGCAGAAGAGATGGAAGAAAGAAAAAGAAGGCAGAAGAGAAGCTACTAAAGCAGAGACAGAAAGAGAAGGAAGAAGAAGAAGTGAAAGCTGCAAGGAGATGAAAGTAAGAGGCCATCATTTAAGACATCTGATCATAGAATCAGACATCCAACTCTTCTATTTTTGCTATAAATTTAATTCATAAACTCTTGCATTTATATTTTGAATTAAGTTTTGAGTAATTCTAAGTGTTCAATTACATTATTGAGATTAGTGAATAAATTCCATTTGCTCCCTTTGTTCAACCTCGGATACTTAGGTTTTCGAGTAATAAATTTTTACTTATTGTCAACACTTGGTCACCTATACTACAACACGACTGACTTAAAAGCCCGACAAAGTGTTGCAACATTTTGGCGCCATTGTCGGGGAGCAACGTGCAATTTATCACTAGTCTCTACATTCTTTTTGACTATATTGAACACTAACTTACCCTATTTATTTTATTGTGATCTTGCAAGGTATTTCACAAGAAGATCCCTCCCGCAAGTTAACTAATCCAGGGCAGGTAATCTCTTTTCTTCCTTAAACCATCCCCTAATCATTGAAAGACAAAAGGAACAAACCAACTTAGAAATCAATTGCATTCTTTTTATAGTAATTACCATATTTAAGGCAAAGGTCTCCTGATTTTGAGAAAAAATTTTTCAAAACTTATTGAAGTAGAGGTGATTTGTTAGAGATTCTATCCCACAAAATTCCTGTGCCTAATAAAAATCACGCTTAATCTCTGTGGACAGCACACTTCTTGTTTTTGAGTCCAAAGAGACTTTTTGTGAGACAGAGGATTGGAAATAGAACCAAATTAGTGTTGCAACAATAGGGCTTTTGGAGTGCTAGTCACACATGCCTATATAAAAGGAAATGAACCCTCCTGCATCAGTGCATTACCCAAGCCCTTGATTCAAGAGATCTAAACAAGACAAACCCTAAAAATTGAGCTCTAAAAATCTTGGACCTAATAAACTGGGAGTCAAATCAGGGTGGTCTCTAGGTCCCAAGCCTAGAATCATTCTGCCATCTTTAGGACAGGTCAGGTGAAGTTGACCCCAACCTCCAAATTAGGTCACAACATCAAAACAGCTAAAGTTCAAGTGAAAACCCTAAAACACCTTTGAAATAAAATTGGTAAACTTAAGAGGTCAAGGTCCCCATTCTAGTCTACCTGGAATCTTAGTGATAAGAGAGGTCGGGTGGGGGAAATCTTGTAACCCGTAGGGATGCTCTACCGTATAGGGGTCCTTGCGAGACTCTCTCTCTGGCTACCCAGGTAATTCTCAGGTGGACGATCTTCTGATCCAGGGGTATCATCTTCCCCGAACCTCCATAGTCATCCAAACGTCTTTGGGTGCCTTGATTGGGTCAAAAAACATCTCCAGTCCCTCATCTTTTCTCCTTAGAGTACACACGTACATTTTTAGTGGGACTCTTTATTCAGATTTAATCGCTTCATAACTTGATTGTATATCTTGATTCAAACTCTGATTCTACATCTTGATTCCACCACCTGATCCAAATATGCAGCCAAACCACTTAGGACTACCATTCAAGAAACTTGAATATCGGAGATCCATGAGAGATAGGATGATTGAGGATGCCCTAAAATTTTATGAAAAAGAAGACAAAACCTCAACACCAGTAGAAAACATTTAGGTTGATATCCCAACAACAACAACATTTATCATAACTTGTGCCCAAGTACTATTAGCAGAAGCCACAAAAGGATCAACCTGAGACATGCTCATCACAGGATACATTGAGATAGAAAAATTGTACAATCTTGAATACCTTCAATGCATGACAAATCCTATATTTTGGGAGAAACACCAAGATGATCTTGAAAAATAGGAAGAGATAATGAGATTATTAAAAAAAATTATTGACCAGAAATACCCGTATATGCCACAAACAGAGGATGAACCATCTTAGGACAACATCGAGGATCAATTTGATCTCGGGTTTGAGGCACAAAATGTTGTGGATTCCCAACCCAGATGGAGTACAATGTGCCTGATATTGAAGAAGGTTGGGAAGTTCCAAGTGCAGGAGAACACAATGTTGAGCCAACTCTAGACCATGAATCACCAGGCTTAGAATCCCAAAACTCCTGCAATAATGACAGTAGAACTGAACCTCTTGAGGGTGTAAATTCCGCCCCTTATTCTGATAAGGTAACCCACGAAGGTTATTCGAACCTAGATTCTAGTGATTCAACCCACATCCTAAGCCCTGAATCTAGATCTGAAACCTATTGGGAAGATTTCGAGGTCCCATATGAGGAAGATCAATTTTTCAATGAAGAGTATGATTTTGGGCCTCTATTTGATGAATATCCCTCACCAACATCCTCAGAGAAACCAATCGATTTTTCGAAAGTCATGCCAATTTACGATATAGAAACTGAGGAGTTGGACGAGTGGGGTTTTAATTGGGTCAGTTCTACCAGCTTAGAACCCGAGCCTCTACCAGATAAGGACACCTTTTTAAGCTCAGAACTGACATCTAGGTTAGACACCAGTCAGGCTACTGAATCTACAACATATGATTTATTCTATGGTGGAACTCATGATCTTGAATCTCATTCAGATTTTGATTTTCGCAAACTCTCTGACGATTTCAAATCTGACCATAACATCGGAGAAAATATGCTTCCTAATTATAACAAGCCAATCTATGACCTCAACTCACATGACTCATTCTCTTACTCTGAATCTGAGGTCCCAGTTCCCGAGACCACTGATTCCAGTTCAGGTTCCAGTAACATGGAATCATTTCTTTTCGATCCTCAGGAATCAGAACTAGCAAATGCCGAGAGTGATTGCAACCCAGAATACGAATCTTTTCTCGACTCCGATTTCTAGGATCCCATAGACACTCTCCAAGCATTCGCTTTTTATTTTCAAGGTTACTATGAGGACTCTCTACATGAGACCATCTGTCATTCCTTTCTAAAAGAGCCCTCATACACGATTCTCATTGAAGCCACCTCTTCCACACATACAGAACTGATCAAAACCCGTTCTCTACCCCGAACCACAACTGGACTCAATTTCTATTCTGATTCACCTCTCACTGAGCCATTTGCAGATGATTCAACTCCACATCTATACTGGGCACCGGGTATCGATCAGATTGAAAAACATGAGCCATCATTCTCTGATCTCCCCTGTAAGGTTTCCACACCATGCACTGATTTTTTTTCACAACCCTACCCTGACCAGGCTGATTTGACTCAGCCTAAACCCGAGTTTTCACTTCCATATCCATCCGAGCCACATTGCATATGGTGGGTTCCACATCTGTTGATCTACATCTATCAACCCACCAGACTAATTAGGTTTGGGCTGCATCATTAGCCCACTGATCTTAACAAGCACCTGGTTGGACCAACCAGGCTCTTAATCAAGGTGATTGTTTTACAAAACTCTGCTGATTTAACCACTCCCTCTCCACCCCATGTTCCGCTCAGCTGAAGGCATTGAATTTAGTGCTTAATGGGAGGCAACCCATCATTCCAAAAATAGAGACCCGTCTGATTATCTATCTGTACTCCACCTGCATTGCACCTTGTGTTCAACCTTGGATAGTTGATTCCACCACTGGTACACGTACTAGAGCTTGAAATCATCTGCATCAGTCATTTCCAACCCATTCACCCACCCGATATATCCTGTTCTAAGTCCCTGACCTCAACACTATTTCACACCCTCCATTTACAATGAGGACATTGTAAAACTTAGGCATGGGGGGTGGTGATAAAGTGCATACATACAGAACCAAGAAAAAGTCAGACGGATTCTCACAAAAAAAATTAACATACATCAAAAACACAAAAAAAAATTGAAAAAGAATAAAAAATGGAGGGAGGAAATTTTGTGAGCCACATAATCATAAGGAGGAGAAAAAGAGACAAAAAGGAGCACAAAATGAAAAAGAAAGAGATAGTCATTGGTAAGAGATTAAGGAATTAACTGAAGTTCTAGACCACATCAAGAAAAATGAAAGAAAAGTGCTAAGGAGACATAAAAAGAGATTAGCAGGAACACTGATCTTAGGCCTTCTGGGCTAGACTCTAAGGCTTGAAAATTCACGTACCAACTATGATCTGAATAATCCTCAAGAGGTTGGGGAAAATACGAAGCTTAAGTATTAGGTCTAAGGCTTAGGAAGTATTCGGCCTCGTTAACTGACCTTCGATTTGCGGGATTCGGTAACCTAAGCACCCCAATCCACACACAGTCTGGTTCAGTGCGCATAATTATCAAAATCACGCAAAAGTGATTTAATGCTCTGAAAAAGTTGCCTAGATTAGGAGTGGCCAATCAACACAAGTTGATTTGGACGAGTTCCCGGCTAGAGAGGCAGGAAATTCCCCTCGAAGATGCGTAACAACATATCGTCTCCTCGGTGCTTGTCTCTTAGGATATTTAAATATCCTACCGGGGGCATGGAAGCACTCTGCCAATTCAGATACCATGGGTGGCATTATCACGAAATGTCAATTGCCAGGGTCTGGATTCAGCCACGGAACTCCATGGGCGGGATTATCTCAAAATCTCAAAAGCCAGGGTTCTGGGGGTTTCCATGGGTGGTGCTATCATGAAGCATCGATTGCCAGGGACCCTTGAGGATTGATGATGGGGATGAGGAATCCGAAACAGACCGTGTTGAGAAGCCAATCCGAAGCTAGAAATAAAGAGAAAAGAGAGAGAAAGCTCTCCAAACAAATAAATCCTTTATCTCCCTCTCACAAAAATACACTGCAAACTGAACTTAGGCTAGAAATGTCTCAAGCACGGGTGCTTTAACCGCAGAGTCCAACAAATCCTAGGATAGTTTCCGCGGGCCTTAAAAACCTTCATGGAGGATTGAGGCTAAAGTGGGTTAGGTCCAGATTTTGGTTGCAACTTGAGTACCTCTATGCCTATTGTCAGCATTCTTAACTTAATCAAAAGAAGAAGAAAAGAACTTATCATAACTGGTGACAGACACTCAAGGTCTAGAACAAAAGTTAAAATCTTAAAATTTTGCTAAGGGACTAGCAAAAGCTAGGCATGGGGGTATGATGAGAGCCTCATCATAAGCCCTAACTAGCTCATTTTGACCTAAGAAAGAGAATAAGAGCTCCTACATAACCTAGAGAAGGGCTTAATTCAAGGAATAAGTGTTCTGAGAAGAAAACATGAAATAAAGGTTTAAACTGCAATTTCACCATTGAAAAACATAAATGGGATTTCTCAGAGGCAAAACATAGGTCAAATGATCTGAATAAGATAAAAAGTTGGTTGGTTCAATCAGAAATGGGTTATTATGCAATCCAAGAATTAAATGACATTCTATAACCCTAAAACAGACCCGCTTAATTCAACAAGGTTCTGGTCAGGATAAAAATCAAGTAAACCCTCTAAAATTCATGAAAAAATATTCCCAAGGTCTTAGAACCTTCAATTTGGCCTTTGGAACCTATTTTGACCTAGATTGGGGTCCTAGCTCATTAATTGACCTAATTAGGGTTTTTATGCAAAATGTCTAGTCAAACGTTGTCAAACCTAAAATCCAACTTCACCATTGGATTCCTTATGTCCAAATTAGGTTTTTACCAAAATTTGAACCTAAGGGGAGGTCATCTTGACCTACTTTGCAAAATGGTACAACCAATTACATTTTGGCCTCTATCTTTTGAAAACCATTGCATAGACCCCCCTAACTTCCTCGTCACTCTTACAAAAAGGTCCCTATACCATTAATGGGGAGAAATCCTACTCCGATGAGGAATGGAGGGGGAGTACTCCCTGATTCCTTAGATATCTCCTCCCAGATTTGGAAGGGAGATTCTCTGAGGAATTCCCTTCCATCTGAGCATGGTCCTAATCTTTGATTTGCACTCAATCTCTCATGCAAACGCACGAGAGATTTGGGTCTCTAACTTCTTCCTTCTTCGGTGAGGATTCACGTGCTTGGAAGCTTGTCTTCCTAGCACAGGAGCCCCACCAGCATCTATAAAAGGATCCTCAACTCCGACCGCACCTCTTCAGCTCGACTTGGCTAGAGATCCACCCTAATTTCATCTTCTTCTCCTCCGGTCAAGTAGTCCGGTGAGCTCCAGCGATCCTCCCTCCTGTTTCTCGTCGCTCTGCCACAATACTAGTGGTAGAGCTGTCCTCACCATCTTCCTCCGCATCGCGCAACACCCATGCGAGCACCTCTAGCCTCGTCGTCACCGCCATCTCCCTCCACTCGACACCTTCTTCTCCAACGACAGCAGGTACTGCCAATCGCCACCTCTCCCCCTTCGTCCACTTAATTAGGTTATACTTACTCCTCTCTATCCCCTCTTCAATTCGCCTCCTATTTCACAAAACATCCCTCGACTGCCACTGTCCACCCTCATCTTCCCCATCTCCGGCTGACCTCCGGCGAGATGCACCCATCACTCCACACCTCCACACGTCTCGCCACCAACCTCTTCACCTTCGCCATCGACCACTGAACACTTTCCACCCACTCACAGACCGCCACACGCACTCCACACTTCCACCGAACAAACCCACTCACACGGACATAGTCCGACCTAGGCACCCACTCCTAGGCCCGTCTGAGCCACCCCAACACCCGCCTCACCTTCACCGTGACATGGTGAAGGTTCTCCTATTGTCTGATAGAGCCGTAAGGCTACCTTTGTGTCATACAGGGTAAAGCCGCAAGGCTTCCAAGCTTCACGCCACAAGCGTCAGGTTTCCGGACCCCAGGCTACGCAGGTTGAGTGTGTGCGCAAGTCTACCCTGAGAGCAGTTGCTGCAGACCCTTCAGCTGCGTCAATTGCACAAAGACATCCGCCTACAGGTGTCAGCAGAAGCAGGTGGGACATTTAGTCCCTCCTCGTCAATGCAAGAGCGGGGTGTGTAACATAAATTGAAATTGTGTTTTATGCTGTCTGCCTCGAATACACAGGGGTAAGGTCCCTCTCCCTCACTTGCCATGCCTCATCCGCGACACTCCCCTGCGGACCTGGCACCCGACCCGACTAACTTAACCTAGCACTCCTTGCACACCACACCCACACCGGTGCGCCTGGACCCGGGTGCGCACCCGACCCGATTACCCGGCTCTGGGAGATCTTACCGAAGAGAGAAACGAAGAGAGAGAGACGCGGGGGAGGGTAGGGGTTAGGTTTTGCTGCGTTGTGCAGGGAAGAAGCAGAGCTATGGAAGAGGCGCAGTAGGGAAGCTAAGGAAAAAGAAGAAGAAAGTGGAAGGCACAGCTGAGGTGAGGCTAAGACACTTACCTGCGGAAAGGAAGAGGAAGGAAGGCCAAAAAGAAGAGAACATCAGTGGAGAGCTAAGGTAGAAGCCAAGGAAGAAGAAGAAGAAAGGCTGAAGCCAAGGGAAGGAGTAGCACTGTATAGTAAGAGGCAAGGTTGACGAAGAAAAAGAAGAGCAAGGCAAAGGAAGAAGGAGAAAGGCACTGTGCAAAAGAGATGGAAGAAAGCAAAAGAAGGCATAAGCGAAGCAGCTGAAGTAGAGATAGAAAGAGAAGGAAGAAGAAGAGAAAGTTGCAAGGAGAAGAAAATGAGAGGTCATCATTTAAGACGTCTGATCATAGAATCGGATGTCCAACTCTTCTATTTTTGCTATAAATTTAATTCATAAACTCTTTCATTTATATTTTGAATTAAGTTTTGAGTAATTCTAAGTGTTCAATTATATTATTGAGAGTAGTGAATAAATTCCATTTGCTCCCTGTATTCGACCTCGAATACGTAGGTTTGCAAGTAATAAATTTTTATTTGTTGTCAACGCTTGGTCACCTATACTACAACATGACTAACTTAAAAGCCTGACAAAGCATTGCAACACCCTGTAACCCATAGGGACGCTCTACCGTGTAGGGGCCTTTGTGGGGCTCTCCCTTCCTAGCTGCCCAGGTATTTCTCAGGTGTGCGGATTTCTGATTCAGATGTATCATCCACCTCGAAACTGCCTTAGTCATCCAGAAATCTTTGGGTGCCTTGATTAGGCCCAATAACATCCAGTCCCTCATCTTTTCTTTGGAGCACATATACAGGAAGGTCA
This sequence comes from Thalassia testudinum, assembly GCA_037157565.1. NCBI lineage: Eukaryota > Viridiplantae > Streptophyta > Magnoliopsida > Alismatales > Hydrocharitaceae > Thalassia > Thalassia testudinum. Next base: position 2,668,125 of record JAZHRO010000080.1, read on the forward strand.
TTAGGTTTTTAACCTAAGAGACCTCTTTAGATCTTCTTGGGAATTTCTTTTCGAATCTAATCAACTTCAATCTAATTTTGAGTTTGATTCTACATCTTGATTCCACCACCTGATTTTTACAACCTGACAACTTGAAAAAGACCGATTAGGGAGCTTGAATCCCAAAATAATCATAAAAGACAAAGTGATTGAGGTTGCCCTTAGATACTTTGAAGATTACCCAGCCAGCATGATTCATGTTAATGTCCCAGAAACAACAAAATTCATTATGAACCGTGTTAAGCTATTACTTACCCAACTAAGAAATGGTTCAACCCAGGAGACCCTCATACCAGAATTCAATGAAGTTTATGAATTGCATAGAATGGAGGGTTTACATTGCTTTGCAAATCCATCACTCTAGAAGATTCACCAAGATCTCATTGAGAAACATGCAGATGTTCTAAGTCTATTATGAAAACTCATTGATGAGGCACCTTGGAGTGATTCTGAAGCTTCCCCAGAGCCTGGGTTAGACATTCAGAGTTGTTGTGAAGCCCCAACCCAAATGAATTCATATTCAAATTTCATAGCAATTGATATTCCTGATCTTAATGAGGGTAGGGGGGATCCAATTGCAAGTGTTCCCGATTCTGAACCGGCCCTAGGAAACTAGGAAGCTAGTCCATCGAGCTAAGATTTCCCCGACACCTGTGATAATGAGCTTAAAATATAAATTTTCAAGGATATAAATCCTAAGCCTTATCCCGTTAAGGTGAGTCTTGAGAATGATTTTAACATCCCTATAGAACCCAACCAAGATTCTAGTGATCTAATCCCTACCCTTAACCTAGAATCTGGATTCAAGACTATTTGGGACAATCATGAGGCCCAAAATGATGAAATATAGATTCCAAATTTGAAATACAATTCAGAGCTTGTATTTGATGAATACACCTCTCCAACCTCCTCAGAGACACATTAATTTTTCGAAAGTCATGCTGATATATGATATAGAAACTGAGGGGTTGGAAGAGTTGGGACTCGACTGGGTCTATCCTAGGATCCAAGAACTTGAGCCTTGGCGGAAACCGTTCTTGTGCATTTGAAAGTCATTGGAAATCGTAGTATAGTCGTGCAAAAACGTTCGTCAAAAATTAAGTTTGTAAAAATTACGAGACTTGAGTCCCGGTCATTCGTCTCTGGGAGGCGTTTGCTTTACTCTTGAATTCGATCTTTTTGCCACTCTACTTCGTTTAAAAACACATGCCAATTTCCAATCTGCTAACTAAAACTTCACCACTTCTATTATTAACTCGAATTACGTGCACGTGCGTCAAATAAATTATGAAGGTGAACGTGTGAGTTTCCGTGTGCACGATTCTAGTGAGGTGGTGACTATTTATGGAGAAAGCGTCTATGGTTAGATTTTCAATATCCTTGGGAAACGACATGCTTGTGCGTAATGGATAAACAGTTGAAGAGCAGGCAACTTAAATCATTCAAACATGATAATTTTTAAGCTCATGGCGATTTCAAACATATAAAGAGATATGTATATATATAAAAATGCATTTTCATTCATTCCATTGTGGAGTTATTTGCATAAGAAATTTAGAGGAAAGCTTGTACGTAAATGCTTGAAACGGAAATCTAGCTACCATAAAATGACTGCATACAAGAATCAATGGGGGGATTTTGCATGCATCATTGGGGGAGAAGTAAGACTACGCTATTAAGTAGTAATAAAAGCAGTAAAAATTATGGAGATCATAAACTAAATCTAGCAGAATAAAGGGCATTCAGGGGTGGTCCCTGATGACCTTGGAGTGGTCGGGAGGATAATGAGAGGCGGCCAATGTAGCTTAGGCCGACCCTTGGAGAGAGGGAGGATTGATCCAGCATCCCGGGGTGATGTCCTCCATGATGGTGGTGAGCTCGTGGAGGCAGAGTAGCTAATCTAAGTGAAGGTGGGCTTGTATGGAAAAAATGAAGTGAGTGGTGCCAATGAAGCCAAGGGATGTGAATGGGGTCACTTGGCCGCCCATGGGGTCTTTTTATAGACCCAATGGCTTCTCTCAAGAGAGATGTGGAACTCTCTAGAGAGAGTCCAAGAGTGGCCGGCCAAGAGGTTATGAGATCCAAAAATTATGGATCCCATTTTGAATGCCTCTTGGTTGCTAATTTTGGCAACCAAGAGGTGGCGCCACTTCAAAGAGAGTTCTAGAGAACTCTAGAGAAGTGTGTGTGCAGGAATGGGTGTGTGTGTTTGTGTGTGGTCATGCCCTATGTAGCTAGGTGGCTTAGGTTAGGTCCTAAGGGGTTTGGGTAGGTGTAGGTCTTGAATTAGGGTTACAAACCCTAATTGCTAAGGGGAAAATACAATTAAACTTAATCTAAGTTTAATTGAATGAGTGTGAACCTAATTGAGAGTGAAATAACTCAATTGCGCTAGGTTTAGGTCAACTGGACTCTCACCAAGTCCAATTGAACTTGTGTGGGTTGAGATCTAAGCTCAATTGGACTCAGTGAGTCCAATTGACTTAGGTGAAGGTAATTGACTTTGATCTAAGTCAATTGGGTTTGGTGAGGACCTAATTAGGTCCTTAGGTTGGTCTAGAGGTGATGTACTTGGGCTAGGACACCTTAATTTAGGTTCCTATGCGGTTGGGATTAGGTCCAGGGAGCTAGAGATCCAAGATTAAGACTTGAGTCTCAAAACAGAGACTGGAGACCAGTACCAGACATCCAATAATGTGATCAGATGACTTATACTCAAAAATCTAAAGTCTAGACTTTAGTTCTGGATGTCCAATCTGAGTCAGGGGGAAATCAAGGTTCTGTTTTGGGTATTCTGCAGAAATTGAACGTCTGACAATGTGTCTGGACGTCCAATAACACTGCAGAAGTGGGTTTGAGGTGTGTGGGAGATGGCTAAGACTCCTGAACGTCCTATAACTTATCTGGACGTCCAGATAAGGGTTGGAACTAGGGTTTTAGGGCCTTCCTAGTGTGTTGCGACCTAATCTAAGGGTGGCTAAGGCTTGGGGAAGTCTCTAGGCTATCCTAGGGCTAGGATGGACATAAGCTCTTCACATTTTACTGCTTTATTCCAACTCACTAGAATAGCAAACCTTTAACCCCCTTACATTATTGTTCCTATATCTAAACTAAGCCTTCTGCTCCAACTCTGCTACAACTCTCGTTATTCCAGATCCAAATTTAGATCCTGCTCCAGATCCAGCTCCAAATCTGTTTATTGCCTGCAATCGACATAATGCACTTAATCAGCATATTATAACATTATTTTATGCATAGCTAAAGTAAAGCAGTAATGATGCAGATAATGGTTATGCGTGCATGAATTTCCCTAACTTATGCTATGTTCTAGCCTAATCTAGGTCATTTAAGACTTATGATTGCTGCGCAATCATACCCCCATACCTAGTATGGACACTTTTTCAAGCTCAGAATCTGAAAATAGGTTAGATCCAAGTCAGGTTACTGATTCTACACATCTTGATCCTTTCTGTGGTAGAAACTTTGATCAGGAATCGAATTCAGAACACAATCTTCGCAAGTTCTCCGATGATTTTGAGTCTTACTCTGATTTCAGAGAATTGTTGTTTCCTAATGACTTCAAGCCTATTTACAACCTCAGCAGTTACGACCCGTCCATTGATTCTAACATTAAGGTCAATGATTTGAAAGAAACTGAAGGTTTCCCTACTAGGAGGGGTGACGTAATAATATGCGGAAATAAAATTTAAAACAATCTCACAAAAATCAATCACAAAATGTACACAGGTATTTTTAGGTGGAAACCCAAACCGGGTAAAAACCACCACCTAACCCTCTCGAGTTAGGATTTTCCGATCAACCAAGTTGATCAAAATCCACTAAACGAATCACTTTAAACGAGGGTGATTCAACCTCAGTACAACCACGCTACAAGTACGAGGGTAGCGTTCCTCAACCCCTTCTCTCCACGAGAAGGATTTTGTCCCACGAAGGAGACGGGAATTCGCAAAGCGAATACCCAACCAAAATACAAAGATAAAATAAAACAACAGTCCTATAGAGCCAACAAAATTAAACCTAGCTTCTATAGGAAATAGGAAACTCCCCTTTGCAAGGAGTGCGTCGACGATGACGCGGTGCGTGTGCCACGCAACGGCGCTACGTCGCTCTCGTTATCAACGCCGGGAGAGCGGGTGCGCAACGGGAATGATGCTCTCAAGATGATGGAGCTTGAGCTTAGAGAGCAAGTGCTTCTTGGACACAAGAGAGTGGAAATACTTGATCTTAGTGTATCTTGGTCTCTCTAGGTGTATATTTTGTGTGTCTAAGTGTATCCAAGTGTTTTTCTAAGTGTATATCTTGTGTGTTTGTGTTGCAAAGGCTCCCCTCTATTTATAAAGGCCTTAGGAAGGCTTTGGAAGGCTTAAGAAAGGTTCTATAGCCGTTGGGTGCAAAGCCCAAGAGAATCAGGCTGAAATCAGGACAATGATTACATTTGACAGGGTTATCAGACGTCTAATTCTAGCATCAGACGTCTGGAAGGCCACTTTAAGACGTCTGATTCCAAGGTCAGACGTCTGATTCTATGCGGGTTTCTCCCTGACTTGAATCAGATCTAAACAAGGTTTTTGTGCAAGTCCATCAGACGACATACAGGACGTATGGCACTATGTCTGGACGTCTGGAAACCTACTTTTACTGTGGGAATTAATTTCCAAACGTTGCAACGGCTAGAAAATCTCTGAGAAGAGATTTTGGGTCAGCTGAGGCAAAACGGTCATTTATCAGACGTCTGTAAAGTCCTATGGACGTCTGATAAGGCTCTAACGGTCATATTCTTGAGTGTCTTCTAAGCCAGCCAACGGTCCACTAACTGGACGTCTGGCAAAGTCACCAGACGTCTCCTAAGACGTCTGGTCTAAGGTCTGGACGTCTGATTTCATCAGACAGAACTAACTATGTCCAGCCTAACAGTTATCAGACGTCTGAAACAACAGTCAGACGTCTTAAAATTCTTTATCAGACGTCTGATTTTGGAATTAGACGTCTGGAAGTGTTGTTTGAACCCTATATTGGTTTTCTAAGTATTCTACAGAAAACCTAAGTATCCTAGGGTTGTGCAGGTGTTCCTACGACTACTTTTAGGGTACTTTGAGGCTCTTTAACATAATGTTCTAAGGAATCAAAAAGAGCAAGAAAATAAATACAAGAGATACATGAAAGGATAAAAAAGAATCTATCCTATTCTTCTTGTCTTCCATCTCCATTCTTTCGCTCCACGCGAACCTCCTGTGTTTTCCGTCAAGCTCCTCCAATCCGTCCTGGATGCGAGCTTGAACTCCGTCTAAACACATCCACATTTGCAATTGACCTAAAATCTAGGACTCAAATTGCAAATGTTAAATAATACGTGTTTTGTTATCATCAAAACAAATGATCATGGTGCTCTAGCACCAACAGAAACCACCTCTTCTATACCACATATAGAACCTTCTCGAAGCCGAACCCAACCCCGACCCACTACCGGAATCAATTTGTACTATGATTCTCCTCTCGATGATCTAGTCACACATGATTCTTCTCCATCTTTCAATCAGGTTTCTGACATCGATCAGACTGATAATAACATCTCATATTTTTCTGATCACTTTCGTAAGGTTCCTATATCCTCCACTGACTTTTTGTCATTTGAGGATCCCTACTCTAAGCAGGCAGATTGGAATCTGCCAAACCTACGATTCTCACTACCACATCCAATAGAACTTCAAGGTATCTGGAGGGCTCCACATCTCTTGATCCACATCCACCAACCCACTAGATTGATTGGGTTTGGGCTGCATCATCATCCTATTGATCTGAACAAGCACTGATGTAGACACATCTATTTAGGTTAAAATGCCTATTTATACATGTTCCTAGGCTTAGACTTGCATTTCATGCTAGGAGAGAAGAGGATTTATTTCAGGGCCTCGGATGGTTGATTGGACCGTATAGATCTGATTAGGATGACGATCGAAGGCTAACGCCTCCGAAATCGTCTAGATCGGAGTCCCGTAGCATCATATGAAGTCCGAGGAAGATCAACGGCTAAGAGGGCAATGCGACATCCTTATGGGCTTCGGATGAAAAATCCGACCGTACGAATGGATCTGGAGTAACGATCACAATCTGACAACGTGGAAATCAACTCGATCTAGGCACCGTGGCACCCTCTACAACAGAAAAAAGAATGGATGGCCAGATGGAGCCACGTGGTGCCATCCAGGCCACCCAACATTGGCCACAATCATCCATGACCTTCATTCCCAGTCGTTGGATCTTAATCTAGTGGCTGAGAAGCTCTCCCCCGCCAGAAGCATTAAATCATCTGCTTGACAAAACAAATGTCTTGGCGCATTGGTTGGGGCATTGGACTCCAAGGGAGGGGTGCGAGTTTGAATGCCCGTAGCACCACCAATTGAGGAATTAAGTGCAGCAGCGACAAGGCATGTGTGCGTGCGGGCAGGGCGTAGCGTAGCGCGATAGCACGCAGTAGGGCGATAGCTCAGACTAGCCTATGCAAGCGCGCACGGCACTAGCATGTGGAGTGCATAGCGCCAGCAGAGAGAGTGCCAGCAGGGGTATGCACGAATCTTTAGCGATGCGGGCCTTTAGTGATGCTTGTAGCTGTCAATAATGGTCTACATGTGCCAGCAAGAGGAATTGAAGGGCGGATCTTAGGTGATAGCTGCAGGGATCTGTAGCGACGTTTACGGACGTTAGTAATGATCCAAATGCAAATTTGTTCTTCCTCCTTCACTATGAAAGGACCTACCCACCACCATTCCAAACCATCTCTTCCTTTCTTCCTCTCACCACATCCAAGGCTCTAGAGAGACCTTGTCCCAAGCCTAGGATGCTCCTCTATAGTAGAAAACCAAGTATTTTTCCCACCTCTCATCCCCATTCATGGAGCATCCTGTGGCCATCCACTCACCACCCTTCGGGAAGAAGATCCTCGCCGCGACGTCGTCCTGCCTCGCCCTCCATCCTCCGGCTCTGTCCTCCTTCGTCCTACTCCTCACCACCTTCCTCCGGGCGATGTCAGAGTGAGTCATCCTCCAAGAAAGCATCGAGGGGGATTTTCTCATCTCCATCTATCTTTACTGCTTTCTAGTGTAGTTTTTCCTACTTTCTTAGTTGTAGAAAACATTGGATTCAGAAATATATGTAATTGTTCCTCCCTCTCTCTCTCTTCTTTTTATTTTGCAAGTAGATTAGATAGATTTCATCTACCTAATCTCTTGCCCTATTAAAAATACTAAAAAAATTAGAAAAGACAAAAACAACCAAAAATAAATAAAAGCAAAGTGTGGATTTTCATAAAACCAAATGTTGGCCTCCCCGTGTTCGACCCGGGACTCACTTTTCAAGTTTCGGTTATAAATTTTATCTGATAAATGCATTTTGTGCGCTACGACGATAGGTTACTCTTAACCCTGATTTCAATTCATGAAGCGCACCCCCAATCATTTTGGCATCGTTACTGGAGGCAACGCTCTTTGTTTTTTTCCCATGTTTTTCCGCCTTACCTAACTTTTGTCTCACTTTTTATTTGATCTTACTGTGATTGCAGGTACTCATCTGAGGCAGCCCAAAGTTGTTAGATCAGAGAAAAGTGTAGATGAAGGCTTTGAAAGTTTATCCCCACCCACAAGTTATTTCACCACACTAATAACTCAAACCCAAATCAACTTAGGTACTTTTTATAAACCCTAGGATAGATTTTGTTGTTTGTTTTCCACCCCTGCATATATAAAAATAATAAAAAAAAACTCTTCTCTTGTGGGATTTTCTAAAAGATACACACATTAACACCCACAACTCTTAACTTAAGGTGCACCACTCCACTTTGATTCTACCACTTAACAAAGATCTAACCTGCGGATCCAGTACACCTTAACTTAATACATAAATAAATGAGTAGAAATCTGATTAGGTTAAGACTTTTTGTGTGCCTTAATCAAGTGACATAATAGGCTAATTGCTTGAACTGTTTGGGTCGTACCACTCAAATTAAAAGTAATTCATCAATAGCTTGCCACTTAGGGTTGACTTTTAGGGCTGAACCAGGCACTCCAAATTTTTTTTCTAATTTCTTAAGGAATATATCAACACCAGTGCTTTCAAAACTTGGAGTGTTCTACTGAACCTTGATTGAATATACCTAAGATTAAACCCTAAAAGCTACTAAACAAAGTTAAACCCTAAAAGACACATCATCAAATAACCTTGTTTGCAAACCCTGGTTGTGCACGCATGCACATTTTAACTGATCATTAAGGGCAAAACCCATCTAAAGGGCCCATCACATTCCAAGAGCACAATCATCCCAAGCCTAATTAAAATTGAGTAGACGTTGGCCTTAAGGATTGATTTGCTCTTCAGGGCTCAAATTGAGATTTTTTTTTATTAATCTGCTTCTGCTGGTCCATCTGATGTTTAGCTAGGGGAGTAGCATCAAGCAACCACGGCTGGGGGGTACACTAGGAATCGAAGGTGTAAGCCAAAGGGAGAACCTTCTCCCCAGTCCCATCTTCTAACTAGTTGGATTGACTGGATAAAAGTAGACCAAATCGTTTATAATCTCGAGAAGGGTTTTGGGAGTCTGTAGGTCTTTAGGTTAACCCACCTAAGGATAGGGTTAATTGTTTGTACTGTAGGGCTCCTTTCTCTCTTCTATTTTCCCTCCTACTCCACAAAGTATCCTTCCACATCTTTCACACATTTCCAACCCTATCCTCCTACCACCACTTATCTCCAAGATGATTACTTTTCCGACTTGACTTGTAATTACCCATCCACTAGCTGGGATGACTTTGATTGGGAATATGATTACGGACCTTAGTGTTCAGGGCCTAACCCTGGACAACAAGACTATGATTACTATCCTTCCTAGAGCTACAATGATTATAGTAGATCTTCATCCTTTAATCACCAAACCAACCCAATCTATAATCAAGAAGTATATAATGATTATAACACCTACCCTCTCCAGTATTCCACTGAATATAGGTCGCCACCATCCTTTAAACAACCTGAAACAACCTACTATCATGGAGGGACCCGAGAACCTCAATATCTTGACTCCCTTAGATTTAACCTGAACCCAGCCAACCCTGAACCGAACCAGTCCTTTCAGGTGAACCAGATCCAGGAAAGGGTGTTGGCTAACTTGAGGAACACCATCCAATCTTTAGAAGTTTAGCCAACACCATGCATTGAAGTATTGAAGCCTATGATAAAAATGATTGATGAGATGAATAGCTCTTTATTGGATTTGCTCCAAAGCTTTAGGGATAGGGACCTAGGTGAGTTTCTTCTTGGGAAGTTGTCGAGGTTGAGGATGAAATTTGTGGTTGCACTAATCAAATCTTGGGATGATTCTCAAGATGAACCCTCTTTAGGAGAGACAATGTCTGTACCTGCTTAAGCGCCTATCGGGGGGGATACATATTCTGAGATTGGAGATGACCAGGTTGGTCTAGAGCAACCCTTTGAGGATGAATCGAGTTTCTCACCTGAGATCCCTGAGCTAGGGGGCAAGGAAAAATATCTCTATGGATCAGGAAATGACATGCAATTTTGAGACATATATAAATGAGGATCATGAATTCTTTGACTCTGAGGGTAAAAAATCTTTTGGTGAAGTCTCACTTGAACTTAAGGAAGAGGATTTTAGTGAGATAATCAAGCTTGAGGAGCATGATGAACTATTTGATAGCCCGATTTTGATCATGTTGGGGCTAACTTGGATGATTCGAATCTTATTGATTCAATCAGTAGCCCCATTCCTCAACCACACCCTAAAGAGCTAAATTATGATATTTTTGAGATCACTAGACCTAAGTCAATCCTAATTGAGCCACAATTATTGGACTTGGTATTTTATATGGGGTGTACAATGATCTGGAGGTCCCAAAAACCTTGATTTTGGAGGATAGAAAGTGGGAAATAATAATTTGGGAAGCTACTTCTGAGGGAACTATGAGTTTGGATTCAAGGGTTCCTGTTGACCTAAAACCACCTAATTTCTACCAGAACCCTTGTGATATCTTTCACATGCAAGCCAAGCTCGAAATAACTGATTATTTTTCTGAGCTAAACGTTAAGTGGACATTTGAACCTTGTGAAACAAATCTACCCATTGTCCACCACTTTAGTCTTAGGTTGCACACCACCAAATTGCAGGCCCAGCCCTGTAAGTTTAACAATCTTCGATTCTGGGTGATTTTTATCCAGAACCTTAAAACCACTCAACCCTGGGGCATGGGTCTACATCCTAATCTAGTCCATGTCTGTGGACATCTTCTACTAATGGGTTTCAGGAACAACCTTTCAATTTTGATTCTGACCCGCACTTGTGAATTCTTAATTTCTTCTTTGTATGTATATTATGCATAGCTGAAGGCATTAAATTTAGCACATGTCTATATTTCACGTTCTTTGCAGAGCTGACCAGATTTCTCACAATCTTCAGGTGATATTTTGTTTACTCCACCTTTTAATGTCTTTATTTTTACAATGAGGACATTGCATCATTTAGGCATGGGGTGGTGGAAACTTTATCCTGAATTCATTTTGTTAACTTCGTAGAATTTCTTTTATTTTCTTTAAAAAAAATAAAATTCAAAGAAAAAAAAAAGAACTAGTAAAAGAGAACTTAGGCTTTTGGAAGTTATTAACTTTGGGAAACGATACGATAGGACTTGAACACTTAGACTCTTCAAGTCTTTGGGCTTAATTAGCTCGGCTGTCCACTCGAATGTGGACTTAGTCTTGAGTCCTCACCAAGTAATTCTATTTTAAACTGGTCAATAAATTAGGGTGATAAGTATACGACTTATCAACCTACCCTTTAATTTGAGGGGACTTTAAGCCTAAGCATCAACACACTTTTTGCACTGACTCATTTTTCGGTAGTTTCTTTGGAAATTGGGTAGCTAATGAACCATCTAGGGTGGTATGGTTGGCAAGTTGTCAGTGGTAATAGCTCATCATCCAGTTGTCTAGAGCCCAGCCATAAGACCATTTTCGTTGTACACCCTTTAGGTAAATCTTAGATCAGGAAAGTCACCTACTTAAAAAAAGATAGAGAGAAGAAAAGAAAAAAAAAATAAAAATGAGAAAATAAAAAAAATAAAATAAAACCACACTTCATCGCACGAGTATGGCTAGCAAGTTGCCATGTGTAGCAGCCCATTAACTAGTTATCCAGAACCTAGCTCACAAAAATTCACAATAATTCCCAAAACACATAGGGAAGAAGCGATGAAGTAGAATAAATTAGGGAGATATACACTGGGTTCGCCTTTGTGTTGTCCCCATAAATAAAAGTAGGGCGAAAGCTACCGTACGAAAAGATAAACTTCTAGGCAAGGTCACCTAGGGTCGTAGAAACCCGAAGTCCATTTTAGTGGTTTCTTAGTGAGTCTTTCACTCTTTTCACTAGATGCTTAGCACTTGAGTCCTTTTCGAGTCTTGGGCGGGTCGGGTAGCTATAAAAAGTTATCCCAGAACTCTCAAACTCCAAAAGTACAAAAAAATTGGAAAAGAAGAAAAACAAAAAAAAATGTATCTTCCCTTTTCAAATAAGGCGAGGACTTGGGCGATCTGCATTCTGTTAGACACCCAGGTACTGTTGAGTTTTCGTTATTTAGGACCTTAGTTGAAATATTCTATTGTTATAAATGACTTAGGCCTAAGCGATCTAATCCTAATTTTGATTTTATACATAGCATGTAGTTTAATTTTGCTAGGGACTAGCAAAAGATAGGCATGTGGGTATGATGTAGACACATCTATTTAGGTAAAAATGCCTATTTATGCATGTTCCTAGGCTTAGACTTTCATTCCACGTTATAAATATTGCATAGCATGCATCATTCTACATTTAGAGTAGTTGTATATATTTTAGGTTAATTAGGTCCTTTTTATGGTTAGGAGAGAAGAGGATTTATTTCAAGGCCTCGGATGGATATCAGACCATACAGATCTGATCATGACAACGATCAGAGGCTAACGTCTTTGAAATCGTCTAGATCAGAGTCCCGTAGCATCATATGAAGCCTAAGGAAGATCAACAGCCAGGAGGGCAATGCAACATCCTTACGGGCTTCAGATGAAAAATCCAACCATTTGGATGGATATGGAGAGACGATCTCTATCCGACAACGTGGAAATCAACTCGATCCAAGCACCGTGGCACCCTCTGCAACAGAAAGAAGAATGGACAGCCCAGAAGGTGCCAAGTGGTGCCATCTAGGCCACCAAACATCAGCCAGCATCATCCATGACCTTCATTCCCAGCCATTGGATCTTGATCCAACAGCTGAGAAGCTCTCGCCCAACGTAAGCGTTAATCATCCACTCGACAAAGCAGACGACTTGGTGCATTGGTTGGGGCACTGGACTCCAAGGGAGGGGTGCAGGTTTGAATCGCAGTAGAACCCCCTCTAATTGATGAATTGAACACACCAATGGCAAGGTATGCACGTGCGCAGCAGGCCGACAGTGCGGACCAGCCTGTGCAAGCGCGCGCGGCATGGACGTGTGGAGTGCTCAGTGCCAGCGGAGCGGGTACCAATGGGGTATGCGTGAATCTTCAATGACGCGGCCCTTTAGTGATACTTTCAACTGTCACTAATGGTCTGCGCGCTAGCAATTGGAATTGAAGGGAGGATCTTCAACGATAGCTGCAAGGATCTTTAGCGATGTTTACGGACATCAGTAATGACCTAGATGCGAATTTGTTCTTCCTCCTCTACTATAAAAGGACCTACCCACCACCATTCCAAACCATCTCTTCCTTTCTTCCTCTTACCACCTCCAAGGCGCTATAGAGAGCTTGTCCCAAGCTCGGGATGCTCCTCTAGAGTAGAAAACCAAATATTGTTCCCACCTCTCATCCCCATTCATGGAGCATCCCATGGCTATCCTCTCACTGCCCTTCGTGAAGAAGATCCTTGCCTTAATGTTGTCTTGCCCTGCCATACGTAGTCTGACCCCGTCCTCCTTCATCCTTCTCCTTACCATGTTCCTCTAGGCGACATCAGAGTGAGTTGTCCTCCGAGCAACCGTTGAGGGGGATTTTCTCATCTCCATCTATTTTTACTACTTTCTAGTGTAGTTTTTCCTACTTTCTTAGTTGTAGAAAATATTGGATTCAGAAATATATGTGATTGTTCCTCTTTCTCTCTCTCTTTTCTTTTTATTTTGCGAGTAGATTAGCTAGATTTCATCGACCTGATCTCTTGCCCTATAAAAAATACCAAAAAAATTAGAAAAGTAAAAAATGACCAAAAATAAATAAAAGCCAAATGTTCGCCTACCCGTGTTCGACCTGGGACTCACTTTTCGAGTTTTGGTTATAAATTTCATCTGATAGATGTGTTTTACAAGCTAGACGACGGGTTACTCTTAACCCCGATTTCAATTCGTGAAGCGCACCCCCAATCAAGCACCTAGTTGGACCAACTAGGCTATTGATTAAGGTGCTTTTTCTGCAAAAGTCATCTGATTTGACCACTCCTCCATGATAACTTTCTGCTCAGTTGAAGGCATTGAATTTAGCACTTAACGGGAGGCAACCCATCATTCCAAAAACCTGAGAACCTTTTGATCATCCTTTTGAGCTTCAAGTCTATTGCACTAAGAGTTCAGTTTTAGAATAGCCGACTCCACCTTTGGTACACGTACCAAAGCTTGAAATTGTTCGCAACAGTCATCCCGACCTGTTCACCCACCCTTTTGAACATGTTCTAATCCTTGAACCCAACTAACTTCATACCCTTTGATTTACAATGAGGACATTGCAAAACTTAGGCATGGGATGGTGTTAAAGTGCAAACACATAAAAAGTCAAGTTTTTGAAGGGCTCTCACAAAAAAATTACTCATTCAAAAAACCAAAAAAATATAAAAATTGAAAAAGAACAAAAAATAGAGAAAGGGGAGGACATTTTTGTGAGCTTAATTGCATATCATTCATGAGGAAGAAAAGAGGAAGTGATTTAAATGTTAAAAAGGAGCTACAATTTGAAACAAAAAAGTGATAGTCATTAGTAAATGATTATGGAATCTACTTAAGTTCTAGACTAAATCAAAAGAGAAAAATTAAGTCCTAGAATAATAAAGAGATAGAGACTGGTATGAGTACTGACCTTAGGCCTCTTGGGCTTGTTTTTGGGCTTAAACATTCAAGTATCTATTAAGATCCGGATAATCCTCAAGAGGTTGAGGAAAATGTGAAGCTTATGTATTAGGTCTAAAGCTTAGGGATTATTCGACCTCGTTAACTGACCTTTGGTTTATGGGACTCGATAACCTAAGCACCTTAATCCACACACAATCTGGTTCAGTGCACTTAGTATTCAAAATCATGCAAAAGCATTTAATTTTGTTCTGAAAATGCTATCTAGATTAGGAGAGGCTTATCAACACAAGTTGATTTGCACGAGTTCTCAGTGCGGAGAGGCGGGAAATTCCCCTCGAAGATGCACAATAATACGCCGCCTCCTCGATGCTTGTCTCTTAGGATATCTAAATATCTTACTGGGGACATGTAAGCACCTTGTGCTCGTTCAGGTGCCATGGGTAGAATTATCCTGAAATGTTGATTGCTAGGGCCTGAATTTAGCTATAGAACTCCATGGGCGACACTATCTTGAAGTGTCGAAAGCCAGGGTTCTGAGGGTTGCCATGGGTGGTGCTATCTCAAAGCATCAAAAGCCAAAGACCCTGTGAGGATTGATTGTGGGAGCTAGGAATCCAATACAGACCATGCTTTTAAGCCAGTCCAAAGTAGAAATAAAGAAAAGAAAAAGAGAGAAAACTCTCCAAAAATGCAAAAATTCTTCTATCCCCCTCTCTTACAAAAATGCACTACAAACTAAACCTAGACTAACCATGTTACAAGCACGAGTGCTTTAACCGCGGGGTTCAACGAACCTTAAGTTAGTTTTTGTGGACCTTAGAAACCTTTCACTGTAGACTGAGACGAAAGCTGGTCAGGTATGGATCCTGGTTGGTACTTGAGTACCTCTAGGCCTATTATTAGCATTTTGACCTAATTTCTCAAAAGAAGAAAGAATCAGGACTTTGAACTTCAAAGCATGGTCTAGAATCTAAGTTCATTTCATAAGATTTTGTTAAGGGACTATCAAATGTTAGGCATGGGGGTATGATGATAACGTCATCATCAACCATATCTAGCTTTAATTATTCATATTCAATAAATTAATGCTCTTACATAATCATCAAAGAGCCATAATTCACTGCAAATCCTTTCTTAGAGAAATACATGAAAACAAGGGTAAATTTGTAGTTTTAATAGAATATCCTAATTGCAGAGCAATCACGGGATTTCCCATGGGCTAATTAAAGGTGAAATGGTCATAAATGTCTAATAAGAGGGTCCATCTAGACAGAAATGGGTTTTCGTACGTTTCGAGAAATAAATGGCATCTGAAACCTTAAAAATAGACTCCCTTAATTAACTGAGGTTTTGGTCAGAATAAAATTCACCTAAATCTTCTAGAAATCATAGAAAAATATTCCCTAAGGTTTAGTACCTTTGATTTGACCATTGGAACCTAATTTGACCTAAAATAGAGTCTTAGACAGATAGTTGCCCTAATTTGGGTCTCTACGCAATTTACCCAGTCAAACTTGGTCAAAACCTAAATTCGACCTCACCATCAGATTCCTTGGGTCCAAATTATATTTTTACCAAAATTTGGGCCCAATCAGAGATCATCTTGACCTAGTTTGCATTTTAATACTATTCTAACTCTTTCTCTTACAAAGAACCCCTTAACTTTCGAATTCTTTACAAATAGCCCCCCAACATTGTTGTATTCTTCACGAACAGGTCCCCCCCGCCTTCAACTCATAAGCGTACTTCATTGGCAACCTTTGATTGGAGACTTCTCCTTGATTGATTGACAACTCTCTCCCAAAATAGAAAGGGAAATTCTTGAGGAAGTTGTCTTCCATTTGAGCCATGTACGAGGCTCTGAATCCTACTCCAAAGCTCGTGCGAACCTTTTGAAGGTTTGGGTCTACTACTTGCACAGAAGCTCCAATCTTCCAAGCTTTGTTTCTAAGCTTGGAAGGCCTCCTTGAGCCCCATAAATAGACCCCTGATGCACGGTCGAGTTCCTTAGCAAGGTTTTGAGCCACAACAAGTCTTCATTTCTTCTCTCTGGCTCGCTTTGCATTCGCTCCGGTGAGCTCCTTCCTCCATCATCCTACGACCTCCCAATGGCCAAATTGGGATTGCCACGTTCTTCCCCGACTTCCTCCGTGCCTCGCTAGTCAAAGCGAGGGCCATCCTCTCCCTATCTTCGTTGCCATCCCCCTCAAGGGCATTCATCTTCCATGTCGCTGGCCTGCCAACACCAGTGCCAATCCTACCCCCTTCATCCTATTAGACTAGTTAGTTAGGTTTCTTTTAGTTCTTAGGTTAGTTTTCTCTATCCAAAACCAAAAATACTCCCTCGACATTGCCATTTTCCCTTCATCCTCTCCACCCCCAGTCACCCTCCGATGAGGACCACACCTTGTTACACAACTCCATCCACCTCACCAACAACTCCCACACCTCCGCTGTGTCCACGCAAGCAAAACCCATCAAGAATTTGAGGGGATTATGTTTACAAGGCAAAATCAGGTTTTAAAATCAATGTGTCCTAGTATAGGTTGAAATCGCTCCAAAACAAATATATTTTATTACTCAAAGTTTTAAGTTCGAGGTCGAACACAGGGAGCAAATTAGGATTTTAAAATCAAGAGCACAACTTTGAGAAATTGAATATAATAAGCAATGAAAACTGGAGTTGTAATGTAAAATGTAAATGTATCCACAAAATATCAAGAAAGCACAAAAAATGGATGTCAGATTTTGTGAATCAGACATCTTAAACTTAGGGTTGCTATAGTGCTACTATTTCTCTTCTTCTCTGATTTCTGCCTCTAGTTGCTTCCTTCCTTCTTTTTCTCTTTTCCTCTGCTTTGTGCCTTTTCCTTCTGCCTTTAGCTTCTCTGGACTTTGCCTTTGGCTTTTTCTCTTTCTTCTTCTTCTTTCTATGGTGGCTCCTCTTTCTTTCACCTTCAGTTCCTTCTCCTTCTCTTTCTCTTGCTTTAGCCATTCAACCTTCAGCTTCTTCCTCTTCAGTCCTTGCCTCCTCCTCCCTTAGCTTCTCTAGCCTCCACCCTCTTCTTTCCTGCGAGAGCAAAACCTACCCCTACTCGCCCATGATCACTCTTCCTCTTTCTCTCTTTGGCTCGCTCTCCCACAGCTGCTTTCTCAGGTAATCGGGTTGGGTACGTGCTCGAGACCAGGCCCACCGACGTACGATGGTGGGCAAGTAGTGCAGGTCGGGTATACGGGTCAAGCCAGGTCTGCGGGGATCGAGTCACGGACGAGGAGGTGAGAAGGTCAATGGGACCTCACCTCATGGTCAAGAGGCGATAAGCCTACTGCAATTTTTCAATTTATTCCACTGTAGCGCGCTAGCAGCTTCCAAGGTGGGACTATCCTCCCACCTCCCTTCGTATGCATTTGTAGCAGGAGTCTTCCCTTGATTGCAACGGCTACTTTGGCCTTTAGTGCCAATTGCTTGGCTGGAGCTGTGCTCGAGAGGAGTCTGCACATCCTGGGACTCTTAGCCTGGAGCGAGCTTGCAAGCTAGCAGCTTGCATGCGTCAATGACGGTTGGCCTCCAAACCTGTCAACCACGAAAACGGCCTTGCGGCCTCGTCAGACAGCTCTGAAAGCTTCGTCGAGACATAGCGAACGTAGTGTGGGGGTCCGCATGGCGTGGGGTGGCTGGAGTGTGCGTGCCTAGGGCACCCTATGTGCGTGAGAGTGGGTGTGTTCGGGGGGTGTTTTGGGGGCGTGGCGCAGTGAGTGGAGTGAGGGTTTTTAGTCAATGAAGTGTTGCGGTGCTTATGGAGTGGTTGGTGAGGCGGATGGAGGGGTGGAGTGGTGGGGGCTAGAGATGAAGAAGGTGAGGATGATTGCATGCATCGAGGGATGTTTTCACGAAACAAGGAGAGAGAAATGATTAGAAAGGAGAGAGGACTTAGCTCAGCATAGATAGATGAAGGGGGATTGTTGAATGATTACGAACCTACGCTAACGTGTTTGGTTTTGGAAAACCCATCGTTGTAGTTCGAAAGTGAAGGATTCGAGTTCAACAAATAAAATTTATACCGAAATAAGAATTCCGGGTCGAACTCAGGGAGGCTACGTTGATCTATATTCGCAATTATGTTTTTTTTAGGATTTTTGATAAACAAGGCGAAATAATTACAATAGAGCTATCAAACTGAGAGAGAGAGAGAGAGAAAGAGAACATGCATTCAATATTTCAATTGTTTATACAAGCAAACGAAATGAAAGTTACACTAGAAAGAGGGAAATCAATTACACTATAAAGTAGGAAAATTCTACACTAGAAAAGCTGTAAATAAGAATGGGAGAGAGAAGTTATCCTCCTTGACGATCGCTTGGAGGATGAGCCGAACGAGATGACGTCTGGACGAACGAGAACGGAGAAGGACGAGGGAGGACGAAGCAGAAGAGCAGGAACGGAGCAGCACGCCGTCGTCGTCGCGGGATCCACTTCCGAAGGGGGACGAAAATTTGGACTTTATCTCGCAAGAAGCATCCCGGGTGTGGGACAAGCTTCTCTTGAGCTTTGGAGAGGTAGAGAGGAGAAGGAAGGGATGAAAATTTCGTATGGAGGGGGTCTCCTTTTATAGTTGCAAGGAGTGGGGGCAAAATGGACATTACATCTTCAAAATAGTAAATAAGGGGTCTTTAGTGACGGATAAAACCGTTGCTAAAGCCCTCAACGTGGGCGTAGCCTCCACGCCCACGCGCGCCTGCTCGGCTGCCCACGCGTAATGCCTACGCACGTCGCTTGATTTTCAGCCGTCCGAACGCGAGATCGGACGGCTTAAAATCGCGCCTTCACCGCTGCCGCCCGCCCGCCTGCGCGTACGATCGCGCGTTCACGAGAGCGTCTAATTGCGCGTCGGCGCTATCGGGCGCGCGCGGCCGTTGGATCGCGATCGTGCGGTCAATTGGAGCGTGCCCGCTCTCCTCAGAAATTGCTTGGCGAGGCTCGAACGCGCGCCAGTGCCTCGTGATAAGGCACTGGACCGCTGCGCTGCCTCGCCCAAATGGTCGCGCGGATGCTTTTAAAACGATGCGTCCACAGCCGTTGGATTGAGATCCAACGGTGGAGAGGGGATGGGTGCGCGGTCTTCATAGAGTGTAGGCGGCCGTTTGGGCGGCCGGGATGGTGCCACGTGGCGCCATCTTGGCCGTCCATCTTCTGGAAGTTGTAGATGGTGCCACGGATGTCGGATTGACTCGATTTTTGTGTCGTTGGGCTGCGATCGTCGATCTGAATTCATCCGTGTGGTCGGATTTGCCATCTGAAGTGCGGATTTACACCATCCTGGCCCTTGATCTTCTAGGGTTCCCCGATCTCTATCTGATGCTACGGATGCCTGATTAGGGCGATCTTGGAGTCGTTGAACTCCAATCGTCGCCCTGATCACATCCATACGGTTGGATCTTTGATCCGAGGCCCCGATTAAATGTTTGCCCTGTCCAAGCACATAAAAGGAGACAATTAACCTCCATTTTATTCAAACTACTCTAAATGCAAGATGATGCATGTTATGCAATATTTATATTATGAAATGCAATCCTATGCTTACGAACATGCATAAATAGACATTTTAAGTAGTGTAAATGTGTTTACATCATACCCCAATGCCTATCTTTTGCTAGTCCCTAGCAAAAACTATATGCTATTTATAAAAGAATTAGGTTAGATTATTTGGACCTGAGTTATTTTCAATCATTAAGAAATTGCCTACTTAAGAACTGAACTTTCAAAGACACAACAGTGCCCGGGTATCAGCCAAAATGCAGACCGCCTCAAGCCTCGCCTTATTCAAAGAAAAATTTCTTTTTCTGTTCTTACTCTTTTCTAATTTTTTTTTTTTTTCAAATTTTAGGGTTTAAGAGTGGCTTTCTACGGCCATTCAACTCACCCAAGATTTGATGAGAACCCTAAGTTTTAAGCATCTTATTGTGATTGTGATAGACTCGTTGATCGGCAATTAGAACAGACTTCGGATTTCTACGCCTCTAGTTGACCTCAAAAAGAATTCTGCCTAAAGGTGTATCTTTACAACCGGTAGCTTTCTCCCTACTTTTTTTTTTTTTTTTTAACGGGGTCAATACAAGGGTGAATCCAGTGTATATCTCCCCGGTTTATTCTACTTCTCCGCTTCTTCCTAAGTGTTTTGGGAATTTTTAGTGCATTTTCTAAGCTGGGTTCTGGACAACCGGTCGATGAGCTGTTACCACCGACAACTTGCCAGCCATACTCGTGCGGCGAAGTGTGGCTTATTTCTTTTTGTTCTTTTCTCCTTTTTGATTTTTTTTTTCTTTTTCTTTTTTTTAAGTAGGTGGCTTCCCTGGTCTAAGATTTACCTAAAGGTAGCAAAAAGAGAAAGGTCCAGTGACTGGGCTCTAGACAACCTACCTATGGGCTGTTACCCACGATAACTTGCCAGCCATATCACCCTAGAAGGTTCATTAGCTACCCAATTTCCATTAAAATCGTCGAGCAACGAGTCAGTGCAAAGAAAGTGTGTAGATGCTTAAAACTCAAAATTCCCTTAAATCAGAGGGTGGGTTGACAAGTCGTGTACTTATCACCCAAACTTATTTATTCCAATTATAATAGAATTAAGATGGCGAGAACTCAAAGACAAATCCACATTTTAGTAGATACATGGGCTAATTAAGTCCAAAGACCTGAGGGGTCTTTGTGTTCAGATCCTAATGTAAATTTCTTAGGATTGAAAAGTCCTAATGTCCAACTAATCCTTCCTAATTTTTTTTTTTTTTTAGAAAGAGAGCAATTTATATGGATTTCACAAAGCTGACCAACTAATTTAAAAATGAATCCATCCCCCCATGCCTAGCTGATGCAATGTCCTCATTGAAAAAGAGACATGAAAGAAAGGGTAGAATATGAAAGATGTCACCTGGATATGAAGCTCGTATCAGCCTTGTGTTATATGTACAACTGCTGAGTTTAATGCCGTCAGCTAGGCGAAGTCCAACCAAAGAATTCACATAATGGCTAGAGCAACAGAGTCTGAAACGGGTTCTGGAAGATTACGGTCAACAACAGGCTTCAGACGTTGACCGTTGACTTTAAAGGTGTTACCCGTCTTTGGGTCAGAAATCTGAATGGCACCATTTAGAAAAATATGATCAATTATGAATGGGCCACTCCATTTAGATCTAAGTTTACCAGGAAAGAGCTTAAGTTTAGAATCGAATAACCAGACCTTCTGGTTTGGCTCAAAGCTCTTGCGGGAAATCATTTGATCATGTAGAGCTTTGGTCCGAGCCTTGTAGATCTTGGCATTCTCATAAGCATCATTTCTAAGCTCCTCCAACTCAGATAGTTGGAGTTTCCTGGTCTTCCCAGCTAGATTTAGATCTAGATTGCATTGTTTGATTGCCCAGAATGCCCTGTGTTCAATCTCTACGGGTAGATGACACGCCTTTCCATACACCAGACGGAATGGAGACATGCCGATAGGTGTTTTATACGCCGTACGGTAGGCCCAAAGAGCGTCCTCAAGCTTTTGAGTCCAATCCTTGCGATCGGGCCTAACCGTTTTTTGCAGAATGTTCTTGATCTCTCGATTAGAGATCTCAGCTTGTCCATTCGTTTGGGGATGGTAAGGTGTGGAAATTCGATGATTAACCCTGTATTTGGCCAATAAACTCCGAAATTGGGCATTAGTAAAATGAGTGCCACCATCACTGATGATAGCCCTCGGAATCCCGAATCTACTGAAGATATTTTTCTTGACAAAGTTGATGACCACCTTGTGGTCATTGGTTCGGGTGGGAATTGCCTCAATCCATTTAGACACATAATCAACAGCGACAAGAATATACTGATGTCCAAATGAAGGGATAAAGGGTCCCATGAAATCAATACCCCAAACATCGAAAATTTCGACAGGAAGAATAGGGTTTAAGGGCATCATGTCTCTCTTAGTTATGCTCCCGAGTGCCTGGCATCGAGGGCATGACCGTGAGAAATCCTGGGCATCCCTGAATAAAGACGGCCAATAGAAGCCAGATTGCAAAATTTTTGCAGCCGTCTTTTTCCCGGAGAAATGTCCACCACACCCAGATGCATGGCAGAACTCAAGTATACTGTTGAATTCATTCTCCGGTATGCATCGGCGAATAATCTGATCAGAGCCGATGCGATACAGTTCAGGGTCCTCCCAAAAGTAGTATTTGGCCTCAGATTTGAGTCTATCCCGTTGTTGCTTGGTCCAATCCTGGGGGATTTGACCAACGGCCAAATAGTTAACAATGTCAGCACACCATGGGGTGTGGATACCTAAAACTGTAAGAATGGTTTCGTCCGAAAAAGTGTCAGCAATCAGAATGTCCGGACAAGAAGAATCACCTAGGAGTCTCGACAAATGACCCGCCACCACATTTTGTACCCCGGTTTTATCCTTGATTTCAAGATCAAATTCTTGAAGAAGAAGAATCCAACGAATAAGCCGGGGTTTAGCATCCTTTTTAGCCAAGAGATGTCTCAAGGCCGAGTGGTCGGTATAAACAATAACATGAGACCCCAAGAGATAAGCCCTGAATTTTTCCAACGCAAATACTACAGCTAGTAATTCCTTTTCAGTAATAGTGTAATTCCTCTGGGCTTCATCCAAAGTTTTACTAGCGTAGTAAATGACAAAGGGCTTTCGGTCAATTTTCTGACCCAGGACAGCCCCGACCGCGTAATCAGAAGCATCGGTCATGATCTCAAATGGGGTTGTCCAAATAGGTGGTTGCAAAATTGGAGCACAGGTGACTGCCGTTTTTAGGAAATCAAATGCCTTTTGGCATGATTCGTCAAAAACAAACGGCGTTTCTTTGGCAAGAAGATTGCTCAAAGGGCGGGCAACCTTCGAGAAGTCCTTGATGAATCTTCGATAAAATCCCACATGGCCAAGAAATGATCTGATTTGTTTAACTGATGTGGGAGGAGGAAGTTTAGCGATAGCATCAACCTTAGCTTTGTCCACTTCAATTCCCCGTTCAGAGATTACATGACCCAAAACGATGCCCTCTTGGGTCATGAAATGACTCTTTTCCCAGCTAAGGACCAATCGTGTCTTGATACATCACTTAAGAATCATTTCCAAATTAACCAAACAAGAGTCAAATGATTCTCCGAAAATGGAGAAATCATCCATGAAGACTTCCATAAACTCTCCCACCATGTCGGAAAATATGGCTAGTATACACCTTTGAAAAGTCGCAGGTGCATTGCATAACCCGAAAGGCATCCTACGAAAAGCAAAGGTTCCGTAGGGACAGGTGAAAGTAGTTTTTTCCTGATCCTCGGGATGGATAGGAACTTGGTTGTATCCCGAGTAGCCATCAAGAAAACAGAAGTATTTCTGCCCGGCTAATTTTTCCAGGATTTGATCAATGAAGGGCAGGGGAAAATGATCCTTTTTAGTGGCAGTGTTCAGCTTCCTGTAATCAATACAAACTCTCCAAGAAGAAGCTGAACGAGTTGTGACAGATTCTCCTTTCTCATTAGTCACAACGGTAATCCCGGCTTTCTTTGGAATAATCTGAACGGGACTTACCCAGGGACTGTCAGAGATTGGATAAATAATTCCTGCATCGAGCCACTTGATGATTTCCTTTTTGACCACTTCTCGCATATTTGGATTCAATCTCCTCTGCATCTGGTGAGAAGGGCGGGATCCATCTTCCAAGAATATTCTATGATTACAGTAAGATGGCTCGATCCCCCTAAGGTCATGAATGGTCCAACCAATTGCCTCCTTATGTTCCTTTAGAACCTTAATCAATTTAATCTCTTGCTCCTTTGTCAATTTAGCACTGATAATCACAGGGAGCGTATTCTGAGGTCCTAAAAATTGATATTTCAAATTCTCGGGCAATGGTTTCAATTCGAGCTGGGGTGGGGTGATGATTGATGGTCGGGTAGATGCTGAAGATTCAACAAGAGGGAGAGGTTGTGAGTGGACAAAATCAGTAACCTCTTCCGAAGATGTTAAGTCAGAGGGTTGCGGGTCAAATTCATCAACCAAAGAGGAACTTTCAATTGAAGAAACTGTCAAACAAGTTTCAATATTAACATTATCCTCATCAAGTTCCTCAATAACTCCACAATCCTCAAATTTATTGATCGCCTTAAAAATATCTAATTTCATACGTTGGTCCCCAAAGGCGATTTCCATGCTACCGCTTTCACAATTAATGTTGGCCTTTGCGGTAGCCAGGAACGGACGCCCCAGAATGATGGGCGTGTTCCTTAGATTATCTGGTACATCCATGTCAAGGACAAGGAAATCTACAGGAAAATAGAAATCCTTGACCTTAACTATAACATCTTCAATAACGCCTCGCGGGTTTGTGACCGAACGATCCGCTAACTGTAGCGTTACTGAAGTTGGCCGAAGTTCGCCTAACCCAAACTTCTCGTAAAGAGAAGTCGGAATTAGGTTGATGGATGCACCGAGATCCAAAAGTGCTCTATCAAATGTGTAATCTCTGATAACGCAAGAAATCAAAGGAGCACCAGGATCTCTCTTTTTCTGAGGGAGGTAGTGCAGGATAACAGAACTAGCCTGCTCGGAGAGTACCACCTTCCTCGGAACAGATTCTCTCGACTTACGCTTTTGTGTACATAATTCCTTTAAAAATCTTGCGTAAGTCGGTATGTGCTTGATAGCATCAAGGAGCGGGATATTGATCTCAACATTCTTAAATAAATTCAGAAGCTCCTCATTGCTATCAACAGACTTCTTCTTCTTTGCTTTGGTTAAGGCTTCAGGAAAAGGAACACGAGTCAGATCTTTGGAATCGGATTCCTGAGCCTTGATTTCTCCTTTAGAATTCTCTTCTCTCTCCTCAGATTCTTCAGGATTCAAAAGATTAGAATAATGTGGTTGTGGATCCTGAGTCTTCTTACCACTTCTCAAAGTGACAGAATTTGCAGAAGCGTAAGAATTTGGGTCTTGGGGAGGGTTAGGAAAGATTGGAGGGGCTTGATTGACCATGAATTGTTGATTTACAGAAGAAGAAGACGAGGAACCCTGCTCAACCACCTGAGCATGCGCGTGTGGGTCCCTCTGATTTCCGTACCCTTGGGCTTGATTGCCCGAATTCGTAATGTTTCGTGGGTTGGGTACGGGTTGGGATGGTAGAGATCCGGGTTGACGAGAGTTAGCAATGAGCCCGGATTGCAAGTTGTCCAGTGAGTTTTTCATTTGCTGCATGAGCTGGAGCATAGATCCTTGCATCTCTACTATTTGATGGTTCAAATCAGCCTGCCCTGCGGGTTGACGGGCATTCCAAGCTGGCTGATTGACCTGATTCGGAGGCAACTGAGTATATACTTGACCCTGACCCATTGGTCGTTGCGGAGCATAATTGCTGGGTCGGAATTGGGTCTGTTGCCCCAGATTTTTCCAAGAGAAGTTAGGGTGGTTTCTCCAACCTGGATTATAGGCATTCGAGTAGGGGTTGGATCTAACATTCTCTTGTACAGCACAGACATCCTCATAAAGTGAGGATGGAGAGAAAGAAAAGGAAGGATTAGAAAAATTGGGATCAAAGGCCCCAGTTGGGAACCCATGGGGTTCCGAAAAATGCTGACTCATAGGTTGAGTCGCATCGAGTTGATTCACGAACTCCCGTCCAGAAAGAGCTCGTGAAGAATGGAATCCCGAATTTTGGGATTGAGTGGATTGAGAGTTGTTCATAGAATTGCCAGCCATCCACTCTTCCATTCTTTTAGCAACCAAGTCCACTTTGTCAAGTTTATTACAAATCAATTCCATATCAAATGAATGAGAGTCATGGACTTCATTGACATTTGATCTGGGTTGTTGGGACCGGTTAAAAGTATCCATGGAGGCATGATTAATTGAATTCTCACTCATTTCCTCAAATAAATCATGTGCACTATCTGCATCTTTATTAAGGAAATTGCCTCCGCAAGAAGCATCCACATGGTTTCTAAGTTGCTCAGTCAACCCATGATAAAAAATCTACACGAGTTGCCATTTCGGCACCTCGTGGTGTGGACACCTCCGCAATAAGTCCTGGAATCGCTCCCAGGCCACATGAAACTGCTCCCCCGGCCGCTGGGTAAAAGTAGTGATTGCCTGTCTCAAAGCATTGGTACGACCGACAGGGAAAAATTTCTTCAAAAAGGCCGATTTCAACTCATTCCAAGTTGTAATTGGTCTTCCTATTGTCCTATACCAATGCGCGGCCTTATCCCTAAGAGAGTGGGGGAAGAGCCTCATGATCATTTGCTCCTCGTTTACATTTCGAGACTTGGTGGTCTGGACCAAAGTGGTCAAGTCCTCCAAGTGTTGAAACGGATCTTCGGAGCCAAGCCCATGATAATGTTTAATCAGGCTTAACACCTGGGGCTTGATTTCTACGTCACCGGCTGGAATCTGGACACCAGGACGTTCCCCGTAATTTGAAGGATCATAAAAATCCTTCAAGGGCTGAGCGCCCTGCATTCTCTGGAACCATTCTTGCATTCTCTGCATTTGTTCCAGCTGCCTTCGAAATTCTTCCTGTGGATTTCCAGGCAGAAGAGGCTGTTGTTCGGCCATGGGATCAAATTGACCAAAATCTAACTTGCGCCTCCTAGAATGTTCTAATGGTCCTTCCAATCGGGGATTCAATGACCGTCTTCCCAGCATAAACTAGGAGTAGGTCGGAAGGACCGGGGATAGGGACCCTGCAGTACAACAAAATAAGGCTGTCCTTAAGTGAGGTAGCCTAAGGATCTACTGACTCCCAACACCAGCCTTAAGACTGTAACTGATTTACTCTACTTGCGTCTGTATAATCCAACCAGTTAGAAGGAGGGACTGGGGAGAAGGTTCTTCCTTTGGCTTTCGCCACCGGTTCCTAGTGTACCCCCCAGCTGCGGTCATTTGACGCTACTCCCCTAGCTAGACATCAGATTAATCAGTACAAGTAGGTTAATCAAAAACAATCTCAGACTAGGCCTTGAAGAGCGAATCAAACCTTAGGGCCAACGTCTACTCAATTTTATTACGGCCTGGGATTGTGGTGCTTATGGAATGTGATGGGCCCTTACAATGGGTTGTGCCCTTAATGATTGATTGAAATTTGTGTAAGTGCGTGCACAACCAGGGTTTTCAAGCAAGATTATTTATAATGTGTGAATTTTAATGTTCAAATCCTGCTTAAGTAGCTTTTAGGGTTTCAAATTAGGTGAATTGCAATCAAATTTCTAGGCAAACCAAGTTGTAAAACACGGGTGAAGATAGTTTTCCTTTAAAATCAGAAAGAAAGCTGAGTGCCTAGAATATACCTAGATTGAAAACCCTAAGGAGGAGCTACTTGATGAGTTGGTTTTAAATAAAGTGGTGCGGCCCAAACAACTCAAACAATTGGCCACAATTGCACCACTAAGTTAGGCACTCAAAGATGGTTAACCTAGAATGATTTCTACTCTGTTATGTGTTGCTCTGTGTGTACCGGTTCCACAGATCCGAACCCGGTTGAGTAGAAAACAAATCAAGTTAATCAAGTGCCTTGAATGTGTGTGTGTGTTGTGTGTTTGTTGAAAGTTACCCCACAAAATTATCTTTTTGTTATTATTTCTTTTTTTATGAATGAGGGTGAAATGAGTGTGAGTAGAAATCCAAACAACCAAACTATACCTAGGATTTATGCAAACACCTAGGTTAATTGAAATTTGGAATTAATGTGCCGAATGAAATCTATGGAGGGGGAAAGAATGAGGGAGCACTTACAGTTGTCTTCAACTGTACTTTACTCCAGTCTATCGCTTGTTGATTCCTTGATGGAGGTCCCTGTAGAACAATAGACACAAGAGAAAGCTAGTTAGAAAACAAATAAAGTGCAAGAAATGCGAAGAAAAGATCGGAAATCGTTGCCTCCCCGGCAACGGCGCCAAAATGTTGAACGATTACGAACCTACGCTAACGTGTTTGGTTTTGGAAAACCCATCGTTGTAGTTCGAAAGCGAAGGATTCGAGTTCAACAAATAAAATTTATACCGAAATAAGAATTCCGGGTCGAACTTAGGGAGGCTACGTTGATCTATATTCGCAATTATGTTTTTTTTAGGATTTTTGATAAACAAGGCGAAATAATTACAATAGAGCTATCAAACTGAGAGAGAGAGAGAGAAAGAGAACATGCATTCAATATTCCAATTGTTTATACAAGCAAACGAAATGAAAGTTACACTAGAAAGCGGGAAATCAATTACACTATAAAGCAGGAAAATTCTAAACTAGAAAAGCTGTAAATAAGAATGGGAGAGAGAAGTTATCCTCCTTGACGGTCGCTTGGAGGATGAGCCGAACGAGACGACGTCTGGACGAACTAGAACGGAGAAGGACGAGGGAGGACGAAGCAGAAGAGCAGGAACGGAGCAGCACGCCGTCGTCGTCGCGGGATCCACTTCCGAAGGGGGACGAAAATTTGGACTTTATCTCGCAAGAAGCATCTCGGGTGTGGGACAAGCTTCTCTTGAGCTTTGGAGAGGTAGAGAGGAGAAGGAAGGGATGAAAATTTTGTATGGAGGGGGTCTCCTTTTATAGTTGCAAGGAGTGGGGGCAAAATGGACATTACATCTTCAAAATAATAAATAAGGGGTCTTTAGTGACGGATAAAACTGTCGCTAAAGCCCTCAACGTGGGCGTAGCCTCCGCGCCCACGCGCGCCTGCTCGGCTGCCCGCGCGTAACGCCTACGCACGTCGCTTGATTTTCAGCCGTCCGATCGCGAGATCGGACGGCTTAAAATCGCGCCTTCACCGCTGCCGCCCGCCCGCCTACGCGTACGATCGCGCGTTCACGAGAGCGTCCAATTGCGCGTCGGCGCTATCGGGCGCGCGCGGCCGTTGGATCGCGATCGTGCGGTCAATTGGAGCGCGCCCGCTCTCCTCAAAAATTGCTTGGCGAGGCTCGAACGCGCGCCAGCGCCTCGGGATAAGGCACTGGACCGCTGCGCTGCCTCGCCCAAATGGTCGCGCGGATGCTTTTAAAACGATGCGTCCACAGCCGTTGGATTGAGATCCAACGGCGGAGAGGGGATGGGTGCGCGGTCTTCATAGAGTGTAGGCGGCCGTTTGGGCGGCCGGGATGGTGCCACGTGGCGCCATCTTGGCCGTCCATCTTCTGGAAGTTGTAGATGGTGCCACGGATGTCGGATTGACTCGATTTTTGTGTCGTTGGGCTGCGATCGTCGATCCGAATTCATCCGTGTGGTCGGATTTGCCATCTGAAGTGCAGATTTACACCATCCTGGCCCTTGATCTTCTAGGGTTCCCCGGTCTCTATCTGATGCTACGGATGCCTGATTAGGGCGATCTTGGAGTCGTTGAACTCCAATCGTCGCCCTGATCACATCCATACGGTTGGATCTTTGATCTGAGGCCCCGATTAAATGTTTGCCCTGTCCAAGCACATAAAAGGAGACAATTAACCTCCATTTTATTCAAACTACTCTAAATGCAAGATGATGCATGTTATGCAATATTTATATTATGAAATGCAATCCTATGCTTACGAACATGCATAAATAGACATTTTAAGTAGTGTAATTGTGTTTACATCAGGGATGCAGAGATGGCAGTCGATTCGTATTGCTGACGCTGGAGACGAAACACTCAGTGGGGGGAGGATGGAGACGACGAAGGGGCTGCAAAGGCGTCAGCAGGTGCGACGCGACGCAGACGAACAGGAGGAAGAGTATTGTGGCTGGGAGATGAGGGAAAGAGAGGGAGGTCGCTGGAGCTTGCTGAGCAACTGGCTGGAGGGGGTAAGAGACAAAAGTGAGGGATTCTTTGGACAATTTCAAGAGTGGAATATGCGGAGGGATTTGGGTATGCTTTTAAAGGTCCTGGGGGAAGGATTTGTGCTTGGAAGCCAAGCTTCCAAGCATGGTAGGCTCATCAAATATGGAAGGTTGAAGGAGACCCAAATCTCTTATGCATTCGCATGAGATATTAGGTACCAAATAGAGCCTCTGATTGTGTTCAAATTGGAGGAGATTTCTCAGAGAATCTCCCTTTCAATTTTGAAGGGGATTCTCTGAGAAATTAGAGAGATCTTGCCTTCAATTTATTGCCGGAGTAGGACTCCCTCTGCTATAATGGCAGAGGGGCCTAATTGCAAAGAACAAAGACAAAGGTAGGGGGGTTTCTGTAGAGGTTTTCAAAAGATAGGGGTAGAAATGTAATTAGCCTATACCTATTTGCAAAGTAGGTCAAGATGAATTCTCCTTAGGTCCAAATTTTATTAAAAGCCTAATTTGGACCTAAGGAATCCAATGGTGAAGTTGGATTTTGGGTTTGACCACGTTTGACTAGGCAATTTACACAGAAACCCAATTTAGGACAACTATTTGTCTAAGACCCCAATTTAGGTCAAAATAGGTCCTAAAGACCAAATTGAAGGTTCTAAACCCTAGAGAATATTTTTCCATGATGCTTAGAGGGTTTAGGTGAATTTTATTCTGACCACAACCTTGTTAAATTAAGTGGGTCTATTTTAGGGTTATAAGAAGTCATTTAATTCCCAGAATTCATATGAACCCTTTTGTATTTGAACCAACCCACTTTTTATCTTGTTAAGATCATTTGACCGATGTTTAGCCCATGAGAAATCCCGTTGTTGCACTGCAATGATAAAGTTATAGTTTTACCGCATGTTTCTTGCTTTTCTCTCAAAATGGTTATTCATTAAGTTAAGATCTCCAGGTTGTTATGTTGGAGCTTTTGTTCTCTTTTTTGGGTCAAAATGAGCTAGTTAGGGCTCTTGATGGTGTTCCCATCATACCCCCATGCCTAATTTTTTCTATTCCCTTAGCAAAATTTTAAGGTTTTAACTTCTGTTCTAGACCATGAGTTCCTTGATGTTCAGAGATTATGATGCATGCTTTTTTTTTCTTTTTGATTAGGTTAGAATGCCGATAGTAAGCCTAGAGGTACTCAAGTACCAGCCAAGATCCGGACCTGACCAGCTCTAGCCTCGATCCTCCATGAAGGTTTTTAAGCCCTACAAGAACTATCCTATGGTTCGTTGGACTCTGCGGTTAAAGCACCCATGGTTGTAACGTATTTTAGCTTCAGTTCAGTTTGCAGTGCATTTTTTGTAAGAGAGAGATAGAGGATTTTCTTTGTTTGGAGAGTTTTCTCTCTCTTTTCTTTTTATTTCTAGCTTCGGATTTGCTTCTCAACACGGTCTGTATCGGATTCCTCGTCCCCATCATTAATCCTCGAAGGGTCCCTGGCAATCGATGCTTCATGATAGCACCACCCATGGCAACCCCCAGAACCCTGGCTTTTGAGATTTCGAGATAATCCTGCCCATGGCATTCTATAGCTAAATCCAGACCCTAGCAATTAACATTTCGTGATAATGCCGCCTATGGCATCTAAACCAACACAGGGTGCTTACGTGCCCCCAGTAGGATATGTAAATATCCTAGGAGACAAGCACCAAGGAGACGATATGTTATTACGCATCTTCGAGGGGAATTTCCCACCTCTCCATGTCAGGAACTCGTCCAAATCAACTTGTGTTGATCAGTCGCTCCTAATCTAGGCAACTTTTTCGGAACACTTAAATGCTTTTGCATGATTTTGATAATTATGTGCACTGAACTAGATTGTGTGGATTGGGGAGCTTAGGTTACCGAGACCCGCAAATCAGAGGTCAGTTAACGAGGTCGAATACTCCCTAAGCCTTAGACCTAATACTTAAGCTTCGCATTTTCCCCAACCTCTTGAGGACATTCAGATCTTAGCAGATACTTGAATTTTTAAGCCTAAGAGTCTAGCCCAGAAGGCTTAAGATCAGCGTTCCTACTAATCTCTTTTGTGCCTCATTAGCACTTTTTTTCTTTCATTTTCTTTTTCTTGATGTGGTCTAGAACTTAGTTAATCCCTTGATTTGTTACTAATGACTATTTCATTTTTCTTTCCATTTTATGCTCCTTTTTTTTTGACATTTTTCACTTTTCCCCATTTTTTCCTCATGAATTGATGGCCTCAAAATTTTTCTGTCCCCTTAGAATCTTTTTGTTCTTTTTCAAGATTTTTTCATTTTTTTGGTGTTTTTGTGATATGTGATTTTTTTGTTGAAACCTTTTCTTCTGAGATGAGTTTTCATGGTGTTTTGCACTTTCATACCCCCCATGCCTACGATTTGTAATGTCTCCATTGTAAATTAGGTGGGTTCGAGTTTAGCTTAGATCATTCATTACAACAGGTTTTGGGTGGGCAAATGGGTCAAGGTGACTGTTGCAAACGATTTCAAAACTTGGGTACGGGTACCTGAGTGGGGTCGACTATTCTAATGGATGAACCCTAAAGTGCAATATGAATTTAGCATAGGAATGTCAAGAAAGGTTTTGGATTTTTCAAGAATGACGGTTTGCCTCCCATTAAGCACTGAGTTTTACACCATCGGCTGGGCGCAATGAGCTTAGGGAGAATGGAGGGTAAAGGATATCTCAGCCAAATTTGTATCAGTCAAGTCAATGAATGATTTGAGTCTCTAACCATTCATGATGAAAGCTTCTGAATTATGCCTGAGTGGACTGATCTCAATGTCTCCATTTCCAAAGATTCATCGGATGAGCTAGGGTCAGATCCATTTTGATCATAGCTTTCCTGGGAATAGTTTAAACTTGGCATCAAAGAGTAGGACTTTTTGACTAGGGTAAAAGATCTTTCTGGATATGTGCTTGTCGTGAAAGGCCTTAACCTGCTCTTTGTAAATTCGCGAGTTCTCATATGCATCATGGCGTAATTCATTGATCTCGCTCATTTGAAGCTTTCTATGGGTTCCTGCCTTAGAAAGATCTAGGTTGCAGTTTTGTAGTGCCCAATAGGCTTTGTGCTCCAATTCTACGAGGAGGTGACATGCCTTCCCGTACACCAATCTGAAGGGAGACATACCTAATTGGGTTTTGTGGGCGGTCCTAAGCCCACAAAGCTTCCGGAAGTCGGGATGAATAGTCCATCTTGTCAGGTCGAACAGTAACCTAGAGGATTTTCTTGATCTCCCGATTTGATAGCTCAGCTAGACCATTAGTTTGGGTGTGGTATGGAGTAGAGATTCGGTGTGACACCCCGTATTTGGTCATCAGTGACCTGAATTAAGTATTAGTGAAATGGTTCCCTCCGTCAGAAATTATAGCACATGGAATCCCGAACCGTAAAAAGATGTTCTAATGAATGAATTTGATAACCACTTTATGATCATTGGTTCGGGTCGGAATGGCTCCGATCCATTTGAACACGTAGTCAATAGCAAGTAGAATGTACTCGAAGCTGTCCAAAACAGGGAAGGGTCCCATAAAATCAATCCCCCACACGTCGAAGATTTCACATACAAGAATCGACTACAAGGGCATCATATCACGATGGCTCATGTTGCCTAAGGTCTGGCAATGAGTGCATGCCCTACAGTGATTGTATGCATCTTTGAAAATCGTGGGCCAATAGAAGTTGCACTTGAGGACTTTTGCTGTAGTTTTATGACATGAAAAATGTCCACCGCATGCCCGGTCATGGCAGAAAGACTATATGTCTTGAATTTCCTCTTTCACGACACATCGTCGAATGATCTGATCAGCACCGATGCAGAAAAGATACGGGTCTTCCCAAAAGTAATACTTGGCATCGGAAAGCAATTTGTCCTTGGCCTTCGGCTAATCGAATGGGATTTGATGTGATACCAGGTAGTTTACTATATCAGCAAACCATGGAAGCCTTGTATTGATAGTCAGGAGGTGCTCATCAGGAAAATGTTTCGTGATGGGTCCGGAAGGGTCGATGATCTCAGAAGGAAGGTGAGACAAGCGATCAGCTACTACATTCTGTTTTCCCGCTTTGTCATGAATCTCAAGGTCAAACTCTTGCAACAACAAGATCCAACAGATTAATCGAGGTTTCATGTCCTTCTTCACAAGGAGATGCCTCATAGCTGTGTGATCCAAGTAAATGATAATGCGGGAACCCAGAAGATAAGATCTGAATTTTTCTAGGGCAAATACTATGGCTAGCAGCTCTTTCTCAGTAACTGTGTAGTTACGCTGAGCCTCGTCAAGTGTCTTGCTAGCGTAGTAGATGACCACGGGTTTCCCGTCAATTTTCTGCCCAAGTACCTCTCCTACAATGAAATCAGATGCATCGCACATGATCTCAAAGGGTTGAGACCAATCAAGAGACTATAGGATGGAGGCTTAGGTAACTCGATCACGGAGGATTTCAGATGCTTGAGTGCATTCCTTTGATATTTTGAAAGGTACATCCTTAGAAAGTAGAGTGGTCAGGGGGCACGCGATCTTTGAGAAATCAGGAATGAATTGATGGTAAAAACCGACTAGCCCTAGAAAACATCGAATGTCCTTGATCGAGCTAGGCATAGGGAGTTTGGAAATCAAGTTCACCTTGGCTCGATGGACTTGGATGCCTTTTTCTGATATGAGATGTTCCAAGACAATTCCTTCAGGCACCATGAAATGGCTCTTTTCCCAGGAAAGGACCAGATTCACGTCAATGCACCGCCTGAGGATTTGGACCAAGTGCAGGAGACAATCGTCAAATGATTCTCCGAATACTGAAAAGTCATCCATGAAGACTTCCAGATAATCACCTGCCATATCTGAGAATATGGCAAGCATGCACCGCTGAAAAGTAGTGGGTGCATTGTAAAGATCGAACTGCATCCTTTGGAATGCGTATGTCCCGAAGGGGCAGGTGAAAGTGGTTTTTCTTGATCATCAGGATGGATTGCCACCTGGTTATAACTGGAGTACCTGTCCAAAAAGTAGAAGAACCTATTTCCCACTAGTTGCTCGAGGATCTGATCAATAAATGGTAGTGGGAAATGATCTTTCTTTGTGGAGGAGTTGAGTCTTCTGTAATCAATGCAGACTCTCCACGAGTTCACCACACGGGTTGGTATGATTTCTCTGGTTTTAGTCGTGATCACAGTGAGTCCTACCTTCTTAGGCACAACTTGGATTGGACTCACCCACCAACTGTTGGAGATCGGGTAGATGATCCCTGCATCTAACCACTTGATGATCTCCTTTTTCACGACCTCCTGAAGATTAGGATTCAGACGTCTCTACATTTCATGGGAAGGTCGTGTGCCCTTTTCAGTGTAGATATGATGTGTGCAGTAAGAGGGGCAGATACTAGTCAAATCATCGAGAACCCATCCAATGGCTCTATGATGTTGCTGGAGAACAGTAATCAGACAGGATTCCTGGTCAGGTGTGAGTCTGGAATCGATAATCATAGGAAACGTCTGATTGGAACCCAAAAAGACGTACTTCAGATGGTCGAGAAGAGGCTTGAGTTCCAGAACGGGGTTATCAGCAGTAGCGGGTGGTTCAAGGTGTGTGTCAGGAGTAAGGGAAGGAGTTATGGGTGTATCTAAGTCAGATTCAGACTCCTCTGATTGCCGGTTTTGAACTTCTTGTGGCTGATCGGAAGTAATCAGGTTGTCCTCAATATACAGTTCATCAACCACAGCCTTGATATCACATATCTGTTCTATAACACCACAATTAATCCCTTGTTGGGCCTTAAAGATGTCAATCTTCAGTATTTGGTTCCCTAATTATAGTTCAATTTGGCCCTCCTCACAATTTATATTAGCCCTAGCAGTGGCCAGAAAGTGTCTCCCTAGTATAATTGGTGTATCCCTTGGGTTTTCTGGAGCATCCATTTCCAAGACTACAAAATCCACTGAGAAATAGAAATCCTGTACCCTCACGATGACATCCTCAAGAACTCCTTTCAGTGACTTAATAGATCGATTAGCTAACTGCAATGTCACCTCTGTCGGTTTAAGCTTAGATTCCTCAAGGTGGTCAAGGAGGGATGTAGGTATTAGGTTTATGGAGGCACCTAAATCTAATAAAGCTTTGTCGAATTGGGTATCACCAATGGTACAGGAAATCAGGGGAGTACCTGGGTCTTTTGCCTTAGATGGGAGTTTGCTCAAAATTACAGAGTTGGCTTGCTCTGATAGTGCGATCAGACTCCCACTTTTATTTCGTGGCTTACGCTTGGGTCTACACACATCCTTCAAAAATCGTGTGTAAGCCGGTATGTGGCAGATTGCATCCATCAAGGGGATGTTTATATGGACCTGTTCAAAGAGCTTGACCAGATCCTCCTCAGGAGCCATAGGTTTGTTTGTCCTCTTTCCCTTGGTCAAGGCCTCAGGAAATGAAACCTTGGTTGGTTCTTCTAGAATAGGTCCAGGTTCTTGATCTGGGACAGGGGTGTCCTGGATAACTATCCTAAGGCTTGGGTTACTACCAGGCTGAAAGTGGCTTGGATAAGGTGTGTCTTATGTTGCTTTGCTACTATGAGTTGTTAAAGAATTCAGTTCTGCTTGGTTTTGGTTCGGGGTTGGTAAAATAGGTGGCTGCTGTTGAAATCCTACATATGATGTTGAAGCTTCCATCCCATCGAGTGATGGAACAGAAGGGGCTTGATAAATCCTGTGGGCTTGGCCCATATATGGGTTCATAACACGCCCCTGGTTCGGCACGTTATTTGGATTCGACAGAGGTTGCAAAGGGAGTGTACCAGGTTGGCGGGAATTCGCCATCTGGGCGAGTTGATTGCAAACCTCTGTGATCTCGTCCTTGTGCTATTTTTGCATAGCCGCATTCGTCTTCTGAATGTCAACTAAAGTCTGAAGGATAAGAATCATTTGATCTGTTTGGGTTCGCCTAGATTGATAGGTAGGGCTGGGCCAAGGCTGAGGCAGCTGATATGGACAAGGAGCTTGTGGACAGGGTTGATATGGTGGTCTTTGATTCTGATTATTTCCCGTCCACATGAAGTTGGGATGATTCTACCATCCAAGGTTATAGGTATTAGAAAATGGGTCATTCTGGATGGCATTGAGGTCCTCGTAGGTCTGAGGAACCTCAAGAAAATTAGAGTACGAGGGTTCAGAGTTCCCCTAACTAGAGTAGGTCGGATCGAAGTTTCCTCCGGTCCTAGAGTCAGACGGGGGTGTATACGAGTCCATCCCTTGAGAAGATCGGTGATAGATGTTATGCATAGCTTCCCTCCTAAGAGGTGGCTATGCAAATGGGTTTTGCATAGAGGTGGCTCGCTGCAGATGTCGAGTCAGCTCATCCACCTTCTTCTCGATGATAGAGACCTTGTCCAGCCGATTGGCCATCAGTTCCAAGTCGACGGATGCAGACAGACCCTGCGTCTCATGTGCTCCCCTCGGATTCGTCGATGCGCAGGCATTCGTCCGGTCGAATAAGCCCATGGAGTCATTATTGATGGAGTTCTCGCACATATTCTCGAGAATCTCCCACACAGTGTCTTCGTGTTGACCCATGATATTTCCTCCGTAGGTTGCGTTGGCGAATAAGCGGATGTCTTCATGGAGTACTTGGTAAAAAGACTGGACTTTGATTGCGCAGCAATCATAGGTCTTAATTGACCTAAATTAGGCTAGGATAACATATTCATGCATGCATAAGCATTATTTGCATCTTTATTGCTTTCTTTTAGCTATGCATAAAATAATGCTATAGTGTGCTGATTAGGTACATTATGTCAATTACAGGTAATAAGCTGATCAGAAGCTAGATCTAAAGCTGGATATGAAGCTGGATCTGAAGAATAAGGAATAATTGGTGTTGTAGCAGAGCTAGAGCGGATGACATAGAATAAGATGTAGTAGACAATAATGTAAGGGAGTTAAGGTATGCTACTCTATTAAGTAGGAATAAAGCAGTAAAGTGTGAAGAACTTAGGTCCATCCTAGCCCTAAGATAGCCTAGAAGCCTCCCAAAGCCTTAGCCATCCTTAGATTAGGTCACCGCACCTTAGGAAACCTTAAAACCCTAATCCAACCTCTATCTAGACGTCCAGATGAGTTATAGGATGTCCAGAACCCTTAGCCAACTCCGCACACCTTAAACCCACTTCTGCAGTATTATTGGATGTCCAGACACTTGGTTAGACATCCAATTTCTGCAGAATACCCAAGACAAAACCTACAATCCTTCCTGACTCTGGTTAGATGTCCAGACTTGAAGTCTGGACTTCTAATTTTTGAGTATAAGTCATCTGATACTATTATTGGATGTCTGGATCTAGTCTCTAGTTCCTATTTTTAGATTCAAGCCTTGATCTTGGATCTCTAGCCCTCTAAACCCAACTCTAACCCCCTAAGAACCTAAATTAAGGTACCACAACCTTAGTACATTGCCTCTAGACATCCTTAAGGACCTAATTAGGTCCTCACTAAACCTAATTGACCTAGATCATAGTCAATTACCATTACCTAGTCAATTGGACTCATAGGGTCCAATTGAGCTCAGATCTCAACCCATAAAAGTCCAAATGGACTTAGTGAGAGTCCAATTGACCTAAGCCCAACCTAATTGAGTTATCTCACTCTCAATTAGGATTACACTCATTCAAGTAAACTTTTGTTAAGTTTAATTGCAATTCCCCCTTAACAATTAGGGTTTGCAACCCTAATTTAAGACCTACACCAACCTAAACCCCTTAGGACCTAACCTATATCACTTAGACACATAGGGCACGACCACACACACACACAAACACACACACCCATTCACACACTCCCACACAACCTAGGGTATTCTAGGTTCTTCCAAAGGTGGCACCACTCTTGGTTGCCAAAATTAGCAACCAAGAGCCATTCAAATTGGAGATCAACAAATGGTGGATCTAAAAACCACCTCTCTCTCTCCTTGGTTGGCCACTCTTGGAGCTCTCTCTAGAGAGTTCCACACTTCTCTAGAGAATCTCCCTTAGGTCTATAAAAAGAAGTAAGGGGTGGCCATTTGCACCCATCCATCTCTTGGCTTTATTCACTTCCATTTAGGTTAGTTACATTCCACCTCCATGAGTTGCCTTACCATGGCCACCACCATCTCCACGCCAGGATACTAGATCACCTCTCCAACTTCTCTCCAAGGGCCAGCCTAACCATTGGCCGCCCCTCCTCCTCTCAACCACTCAAAGGCCATCGGAGACCACCTTCGAATGCCCTCATTTCTGCTAGATTAGTAGCTTAGTTCTTCATAGTTACATGCTTTTATTACTGCTTAGTAGTGTAGCTCTTTATTCTGCCCCAATGATGCATGCAAAATCTCCCCTAGATTCATGTATGCTATCATTTTCTGTTAGTTAGATTTATGTTTTCAAGCTTTCCTCTATAAGCTTTCCTCTAGTTCCATGTTGCAAACACCGTCCTGAATGAATGAAAGAAACTTTTATATATATATATCTCTGTGTTGAGAATCACCATGAGATTATTGAATGCAATATATTTTGTGTGATCAGCATGTTGGTACCAGAAAATATTGACGATTTCACTATTAGTGCATTTTCCATAAACAACTACCACATAACTAGAATCGTGCGTATTGAAACTCACACTTTCACATTTGTTATTTATCTAGCACATGCGCACGTAATTAGGGTTCATAATGAAAGTGGCAAAACATTGATCCGATGATTAGAAACCGACATGCAATTTAAATAAGTAGAGCGAAAAAGATTGATTTCAGAATTGCATAAACGCTTCCCAGAGATGAACGACAAGGACTCAAGTCTCGTTATCTTTACAAAATCAATTTTTTTTTACGAATGGTTTAGCGTGACTATACTACGATTTCTGACGATTTTAAAATGCACGAAAATGGGCTTGTCAAACTTGTTCCCATTTAGGAACTCCATGATGGGGGGCACTTTCGAATGAGATCCAAGAAATGGTCCCATGCTTCATGAAGAAGTTCTCTAGATTGCTGGGTGAAGTGTGTGATCTAGTGGTGTAAGGCATTCATCCGACCAACTAGGAAGAATTTTTTTAAGAATTCAGATTGCAGTTCAACCCATGTGTTGATTGGACGTGTTTAAGTCTGATACCAATGAGCTGCCTTGTCCATGAGAGAGAAGGAAAACATCTTCATGAGAAGAATATCCCGATTTTGGACATCTGACCTGAAGGTTTGGGCCAGATGTTTGAGTTGTTTAATGTGCTGGAAGGGATCCTCGGAATTAAGCCCATGAAACTTTGGAATAACATGAATCATGTTGGGCTTGAGTTCAGAATCAGGACCTCCAGCTGGGATTTGGACTCAAGGTTTGATCGCCACCGCAGCAGGATTATAGTGATCTCGCATCATAGGATACTGTGGCGGGTTTACAAAGGCATGAAAAAGATCATTCAGGCAATAGAGTTGGTTTTCAAGATTATTCTCTTCTTCTACTGGTTGTGCCATGATGATGGAAGAAGGAGAATTAGGTTCGATGAATCAGAGGAGATGTCTATGTGGTGGGGTTGCTGCACAAACATAGACATCAAGGCTTGGCCTCGGCGGGAGTGAATTGCTAAAGGAGGCCTTAAGGATGGTCTTAAGGATCTCCTACCGAACATGCACCGAAGGTTTTGACGAGATTAGAATGTGCTGGACCCAATCAAGAGACCTAAAAATTTGGATGACTATAGAGGTTCGAAGTGGATGATACCCGTTAGTTAGAAAGTTGTCCACCTGAGAAATGCCTAGGCAGCCAGAGAGAGAGTCTCGTAAAGACCACTACATGGTAGAGAGTCCCAACGAGTTACGGGGTTTCCCCCACCCAACCTCTCCTGTCAGTGAGATTCTAGGTAGACCAGAATGGGAACTTTGACCTCTTAAGTATACCACTTTTATTTAAGAGCAAAGGTGCTTAGGATTCCACTTGAACTTTAGATGTATTGAGTGCAAAAGTGACCTAATTTCAAGGTTTGTTGACCCAACAAGAGATCAACTTCACCTATTTGCCCTTTGAGAAGCTTTAGGTTATTTCTTTTAGGATTCAAGTGAAATTAAGAGCCTGAATTTTAGGGTTTCTCTTGAATAAGTCTTTTCAATCCCAGGCTTAGGCACACCTCTTTTGGGATAGTTGATTCTTGCTTAGAAAGATGTGTCTCTAAAACCCTAAATTAGAAGCCTTAATTTGGCTCTAATTTTGGCCCAATTTAGTTGCCAAAAATATGGTATCTAGGGCTTAATCAAGAAGGTGATAGCCCTAGTTACCTTAAATGGATGCACAAATCAATATTTGTTGAAATCAAATCAGGCAACTTTGGTGACTTAGCTAAAGATGGAAAGTAGGTAGCCCTAATTGATTTTATTTTGTTCTTTCCTTTTCAGAATGAGGGGATTAAGAGAAAGGACTAATCAGAGATTACCTGCCCCGGGTGTGTTTGCTGTGCAGCCATCTTCCTTTGAATCTTCTCCCTTGAAACAATCACAACAAAAGAGATATATCAAGTTAGTATCAAATCAGAAATTATGATCAAGATTTGTAAATCGCCTGTTGCTCCCCAGCAACGGCGCCAAATTGTTTACAAGGCGAAATCATGTTTTAAAATTGATGTGTCGTAGTATAGGTTGAAATTACTCGAAAACAAATAGATTTTATTACTCGAAGTTTTAAGTCTGAGGTCGAACACAAGGAGCAAATTGGGGTATAAAAATCAAGAGCACAACTTTGAGAAATTGAATATAATAAGCAATGAAACTAGAGTTGTAATGTTAAAAGTAAATGTAGCCACAGAATATCAAGAAAGCACAAAAAATGGATGTCTGATTTTGTGAATCAGATGTCTTAAACTTAGGGTTGCTACAGTGCTTCTATTTCTCCTCTTCTCAGATTTCTATCTCTGGCTTCTTCCTTCCTTCTTCTTTTTCTCTTTTCCTCCACTGTGTGCCTTTTCCTTTTGCCTTTAGCTTCTCTGGCCTTTGCCTTTGGCTTCTTCTCTTTCTTCTTCTTCTTCTTTCTATGGAGGCTCCTCTTTCTTCTGCCTTCAGTTCCTTCTCCTTCTCTTTCTCTTTCTTCAACCCTTCAGCCTTCAGCTTCTTCCTCTTCAGTCCTTGCCTCCTCCTCCCTTAGCTTCTCTGGCCTCCGCCCTCTTCTTCCTTGGCTTCTTCTTCTTCTTTCTTGCGAGAGCAAAACCTACCCCTACCCGCCCGTCATCTCTCTTCGGCTCACTCTCCCAGAGTTGCTTTCTTGGGTAATCGAGTCGGGTATGCACCCAGGGCCAGGCCCACCGA
The DNA here is from genome assembly GCA_037157565.1 of Thalassia testudinum. Classification (NCBI taxonomy): domain Eukaryota; kingdom Viridiplantae; phylum Streptophyta; class Magnoliopsida; order Alismatales; family Hydrocharitaceae; genus Thalassia; species Thalassia testudinum. The sequence goes on from JAZHRO010000080.1 coordinate 2,710,448, forward strand.
TGTGCGGTGGTAGGCGAGGAGTGCAGGTCGGGTATACAGGTCAAGCCAGGTCCGCGGGGATCCGGTCATGGACGAGGTAGAGAGAGTGTGAGTGGGACCTCACCCCGTGGTCAGGAGGCGATAAGCCTACTGAAGTTTTTCAATTTATTCCACTGCAGTGTGCCAGCAGCTTCCGAGGTGGGACTATCCTCCCACCTCCCTTCGCATGCGTCAGCAGCAGGAGTCTTCCCTTGATTGCAGCAGCTACTTCGGTCTTTAGTGATAATTGCTTGGTTGGAGCCGTGCGCAAGAGGAGTCCGCACACACTAGGACTCTTAGCCTGGAGCGAGGAGACCTGGAGCGAGCTTGCAAGCTAGCAGCTTGCGTGCGTCAATGGCTGTGGGCCTCCAAACCTGTCAACCAAGAAAACGGCCTTGCGGCCTCGTCAAAAGGCTCAGAAAGCTTCACCGAGACATGGCGAACGTAGTGCGGGGGTTGGTGTGGCTTGGGGTGGCTGGAGTGTGTGTGCCTAGGGCACCCTGTGTGCATGAGAGTGGGTATGTTCGGGGGGCGTTTTGGGGGTGTGGCACGGTGAGTGGAGTGAGGGTTTATGCTCAATGGGGCACCCTGTGTGCATGAGAGTGGGTATGTTCTGGCGGTGTTTTGTGGGTGTGTCGCGGTGAGTGGAGTGAGGGTTTATGCTTAATGGAGTGTTGTGGTGCTTATGGAGTGGTTGGTGAGGCGGATGGAGGTGTGGAGCGGCAGGGACACCTTGCCGAAGGTCTGGCTGGAGATGAAGAAGGTAAGGGTGATTGCGTGCATCGAGGGACGTTTTCACGAAATAAGGAGAGAGAAATGATTAGAAAGGAGAGAGGACTTAGCTGAGCATAGATAGATGAAGGGGGATGTAGAGATAGCGGTCAGCTCGTATTGCTATCGCCAGAGACGAAACACTTAGTGGGGGGAGGATGGCTACGACGAAGGGGTTGTAGAGGCGTCGGCGGGTGCGGCGCGATGTGGACGAACAAAAGGAAGAGAACCCTACCACTGATATTGTGGCTGGGAAATGAGGGAAAGAGAGGGAGGTCGCCGGAGCTTGCTGAGCCATTGGCCGGAGGGGGGAAGTGACGAAAGTGAGGGATTCTTTGGCCAATTTCAAGCGTAGAAGACACAGAGGGATTTGGGTATGCTTTTATAGGTCATGGGGGAAGGATTTGTGCTTGGAAGCCAAGCTTCCAAGCATGGCAGGCTCGCCGGAGATGGAAGGTTGAAGGAGACTCGAATCTCTCATGCATTCACATGAGAGATTGGGTACCAAATAGAGCCTCTGATTTTGTTCAAATTGGAGGAGATTTCTTAGAGAAACTCCCTTTTAATTTTGAAGGGGATTCTCTGAGAAATCAGAGAGATCTTGCCTTCAGTTTCTCGCCAGAGTAGGATTCCCTCCGCTATAACGGCGGAGGGGCCTAATTTCAAAGAACGAAAATAAAGGTAGGGGGTTTTTGTAGAGGTTTTCAAAAGATAGGGGTAGAAATGTAATTGGACTGGACCTGTTTTGCAAAGTTGGTCAAGATGAATTTGCCTTAGGTCCAAATTTTGGTAAAAACCTAATTTGGACATAAGGAATCCAATGGTGAAGTTGGATTTTGGATTTGACCATGTTTGAGTGGGCAATTTACATAAAAACTCAATTTAGGATAATTATTTTTTTGAGACCCCAATTTAGGTCAAAATAGGTTCTAAACCCTAGAGAATATTTTTTTATGATTTTTAGAGGGTTTAGGTGAATTTTATTCTGACCAGAACCTTGTTAAATTAAGTAGGTCTATTTTAGGGTTACAAGAAGTCATTTAATTCCCATAATTCACATGAACCCTTTTCTATTTGAACCAACCCACTTTTTATCTTGTTAAGACCATTTGACCTGTGTTTAGCCCATGAGAAATCCTGTTGTTGTACTGCAATGGTAAAATTATAGTTTTACCCCTTGTTTTTTGCTTTTCTCTCAAAATGGTTTTTCATTGAGTTATGACCTCCAGTTGGTACTTGCCCGAACCTCCCAATGAACATCGCACCTTCACACTTCCACCTCCATCACCGACACACATCCTCTGCCCACCACATGCTCGCTAACCATCACCACTGAATTCGCCTCACCGCGGTGAATCTTTTACGTGCTCTAATTGGGGCTTAGTGCCCTTGTTCTTGGTTTCAGGTCCCAAGTCGTTGCTCCGCCGCCATGCCATTAGCGTCGACGTCACTCTTCATGTTCTTAGCCACGTGAGGCCCTGGTTGCACCTCCAAGTGAAGCGGAAGTCTCCCAGGAATCTCTCCAAGTCTTCAATTGCTACTGAAGGAGCCTCCATCAACCTCAATTAGCCACAACAGCAGCAGTGATTTCACCTGCAGGTGTACGCGGAGGGAGAGGGATGATTAGTCCCATATCATTGGTGGAAGAGCTACTGAGCATGCATAAGTTGATTTTGTGATTGGAGCTTATCGCCTCCAAACATGGGGTGAGGTCCCTTCACCCTACCCAAATACCCAACTGCCTAAACCCTCTCACTCCTCGACTGTGACCTGCGCCTGTAGCCCTTGACCTGGGTATGCAACTTGATTACCCGATTAAGTCGAATATCAGAGAAAGAGGAGAGAAGGAAGGAAAGAAAGAGAGAGCGGGGTATGGGTGGGTTTTGCCTCAGAGAAGAAAGCTTGACACTTAGCCACTGTGAGAAGAAGGGAAGAAAGGAAGAGAAGATGAAAGGTAGGAGGCTTTGTGAAGGAAAGAAAAGAAAGGAAACCCTTGGCCGTGCTTGAGAAGAAGAAGAGATGGATTAAAGAAGAAAGGCAGAAGAAAGAAGGAGAAGAGAAGGAAGAAGAGCCAAAGCAGAAGAGAAGAAAATCGGAACACTGTAGCAGATGACATTTTAAGTCATCTGATTATCAAATCAGACGTCTGAGTACTATTTATTTATTTAACATCAATTGAGTAGTTGATATACATGTGCTTAGGCTAATAATTGGTGATCTAAATCACCATTATTTTTTTCTAGGTATCTTTTTGTCTCTAGATACATTGATCTTCATTAAATATTTAATGTAACAGATTAATATTTATTGAAATATCTTTAAAGTGCTTCATTTGTTGTGCTCATTTATATATTAATTAAGATTAGTGTGTGAATTCCTATTTGCTCCCTGTATTCGACCTCGAACTTCGTTTCTAGATATTCAAGCTATAAATTGTATTTATTGACAAGCAATTTCAACTATGCTGCAACGCAACAATTTTAAAACATTGATTTCGACTTGACTATCTAGCAGTAGCAATTGAAGGCCTGTGGAGACTCTTGGAACTAACCTGCAGCGCTGGCCATGATAGAAGGTTGAGGTAGGTCAGAGCGAGGTGAACAGAGTCAGAGATGATGGCGGTGATGGTGAGCGAACAGTGAACACCTGAAATAGAGAATAAGGCCTTGTGGCCATGTCAAAATAGCTTAGGAGGTTTTCCTGAGGACGGCGAAGGCGATGGTGGTGTTCTCATGGAGTTTGAGTGCATGTAGATGTCTGGAGAAGTTGAGGAGGATGTGTGTAGATGGGTTTGTTCGGTGGAGCTTTGAAGTGGATAATTCCTGAAATAAGTAGAGGGGTTTTGTTGGTGGAAATGAGGCGAAGGTTATGGGACTGGTAGCAGGTTGAATGGAGGTCTGTGGTGGCATGGCGAGCTCACTAGAGTGTCATTGGAGCGAAAGAAGATGGAGTGGGTGCTAGCATGTTGGAGGTCGAAAAAAGAAAGGAAGGAGCTAGGAGGATTCAAGAAGAAGAAAGAAAGAAAGAGACCTAACTAATGGGCAAAGGGGCTAGGGAGAGGCATCGGCTGTGATTGGCCGGTGTCGAAGAAGGTGGAAACTCCGGTGGTGAGTGGCGACGACGAAGAGGTTATAGTCGACAGGGCTTTGCTGGCCACCGTTGGAAGAAGGCAAGGAAGAAGGCAGTGCTTCCAATTTAATGGTTGGAGCCACGGTTGAGGGGGAACGAGGAGGTCCTCAGAGTTGCAGTCAAAGTTGGCTGGAGGAAGAAAGGAAGAGGGTTTTAGGGCTAAACTGGACCAAAGAATAAGGAGCTTTTATAGAGATCCAATATGCTCTTAATTCCTAAATTGAGCAAGATTTTCTCTAGGAAACAGAAGAGTTTCCTCTTTCTAAAATGAGAGCTTGGTGGAGATTTTTAGGTTCCAATCAGGCCAAACTTGAGGTGCAATCAATAGGGAATCCTTCAAGGACCAATCCCTTCCAATTTAAAGGGATTTGGTTACCAAATGCAGGTACTTTCCCTCTTTTAAGTCGGCTTCTTTTGAGTTTTAGGATTCTGTGTGGGAATCAGGCAGCAGGGGGCTATTCGTGAAGAAGATGACAAAGATGGGGGGCTATTTATAATTAATTTGAAAGTTACGGTCCTGGATGTGAGGAATAGAGATCTTAGGGACTAATTTGCAAACTAGGTCAATATGGACTCTGATTGGACCCAAATTTTGGTACAAACCTAATTTGGGCCCAACGAATCTAGTGGTGTAGTTGCATTTGAGTTTTGACAAAGTTTGACTAGGCAATTCCTGCAAAAACTCAAATTAGGGTAAAAATTTGTTTATGACTCTATTTAAGGTCAAAATAGGTTCAAATGGTCAAATCAACTATACCAAACCTCAATAAATATTTTTATATGACTTTTAGGAGATTTAAATAGATCTTATCTTGACAAGAGCCTTTGTAATTTAAGATTGTATGAAATTAGTGTTTTAGGTGCTGTATTAATTCTTAAAATGCATGAAACTCTGTTTCTGTCTGCATGGACCCAGTTATTAACCTTTAATGCTTATGAGACCTTAGATTAACCCCTAGCAAACTCCATGGTTACTCTGCTTTCATAATATGCTGTTAAAACTGCAGAATTAATTTTGTTTTATTATTTATCTCTCAGAATGGATCTGAATGGAATTATGACTCTCAAGCAACTATGTAGAACTTTTGTCACTTGGTTATAACTAAATAAAGCTAGTTATGGCTCATGATGATGTTATCATCAACTGCCTCATCTGGTTTAGTGCTCCACGTGGCTCAATCTTGCACCGACTGTTCTCGAGTGAGCATGCTCTATACTACACTACACATGCGGATTGTCATGTTTCCTTTTTGCTGCTCGGCTGCTCTCAACCGTTGGATGGAGATCCAACAGCTAAGCGTGACCCTCTTTTGATGAGGCACGACTGTGGCGATGACGTTACTGCATCGTGGCCATTGGATGACGATCCAGTAGGCCACAACGTGCGGGGAAACTTTTCAAATAATGGGGTGGTGTCCTTGGGCGACTGTGATGGCACCACGTGGTGCCATTATGGCCGTCCATCTTCTCTTCTTTATAGATCATGTTGCAGATCTCTGATCTAGATGATTTTTGCACCGTTGGACTACGATCGTTGATCTAGATCTATCCATGCGGTCGGATTTGGCATCTGAGCTCTGAATTTCTACCATCTTTCTCCTCGACCTCCATTATTCTTTGGGTTGTATGTGATGCTACGGATGACTGATCAAGATATTTTCAAAAGCGCTACGCTCTCATCGTCTTCTTAATCAGACCTGTATGGTCTGATCTGTCATCTGTCCTCGAATCATATCATCTCTCTTTTAGAGCATAAAATAGCAGTATTATCTAAAAAGTTACCAAACTAACTACTGTGAAAATTATGATTCTTATGCATGCATTGTTCCTAAGTTATGCTAGAATCTAACTTAATTCAGGTAGATTAAGTAGTATGATTGCTGTGAAATCAGGGGTCAACGTGTCATTAATCATAAGATGAGAGAGATGGTCGGCCACTACATTTTGTGACCCCACCTGTCATTGATTTCCAGGTCAAATTCATGGAGCAGAAGGATCCAATGGATAAGGCGAGGTTTCACATCTTTCTTATTTAGTAAATATGTAAGTGCTAAGTGGTCGGTATAAAGAGTGGCATGTGACCCCAACAGATGAGTAGAATTTTTCTAGGGCAAAGAAAATGGCAAGAAGTTCCTTTTCAATAGTTGTGTAATTCTGTTATGCATCATCAAGGGCTTTACTAGCATAGTAGATCACAACGGGCTTCTTGTCAATACGTTGCCATAAAATGACCCCCATAGCAAAATCAGAGGCATCTATCATTAATTCAAAGGGACAATTCCAGTCAAGTCCCTGCAAAATTGGTACCTTTGTGACATCCTTCTTCAACCTATTGAAACTCTCCAGGCATTGTTATGTAAATTCAAAAGGCTAGTCTTTCGTGAGTACTTGACTTAAGGGCTTGGAGAGTTGGGAAAAATTTTTGATGAAATAGTGATAGAAGGACACATGCCCCAAGAAAGATCGGATTTGTTTCATAGTAGTGGGTGGTGGGAGTTTAGAGATAGCATCATTTTCGTACGATCTACCACAATTCCCTTTTTTGAGATGACGAGACCCAGGGTGATGCCTTCCTGGACCACAAAATGAAGTTTTTCCTAGTGTTGAAATCGTAAAATGCGAATTTGTTTAGAAACACGTCGTAATATAGCTTGAATCATGACTTAAACAAAAATTAATAATGTGACAGTGAGTCCTGGTCAAACTCAGGGAGGCATAAGATGGTGAAATTGATTTTGATTTTTTATTTCTCTACTTGCATAAAATCGGATTCTAGTTTCGGGAGTACGAGTAAAAGATGCATTGGTCATGTTGTGAACATGTAAAACATGTGCATGAGTCACATAAATCACGAATGTGAATGTGTGTCTCGAGTCGCACAACTTCTATTATGTGATGGTGATTAGCAGAAAACAAATCTATCGCAAAATCATTAATATCCTCTAGAATCGACATGTTTATTGCTGTATATATATATAGCAGATAGCAAGCAACTTATGATTTTATTTCCTCGAAATAATTCCATTACAATTAATTCTAGAGTTATGCTTGTACACGAAATTTTAAAAGACTAGTCTATGTTAACAAAAAAGATATGCATGCATGGATCTAGGGTAGATTATGTAGGCACTCTTAGAGAGATGATGGGAACACCATCATGAGCCATAACTAGCTCATTTTGACCTAGAAAAGAGAACAAATGCTCCTACATAACTTAGAGAAAGGCCTAATTCAAGGAATAACTGTTCTGAGAAGAAAATAAGAAATAAAGGGTAAAACTATAATTTTACCACTGCAGTACATCAATGGGATTTCTCGAGGGCTAAAAATAGGTCAAATGGCATTAACAAGATAAAAAGTGGGTTGGTTCAATCAAAAATGGGTTCATGTGCAAGCTAGGAATTAAATGACTTCTTGTAACCCTAAAACAAATTCACTTAATTTAACAAGGTTCTGATCTGGATAAAAATCAACTAAACCCTCTAAAATTCATGGAAAAGTATCTCCTAGGGTTTAGAACCTTCAAATTGGCCTTTGGAACCTACTTTAACCTAAATATGGGTCCTAGCTAATTATTTGCCCTAATTTAGATTTTTATGTAAAATACCCAGCCAAACTTGATCAAACCTAAAATACAACTTCACCATTGGATTCCTTAGGTTGAAATTAGGTTTTTACGAAAATTTGGACGTAAGGGGAGGTCACCTTGACCTACTTTGTAAAATAGTCCACCCAATTACATTTAGACCCCTAGCTTTTGAAAACCATTGCGAATACCCCCTATCTTCCTCGCCACTCTTTGCAATTAGGTCCCTATGCCATTACAATAGAGGAGTCCTACTCCGACGAGGATTCCAGAGGGGATTTCTCTTAAATCTCTCAGAGACTCCCTCTCAGATTTGAAAGGGTGATTCTATGAGGAATTCCCTATCATCTGAACGTAATCTCAAGCATTGATTCGCACCCAATCTCTCGTGCGAATGCTTGAGAGACATGGGTATCTCTCGTACATTCCTACTTCGGTGAGGATACTTGCGCTTGGAAGCTTTCCTTCCAAGCACAAGATCCTCTGCCTGTGCCTATAAAAGAAACCCCTGATCTGGCTGCTTAATTGCAACTTGGTTTGGCCGGGGAACAACCTCCAATTTCTTCTCTTCTCCTCTGGCCAAGCGTCTAGTGAGCTCCGGCGACATCTCCTCCCTCTTCTCGTCACTCTACCATAATACCGGTGGTAGAGTTGTCTCTACCTCCGTCGTCCGCGTCATGCCATACCTGCACACGCACCTGCATCCTCCTCATCGTCGCCGTCACCCTTCTACTAGAACCTTCATCTCCGGTGGTAGTAGGTACGAGCCGTTCACTATCTCTCCCCCCTTCATCTTTAAACTAGGTTAGATCTCTTTCTCTTCTCTTTATTTCCCCCTTCTTTATTTCTACTTTCAACCCCTCAACACCGCAGACCACCACCATCTTCCTCACCTTTGGCAGACCACTGGAGAGTTGTCTCCGTCACCTCCACACCTCCATCCACCTCGCTAGACCCCTCAGAACCTATGCCATCATCCACTAATCATCACTCACCCCTTCACTGACTGCCACACACACCCTACACTCTCCCCGAACATATGCACTTTCACGGCCACAATCCAACCTAGGCACGCACGCCTGGGTCGTTCTGCACCACGCCACCCACCGCACCACCTTCGCCGTGACACGATGAAGCTCCCTAAGTGAATTGATAGGGCCATGAGGCCGTATTCGTGATTTGAAGGTTCGACCCCCTATCGCCATTAGAGCACGAGCAAAGCTTGCTCGCAAGCTTTCTCTAAGTCGCATCGCTCCAGGAAGATGAGTCCTAGGTGTGCGGAAACACTCCACGATCCTTTCGCACCCAATAACCGAAGCCCACACTATCCGTAGCTGCAGCAATTGAGCAGGCATTCTCCCTAAAGGCACCCGAAGAAGCAGGTGGGACTTTAGTCCCACCTTGGTAGTTTTCATCACAGGTGAGTGATTTATATTATTTTTGTGTTTTAAGCTCTTCGCCTCAGATCACGGGGTGAGGTCCCCTCACCCGATCACCCGCCTTGTCCGTGACCCACACTACGAGGACCTAGCTTGCCTGACCCATTTATCATGCACTCCTTGTGCACCACCCACGCTGGTGCACCTGGACTCGAGTGCGCTTGACCCGACCCGAATACCTGATTGGCTCTAGGAGAGCGAACTGAAGAGAGAAAAGAGAGAGAGTGTACGTGGGGAGGGTAGGGGTAGGTTTTGCACTTGTGTGTGCAGGGAAAGGAAGAAGGAAGAGGAAGCTATAGCTGTAGAGAAGAAGGAAAAAGCTAAGGAAGGCAAGGCTGAAGGAGGAAGTAGAGGAAAGTTGAGGAAAATAAGATCTAAGGAAGAATAAGTAGCACTGTAGCAGAGAGGGTGTAGTTGAAGAAAAGGCAAGGGTCGAGAAAGCAAAGGCAAAGAAAGAAGGAAAAAGAAGGAAGGAGAAATCAAAGAGGAAGATGGAAAGAAGAGCCAAAGCCAAGGAAGAAGAAGGAAGGAGAAATCAAGGCAGAAGAAGAAGACAAAGGAGAAAGGCACTATTGCAAGGGACGTCAGAGAAAGAAGAAAGGACTAAAGCTAAAGGCAGAAAGACAAGGAGATCAGAAAGCTAAGAAAGAAGAACCAAAGAAGAAAAGAAGAGGAAGCTAAAGAGAGAGCCAAGAGGAGAATCAAACTTTTTACCCTATTCCTCTCAATTTCTCTTTTATTGCTACATTTTAGTATTCATAAACTCCTGCATTATATTTTGAATTAGATTTTGAGTAACTCTAAGTGTTCAAATTACATCTATTGAGACTAGTGAATAAATTCCATTTGCTTCCTATGTTTGACCTCAGACTCAACATTCGAGTAATAAAAAATCTTATTTGTTTACAAGGCGATTTCAACTATACTACGACAAAACATCATTTATCTTATAAACCCGAGCTCGCCTTCTGTTAAACAAGAGAGTACTACTACTACTACTAGCAAGATATTAATGCAGAAATCAACATACGAAGAACATTAATCTAGCTACGAGAAATTAGGGCATTGGAGGTGGTCTCCAATGGCGGTGTGGCTACTGGTGGTAGGAGGGAAGAGAGGGATGACCAAGGTGTGTAGGCCGGCCACTTGATAAGGTGGTGGAGATTCCTCTTGGATCTTAGATGTGGAGAGTGGAAGGTGATTGATGGCGGTGCTCACCAATGGGGTTGGAAGTGGAGATGGTATCCAAGATGAAGGTCCTTGTCCATCCAAGGGAGTCCTTAAATAGACTAAGGGGGATGGCCAAGGGCTATCAAGAGAAGTCTCTAGACTTCTCTAGAGTAGTCATGGCTTATCGCTATGTTTAGTCTTCTTAGATCCACTTTTTGTGGATCTAAGAATGACCATGTGTGGTGGTTTTAGAGTGTTCTCTAGAGTGTGCATGAGTGTGTAGGTGTAGGTGTGTGCGTGGATAAGTGGTCAAGTGGACCACTTGTCCACTTCTACTTAGGTCTAGGTTGGTCCTATTTAGGTGTTTAAAAATAGGTTTAAGTGTAACCTATTGCTAGAGTGATTGATCCAATTAAACTTAACTAAGTTTGATTGGGTCAATGTATGTGTAATTGAGAGAGAGAGTTCTCAATTAGATTGGGCTTGAGTCAATTCGACTCTTACTGGGTGGTGACGACCTTCCTCTATAGTTCTATTATTTCGTCGTAGTATAGTATAGAGAAGTGATTACCAGTTTAATATAATTTGTTACTCGGAAATAAAAGAGTTCCCGAGGTCGAACTCAGGGAGCAAGTTGTATTCTACAGATACAAATTCTTTTACAAAAATAAAGAAAGAGAGAGAGAGAATTTGTTGGCTTCTCTTCTTTTCTCTTTGCTTATCCTCTCCTCTTCTTCCTTCTCAGATCTTCTACTCTCTTCCTTTGTTCTTCTTCTTCTTTCAGCTGTTCCTGCTCGTCTCTTCCTTTTTCTTCTGCAGAGCGATCCTGTTCTTCTTCTTCTTCTTTCTTTCTTCTTTTCCTTTCGTCAGATCGTCTTCTCGTGTTCTGTGTTCTCCTCTGCCTCGCCTTCCTTCTCCTTCTTTGCCTTCAGGACGTCGTCTGATTTTCCAATCAGACGACTTAAACCGTCGCTGCTACAGTGCCGCTCGGTGCTCCTCCTTTTTCCAGCCTTTGTCTTCTTCCACAATTCTTCTTCACCTGTTGGTGCACACTTACACAGCTTGATCAGAGGGGTAAAACCTAACTCTACCCTCCCCCGCGTCTCTCTCTCACAGAATACGCTCTTAGGAAAGCTCTCCCAGAGCTGCCGGGTAGCCGGGTACGGGTCACGCCCGGGTCCAGGCCCACCGGCGTGCGTGGTGGGCGAGGAGTGCAGGTCGGGTTTAGTCGGGTCGGGCCAGGTCCGCGAGGCGTGAGCGCGGACGAGACCGGGTAACCGGGCGGGTGAAGGGGACCTCACCCCGTGTGCTAAGGCGATAAGCCTCCAGCACTTTTTCACTTTATACCGCTGCACTCCTTCAGGGCTTTCCGAGGTGGGACTAAATGTCCCACCCCAATTTGACGCCTGCGCGGAGGAAGCAGCTGGTAATCGCAGCTTTACGCGAGGCCTTCGCGCGAGGGCTTTGCCTCAACTGCAGCCTGACGCTTTGCCGAAATGCCCCGCACAGCCTGGGAGCGTGACCTGGGCGCGGCGCACCTGGAGTAGCAGGTCAAAGCAGCTCCTTCTGCACGGCAATGGTGGCGGAGGACGGGTGACCTGTTCACAGCAAAACGGCCTCTCGGCCTGATCAGAAGGTGCCGGGAGCTTCGCCAGAGTGTGGCGAAGCTCGTGCGGGTGGTGGCGAGGCGTGGGGCGGCGTGCAAGGGCTACCCTAGGTCGGACTGTGGGTCGGAAAGTGGGTGTGTTCGGTGGATTTGCAGAGGTCGGGTGGCGGGAATTGGAAGGGCGGAAATGGATCAGGGTGAGGAGGCGGAGATTATGTGCAGGTCGGCGAGCCGTGTGGGATGCTGGAGTGATGGGAGCGGCTCGCCGGAGGATGGCCGGAGGCGGAGAAGGTGAGGGTGATTCGGTGCGGTCGAGGGGTAATTAGATAAAAATAGTAGGGGGAAACGAGAGAGATAATAGAGGGAAGTAGTTCTAACCTAACTAAAGTGACGAAGGGGGCGAGGAGGCGGACGGCTGTACCTGCTGTCGCCGGAGAAGAAGGTGCCCAGTGGGAGAGGACGGCGGTGACGATGGGGCAGAGGCAGCGCGCGCCGGTATTGCGCGACGCGGGAAGAGCAGGGGAAGAAGCCTCTGCTGCTGGTATTGCGGCAGAGTGAAGAGGAGGAGGAACCGCCGGAGCTGGTGGGCGTCTGTCGGAGTGAGAAGAGAGGAAAGTTGGGGGGTTTCTCCGTCAGATCCGAGCTGGGAAGAACGGTGGAGCGACGGGGGTATTTATAGGGGCCGAATCAGAGAGGAAGGCGGAGGGAGACGACGTGTCTCCCTCACCGGAGGACGCCGGAGATGGAGACCCATACCGTCCGTGCGTTCTCACGGCCGGTATGGTGGGTTGCAGCGACCAGGGGGGTGTTCCTGCGACGGCTGACGACGCAGGGCACCCCCGGTTGTCTCGCCAGACCCTCCCCCTTACCCTGCGCGGCGCCATGCTCCGCGCAAGGTCGCCGGAGCATGGTGCTAGTCAGGTTTTGGCAGGAGGGACCTGGATGCAAAGAACGAAGGAGAGTTAGGGGCAGAAATGTGTGGGTTCAAAAGTTGAGGGCCAAAAAGTAAATGAATGAGGACCAAAGTGTAAAGTTGGTTAAGAAGGTTTCCTCTTAGGCTCAAGTTTTTATACATGACTAATTGGGACCTAAGGATTATGATGGTGAATTTTATTTCTAGATTAAACCTTGTTTGACCGGTCAATTTATGCAAAAACCCAGATTAAGTTATTAATTGGGCATGGTTCTCAATGTAGGTCAAAATGGGTTCTGAAGGCCAAATTGAAGGTTCTAAACCCTAGAGATTATTTTTATATGAAATTTAGAGGGTTTATTCTATTTTTACTTTGCCTCGAACCTCGTGAATTGAAGTGGGTTTGTTTTAAGGTTACACATTATCATTTAGTTCCTTGGAATTGCTGTAGCCCTTGTCAGATCATCCCACTTTCCTTCTTATTTGGTTTGTTTGACCTATGTTTGGACCCTGAATTACCCTGTATGACGATTATACTGGTAAAATTGCATTTTCACCCCTTATGACTTGTTTTCTCCTTAAACTCAGAATTCTCTGAGTTAAGACTTTCCTTGAGTTATGTAGGAGCTTTTATCCTTTGTATTAGGTCAAAATGAGCTAGTTATGGCTCATGATGAGGTTCTCATCACTGGGTCCAATTAGACTTGTGTTGGTTGAAAATTAAGCTCAATTGGACTCAATGAGTCCAATTGACTAGGTAAGGTGTAATTAACTTAGATCCAAGTCAATTAGGCTTAATGAGAACCTAATTAGGTTCTTAAGAGAGTCTTAGGGTAGTGTGTTAGGCTTAGGACACCTTAGTTTAGGTTTCCTAGGGTGTAGGATTGGGTTTAGGGGCCTTAGGAATCAAGATCTATGTTTGAATCCAAAAACACCATCTAGAGAGGGGTTCCAGACATTTGATTTTAAGATCAGAAGACTTATACTTCAAAATCAGAAGTTTGAGCCTCTAATCTGGATGTTCGATGCTGAATCAATGTGTGGTTGAGGTTCTGTCTTAGGTTTCTATAGAAATTGGATGTCTGACACCTTGTCTGGAAGTCCAATTCTTCAGCAGGTTGGGTTCTAAGCTCTGCGGATGGAACCTAAGGAGCCTAAACGTCCAGCATCCTACTTGGACGTCCAGAGATGGGTTGGAATGTGGGTTTTGAGGCATTCTAGGCTAAGGTGACCTAATATAAGGTTGGGTAAGGTTTGGGAAGGTATCAGGGTTGTCTTAAGGCTAGGGATAGGTGTGGGAATGTCCTATGTTCTTCATAATTATATTCACACATTAAAATCCTATAGGTAGTGTAGTATACCTCTTCCCAACATTATATCTTCAGCTTGAGTGGCTTTATTTCAAGGTTTCTGCTTCATCTCTACTGCAGCTCTAGCCTCTTCCCTACTTCAGATCCAGCTTCAAGCCATCTCCTGAGCTTTTATTACCTACACACCAAATAATATACTAATCAGTACATTATTATAGCATTATTTCATGATTATCTAAGTAAAGCAAGAAAGATGCAATGCTTGGTACTAATGCATGAATTATGCTAAGTTCTAACTAATTCAGGTCTTTTAAGTCCTATGATTGCTGTGCAATCATACCCCTATGTCTAAATCTTGCTAGTCCCTAAAAAATGCAAAACTAAGTTATCTACAAATGGGTCCCTAAAGGTCTGATTATTTTTATCAAATGTAAGACTAGAGATTCTTTCCTTTTTGTTTTCATCCGAAAATCTTGAAATCCAGATAATTGTGAAAGTGTAGTTAGTAGCTTATGCAACGGATTTGAGTGAAAAGTCGATTTACCTCTAAAGCCTGTATCTGACCCATAGTAAAATTCTATTGGGATTAGCAACTTCTTCCCTCAGGGTATAATGAAATATTCTATAATTTCTTCCTTGGCTTTCCACTCAGGTAGAGGATGTCTGAGTTAAATGGGTTTGTATTTGGTGGCTCATACTCATTTGGTGCTACACATAAACTAGTACTACAGAATCTAGATTTCCAAATTATCAAGTAAATCACTCAGTGAGAAGAGGGGAAAACTATACTCTCCTTGGTTCCTTTGTACTTACTCTCTCTTTTTCTTTTCTCTTCTTTTCTTTTTCTATCTATCTTTTTTTTTTTTTTTGCTTGCTCACAATCTCACTAGATTTACAAGTAGAATCCATATTTGGTGGTCTCCATGGCATTATCACTCTAATAGAGTTCTAATAACCCTGACACTAAGTCAAAATTCCTCAGCGAGTATTCGAGCAGTCAGAAATACAGAAAAGTAGGTCAAGGCCGTATTTGGTGGATTGCAAATGTGGTGGGTAATGTTGCCTCAATGCAATTAAAGTAAACACTAAACACACTTATAAACTCATTTTTCTACTTTTTCTTTTTCTAAAATTTCTCTCTTTTTTTTCTTCTTTCTCTCCTTTTTTTTCAACACAACACAATAAAGCATGTGACATATGCAACTTTTATTCCAAAGGCATTATTGGGGATTGGTGGTGTTCAAGAGGATATCTGGTGGCTTATTTGATGGAAGTGCCTACTCTTAACACTGGGAAAGGGACGAATAGGATAGTGTATTTTCTGACCTTGATATCAACACCCTCCTTCAGTCAAAGATTTTGAAAAGGACAGACATAACTATGGCCACCTTAGTCCTAGTTTTATTAGGACTTGATCTCTGTGTATTTGCTTTATATGGTGGCTCTCAAAAATTCACACAAAGTTTATACGCAGGAACCGAAAGCGAAAACTATGCCTAACTCCGAGTATCATTACCTTATTATCTAGAAAATAACATTTCTTACACTAGTCTTAGAGCACCAGTAACACTCTACTCTTACCTCACAACTGTTTGGTGGATCTTTTAGAAGATGGTTTGCCTGACTCCATAACCACTATCCAAGGGTTCAAGAAAAGAAGCACTACTTCTTCTCGACAAACTAAAGATGTTTATCGGTCTTCACAGTGAATCCATTGCAAAATCTACATGTGAGTGAAAATTGTATTGGATTCTGGATTACAAGAATCAACTAAAGAACAAAACCTCTTGATAAAAATCCTTATTCATGGATGCAATATATATAAAGATGCTATATTCAATTTACCTCTTATGACTTGTACTTCGATATTATTCCCTTATCGGGTTACATTCAGCTTAGTCCTAATTCAAAACAAAAAGTGAGTGAGCGAGTCGGAAGTGGCTGTTGCAAATGATTTCTAGCTCTAATGCAATCATTGGAGGTGGAGTTGGTTGTTCTTAAATTATGGACTCTAAAGTACAATTAACATGATACTCGAAGGTTTTCTATGTGTTGGCTTAAAAATTTTTTAGTTTAATGTATACTACCCCCCTATGCCTAAGTTCTTGCATGTCCTCATGCATGAATAGAGAGGAAATTAAGACAAGGAGTAAGTGGGTAGAAATCACCTAGAATTGCTCTTGAATTTTCATTTAGCATAAGCCAACTTGATGATATATAAGTTGCAGAAAGATATGCTAAAAGAAAATATGCTATGTATAAAAGATATGTACATATTATGGACATAGGATATCTTCCACTCAGGAGATAAAATTTGAAGCCATTAAATATTATAGAGAGGCTTCTCGAGCAGCTAAGAGGGGGAAATGGAGAATGGCAGGGAGTGATGCTTCTAGGGTGACGAGTGAACAGGCCTCTCAGCTGACTGCAATCATCACTGAACAGGAGGCCCTACAGGCAATCAGAGAGCTCAATATGGAAGGGTCCACGGGCCCTGATGGAATACAAGTTTTCTTCTACAGAGAGATGTGGAGTGTGGTGGGCAAGGAAGTGATGGATGTCATTAGAGAATTTGAGAAGGGAAATGTTAGATTTGAAAGGATTAACAAGTCTTATATTTTTCTATTGCCAAAGTCAATGGGAGTTAAAAAATTCTCAGACTTTAGGCCGATCTCCCTTTCAAATTCCTTCTACCTTGTCATCAACAAGATTCTGGCTAATCGGCTGAGAACTGTTCTACAAGGCCTGATCCATCCGGTGCAAGCTACATTCCTACCTAATAGATCACTCCAAGAATCTTTCATTTTGGCTTAGGAAATGGTGAGTGGATGGCACAGAAGGATATGCAAGGCATTCATGTGGAAAGTTGATTTCTAGAAGGCATATGATTCGATCTCTTGGCCGTATCTCTGGGAGGTTTTTAAAAGGAGAGGTTTTCCTCCCTTATGGATCCAATGGATGAAACGTTGTATCACAACTACTTCCTTTTCTCCATTGATCAATGGGAAGCCTTGTGGAGCTTGGATTCAGCCTTAGCATGCGGTTAGACAAGGATGTCCTTTAGCCCCTTTGGTGTTTAGCCTTGCGGTGGATGGGCTTGCAAGGTATGCTTGCAGATTGGCAGATGTGGGTCTAATTAAAGGGTACTCATTATCCAACAGGAGAAATCTGGCCCCCATTTTGCAATATGCAGATGAGACGGTGTTCTTTGTGGAAGGGTCCAAGATTGCAGCACATGCTCTAGGGTTATTGGTAAAGATTTTTGGGGATATTTCAGGCCTGTGTTTGAACAAGGAAAAGTCTATCTTGATATGTTTTGGCATGAATGACTAGGAGTAGATGGATTTGGAGAGTACACTGGGATCACCTCGAACTAAACTTCCACTGAGGTACCTAGGACTGCCATTGAGGGTTGCAAAATTGAAAAAATCTGATTGGAATGTCTTGTTTGATAAGGTTTTTGGAAAGCTGAAAGGATGGAGTAGTAAGTTCTTATCTAAGGGTGGGAGACTAATCCTTCTTAATTCGATCATTACATCCATCCCGATCTTTTATTTTAGCATATTCAGGGCCCCGAAGTCTATTTGGAAGCTATTGGATGTTATGAGGAAGAGATTCTTTTGGAAAGGAGCTGATCATGAGGGCGGCTTTATGCAGCCCATCAGATGGAACAAAAGCTGCAGGCCAAAGGAGATTGATGGTGTGGGAATTAAGGCACTCAAGGAGTTCAATGAGGCTTTATTGATTAAATGGGCCATCAAGATTCTGGATTGCAAGGAGGGTTTGATGGCAGATCTGATCAGGGACAGCTATGGGGGATCAAACAGCAGTCTGCAAAGGCTACAACCGAAGAAACCCTCCCCATTTTGGCGATCATTTATCAGTGCAATCAGCAAGTACTGGCACATGTTGCAGCCTAGACTCGGAGATGGCAGAGATTTTAGTTTGTGGAACGAGCGGTGGTCTGGTCTAGGGGTGTTGAAAGAGGTTTACCCGAGAGCTTATGCTGCTGCTGTAGACAAGGAGGCCAAAGTCAGCAGCTTGTGGTCTGCTGCAGAGGGCTGCTGGCGTCTGGAAGGGCTGGAACACTGCAGATCAGGCACTCGATTATGGGAGGATTGGCAGAACCTGATGGCTGATCTATAGCAGGTGCATCCTAGGATGAATGTGACTAATACATATGTCTGGCAGGGTATATTTTCAGTGAGGCAGGCGTATGAGAAGGTCATTAGGTCTAACATTGAGGTGGAGTGTGACCCTATTGACAAAAAGATTTGGTTATTGAAAGTCCCCTTGAAGGTTCAAATATTCTTGTGGCTTTGCAGATGGGAAGGCCTGATCACTAATGATCTTAGACATAGAAGGATGGGGACTACTTTGAATGCTTGCCATCTCTGTGGATTACACTAAGGCAATACGTCACATATTTTCTCCTCTTGCCTAGTCACCGACAAGATTTGGAGGATGATTTGCTTAGAATCTCTTCCCAACTGAGATTCGCTATGGCAGAGGTTCATTGCTCCTATCCAGCCATTTAGGGCTATGGCCACAATTTTGTGGTGTGTGTGGAGGGCACGTAATGACAAATTTTTTCAGGAGAGACCGATTAGATGTGAGAACATTGTAAATGAATGCTGGTCCCTCATACATAGCTGGGGATATCTTTTGTAATGTTTTGTTTGATATGAAATATACTACCCTCCGGATTGCTATCGAATCTTGATAGCAATCCTCACTGCTTCAAAAAAAAAAAAAAAGATATGTACATATGTATAAGTGCTGAGTCTAATGCCTCCAGCTGGGTGAAAACTCAATTACACATCCTCGATAAAATTAATGACTTCGTCAGCAGGAGGAGGTTCCTAGGCCATAAATGGCTTAAGGCACTGGCTATTTATCGTAGGAACATGCCCAGATTTCAGGTCCATGATTTGGACCACCGCATTAGAGTAGGGTGTGAATCACAATATATAGGCCAATCCACTTGGACTTGAGCTTTCCCGTGAAGAATTTAAGGCATGAATCGAATAACCAGACTTATAGGTTAGGCGTGAATACTTTCCTCTAGATGTGGCGGTCGTGAAAGGCCTTCATCTTGTCTTTGTAGATTTTTGTGTTCTCGTAGGCTTCCCATTGAATTTCTTCTAGTTCACTGAGCTGGAGATTCCTTTCATAACCTCTCACATCGAGGTTAAAATTGCATTTTCACACCACTCAAAAGGCATAGTGCTCCAGCTCGAGAGGAAGTTAGTAGGCCCTTCTGTACACCAAATGATATGATAACATTCCGAGTGGGGCCTTGTACGCGATTCGATATGCCCAAAGTGCATCAACTAATCTATCGGACCAATCCTTTCTATTTGGATTCTAACCGTCTTCTGGAGAATCAGCTTGATTTGACAGTTAGACATTTCATCCTTCCCATTGGTCTGCGGATGATACGAGGCAGCTATACGATGATGCACCCGATATTTCTTTAGTAATGACCTGAAATGAGCATGGACGAAGTGGCTACCCCCATCGCTAATCAGAGCACAGGTACACTGAATCTCACAAAAATAAATTCCTGCATGAAAGAGATGACAGTCTTATGAGCAACTTGTCTTGCCGGGATGGCTTCAACTCACTTCGAGAGATAATCAATAGCGAGAAGTATGTACTCGAAGCCATGTGAGTTTGGAAAAGGGCCCATAAAATAAATGCCCCATACGTCGAAAACTTCTACAATCAAAATGTGTTGGAGAGGTATCACGTCTCTCTTGGTCATAGAACTGACCGACTGGCATCACTTGCAGCACTTGGCAAATTCGTGTGTATCTCTGAAAATGGTCGGCCAGAAAAATCCCGATTGCAAAATCTTTGCAGCGGCTCTTCGTCTCGAAAAATGACCACTACAGGCCTCACTATGGAAAAAAGATAACACACTAGAAATTTCAGAGTTGGGGATGCACCTTCTGATAATCTGATCGGCACCAATGCGGAAAAGTAAGGGGTCATCCCAAAATTGAAATTTGGCCTCAGAAATAAATTTTGGTTTCTGGTCCTTGGATAAGTTTGTGAGAATCTTGCTTGCAACAAGATAATTTGCAATATCCACGTACCAGGAAAACTCGATAGAATTAATTCCCAAAAGAGACTCATCTAGGAATTGATCTGAAATAGGTGGGGAATAAGGAATGTGGCTAGGTCTAATTGAGATAAGTGTTCCACCACGACATTATGAGCTCTGGCTTTGTCACGAATCTCAACATCAAATTCTTGCAAAAGAAGGATCAATCTAATAAGATGGGGTTTGGCATCCTTCTTTGTCAACAAATGCTGAAGAGCAGAATGGTTTGTGAAAATTATCACTTTAGATCCAAGCAAGTATGATCGGAATTTCTCCAACCCAAATACTACTGCTAGCAATTCTTTCTCAGTGACTGTATAATTATGTTGAGCCTCATTCAGCATCTTGCTAGCATAGTAAATTACAAAAGGATGTTGATCCCTACTTTGGCGTAGAACGACTTTGATGACAAAATCGGAGGCATTGCACATAATCTCAAAATCAAGATACCAACTGGGTAGTTGGAGAATCGAGGAATTAGAACTGCACTTCATAAGGTCTCGAAAGCATTGAGACATGAGGAAATAAAGTCAAATGGATGTTGGCTACCAGAAGATTTGTCAATGAGTGTGCAATTTTTTAGAAATCATGAGTAAATTTCCAGTAAAATTCGACATGACCCAAGAATGATCTGATTTACCTAACTGAGCTAGGTGGAGGTAATCGGGATATGACTTCTGACTTAGCTAACTCAACCTCAAGTCCGTTATATGAGATCCCATGACCTAGTACAATGCTATCCCTCACCATAAAATGGCTTTTCTCCCCTGATAGTATTAGGCTTGCTTCAATGCACTACTTCAGGATCTTAGTGTGGTTATTAAGGCAAGACAAGAAGTCATCTCCAAAAATGGAGAAGTAATCCATAAATACTTTCACATAGTTCCCAATCATATCAGAGAAAATGGCCATCATACAACTCTGAAATGTCACTGGTGTGTTGTAGAGGCTGAAGGGCATTCGCTTAAAAGCAAATGTTCCAAAGGGACACATGAAAGTGGTCTTGTCTTGATCTTTTGGGTTAATCGCTACCTAATTATAGTCAGAGTTTCCATCCAAAAAGGCAAAAAAAATGTGCCCAGCTAACAATTCTAATATTTGATCAATAAGCAATAAAGGAAAATGATCCTTCTTGGTAGCCATGTTTTGTTTCCTATAGTTAATGCAAACCTGCCATGCCTAAGAAAGCAGGACTCACCGTCATAAAATATGATAAGGGTGAATCCATCCCAACCATGGATTCAGTCATCTTTGAGGTTGTCTCGAAGGTTTCTCCCCCTCATCCATATAAATGTGATGAGTGAAATGTGAGGGACAAATCCCACGGAGATTAGTAATACTCCACCTAATAGCAGCCCTATGATCTTGTAGAACCGAAATCAATTGATGCTCTTATTTTAGGGTCAAGTGAGCACTAATAATAACAAGGTATGTCTCAAGTTCACCCAAAAACACATAGTTGAGTGAGTTTGGTAAGGGATTTAGTTCAATCACAGGTGGGTAGGAATCATAATCGTGAGTAGGAGTAGAATCAATAGCAAAAATTTGATGATCCTAATGTGCATGAATTCCCACTGATTTGCCACTTGCAAAATAGTTAGTCGTAACTACATTAACCGGAAACCCATTTGTTGTAGTCACGCCCTCCTGTACCAACAAGGACAATTCAGTAACTGATGGATCAAGATAATCAGAATAAGGGATGTTGTGATCAAATGAACACCCCAAACAATTGGAACCATGGTAGGAAATGTGCATTGAAGTGCCGCGTGGATCATGGTCTAAAAACCTTGATAATGAAGATGAATGTGACATTGGGTCATTACAAAGGAACCTAATGTTACCACAAAAAGTCGATTCTTCATCTTCGCCAGCCTCGATGTGATCACAGTCGAAGTTCCGTGACACCTTGAATATGTCCAGTCTAAGTCTTTCGTTTCCTAGGGCAATCTCCACACACTTGGATGCACAGTTGATGTTCATGTGGGCTGTCGCCAAAAATGGGCAACCCAAAATGATCGGTGCATCTAGGATATTAGGAGGAACCTTCATATTGAGAATGAAAATCTTTGCGAGAAAGTAGGATCCACAGACCTTAACGATTATGTTTTCAACCACCCCCCTCGATGTTTTCACTGATCGATTAGCTAGCTGAATGGTAACTGAGGTGGGTTTCAACTCGAATAAAAAATGATCATATATGGAGGTGGGAGTTAGGTTGATAGATGAACCCAGATCAAGAAGGGTCCGATCAAATGGAGAATCCTGCAAAAAGCAGGAAATGAGTAAGGTACGAGGGTCTTTCTTCTTAGGTGGTAGGTCACTAGAATCATGGCGCTAGCTTCCTTCGATAATATCGCCTGTCGTCCATTTTTCTGTTGTTGCTTTAGGATACAATAGTCCTTAAAGAACCTAGCGACAACAAGGATGTGATCTATAGCATCGAGGAGGGGGAATATGAACTTCCTTAAACATTGGTTTCAAGTCCTCGAAATTCCACGTACCCTTTTTCCGTGCTAAATCTCGTGTCAGAGCCTCAGTAAAAGGGACAGGAATCTCAAGGTCAATTGGCCTCTTGCCCTTATCTATCATAGGTGGCTTTTTAGAAGAGGAAGGAGTTGAACCATCCTACGGTGAAGGGCGAGAAAAATCAGGACCCGCCTACCTAAATGGTGGGTCATGTGCCTTCTTCCCACTCTTCAATGTAACAACTTTCGCATTGGCATACTGTCCGTGAGGTGGCAGAGGGGCGGAAGGGGTAGAATATATGGGTTTTTGTAGCAAAGGCGACTGACCTTGAGCATAACCAGGTGGTGAAAGGGGCACCTGCAATATGGCATGTTCCTATCCCTGTGGTGCCTAAAACCTAGGCAGGGTGACCTGGTTCTGCACATATCGTGGGTTAGGGACAGGTTTGGAGGGTAAGGCTCCCTGTGTCCTATGCTCCTGTAATAGTTGGTTTTGCATGTTTTGGATGCTCTGTATTTGGTCAGCCATTGCCTTCATGATCTACAAGCTATCCTGAGTAGATTTCCACATGGATTCTTACTGTTCCTCTTTTAATGCCTTCAAAGGGTCAACCTCCTTTGGATGGTGATCGACAGCTTGGTGTAGTAGCTGATATATGGAATGGGATTACTGCTGAGATAGGAATGGTTGCTACCTTGGGCATGTGTTTTGCGCATTTCCATATTGTCTGGTCTAGTAGTGTGGATTTTGATGTGGTATTTGCAAGTTACTAGCTAGGAGAAATTCTGATGCTAGTGCCAACTATTGTGGGCAAAAAGAGAGATTTAAGGGTATGGTCGTGTAGTACACTCCTAAATCGTACAACAAACACTTAAATTTATAAACTTAGAATCTAATTGGAGTTCGAGGTCGTTTGCAGGGAGCAAATATGGAATTCACGTATTAATCTCAATTCATAATAAATGAGCACGGTAAATTAAGCACAATAACAGAAGAATAGAGATAATCAAACGTATCTAAAAAATTATAGAGACAAAAATAATAGAACAAACCTAAAAAGTGGTGAATTAGATCACCATTAAGATCCCTCTAATTAAGCATGCATCTCATGTATTCAATTTATTCAAATAATCGAACAGTATTCTCAATCAGATAACTTAGGTACTTAAATGTTTCAACAACAACAGAAGAATCAAACTCAAAGCCTCAGATGTCAGAACAAGGCAAAGATGCCTTATCAGAAGAAGCACACACCAATAGAGCACAAGGCTCTCACAAGAGCCTCAGAGGTTCTAAGGCACAACAAAGTAATCCTCAAGGGATTTTCTTCTTTAAGCCTTCACAAGCACAGGGCCAATCCTTCTCAGAGGCTAAATGTTTGCCTCCTCTTCAGTGCGCATCTCGAGGCCTTTATCTGCGAAGCAAAACCCTCCCTCCACCTCCTTACAGATCTCTCCTCATTCTCTTATCTAATAATCGGGTATATATTTGGGTAAGAAGGCGAGTAATCTGATCCTGAACAATGGCCAGACTCTTAGGTGTGATCACAAGCGAGGCATTCTCGGGCAAGTGAGAGGGAGACTCGACCCCAAGTGTACTTGGGTGAAGAGCAGCAATCATAAAATCAATTTATGCCTAGTCGAGAGCCTCTAAGTCCATGATGTGGGACTAAGTGAGGAGGCTCTCCCTCGCATAGAAGCTACAGGTGAACCCGAAGAAATTAAAGATGTTGTTGTGGCTTCACGACTCAATTGAAGCCCTAGGAAGGCTCTTGGAATTGGGTCGCAACATCTGGATGTGGTAGCAGGACCGTAGTAGGTCAGAGCAAGGTGGTCGGAGGTGAAGACGATGACGGTGATGGTGAGCGACGATGTGACCTGCAATTCACAAGTATGGGCTTAAAACCTCCAATCAGATAGCTCCTGAGCTTCGCCAAGTGATGGCAACAGGCAACTCCGTACCCCCCGACCTATAGGGAGGACCGATCCCAAGGGAGGAAAAGAAACTATAAAGCTAGCTAAGGCCTGTTGAACGGTAACGAATCGCTACGCTTACGTGTTTGGTTTGGAAAACCTATCGTTGTAGTTCGAAAGCGAAGAATTCGTGTTCAACAAATAAAATTTATACCGAAAAGAATTCCGGGTCGAACACAGGGAGCCTACGTTGATCTATATTCGCAATTATATTTTTTTAGGAATTTTGATAAGCAAGGCGATATAATTACAATGAAGCTATCAGACTAAAAGAAAGAGAGAGAGAGAGAGATAAAGAGAGAGAGAGAGAGAAAGAGAACATGCATTCAATATTTCAATTGTTTATATAATCAAACTAAATACAAG
This sequence comes from Thalassia testudinum, assembly GCA_037157565.1. Lineage (NCBI taxonomy): Eukaryota > Viridiplantae > Streptophyta > Magnoliopsida > Alismatales > Hydrocharitaceae > Thalassia > Thalassia testudinum. Next base: position 2,735,307 of record JAZHRO010000080.1, read on the forward strand.
TTACACTAGAAAGTGGAAAATCAATTACACTATAAAGCAGGAAAATTCTACACTAGAAAAGCTGTAAATAAGAATGGGAGAGAGAAGTTATCCTCTTCGACGATTGCTTGGAGGACGAGCCGGACGGGATGACGCCTGGACGAAGGAGAACGAAGCAGGACAAAGGAGGACGAAGCAGAAGAATGGAACGGAGCAGCACGTCGTCGTCGTCGCGGGATCCACTTCCGAAGGGGAACGAAAATTAGACTTTATCTCACGAGAAGCATCCCGGGTGTGGGACAAGTTCTCTTGAGCTTTGGAAGGGTAGAGAGGAGAAAGAAGGGATGAAAATTTTGTATGGAGGGGGTCTCCTTTTATAGTTGCAAGGAGTGGGGGCAAAATGGACATTACAAGTTCAAAATAATAAATGAAGGGTCTTTAGTGATGGATAAATCTGTCACTAAAGCCTCCTTAGTGGGCGTCGTGGGAGGCTCGCGCATGCCTCCTTGCCTACTCGCGAGCTCAATGGCTTGCGCACGTTCGTCGATTTTCAGCCGTCCGATCGCGAGATCGGAAGGGCTTAAGATGCGTCTCCGCCCGCTACATTGCGCGCCCGCCCGCATGCGATCGAGCATCTGCACCACGCGTTCAACTGCGCGTGGACGCTATCGAGCGCACGCGGCCGTCCGATCTCCATCTGACTCTCCACCCACGCCCAATCGCCCGCGCCTTCCAGCCCCTCGCCGCGGCTCGATCCTGCGCCTATCGCTCGTGAAAGCGCGCTCGACCACTGCGCTATGGGGCACGGATGGTCGAGCTGACGCTTTTAAGCTCGAGCGACCACAGCTGTTGGATTAAGATCCAACGGTGGAGAGAGATCGGGCGCGGGGCCTTCACAAGATGCAAGCGGCCGTTTGGGCGGCTGAGATGGCGCCACGTGGCACTATCTTGGCCATCCATTTTCTGGAAGTTGTAGATGGTGCCACGGATGTCGGATTGACTAGATTTTTGTGTTGTTGGGCTGCGATCATCGATCCAAATTCATCCGTGCGGTCGGATTTGTCATCTGAAGTGTGGATTTACACCATCGTGGCCCTTGATCTTCTACGGTTCCTAGGTCACTATCTAATGCTACGGATGCCTAATTAGGGCGATCTTGGAGTCGTTGAACTCCAATCGTCGCCCTGATCACATCCATACGGTTGGATCTTTGATCCGAGGCCCCGATAAAATGTTTGCCCTGTCCAAGCACATAAAAGGAGATAATTAGCCTCTATTTTATTCAAACTACTCTAAATGCAAGATGATGTATTTTATGCAATATTTATATCATGAAATGCAATCCTATGCTTAAGAACATGCATAAATAGACATCTTAAGTAGTGTAAATGTGTTTACATCAACTCCCAATACTAATATGGGTATTAACTAGCATATCGTATACCCATATTAGGATATTAACTCTAGATTAACCATATTTTTTTGCCAGAGTTACTAATAATGTCCCTTAGCATTTATATAGGCAAAAAAATATTTTGTATGAATGTTTATTTCCTATAAATCTATAGTTAGCTTTATAGGAAGGAGCCCAATCTCATAACCTTAAGGATGGTTATGAGCTTAGGAGGAACCTGTAAAGCATTCCATGGAGGGTTTTCTCCGGAAGGGGGCCAGAGAATAACCCGACCCATAGAATGCGAGGGGTGATGAGGGTTGTTCTCAGCCCGAGAGGCCATTCGTCCCGCTGCGTTCGTCAGATGTGAACTATTTATTCGAATCCCTTAGCTTAAAGTATTTGAGTTGGGATTCGAATAATGTAGTGAACCCGTAATTAACTCGTGAAATGGAGTTGAACGAGTTATCCATTCGGGATGGATAACGAGTGAAATGTAGTGGGAACGAGTTAATTACGTATAAGTACACATGTGTGCGCGTGCACATGTGTGGAATACTATATATAATAAAGCTAACCTGCTACGTTCGTTATAAATCTTAACTTTATAGTAACCTTATAATGGAGATATGCCTTGTACATGTGGGTGCATGTGGAGGGCATGCGAAGTCGGAGAAGGTATCGGCAGCAGGTGGCGATTGGTGGGGGTTTTGGGTGTGTAATCCCATCTATTTCTTGAGTGGTTTTGATGGGCATGAGGTGGCAGAGCTTTTGGAGGTGACGCGTGGGTGGTTGATGGTCTTTGGCATTTGGAAGACTTCGCCAGAGTGTTGTTGGAGCGGAGGAAGACAGTGGCGTTGAGGGTGTGTCGACGGTCAAAACAAGAGAGGGAGGAGTTGAACCTATTCTAGAGAAGGAGAGGAAGGATTATACCAAGCTCGTGGATGAAGGGGATGAGGAGAGGCATCAGCTGTGATTGGCCAGTGACAGGGAAGGAGAAACCTTTGTTGATGGAAGCGGCAACAACGAGGGGGTCTAAGAACTCCTACTGTGGTTGGAGAGGAGCGGAGGAAGGAGATGAGGAAGAAGGTGACTCCAATTTGACCATTGGAGGCCCTGGTAAGAGGGATAGAGGAGGTCTCCAGAGTCGGTGGAGCTCGAGGCTGGAGAGAAGGGAAGAGGAGGATTTCTGACCTAGAAACAACTAAAGAGGACCACTGATCCTCTAGGAGCTTTTATAGAGCTTGAGCGTGCTCAATTTAGGAAGAATTCTTCAAGAGAATGGGATTTCAGGGAGGAAAAATCTCAAGTTCGTGTGAGCTTCCCGCTTCAAATCTGAGCACAAGATTATGTTCAAATGGAAGAGGATCTTGTTGTGATCATCTCCAATTTTGGAGGAGATTGGATGTTGATCGAAGGAGATGCACACCGTCAAAGTCAGTGTGGTTAGGGTAGACCGTGTGCCTTAGGAAACCTCAAAGCTTCAGGCGACAGGGGTCATTTTGTGAAGAAGGTGACAAAATATAGGTGGCTATTTGTAATTAATTCTAAAGTTAAGGGCATAGATGTAAGGAATAGAGATCTTAGGGATTAAATTGCAAACTAGGTCAATATGAACTCTAATTGGGCCCAAATTTTAGCCTTAACCTAATTTAGACTCAAGGAATCTGATGGTGAAGTTGGATTTTAGTTTTGACTATGTTTGACTAGGCAAGTTACAAAGAAACCCAAATTAGGGTAGAATTCCGTCTTCGACTCTATTTAAGGTCAAAATAGGTTCAAATGGTCAAATCAAGGGTAGGAAACCTCAAGGAATATTTTTATATGAATTTTAGGTGGTTCATATGAATTTTATTCTGACCGAAACCTCTGTAATTTTAGTGGGTCTGAAATTAGGGTTTTGGTGCTGAATTGGTTCTTGAAATGAGTGAATCCTCATTTATGTCTATATGGACCCTTTTATTGGAATTTAATGCTAATTAGAACTTAGATTAACCACTGGAAAATCCCATGGTTACTCTGTGTTCATGATATGATGTTAAAATTGCATAATTAACCCTGATTTAATGTTTTCTTCTCAAACTAGCTTTGTATGGATTTACGTCTCTCAAGCGATTATGTAAGAGCATTTGTCACTTGATTTTGACTAATTAAAGTTAGTTATGTCTCATGATAGTGTTACCATCGTACCACTATGCTTAACTTTTGCTAGTCCCTAGCAAAATCTTATGGAAAAAATTAGATATCTAGACCATGCTTTTAAGTTCAGATGCTTGATCTGTGCCACTCTCCAGAAATTAGATCAGAATGCCAACAATAGGCCTAGAAGTACTCAAGTATCAGTCAAGATCCAGACCTGACCAACTTTAGCCTAAGTCTACATGGAAGGTTTCTAAGGCCCACAAAAACTATCCAGAGGTTCGTTGACCCCACCGGTTAAAGCACCCGTGCATAGATGTAACATGTCTATGTTTAGTTTGCTAGTGCATTTTTATGAGAGTGAGATAGAAGGATTTTTTCATTTGGAGAGTTTTCTCTCTTCTTAGATTTCCCTAGATCTAGCTTCGTATTGGCCCTAAACACGGTCTGTATCGGATTCCTTCTCTCCATCATCAATCCTTAAAGGGTCCCTGGCTTTCGATGCTTCGGGATAACATCGTTGTTGAATGGCAGATGACTACGCTATTGGAATTGGTTTTGAAAACCGTCGTTGTAGTTCGAGTCACGAAGAAATCTGTAAAGAAATTTCGGGTCGAACATAGGGAGGCTACGTTGATCAAAATTCACAATTATATATATATATATTTTGTGTTTTTGTTTAAAGGGTGAAATAATCACAATGGAAGCACTATAGACAATAAGAGAGAGAGAGAGAAAGAACAATCACTTGATATCGTATAATGCTTTTGCAACTAAGAAAGCGAGAAATGATTACACTAGAAAGCGAGAAATTATTACAACTAGAAAGCAGGAAAATTCTACTCTAGAAAACAGTAAAAAGAATGGGAGAGAGAAGTTATCCTCCTCGACGATCATTGGAGGACGATCTGAATGGGACAACACCTGGAAGATGAGGAACGGAGCGGGAAGAAGGAGGATGAAGCAGGAGGAATGGGAACGAAGTAGCACGTCGTCATCGTCACGAGATCCGCTTCCGGAATGCGGGTGAAAACTTGGTTTTAGCTCTTGAGGAGCATCCCGGGTGTGGGATAAGCTTCTCTTAAGCTTTGGAGAGGGAGAGAGGAGAAGGAAGGGATGAGAAATTCGTATAGTAGGGGTCTCCCTTTATAGTTTCACGGAGTGGGGGCATTTTGGACATTACAACATTAAAAACATTGATTCAGGACCTTTAGTGAGGACACTAAAGGCATGAACGTGGCCGACGTGTGCGCACTGCGTGCGCACCCCCTTGCTTTCACGCTCTCAATGCCTTCACACGACCACGTGCGCTCAGCCGTTCTATCAAGAGATCGAACGGCTTAAATCGCCCTTGCCAGCTCCACGCGCCCACATGCGATCGGGCGTTTGCGCTGCACATCTGATCACGCATGGGCACTATCGGTTGATCCGCACTACTAGATGCCCATCTGATACAGATTTTACGCGATTTGTAAAATATGTCGTTGTAACACACAAAATCGATCAACTCTTAAATTTATAAACCTAGATAGGGGAGTATCTAGGGTCGCCCAAGGGGGCAAGTTGCAAAAAGTAAATCTCTTGCTTTGAAAATAAATCTCAACTTTCTTTTTGGTCTTTTTGAATATATAGTTTTTATGATTTTTTGAATAATGGCAACATGCAGGTTTTTGTTGAAAGCTATAAAACAACTAATACCTAATTTAAGAAACCTACCCTACGGTGGTAGGTAGAGCCTCTTCCTAAGCTAACCCTAGGCATGTGGAGGCCTAGAATAATTAGGGAGAGGAAGTGAAATAATTGCTAGGCAAGATTTGTAATACGCTATGCAACAGAAATTGAAAGAAGGCAATTTGAATTAAATCAAAATTGTGCACACAAAACCTATAGAGGAATGCTTCTACTCTACTTGAAAATACAATAAAAATAAAACACAAATCCTCTAGGTAGATTGTGAAGAAGAGGGCTTCTTGCTCCAAGCTTGGTAGCTCCCGAGCTTGAAAAGAGTCCTCCAACTCCTTCCTTACTATGCTCCTCTAAGATGATGTCATCCAAGGTGGTAGCTACCACCTTTAATTATCTTCCTCCAAGGGTGGACGTCCACCCTAGGTTCTTCTCCTTTGCCTGGCCGTCCTCCTTGAAGTGGAAAGCTCCTCCTCCTTAGCGTGGCACAAGTTGAAGAAAGTGGGGAGAAGAAGGCACCAAAGGGGTTGGTGGTGTGCCCCCTTAATCTTCTTCTCTACTCGTCCTTGGCTGTAGGTATAGGCGGATGTAGGTGGAAGTAAACATTAATGGAGGATACTCTAAAATGGTGGTAGGTGGTGGGTTTATATAGAGTAGGAAGGGGGCTAAGGTGACTCTTGAAATGGAGGGCTAAGATGGGAAGATGGAGGTGGTTTGGGATCCTATGGCTAAGGGCAATTGGCACCAGCCCAAGGGACACCTAGGGGGTGGTTATGGGTGGTGGAACCCCTTGAAGTTGGTGCCAAAATGGCTTCTAGAAGGGGGTCTTAGGTGGTGCCAAGTAGGGTTCTAGAAGGAGGGGTAGGTGGGTGGCTAGGATGGGTTGTAGGGTTAGGTGTATGGTGGATGTGGGGGTGGATGTTGGTGCCAAAAAGGGGGATAGTTGGGGTTAGGTTTTGGTGCCAAAATTGGTGCCTTTTGGTGGTGATGATGGGGTGAAAAGGTGGCTAAGTGGTGGCGCCAACTTGGAGTAGGATAGCTAGCCTAGGTAGGGCTTAAGTTGGTGGAGCTAGTTAGGGTTGAGTTGAAGGTAGTGGATGGCCAAGGAGTTGGTTGCTAGCTAAGATAAGCTAAGTTGAGCTAGCTTAGCTAGCTATGTAGTAGAGGAGGAGGTATTGGAGCTAGGGTTTGAAGAGAGGAGCTGAGGAGGAGAAGTCTGGAGCTGGAGCTGGCAGCTGCTGAAGAGGCTGGCATGGAGCTACTCTAGTTGGCTTAGCTTTCTAGTTCTTTGCTAGCTGCTAAGCCATGCTAAAGTGAGCTGGCTTCTACCATAATGAGCTTAGGTGAGCTGGGTCTGGTGCTCCTGGGGAGGATCAAGCTGGTTGAGGCAGCTAAGGTAGCTTAGCTCAACTGAGTTAAGCTAAGCTGAGTCCCCGAGAACTGGACTTGAGCTTCCTGAGCTGGAATGAAGTTATCTTCAGCTGGCTGGAGTTAAGTGGAGCTGGATGTAGCTGGATCTAAGTTGAGGTGAACTCTAGTCAACTCAGCTGAGCTAGCTAGAGCTCCCTATGGACTAGTGGGATTTAAAATGAGCTAGACTCAACTAGGTTGAGCTGGATATGAGCTGACTTGAGCTACTGTGAGCTAAGATGAACTCTCTTGAGCTGCCATTCAGCTGAGATTAGCTGAATGAAGCCGGGATGAGCTAACCCTAGTTCAAGTGAGCTAGGTTCCAGTTGTGGTAAGTTGGATCAAGTTGAGTTCCAACTAGTCTGAGCTCCTCCTTCACCGTTTGGCTTCTTGAGTGCTAAGGTTTTAGGGATTTGTATATCTGTTCATCCTAACACTCACAAAAACACATTAAAACAATAAAAGAAAAATTCAATGCATGCCTAACCTAGTGAATGCCTAAATGTAGCCCAAAAACCCGTTTGCAGAGTAAAATCCTAAGAGCTAGGTTTGTTTTAATGTATAAGAATGATGATAAACTGGCGTTTATCACCATCGCACGACTCTAATTACGTGCTTACACGCGAGGAGAGGCATTTCGCTTGCGACTCGAACCCGTGCCTCCTGCCTACGCAGCGCCTTAACCGCTATGCTATGCGTACGGTTGAAGCACGTTGAGGATTTTGCGCACAGCCAATCTCGACCGTTGGATCTTCATCCGACGATCGAGATCAAGCATTACTTGTGCTTTCAGATGAGGAGAGGCATTGGATTAGAGGCAACGTGGCACATTCTCGACCGTTGGATGGGCATCCAACGGTAGAGATTTGTCGAGTGGGTGAAGAAGAAGAGCTGCGACTGGTGCTGGGTGGCTATGATGGTGCCATGTGGCTCCATCTAGGCCGTCCATCTTTTGAGTGTTATAGATGGTGACACGGGTGTCGGATTGGATCGATTTTTGCACTGTTAGGCTGCGATCGTCGATCCGAACACATCCGTGTAGTTGGATTTGTCGTCTGAGGTGCAGATTAACACCATCTCGACCCTTGATCTTTAGGGTTCCTCAATCTCTATCTGGTGCTATGGATGTCCGATCAGAGCAATCTTGGAGTCGTTGAACTCTAATCATCGCCCTGATCAGATCTGTATGGTTGGATCTTCGATCCGAGGCCTCGATAAAAAGTCACCCTATCTTTGACGATAAAAGGAGACAATTACTATACAATTTATACAACTTGACCTAATGCATGATTATGCATGTTATGCAATATTTACAATGTATAATGCTAATGTGACACTAAGAACATGCATTAATAAATATTTTAGGTTAATCAGATGTATGCACATCAGCCGTCCATGGCAACTCCCAAAATCCTGGCTTTCAATACTTCGAGATAGTGCCACCCATGTAACTAAATTCAAGCCCTAGCAATCGACATTTTGGGATAATCCCCCCCAAGGCACCCGAACTAGCACAACGTGCTTACATGCCCTTGGTAGGATATTTAGATATCCTAGGAGACAGGCATTGAGGAGACGATATGTTATTATGCATCTTCAAGGGGAATTTACCACCTCTCCATGCTAGGAACTCGACCAATCAACTTGTGTTGTCGAGCCACTCCTACGTTAGATCTTATAGATGGCTTTTCAGAACAGAACACTTTTGCATGATTTTCTTTGTTATGTGCACTAAACCATACTTAGTGTGTGATTTTAGGTACTTAGGTTGCCAAGTCCCGCAAACCAAAGGGCAGGCAACGGGGTCAAATATTCCCTAAGCTTCAAACCTATTACATTAGCCTCGCACTTTCCTCAACTTCTTAAGGACTAATCTAGATCTTAACAAATACGTGTGTTTAAGCCCTAAAACAAGCCCAAGAGGCCTAAGATCAGCACTCATTACTAATCTCCTTATCTCTATCAATGTAGGACTTAATCTTTCTTTTGATTAGGTCTAGAACTTAAGTAGATTCCATAATCAATTGCTATGACCAACATTTTATTTTTTATTTTTCTCCTTTTTGACATCTGAATTTCCTCCTCTTTTCCTCCTAAAGAATGATTTGCAATCATTTCACAAAATTTCCTCCCCTTTCTCCATTTTTTCTCCTTTTCATCACTTTTTTTTAGTGTTTATCAGTTTTGAATTTGTATTTTTCTTGTGAGAGGCCCTCAAAGAATTGAATTTCCATATGTTTTCACATTAACACCCTCCATGACTAAGAGACATAACTCACTACAAATCCATTTTGAGGGAAATATAGTAAAATGGGGCTAAAACTGCTGTTTTAATAGAATATCACAATTACAGTACAATCATGGGTTTTCTTAGGGGTTAATTAAGGGACAAATGGTCTTAAGAGTCTAACAAGTGGGTTAGTACAGACAGAAATGGGTTTTTGTGCATTTCAGGAATTAAAGGACTTCCGAAACCCTAAAAATAGACCTACTTGGTCTACTAAGGTTTTGGTCGGGATAAAATTCACATAAAATCTCTAAAATTCATATAAAAATATTCTCTAGGGTTTAGTACCTTCAATTTGACCATCAAAATTCATCTTGACCCAAAATAGAGTCTTAGACAGACATTTACCCTAATTAGGGTTTTAGCTTAAATTACCCAGTAAAACTAGGTAAAAAACAAAATCCAACTTCACCATTGAATTCCTTAGGTCCAAATTAGGTTTGTACCAAAATTTGGACCCAATCTGAGATTGTCTTGACCTAGTTTGCAATTTGTTCCATTCAGAGTCTTTTCTCTCACACACATGCCCCAAACTTTCAAACTCTTTGCAAATAACCCCCCAGCTTTGTCGTATTCTTCACAAATGGGCCCCCCCACCATTATTGCTCAAGAATCCTACTCCGACGAGCTTCATTTGGAGAGTTCTCCATGATTGATCGATGAAACTTTCCCAAAATCGAATTGGAGACTCTTTAGGAAATCCTCTTTCTAATGGGACCAACCTTGGATCGCAACTCCTTCCCAAAAGCTCATGCGAACGTTTTGAAGGAATGGGTATCCTATTTTTCCATAAGCTCCAAGGTTCCCAAGCTTGTTTCCAACCTTGGAACCCACTCTTAAGCCCTATATAAGCACGCCCAATGCATGGCGATGCTCTTTAGCAAGGTTTTGGGCCAAAAACATCTTCCTAACCCTACCTCCATCCCCTCTCCAACCAAGCTCCGATGAGCCTCTTCCTTCGTCGTCTCCAGCCTCCCAACTGCCAACTTGGGAGCATCAATATCTTCGTCTCCTTCGTTTGCTCTTTGACGACCAAATCAGGAGCTATTCTTGCCCGTTCTTCCTCGTCGTCCCCTACCAGAGAATTCGTCTTCTCTATCACCAACGTGCCAAAATCGGTGCGGATCTCTCCCCTTTCATCCTCTTAGAATAGGTAGTTAGGTCTCTTTAGGTTCCTAGTTTAGTTTCTTATTCAAAAATCCCAAAAATAACCCTCGACACCACCATTCATCCTTGTCTTCCTCGTCTCTGACTGAACCTCCGACGAGACATATTCACTGCTACACCCATCCATCCGCCTCGCTGACCACCTCATGAATTTTGCCATACTACCCTCTACAAAACCCCTCTCCCTATTTGCCACTCCACTCACCCACATCATCCACTGAACAACCCACCTTCCCGCAACCTTCTCCGTCACCGTTCGGCCACCATGCAAGACCATCCACCACACAACCACCACCCACACAGTCCACGCCCTATGATGAAGCTCCTGAACCTATTTAATGTGGCCAAAAGGTCATTTTGTGGATTTCAGGTACCAGGGCTTCTACACCATGAACAAGCTGCTTCCGAGAAATCTCAGAGCATGCTCTTGAGATCTTTACCCCAGGTATTCGCTCCAGGAGCTATGGTCAAGGCCCAGGGCTCGCTCCAGGTCATCTAGGGCTGCTATGGGAGCCTTCCTCGACCTCAATTAGATGCAACAGTCGCGGCATCTTCATCGCAGAGTATGTGAAGGAAGTGGGACACATTTAGTCCCACCTCAAAAATCTATGAAGTTACAACGCTACATATATTGAATATGTGATACGAGCTGTTTGCCTCGTACACAGGGGTGAGGTCCCCCACATGCCACCCTCACATGCCTCACCCGTGACCTGTTCCCCTCGGGCTTGGCGCTGACCCGACCTGCCTAACCCAACTTCACTCAGCTGCGATATCACGCTCGCACCCTAGTCCTGGGTACGCTTAGTTCTGAATCTGATTACCCAAGGCTCTGGGAGAGTGAATCCCAAAGAGAGAAAGAGAGAACGCACATGGGGGCAGGGGGTTTCGCTCTCTGCGACACTCAGCTAAATTTGAAGGGTGTGCAGCCCTTGTGCGTGAAGAGAAATGAAGGCTTGTGTGTACTGTGAAAGCAGACGGAAGGAAGGAGAAGGAAAAGAGGAGAATAGAGAAAGAAGAGGAGGTTGAAGAAGAAGCACAATGCCCTGGTTGATACTATTGATATATTTGAGTACTTAAGTTTGAATGGTTGATGGCACTGTTGCATTATTTGAACTCAATGCATATATGCTTAAATTGAATAATTGGTGATCTAATTCACCATTGTTTTTGCTTTGAGATTCTTTTTGCCCTGCATAACTATTGTTCAACTCAGGCTTTACATTGATTATCATTTCTAAGTAATTGTTATTCATTTCTTGATATTATTTGGCTTGAATCTTATACTCATTTACATTATTTATTGAGATTAGCGATTGAATTCCTATTTGTTCCATGTATTCGACCTCGGACTTTCATTTGAGTTATAAATATTATCTGTTGTTCGAGCTATTTTGAGGATTTATTACTACAATGAATGCATCTTTCTAAAACCTCGATTTAGCTCTGTCAACATTTTGGCATCCTTGCTGGGGAGCAACATGCAATTCACAGCTATTCTCTGCATTATTTGATTATATTTGAGCACTAACTTACCCTGTTTGCTTTATTGTGATTTTGCGAGGCACTTCACGAGGAGATCATCTGCGCAAAATAGCCACTCCAGGGTAGGTAACTTCTCTATTTTTCCCTAATCAACCTCCTAATCTTGGGAAGACAAAAAAAGGAAACAATCAATGAGAAATCACCTATCTTATTTTTTATAGTAATCATCATTTAAAAGGCAAGTTTCTTGATTTGCGATTTTTTTTTTCAAATCTCATTGAAGTTGAAGCGATTCTATTTAGAAATCCTACCCCAAATTTCCTGTGCTTATTAGGGACTACACTTAATTTCTAATCTTCTTGGACTAAGCACTTCTTGTTTGAAGTCCAAGGAGAACATTTTTGAAGATCAAATTAGATGCAGAATAGAGCCAATTAGGGTTTTAATTTTTAGGGTTTTGGAGTGCTAGTTCACACTTGCCTGCATAAAAGGAAAGTTACCCTCCCGCATATGTGTGCTACCCAAGCCCTTGATTGAAAAGATATAATCAGAAAAACCCTAAAATCAGGCTCTAATCTCACTTGAACCTTAAAAGCTTTGGACTGGATAACTTGAGAGTCAAATTAGGGTGATTTCTAGGTCTTGACTTAGATCTCATTATGCCATCTTTAGGGCAGGTCAGGTGAAGTTGGTTTACAGTGTAGGCCAACCAACCTCCAAATTAGGTCACAAGTTGAATTAACTTCTAATCAAGTGAACTCAAGGCACAAATTAAGACATTAAAATTGGTAGACTTAAGGTCTTAAGTTCGTACATTTCGGTCTACCTGGACCCTCAGTGACAAGGAAGTGAAGGTTCGTCCCTTCCAGGAGGGGTGACGTAATAAATTGCGGAAATAAAAATATAAAAAGCAATCTCACAAAAATAAGCAATCACAAAATGTACACAAAGATTTTTAGGTGGAAACCCAAACCGGGTAAAAACCACCACCTAACCCTCTCGAGTTAGGATTTTCCGATCAACCTAGTTGATCAAATCCACTAACCGAATCACTTTGAACGAGGGTGATTCAACCTCAATACAACCACGCTACAAGTACGAGGGTAGCGTTCCTCAACCCCTTCTCTCCACGAGAAGGATTTTGTCCCACGAAGGAGACGGGAATTCGCAAAGCGAATACCCAACCAAAATACAAAGATAAAATAAAATAGCAGTCCTATAGAGCCAACAAAATTAAACCTAGCTTCTATAGGAAATAGGAAACTCCCCTTTGCAAGGAGTGCGTCGACGATGACGCGGTGCGTGTGCCACGCGATGGCGCTACGTCGCTCTCGTTATCAACAGCGGGAGAGCGGGCGCGCGAAGGCTTGATGCTCTCAAGAGAATGAAACTAGAGCTTGGAGAGCAAGGGCCTCAATTGGACACAAAAGAGTGGAACTAAGTTGCTTAGGTGTGTCTCTTGTTTCTCTTAGTGTGTATATTCTGTTTTTGAGTTGCAAAGACTCCCCTCTATTTATAGAGGCCTTAGGAAGGCTTTGGAAGGCTTGAAAAAGCTTCCATAGCCGTTGGGTGCAAAGCCCAAGAGAATCAGGCCGAAATCAGGACAATGATTGCATTTGACAGGGTTATCAGACGTCTAACTCTGGCATCAGACGTCTGGAAGGCCACTTTAAGACGTCTGATTTCAAGGTCAGACGTCTGATTCTATGCGGGTTTCTCCCTGACTTGAATCAGATCTAAACAGGGTTTTTGTACAAGTCCATCAGACGACATAGAGGACGTCTGGCACTAAGTCTGGACGTCTGGAAACCTACTTTTACTGTGGGAATTGATTTCCAAACGTTGCAACGGCTAGAAAATCTCTGAGAAGAGATTTTGGGTCAGCCGAGGCAAAACGGTCATTTATCAGACGTCTGTAAAGTCCTATGGACGTCTGATAAGGCTCTAACGGTCATAATCTTGAGTGTTTTCTAAGCCAGCCAACGGTCCACTAACAGGACGTCTGGCAAAGTCATCAGACGTCTCCTAAGACGTCTGGTCTAAGGTCTGGACGTCTGATTTCATCAGACAGAACTAACTATGTCCAGCCTAACAGTTATCAGACGTCTGAAACAACAGTCAGACGTCTTAAAATTCTTTATCAGACGTCTGATTTGTGAATTAGACGTCTGGAAAGTCTGTTTTAACCCTATATTGGTTTTCTAAGTGTTCTACAGAAAACCTACGTATCCTAGGGTTGTGCAGGTGTTCCTAGGACTACTGTTAGGGTTCTTTGAGGCTCTTTAACATAATGTCTAAGGAAAATAAAGAGCAAGAAAATAAATACAAGAGATACATGAAAGGATAAAAAAGAATCTATCCTATTCTTCTTGTCTTCCATCTCCAATCTTTCGCTCCACGCGAACCTCCTGTGTTTTCCGTCAAGCTCCTCCAATCCGTCCTGGATGCGAGCTTGAACTCCGTCTAAACACGTCCTCATTTGCAATTGACCTGAAATCTAGGACTCAAATTGCAAATGTTAAATAACACGTGTTTTGTTATCATCAAAACAAATGATCGTGGTGCTCTAGCACCAACAATCTCCCCCTTTTTGATGATGAAAAAACCGTAAATAATAATGCATAAAAATCCTCCCCCTTTTTGACATTATCAAAAAGGTTTAATTGATTTTACATTTCCTATAACTCCCCCTTAAAACATGCTCTTCTATGAGTTTATTTTAACAAAGGTGATATTCTCCCCCTTTTTGTAACAATGAGATAGCTATTATTTTTCTCCTCCTTTCTAAAGGAAATTTAGGTACCTTATATCTCCCCCTTAAAAATTGACAATTAGCTCATTAATTTTTGACTCCCCCTATCTAAATGCTACTGATAAAAAGATAGGGTAAAGGGTTTTACCTCACCTACCATGGCCAATAAAATGGCCCGAATGGTGGTGGTGGATGCCACATCGGATGGGGCTCCCATCCGTAGCTTGGAGGCCCGGGCATTGGCGCCGGTCTCCAATCTGGTGGTCGACGTGCGGCGGGTCCGTCGTTTGTTTGCCGTCTCGTCGGTCTTCTTCTTCTCCTCCTTGGTCTACTCATTGGTTCTCCCAACTTAAGTTGACCAGCCTTGAATTTGTAGGTCCAATCCTTTGTGTTGTAGTTATCCTTGAAACCTACAAAACAGGATTCCAAATTTTTCTTCGGTATCCAAGTGAGCTTGGATCCGGATTTGTTAGAAGGTCTCCTTGATGGAGATCCTTTCTCAACCTTAGGGCTATATAAATCATCTACTTTGTTGATTAGTTTGTTGGAGTTTTCCCTAAGACATGCGATTTCTTTTTCTATAATACTCATCTTAGTCTTTAAATTAGAGATTTCTAACTTTAGACTATCATTTTCCTCAATCAATTTATTATTTTCATTGATGAGGTCTTGATTTTCTAATAACAGGTTATCATCCTTAGGACTAGCTTCTATTTCCTTAAGTTGTTTTTCTAACCTATCATTTTCATTTTTAAGAAAACTAAGGTTCTTCTTCATGCTTTTGTTTTCTATTTTTAGTGATTTACTAATTTCGAATAATTCATTAAAAGCTTCTTGTAAATCAAAATTTACCTCTTCGTCGGAGTCGCTTCCGCTTTCACTGTCACAGTTGGTTCCTCTAGCCATGAAACCAAAGCAAGTGGTTTCTTCTTCTTTTTCTTCTTCTTCTTCCTCCGAGCTGGAATCCTCATGAGTGCCTTCCAGCCTCCTCCATATCTCGTGGGCGGTGGTGCACTCTTGGATTTTCTCGAACTCTTCCGGACTCAACGCGCAATATAGGGCATTCATTGCCTTTGCGTTGAGTGAGAGCTCTAGAATCTGCACCTGCGAGTAGCCTCCTTGGGGTCGCTTCGGGATCTCGTATGGGGTTTCGCAACATTCCCATAGCTCGAATTCAGTGGCTTGGAGCCACGTCTTCATCCTCAGCTTCCAGTAGCTGTAGTTGTTCCCGTCAAAGTAGGGCGGACGGGTTGTGGACTGCCCCTCGGAAATCCTACTTGTGGAACAGCTTCCCTCCATGTTTAGATCCTCGCCGGTTTGTAACGCCGAAAATGCGAGACCTGCTCTGATACCAATTGAAGGTTCGTCCCTTCCAGGAGGGGTGACGTAATAAATTGCGGAAATAAAAATATAAAAAGCAATCTCACAAAAATAAGAAATCACAAAATGTACACAAAGATTTTTAGGTGGAAACCCAAACCGGGTAAAAACCACCACCTAACCCTCTCGAGTTAGGATTTTCCGATCAACCTAGTTGATCAAATCCACTAACCGAATCACTTTGAACGAGGGTGATTCAACCTCAATACAACCACGCTACAAGTACGAGGGTAGCGTTCCTCAACCCCTTCTCTCCACGAGAAGGATTTTGTCCCACGAAGGAGACGGGAATTCGCAAAGCGAATACCCAACCAAAATACAAAGATAAAATAAAATAGCAGTCCTATAGAGCCAACAAAATTAAACCTAGCTTCTATAGGAAATAGGAAACTCCCCTTTGCAAGGAGTGCGTCGACGATGACGCGGTGCGTGTGCCACGCGATGGCGCTACGTCGCTCTCGTTATCAACAGCGGGAGAGCGGGCGCGCGAAGGCTTGATGCTCTCAAGAGAATGAAACTAGAGCTTGGAGAGCAAGGGCCTCAATTGGACACAAAAGAGTGGAACTAAGTTGCTTAGGTGTGTCTCTTGTTTCTCTTAGTGTGTATATTCTATTTTTGAGTTGTAAAGACTCCCCTCTATTTATAGAGGCCTTAGGAAGGCTTTGGAAGGCTTGAAAAAGCTTCCATAGCCGTTGGGTGCAAAGCCCAAGAGAATCAGGCCGAAATCAGGACAATGATTGCATTTGACAGGGTTATCAGACGTCTAACTCTGGCATCAGACGTCTGGAAGGCCACTTTAAGACGTCTGATTTCAAGGTCAGACGTCTGATTCTATGCGGGTTTCTCCCTGACTTGAATCAGATCTAAACAGGGTTTTTGTACAAGTCCATCAGACGACATAGAGGACGTCTGGCACTAAGTCTGGACGTCTGGAAACCTACTTTTACTGTGGGAATTGATTTCCAAACGTTGCAACGGCTAGAAAATCTCTGAGAAGAGATTTTGGGTCAGCCGAGGCAAAACGGTCATTTATCAGACGTCTGTAAAGTCCTATGGACGTCTGATAAGGCTCTAACGGTCATAATCTTGAGTGTTTTCTAAGCCAGCCAATGGTCCACTAACAGGACGTCTGGCAAAGTCATCAGACGTCTCCTAAGACGTCTGGTCTAAGGTCTGGACGTCTGATTTCATCAGACAGAACTAACTATGTCCAGCCTAACAGTTATCAGACGTCTGAAACAACAGTCAGACGTCTTAAAATTCTTTATCAGACGTCTGATTTGTGAATTAGACGTCTGGAAAGTCTGTTTTAACCCTATATTGGTTTTCTAAGTGTTCTACAGAAAACCTACGTATCCTAGGGTTGTGCAGGTGTTCCTAGGACTACTGTTAGGGTTCTTTGAGGCTCTTTAACATAATGTCTAAGGAAAATAAAGAGCAAGAAAATAAATACAAGAGATACATGAAAGGATAAAAAAGAATCTATCCTATTCTTCTTGTCTTCCATCTCCAATCTTTCGCTCCACGCGAACCTCCTGTGTTTTCCGTCAAGCTCCTCCAATCCGTCCTGGATGCGAGCTTGAACTCCGTCTAAACACGTCCTCATTTGCAATTGACCTGAAATCTAGGACTCAAATTGCAAATGTTAAATAACACGTGTTTTGTTATCATCAAAACAAATGATCGTGGTGCTCTAGCACCAACAGGAAGGTCGGGTGGGGGAAACCCTGTAACCAATAGAGATGCTCTATCATGTAGGGGTCTTTGCGGGGCTCTCTCTTCCTGGCTACCCAGGTAATTCTTAGGTGTGCGAATTTATGTTTTAGAGGTATGAGCCACCTCGAAATTGCCTTAGTCATCCAAAAATCTTTTGGTGCCTTGATTGGGTCAAAAATTCACATCCAATCCCTCATCCCTTCAATTTAGAGCACATACATAGATCATCTTAGGGATTTCTTTCAGATCTAATCAACTTCAAATCTAATCATGAGTTCTGATTCTACATCTTGATTCCACCATTTGATTAAAAAATGCAACCTAACATGTTAATAGACCCATTTGAGGATATACAGGTTAATGTGTCAAACACAACAACATTCATTTCAGAATAAGCACAGCTGATTTTGACACAACTAGAAAATAGGGCAACTTGTGACCTTCTCATGCCAAAATACCAGGAATTGAGAGATGGCATAATGGTGAGTATATCTTGTGTAGATTTGATCCATCACTTTGGAAAGTACACCGAGATGACCTTGAAAGAAGAGACAAGATAATGCAGATGTTGAAACATGTTATTGATCATAGGCATCAGTACTCCCTTGCGACATCTTGGATTAACCAACACAATCTCCCAAATCCCAAGTTTGATAATCAAGCTTGTTATGCATCCGCAACCCAGAGGAATTCTAATTCAAATTTTATAGCAATTGATATACCTGATCTTGAAATGGGTGGGGAGGATCCAATTATAGGTGATCACGATTACGAGCCAACCCTACCATGCCCTAATATTCCAGACACCTATGATACCAAGATTGAATCAGAACCTCTCGAGGGTGTAAATTCCATCCCATATTCTGATAAGGTGACTCTTGAGAGCATTTCTGACATTCCTGTAGAGACCAATCTAGATTCTAGTGATCCAACCTACACCCTTAACCTAGAATCTAGATTTGAGCCTTATTGGGATGATTATGAGGCCCCGTGCAAAATGAATCAGATTTCGAATCTGGATTATGATTCAAGGTCTGTATTTAATGAGTACACCTCTCCAAACTCAGAGATATAGATTGATTTTTCAGAAGTCATGTCAATCTATGATACAGAAATCGAGGAGTTGGAAGAGTTGGGATTTGATTGGGTCTTTCGTACAAGCCAAGAAGCCGAGCCCATGCTGAATAGGGACACCTTTTTGAGCTCAGAATCAGAAACTAGGTTAGATCCAAGTCAGGTCGCTGAGTCTACATCTTTTGATTTATTCTGTGGTGGAACCTCTGATCTCAAATCAGATTCAGAACATGATTCTTACAAGTTCTCCGACAATTTCAAATCTTACCTTGATTTCAGAGAACTGTTGTTTCCTGACAACTCTGAGCTAATTTACGACCTCAGCAACTACGATCCATCTTTTGATTTTGACACTGAGGTCAATGATTTGAAAGAAAACACCTCTTTTGTAACATATACAGAGCCTTCCAAAACCCGTTCTCAACCCCAACCTGTAGCTGGACTCAATTTTTACTCTAATCTCCTCTCAATGAGCTGGCTGCACATAATTCTCCTCCACATTGCAATTGGGTTTCAGACATCGATCAAACTACAAATCACACCCCATCCTTCTTTGATCACCCCCGTAGGGATCTCACATCCTCCACTGATTCTTTTTTATTTGAGGATCCCTACTCTGATTAGGCTAATTTGACTCACCCAAACCTTGGATTCGTACTTCCATATCTTCTCGAGCTCCACAGCAGCTGGTGGGCACCGCATCTCTTAATCCACATTCATTAACCCACCAGATTGATTGGCTTTTGGCTGCATCATCAGCCTACTGATCTGAACAAGCACCTGGTTGGACCAACAAGTCTATTGATCAAGGTTCTTGTTCTACAAAACTCATCTGATTTGACCACTCCTCCATACCATTTTCTACTCGGCTGAAAGCATTAAATTTAGTGCTAAACGGGAGGCAAGCCATCATTCCAAAAAACCTGAGTTCCTTCTAATTATCCTTTTGTACTTCACATCTATTGCACTCTAAGTTCTATTTTAGAACAGTTGATCCCACCTCTGGTACTCGTATCAGAGCTTGAAATCATCCGCAACAATAATCCTGACTCGTTCGCCTACCCGATGATCTTGTTCTAATCCCTAAACCCAAACTATTTCATACCCTCCATTTATAATGAGAACATTGCAAAACTTAGGCATGGGGGGGTGTTAAAGTGCAAACATACAAAAATTCATAGTTTGGAAGGGTTCTCACAAAAAAAATACATAGTCCAGAAAATCAAAAAATAGAAAATTGAAAAAGAACAAAAAAAAATGGAGAAAGGGAAGGAAATTTTAGGAATTAATTGCATATCATTCTTGAGAAAAGAGAGGAGGTCATTTAAATGTCAAAAAGGAGCACAATTTGTAAAGAAAAGAGTTAGTCATTAGTAAAAGATTAAGCAATTTACTTAGTTCTAGACCAAATCAAAAGAAAGAAATAAAAGATAAAAGTTCTATAGAAACACAAATTAGTATGAACGCTGATCTTAGGCCTCTTGGGCTATGTTTAGGCTTAAAAATTCAAGTATCCGTTAAGATCTGGATAATCCTCAAGAGGTTGAGGAAAATGCGAAGCTTAAGTATTAGGTCTAAGGCTTAGGCATTATTCAACCTCGTTAACTAACCTCTGGTTTGCGTGACTCGGTAACCTAGGCTCCCTAATCCACACAAAGTCTGGTTCAGTGCATTTAACTATCAAAAGCATGCAAATGCATCAATTCTGTTATGAAAAAGCTACCTAGATTAGGAGCAGCTTATAAACACAAGTTGATTTGGAAGAGTTCCTGGCACGAAGAGGCGGGAAATTCCCCTAAAAAATGAGCAATAACATACCGTCTCCTCAGTGCTTGTCTCCTAGGATATCTAAATATCGTACTGGGGGCATGTAAGCACCTTGTGCTAGTTCAGGTGCCATGGGCGGGATTATCCCAAAATGTCGATTGTCAGGGCCTAAATTTAGCTACAAAATGCCATGGGTGGCACTATCTCAAAGTGTCAAATGCCAGCATTCTGGAAGTTGCCATTGGCAGTGCTATGCCGAAGCATCGATTGCCAGGGACCTTGCAAAGATTGATGGTGGGAGCTAGGAATCTGATATAGGCCATGTTGTAAAGCCAATCCGAAGCTAAAAATAAAGAAAAGAAAATAGAGAGAAAACTCTCCAAAAGTACAAAAAAATTCTTCTATCTCTCTCTTACAAAAAATGCATTACAAACTGAACTGGGACTAAACATATGTTAAGCATAAGTGCTTTAACCGCAGAGTTCAACGTACCTTAGGTAAGTTCTTGTGGGCCTTGGAAACCTTCATGGTGAACTAAGGGTAGAGCTGGTCAGGTCCAGATCTTGGTTGGTACTTGAGTACCTCTGGGCCTACTATTGGCATTCTGACATAATCTACAAGAAAAAGCACACAGTAGAAATCTGAACATATGGTCTAGAATTTGAGTTAATTCCGTAAGATTTTGCTAAGGGACTAGCAAAAGTTAGGCATGGGGGTATGATGATAACGTTATCATCATCCATAACTAGCTTTATTTACTCATATTCCATCATTAAATTCTCCTAGATAATCGCCAGAGAGACAATTCACTACAAATCCATTCTGAGGGAAATACAGTAAAACAGGGGTAAAGCTATAGTTTTAGCAGCATATCTCAATAACAGTACAATAATAGGTTTTCTTAGGGGTTAATTAAGGGACAAATGGTCTTAAGAGTCTAACAAGTGGGTTAGTATAGACAAAAATAGGTTTTCGTGCATTTTAGGAACTAAAGGACTTTCGAAACCCTAAAAATAGACCCGCTTGATCTACTAAGGTTCTAGTCAAGATAAAATTTACATAAACCTCTAAAATTCATAGAAAAATATTCTCTATGATTTGTTACCTTCAATTTGACCATCAAAACTTATCTTGACCCAAAATAGAGTCCTAGACAGACATTTGCCCAAATTTGGGTTTTTTCTTAAATTACCCAGTCAAACTAGATAAAAACCAAAATCTAACTTTACCATTGAATTACTTAGGTCCAAATTAGGTTTGTACCAAAATTTGGACCCAATCTGAGATTGCCTTGACCTAGTTTGCAATTTTGTCTATTCAGAGTCTTTTCTCTCACACACATGCCGTAAACTTTCAAACTCTTTGCAAATAGCCCCCCAGCTTTGTCATCTTCTTCACAAATGGGCCCCCCCGCCATTATTGCTCAAGAATCCTACTCCGGCGAGCTTCATTTGGAGAGTTCTCCTTGATTGATTGATGAAACTTTCCTAAAATCGAATCAGAGACTATATAGGAAATCCTCTTTCCAATGGGACCAACCTTGGATCCCAACTCCTTCCCAAAAGCTCGTGCAAATGTTTTGAAGGAATGGGTATCCTATTTTTGCATAAGCTCCAAGGTTTCTAAGGTTGTTTCCAAGCTTGGAACCCCCTCCTAAGCCCTATATAAGCACGCCCAATGCATGGTTGTGCTCTTTAGAAAGGTTTTGGGCCAAAAACATTTTCCTAACCCTACCTCCGGTCGCTCTCCAACCAAGCTCTGGCAAGCCTCTTCCTCCGTCATCTCTGGCCTCCCAACTGCCAACTTGGGAGTGTCAATATCTTCATCTCCATCGTCCGCTCCTCGACAACCAAATCAGGAGCTGTTCCTGCCCATTCTTTCTCGCCATCCCCTACCGGAGAATTCGTCTTCTCTGTTACCAATGTGCCAAAATCGGCGTGGGTCTCTCCTCTTTCGTCCACTTAGAATTGGTAGTTAGGTTTCGCTAGGTTCCTAGTTTAGTTTCCTATTCAAAAATCCCAAAAATAACCCTCGACACTACTGTTCATCCTCATCTTCTCCATCTCTGACCAAACCTCTGGTAAGGCATACCGATCGCATGTGTTTTGTGAGTTTGAAATCAGAGTTACAAGTAACCTGATGTTGTAGCTCGCAAAACACATCTATCTGATAAAATTATAACCGAAACTCAAAAAGTGAGTCCTGGGTCGAACACAAGGAGGCGAACGTTTAGTTTTGAAAATTCACGTTTTGTTTTGTTTGTTTTTGGTATTTTAGGGTTTTGTTATTTTTTTTGTATTTTTGAAAGAAGAAGACAAGCAGAATGAATCACAAGATAGAGATGAAATAGATATGATATATATATATATATCACTCCAATGTCAATTACAATAAACTATGAAAGCATAAAAAGAGAGCGAGGTGAGAAGAAATCTCCCGAAGCAGCTGTTCGGCGAGACGACAATGCTTGTCAGAGGCTTGGACGAAGGAGGTAAGGAGCAGGACGATGGAGGTGAGATGCAGGAGGACGTCGGGTAGAGGAAAGCTTCGACGTAGCTCCGAAATGGAGGTGAGAAGGTAGAGATGATCTACTATCGGAATGGATGTGGGAGGACAGCTCCAAGGCAACCAATGAATGGGGATAGGAAGAGGGATGAATATTTGGTGAGGCAGAGGTTAGCTACACTAATAGGATCCTTGGGAGCTTGAGAGTAAGCTCTAATGGATCGTTGGTAGGCTTGCTAGAGCTTAGGAGTAGGTAGGAGTAGAGTAGGTAAAGATGAAGAGGAATGGGGGGTGTAGGGGTGTTTATATAGTGGAGGGAAGAAGAGAATCCCGCGTACAAGTATTCAGTGACAACTATAAGCATCACTAAAGGCTGCTCAAGCTGTCACTGAAGATCTGTGCCTATTCATTGCTTTGGCTGGCGTACGCACTACACAGGCCATTTAGTGACAGCTGCAAGTGTCACTAAAGGCCTGCTCTTCTATCGCTCTAAAGCCTGCACCTAACGCTCACGCTCACAGCTGTCAATGGCACGGCATTCGTCAACCATTGGATCAAGCGTAGATGGCCATGATTGCGAGAGGAGAGCGTGTGCCTACCAGTGTTTGAATGTCGCATCGCTGGCACGTGCACTGGTCATCATTGGATGCTACTTGGCACGGTCGAGATGCACCTGCAGATTGCACGTTCCATGATTTGAATCGCGTGCCTCGCACAATTGTGGAGATCAGATGGCAGGCGCTGCTCACGATCGACTTAAATGCATGCTCCAAATGGCATGCATGTGATCTGGCGTGCACCTTCGCATCGGCAGGTGGCGTTGGATCACGCGTGGGGAATCTCGACCGCTCGATTGCGATCGAGTGGCCGTATTGCATCTGACACTGTAGCGGGGCGCAGCGAATTGCGGCTCGATCTCATGCTCGCTCTTTAAGAGTGCTTGACCTCACCGCTGCGCCACACCTGCGGGTGTGTTGCGAAGAGGAATTATGCCCGCACGGTGAGGGCAGCCTTACAGCTGTTGGATTTTCATCCAACGGTTGAGATCACTCGATGGGCGACCTTTGGAGATGTGCGGGTGGCTTTGGGCGCTCCAGATGGTTCCATGTGGCAACATCTGGACCGTCCACCCTTCATTGCTTGTAGAGGATGCCATGGTACTTGGATCGAGGTGATTTCTATGCTGTTGGACTGCGATTGTAGGTTCGGATCCATCTGTAAGGTTGGATTTTTCATCCGAAGTCCATAAGGACGTCGTATTGCCTTTTGGCCATATAAAATGAAGAAATTAATGTACAAAACATACAACTATCCTAAATGCCATACAATGGATGTTATGCAATATTTTTAATATGATGTGCAATGCAAAGCCTAGGAACTATCATAAATAAGCAATTTATCATGAATTTATGTGTGTTTATCATACTCCCATGCTTACTTTTTGCTAGTCCCTAGCAAAATTATCCTAAATGCTATGTATAAAATTTGAATCAGGGTTCGAGTATTTAGGCAAACTTCATTGATTGCTTTAGAAAATCTCAACCCCAAGACCTAATTGCAAAAACTCAACAGTGCCAGGGTGTCCGCTAGAATGCAGACCATCCAAGCTCTCGCCTTATTTGAGAAGAGTAGATGCAAAAAAAAAATTTTCTTATTTTTTCTTTTCTATTTTTTTGTACTTTTGGAGTTTGAGAGTTACAGGATCACTTTTTACGGCTACCCGACCCGCCCAAGACTCGAAAAAGACTCTAAGTGCTAAGCAACTTGTGAAAATAATGAAAGATTCACTAGGTTGCTGTTAAAACAGACTTTAGGTTTCTATTACCCTAGGTGACCTTGCCTAGAGGTTTATCTTTTCTAACGGTAGCTTTTTCCCTACTTTTATTTATGAGGTCAACACAAGGGCGAACCCAATGTATATATCCCTGGTTTATTCTACTTCCCCACTTCTTCACTAAGTGTTTTGGGAATTATTGTGCATTTTTTGTTAGCTGGGTTCTGGACAACCGACGGATGAGTTGTTACACCGACAACTTGACAGCCATACTCATGCGGTGAAGTGTGGTTTTATTATTATTTTTTCTATTTTCTCCTTTTTTTCTTTCAAATAGGTGGCTTTCCTGATCTAAGATTTACCTAAAGGCAGTACAAAGAAAATGGTCTTGTGATTTGGCTCTGGACAACTGACCAATGAGCTGTTACCACTGACAACATGCCAGCCATACCACCCTAGATAGTTCATTAGCTACCCAATTTCCGAAGAAATCACCGAAAAGTGAGTTAGTGCAAAAAAAGTGTATAGATGCTCAGGATTAAAGTCCCCTCAAATCAGAGGGCGAGTTGATAAGTCGCATACTTATCATCCCAATTTATTAGCCAAATTAAAATGAATTTGAAATGGCGATGACTCGAGACTAAGTCCACATTCAAGTGGACACCTGGGCTAATTAAGCACAAATACCTGAAGAGTCTAAGTGTTTAGGTCTCAAAGTATCAATTCCTAAGGTTTGCAACTCTTAATGCTTAAGTTCTTGTCTCCTAATTCTAATTTTTTTTAATAGAATAAAAGAAATCAGGAAATTACTGTTACAGCTGACAAAATGATTATGAGATATTTCCACCCCCCTATGCTTATCTATTTTAATGCCTCATTGTTCAAAATGAAAGCATGCAGGAGAGTAGAAGTGGAAGAATAGCACCTGGTTTCCGTGAGACTATGGTCAGCTTGGAATAGTCTTTACATGTGATGAGTTTAGTGCCTTTTGCTGGGCGATGATCGGCCCGCGATAGTTAAGGCAAGGTGAGAGCAACCTTGTCTAAGACGGGTTCAGGGAGCACATGGTCAACAAAGGGTTTGAGATGTTGTCTATTGACCTTGAAGATATTACCTATCATTGGGTTAGAGATTTCGATGGCCCCGTTAGGGAAAATTCACTTAATAACGAACAGGCCGTCCCACTTAGACCTGAGCTTTCCAGGGAGATGCTTCAATCAAGAATCAAAAAGCCAGACCTTCTGGTTCAGCTCAAAGCTCATACGTGAAATCATATGGTCATGGAGAGCTTTGGTCCTTGCCTTATAGATTCTGGCATTTTCATAAGCATTATTTTGAAGCTCCTCCAACTCAGATAGTTGGAGTTTCCTAGTTTTCCCGACCAACGCAAGGTCCACATTACATTTGTTGATGGCCCAAAATTCCCGGTGTTCAAGTTCTATGAGTAAGTGACACATCTTACCAAACACCCGATGGAACGGAGACATACCGAAAGGAATTTTGTATGTCGTACGGTAGGCCCAAAGGGCATCATCTAGCTTTTGGGTCCAATCTTTCCTATCAGGCCTAATGGTTTTCTACAAAATGTTGATCTCCCGATTGGAGACCTCGGCTTGTCCGTTCGTCTGAGGGTGGTAAGGTGTGGAAATCCGATGATTCAACCCGTATTTCCCTAGTAAATTTCGAAACTAGGCTTGAGTGAAATGTGTGCCACCATTACTGATAATTGCCCTAGGAACCCTAAATCGACTGAAGATATTTTTCCTCACAAAATCGATGACCACCTTGTGGTCATTGGTCCGGGTGGGAATTGCCTCAATCCACTTGGACACGTAATCAACAGCGACCAGAATATGCTGGTGTCCAAATGGAGGGAAGGGTGATTGCACAGCAAAAATACACCAACAATTGTGCCATCTTGTGCTATTTCCTGGCATTACTAGTGCATATTAGGTAGACATAGTCGCATTTGTAAAAATAACATGCATGCATGCATTTATTTGAGTGGGGAGGAGAGTGAAATAAATGGCCTTGTAATTGACAAATTCCTCAAGTGCTACCTTGCAAAATGTCCATCTTTATTTTCTATTTCTATTTGACTTTGAAATTCTTCTCCGCGGCTGCAAAGCATGGCAGCCTCCTCCTCGCACCATTCCCTGCAACAGCTTGCCCTGCAGCCGCATGCACAGCCATGCACAGCCAGGGCATGGCTGTGCATGCCTTCTTCCTCTTTAAAAAGGCACAGCCTTCTTCTTTGTAGGAGAGTCTGGTCCACCCACACGAACAGCACCTTCTTCTCCAAGCTGTCTCCTCCCCTCTCCCCTCCATACACAGCCTCTCCTACTTCTGAGGAGCCACACTGCAGGCAGGAGTAGCTCACAGTGGTGCACAACCAGCACTGTGAGTCCCACCACCGCCCAACTCATCAAAGAGCCGGTGGGCGTGGTGATCTTCTCTCTCTGTTTCGACAATTAGCTACTTTTTCCATTGCCGCAGGCTTCAAGCTTTGAAGCTCAACCAGCCACCGCTCGTCCGCAGCAGTAGCAGCAAGGCTGCAGCAGTAGTGCAGCCCTCCAACACGCGCCTACATGCCGCCCTTGCCTCCAACACGCTCCTGTAGGCCGCCCTCGCACCCACATCTCCACGCAAGCCCAGCCGGCGCAGACCTTCCACACGTGCGCTAGCTCGCGCAGCGGCTCCCGCAGTCACAGCACCGGGCACAGGCGGTCACGCGAGCCGACCATCCACTGTAGACACTGTTCACGCTAGTCAGTGGAACACTGTGGCTACAGTGCGACGATCAGTAGGTTTCTCACTTATCTGGTCACCCGACGTGCCTCTACCGGCCCCAGCTCGCGCCCGCGTCTCTCCCCGAGCCCGCTCCAGCGCCTGCGCCAGCGTTTTCCAGTGCCCGCACCCGCCTGTGTCTTCGCCCGCTTCTTCGCGCCCGCACTCGCCTCTTCACGCAGCGTGGTGCGCTGCGGTCCTTCTCCCACGCCCGCTCCCTCCGGCGTGCGCACGCGTCTTCACATGCCTATGCTCTTGCGCGTGCGCGTGGACCACCAGACGACGCTTGGAGGCTACAGATGACTTAAACGCCGTGCCTTCCTCAGCAGATGATCTCTCTCTCTCTCTCTCATAGCACTCTCTCACTCTATCTGCCGACACATACACACACACACTCACACTCTCGCGCACACACACTCTCACTTATACACTACTATATACTTATATATATATGTATATATACATATATATATTTATATCTATATATATTTATATACATGTATATTTATATAGATACATATATCTATACATATATTAGTACTTATATAACTAAGTATTAGTATACATACATACATATGTATATATATATATTTATATACTTATATATATATATACACATATATATTTACATATACGCATATATTTATATACGTATAAATATATATATATCTATATATATATATTATTACCTATATAACTAAGTATAAGTATAGATACATATAAAGATATATATATATATATTTACACATATACTTATACATATATATATATATATATGCAAATATACATACATATATACATATATGTATAATTATAAATACATATATATATATATATATATAGATCTACATCATATACATAGATACTTATACTAATATATATATATACATATACACATACATATAGCTATATACATATATTACTATATATATATACATATATACATCTATATAAATACATATACATATATATTTACATATATATATCTATACATATATCTATCTATACATATATTTACATATCTTTATATATATATATACATGTATATATATTTATATATACATATATAGCTACATTTAGACCTATATAATTATAACCATATATACATATAGATCTATATTTACATATATACATACATATATATATATATTCATATCACCTACCATACGTTGTATCACGGGGATATCTGCACCAGTTGCTGATATTCCCCGATACATGCGTACAGAAAGCATGTTCGCACACATCTTTCACCCATCCATCCTACACTCCACGCGGCACTTCATCTTGTTGGTTGCGTCTTCCTAGACGACGACCAACTTGACACCGTGCTACACGCCATCTCCACCTCCACCTCTACCCCTATATACATATATAATATATACATATATATATATACTATATTTACTTTACTTCTATCTCTCTTTCCTGCCAGTAAAAAGATAAAAAAATATATATAAGAGAAAAGATAATCCTTGACTTGCAGGTACTCAGTCTTGCGAATAGCAAGACCAGTTTTGGAACCCTAATTTGGCTCAAAGCCAAGAACCTGATTTTGAGGGTGTACCTCAAGGACAAAAATTATCAGAAAAAATATTAAATAGTAAAACACCAAAAACATAATAAACGAATGGAAGAGATTCGTTATAGGAAAGGCGTAGAAACTTATTCACTTCTAATCCCACTTCCCTGAGTTCGACCCTGGGCCTAAAAGTGACCAAGATAAAATCAAGTAGGCCAGGTTAAAAATTTTGTAAAGAGATGGTTAGGCTCGATTTAGGTTAACCACTATACGCATTTCTACGATAAAATCACCATATTAACACAACCTATCCAGGCCCGACCAAAGGATCCCATAAAGTCGATGCCCCAAATGTTGAAAATTTCGACGGAAAGAATTGGGTTCAGGGGCATCATATCTCTCTTAGCCATATTCCCGAGTGTCTGGCATCGGGTGCATGACTTTGAGAATTCCTAGGCATCCTTAAATAATGACGGCCATTAGAATCCAAATTGCAAGATTTTTGCGGCCGTCTTTTTCCCAGAAAAGTGTCCACCACACACAAATGTGTGGCAGAACTCGAGTATGCTATGGAACTCAATTTTTGAGACACATCGACGAATAATCTGGTCTACACTGATGGGGTACAGCTCAGGATCGTCCCAAAAATAATATTTGGCCTCAGACACAAGTCTATCCCATTATTGTTTAGTCCAATCCTAGGGGATTTGACCAATGACCAAATAATTGACAATATCTGCAAACCAGGGGGTTTGAATACATTAGACTGTGAGGATAGTCTCATCCGAAAAAGTATCAGAGATCGGGGCATCTGGATGAGGAGAATCAATTAGGATTCTCAAGTGGTGATTTGCCACTACATTTTGTTCCCGGGTTTATCCTTGATTTCAAGATCGAATTCTTGAAGCAACAGAATCCAGCGAATAAGCTGGGGTTTGGCATCCTTTTTGGCCAAGAAATGTTTTGATGGGAACACCATCATGAGCCATAACTAGCTCATTTTGACCAAATTAAGTTAGTAACTGCTATTACATAACTGCTAGAGAGTCACAAGTCATTACATAATCATTCTAAAGGAAAAATAAGAAACTAGGGTTAAAACTGTAATTTTACCAACTTATCCTGAATGCAGTACAACCACGGGTTTTCTCAAGGGTTGAATGAAGGTCAATTGGTCTTAAAAAGATAACATGTGGGTTAGAACAATTAGAAATGGGTTTGCACGAATTCTAAGAATTAAATGACTTTTAAAAGCCTAAAAATAGACTTGCTTAATTAATTGAGATTTTGATCATAATAAAATTCACCTAAACCCTCTAAAATTCATATAAAAATATTCTCTAGGGTTTGTAACCTTCAATTTGACCATCAGAACCTGTTTTTGACCCAAAACAGAATCACAGATAGACATTTGACCTAATTTGGGTTTTTACATAAATTACCTAATCAAACATGATCAAAACCAAAATCCAACTTCACCATTGGATTCCTTAGGTCCAAATTAGGCTTCTACAAAAATTTGGACCCAAGATGAGTTTGTCTTGACCCAGTTTCAAAATTGATTCTATCTAGTTACATTTCTGCCCTTAACTTTCAAAACCCTTTCAAATAGGTCCCCAATCTTGTTGTCGTTCTCAAGAAAAGGTCCCTACCACACAGAACTCCTAATCCTACAACTTCGGTGACAATCAATCAATGATTTCTCCTTGATTGATTGATGAAACCTTCTCAAAATTTAGCTGAAGATTCCTTTTGAAATCCTCTTTCAATCAGACCAATTCCTATGCCTCAAATCTTCCCCAATTTCTCATGCGAACACATGAGAAATTTAGGTTTTCAACTCCGGCAACCTTCCAAGCTTGAAAGCTTGGCTTCCAAGCTCTAATCAACCTCCTGATGCCTATATAAAGACTCCCAAGGCCTACCTGATCTGGCCAAGCTTGATTCCACCAGAGAAACCCACAATCCGTCTCTCCTCCTTCGACTGATTTTCTCTTCAAGCTCTGACGACTCTCCCTACCTCCCCTCATCGTCTGACCATAATACCAGTGGCAGACTCTTCCTCCTTGCCTTCTTCTACGTCGGGTAGCACCCGCCAGTGCCCCTATCTCATTCATCCTCACTGTCCACCTCTCATCAGAGCAACTTCGTCTCCGGCATCGGCCATACCTCAACCGGTGCCAACTCCGCTCCCCTTTTTCTTCCTCCTTTCCTAAATCACTCCTTATCTTCCACTCTTCGTTTCCAGACATCTGCAACTTCATGTCAATCGCTGACACACCCTCCGCGACTTCATCTTCCACCTCGCCATCAGACCTCCAGTGAGCCCTAGCGACTTCCACACTTGCCCAACTGCACCGCTTCCACACTCCTCACCATCATCTCGACTCACTAATCAAAACCCCTCAAGTAATTGAGGGGATTGGCCTCTATACATCTCCCCTGACTCACGCACTCTCACACACAACCTGTGAGGTCGACAGGCCTCCACATCCACTCGCACGTGACACCACTACCACAGGCACATTCCCTGACATCTGGCGAAGCTCCTGAGCTCTTCTAATGTAACCGTAAGGCTGTGTTCATGTTTTCAAGTTCCAACCTCTAGCCGCCATTAACAAGCATCTTTGAGCAAGCTTCAGCCTTGCTCGTGAAGCTCCAGCACCTGGAACTCACCCCAGGTGAAGTGGAATACACCCAGGCAGAGGAGCAGGTAGTCAATTTGGTGCTTTGATTGCATCCCTAAATTCAATTGGAAGGATCCTTCTTACTACTACTGCGTGAAGGAAAGGAGCATGGTTTAGTCCCACATCGGTTTCTGAAGAGTGCCTGCCAGCGCATAAATTGAATTTCTGCTTTAGGCTTATCTCCTCAGACATAAGGGGTGAGGTCCCTCACACCCCTCACGTGCCTCATCTGCGACCTCTCCTCTACGGACTTGGTACGCTCGACACGTCTAAAACCCACACCATGGCTACCACCCACGCTGGTAGCCCTGGTCCCAGGTGCGCTCTAGGTCCGAACCCGATTACCCGGTACTGTGGAAGGCTCTGGGAGAGCATGACTGGTGGCGACCTTCCTCTATAGTTTTATTATTTCGTCGTAGTATAGTATAGAGAGAGGTGATTACCAGTTTAATACAATTTGTTACTCGGAAAATAAAAGAGTTCCCGAGGTCGAACTCAGGGAGCAAGTTGTGTTCTAGGGGCACAAGTTTCTTTTACAAAAATAAAGAAAGAGAGAGAGAATTTGTTGGCTTTTCTTCTTTTCTCTTTGCTTCTCCTCTTCTTCCTTCTCAGATCTTCTGCTCTCTTCCTTTGTTCTTCTTCTTTATCTGCAGTGGTGATGTTCTTCTTCTTCTTTCAGCTGTTTCTGCTCGTCTCTTCCTTTTTTCTTCTGCAGAGCGGTCCTGTTCTTCTTCTTCTTCTTTCTTTCTTCTTTTCCTTTCTTCAGATCTTCTTCTCGTGCTCTTCTTCTGCAGAGTCTTCACTTGGCTTCTCTGTGTTCCTCCTCTGCCTCGCCTTCCTTCTCCTTCTTTGCCTTCAGGACGTCGTCTGATTTTCCAATCAGACGACTTAAACCGCCGCTGCTACAGTGCCGCTCGGTGCTCCTTCCTTCAGCTTTCGTCGTCCTTCTTCTCTGCCTCGCTTGTCTTCTTCTTCTTCGCCTTTTCCTCTTTGCTTCGAGCAGTCCTAGCTGCTCTTCTTCCATCAGTCTTCTTCTCCGGTTCTTCTTCTTCACCTGTGCCTGCAAACTTGCACCGCTTGATCAGAGAGGGGAAAAACCTATCTCTACCCTCCCCCGCGTCTCTCTCTCACAGAATCTGCTCTTAGGAAAGCTCTCCCAGAGCTGCCGGGTTGCCGGGTACGGGTCACGCCCGGGTCCAGGCCCACCGGCGTGAGTGGTGGGCGAGGAGTGCAGGTCGGTCTAAAGTCGGGTCGGGCCAGGTCCGCGGGGAGTGAGCGCGGACGAGACCGGGTAACCGGGCGGGTGAAGGGGACCTCACCCCATGTGCTGAGGCAACAAGCCTCCAGCACTTTTTCTCTTTATACCGCTGTGCCGCTTCGGAGTCTTCCGAGGTGGGACTAAATGTCCCACCCCAATTTCGCGCCTGCGCGGAGGAAGCAGCTGGTAATGGCAGCTTTACGTGAGGCCTTCGCGCGAGGGATTCACCTCAACTGCAGCCTAACGCTTTGCCGAAATGCCCCCGCACAGCCTGGGAGCGTGACCTGGGTGCGGCGCACCTAGGACACCAGGTCGAAGCTGCTTCGCTTCAACAATGGCGGCGACGAGCGCAGGTACCTGCCCACAGAGAAACGGCCTCTCGGCCCAATCAGAAATGCGGAGGACCTTCGCCGTGGCACGGCGAAGGTGGTCGGGGGGTGTGCAGGCGGCGGGGCGGAGCCTAAGAGCTGCCCTAGGTCGGACTGTGGGTCGGGAGATGGGTTTGTTCGGTGGAGTTGCAGAGGGTGATTTGGGGGAAGTGGAAGGGCGGAGGTTGATCAGGGTGAGGAGGCGGAGGTTCTGCGGTGGTTGGCGAGCCGTGTGGGTTGCTGGAGTGATGGGAGCGGGTCGCCGGAGCAGGGGCCGGAGATGGAGAAGGTGAGGGCGATTGGTCGGATCGGGGTAACAGTAAAGATGTAAAATGAGGAAAAGGAAGAGGGGAGAAAGAGGAGGAGTTCTACCTACTTAGCAGGACGAGGAGGGGCTGGAGCGGGCGACAGTCGTATCGACTGTCGTCGGAGAAGAAGATGCCCGAGGGAAGGGGCGGCGGCGAGGAGAGGGCCGGAGAGGCGCCAGCTGGGTGCAGCGTGACGCGGGAAGAGCGAGGGAGGGCAACCCTGCAGCTGGTAGTGCGGCAGAGCGACGAGGAGGAAGAGGGGAGGCCGTCGGAGCTGGAGAGCTTCCTGTCGGAGTGGGAAGAGAAGAAGTGGGGGTCTTTCTCCGTCAGGACCGAGCTCCTCAGAACGGCGGAGCGACGGGGGTATTTATAGAGGCGGAGTCAGAGAGGAGGGCGGAGGGAGACGACGTGTCTCCCTCGCCGGAGGACGCCGGAGATGGAAACCCATACCGTCCGTGCGTCCGCACGGTCGGTATGGTGGGTTGCAGCGACCAGGAGGGTGTTCCTGCGACGGCTGACGGCGCAGGGCACCCCCGGTTGTCTTGCCAGACCCTCCCCCTTACCCTACGCGGCGCGATGCTCCGCACAAGGTCGCCGGAGCATGGTGCTGGTCAGGTTTTGGGAGGAGGGACCTGAATGCAAAGAACGAAGGAGAGTTAGGGGCCGAAATGCGAGGGTTCAAAAGTTGAGGGCCAAACAGTAAATATATGAGGACCAAAGTGTAAAGTTGGTCAAGAAGGTTTCTTCTTAGGCTCAAGTTTTTATACATGACTAATTAGGACCTAAGGAATCTGATGGTGAATTTTATTTCTAGATTAAACCTTTTTTGACTGGTCAATTTATGCAAAAACCCAAATTAAGTTATTAATTGGGTATGGTTCTCAATGTAGGTCAAAATGGGTTCTGAAGGCCAAATTGAAGGTTCTAAACCCTAGAGATTATTTTTCTATGAATTTTAGAGGGTTTATTCTATTTTTACTTTGCCTCGAACCTCGTGAATTGAAGTGGGTTTGTTTTAGGGTTGCAGATTATCATTTAGTTCCTTGGAATTGCTGTAGCCCTTATCAGATCATCCCACTTTCCTTCTTATTCGGTTTGTTTGACCTGTGTTTGGACCCTGAATTACCCTATATGCAGATTATATTGGTAAAATTGCATTTTTACCCCTTATGACTTGTTTTCTCCTTAAACTCAGAATTCTCTGAGTTAAGCCTTTCCTTGAGTTATGTAGGAGCTTTTATCCTTTATATTGGGTCAAAATGAGCTAGTTATGGCTCATGATGAGGTTCTCATCAATGACCCAGAGAAAGAAAGAGAGCTTGCGTGGGGGTAGGGGGGGTTTTGCTATAGAAAGTATTGGCAACACTTAGCCAATTCGAGAAACCCCCCTCCCTGTGTGAAGGGGCTGAATAGAAGAAGAAGAGAAGAGGGAGCCACTGCAAAAGAAGAAACATAGAAAGAAGAAGAAGAAGCTGACGAGAAAGAGAGAGCTATACACTGTAGCTCGAGACGGTTAAGTCGTCTGATTAAACATTTAGCCGTTTGATACTTGATTGATTAAACATTTAGCTCGAGACGGTTAAGTCTTGCTAGCATAGTAAATCACAGAGGGCGTTTTCTCAATCTTTTGACCCAAGACAGCCCCAACGACATAATCAGATGCGTTAGCCATAATCTCAAATGGGGTTGTCCAGACCGGTGGTTGCTACACCGAGGCATAGGTGACTGCCATTTTTAATAAATCAAATGCCTTACATCATGATTCATCAAACTCAAACGACGTGTCTTTATCCAGAAGGTTACTCAAGGGCTGAGCAACCTTTGAGAAATCCTTATTGAATCTTTTGTGAAAACCCACAAGCCCAAGGAAAGAGTGAATCTATTTTATGGATGTGGGTGGGGGAAGTCTAGAGATAGCATCCACCTTAGCTTTATCAACTTCAATACCCCAACTAGAGACCACGTGACCCAGGACAATGCCTTTCTGAGTCATAAAGTGTCTCTTTTCCCAGCTAAGGACAAGCCGTGTTTTGATGCATCTCTGGAGGATCAATTCCAGGTTAGCCAAGTAGGACTCAAAAGAATGTCCGAAAATGGAGAAATCATCCATGAACAACTCAAGACAATCTCCCACCATGTCAAAAAAGATGGCCAGCATGCACCTTTGAAAAGTCGTAGGTGCATTGCAAAGCTTGAATGACATTCTACGAAAAGCAAAGGTTCTGTAGGGACATGTGAAAGTTATCTTTTCCTGGTCTTTGGGATGGATAGGGACTTGGTTATATCCCGAATAACCGTCCAGGAAGCAAAAGTATTTTTGCCCAGCTAACCTTTCTAGGATTTGATAGATGAATGGCAAGGGAAAGTGATCCTTTTTGGTGACTGTGTTCAACTTCCTATAGTCAATATAGACTCTCCAAGTAGAAGCTGAACGAGTGGTGAAGGTTTCCCCTTTCTCGTTAGTCGTAACGGTTATTCTCGCTTTCTTGGTTACAATCTGAACGGGGCTAACCCACGGACTATCTCAGATTGGGTATATAATTCTAGCATTGAGCCAATTGATTATCTCCTTCATGACCACTTCTCGCATATTCGGGTTTAGTCTTCTTTGCATTTCACGAGAAGGGTGAGATCCATCTTCCATGAAAATATGATGATTACAATAAGATGGCTTAATCCCCCTAAGGTCGTGGATGGTCCAACTAATTGCCTCCTTGTTGTTCTTAAGGACCTTAATTAACCTCAATTCTTGCTCCTTAGTCAAATCAACACTAATAATCGTAGGGAGCGTGTTTTCAGGTCCTAAGAACTCATATTTCAAATTTTTGGGCAATGGTTTTAATTCCAGCTGGGGTGGGTTTAGAATAGAAGGTAGAGAGGATGCAGATGAAAATTCATCAAGATGGTCCAGTGGAAGAGGCTGGGAATGAACAAAATCAACAGCCTCTTCAGGATGTGGCAGGTCTACCATGGAGGGTTGTGGGTTGGGTTTGCTAAAGCTAGTGGAGTCCTCGAGTGCACTAATTGTCATACAAGTCTCAAGATCCTGATCCTCGAGCTCCTTAATGAATCCATAATCCTCAAATCCTCTTATCACCTTAAAAATATCCAGAGTTAGTTTCTTATCCCTAAAGGAGATCTCCATACTGTCGCTTTCATAGTTTATGTTGGCCTTGGCGGTAGCTAGGAACAGATGCCCCAGAATGATGGGTGTGTTCCTCAAATCATTAGGTACATCCATGTCAAGGATCAGAAAGTCTACAAAAAAATAGAAATCCTTGACCTTGACAATTACACCCTCAATAATGCCTCTCGATGTGGTGACGATCGGTCTGCAAATTGTAGCATTACTGAGGTTGGCCTGAGTTCACCTAACCTAAACCTCTCATAAAGAGAAGTTGGGATTAGGTTGATGAATGCACCTAGATCCAATAGTGCCATATCAAAAGTATATTCCCTAATAATGCATGAGATCAAGGGGGCACCTGGATCTTTCTTCTTTTGAGGAAGGTGCTGTAGGATCACATAATTTGCCTACTCAGAGAGAATCACCTTCCTTGGAGTGGGTTCTCTTGGTTTACACTTTCGGGTACATAGTTCCTTCAAAAATTTAGCGTAAGTCGGGATGTGCTTAATAGCATCAAGGAGTGGAATATTGATCTCTACGCTCTTGAATAAATCCAGGAGCTCCTCGTTGCTATCTAGGGTTTTCTTCTTCTTGGTTTTTAATAGGGCTTTAGGGAACGGGATACGGGTGGGATTTTCAATTTCTGGTCCCTGGGCCTTATTGTCTTCTTCAATCTCCTCTTCTCTCTCAAGCTCCCTGGGGTTTTGGCATATAGAAGGTAATTTAGGGTCCCTGGTTTGCTTTCAACTTCCCAAGGTGACAGAGTTTGCAGAGGCATATGGGTTTGGGTCATGAGGTGGATTAGTGAAGATTGGAGGGCCTTGGTTAGTCATGTAACTAGAAGAAGATGATGATGATGAGGGACCCTATGCAACCTCCTGAGAATGTGCGTGTGAGTCCCTTTGATTTTCGTACCCTTGGGATCTATTGCCATGATTTTGCACATTGTGTGGGTTGGGTACAGGTTGGGGTGGTAGAGATCCGGGTTGTCGGGTGTTAGAAATTAACTTGGATTGCAAGTTATCCAATGATGTCTTCATTTGTTGCATAAGTTGAAGCATGGACCCTTGCTTTTCCACCATCTGCCAGTTTAAATTAGCCTGGCCTGCAGATTGTTGGGCATTCCAAGATGGCTGAGTAATCAGTCTCAGGGGCAACTGGGTGTATACTTGACCCTAACTATAGGTTTTTGAGATGCATAGTTGCTGGGTTGAGTTTGGGTCTGTTGCCCCTGATTTTTCCAAAAGAAGTTAGGGTGGTTCCTCCATCCTGAGTTATAAGTGTTGGAATACGAGTTGTACCTAACATTCTCCTACATTGCATATGCATCCTCATTAGACGAGGATGGAGAGAAGGAAGGATCAGAAAAACTGGGATCAAAGGCCCTAGTTTGGAACCCATAAGGTTCCGAGAAATCCTAGCTCATAGGTTGAGCCGAATCAAGTTGGTTCATGAATTCCCACCCTGTGGGAGCTCATGAGGAATGAAATCCTGAATTCTGCGATTGTGTAGGTATAAAAGTGTTTCCTGAATTCCCAGACATCCATTCTTCCATTCTCTTAGCAACCAAATCCATTTTATCCAGTTTATTACAAATTAATTCCATGTCAAATGAATGAGAATCCTGGATCTCATTAACACTTGACCTAGGTTGTTGGGATTGGTTGAATGCATCCATGGATGCGTGATTAATTGAGCTCTCACTCATTTCCTCAAACAGGAAGTATGTGCTATCTGCATCCCTGTTGAGGAAATTTCCTCCGCAGGAGGCATCCATGTGATTATGGAGTTGCTCAACCAACTCGTGATAGAAAATCTGCATGAGTTGCCATTTTGGCACCTCGTGGTGTGGACACTTCCTCAAAAGTTCCTGGAATCGCTCCCAGGCACCATGAAATGGTTCCCCCGGCTGTTGGGCGAAAGTTGTAATCACCCATCGCAAGGCATTGGTCCTTCCAATAGGAAAGAATTTATTCAGGAAAGCCGACTTAAGAGCGGCCCAAGTTTCAATTGGTCTTCTTGTAGTCCGATACCATTGTGCAGCCTTATCCCTGAGAGAGTGGGGGAAAAGCCTTATGATCATTTGCTCCTCATTCAAATTCCTTGCTCTGGTGGTCTGAACCAAAGTGGTCAAATCCTCCAGGTGCTGGAATGGGTCCTCCGAGCCAAGCCCATGGAAATGCTTAATCAAACTTAAGACTTGGGGCTTGATTTCTATGCCTCCAGTGGGAATCATGATGCCGGGACATTCCCCATAGTTTGAAGGATCGTAAAAGTCCTTCAAGGGCTGAGCACCTTGACCATGCATACGTTGGAACCATTGCTGCATCTGCTGCAATTCTTCCAACTGCCTCTGAATTAGCTTATGTTGGTTCAGGGATGGAGGAGGTGGTTGTTGATCAGCCATGGGTCAACTTGGCTATAGCTCAACCTCCGCCTCCTCGAATGGTCTAAAGGTCCTTCCAATCTAGGATTCAATGACCTCTTTCCAAGCATGCACTGGAAAGAAGTCGGAAGGACGGGGAAAGGGGGGAACTCTGCAGCACAAGAATACAAGACTGTCCTTAGATGGGGTAGCCTAAGGTCTATTGACTCTTAGAATCCGTCCTAAGATTATGGATGATTTACCCTAGTTATGTCAAGGCAATCCGACCAGTTAGGAGGCACTAGGGAGAAGGTTCTTCCTTTGGCTTGCACCTCTAGTTCCTAGTGTACCCCCAGCCATGGTCGTTTGACTCTACTCTCCTAACTAGACATCATATTGACTAGTATAAGCAAGTTAATCATGAATAATCTCAATCTAGATCCCGACGAGTGAATGAATCCTCAGGGCCAACGTCTAATTGATTTTAGTAAGGCTTAGGAAACTGGTGCTCTGGAATGTGATGGGCCCTTAATGGGTTGTGCCCTTAATGATTTGTTTGAGAATGTGTGAATGTGCACAACCAAGAGGTTTTCAGGCAAGATTATTAATGATGAGGTGAGTTTTAGGATTTGAATCTTGCTTAATAGCTTTTACGATTCAAATATTAGGTGTTTTCAACCAAGTTTTGTGAGGCAAACCAAGTTTGTATTTGAAAGCACGTGTTCAAGTATTTTTCTTTAGAAATCAAGAAAAATATGGAGTGCCTGGCTTGACCTAGTTATTGAATCCCACAAAATGAACCGCTTTTAGATTAGGTTGTGCGGCCCAAATAATTCAATCAATCGGCTCAATTGCCTACTGATTAAGGCACACAAAAAGGTGATCAACCTAATATGATTTCTACTCTTTTATTTATTGAATTCATGTATCGGGTGCACAAGTTAGAACCTCGATTGAGTAGATGAAAATCAAGTCGGATTATGTGCCTCAAATGTGGGTATACGAAGTGTGTATATTGATTCATCCCACAGAAAGTATCTTTTTTTTGTTTTTCTTTTTTTTTAAATGAGGGGGTGAGGTGGATGAAGGTGGCAAACAAGGCAAACAATTCTATCCTAGGGTTTATGCAAACACCTAAGTAGATTAGGTCTTGGTTATGAGTGTGGCAAAATGAACTAGTGGGGGGGAATGTGGGGGACACTTACAGAGTACTCTACCCGCACTTTACTCTGGTCTACCGCACTTGGACCTCCATGTTAGGGTACCTACACGATAGTAGATCAAAGACAAGCGAGGTTACTGCTATGTAAATGCAAATAAGCACAGTAAACAATAAAGTAAATTTCGTTGCCTCCCCGACAATGGTGCCAAAATGATCGCACTTGTTTCGCGAGTTTGAAATCGGAGTTACAAGTAACCCATTGTCATAGCTCGCAAAATGCATCTATCAGATAAAATTATAACTGAAACTTGAAACATGAGTCTCAGGTCAAACATAGGGAGGCGAACATTTCGTTTTGAAAATCCATGTTTCATTTTGTTTGTTTATGGTATTTTAGTATTTTGTTTTTTTTTTTGTATTTTTGAAAGAAGAAGACAAGCAGAATGAATCACAAGATAGAGATGGAACAAATATGATATATATATCACTCCAATGTCAATTAGAATAAACAATGAAAGCATAAAAAGAGAGGGAGGTGAGAAGAAATCTCCCGAAGCGGCAGTTCGGTGAGATGACGGTGCCTCGTGGAAGCTTGGACGAAGGAGGTGAGGAGTGGGACGACAGAGGTGAGATGCAGGAGGACGTCGAGTAGAGGAAAGCTTCGGCGTGGATCCAGAATGGAGGTGAGAAGGAGATGATGATTTGCTATCAGAATAGAGGTAGGAAGACAGCTCCAAGGCAACCTATGAATGGGGATGGGAAGAGGGATGAATATTCAGTGAGGTAGAGGTTCGCTACACTAATAGGAGCCTTGGGAGCTTGAGAGTAAGCTCTAATGCAGCGTTGGTAGGTTTGTTAGAGCTTAAGAGTAGGTAGGAGTAGAGTAGGTAGAGTTGAAGATGAATGGGGGTTGTAGGGGTGTTTATATAGTGGAGGGAAGAAGAGAATCCCACGCACAAGCATTCAATGACAACTATTAGCATCACTAAAGGCCGCTTGAGCTGTTGTTGAAGATCTGCACCTCTTCATTGCTTTGGCTAGCGCACGCACTGCACAAGACATTTAGTGACAGCTGCAAGTGTCACTAAAGGCCCACTCTTCTATCATTGTAAAGCCTGCGCCCAACGCTTACACCTGCAGCTGTCAAAGGCATGTCAATCGTCAACTATTGGATCAAGCACGGACGGCTGTGATTGCGAGAGGAGAGCACATGCCTGCCAGCATTTGAATTTTGCATCGTTGGCACGTGCGCTAGCCACCATTTGATGCTGCGTGGCATGGTCGAGATGCGCTCACAGATCGCGCACGCTTTGATTTGAATCGTGCTCCTCACGTAATTGTGGAGATCGAACGGCAGGCATTGCTCATGGTCGACTTAAATGCATGCCCCAGATGGCATGCATGTTATCTAGCGTGCGCCTTTGCATCGGCGGGCGATGTTCGATTACGCGTGGGGAATCTCGATTGCTCGATTGCGATCGGGCAGCCCTATTGCATTTGACATTGTAGCAGGGCACGGTGAATCGCAGCTCGATGTCGCACTCGCTCTTTGAGAGCACTCAACCTCACTGTTGCACGACACCTATGGGTGTGTTGTAAAGAGGAATTGTGCCCGTGCAGTGAGGGCGGCCTCTCAGTTATTGTTTTTTCATCCAACAACTGAGATCACTAGATGGGTGAACTTTGGAGATGTGCAGGCAGCTTTAGGTGCCCTAGATGGTACCACGTGGTAAAATCTGGATCGTCCACCTTTCATTGCTTGTAAAGGATACCACGGTGCTCGGATCGAGGTGATTTCTTTATTGTCGAACTATGATCATTACTCTGGATCCATTCGTACGGTCGAATTTTTCATCCGAATTCCGTAAGGACGTCGCATTGCCTCCTAGTCATATAAAATGAAGGAATTAATATAAAAAACGTACAACTATCTTAAATGCCATGCAATGGATGTTATGCAATATTTATAACATGATATGCAATGCTAAACCTTGGAAATATCATGAATTTATGTGTGTTTATCACATATCCGCCGCTACACCGCTCCATCTGCCTCATCGACCACCTCACGACCTTAGCCACACCACCCTCTACAAAACCCCTCTCCTTATTTGCCACTCCACTTGTTCACATCATCCACCGAACAACCCACCTTCCTGCAACCTTCTCCGTCACCATCCGACCACCACATACGACCATCCACCACACAACCACCACCCATGCAGTCCATGCCCTACGGCGAAGCTCCTGAACCTATTTAACATGGCTGAAAGGCCATTTTATGGATTTCAGGTACCAGGGCTTCTAAGCCATGAACGAGCTACTTTTGAGCAAGCTCAAAGAATGCTCTTGAGATCTTTACTCCAGGTATTCACTCCCGGTGCTGTGGTCA
Organism: Thalassia testudinum; assembly: GCA_037157565.1. Classification (NCBI taxonomy): domain Eukaryota; kingdom Viridiplantae; phylum Streptophyta; class Magnoliopsida; order Alismatales; family Hydrocharitaceae; genus Thalassia; species Thalassia testudinum. The sequence continues at coordinate 2,777,791 of JAZHRO010000080.1, forward strand.
AGGCCCAAGGCTCGCTCCAGGTCATCTATTACTGCTGAGGGAGCCTTCCTCGACCTTAATTAGATGCAACAGGCATGGCATCTTCATCCAGAGTAAATGAAGAAAGTGGGACACATTTAGGCCCACCTCAGAAATCTGTAAAGCTACAATGCCGCATATATTGAATTTGTGATACAGGCTGTTTGCCTCGTAAACAGGGGATGAGGTCCCCCACACGCCACCCTCATGCGCTTTGCTCGTGACCCGACCCCCGCGGGCCTGGTGCTAACCTGACCTACCTAACTCAACTTCACTCCTTGGCTGCGATATCATGCCTGCAACCCTGGTCCCAAGTATGCTTAGATCTGAATCCGATTACCCGAGACTCTTGGAGAGTAGATCCCAGAGAGAGAAAGAGAGAGAGCACGCATGGGCAAGGGGATTTTGCTCCCTGCGACACTCTGCTGAATTTGAAGGGTGTGTAGCCCTTGTGCGTGAAGAGAAAAGAAGACTTGTGTGTATTGTGAAAGCAGAAGGAAGGAAGGAGAAGAAAGAAGAAAAAGAGAAGGAGAACAGGGAAAGAAGAGGAGGCTGAAGAAGAAGCATAGTGCCCTGGTTGATACTGTTGATATTTCTGAGTACCTAAGTTTGAATAGTTGATGGCACTGTTGCATTATTTGAACTCAATGCATATATGCTTAAATTGAATAATTGGTGATCTAAATCACCGTTATTTTTGCTTTGAGATTCCTTTTGCCCTGCATAACTATTGTTCAAATCAGGCTTCACATTGACTATCATTTTTGAGTAATTATTTTTCATTTCTTGATATTATTTGGCTTGAATCTTGTGCTCACCTACATTATTTATTGACATTAGTAATTGAATTCCTATTTGCTCCCTGTGTTCGACCTCAGACTTTCATTCAAGTTATAAATATTATCTATTGTTCGAGCTATTTTTGAGGATTTATTACAACAACTTTCTAAAACCTTGATCTAGCTCTGTCAACATGCAGTCCAAACCCAATCAGTCTGGTGGGTTGATGGATATGAATTAGTATGTGTGGAGCCCACCAGATACTTTGAGGCTTAAAGAGATGTAGAAATGAACATCCAGGGTTTGGCTGAATCATTTTAGGTTGGTCAGAGTAGGGATCCTCGAAAGAAAATAGATCTGTAGAGGATGTAGGAAATGTATGGGTGAGATTAGAGAAGGGCAAGTCGTGATTATCAGTCTAATCAATGTCCAAAACCTGACCAAAAGATGGAGGTAAATTATATGCAACCGAATCAGAGAGAGGTGAGTTAGAGTAGAAATTTATTTCGGTGGTGGGTCATGGTTGGGATTTGATTTTGGAAGGCTCTATATGTGGATCGAAAGGTGTGGCTTCCTTGAGGTCTAAATCATTGGCCTCAGCATCAGAATCAAAGAATGACTCATGGATGCTAAGGTCATGAATTGGCTAGTAATTGTCAGGAAACAAAGGTTCCTCGAAATCAAAGTATGATTCGAAATTGTTAATGGGCTATTGAGGAGTTTTTTAAGTTATTTCATTGTAGCAAAGCCTCCTAAATAGCTTAATCAACAGATAAAATTTATATACTCTAAATCTACAATGAAGCCCAAGGTTGCACACAGAGAGCAACTATGGGATTCACGCACTAATCTTTAATTACATATAAATGAGCACCATAAGCGAAGCACAAAAGAGATATTCAATGAATAATATCTACTTAAATTGATATTCAATTATAAGCATAAGTATTTCAGTAGATCACAATGATAAAAAGAAATCTAAGATAAAATAATGGTGATTTAGATCACCAATTATTAGCCTTAATCAAGCATGCATATCAGACATCTCATAATCAATTTAATCAAACATTAACTTAATGCTTAAATCATTCAATAGTGTCAAAACTTACGATCAGACAACAGATGTGGTAATCAGACAGCTTAAAGTGCACAAGGCTCTCAAAGCCTTCTTCTTTGTTTTTCTCTTCTTCTACTTTTAGACCTTCTCTTCAGCTTCTCTCTCTCTCTTCTTCTTTCTTCTCCTCTTTCATGAGCCCTCTTTTTCTTCTCTAAGCCTTCATTAAGGCTTCTCTTTCGCAACATAGGGGACCAACTTTCCCTCAGTGACTAAGTGTTGCACAAGCACAGCTACAGAGAGCAACCCCCCTCCCCGCTCTCTCTCACAAGTGTTCCTCCTCTTCTCTCTTAAACAATTGGACAAATAATTGGGTTATCGGGGATCTGGGTGACAGGGCTACCAGGTGTGGAGGTAGCCAAGGTGTGCGGGTAGAAGTGAGGAGGGACCCGACCCCTCAGTGTCTTGGGTGACAAGCTCAAGACACAAATCCAATTTATGGGTGTGTATGCTCTTCTCCCATCGTTGTAGGACTAATCCCACTGCTCTTTTCTCGCGTGTGCCAGCAACAATGCCTTCTCCAATTGAAGTTGAAATGGTGAGCAAGGCCTCTAATTGAGGACCTGGGAAGGGTCCTGGAGGTGTTGTGTTGATGGGAATACCATCATGATCCATAACAAGCTCATTTTGATCCAATTAAGTCAATAAATGCTCCTACATAATTGCTAGAGCGCTATATTTCATTGCAAAGTCATTCTGAGGAAAAGATAAGAAAATAAGGTTAAAACTGTAGTTTTACCATAAAATCATGAATGCAGTACAATCACGGGTTTTCCTAGGGGGTAATTAAGGGTCAAATGGTCCTAAAAGTCTAACAAGTGGGTTAGAACTAACAGAAAAGGGTTTGCACGTGTTTTAAGAATTAAATGACTTTTGAAACTCTAAAAATAGATCCACTTAATTAAATGAGGTTCTAGTCAGGATAAAATTAACTTAAAGCGTCTAAAATTCATATAAAAATATTCTCTAGGGTTTGGAACCTTCAATTTGACCATTAGAACCCGGCTTGACCTAAAATAGAGTCTTAGACAAACATTTGCCCTAATTTGGGTTTTTTCATAAAGTACCTAGTCAAACATGGTCAAAACATAAATCTAACTTCACCATTGGATTCCTTGGAACCAAATTAGGTTTGTACCAAAATTTGGGCTCAATCTGAGATCACCTTGACCAAGTTTACTTTTTTGTCCAGTCAGACTCCTATCTCATTTAGACCCTTAACTTTTGAATTCTCTTACAAATAGCCCCACAACTTCAGTGTCTTCTTCACAAGCAGGTCCTCGCATCATTTTTGGAAGGTGAAACCTTCACCGTTGAGTTTCGAGCGAGGATTTCTCTCTCGATTCTCAATCCATCCCTCCCAAAATTGATACGGGATTCCTTGGGAAGTTACCTTCCATTTGAGCCATTCCTTGGGTTCTAAGACTTTCCCAAAAGACTATGCGAACCTTTCAAAGGTTCTAGTATACTACTTCGTAAGCACCTTCCAAGCTTGAAAGATTCTTTCCAAGCATGGAAGGGCTTCCTATGGCCTATAAAAGAGACACCATCGCACGACTGTGCATTTTCAGCAAGTCTTCTCACATCTAACGACCTAAAAAACCCTCTCTGACCACCGAAGACCCCTGCTCCAACAACACCCTTGGATCTTCCTCCTCTAGCCATCCAACCACCAAATTGGATGACCTAAACTCCTCTCTTCGTCGCGACCCTCCCCAGCCAAAGCGAGGGCGTTCCTCCATCTACATCGCCATCGTCGCTCCGTCGCATCTTCCTTCTTCTCCGTCTCCGGTCAACCAACACCAGAGCCCTCTGCCTCCCTATCCTCTCTCTAAGCCCTTCTTTAGCTCCCTCTCTCTTTCTATTTCATTTTTTCACCCTCATAGACACACACAACCACCAACTGTTGCATTCACCCTCATCTTCTCCATCTCTGGTTGCTCCTCCGGCGAGGCGTATCCACCACTACACTCCACCATCCTCCTCGCCAACCACCTCCTAGCCTTCGCCTCAACTCCACCAACCAAACGCCTCTCCTTATTTGCCATTGCATCCACCCAAACACCTCCCCGAACAACCCATCATCCTTCAGCCAGTTCCGTCTTTGCCAGCCACCAACATGCACTCTCACTCCACACTACACCCACCGTCACACTCATCGTGCTCCGGCGATCATTTCTGAGCCTTTTGACGCGGCTGAAAGGCCTTATTTGTGATTTCAGGTTCCAGCCCCCTCCGCCATTAAAGCCAACCTTCAAGCAACCTTCAAGCTCGCTCCAGGGCACCTTCACTCCAGGCCTTGGCTCTAGACCACGCGGAGTCATCATACGCACACGCCCAGGTCTCCTATTGAGGGAGATACCCTCAGCAGCTGACCCAATTGAGGAAGAGTTCCCTGCTGCTATGGATGCGCAAAGGAAAGGTGGGACTTTAGTCCCACCTCGGAAGCTAAAGAGCGGCTACAGTTGCATAAATTGAAAAAGTGTCTGGGGCTTATTGCCTCAGACACAAAGGGTGAGGTCCCTCACACCCTTCACGTTTCTCGTCCACGACCTCTCATCCGTGTACTTGGTACACCCGACCCGCCTAAGCCCACACCTCGGCTACCACCAACGCCGGTAGCCTTGGTCTCAGGTACGTTGTTGCTCGAATCAAACTACCCGATACTGTGTGTGGCCTTGGAAAGGTGAGAAAGAGAAGAGCCAAGAGAGAAAGGAAAGAGAGCACGGGGTTGGGGGGGTTTGAAGTAGGATCCCCCTCTGTGTGTGAAGAAGAGAAGAAGAGAGAAAAGAAAAGAGAAGTCAAGGCAGAAGAAGAAGAGGCACATAGAGCTAAGGAGAAGAGATAGAAGCCACAGAAGTAGAAGGGGATCTGCACACGAAGAAAGGCAGAAGAAGAAGAAGAGTAGAAGAACAGAAAGGCAGAGAGGCAGAAGAAGAAAGAAGGAAGAAAGAAGAAGAGGAGCTGCACAAATAGAGAAGCAGAGAAAGAAGAGAAGAGGAAGAGTTTAAGAAGAAGATTTCTTTATGATTGTTAATTGATATTGTGTTTGATTTGAACTCCTTAATTGATATTGTGCATCTCTTAACTATCATTTTGTGGAGTAATTAGTGGTTCAAATCACCATTTTACTCCATTCTTTTTAAAGTATTGACATTAGCTTTCATTGATATTTCATTATTGCCTAAAGTTTCATTATAAATTGCTCATATTGTGTTTAAATTGCAATTTTTAGATTGAATTCCATATTGCTCCCAGTGTTAGACCTTGGACTTCAAATTTGAGTAATAAATATTATTTATTTTTAAAGTGATTTTGGCTATACTACAACGCAGTTTTTAAAACCTCGATTTCGCTTGTGAACATTTTGGCACTGTTGCCAGGGAGCGACGCGCAATACATATCTCTTGATTGCAATATCAGGTTGGATTCTAACTTGCTACACACTTTTGATTGTAATCTATTTCAGGGACTTACTAAAGGAAGATCAGCCGCACATCAACAACTCCAAGGGCAGGTAAACTCCATCTACCTTCTTCTAAAACCTCTAAATCTGAAAAAGCTAAAAAAGCAAAAATCAATTAGGGCTACTTGCATTCTATTCTTAGACAAATCATCAAGCACCTAATTTGATACATTCTATTTAGATAACATCCAAACCCTGATCTTTGCACCCATTTGAAGCTAATGTATCTAGGGCTATCACATTCTTGTTTGAGCCCTAGGTATCACATTTTGACAAATTAAATTGTACCAAATCAGAGCCAATTAAGGATTCCAGTTTAGGGTATTAGAGACACACTTGCTTAATCAAGAATTGATCTTTCTAAACAATGTGTGCCTAAACCTTGATTGAATTGACCTATTCAAACAAAACACTAAAATCAGGCTCTTAAATTCATTTGAACACTAAGAAAAGGGACCTAAATTTCTCAAAAAGACAATACAAGTGAAGTTGACCCACCTTGTTGGGTTAACCAATCTTAAAATTAGGTCACATTTCACAAAAACATCTTAAAAGTTCAACTAAAATCATAAGCACCCATGCTCTTAATTAAAACTAGTAGACTTAAGAGGCCAAGTCCCCATTCTGGTCTACCTGGATCATTAGTGACAAGAGATGTCGGGTGGGGGAAACCCTATAACTCGTGGGGGTGCAATACCATGTAGGGGTCTTTGCGAGACTCTCCCTCTCTGGCTGCCCAGGTAATTCTCAGGCGGACGGCTTTCTGACTAAGGGGTATCATCCGCGCTGAACCTCTATAGTCATCCAAAATTTTTTGGGTGTCTTGATTCGCTCCATCACATTCTACCTCTCATCAACTCCATCGGTGAATGTTCGGGAGGAGGTCTCTAAGACCATCCTTGAGGCCTCCTTTAGCTACTCATTCCCATCGAGGCCAAGCCTCAACCTCCTTGTTTGTGTAACAACCCAATCCAATCGATATCTCTTTTGATTCATCTGAACCTAATTCTCCTTCATTCATCATCATGGCACAACCAGCAGATGAAAATAATCTTGAAAATTAGCTTTAGTGCCTCAATGATCTATTCCAAGCCTTTGTGAATCCACCTCAGCATCTAATGATGCGAGATCACTACAATCCCGCTATAGTGGCAATTGAACCTTGAGCACAAATCCTCGATGGAGGTCCTGACACTGGACTCAAGCCCAACATGATTCATGCCATTCCCAAATTTCGTGGGTGTAATTTTGAAGATCCTTTCCAGCATATCAAGCAACTCAAGCATCTGGCCCAGACCTTTGGGTCAGAACCTCAAAATCGGGATGTCCTACTCATGAAAATGTTCTCATTCTCTCTCATGGATAAAGCTGCTCACTGGTACCAAACACAAACAAGTCCAATCAACACCTAGGTAGAACTTCAATCTGAGTTTCTGAGAAAGTTCTTCCCTGTTGGTCGGACAAATACTTTACGGCCCCAGATCATACATTTCACATAGCTAGCAGGAGAACCGCTTCACGAGGCATGGGATCTTTTTTTGGATCTCATGCGAAAGTGCCCCCATTACGGAGTTCCTAAATGGGAACAAGTCCAATTTTTTTACCAGGGACTCCGTAAGGACATTCGATTATTTGTCAATGCGACCTGCGGACGAAACATCATGGGTCAACACGAAGACACTATGTGGGAGATTACCAAGAATATGTGTGAGAACTCCATCAATAATGAATCCATGGGCATGTTCAACTGGACAAATGCCCGTGCATTGGCGAATCCAAAGGTAGCACATGAGACGTAGGGCCTGTTCTCTTCCACTGACTTGGAATTGATGGTCAGTCATCTGGACAAGGTCTCTATTATTGAGAAGAAGGTGGATGAGCTAACTTGACACTTGCAGTGAGCCACCTTTGCGCAAAACCCATTCGCGCAATCGCCCTCTAGCAGGGAGGCTGTGCATAACATCTATCATCGATCTTCTCAGGGGATGGACCCATACCCAACCCCATCCGATTCTGGTTTCGGAGGAAACTCTGGACCCACCGACTCTAGTTGGGGGAACTCTGAACCCTCATATTCTGACTTTTCTGAGGTTCCTTAGACCTACGAGGACCTCAACGCCATTTAGAATGATCCATTCCCAAACACCTACAACCTTAGATGGCATAATCATCCTAACTTCACGTGATCAGGAAATAATCAAAATCAGAGACCTTAATATCATCCCCGACCACAAGCTCCTCATCCATATCAGCTGCCTCAGCCTCGACCTAACCCAACTTATCAATCTGAGCCGACTCATACAGATCAAATGACTCTTATCCTTTAGACTCTAGCTAACATTCAGAAGACGAATGCGACTATGCAAAAATAGCACAGAGATGAGATCACAAAGGTTAGCAATCAACTTGCCCTAATGGCAAATCCTCGCCAACCTGGTGCACTTCCTTCACAACCTTTGCCTATTCTGAATAACGTGTCGAACTAGAGTTGCGTTATGAACCCAAATCAGGACCAAGCTCACTTTGTTTATCAGGCCCCTTCTACTCCATCACCCGATGGGATGGAGGCTTCCACATCATATGCATGTTATCAGCAGCAAGCACCTCTTTTACCCACACCAAACTAGAACTAGGTGGGATTGAATTTTGTTACTACCCGTAGTGGTAAAACAACATAGGACCCACCTTATCCAAGCCACTCCCAGCCTGGTAATACAAACCCTAACCCTAAACTAGTCATCCAGGATACCTCTATCCCAGATCAAGAACCTGGACCCATTCTAGAGGAACCATCTAAGGCTCCATTTCCCGAGGCCTTGACCAAGGAAAAAAGAACCAAAATCATGGCACTTGAGGATGACCTGGTTAAGCTCTTTGAGTAGGTCCATATAAACATCCCCTTGATGGATGAGATACGCTACGTATTGGCTTACGCACGCTTTCTGAAAGACATGTGTACACCTAATGTTTACGTGGCTAGATCGCGTTTTAATAATTAATGCGTTGTAATATAGACGAAATTTCCGCGAAAATAAATAAAGATTTTATAACTCGAAGACTAGAGTATCCAAGGTCGAACACAGGGAGCAATCTAAGTACTTTCAAAACTTGAGAACACAACCTTTTAAATGAAAATAAGTATATCCGAGTTCAATGCGTTATAAAAAGATATTGCTCAGGGAAAACAAAAATAGGACGTCTGATACAAATATCAGACGTCTTAAAATGAAGCTCCTTTTCTCTCCCTCTATTTCTTTTCTTCCTGCGAATGTCTGACATTCTTATTTCTTTGCCTTTGCCTTCCTGAAACTTCGTCTGCCCTTGGTCTTCTTCTTCTTCAGTCTTCCTTGGTTCTACTTCCTTCACTGCCTTTCCTCTCTCCTTCCTTCCTTTCTTTTAGAGCCTCCTTCCTTCTTTCTTCTGTTTCCCTTTTGCATTTCTTCTTCTCTGCCTTGGCTCTCGTCCTTGGTTGCAGAACTCCCTTCCTTCTTTCTTGCAGCGATTAAGTACCTGTGTCCTGCACACATGGCAGCAAAACCTATCCCTTCCCTCTACCCGCGCATTTCTCTCTCTCTCTGCATATCGCTCACAGGAAGCTCTCTCGGAGCCGCATTAAGGGGTCGCATTGCGTACTCGAGACCAGGCACACCGGTGTGTTATGGTGTGCGAGGTGTGATCGGTAGTGTGCTGGGTTGGATCCTCCAGGTCCGTGTGGTGAATCCGCGAACGAGGTGGGCATGGGGTGCGGGATCTCACCCCTGGTGTGTCGGAGGCGATAAGGCTAATTCACAAAATCAACTTAAACCAGTGCGGCGCTTTGTGAACTCAAGATGTGGGACTAACTGGAGCCTCTCCTCACGTGAGCCCGCAGGAAGACTTCTTCGCAATCTCCTCAGTTGCAGCTTTGGTTCTCTTCAGTTGCTGGCTGGCTGCCTTCGTAGAAGTCTCCCCAATCCGCAGTAGCTGAAAACTTGGAGCCCTGAAGCCTGGAGCTCCGAAGAAGCTGCTTGAAGGTGGCTTTAATGGAGGTCGAGCCTCAGAATCTATCAGACACGAATACAGCCTCACGGCCTAATTAAACTATCGGAAGACCTTTGTCGTGGCACGGCGAAGGTGGTGCGATCTGTAGAAAGACGTGGGGCGGCCTATGACCGGAAAGTTGGGTGTGTTCGGGGGTGAGTTGTGTGAGTATGGAGGGACTGTGGAGGGGCGGAGTGTATTCAGTGGGATGAGGCGAAGCTTCTGAGTCAGTCGACGAGTTGTATGGAGCTGTGGATCGACGGGGGAAACTCGTCGGAGGTTGGCCGGAGGTGAGGAAGGTGATGGTGGTCAGGCGTGGTCGAGGGTCGGTTTGAATGAAGTAATGTGGGAAAATAAAGAAGGGAAAATGGGGAGTAGTTCTAACTTACTTGCAGGGATGAAGGGGGCCGGAGAGGCGGGCAGTCGTATTGACTGTTGCCGGAGAAGAAGCACCCAGAGGAAGAGAGCGACGACGAGGAAATGGGCAGGGATGCGTGCGCTTGGTGCGGCGCGATGCAGGAAGACTAGACGAAGCAAACTCTGCTGCTGGTATGGCAGCAGAGCGATGAGAAGGAGGAGGAGTGGCCACTGGAGCTTGGGGGGCTTCCTGTCGGAGAAGGAAGAGAGGAAATTTTGAGAGATTCTTCGCCAAGACAAGCTTGAGATCTCGCAGAGGGTCGGAGGTCTTTTTATAGGTGCTGGCCGAACTTTCTGGTGCATGGAGGGTGGCTTTTGGCCACAGCTGTCCTGCCGGAGAAGGAAGGTGGTCGAGACCGAAATTTCTCGTGCGTTTGCACGAGAGTTTGGAAAGAAATCAGAGATCAAGATCAGGCTTAGATGGAAGGGAATTCCTAAGAGAATCTCCCTTCCAATTTTGGGAGATCTCTGAGGGATTTGAGCATATCCCCCCTGTCAACCACGCCGGAGAAGAATCTTCCCCAATAATGGCAGAAGGACTTGATTATAAGGTCGGCGAGAAAGATAGGGGGGTTATTGTGATGGTTTTCGAAAGATAGGGACCAAAATGTGATTGAGTGTACTAAATTGCAAAGTAGGTCAAGATGACCTCCCCATAGGTCCAAATTTTGGTACAAACCTAATTTGGACCTAAGGAATCCAATGGTGAAGTTGGATTTTAGGTTTGAACACATTTTATTGGACAATTTGCGTAAAAACTCAATTTAGATCAATTGATGAGCTAGGACCCTGATCTAGGTCAAACTAGGTTCCAAAGGCCACTTTGAATATTCTAAACCCTAGGGGATATTTTTCCATGATTTTTAGAGGGTTTACTTGATTTTTATCCTGACCGAAACCTTGTTGAATTAAGCGGGTCTGTTTTAGGGTTACCAAATGTCATTTAATTCCTAGATTGCACATGAACCCAATTCTAATTGATTCAACCCACTTTTTATCTCATTTAGATCATTTTACCTATGCTTTATCTCTAAGAAATCCCGTTTATGTACTGCAATGGTAAAATTACAATTTTAACCTTTATTTCATGTTTTCTTCTCAGAGCACTTATTCCTCCAATTAAGCCCTCTTCTAAGTCATGTAGGAGCTTTTATTCTCTTTATTAGGTCAAAATGAGCTAGTTATGGCTCATGATGAGGCTCTCTACATACCCCATGCCTAGCTTTTGCTAGTCCCTTAGCAAAATTTCAATGTTTTAACTTCCATTCTAGACCCTGAGTGTCTGTCAACAATTATGATAAGTGCTTCTCCTTTTCTTGATTAGGTCAGAATGCCGAAAATAGGCCTAGAGGTACTCAAGTACCAACCAAAATCTGGACCTGTTTCGCTTTAGCCTCAGTCCTCCACAAAGGTTTTTAAGGCCCACAGAAACTAACCTAGGGTTTGTTAGACTCCGCGGTTAAAGCACCCGTGCTTGAGACATTTTCAACCTAGGTTTAGTTTGCAATGTGTTTTTGTAAGAGAGAGGTAGAAGATTTATTTGTTTGGAGAGCTTTTCTCTCTCTTTTCTTTTTATTTCTAGCTTTGGATTATCTTCTTAACACGGTCTGTATCGGATTCCTCGTCCCCATCATCAATCCTCAAGGGTCCCTAGCTATCGAGATTTCGAGATAATCCCACCCATGGCAACCCCCAGAACCTTGGCTTTCGAGATTTTGAGATAATCCCACCCATGGCATTTCGTGGCTGAATTCAGACCCTGGCGATCAACATTTCGTGATAATGCCACCCATGTATCTGAACCAGCAGAGTGCTTACATGCCCCCAGTAGGATATTTAAATATCCTATGAGATAAGCACAGAGGAGACGATATGTTGTTACGCATCTTCGAGAGGAAATTCCCGCCTCTCCGCGCCAGGAACTCGTCCAAATCAACTTGTGTTGATTGGCTGCTCCTAATCTAGGTGACTTTTGCAGAACATTAAAAGCTTTTGCGTGATTTGGATATTTATGTGCACTAAACTAGACTGTGTGTGAATTTGGGGTGCTTAGGTTACCGAATCCCGCAAACCGAAGGTTAGTTAACGAGACCGAATACTTCCTAAACCTTGGACCTAATACTTAAGCTTCGCATTTTCCCCAACCTCTTGAGGATTATCCAGATTTTAGCGGTTACGTGAATTTTTAAGCTAAAAATCTAGCCCAAGAGGCCTAAAATCAGCGTTCCCACTAATCTCTTGTTATGTTACCTTAGCACTTTTTCTCTTTTCTTGATCTGGTCTAGAACTTCCGTTAATCCCTTAATCTTTTACTAATGACTATTTTCTTATTTTTCATTTTGTGCTCCTTTTTTGGCATTTTACTCTTTTCCTCCTCTCATTTTGTATGACCATGAATTGTTTCTCCCCTCCTTCAAGTCTTTTTTTTTTCTTTTTTCTTTTTAGATGAAACCCTTTCTTGATGTGAATTTTCCTGATGTTTTGCACCTTCATACCCCCCCATGCCTAAGATTTGCAATGTCCCCATTGTAAATTAGGTGGGTTCGATTTCAGCTTAGTTCATGCATTAGCACAGGTGTGTGGTGAGTGAACGGGTCGAAATGACTTCTTGCGAACGATTTCTAATCTCGGGTAGGAATACCTGAGGTGAAGTCGGCTGTTCTAATGGATGAACCCTAAAGTGCAATATGAATTCCGCATAGAAATGTCAGAAAAGATTTCGGGTTTTTCAAAGGATAACGGGTTACCTCCCGTTAAGCACTGAGTTTTACGCCACCAGCTGGGCACAATGAGCTCAAGAGGAATGTAGGGTAAGGGATGACTCAACCAAATTTGTATCGGTCATGTCAATGAACGGTTTGAGTCGCTGACCGTTCACAACAAAGGGTTCAGAATCGTGGCTAAGTGGGCTGATTTCAATGGCTCCATTTCCAAAGATTTGTCAGACTAGGTAAGGTCCGACCCACTTAGATCGTAGATTTCCTGGGAATAATTTGAGTTGGGCATCAAAGAGTAAAACCTTTTGACCAGGATGAAAGACCTTTCTAGAAATGTGTTTGTCGTGAAAAGCTTTAACCCGTTCTTTGTAAATTCACGAGTTCTCATACGCGTCATGGTGTAATTCATCGATCTCGCTTATTTGAAGTCTTCTGTGGGTTCCAGCCTTAGAAAGATCTATATTACAATTCCGTACTGCCCAATAGGCTTTATGCTCTAATTCGACGGGGAGGTGACATGCCTTCCTGTACACTAGTCTGAAGGGAGACATTCCTAATTGGGTCTTGTGAGTGGTCTTATAGGCCGACAATGCTTCCGGAAGTCGAGAAGACCAATCTTTTCTGTCAAGTCGAATAGTAACCTGAACGATTTTCTTGATTTCTCGGTTTGATAGCTCAGCTAGACTATTAGTTTGGGGGTAGTAAGGAGTAGAGATTCGGTGTGACACCCCGTATTTGGTCATCAGTGACCTGAACTGAGCGTTTATGAAATGGGTCCCTTCGTTGGAAATTATTGCTCGTGGAATCCCGAACCTTGAGAAAATGTTTTGATGAATGAATTTGATCACAACTTTATGATTGTTGGTTCGGGTCGGAATGGCTTCTATCCACTTGGACATGTAGTCAACTGCGAGTAAGATGTATTCGAAGCCATCCGAGATCGGGAAGGGTCCCATAAAATCAATCCTCCAAATATCAAAAATTTCGCATACCAAGATCGGCTGTAGAGGCATCATGTCTCGATGGCTCATGTTGCCCAAAGTCTGGCAACGGGAACATGCCTTACAGTGATCGTATGCATCCTTGAAAATTGTGGGCCAGTAAAAGCCACACTGAAGGACTTTTGATGCGGTTTTATGTCCTGAGAAATGTCCACCGCATGCCTGGTCATGGCAAAATGAGAATGTCTTTGATTTCCACTTCCACGACACACCGTCGAATTATCTGATCAGTACCAATGCGGAATAGATACGGGTCTTCCCATAGGTAATACTTGGCATTAGAATGCAATTTATCCTTCTTGGCCTTCGGCCAATCGGACGGAATCTGATGTGATACCAAGTAATTTACTATACCTGCGAACCATGGAAGACTTGTACTGATAGTCAGGAGGTGCTCATCAGGAAAATGTTCTGTGATGGGTCCGGAAGGATCAATTATTTCAGAAGGAAGGCGGGACAAGTGATCAGCTACCACATTTTTCTTTCCCGCCTTGTCGCGAATCTCAAGGTCAAATTCTTGCAACAGCAAGATCCATTGGATTAATCGAGGTTTCACGTCCTTCTTCGCAAGGAGATGCCTCACAGCTGTGTGATCCGAGTATATGATGACACGGGAACCCAGAAGGTATGATCTGAATTTTTCTAGGGCAAATACTACAGCTAGCAGCTCTTTCTCAGTAACCGTATAGTTACGCTGAGCCTCATCCAGTGTTTTGCTGGCATAGTAAATGACCACAGGTTTCCCGTCAATTTTCTGCCCCAAAATCGCTCCTACAGCAAAGTCAGATGCATCGCACATGATCTCAAAGGGTTGAGACCAATCAAGGGACTGTAGGATTGGGGCTTGGGTGACTCGATCACGTAGGATCTCAAATGCTTGAGTGCATTCCTTAAAAATTTCGAAAGGCACATCCTTGGAGAGAAGAGTGGTCAGGGGGTGCACAATTTTTGAAAAATCAGGGATAAATCGACGGTAAAAACAGACGTGCCCCAAAAAAGATCGAATGTCCTTAATCGAGCTAGGCATAGGGAGCTTCGAAATCAGGTTAACCTTAGCTCGATCCACTTGGATGCCTTTCTCCAAGATTAAATGTCCCCGGACAATTCCCTCAAGCACCATGAAATGGCTCTTTTCCCAGGAAAGAACCAAATTCACATCGATGCACCGCCTGAGTATTTGGACCAAGTGTTGGAGGCAATTGTCAAATGATGATCCAAAAACTGAAAAGTCATCGATGAAGACTTCCAGATAGTCACCTACCATATCTGAGAATATGGCAAGCATGCACCGCTGAAAAGTTGCTGGTGCATTGCAGAGACCGAAAGGCATCCTTCGAAACGCGTACGTCCCGAAGGGGCAGGTGAATGTGGTCTTTTCTTGGTCCTCTGGATGGATTGCCACCTGGTTGTAACCGGAGTACCCGTCAAGAAAGCAGAAGAACCTATTTCCTGCTAGTTTCTCGAGGATCTGATCAATAAACGGTAGTGGGAAATGATCCTTCTTCATGGAGGAATTGAGTCTTCTGTAATCAATGCAGACTCTCCACGAGTTAGCTATTCGGGTATGAATGACTTCTCCCGTTTCAGTCGTGATGATGGTAAGTCCTGCCTTTTTAGGCACCACCTGTATTGGACTCACCCAACGACTGTCGGAGATCGGGTAGATGATCCCTACATCTAACCACTTTATGATCTCCTTTTTCACGACCTCCCGTAGGTTAGGGTTTAGGCATCTTTGCATTTCTCTTGAAGGTCGTGCACCTTCTTCTGTGTAGATTCGATGTGTGCAGTATGAAGGGCTTATACCAGTCAAATCATCGAGAGTCCATCCAATGGCTCTACGATGTTGCTGGAGAACAGTAATCAAGTGGAGTTCCTGGTCAGGTTTGAGTCGAGAGTAGATAATCACATGAAACGTCTGATTTGAATCTAAAAAGACGTACTTCAGATGCTCGGGAAGGGGCTTGAGTTCCATGACAGGATTGTCAGCAGCAGCGGGTGGTTCAGGGTTTGTATCAGGAATAAGGGTTGGAGTCATAAGTGTGTCTAGATCATGTTCACACTCCTCTGTTAGCGGGTTTTCATTTTCAAGTGGTTGATCAGGGATAATCAGGTTGTCCTCTGTATGCAATTCCTCAACCACGTTTCTGATATCACAAATCTGCTCTATAACCCCGCAATTAATCCCTTGTTGGGCCTTAAAAATGTCAATTTCAGGGTTTGATTCCCAAATTTTAACTCTATCTGGCCCTCTTCGCAGTTTATGTTGGCCCTAGAAGTGGCCAAAAAGGGTCTCCCTAATATGATTGGTGTGTCCCTTGGGTTCTTAGGTGCATCCATGTTTAGTACTATGAAGTCCACCGGGAAGTAGAAATCCCGTACCCTAACAATGACATCCTCGAGTATTCCTTTAGGTGACTTGATGGATTGATCAGCTAACTGTAATGTCACCTTAGTTGGTTTAACTTCAGATTCTTCAAGGTGGTCAAGGAGGGATGTAGGTATTAAATTTATGGAGGCACCTAGATCTAGTAAGGCTCTATCAAATTGGGTTTCACCAATTTTACAAGAAATCAGGGGAGTTCCGGGGTCTTTAGCCTTGGGTGGGAGTTTACTCAAGATGACAGAGCTGGCTTGCTCTGACAGTACGATCGGATTCCCATCCTTGGTTCACGGCTTACGTTTGGGTGTACATACATTTTTCAAGAATCTTGCATAAGCCGGTATGTGGCGAATTGCATCCATCAATGGAATGCCTATCTCGACCTGTTCAAAGAGCTTGACCAGATCCTCCTTAGGGGCCACGGGTTTGGTTATCCTTTTTCCTTTGGTCAAGGCCTCAGGAAATGGGATCCTAGTTGGTTCCTCTAGGATAGGTCCAGGTTCTTGATCTGGGACAGTGGTATCTTGGATAACTATCCTAGGGTCTTGGCTATTATCAGGCTTGGAGTGGTTCGGATAATGTGGGTCTTGGGTTATTTTACCACTATGTGTTGTTACAGAATTTAATCCGGCCTGATTTTGGTTTGGGTTTGGTAAGAGGGGTGGCTGCTGCTGAAATCCCGCATAAGATGTCGAAGCTTCCATCCCGTCTAGTGATGGAGCAGCAGGGGCCTGATAAATCAAAGGTGCGTGGCCTGAATTTGGATTCATAATGCACCTCTGGGTCGACACATTATTTGGGTTGGGCAGAGGTTGCGAAGGAAGGGTGCCAGGTTGGAGGGAATTCGCCATTTGGGTCAGTTGGTTGAGAACCTCTGTGATCTCGTCCTTGTGCTGTTTTTGCATTGCCGCATTCGTCTTTTGAATGTCAGCCAGTGCTTGAAGGATAAGAGTCAGTTGATCCTGGTTTGGCTCGGATTGGTAGGTGGGATTGGGCCGAGGCTGAGGCGACTGATATGGATGAGGGGCTTGTGGATGGGGTTGATATGGTGGTCTTTGAGTCTGAGAATTTCCCGCCCACTGAAAGTTAGGATGATTTCGCCATCCAGGGTTGTAGGTATTGGAGAATGGGTCATTCTGGATGGCGTTGAGGTCCTCTCAATTCTGAGGAACCTCAGGAAAGTCAAAATACGAGGGTTCAGAGTTTCCCCAACTCGAGTAGAATGGATCGGAGGTCACTCCGGTCCGAGAGGCAGACGGGGGTGGATATGGGTCCATCCCCTTGGAAGATTGGTGGTAGATGTTTTGCACAGTTTCCCTTGCCAGAGGCGGTCGTGCAAAAGAGTTTTGCGCAGAGGTGGCTTGCTGCAAATGCCGAGTTAGCTCGTCCACCTTCTTTTCTATGATAGAAACCTTGTCCAACCGACTGGCCATCAGTTCCAAGTCGACGGAAGTGGACAGGTCTAGCATCTCATGTGCCCCTCTCAGATTCGTCGATGCACGGGCATTCGTCCTGTCGAATAAGCCCATGGAGTCATTATTTATGGAGTTCTCGCACATGTTTTCGAGAATCTCCCACACCGTGTCCTCATCTTGACTCATGATGTTTCTTCCGCATGTTGCATTGATGAATAAACGAATGACTTCACGGAGTCCCTGGTAAAAAGACTGGACTTGTTCCCACTTAGGAACTCTGTGATGGGGGCACTTTTGCATGAGATCTAAGAATCGATCCCATGCTTCGTGAAGAAGTTCTCCCGGTTGTTGAGTGAAATGAGTGATCTGGTGGCGCAAGGCATTTGTCCGGCCAACGGGGAAGAATTTTTTCAAAAATTCGGACTGAAGTTCCTCCCATGTGTTGATCGAACGGGTCTGAGTTTGATACCAATGGCCGGCCTTGTCCAAGAGGGAGAACGAAAACATTTTCATGAGTAGGATGTCCCAGTTTTGTAGATCTGACCCGAAGGTTTGGGCCAGATGCTTGAGTTGTTTAATATGTTGGAATGGATCCTCAGAGTTAAGCCCATGAAACTTTGGTATGGCATGAATCATGTTGGGCTTCAGTTCAGAATTAGGACCTCCAATCGGGATTTGTACTCGAGGTTCAATCGCCACCGCAGCGGGATTATAGTGATCTCGCATCATAGGTCGCTGCGGTGGGTTTACAAAGTTTTGAAAGAGATCATTAAGGAGTTGAAGTTGGTGTTCAAGGTTATTCTCCTCTTCAATGGGTTGTGACATGATGGCAGAAGAAGGAGAACTAGGTTCTAAATCAGATGAAAGATTTATGTGGTGGGGTTGCTGCACAAACAAGGGTGTCGAGGCTTGGCCTCGACGAGAGTGAATTTCTAAAGGAGGTCTTAAGGGTGGTCTTAAGGACCTCCTACTGAACATGCACCGAAGGATGTGATGAGATTAGAAGGTGCTGGACCCAATTGAGACACCCAAAAATTGTTGGGTGACTATAGAGGTTTGGGGCGGATGGTACCCCTTAGTCAAAAAGGTCGTCCACTTGAGAAATACCTGGGCAGCCAGAGAGGGAGAGTCCCGCAAAGACCCCTACACGGTAGAGCGTCACCACGAGTTACAGGGTTTCCCCCACCCGACCTCTCTTGTCACTGCGGTTCCAGGTAGACCAGAATGGGGACCTTGACCTCCTAAGTCTACCTTTTTTACTTTAAGATCAAGGTGCTTAAGGTTCCACTTGAACTTTTAGTTTTTTTTTTTTTTTGAGTGAAAACGTGACCTAATTTTAAGGTTGGTTGACCCAAGGGATCAACTTCACCTCTTGTTCCTTTGAGAGCTTTTAGGTCCTTTCTTTTAAGGTTCAAATGGATTAAAAACCTGATTTGCTTAGGGTTCTTCTTGTATAGATCTTTTCAAGCAAGGTTTAGGTACATCTCTTTTGGAAAAATTTGTTTCTTTATTTAAGATAAGATGTCTCTAAAAACCCTAGCTTTTTAATCCTTAAATTGGCTCTAGTTGGTCCAATTTAGTTGCCACAAAATTTAGTATCTAGGGCTCAATCAAGAAAGTTTTAGCCCTAGTTACCTTAGTTGGATGAGCAAATAAAAATGTGCTGAAATAAAAATTAGGCAACTTGATGAGTTACTAAATATGAAATAGGTAGCCCTAAGTTGATTATTTTTTTTTCTTTTCAGATTTCGAGGGAGTTAAGAGAGAGGGCTTATGGAAATTACCTGTTCTTTAGAATGTCTGTTGTGCAGCTGCTCTTTTTTCCTTTCTGCTTTCCCTACAATAAGCACAACAAAAGAGAGGAGTTAGGTCAAATATTGGATCAAAAAGTTGTAATCAAAAGCTTTAAAAGTGCCCGTTGCTCCCCGGCAACGGCGCCAAAATGTTTATGCGGCTAGATCGTGTTTTAATAATTAATGCGTTGTAATATAGACAAAATTTCCCAAAAACGAATAAAGATTTTATATCTCGAAGACCAGAGTATCCGAGGTCGAACACAGGGAGAAATCTAAGTACTTTCAAAACTTGAGAATGCAACCTTTTAAATGAAAATAAGTATATCTGAGTTCAATGAGTTATAAAAAGATATTGCTCAGGGAAAACAAAAAATGGACGTCTGATACAAATATCAGACGTCTTAAAATGAAGCTCCTTTTCTCTCCCTCTATTTCTTTTCTTCCCGGGAAGGTTTGACATTCTTCTTTCTTTGCCTTTGCCTTCCTGAGTCTTCGTCTGCCCTTTGTCTTCTTCTTCAGTCTTCCTTGGTTCTACTTCCTTCACTGCCTTGCCTCTCTCCTTCCTTCCTTTCTTTTAGAGCCTCCTTCCTTCTTTCTTCTGTTTCCCTTTTGCGTTTCTTCTTCTCTGCCTTGGCTCTCGTCCTTGGCTGCGAAACTCCCTTCCTTCTTTCTTGCAGCGGTTAAGTACCTGTGTCCTGCACACAAGGTAGCAAAACTTATCCCTTCCCTCTACCCGCGCGTTTCTCTCTCTCTCTGCATACCGCTCACAGGAAGCTCTCCCGGAGCCACGTTAACGGGTCGGGTTGCGTACCTGGGACCAGGCGCACCGGCGTGTTATGGAGCACGAGGTGTGCTCGGTAGTGTGTCAGGTTGGATCCGCCAGGTCCGCGTGGTGAATCCGCGAATGAGGCGGGTGTGGGGCGCGTGACCTCACCCCAGGTGTGTCTGAGGCGATAAGGCTAATTCACAAAATCAACTTAAACCAGTGCGGTGCTTTGTGAACTCACAATGTGGGACTAACTGGAGCCTCTCCTTGTGCACGCCCATAGGAAGACTTCTTCGCAATCTCCTCAGCTGCAGCTTTGGTTCTCTTCGGTTGCTGGCTGGCTGCCTTCGCAGAAGTCTTCCCAATCCGCAGCAGCTGAAAACCTGGAGCCCTGAAGCCTAGAGCTCCGAAGAAGCTACTTCAAGGTGGCTTTAATGGCGATCGAGCCTCAGAATCTGTCAGACACGAATAAGGCCTCATGGCCTAATTAAACTACCGGAAGACCTTCGCCGTGGCACGGCGAAGGTGGTGCGATCTGTAGCAGGCCGCGGGGTGGCCTAGGCGTGAGTGCCTAGGTCGACCTGTGACCAGAAAGTTGGGTGTGTTCGGGGGTGAGTTGTGTGAGTATGGAGGGACTGTGGAGGGGCGGAGCATATTCAGTGGGATGAGGCGAAGCTTCTGAGTCGGTCGGTGAGTTGTATGGAGCTGCAGATCGACAGGGGCAACTCGCCGGAGGTTGGCCGGAGGTGAGGAAGGTGATGGTGGTTAGGCGTGGTCGAGGGTCGGTTTGAATGAAGTAATGTGGGAAAAGAAAGAAGGGAAAATGGGGAGTAGTTCTAACTTACTTGCATGGATGAAGGGGCCGAAGAGGCAGGCAGTCATATTGACTATCGCTGGAGAAGAAGCACCTAGAGGGAGAGAGCGGCGACGAGGAAATGGGCAGGGAAGCGTGGGCTTGGTGCGGCGCGACGTAGGAAGACTAGACGAAGAAAAATTTGCTGCTGGTATGGCAGCAGAGCGATGAGAAGGAGGAGGAGTGGTCGCCGGAGCTTGCGGGTTTCATGTCGGAGAAGGAAGAGAGGAAATTTTGAGAGATTCTCCGCCAAGACAAGCTTGAGATCTCGCAGAGGGTCGGAGGTCTTTTTATAGGTGCTAGCCGAACTTTCTGGTGCGTGGAGGGCAGCTTTCGGCCACAGCTATCTCGCTGGAGAAGGAAGGTGGTCGAGACCCAAATTTCTCATGCGTTCGCACAAGAGTTTGGAAAGAAATCAGAGATCAAGATCAGGCTTAGATGGAAGGAAATTCCTCAGAGAATCTCCCTTCCAATTCTGGGAGGAGATCTCTGAAGGATTTGAGCGTATCCCCCCTGTCAACCTCGCCAGAGAAGAATCTTCCCCAATAATGGTGGAAGGAATTGATTGTAAGGTCGATGAGAAAGATAGGGGGTTATTGTGATGGTTTTCGAAAGATAGGGACCAAAATATGATTGGGTGTACTAAATTGCAAAGTAGGTCAAGATGACCTCCCCATAGGTCCAAATTTTGGTACAAACCTAATTTAGACCTAAAGAATCCAATGGTGTAGTTGGATTTTAGGTTTGACCACATTTGATTGGACAATTTGCATAAAAACCCAATTTAGATCAATTGATGAGCTAGGACCCTAATCTAGGTCAAACTAGGTTCCAAAGGCCACTTTGAATGTTATAAACCCTAGGGGATATTTTTCCATGATTTTTAGAGGGTTTACTTGATTTTTATCCTGACCAGAACCTTGTTGAATTAAGCGGGTCTGTTTTAGGGTTACCAAGTGTCATTTAATTCCTAGATTGCACATGAACCCATTTCTGATTGATTCAACCCACTTTTTATCTCATTAAGACCATTTTACCTATGCTTTGTCTCTGAGAAATCCCATTTATGTACTGCAATGGTAAAATTGCAGTTTTAACCTTTATTTCATGTTTTCTTCTCAAAGCACTTATTCCTCCAATTAAGCCCTCTTCTAAGTCATGTAGGAGCTTTTATTCTCTTTATTAGGTCAAAATGAGCTAGTTATGGCTCATGATGAGGCTCTCATCACCTAAGTGTAAGCCGAGAACCAAAGGTTGGAACTCGATCGTACTATCAGAGCAAGCCAGCTCTGTCATTTTAAGCAAACTCCCGCCTAAGGCAAAAGACCTGAGCACCCCTCTGATCTCCTGTGCAATCGGTGATATACAATTCAACAGAGCTTTATCAGACTTAGGAGCCTCCATAAATTTGATACCTACATCCCTACTAGACTACTTTGAGGAATCCTAGGTTAAACCGACAGAAATGACTTTACAACTAGCCAACTGATCAATTAAGTCAACAAAAGGAATTCTCGAGGATGTCATAGTTAGGGTACATGATTTCTGTTTTCTAGTGGATTTTATTGTCTTAGACATGGATGCTCATGAGAATGTAAGGAATACACTGATCATACTAGGGAGACCCTTTTTGGCCACTGCTTGGGCCAATATCAACTATGAGGATTGCCAAATTGAATTAAAATTTGGGAGCAAGACACTAATGATCGACATCTTTAAGGCCTAACAAGGAATTAATTGTGGAGTCATAGAACAGATTTGTGATAGCAAAGCTGTGGTTGATGACTTTATCGAGGAAAACCCGGCTATTTTTTATCAACCACAAGAGGATCAAAACCTGCAATTAGAGGAGTCCGAACTCAACCTAGACATACCCATAGCTCCTTCCTTTGCTCCCGACACCCACCATGAACCACCCACTACTGCTGACAACCCAGTTATGGAATTAAAGCCTCTTCTCGATCATCTCAAATACGTCTTTTTGGTTCCAATCAGACGTTTCCTATGATTATCAACTCCTAACTCACACCTTATCAGGAAACACACCTGATTTCTGTTCTCCAGTAGCATCGGAGAGCCATTGGATGGACTCTCGGTGATCTGGCTAGTATCAGCCCTTCATACTACACACATCACATATACACTGAAGAGGGCTCACGACCATCCCGTGAAATGCAGAGATGCCTAAATCCAAATTTGCAAGATCTCGTGGAAAAAAAGATTATCAAGTTGTTAGATGCAGGGATCATCTACCCGATCTCCGATAGTAAGTGGGTGAGCCCAATCCAAATTGTGCCTAAGAAGGCAGGGCTCACCGTCATCACGACTGAAACCAGAGAAACCATGCCGACCCGTATAGCAAACTTGTGGCGAGTCTGCATTGATTACAGAAGACTCAATTCCTCCATGAAGAAGGATCATTTCCCACTACCATTCATTGATCAGATTCTCAAGAAACTAGCAGGAAATCCATTCTTCTGCTTTTTGGACGGGTACTTCGGTTACAATCAGGTCGCAATCCATCCCAAGGACCAAGAGAAGACCACCTTCACCTGCCCCTTCGGAACATATGCATTTCGAAGGATGCTGTTCGATCTTTGCAATGCACCCGCCACCTTCCAGTGGTGCATGCATGCCATATTCTCAGATATGGAAGGTGAATATCTTGAAGTCTTCATGGATGACTTGGTATTTGGTGAATCATTTGATGATTGCCTCTAGCACTTGGTCCAAATCCTCAGCCAGTGCATCGATGTGAACTTGGTTCTTTCTTGGGAAAAGAGCCACTCCATGGTACCTGAAGGAATTGTCCTGGGACATCTCATCTCTGAAAAAGGCATCCAAGTTGATCGGGCCAAGGTGAATCAAATTTCCAAACTCCCTATGCCTAGCTCAGTAATAGACATCCAATCCTTTTTGAGGCATTTCAGTTTTTACTGTAGATTCATTCCCGATTTCTCAAAAATCGCACGCCCCCTGACTAATCTTCTATCTAAGGATGTCCCCTTTGAAATCTCCAAGGAGTGTGCTCAGGCGTTTGAGATCCTGTGTGATCGAGTTAGCCAAGCACCTATCCTGCAGTCCCTTGATTGGTCTCAACCCTTTGAGATCATGTGCGATGCATCTGATTATGCTATGGGGGAAGTACTTGGGCAGAAAATAGACAAGAAACTCGTGGTCATCTACTATGCTAGCAAGACACTTGACGAGGCTCAGCATAACTATACAATTACTGAGAAAGAGCTGCTAGTCATAGTATTTGCCCTGGAAAAATTCAGATCATACCTTTTGGGTTCCCGTGTTATCATATACTTAGATCACATTGCAGTGAGGCACCTCCTTGCGAAGAAGGATGCAAAACCTCGACTAATATGCTAGATCTTGCTATTGCAAGAATTCGATCTCAAGATTCATGATAAAGCTAGAAAATAGAACGTGGTAGCTGACCACTTGTCCCATCTTCCTTCTTCCATCATCGACCCGTCTGGTCCAATCACCGAGCATTTTCCGGACGAGCACTTGCTAGCCATTCATAATCTCCCTTGGATTGCTGATATTGTAAACTACTTGGTTACGGGGAAAGTTTCACTAGATTGGCCGACTTCCAAGCGGGACAAATTGATTGCCGAGGCCAAGTACTATATTTGGGAGGAACCATACCTTTTCAACATCGGCAATGATCAGGTGATCCGGAGATGCATTCCTGATGACGAGGTCAATGATGTAATGTCGTTCTGTCACGACCAGGCCGGCGGTAGCCATTTCTCTGGGTGTAAAACCCTAACAAAAATTCTTCAATGTGGGTTCTTTTGGCCCACTTTGTTCGAAGATGCACAGACGTATTGTAGGGCATGCGCTCGTTGTCAAATCCTCGGCAACATGGGCCCATGGGATATGATGCCCTTGAACCTGATTATTATGTGCGAAATCTTTGACATAAGGGGAATTGATTTCATGGGACCCTTTCCCATATCTAACAGCTTCGAATACATTCTACTCGCTGTTGATTATGTCTCTAAATGGGTTGAAGCCATCCCCACAGGAACTAGTGATCATAAAGTTATCCTCCGATTTATCCAAGAGAACATCTTTACCAGATTTGGGGTTCCTAAGGCCATCATCAGCAATGGCGGGTCTCATTTTACCAATGTACACTTCCAGTCCCTGATGAAAAAGTACAGGCTATCGCATCGTATCTCGACTCCTTACCACCCCCAGACAAATGGATTGGCAGAACTATCGAATTGAGAGATCAAAAAGATCCTTCAGGTCACTATTTGGCCTGATAGAAAAGATTGGTCTTCTCACCTTCTAGAAGCCTTGTGGGCCTATAGGACCTCCCACAAGACCCAATTAGGCATGTCTCCCTTCAGATTAGTGTACTGTAAGGCATGTCACCTTCCCATCGAGATGGACCATAAGGCTTATTGGGTAGTACGGAAGTGCAATCTAGGTCTAGTGAAGGCTGGAATACTCCACCGGTTGCAATTAAGTGAGATCAAGGAACTACGCAATGATGCGTATGAGAACTTGCGTATCTACAAAGAGTGGGTTAAAGCCTTCCATGATAGGCACATTGTACGAAAATCTTTCCACCTTGGTCAAAAAGTTCTACTCTTTGATGCCAAACTCAAACTTTTCCTAGGAAAACTCAGATCAAAATGGATTGGACCATTCTTGGTGAGACAAGTCTTTGGAAATGGAGCTATTGAAATCAGCCAACCTATCTTGATTCAGAACCCTTTGCTGTGAACGGTCAGTGACTCAATCCATTCATTGAACTCACTGATACGAATAGGGTAGAGGCATCTTTTGATCTCCATTCTCTCTGAGTTTATTGCGCCTGGCTGATGGCGTCAAACTCAGCACTTAACGAGAGGCAACCCGTCATCTTTTTGAAAAACCTGAAACCCTTCTTGACACATCTTACGTTGAACTCATATTGCACTTTAGGGTTCATCCATTGGAATAGTCGACTCCACCTCAGGTACCCGTACCTGAGTTTGAAATCATCCGCAATAGTTATCCTGACCCATTAACCCATCCAAAATCAGATCTAATGAATGATCTAAGCTGAACTCAAACCCACCTAATTTACAATTAGGACATTGGAAATCGTAGGCATGGGGGGTATTAAAGTGCAAAACGCTGTGAAAATCACTTCACAAGAAAGGGTTTCATCAAAAAAATCACATATTCCAAAAACAGAAAAAAATTTGAAAAAAAACAAAAATAGGAGGAAATTTTGAGTGAATTGATTGCATATCATGTTTAAGGAGAAAAAGGAGAGGAGATAAAAATGTCAAAAAGGAGCACAATTTGAAAAGAAAAGAAAAAGAGATAGTCATTAGTAAAAGATTAAGAAATTGACTCAATTCTAGACCAAATCAAAAAGAAAGAAAATGAAAGACAAAAAGTGCTAAGAGACAAAAGAGATTAGTATGAACGTTGATCTTAGGCCTCTTAGGCTGCGATCTTAGGCTTAAAAATTCAAGTATTCGCTAAGATCTGGATAGTCCTTAAGAGGTTGGGGAAAATGCAAAGCTTAAGTATTAGGTCTAAGGCTTAGGGATTATTCAGCCTCTTTAACTAACCTCTGGTTTGTGAGATTCGGTAACCTAAGCACCCTAATCCACACACAGTCTGGTTCAGTGCGCTTAAGTATCAAAATCACGTAAAGGCGTTAAATCTATTCAGAAAAAGTTACCTAGATTAGAAGTGACTGATCAGCACAAGTTGATTTGGACGAGTTCCCAGCTCAAAGAGGTGGGAAATTCCCCTCAAAGATGGTCAATAACATATCGTCTCCTCAGTGCTTGTCTCCTAGGATATCTAAATATCCTACCGAGGGCATGTAAGCACCTTGTGCTAGTTCAAATGCCATGGGTGGTATTATCACGAAATGTCAATTGCCAAGGTCTGGATTTAGCTACAGAATGCCATGGGTGGGATTATCTCAAAATCTTGAAAGCCAGGGTTCTGGGGGTTGCCATGGGAGGTGCTATCTCGAAGCATCGATTGCCGGGAACCCTACAAGGATTGATGGAGGGAACTAGGAATCCGATACAGACCGTGCTGTAAAGCTAATCCAAGGCTAGAAATAAAAAAAGAGAGAAAACTCTCCAAAAATAAATAAAAATTCTTCTATCTCTCTCTTACAAAAATGCACTACAAACTAAACTTGGGCTAAAACATGTTACAAGCATGGGTGCTTTAACCGCGGAGTTCAACAAACCTTAGGTTAGTCCCTGTGGGCCTTAGAAACCTTCGTAGGGGACTTAAGCTAGAGCTGGTCAGGTTCGGATCTTGGTTGATACTTGATTACCTCTAGGCCTACCATCAGCATTCTAACCTAATCTACAAAAGAAAGCACACATTAGAGTTTTGAGCATAGAAAGGCATATGGTCTAGAATTAAGGATAATTCCATGAGATTTTGCTAAGGGACTAGCAAAAGCTACACATGGGGGTATGATGGGAACACCATCATGAGCCATAACTAGCTCATTTTGATACAATTAAGTCAGTAAATACTCCTACACAACTGTTAGAGAGCCATATTTCATTGCAAAGTCATTATGAGGGAAAGACAAGAAAATAGGGTTAAAACTATAGTTTTACCATCATATCATGAATGTAGTACAATCACAAGTTTTCTAAGGGGGTAATTAAGGGTCAAATAGTCTTAAAAGTTTAACAAGTGGGTTAGAACTGACAAAAAAGGGTTTGCACGTATTTTAAGAATTAAATGACTTTTGAAACTCTAAAAATAGACCCGCTTAATTAATTGAGGTTTTGGTTAGGATAAAATTCACTTAAAGCCTCTAAAATTCATATAAAAATATTCTCTAGGGTTTGGAACCTTCAATTTGACCATCAGAACCCGTTTTAACCCAAAACAGAGTCTCAGACAAACATTTGCCCTAATTTGGGTTTTTGCATAAATTACCTAGTCAAACATGGTCAAAACATAAATCTAACTTTACCATTGGATTCCTTGGGTCCAAGTTAGGTTTGTACCAAAATTTGGGCCCAATATGAGATCACCTTGACCAAGTTTACAATTTGGTCCAGTAAGACTCTTTCTCTCTTTCTGACCCTTACTTTTGAATTCTCTTACAAATAGCCCCACAACTTCTTTGTCTTCTTCACAAGAAGGTCCCTACATCATTTTTGGAAGGTGAAACCTTCACCGTCAAGTTTCGAGCAAGGATTTCTCGCTCGATTCTCAATCAATCCCTCCCAAAATTGATACGGGATTCCTTGGGAAGTTACCTTCCATTTGAGCCATTCCTTGGGCTCTAAGACTTTCCCAAAAGATCACGCGAACCTTTCAAAGGTTCGGGTATCCTACTTCGCAAGCACCTTCCAAGCTTGAAAGATTCCTTCCAAGCTTGGAAGGGCTTCCTATGGCCTATAAAAGAGACACCATCGCATGACCGTGCATTTTCAGCAAGTCTTCTCACATCTAACGGCCTAAAAAACCCTCTCTGACCATCGAAGAGCCCTACTCAAACGGCACCCTTGGATCTCCCTCCTCCGACCATCCAACCATCAAATTGGATGGCCTAAACTCCTCTCTTCGTCGCGACCCTCCCCAGCCAAAGCTAGGGCGTTCCTCCATCTACATCGCCATCGTCGCTCCGTCGCATCTTCCTCCTTCTCCGGCTCCAGTCGACCAACATCGGAGCCATCCACCTCCCTATCCTCTCTCTAACCACTTCGTTAGCTCCCTATCTCTTTCTATTTCATTTTTTCACTGTCACAGACACACAACCACCAATCGCTGCATTCACCCTCATCTTCTGCATCTCCAGCTGCTCCTCCAGCGAGGCATATCTGCCACTACACTCCATCCTCCTCGCCAACCAGCGAGGCATCTCCAGCCGCTCCTCCAGCGAGGCATATAAGTGGAAGGGGATTTTCACACCAGTAGCAGCATATGATAAGCTTATAATTTCATCTCGATCAGCCAAAAGTGTTGTGATTGGAAGGAAAGTTTGGAATTTGAAGGCTCCTTTGGAGGTCCAATTTTTTGTGGTTGTGAGAAGAGATGGCTTGGTAACGGGTGACCTACGCCAAAGAAGGATGGGAACTACTACCCAATTTTGTCAACTTTGTGAACTACATAATGATATTAGCCGACACATTTTCTCTTCGTGTATGGTTACATACTATGTGTGGAGAGCTATTTGCAGGGAACCGATCCCCACCTGGGAAGGTTTATGGGATCCTATTTTATTAAGTAATAAGCCATGTGTGTATGGTGGCAATGCTATGGTGTGTGTGGAGAACGAGAAATGAGCATTTACTTTAGGAGAGGCAGGTGTGCGTGGAACATACTATGAGAAATTGTTGGTCTCTCATACATATGTGGGGATCCACCCTGTAATTGTTTTTCTATTTAATTATAGCAAATAAAAGCTCTCACAGACAGCTATCGATGATTCGATATCTCTCCTTCCAATTTCAAAAAAACTACAGCTTCATGGCTCTCTAAGGCTAGTTCAGAATCGGTATCACCTACAGTTGGATCCTCCCAACCCATATCAAGATCAGGCATGTCAACTTGCATGAAGTTTGAATTTGATTCAATTTGGGTTTGGGGTCCATAACAACCTCTATTTTCAAATTTGGGATTTGGGAAATCATGTTGATCCTCAATTTTGTTCCAAGGTGTCTCATCAGTTTCTGAGGGGATATGTGGGTATTTTTGATTGATAGCTTCATACACCATATTTAGTAATTTTCCACGTTCCTCCATGAGACCTTGGTGTTTTTCCAAAATGGGGGATTTGACCAACATTGTAGATACTCATTGCTATGTAATTTCCTCAATTCAATATATTCTAATAAGAGATAATCCCAGGTTGAACCATGTATCATTTGTGTCAAAATTATTACAACACAGTTCATAATGTGAGTTGCTGTTTTTGAAGCATTAACTTGAAAGTGCCTAGATGGATCAGAGGTTTTGTAATATTCATCATGATGTCTAAGAGCATCCTTAATCATCTTTTCTTTCATGCTCATTTGGGATTCAGGTTTCCTACAAATTCCTCCTAAATTGTTAGGTTGCATTTTCAAATCAGCTAGTGGATCAAGATGTAGAATCAAATTTAGGTTCAGCTTGAACTGATCAAATTAGATCAGAAATCTCACAGAAGATCAACTCTAATGAGGCCTCTAGGTCAACAAACTAGGGACCTTTCCTATGTATGTGCTCTAAAGAATAAATGAGAGACTGGATATGAATTGGACCCAATCAAGGCACCCAAAGATTTTTGGATGACTAAGGCTATTTCGAGGCGGATGATACCTTTGAATCAACAATCCACACACTCGAGAAGAACTTGGGTAGCCAGGAAGGGAGAGTCCCTTAAAGACCCCTGCATGGTAGAGCATCCCCACGGGTTACAGGATTTCCCCCACCCAACCTTCCTTATCACTGCGGTTCCAAGTAGACCGGAATGTGTGAATTGAGACCTTAAGTCTACTAATTTTAGTCCTAATTTGTGCCTTGGGTTTCACTTGATTAGAAGTTGATTCAATTTGTGACCTACTTTGGAGGTTGATTGGCCCACAAAGTAGTCCAGCTTGACCTGACTTGCCCTAAAGGATAGGATGAAATTTGAGTCAAGACCCAAAAATTCACCCTCGATTGACTCTTAGGTTATTAGGTTCAAATATTTTAAGATTCAAGTGAATTTAGAGCCTGCTTTGTAGGGTTTTTCCTAGAAAAGATATTTTCAAATAAGGACTTGGGTAGTACACAAATGTGGGAAGATCAATTTCCTTTAATGCATGCAAGTGTGTATTAGCACTTCAAAACCATAAAGTAGAAACCCTAAATGGTTCTCTTTCAAGTCCAACTTAATCGCAAATGTAACACCTTGGACTCAAACAAGAAAGTGAGTAGTCCAAGATGTTTATAATTTAAGTGCAAATCCCTAGTAGGTATAGGAAATCAGGGTTGGGAATTCTAGTCAAATCGTCTCATCTTCAATCAAATATCAAATTAATTTCGCAAATTAGGAAACTCTTGCCTTTGAATGATAAGTACTAGAAAATAAGGCAGGTGAAACCTAATTAGTTTTGTTTCCTTTTCCCTTTCCCAAGAATAGGAGGTTGATTAGGGAAGAAGAGAGAGTTTACTTGCCCTTGGAGTTGTTGATTGTGCGAAAGATCTCTTCGTGATGCACTTTGCAAAATCACAAGCAAAGCAAATAGGGCAAGTTAGTGCTCAGATAAATCAAGAAAGATAAGATTAGTGGTGAATTTTGCATTGCTCCTCAGCAATGGCGCCAAAATGTTGAAAGGCGAAATGAGAAGTTTTTAAGGATATGGTCATCGTAGTACACTCCTAAATCACACAACAAACACTTAAATTTCTAAACTCAGAATGTAATTGGAGTCCGACGTAATTTGCAGGTGATTGCACAGCAATCATGTAACCTAAATCACCTGAATTAAGTTAGATTCTAGCATAATATAGGAACAATGCATTCATAAGCATTGTAATTCGCATAATAGTTAGTTTGTCAGCTGCATAGATAATATTATCATTTTATGACCTAAAAGAGAGACGAAAAAAATTACAGATGATTCGAGGCCACGAATGACAAATCAGACCATACAGATCTGATCTTGACGACGATGGGAGTCCAACGCTTCCAGAATCGTCTCGATTAGACAACCATACCATCTTGAGCAAGTTCATAAAAGAACAGAGGCCACGGAGCCAAATGACAAAGATAAAAGCCTCAGATGAAAGATCTGACAGCACGAATGGATCCGGATTAACAATCATGGTCCAACGACACAAAAATCAACTCGATCGAAGGCCTACATCACCATTTACAAAGAAGAGCAGATGGACGGCCACGATGGCTCCGCGTGGCGCCATCGCAGCCACCCTTACTGCACCCCCAATCTCTGAAGGAAGAAACGAGGGCTGTTTGATCAACATCCAACGACCAAGAAGCAGCCACATCACCTGATCTGCCCCCGTCCTCATCAAAGAAGAACACATCTCAGCTGTTGGATCTCTATCTAACGACCGAGAGTGGAGTTGCCTAATTCCTACTCGCGACATAAAAGGTGGTACAGCGTAGCGATTAGCACTTTCCCCCACAAGCAGCAGATGCAGGATCAATTCGCGCTCAGCGTAAATTTGGGAAAGTTGGTAGGGTGTAGGCGCTATTGACCATCAGTTGGAGATTGAAGGGCGGATAAGCGAACACGTGGCATGATCAGAGCTCTCCGTTGCTGCATGCGCGATCCAATGCACGCATAACCTACAATCTCACACTCTTTTCAATAAAAGTGATGCCATGCTTAATTTAAGTCGTCCGACTGAAATCAAAGTGCAGGCATTTTGAATGAGCAGCATGCGCAAAGAGAGGAACACGAGCAGGCGGGTGCGTGGTGCACGCTGAACCAGCCGATCAAGATTCGACGACATAGGAGCTACCATGTGTCAGCTAGAGAAGCAATCTACATGATGAATGCTCAAATGAAGGTGTTTTGAGGCACGATTTGATCCGTTGATCTCCTGATTGACGAATCTGATCGCCCTGGAGTTACACGATTTTAGGAGAGAAAAAACCCACTTTTCCCCTTATCAAAGCTATAAAAAGAGGGCTAGGGTCCGCTATTGAAGGCATCTTCGAGACATCTCTTCGATCTCAAATACAACTTCCACCATCTTTCTTCCAAACCTCTCTCCCTCTGCAAGTCTACTCTGACCTTCGTCTTGGCACTCTGGATCTGAAGTGCTGCCATGCTTCACATAAGAATCCCACATGCGGCATCATCTTATCTCTCTCTCTTTCTCTAGTTATTGCCTAGCATAGGAATCTCTATTTTGAAAAACTATTTTGATCTTCTACATATCTAATCTATACATATATACATATATATATCTATTTAAAGTGAGTTTTCTGAAACGCGTCCATACAAAAATCGTGATTGCCTCCCTACGAACGACCCGGTACTCACCGATCCTTATAAATTTATTTGTTCCGTCGCGATTGGCACTACGACAATAATATCTACCTTTTCAATTGAGTCTCGTATCGACGAACAAGTTGGCACCGTTGCCGGCCAAGAAACGGAAATTTTTGAAGCTTTTCAATGCTTATACGAGATCTCTAACTTGCTATATTTCCGTTGATTTTAGGAAGCATGAAAATCTGAACAGGGCACGACAAACAAAGAAATCGCAAGTTCGAATATCAGGTAAGTACTTGTAGTTTATATTAGTTAGATTTAGAAAATTTAGGATTTGCTTGAACCTTAGGATTAGCTAGAATTTGCTTGCTTATTGGAAAAAAAATAATCTCTTTTTAGTGATTTTCTGGATAAAAGAAACTCTTAACTTATAAATTTAATTCCTGAAGATCCGCATGTTCAAAAATTCACACATTTATACTGGACGTGAGTTTTGATATCAGGAGCACCATATCCAAATTTCATACAAATTGAAGCTATAGAAAATTTGTAAAAATTCACATATTGATCTATTATCAAAACTGTTATTGTTCCTGATTTTTCAAAGTTCAAGATATCATAGGAATTTTCTTACAACTTTGATTGACTTTAAATTTATGGCACTAAATTTCAAAGATAATCAATAATTTAGGAAAAATCTGAAAAAAATGTTTCTTGTACATTTGATTGAACGAATAATTCATTCACTAACTGAGGGTCAAAATGGACTACAAAATCTCTAGTACACTTTAAATCTTAAAAAAATATAAAAAATGCATTAAAATTCTTGAAAAATATTTTTTAAGTGCCTAGTTAGTGGTGTAATAGGACCAATTGATTGTATTGCTTGGGTCACACCACTAATATGATTTTTGGACTAAAAAGAACATCTAGCAACTATCTGTGCTTAGGGTTTCACATTAAGGGTAGAGGACACCTGCATTTCCATATTTAAAGGAAATCTATCCAACAATTGGGATTTGCAAAACTCTTGTGTGCCTCATCAAAATCTTGATTGAAGATATTAACTCAAGTAAACCCTAAAATGCATTAATACAAACATTTGAATTTTAAAATTCACTTAATCATAAAAAAATTGCTTGTGAACCCTTTTGCCTGAACACTTCACACATATGAAATTAATTTTAAGGGTAAACACCCTGCTAATGCCCATCATATTCCAAAATCACATCAAACCTAAGCCTAAAACTGAGTAGACATGCCCTAGGCAGGATTAATCTTCTTGGGGACTTGAAATTAGATTGGGTTAAGGTCAAGGCTTTATCTACTTGGACCCACTAGTGACAAGAGATGTTGGTGCAGTAACCGCGTTAACCCTTGGTGGTGTCCCACCATGTGGGGTGTTCTAGGGTGTTCCACCCTTTTGGCCAGCCACGTAATTCAAGGGTTGATCTAATACACTCATGTTTTGGGGAGCCAAGATTATGTCTATTTAGGGTTAACACTCTAAGGACCAGTTGGATTGCTTGGATTGAAAGGGTGGGGTATTCCCTCATCTCTCTTCTCCCTCTCATCTACAAACATTCTTATAGTGCATGCAAGGTAGAAGATCTCAAAATCCTGATTTGCTACCACCATTAGAAAGAAATCCTAGGAGAAGACCTATTTATCCAGAATTAGAATCTGAACCCTCTACAATGGCTAGTCACCATGAGGAAGAGGAGATCAAAGAGGAAGAACAAAATCTGGATCTAGTGACCCTCTCACAGAGGCAGATCACTAAGCAGGGCCAGCACCAAGACAGGCAGATGTAGGTCATCGTGTAGGCCATCACTCGACTCCAAATTGGGAGAGCTGACCAACCTCTCTGTGACTTTTACAAGCCTCCTAATGCCCAACCTGAACCCTTTGTCAGGGCACTTTAGGATGGGGAAGATTTTGAACTCAAACCTCAGATTATCATTCTGATTCCCCACTTCTATGGCCACGATTCTAATGACCCCTTCCACCACCTTGAAGAACTTCTACACATAGGAGGGACCTTTGGCCCTAGGAACATGAAGGAGGGCACCTTGATAATGAAAATGTTCCCATTCTCCTTGAAAGATAGAGTTGTTCATTAGTTGAAGACTATTGGTAGACCAATCTTGACTTGGGAAGATTTGAGAAGCACATTCCTAAAGAAATTCTTTCCCATAATGAAAACCAATGCCCTTAGATGTGCCATTACAACTTTAGAGGGGCATCCTGGGTTTGGGACCAACTTCTTTAAAGCTTTGGAGAGGAAGAGAGGTGAAGGGATATTTGAAATGTGGGGGTCGTAGGACTTTTTGTAGGTATAAAGGTTGGGGGCAAAAAGGTCATTTTATGTTAAAACATTAATGTAAGGCCTTTAGTGATGGAATTAAGCATCACTAAAGCCCTTGAATGTGGGCATAGGTGCCGCTCACGCACCCGCTGCTTCTTCTTTAGTCGTTGAAATGCTTCATCATGTCCAAGCATTCTCGGCCATCTAATCACGAGATCGGACAGCTAAGAACTCATCTTGCCTGGGTCTTCATTGCACACCTGCACGTGCGATGGCGTGTGCAGAAGCATGTCAAATCATGCGTGCAGTGCAATTACTCATCCATGCGACCATGTGGCTGCTCCTCGACCGCTTGATCCTCATCTGAAGGTGCAATTTCGCCTACACCCGCATCCTCTACTGATTTGAGGGACGCCACACTTCAAATGCACACCCTACGTACGCGAGTTCGAGTCACAACCAACATGCGAAGTACTCTTCTTTGATGTGTTTTGAATCCAAGTGCACTCGCTCTCAGCCATTGGATCAAGATCCAACGGCTGAGATCAACCGAGCGGGTGAGGAGAGAGAGGGCGCAGTGATCCTCATGTATTAGCTGGGCTAGTTTGGGCGGCCGAGATGGCACCACGTGGTGCCATCTTGGTCTCCCATCTTCTGTGACTTGTAGAAGGTACCACAGATGTTGGATTGGGTCAATTTTCACGTCGTTAGGCTACAATTATCGATCCAAACCCATCCATGCTGTCAGATTTGTCATCTGAAGTGCAGATTGACACCACATGGCCCTTGATCTCTGACCTTCCTTGGATTATATCTGATGCTACAGAAGTCTGATTGAGGCGATCTTGGAGTCGCTGAACTCCAATCGTCACCCTGATCAGATCCATATAGTTGGATCTTCGATCCGAGGCCCCGATTAAAAGTCTCCTTGTCCTTGGCCACCAAAAAAAAGAAATTACTATACAATTTGTACAATTTGACCTAAATGCATGATGATGCATGTTATGCAAAATTTACAATGCATGATGCTAATTTGATACTAAGAACATGCATTAATAAACATTTTTTACTATTTAGATGTATGCACATCACACCCCCATGCCTATCTTTTGCTAGTCCTTAGCAAAAACTATATGCAATTTATAAGAGAATTAGGTCGGATTTCTTGGGAAATAGCTATTTTTCAGCACTTAGAGATTTCAACTATGACCTGAACTACAAAGACACAACAGCGCCCGAGTGTCTGCCAAAATGCAGATTGCCTTAAGCCCTTGCCTTATTCAAAGAAGGATCTTTTTCTTCTTTTCTTCATTTCTATTTTTTTGGATTTTGAGTTTAGGGTTTCGGTGCAACTTTCTATAGCCACTCAACCCATCCAAGACTCAAACCCTAAGTTCTAAGCATCTTTGTGTGAAATGTGATAGACTCACTGGTCGGTGATTAGAACAGACTTCGGGTTTCTATGCCCGTAGGTGACCTTGAAAAGAAATTCTGCTTAAAGGTGTATCTATTCGACCGGTAGCTTTCTCCCTACTTTTATTTTTATGGGGTCAACACAAGGGTGAACCCAGTGTATATCTCCCCAGCTTATTGTACTTCTCCGATTCTTCCGAAGGGTTTTGGAATTATATGTGCATTTCTTGAGCTGGGTTCTTGACAACCTACCAATGGGCTGTTACCCACGATAACTTGCCAGCTATACTCGTGTGATGAAGTGTGGCTTATTTCTTTTTCATTTCATTTCTCCTTTTATAATTTTTTCTTTTCATTTTGGATTTTTTTTTCCATTTTTTTTTAAGGAGGTGGCTTCCCTGATTCAAGATTTACCTAAAGGCAACAGGGAAAGAATGGTCTTGTGACTGGACTCCGGACAACCTACCAATGGGCTGTTACCCACGATAACTTGCCAGCCATACCACCCTAGAAGGTTCATTAGCTACTCAATTTCCATGAAAATCATTGAAAATCAAGTCAGTGCAAATAGTATGTAGATGCTTAGACTTAATATCCCCTCAAATCAGAGGGCATGTTGATAAGTCATGTACTTATTTAACCAATTAATATAAATTCAGAATGGAAAGGGCTTGATAAATAAATCCACATTTTAGTGGACACCCAGGCTAATTAAGCCTGAAGACCTGAAGGGTCTAAGTGTTCAGATCCTACTGTATTATTCCCTAAGGTTGAAAAATCCTAATGCCCAATTATTCTTTCCTAATTCAATTTTTTCATTTTTTTAATTTATTTTTTTTAATAAAGAGAAAAAAATAAGTAGAATTTACAAGAATTCCACATAGTTGACAAAATGATTTAGAAATGAATCCACCCCCCATGCCTAGCTGATGCAATGTCCTCATTGAAAATAAAAGGCATGAAAGGAAAGGTAGAATGCAGAAGATATCACCTGAATATGATGCTTGCGTCAGCTCTGAGTTAGACTGTACATGTACTGAGTTTAATGCCATCAGCTAGGTGAAGTCCAACTAAAGAAATCACGATATGATTAGAGCAACCGTGTCTGAGATGGCTTCTGAAATAATACGGTCAACAAAAGGCTTCAAACGTTGACCATTGACTTTAAAAGAATTACCCATCTTTAGGTTGGAGATCTGAATAGCCCCGTTTGGAAATTTTGATCGATGATGAATAGGCCGTTCCATTTTGACCTAAGTTTGCCGGGAAAGAGCTTAAGTCGAGAATCAAAGAGCCAGACCTTCTGGTTCAACTCAAAGCCCTTTCAGGATATCAATTGGTCCTGAAGAGCTTTTGTTCGAGCCTTATAGATCTTGGCATTCTCGTATGTGTCATTTCTAAGCT
Source organism: Thalassia testudinum (assembly GCA_037157565.1). Lineage (NCBI taxonomy): Eukaryota > Viridiplantae > Streptophyta > Magnoliopsida > Alismatales > Hydrocharitaceae > Thalassia > Thalassia testudinum. The sequence continues at coordinate 2,815,613 of JAZHRO010000080.1, forward strand.
CCTCCAACTCAGATAGTTGGAGTTTCCTAGTCTTTCCGGCTAAACTCAAATCCAAATTACATTGTTTGATTGCCCAGAATGCCCTAAGTTCAATCTCTATGGGTAAATGGCACACTTTTCCATACACCAGACAAAACAGTGACATGTCGATAGGCATTTTGTATGCCATACAATAAGCCCAAAGAGCGTCCTCAACCTTTTAAGTCCAATCTTTACTATCAGGTCTAATCATTTTCTGTAGAATTTTCTTGATCTCCCAATTAAAGATCTCGGCCTATCCATTCGCTGGGGGTGGTAAGGTGTGGAGATTCTGTGATTTACCCCGTATTTTGCCAATAAACTACGGAACTAAGCAATAGTGAAATGAGTACCACCATCATTGATGATGGCCCTCGAAATCCCGAACCGACTGAAGATGTTCTTGATGAAATCGATGACCACCTTATGGTCATTGGTTCGGGTGGGAATAGCCTCAATCCAGTTGGACATGTAATCAACAGCGACGAGAATGTATTGGTGTCCAAATGAAGAGAGGAAGGGTCCCATGAAATCGATGCCCCAAATGTCGAAGATTTTGATAGGAAGAATCGAGTTTAGAGGCATCATATCTCTCTTGGTTATGCTCCCAAGTGCCTGGCAGAGAAATGTCCACCACACGCAGATGCATGGTAGAACTTGAGTATACTTTGGAATTCATTCTCCAAAACACATCGGCGACTAATCTGATCATAGCCGATGTAGTACAGTTCAGGGTCCTCCCAGAAATAACATTTGGCCTCAAATTTGAGTCTATCTCATTGTTGCTTGGTCCAATCCTAGGGGATTTGACCAACGGCCAAATAATTTATAACGTCTGTAAGTGATAACGATGGCTTCGAGCGATAACCGGGTGTTATTGTTATGTCGTTGTAATATAGCCAGTTATTGCCATCATTTCAAATATATAAAATTTTTTTACTCGGAAAATAAAAGAGTTCCCGAGGTCGAACTCGCACCCCCGCCTCCTCCGTGACCTTCCCCGCAGGCGCGCAACCCTCCGCGCGCGCCTGCAGGCCCGTTCCCCGTCTCCGCCTCTGCTCTGTCGCCTCTGCAATTCCACCCGCGACAGGCCGCTGCGCGCACTGCAGCGGCCGGCTACGGCCTCGTGCCGACCCCCGCGAACCTCTGCAACCCTCCGCGACCGACTGTAGACTCCCCGCCGCCATCTCCGAGCACGCCATCGCCCGCTCTCCGTCCTCGCACCCGGTCTGCAGGAGACGTCTCACGTCCACTGCACGAAGGCGCGGTGCACCGCGACGATCAGACATCCGCCTCCACCTTCAGACGACGTAGAGTCAGACGTCTGCCGCCTCCGGCAGACGTCTTAACTCGCGCGTCCGCGAACACTCCTTCGCCCGCTCTCTCTCTCCGCCGATCTCTCCTGCCCGCTCTTTCTCTCTCTGGCGCTCTCTCTCTCTTCGCGATCTCTATCTCTCTCTCTCTCTCTCTCTTTCTTTTTTTTCACTTACAGCAACACACACACACCCATTCACCGACACACACACTCACACACTAATAGTAACTTATATACATACATATATATATATATATATATATATATATATACATATACATATATCTATATATATATACTTATATATACATAGTATATCTATATAGTTATGTATACATACATATAATATAATATATATATGCATATACATATATAATATATATATATATATATATACACATACTCATATACATATATATATATATACATATCTATATACTTATACATATACACATATATATATACATATATATCTAGATACATATATACTTATATACATATATATATATATATATCTATATAGTATTATATATATATACTTATATACATATATACATAGCTATATACATATATACATACATATATATATATATATATACACCTATATATATATATATATCTATATATATCTATACATATATACTTATACATTTATATACATACATATGTACATATATTTTCACGTTATTTATTATACGCTGTATCGCGGGGATATCTGCACCAGTTGCTGATATTCCCTGATACACGCATACAAAAAAGCGTGGTCCCATACATCATCCATCCTCCATCCACACTCCACGCGGCACCTAGTCGTGTTGGTTGCGTCTCTCTAGACGTCGGCTGACTCGACATAGTGCTACAGTCCATCGTCACCTCCACCCCCACCCCTTTATATATATACTACATATAAATATATATCTATAGCTACTATATCTACTTTCTATCTGATAGCTTCCTTCTTAGTAAAAAGATAAGAAAAGGTATAAAAGTGAAAAGATAATCTTTGATTTGCAGGTACCCCGTCTTGCAAGTAGCAAGACGTGTTTTGAAACTCTGTTTTGGCTAAAAGCCAAGGACACAATTTTGAGGGTGTGCCTCAAGAACAAGGATTACCAGAAAAAAAACCTAAATAAGAAAAATACCAAAAACAGAATAAACGAACGGAAGAGACGCGTTTTAAGGAAAACGTAGAAACTCGACTTGAACCCCACTTCCCTGAGTTCGACCCTGGGCTTAAAAGTGACAAGATAAAATCAATTAGGCCAGGTTAAAAATTTTGTAAAGAGATGGTTAGGTCTGAATTAGGTTAACCACTATACACATTTCAACGGTAAAAATATCATATTAACAACCTATCCGGGCCGACCATCATAACTTTTCTGGCGCCGCTGCCGGGGAGGTGCGCTTTCGAGTAAGTTTCTATCCAATTCCTTTAAATTTGTCTCTTCTCTCTTCACGGGTATTGTTGTTTTTTGGTGTGCAGGTGAACTTGGTGGAAGGAGAAGGAAAGCAGACGAAGTCGGGAACGAGAGCGGATCCAAGGCGGGAATGAGAGCGTGAAGACGCCGACATCGCATTGGAGCTCCGCACACATTGCCGAACAAGTAGGTTTTCTTTTCTCATCAAATTAGGGTTAACTTGCCACCACAATAAAAAAAAAAAAAAAAAAAAATTTTAAACTAAAAACTAGAAAAACTTCTTGGGATTTCTTGAGGGCAAGTGGATTAAAATTAACTTGATTGATTGGTTGTCTTCACTCCCACTGCCCCGGGATTTCCCGCCTTACTTCGCATAGCAAAAATCCGAGAATCTTGATTCTTAGATTTTTCGCCGTGGGAAGTATTCTTTGAGGCAAAGAAAAAGATTGCTTGTATCCCTCTTTTGCCTCACTTATCTTTAATTCAGGATCACATTTTTGGTGGGGAGACTTGAAACGCTCCCTGTAATCATCAGTTCAAAATTAACCATGGAGCAGGAGTGCAAACTAACTAAGGTCCTCCTAGAACACAAGGCAGCTATTGGGTGGTCCTTATCAGACTTATCTGGTATTAGTCCCTCCTACTGCACTCATCGTATATATACGGAGGAGGAGGCTCGACCTTCTCGCGAGATGCAGCGACGTCTCAACCCTAACATGCGGGAGGTCGTTAAGAATGAAATCATTAAGTGGCTGGATGCGGGTATAATCTACCCGATCAGCGATAGCCCCTGGGTGAGTCCGATTCACGTTGTGCCCAAAAAGGCAGGACTCACCATCCGTGTCAATGACAGGGGCGAATCCATCCCTACACGCACTCCTACATCTTGGAGAGTGTGTGTAGATTATAGGAAACTCAATGCTGCAACCAAGAAAGATCACTTCCCGCTACCATTTATTGACCAAATCCTAGAGCGGTTAGCGGGAAATAAATTTTTCTGCTTCCTGGATGGATTCTCAGGATATAACCAGGTGGCAATAGACCCCCGAGACCAAGAGAAAACCACTTTTACTTGCCCTTTCGGCACCTTCACCTTTAGAAGGATGCCGTTCGGACTTTGTAACGCGCCAGCAACTTTCCAGAGATGCATGCTGGCGATATTTCATGACATGGTGGGTGACTTTCTCGAGGTCTTCATGGATGACTTTTCAGTCTTTGGACCATCTTTCGACGAATGTCTTGCCAACCTGACTCGCATCCTTAGGAGATGTATTGATGTAAACCTCGTGCTTTCCTGGGAAAAAAGTCATTTTATGGTGCACGAGGGAATTGTTCTTGGACATATCATCTCCGATAGGGGTATCGAGGTTGACAGAGCTAAGCTCGATATCATTGCTGATTTACCTGTGCCTGGTTCTGTCAAACAAATCCGCTCCTTCTTGGGACACGTCGGTTTCTATAGGAGATTCATCAAAGACTTCTCCAAAATTTCTCGACCCTTAACTCATCTCCTATCAACCGACGTGCCCTTCGACATGGGCCCTGACTGTATACAAGCATTCACGCAGCTGCGTAATGCTGTCACCAAGGCCCCTGTTCTCCAGCCGCCTGATTGGTCCCTCAACTTTGAACTTATGTGTGACGCTTCAGACCTTGCAGTCGGAGCCATCCTGGGACAAAGACGCGATAGACACCCCTTCGTGGTATACTACGCCAGTAAGACGTTGGACGAGGCCCAGCGTAATTATACTACCACTGAAAAGGAACTACTGGCAGTCGTCTTTGGGCTGGAAAAATTCCGTTCTTACCTTCTGGGCTCTCACGTTATTGTTTTCACTGATCACGCGGCCATTCGCCATCTCATGCACAAGAAGGATGCCAAGCCTAGACTGATTCGTTGGATCCTTCTGCTCCAGGAATTTGACATTGAGATTCGTGATAAGGTCGGAGCCCAGAATGTTGTGGCTGATCACCTTTCCAGACTGGACCCTGACCATATTGGACTTACTCTGCCAATTAATGAAGTTTTTCCTGATGAGCACCTATTGGCAATAAATGTGGCAAGTGGACCGTGGTATGCCGACATTGCCAATTAGCTTGCTTCTGGATCTCTTCCACGTGGTTGGCCTAAAAACCAGCGCGAGCGTCTCATGGCAGAAGCAAAGTATTATTTCTGGGATAATCCACTTCTTTTTCGGATAGGTGCTGATCAAATCATCCGTCGCTGTATTCCTGACAGTGAGTTCCCCAGTGTGCTATCCTTCTGCCACGATCAGGCCTGTGGAGGCCATTTCTCTGGGAGGAAAACTGCAGCCAAGGTGTTGCAGTGCGGTTTCTTTTGGCCCTCCCTTCACCAGGACGCGCACACTTATGCCAAACATTGCACTAGGTGCCAGTCATTAGGGTCGATGGCACGTCGTGACATGATGCCCTTGCAACACATCCTAGCTGCGGAAATCTTCGACATCTAGGGAATTGACTTCATGGGTCCCTTTCCTCCATCCAACGGCTTCGAATTCATCCTCGTGGCCGTCGACTATGTTTCAAAATGGATCGAGGCTATTCCCGCGCGCCGTGCTGACCATGTTATCTCCACCCAATTCGTCAAAGACCATATCTTTGCGCGTTTTGGGATCCCTCGGGCCATTATCTCGGATGGAGGAAGCCACTTTACCCATGCTTCTTTTCGGGCACTTCTGAGGAGGTACGGAGTCCACCATCGTATCGCATCCCCGTATCATCCTCAGACGAACGGCCAGGCGGAAGTGTCGAACCGGCAAATCAAGCAGATTCTCCAGAGAACGGTTCGGCCTGACCGTAAGGATTGGTCCGGCAAGCTGACTGACGCACTTTGGGCGTATCGGACCGCCTTCAAGGCCCCCCTTGGTATGTCTCCATATAGAATCGTTTACGGGAAGCCTTGTCATTTACCTGTAGAGTTGGAGCACCGCGCTTATTGGGCGGTTCGCCAATGTAACCTCGACCCAGACTTGTGTGAACGAGAAAGGAAACTCCAACTCCAAGAGCTGGAAGAGCTCCGTCGTGAAGCCTATGATTCTGCTCTAACCTTTAAACAACGCACTAAGGCTTTTCACGACAGCCATGTTCGGCGGAAGGAATTTGAGCCATCTCAGCAAGTTTGGCTCTATAATGCCCGACTCAAATTCTTTCCTGGGAAATTAAAGTCCAAATGGACTGGTCCTTTTCTGGTCTCAAGACCATTCCCCAATGGGGCCGTCGAAATCGAAGATCCCAAATCTGGGCGTAAATTTACGGTCAACGGGCAGCGTTTCAAACCCTATCTGACTCATGAACCTGCCCCCGTTGGAGAAACCGTTGCCCTGCTGGAGGGTAACTAATTCTTTGCCTCATTCTGAGTCCAGCTGGGGACATTAAATTCAGCGCTTGTTGGGAGGCACCCTAACAGCACTCACCATCCACCATCACTTTTCACACCTCTATCGCAATCACTTCACTTTTCTCTTCACCACCCACCATCCACCCACCCTTCCACCCTAATCTATACCCTGAACCTCAGCTCTTGTTACCCGATCTTCCATCCTTCCTCTGCCTTTCCCTGCATGCATATGAGGACATAGCATTGTTTGGCATGGGGGGGTGGATAGGCATCCATAGGATCCGGGTATGTTATGGTATTATACAGTTCCCACCTATTTATAAATATGCAAAAAAATAAAATAAAAAATAAAATAAATAAAATAAAATAAAATAAAAATAAATGGTGTTTAATAATAATCTTGAAGCTGAAACAAAAAGGCAATAAGTGTTTATGGATATTCAACCTCTGTTTTGAAGACTTTCCAGGCCACAAAAGCTTGATTCGCTCAGGCTCGGCTTAATTCACTTAAAGCATTGACAAAATAGATCAAGATCTCTCCTAACTAAGGATGTATTCTTGTACCTGAGACACCAGTACAGGATCCGTTGGTTTGCTTTTTCTTGAGAGCTTAAGTAAACTTGGTTCACACTACACATATCAGGAAAGACCAGGTGAACATAAGATCCAACCCTAGTGTTCATTAGGGAAGGTGGAGTCCTTACCTGTGTGCGCAGGTAGACTTTTTATCCCAGGCTTTAGTCTTGTGTTTAGGAGCGACTCTTTCCACCAAAAAGAAACTCTCCCACAAAAAAAAAAAAAAAAAATCAGAAAAGAGATGTTTTAAAAGAGTCAGTATATCTCATAAATGTCTATACACTTTGTTTTTACGTGTTTCAAAAAAAAAAAAAAAAAAAATCAGAAAATGGGAGTTGAGTTTTCCGTCATCATCTTAAGGGTCAATTCGAGGACATGAGCTGAAACTGGGACCAACCTGTACTTAAAAATTCGTGAAACCCTGGGATTGAGTCTTAATCTTCATCTGGTCAGTCTTGATCCTTCACTATGCACAAACCATAATTTCTTGAGCTCTCGAGTACGGCAAAAACCTCCTGGGTCCTGGAAATCGTACTTAAGGTTTAAATATCAAGAGTCCTGGTTAGTTGAGAGATGATCTATGTCATGTGAGACTTAAAGTACTGGTAGTCTTCTTTACAATTGGTTCTCACAATATTCGATAATAAACACACCTATATCACCTCAGAAGAAAATTTTCAGCTTAAGATCATTTCTAAATACGGTTTTGCTAGGGACTAGCAAAAGATAGGCATGGGGGTATATGTTTGCACCTCAAAACACGCCTATAAGAACGCCTTCTTTTGCTATTTTCTAGCATTAACTATGTATATTATAATCCTGTAGTTGCATTTGTAAAAACTCTTGCATGCATGCATTTAATTGAGAGGAGAAGAGAATGGAATAAATGGCTTGCATTTTTACATTTTTCTTCAAGTGTCTCTTTGCAAAAAGTCCCCTCTCCATATTTTATTTTCATCTTTCTTTCTTCTTCCCACGGCTTTTCTCTTCTTCCCGCGGCTGCGTCCTTCCCGCGGCTGCACTCTTCCCGCAGCTGCATGCAGCAGCCACGCAGCACCTCTTCCCGTCACGTCTCCCTGCCAACGCCGCTCCCTACAGCTGCAACTAGCACGCCCTCTCCCTGCTGCAGCCAACACGCCCCTCTCCCCTCCTCTATAAGTAGCTGCAGCTTCATCCTCGCGACGGGGAGGTTGCAGCTACTGAAAAAAACCCACAGCCACCTTCCTCGCCCGTTCTCCCCTCCCATACGTCGGCCCTCCGTCGAGGAGGCACCCGACGAGCAGGAGAACCCACTGTGGTGCTCACCACCACAGTGGGAACACCACCGCCCAGCTCTTCAACGAGCCGGTGGGCGTGGTGTTTTCTTTTCTCTTCGTTTTCATCTCCACGCCATTGCTGCCGCTTCAAGGTCCGAAGCTTGAAGCAGCAGCAGCAGCAGCCTAGCGGCGACAGCAGCAGCAGCAGCACCCCTGCCTCCTCCGCGACCTTCCCCGCAGGCGCGCAACCCTCCGCGCGCGCCTGCAGGCCCGTTCCCCGTCTCCGCCTCTGCTCTGTCGCCTCTGCAATTCCACCCGCGACAGGCCGCTGCACGCACTGCAGCGGCCGGCTACGGCCTCGCGCCGACCCCCGCGAACCTCTGCAACCCTCCGCGACCGACTGTAGACTCCCCGCCGCCATCTCCGAGCACGCCATCGCCCACTCTCCGTCCTCGCACCCGGTCTGCAGGAGACGTCTCACGTCCACTGCACGAAGGCGCGGTGCACCGCGACGATCAGACGTCCGCCTCCGCCTTCAGACGACGTAGAGTCAGACGTCTGCCGCCTCCGGCAGACGTCTTAACTCGCGCGTCCGCGAACACTCCTTCGCCCGCTCTCTCTCTCCGCCGATCTCTCCCGCCCGCTCTTTCTCTCTCTGGCGCTCTCTCTCTCTTTGCGATCTCTATCTCTCTCTCTCTCTCTCTCTCTCTTTCTTTTTTTTCACTTACAGCAACACACACACACCCATTCACCGACACACACACTCACACACTAATAGTAACTTATATACATACATATATATATATATATATATACATATACATATATCTATATATATATACTTATATGTACATAGTATATCTATATAGTTATGTATACATACATATAATATAATATATATATGCATATACATATATAATATATATATATATATATATACACATACTCATATACATATATATATATATACATATCTATATACTTATACATATACACATATATATATACATATATATCTAGATACATATATACTTATATACATATATATATATATATATATATATATAGTATTATATATATATACTTATATACATATATACATAGCTATATACATATATACATACATATATATATATATATATCTATATATATCTATACATATATACTTATACATTTATATACATACATATGTACATATATTTTCACGTTATTTATTATACGCTGTATCGCGGGGATATCTGCACCAGTTGCTGATATTCCCTGATACACGCGTACAAAAAAGCATGGTCCCATACATCATCCATCCTCCATCCACACTCCACGCGGCACCTAGTCGTGTTGGTTGCGTCTCTCTAGACGTCGGCTGACTCGACATAGTGCTACACTCCATCGTCACCTCCACCCCCACCCCTTTATATATATACTACATATAAATATATATCTATAGCTACTATATCTACTTTCTATCTGATAGCTTCCTTCTTAGTAAAAAGATAAGAAAAGGTATAAAAGTGAAAAGATAATCTTTGATTTGCAGGTACCCCGTCTTGCAAGTAGCAAGACGTGTTTTGAAACTCTGTTTTGGCTAAAAGCCAAGGACACAATTTTGAGGGTGTGCCTCAAGAACAAGGATTACCAGAAAAAAAACCTAAATAAGAAAAATACCAAAAACAGAATAAACGAATGGAAGAGACGCGTTTTAAGGAAAACGTAGAAACTCGACTTGAACCCCACTTCCCTGAGTTCGACCCTGGGCTTAAAAGTGACAAGATAAAATCAATTAGGCCAGGTTAAAAATTTTGTAAAGAGATGGTTAGGTCTGAATTAGGTTAACCACTATACACATTTCAACGGTAAAAATATCATATTAACAACCTATCCGGGCCGACCATCACCTATAAGATCTGATCTTGAATTAGGAATTGTGCCTAAATGTTGAAAGTAATTGGTGGTTTCAACCTCCACTTTTTGTCTCTCTATTATCTTTTTGTTTTTGACTTCTGAGATACAATTTTAGTATTTATTAAATATATATTTGATTAATTATTCATTGCATATCATTATTCTTTTGATTAATTATTGTGCTCATTTCTATTATTTTGATTAGTGAATTGAATTCCAATTTTGCTCCCTGCGAATGAGTTCGGAACTCACATGTTTTTTGAGAAATTACAAATTTTAAATGTCGATTCGATTTTCATCACTATATTACGATGTATTTCTCTTAACTACGATGACTACCATTTAACATTTTGGTGACATTGCTAGGGAACAACACGCAATTCACCGCTAGTCATATTTTTCTTGATTACTGAGTTGATTTCTAACTTGCCCTATCTACTTTGTTTTGTTGTTGTAAGGTGAATCATGAAGAGATCTTTTGCGCAATTAACTACACTAGGGGTAGGTAAACTTTCTTTTCTTCCCTAATCATCTCCTAATCTTGGGAAGAGAAAAAGGAAACAAACCAATTAGGATCCACTTCCCTTACTTTCCTAGTAATTATCATTTCAAGGCAAAGAGTTCCCTGATTTGTGAGATTGATTGCAATTAGATTGAAGTTAATGTGATTTGATTAGAGATTCCCCATCCTTACTTCTTGTACCTGTTAGGGATTCACGCTAAATTTCTCAATATCTTAGACTACTCATCTTGTTTGAGTCCAAGGTACCATATTTGGATTCAAATTGGATGTGAAATAGAGCCAATCTAACGTTTCCACATTAGGGTTTGGAGTGTTGGTACACACTTTCTTGCAATTGATCTTCCTGCAATTGTGTGTTACTCAAGCCTTTGTCTAAATTGATCTCATCAACTGAACCCTAAAATCAAGGTTCTAAATTCACTTGAACCCTAAAATTTGGGACCTAATAACTTGTTGAGAATCGATTCAAGGTAATTTGGGTGCTCTAACCCAAATTTCATCCTCAACCTTAGGACAGGTCAGGTGAAGTTGGTTCACTTTGTGAATCAATCAACCTACAGATTAGGTCACAATTTTAAATAACTTCTAAATCAAGTGACATTCAAGGCATAATTAGGGATAAAATTGGTAGACTTAGGTCTCAATTCATACATTCTGATCTACTTAGAATCGTCGTGACAAGGAAGGACAGGTGGGGGAAACCCTGCAACTTATGGGGATGCCCTACCGTGTAGAGGTCTTTGCAGGACTTTCCCTTCCTAGCTATCCAAGTAATTCTCAGGTGTGTCGATTTTTTTTATCAAAAGTCCATTTACCTCAAACAACCTTAGCCATCCAAATTTTTTGGGTGCCTTGATTGGGTCCAATACACATCCAGCCCCTCATCTATTCTTTAGTGCATAAACATAGGAAGAGGTCCCTAGGTTGACTTAGAGGCCTCCAGTAGAGTTGATCTTGTGGGTGAAATCTGATATGATATGATCAAATCAATCTAGACCTGAATTTGATTCTTCATCCTGATCCACCACCTGATTTAGAGATGCAACCTAATGAAAAGATGATTTTCGGTTTGGAAGTAGTTTTGCATATAAAATAACACATCGAAATAGTATGTAAGTGGTGAAAAATTGCTAATCAAAATAATTAAAATAACTACTCAATGAGGAGCGGGTTGTGTCCATAGGGAGAAACATGCCCATTAAAACACGCAAAATTTGGAAACAAATGTTTATCAAAGTTTCTGCATAGAAACAAAGTCGAAACTCCTTTCAGATTAGGCTAACAATGGCAAGTAATGTTGAAATAGCATTTATGAGAAAGAAGAAGGTTCATTGCATAAACTAACCACAATATCTAATTAGTAAATCAAAAATCAACATGTGGCAATGGCATTGAGTGTAATAAGAAATGAAACATGAAATAGGGGATTTCATCATGGCATTGTTGTGCGTGAAGGAGGCGATGGTCAACGGTGAGGTGCACAGAGGAGAATCTCTAGACCAAGGGCTTCGTGATGGTGGTTGCGGTGAAGTGCGGGGCAGACCGAGGTGGCCAAACGGAGCTGTGGAAGCTGATGGGTGATAGTGGAGCTTCTTCATGTTGCTTGCTATTGGAAGCGAGGAGAGGTCCACACAGGCTGCTTGCTAGGGTCACTCACAGAGAGGAGAGGTCACACTGGAAGTGCGTGCGGCCGTGCACGTGGGCTGCTGCTAGTGGTGCACGTGGGTGGCATGCTAGCCGCATCGGCTGTGCGTGTGCATGGGAAGCTACTCGGGCAGGCGAAGGCGCAACGAGGGTGGGTATGAGGCATAGACTGCTGGATGTGTGCACAGTTGCTGGCCATGCGTGGATGGCGTGGCGATCTGGTAGAGGTGGTGCTGGTGCCTACATGAGCATGGTTGCCTACCACTTCTTATCGCAGTCGAGGAGGCCAAATCCACTTCTCCCACTCCTCCTTGAATGCAAGCCTTCAATAGCGTGCAACTGGTGTGGATAAAATAAGAAAAGAAATGAGGCTTATTTATCTACAAACCCTCACATAAAATGTTAATTCTAATACATGCATGTAATGCAACCTAAAAGACTGATTATTTCAATGCATGTTATCTAAATGAATTCTAAATGGTATTTCTATCTAAACCATGCATGTAGTGTGTGAGATGCATGCATTCAAGCTAATTACAAACTAGTCTACTCATGTACTAATGCTTACTATCTAAATGAATGTGTTACTTTAATGTCTAGGCATTTACACATTTAATTAGCCCACAATTATGGGCTCATCACTTGACAACATAGGAAAGATGTTTAATAAATCTGAGTCCCATATTAGCATAAAGGAGAAAATACTCTAGGCTGCTCTTAGGCATAGGGAAGAATTTGATAGAACCTCAGATCGATTTAGTAGAGTTCATGTTAATATACCAGAAACAACAAACCTCATTATGGACCATGCTAAGATGATGATAACACAAATGATATGTGGTTCAACCCGGGATGCTCCCACATTGGAGTACTAAGTATCTACAATGTTTGACAAATCCACCACTTTAGGAAATGCACTAGGATGTCATTGAGAAACGTGGGGATATGCTAAATATGATGCAACAAGCCATTGATCAAAATTACCCAGATCACTACCCAGGAACTAGTGATGCATCTTGGAGCAATTTTAAGGATCAATATAATTTCTCAGAGCCTGGGTATGAAAATGGAGGTTGTTATGGACCTCCAACCCAAATGGAACCAAATTTTATTTTGATTTAGAATGAAAGAACTAATCAAGATGTGGGTTGGGCGGATCTAGTTACAGGTGTTCCCAATTATGAGCGAGCCATAGGAAGTTGTGAAGCTGGTCCATCATGTCTAGATTTTCAAAACACTTGTGAGGAGTTTGATTCGGAACTACTTGAGGATGTAACTCTCGTACCTTATCTTGTTAAGGTGTTCTTCGAGAATGATTTTGAGATCCCAATAGAACCAAGTCCATATTCTAGCGACCTAATTCCTACACCTATCCTAGAATCTAGATCTGAGCCTAGTTGGGATCATCATGAGGCCCAATGCAATGAGAACAAGATTTTAGAGTTGAAATATGATCTTGGGCCTATATTTGATGATTACACCTTTCCAGACTCCTTAGAAGAATAAATTTATTTGTTAGAAGTCAAACCAATTTACGATACAAAATCAGAGGAGTTGGAAGAGTTGGGATTTGATTGGATCTACCCTAGATGCCCTGAACCCCAGCATTTTCCTAATAAGGACATCCCTCCGAACTTGGAATTTGAGACTAGGTTGGACCAATGTCAGGTTGATAACTCCACACACCTTGATTTATTCAGTGGTGGAAATCCCAATCCTGAATCAAGTTCAAAAGATGATTTTCGCAAATTCTCTGATGATTTTGAATCATACTTTGATTTTGGAGAATCATTGTTTCCAAATGATTATAAGCCAATTTATGACCTTAGTGTGATCCTTCTTTTGATTCTTTTTTTGAGACCAATGATTTAGAACTCGAAGCAGCCCTACATCCTACTCTCGAGCCAGAGCCTTTCAGAAATCAAACCTAACCCCGACCCACCACCGGAATCAATTTCTATTCAGACTCGCCTCTTTCTGATCCTGTTGCATATGATTCACCACCAAGATTCGACAACAAATGGGACACTGATCAGACCAACAGTTACTTATTGTTCCCCTCCGATCCCACCAGCAGGGTTCCTACATTCTTCACAGATCCAGTATCTTTTGAAGGTCACTACTCTAATCTGGTTGAGTCGATACACCCAAACCCTCGATTCACATCTCCACATATATTTGAGTCACAAAGTATCTGGTGGGCTCCACACTTATTGATTCACATTTCTCAACCCACTAGAATAATTGTGTTTGGCCTTCATCATCAGCCAATTGATCTCAACAAGCACCTGGTTGGACCAACCAGGCTAATCATCAAGGTGCTTGTCTTACAAAATTCTTCCAATCTGACCACCCCTTCTCTTTGACCACCTTCTACTCAGTTGAAGGCATTGAATTTAGCGCTTAACAAGAGGCAACCCATCATTTCAAAAATCTGAGACCCTTCTGATTCTTTTTGAGCTACATCCTATTACACTATAGGGTTCAAACTTTAAAATAGCCGACTCTACCTTTGATACTTGTATCAGAGCTTGAAATCATTCATAACAGTCATCCCCACCTGTTCACCAACCCTTTGACCCTATTGTAAACTTTGAACTAAGCTGAATTCGAACCCACCTACTTTACAATGGGGACATGACAAAACTTAGGCATGGGGCGTATTAAAATGCAAAACAAATGGAAATTCAATTCTTTGAGGGGTTCTCAAAAATAAATATATATATATACAAAAAAAAAGTAATGGAGAAAAGGGGAGGAAAAATTTTGTGAACTGAATGAAAAACCATTCCTTAGGAGGAAAAAGATGAGGAAATACAAAAGAATGGCAAAGGAGCAAAATTAAAAAAAAGTGATAGTCTTTGATGGGAACCTCATCATGAACCCTAACTAGCACATTTTAACCTAATAAATTGAACAAAAACTCCTATATAACCTAAGGGAAGGCCTAAATCAAGGAATTGTGAATCTGAGAATAAAACATTATACAAGAGGTAAAACAACAATTTTACCATTACAGTGCATGAATGGGATTTCTAAGGGTCTATACACAGGTCAAGTGGACTTAATAAGAGAAAAAGTGGGATTATTTGGTTAGAAAAGGGTTATGACAAAATCTGAGAATTAAATGACATTCTGTAACCCTAAAATAAACCCACTTTAATTCATGAAGTTTCAGGAAAGACAAAAATCAACCAAACCTTGTAAAATTCATGGAAAAATATCCTATAGGGTTTAGAACCTTCAATTTGGCCGTTGGAACCTGTTTTGACCTAGATTGAGGACCATACCAAAATTTTGACCTAATTTGGGTTTTTGTGCAAAATGTCTTGTCAAATGTGGTCAAACCTAAAATCCAATTTCACCATTGGATTCCTTAGGTCAAAATTAGGTCAATACCAAATTTTGGACCTAAGGAAAGGTCGCCTTGACCCACTTTGCAATTTAGTCCTCAAAATTACTTTCAGACCCTCAACTTTTTGAAACTCTTGCAGTTAACCCCTAGCTTTCCCGTCATTTTCTTCAAACAGGTCCTTCTACCACCCGCTGCACAGGATGACGCCGCGCATGCATGGGGAGCTGGCCCCAGATTTGAAAGGGGAGCTCCCTGCGGAGGCCCCTACAGCATAGGCCAGCTCCCATGCCCTATCGGCCGTCATACCTCTCGTGCGAACGTGCGAGAGGTATGGGTCTCCGTCTGCCTCAACTCCAGCGAGACTCTTCCCGCCACTCTCGTGCATTTCCCGACCAGCCCTGGCCTATTTAAGGAGCAGCACTCCTCACCGCATCCTCCAAGCTCCATTTTGGCCCGAGAATCCCCTCCAGTTCCTCTCCTCCCAACTCTGGCCATTCGCCCAGAGCTTCCGGCAACATTCCCTCTCCTCTCTCATCACCCTGCCACCATACCAGTGGCAGGGTTACCTCCGCCATCTTTCGCCACGCCGCGCCGTACCAGCGAGCACCCTCCAGCCCCTCTTCCTCGTCGCCGTCTCTTCCCCTGGGAGCCTTCGTCTCCGGCGACGGCAGCACCGGTCGCTTGCCACCTCTACATCCCCCTTTCACTCTGGACTCACAATTAAGCTCTCCTTACTCTCCCTTGTATTTCCCCTCTATCAATTGGTTATTTCGGCCCCTCGACAGCACTATCCACCATCGTCATCTCCACCTTCGACCACCAACTTCGGCGAGGCCATTTCACCACCACAGACACCCCTCGCCAACCGGTCCCTAAGCTTCACCTCCACCAACTGATCATCTCGCGACCCTTCATTCACTGCGCCAACCACTGTCGCCTCCCACCGAACAAACCCACTCACACAGACTCAGACCGACCTGGGCATGCACACCTAGGTCGCTCTGAGCCACGCTTACCACTACAGTAACTTCGCCGTGCTCTAGCGAAGCCTGCCGATCATTCTGACGTGGCCACGAGGCTGTTTGCGTGCTTTCAGGTCCCGTGCCTCCGCCACCATCGACGCCAAGCTTGGAGCAAGCTCGCAAGCATCTACAGGCCCTTCTAGCTCCAGAATACATGCCCAGGTTGCACAGAAGACTTCCGCGCACAACTCTAGGTCTTCAATTGGTAGCAAAGACCTCAGCTGGAGCAGCTATTGCTCGCACTCCCTGCTGCGGGCGTGCGAGAGAGGAGAAGCGCAGATAGTCCCACCTCGGGCATTTTCAAGCACCCCGCGACACATAAAGGGAAAAAGTGACTCAACCTTATTGCCTCAGTCACACAAGGTGAGGTCCCTCTCACCCGCTCACCTGGCCTTGTCCACGAACACCCCTCGAGGACCTGGCCCGACCCGATTACCTAAGCCTTGCACACCTCGCCCACCACCGCACATCGGTGGGCCTGATCCTGGGCGCGTTACCCGACCCGTATACCGGAATAGGCTCTGGTAGAGCGAACCCTAGAGTGAAACAGAGAGAGGGGGAGACATGGGGAGGGTAGGGGTTAGTTTTGCCTAACCATATGCCTGTGCAGGGAACTGAAGAAGAAGGAAGAAGAGGAAGCAGAAGAAGCAAGTGATGTAAACACATTTACACTACTTAAAATGTCTATTTATGCATGTTCTTAAGCATAGGATTGCATTTCATGATATAAATATTGCATTACATGCATCATCTTGCATTTAGAGTAGTTTGAATAAAATGGAGGTTAATTGTCTCCTTTTATGTGCTTGGATAGGGAAAATATTTTATCGGGGCCTCGGATCAAAGATCCAACTGTATGGATATGATCAGGGTGACAATTGGAGTTCAACGACTCCAAGATCGCCCTAATCAGGCATCCGTAGCATCAGATAGAGATTAGGGAACCCTAGAAGATCAAGGGCCAGGATGGTGTAAATCCGCACTTCAGATGACAAATTCGACCACACGGATGAATTCAGATCGATGATCGCAGCCAAACGACACAAAAATTGAGTCAATCCGACATCCGTGGCCCCATCTACAACTTCCAGAAGATGGACGGCCAAGATGGCACCACGTGGCGCCATCTCAGCTGCCCAAACCGCCGCTGGCATTTTGTGAAGGCCCCCCGCCCGATCGCTCTCCACCGTCAGATGGAGATCCAACGGCTGTGGCCGCCCGGCGCTTAAAACGTGCGCTCGACCATCCGCGCCTGCAGCGCAGCGGTCGAGCGCGCTTACGCGAGCGCGGGGCGCGGGTTCGAGCAGCGGCGAGTGGATTGGGGACACGGGTTATTGAGGCGCGTGGAGCGTCGGATGGAGATCGTGCGGTCGCGGGCGCCCGATAGCGCCGACGCGCGATTGGACGCCCCGCGTAACGCGCGATCGCACGCGCAGGCGGGCGGGTTGCAGCGGGCGCGGACGCGATTTAAGCCGTCCGATCTCACGATCGGACGGCTAAGACTTCGCGGACGTGCGTAGGCGTTACGCACGCGGGCAGCCGAGCAGGCGCGCGTGGGAGCGGCGGCAATAGCCACGTCTGGGCTTTAGTGACGGATTTATCCGTCACTAAAGACCCCTTATTTATTATTTTGAAGATGTAATGTCTATTTTGCCCCCACTCCTTGCAACTATAAAAGGAGACCCCCTCCATACGAAATTTTCATCCCTTCTTTCTCCTCTCTACCCCTCCAATGCTCAAGAGAAGCTTGTCCCACACCCGGGATGCTTCTCGCAAGATAAAGTCCAATTTTCGTTCCCCTTCGGAAGTGGATCCCGCTACGACGACGGCATGCTGCTTCGTTCCCGTTCTTCTGCTTCGTCCTCCTTCGTCCCGCTTCGTTCTCCTTCGTCCAGGCGTCGTCCCGTCCGGCTCGTCCTCCGAGCAACCGTCGAGGAGGATTTCTCTCTCTATTTTTTTTACCGTTTTCTAGTATAGATTTACTGCTTTCTAGATTAATCTACTCGTCCTCCAAGCAATTGTCGAGGAGGACATTTCTGTCTCCATTCTTTTAATGCTTTCTAGAGTAAATTTATCGCTTTCTAGAGTAATTGTTTTATGCTTTCTAGTTGTAATGAATAATATCTTCAATACAAAAATTCCTTGTTTATTCTACATCTCATTTTGATTTCTCTGTGCAATATTCTCTTTCTCTCTTACTCTCTCTCTCTCTTCTATTTATTGTAAATAATTAGATGGTTCTAAATTGAATTATACTGTAACAAATAAAAAGAAACGCATAGTTTTTAAATCAAACGTCTGCCTCCCTGTGTTCGACCCGGAATTTTAATTTCGGTATAAATTTTATTTGTTGAACGAGAATTCTTCGCTTTCGAACTACAACGACAGGTTTTCCAAAATCGAACACGTTAGCGTAGGTTCGTACACGTTCAACATTTTGGCACCGTTGCCGCGGAGGCAACGCTCTTTGATTTCTCTTCGCGTTTTGTAACATATAAATCATTTACCTCACTTTTCTCCTTTCTTATTGTAATTGCAGGTACTCTTTCGAGACAGGCAAAAGCGATAGATCGGAGTAAAGTGCTGTGGAAGGTTTTGTAAGTTACCCCCCACCTCCCACCCATTAGATTTCATTTCATCACATAATAACTCAAACATCAATCAACCTAGGTGTTTTTATAAACTCTAAGGTTAGATTGTTTGTTGTTTGCAACCCATACTCACCCCAACCCCCACATTAAGAAAAAAAAAAATCTCACAGAGGTACACAACCTCATCTGATTTTCAAACTCAATCGGTAATCCAATCTTAGGAGCTGGTACACACATCCAAACACATAATTGAGTAGAAATCAGATTAGGTAATCATTTGTGTGCCTAATTAAGTGGTGCAACAGGTCAATTGATTGAGTTGATTGGGCCGCACCACTTCAAATAAAATCAACTCATCAAGTAGCTACCAATTAGGTTCAACTCTTAGGGATTTACCAGACACTCCACATTCTTTTTAAACTTTAAAGGAAAACATCTTCACCTGTGCTTGTAAAACTTGGTGTGCCAACGAAACTTGATTGAAAACACCTAAAGTTGAATCCTAAAAGCTACTAAGCAAGATTTGAATCTTAAAATTCACCACATCAAAAACAATCTTGCTTGAAAACCACTGGTTGTGCACTCACACACAAATCAATCAATCATTAAGGGCACAACCCATTTAAAGGGCCCATCACATTCCAAAGCACATTCAAACCTAGCCCTAAATAAAATAAAGTAGACGTTGGCCTTAAGGATTGGACTCGCTCTTCAGAACCCAGAACGAGATTGTTTTCGATTAGTCTGTTTCTACTGTTCAATCTGATGTCTAGCTAGGGGAGCAGAGTCAAACGATCGCGGCTGGGGGGTACACTAGGAACCGGAGGCGCAAGCCGAAGGAAGAACCTTCTCCCCAGTCCCTCCTTCTAACTGGTTGGATTGAACAGACGGAAGTAGATCAAATCGTTCCTTTATCTCAAGACGAGTTTTGAGAGTCTGTAGGTCTTTAGGCTAACCAATTTAAGGACAGGTTTGATTGTTTGTATTGCAGGGCACCTTTCTTCCTCCCGTGTATCATGAATCCTTCCACATATTTCACGCATTCCTGCTCTTTCCCTCCTGTTGTAAATTATCCTCAACATAACGATTATCCCAACTTGTATTGTAATCAACCATCAGTTAATTGGGATAATTCGGATTGGGGATACAATTCCGGACCCCCGTGTTTAGGGTCTAACCCTGAACACTTTGATTCTGATTTCTATCCTTCTCAGAGTTACATCGATTATAGATCGTCCTCCTTTCATGAACAACCTAATGCGATCTACAATCAAGAAGGATACACTGATCCTTACCCATCCTCTAATTTCACTACCTTTAGGTCATCACCATCTTTTGAACAATCTGAAATGACCTATTATCAGGATGGGTATAACGAATCTCAATTTGTTAATTCCTCTACATTGATGTCAAACCCGCCCAACCCTGAACCAACTCATTTGGTTCAGGTTAATTAGGTTCAAGATAAGGTTCTGGCTAACTTGAGGAATATCATTCAATCTTTAGAAGTTCAGCCAATACCTTGCATTGAGAGATTGGGGCCCCTGATTGAAATGATTGATGATTTAAACAAGTCTTTGTTGGATTGCCTCCAGGATGTCAAGGATAAGAACCCGGGTGAGTTTCTACTTGGGAAATTAGCAAAATTGAGGATGAGATTCGTGGTTGCTTTGATTCAATCTTGGAATAATTCCCAGGATGAACCCTCTTCAGGAAAGCTAATGATAGAACCCGCTCAGGCACCTGTTGGGGGGGACACGTGTTACAAGGCTGACCAGATTGAATTAAAGCAACCAATTAAAGATGATCTGATTTCTTCACCTGAGATCCCTGAGCCGGGTTACAAGGAAACGTGTGTCTCCTTGGAACACAAAGTGACAAATGATTTTGGGACATACATTGATACGGATCCTGATGGTGAAGATTCAAGTTGCGAAGTCTCACGCGAGTTTTCTGAACCCGATTTCTGTGAGACAATTGGGCCTGAGGAATATGATAGATCATTTAATAGCCCAATAACCGAGGAAACTGATCTTATTAGGGCACACATTACGGATCCAGAATCGCATTTTCTGGAAGAATCAATTCAATGCCCTGATTATCAGTTACACCCTGTTAAGCTTATTGATGATTCCAATTCTGAGATAATTTGACCCAAGTCAATTTTGATTCTGCCACATCATTTAGACTTGGAGATTTCAGACGGGGTGATGAATATACAAGAGGTCCTGGAATTTGATACACTTAATGAGGAGGATAGGAGCGAGGAAGTTCTGATTTGGGAAGTTAATTTTGGAGGAAATGGAAGATTGAGTCGAAGGGTTCCTTTTAAGCTGAAACCATCAAATCAGAACCCTTACGACATTTGTTTCGAGGATGTTCAACTCAAGCACACATTCAACGATTATCCTTTTGAGCTTCAATTTTCTGTAACCTGACTTTTTGGTCTTGGGTTGCATCCTCAGAAATCGTAGGCCCGATTCCGCTTACATTCTGATTTTAGGTTTTGGGTAATTTTTATCCAGAACCTAAGATATTCTCGATTATGGGGTGTGGGTCTGTACCACAATCTGGTCCGCATCTGTGGACCTCTGCTGACAGGTCAGAGGATTCTTCTGTTCATTCTAATTCTAACCTGCACATGTGAATTCTTCATTTCTTTTCTTTGTATAGTGTGCCTAGCTGAAGGCATTAAACTCAGCACTTATACAGTTCTTTTTCGTTTTCATCTTGGAGCGGACCTGATATTCACGCAATTCAGGTGCTTTCTACACTTTTCCACTCTGTTTTATGTCTTTTTAATACAATGAGGACATTGCATTAGATAGGCATGGGGGGGTGGATATTCATCTCTGAATTCATTCGTCAGCTCCGTAGATTTATTTATTTTCTTTTATAAAAAAACAAAATAAATAAAAATTTTGGAATTAGGAAAGAGAATTTGGGTTTAAGAAAATTTTCAATCTTAGGAAATAATACATTAGGATCTGAACACAAAGACCCCTCAGGTCTTTGGACTTAATTAGCCTGTGTATCCACTAAAATGTGGATTTGTCTTTGAGTCCTCGCCATCTTAATTCTATTATAATTGGAATAAATAAGTTTGGGTGATAAGTACACGACTTATCAACCTGCCCTCTGATTTGAGGGAATTTCGAGTCTTAAGCATCTACACACTTTCTTTGCACTGACTCGTTGTTCGACGATTTTTACGAAAATTGGATAGCTAATGAACCTTCTAGGGTGATATGGCTGGCAAGTTATCGTGGGTAACAGCCCATAGGTAGGTTGTCCAGAGCCCAGTCACTGGACCTTTCTCTTTTTGCTACCTTTAGGTAAATCTTAGACTAGGGAAGCCACCTACTTAAAAAAAAAAAAATCAAAAAGGAGAAAAGAACAAAAAGAAATAAGCCACACTTCGCTGCACGAGTATGGCTGGCAAGTTGTCGGTGGTAACAGCTCATCGACCGGTTGTCCAGAACCCAGCTCAGAAAATGCACTAAAAATTCCCAAAACACTTAGGAAGAAGCGGAGAAGTAGAATAAACCGGGGAGATATACACTGGATTCACCCTTGTGTTGACCCCGTTAAAAAATAAAAGTAGGGAGAAAGCTACCGGTTGTAAAGATACACCTTTAGGCAGAATTCTTTTTGAGGTCACCTAGAGGCGTAGAAATCCGAAGTCCATTCTAATTGCCGGTCAACAAGTCTATCACAATCACAATAAGATGCTTAAAACTTAGGGTTCTCATCAAATCTTGGGTGAGTTGAATGGTCGTAGAAAGCCACTCTTGAACCCTAAAATTTGAAAATCCAAAAAAAATTAGAAAAGAGTAAAAAGAGAAAAAGAAATTTTTCTTTGAATAAGGCGAGGGCTTGAGGCGGTCTACATTTTGGCTGATACCCGGGCACTGTTGTGTCTTTGAAAGTTCAGTTCCTAAGTAGACAATTTCTTAATGATTGAAAATAACTCAGGTCCAAATAATCTAACCTAATTCTTTTATAAATAGCATATAGTTTTTGCTAGGGACAAGCAAAAGATAGGCATGGGGGTATGATGTAAACACATTTACACTACTTAAAATGTCTATTTATGCATGTTCATAAGCATAGGATTGCATTTCATGATATAAATATTGCATTACATGCATCATCTTGCATTTAGAGTAGTTTGAATAAAATGGAGGTTAATTGTCTCATTTTATGTCCTTGGACAGGGCAAATATTTTATCGGGGCCTCGGATCAAAGATCCAACCGTATGGATATGATCAGGGCGACGATTGGAGTGCAACGACTCCAAGATCACCCTAATCAGGCATCCGTAGCATCAGATAGAGACCGAGGAACCCTAGAAGATCAAGGGCCAAGATGGTGTAAATTCGCACTTCAGATGACAAATCCGACCACACGGATGAATTCGGATCGACGATCGCAGCCAAACAACACAAAAATCGAGTCAATCCGACATCCGTGGCACCATCTACAACTTCCAGAAGATGGACGGCCAAGATGGCGCCACGTGGTGCCATCTCAGCCGCCCAAACGGCCCCTGGCATTTTGTGAAGGCCCCCCGCCCGATCGCTCTCCACCGTCAGATAGAGATCCAACGGCTGTGGCCGCCCGGCGCTTAAAACGTGCGCTCGACCAACCGCGCCCCGCAGCGCAGCGGTCGAGCGCGCTTACGCGAGCGCGGGGCGCAGGTTCGAGCCGCGGCGAGTGGATTGGAGACGCGGGTTATTGAGGCGCGTGGAGCGTCGGATGGAGATCGTGCGATCGCGGGCGCCCGATAGCGCCGACGCACGATTGGACGCCCCGCGTAACGCGCGATCTCATGCGCAGGTGGGCGGGTTGCAGCGGGCGGGGACGCGATTTAAGCCGTCCGATCTCGCGATCGGATGGCTGAGACGTTACGCACGCAGGCGGCCGAGCGGGCGCGCGTGGGCGCGGCGGCGACGGCCACGTCGGGGCTTTAGTGACGGATTTATCCGTCACTAAAGACCCCTTATTTATTATTTTGAAGATGTAATGTCCATTTTGCCCCCACTCCTTGCAACTATAAAAGGAGATGCCCTCCATACGAAATTTTCATCCCTTCTTTCTCCTCTCTACCCCTCCAAAGCTCAAGAGAAGCTTGTCCCACACCCGGGATGCTTCTCGCGAGATAAAGTCCAATTTTCGTTCCCCTTCAGAAGTGGATCCCGCGACAACGACGGCGTGCTGCTTCGTTCCCGTTCTTCTGCTTCATCCTCCTTCGTCCCACTTTGTTCTCCTTCGTCCAGGCGTCGTCCCGTCCGGCTCGTCCTCCGAGCAACCGTCGAGGAGGATTTCTCTCTCTATTCTTTTTACCGCTTTTTAGTATAGATTTACTGCTTTCTAGATTAATCTACTCGTCCTCCAAGCAATCGTCGAGGAGGACATTTCTCTCTCGATTCTTTTAATGCTTTCTAGAGTAAATTTATCGCTTTCTAGAGTAATTATTTTATGCTTTCTAGTTGTAATGAACAATATCTTCAATACAAAAATTCCTTGTTTATTCTACATCTCATTTTGATTTCTCTGTGCAATATTCTCTTTCTCTCTTACTCTCTCTCTCTTCTATTTATTGTAAATAATTAGATGGTTCTAAATTGAATTATTCGGTAACAAATAAAAAGAAATGCATAGTTTTTAAATCAAACGTCTGCCTCCCTGCGTTCGACCCAGAATTTTAATTTCGGTATAAATTTTATTTGTTGAACGTGAATTCTTCGCTTTCGAACTACAAGGATAGGTTTTCCAAAATCGAACACGTTAGCGTAGGTTCGTACACATTCAACAGCAAGGAAGGAGTGGCCAAGGACTTAGCTGCACCAAGGAGCTGAAGCAGGAAAAGTGGAAGAGGAGAAGCAAACTGAAGAAGAAGGAGACACAGGTCAAGAAGAAAAAGAAGAAAGAGCAGGAGCTGAAGCAGAAGAAAAGGAAGAGCTGAAGCCAAAGGAGGAAGCTGCAGCCAAAGAGAAGAGAAGAAGAAAAAGCCAAGGAAAAGAAGAGCAGCAGCAGGAAAGAAGAAGAACCTGTGCACTATAGCAAGTGGCTACTTAAGGCATCTGATTCCTAGAAAGAAGAGGAAGAAGAACAAAGAGAAAGAGAGAAGAACAAGAGAAGAAACATTTTATTTCTCTCTAGTTCTTTTTGTAAAATAGTGTATTATTGTAAATTGTGATTTTCTACGCTTCTAGAATCAAGCTTGCTCCCTGAGTTTGACCTCGGAGAATTTTTGTATTCGAGTAATAAAATCAAATCAAACACTGGTCTCTCACCAGTTTTTGGCACCGTTGTCGGGGAGCAACGAGCATTCTTAGAAGCTTCAAAATCATAATTTTTGATTTTATACTGACTTGATCTCTCTTCTGGTTGTGCAGGAAATGACAAGCAGCCGCACAACAACCACACCAGGGCCAGGTAACCTTCATCCCTCCCTCTTAAGCCCCTTACATTCTAAAAAGGAAAAAGAAAAGAAAAATCAATCTAGGGCTACCTGTCTTCCATACATAGTAATTCACAGAGTTGCCTGATTTTGAGTTTCAACATAATTTAACTGCATATCCACTTAAGGTAACTAGGGCTAAAACCTTCTTGCTTGAGCCCTAGTTACCCATTTCTGAGGCAACTAATTGGACCAACTAGCGCCAACCTAGGATTCTAAGCTAGGGTTTTAGAGACACATCTTCTAATCAAGAACTGAAAATTCCAAAAGGAGGTGTGCCTAAACCATTGCTTGAAAAGATCTATTAAGAGAAACCCTAAGAAATCCGGCTCTTAATACACTTGAACACTAAAAGAAAGGACCTAATAAGCTTTCATAGGAACAAAAAGGTGAAGTTGATCCCTTGGATCAGCCAACCTTCAAATTAGGCCACTTTTACACACAAAAGGCTTAAAGTTCAAGTGAAACCCTAAGTGCCTTGATCTTAATTAAAAGTGGTAGACTTAAGAGGTCAAGGCCCCCATTCTGGTCTACCTAGAATCTCAGTGACAAGAGAGGTCGGGTGGGGGAAACCCTATAACCCGTGGGAGCACTCTACCGTGTAGGGGTCTTCGCGGGACTCACCCTCTCTAGCTGCCCAGGTAATTCTTAGGTGGATGACCTTCTGATCAAGGGGTATCATCCGCCCCGAACCTCTATAGTCACCCAACATATTTTCGGTGTTTTAATTGGGTCCAACACATTCTAACCTCATCCAGTCCATCAGTGCATGTTCGGTAGGAGGTCCTTGAAGCCTCCTTTAGTAATTCACTCTCCCTGAGGCCAAGCCGCGGCACCCTTATTTGTGCAACAACCACTCCACAGAGACCTCTCTTCTGATTTTGAACCTAGTTCCCCTTTTTCTTCCATCATGGCTCAGCCTATTGAAGAAGAGAATAATCTTGAGCACCAGCTTCAGCTTCTTAATGACCTCTTCCAGAATTTTATGAACCCACTGTAGCACCCCATGATGCGAGATCACTATAATCCCGCTGCGGTGGCAATTGAGCCTCGAGTCAGAATCCCGACTGGATGACCTTATTCTGAATTGAAGCCCAATATGATTCATGGCATACCTAAATTCTATGGGCTTAACTCTGAAGATCCCTTCCAGCATATCAAATAGCTTAAGCATCAGGCCCAGACCTTCGAGTCAGATGCACAAAATCGGGATATCTTACTCATGAAGATGTTCTCTTTCTCCCTTATGGACAAGGCGACTCATTGGTATCATACATAGACACGCCTGATCAACACCTGGGAAGAACTTCAGTTCGAGCTTTTGAAGAAGTTCTTTCCCGTTGGTCGGACAAACACCTTGCGCCATCAGATTACTCACTTCACATAGCAGACGTGAGAACTTCTTCATGAGGCATGGGATCAATTCCAGGATCTCATGAGAAAGTGCCCCCATCACAAAGTTCCTAAATGGGAACAAGTCCAGTCTTTTTACTAGGGACTCTGTGAAGATATTAGATTGTTCGTCAATGCAACTTGCAGAGGAAATATCACGGGTCAACATGAAGACACTGTGTGGTAGATTCTCAAGAATATGTGCGAGAATTCCATCAACAATGACTCCATGGGATTATTCGACCGGACGAATACCCGCATAGCGATGAATCTTAGGGGAGCACATGAGATGCAGGGCCTGTCCGCATTCGTTGACTTAGAATTAATGGCCAGTCGGTTGGACAAGGTCTCTATCATTGAGAAGAAGGTGGACGAGCTGACTCAGCACTTGCAGCAAGCCACCTCTGCGCAGAACTCCTTCGCACAGCCACCTCCTGTAAGGGAAACTGTGCAGAACATTTTCCACCGACCTTCTCCTGGGATGGATCCATATCCACCCCCATCTGACTCCAGGACCAAAGGGACCTCTGATCCTTTCTATTCTTGTCGGGGGAACTCTACTCCCCCAGTCTCTGACTTTCCTGAGGCTCCTCAGACCTACGAGGACCTCAACGCCATCCAGAATAGCCCATTTTCCAACACCTACAATCTTGGATGGCGAAACCATTCTAATTTCCAGTGGGTGGGAAATTCTCAGAACCGAAGACCACCCTATCAGCCCCGTCCACAAGCCCTGTCCATGAGAACCCAACCCCATTTATCCATCCGGGCCCAACCAAGACCAAATGTCCCTCATCCTCTAAACTTTGGCTGACATTCAAAGAACGAATGCAGCTATCCAAAATAACACAAGGACAAAATCACTGAGGTCCGCAACCAACTCACCCAGTTGGCGAATTCTCGCCAACCGAGCACTCTTCCTTCACAACCTCTGCCAAACCGGAATAACATGCCGACCCAACGGTGCATTATGAACCCGAACCCAGGCTAAGCACACTTGATCTATTAGGCCCCTTCCATTCCATCACTTGACAGGATGGAAGCATCAACCTCCTATGCGGGTTATCAACAACAGCAACCTATCTTACCAACCCCCAACCAAAACAAGGCAGGACTAAATTTTGTGACAACCCGTAGTGGTAAAGCAACCCAAGACCAACCTTATTCAGACCACTCCAAGGCTAGTAGTGACCCAAAACCTAGGATAGTTATCCAGGATGTCCCTATCCCTGTCCCAGATCAAAAACCTAGACCTATCCTAGGGGAACCAACCAAGGTTCCATTTCCCAAGGCCTTGACCAAGGGAAAGAGGATAGCTAAACTCGTGACT
Source organism: Thalassia testudinum (assembly GCA_037157565.1). Lineage (NCBI taxonomy): Eukaryota > Viridiplantae > Streptophyta > Magnoliopsida > Alismatales > Hydrocharitaceae > Thalassia > Thalassia testudinum. The sequence continues at coordinate 2,843,780 of JAZHRO010000080.1, forward strand.
CCTGAGGTGGACCTAATCAAGCTTTTTGAGCAGGTCCAAATAAAGATCCCCTTGATGGATGCAATCCGCCACTTACCGGCTTACGCATAATTTTTGAAGAACGTATGTACACCCCAGCGTAAGTCGCGAACCAAGAGTGGGAGTCCTATTGTACTATCAAAGCAAGCCAGCTCTGTAATCCTGAGTAAACTCCCACCCAAGGCAAAAGACCTAGGCACTCCCCTGATTTCGTGTAAAATTGGTGAAACCCAATTTGATAGAGCTTTGTTAGACCTAGGTGCCTCCATTAACCTGATACCCACATCCCTGCTTAACCATCTAGAAGAATCCGAGCTTAAACCGACTGAGGTGACATTGCAGTTAGCTGGTCGATCCATTAATTCACCTAAATGAGTTCTTCAGGATGTTATTGTTAGGGTGTGGGATTTCTACTTTCTCGTAGATTTCATAGTTCTAAACATGGACGCACCTAAGAATCCAAGGGATACACCAATTACACTAGGGAGACCTTTTCTGGCCACTGCAAGGGCCAACATAAATTGTGAGGAGGTCCAAATAGAGCTGAAATTTGGGAATCATACTCTCAAGATTGATATCTTTAAGGCTCAACAAGGGATTAATTACGGTGTGGTAGAGCAAATTTGTGACATCAGAGCCGTGGTTGATGAACCACAAATTGAGGACAACATGATTATCCCTCATCAACCACAAGAAGATCTAAAACTGCAATTAGAGGAGTCAGAACTTGATCTAGACAAACCCATAACTCCTACCCTTGTTCCCCACACCCACTCTGACCCACCCGCTGCTGCTGAAAACCCCGTTCTAGAACTCAAGCCCCTTCCGGATCATTTGAAATATGTCTTTCTGGGTTCCAATCAGACACTTCCTGTGATTATAAACTCCAAACTCACCCCTAACCAGGAATCCCGTCTGATTGTTGTTCTCCAGTAACATCGTAGAGCCATTGGTTGGACTCTCGATGATTTGACTGGAATAAGCCCCTCTTATTGGACACACCCCATTTATTCTGAAGAGGGCACACGACCTTCGCGTGAGATGCAGAGATGTCTAAACCCCAATTTGCAGGAGGTCGTGAAAAAGGAGATCATTAAGTGGTTAGATGCAGGGATCATCTATCCGATCTCCGACAGTCGCCGGGTGAGCCCAATCCAGGTTGTGCCTAACAAGGCAGGGCTCACCACCATCACGACTGAGACCGCAGAGGTCATACCTACCCGTATAGCCAACTCGTGGAGAGTCTACATAGATTATCGCAGACTCAATGCCTCCACGAAGAAGGATCATTTCCCACTTCCGTTTATTAATCAGATTCTCGAAAAACTAGCGAGAAATATATTCTTCTGCTTTCTTGATGGGTACTCCGGTTACAACCAAGTGGCGATTCATCCAGAAGACCAAGAGAAGACCACGTTCACCTGCCCCTTCGTGACATACGCATTCCGGAGGATGCCTTTCGGTCTCTGCAATGCACCCGCGACTTTTCAGCGGTGCATGCTTGCCATATTCTCTAATATGGTAGGTGATTATCTGGAAGTCTTCATGGATGACTTCTCAGTTTTTGGGGCATCATTTGACGATTGCCTCCAGCACTTGGTTCATATACTCAGGCATTTCATTAACGTAAATCTGGTTCTTTCCTGGGAAAAGAGCCACTTTATGGTGCCTGAGGGGATCATCCTGGGACACTTGATTTCTGGGAGAGGATCCAAGTGGATCGAGCCAAAGTTAACTTGATTTCCAAACTTCCTATGCCTAGCTCGACCAGCAACATCCGATCTTTTCTGGGGCACATCGATTTTTACCGTCGTTTCATCCCTGATTTCTTAAAAATCACGTGCCCCCTAATCACTCTTCTCTCCAAGGATGTGCCTTTTGAAATTTTCAAGGAATGCACTCAAGCTTTTTGAAATCCTTCGTTATCAAGTCACCCAAGCCCCGATCCTACAGTCCCCTGATTGGTCTCAACCCTTTGAGATCATGTGCAATGCATCTGACTTCGCTGTAGGAGCGGTTCTGGGAGAAAAGATTGACGGGAAACCCGTGGTCATCTACTACGCTAGCAAGACACTTGACGAGGCTCAGCATAACTACACAGTTATGAAGAAAGAGCTGCTAGCTGTAGTATTTGCCCTTGAAAAATTCAGATCTTCCCATGTTATAATCTACTCGGATCACACAGCTGTGAGGCATCTCCTTGCGAAGAAGGATGCGAAGCCTCGATTAATCCAATGGATCTTGCTATTGCAAGAATTTGACCTTGAGATTTGCGATAAAGCAAGAAGACAGAACGTGGTAGCTAACCACTTGTCCTGCCTTCTCTCTAAGATCATCGACCCTTCTAGACCCATCACAAAGCATTTTCCTGATGAGCACCCCTTGACTATTGGTACTGGGCTTCCATGGTTTGCTGATATAGTAAACTATTTGGCATCACACCATATCCCATCTGATTGGCCGAAGGTCAAGAAAGACAAATTGCACTTCGATGCCAAGTACTACATTTGGGAAGACCCATACTTATTCTGCATAGGTGCTGACCAAATTATCTGGCGATGTGTCCGAGCGGTCAAAATCAATGACATACTCTCTTTCTGCCATGACCAGGCATGCGGTGGCCATTTTTCTGGGCATAAAATCGCATCGAAAATCCTCTAGTGTGGCTTTTACTGGCCCATTATCTTCAAGGATGCATACAATCACTGTAAGGCATGTAGTCATTGCCAAACTTTGGGCAACATGAGCCATCGCGACATGATGCCTTTACAGTCGATTCTCATATGCGAGATTTTTGATATTTGGGGGATTGATTTTATGGGTCCCTTCCCTATCTCGGACGGCTTCGAGTACATTTTACTTGTTGTTGACTACATTTCTAAATGGATTGAAGCCATTCCGACCTGGACCGGTGATCACAAGATCATCATCAAATTCATTCATCAGAATATCTTCTGACGGTTCAGGATTCCTCGTGCAATCATTTCTGATGGAGGGACCCATTTTACCAACGCTCAATTTAGGTCACTAATGACCAAATACGGGGTGTCACACTAAATCTCTACTCCTTATCACCCCCAGACTAATGGTCTAGCTGATCTATCAAATCAGGAGATCAAGAAAATCTTGCAGGTTACTATTCGACCTGACAAGAAGGACTGGTCATCCTGACTTCCGGAAGCTTTGTGGGCTTATAGGACCGCCCACAAGATCCAATTGGGCATGTCTCCTTTTAGACTAGTGTATGGGAAGGCGTGTCACCTCCCCGTCAAATTGGAGCATAAAGCCTATTGGGCAGTACGAAACTGCACCTAGATCTTTCTAAGGCTGGAACCCACAGAAAGCTTCAGATAAGCGAGATTGATGAATTACGCCTTGATGCGTATGAAAACTCGCGAATCTACAAAGAGAGGATTAAAGCCTTTCATGACAAGCACATATCAAGAAAGATCTTTCACCCTGGTCAGAAGGTCTTACTCTTCGATGCCCGACTTAAATTGTTCCCTGGAAAACTACGATCCAAGTGGATTGGACCATATCTTGTCCGATAGATCTTTGGAAATGGAGCCGTCGAGATCAGTCCACTCAGCCATGATTCCAAACCTTTCGTCATGAACGGTCAGAGACTCAAACCGTTCATTGATGTGACCAATACAGATTTGGCTGAGTCATCATTTAGCCTCCATTCTCCCTGAGATCATTGTGCCTAGCTGATGGCGTAAAACTCAATGCTTAACAGGAGGCAGCCTATCATTCTTTTGAAATCCTGAAACATTTTCTAACATTTCTTTGCACTTTAGGTTCATTCCTTAGGATAGCCGACTCCACCTTAGGTACTCATACCTGAGATTAGAAATCGTCCGCAATAGTCACCTCAATCCATCCACTCACCTAATATCTATCCTAGTGCATGAACCAAGCCAAATAAAAACCAACCTAATGTACAATGAGGACATCTCAAACCTTAGGCATGGGGGGGGTGTATGAAAGTGCAATAAAAACTCATACCGAGAAAAGGTTTCAACAAAAAAATCACATATGTCAAAAACATAAAAAAAATAAATAAATAATTTTGGGAGGAGGGAAGAAAGTATTGGTGAGTTTGACAAAAGGAGGAGGAAAAAGCTAAATGCTAAAAAGGAGCACAAAATGAAAAAGAAAAGGGATAGTCATTAGTAAGAAATTAAGGAATTAACCAAAGTTCTTGACCACATTAAAGAAAAGTAAAGTTAAAGTGCACAAAACGATTAGTAAGAATGCTAACCTTAGGCCTTCTTGGCTGGACTCTTAGTACCCATTAAGATCTAGATATTCCTCAAGAGGTTGAGGAAAATGAAAAGCTTGAGTATTAGGTCTAAGGCTTAAGGAGTATTCGGCCTCGTTAACTGACCTTCGGTTTACGGCACTCGGTAACCTAAGCACCCAAATTCACACACAGTCTGGTTCAATGAGCATAAATATCAAAATCACGCAGAAGCATTTCAAATGTTCTGAAAATGTCACTTAGATTAGGAGCGGCTGATCAACATAAATTGATTTGGATGAGTTCCCGATGAGGAGAGGTGGAAAACTCCCCTCGAAGATGCGTAACAACATATCATCTCCTCAGTGTTTGTCTCCTAGGATATTTACATATCCTACTGGGGGCATGTAAGCACTCTGCTGGTTCAAATTCCATGGATGGCATTATCATGAAATGTCAATTGCCAGGGTTTGAATTCGGTCACGGAATGCCATGGGCGGGATTATCTTGAAATCTTGAAAACTAGGGTTCTAGGGTTACCATGGGCAGCACTCTCTCAAAGCATCGATTGCCAAGAACCTTTGAGGATTGATGATGGGGACGAGGAATTTGATACAGACCGTGTTGTGAAGCCAATCCTAAGCTAGAATTAAAAAGAAAAGAGAGACAAAACTCTCCAAACAAATAAACCCTCTGTCTCACTCTTACAAAACACACTGTAAACTGAACCAAGGCTAAAAATGTCTCAAGCACGGGTGCTTTAACCGCAGAGTCCAATAAACCTTAGGATAGTTCTTGCGGGCCTTAAAAACCTTTGCTAAGGATCGAGGCTAGAGCTAGACAGATCTGGATCTTGGTTGGTACTAGAGTACCTTTAGGCCTATGGTTGCCATTCTGACCTAATCAAAGAGACAAGATAAAGCACTTATCAAAATTAGTGAATGGAATTCATGGTCTAGAATAGAGGTTAAAGCCTTAATATTTTGCTAAGGAACTAGAAAAAGCTAGGCATGGGGGTATGATGAGAACCTTATCAGAAACCCTAACTAGCACATTCTGACCTAATAAATTGAACAAAAGCTCCTACATAACCTAAGGGAAGGCCTAAATCAGGGAATTGTGAATCTGAGAATAAAACATTATACATGGGGTAAAACTGCAATTTTACCATTGTAGTGCATGAATGGGATTTATAAGTGTCTAGACACAGGTCAAGTGGACTTAATAAGAGAAAAAGTGGGATGATTTGGTAAGAAAAGGGTTATGACAAAATCTATGAATTAAATGACAACTATAACCCTAAAAAAACCCACTTTAATTTATGAAGTTTCAGGCAAGATAAAAATCAACCAAAACCTCTAAAATTCATGAAAAAATATCCTCTAGGGTTTAGAACCTTCAATTTGGCCGTTAGAACCTGTTTTGACCTATATTGAGGATCATACCTAATTTTTAATCAAATTTGGGTTTTTATGCAAAATATCCAGTCAAACGTGCTCAAACCTAAAATCCAATTTTACCACTGGAATCCTTAGGTCCAAATTAGGTTGATACCAAAATTTAGACCTAAGGAAAGGTCATCTTGACCCACTTTGCAATTTAGTCCTCAAAATTACTTTCAGCCCCTCAACTTTTTGAAACTCTTACAGTTACCCCCTAGCTTTCCTGTCATTTTATACAAAAAGGTCCTTCTGCCACCCGCTGCACAGGCCATACCTCCGACGACTTTGTGCGGAGGATGGCGCCACACATGCATGGGGAGCCGGCCCTATATTTTAAAGGGGAGCTCCCTGCCGCATGGGCCGGCTCCCATGCCCTGTCGGTCGCCATACCTCTTGCGCGAACGTGCGAGAGGTATGGGTCTCCGTCTGCCTCAACTCCAGCGAGACTTTTCCCGTCACTCTCGTGCATTTCCCGGCTAGCCCTCGCCTATTTAAGGAGCAACACTCCTCACCGCATCAACCAGGCTCCATTTTGGCCTGAGAATCCCCTCCAGTTCCTCTCCTCCCTACTCCGGCCATTCGCCCAGAGCTTCCAATGACATTCCCTCTCCTCTCTCATCACCCTACCACCATACCAGTGGTAGGGTTACCTTCGCTGTCTTTCGTCACGCCACACCATACCAGCAGGCGCCCTCCAGGCCCTCTTCCTCGTCGCCATCTCTTCCCCTCGAATCCTTCCTCTCCGACGACGGCAACACCGGCCGCTTGCCACCTCTACATCCCCCCTTCACTCTGGACTCATAGTTAAGCTCTCCTTACTCTCCCTTATATTTCCCCTATACCAATTCGTTATTTCGGCCCCTCGACAGCACTATCCACCGTCGCCATCTCCACCTCCAACCACCAACTTTGGTGAGGCCATTTCACCACCATAGACAGTTCCACCCCTCGCCAACCACTGTCGCCTCCCCCCGAACAAACCCACTCACACGGACTCAGATCGACCTGGGTACGCATGCTTAGGTTACTCTGAGCCACATTGACCACTGCAGTAACTTCGCCATGCTCTAGCGAAGCCTGCCAAACGTTCTGACGTGGCCACAAGGCCGTTTGCATGCTTTCAGGTCCCATGCCCTTGCCGCCATTGACACCGAGCTTGAAGCAAGCTCGCAAGCAACTCCAGGCCCTTCTAGCTCCAGGAGATGCACCCAGGTTGCGCAGAAGACTTCCGCGCACAACTCCAGGTCTTCAATTGGAAGCAAAGACCTCAATTGGAGCGGCTATTGCTCGCACTCCCTGCTGTAGGCATGTGACAGAGGAGGGGTGCAGATAGTCCCACCTCAGGCATTTTCAAGCATCCCACGATGAATAAAGGGAAAAGGTGACCAAGGCTTATCACCTCAATCACACGGGGTGAGGTCCCTCTCACCTGCTTACCCGACCTTTTTGCGACCAACCCCCGTGGACCTGGCCTGACCCGATTACCTAAGCCTTGCACACCTCGCCCACCACCGCACGTAGGTGGGCCTGGTCCTGGGCACATTACCCAACCCGTATACCCGAACAGGCTCTAGGAGAGCGAACCCTGGAGTGAAATAGAGAGAGGGGGAGACATGGGGAGGGTAGGGGTTAGGTTTTGCCTAACAATATGCCTGTGTAGGGAACAAAAGAAGAAGAAGGAAGAGGGGGAAGTAGAAGAAGCAAGGAAGGAGTGGCCAAGGACTTAGCCGCACCAAGGAGCTGAAGCAGGAAACGAGGAAGAGGAGAAGCAAACTGAAGAAGAAAGCGACGCAGCTCAAGAAGGAAGAAAAAGAAGAAAGAGCAGGAGCTGAAGCAGAAGAAGAGGAAGAGATGAAGCCAAAGGAGGAAGCTGCAGCCAAAGAGAAGAGAAGAAGAAAAAGCCAAGGAAAAGAAGAGCAGTAGCAGGAAAGAAGAAGAACCCATGCACTATAGCAAGTGGCTACTTAAGGCATCTGATTCCTAGAATCAAACGTCTGGAGATAGAAAGAAGAAGAGAAAGAAGAATAAAGAGAAAGAGAGAAGAAACATTTTATTTCTCTCTAGTTCTTTTTGTAAAATAGTGTATTATTGTAAATTGTGATTTTCTACGCTTCTAGAATCAAGCTTGCCCCTGAGTTCGACCTCGGAGAATTTTTGTATTCGAGTAATAAAATCAAATCACACGCTAGTCTCTCACCAGTCCTAGCAATTGATTATGGATCCTACTTATGATCTGGGCCAAATAAAAGCAAGGATTAAGTCCTGAAGTGCTAGAGACAAGGAGATAAGTAACAGTACCGACCTTAGGCCTCTTAGGCCTATTTTAGGGCTTAAACACTCACATATTTGTTAAGATTTAGATTATTCCTCAAGAGGTTGAGGAAGTTGCATGGCTGATGTATTAGGTCTAAGGCTTAGGGATTATTCGGCCCCATTGCCTTCCTTTTGGTTTATGGGACTTAGTTACCTAGGCACCCAAAAATCACATGCCTGTCTGGTTCAGTGTGCTTAATAAAGTATAATGCCAAAAGTATTCTACTCTGAAAATGTTTTCCAGAAAATCTGGCTTAAGAGAGGCTCAAAGACACAAGTTGATTGGACAAGTTCCTGGCGCAAAGAAACGAAAATACTCCCCTCAAAGATGTGTTATAACATATCGACTCCTCGGTGCTTGTCTCCTAAGATATTAACAAGTGCATTTTTTTCATGCGATTTAGGAAAAGCAATGTCATTATTCTTAGTATAGTTACACAAAACCCTTGATAAAAAATAATTTATAAAATAACGAGACTTGGAGTCTCGGTCATTCGTCTCTGGGAGGCGTTACGGAATTGCAAAATGAAGTCGATCACTTTTCTTCTCCACTTGCTTAAAATCGCATGTCGGTTTTTAATCTTTGAATCAATGTTTTGCCACTTACATTATTAACCCTAATTACGTGTGCATGTATTAAGTAGATGGCAAACATGAAAGTGTGAGTTTCAGTATGCACGATCCTAGTTATTTGGTGGTTGTTTATAGAGAATGCCTTAATAGTTAGATCCTCAACATCTTCAGGTACCGACATCTAGTTGCAATAGATAGAAATTAAAAGCATGCAACTTTAATCACACAAAAATATTACAACAAGGCTCATGGTGATTTTCACACATTCATATATATAAAATGATTTCCATTGATTGCATCAAGGTTACAGAGTAGAACTAGTGGAAGACTTGTAGAGGAATGCTTGAAAACATAAAACTAGCTAGCAGAAAATGACTACATACATGAATCTATGCGGGGATTATGCATGCATCATTGGGGGAGAATATGGAGCTACACTACTAAGAATGAAATAAAGCATAGAAGCTATGAAGAACTACAATCTACTTATCTAGGAGAAGGAAGGGCATTCAGAGGTTGTTTCCGATGGCCTTTGAGTTCGTTGAGAGGAGGAGGGGCGGCCAATGGGGTTAGGCTGGCCCTTGGAAAGGTGAGGAGGAGGTGATCCAAGCTCTTGGCATGGAGTTGCTACTAGCCATGGTGAGGGCTCGTGGAGGTGGAGGTGTGAAGGTAGAGCTATGCTATGGAAGGTGGAATAATGGAGCCAAGCTAGAATCCTTGCAAATGGCCACCCCTTAGGTCCTTTTATAGACCTAAGGGAGACTCTATAGAGAAGTGTAGAACTCTCAAGAGACAACTCCAAGTGTGGTCATCCAAGGGAGAGAGAAGGCGGTTCTTAGATCCATCGAAAGTGGATCTAAGAGAAAACCCATCCTTGATTTCTATATTTGGCAACCAAGGTGGCACCACCTTTGGAAGGACATAGAATACCCTAGTTGGTGTGGGAGTGCGTGAATGGGTGTGTGTGTGGGGTAGGGGGTGTCATGACCTAAGTGGTCTAGGTTAGGTCCTAAGGGTTTTAGGTTAGTGTAGGTCTCAAATTAGGGTTGCAAACTGTAATTGCTAATGGGAGTGCAATTAAGTTGACATAAGTTTAATTGAGTGAGTGTGAACTTAGTTGAGAGTGCAATAACTCAATTAAGTTGGGCTTAGGTCAATTAGACTCTCACCAAGTCCAATTAGACTTGTGTGGGTTGAGACCTGTGCTCAATTGGACTCTATGAGTCGAATTGACTAGGCAATGGTAATTAACTATGAGTCCAAATGACTAGGCAATGGTAATTAACTATGATCCAAGTCAATTGGGCTTAATGAGAACCTAATTAGGCTCTTAGGAAGGTTTAGAGGTGGTGTACTAGGCTTAGGGTACCTTAATTTAGGTTCTTAGGGGATTGGAATTAGGTATAGGGACCTAGGAATTTAAGATCCAAGCTTGAATTCCAAAATGGGAATTGGAGACCAGTTCTAGACATTCAATAAGAGTGTCAGATGACTTATACTAAAAAATCAGAAGTCTAGACCTCTTATCTAGACGTCGAATTTGAGTCAGGAGGGAATCAAGCTTCTGTTTTGGGGGTTCTGCAAAAATTGGGCGTCTAAGCAAGTGTCTGGACATCCAATAACACTGTAGACGTGGGTTTTAGGTGTGCGGGTTGTGGCTAAGGGTCCTAGACGTCCAATAACTTATTTGGATGTCCAGATAAGGGCTAGAACTAGGGTTTTGAGGCTTCTTAGGCTATGGTGACCTAATCTAAGGGTGGCTAAGGCTTGGGAAGGCTTCTAAAGCTATCTATGGTCTACAAATGAACCTAAGTTCTTCATAATTTACTCTGCTTTACTTCTACTTAATAGAATAGCATACCTCAACCCTTACATTATGTCTCTACTACATTTATTCTAAAATCTTCTACTCCAGCTCTAATGTAGCACTAGCCTCAGATCCAACTCCAGATCCAGCTTTAGATCCAACTCCTGAGCTTCTTATTTCCTGCAATTTATATAATGCACTTAATTAGAATATTATATCATTATTTCATGCATAGCTAAAGGAAAATAGTAAAGATGCAAGTAATGCTTATGCATGGATGAATTACACTAGCTTATGCTAAGTTCTAGCCTAATTTAGGTCAATTAAGACCTATGATTGCTGCGAGTCATACCCCCATGCCTAAATCTTGCTAGTCCTTAGCAAATGCAAAACTAAGTTATTTACAGAAAGGTCCCTAGGGGACAGATTATTTTTATCGAGCGTATGCCTAGAGATTCTTTTCCTTTTCGTGTCCATCCTATAATCTAGAAATCTAGACAATCGTGAAAGTGCAGCTATATAGCTTTTGCAACGGATTTGAGTGAGAAACCTAATTTACCTCTAAAGCCTATAGTTGACCCCTAGTAAAATTCTAGCAGGATAGGCAAACTTCTTCCCTCGGGGTATTCAAGGTATTCTATGAATTCCACCTCGGCTTTAAGCTCAGGTAGAGACTGTTAGAGGGAAATTGTTGTTTATTTGGTGGCTCACTCTCATTTGGTGCTACATAGATATTAGTACTATAGAATCTAGATTCCCAAATTATTAAGTAACTCAACTTAGGGAAAGACAAGAAAAACTATGCTCTCTTTTGACTCCATTGTATTCATTCTCTCATTCTCTCTTGCTTTTTCTTTTCTTTTTCATTTCTTGAGCTCACAATCTCACCAGATTCACACATATATTCCATATTTGGTGGTCTCACATGGCATTAACACTTTAACTGAGTTCCAATAACCCTAACAGTAAGTTGGAATTCCTTAGCAAGTATTTGGGTGGTCAGAAACACAGAAAAAGTGGGTTAAGTCCATATTTAGTGGATCTCAACTTTATTTGGTGGTATTGCCTCAATGCAATTGAAATAAACACTAGATACTCATAACTCTCTTTCTGCTTTTTCTTTTATATATATATTTTTTTCTTTTCTGTTCTTTTTTTTTCTCTATATAATTTTTTTTCCTAACACAACACAATCTAGTAGCACATTCATGAATTTTATTGAGGCATTATTAGGGATTGGTGGCAATTAAGAGACATTGGGTGACTTATTTGGTGGAAGTGCCTACTCACGACATCGGGAAAGATAAATAGGATGGTGTATTCCTGACCTTGACATCAATACCCACCTTCAGCCAAGGATTCCGTAAAGAATGGTCGTAACCATCCACCTTAGCCCTAGTTTTACGAGAACTTGCTCTCTGCATATTTGCCTTGATTGGTGGCTCTCAAAATTTCACACAAAATGTATATGTAGGATCCGAGAGGAGAAACTATGCCTAATATCTAAGTATCATTACCCAATTATCTAGGATTCTAGATTCCTTACACTAATCTTAGAGCACCAGTACTCTCTATCCTCATCTCACACTATTTGGTGGATTTTTGGAAGAAAATCTGCCTGACTCCCAAAACACTGTTCAAGGGTTTAGGAAAAGAAGCACTGCTTCTTCTCGACTGACTAAAGATGTATATCTGTCTTCACTGTGAATCCATTGCAAATTCTACATGTGGTTGTGAAAATTGTACTGGATTCCAGATTGCAAGAATCAACTAGAGGATAAAATCCTTAATGCATTCTATTAATAAAAATAATCTTATTCATTAATGCATTATGTATATATGCTATAAACAAGTAACCTCTTATAATTTGTACTTCATAAATTCCCTTATCGGATTACATTCAGCTCAGTCCTAAATTTAGAACAAAAAGGTGAGCGGATGAGTCAGAAATGGCTGTTGTGGATGATTTCTTGCTCCAATACGAGCATTGGAGTTAGAGTCGATTGTTCTTATATTTAGGATCCTAAAGTATATTTAACATGTTGCTCCAAGGCTTTCCTAAATGTTGGCATAAAAATTTTTAGTTTTACTGTATAACTACCCCTCCCATTCCTAATTTCTTGCATGTCCTCATGCATGAATATAAAAGAAAATAAATACAGTAGGTAGTAAGTGGTTAGAGATCACCTAGAATTGCTTCTGAATTTTGGCGTTTAGCACCGACCAACCTGATAGTATGCACTATGCGAAAAGGAAATATGCTAAAAGAAAAAAATGCTATGTATAAAGCGAGTATGTATAGGGTGATGAAGAATGTCGGTAGATGCTGAGTTTAACACCTCCAGCTGGGTGAAAACTCAATCAAATGGATCATTAATTGCATAAGAGCAGGTCAAGATCAATAGAAAGATATGTTCATGTGCTCCCAGAATTAATGGTCCATAAATGCGAACCAACTGATTGTGCACCCCTACTCTAAAAAGTCTAGCTATAACAGAATACAAAGTAGTGGTGGAAGTTAGAGGATAATCAGAGGGAGGATCATGATGTTGATTCTGCTGATTTATCATGTCCCTCAATTCAGCATGAAGTTGTTGAGGGAGTAGATTGATATAATCAAGATGTACGTTAGAACTAGAATCTGAGTCATAGGGGTCTTCATAATGATAATTGATGTCAAAGATCATGCTCTCTCTAGGGTCTGGGTCATATGGGGGTATGCGTGAAAGTAGAAGTCCTCTGGGGAGGTCACTAAAATCTTCATTAGAAATCACTTCATCATCATCAGTATTCATCTTTGATTCATTAAAGACTGACTCTTCAGGCTCCGAGTCGAGCCATCCATTAGTCGGACTAGGATGGTAGGTAAGTCCCCAATTCATTCTGCTTAGTGCTTCACCCTCAAATGTGGTAGGCTCCCCATTACTTTCTACTTCAGATATCATGTCCACTTCTTTAGGCAAGACATCCCTGGCTATCTCTGCTCTTTGGGTATCAAAATTGATATGTGTAGTCTCAAAGATTCCATCATCGCCTTGATAGGTGAAAGAGGAAGGGTGCAAATCGGCTGATGTTGGGCCAAGAACAGGTATAAATTGATTGGTGGTGTTACATGGAATGCTCACCTTTAGATCGATATCCTTAATTGGATCTTCATCCTTCATCTTAGATAGGCTATCTAATCCATAATTTGTCTCCCAGGGTTCAGAGTAATTAATCCTTTCCTTATCATTTCCTTAAATGGAGTTTCCAGTTGAATCCATTCGGGATGTTTCGTGCTTCTATTCTTCTTCCCCTAAATTTCTCTGAGTATCTGCTCCTATGAATTGTCTTCAAGCATGGTCAATTTAGGTTCTTCGGGGTCACCCAGGCTGTTCTCCAATTGACAATGCAAAAGTAGCATCTCCTAAAGTGTGCGATTCTATTTAAGTTTCCTTGTTATTGATGCCACTTCTTGAAGGCCCTCCATTAAAGCTTCCTTGAGCAGAATCCAAGTTCATCCTTGGTCTGGATCATTGATAGCCTGGATTCCATGCAGGTAGGATGCGACTCTACTTCTCATCCCAATTATGGAGCACTGTAATCTATAATGTGGTCATATATACATTGGTAGTTCCTCAGGGGTTCCAGGGGGTGAATCATATCTACCCATATTCCATGGGTGAGATGCAGGAGTATGAGATTCATACCCTAGGTTATAAGATGAGGTCCCTTGAGGGGCCGACTAGTATGGGTCATAATACCCAGGGTTCGGATATGGGTTGATCATTTCGGCAACCCGAGAAGAAGGATTAGGCAAAGTGAAAAGTCATATTTGCCACCTTGGGTTTTGATCCCAAGGTTGAGCTAATTTTGTGACCCAGGCTCTCAGATGAGCCCTTGGGTCCAAACTACCTGGATTCTGACCAGGTCCATGTCCAGGGTTAGCCATCTCGGCTAAAAGAGTAGAAGAGAGTGGGGGAGAAGATGGCTCAGGCGAGGTGACTCGCTCCTTGGGAGTGGCTCCCAAGGTCCAACTAGTTGAGGTCTCAGTGACCTTCTTCGCATACACTAGCCAACCCAATGTTGGTGCAGCCAGCCAGACAAGGCTAAGGCCTTGTCAATCAAATGGTTCTTATGATCAGGTGATCGAATTTTTTTCATTTTGGGTTCGAATTCTTGAAGAAAAATTCATTGAGAACCGATTGAAAGTGATTCCCACCTCTCAAGCTAACCAGGCCAGTCTGAGTGCAAGGGAATTTTGTCACCAGGTTTGGCCAGAGAGGTGGAAAACACCCAGTAGTATGACAACAAATTCGAGTTGATTTCATTTTTTTAAAATTTATTTTAACCCATTTTCTTTCTTCACTGGGGTTTGGGGTGAGTGGCCCACAAGGTGACCAGGCTTACCAGCTAAACACTAGACTTGGCTAAGTATAGGTTAGCTCAAATGTGGTCTCTAATAATTTGACCCTAAAGGTTGAGCCTAGGGTTCATGCAAATTCTACGGTTTCAGTAAACCACAAGAATCAAACTAGCTCTCTAAACACAAATGGAATCCAAATAAAGTGAAATTTGGTAAGTAGATTTCTTTTCAATTATATTTTCAGAGAATATTTTTCATATAATTTTTACTATTTCAACCAAATTTATAGGGATTTTCAAATGTCAGAGAGTCAGATCTGGAATTTTGACCTTTGGTTGATTTTTTGCTCTGAAACAGTATTAATTGATTTTCAAAAATTCGAGAAAAATATGGAAATTAAAGATAATGAGATCAGGTTTCAAATCCCACTATTCTTAGTCAAAATTGATTAAGGATTGCTCAAAATTGATTTTTCAATTTTGAAAATTTTCAAATCTTGGTCAGTTTGACCCCCTTGTACTTTGCAAATTTTTAAAAATTTTGTACTTTGAATTTATTCAAATAAATATTGTCATTTGAAAGGTGGTTTGAAAATGAAGTGCTTGCTTAAATTTCAAAATTTTTCTCTCACTAATTCAACAAATGAATTTTTAAATCAGAAATTGAAGTGTGGTCAAATTTTAGCAAGTGGTGGAAAAGCTTTAAAGAGGTGTTTGAAATTCAAATTCCACTTTCCACCAAAAATGATTTTTTTTTTCAATTGATTTTTTTCAGAAATTTTTGATTTTTTTTTGAGGGAAAATTTTTTTAAATTTTCTCTTGTTTTTCTCAAATAAACTAACCTAAGATTCAAAATGAAACCTAATCTGCTAGCCTTTTTTTTTCAAAATATGTAGATTTTTTTGTAGAAAGAATATTCTAGCTAAGAAGAATAATTTAACGTAAGGTTCAAACAAAAATCCTAAGCTAAGAGAGAGATGTGCACCTAGATTTCTTCTCCTCGCTCGATGTGTGTGCAGATCCCGTATTTCCTGATTTCTTGCACATCTAAAAACAAGTAGAGGAAGATTTGTCACTAAAAGCTTTAGATCAAAAATAAATTGCGTTGCCTCCCTGACAACGGTGCCATTTGACAAGTGCATTTTTTTCACACGATTTAGGAAAAGCAATGTCGTTGTACGCAGTATAGTTGCGCGAAACCCTTGATCAAAAATAATTTATAAAATAACGAGACTTAGAGTCCCAATAGTTCGTCTCTGGGAGGAGTTATGGAATTGCAAAATGAAGTTGATCTCTTTTCTTCTCTACTTGCTTAAAATCACATGCCGATTTCTAATCTTCGCATCAATGTTTTACCACTTGCATTATTAACCCTAATTACATGCGCATGTGTTAAGTAGATGACAAATGTGAAAGTGTGAGTTTTAGTATGCACGATCCTAGTTATATGGTAGTTGTTTACAGAGAATGCTTTAATAGTTTGATCCTCAACATCTTCAAGTATCGACATGCTAGTTGCAACAGATACAAATTAAAACCATGCAACTTTAATCACACAAAAATATTGCAACAAGGCTCATGGTGATTTTCACACATTCATATATATAAGAAGATTTCCATTGATTGCATCAAGGTTACAGAACAGAACTAGTGGAAAGGTTGTAGAGGAATACTTGAAAACATAAAACTAGCTACCAGAGAAAAACTGCATACATAAATCTATGGGGGGATTATGCATGCATCATTGGGGGAGAATATGGAGCTACACTACTAAGCATGAAATAAAGCATATAAAACTACGAAGAACTACAATCTACTTATCTTGGAGAAGGAAGGGCATTCAGATGATGTCTCCGATGGCCTTTGAGTTGGTTGAGAGGAGGAGGGGCGGCCAATGGTGGTTAGGCTGGCCCTTGGAGAGGTGAGGAGGAGGTGATCCAAGCTCTTGGTGTGGAGGTGCTGCTAGCCATGGTGAGAGCTTGTGTAGGTGGAGGTGTGAAGGTGGAGCCATGCTATGGAAGGTGGAATAATGGAGCCAAGTTTGAATCCGTGCAAATGGCCACCCTTAAGTCTTTTTATAGACCTAACAAAGACTCTTTAGAGAAGTGTGGAACTCTCTAGAGAGAGCTCCATGTGTGGCCATCCAATGGAGAGAGAAGGTGGTTCTTAGATCCACCAAAAGTGGATCTAAGAGAAGACCCATCCTTGGTTGCTATATTTGGCAACTAAGGTGGCGCCACCTTTGGAAGGACCTAGAATACGGTAGGTGGTGTGGGAGTGCTTGAATGGGTGTGTGTGTGTGGAGGCGTGACCTAGGTGGCTAAGTGGTCTAGGTTAGGTCCTAAGGGGTTTGGGTTAGTATAGGTCTCAAATTAGAGTTGCAAACCCTAATCGCTAATTGGAGAGTGCAATTAAACATGACATAAGTTTAATTGAGTGAGTGTGAACTTAATTGAGAGTGAAATAACTCAATTAAGTTGGGCTTAGGTCAATTGGACTCCCACCAAGTCCAATTGGACTTGTGTGGGTTGAGATCTGAGCTCAATTGGACTCTATTAGTCCAATTGACTAGGGAATGGTAATTGACTATGATCCAAGTCAATTGGGCTTAATGAGAACCTAATTAGGTTCTTAGGAAGGTCTAGAGGTGGTGTACTAGGCTTAGGGTACCTTAATTTAGGTTCCCAGGGGGTTGGAATTTGGTTTAATGACCTATGAATTCAAGATCCAAGCTTAAATTCCAAAACGGGAACTAGAGAGTAGTTCCAGATGTCCAATAAGAGTGCCAGACAACTTATACTCAAAAATCAGAAGTTAGACCTCTTGTATGGATGTCCAATTTTAGTCAGGAGGGAATCAGGGTTCTGTTTTGGGGATTCTGTAGATATTTGACATTTAACCAAGTGTCTGGAAATCAAATAACACTGCAGACTTGGGTTTGAGGTGTGTGGGTTGTGGCTAAGGGTCCTAGATGTCCAATAACTTATCTGGATGTCCAGATAATGGCTGGAACCAGGGTTTTGAGGCTTCCTAGGCCATGGTGACCTAATCTAAGGGTGGTTAAGGCTTGGGAAGGCTTGTAAGGCTATCTTAGGGCTAGGAATGAACCTAAGTTCTTCATAATTTACTCTGCTTTACTTCTACTTAATAGAATAGCATACCTCAACCCTTACATTATGTCTCTACTACATTTATACTAAGGTCTTCTGCTCCAGCTCTGATGTAGCACTAGTCTCAGGTCCAGCTTCTAATCCAGCTTCAAATCCAGCTCCTGAGCTTCTTATTAGCTGCAATTTATATAATGCACTTAATTAGCATATTATATTATTATTTCATGAATAGCTAAAGGAAAACAGTAATGATGTAAGCAATGCTTATGCATGCATGAATTACACTAGCTTATGCTAAGTTTTAGCCTAATTTAGGTCAATTAAGACCTATGATTGCTACGTAATCAGATATCTAAATATCCTACTGGGGTCACGTAAGCACTTTGTGCTAGTTCAGGCACCATGGGCAGAATTATCCTAAAATGTCAATTGCTAAGACTTAAATTTAGCTACAGAACTCCATGGGCTACACTATAACGAAGTGTCGAAAGCCAAGAGTTCTGGGGGTCGCCATGGACGGTGCTATCACGAGGCTTTGAAAGCCAAGGACCCTTTGAGGATTGATGGTGGGGACAAGGAATCCGATACAGATCATGTCTAGGGCCAATCCGATGTTGGATTTAGGGGAATGTAGAAAGAAAAGAGACAATTCTCTCAAAATAAATCTCTTTCTATCTCTCTTGTTAAAAATGCACTGGCAAACTGAACCTGGACATTGCTAGAAATAGGCACAAATGCTTTAACTATTGGGGTCAACAAACCTCTGGGAAATTTTTGCAGGCCTTAGAAACCTTCACAGCAGACCCAAGGCTAATGCCAGTCAGGTCTGGATCTTGGCTGGGACTTAAGTACCTCTAGGCCCATTATTGGTATTCTGATCTAATTTCCATAGAAGAAGCACAAACAAGCATCCTAATACTAAAATTCTGGTCTAACATCCAATCACAAATGTATATTAATCATGGGATTAATCAGGGGTTAATTCAAGGTCAAATGAACTTAAAAGACCAAGAAGTAGGTTCATACTGACTAAATCAGGGTTTTACGCATTTCTAGGATGAAAGTAGTACCGAAAAACCTAATTATCAGCCATACTCAAATTGAAAGGGTTATGGTCGAGATAAATTCCATATAAACCTTCTAAAAATCATTACAAAATATTCTAATAGGATTGGTACCTTTACTTTGACCATGTGAACCCATTTTGAGCAAAAATAGAGATTTAGATGAGAATTTGCCCTGATTTGGGCTCTTGTGCAATTTACCTAGTCAAACATTATTAAAACTCATATCCAAGCTCACCATTACATTCCTTGGATCCAAATTAGGTTAATGCCAAAATTTAGGTGCAATCAGAGTCCATCTTGACCTAGTTTTCCTTTCCACCCTCAGAATCCCTCTTTCTCACATCTAGACCCCTACGTTTCAAGCTCCTTACATCTATGCCCATAACTTGATCATCTTCATCACAAATAGGTTCCTGTTGAAGCTACAAGTTGCTACACTATCGTGTTTGGTTTTGAAAAACCTGTCGTTGTAGTTTGAAAGCAAAGAACTCGTGTTCAACAAATAAAATGTATACCGGAATAGAAATCCCAGGTCGAACTCAAGGAGGCAGACATTTGATTAAAAATAAGAGTTTCTTTTATTTGTCATGAAGCAGAATAATTGATTAGAAACTATCTATCTATTTACAATAAATAGAAGAGAGAGTGAGAGAATATTATAAACAGAAACCAAAAAGAGATGTAGAATGAACATGGAATTCATTATCAAAGAGATTGTTCATTACACTACTCATTACGACTAGAAAGCAGGAAAATTCTACTCTAGAAGCAGTAAAAAGAATGGAGAGAGAGATATCCTCCTCGATGGTTGCTTGGAGGATGAGCTGGATGAGACGATGCTTGGAAGAAGGGGAACGGCGTGAGAAGGAGAACGAAGCGGGAAGAACGGGAACAAAGCAGCACATCATCATCGTCGCGGGATCCGCTTTTGAAGGGGGTGCGAAAATTTGACTTTATCTCTTAAGAAGCATCCCGGGTGTGGGACGACCTTCTCTTGAGCTTTGGAGAGGGAGAGAAGAGAAGGAAGGGATGCCCATTTCGTATGGAGGGGGTCTCCATTTATAGTTGCAAGGAGTGAGGGCACTTTAGTCTTTACAATTGCAAAATATTAAATAAGGGACCTTTAGTGATAGATAAAACCATCGCTAAAGCCCCAATCGTGGGAGACGTGTGCCGCCCACTCGCCTCTCGTGCATGAAACGCATGCTCCACGTTCTTTAGATCTTAGCCATCCGATCATCAGATCGAATGGCTTAACTCGCCCCTCACCGCGCCTTCTCATCACGTGCTCGCCGCGTCTAATCCCACGTTACACATGGGCGTCTGATGCGGCATGAGTGCTAGCACGTGCGTGCGACCGCTCGATCACGATTGAGCGGCCAATTGAGCTCCCTCACCGCGCCTCAGCAGCCGCTTGCCAAGGATCAAATGTGCGCCTCTTCCTCGCGTAAGCACGTTCGACCAACATGCTACAAGCGCATTTGTGTCGCGCTTATGTTTCGTGCACGCACATCCACAGCCATTGGATGATCATCCAACGGCGGAGAAGTAACGAAGAAGAGAGGGTGCGGCAAGTGTAGCAGCTGGTTGGGTAGCTGAGATGGCACCACGTGGCGCCATCTTCGTTGTCCATCTTCTGGATGATGTAGATGGTGCCACGGTTGTCGGATTGAGTCGATTTTCATGTCATTAGGCTGCGATCGTCGATCCGAATCCATCCATGTGGTCGGATTTGTCATCTGAAGTGCGGATTCACAACATCTTGGCCCATGATCTTTTAGGGTTCCCCGAACTCTATCTAATGCTACAGAAGTCTGATTAGGGCGATCTTGGAGTCGTTGAACTCCAATCGTCACCCTGATCAAATCTGTACGGTTGGATCTTTGATCCAAGGCCTTGATAAAAATTTGCCTTGTCCATGAACATAAAAGGGGACAATTAACCTCCATTTTATTCAAACTAATCTAAATCCAAGATGATGCATGCTATGCAATATTTATAGTATGCAATGCAATTCTATGCTTAAGAACATGCATAAATAGACATCTTATGTAGTGTAAACATGTTTACATCAGTTCCTATCTCCTAATTCTTCAGAGTTTCCTAAACAAAGTCAACAAACCGAAACTGCCAACATTGATTTGATGAAATCATCATCTAATCCCCAACAAATCCCACCTAATTTGGTGCAATTGGTGTTCACATTACGACCAATCTAATGCACCAGATCTCAAGCCCTAAATTAGGACCAATCACCACTAGCGAACTTGATTTTCACGTGACTTAAATTGCCTATTTTGTAAGGAATTCTTGAGAACTCAAGACAATTCAAGGTCAGATTGATGTCTATATAAGCTCTAGATCATTCCTCAGTTAAAGTCAGCCCTCTTCCAGCCAAGATTACCTTGTCTCCTCCTTCTCTGGCCACTTTCGACCATGGCTCCACCGAGCTTCCACTTCTCTTTCCTTCAGTCGTGCAAGTACCAAATTGGGTGGTGCTCCTTCTTCGTCACCTTCCTCTGTTTCCAGTGCACATAAGCTAGAGATTCCAATCCCCATCGTCATCACCGGAGGTTTCTTCTCCCTCACGTTCGGCAAGTCAAGCCAATGTGAGTCGCCCCCTCTTTTCGTCTGCAAATTAACTCTTCCTACTTCCCTCCTTCCCTAGATTACTCTTAGGACCTTAGAATCTAGTTTCGACCACTGAATCCACCTTCTTCCACTTCATCTTCTCCACCTCCAAG
Organism: Thalassia testudinum; assembly: GCA_037157565.1. Lineage (NCBI taxonomy): Eukaryota > Viridiplantae > Streptophyta > Magnoliopsida > Alismatales > Hydrocharitaceae > Thalassia > Thalassia testudinum. The sequence goes on from JAZHRO010000080.1 coordinate 2,865,442, forward strand.
AGGTCGTACACATGCCACACACCACGAAACACAACACCACCACCACCACTACCTTCCTTTCACTTCATAGACCAAAAGCCCTCAATAATTTGAGGGCCTTGGTTTGTATTTCCGCTAGCCGAACAAACTAATCAACCACCTTCGTCTCCGACACCAGTCGACCACCACAAGCCTCCATTCACTAGGCTACACGCACCATCGTGCTCCTCACACCACGGCGACACTGATGGACCTTCTAATTAGGTCTTAAAGCCCATGTTTGATGTTTCAGGTAGTTCACGCCATCGCTACCATCACCGTCATCATCCACCCATCTCTAGCCGCCATACACTTTGCCACCAGCACCTGGGATGCGGTTTCACCCCACGAACCTAGTTGCAGCACCGATTGAAGAATGAACCTCAGCAATTGCTTCAATTCGAGAAGAACACACATGTAGCAACACACGAAGAAAAGGGCATTTTTAGTGCCACATCGTGTCATTTTGATTTTGAAAGGCCTTAATAAGGTTTTATGCCCTCTATCCTCTTTCCCAAGAACACTGGGTCGGGTCCCTCTCACCACTCATGCAATCACCCGCACTCATGCCCTATGGGTCTGGCCCCCTATTCGGATCTGATTACCCGATTATGAAGAGAGAGAAAGAGAGTGGGGTTTTTTGAGAGGAGGTAGGGGTTTTGGCCTTGGGATCTATGCCTAACACTTAGGTAAATTTGAGAGGCTATTGGGATTGGAGTTTAAGGTGTCTGAGGCTTGTCTCTGACATCTAATTGTGGCTTTGTTGAGATATCTAATGCCCTTTGAGATCTGATCTTGAATTGGTAATTGTGCTTAACTGTTGAGAGTAATTGGTGGTTTCAATTAGCACTTTTTGGCTCTCTATTATCTTTTTGTTATTGACTTTTGAGATACAATTTGAGTATTTATTGAATATACTTATGATTTATTATTCATTGCATATCATTATTCTTTTGATTAATTATTGTGCTCATTTCTATTTTTTTGATTAATGGATTGAATTCCAATTTTGCTCCCTGCAAACGACCTCAAAACTCAAATGTTTTTTGAGCAATTACAAATTTTAAATGTTGATTCGATTTTTGTCACTATACTACGGTGTATTTCTCTAAACTACGACGACTACTATTCAGCACCCAGAAAGGAATAAACTATGGGGCAATCAAAGAAGTGACATCAATTCTCTGGTTGAGGATCCAAGTCTCGAGGTGAACCCGATTCTTCAAGAACCTCAACCACAAGAAGAGCTTAACTCACAGATTAGGAAGCCTGAATCTGATTTGAAGCTATCTCTAGCTTCCACCGTAGCTTCTAAGGCTAACCCCGAACTGCCACCCACTGTTGATAACCCAGTGTTGGAGTTGAAACCTCTCCCAAATCATTTGAAATATGTCATTTTTTGTTCGAATCAAACATTTCCTATGATTATCAACTCTTGACTCACCTCTGATCAGGAAACAAAGTTGATTGCTATCCTCTAGCAGCACGCAAAGCCTTTGGATGGACTTTGGATGACTTGACTTGAATAAGTCCCTCATGTTGTACTCATTGTATTTATACCTGAGAGGGCTTACGACCATCTCGCGAGATGCAGAGAAGACTGAAACTGAATCTCCATGAGGTTGTGAAAAAGGAGATCATCAAATGGCTTGATGTGGGAATCATATACCCCATCTCTGATAGCCATTGGGTGACTCCCATCCAAGTTATGCCTAGAAAGGCAGACCTCACCATGATTTACTGAATTCGGAGAAACCATCTTGTCACAAATTGCAAATTCATGGAGAGTCTATATTGACTACTGAAAACTGAATTCCTCCACAAAGAAAGACCATTTCCCTCTCTTGTTCCTTGACCAAATCCTAGAAAAATTGGCGAGAAATTGATTTATCTATTTTCTAGATGGCTACTCCAGATATAACCAAGTCGCAATTCATCCTGAAGATTAGGAGAGGACCACCTTTACCTACCTCTATGGTACATACGAGTTCTGTAGGATGCCATTTGGGCTATGCAATGTGCCTGCCACCTTTCAACGATACATGCTAGCCATATTCTCCAATATGGTAGGTAAATACCTTGAAGTCTTCATGGATGACTTCTCAGTATTCGGTCAAACCTTTGATGATTGCCTGTTACACTTGGTTCAAATCCTCAAAAGATGTATCAATGTGAATCTGGTTCTCTTGGGAAAAGACCCATTTTTTAAGTACCTCTTTTTTGATGCACCAAAATTATGCTATCTGCGAAACTAATCATTCAGGACTCTCTCATGGATTAAGCTAGAGGATTACCGACTTTGTCTCAGTGCCTTTTTATCATTATTGAGTCTAGATTATTTTGTAAGGAACCTCAAGACAAGTTTCAAATGGATTTTCACACTTCTCATAAAAATAAGTTTTTAGGGTTATTGATCGATCAACCAACTTAATTAATCAATCAAATCAGCCTATTTTATGAAGTTGAGAAATACACCTTTAATCGCACATTTAGGTTCATTAATTGACTAATCATTGATCGATTAAATAACTAGTTTGACCGACCAAACTACCTTAATTGATCGACCAATTTGATTTCCTTTTATGGTCAATTTGCTAGTATAAATAGAGGTCGTACACAACATTTTTAAAGCACACTCTCAAGTAGAAACCCATCTAAAAGAAAGAGCTTTCTGTGCTTCTCTCTAAATGCTTCTACGCTTCTACTTTCACGGCTTTCAAAGCACTACAATTCAAACCTCTGCTAAAATCTCGTTTGACTTTCCTTGAGGTTCCATAGGTTTGTATTATTTTTTTATTACTTGTTGCTTTTGATTACGGATCCCAAGTTGTTGGGAGAAATCCGTTGTTGTTGTTGTGCTTCTCTTTGGGTTAGTAAGAGAAGGGATCATTGTAAGAGGTTGTGCCACTCTCATTTCAAGTGGTGCATTAGTGGATTAATTAGCCTCGACTAGTCAAGAAAATCCTAAGTTGAGAGGCTTAGGTAGTGGTTTTCACCTGGGAAGGGTTTCCACTATAAGCCTTTTTGGCCACTTTAGAGTAGTTATATTATTTCGTCTACTCAAATACTATATTTCTGTTGCTACTTTTCTTTCTTTTTAGCACTATGGTCTGTAGTGCTATTATATCATGTGGACTATTTTATCGTAATTTTCATCTATATATATATATCAGATACCTGGTTATCTTTTCGTTAGCAGCATGTTTATTTCTGTTGCATGTTATATCTATTACTAATTCAATTACATGTTTAAGGGGGAGCTAATTCAAATTGATAGCTGCATGTTTTACTTTTTACTGAAACAGAAAGGGAGAGATATTATGCATAACTCTTTATATTTTCATCTCTCTACATAATTATAATTTTGTTGTCATCAAAAAGGGGGAGAATGTACGTATATCTGTTTTGATGCACCAGAATTATACTATCTACGAAACTAATCTTTCAAGACTCTTTCATGGATTAAAGCTAGAAGATTACTAACTTTGTCTCCATGTCTTTTTATCTTTATTGAGTCTAGATTATTTTGTAAGGAACCTTAAAACAAGTTTCAAACGGATTTTTGCACTTCTCATAAAAATAAGTTTTTAGGGTTATTGATCGACCCAGTAATAAAATTGATCAACCAACCAACTTAATTAATCGATCAAATTAGCCCATTTTAGGAAGTTGATAAATACACCTTTGATCAACCATTTAGATTAATTAATTGACCAATCATTGATCATTCAAATAACTAGTTTGACTGACCAAAACTCATTTTGATCGATCAATTTGATTTTCCTTTCTGGTTGATTTGCTAGTATAAATATAGGTCGTACGCAGCCTTTTCAAAACACACTCTCAAGTAGAAATCCACCTAAAAGAAAGAGCTTCCCGTGCTTCTCTCTAAGTGCTTCTATGCTTCTGCTTTCACGACTTTCAAAGCACGACAATTCAATCCTCTACTAAAATCTGGTTTGACTTTCCTTAAGGTTCCAGAGGTTTATACTATTTTTATATCACTTGTTGCTTTTGATTACTCATCCCAAGTTGTTGGGAGAAATCAGTTGTTGTTGTTGTGCTTCTCTTCAGGTTAGTAAGAGAAGGGATCATTGTAAGAGGTTGTGCCACTCTCATTTCAAGTGGTGCGTTAGTGGATTGACTAGCCTCAACTAGTCAAGAAAATCCTAACCTAAGAGGGTTAGGTAGTAGTTTTCACTTGGGAAGGGTTTCCACTATAAATCCAGGTATCTTTTGTGCATGAATTTTTGTGGTTTCATTTGTCTTTGCAACTACAATATTTAACTTCATAAAAGATGATACTATTCACCCCTCCACTCTAATATCCATTAAGATCCGCAAGAACCCTTAATTTTATGGCTCCTGAAGGCATCGTACTTGGACACCTCGTATCTGGGAAAGGTATCCAAATTGATCAAACCAAGGTGAATTTAATTTCCAAATTACCTGTACCTTCCTTGATCAAAGATATCTGATTGTTCTTGGGGCACGTTGATTTCTATCAATGATTCATATCTTATTTCTCAAAAATTGCATGCCCCTTGACAATCTCCTCTTGAAGGACACTCCTTTCGAGATGACAAGTGACTGCATTCACTCCTTTAAGATTCTATAAGACTAAGTAACCCAAGTTCCAATCCTATAATCCCCTAACTGGTCTCAACCCTTTGAGATCATGTGCGATGCATCTGACTACGCAGTAAGAGTAGTGCCTAGGTAGAAAATTGATGGGAAATCGGTGGTAATATATTACGCCAACAAGACACTGGATGAGACTCAGCATAATTACACGATTACAGAGAAGGAGCTACTAGCAATAGTATTTGGTCTGGAGAAGTTAAGATCATACCACCTGGGTTCCCATGTCATCATTTACTCTAATCATAAGGTGATAAGGCACTTACTTGTGAAGAAGGATGCAAAATCGAGGCTGATTCGATGGATTTTGCACTTGCAAGAATTTGACCTTGAGATATGTGATAAGGTGAGAAAGCAAAGTGTGGTAGTTGACCATTTATCTCATCTCGCTTCTTCAATCATTAACTCTTCTGAACCTATTACAGAGCACTTTCTGGATGAGCACCTTCTAATCGTCGATATTAGGCTTCCTTAGTATGCTAATATAGGTAATATTTGGCATCACACCAGATTTTGTCTGATTGGCCGAAAGCCAAGACAAATTGATTGCATATGCCAAATGCTATGTCTGGGATGATCCATATCTCTTTCGCATCGGTGCCGATCAAATCATCCGGAGATGCATTTCCGACTCCAAGGTCAATGTCTGCGGTGGCTACTTCTTGGGGCACAAAACCCCAGCAAAGATTCTTCAGTGTGGCTTCTATTGGCCCATTGTTGAACATCGGAGGACTATGCTATTGGAGTTGGTTTTGAAAACCTGTCGTTGTAGTTTGAGTAGTAAAAAACTCGGGTTCAACAAATAAAATTATACCAGAAATCTATGAAGAAATCCCAGGTCGAACTCAGGGAGGCTACGTTGATCAAAATTCGCAATTATATTTTTTCTGTGTTTTTGTTTAAAAGGTGGAATAATCACAATAAAATGAAATCAATATAAACAATAAAAGAGAGAGAGGGAAAACATTCACTTCATATTGCAAAATGTTGTTACATCTAAGAAAGCGAGAAAAGATTACACTAGAAAGTGAGAAATTATTACAACTAGAAAGCAGGAAAATTCTACTCTAGAAAGCAGGAAAAAGGAATGGGAGAGAGAAGTTATCCTCCTCAACAATCGCTTGGAGGACGAGCCAGACGAGACTATGCCTGGAAGATGAGAACGGAGCAAGAAGGAGGTCAAAGCAGGAGGAACTGGAACGAGGCAACACATCGTCGTCGTAGGATCCGCTTTCGAAATGGAGGCGAAACTTGATTTTAACTCTTGACGAGCATCCCGGGTGTGGGACAAGCTTCTCTTGAGCTTTGGAGAGGGAGAGAAGAGAAGGGATGAGAAATTCTTAAGGTAGGGGTCTCCTTTTATAGTTGCACGGAGTGGGGGCATTTTGGACATTTTAATTTCAAAAACATTAATATGGGACCTTTAGTGACGGACTTAAACGTCACTGAAGGTCTGCCGTGGGAGACATGTGCGCACGCTGCGCGCACCCGCTCTTCTTCTTCGCTTAAAATGCCTGTGCACATTCGTGAGCTCACAGCCGTTCGATCAAGAGATTGAGCGGCTAAGAATGTGCGATCACAGGTAAGTGTCACGTGTCTGATCATGCATGGGTGCTATCGCTCACTCCCCGCCATTGGATCTTCATCCCGCGGCTCTGATTGCACACCCACTCCATGCCCCCACTAAATTTGAAGCGCAGCGTAGCTCGAACGTGCACCCTTCACTCGCGAAGGGGCGCTCGACCGCTGCGCTACGCTTCCTCTTTAGGCAAGCAGATGCTTTTGTGCGCGTGGTTCTGCGGCAGTTGGATGAGCATCCAACGGTGGAGATTCGACGAGCAGGTGAAGAAGAGAAGTGGAAGTGGATCCTTGGGGCAGGTTGGGCGGCTGGGATTTCGCCACGTGGCGCCATCTTGGCTGTTCATCTTCTAAGTGTTGTAGATGGTGCCACGGGTGTCAGATTGGACCAACTTTCACATTGTTAGGCTAAGATCGTCAATCTGAACCCATCCATGTGGTCGGATTTGTCGTCCTAGGTGCGGATTAACACCATCTTCGCCCTTGATCTTTAGGGTTCCTTAATCTCTATCTGGTGCTACGGATGTCCGATCAGGATGATCTTGGAGTTGTTGAACTCCAATCATTGCCCTAATTAGATCCGTATGGTTGGATCTTTGATCCAAGGCCCTGATAAAAAGTTTCCCTGTCCCTGACCATAAAAAGGAGACAATTACTATACAATTTATACAACTTGATCTAAATGCATGATTATGCATGTTATGCACTATTTACAATGTATAATGCCAATGTGACACTAAGAACATGCATTAATAGACATTTTAGGTTAATCAGATGTATGCACATCACACCCCCATGCCTATCTTTTGCTAGTCCCTAGAAAAAACTACATGCTATTTATAAAAGAATTAGGTTGGATTACTTGGGCATATGTTATTTTCAACACTAAGAAATTTTTACTCAGGATCTGAACTTTCAAAGATACAACAGTGCTCAGGTATCTGCCAAAATGTAGACCGCCTCAAGCCCTCGACTTATTCAAAGAAGAATCTCTTTTTCCCTTTTTCTTCTTTTCTAAATTTTTTGGACTTTTGAGTTTAGGGTTAAAGTGTGGCTTTCTACGGCCACTCAACCCACCACAGATTTGATGAGAACCCTAAGTTCTAAGCATTTTATTGTGAATGTGATAGACTCGTTAATCGGAAATTAAAACGAACTTCGAGTTTCTATGTCTCTAGGTGACCTTAAAAAGAGAGTTCTGCCTAAAGGTGTATCTTTACGACCGGTAGCTTTCTCTCTACTTTTATTTTTATGGGGTTAACATAAGGGTGAATCTAGGGTATATCTCCCCAGCTTATTCTACTTCTCCGCTTCTTCCTAAGTGTTTTGGGAATTTTTAGTGCATTTCTTGAGCTAGGTTCCGAACAACCGGTCGATGAGCTATTACCACTGACTACTTACCAGCCATACTTGTGCGATGAAGTTTGGCTTATTTCTTTTGTTTTCTTTTTTTTTCTTTTCTCCTTTTTCTTTTCTTTTTGACTTTTTTTTTTCTTTTTAAGTAGGTGGCTTCCCTGGTCTAAGATTTACCTAAAGGCAGTAAGAAAAGAATGGTCCAGTGACTAGGCTCTAGACAACCTACCTATGGGTTGTTACCCATGATAACTTTCTAGCCAAATCATTATAGAATGTTTATTAGCTGCCTAATTTCCATTAAAACCGCCGAACAACGAGTTAGTGACAAGATAGTGTGTAGATCTTAGACTTAAAGTTCCCTCAAATAAGAGGGCGGGTTGATAAGTCGTGTACTTATCACCCAAACTTATTTAATCAAATTAAAATAGAATTTAGGATGGCGAGGACTGGAAAAATAAATCCACATTTTAGTGGATACCTGGGCTGATTAAGCCCAAAGACCAAAAGGGTCTTACTGTTCAGATCCTATTGTAATATTTCCTAAGATTGAAAAGTCCTAATGTCCAAGTATTTCTTCCTAATTCAAAATTTTTTTTATGTATATATAAGAAGAGAAATAGAATTTACAAGAATTTCACAGAGCTGACAAAATGATTCAAAAATGAATCCACCCCACCATGCCTAGCTGATGTAATGTCCACATTGAAAAGAAGAGACATGAAAGGAAGGGTAGAGTATGGAAGATATCACCTGAATATGAAGCTCAGGTCAGCTCTAAGTTAAACTGTACGACTACTGAGTTTTATGCCTTAAGCTAGGCGAAGTTTAGCTAAAGAAGTCACAACATAGTAAGAGCTACCATGTCTGAGATGGGTTCTGGAATAGTATGGTCAATAACAGGCTTCAGACGTTGACCATTGACTTTGAATGAATTACCCATCTTCGGGTCAGAGATCTGAACAACTCCATTTGGAAAAATCTAGTCAATAATGAACGGGTAGTTCCATTTCAACCTATGTTTGCCGGGAAAGAGATTAAGTTGAGAATCGAATAGCTAAACCTTCTGGTTCGGCTCAAAGCTCTTGCGGGAAATCAATTGGTAATGAGCTTTGGTCCGAGCCTTGTAGATCTTGGTATTCTCATGCGCATCATTCCCAAGCTCCTCCAACTCAGATAGTTGGAGTTTCCTGGTCTTCCCGGCTAAACTCAGATCTAGATTACACTACTTGATTGCCTAGAAAGTCCTATGTTCAATTTCTATGGGTAAATGGCACGCCTTTCCATACACCAGACGAAACGGAGACATGCCAATGAGCATTTTATATGAGATACGGTAGGCCCAAAGAGCGTCCTCAAGCTTTTGAGTCCAGTCTTTCCGATCAGGCCTAACCATTTTCTGCAGAATATTCTTGATCTCCCGATTGGAAATCTCGACCTGTCCATTCATCTGGGGATGGTAAGGTGTGGAGATTCGGTGATTAACCTCGTATTTAGCCAGCAAGTTACGAAATCGGGCATTAGTGAAATGAGTGGCACTATCAATAATGATGGCCCTCGGAATCCCAAACTTGTTGAAGATGTTCTTAACAAAATCGATGACCACCTTGTGGTCATTGGTTCGTGTGGGAATCACCTCAATCCATTTGGACACGTAATCAACAGCGACGAGAATGTACTGATGTCCAAATGAAGGGAGGAAGGGTTCCATGAAATCGATGCCCTAAACGTCAAAGATTTCGACAGGAAGAATCGGGTTTAGGGGCATCATATCTTAGTTATGCTCCCGAGTCTTGGCATCGGGAACACGACCTTGAGAATTCCTGGGCATTATTGAATAAAGGCGGCTAGTAGAATCTAGATTGCAAAGTTTTTGCAGCCGTCTTTTTCCCAGAGAAGTGTCCACCACACGCAAATGCATGGCATAACTCGAGTATTCTGTTGAATTCATTCTTCGGAACACATTGACGAATAATCTGATCAGAGCTGATGCGGTACAGTTCAGGGTCCTCCTAGAAGTAATATTTGGCCTCAGATTTGAGTCTATCCCGTAGTTGATTGGTCCAATCCTGGGGGATTTGACCAACGGCCAAATAATTAACAATGCCAGCAAACCATGGGGTTTGGACGCTTGAAACTGTAAAGATGGTTTCGTCCGGAAAAGTATCAGCAATCGAAATATTTGGACGAGAAGAATCACTAAGAAGTCTCGATAGATGATCCACCACCATATTCTGTATGCCGGATTTATCCTTGATTTCAAGATCAAATTCTTGAAGCTGAAAAATCTAACGAATAAGAGTGGTTTGGCATCCTTTTTGGCCAAGAAATGTCTCAAGGTTGAGTGGTCAGTATATATAATGACGTGAGACCCTAAGAGATAAGCCATGAATTTTTCCAAAGCAAATACTTTGGCCAGTAATTCCTTCTCAGTAACAGTGTAATTCCTCTGAGCCTCATCCAAAGTTTTACTAGCGTAGTAGATAATAGAGGGCTTCCTATCAACTTTCTGACCCAAAACAACCCCAACCGCGTAATCAGAAGAATCGGTCATGATCTCAAAAGGGGCTGTCCAAATCGGTGGTTGCAACACTAGAGCACAAGTGACTGCTGTTTTAAGAAAATCAAATGCCTTATGGCATGATTCATTGAAATCAAATGGTGTTTCTTTGGCAAGAAGATTACTCAGAGGACAAGCAACCTTCGAAAAGTCCTTGATGATTCTCCTGTAGAATCCCACATGACCAAGAAATGATCGAATTTGTTTAACAGATGTGGGAAGAGGAAGTTTAGCGATAGCATCAACCTTAGCTTTATCCACTTCAATTCCCTGTTCAGAGATTACATGACCCAAGACGATGCCTTCTTGTGTCATGAAATGACTTTTTTCCTAGCTAAGGACCAATCTTGTTTTGATGCATTGTATAAGAATCATTTGAAGATTAGCTAGACAAGAGTCAAACGATTCTCTAAAAATAGAGAAATTGTCCATGAAGACTTCCATAAACTCTCCCTCCATGTCAGAGAATATGGCTAGTATACACCTTTGAAAAGTCGCAGATGCATTGCATAAGTCGAATGGCATCCTACGGAAAGCAAAGGTTCCTTAGGGACATGTGAAAGCAGTTTTTTCCTGATCCTCGGGATGGATAGGAACTTGGTTGTATCCCGAGTAGCCATCAAGAAAATAGAAGTACTTCTACCTGGCTAATCCTTCTAAGATTTGATCAATGAAAGGCAGAGAGAAATGATCCTTTTTCATGGCCATATTCAGCTTCTTGTATTCGATACAAACCTTCCAAAAGGAAGCTAAATGAGTTGTGACAAATTCTCCTTTCTCATTAGTCACAACTGTTATCCCGACTTTCATGGGAACAATCTACATGGGACTTACCCAAAGACTATCAGAGATTGGATAAATGATTCCTGCATCGAGTCACTTAATAATCTCCTTCTTGACTACTTCTCTCATATTTGTATTTAATCTCCTTTGCATCTGGGGAGAAGGGCAGGATCCATCTTCCAAAAATATTCTGTGATTGCAATATGATGGCTCGATCCCCCTAAGGTCATGAATGGTCCAACCAATTGCCTCCTTATGTTCCTTCAGGACCTTAATCAGTTTAATCTCTTGCTCCTTTGTTAATTTAGCACTAATAATCATAGGAAGCATCTTATGTGGTCTTAAAAACTGATATTTTAGATTCTCAGGCAATGGTTTCAGTTCAAGCTGGAGCGGGTTGATGATTGAAGGTAAGGAAGATGCTGATGAAGACTCATCAAGAGGAAGATGTTGAGAGTGAACAAAATCAATCACCTCTTCAGAAGATGGCGGGTCTGCCATAGAGGGTTGCGGGTCCAATTCATCAACAAAGGAGGAACTTTCAAATGCAGAAACCATCATACAAGTTTCAAGTACCTCAATAAATCCACAATCCTTGAATTTATTAATCACCTTAAAAATATCCAATTTCATTTTTTTATCCGCAAAGGCAATTTCCATGCTACCGCTTTCACAATTAATGTTGGCCTTAGCGGTAGCTAGGAAAGGATGCCCCAGAATGATGGGCATGTTCTTCAAATTTTCAGGTACATCCATACCAAGGATAAGGAAATCTATAGGAAAATAGAAATCCCTAACCTTAACAAAAACATCTTCAATAATGCCTCACAGATTTGTGACTGAATTGTCTGCTAACTGTAGCGTTACTGAAGTTGGCTGAAGTTCACCTAATCCAAACTCTTGTAAAGAGAAGTCGGAATTAGGTTGATGGATGCACCCAGATCTAGCAGTGCTCTGTCAAAAGTGTAATCTCCGATGACACAAGAAATCAAAGGAGCACCTGGATCTCTCTTTTTCTAAGGGAGGTGGTGCAGGATAGCAAAACTAGCTTGCTCAGAGAGTACCACCTTCCTCAGAATAGATTCTCTCGACTTATGTTTCTATGTACATAAATCCTTTAAAAATCTTGCATAAGCCAATATATGCTTGATAGTGTCGAGGAGCAGGATATTGATCTCGACATTCTTGAAAATATTCAGAAGCTCCTCATTACTATCAACAGACTTCTTCTTCCTTGATCTGATCAAGGTTTCAGGAAAAGGAACATGAGTCAGATCATTGGAATTAGGTTCTTGAGCCTTGATTTCTTCTCCAGAGTTCTCCTTTCTCTCCTCAGGTTATTTAGGATTCGGTATATCAGAACAGTGTGGTTGTGTATCCTGAGTTTGTTTACCACTCCTCAAGGTAACATAATTTGCGGATGCATACAAGTTTGGGTCTTGGGGAGGCTTAGGAAAGATTGGAGGGGCTTCATTAGCCAAGAATCGTTGATTTGCAGAAGAAGAAGAAGAAGGACCCTGCTCAACCACCTGAGCATGTGCGTGTGGGTCCCTCTGATTTCCGTACCCATGGGTTTGATTGCCTAGATTTAGGATATTTCGTGGGTTGGGTACGGGTTGAGATAGTAGAGATCCGGGTTGACAAGAATTAGCTATGAGCCTAGTTTGCAAGTTGTCCAACGAGGTTTTCATTTGTTGCATGAGCTGGAGCATGGATCCTTGCATGCTACCATTTGTCGATTCAAATCAGCCTGCCCTACAGGTTGACGGGCATTCCAAGCTGGCTGATTGACCTGATTCGGGGGCAACTGAGTATAAACATGACCCTAACCCATTGGTTGTTGTGGAGCATAGTTGCTGGGTCAGAATTTGGTCTACCGCCCTGGGCTTTTCCAGGAGAAGTTAAGGTGGCTTCTCCAACCCAGATTATAAGCATTGGAATAAGGGTTGGATCTAACATTCTCCTGTACAGCACAAACATCCTCATGGGGTGAGGATGGAGAGAAAGAAAGTGAAGGATCAGAGAAACTAGGATCAAAGGCCCCAGTCTGGAACCTGTGGGGTTCCAAATAATGCTGGCTCGCAGGTAGAGCGGCATCAAGTTGATTCACAAACTCCCATCTAGAAGGAGCTCTCGACGAATGGAATCCTGAATTCTGGGATTGAGTGGATCAAGAGTTGTTCATTGAGTTTCCAACCATCCACTCCTCCATTCTCTTAGCAACCAAGTCCACCTTATCAATTTTATTACAAATCAAATCCATATCGAATGAATGAGTCGTGGACTTCATTAACATTCAATTTAGGCTGCTGGGACCAGTTAAAAGTATCCATGGAGGCATGATTGATCGAATTCTTGCTCATTTCCTCAAACAAATCATAAACGCTATCTGCGTCTTTGTTGAGGAAATTGCCTCCGCAAGAAGCGTCCACATGATTTCTGGGTTGCTCAGTCAACCTGTGGTAGAAGATCTCCACGAGTTGCCATTTTGGCACCTCGTGGTGTGGACACCTACGCAATAGGTCCTAGAATTGCTCCCAGGTCACATAAAACTGCTCCCCCGGCCACTGGGTAAAGGTAGTGATTGCCCATCTCAAAGCATTGGTACGTCTGACAGGGAAGAATTTCTTCAAAAAGGCCGATTTCAACTCATTCCAAGTTACAATTGGCCTTTCTATAGTCCTGTACCAATGTGTAGCTTTATCCCTAAGAGAGTGGGGGAAGAGCCGCATGATCATTTGCTTCTCATTCATGTTTCGTGTCTTGGTAGTCTGGACCAAAGTGGTCAAGTCCTCCAAGTGCGGAAACGGGTCTTCAGAGCCAAGCCCATGAAAATGTTAGGTCAAGCTTAACACCTGGGGCATGATTTCTACGTCTCCGGCAGGAATCTGGATGCCGGGACTTTCCCTGTAATTTGAAGGATCATAAAAATCCTTCAAGGGTGAGCACCCTGCATTCTTTGGAACCATTCTAGCATTTTCTACATTTGTTCCAGCTACCTTCGAAATACCTCCTGTGGATGCTGAGGTAGAGGAGGCTATTGATTGGCCATGGGATCAATTTGGCTAAAATCCAATCTACGCCTCCTAGAATACTCTAGTGGTCCTTCCAATCGGGGATTCAATGACCTTCTACTTAGCATAAACTAGGAAAAGATCGGAAGGACTAGGGATAAGAACCTTGCAGCACAACAAAGTAAGCCTGTTCTTAAGTGGGGTAGCCTAAGGATCTACAGACTCCCAAAACCTGCCTTAAGATTATAAACAATTTACTCTACTTGTGTCTACTCAATCCAACCAATTAGAAGGAGGGACTGGGGAGAAGGTTCTTCCTTCGGCTTGCGCCTCCGGTTCGCAGTGTACCCCCCAGTCGTGGTCGTTTGACGCTACTCCCCTTGCTAGACATCATATTGATCAGTACAAGCAGGTTAATCGTAAACAATCTCATACTAGGCCTCGAAGAGCGAATCAGTCCTTAAGGCCAACGTCTACTTGATTTTATTGAGGCCTGGGATTGTAGTGCTTATGGAATGTGGTGGGCCCTTAAAATGGGTTGTGCCCTAAATGATCAATTGAGTATGTGTAAGTTCATGCACAACCAGGGTTTTCAAGCAAGATTATTTGTGATGAGTAGATTTTAATGTTCAAATCTTGCTTAAGTGGCTATTAGGGTTTAGAATTAGGTTGATTTCAATCAAGTTTGGGGCAAACCAAGTTTTCAAGCACGGGTAAAGATTGCTTTACTTTTAAAATCAGAAATCAAGTGGAGTGCCTGGTATGAACCCAGATTGAAAGCCCTAAGAGGAAGCTACTTGGTGAGTTGATTTTATGTTGAGTGGTGCGGCCCAAACAACTCAAACAATTGGCCCCAATTGCACCACTGGGTTAGGCACACAGAAATGATTAACCTAGAATGATTTCTACTCTATTATATGTTAATTTGTGTGTATCAGTTCCACAGATCAAAATCCGATTGAGTAGAAGAAAATCAATTAGGTTAAGTGCCTTGAATGTGGGTGTATGTTGTGTGTATGTTGAATTACCCCACAAAATTATCTTTTTATTTTTATTTTTTTATATGCGAGGGTGAAATGGATGTGGGTAGGATTTATGCAAATACCTAGGTTAATTGCGATTTGAATTTAATGTAATGAAATAAAATCTATGGAGGGGGAAGAATGGGGAGCACTTACTGTCGTCTTCAACTATACTTTACTCCAATCTACCCCTTAACGATTCCCTAATAGAGGTATCTGCAAAATAATAGACACGAGAGAAAGCAAGTTAGAAGATAGTAAATTGCGTGAAATGCAAAAAGAAGATCGGAAAATCATTGCCCCCTGGCAACGGTGCCAAAATGTTGAACGTCGGAGGACTACGCTATGGGAGTTGGTTTTGAAAACCTGTCGTTATAGTTTGAGTAGCGAAGAACTGAGGTTCAACAAATAAAATTTATACTGGAAATCTATGAAGAAATCCCACGTCGAACTCTGGGAGGCTACGTCGATCAAAATTCACAATTATACTTTTTTGTGTTTTTGTTTAAAAGGCGAAATAATCACAATGAAATGGAATCAATATAAACAATAAGTGAGAGTGAGAGAGGGAAAACATTCACTTGATATTGCAAGATGTTGTTACAACTTAGAAAGCGGGAAAAGATTACACTAGAAAGCGAGATATTATTACAACTAGAAAGTAGGAAAATTCTACTCTACAAAGTAGGAAAAAGGAATGAGAGAGAGAAGTTATCCTCCTCAACGATAGTTTGGAGGACGAGCTGGATGAGACAACACCTGGAAGACGAGGAACGGAGCAGGAAGAAAGAGGTTGAAGTAGGAGGAACAAGAATGAGGCAGCACATCGTCGTCGTGGGATCCACTTTCAGAATGGGGGCAAAAACTTGATTTTAGCTCTTGAGGAGCATCAGGGGTGTGGGACAAGCTTTTCTTGAGCTTTGGAGAGGGAGAGAAGAGAAGGAAGGGATGAGAAATTCATAGGGTAGGGATCTCCTTTTATAGTTGCAAGGAGTGGGGCATTTTGGACATTTTAATTTCAAAAACATTAATTTGGGACCTTTAGTGATGGACTTAAACGTCACTAAAGGTTTGTCGTGGGTGACGTGTGCGCACGCTGCACGTGCCTGCTCTTCTTCTTCACCTAAAATGCCTACTCACGTTCGTGAGCTCACAGTTGTTCGATCAAGAGATCAGACAGCTGAGGGTGGCTACGCTCGTGCCATGCGCCCGCGTGCAATCACGTGTAAGCGTCACGCATCTAATTGCATGTGGGCACTATTGCTCATTCCTCACCACTGGATCATCGTCGCGTGGCTTTGATCCCGCGCCCGCTCCATGCCACCTCTAAATTTGAAGCACAGTGAGGCTCAAACGTGCGCCCTTTGCTTACGAAGGGGCGCTCGACCACTGCGTTAGACTTCCTCTTTAGGCAAGCAGATGCTTTTGTGCATGCGGCTCTACGGTCATTGGATGAGCATCCAACGGTGGGGATTCGACGAGCGAGTGAAGAAGAGAAGTGGAGGCGGGTCCTTGGGACCGGTTGGGTGGCTGGGATGGTGCCATGTGGCGCCATCTTGTCGTCCATTTTCTGGGTGTTGTAGATGGTGCCACGGGCGTCGGATTGGACCGATTTTCACATCGTTAGGCTACGATCGTCGATCCGAACCCATCCGTGCGGTTGGATTTGTCATCTGAGGTGCGGATTAACACCATCTTGGCCCTTGATCTTCAGGTTCCTCATTCTCTATCTGGTGCTACGGATGTTTGATCAGGGCGACCTTAGAGTCGTTGAACTTTAATCATTGCCATAATCAGATCTGTACAGTTGGACCTTTGATCTGAGACCCTGATAAAAAGTCGCCTTATCCCTGGCCATAAAAAGGAGACAATTACTATACAATTTATACAACTTGATCTAAATGCATGATTATGCATGTTATGTACTATTTACAATGTATGATGCTAATGTGACACTAAGAACATGCATTAATAGACATTTTAGGTTAATCAGATATATGCACATCACACCCCCATGCCTATCTTTTTCTAGTTCCTAGCAAAAACTACATGCTCTTTATAGAAGAATTAGGTTGGATTACTTAGGCATAAGTTATTTTCAACATTAAGAAACTTTTACTTAGGATCTGAACTTTCAAAGACACAACAGCGCCTGGCTATCTGCCAAAATGCAGACCGCCTCAAGCCCTTGCCTTATTCAAAGAAAAATCTCTTTTTCTCTTTTTCCTCTTTTCTAATGTTTTTTGGATTTTTGAGTTTAGGGTTAGAGAGTGGCTTTCTTCGGCCACTCAACCTACCTGAGATTTAATGAGAACCCTATGTTATAAGCATCTTATTGTGAATGTGATAGACTCGTTAATCAGTAATTAAAATGGACTTCGGGTTTCTGCGCCTCTAGGTGACCTTACAAAGAGAGTTCTACCTAAAGGTGCATCTTTACGATAGGTAGCTTTCTCCCTATTATTTTTATGGGGTCAACAAAAGGGTGAGTCTAGTATATATCTCCTCGGCTTATTCTACTTCTCTACTTCTTCCTAAGTGTTTTGGGAATTTTTAGTGCATTTCTTGAGTTGGGTTCTAGATAACTGGTCGATGAGCTGTTACCACCGACAACTTGGCAGCCATACTCGTGCGGCGAAGTGTGGCTTATTTCTTTTGTTTTATTTTTTTTCTTTTGTCCTTTTTCTTTTTCTTTTTCTTTTCTTTGACTTTTTTTTTCTTTTTAAGTAGGTGGCTTCCTTAGTCTAAGATTTACCTAAAGGCAGTAAGAAAAGAATGATCTAGTCACTAGGCTCTGGACAACCTACCTATGGGCTGTTACCGATGATAACATGTCAGCCATATCACCCTAGAAGTTTCATTAGCTACCCAATTTTCGTTAAAACTGCTGAACAACGAGTCAGTGACAAGATAGTGTGTAGATGCTTAGACTTAAAGTTCCCTCAAATCAGAGGGTGGGTTGATAAGTCGTATACTTATCACCAAAACGTATTTAATCAAATTAAAATAGAATTCAGGATGGCGAGGACTCGAAAAACAAATCCACATTTTAATGGATACCTAGGCTGATTAAGCCCAAACTCCTAAATGGTCTTATTGTTCAGACCCTATTGTAATATTTCCTAAGATTTAAAAGTCCTAATGTCTAGGTATTCCTTCCTAATTCAAATTTTTTTTTATGTATATATAAGAAGAGAAATAGCATTTACAAGAATTTCACAGAGCTGACAAAATGATTCAAAAATGAATCCACCCCCCATGCCTAGCTGATGCAATGTCTACATTGAAAAGAAGAGACATGAAAGGAAGGGTAGAGTATGGAAGATATCACCTGAATATGAAGCTCGGGTCAGCTCTGAGTTAAACTGTACAACTACTGAGTTTTATAACTTAAGCTAGGCGAAGTTTAGCTAAAGAAGTCGCAACATAGTAAGAGCAACCGTGTTTGAGATGGGTTCTGGAATAAGACGGTCAATAACAGGCTTCAAACGTTGACCGTTGACTTTGAATGAATTACCCATCTTCAGGTCAGAGATCTGAACAGCTCCATTTGGAAAAATCTAGTCAATAATGAACGGGTAGTTCCATTTCAACCTAAGTTTGCCGGGAAAGAGATTAAGTCGAGAATCGAATAGCCAAACCTTCTGGTTCAGCTCAAAGCTCTTGCGGGAAATCAATTGGTCATGTAGAGCTTTGGTCCGAGCCTTGTAGATCTTAGTATTCTCATAGCATCATTCCCAAGCTCCTCCAACTTAGATAGTTGGAGTTTCCTGGTCTTCCCAGCTAAACTCAGATCTAAATTTCACTACTTGATTGCCTAGAATGCCCTATGTTCAATTTCTACGGGTAAATGGCACGCCTTTCCATACACCAGATGAAACGGAGACATGCCGATGGGCATTTTATATGCCATACGGTAGGCCCAAAGAGCATCCTCAAGCTTTTGAGTCTAGTCTTTGCGATCAGGCCTAACCGTTTTCTACAGAATATTCTTGATCTCCCGATTGGAAATCTCGGCTTGTCCATTCATCTAGGGATGGTAAGGTGTGGACATTTGGTGATTAACCTCGTATTTAGCCAGCAAGTTACGAAACTGGGCATTAGTGAAATGAGTGGCACTATCACTAATGATGGCCCTCGAAATCCCAAACCTGTTGAAGATGTTCTTCTTGACAAAATCGATGACCACCTTATGGTCATTGGCTCTTGTGGGAATCACCTCAATCCATTTGGACACATAATCAACAGTGAAGAGAATGTATTGATGTCCAAATGAAGGGAGGATGGATCCCATGAAATTGATGCCCCAAACGTCAAGGATTTCGACAGGAAGAATCGGGTTTAGGGGCATCATATCTCTCTTAGTTATGCTCCCGAGTGCCTGCCATCAGGAACACGACCTTGAGAATTCCTGGGCATCCTTGAATAAAGACGGCCAATAGAACCAAGATTGCAAATTTTTTGCAGCTGTCTTTTTCTCGGAGAAGTATCCACCACACGTAGATGCATGGCATAACTCAAGTATACTGTTGAATTTGTTCTCTGGAACACATCAGCGAATAATCTGATTAGAGCCGATGCGGTATAGTTTAGGGTCCTCCCAGAAGTAATATTTGGCCTCAAATTTGAGTCTCTCCTGTTGTTGCTTGGTCCAATCTTGGGGGATTTGACCAACGGCCAAATAATTAACAATGTCAGCAAACCACGGGGTTTGGACGCCTCAAACTGTAAGGATGGTTTCATCCAGAAAAGTATCAGCAATCAGAATATCCAGACAAGAATAACTCAGAAGTCTAGACAGATGATCCGCCACCACATTCTGTACGTCAGATTTATCCTTGATTTCAAGATCAAATTCATGAAGCAGAAGAATCTAACGAATAAGCTTGGGTTTGGCATCCTTTTTGGCCAAGAGATGTCTCAAGGCCGAGTGGTTGGTATATATAATGACGTGAGACCCTAAGAGATAAGTCCTGAATTTTTCCAAATCAAATACTACGGCTAGTAATTCCTTCTCGGTAATAGCATAATTCCTCTGGGCCTCGTCCAGAGTTTTACTAGTGTAGTAGATAACAGAGGGCTTCCTATCAACCTTCTGAACCAAAATAGCCTTAGCCACGT
Source organism: Thalassia testudinum (assembly GCA_037157565.1). Taxonomy (NCBI): domain Eukaryota; kingdom Viridiplantae; phylum Streptophyta; class Magnoliopsida; order Alismatales; family Hydrocharitaceae; genus Thalassia; species Thalassia testudinum. The sequence continues at coordinate 2,885,532 of JAZHRO010000080.1, forward strand.
AATCAGAAGCGTCGGTCGTGATCTCAAAAGGGGTTGTCCAAACCGACATTTGCAACACCGGAGCACAACTGACTGCCATTTTAATAAAATTAAATGCCTTATGACATGATTCGTCAAAATCAAACGGCGTTTCTTTGGCAAGAAGATTTCTCAGAGGATGAGCAACCTTCAAAAAGTCCTTGATGAATCTCCTGTAGAATCCCACATGACCAAGAAATGATCAAATTTTTTTAACAGATGTGGGAGGAGGAAGTTCAACGATAGCATCAGCCTTAGCTTTATCCACTTCAATTCCCCGTTCAGAGATTACATGGCCCAAGACGATGCCTTCTTGTGTCATGAAATGACTCTTTTCCCAGCTAAGGACCAATCTTGTTTTGATGCATCGTATAAGAATCATTTTAAGATTAGCTAGACAAGAGTTAAACGATTCTCTAAAAATAGAGAAATCATCCACGAAGACTTCCATAAACTCTCCCACCATGTCAGAGAATATGGCTAGTATACACCTTTGAAAAGTCGCAGGTGCACTGCATAAGCCGAATGGCATCCTACGGAAAGCAAAGGTTCCGTAGGGATAGGTGAAAGTAGTTTTTTTCTAATCCTCAGGATGGATAGGAACTTGGTTGTATCCAGAGTAGCCATCAAGAAAACAGAAGTACTGCCTGGCTAATCTTTCCAAGATTTGATCAATGAAAGGCAGAGGGAAGTGATCCTTTATCGTGGTCGTGTTCAGCTTCCTGTAATTGATGCAAACCCTCCAAGAGGAAGCTGAACAAGCTGTGACAGATTCTCCTTTCTCATTAGTCACAACAGTAATCCCAGCTTTCTTGGGAACAATCCGCACGGGACTTACCCAAGGACTGTCAGAGATCGGATAAATGATTCCTGCATCGAGCCACTTAACAATCTCCTTCTTGACCACTTCTTGCATATTTAGATTTAATCTCCTCTGCATCTGGTGAGAAGGGCAGGATCCATCTTCCAAAAATATTCTTTGATTGCAATAAGATGGCTCGATCCCCCTAAGGTCATGAATGGTCCAACCAATTGCCTCCTTGTGTTCCTTTAAGACCTTAATCAGTTTAATCTCCTGCTCCTTTGTTAATTTAGCACTGATAATCACAGGGAACGTCTTATGTGATCCTAAAAACTGATATTTCATATTCTTAGGAAATGGTTTCAGTTCAAACTGGGGTGGGTTGATGATTGAAGGTAAGGAAAATGCTGATGAAGACTCGTCATGAGGAAGAGGTTGAGAGTGAACAAAATCAATCACCTCTTCAGAAGATGGCGGGTCAGTCATAGAGGGTTGCGAGTCCAATTCATCATCAAAGGAGGAACTTTCAAATGCAGAAACCATCATACAAGTTTCAAGTACCTCAATAAATCCACAATCCTCGAATTTATTAATCACCTTAAAAATATCTAATTTCATTCTTTGATCCCCAAAGGCAATTTCCATGCTACCACTTTCACAGTTAATGTTGGCCTTAGCGGTAGCCAGGAACGGATGCCTCGGAATGATGGGCGTGTTCCTCAAATTTTCAGGTACATCCATGTCAAGGACAAGGAAATCTACAGGAAAATAGAAATCTCAACCTTAACAATAACAACTTCAATAATGCCTCACAAATTTGCGACTAGATTGTCCTCTAACAGTAGCGTTACTAAAGTCGGCCGAAGTTCACCTAATCCAAACTTCTCGTAAAGAGAAGTTGGAATTAGGTTGATGGATGCACCCAGATCTAGCAATGCTCTATCAAGACTGTAATCTCCGATGGCACAAGAAATCAAAGGAGCACCTGGATCTCTCTTTTTCTAAGGGAGGTGGTGTAGGATAACAAAACTAGCATGCTCAAAGGGTGCCACCTTCCTCGAAATAGATTCTCTCGACATACGCTTCTGCGTACATAAATCCTTTATAAATCTCGCATAAGCCAATATATGCTTGATAGTATCGAGGAGCGGGATATTGATCTCGACATTCTTGAAAATATTCAGAAGCTCCTCATTATTATCAACAAACTTCTTCTTCCTTGATCTGATCAAGGTTTCAAGAAAAGGAACATGAGTCGGATCTTTGGAGTTAGGTTCTTGAGCCTTGATTTCTTCTCCAGAGTTCTCCTCTCTCTCAGTTTCTTTAGGATTCGGTAAATCAGAACAGTGTGGTTGTGGATCCTGAGTTTGTTTACCACTCCTCAGGGTAATAAAATTTGTGGATGCATACGAGTTTGGGTCTTGGGGAGGGTTAGGAAAGATTGGAGGGCTTCATTAGCTAAGAATCGTTGATTTGCATAAGAAGAAAAAGAAGAAGGACCTTGCTCAACCACCTGAGCATGTGCGTATGGATCCCTCTGATTTCCATACCCATGGGCTTGATTGCCCGAATTTAGGATATTTCATGGGTTGGGTACGGGTTGAGATGATAGAGATTCTAGTTGAAGAGAATTAGCTATGAGTCTGGTTTGCAAGTTGTCCACCGAGGTTTTCATTTGCTGCATGAGCTGGAGCATGGATCCTTGCATCTCTTCCATTTGTCGGTTCAAATCAGCCTACCCTATGGGTTGACGGACATTCCAAGCTAGCTGATTGACCTGATTCAGGGGCAACTGAGTATAAACATGACCCTGACCCATTGGTCGTTGCAGAGCATAATTGCTAGGTCGGAATTGGGTCTACTGCCCCGAGTTTTTCTAGGAGAAGTTAGGGTGGTTTCTCCAACTCGGATTATAAGCATTGGAATAAGGGTTGGATCTAACATTCTCCTGTACAGCATAAACATCCTCATGGGGTGAGGATGGAGAGAAAGAAAGCGAAGAATCAGAGAAACTAGGATCAAAGGCCCCAGTCTGGAACCCGTGGGGTTTATAATAATGTTGGCTCGCAGGTAGAGCCGCATCAAATTGATTCACAAACTCCCATCTAGAAGGATCTTGCGACGAATGGAATCCTGAATTCTGGGATTGAGTGGATCGAGAGTTGTTCATTGAGTTTCCAGCCATCCACTCCATTCTCTTAGCAACCAAGTCCACCTTATTAAGTTTATTACAAATCAATTCCATATCGAATGAATGAGTCGTGGACTTCATTAACATTCGATTTAGGCTGCTGGGACTGGTTAAAAGTATCCATGGAGGCATGATTGATTGAATTCTCGCTCATTTCCTTAAACAAATCGTGCGCGCTATCTATCTTTGTTAAGGAAATTGCCTCCGCAAGAAGTGTCCACATGATTTCTGAGTTGCTCAGTCAGCCCATGGTAGAAGATCTGCACGAGTTGCCATTTCGGCACCTCATGGTGTGGACACGTCTGGAATAGGTCCTAGAATTGCTCCCAAGCCATGTGAAATTGCAACCCCAGCCTCTAGGTAAAGGTAGTGATTGCCCATCTCAAAGCATTGGTACATTCGACAGGAAAGAATTTCTTCAGAAAGGTCGATTTCAACTCATTCCAAGTTGCAATTGGTCTTCCTATAGCCCTGTACCAATGAGCGGCTTTATCCCTAAGAGAGTGGGGGAAGAGCCTCATGATCATTTGCTTCTCATTCACATTTTGCGCCTTGGTAGTCTGGACCAAAGTGGTCAAGTCCTCCAAGTGCTGAAACGGGTCTTCAGAGCCAAGCCCATGAAAATGTTTGATCAGGCTTAACACCTAGGGTTTGATTTCTATGTCTCAAGCAGGAATCCGAATGCCGGGATGTTCCCCGTAATTTGAAGGATGATAAAAATCCTTCAAGAGCAAGTGCCTTGCATTCTCTGGAACCATTCTTGCATTCTCTGCATTTGTTCCAGCTGCCTTCAAAATACCTCCTGTGGATCCTGAGGCAGTGGAGGCTATTAATCGACTATGGGATCAATTTAGCCAAAATCCAAGCTACACCTCCTAGAATACTATAGTGGTCCTTTCAATCGGGGATTCAATGACCTTCCCAGCATAAACTAGGAAAAGATCAGAAGGACTGAGGATAAGAACCCTGCAACACAACAAAACAAGCATGTCCTAAAGTGGGGTAGCCTAAGGATCTACAGACTCCCAGAACCAGCCTTGAGATTATAAAGTATTTACTCTACTTGTGTCTGCTTAATCCAACCAGTTAGAAGGAGGGACTGGGGAGAAGGTTCTTCCTTCGGCTTGCGCCTCCTGTTCCTAGTGTACCCCCCAGCTGTGGTCATTTGACGCTACTTCCCTAGCTAGACATCAGATTAATCAATACAAGCAGGTTAATCATAAACAATCTTAGACTAGGCCCCGAAGAGCGAATCAGTCCTTCAGGCCAACGTCTACTCGATTTTATTGAGGCCTGGGATTGTAGTGCTTATGGAATGTGGTATGCCCTTAAAATGGGCTGTGCCTTTAATGATCAATTAAGTATGTGTAAGTGCATGCACAACCAAGGTTTTCAAGCAAGATTATTTGTGATGAGTAGATTTTAATGTTCAAATCTTACTTAAGTGGCTTTTAGGGTTTAGAATTAGGTTGATTTCAATCAAGTTTGAGGCAAGCCAGGTTTTCAAGCACGGGTGAAGATTGCTTTCCTTTTAAAATCAGAAATCAAGTGGAGTGCCTAGTATGAACCTAGATTGAAAACCCTAAGAGGAAGCTACTTGGTGAGTTGATTTTATGTTGAGTGGTGCAGCCTAAACAATTCAAACAATTGGCCACAATTGCAGCACTGGGTTAAGCACACAGAAATGATTAACCTAGAATGATTTCTACTCTTTTATGTGTTAATTTGTGTGTACAGATTCCACATATCAAAATCCAGTTGAGTAGAAGAAAATCAATTAGGTTAACTGCTTTGAATGTGAGTGTATGTTGTGTGTATGTTGAATTACCCCACAAAATTATCTTTTTATTTTTATTTTTTTTATATGCTAGGGTGAAATGGATGTGGGTGGAAATCCAAACAACCAAACTAATCCTAGGATTTATGCAAACACCTAGGTTAATTGGGATTTGAATTTAATGTGATGAAATGAAATCTATGGAAGGGGAAGAATGGGGAGCACATACAGTCGTCTTCAACTGCACTTTACTCCGATCTACCGCTTGATGATTCCCTGATAAAGGTATCTGCAAAATAATAGACACGAGAGAAAGCAAGTTAGAAGACAATAAAGTACGTGAAATGTAAAAAGAAGATTGGAAAATCGTTGCCTCCCCGGCAACGGTGCCAAAATGTTGAACGTCGGAGGACTACGCTATCGGAGTTGGTTTTGAAAATCTGTCGTTGTAGTTTGAGTAGAGAAGAACTCGTGTTAAACAAATAAATTTTTTACAGGAAATCTATAAAGAAATCTCGGGTCGAACTCTGGGAGGTTACGTCGATCAAAATTTGCAATTATATTTTTTTGTGTTTTTATTTAAAAGGTGAAATAATCATAATGAAATGGAATCAATATTAACAATAAGAGAGAGAGAGAGGGAAAACATTCACTTGGTATTGCAAAATGTTGTTACAACTAAGAAAGCAAGAAAAGATTACACTAGAAAGCGAGAAATTATTACAACTAGAAAGCAGGAAAATTCTACTTTAGAAAGTAGGAAAAAGGAATGGGAGAGAGAAGTTATCCTCCTCGACGATCGCTTGAAGGATGAGCTAGATGAGACAACCCTTGGAATATGAGGAACGAAGCAAGAAGAAGGAGGTCGAAGCAGGAGGAACGGGAATGAGGCAGCACGTCATCATCGCGGGATCCGCTTCCAGAATGGGGGCAAAAACTTGATTTTAGCTCTTGGGGAGCATCCCGGGTGTGGGGCAAGCTTCTCTTGAGCTTTGGAGAGGGAGAGAAGAGAAGGAAAGGATGAGAAATTCAAAGGGTAGGGGTCTCCTTATATAGTTGCAAGGAGTGGGGGCATTTTGGACATTTTAATTTCAAAAACATTAATATGGGATCTTTAGTGACTGACTTAAACGTCACTAAAGGTCTGTCGTGGGCGACGTATGCACGCGCTACGCGTGCCTGCTCTTCTTCGCCTAAAATGCCTGCGCATGTTTGCGCGCTCATAGCCATTCGATCAAGAGATTGGACGGCTGAGAGTGGCTACGCTCGCATCGCACGCGCGCGTGCCATCACGTGTAAGCGTCGTGCATCTGATCACGCATGGGCACTATCGCTCACTCCCTACCACTAGATCTTCATTGTGCGGCTCTGATCGCGCACCCACTCCACGCCCCCTCTAAATTTGAAGTGTAGTGCGGCTCGAACACTCACCCTTCGCTCACGAAGGGGCACTTGACCGATGTGCTACGATTCCTCTTTAGGAAAGCAGATGCTTTTGTGAGCGCGACTCTACGGCCGTTGGATGAGCATCCAACGTTGGGGATTCGACGAGTGGGTGAAGAAGAGAAGTGGAGGTGGGTCCTTGGGGTTGGTTGGGCGGTTGGAATGGCGCCACGTGGTGCCATCTTGGCCATCCATCTTCTGAGTGTTGTAGATGGTGCCACGGGTATCAGATTGGACCGATTTTTACATCGTTAGGCTGCGATCATCAATCTAAATCCATCCGCGCAGTCAGATTTGTCATCTGAGGTGTGGATTAACACCATCTTGGCCCTTGATCTTCAAGGTTCCTCAGCCTCTATTTGGTGCTACGGATGTCCGATCAGGGCAATCTTGGAGTCATTGAACTCCAATCATTGCCCTAATCAGATCCGTAAGGTTGGATCTTCGATTCGTGGCCCTGATAAAAAGTCCCCCTATCCTTGACCATAAAAAGGAGACTATTACTATACAATTTATACAACTTGATCTAAATGCATGATTAGGCATGTTATGAACTATTTACAATGTATGATGCTAATGTGGCACTAAGAACATGCATTAATAGACATTTTAAGTTAATTAGATGTATGCACATCACCCATGCTCTTCAAAGATGAACACAATTATTATAGGGTATGCGGTCTTTTCTAGACCTTAGGCAACATGAGCCATCGTGACATGATGCCCTTGTACCCAATTCTAGCGTGCGAGATTTCCAACATCTGGGGGATTAATTTCATGAGCCCCTTCCCAAATTCGAACAGCTTCGAGTATATTCTTCTAGCTGTGGACTACATGTCCAAATGGATCAAAGTCGTTCTGACCTAAACTAATGATCACAAAGTTGTGATCAAATTCATTCATGAGCATATCTTCTCTCGGTTCAGTGTCCCTCACGCAATCATCTATGATGGAGGGACCTACTTCGTGAATGTGCACTTCCAGTCCCAGATAAAAAAGTATGGGGTGTCGCATCGTATTTCAACTCTGTATCAACCCTAGACTAATGGAATGGTTGAGCTCTCCAATTGGGAGATCAAAAAAATTCTATAAGTCACGGTGCGACCTGATAGAAAGGACTGGTCAACCTGACTTCTAGAAGCATTATGGGCCTATAGGATAGCCCATAAAACCCAACTAGGAATGCCTCCATTTAGAATTGTGTACGAGAAGGCATGTCACCTTCCTGTAGAGATGGAGAATAAAGCCTACTGGGCAATACGAAAGTGCAATATGGATCTCAGGGAGGTTGGAATCCACCATCGATTGCCAATGAGCGAGATCGATGAGTTATGCAATGATGCATATGAGAACTCACGTATCTACAAAGAGTGGATCAAGGCCTTTCATGACAAGCACATATCACAAAAATCTTTCTATGCTCGACTCAAACTCTTCACAGGGAAACTAAGATTGAAATGGATCGAAACCTTCCTAGTCCGGAGGATCTTTGAAAATGAAGCTGTGGAACTCAACGAACTCAGCCAGGACTCTGACCCTTTTGTAATGAATGGTCAAAGACTAAAACCATTCATCGAACTCATTGATTCAAATCTAGCTACTGAATCTTTTGATCTCTATTCACCATGACCCACATTATGCCCAGCTAATGGCATTAAACTTAGTGCTTAATGGGAGGAAACCTGTCATTTGAAAACTCGAGACCCTTACCCATTTTTTAGCTGAATTCATATTGCACTTTAGGGCTCATCCCTTAGAATATTCGACTGCACCTCTAATATTCGTCTTGGAGCTTGAAATCGTCAGCAATAGTCATCCTGACCCATTCACTTGCCCATCTGAACCTATTCTAACGTACGAACTAAGTTGAACTCAAACACATAATTTCCAATGACATTGCAAATCTTAGGCATGATCGGGTATGAAAGTGCAAAATGACATGAAATTCGATTATGTTAAAGGGGTTTCGTACAAAAAAAAGGGATGAAAGGAGGAAATTTGAGCTGAATTGAAAAATTGAGCAAAAAGAAGGAAAAAGTAGAGAAAAAGCAGCATAAAGAGAAAAACTTTGTTACTCCTAGAAATTGAGTATGGACCTACTACCTAAGTTCTAGGCTAGATTGAATCATGAATTAAGACCTTAAGGGCTAAATCTTAGGAGATAAGTGAAGGATACAGACTTTAAGCCTCTTGGGCCTGTTATGGGCTTAAACATTCATGTATTTGTTAAGATCTACACTATTCCTCACGAGATTGAGCAAGTTGTCTAAGGCTTAAGGAGTATTCAGTTTCATTTTTTGCACTTTGGTTTGTAGGACTTCGTAACCTAGGCACCCAAATTCACACATCGGTCTGATTCAGTGCGCTTAATGAAAATAATGCCATAAAGTGTTCTATTATGAACAATGCCATCTCGAAAATATAACTTAGGAGCGGCTCGAAGACACAAGTTGATTTGGATGAGTTTTGTTGTTGGAACCTTGTTTCACATCTTGTTTTGGTGTTAACAAAATTATTATAAATTAATGTTTGCAGCTGAGTTCTTTTCAGATTTAGGTGAAGATTAAGGCAAACAAGAAATGATGGAGGCTTCATGAAAAGGAGATCATGATAAAAGGAGGCAAGATGACAAGGAATAATCAAGGAGGAGAAGATCATCTTCGACCTTTAGTGTTTCTAGTTTAGATTTTTTATTTATATATTGTATATGCCTCTTAACAAAGGAATATAACTTAGATCGTAAAAATAATTAGAGATAAATTAGGATTAATATTGCGATCATTTTCCAAAGAACATAATTGATTAAATCACTTAGAAAAGGTACTTGTTAACCCACAAGTATCGGTATTAAAGTTTAGTAACGGTACATGTGAGTTACATGTTTGGATTTTTTAAAGAAACAAACCTGTACTCTGCGAGTATCGATACTCAGGATCAGTACCGGTACTAGAGGTAACAAGTACCGGTACAAGTGGGTTAAAGATTTGTGTTAAGAGTTTGAAACCCAAATCTGGAAGCAATAAGTACCGGTACCCATACTTTAGCACCAGTACCAAGTAGCCGTTGGCTCAAAATTGAACGGCTAGAAAATTAATTTCTGCTATATGAACGTTGGGATTTAAACCTCAACGTCTAGTAGATGACTCACTATGGTCCTAACTCTATAAATAAATCCTTGGACCCTTAGTTTGCATATAAGAAAAGAGAAGAAAAATTTCTAGAGCTATATTTCAAATTTCCACCATATTTTCAAGAGAGAAAGAAGAAGCTTGCCATTCACTCTCTCTACATTCTTACAAGCTCAACGACGTGTTTTTCTCACCCATCTACAAGGCAATTCATGTCCATCCTAAGCTCTCAAATCGGTAATATTATTTTAATTATTGTTGAGAGACATAGGAATTCTTGTTGTAAGAGTTCTCTTTCTTACACCAGTTCTTATTTATATTTTGAGCTTGTTTCTTGTTTGGTTGTAACAAACCCATTATTGTACTTGGGTTGAGGTAACCTATTAATTACCTCGGTTAGTAAATTGATTTCCTTGGGGTTGAGGGAATCGGGTTAAAAACCCTAAGTTGGGAGGCTTAGGTAGTGGAGTACCAAGGGGAGAGGAACCACTATACATATTGTGCCTATTTCTGTGGCTTGATTGATTGTGCAAATTTTCTTGTTGTTACTGATTTTGTGTTTGAGTTTTTGTGTGCATAGCCATATATCCTATCTTTAGATTCTTCAAGTGGTATCAGAGCCAAGTTGCGAGAAGACGTGACAAATAGACTTGCAATGGCATCTTCAGTCAAGCGCACCGAAGGACAGTCATCCACTCGTCCTCCCTTCTTTGATCGGACGGACTATGGATATTGGAAGAGGAGGATGCAAGTCTTCCTCAAAGTAATGGATGAGGAGTCTTGGATTCTCATTCAAGAGAAGTACACAGATCTGGAGCCACAAGAAGGCGTAGCTTGGACGAAGGATCAAAAGAAGAAGATTGTGGGTAACGCAAAGGCAATGAATGCACTTTATTGTGCATTATCAAGGGAGGAGTTCAACCGAATTTCAGCATGCGAGTCTGCGTATGAGATATGGAACACTCTCGAGGTCACCTATGAAGGTACAAGCAAGGTAAAAGAAACACATATTTCTATTTTAACAGAAAATTATGTGTTTCAGGATGGAAAAAGGAGAAACAATCAAGGACATGTACACAAGGTTTGAAGAGATCGTGAATCCAATGAAAAATCTAGGAGTCAAGCTGAAAGAGGAGCAACTTGTAAGAAAGGTCTTGAGATCACTTACAAGCGATTGGTCTCCAAAGACCACAGCGATCCAAGAGGTGAAGGATCTATCCACTCTCCCCTTAGATGATCTGATTGGGAGCCTCATGGCATATGAAGTTCAATCGGAGAACATAAAGAAGAGAGAGGAGAAAGCAACAAGCAGGAAGAAAAGTATTGCTTTTAGAGCAATCACAGAGGACTCAGACTCAACAACATCGGAATCCAAAGACGAGGAGATGGAAATGCTTACTAGGAAATTCTACAAATTCCTCAAGAAACAAGGTAAGCAAGTCAATAAAATTTCAACTAATGTTATTTGCTATGAGTGTAAGAAGAAGGGCCACTTGCAGAAGGATTGCCCTATGAATAAGGAGAAGGAAGACAAAAGGAAAGACACAAAAGAAGTCAAGAAGAAGAAGAGGAGAGCTTTAAAAGAAACATAGGATGATAGTGACTACAACATCGACACCGACTCTAGCGAATTGGATGACGATGAGGTCACTCATCTATGTTTGGCAGCAACTATGGAAGATACAGACAATGAGGTAAACGCTGATTTCTCTTTTGAAGAATTATTAGAAGCTTATGAAGAACTATATCATAAAGCTAAGTCATTTAAAAAGGAAAATAAGGTTTTAAAGAATAATTATCAAATATTAGAATTAGAAAATTCATGTTTAGAAATAGAATTAGAAATATCAAAAGAAACTAATAATCAGCTGCATGCAAAGATATTAGAACTAGAAGATATGTACGAGGACTTTGAAGGGACTTTAAATAATCTTAAAATAACAACTAGGCTAAACACTGAATTTTGTGATTCATTAAAATCAAAATTTCAAAGTAAAAAGAATATACATAATAAATCACATGCACCTAGGCATGCATGGATGTATCAAAAGGATAAAAATCCCAAGAATTATAGATCTAACACTAAAAAGTTCTATAAATCTCAAGATTTGAAATGTGCTAACTCTAAAGGACCCACAAGAAAATGGGTACCTAGAAAAGATATTTGTTTTGCAGGAGTAGATCAAAATAATCAATGGGTGTTCAATGCACATAATGGAACACTTCAACCTTTCTATAGGTTGAATGAAGACCAAGAATGTTAGACGAGGGGTGCTTGGTATCCACAAGCTCCATTTTAAAATTGGTAAATTTTATGGTATGATATGTCTTCATTTTTTTGTGATTGACAAAAAGGGGGAGAAAGATAGAGGGTAAAGAGCAATATTTTTCAAGGGATCACATATTGAGGGGGACGATTTAATTAAAAGTTTTTTTCCTTCATATAACATTGTTAAAAATTAGTTTTATTCTTATAATTATCTATTTGCAAGATATTTTTGTCAACACCAAAAAGGGGAGATTGTTGGAACCTTGTTCCACATCTTCTTTTGGTGTTAACAAAATTATTATAAATTAATGTTTGCAACTGAGTTCTTTTCAAATTTAGGTGAAGATTAAGGCAAACAGGAAATGATGGAGGCTTGATGAAAAGGAGAAGATCATGATATGAAGGAGGCAAGATGATAAGGAAGAATCAAGGAGGAGAAGATCATCTTCGACCTTGAGTGTTTCTACTTTAGATTTTTTATTTATAGATTGTATATGCCTCTTAACAAAGGAATATAACTTCGATCGTAAAAATATTTAGAGATAAATTAGGATTAATATTGCGATCATTTTCCAAAGAACATAATTGATTAAATCACTTAAAAAAGGTACTTGTTAACCCACAAGTATCGGTATTAAAGTTTAGTACCGGTACATGTGAGTTACAGGTTTGGGTTTTTTAAAGAAACAAACCTGTACCCTGCAAATACCGGTACTCATGATAAATACCGGTACTGGAGGTAACAAGTACCGGTACTAATGATCAGTACCGATACAAGTGGGTTACAGATTTTTGTTAAGAGTTTGAAACCCAAATCTGGAAGCAACGAGTACCGGTACCCATACTTTAGTACCGGTACCAGGTAGCCGTTGGCAGAAAACTGAATGGCTAGAAAATTAATTTTTGCTATATGATCATTGGGATTTAAACCCCAACGTCTAGTAGACGACCCACTAAGGTCCTAACTCTATAAATAAACCCTTGGACCCTTAGTTTGAATATAGGAAAAGAGAAGAAAAATTTCTAGAGCTATATTTCAAATTTCCACCATATTTTCAAGAGAGAAAGAAGAAGCTTGCCATTCACTCTCTCTACATTCTTACAAGCTCAACGACGTGTTTTTCTCATGCATCTACGAAGCAATTCACGTCCATCCTAAGCTCTCAAATCGGTAATATTATTTTAATTATTGTTGAGAGGCGTAGGAATTTATGTTGTAAGAGTTCTCTTTCTTACACCAGTTTTTATTTATATTTTGAGCTTGTTGCTCATTGGGTTGTAACAAACCTGTATTGTACTTGGGTTGAGGTAACCCGTTAATTACCTTGGTTAGTAAATTGATTTCCTTGGGGTTGAGGGAATTGGGTTAAAAATCCTAAGCTGGGAGGCTTAAGTAGTGGAATACCCAGGGGAGGGGAACCACTATACATATTGTGCCTATTTCTGTGCTTTGATTGATTGTGCAGATTTTCTTGTTATTACTGATTTTGTGTTTGAGTTTTTGTGTGCATAGCCATATATCCTATCTTTAGATCCTTCACCTGCCTCGGAGAGGAGGAGAAAAATACTTCCCTTGAAGATGTGCTATAACATATCATCTCTTTGGCACTTATCTCCTAGGATATCTACATATCCTAACAGAGGCACGTAAGTGCCTTATGCTAGTTTAGATGCCATGGAAAGCATTATCCTGAAATGTTGATTGCTAGGGTTTGAATTTAGGTACAAAATGCCATGGGCGGCACTATCACGAAGTGTTGAAAGCCAGGGTTCTAGGGTTGTCATGGGCGGCACTATCACGAAGTGCCAAAACCCAAGGACCCTTCAAGGATTGATGATGGGGATGAGAAATCTGATACAGACCGTGTTTAGAGATAATCTGATGTTGGGTTTAGAGGAATCTAAAAGCAAAAGAGAGAAAACTGTCAAAATACATATCCATATCTCTCTTCTCAAAAATACATTGGCAAATTATGCCTAGACCTTGCTGCATGTACACATGGCTGCTTTAACTGCTAGGGTCATTGAACCTCTAGGAAGATTCTATTGGCCTTAGAAGCCTTCGTTGCGGACCCAAGGTTGAGTCAAGTTAGGTCTAGATCTTTACTGGTACTTAAGTACCTCTAGGTCTATTGTTGGTATTTTGATCTATTTTTTAGAGATATGGCTTGATGGTTAAAATATGACCTAGAGATCAGGCCTGTTCCATATGATTTTGCGAGGGACGAGCAAAAGTTAGGCATTGGAGTATGATCCTCATTGGTGTTAATAAGCTTAATTTAACCTAATTATAGTAATATATGCTCCTAAATATTCATCAAAAGATAATAACTCTGTTCCAAATTGTATCTGAGAAGAAGATAAGAAAATGGGTTAATTCTTCCATTTAACATCTAAACACTAATGCTGATTAACTAAGGGGTTAATCAGGACTTAATCCAAGGTCAAATGGGCTTAACTTCCCAAGAAGTGGGCCTAAGTTGATTGAATAAGGGTTTTTTAAGAATCTGAGGATTATTTTATTATTAAAAACCCTAATTTTAGCTCCACTTCAATTAAATGGGTTCTAGTAAAAATAAATGCAATCTAAACCTCCTAAAAGTTATTGAAAAATATACTATGAGGTTTGGAACCTTACTTTGACCAAAATAGAGACTTAGGTGGGAACTTAGCTCATTTTGGGATTTTGTGTAATTTACCTAATCAAACCTGGTCAAAACCCAAAATTTAGGTCATCATTACATTCCTTGGATCTAAATTAGGTTAATCCTGAAATTTGAGCCCAATCAGAGTCTATCTTGACCTAGTTTGCATTTTAGCCCATAAATTTCTAACTTCTACAAAATTACCCCTAGGTTTCAAATGTTTATTACATATAGCCCCTTACCTTTTGGTATTTCTTGCATTCCAACCCCTACCATCTTCACCTTCTTCGTCGAGCCTAAGAAGGCAACAACAGCCAATCAGCCCATTAATGGCGAGCTTCAATCTTTGATTTGAGGGATCAAACTTCAATCAAATCTTGCCAAACTTGGCAAAATTTATCCCAAGATCAATCCCAATAATTTGAGTTTCTCTTGAGTCTTCATGTAGCCTAAATCATCGTCGGTGACCCCTTAAAAATCAAGCATCAAGGTCTATTAGAATGCATGCCAAATTGGCATGTATAGGTTGAATTGAATGCGAAAACATATCTATATAAGGGGGTCCATGTCTAGAAGTTAAGGGCGTGCTCAATTTGATCGAAAATCTCCTTTTCTTCTTCCTTGCAGGTGAGTTGTAGTACCTTGGAGCTCTGCCATCTTACTTCCTTTCCCTCTACTGCGTTCAATAGGTAGAGGGTTCTCCTTCATCCTACGGAGCTTCACGCGAAGCTTTACGGTCTAATTCCATCTCCTCCGCTCCAACGGCTTCCTCTTATTCCCCATCGCTAGTGCACCTCCAGCGACACTCTCCTGTCCTCCTCTCTCCAATTTAGTATAAGGTTTTTCTCTCTCTCACTCCTTCAATTCCCTTTTTGGATCTCCTGAGCTCCATTCGACCTCTCCCTCTCCCTTTCCTCTTCCGACTTCATTCATCGCCTCTCCAACCACCTTCACTGACTCACCCTCTCTGTCTTCCTACACCGAATTAAGTTACGTGAAATGCTCTGTACACCTCCACATGCATTTCGCCCAACTGAATTTCACTTCCCTACACCTCCACCCTCTTTCTCTACCATAGCCTCGGCAGTTCACACTCCTCCAGCTGACCACGACACCACGCTGTTCACCAAATCATGACCACCAGCACCATTGCCTCACTCTATCGAAGATCCCCTTATATTTTACTTGGGCCGAGAGGCCATGTTTTTTTTTTGAGGTGCTCATCGTCGTCGATCATCTTCTCCGTTGCCATCAGCTGCAGTCCGACCACCAACAGCCTCGCCACCACCTCCAATCATTGCAAAATAGCACAAAGGTCACCTCTCGTCCCTCAATTGAATGAAGCACAGTAGCAGCAACTCCAATCGCAAGTAGCATCAACCTGCTTGCAAGCAAAGAAAAAGAGAAGATAATCCCATATTGTAGGATTTTGATTTTGAAATGGCAACTTAACATTTTACGTGCATAGCTTCTTCACTCAGTACACGGGGGTTGGGTCTCCATGTACGCCTCACGCACACCTCACCTATGCTCACGCCACATGGGTCTGGTCCTAGGTTCGAATCCGATTAGGGTCCAATTAGATAAAGAGGAAGGTCTAGGCTGAGAGATTAAGGGGGGTTTTGCTCAGAGTTAAGGATCAAACAATCTTGGTTCTTAAGTCGTCTGTGATTCTCAATAGACGTCTGATTTGGGATTGATTTGAGAAATTGACTAAGTGTTGAGGCTTTTATGTGCTTAGTGACACCACATTTTTTTGGCTTTATATTGTATTGTTTTTGACTCATCAGAAACTAAAATTTTTATATATTGAGAGTTATATTCATTGCAAATATATTTCATTGTGAATTAGTTATTGTGCTCATTTTTATATATTTGATTAGTGGTTGAATTGTACAAATTTGGCCCCTGTGAACGACCTTGGAAACTTACGTTTTTTGAGCCTTACAAATTTTAAGTTTTTTCATCGCTTTAGTTACCTATAGTACAATGTGTATTTTAAACCCAACTTTAGCACGACAACACACACTTAACCCCCCACAACACCTTAGCCACCCACCTAATCCCACCTTAGGTGGACATACTCTCTAGCCCCCTCTAGAATGTTCTCTACCCCTTAAGTTGTACCCCTAAACCTGTAGCCTAACCTACCCCTTAGGTGCACCATACCTCTACCCAACTTCTATAAAAACCCAACCCCATAGCCGAAAGGCCCAAAACACACCCCCCCCCCCCCCCCCCCGCCCACTTCCATTCTCTCTTAGGCAACAACCTTTTCCTCCCCATTCCCTCCATCTTCTCCACCTTAGTCTCCTCCATGAACTTCTTCCTAAGAGCTCCTTCCACCATTGCCAATGGCTACTTGTGCCTACTTGGTTATGGTTTCTAGGTGAAGAGGAGATAGGCCTAGTGCCAAGGATTCTCCTCCCCTCCCAATAGGCAATCTTGCCTATATTGGAGAGGCCACCTAATTCCCTCTACCTCCATTCTATTTTTACTTTCTTAGTAGATTAGTTTCAATACTTGCTTAGTAAAATAGTTCTTTCTTTTTAAGCATTTCTTTACTTGATTTTTAGCCTTTTATCTTACTTAGTAGTTCGTACATTCACACACACTCAGACGTTCACTCCCGTTGTTCTCTTTTTCCTTTGTATAAATTGGCCTCAGAATCATTACTCAAGGTTTTATTTCTTCTTGTTTTTTTTTTATCTTTTCAATTCAATAACTCTAAGGCAACCTTGGTTGTCTCATTATTATTATTTTCCTTTCCTATGTACTTTCTCTTTATGTTCATTCAATAAAACTTGTGAGTTTAATCTCGTGTTTTCATATTATTTTATTAGATCTTATTGTAAAAAGATAAAAAGAAAGTAAAACAAACAAAAGACCAGAAAAGATTTAGTTGGTAGTGTTGTTGTGATTCCACTCCTAATACAAAAGACCAAAAAAATTACAAAATGAAAAAGTCGAAAATAATAATATTGAGAGATTGACCTAAGCGAGAGACACGACTAAAATAGCCTCCCTTAGGAATCGACTGGGACTCGCCAAATCTAATGCCAAAATTCGATTAGTGGTCTCATTAATAAAATCAAATGATTAGTAAACTTAGGTGCAAAAGATAAACTAAAATGACGACTTGAAAGATTCCATCTCGCGCACCTAGGCTTCGCTACGCTTATTATTTTTGGCCTCGTTACTTGGGAGGCAACAGGCTTGCTTTTTATCTTAGTTTTTAATGGGAACACCATCATGAGTCATAACTAACCCAATTTGGTTTAATAAAATCAATAAAAGCTCCTACATAACCATAAGGGGATCCTAAGTGCTTAATATTATATTTTTAGAAGAAAAGATGAAAATAGGGTTATTTCTGCAATTTTGCCATATTATCACAAATATTGAATAACCACAGGGTTTATTAGGGGTTTATTAAAGGTCATATGGTCATTAATGTCTAAAAAGTGGGTCCATGCAGACAGAAACAGGTTTTCACATATTTCAAGAATTAATGGACATTTGAAACCCTAAAAATAGACCCGCTTAATTCACTAAGGTTATGGTCAGGATAAAATTCACCTAAATCCTTTAAAAATCATATAAAATTATTCTTTAGGGTTTGACATCTTTGATTTGACCACCTAAACCTATTTTGACCTAAAATAGAATCTCAGACAGATAGTTGCCCCAATTTTTGGTTTCTACACAATTTATCAAGTTAAACTTGGTCAAAACCTAAATCCAACTTCACCATCAGATTCGTTGGGTCTAAATTAGGTTTATACCAAAATTTGTGCCTAATCAGTGATCATTTCAACCTAGTTTGCATTTTGGTCCATGTTTGACTCATATTATCTCAAGTAGCCCCTCAATTTTTGAAATCCTTGCAAATAGCCCCCTAGCTTCTTCATCTTCTTTGCAGATTGGTCATTGCCACCATTGGAGGTCAACTGACCTCCAGGCAGGCTTTGACCGGACCAAATCCTACTCTAATGGTAATCAAATCCTACCAAATTTTGTGGGATTGATGTTCACACCTAGACAAACCTATTGGGACAGATCTTAACTCCTAAAACCCTTTGATTAATGCGTGCGAATGCATTCAATCAATGGGTATTTCTTGATTTCCTAAAAAGCACATCTGAGCTCTTTCTTGACCTAGAGCCTTCTTTGGAGCTCTATTTAAGCCTTGGGACCCTTGCCTTACCTCCTTAACAAGTTTTGGTGAGCCAAATACCTCTACTTCTCCTCCGGCCACTGAACATCTGCTCCAGCGACCTCTCTCCATCCTACTCCTCCGCACCTCCAACCATTAAATTGGAGGTGCCATCGTCTTCCTCTCTTCCTCGCGCACCTCTCTGGTCAAAGCAAGGGCATTTCTCTGACTCATTCGCTGTCACCGCCTCTTCGTCTCTATCTCCTTCTCCGACTCCAGTCAACCACAATCGGAGCCCTCCACCTATCTCCTTCCCCTTTAAGTCTCCCTATTCCTTCTCTCCCTCTACTTTCTTTTCACTTATGCATAAGTCACTCATGACCACTGCAATGCCCTCCCGCACTTTATCTTCCCCACAACTGACCGAGCTCCGACAAGCCCACGCCACCACCACAGACCACCAAACCACTCCACTCCACCTCCAAAAGCATCGTCGTTCCACCATGACCAAAAGCCCTCTCCTACTTCACTTTTTTGTCCACCCAATCCCCTCACCGAACAACCCACCTTCACGCAACCACGTCCTACTCCGACACACCACCATATGCACCTTCAAGCTACAAAACTGCCACCATCATCTTCGCCGTGCTTAGGAGAAGCCTTTGACTGACCAGGGCTTTCAAGCCCGTATTTGTGATCGTAGGTTATCGCCGAAGCTCCACCACCGTTTCTCATCTCCAGCCCCATTCTTCATGTTCTAGCGACGAACGGCCCAGGTGCACCCTCCAGGACCTGCTGACTCACTCCAGGATCATGCCCAGGTAGAAAATTGGGCACCACACCAACCGCTGCTGCTTCATTGAGACCTTCATCTGCAGCCGCACGCGATGAGGAGGATGTAGGATAGTCCCACATCTGAGAACAATGGCAGACAGTAGCCCATAAATTATTTTTGTGCCTATGGCTCATTGCCTCAGCATGCATAGCAAGTGAGGTCACCGCTCACACATGCGCATACGCACACTCTCGCTCGTTCTTACGCCATGTGAGTTTGGGCCTTGGTTCGATTGCCCGACTACCTGGGTCCGATCTGGTTTTCCAGATTCTGAGAGAGAGAGCGAGGGGGTTTTGCCCTCTGCTACCTCTACACTTAAGCAAATTTGAGAGGCCTTTTCCTCTGTGCTACTGTGTTATGCTTGTGCCTCTCCTTGAGGCTTGAAGGAAGAAGAGAGGCCTTTTCCTCTGTTGCTAGTTCTAGGCTACTATTGCATTATTGAGATACTTAATTGATATGGAAAATTTGGTTGGATTCACTGTTCATTTATTTGAGTTACTTGAGCTTAATTAAGAGGGTTAATTGGTGATTCAAATCACCATTTTAACCCATCATTTTTGCATATTGTTACTTGAAATTATTGGTATATCATTTTGAATCAATTCTGGTTGTAATTGCTTATATCTTATACTTAAAATTGTGATCTTGAGATTGAATTCCTACTTGATCCCTACGTTCGACCTCTGATTTCCATTCAAACATAAATTTTATTTGTTTTCGCGCTTTATTGACTATACTACAACGTATCATTTTTAAACTCCGATTCAAAGCGACAAACATTTTGGCATCATTGCCAGGGAGCAACATGCAATTTGATCACTTGATTATGATTCCTGACTTGATACTAACTTGCTTTATCTCTTTTGATTGTGATTATGCAGGAACATAGCCAAGGAACGAGATCAACCGCACAACAGCCACTCCAGGAGTAGGCAAATCACAAATCCATCTTCGTTAGGCCCCTGATTCTGAAAAGCTAAGAAAGGAAAAAAATCAATTAGGACCAACTTGCATTCTATTTTTAGATTCAATCATAATAAGTTGCCTGATTTGGTTCTTTTCTAGAAAATATCCCAAACCTGATTCTTGCACCTATCTAGGGATCTAAGACACCTATGGCTACCACTTTCTTTATTGAGCCCTAAGTGCCAGATTTGGAATTAAGTGATTGACCAATTATAGCCAATTAGGGTTTCAATTCTAAGGTTCTAGAGACACTTAAAAAAGAATCAATCTTCCCAAACTGTGTGTGTCCTAAACCTTGATTGAACTTACCTAAACAAGCAAACCCTAAGAATCAAGCCCTAAATCTCACTTGAATCCTAAAAGCGGGACCTAATAATCAAGGACAAATCAGGTGAAGTTGATCCACCTTGCGGGGTCAACCAATCTTCAAATTAGGTCACCACTCACAAAAACATCTTAAAGTTCAAGTGAAATCCTAAGCACCCATGCTCTAAACTAAAAATTGGTAGACTTAAGAGGTCAAGTTATCCGTTCTGGTCTACCTGGACCCTCAGTGACAAGGAAGGTCGGGTGGGGGAAACCATGTAACCCGTGGAGGCGCTCTACTGTGTAGGGGTTTTCATGGGACTCTTCCTTCCTGGATGCCCAGGTAATTCTCAGGTGGACGACTTTCTGATCTAGGCGTATCATCCGCCCCGAACCTCTATAGTCATCTAAAGATATTTGGGTGTCTTGATTGGGTCATCACACTTTCTATCCCTCGTCTTCTCAATCGGTGCATGTTTGGGAGGAGGTCCCTAAGACCACCCTTGAGGCCTTCATTAGCTATTCACTCTCGTCGAGGATAAGCCTCGAACTCTCTGTTTGTGCAACAACCCAACCAAATCGATATCTCTTATGATTCATTTGAACCTAGATCTCCTTTATCTATACTCATGGAACACACAGCAGAAGAAGAAAACAATCTCCAGAACCAGCTTCAATGCCTCAATGATCTATTCCAGGCCTTTATGAATCCATCACAGCATCCTATGATGTGAGATCATTACAATCCCACTGCGGTGGTGATCTAACCTCGAGTCCAAATCCCAGTCGGAGCTCCTGATAATGAACTTAAGCCCAACAGGATTCATGCTATTCCTAAATTTTATGGGCTTAATTCCTAAGATCCCTTCCAGCATATCAAGCAACTTAACATCTGGCCCAGACCTTCGGGTCAGAAGCTCAAAATTAGGATATCTTGCTCATGAAAATGTTCTCCATCTCTCTCATGGACAAGGTTGCTCACTGGTACCAAACCCTAACTTGTCTAATCAATACATGGGCTGAACTACAATTCGAGTTTCTGAAAAAGTTCTTCCTTGTTGGTCGGACAAATGCTTTGAGGCACCATATCACACATTTCATGCAGCAGACAGGAGAACCTTTTCATGAAGCATGGGATCGCTTTCTGGATCTCATGCGAAAGTGCCCCCACCACGGAGTTCCTAAGTGGGAACAAGTCTAGTCTTTTTACCAGGGACTCCATGAGGATATTTGATTGTTTGTCAATGTGACCTATGGAGGAAACATCATGGGTCAACACGATGACATCGTGTGGGAGATTCTCGAGAACATGTACGAGAACTCCATCAATGATGAATCCATGGACATGTTCGACCAAACGAATGCCCGTGCATTGACGAATCTGCGGGGAGCACATGTGACGTAGGGCCTGTCCTCTTCTATCGACTAAGAGTTAATGGCTAGTCACCTGGACAAGGTCTCAATCATTGAGAAGAAGGTGGATGAGCTAACTTGTCATCTGCAGTGAGCCACCTCTGTACAAAACCCATTCGCGCAACCACCCTTTGGGAGGGAGGCTATGCATAACATCTACCACTGATCTTCTTAGGGGATGGATCCATACCCACCCCTGTCTGATCTAGGGTTCGGAGGAAACTCCGGATCTGCCTACTCTAGTTAGGGGAATGCTGAACCCTTGTCTTCTGACTTCTTCGAGCTTCCTTAGACCTGCGAGGACCTCAACACCATCCAGAATGATCCTTTCTCAAACACCTACAACCCTGGATGGTATAATCATCCTAATTTCATGTGGTTAGGTAACAATCAAAATCAGAGACCTTAATTTCTACCCTGACCACAAGTTTCTCGTCCATATCAGCCGCCTCAACCTCAGCCCAACCTGACTTACCAAACTGGGACAACTTGAGAAGATCAAATGACTCGTATACTTCAGACTCTGGATGACATTCAGAAAATGAATGCGACTATGCAGAAATAGCACTAAGACAAGATCATAGAGGTTCGCAATCAACTCACCCAGATGGCAAATCCCCACCAACCTAGTGCACTCTCTTCGCAACCTCTGTCCAATCCAAATAACGTGCCGAACTTGAGGTGCATTATGAATCCGACTCAAGGCCAAGCTCACTACATCTATCAGGCCCCTTCTACTCCATCACCCAACAGGATGGAAGATTCGACATCATACACAGGTTATTAGCAACAACCACCTCTTTTGCCTACCCCAACCAAGAACCAAGCAGGACTGAACTTTGTTACCACCCGTAGTGGCAAAACAACTCAGGACCCACCTTACCCAAGCCACTCTCAGCCTGGTAGTTTACACCAAAACCCTAGGTTGGTTATCCAGGATACCCTTGTCCTAGATCAAGAACTTGGACAAATTCTAAAGGAACCTGCAGAGGTTCCATTTTTGGAAGCCTTGTCCAAAGGAAAGAGGAAACCCAAACCCGTGGCTCTCGAGGAGGACTTAGTCAATCTCTTTGAGCAGGTCCAAATAAACATCCCTTTGATGGATGCGATTCGCCACGTACCGGCTTATGCGAGATTTCTGAAGGAGGTATGTACACCTAAGCGTAAGCTGTGAACCAAAGGCAAGAATCCAATCGTACTGTCGGAGCAATCCAGCTCCATCATTTTGAGCAAACTCTCGCCTAAGGCAAAGGACCCTGGTACCCCTTCAATTTCAT
The DNA here is from genome assembly GCA_037157565.1 of Thalassia testudinum. Lineage (NCBI taxonomy): Eukaryota > Viridiplantae > Streptophyta > Magnoliopsida > Alismatales > Hydrocharitaceae > Thalassia > Thalassia testudinum. The sequence continues at coordinate 2,908,758 of JAZHRO010000080.1, forward strand.
GCAAGATTGGTGATTTAGAATTCAACAGAGCCCTTTTAGACTTAGGAGCTTCGATCAAGTTGATCCCTACGTCCCTACTAGATCATTTCGGGGAGACTGAGCTAAAATATACTAAGGTGACTTTATAGTTAGCTGACCTATCAATCAAGTCACCTAGAAGAGTTCTCAAGGATGTTCTAGTTCGGATCCGCAATTTCTACTTTCCTGTGGACTTCATTGTGTTGGATATGGAGACTCTTGCGAATCTGAAGAATACACCAATTATATTATGTTGACCGTTCTTAGCGACAGCTAGGGCGAACATTAATTGCCAGGAGGGCCAGATTGAATTGAAATTTGGGAACAAGACAGTAAAAATTGATATATTTAAGGCCCAGAAAGGAATTAACTGTGGGGTATGGGAACAAGTATGCGACATTAGTTCTATGGTTGAGGACACATTTCTCGAGGATGACCAGATTATCCTTGATCCTCAACCCCAAGCAGATCATACCCCACAGATAGAGGAGCCTAGCATCGATCTAAACCCACCCACAACTCCCACCTTTTCTTTTGAGGCCCATCCCAACCCACCTGCTGCTACTGATAATCCCGTTATGGAACTGAAGCCTCTTCCTTATCATCTGAAATATGTCTTTTTGGGTTCTAATAAGACATGTCTTGTGATTATGAATTCTCGCCTCACCTCTGATTAGGAAGCACGTCTGATTTCTATCCTCTAGCAGCATCGAAGAGCCATTGGTTGGACTCTTGATGATCTGACTAGCATTAGCCCTTCATATTGCACACACCGCATTTACATCGAAGAGGCCACACGACCATCTTGTGAAATGCAGAGACGTCTAAATCCTAATCTGCAGGAAGTTGTGAAGAAGGAGATCATCAAGTGGTTAGATGCAAGGAACATCTACCCAATCTCCGATAGTCAGTGGGTGAGTCCAATCCAGGTTGTACCTAAGAAAGCAGGACTCACCGTGGTCACAACTGAAGCCAGGGAGACCATACTGACCCGTATAGAGAACTCATGGAGAGTCTGCATTGATTACAGAAGATTGAATGCCTTCACAAAAAAGGATCATTTCCCACTACTGTAAATTGATCAGATCCTCAAGAAACTAGTGGGAAATTGATTCTTCTGCTTTTTGGACGGGTACTTCAGTTACAATCAGGTGGTAACCCATCCTGAGGACCAAGAGAAGACCACCTTTACCTACCCCTACGGGACATACGCATTCCGTAGGATGCCTTTCAATCTCTGCAATGCACCCGCTACCTTCCAGCAGCGCATGCTTGCCATATTCTCAGATATGGTAGGTGAATACCTTGAAGTCTTCATGGATGACTTCTCGGTATTTAGGGAATCTTTTGATGATTGCCTCCTGCACTTGGTCCAAATCCTCAAGCGTTGCATCGACGTGAATTTGATTCTTTCCTAGGAAAAGAGCCATTTCATTGTTCCTAAGGGAATTATCCTAGGCCACCTTATTTTTGAGAAAGGCATCCAGGTTGATCGAGCCAATGTCAATTTGATTTCTAAACTACCCATGCCTAGCTTGGTTAAGGACATTGGCTCTTTTCTGGGGCAGGTCGATTTTTACCATCGTTTGATTCCCGATTTCTCAAAAATCGTGTGCCCTCTGACTAATCTTCTCTCAAAGGATGTCCCTTTTGAGATCACCGATGAGTGCACTCGTGCATTTAAGAGCCTACGTGATTGAGTTTCTCAAGCACCAATCCTACAATCCCATGACTAGTCTCTACCCTTTGAGATCATGTGCAATGCATTTGACTACGTAGTAGGGGCGTTGCTTGGGCAGAAAGTTGATGGAAAACCTGTGGTCATGTACTACGCCAATAAGACGTTGAACGAGGCTCAGCGTAACTACACGGTTATAGACAAAGAGCTGTTGGCAGTAGTATTTGGCTTGTAGAAATTTAGATCTTATCTTCTGGGTTCCTGTGTCATCATTTACTCAGACTCAGATCACACCACTGTGAGGCACTTACTCATGAAGGACACGAAGCCTTGATTAATTCGTTGGATTTTGCTGTTGCAAGAATTTGATCTTGAGATTCGCGACAAGGTGGGAAAATAGAACATGGTAGCTGACCATTTATCCCATCTTCCCTCTTCAATCATCGACCTGTTTGGTCCGATCACCGAGCATTTTCTGGACAAGCATCTACTAGCCATTCACGGTCTCCCCTGGTTTGCTGATATAGCAAACTACTTGGTTATGGGGAAAGTCCCACCAGATTGGGTGACCTCCAAGTGGGACAAGCTGATTTTCGAGGCTAAGTACTATATTTAGGAGGAACCATGTCTCTTCCACATTGGCAATGATCAGGTGATTCGGAGATGCACTCCTGATGACGAGATCAATGATGTGATCTCATTCTGTCACGACCAGGCATGCGGTGGCCATTTCTCTGGGTGTAAAACCATAATGAAAATTTTCTAGTGTGGGTTCTTTTGGCCCATGATGTTCAAAGATGCACAAACATATTGTAGGGCATCCGCTCGTTATTAGACCCTCGGTAACATGGGTTCGCGGATATGATGCCCTTGAACCTAATAATTGTGTGCCAAATCTTTGACATATGGGGAATCAATTTCATGGGTCCCTTTACCGGATCAAACAGCTTCGAATACATCCTACTCTCTATTGATTACATCTCTAAATGGATCGAGGCTATCCCCATGAGAATTAGTGATCATAAAGTTGTTCTCTGATTCATCCAAGAGAACATCTTTTCTAGATTTAGGGTTCCTAAGGCCATCATCAGCGATGGCAGGTCTCATTTCAACAATGTGCACTACGAGTCCATGATGAAAAAATATGGGGTGTCACATCGTATCTCAACTCTTTACACCCCCAAACTATGGACTGGCTGTACTGTCGAATCGAGAGATCAAGAAGACCCTTCAGGTCACTGTTCGTCCTGATAGGAAGGATTGGTCTACTCACCTCCCAGAAGCTTTGTGGGTCTATAGGACCACACAGAAGACCTAATTAGGCATGTCTCCCTTCAGATTACTATACGGAAAGGCATGTCACCTTCCCATAGATATGGAGCGTAAGGCCTATTAAGCAGTACGGAAGTGCAATCTGGATCTGATAAAGGCTGGGATACACCACCGGTTGCAAATGATCGACATCGAGGAACTACACAATGACGCGTATGAGAACTCGCGTATCTACAAAGAGCGGGTCAAAGCCTTCCATGGCAGGCATTGTTTATAGAGCAAATTTGAGGTTTTATTTGCTGCATTATAGTATAGGTCAAAATCACTTGAAAACAAATAATATTTATTACTTGAATGAAAGTCCGAGGTTGAATACAGGGAGCAATTGGCAAAAATAATTCTCAGGATCGCAATTCAACACAAATATATAATCAATAAAATTCCAAGTAAATATGAATGAAAGTGAATGTCAGATAGTGCAAAAGAATGGGATAAAATGGTAATTTGAATCAACAATTACCCCTCACAATTATCTATAAATATTTCAACAGTACTAAGCAAATGAATTCCATGTAATATAAGTGCACAGTGCACTTCAAATGATGCTCAGACGTTTGTTTAGCCTATCAGAAGGCTTAAATCACTCGTTGCTATAGTTCCAAGAGGGCACCCTTCCTCTTCTGCAACTCTTTCTTCTCTAGGCTCTCCCTTCTTCCACAGCTCCTTCTTTCTTCTCTTTCTAGCTGTGCCTTCTCTCTTCTTTCTCTTCTACCCAAGCTTCCTCTCCTTCCTTCATCACATAGAGGGTGGCCATCCCTTCAAATTTGTCCAAGTGTCGTATAGGGAAAAACCCTCCCCTGCCCTCGCACGCTTTCCTCTCCTTCCCCCTCTAGGATCTACCCTACTAGGGACACTATCAGGATAGTCAAATTATTAGGTACACACGCACCCAGGACCAGGGTTGTCGGACATGCGTGGCAGCCGAGGAGTGCTTGGCTAGGCGGGTAATCTGATGCACCAGACCCATGTGAGCAGTGTCATGGGTGAGGTGCGTGGTGGTGTATGGGACCTCATCACATGGCTAGGAGGTGAAGAGCCTATATGACAAAATAAATTTATGCGCCTTTGTCTAGTTGCTCGCTTCCGAGGAGGGACTAAAGTCCTACCCTTCCTTCATGCAGTAGCAACAGCTACTCCTTCTTACAATTGTGGTCAAAGCTGTGGTCAACCGCTCCAATAGATGACCCAAGAGTGATCTTCAGATGATTTTGCAGATGACTTGGGGAATGAGAGACTTGAAGTAAGCTACAAGCGAGCTTGAACTCTCTTGTTAATGGAGAAGAGGACTTGAAGACCTGAAACACACAAAACATCCTCTCGGCCCTATTAAACAAGTTCAGGAGCTTCGTATGAGTGCAGCAATTGTGATGGTGGCAGTGGCGTGCTGCAAGGGAGGTCAGAGATGGCTGGTGGAGGTGGATTAGGTTGGAGAGCAGTGGGTTGCTCGATGGTGGATTTGGGTGGATGAGAAAGTGAATGGAGAGAGGGTTTTTGAAGAGTGGAGTACAGAAGAGGTTGTGAGGTAGGCGACGAAGTGTTTAGAGCAGTGGAGTGAGTGGATGACTTCACCGGAGTTCTTGCCAGAGTTGTAGATGAATGTGGATTACGACGGTGTCGAGGGGTTGAAACAGGGATAAGGAGAGGGAATTCTATCCTAGACGTAGAGAGGAACTTGACCGGTCGATCTTTCACTTTTAAGTCGTTTGTAGTTTAATGTGGTGGAAAAATCGACTAATCAATTTTTAATAAGAAATAACCACTCGCAGAGGAGCGGGTCGTATCCACAGGGAGGCAATAACGTATTAAAATTCGCGCTACTTAAAAATGTTTGTTCGTAGTCAATTTGGACAAGAACCAAGCCAAGATTGCCTTTAGATTAAGGTTTAAGCAAGAAACAATGCTGAAATGGTAATTATGAGAAACTACAGGATATTTTCCGCAATGCAGAGTGAATAGAATATGATTAAAATGTGGCAATGGCAGAAAATGTAAATTTTAATTAACGTTTTACTGTAGCAAAACAGGGGAATTTTTCCCCGTTGTCTTGCGCGACGAGGAGCCGATGGTCGGGCGCGGGAGGCTCGGAGGAGGTCCCTTGGATCAAGGGCTTCGAATCGGTGGTGGCAGCGAGTCGCGCGGCGGTCGGAGGTGGCCGGACGAGCTCCGGCGGAGGTGCTGCAGCCGGCAACTTGCACAGCCTGTTGGTGTGAAGTCCGCCGCCTGCGGCTGCTGCGGGGGTGGCTGCTGCCGCTGCCGTGGCACTACTGCGGCTGGCGTGTGCGGCTGGCATGCGCGGTGGTCGGTTGGGCGGTCTGCAGGCGGTTGTGCGTCGGTGCGAGGAGGGTCTGCAGGAGGGCGCGCGGTTGTGCGTGGGCGGTGGTCTGCAGAAGGGCGCTTGCGCGGTGGTCTGCAGGCGGTTGGCGTGTGCGGTGGAAGATGGCGTGGGCGGAGGGTCTGCGGAGGGCGCTGGCGCGGTGGAAGCTGCAGGCGGTTGGCGTGTGCGGTGGAAGCTGCAGGCGGCTGTTGGAGGATGCTGCAGGCTGGTCTGCAGGCGTTGGAGGAGAGCGCGGGCTGATCTGTAGGCGTGCGCAGGTCTGCAGCCGGTGAGCGGTGGAGGGTGCAGGCGGTCTGGTGGCCGGTTGGAGAGTGCAGGCTGAGGAAGTGGAGGTGAGCGGGTAACTTCAGACGTCTGGGAAATTTCCCAGACGTCTTAAGTTACTGAGAGGGTGGCTGATCAGTAGCTCGGTGGTGGTGGTCTGCGACGACGGCGAGGGAGTTGCACGCTAAGGTGCTCACGGTAATGCAGGCGAGCTCCGGATGGCGGTGTGGCCTGTCACACCACACGCCCACGGTGGTGGAGAGTCGCCGCCACGGTAGAGGCCGGCAGTATGGAGTGGAAGAGAGAGGTTCTCTCTGCACAGTGGTGGGTCGGTGGCGGAGGCCTTCTGAACTCGGCTGCCTCAGTGCTCCTTTTGTAGTGGCCTGAACAAATTTGAAATCAGCGGCCGACCAGATCCACCGTATCCGCTCCCCCTTGAATGGCTCCTTCACTGCATCACCCGGGCGTTGGAGCGGCAGCCAGCCATTCTGAAAGAAGACGAATAAAGAAAATATTATTAAAATATTAGGGTTATTTATGTATAGACCCTCAACTTCTATGTTAATAAAAACAATATACCTAATTGGTTATCTAATTAGATGAATGCTATTTTAAGCTAATTCTAAATGCACTTAAGATATGAATGCAATGTATGGATTATGTAATTAGATTAAAACTATGAATTAATCTATTTACATCCTAATTTATACTAAATAAATGTTAGAATTAACCTAATGTGTAGGCACTTAAATACTTAAATAGCCCACAACTATGGGCTAATCAAATACCCCCATGCCTAGTTTTTGCTAGTCCCTAGCAAAATTAAGCGAAACCTAGCACTCTAAGTAGACTAGTCAACTCACTTAGTCTTCCTTCAGAAGCATATTAAGTTCAGATTCTAAACCCAAGGTTCCTAAGTAGTTGCTAAGTTACAGACTAGGTCGGCTAAAGACGAGTTGCAAGCACAAGTTTCCCTGATTTCTGACTCTACCCTAAAGTTTATTGATCCCTGAGATTAAAGCATCCATGCTTTTGCATTGGTCCGAGTTATTTGAGTTAAATGAATTTTTTTTTTTAATATATATACTTTTTTTTTTTTTTTGATTCTTCTAAGTCTAACCTCAGATCAGCTATCAACACGGTCTATGTCGGATTCATTGTCCCAATTACCATACCTCGAAGGGTGCCTGGCTTTCGATGCTTCAAGATAGCACCGCCCATAACGACCCCAAGAACTCCTGGCAATCGACACTTCGAGATAGTATCGCCCATGGATTTCTTAAGCGAATTCAGGCCTATGGCAATCGGCACTTCGAGATAGGGCCGCCCATGGTACCTGAACTGCGCAATGCGCTTACATGGCCCCAGTAGGATGGATATCCTAAGAGACAAGCGCCGAGGAGGTAATATGTTACCATCACATCCTCAAGGTGAGTATATACTCGACCCCTCCTGCGGCGGGAACTCTTCCAATCAAAATGTGTTTTCAAGCCTCTCTTAAGTCAAAACTAAGAGAACCAAATCTCTTTTCAGAAATTAAGTTAATTACCAGACCAAGTGTGAAAAATTTGGATGCTTGGGTTACCAGGACCAGTAAACCAAAAGGTAGAATAAGACTTCAGGTACTACCCCACCTTTTAACTCAAACCCTAGCTTCCCTTCCTCAACCTCTTGAAGAATGGTCCGCAACTTAACTCCTACTTAAGTTTTTAAGTCCACAAAGGACCCTAAAGGTCTAAAGCTAGTAGCTTATTTAGCTTCTAAAGTTTGACCCTAGAATTAATTTAGTCTACGCTAGAGTTCTGATTTGCTTAAGAATGCAGGACTTAGCCAGTTAAGCTCAAAACTTTCTTTTTTTTTTATATGTACAAATGTATGCAATTATGCTATGTATATCCCCAAGTACACCCCCCCATGCCTAAAATCTGCAATGTCCTCATTGCATAGAAGGATATTACCTGGGTCAAAGCTGGGCTGAATAGCCGAAGAACCTGCAAATCAGGTTCAAGAATTGCAGAAATAGGCCCTAAAAATGAGCAAAGCAAAGTTGGCCTAGAAAATAGGTAACCTAGGATGTTGGCGAGCTGATGATGAATCCCGATAGCAAATGCTCGCCCAACTAAAATGGGAATGAAATCTTCCCAGGTCACCAGAAGAGGTTCTAAAGGATAAACAGTTAAAATAACCTCCAAAGGGGTAGGGGTAGGATGACAAGGATCCTCCAAAAAGAATGGGGAAGGAATGGTATAGAGATAAACCCCCAGGGTAATGGACTGACTAAAGAAATCATCAATCCATACCCGATACTCCATTACAGAAAATATTGGTCTGTTAAGCCCCCTAGTCAGAACAAAAATGAGCAATTCTCTAAGGCAAGGATCGTCTAGGGTGTCCAAGTTACGAGGTTGTGGGATGGCCATAAGATCTAGGTTGGGTTTAATCAGCTTGGTGTCCATCCCAAACACTCTTTCTAAATCCTCAATTTCATCCCTAGCATTCCTTGCACCATCACGTGGATCTTCCTGCTCTTCATCAGGAGTCACAATTTCGCTTTCAGATATAAGAGAATCAGAGGGTGACTTCGAAGTGAATGAAGGCAGGTTGGAAGCAACAGATCTAGGGATTATCCTATCAATGTCATCCCCAGGTTTTTGTTCTTTACTCAAATCTTCCCCGGAGTCTATATGTGAATCCACATAAATCTTAGAAATTGCTTCCAAATTTTCCATCATTTTATCATGAGGAGAAATATCATCAATGGGTGTGCCAAGGAAACCTAATTTGGTCAAATTTGTGACATCCTCAGGGGCTAACTCTTCAAATAATACATAATCACCATTAGTGTCACTCCAAATCTTGAATGTAGGTTCCTCATATAATTCATCTTCCTCCTCATCACACAATTCATCATGTACCCGAGGTCTAGAATCATTTAATATATCAGCAGATCCCCTAGGGTGCTCTATCTGAGGTAAATTATTTACATTGGTTACATCAGACTCCTCAGATAGGTCAATTTCTTTAGGGTTAGGTTCCCTAAGGGTGGGTTTGAGTTCCATATCGTGATCAGAAGGGAGGGTAGGATTAACAACTTGACTTTGACCCACTTCATCAAATGTCACGAAAATACTATCATCTGGGTCGAGCTCTTCCAATGGTACCATCATTCCCTTCTTTTGACTCCAATATAAATCAGGTGGATACTCAACCTTATCATCTTCCTCGGGTTGCCACCGTTCTTCATCCAATGCATAGATACTTTCATGTGTTTTTTCCTCCCACCTAAAGTGTAGATCTCTCAAGGAAGTGTCATCTAATGGGGAGGTTTCAAAATCGATCCTCGAAAAGTAGCTATTCTCCCCAGAATTTCCCTTCAACTTAATGTGTAGCTTTCCCACGGGAGATGCATCTATTGTAGAGGGGTGTACGTCATCGTCAATGGGGCAGATTGGGTGGCTAATTTCATCTCTTTCTTGTTGGCCTGCTCTCAAAGATTCTCCTAACAATTCACTCATTTCATTTTGCATTTTCTGTATTTCCATCTTCAAAGAGGAGAGGTCATTTTTATCATAAGAGAAGTCAGGCTCAGACTTATAGTACCCAGGAGTGTTTGTCCAACCATTATAAGTTTTTAGGGAGGGTGGGTTGGGTATTTCTTTGGTATGTGGGATATTGGGCAAAGCAAATCTTGCTCCTGAGTTCTGCTCACTAATTTGGGGCTTAACTAGGCCAATACTCCTATAATAGGAGTAAAATGGATCCCAATGATTGTCATTATTTCCATCAAGGAATGGACCATCTCGGCGTCTGGGATCGAAGGATGCAAAGTGGGGGTGAGGGTGTGGGCAAGATGTGAAAGGATGAAAATCAATGTGGTCCATTCTAACTCACACTTCAATCAGAATTCCCCAAGCAAGACACAATTCAAAAAGGACCTTTTAGGTCTTTCCCAATTTAGGCTTTTGATTTTAAGTCAGATTGCAGGTGACAATACAATTTGTTCAATCAATTTACGCGCCTATTGTCGACCTACGGCTCGCCTAAAAAGACCTAGTTGGAGCTTAGGTGTTCTTCCCTAAATCTCAAATGGTCAAGTAAATCCAAAGACGGAAGATCGAGGGATGCAAGTAGGCCTAAGCCTTCCTTTGAAGCTGTGCTTTCGCGGTGCTCCTCAACTACCCCCAAAAATCCGTGACAGGGTATCCCCCTCTTTGGATTTACAAAACCTTTGATCTCAAGTTCCGAACACTTCAAAATCCAACGAAAGGAGGGCTCTTGCTCTAGTATTTCCAAACCTAAGGAGTGTCTAGAAGCGTGCCGTGGTGCAAGTGAAATAAGTGTGCATACACCGTAAAAGATTTTGAACTTTGAATCGCACGCCAAGTTTGAAAATGAAATCCTTGGTTTTTAAAATGTCCTTCCTTTAATTAGTCCTTTTTCTAAAAAAAATGTGACCACTTGTTAGATTTATTCAGTACAGATTAGGTGGTCTTCGCATTAAATCCCAAATGCAATGCGTGATCAAAAATATGATGCAAAGTAAGAGAATGCGTACCTTGCCTCCAGCGATCTTCGATGCAAAAATGCACGCAATGCAGAAAAGCAAATCTAGAGGCTGCTCATACAGACCTAAATGGTTCGTCCTAGGGCAGGCAACTTCTAGCAGGCAGCTCATTTTTTTTCTTTTTCTATTTTTTTTAGAACTACTTATGCACAAGCAAATAAAAGAAATAATAAAAAAAAATAAACCTAAATCTAAAGAAAAGGGAACAGGCTCCCAAAAATTACCCAACACAGGTCCAAAACAAAATCAGGGAACAAACCCTTAAAATATGCCCCAGAACAAGGGTTTCAAACTAACTGTAATGAGAAATTAAGTCTTCAGTCTTAATTCTATTCTAATTAAATTAGCGATTAAATACAATGGTGTCCGTCGCGTCCTCGTCCTTCTCCTCCTTTCAAAATTGCTTGTCCACTTCTCGTCTGGCGACGTCAAGGGTCGCCTCTCACAATGGCTGATTCTTGCATAAATTTTCTCACACAGAAAAGAAAATAATGAATGGTCAAATCTCTGTGCAATTGACAAATAATCAAAATAAAATTAGGCGAAATTATTGCATCTGTTGCCTCCCCGGCAACGGTGCCATTTGACCGGTCGATCTTTCGCTTTTAAGTCGTTTGTAGTTTAATGTGGTGGAAAAATCGACTAATCAATTTTTAATAAGAAATAACCACTCGCAGAGGAGCGGGTCGTATCCACAGGGAGGCAATAACGTATTAAAATTCGCGCTACTTAAAAATATTTGTTCGTAGTCAATTTGGACAAGAACCAAGCCAAGATTGCCTTTAGATTAAGGTTTAAGCAAGAAACAATGCTGAAATGGTAATTATGAGAAACTACAGGATATTTTCCGCAATGCAGAGTGAATAGAATATGATTAAAATGTGGCAATGGCAGAAAATGTAAATTTTAATTAACGTTTTACTGTAGCAAAACAGGGGAATTTTTCCCCGTTGTCTTGCGCGACGAGGAGCCGATGGTCGGGCGCGGGAAGCTCGGAGGAGTTCCCTTGGATCAAGGGCTTCGAATCGATGGTGGCGGTGAGTCGCGCGGCGGTCGGAGGTGGCCGAACGAGCTCCGGCGGAGGTACTGCAGCCGGCAGCTTGCGCAGCCTGTTGGCGTGAAGTCCGCCGCCTGCTGCTGCTGCGGGGGTGGCTGCTGCCGCTGCCGTGGGCAGTGCTGCGGCTGGCGTGTGCGGCTGGCGTGCATGGTGGTCAATTGGGCGGTCTGCAGGCGGTTGTGCGTGGGTGCGTGGAGGGTCTGCAGGAGGGCGCGCGGTTGTGTGTGGGCGGTGGTCTGCAGGAGGGCGCTTGCACGGTGGTCTGCAGGAGGTTGGCGTGTGCGGTGGAAGCTGGCGTGGGAAGAGGGTCTGCGGAGGGCGCTGGCGCAGTGGAAGCTGCAGGCGGTTGACGTGTGCGGTGGAAGCTACAGGCGGCTGTTGGAGGATGCTGCAGGCTGGTCTGCAGGCGTTGGAGGAGAGCGCGGGCTGATCTGTAGGCGTGCGCAGGTCTGCAGCCGGTGAGTGGTGGAGGGTGCAGGCGGTCTGGTGGCCGGTTGGAGAGTGCAGGATGAGGAAGTGGAGGTGAGCGGGTAACTTCAGACGTCTGGGAAATTTCCCAGACGTCTTAAGTTACTGAGAGGGTGGCTGATCAGTAGCTCGGTGGTGGTGGTCTGCGACGACGGCGAGGGAGTTGCACGCTAAGGTGCTCACGGTAATGCAGGCGAGCTCCGGATGGCGGTGTGGCCTGTCACACCACACGCCCACGGTGGTGGAGAGTCGCCGCCACGGTAGAGGCCGGCAGTATGGAGTGGAAGAGAGAGGTTCTCTCTGCACAGTGGTGGGTCGGTGGCGGAGGCCTTCTGAACTTGGCTGCCTCAGTGCTCCTTTTGTAGTGGCCTGAACAAATTTGAAATCAGCGGCCGACCAGATCCACCGTATCCGCTCCCCCTTGAATGGCTCCTTCACTGCATCACCCGGGCGTTGGAGCGGCAGCCAGCCATTCTGAAAGAAGACGAATAAAGAAAATATTATTAAAATATTAGGGTTATTTATGTATAGACCCTCAACTTCTATGTTAATAAAAACAATATACCTAATTGGTTATCTAATTAGATGAATGCTATTTTAAGCTAATTCTAAATGCACTTAAGATATGAATGCAATGTATGGATTATGTAATTAGATTAAAACTATGAATTAATCTATTTACATCCTAATTTATACTAAATAAATGTTAGAATTAACCTAATGTGTAGGCACTTAAATACTTAAATAGCCCACAACTATGGGCTAATCAGAACTAAGCTAGAGTAAGATAATTAGAGAAAAAGGGAGGATTCACCTTACCCAGGGTACGCCAGCTCTGGAGAAGAAGAGGGCTTCGGTGAGTGGGAGACGGCAATGAAGATGTTGATTGGAGCGGCTGTAGGTATTGCGGCACGCAGAGGAAGAAGAAAAATGTCGATCCATCACTGGTATTGCGAATGGATGAGGAATGGAGTTGGAGGAGGTCGCCAGACGTCATGGAGCTTCTTGGCCTAAGAGGATGGAGGAAGGAGGGGTATTCCAGGTCGAGAACGAGCGTGGGACATTCGGTTTGATCTGGAGGTCCTCTAATATGCCTTTGGAGGGAGTTTTGAGATTGGGAAGCAAGCTTCCCAAGCTTGGAAAGCTTTGTCGAAGATAGGAATTCTAAGATACCCTAATCTCTCATGCATTCGCATGAGAGATTGGGAAAGTTTGAGTGCTTGGGAATCGGCTCAAAAGGAAGGGAATCCCTTGACGAACTTCCCTTTCAAATTGGAGAGAAATTCGTCAAGGAATCAAGAAGAACATGCCAAATGTTGGTCTCCAGAGTTTGTAGGAATAGGATTCATGGTGGCAAAGACCTACTTGTGAAAATGATGAAAAAGTTAGGGCCCTTTTTGTAAGGATTTTAAAAGTTAAGGGCATCTGTGTGATCAAATAGGACCAAATTGCAAACTAGGTTAAGACAGTCTCAGATTGTTCCCAAATTTTTGGCACAAACCTAATTTGGACCTGATGAATCCAATGGTGAAGTTGGATTTTGGTTTTGACCTAGTTTGGCTAGGTAATTTACACAATTACCTAAATTAGGGTAAATGTTAGTCAAAGATTTTGTTTCGGGTCAAGACATGTTCTAATGGTTAAATTAAAGGTACCAAACCCTAGAGAATATTTTTCTATAAATTTTATCCTAACCAGAACCTCATATAATTAAGCGAGTCTATTTTTAGGGTTTTATAAGTCATTTAATTCAAAACACGTGCAAATCCTTTTCTATCTGAATGAACCCACTTGTTGGGTATTTATGACCATTTGACCTTTAATTACCCTTTGGGAAAACCCACGGCTATTCTGGATCCAAGGTATGTTGGTAAAATTATAGTTTCAACCTTGGTTTCTTGTCTTTCTCTCAGAATGATTCTGTAATGAATTATAGCTCTCTGGCTGTTATGTAGGATATTTATTCCTTGATAAAAACTAAATTACGCTAGTTATGCCTCATGATGGTGTTCCCATCATACTCCCATGACTAGCTTTTGTTAGTCCCTTAGCAAAATCTCATGGAATTTAACTTAGATTCTAGACCACATGTTCAAATCTCTGATACGTGCTTTCTTTTATAGATTAGGTTAGAATGCCAATAGTAGGCCTAGAGGTACTCATGTACCAACCAAGATCCACACCTGACCAACTCTAGCCTCAGTCTGCCGTGAAGGTTTCTAAGGCCCACAGAAACTAACCTAAGGTTCGTTGAACTCCGTGGTTAAAGCACCCGTGCTTGTAACATGTTTTAGCCCAGGTTCAGTTTGCAGTGCGTTTTTGTAAGAGAGACAAAGAAGATTTTTTTTTATTTTTGGAGAGTTTTCACTCTCTTTTCTTTCTTTATTCTAGCTTCAGATTGGTTTTACAACATGGTCTGTATCGGATTCCTCGCTCCCACCATCAATCCTTGTAGTGTCCCTGGCAATCAATGCTTCAAGATAGCACCGCCAATGGTAACCCCCAGAACCCTAGCTTTCAAGATTTCAGGATAATCCCTCCCTTGCCGTTCTATAGCTAAATCCAGATCTTGGCAATCAACATTTCGTGATAATGCTGCCCATGTCATCTGAACCAGCACAAGGTGCTTTCATGCCCCCAGTAGGATATTTAGATATCCTAGGAGACAAGTACCGAGGAGACGGTATGTTATTGTGCATCTTCGAGGGGAATTTCCCACCTTTCCACATCAGAAATTCTTCCAAATCAACTTTTGTTGAGCAGCCGCTCCTAAATTAGGTAGCTTTTTTAGAACAGAATTAACGCATTTGCGTGACTTTGATAATTAAGCACATTGAACCAAGCTGTGTGGATTGGGGTATTTAGGTTATTGAGTCTTGCAAACCAGAGGTCAGTTAATGAGGCCAAACAATCCCCAAGCCTTAGACCTAATACTAAAGCTTCGTATTTTCCCCAACCTCGTGAGAACTATCCAGATCTTAACGGATACTTGAATTTTTAAGCCTAAAATCATAGCCCAAGAGGCCTAAGATTGACGTTCATACTAATCTCTTTTGTCCCTTAGCACTTTTGTCTTTTTCTTTCTTTTGATTTGGTCTAGAACTAAGTTGATTCCTTAATCTTTTACTAATGACTATCTCTTTTTGTTTCAAATTGTGCTCCTTTTTGACATTTAAATCAACTCCCCTTTTTCTCCTCCTCCAAAATGATATGCAATTTTCAAAATTTCCTCCCTTCTTTATTTTTGTTAGTTTTTTTATTTTTTTTATTTTTTTTGGTTTTTGGAATATGTAATTTTTTTTATGAAACCCTTTCTTGCAAAGTGATACTCACAGTGTTTTGCACTTTAATACCCCCCTATGCCTACGATTTGCAATGTCCCCATTGTAAATCAGGTGGGTTCGAATTCAGCTTAGATCGTACATTGGAACATGTTTTGGGTGGGTGGACGGGTCAGGGTGACTTTTGCAGACTATTTCAAGCTCAAGTACAAGTACCAGAGGTGGAGTCGGTTGTTCTAATGGATGAATCCTAAACTGCAATATGAGTTCAGCATAAGATGTGGCAAGAAGGGTTTCGAGTTTTTCAAAAAGATGACGGGTTGCCTCCCATTAAGCGCTGAGTTTAACACCATCAGCCGAGCACAATGAGCTCAGGGAGAATAGAGATCAAAAGATACCTCAGCCAAGTTCGTATTGGTGAGTTCAATGAACGGCTTAAGTCACTGGCCATTCACAATAAAAGGTTTAGAATCAAAGCTGGGTTGGCTGATTTCAACGGCTCCATTTCAAAAAATCTGTCTGATAAGATATGGTCCAATCCATTTTGATCTGAGTTTTCCTGGGAATAGTTTGAGTTTGGCATCAAAGAGTAGGACTTTCTGACTAGGGTGAAAAATCTTTCTGGATATGTGCTTGTCATGAAAGGCCTTAACTCGCTCTTTGTAAATTCATGAGTTCTCGTGTGTGTCATTGCGTAGTTCATCAATCTCACTCATTTGAGGCTTTTTGTGGGTTCCTACCTTAGAAAGATCTAGATTACACTATCGTACAACCTAGTAGGCTTTGTGCTCCAACTTGACAGGGAGGTGACATGCCTTCCTGTACACCAATCTGGAAGGAGACATGCCCAATTGGGTCTTGTGGGCAGTCCTATAGCCCACAAGGATTTCGGAAGTTGGGACGACCAATCGTTCCTGTCAGGTCGGACAGCGACCTGAAGAATTTTCTTGATCTCCCGATTTGATTGCTCAGCTAGACCATTGGTTTTGGGGTGATAAGGAGTAGAGATTTGGTGTGATACCTCGTATTTGGTCATTATTGATCTGAACTGAGTATTCGTGAAAAGGGTCCCTCCATCAGAGATGATGGCACGTGGAATCCCAAACTGAGAAAAGATGTTTTGATGAATGAATTTGATGACCACCTTATGATCATTGGTTCGGGTTGAGTTGGCTTCGATCCATTTGGACACGTAGTTAATAGCGAGAAGAATGTACTTGTAGCCATCCGAGATAGGGAAGGGTCCCATGAAATCAATTCCTTATATATCAAAGATTTCGCATACGAGAATCGGTTGTAAAGGCATCATATCATAGTGGCTCATGTTGCCCAAGGTCTGGCAACAAGTTCATGCCTTACAGTGATCGTATGCGTTCTTGAAAATCATGGGCCAATAAAAGCCACAATGGAGGACTTTTGCTACGGTTTTATGTTCGGAGAAGTGTCCGCCATAGGCCTGGTCATGGTAGAAGAACAAAATGTCCTGAATTCTGCTTCCAGAACGCATCGTCTAATGATTTGATCAACACCAATGCAGAAGAGGTATGGGTCTTCCCAGATGTAGTACTTGGCATCGAAAAGCAATTTGTCTTTCTTGGCCTTCGGCCAATCGGATGGGATCTAATGTAATGCCAAGTAGTTTACTAAATTAGCAAACCAAGGATGTTCCATACTAATAGTCAGGAGGTGCTCCTCGGGAAAGTGTTCTGTGATGGGTTCGGAAGGGTCAATAATGTCAAAAGGAAGGCAGGATAAGTGTCAGCAACCACACTTTGCTTTCCTGCTTTATTACGAATCTCGAGATCAAATTCTTGCAATAGCAAGATCTAGTGAAGTAGTCGAGGTTTCACATCCTTCTTTGCAAGGAGGTGCCTCACTGTAGTGTAATCCAAGTATATGATAACACAGGAACCCAAAAGATATGATCTGAATTTTTCCAGGGCAAATACTACGGCTAGCAGCTTTTTCTCAGTAACTATATAGTTATGCTAAGCCTCGTCAAGTGTTTTGCTAGCGTAGTAGATGACCCCGGGTTTCCTATCTATTTTCTGGTCAAGTACCATACCCACAGCATAATCAGATGCATCGCACATGATCTCAAAGGGTTGAGACCAATCAGGGGACTACAGGATAGGTGCTTAGGTAACTTGATCACGTAGGATCTCAAACACTTGAGTGCACTCCTTAGTGATTTTGAAGGGGACATCCTTAGATAGAAGAGTAGTCAGGGGGCGTGCGATTTTTGAGAAATAGGGAATGAATCGACAGTAAAAATCGACGTGCCCCAAAAAGGATTGGATGTCTTTGACGAAGCTAGGAATAGCGAGTTTGGAAATCAGATTCACCTTGGCTTGATCAACCTGGATGCCTTTTTCAGAGATGCGATGTCCCAGGACAATTCCCTTAGGTACCATGAAGTGGCTCTTTCCCCAGGAAAGAAGCAAATTCCATTAATGCACCGCCAGAGGATTTGGACCAATTGCAGGAGGCAATCATCAAAAGATTATCCAAATACCGAGAAGTCATCCATGAAGACCTCAAGGTATTCACCTACCATATCTAAGAATATGGCAAGCATGCACCGCTGAAAAGTAGCGAGTGCATTGTAGAGACAGAATGGCATCCTTCGGAATGCATACATCCTGAAGGGGCAGGTAAAGGTAGTCTTCTCTTGGTCCTCGAGATGGATTGCGACTTGGTTATAACCGGAGTACCTGTCCAAGAAGCAGAAGAATCGATTTCCCACTAGTTTCTCGAGGATCTGATCAATGAACGGTAGTGGGAAATGATCCTTCTTCGTGGAGGAATTGAGTCTTCTGTAATCAATGCAGACTCTCCACGAGTTTGCTATATGGGTCGGTATGGTTTCTCCGGTTTCAGTCATTATGACGATGAGCCCTGCCTTCTTAGGCACAACTTGGATTGGGCTCACCCCCCGACTATCGGAGATCGGGTAAATGATCCTTGCATCTAACCACTTTATGATCTCCTTTTTCACGACATCCTGTAGATTTGGATTTAGGCATCTCTGCACTTCACGGGATGGCCGTGAGCCCTCTTCAGTATAGATGTGATGTATGTAGTATGAAGGGTCGATACTAGTCAGATCATCGAGAGTCGATCCAATGGCTCTCCGATGCTGCTGGAGAATAGAAATCAGGCATGTTTCTTGATTAGGTGTGAGGTAGGAGTTGATAATCACAGGAAACGTCTGATTGAAACCCAGAAAGACGTATTTCAGATGATCGGGAAGAGGCTTTAATTCCATAACTGGGTTGTCAGTAGCAGCAAGTGGCTTAGGGTGGGTGTCGAGAGCAAAGAAAGGAAAGGAAGGAGCTATGGGTGTGTCTAGGTTAGGTTCAGGCTCCTCAAATTGCCAGTTTTGATCTTCTTGTGGTTGATCAGAAATATTCAGGTTTTCCTTGATACATAGATCGTCAACCACAACCTCGATAACATAGATTTATTCTATAACCCTGCAATTAATTCCTTGTTGGGCCTTAAAGATGTCAATCTTCAGAGTTTTGCTCCCAAATTCTAACTCAATTTAGCCCTCCTCACAATTAATATTGGCCCTAGTAGTGGCCGGAAAGGGTCTCCCTAATATGACCGGTGTATTCTTCAAGTTCTCAGGAGCATCCATGTCTAAGACAATGAATTCCACTGGAAAATAGAAATCAGGTACCCTAACTATAACATCCTCAAGAATTCCTTTTGGTGACTTAATTGATCGATTAGCTAATTGCAAGGTCATTTCTGTCAGTTTAAGCTCAGATTCCTTAAAGTAGTCTAGTAGGGATGTAGGTATCAAATTTGTAGAAGCTCCTAGGTCTAGTAAGGCTCGGTCGAATTGTATATCACCGATAGCATAGGAAATCAAAGGGGTTCCTGGGTCTTTTGCCTTAGGTGGGAGTTTGCTCAAAATAACGAAGCTGGCTTACTTTGACAGTACGATCGGGTTCCCGCCTTTGGTTCATGGCATACGCTTGGGCGTACACACGTCTTTCAGAAATCATGCGTATGTTGGTACGTGGCGTATCTTATCCATCAAGGGGATGTTTATATGGACCTGCTGATGTAAACACATTTACACTACTTAAAATGTCTATTTATGCATGTTCTTAAGCATAAGATTGCATTTCATGATATAAATATTGCATAACATGCATCATCTTGCATTTAGAGTAGTTTGAATAAAATGGAGGTTAATTGTCTCCTTTTATGTTCTTGGATAGGGAAAATATTTTATCGAGGCCTCGGATCAAAGATGCAACCGTATGGATGTGATCAGGGCGGCGATTGGAGTTCAACGACTCCAAGATCGCCCTAATCAGGCATCCGTAGCATCAGATAGTGACCGGGGAACCCTAAAAGATCAAGGGCCAGGATGGTGAAAATCTGCACTTTAGATGACAAATCCAACTGCACAGATGAATTCGGATTGACGATCGCAGCCCAATGACACAAAAATCGAGTCAATCCGACATCCGTGGCACCATCTACAACTTCCAGAAGATGGATAGCCAAGATGGCGCCACGTGGTGCCATCTCGACCGCCCAAACGGCCGCACGCATTCTACAAAGGCCTCGCACCCGCTCGCTCTTCGCCGTTGGATCTTGATCCAACGGCTGTGGTGAACTGCGCCTAAAAGCGTCCGCTCGACCATCCGCGCCCCATAGCGCAGCGGTCCAGTGCGCTTTCGCGAGCGGCGGGCGCGAGTTCGAGCCGTGGCGAGGGGCTGGAAGGTGCGGGTAATTGAGGCGTGTGGAGTGTCAGATGGAGATCGGACAGTCGCGTGCACCCGATAGCGTTCACACGCGATCGCACGCGCCAGGCGAGCGCACAACAAGCAGGCGGAGATGCATCTTAAGCCATCCGATCTCATGATTGGACGGCTGAGAATTGACGAACGTGGCAAGCGTTGCGTGCACGGGCAGCTGAGCGGGCGCACGTAGGGGCGGAAGCTACGCCCACGTTGGGGGCTTTAGCGATGGTTTTCTCCGTCACTAAAGACCCCTCATTTATTGTTTTGAAGTTGTATTGTCCATTTTGCCCCCACTCCTTGCAACTATAAAAGGAGACCCCCTCCAAATGAAATTTTCATCCCTTCCTTCTCCTCTTTACCCCTCCAAAGCTCAAGAGAAGCTTGTCCCACACCCAGGATGCTTCTCGCGAGATGAAGTCCAATTTTCGTTCCCCTTCGGAAGTGGATCTCGCGACGACGACGGCGTGCTGCTTCGTTCCCGTTCTTCTGCTTCGTCCTCCTTCGTCCTGCTTCGTTCCCCTTCATCCAAGCGTCGTCCCGTCCGACTCGTCCTCCAAGCAACCGTCGAGGAGGATTTCTCTCTCCCTATTCTTTTTACTGCTTTCTAGTATAGATTTACTATTTTCTAGTGTAGTTTTGTTCGTCCTCCAAGCAATTGTCGAGGAGGAAATTTCTCCCTCCATTCTTTTAATGCTTTCTAGAGTAAATTTATCGCTTTCTAGAGTAATTATTTTATGCCTTGTAGTTGTAAGAGTGAAATGAACAATCTCCTTAATGAAAAAATCCTTGTTTATTCTACATCTCATTTTGATTTCTCTATGTAATATTCTCTTTCTCTCTTACTCTCTCCCTCTCTCTTCTATTTATTGTAAATAATTAGATAGTTTTAAATTGAATTATTCCGTGACAAATAAAAAGAAACGCGTAGTTTTTAAATCAAACGTCCGCCTCCCTGTGTTCGACCCGAAATTTTTATTTCGGTATAAATTTTATTTGTTGAACACGAATTCTTCGCTTTCGAACTACAATGACAGGTTTTCCAAAATCAGACACACTAACATAGAGATTCGTAAAAGTTCAACACCTGCTCAAAGAGCTTAACCAAGTCCTCCTTAGGTGCCACGGGTTTGGTTGTCCTCTTTCCCTTGGTCAAGGCCTTGGGAAATGGAACCTTCGTGGGTTCCTCTAGAATGGATCTAGGTTCTTGATCTAGGATAGAGTTATCCTAGATGACTATCCTAGTGTTTGAGTTTGCATTACCAGGCTGGGACTGGCTTGGATAAGGTGGGTCCTATGTTGCTTTGCCACTACGGGTAGTAACAGAATTTAGCCCTACCTAGTTCTGGGTTGGTGTGGGTAAAAGAGGTGATTACTACTGATAACCCACGTATGATGTCAAAGCCTCCATCCAATCGGGTGATGGAGCAGAAGGGGCCTGATAAACAAAGTGAGCTTGGCCCTGAGTCGGGTTCATAACGCGTCTCTGGTTTGGCACATTATTCGAATTAGGCAGAGATTGTGAAGGAAGTGCACCAGGTTGGCAGGGATTTACCATCTGGGCAAGTTGATTTCGTAACTTAGAGATCTCCTCTTTGTGTTGTTTATGCATGTCAATCAATGTCTAGAGAATCAAAGATGTATGATCTTCTTTAGGTGGTCCAGATTGGAAGTTTTGAGTGGGCCTTGGTAGGGTGGGCTGATAAGGTCATGGAGCCTATGGTCGAGGTTGGAATTGAGGTCTTAGGTTCGAGTTATTTCTCGACCATGAAAAGTTAGTATGATTACGCCATCCAAAGTTGTAAGTGTTGGAGAAAGGATTATTCTGGACGGCGTGAAGATCCTTGTAGGTCTGAGGAGCTCCGAGATAATCAGGGTATGTGGGTTCAGAGTTCCCCCAACTGAGGTGGGCTGACTCGGAGTTGCCTCCGAAGCTATAATCAGATGGGGGTGGATACGCATCCATCCTCAGGGAGTGGAGACGTTGCACGTAGCCTCCCTTCCTATGGGCGGGTGCATGTATGTGCTTTCTGGTGCAGAGGTGGATTTGTGTAGATGATGAGTGATGTCGTCCACCTTCTTCTCGATAATGAAGACCATGTCCAATTGATTGGCTACCAACTCCAGATCAACGAATGTGGAAAGGCCTTGGGATTCGTGTACCCCTCGACTATTTGTCAATGCGTGGGTGGACATCTGATCATACACACCTAATGACCCATTGTTCAGGGAGTTCTCGCACATGTTCTCGAGAATTTCCTAGATTATGTCCTCATGTTGACCTATGATGCTACCACCACAGGTTGCATTGACAAAGAGCTTGATATCCTCATGGAGTCCGTGGTAAAAGGATTGGACTTGTTCCTACTTCGGAACTCCGTGATGGGGGCACTTACGCATGAGATCTAGAAAACGATCCCATGCCTGGTGTAGAGATTCTCTCGCTCCTTGGGAGAAGTGCATGATTTAGTACCACATCGTGTTGGTACGACCAATGGGGTAGAATTTTTGCAGGAAGGCAGTTTGAAGTTCTCCCCATGTGTTGATCATGTGTGGTTGAGTCTGAAACCAGTGAGTGGCTTTGTTAGCCACAGAGAATGAGAAGAGTTTTAAGAGTAATATATTCCAATTCTGTACATCTGCCGCAAAGGTGTGGGCCATATGTTTAGGTTTTTGATGTGCTGGAAAGGATCCTAAGAGTTCAAGCCATGAAATTTTGGGATCATATGAAGCATGCTAGGCTTGAGATCTACCTCGGGTCCTCCCACGGGAATGTTGATTCGGGGTTTGATCTCCACTGCTGCAGGATTATAGTGATCTCGCATTTGAGGACGTGGCAGTGGGTTGATGATGTCATTGATTCAATTTTTGGAAATCATGGAATTGTTGCTCAAGATTAGGTTATTCTTCTTGGTGATCCATAGTTGATAAAGGGGAAGTATGTTCTGAATCAGAGGATATGTTAATGTGATCAGGTTGTTGCACAAACACAGAAGTCGAGGCTCGACCTTGACGAGAGTGAATAACTAATGGAGGCCTCAAGGATGGTCTTGAGGACCTCCTCCCGAACATGCACTGATGGAATAGATGAGGGATAGCAGGTGATGGACCCAATCAAGACACCCAAAAATTTTGGATGACTATAGAGGTTCAGGGTGGATGATACCCCTTAGTCAGAAAGCCGTTCACCTAAGAATTACCTAGGCAACCAGAGAAGGAGTCCCACGAAGACCCCTACACAGTAGAGTGCCCCCACGAGTTACAGGATTTCGCCTACCCGACCTCTCTTGTCGCTAAGGATCCAGGTAGACCAGAATGGGGACTTGACCTCTTAAGTCTACCAATTTTAGATTAAGAGCAAGGTGCTTATGATTTCACTTGAACTTTAAGATGTTTTTTGTACAAAGTGACCTAATTTGAAGATTGGTTAACCCGATGGGTCAACTTCACCTATTTTGTCCTTTGAGAAATTTAGGTCCCTCTTTTAGTGTTCAAATGAAATTAAGAGCCTGATTTTAGGGTTTGCTTGAATAGATCAATTCAATCAAGGCTTAGGCACACACTGTTTGGGAAGATTAATTATTGATTAAGCAAGTGTGTCTCTAAAACCCTAAACTGGAAATCTTAATTGGCTTTAATTTGGTCTAATTTAATTTTGTCCAAATGTGGTACCTAGGGCTTCAACCAAGAAGGTGATAGCCCTAGATACCTTAAGATCTTAAGTAGGTGCACAAATCAGGGTTTGGATGTTTCTCTAGAATGTATCAAATCAGGCAACTTGATGATTTGTCTAAGAATAGAATGCAAGTAGCCCTAATTGATTTATTTCTTTTTTTGCCTTTTAGAATCAGGGGCATAGAAGATGGTGGATGGCGTTTACCTGTCCCTAAGGTGGCTGATGTGCGGCTGATCTTCTTTAATGAATCCCCTAAAATAGATCAAAGTCAAAAGTCATAGAAAAAGTTAGTACCAAATTTGATATTGCAACCAAGAGATCTAAAATGCGTGTTGCTCCCAAAATGTTTACAGAGCGAAATCGAGGTTTTAAATGCTGCGTTATAGTATAGGTCGAAATCGCTTGAAAATAAATAATATTTATTACTCGAATGAAAGTCCGAGGTCAAACATAGGGAGCAATTAGCAAAAATACTTCTTAAGATCGCAATTCAACACAAATATATAATCAATAGAATTCCAAGTAAATATGAATGAAAGTGAATGTTAGATAGTGCAAAAAGAATCGGGTAAAATGGTGATTTGAATCACCAATTACCCCTCATAATTTCCTTCAAATATTTCAACAGTACTAAGCAAATGAATTCCACGTAATATAGGTGCACAGTGCACTTCAAATGATGCTCAGACGTTTGTTTAGCCAATCAGACGGCTTAAATCACTTGTTGCTACAGTGCAAAGAGGGCACCCTTCCTCTTCTGCAACTCTTTCTTCTCTGGGCTCTCCCTTCTTCTTCCTTAGCTCCTTCTCCTTTCTTCTCTTTCTAGCTGTGGCTTCTCTCTTCTTTCTCTTCTGCTCAAGCTTCCTCTCCTTCCTTCTTCACGTAAAGGGCGGCCATCCCTTCAAATTTGGCTAAGTGTCACATATGGAAAAACCCTCCCCTACCCTCGTACGCTTTCCTCTCCTTCTCTCTCTAGGATCCGCCCTCCCAGGGCCACAGTCAGGATAGTCGGGTTATCGGGTATACGCACACCCAGGACCAAGGCTGCCAGATGTGCGTGGCAGCCAAGGAGTGCTTGGCTAGGTGGGTAATCGGATGCACCAGACCCATGTGAGCAGTGCCACGGGTGAGGTGCGTGGGGATGTATGGGACCTCACCCCGTGGCTAGGAGGCAAAGAGCCTATATGACAAAATCAATTTATGCGCCTTCGTTTGGTTGCTCACTTCTGAGGTAGGACTAGAGTCTAACCCTTCCTTCATGCAGCAGCACTAGCTGCTCCTTCATTCAAGTGCGGTCAAAGCTGTGGTCAACCTCTCCAATAGATGACCCAAGAGTGATCTTGGGATTATTCCGTAGTAGCTGGAGTCGAGACCTGGGGAATGCGAGACCGGAAGTAAGCTTCAAGCGAGCTTGAACTTTCTTATTAATGGCAGAGAGGACCTGAAGACTTGAAACACACAAAACATCCTCTCGACCCTATTAAACAAGTTCAGGAGCTTTGTATGAGTGCGGTGAATGTGATGGTGGCGGTGGCGTGTTACGAGGGAGGTCGGAGATGGCTGGCGGAGGTGGATTAGGTCGGAGAGCAGTGGCTTGCTCGACGGTAGATTTGGGTGGATGAGAAAGCAAGTGGAGAGAAAGGTTTTCAAGAGTGGAGTATGGAGGAGGTTGTGAGGTAGGTGGCGAAGTGTTTGGAGTAGTGGAGTGAGCGGATGACTTTGTCAGAGTGATCGTCGAAGATGGAGACGAAGGGGCTTGCGACGATGTCATGGGGTTGAAACAAGGATAAGGAGAGGGAACTCCCACCTAGACATAGAGAGGAACTAAGCTAGCATATGACAATCAGACAAATGGGGAGGATTCTCCTTACCGGGGGTACGTCAGCTCTGGAGAAGACGAGGGCTCCGGTGAGTGGGAGACCACAACGAAGATGTAGATTGGAGCGGTTGAAGGTATTGCGGCGCGCATAGGAAGAAGAAAAATGTAGATCCATCAGCGGTATTGCGAATGGATGAGGAATGGAGTCGGAGGAGGTCACCATACGTCGTGGAGCTTCTTGGCTGGAGAGGATGGAGGAAGGAGGGGTATTCCAGGCCAAGAACGAGCGTAGGATCTTCGGTTTGATCTGGAGGTTCTTTTATAGGCCTTTGGAGGGAGTTTTGAGCTTAGGAAGCAAACTTATGAAGCTTGGAAAGCTTCATCGGAGATAGGAATTCTATGATACCCTAATCTCTCATGCATTCGCATGATAGATTGGGAAAGTTTGAGAGCTTGGGAATCGGCTCAAAAGGAAGGGAATTCCTTAACGAACTTCCCTTTCAAATCTGAGAGGGATTCGTCAAGGAATCAAGGACAACTTGCCAAATGTTGGTCGCCGAAGTTTGTAGGAATAGGATTCATGGAAGCAGGGACCTTTCTGTGAAAATGATGACAAAGTTATGGGCCTTTTTGTAAGGATTTTGAAATTTAAGGGCACATGTATGATCAGAAGGACCAAATTGCAAACTAGGTCAAGACTGTCTCAGATTGGGCCCAAAGTTTGCCAAAAACCTAATTTGGACTTGATGAATCAAATGGTTAAGTTATATTTTGGTTTTCACCTAGTTTGATTGGGTAATTTGCATAATTATCCAAATTAGGGCAAATGTCAGTTTGAGATTCTATTTTGGGTCAAGACAGGTTCTAATGATCAAATTGAAGGTACCAAACCATAGAGAATATTTTTATATGAATTTTAAATGGTTTAGGTGAATTTTATTCTGACCAGAACCTCATATAATTAATCAAGTCTGTTTTTAGGGTTTTATAAGTCATTTAATTTTCAAAACACATGCAAACTCTTTTCTGTTTGTATGAACCCACTTATTGGCTATTTAAGACCATTTGACCCTTAATTACCCTCTAGGAAAACCTACGGTTATTTTACATTCAAGATATGATGGTAAAATTGTAGTTTTAACCCTAGTTTGTTATCTTTCTCTCAGAATGACTATGCAATGAATTATGGCTCTCTGGCAGTTATGTAGGAGCATTTATTCCTTGATAAAAACTAAATTGAGCTAGTTATGGCTCATGATGGTGATCCCATCAGGCACATTGTACAAAAATCTTTCCACCCTAGTCAAAAGGTCCTACTCTTTGATGCCAAGCTCAAACTCTTCCCAGGCAAACTCAGATCTAAGTGGATTGGACCTTTCTTAGTAAGAAAAATCTTTCGAAATGGAGCAATTGAAATTAGTGAACTCAGCCATGATTCTGAACCTTTTGTCATGAACGGTCAGTGACTCAAACCCTTCGTCGAGCTCACCAACCTGAACGTGGCTAAGTTATCTCTTGATCTCCATTCTCTTTGAGTTTATTGCGCCTAGTTGATGGCATAAAACTTAGCGCTTCGCGGG
This sequence comes from Thalassia testudinum, assembly GCA_037157565.1. Lineage (NCBI taxonomy): Eukaryota > Viridiplantae > Streptophyta > Magnoliopsida > Alismatales > Hydrocharitaceae > Thalassia > Thalassia testudinum. Next base: position 2,935,593 of record JAZHRO010000080.1, read on the forward strand.
AGGCAACCTGTCATCTTTTGAAAAAATCCAAAATTCTTTTGACATATCTCTTTGCTGAAATCATATGGCACTTTAGGGTTCGCCCATTAGAATAGCTGACTCTACCTCTGGTACATATACTAGAGCTTGAAATCGTCCGTAATAGTCACCCCGACCCGTCCACCCACCTTGTGAGCTTGTTCTAATGTATGATCTAAGCTGGACTCAAACCCACCTAATTTACAATGACATTGCAAATCGTAGGCATGGGGGGTATTAAAGTACAAAATGTCGTGAAAATCAAATATCACAAAAGGATTTCACAGGATTTCACAAAAGAAAATAATGGAGGTTGAAGAAGACCCATTTGAGAGAAAAGTGAGAAAAAGGAGGAAGGAAAAATTGAAAAGAAAAGAAAGGAGAAATAAGATAAGGAAGAAATTGAGTCCCTTCAAAATGATATGGAACTTACCTAACTTCTAGGTTGGATCAAATGATGAATTAAGACCTGGAAGGCTAAAACTTAAGGGATTAGTGGCGAATACTAACCTTAGGCCTCTTGGATCTATTCTGAGATTTAAACACTCATGTACTTGTCAAGATCTAGACTAGTCCTCAAGAGGTTAAGGAAAATGCAAAGCTTGTGTATTAGGTCTAAGGCTTAAGTAGTATTCGGCCCCGTTAACTGACCTCTGGTTTGCATGACTTGGTAACTTAAGCACCCAAAAATCACACACAGTCCGGTTCAATGTGCTTAAATATGAAATCATGCCAAAAGCATTTATGCTATTCTGAAAATGATCCTAAGATCAAGATTAGGAAAGGCTCGAAAACACAAGTTGATTTGGACGAGTTCCTGGCGTAAAGAGGTAGGAAATTCCCTTCGAAGATGTGCAATAACATATCACCTCCTTGGTGCTTGTCTCCTAGGATATCTAAATATCCTACTGGGGGCATGTAAGCACCTTGTGCTGGTTCAGATGCCATGGGCGGCATTATCACGAAATGTCGATTGCCAGGGTCTCGATTTAGCTACAAAACGCCATGGGCAACACTATCCCAAAGTGTCGAAAGCTAGGGTTTTGGGGGTTGCCATGGGTGGTGTTATTTCAAAGCATCGATTGCTAAGGACCCTACAAGGATTGATGATGGGGACCAGGAATCTAATATAGAACGTGCTTAGGGCCAATTTGAGGTTGGATCTAAGGAAAAATATAATGAAAAGAAAAAGAGAGAAAGCTCTCCACAAATAAAAATATTCTTCTATCTCTCTCTCTTACAAAAATACACTAGCGAACTGAACCTGGGCTAACCATGTTACAAGCACGGGTGCTTTAACCGCTGGGTACAATGAACCTTAGGTTATTTCCTACGGGCCTTAGAAACCTTCACGGCAGACTGAGGCGAAAGCTAGTCAGGTCTGGATCTTGGGTGGTACTTGAGTACCTCTAGGCCTATTATTGGTATTAAGATCTGATTCCTAAAGATGTAGCTTAGTAGGGCAACCTGACGGTTACATCTGACCTAGATATCTAGTTTGTTACATAAAATTTTTCTAAGGGACTAGCAAAAGCTATGCATGGGGATATGATGGGAACACCATCATGATCCATAACTAGCCCAATTTGGTCTGATAAAGTCAATAAAAGCTCCTACATAACCATCAGGAGGTCCTAACTGCTTAATATTCTATTTTGAGAAGAAAAGATGAAAATAAGGTTATTTTTGCAACTTTTCCATATTATGACAAATACAGAATAACCATGGGGTATGTTAGGGTTTATTAAAGGTTATATGCCATTAATGTCTAATAAGTGGATCCATGTAGACAGAAGTAGGTTTTCACGCATTTCAAGAATTAATGGGCATCTAAAACCTTAAAAACAGACCTACTTAATTCATTAAGGTTATGGATAGGATAAAATTCACCTAAAACCTATAAAAATCATAGAAAAATATTCTCTAGGGTTTGGCATCTTTGATTTAACCACTTGAACCCATTTTGACCTAAAATAGAGTCTTAGATAGACAATTGCCCTAATTTGGGTTTTTACACAATTTACCCTATCAATCTTGGTCAAAACTTAAATCTGACTTCACCATCAGATTCCTTAGGTCCAAATTGGGTTTATACCAAAATTTTGCTCAATCAGAGATTATTTCGACCAAGTTTGCATTTTGGTCCAAGTTTATCCCTTATTATCTCAAATAGCCCCTCAGCCTTTGAAATCCTTACAAATAGCCCCCCAACTTCTTCATCTTCTTTGCAGATTGGTCCTTTCCACCATTGGAGGTGAACTGACCTCTAGGAGAACTTTTATCGGACCAAATCCTACTCTAATGGCAATCAAATCCTACCAAATTTGATGGGATTGATATTCACACCTAGACAAACCTATTGGGATAGATCCTAACTCCTAAAATCCATTGATTAGTGTGTGGGAACACATTGAATCAATGGGTATTTCATGATTTCCTAACGAGCACATCCGAGCTCTTTCCTGATCTAGAGCCTTCTTTTGAACTCTATTTAAGCCATGGAACCCCAGCCTTACCTCCTTAGCAAGTTTTGGCGAGCCAAATACCTCTACTTCTCCTCCTCCAGCCATTGAACCTCTGCTCTAGCGACCCCTCTCCGTCCCGCTCCTCCGCACCTCCTACCATCAAATTGGAGGTGCCACCGTCTTCCTCTCTTCCTCGCACACCTCTCCGGTCAAAGGGAGGGTGTTTCTCTACCTCATTCGCTGTCTCCACCTCGCCGTCTTTATCTCCTTCTTCGACTCCGGTTGCCACAATCGGAGCCCTCCACCTATCTCCTTCCCCTCTAAAGTCTCTCTATTCATTCTTCTCTCCCTCTACTTCCTTTTCATTTACGCACAAGTCTCTCACGACCACTACACTGCCCAATCGCACTTCGTCTTCCCCACGACCAGTCGAGCTCCGGCAAGCCTGCGCCACCACCACAGACCACCAAACCACTCCACTCCACCTCCAAAAGATTCACCGTTCTGCCACAACCAAAACCCTTCTCCTATTTCACTTTTTCGTCCACCCAATCCCCTCACCGAATAACCAACCTTCATGCAACCACCTCTGACTTCGACACACCACCATATGCACCTTCAAGCTACAAAACCGCCACCATCATCTTTGCCATGCTTGGGCGAAGCCTTAAGCCATCTAACCGGGGCTTTCAAGCCCGTATTTGTGATCGCAGGTTATTGTCGAAGCTCCGCCACCATTGCTCATCTCCAGCCCCGTTCTTCATGTTCTAGCGACAAACGACCCAGGTGCACCCTCCAGGACCTGCGGACTCACTCCAAGATCATGCCCAGAGAGTCAATTTGGCACCACACCAACCACTACTACTTCAATTGGTCGAGACCTTCATCTGCAGCTACATGCGACGAGGAGGATGTGGGATAGTCCCACATCATGAGAATAGAGGCATGCAACAACCCATAAATTGCCTTTGTGCCTACGGCTCATTGCCTCAGCACGCACAGTGAGTAAGGTCACCGCTTCGCACATGCATACTCACTCCCTCGCCTGCGCTTATGCCACATGGGTCTGGGCCTTGGTTCAATTGCCCGGCTACTTGGGTTTGGTCTGGTTTGTCTAATTCTAAGAGAGAGAGAGAGGGGGTTTTGCCCTCTACTACTCTCTACACTTAAGCGAATTTGAGAGGCCTTTGCCTCTGTGCTGTTGTGCTATGCTTATGCCTCTCTCTAAGGCTTGAAGGAAGAAGAGAGGCCTTTGCCTCTGCTGTGATACTTAACTGACATGGAAAATTTGGTTGGATTCACTGTTCCTTTATTTGAGTTACTTTAGCTTAATTAAAAGGGTTAATTGGTGATTCAAATCACCATTTTAACCCATCATTTTTGCATATTGTTACTTGAAATTATTGATATATCATTTTTAATCAATTCTGGTTACAATTGCTTATATCTTTTAGTTTGAATTGTGATCTTGAGATTAAATTCCTACTTGCTCCCTACGTTCAACCTCGGATTTCCATTCGAGCATAAATTTTATTTGTTTTCGTGCTTTATCGACTATACTACAATGTATCATTTTTAAACTCCAACTCAGAGGGACAAACATTTATTTCTTTCTACGCTTAGGATCTAATGAAGTTGCCTCACTTTATTTTGTTCGTGCAGGATTTCCCGACTCGAAAACACGCGCACGCATCAACCCGCAGTGAAGACCCAAGGTAGGTATCCTATCCTTTGCTTTCTTATTTCCAAATAAAAAATCTTAAAAAATCTAAAATATTTGAAAAGCATAAAAAAATTTTGAAAATTATAAAATCCAAAAAATCTGAGCTAAAATGGGCATGGTTTGCATTCTCATGACCAACATCAAGCACCACACATCATTTTCTCTGTTTTGAGCTCGGATAGACCTAAAGGTTCAACTTTAAAAATCACTCCAGGTCTTCCTAAATCTCCAAAAATTCTCAAACTCTACTTGGGGATAGACATACAAATCGTCTTTCATTTTCTACTGATTTTGGTGCAAAACTTGCATTGTGGAATTTTCTAAAATTACTGCAGTGAGGGTATATCAGCACTGAATTAGAGATAGATCAGTTCTGACTTTGTGAATTTGCTATGAACTGTCAAATTTGATTTCCTTGAAATTGGTGGCATTCGAAAGCTCTTTAAACCTACTATCTTCATGAATTTTGGAAAAATTTTTATATGAGTGTAGCTATTCTGTTATGCTGTATTTGTCTGAAGGGGTCTATTTTGCTATCCTTGACCCGCTTGAACTGAAAAGTCAAATTAAAATACTAAAACCCGTCCAAAATTTAGACAAAAATTATTTTTGTGATACCAATAGAGATATGAAGCATCTCTATCCCACAGTAGCAGCAGCATGAACTTAAGGTGTTGAAGCTTAGGATTTCAATTCATTACACCATTTCTTAAGCCTTTGTTGAATGCATTTCTAATAGGCATGGTTTGATAAGCACCTATGTGTTGCATTGGCCGCCTTGCTTATACCAATTAAAATTGATTCACATTATATCCTAACTAGTAACATCCCTTTGGTTCACATAGACACTAGGAGCGCTTAACTCAAGAAAATACAACACACACATGTTTGTATCCCTTCAAGCTCCCCTCAATCAAGTAACAAGTGCAAGCCAAATAAAACAAGGACTAATTACAGCTCAACTTTAAAATTCTTGGATTGAATTCCAAGTATCATTCATAAGGATTCAATTTCTTGACTTGAATTCCCTTAATTAAATCAGGTGTCTAGATTGAGGGGTCATGCCAAACGATCGCGTTAAGAGAGTATAAAGAAAACTGCTAGTGCAGGGAAGAACCTTCTCTCTTATCCCCCCTTAAGCAATCTAGCTCGACTGATTAGGGACTGATGAGAACCTCATCATGAGCCATAACTAGCTCATTTTGACCCAATACAAAGGATAAAAGCTCCTACATATCTCAAGGAAAGGCTTAACTCAGAGAATTCTGAGTTTGAGAAGAAAACCAGTCATAAGGGGTAAAAGTGCAATTTTACCAGTATAATCTGCATACAGGGTAATTCAGGGCCCAAACACAGGTCAAAATAGCTTAATAAGAATAAAAGTGGGATGAGATGATCTAGCAAGGGCTACAGCACTTCCAAGGAACCAAATGATAACCTGTAACCCTAAAACAACCCGCTTCAATTCACAAGGTTCGGGGCAAAGTAAAAATAGAATAAACCCTCTAAAATTCATAGAAAAATAATCTCTAGGGTTTAGAACCTTCAATTTGGCCTTTAGAACCCATTTTGACCTACATTGAGAACCATGCCCAATTAATAACTTAATTTGGGTCTTTACGCAAATTGACCGGTCAAACAAGGTTTAATATGAAAATGAAATTCACCATCAGGTTCCTTAGGTCCTAATTCGTCATGTATAAAAACTTGAGCCTAAGAAGAAACCTCCTTGACCGACTTTACACTTTGGTCCTCATATATTTACTCTTTGGCCCTCAACTTTTGAACCCTCGCATTTTGGCCCCTAACTCTCCTTCGTTCTTTGCAATCAGGTCCCTCCTGCAAAACCCTGCCAGCACCATGCTCCGGCGACCTTGCGCGGAGCATGGCGCCGCGCAGGGTGAGGTGGGGGACCTGGCAAGTATACCGGGGGTGCCCTGCGTCGTCAGCCGTCGCAGGGGCACCCCCCTGGTCATTGTAGCCCACCATACCGGCCGTGCGAACGCACGGACGGTATGGGTTCGTATTCCGACCATTCTCCGGCGAGGGAGACACGTCGTCTCCCTCCGCCTCCCTCCCTGTTTCATCCCTATAAATACCCCCCGCTGCTCCACCGACGAGGGGCAGCCTGGATCTGACGGAGAAAACCCCCAGCTTTCTTCTCTTCTTCCTCCGGCAGACGCTCACCAGCTCCGGCGGCTTCCTCCCCCTCCACCTCTTCGCTCTGCCACAATACCAGCAGCAGATACTTCCTCCCCTGCTCTTCCCGCGCCACGCCGCACCCAGCTGGCGCCTCTCCGGCTCTCTGCTCGCCGCCGCCCCTCTCCCTGAGCATCGTCTTCTCCGGCGACAATCGATACGACTGTCGCCCTGTTCCTCCCCCTTTGTCCCTGCAGTTAAGTTAGAACTACTCCCCTTCTTCTCCTCTTTCTTTTCCCGCTTTCAATTTAGTCAATTAAACCCTCGACCGCTCCTGTTCACCCTCATCCTCTCCGCCTCCGACCACCCTCCGGCGAGCCGCTCCCATCACCTCAGCGACCCACACGGCTCGCCGACCACCGCAGAACCTCCGCCTCCTCACCCTGATCCTCTTCCGCCCCTCCACTTCCCACCAAACGCCCTCTGCAGATCCACCGAACACACCCACTTCTTCGCTCACAGTTTGACCTAGGACAACCTGTTGGCTCCATCTCGCCCCCTGCAGACCCCCTGACCACCTTCGCCGTGCCACGGCGAAGGTCCCCCGCCTGTCTGATTTGGCCGAGAGGCCGTTCTTCTGTGACCAGGTGACTCGCCCGCCGTCGCCATTACTGAGCAGGCAGAGCTCCTTCACCTGCAGGTGCAGGCACGCCTTCGCCCAGGTTCGACTCCCAGGTTGCGCAGGGAGTCTCCGCGAAACGTCCCAGGCTCGCAGATGGGGCGAAAGCCGCGCGTGAAGACACGATCGCCCACTGCTCCCTCCGCGACGGGCGCTCAATTGGGGTGGGACATTTAGTCCCACCTCGGAACTTCTCGAAGGCGCGCGGACGCATAAAGGCAAAAAGTGCCTTATGCTGTCTGCCTCCTGACCACGGGGTGAGGTCCCCTTCACCCGCCCGGTTACCCGGTCTCGTCCGCGCTCACGCCCCGCGGACCTGACCCGACCCGACTGACCTGCACTCCTCGCCCACCACGCACGCCGGTGGGCCTGGACCCGGGCCTGACCCGAACCCGATTACCCGGTAGCTCTGGGAGAGCTTCCGAAGAGTGATTTCAGAGAGAAAGAGAGACGCGGGGGAGGGGGGTAGAGTAGGTTTTGCCTCTTGACAAAAAAAAAAAAAAACTCTGAAGTGTGCAGGCCAAAGAAGAAGTGCAGGCGAAGAAGAAGGAGCTGCACTGTAGCAAATGCTCAGTTAAGTCGTCGAAGCACCGGGTCAGACGACGGAAAGTCAGCAGCCAGAGCAGGAAAGAAGGCAGGCTGAAGAAGAAGGAAGAGCAACGGCCGAAGCAGAAGAAGAAGAAAGAAAGAGAAAGGGTCACCACGATTGCAGAAGAAGAAGAAGAGAGGTCAAGGCAGAAAACCAAAGAAGAAGTGCAGGCGAAGAAGAAGGAGCTGCATTGTAGCAAATGCTCAGTTAAGTCGTCGAAGCACCGGGTCAGACACGGAAAGTCAGCAGCCAGAGTAGGAAAGAAGGCAGGCTGAAGAAGAAGGAAGAGCAACGGCCGAAGCAGAAGAAGAAGAAAGAAAGAGAAAGGGTCACCACGATTGCAGAAGAAGAAGAAGAGAGGTCAAGGCAGAAAACCAAAGAAGAAGAAGAACAAGGAGCTCTGAAGAAAGAAAAACATCACCAACGCAGGAACAGCAGGAAGAAGAAGAAGAGCATCACCATTGCAGAAGAAGATTATCACCGTAGCAGAAACCAAGGAAGAAGAAGAAGGAGATCTGAAGAAAGAGAAAGAAAGAAGAACATCACAACAAATTCTTTCCCTCTCTCTTTATTTTGTAAAAGAAACATGTATATCTCTAGAATACGAATTGCTCCCTGAGTTCGACCTCGGGAACTCTTTCATTTTCCGAGTAAAAAAAATTTATATTTGAAATGTTGGCAATAACCGGCCTTACTACAACGTTATAACAAATACAAAATCGACGTTTCATTTTTTGGCGCCGTTGCCGGGGAGCAACGGCTATTCTAGAGGTAAACATTCCTGTTTCTTTTAAGTTCTGATAATCTCCTCTCTTTTGTGCAGCTACAGGAACTCAAGAAGACAAGCAACCACACAACCACTCCGAAGACAGGTAAATCTTTTCTCTCACTATTAACCCCTACACTCTAAAGAGGAAGAAAAGAAAAGAACAAGCAATATAGGGCTAACCTGTCTTCCATACTTAGTAACCATAAAAAGTTGCATGTTTTCAACTCATCACTCCTGCACACTATTAAGGGTATTTAAGGGCTAACACATTCTTGCTTGAGCCCTAATTGCCCAACAAAGAGTTAAATGGACCAAGTAGAGCCAACATAAGGTCAAACATTAGGATTTCAGTAGAGACACACCCCTTAATCAAGAATTGAGGAAATCCAAAGGAGGTGTGCCCAAGCCATTGATTGAAAATAATTAACAAGAAAAATCCTAAACAATTGGCTCTCTCTAAACACTTGAACCCTAAAAGAAAGGACCCAAAAAGCTCTCAAAGAAAACAAGAGGTAAAGTTGACCCCTTTGGGTTAACCAACCTTAAATTAGGTCACTCTTTGCACTTAAAAAGACTAAAGTTCAAGTGAAACCTTAAACACCCTGATCTTAAAATTGGTAGACTTAAGAGGTCAAGATCCCCATTCTGGTCTACCTGGAACCGCAGTGACAAGAGAGGTCGGGTGGGGGAAACCCTGTAACCCGTGGGGACGCTCTACCGTGTAGGGGTCTTCGCGGGACTCTCCCTCTCTGGCTGCCCAGGTAATTCTCAGGTGGACGATCTTTCTGATCAAGGGGTCCATCTGCCCCGCACCTCTATAGTCACCCAACACATTTTTGGGTGTCTTGATTGGGTCCAGCACCTTCTAAACTTACCTCTCCCAACTGTGCATGTACGGAAGGAGGTCTCTAAGACCACCCTTAAGACCTCCATTAGAAATTCGCTCTCGTCAAGGCCAAGCCTCGACGCCCGTATTTGTGCAGCAACACCCTCACATTATTCTCTCTTCTGATTCAGAACCAAGTTCTTCTTCTTCCCCCATCATGGCTCAGCCAGTTGAGGAAGAAAATAATCTGGAACACCAGCTCCAGCGACTCAATGACCTCTTCCAAAACTTCGTGCACCCACCACAGCGTCCTATGATGCGGGACCACTACAATCCTGCTGCGGTGGCCATTGAGCCTCGAGTCAGAATCCCGATTGGAGGACCTGATTCCGAACTAAAACCCAACATGATTCATGCTATACCTAAATTCCATGGGCTTAATTCTGAAGATCCCTTCCAGCACATCAAACAGCTAAAGCATCTGGCCCACACTTTTGGATCAGATGCGCAAAATCGGGATATTCTTCTCATGAAGATGTTCTCCTTTTCTCTTATGGACAAGGCCGCCCATTGGTATCAAACTCAGACCCGGCCGATCAACACTTGGGAAGAACTTCAATCCGAGTTCTTGAAAAAGTTCTTTCCCGTTGGTCGGACCAACGCCTTGCGCCATCAGATTACACACTTCACTCAACAATCAGGAGAACCTCTCCATGAGGCATGGGATCGTTTTCAGGATCTCATGAGGAAGTGCCCCCATCACGGAGTTCCTAAATGGGAACAAGTCCAATCTTTTTACCAGGGACTCCGTGAGGACATCCGCCTTTTCGTCAATGCAACCTGCGGAGGAAACATCATGGGTCAACATGAAGACACCGTATGGGAGATTCTCGAAAACATGTGCGAGAACTCCATCAACAATGACTCCATGGGATTATTCGACAGGACGAATACCCGCGCAGCGACGAATCTTAAGGGAGCACATGAGACGCAGGACCTGTCCGCATCAGTCGACCTGGAATTAATGGCCAGTCGATTGGACAAGGTCTCAATCATTGAAAAGAAGGTGGATGAGCTGACTCAGCACTTGCAGCGAGCCACTTCTGCGCGTAACTCCTTTGCACAACCTCCTTCCACACAGGAGACTGTGCAAAACATCCTCCACCGATCCTCCCCTGGGATGGATCCATATCCATCCCCATCTGATTCTTGGACTGGAAGATCATCCGATCCTTTCTTCACCAGCCGGGGGAACTCCATTCCTCCTTTCCCTGATTCTCAGGAGGTTCCTCAGACCTGCGAGGACCTCAACGCCATCCAGAACGACCCATTCTCCAACACTTACAACCCTGGATGGCGAAACCATCCCAATTTTTAGTGGGCGGGAAATCCCCAAACCCAAAGACCACCTTTTCAGTCCCGCCCACAGCCCTCTCATCACTACCAGCCGCCTCAGCCTCGGCCCAACCCTACTTATCCATCAGGGCCAAATCAAGATCAAATGTCCTTAATCCTTCAGACTCTGGCTGACATTCAAAAATCGAATGCGGCCATTCAAAAACAGCACAAGGACGAGCTTACTGAAGTTAAAACTCAACTGGCCCAGTTGGCAAATTCTCGCCAGCCAGGCACACTCCCTTCCCAACCCCTTCCTAACCCAAATAACGTGCCAACCCAGAAGCGCGTTATGAATCCAAATTTAGGCCACGCTCAATGGATTTATCAGGCCCCCACGGCTCCATCTCCAGACGAGATGGATGCCTCAACTTCTAGTGCGAGATTTCAGCAGCAGCCACCCCTCCTACCAAACCCAAACCAAAATCAGGCCGGATTAAATTCTGTAACAACACGTAGTGGTAAGACAACTCAGGACCCGCATTATCCAAACCACTCCCAGCCTGATAACCATGACCCTAGGATAGTTAGCCAAGGTACCGCTGTTCCAGACCCACAACCTGGACCTATCCTAGAGGAACCAACCAAGATCCCGTTCCCCGAGGCCCTGACTAAGGGAAAGAAGACCACCAAACCCGTGGCCCCTGAGGAGGACCTGGTCAAGCTCTTTGAGCAGGTCCACATAAACATCCCCTTGATGGATGCAATCCACCACGTACCAGCTTACGCACGATTTCTAAAGAATATATGTACACCCCAGCGTAAGCCGCGAACCAAGGGAGGGAGCCCAATTGTTCTGTCAGAGCAAGCCAGCTCTGTAATCCTTAGTAGACTCCCACCCAAGGCAAAAGATCCTGGAACTCCCCTGATCTCCTGTAAGATAGGTGGTACCCAATTTGATAGAGCATTGTTAGACTTAGGTGCATCTATAAATCTGATACCCACATCCTTACTTGACCATCTGGAAGAATCTGAGCTGAAACCAACCGAGGTGACATTACAATTAGCAGATCGATCTATAAAGTCACCAAAAGGGATTCTCGAGGATGTTATCGTGAGAGTGCGGGATTTCTATTTTCCAATGGACTTTATAGTCTTAGACATGGATGCATCTGAGAACCCTAGGGATACACCAATCATTCTAGGGAGACCTTTCTTGGCTACTGCTAGAGCCAACATCAGCTGTGAGGAGGGCCAAATAGAGCTTAAGTTTGGAGATCAAACACTGAAAATTGATATATTTAAGGCCCAACAAGGAATTAATTGCGGCGTCATCGAGCAAATTTGTGACATCAAGACTTTGGTTGATGAATCACACCTCCAGAATGACTTGAGTATTCCTCATCAACCACAGAAGGATCTTGACCCGCAAACAGAGGAGTCAAATCCAGATGTGAACAACCCAGTAACTCCCACCCTTGAACCTCACATCTATACTGAACCACCCGCTGCTGCTGAAAACCCCATCCTCGAACTGAAACCCCTTCCTGCTCATTTGAAATACATCTTTTTGGGTTCTAATCAGACACTTCCTGTGATCATCAATTCCAACCTCAGTCCTGAACAGGAATCCCGTCTGATTGTTGTCCTCCAGCAACATCGCAGAGCCATCGGATGGACCCTCGATGATTTGACTGGAATAAGTCCCTCTTATTGTACTCATCATATCTATTCAGAAGAGGGCACGCGACCTTCTCGTGAAATGCAGAGACGCTTAAACCCCAATCTGCAGGAGGTCGTGAAAAAGGAGATCATCAAGTGGTTAGATGCCGGGATCATCTACCCGATCTCCGATAGTCGTTGGGTGAGCCCAATTCAGGTCGTGCCTAAGAAGGCAGGACTCACCACTATAACGACTGAGACCGGAGAAATCATTCCTACCCGATTAGCCAACTCGTGGAGAGTCTGTATAGATTACCGTCGACTAAATTCCTCCACGAAGAAGGATCATTTCCCACTACCCTTCATTGATCAAATTCTCGAAAAACTAGCGGGAAATAGGTTCTTCTGCTTTCTTGACGGGTACTCCGGTTATAACCAGGTGGCAATCCATCCTGAGGACCAAGAAAAGACCACATTCACCTGCCCCTTCGGAACATACGCTTTCCGAAGGATGCCTTTCGGTCTTTGCAATGCACCCGCTACTTTTCAGCGATGCATGCTTGCCATATTCTCAGATATGGTAGGTGATTATCTGGAAGTCTTCATGGATGACTTTTCAGTTTTTGGAGCATCATTCGACGATTGCCTCCAACACTTGGTCCAGATACTCAGGCGGTGCATCGACGTGAATTTGGTTCTTTCCTAGGAAAAGAGCCATTTCATGGTGCCTGAGGGAATTGTCCTGGGACACTCTATTTCGGAGAAAGGTATCCAAGTGGATCGAGCTAAGGTTAATCTGATTTCTCACCTTCCTATGCCTAGCTCGATCAGGGACATCCGATCCTTTTTAGGGCATGTCGGTTTTTATCGACGATTTATCCTTGATTTTTCAAAAATCGCACGCCCCCTGACCACTCTTCTCTCCAAGGATGTTCCCTTCGAAATCTCCAAGGAATGCACTCAAGCATTTGAAATCCTGCGTGACCGAGTCACCCAAGCCCCGATCCTACAGTCCCCTGATTGGTCTCAACCCTTTGAGATCATGTGTGATGCATCCGACTTCGCTGTAGGAGCGGTTTTGGGGCAGAAAAATGACAAGAAACCTGTGGTCATTTACTACGCCAGCAAAACACTCGATGAGGCTCAGCGTAACTATACAGTTACTGAGAAAGAGCTGCTAGCTGTAGTATTTGCCCTAGAGAAGTTCAGATCGTACCTTCTGGGTTCCCATGTCATCATATACTCGGATCACACGGCTGTGAGGCATCTCCTTGCAAAGAAGGACGCGAAACCTCGATTGATCCGATGGATCTTGCTGTTGCAAGAATTTGACCTCGAGATTCGCGATAAAGCGGGAAAACAAAACGTGGTAGCTGATCACTTGTCCCGTCTGCCTTCTGAAATGATAGACCCTTCCGAACCCATCACTGAGCATTTTCCCGATGAGCACCTGCTGACTATTGGTACTAGCCTTCCATGGTTTGCTAATATTGTAAATTAATTGGCATCTCATCAGACCCCGTCCGATTGGCCGAAGGCCAAGAAAGACAAATTACGCTCCGATGCCAAGTATTACATTTGGGAAGACCCGTACCTCTTCCGCATAGGTGCCGATCAGATCATCCGGAGATGTGTCCCGGAAGGGGAAGTCAACAAGATCCTCTCTTTCTGCCATGACCAGGCATGTGGTGGCCATTTTGCCGGGCATAAAACCGCATCAAAAGTCCTCCAGTGCGGCTTTTACTGGCCCACACTGTTCAAAGACGCATACAGTCATTGCAAGGCATGCAGTCGTTGCCAGACTTTGGGCAACATGAGCCATCGCGACATGATGCCTATGCAACCGATTCTAGTATGCGAAATCTTTGATGTTTGGGGGATTTATTTTATGGGCCCCTTTCCTATTTCGGATGGTTTCGAATACATTCTGTTGGCTGTGGACTACGTGTCCAAATGGATCGAAGCCATACCGACCTGAACCTGTGATCACAAAATCGTTCTCAAATTCATTCATCAACACATTTTCTCAAGGTTCGGGATTCCTCGAGCAATAATCTCTGATGGGGGAACCCATTTCACAAATGCTCAGTTTAGGTCACTGATGACCAAATATGGGGTGTCTCACCGAATCTCTACTCCTTACCACCCCCAAACTAATGGTCTAGCTGAGCTGTCTAATCGGGAGATCAAGAAAATCCTCCAAGTCACTGTTCGACCTGACAGGAAGGACTGGTCGTCCCGACTTCCGGAAGCATTGTGGGCCTATAGGACCGCCCACAAGACCCAATTAGGCATGTCTCCCTTTAGACTGGTGTACGGAAAGGCATGCCACCTTCCCGTCGAACTGGAGCATAAAGCCTATTGGGCAGTACGGAACTGTAATCTAGATCTTTCTAAGGCTGGGACCCACAGAAAACTCCAAATCAGCGAGATCGATGAATTGCGCATAGACGCGTACGAGAACTCGCAAATCTACAAGGAGCGGGTTAAAGCCTTCCATGACAAACACATCTCGAGAAAGATCTTTCATCCTGGTCAAAAGGTCCTACTCTTTGATGCCCGACTCAAACTCTTCCCAGGAAAACTGAGATCTAAGTGGGTCGGACCATATTTGGTCCGACAGGTTTTTGGAAATGGAGCAATCGAAATCAGTCCACTCAGCCACGATTCTGAACCTTTCATCGTGAATGGTCAAAGACTCAAGCCGTTCATTGATGTGACTTCTACTGATTTGGCTGAGGCATCTTATATCCTCCTTTCCCCTTGAGCTTATTGCGCCCAGCCGATGGCGTAAAACTCAGCGCTTAACGGGAGGCAGCCCGTCATTCTCTTTGAAAACCTGAAACTTGTTCTGACACCTTTCAGTACTCGAAGTTCACCCTTGTAGACAGCCAACCCCAACTCAGATGTTTGCATCTGGGATTCGAAATCGTCCGCAAAAAAAAAATTCAACCCGACCCATTCACTCATCCAAATTTCTGTCTTAAGGAATGAACTAAGACCCCCTAGGTTACAATGAGGACATTGCAAATCTTAGGCATGGGGGGGTAGGAAAGTGCAAAAACGTGTAAGAAAAGGTTTCAAACAAAAAATTCACATATGCCAAAAAATACCATAAAAATTAAAAATTCTTCGAAAAAGAATAAGAGGAGAAGAGGAGAAGGAAAATTTTGTGAAGGAGAAAAGAAACAAAATGAAAAAGGAGCACAAAATTATGAGAAAAAGTGATAGTCATTAGTAAGGAACTAAGGAATTAACCTAAGTTCTAGACCTCATTCAAGAAAATAACTGAAAAGTGCACAATGAGATTAGTAAGAATGCAAACCTTAGGCATTCTTGAATAGACTCTTAGTACCCATTAAGATCTGGACACTCCTCAAGAGGTTGAGGAAAATGAAAAGCTGAAGTATTAGGTCTGAGGCTTAGAAAGTATTCGGCCTCGTGAACTAATTTTTGGTTTACGGGACTCAGTAACCTAAGCACCCTAATCTCACACACAGCCTGGTTCAGTAAGCGTAAAAATCAGAATCACGCAGAAGCGTCGCAAAAATCTGAAAAAAAAAAAAAAAAAACACCTAGAATAGGAACGGCCGATCAACACAAGTTGATTTGGACGAGTTCCCAGCGCGGAGAGGCGGGAAATCCCCTCGAAGATGCGTAACAAAATATCATCTCCTCGGTGCTTGTCTCTTAGGATATTTACATATCCTACGGGGGGCATGTAAGCACTCTGCTGGTTCAGATTCCATGGATGGCATTATCTCGAAGTGTCAATTGCCAGGGTCTGGATTCGGCCACGGAATACCATGGATGGGATTATCTCGAAATCTCAATAGCCAGGGTTCCGGGGGTTGCCATGGGCGGTGCTATCTCGAAGCATCGATCGCCAGGAACCCTTGAGGATTGATGATGGGAGCAAGGAATCTGATACAGACCGTGTTGAAAAGCCAATCCTAGGCTAGAACTAAAAAGAAAAAAGAGAGAGAAAACTCTCCAAACAGAAAAACTTTCTATCTCTCTCTTACAAAACGCACTGCGAACTGAGCCAGGGCTAAAATCATTTCAAGCACGGGTGCTTTAACCACGAAGTCCAATAAACCTTAGGTTAGTTCTTGCGGGCCTTAAAAACCTTTGCTAAAAGACTGAGGCTAAGGCTAGACAGATTTGGATCTTGATTGGTACTAGAGTACCTTTTAGGC
The DNA here is from genome assembly GCA_037157565.1 of Thalassia testudinum. Lineage (NCBI taxonomy): Eukaryota > Viridiplantae > Streptophyta > Magnoliopsida > Alismatales > Hydrocharitaceae > Thalassia > Thalassia testudinum. The sequence continues at coordinate 2,951,997 of JAZHRO010000080.1, forward strand.
CTATGGTCAGCATTCTAACCTAATCTATGCTCAAATAAAAAAAAAAAAAAAAGGCACTTATCTAAAACCATTAAAAACTTCATGGTCTAGAACAAGGGTTGAAACCTTAAGTTTTTGCTAAGGGACTAGCAAAAGCTAGGCATGGGGGTATGATGAGAACCTCATCATGAGCCATAACTAGCTCATTTTGACCCAATACAAAGGATAAAAGCTCCTACATATCTCAAGGAAAGGCTTAACTCAGAGAATTCTGAGTTTGAGAAGAAAACCAGTCATAAGGGGTAAAAGTGCAATTTTACCAGTATAATCTGCATACAGGGTAATTCAGGGCCCAAACACAGGTCAAAACAGCTTAATAAGAATAAAAGTGGGATGAGATGATCTAGCAAGGGCTACAGCACTTCCAAGGAACCAAATGATAACCTGTAACCCTAAAACAACCCGCTTCAATTCACAAGGTTCGGGGCAAAGTAAAAATAGAATAAACCCTCTAAAATTCATAGAAAAATAATCTCTAGGGTTTAGAACCTTCAATTTGGCCTTTAGAACCCATTTTGACCTACATTGAGAACCATGCCCAATTAATAACTTAATTTGGGTCTTTACGCAAATTGACCGGTCAAACAAGGTTTAATATGAAAATGAAATTCACCATCAGGTTCCTTAGGTCCTAATTCGTCATGTATAAAAACTTGAGCCTAAGAAGAAACCTCCTTGACCGACTTTACACTTTGGTCCTCATATATTTACTCTTTGGCCCTCAACTTTTGAACCCTCGCATTTTGGCCCCTAACTCTCCTTCGTTCTTTGCAATCAGGTCCCTCCTGCAAAACCCTGCCAGCACCATGCTCCGGCGACCTTGCGTGGAGCATGGCGCCGCGCAGGGTGAGGTGGGGGACCTGGCAAGTATACCGGGGGTGCCCTGCGTCGTCAGCCGTCGCAGGGGCACCCCCCTGGTCATTGTAGCCCACCATACCGGCCGTGCGAACGCACGGACGGTATGGGTTCGTATTCCGACCATTCTCCGGCGAGGGAGACACGTCGTCTCCCTCCGCCTCCCTCCCTGTTTCATCCCTATAAATACCCCCCGCTGCTCCACCGACGAGGGGCAGCCTGGATCTGACGGAGAAAACCCCCAGCTTTCTTCTCTTCTTCCTCCGGCAGACGCTCACCAGCTCCGGCGGCTTCCTCCCCCTCCACCTCTTCGCTCTGCCGCAATACCAGCAGCAGAGACTTCCTCCCCTGCTCTTCCCGCGCCACGCCGCACCCAGCTGGCGCCTCTCCGGCTCTCTGCTCGCCGCCGCCCCTCTCCCTGAGCATCGTCTTCTCCGGCGACAGTCGATACGACTGTCGCCCTGTTCCTCCCCCTTTGTCCCTGCAGTTAAGTTAGAACTACTCCCCTTCTTCTCCTCTTTCTTTTCCCGCTTTCAATTTAGTCAATTAAACCCTCGACCGCTCCTGTTCACCCTCATCCTCTCCGCCTCCGACCACCCTCCGGCGAGCCGCTCCCATCACCTCAGCGACCCACACGGCTCGCCGACCACCGCAGAACCTCCGCCTCCTCACCCTGATCCTCTTCCGCCCCTCCACTTCCCACCAAACGCCCTCTGCAGATCCACCGAACACACCCACTTCTTCGCTCACAGTTTGACCTAGGACAACCTGTTGGCTCCATCTCGCCCCCTGCAGACCCCCTGACCACCTTCGCCGTGCCACGGCGAAGGTCCCCCGCCTGTCTGATTTGGCCGAGAGGCCGTTCTTCTGTGACCAGGTGACTCTCCCGCCGTCGCCATTACTGAGCAGGCAGAGCTCCTTCACCTGCAGGTGCAGGCACGCCTTCGCCCAGGTTCGACTCCCAGGTTGCGCAGGGAGTCTCCGCGAAACGTCCCAGGCTCGCAGATGGGGCGAAAGCCGCGCGTGAAGACACGATCGCCCACTGCTCCCTCCGCGACGGGCGCTCAATTGGGGTGGGACATTTAGTCCCACCTCGGAACTTCTCGAAGGCGCGCGGACGCATAAAGGCAAAAAGTGCCTTATGCTGTCTGCCTCCTGACCACGGGGTGAGGTCCCCTTCACCCGCCCGGTTACCCGGTCTCGTCCGCGCTCACGCCCCGCGGACCTGACTCGACCCGACTGACCTGCACTCCTCGCCCACCACGCACGCCGGTGGGCCTGGACCCGGGCCTGACCCGAACCTGATTACCCGGTAGCTCTGGGAGAGCTTCCGAAGAGTGATTTCAGAGAGAAAGAGAGACGCGGGGGAGGGGGGTAGAGTAGGTTTTTCCTCTTGACAAAAAAAAAAAAAAACTCTGAAGTGTGCAGGCCAAAGAAGAAGTGCAGGCGAAGAAGAAGGAGCTGCACTGTAGCAAATGCTCAGTTAAGTCGTCGAAGCACCGGGTCAGACGACGGAAAGTCAGCAGCCAGAGCAGGAAAGAAGGCAGGCTGAAGAAGAAGGAAGAGCAACGGCCGAAGCAGAAGAAGAAGAAAGAAAGAGAAAGGGTCACCACGATTGCAGAAGAAGAAGAAGAGAGGTCAAGGCAGAAAACCAAAGAAGAAGTGCAGGCGAAGAAGAAGGAGCTGCACTGTAGCAAATGCTCAGTTAAGTCGTCGAAGCACCGGGTCAGACGACGGAAAGTCAGCAGCCAGAGCAGGAAAGAAGGCAGGCTGAAGAAGAAGGAAGAGCAACGGCCGAAGCAGAAGAAGAAGAAAGAAAGAGAAAGGGTCACCACGATTGCAGAAGAAGAAGAAGAGAGGTCAAGGCAGAAAACCAAAGAAGAAGAAGAACAAGGAGCTCTGAAGAAAGAAAAACATCACCAACGCAGGAACAGCAGGAAGAAGAAGAAGAGCATCACCATTGCAGAAGAAGATTATCACCGTAGCAGAAACCAAGGAAGAAGAAGAAGGAGATCTGAAGAAAGAGAAAGAAAGAAGAACATCACAACAAATTCTTTCCCTCTCTCTTTATTTTGTAAAAGAAACATGTATATCTCTAGAATACGAATTGCTCCCTGAGTTCGACCTCGGGAACTCTTTCATTTTCCGAGTAAAAAAAATTTATATTTGAAATGTTGGCAATAAACGGCCTTACTACAACGTTATAACAAATACAAAACCGACGTTTCAGGGACGCAAGTTAAGTATTGATTCTTGTGTTTAGTAACTTTGAATCTCAAATCCTGATCATTTAATTAAAGCCTAAATCAATCAGTGTTGCACTTCAACACTCCTCATTTGTGCCTTGCTCTTGTATGAGAGGAAGGAGGTCACTAAGACCTCAACTTGTTGGGCCCCTACAACATCATCGTACGAGGACCTCTTCTGCTCCCCCAATTCTCTCCTTCCCTTCAGTAGTCATGGCTGAAGAAGACCCCCTTCTCAAGGATGACCCAATTGGTTTCCTCCAAAGACAAATGGTTGCATCTGAGCAACACCAAAAACAGCAACTGGAATAGATTAAGAAGACTATACATGATATGCAACATCCACCACAACCAAAGTCACTATGGGATTTTTATGATCCTACCACACTCCAAGCACAGCTGTCTGCCCAATTACTCACAGATTGGGTTGAATTTGAATTAAACCCCAATGTTATAAGTCTAATTCAGACTTATTTTCATAGCAACTCACATGAAGACCCCTTCCAACATCTTGAAGACCTATGTCGGATTGCTGAAACTATTCGACCTAGAAATGTTAACCTTGGATTAGTTCTTATGAAGTTATTCCCTTTCTTCAGATTGGTTCAAAACAATTTCTAGGTCTATTCATACTTGGGAAGAGCTCCGATCTAAGTTCCTCCAAAAATTCTTTCCAATTGGTCGAACTAACGCCATGCGGCGTGCTATCACAACTTTCTCCCAATCTCCTAAGTAGAAGCTACATGATGCATGGGAGAGGTTCCAATACCTTCTTCGGAAGTGCCCCCACCATAAGGTACCCCACTGGCACCTCACATAAATATTCTACCATGGGTTAGATGACACCCATAGGTACTTAGTTGATGCTTCTAGTGGAGGTAACTTCCTTGCCAAGGATGAAGACAGTGCATTCAAGATATTTGAATCCTTGGAAGAAAACTCAATGAATGCCACATCTATGAACCAATTTAACAAGTCCAGTCATCCCAAAGCATCTATGCATGAGGTTCAACTTGAGTCTATTCGTGCTGACATGAACCTCATTGCATCAAAATTAGACAAGGTGGATTTATTGGACAAGAAATTGAATGAGTTGATTCAAAACAACATATCGCTTCTAGTGTTGTACCTTCTTCTTCCTCCTGAGCCCCTTCTGATAAAACTTATGCCCTCGCTTAGGATTCACCTTATTCTTCTTCATAGACCCATTCTCTACAGGAGGCCATGAACAACCTGGATTTAGTCCCCATTGACCAGGGTTATGCATATTCTCCTAATCTGAACTCTTTTGTTGGGTCCACTTCTATGATATCTTTGGCCCATGAAGATGTCAATGCAATACAAGGATATGGATGCATCAACCCTAACTCTAAGACATATAACCTTTGATGGTGCCAGCATCCAAATTTTTCTTGGGTCGGAAACAACCTAAAACCAAACCCATTTGCTCAACAAAAACCCAGACCTTATGTGACTTAGGTGCCGACATATCAAAGGCAACCACTGCAACAACTGTAACAATAACAACCACAAGTGGCCAACCAAATGGAAAACATGACAGAGGCTTTGATGCAAATAATGGAAACCTTGGCAACTCAAAACCAAAACATGTAATCACAGATCGATCAACTATTACAAGAGACCAGAGCCCATGGAACTCTGTCATCCCAGCCCATCCCCAACCCTAGAAATTTTCAGAATCCAATTGCCTAACCAAGACCCAACATCCCTCAAGGATAGAATCATGCCCTAATACAAGCATCTGGTATTCCTACACAACCTGGCCTACTACTACCTACACCTATTTCTTCAGATCCTCCCCCACCACATGGATTATACACTACTGTAAATGCTATTTCTTTAAGGAGTGAACTAACATAAAGGATCCTGGTCCATCTAGACCACTTCCTCAAGATGTTTCTTCTTCTGATTCTGACAAAGAACCACCTAAGGATATTAAGACAAAAGACAAAGGAGAACAACCCAGCATTATTGACCTAGAGGTTCCTGTAACCTTTCCTGAGGCTTTAACAAGAGAAATTAAGAAGAAAACTGAGGGTACAAAAGACCATGAGGACCTCAAATCCATGCTCAAGGAAGTTCATATAAAGGTACCCCTCCTCGATGTCATCAATCATATTCCCCCGATTCCTAAATTGTTCAAAGATTATTGCATACCTAGTGACACACAAAAGAGAATACTAAAGAGGCGGTCTTGTCTAAACAGGCAAGTGCAGTTATTGAGTGATTTATAGCCTAAACAATAGTACCCAGGAGCCCCATTGATCTCTTGTGAATTACATGTTGCTCCATTTGACAGGGCCCTTTCAGACAGAGGATTATCTCTTAATTTGACCCCCACAATGGCTTATGACAATCTTCGATTTGGGGAACTAAAGCCAACCGTTGTTACAATCCAATTATTAGATCAATCTATCAAAGTTCCTTGAGGAATACTGGAAAATGTGATTGTTAAAGTCAATGCATTTTGTTTTCTAGTTGATTTCTTTATTTTAGATATGGAGGTTCTCATAGATCTTTATAATGCACCTCTTATCTTAGGTCACCTGTTCTTGGCGATCGCTCAAGCTAACATAGACTATGCATCGGGATGCATTAAAATGATGTTCAAAGGTCAAAAGATAAATGTAGATATACTCTGGGCCAAGAAATTTAAAGAAAATGATTCAAAAAGTGAAATTTAAAATTAACATGTATATGACCCTAATCGAGGATGAATCAGATGAGCTTGATACGTCTACCATCCTGACCATTTTAGAATTTGATTCCCAACCTCACTCGGATGAACTAGATCAAGAATCCCCCTATGAGAGAGACATGCAAGAAATGGCAAAACTTTTGGGGCTAACATATGAGGAATTATTTGAGGAATCAAGGAGTTCAATAGAATCTTGGGATTTTGAGGAATAATCAATTAATTTAATGAAAGAAGAAAAAGAAGAGACAATTATGGGGAATGTGTTTGATGGGAACACCATTATGAGCCCTAACTAGCTCATTTTGACCTAATGAAGAGAATAAATGCTCCTACATAACAAACTGAAGGTCATAATTCACTACATAACCTTTCTGAGAGAAATACAAGAAACTAAGAGTAAAACTGCAATTTTACCAATGCAGTACAACCACAGGTTTTCTTAAGGGCTAAACAAAGGTCAAATGGTCTTAATAAGATAACAAGTGAGTTGGATTTGATAGAAAAGGGTTTGTGTGTGTTCTGAGAATTAAATGACTTTTGAAACCCTAAAAATAGACCCACTTAATTAACCAAGGTTTTGGTAAGGATAAAATTCACTTAAACCCTCTAAAAATCATATAAAAATATTCTCTAGGGGTTAGTACCTTCAATTATGCCATTAGAACCCATCTTGACCTAAATTGGAGTCCCAAATAGATATTTACAATAATTTGGGCTTTTTAATAAATTGCCTAGTAAAACATGGTCAAAACCAAAATCCAACTTCACCATTGGATTCCTTAGGTCAAGATTAGGTTTGTACCAAAATTTGGACCCAAGATGAGTTTTCCTTGACCTAGTTGGCAAAAAGGTCCTATCCGATTACATTTATACCCCTAACTTTCAAAAACCCTTGCTAACAACCCCCTATCTTTCTCGTCATCTTCACAAGTAGGTCCCTCCGCCATTATCGCTAAGGAAACCTACTCCGACGACCGTTGACAGAGAAGATCTCTTTGATTGCTTAGAGGATCTCTTCCAAAATTGAAAGGAAGATCATCTGAGAAATCCCCGTCAGCATGAACCCATCTTTGAGCATTGAATCCAGCCCAATTGCATGAGAGATTTGGGTATCCTAACAATTCCCATCTCCGACAACCTTCAAAGCTCTATTTAAAGAAGCCCAGAACTCCCCAACTCCTTCACGCTCGATTCCAGCTACGAATACCACCAATTATTCTCTTCCTCCTCACTGTCGTAGGCTCCTGGACATCCGGCGAGCTTCCCTGCTCCTTCTGGTCGTTCGACTGCCATACCTAGGACGGATTCCTCCTCCTTCTTCTCATTCACATCTCACTGTACCAGCAGGCACTACTCCCTCTTCGTCCTCGTCGATCCCACCTCACCGGAGCTGCCTTCATCTCCGACGTCGGCCATACCAGACCCGACGCCCTCGCTGTCCCCCTTCATTCCTTAACGCCCTAGATAAGTTCCATGTCCCCTCTACTTTCTTCTCAGCCCTTTATCTTTCAAAATAGACCACAGCCGCCCTTTGCACCTCCATCTCCTTCATCTCCAACCACCACCTCCGGCGAAGCCATCCCACCTCCACAAGCCACCAAAACCCTTGCCGACAAGCCCACAACCTCCGCCTCACCTCACTGAGCATTTCCCCTCACTTCACTTACCGTGCTACACACCCAAAACACCCCCCAAACACACCCACTCACACGCACACAGTGTGCCCTAGGCACGTGTTAAGACCCGAGACATCAAACGCTTTTTAAGGTGTTTGGGAGTTGGTCCAGACGTCTGGAAATAAATTTTTGCATGCGTACGATTTCGAGTTTGCGCGCGTGCGCGCACAGACTGAAACTTGCATTCCTGCAGGTGCTTTTTTTCCCCCCATGCCTTCAAATACCCCTTCCCTCTCCCTCACCCACCACCCCACCGTCTCCTCCTTCTTCCAGCTTGAGCATGAGAGAGAGAGAGCGAGGGCAGCAACCGCTATCGGGTGCGTGCGGAGAGGAAGAGGTGTAGCAAGAGGGGAGAAGAGGGAGAGCGCGTGAGGAAGAGAGAGCGAGCTCGCTGGATTAGCTCGAGGCCGATTGACAGGTGTGCAGCGGGAGCATGGTGCTGGGGAGGTTACCCCGGTGCTGCTGCAGCTCATGCAGCAAGCAGGCGAGCGCGGCGCGGCCGTGCACAACAAGAAGGAGAGGAGGTTCTGATTCTGGGAAATCTTCCCAGAATCAGATGTCTGGACCTACATCCAGACAACACGGGCGACATCTGGAGGGAGCTCCAGACGTCTGAGATGTACGTATTCCTTCCTCCGCTTCCTTTTGCGGATACGGCCATGCAGGCCGTTCCGCCGAAAGTTCTGTCTCATGCCATGTTAAGATCGTTTGCGTACGCGTGCAGGTTTCACTTTGGGAAGGCGCGGGACACACCTTCCCACGCGATTCAGACGTCTGGGCACAGCACCAGACAACGGAGAGCGTCTCCAGACATCTGGAGAGATGGTCGGACGTCTGGAACTGGGTCTAGACGGTTCAACAGGATCCCTGGACGTCTGAGGAATAGCTCAGAATGAGGTATGACCTGGACCACATTTTAAGACGTCTGGAAGGTCTTCCAGACGTCTTATTTGAGTCAGAGTTGTCGTTTTTGACTCGTTTAGGGTTCGTTCGAAGTCTGATTTCCGCATTTGAGATTCCGTTCTCAAAATTTGTTCCTCTACTTGTTTAAAATACTTTTATCCTGTTCTGAGTGGTTCCTTGTGATTGATCCTTGTGTTAGGACTTGGTTCTGTTATGGCTCTGGGGGTTGTAGAGGCACGTCGACCTGCTGATCACGCCCCCATTACTCCTGATTTTGCAGGTAGAGTGGCTCCCCTTAGTTATATACCAACATTAATGTATCTCTGAGATGAATGATAGATCCTAGGGTATGGCATGAATCCTAGGACCTGAAAACTAGATTGAATGATAGATCCTAGGGTATGGCATGAATCCTAGGGCTTGAAAACTAGATTGAATGATAGATCCTAGGGTGTGGCATGAATCCAAGGAATAGAAACACTGAAACGAATGTCTTGAATACCTGAATTGCAGTCTTGGATAAGTAGATAGAATAATGATAATTGCCTGTAATTGAATAATAGATGCCTGTGAAATGTAGAGTACTATTGCTAGTAACTACTACATGTAATTCCTATTGTTGGAAACTAAATTTGAGCTGCTTGTATATAAACTGATATTAAATGTTGGAAACACGGGCTATATGCGAATGAAACTGAAATGATGAAACCTAGTATGGATTGGCCTGAGAAATATGAGTATGAACCCTACAGGGAATTAGGAGTAGAGCTCCTGAAAAATAAATAGAATGGAACTGGGAAAGTGGATGGGGAAGTGAGCTGGCCCTTGAGTACGGAGTACCAAGGAGAGCGACTGTCCCCCTGTTTAGTGTAGAGCGGAACTAGCCGCCCCAAGGACCTAGGGTTAGGTCTGGCCACTTTGTACCAACTTTTGGCCCTCGCGTACACAGTACCGGGGAGAGCTACTAGTGTAGGGAGAGAGCTAGCCACCCCACGAGCCCCGGGGTTTAGCTAGCCATCCTACACCGACTTGTTAGGCCCACTGGGCAAACTAGGGTACTCACGCGAGGGTGCGTGGACTGTGGAGGGGCAAGACCCCTGTTTGGTTACTGTGGAGGGGCTGGACACCTGTTACTGATAGGGCTCTAACCTATACTGGTTCCGTGCTGTGCTTTGGGCACACCCGTTAACGAAAATGACTGACCGCGTGCCAGTGCAGGGTAGCTACCCATGCATTTATTGCACGTGCCATAGTCACCGTTACGTCTGTCAGTGACCTTGGGGTGGTTGACTGAGGGTAGGACCACCACGGGGGACTCTCCCGACCAGGAGAGCACCACGTGCTACTTCTACTTTTCGGAAAAGACTGCAATCAAGATCGCTCCCACGAGGAACATTCAAGATCAAGAGAAAGATCTGAGAAATAATTCAAGAAAGAGTAAATAGAGAAATAAAGGAAGAAATTAAAAATAACAGCTACTTGTCCACCTTTACTGTTTTCTTAGCTAGCTGGTTGCCACTCTACTCAGCGTTTCGCTGACGTGTCACCTTTGTCACCTTTTCAGGACCAGGTGTTGAGCAGCCAGAGCCTACGGCTGCAGAGGGTGCTGGGCCTAGTAGAGCCCAGTAGTTGTACTTTTGTTGTATCATATTTCTGTAGTAGTGAGTATTTCTGTTTCACCTTGTACTCTTTATTATAAACATCATATTTCTGTACCTGTTTTAATTTTCTAGTGTTGTGGTGGTATGATCTATAGTAGTTCTTTCCTTTACTGCTGTACTTTTGTTACTATTAGTTACTTGCATGGTTAATGTGGTTTATTTTACTGCTTTTTGGTTACTTTCTCGTTGGATGACTGGATCTTAGGATCAGTCGAGTCATTCCGATTCTCGTGTCTCATAGGGATTCGAGAATCAGGTCGTAACAGCACGCACTCACAGGCACTGCCACGCCACACCACCACCTCCAGCACATCCACCGTGCTCCGGTGATCCTCCCTGAGTGATTTGACCTGGCTGCAAGGCCGTTCTGCTATTTTCAGGTTCAGGCCCCATCTACCACTGGTGAGCGAGCTTGAAGCTCCCTTGAAGCCGCTCCAGGTGCTGCCAAGCCCAAGTTGAAGTCCCAGGCTATGTGGAATTCCCTTGCGCATGGTTCCAGGCTCTCAATTCTAGTCGAAGGCCTTAGCAGCTACTACAATTGGCAGCTACAACCTCTGCTGCGGGCATATGAAGAAAGGAGGCGTCGATAGTCCCACCTCAAAAATGAAGGGGAACCTGCACTCGCATTAAATTGAAAAGTTGCCATGGCCTTACCACCTCAGTTACCACGAGGTGAGGTCCCACTCACCCTTCACCGGTCTTGTCCGTGCCCTTGCCTCCGCAAACCTAGCTAACTCAATCCGACCTGCACTCCTCGCCCACCACCACATGCCGGTGGGCCTGGTCTCGGGTACGCACCCAAAGCGATAACCCGAATACTTGTGTGGCTCTGGGAGAGTGGATCCTAAAAGAGAAAGAGAGGAGATTCATGCAGGTGGGGGGAGGGCTTTGCTGTGGGGATCTTCGATCGATACTTAGCCACATTCTGAAGATGAAAAGGCCAGGGTTGAAGGCAGATGAAGAAGAAGAGAAGGTTCGCAAAGGCAAAGGTAGAGAAATAAGAAGAAGAAGCAGGACTGAAGAAAGAGTTGAAGAGAAAGAGAAGCATCATAGAAGAAGAAGAAGCCAGAAGCTGAAGAAGAGAAGGGACCTCAGAGAAAGCAAAGGCCAAAGTAGAAGAAGAAGAAAGAAAGGAAGCAAAGAAAAAGAATCAAACACTTTAAGTCATATGATTCCTTCATCAGACGACAGATCATTAGTTTACATTGCATATTCATACATTGAATTATTTGGTGATCTACATCACCATTTTACTCCCATATTTTTTCACTTTGATACTGATATTATTGCATACTCTTTTAATTCTGAATTGTGATCTTGATTTCTAAATACCAATTTGCTCTCTGTATTCGACCTTGGACTTTTTTGAGTAATAAAATTGTATTCGTTTTGAACACTATTTCGGCTATACTACAATGCAACACTTTTTAAACACCGACTTAGCAATTGAACAGTGTTCGACTGCGAGACACGTTAAAAATTAATTCCATCATTGCAGTGAGAATCACGATGAAACAAATAATATTTATAAAGTTTCTATGAGTACCAAGTCGTTTGCAGGGAGGCAAAACATAATTTTTATGTAAAAGCTTTTCAGAGAGTTTTTCTAAACAAATATGTATAAATTTATTTATGTATATATAGACATCAAATATTCAGAAAATCAGAATTGTATTGGTATTTGGAAATAGTTTTCAAAATAGAAATCACTATGCCAAATAGTAGATAGAGAGAGAGAGATAGAGTTAGAGAAAGATAGCAGATGACAACGCCGCTCGAGCGATGCTCGTATGAAGTGCGGCAGCACTTTAGATCTAGAGCACTGGGAGGAATGTCAAAGAGGAGTTGCAGAGAGAAAGAGGCTGGAGATGTATCCGGTAGGAGTTGACTTCAACTGGGAGGCCCTGGGAGTCTTTTTATAGCTTTAATGAGGGGAAAAGTGGGCATTTTAGCCCTCCAACTTGTGCAACAACCTAGGTACGATCAGATCCATCGATCAGGAGATCAACAGCTCAGATCACACCTCAAAACCACCTTCCATGAGCCTTCAACGCACAGGCTGCTTCTAGTGCTAACACGTGGCGCGTCCAGCACCCTTGGATCCCAATCACACACTCCTCATTGCTTGCCTCGCGCCTGCTCGAGCGCTCGATTCAAATCGCACATATTCAATCTCGGTCGTTGATTGCGCAGCAATCATAGGTCTTAATTGACCTAAATTAGGCTAGGACTTAGCATAAGTTAGGGTAATTTTTGCATCCATAAGCATTACTAGCACCTTTAATGCTTTCTTTTAGCTATGCATAAAATAATGCTATAATGTATTGATTAGATGCATTATGTCAATTGCAAGTAATAAGCTAAGCAGAAGCTAGATTTGAAGCTGGATCTAAAGTTGGATCTGAAGAATAAAGAATAACTGGTGTTAAAGCAGAGCTGGAGCGGGAGACCTAGATTAGATGCTGTAAATAATAATGTAAGGGAGTTAAGGTATGCTATTCTATTAAGTAGGAATAAAGTAATAAATTGTGAAGAACTTAGGTTAATCCTAGCCCTAGGACAGCCTAGAAGCCTCCCCAAGCCTTAGCCACCCTTAGATTAGGTCGCCGCACCCTAGGAAACCTTAAAGCCCTAATTGCAGCCTCTATCTAGACGTCCATATGAGTTACATCTAGAACCCTTAGCCAACTGCTGCACACCTTAAACCCACTTCTACAATAAAATTGGATGTCCAGACACTTAGTCAGACGTCCGATTTCTGCAGAATACCCAAGACAGAACCTAGAATCCCTCCTAACTCTGATTGGATGTCTAGACAATAAGTCTGGACTTCTGATTTTTCATTATAAGACATCTGATAACTTCATTGGACGTCCAGAACTGCCCTCCGGACCATGTTTTGAGATTCAAGCCTTGATCTTGGATCTCTAGCTCTCTAAACCCAATTCTAACCCCTAGGAACCTAAATTAAAGTGCTCTAACCCTAGTATATCACCTCTAGACCTCTCTAAGGACCTAATTAGGTCCTCACTAAACCTAATTCACTCGGATCATGGTCAATCTCTTCAGTCTATTCAATTGGACTCATTAAGTCCAATTGAGCCTTGATCTCAACACACCATGTCCAATTGGACTCAGTGAGAGTCCAATTGACCTAGACTTGACTTAATTGAGTTATTTTACCCTCAATTAGGTTTCCACACACCCAATTAAACTTCTATTAAGTTTAATTGCACTTTTCCTTAGTGAATTAGGGTTTGCAACCCTAATTTGAGACCTAACCTAGACCTAAACACATTAGAACCTATCCTAACACACCTAACCACTTAGGGCACGACCACACACACACACACACACACACCCATTCATGCACTCCCACACAACCTAGACTTCTCTAGAACTCTCTTCAAGGTGTCACCACTCTTGGTTGCTAAAATTAGCAACCAAGAGCCATTCAATTTTTAGATCCACAAATGGTGGATCTAAAAACCATCTTGGTCGGCCACACTTGGGACTCTCTCTAGAGAGTTCCACACTTCTCTAGAGAGTCTCCCTTAGGTCTATAAAAAGACCTAAGGGGTGGCACTTTGCAACCATTCACTCTTGGCTCCATTTTAGCTTAGCTTCATTCCACCTCCACTCCACCTTCACGAGTAACTTCACCATGGTCACCACCATCTCCATGCCAAGATGTTGGATCATCTCATCAACCTCTCTCTGAGGGTCGACCTAAGCACCATTGGCCACCCCTCCTCCTCTCAACCAAGTCAAAGGCCATCGGAGCCCACCTCTAAATGCCCTTAGTTCTGATAGATTAGATTATAGTTCTTCATAGTTTTACTGCTTAATAGTGTAGCTCTAAATTCTTCCCCAATGATGCATGCATAATCCCCCCTTAGATTCATGTATGCAATCATTTTCTGCTAGCTAGATTTACGTTTTCAAGCATTCATCTACAAGCTTTCCATGAGCTTTATGTTGCAAACACCATCATGAATCAATGAAAATCTTTTTCTATATATATATGTCTATTTGTGAAATTCACCATTAGCCTTGTTGCAATATTTTTGTGTGATTGAAGTTGCATGTTTCAATTTATGATACTCTAGCAATTAAGCATGTCATGCATAAATACAAACTTAGCATAAATCGACATGCGATTTTGAATAAGTAGAGCAAGAGAGATCAATTTCAAATCTACATTTCCATAAATGCCTCCGAGAGACAAACGACTGGGACTCCAAGTCTCGTTATCTTAGAAATTATTTTTGTTGATTGTATTTCGCAACTGTATTATGATGCATTTTTGATTAAATACGTGCTTTATGACCACAATAGCCATATGATCGTAACGCGTGCCACACCGACCTCATTTGGGCACATGGGTCAAGGCATTAGCGCACACGTCAAATTGCACGTGTGCATCGAGTGGTCCTTGTTGTGCCACACATTTGCCTCTACAACCTTCAATCGCCATACAACGGTCCAATTGCTTCGAGTGCCACCACCTTCCCAATTTGGTGCGTAGCATGGCTCAATCCCACACCTCTCACTCGCGTACAGGCGTGCTAACCGCTATGCTATGCCATCCTTTGTGTCACGTTTGTGTTTGAGGCAAGTTTTTTCTCAACCGTTGGATGGAAATCCAATGGCTGAGATGGACTTGGTTGATGAAGGCGCGGAGATGGGGACGACGTGGCCACTTTGTGGCCGTTGGATGATGATCCAATAGCCCACAAGGCGTGGGGATCTTCTTTAGAGATTGAGGGCGCGGCAAAGGGCGGCTACGATGGTGCCATCATGGCCATCCATTTTCCTTACTTTGTAGACGATGCTGTTGGCCTCCGATCGAGATGATTTTTGTACTGTTGGACTGTGATCGTTAATGCGGATCCATTCATGTGGTTGAATTTTATATCTGAGGCTTGGATCTCTATATCCTTGCTCCTTGGCCTCCGTTCTTCTATGGGTTGCACGTAATGTTATGAATGTCTGATCAAGACGATTCTGAAAGTGTTGGACTCCTATCGTCATCCTAATTAGATCCATATGGTCTGATCTATCATTTGCAGCCTCGGATTATCTGCAATCAATTTCATCTCTCTTTTAGAGCATGAAATGGCAATATTATCTATAAGGCTATCAAACTAACTACTATGCAAATTATGATGCTTATCCATGCATTGTTCCTAAGTTATGCTAGATTCTAACATAATTCAAGTAGATTAGGTTGTATGATTGCTGTGTGATCAGGATGAAATTTCATATTTTACAGATTCTCATGGGGAAGACACTGCTAACCCAAATAAAATTGAATCAATTGATAACTCCATTTTTGAGACTAAATAGATAGAACCTCCCAAGACTGATTTGGATTTAAGACCCGTTTCTTAGGAAATACCCTATGTACATGGAATCAAATTTACATTATCTAGCAACCCCATTAAGGTCAAGGAAGATTCTAAGGATGAGAATTATCCCTGTAGCAATTCAATCAATCATGAGCAATCTTCAGATGAACTTATTAGCCTGGTCACTAATGAAGCAATTTTAATTGACTTGGACCTACCCCGCACTATTATTGCTGATTCTAATGACCTGGGTATTCTGTTTTCGTTGATTTCACAATGGGAACTGAATCCAAATTTACTCTCACCATTGAATCTACATCTACCCCCACCACACTTGATCCTCACACTTCTTTCCCCCTCCATCAAGGTCCTGAGAGTCCCATTTCTGAATTTGACAGTTTGTAATTGAGTAGATTTATCTTTGCAACCACCATTTTGGAACTTGACCCGCAATCTCCTCTAATTAAACAAAATGCAAATTTTCGTAAACAATAGATTGGGGAAGAAATTATTAACCTATAGCATCAAATGGATGGCTTGAACCCAAAGAGAAAACAATATCTACTAAGGAGGACACATATGATGATTTTGACTCAGGTTACTCGATTCATTCTGATGAAGACTTTGAGATTTTTGGTACTGAATTTCCTTTCTACCAGGCTCTACAGTATGACCCTTAGCCTGGAGAAATAATGACATTTGACATGAGATGACAATTCTGAGAGCCTTACCTGGACCCATATGACCCTGACTTAGAATTTGACCTGGACTTTAATTTTCTTCCTCCACTCAATCCTCTTTTTTATGAAACTAGATTATTGGTAACTTCCATGAGCAAAATAAACAAGATGAACCCAATTACCGAATTCCCTACACACCTTCTCCCAGTCTACACCGTGGCCTGGAAAGACCATATAGTGTTGGATTACACCACCAATTGGTTCGTATTTATGGAACTCTAATTTCAAGGCCAAATGATCACTTGCTATTGGTATCAAGCTCAAACCTTCCTTTTGTAATCACTGATCCATCTTCAGTTGAGCCTCGCCCAGCTAGAGACGTAAAATTTAGCCCTTGTTGTGAGGCAACCAACACACCTGTAAATACTCTATCTTTCTGTTATTCTCTAGAGTTTGGAAGCACTTAAATGTACATCAAACTCAAGTGCTATCTACCCCTCTATATCTTTGTTTTAAATTTTGCATGAGGACATGCTCATATTTAAGCTTGGGGGGGTAAGGAAAAGATTAAATATTGTGCCAATATCTAGAGTTTTGTCATTTCTTTCAAAATATTTGAAAATAAAAAATGCAAAAAATCAAAAATGAAAAAATTTTTCCTTCTGTTTCTATGTTTTTTATAGAATTACCTACAAAAGAAAAAATTGAAAAATGATGAAAAGTGAAAAAGTGTGTGTTTGCATTGTATGAAGTTATTCGTGGAAAAAAGACAAAAAAATTGCATATATACAAAAATAACAAAAAGAAATAAATTGAATCAAGATATGACCAGTAGATATTAAGAAGTCCCTAACCCTAAGAAATAGTACAAGTAGGGTTTTAACGCTTAGACTCTTCAGGTCTAGTGACATAATTAACCTAGGTGTCCACTATGATATGGATTTGTTCTTGATTCCTTGCCACCTTAAAATAAACTTGAAAATACTAATAAATTGGGATGATAAGTACATGACTTATCATCCCACCCTTTGCTTTAGAAGTCTTGAAAGTCTAAGCATCTACACAAAAATTGCGTTGACTTGTTGTTAGGTAATTATAATGGAAGCTAAAGCACCATTAAACATACAGGAGTAGTATGACTAGCAAGTTGTTGTGGGTTTGATGCCCCATTGGTCGATTGTTTAGAGACCAACTACTAGACCTATCTCCTTGACCATTGCCTTTAGGTACATCTCATACTAAGGAAGCCACCTACTAAGAGAAAAATTAGAAGCACCAAAAAATGATGATATATGAAAAAATATGTATAGAAAAAAAGTGATAGTTACAGAACAAAAAGAAAAAAAATGAAGAAAAAGCAATAGAAAATAAGATTAGCATACATGAATAAGAAGAAAAAAGTTAACATAGCTACAGTTGTGCACAAGCATGGCTGGCAAATTGTCATGGATTTGACACCCCATTGGCCATTTGTCTACAACCCAGCCCTACTCTCTTACCATAAATAAGGCAAAATGGGGAAGTAGAAATAAGAATGCCTATGCAAAAGTAGTAGGGAGAAGCTACTTGGTTGAAAAACTAAACCTAAAGGCAACACTTCACTAGGTCGCCTGGAGTTTGGGGCTACTTAGAATCCATTACAACCACCTTCCAATGAGTTACACTTACACTAATCAGACACTTAGTACTTTTGAGTCTTTTGAATCTTGGGTGGATTGGTTAGACAAAGGAAAGTTACCCCGAAACCCTAAACAAAAACCAAAGAAAAAAATTATTATGAGAAAAAAGAGAGAAAGAGAGAAAAATTATAATTAAGGTAAGGAATTGAGGGCCTGTATTGTGGCAGACACCTAGGTACTGTTGAGTCTTTGACGATGAAATCCTAAGTATTTGTTCTCAGGTCTGGTGACAACTGAATATCTAGAAGTCCAACTCTTGAATCAATATGTTTCTAATAAAGTCCAAAAGAAAAAGAAAAGAATTTATTTTTGGAAAAGAATAAAAAGAAAAAAATTAGATCTTAATCAATCATGCATTTAATTAGTAGAGACTAGCAAGATTTAGGCATGGGAGTATGATTGCACAACAATCATAGGGCCTAATTTGACTAAATTAAGATAAAACCTAGCATACATTCTATGAATATTGCATCCATTACATGCATTGCATGAATACCAGCATCTGTACATTCGTAACTCTAATTTAGTCATTTTATGGTCCATTAGGTAATATTGAGATTTTATGTAGTTAGGATCATAAATTAGGAGCAACATTTGGGATTAAATAGATGTAGAGAAGCCATCTCTGCAATTCTAAAGATAGGGAGAAGAAGCATAAAAGAGACCAGGAGACAAGCAGATTCAGGACAAGCCCAAATTAGCCATGTAGACCCATGCAAAACCATCCTTCACATCCAATTGCACCTATTCACAACCCATTCACATACCCATGGACCATGCACACACACATTTGTGCACACACTAAATGATTAAATGATTGCAAATACATGCGTTCATACACCACCATCCACACACTAAAACACATGTACACCTAATGTGCACAATTAAGGCATTACACACACATTCACATTATTTTATCCACATTAGTTAGTGGGCCTAGTGGCATGTATTACATTGTATTTTTATTTATTTTTCTTTAGGCCTACACACACATAATACAAGCCCACCCACCTAAAGCCCACTACACATCCTAATCAAACCCACTTGGCCTTAACCACATTTAGCCCCCCATGCCACCTTAACCACCTACCTAATCCCACCTTAGGTGGGCACACTCTCTAGCCTCCTTCAAAATGTTCTCTACCCCTTAAGTTGTACCCCTTAACCTATAGCCTAACCTACCCCTTAGGTGCACCATACCTCCACCCAACTTCTATAAAAACCCAACCCCATAGCCAAAAGGCCCAAAACACCCCCCCTGGTCCATTCTCTCTTGGGCAGTAACCTTCTCCTCCTAATTCCCTCTATCTTCTCTGCCTTAGTCTCCTCCATGAGCTTCTTCCTAAGAGCTCTTGTGCCTGCTTGGTTATGGTGTTTAGGTGAAGAGGAGATAGGCCTAGTGCCAAGGATTCTCCTCCCCTCCCAATAGGCAATCTAGCCCATATTGGAGAGGCCACCTAATTCCCTCTACCTCCATTCTCTTTTTACTTTCTTAGTAGATTAGTTTTAATACTTGCTTAGTAAAGTAGTCCTTTCTTTTTAAGCATTTCCTTACTTGCCTTTTAGCTTTTTATCTTACTTAGTAGTTGGTAATATACAGTCTTACACACACTCTCACTCACCACCAACACATAGACGTTCACTCCCCTTGTTCTCTTTTTGCTTTGTATAAATTGGCCTCAGAATCATTACTCAAGGTCTTGTCGCTTCTTTTTTTTTTTATGGTCTTTTCAATTCCATAGGTCCGAGGTGACCTTGGTTATCTCATTGATTGTTATTTTCCTTTCCTATGTACTTTCACTTTATGTTTATTCAATAAAAGTTGCAAGTTTAGTCTTGTGTCCTCATATTGTTTCATTAGTTCTTATTCCAAAAATATAAAAAGAAAGTAAAACAAGCAAAAGACCAAAAAGGATTTAGTTTGTAGTGTTGTGATTCCATTCCTAATACAAAAGACCAAAAAAATTACAAAATAAAAAAGTCGAAAATAATAATATTGAGAGATTGACCTAAGTGAGATGGCGGACTAAAATAGCCTCTCTTAGGAATCTACTCGGACTCACAAATCTAACATCAAAATTCAATTAATGGCCTCATTAATAAAATCAAATGATTAGTGGACTTAGGTGCAAAAGATAAACTACAATGATGACTTAAATGATTCCATCTCGTGCACCTAGTCTCCACTACGCCTATCAGCTGGCCACACAAATCCACTCGTGGTTACTCTCCTGTTGGCAATGAAATTGAACTAGAAGGGGGTGAATAGTGAAATTGAAGCGTGACAAGTAAATAAAATTTTAAATTACACAAATAACACAATAATTTTTTGGTGGAAACCTAAATTGGGAGAAAACCACCACCTAAGTCAACCTTGACTTAGGATTTACGATTGATTGCACAGTAAAAATACACCAATAATTGTGCCATATTGTGCTATTTCCAAGCATTGCCAGTGTATATTAGGTAGACATAGTCACATTTGTAAAAATAGATGCATGCATGCATTTATTTGAGAGGGGAGGAGAGTGAAATAAATGGCCTTGTAATTGACAAATTCTTCAAGTGTTGCCTCACAAAATTTCCATCTTTATTTTTTATTTGATTTTGAATTTCTTCTCCACGGCTGCAAGGCATGGCAGCTCCTCTTCGTGCCATGCTCTGCACAGCCACTACCTAGCAAGCCATGCACAGCCAGGGCATGGCTGTGCTTGCCTTCTTCTTCTTTAAAAAGGGCTTAGCTTTCTTCTTTGCGGGGAGCCTGGTCCACACCCAACACAGCACCTTCCTTCCTTCCAGGCCATCTCCTCCCCTCTCCCCTCCATACGCAGCCTCTCTTCTTCTTGAAGAGCCACGCTGCGGGCAGGAGCAACTCACAGTGGTGCACAACCACCACTGTGAGTCCCACCACTGCCCAACTCATTAAAGAGCTGGTGGGCGTGGTGGTTCCCCGCTCTGATTTCATCGTTCAAAGCATTTCCGCCATTGCCATAGAAGCTTCAAGCTTTGAGGTTCAAGCTCCTCACAGCAGCAGCACGACACCGGACTCTTCTTTCGCGCGCACAGGCCACCACGCACGCCAGCAGCCGGCGCAACTCTTTCTGCATGCGCCAGCAGGTCACCCTCGCCCCTCTCCATGCTCTCCAGCAGCAGACGTAGTCCTTCCGCGCACGTGCCAACTCGCGCAGCAGTGCCCGCACTCACGGAACTGCCAGCAGGCAGTCGCACGAGCCGAGCACTCACTATAGCCACTGTTCACGCTAGTCAGCAGAACACTGTGGCTACAGTGCTGTGACCAGTAAGTTTCTCACTTATCTGGTCACCAGGTGCTCTCTCTCCACGTCGCGATAGTCTGCTGCCCGTTCACGCACGCCCGCGCCCACGTCTCTCCCCTCGCCCGCTCCTGCGTACGCCAGTGCCCGCTTTAGCACTCACCTCTTCGCGCAGTGCGGTGCCCTGCGGTCCTTCCTCTCGTGCTCGCTCCCTCCTGTGTGCGCGCACGTCTTCGCGCGCCTACGCGCCTGCGCGTGCACGTGGTCATCAAACATCGACCACTGTGTCAGATGACTTAACTCTCCGCACTTCTTCAATCCAGCAGAAGCGCTCTCTCTCTCTCTCTCAGCACTCTCTCACTCCTGCAGACACATACACACACACACACACACTCTCGTACACACACACCCACTCATACACTACTCTATACATATATATATATATACATATATATATATATATAAATATACATACATATATACATATATCTATAATTATAAATACATATATATATATATATATATATATATACACACACACACATATACACATATATATAACTATATACATATATATATACATCTATATCTATATCTAGTGATATATACATATACATACATACATATATCTAATTATAAATAAATAAATATATATATATATACATATACATACATCTATTTATACATATATTTACATATCTATATATATATACATATATAGCTACATATACACCTATATAATTATAACCATATGTATATATATATGTATATACATATAGATATATATTTACATATACACATACATATATATATATTTTCATATCACCTACCATATGTTGTATCATGGGAATATCTGCACCAGTTGCTGATATTCCCCAATACACGCGTACAGAAAACATTTTTCGCACACATCTTTCACCCATCCATCCTACACTTCACGCGGCACTTCATCCTATTGGTTGCGTCTTTCTAGACGACGATCGACTCGACACTGTGCTACATGCCATCTCCACCTCCACCCCCACCCCTATATACATATATAATATATACATATATATATACTATATTTACCTTATTTCTATTTCTCTTTCTTGCCATTAAAAAGATAAAAAAAATATACAAAAGAGAAAAGATAATCCTTGACTTGCAGGTACTCAGTCTTGCGAATAGCAAGACTAGTTTTGAAACCCTAATTTGGCTCAAAGCCAAGAACCTAATTTTTATGGTGTACCTCAAGGACAAAAATTATCAGAAAAAAAATATATTAAATAGAAAAACACCAAAAACATAATAAACGAAAGGAAGAGATTCGTTGTAGGAAAGGAGTAGAAACTTCTTCACCTTTAATCCCACTTCCCTGAGTTCGACCCTGGGCCTAAAAGTGACCAAGATAAAATCAAATAGGCCAGGTAAAAAAAAAATTTGTAAAGAGATGGTTAGGCTCGATTTAGGTTAACCACTATACTCATTTCAACGATTAAATCACCATATTAACACAACCTATCCGGGTCTACACCATATCTTTTATGGCGCCATTGTCGGGGAAGTGTGTATTCAAGTAAGTTTTTACTCCATTCCTTTAATTTTTCTCTTCTCACACCCTTCTCTTCACGGGTGTTTTTGTTTTTTGGTGTGCAGGTGAACCAGTTGAAAGGAGAAGGTAGGCAGACGAAGTCGGAGACGTGGACAGATCCAAGGCACGAACGAGAGCGTGAAGACGCCGGCATCGCACTGGAGCTTCGCACATGTTGCTGAATAAGTAGGTCTTTCTTTCTTAGCAACTTAGGTCAACTCGTCACCTTAATAAAAAAAAAAACTAAAGAAACTTCTTGGGATCTCTTGGGGCAAGTGGGTTAAAAATCACTTGTTGGATTGTTTGCCTTCACCCGCACCTCCCCGGGATTTCCTGTCAAACTTCGCATAGCGAAGATCCAAGAATCTTGATTCTTGAATCTTTCACCATGTGAAGTATTCTTTGAGGCAAAAATAAAAAGATTGATTGCCATCCCTCTTTGCCTCATTTATCTGCAATTCGGGATCACCTTTTTGGTGGGGAGACTTGGAATTGAGTTGATTCCAACCCCACCACGACCTTTCACGTGCCTAAGATTTGATCCCGAATACTTCAACCTCAACAATTTGATTTTCTTTATCTTACGATTGAGCCTTGTGTGTGGAAATCATTTTAGTAATTGGGAGACTTGAATTGAAGTGCTTTGGCTTCCTTTTACACTAATTTAAAATTGATTCGTGCATCCACATAGAAATTGTTGAGGTTCCGCAGTGCTCGCATTCGGTTCCATAGGTCGTGATAGTAGCTAACTCAGATCTTTAGGTTTAAGGGCACACTGTAGAGGTTAGGAATTTGATTGAATTAATTTGTCATCAAGTGTACCTTTGCGGCGTCATTTCTCTCATCTCCTTTTCCCTTCTTATCCCCCCAATTCTTCCTGTAGTTGTGCATGTTTGGGAGGAGGTCACAAAACCCGGAACTGTGTGAATTGCCTGATAATTTTAGAAAAGAAGCCACATCATCCTCCTCCTCCACAAATATGGCTGCACGCCCACCCCCAAATCCTGAGGGAGGAAACTGCCCTCAAAACCCACTAGGTGGTGGAGCCTTAGATCCCATAACCCACCTCCAAGCCCAAATGGAAATGTATAATGAACAAATTGAAGCCATAAGGGAAACATTGGAGGAAATGCAGAATCCTCCCGAATGGGAGGAGCCTAGGTCTCTTAGCTCCTATCAGAATCCCACTACTACAGAAACCATAGGACAAATTCGGGTCCCCATGGGCGGGGACGACTTTGAACTGAAACCTAACATAATTGGCCTGATAAATTTTCATTTCCATGGTCTTGCAAGTGAAGATCCTTTTCTCCACTTGGAAGACCTAACCCGATTGTCTAAAATAGTTAAACCAAGAAATATCAGGTTACCTATAGTCCTCATGAAAATGTTCCCATTTTCATTGCGAGATAAAGCGTCGCAGTGGTTACGCACCCTTGGGAGAACCATCCACTCTTGGGAAGAGATGCGAACAGCGTTTCTCAAGAAGTTCTTCCCAATCGGGTGAACCAATGCGCTTCGCCGTGCTATCACCTCATTTACGCAACAAAATGGCGAACAGTTTCATGAGGCATGGGAGAGATATAATGACCTCCTCAGGAAGTGTCTGCACCACGGCCTACCTAAGTGGCATATAGCCCAGATTTTCTACTATGGGCTAAATGAGACTTTGAAGCAGATTGCAGACGCTTCCTGTAGAGGGAATTTCATGAATAAAGACGAGAATGGAACATTCGAATTATTTGAAAATATGAGCGAAAACTCAATGAACAATGCTTCCATTATTGCCTTTAATCGTACCAGCCTGCCCCGTAATGTCCATGATGTTGACACGGGACCCTCCCATTCATCCACTGATCTTAGCCTTATCGCACAAAAATTGGATGAAGTCTCCATCGTGCACAAGCTGGACGAGCTTCTGGCCAACCCTGCCCGTTCTATGGCAAACACCCCCACTTCACCACTTCGTCACAATTCCAATTCTTCCAACACCAGGCCTTTCCCGAGAAACCCCGTAAGACCTTCCTTACCGAGTGTCGCAACGAGCGATTTGGTAAGTGATGTGGATCTGGCTCCCACGAGCCAGTATTTTGACCCGGAGGACCAAGCCTCCATGTGCTCGGAAGCATATTTACATGCAGACGCGTCTTCTGGCATAGAAGACGCTTGCACCCTGGGGAACAACCCATTCTCTGCCACTTATAACCCAGGGTGGCGAAATCATCCGAACTTCACATGGTCCAACAACCCGCAGCACCAAAACCCCGCAGGTGGACCAATGTGACCGTCCGCTCTCGTCATCCCAAGGGACCAGTCTAATCCTATGGCGAATCCACCATCGGGTCCTTGCGTACCGCAAACAGAACATGCATCAAGTCCTCTTGATAAATTGATGCGAATGATGACGGAAATGTCAAAGCGTCATGAAGAGAACATGACCTCTCTTCAGCACCAATTGGCACAGCAGAATGCTGAGATCAGTCAACTACGCATGGTGACTCGATCTCAAGGCACTCTTCCAGCCCAACCTGTTCCAAACCTGCGAAATTTCGTACCCCGTGGTCCTCAACCACAGGTACGACCTTCTCAGGGGCAGGTACACCAAACGCTGCGGGCAGGAGCAACTCACAGTGGTGCACAACCACCACTGTGAGTCCCACCACCACCCAGCTCATCAAAGAGCCAGTGGGCATGGTGGTTCCTCGCTCTGATTTCATCGTTCAAAGCATTTCCGCCATTGCCACAAGAGCTTCAAGCTTTGAAACTCAAGCTCCACACAGCAGCAGCACGGCACCAGACTCTTCTTCCGCGCACACAGGCCACCGCGCATTCCAGCAGCCGGCGCAACTCTTTCCACACGTGCCAATAGGTCTCCCTCGCCCCTCTCCGCGCTCTCCAGCAGCCGGCGTAGTCCTTCCACACACGCGCCAGCTCGCGTAGCGACGCCTACACTCACGAAACCTCCAACAGGCGGTCGCGTGAGTCGAGCACGCACTGTGGCCACTGTTCATGCTTGTCAGCGAAACACTATGGTTACAGTGCGGTGACATGTAAGTTTCTCACTTATTCGGTCGCCAGGCGCTCTCTCTCCACGCCGCGACCGTCTTTTGCCCGTCCATGCACGCTCGCGCCCGCGTCTCTCCCCGCGCCCGCTCCTACGTAAGCCAGTGCCCACTCTTGCGTACACTCGCCTGCTTCAGTGCTTGCCTCTTCGCACAGCGCAGTGCACTGTGGTACTTCCTCCCACGCCTACTCCCTCCTGCGTGCGCGCACGTCTTCGCGTGCCTACGTGCCTGCGTGTGCACGTGGCCATCAGAAGTCGGCTGCTGCGTCAGACGACTTAACTCTCCGCACTTCTTCACTCCAGCAGAAGCGCTCTCTCTGTCTCTCTCACAGCACTCTCTCACTCCTGCAGGCACCTACACACACACACACTCTCGTACACACACACCCACTCACTTATACACTACTCTATACTTATATATATATATATACATATATATATTTATATTTATAATTATAAATACATATCTACATATATGTATAGAGCTACATAATATACATAGATACTCATACTAATATATATATATATATATATACATATACACATATATATAACTATATACATATATTACTATATATATATATACATATATATACATCTATATCTATATATAGTGATATATACATACATACATATATCTATTTATAAATATATATATACATATACATACATCTATTTATACATATATTTACATATCTATATATATATATATATATATATATAATGATCACCAAGTGATTGATGTAGACACATCTATGTAGGTTAAAATGCCTATTCATGAATGTTCCGATGCTTAGATTTGCATTTCAAATTATATATATTACATAGCATGCATCATTCTGCATTTAGAGTAGTTGTGTATATTTTAGGTTAATTATGTCCTTTTTATGGCTAGGAGGGAAGGCGATTTATTTTATGGCCTCGAATAGACGATCTAACCGTACGGAGCTGATCAGGACGATAATCAGAGTCTAATGCCTCCAAAATCGTCAAGATCGGAATCCTGTAACATCATATGGAGTCTGAGGAAGATCAACGGCCAGGGGCAATGTGACATCCATATGGGCTTCAGATGAAAAATCTGACTTACGGATGGATCTGGAGTGACGATTACAGTCCGACAGCATGGAAATCAAATCGATTCAAGCACCGTGGCATCCTCCGCAATAGAAAGAAGACGGATGGCCTAGATGGCACCACGTGGCACCATCCAAGCTAACCAACACCGACCAGCAGCAACTGGAAGGCGCCCCCTCATCACCTTCACCTCCATTCCCAACCGTTGGATCAAGATACAACAACTAAGAAGATCTCTCCACCGCTTGCCCATAAGACATCTTAGCATAATTAGAGCTGGCTTGCCACATTGGTTGAAGTGCTAACCGCCAAGAGAGGGGCATAGTTTCGAGACCTGTAGACCCCCAAATCAGCAATTGGAGGCACCGACTACGCGCACAGCCACTGGCACAACAGCAAGCACGCACGCACATAGGCGTGTGCACAGCCACCTGCATCGCAGCGCTAGTGCTCACAACAAGGGGCGCATGATGTGCGGGCCAGCAGGGGTAAGGGTTGGCGTAGATCTTCAGCGACAGCTTGGGCGGACATTTAGTGACACTTACAGGTGTCACTAATTGCTTGTAGGTGCAAGGATAGCTGTGGGCGTGAGTGATGGAGGTGCGATCTTCAGCAACTGCTGCAGGGGTCTTTGGTGATGCTTGCAACTATCACTACAGCCCTATACACGAATTTCTTGCTCTTCCCCCCACTATAAAAGGACCCCTACACCTCCGTTCTTCACAATCTCTACCTACTCTACTCCCACCTTTTCCTAAGCTCTAGTAGCCTACCAAAGCTCCATTAGAGCTTAACTCTCATGCTCCTATTTTCCACCAAATATTCATCCTTCATCCCACCACCTTCATAGGTTGCCTTGGAGCCGTCCTCCCACCTCCATCCCGGTAGAAGATCGCCTTCATCTCCTCACCTCCATTCTAGAGCCTCGGTGAAGCATTCCTCTACTCGGCATCCTCCTACATCTCACCTCCATCGTCCTGCATCTCGCCTCCTTCATCCAAGCTTCCACCAGGCACCGTCGTCTTGCTGAACAACAGATTTAGGAGATTTCTTCTCATCCCTATCTCTTTTATGCTTTCGTAGATTATTGTAATAAACATTGGAGTGATATATCATATTTGTTCCATCTCATTTTGTGAACTTATCTTACTTGTCTTTTTATTTCAAAAACACAAAAATAACAAAACCTCAAAATACCAAAAAGAAACAAAATGAAGTGCGATTTTGAAACACGATTCATCATTTTGGCACCGTTGCCGGGGAGACAACACTCAATTTTTTTTCTCGCATTTTCCTGCATTAGTTACATATTTTTCTAACCTATCTTTCTTCTTCGATTTATTGCCTTGTAGGAACCTGATCAGGGAGCCGAAGGCAGTAGATTGTAGTAAAGTGTAGGTAGAGACATTTGTAAGTTATTCCCCCCACCCACCCACTAGATTTCCATTCCATAACCTAATAACTCAAAATCAAATCAACTTAGGTGCTTGCATAAACCCTAGGATAGATTTGATTGTTTGATTGTCACTTCGTCTCTTCTCACCCACCCACATATATTAAAAAATAAAAAAATACTCTTCTCTTGTGGGATTTAATTAAAAGAGACACACTTAAAACCCACAAATTCTCATCCTAAGGTGCAAAATCACTTCGATTCTACCGCTTAACCAGGATCTGACTTGTGGACCCAGTACACTTCAACTCAATACACATAAGTGAGTAGAAATTTGAATAGGTTAAACATCTGTGTGCCTTAACTAAGTGGTGCAACAGGCCAATTGATTAACTAAGTGATTTTCCCAGGGGGTAATTAAATGTTAAATGGTCCTAAAAGGCTAACAAATGGGTTAGAACAGACTGAAAATGGTTTTTCACGTGTTTTGAGAATTAAATGACTTCTGAAACCACAAAAATTGATCCACTTAATTAACTGAGGTTTTGGTCAAGATAAACTTCACCTAAACCTTCTAAAATTCATAGAAAAATATTCTTTAGGGTTTGGTATCTTCAATTTGATTATCAGAACCCATCTTGACCTAAAACAAAGTCTTAAATAGATATTTGCCCTAATTTAGGTTTTTGCATAAATTATCCAGTCAAACATGGTGAAAACCAAAATCCACTTTACCATTGGATCTATTAGGTCCAAATTAGGTTTGTACCAAAATTTAGGCCCAATCTGAGATTGTCTTGACCTAGTTTACAACTTGATCCTATCTGATCACACATATGCCCTTAACTTTCAAAATCCTTACAAAATGGCCCCTAACTTTATCGTCATTTTCACAAAAATGTCCCTGCCACCATTAATTCTATTCCTACAAACTCTGGCGAGCTAAAATTGGCAAGTTCTCTTTGATTCCTTGACGAATCCCTCTCAGATTTGAAAGGGAAGTTCGTCAAGGAATTCCAATCCTTTTGAGCCAATTCCCGTGCCCTAAAACCTTCCCAATCTCTCATGTGAATGCATGAGAGATTAAGGTATCCTAAAAATCCTATCTCCAGCAAAGCTTTCTAAGCTTGGGAAGTTTGTTTCCCAAGCTCGAAACTACCTCTAAAGGCCTATAAAACGACCTCTAAATCAGGCCGAACTCCCCACGCTCGAATTCGGCCTTGAACACCTCTAATTCCTCTCTTCTTTCTCAACCAAAGTGCTCCTTGACATCCGACGACTCTCCTTGCCTCCTCTCTTCCTCCGTTCCCAATACCGATGACGAAGCCTCATTCCTCTCATTCCTCTGCTCCTAGCCATACCAGTAGGAGCCTCTCCCCCATCCTCGTCGTCGTTTCCTACCTACTGGAGCTTCTTCTTTCTCCGACGCTGGCCATACCGCAACCAATGCCATCTCCACTCCCCGTTGTCCACTACCTCTCTCAAACAACTCCTCATCTTCCCCTCATTACAACAACAACTTCAACACTTCATTTCAACCCTGCCAACGCCCTTCGCGACTCCATCTTCCATCTCACTGGCAGACCTCCGACGAGTGCTAGTGGCCAAAACAGACCACCTACTCTGCCGCTCTCGCACTCCACACCTTCACCGTTCACTGTAGATCAAAAGCCCTAACTTAGTTAGGGCTATTAATCAATCCCATACTCCCCCGAACACCACAACCTTCACACGCACAGACCGACTTTGCCCCACACACACTGACCTCGCCATGCCACACAACCACCACCGTTGCACTCGCCGTGGTCTGAAGATCGTTCCTGAGCTTTCTGACATAGCCATTAGACCGTATTTGTCTTTTCAGGTGCTGGCCCCCAGCACCATTAATGCCAAGCTTTGAGCAAGACTAAAGTTGCTTCTTAGCTGATAGCTCCAGGTCTTCGACTCCA
Organism: Thalassia testudinum; assembly: GCA_037157565.1. NCBI lineage: Eukaryota > Viridiplantae > Streptophyta > Magnoliopsida > Alismatales > Hydrocharitaceae > Thalassia > Thalassia testudinum. Next base: position 2,982,134 of record JAZHRO010000080.1, read on the forward strand.
GACAAAGTAGATTTGGTCTAGGAACACCCTCGCCTGGTCAATTGGAGGCATTGACCGCTCCTTGCTCACGAATTGGATGAAGGCATCAGCAGCAGCGTGCACGAGGAAAGGGGGACGGATAGTCCCACATTGGATGTTTATGAGCGGTTGCAGTCGCATAAATTGAATTTGTGCTTCAGCCTTGCTGCCTCTGACACAAGGGGTGAGAGGTCCCTCACACCCCTCACTCGGCCTCGTCCGCAACACTGCCCCCGTGGATTTGGCTTGGTCTGATTACACGCCTAAACTATACACTCCTCACTCACCACCCACTGCCGATGAGCCTGGACCTAGGTGCGCTCTAGGTCCAACTACCCGTATACCCGGCACTGTGGAAGGCTCTGAGAGAGCGTGACCCAAGGAGAGAAAGAGAGGAGAGCTTGCATGGGGTAGGGGAGGGTTTTGCTCTCTGGAGAATTGGCTGACAGTTCACCAAATTTGAGAGCCTTTCCCCCTCTGCATAAAGAGGAAGAGAAGGAAAAGAGTAGAGAAAGAAGAAGAAAAGAGGAAGAGTCTAAGAAGAAGAAAAGAAGAAGAGGAAGAGAATAAGAGCCGTAGTAGTAGAAGAGTCTGTGAAGAAAGAAGGAAAAGCAAGAGAAGAAGAGAAGAAGAAATCAGAGAAAGAAGAAGAAGCATAGCACTGTTCATCAGACATTTAAGACGTCTGATCATTCAATCAGACGACTGACCTGAGTTTATTTCTACATAACTATTGAGTTCCATTTGATATTATTGTAGGGAGTAATTGGTGATTCAAATCACCATTTTATGCCCTTCTTTTTGCAATTTGACATTTAATATTATTGCTACATTATTCTAAGTCAATTCTTGATCGTAATTTCTTATCTCTATTGTTTAAAATTACAATCTTGAGAATCGAATTCCTACTTGCTCCCAACGAATGACCTTGGACTTTTCGAGTATAAATTTTATCTACTTTTCTCAAGATTTTGACTATACTGCAACGCAATGATTTAGAACATCTATCTCGCCCGATTAACAGTGGTATGGCTGGCAAGTTGTCGGTGGTAACAGCTCATCAGCAAATGTTGGAACCTTGTTCCATATCTTGTTTTGGTGTTAACAAACTTATTATGAATTAATATTTGCAATTGAGTTCTTTTTAGATTTAGGTGAAGAATAAGGCAAACAGGAAGTGATGGAGGCATGATGATTAGAAAGAGAAGATGATGACAAGGAGGAGGCAAGATGACAAGGATGAGTCGAGGAGAAGAAGATCATCTTCGACCTTTATTTTTTTTAGTTTAGTTTTTTTATTTATAGAATGTATGCCTCTTAATAAAGGCATATAACTTAGATCGTAAAAATAATTGGAGATAAATTAGGATTAATATTGCGATCATTTTCAAAGAACGTAATTGATTAAATCACTTAAAAAAGGTACTTGTTAACCCACAAGTATCGGTACATGTGAGTTACAGGTTTGGGTTTTTTCATAGAAACAAACCTGTATCCTGCGAGTACTGGTACTCATGATCAGTACCGGTATAGGAGGTAACGAGTATCGATACTAATGATCAGTACCAGTACAAGTGGGTTACAGATTTGTGTTAAGAGTTTGATAACACTAAAACAAGATATGGAATAAGTTTCCAACAATCTTCCCCTTTTTGGTGTTGACAAAACTATCTTGCAAGAAAGGTCTATAAATCTCAGGGTTTGAAAGGTACTAACTTGAAAGGACCCACAAAAAAATGGGTACCTAGGAAAGATATTTTACATTATTTTGTAGGAATATATTAAAGAGATTAGTGAGTGTTCAAGGCACACAACGGAACGTTTCAACCTTTCTATAGGTTGAATGATGACCAAGAATGATGGCCTAACGGAGCTTGGTACCCACATTCATCATTTTACTATTGGTAAATTTTATGGTATGATATTCTTGACCTTTTCATTTTGTTGGTTGACAAAAAGAGGGAGAAAAATAAAGGGCAAATAGTAATACTTTTAGGGGGAGCATACATTAAGGGGGAGGATTAAATAGTTTATTTTTCTTTCATATAACATTACTAAAAATAGTCTTGCCTTTAGTATATCTATTTGCAACATAATTTTGTTAACACCAAAATAAGATATGGAACAAGGTTCCAACAATCTCCCCCTTTTTGGTGTTGACAAAACTATCTTGCAAATAGATATACTAAAGCCAAGATTATTTTTAGTAATGTTATTTGAAGGAAAAATAAACTATTTAATCCTCCCCCTTAATGCATGTTCCCCCTACAAATATTACTATTTTCCCTTTATTTTTCTCTCCTTTTTTGTCAACCAACAAAAATGAAAGGGTAAAGAATATCATACCATAAAATTTACCAATAGTAAAATGATGAATGTGGGTACCAAGCTCAGTTAGGCCATCGTTCTTGGTCTTCATTCAACCTATAGAAAGGTTAAAATGTTCCATTGTGTGCCTTGAGCACCCACTGATGTCTTCGCTCTATTCCTGCAAAACAATGTAAAATATCTTTCCTAGGTACCCATTTTCTTGTGGGTCCTTTCAAGTTAGAACCTTTCAAACCCTGAGATTTATAAACCTTTCTTGTGTTAGATCTATAATTCTTGGGATTTTTGGCCTTTTGGTACATCCATGCATGTCTAGGTGCATGTGATTCATTTTGTGTATTCTTTTTACTTTGAAAGTTTGATTTTAGTGTATCACAAAATTCAGTATTTAACCTAGTTGTTGTTTTAAGATTATTTAAAGTTCCCTCAAAATGCTCATAAATATCTTCTAGCTCTACTATTTTTGCATGCAATTGATTATTAATCTCTTTTTCCATTTCTAATTCCATTTCTAAACATGATTTTTCTAATTCTAATGTTTGATAATTATTCTTTAAAACCTTATTTTCCTTTTTAAATGACTTAGCTTTATGATATAGTTCTTCATAAGCTTCTAATAATTCTTCAAAAGAGAAATCAAGGTTTACCTCATTGTCAGTATCTTCCGTAGTTGCTGCCAAACATAGATAAGCGACCTCGTTGTCATCCGATTCGCTAGAGTCGGTGTCCATGTCGAAGTTGCTATCATCCCATGTTGCTTTTAAAGCTCTCCTCTTCTTCATGACTTCTTTTGTGTCTTTCCTTTTGTCTTCCTTCTTCTTGTTCATAGGGCAATCCTTCCTCAAGTGCCCCTTTCTCTTGCACTCATAACAAATAACATTAGTTGAAACTTTATTGATTTGCTTACCTTGCTTTTGAAGAAATCTCTGAAACTTCCTTGTAAGTATCTCCATCTCTTCATCTTCGGATTCCGAGATTGTTGAGTCCGAGTCCACCTTAATTGCTATAAAAGCAATATTCTTCCTTTTGCTAGACATCTTCCCCTCCTCATTCTTCTTCATATTTTCTAGTTGGACTTCGTAAGGCATAAGGCTACCAACTAGATCATCCAAGGGGAGAGTGAAGAGGTCCTTTACCTCTTGGATGGCTGTGGTCTTTGGAGACTAATCACTTGTAAGAGATCTTAAGATCTTCCTTATAATCTGCTCTTCGTGAACTTCACTCCAAGGTTCTTTAGGGGGTTAACTATTTCCCCAAACCTTGTGTACATGTCTTTGATCGTTTCTCCTTTGGTCATCCTGAAACACTCGTAATTTTTAGTTAGAATTGAGATACAAGTTTCCTCTAACTTGTTTGTACCTTCTTAGGTGACCTTGAGAGTGTTCAAAATTTTGTATGTGGATTCGCATTCCAAAATTCAGTTGAACTCTTCCCTTTACAACACACAATAAGGTGCATTCATCGCCTTTGTGTTGCGTACGATCCTTTTCTTCTGATCCGTTGTCCACGCTACTCCTTCTTGTGGCTCCAGATCCGAGTACTTCTAAATGAGGGTCCAAGCCTCCACATCCATTACTTTGAGGAAGACTTGCATCCTCCTCTTCCAATACCTGAATTCCTTCCCATCGAAATAGGGAGGACGGGTGGATGATTGTCCTTCGGTGCGCCTTGATGTAGATGTCGTTACAAGTTGATTTGTTATGTCTTCTCGCAACCTCACTCTGATACCACTTGATAGGATCAAAATAGATTGGATGTGGCTACGCACACAAACACTCAAGCACAATATTAGTAATAACAAGAAAGATTTGCACAATCAATTCAAACCACAAAGGACCCAAAGTGTATAGTGGTTCCCCACTCACTTGGGTGCTCCACTACTTAAGCCTCCCAGCTTAGGGTTTTAAACCCGATTCCCTCAACCCCGAAGGAATCAATTTACTAAATCGAGGTAATTAATGGGTTATCTAAACCCAAGTATAATAACAGGTTTGTTACAACCCAATGAGCAACAAGCTCAAAATACAAATAAGAACTGGTGTAAGAAAGAGAACTCTTACAAAAATTCCTATGCCTTCCAACAATAATTAAAATGAATACCAATTTGAGAGCCTAGAGATTGCGCAGCAATCATAGGTCTTAGTTGACCAAAATTAAGCTAGAACTTAGCATAAGTTAGGGTAATTCAAGCATGCATATGCATTATCTACATCTTTACTGCTTTCCTTTAGCTATGCATGAAATAATGTTATAATGTGCTAATTAAGTGCATTATGTCAATTGTAGGCAATAAGCTGATCAGGAGTTGGATTTGGAGCAGGATCTGAAGCTGGATCAGGAATAACGGGAGTTGCAGCAGAGCTAGAGTAGAAGGTTTAGATTAGATGTAGGAATAATAATGTAAGGGAGTTAAAGGTTTGCTATTCTATTAAGTAGGAATAAAGAGTAAAATGTGAAGAGCTTAGGTCCATCCTAGCCCGAAGATAGCCTAAAGACTTCTCCAAGCCTTAGCCACCTTTAGATTAGGTCATAACACCCTAGGAAGCCCCGGAACCCTAGTTCCAACCCTTATCTGGATGTCTAAATAAGTTATAGGATGTCCAGGACCCTTAGCCAACTCCCGCACACCTCAAACCCACTTCTACAGTGTTATTGGACGTCCAGACACTTTGTCAGGCGTCCAATTTCTACAGAATACCCAAAACAGAATCTTGGTTTCCCCCTGACTCAGATTGGACATCCAGAACTAAAGTCTGGACTTCTGATTTTTGAGTATAAGTTGGCTGATCACATTTTTGGACATCTGGTTCTGGTCTCCAGTCCTTGTTTTGAGATTCAAGTCTTGATCTTGTTTCTCTAGCTCCTTAGACATAATCCCAACCCCATAGGAACCTAAATTAAGGTATCCTAACCCTAGTACATCACCTCGAGACCTACCTAACGACCTAATTAGGTCTTCACCAAACCCAATTGACTTAGATCAAAGTCAATTACCTTCATCTAACTCAATTGGACTCATTGAGTCCAATTGAGCTTAGATCTCAACCCATAAAAGTTCAATTGGACTTAGTGAGAGTCCAATTTACCTAAACCCAACCTAATTGAGTTATTTCACTCTCAATTTGGTTCACACTCATCCATTTAAACTTAGCTTAAATTTAATTTCATTTTCCCCTTAGCAATTAGGGTTTGTAACCCTAATTCAAGACATACACCTACCTAAACCCCTTAGGACCTAACCTAGACCACCTAGCCACATAGAGCACAACCACACACACACACACACACACCCATTCACGCACACACACTTCTCTAGAGTTCTCTATAACTCTCTTGAAGTGGCACCACCTCTTGGTTGCCAAATTTAGCAACCAAGAGGCATTCAAATTGAGATCCACATTTTTTGGATCTCAAAAAACACCTCTATCCTCTCATGGCCAGCCACTCTTGGACTGTCTCTAGAGAGTTCCACACCTTTCTAGAGAGAAGCCCTTGAGTCTATAAAAAGGACCAATGGGCAGCCAATTGCACCATTCACATCCATTGGCACCAATTCACATTCTTGGCACCACCTCCACTTAGGTTAGACACTCCATCTCCACGAGTTCACCACCACCATGTAGGACACCATGCCGGGATGCTGGATCACCCCTCTCTGTCTCCAAGGGTTGGCCTAAGCTCCATTGTCCGCCCCTCATTCTCCTCCCGACCACTCCAAGGCCATCAGGGACCACCCCTGAATGCCCTTTCATTCTACTAGATGTAGATTAGTAGTTTAATCTCTTCATAGTTTTACTGCTTTTTATTACTACTTAGTAGTGTAGTCCTTATTCTCTCTGAATGATGCATGCAAAACCCCCCCGTAGATTCTTATATGCGATCATTTTCTGGTAGCTAGATTTTCATTTTAAGCATTTCTGTACAAGCTTTCCTCTATGTTTCATGTTGCAAGCACCTCTCCAATTGATTGAATGAAAGATACATTTTCATATATATCTCTATATGTTTGAAATCACCATGAGCTTAATGATTTTCATTCTTTTTGTGTGATTCAAGTTGCCTGCTGTTCACTTATGTATATATATATATATATATAAAGGAAAACAAATGCCTCCCAGAGACGAACGACCAGGCTCAGGTCTCATAATTTTTACAAACTTATTTTTGACGAATGTTTTTGTGCAACTATACTACGATTTGGACGACTTTCAAAATGCACGAAAATGACTTCCTATCAAATGGCACCATTGTCGAGGAGGCAACGTCATTTTCCTTGATTTTGATCTTTTAATCTATCACTGACAAATTTGCCTCTACTTTATTTTTTGATGTGCAGGACAACACGGAAAAGGAACGGGATCTACGCACACAACGAGCACGGGAAAGAAATCAGGTGCACATCACATTCTCTTAGATTAGGTTTTTTTTTTGAACCCTAGGACTAGAGCTACTTCCTGCAATCTCTTTTGAAAAAAGAATATTTTACTCATTTTCGTGAAAAAAAATCAAAAAAAAATTTTGAAAAAAAATCTAGATTAGGTATCTTTTGAATCTTAGGTTAGTTTGAAAAAAAAGAAAGATATTTTCCTTGAATCCTTTGAAAATTTCTTTTAAAAAAAAAGTGCAAAAGTTTTGAAAAAAACAAAAAACATTTTTAGTGGAAAGCTTAGATTTCAAACTCAAACCTCTTTAAAAAGCTTTTCCACCATCTTCTGATTTTCGGCCAGATTTCAAGTCTTATTTAAAATTTCAATTGCCAAAATATTAGTAAGCAAAAGATTTTGAAATTTGGCCTAAACCTTCATTTTCAAACCATCTTTTAAACACCACGGTTCTTTTGAAAAAATTTTAAGTATAATTTTTTTAAAAATTTGTGAAGTGAACGGGGTCAGACTGACCCAGATTCAAGATTTTTCAAATTTCAAAAAGCAATTCCAAGCAATCTGTGAATTTGTTTTAACTAAAAATGGTGGGGTTTAAAAGATGATCTCATTGGCTTTATTTTCCATATTTTTCCCAAATTTTTGAAGGTCAATTGATACTATTTCAAAATGAAAAATCGACAAGGGGTCAAAATTCCAGATCTGACCCCCTGACATTCAAAAATCTCTAAAAATTTGGTTGAAATAGTAAAATTCCAAAAAATATTCTCTGGAAAGATAATTGAAAGAGGAATCTACTCACAAAATTTCAAATTAATTGGATTCCATTTATTATCAAGAAACGAATATTACTTTTGTGGTCTGCTGAAATAGAAAAAATCCTAGAATTGCATGAACCTTAGGTTGAATCTTTAGGGTTACAACTTACAGACCACACTTTGGGCTAACTTAGACTTAATCAAGTCTAGTACTTAGCTAGTGAGCTTGGTAACCTTGTGAACCACTTACCAAGAGAAAACCCCACTAAAGAAAATGAGCTAAAATCAATTATAAAACACGAAATCAACCCGAATTCGTTGTCATACTACTGGGTGTTTTTAACCCCTCTTGCCAAACCTGGTGACTAAGTATGCGGGGTAGGGCCAAACGACCGTGGATCGAGGGTTAACGGAATCGAAGGCATAAGCCAAAGGAAGAACCTTCCCTTTAGTCCCCTCGTAACCAGACTGGCTGGGTTAGCTTGAGAGGTGGGAATCACTTTCAGTTGGTTGTATGACAAAATTCTTCAAGAATTCAGACTTCTAACGAAAAATCTGGTCACATGATCCTTAAGGACCATTTGATTGACAGGGCCTTAGCCTTGTCCTGCTTGGCTACACCAACCCAAGGGTTGGGTGGTGTATGTAAGGAAGGAGGTCACTTAGACCTCAACTGATTGGACCTTGGGAGCCGCTCCCAAGGAGGTGAGTCACTTCTTCTATCTACTTAGCCGCAATGGCTAACCCTTGATCAGGACCTAATCAGGATCCAAAAGAGCTGGACCCACGAGCTTATCTGAGAGCCCGGGTCACTGAATCAGCTCAACCTTGGGATCAGAACCAAAGGTGGCGAAGATGACTTTTTACTTCGCCTGATCCTTCTCGGGTTACCAAAATGGTTAACCCATATCCTAACTTTGGATATTATGATCCATACCAGCCGGTTCCTCAAAGGATTGCATCTTATAACCCAGGATATGGATTTCATACTCTTGCTTCTCACCCATGGAATATGGGTAGACCTGATTCACCCGTGGAACCCCTGAAGAGCTACCGGTGCATATGCGACCGCATTATAGAATATAGAGAGCTATAGCTAGTGCTAAGGAAAAGGTTGCATCTTATCTACACGAAATCCAAGCTATCATTGAGCTGAACCAAAGACAAAGTTGGATTCTGCACCAACAAGCTGTGATGGAGCTCCTTCAGGAAACAGCAGAGATAACAAGGTGAATGGGACAAAATTGGGAAACTCAAGAACTATTGCATTTGAGATATCAAGTGGAAAATAGCCTTGAAGACCTCGAAAAATCTGAAATGACTACGCCGGAAGAACACACAGAAGATTCTCGAGAACAGATGCCAGAAGATAATTCAGGGGAAGAAGAACCTAGCTTGGATATGAGACAGGAGCAGGAAGTATGTCGAATGGGTTCATCTGAGAACTCCATTCTAGAAATTGAGGAGGAAAGGACTAATATCTCCAGGATTGAGCCACAATCGGATTATCCTAAATCCTGGGAGATACCTCGTGGGTTAGAAAACCCAACTAAGATAAGGGAGGTAGATCCAGTTGAGGATATGGATCTTGAGGTGAACATTACATGTGACACTACTAATCAGCCTAAGCCACTTCCCATTGTAGGTGAACTTGTGCTAGAGCCAACATCTTCCATTCTGCAGTCTTCTTCTTTCACCTACATCCCTAATTTGGATGTTAGAGATTCTGAGATGACACTTTCTATCCCTGATCCTGACATCCAAAGACTAGAACTAGCTATGGATAACTTGAACGAAGAAATAAATATTCTACCTAAGGCAGGAATTACTGAGGAGCCCAATGCATATGAGGGTGAAGCTTCGAGCAGAATGAGCTGGGGACGCACCTATCATCTGAGTCAATGGTTTAACCCAATGCCTGAGGAGTCAGCCTCCGATGAATTAGAAATGAGTACTAATGAGGATGAAGTAATTTCTGATGAGGATTTCAGTGACCTCCCCACAGATCTTCTACTTTCACGAATACCCCCATATGAGCTGGAGCCTAGAGAGGGGCATGATCTTTGATGTCAATTACTGCTATGAGGATCCCTATGACTTAGATTCTGGTTCTGAGATACATGTTGATCTATTCCCTTAGCAACTTCCTACTGAAGTGTGGGACATGATAAATCAGCTAAATCAACATCATGGTCCCCCCTCTGATTATCCTCTATTTTCCACCACTACTCCACACTTTCTTATAGCTAGACTTTTTGGAGTAGGGATGCACAATCAGCTTGTTCGCATCTCCGGACCACTGATTCTAGGGGCATATGAGCACATCTTTCTTTTAATCTTGATTGGCTCCTATGTAAGAACTGTTACATCTGATTGAGTTTTCACCTAGCTGGAGGCGTTAAACTCAGCACATATAGATAGCATATATCCCACATTTCACCATCAGTTATACATAACCATTTTTACACATAGCATAGTTTTCTTTTAGCCTATTTCCTTTTCGTATATTGCATGCTAACAGGTTGGCTAGTGCTGAATATAATTTCAGGAGCAATTACAAGTGATTTCTACCCATTCTCTCCCTGTAGTATTTATTTTCTTTTATATTCATGCATGAGGACATGCAAGAACTTAGGCATGGGGGGATAGATATAGAAAAATTGAAAAAAATTTTTGCCAACCCTTAGGAAAAACCTCAGAGCTGCATGTAAAACGTACTTTAGGACCCTAAATAAAAGAACAATCGACTCCACCTCCAATGCTTGCATTGGAGCTAGAAATCGTCAGCAACAACTATTTCCGACTCACCCGCTCACCTCTTGTTCTAAATTTAGGGTCAAGCTGAATGTAAACCGATATGGGAATTTCACGAAGTAAAAATTATATGAGGTTAATTGTTCATAGCATATATACATATTGCATTCATGAATAAGATTGTTTTATTAAGAGAATGCATTAGGGATTCTATCCTCTAGTTGATTCCTGTAATCTAGAATCTAGTGCAACTTTTCACACACACCTAGAATTTGCAATGGATTCACGGTGAAGGCTGATAAATGTCTTTAGTATATCGAGAAAAAGCAGTGCTTCCTTTTCTGAACCCTTGGATAGTGTTTTGGGAGTCAGGCATATTTTCTTCCAAAAATCCACCAAATAGTGTGAGATGAGAGTAGAGTGTACTGGTGCTCTAAGATTAGTACAAGGAATCTGGAGTCTTAGATAATTAGGTGATGATACTCAGAGATTAGGCATAGTTTTCACTCAATTCCTACGTATACATTTTGTGTGAGCATTGAGATCTACCAAATAAAGCAAATACGCAGAGAGAAAGTTCTTATAAAACTAAGGCTAAGGTGGATGATTACAACCATTCTTTATGGAATCCTTGGCTGAAGGAGGGTATTGACGTCAAGGTCAGAAATACACCATCCTATCCATCTCTCCCACTGCCGTGAGTAGACACTTCCACCAAATAAGCCACCCAATGTCTCTTGAGTACCAGCAATCCCTAATAATGCCTCCTCAATAAAGTTCATGGATGTGTGCTAGTTTTGTATATGTTGAAAAAAAAAAGAGTAGAATTGAGAAAGAAAAAAAAATTAGAAAAAGAAGAAAAAGCAAAAAAAAAAGAGTGAATATTTAGTTCAGTTGCATTGAGGTAATACCACCAAATAAATTTGAGAACCACCAAATATAGCCTTAACTTATTTTTTGTGTGTTTATGACCGCCCGAATACTGGCTGAGGAATTCTGACTTAGTGTTAGGGTTATGAGAACTCAATTAAAGTGTTAATGCCTAGTAAGACCACCAAATACAGGTCATATATGTGAATCTGGTGAGGTTGTGAGCTCTAAGAAAAAGAAAGAAAAGAAAAAGAAAAAGAGAAAGAGAGAATGAATACAAAGGAATCAAAAGGGAGCATAGTTTTTCTCATCTTTCTCTGAGTTGAGTTACTTAGTAGTCTGGGAATCTAGATTCTATAGTATTAGTCTCTATGTAGTACCAAGTGAGAGTGAGCCACCAAATATATAATCTTTTCCCTCAGAGATCCTCTACATAAGCCTAAAGCTGGGGTGAAATTCATAGAATATCTTGAATACCCTGAGGGAAGAAGTCCGCCTATCCTGCTAGAATTTTTACTAGGGGTCAAGTATAGGCTTTAGAGGTGAATCAATTTTTCACTCGAATCCGTTGCAAAAGTTACATAGCTGCACTTTCACGATTGTTTGGATTTCTAGAGCATAGGATGAAAACAAAAGGAGAAAAATCTCTATGCATACACTTGATAAAATAATCAGTCCCATAGGGACCCTTGTTGTAAATAATTTAGTCTTGCATTTGCTAGGGGCTAGCAAGATTTAGGCATGAGGGTATGATTGTACAGCAATCATAGGTCTTAATTGACCTAAATTAGGCTAGAACTTAGCATAAGTTAGGGTAATTCATGCATGCATATGCATTATCTGCATCTTTACTAATTTCCTTTAGCTATGCATGAAATAATGTTATAATGTGTTGATTAAGTGCATTATGTCAATTGCAGGCAATAAGCTGATCAGCAGCTGGATCTGGAGCAGGATCTGAAGCTGGATCAGGAATAACGGGAGTTGCAGCAGAGCTGGAGCAGAAGGCTTAGATTAGATGTAGGAATAATATTGTGAAGAAGTTAAAGGTTTGCTATTTTATTAAGTAGGAATAAAGCAGTAAAATGTGAAGAGCTTAGGTCTATCCTAGCCCTAGGATAGCCTAGAGACTTTCCCAAGCCTTAGACACCCTTAGATTAGGTCACAACACCCTAGGAAGCCCTAAAACCCTAGTTCCAACCCTTATCTAGACGTCCAGATAAATTATAGGATATCCAGCACCCTTAACCAACTCCCGCACACCTCAAACCAACTTTTGCAGTGTTATTGGACGTCCAGACACTTTGTCAGATGTCCAATTTCTGCAGAATACCCAAAATAGAACCTTGATTTCCCCCTAACTCAGATTGGATGTCCAGAACTGAAGTTTAGACTTCTGATTTTTTAATATAAGTCGTCTGATCACATTTTCGGATGTCTGGTACTGGTCTCCAGCCTCTGTTTTGAGATTCAAGTCTTGATATTGGATCTCTAGCTCCCTAGACCTAATCCCAACCCCATAGGAACCTAAATAAAAGTATCCTAACCCTAGTACATCACCTCTAGACCTACCTAAGCACCTAATTAGGTCCTCACCAAACCCATTTGACATAGATCAAAGTCAATTGCCTACATCTAAGTCAATTTTACTCATTGAGTCCAATTGAGCTCAGATCTCAACCCACACAAGTTCAATTGGACTTAGTGAGAGTCCAATTGACCTAAACCCAACCTAATTGAGTTATTTCACTCACAATTAGGTTCACACTCATCCAATTAAACTTAGGTTAAGTTTAATTGCATTTTCCCCTTAGCAATTAGGGTTTGTAACCCTAATTCAAGACATACACCTACCTAAACCCCTTAGGACCTAACCTAGACCACCTAGCCACATAGAGCACGACCACACACACACACACACCCATTCATGCACACACACTTCTCTAGAGTTCTCTAGAACTCTCTTGAAGTGGCGTCACCTCTTGGTTACCAAATTTAGCAACCATGAGGCATTCAAATTGAGATCCACATTTTTTGGATCTCAAAAACCACCTCTATCCTCTCATGGCCAGCCACTCTTGGACTCACTCTAGAGAGTTCCACATCTCTCTAGGGAGAAGCCCTTGAATCTATAAAAAGACCCAATGGGCGGCCAATTGCACCATTCACATCCATTGGCACCAATTCACATTCTTGGCACCACTCACTTCATTAGCTCCACCTCCACTTAGGTTAGCCACTCCATCTCCACGAGTTCACTACCACCATGAAGGATATCATGCCGGGATGCTAGATCACCCCTCTCTCTCTCCAAGGGTCAGCCTAAGCTCCATTGGTCGCCCCTCATTCTCCTCCCGACCACTCCAAGGCCATTGGGGACCACCCTTGAATGCTCTTTCATTCTACTAGATCTAAATTAGTAATTTAATCTCTTCATAGTTTTACTGCTTTTTATTACTGCTTAGTAGTGTAGTCCTTATTCTCCCCGAATGATGCATGCAAAAACCCCCCCTTAGATTCTTGTATGCAATCATTTTTTGGTAGCTAGATTTCCATTTTAAGCATTTCTGTATAAGCTTTCCTCTACATTTCATGTTGCAAACACCTCTCCAATTGATTGAATGAAAGATACATTTTTATATAAATATCTATATGTTTGAAATCACCATGAGCTTAATGATTGCCATTCTTGTTGTGTGATTCAAGTTGCCTGTTGTTCACTTATATATATATATATTGCAACTAAGCATGTCATACTTCAATATGTAATAATCAAAAACCTCCATGCGATTCTAAATGAGTAGAGCGATAAAAGATCGTTTTCAAAAGTAAAATAAATGCCTCCCAGAGACAAATGATTGGGACTCAAGTCTCATAATTTTTACAAACTTATTTTTGACGAACATTTTTGTGCAACTATACTATGATTCTGACGACTTTCAGAATGTGCGAAAATGGCTTCCCATCACTCAGGATGGATGTGAATCTCTTTGTAGATGCATGAGAGAAACATGTTGTTGATCTTGCAAGAATGTAGAGAGAGTGAATGACAAGCTTCTTCTTTCTCTCTTGAAAATATGGTGGAAATTTGGAATCCAAAGCTCTAGAATTTTCCTTGTATTTTTCTATGTGCAAACTAAGGGTACAAGGGTTTATTTATAGAGTTAGGACTTTAGTGGGTCATCTAATAGACATTTGGGTTTAAATCCCAATGTTCATATAGCCAAAATTAATTTTCTAGCCATTCAGTTTTGAGCCAATGGCTACTTGGTATTGATACTAAAGTATGGGTACCGGTACTCATTGCTTCCAGGTTTGGGTTTCAAACTCTTAACACCAAAAAGGGGGAGATTGTTGGAACCTTATTCCATATCTTATTTTGGTGTTAACAAAATTATTATGAATTAATGTTTACAATTGAGTTCTTTTTAGATTTAGGTGAAGATCAAGGCAAACAGGAAGTGATGGAGGCATGATGATGAGAAAGAGAAGATGATGACAAGGGGGAGGCAAGATGACAAGGATGAGTCAAGGAGAAGAAGGTCATCTTCGACCTTTATTTTTTTTTACTTTAGTTTTTTAATTATAGAATGTATGCCTCTAAACAAAGGAATATAACTTAGATCATAAAAATAATTAGAGATAAACTAGGATTAATATTGCGATCATTTTCAAAGAACATAATTGATTAAATCACTTAAAAAAGGTACTTGTTAACCCACAAGTACCAATACTAAAGTTTAGTATTGGTACATGTGAGTTACAGGTTTGGATTTTTTCATAGATACAAACCTATACCGTGCGAGTACCAGTACTCACAATCAGTACTGATACTGAAGGTAATTAGTATCGGTACTAATGATCAGTACCGGTACAAGTGGGTTACAGATTTGTGTTAAGAGTTTGAAACACAAATTTGGAAGCAACAAGTATCGATACCCATACTTTAGTACCGGTACCAAGTAGCCATTGGCTCAAAACTGAATGGCTAGAAAATTAATTTTGGCTATATGAATGTTGGGATTTAAACCCCAACGTCTAGTAGATGACCCACTAAGGTCCTAACTCTATAAATAAATGCTTGGACCCTTAGTTTGTACATACAAAAATACAAGGAAAATTCTAGAGCTTTGGATTCCAAATTTCCACCATATTTTCAAGAGAGAAAGAAGAAGCTTGTCATTCACTCTCTCTACAGTCTTGCAAGATCAATGACGTGTTTTTCTCACGCATCTACGAAGCGATTCACATCCATCCTAGGCTCTCAAATTGGTGTTCATTTTAATTATTGTTGGGAGGCATAGGAATTCTTGTTGTAAGAGTTCTCTTTCTTACACCAGTTCTTATTTGTATTTTGAGCTTGTTGCTCATTGGGTTGTAACAAACCTGTTATTATACTTGGGTTGAGGTAACCTGTTAATTACCTTGATTTAGTAAATTGATTCCCTCGGGATTGAGGGAATCGAGTTAAAAACCCTAAGCTGGGAGGCTTAGGTAGTGGAGTACCCAAATGAGTGGGGAACCACTATACATTTTGTGTCCTTTGTGGTTTGAATTGATTGTGCAAATCTTTCTTGTTATTACTAATATTATGCTTGAGTGTTTGTGCACATAGGCACATCCAATCTATTTAGATCCTATCAGCTGGTTGTCTAGAGCCTAGCCACACGATCATTCTCTTCATACTTTAGGTAAATCTTAGATCAAGGAAGCCACCTAGTTTGGAAAAAGATAAAAAAAGTACCAAAAAAGAAAAAAAAATAGATAAAGGAGAAAATAAAAATAAAAAAATAAATAAAATCACACTTCACCACATGAGTATGGCTGACAAGTTGCCATGGGTAACAACAGCTCATTAGCCTGTTGTCCAGATCCCAGCTCACAAAAATTATAAATAATTCTCAAAACACTTAGGGAAGAAGTAGGGAACTAGAATAAACCAGGGAGATTTACACTGGGCTCGCCCTTATGCTGACCCCATAAAAAAATAAAAAAAGTAGAGAGAAAGCTACCGATCGAAAAGATAAACCTCTAGGCAGAAATCTTTAAGGTCACCTAGGGTCGTAGAAACCTGAAGTCCATTTTAACGGCTGCCTAGTGAACCTATCACTCTTTTCACTAGATGCTTAGTACTTAAAGTCCTTTTCGAGTCTTGGGTGGGTTGGGTACCTGTAAAAAGTTATCCCGAAGCTCTCAAACTCCAAAAGTCCAAAAAAATTAAAAAGGAAGGAAAACAAAAATAAAATGTATCTTCCCTTTTCAAATAAGGGGAGGACTTAGGCAGTCTACATTCTGGTTGACACCTTGGTACTATTGAGTCTTCATAGTTTAGGACCTTAGTTAAAATTTTCTATTGTTAATAAATGACTTAGGCCTAAGCGATCCAATCCTAATTTTGATTTTACACATAGCATGTAATTTAATTTTGCTAGGGACTAGCAAAAGATAGGCATGGGGGTATGATGTAGACACATCTATTTAGGTTAAAATGCCTATTCATTCATGATCCTAGGCTTAGATTTGCATTTCATATTATAAATATTGCATAGCATGCATCATTTTGCATTTAGAGTAGTTGTGTATATTTTAGGTTAATTACATCCTTTTTATGGCTAAGAGGGAAGGGGATTTATTTCAGGGCCTCGGATGGACGATTTGACCATACGGAGCCAATCAGGATGATGATCGGAGTCTAACACCTCCAAAATTGTCTAGATTAGAATCTCGTAGCATCGTATGGAGTCCATGGAAGATCAATGGCCAGGGGGCAATCCAACATCTATACGGGCTTCGGATGAAAAGTCCGATTGTACGGATGGATCCGGATGACGATTGCTATCCGAGAGCGTGGAAACCAAATCGATCCAAGCACCGTGGCACCCTCTACAATAGAAAGAAGATGGAAGGTCATCCAGGCAGCCCAACATCGGCCTGCAGTAACTGGAAGGCACCCCCTCATCATCTTCACCTCCATTCCCAGCCGTTGGATCAAGATCCAATGACTGAGAAGATCTCTCCACCGCATGCCCATAAGACATCTTAGCGTCACAAGAGCTGACTTGCCACGTTGGTTGAAGCGCTGACAACCAAATCAGCAATTGGAGGCACTGACTGCGCGCATAAGTGCTCATAGCCACCAGCATCGCAGCGCCACCGCACGAGCATGCGCAACAAGAGGCGTGTGATGCAAGGGACAGCAGGGGCGAGGGTTGGCACAGATCTTCAGTGATAGCCTAGGCGAACCTTCAGTGACGCTTACAACTGTCATTAATTGTCTATAGGCGTGAGCATAGCTGTAGGGGTGAGCGGTGGGAGCGCGATCTTCAGTGACAGTTGCAGGGGTCTTTAGTGACACTTGCAGTTGTCACTAAAGCCCTCTACATGAATTTCCTCTTCCCTCCACTATAAAAGGACCCCTACACCCCATTCTTCACAATCTCTACCTACTCTACTCCCACCTACTCCTAAGCTCTAGTAGCCTACCAAATCTCCATTAGAGCTTACTCTCAAGCTCCAAAGGCCTCCTATTAGTGTAATATTCCTATTTCCCACCAAATATTCATCCTTCATCCCACCACCTTCATAGGTTGCCTTAGAGCCATCCTCCCACCTCCATTCCGATAAAAGATAGCCTCCATCTCGCCACCTTCATTCCAAAGTCTCGATGAAGCGTTCCTCTACCCGACGTCCTCCTGCATGTCACCTTGGTGGTCCTACATCTCACCTCCTTCATCCAAGCTTCCACTAGGCATCGTCGTCTCACTGAACAGTCGATTCAGGAGATTTCTTCTCACCCTTATCTCTTTTATGCTTTCGTAGATTATTGTAATAAACATTGGAGTGATATATTATATTTGTTCCATCTCATTTTGTTAACTTATCTTACTTGTCTTTTTATTTCAAAAAGACAAAAATAACAAAACCTCAAAATACAAAAAGAAACAAAACAAAGCGCGATTTTCAAATAAAGTAAATGTTGCCTCCCTGTGTTCGACCTGGGACTCCCTTGGAGTTTTCTATTATAAATTGTATTTGATAGACACATTTTGCGAACTATGACAATGGGTTCTCCAAACCCTGATTATAATTCGCGAAGCACAACTCATCAGTGATCAATCCACTATCACACCATTTAAATCAAAGGTGGTGTACATCAATACAATTCCCACTTTTGATCCCTAAAAGGTTTCTCCCTTCGCACAGAAGAGACAAGGATCCGGTAGGTCTGATACCTAAGTAAATGTTTAACGTGCGAAATCTGTGTTTAAGATTGATACGTTGTAGTACAGACCAAATCGCTTGTCAAAAACTACAATTTATAGCTCGAAAGAAATCCGAGGTCAAATGCAGGGAGCAAGTGTTGCAATAAATCTAAAAATTGCATATCTATCACAAGATATCAATATATTATGAAATTTCTAAACTCAAATGACATGTATATAAGAACAAATGTTGATAGTGCAAAAAGATTAGGGTAAAATGATGATTTGAAACACCAATTACCTTAACTACAATAATATCAAATATCTCAACAATATCAACCAAGTATAATCCATGTAGGGTAACTGCACAGTGCACTTCCTGTTAGAGATCAGACGATGGAGCTTTCAACTAGACGGCTTAAACTCTTCCTTGCTACAGTGCCAAGAGGGCACTCTTCTTCTTCCTTTCCTTTCTCTCCTCAAGCTCATGAAAAGGCACAACACAGAGCTCAGCGCCAACACCAGCAGAGGCAAAGGCCTCCTTCAGAATTTGCTAAGTGTTGAGAGGTAGGCAACAAAAGCAAACCCCCCCTCCCCCTTCTCTCCCTTCTTCCTTTCCCTTTCTTTCTCTTCTCTTAGATATATGCTAATCGGGTCCAGGTAAACAGTTAAATGGTTCAGAGCCCAAACCCACGTGGCATGGCCGCGGGTGAGGGCATGCGTGAGCACATGGGAGGGGACCTCAACCCGTGCTTACTGAGGCAATGAGGTAGAGAGCCAAATTCAACTTATGCATTGCCAGAGGTGTGCCGATACATGTGGTGGGACTATCCCACAGAAGCTTTAGTGCATGCAACCGTAGGTGGAACCTTCTCCAATTGCAGTTGTAGCTGAGGGTATATTTTGTAATTAGAGACCTGGGAAGGGTCTTGGAGCAGAGCCACAACACTTGGAGGTGTTGGCAATGAAGAACACGGGGAGAACATGGTGGCCGAGGTTGAGGAAGATGACCTGTAGTGGCGGAGAACCGGAGAACACCTGAAAAGATAAAATGGCCTCTCAGCCCTTTCAAAATAGCTCAAGAGCTTCGCACGAGTGTGGCGAATGTGGTGGTGGTGGAGTGCTGTGGGAGTGCATGTGTGTGTAGGGCGAGGTTGGGGCAGAGCTGCAAAGGTGGTGTTCGGAAGGCAGTTAGGGCAAGCAAACCCCTAAAATTTTTGATGGTTTTTGCTCGCATGGATAAGACAAAGCTTTTGGGATAGGTGGCGAGGCTTATCGTGTGGTGTAGCGGACGGAGAGCCTCGCTGGAGTGGTTACCGGAGGTGGAGAAGACGGAGATGGATATGAGTGATTGGTGGCTGCATATGTGTTGTGAGTGTGGGAGAGATATGTAGAGGGAAAGAGGAAGACATAGAGGGTCTTAGGAGCAGAGGAGATAGGTAGAGGGCACTGGTTGTGGCTAACTGGAGCCGGAGAAGACAGAGATGACGACGAAGCGGCGACGACGACTAAGGTAGAAGAAAGCCCTCCCTTTGATCAGGGAGGTAAGCGAGGACAAAGGGAAGAAGATAGGCCATCCAATTTGATGGTTCGACAACCAAAAGAGGGGGAGCAAAGGTGGTCACCGGAGCAAAATCCAAAGGAGGCTGAAGAAGGATTAGGGAGTTTCTCAGGCCAAGACTTGCTAAGGAGCTAGGGTTCTTGGCCCTGCTCCTTTTATAGGCCATGGGAAGGAGTTTAAAGCTTGGAGACCAAGCTTTCAAGCTTGGTAAGCTTGCCAGAGAAGGATACCCACATATCTCATGCGTTCGCATGAGAGATTGGGAAAGAATTGGAGCCCACGAATAGGTTTGAAAGGAAGGTAATTACTTGACGAATCTCCCTTTCAATTTTGAGAGAGATTCGTCAAGTAATCAACAAGTTCTTGCCAAACAAATCTCACCAGAGTAGGATTTCCTCACGAAAATGGTGGAAGGACCTTTTTATAAAGAGTGGCGACAAAGATAGGAGGCTTTTTGCAATCAATTCAAAAGCTGAGGGGTTATTTGGGATAATAAGAGTTAGACTTGGACTAAAATGCAAACTAGGTCAAAATGATCTCATATTGGGATTAAATTTGATAAAAATCTAATTTGAACCCAAGGAATCTAATGGTGAAGTTGGATTTTGGTTTTGACTTTGTTTGACTAGGAAATTTATGTAAAAATCCAAATTAGGGCAATAGTCAGTCTGTGACTCTATTTTGGGTCAGAATGGGTTCTGATGGTCAATTTAAAGGTGCTAAATCCTAGAGAATATTTTTACATAAATTTTAGAGGATTTATGTGAATTTTATCTTAACTAGAACATTAGGTAATTAGGCAGGCCTATTTTTGGGATTTTAGATGTCCATTAATTCTTGAAATGCATGAAAAACCTGTTCTGTTTGCATGAACCCACTTATTGACATTAATGACTAAATGACCTTTTATAAACCCCTGGCATACCCCATGGTTATTATGTATTTGTGATGAGATGGTAAAATTACAGAAATAACCCTGTTTGCATATTTTCTTCTCAAAATAACTCACCTTGCTCTAGCGACCTTCTGACTAATATGTAGGAGCTTTTATTGATTTTATCAGACCAAATTGAGCTAGTTATGGCTCATGATGGTGTTCCCATCATACCCCCATGCCTAGCGTTTGCTAGTCCCTTAGCAAAATTTTATCAATCAAACCAGTTATCTAGGTCAGATGTAACCATCAGGATACCCTACTAAGCCGCATCTTTAGGAATCAGATCTTAATACCAACAATAGGCCTTGAGGTACTCAAGTACCAGCCCAGATCCATACCTGAGCAGCTTTTGCCTCAGTCTACCGCGAAGGTTTCTAAGGCCCACAGGAACTAAGCTAAGGTTCGTTGTACCTAGCGGTTAAAGCACCCGTGCTTGAAACATAGTTAGTCCAAGTTCAATTTTCCAGTGCATTTTGTAAGAGGGAGATATAGAAGGAGAATTTGATTTGTGGAGAGCTTTCTCGCTCTTTTACTTTTCATTATATTTTTCCTTAAATCCACTTTTGGATTGGGCCTAGACACGGTCTGTATCGGATTCCTTGTCCCCACCATCAATCCTCGCAGGGTCCCTAGTAATCGATGCTTCGAGGTTGCACCACCCTTGGCAACCCCCAGAACCCTGGCTTTCGAGATTTCGGGATAATCCCGCCCATGGCGTTCTGTAGCTAAATCCAAATCCTGGCAATCGACATTTCGTGATAATGCCGCCTATGGCATCTGAACTAGCACAAGGTGCTTACATGCCCTCGGTAGGATATTTAGATTTCCTAGGAGACAAGGACCGATGATACGATATGCTATTGCCCATCTTCGAGGGGAATTTCCTACCTCTCCACGTAGGGAACTCGTCCAAATCAGCTTGTGTTTTCGAGCTGCTCCTAATCTAGATCTTAGGACCTTTTTTAGAATAGACTAAATGCCCTTTGGCATGATTTTATTATTTAAAGCGCACTGAACCTGATTGTGTGTGATTTAGGGTGCTTAAGTTATCGAGTCCTGCAAACCAGAGGTCAGTTAACGAGGCCGAATACTACCTAAGTCTTAGACCTAATACACAAGCTTTGCATTTTCCCCAACCTCTTGAGGACTAATTCGGATCGTAACAATTACGTGAGTGTTTAAATCCAATCAGATCCAAGAGGCCTAAGGTCCATATTCGCCACTAACCCCTTAAGTTTTAGCCTTTCAGGTCTTACTTCATCATTCAATCCAACCTAGAAGTTAGGTAAGTTCCATATTACTTTGAAGGGATTCAATTTTTTTTATCTTTTTGCTCCTTTCTTTTCAATTTTTCTTCCTTCTTTCAAAAATGCTTCTGCTTTTTCCTTAATCCTTTTTTTTTTTATGAAACCCTTTTTATGGATTCAT
The DNA here is from genome assembly GCA_037157565.1 of Thalassia testudinum. Lineage (NCBI taxonomy): Eukaryota > Viridiplantae > Streptophyta > Magnoliopsida > Alismatales > Hydrocharitaceae > Thalassia > Thalassia testudinum. The sequence goes on from JAZHRO010000080.1 coordinate 3,004,372, forward strand.
TCCCATGGCGTTTTGCACTTTAATACCCCCCATGCCTACGATTTGCAATGCCCTCATTGTAAATTAGGTGGGTTCGAGTTCAGCTTAAATCATACATTAGAACAGGCTTAAAGGGTGGTTGGATGGGTTGGGATGGCTGTTACGGACGATATAAAGCTCTGGTACAAGTACTAGAGGTGGAGTCGACTATTCTAATGGACGAACCTGAAAGTGCAATATGAGTACAGCAAAGAGATATGTTAAAAGGTTTTCGGGTTTTTCAAAAGATGACGGGTTGCCTCCCATTAAGCATTGAGTTTAATGCCATCAACCGGGCACAATAAGCTTAGGGAGAATGGAGATCAAAGGATATTTTAGCCAAGTTCATATTAGTGAGTTCAATGAATGGCTTGAATCATTGGCCATTCACAATGAAAGGTTCAGAATCAAGGCTGGGTTGATTGATTTCAACGACTCCATTTCCAAAGATTCGTCTTACCAAGAATGGTCCAGTCCACGTAGATCTAAGTTTGCCTGGGAAGAGTTTGAGCTTGGCATCAAAGAGTAAGACTTTCTGACCAAGGTGGAAAGATTTTCACACAATGTGCCTATCATGGATGGCTTTGGCCCGCTCTTTGTAGATACACGAATTCTCGTACGCGTCATTGCGTAGCTCCTCGATCTCGCTCAATTGCAACTGTCGGTGTTCAACAAATCCAGATTGCACTTCTGTACTACCCAATAGGCTTTATGCTACATCTCTACGGGAAGGTGACATGCCTTTTCGTACACTAATCTGAAGGGATACATGCCTAATTGGGTTTTGTAGGCGATCCTATAGGCCCACAAAGCTTCAGAAAGGCGAGTAGACCAATCCTTCCTATCAGGCTGAACAATGACCTGAAGGATCTTCTTGATCTCTCGATTCAACAGTTCTGCCAATCCATTAGTCTCGGGGTGGTAAGGAGTCGAGATACGATGCGACACCCCGTACCTTTTCATCAAGGACTGGAAGTGCACATTGTTGAAATGAGACTTGCCATCACTGATGATAGCCTTAGGAACCCCAAATCTGGTAAAGATGTTCTCCTGGATGAATCGGAGGATAACTTTATGATCACTAGTTCTCATGGGGATAGCATCAATCCATTTGGAGACAATCAATAGTGACTAAGATGTATTCGAAGCCATTAGATCTGGGAAAAGATCCCATGAAATCGATTCCCCATATGTCAAAGATTTTGCACCCAATTATAGGGTTCAAGGGAGTCATATCCTGTGGGCCCATGTTGCCAAGGGTCTGACAACGAGCGCATGCCTACAATACGTTTGTGCGTCTTTGAACATCATGGGCTAGAAGAACCCACACTAGAGAATTTTCACTGCAGTTTTACGCCAAAAGAAAAGGCCACTGCAAGCCTAGTCATGACAAAATGAGATCACGTCATTGACCTCGTCATCAGGAATGCATTTCCAGATCACCTAATCATTGCCAATGTGGAAGAGATACGGTTCCTCCCAAATATAGCACTTAGCCTCGAAAATCAGCTTGTCCCACCTGGAAGTTGCCCAATCTAGTGGACTTTCCTAATAACCAAGTAGTTCACTATACCAGCAAACTAGAGGAGACCGTGAATGGCTAGTAGGTGCTCATCCAGAAAATGCTCGGTGATCGGATCAGATGGGTCAATGACTCAAGAAGGAAGATAGGTCAAATGGTCAGCTACCATGTTTTGTTTTCCCCCTTTGTCGCGAATCTCGAGATTAAATTTTTGCAACAGCAAGATCCAATGGATTAGTCGAGGTTTCACGTCCTTCTTCACAAGTGCCTCACAGTGGTGTGATCCAAGTAAATGATGACACGGGAACCCAAAAGCTAAGATCTGAATTTCTCTAGGCCAAATACTACAGCCAGCAGCTCTTTCTCAATAACTGTATAGTTATGCTGAGCCTCATCCAATGTCTTGATCGCGTAGTAGATGACCATGGGTTTCCCGTCAACTTTCTGCCCAAGCACCGCACCCACTACGTAGTCAAACGCATCACACATGGTCTCAAAGGGTAGAGACTAGTCAGGGGATTATAGGATTGGTGCTTGAGTAACCAGAACACGTAGGCTCTCAAATGCGTGAGTGCACTCATCGGTGATCTTGAAAGGGACATCCTTAGAGAGAAGATTAGTCAGGGGGCATGTGATTTTTGAGAAATCACGAATGAAACGACGGTAAAAATCGACATGCCCTAGAAAAGAATGGATGTCCTTGACCTAGCTAGGCATGGGTAGCTTGGAAATCAAATTAACCTTAGCTCGATCAATCTGGATGCCTTTTTCAGAGACGAGGTGACCCAGGACAATTCCGTCAGGTACCATGAAGTGGCTCTTTTCCTAGGAAAGAACCAGATTCACATCGATACAATGCTTGAAGATTTGGACCAAGTGCAAGAGGCAATCATCAAAAGATTCCCCAAATACCAAGAAGTCATCCATGAAGACTTCAAGGTATTCACCAACCATATTAGAGAATATGGCAAGCATGCACCGCCGAAAGGTAGCGGGTGCATTACAGAGACCAAACGGCATCCTACAGAATGCATATGTTCCGTAGGGTTAGGTGAAGGTGGTCTTCTCTTGGTCCTCAGGATGGATTGCTACCTAATTGTAACTGGAGTACCCGTCCAAAAAGCAAACGAATCGGTTTCCTGCTAGTTTCTTGAGTATTAGATCAATGAATGGTAGTGGGAAATGATCCTTCTTCATGGAGGCATTTAGTCTTCGGTAATCAATATAGATTCTCCATGAGTTAGCTATACGGGTTGGTATAGTCTCTTTGGTTTTAGTCGTAATGACGGTGAGTCCTGCCTTTTTGGGCACAACCTAGATTGGACTCACCCAACGACTGCCAGAGATCAAGTAGGTGATACCTGCATCTAACCACTTGATGCTCTCCTTTTTCACAACCTCATGCAGATTAGGATTCAGACGCCTCTGCATTTCACGAGATGGTCATGAGCCCTCTTTGGTGTAGATATGATGAGTGCAATAAGAGGGGTTGATGCTAGTCAGGTCATCGAGAGTCCACCCAATGGCTCTCCGTTGCTGTTGGAGAATAGAAATCAGACATGTCTCCTGATCGGAGGTGAGATGGGAATTGATAATCACAGGAAAGGTCTGATCGGAACCCAAGAAGACATATTTGAGACGGTCAGGGAGGGGTTTCAACTCCCTGACTGGATTTTCAGTAGCAACAGGTGGTTCAGGGTGAGGTTCAAGAGCAAGGGCAAGAGCTAAAGGCATTTCTAAGTCTGGTTCAGGCTCCTCTAAGTGTAGAGTTTGATCCTCTTGTGGTTGAATATCAGGGATAAGCAGGTTTTCCTCAACAAAGGGCTCTTCAACCACGGATTCGATATCGCAGATCTGCTCGATAACCCCACAATTAATTCCTTTTTGGGCCTTAAAGATGTTGATCTTTAGTGTCTTGTTCCCAAATTCTAACTCAATTTGGCCCTCTTCACACTTGATATTGGCCCTAGCTGTGGCCAGAAAAGGTCTTCCTAAAATGATTGGTGTGTTCTTCAAATTCTTAAGAGCATCCATGTCCAAAACTATAAAATCCATAGGAAAGTAGAAATCGTGTACTCTAACTATGACATCCTCGAGAATTCCTTTTGGTAACTTAGCAGATTGATCAGCTAACTGCAATGTCACCTCTGTCGATTTGAGCTCAGATTCTTCAAGGTGGTCAAGTAGGGATGAAGGTGTTAGGTTTATGGAAGCTCCTAGATCCAATAAGGCTCTATCAAACTGTATATCATCGATAGCACAGATCAGCGAGGTGCCTGGGTCTTTTGCCTTAGGCAGGAGTTTGCTCAAAATGATGGAGATGGCTTGCTCCAATAATACGATTGTGTTCCTACCTTTTGTTTGCGGCTAATGTTTTGGTGTACTTATATCTTCTAGGAATCTTGCGTAAGCCGGTACATGGCGAATTGCATCCATTAATGGGTTGCTTATTTGGACCTACTCAAAGAGCTTGACCAGGTCCTCCTTGAGAGCCACCAGTTTGGGTTTCTTCTTTCCCTTGGTCAAGGCCTCAGGAAATGGAACCTAGTTGGTTCCTCTAGAATTGGCTCAGGTTCTTTATCAAGGATCGGGGTGTCTTGGATGACCAATCTAGGGTTAGGGTCTACAATCTCAAGCGAGTTGTGGCTAGGAAAAGGTGGGTCCTGTGTTGCTTTGCCTCTACGGGTGGTGACGGAATTTATTCCTGCTCGATTTTGGTTTAGGCTAGGGAGGAAAGGTTTCTGCTACTGAAATCCAGAATAAGGGGTTGAAGCACCCCCTAGTCAGGGGATGGAGCAGAAGGGTCCTGATAGACAAAGTGGGCTTGGCCCTGATTTGGATTCATAACTCACCTCTGGTTCGGCATGTTATTTGGATTCGGCAGAGGCTGAGAAGGGAGTGCACCTAGCTGGCGAGCACTTGCTAGCTAGGCCAATTCATTTTGCAGCTCAGAGATCTCTTCTTTTTGTTGTTTTTGCATGTCAACCAAGGTCTGGAGAATCAAAGATGTCTAATCTTCCTTAGGTAGTCCAGATTGGAAATTTTGATTGGGCCTTGGTTGAATGGGTTGATAGGGTTGTGGGTTTTATGGTTAGGGTTGGAATTGAGGTCATGGATGTGGGTTATTTCCTGACCATGCAAAGTTTGAATGATTACGCCATCCAGGGTTGTAGGTATTTGAGAAGGGATTGTTCTGGATGGCATGGAGATACTCGTAGGTCTGAGGATCCACGGAATAATTAGGGTATGAGGGTTCAAAGTTCCCCCAATTGTGGTAAGCTGGCCCGGAGTTTCCTCCGAAGCCATCTTCAGATGGGGGTTGATACGCATCCGTCCCCGCAGAGTGGTAGATATTGTGTGCAGCTTCCCTACCTTAGGACGGTGGTGTATAGGTGGTCTTGTGTAGATGTCAAGTGATGTTGTCCACCTTCTTCTCAATGATGGAGACCTTATCCAATTAACTGGCTACCAACTCTAAGTCAGCGGATATGGAAAGGCCTCGAGATTCATGTACCCCCCTATTATTTGTCAATGCATAGGTGAACATCCGGTCGCATGCACCCAGTGACTCATTGTTCAGGGAGTTCTCGCACATGTTATCGAGAATTCCCCAAATCTCGTCTTCATGCTGACCCATGATGTTGCCACCATAGGTTGCATTGACAAATAGCTTGATATCATCACGGAGCCCGTGGTAAAAGGATTGGACTTGTTCCTACTTTGGGACTCCATGATAGGGGCATTTGCGCATGAGGTCCAGAAAACAATCCCATGCCTCATGTAGAGATTCTCCTTCTCCTTGGGAGAAGTGCGTGATTTAGTGTCGCATAGTGTTGTGCAACCAATGGGATAGAATTTCTGCAGGAAGGTGATTTGAAGTTCTTCCTGTGTATTGATCGCGTGTGGATAAGTTTGAAACCAGTAGGCGGCTTTGTCTACTAGAGAGAAGGAGAAGATCTTTAAGAGTAAGCCATCTCGATTCTGCATGTCTGCCCCAAAGGTGTGGGCTAGATGCTTCAAATTCTTGATGTGTTGGAAAGGATCCTCGGAGTTTTAGCCATGGAATTTTGGAGTCATGTGAAGCATACTAGGCTTGAGCTCCACCTCAGGTCCTCCTACGAGGATATTGATTCATGGTTCGATCTCCACTGCCACAGGATTATAGTGATCTCACATTTGAGGATGCGGCGATGGGTTGATGAAGGCATTGATCTGATCTCTGAAATCAAAGAATTGTTGTGGTTCAAAGTTAGGTCGTTCTAGTTGATCCATGGTTGTGATTGGAGGTTCGGGCTTAGAATCAGAGGAAATGTCAATATGATCAGGTTGTTCCACAAACATGGAGGTTGAGGCCTAGCCTCAACGAGAGTGAATAACTTATGGAGGCTTCAAGGTTGGTCTTAAGGGCCTCCTCCCAAACATACACTGATGGAGAAGATGAGAGATAGAATGTTAGACAGACCCAATCAAGGCACCCAAAGATTTTTGGATGACTATAGAGGTTTGGGGTAGATGATACCCCTGGATCAGAAAGTTGTCCACCTATGAATTACCTGGGTAGCTAGAAAGGGATAGTCCTGCAAAGGCCCCTACACAGTAGAGCGTCCCCATGGGTTATAGGGTTTCCCCCACCCAACCTTCCTTGTCAATGAGGGTCCAGGTCGACCAGAATGGTGACTTGACCTCTTAAGTCTACCAATTTTAAGTTAAGAGCAAGTTGCTTATGATTCCACTTGAACTTTAAGATATTTTTGTTCAAGGTGACCTAATTTGAAGATTGGTTGACCCCATAAGGTGGGTTAACCTCACCTGTTTGTCCTGTGAGATTATTAGGTTCCAACTTTTTTAAGATTCAGGTCGATTCAGGGCTTGATTTTAGGGTTTTCTTGACTAGGTAGATTCAATCAAGGCTTAGGCACACACTATTTGGAAAGGTTGATTCCTTTTTAAGCAAGTGTGTCTCTGAAACCCTGAGATGGAAACCCTAGTTGGCTCTAATTGGTCCAATTAATTGATTCCAAATGTGATATCTAGGGCTAAAGCAAGAAGGTGATTGATGTGCATACATCTAATTAACCTAAAATGTCTATTAATGCATGTTCTTAGTGTCACATTAGCATCATACATTGTAAATAGTGCATAACATGCATAATCATGCATTTAGATTAAGTTGTATAAATTGTACAGTAATTGTCTCCTTTTTATGGTCAGGGACAAGACAACTTTTTATCAGGGCCTCAAATCGAGGATCCAACCGTACAGATCTGAGCAGGGCGACGATTGGAGTTCAATGACTCCAAGATCGCCCTAATCGGATATCCGTAGCACTAGATAGAGACCGAAGAACCCTAAAGATCAAGGGCCAAGATGGTGTTAACCTGCACCTCAGACAACAAATCCAACCACATGGATGGATTTGGATCGACGATCCAGCCTAACGGCGTGAAAATCGATCCAATCTAACACCTATGGCACCATCTACAATACTCAGAAGATGGACGGCTAAGATGGCGCCATGTGGCTCCATCTCAGTCACCCAACCGGCCGCAAGCACCCTCCTCACCCATTTAACCGACGCTTCTCCACTGTTGGATGCTCATCCAGCGGCTGCAAGGTGCGCATGCTTAAAATGTAAACGCGACAAAGAAGTGGCGATAGCACAGCGGTCGAGCGGCCTTGCGTGAATGCAAGGTGCAGGTTCGACTCGCAATGAGTGGCGTGCACACAGTTAATCTCGACCACGCGATCGGTGGCGAGCGGTCTAGATCATCCAATCAGCTGCACGCGCTATCAGACGCCCCCACTTCACGCTTGAGCGTACGTGTAGGCGCGGCGAGGAGAGATGTGAGATCGGACGGCTAAGATTTGAAGAACGTGGGCGACTGAGAGTGGTGCGGGAGAGGAGCAGACGGCAGGCGCAGGTGCACTCGCCCACGATTTGGGCTTTAGTGACGCATAATTCCGTCACTTAAGGCCCCTCATTTAATATTTTGAATTTGTAATGCCCAAAATGCCCCCACTCCTTGTATCTATAAAAGGAGACCCCCTCCATATAAATTTCTCATCCCTTTCTTCTCTTCTCTCCCTCTCCAAAGCTCAAGAGAAGCTTGTCCCACACCCAAGATGCTCCTCAAGAGATAAAATCAATTTTTCGGCCCCATTCCGGAAGCGGATCCTGTGACGACGACGATGTGTTACCTCGTTCCCATTCTTCCTGCCATGACCTCCTTCTTCCCGCTTTGTTCCTCATCTTCTAGGCATCGTCTTGTCCGGCTCGTCCTCCAAGTGATCGTCGAGGAGGATAACTTCTCTCTCCCATTCCTTTTTCCTGCTTTCAAGAGTAGAATTTTCCTACTTTCTAATTGTAATAGTTTTTTTGCTTTCTAGTGTAATTTCTTGCTTTCTTAGTTGTACAAACCTTTTACAATATTAAGTGGATGTTTTCTCTCTCTCTCTCTCTCTCTCTCTTTCTCTTATTGTCTATAGTACTTCATTTCATTGTAATTACTCCACTTTTTAACAAAAACACAAAAAAGAATATAATTACGAATTTTGATCGACGTAGCCTCCCTGAGTACAACCCGGGATTTCTATTCCGGTATAAACTTTATTTGTTGAACCCGAGTTCTTCGCTATTCAAACTACAATGACAGGTTTTCAAAACCAAATTCGATAGCGTAGTCCTTCGATGTTTCAACATTTTGGTGCCGTTGTCGGGGAGGCAATGATTTTCCGATCTTCTTTTCGCATTTCACGCACTTTACTGTCTTCTAACTTGCTTTCTCTTGTGTCTATTGTTTTGTAGAGACCTCCATCAAGGAATCAGCAAGCAGCAGATCGGAGTAAAGTGCAATTGAAGATGACTGTAAGTGCTTCCCATTCTTCCCCCTCCGTAGATTTCATTTGTCACATTAAATTCAAATTCCAATTAACCTAGGTGTTTGCATAAATCCTAGGATTAGTTTGGTTGTTTGGATTTCCATTCACATTCATTTCACCCTCTCTTATAAAAAATAAAAATAAAAAGATAATTTTGTGGGGTAATTTTCAACATACACACAACATACACCCATATTTAATTCACTTAACCTACTTGATTTTCTTCTACTCAACCGGATTCTGATCTGTGGAACCGGTACACACAAATCAACACATAAAAGAGTAGAAATCATTCTAGGTTAACCATTTCTGTGTGCCTAACCTAGTGGTGCAGTTGTGGCCAATTGTTTGAGTTGTTTGGGCCTCACCACTCAACCTAAAATCAACTCATGAAGTAGCTATCTCTTAGGGTTTTCAATCTAGGTTCATACCAGGCACTCCACTTTATTTCTGGTTTTAAAGGAAAGCAATCTTCACCCGTGCTTGAAAACCTAGTTTGCCTCAAACTTGATTGAAATCAACCTAATTCTAAACCCTAAAAGCTACTTAAGCAAGATTTGAACATTAAAATCTATGCATCACAAATAATCTTGCTTGAAAACCCTGGTTGTGCATGCACTTACACATACTCAATCAATCATTAAGGGCACAATCCATTTTAAGGGCCCATCACATTCCATAAGCACTACGATCCCAGGCCTCAATAAAATCGAGTAGATGTTGGCCTTAAGGACTGATTCGCTCTTCGGGGCCTAGTCTAAGATTGTTTTCGATTGGCCTACTTGTACTGATTAATCTAATGTCTAGCTAAGGGAGTAGCGTCAAATGACCGTGACTGGGGGTACACTAGGGACCGGAGGCGGAAGGCGAAGGAAGAACCTTCTACCTAGTCCCTCTTTCTAACTGGTTGGATTAAGCAGACACAAGTAGACTAAATTGTTTATAATCTTAAGGCGGGTTCTGGGAGTCTGTAGATCCTTAGGCTACCCTACTTAAGGACAGACTTGTTTTGTTGTGCTGCAAGGTCCTTATCCCCAGTCCTTCCGACCTTTTCCTAGTTTATGCTGGGAAAATGGTCATTAAATCCCTGATTGGAAGGATCACTAGAGTATTCTAGGAGCCATAGATTGGATTTTGGCCAAATCAATCTAATGGCCAATCAATAGCCTCCTATGCCCCGGGATCCACAGGAGGAATTCCGAAGGCAGTTGGAACAAATGCAGAGAATGCAGGAATGGTTCCAGACAATGCAGGGTGCTCAGCCCTTGAAGGATTTTTATGATCCTTCAAATTACGGGGAACGTCCCAGCGTCCAGATTCCGGCCGGAGACACAGAAATCAAGCCCCAGGTGTTAAGCCTGATCAAACATTATCATGGGTTTGGCTTTGGAGACTCGTTTCAGCACTTGGAGGACTTGACCACTTTTGTCTAGACCACCAAGGCACGAAACGTGAATGAGGAGTAAATGATCATGAGGCTCTTCCCCCACTCTCTTATGGATAAAGCCGCTCATTGGTATAGGACTATAGGAAGACCAATTGAAATTGACCTTTCTGAAGAAATTCTTCCTTGTCGGACATACCAAAGCTTTGAGGTAGGCAATCACTACCTTTACCCAGCAGTCGGGGGAGCAGTTTCATGTGGCCTGGGAGCGATTCCAGGACTTATTGCGGAGGTGACCACACCACGAGGTGCCGAAATGGCAACTCGTGCAGATCTTCTACCACAGGTTGACTGAGCAACTCAGAAATCACGTGGACACTTCTTGCGGAGGTAATTTCCTCAACAAAGATGCAGATAGTGTGCACGATTTGTTTGAGGAAATGAGCGAGAATTCAATCAATCATGCCTCCATGGATACTTTTAATCGGTCCCAACAGCCCAGATCTAATGTTAATGAAGTCCACGACTCTCATTCATTCGATATGGAATTGATTTGTAATAAACTTGATAAGGTGGACTTGGTTGCTAACAGAATGGAAGAGTGGATGGTTGGAAATTCAATAAATAACTCTCGATCCACTCAATCCCAGAATTCGGGATTCCATTCATCGTGAGCTCCTTCTGGATGGGAGTTCGTGAATCAACTTGATGCCACTCAACCTACGAGCCAGCATTATTCAGAACCCCACGGGTTCCAAACTGGGGCCTTTGATCCCAGTTTTTCTGATCCTTCCCTTTCAGGATGTTTGTGTTGTACAGGAGAACGTTAGATCCAACCCCTACTCTAATGCTTATAATCTAGGTTGGAGAAACCACCCTAACTTCTCCTGGAAAAACATGGGGCAACAAACCCAATTCTAACCCAGCAACTATGCTCTGCAATGACTAATGGGTCAGGGTCATGTTTATACTCAGTTGCCCTCGAATCAAGTTAATCAGCCAGCTTGGAATGCCCGTCAACCTGTAGGGCAGGCTGATTTGAATCGACAAATGGTAGAGATGCAAGGATCCATCCTCTAGCTCATGCAGCAAATGAAAACCTCGCTAGACAACTTGCAAATCGGGCTCATAGCTAACTCTCGTCAACCCGGATCTCTACCATCCCAACCCGTACCCAACCCACGAAATGTCTTGAATCCGGGCAAGCAAGATGGATACAGAAATCAGAGGGACCCACATGCATATGCTCAGGTCGTTGAGCAGACTCCTTCCTCTTCTTCTTCTTCTGTACATCAACAATTTTTGCTAATCAAGCCCCTCCAATCTTTCCTAACCCTCCCTAAGAACCAAACTCATATGCATCCGCAAATTCTATTACTTTAAGAGGTGGTAAACAAACTCAGGATCCACAACCACACTGTTTTGATTTACCGAATCCAGAAGAACCTGAGGAGAGAAAGGAGAATTCTGGAGAAGAAATCAAGGCTTAGAAACTTGATTCCAAAGATCTGACTCATGTTCCTTTTCCTGAAGCCTTGATCAGATCAAGGAAGAAGTCTATTGATAGTTGTTTGTCGCGCTTTTGTGAGGTTTGTTAAAAGATAATATCGCGTTGTAATATAGCCGCTAAAGCGTTCAAAACAAATAAAGATTTTTATTACTCGAAAACCGGAATATCCGAGGTCGAACACAGGGAGCAATCTCAGTACTTTGTAAAACCCAAGAATACAACTGTTACATGCAAATATAATTGATTCAAAGAGTTTTTAGAAAAAGTAGAATTAGACGTCTGATTTATGTATAAGACGTCTTAAATGTGATCTTTCTTTCTTTCTTCCTTCTTCTCCTTTCTGCTTCTGTATCTTTCCTTCTGCTTTGCCTTTCTGATCTCTTTGCAATCTTCCCTTGTCCTTCTTCTTCTTCTCTACGAAGACTTCTAATCTTTCTGTTTTCCTTCTCCTGCGAAGGCTTCTTTCTTCTTCTTCTGTCTTCTTCTTTGGCTTGCTTTTCCTTCTTCTACAGTGGCCAAGTCCTTCTCCTGCGATCAGCCTACCTGCACAGGAGCAAAACCTAACCCTTCTCCCTCTACCCGCGCGTCTCTCTCTCTCAAGCAATTCACTCAGAGCTGCTCTCCCAGAGCCACAGGCATTAATCGGGTCGGATCATACCTGGGACCAGGCGCACCTGAAGGTGGTGTGATGCGCGAGGAGTGCGTAGGTCTAGGTCGGGTCGATCCACCAAGTCCGCGTGGTCAGGTCGCGGACGAGGCGGGTGTGGGGTCAGTGAGGGAGCTCACCCCTGTGCTTACTGAGGCGATAAGGGTATATCACAAAACCAATTTATAGTGTACCTGAGGTTTGTAATCCCACGATGTGGGACTAAAGGTTTCGTCCTTCCCTCACGCGCGCCCGCAGACTCTCGTGTGCAATTTCCCACGCTGAAGGCCCTGCTGCTGCTCCAAGCTGAACTCAGTCACCTCGCAACACTTACGAGAGGCTGCTGCACCTGCCGCCTGGGAAGCCTGACACCTGCTGCTGCTCCAAGCTTCCTGCTGCTTCGGCTGTTAATGGCGGTCGGGGCGTTCACCTGAGATTCCACAGAACGGCCTATTGGCCCAATCAGAATAGCTGGAAACCTTCGCCGTGGCACGGCGAAGGCGGTGGGTGATGCTGCAGGTTGTCGGTCGGCCTAGGCGTGCGCGCCTAGGTCAACCTGTGGCCGGAGATGGTGGGTTGTTCGGGGGGTGGTTATGGAGGTCTGGAGTGGTAGTTGTGGGGTGGAGCGAGTTCCTGGTGGTGAGGCGGAGCTCCCGAGGTGGTTGGCGAGTCGTGTGGAGTGGCGGAGTGGTGTGGGCGGCTCGCCGGAGTGCGGTCGGAGGCGAGGAAGATGAAGGCGGATAGGTACTGTCGAGGGGTAATCAAGTAAAATAGTTGGGGGAAAAGAGAGAGGAGAGGGTGGAGAACGTATCTGGGGTTGTCTGGAGGGAAGGGAGGCGGCGGAGAGGATGGCTCGTAACTGCCGTCGTCGGGGAAGAAAGACCCTGAGGGAGGAAGCGGCGACGAAGACGAGGTCAGAAGCGCGCGCGCGGGGTACAGCGCGACGCGGGAGGAAGCGGCGGAGAGGACTCTACTGCTGGTATGGCAGCAGAGCGACAGGAAGGAGGGAAGGAGGTCGCCGGAGCTTGTGGGTCGTTTGGCCGGAGATGGGAGAGGGAGGAATTTGGAAGGGATCTCCGTCAAAATCAAGCTTAGCCTCTTCGGCCGAAGTTGTGGGTTCTTATATAGGCGCTGGACTGGGTGTGCAGGGCGTGAAGGGCACGTAATTGCCTGAGGTTGGTCGCCGGAGATGGAAAGGAGTTAGGATACCCAAATCTCTCGTGCGTTCGCACGAGAGATTGAGTTCACACCAGCGATTGTAATTGACTTTATAAGGAAGGGAATTCCTCAGAGAATCCTCCTTCCATTTCTGGGAGGGAATCTCTGAGGGATTAGAGAGCAATCCCTCTCCGAACCTCGCCGAAGCTCGGTTCTGCCCTAGTAATGGTGGCAGGACTGGTTTGCAAAGGAGGCGAAGAACCTAGGGGGTTCTCTGCAACGGTATTCAAAAGATAGGGACCAATTTGTGATTTGGGTGTACTAAATTGCAAAGTAGGTCAAGATGACCCCTCCTTAGGTCCAAATTTTGGTACAAACCTAATTTGGACCTAAGGAATCCAATGGCGAAGTTAGATTTCAGGTTTGACCTCGTTTGACTGGACATTTTGCGTAAAAACCCAAATTAGGTTAATTGAAGAGCTAGGACCCTAATCTAGGTCAAACTAGGTTCCAAAGGCCAAATTAAGTGTTCTAAACCCTAGAGTATGTTTTTCCATGATTTATAGAGGGTTTACTTGATTTTTGTTCTGACCGGAACCTTGTTAATTTAAGCGGGTCTGTTTTAGGGTTACCAAGTGTCATTTAGTTCTTAGATTGCACATGAACCCATTTCTGATTGACTCAACCCACTTTTTATCTCATTTATACCATTTGACCTCTGTTTTGCCTCTGAGAAATCCCGTTTACGTACTGCATTGATAAAATTGCAGTTTTAACCTTTATTTCATTTTTTCTTCTCAGAGCACTTGTTCCTTCAGTTAGGCCTTCTTCCAGGTTATGTAGGAGCTTTTATCTTCTTTATTGGGCCAAAATGAGCTAGTTATGGCTCATGATGAGGCTCTCATCATACCCCCATGCCTAGCTTTTGCTAGTCCCTTAGCAAAATTTCAAAGTTTTAACTTCCATTCTAGACCCTGAGTGTCTGTCAACAATGATAAGTGCTTCTCCTTTTCTTTTGTGATTAGGTGGGAATGCCGACAATAGGCCTAGAGGTACTCAAGTACCAACCAAAATCCGAACCTGTTCCACTTTAGCCTCAGTCTTCTGCAAAGGTTTCTACGGCCCACAGAAACTAACCTAGGGTTTGTTGGACTCCGCGGTTAAAGCACCCGTGCTTGAGATATTTTTAGCCTAAGTTCAGTTTGCAGTGCGTTTTTTTTTTTTTTTGTAAGAGAGGGATAGAAGATTTATTTGTTTGGAGAGCTTTTCTCTCTCTTTTCTTTTTATTTCTAGCTTCGGATTAGCTTCTCAACACGGTCTGTATCGGATTCCTCGTCCCCATCATCGATCCTCAAGGGTCCCTGGCTTTCGAGATTTCAAGATAATCCCGCCCATGGCAACCCCCGGAACCCTGGCTTTCGAGATTTCGAGATAATCCCGCCCATGGCGTTCCGTGGCCGAATCCAGACCCTGGCAATCGACATTTCGTGATAATGTCGCCCATGGTATCTGAACCAGCAGAGTGCTTACATGCCCCCAGTAGGATATTTAAATATCCTAAGAGACAAGCACCGAGGAGATGATATGTTGTTACGCATCTTCGAGGGGAATTTTCTGCCTCTCCGCGCTGGGAACTCGTCCAAATCAATTTGTGTTGATTGACCGCTCCTAATCTAGGTGACTTTTTCAGAACATTAAACGCTTTTCGCGTGATTTGGACGTTTATGCGCACTGAACCAGACTGTGTGTGAATTTAGGTGCTTAGGTTACCGAATCCCGCAAACCGGAGGTCAGTTAACGAGGCCGAATACTTCCTAAGCCTTAGACCTAATACTGAAGCTTCGCATTTTCCTCAACCTCTTGAGGATTATCCAGATTTTAATGGATACGTGATTTTTTAAGCTAAAGGTACTAGCCCAAAAAGCCTAAGACCAGCGTTCCCGCTAATCTCTTGTTATATCTCCGTGGCACTTTTCTTTTCTTTTTCTTGATTCGGTCTAGAACTTCAGTTAACCCCTTAATCTTTTACTAATGACTATTTCTTTTCATTTTGTGCTCCTTTTTGTCATTTTTTCTTCTTTTCCTCCTCTCATTTGTATGACCTTGAATTGTTCCTCCCCTCTATCAAGTCTTTTACTTTTTTTTTGTATGTGAAACCCTTTCTTGATATGAATTTTCTGACATTTTGCACTTTCATACCCCCCCATGCCTAAGATTTGCAATGTCCCCATTGTAAATTAGGTGGGTTCGAATTCAGCTTAGTTCATGTATTAGGACAGGTGTGTGGTGAGTGAATGGGTCAAAGCGACTTGTTGCGAACGATTTCTAATCTCGGGTAGGTATACCTGAGGTGAAGTCGGCTGTTCTAATGGATGAACCCTAAAGTGCAATATGAGTTCCGCATAGAGATGTCAGAAACGGTTTCAGGTTTTTCAAAGAATGACGGGTTGCCTCCCGTTAAGCGCTGAGTTTTACGCCATCGGCTGGGTGCAATGAGCTCAAGAGGAATGGAGGGTAAAGGATGACTCAGTCAAATCTATATCGGTCTTGTCAATGAACGGCTTGAGTCTCTGCCCGTTCACGACAAAGGGTTCAGAATCGTGGCTGAGTGGGCTGATTTCAATAGCTCCATTTCCGAAGATTTGGCGGACTAGGTAGGGTCCGACCCACTTGGATCTTAGCTTTCCCGGGAATAGTTTGAGTCGAGCATCAAAGAGTAAAACTTTTTGACCAGGATGAAAGACCTTTCTAGAAATGTGTTTGTCATGAAAAGCTTTAACCCGTTCTTTGTAAATTCGCGAGTTCTCATACGCGTCGTGGCGTAATTCATCGATCTCGCTCATTTGAAATCTTCTGTGGGTTCCAGCCTTAGAAAGGTCGAGATTACAGGTCCGTACTGCCCAATAGGCTTTATGCTCCAATTCGACGGGGAGGTGACATGCCTTCCCGTACACTAGTCTGAAGGGAGACATTCCTAATTGGGTCTTGTGGGCGGTCCTATAGGCCCACAATGCTTCCGGAAGCCGAGAAAACCAATCTTTTCTATCAGGTCGAACAGTAACCTGAAGGATCTTCTTGATCTCTCGGTTAGATAACTCAGCTAGACCATTAGTTTGGGGGTGGTAAGGAGTAGAGATTCGGTGTGACACCCCGTATTTGGTCATTAGTGACCTGAACTGAGCGTTCGTAAAATGGGTCCCCCCGTCGGAAATTATAGCACACGGAATCCCGAACCTTGAGAAAATGTTTTGATGGAGGAATTTTATAACGACTTTATGATTGTTGGTTCGGGTCGGAATGGCTTCTATCCACTTGGACACATAGTCAACTGCGAGTAAGATGTATTCGAAGCCATCCGAGTTCGGAAAGGGTCCCATGAAATCAATCCCCCAAATATCGAAAATTTCGCATACCAAGATCGGCTGTAGAGGCATCATGTCTCTATGGCTCATGTTGCCCAGAGTCTGGCAACGGGGACATACCTTACAGTGATCGTATGCATCCTTGAAAATTGTGGGCCAGTAGAAGCCACACTGGAGGACTTTCGATGCGGTCTTATGTCCAGAAAAATGTCCACCGCATGCCTGGTCATGGCAGAATGAGAGTATGTCTTTGATTTCCACTTCCGTGACGCACCGTCGGATTATCTGATCAGCACCAATGCGGAAAAGATACGGGTCTTCCCATAGGTAATACTTGGCATCGGAACACAATTTGTCCTTTTTGGCCTTCGACCAATCGGGCGGAATCTGATGTGATGCCAGGTAATTAACAATATCGGCAAACCATGGAAGACTTTTACTAATAGTCAGGAGGTGCTCATCAGGGAAATGTTCTGTAATAGGTCCGGAAGGATCAATAATTTCAGAAGGAAGGTGGGACAAGTGATCAGCTACTACATTGTGCTTTCCCGCCTTGTCGCGAATCTCGAGGTCAAATTCTTGCAATAGCAAGATCCAGCGGATTAGTCGAGGTTTCACGTCCTTCTTGGCAAGGAGATGCCTTACAGCTGTGTGATCCGAGTATACGATAATACGGGAACCCAGGAGGTATGATCTGAATTTTTCCAGGGAAAATACTACGGCCAGCAGCTCTTTCTCAGTAACCATATAGTTACGCTGAGCCTCATCCAGTGTTTTGCTGGCGTAGTAAATGACCACAGGTATCCCGTCAATTTTCTGCCCCAAAACCGCTCCTACAGCAAAGTCAGATGCATCGCACATGATCTCAAAGGGTTGAGACCAATCAGGGGACTGTAGGATTGGGGCCTGGGTGACTCGGTCACGTAGGATTTCAAATGCTTGAGTGCATTCCTTGGAAATTTCGAAAGGTACATCCTTGGAGAGAAGATTGGTCAGGGGGCACACGATCTTGGAGAAATCAGGGATGAATCGACGGTAGAAACCGACGTGCCCCAAAAAAGATCGGATGTCCTTAATCGAGCTAGGCATAGGGAGCTTGGAAATCAGGTTAACCTTAGCTCGATCCACTTGGATGCCTTTCTCTGAGATTAAATGTCCCAGGACAATTCCCTCAGGCACCATGAAATGGCTCTTTTCCCAGGAAAGAACCAAATTCACCTCGATGCACCGCCTGAGTATATGGACCAAGTGTTGGAGGCAATCGTCAAATGATTGTCTAAAAACTGAAAAGTCATCCATGAAGAATTCCAGATAATCACCTACCATATCTGAGAATATGGCAAGCATGCACCGCTGAAAAGTTGCAGGTGCATTGCAGAGACCGAACGGCATCCTTCGGAACGCGTACATCCCGAAGGGGCAGGTGAATGTGGTCTTTTCTTGGTCCTCTGGATGGATTGCCACTTGATTGTAACCGGAGTACCCGTCAAGAAAGCAGAAGAATCTATTTCCCGCTAGTTTCTCGAGGATCTGATCAATAAACGGTAGTGGGAAATGGTCCTTCTTCGTGGAGGAATTTAGTCTTCTGTAATCAATGCAGACTCTCCACGAATTAGCTATTCGGGTAGGAATGACTTCCCCGATTTCAGTCGTGATGATGGTAAGTCCTACCTTCTTAGGCACCACTTGTGTTGGACTCACCCAACGACTGTCGGAGATCGGGTAGATGATCCCTGCATCTAACCACTTAATGATCTCCTTTTTCACGACCTCCTGTAGGTTAGGGTTTAGGCGCCTTTGCATTTCTCTTGAAGGTCGTGAGCCTTCTTCCGTGTAGATTCGATGTGTGCAGTATGAAGGGCTTATACCAGTTAAATCATCTAGAGTCCATCCAATGGCTCTACGATGTTGTTGGAGAATAGAAATCAAACGGAGTTCCTGGTCAGGTGTGAGTCGAGAATTGATAATCACAGGAAACGTCTGATTTGCATCCAAAAAGACGTATTTTAGATGTTCAGGAAGGGGCTTGAGTTCCGTGACAGGATTGTTAGCAGCAGCAGGTGGTTCGGGGTTTGTATCGGGAGCAATGGTAGGAGTCATAGGTGTGTCTAGATCATGTTCGCACTCCTCTGTTAGCGGTTTTTGATTCTCTAGTGGTTGATCAGGAATAATCAGGTTGTCCTCTATATGCAGTTCATCAACAACGGCTTCGACATCACAAATTTCCTCTATCACCCCGCAATTAATCCCTTGATGGGCCTTGAAAATGTCAATCTTCAGATTTTGATTCCCAAATTTTAATTCTATCTGGCCCTCTTCGCAGTTTATATTGGCCCTAGCAGTGGCCAAAAAGGGTCTCCCTAATATGATTGGTGTGTCCCTTGGGTTCTTAGGTGCATCCATGTCCAGTACTATGAAGTCCACTGGGAAATAAAAATCTCGTACCCTAACAATGACATCCTCGAGTATTCCTTTGGGTGACTTGATGGATCGATCGGCTAACTGCAATGTCACCTCAGTGGGTTTAAGTTCAGATTCTTCAAGGTGGTCAAGGAGGGATGTAGGTATTAAATTTATGGAGGCACCTAGGTCTAGTAGGGCTCTATCAAGTTGGGTTTCACCAATTTTACAAGAAATCAAGGGAGTTCCTGGGTCTTTAGCCTTAGGTGGGAGTTTGCTCAAGATGACAGAGCTGGCTTGCTCTGATAGTACGATTGGGTTCCCATCCTTGGTTCGCGGCTTACGTTTAGGTGTACATATGTCTTTCAAGAACCTTGCGTAAGCCGGTATGTGGCGGATTGCATCCATCAACGGGATGTTTATCTGGACCTGTTCAAAGAGCTTGACCAGATCCTCCTCAGGAGCCACAGGTTTGGTTGTCCTTTTTCCTTTGGTCAAGGCCTCAGGAAATGGGATCCTAGCTAGTTCCTCTAGGATAGGTGCAGGTTCTTGATCTGGGACAGTAGTATCTTGGATGACTACCCTAGGGTCTTGGCGATTATCGGGCTTGGAGTGGTTCGGATAGTGTGGGTCTTGTGTTGTTTTACCACTGCGTGTTGTTACAGAGTTTAATCCAGCCTGACTTTGGTTTGGGTTAGGTAGGAGGGGTGGCTACTGCTGCAATTCTGCATAAGATGTTGACGCCTCCATCCCGTCTGGTGATGGAGTAGCAGGGGCCTGATAAATCAAATGTGCGTGGCCTGGATTTGGATTCATAACGTGCCTCTGGGTCGGCACGTTATTTGGGTTGGGCAGAGGTTGCGAAGGAAGGGTGCCAGGTTGGCGAGAATTTGCCATCTGGGCCAGTTGGTTGCGAACCTCTGTGATCTCGTCCTTGTGCTGTTTTTGCATCGCCGCATTCGTCTTTTGAATGTCAGCCAGTGTTTGAAGGATAAGAGTCAGTTGATCCTGATTTTGCCCGGATTGGTAGATGGGATTGGGCCGAGGCTGAGGCGGCTGATATGGATGAGGAGCTTGTGGGCGGGGTTGATATGGTGGTTTTTGAGAATTTCCTGCCCACTGAAAGTTAGGATGATTTCACCATCCAGGGTTGTAGGTATTGGAGTATGGGTCATTTTGGATGGCGTTGAGGTCCTCGCAGTTCTGAGGAACCTCAGGAAAGTCAGAATACGAGGGTTCAGAGTTCCCCCAACTCGAATAGAAGGGATCAGAGGTTACTCCGGTCCGAGAGGTAGACGGGGGTGGATATGGGTCCATCCCCTTGGCAGGTTGGTGATAGATGTTTTGCACTGTTTCCCTTGCCAGAGGAGGTCGTGTAAAAGAATTTTGTGCAGAGGTGGCTTGCTGCAAATGTCGAGTTAGCTCGTCCACCTTCTTTTCTATGATAGAGACCTTGTCCAACCGACTGGCCATCAGTTCCAGGTCGACAGAAGTGGACAGGTCCTACGTCTCATGTGTCCCTCTTAGATTCGTCGATGCGCGGGCATTCGTCCTGTCGAATAAGCCCAAGGAGTCATTGTTTATGGAGTTCTCGCACATGTTTTCGAGAATCTCCCATACTGTGTCCTCGTGTTGGCCCATGATGTTTCCTCCACATGTTGCATTAACGAATAGACGAATATCCTCACGGAGTCCCTAGTAAAAAGACTGGACTTGTTCCCACTTAGGAACTCCGTGATGGGGACACTTTCGCATGAGATCTAGGAATCGATCCCAAGCTTCATGAAGAGGTTCTCCCGGTTGTTGAGTGAAATGAGTGATCTGGTGGCGCAAGGCATTTTTCCGGCCAACAGGGAAGAATTTTTTCAAAAATTCGGACTGTAATTCCTCCCAAGTGTTGATCGGGCGGGTCTGAGTCTGATACCAGTGTGCAGCCTTGTCCAAGAGGGAGAACGAAAACATTTTCATGAGTAGGATATCCCGGTTTTGTACATCTGACCCGAAGGTCTGGGCCAAATGCTTGAGTTGTTTAATGTGTTGGAATGGATCCTCCGAGTTAAGCCCATGGAACTTCGGTATGGCATGAATCATATTGGGCTTCAGATCAGAATCGGGTCCTCCAATTGGGATTCGTACTCGGGGTTCGATTGCCACCGCAGCAGGATTATAGTGATCTCGCATCATAGGTCGCTGCGGTGGGTTTACAAAGTTCTGAAAGAGATCGTTCAAGCGTTGAAGTTGGTGTTCAAGGTTATTCTCCTCTTCAATGGGTTGTGCCATGATGGGAGAAGAAGGGGAATCAGGGTCTGAGTCAGATGAAAGATTTATGTGGCGGGGTTGCTGCACAAACAAGGGCGTCGAGGCTTGGCCTCGACGAGAATGAATTTCTAAGGGAGGTCTTAAAGGTGGTCTTAAGGACCTCCTACCGAACATGCACCGAAAGATGTGATGAGATTAGAAGGTGCTGGACCCAATCAAGACACCCAAGAATTGTTGGGTGACTATAGAGGTTCGGGGCAGATGGACCCCTGGATCAGAAGATCGTCCACCTGAGAAATACCTGGGCAGCCAGAGAGGGAGAGTCCCGCAAAGACCCCTACATGGTAGAGCGTCCCCACGGGTTACAGGGTTTCCCCCACCCGACCTCTCTTGTCACTGCGGTTCCAGGTAAACCAGAATGGGGATCTTGACCTCTTAAGTCTACTTTTTTTTTATTTTAAGATCAAGGTGCTTAATGTTCCACTTGAACTTTTAAGTATTTTGAGTGTAAAAGTGACCTAATATTAAGGTTGGTTGACCCGAGGGATCAACTTCACCACTTGTTTCTTTGAGAGCTTTTAGGTCCTTCCTTTTATGGTTCAAATGGATTATCAGCCTGATTTGCTTAGGGTTCCTCTTGTATAAATCTTTTCAAACACGGTTTAGGCACACCTCTTTTTGGAAAGTTTGTTTTCTTTGTTTTAGAGAAGATGTGTCTCTAAAAACCCTAGCTTTGCAATCCCTAACTTGGCTCTAGTGGGTCCAATTTAGTTGCCGTAGAAATTAGCACCTAGGGCTCAATCAAGAAAGTTTTAGCCCTAGTTGCCTTAGTTGGATGAACAGATAAAAATATGTTTGAAATGAAAATCAGGCAACTTAATGAGTTACTAAATATGAGATAGGTAGCCCTAAGTTGATTTCCCTCCTTTTTTTTTTAGATTGTGAGAGGGTTAAGAGAGAGGACTCATGGAGATTACCTGTTCCTTGGAGAGTCTGTTGTGCAGTTGCTATTCTTTCCTTTTTGTTTTGCTTTCCCTGAATGAACACAGCAAAAGAGAGAAGTCAAGTTGGATATTAGATAGAAAAGTTGTACTCAAAAGTTTTAAAAGTGCCCGTTGCTCCCCGGCAACGGCGCCAAAATGTTTGTCGCGCTTTTGTGCGGTTTGTTAAAAGATAATATCGCGTTGTAATATAGCCGCTAAAGCGTTCAAAACAAATAAAGATTTTTATTACTCAAAAATCGGAATATCCGAGGTCGAACACAGGGAGCAATCTCAGTACTTTGTAAAACCCAAGAATACAACTGTTACATGCAAATATAATTGATTAAAAGAGTTTTTAGAAAAAGTAGAATTAGACGTCTGATTTATGTATAAGACGTCTTAAATGTGATCTTTCTTTCTTTCTTCCTTCTTCTCCTTTCTGCTTCTGTATCTTTCCTTCTGCTTTGCCTTTCTGATCTCTTTGCAATCTTCCCTTGTCCTTCTTCTTCTTCTCTGCGAAGACTTCTAATCTTTCTGCTTTCCTTCTCCTGCGAAGGCTTCTTTCTTCTTCTTCTGTCTTCTTCTTTGGCTTGCTTTTCCTTCTTCTGCAGCGGCCAAGTCCTTCTCCTGCGATCAGCCTGCCTGCACAGGAGCAAAACCTAACCCTTCTCCCTCTACCCGCGCGTCTCTCTCTCTCAAGCAATTCACTCAGAGCTGCTCTCCCAGAGCCACAGGCATTAATCGGGTCGGATCGTACACGGGACCAGGCGCACCTGAAGGTGGTGTGATGCGCGAGGAGTGCGTAGGTCTAGGTCGGGTCGGATCCGCCAAGTCCGCGTGGTCAGGTCGCGGACGAGGCGGGTGTGGGGTCAGTGAGGGACCTCACCCCTGTGCTTACTGAGGCGATAAGGGTATATCACAAAACCAATTTATAGTGTACCTGAGGTTTGTAATCCCACGATGTGGGACTAAAGGTTTCGTCCTTCCCTCACGTGCGCCCGCAGACTCTCGTGTGCAATTGCCCACGCTGAAGGCCTTGCTGCTGCTCCAAGCTGAACTCAGTCACCTCGCAACACTTGCGAGAGGCTGCTGCACCTGCCGCCTTGGAAGCCTGACGCCTGCTGCTGCTCCAAGCTTCCTGCTGCTTCGGCTGTTAATGGCGGCCGGGGCGTTCACCTGAGATTCCACAGAACGGCCTATTGGCCCAATCAGAATAGATGGAAACCTTCGCCATGGCACGGCGAAGGCGGTGGGTGATGCTGCAGGTTGTCGGTCGGCCTAGGCGTGCCCGCCTAGGTCAACCTGTGGCCGGAGATGGTGGGTTCTTCGGGGGGTGGTTATGGAGGTCTGGAGTGATAGTTGTGGGGTGGAGCGAGTTCCTGGTGGTGAGGCGGAGCTCCCGAGGTGGTTGGCGAGTCGTGTGGAGTGGCGGAGTGGTGTGGGCGGCTCGCCGGAGTGCGGTCGGAGGCGAGGAAGATGAAGGCGGATAGGTACTGTCGAGGGGTAATCAAGTAAAATAGTTGGGGGAAAAGAGAGAGGAGAGGGTGGAGAACGTATCTGGGGTTGTCTGGAGGGAAGGGAGGCGGCGGAGAGGACGGCTCGTAACTGCCGTCGTCGGGGAAGAAAGACCCTGAGGGAGGAAGCGGTGACGAAGACGAGGTCAGAAGCGCGCGCGCGGGGTACAGCGCGACGCGGGAGGAAGCGGCGAAGAGGACTCTACTGCTGGTATGGCAGCAGAGTGACAAGAAGGAGGGAAGGAGGTCGCCGGAGCTTGTGGGTCGTTTGGCCGGAGATAGGAGAGGGAGGAATTTGGAAGGGATCTCCGTCAAAATCAAGCTTAGCCTCTTCGGCCGAAGTTGTGGGTTCTTATATAGGCGCTGGACTGGGTGTGCAGGGCGTGAAGGGCACGTAATTGCCTGAGGTTGGTCGCCGGAGATGGAAAGGAGTTAGGATACCCAAATCTCTCGTGCGTTCGCACGAGAGATTGAGTTCACACCAGCGATTGTAATTGACTTTATAAGGAAGGGAATTCCTCAGAGAATCCTCCTTCCATTTCTAGGAGGGAATCTCTGAGGGATTAGAGAGCAATCCCTCTCCGAACGTCGCCGGAGCTCGGTTCTGCCCTAGTAATGGCGGCAGGACTGGTTTGCAAAGGGGGCGAAGAACCTAGGGTGTTCTCTGCAACGGTATTCAAAAGATAGGGACCAATTTGTGATTTGGGTGTACTAAATTGCAAAGTAGGTCAAGATGACCCCTCCTTAGGTCCAAATTTTGGTACAAACCTAATTTGGACCTAAGGAATCCAATGGCAAAGTTAGATTTCAGGTTTGACCTCGTTTGACTGGACATTTTGCGTAAAAACCCAAATTAGGTTAATTGAAGAGCTAGGACCCTAATCTAGGTCAAACTAGGTTCCAAAGGCCAAATTAAGTGTTCTAAACCCTAGAGTATGTTTTTCCATGATTTATAGAGGGTTTACTTGCTTTTTGTTCTGACCGAAACCTTGTTAATTTAAGCGGGTCTGTTTTAGGGTTACCAAGTGTCATTTAGTTCTTAGATTGCACATGAACCCATTTCTGATTGACTTAACCCACTTTTTATCTCATTTATACCATTTGACCTCTATTTTGCCTCTGAGAAATCCCGTTTACGTACTGCAATGGTAAAATTACAGTTTTAACCTTTATTTCATGTTTTCTTCTCAGAGCACTTGTTCCTTCAGTTACGCCTTCTTCCAGGTTATGTAGGAGCTTTTATCTTCTTTATTGGGTCAAAATGAGCTAGTTATGGCTCATGATGAGGCTCTCATCAATAGTAATGTGGAGCTTCTGAATATTTTCAAGAATGTTGAGATCAATATCCCGCTCCTCGATGCTATGAAGAATATACTGGCTTACGCGAGATTTTTAAAGGATTTATGTACACAAAAGCGTAAGTCGAGAGAATCTGTTCGAGGAAGGTGGTACTCTTCTAGCAGGCTAGTTCTGTTATCCTGCACTACCTCCCTCAGAAAAAGAGAGATCCAGGTGCTCCGTTGATTTCTTGTGTCATTGGAGATTACACTTTTGATAGAGCACTTCTGGATATGGGTGCATCCATCAGCCTAATTCCAACTTCTCTTTACGAGAAGTTTGGATTAGGTGAACTTTGGACGACTTTAATAACGCTGCAGTTAGCGGACCGTTTGGTCACAAATCCACGAGGCATTATTGAAGATATTATTGTTAAGGTTAAGGATTCTATTTTCCTGTAGATTTCCTTATCCTTGACATGGATGTACCCAAAAATCTGAGGAACACGCCCATCATTCTGGGGCATCCATTACTGGCTACCGCTAAGGCCAACATTAACTGTGAAAGTAGTAGCATGGAAATCACCTCTGGGGATCAACGAATGAAATTGGATATTTTTAAGGCAATTAATAAATTTTAGGATTGTGGATTTATCGCGGAACTTGAGGATGATAATGTGTACATTGAAACTTGTATGATGGTTTCTGCAATTGAAAGTTCCTCCTTTGATGATGAATTGGACCCGCAACCCTCTATGGCAGACCCTCTATCTTCTGAAGAGGTTATTGATTTTGTTCACTCTCAACCTCTTCCTCTTAATGAGTTATCGGCATCTTCCTTACCTTCAATCATCAACCCACCTCAGCTTGAACTGAAACCATTGCCTGAGAATTTGAAATATCAATTTTTAGGACCACACAAGACACTCCCTGTGATTATTAGTGCTAAATTAATAAAGGAGCAGGAGATTAAATTGATTAAGGTCCTGAAAGAACACAAGGAGGTAATTGGTTGGACCATTCATGACCAAAGGGGGATTGAGCCATCTTACTGCAATCATAGAATATTTTTGGAAGATGGATCCCATCCTTCTCGCCAAATGCAAAGGAGATTAAATCCAAATATGCGAGAAGTGGTCAAGAAGGAGATTATTAAGTGGCTCGATGTAGGAATCATTTATCCGATCTCTGATAGTCCCTGGGTAAGTCCCATGCAGATTGTTCCCAAGAAAGTTGGGATTACCGTTGTGACTAATGAGAGAGGAGAATCTGTTACAACTCGTTTAGCTTCCTCTTGGAGGGTTTGTATCGATTACAGGAAGCTGAACACGGCCACGAAAAAGGAATATTTCCCTCTGCCTTCCATTGATCAAATATTGGAAAGATTAGCCGGGCAGAAGTACTTTTGTTTTCTTGATGGCTACTCGGGATACAACCAAGTTCCTATCCATCCCGAGGATCGGGAAAAAACTACTTTCACCTGTCCTTACAGAACCTTTATTTTTCGTACGATGCCATTCGATATATGCAATGCACTTGCAACTTTTCAAAGGTGTATGTCAGCCATATTCTCTAACATGGTGGGAGAGTTTATGGAAGTCTTCATGGACGATTTCTCTATTTTTGGAGAATCGTTTGACTCTTGTCTAGCTATTCTAGAAATGATTCTTAAACGATGCATCAAAACAAGATTGGTCCTTAGCTGGGAAAAGAGTCATTTCATGACACAAGAAGGCATCGTCTTGGGTCATGTAATCTCTGAACGGGGAATTGAAGTGGATAAAGCTAAGGTTGATGCTATCGCTAAACTTCCTCCTCCCACAACTGTTAAACAAATTCGATCATTTCTTGGTCATGTGGGATTTTACAGAAGATTCATCAAGGACTTCTCGAAGGTTGCTCATCCTCTGAGCAATCTTCTTGCCAAAGAAACACCGCTTGTTTTCGACGAATCATGTCATAAGACATTTTATTTTCTTAAAATGGCAGTCACTTGTGCTCTGGTGTTGCAACCACCGGTTCGGACAGCCCCTTTTGAGATCTGTTGAACGTATACGAATGCTACGCTAACGTGTTCGATTTTGGAAAACCTGTCGTTGTAGTTCGAATGCGAAGAATTCGTGTTCAACAAATAAAATTTATACCGAAATGAAAATTCCGGGTCGAACACAGGGAGGCAGACGTTTGATTTAAAAACTACGCATTTCTTTTTATTTGTCACAGAATAATTCAATTTAAAATTATGTAATTATTTACAATAAAAAGAAGAGAGAGAGAGTAAGAGAGAAAGAGAATATTACACAGAGAAATCAAAATGAGATGTAGAATAAACAAGGAATTTTTCATTGAGGACATTGTTCATTACAACTAGAAAGTATAAAACAATTACTCTAGAAAGCGATAAATTTACTCTAGAAATCATTAAAAGAATGGAGGGAGAAATGTCCTCCTCGACGATTGCTTGGAGGACGAACAAAACTACACTAGAAAGTAGTAAATCTATACTAGAAAGCAGTAAAAAGAATAGGGAGAGAGAAATCCTCCTCGACGGTTGCTTGGAGGACAAGCCAGACGGGACGATGCCTGGACGAAGGGGAACGAAGCAGGACGAAGGAGGACGAAGCAGAAGAACGGGAACGAAGCAGCACGCCATCGTCGTCGCGAGATCCACTTTCAAAGGGGAACAAAAATTGGACTTTATCTTGCAAGAAGCATCCTGGGTGTGGGACAAGCTTCTCTTGACCTTTGGATGGGTAGAGAGGAGAAGGAAGGGATGAAAATTTCGTAAGGAGGGGGTCTCCTTTTATAGTTGCAAGGAGTGGGGGCAAAATGGACATTACAACTTTAAAATAATAAATGAGGGGTCTTTAGTGATGGATAAATCCGTCACTAAAGCCCCGACGTGGGCGTAGCTTCTGCGCCCACGCGAGCCGCTTCATCTACCCGCGCGCTCAACGCCATCGCACGCACGCTGAGTCTTAGCCATCCGATCGCGAGATCGACGGCTTAAAACGCATCTTCTCCCGCTACGCTGTGCGTCTGCCCGCATGTGATCGCGCGTCCACGCTGCGCGTCCAATCACACGTCGGCGCTATTGGGCGAGAGCAACCGTTGGATCGCAATCTGACGCTCCACGCGCTGCTCACTTGCACTTGATTTGAGCCTCGCGGGACTCGATCCCGCGACCTCTCCTTCGCCCACCGCTTCTTCTCCGTTACGCTACGCGGACGAAATGGTCGCGTGGACGAATCAGCCAGTCGCATCCACAGCCATTGGATCTTTATCCAACGACGGAGCACGAGCGGGTGCGGGACCTTCGTAGAATGTGTGCGGCCGTTTGGGTGGCCGAGATGGCGCCAAGTGGTGCCATCTTGGTCGTCCATCTTCTGGAAGTTGTAGATGGTGCCACGGATGTCGGATTGACTCGATTTTTGCGTCGTTGGGCTACGATCGTCGATCCGAATTCACCCGTGCGATCGGATTTGTCATCTGAAGTACGGATTTTCACCATCCTGGCCCTTGATCTTCTAGGGTTCCCTGGTCACTATCTGATGCTACGAATGTCTGATTAGGGCGATCTTGGAGTCGTTGGGCTCCAATCGTCGCCCTGATCACATCCATACGGTTGGATATTTGATCCGAGGCCCCGATAAAATGTTTGCCCTGTCCAAGCACATAAAAGGAGATAATTAACCTCCATTTTATTCAAACTACTCTAAATGCAAGATGATGCATGTTATGCAATATTTATATCATGAAATGCAATCCTATGCTTAAGAACATGCATAAATAGACATTTTAAGTAGTGTAAATGTGTTTACATCATACCCCATTGCCTATCTTTTGCTAGTCTGTAGCAAAAACTATATGCTATTTATAAAAGAATTAGGTTGGATTATTTGGACTTGAGTTATTTTTCAATCATTAAGAAATTTACTTAGGAACTGAACTTTCAAAGACACAACAGTGCCCGGGTATCAGCCAAAATGCAGACCGCCTCAAGCCCTTGCCTTATTAAAAGAAATTTTCTTTTTCTCTTTTTCTCTTTTCTAATTTTTTTGGATTTCCAGATTTTAGGGTTTAAGAGTGGCTTTCTACGGCCATTCAACTCACCTAAGATTTGATGAGAACCCTAAGTTTTAAGCATCTTATTGTGATTGTGATAGACTCGTTGAGCGGTAATTAAAACGAACTTCGGATTTCTACGCCTCTAGGTGACCTCAAAAAGAATTCTACCTAAAGATATATCTTTACAACCAGTAGCTTTCTCCCTACTTTTATTTTTTTACAGGGTCAACACAAGGGTGAATCCAGTGTATATCTCCCCGATTTATTCTACTTCTCCGCTTCTTCCTAAGTGTTTTGGGAATTTTTAGTGCATTTGCTGAGTTGGGTTCTGGACAACCGGTCAATGAGCTGTTACCACCGACAACTTGCCAGCCATACTCATGCGGGGAAGTGTGGCTTATTTCTTTTTGTTCTTTTCTCCTTTTCTTTTTGATTTTTTTTTTCTTTTCTTTTTTTTTTTTTTTAAGTAGGTGGCTTCCCTGGTCTAAGATTTACCTAAAGGCAGCAAAAAGAGAAAGGTCCAGTGACTGGGCTCTGGACAACCTACCTATGGGTTGTTATCCACGATAACTTGCCAGCCATATCACCCTTGAAGGTTCATTAGCTACCCAATTTTCATTAAAATCGCCAAACAACAAGTCAGTGCAAAGAAAGTGTGTAGATGCTTAAGACTCAAAATTCCCTCAAATCAGAGGGTGGGTTGATAAGTCGTGTACTTATCACCCAAACTTATTTATTCCAATTATAATAGAATTAAGATGGCGATGACTCAAAGACAAATCCACATTTTAGTGGATACACAGGCTAATTAAGTCCAAAGACCTGAAGGGTCTTTGTGTTCAGATCTTAATGTAGTATTTCCTAAGATTGAAATTTTTCTTAAACCCAAATTCTCTTTCCTAATTTCGATTTATTTTTTTAATAAAAGAAAACAAATCTACGGAGTTGACGAATGAATTTAGAGATAAATATCCACCCCGACATGCCTATCTAATGCAATGTCCTCATTGTATTAAAAAGACATAAAATAGAGTGGAAAAGCGAAGAAAGCACCTGAATTGCATGAATGTTAGGTCCGCTCCGAGATGAAAAATTAAAAAGAACTGTATATGTGCTGAGTTTAGTGCCTTCAACTAGGCACACTACACAAAGAAAAGAAATGAAGAATTCACAAGTGCAGGTCAGAATTAGAATAAATAGAAGAATCCTCCGACCTGTCAACAGAGGTCCACAGATGTGGACCAGATTGTGGTGTAGACCCACACCCCATAATCGAGAATATCTTAGGTTCTGGATAAAAATTACCCAAAACCTAAAATCAGAATGCAAGTGGGGTCGGGCTTGCGATTTATGAGGATGCAACCCAAGACCAAAAAGTCGGGTTACAGAGAATTGAAGCTCAAGAGGATAATCGTTGAATGTGTGCTTGAGTTGAACATCCTTGAAACAAATGTCGTAAGGGTTTTGATTTGATGGTTTCAGCTTAAAAGGAACCCTTCGACTCAATCTTCTGTTTCCTCCAAAATTAACTTCTCAAATCAGAACTTCCCAACTCCTATCCTCCTCATTCAACATATCAAATTCCAGGACCTCTTGTATATTCATCACCCCGTCTGAAATCTCCAAGTCTAAATGATGTGGCAGAATCAAAATTGACTTGGGTCTAATTTTCTCAGAATTAGAATCATCAATAAGCTCAACAGGGTGTAACTGATAATCAGGGCATTGAATTGATTCCTCCAGAAAATGTGATTCTGGATCTGTAATGTGTGCCCTAATAAGATCAGTTTCCTCAGTTATTGGGCTATTAAATGATCTACCAGATTCCTCAGGCCTAATTGTCTCATTGAAATCATGTTCAGAAAACTCGTGTGAGACTTCGCAACTTGAATCTTCATCATCAAAGAAATCAGGATCCATATCAATGTATGTCCCAAAATCATTTGTCACTTTCTATTCCAAGGAGACATACGTTCCTCGTAACCTGACTTAGGGATCTCAGGTGAAGAAATCAGATCATCCTTAATTGGTTGTTTTAATTCAATCTGGTCAACCTCGTAACACGTGTCCCCCCCAACAGGTGCCTGAGCAGGTTCTGTCATTGGCTTTCCTGAAGAGGGTTCATCTTGGGAATTATTCCAAGATTGAATCAAAGCAACCACGAATCTCATCCTCAATTTCGCTAATTTCCCAAGTAGAAACTCACCCGGGTTCTTATCCTTAACATCCTGGAGCCAATCCAACAAAGACTTGTTTAAATCATCAATCATTTCAATCAGGGGCTCCAATCTCTCAATGCAAGGTATTGGCTGAACTTCTAAAGATTGAATGATATTCCTCAAGTTAGCTAGAACCTTATCTTGAACCTGGTTAACCTGAACCAAATGAGTTGGTTCAGGGTTGGGTGGGTTTGGGCTTAATGCAGGGGAATTAACGAATTGAGATTCGTTATACCCTTCCTAATAATAGGTCATTTCAGATTGTTGAAAAGATGGTGATGACCTAAAGGCAGTGAAATCAGAGGATGGGTAAGGATCGGTGTATCCTTCTTGATTGTAGATCGTATTAGGTTGTGCATGAAAGGAAGACGATCTATAATCGATGTAGCTTTGAGAAGGATAGAAATCAGAATCAAAGTGTTTAGGGTTAGACCCTAAACACGGGGGTCCGGAATTGTATCCCCAATCCGAATTATCCCAACTGACTGATGGTTGATTACAATATGAGTTGGGATAATCGTCATGTTGAGGATAATTCACAACAGGAGGGAAAGAGCGGGAATGCGTGAAATATGTGGAAGGATTCATGAGACACGAGAGGAAGAAAGGCACCCTGCAATACAAACAATCAAACCTGTCCTTAAATGGGTTAGCCTACAGACCTATAGACTCCCAAAACCCGTCTTGAGATAAAGGAACGATTTGATCTACTTCTGTCTGTTCAATCCAACCAGTTAGGAGGGATTGGGGAGAAGGTTATTCCTTCGGCTTGCGCCTCCGGTTCCTAGTGTACCCCCCAGTCGCGATCGTTTGACTCTGCTCCCCTAGCTAGACATCAGATTGAACAGTAGAAACAGACTAATAAAAAATAATCTCGTTCTAAGTTCTGTAGAGTGAGTTCAATCCTTAAGGCCAACGTCAACTCTGTTTTATTTAGGGCTAGGTTTGAATGTGCTTTGGAATGTGATGGGCCCTTTAAATAGGTTGTGCCCTTAATGATTGATTGATTTGTGTGTGCGTGCACAACCAGTGGTTCTCAAGCAAGATTATTTTTGATGTGGTGAATTTTAAGGTTCAAATTTTGCATAGTAGCTTTTAGGATTCAACTTTAGGTATTTTCAAACAAGTTTCATTGGCACACCAAGTTTTGCAAGCACGGGTGAAGATATTTTCCTTTAAAGCTTAAAAAGAATGTGGAGTGCCTGGTAAATCCCTAAGAGTTGAACCTAATTGCCAGCTACTTGATGAGTTTATTTTATTTGAAGTGGTGTGACCCAAACAACTCAAACAATTGGCCTGATGCACCACTTAATTAGGCACACAAATATGGTTAACCTAGAATGATTTCTAATCTTTTATGTGTTACTTTGTGTGTACCGGTCCCACAGATCAAAACCCGGTTGAGTAGAAACAAATCAATTTGGTTAAGTGCCTTTGAATGTGGGTGTACGTTGTGTGTTTGTTGAAAATTGCCCCACAGAATTATCTTTTTTTTTTTTTATATATATAAATGAAGGTGGAATGAATGTGAGTGAGAATCCAAACAACCAAACTATTCCTAAGATTTATGCAAACACCTAGGTTAATTGGAATTTGGATTCAATGTGGCGAATGAAATCTATGGAGGGGAAAAGAATGGGGGATATCTTATAAAACCTTCCACAGCACTTTACTCCAATCTACCGCTTTTGCTCGTCTCAAAAGAGTACCTGCAATTACAATAAGAAAGGAGAAAAGTGAGGTAAATGATTTGTAAGTTACAAAACGTGAAGAGAAATCAAAGAGCGTCACCTCCCCAGCAACGGCGCTAAAATGTTGAACGTATACGAACACTACGCTAACGTGTTCAATTTTGGAAAACCTGTCTTTGTAGTTCGAAAGCGAAGAATTCGTGTTCAACAAATAAAATTTATACCGAAATGAAAATTTCGGGTCGAACACAGGGAGGCAGACGTTTGATTTAAAAACTATGCATTTCTTTTTATTTGTCACAGAATAATTCAATTTAAAACTATGTAATTATTTACAATAAATAGAAGAGAGAGAGAGTAAGAGAGAAAGAGAATATTACACAGAGAAATCAAAATGAGATGTAAAATAAACAAGGAATTTTTCATTAAGGAGATTGTTCATTACAACTAGAAAGCATAAAACAATTACTCTAGAAAGCAATAAATTTACTCTAGAAAGCATTAAAAGAATGGAGGGAGAAATGTCCTCCTCGATGATTGCTTGGAGGACGAACAAAACTACACTAGAAAGTAGTAAATCTATACTAGAAAGCAGTAAAAAGAATAGGGAGAGAGAAATCCTCCTCGACGGTTGCTTGGAGGACGAGCCGGACGGGACGATGCCTGGACGAAGGGGAACGGAGCAGGACGAAGGAGGACGAAGCAGAAGAACGGGAACGAAGCAGCATGCCGTCGTCGTCACGGGATCCACTTCCGAAGGGGAACGAAAATTGGACTTTATCTCGCGAGAAGCATCCCGGGTGTGGGACAAGCTTCTCTTGAGCTTTGGATGGGTAGAGAGGAGAAGGAAGGGATGAAAATTTCGTAAGGAGGGGGTCTCCATTTATAGTTGGAAGGAGTGGGGGCAAAATGGACATTACAACTTCAAAACAATAAATGAGGGGTTTTTAGTGACAGATAAATCCGTCACTAAAGCCCCGACGTGGGCGTAGCTTCCACGCCCACGCACGCCGCTTCAGTTGCCCGCGGGCTCAACGCCATCGCACGCACGGTGAGTCTCAGCCATCCGATCGCGAGATCGGACGGCATAAAATGCATCTCTGCCCGCTACGCTGCTCGCCCGCCCACGTGTGATCGCGCGTCCACGTTGCGCATCCAATCGCGCGTCGGCGCTATTGGGTGAGCGCAGCCGTTGGATCGTAATCTGATGCTCCCCGCGCCGCTCTCTTGCACCTGATTTGAGCCTTGCGGGACTCGATCCCACGACCTCTCCTTCGCCCGCCGCTTCGTCTCCGTTGTGCTACGATAATGAAATGGTCACGTGGACGAATCAGCCAGCCGCATCCACAGTCGTTGGATCTTGATCCAACGGCGGAGCATGAGATGGTGCGGGACCTTCGTAGAATGTTTGCGGCCATTTGGGTGGCCGAGATGGCACCACGTGGCGCCATCTTGGCCGTCCATCTTCTGGAAGTTGTAGATGGTGCCACGGATGTCGGATTGACTCGATTTTTGCGTCGTTGGGCTGCGATCGTCGATCCGAATTCACCCATGCGGTCGGATTTGTCATCTGAAGTGCGGATTTTCACCATCCTGGCCCTTGATCTTCTAGGGTTCCCCAGTCTCTATCTGATGCTACGGATGTCTGATTAGGGCAATCTTGGAGTCATTGGGCTCCAATCGTCGCCCCGATCACATCCATACGGTTGGATCTTTGATCCGAGGCCCTGATAAAATGTTTGCCCTGTCCAAGCACATAAAAGGAGACAATTAACCTCCATTTTATTCAAACTACTCTAAATGCAAGATGATGCATGTTATGCAATATTTATATCATGAAATGCAATCCTATGCTTAAGAACATGCATAAATAGACATTTTAAGTAGTGTAAATGTGTTTACGACTGACGCTTCTGATTACGCAGTCAGGGTTGTTTTGGGTTAGAAAGTTGACAGGAAGCGCTCTGTCATCTACTACGCTAGTAAAACTCTGGATGAAGCCCAGAGGAATTACATTGTTACTGAGAAGGAATTACTAGCTATAGTATTTGCTTTGGAAAAATTCACGGCTTATCTCCTAGGGTCTCATGTCATTATTTATACCGACCACTCGACCTTGAGACATCTCTTGGCCAAAAAGGATGCCAAACCCTGGCTTATTTGTTGGATTCTTCTACTTCAAGATATTGATCAAGGATAAATCCAGGGTACAAAATGTGGTGGCGGATCACTTGTCGAGACTTCTAAGTGATTCTTCTCATCCAGACATCCCGATTGCTGATACATTTTCGGACAAAACCATCCTTACAATTTCAGGTGTCTAAACCCCATGGTGTGCTGACATTGTTAATTATTTGGACGTTGGTCAAATCCCCTAGGATTGGACCAAGCAACAATGGGATAGACTCAAATATGAGGCCAAATACTACTTCTGGAAGGATCCTGAACTATACCACATCGGCTCTGATCAGATTATTCGCCGATGTGTTCCGGAGAACGAATTCAACAGTATACTCAAGTTCTGCCATGCATCTGCGTGTGGTGGACACTTCTCCGGGAAAAAGGCGGCTGCAAAAATTTTGCAATCTGGATTCTATTGCCTATCCTTATTCAAGGATGCCCAGGATTTCTCAAGGTCATGTTCCCGATGTCAGGCACTCGGGAGCATAATTAAGAGAGATTTGATGCCCCTAGACCCAATTCTTCCTGTCGAAATCTTCGACGTTTGGGGCATCAATTTCATGGGACCCTTTCTCCCTTCATTTGGACATCAGTACATTCTCGTCGTTGTTGATTACGTGTCCAAATGGATTAAGGTGATTCCCACTCGAACCAATGATCACAAGGTGGTCATTGATTTTGTCAAGAAAAACATCTTTAGCAGGTTTAGGATTCCGAGGGCCATCATCAGTGATGGTGGCACTCATTTTACTAATGCCCAGTTCCGTAATTTGCTGGCTAAATACGGGGTTAATCATCGAATCTCCACACCTTATCATCCCCATACTAATGGATAGGCCGAGATCTCCAATCGGGGGATCAAGAATATCCTGCATAAAACGATTAGGCCTGATCGCAAGGACTGGACTCAAAAGCATAAGGATGCTCTTTGGGCCTACCGTACGATGTATAAAATGCCCATCGCCATGTCTCCATTCCATCTGGTGTATGGAAAGGCGTGCCATTTACCCGTAGGGATTGAACATAGTGCATTCTGGGCAATTAAGCAGTGCAATTTAGATTTGAGTTTAGCCGGGAAGGCCAGGAAACTCCAACTATCTGAGTTGGAGGAGCTTAGAAATGATGCATATGAGAATGCCAGGATCTATAAGGCTCAGACCAAAGCTCTACACGATCAATTGATTTCCTGCAAGAGCTTTGAGCCGAACCAAAAGGTTTGGTTATTCAATTCTAGACTTAAGCTCTTCCCCGGCAAACTTAGGTCGAAATGGAACGGCCCATTCATTATCGACCAGATTTTTCCAAACGGAGCCATTCAGATCTCTGACTCGAAGACGGGTAATTCATTCAAAGTCAACAGTCAACGTCTGAAGCCTGTTATTGATCGTACTCTTCCAGAACCCGTCTCAGACACGGTTGCTCTAGCCATGTTGTGACTTCTTTAGCTGGACTTCGCCTAGCTGACGACATTAAACTCAGTAGTTGTACATATGACACAAAGCTGACTCGAGATTCATATTCAGGTGATATCTTCCATACTCTACCCTTTCTTTCATGTCTCTTTTTCTCAATGTGGACATTGCATTAGCTAGGCATGGGGGGGTGGATTCATTTTTGAATCATTTTGTCATCTCTGTGAAATTCTTGTAAATTCTATTTCTCATCTTATTTATACATTAAAAAAAATTTGAATTAGGAAGGAATACTTGGACATTAGGACTTTTCAATCTTAGGAAATATTACATTAGGATCTGAATACAAAGACCCTTCAGGTCTTTGGGCTTAATCAGCCTGTGTATCCACTAAAATGTGGATTTCTTTTTCGAGTCATCGCCATCTTAATTCTATTGTAATTTGATTAAATAAGTTTGGGTGACAAGTACATGACTTATCAACCCACCCTCTAATTTGAGGGAACTTTTAAGTCTAAAGCATCTGCACACTATCTTTTCAGTGACTTGTTGATCGGCAATTTTAACAGAAATTGGATAGTTGATGAGTCCATTTTAATGGACTAATATTTAGCCTAAGTATCTTTAATCATACCTTGTAGGTGTGTTAATAATTGCAATTAAGTTGTAGAAGATTTGTACGCATCATGATTTAAGTTTATAACATTCTATAACTTAATATGTAATGATTTTGTTGTCTTTATGATTGCAGGAATAATATTCAGAAAGAACAAGGGAGGGGGGATAAATTTCCACATAACAGCCGCAACTCCCCCCGCACATTGGGTTAATCTTCCATCGCCTTTCTTCAACAAATGAGGCCAAAAATAGTTAACAGATTTGAGAAATCCCTTAACTCACACACACGGGGAGAGAGTGGAGTTAAAAGAGAGGAGGCAACATGCACTGGAAGACCAATCTTCCCCCCTGTGGGGAACTGCTCTATCTTCTCTACTATGGAGACAGCAAGCACTGTGCCCGCTCCTTCTCCACCTTGCGCAGCCGTAGGCACGCGCCCATCACCAGCCTGCACCTGCACCCAACCATTGCACACACTGCCTCCCTCCCAATCGCACGCCTCTCCTGCACAGCATCTCCCTCAAGCAGTGCCTAAAGGCGCTGTGCGCCTTCACTGCCATCTTCAGGCATGCCCACCCCGCACCAAGCCTGCATCCGTTCACCCTTGCTCCTCTGCAGACCCACTTCAATCTCTCCAGTGCTCCTTGCGGGCGCACCTCAGCACGCCCATCTTCCAGCGCAACCCCCTCCTTCCTGCAAGCACAGCGTTCTCCTCCTCTTTCCCGCTCCTGCGTGCCTGCACGCCACCAACCGCAGGCACTGCATGCAAAGCACCCGCATGCCCTAGCCGTGCCCGCAGGCGCTTCCACCACCAGCGCGCCTCACTGCAGGTGCACACCACCCACCGCGCTCACACCAAACGCCTGCATCCTCCGCCAACCGTCCCTGCAGCACCCGCTCACCCAACTCCAGTGGGACTTGTAGGCGCTAGACCCGCCTCACTACAGCGCCCGCACATTCGAGCAGCCTGCAGCCACCTCAGGCGCATCCGCCTGTGTTATAGCCGGTGCTAGCAGCGCACCTCAGCCCGTAGGCGTCCGTAGGCGCACACCCATCAGCGCATCCACACCACCACCCACGCCCGTAGGAGCATGGCCACAGCAGCAACCTTCTATGGTCCTCATCTCTTCAGCTGGCCAGCCACCTCTGGCTGCCTCCGTCAATGCCGCAACCGCCATCGGAGAGCCCTCATCCTCGCCTTCCTCCTTAGCCTCTCCAAAGCCCCACCAGTGCTCTCTCTCTCTTACGAGGAGGAGAGAGAGCAAAAGCTTTGTTTCCTCCACCATTAAAATTTACAGAAAATGCCATTGTCAAGTTACTGTTCATTTATTTTCTGAATTAATATATTGCTACACAATTTACGTGGACACCCCTTGATTAATTCAAAATTACATATAATTGATTTCTCCTTTTGAATGACATACAATATGAGATATTAATTATAGTGTCATTAGTTAGGAGATTAATATTAAAATTGTTTGCTATTACCAAGGTCATTATTTATAATATTATATTATGGTAATTTTGCATATACACCCTCATCTTCTTGATTAATTATCTATATTGCAAATTTATGCTGGAAATTAGAGCACTAGTTAGCATGCATCTCTATTAATATTCTCGATTCCTTTATGCATTATTACTCTTTTTTTTTTAGGCTAATTCCTCCTTATGGACACAACCTAACTCTTCGTGGTTAGTTTTGAAAATTTAAATGTTTTGAAAAGCGATTTTCTACCATGCGATTAAATACAACAGCACATCACTTTATGTTAAAGTTTTCAACGAAAACGAAGATCGCTCTTTCAAATGACGCCGTTGCCGGGGAGGAAGAATGCCTATTAATTTTTTAGGAATTTTATGTTATTTTTAAGCTATTTTGAAAGCTTTTCTGAATTACTAATTGTGGATTTTCTTCTGTGCAAAAACACGTGGCGAATGCGATGGGCGTGTACGGCAGAGACGATCTTTTTGGTGGACCTTGAAGCCACCTGGAGGACGGCAACAGGAACACGTGGACCTTGATCCCACGCACATAGGCTTACAGAGAAGCCTATTTCTGATTTAGGCAGTAGATCTTAGTTAGATTTAGTTAGATAGTCATTAGAATTTAATTTCTGTCTTTTGGACCCTTGTCGGGTATTTTTGGGAACGTGTTCCCAGTGCCATTTTATTTCTTACCGCTCTTAAATGCGGGAGCATATTTTCAGGAGCGTGTTCCCATTTATTTAGATTATAGGATTATTTAAACTGTTTGAACTGCATTTCGGTTAGTTAGTTAAACTAGGTCTATTTGTTATTGTTATTAAAAATTAAAAAAGAAGAAATTCGAACTGCCTGCTAGAAGCTACATATCTATAGGACGACCATCTAGGACTGAATGAGTAACATCTAGTTTATTTTTATTGCATTACATTCATTACTGCACGAAGAAAGCTGGAGTAAGGTACGACTTTTCTTGAGCATTAATTACTTGTCATGCATATGCATTGAACCGAAATCTAAGACCACTAAAGTGCTTGAATCAAATTAATTCAGTGGTCACTTTAAAAAAATCGGGACTGTTAAGAGGTTGGATTATAAAATCTGTGACTGAAAATTATGTGCAAAAGGATCCTATTTGCGGAATTTCAAAAAAAAAAATCAAAACACGATCGTATGCTTGCACACTTGAGACACTGTGCACCGCACATAAGGTCACTAGATAAATTTCCACCTCTCCTATTTTGCACCACAAGGGAAGTTACTCAGAAATCAACAAGCCTATCCACCAAGTTACTTTGGTTCCTCGTGTGTGGGCTCGATTCGAGACTTCCATCCTTTGCGAATAGGTTATAGGCACCAGCGAAGGTTGGCCTAGGAAGCGTAATTTTTGCAAAACTTGTTTGGCCACCAACTAAACATATAACTCTAAGACCTGCAATCTACTAAAAACAAATCCCGTTGAATTTGCGTTTGCGTTGACAATAGAACTCTCTAGGAAGTTTTCTGCTAAATCATAAGAGAGTTAAAATTATTTTTCTTAAAGAAATGGATTACTCTTACTCCTATCATTCAAATTATCAGAGTCAATACTTCCCATCTTTTAATCAGGATCCCATGCTCCAAGCGTATCCATCCTTTAATGGGTACATTGACAATTCATGGGATCATTCTCATTCTTACCCTGGGAGTACTGGCTTGATAACTCCTACTTTTGAGCAGAGCCTAGGAGAGGGATTTTCCAGCCCTGAAATCCCTACTTCCATACAAGCACCCAACCCCCCACCCTTCATGATTTTCCTTATCGAGGTTGGACCAATACCCCTAGGCAACCAGAGCCTGAAATTGACTATCCTCCCCAACCTGATAATAGTAGCCTCTCCTCTTTTATGATAAATATGCAAAAACAACAAAAGGAAATAATGGAATCAATGGGAGAGATGTTGAGAAATAGTCAACAGTTAAATGAAGAAATAAAACAACTTAGCTACATGCTTCCCAATAATCCTGATCCCTACCCAATAAACCATGATCACGAAAATAATTCTGAGGAACCTAATGACAATAGGGATCCAATTTTATGTAGCCATCACTTAGACTCTCCCAATGAGACACGGCCACTAGAGCACAATGATCATAGTGATTATCCACCTGAACTACATTGGAGTCAAAAGCAAGGGAAGATGGTATCTCTTGAGGACCTTGACCCCAATGACAGTATTCTCCTTACCCTTACCAACTCGGTTCAAGGTTATATTGTTCCTATCACTTCCCCTCTTGATTATTTGGTGGAATCCCATTCTACTCTTAGTGAGCCTACTCCTAACCCTCCACTTAGGGAATCAACACCTACCATTCAATATTCTGAGGATTCAAATGCACCTAATGAAGGTGACCCAAAGGGAATAGAGGATGATCAATTCTGGTCTCAGGGATATGGAGAGTCTAATTCAGAGGATGAGGATTTACCTCCAGAGGGTAGAAATAATATGATTAAATCCAGATTCCTCCTTTCTTTTGAGAGTCATCCTCCATTAAACAGGAGTTGATATTAGAGGAGAAACAAAATAATGACAAGTCTATGGGAGACTCTTGGGGACAAAACACATCAATTAAGGATTTATACCATGAGAACAATAACGAATTCAATGATATAGGCTTCCTCCAAAATATTAAGATTGATCCTCCTTTAGAAATAATTGAGGATACTGATCCAA
The DNA here is from genome assembly GCA_037157565.1 of Thalassia testudinum. NCBI lineage: Eukaryota > Viridiplantae > Streptophyta > Magnoliopsida > Alismatales > Hydrocharitaceae > Thalassia > Thalassia testudinum. The sequence continues at coordinate 3,045,672 of JAZHRO010000080.1, forward strand.
CTCCTAATGAATCACATATACACCCCGACAAATATTTGAGTGAACCAAACGAATCTGGGGATGAGCTGAATGATAATGATTCTTACATTTTGACCCTGCCATCAAAAAGTAGTAATTTGGAGTCTACCCTTGATTCAAATATGACTCCGATCATTAATGCTAGGCAAGATAACTTTAAGTTGTCTACAACTGTTAGGGAATGTACACAATCTGAATCATTGTTGGAATTGGACCCAACTAAGCCCTCATTGGACTTAACCATTACCTTCCAACACTCCAAACAACCCTTATACTCCCTAACCGATCCTTGGCTCAGATCTCTGCTCATGTACATTCTTTCTGGAGACTATATCAGGCCAGTACATCTTAGGGTAGAATGGCGAGTATGGATTGATGCTTGTACTTTTACTCTCGCCATTCAAGGGTTTAAACTAATTATGTGTATATCTTTTATCCTCTACTTATTCCATTTTGGGAGGTCCCTTTTCATATTTCGTTTATTATTCCTAGACCTCCCAAGGTAGCCAACGAGATTTTCTATTTTCATTTCTTCTGGTGAGCATTTGGAATTACATTGCATCATCAGCTCACCAACATCTGTGGTTACCTGTTTTCTAGGCCTGCGCTGTTACGTAAATTCTTAGGGCTTAACCTTTTCTATTTGGAACCAGACTTATAGGTTCCTTCTTAGCCTGGTGATAGACGACTTTTCGCTTAGCGTTATAGTATTTAAGTGGTGGAAAAATTGACTAATCAAAAATAATGAAAATAACCACTCGCAGAAGAACAGGTCGTATCCACAGGGAGGCAATGATGTAATCAATACTTTAATTATTTAATGTTATTTCAGATAGTGCGAAATCCCTTTTCAAATCGAACTTAAAATGTGAAGGAAAGTAGATTTGCAATAACCTAAAAAGTTAAGGGTGTAAGTGCAGTTTTCCCTCACAGAAATCCTCAATAAATTTAGGTTGAATTCATGCAGTTTTCATGTGATGTGTGCCAAATACAATTAGTACTTAAATTAAGTCCAAAATCAATCTTTAAACTAGCCAATATCAATACCATGCAATTAGAAAGAACTATGAGTGTTTGAATGCAATTATTCCATAATATAATAATAATAATAAATCAAATTGGTGGCAATGGCATTGAATGTAAATTTTAATTAAGATGGAAACAGAGCTTTCTTCCTCTCTCCTCCTCGCGAGAGAGAGAGAGAGAGAACCGCGAGGGTCGATGCAAGGCTCAAGAGGACGGCGAAGTCGAGAGCTTTCCGACGGTGGCAGCGGCGACGATGGAGGTGGCCGGAGGCTGCTGGCGGTGGTGGCCGGAGGTGGCTGCTGCTACCACTACCAAGCGTGCTGCAGACGGCGAAGGCGCGGCTGGAGGGAGTCGAATGGGCGTACGCCTACAGCAGGAATTTAGCATGCACGCGCCTGCTGGCCGGAAGGAGGGCGCCTGCACCTGCTGGTCGGAAGGAGGGCGTGATGCAGCGTTTGAGGGGAAGTTGAAGCACACGCGGTGAAGCATTGGTGAAGCTGTGCGTGAGCGCCTGCAGACGTGGGGCATGAAGCAGAGCGGCTGATGGCGCTGGCTGCTAACGTTGGTGAAGCGGTGCATGAGGGCTTGTGGGCACGCTAGGTGGAGAAGGAGTGGGCCCCTGCGGTGCTTGGCAGGGGCACAGGTGAGGGGAGCGGCTATGCCGTGCCTGCAGGTGCTGGCCTGGCAGTGGTGAAGGCGTGCAATGCCTTTAGGCACCGGATGGAGCAGCTGGTGAGGCAAGTGTGCTTGCGAGCGTGGGTGGCTGTGCGACTGTGGGGTGAAGGCGGGTGGTGCAGGGATGAGGTGGAGGATGGATGGGGTGATGGCGCTGGAAGGGAGGATGCGCCTGCGGGCGCGGCCTGGCAAGGGCGCTGGAGATGGGTGCTTGGCGCACAGTGCGCGCGATGGGTCACAGGGTTCTCCCTTTCCATTGTGAAGCAGTTCCCCGCGAGGGGGAAAGATGATCTTCTTCTCTCCTCGCTTCCTCTCTTTAACTCCTCCCTTTGCACATGAGTTCAGGGATTTTCGCAAATCCCCAGTCACAGTTGTTGAGAAAGGCAGCGGTGGAGAAGATTACCCCAATATCCGGCGGGGGAGGGGGGAAAGAGTTGCAGTTGTTTGTGGAAATTTATCCCCCCACCCTTGCTCTTTGTGCATTTTATTACCTGCACATAAAAATAATAAAATCATTAAGTTATAGAATGTTATAACTTAAATCATAAGGTGTACAATTATTCTATAACTTAATTGCCATTATTAACACAACTAAACTATACGATTAAATATTCTTAGGCTTAATATTAGTCCATTTTAATGGACTCATCAAATACCCCCATGCCTAAGATTTGCTAGTCCCTAGCAAAAATGAATAATAAAAGTAATCAGAGGACTTCTTCTTTTCTTATTTCAAAACTTTAGAAATCCAGACAAATGTGAAGTGCTGATAGCCTAGGTAACAGATCCAAGTGAAAGAGCCGATTCGCATTGGGAGTTCATACATCACCCTTGGCAAAAATTTCTATCGAGATAGGCAACTACTTCCCTCAGTGATAAAGTAGACGATAATCTGTAATTTGACCCCGGTGTTTGGCTTAGGTAGGAGATAACAAGCTGAATGGATTTGTATTTAGTGGCACACACTCAACTGATGCTACATATAGTCTAGTACTGTAGACTCTAGATCTCTAGACTATTAGACAAGTCAACTCAAAGAGAGGCTACACAACTGTACTCTCTTGATGTTCTGGGCACTCCCTCTTCTTTTTCTTTCTGAGATCACAAATCTTACCAGATTTAGAAATTGTACTCACTATTTGGTGGCCTCACATGGCATCCACACTTCAATTAAAGTCCTAATAACTCTATAACTAAGTTAGAGTTCTCAACCAGTATTCAGGCGATTAGAAATACTACAAGGTAAGTATGGGTCATACTTGGTGGAACGCGATAAGTGTTTTGCTGCCTCAGAAACAGTGTTACATCATATACTTGGACCCTTCTTTTTTTTTCTTATTTTTGTCTCTTTTTCAATCAACACAACACGATACGGATTTTTATTTATGAGGCATTATTAGGGATGATGATGGTCAAGAGGAAGTTATGTGGCTTATTTGGTGGAAGTGCCTATTCTCGACATCGGGAATGAATGGATGGGACAGGCGTATTTTTGACCTTTAACACTATTACCCTCCTTTAGCTGAGGACTCTATGAAGGACAGTCGTAACCATCCACCATAGTTACAGCTTTATTAAAACTCAATCTCTGTGTATCTGCCTTATTTGGTGACTCTCAGGAATTCACTCAAAGTACGTACCCAGGAACAGAGAGTGAAAACTACGCCTAACTCTGAAGTATCATCATCTAATTATCCAAAACTTAAGAGTCCTTGCACTAGACTTAGCGCACCAGTAATCTCTCTACTTCTTCTCACAAATATGAGGTGGATTTACTAGAAGATAGTATGCCTGACTCTCTATGAATAGTCCAAGGGTTCAATAGACTACAAATGCTCATTGGTTTTCCTCAAGGATCTATTACCAAGTCTACGTGCACGTGAAATAAATGTACTGGATTCTAAACTTAAGAAATAATTCAAGAAGAAAAACCTCCAGTGACAAAGGTATTCTACTAGGGACTAACCCAATCAGCTCAAGAAAAGAGAATTTTTTTTTTTTATATGCTAACCTAAATGCACCTAAAATGCAAATGCACTCCCCCATGCCTAAATCTTACAATGCCCCATTGTAAAATTAAAACAGGAGGAGAACGGAAAGAAATCACCTGACACGGTCTGCTAGGTTGCCTCCCAACAAGTGCTGCATTTTCTATCAGCAGCCAGACTAAGAAGGAACCTATAAGTCTGGTTCCAAACAGAAAAGGTTAGTCTAAAGAATATGCGTAACAATGCAGGCCTAGAAAACAGGTAACCATAGATGTTGGCGAGCTGATGATGCAATGTAATTCCAAATGCTCGCCAGAAGATATGAAAGCAAAAAACCTTGTGGGCTACCTTGGGAGGTCTAGGGATAATAAACGGAATATGAAAAGGGACCTCCCGAAATGGAATAAGTGGAGGATAACAAGGGTCCTCCAAAGTAGGACGGGTTTTAAAAGATATAATCATTATTAGTTCAAACCCTTGAATGGCGAGAGTAAAAGTACAAGCATCAATCCATACTTGCCATTCTACCCTAGGATGTACTGGCCTGATATATTCTCCAGAAAGAATGTACATGAGCAGAGATCTGAGCCAAGGATCGGTTAGGGAGTTTAAGGATTGTTTGTAGTGTTGGAAGGTAATGGTTAAGTCCAATGAGGGCTTAGTTGGGTCCAATTCCAACAATGATTTAGGTTGTGTAGACTCCCTAATAGTTGTAGACAACTTCAAGTTATCCTGCCTAGCATTAATGATCGGAGTCATATTTGAATCAAGGGTAGACTCCAAATTACAACCTTTTGATGGCAGGGTCAAAATGTAAGAATCATTATCATTCAGCTCATCCCCAGATTCGTTTGGTTCACTCAGATATTTATCGGGGTGTATCTGTGATTCATTAGGAGTTGGATCAGTATCCTCAATTATTTCTAAAGGAGGATCAGTTTTAATATTTTGGAGGAAACTTATATCATTGAATTCATTATTGTTCTCGGGGTATAAATCCTCAAATGACGTGTTTTGTCCCCGAGAGTCTCCCATAGACTTCTCATTTTGTTTGTCCTCCTTTAATATCAACTCCTGTTTTGATGGAGGATCACTGTCAAAAGAAAGTAGGAATCCGGATTTAATCATATTATTTCTATCCTCTGGAGCTAAATCCTCAAATGATAAATAATTCTCTTATGATTCAATCCAGATTTTCAGTCCAGGTTCCTCTGTTGGGACATCCTCATCCTCTGAATTAGACTCTTCATATCCCTGAGACCAGAATTGATCATCCTCCATTCCCTTAGGGTCACCTTCATTAGGTACATTTGAATCCTCAGGATATTGAACGATAGGTGTTGATTCCCTAAGTGGAGAGTCAGGAGTAGGCTCACTAAGAGTAGAATGGGAATCCACCAAATAATCAAGAGGGGAAGTGATAGGAACAATAATCTTCCCTTGCTTTTGACTCCAATATAGTTCAGGTGGATAATCGCTATGATTGTTGTCCTCTAGTGGCCGCGTCCCATTGGGAGAGTTTAAGTGATCGCTACATGAAATTGGATCCCTATTGTCATTAAGTACCTCAGAATTATTTTCATGATCATGATCAGATAGGTAGGGATCAGGATTATTGGGAAGCGTGTAGCTAAGTTGTCTTATTTCTTCAATTATGTGTTGACTATTCCTCAACATCTCTCCCATTGATTCCATTATTTCCTTTTGTTGTTTTTGCATTTCTATCATAAAAGAGGAGAGGCTCTATTATCAGGTTGGGGAGGATAATCAATTTCACGCTCTAGTTGCCTAGGGGTATTAGTCCAACCTCGATACGGAAAATCATGAGGGGTGGGAGGGTTGGGTGTTTGCATGGAAGTAGGGATTTCAGGATTGGAAAATCCCGCTCCTAGGCTTTGCTCAAAAGTGGGAGTTATCAAGCCAGTACTCCTAGGGTAAGAATGAGAATGATCCCATGAATTATCAATGTACCCATCAAAGGATGGATACGCTCAGAGCATGGGATCCTGATTAAAAGATGGGAAGTATTGACTTTGATAATCTGAATGATAGGAGTAAGAATAATCCATTTCTTTAAGCAAAACAATTTTAACTCTCTTAGGCTTTAGCAAAATTCAGAATATAAGCAGAAAACTTCCTAGAGTTCTATTGTCAAAGCAAACGTAAATTCAACGGGATCTATTTTTAGTAGATTGTAGGTCTTAGAGTTATATGTTTAGATGGTGGCCAAACAAGTTTTGCAAAAATTACGCTTCCTAGGCCAACCTTCGTTGGTGCCTATAACCTACTCGCAAGGGATGGAAGTCTCGAATCGAGCCCACACACAAGGAACCGAAGTAACTTGGTGGATAGGCTTGTTGATTTCCACTAACTTCCCTTGTGGTGCAAAAGAGGAGAGGTAGAAATTTATTTAGTGACTTTATGTGTGAGGTGCACAGTGTCTCAAGTGTGCAAGCATACGATCGTGTTTTGATTTTTTGAAATTCCGCAAATAGGATCCTTTTGCACACAATTTTCAGTCGCGGATTTTAAAGTCCAACCTCTTAACAGTCCCAATTTGTTTAAAGTGACCACTGAATTAATTTGATTCACACACTTTTGTGGTCTTAGATTTAGGTTCAATTCATATGCATGATAAGTAATTAATGCTCAAGAGAAGACGTACCTTACTCCAGCTTTCTTTGTGCATTGTATGAGTGCAATGCAATAAAAAAATAAACTAGATGCTGCTCATTCAATCCTAGATGATCGTCCTATAGATATGCAGCTTCTAGCGAGCAATGCGATTTTTTTTTTTTTTAAAGTAATAATAACAAACAGACCTAATCTAACTAACTAACTGAAATGCAGTTTAAAATAGTTCAAATAATCCTATAATCTAAATAAATGGGAACACGTTCCCAAAAATACCCAACAAGGGCCCAAAAGACAGTAATTTAAATTCTAATGTCTATCTAACTAAATCTAACTAAGACCTACTGCCTAAATCAGAAATAAGCTTCTCAGTAAGCTTATGTGCGTGGGATCAAGGGCCACGTGTTCCTGTTTCTGGCCTCCAGGTGGCATCAAGGTCCACCAAAAGGATCGTCTCTGCCGTGCGCGTTGTTCAGGTTCAATGTCGTCACTTTGCTGCTCCTCGTCGCCATGTCAGATTCATCTCACAATAATAAAAATGATTAGATAATTTCGTAAATCAAAAGATTTAAAAACAATAAAATAAATCTACTGTGTCTGTTGCCTCCCTGGCAACGGTGCCATTTTGATAGACGACTTTTCGCTTAGCGTTATAGTATTTAAGTGGTGGAAAAATTGACTAATCAAAAATAATGAAAATAACCACTCACAGAAGAGTGGGTCGTATCCATAGGGAGGCAATGATGCAATCAATACTTTAATTATTTAATATTATTTCAGATAGTGCAAAATCCCTTTTCAAATCGGACTTAAAATGTGAAGGAAAGTAGATTTGTAATAACCTAAAAAGTTAAGGGTGTAAGTGCAGTTTTCCCTCACACAAATCCTCAATAAATTTAGGTTGAATTCATGAAGTTTTCATGTGATGTGTGCCAAAGACAATTAGTACTTAAATTAAGTCCAAAATCAATCTTTAAACTAGCCAATATCAATACCATGCAATTAAAAAGAACTATGAGTGTTTGAATGCAATTATGCCATAATATAATAATAATAATAAATCAAATTGGTGGCAATGGCATTGAATGTAAATTTTAATTAAGATGGAAACAGAGCTTTCTTCCTCTCTCCTCCTCGCGAGAGAGAAAGAGAACCGCGGGGGTCGATGCAAGGCTCAAGAGGATGGCGAAGTCGAGAGCTTTCCGACGGTGGCAGCAGCGGTGATGGAGGTGGCCGGAGGCCGCTGGCGGTGGTGGCCAAAGGTGGCTGCTGCTGCCGCTGCCAAGCGTGCTGCAGACGGCGAAGGCATGCAGCGCCTTTAGGCACGGCTGGAGGGAGGCGAATGGGCGTACGCCTGCAGCAGGAATTTAGCATGCGCCTGTTGGGTGGAAGGAGGGCGTGATGCAGCGTCTACGGGGAAGTTGAAGCGCGTGTGGTGAAGCATTGGTGAAGCGGTGCGTGAGCGCCTGCAGACGTGGGGCGTGAAGCAGAGCGGCTGATGGTGCTGGCTGCTAAAGTTGGTCAAGCGGTGCGTGAGCACCTGCAAGAACGCTATGTGGAGAAGGAGCGGGTGCCTGTGGTGCTTGGCAGGAGCGTGGGTGAGGGGAGCGGCTATGTCGTGCCTGCAGGTGCTGGCCTGGCAGTGGTGAAGGCGCACAACGCCTTCAGGCACCAGATGGAGCAGCTGGTGAGGCAGGTGTGCCTGCGGGCGCGGGTGGCTGTGCGGCTGTGGGGTGAAGGCGGGTGGTGCAGGGATGCGCTGGAGGATGGATGGGGTGATGGTGCTGGAAGGGAGGATGCGCCTGCGGGGCGCTGGAGATGGGTGCTTGGCGCACTGTGCGCCCGATGGGTCACAGGGTTTGCCCTTTCCACGGTGAAGCAGTTGCCTGCGAGGGGGAAACTTGATCTTCCTCTCTCCTCACCTACTCTCTTTAACTCCTCCCTTTGCACGTGAGTTCAGGGATTTTCCCAAATCCCCGGTCACAGTTGTTGAGAAAGGCAGCGGAAGAGAAGATTACCCCAATGTCCGGCGGGGGAGGGGGGAAAGAGTTGCGGTTGTTTGGGGAAATTTATCCCCCCACCCTTGCTCTTTGTGCATTTTATTACCTGCACATAAAAACAATAAAATCATTAAGTTATAGAATGTTATAACTTAAATTAGGAGGTGTACAATTATTCTATAACTTAATTGTCATTATTAACACATCTAAACTATACGATTAAATATTCTTAGGCTTAATATTAGTCCATTTTAATGGACTCATCACTTGGCTATTGATAGAAAATGCAGCGCTTGTTGGGAGGCAACCCAGCAGACCGTGTCAGGAAATATTTTTCCTTTCTCCTCCTGTTTTAATTTTACAATGGGGACATTGTAGGATTTAGGCATGGGGGAGTGCATTTGCATTTTAGAAAGTATTCATGCATTTAGGTTAGCATATAAAAAAAAAAATCTCTTTTCTTGAGCTGAATGGGTTAGTCCCTAGCAAAATACTTTTGTCATTAGAGGTTTTTCTTCCGAAATTATTTCTTAAGTTTAGAATCCAGTACATTTATTTCACGTGCACGTATACTTGGCAATGGATCCTTGAGGAAAACCAATGAGCATTTGAGTCTACTGAGCCTTGGACAGTTCAAAGGGAGTCAAGCATACTATCTTCTAGTAGATCCACCTCATATTTGTGAGAAGAATAGAGAGATTACTGGTACGCTAAGTCTAGTGCAAGGACTCTTAAGTTTTGGATAATTAGATGATGATACTTCAGAATTAGGCATAGTTTTCACTCTCTGTTCCTATGTGCGTACTTTGAGTGAATTCCTGAGAGTCACCAAATAAGGCAGATACACAAAGATTGAGTCTTAATAAAGCTATAACTATGGTGGATGGTTACGACCGTCCTTCATAGAGTCCTCAGCTGAAGGAGGGTAATAGTGTCAAAGGTCAGAAATATACATGTCCTATCCATTCCTTCCCAGTGCTGAGAATAGGCACTTCCACCAAATAAGCCACACAACTTCCTCTTGACCATCATCATCCCTAATAATGCCTCATAAATAAAAGTCTGTATCGTGTTGTGTTGATTGAAAATGAAACAAAAATAAGAAAAAAAATAAAAAAAGGAAAAGAGAAAAGAAGTAGAAAAAGAAGAAATAGAAAGAAGAAAAAGAAGAAATAGTTATATTACAAAAAAAAAAGTCCAAGTTTCTAATGTAATATTGTTTCTGAGGCAACAAAACACCTTTCGCGTTCCACCAAATATGACCCATACCTACCTTTTAGTATTTCTGATCGCCCGAATACTGGTTGAGGACTTTAACTTAGTTGTAGAGTTATTAAGACTTTAAGTGAAGTGTGGATGCCATGTGAGGCCACCAAATAGTGAGTACAATTTCTAAATCTGGCGAGATTCTTGATCTCAAAAAGAAAGAAAAGAGAGAGTGCCCAGGAACATCAAGAGAGCACAATTTTGTAGCCTCTCTCAGAGTTGACTTGTCTAATAGTCTAGAGATCTAGATTCTACAGTACTAGACTATATGTAGCACCAGATGAGTGTGTGCCACCAAATACAAATCCTTTCGATATCTCCTACCTAAGCCAAATGTTGGGATCAAATTACAGATTATCATCTGCTTTATCCCCGAGGGAAGTAGTTGCCTATCTCGACAGAAATATTTGCCAAGGGTGATGTACGAACTCCCAATGCGAATTGGCTCTTTCACTTGGATCTGTTACCTAGGCTATCAGCACTTCACATTTGTTTGGATTTCTAAAGTTTTGAAATAAGAAAAGAAGAAATCTTCTGATTACTTCTATTATTTTTCATTTTTGCTAGGGACTAGCAAATCTTAGGCATGGGGGTATTTGATGAGTCCATTTTAATGGACTAATATTAAGCCTAAGTATCTTTAATCATACCTTGTAGGTGTGTTAATAATTGCAATTAAGTTGTAGAAGATTTATACGCATCATGATTTAGGTTTATAACAATTTATAACTTAATATGTAATGACTTTGTTGTATTTATGATTGTAGGAATAATATTCAGAAAGAACAAGGGTGAGAGGATAAATTTCCACATAACAGCCGCAACTCCCCCCACACATTGGGTTAAATCTTCCGCCGCCTTTCTTCAACAAATGAGGCCAAAAATAGTTAAGGGATTTGAAAAGTCCCTTAACTCACGCATGTAGGGAGAGAGAGGAGTTAAAAGAGAGGAGGCGGCATGCACTGGAAGACCAATCTTCCCCCCTTGTGGGGAACTGCTCTATCTTCTCTACTGTGGAGAGGGCGAGCACTGTGCCCGCTCCTTCTCCACCTTGTGCAGCCGCAGGCGCGCGCCCATCACCAACCTGCACCTATGCCCAACCACTACACGCACTGCCTCGCTCCCAACCCCGCGCCTCTCCTGCACAGCATCTCCCTCCAGTAGTGCCTAAAGGCGCTATGCACCTTCACCGCCATCTGCAAGCACGCCCACCCCACACCAAGCCTGCAGCCGTCCACCCTTGCTCCTCTGCAGACCCGCTTCAATCTCTCCAGGGCTCCCTGTGGGCGTGCCTCAGCATGCCCATCTTCCAGCATGCCCCCCTCCTTCCTGCAAGCACAGCGTTCTCCTCCTCTTTCCCGCTCCTACGTGCCCGCACGCCACCAACCGCAGGCACTACGTGCAGAGCGCTCGCATGCCCCAGCCGCGCCTCACTACAGGCGCACACCGCCCACCGCACCCGCACCAAACGCCTGCATCCTCCGCCAGCCGTCCCAGCAGCACCCGCTCACCCACCTCCAGCGGGACCTGCAGGTGCTAGACCCGCCTCACCACAGCGCCTGCACTTTCCAGCAACCTGCAGACACCTCAGGCGCATCCGCCCACGCTACAGCCGGCGCTAGCAGCGCGCCTCAACCCGCAGGCACCAGCAGGTGCACGCCCATCAGCGCATCCACACCGCCACCCGTGCCCGTAGGCACGCGGCCACAGCAGCAGCCTTCTCCGGTCCTCATCTCCTCCGTCGGTCGGCCACCTCCAGCCGCCTCCTCCGACGCTGCAGCTGCCATCGGAGAGCCCTCGTCCTCGCCTTCCTCCTTAGCCTCTCCAAAGCCTTGCCGGTGCTCTCTCTCTCTCTCGCGAGGAGAGAGAGCAAAAGCTCTGTTTCCTCCACCATTGAAATTTATAGAAAATGCTATTGTCAAGTTACTGTTGATTTATTTTCTAAATTAATATATTGCTGCACAATTTGCGTGGGCACCCCTTGCTTAATTCGAAATTACATATAATTGATTTCTCCTTCTGAATGACATACAATATGAGATATTAATTATAGTGTCATTTGTTAGGAGATTAATATTAACATTGTTTGCTATTACCAAGGTCATTATTTAGAATATTATATTATGGTAATTTTTCATATGCACCCTCATCTTCTTGATTAATTATCTATATTACAAATTTATGCTGGAAATGAGAGCACTAGTTAGCATGCATCTCTATTAATATTCCTGATTCCTTTATGCATTATTACTCTTTTTTTCTTAGGCTAATTCCTCCCTATGGAGACGCCCTAACTCTTCGTGGTTAGTTTTGAAAATTTAAATGTTTTGAAAAGTGATTTTCTACCACACGATTAAATACAACGGCACATCATTTTATGTTAAAGTTTTCAACAAAAATGAAGATCGCTCTTTTAGTAGCTAATGAACCTTCTAGGGTGATATGGCTGGCAAGTTATCGTAGGTAACAGCCCATAGGTAGGTTGTCTAGAGCCTAGTCACTGGACCATTCTCTTCTTGCTACCTTTAGGTAAATCTTAGACCAGGGAAGCCACCTACTTAAAAAAAATAGAGAAAGTCAAAAAGAAAAATAAAAGGAGAAAACAAAAAGAAAACAAAAGAAATAAACCACACTTCACCGCACAAGTATGGTTGGCAAGTTGTCGGTGGTATCAGCTCATCGACTGGTTGTCTAGAACCCAACTCATGAAATGCACTGAAAATTTCCAAAACACTTAGGAAGAAGTGAAGTAGAATAAACCAGGGAGATATACACTGGATTCACCCTTGTGTTGATCCCATAAAAATAAAAGTAGGGAGAAAGCTACCGATCGTAAAGATACACCTTTAGGCAGAACTCTCTTTTTAAGGTCACCTAGAGGCCTAGAAACCCGAAGTCCGTTCTAATTACCGATCAATGAATCTATCACATTCACAATAAGATGCTTAGAACTTAGGGTTCCCATCAAATCTTGGGTGCGTTGAATGGCCGTAGAAAGCCACTCTTTAACCCTAAACTCAAAATCCAAAAAAATTAGAAAAGAAGAAAAATAGAAAAAGAAATTTTTCTTTCAATAAGGAAAGGGCTTGAGGCGGTTTGCATTTTGACAGATGCCTGGGTGCTATTTTGTCTTTGAAAGTTCATATCCTAAGTAAAAAATTTCTTAATGTTGAAAATAACTTATGCCCAAGTAATCCAACCTAATTCTTTTATAAATAGCATGTAGTTTTTGCTAGGGACTAGCAAAAGATAGGCATGGGGGTGTGATGTGCATACATCTGATTAACCTAAAATGTCTATTAATGCATGTTCTTAGTGTCACATTAGCATCATATAATGTAAGTAGTGCATAACATGCATAATCATGCATTTAGATTAAGTTATATAAATTATACAGTAATTGTCTCCTTTTTTTGGTCAGGGATAGGGAGACCTTTTATCAGGGCCTTGGATCGAAGATCCAACTATATGGATCTGATCAGGGCAACGATTGGAGTTCAACGACTCCAAGATCGCCCTAATCGGATATCCGTAGCACCAGATAGAGATCGAGGAACCATAAAGATCAAGGGCCAAGATGGTGTTAATCCGCACCTCAGATGACAAATCCAACCAACAGATGGATTTGGATCGATGATCGTAGCTTAACAGCACAAAAATCGATCCAATCCGACACCTGTGGCACTATCTACAATACTCAGAAGATGGACGGCTAAGATGGCGCCACGTGGCACCATCTCAGCCGCCCAACCGGTCACAAGCACCCGCCTCAGCCCATCTGGCTGACGCTTCTCTGCTGTTGGTTGCTCATCCAACGCTTGCAAGGCGCGCGCGCTTAAAATGTAAACATGACAAAGAAGTGGCAATAGCCAGCGATCGAGCGGCCTTGCGTGAATGCAAGGCGTGGGTTCGACTCGCAATCAGTGGTGAGCATGTGGTTAATGTCGACTGCGCGATTGGTGGCAGATGGTCCAGATCAGGCAATCGGCTGCACACACTATCAGATGCCCCTACTTCACGCTCGAGCTTACGCGTAGGCGCGCGCAATTGAGGCACAGCGAGGAGAGATCTAAGTCGTCCGATCTCATGATCGGACAGCTAAGATTTGAAGAACGTGGGCAACTAAGCACGGTGCAGGAGAGGAGCGGACGATAGGAGTGGGTGCACATCGCCCACAATCTGGGCTTTAGTGACGCATAATTCCGTCACTAAAGGCCCTTCATTTAATATTTTGAATTTGTAATGCCCAAAATGACCCCACTCCTTGCAACTATAAAAGGAGACCCCCTCCATATGAATTTCTCATCCCTTCCTTCTCTTCTCTTCATCTCCAAAGCTCAAGAGAAGCTTGTCCCACACCCGGGATGCTCCTCAAGAGATAAAATCAATTTTTTGCCCCCATTCCGGAAGTGAATCCCACGACGACAATGACGTGCTGCCTCATTCCCGTTCTTCCTACCTCGACCTCCTTCTTCTCGCTCCATTCTTCCTCTTCCAGGCATCGTCTCGTCCAACTAGTCCTCCAAGCGATCGTCAAGGAGGATAACTTCTCTCTCCAATTCCTTTTTCCTGCTTTCTAGAGTAGAATTTTCCTGCTTTCTAGTTGTAATAGTTTTCCTACTTTCTAGTGTAATTTCTCACTTTCTTAGTTGTACAAACCTTTTGCATATCAAGTGGATGTTTTCTCTCTCTCTCTCTTTCTCTTATTGTCTATAGTACTTCATTTCATTGTAATTACTCTGCTTTTTAACAAAAACACAAAAAAGAATATAATTGTAATTTTTGATTGATGTAGCCTCCCTGAGTTCGACCTGGGATTTCTATTTCGGTATAAATTTTATTTGTTGAACTCGAGTTCTTCGCTATTCAAACTACAAGGATAGGTTTTCAAAACCAAATCTGATAGCGTAGTCCTTCAATGTTCTAACTGTGATAACCCTAGATACCTTAAACCCTAAGTAGGTGCAAGAATTAGGGTTAGGGTTGTCTACATAAAGAGTAAAATCAAATCAAATCAAGCAACTTGTGATGATTGATTCTAAGAATGGAATGCAAGTTGATCCTAATTGATTTTTGCTTTTTTTTAGCTTTTCAGAATCAGGGGCTTAATGAGGATGGCAAATGAGATTACCTGCCCCTGGAGTGGCTGTTGTGCGGTTGATCTTACTCCTTAGCTAAATTCCCTGCACAAATCCCAGCAAAATAGATAGAGTAAGTTATTATCAAATCAGATATTGCAATCAAGAGATCAAATTGCGTGTTGCTCCCCAGCAAAATGTTTAATGCGCGAAATCGGTGATTAAGATTGATACGTTGTAGTACAAACCAAATCGCTTGTCAACAAATACAATTTATAGCTTGAAATCCGAGGTCGAATGCAAGGAGCAAATGTTGCAATAAATCTCAAAATTGCATATCTATCATAAGATATCAATATATTATGAAATTTCTAAACTCAAATGAGATGTATATAAGAACAAATGTTGATAGTGCAAAAAGATTAGGGTAAAATGGTGATTTGAAACACCAATTACCCTATTACAACAATATCAAATATCTCAACAGTATCAACCAAGTTTAATCTACGTAGGATAACTGCACAGTGCACTCCCTATCAGAGATCAGATGATGGAGCTTTCAACCAGACAGCTTAAACTCTTCCTTGCTATAGTGCCAAGAGGGCACTCTTCTTCCTTTCCTTTCTCTCCTCAAGCTCACGGGAAGGCACAACACAGAGCTCAGCACTAACACCAGCAGAGGCAAAGGCCTCCCTCAGAATTTGCTAAGTGTCGAGAGGTAGGCAACAAAAGCAAAACCCCCCTCCCCCCTCTCTTTCTTCTTCTTCCTTTCCCTTTCTCTCTTCTCTCAAATATATGCTAATCAGATCCAGGTAAATGGTTAAATGGTTCAAAGCCCAAACCCACGTGGTGTGGCCCCTGGCGAGGGCATGCGTGAGCACGTGCGAGGGGACCTCACCCCGTGCTTATTGAGGTAACGATGCAGAGAGCCAAATTCAACTTATGTGCTGCCAAAGATGCTCTGATACACATGGTGGGACTATCCCACAGAAGCTTCAGCGCATACGACCACAGGTGGAACCTTCTCCAATTGCAGCTACAGGTGAGGGTATCTTCCCCAATTAGAGACCTGGGAAGGGTCCTGGAGCAGAGCCACAGCACCTGGAGGTGTTGGCAATGAAGAACACGAGGAGAACATGGTGGCTGAGGTCGAGGAAGATGACCTGTAGTGGCAAAGAATCGGCGAGCACCTAAAAGGATAAAATGGCCTCTCAGCCCTGTTAGAATAACTCAAGAGCTTCACGCGAGTGCAGCAAATGTGGTGGTGGCGGTGGAGTGTTGTGGGAGTGTGTGTGTGTAAGGTGAGGTCGGGGTGGAGCTGCGAAGGTGGTGGAGTTCGGTGGGCGATTAGGGCAAGAAAACCCCTCAATTTCTTGAGGGGTTTTGCTTACGTGGATGAGACGAAGCTTTTGGGATAGGTGGTGAGGCTTATGGTGTGGTGTAGCGGATGGAGAGCCTCACCAGAGTATTGCTGAAGGCGGAGAAGACGAAGATGGATGTTAGTGATTGGCAGTTGCATATGTGTTGTGAGTGTGGGAGAGAGAAGTAGAGGGAAAGCGGAAGACGTATAAGGTATTAGGAGTGGAAGAGATAGGCGAAGGGCTCCAGTTGTGGCTGACCGGAGCTGGAGAAGATAGAGACGACGATGAAGCAGCGATGACAACTGAGGTAGAAGAACGCCCTCCCTTTGACCGAGGAGTTGTACGAGGACAAGGGGAAGAAGATAGGCCATCCAATTTGATGGTTGGAAGGCTGAAAGAGGGGAATCGAAGGTGGTCGCTGGAGCAAAATCCGAAGGAGGCTGGAGAAGGAGGGAGTTTCTTAGGCCAAGACTTGCTAAGGAGCAAGGGTTCTTGCCCCTGCTCCTTTTATGGGCCATGGGAAGGAGTTTAAAGCTTGGAGACCAGGCTTTCAAGCTTGCTAAGCTTGCCAGCGATGGATACCCACATCTCTCATGCGTTCGCATGAGAGATTGGGAAAGAATTGGAGCCTATGAATAGGTTTGAAAGGTAGGCAATTACTTGACGAATCTTCCTTTCAATTTTGAGAGGGATACGTCAAGTAGTCAACAAGTTCTTGCCAAACAAAGCTTGTTAGAGTAGGATCTCTTCATGAAAATGGTGGAAGGACCTTTTTGCAAAGAGTGACGACAAAGATGGGGGGATTTTTGTAATAAATTCAAAAGCTGAGGGGTTATTTGGGATAATAAGAGTCAGACTTGGACTAAAATGTAAACTAGGTCGAAATGATCTCATATTGGGCTCAAATTTTGATACAAACCTAATTGGAACCCAAGGAATCCAATGGTGAAGTTGGATTTTTGTTTTTACTTCATTTTACTGGGTAATTTATGTAAAAACCCAAATTAAGGCAATAGTCTGTCTATGACTCTGTTTTGGGTCAGAACGGGTTTTGATGGTCAATTTAAAGATGCTAAATCCTAGAGAATATTTTTATATGAATTTTAGAGGATTTATGTTAATTTTATCTTGACCAAAACTTTAGTTAATTAAGCGAGTCTATTTTTAGGATTTTAGATGTCCATTAGTTCTTGAAATGTGTGAAAAACCCGTTCTATCTACATGAACCCAGTTATTAGACATTAATGACTAAATGACCCTTAATAAACCCCTAGCATGCCCCATGGTTATTCTATATTTGTGATGAGATGGTAAAATTGCAGAAATAACCATGTTTTCATCTTTTCTTCTCAAAACAACTCACCCTGCCCTAGAGACCTTCTGACTGATATGTAGGAGCTTTTATTAACTTTATTAGACCAAATTGAGCTAGTTATGGCTCATGATGGTGTTCCCATCAGTACAACAAAAATGTAAAGATAATAAAAGGAACCTTATAGAACTCCCTAAAGTATACATTAAGATGATTTCGCTACTATGGGTGAGTAAGATGTTGTTGCTAGAGCACCACGATCATTTGTTTTGATGATAAAAAAATACGTGTTATTTAACATTTGCACTTGGAGTCTTATATTTCAGGTCAATTGCAAATGGAGACGTGATTAGACGGAATTCGAGCTCGCATCCAGGATGGATTGGAGGAGCTTGATGGAGAATAGAGGGGATTTGCGAGGAGCGATAGATTGAAGATGGAAGGACAAGAAGAATAGGATAGAATTCCATTTTATTCCTTTCATGTACTTTTGTCGTTATTTTCTTGCTCTTTATTTCCTTAGAACATTATGTTAAAGAGCCTCAAAGTACCCTAACAGTAGTCCTAGGAACACCCGCACAACCCTAGGATACTTAGGCTTTCTGTAGAAAACTCAGAAAACCAATATAGGGTTCAAACAGAATTTCCAAACGTCTAATTCCCAAATCAGACATCTGATAATGTGTTTTAAGACGTCTGACTGTTGATTCGGACGTCTGATAACATTTAGGCTGGACATAGTTAGTTCTGTCTGATGAAATTAGACGTCCAGACCTTATACCAGATGTCTTAGGAGACGTCTGATGACTTTGCCAGATGTCCAATTAGTGGACCGTTGGCTGTCTTAGCATACCTCAAGGATATGACCGTTAGAGCCTTATCAGACGTCCTTAAGCCTTTCCAGACGTCTGATAATTGACCGTTTTGCCTCGACTGACCCGAAAATCTCTTCTCATAGATTTTCTAGCCGTTGCAAATCCATTCCAACGAAAAAATAGGTTTCCAGACGTCCAGACATAGTGCCAGACGTCGTGTATGTCATCTGATGGACTTGCACTAGAACCCTGTTTAGATCTGATTCAAGTCAGGAAGAGACCCGCCTAAAATCAGTCGTCTGACCTTATTTTCAGACATCTTAAAGTGGTCTTCCAAACGTATGATGCCAGAATTAGACGTCTGATTACCCTGTCAATGCAATCATTGTCCCTAATTTTGGCCTGATTCTCTTGGGCTTTGCACCCAACAGCTATGGAAGCTTTCCTAAGCCTTCCTAAGGCCTCTATAAATAGAGGGAAGCCTTTTCACACTAACATACACCCAAGCAACATACTTTCCACTCTTTTGTGTCCAAAAAGAAGCCCTTGTTCTCCAAGCTCAAGTTCTTCATCTAGAGAGCATCAAGCTTTTGCGCACCTGCTCTCCCGCCGTAGTTCACGAGAGCGACATTGCGCCATCGCATGGCTCACGCACCCGCGTCATCGATCTGACGCACTCCTTGCAAAGGGGAGTTTCCTAATTCCTATAGAAGCTTAGGTTAAAAATTACTTTGTTGGCTCTATAGGATTATTTGTTATTTTATCTTTGTTATTTTGGTTGGGTATTCGCTTTGCGAATTTCCGTCTCCTTTGAGGGACAAAATCCTTCTCGTGAAGAGAAGGGGTTGAGGAACGCTACCCTCGCACTTGTAGCGTGGTTGTAATTGTGGTTGAATCACCCTCATTTAAAGTGATTCGTTTAGTGGATTTGATCAACTTGGTTGATCGGAAAATCCTAACTTGAGAGGGTTAGGTGGTGGTTTTCACCCGGTTTGGGTTTCCACCTAAAAATAATTGTGTACCTTGTGCGATTGAATTTTGTGAGGTTGTTTATTATTCTATTCCACATTTTATTACGTCACCACCTCCTGGTAGGGAAGAATCTACATAAGATACTCCCTATGAGCAATCATAACAATGAGGTAGTGAGGGAGATAGAATGTATGCCCAACAAATACAATGCTTAGTAGTAGGGCAATAGAGTATGTGAGTAGAGATATTATATGGCATGGAAATTATCTCTAATTGGTGTTTTTAGCTTAAGATGGGTTAAGGGCTATATACAATTCTCAAATGAACTTCAAGAAGGCTTGGGAGGCTCCCCTAGCCATTGGAGAAATATCCCAATCGATTTGGTCGAAATCCAAATCAAATCGTGTAATTAAATTCTCTGATAGTAGAATCAAACGTCTAATTTTTAGGTTAGACATCTAATGAGAGCTTTGGATGTCTAACATGAAGGGTCAGAGTTACTAGATCTTATTAGATCTAAATAGGGTTCTAGTCAATAAGGGTCAGATGCCTAAAGTTCCATTCTAAGACATCTGATGATATCTTTGGATGTCTAATAATATGTGGGTTTGTTCCTAGATTGGATCAGATCCAAATAGGGTTCTAATGTATAGAGGTTAGATATCACACTGGACATCTGACCGTATGTTTGGACATCTGAAGGTCATGATGACCTCGAACTTTGTGTTTCTTGAGAATCCAAGATTATGATTATGTCTGACAATAATCTCGTTAAGTGATTTTAGCCTGAACATTCAATTATTCAATGCCTAGAGTCATGCCCAGACATCTAAGAATATTAATAAGATATGTCTACATGTAGCTACGTATATTTGTTCCGTCCTAGAAAGATGAGGCTCAACGGTCAGGTTATCTGACATCTAAAGTGTATCCAAACGTCTGGGGTGATCTGTGCACATCTAGAATAGTGTCTAGTCGGTTGAAGCCTACTGTGCAAAACCCTAAGGCATAGTATATGATGGTTGGTCGTCTAATACATATATTAAATGACTTATCTTTCAATATCAGACATCTGGAAACATGTTGTCAACGTTTTGTGCGGGTTTAAAGGATGTTACGTTGTAGTACAACCGACAAAACGTTTAAACAAATATAAAGAATTTTATTACTCGAAAATCGGAGTATCCAAGGTCGATCACAGGGAGCAAATGGAATTTACTACTAGTCAAAATATAATTGAACACTCTAATTTACTCAAAATATCAATTCAACTATGAATGTATGCGATTAAAAGTAGTTAGAACAAAAAGAAATGAAATTGGACGTCTGATCTTGTGATCAGACGTCTTAAAAGTAGGTTCCCTTTTCTTCTTGATTATTCTTCTTCCTCTGCAGTCTCTCTATTTCTTCTTTTTCTGCTGTTGTGTTTGCTTTCTTTTCTTCTCTTTCTTCTTCTCCTGCGAAGGCTTCTTTCTTTCTTCTTCTTCTCTGCCTTGCTCCTTCTTCTTCTCCTACGAAGGCTTCTTTCTTTCTTCTTTGGTCTCTCTATTCTTCCTGCTTTTCCTTCTTCCTTCTTTCTTTTCCTTCTCGCGACCAAGTCTTTCTTCCTCAACGTTCAACCTGTGCCTACACAAAGCAAAACCTATCCTTTCTCCCTCTACCCACGCGTCTCTCTCTCTCAAGCAATTCACTCAAGGATGCTCTCCCAAAGCCACAGCCATACTCGGGTCAGATCGTACCCGGGACCAGGCGCACCTGCAAGTGGTGTGATGCGCGAGGAGTGCGTAGGTTTAGGTCGGGTCGAATCCGCCAGATCCGCGTGGTCAAGCCGCGGACGAGGCAGGTGTGGGGTCAGCGAGGGACCTCACCCCTGTGCTTACGAAGGCAGTGAGAGTGAAACACAAATTCAATTTATGGTATGCCCGCACCTCGCGATTCCACGATGTGGGACTAAAGGTTCCGCCCTGCCTTTGCGCGCGCCCGCAGACCTGCGTGCAAACGCCACAGCTGCTGTCTCTGCTGGCGCTCCTTACTGGACTCACTCACCTCGCAACACTCGTGCGAGTATGCAGCACCTGTAGCCTGGGAGACCGGGTGCCTGGAGCTTCGTTGGAGCTTCATCAGAGGTCGTCCATGGCGGCAGGAGCTCAAACACTGTCATGCACAAAACGAGCCTCTCGGCCCAATCAGATCAGCTAGAGACCTTCGCCATGGCACGGCGAAGGCGGTGGACGATGCTGCAGGCCGCAGGTTGGCCTAGGCGTGCGTGCCTAGGTCAACCTGTGGCCGGAGATGGTGGGTTGTTCGGGGGGTGATTATGGAGGTCTGGAGTGGTAGTTGTGGGGTGGAGCGAGTTCCTGGTGGTGAGGCGGAGCTCTCGAGGTGGTTGGCGAGCCGTGTGGGGGGCTGGAATGGTGGAAGCGGCTCGCCGGAGGTTGGTCGGTGATGTGGAAGATGAGGGTGGTCAGCGTCGGTCGAGGGGTAATCAGATGAGATAACGGGGGGAAAAGAGAGAGGAGAGGATGGAGAGGAGTTCTAACCAAATTGTAAGGATGAAAGGGGACAGAAGGCGGACAGCAGTACCTGCTGTCGCCGGAGAAGATGATGCCCAGTGGGGGAGAACGACGGCAACGACGGGGCTGAGGCGACGTGCGCGGGTACTGCGCGACCGGAGGGAAGTCAAGAAGCTAACTCTGCCACTGGTTTTGTGGCAGAGCGAAGAGGGAGGGGAGGGGGGCTCGCCGGAGCTTGCTGGGACTTTTGGCCAGGCAGGAGGAGACGAATTGGGGGTGGACACTCGGCCAAATCAATCCCACCTTCTGCGGCAGGGTCTGGGGGTGTTTTATAGGTGCTGGTCGCTCCTATCAGCGGATGGAGAGCGCGCAAGTAGGTCTGTCGGCTTGCCGGAGTTGGAAGGAAGGTGGATACCCAAATCTCTTGTGTGTTCGCATGAGAGATTGGGTTCACACCAGCGATTGTAATTGGCTTTATAAGGAAGGGAATTCCTCAGAGAATCCCCCTTGGAATTCCTCAGAGAATCCCCCTTCCATTTCTGGGAGGGAATCTCTGAGGGATTAGAGAGCAATCCCTCTCTGAACCTCGTCGGAGCTCAGTTCTGCCCTAACAATGGCGGCAGGATCGGATTGCAAAGGGGGCGAAGAACTTGGGGGGCTCTTTGCAAGGATATTCAAAAGATAGGGACCTATTTGTGATTTGGGTGTACTAAATTGCAAAGTAGGTCAAGATGACCTCTCCTTAGGTCCAAATTTTGGTATAAACCTAATTTGGACCTAAGGAATCCAATGGCAAAGTTGGATTTCAGGTTTGACATCGTTTGACTGGACATTTTGCGTAAAAACCCAAATTAGGTTAATTGAGGAGCTAGGACCCTAATCTAGGTCAAACTAGGTTCCAAAGGCCAAAGTAAGTGTTCTAAACCCTAGTGGATGTTTTTCCATGATTTTTAGAGGGTTTACTCGATTTTTATCCTGACCGGAACCTTGTTAATTAAAGAGGGTCTGTTTTATGGTTACCAGGTGTCATTTAATTCCTAGATTGCCCATGAACCCATTTCTGATTGACTCAACCCTCTTTTTTCTCATTTAGACCATTTGACCTATGTTTTGCCTCTGAGAAATCCCGTTTATGTACTGCAATGGTAAAATTGCAGTTTTAACCTTTATTTCATGTTTTCTTCTCAGAGCACTTGTTCCTTCAGTTAGTCCTTCTTCTAGGTTGTGTAGGAGCTTTTATCTTCTTTATTGGGTCAAAATGAGCTAGTTATGGCTCATGATGAGGCTCTCATCAAAACACTTACAAATGTTTAACTCTAAGGTGCATGTTTGTTTTAGAGTAAGGTTTTTTTCTATGTTTCTTCTGAGTGTTTTGATCCTAAGTCTACAAATCCTATATCTATATGGGGGCTCTTTACAACTCATTTAGAGTCAATAAAATTAAAAATATAACTCTTGATAAAATTTATACAAAAGTCCTAAGACCTAGACTTATGACATCTTCATCCTTCGTTCCTTGTCTTTAAGATTAAGAGATACCTGCAATAAGGTTATGACAGAGATAGAAATAGTGCCATATCCAATTTTATTTTCTTTTAGTTATTTTGTAAAATCATCAAAACAAAATTAGGAGAGGTTGAACTAACAATCTCTCCCTTTTTAATCATTTTCAAAATTCATTCTTAGGATCTATTTCCTCCCCCTTATTTTTGTACTAAAGGCATTATTTCTTGAACCCCATTAAGTCAATCAAGTGCTTGAGAAAATCAATTTATTACGAAAGTAAATTTTATCTCACACAAACAACAATTTTAGTATAAATCTATTTTTAATTGGTTTTGATTATCTTAAGATTTTCTCCCCTTTTTGAATATCAACATGCATTTGATTGAAATAAGCAATAGATAGTGAGAAATACTCCAGCATATAAAGCGTTAGGAGGAATACTCTACTCAAGTGATATGTAGAAATTAAGGAACTAGCATATAGCAAGAACATGGAAGATAGCATGGCTGTTCAAGCAAAGTCATCGTTGTTTCAGGAATTGCATCGTAGTATAGGATAAATGAGCTCAAATCATTTAAATTTGTAACTCAAACTCAGAAAGAGTCCGAGGTCGAACATAGGGAGCAAGTAATAACAATTTAATCTCACCAATCACAAGAAATATAAGCAATTATAATCTAAACTTGATTCAGAACAACCTAGAATGATATATAGATGAAATCAGGTATCTCAATGCAAAAAGAATGGGTTAAAATGGCGATTTGAATCACCAATTAGCCCTTTGAATGTTAAGCTCAAATATCTTAAATATATCAACAGTAATTCTCAATCAAATAACCCACGTTAACTAATATCTCAACAGCATTCTGAACCAAGGCACCAGGAAGATAGCAAACAACTTAAGTTGATTCAAGGCTCAGCTCAACAAAACAGAGGCAAAGGCCTCTTCTCTTCTTCTTTCTTCGTGCCTTAAGGGAGAGGCACAACATAGCAACATAGAGGCAAAGGCCTCTCAGATCGCTAAGTGTAGAGAGCAATAGAGGGAAAAACCAGCCCCCTATCTCTCTTTCCTTCTCATCTTTCTCTCAGAAACCTGAGTTTAGCTAGGTAATCAAGCGGGTAACCGGGTATGAGTAGGGTGCAAGCCTGCGGGCGTGGTTGTAGGCGAGCAGTGCTCGGCTGGGTAAGCGGGCATGAGGGTGAAGGGGACCCGACCCTCGTGACTTGGGCGAGGAGTCGGGGGAAGGAAATCAATTTATCCTGCTCAAATAGCTGCTACATCCCTGATGTGGGACTATCTGGCCCCTTATGCATCGCGTGCAACAACTGGTGAAGATGCCTCCAATTGAGGTAGCAGGTGCAGTCGAGGGCTTCAATTGAGGACTTGACGATGTGCCTGGAGGGAAACCGTAGTGTTTGGGGGAGTTGCAAAAGGTCTCGTGGCTGGAGGACTACAAACAAGTCAGAGGAGTCGAGGCAGCAATGGAGGTTCGGTGAATCACCTACAAGAACGAACACAACCTTGCGGCCAAGTCAAACTAGTTCAAAAGCTTTGCTATAGTGCAGCGAGTGCAGTGGTGGGTGCGGTGTGTGGTGTGAGTGATGGTGGAGTCCTGACGACCTCAAGATAGTGAAGCGGAGGTGCTCGAGTTCAGGGAGGTGTTTTGGTGAGTGAAAGACCAAATTCTTTGAGGGCTTTTGATGAGGGTGGCACAGCAAAGCTCGTGGAGGTGGCGGCGAGGTGTTTCGTGAAGTGTAGTGGTCTGGAGGTTACTCCAGAGCGTCGCTGAAGCGAAGGGCAAAAGTGTTGTAGCAAGTTGTGACAATGGTTGTGCATGTGCTGTGAGTGTGGGAAAAGGAAGCTGAGAAGAAGAGGAAGAGAAAGAGATGCTTAGAGGGGAAGTAGGCGGATGGAGAGCGCTGGTGTTGATGAGGTGGAGCTGAAGAAGATGAGTAGGTCTGCTGAGTTGGTGCGGTGACGACGAGGAAGAACGCCCTTGCTATGGCTAGCGAGGAGCAAGGTTGACAGAGGAAGGTAGAGGGCTGTCCAATTTGATTGTTCGACGGCCGGAAGAGGAGGACGGAGAGGGGTTACCAGAGCAAAGTGCGGAGGTGGCCGAAGAGGGAAGAGAGAGGAGTTTCTCTGACCAAAACTTGCTAAGGAGCACGATTAGAAGACCCTAGGGCTTTTACAAGGCTTGAGCAGGCTCCTAAGCTTGGAAATAAGCTTGAAAAGCTTAAGAAATCAGGGAGGAAGATCCCTAAAATTCTAAGGGTTCACATGAGCTTTTTGGGTGGATTTGGGATCTCGAATTAGGTTTAGATGATTAGGGATGACCTCAAGATCATCCCTTCCAATTTTGGAAGGGATTGATCGAGAAATAAAGGAGGTAACCCTGATTGATTCTCAGCACCTTTGGTTAGACACCTGCCCTGGAGGCAAGGACCCATTTGAAGAAAATGAAGAGAAGTTAGGGGGTTATTTGTAAATATTTTGAAAGTTAGGGGCATGGATGAGAGAGAAAGAGTCAGAAAAGACCAAAATGCAAAGTTGGTCAAGAAGGACTTTGATTGAGCCTAAATTTCGGTACAAACCTAATTTGGACCCAAGGAATCTAATGGTGAAGTTAGATTTTGGTTTTGACCAAGTTTGGCTAGGCAATAAAAATAGAAACCGAAATTAGGGTAACTTTCTGTCCGAGACTCTATTTTAGGTCAAATCAAGGATACCAAACCTTATAAAATATTTTTATATGATTTTTATAAGGTTTAGATGGAATTTACCCCGAGCATAACCTCTGTTATTTAAGTGGGTCTGAAATTAGGTTTTTGAGTTACTATTAATTCTCGAAATGTGCAAAAACTCATTTCTATCTGCATGAACTCACTTATTTGACTTTAATGTTCTTTTAACCTTTAATTCACCCCTAGCCAACCCCCTGGTTATCCTGTATTCATGATATTCTATTAAAATTACAGAATTAACCTTGATTTCTGGTTCTCTTCTCAAAACATAATATGGTGGAGATATAACCCTCAGATGAATATGTAGGAGCTTTTATCTTTTATTCCAGACTAAAATGGGCTAGTTAGGGCCTATGATGGTGTTCCCATCAATGGCATATAGAGCTTTTTTACTAGAAACAAAAGAGCATCATTATATATATAAAGATGGAAAGGATAGTGATGGGTCTATTTTTGTGGACATTAATTGTACTTAAGAATAGTCAATTTTAAGATTAAATTAGACTTTAAGCATGTAGTACATTGGAGAAATTAATTGAGTCATGATTTATTCTTGCATAATTATTTGATGCAATGCACATTGCTTATGATTAATTATTTATTTATGTGTGTACTTATATTTCCTGCACGATATAATTAGAAGAACATCTTACAATCTCAAGAGAAGTTTTTATAAGGAAAATTAATAGGGGATCTTTTTATTCCATTTATGAAACTCTCATTTATTTTTAAACTTGTGGGAAAAGAGAGGCAAGAGAGGATAAAATCCATCACCTACCCTTTCCTCAAATCACACTTCCCCAACTCGTGATATTTTAGCAGCAAGAAAAGGAAAAGAGGCCATCACCTCCGCTTAATTTCTCTTGATCTCTCAACTCCCTCGCTAAAAGCCCACCAAGACCCACGGAATCCATCATCTTCCTCACAAGAGGAACTCCTTCTCTACACCTTCATCATCCTCCTTCACTCGCTGATAGAAACTGCCACTGTCACCCATGACCGTGATCCTCCTTAACCCACGACTACGTCCTCACCCTCACCACCGTGCTCTCCTCCTCGGTTCCGTCGGCCACAACCACCTCGACCGCACTCCGTCCTTGATCCTGCCCCCAGCGTCCACCCATGACTGTAAGTGCCATCACCTTTAGCCCTCTCTTGCTCTGATGCACGTGGAGACCACCACGCCCATAGCTAATCTCCTCCTCGATGCTCGGCCACCTCCACCGCCCGCACGTGCCCACAGCCACGAACGCTTGTGCACCTCCACCATTATGCCACCCTTGCGCGTAGCCAACCCTCGTATCGACCGCAACAGCAGAGCAGCCACCTCAGAATCTCCAACTCTCTGTCGGCTTCATCTTCTTCATCTCCTTCTTTCTCCACCAGCTGCAACTGAGGAAGGAACCCAACAACCTTCAACACTAGCCACCCTCTAGTTGGCGTCAACGACCCTCCAGTGCCACCCATCCTCCATGCACAACTACGCGCATGTGTAGCCACCATCACACGTGGCTCGCGCCGCCTGCAGCTACTCCAAGCAGCAGCAACAGTGCACTATTGCGGCCGCCCCTTCATCACCATCGACAGCCCAACAATTTCCATGCGTCGACGATCGCCAACCACCTCCAGCGCACCTTTGCAGGCCACCAGATCTTCACGTGACTCCTCCTCACAACCGTGCATGGTTGCAGCACCGTCAATAGCCCCATCATTGTCGTATCTCCTTCTCGTCACCGATGGCAATTCCGAGCACCACTGGCTAAGCTGCCACCACCAGAACACTCCTTACCTCCAGTCGATCTCCTTTAGCCAAGCTTGTTGGCCATCTCTCCCTCAACGCATGCGAGAACCTCCTCCCCTGTTTTGCCACAAAGGGGAGGCATTAGTTGGGTAAGGAAATTGCAATTGAGAATCACCATTGAAATATTTTATACATTAATTTATTATGTGCTCATTGCATGCATGTCCTTCAACTTTCTCTTATTCATGGGATTTATGTGATGGATGGATTGCTTAGAACAAGTGAGTAGCATTTCATTAAAAGCAAAAGAATTATCTTGCAAACTATTTTTCTTGGAAGTGATTTTATGTGGAGGCAATTATGAGATTATTCGTCTATTCCTCCCTGTGAATACAACATCCTAACTTTTGTGGTTAGTTTGGACTATTAAATATTTTTATCAAGGATGTTTTTCCACCATGATTTACATTACTACAATGACATTTTTCTTACCAGCAAAAATTTCTCAATCAAATGTCATCGTTGCTGGGGAGGCAACAGATGCAATAGACTTTCATGATTATATTTTGTGATTACTTTGAGATGCACATTGATCTGACCAGTTGTTATTTTTTCTATGCGAGGAATATGATGTGACACCGTCGACATTGAGCGACATCCACACACGCAAAGAAGATGGAAAGGGGAGACTTGAATCCCTCTTTCATAGGGGATTCTCCTTCGTCATCGAATTTATTCCATTTCATACTTCTCACCCTTATAGCATCGGGGCTAATTTTTGGGGATCTATCCCTACTTTCTTTAGCACCTAGGGTTATTTCTCTATGTTGTGAGCAGTTTGGTTTCTACTTACTCTAAAAAGAAAAGATAAAAAATATCGACCTGCCTGCTTAGGAATTGCTAACCCTTAGGTGCATTCATTTAGGGGTGACCGAGCAGCAAATTAGATCTCATTTTGCAGTGCACCCATTATCTGCATGAAGATTGCTGGAGTCAGGTATACCTTTCTATCTTTGCATCCCGCTCCTATTACACATTGCATTGGGCTTAAATCTCAAGACCATCAAATTGATTGAAATTACCTAATTTGGTGGTCGCCGAATTGGAATTGGGGCTGCTAATCAGATTTGACCTTAAAATCAAAATCACATTTGATCTAATCAAAAGGGACTTGCACTTGATTCTTCTCAAAATCAAACTGATTTGTGGTGTGATGCACACTTCTGGCACTGAGCATGCACTCTAGACATCGCTCTAGGTCTTGATCCCTTAATCCCACCAGGCCTCAGTCTCTGAATCCTGCTTTCATAGGGGATTCTCCTTCATCATCGAAATTATTTCATTTCATACTTCTTCCCCTTATAGCATCAGGGCTAATTTTCGGGGGTCAGTCCCCACTTTCTTTTGCATCTAGGGTTATTTCTCTATGGTGTGATCTATTTAGTTTTTGCTTACTTGCTCTAAAAAGAAAAGATAAAAAAATATCGAGCCACCTATTTAGGAGTTACATACCCTTAGGTGTGCACATTTAGAGGTAATTGAGTAGCAAATTAGATCTCATTTTGCACTGCGTCCATTATCTGCATGAAGATTGCTGGAGTCAAGTATACCGTTCTATCTTTGCATCCAACTCCAGTCACGCTTGCATTGGGCTTAAATCTCAAGACCATCAAACTGATTGAAATTATCTAAATCAATTGCCGCCTAATTGAAATTGGGAGTGCTAATAAGATTCGACCTTAAAATCAAAAGCACATTTGATCTAATCAAAATGCATGTTATTCTTCTCAAAAACAAACTGGTTTGCGGTGTGATGCACACTTCTGGCACCAAGCACGCACACTTGGCATTGCACTAGGTCTCGATCCCTTAAACCCACTAGGACTTGGTCTCTGAATCCCGCTTTCATAGAGGATTCTCCTTCGTCATCGAATTTATTTCATTTCATACTTCTCCCCCTTATAGCATCAGGGCTAATTTTCAAGGGTCTGCCCCCACTTTCTTTAGCATCTAGGGCTATTTCTCTTTAGTGTGATCTATTCAGTTTCTGCTTACTTTCTCTAAAAAGAAAAGATAAAAATATATCGAACTACCTGTTTAGGAGTTGCATACCCTTAGGTGCATGCATTTAGGGGTGATAAAGTAGCAAATTAGTTCTCATTTTGCATTGCATTCATTATCTGCAAGAAGATTGTTGGAGTCAGGTATACTTTTTTATCTTTGCATCCATCTCTTGTCATGCTTGCATTGGACATAAATCTCAAGACCATCAAACTAATTGAAATTATCTAATGAGTGGTCTCCTAATTGAAATTGGGACAACTAATCAGATTGGACCTTTAAATCAAAATCACATTGGATCTAATCAAAATGGACTTGCGTGCAATTCTTCTCAAAATCAAACTGATTTGCGGTGTGTTGCACACTTCTGGCACTGAGCATGCACATTAGGCACCGCACTAGGTCTCGGTCCCTTAAGGCTATAGGTACCGATCTCTTTATCAGTGTAGACTGATCACAGGTGTTTCGTGTGTTTGAAATCAGGGTTACGAGTAACCCGTTGTTGTAGTTGCAAAATACATGGTCAAATAAAATTTACACCGAAACTCGAAAAGTGAGTCCCAGGTCAAACATGGGGAGGCGAACATTTGATTTTATGAAATCCGCGCTTCACTTTTATTTCTTTTTTGTTATTTTTATCTTGTATAATTTTTTTTGGTATTTTTAGCAAGCAAGAGATTAGGTTGATGAAAACTTTATCTACTTGCAAAAATAAGAGAGTGAGAAAGAGAGATAGAGAGAAACCGTCATCTATTCATGAAGAATTATTTGTTACACTATAAAAGCAAAAAATCTACACTATGAAAGCGTTAAAGGATAGAAAGAGGTGAGAGAAATCCCCCTCAATGGTTGCTCAGAGGATTACTCGCTCTGACGTCACCTAGAGGATGGTGGTGAGGAGCAAGACAAAGGAGGACGGAGTCGGAGGATGGAGGATGGGGCAGGATGGCGTCGCGGTGAGGATCTTCTTCCCGAAGGGCGATAGGAGGACGACCACGGGATGCTCCACGAATGGGGATGAGGGGAGGGAAAACTATTTGATTTTCTACCCTAGAGGAGCATCCCAGGCTTGGGAAAAGCTCTCTCTAGAGCCTTGGAGGTGGTGAAAGGAAGAAAGGAAGAGATGAAGAAAAATTGGAGGGGTAGGGGTCTTTTTATAGTGGAGGAAAGAATCAAATTCCTATATAGGACATTTAGTGACGGTCATAAACATCGCTGAAGATCCACTGTAAACATCACTGAAGACATCCCATGCACCCACCCGCCACTGCGTTGGCACGCGATACGCGCCGTTGCCTCCGCACACGAGCCGCGCTTGCACGTGCATGGCTCCGCGCAGGCACGTGCACCCGTCTTGCTATGCGCATGCAGTAGCGCATGCGTGTGCATGGGCGGCTTGGGTTGCACCACGTGGCGCAATCTGGGCCATCCATCTTCTTTCCTTTGTAGGGGATGCTACAGAGGTCAGATTGAGTCGATTTTCATGCCGTTGGGTTACGATCGTCGACTCGAATCCATCCGTGTGGTCAAATTTGTCGTTTGATGCTCTGAATTGCATCACCTAGTCCCTCAACCGTTGATCTTCCTTGGATTGCATATGGTGCAACGGGACTCCGATCGAGGCGATTTCGGAGGCGTTGGACTCTGATCATTGTCTTAATCAGAGCTGTACAGTCGGATCATCAATCCGAGGCTATGAAATAAATATCCTTCTCTCTTGACCACAAAAAGGATGCCATTAACCTAAATTATATACAACTACTCTAAATGCAGAATGATGCATGCTATGCAATATTTATAACATGAGATGCAAATCTAAGCCTAAGAAGATGCATAAATAGGCATTTTAACCTAAATAGATGTGTCTGCATCATACTCCCATGCCTATCTTTTGCTAGTCCCTAGCAAAATTAAGCTACAAGCTATGTATAAAATCAAAATTAGGATTAGATCACTTAGGCCTAAGTCGTTTATTAACAATAGAAAATTTCAACTAAGGTCTTAAACATTGAAAACTCAACAGTACCTGGGTGCCTGCCAGAATGCAGGACGCCCAAGTCCTCACCTTATTTAAAAAGAGAAGATACATTTTTTTTCTATTTTTCTTCTTTTCTAATTTTTTTGTACTTTTGGAGTTTGAGAGTTCCGGGATAACTTTCTACGGCTACCCGACCCACCCAAGATTTGAAAAGGACTCTAAGTGCTAAGCATCTTGTGAAAATAGTGAAAGACTCACTAGGCGGCCGTTAAAATGGACTTCGGGTTTCTACAACCCTAGGTGACCTTGCCTAAAGGTTTATCTTTTCGATTGGTAGCTTTCTCCCTACTTCTTTTATTTATGGGGTCAACACAAGGGCGAACCCAGTGTATATCTCCCTGATTTATTCTACTTCCCTACTTCTTCCCTAAGTGTTTTGGGAGTTATTGTTCATTTTTATGTGCTGGGCTCTGGACAACCGTTCAATGGGCTGTTACCCATGACCACTTGCCAGCCATACTCGTGCGGTGAAGTGTGGCTTTATTATTTTCTTTTTTTCTCTCTCCTTTTTCTATTTTTTTTCTATTTTTCTTTTAGGTCGGTGGCTTCCCTGGTCTAAGATTTACCTAAAGGCAGTATAATGAAAATGATCTTGTGATTGGGCTCTGAACAATCGACCGATGAGCTGTTACCACCGACAACTTGCTAACCATACCACCTTAGATAGTTCATTAGCTACCCAATTTTCTAAGAAACCGCTGAAAAGTGAGTCAATGTAAAAAATGTGTGTAGATGCTTAGGCTTAAAGTCCCCCGAAATCAAAGGAAGGGTTGATAAGTTGCATACTTATCATCCCAATTTATTAGCCAAATTAAAAAAGAATTTGAATTAGCGAGGACTCGAGACTAAGTCCACACTTGAGTGGACACCCGTTCTAATTACACCTGAAGAGTCTATGTGTTTAGGTTCTCTCATATCATTTCCTAAAGTCACTAACTTCCAAATGCCCAAGTTCTCTTCTCCTAATTCTTCTTTTTATTTATCTTTTTGAATTTTCAATTTTTTTTAAAGAAACTAAAAGAAATTCTACGGAGTTAACAAAATGATTTTAGGATTAAGTATCCACCCCCCATGCCTAAATGATGCAATGTCCTCATTGTAAAAATAAAGACATGGAAAGGGTAGAGTAAACAGAATATCATCTGAGTGTTGTGAAAATCCGGTCAGCTCCACAAAGAGAGAAGAGTGTATACACACACGCTAAGTTTAATGCCTTCAGCTAGGCATAA
Organism: Thalassia testudinum; assembly: GCA_037157565.1. Taxonomy (NCBI): domain Eukaryota; kingdom Viridiplantae; phylum Streptophyta; class Magnoliopsida; order Alismatales; family Hydrocharitaceae; genus Thalassia; species Thalassia testudinum. The sequence goes on from JAZHRO010000080.1 coordinate 3,078,650, forward strand.
CATACATACAAAGAAGAAATTGAGAATTCATAAGTGTGGGTCAAAATCAAAATAAAAATATTAATCCCAAAACCCGCCAGCAGAAGATGTCCACAGATGTGGACCAGATTATGGTGCAGACCCATGCCTCAGGGTCGGGTGGTTCTAAGGTTCTAGATGAAAATCATGCAGAACCAAAGGTTGTTAAGCTTGTGGGGTCAGGCCTACAGTTTTGTGGTGTGCAACCCAAGACCAAAATGTCAAACAATGGGTAAAGATGGTTCAATAGGTGTGGTTGTCCACTTAACATCTAGCTCAGAAAAATAATCAGTTATTTCGAGCTTGGGTTACATGTGAAAGGTATCGTAAGGGTCCTGGTAAAAAAGTTGGTGGTTTTAGGTCAATAGGTACCCCTAGATCCAAAATCAAAGTTCCCTCAGAATTAGCCTCCCAAATTTTTATTTCAACAATTCTATCTTCCAACATCAAGGGCTCAGGCTCCGGGACCTTTAGCATATCATTCACCCCATATGATTCTCTCAAGTCCAGAAATCATGGCTGAATCAAGATTGACTTGGGCACAATGATCTCAAAAGTCAGCTCTTCAGGGTGCAGATGAGGAATGGGGTCACTGATTGAATCATCAAGTAAATAAGGATTCGAATCCTCCAAGTTAGCCCCAATCGAATCAAAATCTTCAATGACTGGGCTATCAAATGGTTCGTCATGCTCCTCGAGCCCATTTTTCTCACTAAAATCATCTTCCTTAAGCTCAAGTGAGACTTCACTAAGAGATTCCTCACCCTCAGAATCAAAGAATCCATGATCCTCATTTATATATGTCTCAAAATCATATGTCATTTCATGGTTTGTGCAGACATATTTTTGTCACTACCTGGTTCTAGGATCTCAGGTGAGAAACTTGATTCATCCTCAAAGGGTTGCTCTAGCCCAACCTGGTCATCTCCAATCTCAGAATATGTATTCCCCCAGACAGGTGCCTGAGTGGGTTCAGACATTGGCTCTCCTGAAGGGGGTTCATCTTGAGAATCATCCCAAGATTTGACTAAGGCAACCACAAATTTCATCCTCAACCTCAACAATTTCCCAAGAAGAAACTCACCCAGGTCCCTATCCCTAACACTTTGGAGCAAATCCAATAAAGAACTATTAAGTTCATCAATCATTTTGATCACAGGCTCCAGTGCTTCAGTGCATGGTGTTGGCTGAGCTTCTAAAGATTGTATAGTGTTCCTCAAATTAGCCAACACCCTATCCTGGATCTGGTTCACCTGAACCAACCGGTTCGATTTAGGTTTGGGTGGGTTTGGGTTAAATCCAATGGTGTCAAGATGTCGAGGTTCTCAGGTTCCTCCCTGAAAGTAGGTAGTTCTAGGTTGTTCAAAGGATGGTGTCAACCTATATTCAGTGGAATATTGGGGAGGGTAGGTGTTATAATCATTATATCCTTCCTGATTGTAGATCAGGTTGGTTTGGTCATCAAAGGATGGAGATCCATAATCATTGCAGGTTTGGGAAGGATAGCAATCATAGTCTTGTTGTTCAGGGTTAGGCCCTGGACATTGAGGTTCAGATTCATATCCCCAATCAAAGTCATCTCGGCTAGTGGATGGGTAATTACAAGTCAAGTCAGAATAGTAATCATCTTGGGGATAAGTGGTGGTAGGAGGATAGGATTGGAAATGTGTGTAAGATGTGGAAGGGTACATGGTGAAGTAAGGAGGAAAATCAAAAGAGAAAGAAGGAGCCTCGCAATACAAAAATACAAGCTTGTCCTTAGGTTGGGTAGCCTAAAGGTCTACAGACTCTCAGAATCCATCCTAAGATTATGGATGATTTACTCTACTTATGTCCAGGCAATCCAACCAGTTAAAAGGATGTACTGGGGAGAAGGTTCTTCCTTTGGCTTGCGCCTCCGGTTCCTAATGTACACCCCAGCCGCAGTCGTTTGATGCTACTCCCCTAGCTAGACATCAGATTGACTAGTATAAGCAGGTTAATCGTGAATAATCTCAATCTGGATCCCGACGAGCGAACCAATCCTTAGGGCCAACGTCTAATCAATTTTAGTTAGCCTTGGGACAATGGTGCTTCAGGAATGTGATGGGCCCTTTACATGGGTTGTGCCCTTAATGATTAGTTAAAATGTGTGTGCGTGCACAACCAGGGTTTGCAAACAAGGTTATTTGATGATGTGTCTTTTTTTTTCCTTGAAACATTGATGATGTGTCTTTTAGGGTTCAACCTTGTTTAGTAGCTTTTAGGGTTTAATCTTTAGGTATATTCAATCAAGGTTCAGTAGAACACTCCAAGTTTTGAAAGCACTGGTGTAGATATATTCCCTTAAAAATCAGAAATAAAATGTGGAGTGCCTGGTTCAGTCCTAAAGATCAACCCTAAGTGGCAAGCTACTTAATGAATCGCTTTTATCTTAAGTGGTGTGGCCCAAACAGTTCAATCAATTGGCCTATTGCACCACTTAGTTAAGGCACACAGAAATGTTTGACCTATTCAGATTTCTACTCACTTATTTGTGTGTTGAATTAAGTGTACCAGATCCACAGGTCAGATCCCGGTTAAGTTGTAGAATCGATGTCATTGTCGCCTTAGGGTGAAAAGTTGTGGGTGTTAAGGTGTCTCTTTTAGAAAATCCCACAATTAGATAACACTTTTTTCTTTTTTATTTTTTATTTATGTGGATGGCGAGGTGAGTGGAGGTGGCAAACAAACAACCAAATCTATCCTAGGGCTTATAGAAAGCACCTAAGTTGATTTGGGTTTGAGTTATTAGGTTATGGAATGAAAACTAAGGTGGGGGTGGCATGGGGGACACTTACAAAACACTCTACCCGCACTTTACTCCGGTCTACTGCACTTGGATCTCCATGCTAGGGTACCTGCAAGACAATAGATCAGAAATAAGTAGGGTTAGTGTTATGTAAAAGCATAGAAGCACAGAAAACAATAAAGTAAATTCCGTTGCCTCCCCAACAACAATGCCAAAATGATCGCAGGTGTTTTGCGTGTTTGAAATCGGGGTTACGAGTAACACGTTGTCGAGTTGCAAAATGCGTGGTCAAATAAAATTTATACCGAAACTCGAAAAGTGAGTCCCGGGTCGAACATGGGGAGGCGAACGTTTAGTTTTATGAAATTCGTACTTCACTTTTATTTGTTTTTGGCTGTTTTTATCTTCTCTAATTTCTTTTGGTATTTTTAGCAAGCAAGAGATTAGGTCGATGAAAACTTTATCTACTTGCAAAAATAAGAGAGAGGGAGAAAGATAGAGAGAGAAACCATCATCTATTCATGAAGAATTATTTGTTACACTATAAAAGCAAAAAATCTACACTACGAAAGCGTAAAAAGATAGAAAGAGGTGAGAGAAATCCCCCTCAATGGTTTCTCAGAGGATGACTCGCTCTGACGTCGCCTGGAGGATGGTGGTGAGGAGCGGGATGAAGGAGGACGGAGCTGGAGGACGGAGGATGGGGCAGGACTACATCGCGGCGAGGATCTTTTTCACGAAGGGTGGTGAGAGGACGACCACGGGATGCTCCACGAATGGGGATGAGGGGAGGGAAAACTATTTGATTTTCTACTTTAGAGGAGCATCCCAAGCTTGGGACAAGCTCTCTCGAGAGCCTTGGAGGTGGTGACAGGAAGAAAGGAAGAGATGAAGAGAAATGGGAGGGGTAGGGGTCCTTTTATAGTGGAAGAAAGAATTAAGTTCGTATACAGGACATTTAGTGAAGGTCATAAACGTCGCTGAAGATCTGCCCCAAACATCGCTGAAGACAGCCTACGCGCCCACCCACCGCTATGCTGGCGCACGCTCCGTACACCCGTGTCGCACGTGCACCCGAGATACGCGCCGCTACCCCTACGCTTGCGCTGAGCTGCTGCGAGTGCCGCTGCGCTTGCGCGTGCATGCCTACGTGTGCGCGCGTGCACCCACACTGCTATGCGCGTGCGTGCGCATGGGTGGCTTGGTTGCGCCACGTGGGGCAATCTGGGTCGTCCATCTTCTTTCCTTTGTATGGGATGCTACAGACGTCGGATTGAGTTGATTTTCGTGCCATTGGGCTACGATGATCGACCCGAATCCATCTGTGTGGTTGGATTTGTCATTTGATGCTCCAGATTTCATCACCTAGTCCCTCGGCTATTGATCTTCCATGGATTGCATATGATGCTATGAGACTTCGATCGAGGCGATTTCGGAGGCATGGACTCCAATCGTCGTCTTGATCAAATCCGTATGGTCGGACCGTCAACCCAAGGCTCTCAAATAAATATCCTTCTCTCCTGACTACAAAAAGGATGCAATTAACCTAAATTATATACAACTACTCTAAATACATAATGATGCATGCTATGCAATATTTATAACATGAAATGCAAATCTAAGCCTAGGAACATGCATGAATAGTCATTTTAGCCTAAATAGATGTGTCTACATCAAAGACCCTCCTATTTCACTTTGTGGTGGTGGCACTATCCTATAACCAAGTGTTTTGATACTTCAAGGCAGGGGACATCCTTAAAGAATAAAAGGGTAGTTAAGAGGCACTGCATTCGCATCACCACAAAGGAAGGGTTCACCCTACTTGCATCCCTTAGTTTCATCCTTGGAGTAATTCTCACTAGATCACCTCAGAGTCTCATTGAAGAAAGGCATAGGTCCTAAGGCACTCAAAGGTTGGCTTAGGTTGCATAACTTCATTGAATAACTTGTTTGGCTATCTATATCAGCCAATTCTACCTCAGCCCCTCAAAATAGAGTTGTTCAGGATCTTAACTCGCCACTTTCCTCTTATTCTACTTACGCGGAAACGGAGGGACATCGCCTTGACTCATTTTAACCGATTTGTTGAGTAGGAGTTTCACTTAATTGGCAAGAACTTGAATTGTGATTGGTAGATATTGCATGCTTGGTAGACACTCTCTTGAGGGTAGTCTAGCATTTGATCCTGAGCTCAAGAGAATCCTTAGGAGAGCCCACCAAAGAGTAAAGAGAAGAAATGTCTAATCAATGAGAAAATCAACAAAGGACCCTGAGGGACTACTTCATTCCGACCAACCAACCCTCTCAAGCACTGAAATGACCGACAGGGGATAATCCATATGAGATCAAGAGTTGCTCCATATTTTTATTGCCCTCCTTTTATGGTACTACTAGGGAGGACCCCTACTGACATTTAGAGGAATTCACTGAGGTTTGCTCCATGGTGAAACTTCAAAACTTTACTAACAAAGCTCTGATGAGGACCCTTTTTCCCTTCTCCCTTAAGGACAAGGAAACCAACTTAAGGGTATCACAATTTGGATGCAAGGGTGAATGATTGGAATACCCTTAAGGGAAAATTCTTGAAAAGGTACTTCCCAATGAGCAAGACCAACCACTTCAGGAGGGAGATCATGGGTTTTACTCAACTTGATGAGGAACAATTCCATGAGACTTGGGAGTACTTCAACGATCTTATCCAATTATGTCCCCATCAAATGCCCAAATGACAATTGGTATAGAGGTTTTATACTAGACTATCTAATAGGCATAAGCAAATAGTGGATGCTGCCTGTGCTGAAACCTTTCTTACCAAAATGAAGGATGAGGCTTGGATAGTATTTGAGTAATTGAGTGACAATTCTATCCACTTTACCTCAACCTATCAGGATAGAAAACCTTCCAATTTGAGTGACAATCCACTTCCTAAGAGGAAGCTAGCGAAGCCGGGGCTATTCACAATTTAGCCTTCTAAATACAATTGTTGAACTAGGACTTTGAAAGACTTGTGACAAACCTCGACACATTCCTGCAATCAGCTTCCCAAGTCCAGGCTCTTTCTGAATGCTCCATTTGTCAAAGCACTCTTCACGCCACTATTGAGTGCCATTTGGCTAATCAATTCCCTGAATTACTTTAGGCAAACCTGAATGCTACCCAAGGGTTCGTCCACCTCCCAAGAACAACCATTTTGGAAACACCTACAATCCTGGGTGGAGAAACCATCCTAATTTCTCATGGAAGGAAGTTGATGCTTCCAACTCGAGGAATTCAAGAGCCCAACCCACCCAACCCTTTCAGGCACAACAATTCCAGCCTCCTCAACCCAACAATTCTGAGATGGATGACTTTAAAGCTATGATGAAGGTGATTGCACAGCAATCATGGGTCCTAATCAACCTAAATAATGTTTGAACCTAGCTTAATTTGTTGATATTGCACTCATATCTTGCATATCATGCATTACATCAGTCTATTTAGAATAAGATGAGATATCATGCTATTTAATGATTTTTATTACTATTTACAGGTAATAAAGTGATCCAGGATGAATGAGATAGTGGAATAAAGCAATAAAGGAAGAAGAAGACTGATCCAGATAAGAGGAGTGAGGAGGATAGCCTTATCCCTACCCTTAGAAATCATAGGACAGCCTTCTTAAACCCAAAACGACCTCCATTAGGGTACCTTAGCCTCAAAACCCAAACATGGATAGCACTATCCAAGTTCTTATCCACCCTGTCCCTCTCCCAAATACTTAGGAACCAAAACCCACCTTAGAAAACCTAAAACCCACTCTCCAGCACCTTTTAGGGCGTCCAGACATTTGGCTGGACGTTTGATTTCTGCAGAATAACAATCTAGGAAACCAAAACTCATACTGACATAGAATTGAACGCCCAATTTATTGTCTAAACATCAAATTTCGTAGTATAAGACATCTGACCATTATCTTGGACATCTGATACTATTGTCTGGTTCCTGATTTTGGTGTTAGAAGCCTGATCTTGCCTATTTTGGCCTAGGAACCCCACCGGACACCCTAGGAAACCTAATTAGAGACCTCCTAAGCCTAGTCCACTATCCATAGCCCTACTTATCATATCCTTAACCCAATTGAATCATCCCATACCTAATTGGGTGCACCTGAGCCTAATTAGATCCACTCCTATCCGATTAAGCTTTCCTAAGTCTAATTAGGTCCACACCCAGTTAATGTAGATTAACCCAACCTAGATTCACCAAACCCACTACCCTACTCCACGAAAATTACACCTACACATACATACACTTTCCTAAATCCCACTTGCCCATTCTAGCCCTCATTAGTTGGTCACCAACCTAGATCCTACATTGGTGGTACTTGCTATCTTGGGAGCCACCAAAAGTGGTGACCCATTTGAAATGGAGAGGCCTTCCCATAAAAACCAAGGAGAGAAGAGAGCCATGAAATTCATTCACTCTCCCATCCATTCTCCTCCCACTTGCGACACCCTTCCACCCTCCAAAACCTAGGGCCGTCCTCCTCCTCCAAGGTCCCCTCCATGGATGGCTAAAGAAGAAGATCCTCCAAGGCATCTTCATGTGGGCGGCAAGAAGGAGAGCACTAGGGTGCAACACCCTCTTCTCCTCTCTTCACTTGGGCATGTCCTTTCTTCTCCATAGAGAGGACGTACCCTCTTTTTCTTCTTCTTTTTGGATGGCCATGAAGGCTCACCCATAGCCTCTTGTGCCCGGCGATCTCTTGTTGGTAGGCGTCTAGACAGGTTTGCATACCCAAGGTCTAGCCTACACCCTCACACAAGGCCGATGGCCCTAGTGGCACCTTCCCGACGTAAGGGATTTCTTCTAGTTAAATGCTTTCTAGTATAGATATTGTGTGTCATTATTTTGAGTATTCTATGCATGAATAATATTGTGTGATTATCGCTTCTATGATTGTCTTCAAGTCTGTTTGCCTATCTCTTTTCAAAATAAAAATCAAAAACACAAAAAGACAAAAAAAAAAGGTTAGATTAGATTTAGGTTAGATTAAGTCGATCCAAATCTTGACTTGTTTTCACGCTTCCCAGAGATGAACGACCAGGACTCAAGTTTTCAAAGGAATAAAATCCATTGAGTTTCAATATTATAAATGTTTTTGTTAAGGGGATTTTGTGACTACTACGATGTTTTCCGAAAACTCATGATTTCTATGCTTGTCAAATGGCGCCGTTGCCAGGGATTGTGATTCAGCACCATTTTGTTGGTGGCGACGGGTCAGGTGTGTCACAACCAATTTGTGATTCGGTGGTGGTCATGTAGGATTTTGTTGATGAAACACCCGAGGTGGATGATATTGATAATCTTATTGAAGTCGAGAATGGAGATTTATTCGAGAATCTTGATCTTGATTTAGGGCCTAAGTACCAATCATTTCATTTTTAGGAACCAAGTATTAAGGGACCTAAATATGATTTTGTTGTATTTGAGAATACCCATGGAGACATTGATGAATTAATTCAAATGATCTCATAGACGAAGCAACAAAATCAAAAAGTCTGTAACAACTCTTCAATCAATGATTCAGCCCATTCCACTTTCACGAAGGGACTCACTATTGAATCTAATGACCAATTTCATCTAAGTGTGAAAAAGGAAATATCCCCTTATGAAAAGGATATTCAAGAGATTGAAATACTATTGGGGATTCATATGATGAGTTATCAGAGGAAGCTAAAAATTTTGGGGAATCATGTGATAATTGGGAATTAGAATTGAAAATTTTTGAAGAGATAAAAGAAGATGATACCCAATCATCTTTGGTAGAGATAGAGACTGATCACTGGACCTTGATTTCTAGATCTAACTACACTACTTGGGTCATGCCTTCCATTCATCACCATTATCAAGACCCATATGACTTTACCCCACACGACTCTACCCATACCCCTACCACCCACATTCTCCATCACCTCTTCGGGATGCCTTCACCTTCATTTCTTCCAGGCACTCGTAATTATCCATCTTTCTTCTGTAGCATCTGGCTGCAGATTTTCTCAAGCCCCATCATAATATTTTTTCGATTATTTGGGCTTGGAATTCATGGATAGCTGGTTCGCATTTGTGGTCCGCTATTGGCAAATGAGACTAAAATTCTTATCATCTTACTTGCCATTCTCAATACTGTATTGATATATCCCTTTTTAGTGTATGCCCAACTGGAGGCGTTAATCTCAGCACTTATATAACATATTTTATTTGTCATATTTTCCCTGCATATTCAATTTTAGGTGTTGGGATAAGTGGAACGTCAAAATTCAAGAGTCATTCCAGGTGAATTCTACCCATTTACACCCTATCTTAATTTATTTTTCGTTATATTCATGCATGACATGCAAGAAAGTAGGCATGGGGGGTAGTAATTGTAAACTGAAAATTTTTCTACCAACACCTAGGAAAAACCTTTCGTACATCATGCTAATTGCACTTTAGGATCCTTAAATTAAGAACAATGAACTCCACCTCCAATGTTAGCATTGGAGCTAAAAATCATTCGCAATAGCCACTTTTGACTCATCTATTTACCTTTTTGTTCTAAATTTAGGGTCAAGCTGAATATAACCCGAATTAGGAAAATTTTTGAAGTGCAACTTTGAAATGTTACAAATAGCATTTATATATATTGCATTCATGAATAATATTTTTATCAAAAGAATGTATTAGGGATTTTATCCTCTTGTTGATTCCTGTAATCTGGAATCCAGTACAATTTTCACTCACATGTAGAATTTGCAATGGATTCACGGTGAAGGCTGATAAACATCATTAGTCTGTCGAGAAGAAGCAGTGCTTCTTTTCCTGAACCCCTGGACAGTGTTTTGGGAGTCAAGCAGATTTTCTTCCAAAAATCCACCAAATAGTGTGAAATGAGAGTAGAGTGTACTAGTGCTCTAAGATTAGTGCAAGGAATCTGGAATCTTAGATAATTAGGTAATGATACTCAGAGATTAGGCATAGTTTTCACTCTCGGATCCTACGTATACATTTTTGCGTGAAATTTTGAGAGCCACCAAATAAGGCAAATACGCAGAGAGAAAGTTTTCATAAAACTAGGGCTAAAGTGAATGGTTACGACCATTCTTTATGGAATCATCGGTTGAAGGAGGGTATTGATGTGAAGGTCGGAAATACACCGTCCCATCCGTCTCTCTCGGTGCCGTGAGTAGGCACTTCCACCAAATAAGCCACCTAATGTCTCTTAAGTATCACCAATCCCTAATAATGCCTCCTCAATAAAGTTCATGAATGTATGCTAGCTGTGTTATGTTGAAAAAAAAAATTATACATAGAAAAAACAGGGAAGAAAAAAAAAGAGAGAAAAATTGAAAAAGAAAAAAAAATAGAAAAAGAAGAAAAAGAGTGTGTGAATATTTAGTGTTTATTGCAGTTGCATTGAGGCAATACCACCAAATACGGCCTTAACCTATTTTTTTGTGTTTCTGATCACCCGAATACTGGTTGAGGAATTTTGACTTAGTGTTAAGGTTATAAGAACTCAATTAAAGTGTTAATACCAAGTGAGACCACCAAATATGGATCATACGTGAGAATCTGGTGAGATTGTGAGCATTAAGAAAAAGAAAGAAAAGAAAAGAAAAAAAAGAGAGAAAAAGAGAGAATGAATACAACGGAACTAAAAGAGAGCATAGTTTTTCTCGTCTTTCTCTGAGTTGAGTTACATAATAATTTGGGAATCTAGATTTTTTAGTACTAATTTCTATGTAGCACCAAGTGAGAGTGAGCCACCAAATAAACACATCTATTTCCCTCTGACATTCTCTACCTAAGCTTAAAGCTGGGGTGGAACTCAAAAAAAAAAAAAATCTTGGATACCCCGAGGGAAGAAGTCCGCCTATCCTACTAGAATTTTACTAAGGGTTAAGTACAGACTTTAGAGGTGAATCAGGCCTTTCACTCAATTCTTTTGCAAAAGATACATAGCTACACTTTCACGTATTTGGATTTGCAGATTTCTGGATGAAACAAAAGGAGAAAAATCATTAGTCAAGCTCTTTGATAAAAAGAATAAGCAGTCCTTTAGGGATTAAATTTGTAAATAACTTAGTCATGCATTTAGTCTTGCTTTTGCTAGGGACTAGAAAAGTTTAGGCATGGGAGTATGATTGCACAACAATAATGGGTCCTAATCAACCTAAATAATGTTTGAACCTAGCTTAATTTGTGGATATTACACTCATATCTTGCATATCATGCATTGCATCATTTTATTTAGAGTAAGATGAGATATCTGCTATTTAATGATTTTTATTACTATTTGCAGGTAATAAAGTGATCCAGGATGAATGAGATAGTGGATTAAAGCAATAAAGGAAGAAGACTAATCCAGATAAGAGGAGTGAGGAGGATAGCCTTATAGCTACCCTTAGAAACCCTAGGACAGCCTTCCCAAACCCAAAACGACCTCCATTAGGGCACCTTAGCCTCAAAACCCAAACATGGATAGCACTATCCATGTTCTTATCCACCCTATCCCTCTCCCAAATACTTAGGAACCAAAACCCACCTTAGAAAACCTAAAACCCACTCTCCAGCACCTTTTAGGACGTCCAGACATTTGGCTGGACATCTGATTTCTACAGAATAACAATCTAGGAAGCCAAAACTCATACTGACACAGAAATGGACGTCCAATTTATTGTCCAGACATCCAATTTTGTAGTATAAGATGTCTGACCACTACCCTGGACATCTGATACTGCTGTCTGGTTCTTGATTTTGGTGCTAGAAGCCTGATCTTGCCTATTTTGACCTAGGAACCCCACCGGACACCCTAGGAAACCTAATTAGAGACCTCCTAAGCCTAGTCCACTATCCATAGCCCTACTTATCCTATCCCTAACCCAATTGAACCATCCCATACCTAATTGGGTGCATCTACAGTTGATTGGGTGCACCTAAGCCCAATTAGATCCACCCAGGATCTAATTGACTCATACCTATTAGGGTTACCCTAGCCTAATCACATGCACACATCCAATTAGACTTGACCTAGACCTAATTAGGTTCACTCCTATCCGATTAAACTTTCCTAAGCCTAATTAGGTCCACACCCACTTAATGTGGGTTAACCCAACCTACATTCACCAAACCCACTACCATACTCCACGAAAATTACACCTACACATACATACACTTTCCTAAATCCCACTTGCCCATTCCAGCCCTCATTAGTTGGTCACCAACCTAGATCCTACATTGGTGGCACTTGCTATTTTGGGAGCCACCAAAAGTGGTGACCCATTTGAAATGGAGAGGCCTTCCCATAAAAACCAAGGAGAGAAGAGAGCCACGAAATTCATTCACTCTCCCATCCATTCTCCTCCCACTTGCGACACCCATTCACCCTCCAAAACCCTAGGGCCGTCCTCCTCCTCTAAGGCCCCCTCCATGGATGGCTAAAGAAGAAGCTCCTCCAAAGCATCTTCATGTGGGCGGCAAGAAGGAGAGCACTAGGGTGCAACACCCTCTTCTCCTCTCTTCACTTGGGCATGTCCTTTCTTCTCCATAGAGAGGATGCACCCTCTTTTTCTTCTTCTTTTTGCATGGCCATGAAGGCTCACCCATAGCCTCTTGTGCCCGACCATCTCTTGTTGGTAGGCGTGTAGACAGGTTTGCATACCCAAGGTCTACCTACACCCTCACACAAGGCCGATGGCCCTAGTGGCACCTTCCCAACGTAAGGGATTTCTTCTACTTAAATGCTTTCTAGTATAGATATTGTGTGTCATTATTTTGAGTATTCTATGCATGAATAATATTGTGTGATCATCGCTTCTGTGATTGTCTTCAAGTCTGCTTGCCTATCGCTTTTCGAAATAAAAATCAAAAACACAAAAAGACAAAAAAAAAAGGTTAGATTAGATTTAGGTTAGATTAAGCCGATCCAAATCTCGACTTGTTTTCATGCTTTCCAGAGAGGAACGACCGGGACTCAAGTTTTCAAAGGAATAAAATCCATTGAGTTTCGATATTATAAATGTTTTTGTCAAGGGAATTTCACTACTATACTATGACGTTGTTTTATGAAAACTCACAATTTCTATGCTTGTCAGAAGGCCATGCAAGAAATCTAGAGTATGATTATTCAATCTCAGAATAAGGCAATCCAATAAATGCAATCTTAAATTGGCCATCTTGTTGAGGCAATTAGACAACAAGATCCTGGAAAGTTTCCCAGCTCATCTAAGGAGAATCCTAGGGGTAAAGGCCCTTCATAAGGGATCACGCTAAGGCTATGACCGTTCTGAGGAGTGGCAAACAACTCTCTAAACCTAAACTCACCCCTACGGTCACCCCTCCTACCAACTCGATGATCACTTACACATGCACTAAAGAAGAGCCACTCAGCCCCTCCTCGCTTGAAATCACCTATCTGAAGGATGTTGTCCTCATTCCTCCCCTATCCCGCCATGACAACCCCTCCACCCAGAGGCTGAGAGTGCCCTTTCCTAAGCACTTATTCGCCCTCGAGGCACCTTTTGCTTGCTCATTTGGAGACAAAGATAGGAAGGAAGAAATAATGGAGACATTCAGGCATGTTCACATTAACTTGCCTCTATTGGATGTTATTAAGCAAATCCCACCCTATGCTAAATTTCTAAAGGACCTATACATGTAGAAGAGAAAATCAAGGAAATAGGTCCAAGCTTTGTGTGTCTTACCTGACTTAGCTCGGTTCTACAAGGTACACCCCCCAAAATGAAGGACCCAGGAGCCTTGTATATTTCTGTGGTCATTGGAGACCAACGCATTGATGAGGCTCTCCTCTATTTGAGTGTGATGGTTAATATATTGCTGAGCTTAGTCTATGAGCTATTAAGAGGAGGTGAATTGAAACCTAGTCCTGTTATCCTCCAAGTAGCTGATTGATCACTAAAAACATCATGCAGGCTTTTAGAAGATGTCCTGGTGAGAGTGGACTTCTTTCCCGTTGACTTGTTGATATTGGATACTGACCCATCCAGCATGCCTACCAGACCTTCGATTATCTTAGGGTGTCCCTTTTTGGCTACGGCCAATGCATCCATCAATTGCAAATCAAGGGCACTCAAGATGGGCTTTGAGAACCGAAAAATCTGGCTGAATGTGTTTAATGCCTATAAACAACCAGGATTGGAAGATTGTTCCCAAATCGAGGTGATTGATGAAATTGTAGAGGAGACAACACTAGCTCTTTTTGTGTGATGATCCCCTCCAAATGGTCATTTCTAAGGACCATATCCCGAATCTTGAAGAAAAAGAGGGAGATATGCCAGAACTAGAAAAGCTATTAGATGTCAAGGCTGAGCCCCTCTTCTCACCATGGACAATCAAGGCAGATTCGCTACTGGAGGAAGGGACATTGAATATAATTCCCTCAATTCAGAAAGCTCCCAACTTGGAGCTTAAACCACTTCCAGAGACCCTCAAGTATGCTTTCCTTGGGCCTAATGATATGCTCCCTGTTATCATTTCAACTGCTCTATCTGAGATGCAGGAGGGAGCATTGATTGAATACCTAAGATGACACAAGGAAGCCATGGCTTAGACTATAGCAGACATCAAAGGGGTTGACTCAACTCTATACATGCATGACATTTACATGGATGACTCTGTGAAACCCTTTCAAGATATGCTAAGACAGTTAAACCCCAACATGTGGGAAGTGGTGAAGAAGGAAATTTTAAAATAGTTGGATGCGGGGATAATCTACCCCATTTTCGATAGTAAATGGGTCAGTCCTATTCACGTGGTGCCCAAACAGGAGGAATTTACTGTGGAGACCAATGAACAAGGGAAGCAAGTCACCACCCAATCCACAACAGGTTGGAGGGTGATGTAGACACAACTATTGAAGATAAAATGCTTATTCATGCATGTTCCTAGGCTTAGATTTGCATTTCATGTTAGAAATATTGCATAGCATGCATCATCTAGCATTTAGAGTAGTTGTGTATATTTTAGGTTAATTACGTCCTTTTTATGACCAGGAGGGAAGGAGATTTATTTTAGGGCCTTGGATAGACGATCTGACCATACTAATCTGATCAAGACGATGATCAGAGTCTAACGCCTCCGAAATCATTGAGATCAGAATCCCATAGCACCATATGCAGTTCGAGGAAGGTCAATGGCCAAGGGATTAGGTGACATAATTCGAAGCTTCAAATGCAAAATCCGATTGCATGGATGGATCCAGATCGACGATCGTAGCCCAACAACGTAAGAATCGACCCAATCCGACATTCGTGGTGCCACCTACAAGGCGAAGAAAATGGATGATCATGATGGCGCCACGTGGCACCATCATAGCTGCCCAAACCCGTCCAAGCCTCACTACTCCATCTTGCAAGTGTATCATCACAAGATTCTAGTCATTGGATCATAATCCAACGACTGAGAATCACCTCAGCATGCCACTCTACTCCAAAGAAGAACGTGACGATGAAATCCCAACAGTTGGATCGAGATCCAACGGTCAGGAGAGGGTGCTCATGCTTTCATCTTCTCTACAATCTGTGCCAGTAGCATATTCGGTATCGCCCTCGCCTGCGATGCAAGGACCACCGCTTGAACCCCACCACAATGCCTGATCTTGTGGAGTGTGGGTGCAATCGAATTGCATCCGTTGGATGATCTCAAGTGGCGGAGAGTGCGGTAACGTGGCGAGATTATATTCGCATGATGTGTGCACGCACTAGCTCACGCAATAACTCACGCTCGATCACACGCACGTGATCCACAACATTGGTCCTCAAGCAATCTCAACCTCTCATCGCTCATCCAACAGCCACGATCCTCTCGCCCGCGGCCATTCAAACCTTAAGCGCGTGCTCAACGTGATTTTAAGTGCGAACTCCTCATAAATGTCAATGATTAGATTTAGATCAGACGGTCCTCAACGCTTCAACCTCGCAGCAGCTGTGCGTGTAGAGGGTGCGCATGTGCGAGCACCAGCCAACCCTTTAGTGACATCCAAGGTAGATGATGAACACACATAAATTCATTATAAATTGCTTATTTTTGGTAGTTCCTAGGCTTAGCATTGCATATCATGTTATAAATTTTGCATAACATCGATTGCATGCCATTTAGGATAGTTGTATATTTTATATATTAATTCCTTCATTTTATATGGCTAGCAGGGCAATGTGACATCTATATGGGTTTCAGATGGAAAATCCGACCGTACGGATGGATCCGGAGCGACGATCGCAGGAATCATCTCGATCTGAGCACCACAGCACCCTCTACAAGAAGAAGATGGATCGCCTAGATGGTGCCACATGGCGCCATCCAGGCTGCCCAACACTGGCCAGCAGCACCGCTCAACTCCTTCATCCGCACCCTTCAATCCAAGCCGTTGGATCAAGATCCAACGGCTAGGAAGCAGATGCACCAAGCCACTCCACACGACACAAGGGAAGGTTTGCCGCAATGGTGGGAGCGTTGGTTTGCAAAGGGGGGGCGTGGGTTCGAATCCCTGCAGCCCCTCCAAATTGCAATTGGATCGGCGCATGGAGCTGCAGCGCCAGCACAAGGCAGCGCACGCGTACACGCGCATGCCAGCACAGAGCAAGCGCACACACAGTCGAGTGCGCGCGGTCAGCACGCATGATGAGCGGGGCAGCGTGGTGCGGGTGCAAGGGCGGTTGGCGCCAGCTTTCAGCGACAGTTGGGCTAACTTACAACGACACTTACAGCCGTCGCTATTTCATTGCAAGCCAGCAGAGCCAGCTGTGGCCATGGGTGGAGGTGAGCTGTCTACAGCAACGTTTCCAGCGACGGTCTGGAGGTTGCTAAAGATCCTTTATCCATTTTTAGCCTCTTCTCCACTATAAAAGGACCTACACCCCCTCCCTTCCAAGCTATCTCTACCTACTCTACTCCCACCTATTCCCAAGCTCTAACAAGCCTACCAACGCTGCATTAGAGCTAGTTCTCAAGCTCCCAAAGTGCCTATTAGTGTAGGGAACCTCTGCCCCAAAAAATACTCCAACTTACCATCTCTTTTCGTAGGTCACCATGGAGCCGTCCTCCCACCTCCATTCCGGTAGCAGATCAACTCTGTCTTCTCACCTCCTTTCCGAAGCTACGCCGAAGCTTTCCTGAACCCGACATCCTCCAGCATCTCACCTCCATCATCCTGCTCCTCACCTCCTTCATCTAAGCTTTCGCCAAGCACCGTCCTCTCGCCGAACAGCCGATTCGGGAGATTTCCTCTCACCTCCCTCTCTTTATATGCTTTCATAGTTTCGTGTAATTGACATTGGAAGTAATATATATCATATTTGTTCCACATCTCTATCTTGTGATACGTTTGCTTGTTTTCTTTTATTTCAAAAATACAAAAAAAAATAACAAAACCCTAAAATACCAAAAAGAAACAAAACGAAGCGCAGCTTTCAAGTAAAGCAAACGTCGCCTCCCTATGTTCGACCCGGGACTCCCTTGAAGTTTCGATATAAATTTTATCTGATCGACGTGTTTTGCAACTACGATGACGGGTTACTTGTTACCTTGATTTCTAACACGCGAAACACGTGCGACCATTTTGGTGCCGTTGCCGGGGAGGCAACGGAATTTACTTTATTATTTATTGCATTTCTTTGCATTTACATAGCATTAACCCTACTTGTCTTTGATCTACTATCTTGCAGGTACCCTTGCATGGATATCCAAGTGCAGTAGTCCAGAGTAAAGTGCGGGTAGAGTGTTTTGTAAGTGTCCCCCACACCACCCCCACCTTAGTTTTCATTCCATAACCGAATAACTTAAACACAATTCAACTTAGGTGCTTTTTATGAACCCTAGGATAGATTTGGTTGTTTGTTTGCCACCTCCACTCACCTTGCCATCCACATAAATAAAAATGAAAAATAAAAAAAAAAGTGTTATCTGATTGTGGGATTTTCTGAAAGCTACACACTTAACGCCCACAACTTCTTATCCTAAGGCACACAATCACTTTGATTCTACCACTTAACCAAGATTTGACCTGTGCACCCGATACACTTCAACTAAATACACATAAGTGAGTAGAAATCTGAATAGGTTAAGCATTCTTGTGTGCCTTAACTAAGTGGTGGAATAGGCCAATTGATTGAGCTATTTGAGCCGCACCACTCAATATAAAACTAATCCATCAAGTGGCTTGCCACTTAGGGTTGATTCTTAGGGATGAACCAGCCACTCCACATTATTTTTATTTTTAAAGGAACATATCATCACCCATGCTTTCAAAACTTGGAGTGTTCTACTAAACCTTGATTGAACCAACCTAAGTATTAAACCCTAAAAGCTACTAAACAAGGTTAAATCCTAAAAGGCACATCATCAAATAACCTTGTTTAAGAACCCTGGTTGTGCACGCACACACATTTTAACTGATCATTAAGGGCATAACCCATCTAAAGGGCCCATCACATTCCTGAAGCACCATTGTCCCAAGCCTAACAAAAATTGATTAGACGTTGGCCCTAAGAACTGGTTCGCTCGTCGAGATCCAGATTGAGATTGTTCACTGATGTAAACATGTTTACACTACTTAAGATGTCTATTTATGCATGTTCTTAAGCATAGGATTGTATTACATGCTATAAATATTGCATAACATGCATCTTCTTGCATTTAGAGTAGTTTGAATAAAATGGAGGTTAATTGTCTCCTTTTATTTTCTTGGATAGGGAAAACTTTTTATCAGGGCCTCGAATCGAAGATCCAATTGTACAGATGTGATCAGGGCGACGATTGGAGTTCAACGACTCCAAGATCGCCCTAAGCAGACATCTGTAGCATCAGATAGTGACCAGGGAACCCTAGAAGATCAAGGGCCAAGATGGTATGAATCCACACTTTAAACGACAAATCCGACTGTACGGATGGATTCGGATCGATGATTGCAGCCTAACGATGCAAAAATCGAGTCTCGTGGCACCATATCATCATCCAGAAGATGGATAGCCAAGATGGCACCACGTGGCACCATCTCGGCTGCCCAATCGCCCACACGCACCCGCTGAAGGCTTTCGCATCTACCCTTCCCCGCCGTTGGATCAAGATCCAACGGCTGCGATGCGCCTACGTTGACGTCAGGTGATCGACACAAACGCACCCCCAGCATGTTGGTCAAGTGCTCTAACGCGAAGCGAGAGCGCGTGTTCGAGCCTCGCCACGCGAAAATTGTGGAGTGGAGGCGCGCCTTCGATCGAGCATCGGATCGTGATAGAATGGTCGCGCACGCTCGATAGCACCCACGCGCTATTGCACGCACGGCTGTAACGCAGCATCGCACGCGATCGAGCGTGCGCTTAGGAGGCAGGCACAGTGCGATCTAAGCCATCCGATCTTGCGATCGAACGGCTAAGAATGGCCGGACGTGCGCGTGCGTTGCGCGCACGGGCAGGCGAGCGGGCGCGTGCGCGCCACCCACTACGCCCACGTTCAGACCTTTAGCGACGGTTTTATCCATCACTAAAGGTCCTGAATTAATGTTTTTAAAGTTGTAATGACCAAATTGCCCCCACTCCTTGCAACTATAAAAGGAGACCCCCTCCACATGAAATTCTGATCCCTTCCTTCTCTTCTCTCCCTCTCCAAAGCTCAAGAGAAGCTTGTCCCACACCCAAGATGCTTCTCGCAAGATAAAGTCAATTTTTTGTCCCCCTTCGGAAGTGGATCTCGCGACGACAACAATGTGCTGCCCCGTTCCCGTTCTTTTGCTTCGTCCTCCTTCGTCCAGGCGTCGTCCCGTCTGGCTCATCCTCCAAGCGACCGTCGAGGAGGATATTTCTCTCTCTATTCTTTTAATGCTTTCTAGAGTAGATTTACTACTTTTTAGAGTAGATTTACTGCTTTCTAGTGTAATCATTTTCCTGCTTTCCAATGTAATGAACAATCGTTCTAATGATGAAATTCTATGTTTATTCCACATCTCATTTTGGTTTTTGTTTGTAATATTCTTTCTCTCTCTTATTCTCTCTCTCTCTTTTCTATTTATTGTAAGTAGTTAGATAGTTCTAATTAATTGAATTCTTTAGTGACAAATAAAAACAAACGCGTTGTTTTTACATCAAACATTTGCCTCCCTGTGTTCGACCCGGAATTTCCATTTTGATATAAATTTTATTTGTTGAACACGAGTTCTTCGCTTTCATACTACGACGACAGGTTTTAAAAACCAAACACGTTAGCGTAGCAACTCCAACGTTCAACATTCTCGATTAACCTGCTTATACTAGTCAATCTGATGTCTAGCTAGGGGAATAGCTTCGAACGACCGTGGCTGGGGGGTACACTAGGAGCCGAAGGCGTAAGCCAAGGGAAGAACCTTCTCCCCAGTCCCTCCTTCTAACTGGTTGGATTGCCTAGACATAAGTAGAGTAAATTGTCTATAATCTTATGACGGATTCTAAGAGTCTGTAGACCTTTAGGCTACCCAAACTAAGGATAGGCTTGTATTTTTGTATTGCAGGGCTCCTTTCTCTTCTTATTTCCCTCCTTAATTCACCATGTACCGTTCCACATCCTACACACATTTCACATCCTATCCTCTTACTACCACTTACCCCCAAGATGATTTCTATCCCAACTTGACTTGTAATTACCCATCCACTAGCCGGGATGACTTTGATTGGGGATATGAATCCCTACCTCAATGTCTAGGGCCTAACCCTGGATGACAAGACTATGATTATTATCCTTCCCAGAGCTATAACGATTATGGATCTCCATCCTATGATGACCAAACCAACCCGATCTACAATCAGGAAGGATATCATGATTATAACACCTACCCTCCCCAGTATTCCACTGAATATAGGTCACCACCATCATTTGAACAACCTAGAATGACCTACTTTCAAGGAGGGACCCGAGAACCTCGACATCTTGACTCCCTTAGACTCAACCCAAACCCACCCAAACTTGAATTGAACCAGTCAGTTCAGGTGAACCAGATCCAGGATAGGGTGTTGGCTAATTTGTGGAACACTATACAATCGTTAGAAGCTCAGCCAATACCATGCACTGAAGCACTGAAGCCTATGATCAAAATGATTGATGAACTTAATAGTTCTCTATTGGATTTTCTCCAAAGTGTTAGGGATAGGGACCTGGGTGAGTTTCTTCTTGGGAAATTGTCGAGGTTGAGGATGAAATTTGTGGTTGCACTAGTCAAATCTTGGGATGATTCTCAAGATGAACCCTCTTCAGGAGAGCCAATGTCTGAACCCGCTCAGGCGCCTGTCGGGGGGGATACATATTCAGAGATTGGAGATGACCAGATTAGTCTAGAGCGACCCTTTGAGGATGAACTAATTGATTCACCCGAGATTCCCAAGTCAGGAAACGAAGAAAATTATGTCTCCTTGGATGATGAAATGACTTGTGATGTTGAGACATATACAAATGAGGATCATCAATTCTTCGATTTTGAGGGTGAGGAATCTCTTAGTGAAGTCTCATTTAAGCTTGAGGAGAATGATTTTAGTGAGACTTACGGGCTCGAGGAGTATGACGACCAATTTGGTAGCCCAACAACTGAAGATTTTGATTCGGTTGGGGATAACTTGGAGGATCCGATACCCGACGACTCAATTAGTAGCCCCATTTCTCTACCACACCCCGAAGAGCTGAATGAACATACTTTTGAGATCATTGTGCCCAAGTCAATCCTGATTTAGCCACAATTGTTGGACTTGGGTACTTTAGATGGTGTGTACAATGATCTGGAGGTCCTAGAAACCTTGATTTCAGAGGATAGGAAGTTGGAAAAGAAAATTTGGGAGGTTAATTTTGAGGGAAAAATAAGTTTGGATATAAGGGTACCTATTGACTTGAAGCCTCTTAC
Organism: Thalassia testudinum; assembly: GCA_037157565.1. Classification (NCBI taxonomy): domain Eukaryota; kingdom Viridiplantae; phylum Streptophyta; class Magnoliopsida; order Alismatales; family Hydrocharitaceae; genus Thalassia; species Thalassia testudinum. The sequence continues at coordinate 3,100,330 of JAZHRO010000080.1, forward strand.
CTTCTTTACGGACCCTTATGATATCTTTCACGTGTGACCCAAGCCTGGAATAACTGATTATTTTTCTGAGCTAGATGTTAAGTGGACAACCGCACCTATTGAACCATCTTTACCCATTGTCCGACACTTTGGTCTTGGGTTTCACACCACTAAACCGCAGGCCCAGCCCCACAAGCACAACAACCTTTGGTTCTGGGTGATTTTCATCCAGAACCTGAGAACCACTCGACCTTAGGGCATGGGTCTGCACCATAATCTCGTCCACGTCTATGGACATCTTCTGCAGACGGGTTTCATGATCAACCTTTTGATTTTGATTATGACCCGCACTTGTGAATTCTCAATTTCTTCTTTGTATGTATGTTATGCCTAGTTGAAGGCATTAAACTTAGCACGTGTGTATACACTCCTCTCTGCGGAGCTAACCGGATTTTCACGACACTCAGGTGTTGTTCTGTTTACTCTACCCTTTTCATGTCTTTATTTTTACAATGAGGACATTGCATCATTTAGGCATGGGGGGGTGGATAATTAATTCGTGAAATCATTATGTTAACTCCGTAGAATTTATTTTAGTTTCTTATAAAATTTAAAAAAGAAAATAAAAATTTGAAAAAAAAATTAGAATTAGGAGACGAGAACTTAGGAATTAGAAGTTGTAAACTTTAGGAATTGATTCTTTGAGACCTGAATACTTAAACTCTTCAAGTCTTCAGGCTTAATTAGCTCGGGTGTCCACTCGAATGTGGATTTAGTCTCGAGTCCTCACCAATTAAAATTTATTTTAATTCGGTAAATAATTTGGGATGATAATTATGCGACTTATTAACCCGTCCTCTGATTTAGGGGGACTTTATGCCTAAGCCTCTACACACTTTTTTTTGCACTGACTCACTTTCCGGCGATTTTTACGGAAATTGGGCAGCTAATGAACCAACTTGGGTGGTATGGCTGGCAAGTTGTCGGTGGTAACAGCTCATCGACCGGTTGTCCAGAGCCTAGCCACAAGACCATTTTCGTTGTACTACCTTTAGTAAATCTTAGATTAGGGAAGCCACCTACATAAAGAAAAGAAAAAAGAAACACTCAAAAAAAAAAAGGAGAAAATAAATAAATAAATAAAACCACACTTCACCGCACGAGTATGGCTGGCAAGTTGTCGGTGGTAACAGCTCATCGGCCGGTTGTCCAGAACCCAGCTCAAAAAAAAAAAGCACAATAATTCCCAAAACACCTAGGGAAGAAGCAGGGAAGTAGAATAAATCGAGGAGATATACACTGGGTTCGCCCTTTTGTTGACCACATATAAAAGAAAGTAGGGAGAAAGTTATCGATCATAAAGATAAACCTTTAAGCGAGGTCACCTAGGGTCGTAGAAATCCGAAGTCCGTTTTAACAGCCATCCAGTGAGTCTTTCACTATTTTTCACAAGATGCTTAGCACTTAGAGTCCTTTTCGAGTCTTAGGCGGGTCGGGTAGCCGTAAAAAGCTACCCCGTAACTCTCAAACTCCAAAAGTACAAAAAAAATTAGAAAAAAAAATTTATCTTCTCAAATAAGGCGAGGGCTCTGACGGTCTGCATTCTGGCAGGCACCCGGGCACTGTTGAATTTTTGTAATTAGGTCTTGAGGATGAGATTTTCTAAAGCAATCAATGAATTTTGCCTAATTACTCCAACCCTGATTCTACTTTTATACATAGCATTTAGGTTAATTTTGCTAGGGACTAGCAAAAGGTAAGCATGGGGGTATGATGAACACACATAAATTCATTATAAATTGCTTATTTTTGATAGTTCCTAGGCTTAGCATTGCATATCATGTTATAAATATTGCATAACATCCATTGCATGGCATTTGGGATAGTTGTATATTTTTTATATTAATTCCTTCATTTTATATGGCCAGGAGGGAAATGCAACATCCATACAGGTTTCGAATGGAAAATCCGACCATACGGATGGATCCGGAGCGACGATCGCAGTTCGGCTTCGCGAGAATCATCTTGATCTGAGCACCGTAGCACCCTCTACAAGAAGAAGATGGACGAACTAGATGGCGCCACGTGGTGCCATCCATGCCGCCCAACACCGGACAGCAGCACCGCTCAACTCCTTCATCTGCGCCCTTCAATCCTAGCCATTGGATCAAGATCCAACGATTAGGAAGCAGATGCACCAAGCCACTCCACACGACACAAGGGAAGGTTTGCCGCAATGGTGGGAGCATTGGTTTGCAAAGGGGGGGCGCGGGTTCGAATCCCCATAGCCCCTCCAATTCGCAATTAGACGGGCACATGGAGTGGCAGCACCAGCGCAAGGTAGCGCGTGCGCGCATGCGCACGCCAGCGCATGGCAAGCGCGCACGCCATCACAGAGCAAGCACACACACAGCCAGGTGTGCGCAGTTAGTGCACGTGATGAGTGGGGCAGCGTAGCACGGCCGCAAGGGCGGTTGGCGCTAGCTTTCAGCGACAGCTGGGCTGACCTACAGTGACACTTACAGCCGTCGCTATTTCATTGCAAGCCAGCAGAGCCAGCTATGGGTGTGAGTGGAGGTGTGCTGTCTACAGCAACATTTCCAGCGATGGTCTAGAGGTTGCTAAAGATCCTTTATCCATTTTTAGCCTCTTCTCCTCCACTATAAAAGGACCTACACCCCCTCCCTTCCAAGCTATCTCTACCTACTCTACTCCCACCTACTCTTAAGCTCTAGGAAGCCTACCAATGCTCCATTAGAGCTTGTTCTCAAGCTCCCAAGGTGCCTATTAGTGTAGCGAACCTCTGCCCCACCAAATACTCCTCCAACTTCCCATCTCCCTTCGTAGGTCACCTTGGAGCCATCCTCCCACCTCCATTCCGATAGTAGATCAACTTCGTCTTCTCACCTCCATTCTGGAGCTATGCCGAAGCTTTCCTCAACCCAACGTTGTCTAGCATCTCACCTCCATCATCTCGCTCCTCACCTCCTTCGTCCGAGCTTCCGCCAAGCACCGTCATTTCGCCGAACAGTCGATTCAGGAGATTTCCTCTTACCTCCCTCTCTTTATATGCTTTCATAGTTTCTCGTAATTGACATTGGAAGTAATATATATCATATTTGTTCCACATCTCTATCTTGTGATACTTTTGCTTGTTTTCTTTTATTTCAAAAATACAAAAGAAAATAACAAAACCCCAAAATACCAAAAAGAAACAAAACGAAGCGCGATTTTCAAGTAAAGCAAACGTCGCCTCCCTGTGTTCGACTCGAGACTCCCTTGGAGTTTCGGTATAAATTTTATCTGATCAACGTGTTTTGCAACTATGACGACGGGTTACTTTTAACCCTGATTTCTACACACGCGAAACACACCCGACCAGTAGATCTTTAGCAATGCATTTGATGTTGCTATAGCTCGTGTACGAATTTCCTCCTCTTCCCTTCACTATAAAAGGACCTCTATACCTCCCCTTCCTCTTCATCTCTTCCTTTCTTCTCCTCACCACCTCTAAGGCTCTAGAGAGAGCTTGTCCTAAGCCCGAAATGCTGCTCTAGAGTAGAAAACAAACATTTGTTCCCACCTTTCATCCCCCTTCGTGGAACCTTCCGTGGACATCTTCTCACCTCCCTTCGGGAAGAAGATCCTCACTGTGACGCCATCTTGCCCTACCCTCTATCCTCTGACTCCGTCCTCGTTCGTCCCGCTCCTTACCACCTTCCTCCAAGCGATGTTAGAGCGAGTCATCCTCCAAGAGACCGTTGAGGGGGATTTCTCTCACCTATCTCTATCTTTATTGCTTTTGTAGTATAGTTTTCCCGCTTTCCTAATTGTAATAAACATTTGATTATAAAAATACATGATTGTTTCTCGCTTTGTCTCTGTCACTCTATTTTGCAAGTAGATTAGCTAGAATTCATCCACCTGATCTCTTGCCTTATTAAAATACCAAAAAAATAACAAAAGATAAAAATGACAAAAATGAAATAAAGTGAAATGCATATCCTTCGAAACCAAACGTTTGCCTCCCCGTGTTCAACCCAGGACTCAGTTTTTTGAGTTTCTGTTATCAATTATATTTGACAACGCGTTTTGTGAGTTACGACAATGAGTTCTTGAAACCTTGATTTTTCTTCACCAAAACCCGTTGATCATTTTGGCACAATTGCTGGGGAGGCAATGCTCTTTGGTATTTTCGTGTTTTCCCGCATTGCTTACATATTTTTCTAACCTATCTTCTTCAATTTATTGTCTTGTAGGAACCCAGTCGAGGAGTCGAAGGCAGTAGATTGGAGTAAAGTGCAGGTAGAGACATTTGTAAGTTTTCCCCCACCACCCCCACCCTAGATTTCATTTCACCACACTAATAACTCAAACCCAAGTCAACTTAGGTGTTTTTCATAAACCCTAGGATATATCTAGTTGTTTGTTTGTCACCTCCACCCATCTCATCCCTACATATATATAAAAAAAATACTCTTCTCTTGTGGTATTTACTGAAAGTGACACACATTAAACAGCCACAACTTCCGACTTAAGGCACACCATTCCACTTTGATTTTACCAATTAACCGGGATCTGACCTGTGGACCCGGTACACTTCAACTCAATACACACAAGTGAGTAGAAATCTAAATAGGTTAAACATTTGTGTGCCTTAACTAAGTGGTGCAACAGGCCAATTGACTAAGTTGTTTGGGCCACACCACTGAAGATAAAAGTCATTCATCAGTAGCTTGCCACTTAGGGTTAATCCTTAGGGCTGAACTAGGCACTCCACATTATTTTTTGATTTCTAAACGAATATATCATCACCAGTGCTTTCAAAACTTGGAGTGTTCTCTTGAACTTGATTGAATACACCTAAGATTAAATCCTAAAAGCTACTAAACAAGGTTAAACCCTAAAAGACACATCATCAAATAACCTTGTTTGCAAACCTTCAATGTGCATGCACACACATTTGAATTGATCATTAAGGGGACAACCCATCTAAAGGGCCCATCACATTCCAAGAGCACAATCATCCCAAGCCTAATTAAAACTGAGTAGACATTGGCCTTAAGGATTGATTCACTCTTTGGGGCTCAGACTGAGATCTTTTTCAATTAATCTACTTCTGTTGGTCCATCTGATGTCTAGCTAGGGGAGTAGCGTCAAACGACTGTGGGTAGGGCTACACTAGCAACCGGAGGTGCAATCCAAAGAAAGAACCTTCTCCCCAATCCCTCCTTCTAACTGGTTGGATTGACCAGATAAAAGTAGACCAAATCGGTTATAATCTCAAGATGGGTTTGGGGAGTCTGTAGGTCTTTAGGCTAACCCACCTAAGGATAGGGTTGATTTCTTGTATTACAGGGCTCCTTTCTTTCTTCTAATTTCCCCTCCTACTCCACAATGTATCCTTCCACATCTTTTCGACATTTCCAATCCTACCCTCCTACCACCACGTATCCTCAAGATGATTACTATCCTGACTTGACTTATGATTACCCATCTTCTAGTCAGGATAACTTTGATTGGGGATATGAATCAGAACCTCAGTGTCCAGGGCCTCACCCTAGACAACAAGACTATGATTACTATCCTTTCCAGAGTTATAATGATTATAGATCTCCACCCATTAATGACCAAACCAACCCGATCTACAATCAGGAAGGATATGATGATTATAACACCTACCCTCCCTAGTATTCCACTGAATATAGGTCACCTCCATTCTTTGAACAACCCGAGACAACCTACTATCATGGAGGGACCCGAGAACCTCAATATCTTGACTACCCTAGAATAAACCCAAACCCACCCAACTCTGAACCGAACCATTTGGTTCAGGTGAACCAAGTCCAAGATAGAGTGTTGGCTAACTTGTGGAACACCATCCAATCTTTAGAAGCTCAGCCAATACCATGCACTGAAGCATTGGAGCCTATGATCAAAATGATTGATGAACTTAATAGTTCTCAATTGGATTTGCTCCAAAATGTTAGGGATAGGGGCCTGGGTGAGTTTCTACATGGGAAATTGTCGAGGTTGAGGATGAAATTTGTGGTTGCCTTAGTCCAATCTTGGGATGATTCTCAAGATGAATCCCCTTCAGGAGAGCCAATGTCTGAACTTGCTCAGGCACTTGCTAGGGGGGATACATGTTTTGAGACAAAAAATGATCAGGTTGGGTTAGAGCAACCCATTGGGGATGAACTGAGGTTCTCACCTAAGATCCCAGAGCCAGGGTATGATGAAAAATATGTCTCCAATGACCATGAAATGACATATGATTTTCAGACATATATAAATGAGGATCAAGAATTCTTTGATTCTGTGGGTGAGGAATCTTTGAGTGATGTCTCACTTGAAGTTAAGGAAAATGATTTTAGTGAGACAAATGGGCTTGAGGAGCATGACGAACCATTTCATAGCCCAATCATTGAAGATTGTGATCATGTTGGGGCTAACTTGGACGATCCAAATCCTGTTGATTCAATTAGAAGCCCCATTCCTCAACCATACCCTAAAGAGTTGAATTATGATATTCTTGAGATCACCAGATGCAAGTCAATCCTGATTAAGCCATAATTGTTTTACTTGGATATCTTTGAAGGGGTGTACAATAATCATGAGGTCCTAGAAACATTAATTTTGGAGGATAGAAATGTGGAAATTAAAATCTGGGATGCTACTTCTGAGGGAACTACGATTTTGGATCTAAGGGTACCTATTGACCTGAAACCACCTACTTTCTACTAGGACCCTTATGATATCTTTCACATGCAACCCAAGCTCAGAATCATTAATTATCTTTTTGAGTTAAAATCTAAAAGGACAACCGGACCTATTGAACCATCACTACCCATTGTCCAACACTTTGGTCTTGTGTTGCATACAACAAAATTGTAGGCCTAACCCCACAAGCACAATAATCTCCAATTCTGGGTGATTTTCATCCAGAACCTAAGAACTACTCAACCCTGGGGCATGGGTCTACATAACAACTTGGTCCACATCTGTGGACATCTTCTGCTGGCAAGTTTAAGGATTAATCTTTTGATTTTGATTCCTACCTACACTTGTGAATTCTCAATTTCTTCCTTGCATGTATTTTATGCCTAGCTAAAGGCATTAAACTTAGTGCGTGTGTATACTCTCTTCTCTCTGCAGAGCTGACTAGATTGTTATGAAACTCAAGTGATATTCTGTTATTTTTCCCATTTCATGTCTTTATTTTTACATGAGGACATTGCATCATTTAGGCATGGGAGGGTAGATACTTAATCCTGAAATTATTTTGTTAGCTCTATAGAATTTCTTTTATTTTCTTAAAAAAAAATTGAATATTCAAAAAAAAAGAAAAAGAAAAAATAGAATTAGGAGAAGAGAATTTAGGCTTTTGGAAGTTATTAACTTTAGGAAATGATACTTTAGGACCTGAACACTTAGACTCCTCAAGTCCTTGGGCTTAATTAGCTCGAGTGTCCACTCGAATGTGGACTTAGTCTCGAGTCCTTGCTAAGTAATTTTATTTTAATTTAGTTAATAAATTAGGGTGATAAGTACATGTTCAAATGATAGATCAGTGTTCTAAGATTACGTGTTATAGCATAGCCAAAATAGTGCTCAAACAAATAAATTTTAACACTCGAAAAGGTTTCGAGGTCGAACATATGGAGCAATATGGAATTTAAAGCTCAAGATCATAATTTAAATTATGAATAAAGATTGAAATAAAAATCATGTCAGGATCAATATGCAAAAAGAATGGAGAAAAATGGTGATTTGAATCACCAATTACTCCTCACAAATAACTCTTAAACCAAATCTCAAATATATGCAATTAAAGTATCAATATAAGGCATTTTTGCTTTTCTTCTTCTACTGGTTCTTCTTCTTATCCTTCTTCTGTGTTTCTTCTATTGTCTTCTTCTTCTTCTTTCTATTGCTCAAGCTTTCTTCTTCTTCTCTGTTGCGGCTACTTCACACAGGGGGAGCTTCTTGAGTTGGCTAAGTGTCAACCAACTTTCCAGAGAGCAAACCCTCCCCCTACCCCACGCGATCTCTCCTTCTCTTTCTCTCTTTGGCTCCACCCTCCCAGTGCCTTTTAATGGGTAACCGAGTTATCGGGTACACGTGCACCCGATACCAGGGCTGCCTGCAGTGGGTAGCAGCTGAGGAGTGCTTAGGTTAGGTAGGTTATCGGGCCAACCAGATCTGTGGGGTCGGAGTTGCGGACAAGGCGCGTGAGGGGTGCGTGCAGGGACCTCACCCCCTATGCGTGCTGAGGCGATAAGGCTATGGACTTTTTCAATTTATGCTCCTTCAACTGCTCTATCGCTTCCAATGTGGGACTAAACCGTGCCCCTTTCTTTGTGTGCATCTACAGCAAGGTGGTTCCTCTGATTGGCATAGCTGGTGCACCTCTTCCACTCAATTGATGGCCTGGAGACCTGGAGCTGTGACTTCCACACATCCTAGGACTATAACCTGGGATGGAGCTAGCGAGAACACGGGCTTCAAGGTTGCATGAAGCTCTGTTAATGGTGACGGCGGAGGAGAACCTGAAAATCACAATACGGGCTTGTAGCCCAATTAAACCAGTTCACAAGCTTCCCTAGACCACAACAAATGAGTAGGGGTTGGTCTCGTGGTTAGTGGAGGTGTGTGGTGGTCTGCAAAGGTTGAAGGAGGAACGCGATGGTGGGTGTGTTCGGCAGAGCGGTGGAGAGGCTAATAGCCTCTAACATCAGAGGGCTTTTTCTCTTTGGGACACAACTGAGGTGTAGGGAGTGTTGGCGAGGCGTATGGAGCGGTGTAGTGATGGGATTGCTTCTCCAGAGGAGTGGCCGGATGCGGAAGGGATGACGATGAATGGGTGGTAGCATGGTCAAAATTGAGTGTGGTTAAGTTGAAAATGAGGTAGAGGAGCTAAGGGATTTATCTAGGTAGTTGGTAGACGAAGGGGAGTTGAGGTGGCTCCGATTGAAGTATGGTTAGCATCGGGGAAGAAACTGCTCTGATAAGAGGTGGACGGTGAGGATGAAGGAGGTAGGGGCGCCGATGGGTGCTGCTTGACACGGAAGAAGACAAGGAAGAAGAATCTGCCGCTCGTATTACGGTTAGACGATGAGGGAAGGCAAGGAGGGTCACCGGAGCTTGAAGAGTAGTTCGGTTGAAGGAGGAGAGAAGAATTTGGGGGTTACGCTGATCAAATTCAAGCTTCAAAGTTTGGTATGAGCAGGAGGTGCTTTAATAGACCTCAGGAGGACAGTTAGAAAGCTCGTTGGAGTTTGGGAATTCCTTGATACCCAAATCTCTCATGCATTCACATGAGAGATTGGGTAGGTTTTAGGGCATAGGATCGAGTTCAGAAGGAAGGGAATTTCTTGACGAACTTCCCTTTCAAATTTGAAAGGGATTCATCAAAAAATCAGGGAGTTCTTTCTTTTTTAAGGTTGTCAGAGCAAGTAGGAATAGGTTTAATGGCAGTAGGGTCCTTTTTGTGAAAACAATGACAAAGTTAGGGGCCTATTTGAAAATATTTTGAAAGTTAAGGCTAGAAATGTAATTAGACAGGACCAATTTGCAAACTAGGTCAAGACAAACTCATCTTTGGTCCAAATTTTGGTACAAACCTAATTTGGACCTAAGGAATCCAATGGTGAAGTTGGATTTTGGTTTTGACCATGTTTGATTGAGTAATTTATCCAAAAATCCAAATTAGGGCATATGTCTGTCAGTGACTCTGTTCTGGGTCAAAACAGGTTCTGATGGTCAAATTGAAGGTTCCAAACCCTAGAGAATATTTTTCTATGAATTTTAGAAGGTTTAGGTGAATTTTATTTTGATCATAACCTCAGTTAATTAAGTAGGTCTATTTTTAGGGTTTCAAAAAGTCATTTAATTCTCAGAACATGTGCAAACCCTTTTCTGATCATTCTATCCCACTTGTTATCTTTTTAAGACCATTTGACCTTTATTCAACCCCTGGGAAAACCCTTCATTGTACTGCATTCATGATAAGTTGGTAAAATTATAGTTTTAACCGTAGTTTCTTATTTTTCCCTCAGAATGATTATGCAGTGACTTGTAACTCTCTGGCAGTTATGTAGGAGCATTTACAGACTTAATTGGGTCAAAATGAGCTAGTTATGGCTCATGATGGTGTTCCCGTCAGTACACAACTTATCAACCCACCCTCTGATTTGGGTGGACTTTAAGTCTAAGCATCTACATACTATTTGCACTGACTCACTTTTTGATGGTTTCCTCAAAAATTGGGTAGCTAATGAATTTTTTAGGATAGTATGGCTGGCAAGTTGTCATGCTTAATAGCCCATTAGTCGGTTGTCCAGAGCCCAGCTACTTGACCACACTCATTCTATTTCTTTTAGGTAAATCTTAGATCAAGGAAGCCACCTACTTAGAAAAAGAAAAAATGGTACTTAAAAAAAAAAAGAAAAAGGAGAAAAAATCAAAAAATAAGCCACACTTCACCGCAAGAGTATGGCTGGCAAGTTGTCGTGGGTAATGATAAACACACATGAATTCATGATAAAAGACATATTTATGATAGTTCCTAGGCTTAGCATTGAATATCATGTTATAAATACTGCATAACATCCATTGCATGACATTTAGGATAGTTGTATATTATGTATAGTAATTCTTCTATTTACATGGCCAGGAGGTAGTGCGACATATTTACGAGCTTCAGATGAAGAATCCGGCCGTACGGATGAATCCGGAGTGACAATCATAGTCTGTCAACGTGAAAATCACCTTGATCAGAGCTTCATAGCACCCTCTACAAGAAGACGAAGGCGGACGGCCCAGATGGCACCACATGGCGCCACCCAAACCGCCCCTAGATGAGAAGCTCATCATGGTCTCTAATTACCCCTAATTAACTAGTCTTCCTAGTTAATTAGCTAGAAATATGTAAATATATGGGTTAATTATTAAATAAGGGATAAATAGTAAAGGACCTTAAAATAAGTTTAGAATGCTATATTATCATCCAATTAGTATTATTAATAATTTAATTAATAATTGGACTTGAAATATTATTAATAATTCATTTAATTAATGTGTTAACTAGTTTAAGTATAATATATACGTAAGTATGTAATAACTTAAGTAACATTACTTAATTAAATAAATTAATCTAAAAAGGTCAAAAATGTAAATTCCAGGTCTAAATATAATAATTGTCTTATTTATAATCATATAAAAAGTTGAAAAATATTTAAATTAAAATAAATCTTGAAAACCTGAGTTTATATTTTAGTCCTTAAATTTTATTTTAATCGGGTCCTTATTCTTCATTTAGGTCCTCAGCTGTCACTACAGACAAGTCCCTGAAACTTCTTTCCTTCTTCAACCGTCTGGACGGCTGACGATAGGAGGTGCGTCCACCGTCTGATCACCGCTCATCCAACGTCATTCCTTCTTCAAGCTCCTAGAGTTTGTGCTCACAATCTCCTTTTCATCCACCGGTCTGGATGATGCTAAAATCCTATTTTAGGGTTGGAGATAACCTCACCGGTGTCGGAGAAGACGCCGGTGGTTACTCCACTCCTAGCCTTTTCTCCTTCTAGATTCCACCTCCATCTCAGCTGCCGTCACCTATAAATACCTCTCCACACCCTTGATTTTCACTAAGTTAGCTCCCTTCCCTCTTCTTTGCTGAGCTAACAAGATAGGCTATTCTCTCTAAACTGCGGTGACCTTCCTCCACTTCATCTGTCTTCCTCCACCCATCTTCGATAGCTTTTAACCTCTGCCGAAGTCAGCTGAGTCTTCTGACACAACTGCTGACTAGGAGCTCCTCTGCGTCACCTCACAACCGCCCTCCAGACTCTTTCGCCAACCCTCTGATTTCCTCCTCCGTTATGAGCCATCGACAGAGATCTCCTATCCCCATCATCCAGGTAACATTAGATTAGGTAGGTAGATTAGTTAGGTTAGTTAGTTAGGTAGATTAGGTAGCTGTAATGTTGGTTTTTCACTCGTCTTCCTCAGCTTCGGTGAGCTCCTTGAGCTTGTCAGGAGTAATTCTTTTTTCTTTTTAAGTCATCGTTCACCTTCTCATACTTTCCATTAACATTTCTATCATCCTTAATTACTCAATTGATCATCTAATCGACTAAACCAACTCCACCTCCACCAACTACTCTTGTTGTCCATGCCAGTAGTAGTTGAGCTATTTCCACCTTCACTAGGTCCTCCATCATTTATTCATCACCTAAGGGCCTTAATTCTCACTTTAATGTAAGTAATGACCCCCTATAACTTAAACACCTAATTTTAATTAAGCTCCTGAGCTCGCTGTCAATGTCGGCCCAGGAGAAGTTTAAATCATTAATTATACATCTATATATCATCGCAAATACCTGTTTGACTTGTTTTCTCCACTCAATTGAGTGGGAAAACAAGTCCTGAGCCTAATCCAACATAGAACTTGTCTAAAATGAATTTACTGTTTAATCTTCACTTTAATGAACAATTGACGAAATTAATTTGTTCCTGAGGTTCCTTGTGACCTCAGGAAGCTTTTTTGAATCATCAATGGCATAATTTCATAATTTTTGTACAGTTTCACCTTTTCTGGACTCACCTGAGCTCCAACGAGCTCCAACGAGTCAAACAAGCTCTTCAGCCTGTAGAACTCAGTGTGAAGCTCCAGATCAACGATTTGAGGTTTACTGATCATGCTGAGACATTTTAATTCAGGTTTTTGTGCTTGGAGTTTCTGTTAGGCCTTCATCTTCTCCAACTCCGGTAAAGTTGGAGATGTCTGACAATTAGGTTTAAACCTTGTTTAAAAGGTCTAAAAGCACCAGTGCCTTGCTTTGAGACTATTTCCATGATTCAATCACTGTAACAAACCTTGGTTTGTCCTAACGAACAAACTCCTTTAGAAGCTCAGGCGACAGGCCTGGAACCCTAGGAACCTTAGTTGAATCATCTTTCTAAGGGTTTGAATCTGTTCCTGTGATTGAAGAGAGGATGTTTAAGGCTTTAATTTCCTTTGAATAGTTAAACTCAGAAAGTCAAAATTCAAGGCTAATTTGTCAAACTAAAGTCTGATCCTCGGATTTTGGATTCAAGCAGGCAATTTGAGGAGTTCATGTTGTTGCTGAGATGTTTGTGAATATTTAGATAAGATTTGGATGAGCTCTGATAAACTATATGGTAGAATTTAATTTCTGTCAATTTGGGTTATTTTTTAACCCAAACTAACGACAGTGGATTTTTGATGAGATTTTAATGGAAAATCTACCCAGATAGATTCATAACAACCTCTAGAGGTTGTTTAATTTGATTCAATAGGACTTTAGCTGTCTATTAGACCTTTTAAAACTTGAATCACAGTTTTGAAGCTCCCTGGAGAAGCTTTTAGCTTCTACACCTTCCCTGAAGCTCCTTAGAGCTCAGTTCCTCCACCAACAGCCATGGAATTACCCTCTGAATCCCTTCAATACTTCATCTGGAAGTCAAAGAGACCTTCTGTAGACCTTAGAGCTAAAAGTTCCACTCTGCAGGCCAAAATAGCCGTAGTCAACCGAGGACCTTCACCCTCCATATCGAAGAGCTTAACCTCCCCTGAGTATCAAATTGATACTTCAATTGTGTAGAACAACTCAAGAGCTTTCCAGCAAGCTTTTATTTGCTTGGAACTGAGCTCTGAGCTGGCTAGAATCATCATTTGAAGTTCGGATTGGGAGGGGGAAACTTAGTCCCAGCTCGGTAGGACTGGAGCGGCCGCATGGGTATAAAACTAATTTGTGATAAGGGCTTCTCAACTGATAGTGCACAGTGCAAGGAAACGAACTGAGCATTGGGTGTGTGTGTGGGCACGTGCAGTGCACGTGCCTGGGTGTGTGTGCGCTTGTGGGCGTGCGAGTGTGGGCTCGTGAGGGCATGTGCATGGGCCTGGGAGGCTGTGAGCCGTATGGGCTCGAGACTATGCGAATCGAAAATAAACCGAAACTAAATAAACCAGGCTTGGACCAAGTAGGGTCTGGTCCCACCCTGAGAGGGGTGTTGTGTATCCCCGATAGGTCCAAGTTGCCAATTAAAAACCTAATTTTTGGTTTAAATAGTTATGCCAGTTCAATTCAAAAGGTCTGTAAGAGTTCAGAAGGAAAGGATGCTAAGGAGAAGAAGAAGAGGAGAAGAATCAAAGGAAAGGAAGAGAAGGAGAAGAAAGAGAGAGCTCATAGAGATAAAGGAAGGTTAAATAGGCATGTGCTAAAGAGAAAAGGCAGAGTAAAGAAGACAAGAGAAGAAAGAAAGAAAAGAAGACATGTAAAAGAAAGAGCTTGAGAAAGATTAAGGAAAAGATTAAGAAGAAGATTAAGAAATAAGTAAAAAGAAAAGAGAAAGAAAGAGAAAAGGTAAAAGAAGAAGAGAAAGAAAGAGGCTGAAGACAAAGAAGAGAAATAAATGGTTTAATTTCTTGCATATTATTCATTCCTTTTGAGCTTAATGTTGTAATAAGGCATATTTCCATTAGAATTACTTTTTCTTGCCTTAATCACTTGAAATAAAAAGAACTAAACATGTTTACTTGTTGTTAGAGAAGATCATTTGTGTAAATGTATTTTCTTATGGAATTTTGCATATCCTTTTATTTTGAAATCATTAAGCAAAATTCATGTTCTTAAAATAAATTTAATTATACTTTCTATAAGTAGCTTAGACTTAATGGTGAATTCTAATTAAGTTATACCTCCCAGCGAACAATCTGGACTCAACTAGTTAAAAGAAATAAAATCTAAAATGTTAGGTTAACTTGACCCTATACTACTTAATCGACATAAATTCAAGTTGACCTAAGTTACTTTCTTCTACACATAATTAAGAACAATTAACTTAATTAACTGTGTTGAGAAAGATGACGACCATTTTAATGGCGCCATAGCCGGGGAGGTAATTGTAATTATATTCACCATTATTATTGTTTTTGTTTTGTATTAATTAGTTTTGTTTTTGTTTTGTTTTTTGTCTTCTCTTCAGGTTTACCTTTGCAGGTAATCTTAGGAAAGATGGCGAGTTTTCTTTTTCTGTTTTCCATTATACATACCATTGTAAGTACTCTTTCCTTAGTCTCTAGTTTGGTTTGAATTGTTGCATTTATTTAGTTAAAAAATTAAAAAAGCACAAAAATACATATTTCCTAACTAGCAGTTGCATGTTATAGGTATACACTCTTAGGAGTGCATTTACCTGCTAGTAGTTTACGATCTGACTCGGGAAAATTTCTACTATTTTTCTCGCATCAACGGGAAAACATACGAAAAACTGCGTAGATCCCTATCTTGGAGATAATATGAAGACCACATATTCTTTGAAAATACTTAAAAAGTGGTCACTTTACTTCTTTGTATTACATTTTTGAAAAGACTAAGTAAAAAAAAGGAGGATAATAAAAATTGTGACTTAAATCTATTTGCAGAATGCATGCGGGTTTTATCGCTATCGTCTGTTGCATGCTATCGCGCACACAGCACGATCACTAGAGTCACACGAGTCTGAATTTTCTATCTCTCCTCTTTGCACCTCTTAGGGCTTTGGTCGAAGGTCAACAAGTCTGTCTCACTACTAGAGCCCTGGGGAGCCAATAGTAAGCGGTCTCGATCCTAGACCTTAGGCCTTTGAGCTTTAACGATACACACTTGTGTAGACATGGGTTTAGGACATGTATTTTAATATTGATATTATACTTGTTTGCATCCAAAGTATTTTTGTGTATTCTAGGACTCTCTTCTTTCCTTGGAAAGAAGAGAAAAACCCACTTTTTCACACTGTTTTAAGGGTTTTGTTGCCACTTATTTCTGGTGGTGTGAGTGTGCCTTTGCACATTCTTTTCATTTTATGCACAAGAGGAGATCCTTGAATCCGCCTCTTGTAACTCCTTTGACAGGTGCTCCTAAGCCGGTTATAGCTAAGCAACAACTTAAATTCCCATCTGATTCTTCTGTTTCTATGGATCAATCGCAAAATCAGAATCCTGAAATCCCTTCTTCTTCTAGTCAGGGGGAGATGCCGCCTTTTGACTTTCATGAGGCACTCCTGAACTAGAATCTTAGAATGCTTGAACAAAATCGCCAAATCAATCTTTTAACAGCAGCTTTAAATAATTTACAGAATCTTCAAACCCGTCCTCCACCTCAACTTGAGGCGGGTTTCGACCTTACTGATTTACCGATTCCTCGTCCTAGGCCTCTACTCAGAGACTACTATAATTCATCTAATGCACAAGTAGAGCCTAATGTTAGAATTCCCATTGGGGAAAATGACCCATAATTGAAGCCAAACATTATAGGTCTAATCCCACATTTTCACTGATTTGCATCTGAGGATCCATTCCAACATATTGAAGATCTTAAAAATCTATCTCAAACTCTTGAACCTCGAAATCAGAATAGGGAAATCCTACTCATGAAGATGTTCTCTTCTAGCCTTAAAGATAAAGTAGCATATTGGTATAGAACTATTGCAAGACCAATCTCAACTTGGGCTGAACTCGAATCTACATTCTTGAAGAAATTCTTTCCTATTGGTCACACGAATGCTTTAAGGCAAGCAATCACAACTTTCAATCAAAATCAAGGAGAACCAATTCATGAATTACAAAGGAAATGCCCACATCATGATATCCCTCGTTGGCAACTAATGCACATCTTCTATTATGGATTGCAAGAGGGCATTCGCAATCTAGTCGATGCCACTTGTGGAGGGAACTTTCTCAATCGCGACATAGAATCTGCTTCAGGTTTATTTGAAGGGATGGCGGAGAACTCGATCAATAATGCATCCATGTCGTAATTTACGCGGGGTATGAATACAACACATCAAAATTCGCATAAGGGCATTCACAAGATCGGTAATCTATCCAGTTCAAAGGATTTGGAAATTATTGCAGAAAAATTGGATAAAGTCAACATGGTAGCAAAGCATCTAGATGAGGTCAGAAACACTATGAAAACTCTTACACCTCTACTTGCTATTCAAAATCCCATGCATTCACCTGTTTCGCAAATTTCCACGGGGAGGGAATTTGTGAATAATTTGGATTCTAGAGATCCATCTTCCTTGGGTTTCTACCTACTCCTGCACCAACCCAAGGAGGGACCTTTATCCCACAATCTTTCCCACCCTTTTCCCTACCCTTTCTTATTGCAGAAAACATGCCCTATCCTTTAGATTTGAATGCCATTCAGGGATATGCACCAATTCCTATAATCCTAGATGGAATAATCACCCTAATTTCTCTTGGTCTGACCATTCACAAAGACCATCATATCCGACTCAGACCAGGCAAAACCCGCCTATGTTGCCGTTTCAGCAACCTAATGCGAGGCCATTTTACAAGGGTTCGCAAAACCCCGTAGGGCCAAATAGAGATTCACAGCTTGACCAGATTTTGCAAGCTATGATTGAGAGCCAGTGATAAAATGCTAAGGCTCTTGCTGAAGTCCAACGGCAATGTTCGGCAGAGTTGGTTGATCTTAGGGGCCAAATCATGTAGTTAGATGAATCTCATCAGCTAGGGGCCCTTCCATCCCAGCCAATTCCAAACCCTAGGAGTATCCAGCAGAGACAACGCCCGGGCATGCAAAATCTGAATCAGGGACATGTCCATTTCCTTAATCAATTACCCCTGAATCCAAATCTGAATCAAAATCCAAATCCACCCTCTGCTAATCATGATTTTGAGTATCTTAATCAACAACAATCATTTTCAAATCAACCTTTGATTTCTAATTCATCTTTCCAAAATCAACAAGCATCTTCTTCTTCATCAGCTTCCTCTTCACATGCAGGTATTAACTCTATTACAACCTGCCGTGGAACTTCCACTAGGGATCCAGTTTATCCAAGGAACCTATCCCAAGACCCTAGTACATCTAGAATGACCCCTGTTTCTACACCTAAAAGAGGTGCAGAACCCAATCCCGCAATTCCTTCTAATTCGAGAGATCCAGGAAATACCTCAGTAGAATAGGAAATCCATGCCCCATTTCCTGAAGCTTTGAAGAAGACTAGGAAACAAAGACAACCTGTTACATTAGATGAAGATTTAATTAAAATTTTTGAATAGGTACACATTAATATCCCACTCCTAGATGCTATCAAACACATCCCGACTTATGAGAGATTTCTTAAGGAGTTGTGTACTCCTAAGCATAAGCCGAAGAAAGGAAGCACTGTGGTACTTTCGGAGCATGTGATCTCTATAATTTCAAGTACGCTTCCTTTGAAAAAGAAAGACCCAGGATCTCCATTTATTTCCTGTATAATTGGGGATCAGTGTTTTGATAGAGTCCTCCTAGATTTAGGAGCATCTATTAACCTCATTCCTTTATCGTTGGTAAAACATTTCAACATAGAAAACCATAAGTCTACCAATGTGACTTTACAATTAGCCGATAGATCTATTAAGTCACCTAAAGGAATGTTGGAGGATGTAATTGTAAGAGTTCGGGATTTTTATTTCCCAGTAGATTTTATTGTCCTTGATATGGAAGTACCCGAACACATTAAAGATACCCCAATTATCTTAGGGAGACCCTTTTTGGCCACTGCAAAGGCCAACATTGATTATGAATCTGGAAAGATTGAATTGAAATTTAGGGAGAAGATAATTAAGTTAGAGATATTTAGAGCTTCTAGAGGATTGGATTGCAATTGGGTTGAGGAAATCAAATCTATTGCAGCTTTTGAGGATGACACTAGTTCCTTAGAACTAGAGAGCACACCTTTTGATATCCCATACCCTCAAAACAACGAAACCCTTTTATTAAAATCTTTACTCAATCCTGAATCTGAATCTTATGACTCATCTAACTCACTTCACACAATCGAAAATCCTGCCCCAAATCCTACTGTTGATTCCACTCCTGTACTAGAATTGAAACCATTGCCTAATAATCTTAAATATGTCTATCTCGAATCTGATCAAACATATCCTGTAATTATCAACTCTCATCTTTCTGAATCACAAGAATCCAAATTGATGAAGGTTCTTCGAGATCACAAGAAGGCAATTGGGTGGACTATACATGATCTCACCGGGATTAGCCTCAATTTTTGTACTCATCGCATCTATATTAAAGACAGGGCACGACCTTCAAGAGAAGCTCAAAGATGTCTAAATCCTAATTTAAGGAGGTCGTTAAGAAAGAAATAATCAAGTAGCTAGATGCTGATATTATTTATCCCATATCTGATAGACCTTAGGTTAGTCCAATTCAAGTGGTACCTAAAAAGGCAGGACTCACCATAATTAAGACTGAATCTAGAGAAACCATTCCCACATGAATTACGAATTCTTGACAGGTTTGTATTGATTATCGTAAGCTGAATACAGTTACAAAGAAGGACCATTTTCCTTTGCCATTCATTGATCAAATCCTTGAGAGATTAGCTGGTAATAGGTTCTTCTACTATTTAGATGGTTACTTTGGATATAATCAACTAGCAATATATCCCGAAGATCAAGAGAAAATGACTTTCACCAGCCCCTTCGGAACTTTTGCTTTCCGAAGAATGCCATTTGGGCTTTGCAATTGACAGAAAGATGTTCTCGTACATTTTAAAGTCATCGAAAATCGTAGTATAGTCACGCAAAAATATTCATCAAAAAAATGATTTCTAAAGATAACGAGACTTTGAGTCCCGGTCATTCGTCTCTGGAAGGCATTTGTTCAAATCTGAAATCGATCTTTTATCCCTCTACTTATTTAGGATCTCATGGCGGTTTATGGTTATTACATATTTAAACACGACATGATTAGTTGCAATAGATGATAATGAAAAGCAGGCGACTTTAATCACACGAAATGTTTTGCAATCAATATGCTCATGGTGATTTCCAACATAGAGACATGCATATAAAGAATATATCTTTCATTCGTTCATTCAGAGGATGTTTGCAATAGGGAATGTAGAGGAAAGCTTGTACATGAAAGCTTGAAAAGCATAAACCTAGCTAACAGAAAATGATCTCATACAAGAATCTACGGGGGGATTTTGCATGCATCATTGGGGAAAAATAAGGACTACACTACTAAGTAGATAATGAAAGCAATAAAACTATAAAGAGCTAAGGTACTAATCTAGCAGAAAAGAAGGGCATTCAGAGGTGGGCTCTGATGGCCTTTGAGTGGCTGAGAGAAGAAGGAGGGGCGGCCAATGGTGCTTAGGCTGGCCCTTTGAGAGAGATTGGAGAAGTGATCCAGCATCCTGGCATGAAGATGGTGGCCTTCATGGTGGTGCTCAACTCATGGAGGTGGAGTGGAGATGGGAGTGGCTAGCCTAAGTGGAATGAATTCCAAGGAAATGGATGAAGCCAAGAAAATGGATGGGTGCAAATGGCCACCCCTTAGGTCTTTTTATAGACCTAAGGGAGTCTCTCTAGAGAAGTGTGGAACTCTCTAGAGAGCGCTCCAAGAGTGGCCAGCCAAGTGAGAGAGAAGTGGTTCTTAGATCCACAAAAAGTGGATCTAAGAATTGAATGCCTCTTGGTTGCTAAATTTAGCAACCAAGAGTGGCGCCACTTCAAGAGAGTTCTAGAGAACTCTAGATGTGTGGGAGTGCGTGAATGGGTGTGTGTGAGTGTGTGTGTGGTCATGTCCTAGGTGTCTAAGTGATATAGGTTATGTCCTAAGGGCTTTAGGTAGGTGTATGCCTTGAATTAGGGTTGCAAACCCTAATTGCTAAGGGAAAATTGCAATTAAACTTAACCCAAGTTTAATTGAATGAGTGTGAACCTAATTGAGAGTGAAATAACTCAATTAGGTTGGGCTTACGTCAATTGGACTCTCACTAAGTCCAATTGGACTTGTGTGGGTTGAGATCTGAGCTCAATTGGACTCTATGAGTCTAGTTGACTTAGGCAATGGTAATTGACTTTGATGTAAGTCAATTGGGTTTGGTGAGGACCTAATTAGGTCCTTAGGGAGGTCTAGAGGTGATGTACTAGGGTTAGGGCACCTTAATTTAGGTTCCTATGGAGTTGGAATTGGGTCTATGGAGCTAGAGATCAAAGGTCAAGGCTTAAATCTCAAAACAGGAATTGGAGAGCAGTTCCAGACGTCCAAAAATAGAATTAGAAATTGGATGTCTAACAAAGTGTCTGGACGTCCAATAACACTGCAGAAGTGGGTTTGAGGTGTGCGGGAGTTGGCTAAGGGTTTTGGACGTCCTATAACTTATCTGGACGTCCAGATAAGGGTTGGAACTAGGGTTTTAGGGTTTCCTAGGGTATTGTGACCAATTCTATGGGTGGCTAAGGCTTGGGGAAGTCTCTAGGCTATCCTAGGGCTAGGATGGACCTAAGTTCTTCACATTTTGATGCTTTATTCATTCTTAATAGAATAGCATACCTTAACTCCCTTACATCATTATTCCCTATATCTAATCTAGGTCTTCTACTCCAGTCCTGCTGTAACACTCATTATTCCTGATCCATCTTCAGATCCAGCTCCAGATCCAGCTTCTGATCTACTTATTGCCTGTAATTGTCATAATGCACTTAATCAGCACATTATAACATTATTTTATGCATAGCTAAAGTAAAGCAGTAAAGATGCAGATAATGCTTATGCATGCATGAATTACCCTAACTTATGCTAAATTCTAGCAAAATTTAGGTCAACTAAGACCTATGATTGATACGCAGTCATACTCCCATGCCTAAGTCTTGCTAGTCCCTAGCAAATGCAAGACTAAGTTATTTACAGCAAGGGTCCATGAGGGACTGATTATTTTATCAAGTGTATGTGATGAGAACCTCATCATGAGCCATAACTAGCTCATTTTGACCCAATACAAAGGATAAAAGCTCCTACATAACTCAAGGAAAGGCTTAACTCAGAGAATTCTGAGTTTAAGGAGAAAACAAGTCATAAGGGGTAAAAATGTAATTTCACCAGTATAATCTGCATACAGGGTAATTCAGGGCCCAAACATAGGTCAAAGCAGCTTAATAAGAATAAAAGTGGGATGAAATGATCTAGCAAGGGCTACAGCAATTCCAAGAAACTAAATGATAAATCTGTAACCCTAAAACAACCCACTTCAATTCACAAGGTTCGAGGCAAAGTAAAAATAGAATAAACCCTCTAAAATTCATAGAAAAATAATCTCTAGGGTTTAGAACCTTCAATTTGGCCTTTAGAACCCATTTTGACCTACATTGAGAACCATGCCCAATTAATAACTTAATTTGGGTTTTTGCGCAAATTGACCGGTCAAACAAGGTTTAATATGAAAATGAAATTCACCATCAGATTCCTTAGGTCCTAATTATTCATGTATAAAAACTTGAGCCTAAGAAGAAACCTCCTTGACCGACTTTACACTTTGGTCCTCATATATTTACTCTTTGGCCCTCAACTTTTGAAACCTTGCATTTTGGTCCCTAACTCTCCTTCGTTCTTTGCAATCAGGTCCCTCCTGCAAAACCTGCCAGCACCATGCTCCGGCGACCTTGCGCGGAGCATGGCGCCGCGCAGGGTGAGGTGGGGGACCTGGCAAGTAAACCGGGGGTGCCCTGCGTCGCCGACCACCGCAGGGACACCCCCCTGGTCGTTGTAGCCCACCATACCGGCCGTGCGAACGCACGGATGGTATGGGTTCTTGTTTCCGACCATCCTCCGGCGAGGGAGACACGTCGTCTCCCTCCGCCTTCCTCCCTGTTTGATCCCTATAAATACCCCCCGTTGCTCCACCGACCAGGGCAGCTTGGATCTGACGGAGAAAATCCCCAACTTTCTTCTCTTCTTCCTCCGGCAGACGCTCACCAGCTCCGGCGGTTTCCTCCCCCTCCACCTCTTCGCTCTGCCGCAATACCAGCAGCAGAGACTTCCTCCCCTGCTCTTCCCGCGCCACGCCGCACCCAGCTGGCGCCTCTCCGGCTCTCCGCTCGCCGTCGCCCCTTCCCCTGAGCATCGTCTTCTCCGGCGACAGTCGATACGACTGTCGCCCTGTTCCTCCCCCTTCGTCCCTGCAAGTAAGCTAGAGCTACTCCCCTTCTTCTCCTCTTTCTTTCCCCGCTTTCAATTTATTCAATTAAGCCCTCGACCGACCCTGACCACCTTCACCCCCTTCGCCTCCGACCACCCTCCGGTGAGCCGCTCCCATCACCTCAGCGACCCACACGGCTCGCCGACCACCGCAGGACCTCCGCCTCCTCACCCTGATCAACCTCCGCCCTGCCACTCCCCCCACACCACCCTCTGCAACCCCACCGAACAGACCCATCCTCCGACCCACTGTCCGACCTAGGGCAGCCCTCACACGCCGCCCCGCGCCTCGCCACCACTCACACGAGCTTCGCCGCACCCTGGCGAAGCTCCTGGCACTTTCTGATTAGGCCGAGAGGCCATTTTCTTGTGGACAGGCCACCCGACCTCCGCCGCCATTGCCGCGCAGGAGGAACTGCTTCCGCCTGCAGCTACAGGCGCGCCACGCTCAGCGCCAAGCCCAGATTCAACTCCCAGGCCTTGCGAGGAGTTTTGGCAAAACACCAGGTTCAGAGCTAAGGAAGAAAGCTTCGCGTGACGCCGCCATCTCCTGCTGAATTCCCCGCTGCGGGCGCGCAATTGAGGTGGGCCATTTAGTCCCACCTCGGAAACGCCTGAAGAGCCGCAGCGACATAAGATGCAAAAGTGCTGAAGGCTTACTGCCTCAGCACACGGGGTGAGGTCCCCTTCACCCGCCCGGTTACCCGGTCTCGTCCGCGCTCACGCCCCGCGGACCTGACCCGAACCGACCCGACCCGACTTAAGACTGACCTGCACTCCTCGCCCACCACTCACGTCGGTGGGCCTGGACCCGGGTCTGATCCGAACCCGGTTACTCGGTAGCTCTGGGAGAGCTTTCCCAAGAGTGGTTTCAGAGAGAAAGAGAGACGCGGGGGGGGGGGGGGGGTAGAGTAGGTTTTGCCTCTGACAAAAAACCCTGAAGTATGCAGGCACAGGTGAGGAAGAAGACCCGCGGAAGAAGAAGGGAGCCAACTGTAGCAATAGGTAGTTAAGTCGTCTGATTTGGAAATCAGACGACGGCCTGAAGCAGCTAAGGAAGAAAGCTTCGCGTGACGTCCCTGGCTGAAAAAGAAAAGAAGAAGCTGACACTTAACCGCAGGGAGGAAAAACAAGAAGAAACTCTAAAGAAGAGGCTGAGCAAGGCGGAAGAAGAGGAAAGGCTGCAGAGAAGAAGTGCAGCAGAGCCAAGGAAGAAGAAACCTTCACAGAAGAGACTGCAGAAAAAGAAGAAGAGAGGCCAAGACAGAAACCAAGGAAGAAGAAGAAGGAGATCTGAAGAGAGAAAGAGGAGCATCACCTCTGCTGCAGAACAAAGAAGAAGAAGAAGGAGATCTGAAGAGAGAAAGAGGAGCATCACCTCTGCTGCAGAACAAAGAAGAAGAAGAAGGAGATCTGAAGAAAGAAAGAAAGAAGAGCATCACGAGGAGAAAACAAAGAGAACAACAAATTCTTTCCCTCTCTCTTTCTTTATTTTGTAAAAGAAACATGTATATCTCTAGAATACAACTTGCTCCCTGAGTTCGACCTCGGGAACTCTTTTATTTTCCGAGTAAAAAATTTATATATTTGAAATGTTGGTAATAACCGGCTATACTACAACGTTATAACAAAACCAAAACCCGGTCTTCACGCCTCTACCGACTTCAGTATGCATAGAGATTTTTCTCCTTTTTGTTTTCATCCTATGCTCTAGAAATCCATACAATCATGAAAGTGCAGCTATGTAGCTTTTGCAATGGATTCGAGTGAAAAATTAATTCACCTCTAAAGCCTGTACTTGACCGCTAGTAAAAATTCTAACAGGATAGGCGGACTTCTTCCCTCGAGATATTCAAGATATTCTATGAATTCCACCCAGCTTTAAGCTTGAGTAGAGGATGTCTGAGGGATACAGGTGTTTATTTGGTGGCTCACTCTCACTTGGTGCTATATAGAAATTAGTACTATAGAATCTAGATTCCCAAATTATTATGTAACTCAACTCAGAGAAAGATGAGAAAAACTATGCTATCTTTTGATTCCTTTGTATTCATTCTCTCTTACTCTTTTTTTTTTTTTAGAGCTCACAATCTCACCAGATTCTCATGTATGATCTGTATTTGGTGGTCTCACTTGGCATTAACACTTTAATTGAGTTCCATAACCCTAACACTAAGTCAAAATTCCTTAGCCAGTATTCGGGCTGTCAGAAACACAGAAAGATAGGTTAAAGCCATGTTTGGTGGATCTCACATTTATTTGGTGGTATTGCCTCAATGCAACTAAAATAAATACTAACTATTCACATACTCTTTTTCTTTGTTTTTTCAGTTCTCTTTTTTTTTCATCATTTTCTTTTTTCAACATATACACAACTAGCACACATCCATGAACTTTATTGAGGAGGCATTATTAGGGATTGGTGGTACTCAAGAGACATTAGGTGACTTATTTGGTGGAAGTGCCTACTCACGGCACCGGGAGAGATGGATAGGACAATGTATTTCTGACTTTGACATCAATACCCTCCTTCAACTGAGGATTCCATAAAGAATGGTCGTAACATCCACCTTAGCCCTAGTTTTATGAAAACTCGCTCTCCATGTATTTACCTTATTTGGTGGCTCTCAAAATTCTCACATTGTATACGTAGGAACCAAGAGAGGAAACTATGCCTAATCTCTGAGTATCATCACCCAATTATATAGGATTCTGGATTCCTTGCACTAATCTTAGAGCACCAATACACTCTACTCTCATCTCACACTATTTGGTGGATTTTTGGAAGAAAATCTACCTTACTCCCAAAACATTGTCCAGGGGTTCAAGAGAAGAAGCACTACTTCTTCTTGACAGACTAAAGACATTTATCTGCCTTCACCGTGAATCCATTGCAAATTCTACATGTGTGTGGCAGGAATCAACTAGAGGATAAAATCTCTAATGCATTCTCTTAATAAGAAAGCCTTATTCATGGATGCACTATGTATATATGCTATAAACAAGTAACCTCTTATATTCGTACTTCGTGAAGTTCCCGTATCAAGTTACAATCAGCTTGACCCTAAATTTAGAACATGAGGTGAGTGGGTGAGTCGGAAATGGCTGTTGCAGATGATTTTTAGCTCCAATGTGAGCATTGGAGGTGGAGTTAGTTGTTCTTTTATTTAGGGTCCTAAAGTACATTTTACATGCAGCTCTAAGGTTTTCCTAATTGTTGGCATAAAAATTTTTAGTTTGTTGTATCTACCCCCCCATGCCTAAGTGCTTGCATGTCCTCATGCATGAATGTAAAAGAAAATAAATACAGCAGGGAGAAAATGGGTAGAAATCACCTGTAATCACTCTTGAAATTATATATTCAGCATCGGCCAACCTGTCAGTATGCAATATGCAGAAAGAAAATATGTTAAAAGAGAGATATGCTATATATAAAGCAAGTATGTATAGAGTGATGGTGGAATGTGGGATATGCTATCTATACGTGCTGAGTTTAACGCCTCTAGCTGGGTGAGAATATAATCACATGTCATCAATAAGATGAATGATCTCGTCAGTTGGAGGAGGTTCCTAGGCCAGAAATGGCTTGAGGCGTTGGCCATTTACCATAGCTATATGCCTAGATTTTGGGTCCCTGATCTGGACTGCCCCATTAGGAAATGGGTGATTCACAACATAAGGGCCAGTCCACTTGGACTTGAGCTTCCCTACAAAAGGTTTCAATCGCGAATCAAACAACCAGACTTGCTGGTTGGGCGTGAATGCTTTCCTCCGGATGTGGCGGTCATGAAAGGCCTTGGTCTTGTCCTTGTATATCAATGCGTTCTCATATGCCTCCCACTGGATTTCTTCAAATTCGTTGAGCTGGAGTTTCTATTCTTGACCTCTTGCATCGAGGTCAAGGTTACATTTTCGCACCACCCAAAAGGCACGGTGTTCCAGCTCTACAGGAAGGTGACAGGTCTTGCCATATACCATACGATATGGTGACATTCCGAGTGGGGCCTTGTATGCGATCTGATATGCCCAGAGTGCATTGACTAATTTATTGAACTATTCCTTCCTATCTGGTCTAACCGTCTTCTGGAGAATCATCTTGATCTGATGGTTAGACACTTCAGCCTGCCCATTGGTTTGCGGGTGATACGAGGTGGCTATACGGTGATGTACCTCGTATTTCTTTAATAATGACCTGAAATGGGTGTGGATGAAGTGGCTTGCCCCATCACTGATAAGAGCGTGGGGTATTCCGAATCTTGTGAAGATGTACTAAAGAAATGACGGTCTTGTGGTTAGCCCGTCTTGCGAGATGGCCTCGACCCACTTCAAGACATAGTCAACGGCTAGTAATATGTACTCGAAGCCATAAGAGTTCGGAAAAGGGCCCATAAAATCGATGCCCCAGATGTCAAATACTTCTACAACCATGATGAGCTGGAGTGGCATCATGTCTCTCCTAGTCATAGAACTGACCGACTGCCATCATTTGCAGTGTTGGGTGTATTCGTGTGTATCTCTGAAAATAGTTGGCCAGAAAAATCCCGACTACAAAATTTTTGTAGCGATTTTCCGTCTCTAGAAATGACCACCACAAACATCATTGTGGCAAAAAGATAACACACTGGGAATCTCAGAATCTGGGATGCATCTTCGAATAATCTGATCCGCTCTAATGTGGAAGAGCAGTGGGTCATCCAAGAGGTAGAATTTTGCCTCTGTAGTGAATTTGAGTTTCTGGTTCTTGGATAGGTTCGCAGGAATCTTGCCTGCGGCAAGGTAGTTTGTGATATCCGCGTACGAGGGGAACTCAACAGAATGAACTACCATAAGAGATTCATCTGGAAATTGCTCATCGATAGGCAGGGAATAAGGAATGTGTCCTAGGTCCAGTTTGGATAGGTGATCCACCACAACATTCTGTTTTTCAACTCTATCGCAGATCTTGATATCAAATTTCTGCAATAGAAGGATCCATCTGATGAGCCATGGTTTGGCATCCTTCTTTGCCAACAAATGCCGGAGGGCAGAGTGGTCAGTGAAGATGATGACTTCGGACTCGAGTAAATAAGATCTGAATTTCTCCAACTTGAATACTACTACTAGCAGCTCTTTTTCGATGACAGCATAATTATGCTAAGCCTCATTCAGCATCTTGCTAGCATAGTATATGACAAAGAGTTGTTTCTCCCGACATTGGCCTAAAATAGCACCAACGGCAAAATCAGAAGCGTCGCACATCATCTCTAAATCAAGTGACCAGTCAGGTGGTTAGAGAATCAAGGAATTAGAGACAATGCTTCGTAAAGTCTCGAAGGCGCTGAGACAGGAGGTGTTGAATTCAAATGGGGCGTCGGCAATAAGGAGATTTGTCAAAGGTCATGCAATTTTCGAGAAATCGCGTATAAATCTCCGATAGAAGCCGACATGACCCAAGAATGATCTGATCTGCTTGACCGAGCTAGGTGGCAGTAAGTGGGAAATAATCTCAGATTTAGCTTGATCGACCTCGAGTCCATTTTTAGAGATCCTGTGCCCTAGTATTATGCCATCCCTCACCATGAAATGGCTTTTCTCCCAGGATAGTACTAGGTTTACCACAATACACCATTTTAGGATCTTGGTGAGGTTATCAAGACAAGACGCGAAATCATCTACGAAAATGGAGAAGTCATCCATGAACACTTCCACATAATCCCCAATCATATCAAAGAAGATGGCCATCAAACAATGCTGAAATGTGGCTGGTGCGTTGCAGAGGCCAAAGGGCATCCGCTTGAAAGCGAATGTTCCAAAGGGGCATGTGAATGTGGTCTTGCTTTGATCTTCCAGGCTAATCGCTACTTGATTAATCCTGGAGTATCCATCCAGAAAGCAAAAGAAACTGCATCCGGCTAACCGTTCCAAGATCTGATCAATGAAAGGCAAAGGAAAATGATCCTTCTGGGTAGCCATGTTCTGTTTCCTATAGTCGATGCAGACCCGCCAAGATGTCGCAGTGCGGATCGGGATGGATTCGCCCTTATCATTTTTCACAACAGTGAGTCTTGCTTTCTTGGGCACTATCTGGATTGGACTCACCCAATGACTGTCTAAGATTGGGTATACAATACCTACATCCAGCCATTTGATGATCTCCTTCTTGATAACCTCTAGCATATTCGGGTTAGGCCATCTTTGAGGTTGTCTCGAAGGTTTCACCCCCTCATCCGTGTAGATGTGATGAGTGCAATACGAGGGGCGAATACCGCGGAGATCAGCAATGCTCCACCCTATAGCTGCCCTATGGTCTTGTAGTGTAGAAATCAATTGATGCTCCTATTCTTGGGTTAAGTGGGCATTAATAATGACTAGGTATGTCTCACTTTCTCCCAAGTACACATACTTAAGTGAGTCAGGTAAGGGCTTCAATTCAATCATGAGTGGGTCAGAGTCAGAAATGGGAGTAGGAGGAGCAAACTTGAGGGTGGGAATCTGCTGATCCATATGCACGTGAATTCCCACTAATTCACTTCCTGTGAAATAATTGGTTGTGACTACGTTAACGAGAAATTCGTTAGCTGTGGTCATGTTTTCCTGCAACAACAGGGATGACACAGCAATGTGCAGATCAGGATAGCTAGATTTAGGGGTGCTATAGTTAGAAGCACACCCTAAACAGTCAGATCCTCGGGGAGATATGTGTAGTGCAGTGGTTTCAGTCTCGTGTGGATTGAGGTCCAAGAGCCCTGATAGTGCAGACGAATGAGACATTGGGTTGTCACAAAGGAGCCCAATGTTACCACAGTACGCTGGATCTTCGTCTTCACCATCCTCCTCTATGCGATCACAGTCAAAATTCTTTGCTACCCTGAATATGTCAAGTCAAAGTCGCTCATTACCTAGGGCTATCTCCATACACCTAGATGCACAATCAATGTTCGCTTGGGCTGTCACTAGAAATGGGCAACCCAAAATAATTGGTACATCTCGGAGAATAGGAGGAACTTTCATATCGAGAACAAAAAAGTCTGTGGGAAAGCAAAACCCGCGGACTTTTACGATCATGTTCTCAACCACCCCCCTCAATGTCTTTACTGATCTATCAGCCAGCTGAATCGTGATCGAGGTGGGTTTTAACTCCCCAAATTGAAATCGATCAAATAAGGTAGTGGGAGTTAAGTTGATGGACGAACCCAGATCTAGAAGGGCCTGATCAAATGGAGAGTCCTGCAAGAAGCAGGATATGAGTGGGGTACCATGGTCTTTCTTTTTTGGCAGTAAGTCAGCTAGAATCACGGCATTAGCCTCTTTTGACAGTACCGTCTGTCATCCAATTCTAGGCTGTCCTTCGGGGTACAATAGTCCTTGAAGAACCTAGTGACAGCGGGAATGTGATCAATTGCCTCAAGGAGGGGGACCTGAATATGTACTTCTTTAAACATTGACTTCAGGTCCTCAAAATTCCGTGTGTCCTTTTTTTGTACTACATTCCGTGTCAGAGCCTCAGGAAAAGGGACGAGAATCTCTGGTCAAGTGGCCTTTTACCCTTATCTACCATAGGTGGCTCCTAAGATGAAGGAGTCGAACTCGCCTACGGCGAAGGGTGGGAAAAATCAGGACCCACCTGCCTATGTGGTGGATTGAATGTCTTCCTTCCACTCCTTAAAGAGACGGCATGTGCATCGGCTTGCTGTCCATGAGGTGGTGGGGGAGTGGAAGGGGTAGAGTATGCAGGGTTCTGCATCAAAGGCGGCTGGTCTTGAGCATAACCAGGTGGTGCAGGAGGTGCCTATAATATGGCGTGTGCCGTCCTTGTGGTTCCTGAAACCTAGGCGGGGTGCCTTGGTTCTGCACATATCGAGGGTTTGGGATAGGTTGGGAGGGCAAGGCTCCTTGAGTCCTATGCTCCTGCAATAGCTGGTTCTACATGTTCTATATAGTCTGTATCTGGTCAACCATTGCCTTCATGATCTGCAAGCTATCCTGTGTAGATTTCCTCATTGATTCTTGCAACTCCTCTTTCAGTGCCTCCAAAGGGTCAGCCTGCTTTGGAGGGTGACTTGCAACTTGGTGCAGCGATTAGTATAAAGAACGGGGTTGCTGCTGATGCGGGAATGGCTGCTGCTTAGGGTACGTGTTTTGCGCATTCCCATTTTGCATGGTCTAGTAATGCGGATCTTGATGTGGTCTCTATGAATTACCAGACCTAGAGAAGTTCGGATGCTGGCGCCAACCAGGGTTGTATGTCTCTGAATACAGATTATTACGCCCGTATCCTTGGATAGCACTAACGTCCTCGTAAGCCAAAGATGTTTGAGACATATATCCGTCAAGGGGATAGGTGTTATAATCCGCGGGTGGTGCATAACCCTAGTCGTAAGGTGTCAGATCTAGATTGTTTATGGAATCCTGATATGTGGGATCTAGTAAATAAGGAGAACATGAATCCCGAGTGAGTAGATTAACTCGAGCAAGAGAGGCTCGAGGTGCATAGGAGGGTCTTGAATTGGCAGAGTTCATGTCAGATTGACCCTGACTAATCTGGTCAATCTTCTTCTCAATTAGGTTTATTCTATCCAACTGCTTGACAATGATATCCATGTCGGCTCGAATATACTCGGTATGAGCCTCATGGACACCAACCCGATGCTGACCAGGCCGCTGGAACAGGTTCATGGATGCGGCATTCATCGAGTTCTCCGCCAAAGATTCGAACAACTCAAATGCGTTGTTCTCGTCTTTCATGAGGAAATTCCTACCACTAGATGCATCAGCTAGATACCGATGTGTGTCATCCAGCCCATGGTAAAAGATCTAAGCTAAGTGACATCTGGGTATACCATGGTGTGGACACTTCTGCAGAAGGTTGTGAAATCGGTCCCAGGCTTCATGCAACTTCTCCCCAGCTCCTTGGGAGAAAGTCGTGATTACGCGTCGCATCACGTTTGTTCGACTGATTGGGAAGAACTTTTGCAAGAATTCACTTTGTAATTCCGGCTAGGTTCCAATTGGCTTCCCAATGGTCTTGAACTAGTATGAAGCTTTGTCCCTCAGAGAGAATGGGAAAACCTTCATTAGAACAATCCCAAGATCAATATTCCTGGGTCGAATCGTTTCTGAGAGTCGACTCAGGTCCTCTAGGTGTTGGAATGGATCTTCGCTTGAGTTCCCATAGAAGTGAGTGCTGATCAACCCAATCAAGTTGGGCTTGAGCTCAAACGCGTATCCGCTTGCTGGAATTTTGACTAAAGGTGCGACGATTGGTGCGGCTGGATCGTAGAAATCCCACAATTTTTCTCCTCACAGCAGGTGTTGCATCCTATCAAGTGCCGTCAAAATGTGGTCCATGCTCTACCGATGCCGCTCCTCAGATTCAACCACCCGGGCTTCCAAACAAGCCATCGGGTCCAGATTATCAATATCCTGACCTGATCCAGGTCTAGGATTAGCCATTGTGGCTATAGGAGTAGAAGAAGTGGGGGGAGAAGATCATCCTAGCAAGGTGACTCGCCTCCTTGGGAGTGGCTCCCAAGGTCCAACCAATTGAGGTCTAAGCGACCTCCTTCCTTGCATACACCACCCAACCCCTGGGTTGGTGTAGCCAAGCCAAACAGGGCTAAGGCCCTGTCAATCAGATGGTCCTTATGAATTAGATGACCAGATTTTTCATTTTAAGTTCTAATTCCTAAAGAAAATTCATCGTACAACTGACTGAAAGTGGTTCCCACCTCTCGGCTAACCCAGCCAAAAGGTTGTAAACACTCAGTAGTACGACAACGAATTCGGGTTTTATTTCATATATTAGATTTGATTTTTTTAGCCCATTTTTTCTTCAGTTGGGGTTTTTGGTGAGTGGCCCACAAGGTGACCAAGCTCATCAGCTAAGCACTAGACTTGATTAAATCTAGGTTAGCCCAAATGTGCTCTCTAAATTGTAACCCTAAAGATTTAGCCTAAGATTCATGCAATTCTAGGGTTTTATTCTATTTCAGTAGACCCCAAAAATAAAACTCGTTCTCTGACAACAACTAGAATCCAATTAACTTGAAATTTGGCAAGTAGATTCCTTTTCCAATTATCTTTCCAGAGAATATTTTTTTATAATTTTTACTATTTCAACCAAATTTTTAAAGATTTTTGAATATTAGGAGGTCAGATTTGGAATTGACCCCTGGTCGATTTCTCTCTTTGAAATAGTATCAAATGACTTTCAAAAATTCAGGAAAAATATGGAAAATAAATCTAATAAAATCATCTTTCAAACCCCACCATTTGTAGTAAAAATAGATTCGTAGATTGCTCGAAATTGCTTGTTAAATTTTGAAAATCTTGATCTGTGTCAGTCTGATCCACTTGCACTTCGCAAATTTTTAAAAATTTTATACTTGAAATTTTTTCAAATGATTGGTGCTGTTTAAAAGATGGTTTGAAACTGAACATCTAACCCGAATTTCAAAATTTTTCGCTCACTAATTTTTCGACAATTGAATTTTTAAAACAGACCTTGAAATCTGGCCGAAAATCAGAGGGTGGTGAAGAAGCTTTTAAAAGGTGTTTAGTTTAAAATTCAAACTTTCCACTAAATTTTTTTTTTGCAAAAAAAATTTTGAATTTTTCTTTTCAAGAAGGATTTTTTTTTTCAAAGGATTTTCAAATTCTTTTTTTTTTTGCTTTTTCAAAACTAACCAAGGATTTAAAAAGAAATCGAATCTAACTACCTAGATTTTTTTCTTTCATTTTTTTCATGAAAATAAATAGGCTTTTTTTTTCTTTTTTTTTCAAATAAATCTATCCTAGGGTTCAGAAAGGGAACTCCTAATCTAAGAGATGTGCACTTGATTTTTTTCCCGAGCTCGATGTGTGCGTAGATTCCCGTTTTCTCATGTTGTCCTGCACATCCAAAAACAAAGTAGAGGAAGATTTGTCAGTGAGAATTCTAGATATCGAAATAAAAAATGGCGTTGTCTCCATGGCAACGATGCCATTTGACGGAAAGATGTTCTCACGCATTTTAAAGTCATCGAAAATCATAGTATAGTCACGCAAAAACGTTCGTCAAAAAAATGATTTCTAAAGATAATGAGACTTTGAGTCCCGGTCGTTCGTCTTTAGGAGGCATTTGTTCAAATCTAAAATCGATCTTTCATCGCTCTACTTATTTAGGATTGCATGGCTGTTTATGGTTATTATGTATTTAAACACGACATGCTTAGTTGCAATAGATGATAATGAAAAGCAAGCAACTTTAATCACACGAAATATTTTGCAATCAATAAGCTCATGGTGATTTCCAACATAGAGACATGCATATAAAGAATATATCTTTCATTCATTCATTCATTCAGAGGATGTTTGCAACAGGGAATGTAGAAGAAAGCTTGTACATGAAAGCTTAAAAAGCATAAACCTAGCTAATAGAAAATGATCACATACAGGAATCTACAGGGGGATTTTGCATGCATCATTGGAGAAGAATAAGGACTACACTACTAAGCAGTTAATGAAAGCAGTAAAACCATGAAGAGCTGAGCTACTAATCTAGTAGAAAAGAAAAGCATTCCGAGGTGGGCTCCGATGGCCTTTGAGTGATTGAGAGAAGAAGGAGGGGTACCCAATGGTGCTTAGGCCGGCCCTTAGAGAGAGGTTAGAGAAGTGATCCAGCATCCTGGCGTGAAGATGGTGGCCTTCATGGTGGTGCTCAACACGTGGAGGTGGAGTGGAGATGAAAGTGGCTAGCCTAAGTGTAATGAATGCCAAGGAAATGGATGAAGCCAAGAAAATGGATGGGTGCAAATGGCCACCCCTTAGGTCTTTTTATAGACCTAAGGGAGTCTCTCTAGAGAAGTGTGGAACTCTCTAGAGAGATATTCAAGTGTGGTTGTCCAAGTGAGAGGGAAGTGGTTCTTAGATCCACAAAAAGTGGATCTAAGGATTGAATGCCTCTTGGTTGCTAAATTTGGCAACCAAGAATGGTGCCACTTCAAGAGAGTTCTAGAGAACTCTAGATGTGTGGGAGTGCATGAATGGGTGTGTGTGTGTGGTCATGCCCTAGGTGTCTAAGTGATATAGGTTAGGTCCTAAGGGGTTTAGGTAGGTGTATGCCTTGAATTAGGGTTGCAAACACTAATTGCTAAGGGGAAATTGCAATTAAACTTAACCCAAGTTTAATTGAATGAGTGTGAACCTAATTAAGAGTGCAATAACTCAATTAGTTTGGGCTTAGGTCAATTGGACTCTCACTAAATCCAATTGGACTTGTGTGGGTTGAGATCTGAGCTCAATTGGACCCTATGAGTCCAATTGACTTAGGTGATGGTAATTGACTTTGATCTAAGTCAATTGGATTTGGTGAGGACCTAATTAGGTCCTTAGGGAGGTCTATAGGTGATGTACTAGGGTTAGAGCACCTTAATTTGGGTTTCTGTGGGGTTGGAATTGGGTCTAGGGAGCTAGTGATCCAAGGTCAAGGCTTGAATCTCAAAATAGGAACTGGAGAGCAGTTCCAGACGTCCAAAAATAGAATCCAACGTCTTGTACTCAAAAATCAAAAGTCCATACTTGTTGTCTGGACGTCTAATCAGAGTTAGCAAGAATTCAAGGTTCTATCTTGGGTATTCTGTAGAAATTGGACGTCTAACAAAGTGTCTGGACGTCCAATAATACTGCAGAAGTGGGTTTGAGGTGTGCGGGAGTTGGCTAAGGATTCTAGACATCCTATAACTTATCTGGAGGTGTGCGGGAGTTGGCTAAGGATTCTAGACATCCTATAACTTATCTAGACGTCCAGATAAGGGTTGGAATTAGGGTTTCAGGGTTTCCTAGGGTATTGTGGCCTATTCTAAGGGTGGCTAAGGCTTGGGGAAGTCTCTAGGCTATCCTACGGCTAGGATGGACCTAAGTTCTTCACATTTTACTCTTTATTCCTACTTAATAGAATAGCATACCTTAACTCCCTTACATCATTATTCCCTAAATCTAAGTCTTTTGCTCCAATCCTGCTGCAACACTCATTATTCCTGATCCAGCTTCAGATCCAGCTCCAAATCCAGCTTCTGATTAGCTTATTGCCTGTAATTGACATATTGCACTTAATCAGCACATTATAATATTATTTTATGCGTAGCTAAAGTAAAGCAGTAAAGATGAAAATAATGCTTATGCATGCATGAATTACCCTAACTTATGCTAAGTTCTAGCCTAATTTAGGTCAATTAAGACCTATGATTGCTACGCAATTAGCAACGCACCCTTGATTTTTCAGCATTGCATGTTAGCCATTTTTACCGAAATGGTGGGTGAATATATGGAGGTTTTATGGATGATTTTCAATCTTCGGGGAAACATTTGATATTTGTCTGGATAATTTGTCGAAGTTTCTTAAGAAATGTATAGAAGTGAACCTTGTCCTCAATTGGGAGAAGAGCCATTTTATGATTCCAGAGGGCATTGTACTTGGCCACCTCGTGTCTAACCGAGGTATCCAAGCAGATTGATCTAAGATCAATTAAATTGAAAATCTTCTAATTCCTGACTCGATCAAAGGCATTAGATCATTTCTCGGGCATGTGAGATTTTATAGGAGATTTATACTTGACTTTTCAAAAATTGCCTGACCACTCACAAGCCTCCTCACAAAGGATACTACTTTTAAAATGATTGAGGAGTGTATTTTAGCATTTGAAACATTGAGAGACAGAGTTACACAGGCTCCAATATGGCAACCACCTAATTGGGATTTACCTTTTGAGATCATGTGTAATGCATCAGATTATGCAATAGGAGCTGTTTTAGGATAGAAAATTGAGATGAATCCAGTAGTAATTTACTATGCTAGTAAAACATTGAATGAAACATAAAGGAATTACACAGTTATATAAAAGGAATTACTAGCAATAGTATTTGGATTAGAAAAGTTTAGATCTTATATACTCAGATCTCGAATCATTGTGTACTCTGATCACTCTGCTATCCGACACCTTCTATCTAAAAAGGACATGAAACCTAGGTTGATCAGATGGATCTTGCTTTTGCAAGAATTTGACCTAGAAATTTGTGACAAGGTGGGATGACAGAATGTTGTTGCCAATCACCTTTCCTGCCTTCCTTCTGATACTATTGAATCATCTCCTCCAATTACTGAACACTTTCCTAATGAACATCTATTGACTATATCTTCAGATCTTCCTTGGTACGTAGATATTGTTAATTATTTGGTTACACATCAATTCCTGCCAGATTAGGATGGGAATCGTAAATCACGACTCAAAGCAGAAGCCAAATACTATTTTTGGGAAGATCCGTATCTTTTCCGACTCTATAATGATCAAATCATCAGGCGTTGTGTCACTTCTTCTGAGATTGATTCTATCCTCTCTTTTTGTCATGACCAGGCTTGTGGTGGTCATTTTTTTGGTCAAAAGACCACTGCAAAAATTATGCAATGCGGGTTTTATTGGCCCACTTTATTTGTTGATTCACAGACATATTGTAAGGCATGTAGTCATTGCCAAACTTTTGGTGGCATGTTATAAAAAGACATGATGCCTGTTGTCGACGATTTTGCAGATTTTAAAGTATATCACGTTGTAGTACAACCGACAAAACGTTTAAACAAATATAAAGAATTTTATTGCTCGAAAATCGGAGTATCCGAGGTCGATCACAGGGAGCAAATGGAATTTACTACTAGTCAAAATGTAATTGAACACTCTAATTTACTCAAAATATCAATTCAACTATGAATGTATGCGATTAAAAGTAGTTAGGACAAAAAGAAATGAAATTGGACGTCTGATCTTGTGATCAGACGTCTTAAAAGTATGTTCCCTTTTCTTCTTGATTATTCTTCTTCCTCTGCAGTCTCTCTGTTTCTTCTTTTTCTGCTGTTGTGTTTGCTTTCTTTTCTTCTTCTCCTGTGAAGGCTTCTTTCTTTCTTCTTCTTCTCTGCCTTGTTTCTTCTCTGTCTTGCTCCTTCTTCTTCTCCTGCGAAGGCTTCTTTCTTTCTTCTTTGGTCTCTCTGTTCTTCCTGCCTTTCCTTCTTCCTTCTTTCTTTTCCTTCTCGCGACCAAGTCTTTCTTCCTCAATGTTCAGCCTGTGCCTACACAGAGCAAAACCTATCCTTTCTCCCTCTACCCACGCGTCTCTCTCTCTCAAGCAATTCACTCAGGGACGCTCTCCCAGAGCCACAGCCATAATCAGGCCGGATCATACCCGGGACCAGGCCCACCTGCAGGTGGTGTGATGCGCGAGGAGTGCGTAGGTTTAGGTCGGGTCGGATCCGCTAGATCCACGTGGTCAAGCCGCGGACGAGGCGGGAGTGGGGTCAGTGAGGGACCTCACCCCTATGCTTACGAAGGTAGTGAGAGTAAAACACAAATTCAATTTATGGTATGCCCGCACCTCGCGATTCCACGATGTGGGACTAAAGGTTTGCCCTGCCTTTGCGCGCGCCCGCAGACCTGCGTGCAAACGCCACAACTGCTGGCTCTGCTGGTGCTCCTTGCTGGACTCACTCACTTCGCGACACTCGCGCGAGTATGCAGCACCTGTAGCCTGGGAGACCGGGTGCCTGGAGCTTCGATGGAGCTTCATCAGAGGTCGTCCATGGCGGCAGGAGCTCAAACACTGTCATGCACAAAACGAGCCTCTCGGCCCAATCAGATCAGCTAGAGACCTTCGCCGTGGCACGGCGAATGCAGTGGACGATGCTGCAGGCCGCAGGTCGTCCTAGGCGTGCGTGCCTAGGTCAACCTGTGGTCGGAGATGGTGGGCTGTTCGGGGGGTGATTATGGAGGTCTGGAGTGGCAGTTGTGGGGTGGAGCGAGTTCCTGGTGGTGAGGCGGAGCTCTCGAGGTGGTTGGCGAGCCGTGTGGGGGGCTGGAATGGTGGAAGCGGCTCGCCGGAGGTCAGTCGGTGATGTGGAAGATGAGGGTGGTCAGCGTCGGTCGAGGGGTAATCAGATGAGATAACAGGGGGAAAAGAGAGAGGAGAGGACGGAGAGGAGTTATAACCTAATTGTAAGGACGAAAGGGGACGGAAGGCGGATAGCAGTACCTGCTGTCACCGGAGAAGATGATGCCCAGTGGGGGAGAACGGCGGCGACGACGGGGCTGAGGCGACGTGCGCGGGTACTGCTCGACGTAGAGGGAAGTCAAGAAGCTAACTCTGCCACTGGTTTTGTGGCAGAGCGAAGAGGAAGGGGAGGGGGGCTCGCCGGAGCTTGCTGGGACTTTTGGCCAGGCAGGAGGAGACGAATTGGGGGTGGACACTCGGCCAAATCAAGCTCGCCTTCTGCGGCAGGGTCTGGGGGGTGTTTTATAGGTGCTGGCCTCTCCTATCAGCGCGTGGAGAGCGCGCAATTAGGTCTACTGGCTTGCCGGAGTTGGAAGGAAGGTGGATACCCAAATCTCTCGTGCGTTCGCACGAGAGATTGGGTTCACACCAGCGATTGTAATTGGCTTTAGAAGGAAGGGAATTCCTCAGAGAATCCCCCTTCCATTTTTGGGAGTGAATCTCTGAAGGATTAGAGAGCAATCCCTCTCTGAACCTCGCCGGAGCTCGGTTCTGCCCTAACAATGGCGGCAGGACCGGATTACAAAGGGAGCGAAGAACTTGGGGGGCTCTTTGCAAGGATATTCAAAAGATAGGGACCTATTTGTGATTTGGGTGTACTAAATTGCAAAGTAGGTCAAGATGACCTCTCCTTAGGTCCGAATTTTGGTATAAACCTAATTTGGACTTAAGGAATCCAATGGCGAAGTTGGATTTCAGGTTTGACCTCGTTTGACTGGACATTTTGTGTAAAAACCCAAATTTGGTTAATTGAGGCGCTAGGACCCTAATCTAGGTCAGACTAGGTTCCAAAGGCCAAATTAAGTGTTCTAAACCCTAGAGGATGTTTTTCCATGATTTTTAGAGGGTTTACTTGCTTTTTGTTCTGACCGGAACCTTGTTAATTAAAGCGGGTCTGTTTTAGGGTTACCAAGTGTCACTTAATTCCTAGATTGCACATGAACCCATTTCTGATTGACTCAACCCACTTTTTATCTCATTTAGACCATTTGACCTATGTTTTGCCTCTGAGAAATCCCGTTTATGTACTGCAATGGTAAAATTACAGTTTTAACCTTTATTTCATGTTTTCTTCTCAGAGCACTTGTTCCTTCAGTTAGGCCTTCTTCTAGGTTATGTAGGAGCTTTTATCTTCTTTATTGGGTCAAAATGAGCTAGGTATGGCTCATGATGAGTCTCTCATCATACCCCCATGCCTAGCTTTTGCTAGTCCCTTAGCAAAATTTCAAAGTTTTAACTTCCATTCTAGACCCTGAGTGTCTGTCAACAATTATGATAAGTGCTTCTCCTTTTATTTTGTGATTTAGGTAGGAATGCTGATAATAGGCCTAGAGGTACTCAAGTACCAACCAAAATCCAGACCTATTCCGCTTTAGCCTCAGTCCTCCGCAAAGGTTTCTATGGCCCACAGAAACTATCCTAGGGTTTGTTGGACTCCGTGATTAAAGCACCCGTGCTTGAGACATTTTTAGCCTAAATTCAGTTTGCAGTGCATTTTTTTTTGTAAGAGAGAGATAGAAGATTTATTTGTTTGGAGAGCTTTTCTCTCTCTTTTCTTTTTATTTCTAGCTACAGATTAGTTGTCAACACGGTCTGTATCGGATTCCTCGTCCTCATCATCAATCCTCAAGGGTCCCTGCCTTTCGAGATTTCGAGATAATCCCACCCATGGCAACCCCCAGAACCTTGGCTTTCAAGATTTCGAGATAATCCCGCCCATGGCGTTCCGTGGCCGAATCCAGACCCTGGCAATCGACATTTTGTGATAATGCTGCCCATGGTATCTGAACCAACAGAGTGCTTACATGCCCCCAATAGGATATTTAAATATCCTAAGAGACAAGCACCGAGGAGACGATATGTTGTTACGCATCTTCGAGGGGAATTTCCCGCCTCTCCGCGCTGGGAACTCGTCCAAATCAATTTGTGTTGATTGACCGCTCCTAATCTAGGTGACTTTTTCAGAACATTAAACGCTTTTCGCGTGATTTGGATGTTTTATGCGCACTGAACCAGACTGTGTGTGAATTTGGGTGCTTTGGTTACCGAATCCCGCAAATTGGAGGTCAGTTAACGAGGCCGGATACTTCCTAAGCCTTAGACCTAATACTCAAGCTTCGCATTTTCCTCAACCTCTTAAGGATTATCCAGATTTTAACAGATACGTGAATTTTTAAGCTAAAGGTACTAGCCCAAAAGGCCTAAGACCAGCGTTCCCGCTAATCTCTTGTTATATCTCCGTAGCACTTTTCTTTTCTTTTTCTTGATTCGGTCTAGAACTTCAGTTAACCCCTTAATCTTTTACTAATGACTATTTCTTTTCATTTTCATTTTGTGCTCCTTTTTGTCATTTTTATTCTTTTTCTCCTCCTTATGCTTAAGTGGCTCACAAAATTTCCTCCCTCCCCCCATTTTTTTGTTCTTTTTCTTAATTTTTTTCAATTTTTTTGCGTTTTTGACATATGCAAATTTTTTTGTGTGTGAGACTCCTGATTTTTTTCTTGGTTCTGTATGTATGCACTTTATCACCCCCCCATGCCTAAGTTTTGCAATGTCCTCATTGTAAACAGAGGGTGGGAATTAGTGTTGAGGTCAGGGGCTTAGAACAGGATACATCAGGTGGGTGAATGGGTCGTAAATGATTGATGTGGATGATTTCAAGCTCTGATACGTGTACCAGAGGTGGGATCATCTGTCTAAGGCTGGACTCAAGGTGCAAGAGACGTGGGGTCTAGATGGATAATCAGACGGGTCTCTGTGTTTGGGATGACGGGTTGCCTCCCGTTAAGCGCTAAATTTAATGCCTTCAGCCGAGCAGAAAATGGGGTGAAAAAGTGGTCAAATCAATGGAGTTTTGGAAAACAAGCACCTTGATTAAGAGCCTGGTTGGTCCAACCAGGTGCTTGTTGAGATCAGCGGGCTGATGATGCAGCCCGAACCCAATAAGTCTGGTGGGTTGATAGATGTAGATCAGCAAATGCGGAACCCACCATATGCAGTGACATTCTGATGGATATGGAAGTGAAAACTCGGGTTCAGGCTGAGTCGAATCAGCCTGGTCAAAGTAGGGTTCCGAAAAATTATCCATGTAAGGTGTGGAATCCCTACAGAGGTGATCAAAGGATGGAGGCTCCTGATTTGTGGTCTGATCAGTACCCGATACCTGGTCTAGATATGGAGTTGAATCATCTGCAAACGGCTCAGTGAGAGGTGAATCGGAATAGAAATTGAGTCCGATTGCGGGTCGGGGTGGGGAATGGGTTTTGATTGGTTCTGTATATGTGGAGCAGGTGGCTTCAAAGAAGATTGACATGTTATGATCAAGAGGCAGATTGTCTCCGATGTTATGGTCAGATTCGAGATCGTCGGAGAGTTTGCGAAAATCAAAGTTTGAATGAGATTCTAGATCATGAGTTCCACCATAGAATAAATCATATGTTGTATATTCAATAGCCTGACTGTTATCTAGCCTAAATGTTAATTCTGAGCTTAAAAGGGTATCCTTATCTGGTAGAGGCTCAGATTCTAAGCTAGTAGGACAGACCCAATTGAAACCCTGCTCGTCCAACTCCTCGATTTCTGTGTCGTAGATTGGCATGACTTCCACAAAATCGATTCGTTCCTCTAAGGAGGTTGATGAGGGATATTCATAAATCGAGGCCCAAAATCATATTCTTCATTAAGAGATTGATTTTCTTCATCTGGGGCCTTGAAATCTTCAAAATATGTTTCAGATCTTGGTTCTGGGCTTAGGATGTGGGTTGAATTACTAGAGTTTAGGTCTGAATAACCTTCGAGGGTCACCTTATCAGAATAAGGGATGGAATTTACACCCTCGAGAGGTTCAGTTCTACTCTCATACTTGCAGGAGTCTTGGGATTCTAAAATGGGCTCATCATGGTCTTTTCCTGCATTTGGAGCTTCCCAACCTTCTTCAATATCAGGTGCATTATATTCCATCTGGGTTGGGAATCCACAACCATTTTGTGCCTCAAACCCGAGGTCAGATTTATCCTCGATGTTGTTCCAAGATAGCTCATCCTCTGTTGGTGGTATGTACGGGTATTTCTGATCAATCACTTGTTTTATTAATCTCATTATCTCTTCCCA
This sequence comes from Thalassia testudinum, assembly GCA_037157565.1. Lineage (NCBI taxonomy): Eukaryota > Viridiplantae > Streptophyta > Magnoliopsida > Alismatales > Hydrocharitaceae > Thalassia > Thalassia testudinum. Next base: position 3,143,499 of record JAZHRO010000080.1, read on the forward strand.
TTTTTCAAGACTATCTTGGTGTTGCTTCCAAAGTCGAGGATTTGTCATACATTGAAGGTATTCACTGTTGTGCAATTTTTCTATCTCAATGTATGCTGTAATGAACAAGTCACGGGTTGATCCTTTGTTGGCTTCTGCTAATAGTACTTGGGCACAAGTTATGACAAAGGTTGTGGTTGTTGGGACATCAACCTGAATGTTTCCTACTGTTGTTGAGGTTTCTTCATTTTCATAAAATCTCATGGCATCCTCAATCATTTTATCTCTCATGGATCTCCGGTATTCAGGTTTCTTGAATGGTAGTCCTAGGTGGTTCGGCTGCATATTTGGATCAGGTGGTGGAATCAAGATCAGAGTTTGACTCAAGATGTGTTATGAAGCGATCAGATCTGAATAACGAGTCCCACTGAAAATGAGTGTGTGTGCTCTAAAGAGAAAAGATGCAGGACTGGAGATGTTCTTGACCCAATCAAGACACCCAAAAGATGTTTGGATGACTATGGAGGTTCGGGGCGGATGGACCCTTGGATCCGAAGATCGTCCACCTGAGAATTACCTGGGCAGCCAGAGAGGGAGAGTCCCGCAAAGACCCCTACACGGTAGAGCGTCCCTACGGGTTACAGGGTTTCCCCCACCCGACCTCTCTTGTCACTGAGATTCCAGGTAGACCAGAATGGGGACCTTGACATCTTAAGTCTATCACTTTTTATTTCAAAGGTGCTTTTAGGGTTCTCACTTGAACTTTAGATGTTTTTGGTATTGTGACCTAATTTAGAGGTTGGTTGAACCAAGGGGTCAACTTCACCTGACCTGTCCTATAGATGGCAGAATGATTCTAAGCTCGGAGCCTAGAGATCACCCTGATTTGACTCCCAGGTTATTAGGTCAAAAAATTTTAAGATTCAAGTGATTTTAGAGCTCAATTTTAGGGTTTGTCTTATTTAGCTTTCTTCAATCAAGGGCTTGGGTAGCACACTGATGCGGGAGGGTTTATTTCCTTTTACACAGGCATGTGTGACTAGCACTTCAAGACCCTAATGTGGAAACCCTAATTTGGTTCTATTTCCAATCCTCCTTTTCTTTTTCAAAAGTTCTCTTTGGACTTATAAACAAGAAGTGTGTGGTCCACCGAGATTAAGCGTTATTTCAATTAGGCACAAGAATTTGTGGGATGGAAAAAAGATCACTCCAACTTCAAGAATATTTGCAGAAATTTTCGCAAAATCATTAAATGTTTTTCCTTAGAGATGGTGATTACTATATAAAGAAGGCAATTGATTCCTAAATTGATTTTCTTCCTTTTGTCTTTCAAAGATTAGGGGATGATTAAGGAAGAAAAGAAATTACCTGCCCTGGAGTGGTTGACTTGCGGGAGAGATTTTCTCATGAAGTACCTGCAAGATCACATCAAAGCAAAGTAGGGCAAGTTAGTGTTCAATATGATAAAAAGAATGTAGAGACTAGTGGTAAATTGCGCATTGCTCCCCGGCAACGGCGCCAAAATGTTGTCGACGATTTTGCGGATTTTAAAGTATATCACGTTGTAGTACAACCGACAAAACGTTTAAACAAATATAAAGAATTTTATTGCTCGAAAACTGGAGTATCCGAGGTCCATCACAGGGAGCAAATGGAATTTACTACTAGTCAAAATGTAATTGAACACTCTAATTTACTCAAAATATCAATTCAACTTTGAATGTATGCGATTAAAAGTAGTTAGGACAAAAAGAAATGAAATTGGACGTCTGATCTTGTGATCAGACGTCTTAAAAGTATGTTCCCTTTTCTTCTTGATTATTCTTCTTCCTCTGCAGTCTCTCTGTTTCTTCTTTTTCTGCTGCTATGTTTGCTTTCTTTTCTTCTTCTCCTGCGAAAGCTTCTTTCTTTCTTCTTCTCTGCCTTGTTTCTTCTCTATCTTGCTCCTTCTTCTTCTCCTGCGAAGGCTTCTTTCTTTCTTCTTTGGTCTCTCTGTTCTTCCTGCCTTTCCTTCTTCCTTCTTTCTTTTCCTTCTCGCGACCAAGTCTTTCTTCCTCAACGTTCAGCCTGTGCCTACACAGAGCAAAACCTATCCTTCCTCCCTCTACCCACGCGTCTCTCTCTCTCAAGCAATTCACTCAGGGACGCTCTCCCAGAGCCACAGCCATAATCAGGTCGGATCGTACCCGGGACCAGGCGCACCTGCAGGTGGTGTGATGCGCGAGGAGTGCGTAGGTTTAGGTTGGGTCAGATCCGCCAGATCCGCGTGGTCAAGCCACGGACGAGGCGGGAGTGGGGTCAGTGAGGGACCTCACCCATGTGCTTACGGAGGCAGTGAGAGTAAAACACAAATTCAATTTATGGTATGCCCGCACCTCGCGATTCCACGATGTTGGACTAAAGGTTCCGCCCTGCCTTTGCACGCGCCCGCAGACCTGTGTGCAAACGCCACAGCTGCTGGCTCTGCTGGTGCTACTTGCTGGACTCACTCACCTCGCGACACTCGCGTGAGTATGCAGCACCTGTAGCCTAGGAGACCGGGTGCCTGGAGCTTCGTTGGAGCTTCATCAGAGGTCATCCATGGCGGCAGGAGCTCAAACACTGTCATGCACAAAACGAGCCTCTCGGCCCAATCAGATCAGCCAGAGACCTTCGCCGTGGCACGGCGAAGGCGGTGGACGATGCTGCAGGCCGCAGGTCGGCCTAGGCGTGCGTGTCTAGGTCAACCTGTGGTCGGAGATGGTGGGCTACTCGGGGGGTGATTATGGAGGTCTGGAGTGGCAGTTGTGGGGTGGAGCGAGTTCCTGGTGGTGAGGCGGAGCTCTCGAGGTGGTTGGCGAGCCGTGTGGGGGGCTGGAATGGTGGAAGCAGCTCACCGGAGGTCGGTCGGTGATGTGGAAGATGAGGGTGGTCAGCGTCGGTCGAGGGGTAATCAGATGAGATAACAAGGGGAAAAGAGAGAGGAGAGGATGGAGAGGAGTTATAACCTAATTGTAAGGACGAAAGGGGACGGAAGGCGGACAGCAGTACCTGCTGTCGCCGGAGAAGATGATGCCTAGTGGGGGAGAACGGCGGCGACGACGGGGCTGAGGCGACGTGTGCGGGTACTGCGCGACGCAGAGGGAAGTCAGGAAGCTAACTCTGCCACTGGTTTTGTGGCAGAGCGAAGAGGGAGGGGAGGGGGGCTCGCCGGAGCTTGCTGGGACTTTTGGCTGGGCAGGAGGAGACGAATTGGGGGTGGACACTCGGCCAAATCAAGCTCGCCTTCTGCGGCAGGGTCTGGGGGGTGTTTTATAGGTGCTGGCCGCTCCTATCAGCGCGTGGAGAGCGCGCAATTAGGTCTGCCGGCTTGCCGGAGTTGGAAGGAAGGTGGATACCCAAATCTCTCGTGCGTTCGCACGAGAGATTGGGTTCACACCAGTGATTGTAATTGGCTTTAGAAGGAAGGGAATTCCTCAGAGAATCCCCCTTCCATTTTTGGGAGCGAATCTCTGAGGGATTAGAGAGCAATCCCTCTCTGAACCTCGCCGAAGCTCGGTTCTGCCCTAACAATGACGGTACGACCGGATTGCAAAGGGGGCGAAGAACTTGGGGGGCTCTTTACAAGGATATTCAAAAGATAGGGACCTATTTGTGATTTGGGTGTACTAAATTGCAAAGTAGGTCAAGATGACCTCTCCTTAGGTCTGAATTTTGGTATAAACCTAATTTGGACCTAAGGAATCCAATGGCGAAGTTGGATTTCAGGTTTGAGCTCGTTTGACTGGACATTTTGTGTAAAAACCCAAATTTGGTTAATTGAGGAGCTAGGACCCTAATCTAGGTCAGACTAGGTTCCAAAGGCCAAATTAAGTGTTCTAAACCCTAGAGGATATTTTTCCATGATTTTTAGAGGGTTTACTTGCTTTTTGTTCTGACCGGAACCTTGTTAATTAAAGCGGATCTGTTTTAGGGTTACCAGGTGTCGTTTAATTCCTAGATTGCACATGAACCCATTTCTGATTGACTCAGCCCTCTTTTTATCTCATTTATACCATTTGACCTATGTTTTGCCTCTGAGAAATCCCGTTTATGTACTGCAATGGTAAAATTGCAATTTTAACCTTTATTTCATGTTTTCTTCTCAGAGCACTTGTTCCTTCAATTAGGCCTTCTTCTAGGTTATGTAGGAGCTTTTATCTTCTTTATTGTGTCAAAATGAGCTAATTATGGCTCATGATGAGGCTCTCATCAATGCCTCTGAACCTGATTGTTGTCTGTGAAGTCTTTGATATTTGGGCCATAGACTTTATGGGTCTGTTTCCATCCTCTTTTGGCTTTGAATACATTATACTTACTGTTGATTACGCTTCTCGTTGGATTAAAGCCATACCCACACGCACAAATGATTATCGAGTTGTCATTCCTTTTATACAAAGTCATATTATCGCTCATTTTGTGGTACCTCGTGTGATGTAAACACATTTACACTACTTAAGATGTCTATTTATGCATGTTCTTAAGCATAGGATTGCATTGCATGCTATAAATATTGCATAACATGCATCATCTTGCATTTAAAGTAGTTTGAATAAAATGGAGGTTAATTGTCTCCTTTTATGTGCTTGGACAGAGAAAACCTCTTATCGGGGCCTCGGATCGAAGATCCAACCATACAGATGTGATCAGGGCGACGATTGGAGTTCAACAACTCCAAGATCGCCCTAATCAGGCATCTTTAGCATCTGATAGTGATCGGGAAACCCTAGAAGATTAAGGGCCAAGATGGTGTAAATCCACACTTCAAATGGCAAATCCGATCGCACGGATGGATTTGGATCGACGATCGCAGCCTAACGACGCAAAAATCAAGTCAATCTGACACCCGTGGCACCATCTACAACATCCAGAAGATGGACGGCCAAGATGGCGCCACGTGGTGCCATCTCAACCATCCAACCGGCCCCCAGCATCGTCGGACCTTCTCTTCTTCAATCAGAGCGTCCCTTCTCCACTGTTGGATCAAGATCCAATGGCTGTGGATGCGGCGCCCTGAATTCATCCGTGAGACCATCCACGCTCCGCAGCGTAGTGGGCGAGGGAGTTATCGCGAGCAGCGGATGCGAGTTTGAGCCGCAGCGAGCAGGCGAAGAGCGCGGGCGAGCAGGCATGGGCATGTGTCAGATCTTGATCGGGTGGCCGTCCACGCTCAATAGCGTCGACGCGCTATCGCACGCCCGCAATTCACGTGGCATCGCATGCGTTGTGGCGGGCACACAGTAAGGCGGGCGAAGATGCAATATGGGCTATCCGATCGCTGTGAACGGCTGAACGTGCAGCGAGCGTTAGGCGCGAGCAGACGAGCGGGTGCGCGTGCCCAACGCCCACTACACCTACGTTGGGGCTTTAGAGACGATTTTATCTGTCACTAAAGACCCCTTATTTAATGTTTTAAAGATGTATTGACCAATTTGCCCCCACTCCTTGCAACTATAAAAGGAGACGTCCTCCACACGAAATTCTCATCCCTTCCTTCTATTCTCTACCTCTCCAAAGCTCAAGAAAAGCTTGTCCCACACCTGGGATGCTCCTCGCGAGATAAAGTCCAAATTTTCATCCTTAATTCAGAAGTGGATCCCGCGAGGATGACGAGGTGCTGCCCCATTCCCGTTCTTCTGCTTCGTCCTCCTTCATCCTGCTCCATCCTCCTTCGTCTAGGCGTCGTCCCGTCTGACTCGTCCTCCAAGCGATCATCGAGGAGGATAACTTCTCTCTCCCAATCTTCTTTACAGCTTTCTAGTGTAGACTTTTCCTACTTTCTAGTGTAGCTGATTTCCCGCTTTCTAGTGTAATTCTTATTTGGTTTGATTGTATAAACATTTTGAGATATTGAATGCATGTTTCCTCTCTCTCTCTCTTTATATCTCTCTTCCCTTTAGTCTGATAGCTTCATTGTAATTACATCACCTCGCTTTTCAAAAATTCTAAAAAAAATATAATTGCGAATATAGATCGACGTAGCCTCCCTATGTTCGACTCGGAATTTAAATTTCGATATAAATTTTATTTGTTGAACACGAGTTCTTCGCTTTTAAGCTACAACGACAAGGTTTTAAAAAAATCAAACACGTTAGCATAGCAATTCGTGCGTTCAACATTTTGGTGCCGTTGCCGAGGAGGCAACGATTTTCGATCTTGTTTTCGCATTTCTTGCACTTTATTGTTTTCTAACTTGCTTTCTTGTGAGTCTATTGTTTTGCAGAGACCTCCATCACGGAATCATCAAGCTGTAGACTGGAGTAAAGTGTAGTTGAAGACAACTCTAAGTGCTCCCCATTCTTCCCCCCTCTATAGATTTCATTCGCCACATTAAATCTAAATTCCAATTAACCTAGGTGTTTGCATAAATCCTAGGAATAGTTTGGTTGATTGGATTCTCACTCACATTCATTCCACCCTCATTTATAAATAAAAAAACAACAAAAAGATAATCTTGTGAGGTAATTTTCAATAAACACACAACACACACCCACATTCAAGGCACTTAATCAAATTGATTTGTTTCTACTCAACCGGGTTCTGATCTATGGAATCGGTACACACAAAGCAGCACATAAAAGAGTAGAAATCATTCTAGGTTAACCATCTTTGAGTGCCTAACTTAGTGGTGCATTTGTGGCCAATTGTTTGAGTTGTTTGGGCCACACCACTCTATTTAAAACCAACTCATCAAGTAGCTCCTCCTTAGGGTTTTCAATCTAGGTCTATTCCAGGCACTCCACTTTCTTTCTGGTTTTAAAGGAAAATAATCTTCACCCGTGTTTTACAACTTGGTTTGCCTAGAAACTTGATTGCAATCCACCTAATTTGAAGCCCAAAAAGCTACATAAGCAAGATTTGAACATTAAAATTCACACATCACAAATAATCTTGCTTGAAAACTAGTTGTGCACACACTTACACAAATCTCAATCAATCATTAAGGGCACAACCCATTTTAAGGGCCCATCACATTCGATAAGCACCACAATCCCAGGCCTTAATAAAATTGAGTAGACGTTGGCCTTAAGGTCGGATTCACTCTACAGGGCCTAGTCTGAGATTATTTTTTATTAACCTACTTGTACTGATTAATCTGATGTCTAGCTAGGGGAGTAGCATCAAACAACCGCGGCTGAGGGGTACACTAGGAACCGGAGGCGAAAGCCGAAGGAAGAACCTTCTCCCCAGTCCCTCCTTCTAACTGATTGGATTAAACAGATGCAAGTAGAGTAAATAATTTATAGTCTTAAGGCGGGTTTTGGGAGTCAGTAGATCCTTAGGCTACCCCACTTAAGGACAGCTTTGTTTTGTTGTGCTGCAGGGTCCCTATCCCCAGTCCTTCCGACCTTCTCCTAGTTTATGCTGGGTAGATGGTCATTGAATCCGTGATTGGAAGGACCATTAGAACATTCTAGGAGGTGCAAGTTGGATTTTTGTCAAATTGATCACATGGCCGAACAACAGCCTCCTCTACTTGGAAATCCACAGGAAGAATTTCGAAGGCAGCTGGAACAAATGCAGAGAATGCAGGAATGGTTCCAGAGAATGCAGGGCGCTCAGCCCTTGAAGGATTTTTATGATCCTTCAAATTACGGGAAACGTCTCGGCATCCAGATTCCAGCCGGTGACGTAGAAATCAAGCCCCAAGTGTTAAGCCTGATTAAACATTATCATGGGCTTGGCTCCGAAGATCCGTTTCAGCACTTGGAGGACTTGACCACTTTGGTCTAGACCACCAAGGCTCAAAACGTAAACGAGGAGCAAATGATCATGAGGCTCTTCCCCCATTCTCTTAGGGATAAGGCCGAGCATTGTTATAGGACAATAGGAAGACCAATTACAAGTTGGAATGAGTTGAAATCAGCCTTTCTGAAGAAATTCTTCCTAGTCGGACGTACCAATGCTTTGAGACGGGCAATCACTACCTTTACCCAGCGGCCAAGGGGGCAGTTTCATGTGGCCTGGGAGCGATTCCAGGACTTATTGCGGAGGTGTCCACACCACGAGGTGCCGAAATGGCAACTCGTGCAGATTTTCTATCATGGGTTGACTGAGCAACTCAGAAATCATGTGGATGCTTCTTGTGGAGGCAATTTCCTTAATAAAGATGCAGATAGTGCACATGATTTATTTGAGGAAATGAGTGAGAATTCAATTAATCATGCCTCCATGGATACATTTAACCGATCCCAGCAGCCTAGATCAAATGTCAATGAAGTCCATGACTCTTATTCATTTGATATGGAATTGATTGGTAACAAACTTGATAAGGTGGACTTGGTTGCTAAGAGAATGGAAGAGTGGATGGCTGGCAATTCTATGAAGAACTCTCGATCCACTCAATCCCAAAATTTGAGATTCCATTCCTCACGAGCTCCTTCTGGACGAGAGTTCGTGAATCAACTCGATGCTGCTCAACCTGTGAGTCAGCATTTTTCGGAAACCCACGGGTTCCAAACTGGGGCCTTTGATCCCAGTTTTTCTGATCCTTCCCTTTCTCTCTCCATCCTCACCCTATGAGGATGTTGTGCTATACAAGAGAATGTTAGATCCAACCCCTACTCAAATGGCTATAATCCAGGTTGGAGAAACCACCCTAACTTCTCTTGGAAAAATCTGGGGCAACAAACCCAATTCCGACCTGGCAACTATGCTCTGCAATGACCAATGGGTCAGGGTCAAGTATATACTCAGTTGCCTCCGAATCAGGTCAATCAGCCAGCTTGGAATGCCCGTCAACCCACAGGGCAGGCTGATTTGAGCTGTCAAATGGTAGAGATGCAAGGATCCATGCTCCAGCTCATGCAGCAAATGAAAAACTCGCTGGACAACTTGCAATCCAGGCTCATTGCTAACTCTCGTCAACCCGGATCTCTACCATCCCAACCCGTACCTAACCCGCGAAATATTATGAAATCGGGCAACCAAGCCCATGGGTACGGAAATCAGAGGGACCCACACGCACATGTTCAGGTGGTTGAGCAAGGTTCCTTGTCCTCTTCTTCTTCTGCAAATCAACAATTCATGGTTAATCAAGCCCCTCCAATCTTTCCTAACCCTCCCCAAGACCCAAATTCTTATGCTTCTGCAAATTCTGTCACTTTGAGGAGTGGTAAGCAGACTTAGGATCCACAACCAAAATATTCTAATCTTTTAAATCCTGAAGAACCTGAGGAGAGAGAGGAGAATTCTAGAGGAGAAATCAAGGCTCAGGAACCTGATTCCAAAAATCTGACTCATGTTCCTTTTCCTAAAGCCTTAACCAAATCAAAGAAGAAGAAGTCTGTTGATAGCAATGAGGAGCTTCTAAATCTATTTAAGAATGTTGAGATCAATATCCCGCTCCTTGATGCTATCAAGCACATACCGGCTTATGCAAGATTTTTAAAGGAATTATGTACACAAAAGCGTAAGTCGAGAGAATCTATTCCGAGGAAGGTGCTACTCTCTGAGCAGGCTAGTTCTATTATCCTGCACTACCTCCCTCAGAAAAAGAGAAGTCCTGGTGCTCCATTGATTTCTTGCGTTATCGGAGATTACACATTTGATAAAGCACTTTTGGATCTGGGTGCATCCATCAACCTAATTCTGACTTCTCTTTACAAGAAGTTTGGGTTAGGTGAACTTCAGCCAACTTCATTAACGCTACAGTTAGCAGACCGCTCAGTCACAAACCCGCGAGGTGTTATTGAAGATGTTATAGTTAAGGTCAAGGATTTCTATTTTCTTGTAGATTTCCTTGTCCTTGACATGGATGTACCTGATAATTTGAGGAACACGCCCATCATTCTGGGGCGTCCGTTCCTGGCTACCGCTAAGGCCAACATTAATTGTGAAAGTGGTAGCATGGAAATCGTCTTTGGGGATCAACGAATGAAATTGGATATTTTTAAAGCGATCAATAAATTTGAGGATTGTGGATTTATTGAGGAACTTGATGAGGATACTGATAACATTGAAACTTGTTTGACAGTTTCTTCAATCGAAAGTTCCTCTTTGGATGATGAATTTGACCCGCAACCCTCTATAGCTGACCTGACATCTTCGGAAGAGGTTATTGATTTTGTTTACTCACAACCTCTTCCTCTTGATGAATCTTCAGCATCTACCCTACCATTAATCATCAACCTGCACCAGCTTGAATTGAAACCATTGCCTGAGAATTTGAAATATCAATTTTTAGGACCTCAGAATACGCTCCCTGTGATTATCAGTGCTAAATTGACAAAGGAGCAAGAGATTAAATTGATCAAGGTCCTAAAGGAACATAAGGAGACAATTGGTTGGACCATTCATGACCTCAGGGGGATCGAGCCATCTTACTGTAATCATAAAATATTTTTGGAAGATGGATCCCACCCTTCTCGCCAGATACAAAGGAGATTGAATCCAAATATGCGAGAAGTGGTCAAAAAGGAAATCATCAAGTGGCTCGATGCAAGAATTATTTATCCAATCTTTGATAGTCCTTGGGTAAGTCCCGTACAGATTGTTCTGAAGAAAGCCGGGATTACTATTGTGACTAACGAGAGAGGAGAATCTATCACAACTCATTCAGCTTCCTCTTGGAGAGTTTGTATTGATTACAGGAAGCTGAACACAACCACTAAAAAGGATCATTTTCCCCTGGCCTTCATTGATCAAATCTTGGAAAAATTAGCCGGGCAGAAGTACTTCTGTTTTCTTGATGGCTACTTAGGATACAACCAAGTTCCTATCCATCCCGAGGATCAGGAAAAAACTACCTTCACCAGTCCCTACGGAACCTTTGCTTTTTGTGGGATGCCTTTCGGGTTATGCAATGCACCTACAACTTTTCAAAGGTGTATGCTAGCCATATTTTCTGACATGGTGGGAGAGTTTATGGAAGTCTTCATGGATGATTTCTCTATTTTTGGAGAATCATTTGACTCTTGTTTGGCTAATTTGGAAATGATTCTTATGCGATGTATCAAAACACGATTGGTCCTTAGCTGGGAAAAGAGTCATTTCATAACCCAAGAAGGCATCGTTTTGGGTCATGTAATCTCTGAACGGGGAATTGAAGTGGATAAAGCGAAGGTTGATGCTATCGCTAAACTTCCTCCTCCCACATCTGTTAAACAATCCGATCATTTCTTGGCCATGTGGGATTTTATCGATGATTCATCAAGGATTTCTCGAAGGTTGCTCGTCCTTTGAGCAATCTTCTTGCCAAAGAAACGCCGTTTGTTTTTGACGAATCATGCCGAAAGGCATTTGATTTCCTAAAAAGGGCAGTCACATGTGCTCCAGTTTGGCAACCACCAATTTGGACAACCCCTTTTGAGATCATGACACGACGCTTCTGATTACGCAGTCGGGGCTGTCCTGGGTCAGAAAATTGATCGAAAGCCCTCTATCATCTACTACGCTAGTAAACTCTGGATGAAGCCCAGAGGAATTACACTGTTACTGAAAAGGAATTACTAGCTGTAGTGTTCGCTTTGGAAAAATTCAGGGCTTATCTCTTAGGGTCTCATGTTATCATCTATACCGACCACTCGGCCTTGAGACATCTCTTGGCCAAAAGGGATGCTAAACCCTGGCTTATTCGTTGGATTCTTCTTCTTCAAGAATTTGATCTTGAAATCAAGGATAAAATCGGGGTACAAAATGTGGTAGCGGATCATTTGTCGAGACTCCTAGGTGATTCTTCTTGTCCGGACATTCTGATTGCTGACACTTTTCCGGATGAACTATTCTCACAATTTTAGGTGTCCACACCCCATGGTTTGCTGACATTGTTAATTATTTGGCCGTTGGTCAAATTCCCCAGGATTGGACCAAGCAACAACGGGATAGACTCAAATCTAAGGCCAAATACTATTTCTGGGAGGACCCTGAACTGTATCGCATCGGCTCTGATCAGATTATTTGCCGATGCATATCGAAGAATTAATTCAACTGTATACTCGAGTTCTGCCATGCATCTGGGTGTGGACATTTCTCTGGGAAAAAGACGGTTGCAAAAATCTTGCAATCTGGCTTCTATTGGCCGTCTTTATTCAAGGATGCCCAGGATTTCTCAAGGTCATGTTCTCGATGTCAGGCACTCGGGAGCATAACTAAGAGAGATATGATGCCCCTAAACCCTATTCTTCCTGTCAAAATTTTTGATGTTTGGGGCATCGATTTCATGGGACCCTTTATTCCTTCATTTGGACATCAGTACATTCTTGTTGTTGTTGATTATGTGTCTAAATGGATTGAGGCGATTCCCACCCGAACCAATGACCACAAGGTGGTCATCAATTTTGTCAAGAAAAATATCTTCAGTAGGTTCGGGATTCCGAGGGCTATCATCAGTGATGGTGGCACTCATTTTACTAATGCCTAATTCCAAAATTTATTGGCCAAATACGGGGTTAATCACTGAATTTCCACACCTTACCATCCCCAGACGAATGGACAAGCTGAGATCTCCAATCATGAGATCAAGAACATTCTGCAGAAAATGGTTAGGCCTGATCTCAAGGATTGGACTCAAAAGCTTGAGGATGCTCTTTGGACCTACCATACGCCGTATAAAATGCCCATCGGCATGTCTCCATTCCATTTGGTGTATGGAAAGGCATGCCATCTACCCGTAGAGATTGAACATAGGGCATTCTAGGCAATCAAACAATGTAATTTAGATCTGAATCTAGCTGGGAAGACCAGGAAACTCCAACTATCTGAGTTGGAGGAGCTTAGAAATGATGCTTATGAGAATGCCAAGATCTACAAGGCTCGGACTAAAGATCTACATGATCAACTGATTCCCGCAAGAGCTTTGAGCCAAACTAGAAGGTCTGGTTATTCGATTCTAAACTTAAGCTCTTTCCTGGCAAACTTAGATCTAAATGGAATGGCCCATTCATAATTGACCAGATTTTTCCAAATGGAGCCATTCAGATTTCTGACCCAAAGACAAGTAACACATTTAAAGTCAATGGTCAACGTCTGAAGCCTGTTGTTGACCGTATTCTTCCAAAACCCGTCTCAAACTCAGTTGCTCTAGCCATTTCGTGACTTCTTTGGCTGGACTTCGCCTAGGTGACGGCATTAAACTCAGCAGTTGTACATATGACACAAGGCTGATATGAGCTTCATATTCAGGTGACATCTTTCATATTCTACCCTTTCTTTCATGTCTCTTTTTAAATGAGGACATTGCATCAGCTAGGCATGGGGGGGTGGATTCATTTTTGAATCATCTGGTCATCTTTGTGGAATTCATGTAAATTATTTTTCTCTTCTTATTTATACATAAAAAAAATCAAAATTAGGAAGGATTAGTTGGACATTAGGACTTTTCAATCCTAAGAACTTTTACATTAGGATCTGAACACAAAGACCTTTCAGGTCTTTGGACTTAATTAACCCGTGTATCCACTAAAATGTGGATTTTTCTTTCGAGTCCTCACCATCTTAATTCTATCGTAATTGGAATAAATAAGTTTGGGTGATAAGTACACGACTTATCAACCCACCCTCTGATTTGAGGGAATTTTTGAGTTTTAAGCATCTACACACTTTCTTTGCACAGACTCGTTGTTCGACGATTCTAATGGAAATTGGGTAGCTAATGAACCTTCTAGGGTGATATGGCTGGCAAGTTATCATGGGTAACAACCCATAGGTAGGTTGTCTAGAACCCAGTCACTAGACCTTTCTCTTTTTGCTGCCTTTAGGTAAATTTTAGACCAGGGAAGCCACTTAAAAAAAAAAAAACAAAAACAATCAAAAAGAAAAGGAGAAAAGAAAAAAAAGAAATAAGCCACACTTCGCCGCATGAGTATGGCTAGCAAGTTGTCGGTGGTAACAGCTCATCAACCGGTTATCCAGAACCCAGCTCAGTAAATGCACTAAAAATTCCCAAAAACACTTAGGAAGAAGCGGAGAAGTAGAATAAACTGAGGAGATATACACTGGATTCACCCTTGTGTTGACCCCGTAAAAAAATAGAAGTAGGGAGAAAGCTACCAGTTGTAAAGATACACCTTTAGGCAGAATTCTTTTTAGGTCACCTAGAGGCATAGAAATCCAAAGTCCATTTTAATTACCGGTCAATGAGTCTATCACGTTCACAATAAGATGCTTAAAACTTAGGGTTCTCATCAAATCATTAGTGAGTTGAATGGCTGTAGAAAGCCACTCTTAAACCCTAAAATTTGAAAATCCAAAAAATTAGAAAAGAGGAAAAAGAGAAAAAGAAATTTTCTTTGAATAAGGAGAGGGCTTGAGGCGATCTACATTTTGGCAGATACTCAGGCACTGTTGTGTCTCTGAAAGTTCAAATCCTAAGTAGACAATTTCTTAATGATTGAAAATAACTCATGCCCAAATAATCTAACCTAATTCTTTTATAAATAGCATATAGTTTTTGCTAGGGACTAGCAAAAGATAGGCATGGGGTATGCTGTAAACACATTTACACTACTTAAGATGTCTATTTATGCATGTTCTTAAGCATAGGATTGCATTGCATGCTATAAATATTGCATAACATGCATCATTTTGCATTTAGAGTAGTTTGAATAAAATGGAGGTTAATTGTCTCATTTTATGTCCTTGGATAGGGCAAACTTTTTATCGGGTCCTCAGATTGAAGATCCAACCATACAGATGTGATCAGGGCAACGATTGGAGTTCAACGACTCCAAGATCGCCCTAATCAGGCATCTGTAGCATCTAATAGTGACTGGGGAATCCTAGAAGATCAAGGGCTAAGATGGTGTAAATCCACACTTCAAACGGCAAATCCGATCGCACGGATGGATTCGGATTGATGATCGCAGCCTAACGATGCAAAAACCAAGTCAATTCGACACCCGTGGCACCATCTACAACATCCAGAAGATGGACGGCCAAGATGGCGCCATATCAGTCATCCAACCGGCCCCCAGCATCATCGCACCTTCTCTTCTTCAATCAGAGTGCCACTTCTCTGCCGTTGGATCAAGATCCAACAGCTGTGGATGCTGCGCCCTGAATTCATCCATGTGACCATCCGCGCTCCGCAGCGTAGTGGGCTAGGGAGTTATTGCGAGCAGCTGATGCGAGTTTGAGCCGCAGCGAGCAGGAGAAGGGCACGGGCGTGCGTCAGATCTTGATCGAGTGGCCGTCTACGCTCAATAGCGTCGACGCCCTATCGCACGCCCGCGCCTCATGCGGCATCGCATGCATTGGGGCGAGCGGGCAGTAAGGCGGGCAAAGACGCGATCTGGGCTATCCGATCATGGACAGCTGAACGTGTGGCGAGCGTTAGGCACGAGCAGACGAGCGAGCACGCACGTCCAATGCCCACTACGCCCACGTTGGGGCTTTAGCGATGGTTTTATCCGTCACTAAAGACCCCTTATTTAATGTTTTAAAGATGTAATGACCAATTTATCCCCACTCCTTGCAACTATAAAAGGAGACCCCCTCCACACGAAATTCCCATCCCTTCCTTCTCTTCTCTACCTCTCCAAAGCTCAAGAGAAGCTTGTCCCACACCCGGGATGCTCCATGCGAGATAAAGTCCAAATTTTCGTCCTCATTCAGAAGTGGATCCCGCAACGACGACGACGTGTTCCCCGTTCCCATTCTTCTGCCTCATCCTCCTTCGTCCTGCTCCGTCCTCCTTCGTCCATGCGTCGTCCCGTCCGGCTCGTCCTCCAAGCGATCGTCGAGGAGGATAACTTCTCTCTCCCATTCTTCTTTACAGCTTTCTAGTGTAGAATTTTCCTACTTTCTAGTGTAGCTGATTTCTCTCTTTCTAGTGTAATTCTTATTTGGCTTGATTGTATAAACATTTTGAAATATTGAATGCATGTTTTCTCTCTCTCTCTCTCTCTTTCTATCTCTCTTCCCTTTAGTCTGATAGCTTCATTGTAATTACATCACCTCGCTTTTCAAAAATTCTAAAAAAAATATAATTGCGAATATAGATCGACGTAGCCTCCTTGTGTTCGACTCGAAATTTAAATTTCGGTATAAATTTTATTTGTTGAACACGAGTTCTTTGCTTTCAAGCTACAATGACAAGGTTTTAAAAAAACCAAACACGTTAGCGTAGCAATTCGTGCATTCAACATCGTGCCATCATTTTTTACGGCGTTCCCATTTTATTAATGCCCAATTTAGAAATCTACTTGGAAAATATGGGGTTACACATCATATTTCTACACCTTATCATCCTCAGACTAATGGGCAAACTGAGGTCTCTAATCGGGAGATCAAAAAGTTCTTTTAAATGACAATCCGACCTGATAGGAAGGATTGGTCTTCCTGTTTAGATGAGGCTTTGTGGGCTTATAGGACTACCCACAAAACACCAATAGGCATGTCATCATACTGACTTGTTTACGGGAAACCCTGTCATCTTCCTATAGAAATTGAACACAAGGCCTATTGGGCAATTAAAGCCTGTAATTTAGACCTCACGAAGGCTGGTGATCATTGTAGGTTGCAGCTTAGTGAACTTGAGGAATTGAGTCATGATTCCTATGAGAGTTCAAAGCTGTATAAGGAGAAACTTAAAGCCTTCCATGATAGATATATTTCCCGCAAATCTTTTACACCTGGTCAAAGGGTGTTGCTTTTTGATTCTCGTTTGAAGCTCTTCCCTAGGAAACTTAGGTCTAAATGGCAAGGGCCATTTATTGTTGTTAAAGTCTTCGACAATGGAGCTTTCGAAGTCACCGAACCCAACAAGGATCAACCCTTCAAAGTTAATGGTCAACGTTTAAAACCTTTCTTGGAATCACATCCTTTAGGTCATGTTGGAGACTGTTACATGCTCCATTAGGGTTTGCTAACTTCCATCCACATTTTGTACATAGTTGTTTCCTGCTTTCTATACTTTTCTCTTTCCATACGCTTTCTGATTTTTCACTTCATCTTATACTGATTACCTTCAATTAGTCCGACTGTCCACTCTGAGCTTTGGTCATACTTGAAATCGTCTGCACTGAGATCTTTGATCTCCTCTATCTGAATCCTTCCATCACCCTACACTAAATGAAGTGTAATATCTTTTCACCCTTCTTACAATGAGGACATTGTAAAATCTTGGCTTGGGGAGATGTGAAATGAAATTTTCACTTCAAGTGTATGTGTAGAGAAAATATATAAAAAAATACATAAAAATTAAATACCCATGAAATTTTAAAAAAATGGAAATACCAAAAATTTTAAAAACTTCAAAATAAAAATATCATAAAAATTTAAAAATTTTGAAAAATTCATAAAAATTGGAAAATTGTATAAAACATAAAAACAAAAATATATAAATACAAAATTTTGGAAATTGAAAAATTAAAAAAAATTATAATAAAAGGGGTATTTTCATCTAGAATAAAGAAAAGAAGAAGAAAGAAAAAAATATATGTTTATATCAATAATTAAGAGCTTGATCTTTCTTTTAGGTCAGAAACCAAAATATATATATAAAGAATATATAGAGTATATATATAAGAGCATTAAATTCTTATTTAGATGTTTACTTTTAACATTTTGTAAAAACACACTTTTATTTGCAAAATTTTAAAATAAGATTTTATTTGAATTAGAATCTTTAAACCTTAAAGCTTTGTTTTTTTCTATTCTTACCCTGAAATTAAGAAACTAAGGAGTATTAAGTTCAAAACTTAAGTTTTGGAATTAAATTGTAACTTTTTAATCAATTAGATTAAGTAATCCTTTTGCTTTTTGAATATTTGATTTTATCATAAAGTTAAGTAAAAAGGCCAGATATTCAGAATTAATTAAGTAAAGAGTTAGCAAAATTTTAGTCTTCAAGTCTATTAGGCTATAGTTAGCTTAATCAACTAAAGGACATTTGGCTAGACTTGGAGAATTTTTGTCTTGACAGATCCTATAGGAGGAAACTAGAAGTTTAAAGAACCTGAGAGTGAATGGCTTTGTTGTCCAAGCTCTAGTTTGAGAGCTAAGTAACCTAAACATTCAAAAAATCACACACATAGAATTGTCTTGATGGCATCTGAGACCGCGAAAGCACAGAGGTTAAGAGATCAATTCTAAATCCTCTTTAGTCCAAGGATTTCTGTGGGGTGATTCTTGAAAGGGTGAAGGATGTGCCACTCACCTAGAAAAAGGATTTGGAGAATAAAGTTAGTAAGAAAAATGAGAAGGGGGCGAAAAATAAAAAAAAAATGAAATACAACACCCTGCAGTTAATTACCTCACTACAAATGGGTACTTATGCACTTTTTCCATAAAAATAAAGCATCTCGGTATAAATAGATGCTACCCTTCCTTCCATCAAATAAAAGAACACCTCTCTACATATGGGTGTTCTAACCTATAGAAAAAGTTGAAAAATATATGGAGATAAAAATTAGGAATAAGAGACCCAATGGTCCACCGGGGAGATATACACAAAAAGCATTGACCTCGGGATAGAAAACTAGTGAGGAGAAAGCAACCAAACCTGAGTAAGGCCAAGCCAAAGGCTTGAATTGGAATAATTTGGATTGGAAATTGATGTCTAAAGATTTGGATTTTTGCAAATTTGAATGCCTTTAGGACAACTCTTTTCACAAAGCACGGATGATTTAAAATCATAGCTACTGAACCTTGGTATTGGGCAATGAAGCCTAAGAAATTGGGTTTTGAGGATTTGCAGTTGAGACCTAAAGGAGAAGGATTGACAAAATCCTAGGTCTAGAAGTTTGTCCTTAGTGTTGTAGGCTAGTAGATTAAAGTTTTACTACTCTAAGTTTGATTAATGATGAATATCTGGTTAATTTTCTTAAACTTAGATTGATAAAAATCAAATATCATAAATAAAGGATTAACTTAAGACTATTGAGTTTTTGAGTTAAAATTTAATTTCCAACTCTTAAGTTTTGTTTTCTTAAAACAGTTTGAATTCAAAGTTTTTAAGGGTTAAGAATGGTTACAAAGAATAAGTGATTTTTGAGATTCTAATTTTTGCTAAAATTCTTGTTAACAACTCTGTTTTTTAATAAAGTGTGTTTTGAAGATGTTTTGAGTTTAAGTCTAAGTAAGAAAAATTTCACAAAATGCTCTGTATATTAGTTATTTATATTAAATCTAAAAAATTTTTAATTCTGACCTAAGCTTTCCTCTACTTAGTTCTTATTTATATTAATTTAAACCCAAGTGCTTTAAATTATCATATTTTTAGTTAATTTCACTAGGGACTAGCAAAACTTCGGCTTGGGGGTATAATGAGAAGCTCATCATGGTCTCTAATTACCCCTAATTGACTAGTCTTCCTAGTTAATTAACTAGAAATATGTAAATATATGGGTTAATTATTAAGGGATAAATAGTAAAGGACCTTAAAATAAGTTTAAAATGCTATATTATCATCCAATTAGTATTATTAATAATTTAATTAGAATTGGACTAGAAATATTATTAATAATTCATTTAATTAATGTGTTAACTAGTTCAAGTATAATATATACCTAAGTATGTAATAACTTAAGTAACATTACTTAATTAAATAAATTAATCTAAAAAGGTCAAAAATGTAAATTCAAGGTCTAAATATAATAATTGTCTTATTTATAATGATTTATAAAAAGTTGAAAAAGATTTAAATTAAAATAAACCTTGAAAACCTGAGTTTACATTTTAGTCCTTATATTTTATTTCAATCAGGTCCTTATTCTTCATTTAAGTCCTCAACTTTCACTACGAACAAGTCCCTGAAACTTCTTCTTCTTTCCTTCAACCGTCTGGATGGTTGACGATAGGAGGTGCATCCACCATTTGATCACCGCTCATCCAACGTCATTCCTTCTTCTTTAAGCTCCTAGAGCTTGTGCTCAGCATCTCCTTTTCATCCACTGGTCTGGATGATGCTAAAATCCTATTTTAGGGTTGGAGATAACCTCACTGGCATTGGAGAAGAAGCTGGTGGTTACTCCACTCCTAGCCTTTTCTCCGTCCAGATTCCACCTCCATCTCAGCTGCCGTCACCTATAAATACCCCTCCACACCCTCGATTTTCACTAAGTTAGCTCCCTTCCCTCTTCTTCAATGAGCCAACCCGATAAGCTATTCTCTCTAAACTCTGGCGACCTTCCTCCATTTCATCCATCTTCCTCCATCCATCTTCGATAGCTTTGGACCTCCGCCGAAGTCAGCCGAGTCTTCTAACACAAGTGTTGACTAGGAGCTCCTCTGCTTCACCTCACAATTGCCCGCCGGACTCTTTCACCAACCCTCTGATTTCCAGCTCTATTATGAGCCATAGATGAAGATCTCCTATCCCCTTTGTCCAGGTAACAGTAGATTAGGTACGTAGATTAGTTAGGTTAGTAAGTTAGGTAGATTAGTTAGCTGTAATGTTAGTTTTTCACTCGTCTTCCTCAGCTCCGGCGAGCTCCTTGAGCTTGTCAGGAGCAATTCTTTTTTCTTTTTAAGTCACCGTTCACCTTCTCACACTTTCAATGAACATTTCTATCATCCTTAATTACTCAATTGATCATCTAATCGACTAAACCAACTCCACCTCCACCAACTACTCCTGCTGTCCATGCTAGTAGTAGTTGAGCTATATCCACCATCAATGGATCCTCCATCATTTATTCATCACCTAAGGGCCTTAATCCTCACTTTAATGTAAGTAATTACCCCCTATAACTTAAGCACCCAATTTTAATTAATCTCCTGATCTCGCTGTCAATGGCGGCTCAGGAGAAGTTTAAATCATTAATTATACATCTATATATCATCACAAATACCTGTTTGACTTGTTTTCTCCACTCAATTGATTGGGAAAACAAGTTCTGAGCCTAATCCAAGTCAGAACTTCTCTAAAATGAATTTACTGTTTAATCTTCACTTTAATGAACAATTGATGAAATTAATTTGTTCTTGAGGTTCCTTGTGACCTCAGGAAGCTTTTTTAAATCATCAATGTCACAATTTCACAATTTTTGTATAGTTTCACCTTTTTTTGAACTCACCGGAGCTTCGGCGAGCTCCGATGAGTCAAACAAGCTCTTCAAACTGTAGAACTTAGTGTGAAGCTCGAGATCAACGATTTGAGGTTTATTGATCATGCGGAGACATTTTAATTGAGGTTTTAGTGCTTGGAGCTTCTGTTAGGTCTTCATCTTCTCCAACTCCGGCAGAGTTGGAGATGTCTGACAGTTAGGTTTAAACCTTGTTTAAAAGATCTAAAAGCACCAGTGCCTTGCCCTGAGACTATTTCCATGATTCAATCACTGTAACAAACCTTGGTTTGTCCTGATGAATAGACACCCTTAGAAGCTCAGGCGACAGGCCTGGAACCCTAGAAACCTTGGTTGAATCATCTTTCTAAGGGTTTGAATCTGTTCCTGTGATTGAAGAGAAGATGTTTAAGGCTTTAATTTCCTTTGAAATAGTGAAATCAGAAAGTCAAAATTTGAGGCTAATTTGCCAAACTAAAGTCTGATCCTTGGATTTTGATTCAAACAGACAAATTAAGGAGTTCAAGTTGTTGCTGAGATGTTTGTGAATGATTTAGATATGATTTGGATGAGCTCTGATCAACTATATGGTAGAATTTGATTTCTGTCAGTTTCGGTTGTTTTTGAACCCAAACTAACGACAGTGGATTTTTTATGAGATTTTAATGGAAAATCTGCCCAGACAGATTCATAACAACCTTTAGAGGTTGTTTAATTTGATTCAATAAGACTTTAGCTATCTGTTAGACCTTTCAAAACTTGAATCACAGTTCTTAAGCTCCCTGGAGAAGCTTTTATCTTCTGCACCTTCCCTGAAGCTCCTTAGAGCTCAGTACCTCCACCAACAGCCATGGAATTACCCTCTAAATCCCTTCAATCTTCATCTAGAAGTGAAAGACCTTTTGTAGACCTTCGAGCTAAAAATTCCACTCTGTAGGCCAAAATAGTTGTAGTCAACCCAAGACCTTCGCCCTTCAATCGAAGAGCTTAACCTTCCCTAAGTATCAAATTGATACTTCAATCATGTAGAACAACTCAAGAGCTTTCCAGCAAGCTTTTATTTGCTTGGAACGAAGCTCTGAGCTGGCTGGAATCGTCATTTGAAGTTCGGACAGGGAGGGGGAAACTTAGTCTCGATAGGACTAAAGCAGTCGCATGGGTATAAAACTAATTTGTGATAAGGGCTTCTCAATCGACAGTGCATGGTGCAAAGAAACGAACTGAGCATTGGGTGTGTGTGTGGGTGAGTGCAGTGCGCATGCCCGGGCGTGTGTGCACTTGTGGGCATGCGAGTGTGGGCCTGTGAGGGCATGTGCATGGGTTTGGGAGGCCGTGAGCCGTATGGGCTTGCGAACCGAAAATAAATCGAAAGTAAAAACCAGGCTTGAACCTAGTAGGATCTGGTCCCACCCTGAGAAGGGTGCTGTGTATCCCCAACCGGTCCAAGCCGCCAATTAAAAACCTAATTTTTGGTTGAAATAGTTAGACCGATTTGGTTCAGAAGGTCTGCAAGAGTTCAGAAGGAAAGGATGCTAAGGTGAAGAAGAAGAGGAGAAGAAGCAAAGGAAAGGAAGAGAAGGAGAAGAAAGAGAGAGCTCATAGAGATAAAGGAAGGTTAAACAGGCAAGTGCTTAAGAGAAAAGGCAGAGTAAGGAAGACAAGAGAAGAAAGAAAGAAAAGAAGACATGTAAAAGAAAGAGCTCGAGAAAGATTAAGGAAAAGATTAAGAAGAAGATTAAGAAATAAGTTAAAAGAAAAGAGAAAGAAAGAGAAAAAGGTAAAAGAAGAAGAGAAAGAAAGAGGCTGAAGACAAAGAACAGAAATAAATG
Source organism: Thalassia testudinum (assembly GCA_037157565.1). Taxonomy (NCBI): domain Eukaryota; kingdom Viridiplantae; phylum Streptophyta; class Magnoliopsida; order Alismatales; family Hydrocharitaceae; genus Thalassia; species Thalassia testudinum. The sequence goes on from JAZHRO010000080.1 coordinate 3,166,270, forward strand.
ATTTAATTTCTTGCATATTATTCATTCCTTTTGTGCTTAATGTTGTAATAAGGCATATTTCCATTAGAATTACTTTTTCTTACCTTAATCACTTGAAATAAAAATAAAACATGTTTAATTGTTGTTAGAGAAGATCATTTGTGTAAATGTGTTTTCTTATGGAATTTTGCATATCCTTTTAATTTGAAATCATTAAGCAAAATTCATGTTCTTAAAATAAATTTAATTATACTTTTTATAAGTAGCTTAGACTTAATGGTGAATTCTAATTAAGTTATACCTCCCAGTGAATGACTTGGACTCAACCAGTTAAAAGAAATAAAATCTAAAATGTTAGGTTAACTTGACCCTATACTACTTAATCAACATAAATTCAAGTTGACCTAAGTTACTTTCTTCTGCACATAATTAAGCATGATTAACTTAATTAACTGTGTTGAAAAAAGATGACGATCACCCCCCACCTAAGCCATCACATCGTCCTCAAGCAAGGATGCACCTCGACCGTTGGATCTTCATCTAACGGCCAAGGTGCACGCGAATGCACCGCCCTCCACTCGACAAATCATCGCTTTGGCACAACGGTGAGGACAAATGCTCTCAAACAGTGAGCACGAGTTCGAGCCACGATTCGCCACACCCGCTACAGTGCCACCTGCAATAGGGCCACTTGATCTCGATTGAGCGGTCAAGATTCTCCACGTGCGATCCGATGCCACCCACTGAAGTGAAGGCACATGCCAGATCGCACGTGTGCCATCTGGGGAGTGCATTTAAGACGACCAGGAGCGACGCCCACCATCCGATTCTCACAATCGTGCGAGGTGCGCGGTTCAAATCATAGCATACGTGATTTGCGGGTGAGCCTCAGCCGTGCGATGCCTCATCTGACAGTTGCCAGCGCACACGCCAACAGTGCGAATTTCAAACGGCTGCGAGCACGCATTCTCCTCTTGCTTTAGAGCCATCCACGCCTGATCCAACGGTTGACGATCGCCATGCATACGACAGCTGTGGCCAAGCATCCAAGTGCTAGCCAAGGCAAGTGAATGCTTTAGCGACATCTCTGGCGGGTCATTAGCGATGCCTTAAATGTCACTAAAAGCTCATGTTCGCAAACCACCTCCATTCCACCACTATATAAACACCCCTACATCCCCCATTCCAAACCATCTCTACCTACTCTACTCCCACCTACTCTTAAGCTCTAGTAGCCTACCAAAGCTCCATTAGAGCTTACTCTCAAGCTTCAAAGGCCTCCTATTAGTGTAGCAGTCCTTTATCCCACCAAATATTCGTCCCTCATCCCATCACCTTCATAGGTTGCCTTGGAGCCATCCTCCCACCTCCATTCCAGTAGCAGATCATCTCTGCCTCCTTATGTCCATTCTAAAGCCTCGGTGAAGCATTCCTCTACCTGGCATCCTCCTGCATCTCACCTCCATCGTCCCGCTACTCAACTCCTTCGTCTAAGCTTCCGCCAGGCGCCATCGTCTCACCGAATACCCGATTCTGGAGATTCCTTCTCAGCTCCCTCTCTTTTTATGCTTTCGTAGATTATTGTAATAGACAATTGTATAATATATCATATCTGTTCTATCTCTCTTATGAATTTATTATGCTTGTCTTTTTATTTCAAAAACACAAGAAAATAACAAAACATAAAAATACCGAGAAAAAAAAGAAGCACGGTTTACAAGCAAGGTAAACATCGCCTCCCTGTGTTCGACCTAGGATTCCCTTGGAGTTTTGGTAAAATTGTATTTAATAACGAGTTTTATGACTACGACAACGGGTTCCTCCAAACCTGATTGCTATCACGTGAAACACGTTCATCATTTTGGCGCCATTACCGCGGAGGCAACAGAATTCACTTTCTTAATTTCTGCGATTCTTTGCATTTACATATTACTAACCCTGCTTATCTCTGATCTATTGTCTTGTAGATACCCTAGCATCGAGATCCAAGTGCAGTAGACCAGAGTAAAGTGTAGGTAGAGTACATTGTAAGTTCCCCCCACATTTCCCCCCACTAGTTTCATTTCGCCACACTCATAACCAAGACTAAATCTATTTAGGTGCTTGCATAAACCCTAAGATAGAATTGTTTATCATGTTTGCCACCTCCACTCATTTCTCCCCGACATTTATATATAAAAAAAACAAAAAGATACTTTCTGTGGGACAAATCAATCTACACACTTTATACACGCACATTTGAGGCACATAACCTAACTTGATTTTCATCTACTCAACCGAGATTCTAACCTATGGAATCGGTACACCAATTCAACACATAAAGGAGTAAAAATCATATTAGGTTAATCACCTTTCTGTATGCCTTAATCGGTGGTGCATTTGGGCCGATTGATTGAATTGTTCATGCCACACCACCTAATTTAAAAGAAATTCATTTTGTAGCTGTCCCATAGGATTCAATATTTATGTCAAGCTAGGCACTTCATATTCTTTTAATTTATAAAGGAAAAAAACACTTGAACTCGTGCTATCAAAACTTAGTTTGCCTCACAAAACTTTCTTGAATACACCTAATACTTGAATCCCAAAAGCTACTAAGCAAGATTCGAACCCTAAAACTCACCACATCATTAATAATCTTGCTTGAAAACTTCTTAGTTGTGCACATTCACACATTCTCAAACAAATCATTAAGGGCACAACCCATTAAGGGTCCATCACATTCCTGAAGCACCAATGTCCCAAGCCTAACTAAAATTGATTAGATGTTGGCCCTAAAGATTGGTTTGCACATCGAAATCTAGATTGAGATCATTCACGATTAACCAACTTATACTAGTTAATCGGAAGTCTAGCTAGGGGAGTAGCACCAAACGACCACGGTTGGGGGGTACATTAGGAACCGGAGGCACAAGCCAAAGGAAGAACCTTCTCCCCAGTCCCTCCTTTTAACTGGTTGGATTGCCTGGACATAAGTAGAGTAAATCGTTCATAATCTTAGGATGGATTCTGAGAGTCTGTTGACCTTTAGGCTACCCAACCTATGGACAAGCTTGTATTTTTGTGTTGCAGGGATCTTTCTCTTCCCCATTGTTGATTAGGAAAACTATGCGTTCGGAGTTATATTCGAAAACCCATCGTTGTAGTTTGAGTCTCGAGAAAATCCGTTGAACAGATAAAATTTATACCGAAAATCCATAAAAAAGTTCTGAGTCGAACACAGGGAGGCTACGTCGATCTCAAAATCCGCAATTATATTTTTTTTGTATTTTTGTTTAAAAGGTGAAATAATCACAATGGAATCAATATAAACAATAAGAGAGAGAGAACAATCACTTGGTATTTGAATAATGTTTAAAAACTAAGAAAGCGGGAAATGATTACACTAGAAAGAGGAAAATTATTACAACTAGAAAGTGGGAAATTCTACTCTAGAAAGCGATAAAAGAAAGGAGAGAGATATTATCCTCCTCGATGACTACTTGGAGGATGAACCGGATGGAGGCGATGTCTGGAAGATAGAGGATGAGGAGGGAAGAAGGAGAACTAAGTCGGAAGAATGGGAATGAGGCAGCATGTCATCGTCATCATGGGATCCACTTCCGGAATGGGGGTGAAAACTTGGTTTTAGCTTTTGAGGAGTATCCCAGGTGTGGGACAAGCTTCTCTTAAGCATTGGAGAGGGAGATAGGAGAAGGAAGGGATGAGAAATTCGTAGGGTAGGGGTCTCCTTTTATAGTTGCAAGGATTGGGGGCATTTTGGTCATTACAATATCAAAAACATTAATATGGGACCTTTAGTGACGGGCTTAAACATTGCTAAAGGTTCGTCGTGGGTGACGTGTGCACGCATTGCGCTCGCTCGCTCCTCTTCCGCGCCTATAACGCCCACGCACGTTTGGGTGACATCAGCCGTCCAATTGTGAGATCGGACGGTCGAGATCTTCCTCACAGCGCCCGTTCAAAATGCCTCTGTCATGCGCCCGCGTGCTATGAGGCATGCAAATGCACGTCATCACATGCATATGCGATCGAAGAATCCTTTGCCCGCCATGTCTCCTCCCCTCAGCCGCCCGATCTTCATCTGATGGCCGAATCGCACCCGTGCCCATTTGAAATGAGGCACTCAGTGCGGCTCGAACGCACGACCCCTACATTGCCCACAAGGGCACGACCACTACGTTGAGGCCTCATCTTTGTCGTGCGGAGGATTTAAGCTTGCGGATCTGTGACCGTTGGATGGGCATCCAACGGTGGAGATTCGTCGACCGAGTGAGGAAGAAAAGTAGAGGCGGGTCTTTGGGGTTGGTTGGGCAGCTGAGATGGCGCCACATGGTGCCATCTTGGCCATCCATCTTCTGTGTGTACGTGGTGCCACCTTGATCGTCCATCTTCTGTGTGTTGTAGATGGTGCCACGGGTGTCAGATTGGACCGATTTTCACGTCGTAAGGCTGTGATCATCAATTTGAACCCATCTGTGCGGTCGGATTTGCTGTCTAAAGTACAGATTGACACCATCTTAGCCCTTAATCTTTAGGGTTCCTCAGTCTCTATCTAATGTTATGGATGTCCGATCAGGGTGATCTTAGAGTCGTTGAACTCCAATCGTCGCCATGATTAGATTCATATGGTTGGATCTTCGATCTGAGGCCTCGATTAACAAGTTGCCCTGTCCCTAGCCATAAAAGGAGACAATTACTATACAATTTATACAACTTGACCTAAATGCATGATTATGCATGTTATGCAATATTTACAATGTATGATTCTAATATGACACTAAGAACATGCATTAATAGACATTTTTGGCTATTTAGATGTATGCACATCACACCCCCGTGCCTATCTTTTATCAGTCCCTAGCAAAAACTATATGCTATTTACAAAAGAATTAAGGTTGAATTATCTGGGCACAAGTCATTTTCAACATTAAGAAATTTTTACTTAGGACCTGAACTTTCAAAGACACAACAACACCTGGGTATCTGCCAAAATGCAGACCGCCTCAAGCCCTCACCTCATTTAAGGAAAGATCTCTTCTAATTTTTTTGGATTTTTGAGTTTAGGGTTCAGAGCGGCTTTCTACAGCCATTCAACCCACCCAAGATTTGATGAGAACCATAAGTTCTAAGCATCATTTTGGTGAATGTGATAGACTCATTGATCGGCAATCAGAATGGACTTCAGGTTTCTACGCCCCTAGGTGACTGATCATGTGGTTTCACTCAACTCAGTAATTAAGTTAATTTCACTTAATTAAGAGTAGAAGAAGTCACTTAGGTTAACTCGAAATTGTGTCGGTTGTGTAGTATAGGGTCGAATTAACCTAACATTTTAGAAATTTTTACTGGTTGAGTCCATGTTGTTCACTGGGAGGTATAATAATTTTCTCCAAATTCACCAATTTTCTTTTATTTCTCTATAAGTTTAGGAGGTATAACTAGTTTGATTTTTAAAACATGAATTTTGTCAAAATATTTAAACTATAAAGAATATACAAAATTCCATATGAAAAACATATTTACTCAAAATGATGTACTTTATTAACAAGTAAACATGCCAGTTTTCTAATTTTATTGCAAAAGAAATTAAGGTAGTTAAAAGTTATTCTATTAAAACATGCCTTTTTACAATTAAAATAAAAAGTAATGATGCAAGAAAAGATTTTTTTCATTTATTTTCTTTAGCCTCTCGTCTTCTCTCTTTCTTTCTCTCTCTCGAGCTCTCTTTCTTACCTTTCTATTCTGTTCCTATCTTCTTCTCTTCCTGTCTCTTATTCTCTTTTCCTTAGTTTGTTCCTTAGTAGTGCCTGTGCTCCTTTCTTTCCTTTCAGCTTCAACACTTAGCATTTTTACCATCAGCTCTTCTTTTCCTAAAGTCCTTTAGTTGAACTGGGTTTTTTACTTTTTAACCAAAAATTATTTTATTTGCTGTGAGGTCCTTTCGAGGATACACAGCACCCTGAGACCAAGGTGGGACCAGACCCTACTCGGTCCTCGCCTAATCTCAATTAGGTTCGTTTTAGGTTTATTTCATATGGTTCATAATCTCGAGCCAATTCGGCTCAACCCAGCCTCCCAGGCCTCTCGCCCACCCAGGGCACATTCTCGCTCACTCCCCCAAGGGTGCACACCCGTAGGCACATAATCCCGCACACACACACACATGCTCAGATAGGATCAGATCGGTAACTGGTGTGCTGAGCGCTGACAACTGAAGAGGGTATACAACAAATTGCTTTTATCCCCATGCGTGCACTCAAAATCCGACGATGTGGGACTAATATAACCCCTTCCAGACCCAACTTCAAATGATCATAACTTCCTATTCATAGCTCCAAATCGAGTGATTTCAAGTTTGTTAGAAAGCTCTAAGATAGATCTATACAATTGCATGGTCAATTTAAGGTTTTGAAGATGTTTTCCTCTTCAATTTGAAAAGTAAAATCAGGGCTTCCTATGGGTTATTAAATGCTTGGAAAGTGAAATTATATCTACAGAGTCCACAGATAGACTTTTCTCTTATTTTAAAGGTTTGTACAAGTTCTACAAGTAATTCCACATCTGTTAGAGTAGTCTTTAAGCTCTTAAGACCTTCAGGAACAACAGAGAAGCTCTTCACTTCTCTGAAAGCTTTAGAGTTTAGATCTTCAGATGTCATTATGTGCAACAGACACTTAAGAATGCTTCTAATCAATTTAAACTAATTCTAAGGGTTATAATTAACTCATCCGGGCAAGATTCAAGTTTAAATTTCAACAAAATGGCACTGCTATTGGTTTGGGTTCAAAAGTAACCCAAATTGACATGATTCAAATTCTCAAACATTTATTCACCTGAGCTCACTTAATTCTTTCTAAAACCCTCAAACAAGTTCCCAGAAAGAACTTAACTGCATCAATTCCTCAGATTGAACTCAGAAACAAAGTTTCCTGCTCAGGCTTGTCTATAAAGGCCTCATGTTTGACTTTCTGTTCAAAGCTTTTCCACAGGAAATCAAAGCCTCAATTAGAGTCTCCTCATGATTAGAAACTTATTCAAATCTTCAGGTAAGTGTTTTGACTCTTATTCCTAGGGTTTCAGGCTCGCCGCCTGAACTTGAAAAGGTGTGTGCTCGTTATAGCCATTCAGATGTTATTACAGTGTTCTAAAGGTTTAAACAGCTTCAGTGCATTGCACTGAAGCTTCTGAGTTCCTTAAATGCTTCTTATGTCTCTTTATCAGACTTTTCCAACTCTGATGAAGTCAAATGTATAGTTCCATACATTAAAATCTCAATTAAACATCCTTGAAATAATCAGTGATCCACATTATACCATTCTGGAGCTTCTCAACAAATTCTAGAGGCTGAAATACAAATTTGGCTCGTCGGAGCTCGCCGGAGCTCTGGTGAGTCCAGAAAATAAGAAAAGTGTGTACAGATTGCTAAAACTTGCCATTTTTTATTTAGAAAGGATCCTGAGGTTGCAAGGAACCTCAGTATCAATTTTAATTCCTCATTATTTCTTTAAATGTAAGATTTGACCTTGAAATCATTTCTTTAAAAATTTGATTTGAAATAAGCTCAGGACTTGTTTAACCACTTGATTGAGAGATTAAAACAAGTCAACAAGTAATAGTAGTCATAATTATATAGTTAATTAATAGTTTGAACTGTTCCTGAGCTGCCATGGACAGCGAGCTCAGGAACTTAATTATATTTGGGCGTTTAATTTATATGTGGTATTTATAAGTATTATAGTGTTGATTAGGGTTCTAAAGTGGTGAATAGATGATGAAGAACCCTATGAAGGTGGAATTAGGTTGATTACTATCACCATGGACAGTGATAGTAATCGGTGAAGGTGGGATATGAATTAGGCGATTAGGTGATTCAATTAAATGATTAAGTGATTTAGAAATGATCATGGAAGTTAAAGGAAGGTGTACAGTGAATTAAAAAGACAAGATTAAAGCTCTGGCGAGCTCAAGGAGCTCACTGGAGTCAGAGAAGATGAAACTAAAATCTAAAATTACATCTAATCTAACTAACTAAACTAACTAACTAAGTAAGCCTACTCCTACTCCTACTCCTAATCTACTGTTACCTGGACGAAGGGGTCAATAGGGTTCCGCCGAAGGTTCATAGCGGACGACGAAATCAGAGGGTGGAAGAAAGATCTCCGGCAGGCAGATTTGAGGTGGTGCGGAGGTTCCTTGGGTCGGCGCCTGTGTCAGAGACGCGGAAGACCACGGCGGATCTCCTCGGCTGATTAAGATGGACGGAGGGAGTCAGAAAGTGGAATGGAAAGTTGTCGGAGTTTTGGACGAATCGCCTATCGAAGTCGGCTATAGTGTTAGAAGAGGGAAGGAAGACAACTTGAGTAAAATCCGAGGTGTAAGGGGGTATTTATAGCAATTGGCAGCGAAGAGAATGGCGGGGTCTGGCCGAAGAAGGAGCTCGAGGAGCTTAACCTCCGTCATCGTCTCCGACGATGGTGAGGTTATCTCCCACTGAAAAATAGGATTCCTAGTTAATCTAGACCGGTGGATGAAGTGGAGGTGGTGAGCGCAAGCTGCAAGATCTTGGACAAAGAAGGATGATGTTGGCAGGGCGATAATCGCGCGGTGGGGTGACTCTCTGCCGCCAGCCATTCATTCGGCTGAAGAAGAAGACGAAGAGGGACTTAAATGAAATAAAACTTAAGGACTTGTGTGAGAAATAGCAACCCGACTGTAATGAAAAGTAAGGACTAAAATGTAAACCCAGGTTTTGAAGGTTTATTTTAACTTAGATCTTTTTCAACTTTTTATATATGTTAGTAAATAAGGTAAATATTATGTTTACACCTTGAATTTACATTTTTGACCTTTTTAGGTTAATTTATTAGATTAAGTAAAATTATTTAAGTTATTATATACTTTGGTATACATTATATTAAAGTTACTTATCTTATTAATTAAGGGAACGATTAATAGGATTTCGAGTCCAATTATTATCTAAATATTAATAATGTTAATTGAATGATAAAATGTCATTTTTAACTTATTTTAAGGTCCTTGACTAAATATCACTTATTTTATAATTAACCCTTATATATTCATACCCTTAGCTAATTAACTAGGAAGACTAATTAATTAGGGGTAATTAGAGATTGTGATGAGTGTCTCATCAGTGACCTTAAAAAGAGTTCTGCCTAAAGGTGTATGTATACGACCGGTAGCTTTCTCCTTTTATTTTTTATGGGGTCAACACAAGGGTGAATCCAGTGTATATCTCCCCAGCTTATTCTACTTCTCTGCTTCTTCCTAAGTGTTTTAGGAACTTTTATGCGCATTTCTTGAGTTGGGATCTGGACAACTAGTCAATGAGCTATTACCACCGATAACTTGCTAGCCATATTCGTGCGGCGAAGTGTGGCTTATTTCTTTTGTTTCTTTTTCTTTCTTTTCTCCTTCTCTTTTTTTTCTTTTTCTTTTCTTTTTGAACTTTTTTTTTCTCTCTCTTTTTTTAAAGTAGGTGGCTTCCCTAGTCTAAGTTTTACCTAAAGGCAGCAAGAAGAGAGTGGTCCTGTGATTGGGCTCTGGACAACCAACCTATGGGCTGTTACCCACAATAACTTGCCAACCATATCACCCTAGAAGGTTCATTAGCTACCCAATTTCCACTAAAAGTGTCGAACAATGAGTCAGTGACGAATAGTGTGTAGATGCTTAGACATAAAGTTCCCTCAAATCAGAGGGCGGGTTGATAAGTCGTGTACTTATCACCCAAACTTATTTAATAAAATTATGATAGAATTCAAGATGGCAAGGACTGGATAAACAAATCCACATTTTAGTGGATACCTGAGCTGATTAAGCCCAAAGACTTGAAGGGTCTTAGTGTTCAGATCCTATGTAATATTTCCTAAGATTGAAAGGTCCTAATGTTCAAGTATTCCTTCCTAATTAAATTTTTTTTATTTATATATAAGAAAATAAGTAGAATTTACAAGAATTCCATAGAGTTGACAAAATGATTCAGAAATGAATCCACCCCCCCATGCCTAGCTGATGCAATGTCCGCATTGAGAATAAAAGACATGAAAGGAAGGGTAGAATGCCGAAGATATCACCTAAATATGAAACTTGGGTCAACTATGAGTCAAATTGTTCAACTGCTGAGTTTAATGCCGTCAGCTAGGCATAGTCCAGCCAAAGAAGTCACAACATAGCTAGAGCAACCGTGTTTGAGATGGGTTCTGGAACAATATGGTCAATAACAGGTTTCAGACGATGATCGTTGACTTTGAATGAATTACCCATCTTTGGGTTAGAGATCTGAACAACCCCATTTGGAAATATCTAATCGATAATGAACGCGTCGTTCCATTTCGACATAAGTTTGTTTGGAAAGAGCTTACGTTGATAATCGAAGAGCCAAACCTTCTGGTTCAGCTCAAAGCTCTTGCTCGAAATCAACTGGTCATGAAGAGCTTTGGTCCGAGCCTTGTAGATCTTGGCATTCTCGTACACGTCATTTCTAAGCTCCTTCAACTCAGATAGTTGGAGTTTCCTGGTCTTCCCAGCTAAACTCAAATCTAGATTACATTGCTTGATTGCCTGAAATGCCCTATGTTCAATTTCTACAAGTAAATGGCATGCCTTTCCATACACCATATGAAACAGAGACATGTCGATGGGCATTTTATACGTCGTACGGTAGGCTCAAAGAGTGTCCTCAAGCTTTTGAGTCCAGTCTTTGCAATCAAGCCTAACCATTTTCAGCAGAATATTCTTGATCTCCCGATTGGAGATCTCGGCCTGTTCATTTGTCTAGGGATGGTAAGGTGTGGAGATTCTGCGATTAACCCTGTATTTTGCCAACAAATTACGAAATTGAGCATTAGTGAAATGAGTGCCACCATCACTGATGATGGCCCTCGGAATCCCAAACTGGCTGAAGATGTTCTTCTTGACAAAATTTATGGCCACGTTGTGGTCATTGGTTCTGGTGAGAATAGCCTTGATCTACTTGGACACGTAATCAACAGTGACGAGAATGTACTGGTGTCCAAATGAAGGGAGGAATGGTCCCATGAAATCGATGCCCCAAACGTTGAAGATTTTCATGGGAAGAATCAGGTTTAGAGTCATCATGTCTCTCTTGGTTATGCTCACAAGTGCTTGGCATCGAGAACACGATGTCAAGAATTCTTGGGCATCCTTGAATAAAGACGGCCAATAGAATCTAGATTGCAAAATTTTTGTGGTCGTCTTTTTCTCGGAAAAGTGTCCACCACACACAGATGCATGGCAGAACTCGAGTATACTCTTGAATTCATTCTCTGGAATGCATCGACAAATAATTTGATCAGAGCCAATGCGGTACAATTCAGGGTCCTCCCAGAAGTAATATTTGGCCTCAGATTTGAGTCTATCTCGTTATTGCTTGGTCCAATCCTAGGGGATTTGACCAACGACCAAGTAATTAACGATGTCAGCAAACCACGGGGTTTGGACACCTGAAACTGTATGGATAGTTTCATTCAAAAAAGTATCAGCAATTGGAATGTTCGGACAAGAAGAATCACTCAGAAGTCTCGACAAATGATTCGCCACCACATTCTCTACTCCAGATTTATCCTTGATTTCAAGATCAAATTCTTGAAGCAGAAGAATCCATTGATTAACAGTGTAGTTCCTCTGGGCCTCATCTAGAGTTTTACTAGTGTAGTAAATGATAGAGGGCTTCTTGTCAATCTTTTGACCCAAAACAGCCTTGACTGCGTAATCAGAAGCGTCGATCATGATATCAAATGGGGCTGTCCAAACTGGTGGTTGCAACACCGGAGCACAAGTGACTGCCATTTTAAGAAAATCAAATGCCTTATGGCATGGTTCGTTGAAATCAAATGGCGTATCTTTGGCGAGAAGGTTGCTCAAAGGACGAGCAACCTTCAAAAAGTCTTGATGAATCTCTTGTAGAATCCCACATGACCAAGAAATGATCGAATTTGTTTGACAGATGTGGGAGGAGGAAGTTTAGCGATAGCATCAACCTTCACTTTGTCCACATCGATTTCTCGTTCAGAGATTACATGACCCAAGACAATGCCTTCTTATGTCTTGAAATGACTCTTTTCCCAGCTAAGGACCAATCTTGTTTTGATGCATCGTTTAAGGATCATTTCAAGATTAGCTAGACAAGAGTAGAATGATTCTCTAAAAATAGAGAAATCATCCATGAAGACTTCCATAAACTCCCCCATCATGTCTGAGAATATGGCTAGTATACACCTTTGAAAAGTCGTGGGTGCATTGCATAAACCGAAATGCATCCTACGGAAAGTAAAACTTCCATAGGGACAGGTGAAAGTTGTTTTTTCCTGATCCTCGGGATGGATAGGGACTTGATTGTATCCTTAGTAGCCATCAAGGAAACAGAAGTACTTCTGCCCGCCAAGTCTTTCAAGGATTTGATCGATAAAGGGCAAAGGGAAATGATCTGTTTTCGTGGCTGTGTTCAACTTCCTATAATCGATACAGACCCTCCAAGAGGAAGCTAAACGAGTTGTAATAGATTTTCCTTTCTCGTTAGCCACAATGGTAATCCCGGCTTTCTTGGGAACAATTTGAACTGGACTTACTCAAGGACTCTCAGAGATCGGATAAATGATTCTTGCATCGAGGCACTTGATAATCTCCTTCTTGACCGCTTCTCTCATATTCGAGTTTAATCTCCTTTGCATCTGGCGAGAAGGGTGGGATCCATCTTCCAAAAATATTCTGTGATTGCAGTAAGATGGCTCGATCCCCCTAAGGTCATGAATAGTCCAACCAATTGCCTCTTTGTGTTCCTTTAGGACCTTAATCAGTTTAATCTCTTGCTCCTTTGTTAATTGAGCACTGATAATCATAGGGAGCGTCTTATGTGGTCCTAAAAACTAATATTTCAAATTCTCAGGTAATGGTTTCAGTTCAAGCTGGGGTAGGTTGATGATTGAAGGTAAGGAAGATGCTGATGAAGACTCATCAAGAGGAAGAGGTTGGGAGTGAACAAAATCAATAACCTCTTCAGAAAATGGCGGGTTTGCCATAGAGGGTTGCGGGTCCAAATCATCATCAGAGGAGGAACTTTCAAATGCAGAAACCATCATACAAGTTTCAATATTCACATTATCGTCCTCAAGTTCTTCAATAAATCCACAATCCTCGAATTTGTTAATCGCTTTAAAAATATCCAATTTCATTCTTTGATCCCCATAAGGCGATTTCGATGCTACCACTCTCACAGTTAATGTTGGCCTTGGCGGTATCTAGGAACAGACGCCCCAGAATGATGGGCGTGTTCCTTAAATTCTCAGGTACATCCATATCAAGGACAAGGAAATCTACAGGAAAATAGAAGTCCTTAACCTTGACAATAACATCTTCAATAACGCCTCGTGGATTTGTGACCGAACGGTCTGCTAATTGCAGCGTTACTGAAGTCGGCCGAAGTTCACCTAATCCAAACTTCTCGGAAAGAGAAGTCGGAATTAGGTTAATGGATGCACCTAAATCTAGTAGTGCTCTATCAAAGGTGTAATCTCCGATGACACAAGAAATCAAAGGAGCACCTGGATCTCTCTTTTTCTGAGAGAGGTGGTGCAGGATAACAAAACTAGCCTACTCAGAGAATACCACCTTCCTCGAAACAATTCTCTCGACTTATGCTTCTGTGTACATAAATCTTTTAAAAATTTCATGTAAGCCGGCATATGTTTGATAGCGTCGAGCGGGATATTGATCTTGACATTCTTGAAACTATTCAGAAGCTCCTCATTACTATCAACAAACTTCTTCCTTGATCTAATCAAGGCCTCAGGAAAAGGAACATGAGTCAAATCTTCAGAATCAAGTTCCTGAGCCTTGGTTTCTTCTCCAAAGTTCTCCTTTCTCTCCTTAGGCTCTTTAGGATTCGGTAAATCAGAACAGTGTGGTTGTGGATCCTGAGTTTGTTTTCCACTCCTTAAAGTAACTGAATTAGCAGATGCATACGGGTTTGGGTCTTGGGGACGGTTAGGAAAGATTGGAGGGGCTTCATTAGCCAAAAACCTTTGATTTGAGGAAGAAGAAGAGGAAGGACCCTGCTCAACCACTTGAGTATGTGCGTGTGGGTCTCTCTGATTCCCGTACCCATGGGCTTGATTGCTCAGATTCTGGATAATACGCGGGTTGGGTATGGGTTGAGATGGTAGAGATCTGGGTTGACGAGAATTAGCAATGAACCCATTTTGCAAGTTGTCCAGCGTGGTTTTCATTTTCTGCATGAGTTAGAGCAAAGATCCTTGCATCTCTACCATTTGTCGATTTAAATCAGCCTGCCCTACAGGTTGACGAGCATTCCAAGCTGGCTGATAGACCTGATTTGGGGGCAGCTGAGTGTAAACGTGACCCTGACCCATTGGTCATTACGAAGCATAGTTGCTGGGTAGGAATTGGGTCTGCTACCTCGAGTTTTTCCAGGAGAAGTTAGGGTGGTTCCTCCAACCTGAATTATAAGCATTGGAGTAAGGATTAGACCTAACATTCTCCTGCACTGCATAAACATCCTCATAGGGTGAGGATGGAGAGAAAGAAAGGGAGGGATTAGAAAAACTGGGATCAAAGGCTCCAGTTTGGAACCCATGGGGTTTCGAATAATGCTGACTCACAGGTTGAGCTGCATCAAGTTGATTCACAAACTCCCGTCAAGAAGGAGCTCGCGATGAATGGAATCCCGAATTCTAGATTAAGTAGATTGAGAGTTGTCCATTGAGTTTCCAGCCATCCACTCCTCCATTCTCTTAGTAACCAAGTCCGCCTTATCAAGTTTATTACAAATCAATTCCATATCGAATGAATGAGAGTTGTGGACTTCATTAACATTCGATCTGGGCTGCTGGGATCGGTTAAAAGTATCCATGGAGGCATGATTGATCGAATCCTCACTCATCTCCTCAAACAAATCATGGGCGCTATCTGCATCTTTGTTGAGGAAATTGCCTCCGCAAGAAGCGTCCACGTGATTTTTGAGTTGCTCAGTCAACCCATGGTAGAATATCTTCATGAGTTGCCATTTTGGCACCTCGTGGTGTGGACACCTCCGCAATATGTCCTAGAATAACTCCCAGGAAATATGAAATTGCTCCCTCGGCCGTTGGGTGAAGGTAGTAATTGCCCGTCTCAAAGCATTGGTACATCCTACAGGGAAGAATTTCTTCAAGAAGGCTGATTTCGAATCATTCCAAGTTGCAATTGGCCTTCCTATAGTCCTATACCAATGAGCAGCTTTATCCCTAAGAGAGTGGGGGAAGAGCCTCATGATCATCTACTCCTCATTCAAGTTTCGTGCCTTGGTGGTCTAGTCAAGTCCTCCAAGTGCTGAAACGGTCTTCAGAGCCAAGCCCATGGAAATGTTTGATCGGGCTTAATAGCTGGGGCTTGATTTCTACATCTCTCGTAAGAATCTAGACGCCGGGACATTCCCTGTATTTTGAAGGATCGTAAAAATCCTTTAAGGGCTGAGCACCCTACATTCTCTAGAACCATTCTTGCATTCTCTGCATTTGTTCCAGCTGCCTAAGAAATACCTCTTGTGGATCTTGAGGCAGAGGAGGCTGTTGATCAGCCATGGGATCAATTTGGCCAAAATCCAATCTACACCTCTTAGAATACTCTAGTGGTCCTTCCAATCGGGGATTCAATGACCTCCTTCCCAGCATAAACTAGGAAAAGGTCGAAAGGACTGGGGATAAGAACCCTGCAGGTCAACAAAACAAGCCTATCCTTAAGTGTGGTAGCCTAAGGATCTACAAACTCTCAAAACCCGCCTTAAGATTATAGATGATTTACTCTACTTGCATCTGCTCAATCCAACCAGTTAGAAGGAGGGATTCGGGAGAAGGTTCTTCCTTCGACTTGCATCTTCGATTCCTAGTGTACCCCCCAACTGCAGTCTTTTGATGCTACTCCCCTATCTAGACATCAAATTGATCAGTACAAGCAGGTTAATCGTAAACAATCTCAAACTGAACCCTGAAGAGTGAATCAATCCTTAAAGCCAATGTCTACTTGATTTTATTTAGGCCTGGGATTGTAGTGCTTATGGAATGTGGTGGGCCCTTAAAATGGGTTGTGCCCTTTATGATCAATTGAGTATGTGTGAGTGTGTGCACAACTAGGGTTTTCAAGCAAGATTATTTGTGATAAGTAGATTTTAGGGTTCAAATCTTGCTTAAGTAGCTTTTAGGGTTTAGAATTAGGTTTAATTCAATCAAGTTTGAGGCAAACCAAGTTTTCAAACATGGATGAAGATCACTTTCCTTTTGAAATAAAAAATAAAGTGGAGTGCCTGGTATTGACCTAAATTGAAAACCCTAAAGGTAAGCTACATGGTGAGTTGATTTTAGGTTAAGTGGTGCGGCTCAAACAACTCAAACAATTGGCCATAATTGCACCACTGAATTAAGCACACAAAACGATTGACCTAGACTGATTTCTACTCTTTTATATGTTGATTTTTGTGTACTGGTTCCATAGATCAGAATCCAGTTGAGTAGATAAGAATCAATTAGGTTATGTGCCTTGGATGTGGGTGCATGTTGTGTGTATGTTTGCTTTATCCCACAAAAATATCTTTTTGTTGATTTTTTTTTATGCGAGGGTGAAATGAATGTGGGTGGAAATCCAAGCAACCAAACTAATCCTAGAATTTATGCAAACACCTAGGTTAATTGGAGTTTGAATTAATGTTGTGAAATGAAATCTATGGAGGGGGTAAAATGGGGAGCACTTATAGTCGTCTTCAACTGCACTTTATTTCGATCTACCACTTGACGATTCCCTAATCGAGGTATTTGCAAAACAATAGACAAAAGATAAAGCAAGTTAGAAAATAATAAATTGCGTGAAATGTGGAAAGAAAATCAAAAAATCATTGCCTCCCCAGCAATGGTGCCAAAATGTTGAGAAGGAAAACTACGCGTTCGAAGTTGGATTCGAAAACCCATCGTTCTAGTTCGAGTCGCGAAGAAATCCATTCAACAGATAAAATTTATACCGAAAATCCATAAAGAAGTTCTAGGTCGAACACAGGGAGGCTACGTCGATCTCAAAATCCGCAATTATATTTTTTTTTTGTATTTTTGTTTAAAAGGAGAAATAATCACAATGGAATCAATATAAACAATAAAAGAGAGAGAGAGAACAATCACTTGGTATTTGAATAATGTTTTACAACTAAGAAAGTGGGAAATGATTACACTAAAAAGCGAGAAATTCTACTCTAGAAAGCAATAAAAGAAAGGAGAGAGATGTTATCCTCCTCGACAACTGCTTGGAGGATGAGTAGAATGGAGGCGACACCTGGAAGACGGAGGACGAGGTGAGAAGAAGGAGAACGAAGTTAGAAGAATGGGAATGAGGTAGCACGTCATTGTCGTCGCGGGATCCACTTCCGGAACAGGGGCAAAAACTTGATTTTAGCTCTTGAGGAGCATCCCAGGTGTGGGACAAGCTTCTCTTAAGCTTTGGAGAGGGAGAGAGGAGAAGGAAGGGATGAGAAATTCGTAGGGTAGGAATCTCCTTTTATAGTTTCAAAGATTGGGGGCATTTTGGTCATAACAATATCAAAAACATTAATATGGGACCTTTAATGATGGACTTAAATGTCGCTGAAGGTCCATCATGGGCGACGTGTGCGCGCACTGCCCACGCCCGCTCCTCTTCCGCACCTATAATGCCCATGCATGTTTGGGCGATATTAGCCGTCCGATCGTGAGATCAGACGGTCGAGATCTTTCCTCACAACACCCATTCAAAATGCCTCTACCGTACGCCCGCGTGCAATGAGGTGTGCAGACGCTCGTCATCGCATGCGTACGCGATCGAAGAATCCTCTGCGCGCCACGTCTCCTCCCCTCGGCTGCCCGATCTTCATCTGATGGCCGAATCGCACCTGCTCCCATGCCCGTCAAGATTGAGGCGCTCAGCGCGGCTCGAATGCGCAACCCCTACGTTGCCCATAGGGGTGCGACCGCTGTGTTGAGGCCTCATCTTTGTCGTGCGGAGGATTTATGCATGCGGATCTGTGGCTGTTTGATGGGCATCTAACGGTGGAGGTTCGTTGAGTGGGTGAAGAAGAAAAGTAGAGGCGGGTCCTTGGGGCCGGTTGGGCGATTGAGATGGTGCCACATGGCACCATCTTGGTTGTCCATCTTCTTTGTGTTGTAGACGGTGCCACGGGTGTCGGATTGGATCGATTTGCACATTGTTAGGCTGCGATCATCGATCTGAACCCATCTGTGCAGTCGAATTTGTTGTCTAAAGTGCGGATTGGCACCATC
Source organism: Thalassia testudinum (assembly GCA_037157565.1). NCBI lineage: Eukaryota > Viridiplantae > Streptophyta > Magnoliopsida > Alismatales > Hydrocharitaceae > Thalassia > Thalassia testudinum. The sequence goes on from JAZHRO010000080.1 coordinate 3,184,581, forward strand.
TTGTCCCTTAATCTTTAGGGTTCCTCGGTCTCTATCTAGTGCTACGGATGTCTGATCAGGGTAATCTTGGAGTCGTTGAACTCCAATCATCACCCTGAATAGATCCGTACGATTGGATCTTTGATCCGAGGCCCCGATTAACAAGTTGCCCTATCCCTGGCAATAAAAGGAGACAATTACTATATAATTTATACAACTTGACCTAAATGCATGATTATGCATGTTATTCAATATTTACAATATATGATGCTAATATGACACTAAGAACATGCATTAATAGACATTTTGGCTATTTAGATGTATGAACATCACCTGTCCTTCCAACTTCCTTCCAGTGTATGCTTGGAAGGAGGTCATTGAACCCTAGATTGGAAGGACCTTTAGACCATTCCCGAAGGTGGAGGTTGAGCTATAGATAAGTAGATCCCATGGCTGATCAACAAACACCTCCCTTACCCCCGAACCAGCAGTTGTTTCAGAGGCACTTGGAAGAATTACAGTAGATGCAGCAATGGTTCCAACGAAAGAATGGTCAGGGTGCTCGGCCCTTGAAGGATTTTTATGATCCTTCAAACTATGCGGAACATCCCGGTGTCATGATTTCTGCAGGAGACATGGAAATCAAGCCCCAAGTCTTAAGTTTGATTAAGCATTTCCATGGGCTTGGCTCGGAGGACCCATTCCAGCACTTGGAGGATCTGACCACTTTGGTTCAGACCACCAAAGCAAGGAATGTGAACGAAGAGCAATTGATCATGAGGCTCTTTCCCCACTCTCTCAGGGATAAGGCCGCACATTGGTACCAGACCATCAGAAGGCTGATAAGAACATGGGCTGCTCTTAAGTTGGCTTTCTTGAAGAATTCTTCCTAATCAGATGGACCAATGCCTTACGAGAGGCGATTACCACTTTCACCCGTTGGCCGGGGGAACTATTTCATGGTGCCTGGGAGCGATTCCAGGAACTTTTGAGGAAGTTTCCACACCACGAGGTGCCAAAACGGCATCTCGTGCAGATTTTCTATCACGGGTTGGTTGAACAAGTTCGTAATCATGTGGATGCCTCCTGTGGAGGTAATTTCCTCAAAAAGGATGCAAATAGTGCATACAACATGTTTGAGGAAATGAGCAACAACTTAATTAATCATGCCTCTATGGATGCATTCAACCGGTCCTAACAAACCAGGACAAATGCTAATGGGATAAAGGATTCTCATTCATTTGACATGGAATTGATCTGTAACAACCTTGATAAAATGGACTTGGTCGCTACAAGAATGGAAGAATGGATGTCTGGGAATTCGGGAAACACTTCTACACCTACTCAATCCTAGAATTTGGGATGCCATTCCTCAAGAGCTCCCACGGGGCGGGAGTTCGTGAACCAACTTGAATCGGCCCAAGCTGTGAGCCAAGATTTCTCGGAACCTTATGAGTTCCAAACTGGGGCCTTTGATCCCAATTTTTCTGATCCTTCCTTTTCTCCATCCTCGTCCTATGACGATGCGTATGTAATGCAGGAGAATGTTAGGACCAACCCGTATTCCAACACTTATAACTCGGGTTGGAGGAACCACCCTAACTTCTCCTAGAAAAGTCAAGGGCAACAGACCCAAACTCGACCAACCAACTACGCATCTCAAAGAACTATGGGTTAGGGCATGTATACACCCAGTTGCCCCCGAGACCAGTTACTCAGCCATCTTGGAATGCCCAACAATCTATAGGGCAGGCTGATTTAAATCGACAGATGGTGGAAATGCAAGGGTCCAAGCTTCAGCTGATGCAGCAAATGAAGACATCATTGGATACTTGCAATCTGGGTTAATTGCTAACACCCGACAACCTGGATCTCTACAATCCTAACTGTTGTCAACGTTTCTGTGCGGATTTAAAGGCGTATTACGTTGCAGTAGAACCGACAAAACGTTTAAACAAATAATTTTATTACTCGAACAACTAGAGTATCGAGGTCGAACACAGGGAGCAAACTCAGTACTTTGTAAAACCCAAGAATACAACTGTTAAATGCAAATATAATTGATTCAAAGAGTTTTTAAGAAAGATGTAAAAAAAATAGAATTAGACGTCTGATTTATGTATCAGACGTCTTAAATGTGATCTTTCTTTCTCTTTTTCTTCTTCTGCTTTGCCTTTCGGATCTCTTTGCAATCTTCCCTTGTCCTTCTTCTTCTTCTCCTGCGAAGACTTCTAACCTTTCTGTTTTCCTTCTTCTCCTGCGAAGACTTCTTTCTTTCTTCTTCTTCTGTCTTGCTTCTCCTTTCTTCGTTGCCTTCTTCTTGTTCTTTGTCTTGCTTCTCCTTCTTCTGCAGCGGCCAAGTCCTTCTCCTGTAATCAGCCTGCCTGCACAGGGAACAAAACCTAACCCTTCTCCCTCTACCCGCGTGTGTCTCTCTCTCAAGCAATTCACTCTAACCGCTCTACCAGAGCCACAGTCTCAATCGGGTCGGATCGTACCCGGGACCAGGCGCACCTGCAGGTGTGTGATGCGCGAGGAGTGCGTAGGTCTAGGTCGGGTCGGATCCGCCAGGTCCGCGTGGTCAGGCCGCGGACGAGGCGGGTGGGGTCAGTAAGGGACCTCACCCCCGTGCTTACTGAGGCGATAAGAATAAAGCGTAAAAACAACTTATACGGTACCTGCCGGTTGCAATCCCACGATGTGGGACTATCTGGTCTCGCCTTCACGCGCGCCTGCAGAAACCTCATCGTGCGATTGCCCCGCAGCTGCTGGCTCTGCTAGCGCTCCTCGGCTGGATTCGTTCACCTCGCGACACTTGCGTTAGTATGCAGCACCTGTAGTCTGGAAGACCGGGTGCCTGGAGCTTCGCGGGAGCTTTATCAGAGGTCGTCCATGGCGGCAGCAGCTCGAATCCTGTCGTACACAAAACGCGCCTCTCGGCCAAATCAGAATAGATAGAGACCTTCGCCGTGGCACGGCGAAGGCGGTGGGCAGTGCAGCAGGCCGCAGGTCGGCCTAGGCGTGCGTGCCTAAGTCAACCTGTGGCCGGAGATGGTGGGTTGGTCGGGGGGTGGTTGTGGAGGGCTGGAGTGGCAGTGGGAGGGTGGAGTGTGTTCCTGGAGGTGAGGCGGAGCTTTCGAGGTGGTTGGCGAGCCGTGTGGAGGGCTGGAGTGGTGTGGGCGGCTCGCCGGAGTGCGGTCGGAGGCGAAGACGATGGAGGTGGTTAGCGCCTGTCGAGGGTCGATCAAGGGAGATAACAGGGGGAAAAGAGAGAGGAGAGGATGGAGAACGTATCTGGGGTTATCTGGAGTGAAGGGAGGCAGTGGAGAGGATGGCTCGTGACTGCCGTCGTCGGGGAAGAAAGACCCTTGGGGAGGAAGCGGCGACGAAGATGAGGTCAGGAGCTTGCGCGCAGGGTACAGCGCGCCGCGGGAGGAAGAGGCGGAGAGGACTCTGCTGCTGGTATGGCAGCAGAGTGACGAGAAGGAGGGAAAGCGGTCGCCGGAGCTTGTGGGTCGTTTGGCCGGAGATGGGAGAGAAGAAATTTGGAGGGGATCTCCGTCAAAATCAAGCTTCCTCTCTTCGGCCGGAGTTGTGGGTTCTTATATAGGCGCTGGACTTGGTGTGCAGGGCGTGAAGGGCACGTAATTGCCTGAGGTTGGTCGCCGGAGATGGAAAGGAGTTAGGATACCCAAATCTCTCGTGCGTTCGCACGAGAGATTGGGTTCACACCAGGGATCGATATCGGTCTTAAATGGAAGGCAATTCTTCAGAGAATTCTCCTTCCATTTCTGGGAGGGAATCTCTGAGGGATTAGAGAGCAATCCCTCTCCGAACCTCGCCGGAGCTCGGTTCTGCCCTAGCAATGGCGGCAGGACCGGTTTGCAAAGGAGGCGAAGAACCTAGGGGGTTCTCTGCAACTGTATTCAAAAGATAGGGACCAATTTGTGATTTGGGTGTACTAAATTGCAAAGTAGGTCAAGATGACTTCTCCTTAGGTCCAAATTTTGGTATAAACCTAATTTGGACCTAAGGAATCCAATGGAGAAGTTAGATTTCAGGTTTGACCTCGTTTGACTGGATATTTTGCGTAAAAACTCAAATTAGGTTAATTGAAGAGCTAGGACCCTAATCTAGGTCAAACTAGGTTCCAAAGGCCAAATTAAGTGTTCTAAACCCTAGAGTATGTTTTTCCATGATTTGTAGAGGGTTTACTTGCTTTTTGTTCTGACCGGAACCTTGTTAATTTAAGCGGGTCTGTTTTAGGGTTACCAAGTGTCTTTTAGTTCTTAGATTGCACATGAACCCATTTCTGATTGACTCAACCCACTTTTTATCTCATTTAGACCATTTGACCTATGTTTTGCCTCTAAGAAATCCTGTTTATCTACTGCAATGGTAAAATTGCAGTTTTAACCTTTATTTCATGTTTTCTTCTCAGAGCACTTGTTCCTTCAGTTAGGCCTTCTTCTAGGTTATGTAGGAGCTTTTATCTTCTTTATTGGGTCAAAATGAGCTAGTTATGGCTCATGATGAGGCTCTCATCATACCCCCATGCCTAGCTTTTGCTAGTCCCTTAGCAAAATTTCAAAGTTTTAACTTCCGTTCTAGACACTGAATGTTGTCAATAATGATAAGTGCTTCTCCTTTTTCTTTTGTGATTAGGTGGGAATGTCGACAATAGGCCTAGAGGTACTCAAGTACCAACCAAAATCCGGACCTGTTCCGCTTTAGCCTCAGTCTTCTGCAAAGGTTTCTACGGCCCACAGAACCTAACCTAGGGTTTGTTGGACTCCGCGGTTAAAGCACCCGTGCTTGAGATATTTTTAGCCTAAGTTCAGTTTGCAGTGCGTTTTTTTTGTAAGAGAGAGATAGAAGATTTATTTGTTTGGAGAGCTTTTCTCTCTCTTTTCTTTTTTATTTCTAGCTTCGGATTAGCTTCTCAACACGGTCTGTATCGGATTCCTCGTCCCCATCATCAATCCTCAAAGGTCCCTGGCTTTCGAGATTTCGAGATAATCCTGCCCATGGCAACCCCCGGAACCCTGGCTTTCGAGATTTTGAGATAATCCCACCCATGGCGTTCCGTGGCCGAATTCAGACCCAGGCGATCGACATTTCGTGATAATGCCACCCATGGTATCTGAACCAGCAGAGTGCTTACATGCCCCCAGTAGGATATTTAAATATCCTAAGAGACAAGCACCGAGGAGATGATATGTTGTTACGCATCTTCGAGGGGAATTTCCCGCCTCTCCGCGCTGGGAACTCGTCCAAATCAACTTGTGTTGATTGGCCGCTCCTAATCTAGGTGACTTTTTCAGAATATTAAACGCTCTTGCGTGTTTTGAATATTTATGCGCACTGAACCAGACTGTGTGTGAATTTGGGTGCTTAGGTTACCGAATCCCGCAAACCGGAGGTCAGTTAACGAGGTCGAATACTTCCTAAGCCTTAGACCTAATACTTAAGCTTTGCATTTTCCTCATCCTCTTGAGGATTGTCCAGTTTTTACGGATACGTGAATTTTTAAGCAAAAAATCTAGCCCAAGAGGCCTACGACCAGCGTTCCCGCTAATCTCTTGTTATATCTCTGTAGCATTTTTCTTTTCTTTTTCTTGACTCGGTCTAGAACTTCAGTTAACCCCTTAATCTTTTACTAATGACTTTTTTCTTTTTCTTTTCCTTTTGTGCTCCTTTCTTTATTTTTGCTCTTTTTGTCATTTTTCTTTCTTTTCCTCCTCTCATTTGTATGACCCTGAATTGTTCCTCCCCTCTATCAAGTCCTTTTTTTTTTTTTTTTGAATGAAACCCTTTCTTGATATGAATTTTCTGACATTTTGCACTTTCATACCCCCCCATGCCTAAGATTTGCAATGTCCCCATTATAAATTAGGTGGGTTCGAATTCAGCTTAGTTCATGTGTTAGGACAGGTGTGTGGTGAGTGAATGGGTCGAAGCGACTTGTTGCGAACGATTTCTAATCTCGGGTAGGTATACCTGAGGTGAAGTCGGCTGTTCTAATGGATGAACCCTAAAGTGCAATATGAGTTCCGCATAGCGATGTCAGAAACGGTTTCAGGTTTTTCAAAGAATGACGGGTTGCCTCCCGTTAAGCGCTGAGTTTTACGCCATCGGCTGGGCGTAATGAGCTCAAGAGGAAAGGAGGGTAAAGGATGACTCAGTCAAATCTATATCGGTCATGTCAATGAACGGCTTGAGTCTCTGCCCATTCACGACAAATGGTTCAGAATCGTGGCTGAGTGGGCTGATTTCAATAGCTCCATTTCCGAAGATTTGGCGGACTAGGTAGGGTCCGACCCACTTGGATCTTAGCTTTCCTGGGAATAGTTTGAGTCGAGCATCAAAGAGTAAAACTTTTTGACCAGGATGAAAGACCTTTCTAGAAATGTGTTTGTCGTGAAAAGCTTTAACCCGTTCTTTGTAAATTCGCGAGTTCTCATATGCGTCGTGGCGTAATTCATCGATCTCGCTCATTTGAAATCTTCTGTGGGTTCCAGCCTTAGAAAGGTCGAGATTACAGGTCCGTACTGCCCAATAGGCTTTATGCTCCAATTCGACGGGGAGGTGACATGACTTCCCGTACACTAGTCTGAAGGGAGACATTCCTAATTGGGTCTTGTGGGCGGTCCTATAGGCCCACAATGCTTCCGGAAGCCGAGAAGACCAATCTTTTCTATCAGGTCGAATAGTAACCTGAAGGATCTTCTTGATCTCTCGGTTAGATAGCTCAGCTAGACCATTAGTTTGGGGGTGGTAAGGAGTAGAGATTCGGTGTGACACCCCGTATTTGATCATCAGTGACCTGAACTGAGCGTTTGTAAAATGGGTCCCTCCGTCGGAAATTATAGCACGCGGAATCCCGAACCTTGAGAAAATGTTTTGATGAAGGAATTTTATAACGACTTTATGATTGTTGGTTCGGGTCGGAATGGCTTCTATCCACTTGGAAACATAATCAACTGCGAGTAAAATGTATTCGAAGCCATCCGAGGTAGGAAAGGGTCCCATGAAATCAATCCCCCAAATATCAAAAATTTCGCATACCAAGATCGGCTGTAGAGGCATCATGTCTCTATGGCTCATGTTGCCTAGAGTCTGGCAACGGGAACATGCCTTACAGTGATTGTATGCATCTTTGAAAATTGTGGGCCAGTAGAAACCACACTGGAGGACTTTCGATGCGGTTTTATGTCCCGAAAAATGTCCACCGCATGCCTGGTCATGGCAAAATGAGAGTATGTCTTTGATTTCCACTTCCGTGATGCATCGTCGAATTATCTGATCAGCACCAATGCGGAAGAGATACGGGTCTTCCAATAGGTAATACTTGGCATCGGAACGCAATTTGTCCTTTTTGGCCTTCGACCAATCGGGCGGAATCTGATGTGATGCCAGGTAATTAACAATATCGGCGAACCATGGAAGGCTTGTACTGATAGTCAGGAGGTGCTCATCAGGAAAATGTTCTGTAATAGGTCCGGACGGATCAATAATTTCAGGAGGAAGGCGGGATAAATGATCAGCTACCACATTGTGCTTTCCCGCCTTGTCGCGAATCTCGATGTCAAATTCTTGCAACAGCAAGATCCAGCGGATTAATCGAGGTTTCGCGTCCTTCTTGGCTAGGAGATGCCTCACAGCTGTGTGATCCGAGTATATGATAACACGGGAACCCAGAAGGTATGATCTGAATTTTTCCAGGGCAAATACTACGGCCAGCAGCTCTTTCTCAGTAACCGTATAGTTACGCTGAGCCTCATCCAGTGTTTTGCTGGCGTAGTAAATGACCACAGGTTTCCCGTCAATTTTCTGCCCCAAAACCGCTCCTACAGCGAAGTCAGATGCATCGCACATGATCTCAAAGGGTTGAGACCAATCAGGGGACTGTAGGATTGGGGCTTGGGTGACTCGGTCACGTAAGATCTCAAATGCTTGAGTGCATTCCTTGGAAATTCCGAAAGGCACATCCTTGGAAAGCAGATTGGTCAGGGGGCGCGCGATTTTGGAGAAATCAGGGATGAATCGACGGTAGAAACCGACGTGCCCCAAAAAAGATCGGATGTCCTTAATCGAGCTAGGCATAGGGAGCTTGGAAATCAGGTTAACCTTAGCTCGATCCACTTGGATGCCTTTCTCTGAGATTAAATGTCCCAGGACAATTCCCTCAGGCACCATGAAATGGCTCTTTTCCCAGGAAAGAACCAAATTCACCTCGATGCACCGCCTGAGTATATGGACCAAGTGTTGGAGGCAATCGTCAAATGATTGTCCAAAAACTGAAAAGTCATCCATGAAGACTTCCAGATAGTCACCTACCATATCTGAGAATATGGCAAGCATGCACCGCTGAAAAGTTGCAGGTGCATTGCAGAGACCGAATGGCATCCTTCGAAACGCGTACGTCCCGAAGGGGCAGGTGAATGTGGTCTTTTCTTGGTCCTCTGGATGGATTGCCACCTGATTGTAACCGGAGTACCTGTCAAGAAAGCAGAAGAATCTATTTCCCGCTAGTTTCTCGAGGATCTGATCAATAAACGGTAGTGGGAAATGATCCTTCTTCGTGGAGGAATTTAGTCTTCTGTAATCAATGCAGACTCTCCACGAATTAGCTATTCGGGTAGGAATGACTTCCCCGGTTTCTGTCGTGATGATGGTAAGTCCTGCCTTCGTAGGTACCACTTGTGTTGGACTCACCCAACGACTGTCGGAGATCGGGTAGATGATCCCTGCATCTAACCACTTAATGATCTCCTTTTTCACGACCTCCTGTAGGTTAGGGTCTAGTCGCCTTTGCATTTCTCTTGAAGGTCGTGAGCCTTCTTCTGTATAGATTCGATGCATGCAGTATGAAGGGCTTATACCAGTCAAATCATCTAGAGTCCATCCAATGGCTCTACGATGTTGCTGGAGAACAGAAATCAAACGGAGTTCCTGGTCAGGTGTGAGTCGAGAATTGATAATCACAGGAAACGTTTGATTTGAATCCAAAAAGACATATTTTAGATGTTCAGGAAGGGGCTTGAGTTCCATGACAGGATTGTCAGCAGCAGCGGGTGGTTCAGGGTTTGTATCGGGAGCAATGGTAGGAGTCATAGGTGTGTCTAGATTGTGTTCGCACTCCTCTGTTAGCGGTTTTTGATTTTCTAGTGGTTGATCAGAAATAATCAGGTTGTCCTCTATGTGCAGTTCATCAACCACGGCTTTGACATCACAAATTTCCTCTATAACCCCGCAATTAATCCCTTGTTGGGCTTTGAAAATGTCGATCTTCAGATTTTGATTCCCAAATTTTAATTCTATCTGGCCCTCTTCGCAGTTTATATTGGCCCTAGCAGTGGCCAGAAAGGGTCTCCCTAATATGATTGGTGTGTCCCTTGGGTTCTTAGGTGCATCCATGTCCAGTACTATGAAGTCCACTGGGAAATAAAAATCTCGTACCCTAACAATGACATCCTCGAGTATTCCTTTGGGTGACTTGATGGATCGATCAGCTAACTGCAATGTCACCTCAGTGGGTTTAAGTTCAGATTCTTCAAGGTGGTCAAGGAGGGATGTAGGTATTAAATTTATGGAGGCACCTAGGTCTAGTAGGGCTCTATCAAGTTGGGTTTCACCAATTTTACAAGAAATCAAGGGGGTTCCTGGGTCTTTAGCCTTGGGTGGGAGTTTGCTCAGGATGACAGAGCTGGCTTGCTCTGACAGTACAATCGGATTCCCATCCTTGGGTCGCGGCTTACGTTTAGGTGTACATATGTCTTTCAAGAATCTTGCGTAAGCCGGTATGTGGCGGATTGCATCCATCAACGGGATGTTTATCTGGACCTGTTCAAAGAGCTTGACCAGATCCTCGTCAGGAGCCACAGGTTTGGTTGTCCTTTTTCCTTTGGTCAAGGCCTCAGGAAATGGGATCCTAGCTGGTTCCTCTAGGATAGGTCCAGGTTCTTGATCTGGGACAGTAGTATCTTGGATGACTACCCTAGGGTCTTGGCGATTATCAGGCTTGGAGTGGTTCAGATAATGTGGGTCTTGTGTTGTTTTACCACTACGTGTTGTTACAGAGTTTAATCCAGCCTGACTTTGGTTTGGGTTAGGTAGGAGAGGTGGCTGCTGCTGAAATTCTGCATAAGATGTAGAAGCCTCCATCCTGTCTGGTGATGGAGTAGCAGGGGCCTGATAAATCAAATGTGTGTGGCCTGGATTTGGATTCATAATGCGCCTCTGGGTCGGCACATTATTTGGGTTGGGCAGAGGTTGCGAAGGAAGGGTGCCAGGTTGGCGAGAATTTGCCATCTGGGCCAGTTGGTTGCGAACCTCTGTGATCTCGTCCTTGTGCTGTTTTTGCATTGCCGCATTCGTTTTTTGAATGTCAGCCAGCGTTTGAAGGATAAGAGTCAGTTGATCCTGATTTTGCCTAGATTGGTAGGTGGGATTGGGCCGAGGCTGAGGCAGCTGATATGGACGAGGAGCTTGTGGGCGGGGTTGATATGGTGGTTTTTGAGAGTTTCCCGCCCACTGAAAGTTAGGATGATTTCGCCATCCAGGGTTGTAGGTATTGGAGTATGGGTCGTTCTGGATGGCGTTGAGGTCCTCGCAGTTCTGAGAAACCTCAGGAAAGTCAGAATACGAGGGTTCAGAGTTCCCCCAACTCGAGTAGACGGGATCGGAGGTCACTCCGGTCTGGGAGGTAGACGGGGGTGGAAAGGGGCCCATCCCCTTGGCAGGTTGGTGATAGATGTTTTGCACTGTTTCCCTTGCCAGAGGAGGTCGTGCAAAAGAGTTTTGTGCAGAGGTGGCTTGCTGCAAATGTCGAGTTAGCTCGTCCACCTTCTTTTCTATGATAGAGACCTTGTCCAACCGACTGGCCATCAATTCCAGGTCAACAGAAGTGGACAGGTCCTGCGTCTCATGTGTCCCTCTTAGATTCGTCGATGCGCGGGCATTCGTCCTGTCGAATAAGCCCAAGGAGTCATTGTTTATGGAGTTCTCGCACATGTTTTCGAGAATCTCCCACACCGTGTCCTCGTGTTGGCCCATGATGTTTCCTCCACATGTTGCATTGACGATTAGACGAATATCCTCACGGAGTCCCTGGTAAAAAGACTGGACTTGTTCCCACTTAGGAACTCCGTGATGGGGACACTTTCGCATGAGATCTAGGAATCGATCCCAAGCTTCGTGAAGAGGTTCTCCCTGTTGTTGAGTGAAATGAGTGATCTGGTGGCGCAAGGCATTCGTCCAGCCAACAGGGAAGAATTTTTTCAAAAATTCGGACTGTAATTCCTCCCAAGTGTTGATCGGGCGGGTCTGAGTCTGATACCAGTGCGCGGCCTTGTCCAAGAGGGAGAACGAAAACATTTTCATGAGTAGGATATCCCGGTTTTGTACATCTGACCCGAAAGTCTGGGCCAGATGCTTGAGTTGTTTAATGTGTTGGAATGGATCCTCAGAGTTAAGCCCATGGAACTTTGGTATGGCATGAATCATATTGGGCTTTAGATCAGAATCGGGTCCTCCAATTGGGATTCGTACTCGGGGTTCAATTGCCACCGCAGCGGGATTATAGTGATCTCGCATCATAGGTCGCTGTGGTGGGTTTACAAAGTTCTGAAAGAGATCGTTCAAGCGTTGAAGTTGGTGTTCAAGGTTATTCTCCTCTTCAATGGGTTGTGCCATGATGGGAGAAGAAGGAGAATCAGGGTCTGAATCAGATGAAAGATTTATGTGGTGGGGTTGCTGCACAAACAAGGGCGTCGAGGCTTGGCCTCGGCGAGAATGAATTTCTAGAGGAGGTCTTAAAGGTGGTCTTAAGGACCTCCTACCAAACATGCACCGGAAGATGTGATGAGATTAGAAGGTGTTGGACCCAATCAAGACACCCAAGAATTGTTGGGTGACTATAGAGGTTCGGGGCAGATGGACCCCTGGATCAGAAGATCGTCCACCTGAGAAATACCTGGGCAGCCAGAGAGGGAGAGTCCCGCAAAGACCCCTACACGGTAGAGCGTCCCCACGGGTTACAGGGTTTCCCCCACCCGACCTCTCTTGTCACTGCGGTTCCAGGTAGACCAGAATGGGGATCTTGACCTCTTAAGTCTACCTTTTTTTTATTTTAAGATCAAGGTGCTTAATGTTCCACTTGAAATTTTAAGTATTTTGAGTGCAAAAAGTGACCTAATATTAAGGTTGGTTGACTCGAGGGATCAACTTCACCTCTTGTTCCTTTGAGAGCTTTTAGGTCCTTCCTTTTATGATTCAAATGGATTATCAGCCTGATTTGCTTAGGGTTCCTCTTGTATAAATATTTTCAAACACTGTTTAGGCACACTTCTTTTTGGAAAGTTTGTTTCTTTGTTTTAGAGAAGATGTGTCTCTAAAAACCCTAGCTTTGCAATCCTAACTTGGCTCTAATGGGTCCAATTTAGTTGCTTTAGAATTTAGCACCTAGGGCTCAATCAAGAAAGTTTTAGCCCTAGTTGCCTTAGTTGGATGACAGACAAAAATATGTTGAAATGAAAATCAGGCAACTTGATGAGTTACTAAATATAAGACAGGTAGCCCTAAGTTGACTTCTCCCCTTTTTTTCTTCTTTTTTTTTTTTTTTTTAGATTGTGAGAGGGTTAAGGGGGAGGGCTTATGGAGATTACCTGCTCCAGTCTGTTGTGCAGTTGCTATTCTTTCCTTTTTGTTTTGCTTTCCCTGATTGAACACAACAAAAGAGAAGTTAAGTCAGATATTAAATAGAAAAGTTGTACTCAAAAGCTTTACAAGTGCCCGTTGCTCCCCGGCAACGGCGCCAAAATGTTGTCAACGTTTCTGTGCGGATTTAAAGGCGTATTACGTTGCAGTAGAACCGACAAAACGTTTAAACAAATAATTTTATTACTCGAACAACTAGAGTATCGAGGTCAAACACAGGGAGCAAACTCAGTACTTTGTAAAACCCAAGAATACAACTGTTAAATGCAAATATAATTGATTCAAAGAGTTTTTAAGAAAGATGTAAAAAAAATAGAATTAGACGTCTGATTTATGTATCAGACATCTTAAATGTGATCTTTCTTTCTCTTTTTCTTCTTCTGCTTTGCCTTTCGGATCTCTTTGCAATCTTCCCTTGTCCTTCTTCTTCTTCTCCTGCGAAGACTTCTAACCTTTCTGTTTTCCTTCTTCTCCTGCGAAGACTTCTTTCTTTCTTCTTCTTCTGTCTTGCTTCTCCTTTCTTCGTTGCCTTCTTCTTATTTTTTGTCTTGCTTCTCCTTCTTCTGCAGCGGCCAAGTCCTTCTCCTGCAATCAGCCTGCCTGCACAGGGAACAAAACCTAACCCTTCTCCCTCTACCCGCGCGTGTCTCTCTCTCAAGCAATTCACCCTAACCGCTCTACCAGAGCCACAGTCTCAATCGGGTCGGATCGTACCCGGGACCAGGCGCACCTGCAGGTGTGTGATGCGCGAGGAGTGCGTAGGTCTAGGTCGGGTCGGATCCGCCAGGTCCGCGTGGTCAGGCCGCGGACGAGGCGGGTGGGGTCAGTAAGGGACCTCACCCCTGTGCTTACTGAGGCGATAAGAATAAAGCGTAAAAACAACTTATACGGTACCTGCCGGTTGCAATCCCACGATGTGGGACTATCTGGTCTCGCCTTCACGCGCGCCTGCAGAAACCTCATCGTGAGATTGCCCCGCAGCTGCTGGCTCTGCTAGCGCTCCTCGGCTGGATTCGTTCACCTTGCGTTAGTATGCAGCACCTGTAGTCTGGAAGACCGGGTGCCTGGAGCTTCGCGGGAGCTTCATCAGAGGTCGTCCATGGCGGCAGCAGCTCGAATCCTGTCGTACACAAAACGCGCCTCTCGGCCAAATCAGAATAGATAGAGACCTTCGCCGTGGCACGGCGAAGGCGTTGGGCAGTGCAGCAGGACGCAGGTCGGCCTAGGCGTGCGTGCCTAGGTCAACCTGTGGCCGGAGATGGTGGGTTGGTCGGGGGGTGGTTGTGGAGGGCTGGAGTGGCAGTGGGAGGGTGGAGTGTGTTCCTGGAGGTGAGGCGGAGCTTTCGAGGTGGTTGGCGAGCCGTGTGGAGGGCTGGAGTGGTGTGGGCGGCTCGCCGGAGTGCGGTCGGAGGCGAAGACGATGGAGGTGGTTAGCGCCTGTCGAGGGTCGATCAAGGGAGATAACAGGGGGAAAAGAGAGAGGAGAGGATGGAGAACGTATCTGGGGTTATCTGGAGTGAAGGGAGGCAGTGGAGAGGACGGCTCGTGACTGCCGTCGTCGGGGAAGAAAGACCCCGGGGGAGGAAGCGGCGATGAAGATGAGGTCAGGAGCTTGCGCGCAGGGTACAGCGCGCCGCGGGAGGAAGAGGCGGAGAGGACTCTGCTGCTGGTATGGCAGTAGAGTGACGAGAAGGAGGGAAAGCGGTCGCCGGAGCTTGTGGGTCGTTTGGCCGGAGATGGGAGAGAAGAAATTTGGAGGGGATCTCCGTCAAAATCAAGCTTCCTCTCTTCGGCCGGAGTTGTGGGTTCTTATATAGGCGCTGGACTTGGTGTGCAGGGCGTGAAGGGCACGTAATTGCCTGAGGTTGGTCGCCGGAGATGGAAAGGAGTTAGGATACCCAAATCTCTCGTGCGTTCGCACGAGAGATTGGGTTCACACCAGGGATCGATATCGGTCTTAAATGGAAGGCAATTCTTCAGAGAATTCTCCTTCCATTTCTGGGAGGGAATCTCTGAGGGATTAGAGAGCAATCCCTCTCCGAACCTCGCCGGAGCTCGGTTCTGCCCTAGCAATGGCGGCAGGACCGGTTTGCAAAGGAGGCGAAGAACCTAGGGGGTTCTCTGCAACTGTATTCAAAAGATAGGGACCAATTTGTGATTTGGGTGTACTAAATTGCAAAGTAGGTCAAGATGACTTCTCCTTAGGTCCAAATTTTGGTATAAACCTAATTTGGACCTAAGGAATCCAATGGAGAAGTTAGATTTCAGGTTTGACCTCGTTTGACTGGATATTTTGCGTAAAAACCCAAATTAGGTTAATTGAAGAGCTAGGACCCTAATCTAGGTCAAACTAGGTTCCAAAGGCCAAATTAAGTGTTCTAAACCCTAGAGTATGTTTTTCCATGATTTGTAGAGGGTTTACTTGCTTTTTGTTCTGACCGGAACCTTGTTAATTTAAGCGGGTCTGTTTTAGGGTTACCAAGTGTCTTTTAGTTCTTAGATTGCACATGAACCCATTTCTGATTGACTCAACCCACTTTTTATCTCATTTAGACCATTTGACCTATGTTTTGCCTCTAAGAAATCCTGTTTATCTACTGCAATGGTAAAATTGCAGTTTTAACCTTTATTTCATGTTTTCTTCTCAGAGCACTTGTTCCTTCAGTTAGGCCTTCTTCTAGGTTATGTAGGAGCTTTTATCTTCTTTATTGGGTCAAAATGAGCTAGTTATGGCTCATGATGAGGCTCTCATCACTAACTTGTACCCAAATCGCACAATGTGCAAAATCAGGGCAATAGAGCTTAAGAGTACGGGAATCAAAGGGACCCACATGCATATGCTCAGGTGGTTGAGTAGGGTCCCTCCTCTTCTTCATCTTCTTCTTGTTACATGACCAATCAAGGCCCTTCATTCTTGACTAACCC
Organism: Thalassia testudinum; assembly: GCA_037157565.1. Classification (NCBI taxonomy): domain Eukaryota; kingdom Viridiplantae; phylum Streptophyta; class Magnoliopsida; order Alismatales; family Hydrocharitaceae; genus Thalassia; species Thalassia testudinum. The sequence goes on from JAZHRO010000080.1 coordinate 3,200,205, forward strand.
ATCTCAAGACCCAAACCCATGTGCCTCTTCAAACTCTGTGACCTTGAGAAATGGAAAACTAACCTAGAATCCTGAATTACCTTCTAGATGCCAAAACCCTTGGGAGCTTGAGAGAGAGGAGGAGATTGAAGAAGACAATAAGGCCCAAGGATCGAAAATTGAAAATGCCACCCATATCCCGTTCCCTGAAGCCCTATTGAAAACCAAGAAGAAGAAAACCCTAGATAGCAATGAGGAGCTCCTGAATTTATTCAAGAGCGTAGAGATTAATATTCCGCTCCTCTATCCTATTAGGCGCATACTGACTTACGCTAAATTTCTGAAAGAACTATGTACCCAAAAGCATAAGTCGAGAGGACCCACTTTGAGGAAGGTAATTCTCTCTGAGCAGGCAAGTTCTATCATCTTGCATCACCTTCCTCAAAAGAAGAAAGATCCTAGTGCCCCCTTGAATTCATGCATTATTGGGGAATACACTTTTGATAGGGCACTATTGGATCTAGGTGCATCCATCAACCTAATTTCGACTTCACTTTATGAGAGGTTTGGAATGGGCAAACTTAGGCCAACCTAAGTAGCGCTACGATTAGTAGACCGCTCGGTCACCACACCAAAGGGCATTATTGAGGATGTAATTGTCAAGATAAGGATTTCTATTTTCCTATAGATTTCCTGGTCCTTGACATGGATGTACCTAATGATTTGAGGAACATGCCCATCATTCTGGGGCGCCTGCTCCTAGCTAGCACCAAGGCCAACATAAACTGTGAGAGCGGTAGTATGGAGATCGCCTTTGGGGATAAGAAGCTAACTCTTGATATTTTTAAGGCGATAAGAGGATTTGAGGATTGTGGATTCATTGAGGAGCTTGAGGATCATGATTTTGAGACTTGTATGACGATCAATGCACTCGAGGGCTCCACCAGCTTTAGCGAACCTAACCCACAACCCTCTGTGGCAGACCTACTATATTCCGAAGTGGCTATTGATTTTGTCCATTCCTAGCCTTATCCACTGGATCGTCCTAATGAATCTTCATTAGCATCCTCCCTACCTTCTTTACTAAACCCACCTCAGCTTGAATTGAAACCATTGCCTAAAAATTTGAAATACGAATTCTTAGGACCTAAGAATACACTCCCTGTGATTATTAGTGCTGATTTCACTAAGGAGCAAGAATCAAGGTTGATTAAGGTCGTTAAGAACAACAAGGAGGCAATTGGTTGAACCATCCACGACCTTAGGGGGATCGAGCCATCTTATTGTAATCATCATATTTTCATGGAAGATGGATTCCACCCTTCTCGCGAAATGCAAAGGAGACTAAACCTGAATATGCGAGAAGCGGTCAAGAAGGAGATAATCAAGTGGCTCGATGCTAGAATTATATACCCAATCTCGAATAGTCTGTGGGTTAGCCCTGTTCAGATTGTACCCAAGAAGGCGGGAATAACCGTTATGACTAACGAGAAAGGGGAAACCTTCACCACTTGTTCAGCTTCTACTTGGAGAGTCTGTATTGACTATAGGAAGCTGAACACAACCACCAAAAAGGATCACTTTCCCTTAACATTCATCAATCAAATCCTAGAAAGGTTAGCTAAGCAAAAAATACTTTTGCTTCCTGGATGGTTATTCAGGATATAACCAAGTCCCTATCCATCTCGAAGACCAGGAAAAGACAACTTTCACATTCCGTAAAATGCCATTCGGGCTTTGCAATGCACCGGCAACTTTTCAAATGTGCATGTTGGCCATCTTTTCTGACATGGTGAGAGATTGTCTTAGGGTGTTCATGGATGATTTCTCCATTTTTGGAGATTCTTTTGAGTCCTGCCTAGCTAACTTGGAATTGATCCTCAAGAGATGCATCAAGACACGGCTGGTCCTTAGCTGGGAAAAGAGCCATTTTATGACTCAGGAAGGCATTGTCCTAGGTCATGTGGTTTCTAATCGAGGTATTGAGGTTGATAAGGATAAGGTGGATGCTATCTATAGACTTCCTCCACCCATATCCATGAAATAGGTCCGCTCTTTCCTTGGGCATGTGGATTTTTAAAGAAGATTCATCAAGGATTTCTCGAAGGTTGCTCGACCCTTGAGTAATGATACGGCGATGGCGTGAAGAGATAACCGGGTTTTATTGTTATGTCGTTGTAGTATAGCCAGTTATTGCCATCATTTCAAATATATAATTTTTTTACTCAGAAAATAAAAGAGTTCCCGAGGTCGAACTCAGGGAGCAAGTTGTATTCTAGGGGTACAAAGTTTCTTTTACAAAAATATAGATAGATAGAGAGAGAGATGAAAATTTGTTGGCTTCTTCTTTCTCGTCTGTCTTCTTCTTTCTTTTCTCTTCTCTTTGGCTTTTGGTTCCTTTATCTCCTTGTGGTCTTCTTCTTTCTGTCTTCTTTATCTGCAGCAGTGGGTGATGTTCTTCTTCGTCTTTTAGCTCTTGTTTCTGCTTTGTCTCTTTCTTTTTCTGCAGAGCGGTCCTTGTCCTGTTCTTCTTCCTCTTTTCTGCCTTCAGAGCGTCGTCCTTCTTCTCTGCCTCGCTCGTCTTCTTCTTCTTCGCCTTTTCCTCTTTGCTTCGAGCAGTCCTGGCTGCTCTTCTTCCGTCAGTCTTCTTCTCCGGTTCTTCTTCTTCACCTGTGCCTGCAAACTTGCACTGCTTGATCAGAGGGGCAAAACCTATCTCTACCCTCCCCCGCGTCTCTCTCTCACAGAAGCCGCTCTTAGGAAAGCTCTCCCAGAGCTGCCGGGTTGCCGGGTACGGGTCGCGCCTGGGTCCAGGCCCACCGGCGTGAGTGGTGGGCGAGGAGTGCAGGTCAGTCTAAGTCGGGTCGGGCCAGGTCCGCGAGGCGTGAGCGCGGACGAGACCGGGTCGAGCGAGCGAGTGAGTGAGAGGGACCTCACCCCGTGCTCAGGAGGCAACGAGCATAAGGCGCTTTTTGCCTTTATGCGGGTGCTCTCCTCTGAAAGTTTACGAGGTGGGACTAAATGTCCCACCCCAATTTGGGTGCCTGCGCGGAGGAAGCAGCGGCAGTCGAGGCGAAGCGCGGGGGCTTCGCGCGAGAGCTTCGCCTCAACTGCAGCCTAACGCTTTGTCGAAGTGTCCCCGCACAGCCTGGGAGGGTGACCTGGGCGCGGCGCACCTAGGGCAGCAGGTGAAGACGCTGCTTCGCTTCAACAATGGCGACGACGAGCGCAGGTGCCTGCCCACAGAAAAACAGCCTCTCGGCCCAATCAGAAACGCTGAGGACCTTCGCCGTGGCACGGCGAAGGTGGTCGGGGGGTGTGCAGGCGGCGGGGCGGAGCCCAAGAGCTACCCTAGGTCGGACTGTGGGTCGGAAGATGGGTTTGTTCGGTGGAGTTGCAGAGGGTGATGTGGGGGAAGTGGAAGGGCGGAGGTTGATCAGGGTGAGGAGGCGGAGGTTCTGCGGTGGTCGACGAGCCGTGTGGGTTGCTGGAGTGATGGGAGCGGCTCGTCGGAGGATGGCCGGAGGTGGAGAAGGTGAGGGTGATTGGTCGGAATCGAGGTAACAGTAAAGATGTAAAATGAGGAAAAGGAAGAGGGGAGGAAGAGGAGGAGTTCTACCTACTTAGCAGGAGGAGGAGGGGCCGGAGCGGGCGACAGTCGTATCGATTGTCGCCGGAGAAGAAGATGCCCGGGGGAAGGGGCGGCGGCGAGCAGAGGGCCGGAGAGGCGCCAGCTGGGTGCGGTGTGGCGCGGGAAGAGCGAGGGAGAGCAACCCTGCAACTGGTAGTGCGGCAGAGCGATGAGGAGGAAGAGGGGAGGCCGCCGGAGCTGGAGGGCTTCCTGTCGGAGTGGGAAGGGAGGAAGTGGGGGTCTTTCTCCGTCAGGACCGAGCTACTCAGAACGGCGGAGCGACGGGGGTATTTATAGAGGCGGAATCAGAGAGGAGGGCGGAGGGAGACGACGTGTCTCCCTTGCCGGAGGACGTCGGAGGTGGAAACCCATACCGTCCGTGCGTTCGCACGGCCGGTACGGTGGGTTGCAGCGACCAGGGGGGTGTTCCTACGACGGCTGACGACGCAGGGCACCCCCGGTTGACTTGCCAGCCCCTCCCCCTCACCCTGCGCGGCGCCATGCTCCGCGCAAGGTCGCCGGAGCATGGTGCTGGCAGGTTTTGGCAAGAGGGACCTGAATGCAAAGAACGAAGGAGATTTAGGGGTAGAAATGTGAGGGTTCAAAAGTTTAGGGCCAAAAAGTAAATATATGAGGACCAAAGTGCAAAGTTGGTCAAGAAGGTTTCTTCTTAGGCTCAAGTTTTTATACATGACTAATTAGGACCTAAGGAATTTGATGGTGAATTTTATTTCTAGATTAAACCTTGTTTGACCGGTAAATTTATGTAAAAACCCAAATTAAGTTATTAATTGGGCATGGTTCTCAATGTAGGTCAAAATGGGATCTGAAGGCCAAATTGAAGGTTCTAAACCCTAGAGATTATTTTTCTATGAATTTTAGAGGGTTTATTCTATTTTTACTTTGCCTCGAACCTCGTGAATTAAAGTGGGTTTATTTTAAGGTTACAGATTATCATTTAGTTCCTTAGAATTGCTGTAGCCCTTGTCAGATCATCCCACTTTCCTTCTTATTCGGTTTGCTTGACCTGTGTTTGGACCCTGAATTACCCTGTATGCAGATTATACTGGTAAAATTGCATTTTTACCCCTTATGACTTGTTTTCTCCTTAAACTCAGAATTCTCTGAGTTAAGCCTTTCCTTGAGTTATGTAGGAGCTTTTATCCTTTGTATTGGGTCAAAATAAGCTAGTTATGGCTTATGATGAGGTTCTCATCATACCCCCATGCCTAGCTTTTGCTAGTCCCTTAGCAAAACCTTAAGGTTTCAACCCTTGTTCTAGACCATGAAGTTCTTAATAGCTTTAGATAAGTGCTTTTTTATTTGAGCTTAGATTAGGTTAGAATGCTGACCATAGGCCTAAAAGGTACTCTAGTACCAATCAAGATCCAAATCTGTCTAGCCTTAGCCTCAGTCTTTAGCAAAGGTTTTTAAGGCCCATAAGAACTAACCTAAGGTTTATTGGACTTTGTGGTTAAAGCACCCGTGCTTGAAATGATTTTAGCCCTGGCTCAGTTCGCAGTGCGTTTTATAAGAGAGAGATAGAAAGTTTTTCTGTTTGGAGAGTTTTCTCTCTCTTTTTATTTTTAGTTCTAGCCTAGGATTGGCTTTTCAACACGGTCTGTATCAGATTCCTTGCTCCCATCATCAATCCTCAAGGGTTCCTGGCAATCGATGCTTCGAGATAGCACTGCCCATGGCAACCCCCGGAACCCTGGCTATTGAGATTTCGAGATAATCCCATCCATGGTGTTCCGTGGCCGAATCCAGACCCTGGCAATTGACACTTCGAGATAATGCCATCCATGGAATCTGAACCAGCAGAGTGCTTACATGCCCCCAGTAGGATATGTAAATATCCTAAGAGACAAGCACCGAGGAGATGATATTTTGTTACGCATCTTCGAGGGGATTTCCCACCTCTCCGCGCTGGGAACTCGTCCAAATCAACTTGTGTTGATTGGCCGCTCCTATTCTAGGTGTTCTTTTCAGAATTTTGTGACGCTTCTGCGTGATTTTGATTTTTACGCTTACTGAACCAGGCTGTGTGTGAGGTTAGGGTGCTTAGGTTACTGAGTCCCGTAAACCAAAAATTAGTTAACGAGGCCAAATACTCCCTAAGCCTTGGACCTAGTACTTAAGCTTTTCATTTTCCTCAACCTCTTGAGGATTGTCTAGATCTTAATGGGTACTAAGAGTCTATTCAAGAATGCCTAAGGTTTGTGTTCTTACTAATCTCATTATGCACTTTTCAGTTATTTTCTTGAATGAGGTCTAGAACTTAGGTTAATTCCTTAGTTCCTTACTAATGACTATCACCTTTTCTCATAATTTTGTGCTCCTTTTTCATCTTGTTTCTTTTCTCCTTCTCCTTCACAAAATTTCCTTCTCCTCTTTTCCTCTTATTCTTTTTCAAAAAATTTTTAATTTTTATGGTGTTTTTGGCATATGTGAATTTTTTTGTTTGAAACCTTTTCTTACAAGTTTTGCACTTTCATACCCCCCCATGCCTAAGATTTGCAATGTCCTCATTGTAACCTAGGGGGTTTTCATTTAACTTAGTTCATTCCTTAAGACAGAAATTTGAATGAGTGAATGGGTCGGGTTGAATTTTTGCGGATGATTTCTAATCCCAGATGCAAGCATCTGAGGTGGGGTCGGCTGTCTACAAGGGTGAACCTTAAGTGCAAAAAGGTGTCAGAAAAAGTTTTGGATTTTTAGGAAAATGACGGGTTGCCTCCCGTTAAGCGCTGAGTTTTACGCCATCGGCTGGGCACAATAAGCTCAAGGGGAATGGAGGATATAAGATGCTTCAGCCAGATCAGTAGAAGTTACATCAATGAACGGCTTGAGTCTCTGACCGTTCACGATGAAAGGTTCAGAATTGTGGCTGAGTGGACTGATTTCGATTGCTCCATTTCCAAAAACCTGTCGGACCAAATATGGTCCGACCCACTTGGATCTCAGTTTTCCTGGGAAGAGTTTTAGTCAGGCATCAAAGAGTAGGACCTTTTGACCAGGATGAAAGATCTTTCTCGAGATGTGTTTGTCGTGGAAGGCTTTAACCCGCTCCTTGTAGATTTGCGAGTTCTCGTACGCGTCTAGGCGTAATTCATCGATCTCGCTGATTTGGAGTTTTCTGTGGGTCCCAGCCTTGGAAAGATCTAGATTACAGTTCCGTATTGCCCAATAGGCTTTATGCTCTAGTTCGACGGGAAGGTGACATGCCTTTCCGTACACCAGTCTAAAGGGAGACATGCCCAATTGGGTCTTGTGGGCGGTCCTATAGGCCCACAATGCTTCCGGAAGTCGGGACGACCAGTCCTTGTCAGGTCGAATAGTGACTTGCAGGATTTTCTTGATCTCCCGATTAGACAGCTCAGCTAGACCATTAGTTTGGGGGTGGTAAGGAGTAGAGATTCGGTGAGACACCCCGTATTTGGTCATCAGTGACCGAAACTGAGCATTTGTGAAATGGGTCCCCCCATCAGAGATTATTGCACGAGGAATCCCGAACCTTGAGAAAATGTTTTGATGAATGAATTTGAGAACGATTTTGTGATCACAGGTTCGGGTCGGTATGGCTTCGATCCATTTGGACACGTAGTCCACAGCCAACAGAATGTATTCGAAACCATCCGAAACAGGAAAGGGGCCCATAAAATCAATCCCCCAAACATCAAAGATTTCGCATACTAGAATCGGTTGCATAGGCATCATGCTGCGATGGCTCATGTTGCCCAAAGTCTAGCAACGACTGCATGCCTTGCAGTGACTGTACGCGTCTTTGAACAATGTGGGCCAGTAAAAGCCGCACTGGAGGACTTTTGATGCGGTTTTATGCCCGGAGAAATGGCCACCGCATGCCTAGTCATGGCAGAAAGAGAGGATATTGTTGAATTCCTCTTCCGGGACACATCTCCGGATGATCTGATCGGCACCTATGCGGAAGAGGTACGGGTCTTCCCAAATGTAATACTTGGCATCGGAGCGTAATTTTTCCTTCTTGGCCTTCGGCCAATCGGACGGGATCTGATGAGATGCCAAGTAATTTACTACATTAGCAAACCATGGAAGGCTAGTACCAATAGTCAGCAGGTGCTCATCGGGAAAATGCTCAGTGATGGGTCTGGAAGGGTCAATTATTTCAAAAGGAAGATGGGACAAGTGATCAGCTACCACATTTTGCTTTCCCGCTTTGTCGCGAATCTCAAGGTCAAATTCTTGCAACAGCAAGATCCATCGGATTAATCGAGGTTTCGCGTCCTTCTTTGCAAGGAGATGCCTCACAGTTGTGTGATCCGAGTATATGATGACACGGGAACCCAGAAGGTACGATCTGAATTTTTCTAGGGCAAATACTACAGCTAGCAGCTCTTTCTCAGTAACCGTATAGTTACGCTGAGCCTCATCGAGTGTTTTGCTGGCGTAGTAAATGACCACAGGTTTCCCGTCAATTTTCTACCCCAAAACCGCTCCTACAGCGAAGTCGGATGCATCGCACATGATCTCAAAGGGTTGAGACCAATCAGGGGACTGTAGGATCGGGGCTTGGGTGACTCAGTCACGCAGGATTTCAAATGCTTGAGTGCATTCCTAGGAAATTTCGAAAGGAACATCCTTGGAGAGAAGAGTGGTCAGGGGGCGCGCGATTTTTGAAAAATTAGGGATAAATCGTCGATAAAAATCGACATGCCCTAAAAAGGAACGGATGTCCCTGATCGAGCTAGGCATAGGAAGGTGAGAAATCAAATTAACCTTAGCTCGATCCACTTGGATACCTTTTTCCGAAATTGAGTGTCCCAGGACAATTCCCTCAGGCACCATGACATGGCTCTTTTCCCAGGAAAGAACCAAATTCACATTGATGCACCGCCTGAGTATCTGGACCAAGTGCTGGAGGCAATCGTCGAATGATGCTCCGAAAACTGAAAAGTCATCCATGAAGACTTCCAGATAATCACCTACCATATCTGAGAATATGGCAAGCATGCATCGCTGAAAAGTAGCGGGTGCATTGCAAAGACCGAAAGGCATCCTTCGGAAAGCGTATGTTCCGAAGGGGCAGGTGAACGTGGTCTTTTCTTGGTCCTCAGGATGGATTGCCACCTGGTTATAACCGGAGTACCCGTCAAGAAAGCAGAAGAACCTATTTCCCGCAAGTTTTTCGAGAATTTGATCAATGAAGGGTAGTGGGAAATGATCCTTCTTCGTGGAGGAATTGAGTCGGCGGTAATCTATACAGACTCTCCACGAGTTGGCTAATCGGGTAGGAATGATTTCTCCGGTCTCAGTCGTTATAGTGGTGAGTCCTGCCTTCTTGGGCACGACCTGAATTGGGCTCACCCAACGACTATCGGAGACCGGGTAGATGATTCCGGCATCTAACCACTTGATGATCTCCTTTTTCACGACCTCCTGCAGATTGGGGTTTAAGCGTCTCTGCATTTCACGAGAAGGTCGTGTGCCCTCTTCTGAATAGATATGATGAGTACAATAAGAGGGACTTATTCCAGTCAAATCATCGAGAGTCCATCCGATGGCTCTGCGATGTTGCTGGAGGACAACAATCAGACGGGATTCCTGTTCAGGACTGAGGTTGTAATTGATAATCATAGGAAGGGTCTGATTAGAACCCAAAAAGATGTATTTCAAGTGAGCAGGAAGGGGTTTCAGTTAGAGGATGGGGTTATCAGCAGCAGCGGGTGGTTCAGTATAGATGTGAGGTTCAAGGGTGGGAGTTACTGGGTTGTTCATATCTGGATTCGACTCCTCTGTTTGCGGGTCAAGATCCTTCTGTGGTTGATGAGGCATAATCGAGTCATTCTGGAAGTGTGATTCATCAACCAAAGTCCTGATGTCACAAATTTGTTCGATGACACCGTAATTAATTCCTTGTTGGGCCTTAAATATATCAATTTTCAGTGTTTGATCTCCAAACTTAAGCTCTATTTGGCCCTCCTCACAGCTGATGTTGGCTCTAGCAGTAGCCAAGAAAGGTCTCCCTAGAATGATTGGTGTATCCCTAGGGTTCTCAGGTGCGTCCATATCTAAGACTATAAAGTCCACTGGAAAATAGAAATCCCGCACTCTTACGATAACATCCTCGAGAATCCCTTTTGGTGACTTTATAGATCGATCTGCTAATTGCAATGTCACCTCGGTTGGTTTTAGCTCAGATTCTTCTAGATGGTCAAGTAAGGATGTGGGTATCAGGTTTATGGATGCACCCAAGTCTAACAATGCTCTATCAAATTGGGTACCACCTATCTTGCAGGAAATCAGGGGAGTACCAGGATCTTTTGCCTTGGGTGGGAGTCTACTGAGGATTACAGAGCTGGCTTGCTCTGACAGAACAATTGGGCTCCCTCCCTTGGTTCGCGGCTTACGCTGGGGTGTACATATATTCTTTAGAAATCGTGCGTAAGCTGGTACGTGGCGGATTGCATCCATCAAGGGGATGTTTATGTGGACCTGCTCAAAGAGCTTGACCAGGTCCTCCTCAGGGGCCACGGGTTTGGTGGTCTTCTTTCCCTTGGTCAAGGCCTCGGGAAACGGGATCTTGGTTGGTTCTTCTAGGATAGGTCCAAGTTGTGGATCCGGAACAGCGGTATCTTGGATAACTATCCTAAGGTCATGGTTATCAGGCTTGGAGTGGTTTGGATAATGCGGGTCTTGAGTTGTTTTACCACTACGTGTTGTTACAGAATTTAATCCGGCCTGATTTTGGTTTGGGTTTGGTAAGAGGGGTGGCTGCTGCTGAAATCCCGCATAAGAAGTTGAGGCTTCCATCTCGTCTGGAGATGGAGCAGTAGGGGCCTGATAAATCCATTGAGCGTGGCCTAAATTTGGATTCATAACGCGCTTCTGGGTTGGCACGTTATTTGGGTTAGGAAGAGGTTGGGAAGGGAGTGTGCCTGGCTGGCGAGAATTTGCCAACTGGGCCAGTTGAGTTTTAACCTCTGTAAGTTCGTCCTTGTGCTGTTTTTGAATAGCCGCATTCGTTCTTTGAATGTCAGCCAGAGTCTGAAGGATTAGGGACATTTGATCCTGATTTGGCCCTGATGGATAAGTAGGGTTGGGCCGAGGCTAAGGCGGCTGGTAATGACGAGAGGGCTGTGGGCGGGACTGAAAAGGTGGTCTTTGGGTTTGGGAATTTCCCGCCCACTGAAAATTGGGATGGTTTCGCCATCCAGGGTTGTAAGTGTTGGAGAATGGGTCGTTCTGGATGGCGTTGAGGTCCTCGCAGGTCTGAGGAACCTCCTGAGGATCAGGGAAAGGGGGAATGGAGTTTCCCGGGCTGGTGTAGAAAGGATCGGATGATCCTCCGATCCAAGAATCAGATGGGGATGGATATGGATCCATCCTAGGGGAAGATCGGTGGAGGATGTTTTGCACAGTCTCCTGTGTGGAAGGAGGTTGTGCAAAGGAGTTACGCGCGGAGGTGGCTCGCTGCAAGTGCTGAGTCAGCTCATCCACCTTCTTTTCAATGATTGAGACCTTGTCCAATCGACTGGCCATTAATTCCAGGTCGACTGATGCGGACAGGCCCCGCGTCTCATGTACTCCCTTAAGATTCGTCGCTGCGCGGGTATTCGTCCTGTCGAATAATCCCATGGAGTCATTGTTGATGGAGTTCTCGCACATGTTTTCGAGAATCTCCCATATGGTGTCTTCATGTTGACCCATGATGTTTCCTCCGCAAGTTGCATTGACGAAAAGGCGGATGTCCTCACGGAGTCCCTGGTAAAAAGATTGGACTTGTTCCCATTTAGGAACTCCGTGATGGGGGCACTTTCTCATGAGATCCTGAAAACGATCCCATGCCTCATGGAGAGGTTCTCCTGATTGTTGAGTGAAGTGTGTAATCTGATGGCGCAAGGCGTTGGTCCGACCAACGGGAAAAAACTTTTTCAAAAACTCGGATTGAAGTTCTTCCCAAGTGTTGATCGGCCGGGTCTGAGTTTGATACCAATGGGCGGCCTTGCCATAAGAGAAAAGGAGAACATCTTCATGAGAAGAATATCCCGATTTTGCGCATCTGATCCAAAAGTGTGGGCCAGATGCTTTAGCTGTTTGATGTGCTGGAAGGGATCTTCAGAATTAAGCCCATGGAATTTAGGTATAGCATGAATCATGTTGGGCTTTAATTCGGAATCAGGTCCTCCAGTCGGGATTCTGACTTGAGGCTCAATGGCCACCGCAGCAGGATTGTAGTGGTCCCGCATCATAGGATGCTGTGGTGGGTGCACGAAGTTTTGGAAGAGGTCATTGAGTCGCTGGAGCTGGTGTTCCAGATTATTTTCTTCCTCAACTGGCTGAGCCATGATGGGGGAAGAAGAACTTGGTTCTGAATCAGAAGAGAGAATAATGTGAGGGTGTTGCTGCACAAACACGGGCGTCGAGGCTTGGCCTTGACGAGAGCGAATTTCTAAGGGAGGTCTTAAGGGTGGTCTTAAGGACCTCCTTCCGTACATGCACTGTTGGAAGAGGTAAGTTTAGAAGGTGCTGGACCCAATCAAGACACCCAAAAATGTGTTGGGTGACTATAGAGGTGCGGGGCAGATGGACCCCTTGATCAGAAAGATCGTCCACCTGAGAATTACCTGGGCAGCCAGAGAGGGAGAGTCCCGCGAAGACCCCTACACGGTAGAGCGTCCCCACGGGTTATAGGGTTTCCCCCACCCGACCTCTCTTGTCACTGCGGTTCCAGGTAGACCAGAATGGGGATCTTGACCTCTTAAGTCTACCAATTTTAAGATCAGGGTGCTTAAGGTTTCACTTGAACTTTAGTCTTTTAAGTGCAAAGAGTGACCTAATTTAAGGTTGGTTGACCCAAGGGGTCAACTTTACCTCTTGTTTTCTTTGAGAGTTTTTAGGTCTTGTCTTTTAGGGTTCAAGTGTTTAGAGAGCCAATTGTTTTAGGTTTTCTTTGAATAGGTATTTTCAATCAATGGTTTAGGCACACTTCTTTTGGATTTTCTCCATTCTTGATTTAAGTAGTGTGTCTCTAACACCCTAATGTTGAATCTTATGTTGGCTCTACTTGGTCCAGTTAGTTCTTTGTTGGGTAATTAGGGCTCAACCAAGAATGTGTTAGCCCTTAAATACCCTTAATAGTGTGCAGGACTAATGAGTTGAAAACATGCAACTCTTTATGGTTACTAAATATGGAAGACAGGTTAGCCCTATATTGCTTGTTCTTTTCTTTTCTTCCTCTTTAGAGTTTAGGGGTTAATAGCGAGAGGAAAAATTTACCTGTCCTCGGAGTGGTTGTCGTGCAGTTGCTTGTCTTCTTGATTTCCTGTAGCTGCACAAAAGAGAGGAGATTATCAGAAATTAAAAAGAAACAGGAATGTTTACCTCTAGAATAGCCGTTGCTCCCCGACAACGGCGCCAAATTTGATACGGCGATGGCGTGAAGAGATAACCGGGTTTTATTGTTATGTCGTTGTAGTATAGCCAGTTATTGCCATCATTTCAAATATATAATTTTTTTACTCGGAAAATAAAAGAGTTCCCGAGGTCGAACTCAGGGAGCAAGTTGTATTCTAGGGGTACAAAGTTTCTTTTACAAAAATATAGATAGATAGAGAGAGAGATGAAAATTTGTTGGCTTCTTCTTTCTCGTCTGTCTTCTTTCTTTTCTCTTCTCTTTGGCTTTTGGTTCCTTTATCTCCTTGTGGTCTTCTTCTTCTTTCTGTCTTCTTTATCTGCAGCAGTGGGTGATGTTCTTCTTCGACTTTTAGCTCTTGTTTCTGCTTTGTCTCTTTGTTTTTCTGCAGAGCGGTCCTTGTCCTGTTCATCTTCCTCTTTTCTGCCTTCAGAGCGTCGTCCTTCTTCTCTGCCTCGCTCGTCTTCTTCTTCTTCGCCTTTTCCTCTTTGCTTCGAGCAGTCCTGGCTGCTCTTCTTCCGTCAGTCTTCTTCTCCGGTTCTTCTTCTTCACCTGTGCCTGCAAACTTGCACTGCTTGATCAGAGGGGCAAAACCTATCTCTACCCTCCCCCGCGTCTCTCTCTCACAGAAGCCGCTCTTAGGAAAGCTCTCCCAGAGCTGCCGGGTTGCCGGGTACGGGTCGCGCCCGGGTCCAGGCCCACCGGCGTGAGTGGTGGGCGAGGAGTGCAGGTCAGTCTAAGTCGGGTTGGGCCAGGTCCGCGAGCGTGAGCACGGATGAGACCGGGTCGAGCGAGCGAGTGAGTGAGAGGGACCTCACCCCGTGCTCCGGAGGCAACGAGCATAAGGCGCTTTTTGCCTTTATGCGGGCGCTCTCCTCTGAAAGTTTACGAGGTGGGACTAAATGTCCCACCCCAATTTGGGTGCCTGCGCGGAGGAAGCAGCGGCAGTCGAGGCGAAGCGCGGGGGCTTCGCGCGAGAGCTTCGCCTCAACTGCAGCCTAACGCTTTGCCGAAGTGTGCCCGCACAGCCTGGGAGGGTGACCTGGGCGCGGCGCACCTGGGGCAGCAGGTGAAGAAGCTGCTTCGCTTCAACAATGGCGGCGACGAGCGCAGGTGCCTGCCCACAGAAAAATGGCCTCTCGGCCCAATCAGAAACGTGGAGGACCTTCGCCGTGGCACGGCGAAGGTGGTCGGGGGGTGTGCAGGCGGCGGGGCGGAGCCCAAGAGCTGCCCTAGGTCGGACTGTGGGTCGGAAGATGGGTTTGTTCGGTGGAGTTGCAGAAGGTGATGTGGGGGAAGTGGAAGGGCGAAGGTTGATCAAGGTGAGGAGGCGGAGGTTCTGCGGTGGTCGGCGAGCCGTGTGGGTTGCTGGAGTGATGGGAGCGGCTCGCTGGAGGATGGCCGGAGGCGGAGAAGGTGAGGGTGATTGATCGGAATCGAGGTAACAGTAAAGATGTAAAATGAGGAAAAGGAAGAGGGGAGGAAGAGGAGGAGTTCTACCTACTTAGCAGGAGGAGGAGGGGCCGGAGCGGGCGACAGTCGTATCGACTGTCGCCGGAGAAGAAGATGCCCGGGGGAAGGGGCGGCTGCGAGCAGAGGGCCTGAGAGGCGCCAGCTGGGTGCGGCATGGCGCGGGAAGAGCGAGGGAGAGCAACCCTGCAGCTGGTAGTGCGGCAGAGCGACGAGGAGGAAGAGGGGAGGCCGCCGGAGCTGGAGGGCTTCCTGTCGGAGTGGGAAGAGAGGAAGTGGGGGTCTTTCTCCGTCAGGACCGAGCTACTCAGAATGGCGGAGAGACGGGGGTATTTATAGAGGCGGAATCAGAGAGGAGGGCGGAGGGAGACGACGTGTCTCCCTTGCCGGAGGACGCCGGAGATGGAAACCCATACCTTCCGTGCATTCGCACGGCCGGTATGGTGGGTTGCAGCGACCATGGGGGTGTTCCTGCGACGGCTGACGATGCAGGGCACCCCCGGTTGACTTGCCAACCCCTCCCCCTCACCCTGCGCGGCGCCATGCTCCGCGCAAGGTCGCCGAAGCATGGTGCTGGCAGGTTTTGGCAGGAGGGACCTGAATGCAAAGAACGAAGGAGAGTTAGGGGTAGAAATGTGAGGGTTCAAAAGTTGAGGGCCAGAAAGTAAATATATGAGGACCAAAGTGCAAAGTTGGTCAAGAAGGTTTCTTCTTAGGCTCAAGTTTTTATACATGACTAATTAAGACCTAAGGAATTTGATGGTGAATTTTATTTCTAGATTAAACCTTGTTTGACCAGTCAATTTATGCAAAAACCCAAATTAAGTTATTAGTTGGGCATGGTTCTCAATGTAGGTCAAAATGGGATCTGAAGGCCAAATTGAAGGTTCTAAACCCTAGAGATTATTTTTCTATGAATTTTAGAGGGTTTATTCTATTTTTACTTTGCCTCGAACCTCGTGAATTGAAGTGGGTTTGTTTTAAGGTTACAGATTATCATTTAGTTCCTTGGAATTGCTGTAGCCCTTGTCAGATCATCCCACTTTCCTTCTTATTCGGTTTGCTTGACCTGTGTTTGGACCCTGAATTACCCTGTATGCAGATTATACTGGTAAAATTGCATTTTTACCCCTTATGACTTGTTTTCTCCTTAAACTCAGAATTCTCTGAGTTAAGCCTTTCCTTGAGTTATGTAGGAGCTTTTATCCTTTGTATTGGGTCAAAATGAGCTAGTTATGGCTTATGATGAGGTGCTCATCAAGTAACCTTCTAGCCAAAGACACGCCGTTCGAGTTGTATGAATCATGTCGTAAGGCATTTGTTTTGTTAACGGCAGTCACTTGTGCCCTGATGTTGCAACCACCGATCTGGACTGCCCCATTTGAGATTACGGCTGACGCATTTGATTATGCCGTCGGGGCTCTCTTGGGTCAAAAGAGTGAGAAAAATCCCTCTGTGATTTACTACACTAGCAAGACTCTGGAGAAGGCCCAGAAGAACTACATCGTTACTGAAAAAGAATTGCTAGCTATAGTTTCACTTTAGAAAAATTCAGGGCTTATCTTTTAGGTTCTCATGTAATCATTTATATCGACCACTCAGCCTTAAAACATCTCTTGGCCAAAAAGGATGCCAAGCCCTGGCCTATTCGCTGGATTCTGTTACTTCAAGAATTTGATCTTGAAATCAGGAATAAAGCCAGGGCACAAAATGTAGCGGTGGATCACCTCTCGAGAATCCTAATTGATTCTCCTCATCCGGATATCCCTATTTCAGACACTTTTCTGAATGAGACTATCTTTACAGTCTCGGGTATCTGAACACCCTGGTTTGCAAATATCGTCAACTATTTGGCCATTGGTCAAATCCCCTAGGATTGGATGAAACAACAACGAGACAAGCTTGTGTCTGAGGTGAAATATTATTTTTGGGACGATCCTGAGATGTACCGCATCGGCGCAGACCAAATTATTCATCGATGCATTCGGGAAATTGAGTTCCATAGTATACTTGAGTTCTGCCATACATCTGCGTGTGGACACTTTTTCGCGAAAAAGACAGCAGCAAAAATCTTGCAATCTGGATTCTATTGGCCATCATTATTTAAGGATGCCCAGGAATTATCAAAGCCGTGCACCCGATGCCAGACACTCGGGAACATGGCTAAGAGAGATGTGATGCCCCTTAACTGAATACTTTCCATCAAAATTTTTGACATTTGGGGCATCGACTTCATGGGACCTTTTCCTCCTTCATTTGGACACCAGTATACTCACATCGCTGTTGATTACGTGTCCAAATGGATTGAGGCAATCCCCACCTGAACCAATGACCACAAGGTGGTCATTGATTTGGTGAAGAAGAATATCTTCAGTTGGTTTGAGATTCCTTGGGCAATTATCAATGATGGTGGTGCACATTTCACACATGCCCAATTTCAAAATTTATTGGGGAAATACGGGGTGAATCATTGGATTTCCACACCCTACCACCCTCAGACGAATGGATAGGCCGAGGTCTCCAATTGGGAGATCAAAAACATTTTGCAAAAAATCGTAAGGCCTGATAGGAAGGATTGGACCGAAAAGCTAGAAGATGCTATTTGGGCCTACCATACGGTGTACAAAATGACTATAGGATTATCTCTATTCCATCTAGTGTTTGGTAAAGTATGTCACTTACCCGTAGAGCTAGAGCACCAGGCATTTTGGGCCATCAGAAAATGTAATTTTGACCTAGAGTTGGTCGGGAAGACCAGGAAACTCCAACTATTTGAGTTGGAGGAGCTTAGAAATGATGCTTATGGAAATGCCAGAATCTATAAGGCAAGGACCAAAGCTCTCCATGACCAGATTATTTAATGTAAGAGCTTTGAGCCGAAGGTCTGGGTTTTCGATTCTTAACTAAAGCTCTTCCCCGGTAAGCCTAGGTCTAAGTGGGACGGCCTGTTCATTATTGAGTGAATTTTGCCTAACGGGGCTGTCGAAATCTCTGACCTAAAGACGGGTAATTTCTTTAAGGTCAACGGATAGTGTCTCAAACCCTTTGTTGACCATGTGCTCCCTGAACCCATCTCGGACAAGGTTGCTCCTACCTTGCCTTAACCACTGCGGACTGATCATCGCCTAGCTGAAGGCATTAAACTTAGCACGAGTAAAGGCTGTTCCGAGCTGACCTGAATCTCACAGAAACCAGGTTCTATTCTTCCACTTCTACTCTCGTACATGCTTTAATTTTTAACAATGAGGACATTGCATTAGCTAAGCATGAGGGGTGGATATTTCTTGTGAATCTTTTTGTCAGCCATAATAGTAATTTCCTATTTTTCATCTTTAAAAAAAAAATGGGCTTAATTAGCCCAGGTGTCCACTCGAATGTGGACTTAGTCTCGAGTCCTCGCCAAGTAATTCTATTTTAACTGGTCAATAAATTCGGGTGATAAGTATACGACTTATCAACCCGCCCTCTAATTTGAGGGGGCTTTAAGCCTAAGCAAGTACAAACTTTTTGCACTGACTCACTTTTCGACAGATTCTTCAGAAATTGGGTAGCATTTAGGTTAATTTTGCTAGGGACTAGCAAAAAGTAAGCTTGGGGGTATGGTAAACGCACATGAATTCATGATAAAATGCTTATTTATGATAGTTCCTAGGCTTAGCATTGCATATCATGTTATAAATACTACATAACATCCATTGCATGACATTTAGGATAATTGTATATTATGTATATTAATCTTCTATTTTACAAGGCCAGGAGGTAGTACATCTTTATGGGCTTCGGATGAAGAATCCGACCATATAGATAAATCTGGAACGATGATCGCAGTTTGTCAACGCAAAAATCACCTTGATCAGAGCTCTGTAGCACCCTCTACAAGAAGATGAACACGGATAGCCAAGATAGCGCTACGTGGTGCCATCCAGACCACCCCCTTGAGCCATCGTGCTGGCCTTAAGCAAGGATGCATCTCGACAGTTGGATCTTCATCCAACAGCCAAGGCGCACACGTCTGCACCACCCTCCGCTCGACAAAGCGTCACTTTGGCGCAACGGTGAGGACGAGCGCTCTCAAATGGCGAGTGTGAGTTCGAGCTGTGATTCGTCGTGACCGCTACAATGCCACCTGCAATAAGGCCGCTTGATCTCGATCGAGTGGTCTAGATTCTCCACGCGTGATTTGACATCGCCCATAGACTCGAGGGTGCATGCTAGATCACACACGCCCCATCTGGGGCATGCATTTAAGACAACCAGGAGTGGTGCCTACCATCCGATCCTTGCAATCGCGCGAGGCAGGCGATTCAAATCAAAGCACACGCGATTTGCGGGCAAGCCTCGATTGTGCGATGCCTCATCCGACGGTTGCCAGAGCA
This sequence comes from Thalassia testudinum, assembly GCA_037157565.1. NCBI lineage: Eukaryota > Viridiplantae > Streptophyta > Magnoliopsida > Alismatales > Hydrocharitaceae > Thalassia > Thalassia testudinum. Next base: position 3,219,055 of record JAZHRO010000080.1, read on the forward strand.
TGCGCCAATAGTGCGGACTTTAAACAACTGTGAGCGGATGTTCTCCTCTCGCGATCACAGCCATCCAGCCTTAATCCAACGTCGACAATCGCCATGCCTACGACAGATGCAGCCAAGCATCCAAGCACCAGCCAAGGCACGTGAATGCTTTAGCGACGTCTCTAGTAGGTCTTTAGTGATGTCTTACATGTCACTAAAGGCCCATTCACGCAAACCACCTCCATTCCATAACTATATAAACACCCCTACACCCCCAATCCCAAACCATCTCTACCTACTCTACTCCAGCCTACTCCTAAGCTCTAGTAGCCTACCAAAGCTCCATTAGAGCTTACTCTGAAGCTCCAAAGGCCTCCTATTAGTGTAGCATTCCTTTATCCCACAAAATATTTGTCCCTCATCCCATCACCTTCATAAGTCACCATGGAGCCATCCTCCCACCTCCATTGTGGTAGCAGACCATCTCTGCCTCCTCATCTCCATTCCAGAGCCTCGGTGAAGCATTCCTCTACCCGACGTCCTCTTGCATCTTACCTCCATCGTCCTACTCCTCAACTCCTTCGTTTAAGCTTCCGCTAGGTGCGTCATCTCACAAAACAACCAATTCGAGAGATTCCTTCTCACCTCTCTCTTTTTATGCTTTCGTAGATTATTGTAATAGACAATTGTGCAATATATCATATTTGTTCCATCTCTCTCTTGTGAATTTATTCTGCTTGTCTTTTTATTTCAAAAACACAAAAAAATAACAAAACCTCAAAAAGCAAAAGAAACAAAAAGAAGTGTAGTTTCCAAGCAAGGTAAACATCGCCTCCCTGTGTTCGACTCGGGACTCCCTTGGAGTTTCGGTAAAATTGTATTTGATAACTAGTTTTCTGACTATGACGACAGGTTCCACCAAACTAGATTTCTACCATGTGAAATGCGTCTATCAGGTAACTGCCCTTTAGTCGGTTGTCCAGAGCCCAGCTCACAAAAATGCACAAATAATTCCCAAAACACTTAGGGAAGAAGCGGGGAAGTAGAAAAAATCGAGGAGATATACACTGGGTTCGCCCTTGTGTTGACCCCATAAAATAATTTAAAAGTAGTGAGAAAGCTACCGTTCTAAAAAATAAACCTTTAGGCAGAAACTCTTAAGGTCACCTGGGGTCGTAGAAGCCTGAAGTCCGTTTTAACGGTCGCTTAGTGAGTCCTTCACTCTTTTCACTAGATGCTTAGCACTTAGGGTCATTTTCGAATCTTGGGTGGGTTGGGTAGCCGTAAAAAGTTATCTTGAAACTCTTAAACTCAAAAAAAAAAATTACAAAAGAAGAAAAAATAAAAAAATGTATATCCCCTTTTCAAATAAGGCAAGGACTTAGGCAGTTTGCATTCTAGCAGATACCCATGTACTATTGAGTTTTCGTAGTTTAGGACCTTAGTTGAAATTTTCTATTATTAATAAACAACTTAGTTCTAAGTGATCGAGTCCTAATTCTACTTTTATACATAGCATATAGTTTAATTTTGTTAGGGACTAGCAAAAGATAGGCATGGGAGTATGATGTAGACACAACTATTGAGGATAAAATGCCTATTCATGCATGTTCCTAGGCTTAGATTTGCATTTTGTGTTATAAATATTGCATAGCATGAATCATCCTGCATTTAGAGTAGTGTATATTTTAGGTTAATTATGTCCTTTTAATGGCTAGAGGGAAGGAAATTTATTTCAAGGACTCGGATGGACGATCTGACTGTACAGATCTGATCAGGACAATGATCAGAGTATAACACCTCCAAAATTGTTGATACCAGAATCTCATAGCACCATATGCAATCCAAGGAAGGTCAACGGCCAACGGACTAGGTGACATAATTTGGAGCTTCAAATGCCAAATCCAACTGTACAAATGGATCTGGTTTGACGATCGCAGCCCAACAGGGCAAGAATCGACCCAATCCAACATCCATGGCGCCACCTACAAAGTGAAGAAAATGGACGGTCATGATGGCACCTCGTGGTGCCATCATAGCCACCCAAACCCATCCAAGCCTCACCGCTCCATCTCGTAGGTGTACCATCACATGATTCTAGTTGTTGGATCATAATCCAATGACTGAGAATTAGCTTAGCATGCCACTCTACTCCAAAGAATAACACCGGGAGGAAATCCCAACCGTTGGATCAAGATCCAACGGTCCGGAGAGGGTGCGCACTCTTTCATCTTCTCGACAATCCACGCTGATAGCGTGTTGGGTATTGCCCTTGCCCGTGACACAAGGACCATCGTTCGAACCCCACCGTAACACCTGATCTTGTGGAGCGAGGGTGCAATCAAATTGCATCTGTTGGATGATCATCAAGCGGCGAAGCATGCGGCAATGTGGCAAGATCAGATTCACATGATGCGTGCATGCACTAGATCACGCAATAACTCACACTCCATCACATGCACGTGATCCACGGCACTGGTCCTCGAGCAATCTCAACCTCTCATCGCTCATCAAACGGCCACGATCCTCTGGCTCGTACCCGTTCAAACCTTAAGCATGTGCTTAGCACAATTTCAAACGCGAGCTCCGCGCAAATATCAGCCATCACATTTAGATCAGATGGTCCTCAACGCTTCAACCTCATAGTAACTGTGCATGCGGAGGGTGCATGTTTAACAAGAGCGAAAAGGGTGAAAGTGAAAGTCAAAAGTATCCCTGGCAACGGCATCGAAATGTTGCCAGGAGGCAAGATCGATTTTATGAGATAAAGGATGTTGTGTCATAGTACAATTGAAATCACCTTGTAAACAAATAAGAATTTTTATTACTCGAATGTTTAAGTCCGAGGTAGAACACAGGGAGGAAATGAAATTTATTCATTAATCTCAATAGATGTAATCTGAACACTTAAATCTACTCAAAATCTAATTTAGAATATAATGCAGGAGTTTATGAATTATAAAATGTAGCAAAATAGAGAGATTGAGAAGAATTGGATAAAAAGTGTTTTGACTCTTCTTCTCTTTGACTTTGTTCTTCAGCTTCTTCTTTCTTCTTTCTTTCCTTCTTTTCTCTGCGTGCTTGCCTTGGCTTCTCTTTATTTTCCTCTCTATCTCTGGTTCTTGGCTTCTTCTTCCTTGTTTCCTTCTCCTTCCTTCTTTCCTTTAGCTTTGGCTTTTCTTTCCCTGACTTCTCTAGCAACAGTGCCTTTCTCCTTCCTTGTCTTCTTCTACCTTATTTCTCCTGCTGCACCTTCTCTGCTACAGTGCCTTCTCTTTCCTTAGGCCTTGGCTACTACTTCAGCTTCCTCAGCTTCTGCCTTCAGTCCTTTGCTTTTCCTCCTTAGCTATTTCCTCTTTAGTCGCACCTCTTCCTTCCTTAGCTTTCCTCTTTAGCTTCTCTACGGCTACAGCTTCCTTCTTTCCTTCTCCCTTTTCCTGCACACACAAGTGCAAAACCTGCCCCTACCCTCCCTCGTGTACACTCTCTCTATTTCTCTCTTAGGTTCGCTCTCCCAGAGCCAGCCAATCGGGTATTCGGGTTGGGTTATGCGCACCCGAGTCCAGGCGCATAGGTGTGGGTGGTGCGCGAGGAGTGCTGGGTAAACAGGTCGGTCAGGCCAGGTCCGCGTAGCATGGGTCGCGGATGAGGCGGGTGAGCGGGCGAGGGGACCTCACCCCATGATCTTAGGCGAACAGATAAAGACAAAAAATCAATTTATATTATGCACCGCACTCCTAACTTTCCGAGGTGGGACTGAAAGTCCCACTCGCTTCACTCACGCATCCGCAGGAGGTTCTCTGCCCAATTGCTGCGGCTGGGTGCTCACTCAAGGCTGCTCTTTGGCTGGATGTGTGCGTGCACTCTTTCCGCATCACCTAGACCTGGAAACCTGGAGCGCGACACTTGGGTTGAAGCTTGCGAGCTCCTTTCAGCCGGCGCTAATGGCGGTGGAGCTCTGACCTGCAATCACTCAATACAGCCTTGCGACCTCATTAAGCCACATGGGGAGCTTCACCGTGGCATGGCGAAGGTGTCTAGGTGGGTGGCTGGTCGAGGGGTGGCCTAGGCATACGTGCCTAGGCTGCTCTATGGCCGTGATGATGGGTTTGGTCAAGGGGCGAGTGTGGAGGTGATGGCGGTTGATGGAGATGGAGAAATTGGTCAGTTGTTGATGGCAGAGGTTATGAGGGGTCTGGCGAGGCATGTGGATGAGTGGAGCGATGGATGCGCCTTCGCCGATGGTTGGCCGGAGATGGAGACGATGGTGGTGGTCTGCGGTGTCTTGGGGTCTAAAGTAGAAATAAAGAAGGCGGAAATGAAGAGAGGAGAGAGGGGAATAGATTTAACCTAATTGATGAGAACCTCATCATGAGCCATAACTAGCTCATTTTGACCTAATACAAAGGATAAAAGCTCCTACATATCTCAAGGAAAGGCTTAACTCAGAGAATTCTGAGTTTGAGAAGAAAACAAGTCATAAGGGGTAAAAGTGCAATTTTACCAGTATAATCTGCATACAGGGTAATTCAGGGCCCAAACATAGGTCAAAGCAGCTTAATAAGAATAAAAGTGGGATGAGATGATCTAGCAAGGGCTACAGCACTTCCAAGAAACTAAATGATAATCTGTAACCCTAAAACAACCCACTTCAATTCACAAGGTTCGAGGCAAAGTAAAAATAGAATAAACCCTCTAAAATTCATAGAAAAATAATCTCTAGGGTTTAGAACCTTCAATTTGGCCTTTAGAACCCATTTTGACCTACATTGAGAACCATGCCCAATTAATAACTTAATTTGGGTTTTTACGCAAATTGACCGGTCAAACAAGGTTTAATATGAAAATGAAATTCACCATCAGATTCCTTAGGTCCTAATTAGTCATGTATAAAAACTTGAGCCTAAGAAGAAACCTCCTTGACCGACTTTACACTTTGGTCCTCATATATTTACTCTTTGGCCCTCAACTTTTGAACCCTCGCATTTTGGCCCCTAACTCTCCTTCGTTCTTTGCAATCAGGTCCCTCCTGCAAAACCTGCCAGCACCATGCTCCGGCGACCTTGCGCGGAGCATGGCGCCGCGCAGGGTGAGGTGGGGGACCTGGCAAGTAAACCGGGGGTGCCCTGCGTCGTCAGCCGTCGCAGGGACACCCCCCTGGTCATTGTAACCCACCATACCGGCCGTGCGAACGCACGGACGGTATGGGTTCTTGTTTCCGACCATCCTCCGGCGAGGGAGACACGTCGTCTCCCTCCGCCTTCCTCCCTGTTTGATCCCTATAAATACCCCCCGTTGCTCCACCGACCAGGGCAGCCTGGATCTGACGGAGAAAATCCCCAACTTTCTTCTCTTCTTCCTCCGGCAGACGCTCACCAGCTCCGGCGGTTTCCTCCCCCTCCACCTCTTCGCTCTGCCGCAATACCAGCAGCAGAGACTTCCTCCCCTGCTCTTCCTGCGCCACGCCGCACCCAGCTGGCGCCTCTCCGGCTCTCTGCTCGCCGCCGCCCCTTTCCCTGAGCATCGTCTTCTCCGGCGACAGTCGATACGACTGTCGCCCTGTTCCTCCCCCTTCGTCCCTGCAAGTAAGCTAGAGCTACTCCCCTTCTCCTCCTCTTTCTTTCCCCGCTTTCAATTTATTCAATTAAGCCCTCTACCGACCCTGACCACCTTCACCCCCTTCGCCTCCGACCACCCTCCGGCGAGCCGCTCCCATCACCTCAGCAACCCACACGGCTCGCCGACCCTCACCGAACCTCCGCCTCATAACACTGAGCACCCCCCACCCCTCCACTGCCGCTCCACACCTCCGTAACACTCCCCCGAACGAACCCATTCCTCCGGTTGCAGTCCGACCCAGGGCTGCCGCCAGACATCACCTTGCGGCCTGCCGCGCAGCTCCTCACCTTCGCCGTGCCACGGCGAAGGTTCCCCAGTGGTTTGATCAGGCGGCGAGGCCATATTCGTGTCCGACAGGTTTTGAGGTTCGACCGCCATTAACGCACATTGAAGCAGCTTCTCCCGCGCTCTAGGCTTGAGGACTCCAGGTCTCCAGCTGCTGCGGAGTACAGGGAGTCTTGCGAAGGCAGCCAGCCAGCAACCTATGCAAATCGAAGCCGCAGCTGCAGAAGCCAGGCCGCGGTCTCCCAGCAGGCGCACGCGAGGAAAGGTCTGCGTTTAGTCCCACATCGGTAAGCCTCACACCCGTTCCACTGTTTAAATTGATTTTGTGCAGTAGCCTTACTGCCTCAGTACACGGGGTGAGGTCCCCTTACACCTGCCCGGTTACCCGGTCTCGTCCGCGCTCACGCCCCGCGGACCTGACCCGACCCGACTTAGACTGACCTGCACTCCTCGCCCACCACGCACGCCGGTGGGCCTGGACCCGGGCGTGACCCGAACCCGATTACCCGGTAGCTCTGGGAGAGCTTTCCCAAGAGTGGTTTCAAAGAGAAAGAGAGACGCGGGGGGGGGGAGGGTAGAGTAGGTTTTGCCTCTGACGAAAAACTCTGAAGTGTGCAGGCACAGGCGAAGAAGAAGACCCGCGGAAGAAGGAGCTGCACTGTAGCAAATGCATAGTTAAGTCGTCTAAGCACTGGGTCAGACGACGGAAGGTCAGCAGCCAGAGCAGGAAAGAAGGCAGGCTGAAGAAGAAAGAAGAGGAAGGGCCAAAGCAAAGAAAAAAAGAGAAGGAGACAGGAAGGAGAAAGAAAGAAAAGAAGAGCAACGGCCAAAGCAGAAGAAGAAGAAAGGAAGACTTAGTAGCTGAAGGCAGAAGCTCTGCAGCCATAAAGAAGAAAAGGGAAAAGAGAAAGGGTCACCACAATTGCAGAAAAAGAAGAAGAGAGGCCAAGACAGAAACCAAGGAAGAAGAAGAAAGAGATCTGAAGAGGAGCATCACCTCTGCAGAACGAAGGAGAAGAAGAAGGAGCTCTGAAGAAAGAAAGAAAGAAGAACATCACGAGGAGAAAACGAAGAGAACAACAAATTCTTTCCCTCTCTCTTTCTTTATTTTGTAAAAGAAACATGTATATCTCTAGAATACAACTTGCTCCCTGAGTTCGACCTCGGGAACTCTTTTATTTTCCGAGTAAAAAATTTATATTTGAAATGTTGGTAATAACCGGCTTTACTACAACGTTATAACAAACTAAAACCCGGTTGTCCCACTTCATTTTGGCGCCGCTGCCGGGGAGCAACGGCTATTCTAGAGGTAAACATTCCTGTTTCTTTTAATTTCTGATAATCTCCTCTCTTTTGTGCAGCTACAGGAACTCAAGAAGACAAGCAACCACACGACAACCACTCCGAAGACAGGTAAATCTTTCCTCTCACTATTAACCCCTAAACTCTAAAGAGGAAGAAAAGAAAAGAACAAGCAATATAGGGCTAACCTGTCTTCCATACTTAGTAACCATAAAGAGTTGCATGTTTTCAACTCATCACTCCTGCACACTATTAAGGGTATTTAAGGGCTAACACATTCTTGCTTGAGCCCTAATTGCCCAACAAAGAGTTAAATGGACCAAGTAGAGCCAACACAAGGTCAAACATTAGGATTTCAGTAGAGACACACCCCTTAATCAAGAATTGAGGAAATCCAAAAGAGGTGTGCCCAAGCCATTGATTGAAAATAATTAACAAGAAAAATCCTAAACAATTGGCTCTCTCTTTAAACACTTGGACCCTAAAAGAAAGGACCCAAAAAGCTCTCAAAGAAAATAAGAGGTAAAGTTGACCCCTTTGGGTTAACCAACCTTAAATTAGGTCACTCTTTGCACTTAAAAAGACTAAAGTTCAAGTGAAACCTTAAGCACCCTGATCTTAAAATTGGTAGACTTAAGAGGTCAAGATCCCCATTCTGGTCTACCTGGAACCGCAGTGACAAGAGAGGTCGGGTGGGGGAAACCCTGTAACCCGTGGGGACGCTCTACCGTGTAGGGGTCTTCGCGGGACTCTCCCTCTCTGGCTGCCCAGGTAATTCTCAGGTGGGCGATCTTTCTGATCAAGGGGTCCATCTGCCCCGCACCTCTATAGTCACCCAACACATTTTTGGGTGTCTTGATTGGGTCCAGCACCTTCTAAACTTACCTCTTCCAAACAGTGCATGTACGGAAGGAGGTCCCTAAGACCACCCTTAAGACCTCCGTTAGAAATTCACTCTCGTCAAGGCCAAGCCTCGACGCCCGTGTTTGTGCAGCAACACCCTCACATTATTCTCTCTTCTGATTCAGAACCAAGTTCTTCTTCTTCCCCCATCATGGCTCAGCCAGTTGAGGAAGAAAATAATCTGGAACACCAGCTCCAGCGACTCAATGACCTCTTCCAAAACTTCGTGCACCCACCACAGCGTCCTATGATGCGGGACCACTACAATCCTGCTGCGGTGGCCATTGAGCCTCGAGTCAGAATCCCGACTGGAGGACCTGATTCCGAACTAAAGCCCAACATGATTCATGCTATACCTAAATTCCATGGGCTTAATTCTGAAGATCCCTTCCAGCACATCAAACAGCTAAAGCATCTGGCCCACACTTTTGGATCAGATGCGCAAAATCGGGATATTCTTCTCATGAAGATGTTCTCCTTTTCTCTTATGGACAAGGCCGCCCATTGGTATCAAACTCAGACCCGGCCGATCAACACTTGGGAAGAACTTCAATCCGAATTTTTGAAAAAGTTTTTCCCGTTGGTCGGACCAACGCCTTGCGCCATCAGATTACACACTTCACTCAACAATCAGGAGAACCTCTCCATGAGGCATGGGATCGTTTTCAGGATCTCATGAGAAAGTGCCCCCATCACGGAGTTCCTAAATGGGAACAAGTCCAATCTTTTTACCAGGGACTCCGTGAGGACATCCGCCTTTTCGTCAATGCAACTTGCGGAGGAAACATCATGGGTCAACATGAAGACACCGTATGGGAGATTCTCGAAAATATGTGCGAGAACTCCATCAACAATGACTCCATGGGATTATTCGACAGGACAAATACCCGCGCAGCGACGAATCTTAAGGGGGCACATGAGACGCAGGGCCTGTCCGCATCAGTCGACCTGGAATTAATGGCCAGTCGATTGGACAAGGTCTCAATCATTGAAAAGAAGGTGGATGAGCTGACTCAGCACTTGCAGCGAGCCACCTCTGCGCGTAACTCCTTTGCACAACCTCCTTCCACACAGGAGACTGTGCAAAACATCCTCCACCGATCCTCCCCTGGGATGGATCCATATCCATCCCCATCTGATTCTTGGACTGGAAGATCATCCGATCCTTTCTACACCAGCCGGGGAAACTCCATTCCTCCTTTCCCTGACTCTCAGGAGGTTCCTCAGATCTGCGAGGACCTCAACGCCATCCAGAACGACCCATTCTCCAACACTTACAACCCTGGATGGCGAAACCATCCAAATTTTCAGTGGGCGGGAAATTCCCAAACCCAAAGACCACCTTTTCAGTCCCGCCCACAGCCCTCTCGTCACTACCAGCCGCCTCAGCCTCGGCCCAACCCTACTTATCCATCAGGGCCAAATCAAGATCAAATGTCCTTAATCCTCCAGACTCTGGCTGACATTCAAAAATCGAATGCGGCTATTCAAAAATAGCACAAGGACGAGCTTACTGAAGTTAAAACTCAACTGGCCCAGTTGGCAAATTCTCGCCAACCAGGCACACTCCCTTCCCAACCTCTTCCTAACCCAAATAACGTGCCAACCCAGAAGCGCGTTATGAATCCAAATTTAGGCCACGCTCAATGGATTTATCAGGCCCCTACTGCTCCATCTCCAGACGAGATGGAAGCCTCAACTTCTTGTGCGGGATTTCAGCAGCAGCCACCCCCCCTACCAAACCCAAACCAAAATCAGGCCGGATTAAATTCTGTAACAACACGTAGTGGTAAGACAACTCAAGACCCGCATTATCCAAACCACTCCCAGCCTGATAACCATGACCCTAGGATAGTTATCCAAGGTACCGCTGTTCCAGATCCACAACCTGAACCTATCCTAGAAGAACCAACCAAGATCCTGTTTCCCGAGGCCCTGACCAAGGGAAAGAAGACCACCAAACCCGTGGCCCCTGAGGAGGACCTGGTCAAGCTCTTTGAGCAGGTCCACATAAACATCCCCTTGATGGATGCAATCCGCCACGTACCAGCTTACGCACGATTTCTAAAGAATATATGTACACCCCAGCGTAAGCCGCGAACCAAGGGAGGGAGCCCAATTGTTCTGTCAGAGCAAGCCAGCTCTGTAATCCTTAGTAGACTCCCACCCAAGGCAAAAGATCCTGGAACTCCCCTGATCTCCTGTAAGATAGGTGGTACCCAATTTGATAGAGCATTGTTAGACTTAGGTGCATCTATAAATCTGATACCCACATCCTTACTTGACCATCTAGAAGAATCTGAGCTGAAACCAACCGAGGTGACATTACAATTAGCAGATCGATCTATAAAGTCACCAAAAGGGATTCTCGAGGATGTTATCGTGAGAGTGCGGGATTTCTATTTTCCAGTGGACTTTATAGTCTTAGACATGGATGCACCTGAGGACCCTAGGGATACACCAATCATTCTAGGTTGACCTTTCTTGGCTACTGCTAGAGCCAACATCAGCTGTGAGAAGGGCCAAATAGAGCTTAAGTTTGGAGATCAAACACTGAAAATTGATATATTTAAGGCCCAACAAGGAATTAATTGCGGCGTCATCGAGCAAATTTGTGACATCAAGACTTTGGTTGATGAATCACACCTCCAGAATGACTTGAGTATGCCTCATCAACCACAGAAGGATCTTGACCCGCAAACAGAGGAGTCAAATCCAGATGTGAACAACCCAGTAACTCCCACCCTTGAACCTCACATCCATACTGAACCACCCGCTGCTACTGAAAACCCCATCCTCGAACTGAAACCCCTTCCTGCTCACTTAAAATACGTCTTTTTGGGTTCTAATCAGACCCTTCCTGTGATCATCAATTCCAACCTCAGTCCTGAACAGGAATCCCGTCTGATTGTTGTCCTCCAGCAACATCGCAGAGCCATCGGATGGACTCTCGATGATTTGACTGGAATAAGTCCCTCTTATTGTACTCATCATATCTATTCAGAAGAGGGCACACGACCTTCTCGTGAAATGCAGAGATGCTTAAACCCCAATCTGCAGGAGGTCGTGAAAAAGGAGATCATCAAGTGGTTAGATGCCGGAATCATCTACCCGATCTCCGATAGTCATTGGGTGAGCCCAATTCAGGTCGTGCCCAAGAAGGCAGGACTCACCACTATAACGACTGAGACCGGAGAAATCATTCCTACCCGATTAGCCAACTCGTGGAGAGTCTGTATAGATTACCGTCGACTCAATTCCTCCACGAAGAAGGATCATTTCCCACTACCCTTCATTGATCAAATTCTCGAAAAACTAGCGGGAAATAGGTTCTTCTGCTTTCTTGACGGGTACTCCGGTTATAACCAGGTGGCAATCCATCCTGAGGACCAAGAAAAGACCACGTTCACCTGCCCCTTCGGAACATACGCTTTCCGAAGGATGCCTTTCGGTCTTTGCAATGCACCCGCTACTTTTCAGCGATGCATGCTTGCCATATTCTCAGATATGGTAGGTGATTATCTGGAAGTCTTCATGGATGACTTTTCAGTTTTCGGAGCATCATTCGACGATTGCCTCCAACACTTGGTCCAGATACTCAGGCGGTGCATCGATGTGAATTTGGTTCTTTCCTGGGAAAAGAGCCATTTCATGGTGCCTGAGGGAATTGTCCTGGGACACTCAATTTCGGAGAAAGGTATCCAAGTGGATCGAGCTAAGGTTAATCTGATTTCTCACCTTCCTATGCCTAGCTCGATCAGGGACATCCGATCCTTTTTAGGGCATGTCGGTTTTTATCGACGATTTATCCCTGATTTTTCAAAAATCGCACGCCCCCTGACCACTCTTCTCTCCAAGGATGTTCCCTTCGAAATCTCCAAGGAATGCACTCAAGCATTTGAAATCCTGCGTGACCGAGTCACCCAAGCCCCGATCCTACAGTCCCCTGATTGGTCTCAACCCTTTGAGATCATGTGTGATGCATCCGACTTCGCTGTAGGAGCGGTTTTGGGGCAGAAAAATGACAAGAAACCTGTGGTCATTTACTACGCCAGCAAAACACTCGATGAGGCTCAGCGTAACTATACAGTTACTGAGAAAGAGCTGCTAGCTGTAGTATTTGCCCTAGAGAAGTTCAGATCGTACCTTCTGGGTTCCCATGTCATCATATACTCGGATCACACAGCTGTGAGGCACCTCCTTGCGAAGAAGGACGCGAAACCTCGATTAATCCGATGGATCTTGCTGTTGCAAGAATTTGACCTTGAGATTCGCGACAAAGCGGGAAAACAAAACGTGGTAGCTGATCACTTGTCCCGTCTTCCTTCTGAAATAATTGACCCCTCCGGACCCATCACGGAGCATTTTCCCGATGAGCACCTGCTAACTATTGGTACTAGCCTTCCATGGTTCGCTAATATTGTAAATTACTTGGCATCTCATCAGACCCCATCCGATTGGCCGAAGGCCAAGAAAGACAAATTACGCTCCGATGCCAAGTATTACATTTGGGAAGACCCGTACCTCTTCCGCATAGGTGCCGATCAGATCATCCGGAGATGTGTCCCGGAAGGGGAAGTCAACAATATCCTCTCTTTCTGCCATGACCAGGCATGCGGTGGCCATTTTGCCGGGCATAAAACCGCATCAAAAGTCCTCCAGTGCGTCTTTTACTGGCCCACACTGTTCAAAGACGCATACAGTCATTGCAAAGCATGCAGTCGTTGCCAGACTTTGGGCAACATGAGCCATCGCGACATGATGCCTATGCAACCGATTCTAGTATGCGAAATCTTTGATGTTTGGGGGATTGATTTTATGGGCCCCTTTCCTGTTTCGGATGGTTTCGAATACATTCTGTTGGCTGTGGACTACGTGTCCAAATGGATCGAAGCCATACCGACCCGAACCTGTGATCACAAAATCGTCCTCAAATTCATTCATCAACACATTTTCTCAAGGTTCGGGATTCCTCGTGCAATAATCTCTGATGGGGGGACCCATTTCACAAATGCTCAGTTTAGGTCACTGATGACCAAATACGGGGTGTCTCACCGAATCTCTACTCCTTACCACCCCCAAACTAATGGTCTAGCTGAGCTGTCTAATCGGGAGATCAAGAAAATCCTACAAGTCACTGTTCGACCTGACAGGAAGGACTGGTCGTCCCGACTTCCGGAAGCATTGTGGGCCTATAGGACCGCCCACAAGACCCAATTGGGCATGTCTCCCTTTAGATTGGTGTACGGAAAGGCATGCCACCTTCCCGTCGAACTGGAGCATAAAGCCTATTGGGCAGTACGGAACTGTAATCTGGATCTTTCTAAGGCTGGGACCCACAGAAAACTCCAAATCAGCGAGATCGATGAATTACGCATAGACGCGTACGAGAACTTGCAAATCTACAAGGAGTGGGTTAAAGCCTTCCACGACAAACACATCTCGAGAAAGATCTTTCATCCTGGTCAAAAGGTCCTACTCTTTGATGCCCGACTCAAACTCTTCCCAGGAAAACTGAGATCTAAGTGGGTCGGACCATATTTGGTCCGACAGGTTTTTGGAAATGGAGCAATCGAAATCAGTCCACTCAGCCACGATTCTGAACCTTTCATTGTGAACGGTCAGAGACTCAAGCCGTTCATTGATGTAACTTCTACTGATTTGGCTGAGGCATCTTATATCCTCCTTTCCCCTTGAGCTGATTGCGCCCAGCCGATGGCGTAAAACTCAGCGCTTAACGGGAGGCAGCCCGTCATTCTCTTTGAAAACCTGAAACTTGTTCTGACACCTTTCAGCACTCGAAGTTCACCCTTATAGACAGCCGACCCCAACTCAGATGTTCGCATCTGAGATTTGAAATCGTCCGCAAAAATTCAACCCGACCCATCCACTCACCCAAATTTCTGTCTTAAGGAATGAACTAAGACCCCCTAGGTTACAATGAGGACATTGCAAATCTTAGGCATGGGGGGGTAGGAAAGTGCAAAAACTTGTAAGAAAAGGTTTCAAACAAAGAATTCACATATGCCAAAAACACCATAAAAATTAAAAATTTTTTGAAAAAGAATAAGAGGAAAAGAGGAGAAGGAAATTTTCTGAAGGAGAAGAGAAACAAAATGAAAAAGGAGCACAAAATTATAAGAAAAGGTGATAGTCATTAGTAAGGAACTAAGGAATTAACCTAAGTTCTAGACCTCATTCAAGAAAATAACTGAAAAGTGCATAATAAGATTAGTAAGAACGCAAACCTTAGGCATTCTTGAATAGACTCTTAGTACCCATTAAGATCTAGACACTCCTCAAGAGGTTGAGGAAAATGAAAAGCTGAAGTATTAGGTCTAAGGCTTAGGGAGTATTCGGCCTCGTTAACTAATTTTTGGTTTACGGGACTCAGTAACCTAAGCACCCTAATCTCACACACAGCCTGGTTCAGTAAGCGTAAAAATCAGAATCACGCAGAAGCGTCGCAAAAATCTGAAAAGAACACCTAGAATAGGAGCGGCCGATCAACACAAGTTGATTTGGACGAGTTCCCAGCGCAGAGAGGCGGGGAAATCCCCTCGAAGATGCGTAACAAAATATCATCTCCTCGGTGCTTGTCTCTTAGGATATTTACATATCCTACTGGGGGCATGTAAGCACTCTGCTGGTTCAGATTCCATGGATGGCATTATCTCGAAGTGTCAATTGCCAGGATCTGGATTCGGCCACGGAATACCATGGATGGGATTATCTCGAAATCTCAATAGCCAGGGTTCCGGGGGTTGCCATGGGCGGTGCTATCTCGAAGCATCGATCGCCAGGAACCCTTGAGGATTGATGATGGGAGCAAGGAATCTGATACAGACCGTGTTGAAAAGCCAATCCTAGGCTAGAACTAAAAAGAAAAAGAGAGAGAAAACTCTCCAAACAGAAAAACTTTCTATCTCTCTCTTACAAAACGCACTGCGAACTGAGCCAGGGCTAAAATCATTTCAAGCACGGGTGCTTTAACCACGAAGTCCAATAAACCTTAGGTTAGTTCTTGTGGGCCTTAAAAACCTTTGCTAAAAGACTGAGGCTAAGGCTAGACAGATTTGGATCTTGATTGGTACTAGAGTACCTTTTAGGCCTATGGTCAGCATTCTAACCTAATCTATGCTCAAATAAAAAAGGGCACTTATCTAAAACTATTAAAAACTTCATGGTCTAGAACAAGGGTTGAAACCTTAAGTTTTTGCTAAGGGACTAGCAAAAGCTAGGCATGGGGGTATGATGAGAACCTCATCATGAGCCATAACTAGCTCATTTTGACCTAATACAAAGGATAAAAGCTCCTACATATCTCAAGGAAAGGCTTAACTCAGAGAATTCTGAGTTTGAGAAGAAAACAAGTCATAAGGGGTAAAAGTGCAATTTTACCAGTATAATCTGCATACAGGGTAATTCAGGGCCCAAACATAGGTCAAAGCAGCTTAATAAGAATAAAAGTGGGATGAGATGATCTAGCAAGGGCTACAGCACTTCCAAGAAACTAAATGATAATCTGTAACCCTAAAACAACCCACTTCAATTCACAAGGTTCGAGGCAAAGTAAAAATAGAATAAACCCTCTAAAATTCATAGAAAAATAATCTCTAGGGTTTAGAACCTTCAATTTGGCCTTTAGAACCCATTTTGACCTACATTGAGAACCATGCCCAATTAATAACTTAATTTGGGTTTTTGTGCAAATTGACCGGTCAAACAAGGTTTAATATGAAAATGAAATTCACCATCAGATTCCTTAGGTCCTAATTAGTCATGTATAAAAACTTGAGCCTAAGAAGAAACCTCCTTGACCGACTTTACACTTTGGTCCTCATATATTTACTCTTTGGCCCTCAACTTTTGAACCCTCGCATTTTGGCCCCTAACTCTCCTTCGTTCTTTGCAATCAGGTCCCTCCTGCAAAACCTGCCAGCACCATGCTCCGGCGACCTTGCGCGGAGCATGGCGCCGCGCAGGGTGAGGTGGGGGACCAGGCAAGTAAACCGGGGGTGCCCTGCGTCGTCAGCCGTCGCAGGGACACCCCCCTGGTCATTGTAACCCACCATACCGGCCGTGCGAACGCACGGACGGTATGGGTTCTTGTTTCCGACCATCCTCCGGCGAGGGAGACACGTCGTCTCCCTCCGCCTTCCTCCCTGTTTGATCCCTATAAATACCCCCCGTTGCTCCACCGACCAGGGCAGCCTGGATCTGACAGAGAAAATCCCCAACTTTCTTCTCTTCTTCCTCCGGCAGACGCTCACCAGCTCCGGCGGTTTCCTCCCCCTCCACCTCTTCGCTCTGCCGCAATACCAGCAGCAGAGACTTCCTCCCCTGCTCTTCCTGCGCCACGCTGCACCCAGCTGGCGCCTCTCCGGCTCTCTGCTCGCCGCCGCCCCTTTCCCTGAGCATCGTCTTCTCCGGCGACAGTCGATACGACTGTCGCCCTGTTCCTCCCCCTTCGTCCCTGCAAGTAAGCTAGAGCTACTCCCCTTCTCCTCCTCTTTCTTTCCCCGCTTTCAATTTATTCAATTAAGCCCTCTACCGACCCTGACCACCTTCACCCCCTTCGCCTCCGACCACCCTCCGGCGAGCCGCTCCCATCACCTCAGCAACCCACACGGCTCGCCGACCCTCACCGAACCTCCGCCTCATAACACTGAGCACCCCCCACCCCTCCACTGCCGCTCCACACCTCCGTAACACTCCCCCGAACGAACCCATTCCTCCGGTTGCAGTCCGACCCAGGGCTGCCGCCAGACATCACCTTGCGGCCTGCCGCGCAGCTCCTCACCTTCGTCGTGCCACGGCGAAGGTTCCCCAGTGGTTTGATCAGGCCGCGAGGCCATATTCGTGTCCGACAGGTTTTGAGGTTCGACCGCCATTAACGCACATTGAAGCAGCTTCTCCCGCGCTCTAGGCTTGAGGACTCCAGGTCTCCAGCTGCTGCGGAGTACGGGGAGTCTTGCGAAGGCAGCCAGCCAGCAACCTATGCAAATCGAAGCCGCAGCTGCAGAAGCCAGGCCGCGGTCTCCCAGCAGGCGCACGCGAGGAAAGGTCTGCGTTTAGTCCCACATCGGTAAGCCTCACACCCGTTCCACTGTTTAAATTGATTTTGTGCAGTAGCCTTACTGCCCCAGTACACGGGGTGAGGTCCCCTTACACCTGCCCGGTTACCCGGTCTCGTCCGCGCTCACGCCCCGTGGACCTGACCCGACCCGACTTAGACTGACCTGCACTCCTCGCCCACCACGCACGCCGGTGGGCCTGGACCCGGGCGTGACCCGAACCCGATTACCCGGTAGCTCTGGGAGAGCTTTCCCAAGAGTGGTTTCAGAGAGAAAGAGAAACGCGGGGGGGGGAGGGTAGAGTAGGTTTTGCCTCTGACGAAAAACTCTGAAGTGTGCAGGCACAGGCGAAGAAGAAGACCCGCGGAAGAAGAAGGAGCTGCACTGTAGCAAATGCATAGTTAAGTCGTCTAAGCACCGGGTCAGACAACGGAAGGTCAGCAGCCAGAGCAGGAAAGAAGGCAGGCTGAAGAAGAAAGAAGAGGAAGGGCCAAAGCAAAGAAAAAAAGAGAAGGAGACAGGAAGGAGAAAGAAAGAAAAGAAGAGCAACGGCCAAAGCAGAAGAAGAAGAAAGGAAGACTTAGTAGCTGAAGGCAGAAGCTCTGCAGCCATAAAGAAGAAAAGGGAAAAGAGAAAGGGTCACCACAATTGCAGAAAAAGAAGAAGAGAGGCCAAGACAGAAACCAAGGAAGAAGAAGAAAGAGATCTGAAGAGGAGCATCACCTCTGTCGAACGAAGGAGAAGAAGAAGGAGCTCTGAAGAAAGAAAGAAAGAAGAACATCACGAGGAGAAAACGAAGAGAACAACAAATTCTTTCCCTCTCTCTTTCTTTATTTTGTAAAAGAAACATGTATATCTCTAGAATACAACTTGCTCCCTGAGTTCGACCTCGGGAACTCTTTTATTTTCCGAGTAAAAAATTTATATTTGAAATGTTGGTAATAACCGGCTTTACTACAACGTTATAACAAACTAAAACCCAGTTGTCCCACTTCACTAATTAATGGATGAAAGGAGGGAGGATGGTGGATGGCTCGTACCTACCGCCGCCGGATAAGAAGGTTCCAGTGGAGGGAGAACAGTGACGACGAAGGGGTATTGGCGCATGTGCAGGTATGGCTCAACGCGGAGGAAGGAGGCGGAGATGTCTCTGCCACTGGTATTGTGGCAGAGCGACGAGAAAAGGGAGGAGATGTCACCGGAGCCTGCTGGATGTCTGGCCGGAGGAGAAGAGCCAAAGTTGGAGGGTGTTCTCCAGCTAAACCAAGCTAATTCTGAGCAGCTGGGTTAGGGGGTCTTTTTATAGCATCTGGCAGAGTCTCTTGTGCTTGGAAGACAAGCTTCCAAGCGCAAGAATCCTCACCGGAGAGGGAATGTGTGAAGGACACCTATTACGAACGCACGGCTTCAGACGTTTTTAAGACGTCTGGGAGGTGTCCCAGACGTCTGACCAGACGTCTGGAACCCCTTCCAGACGTCTGGGATTCGGTTATTTTCGGCACGCGTGTTTCGTCTGCGCGCCTGAGCGCGCAGACCTGCGAGCATCTCTCTCTCTCTTTTTCCCACTCCCTCCTGCGCCCTCTGTCCCGCTCTCTCTCTCCTCCTCGCACGGCCTTAAAAGGCCACGCCCTCCCCCTCACTCCCGTCACCTCCGCCCCCTTTCCTCTTCTCCTTCCAACCGGTGTGCGAGAGCGAGCGCGAGTGAGCGGCGGCAGCGACATCCGCGGTGAGCGTGGGAGGAGGTGTTGCGCGTGGGAAGAGGCGCTCTGCCGTGAGGGCGAGCTCGCCGGGGCTGCTAGGGCCGGCCGGCGGGGGAAGCAGCAGACGTGGGGTGACGCGGGAGGCCTGCTGTAGCTCGAGCAGCAGGCGGACGAGGCGTGGCGCGGCCGTGCGTTGCGGGCAGAGGGCGAGTCGCGCTCTGATTCTGGAAATTTTTCCAGAATCAGACGTCTGGGATTCCAGCCAGACGATGGGGACGACGTCTGGAGGACTGTACAGACGTCTGAAAGGTGAGTTATTTCCGTCTTCCTTCCTTTTCTTCGACTGACCGTACTGAGAGAGAGAGGAAATGGGTACGCGCAGGTTCTGATTCACCACCGAACACGAATCAGACGTTTGGCTGCAGTGCCAGACGACTGGAGCGACTTCCAGACGTCCGGGGTGACCATCGAATGTCTGGGAACTAGGCCAGATGCCCCCACAGGCTTCTGGACATCTGAGAGACCACGCAGAGCAAGGTAACCCCTGATCCACTTTTTAAGACGTTTGGAATAAGTTCCAGACGTCTGATTTTGCACTGTTTCGTCATTTTCGGCCCGTTAAGGGCCCGTTCGGGTTCCGTTTTCCGCATTTCGAGTTGCATTCTTTTCAAAATTAAATCGTCTACCCATCTACAGTAGCTATATACTATTTTGAGAAACTCCTTGTGATTGATCCTTGTGATAGGACCCCGTTCCGTTGCAGTCTCGGGGGTTGCGGAGGCACGCAGGATTCCAGACCATGCCCCCAGTACTCCTGTTGTAACCGTTAGAGTGGCTTTTAAGTTTACTAGTATAATCTGTTAAATTATGGAACCATAAATGGAACCTAGGACATTGCATGAATCCTAGGAATGAGAAATAGATTGAATGGTAGATCCTAAGGTGTTGCATGAATCCTAGGGCTGGAAAACTAGATTGTATGATAGATCCTAGGATATGGCATGATTCCTAGGATGGGAAAACCAGTGGAATGTATGAATACTGCAGTGTTGGAAAATGTGGAAAGGAAATAATAGCTGCCTGTGAATTGAATTAACAGCTGCCTGCTATGAATAAATAAACGTGATTGAGAACATGGATTGTATGAACGTGAAACTGGAAAGGTGAAACCTGAATGTGCTGAGTTAAAAGAGCTGGAACCCTACAGGGAATTAGGAGTAGAACTCCTGGAAGGTGAATGGAATAGAATTGGGGAAGTGAGTTGGCCCTTGAGTACGGAGTACTAAGGAGAGCGACTGTCCCCCTGTTTAGTGCAGAGTGGAGCCAACCACCCTAGGGACCTGGGGTTAGGACTGGCCACTTTGAACCGACTTGCTGGCACTCGTGTACGTAGTACCGAGGAGAGCTACTAGTGTAGGGAGGTACTAGCTACCCCATGGGCCCTGGGGTTCTGCTAGCCTCCTACACCGACTTGTTAGGCCCACTGGGCAAACCAGGGTAGTCAGGCGAGGGTACGCGGACTGTGGAGGGGCAATGCCCCTGTTTGGTTATTGTGGAGGGGTTGGACCCCTGTTACTGAGAGGGCTCTGCCCTATACTGGTTCCGTTTTGTGCTTTGGATGCACCCGTTAATGGAAACGACTGACCGCGTGCCAGTGCGGGTTAGCTACCTGTGCGTTTATCGCGCATGCCGTAGTCACCGTTACGCCTGTCCGTGACCTTGGGGTGGTTGACTGAGAGTAGGATCACCACGGGGGACTCTCCAGCCAGGAGAGCACCACGTGCTACTTCTACTGTTCGGAAAAGACTGCAATCAAGATCATTCCCACGAGGAACATTCGAGATCAAGTGAAGGATTTGAGAAATAGATAAATTTTGAGACAATAGAAAGACGTAAATAAAGGAAGAAAGAAAATTAAAACAGCTACTGTACACTTTACTGTTTCTTTAGTTTAGCTACCACTCTACTCAGCGTTTTGCTGACATGTTACACTCGTTACTTTTTAGGATCAGGTGTTGAGCAGCCAGGGTCAGCGGCTGCAGAGGACGCTGGGCCGAGTAGGGTCCAGTAGAGTTACCACTGTTCTCTTGTACCACTTTTTTTTTGGTTCCACTGTAGTGAGTAGTTCTTGTTTCCGCTGTACTTTTCTTTACCCGCAGTTCATATTATGTTATGAATGTTGTTCTACTGTTGTGGTGGTATATACTGTAGTGGCCTCTTTCTTTACTGCCGTATTTCCTTACTATTAGTTATATTCATGCTGAATGTGGTTTATTTTGTTGCTCTTTTGGTTACTTCCTCGTTGGACGACTAGGTCTTGGGATTAGTCGAGTCGGTCCGGTTCTCGTGTCTCGTAGGGACTTGGGAATCGGGTCGTTACAAGATGGTATCAGAGCAAGGTCGTCTCGAGAAGTAAATCAACTGACTACAAAATAACCAATTCACATGTCTATAACTAGAGTAGCCACCACAACTTATCTTTTGACATGAACTCTTAGTCATTTTCGTTAGGTATCATTCCGTATTGACGCGTTTCGTTTTGTTTCGTGTCTCCATTGTAGGAGATGGCTCGTCGTGGAACTAGGAGGGTGGGCCGCGGGCGCGGCCGAGGTTGGGGCCTGAGGGACAGATGTGTCGGGCTTGGAGTACATACTAGCCCTCCTCTTCTCCTGAGCATACCGTCTCCGGACCTCGTCCAATTGATTCGAGAGGTGGTTCGAGAAGAATTTCTGCTTCCACCTATCTCGCCACCCCCTCCTCCCCCTTCCGAGCGTATGACAGGGGAGTTGGTGGTGGTACGAGATTTCCGCCATCACACTAGGCGTGTTAGGAGAACTCAAAGAAGACACGTGGCGTCCGCAGGAGAGCCGTCACGTTTTGCAGGGCCATCAATGGCCTTTGGGGGCCCTCGACAGGGGCCAGTCACCAGCACCGGACCCCCACCCAGCCGACAGCAGGGACCCACATAAGGTGGGAGTCGGGTTCCCCTCTGTTACCAGTGTGGCCAGCCGGGCCACATCAGGAGGGACTGCCCGTCTAGGGCAGGAGGTCAGCAGATACTCCCCGCGCAGAGCACTGGAGGGCGTGCAGGAGGCCGCAGTTCCCAGGCGCGAGGAGGAGGACAGCAGTCACGAGGAGGGTACCGGCCAGCACCTGCCCGTCCGACGCAGAGTGTGGCTGCTTCGTCCGCACCTAGAGTTGAGGGGCGTATCAACACCCTGACACAGGGATGCCAGAGCTTCGGGCTCAGTAGTGGCAGGTATGGTTTCAGTTTCCGGCAGACTCGTTTACACACTTTTCGATTCCGACGCTACGCACTCGTTTGCCACAGCCAGTTTTGCAGTTAGTTTTGACCAGGATTATACACTGTTAGAGAATCCGTTCGTAATCAGAAGTTCGAGTGGTCAACTTTTTGTAACTGAAGAGGTGTACACGGATTGCGAGGTCAGCGTCGGGGGACATAGCCTGCCAGCTGACCTGATTATGTTACAGATGGAGGACTTTGGAGTGATTCTGGGGATGGATTGGCTGTCCGCTTACCACGCCTTGGTGGACTGTTTTGAGAGGAAGATCGTCTTCTCCATTCCGAAGTTGCCTACTTTCGAGTTTCACGGACAGCCAATGGATGGAGGGTTCAGGTGCATTTCGGCGCTTCGGGCGGCGAGACTTTTGAGCTAGGGGTGCGAGGGCTTCCTAGCTTGTGTGGTGGCAGAGCCCAGCCCTGTGGTAGACTTCCAGAGCATCCTGGTGGTCAGAGAGTACCCTGACGTGCTTCCAGACGAGTTACCAGGACTACCGCCCGAGCGTGAGATCAAGTTTGAGATCTCACTAGTACTAGGGACCAGCCCCATCTCCACCACGCCATACAGGATGGCACCACTTGAGCTACGAGAGCTCAAGTCTCAGTTGCAGGACCTTTTGGAGAAAGGTTTCGTGAGGCCCAGTGTGTCTCCCAGGGGAGCCCCGGTACTGTTTGTGAAGAAGAAGGATGGGACCTTACGCCTTTGTGTGGACTACCGACAGCTGAATAGGGTCACCATCAAGAACAGATATCTACTGCCGAGGATCGACGACTTGTTTGACCAGTTGCGGGGTGCCACGGTGTTCTCCAAGATCGACTTGAGGTCTGGATACCACCAGTTGAGGATCAGGGAGACCGACGTCTCCAAGACAGCTTTCCGCACCCGGTACAGACACTATGAGTTTTTGGTCATGCCGTTTGGGCTGACCAATGCCCCCGCTGCTTTCATGGACCTGATGAACCGGGTGTTTAGACCGTACTTGGACCAGTTCGTGGTGGTATTCATAGATGATGTACTCATCTATTCTCGAGATCGGACGCAGCACGGACAGCACTTGCGGATGGTTCTGGACACACTAAGACGACGTAGGCTGTATGCCAAATATAGCAAGTGTGAGTTCTGGTTGAGGGAGGTGACCTTCTTAGGTCATGTGATCTCTGGAGACGGCTTGGCGGTGGACCCAGCCAAGGTTGAGGCAGTACTCAGGTGGGAGAGACCGCATTCAGTTACTGAGATTCGCAGTTTCCTAGGACTGGCAGGCTACCACAGACGTTTCATTAGAGGCTTTTCACAGATCGCGCGTCCTATGACACAGTTGACCCGGAAGGACGTGCCCTTCGCTTGGACAGACGCCTATGAGGCATGTTTTCTGGAGCTGAAGGAGAGGTTGACCTCGGCTCTCGTGCTCACCATCCCTGACAGTAGTGGTGGGTTCGTTGTGTACACGAATGCCTCCTTGCAGGGGTTAGGAGGTGTGCTCATGCAGAGGGGTCACGTTGTCTGTTACGAACGAGCAGCTTCAAACGTTTTTAAGACATCTGGGAGGTGTCCCAGACATCTGACAAGACGTCTGGAACCCCTTCCAGACGTCTGGGATTCGGTTATTTTTGGCACGCGTGTTTCGTCTGCGTGCCAGAGCGCGCAGACCTGCGAGCATCTCTCTCTCTCTTTTTCCCTCTCCCTCCTGCGCCCTCTGTCCCGCTCTCTCTCTCCTCCTCGCGCGGCCTTAAAAGGCCACGCCATCCCCCTCACTCCCTTCACCTCCGCCCTTCCTCTTCTCCTTCCAGCCGGTGCGCGAGAGCGAGCGCGAGTGAGCAGCGGCAGCGACAGCAATGGTGAGCGTGGGAGGAGGTGCTGCGCGTGGGAACAGGCGCTTGGCCGTGAGGGCGAGCTCGCCGGGGCTGCTAGGGCCGGCCGGCGGGGGAAGCAGTGGATGCGGGGTGATGCGGGAGGCCTGCTGTGGCTCGAGCAGCAAGCGGACGAGTCGCAACGCAGGCGAGCGTTGCGAGCGGAGGGCGAGCCGCGCCCTGATTCTGGAATTTTCTCCAGAATCAGACGTCTGGGCTAACAACCAGACGGCGGGGAGGACGTCTGGAGGACTATCCAGACGTCTGAAAGGTGAGTTATTCCATCTTTCTTCCTCTTCTTTGACGGACCGTACTAAGAGAGAGAGGAAATGGGTATGCGCAGGTTCTAAGATTTTCATCCAATGTGAATCAGACGTCAGGCTGAAGTGACAGACGACGGGAGTGACTTCCAGACGTCCGGGGTGACCATCGGACGTCTGGGAACTAGGCCAGATGCTCCCGCAGGCTTCTGGACGTCTGAGAGACCACGCAGAGCAAAGGTAACCTCTGATCCACTTTTTAAGACATCTGGAAGAAGTTCTAGACGTCTGATTTTGCACTGTTTCGTCGTTTTCGACCCGTTTAGGGCCCGTTAGAGGTCCGTTTTCCGCATTTCGAGTTGCGTTCTTTTCGGAATTAAATCCTCTACCCGTCTATAGTAGTTGTATACTGTTTTGAGAAACTCCTTGTGTTTGATCCTTGTGATAGGACCCCATTCCGTTGCAGTCTCGGGGGTTGTGGAGGCACGTGGGATTCCCGACCACGCCCCTAGTACTCCTGTTGTAACCGGTAGAGTGGCTTTTAAGTTTATTAGTATAATCTGTTAATTATGGAACCATAAATAGAACCTAGGGCATTGCATGAATCCTAGGAATGAGAAACTAGAATGAATGGTAGATCCTAGGGTGTTGCATGAATCCTAGGGCTGGAAAACTAGATTGTATGATAGATGTTAGGGTATGGTATGAATCCTAGGATGGGAAGAACTAGTGGAATGTATGAATAACTATAGTCTTGGAAAATGTGGAAAGGAAATAATAGCTACCTGTAAATTGCTTTAACAGCTACCTGTTAATAATAAATGAGCATGTATGGGAATATGGGATGTATGAATGTGAAACTGGGAAGGTAAAACCTGAATGTGTTGAGTTAAAAGAACTGGAACCCTACGGGGAATTAGAAATGGAACTCCTGGAAAGAGAAAGGAATGGAACTGAGAAAGAAAGATGTGGTAGTGTGCTGTCTCTTGGGTACGTAGTACCAAGGGAAGTACCTGTACCTGTTTAGTGCAGAGCGGAGCCAGCCGCCCCACGGACCTGGGGTTAGGGCAGGTCACTTTGTACCGACTTGCTGGCCCTTGTGTACGTAGTACCGAGGAGAGCTAATAGTGTAGGGAGGTACTAGCTACCCCACGGGGCCCGAGGTTCATCTAGCCTCCTACACCAACTTGTTAGGCCCACTGGGCAAACCAGGGTAGTCAGGCGAGGGTGCGCGGACTGTGGAGGGGCAAGGCCCCTGTTTGGTTACTGTGAAGGGGTTGGACCCCTGTTACTGAGAGGGCTCTGCCCTGTACTAGTTCCGTGCTGTGCTTTGAGCGCACCCGTTAACGGAAATGACTGACCGTGTGCCAGTGTGGGTTAGCTACCTGTGCATTTATCGCGCGTGCCGTAGTCACCGTTACGCCTGTCCGTGACCTTGGGGTGGTTGACTGAGAGTAGGATCACCACGGGGGACTCTCCCGGCCAGGAGAGCACCACGTGCTACTTCTACTGTTCGGAAAAGACTGCAATCAAGATCGTTCCCACGAGGAACATTCGAGATCAAGTGAAGGATCTGAGAAATAGATAAATTGTGAGACAATAGAAAGACGTAAATAAAGAAAGTAACAGAACATAACAGCTACTGTACACTCTACTGTTTATTTTGTTTTAGTTGCCACTCTACTCAACGTTTTGCTGATGTGTTACACCCGTTACCTTTCAGGACCAGGTGTTGAGCAGCCAGGGTCGGCGGCTGCAGAGGACGTTAGGCCGAGTAGGGTCCAGTAGAGTTGCCACTGTTCTCTTGTACCTCCTTTTGTTCCACTGTAGTGAGTAGTTCTTGTTACCGCTGTACTTTTCTTTACCTGCAGTTCATATTATGTTATAAATGTTGTTCTACTGTTGTGGTGGTATATACTGTAGTGGCTTCTTTCCTTACTGCTGTATTTCCTTACTGTTAGTTATATTCATGCTGAATGTGGTTTATTTTACTGCTCTTTTGGTTACTTCCTCGTTGGATGACTAGGTCTTGGGATTAGTCGAGTCAGTCCGGTTCTTGTGTCTCATAGGGACTTGGGAATCGCGTCATTACAAGATGGTATCGGAGCAAGGTCGTCCCGAGAAGTGAATCAACTGACTGGAAAATAACAAATCCACATGTCTATAACTAGAGTAGCCACCACAGCATATCTTTTGACATGAACTCTTAGACGATTTCGTTAGGTACTATTCTGTACTGACGTATTTCGTTTTGTTTCACGTCTCCTTGTAGGAGATGCCTCGTCGTGGGACTGGCGAGACTGGCCGCGGGCGCGGCCGAGGATGAGGTCAGCGAGGTGGGCGTGCTGTTGTTGATGTCTCGGTGCACCAACCACCACTCCCGGGCATTCAGGCCAAGGACCTCGCCCGGCTGATACGGGACATTGTACGAGAGGAGCTCCACCCACCGCCCCAAGCACCTCCTCCTGGGGCTGCAGAGGGGGAGTCCTCTGTGGGACCACATGATGGACACGGCGCTGGACACGGGGGAGGGAATGGGCCGCTGCCACCCCCACCTTCCTCCGACACTTCTGTGCACGAGGCACCTTCGCCTGGAGGTGCACCAGCACCTCCACTGCAGCGCCACTTCGAGCTTTTGGGACAGTTCCGAAAGCTGAAGCCCCCCTCCTTCAAGGGGGATGAGGACCCGACCGAGGCAGAGGAATGGCTTGAGCAGCTAGAGAAGACCTTCGACACCCTTCGCCCCCCGGTGGAGTGCCGCGTGGCCTTTGCCACGTACCAGCTGGAGAGTGCGGCACACAGGTGGTGGAGGGTGATCCAGGGACAGGAGAGGGACGATCCGACCTGGGATCGGTTCGTTGCCCTCTTCTGCGAGCAGTACTTTCCCCAGACGTGGCAGGACCAGAGGAGGCAGGAGTTCCACACCCTCCGCCAAGGAACGATGACTGTGAGCGCATACCGCACGCATTTCTTGGAGTTGTCCCGCTTTGCAGCGACAGTAGTAGCCACAGAGGAGGAGCGCCTTTGGAGGTTCACCGAGGGGCTCTGGCCTGCGATCAGGGGGTATGTCAAACCCCTGAAGCTGCCTACGTTTTCGAGGGTGGTAGAGGCAGCTATGACTTATGAGGAGACCAACCCGTTTGCGCGAGACACTGACGGCGGGCGGAAGAGGCCCTTTCAGCCAGACTTTTCACAGGGCCGACGAGAGAGGAGACACGTGGTGTCCGCAGGAGAGTCGTCACTTTTTGCAGGGCCATCAGTGGCCTTTGGGGGCTCTTGACAGGGGCCAGTCGCCAGCACCGGACCCCCGCCCAGCCGACAGCAGGGACCCACTGAGGGCGGGAGTCGGGTTCCCCTCTGTTACTAGTGTGGCCAGCCGGGCCACATCATGAGGGACTGCCCGTCTAGGGCAGGAGGTCAGCAGATACTCCCCACGTAGAGCACTGGAGGGCGCACAGGAGGCCGCGGTTCCCAGGCGCGAGGAGGACAGCAGTCACGAGGAGGGTACCGGCCAGCACCTACCCGTCCGACGCAGAGTATAGCTGCTTCGTCCGCACCTAGAGCTGAGGGGGGTATCAATGCCCTGACACACAGGGATGCCAGAGCTTCGAGCTCGGTAGTGGCAGGTATGGTTTCAGTTTCCGGCAGACTCGTTTACACACTTTTCGATTCTGGCGCTACGCACTCGTTTGTCGCAGCCAGTTTCGCAGTTAGTTTGGGCCAAGATTATACATTGTTAGAGAATCCGTTCGTAATCAGAGGTCCGAGTGGTCAGCTGTTTGTAGCTGAGGAGGTGTACACGGATTGCGAGGTCAGCGTCGCGGGACATAGCCTGCCAGCTGACCTGATTATGATACAGATGGACTTTGGAGTGATTCTGGGGATGGACTAGCTGTCCGCTTACCATGCCTTGGTAGACTATTTTGAGAGGAAGATTGTCTTCTCCATTCCGGAGTTGCCTTCTTTCAAGTTTCACGGACAGCCAGTGGACGGAGGCTTCATGTGCATTTCGGCACTTCAAGCGGCGAGACTTTTGAACCTGGGGTGTGAGGGCTTCCTAGCTTGTGTGGTGGCAGAGCCCCGCCCTGTGGCAGACTTCCAGAGCATCCCGGTGGTCAGAGAGCACCCTGACGTGTTTCCAGACGAACTACCAGGACTACCGCCCGAGCGCGAGATCGAGTTTGAGATCTCACTAGTACCAGGGACCAGCCCTATCTCCACCGCGCCATACAGGATGGCACCGCTTGAGCTAAGAGAGCTTAAGTCTCAGTTGCAGGACCTTTTGGAGAAGGGTTTCGCGAGGCCCAATGTGTCTCCCTGGGGAGCCCCTGTACTATTTGTGAAGAAGAAGGATGGTACCCTACGCCTTTGTGTGGACTATCGACAGCAGAATAGAGTCACCATCAAGAACAGATATCCGCTACCGAGGATCGACGACTTGTTTGACCAATTGCGGGGTGCCACGGTGTCCTCCAAGATCGACTTGATGTCGGGATACCACCAGTTGAGGATCAGGGAGACCGACGTCTCCAAGACAGCTTTCCGCACCCGGTACGGTCACTACGAGTTTTTGGTCATGTCGTTTGGGCTGACCAATGCCCCTGCTGCCTTCATGGATCTGATGAACCGGGTGTTTAGACCGTACTTGGACCAGTTCGTGGTGGTTTTCATAGATGATGTACTCATCTATTCTAGAGATCAGACGCAGCACGGACAGCACTTGCGGATGGTTCTGGACACTCTGAGACGACGTAGGCTGTACGCCAAATACAGCAAGTGCGAGTTCTGGTGACCTTCTTAGGTCATGTGATCTCTGGAGACGGCTTGGCGGTGGACCCAGCCAAGGTCGAGGCAGTACTCAGGTGGGAGAGACCGCGTTCAGTCACTGAGATTCGCCGTTTCCTTAGACTGGCAGGCTACTACAGACGATTCATCAGAGGTTTTTCACAGATCACGCGTCCTATGACATAGTTGACCTGGAAGGACGCGCCCTTCGCTTGGACAGACGCCTGCGAGGCGTGTTTTCTGGAGCTGAAGGAGAGGTTGACCTCGGCTCCCGTGCTCACCATCCCTGACAGTAGTGGCAGGTTCGTTGTGTACACGGACGCCTCCTTTCAGGGGTTAGGAGTTGTGCTCATGCAGAGGGGTCACGTTGTCGCTTACGCTTCGCGGCAGCTGAAACCCCATGAGCATACCTACCCTACCCACGACCTAGAGTTGGCAGCGGTTGTCTTCGCGCTGAAGACCTGGAGGCACTACTTGTACGGTGAGACCTTCGAGATTTTCACAGATCACAAGAGCCTCAGATACCTTTTTGATCAGAAGGAGCTCAACATGAGACAGAGACGTTGCTTGGAGCTCCTGAAGGACTACGACTGCAGCATCTCCTACCACCCGGGAAAGGCCAATGTGGTGGCTGACGCCTTGAGCCGTAAGGTGCCCGCACACTTGGCCAGTTTACAGTTACAGAGTTGGAGCCTTTTGGAGGAGGTGGGCAGTTGGCGACCCCTGGAGTTACGGGGGCACTGTGGGGCAGTGACGGTGACACGACAGACTAGGCCAGAGCTGTTAGACGTCATCATCACAGGACAGATGGCCGATCCGTACTTGCAATCCTTGCGCGACAGAGTACTGTTAGGAGACCCAGGGGACTTCTCTTTCACAAACCAGGTGCTGCGCCTGAGGGGACGGTTGTGCGTTCCCAGAGACGAGGAGCTATTGAGAGAGCTCCTGACTGAGGCACACGGTTCCAGATTCACCATACATCCCGGAAACACGAAGATGTACCACGACATGAGATGCGAGTTTTGGTGGAGGGGGATGAAGCGAGATGTGGGTGAATTCGTGCAGTAGTGCTTAGTGTGCCAGCAGGTGAAAGCCGAGCATCAGAGGCCTGCAGGGCCTCTACAGCTGCTTCCAGTGCCACAGTGGAAGTGGGAGAGCATCACCATGGACTTGGTGGTGGGCTTACCTGTTACCCAGCGAGGGCACGACGCTGTCTGGGTAATTGTGGATAGACTGACGAAGACGGCATGATTCCTGCCGATCCGAGTCACCTTGGGACCAGCACAGTTGGCAGAGAGGTATATCTGCGACGTGGTACGACTACACGGAGTTCCGCAGGAAATCGTATCCGACCGGGATACCCGCTTTACGTCCCAGTTTTAGGCTGAGTTTCAGCAGGCCCTAGGGATGCGGTTGAGGTTTAGTACAGCTTACCACCCCAGACGGACGGACAGTCCGAGCTCACGATACAAACACTTGAGGACCTTTTGAGTGCCTGTGTGCTGGACTGGAGGGGCTCTTGGGAGGAACACCTACCTCTGGCGGAGTTTGCATACAACAACAGTTACCACTCGAGCATCGGCATGGCTCCCTACGAGGCTCTGTACGGACGGAGGTGTACGTCACCCTTGAGTTGGGTTAAGGTGGGGACCAAGTGGGAGGTTGGCCCCAGGTTGATCCGGCAGAGTCAGGAGGTAGTCGAGCAGGTCCATAGGTGACTTCGCACTGTCAGGAGCAGACAAAAGAGCTACGCGGATCGGAGACGCAGAGAGGTGCAGTTCGAGGTTGGGGATCATGTCTTTCTTCGTGTTTCGCCCATGAAGGGCCTGCAGCGGTTTGGGGTGAGAGGGAAGCTCGCGCCGAGGTTTGTGTGGCCCTTTTAGGTCCTGGAGCGAGTTGGACCCATTGCTTACAGGCTTGCCCTCCCCCCACAGCTTTCTGGTGTGCACGACGTGTTTCACGTGTCCAATCTCAGGAAGTACGTAGCCGATCCCAGTCACGTACTGAGTCACGAGAGCGTCAAGGTGGGCGACGACCTGACCTACACCGAGCGGCCAGTGCAGATTCTAGACCGAGCCATCTGCAGTTTGAGACGAAAGCAAGTACCCCTGGTAAAGGTTTTGTGGAGGAGCCAGCGGTACGAGGAGGCTACCTGGGAGCGTGAGGCGGTAATGCGGGGGCGGTACCAGGAACTCTTCGTGGGTACGTCTTTTCGGACCGGCTTCGGTCCTCTTTGAGTTTGTTATGGTTATTTTGACATCTTTCCCGCACCCTAGTTAGCGCAAGTTTCGGGGACGAAACTTCCTTTGAGTTTGTTATATTGTTACGAACGCGCGGCTTCAGACATTTTTAAGACGTCTGGGAGGTGTCCCAGACGTCTGACCAGACATCTGGGATTTAGTTATTTTCGGCACGCGTGTTTCGTTTGCGCACCTGAGCGCGCAGACCTGCAAGCATCTCTCTCTCTCTTTTTCCCTCTCCCTCCTGCGCCCTCTGTCCCGCTCTCTCTCTCCTCCTCGCGCGGCCTTAAAAGGCCATGCCCTCCCCCTCACTCCCGTCACCTCCGCCCATCCTCTTCTCCCTCCAGCCGGTGCGCGAGAGCGAGCGCGAGTGAGCAGCGGCAACGACAGCCACGGTGAGCGTGGGAGGAGGTGCTGTGCGTGGGAAGAGGCTCTCGGCCGTGAGGGCGAGCTCGCCGGGGCTGCTAGGGCTGACCGGCGGGGGAAGCAGCGGACGCGGGATGACGTAGGAGGCCTGCTGCAACTCGAGCAGCAGGCAGACGAGTCGCGGCGCGGGCAAGCGTCGCGAGCGGTGGGCGAGTCACGCCCTGATTCTGGAATTTTCTCTAGAATCAGACATCTGGGCTAACAACCAAACGGTGGGGAGGACGTCTGAAAGGTGAGTTATTCCATCTTTCTTCCTCTTCTTCGACTAACCGTACTAAGAGAGAGAGGACATGGGTACGCGCAGGTTCTGAGATTCGCATCCAACGCGAATCAGATGTCTGGATGTAGTACCAGACGACAGGAGCGACTTCCAGACGTCCGGGGTGACAATCGGACGTCTGGGAACTACACCAGACGCCCCCGCAGGCTTCTGGACGTCTGAGAGACCACGCAGAGCAAAGGTAACCTCTGATCCACTTTTTAAGACGTCTGGCTGGAAGAAGTTCCAGACGTCTGATTTTGCACTCTTTCGTCATTTTCGACCCGTTTAAGGCTCGTTCAGGGTTCGTTTTCCGCATTTCGAGTTGCGTTCTTTTCGGAACTAAATCCTCTACCTGTCTACAGTAGTTGTATACTGTTTTGAGAAACTCCTTGTGTTTGATCCTTGTGATAGGACCTCGTTCCGTTGTAGTCTCGGGGGTTGCGGAGGCACGAGAGATTCCCGACCACGCCCCTAGTACTCCTGTTGTAACCGGCAGAGTGGCTTTTAAGTTTATTAGTATAATCTGTTAATTATGGAACCATAAATAAAACCTAGGACATTGCATGAATCCTAGGAATGAGAAACTAGAATGAATGGTAGATCCTAGGGTGTTGCATGAATCCTAGGGCTAGAAAACTAGATTGTATGATAGATCTTAGGGTATGGCATGAATCCTAGGATGGGAAGAACTAGTGGAATGTATGAATAACTGCAGTCTTGGAAAATGTTGAAAGGAAATAATAGCTACCTGTAAATTGGTTTAACAGCTGCCTGTTATGAATAAATGAGCATGTTTGGGAATATAGGATGTATGAATGTGAAACTGGGAAGGTAAAACCTGAATGTGCTGAGTTAAAAGAACTGGAACGATACGGGGAATTAGGAGTGGAACTCCTGGAAAGAGAAAGGGTTGGAACTGAGAAAGAAAGACATGGTAGCGTGCTGTCTCTTGGGTACGTAGTACCAAGGGAAGTACCTGTACCTGTTTAGTGCAGAGCGGAGCCAGCCGCCCCAGGGACCCGGGGTTAGGACTGGCCACTTTGTACCGACTTACTAACCCTAGTGTACGTAGTACCGAGGAGAGCTACTAGTGTAGGGAGGTACTAGCTACCCCACGGGCCCCAGGGTTCTGCTAGCCTCCGACACCGACTTGTTAGGCCCACTGGGCAAACCAGGGTAGTCAGGCGAGGGTGCACGGACTGTGGAGGGGCAAGGCCCCTATTTGGTTACTATGGAGGGGTTGGACCCCTGTTACTGAGAGGGCTTTGCCTTGTACTGGTTCCATGCTGTGCTTTGAGTGCACCCGTTAACGGAAATGACTGACCACGTGCCAGTGCGGGTTAGCTACTTGTGCGTTTATCGCGCGTGCCGTAGTCACCGTTACGCCTGTCCGTGACCTTTGGGTGGTTGACTGAGAGTAGGATCACCACGGGGGACTCTCCCAGCCAGGAGAGCACCACGTGCTACTTCTACTGTTCGGAAAAGACTGCAATCAAGATCGTTCCCAC
Source organism: Thalassia testudinum (assembly GCA_037157565.1). Classification (NCBI taxonomy): domain Eukaryota; kingdom Viridiplantae; phylum Streptophyta; class Magnoliopsida; order Alismatales; family Hydrocharitaceae; genus Thalassia; species Thalassia testudinum. The sequence goes on from JAZHRO010000080.1 coordinate 3,252,550, forward strand.
GAGGAACATTCGAGATCAAGTGAAGGATCTGAGAAATAGATAAATTGTGAGACAATAGAAAGACGTAAATAAAGAAAGTAACAGAACATAACAGCTACTGTACACTCTACTATTTCTTTTGTTTTAGTTGCCACTCTACTCAGCGTTTTCCTGACGTGTTACACCCGTTACCTTTCAGGACCAGATGTTGAGCAGCCAGGGTCGGCAGCTGCAGAGGACGCTGGGCCGAGTAGGGTCCAGTAGAGTTACCACTGTTCTCTTGTACCTCTTTTTGTTGCACTGTAGTGAGTAGTTCTTGTTACCGCTGTACTTTTCTTTACCTGCAGTTCATATTATGTTATAAATGTTCTACTATTGTGGTGGTATATACTGTAGTGGCTTCTTTCCTTACTGCTGTATTTCCTTACTGTTAGTTATATTCATGCTGAATGTGGTTTATTTTACTGCTCGTTTGGTTACTTCCTCATTGGATGACTAGGTCTTGGGATTAGTCGAGTCGGTCCGATTCTCGTGTCTCATAGGGACCCGGGAATCGGGTCGTTACATTGTCGCTTACGCTTCGCGACAACTGAAGCCCCATGAGCATACCTACCCTACCCACTACCTCGAGTTGGCGGCGGTTGTCTTCGCGCTGAAGACCTGGAGGCACTACTTGTACGGTGAGACCTTCGAGATTTTCACAGATCACAAGAGCCTCAGATGCCTTTTTGATCAGATGGAGCTCAACATGAGACAGAGATGTTGGTTGGAGCTCCTGAAGGACTACGACTGCAGCATCTCCTACCACCCGGGAAAGGCCAATGTGGTGGCTGACACCTTGAGCCGTAAGGCGCCCGCACACTTGGCCAGTTTATAGTTACAGAGTTGGGGCCTTTTGGAGGAGGTGGGCAGTTGGCGACCCTTGGAGTTACGGGGGCACTGTGAGGCAGTGACGGTGACACGACAGACTAGGCCAGAGCTAATAGACCGCATCATCACAGGACAGACGGCCGATCCGTACTTGCAGTCCTTATGCGACAGAGTACTGTTAGGAGACCCAGGGGACTTCTCTTTCGCAGACCAGGTGTTGCGCCTGAGGGGATGGTTGTGCGTTCCCAGGGACGAGGAGCTGTTGAGAGAGCTCCTGACTGAGGCACATGGTTCCAAATTCACCATACATCATGGAAACACGAAGATGTACCACGACTTGAGACGCGAGTTTTGGTGGAGGGGGATGAAGCGGGATGTGGGTGAATTCGTGCAGCAGTCTTTAATGTGCCATCAGGTGAAAGTCGAGCATCAGAGGCCTGCAGGGCCGCTGCAGCCGCTTCCAGTGCCAGAGTGGAAGTGGGAGAGCATCACCATGGACTTGGTGGTGGGCTTACCTGTTACCCAGCAAGGACACGACGCAGTCTGGGTAATTGTGGATAGACTGACGAAGACGGCGGGATTCTTTCCGAACCGAGTCACTTTGGGACCAGCACAGTTGGCAGAGAGGTACATCCGCGACGTGGTATGACTACACGGAGTTCCATGGGAGATCGTATCCGACCAGGATACCCGCTTTACGTCCCAGTTTTGGGCTGAGTTTCAGTAGGCCCTGGGGATGCGGTTGAGGTTTAGTACGGCTTACCACCCCCAGACGGACGGACAGTCTGAGAGCACGATACAGACACTTGAGGACCTTTTGCGTGCCTGTGTACTGGATTGGAGGGGCTCTTGGGAGGAACACTTGCCCCTAGCGGAGTTTGCATACAACAGTTATCACTCGAGCATCGGCATGGCTCCCTACGAGGCTCTGTACGGACGGAGGTGTACGGCACCATTGAGTTGGGTTGAGGTGGGGACCAAGTGGGAGGTTGGCCCCACGTTGATCTGGTAGAGTCAGGAGGTAGTCGAGCAGATCCAAAGGCGACTCCGCACTGTCAGGAGCAGACAGAAGAGCTACGCGGATCGGAGACGTAGAGAGGTGCAGTTTGAGGTTGGGGACCACGTCTTCCTTCGTGTTTCACCCATGAAGGGCCTACAACGGTTTGGGGTGAGAGGGAAGCTCGCGTCGAGGTTCGTGGGGCCCTTTGAGGTCCTGGAGCGGGTTGGACTCATTGCTTACAGACTTGCCCTCCCCCCCGCAGTTTTCTGGTGTGCACGACGTGTTCCACGTGTCCAACCTCAGGAAGTACGTAGCCGATCCCAGTCACGTACTGAGTCACGAGAGCGTCGAGGTGGGCGACGACCTGACCTACCCGAGCAGCCAGTGTAGATTCTAGACCGAGCCGTCCACAGTTTGAGACGAAAGCAAGTACCCCAGGTAAAGGTTTTGTGGAGGAGCCAGCGGTACGAGGAGGCTACCTGGGAGCCTGAGGCGACAATGCGGGAGCGGTACCTGGAGCTCTTCGCGGGTACATCTTTTCGGACCGGCTTCGGTCCTCTTTGAGTTTATTATGGTTATTTCAACGTCTTTCTCGCCCCCTAGTTAGCTTAAGTTTCGGGGACGAAACTTCCTTTGAGTTTGTTATATTGTTACGAACGCGCGGCTTCAGACATTTTTAAGAAGTCTGGGAGGTGTCCCAGACGTCTGACCAGACGTCTGGAACCCCTTCCAGACGTCTGGGATTCGATTATTTTCGGCACGCGTGTTTCGTCTGCGCGCCTAAGCGCGTAGACCCGCGAGCGTCTCTCTCTCTCTCTCTTTTTCCCTCTCCCTCCTACGCCCTCTGTCCCGCTCTCTCTCTCCTCCTCCTGCGGTCTTTAAAGGCCATGCCCTCCCCCTCACTCCCGTCACCTCCGCCCCCTTTCCTCTTCTCCTTCCAACCAGTGCACAAGAGAGAGCGCGAGTGAGCGGCGGCAGCGACAGCCGCGGTGAGCGTGGGAGGAGGTGCTGCATGTGGGAAGAGGCGCTCGGCCGTGAGGGCGAGCTCGCCGGGGCTGCTAGGGCCGGCCGGCGGGGGAAGCAGCAGACGTGGGGTGACGCGGGAGGCCTGCTGCAGCTCGAGCAGCAGGCGGATGAGGCGCGGCGCGGCTGTGCGTCGCTGGCGGAGGGCGAGTCGCGCTCTGATTCTGGAAATTTTTCCAGAATCAGACGTCTGGGATTCCAGCCAGACGACGGGGACGATGTCTGGAGGACTGTACAGACGTCTGAAAGGTGAGTTATTTCTGTCTTCCTTCCTTTTCTTCGACTGACCGTACTAAGAGAGAGAGGAAATGGGTACGCACAAGTTTTGATTCACCACCCAACACGAATCAGATGTTTGGCTACAGTGCCAGACGACTGGAGTGACTTCCAGACGTCCGGGGTGACCATCGGACGTCTGGGAACTAGGCCAGACGCCCCCACAGGCTTCTGGACGTCTGAGAGACCACGCAGAGCAAGGTAACCCCTGATCCACTTTTTAAGACGTCTGGAATAAGTTCTAGACATCTGATTTTGCACTGTTTCGTCATTTTCGACCCGTTTAGGGCCCGTTCGGGTTCCGTTTTCCGCATTTCGAGTTGTGTTCTTTTCGGAATTAAATCCTCTACCCGTCTACAGTAGCTATATACTATTTTGAGAAACTCCTTGTGACTGATCCTTGTGATAGGACCCGTTCCGTTGCAATCTCGGGGGTTGCGGAGGAACGTGGGATTCCCGACCACGCCCCCAGTACTCCTGTTGTAACCGGTAGAGTGGCTTTTAAGTTTACTAGTATAATCTGTTAAATTATGGAACCATAAATAGAACCTAGGACATTGCATGAATCCTAGGAATGAGAAATATATTGAATGGTAGATCCTAGGGTATTGCATGAATCCTAGGGCTAGAAAACTAGATTGTATGATAGATCCTAGGATATGGCATGAATCCTAGGACGGGAAAACCAGTGGAATGTATGAATACTGCAGTTTTGGAAAATGTGGAAAGGAAATAATAGCTGCCTGTGAATTGAATTAACAGCTGCCTGCTATGAATAAATAAACGTGATTGAGAACATGGATTGTATGAACGTGAAACTGGAAAGGTGAAACCTGAATGTGCTAAGTTAAAAGAGCTGGAACCCTACGGGGAATTAGGAGTAGAACTCCTGGAAGGTGAATGGAATAGAATTGGGGAAGTGAGCTGGCCCTTGAGTACGGAGTACCAAGGAGAGCGACTGTCCCCCTGTTTAGTGCAGAGCGGAGCCAGCCGCCCCAGGGACCCGGGGTTAGGACTGGCCACTTTGTACCGACTTGCTGGCCCTCGTGTATGTAGTACCGAGGAGAGCTACTAGTGTAGGGAGGTACTAGCTACCCCACGGTCCTCGGGGTTCTGCTAGCCTCCTTCACCGACTTGTTAGGCCCACTGGGCAAACCAGGGTAGTCAGGCAAGGGTGCGCGGACTGTGGAGGGGCAAGGCCCCTGTTTGGTTACTGTGGAGGGGTTGGACCCCTATTACTGAGAGGGCTCTGCCCTGTACTGGTTCCATGCTGTGCTTTGGGCGCACCCGTTAATGGAAACGACTGACCACGTGCCAGTGCTGGTTAGCTACCTGTGCATTTATCGCGCGTGCCGTAGTCACCGTTACGCCTGTCCGTGACCTTGGGGTGGTTGACTGAGAGTAAGATCACCACAGGGGACTCTCCCAGCCAGGAGAGCACCACGTGCTACTTCTACTGTTCGGAAAAGACTGCAATCAAGATCGTTCCCACGAGGAACATTCGAGATCAAGTGAAGGATCTGAGAAATAGATAAATTGTGAGACAATAGAAAGACGTAAATAAAGAAAGTAACAGAACATAACAGCTACTGTACACTCTACTGTTTATTTTATTTTAGTTGCCACTCTACTCAACGTTTTGCTGATGTGTTACACCCGTTACCTTTCAGGACCAGGTGTTGAGCAGCCAGGGTCGGCGGCTGCAGAGGACGCTAGGCCGAGTAGGGTCCAGTAGAGTTGCCACTGTTCTCTTGTACCTCCTTTTGTTCCTCTGTAGTGAGTAGTTCTTGTTACCGCTGTACTTTTCTTTACCTGCAGTTCATATTATGTTATAAATGTTGTTCTACTGTTGTGGTGGTATATACTGTAGTGGCTTCTTTCCTTACTGCTGTATTTCCTTACTGTTAGTTATATTCATGCTGAATGTGGTTTATTTTACTGCTCTTTTGGTTACTTCCTCGTTGGATGACTAGGTCTTGGGATTAGTCGAGTCAGTCCGGTTCTTGTGTCTCATAGGGACTTGGGAATCGCGTCATTACAAGATGGTATCAGAGCAAGGTCGTCCCGAGAAGTGAATCAACTGACTGGAAAATAACAAATTCACATGTCTATAACTAGAGTAGCCACCACAGCATATCTTTTGACATGAACTCTTAGACGTTTTCGTTAGGTACTATTCTGTACTGACGTATTTCGTTTTGTTTCACGTCTCCTTGTAGGAGATGCCTCGTCGTGGGACTGGCGAGACTGGCCGCGGGCGCGGCCGAGGACGAGGTCAGCGAGGTGGGCGTGCTGTTGTCGATGTCTCGGTGGACCAGCCACCACTCCCGGGCATTCAGGCCAAGGACCTCGCCCGGCTGATACGGGACATTGTACGAGAGGAGCTCCACCCACCGCCCCAAGCACCTCCTCCTGGGGCTGCAGAGGGGGAGTCCTCTGTGGGACCACACGATGGACACGGCGCTGGACACGGGGGAGGGAATGGGCCGCTGCCACCCCCACCTTCCTCCGACACTTCTGTGCACGAGGCACCTTCGCCTGGAGGTGCACCAGCACCTCCACTGCAGCGCCACTTCGAGCTTTTGGGACAGTTCCGAAAGCTGAAGCCCCCCTCCTTCAAGGGGGATGAGGACCCGACCGAGGCAGAGGAATGGCTTGAGCAGCTAGAGAAGACCTTCGACACCCTTCGCCCCCCGGTGGAGTGCCGCGTGGCCTTTGCCACGTACCAGCTGGAGAGTGCGGCACACAGGTGGTGGAGGGCGATCCAGGGACAGGAGAGGGACGAGCCGACCTGGGATCGGTTCGTTGCCCTCTTCTGCGAGCAGTACTTTCCCCAGACGTGGCAGGACCAGAGGAGGCAGGAGTTCCACACCCTCCGCCAAGGAACGATGACTGTGAGCGCATACCGCACACATTTCTTGGAGTTGTCCCGCTTTGCAGCGACAGTAGTAGCCACAGAGGAGGAGCGCCTTTGGAGGTTCACCGAGGGGCTCTGGCCTGCGATCAGGGGGTATGTCAAACCCCTGAAGCTGCCTACATTTTCGAGGGTGGTAGAGGCAGCTATGACTTATGAGGAGACCAACCCGTTTGCGCGAGACACTGACGGCGGGCGGAAGAGGCCCTTTCAGCCAGACTTTTCACAGGGCCGACGAGAGAGGAGACACGTGGCGTCCGCAGGAGAGTCGTCACTTTTTGCAGGGCCATCAGTGGCCTTTGGGGGCTCTTGACAGGGGCCAGTCGCCAGCACCGGACCCCCGCCCAGCCGACAGCAGGGACCCACTGAGGGCGGGAGTCGGGTTCCCCTCTGTTACCAGTGTGGCCAGCCGGGCCACATCATGAGGGACTGCCCGTCTAGGGCAGGAGGTCAGCAGATACTCCCCACGTAGAGCACTGGAGGGCGCACAGGAGGCCGCGGTTCCCAGGCGCGAGGAGGACAGCAGTCACGAGGAGGGTACCGGCCAGCACCTACCCGTCCGATGCAGAGTATAGCTGCTTCGTCCGCACCTAGAGCTGAGGGGGGTATCAATGCCCTGACACACAGGGATGCCAGAGCTTCGAGCTCGGTAGTGGCAGGTATGGTTTCAGTTTCCGGCAGACTCGTTTACACACTTTTCGATTCTGGCGCTACGCACTCGTTTGTCGCAGCCAGTTTCGCAGTTAGTTTGGGCCAAGATTATACATTGTTAGAGAATCCGTTCGTAATCAGAGGTCCGAGTGGTCAGTTGTTTGTAGCTGAGGAGGTGTACACGGATTGCGAGGTCAGCGTCGCGGGACATAGCCTGCCAGCTGACCTGATTATGATACAGATGGACTTTGGAGTGATTCTGGGGATGGACTAGCTGTCCGCTTACCACGCCTTGGTAGACTATTTTGAGAGGAAGATTGTCTTCTCCATTCCGGAGTTGCCTTCTTTCAAGTTTCACGGACAGCCAGTGGACGGAGGCTTCATGTGCATTTCGGCACTTCAAGCGGCGAGACTTTTGAACCAGGGGTGTGAGGGCTTCCTAGCTTGTGTGGTGGCAGAGCCCCGCCCTGTGGCAGACTTCCAGAGCATCCCGGTGGTCAGAGAGCACCCTGACGTGTTTCCAGACGAACTACCAGGACTACCGCCCGAGCGCGAGATCGAGTTTGAGATCTCACTAGTACCAGGGACCAGCCCTATCTCCACCGCGCCATACAGGATGGCACCGCTTGAGCTAAGAGAGCTTAAGTCTCAGTTGCAGGACCTTTTGGAGAAGGGTTTCGCGAGGCCCAATGTGTCTCCCTGGGGAGCCCCTGTACTATTTGTGAAGAAGAAGGATGGTACCCTACGCCTTTGTGTGGACTATCGACAGCTGAATAGAGTCACCATCAAGAACAGATATCCGCTGCCGAGGATCGACGACTTGTTTGACCAATTGCGGGGTGCCACGGTGTCCTCCAAGATCGACTTGATGTCGGGATACCACCAGTTGAGGATCAGGGAGACCGACGTCTCCAAGATAGCTTTCCGCACCCGGTACGGTCACTACGAGTTTTTGGTCATGTCGTTTGGGCTGACCAATGCCCCTGCTGCCTTCATGGATCTGATGAACCGGGTGTTTAGACCGTACTTGGACCAGTTCGTGGTGGTTTTCATAGATGATGTACTCATCTATTCTAGAGATCAGACGCAGCACGGACAGCACTTGCGGATGGTTCTGGACACTCTGAGACGACGTAGGCTGTACGCCAAATACAGCAAGTGCGAGTTCTGGTGACCTTCTTAGGTCATGTGATCTCTGGAGACGGCTTGGCGGTGGACCCAGCCAAGGTCGAGGCAGTACTCAGGTGGGAGAGACCGCGTTCAGTCACTGAGATTCGCCGTTTCCTTAGACTGGCAGGCTACTACAGACGATTCATCAGAGGTTTTTCACAGATCACACGTCCTATGACATAGTTGACCTGGAAGGACGCGCCCTTCGCTTGGACAGACGCCTGCGAGGCGTGTTTTCTGGAGCTGAAGGAGAGGTTGACCTCGGCTCCCATGCTCACCATCCCTGACAGTAGTGGCAGGTTCGTTGTGTACACGGACGCCTCCTTTCAGGGGTTAGGAGTTGTGCTCATGCAGAGGGGTCACGTTGTCGCTTACGCTTCGCGGCAGCTGAAACCCCATGAGCATACCTACCCTACCCACGACCTAGAGTTGGCAGCGGTTGTCTTCGCGCTGAAGACCTGGAGGCACTACTTGTACGGTGAGACCTTCGAGATTTTCACAGATCACAAGAGCCTCAGATACCTTTTTGATCAGAAGGAGCTCAACATGAGACAGAGACGTTGCTTGGAGCTCCTGAAGGACTACGACTGCAGCATCTCCTACCACCCGGGAAAGGCCAATGTGGTGGCTGACGCCTTGAGCCGTAAGGTGCCCGCACACTTGGCCAGTTTACAGTTACAGAGTTGGAGCCTTTTGGAGGAGGTGGGCAGTTGGCGACCCCTGGAGTTACGGGGGCACTGTGGGGCAGTGACGGTGACACGACAGACTAGGCCAGAGCTGTTAGACGTCATCATCACAGGACAGATGGCCGATCCGTACTTGCAATCCTTGCGCGACAGAGTACTGTTAGGAGACCCAGGGGACTTCTCTTTCACAAACCAGGTGCTGCGCCTGAGGGGACGGTTGTGCGTTCCCAGAGACGAGGAGCTATTGAGAGAGCTCCTGACTGAGGCACACGGTTCCAGATTCACCATACATCCCGGAAACACGAAGATGTACCACGACATGAGATGCGAGTTTTGGTGGAGGGGGATGAAGCGAGATGTGGGTGAATTCGTGCAGTAGTGCTTAGTGTGCCAGCAGGTGAAAGCCGAGCATCAGAGGCCTGCAGGGCCTCTACAGCTGCTTCCAGTGCCACAGTGGAAGTGGGAGAGCATCACCATGGACTTGGTGGTGGGCTTACCTGTTACCCAGCGAGGGCACGACGCTGTCTGGGTAATTGTGGATAGACTGACGAAGACGGCATGATTCCTGCCGATCCGAGTCACCTTGGGACCAGCACAGTTGGCAGAGAGGTATATCTGCGACGTGGTACGACTACACGGAGTTCCGCAGGAGATCGTATCCGACCGGGATACCCGCATTACGTCCCGGTTTTAGGCTGAGTTTCAGCAGGCCCTAGGGATGCGGTTGAGGTTTAGTACAGCTTACCACCCCCAGACGGACGGACAGTCCGAGCTCACGATACAAACACTTGAGGACCTTTTGAGTGCCTGTGTGCTGGACTGGAGGGGCTCTTGGGAGGAACACCTACCCCTGGTGGAGTTTGCATACAACAACAGTTACCACTCGAGCATCGGCATGGCTCCCTACGAGGCTCTGTACGGACGGAGGTGTACGGCACCCTTGAGTTGGGTTAAGGTGGGGACCAAGTGGGAGGTTGGCCCCAGGTTGATCCGGCAGAGTCAGGAGGTAGTCGAGCAGGTCCATAGGTGACTTCGCACTGTCAGGAGCAGACAAAAGAGCTACGCGGATCGGAGACGTAGAGAGGTGCAGTTCGAGGTTGGGGATCATGTCTTTCTTCGTGTTTCGCCCATGAAGGGCCTGCAGCGGTTTGGGGTGAGAGGGAAGCTCGCGCCGAGGTTTGTGTGGCCCTTTTAGGTCCTGGAGCGGGTTGGACCCATTGCTTACAGGCTTGCCCTCCCCCCACAGCTTTCTGGTGTGCACGACGTGTTTCACGTGTCCAATCTCAGGAAGTACGTAGCCGATCCCAGTCACGTACTGAGTCACGAGAGCGTCAAGGTGGGCGACGACCTGACCTACACCGAGCGGCCAGTGCAGATTCTAGACCGAGCCATCTGCAGTTTGAGACGAAAGCAAGTACCCCTGGTAAAGGTTTTGTGGAGGAGCCAGCGGTACGAGGAGGCTACCTGGGAGCGTGAGGCGGTAATGCGGGGGCGGTACCAGGAACTCTTCGCGGGTACGTCTTTTCGGACCGGCTTCGGTCCTCTTTGAGTTTGTTATGGTTATTTTGACATCTTTCCCGCACCCTAGTTAGCGCAAGTTTCGGGGACGAAACTTCCTTTGAGTTTGTTATATTGTTACGAACGCGCGGCTTCAGACGTTTTTAAGACGTCTGGGAGGTGTCCCAGACGTCTGAGCAGACATCTGGGATTTAGTTATTTTCGGCACGCGTGTTTCGTTTGCGCACCTGAGCGCGCAGACCTGCAAGCATCTCTCTCTCTCTTTTTCCCTCTCCCTCCTGCGCCCTCTGTCCCGCTCTCTCTCTCCTCCTCGCGCGGCCTTAAAAGGCCATGCCCTCCCCCTCACTCCCGTCACCTCCGCCCTTCCTCTTCTCCCTCCAGCCGGTGCGCGAGAGCGAGCGCGAGTGAGCAGCGGCAACGACAGCCACGGTGAGCGTGGGAGGAGGTGCTGTGCGTGGGAAGAGGCGCTCGGCCGTGAGGGCGAGCTCGCCGGGGCTGCTAGGGCCGACCGGCGGGGGAAGCAGCGGACGCGGGATGACGTAGGAGGCCTGCTGCAACTCGAGCAGCAGGCAGACGAGTCGCGGCGCGGGCAAGCGTCGCGAGCGGTGGGCGAGTCACGCCCTGATTCTGGAATTTTCTCTAGAATCAGACATCTGGGCTAACAACCAAACGGTGGGGAGGACGTCTGAAAGGTGAGTTATTCCATCTTTCTTCCTCTTCTTCGACTAACCGTACTAAGAGAGAGAGGACATGGGTACGCGCAGGTTCTGAGATTCGCATCCAACGCGAATCAGATGTCTGGATGTAGTACCAGACGACAGGAGCGACTTCCAGACGTCCGGGGTGACAATCGGACGTCTGGGAACTACACCAGACGCCCCCGCAGGCTTCTGGACGTCTGAGAGACCACGCAGAGCAAAGGTAACCTCTGATCCACTTTTTAAGACGTCTGGCTGGAAGAAGTTCCAGACGTCTGATTTTGCACTCTTTCGTCATTTTCGACCCGTTTAAGGCTCGTTCAGGGTTCGTTTTCCGCATTTCGAGTTGCGTTCTTTTCGGAACTAAATCCTCTACCTGTCTACAGTAGTTGTATACTGTTTTGAGAAACTCCTTGTGTTTGATCCTTGTGATAGGACCTCGTTCCGTTGTAGTCTCGGGGGTTGCAGAGGCACGAGAGATTCCCGACCACGCCCCTAGTACTCCTGTTGTAACCGGTAGAGTGGCTTTTAAGTTTATTAGTATAATCTGTTAATTATGGAACCATAAATAAAACCTAGGACATTGCATGAATCCTAGGAATGAGAAACTAGAATGAATGGTAGATCCTAGGGTGTTGCATGAATCCTAGGGCTAGAAAACTAGATTGTATGATAGATCTTAGGGTATGGCATGAATCCTAGGATGGGAAGAACTAGTGGAATGTATGAATAACTGCAGTCTTGGAAAATGTTGAAAGGAAATAATAGCTACCTGTAAATTGGTTTAACAGCTGCCTGTTATGAATAAATGAGCATGTTTGGGAATATAGGATGTATGAATGTGAAACTGGGAAGGTAAAACCTGAATGTGCTGAGTTAAAAGAACTGGAACGATACGGGGAATTAGGAGTGGAACTCCTGGAAAGAGAAAGGGTTGGAACTGAGAAAGAAAGACATGGTAGCGTGCTGTCTCTTGGGTACGTAGTACCAAGGGAAGTACCTGTACCTGTTTAGTGCAGAGCGGAGCCAGCCGCCCCAGGGACCCGGGGTTAGCACTGGCCACTTTGTACCGACTTACTGACCCTAGTGTACGTAGTACCGAGGAGAGCTACTAGTGTAGGGAGGTACTAGCTACCCCACGGGCCCCAGGGTTCTGCTAGCCTCCGACACCGACTTGTTAGGCCCACTGGGCAAACCAGGGTAGTCAGGCGAGGGTGCACGGACTGTGGAGGGGCAAGGCCCCTGTTTGGTTACTATGGAGGGGTTGGACCCCTGTTACTGAGAGGGCTTTGCCTTGTACTGGTTCCATGCTGTGCTTTGAGTGCACCCGTTAACGGAAATGACTGACCACGTGCCAGTGCGGGTTAGCTACTTGTGCGTTTATCGCGCGTGCCGTAGTCACCGTTACGCCTGTCCGTGACCTTTGGGTGGTTGACTGAGAGTAGGATCACCACGGGGGACTCTCCCAGCCAGGAGAGCACCACGTGCTACTTCTACTGTTCGGAAAAGACTGCAATCAAGATCGTTCCCACGAGGAACATTCGAGATCAAGTGAAGGATCTGAGAAATAGATAAATTGTGAGACAATAGAAAGACGTAAATAAAGAAAGTAACAGAACATAACAGCTACTGTACACTCTACTATTTCTTTTATTTTAGTTGCCACTCTACTCAGCGTTTTCCTGACGTGTTACACCCGTTACCTTTCAGGACCAGATGTTGAGCAGCCAGGGTCGGCAGCTGCAGAGGACGCTGGGCCGAGTAGGGTCCAGTAGAGTTACCACTGTTCTCTTGTACCTCTTTTTGTTGCACTGTAGTGAGTAGTTCTTGTTACCGCTGTACTTTTCTTTACCTGCAGTTCATATTATGTTATAAATGTTCTACTACTGTGGTGGTATATACTGTAGTGGCTTCTTTCCTTACTGCTGTATTTCCTTACTGTTAGTTATATTCATGCTGAATGTGGTTTATTTTACTGCTCGTTTGGTTACTTCCTCATTGGATGACTAGGTCTTGGGATTAGTCGAGTCGGTCCGATTCTCGTGTCTCATATGGACCCGGGAATCGGGTCGTTACATTGTCGCTTACGCTTCGCGACAACTGAAGCCCCATGAGCATACCTACCCTACCCACTACCTCGAGTTGGCGGCGGTTGTCTTCGCGCTGAAGACCTGGAGGCACTACTTGTACGGTGAGACCTTCGAGATTTTCACAGATCACAAGAGCCTCAGATGCCTTTTTGATCAGATGGAGCTCAACATGAGACAGAGATGTTGGTTGGAGCTCCTGAAGGACTACGACTGCAGCATCTCCTACCACCCGGGAAAGGCCAATGTGGTGGCTGACACCTTGAGCCGTAAGGCGCCCGCACACTTGGCCAGTTTATAGTTACAGAGTTGGGGCCTTTTGGAGGAGGTGGGCAGTTGGCGACCCTTGGAGTTACGGGGGCACTGTGAGGCAGTGACGGTGACACGACAGACTAGGCCAGAGCTAATAGACCGCATCATCACAGGACAGACGGCCGATCCGTACTTGCAGTCCTTATGCGACAGAGTACTGTTAGGAGACCCAGGGGACTTCTCTTTCGCAGACCAGGTGTTGCGCCTGAGGGGATGGTTGTGCGTTCCCAGGGACGAGGAGCTGTTGAGAGAGCTCCTGACTGAGGCACACGGTTCCAAATTCACCATACATCATGGAAACACGAAGATGTACCACGACTTGAGACGCGAGTTTTGGTGGAGGGGGATGAAGCGGGATGTGGGTGAATTCGTGCAGCAGTCTTTAATGTGCCATCAGGTGAAAGTCGAGCATCAGAGGCCTGCAGGGCCGCTGCAGCCGCTTCCAGTGCCAGAGTGGAAGTGGGAGAGCATCACCATGGACTTGGTGGTGGGCTTACCTGTTACCCAGCAAGGACACGACGCAGTCTGGGTAATTGTGGATAGACTGACGAAGACGGCGGGATTCTTTCCGAACCGAGTCACTTTGGGACCAGCATAGTTGGCAGAGAGGTACATCCGCGACGTGGTACGACTACACGGAGTTCCATGGGAGATCGTATCCGACCAGGATACCCGCTTTACGTCCCAGTTTTGGGCTGAGTTTCAGTAGGCCCTGGGGATGCGGTTGAGGTTTAGTACGGCTTACCACCCCCAGACGGACGGACAGTCTGAGAGCACGATACAGACACTTGAGGACCTTTTGCGTGCCTGTGTACTGGATTGGAGGGGCTCTTGGGAGGAACACTTGCCCCTAGCGGAGTTTGCATACAACAGTTATCACTCGAGCATCGGCATGGCTCCCTACGAGGCTCTGTACGGACGGAGGTGTACGGCACCATTGAGTTGGGTTGAGGTGGGGACCACGTGGGAGGTTGGCCCCAGGTTGATCCGGCAGAGTCAGGAGGTAGTCGAGCAGATCCACAGGCGACTCCGCACTGTCAGGAGCAGACAGAAGAGCTACGCGGATCGGAGACGTAGAGAGGTGCAGTTTGAGGTTGGGGACCACGTCTTCCTCCGTGTTTCACCCATGAAGGGCCTACAACGGTTTGGGGTGAGAGGGAAGCTCGCGTCGAGGTTCGTGGGGCCGTTTGAGGTCCTGGAGTGGGTTGGACTCATTGCTTACAGACTTGCCCTCCCCCCCGCAGTTTTCTGGTGTGCACGACGTGTTCCACGTGTCCAACCTCAGGAAGTACGTAGCCGATCCCAGTCACGTACTGAGTCACGAGAGCGTCGAGGTGGGCGACGACCTGACCTACCCGAGCAGCCAGTGTAGATTCTAGACCGAGCCGTCCACAGTTTGAGACGAAAGCAAGTACCCCAGGTAAAGGTTTTGTGGAGGAGCCAGCGGTACGAGGAGGCTACCTGGGAGCCTGAGGCGACAATGCAGGAGCGGTACCTGGAGCTCTTCGCGGGTACATCTTTTCGGACCGGCTTCAGTCCTCTTTGAGTTTATTATGGTTATTTCAACGTCTTTCTCGCCCCCTAGTTAGCTTAAGTTTCGGGGACGAAACTTCCTTTGAGTTTGTTATATTGTTACGAACGCGCGGCTTCAGACATTTTTAAGAAGTCTGGGAGGTGTCCCAGACGTCTGACCAGACGTCTGGAACCCCTTCCAGACGTCTGGGATTCGATTATTTTCGGCACGCGTGTTTCGTCTGCGCGCCTAAGCGCGTAGACCCGCGAGCGTCTCTCTCTCTCTCTCTTTTTCCCTCTCCCTCCTACGCCCTCTGTCCCGCTCTCTCTCTCCTCCTCCCGCGGTCTTTAAAGGCCATGCCCTCCCCCTCACTCCCGTCACCTCCGCCCCCTTTCCTCTTCTCCTTCCAACCAGTGCACAAGAGAGAGCGCGAGTGAGCGGCGGCAGCGACTGCCGCGGTGAGCGTGGGAGGAGGTGCTGCATGTGGGAAGAGGCGCTGGGCCGTGAGGGCGAGCTCGCCGGGGCTGCTAGGGCCGGCCGGCGGGGGAAGCAGCAGACGTGGGGTGACGCGGGAGGCCTGCTGCAGCTCGAGCAGCAGGCGGATGAGGCGCGGCGCGGCTGTGCATCGCTGGCAGAGGGCGAGTCGCGCTCTGATTCTGGAAATTTTTCCAGAATCAGACGTCTGGGATTCCAGCCAGACGACGGGGACGATGTCTGGAGGACTGTACAGACGTCTGAAAGGTGAGTTATTTCCGTCTTCCTTCCTTTTCTTCGACTGACCGTACTAAGAGAGAGAGGAAATGGGTACGCACAGGTTTTGATTCACCACCCAACACGAATCAGATGTTTGGCTACAGTGCCAGACGACTGGAGTGACTTCCAGACGTCCGGGGTGACCATCGGACGTCTGGGAACTAGGCCAGACGCCCCCACAGGCTTCTGGACGTCTGAGAGACCACGCAGAGCAAGGTAACCCCTGATCCACTTTTTAAGACGTCTGGAATAAGTTCTAGACATCTGATTTTGCACTGTTTCATCATTTTCGACCCGTTTAGGGCCCGTTCGGGTTCCGTTTTCCGCATTTCGAGTTGTGTTCTTTTCGGAATTAAATCCTCTACCCGTCTACAGTAGCTATATACTATTTTGAGAAACTCCTTGTGACTGATCCTTGTGATAGGACCCATTCCGTTGCAATCTCGGGGGTTGCGGAGGAACGTGGGATTCCCGACCACGCCCCCAGTACTCCTGTTGTAACCGGTAGAGTGGCTTTTAAGTTTACTAGTATAATCTGTTAAATTATGAAACCATAAATAGAACCTAGGACATTGCATGAATCCTAGGAATGAGAAATATATTGAATGGTAGATCCTAGGGTATTGCATGAATCCTAGGGCTAGAAAACTAGATTGTATGATAGATCCTAGGATATGGCATGAATCCTAGGACGGGAAAACCAGTGGAATGTATGAATACTGCAGTCTTGGAAAATGTGGAAAGGAAATAATAGCTGCCTGTGAATTGAATTAACAGCTGCCTGCTATGAATAAATAAACGTGATTGAGAACATGGATTGTATGAACGTGAAACTGGAAAGGTGAAACCTGAATGTGCTGAGTTAAAAGAGCTGGAACCCTACGGGGAATTAGGAGTAGAACTCCTGGAAGGTGAATGGAATAGAATTGGGGAAGTGAGCTGGCCCTTGAGTACGGAGTACCAAGGAGAGCGACTGTCCCCCTGTTTAGTGCAGAGCGGAGCCAGCCGCCCCAGGGACCCGGGGTTAGGACTGGCCACTTTGTACCGACTTGCTGGCCCTCGTGTATGTAGTACCGAGGAGAGCTACTAGTGTAGGGAGGTACTAGCTACCCCACGGTCCCCGGGGTTCTGCTAGCCTCCTTCACCGACTTGTTAGGCCCACTGGGCAAACCAGGGTAGTCAGGCAAGGG
Organism: Thalassia testudinum; assembly: GCA_037157565.1. Taxonomy (NCBI): domain Eukaryota; kingdom Viridiplantae; phylum Streptophyta; class Magnoliopsida; order Alismatales; family Hydrocharitaceae; genus Thalassia; species Thalassia testudinum. The sequence continues at coordinate 3,269,190 of JAZHRO010000080.1, forward strand.
TGCGCGGACTGTGGAGGGGCAAGGCCCCTGTTTGGTTACTGTGGAGGGGTTGGACCCCTGTTACTGAGAGGGCTCTGCCCTGTACTGGTTCCATGCTGTGCTTTGGGCGCACCCGTTAATGGAAACGACTGACCACGTGCCAGTGCTGGTTAGCTACCTGTGCATTTATCGCGTGTGCCGTAGTCACCGTTACGCCTGTCCGTGACCTTGGGGTGGTTGACTGAGAGTAAGATCACCACAGGGGACTCTCCCAGCCAGGAGAGCACCACGTGCTACTTCTACTGTTCGGAAAAGACTGCAATCAAGATCGTTCCCACGAGGAACATTCGAGATCAAGTGAAGGATCTGAGAAATAGATAAATTTTGAGACAATAGAAAGACGTAAATAAAAGAAGAAAGAAAATTAAAATAGCTACTGTACACTTTATTGTTTCTTTAGTTTAGTTGCCACTCTACTCAGCGTTTTGCTGACGTGTTACACTCGTTACTTTTCAGGACCAGGTGTTGAGTAGCCAGGGTCAGCGGCTGCAGAGGACGCTGCTCCGAGTAGGGTCCAGTAGAGTTACCACTGTTCTCTTGTACCACTTTTTTTTTATTCCACTGTAGTGAGTAGTTCTTGTTTTCGTTGTACTTTTCTTTACCTGCAGTTCATATTATGTTATGAATGTTGTTCTACTGTTGTGGTGGTATATACTGTAGTGGCTTCTTTCTTCACTGCCGTATTTCCTTACTGTTAGTTATATTCATAGTGAATGTGGTTTATTTTGTTGCTCTTTTGGTTACTTCCTCATTGGACGACTAGGTCTTGGGATTAGTCGAGTCGGTCCGGTTCTCGTATCTCGTAGGGACTCGGGAATCGGGTCGTTACAACACCCATGTCTCTCGAGCGTTTGCACGAGAGATTGGGCGCAAATCAGATCTTGGGATTACGATCAGATGATAGGGAATTCCTCAAAGAATCTCCCTTTCCATTTTGAGAGGGAATCTCTGAGGCACTTGGGAGAAATCCTCCTCGAATCCTTGCCAGAGTAGGACTCCTCCAATGTAATGGCAGAGGGACCTAATTGCAAAGAGTGGCGAGGAAGATAGGGGGGTCTGCACAATGGTTTTCAAAAGATAGGGGTCAAAATGTAATTGGGTGAACTATTTTGCAAAGTAGGTCAAGGTGACCTCCCCTTAGGTCCAAATTTTGCTGCAAGCCTAATTTAAACCTGAGGAATCTAATGGTGAAGTTGGATTTTAGGTTGGACCACATTTGACTGGACATTTTACACAAAAATGCAAATTAGGTCAAATAATTAGCTAGGACCCCTTTTTTGGTCAAAATAGGTTTCGAAGGCCAATTTGAAGGTTATAAACCCTAGGGGATATTTTTTCATGAATTTTAGAGGGTTTAGTTGATTTTTATCCTGACCAGAACCTTGTTGATTTGAGCAAGTCTATTTTACGGTTATAAGAAATTTAATTCTCAGATTGCACATGAACCCATTTCTGATTGAACCAACCCACTTTTTATCGTGTTAAGACTATTTGACCTATATTTAGCCCCTGAGAAATCCCATTGATGTACTGCAATGGTAAAATTGTAGTTTTACCCTTTGTTTCATATTTTCCTCTCAAAACAGTTATTCCTTGAATTAGGCCCTTCTCTAGGTTATGTAGGAGCTTTTGTTCTCTTTTCTAGGTCAAAATGAGCTAGTTAGGGCTCATGATGGTGTTCCCATCATACCCCATGCCTAGCTTTTGCTAGTCCCTTAGCAAAATTTCAAGGTTTTAACTCCTGTTCCAGACCATGTGTTTCTTTCACCAGTTATGATAAGTGCTTTTCTTTTTCTTTCGATTAGGTTAGAATGCTGAAAATAGGCCTAGCAGTACTCAAGTACCAACCAAGATCCGAACTTGACCAACTCTATCCTCGGTCCTCCGCGAAGGCTTTTAAGGCCCGTAGGAACTATCCTAAGGTTCGTTGGACTTCACAGTTAAAGCACCGGTGCTTGAGACATATTTTAGCCTTGCTCAGTTTGCAGTGCATTTTTGTAAGAGAGAGACAGAGGATTTATTTGTTTGGAGAGTTTCCCTCTCTTTTCTTTTTATTTCTAGCTTCGGATTGGCTTCTCAACACGGTCTGTATTGGATTCCTCGTCCCCATCATCAATCCTCAAAGGTCCCTGGCAATCGATGCTTCATAATAGCACTGCCCATGGAAACCCCCAGAACCCTGGCTTTTGAGATTTCAAGATAATCCCACCCATGGCGTTCTGAAGCCAAATCCAGACCCCGACAATCGACATTTCGTGATAATGCCGCCCATGGTATCTGAACCAGCAGAGTGTTTATGTGCCCCCGGTAGGATATGTAAATATCCTAGGAGACAAGCACCGAGGAGACAATATGTCGTTACGCATCTTTGAGGGGAATTTCCCACCTCTCCGTGTCGGGAACTCATCTAAATCAACTTGTGTTGATCGGCTACTCCTAATCTAGGCAACTTTTTTCAAAATATTTAAATGCTTTTGCATGATTTTGATAATTATGAGCACTGAACCAGACTGTGTGTGGGTTGGGGTGCTTCGGTTACCGAGTCCCGCAAATCGAAGGTCAGTTAACGAGGTCACATACTCCCAAGCCTTAGAACTAATACTTAAGCTTCGCATTTTCCCCAACCTCTTGAGGATTATCCAGATCTTAGTGGATACTTGAATTTTTAAGCCTGAGTCTAGCCTAGAAGGCCTAAGATCAGCGTTCCTACTAATCTCTTTTTGTGTCGTATTAACACTTTTTTTCTTTATTCTTTTCTTTGATGTGGTCTAGAACTTCGGTTAATCCCTTAATCTCTTACTAATGACTATCTCTTTTTCTTTTTTCATTTTGTGCTCCTTTTTGTCTTTTTTCTCTTTTCCTCCTCAAGTTTACATGGTTTCACAATTTTCCTCCCTCCTCCATTTTTTTGTTCTTTTTCATAATTTTCTATTTTTTTGGTATTTTTGACATATGTGAATTTTTTTGTAAGAATCCTTCTGACTTTTCTTGATTTCTGTATGTTTGCACTTTACCACCCCCCATGCCTAAGTTTTGCAATGTCCTCATTGTAAACGAAGGGTGTGAAACAATGTTAGGTTCAGGGACTTAGAACAGGATATATCGGGTGGGCGAATGGGTCGGGAATGACTGATGCGTACGATTTCAAACTCTAGCACATGTACCAGAGGTGGGATCGACTGTTCTTAGATCAAACTCAGGGTGCAATAGACGTAGAGTATAGATGGATAATCAGATGGATCTTAGGTTTTTTGGAATGACGGGTCAACACCTTTAGCCGAGCGAGAAATGGCAACAAAGTTTTGTAAAACAAGTACCTTGATTAAGAGCCTGGTTGGTCCAACCAGGTGCTTGTTCAGATCAGTAGGATGATGATGCAGCCCAAACCCTATTAATCTGGTGGGTTGATAAATGTAGATTAGGAGATGTGGAACCCACCATATGCAATGGAGCTCGGATGGATGAGGAAGTGTAAATTCGGGTTTCGACTGAGTCTAATCAGCCTGGTCAGAGTAGGGCTCCATGAAATAATCAGTGAATGATGTGGAAACCCTACAGGGATGATCAGAGAATGATGGAACATGTTTCTCAGTCTGATCAATGTTGGATACCCGGTGTGGAGTTGAATCATCTGCAAATGGCTCAGTAAGAGGGGAATTAGAATAGAAATTGAGTCTGGTTGCCAGTCGAGGTTGAAAACAGGTTTTGATCGATTTTGTATATTTGAAAGAGGTAGCTTCAATAAGGATTGTGTATGAGGGCTCTTCTAGAAAGGAGTGACAGGTTGTTTCATGTAGAGAGTCCTCATAGTAACTTTCAAAATCAAAAATGGATGCTTGGAGAGTGTGTATAGGATGATGGACATCTGAGTCGAGAAAAGATTTGAATTTTGGGTTGCAATCACTCTCGGAATTTTCTGGTTTTGATTCCTGAGGATTGAAAAGAAATGATTCCATGTCACTGGAACCTGAACTTAAATCAGTGATCTCGGGAACCATGACCTCTGAGTTGGATTCGAAGAATGAATCATGTGAGCTCAGATCATAGATTGGTTCGTCGAATTCAGGATGCAGAGTTTCTCCGAAATCATAGTAAGATTCTAAATCATCAGAGATATTGTGAAAATCAAGTTCTGAATGAGATTCAAGATCAAAGTTTCCACCACAGAATAAATCACATGATGTAGATTCAGCAGCCTGACTTGGGTCTAGCTTATATGTGAATTCTAAGCTCAAAAAGGTGTTCTTATTTGATATAGGCTCAAGTTCTAGGCTTGTAGGAAAGACCCAATCAACACCCCACTCGTCCAACTCCTCGGTTTCTATATCGTAAATTGGCGTGACTTCCGAAAAATCAATCTAATTCTCTGAGGATGTTGGAGAGGGATATTCATCAAATAGAGGCCCATAATCATATTCTTTATTGAAAATTTCTCCATACGAGGCCTTGTAATCTTCCCAATACGTTTCAGATCCAGATTCTAGGCTTAGGATGTGGGTTGAATCACTAGAATCTAGGTCCGAATAACCTTTGAGGGTCACATTAACAGAATAAGGGGCGATATTTACACCTTCGAGAGGTTCAATTCTAATCTCATCTTTACAGGAGTCTTGGACTTCTATGCTTGATGACCCAGGATCTATGGTTGGCTCAACATTGTGTTTTCCTGCAATTGGCACTTCCCAACCTTCTTCAATATCAGGCACGTTGTATTTTATCTGGGTTGGGAATCCACAACCACTCTGTGCCTCAAACCCGAGATCTGGGAAATTGGATTGATCCTCAATATTATTCCAAGATGGTTCATCATCTGTTTGTGGCATATACGGGTATTTCTGGTCGATAATTTGTTTCAATAATCTCATTATCTCTTCCCATTTTTCAAGATCATCTTGGTGTTATTCCCATAGTACAGGATTTGTCATGCATTGAAGGTATTCAAAATTGTGTAATTTTTCTATCTCAATGTATCCTGTTATGAGCATGTCTTGGGTTGATCCTTTTGTGGCTTCTGCCAATAACACTTGGGCACAGGTTATGATGAAAGTTGTGGTTGTTGGTACACTAACCTGAATGTCTTCTACTGGTGTTGAGGTTTTGTATTCATTTTCATAAAATTCAAGGGCATCCTCAATCATTCTATCTTTCATGGATCTCTGTGATTCAGGTTTCTTGAATGGTAGTCCTAAGTAACTAGGTTGCATGTTTGGATCAGGTGGTGGAATCAAGATGTAGAATCAGAATCAAGCTATAGAATCAAATTGTGAAGTGAATAGATCTTAATAGAGTCCCACTGAAAATTTATGTGTGTGCTCTAAAGAGAAGGGATGAGGGACTGGATGTGTTTTTGAACTAATTGAGGCCCCAAAGATGTTTGGATGACTATGGAGGTTCGGGGTGGATGATACCCCTGGATCGGAAAGTTGTCCACCCGAGAATTACCTAGGCAGCCAGAGAGGGAGAGTCCTGCAAAGACCCCTATACAGTAGAGTGTCCCCACAGGTTACAGGGTTTCCCCCACCTGACCTCTCTTGTCATTGAGATTCTAGGTAGACCAGAATGGGGACCTTTACCTCTTAAGTCTACCACTTTTAGATTTAAGGTGCTTAGGGTTTTCACTTGAACTTTAGATGTTTTGGTGTTGTGACCTAATTTAGAGGTTGGTTTACCCAAGGGGTCAACTTCACCTGACCTGCCCTAAAGATAGCAAAGTGATTCTAGGTTAAGACCTAGAAATCACCCTGATTTGACTCCCAGGTTATTGGTCCAAGGTTTTTAAGATTCAAGTGATTTTAGAGCTCAATTTTAGGGTTTGTCTTGCTTAGATCTCTTCAATCAAGGGCTTGGGTAGCACACAAATGAGGGTGGGTTTGTTTCCTTTTATGCAAGCATGTGTGAACTAGCACTCCAAAACCCTACTATAGAAATCCCAATTTGGTTCTATTTCCAATTCTCTTTGCTTTTCACAAAAGTTCTCTTTGGACTTAAAAACAAGAAGTGTGTAGTCCGCGGAGATTCAAAAATTAAGTGTGATCTCTCTAGACACAGGAAATTATGGGGTAGGATCTTTAAAAATTGCTTCAACTTCAATAGGTTTTGAAAAATTTCGCAAAATTAGGAAACATTTGCCTTAAAGATGGTAATTACTCTAGAGAGAAGGCAGTTGATTCCTATTTTAATTGCTTCCTTTTTGTCTTCCCAAGATTAGGAGATGGATTTAGGGAAGAAGAGAGATTACTTGCCCTGGAGTGGTTGACTTGCGTGGGAGATCTTCTCGTGAAATACCTTGCAAAAATCATAGCAAAACAAATAGGGCAAGTTAGTGTTCAAATATAATAAAAAATAATGAATTGCGCGTCGCTCCTCGGCAATGGCGCCAAAATGTTTGGAAAAAGGCAAAAGTGAAAGTCAAAAGTGTCCCCGGCAACGACATCGAAATGTTGCCAAGAGGCAAGATCGATTTTATGAGATAAAGGATGTTGCGTCGTAGTACAATTGAAATCACCTTATAAACAAATAAGAATTTTTATTACTCTAATGTTTAAGTCTGAGGTCGAACACAGGGAGCAAATGAAATTTATTCACTAATCTCAATAGATGTAATTTGAACACTTAAATCTACTCAAAATCTAATTCAGAATATAATGTAGGAGTTTATGAATTATAACATATAGCAAAATAGAGAGATTGAGAAGAATTGGATAAAAAGTGTTTTGACTCTTCTCTTTGACTTTGTTCTTCAGCTTCTTTCTCCTTTCTTTCCTTCTTCTTCTTTTCTCTGCATGCTTGCCTTGGCTTCTCTTTCTTTTCCTCTCTATCTTTGGTTCTTGGCTACTTCTTCCTTGCTACCTTCTCCTTCCTTCTTTCCTTTAGCTTTGCTCTTCTTTCCCTGACTTCTCCTGCAACAGTGCCTTTCTCCCTCCTTATCTTCTTCTTCTGCCTTGATTTCTTCGGTTGCACCTTCTCTGCTATAGTGCCTTCTCTTTCCATAGGCCTTGGCTTCTGCTTGAGCTTCCACAGCTTCTACCTTCAACCCTTTGCTTTTCCTCCTTAGCTCTTTCCTCTTTAGCCGCGCCTCTTCCTTCCTTAGCTTTCCCCTTTAGCTTCTCTGCAGCTACAGCTTCCTTCTTTCCTTCTCCCTTTTCCTACGCACACGAGTGCAAAACCTAACCCTACCCTCCCCCGCGTACACTCTCTCTCTATTTCTCTCTTAGGTTCGCTCTCCCAGAGCCAGCCAATTGGGTATTCGGGTCGGGTTATGCGCACCCGGGTCCAGGCACACCGGCGTGGGTGGTGCATGAGGAGTGCTGGGTAAATGGGTCGGTCAGGCTAGGTCCGTGTAGCATGGGTCGCGGACGAGGTCGGTGAGCAGGAGAGGGGACCTCACCCCATGATCTGAGGTGAACAGATAAAAACACAAAATCAATTTATATTATGCACCACACTCCTAACTTTTTGAGGTGGGACTAAAAGTCCCACCCGCTTCGCTCGTGCACTCGCAGGAGGTTCTCTACCCAATTGCTGCGGCTGGGTGCTCACTCAAGGTTGCTCTCTGGCTGGATGTGTGCGAGCACTCCCTCCATGTCACCTGGACCTGGAAACCTGGAGCGTGACACCTAGGTTGAAGCTAGCGAGCTCCTTTGAGCCAGCGCTAATGGCGGCGGAGGCTCAGACCTGCAATCACTCAATACGGTCTTGTGGCCTCATTAAACCACATGGGGAGCTTCACCGTGGCACGACGAAGGTGTCTAGGTGGGTGGCTGGCCGCAGGGCGACCTAGGTGTGCGTTCCTAGGTTGCTCTGTGGCGGTAATGATGGGTTTGGTCGGGGGGCAAGTTTGGAGGTGATGGCAGTTGATGGAGATGGGGAAATTGGTCAGTGGATGATGGCAGAGGTTATGAGGGGTCTGGCGAGGCATGTGGATGCGTGGAGCGATGGATGCGCCTTTGCCGGTGGTCGATCGGAGATGGAGATGATGGTGGTGGTCTATGGTGTCGAGGGGTTGAAAGTAGAAATAAAGAAGGGGGAAATGAAGAGAGGAGAGAGAGGAATAGATTTAACCTAATTAACGGATGAAAGGAGGGAGGAAGGCAAATGGCTCATACCTACCACTGCCGGAGTGGAAGGTTCCTGTGGAGGGAGAACGGTTACAACAAAGGGGTATTGGCGCATGCACAGGTATGGCACGACGTAGAGGAAGGAGGCGGAGATGACACTGCCACTGGTATTATGGCAGAGCGATGAGAAGAGGGAGGAGATGTCGTCAGAGCCTGCTGGATGTCTGGCCGGAGGAGAAGAGATGAAGTTGGAGGGTGTTCTATGGCCAAACCAAGCTAATTCTGAGCGGCCGGATCAAGGGGTCTTTTTTATAGCATCTGGTAGAGGCTCTTGTGCTTGGAAGACAAGCTTCCAAGCGCAAGAATCCTCGCCGGAGAAGGAATGTGCGAAGGACACCCATGTCTCTCGAGCGTTTGCACGAGAGATTGGGTGCAAATCAGATCTTGGGATTACGTTCAGAGGATAGGGAATTCCTCAAAGAATCTCCCTTTCCATTTTGAGTGGGAATCTTTGAGGGACTTGGGAGAAATCCTCCTCGAATCCTCGCAAGAGTAGGACTCCTCCACTGTAATGGCAGAGGGACCTAATTGCATAGAGTGACGGGAAGATAGGGGGGTCTGGCAATGTTTTCAAAAGATAGGGGTAAAAATGTAATTGGGTGGACTGATTTGCAAAGTAGGTCAAGGTGACCTTCCCTTAGGTCCAACTTTTGGTACAAACATAATTTGGACCTAAGAAATCCGGTGGTGAAGTTGGATTTTAGGTTTGACCATGTTTGACTAGACATTTTACATAAAAACCCAAATTAGGTCAAATAATTAGCTAGGACCCCTATTTAGTTCAAAATAGGTTCCAAAGGCCAATTTGAAGGCTCTAAACCCTAAGGGATATTTATCCATGAATTTTAGAGGGTTTAGTTAATTTTTATTCTAACTAGAACCTTGTTGAATTAAGCGAGTCTATTTTAAGGTTACAAGAAGTCATTTAATTCTTAAATTACACATGAACCCATTTCTGACTGAACCAACCAACTTTTTATCTTGTTAAGACCATTTGACCTATGTTTAGCCCCTGAGAAATCCCGCTGATGTTCTGTAATGGTAAAATTACAGTTTTACCCTTTGTTTTATGTTTTCCTCTCAAAATAATTATTCCTTGAATTAGGCTCTTCTCTAGGTTATGTAGGAGCTTTTGTTCTCTTTTCTAGGTCAAAATGAGCTAGTTAGGGCTCATTATGGTGTTCCCATCAGTGCACATGAGCGAGCGCCAGTCAACCCTTTAGCGACATCCAAGGCAGATCTTCAGCTACGCATTTGATGTCACTATAGCCTGTGTATAGATTTCCTCCTCTTCCCTTTACTATAAAAGGACCCCTACACCTCCCCTTCCTCTTCATCTCTTCCTTTCTTCTCCTCACCACCTCCAAGGCTCTAAAGAGAGCTTGTCCCAAGCCTAGGATGCTCCTGTAGAGTACAAAATAAACATTTGTTCTCGCCTCTCATCCCCCTTCATGGAGCATCCCGTGGTCGTCTTCTCACCTCCCTTCGGGAAGAAGATCCTCACCGCGATGCCGTCTTGCCCTACCCTCTATCCTCCAGCTCTATCCTTGTTTGTCCCACTCCTCACCACCTTCCTCCAAGCGATGTCAGAGCGAGTTGTCCTCTAAGAGACCGTTGAAGGGGATTTCTCTCACCTATCTCTATCTTTCTTACTTTCGTAGTATAGTTTTCCTACTTTCCTAGTTGTAATAAACATTTGATTATAGAAATACATGATTGTTTCTCTCTCTGTCGATGTCTCTCTTTATTTTGCAAGTGCATTAGCTAGAATTCATCAACCTGATCTCTTGCCTTATTAAAATACCAAAAGAATAACAAAAGATAAAAATGACAAATAAGAAATAAAGTGAAATGTGTATCTTTCAAAACCAAATGTTTACCTCCCCATGTTCGACCAGAGACTCACTTTTTTGAGTTTCGATTATAAATTTTATCTAATCGACACATTTTCTTGCGAATCGAACTACAGCAATGGGTTTTCCAAAATCCAACCTTTCCACATGCGAATCTGATGTCATCAGAGGGTATGCATAGACTATCGCCCCCTTAATACCGCTACCCAGAAAGACCACTTCCTTCTGCCATTTATTGATAAGATACTGGAGAGATTGGCAAGGAATAACTACTTCTATTTTCTCAATAGATATTCTGGGTACAATTAGATTGTCTTCTTTCTAGACGACCAGGAGTACACTACTTTCATGAGTCCTTATGGCACATTTTCTTTCCATCGGATGCCATTTGGACTATGTAATGCTCTAGGAAGATTTTAGCGATGTATGATGTCCATCTTTTCAGACATGCCTGACGAGTTCGTAAAGGTTTTCATGGATGACTTTTCCATCTAAGGCTTGTTGTTTGACCACTATCTCTCTCATTTAGAAAAAGTTCTCACCCACTTCAAAGAGATAGGATTGGTGCTCAGTTGGGAGAAAAGCCATTTTATGGATTAGTAGAGCATTGTTCTTAGGCATGTCATGCTCGAGCGAGGTTTAGAAGTGGATAAAGACAAGGTTGAGTCCATTTCAAAGCTTCTGCTACCCACCAATGTCAAGCAGATCAGATCATTCCTGGGCCATGCCGGCTTTTATAAGCGCTTCATTAAGGACTTTAGGAAGATTTCTAGGCCATTTTGCAACTTACTGGAGAAGGATACTGAGGCCTTCCAAGTCTTAAAGGAGGCCCTCATAACCATGCCTATCCTGCAAGCATCTGATTAGACCCTCCCATTTGAGTTGATGTGTGATGCCTCGAATTTTGCTGTGGGAGCAATCCTTGGTCAGAGGGTTGATAAAAAGCCTCATGTGTTGTACTATGTTAGCAAGACCCTTAGTGATCCACAGCAAAACTATACTATGATAGAAAAAGAACTTTTTACGGTAGTATTTGCTCTGGTGTATACTGATCATTCGACCTTGAAGCATTTGCTCACTAAAAAGGATAACAAACCTAGGCTGACTAGATGGATTCTGTTACTACAGGAGTTCGACCTTGATATTCATGACAAGAAAGGGGTTGAAAATGTAGTCGTCGATCATTCATCCAAGATCCCAGTTGAGGCTTCAATCCCATCAGGCAACATTCGTGACACCTTCCTAACGAAATGGTGATGGTGGTACAACCAACGACACCTTGGTATGTTGATGTCGTCAACTACTTGTCACTGGCGAAACCCCAATACATGGAATAAGGAGAAGCAAGAGAGATTTCCTGCTGACACTAAGTATTATCACTGGGAGGACCCCGAGATCTTTAGAATAGGTCGTGACCAGGTCATACGTAGCTGTGTTCCAGAGGAGGAACAACAGAGTGTTTTGCATTTTTGTCACACACTGCACTGTGGACACTTTAGTGCGAAGAAGACTCTGTATAAGGCTCTCCAGTCTGTGTTTTGGTGGCCCTCACTTTTCAAAGACACACATACTTATGTAGGGGCATGCCTACGTTGTCAACAGATTGGAACAATCAAGAAGTGAGATGAGATGCCCCAGCAGCCTATTCTTCTAATCGAGATATTCGACGTCTGGGGTATAGATTTCATGGGCCCTTTCCCATTGTCTCACAACTATGAATATATCCTCATGGCAGTTGACTATGTGTCAAAGTGGATACAGGCTATCCCAACTAGGATCAACGATCATTCCATGGGCCTGAATTTCGTTAAGGCCAATATCATTTCCCGATTAGGCTACTCGAGGACGATCATTTGTTAAGGGAGACCTCATTTCAAGAATGCACACTTCACTCATTGATGAACATGTTTTGCGTGGTAGAAATCAGGGTTCGGAGGAAGCCATTATTGTAGTCGCAAAACTCGTTATCAAATACAATTTTACCGAAACTCCAAGGGAGTACCGGGTCGAACACAAGGAGGCAAAGTTTACTTTGCTTGAAAATCGTGCTTCATTTTATTTCTTTTTGGTATTTTGAGGTTTTATTATTTTTTTGTGTTTTTGAAATAAAAAGACAAGTAGAATAAATTCACAAGAGAGATGGAACAAATATGATATATATCACTCCAATGTTAATTACAATGATCTATGAAAGCATAAAAGAGATAGGGATGAGAGGAAATCTCCTAAATCGGCTATTCGGCGAGACGTTGGCACCTATCGGAAGCTTGGATGAGGGAGTTGAGATGCAGAACGACAGAGGAGAGATGTAGGAGGATGCTAGATAGAGGAATGCTTCACTGAGGCTTTAGAATGGGGGTGAGGAGGCGGAGGTGATCTGCTACCGGAATGGACGTGGGAGGACGGCTCCAAGGCAACTTATGAAGGTGATGGGATGAGAAATGAATATTTGGTGGGATAAAGGAATGGTACACTAATAGGAGGCCTTTGGAGCTTCAGAGTAAGATCTAATGGAGCTTTGGTAGGCTACTAGAGCTTAGGAGTAGGTGGGAGTAGAGTAGGTAGAGATGAAGAGGAATGGAGGGTGTAGGGGTGTTTATATAGTGGTGGAATGGAGGCGGTTTGCATGCACGGGCCCTTAGTGACATTTAAGATGTCGCTAATGACCCATCAGAGATGTCGCTAAAGCATTCACGTGCCTTGCCCGGCACTTGGAAGCTTGGCTGCAGCTAGCGTAAGGCGCGACGATCGTCAGCCGTTGGATTAGGCATGGATGGCTGTGATCGTAAGAGGAGAATGCGTGCTCGCCCATGTTTAAAATCTGCACTGCTGGTGCATGCGATAGCAGCCATCGGATGATGCATCGCACGGCCGAGGCTTACCCACAGATCGTGCGTGCTTTGATTTGAATCTCAAGCCTCGCGTGATTGTGAGGATCGAATGGTGGGCAAAGCTCTCAGTCATCTTAAATTCATGCCCCATATGGTGCACATGTGATCTAGCATCCGCCCTTGTGTCGGTGGGCAGCGTCAGATCGCGCGTGGAGAATCTTGACCACTCTATTGAGATTGACCGGCCCAATTTCAGCTGGTGCTGTAGCGGGCATGGCAAATTGTGGTTAGAACTCACTCTTGCTATTTGAGAGCACTTGTCATCACCGTTGCGCCAAAGCAGCACTTTATCGAGTGGAGGGTGATGCAATCGAGTGCACCTTGGCCATTGGATGAAGATCAACAGTCGAGGTGCATCCTTGCTTGAGGTCGGGTGCATTGGCTCAAGTGGGGGGGGTCTGGATGGCGCCACGTGGTGCCATCTGGGCTCTCCGTCTTCATCTTCCTATAGAGGGTGCTACAGAGCTTTGATCAAGGTGATTTTCATGTTGACAAACTGCGATCGTCGCTCTAGATTCATCCATATGGTCAGATTCTTCATCCGAAGCCCATAAAGATATCATACTACCTCCTGGCCATGTAAAGTGGAAGAATTAATGTACATAATACATCACTATCCTAAATGTCATGCAATTGATGTTATGCAATATTTATAACATGATATGCAATGCTAAGCCTAGGAATTATCATAAATAAGCATTTTATTATGAATTCATGTGTGTTTATCATACCCCCATGCTTACTTTTTGCTAGTCCCAAGCAAAATTAACCTAAATGCTATGTATAAAAGTAGAATCAAGATTCGATTACTTAGGCATAATTTGTCGATTGCTTTAGAAAATCTCAACCCCAAGACCTAATTACAAAAACTCAAGAGTGCCCGGGTGTCTACTAGAATGCAGACCGCCTAAGCCCTAGCCTTATTTATAAAGAGAAGACACACAATTTTTTTTTTGTTTTTCTTCTTTTCCAATTTTTTTGTACTTTTGGAGTTTGACAGTTCTGGGATAACTTTTTACGACTACCCGACCTGTCCAAGACTCGAAAAGGACTCTAAGTGCTAAGCATCTAGTGAAAAGAGTGAAAGACTCACTAGGAGACTGTTAAAATGGACTACGGGTTTCTACGACCCTAGGTGACCTTGCCTAGAGGTTTATCTTTTCGAACTGTAGCTTTCTCCTTACTTCTTTTATTTATGGGGTCAACACAAGGGCGAGCCCAATGTATATCTCCCTGATTTATTCTACTTCCCTGCTTCTTCCCTAAGTGTTTTGAGAATTATTGTGCATTTTTGTGAGCTGGGCTCTGGACAACCGGCCAATGGGCAATTACCCATGGCAACTTGTCAGCCATACTTGTGCGATGAAGTGTGGTTTTATTTGTTTATATATATTTTTTTTATTTCCTCCTTTTTCTTTTTCTTTTTCTTTTTTTTAAGTAGGTGACTTCCTTGATCTAAGATTTACCTAAAGGCAGTACAAACAAAATGGCCTTGTGGTTGGGCTCTAAACAACCGGCTAATGAGATGTTAGCACCGATAACTTGCCAGCCATACCACCCTAGACGGTTCATTAGCTACCCAATTTCTGAAGAAATCGCCGAAAAGTGAGTCAGTGCAAAAAATGTGTAGATGCTTAGGCTTAAAGTCCCCTCAAATCAGAGGGTGGGTTGATAAGTTGTGTACTTATCACCCAAATTTATTGACCAGTTTAAAATAAAATTACTTGGCGAGGACTTGAGACTAAGTCAACATTCGAGTGGACACTCGGGCTAATTAAGCCCGAAGACCTGAAGAGTCTAAGTATTCAGGTCCCAAAGTATTAATTCCTAAAGTCTGCAACTCCTAATGCCTAAGTTCTCATCTCCTAATTCTTTTTCTTTTTTTAAGATGAAAAATAGGAAATTACTGTTACAGCTAACAAAAAGATTCATAAGAAATATCCACCCCCCATGCTTAGCTACTACAATGTCCTCATTGTTAAAAATGAAAGCATGCAGGAGAGTTAAAGTGGAAGAATAGCACCTGGTTTTCGTGAGATTCTGGTCAGCTCGAAATAGTCTTTACACATACTGAGTTTAGTGCCTTCAACTAAGCAATGATCGGCCCGCAGTGGTTAGGGCAAGGTAAGAGCAACCTTGTTCGAGATGAGTTTAGGGAGCACATGGTCAACAAAGGGTTTGAGACGCTGTCCGTTGACCTTGAAGAAATTACCCATCTTTGGGTTAGAGATTTCAACGGCCCCATTAAGGAAAATCAGCTAAATAACGAATGGGTCGACCCACTTAGACCTAAGCTTACCAAGGAAGAGCTTTAGTCGAGAATCGAAAAGCCAGACCTTCTGGTTTGGCTTAAAGCTCTTACATGAAATCATCTGGTCATGGATAGCTTTGGTCCTTGCCTTATAGATTATGGCATTTTCATAAGCATCATTTTTAAGCTCCTCCAACTCAGATAGTTGGAGTTCCCTGGTCTTCCCAACCAACTCTAAGTCAAAATTACATTTTCTGATGGCCCAAAATGCCTAGTGTTCTAGCTCTATGGGTAAGTGACACACCTTACCAAACACCAGACAGAACGGAGACATACCGGTAGGCATTTTGTATGTTGTACGGTAGGCCCAAAGAGCATCATCTAGCTTTTGGGTCCAATCCTTCCTATCTAGCCTTATGGTTTTCTGCAAAATATTTTTGATCTCCTGATTGGAGACATCGTCCTGTCTGTTCGTCTGAGGGTGATAGGGAGTGGAAATTCGATGATTCACTCCATATTTCCCCAATAAATTCTGAAACTGGGCATGAGTGAAATGTGTGCCACCATCACTAATAATCGCCCGAGGAATCTCGAACGACTAAAGATATTCTTCTTCACAAAATTGACGACCACCTTGTGGTCATTGGTCCAAGTGGGGATTGCCTCAATCCATTTGGACACATAATCAACAACGACCAGAATATACTGGTGTCCAAATGAAGGATGAAAAGGACCCATGAATTCGATGCCCCAAATGTCAAAAATTTCGACGAAAAGTATTGGGTTTAGGAGCATCATATCTCTCTCAGTCATGTTTCCGAGTGTCCGACATCAGGAGCACGACTTTGAGAATTCCTAGGCATCCTTAAATAATGATGGCCAATAGAATCCAAATTGCAAGATTTTTGCTATCGTCTTTTTCCCAGAAAAGTGTCCACCACACGTAGATGTATGGCAAAACTCAAGTATACTATGGAACTCAATTTTTGGGACACATAGACGAATAATTTGGTTTGCACCGATGCGGTACAGCTTGGGATTGTCCCAAAAATAATATTTGGCCTCAGACACAAGTTTGTCCCATTGTTGTTTGGTCCAATCCTGGGGGATTTGATCAACAACCAAATAATTGACGATATCCGCAAACCATGGGGTTCGAATACCCAAGACTGTAAGGATAGTCACATCTAGAAAAGTGTCTGAAATAGGGATATCCTAATGAGGAAAATAAATTAGGATTCTTGAGAAGTGATCCACCACTACATTTTGTGCCCTGGCTTTATCCCTGATTTCAAGATTAAATTCTTGAAGTAACAAAATCCAGCGAATAAGCTGAGGCTTGTCATCCTTTTTGGCCAAGAGATGTTTCAAGGTCGAGTGGTCAGTATAAATGATTACATGAGAACCTAAAAGATAAGCCCTGAATTTTTCTAAAGCGAAAACTATAGCTAGCAATTATTTTTCAGTAACAGTGTAGTTCCTTTGGGCCTCGTCTAGAGTCTTGCCAGCGTAGTAAATAACAGAGGGCTTTTCCTCAATCTTCTGACCCAAGACAGCCCCAACGTCATAATCAGATGCGTCAACCATAATCTCAAATGGGGCTATCCAGATCGGTGGTTGCAACACCAGGGCATAGGTGACTACCATTTTTAACAAATCAAATGCCCTATGGCATGATTCATCAAACTCGAATGGTGTGTCTTTGGCCAGAAGGTTACTCAATGGTCGAGCAAACTTCGAGAAGTCCTTGATGAATCTTCTATAAAAACCCACATGCCCAAGGAAAGAGCAGACCTATTTCATGAATGTGGGTGGAGGAAGTCAAGTGATAGCATCCACCTTAGCCTTATCAACCTCAATACCCCGATTAGAGACCACATGACCCAGGACAATGTCTTCCCAAGTCATAAAGTGGCTCTTTTCCCAACTAAGGACCAGTCGTGTCTTAATGCATCTCTGGAGGATCAATTCCAAGTTAGCTAGGTAGGACTCAAAAGAATCTTCGAAAATAGAGAAATCATCCATGAACACCTCAAGACAATCTCCCACCATGTCAGAAAAGATGGCCAGCATTCACCTTTGAAAAGTCGTGGGTGCATTGCAAAGCCCGAACGACATTCTACGGAATGCAAAGATTCTATAGGGATAGGTGAAAGTTGTCTTTTCCTGGTCTTCGAGATGGATAGGGACTTTGTTATATCCTAAATAACCGTCCAGGAATCAAAAGTATTTTTTCCCAGCTAACTTTTCTAGGATTTTATTGATGAATGGCAAGGGAAACTGACCCTTTTTGGTGGTTGTGCTCAACTTCCTATAGTAAATACAAACTCTCCAAGCAGAAGCTGAACGAGTGGTGAAGGTTTCCCCTTTCTCGTTAGTTGTAATGGTTATTGCTACCTTCTTGGGTACAATCTAAATGGAGCTAACCCATGGATTATCCGAAATTGGGTATATAATTCTAGCATCGAGCCAGTTGATTATCTCCTTCTAGACCACTTCTCGCATATTCGGGTTTAGTCTCCTTTGCATTTCGTGAGAAGGGTGGGATTCATCTTCCATGAAAATACAATGATTACAATAGGATGGCTCGATCCCCCTAAGGTCGTGGATGGTCCACCTCATTATTCTTAAGGACCTTAATCAACCTCAATTCTTGCTCCTTAGTTAATTCAGCACTAATAATCATAGGGAGCCTATTCTCAAGTCCTAAGAACTCGTATTTCAAATTTTTAGGCAATGGTTTCAATTCAAGTTGAGGTGGGTTTAGTATAGAAGGTAGGGAGGATGCAGATGAAGATTCATCAGGATGATCCAGTGGAAGAGGCTGGAAATGAACAAAATCAACAGCCTCTTCAAGATGTGGCAGGTCTTCCACGGAGGGTTGTGGTTGGGTTCGCTAAAGCTGGTGGAGTCCTCGAGTGCACTGATCATCATACAAGTCTCAAAATCATGATCCTCAAGCTCCTCAATGAATCCACAATCCTCAAATCCTCTTATCGCCTTAAAAATATCGAGTTAGTGTTGAACGATTACGAACCTACGCTAACGTGTTTGGTTTTGGAAAACCTGTCGTTGTAGTTCGAAAGCGAAGAATTCGTGTTCAACAAATCAAATTTATACCGAAAATAATTCCGGGTCGAACACAGGGAGGCTACGTTGATCTATTCCGCAATTATATTTTTTTTAAGATTTTATTTAAGCAAGGCGTTATAATTACAATGGGGCTATCAAACTATGAGAGAGAGAGAGAGAGAAAGAGAGAGAGAGAGAGAAAGATAACATGCATTCAACATTTCAATAGTTTATAAAAGTTACACTAGAATGCGAAAAATCAATTATACTATAAAGCAGAAAATTCTACACTAGAAAAGTTGTAAATAAGAATGGGGAGAGAAATGTTATCCTCCACGACGATTGCTTGGAGGACGAGCCAGACGGGACGACGCCTGGACGAAGGAGAACGAAGCGGGACGAAGGAGGACGAATCGGAAGAATGGGAACGAAGCAGCACGTCGTCGTCGTCGCGGGATCCACTTCCGAAGGGGAACGGAAATTGGACTTTATCTCGCGAGAAGCATCCCGGGTGTGGGACAAGCTTCTCTTGAGCTTTGGAGGGGTAGAGAGGAGAAAGAAGGGATGAAAATTTCGTATGGAGGGGGTCTCCTTTTATAGATGCAAGGAGTGGGGGCAAAATGGACATTACATCTTCAAAATAATAAATAAGGGGTCTTTAGTGACGGATAAAACCGTCGCTAAAGCCCCCAACGTGGGCGTAGCCTCCGCGCCCACGCGCGCGTAACGCCTACGCACATCCGCGAAGTCTTAGCCGTCCGATCGCGAGATCGGACGGCTTAAATCGCATCCGCGCCCGCTGCGTAGCGCGCCTGCCCGCGTGCGATCGCGCGTTACACCCGGCGTCCAATCGCGCGTCGTCCTGATTGAGCGCGCACAGCCGTTGGATCTTCATCTGACGCTTGTCCGCGCCCGCTCGCCCGCGCCTTTCACCCCCTCACCGCGACTCGAACCCACGACCTCTGCTTCGCCCGCAGCTGCGTCGCCGCTGCGCTACGCGGACAAAATGGTCGCGCGGATGCTTTTAAGCGCGAGCGACCACAGCCGTTGGATCTCCATCTGACGGCGGAGAGCGATCGGGTGGGGGCCTTCACAAAATTCAAGCGGCCGTTTGGGCGGCTGAGATGGCGCCACGTGGTGCTATCTTGGCCGTCCATCTTCTGGAAGTTGTAGATGGTGCCACAGATGTCGGATTGACTTGATTTTTGTGTCGTTGGGCTGCAATCGTCGATCCAAATTCATCCGTGAGGTTGGATTTATCATCTGAAGTGTAGATTTACACCATCCTGGCCCTTGATCTTCTAGGGTTCCCGGGCCACTTATCTGATGCTACGGATACCTGATTAGGGCGATCTTGGAGTCGTTGAACTCCAATCGTTGCCCTGATCACATCCATACAGTTGGATCTTTGATCTGAGGCCCTGATAAAATATTTTCCCTGTCCAAGCACATAAAAGGAGACAATTAACCGCCATTTTATTCAAACTATTCTAAATGCAAGATGATGCATGTAATGCAATATTTATATCATGAAATGCAATCCTATGCTTAAGAACATGCAAAAATAGACCTTTTAAGTAGTGTAATTGTGTTTACATCATACCCCCATGCCTATGTTTTGCTAGTCCCTAGCAAAAACTATATGCTATTTATAAAAGAATTAGGTTGGATTATTTGGACCTGAGTCACTTTCAATCATTAAGAAATTTTCTACTTAGGAACTGAACTTTCAAAGACACAACAGTGCCCGGGTATCAGCCAAAATGCAGACCGCCTCAAGCCCTCGCCTTATTCAAAGAAAAATTTCTTTTTCTCTTTTTACTCTTTTCTAATTTTTTTGGATTTTCAAATTTTAGGGTTTAAGAGTGGCTTTCTATGACCATTCAACTCACCCAAGATTTGATGAGAACCCTAAGTTTTAAGCATCTTATTGTGATTGTGATAGACTCGTTGACCGGCAATTAGAACGGACTTTGGATTTCTACGCCTCTAGGTGACCTCAAAAAGAATTCTGCCTAAAGGTGTATCTTTACAACTGGTAGCTTTCTCCCTACTTTTATTTTTTAACGAGGTCAACACAAGGGTGAATCCAGTGTATATCTCCCCGGTTTATTCTACTTCTCCGCTTCTTCCTAAGTGTTTTGGGAATTTTTAGTGCATTTTCTGAGCTGGGTTCTGGACAACCGGTCGATGAGCTGTTACCACCGACAACTTGCCAGCCATACTCGTGCGACGAAGTGTGGCTTATTTCTTTTTGTTCTTTTCTCCTTTTTGATTTTTTTTTCTTTTTTTTTTTTTTAGGTAGGTGGCTTCCCTGGTCTAAGATTTACCTAAAGGCAGCAAAAAGAGAAAGATCCAGTGACTGGGCTCTGGACAACCTACCTATGGGCTGTTACCCACGATAACTTGCCAGCCATATCACCCTAGAAGGTTCATTAGCTATCCAATTTTCGTAAAAATTGCCGAACAACGAGTCAGTGCAAAGAAAGTGTGTAGATGCTTAAGACTCGAAATTCCCTCAAATCAGAGGGCAGGTTGATAAGTCGTATACTTATCACCCAAACTTATTTATTCCAATTATAATAGAATTAAGATGGCGAGGACTCAAAGACAAATCCACATTTTAGTGGATACACAGGCTAATTAAGTCCAAAGACCTGAGGGGTCTTTGTGTTCAGATCCTAATGTAGTATTTCTTAGGATTGAAAAGTCCTAATGTCCAACTAATCCTTCCTTTTTTTTTTTTTATAGGAAGAGAAACAATTTACATGGATTTCACAAGGCTGACCAAATAATTCAAGAATGAATCCACCCCCCCATGCCTAGCTGATGCAATGTCCTCATTGAAAAAGAGACATGAAAGAGAGGGTAGAATATGAAAGATGTCACCTGGATATGAAGCTCGTATCAGCCTTGTGTCATATTTACAATTACTGAGTTTAATGTCGTCAGCTAGGCGAAGTCCAGCCAAAGAAGTCACAGAATGGCTAGAGCAACAGAGTCTGAAACGGGTTCTGGAAGATTACAGTCAACAACAGGCTTCAGACGTTGACCGTTGACTTTAAAGGTGTTACCCGTCTTTGGGTCAGAAATCTAACCGGCACCATTTAGAAAAATCTGATCAATTATGAATGGGCCATTCCATTTAGATCTAAGTTTACCAGGAAAGAGCTTAAGTTTAGAATCGAATAACCAGACCTTCTGGTTTGGCTCAAAGCTCTTGCGGGAAATCATTTGATCATGTAGAGCTTTGGTCCGAGCCTTGTAGATCTTAGCGTTCTCATAAGTATCATTTCTAAGCTCCTCCAACTCAGATAGTTGGAGTTTCCTGGTCTTCCCAGCTAGATTTAGATCAAGATTGCATTGTTTGATTGCCCAGAATGCCCTGTGTTCAATCTCTATGGGTAGATGACACGCCTTTCCATACACCAAAAGGAATGGAGACATGCCGATGGGCATTTTATATGCCGTACGGTAGGCCCAAAGAGTGTCCTCAAGCTTTTGAGTCCAATCCTTGCGATCAAGCCTAACCGTTTTTTGCAGAATGTTCTTGATCTCTCGATTGGAGATCTCAGTTTGTCCATTCGTTTGGGGATGGTAAGGTGTGGAAATTCGATGATTAACCCCGTATTTGGCCAATAAATTTCGGAATTGGGCATTAGTAAAATGAGTGCCACCATCACTTATGATAGCCCTCGGAATCCCGAACCTACTGAAGATATTTTTCTTGACAAAATTGATGACCACCTTGTGGTCATTGGTTCGGGTGGGAATTGCCTCAATCCATTTGGACACATAATCAACAGCAACAAGAATGTACTGATGTCCAAATGAAGGGATAAAGGGTCCCATGAAATCGATGCCCCAAACATCAAAAATTTCGACAGGAAGAATAGGGTTTAGGGGCATCATGTCTCTCTTAGTTATGCTCCCGAGTGCCTAACATCGAGAACATGACCTTGAGAAATCCTGGGCATCCTTCAATAAAGACGGCCAATAGAAGCCAGATTGCAAGATTTTTGCAGCCGTCTTTCTTCCGGAGAAATGTCCACCACACCCAGATGCATGGCAAAAATCGAGTATACTGTTGAATTCATTCTCCGGTATGCACCGGCGAATAATCTGATCAGAGCCGATGCGATACAGTTCAGGGTCCTCCCAAAAGTAGTATTTGGCCTCAGATTTGAGTCTATCTCGTTGTTGCTTGGTCCAATCCTGGGGGATTTGACCAAAGGCCAAATAGTTAACAATGTCAACAAACCATGGGGAGTGGACACCTAAAACTGTAAGAATGGTTTCATCCGGAAAAGTGTCAGCAATCGGAATATCCGGACAAGAGGAATCACCTAGGAGTCTCGACAAATGATCCGCTACCACATTTTGTACCCCGGCTTTATCCTTGATTTCAAGATCAAATTCTTGAAGAAGAAGAATCCAACGAATAAGCCGGGGTTTAGCATCCTTTTTAGCCAAGAGATGTCTCAAGGCCGAGTGGTCGGTATAAACAATAACATGAGACCCCAAGAGATAAGCCCTGAATTTTTCCAAAGCAAATACTACAGCTAATAATTCCTTTTCAGTAACAGTATAATTCCTCTGGACTTCATCCAGAGTTTTACTGGCGTAGTAAATGACAGAGGGCTTTCGGTCAATTTTCTGACCCAGGACAGCCCTGACCGCGTAATCAGAAGCGTCGGTCATGATCTCAAATGGGGCTATCCAAATTGGTGGTTGCAAAATTGGAGCACAGGTGACTGCCGTTTTCAGAAAATCAAATGCCTTTCGGCATGATTCGTCAAAAACAAACGGCGTTTCTTTGGCAAGAAGATTTCTCAAAGGTCGAGCAACCTTAGAAAAATCCTTGATGAATCTTCGATAAAATCCCACATGGCCAAGAAATGATCTGATCTGTTTAACAGATGTGGGATGAGGAAGTTTAGCAATAACATCAACCTTAGCTTTGTCCACTTCAATTCCCCGTTCAGAGATTACATGACCCAAAACGATGCCTTCTTGGGTCATGAAATGACTCTTTTCCCAGCTAAGGACCAGTCGTGTCTTGATACATCGCTTAAGAATCATTTCTAAATTAACCAAACAAGAGTCAAATGATTCTCCGAAAACAGAGAAATCATCCATGAAGACTTCCATAAACTCTCCCACCATGTCGGATGATATGGCTAGCATACACCTTTGAAAAGTCGCAGGTGCATTGCATAACCCAAAAGGCATCCTACGAAAAGCAAAGGTTCCGTAGGGATAGGTGAAAGTAGTTTTTTCCTGATCCCCGGGATGGATAGGAACTTGATTATATCCTGAGTAGCCATCAAGAAAACAGAAGTACTTCTGCCCAGCTAATTTTTCCAAGATTTGATCAATGAAGGGTAGGGGAAAATGATCCTTTTTAGTGGCTGTGTTCAACTTCCTGTAATCAATACAAACTCTCCAAGAGGAAGCTGAACGAGTTGTGACAGATTCACCTCTCTCATTAGTCACAACAGTAATCCCGGCTTTCTTTGGAACAATCTGAACGGGACTTACCCAAGGACTGTCAGAGATTGGATAAATAATTCCTGCATCGAGCCACTTGATGATTTCCTTTTTGACCACTTCTCGCATATTTGGACTTAATCTCCCCTGCATCTGGCGAGAAGGGCGGGATCCATCTTCCAAAAATATTCTATGATTACAGTAAGATGGCTCGATCCCCCTAAGGTCATGAATGGTCCAACCAATTGCCTCCTTATGTTCCTTTAGGACCTTAATCAATTTAATCTCTTGCTCCTTTGTCAATTTAGCACTAATAATCACAGGGAGCGTACTCTGCGGTCCTAGAAATTGATATTTTAAATTCTCGGGCAATGGTTTCAATTCAAGCTGGGGTGGGGTAATGATTGATGGTAGGGTAGATGCTGAAGATTCAATAAGAGGAAGAGGTTTTGAGTGAACAAAATCAGTAACCTCTTCCGAAGATGTCAGTTCAGAGGGTTGCAGGTCAAATTCATTAACCAAAGAGGAACTTTCAATTGAAGAAACTGTCAAACAAGTTTCAATATTAATATTATCCTCATCAAGTTCCTCAATAAATCCACAATCCTCAAATTTGTTTATCGCCTTAAAAATATCCAATTTCATTCGTTGGTCCCCAAAGGCGATTTCCATGCTACCGCTTTCACAATTAATGTTGGCCTTTGCGGTAGCCAGGAACGGATGCCCCAGAATGATGGGCGTGTTCCTCAGATTATCTGGTACATCCATGTCAAGGACAAGGAAATCTACAGGAAAATAGAAATCCTTGACCTTAACTATAACATCTTCAATAACACCTCGTGGGTTTGTGACCGAACGGTCCGCTAACTGTAGCATTACTGAAGTTGGCCGAAGTTCACCTAACCCAAACTTCTCATAAAGAGAAGTTGGGATTAGGTTGATGGATGCACCGAGATCCAAAAGTGCTCTATCAAATGTGTAATCTCCGATAACGCAAGAAATCAAAGGAGCACCAGGATCTCTCTTTTTCTGAGGGAGGTAGTGCAGGATAACAGAGCTAGCCTGCTCAGAGAGTACCACCTTCCTTGGAATAGATTCTCTCGACTTACGCTTTTGTGTACATAATTCCTTTAAAAATTTTGCGTAAGCCGGTATGTGCTTGATAGCATCAAGGAGCGGAATATTGATCTCAACATTCTTAAATAAATTCAGAAGCTCCTCATTGCTATCAGCAGACTTCTTCTTCTTTGCTTTGGCTAAGGCTTCAGGAAAAGGAACATTAGTTAGATCTTTGGAATCAGGTTCCTGAGCCTTGATTTCTTCTCTAGAATTCTCCTCTCTCTCCTCAGATTCTTTAGGATTCAAAAGATCAGAATAGTGTGGTTGTGGATCCTGAGTCTTCTTACCACTCCTCAAAGTGACAGAATTTGCAGAAGCATAAGAATTTGGGTCTTGGGGAGGGTTAGGAAAGATTGGAGGGGCTTGATTGATCATGAATTGTTGATTAGCAGAAGAAGAAGATGAGGAACCCTGCTCAACCACCTGAGCATGTGCGTGCGGGTCCCTCTGATTTCCGTACCGTTGGGCTTGATTGCTCGAATTTATAATGTTTCGAGGGTTGGGTACGGGTTGGGATGGTAGAGATCCGGGTTGGCGAGAGTTAGCAATGAGCCCGGATTACAAGTTGTCCAGCGAGTTTTTCATTTGTTGCATAAGCTGAAGCATAGATCCTTGCATCTCTACCATTTGACGGTTCAAATCAACCTGCCCTGCGGGTTGACGGGCATTCCAAGTTGGCTGATTGACCTGATTCGAAGGCAACTGAGTCTATACTTGACCCTGACCCATTGGACGTTGCGGAGCATAGTTGCTGGGTCGGAATTGGGTCTGTTGTCCCGGATTTTTCCAAGAGAAGTTAGGGTGGTTTCTCCAACCTGGATTATAGGCATTCGAGTAGGGGTTGGATCTAACATTCTCTTGTACAGCACAGACATCCTCATAGGGTGAGGATGGAGAGAAAGAAAGGGAAGGATCAGAAAAACTGGGATCAAAGGCCCCAGTTGGGAACCCATGGGGTTCCGAGAAATGCTGACTCATAGATTGAGTCACATCGAGTTGATTCACGAACTCCTGTCCAGAAGGAGCTCGTGGGGAATGGAATCCCAAATTTTGGGATTGAGTGGATTGAGAGTTGTTCATAGAATTGCCAGCCATCCACTCTTCCATTCTTTTAGCAACCAAATCCACCTTATCAAGTTTATTACAAATCAATTCCATATCAAGTGAATGAGAGTCCAGGACTTCATTGACATTTGATCTGGGTTGCTGGGACCGGTTAAAAGTATCCATGGAGGCATGATTAATTGAATTCTCACTTATTTCCTCAAATAAATCATGTGCACTATCTGCATCTTTATTGAGGAAATTGCCTCCGCAAGAAGCATCCACATGGTTTCTGAGTTGCTCATTCAACCCATGATAGAAGATCTGCACAAGTTGCCATTTCGGCACCTCGTGGTGTGGACACCTCCGCAATAAGTCATGGAATCGCTCCCAGGCCACATGAAACTGCTCCCCCGGCCGCTGGGTAAAAGTAGTGATTGCCCGTCTCAAAGCATTGGTACGACCGACTGGGAAGAATTTCCTCAGAAAGGCCGATTTCAACTCATTCCAAGTTGTAATTGGTCTTCCTATTGTCCTATACCAATGCGCGGCTTTATCCCTAAGAGAGTGGGGCAAGAGCCTCATGATCATTTGCTCCTCGTTAACGTTTCGAGCCTTGGTGGTCTGGACCAAAGTGGTCAAATCCTCCAAGTGCTGAAACGGATCTTCGGAGCCAAGCCCATGATAATGTTTAATCATGCTTAACACCTGGGGCTTGATTTCTACGTCACCGGCTGGAATCTGGACGTCGGGACGTTCCCCGTAATTCGAAGGATCATAAAAATCCTTCAAGGGCTGAGCGCCCTGCATTCTCTGGAACCATTCTTGCATTCTCTGCATTTGTTCCAGCTGCCTTCTAAATTCTTCCTATGGATTTTCAAGCAGAGGAGGCTGTTGTTCGGCCATGGGATCGAATTGACCAAAATCTAACTTGTGCCTCCTAGAATGTTCTAATGGTCCTTCCAATCGGGGATTCAATAACCGTCTTCCCAGCATAAACTAAGAGAAGGTCGGAAGGACAGGGGATATGGACCCTGCAACACAGTAAAACAAGGCTGTCCTTAATTGGGGTAGCCTAAGGATCTACTGACTCCCAAAACCAGCCTTAAGACTGTAAGTGATTTACTTTACTTGCGTCTGTTTAATCCAACCAGTTAGAAGGAGGGACTGGGGAGAAGGTTCTTCCTTTGGCTTTCGCCTCCAGTTCCTAGTGTACCCCCCAGCCGCGATCGTTTGACTCTGCTCCCCTAGCTAGAAATCAGATTAATCAGTACAAGTAGGTTAATCAAAAATAATCTCAGACTAGGCCCTGAAGAGCGAATCAAACCTTAAGGCTAACGTCTACTCAATTTTATTAAGGCCTGGGATTGTGGTGCTTATGGAATGTGATGGGCCCTTACAATGGGTTGTGCCCTTAATGATTGATTGAGATTTGTGTAAGTGCGTGCACAACCAGGGTTTTCAAGCAAGATTATTTATTATGCGTGAATTTTAATGTTCAAATCTTGCTTAAGTAGCATTTAGGGTTTCAAATTAGGTGAATTGCAATGAAGTTTCTAAGCAAACCAAGTTGTAAAACATGGGTGAAGATAGTTTTCCTTTAAAATCAGAAAGAAAGTGGAGTGCCTGGAGTATACCTAGATTGAAAACCCTAAAGAGGAGCTACTTGTTGAGTTGGTTTTAAATAAAATGGTGCGGCCCAAACAACTCAAACAATTGGCCACAATTGCACCACTAAGTTAGGCACTCAAAGATGGTTAACCTAGAATGATTTCTACTCTGTTATGTGTTGCTTTATGTGTACCGGTTCCACAGATCAGAACCCGGTTGAGTAGAAACAAATCAATTCGGTTAAGTGCCTTTAAATGTGGGTGTACATTGTGTATTTGTTGAAAATTACCCCACAAGATTATCTTTTTGTTATTATTTTTTTTATGAACGAAGGTGGAATGAATGTGAGTGGAAATCCAAACAACCAAATTATTCCTAGGATTTATGCAAACACCTAGGTTAATTGGAATTTGGATTTAATGTGGCAAATGAAATCTATGGAGGGGGAGAGAATGGGGAAACACTTACAGTTGTCTTCAACTGCACTTTACTCCAGTCTACCGCTTGTTGATTCCTTGATGAAGGTCTCTGCAAAACAATAGACACAAGAGAAAGCTAGTTAGAAAACAGATAAAGTGCAAGAAATGCGAAGAAAAGATCAGAAATCGTTGCCTCCCCGGCAACGGCGCCAAAATGTTGAACGATTACGAACCTACGCTAACGTGTTTGGTTTTGGAAAACTTGTCGTTGTAGTTCGAAAGCGAAGAATTCGTGTTCAACAAATAAAATTTATACCGAAAATAATTCCGGGTCGAACACAGGGAGGCTACGTTGATCTATTCCGCAATTATATTTTTTTTAAGATTTTCTTTAAGCAAGGCGTTATAATTACAATGGGGCTATCAAACTATGAGAGAGAGAGAGAGAGAAAGAGAACATGCATTCAATATTTCAATAGTTTATAAAAGTTACACTAGAATGCGGAAAATCAATTACACTATAAAGCAGAAAATTCTACACTAGAAAAGCTGTAAATAAGAATGGGGAGAGAAATGTTATCCTCCTCGACGATTGCTTGGAGGACGAGCCGGACGGGACGACGCCTGGACGAAGGAGAACGAAGCGGGACAAAGGAGGATGAATCAGAAGAATGGGAACGAAGCAGCACGTCGTCGTCGTCGCGGGATCCACTTCCGAAGGGGAACGAAAATTGGACTTTATCTCGCGAGAAGCATCCCGGGTGTGGGACAAGCTTCTCTTGAGCTTTGGAGGGGTATAGAGGAGAAAGAAGGGATGAAAATTTCGTATGGAGGGGGTCTCCTTTTATAGTTGCAAGGAGTGGGGGCAAAATGGACATTACATCTTCAAAATAATAAATAAGGGGTCTTTAGTGACGGATAAAACTGTCGCTAAAGCCCCCAACGTGGGCGTAGCCTCCGCGCCCACGCGCGCCCGCTCGGCTGCCCGCGTGCGTAACGCCTACGCACGTCCGTGAAGTCTCAGCCGTCCGATCGCGAGATCGGACGGCTTAAATCGCGTCCGCGCCCGCTGCGTAGCGCGCCCGCCCGCGTGCGATCGCGCGTTACGCTCGGCGTCCAATCGCACGTCGTCCTGATTGAGCGCGCACAACCGTTGGATCTTCATCTGACGCTCGTCCGCGCCCGCTCGCCCGCGCCTTTCACCCCCTCACCACGGCTCGAACCCGCGACCTCTGCTTCGCCCGCAGCTGCGTCGCCGCTGCGCTACGCGGACGAAATGGTCGCGCGGACGCTTTTAAGCGCGAGCGACCACAGCCGTTGGATCTCCATCTGACGGCGGAGAGCGATCGGGCGGGGGCCTTCACAAAATGCAAGCAACAGTTTGGGTGGCTGAGATGGCACCACGTGGCGCCATCTTGGCCGTCCATCTTCTGGAAGTTGTAGATGGTGCCACGGATGTCGGATTGACTTGATTTTTGTGTCGTTGGGCTGCGATCGTCGATCCGAATTCATCCGTGCGGTCGGATTTATCATCTGAAGTGCATATTTACACCATCCTGGCCCTTGATCTTCTAGGGTTCCCAGGTCACTTATCTGATGCTACGGATGCCTGATTAGGGCGATCTTGGAGTCGTTGAACTCCAATCGTCGCCCTGATCACATCCATACGGTTGGATCTTTGATCTGAGGCCCTAATAAAATATTTGCCCTGTCCAAGCACATAAAAGGAGACAATTAACCTCCATTTTATTCAAACTATTCTAAATGCAAGATGATGCATGTAATGCAATATTTATATCATGAAATGCAATCCTATGCTTAAGAACATGCAAAAATAGACCTTTTAAGTAGTGTAATTGTGTTTACATCAGTTAGCTTCCTGTCCCCAAAGGCGATCTCCATACTACCACTCTCACAGTTTATGTTGTCCTTAGCGGTAGCTAGGAATAGGCGCCTCAGAATGATAGGCGTGTTCCTTAAATTGTTAGGTACATCCAAGTCAAGGAATAGGAAATCTACAAGAAAATAGAAATCCTTGACCTTGACTATTACATCCTCAATAACGCCCTTCCATGTAGTGACCGAATGGTCCACTAATTGTAGCATTACTGAGGTTGGCCTAAGTTCACCTAACCCAAACCTCTCACAAAGAGTTGGTATTCGGTTGATGGATGCACCTAAATCCAATAGTCCACTATCAAAAGTGTATTCCCCAATAACGCATGAGATCAAGGGGGCACCTGGATCTTTCTTCTTTTGAGGAAGGTGATGCAGGATCACAGAACTTGCCTGCTTAGAGAGAATCACCTTCCTTGGAGTGGGTTCTCTCGGCTTACCCTTTTGGGTACATAGTTCTTTCAAAAATTTAGCATAAGCCAGGATATGCTTAATAGCATCGAGGAGTGGAATATTGATCTCTACGCTCTTGAATAAATTTAGGAGCTCCTTATTGCTATCTAAGGTTTTCTTCTTCTTGGTTTTCAATAGGACTTCAGGGA
The DNA here is from genome assembly GCA_037157565.1 of Thalassia testudinum. Classification (NCBI taxonomy): domain Eukaryota; kingdom Viridiplantae; phylum Streptophyta; class Magnoliopsida; order Alismatales; family Hydrocharitaceae; genus Thalassia; species Thalassia testudinum. The sequence goes on from JAZHRO010000080.1 coordinate 3,299,594, forward strand.
ACAAGATGTGGGTGGTATTTTCAATTTTTGATCCCTAGGCCTTATTGTCTTCTTCAATCTCCTCCTTCTCTCTCTCAAGCTCCCCAGGGTTTTGGCTTCTAGAAGGTAATTCAGGGTTCTAGGTCTGCTTTCCACTTCTCAAGGTGACAGAGCATGCAGAGGAAAATGTGTTCGGATCTTGAGGTAGGTTAGTGAAGATTGGAGGCCTTGATTGGTCATGAAACTAGAAGAAGAAAAAGAGGAGAGACCCTGCTCAACCACCTGAGCATGTGCATGTGGGTCCCTTTGATTCCCGTACCCTTGGGCTCTATTGCCCTGATTTTGCACATTACGCGGGTTGGGTACGGGTTGGGATGGTAGAGATCCAGGTTGTCGGGTTTTAGCAATTAACTCGGATTGCAAGTTATCCAATGATATCTTCATTTACTACATAAGCTGAAGGATGGACCCTTGCATTTCCACCATCTATCGGTTTAAATCAGCCTGCCCTGCAGATTGTTGGGCATTCCAAGATGATTGAGTAAACGGTCTCGGGGGCAACTAGGTGTATACTTGACCCTGACCCATAGCTCTTTGAGATGCATAGTTGCTGGGTCGAGTTTGGGTCTGTTGCCCCTGACTTTTGTAGGAGAAGTTAGGTTGGCTCCTCCAACTAGAGTTATAAGTGTTGGAATACGGGTTGGACCTAACATTCTCCTGCATTGCATATGCATCCTCATAGGATGAGGATGGAGAGAAGGACAAATCAAAAAAATTGGGATCAAAGGCCCTAATTTGGAACCCATAAGGTTCCGAGAAATACTAGCTCATAGGTTGAGTCAATTCAAGTTGGTTCACAAACTCACGCCCCATGGGAGCTCATGAGGAATGGAATCCCAAATTCTGTGATTGAGTAGGTGTAGAAGTGTTTCCTGAACTCCCAGTCATCCATTCTTCCATTCTTTTAGCAACCAAGTCCATTTTATCAAGCTTCTTACAAATCAATTCCATGTCAAATGAATGAGAATCATGTATCTCATTAGCATTTGACCTAGGTTGTTGGGATCAGTTGAATGCATCCATGGAAGCATGATTAATTGAGTTCTCGCTCATTTCCTCAAACAGGTCGTATGTGCTATCTGTATCCCTGTTGAGGAAATTACCTCTGTAGGAGGTGTCCATGTGATTACAAAGTTGTTCAACCAACTTGTGATAGAAAATCTACACAAGTTGCCATTTCGGCAGCTCGTTGTGTGGACACTTCCTCAAAAGTTCCTGGAATTGCTCCTAGGCACCATGAAACGGTTCCCCCGATTGCTGGGAGAAAGTGGTAATCGCCTATTGCAAAGCATTGGTCTGTACGATTAGGAGGAATTTCTTCAGGAAGGCCGGCTTAAGAGCAGCCCATGTTTCTATCGGCCTTCTGATGGTACGATACCAATGTGCTGTCTTCTCCCTGAGAGAGTGGGGAAAGAGCCTCATGATCATTTGCTCTTCATTCACATTCCTTGCTCTGGTGGTCTGAACCAAAGTGGTCAGCTCCTCCAAGTGCTAGAATGGGCCCTCGAAGCCAAGCCCATGGAAATGCTTAATCAAACTTAATACTTGGGGCTTGATTTGTATGTCTCCGACAGGAATCAAGATGCCAAGACATTCCCATAGTTTGAAGGATCATAGAAATCCTTCAAGGGTCGAGCACCCTGACCATTCATTCATTGGAACCATTACTGCATCTGCTGCAGCTCTTCCAACGCCTTTGAATCAGCTCTAGCTGGTTCAGCGGTGGGGGAGGTGGCTGCTGATCAGCCATGGGATCTGCTTGGTTATAGCTCAACCTCCACCTTCAGGAATGGTCTAAAGGTCCGTCCAATCTAGGATTCAATTACCTCCTTCCAAGCATACACTGGAAGGAACTTGGAAGGACGAAGAAGAGAAGGAACCCTGCAACACAAAAAAATACAAGCCTGTCCTTAGGTTGGGTAGCTTAAAGGTCTACAAACTCTCAAAATCAATCTTAAGATTATGGACGATTTACTCTACTTATATCCAGGCAATCCAACCAATTAGGAGGGACTAGGGAGAATGTTCTTCCTTTGGCTTGCGCCTCCAGTTCTTAGTGTACACCCCAGCCGCGGTTGTTTGACACTACTCCCCTAGCTAGACATCCGATTGGCTAGTATAAGCAATTTAATCATGAACAATCTCAATCTGGATCCCAACTAGCGAACCAGTCCTTAGGGCCAACGTCTAATCAATTTTAGTTAGGCTTGGGATATTAGTGCTATTGGAACGTGATGGGCCCTTACTGGGTTGTGCCCTTAATGATTTGTTTGAGAATGTGTGAATGTGCACAACCAAGAAGTTTTCAAGCAAGATTATTAATGATGAGGTGAGCTTTAGGGTTTGAATCTTGCTTAGTAGCTTTTAGGATTCAAATATTAGGTGTATTCAACAAAGTTTTGTGAGGCAAACCAAGTTTTGAAAGAACGAGTTCAAGTGTTTTTCCTTTATAAATCAAGAAAATATGGAGTGCCTGGCTTGACCTAAATATTAAATCCTATGGGGTAGCTACAAAATGAATCTCTTTTAAATTAGGTGGTGCGGCCCAAACAATTCAATCAATCAGCCCAAATGCACCACTGATTAAGGCACACAGAAAGGTGATTAACCTAATATGATTTCTACTCCTTTATGTGTTGAATTGGTGTACCAGTTCCACAAGTCAGAATCATGGTTGAGAAGATGAAAATCAAGTCAAGTTATGTGCCTCAAATGTGGGTGTATAAAGTGTGTATATTGATTCATCCCACAGAAAGTATCTTTTTATTTCTTTTTATAATATGTGAGGGTGAGATGAGTGGAGGTTGTAGACAAGACAAACAATTCTATCCTAGGGTTTATACAAGCACCTAAGTAGATTTGGTCTTGGTTATGAGTGTCGTGAAATGAAACTAGTGGGGGGATGTGGGGGACACTTACAAAGTACTCTACCCACACTTTACCTCGGTCTCCGCACTTAGATCTCCAAGCTAGGGTACCTGCAAGACAATAGATTAGAAATAAGCAGGGTTAGTAATATGTAAATGCAAAGAAGTGTAGAAAACAAGAAAGTAAATTCCGTTGCCTCCCCAACAACGATGCCAAAATGATGAACGTGTTTCGCGTGGTAGAAATCGGGGTTTTGAGGAACTTGTCATCGTAGTCGCAAAACTAGTTATCAAATACAATTTTACCGAAACTCCAAGGGAGTCCCAGGTCAAACATAGGGAGGCAACGTTTACTTTGCTTGAAAATCATGCTTCATTTTGTTTCCTTTTGGTATTTTGAGGTTTTATTATTTTTTTTGTTCTTTTGAAATAAAAAGACAACTAGAATAAATTCACAAGAGAGATGGAACAAATATGATATATATCACTCCAATGTTAATTACAATGATCTATGAAAGCATAAAAGAGATAGGAGTAAGAGGAAATCTCCCGAATCAGCTATTTGGTGAGATGACGGCACCTGACTGAAGCTTGGATGAAGGAGTTGAGATGCAGGACGATGGAGGTAAGATGCAGGAGGACGCCGAGTAGAGGAATGATTCACTGAGGCTCTGGAATGGAGGTGAGGAGGCGGAGGTCATCTGCTACCGGAATGGAGGTAGGAGGACGGCTCCAAGGCAACCTATCAAGGTGATGGGATGAGGGATGAATATTTGGTGGGATAAAGGAATGCTACACTAATAGGAGGACTTTGGAGCTTGAGAGTAAGCTCTAATGGAGCTTTGGTAGGCTACTAGAGCTTAGGAGTAGGTGGGAGTAGAGTAGGTAGAGATGAAGGGGAATGGGGGCTATAGGGGTGTTTATATAGTGGTGGAATGGAGGTGGTTTGCGTGCATGGGCCTTTAGTAACATTTAAGACGTCGCTAAAGACCAACCAGAGACGTCACTAAAGCATTCCTACACCTTGCCTGGCGCTTGGAAGCTTGGCCTCAACTAGCGTAGGGCGCGACGATCATCGACCGTTGGATCAGGTGTGGTAGTTGTGATCTTGAGAGGAGAATGCATGCTCACCCACGTTTAAAATCCGCACCACTGGCGCATGTGATGGCAATCGTCAGATGATGCATCGCATGGTCGAGGCTCGGCCGCAGATCACACACACTTTGATTGGAATCACACACCTCACGCGATTGTGAGGATCGAACGGCGGGCGCAACTCTTGGTCATCTTAAATGCACGCCTCAGATGGCACGCGTGCAATCTGGCATGTTCCCTCGCATCAGTGGATGACGTCAGATCGCATGTGGAGAATCTCGACCGCTCGATCGAGATAGAGTGGCCCTATTTCAGCTGGCGCTATAGCGGGCACAGCGAATTGCAACTCGAACTCGCACTCGCTGTTTGAGAGAGCTCGTCTTCACCATTGTGCCAAAGCGGCACTTTGTTGAGTGGAGGGCAATACAGCAGGCATGGGCCTTGGCCGTTGGATGAAGATCCAATTTTCGAGGTGCATCCTTGCTTGAGGCCAGGCACGATGGCTCCGGTGGAGGCAGCCTGGATGGCACCACATGGTGCCATCTGGGCCGTCCATCTTCATCTTCTTTGTAAAGGGTGCTACAGAGCTTTGATCAAGGTGATTTTCATGTTGACAGACTGCGATCGTCGCTCTAGATTCATCCATATGGTCAGATTCTTCATCCGAAGCCTGTAAAGATGTCATACTACCTCCTGGCCATGTAAAGTGGAAGAATTAATGTACATAATACACCACTATCCTAAATGCCATGCAATGGATGTTATGTAGTATTTATAACATGATATGCAATGTTAAGCCTATGAACTATCATAAATAAGCATTTTATCATGAATTCATGTGTGTTTATCACCCGTCTACTCAAAAGTCTTGGTGTCACCCGCAAGGTGGCTACCCCGTATCTCTGCAAATGAGTGGATAGGTCGAGGTGTCCAATAAGGAGATCAAATGAATTCTGGAGAAAACTGTAAGACCCAACAGGAAATATTGGTCAAAGAAACTTGCTGATGCACTATGGCCTTACAAAACTACTTATATGACCCCCTTAGGTATGTCTCCCTTCCGTATAGTGTATGGCAAAGCCTGCCATTTTCCTGTTGAGATTGAGCACAGGGCTTATTGGGCTATTAAGAATGTCATCATGGATCTCGAGAACATAGGAAAAGCGTGCCTATTAGAACTGACTGAGCTTGAAGAATTGAGGAATGAGGCTTCTGATACTGCTCAAGCTTATAAAGAGTGTAGTAAGGTCTTTCATGATAAACACATCCTCTGCAAAACCTTCGACCCAACCAACGAGTCTGGCTGTTCAATTCTAGACTCTACCATACACTGTCACGTAGGTGTTCTCGCATGGTGTAGTTGAGATACAAAATCCCTCATCTAGTGAGACTTTCAAGGTAAATGGCCAACGTTTAAAACTGTATGTTACTCTTTCTGATGGCTAGGTATTGGACACCTACAGGTTGGAGGGCGCTAATATCTTTCCTTGCTTTTGCTTTCCAATGAGGACATTATCAGATTTGGCCATGGGGGGGTATAACCTGAGGTTGTACATAATATTTATACATATTTTTGCATGCATGTAGTTAGGACTTTTATTGCAAAAAAAAAGTGAGAAAAAAAGGGACAAGAGGAGGGAGATGAAATCTTTGCGAGCCGAAGTGAAAAATTATTGAAGAAGAAAAAAGAGAAGGTAAACAGAGAAAGGAAAGAAAAAAAATTATGTTAGTTCCAGCAGTTGAGTGTGGAACAGACCTAAGTTCTGGGCTATGTTGGATGATGAATTAAGTCCTGAAGTGCTAAAGAGAAGGAGATAAGTGAGGGATACCGACTTTAGGCCTCCAGGGTCTGTTTTAGGGCTTGAACACTCACGTATTCATTAAGATCTGGACTATTCCTTAAGAGGTTGACAAAGTTGCGAGGCTGATGTATTAAGTCTAAGGCTTAGGGAGTACTCGGCCCCATTACTAATGCATCGGATCTCGTCACATAAAGGGTTCAGGTTTGGAAAACCATTGTCATAGTTTGATTCATGAGAAAATCCGTCGATCAGATAAAATTTATAACCAAAACTCGAAAAGTGAGTCCTGGGTCAAACATGGGGAAGCGAACACTTGGTTTGAAAAATTCACGTTTCGCTTTTTATTTGGTTTTTTCATTTTTATCTTTTCTAATTTTTTTGGTATTTTTATCAAGCAAGAGATCAGGTCGATGCAAACTTGTCTAACTAATCTACTTGCAAAATATAAGAGAGAGAAAGAAACAATCACATATATATCTCAGGCATGTTTTCTACAATTATGAAAGTGGGAAAGGTACACTACTAAAGCAATAAAGATAAATATAGGTGAGAGAATATCCCTCGACAGTCGCTTGGAGGATGACTCGCTCTAACATCGCCTGGTGGAAGGTGGTGAGGAGCAGGACAAACGAGGATGGAGCCGAAGGATGGAGGGCGGGGCAAGATGGTGTCACAGTGAGGATCTACTTCCCGAAGTAGGTGAGAAGATGGCCATGAGATGCTCCACAAATGGGGATGAGGGGGGGGGGGGGAATATTTGATTCTACTCTAGAGGAGCATCCCGGGCTTGGGACAAGCTCTCGTTAGAGCCTTGGAGGTGGTGAGGAGAAGAAAGAAATAATTGAAGAAAATGGGAGGGGTAGGGGTCCTTTTATAGTGAGGGAAAGAATCAAATTGGTATATAGGACATTTAGTGGCAGTCATAAATGTCGTTGAAGATCTCACCTACGCACCCCTATTGCCACACCCCGGCACACGCTCCACACGTCCTTGTCGCATGTGCTATGGCCCTATGTGCCTCACACATGCGTGCGCTGTTGCTGCTGCGCTGCCTTACACGCGTTGCACTGCTACGCATGTGCATACCTCCGCACGCAAACACACGCCTGCTCTATTGTGTGCGTGTGGTGGCACATGCGTGCGCATTGGTGGCCTGGGTTGCCCTACATGGCACAACCTGGCCTATCCATCTTTCCTTTGTAGGGGTTTCTACAGAGGTTGGATTGAGTTGACTTTCACGTTGTTGGGCTGCGATCGTCCATGCGATTGGATTTATTGTTTGAAGTTCCAGATTGCGTCACCTAGTCCCTTGGCCATTGATCTTCCTCGAACTGCATATGGCACTTCAAGACTCCAATCAAGGTGATTTCGAAGGCGTTGGACTCCGATCATCATCTTGATTAGATCCATGTAGTCGGATCGTCAATCCTAAGCTTCGAAATAAATCTCCTCTGCTGACCACAAAAAGGACTCAATTAACCTAAAATATACATAACTACTTTAAATGCAGAATGATGCATGCTATGCAATATTTATAATATGGAATTCAAATCTAAGCCTAGGAACATGCATAAATAGGCATTTTAACCTAAATGGATGTGTCTACATCATACCCCCATACCTATCTTTTCCTAGTCCCTAGCAAAATTAAACTACATGCTATGTATAAAAATCGAATTAGGTTTCAATCGCTTAGGCCTAAGTTGTTTATTAACAATAGAAAATTCCAACTAAAGTCCTAAACTACGAAAACTTAACAGTACCCGGGTGTCTGCCAGAATGTAGACCGCCCAAGTCCTCGCTTCATTTGAAAAGGTAAGAAACATTTTTTTCTTTTTTCTAAACTTTTTGGACCTTTGGAGCTTGAGAGTTTCAAGATAACTTTGTATGGCTACCTAACCTGCCCAAGGCTCGAAAAGGATTGTTACAACCGGCCAATGGGCTGTTACCCACGGTAACTTGCCAGCCATACTCGTGCGGTGAAGTGTGGTTTATTTTCCTATTTTTATTTTACTCCTTTTCTATTTTTCTATTTTTTTTCTTTTTACTTTTGAGCATCATTTTTTTCTTTTTCTAAGTAGGTGGATTCCCTGATCTAAGATTTACCTAAAAGTAGTAGAATGAGTATGATCATGTAGATGGGCTCTAGACAACCGGCTATTACCCACGACAACTTGCCAGGCATACTACCCTAGAAAGTTCATTAGCCACCTAATTTCCGTAAAAATCATCGAAAAGTGAGTCAGTGCAAAAGTGTGTAGATGCTTAGGCTTAAAGTCCCCTCAAATCAAAGGGCGGGTCGATAAGTCGTGTACTTATCACCCCAAATTATTTACCAAATTAAAATAAAATTACTCGGCAAGGACTCGAGGCTAAGTCCACATTCTAGTAGACACCCTGACTAATTAAGCCCGAAGACCTAAAGAGTCTAAGTAGTCATGTCCTATCGTATCATTTCCTAAAGTTAATAACTTCCAAATGCCTAAGTTCTCTTCTCCTAATTTCTTTTTTCTTCTTCTTTTTTTAAATAAAATAAAATAAAATAAATTCCATGGAGTTAACAAAATGATTTCAGGATTAACTATCTACCCCCCATGCCTAAATGATTCAATGTCCTCATTGTAGAAAATAAAGACATGAAACAGGCAGAATAACATAATATTACCTGAGTTTTGTGATAATCCGGTTAGCTCTGCAGAGAGAATAGAGTATACACACGTGCTAAGTTTAATGCCTTCAACTAGGCATAATATACATACAAAGAAGAATTTAAGAATTTATAAGTGCGGGTCAGAATCAAAATAAAAATATTGATTCTCAAACCCGCTAACAAAAGATGTCCGCAGACGTGGACTAGATTATGGTGCAGACCCATGCCCCAGGGTCGAGTAGTTCTAAGGTTCTAGATGAAAATCATTATTGTGCTTGCGAGGCTGGGCCTACGGTTTGGTGGTGTGCAACCCAAGACTAAAGTGGCAAAACAATGGGTAGATTTGATTCACTTAACTCAGGTGTCCACTTAAAGTTCAACTCAGGAAGATAGTCAATTATTTCGAGCTTGGGTTGCACATCAAAGATATCATAAGGGTCCTGGTAGAAAGTAGGTTGTTTTAGGTCAACAGGAACCCTTAAATCCAAACTCCTACTTTCCATGAAGTTAACTTCCCAAATCCTCATTTCCAAAGTCCTATCCTCCAACATCAAGTGTTTGGGTTCCAGGACCTCTAGCACATCATTCACCCCATGTGATTTACCCAAGTCCAGAAATCCTGGTTGAATCAGAATTGACTTGGGCACAATGCTCTCAAAAGTATGATCATTCAGCTCTTCGGGGTGTGGTTGAAGATTAGGATCATCTATTATATTAAGATCAGTATCCTCCATGTTAGCCCCAATCATATCACAATCTTCAATAATTAGGCTATCAAATGGTTCGTCATACTCCTCGAGCCCATTTGTCTCACTAAAATCATTTACCTTAACTTCAAGTGAAACGTCACTCAGAGATTCCTCAGCCTCAGAATTAAAGAATTCTTGATCCTCATTTATATATGTCTCAAAATCATATATCATTTCATGGTCCTCAGAGACATATTTTTCGTCGTTCCCTGGCTCAGGGATCTCGGGTAAAGTAATCAGTTGCTCTAGACCAACCTAGTCATCCCCAGTCTCAAAAAATGTATCCCCCTTGACAGGCGCCTGAGCAGGTTTTGACATTGGCTCTCCTGAAGGGGGTTCATCTTGAGAATCATCCCAAGATTGGACTATGGCAACCACAAATTTCAACCTCAACCTTGACAATTTCCCAAGTAGAAACTCACCCAGTCCCCTATCCCTAACATGTTGGAGCAAATCCAATAAAGAGCTATTCAGCTCATCAATCATTTTTATCAGAGGCTCCAATGCTTCAGTGCATGGTATTGGCTGAGCTTCTAATGATTGGATGGGTTTCCTCAAGTTAGCCAACACCCTATCTGGGACCTGGTTCACCTGAACCGAATGGTTCAAATCAAGTTTGGGTGGGTTTGGGTTAAATCTAGGGGAGTCGAGATATCGAGGTTCTCGAGTCCCTTCCTGATAGTAGGTCGTTTCATGTTGTTCAAAGAATGGTGGTGACCTTTATTCAGTGGAATACTGGGGAGGGTAGGTGTTATAATCATCATATCCTTCCTAATTGTAGATAGGGTTGGTTTGATCACTAAAGGGTGGAGATCTATAATCATTGTAGCTTTGGGAAGGATAGTAATCATAGTCTTCTTATCCAGGGTTAGGCCTTTGACACTGAGGTTCGGATTCATATCCCTAATCAAAGTTATCCCGACTAGTGGATGGGTAATCATAAGTCGAGTTGGGATAGTAATCATCTTGAGGATATGTGTTGGTAGGATGGTAGGATTGGAAATGTGTGAAAGATGTGGAAGGATACATTGTGGTGTAGGAGGGAAAATAGAAGAGAGAAAGGTGCCTTGCAGTACAAACAATCAACCTTGTCCTTAGGTGGGTTAGCCTAAAGACCTACAGACTCCCAGGACCTATCTTGAGATTATAACCGATTTGGTCTAATTTTATCCGACCAATCCAACCAGTTAGGAGGGGCTGGGAGAAGGTTCTTCCTTTGGCTTGCACCTCCGGTTCCTAGTGTACCCCCCAACCGCGGTCGTTTAACGCTGCTCCCCTAACTAGATTGATCAATCCACTTTAGTGGAGTGCTAATTAGCCTAAGTAATTGTTAATTACATGTTCATAATATTTAATTATTCATGAATTAAATGAAAATTTAGCTTAACCTGCACACATTTTTATGTGTTAAAGATAAGTTAATAACGTAAATTTATACAGGCGGGGAATAAATTTGCAGCACCACCTTCCTCCTCACAACAATTCCCTCCGAGTCCATCGGCACCGCTACCTAATCCCACCGTGTCATCGCTGTTGTTGGAAAAGCCGAGTCCTTAGGGAAAGGAAACAGACTAAGAGAGAAAATCGCAACAGCAGGAAGTTTTGAAAAGAAAAGGCCTGGGCTTCTGAAGGATATATGATCCACCTTCTCCCCCAGGCGGGAAGGAACTCCACCCTCTCCACTATGGTCCTCTCGCCTGTACCGTGCTCTGAACGTGCACTGTGGACCTAGGCCTACACTGTGGATCAACACTAGCCTCACCTCCCTATCACCAATGCCACAACCACAAGACCTGCTGTACGCACCTGCGCTCTAGCCCGTGCATGCGCTCAGCCACCCAGCAGCAGCCCATGAGCGCCCCCCCTCAATGCCAGAAGCCGCGTGCCCTTGTGCGAGAACGTCCAGCCAACGTGCATGTGCAGCCACCTTCAGTGCACAGTCAGCCTCTTCGTCTTCCTCTTCTTGTCTCCTTCTTCTTCCCTTGTTTGCACCCAACAGGAACCCAAACCGTAGCCTACTCTAGCAGTGCGCCACACACGACCACTCCATCTCCAGCCTCCTAGCCCCCGTGTGTGGGCACGCACCAGCAGCGCAACTAGTGCCTCTATGCCGTTCCACCAGCAGCATCTCGCCCGTGAGTGGCCACACACACGCACCAGCAGCGTGCTCCTATCAGCAACCGGTGGTGCATGGCAACACGTATCGCTAGCAGGCTGGCAGTGCACGCGTGGCCATGCGCATCTCCAGCAGGCCAGTAGCCCCTCTGCCATGCCATCACGCCCACATGCGCCTCCTCGCGTCACCTACAGCAAGCAGCAGGAAACATCCCAACGATCACCACCGACAAACTTCCTTGCCGGCAAGCTTCATCTCCTCCGACCGGCCGCCACCTACCTACTCGCGATGGACCACTGCCACCATCGTGAAGCACTTGACGAGGTGCATCATCCCCTTGACTCTCGCAGCCATCCACGCCCGTCCCTTCATGCGCGGAGGAGAGAGGAGAAATCCTCTATTTCCCTCCAATTAAAAATTACCAAGTTTTCCATTGCGGGGTAAACTATTCACTTATTTACTGAATAAATTTATTGATGTGCATTTGCATAGATACCCTTTTATTCAGTTGAAATTATTTGTGGTGGAATGTCTCTACTAAATGAGATCGAGCTTGTCATATTGATTATAGTAAACAAGCTATATTCTATTGGAGATTAATATTTACGGTGTTTTCCTATGACAAGATCACTTATTAAGAGAATATTGTATGGTGGTGATTTTGCATCTAAACACCTACATTCTTGATTAATTGGTTAAAATGAGCATTTATGTGAGAAAAAGAATTACACGAATTAGCATGCACACCCATTGAATTTCCTGAATAATTGAGGCACCACTCAATAGTTCAATAGGTTATTTCCTCCCTGTGGACACGACCTAACTATTTTCATGGTTAATTTTTGAATATTAAATATTTTGAAAAGTGATTTTCTACCATGCAACGAACTATAATGACACACAACATTTTATGTTAGAGTTTTCAACAAAAATGAAGATCACTCTTTCATAGACATCATATGGACTAGTAGAAGCAGATTAATCGAAGAAAATCTCAGTCTGAGCCCCAAAGAGCGAATCAATCCTTAAGACCAACATCTACTCAGTTTCAGTTAGGCTTGGGATGATTGTGCTCTTAGAATGTGATGGGCCCTTTAGATGGGTTGCACCCTTAATGATCAATTCAAATGTGTGTGCGTGCACAACCAGGGTTTGCAAACAAGGTTATTTGATGATGTGTCTTTTAGGGTTTATCCTTGTGTAGTAGCTTTTATGGTTTAATCTTTAGGTTAGTTGAATAAGGTTTAGTAGAACACTCCAAGTTTTGAAAGCATTGGTGACGATGTATTCCTTTAGAAATCAAAAACTAATGTGGGTGCCTGGTTCAGCCCTAAAGTTCAACCCTAAGTGGAAAGCTACTTGATGGATCACTTTTATCTTAAGTGGTGCGGCCCAAACAGCTCAATCAATCGGCTTGTTGCACCACTTGCTTAAGGCACACAAAAAGTCTTAACCTAATTAGATTTCTACTCACTTATGTGTGTATTGAGTTAAGGTGTACCAGATCCACAGGTCAAATGTTGGTTAAGTGGTAGAATCAAAGTGATTGTGTTCCTTAGGATGAGAGTTGTGGGTATTAAGTGTGTAGCTTTCAGTTAAATCCTACAAGAGAAGAATATATATATTTTTTTTTATTTTTTAATATATGCGGGTGGGTGAGGTGAGGTGAAGTGTCAATCAAATAATCAAATCTATCCTAGGGTTTATAAAAAGAGCCTAAGTTGATTTGGATTTGAGTTATTAATGTGGTGAAATGAAATCCAGGGTGGGGGTGGTGGGGATAAACTTACAAAACTCTTTAACCACACTTTACTCCAATCTATCCACTTTGGCTTGCGTTGGAAGGGTACCTGTAATCACAGAAAGAAAGGAGAAAGGTGAGCTAAAAAGTTACGATGGAAAAACGTGAGAAAAACCAAGGAGCATTGCCTCCCCAGCAACGGCGCTAAATGATGCGCCGGATCTCGTCGCATAAAGGGTTCAGGTTTGGAAAACCCGTTGTTGTAGCTCGATTCATGAGAAAATCTATCGATCAGATAAAATTTATAATCGAAACTCAAAAACTAAGACCCGGGTTGAACATGGGGAGGCAAACGTTTGGTTTGAAAAATCCACATTTCGCTTTTTATTTGTTTTTGCCGTTTTTATCATTTCGCTTTTTATTTGTTTTTACCATTTTTATCTTTTTTGATTTTTTTAGCATTTTTATCAAGCAAGAGATTAGGTCGATGCAAACTTGTCTAACTAATCTACTTGCAAAATATAAGAGAGAGAGAGAGAGAGAGAGAGAGAGAAATAATCACATATATATCTCACTAATGTTTTCCACAATTATGAAAGTGGGAAAGCTACACTACTAAAGAAATAAAGATAAATATAGGTGAGAGAATCCCCCTCGACGGTCGCTCGGAGGATGACTCACTCTAACATCGCTGGAGGAAGGTAGTGAGGAGAAGGACGAATGAGGATGGAGCCAGAGGACGGAGGGCGGGGCAGGATAGCATCGCGGTGAGGATCTACTTCCTGAACTAGATGAGAAGATGGCTACTAGATGCTCCACGAATGTGGATGAGGGGAGGGAAAAATATTTGATTCTACTCTAAAGGAGCATCCCAAGCTTGGGACAAGCTCTCTCTAGAGCCTTGGAGGTGGTGAGGAGAAGAAAGGAAGAGATGAAGAATGGGAGGGGTAGGGGTCCTTTTATAATGGAGAAAAGAATCAAATTCGTATACAAGACATTTAGTGACAATCATAAACATTGCTGAAGATCCGCTGCAAATGTCGCTAAAGATCCCGCTCACGCGCCACTAAGCCTGTGTGCGTGCTTGCCTCCACTCGCGCACATGCACCTGCGCTACTGTGCTCGTGTAGTGGCTTGTGAGTGCACATGGGCGGTCGAGGTTGCGCCACATGGCACGACCTGGGTCGTCCATCTTTTGTTTGTAAGGGCTTCTATAGAGGTCAAATTGAGTCAATTTTCACATTGTTGTGCTGCGATCGTCGACTCGAATCCATCTGTGCGGTTGTATTTATCGTTTGAATCTCTGGATTGCGTCACCTAGTCCCTTGGCCATTGATCTTCCTCGAACTGCATATAGTGCTACGGGACTCCGATCAAGGAGATTTTAGAGGCATTGGACCCCGATCCTCATCCTGATTAGATCTGTTTGGTCGGATCGTCCATCCAAGGCTCCAAAATAAATCTCCTCTCCTAACCACAAAAAGGATGCAATTAACCTAAAATATACACAACTACTTTGAATGCAGAATGATGCATGCTATGCAATATTTATAATATGGAATGCAAATTTAAGCCAAGGAACATGTGTAGATAGGCATTTTAACCTAAATGGATGTGTCTACATCAGTTGCGTACCCTTTGATTTGTGGGACTTGGTATCATAGGCACCCAATAATTACACACTGATCTGGTTCAGTGCACGTAATAAAGAATAAAGCGAAAAAGTGTTCTACTCTAAAAATGTTTTCACAAAAAATTGACTTAGGAGTGGCTCGAAGACACAAGTTGATTAAACGAGTTCTCGGCGTGTAGTGGAGGAATGAAAAATACTCCCCTCAAAGATGCGTTATAACATACATCTCCTTGGTGATTTTCTCCTAGGATATCTAAATATCCTACCGGGGTCACGAAGCACCTTTCACGAAATGTTGATTTCCAGGGTCTGAAATTGGCTATAGAATTCCATGGGTGGCACTATTTCGAAGTGTCGAAAGCCAGCATTTTGGGGGTTGCCATTGGCGATGCTATCTAGAAGCATCGAATGCTAAGGACCCTGTGAAGATTGATGGTAGGGACAAGGAATTCGATACAGATCTTGTTTAAGGCCAATCTGATGTTGGAGTTAGGGGAATTTAAAAAGAAAGCAGAGAAAACTATCAAAATAAATAAATATCCCTCTCTCTATCTTATTAAAAATGCACTAGTAAACTGAACCTAGACTTATTGCACATATGCACGGGTGCTTTAACCATAGGGTCAACGAACCTTTAGACAGTTTTTGTGGGCCTTAGAAACCTTCATGGCAGACCCAAGGCTAAGGCTGGTCAGGTCCGTATCTTGGCTGGTACTTGCGTACCTTTAGGCCTATTGTTGGAATTTCGATCTAATCTCTAAAGGTGTGGCACGATAAAGCATCCTGATGGTAAAATCTAGCCTAGAGACTTGGTCTGATCCATATGATTTTGCTTAGGACTAGCAAAATTTAGGCATGGGGGTATTTGAAGCGTCCATGATGGGAACACCATCATGAGTATTAACAAGCTCAATTTGGTCTGATAAAGTCAATAAAAGCTCCTACATATTAGTCAGAAGGTCTCTTGAGCAGGACGAGTTATTTTGGGAAGAAAAGATGAAAATAGGGTTATTTCTATAATTTTACCATCTTATCACAAATACAAAATAACCACAGGATATGTCAGGGGTTTATTAAAGGTCATTTAATCATTAATGTCTAATAAGTGGGTCCATGCAGACAAAAATAGGTTTTCACGCAATTCAAGAATTAAATAACGTCTGAAACCCTAAAAATAGACCCTCTTAATTAACTGAGGTTATGGTGAGGATAAAATTCATCTAAACCCTCTAAAAATTATAGAAAAATATTCTCTAAGGTTTGGCATCATTGATTTTACCATCTGAACCCATTTAGTCCTAAAATAGTCTCAAATAGACTATTGCCCTAATTTAGGTTTTTGCATAAATTACCCAGTCAAACTACTTCAAAACCAAAATCCAACTTCACCATTAGATTCCTTAAATTCAAATTAGGTTTGTATCAAAATTTGGACCTAATTAAAGATTGTCTTGACCTAGTTTGCATTTTGGTCCAATCTAACTCTTTTTCTCTCACACAACCCCTCAGCTTTTGAAATTCCTTGCAAATACCCCCTATCTTTGTCGTCTTCTTCGTAGAAAGGCCCCCGCCATCTCCTTGTCCTATTCCTACAACTTAGGCAACCTTCAATCAGAGTTTTCTCCCTGATTTAATGCTCAATCTCTTCCAAATTTGGAAGGAAGATTCCTAAGAGATTTCTCTACAATTTGAATCTATTCATGGCCTCCAATTCTTTCCCAATCTCTCAAGCGAACACATGAGAGATGTGGATGTCCTACTCCAGCAAGCTTACCAATCTTGAAATCTTGGTCTCCAAGCTTGAAACCCCTCCCCATTGCCTATAAAAGGATCAGGGGCAAGAACCCTTGCTCCTTAGCAATTTTTGGTCAGAGAAAGGCCCTCTTCTTCCTCCTCCGAACATCTCCACACCTTGCTCCGACGGCGTCCTCCGTTCTCCTCGTCAGCCGTCCAACAGTCAAATTGGATGTCCTATCTTCCTCCCCTCATCATCGCGCACCTATCTAGACAAAGAGAGGGTGTTTCTCTCCCTCATTCGTCATCACCGCCTCTCCGTCCCTCTCATCTTCTCCGGTGCCGGTCTGCCACAACCGACCTCGTCCAGCCACCTTCTCCTATCCTAAGGCCCTCTATCCTCTTCTCTCTCTCTATTTCTTTTTCCCACACTTATGACACACGCACGACCACCATGTCCCCCTCATTTTCGTCATCTTCCTCCACTCCGGCGACTCTCTGGCGAAGCCTTCTCACCACTCCATCGCACAAAAACCATCACGTCACCACCACTAGCTCCGCTGCGGCTCTATCTACAAAAGCCCTCAATCAATTTTAGCATTCACTCACCATAACCTCTCCCTGAACACAACCACCTATGCACTCGCTCTCCGACGTCGCTACATTCACACACTCTCGCACCATGCCAACCCCTTCATCACGTTTGTCGAAGGCCAGCAATCCTCCTGAGCATATCTGATTGGGCCATCAGGCTGTGGTTTCTTATCTTAGGTCCCACACTAGAGCTCCATCACCACGCTTCCTTCTTCGGCTCCATCCGACACACTCAGGCCAAGTTCTTCCTCGTGATGAGCCCAGGTGCTGTGGCCCACTTCCAGAAAGAGACCCAGGCCTCCAATTGAAGCATCAACAGCTCCCCTCGACCTTAATCAAAAGCATCTTCAGCTGCTGCGGCATTGCAATGAAGCTGCATGGGATAGTCCCACATCGGATAGAGAAAATCCCTATGCAGCCCATAAGTTAATTTTTCTCCTCTGCTTAGTCACCTCACTGAGCACCGGGTTAGGTCCCTCTCCTCGTGCGCACACATGCCCTCCATTCCAAGCCATCTCTACCTACTCTACTCTCACCTACTCCTAAGCTCTAGCAAGCTTGCCAACGCTCCATTAGAGCTTACTCTCAAGCTCCCAAGGCTCCTATTAGTCTAGCGAACCTCTGCCTCACCAAATATTCATCTCTCTTCCCATCCAAATTCATAGGTCAACTTGGAGCCATCCTCCCACCTTCATTCTGGTAGCAGATCATCTCTGCCTTCTCACTTCCATTCCGCAGCCACGCTGAAGCTTTCCTCTACCCAACGTCCTCCTGCATCTCACCTCCGTCGTCCCGCTCCTCACCTCCTTCATCCGAGCTTCTGCCAGGCACCATCGTCTCGCCAAAAGGCCGATTCAGGAGATTTCTTCTCACCCCCTCGCTTTTTATGCTTTCATAGTTTATTGTAATTGACATTGGAGTGATATATATATCAGATTTGTTCCATATCTCTTATGATTCATTTTGCTTGTCTTCTTCTTTCAAAAATACAAACAACATAACAAAACCCTAAAATACCAAAAACAAACAAAATGAAGCACGATTTTCAGTTAAAGTAAACATCGCCTCCCTGTGTTCGACCCGAGACTCCCTTGGAGTTTTGGTATAAATTTTATTTGATCATGAGTTTTACAACTACGACGACAGGTTACTTGTAACCTTGATTTCAAACTCACAAAACACGTGTGATCATTTTGGCACCATTGCTGGGGAGGCAACGGAATTTACTTTATTGTTTTCTACACTTCCTTACATGTACATGCACTAACCTTGCTTGTCTTTGATCTACTGTCTTACAGGTACCCTAGCATGGAAATCCAAGTACAGTAGACCGGAGTAAAGTGCGGGTAGAGTGTTTTGTAAGTGTCCCCCACATTCCCCCTCCACTAGTTCCATTTCGCCACACCCATAACCAAGACTTAATCTACTTAGGTGTTTGCATAATCCCTAGGATAGAATTGTTTGTCTTGTTTTCCACCTTCATCCACCTCACCCCCGCACTTTACGAAAAAAAACAAAATGATACTTTCTGTGGGATTAATCAATATACACACTTCATACACCCACATTTGCGGCACCTAACCTAACTTGATTTTCATCTACTCTACTAGGATTCCGACCTATGGAACTGGTACACACAAATCAACACATAAAGGAGTAGAAATCAGTCTAGGTTAATCATCTCTATGTGCCTTAATCGGTGGTGCATTTAGGCCAATTGATTGAATTGTTTGGGCCGCATCACCTAATTTAAAAGAGATTCATTTTGTAGCTACCCCATAGGATTCAATACTTAGGTCAAGCTAGGCACTCCATATTTTCTTGATTTACAAAGGAAAAATACTTGAACTCGTGCTTTCAAAACTTGGATTGCCTCACAAAACTTGATTGAATATACCTAGTATTTAAATCCTAAAAGCTACTAAGCAAGAGTTGAACCCTAAAATTCACCTCATCCTCAATAATCTTGCTTGAAAACATTTTGGTTGTGCACATACACACATTCTCGAACAAATCATTAAGGGCACAACCCATTAAAGGCCCATCACATTCCAAAAGCACCAATATCCCAAGCCTAACTAAAATTGAGTAGACATTGGCCCTAAGGATTGGTTCGCTCTACGGGATCCTGGCTGAGATTATTCACGATTAACCTATTTATACTAGTCAATCTAATGTCTAGCTAGGGGAGTAGCGTCAAACGACCGTGGCTGGGGGTACACTAAGAACCAGAGGAGTAAGCCAAGGGAAGAACCTTCTCCCCAGTCCCTCCTTCTAACTAGTTGGATTGACTAGACATAAGTAGAGTAAATCATCCATAATCTTAGGATGGATTCTGAGAGTCTATAGACCTTTAGGCTACCCAACCTAAGGACAGGCTTGTATTTTTTGTGCTGTAGGGTCCCTTCTCTTCCCCATCCTTCCAACTTCCTTCCAGCATATGCTTGGAAGGAGGTCATTGAACCCTCGATTGGAAGGACTTTTAGACCATTCCCGGAGGCAGAGGTTGAGCTTTAGCCAAGCAGATCCCATGGCTGATCAACAACCACCTCCCCTACCCTCGAACCAGCAAGAGCTGATTCAAAGGTAGTTGGAAGAATTGCAACAGATGCAGCAATGGCACCAATGAATGAATGGTCAGGGCACTCGACCCTTAAAGGATTTTTATGATCCTTCAAATTATGAGCATCGTCCCAGAGTTGTGATCCCCGGCAGAGATGTTGAGATCAAGCCCCAGGTTTCGAGTCTAATTAAACACTTTCACAGGCTTGGCTCAGAGGACCCATTCCAATATTTGGAAGACCTGATCACTCTGGTTCAAACCACCAAATCATGGAATGAGGATGAAGAATAGATTCTCATGAGGCTTTTCCCCCATTCACTCAGGGATAGGGTCGCACATTGGTATCGTACCATTGGAAGACCGATTGCTACTTGGACAGCTTTGAAATCAGCCTTCTTGAAGAAATTCTTCCCAATTGGGTGAACCAATGCATTGTGACGGGCAATTACCACTTTTGCCCAGCAGCAGGGGGAACCGTTTCATGAGGTCTAGGAGAGATTCCAGGATCTATTGTGGAAGTGTCCACACCACGAGGTGCCTAAATGGCAACTTGTGTAGATTTTTTATCACGGGTTGAATGATCAACTCTGTAATCATGTGGATGCTTCTTATGGAGGCAATTTCCTCAACAAGGACGCAGATAGCACACATGATTTGTTTGAGGAAATGAGAAAAAATTCTTTAAATGACATCTCCATGGAAACCTTCAACCGATCCCAATAAATTAGATCAAATGCCAATGAGGTCCAAGATTCTCATACATCTGATATGGAATTGATCTGCAATAGATTAGATAAGATGGATCTGGTTACTAAATGAATGGAAGAGTGGATGTTCGGAAACTCTAATTTTCCTAGATCTACTCAATCCTAGGGATCAAGATTCCATTCTTTGCAAGCTCCTACGGGATGGGAGTTTGTGAACCAACTGGAGCTGACTCGAACTTCGAGCCAACTCTTCTCGGAACCTTATGGGTTCCAAACTGGGGCCTTTGATCCCAGTCTTTCTGATCCTTCTTCATCCTCATCTTATGAGGATGTTCATCTTATGCAAGAGAATGTTAGGTCCAACCCTTATTCGAATTCCTACAATTCTGGTTGGAAAAATCATCCTAACTTCTCTTGGAAAGATTAGGGGTAGCAAACCCATTATCGACCCAACAACTAGGTACCGCAAAAACCAATGGGTCAGGTCATGTATATACTTAGTTGCCCCTGAATCAGGTTAATCAGCCCATGTGGAATGCTCAACAACCCACCGAGCAGGCTAACTTGAACCTGAAAATGGTAGAAATGCAAGGGTCAATGCTCTAGCTCATGCAACAGATGAAAACTTCACTGGACACCTTGCAATCCAAACTTAGTATAAACAACTGACAACCCAGATCTCTACCATCACAATTTGTACCAAACCTAAGGAATGTACAGAACCAAGGCGCTGGGCCACAAGGGTTTAGTAATGATGGGGAGTCGCATGCTCATGCTCAAGCTATCTATCAGGCTACCCCAGCCCCTCCTCGAGCGAACCAAGTTCCTACCATAATCAACCAGGAGCCTCCTATTTTTCCCAACCCTCCTCAAGGCACTAACCAATAGCATTTTGCCACGGCAAACACCATCACCTTGAGGAGTGGTAGTAGACACAAGGGACCTACCCAACCCCATTAAGCCACGTAGGAAGAATTCCAAACTCCCAACTATGAATGTGATCAACAAAACAACAAAGTCCGATTTGGGAGTATGTTGTTGTTGTATGGGAAAACAAAAAAAGTCAAAGGAGAAATTGGAGGAAAGGATGTCCTTACTTCAGGCTTTCAAATTGACAGTCATTTTACTCCTTGCGGCTATCGGATCAATCCCCGCCTATGCCATAGGTTTACTGAATGCATATAAAGAAAGGCATAGAACGAAATCTAAAATCAATAGGAGAGTAGTTTTGTCCGATAACACAAGCACATTGATCCTAAACAAGCTACCTCCTAAGAAGCAGGAACCAGGAGCCCCGCTGATTTCCTATACAATAGGAAACATTACTTCTGACAGGGCCCTCCTCAACTTGGGTGCGTCCATTAATGTGATCCCCACATCACTGCACATGGAATTGGGTCTAGCTACCTAAAAACACTAACATAACCTTGCAGTTAGCCGATAGATCCATTATAAAACCAAGGGGTATTTTGGAGGATGTTTTGGTCAAGGTTAATGATTTGCATTACCTTGCTGATTTCATGGTTCTGGACATGGAAGCCCCAAAATAGCTCAACCACACCCCGATTATTTTGGGAAGACCTTTCCTGGCTACTGCCAAGGCAAGGATTGATTGTGAATCGGGAAATATAGAAATGGCCTCACGGGATAAGAAAAATCGATTCAATATTTTTGAGGTCTCAAAGAAGAATAAAGTTAAGTGTGGTTCGATGGAGGAGCTTGGTAGAATAGAGGAAGTAATGGCCATATATACCTTAGACAACCTTTTAATGGCCAACTCAACCCAAACTCGGGAAGAAGATCACACAATTGCAGAAAGAATTGAGGACAAAGCAAAAATGCGACCAATTGTAGCAACACAAGATGAGGAAGATATACATGAAATCAAAAATTTGTTGGATGATTCACATGATCAAGATAAAACCCAACAGCATCCTTATCCTGAATGTTTAGAGTTTGAGGTCCAAGTTGTGGGAGGGAATTCTGAGGATCTAGATGGTTGGTTTAAGAACCCAGAGTGTGAGGATGAAATTGAACATTGGGGAAGAACTCTTCAAACATTAGGTATTCTAGAGTACCCACAAATTCCCAGCACATCACAAAACCCTCATCGTCCTTTTTGAACCAACCATTGCACAAATTCTATGCCCAACCATACTTCCTCTATAATAAATCAACAAAACTCCTATTGGAGACCATTTGGGCTCTCCCTACACCACCAGCTTGCCACTTTCATTGTTCATCTGTTTGGCAAGCCCATTTTCACTCTCCAGGACCCATACGTGGGGGCCCAGAAACTTAGTTGTGGCCTTAATGTTTGGTTATTTTTGACTAAGGACCTTGCCTAGCTGAAGGCACTAAACTCAGCACATGTAAAGATTGTTCCAAGCTGACCAGTCTCTCGAAAACCAGGTGCTATTCTTCCACTTCTACTCTCCTGCATGCTTTCATTTTTCACAATAAGGACATTGCAATAGCTAAGCATGGAGGGGTGAACAAATTTTATAACCTTTTTGTCAGCTATAACAGTAATTTTTTATTATTTGATTCTTCTAAGAAAAACAAAATTGAAAATTCAAAAAGATAAAAAAAAAGTAGGGGAAGATAACGTAGGCAGTTGGAAGTTATTAACTTTAGGAAATGATACGAGAGGACCTAAACACTTAGACTCTTCAGGTCTTCGGGCTTAATTAGCCCAGGTGTCCACTCGAATGTGGACTTAGTCTCGAGTTCTTGCTAATTAAAATTCATTTTAAGTTAGTAAATAAATTGGGATGATAAGTATGCGACTTATCAACCTGCCCTCTGATTTGGGGGGACTTTAAGCCTAAGCATCTACAGACTTTTTTTTATACTAACTCACTTTTCGGTGGTTTCTTCAGAAATTGGGTAGCTAATGAACTATCTAGGGTGGTATGGATGGCAAGTTATCGGTGGTAATAGCTCATAGGCAGGTTGTCCAGAGCCCAGTCATAAGACCATTTTCGTTGTACTGCCTCTAGGTAAATCTTAGATCAGGGAAGCCACCTACTTAAAAAAAAAAAGAAAAAGAAAAAGAAAAATATATATATATAGAAAACGGAGAAAAATTAAAAAAATAAACAGAACCACACTTCACCACACGAGTATGGTTGACAAGTTGCCGTGGGTAACAGCCCATTGGCCGATTGTCCAGAACCCAGCTCACAAAAAAATGCACAATAATTCCCAAAACACTTAGGGAAGAAGCAGGGAAGTAGAATAAACCGGGGAGGTATACACTGGGTTCACCCTTGTGTTGACCCCACAAATAAAAGAAGTAGGTTAAAAGCTACCAATCGAAAAGATAAACCTTTAGGCAAGGTCACCTAGGGTCGTAGAAACCCGAAGTCCGTTTCAACGGCCGCTTAGTGAGTCTTTCACTATTTTCACCAGATGCTTAGCACTTAGAGTCCTTTTCGAGTCTTAGGCGGGTTGGGTAGCCGTAAAAAGTTATCCCAGAACTCTCAAACTCCAAAAGTACAAAAAAATTAGAAAAGAAGAAAAATAAAAATATGTATCTTCCCTTTTCAAATAAGGCAAGGACTTAGGCGGTCTGCATTCTAGCAGACACCTAGGTACTATTGAGTTTTTGTTGTTTAGGACCTTAGTTGAAATTTTCTATTGTTAATAAATGACTTAGGCCTAAGCGATCTAATCCTAATTCTACTTTTATACATAACATGTAGTTTAATTTTGCAAGGGACTAGCAAAAGATAAGCATGGGGGTATGATGTAGACACAATTATTGAGGGTAAAAAGCCTATTCATGCATGTTCCTAGGCTTATATTTCCATTTCATGTTATAAATATTACATAGCATGCATCATTCTACATTTAGAGTAGTTGTATATAATTCAGGTTAATTGCATCCTTTCTACGGTCAGGAGAGAAGGATATTTATTTCGAAGCCTCAGATTGATGATCCCACCATACGGATCTACTCAAGCTGATGATCGGAGTCCAACGCCTCCAAAATCACCTCGATCGGAGTCCTGTAGCACCATTGCAGTCTGAGGAAGATCAACGACCAAGGGACTATGTGACATAATTTGAAGCTTCAAATCCGATCACGTGGATGGATTTGGGTCGACGATCACAGCCCAACGACGTAAAAATCGACTCAATCCGACCTCTGTAGCAGCCCCTACAATGAAAAGAAGATGGACAGCCCAAATTGTGCCACATGGTGCAACCAAGGCCACCCATGCGCAAGCACATGCCACAGCACACGCGCATGCGAAGGCACGCATGCGCACAGTGCAACACCAACGTGTAAGTGTGCGCGTGCGACATGGCACGCGGAGCGCGCACCAGTGCAGCGGCAGCGTGGACGCGTGAGTTGTCTTCAGTGACGTTTGCAGCAGATCTTCAGCGATGCTTACAGCCATCGCTAATTATTTGCATGCCTGCAAGGCCAGTTGCGTGCACCAGTAGGCATAAGCTACCTACAATAACACTTCTAGTGATGGTCTGGAGGTCGCTAATGGTCCCATACCTATTTTTGCCTCTTCTCCTCCACTATAAAAGGACCTACAACCCCTCCATTCCAAGCCATCTCTACCTACTCTACTCCGACCAACTCATAAGCTCTAGCAAGCCTAGAAACTCTCCATTAGAGCTTACTCTCAAGCTCCCAAGGCTCCAATTAGTGTAGCGAACCTCTGCCTCACCAAATATTCATCCCTCTTCCCATCCCCCATTCATAGGTCAACTTGGAGCCGTCCTCCCACCTTCATTCTGGTAGCAAATCATCTCCTCCTTCTCACTTCCATTCCGAAGTCACGCCGAAGCTTTCCTCTACCTGACGTCCTCCTGCATCTCACCTCCGTCGTCCCGCTCCTCACCTCCTTCATTCGAGCTTCTGTCAAGCACCATCGTCTCGCCAAACGGCCGATTTGAGAGATTTCTTCTCACCCCCTCTCTTTTTATGCATTCAGAGTTTATTGTAATTGACATTGGAGTGATATATATATTAGATTTGTTCCATATCTCTTGTGATTCATTCTTCTTGTCTTCTTCTTTCAAAAATACAAAAAAAATAAAAAAACCCTAAAATACCAAAAACAAAAAAATGAAGCGTGGTTTTCAGTTAAAGTAAACATCGCCTCGCTATGTTCGACCCAGCACTCCCTTGGAGTTTTGGTATAAATTTTATTTGATCACATGTTTTGCAACTACGATGACGGGTGTCAGAGGGATTCTCTCTTTATGATAGCAATAGAATGATATGTCGTTGTGTTTTATGTGGTGGAAAATCTCTCAATCAAAACTAAATATCAAATTTAACCATAATAAAGATGTAGCATCCACAGGGAGGAATAGACCAATAAATTCACGAGTGGAGGAATATACTGATTGCAGACACTATCGCGACTTTAATGCGAGGAATATGCTATTTTAAATGGAGCTTGCAATTTCGTTAAAAGTTCAAGGTTATTTATGCAATTTTCACATTAGGAATTAAGCTCCAAAAATATGTATATGATGCATGTGTGATGGCATATCATGTAAATTCAACTTGCATGCAAATCTGATTTAAAATTCAAAGTTAAATGATGCACATAAAACAAGTGAAGTAATTTCAGAAAACTATAAGTGCATCAAGGTAATGTGGCCTGAATAAAATATTAATATCTAAATGGCAATGTCATTCAATGTAAATATTAATTGAGGAGAAAATAGAGGATTTCTCCTCTCTCTTCCTCGCTTGGACGGGCATGCATAGTTGGCGGCGAGAGTCGACGGGGTGGTGCGCCTCGACGCGTGCTTTGTGATGGTGGTGACGCGGCGACCGGAGGTGGCCGATGGCAGCCAGATGGTGGAGAATAGCCGCCAACTTATTGGCCCTGTTGGACGAGGAGCACCGCGCGTGGAGAGGATGGTGCGACTGCTGCAACCCGCGCGGATGCACGCTGGGGTCACGCAGTCAAGGGCGTGCTAGGGCATGTGCGGGAGTGGCCTACGGGCGTGGGTTGCCTGCGGGTGTGGTCTGCCTGCAGGGCACGCAAGGAGCACTGCGTAAGGGCAGGAAGGCGATGGCGTGGCACCTGCGGGCGTGTGGTACAACGCCTGCAGGGCACGCAAGGCAGGTGGTGGAGGGCACTTGGTGCGATGCCTGTGAGCGTTGGTGAGGGCTGGTGCAGTGCGCAGTGGGAAGTGAAGGTTCTATGGCAGTATGGTGAAGGACGCGGCTGTGGCATGCAAGGGATTGGTGAAGGCGCTGGTGGCAGGGCATGCGAGGGCAGGCTGGAGCGCTCGTGGTGGGCAGGAGGTGGGAGTTGGTGCGCACAGTGCACGCTCTCCCCATAGTGCAGCCCCTTTCATGGTTGGGTCCCCGCCAAGGGGAGAAGAACCCCCTCTCTCACGCCCGAACCTCCTTTTATCCCTTCTCCCCACACGAGTCAAGGGATTTTTAAATCCCTTATTAAATTTGGCCTTTGGCTGTTGGGGAGATGTTGAGGCCGGCCAGAGGTTGAGGAAGGCTCAGTTGAGGCTGGCAGATGTTGGCGGAGGGGAAAATTGAATTCACCCCCCTCAGATCTTGCAAATTATTCCTACAATAATGAAACATAAAATACTTACATACTAAGTTATAGAATGCAATAGAATAGATAAAAACTCAAGTAATGATGCATGCACTCATTTTATAACCTAATGTAGTTATTAACAAACATAAAATGTAAAAATAAAGTTAACTTAGGCCTAACAATAGTCCATTAAAATGGACTCATCAACGGGTTACCTGTAACCCTAATTTCAAACTTGCGAAACATGTGCGATCAGCAGGTTATTAGCAGCAACCACCTCTTTTGCCTACCCCAACCAAAAACCAGGCAGGACTGAATTCTATTACCACTCGTAGTGGCAAAACAACTCAGGAACCACTTTACCCGAGACACTCTCAACCTGATAGTTCAAACCCAAACCCTAGGTTGGTCATCCAGGATACCCCTGTCCTAGATCAAGAACCTGGACCAATTCTAGAGGAACATGCAAAGGTTCCATTTCTCGAGGCCTTGACCAAGGGAAAGAAGAAACCCAAACCCATGGCTCTCGAGGAGGATGTGGTCAAGCTCTTTGAGCAGGTCCAAATAAACATCCCATGATGGATGCAATTCACCACGTACCAGCATATACGAGATTTTTAAAGGATTTTTGTACACCTAAGCGTAAGCTGCAAACCAAAGGTAGGAATCGAATCGTACTGTCGGAGCAAGCCATATCCATTATTTTGAGCAGACTCCCGCCTAAGGCAAAAGACCCTAGTACCCCTCTGATTTCATGCAAAATCAGTGATTTAGAATTCATAAAGCCCTTTTAGACTTAGGAACTTCCATCAATTTGGTCCCTACGTCCCAACTAGATCATTTTGAGGAGACTGAGCTAAAATCGACTGAGGTGACTTTACAGTTAGCTGACTGATCAATCAAGTCACCTAGAGGAATTCTCGAGGATGTTCTGGTTCGGATTCGTGATTTCTACTTTCCTGTTGACTTCATTGTGTTGGATATGGAGACTCCTGAGGATCTAAAGAATACATTGATTTATTAGGTAGACCGTTCTTAGCAACAGCTAGGGTGAACATTAATTGCAAAGAGGGCCAGATTGAATTGGAATTCAGGAATAAGACACTAAAAATTGATATATTTAAGGCCCAGAAAGGAATTAACTGTGGGGCAATGGAACAAGTATGCGACATCAGTTCTGTGGTTGACACATTTCTCGAGGATGACCCATTAATCCCCGATCCTCAGCCCCAAGTAGATCATACCCTGCAGATAGAGGAGCCTAGCATCGATCTAGACCCACATACAGCTCCCATCTTTTCTTCTGAGGCCCATCCCAACCGGCCTGCTACTGCTGATAATCCCGTTATGGAACTAAGCCTCTTCCCGATAATCTAAAATACATCTTTTTGGGTTCTGATCAGACATTTCCTATGATTATCAATTCCCACCTTACCTCTAATTAGGAAACATGTCTGATTTCTATCCTCTAGTAGCATCAGAGAGCCATTAGTTAGACTCTTAAGGATCTGACTGGCATTAGCCCTTCATATTGCACACACTGCATTTATACTGAAGAGGGCGAACGACCATCCCGTGAAATGCAGAGACATCTGAATCCTAATCTATAGGAGGTCGTAAAAAAGGAGATCATCAAGTGGTTAGATGCAGGGACCATCTACTTGATCTTTGATAGTCGGTGGGTGAGTCCAATCCAGGTTGTGCTTAAGAAAGCAGGACTCACCATGATCACGACTGAAATCGGAGAAAACATATCGACCCGTATAGAGAACTCGTGGAGTCTGCATTGATTACAGAAGATTGAATGCCTCCATGAAGAAGGATCATTTCCCACTATCGTTCATTGATCAGATCCTCGAGAAACTAGAGAGAAATCGATTCTTCTACTTTTTGGACGAGTACTCCGATTATAACCAAGTGACAATCCATCTTGAGGACTAACAGAAGACCACCTTCACCTACCCCTATGGGACATATGCATTCCGTAGAATGCCTTTCAGTCTCTGCAATGCACCCGCTACCTTTCAGCAGTGCATGCTTGCAATATTCTCAGATATGGTAGGTGAATACCTTGAGGTCTTCATGGATGACTTCTCAGTATTTGGGGAATCTTTTGATGATTGCCTCCTACACTTGCTCCAAATCCTCAGGCATTGTATCGACGTGAATTTGGTTCTTTCTCGGGAAAAAAGCCACTTCATGGTACCTGACGGAATTGTCCTGGGTCACCTCATCTCTAAAAAAGGCATCCAGGTTGATCGAGCTAAGGTTAATTTGGTTAAGAACATCCATTCTTTTCTAGGGCATGTCGATTTTTACCGCCATTTCATTCCTAATTTCTCGAAAATCGCATGCCCCCTAACTAATCTTCTCTCAAAGGATGTCACTTTCAAGATCACTGATCAGTGCACTCACGCATTTGAGAGCCTACGTGATCGGGTTACTCAAGCACCAATCTTACAATCCCTTGACTAGTCTCTACCCTTTGAGATCATGTGTGATGCATCTAACTACGTAGTGGGTGCGATTCTTGGGCAGAAAGTCGACGGGAAACCTGTGGTCATCTACTATGCCAGCAAGACATTAGACGAGGATCAACGTAACTATACAGTTACTGAGAAAGAGCTGTTGGCTGGAGTATTTGTCTTGGAGAAATTTAGATCTTATCTTCTGGGTTCCTGTGTCATCATTTACTTGGATCACACCACTGTGAGGCACTTACTCGTGAAGAAGGATACGAAACCTTGACTAATCCATTGGATCTTGCTGTTGCAAGAATTTGATCTCGAGATTCGTGACAAAGTGGGAAAACAGAATGTGGTAGCTGACCATTTGTCCCATCTTCCTTCTCAGTCATCAACCCGTCTGGTCCAATCACCAAGCATTTTTCGAACGAGCACCTACTAGCCATTCACGATTTCCCATGGTTTGCTGATATTGTGAACTACTTGGTTACTAGAAAAGTTCTGCCAGATTGGGCGACTTCTAGGTGGGACAAGCTGATTTCCGAGGCCAAGTACTACATTTGGGAGGAACCGTATCTCTTCCACATTGGCAACGATCAGGTGATCCGAAGATGCATTCCTAACGACGAGGTCAAAGACGTGATCTCATTCTGTCATGACCAGGCCTGTGGTGGCCAATTCTTTGGGTGTAAAACCGCAGTGAAAATTCTCTAGTGTGGGTTCTTCTAGCCCACAATATTCAAAGATGCACAAATGTATTATAGGGCATGCGCTAGTTGTCAGACCCACAACGACATAGGCCCGCGAGATATGATGCCCTTGAACCCGATTATTATGTACAAAATCCTTGACATATGGGGAATCGATTTCATGGGACCCTTTCCTGGATCCAACAGCTTCAAATACATTCTACTCTCCGTCGATTATGTCTCCAAATGGATCAAAGCTGTCCCCACGAGAACTAGTGATCATGAAGTTGTCCTCTAATTTATCCAAGAGAACATCTTTTCTAGATTTGGAGTTCTGTCAAATGTTATGAATCACTACGGTAACGTGTTTGATTTTAAAAAACCTGTCATTGTAGTTCGAAAGCCAAGAATTCATGTTCAACAAATAAAATTTATACCGAAATGAAAATTCCGTGTCGAACATAGGGAGGCGGACGTTAGATTTAAAAACTACGCGTTTCTTTTTATTTGTCACAAAGTAATTCAATTTAAAACTATCTAATTAGTTACAATAAATAGAAAAGAGAGAGAGAGGGTAAGAGAGAGAGAGAGAATATTACACATAGAAATCAAAATGAGATGTAGAATAAACAGAGAATTTATCATTAGGGGGATTTGTTCATTACAACTAGAAAGCATAAAACAATTGCACTGGAAATCGATAAATTTACTCTAAAAAGCATTAAAAGAATGGAGGGAGAAATGTCCTCGACGGTTGCTTGGTGGACGAGCAGAACTACACTAGAAAGGAGTAAATCTATACTAGAAAGCAGTAAAAAGAATAGGGAGAGAGAAATCCTCCTCGACGGTCGCTTGGAGGACGAGCCGGATGGGACGATGCCTGGACTAAGGAGAACGAAGCAGGACAAAGGAGGACGAAGCAGAAGAACGGGAACGGAGAAGCACGCCGTCGTCATCGTGGGATCCACTTCTGAAGGGGGACGAAAATTTGGACTTTATCTCGCTAGAAGCATCCCGGGTGTGGGACAAGCTTCTCTTGAGCTTTGGAGGGGTAGAGAAGAGAAGGAAGGGATGAGAATTTCGTATGGAGGGGGTCTCCTTTTATAGTTGCAAGGAGTGGGGGCAAAATGGTCATTACATCTTCAAAATAATAAATGAGGGGTCTTTAGTGACGGATAAATCCGTCACTAAAGCCCCTAACATGGGCATAGCTTCTGCACCCACGCGTGCCTCCTCAGCTGTCCGCTTCCAACGCATACTCACGTTCTTTGATTCTCAGCCGTCCAATCGCGAGATCGAACGGCTTAAGTCACGCCTTCACTCGCTGCGTTGCGCGCCTGCCCGCGTACGATCGCGCGTGACGTTGCGCGTTCAATCGCACGTGAACGCTATCGGGCACGCGCGGCCGTCTGCTCAAGATCCAATGCCCGCCCGTGCTCAATCGCCCCCGCCTTCCAGCCCTTCGCTGCGACTCGAACCCGGGCCCACCGCTCGCGTAACGGTGCTCGACCGCTGCGCTACGAGGCGCGGATGGTCGACCGGACGCTTTTAGGCGCGGCTGATCACAACTGTTGGATCAAGATCCAACGGCGGAGAGCGAGCAGGTCTGGGGTCTTCAGAGGTTGCATGCGGCCATTTGGGCGATCGAGATGGCACCACGTGGCACCATCTTGGCCGTCCATCTTCTGGAAGTTGTAGATGGTGCCACAGATGTCGGATTGACTCGATTTTTGTGTCGTTGGGCTGCGATCGCCGATCCGAATTCATCCGAGTGGTCAGATTTGTCATCTAAAGTGTGGATTTACACCATCTTGGCCCTTAATCTTCTAAGATTCCCCAGTCACTATCTGATGCTACGGACACCCGATTAGGGCGATCTTGGAGTCGTTGAACTCTAATCGTTGCCTTGATCACATCCATACGGTTGGATCTTTGATCCGAGGCCCCGATAAAATGTTTGCCCTATCCAAGCACATAAAAGGAGACAATTAACCTCCATTTTATTCAAACTACTCTAAATGCAAGATGATGCATGTTATGCAATATTTATATTATGAAATGCAATCCTATGCTTAAGAACATGCATAAATAGACATTTTAAGTAGTGTAAATGTGTTTACATCAAGTTCCTAAGGCCAACATCAGCGATGGTGGGTCTCATTTCAATAATGTGCACTTCCAATCCCTGATGAAAAAATACAGGGTGTCGCATCGCATCTCGACTCCTTACCTCCCCCAGACTAATGGACAGGCAGAACAATCAAATCAAGAGATCAAAAAGATCCTTCAGGTCACTGTTTAGCCTGATAGGAAAGACTGGTCTACTCACCTTCCGAAAGCTTTGTGGGCCTATAAGATAGCCCACAAGACCCAATTAGGCATGTCTCCCTTTAGATTAGTATATAGAAAGCATGTCACCTTCCCGTAGAGATGGAGCATAAGGCCTATTGGGCAGTATGGAAGTGCAATCTGGATCTGATGAAGGCTAGAATACACCACCGGTTGCAATGGAGCGAGATCGGGGAACTACACAATGATGCATATGAGAACTCGCATATCTACAAAGAGCGGGTCAAAGCCTTCCACGACAGGTACATTATGCGAAGATCTTTCCACCCTAGTCAGAAAGTCTTACTCTTTGATGACAAACTCAAATTCTTCCCAAGAAAACTCAGATCTAAGTGGAATTGACCTTTCTTGGTAAGAAAAATCTTCGGAAATGGAGCCGTCAAAATCAGTCAACCCAGCCTTGATTCTGAACCTTTCATCATAAATGGCTAGCAACTCAAACCATTCATTGAACTCACTGATACGAACTTGGCTGAGATATCCTTTGATCTCCATTCTCCCTAAGCTTATTATGCCTGCCTGATGGCATTAAACTCAGCTCTTAACGAGAGGCAACCTGTCATTTTCTTGAAAAAAGCCTGAAATCCTTTTGACACATCTCTTTGCTGAACTCATATTGCAATTTAGGGTTCATCCATCAGAATAGCTGACTCCACCTCTAGTACTCATACCAAAGCTTGAAATCATCCTCAACAATCATCCTGACCCATCCACCCTCTGAACCAATTCTAGTGTATAATCTAAGCTAAACTCGAACCCACCTAAATTACAATGAGGACATTGCAAAACGTAGGCATGGGGGGCTATTAAAGTGCAAAATGCCATGAGAATCAATTCACAAAAAGGGTTTCATCAAAAAAATTATATATGAGAAAAAAAGAGGTTAAGGAAAAAGGAGAGCTATTTATGAGGAAAGGAGCAAAAAGATAAAGAAAGAAATTGAGTCCCTTCAAAGTAATATGGAACTTACCTAACTTCTAGGTTCGATTGAATGATGAATTAAGACCTGGAAGGCTAAAACTTAAGAGATTAGTGGTGAATACCGACCTTAGGCCTCTTGGATCAGATTGGATTTAAACACTCATGTACTTATCAAGATCCATATTAGTCCTCAAGAGGTTGGGGAAAATGTAAAGCTTGTGTATTAGGTCTAAGGCTTAGGTAGTATTCAGCCTCGTTAACTAACCTCTAGTTTGCGGGACTCGATAACTTAAGCACCCCAAATCACACGCAGTCTGGTTCAGTACGCCTTAAATAATAAAATCATGCCAAAAGGCAACTAATCTACCTAAAAATGGTCCTAAGATATTTATGAGGAATGGCTCGAAAACACAAGTTGATTTGGATGAGTTCCCGGCACAGAGTGATGGGAAATTCCCCTCGAAGATGCGCAATAACATATTGTCTCCTCGGTGCTTGTCTCCTAGGATATCTAAATATCCTACCGGGGGCATGTAAGCACCTTGTGCTAGTTCAGATGCAATGGGTGGCATTATCATGAAATGTCGATTGCCAGGGTCTGGATTTAGCTACAGAATGCCATGGGTGGGATTATCCCGAAATCTCGAAAGCTAGGGTTCTAGGGGTTGCCATGGGCGGTGCTATCTCGAAGCATCGATTGCCGGGGACCCTCCGAGGATTGATGGTGGGTGGGAACAAGGAATCTGATACAAACCTTGTCTAGGGCCAATCCGAAGATAAATCTAAGGAAAAATATAATGAAAAGAAAAAGAGAGAGAAAGGTCTCCACAAATTAAAATCTCCTTCTATATCTCTCTCTTACAAAATTCACTGGCAAACTGAACCTGGACTAACCATGTTTCAAGCACGGGTGCTTTAACTGCTGGGTCCAACGAACCTTAGGTTAGTTCCTGCGGCCCTTAGAAACCTTTGTGACAAACTGAGGCGAAAGCTAGATAGGTCTAGATCTGGGTTGGCACTTAAGTA
This sequence comes from Thalassia testudinum, assembly GCA_037157565.1. Taxonomy (NCBI): domain Eukaryota; kingdom Viridiplantae; phylum Streptophyta; class Magnoliopsida; order Alismatales; family Hydrocharitaceae; genus Thalassia; species Thalassia testudinum. The sequence continues at coordinate 3,333,882 of JAZHRO010000080.1, forward strand.
CCTCTAGGCCTATTGTTGGTATTGAGATCTGATTCCTAGAGATGCGGCTTAGTAGGGCATCCTGAGGGTTACATCCAACCTAGATAACTGGTTTGATTAAAAGAATTTTGCTAAGGGACTAGAAAAATCTAGCTGTGGGGTATGATGGGAACACCATCATGAGCCATACCAAGCTCAATTTAGTCTAATAAAGTAATAAAAGCTCCTACATATCAATCAGAAGGTCTCTTAAGTAGGATAGGTTGTTTTGAGAAGAAAAGATGAAAATAATGTTATTTCTACAATTTTACCATCTTATCACAAATACAGAATAACCACAGGGTATGCCAAGGGTTTATTAAAGGTCATTTAATCATTAATGTCGAATAAGTGGGTCCATGTTGACAGAAACGGGTTTTCACACATTTCAAGAATTAAATGACATCTAAAATCCTAAAAACAGACCCACTTAATTAACTGAGGTTATGGTTAGGATAAAATTCATCTAAACTCTTTAAAAATTATATAAAAATATTCTTTAGGGTTTAACATCTTTAATTTGACCATCTGAACCCATTTAGACCTAAAATAGAGTCTCAGACAAACTATTGCCCTAATTTGGGTTTCTACATAAATTACCCAGTCAAACTAGGTAAAAATCAAAATCCAACTTCACCATTGGATTCCTTAGGTCTAAATTAGGTTTTTATCAAAATTTGGACCCAATTAGAGATTGTCTTGACCTAGTTTGGAATTTGGTTCAGTTTGACTCTTTTTCTCTCACACAACCCCTCAACTTTTGAAATCCTTGCAAATTACTCCCTATCTTTGTCGTCTTATTTTCAAAAAGGTCCCCACTGCCTCCATGTCCTATTCCTACAACTCTGATGGCCTTCAATCAGAGTTTTCTCCCTGATTTCACGCTTAATCTCTTCCAAATTTGGAAGGAAGATTCCTAAGAGACTTTTCTATAATTTGAACCTATTTGTGGGCTCCAATTCTTTCCCAATCTCTCATACGAATGCATGAGAGATGTTGGTGTCCTACTCCGGCAAGCTTACCAAGCTTGAAAGCTTGGTCTCCAAGCTTGAAACCCCTCCCCATGGCCTATAAAAGGATCAGGGGAAAGAACCCTTGCTCCTTAGCAATTTTTGGTCAAAGAAAAGCCCTCTTCCTCCTCCGGCCATCTCCACACCTTGCTCTGGTGACGTCCTTGGTTCTCCTCGTCCAGCCATCCAACAACCAATTGGATGGCCTATCTTCCTCCCCTCATCATCGCGCACCTCTCTGAACAAAGAGAGGGTGTTTCTCTCCCTCGTTCGTCGTCACCGCCTCTCCGTCCCTCTCATCTTCTCCGACGTTGATCTGCCATGACCGAGCTCGTCCAGCCACCCTCTCCTCTTGTAAGCGCCTCTATCCTCTTCTCTCTCTCTCTATTTCTTTTTCCTGCACTTACGACACACGCACAACCACCATGTCCCCCTCAACGTTGTCATCTTCCACCACTTTAGCGATGCTCTGGTAAAGCCTTCCTGTCACTCCACCACACGAAAACCATCTCCGTCACCTCCACTAGCTCTATCGCAGCTTGCTCTACAAAAGCCCTTACTCAATTTTAGCTTTCACTCACCATAACCTCTCCCCAAACACAACCACCTACACACTCACTCTCTGACATCGCTACACTCACACGCACACTCTCACACCACGCCAACCCCCTCATCACGTTTGCCAAAGGCCGACAATCCTCCTAAGCATATCTAATTGGGCCATAAGGCCGTGTATTCATATCTCAAGTCCCACACCGGACCTCCGTCACCATGCTTCTTTCTCTGGCTCCGTCTGACACACTCAGGCCAAGTTCTTCCTCGTAATGAGCCCAGGTGCTGCGTCCCACTTCCAGGAAGAGACCCAGGCCTCCAATCGAAGCACCAGCAGCTCCCCTCAACCTCAATCAGAAGTGTCTTCAACTACTGTGGCATTGCAACGAAGCTACATGAGATAATCCCACATCAGATAGAGCAAATCCCTCCGCAACCCATAAGTTGATTTTTCTCCTCTGCTTAGTCTCCTCGGTGAGCATAGGGTAAGGTCCCTCTCCACGTGCGCGCACATGCACTCGCTTGCGGTCACGCCACGCGGGTCTAGGCTTTGATCCGATTACCCATATACCTAGTCCGATTAACATATTTCTAAGAGAAGAAAGAAAGGGAAAGGAAGAAGAGAGAGGGGGGAAGGGGGGTTTTGCTCCACTGCCTACCTCTCGACACTTAGTAAATTCTGAGGGGGCTTTTGCCTCTATTGGTGTTGGTGCTAAGCTCTGTTGTGTCTCTCCCTGAGGCTTGAGAAAGAGAGCCCATTGCCTCTGTTGCTGGTTCTGAGTGCACTGTGCACTTATCATACGTGGCATTTGGTTGATTGATACTATTGAGATATTTGCTATTATTGTAATTAGGGTAATTGGTGATTCAAATCACCATTTCCCCCTAATATTTTTGCATTATCAACATTTTCTCTTATATACATATCATTTGTGTTTGGAAAATTCATCATATATTCATATCTTGTGATAGAATTGTAATCTTGAGATTTATTTTGCTACTTGCTCTCAGTGACGACCTTGGATTTTATTCAAGTATAAATTTTATCTGCTTTTGTGCTATTAGAACCCAAACTACAACGCAATGACTTCTAAAACAACATTTCAACGCGTCAACAGTCCACTTTAGTGGACATTAATTGTGCCTAAGAATAGTCAATTTTAAGATTAAATTTGACTTTATGTATGTAGTACATTAGAGAAATTAATTGAGTTATGATTTATTCCTGCATAATTATTTGATGCAGTGCACGTTGCATATGTTTAATTATTTATTTATGTGTGTAATTATATTTCCTACAGGGAATAATTGGAGGGACATCTTGCAATCTCAAGAGAATTTTTTATAGGAAAAATCAATGAGGGATCTTTTTATTCCTTTTCTGAAACTCTAGTTTATTTTTAAACTTGTGGGAAAGAGAGGCAAGAGAGGATAAAATCCATGGCCTACCCTTCCCACAAATCACGCTTCCCCAACTCATGATATTTTAGCGATAAGAAAAGGAACAGAGGCCATCCCCTCCCCATAATTTCTCTCACTCTCTCAATTCCCTCACTAAAAACCCACCAAGACCCACGGAATCCATCATCTTCCTCATGAGAGGAACTCCCTCTCTACACCTTCATCATCCTCCTTCTCTCACTTACAGAAACCACCACCATCACCCACAATCATGCTCCTCCTTCACCCATGACTATGTCCGCACCATCGCCACCGCACCCTTCACCTCAGTTCCATCGGCCACAACCACCTCGATCTTACTCCGTCCACACTCCTACCCTAGAGTCTGCCCACGACCACGAGTGCCAACACCATCAGCAAGCTCTCTCTCTGACACATGCGGAGCAACCACCGTGCCCACAGCCATTCTCCTCCCCGACACTTGGCTACCTCCACTGCCCGCACATGCATACAGCTACGAAGGCGTACGCACATCCACCATCATGCCACCCTTACACGTAGTTAACCCTCGCACCTACAGCAGAGCAGCCACCTCAGAACTACCAACTCTCTGTCATCTTCTCCTTCTTCATCTCCCTTGTCCACCTGCTAAAATCGAGGAAGGAACCCAACGACCTTCAACACCGGCCACCCTCTCCTCGGAGTCAATGACCCTCTGGTGCCACCCATTCGCCACCCGCGGCTACATGCGAGTGTAGCCACCTTTGCGTGCAACCTGTACCACTCGTAGCTACTCCGAGCAACAACAATAGAGCACCATCTCTACCGCCCATTCATTGCCACCGACAGCGCAATAATCTCCACGTGCCAACAACCTCAACCACCTCCGGTGCACCTTTGAACGTCACCAAATCTTCGCTCAACTCCTCCTCATGGCTGCGCAAGGCTGGATCTCTCTCTTTCTGAGGAAGGTGGTGCAGGATAATGGAACTAGCCTGCTCGGAGAGTATCATCTTGCTCGGGGTTGATTCCCTCAGCTTATGCTTCTAAGTGCATAAATCCTTCAAGAATTTAGGCTGGAATACACTTAATAGCATCGGGGAGCGAAATATTGATTTTGACATTCTTGAATATATTCAAGAGGTCCTCATTGCTATCAACAGGCTTCTTCCTAGGTTTTAACAAGGCTTCAGGAAATGGGTCAAGAGTAAAATCATTGGATTCAGGGTCCTGAGCCTTAGTTTCTTCTATTTTCTCCTTTCCTTTATTAGGCTCACTAGGGTTTGATTTACTGGAAGAAGGCACTTTCGGGTCCTGGTGATGATAACATCATCGTGAGCCATAACTAGCTTTATTTAATCACAATCAAGAGACAAATGCTCCTACATAATCGCTGGAGAGTCGTAATTCACTGAATATCCTTTCTAAGAAGAGCGCATTAAATCAGGGTTAAAACTGTAATTTGAATAGAAAATCATGAATACTGAATAATCAAGGGGATTCCTAGGGGTTAAACTAAAGTCAAATGTTCATTAATGACTAATAAGAGGGTTCATACAAACAGAAATGGATTTTCACGCACTTCGAGAGTCAAAATAGTACCTGAAACCCTAATTTTAGACTCGCTTAATTAATAGAGGTTCTAGTCAGGATAAAATTCATCTAAACCTTCTAAATTTCATATAAAAATATTCCAAAAGATTTGGTATCCTTTATTTTACCATTGGAACCCATTTTGACCTAAAACAGAGTTTCAGACAGGAAGTTGCCATAATTTGATTTTCTACGTAAATTGCCCAATCAAACTTGGTCAAAACCAAAATTTGACTTCACCATCAGATTACTTGGGTCCAAATTAGTTTTGTATCAAAGTTTGAGCCCAATCAGAGATCATCTTGACCTAGTTTTTATTTTGGTTCAGTCTAACTCTTTTTCTCTCAAATTGCCCCTCAACTTTTGAAATCTATTGCATTTAGCCCCCTATGTTTATCATCACCTTCACCAAGAGGCCCTTGCCGCCATTGCCATGTGAACCCATCAAGCATCGACCTTCCATCTGGGATTTCTTCCTAATTTCACGCCCAAACCCTTCCAAAATTGGAAGGGAGACTCCTTAAGAGATTCCCTTCAATCTAAACCCAATTTTGATGTCTGAATCTTACCCTAGAGTTCATGAGAACTGTTGGAAATTGCTAATTCCTCCTCCCCTGATTTTTGAGATTTCAAGCTTGTTTCCAAGCTTGGAAGCTCGTCTAATGCCCTCTAAAAAGACCCCGATTGCAAACCTCACCTCCTTAGCTTGATTTTGGACTGGATTCCACCTTCTTCTGCTCTCTCCGATTGAACTCTCCTCAATCTCTGATGATTTTCTCCGTCCATCGTCTTCGCCTACTGCCACAGACCATAGTTGGTCTATTCCTCCTAAAGCTCTTCCGTGTCTTCAATGCCAACAGGCATCTCCTTCCTCTTTCTTCCCCGTCGTTCTCCCCTTTCGGCACCTTGCTCCCCTTTCATCCATTATTTTAGGTTAGTTAGCTTGCTATCTCCCTCCATTTCCTTTTCCTCCCTTCAATCCTTCAATTCGACCACTGACGTCGTCGTTCGCCCGTCATCACCTCCATGTTCAGCCGCACCTCCAGCGAGTCCTCCACACCACCACAGACCACCATTTGGCTCCCCATCACCTCCACAAGCATCGCCTCATCCACCTGTACCAAACCCTAAAGAAATTAAGGAGATTACCACCTTAATCACACCCCCGAACACCTCAGCCTTCGCCTTCACATTCCGCCTTCGCCAAATCCCTACGACCACCTTTGCAACTCGCCACCGCCACCACCACCGTCGCCGTGCTGCAGCGAAGCTCTTGAGTGCTTCTAACGTGGCCATTAGGCTGTTTTCATCTTTTCAGGTATTGGACCCTCGACCGCCATTGGTGGAGCTTCTTTGCACAACCTTGGAGCTATGTTCCAGTAGCAATCAACCTCGCCTGCACCTCCAAGTCACGCGGACGCCTTCCAGGCATCATCTTAAGGCTTCAATTGGAAGCCTTACCCTCAGCAGCTACCTCAATTAGAGAAGCCCCTGTTGCTGGTGCACACGAAGGGAGAGTGGCTTTAGTGCCACATCGGTGGAAGACGAATGCCACGCGTGCATAAATTGAATTTGTGTTCTATCCTCTTTTCCCAATAACATGAGGGGTTGGGTCCCTCATTAGACCCTTCACATCCGATTATCTGACCTACTCACTCCTCGGCCACCACACACGTCGGTGACCCTGGACACTATTTGAGAGCAAATACTCGAGTATCTGGATTCAATTATACCTGGGGTCTGAGATAGAAGAAAGAAGGGAACTTTTGAGAGAGCAGGGGAGGGTTTTGCTCTCTTATGCTTTGTGCAACACTTAGTCGCTGAAGACCTTGGCTCCCTTGTGCGGTGAAAGAGAAGGATCGAGAAGAAGAAGGAGAAGAGAAGCTGAAGAAGACGAGGAATAAAGAAGGCTTCTGAAGAGCCTTGTGCACTTAAGTCAGTAGATTGATAAACCTGTCGTCTAATTGAGCATTATCTAAATGTTACTACTGCATTATTGAAGTACTATGGTTAAGGTTGAATTGAAATATTGAATGCATGCTTAATTAAGAGGATTAGTGTTGATTTAAATCACCATTGTTTTTTATTCTCTTCTCTTTTTGTTCCATGCAATCTCTAGATACATTGGATTTCATTGAATAACTAATGTGATAGGTTATTATTCATTGAATATCTATTTGAATGCTCAATTACTTGTGCTCACTGATTCTGAATGCAATTAATGTTGTGAATTTCACATTTGCCCCTATGTTCAACCTTGAACTCCATTGTAGATTCTAAGTTTATAAATTTATTTATTTTCCAGCAATTGAGGCTTTGCTATGACGATTACATCTTTTAAAATCTCCTCTCTCACTCATTTAAATATGTTTACCTTCCACTCCTCACGGTAACAGAGTTTGCAGAATCGTATGGGTTTAGGTCTTGGGGAGGGTGAGGAAAGATCGGACAGGCTTGATTAGCCAGATATCCAGGATTGGATGAAGAAGCAGAAGGACCCTACTCAACCACCTGAGCATGTGCATGTGGGTCCCTCCAATTCTCGTACCATTGGGCTCGATTGCCCTAATTTTGTATATTACGAGGGTTGCGTATGGGTTAAGATGGCAGAGATACTGGCTGACGGGTATTAGCAATGAGCCCAGATTGCAAGTAGTCTAGCAAAGTTTTCATTTTTTGCTCGAGTTGGAGCATGGGTCCTTGCATATGAACCATCTGATGGTTCAAATTAGCCTGCCCTACCAGTTGACGGGCATTCCATGTTGAATGATTGACTTGATCAGGGGGCAGCTGAGTGTATACGTGACCCTGACCCATTGGTCTTTGCTATGCATAATTGCTAGGTTGGTTTGGGTCTACTACCCTAGGTTTTTCCAGGAGAAGTTAGGGTGGTTCCTCCAACCCGAGTCATAGGAGTTAGAATATGGGTTGGACCTAACATTCTCTTGTACAGTATACACATCCTCATAGTGTGAGGATTGTGGGAAAGAAGGAGAAGGATCAAAAAAACTGGGATCAAAGGCCCCAATTTGGAACCCGTGGGGCTCCAAGTAATGCTGGCTCACAGGTAAAGGTGCTTCCAATTGATTTATGAACTCTCGTCTGGTAGGAGCTCGTGAAGAATGGAATCTTAAATTCTAGGATTAAGTGGATCTAGAAGTATTTGCAGAGTTTCTAGCCATCCACTCTTCCATTCTTTTTGCAACCAGGTCCACCTTATCAAGTTTGTTACAAGTCAGTTCCATATCGAATGAATGAGAGTCGTGGACCTCATTAGCATTCGATTTGGGTTGCTGGGACCGGTTGAAAGTGTCCATGGAGGCATGATTGATAGAATTCTTACTCATTTCCTCAAACAAGTCATGCACACTATCTACATCCTTGAGGAAACTACCTCTGCAAGAAGTGTCTGCATGATTATGGAGTTGCTCAGTCAACTCGTGATAAAAGATCTGGATGAGTTGCTATTTCGGCACCTCGTGGGGTGGACATTTCCACAATAGATCCTGGAATCGCTCCCAAGCACCATGAAACAGTTCCCCTGATCACTGGACAAAAGTAGTAATCGCCCGTCGCAATACATTGGTACACCCGATTGGGAAGAATTTCTTTAAGAAGGTCGATTTAAGATCATTCCATGTAGCTATCGGCCTTGCAATAGTTCAGTACCAATGTGCAGCCTTATCCCTGAGAGAGTGGGGGAAAAGCCTCATGATCATCTACTCCTCTTCCACATTTCATGCTTTGATAATCTGGACCAAAGTGGTCAAGTCCTCCAAATGCTGAAATGGGTCTTCAAAGCCAAGCCCAAGAAAATGTTTGATTAGGCTTAAAACCTAGGGCTTGATTTCTACGTCACCAGTTGGAATCTGGACACTGAGACATTCTCCATAATTTGAAGGATCATAAAAATCCTTCAAGGGCTAAGCACCCTGACCATTCATTCGCTGGAACCATTCTTGCATTTGCTGCAATTGTTCCAGCTCCCTTTACAGCATCTCATGCTGATTCTGAGGAGGTGGTTAATCAGCCGTGGGATCTACATGACTAAAATTCAGCCTACGCCTCCTTGAATGATCTAATGGTCCTTCCAAGTGGGGATTCAATGACTTCCTTCCAAGCATAAACTAAGAAGGGGTCGAAAGGACTGGAGAATAGAATCCTACAGCACAACAATACAAGCCTGTCTTTAAGTTGGGTATCCTAAGAACCTAGGCTCCAAGATATATTCAAACCACAACATGAATTTTGTGTTGTCCTTAATCCAGAACCTGGTTAAGTTGGGCTAGCAAAGTAGGGGGAGTGTGTCCCAAAGGTCGCTAATTATGCCAAACCCATATCTACTTAAGTCGTTTGACAATTAGGGCCCCCAACTGAACACCTTCTGGAGAAAGCAGATGTCACAAATTCACACCACAATTTGAAAAATACCCTAAAACAGACTGATGGGTCCTAGGGCCAACATCTACTCAATTTAAGATTAGGCTTAGGATAGTAGTGCTTTTGGAATATGATGGGCTCTTAAAATGAGTTGTGCCCTTAATGATTGATTGAAATGTGTGAGTGAGTGCACAACCAAGGTTTTCAAGCAAGATTATATGGATGAGTGGATTTTAGAGCTCAAATCTTACTTAAGTAGCTTTTAGGATTTGAATTAAGGTTAATTCAATCAAGTTCAGGAGGCACACCAAGTTTTGCAAATACGGGTGAAGAAGTTTTCCCATGAAAATAAAATAAGATGGAGTTCCTTGTATTGATCTTAAATGTTTACCCTAATGAGTAAGCTACTTGATGAGTTGTTTTTAGATGAAGTGGCACGGCCCAAATAACTCAAGCAATTGACCTTGATGCACCACTAAATTAGGCACACAGGTGGTTACCTAATCAGATTTCTACTCAATTATTTGTTGATGAGTGTATTGGTTCCAAAGATCAAGTTACCAGTTGAGTAAGAAAAATTAGAAGAGGTTGTGTACCTCTGTGGGTGTATGTGATGTATAGTAAGAAAATCCCACAATTAGATAAGATTTTTTTTAGATTTTTTCTAATAAGCAGAGAGTGAGGTGGATGTAGGTGGAGGTGGCAACCAAACAACCAAAATTAGCCTAGGGTTTATGAGTGCACCTAGGTTAATTAGGCTTTGAATTAAGGTGATGAAATGAAATCTATGGAGGGGGAAAGAATGGGGGAGCACTTACAATGGTCTTCAACTGCACTTTACTCCATTCCACCACTCGAAGATTCCTTATCAGGGTACCTACAAGACAATAGAAGAAATAAAAGAGAGGTTAGAGATCAAATAAGTGTCAGGAATATGGAAAATAATTGGGATCCATTGCCTCCCCAGCAACAACACCGAAATGATGAGCAAGATTTGCACATGTAAAAGATTGAGTTAAAAACCCATCATTATAGTTGCGTAAAAGTCCACTATCAAATAAATTTATTGAAACTCATGTGAGCCCCGGGTGAAACACAGGGAGGCTACATCAATCGAAGTCTACAATTATATCTTTCTGTATTTTTTTTTATAAAGGAAACATTCACAATGGCAACTTAACTACTTGAAATATAAATAAGAGAGAGAGAGAAATAACTTTATAATTATGATATTGTCGATTACAACTAATGATTACAACTAGAAAGCTAAAAATCTATTCCAGAAAGAGATAAAAAGATAGGGGATGAGAAATTATCCTCCTTGATGGTTGCTTGGAGAATGAGCCGGACGGATGACGGCTGAAAGGAGAGCGAAGAGGAAGGATAGAGGGAGAATCTGGAAGAACCGGGGATGAGGCAGGATGTCAATGTCGTAGGATCCACTTCCAGAATGGGGATGAGAGGATGGCTGGCAAGAGCTCCACGAAGGGGGATGAGAAGTCAAAATTTTTTATTTTTAACTCTAGCAGAGCTTCCCATAGCTTGGGAACACTGGAGAGAGCTTAAGAAATTTGTTCTTAGCTCTTAGGATAAGTGAGAAGAGAAGGAAGGAATGAAGAAATGTGTAGGAAGCATAAGCTATTTATAGGTGCAGTCAAAGGGGCAAAAGGGTCTTTTTAAGGCCTTTAAAATAAATGTAGGGCCTTTAGTGACACTTATGCACGTCGCTATTGGCCACACGTTGCTAAAGCACTCATGCAAGGAGGACTGTCCAACTCTGATTCGAGCGCCTACATGCGACCACATCCATTCTCCGCCCTTTGATTAAGATCGTGCGGCCCAGATCATGTGCCTTCACCACTTCCTCTTCATCATTTAACAGGCGACGTAGCCCCTCTGATCACCGTTGGATCAAGATCGGAGGGCTGAGAGTTGCCCTCAGTTGCACTTCACAATCGTGCCTCAATGCATCTATTAGCGCATTATCACGCGTGCGTGGATTGCGTGTGTCTCGTTACGCCACGTTATCACCTCCTCAGCTGCTCGTGCATCTGATGACCGAATTATGCCCGCGCCTGCCTCAGCAGATTTGATCCGAGGAGCATGCCTTGAGCACGCGTCACTAGGTTTGGATACAGCATTCGACCACCGCACTGCGAGCGTGATGGTCGAGTTTTTGCAAATCCACTCCAACGCTCTCCACTATTGGATAATGATCCGACGGTGGAGATTAATCTGATGTTGATGAAGAAGAAAGGTTGTGGCACTCTTGAGGCTATTTGGGCAGTTGGGATGGCACCATGTGGTGCCATCCTAGTCGTCCAATTTCCAATTCTTGTAAATGGTGCCACGGGTGTCGAATTGGGTCGATTCTTATGCCGTTGGGCTACGATCATAAGATCCGAACCCATCTGTATAGTTGGATTTGTCATATGAGGTTCGAATTTTGATCACCTTGCCCCTTTGCTTTTGATCTTCCTAGGATTGTATGTGATGCTACGGATGTTCGATCGGGGCAATCTCAGAGGCATTAGACTCCACTTGTCGCCTTGATCAGATCTATACAATTGGATCTTCAATCTGAGGCCTAGATAAATATCGCCCTGTCCCCTGAACACAAAAAGAGGTGAATTACTATACAATTTGTACAAATTAACCTAAATGCATGATGATGGATGTTATGCAATATTTATAACGCATGATGCTTCTATGACACTAGGAACATGCATAAATAGACATTTTAAGCCAGTTAGATGTGTGCACATCATTAGATAAATTTGAGGCTAAGGGTGAAGAGTGGATCTTTATAAGGTACTCTACTCTACCTGTAGCAAAGCATATCGGGTGTTTACTAAAAACACTCTTATTGTAGAAGAAACCTTACATGTCAAATTTAATGAGGAGCCTAATAACAATACAAAGGGTTGCAATGGTTATAGTGATGGTGAAATGATTTGGAATGTGTTGTAGTTTGAAACACCAAGAGTGTCATTGTGGTGAGTTATAGAGAGTACCAGTCATTACAACCATTATTATTATTTACTTATCTAATTTTTACTGGTTTTGTTCCAGGTTGTTCACTGGGAGGCAATTTATTGAATTACATCGCTCTTTGATCTCAAAATTATCCTCTAATTCCAAAAAGAAGCTTTACATCTTATTAAAGAATGAATGAATGTGGACATTGTTTATCTACTTAATAAGAATCAATTGTAATGCTTGCAAAAACTAACTATAAACAAGCACCAAATAATTTATTACTATACTATAAACTATGTCTTTACAAGTTATAGTATTACTACTAACATGGAAGTACACAATAGACTAAGATGTTATAGTATATTAACTTAACTTACTAGTCTGTTATCTACAGTAACACGTACAGCAGTTTTAGTGACAGACAAAAGTGTCGCTAGATCTCAGAAAACACTATATACAAACCGAAAGAGGGAAACTGGGGTCTATAGCGACTCTTAGGGTGACATTCTATTCTGTTAGTAAATATATGGGTTCATTTATACAAATAATTGGTTATACTACGTATACATATATATATATATATTTATTTATATCTTTTTCTTGTATTTGTATTTACGTATGTACATCTTCTATCTCTCTCTCTTACTTAACACACATCTTCTTTAGACGTTCTTCCTTTATTATACTTCATTTCTGCCTTAACAAGTTTCAGATACAGCCGCGTAAAGGCACTTAGCACTGTCATTAACTTTCTTTAATCAATTAAAAATGTGTTTAATTTGCAGGTGCGCTTTTCGAGGGATACACAGCACCCAGAGGGTGGGACCAAACCTCTACTAAGCGCGCCCTAATTCTCATTAGGCCGCTTAATTACATTTTTCTTTCTTAACTCAGCGCAAGGCCTCCAAGCCCCACGCACACAGGCTTCTCGGGCCCTCGGTCCCCACAGATATACTATGCTCAGATATGCTCATATCAGAATGCTCATAATCGGATCAAAGGTAATGGCTATTCAGTTCTTTCGGGTGCCCAGCACCCGTGTCGACTGAACAGCTATTACACTTTTTACATAAATACCGCTGAGTGCGATTTGCAACGCCCGATGTGGCACTATTCTAGCGCCACATCTGTGGTAGAAATCGCGCGCAGCTGCGGCTGAAAGCAATTTTGGCCCTCAATTCGAGGGCCATAACTTATTAAAATAAAATAAAATAAATTATGGAATATAAAGTATTTACATAATACTATATAATTGTTCAATTAATTTTGAATTTAAATATATTTACTATATAAATAAATTCATTAAAGTGGGTTGTTTTTACATGGTGATTTAGGTGCTTTCTTGGTTAATTACTTATAAATTAGTTAGCATATGGTCTAATTGACCTTATACAGAGTTAGATTACATACATAAGTATTTTATACATATTTTTATTATATTTTTTTCAAATTAATTTCTATTTTATTTATATTTAAGTAGCAGTTTTTGGCTGTTTAACTTATAAACTAAGTTAAAGTAGTATAAAAAAGGTATAAATATACTTTAACTAGCTTAAATTACTTAAGATATATTAACCTAAGTCTAAATATTCAATTAACTTAATTATAACCCTAAATTACTAATTTATCTAATTTAATTTAACAATTTAGCTGTTGGCTTAATAAATTCATTATTTATTATATATAAAAGATTAATTAAGGTACAGGATTTAATATACTTATAATCTACATATATATAGATATATACAATTTTATACAGTATACAATACGCTACATATATACTTATAGAGTAATATACTATTTCTATACTTACTGCCCATATCCATATATATATATAGATAGTATTTTAAATCAGATTTCAGTATACAGTATACTTACATAGTTAGTTATACAGTTATATATGTATATATACTGTCCAAGAGGTGATTAATTATATACACATACATTTCAGTATATATGTATATATACTTACATAGTTATTATGTACATTATAGTTATAGTTAGTTGTATATGTATATATACATTATCAGATTTCAGTATACTTATAGTTAGATTTCAGTAGGAGGTGAGAAAGGAAGGATTAATTATGTTCAATTTTCTTTTCTAACAGCAGTCGAAGCTACTATCCAAGAGATGAGAAGGGGAATGGTGTTTAATTTTCTCTTTTCTAACAGCAGCCGAAGCTACTGTCCAAGAGATGAGAAGGGGAATGGTGTTTAATTTTCTCTTTTCTACAGCAGCTTAACCCATTGTCAAATGGGCTAACTACTGCTGCAGTTAGTCCATTTGAGAAGGAAGGTGAATCCAAATGGTGAGAAGGGAAGGGTTTGGAAAGAAGGAAATATGTAGCTACAAGATGCAGCAATTTACTGTGTTACTGGGATTAAAGTCAATCAAAATCAACTGAAAAGCAAATAAGTAAGTCCCAAATTTGACAAGGGTTCAATTTCTCACTAAAATCAATAAATGTCTCAATTCAGATACCCAAAAACCCTCATCAAAAACTTCATTTCAGATTAAATCCACAAATATCACTGAATTAATTCTTCCTAATGCTATAGACAGCATGAAGGAAGGATTAATTCAGTCAATTAAAGCCATAAGATCAAATCCTAGTTTCTTGCAACCTTAAGGAATATTGAGAACTCCTTAGGTTAGGAAATCGCCATACAAATTACCATAGTAATTATTACAGTAATTATCAAAACAGATAATGTATGGTTCTTCTGAATTATCAAAATAGTATTGAGAACTCATTAAAGGTTTCACAATAACTTGTGAATGCAAGATCAGACTAATGGATGGCTCTTCTGAGATGATTTCTGTCACCAGAAATCCTCTCAGAATCCTTGCCAACAGGGAATTCAAATCAACTTCAATTTGTCAAATCAGGCAGTAAATCCAGAAAGCTAAAAATCCTTAAAATCCACATTGAGGAGAAATCTGACAAACTGAAAAATTTGACCCATAATCAGGGGCTTTTGTGACCAAAGGTGAGGTGAGTGAGAAGCCCCTTAGGTGCTTGTGACGTCAATTTCAGATCTGAGGTTGAAAACCAGCCAGATCTGAAATTGGATCAGAGTGTGTGGGTGAAAGATGAGAAAAATCTATCATGAAAAAAAAAAACAGAACTGGATTGTGAAAAAAAAAATGGAGAGGGAGATAATTTGAAACATGTTTTGATGAATTCTTCCCCTCTGATCTGGACTGATCAGAGGAGGTGAGGAGAGGGAATTTAAGCCTAATTCTATTACTATAGCTACTTTAACCTACAGCGAAAATTAAGCATTAACAATTATGCTAATTCTACTCTAAACTACTTAACTACAACTAAAACTAATTATGCAGAATTAAAAACCTAATCTAACAGGAAGAATGAGACCTATGGGTCCTTAGCCGGTGGCTAAGGAGGAAGAAAGGAGGAAGATGACTCCAGCGAAGGGAAGAGTCTGCTAGTGAGGCTCCAGGGTCGTCCTCAGGTGCTATGAAGTCCTTAGCGACGAGGAGTGTCGAGAGAAGGTGATGATTTCACAGCCGGTGGCTGTGAAATCAGAGGCTGGATGGGGAGGAGAGACTGGAGTGGATGAATTGATCGCTAAGAGGTGTAGGAGGGAGCGATCCCTTGCGCGCGAACCACTGAGGTGCTTAAGTAGCAGCTCAGTGGCTGAGATCACCGCACAGGTGAAGATAATCAAAATGCAACCGGCGGCGAGGATGTGAGGGGCGGAGTGCGCGGTGAGCTGAGCACAAGATCTGACCGTCAGATGAGAACTGGGGAGAGAGGTGAACGCACGCACCGAATTGCATGAAAGTTCCAATCGAATCCAACTGCAAATCAAGATTTGAAGAGCGACGGACGGCTGAGATTGGCCGTGTTCTTCACGCACTACAGTGCGCGTGAAGAGCAGTAGGCCTCTCTTTGAAATGAGGGAAAAATTGCAGGAAGACCCTTGAACGAAGGGGTAGAAGAATTGCGTGCAAGCCCATAAGTGAGAAGAACTACAACTGGAAGGGCCTTGCAGCCTTTCAAAAGGGTCCCTGCGGCTTACAAGTAGGTCCAAAGAGGAGTTTTTAAGGGTAAGAGTGTAATGCATGAAGGACCTAAGTGTAAACTACCTATTTCATAACCTAAATGATGTCCAATTGCCTTCAAATTTTTATATGTGCTTAATTGAACATTTAAGACATTGATTATACTTCTGATTTGGCCTTTCAAACTTATTTATATGTTCAATTGATGCATGGATCATCATTTGTATTTTACTTTTAGAATATCTCATTTTGTGACCTAATTATGAAATTTTAACACAGAGTAAAGGTTTTAGGTCTTTTTCTTTAATTCCCACACTTAACCTTTTTTATCTGTTAATTTGATATTGTTTTACTTAGTGTCTAGCTTAATTTCAGCTTTTTAGCCATGATGAGTAACCACTCATCAGAGCCCCAACTCTTTAATCAAGAGAATGTTGAAGAAGATGAAGATGATGGACATAATTTCCTTGATGTTTCAAACATTAAGGATAATAATGTTCATAATCTTCCTAAGGATTGGAAATTTGATAAAAATCAACCAGAAGACCTAGTAATTGAGAAGGTTTAAGATAATGTTAAAACTCAATCACAATCAATTAATAATTTTTCTTTCAATGCTTTTGTTTCATTTGTTGAACCCAAAGGTGTTGATGAAGCCTTAAAAGATAATTCTTGGATAATGGCAATGCAAGAAGAACTAACCCAATTTGAAAGAAATCAAGTTTGGGATCTTGTTCCTAAATAGGAAAATCATTCAATTATTGGTACAAAATGGGTTTTTAGGAACAAGACAAATGAAGATGGGAATATAATTAAAAATAAAGCTATATTAGTGGTATAAGGTTTTAATCAACGAGAAGGTATTGATTATGACAAAACTTACGCCACTGTCGCAAGGCTAGAGTCTATATGGATGCTTCTAGCATTCTCATCTTACTTTAGACTTAAGCTTTACCAAATGGATGTAAAATCAGCATTCCTTAATGGACTAATAAAAGAGGAAGTATATGTTAAGCAACCCCCTAGGTTCATAAATGAAGAATTTTCGAATCATGTATTTAGGCTTAAAAAGGCTCTATATGGACTTAAGCAAGCACCTTGTGCTTGGTATGAACGATTAAGGGATTACCTAATTAAATCAAATTTTAAAACGGGTAAAATTGATACAACTCCTTTTATACAAAGAAATGGTTCTGATTTATTAGTTGTACAAATATATGTGGATGATATCATTTTTTGTGCAACTAATGAACTTTTATGTCAAGAATTTTCAAAGACCATACAAGTGATGATAACATCATCATGAGCCATAACTAGCTTTAATTAGTCAAAATCAAGTGACAAATGCTCCTACATAGTCACCTGAGAGTCGTAATTCCTTACATATCCATTCTGAGAGAAGAACATTAAAACAAGGTTACTTCTGCAACTTTAATAGCATATTATGAAAGCAAAGTAACCATGGGGTTTGTCAGGGGTTAATCTAAGATTAAATCAGCATTAAAGTCTGATAAGACGGTCCACACAGACAAAAATGGGGCTTCACGCATTTCGAGAACCAATGTAACACCCAAAACCCTAATTTCAAACCCGCTTAAATTACAGAGGCTCTGGTTAGAATAAAATTCATCTAAACCTTCTAAAATTTATAGAAAAGTATTCCTTAAGGTTTGTTATCCTTGATTTGACCTTTGGAACCTATTTTGACCTTAAATAGAGTCATAGATAGAGTTCTGCCCTAATTTGGATTTCTACACAAATTTCCCAGTTAAACTTTGTCAAATTGAAATTTAACTTCACCAGCAAATTCCTTGGGTCTAAATTAGGTTTGTACCAAATTTGGGCCCAATCAGAGTCCATCTTGACCTAGTTTGCAATCTAGTCCCGTAAAACTTGTTATTCACATCTACGCCCCTAGTTTCTGAAATTCCTTGCAAATAGCACCCCAACTTTGTTGACTTCTTCATAAAAGGGTCCCTACCGCCATGGCAGTGTGAACCCCAAAGCACCAACCTTCAAGCAAGGATACCTCCCTGATTTCTCGACCAATCCCTTCCAAAATTGGAAGGGATGATCTTGAGGGAGTCTCCAATCACCTAAATCACATCTGGGACACTAATTTGATCCACAGAACTTGTGCGAACTCCTCAAGATCAGAGATCTTCTTTCATAAAGTTCTGAGCTCGTCAATCCTGTTTCCTTGCCTAGAGCTTGCCCAGGAGCTCTATATAAGCTCTGGTATCTTCCACCGTCAAGAACTAATCAGGTTCAGGCCAAAATCAAGTCTTCTCCTTCAACTCCGACCACCTCCAACCTCGACTCCGACAACCCCTCCCCCTTCTTCCTACAACCTCCCAACCATCGAATTAGGAGTTTCAAACTCTTCCTCACGCTCATCTGCGCCTGGTGGGCCAAAGCCAGGGCTTCCAACCCCTTTTGTCATGTTGTCTACCCCCACAAGAGGAGTTCGTCTCCCTCGCGTCCGACAAGGCACACTGTTGAACGTTTATGAATCACTACGCTAACGTGTTCGATTTTGGAATACCTGTCGTTGTAGTTTGAAAGCGAAGAATTCATGTTCAACAAATAAAATTTATACCGAAAAGAATTCCGGGTCGAACACAGGGAGGCTACGTTGATCTATATTCGCAATTATATTTTTTTAGGATTTTTGATAAGCAAGGCGATATAATTACAATGGAGCTATCAGACTAAGAGAGAGAGAGAGAGAGAGAAAGAGAGCATGCATTCAATGTTTCAACTGTTTATACAATCAAACTAAATAAAAGTTACACTAGAAAGAGGGAAATCAATTACACTATAAAGTAGGAAAATTCTACACAAGAAAAGTTGTAAATAAGAATGGGAGAGAGAAGTTATCCTCCTCGACGATTGCTTGGAGGACGAGCCGGATGGGACGATGCCTGGACGAAGGAGAACGAAGCAGGACGAAGGAGGACGAAGCAGAAGAACGGGAACGGAGCAGCACGCCGTCGTCGTCGCGGGATCCACTTCCGAGGGGGAACGAAAATTGGACTTTATCTCGCGACAAGCATCTCGGGTGTGGGACAAGCTTCTCTTGAGCTTTGGAGGGGTAGAGAGGAGAAGGAAGTGATGAGAATTTTGTATGGAGGGGGTCTCCTTTTATAGTTGCAAGGAGTGGGGGCAAAATGGACATTACAACTTCAAAACAATAAATGAGGGGTCTTTAGTGACGGATAAAACCGTCGCTAAAGCCTCCTTCGTGGGCATCGTGGGCGGCTCGTGCGCGCCTGATCGCCGGCTCGCGCGCGCAACACCTGCGCACGACCGCTGGTTCTTAGCCGTCCGATCACGAGATCGGACTGCTTAGATCGCGCTTCACCCGCTGCAGCCCGCCCGCCTGGCACGTTCAATCGCGTGTCGGCGCTATTAGGCGCACGCGGCCGTCCGATCTCCATCTGACACTCCACACGCCCGATAGCTTACGCCCAATTTGAGGCTCGTGGGACTCGATCCCGCGACCTCCGCTTCGCCCACGGTTGCGTCACCGCTGCGCTACGCCTTCGAAATGGTCGCGCGGATGAATTAGCCAGCCGCATCCACAACCGTTGGATCTTGATCCAATGACGGAGAATCGACGCGCTGATTGAAGAAGAGGTGCGGCGGTGCTGGAGGCCGTTTGGGCGGCTGAGATGGCGCCACGTGGCACCATCTTGGTCGTCCATCTTCTGGAAGTTGTGGATGGTGCCACGGATGTCGAATTGACTCGATTTTTTTGTCGTTGAGCTGTGATCGTCGATCTGAATTCATCCGTGCGGTCGGATTTGTCATCTGAAGTGCGGATTTTCACCATCCTGGCCCTTGATCTTCTAGGGTTCCTTGGTCACTATCTGATGCTACGGATGCCTTATTAGGGCGATTTTGGAGTCGTTGAACTCCAATCATTGCCCTGATCACATCCATACGGTTGGATCTTTGATCCGAGGCCCCGATGAAATGTTTGCCCTGTCCACGCACATAAAAGGAGACAATTAACCTCCATTTTATTCAAACTACTCTAAATGCAAGATGATGCATGTTATGCAATATTTATATCATGAAATGCAATCCTATGCTTAAGAACATGCATAAATAGACATTTTAAGTACTGTAAATGTGTTTACATCATACCCCCATGCCTATCTTTTGCTAGTCCCTAGGAAAAACTATATGTTATTTATAAAAGAATTAGGTTGGATTATTTGGACCTAAGTTATTTTCAATCATTAAGAAATTGTCTACTTAGGAACTGAACGTTCAAAGACACAACAGTGCCCGGGTATCAGCCAAAATTCAGATCACCTCAAGCCCTCGCCTTATTCAAAGAAAAATTTCTTTTTCTCCTTTTACTCTTTTCTAATTTTTTTGGATTTTCAAATTTTAGGGTTTAAGAGTAGTTTTCTACGGCCATTCAACTCACCCAAGATTTGATGAGAACCCTAAATTTTAAGCATCTTATTGTGATTGTGATAGACTCGTTGACCGACAATTAAAAACAGATTTCGGATTTCTACACCTCTAGGTGACCTCAAAAAGAATTCTGCCTAAAGGTATATCTTTACAATCGGTAGCTTTCTCCCTACTTTTATTTTTTTACAGGGTCAACACAAGGGTGAATCCAGTGTATATCTCCCCGATTTATTCTACTTCTCCGCTTCTTCCTAAGTGTTTTGGGAATTTTTAGTGCATTTACTAAGCTAGCTTCTGGGCAACCGGTTGATAAGCTGTTACCACCGACAACTTGCCCGCCATACTCGTGCGGGGAAGTGTGGCTTATTTCTTTTTGTTCTTTTCTCCTTTTCTTTTTGATTTTTTTTTTTTTTAAGTAGGTGGCTTCCCTGGTCAAAGATTTACCTAAAGGCAGCAGAAAGAGAAAGGTCCAGTGACTGGGCTGTGGACAACCTACCTATGAGCTATTACCCACGATAACATGCTAGTAATATCACCCTAGAAGGTTCATTAGCTACCCAAATTCCGTTAGAATCGCAAAACAACGAGTCAATGCAAAGAAAGTGTGTAGATGCTTAAAACTCAGAAATTCCCTCAAATCAGAGGGTGGGTTGATAAGTCGTGTACTTATCACCCAAACTTATTTATTCTAATTATAATAGAATTAAGATGGCGAGGACTCAAAGACAAATCCACATTTTAGTAGATACACAGGCTAATTAAGTCCAAAGACCTGAAGGGTCTTTGTGTTCAGATCCTAATGTAAAATTTCTTAAGATTGAAAAGTCCTAATGTCCAACTAATCCTTCCTAATTTTTTCTTCTTTTTTTAAAAAAAAAAATAAGAAGAGAAAAATAATTTGTATAGATTTCACAAATCTAACCAAATAATTCAGAAATGAATCCACCCCCCCATGCCTAGCTGATGCAATGTCCTCATTGAAAAAGAGACATGAAAGAAAGGGTAGAATATGAAAGATATCACCTGGATATGAAGCTCGTATCAGCCTTGTGTCATATGTACAACTACTGAGTTTAATGCCGTCAGCTAGGCGAAGTCTAGCCAAAGAAGTCACAAAATAGCTAGAGCAACAGAGTCTGAGACGAGTTCTGGAAGATTACGGTCAACAACATGCTTCAAACGTTGACCGTTGACTTTAAAGGTGTTACCCGTCTTTGGGTCAGAAATCTGAACGGCACCATTTGAAAAAATCTGATCAATTATGAATGGGCCATTCCATTTAGATCTAAGTTTGCCAAGAAAGAGCTTAAGTTTAGAATCGAATAACCAGACCTTTTCGTTTGGCTCAAAGCTCTTGCAGGAAATCAATTGATCATGTAGAGCTTTGGTCCGAGCCTTGTAGATCTTGGCATTCTCATAAGCATCATTTCTGAGCTCCTCCAACTCAGATAGTTGGAGTTTCCTGGTCTTCCCAGCTAGATTCAGATCTAAATTGCATTGCTTGATTGCCTAGAATGCCCTGTGTTCAATCGCTACGGGTAGATGGCACACCTTTCCATACACCAAATGGAATGGAGACATGCCGATGGGCATTTTATACACCGTACGGTAGGCCCAAAGAGCATCCTCAAGCTTTTGAGTCCAATCCTTGCGATCAGGCCTAACCGTTTTTTGCAGAATGTTCTTGATCTCTCGATTGGAGATCTCGGCTTGGCCATTCGTCTGGGGATGGTAAGGTGTGGAAATACGATGATTAACCTCGTATTTGGCCAATAAATTCTGGAATTGGGCATTAGTAAAATGAGTGCCACCATCACTGATGATAGCCCTCGGAATCCCGAACCTACTGAAGATATTGTTCTTGACAAAATTAATGACCACCTTGTGGTCATTGGTTCGGGTGGGAATCGCCTCAATCCATTTGGACACATAATCAACAGCAACAAGAATGTACTGATGTCCAAATGAAGGGATAAAGGGTCCCATGAAATCGATGCCCCAAACATCGAAAATTTCTACAGGAAGAATAGGGTTTAGGGGCATCATGTCTCTCTTAGTTATGTTCCCGATTGACTGACATCGAGAACACGACCTTGAGAAGTCATGGGCATCCTTCAATAAAGACGGCCAATAGAAGCCAGATTGCAAGATTTTTGCAGCCGCCTTTCTCCCGGAGAAATGTCCACCACACCCAGATGCATGGCAGAACTCGAGTATACAGTTGAATTCATTCTTCGGTATGCATCGACGAATAATCTGATCAGAGCCAATACGATACAGTTCAGGGTCCTCCCAAAAGTAGTATTTGGCCTCAGATTTGAGTCTATCCCGTTGTTGCTTGGTCCAATCCTGGGGGATTTGACCAACGACCAAATAGTTAACAATGTCAGCAAACCATGGGGTGTGGACACCTAAAACTGTAAGAATGGTTTCGTTCGGAAAAGTGTCAGCAATCGGAATGTCCAGACAAGAAGAATCACCTAGGAGTCTCGACAAATGATCCGCTACCACATTTTGTACCCTGGCTTTATCCTTGATTTCAAGATCAAATTCTTGAAGAAGAAGAATCCAACGAATAAGTCGAGGTTTAGCATCCTTTTTCGCCAAGAGATGTCTCAAGGCCGAGTGGTCGGTATAAACAATAACATGAGACCCCAAGAGATAAGCCCTGAATTTTTCCAACGCAAATACTACAGCTAGTAATTCCTTTTCAGTAACAGTGTAATTCCTCTGGGCTTCATCCAGAGTTTTACTAGTGTAGTAAATGACAGAGGGCTTTCGGTCAATTTTCTGACCCAGGACAGCTCCGACCGCGTAATCAGAAGCGTCGGTCATGATCTCAAATGGGGCTGTCCAAATTGGTGGTTGCAAAATTGGAGCACAGGTGACTGTCGTTTTTAGGAAATCAAATGCCTTTCGACATGATTCATCAAAAACAAACGACGTTTCTTTGGCAAGAAGATTGCTCAAAGGGCGGGCAACCTTCGAGAAATCCTTGATGAATCTTCGATAAAATCCCACATGGCCAAGAAATGATCTGATTTGTTTAACAGATGTGGGAGGAGGAAGTTTAGCGATAGCATCAACCTTAGATTTGTCTACTTCAATTCCCCGTTCAGAGATTACATGACCCAAAACGATGCCCTCTTGGGTCATGAAATGACTCCTTTCCCAGCTAAGGACCAGTCGTGTCTTGATACATCGCTTAAGAATCATTTCCAAATTATCCAAACAAGAGTCAAATGATTCTCCGAAAACAGAGAAATCATCCATGAAGGCTTCCATAAACTCTCCCACCATGTCAGAAAATATGACTAGCATACATCTTTGAAAAGTCGCAGGTGCATTGCATAACCCGAAAGGCATCCTACGAAAAGCAAAGGTTCAGTAGGGACAGGTGAAAGTAGTTTTTTCCTGATCCTCGGGATGGATAGGAACTTGGTTGTATCCCGAGTAGCCATCAAGAAAACAGAAGTACCTCTGCCCAGCTAATTTTTCCAAGATTTGATCAATGAAGGGCAGGGGAAAATGATCCTTTTTAGTGGCTGTGTTCAGCTTCCTGCAATCAATACAAACTCTCCAAGAGGAAGCTAAACGAGTTGTGACAGATTCTCCTCTCTCATTAGACACAACAGTAATCTCGACTTTCTTTGGAACAATCTGAACGGGACTTACCCAGGGACTATCAGAGATTGGATAAATAATTCCTGCATCGAGCCACTTGATGATTTCCTTTTTGACCACTTCTCGCATATTTGGATTCAATCTCCTCTGCATCTGGCGAGAAGGGCGGGATCCATCTTCCAAAAATATTCTATGATTACAGTAAGATGGCTCGATCCCCCTGAGGTCATGAATGGTCCAACCAATTACCTCCTTATGTTCCTTTAGGACCTTAATCAATTTAATCTCTTGCTCCTTTGTCAATTTAGCACTAATAATCATAGGGAGCGTATTCTGTGGTCCTAAAAATTGATATTTTAAATTCTTGGGCAATGGTTTCACTTCAAGCTGGGGTGGGGTAATGATTGATGGTTGGGTAGATGCTGAAGATTCAACAAGAGGAAGAGGTTTTGAGTGAACAAAATTAGTAACCTATTCCGAAGATGTCAGGTCAGAGGGTTGCGGGTCAAATTCATCAACCAAAGAGGAACTTTCAATTGAAGAAACTGTCAAACAAGTTTCAATATTAACATTATCCTCATCAAGTTCCTCAATAAATCCACAATCCTCAAATTTATTGATCGCCTTAAAAATATCCAATTTCATTCGTTGGTCCCCAAAGGCGATTTCCATGCTACCGCTTTCACAATTAATGTTGGCCTTTGCGGTAGCCAGGAACGGACGCCCCAGAATGATGGGCGTGTTCCTCAGATTATCTAGTACATCCATGTCAAGGACAAGGAAATCTACAGGAAAATAGAAATCCTTGACCTTAACTATAACATCTTCAATAACGCCTCGCGGGTTTGTGACCGAACGGTCTGCTAACTGTAGCATTACTGAAGTTGGTCAAAGTTCACCTAACCCAAACTTCTCATAAAGAGAAGTCGGAATTAGGTTGATGGATGCACCGAGATCCAAAAGTGCTCTATCAAATGTGTAATCTCCGATAACGTAAGAAATCAAAGGAGCACCAGGATCTCTCTTTTTCTGAGGGAGGTAGTGCAGGATAACAAAACTAGCCTGCTCGGAGAGTACCACCTTATTCGGAACAGATTCTCTCGACTTACGCTTTTGTGTACATAATTCCTTTAAAAATCTTGCGTAAGCCGGTATGTGCTTGATAGCATCAAGGAGTGGGATATTGATCTCAACATTCTTAAATAAATTCAGAAGATCCTCATTACTATCAACAGACTTCTTCTTCTTTGCTTTGGTTAAGGCTTCAGGAAAAGGAACATGAGTCAGATCTTTGGAATCAGGTTCCTGAGCCTTGATTTCTCCTCTAGAATTCCTCTCTCTCTCCTCAGATTCTTCAGGATTCAAAAGATCAGAATAGTGTGGTCGTGGATCCTGAGTCTTCTTACCACTCATTAAAGTTACAGAATTTGCAGAAGTGTAAGAATTTGGGTCTTCGGGAGGATTAGGAAAGATTGGAGGGGCTTGATTGACCATGAATTGTTGATTTGCAGAAGAAGAAGATGAGGAACCCTGCTCAACCACCTAAGCATGTGCGTGCGGGTCCCTCTGATTTCCGTACCCTTGGGCTTGATTGCCCGAATTCATAATGTTTCGCGGGTTGGGTACGGGTTGGGATGGTAGAGATCCAGGTTGACAAGAGTTAGCAATGAGCCCGGATTACAAGTTGTCCAGAGAGTTTTTCATTTGCTGCATGAGCTGGAGCATAGATCCTTGCATCTCTACCATTTGATGGTTCAAATCAGCCTGCCTTGCGGGTTGACGGGCATTCCAAGCTGGCTGATTGACTTGATTTGGAGGCAACTGAGTATATACTTGACCCTGACCCATTGGTCGTTGCAGAGAATAGTTGTCAGGTCGGAATTGGGTCTGTTGCCCCAGATTTTTCCAAGAGAAGTTAGGGTGGTTTGTCCAACCTGGATTATAGGCATTCGAGTACAGGTTGGATCTAACATTCTCTTGTACAACACAGACATCCTCATAGGGTGAGGATGGAGAGAAAGAAAGGGAAGGATCAGAAAAACTGGGATTAAAGGCCCCAGTTGGGAACCCATGGGGTTCCTAAAAATGCTGACTCATAGGTTGAGTCGCATCGAGTTGATTCACGAACTCTCATCCAGAAGGAGCTCGTGAGGAATGGAATCCTGAATTTTGGGATTGAGTGGATTGAGGGTTGTTAACAGAATTGCCAGCCATCCATTCTTCCATTCTTTTAGCAACCAAGTCCACCTTATCAAGTTTATTACAAATCAATTTCATATCAAATGAATGAGAGTCATGGACTTCATTGACATTTGATCTGGGTTGCTGGGATCGGTTAAAAGTATCCATGGAGGCATGATTAATTGAATTCTCACTCATTTCCTCAAATAAATCATGTGCACTATCTGCATCTTTATTAAGGAAATTGCCTCCGCAAGAAGCATCCACATGGTTTCTGAGTTGCTCATTCAACCCTTGATAGAAGATTTGCACGAGTTGCCATTTCGACACCTCGTGGTGTGGACACCTCCGCAATAAGTCCTGAAATCGCTCCCAGGCCACATGAAACTGCTCCCCCAACCGCTGGGTAAAGGTAGTGATTGCCCGTCTCAAAGTATTGGTATGACCAACTGGGAAGAATTTCTTCAGAAAGGCCGATTTCAACTCATTCCAAGTTGTAATTGGTCTTCCTATTGTCCTATACCAATGCGCGGCTTTATCCCTAAGAGAGTGGGAGAAGAGCCTCATGATCATTTGCTCCTCGTTAACGTTTCGAGCCTTGGTGGTCTGGACCAAAGTGGTCAAATCTTCCAAGTGCTGAAACGGATCTTCGGAGCCAAGCCCATGATAATGTTTAATCAGGCTTAACACCTGGGGCTTGATTTCTACGTCACCGGCTAGAATATGGATGCCGGGACGTTCCCCATAATTTGAAGGATCATAAAAATCCTTCAAGGGCTGAGCTCCCTGCATTCTCTGGAACCATTCCTGCATTCTCTGCATTTGTTCCAGCTGCCTTTGAAATTCTTCCTGTGGATTTTCAAGCAGAGGAGGCTGTTGTTCGGCCATGAGATCAAATTGACCAAAATCTAACTTACGCCTCCTAGAATGTTCTAACGGTCCTTCCAATCGGGGATTCAATGACCGTCTTCCCAGCATAAACTAGGAGAAGGTCGGAAGGACTAGGGATAGGGACCTTACAGCACAACAAAACAAGGCTGTCCTTAAGTGGGGTAGCCTAAGGATCTACTGACTCCCAAAACCAGCCTTAAGACTGTAAGTGATTTACTCTACTTGCGTCTGTTTAATCCAACTAGTTAGAAGGAGGGACTGAGGAGAAGGTTCTTCCTTTGGCTTTCGCCTCCAGTTCCTAGTGTACCCTCCAGCCGCAGTCGTTTGACGCTACTCCCCTAGCTATACATCAGATTAATCAGTACAAGTAGGTTAATCAAAAACAATCTCAGACTAGGCCCTGAAGAGCGAATCAAACCTTAAGGCCAACGTCTACTCAATTTTATTAAGGCCTGGGATTGTGGTGCTTATGGAATGTGATGGGCCCTTACAATGGGTTGTGCCCTTAATGATTGATTGAGATTTGTGTAAGTGCGTGCACAAACAGGGTTTTCAAGCAAGATTATTGATAATGCGTGAATTTTAATGTTCAAATCTTGCTTAAGTAGCTTTTAGGGTTTCAAATTAGGTGAATTGCAATCAAGTTTCTAGGCAAACCAAGTTGTAAAACATGGGTGAAAATTATTTTCCTTTAAAATCAGAAAGAAAGTGGAGTGCCTAGAATATACCTAGATTGAAAACCCTAAGGAGGAGCTACTTGATGAGTTGGTTTTAAATAAAGTGGTGCGGCCCAAACAACTCAAACAATTGGCCACAAATGCACCACTAAGTTAGGCACTCAAAAATGGTTAACCTAGAATGATTTCTACTCTGTTATGTGTTGCTTTGTGTGTACCGGTTCCACAGATCAGAGTCCGGTTGAGTAGAAAACAAATCAAGTTGATCAAGTGCCTTGAATGTGGGTGTGTGTTGTGTGTTTGTTAGAAATTACCCCACAAGATTATCTTTTTGTTATTTTTTTATGAATGAGGGTGGAATGAATGTGAGTGAAAATCCAAACAACCAAACTATTCCTAGGATTTATGCAAACACCTAGGTTAATTGGGATTTCGATTTAATGTGGTGAATGAAATCTATGGAGAGGGTAAGAATGGGGGAGCACTTACAGTTGTCTTCAACTGCACTTTACTCCAGTCTACCGCTTGTTGATTCCTTGATGGAGGTCTCTGCAAAACAATAGACACAAGAGAAAGCTAGTTAGAAAATAACATAAAGTGCAAGAAATGCGAAGAAAAGATCGGAAATCGTTGCCTCCCCGGCAACGGCGCCAAAATGTTGAACGTTTATGAATCACTACGCTAACGTGTTCGGTTTTGGAAAACTTTTCGTTGTAGTTCGAAAGCGAAGAACTCGTGTTCAACAAATAAAATTTATACCGAAAAGAATTCTGGGTCGAACACAGGAAGGCTACGTTGATCTATATTCGTAATTATATTTTTTTAGGACTTTTGATAAGCAAGGCGATATAATTACAATGGAGCTATCAGACTAAAAGTAAGAGAAGAGAGAGAGAACATGCATTCAATGTTTCAATTGTTTATACAATCAAACTAAATAAAAGTTACACTAGAAAGCAGGAAATCAATTACACTATAAAGCAGGAAAATTCTACACAAGAAAAGCTGTAAATAAGAATGGGAGAGAGAAGTTATCCTCCTCGATGATTGCTTGGAGGACGAGTCGAACGAGACGACGCCTGGACGAAAGAGGACAAAGCAGAATAACGGGAATGGAGCAGCACGCCGTTGTCGTCGCGGGATCCACTTCCGAAGGGGAACGAAAATTGGACTTTATCTCGCGAGAAGCATCCCGGGTGTGGGACAAGCTTCTCTTGAGCTTTGGAGGGGTAGAGAGGAGAAGGAAGGGATGAGAATTTCGTATGGAGGGGGTCTCCTTTTATAGTTGCAAGGAATGGGGGCAAAATGGACATTACAACTTCAAAACAATAAATGAGGGGTCTTTAGTGATGGATAAAACCGTCGCTAAAGCCTCCTTCGTGGGCGTCGTGGGCAGCTCGTGCGTGCCTGATCGCCTGCTCGCACGCGCAACGCCTGCGCACAACCACTGGTTCTTAGCCGCCTGATCGCGAGATCGAACGGCTTAGATCGCGCTTCACCCACTATAGCCCGCCCGCCTGGCGCGTCCGATTGTGCGTCCGCATCGCGCGTTCAATCGTGCGTCGGCTCTATCGGACGCTCGCGGCCGTCTGATCTCCATCTGATGCTCCATGTGCCCGATAGCCTACGCCCAATTTGAGGCTCGCGGGACTCGATCCCGCGACCTCCGCTTTGCCCACGGCTGCGTCACCGCTGCCCTACGCCTTCGAAATGGTCGCGCGGATGAATTAGCCAGCCGCATCCACAGCCGTTGGATCTTGATCCAACAACGGAGAATCGATGTGCTGATTGAAGAAGAAGAGGTGAGGCAGTGCTGGAGGCCGTTTGGGCAGCTGAGATGGCGCCACGTGGCACCATCTTGGCCGTCCATCTTCTAGAAGTTGTGGATGGTGCCACGGATGTCGGATTGACTCGATTTTTGTGTCGTTGAGCTGCGATCATCGATCTGAATTCATCCGTGCGGTCGGATTTGTATATGAAGTGTGGATTTTCACCATCCTGACCCTTGATCTTCTAGGGTTCCCCGGTCACTATCTGATGCTACGGATGCCTAATTAGGGTGATCTTGGAGTCGTTGAACTCCAATCATCGCCCTGATCACATCCATACGGTTGGATCTTTGATCCGAGGCCCCGATGAAATGTTTGCCCTATCCACGCACATAAAAGGAGACAATTAACCTCCATTTTATTCAAACTACTCTAAATGCAAGATGATGCATGTTATGCAATATTTATATCATGAAATGCAATCCTATGCTTAAGAACATGCATAAATAGACATTTTAAGTAGTGTAAATGTGTTTACATCACACACCGACGTGAGTTTCTCCCTATTTCACCCAATAGATAGGCCCTCTTCCTTCTTTTCCCTCCTTAGCTACGATTCAACTTCTTACCCTAATTCGACCGATGTTCGCCGATCTCCCTCTCCATCTTCCTCCGCTTCGACTGAACTCTGGTAAGGCCATCCGCCCTCCACAAGCCACCACTCGCCACTGTAACACTCCCACAACCTCCGCTGAACTTCCACGACCAAAACCCCTCAAGAAATTGAGGGGATTATCCACTCAATCACCTTGTCGAACTCACCCTCCACCAAACACCTTCTCCGACTCCGTCCGACTTGGCCCGACCATGAAACATCAAATCGACCCTACCATCACCTTCCACACCTCACGGCAAAGCCCCTGAGCTATTCTAATTGGGTCGAGAGGCCGTATTGCTATTTTCAGGTATTGCCGCTACCAGTTAGTTATTGCCTTCGTCTCCGACCATGATATCTCAGCCACCTCCAGTCTCAACACCATCTTCAGGACCTGCAAAACACTTCCATAAAACACTTCTTGTCTTCAATTGACCCTCCTCCAGCAGCTACAGCCCGCAATCAAGAGGAACGCTTCGACTGTGTTTCACGAAGGAAGGGAGGCACTTTAGTGCCACATCGTGAAGCTACAAGCAATCGTAGTCATATAGGTTGATTTTCTGCCTGAGCCTGCTCACCTGAGCACACCAGGGGTTGGGTCCCCATTTCACGTGCCTTCTCGTGCCTTCAAGCCTCTCCCATGCACATGCACACGGGTCTGCCTAATCTTTAGGATCCGATAACCCGATACTATGCCCGATTACCCCTGGTCTGAGAGAGAAGAGAAGAGAGATTTGTGAGGAGGAAGGGGAAGGGTTTTGTTGTGCAACCCTTTGGGTTGGCATGTGCTAAGAAAAGGAGGCTCTATACTTAGCCTCTGCGAACAAGAAAACCCTCCTATGCTTGAGAATTTTCCCTATGCTTGAAGGCTTGTGAGAGAAGCCTTGGTCTTTGAAGGGCTTGAGAATAAGAAGAGAAAGCCTTATGCTTGTGAAACTGTGCTCCTGTTAAGGTGTCTGATGCCTTGTTCCTTTCGTCTAAAAGGTTGACACTGGCACTGTTGAATTATTTAGGTACCTAAGCTGAGTTGATTGAGAATACTGTTGAATGATACAAATATTTGGGTATATGCTTAATTAAGATGAATAATTTGTGATTCAAATCACCATTATTTTGTCATATATTTCCTTTTACCCTATGACTCTTTGAGATATTGATGATTGTTATTAACTATCAATTTGAGAAGTTGTATTCATTGAATATCTGTTATTGTACTCAATTGATTGTGCTCATCGATTTTAAATGAAGAATAATGTGTGGGTTCCATATTTGCCCCCGACGAATGACCTCAAACTCCAAGTAGAATTTGAGTTTATAAATTTAAATGTTTTGTTGTGCAATTTAGGAGTTGTTTAACGAGGCGAGATCAATCTTAAAATTAATGCATCGTAGTATAGTTGAAATCACTCAAAAATAAATAAATTTTATTACTCGAAATTGTAAATCCGAGGTCGAACACATGGAGCAAATTGGGGGTCTAAAAATCAAGAACACAACTTTGAGAAATTGAATATAATAAGCAATGAAAATCAAAGTTAATGAAAAATGTAAATATAGCCACAAAATATTAATGTATATGAAGAGCACAAAAAAAAATGGATGTTTGATTTTGTGAATCAAACGTCTTAAACTGGTGGTTGCTATAGTGTTATTTCTCTTCTTTTCTCTGTCTCTAATCTCTATCTGGCTTCCTTCTTCTTTTCTTCTCTGATTTCTTCGTGCCTTAGCCTTCTTTTGCCTTTAGTTGCTCTGGCCCTTGCCTTCTTCTTCTTTTTCCTTTCCTTCTGTCTCTATGGCACCTCCTTCTTCTTGGCTTCTTCTTCTTCTTCTTTCTCTCTTTTCTTCTGTCTCTGCAGCTCCTCCTTCTTCTTGGCTTCTTCTTCTTCTTCTTCTTTCTTTCCTTCTCTTCAACCCTCCTTCAGCTTCTTCCACTTTAGTCCTTGCCATCTCCTTCTTTACCGATCGCTAGCTTCAGCCCTCTTCTTCCTTGGCTTTTTCTTCTTCTCTTTCCCTGCGAGAGAGAGCAAAACCTACCCCTACCCGTCCCTACGATCTCTCTTCCTCTTTCTCTCTTAGGCTCGCTCTCCCAGAGCCTTCTCAGGTAATCGGGTCGGGTACACGCACCCAGAACTAGCCCCACCAGCGTACAGTGGTGGGCGAGGAGTGTAGGTCGAGTATACAGGTCAGGCCAAGACTGCGGGCAGTGGGTCACGGACGAGGCAGTGGTAGGTGAGAGGGACCTCACCCTGTGGTCAGGAGGTGATAAGCCTATTACACTTTTGCAATTTATCCCACTGCAGCAACTTGTCAGCTTCTGAGGTGGGACTATGTTGTCCCACCTTCCTTCGCAAGCACCCACAGCAGAAGCTTCCATGATTGCTGCTGCTACATGGGTGTCAGTGCTAATTGCTTGGCTGGGGCTGTGCATGAAGGGATTCCGTGTGACCAGGGGCACTTCACTTGGAGCGGAGAGACTTGGAGGAAGCTTGCAAGCAAGCTCCTCGCGTGCGTCAATGGCGGCAAGCCTCCGAACCTGTCCACACAAAAATAGCCTTGCGGCCTCGTCAGAAAATGTAGACAGCTTCGCCGAGACATGGCGAAGGTAGTGCGAGGGTCAGCGTGGTGTGGGGTGGCTGGTGTGTGCATGCCTAGGGCACCCAATGTGTGCGGAAGTGGGTGTGTTCGGGGGGAGTTCTAGGGGCTTGGCGTGGTGGGTGGAGTGAAGGTTTGTGGTCAGCGGAGTGTGGCGATGCTTATGGGGTAGTTGGTGAGGTGGATGGTGGCGTGGATCGGCGGGAACACCTCGCTGAAGGTCTGGCCAGAGGTGGAGAAGGTGGTGGTGAACTGTGGCGTCGAGGGATAGTCTTAAGAAATAAAGAAAGGGAACAGGAAGAGGAGGGAGAGAGAAATGAAACTAACCTAACCTAAGAACAAGGGAGGTAGGGATGGTGGCCGGCTCATGTTGCTGTTGCTGGAGATGAAGTACTTAGTAGAGGAGGGCGACGGCGACAAAGGGGCTACAAGGACGTCAACTGGTGCGATGCAACGCGAACGAAGAGGAGGAAGAGAACCCTGCCACTAGTATTGTGGCAGAGCGACGAGGAAAAGAGAGAACAGTCGCCGGAGCTTGCTGAGTTACTGGCCGGAGGGGGAGAGATGAAATAGAGGGTTTCTCAGGCCAATTTCAAGCTTGGAGGTTGCCGGTTGATCTGGGTGTGCTTTTATAGGCCCTAGCAGAAGGTTTTGTGCTTGGAAGCCAAGCTTCCAAGCACAGAAACATTGCCGGAGATGGAAGGTCGAATGAGACCCAAATCTCTCATGCTTTCACATGTGATTGGGTGCCAAATGGGGCCTCTGATTATGTTCAAACTGGAGGAGATTTCTCAGAGAATCTCCCTTTCAATTTTGAAGGGGATTCTCTGAGAAATCAGAGAGATCTTTCCTTCGATTCATCACCAAAGTAGGATTTCCTCCACTATAATGGAGGAGGGAGCTAATTGTAAAGAACGAAGACAACGATAGTGGGGTTCCTGTAGAAGTTTTCAAAAGTTAGGGGTTGAAATGTAATTAGGCTAGACCTATTTGCAAAGTAGGTCAAGATGAATTCTCCTTAGGTCCAAATTTTGGTACAAACCTAATTTGGACCTAAGGAATCCAATGGTGAAGTTGGATTTTAGGTTTGACCATGTTTGTCTGGGTAATTTACATAAAAACTCAATTTAGGGCAAATATTTCATTAAGACCCCAATTTAGGTCAAAATAGGTTCTAAGAGCCAAATTGAAGGTTATAAACCATAGAGGATATTTTTTCATGATTTTTAGAGGGTTTAGGTGAATTTTATTCTGACTAGAACCTTGTTAAATTAAGTAGGTCTATTTTAGGGTTACAAGAAGTCATTTAATTCTTAAAATTCACATGAACCCTTTTCTGTCTGAATCAACCCACTTTTTATCTTGTTAAGATCACTTGACCTGTGTATAGCCCATGAGAAAACCCACTATTGTACTGTAATGGTAAAATTACAGTTTTACCCCTTGTTTCTTATTTTTCTCTCAGAATGGTTATTCAATGAGTTAAGACCTCCAGTTGGTTATGTAGGAGCTTTTGTTCTCTTTTCTGGGTCAAAATGAGCTAGTTAGGGCTCATGATGGTGTTCCCATCATACCCTCATGCCTAGCTTTTGCTAGTCCCTTGGCAAAATTTTAATGTTTTAACTTCTATGCTAGACCATGAGTTTCTTGATGTTCATAAATTATGATGAGTGCTTTTTCTTTTCTTTTTGATTAGGTCGGAATGCCGACAGTAGGCCTAGAGGTACTCAAGTACCAACCAAGATCCGGATCTAACCAGCTCTAGCCTCGATCCTCCGCGAAGGTTTTTAAGGCCCACAGGAACTATCCTAAGATTTGTTGGACTCCACGGTTAAAGCACCCGTGCTTGAAACATATTTTAGCCTCAGTTCAGTTTACAGTACATTTTTTGTAAGAGAGAGACGGAGGATTTTCTTTGTTTGGAGAGTTTTCTCTCTCTTTTCTTTTTATTTCTAGCTTCGGATTGGCTTCTCAACACGGTCTATATTGAATTCCTCGTCCCCATCATCAATCCTCGAAAGGTTCCTAACAATCGATGCTTCATGATAGCAACGCCCATGGCAACCCCCAAAACCTTGGCTTTTGAGATTTCGAGATAATCCCACCCATGGCATTCTATACCTAAATTTAGACCCTAACAATCGACATTTCGTGATAATGCCGCCCATGGCATCTGAACCAATACAGGGTGCTTACGTGCCCCTGGTAGGATATGTAAATATCCTAGGAGACAAGCACTGAGGAGATGATATTGTTATTGCGCATCTTCGAGGGGAATTTCCTGCCTCTCCGCACCGGGAACTCGTCCAAATCAACTTATGTTGATCGGATGCTCCTAATCTAGGCGACTTTTTCATAACATTTAAACACTTTTACACGATTTTGATAATTATGTGCACTGAACCAGACTATGTGTGGATTGGGGTGCTTAGGTTACTGAGTCCCGCAAACCAAAGGTCAGTTAACGAGGCTGAATACTCCCTAAGCCTTAGACCTGATACTTAAGCTTCGCATTTTCCCTAACCTCTTGAGGACTATCTAGATCTTAGCGGATACTTGAATTTTTAAGGCTAAGAGTCTAGCCCAAGAGGCCTAAGATCAGCATTCCTACTAATCTCTTTTGTGTTTCATTTAACACTTTTTCCTTCATTTTTCTTTTTCTTGATATGGTCTAGAACTTCAGTTAATCTCTTAATTTCTTACTAATGACTATTCTTTTTTTTCTTTTTCATTTTTTGCTCCTTTTTTGATATTTTTCACTTTTCCTCCTCATTTTCTCCTCATGATTTGTATGGCCTCAAAATTTTCTCTCCCCTCAGTATTTGTTTGTTCTTTTTCAAAATTTTTTCATTTTTTTGTGTTTTTTGTGATATGTGATTTTTTTTGTTGAAACCTTTTCTTGTGAGATGAGTTTTCATGGTGTTTTGCACTTTCATATCCCCCCGTGCCTACGATTTGCAATGTCCCCATTGTAAATTAGGTGGGTTCGAGTTCAGCTTAGATCATTCAATAGAATAGGTTTTGGGTCTGCGAATGGGTCTAGGTGACTGTTGCGAATGATTTCTAAACTCGGGTTTGGGTACCTGAGGTAAGGCCGGCTGTTCTAATGGATGATCCCTAAAGTGCAATATGAATTCAGCATAGGAATGTCATGAAAGGTTTCAGGTTTTCCAAGAATGATGGGTTGCCTCCCGTTAAGCGCTGAGTTTTATGCCATCGGCTAGGCGCAATATGCTCAGGGAGAATGGAGGGTAAAGGATATCTCATCCAAATTTGTATCGGTCAAGTCAATGAACGGTTTGAGTCACTGACCGTTCATGACAAAAGGTTCTGAATCGTGGCTGAGTAGACTGATTTCAATGGCTCCATTTCGAAAGATTCATCGGATGAGGTAGGGTCCAATCCATTTTGATCGTAGTTTTCCTGGGAACAGTTTAAGCTTGGCATCAAAGAGTAGAACCTTTTGACCAAGATGGAAGATCTCTCTGGATATGTGCTTGTCGTTAAAGTTCTTAACCCGTTCTTTGTAAATTCGCGAGTTCTCATATGCGTCATGGTGTAATTCGTCGATCTCGCTCATTTAAAGCTTTCTATGGGTTCCTACCTTAGAAAGATCTAGGTTTCAGTTCCATACTGCCCAATAGGCTTTGTACTTCAATTCGACGGGGAGGTGACATTCCTAATTGGGTTTTGTGGGTGGTCCTATAAGCTCACAAAGCTTCTGGAAGTCAGGATGACCAGTCCTTCCTATCAGGTCGAACAGTAACCTGGAGGATTTTCTTGATCTCCCAATTTGATAGCTCAGCTAGACCATTAGTTTGGAGGTGGTACGGAGTAGAGATTCAGTGTAACACCCTGTATTTAGTCATCAGTGACATGAACTGAGCGTTAGTGAAATGGGTCCCTCCGTCAGAAATTATAGCATGTGGAATTTCGAACTGTGAAAAGATGTTCTGATGAATGAATTTGATAACCACTTTATGATCATTGGTTCAGGTCGGAATGGCTTCAATCCATTTGGACACGTAGTCAACAGCGAGTAAAATGTACTCGAAGCCATCTGAAATAGGGAAGGGTCCCTGTTGTGACTCGTAAAGCATGTTTTGATAGGAAAATGCATCGTAGTATAGTGTGCAATACGATCAAACAAAATATTTATATGAAAATAACGAGACTTGAATGCAATCTCTTATTCATGAATGCAATCTGTATATATGCTACAAACAAGTAACCTCGTATAATTTGTACTTTGTGAAATTTCCCTTTCGGGTTAGATTCAGCTTGACCCTAAATTTAGAACAAAAGGTGAGCGGGTGAGTTGGAAGTGGCTGTTGCGGATGATTTCTAGCTCCAATGTGAGCATTGGAGGTGGAGTCGGTT
Organism: Thalassia testudinum; assembly: GCA_037157565.1. Classification (NCBI taxonomy): domain Eukaryota; kingdom Viridiplantae; phylum Streptophyta; class Magnoliopsida; order Alismatales; family Hydrocharitaceae; genus Thalassia; species Thalassia testudinum. The sequence continues at coordinate 3,371,047 of JAZHRO010000080.1, forward strand.
GTTCTTTTATTTAGAGTCCTAAAGTATGTTTAACATGCAGCTCTGAGGTTTTCCTAAATGTTGGCATAAAAATTTTTCAGTTTTTGTTGTATCTACCCCCCCATGCCTAAGTTCTTTCATGTCCTCATGCATGAATATAAAAGAAAATAAATACAGCAGGAAGTAAATGGGTAGAAATCACCTGTAATTGTGGCAGAAATTATACTTTCAGCACCAGCCAACCTGACAATATGCAATATGCAGAAAGAAAATATGTTAAAAGAAATATGCTATATATAAAAATGGTTATGTATAGATGATGGTGGAATGTGGGATATGCTATCTATACGTGCAGAGTTTAATGCCTCCAGCTGGGAAAAAACTCAATCACATGTCCTCAATAAGATGAATGATCTTGTCAGTTGGAGGAGGTTCCTGGGCCAAAAATGACTTGCGACGCTAGCCATTTATCATAGATATATGCCCAGATTTTGGGTCCTTGATCTGGACCGCCCCATTAGGATATGGGTGAATCACAACATATGGGCCAGTCCACTTGGACTTGAGCTTCCCTGAAAGGAATTTCAGTCGCAAATCAAACGACCAGACTTGCTGGTTGGGCGTGAATGTTTTTCACCGGATGTGGCGGTCATGAAAGGCCTTGGACTTGTCCTTGTATATCAATGCGTTCTCATAGGCCTCCCACCGAATCTCTTCTAATTCGCTGAGCTGGAGTTTTCATTCTTGACCTCCTACATTGAGGTCAAGGTTACATTTTCGCACTACCCAAAAGGTGCGGTGTTCCAGCTCTACAGGAAGGTGACAGGCCTTGCCATATACCATACGATATGGTGACATTCCGAGTGGGGCCTTGTATGCGATAAGAATATGCCCAAAGTACATCAACTAATTTACCGGACCAGTCCTTCCTGTCTAGTCTAACCATCTTCTGGAGAATCATCTTGATCTGATGGTTAGACACTTCAGCCTGCCCATTGGTCTGCGGGTGATATAGGGTGGCTATATGGTGATGTACCCCGTATTTCTTTAATAATGACCAGAAATGGGTGTGGATGAAGTGGCTTCCCCTATCGCTAATCAGAGCGTGGGGTATTCCGAATCTTGCAAAGATGTATTGCCGTACAAAAGAAATGACGGTCTTGTGATCAGCCCGTCTCGCCGAGATGGCCTTGACTCACTTCAAGACATAGTCAACGGCTAGTAATATGTACTCGAAGCCATGCTAGTTCGAAAAAGGGCCCATAAAATTGATGCCCCAGACGTCGAACACTTCTACAACCATGATGGGATGGAGTGCATCACGTCTCTTCTGGTCATGGAACCCACCGACTGGCATCGTTTGCAATGTTGGGCGTATTCGTGTGTATCTCTGAAAATGGTTGGCCAGAAAAATCCTGACTGCAAAATTTTTGCAACAGTTTTCCATCCCGAGAAATGACCACCACAAACATCATTGTGGCAAAAAGATAACACATTGGGGATCTCAGAATCTGGGATGCATCTTCGAATAATCTGATCTGCTCCAATGCAGAAGAGTAGTGGGTCATCCCAGAGGTAGAATTTTTCCTCCAATGTGAATTTTAGTTTCTGTCCTTGGATAGGTTAGCGAGAATCTTGCCTGTGGCAAGGTAGTTCGCGATATCCGCGTGCCAGGGGAACTCAACAAAGTGAACTGCCAAAAGAGATTCATCTGGAAATTGCTTGTGGATAGGCAGGGAATAAGGAATGTGGCCTGGTCCAATCTGGATAGGTGATCTGCGACAACATTCTGCTTTCCAACTTTGTCGCAGATTTCAATATCAAATTCCTGCAATAGAAGGATCCATCTAATGAGCCGGCATCCTTCTTTGCCAACAAATGCTAGAGGGTGGAGTGGTCAATGAAGATGATGACTTTGGACCTTAATAAATAAGATCTGAATTTCTCCAACCCGAATACTACTACTAGCAGCTCTGTTTCGGTGACAGTATAATTGCATTGAGTCTCATTCAGTTTCTTGCTAGCATAGTATAAGACAAAAGGTTTTTTTCTCGACGCTGGCCTAAAACAGCACCGACGACAAAGTCAGAAGCGTCGCACATCATCTCGAAATCAAGTGACCAGTCGGGTGGTTGGAGAATCGGAGAATCAGAGATAGCGCTTCGTAAAGTCTCCAAGGCGCTGAGACACGAGGTGTCATATTCAAATGGGGCATCAGCAACAAGAAGATTCGTCAAAGGTCGTGCAATTTTCAAGAAATCGCGTATAAATCTCCGATAGAAACTGACATGACCTAAGAATGATTTGATTTGCTTGACCAAGCTAGGTGGCGGTAATTGGGAAATAATTTTAGATTTAGCTTGATCGACCTTGAGTCCACTTTTAAAGATCCTGTGCCTTAGTACTATGCCATCCCTCACCATGAAATGGCTTTTCTCCCAGGATAGTACTAGGTTTACCTCAATACACCGTTTCAGGATCTTGGTGAGGTTATCAAGACAAGATGCGAAATCATCTCCGAAAATGGAGAAGTCATCCATGAACACCTCCACATAGTCCCCAATCATGTCCGAGAAGATGACCATCATACAACGCTGAAATGTTGCTGGTGCGTTGTAGAGGCCAAAGGGCATCTGCTTGAAAGCGAATGATCCAAAGGGGCATGTGAATGTGGTCTTATCTTGATATTCTGGGTTAATCGCTACTTGATTATACCCGAAGTATCCATCCAGAAAGCAAAAGAAATTACGTCCAGCTAACCATTCCAAGATCTAATCAATGAAAGGTAAAGGAAAGTGATCCTTCTAGGTAGCCATGTTCAGTTTCCTATAATCGATACAGACCTGCCAAGATGTCGTAGTGCAGGTTGGGATGGATTCACCATTATCATTTTTCACAACAATGAGTCCTGCTTTCTTAGGCACTATCTGGATCAGACTCACCCATTGGCTGTCAGTGATTGGGTATACAATATCTGCATCCAGCCACTTGATGATCTCCTTCTTAACAACCTCTAGCATATTCGGGTTAAGCTGTCTTTGAGGTTGTCTCGAAGGTTTCACCCCCTCATCCGTGTAAATGTGATGAGTGCAATACGAGGGGCGAATACCGTGGAGATCAGCAATGCTCCACCCTATAGCAGCCCTATGGTCTTGTAGCGTAGAAATCAATTGATGCTCCTGTTCTTAGGTTAAGTGGGCATTAATAATGACTAGGTATGTCTCACTTTCACCCAAGAATGCATACTTAAGTGAGTCAGGTAAGGGCTTCAATTCACTCTGATGCCCTAAGTGAGTCAGGAAGCACACCCTAAATAATCGGATCCTCTGGGAGATATGTGCAGTGCAGTGGTCTCAGTCCCATGTGGATCAAGGTCCAAGAACCCTGATAGTGCAGATGAATGAGACATTGGTTCATCACAAAGGAGCCCAATGTTACCATAGTGTGCCAAATCTTCATCTTCACCATCCTCCTCTATGCGATCACAGTCAAAATTCCTTGATGCCCTAAATATGTCAAGTCAAAGTCGCTCATTACCTAGGGCTATCTCCATACACCTGGATTCACAATCAATGTTTGCTCGGACTGTCGCTAAAAATGGGTTACCCAAAATGATTGGTGCATCTCGAAGATTAGGAGGAACTTCCATATTAAGAAAGAAAAAGTCTACAGGAAAGCAGAATCCACGGACTTTTACGATCATGTTCTCAACCACCCCATTGGTGTTTTTACTAATCTATCAGCCAGCTGAATCATTACTGAGGTAGGCTTTAACTTCCTAAATCGAAATCAATCAAATATAGCAGTGGGAGTTAGGTTGATGGACGAAGCCAGATCTAGAAGGGCCCGATCAAATGGAGAATCCTGCAAGAAGCAGGATATAAGTGGGGTATCAAGGTCTTTCTCTTTCGGTGGCAAGTCAGCTTGAATCACGGCGCTAGTGATCGCGAAAATACACGGTTTGTTAATTAGGAAATTTAGTGTCATTGCAACGCGTAAATCCGCTTTTGCTTTTAAATTTATATTCCTAGATAGTGGGAGTATCTAGGGTCGTCCAAGGAGGTAATATGTTTGCAAAATTAATTCTCTTTCTTACAAAATAGATCTCAACTTTCTTTTTGGGTTTTTTTCAATATATCATTTTTATGTTTTTGAAATTAAGGCAACATGCGAAATTATTGGCGAGAAAGTGACTTACACTCAACTCAATATACTACTTCTAAAGTGGCAAGTAGAGCCTCTCCCTAATCTCACTTTAGGAAAGTGGAGGCCTAGAATAATTAGGGAGAGGGAGTGAAGAATGCTAAAAACAAAGCAATCAAAAATGCAACTAAAGAAATTGCAAAGAAGGCAACTAGATTAAAGAGAAAGTGTTTTACAGAAAAGCCTAGTAGACGAATGCTTCTACAACTAGAAAATTGCAATAAATAAAAGAAAACACAAATCCTCTAGATAGATGGTGAAGAAGAGGGCTTCTTGCTCCAAGCTTGGTAGCTCCCGAGCTTGAAAAGAGTCCTACAACTCCTTCCTTGATATGCTTCGCCAAGGTGATGTCCTCCAAAGCAAGCCCTAAGGGGGCCCCTAAGCTTTTCTCCAAGGGTGGACGTCCACCCTGGGTCCTTCTCCTTTGCCTGGAGTTCCTCCTTGAAGTAGAAAAGTCCTCCTCCTTGGCGTGGCCTAAGTTGAAGAGAGTGGGGAGAAGAAGGCACCAAAGGGGCTGGTGATGTGCCCCCTTAATCTTCTTCTCTACTCCTTCTCCTCGGCCGTAGGTATAGGTGGATGTAGGTGGAATAATACACTAATGGAGGATGCTCCCAAATGGTGGTAGGTGGTGGGTTTTCATAGAGTAGGAAGGGGGCTAAGGTGACTCTTGGAATGGAGGGCTAAGATGGAGAAATGGAGGTGGTTGGGGATCCTATGGCTGAGGACAATTGGCGCCAACCTAAGGGACACCTAGGGGTGGTTATGGGTGGTGGCACCCCTTGAAGTTGGCACCAAAATAGTTTCTAGAAGGTGGTCTTAGGTGGTGCCAACAAAGGTTCTAGAAGGAGGGGTTATGTGGAGGGTGGAGATGGGTTTAAGGGGAGATGTGTGGTGGAGATGAAGGGGATTTTTTGAGGGAAAAGTGGTGCCAACAAGGGGGTAGTTAGGGTGGTATTGGCACCACTTTTAGGTGTCTTTTGGAGGTGGTGGGTAGGCTAGGTTGGTGCCAAGTAGGTTACCCTATGTGGAGCTTAAGTGGAGCTAGTTGGGTGGAGTTGTTAGGTGGGTTTTTCGGGTGGTACAAGCCAAGGAAGTTGGAGCATAGCTAAGCTAAGCTAAGCTAAGCTAGCTTAGCTAATGGAGGAGTAGAGGAGGAGGTAATGGAGCTAGGGTTTGAAGAGAGGAGCAAGGGAGAATTCTGGAGCTGGAACTATAGCTGGCTGCTGTTGAAGAGGCTGGCATGGAGCTACTCTAGCTGGCTTAGCTTGCTAGTTCTTTGCAAGTTGCTAAGCCAAGCTAAAGTGAGCTGGCTTCTACCACAATGAGCTGAGGTGAGCTAGGTCTGGTGCTCCAGGGGAGGATCAAGCTGGTTGAGGCAGCTAAGGTAGCTTAGCTCAACTGAGTTGGGCTAAGCTGAGTCCCCGGGAGCTGGACTTGAGCTTCTTGAGCTGAGATGAGTTCTTCTTCAGCTGGCTGGAGTTGAGTGGAGTTGGATGTAGCTGGATCTGAACTGGGGTGAACTCCAGTCAACTCAGCTGAGCTAGCTAGAGCTCCCTGTGGACTTGTGGGAGCTAAAATGATCTAGACTCAACTAAGTTGAGCTGGATCTGAGCTGACTTGAGCTAGGGTAAGCTAAGATGAACTCTCTTGAGCTGCCATTCAGCTAAGATTAGCTAAATGGAGCTAGGATGAGCTATCCCTAGTTCAAGTGAGCCAAGTTCCAGCTGTGGTGAGCTGGATCAAGCTGAGTTCCAGCTAGTCTGAGCTTCTCCTTCACCATTTGCCTTCTTTAGTCCTAGGGTTTTAAGGATCTGTATATCTGTTCATCCCTAACACTCACAAAAACATATCAAAAAGACAATAAAAAATGTAATGCATGCCTAACCTAATTTATGCCTAAATGCAGCCCAAAAACCTGTTTGCGAAGTAAAATCCTAAGAGCTAGGTTTGTTTTAATGCATAAGAATGATGATAAACGGGCGTTTATCAGCTAGCTTCTTTTGACAGTACCACCTGTCGTCCAATTCTAGGTTGTCACTTCGGGGTACAATAGTCCTTGAAGAACCTAACGACAGCGGGAATGTGTTCAATTGCCTCGAGGAGGGGGACTTGAATATGTACTTCCTTGAACATTGACTTCAGGTCCTCAAAATTTTGCATGTTCTTTTTTCTGTACTACATTTCGTGTCAAATGGTTGGATCCAAAAAATTAACCCCTTATTATTTCTGGGATCAATATATCCTCCAGAAAATTCACAAATTAACCCCTTGTTATTTCAGATGACTTGAAATTTTTGTTTTTAGGATTTTTCTAACTCATGGATTTGATTCGCAACTTGCAAAATCTTTTGAAACCTTGTGTCTGTGCTTGTGAAAAGCCAGCATTTATAAGGGCATGTTAATTTATTATTATTTTTTCCCCCATGCTTATTTTTAGCTTAGTCTTGCAAAAGATGTGTCGGGATCATCATTCCCGTTACCATTTCTCGAGGGGGCTCTGGCGCCAGTACTTTGGGATAGCACTGCCCATGACACCACCCAGGAGCTCACAACCCCAAAACACGATGTGGTGTAAAGGGGCGCTCCAAGCAAACTCAAGCTCTTGCTCTGACACTATAAGTAGAGCACCGTCCAAGACACTTGAGCTGCTAAAATGTGCTTTAATGCTCCATCTAAAGATATGAAATATAGATATGGAGCAGCGTCGAGGTGGTAACATGTTGACATCGCATCCTCAAAGGGGGCATTTTCCTCCTTCTCGGCGATGGGAACTCAAACCAATGATCTGCTTCAGACTTTTACTAAGTCTAAACAAGGGAGTTTTTCAAATTTTTAGTTGTTTTTTAAGTGTTGGCTTGTGTGTGAAAATTGACACAAGAAGTTCCTCAAGACATGTAAGTTTTTGAATCAGAAACTATGCTAAATACTTTTCATATTACAAAATAGGATCAAGTCACCTGAACTATCATGAGTTCAGGTGGAATTTTAGAGAAGGATATCTGATCTAGTCTAAAATAGACCCTGAAATTCTAATGATCAGATCCGCATCCTCATCCCTAGTTTGTTAAAGATTAAATCCCATTGTACCCAAAAGTGAATTTTTTCAACCTTAGTTCCGATTTCAAAAATTTTTCCTCAAAAAGTTTTCAACATTTTTATTTTTTTGGGTATGCAAGTAGGAAATAAACTAAAGAAGAAAAAAAATGCATGTTTTTAGGCTTTGAAAATCCTAAATCGATCGTCAAATTTTAGAAATACCCCCCCCTACTTAAGATATGCCATGTCCTCATGCATTAGGAGGGAAAAGGGATCACCTTAGTGAAGAACGGTCGGGTTTAGGAGGATCAAAACTTGGAAAAAGAAGAAAAAAGGAAAGCATGAAAAAATGATGGGTTACCTCCCATCCAGTGCTATCTTTTACGCCATTCAATCGAGCGTGAAGGTATGCACGAAAGACGAAAAATCATGTAAATAGTTGGACACTTGGATGCCCGCAAAAAAGGTGTCTTCTTCTAGATCCCTAGAAAATCGATTAAAAGCAATATTGGGATCAAAGTTGGATGGAAAATGATAAGTGTAGCCTGAGTCTAGCCATGGTTTTAAATCAGGTTGGATGGCAAACTCGGGCAGGGTTGGTGGCAGGTCCGTAAGAAAGGAGTCGGGGAAGGGATGGTGAGGATTGGGTGAAGTTAGTGTGGAAAAATTAGGTGCGTGAATAGTGGGTGGGTGAGGGTGATTACGGGGTGCATCAGGAATAGATTTGGGGTCAAGACAAGTCTCCAGATCACAGATTTCACCGACCACTGATTCTGAATCAGAGTCCTCAAAAAAATTATGGTCGGTAAGGGTATCTATTAACATTGTCTCCTCCACCATATTGAAAATTTTCGTATCTGAGTCCTCAAAAAAGTTATCATCATGGAATCTCGTGAAGGATTTGAAAATATCTAAAGTGATAGTTTGGCCTACGCAAGTGATATCCATTTTGCCTGTGTGACAATTGATATTTGCCTTTACAGTGGCCAAAAAAGGGCATCCAAGGATTATTGGAGAGTCCAGTAATGATTCAGGTACCTCAATGTCACGAACCAGAAAGTCTGCAGGGAAGACACAATTATGGACCTTGACCAAAGCATCCTCGACAATCTCACGAGGTTTGATTGTAGATCGGTCGGCTAATTGCAGGGTAACCTCGATGGGTTTTAATTCACCGATCTAAAATTATTCAAATAAACTCGTGGGAATAATATTAACTGAGGCACCAAGATCAAGGAGGGCACGATTAAAAATAGCATCATCAATAATTACTGAAATTAAAGGCACCCCCGGATCTTTCATCTTAGGAGGTAGGTTGCTCTGTATGACAGAGCTTACTGTCTCCGAAAGATGCACCTGTCCTAGATTTTTGGCTTTCCTTTTAGGAGTACAGATCTCCTTCAAAAATTTTGCATAGGCAGGTATATATTTGATGTCATCTAGGAGAGGAATATTGATTTGAACTTGCCCAAATAGATCCATGAGTTCTTCTGTGGTGGGCTCAGATTTCTTTTTTTTGTTGGTGGTGGGGTGGAGAGCTTGTGGGAAAGGGATAGTAATCATGTCTTGAGATTTTTGTATTTATTTTTTTTCCGAATGCAGAGGTGGGGAGTCAATTTGCACAGGTATTTCACCAGGTTTGTGTGAAGGCCCAGGATCAATGGTGGTTTTCCCACTCCTCAAAGTAACTGCATGTGCAGTCAGATTATTATTTGGAGGAGGTGGGGGCCTGTGATTGCAAAAACCTGGGAGGCTGCTGAGGTGGTGGATTAATAGGAGGCTGGTTCGGATAGTGTGGAGTTCTACCCGGATAATGGTTCCCTTGGTGATTAGGGTTGGGCATGGGTTGGGACGGAAGATGTCCTACAGGTCTTTGCATGGGAGTAACCCCAATCTGATTGTTCAGATTTGTGATGGTGCGGGTTACTTCTGTCATTTTTGTTTGCATTTCCTGCAAGGTTCGCATCATCTGGGCATTGATGTCTTGTTGGGATGGCCCAGGATGGGAGGTTAGATTCGACCCATACCCATTAAAATGATATGGTTGGGAAGGAACCTAATTATTCCAGGAGTAGTTCGGGTAATTTTTCCAATTGGAAGAATTTTTAAAGGGCTCCTGGATGGCAGAAATATTTTGAGTGGGGTTAAGATCTGGATAGTTGTAATTCCCCAGTGAATCATGGGCAACCTCAGAATACTGGTAATAATCAGCAGGAGTAGTGTTGAGATTGTGCAAATTTTCTCTTCATGGAAAGTTAGGTTGGGTTAGATGTGGACTGTGTGGAGCCTGGGTTGATGTGGCCTGTCTTTCCTCAATTTTCCTTTGATTAATATGCATCTGGTCGAGTTTTTGAGCGATCATTTGAAGATCGTCTTGGGTGACAGGGATAGATTGAGTGCCTACTTCATGAACACCGAACTGCGGGTTTTGAGTTCTGCAAAATGTGATCATGGAAGCTTGATTAAATGAGTTTTCACTCATTTCTTCAAAAAGGTCGTAGGCACTTTCAGCATCTTTATTTAAGAAGTTGCCACCACATGAGGCATCGACAAAATGTCGGATTTGATCTTCTAATCCATGATAGAAGATTTGCACAAGCTGCCATAAAGGAATCTCATGGTGCGAGCAACTTCTTAAGAGATCTTGAAATCTTTCCCAAGAATCATGGAAGGTCTCACCAGGTTTTTGGTGAAAGGTCGTAATAGATCTTCGCAGGGAATTGGTACGACTTATGGGAAAGAATTTCTTGAGGAAGGCGCTCTTGAGTTGAGGCCAAGTTGTGATGGGTCGGCCAATAGTCCTGAACCAATAAGCGACCTTATCTTTAAGAGATAATGGGAAAAGCTGCATCAGCCATATGTCTTCTTGCACATTTCGGGAATGAGTTGTTTGTGCAAGAAGAGTCGGCTCTTCAAGGTGGCTGAAAGAGTCTTCCCTAGGAAGGCCATGAAAGTGTTTAATTAGGTTCAGGACTGCAAGCTTGATCTTGAAGTCCCCCTCTGGTATGACCACCCCTGGTCACTCCTCATAATAAAACGGATCATAAAAATCTTTTAGAGGAATAACAGGCTGCTGATGGGGTGGTGGGTTTGGCCTTTGATTGGCTAGGTTTTGGATGTTCCTAGTCAATGTTTGTTGATTGGAATTTAATTTATCAATCTGCTCAGCCATCAATTTTAAAAGATCAGGTAGGTGGTCTTGATGTTGTGTTTGGGGCAATTCAAGATTAGGGAGCTCCAAGTGTGGGAAGTTAAAGGTGGGTGGGTTTTGGGTAGAAGGGTTAGAATTAGGGTTAGTAGTGGGGTTAGAGGTAAGGTTAAAGGTGGAAGTGGAAGGGTTAGTGGACCCATTTTGTTGATTTTCCAATTTTTTAGAAGGAGAAGAAGACAGAAAAAGTGGTCTTTTTGCACGGGGGGCGAAATCAAACGGTCCTTCCAGGTGCGGATTTTGAGACCGTCGCCCGTGCATAAAATGGAAGACGGGAGGGGAGGAGAAGAGAAAAAGATGAGAGAAAGTGTGCAAATCAAACAACCAAAGCTAGACCTAACTTAAGTGTGACTCCCTAAAAATTAAACCTAAGACTTGGTCTACGTAAGACAAAAGTAATCAATAGTGAATACCCATTCTGTCAACAAATCTAGCCAAGTTGCTTAAGGGGAGGTTTGGGCCCAAACGTTTCCTAGGGTAAATCCCAGGTGCTTGTACAAACCCGCACTTGGTCGTTTGACACAGCCCCTCAACCTGAACACCAGATATAGATGACAGAATTGGTACTAACTAAAGAAAACTTAAGACCTAGATAGAAAAACTAAGTTGATGAAGCCTTAGGGGTCAAGTTGCTACAAATTTTAGTTAGGTCTAGGATACTACAGTGCATATGGAATGTGGAGGGCGTTAATTGGGTTGTTGCCCTGTTATTTTAATTTTTTTTGTGTGTGCAAGAATTAGAGAGTGGCTCCAATCAAAAAGCAAATTGTCACACAATTTCTTGTATTTTTGTCTTTTAGGATTTGATTTAATTAAATGTGTTTTAGGGTTTTTTCTTTTTAAATTTTCAAACAAGTTTAAAACTCTACAATCAAAGGAAAAACAAGTTGTATTGGTGATGGTAAATTTCCTTTAATGTGAGTCTCTAAAAAGAAAGAAAGAAACCCTAAGCCAATTATCCCTAAGATAGAAAATTACTACCAATGAATTAATTTTAGGCTTTCTATATTAAGTAGTGGTCCAAACAAGTCAAAAAATACCACTACTTTGAAGAAAATCAAACAAGGATTCCAAAAAAGATTTTTGTAAGATTTTAGAAATTTTTTTGGTAATTATTTTGAATTTTTAATTTTATTGGTGTCAAAGTCCAAAAATGATACCTGTGAGTATTTTGGACTTTTTAGTATTACCACCGACCTCAGAAATTTTTTGTGATTTTATATGATGTGTGAAATTTTACTAGGATTCTAGAAAGATAAATTTTACAAAAATTGGATGAGTATAAAAATTATAAAAATTCACGGACAGTAGCAAAATAGGAAGATTAGAGGGTGTGACCCCTCTGCAGTCTACTAATTTTCAAAAATTAAATACAAAGCCAATTGATCTAAAATTTTGAGCAGATGTTCGTAACTCAATTTGAAATCAATGTATGAAACATTAAGATTTTACGAGGCTTGTGTTGTAAGGAAACGATTTTTCAAGTCTAGATAGAAATCTGGACTCGAAAAATAGAACACCAATACTTGCAATGGAGAGGTGTTAAAGAAGCATTCAAGCAAACAATGTATTTTAAAATGCACCACTCCAATTAATCAAGTTGTCTAGGGTCCTGAAAGCCAAGTATAGTGTATTTTGCTAGGTTTTTTTTAGGCTAAGTGTGACAAGTAGGATGAACCAACCTGAATATTCGCGGGACGACAAGGAACTTTGAGCCTTCGCTTTCAAATTCCCGCTTTCCCGCTGTAGTTCCTACACACACAAGACAGAAGAAAGAGAAGGGGATGAGATCCACTTCAAGCAAGAGAAGAAAGAATAAGCAAAGTCGAGCCTCCCCGGCAACGGCGCAAAAAACTGATCGTGAAAATACGCGGTTTGTTAATTAGGTAATTTAGTATCATTGCAATGCGTAAATCCGCTTTCGCTTTTAAATTTATATTCCTAGATAGTGGGAGTATCTAGGGTTGTCCAAGGAGGCAATATGTTCGCAAAATTAATTCTCTTTCTTACAAAATAGATCTCAACTTTCTTTTTGGGTTTTTTTCAATATATCACTTTTATGTTTTTGAAATTAAGGCAACATGCAAAATTATTGGCGAGAAAGTGACTTACACTCAACTCAATATACTACTTCTAAAGTGGCAAGTAGAGCCTCTCCCTAAGCTCACTCTAGGCAAGTGGAGGCCTAGAATAATTAGGGAGAGGGAGTGAAGAATGCTAAAAACAAAGCAATCAAAAATGCAACTAAAGAAATTGCAAAGAAGGCAACTAGATTAAAGAGAAAGTGTTTTACAGAAAAGCCTAGTAGATAAATGCTTCTACAACTAGAAAATTGCAATAAATAAAAGAAAACACAAATCCTCTAGATAGATGTTGAAGAAGAGGGCTTCTTGCTCCAAGCTTGGTAGCTCCCGAGCTTGAAAAGAGTCCTCCAACTCCTTCCTTGATATGCTCCACCAAGGTGATGGCCTCCAAAGTAAGCCCTAAGGGGCCGTGCCCTAAGCTTTTCTCCAAGGGTGGACGTCCACCCTAGGTCCTTCTCCTTTGCCTGGCCATCCTCCTTGAAGTAGAAAAGTCCTCCTCCTTGGCGTGGCCTAAGTTGAAGAGAGTGGGGAGAAGAAGGCACCAAAGGGGCTGGTGATGTATCCCCTTAATCTTCTTCTCTACTCCTTCTCCTTGGCTGTAGGTATAGGTGGATGTAGGTGAAATAATACACTAATGGAGGATGCTCCCAAATGGTGGCAGGTGGTGGGTTTTTATAGAGTAGGAAGGGGGCTAAGGTGACTCTTGGAATGGAGGGCTAAGATGGAGAGATGGAGGTGGTTGGGGATCCTATGGCTGAGGACAATTGGTGCCAACCTAAGGGACACCTAGGGGGTGGTTATGGGTGGTGGCACCCCTTGAAGTTGGCGCCAAAATAGTTTCTAGAAGGTGGTCTTAGGTGGCGCCAAGAAAGGTTCTAGAAGGAGGGGTTATGTGGAGGGTGGAGATGGGTTTAAGGGGAGATGTGTGGTGGAGATGAAGGGGATTTTTGGAGGGAAAAGTGGCGTCAACAAGGGGGTAGTTAGGGTGGTTTTGGCACCACTTTTAGGTGTCTTTTGGATGTGGTGGGTAGGCTAGGTTGGCGCCAAGTAGGTTAGCTTATGTGGAGATTAGGTGGAGCTAGTTGGGTGGAGTTGTTATGTGGGTTTTTGAGGTGGTACAAGCCAAGGAAGTTGGAGCATAGCTAAGCTAAGCTAAGCTAGATTAGCTAATGGAGGAGTAGAGGAGGAGGAATTGGAGCTAGGGTTTGAAGAGAGAAGCTAAGGAGGAGAAGTCTGGAGCTGGAACTGGAGCTGGATACTGCTGAAGAGGCTGGCATGGAGCTACTCTAGCTAGCTTAGCTTGCTAGTTTTTTGCTAGCTGCTAAGCCAAGCTAAAGTGAGATGGCTTCTACCACAATGAGCTGAGGTGAGCTAGGTCTGGTGCTCTCGGGGAGGATCAAGCTGGTTAAGGCAGCTAAGGTAGCTTAGCTCAACTAAGTTGAGCTAAGCTGAGTCCCCGGGAGCTGGACTTGAGCTTCCTGAGCTGACATGAGTTCTTCTTCAGCTGGCTGGAGTTGAGTGGAGCTGCATGTAGCTGGATCTGAACTAGGGTGAACTCTAGTCAACTCAGCTGAGCTAGCTAGAGCTCCCTGTGGACTTGTGGGAGCTAAAATGAGCTTGACTCAACTAGGTTGAGCTAGATCTGAGCTGACTTGAGCTAGGGTGAGCTAAGATGAACTCTCTTGAGCTGCCATTCAACTGAGATTAGCTGAATGGAGCTAGGATGAGCTATCCCTAGTTCAAGTGAGCCAAGTTCCAGCTGTGGTGAGCTGGATCAAGCTGAGTTTCAGCTAGTTTGAGCTTCTCCTTCACCATTTGCCTTCTTGAGTGCTAGGGTTTTAGGGATCTGTATATCTGTTCATCCCTAACACTCACAAAAACATATCAAAAAGACAATAAAAGATGTAATGCATGCCTAACCTAATTTATGCCTAAATGCAGCTCGAAAACCCATTTGCAAAGTAAAATCCTAAGAGTTAGGTTTGTTTTAATGCATAAGAATGATGATAAACTGGCGTTTATCAGCTAGCTTCTTTTGACAGTACCACCTGTCGTCCAATTCTAGGTTGTCACTTCCGGGTACAATAGTCCTTGAAGAACCTAACGACAGCGAGGATGTGTTCAATTGCCTCGAGGAGGGGGACCTGAATATGTACTTCCTTGAACATTGACTTCAGGTCCTCAAAATTTTGCATGTCCTTTTTTCTGTACTACATTTCATGTCAAAGTCTCAGGAAAAGGGACGAGAATCTTAGGGTCGAGTGACCTCTAACCCTTATCCACCATAGGTGGCTCCTGAGATGAAGGAGTCGAACCTGCCTACGGCGAAGGGTGAGAAAAATCAGGACCCGCCTGCCTATGTGGTGGGTCAAATGTCTTCCTTCTGCTCCTCAGTGAGACAGCATTTGCATCTACATGCTGTCCATGAGGTGGTGGCGGAGTGGAAGGGGCAAAGTATGCGGGGTTCTGCAAAGGTGGCTGGCCTCGAGCATCACCAAGTGGTGCAGGAGGTGCCTGTAATATGGCGTGTGCCTGTCCCTGTGGTGCCTGAAACCTAGGCAGGGCACCTTGGTTCTGCACATATCGAGGGTTCGGGATGGGTTGGGAGGGCAAGGCTCCCTGAGTCCTATGCTCTTGCAACAACTGGTTTTGTGTGTTTTGTATAGTCTATATCTGGTCAGCCATCGCCTTCATTATTTGCAAGCTATCCTGTGTAGATTTCCTCATCAATTCTTGCAGCTCCTCTTTCAGTCCCTCCAAAGGGTCAGCCTGCTTTAGAGGGTGACTGGCAGCTTGGTGCAGCGGCTGGTATAAAGAACGGGGTTGCTGCTGCTGAGACGGGAATGGCTGCTGCCTAGGGTATGTGTTTTACGCATTCTTGTATTGCCTGGTCTGGTAGTGTGGATCTCGATGTGGACTCTGTGAGTTACTAAAACAAGATAAGTTCAGATGCTGGTGCCAACCAAATTTATACGTCTCTGAATACAGGTTATTACGCCCGTATCCTTGGATAGCACTGACGTCCTCGTAGGCCGGAGATGTCTGAGACGTAAATCCATCAAGGGGATACATATTATAGTCTGCAGGTGGTGCGTAACCCTGGTCGTATGGTGCCAGATCGGGATTGTTTACGGGATCTTGATGTGCAAGGTCTTCTAAATAAGGAGAAGATGCATCGCGAGTGAGTAGATTAACTCGAGCAGGGGGCTCGGGGTGCACAGGAGGGTCTTGGACAATAGAGTTTAGGTCAGAATGACCCTGACTAATTTGGTCAATCTTTTTCTCAATCAGGTTTATTCTATCCAGCTATTTGACGATGATATCCATGTCAACTCGAATAGACTCGGTGTGAGCCTCATGGACACCAACCAGCTGCTGACCAGGCCGCTGGAACTAGTTCATGGACGCGGCATTCATCGAGTTCTCTGCCAAAGATTCGAACAACTCAAATGCGTTGTTCTTGTCTTTCGCGAGGAAATTCCCGCCACTACATGCATCTGCCAGATACCGATGTGTGTCATCTAGCCCATGGTAAAAGATCTAAGCTAAGTGCCATCTGGGTATACCATGGTGCGGGCATTTCCGGAGAAGGTCGAGAAATCAGTCCCAGGCTTCATGCAACTTCTCCCGAGCTCCTTGGGAGAAAGTCGTGATTGCATGCCGCATCGCGTTTGTTCGACCGATTGGGAAGAACTTTTGCAGGAATTCACGTCGTAATTCCGGCTAGGTTCCAATTGGCTTCCCAATGGTCTTGAACCTGTATGAAGCTTTGTCCCTCAGAGAGAATGGGAAAAGCTTCATTAGAACAATCCCAAGATCAATATTCCTGGGTCGAATCGTTTCTGCGAGTCGGCTCAGGTGCTCTAAGTGCTGGAACGGATCTTCGCTTGAGTTCCCATAGAAGTGAGTGCTGATCAACCCAATCACGTTGGGCTTGAGCTCAAATGCACCTCCTCCTACGGGAATTCTAACTAAGGGTGCGACGATCGGTGCGACTGGATCATAGTAATCGTGCAGTTGTTCCCCTCGCAGTGGATGCTATATTCTGTCAAGCATCGTCAAAATGCGGTCCATGCTCTGCCGATGCCACTCCTCAGATTCAACCACCTGAGCTTCTAGATGAGCCATCGAGTCCATATTATCAATGTCTTGACCCGATCTAAGTCTAGGTCCAGGATTAGCCACTACGGCTGCGGGAGTAGAAGAAGTGGGGGGAGAAGATGGTCCTGTCGAGGTGACTCGCCTCCTTGAGAGTGGCTCCCAAGGTCCAACCAATTGAGGTCCAAGCGACCTCCTTCCATGCATACACCACCCAACCCTTGGGTTGGTGTAGCCAAGCCAGACAAGGCTAAGACCCTGTCAATCAGATGGTCCTTATGATCTTGTGACCAGATTTTTCATTTTAAGTTCTAATTCCTGAAGAAAAATTTGTCGTACAACCGACTGAAAGTGATTCCCTCCTCTCAGCTAACCCAGCCGAGAGGTTGAAAGCACCCAGTAGTATGACAACGAATTCAGGTTGATTTCGTATTTCAGAATTGATTTTAACCCATTTTTCATCATTTGGTGTTTTTGGTGAGTGACCCACAAGGTGACCAAGCTCACCGGCTAAGCACTAGACTTGACTAAGTCTAGTCTAGACCAAACGTGGTCTCTAGTTTGTAGCCCTAAAGATTAACCTAGGGTTCATGCAATTCTAGGGTTTTTTGTTCTTTTGTGTTTTTCTTCTTCTGCAAACCACAAAAATAAAAATAGTTCTCTGACAAAAATTGGAATCAAATTAAATTGAAATTTGGCGAGTAGATTTCTTTTTCAATTATCTTTTGATAGAATATTTTTTTGTAATTTTTACTATTTCAACCAAATTTCTAGAGATTTTTGAATGTTAGGGGGTCAGATTTGGATGTTAAGATGTTAAGATGGATGTGTGGTCATACAAGAATGAATCGTATTTCAAATGAATTTATTGGAAACAAGGTTAGGGTGGCACCGATAGAGGATAAAATGAGAGAGGCCCGTCTAAGATGGTTAGGACATTTACAAAGAAGGCCACTAGATGCTCCAGTTAGGAGATGTGAGAAGTTGGAGGCTGAACCCGCTAAGAGGGGGCGAGGAAGACCAAACAAGTGTTGGAAGGAAACTATTAAGTATGACCTCAATTACTTTAATTTAAGTCCTAAAATGGCTGAAAATTGATCTGTGTGGAGGCAAAGAATCCATATAGCCGACCCCACTTAGTGTGGGAAAAGGCTTGGTTGTTGTTGTTGTAGGGGGTCAGATTTGGAATTTTGATCCCTGGTTGATTTTTCCCTTTGAAACAGTAACAAATGACTTTCGAAAATTTGGTAAAAATATGGAAAATAAAGACAATGAGATCATCTTTCAAACCCCACCATTATTAATCAAAACAGATTCATGAATTGCTCAGAATTACTTTTTGAATTTTGAAAAATCTCAAATTTGGGTCAGTCTGACCCCCTTGCACTTCGTTAATTTTTAAAAATTTTATTCTTTGATTTTTTTTCAAAAAAATGATGCCGTTTGAAATATGGTTTGAAAATGAAGGTCTAACCAAAATTTCAGATTTTTTTTGTGTACTAGTTTTTCAGCAATCAAATTTTTAAAACAGACTTTGAAATCTACCCAAAAATCAGAGAGTGGTGAAGAAGCTTTTAAAAAGTGTTTGAGTTTGAAATTCAAACTTTCCACAAAAAATATTTTTTTTTTTAAATACTTTTGAATTTTTTTTCAAAAAGGATTTTTTTTCTTTCAAAGGATTTTCAAAATTTTTTTTTTTTTTTACTTTTTCAAACTAACTTAGGATTCAAAAAGAGACCTAATCTAACTACCTAGATTTTTTTTTTCTTTGACTTTTTTTTCATGAAAATAAATAGGTTTTTTTTTTCTCTCTTTTTTTTCACAAAAATAAATTGATAGAAGGAAATCTAACCTAGAATTCAAAAGAAAAAACCTAGCCTAAAGAAGGTGTGATGTGCACCTAGAAATTTTTCCGTGCTCGTTGTGTGCGCAGAGCCCGTTTTTCCTATGTTGTCCTGTACATTCAAAACAAAGTAGCGGAAGATTTGTTAGTGATAGTTCAAAAGATTGAAATCAGGAAAAAAATGACATTGCCTCCCCGGCAACGGAGCCATTTGTTGTGAAATGTAAAGCGCGTTTTGATAGAAAAATGCATCGTACTATAGTGCGCAATACGATCAAACAAAATATTTATATGAAAATAACGAGACTTGAGTCCCCATTGTTCATCTCTGGGAGGCATTATGCAAATCTGAAATCAATCTTTTATTGCTCTACTTATTTAAAATCTCAAGCTGGTTTCCAATCGTCGGATTAAAGTTTTGCCACTTTCATTGTGAACCCTAATTACGTGCGCATGTGTTAAATAGATGACAAATGTGAAAGTATGAGTTCTAGTACGCTCGATTCTAGTTATGTGGTGGCTGCTTACAGAAAGTGCATTAATAGTTAACTCCTCAATGTTTTCTGGTACCGACATGCTGGTTGAAATATATAAAAGTGAGAAGCAGGAAACTTGAATCACACGAATACATTGCAATCAATAAGCTCATGGTGATTCTCAACATATATATATATATATAATATTTCTTTCATTCATTCATTCAGGAGGGTGTTTGCAACATGGAATTTAGAGGAAAGCTTACAAAGGAAAGCTTGAAAACATAAATCTAGCTAATAGAAAATGATCGCATACAGGAATCTATGGGGGGATTTTGCATGCATCATTGGGGGAGAATAAGAGCTACACTACTAAGAAGTAAATGAAAGCATGTAAATATGAAGAACGAGCTACTAATCTAGCAGAAAATAAGGGCATTTGGAGGTGGGATCCGATGGCCTTTGAGTGGTTAAGAGGAGAAGGAGGGGCAGCCCTTGGAGAGAGGTTGGGGAGATGATCCAGCATCCTGGCGTGGAGATGGCGGCAGCCATGGTGAGCAACTTGTGGAGGTGGAGTGTAAGTGAATGTAGCTAACCTAAATGGAAGTGAATGTGAATGAATGCCAAGAAATGGATTGCTGCAAATGGCCACCCCTTAAGACCTAAGGGAGACTCTCTAGAGAAGTGTGGAACTCTCTAGAGAGAGCCCCATAAGTGGCTAGCCATGGTGAGAG
Organism: Thalassia testudinum; assembly: GCA_037157565.1. NCBI lineage: Eukaryota > Viridiplantae > Streptophyta > Magnoliopsida > Alismatales > Hydrocharitaceae > Thalassia > Thalassia testudinum. The sequence continues at coordinate 3,390,708 of JAZHRO010000080.1, forward strand.
AGAGGTAGTTCTTAGATCCATAAAAAGTGGATCTAAGAATTGAATGGCTCTTGGTTGCTAATTTTGGCAACCAAGAGTGGCGCCACCTTTGGGAGAGCCTAGAATACTCTAGGTTGTGTGGGAGTGCATGAATGGGTGTGTGTGTGTGTGTGTGTGGTCGTGCCCTAGGTGTCTAAGTGATATAGGTTAGGTTCTAAGGGGTTTAGGTTGGTGTAGGCCTTAAATTAGGGTTGCAAACCTTAATTGCTAAGGGGGAATTGCAATTAAACTTAATACAAGTTTAATTGAATGGGTGTGAACCTAATTGAGAGTGAAATGACTCAATTAGGTTGGGCTTAGGTCAATTGGCCTCTCCCTGAGTCCAATTGGACTTGTGTGGGTTGAGATCTGAGCTCAATTGGACCCTATGAGTCCAATTGACTAGGCAATGGTAATTGACTATGATCTAAGTCAATTAGGTTTAGTGAGGACCTAATTAGGTCCTTAAGGAGGTTTAAAGGTATGTACTAGGGTTAGGTTATCTTAATTTAGGTTCCTATAGGGTTGGAATTGTGTTTAGGGAGCTAGAGATCTAAGATCAAGGCTTGAATCTCAAAACAGGAACTTGAGAATAGTTCTAGATGTTTGATAAACATGTTAAATGACTTATACTCAAAAATTAGAAGTCCAGACTTGTTGTCTGGACGTCCAATCAAAGTCAGGAGGGATTCTAGGTTCTGTCTTGGGTATTCTGTAGAAATTAGATGTCTGACCAAGTGTCTAGACATCCAATAACACTGTAGAAGTGGGTTTAAGGTGTGCAGGAGTTGACTAAGGGTTATGGACGTCCTATAATTCATGTGGATGTCTAGATAAAGGTTGGAATTAGGGTTTTAAGGTTTCCTAGGGTGCGATGACCTAATCTAAGGGTGGCTAAGGCTTGGGGAAGTTTCTAGGCTATCCTAGGGCAAGGATGGACCTAAGTTCTTCACATTTTACTGCTTTATTCCTACTTAATAGAGTAGCATACCTTAACTCCCTTACATTATTATATACTACATCTAATCTAGGTCTTCTGCTCCAGCTCTGCTGTAACACCAGTTATTCTTCTATTCTTCAAATCCAGCTTCAAATCTAGCTTATTACCTATAATTGACATAATGCACCTAATCAGCACATTATAGCATTATTTTATGCATAGCTAAAAGAAAGCAGTAAAGATGAAAATAATGCTTATGCATGCATGAACTACTCTAACTTATGCTAAGTCCTAGCCTAGGTTGGGTCATTTAAGACCTATGATTGTTGCGTAGTCAGTCCCATAAAATCAATCCCCCATATGTCGAAAATTTCGCATACAAGAATTGGTTGCAAGGGGATCATATCATGGTGGGTCATGTTGCCCAATGTCTGGCAACGAGTGCATGCCCTACAATGATTATACGCATCTTTGAAAATCATGGACCAATAGAAGCTGCACTGGACGACTTTCGCTGTTGTTTTATGAGTTGAAAAATGTCCATCACATGCCTGGTCATGGCAGAAAGACAATATGTCTTGAATTTCTACTTCCGTGACACATCGTCGAATGTCTGATCAGCACCAATGTGGAAAAGATACGGGTCTTCCCAGAAGTAATACTTGGCATCGGATGGCCTTCGGCCAATCAGATGGGATCTGATGTGATGCCAGGTAGTTTACTATATCAGCAAACCATCGAAGCCCTGTATTGATAGTTAGAAGGTGCTCATCAAGAAAATGTTCCGTGATGGGTCCGAAGGGGTCGATGATCTCAAAAGGAAGGTAGGACAAGTGATCAGCTACCATGTTCTGTTTTCCCGCTTTATCGTGAATCTCAAGGTCAAATTCTTGCAACAACAAGATCTAGTGGATTAATCGAGGTTTCACGTCCTTCTTTGCAAGGAGATGCCTCACAGTTGTGTGATCTAAGTAAATGATAACACGAGAACCCAGGAGATAAGATCTAAATTTTTCCAGGGCAAATACTACGGCTAGCAGCTCTTTCTCAGTAACTGTGTAGTTACGCTGAGCCTCGTCAAGTGTCTTGCTAGCGTAGTAGATGACCACGGGTTTCCTATCAATTTTCTGCCCAAGTACCACTCCTACAATGAAATCAAATGCATCGCACATGATCTCAAAGGGTTGAGACCAATCAAGGGACTGTAGGATCGAGGCTTGGGTAACTCGATCACGGAGGATTTCAAATGCTTGAGTGCATTCCTTGGAGATTTCGAAAGGTACATCCTTAGAGAGTAGAGTGGTCAGGGGGCACGCGATCTTTGAGAAATCAGGAATGAATCGACGGTGGAAACTGACGTACCCCAGAAAAGATTGGATGTCCTTGATCGAGCTAGGAATAGTGAGTTTGGAAATCAAGTTCACCTTGGCTCGATCGACTTGGATGCCCTTTTCTGAAATGAGGTGTCCCAGGACAATTCCTTTAGGCACCATGAAATGGCTCTTTTCTCAGGAAAGAACCAGATTCACGTTAATGCACTGCCTGAGGATTTGGACCAAGTGCGGGAGACAATCGTCAAATGATTCTCTAAATACTGAAAAGTCATCCATGAAGACTTCCAGATAATCACCTACCATATCTAAGAATATGGCAAGCATGCACTGCTGAAATGTAGCAGGTGCATTGTAGAGACCGAACGGCATCCTTCAAAATGCGTACGTCTTGAAGGGGCAGGTGAAAGCGGTCTTTTCTTGGTCCTCAGGATGGATTTCCACCTGGTTATAACCGAAGTACCCATCTAAAAAGCAGAAGAAGCTATTTCCCGCTAGTTTCCCGAGGATTTGATCAATAAATGGGAGTGGGAAATAATCCTCCTTCGTGGAGGAATTGAGTCTTCTGTAATCAATGAAGACTCTCCACGAGTTCACCACACGGGTCGGTATGACTTCTCCAGTTTCAATCGTAATAACGGTGAGTCCTGCCTTCTTAGGCACAACCTGGATTGGACTCACGCACCGACTATCAGAGATCAGGTAGATGATCCCTGCATCTAACCACTTAATGATCTCCTTTTTCATGACCTCCTACAGATTAGGATTCAAATGTCTCTGCATTTCACGGGAAGGTCATGTGCCTTCTTCAGTGTAGATATGGTGTGTGCAATAAGAGGGGCTGATACCAATCAAATCATCAAGAGTCCACCCAATGGCTCTACGATGTTGCTGGAGAACAGTAATCAGATGGGATTCCTGGTCAGGTGTGAGTCTAGAGTTGATAATCATAGGAAATGTCTGATTGGAACCCAAAAAGACGTACTTTAGATGGTCGGGAAGAGGCTTGAGTTCCAAAACGGGGTTATTAGTAGAAACGGGTGGTTTAGGGTGTGTGTCAGGAGCAAGGGAAGGAGTTATGGGTGTATCTAAGTCAGATTCAGACTCCTCTGATTGCGGGTTTTGATCCTCTTGTGGTTGATCGGGAGTGATCAGGTTGTCCTCAATATATGGTTCATCAACCACGGCCTTGATATCACATATTTATTCTATAACTCTGCAATTAATCCCTTGTTGGGCCTTAAAGATGTCAATTTTCAGTGTTTGGTTCCCGAATTTCAGTTCAATTTGGCCCTCCTCACAATTTATATTGGCCCTAGTAGTGGCCAGAAAGGGTCTCACTAGTATAATTGGTGTATCCCTTGGGTTTTCAGGTGCATCCATATCTAGGACTAGAAAATCCACCGGGAAATAGAAATCCCATACCCTAACAATGACATCCTCGAGTACTCCTTTAGGTGACTTAATAGATCGGTCTGCCAACTGTAATGTCACCTCTGTCGGTTTATGCTTAGATTCCTCAAGGTGGTCAATGAGGGATGTAGGTATTAGGTTTATGGAGGCACCTAAATCTAATAAAGCTTTGTCGAATTGGGTATCACCAATGGTACATGAAATCAGGGGAGTACTTCGGTCTTTAGCCTTAGGTGGGAGTTTGCTCAAAATTATAGAGCTATCTTGCTCTGACAGTATGATCGGACTCCCACTTTTGGTTTGCGGCTTATGCTTGGTGTACACACATCCTTCAAAAATTGTGCGTAAGCCAGTACGTGGTGGGTTGCATCCATCAAGGGGATGTTTACATGGACCTATTCAAAGAGCTTGACCAGATCCTCCTTAGGAGCCACAGGTTTGTTTGTCCTCTTTCCCTTGGTCAAGGCCTCGGGAAATGGAACCTTGGTTGGTTCCTCTAGAATAGGTCCAAGTTCTTGATTTGGGACAGGGGTGTCCTAGATAAACCTAGGGCTTGGGTTACTACCAGGCTTAGAGTGGCTTGGATAAGGTGGGTCTTGTGTTGTTTTACCTCTACGGGTTGTTACAGAATTCAGTCCTGCCTGGTTTTGGTTTGGGGTTGGTAAAATAGGTGGCTACTGTTGAAATCCTGCATAAGATGTCGAAGCTTCCATCTCGTCGGGTGATGGAACGGAAGGGGCCTAATAAATCATGTGGGCTTGGCCCGGATTTGGGTTCATAACGCACTTCTGGTTTGGCACGTTATTTGGATTCGGCAGAGGTTGCGAAGGGAGTGTGCCAGGTTGGCAGGAATTCACCATCTGGGAGAGTTGATCGCGAACCTCTGTGATCTCATCCTTGTGCTATTTTTGCATAGCCGCATTCATCTTCTGAATGTCAGCCAGAGTCTGAAGTATAAGAGTCATTTGATCTGCTTGATTTGGCCCAGATTAATAGGTAGGGTTGGGCCGAGGCTGAGGCGGCTAATATGGACGAGGAGCTTGTGGACGGGGTTGATAAGGTGGTCTTTGATTCTGAGTATTTCCCGCCCACAGGAAGTTGGGATGATTCCGCCATCCAGGGTTATAGGTATTAGAGAATGGGTCATTCTGGATGGCGTTGAGGTCCTCGTAGGTCTGACGAACCTCAGGAAAATCAAAGTACGAGGGTTCATAGTTCCCCTAACTAGAGTAGGTCAGATCAAAGTTTCCTCCGATCTTAGCGTCAGACGGGGGTGGATACGGGTCCATCCCCTGAGAAGATCGGTGATAGATGTTACGCACAGTTTCTCTCCCAAGAGGTGGCTATGCAAACAGGTTTTGCGCAGAGGTGACTCGCTGCAGATGTCGAGTCAACTCATCCACCTTCTTCTCTATGATAGAGACCTTGTCCAACCGACTGGCCATCAGTTCCAAGTCGACGATGCGGACAGGCCCTACATCTCATGTGCTCCCCTTGGATTCGTCAATGCGCGAGCATTCATCCAGTCGAATAAGCCTATCGAGTCATTATTGATGGAGTTCTCACACATATTCTCGAGAATCTCCCACACAGTGTCTTCGTGTTGACCCATGATATTTCCTTCACAAGTTGCATTGAAGAATAAGCGGATGTCTTCATGGAGTCCCTGGTAAAAAGATAGGACTTGTTCCCATTTAGGAACTCCGTGATGGGAGCACTTTGGCATGAGATCCAAGAAATGGTCCCATGCCTCATGAAGAGGTTCTCCAGATTGCTGGGTGAAGTGTGTGATCTGGTGGCGCAAGGCATTCATCCTACCAACTGGGAAGAACTTTTCCAAGAATTCGAATTGCAGTTCAACCCATGTGTTGATTGGATGCGTCTGAGTCTGATACCAATGAGCTGCCTTGTCCATGAGAGAGAAGGAAAACATCTTCATAAGAAGAATATCCTGATTTTGTACATCTGACCCGAAGGTCTGGGCCAGATGTTTTAGTTGTTTGATGTGTTGGAAGGGATCCTCAAAATTAAGCCTATGAAACTTTGGAATAGCATGAATCATGTTGGGCTTGAGTTCAAAATCAGGACCTCCAACTAGGATTTGGACTTGAGGTTCGATCGCCACCGCAGCGGGATTATAGTGATCTCGCATCATAGGACGCTGCGGCAGGTTCACAAAGTTTTGAAATAGATCATTCAGGCACTGGAGTTGGTGTTCAAGATTGTTCTCTTCTTCAACTAGTTGTGCCATGATGATGGAAGAAGGAGAATTGGGTTCTGATGAATCAGAGGAGATGTCTATGTGGTGGGGTTGCTACATAAACATGGACGTCGAGGCTTGGCCTCGACGGGAGTGGATTGCTAAAGGAGGTCTTAAGGATGGTCTTAAGAGCCTCCAACTGAACATGCACTGAAGGTTTGGATGAGAGAAGAACGTGCTGGACCCAATCAAGACACCCAAAAATTTGGATGACTATAGAGGTTCAGGGCGGATGATACCCCTTAGTTAGAAAAGCCATCCACCTGAGAAATACCTAGGCAGCCAGAGAGGGAGTCCCGCAAAGACCCCTACATGGTAGAGCATCCCCACGAGTTACAGGGTTTCCCCCTCCTGACCTCTCTTGTCACTAAGATTCCAGGTAGACCAGAATGGGGACCTTGACCTCTTAAGTCTACCTCTTTTATTTAAGATCAAAGGTGCTTAGGATTCCACTTGAACTTTAGATGTTTTGAGTGCAAAAGTGACCTAATTTCAAGGTTGGGTGACCCAACAAGAGGTCAACTTCACCTATTTATCCTTTGAGAGCTTTAGGTCCTTTCTTTTAGGGTTCAAATGAAATTAAGAGCTTGAATTTTAGGGTTTCTCTTGAATAAGTCTTTTCAACCAAGGTTTAGGCACACCACTTTTTGGAATAGTTGATTCTTTGCTTAGAAAGATGTGTCTCTAAAATCCTAAACTGGAATCCTTAAGTTGGCTCTAATTTTGTTCCAATTTAGTTGCCACAAATATGGTATCTAGGGCTCAATCAAGAAGGTGGTAGCCCTAGTTACCTTAAATGGATGCACAAATCAATATTTGTTAAAATCAAAATCAAGCAACTTGGGTGAATTAACTAAAGATTGAAGGTAGGTAGCCCTAATTGATTTTTATCTTTGTTCTTTCCTTTTTAGAATGAGGGGATTAAGAGAAAGGTCTAATCAGAGATTACCTGCCCCAGGTGTGTTTGCTGTGCGACTGTCTTCTTTTCAATCTTTTCCCCTGAAACAATCACAACAAAAGAGATATATCAAGTTAGTATCAAATCAGAAATTGTGATCAAGATTTCTAAATCGCCTGCTGCTCCTTGTCAACGATGCCAAAATATTTGACAAGGTGAGATCAATGTTAAAATTAATGCATTGTAGTATAGTTGAAATCACTCGAAAATAAATAAATTTTATTACTCGAAATTGTAAATCCGAGGTCGAACACATGGAGCAAATTGGGGTTTAAAAATCAAGAACACAACTTTGAGAAATTGAATATAATAAGCAATGAGAAATTGAAAGGGAGATTCTCTGAGAAATCTCCTCCAGTTTGAACACAATCAGAGGCCCCATTTGGCACCCAATCTCTCATTCAAATGCATGAGAGATTTGGGTGTCATTCGACCTTCTATCTTCGGCGAGGTTGCCATGCTTGGAAGATTGGCTTCCAAGCACAAAACCTTCTGCCAGGGCCTATAAAAGCACACCCAGATCAACCCACAACCTCCAAGATTGAAATTGGCTTGAGAAACCCTCTATTTCTTCTCTTCCTCCTCCGATTAGTAACTCAGCAAGCATCAGTGACTCCTCTCTCTCTCCCTCATATTTTTGCCACAATAACAGTGGTAGGGTTCTCTTCCTCCTCTTCGTCCGCGTCGCATCGCACCATCTGACATTCTTACAGCCCCTTCGTTGTTGCCACCCTCCTCCACTAAGTGCTTCGTCTCAGATGACAGCAACATGAGCCGGCTGCCATCTCTGCCTCCCTTGTCCTTAGGTTAGGTTCGTTTCACTTCTCTCTCCCTCCTCTTCCTGTTCCCCCTCTTTATTTTTTGAAACTATCCCTCGATGCCACAAGTCACCACCACCTTCCTCATCTCCGTCCAAACCTCCGGTAAGGTGTTCCCGCCGCTCCACGCCTCCATCCGCCTTGCCAACTACCCCATAAGCATCGCGACACCTCACTGACCACAAACCCTCACTCCACTCACTGCGCCAAGCCCCCAGAACTCCCCCCGAACACACCCACTTTTGCGCACCTAGGGTACCCTAGGCATGCACACTCCAGCCACCCCATGCCATGCTGACCCTCGCACTACCTTCGCCGTGTCTAGGCGAAGCTGTCTGAATATTCTGACTTGGCCGCAAGGCCATTTTCAGGGTTGACAAGTTTAGAAACCCGCCGCCATTAATGCAACAAGGAGCTTGCTTGGGAGCCTCACCCAGGTCTCCTCGCTCCAGGCTACAGGTCCCAAGTTGCACGGACTGCCTTCGCGCACAACCCCAGCCAAGCGATTGGCACTAAAGACCCCGCAGCTGCTGCATTCAGGGAAGCTCCTGCTACGGCCGTTCGCAAAGGAAGGTGGGACAACATAGTCCCACCTCGTAAGATTGTGAGCGGGCGCCATGAGATAAATTGTAAAAGTGCATTAGGCTTACCACCTCCTGCCTCATCCGTGACCCACTGCCCGCGGACCTAGCCTAACCCATATACCCGACCTGCACTCCTCGCCCACCACCGCACGCCAGTGGGCCTGGTCCTGGGTGCGTGTACTCGACTCGATTACCCGAGAAGGCTCTGGGAAGAGTAAGCCTAAGAGAGAAAGAGAAAGAGAGATCACGGGGGTGGGTAGGGGTAGGTTTTGCTCTCTCACAAAAGAGAAGAAAAGCCAAGGAAGAAGAGGGCTGAAGCCAGCAACGCTAAGGAAGGAGAAGGCAAGGACTGAAGAGGAAGAAGCTAAAGAAGGGTTGAGGAGAAGGAAAGAAAGAAGAAGAAGAAGCCCAGAAGGAGGAGTCGCAGAGACAGAAGGAAAAGAAAAAGAAGATGAAAAGAAGAAGAAGCCAAAGGCAAAAGAGAAGGAGAAGAAGCTAAAGGCAAAAAGGCAAAGGCACGAGAACAGAAGAAAGAAAAGAAAAGAAGAAGAAGGAATCAGCCAGAGACAGATCAAAGAAGAGAGAAAAAGAAGAAATAAAGCACTGTAGCATCTATAAGTTTAAGATGTCTAATTCACAAATCAGACGTCCATTTTCTTTTGTGCTTGTCTTCGTATATTGACTTTTTTATTCTCTTGTGCTTACATTTCTTGCATTATAACTCTGATTTTTCATTGCATATTATATTCAATTTGAAAGTTGTGCTTGGATTCCTTAGGTCCAAATTAGGTTTGTACCAAAATTTGGACCTAAGGGGAATTCATCTTGACCTACTTTGCAAATAGGTCCAGCCCAATCACATTTCTATCCCTAACTTTTGAAAACTTCTGCAGGCCCCCCTATCTTTGTCTTCGTTCTTTGAAATTAGGCCCCTCCGCCATTATAGCGGAGGGAATCCTACTCCGGCGATGAATCAAAGGCAAGATCTCTCTGATTTCTCAAAGAATCCCCTTCAAAATTGAAAGGGAGATTCTCTAAGAAATCTCCTCCAGTTTGAACACAATCAAAGGCCCCATTTGGCACCCAATCTCTCATGCGAATGCATGAGAGATTTGGGTCTCATTCAACCTTCCATCTCCGGTGAGGTTGTCGTGCTTGGAAGCTTGGATTCCAAGCACAAAACCTTCTACCAGGGCCTATAAAAGCACACCCAGATCAACCCACAACCTCCAAGCTTGAAATTGGCCAAAGAAACCCTCTATTTCATCTCTCCCCCTCCAATCAGTAACTTAGCAAGCTCTGGCGACTCTTCTCTCTCTCCCTCGTCGCTCTGCCACAATACCAGTGGTAGGGTTCTCTTCCTCCTCTTTGTCTGCGTCGCACTACACCAGCCAACGTCCTTGCAGCCCCTTCATTGTCGCCGCCCTCCTCCACTGAGTACTTCGACCCCGGCAACGGCGCCAAAATGTTTGACGAGGCAAGATCAATGTTAAAATTAATGCGTCGTAGTATAGTTGAAATCGCTCGAAAATAAATAAATTTTATTACTCAAAATTGTAAATGCGAGGTCGAACACAGGGAGCAAATTAGGGTTTAAAAATCAAGAACACAACTTTGAGAAATTGAATATAATCAGCAATGAAAATCAGAGTTAATGGAAAATGTAAATATAGCCACAAAATATCAATGTATATGAAGAGAACAAAAAAAAATGGACGACTGATTTTGTGAATCAGACGTTTTAAATTGGTGGCTGCTACAGTGCTATTTCTCTTCTTCTCTTCTCTGTCTCTGATCTCTATCTGGCTTCCTTCTTCTTTTCTTCTTTGATTTCTTCATGCCTTAGCCTTCTTTTGCCTTTAGCTGCTCTGGCCCTTGTCTTCTTCTTTTTCCTTTCCTTCTATCTCTGTGGCTCCTACTTCTTCTTGGCTACTTCTTCTTCTTTCTTTCTTTTCTTCTATCTCTGCGGCTCCTCCTTCTTCTTGACCTCTTCTTCTTCTTTCTTTCCTTCTCTTCAGCCCTTCTTCAGCTTCTTCCCCTTCAGTCCTTGCCTTCTCCTCCCTTAGCATTCTCCGGCTTCAGCCCTCTTCTTCCTTGGCTATTTCTTCTTCTCCTTCCCTACAAGAGACAGCAAAACCTACCCCTACCCACCCCCGCAATCTCTCTTCCTCCTCTCTTATGCTCGCTCTCCCAGAGCCTTCTCACGTAATCGGGTCGGGTACACGCACCCGGAACTAGCCCCACCGGCGTGCGGTGGTGGGCGAGGAGTGCAGGTCGGGTATACAGGTCAGGCCAGGTCTGCGGGCAGTGGGTCACGGACGAAGCAGTGGTAGGAGAGAGGGACCCCACCCCGTGGTCAGGAGGTGATAAGCCTATTACACTTTTGCAATTTATCCCACTGCAGCAGCTTGTCAGCTTCTCCCACCTTCCTTTGCAAGCGCTCGCAGCAGAAGCTTCCATGATTGCAGCTGCTACATGGGTGTCAGTGCTAATTGCTTGGCTGGGGTTGTGCATGAGGGGATTCCGCGTGACCAGGGGCACTTCACCTAGAGCAGAGAGACCTAAAGGAAGCTTGCAAGCAAGCTCCTCGCATGCGTCAATGGCGGCGAGCCTCCAAACCTGTCCACACGAAAAAGGCCTTGCGGCATCATTAGAAAACATAGACAGCTTCACCGAGACACGACGAAGGTAGTGTAGGGGTCGGCGTGGCGTGGGGTGGCCAATGTGTGCATGCTTAGGGCACCCTGTGTGTGCGGAAGTGGGTGTGTTTGGGGGGAGTTCTGGGGGCTTGGCACGGTGAGTGGAGTGAGGGTTTGTGGTCAGCGGAGTGTGGCGATGCTTATGGGGTAGTTGGTGAGGTGGATGGAGGCATGGAGCAGTAGGAACCCCTCGCCGGAGGTCTGACCGGAGGTGGAGAAGGTGGTGGTGACTTGTGGCGTCAAGGGATAGTTTCAAGAAATAAAGAGGGGGAACAGGAAGAGGAGGGAGAGAGAAGTGAAACTAACCTAACCTAAGGATGAGGGAGGCAAGGATGGCAGCTGGCTCATGTTGCCATCGCCGGAGATGAAGTACTCAGTGGAGGAGGGTGGCGACGATGAAGGGGCTGCAAGGATGTCGGCTGGTACGGCACAACGCAGATGAAGAGGAGCAAGAGAACCCTGCCACTAGTATTGTGGTAGAGGGATGAGGGAGAGAGAGAAGAGTCGTCGAAGCTTGCTGAGTTACCGACCAGAGGGGGAGATATGAAATAGAGGGTTTCTCTGGACAATTTCAAGCTTGGAGGTTGTGGGTTGATCTGGGTGTGCTTTTATAGGGCCTGGCAGATGGTTTTGTGCTTGGAAGCCAAGCTTCCAAGCACGGCAACCTCACCGGAGATGGAAGGTCGAATGAGACCCAAATCTCTCATGCATTCGCATCAAAGATTGGGTGCCAAATGGGGCCTCTGATTGTGTTCAAACTGGAGGAGATTTCTCAGAGAATCTCCCTTTCAATTTTGAAGGGGATTCTCTGAGAAATCAGAGAGATCTTGCCTTTGATTCATCACCGAAGTAGGATTTCCTCCACTATAATGGTGGAGGGATCCAATTGAAAAGAATGAAGCAAAGATAGGGGGGTTCCTGTAGAAGTTTTCAAAAGTTAGGGGTAGAAATGTAATTAGGTTGGACTTGTTTGCAAAGTAGGTTAAGATGAATTCCCCTTAGGTCCAAATTTTGGTAGAAACCTAATTTGGACCTACGGAATCCAATGGTGAAGTTGGATTTTTTTTTTGACCACATTTGACTGGACAATTTGCACAAAAATTCAATTTAGGGCAAATATTTGACTAAGACAACAATTTAGGTCAAAATAGGTTCTAAGGGCCAAAATGAAGGTTTTAAACCCTAGAGGATATTTTTTCATGATTTTTAGAGGGTTTAGGTGAATTTTATCCTGACTAGAACCTTTTTAAATTAAGTGGGTCTATTTTAGGGTTACAAGAAGTCATTTAATTCCTAGAATTCGCATGAACCCTTTTCTGTCTGAACCAACCCACTTTTTATCTTGTTAAGACCATTTGACCTGTGTTTAGCCCATGAGAAAACCCGTTGTTGTACTATAATGGTAAAATTACAGTTTTACCCCATGTTTCTTATTTTTCTCTCAGAATGGTTATTCAATGAGTTAAGAACTCCAGTTGGTTATGTAGGAGCTTTTGTTCTCTTTTCTGGGTCAAAATGAGCTAGTTAGGGCTCATAATGGTGTTCCCATCAGGAGTGTACTACAATGAATGCATATTAAAACTCCTCGATTCGTGTTACAACAGCAAGAAGAATTTGAAATAAGTTTAATGGGAGAGTTAAAGTATTTCCTTGGATTGTAAATACATCAACTAGAAGATGGAGTTTACATCAACCAATCCAAGTATACCTTTGATATCTTGAAGAAATTCGGGATGGATAGCTCTAAAGGTAAAAGCACTCCTATGGGAATACATACAAGTTTAGATTTGGATGAAAAAGGTAAGTCCATTGACCAAATTAAATTTAGAGACATGATTGGTTCATTATTATACTTAACTACAAGTAGACCTAACATTATGTTTATTACTTGTTTATGTGCTCATTTTCAAGTTGATCCAAAAGAATCACATTTAATCGTAAAACATATTTTTTGATATCTTAAGGATACAAGCAATTATTGTTTATTTTATCCAAAATCTCCGACCCTAAAACTATCCACATTCAGTGATGCTAACTATGCCAGTAGCAAAACTGATCGGAAAAGTACAAGTAGTACTTGTCACTTTCTTGGAAACAATCTTCTCTCTTGGTTTTCTAAGAAACAAAACTATGTTGCTCTTTCAACTATTGAAGCCGAATATATTTCTGTAGCTTTGGCATGTTCGCAAGTATTGTGGATGAAGTAAACCTTAAATAACCTAGGATTAACTTTTTCTGGTATTAAAATATATTATGATAATACTAGTGCAATAAATTTTTCAAAAAATCCGGTTCATCATGCTTGTACTAAACATATCGATGTTCGTCATCATTTTTTAAGAGATAATGCCTTGAAAGGAGATATACAATTAGACTTTATAAATGCAAATGATCAATTGGCTGATATACTTACTAAGCCTTTGCAATTAGATCATTTTGTTACTATTAGAAGAAAGCTTGGTATTTGTAAAATGAATGATTTATAATATTTTTATTGTTTAGATACTTGACATGCTAGTTTGGATGAATGTTTGTATGCTATGTTTGAATATTTTTGGGTATGCATTTTCCATGCTAGTTTGGATATTTTGGGTATGCATTTTTGGGTATGTAATTTATAGTCTTTTTGTGTTTTCCAAAGGGGGTGAATATTCTGGACTTGCATAACTATCATCGAATTTTATTTAAGGGGAGTTCCAAGTATTTTATTCATGTATTTTATGCAAATTTTATTTATCTATGCAATATTTTGTAAAACATCAAAAAGTGAGAGGCTGTTACTGCAAAGCAGCAATTAATCTTAATTTTGATCGTAATACAAAATATAAAGTTGCTTTATCTGTGTTGAGATGCTTGCAGCTTAGGTAAATCATCATTCTAAAGCATCACTTGTTTAAATGGATTACAAACATTTTATGTGTTATATGATTGAAGCATCATATTTCAAGAAGCTCAATTTTTTCAAGGAGATGGCTAAGAAGATCAAGCTACATCAACATTAACATCTTCAAGGAGATTATCAAAGAATAAGTTTAGCTCTTGTATTATTTTATTTTCATGGATCTTATGTAAAGAGCCACTTAATAAAATTAACACACAAAACACCTTCTAGAATGTAGAGCATTTTAGTCATTTAACCATTCATCAAGAAGAGTAGTTATTTAGATTAGAAAATATGTTTAAAATGTTTTAAAAATTCATAATTAATTAGTGACCAATGTTTAAAGGGTTAATTATTCATGAGGAAGAAACCCTTAGCCAAGAGATAGCTTTCAAATGTTTCATTTCTTGTAATTGCCTCTTAATCGATTAAAGTTTTGTCTTAATCAATTAATCGAAGATGGGAAGCTACATTCATTTCCAAGGACTTTTTCTAATTTGTTAACATTTTCTTTAATTGGTTAATTGACTGAGAATATGACCTTTGAGGGTCCAGTAGCCTCAATTAAACGATTAAGGGGCTTTCTTAACCGTTTAATTTTGACCAAAATTAAATTGTCACATCTTTTCAAAGTGTTGGTTATTGGAAATTGTTTCAAATGGCTAGTGCATGGTTTTAAAGAAGTTTTCAAGGCTTCAAATGGTTGTATAAATATATTATGAAGTTTCCAAAGCAACATATAAGCTATCAATCATTTGCAAACACTCTTAAGAAGCTCTCTAAAGATCATTGTGTTCAAAGTGCTTCTATTGCTTCCAATTGTGTTCTAAGGCTTTCTACTCCACTTCCTTCACATCGAAAATTCATTTTTCATAAAAGGGAAGTTAAGGGAGTATTTCTCACATCTTATAGCACATTGAATTACACATTCATATATTTATTGTGGCTTTATAGGATTGTTATTGTACAATTTCTTTTTATTTGATCTTGTACTTGGGTGCCTTGGTGTAGGCTTCCTGTTCTCGAAGAGAACAAAAGGTCTACCTTGAGGTTTGTACAAGAAGACAAGCTTGGTGTAATTGAAGCTTACCATCCTCATTTTGAAGTGGTGAACTAGTGGATTATCTTACTTGGATAGCAAGAGAGAAATCCCAGTTAGGGACAACTAAGTAGAGGTTTTTACCCTTTGGGTTTCCTCTCTAAATTTGGTGTCCATCTTGTGGTGTGATTTTAATTGTATAATTTCTATATATTGCATAAATCACCCCCCCTCTTGTGCCATTTTCAAGTTCTTTGTAGAAGAACACTTGAGGGAAGGAGAGACCTGCAGGCCTTTTGGTGCAATTACATCCAGGACCTTATAGTGAAATGGTAGAGAAATAGTACAAAGGCCCATAAGTGATAGAAAATGTCACCAATAGGTACCTAAAAATTTGCAAATAGGTCCCTTATGAATTCTAATGCATATAATGTGAAGGCTTGTGTATATACCAAGGAGCTAAATGTAAATCACTAATTTCAAGGTCCAAATGTGGTCAAATCTCAATGAAGTTTTTATGGCACATATTTTGAACATTTTAGAAATTAATCCCACAGTTGATTTCTGAATTTGTGATCAAATTGATGCTTAATTGACTTTTAATACATCCATTTACATATTTGATATAGAATCTCTCAAATGTGACCTAATTATGCCATTTTAACACAAAATTGGTGTTTTAGGTCATTTTCCTTAATTCCTACACTTAACCCATTTTTTGTGTTAATTTGATAGTGTTTAACCTAGTTTCTAGCTTAACTTAGGCATTTTAGCTATGATGAGCTACACCTTATCAACTTCCCTGATGATAAGTATTCTGGTGCTAAGTGCCAAAGACTACCCTGATGATAAGTAGTCTAGTGCTATGTGCCAACAGTCCCACGGACAGCTGTTGTTACATGGGAATCCTAGTGATCCAAAAGTTTTCCCAATCCAAAGTCCCCAACAATTGCTTCCAAATCTTCATCAAGAAGTATGTTGATAGCTTTCATGCCACGATGGATTATTTTTGGGTCACATTTCTCACGCAAGCATGTTAAACTTTGCGATGTTCCTAATGCAATTTTTTTTCTTTGAGACCAATCTAATACAGGATTGTAGGGGTAAATAAGGATTTGCTCATTCTCTATTGTGCAAAGCCAGAGCCTGAGTAGATTCCTATGGATAACCAAACTTATCAATTCAACCTCTACAACTGAACCTCACCACCAACAATGTTATAATCTTTTAGCCTTCTAACAGCAACAAGGGTGCCATCTTGCAAGCATCCCTTGTACACAATTCCAAAATTGACCTTTCCTAAATATGCTTTGAACTAAAATGGCTACTTGTTATGCGAAGCTCCTTGAAGGAATATTTTTTTAACTGACCCAAGCAAACTTCTTGATCATATTGTTCATTGACGTCAAAAAAAAAAAATTCGATTGTTTTGGTATTGCCACCAAAGAAATAGTCTAGACTCAATGATAACTGCATCAACAGAACCACTTGTGCAATGTGCAATTAGTAGTTTATGCCTTTTGATACTATGCTAATATACAAAGGTACTGTAGGTTTCATCCCTTTTGTTTTTCTTTTCTATATTATATAAGATACATAAACGTAACATTTTCGTATACTACAACAAAAATAAGGGAATTTATAGTGTTAATAAAAATCAAATTTATTCTATTAAGCCAAAAGTATATATAGTCTCCTTACAAGAAAATTGATAAAAAGTGAATAAATATTGAAACAAAATTTTAAGTATCTATCTTTACAAAGTAGTAAAAAATAAGAAACAAAAGCCAATAAGAAATAACTGAACATCCTAGGATGGACATAACATTTCCCCAAAATTCAAATTACAAGTTGCATCACTGTTATGAAACAAGCAAAAACTTAATGTCATGTAATTATTTATATAATTCTATTCTCCTTAAACACCCTCCCATTTCTTTGTTTAAAGTAAAGAAATTCAAGAAGCATAAATACTAAAAAATGGATGTTCCAACTTGGAACCAAAAATGGATAGCCGAATCAGGAATCAAACTTGAGTCTGTTCCATGGAAGGGTGCCATTCTACTACCATACCACTGGTGCTATTCATGTTTCATGAACTTAAAATAGCATAAGCTAAGAGTGTTAAGAAGATGAATAATCTCAAAGTCATTCCTAATAATTTGGAAATAATAATGATGCAAAAATGGCTATATCAAGATTAATTTTTCATTATTCGTCAAGGACTTACATTAGCATTTTCATGGTACAAATAGTTATACTGACTGTTGCCTCCATAGAAATTTCAATGTATAGGTCTAATTAAGCAGTGAAACTTGAAATAAGAAAATGATACCATAGTTTCAAGGAAATACATGACTACGTATAGAAATTGTGTATATATAGATTATTTACCATGTTGCTTTCAGGAAGGGCAACAAATTGGTTGACTAGTGGCCCAAATTCCTCCTTTTGAACACCTCTGTAGCACATGTTGGATGCACGAGTACTGCAAACATGCACTTTGATCGCTTAATTACAACCCATTTCAATCACCAAATTACTCGTGATTTGTAGCCCCAATTCTTGCAGCCACCAGTTATCTTGAATCATAGTGAATTCTAATATTTTCAGAGAAAGAATACCCAAACCCTAAAATTTATCAAATATAGAATTCATAAAAATAAATTAAAAATCAAGTTGAGAATCTCCTTTCCAAAGCCAACATTACTTGCATTTTTTGAAGCCATGATGAAAATGGTCAATTTTATATGTTGATCCATGATGGGCAGCTATTAAATAGCAAATATGGGTAGTAGAATGTGAATGATTTAGACAATGAGCAGCATGTAACATGGCAACAGAAAGGTAATGGGCTAAAAGATGATGCATTTTTAGAACAGCAGCAGTAGCACCAAAATATTTATGGACAGAGTTGTGTTTTCACAAGTATGTATTGTAGGATAGGATCTCCCCCTTGTTTCCCTGCTCTTTCCTTGGTAACCCCATGTCTACAATGTGCACAATAATTGCCAGAGGAAATGCTTCTTAATCTAACTAACTTGTGATTCTGATCCTTGTGATGATGAAACTTGCACAATCTTCCACTCATGACTAGATGCACTGTGGCTTGAATTAATATGTAGATTACTAAATAGATGAGACACTCTTGATGCATAATTACATATTTTGTTTCCAGATGAAGTTAAATGTTAAGATTGAATACTTGATGTCTGATATGAAAAGATAAATGCTTGTAATTATTGGTACAATTATTGGCACCAAAGATTACGACTTGTGATTATTATCCAGCATTGTGAATTGTGAGGTCCAGAGTACTGAAATCCTCTAGCTCTTTAGACATGGACCAAATGCACTTGCCACCCGCGTAGTTATCACACATATACTAGCTATGCTATATACATAACAGATGCCATCATCTATCTGTTTTCCACAATCACCTAGTTGTACACTAGTCATTTATTCATAGGGAAGTAGAGATATCTTAGTTGGATACACCAAAGTAGGTGCATTACCAAGAAAACCATCCACAGAAAATATATTGCTGCAAAACAAACAAAGGATAGAGCTTAGTGGGCCAACGTTTCAAGGACTTATTTAGTAGGAAGGTAATTGTTGCAGCCATAGATTGATGAGAATAAGATTATTAAATATGAATTACTTAGTTCACACTTACATGTTGTACATGAACAAGTAGTGATATGCCCTGACAAAAATAATCTAGACTTTTACCCTGTTCTCTGGATCCCCGTTCAGAAACTAATCATTCACAAATAACTGATATTTTCATGTATATTACATTACGTTAGAGAAAGAGAGAGAGAGAGAGAATTCTAACATTGTCAAATATACTAAAAGGCACTTTCATCCTTTTAATACCTACAATCTAAAAGAATCCAACACCAAAACCAAAATATAGTTCTTTCCCAACATTCTAGTGGGGCCAGATACAGGGACATTTTGCCTCCATTCATATGTGCGATACAAGGACTTAGAGCTAAACAAAGAAGAAGAACAATCACAATCTTGTCCATGGCCAATACTCTCTTTTAAACTAAACCTTGTGATTAACTAAAATAGAAATGGGCATTTGAGTTTCATATAAGATATCCTAAGCAAACTACCCACATCTAAAGACATTTTTGTTTGACAAAAGGTCGATTAGCCACTCCAAAGATCTTGCATTCATCTAGGGAAAGTAATTAATTTAAAACGTCAAAACAACTTCAAAACTAAAAGACAGTCAAATCATTTTTTTTAATTCATAAGAAAAAAGTTATGCCTTGAATCCCAAGAATACCTATGCATTCCATAAATTATGACAATGATTCTCAAAAGTAAGAAAATTAATTTTCATAATGGTAAATTAGCAATACTTAGAAAAAGGAATTTTATTTTCTCGGCTAAATATCCACAAAGCTTCTTAGTCCCTAAATTTGTAATTATTGTGATACAACAAGAAAAAATGTCATAAATTCTACCAATTTACAACACATGTTGGTGTTTGGTACTAAGAGGAGAAATTCACTACAAGAAAGGTAGAAATAAGTCAAGGTGCACTCACCTTTTTGTCAGACTCCAACTTCTTGATCTACCATTGGATCCATGGAATACCTATAATGTTCTTCCTTTCTAAGTGTAAATTGAAGAAGAAACAAAGTATTAGGAAATAAAAGAGTCTTTCAAACCACATTTTTTGCATGTTCGATGTAATTGGCTATTGAAGAAATTAGAAATAGATTTCTATTGGTAGGAACGCACTGCATTTCCAGATGACACGATTCCCATTTTGGTTCACATGCAACACATAACATGTCCATCAAGTTGCAAGACAAGCTATGTTTTTTGATTAAGCTTGACGACCTCAAGTGTTTTCATCCTTTGCAATAAATTGTGGAATAGCTGGTTCATAAAAACTCTCCAAGAGTAATGAGAAAAAAGTATACTTATGCATAAACTTCAAAAATGAGTCTTTCTTTTTTTTCAAAAAGGATAAACGTCGCAATGCTGAATGAATCCAATAAATCACAAGGATAAAAGTGATTAGTGCCAGTATCAAACCAAGTTAGGAGGATGAAGATCCCATTGCGGCATTTCATCCAAAATCTCTCATGCAGCATGACCCTCACCTTCCCATCATGCCATTTCATCAAACACCTTGCCATCCGATCCCTACAATTACACACCACAGAAAATTACAAAGGTCCAATAGGATAGTTGCAATGAGAATCAGATGTAACCTTGTGCGAGCACAAGGGCCGACACGAAGAGTGTCAAAGTACACACGGCGAGAGAAACCCAGTGAGATCGATCAAAAGTAACCCTGAAGAATTGCAAGATTGATCGAGAGAACCCTGATGAGGTTAACCGAGAGAGATAATGAATGAGAGCATCCCAGTGAGACCAAGAGATCGATCAAGAATACTACAGTGACATCGATTGGGAGCGGGATTGATTAAGAGCACCTAGGGCAGGGCAAGATTGATTGAGGGTGAGAATGATTGAGATTGTGAGATCAATAAAGAGTACCCTGCTAAATGAGATTGATTGATCGCGAGTGGAAAAGGGTGAATGAGATTGAGATCCCCTTGTGCAATCAGAAGGGAAAAGGAACGAGGGAATGGGAATGGATCTTTATCATAGTTCTCACCTAAGACTTGTTTGCATGCCATTATGGAGATCTCAATTAATGAAGCCCCCATAAGATCAATGAAGCACAGCCACTAGGGATCCCTCCACCGGGCACCGATGCCCTCCCCCCACCACCCTTGTTGCCATGCAACCATGGGGACAAGAGATGCCCAAGAGGATCTCTTCTGCCATCTCCATCTTGCAAGTTGCCGTTGAGGTGGATGGTAGGGTGGAAGGCATCGAGTGAGATGTTGTCATCATAGGGGGAGGGAAAGGTGAAGGTAGTGGAGGGAAGGGAAGGGGGGAAAGGAAGGGAGAGGAGGTAGAGCTCGAAGGAGAGCGAGTTGGAGAGGGAGAGGTGCCAATGGAGGTGGGTCGAGAGAGATGTGGTTGATTAGGGTAGCTGATGGGAAGCTTTAGGGGTTAGGGAAGCATTTGTTTTTTTATTTTTAAATGGTGACCACCATAAACAAGCATCAGCGACATATAAAATGATCTATTAGTGATATAAATTAACTATCGGTGTAGGTAGACCGTTGGTGTAGGCCATTTATTTTGTAGCGATCTTGTATGACAACATGAGATATCTCAAATTTATTTCGTAGTTGAGGCATGCTTATTTAAACTTTATTAAAATGCGTTACATTCATATGTTTTTCTCTTTTAAAAGGAACAGGGCTCGATTGTCTTGTATGTTAAGCAGATTAATTTCATGAGAAAAGGAACCATCAATTTTGTGTTGTGTTGTATGAATTGAGGTGAAAGGAAAAAAAACATATATATCTTGTTCAGTTGTTGTAGTGGTGTGTTGACATCATTGAAACGCGTTAAGTTAAATCCGTCGTTATTGGATGTATTTGCGACATCAATTTGAAATGAAGATATGGATTAGGTGAGTCTAAGTGTTGAACACGAGGAGGCATAAAATCGGATTAGTTTGTCATTTTAGGGTGTCACAAAAATGTTTGTTTGCTTACGAAGAAATGAAAGAGAGAGAGAAAGTAGGGTTGAGACTTGAGATTATAGCATGGTGATTACTTAGCTAAACATGAAACATGACATGATGAAATATATTGCACAGGTAGGGTTGTTTTACAATTACAATGAAAGAGGAAAGCTTAAAACAATGTAAACATTAAACTAGAGTAGAGAAATGCAAAAGGGAGAGGCGAGGCAACCACGGTGGTGGATGGGGCTTCCATCGACTGCTCGACAACTCCGGAAGAGTGTGAAGTATGCATGGTAGAGCTAGGAAGAAGCTAGGAGTGAATGCTCTTAAATGGAGTAGGTGTGGGGTTTTTTATAGTGGAGAAGAGGTTTTTTAATCAGGTAGGGGTTTTAGCAACATCCATGACGTCGCTATACCCCTTCCAAAAATGTCGATGAAGCCTCCTTCCTGCAGGTCCATGTTTGCAAGAGAAATCGAGGTTTCAAAAACTGCATTGTAGTGTAGCCGAAATCGCTTTGAAAATAAATAATATTTATTACTCAAATTTTAAGTCCGAGGTCGAACACAGGAAGCAATATGGAATTCAAACTCAAGATCACAATTTGAATCAAAAATATAAGAGATTGCAACAATAATAATGTTAGGTATCAATTTGCAAAAAGAATGGAGTAAAATGGTGATTTAAATCACCAATTACTCCTCACAAATAGCAACTAAATCAACAGTATCAATAAACCCTCAAATATATGCAATCAGATGATCTAGGCTTGTATCAGACGGCTTAAATAGTCGGTTGCTACAATGCTGCTACAATGCTGCTTCCTAGAGACTCAAAGGTCTCTTTTCTCTGCTACTCTCTTTCTCTTCTTCCTTCTTTCTTTCTTTGCTTTCCTCTGATGCCTTCTTTCTTCTCCTTTCTTTCTTCTGCCTCAGGTCTTCTCCTCTTCTTTCTTTCTTTTGTGCACTACTTCTCCTGCCCTGTCTTCTCTTCTTCCTTTTGTTCTTCTTCTATTCTTCTCCTTCTTTTTCTCTTCCTGTGCAGCTCCCCTTCTTCTTCCATCTTCTTCTTTAACTCTTCTTCTTCACACAGAGGGGGATCCTTCTTCAAACGGCTAAGTGTCAGTCGTTATTCTCTGTAGCAAAACCCCCTGCCCCTGCACACGATCCTCTCTTTCTCTCCTTAGGTCACACTCTCCCAGAGCTTCCAACAGTACTGGGTTATTGGGTTTTGGACCTAAAGCGCACCTGGGCCTAGGGCTATGGGTGTGATCGCAACCGAGGAGTGGAGTCGAGTTAGGCGGGTCGGGTCTGCGCCAGGCCCACGGGGCATGGGTCACGGGCGAGGCACAGGTGAGTGGGTGAGCGAGTGACCTCACCCTCCAAGTGTCTGAGGTGATAACCCCAGACACTCTTTCAATTTATGCAGCTTCAAGCGCTCCTCAGTCCACGATGTGGAACTAAATCCCACAACCTTTCTCTACGTGAGGCTGCAGCTACTTCTTCACGTGATTATGGTCAAAGGCTCAGTCAAAGAGCCAAATTGGCTCCTTGGTTGGCTCTTGGAGATGTTCTGCTATGGCTGGAGCTTTGTATGGGGCCTGTAGGTGCTAGAACAGCTTCGAGATTTGCTCGAAGCTTTGTTAATGGCGGCCGAGGTAAAGAATACATGAAAATAAGAATACAGCCTTGCAACCAAGTTAAAGAGGTTTAGGAGCTTCGCAGGGATGCGGCGAAGGTGTGGGTGGCTATGGCATGCCGCGAAGGTGTGTATAGGTGGCTGGCGAAGACAGAATAGGTTGGAGATGATGGGTTTGTTTGGCAGGGAGTTCGAGTGGACGGGAAGGCTAACAGAGATAGGGGTTTTGTGTGCGGACGGACGGTAGTGCTTTTGGGAGTTGTGGCAAGGCGTGTGGATGAGTGTAGCATGTAGAGGACCTTGTCGAAGATGCTGCCGGAGATAGACAAGATGGAGGTAAGCGACGGCAATTGGTGGTTGTTGATGGGAACACCATCATGAGCCCTAACTAGCTCATTTTGACATAGAAAAGAGAATAAAAGCTCCTACATAACCTAGAGAAAGGCCTAATTCAAGGAATAACTATTCTGAGAAGAAAACATGAAACAATGGGTAAAACTACAATTTTACCATTGTAATACATCAATAGGATTTCTCAATGGCTAAACATAGGTCAATTGGACTTAACAAGAGGAAAAGTGGGATTGTTCAATCAGAAAAGGGTTATTGTAAGATCTAAGAATTAAATGATATTCTATAACCCTAAAATAAACCCACTTAATTTTACCAGGTTCTGGTAAGGATAAAAATCAACTAAACCCTCTAAATTCATGGAAAAATATCCCCTAGGATTTAAAACCTTCAAATTGGCCTTTGGAACATATTCTGACCTAGATAGGGGTCCTAACTCATTATTTGACCTAATTTGGGTTTTTGTGTAAAATATCCAGTCAAACATCGTCAAACATAACATCCAACTTCACCATTGGATCCTTAGGTCCAAATTAGGTTTGTACCAAAATTTAGACCAAAGGAAAGGTCATCTTGACCTACTTTGCAAAATAGTCCACCCAATTACATTTTGACCCCTAGCTTTTGAAAACCTTTGCGCAAACCCCCTATCTTCCTCGCCACTCTTTGCATTTAGGTCCCTCAGCCATTACAGTGGAGGAGTCCTATTCCAACGAGGATTTGATGAGGATTTCTCCCCAATTCCTCAGAGATCTCCTCTCAGATTTGGAAGGGGGATCCTCTGAGGAATTCCCTCTCGTCTGAATACAATCCCAAGATCTGATTTGCACCCAATCTCTCATGCGGACACTTGAGAGAAATGGGTATCATCTGCACCTTCCTTCTCCGGTGAGATTCTTGCACTTGGAAGCTTGCCTTCCAAGCACAAGGACCTCTGCCGGCAGCTATAAAAGGACCCCATGTCCTTGCCGCTTCTCTGAAGCTTGTTTTAGCCACTGATACCCCCAAATCTCTTCCTCCCTCATCTCCAACCAACAGCCCGCAAGCTCCGGCGATCCCTCCTCCCTCTTCTCGTCACTCTGCTACCATACCAGTGGCAGAGTCTTCTCCGCCTTGTTCCTCCGCATCGCGCCATACCTGCGCGCGCTTCTCCAACCCCTTCGTCGTCGCCGTCTTCCTCACCTTAGGGCTTTCTTCTCCGACGACGGCACACACGCGCCACTCATCCTCTGTCTTTCCCCCTTTGTCCAACTACCCTCAGTAAGTTCCTCTCTCTCTACCTTTCATTTTGCCCCTCTTAATTTCATAAAAACCCCCCTCGACAGTCATTGACCACCTCCGTCTTCCTCATCTCCGGCAAACCACCGACGAGGCGCAACTGTCGCTCCACCCATCCACACGCCTCACTACCTACCTCAGAACCTCCACCATCACTCACTGATCATCATCCACACCTCCATCGACCGCCAACACCTCCCCAAGTGCACACCTATCCACACGCACCTTCACGGTCACAGTCCGACCTAGGCATGCATGCCTAGCCCGTTCTGCACCATGCCACCCAGCGCATCACCTTCGCCGTGAAACGATGAAGCTTCTCAAGTAGTTTGACAAGGCTGTGAGGCCATATTGCTGCGTTTCAGGTCCAACCATCTTCCGCCATTGAAGCAGCCATGAAGGAGCAAGCTTGCTCACTCCAGGTTGCATCGCCCCAGGCAGACAAGCCCCAGGTGTGCGGAATCCTTCCACGACCCTTTCGCACCCAACTATCGAGGGCCTCATCGACCGCAGCTACCCCAATTGCACAGGTGTTCCTCCTGCACGCCCGCGAAGAAGCGGGTGGGACTTTAATCCCACCTCGGAAACATTGAGTGTAGGTGCGTAACTTAAATTGCTTTTGTGTTTTCATCTATTCGCCTCAGAACACGGGGTGAGGTCCCCTCGCCCATGTCACTTGCCTCGTCCGCGACCCATGCCTACGTGGACCTGGCCGACCCGTTTACCCTGCACTCCTCGCGCACCACCCACGCTAGTGCGCCTGGACCCAGGTGCGCATAACCCGACCCATATACTCGATTGGCTGGCTCTGGGAGAGTGAAGAGAGAAATAGAGAGAGAGAGTACATGGGGGAGGGTAGGGGTAGGTTTTGCACTCTCGTGTGTGTAGGGGAGGAAAAAGGAAAGAAGGAAGGAAGCCGCTGAAGCTAAGGAAAGAAGCTAAAGTAGCAAAGGCTAAGGAAGACTTGTGAAGGTAGAGGCTGAAGAAGAAAGGACTTGAAGGCAGAAACTGAAGAAGAAGGAAGAAGAAGGTGCTGTTGAAGAAGAAAGGCAGAGAAGGTAGAAGACAAGGAAGGAAGAAGAAGCTCTGTAGCAAAAGAGGGGTGACTGAAGAAAAAGGCAAGGCAAAGCTGAAGGAAAGAAATCAAAAAAGAAAACAGAAGCCAAGGTAGACAAAGAAGAAAAGAAGAAGAGAAGGAATCAAAGGCAGAGAAGAAGAAAGAAGAAGGCATCAGAGAGAAGAGAAGAAAGAAGAGAGAATGTTCTATTTCTTTTTACATCCCTATTCTTCTCTTCAGCTTTCATATACATTGAATCTCATTCTATTGATTGCTAAACATCACATTTGATTAATTTGAGAATGTGATCTTAGTTTTCAAATACCAATTTGCTCCCTGTGTTCGACCTCAGAAACTTAGGTTTTCAAGTAATAAAATTCTTACTTGTTTTCAAGGCAATTTCATTTATACTACAACGCAACATCTTTTAAACACCGATTTCGCCTTGTTAGCAATTGTGTGTATGTGTGAGGATGGAAAAATGAAATAAAAAGAGAGAGGGAGCTAAAGAACGACTTAGTGAGAGGATAGGGAGGTGGAGGGCTCTGGTGTTGGTCGACCGGAGCTGGAGAAGGAGGTTGGTATGGCGAGGCGGCGATGTCGACTGAGGTAGAGGCACAACCCTCATTGGCAGGAGAGGTTCGCAAGGATGAGGGGAAGCTAGTCGACCGTCCAATTTGATGGTTGGACGACCGAAAGAGAAGAGAGGAGCGGAGTCGCCAGAGCTAAGTCTGAAGGTGGTTGGAGATGGAGTAGAGGGGGTTTCTTAGGACAAAACTTGCTGAAATGCACGGTCATGTGATGGTGTCTCTTTTATAGGCCATAGGAAGCTCTTCCAGGCTTGGAAAGAAGCTTTCAAGCTTGGAAGGTAGTTGCGAAATAGGATACCCAAACCTTTGAAAGGTTTGCATGGCCTTTTGAGAAGGACTTAAAGCCCAAGGAATGGCTCAAATGGAAGGAAACTTCCCAAGGAATCCCCATATCAATTTTGAGAGGGATTAATTGAGAATCGAGCGAGAAATCCTCGCTCGAAACTTGACGGTGAAGGTTTCACCTTCCAAATATGGCACGAGGACCTGCTTGTGAAGAAGACAAAGAAGTTGTGGGGCTATTTGTAAAAAAATTCAAAAGTTAAGGGTCTGAATGAGATAGAAAGAGTCTGACTGAACCAAAATGCAAACTTGGTCAAGATGATCTCAGATTGGGCCAAAATTTTGGTACAAACCTAATTTGGACCCAAGGAATCCAATGGTAAGGTTAGATTTGGGTTTTGACCAAGTTTGACTAGGTAATTTGTGTAAAAACCTAAATTAGGGCAGATGTCTGTCTGAGACTCTATTTTTGGTCAAGACGGGTTCTGATGGTCAAGTTGAAGGTAAAAAACCCTAGAGAATATTTTTCTGTGAATTTTAGAGGGTTTAGGTGAATTTTATGCTGACCAGAACCTCAGCTAATTAAGAGGGTCTATTTTAGGGTTTCAAATGTCATTTAATTATCAAAACACGTGTAAACCATTTTCTATTTGTTCTAAACCATTTGTTAGACTTTTAGGACCATTTAACCCTTAATTACCCCCTAAGAAAATCCGTGATTGTACTGCATTCATGATATGATGGTAAAACTGCAGTTTTAACCTTATTTTCTTGTCTTTCCCTCATAATGCTTTGCAATGAATTATGGCTCTATAGCAATTATGTAGGAGCATTTACTGACTTAATTAGATCAAAATGAGCTAGTTATGGCTCATGATGGTGTTCCCATCATACCCCCATGCCTAGCTTTTGCTATTCCCTTAGCAAAATCTCATGGAATTACCTTTAATTCTAGACCATATACCTTTCTATGCTTAAAACTCTGATGTGTGCTTTTTTGTAAATTGGGTCAGAATGCCGATGGTAGGCCTAGAGTTACTCAAGTACCAACCAAGATCTAGACTTACCCAACTCTAGCCTCAGTCCACCGTGAAGGTTTCTAAGGCCCACAAGAACTAACCTAAGGTTCATTGAACTCCACGATTAAAGCACCCGTGCTTGTAATATGTTTTAGCCCAATTTGCAGTATGTTTTTGTAAAAGAGAGACAGAAGAATTTTATTTTATTTTTGGAGAGTTTTCTCTCTCTTTTTTTTATTTCTAGTCTCAGATTAGCTTTACAACATGGTCTGTATCGGATTCCTAGTTCCCACCATCAATCCTCGTAGGGTCCCTAGCAATCAATGCTTCGGGATAGCAACTCCCATGGCAACCCCCAGAACCCTAACTTTCGAGATTTCAAGATAATCCCGCCCATGGCATTCTATAGCTAAATTCAAACCCTAGCAATCAACATTTCGTGATAATGCTGCCCATGGCATCTGAACCAGCACAAGGTGCTTACATGCCCCAGGTAGGATATTTAGATATCCTAGGAGACAAACACCAATGAGACGATATGTTATTACGCATCTTCGAGCGAAATTTACTGCCTTTCCGTGCCGGAAACTCATCCAAATCAACTTGTGTTAGTCAGTCGCTCCTAATCAAGGTAACTTTTTCAGAATAGATTTAACATATTTGTGTGATTTTGATATTTAAGCTCACTGAACGAGACTGTGTGTGGATTAGGGTGCTTAGGTTACCGAGTCCCGCAAACCGGAGGTCAGTTAATGAGGTCGAATAATCCCTAAGCCTTAGACCTCATACTTAAGCATCACATTTTCCCCAACTTCTTGAGGACTATCTAGATCTTAGCGGATACTTGAATTTTTAAGCCTAGGATCGCAGCTCAAGAGGCCTAAGATCAGCGTTCCTACTAATCTCTTTTGTCTCTTAGCAATTTTTGTCTTTCTTTTTCTTTTTTGATTTGGTCTAGAATTGAGTCAATTCCTTAATCTTTTACTAATGACTATCTCTTTTTCTCTTGTCTTTTCAAATTGTGCTCTTTTTTGTCATTTTTATCTCCTCCCCTTTTTCTCCTTAAACATGATATGCAATCAAAAAATTTCCTCCCTTCTCCTATTTTTATTCTTTTTCAATTTTTTATTTTTTTAATTTATATATATATATATATATATTTTTTTTTTTTTTTTGGAATATGTGATTTTTTTGATGAAACCCTTTCTTGTGAAGTAATTTTCACAGCGTTTTGCAATTTAATATTCCCCCATGCCTACGATTTGCAATGTCCTCATTGTAAATTAGGTGGGCTCGGGTTCAGCTTAGATCATTCATTAGAACAGGTTTTGGATGGGTGGATGGGTCGGGATGATTGTTGCAGATGATTTCAAGCTCGGGTACAGGTATTAGAGGTGGAGTCGGCTATTCTACTAGATGAACCCAAAGTGAAATATGAGTTCAGCATAGGATGTGTCAAGAAGGGTTTTGGGTTTCTCAAAAAGATGACGGGTTTCCTCTCGTTAAGTGCTTAGTTTAACGCCATCGGCCGGGCGCAATAAGCTCAGGGAGAATGGAGATCAAAAGATACCTCAGCCATGTTCGTATCAGTGAGTCAATTAACGACTTGAGTCGCTGACCGTTGATTTCGCAGCAATCATAGGTCTTAATTGACCTAGATTAAGCTACAACTTAGCATAAGTTAGGGTTATTCATGCATACATAAGCATTATTTGAAACTTTACTGCTCTTCTTTAGCTATGCATAAAATAATGTTATAATGTGCTGATTAAGTGCATTATGCAGATTTCAGGCAATAAGCAGATCTGGAGCTGGCTCTGGAGCAGGATCTGAAGCTGGATCAGGAATAACGGGAGTTGTAGCAGAGCTAGAGTAGAAGGCTTAGTTTAGATATAGGAACAATAATGTAAGGGGGTTAAAAGTTTACTATTCTATTAAGTAGGAATAAAGCAGTAAAATGTGAAGAGCCTAGGTCCATCCTAGCCCTAGGATAGCCTAGAGACTTCCCCAAGCCTTAGCCACACTTAGATTAGGTCACAACACCCTAGGAAGCCCTAAAACCCTAGTTCCAACCCTTATCTGGAAGTCCAGATAAGTTATAGGACGTCCAAGACCCTTAGCCATCTCCCGCACACCTCAAACCAACTTCTGTAGTGTTATTAGCATCCAGACACTTTGTCAGACGTCCAATTTCTGCAGAATACCTAAAATAGACTCAAAATCCCCCTGACTCTGATTGGGCATCCAGACAAGAAGTCTGGACTTTTGATATTTGAGTATAAGATGTCTGACACTATTATTAAATGTCTGATACTGCTCTCCAGTTCTTGTTTTGAGATTTAAGCCTTGATCTTGGATCTCTAGGCCCATAAACCTAATTCAGACCCCATAGGAACCTAAATTAAGGTGCCCTAACCCTAGTACATCACCTCTACAACTCCCTAAGGACATAATTAGGTCCTCACTAAACCTAATTGACTTTGATCTTAGTCAATTCCATCAGCCTATTGAATTACACTCATTGAGTCTAATTGAGCCCTGATCTCAGCACACACTGTCCAATTGGACTCAGTGAGAGTCCAATTGACCTAGACCTAAATTAATTGAGTTGTTTTACTCTCAATAAGTTTCCACACACCCAATTAAACTTCTATTAAGATTAATTGCACTTTACCTTAGTGAATTAGGATTTATAACCCTAATTTAAGAGATACCTTGACCTAAATCCACTAGAACCTAACCTAATCGACCTAGCCACCTAAGTTTTGACCCACACACACCATCCACACGAAAATACCTAGCCTACAGTTCTCTAGAACTCTCTACCATGTGTGGTTGCCTTGGTTGCCAAAATTAGCAACCAAGAGCCATTCAATTTTTAGATCCACATTTGGTGGACTAAAATCCACCACCCATCCTCTCTCTCACTCTCCCACGAGCTCCCACCATAGGCCTCTCTAGAGAATTCCATAATTCTCTAGAGAGCTTCCCTTAGGTCTATAAAATGACCTAAGGGGTGGCCATTTGCACCCACTCACTTCCTTGGCAAATTCACTCCAATGGTGCCATTCACGCCCACTTCCACTTAGTCAGCTACTCCACCTCCACAAGCTCACCACCATCATGGAGGACATCATGCTGGGATGCTGGATCAACCCTAACTCTCTCCAAGGGTCGGCCTAAGCTACATTGGACGCCCCTCATTCTTCTCCCGACCACTCCAAGGCCATCGAGGACCACCCCTGAATGCCCTTTATTCTGCTAGATTTAGTTTATGCTCTCCATAATTTTTACTGCTTTTATTACTACTTAGTAGCGTAGTCTTAACTTCTCCCCCAATGATGCAAGCAAAATCCCCTCGCTGATTCTTATATGCAGTCATTTTCTGGTAGCTAGGTTTAAATTTCAACCATTTATGTACAAGCTTTCCTCTAAAGTTCTTGTTGCAAACAACTCTCCCATTGAATGATGAAAAATGCTTTTATATATATATCTCCATATTGTGAAATCACCATGAGCTTGTTGATTGCTATTATATTTGAGTGATTCACGTTGCCTGTTTCTAACTCCTAATATTCTTGCAACTAAGCATGTCATACCTAAATACGAAATAATCATGAACCGGCATGCATTTCTAACCAAAGTAGAGCAATAGAAGATAGATTCCAGAAGTAAACAAATGCCTCCCAGAGACGAACGACCGGGACTCAAAGTCTCGTTATCTTTAGAAATCATTTTTGACGAACGTTTTTGCGCGACTATACTATTATTTCAGACAACTTTCAAAATGCGTCAAAATGATCTTGTCAAATGGCACCGTTGTTGGGGAGGCAACGGTATTTTCTTTGATTTCGATCTTTTAAACTATCACTAACAAATCTTTCTCTACTTTGTTTTTGATGTGTAGGACAACACGGAAGAAAAATAGGATCTGCACACACATCGAGCAAGGCAAAGAAAAAAATCAGGTGCACATCTCCCCTTAGATTAGGTTTTTTTTCTAAACCCTAGAAGTAGATTACTTTCTGCAATGTCCTTTGAAAAATTTTTTGTGGAAAAAAAAAAGATTTTACTCATTTTCGTGAAAAATAATAAAAAATCAAAAATAAAAAATTTGAAAAAAAATCTAGATTAGGTTTCCTTTTAAATCTAAGTCAGTTTGAAAAAAGAAAAAAAAAAGATATTTTCTTTGAATCTTTTGAAAATTTCTTTTTGAAAAAAAAAATGTGTAAAATTTTAAAAAAATATATATATTTTTGGTGGAATGCTTAGATTTCAAATTCAAACCTTTTAAAAAGCTTTTCCACCATATCCTGATTTTCGGCCAAATTTCTAGCTTGACTTAAAAATTCGATTGCCGAAAAATTAGTAAACGAAAAATTCTGAAATTCAGGGTAGACCTTCATTTTCAAACCATCTTTCAAACACCACCATTATTTTGGAAAAATTATAAGTATAAAATTTTTAAAAATTCATGAAGTGCACAGGGGTCAAACTGACCCAGATTCAAAATTTTTCAAATTTCAAAAAGTGATTCTGAGCAATCTGCGAATCTGTTTTGACTAAAAATGGTGGGGTTTGAAAGATAATCTTATTGAATTTTTTTTCCATATTTTTCCTGAATTTTTGAAGGTCATTTGATACTGTTTCAAAGTGAAAAATTCCAGATCTGACCCCCTGATATTCAAAATTCCTTAAAAATTCGATTGAAATAGTAAAAATTCCAAAAAAATATTTTCTGGAAATATAATTGAAAAAGGAATCTACTCGCAAAATTTCAAGTTAATTAGATTCCAATTATTATTAGAGAAAAATATTACTTTTATGGTCTGCTGAAACAGAAAAACCCTAGAAGTGCATGCAACTTAGGTTGAATCTTTAGGGTTACAACTAAGACCACACTTTAGGCTAACCTAGACTTAATCAAGCCTAGTTAGCCGGTGAGCTTGGTCACCTTGTGGGCCACTCACCGCAAACCCCACTGAAGAAAACGGGTTAAAACTTATTTTAAAACACGAAATCAACCTGAGTTTGTTGTCATACTACTGGGTGTTTTTAATCTCTCTTGCCAAACCTGATGACTAAGCCTGCGGGGTCATGTCAAATGCCTCCCAGAGATGAACGACCAGGACTTAAGTCTCGTAATTTTTACAAACTTAATTTTTGACGAACGTCTTTGCGTGACTATACTACAATTTCTGATGACTTTCAAATGCATGAAACCAGCCTCCATTAAATGGCGTCGTTGCTGGGGAGGCAGCGTTATTTTCTTTGATTTAGATCTTTTAAAATATCACTGAAAAATCTTTCTCTACTTTTTTTTTGATATGCAAGACAACACGGAAGAAAAATAGGATTTGCGCACACATCGAGTGCGGCAAAGCAAAAAGTCAGGTGCACATTATCTTCCCTTAGATTAGGTTTTTTTTTCTGAACCCTAGGAGTAGATTTACTTTCTGCAGTGTCCTTTGAAAAATTTTTTGTGGAAAAAAAATTTTAGTCATTTGCATGAAAAATAAAAAAAAATCAAAAAGAAAATTTTTGAAAAAAAATCTAGATTAGGTTTCCTTTCGAATCTAGGTCAGTTTGAAAAAAGAAAAAAAAAGATATTTTCTTTAAATCTTTTGAAAAATTCTTTTTGAAAAAAAAATGTGCAAAAGTTTTTTTTTAAAAAAGAAGCATTTTTGGTGAAATACTTAGATTTCAAATTCAAACCTCTTTAAAAGGTTTTTCCACCATCTCCTGATTTTCTGCCAGATTTCAAGCTTGACTTAAAAATTCGATTGCCAAAAAACTAGTAAGTGAAAAATTTTGAAATTCAATTAAAACCTTCATTTTCAAACCATATTTCAAACGCCACATTATTTTCAAACAATTCAAAGTATACAATTTTTAAAAATTCACGAAGTGCACGGGGGTCAGATTGACCTAGATTCAAAATTTTTCAAATTTCAAAAAGCAATTCCAAGCAATCCACAAATTTGTTTTGACCAACAATTGTGGGGTTTGAAAGCTAATCTCATTGGCTTTATTTTCCATATTTTTCCCAAATTTTTGAAGGTCATTTGATATTGTTTCAATGTGAAAAACCGACCAAGGGTCAAAATTCCAGATCTGACCCCCTGATATTCAAAATTCCCTAAAAATTCTGTTGAAATAGTAAAAATTTCAAAAAAATATTCTCTGGAAAGATAATTGAAAAAAGAATCTACTCGAAAATTTTCAAGTTAATTGGATTCCAATTATTATCATAGAAAAATATTACTTTTGTGGTTTGCTGAAATAGAAAAACCCTCGAAGTGCATGCAACTTAGGTTGAATCTTTAGGGTTACAACTAGAGACCACACTTTATGTTAACCTAGACTTAATCAAGTCTAGTTAGCCGGTGAGCTTGATCACGTTGTGGACCACTCACCACAAACCCCACTGAAGAAAACGAGTTAAAACTTATTTTAAAACACGAAATCAACCCGAGTTCGTTGTCATACTACTGGATGTTTTTAATCTCTCTTGCCAAACCTAGTGACTAAGTCTGCGGGGTAGTGTCAAACGGCCGTGGCTCGGGGGTCAACGGAACCAGAGGTGTAAGCCAAAGGAAGAACCTTCCCCTTAGTCCCTCCGTAACCAGATTGACTGGGTTAGCTTGAGAGGTGGGAATCACTTTCAGTCGGTTGAACAACGAACTTATCTTCAGGAATTTAGATCTCTAATGAAAAAATCTGGTCACCTGATCTATAAG
Organism: Thalassia testudinum; assembly: GCA_037157565.1. Lineage (NCBI taxonomy): Eukaryota > Viridiplantae > Streptophyta > Magnoliopsida > Alismatales > Hydrocharitaceae > Thalassia > Thalassia testudinum. The sequence continues at coordinate 3,425,182 of JAZHRO010000080.1, forward strand.
GACCATTTGATTGACAGGGCCTTAGCCTTGTCCTGCTTGGCTACACCAACCTAGGGGTTGGGTGGTGTATGCAAGGAAGGAGGTCACTTAGGCCTCAGCTGACTGGACCTTGGCTCCCAAGGAGGCAAGTCACTTCTTCTATCTGCTGAGCCGCGATGGCTAACACTGGATCTAGACCTAATCAAGATCTAGAAGAGCTGGACCCACGAGCTTATCTAAGAGCGCAAGTCACTGAGTCAGCTCAACCTTGGGATCCGAACCCAAGGTGGTGAAGACGACTTTTCGCTTCACTTGATCCTTCTCCTCGAGTTACCAAAATGGTTAACCTATATCCTAACCCTGGATATTATGACCCATACCAGTCGATCCCTCAAAGGACCGCATCTTATAACCCAGGATATGGATTTCAGACTCCTACTTCACACCCATGGAATATGGGTAGACCTGATTCACCCCCTGGAACCCCTGAAGAGCTACCGGTGCATATGCCGCCGCATTATAGAATACAGAGAGCTATAGCGAGCACTAAGGAAAAGGCCGCATCCTATCTACACGAAATCTAGGCTATCATTGAGCTAAACGAAAGACAAAGCTGGATTCTGCATCAACAAGCTGTGATGGAGCTTCTTCGGGAAACAGTAGAGATAACAAGGCTAATGAGAAAAAATCGGGAAACTCAAGAACTACTACTTTTGAGATATCAAGTGGAAAATAGCCTTGAAGACCTCAAGGAATCTGAAACGATTACACCGGAAGGACACACAGAAGATTCTCGAGAGCAAATACTGGAAGTTCACTCAGGGGAAAAAGAATCCAGCGTGGATATGAGACAGGAGCAGGAAGTATGCTGAATGGGTTCATCTGAAATTGAGGAGGAAAGGACTGATATCTCCAGGACTGAGCCGCAATCAGATTATCTTGAATCCTGGGAGACACCTCTCGGGTTAGATAACCCAATCAAGACAAGGGAAGTAGATCCAATTGAGGATATGGATCTTGAGGCAAGCATTACATGCGACACTACTGATCAATCTAGGCCACTTCCCATTGTAGGTGAACTTGTGCTAGAGCCAACATCTTCTGATCTACACTCTTCTTCTTTCACCTACATCCCTAATTCGAATGTTAAAGATTTTGAGATGACACTTTCTATCCCTGATCCTGACATCCGAAAGCCAGAAGTAGCTCTGGATAACTTGAACGAAGAAATAAATATGCTACCCGAGGCAAGAATTACTAAGGAGCCCAATGCATATGAGGGTGAAGCTTCGAGCAGAATGAGCTGGGGACGCACCTACCATCCTAGTCAATGGCTCGACCCCGAGCCTGAAGAGTCAGCCTCCGATAAATCAGAGATGAATACTGATGAGGATGAAGTAATTTCTGATGAGGATTTCAGTGACCTCCCCACAGATTTTCTACTTTCACGAATACCCCCATATGACCCAGAGCTTAGAGTGGGCATGATCTTTGATGTCAATTATCATTATGAGGATCCCTATGACTCAGATTCTAGTTCTGAGATACATTTTGATCTACTCCCTCAGCAACCTCCTGCTGAATTGTGGGACATGATAAATCAGCTGAATCAACATCATGATCCCCCCTCTGATTATCCTCTATTTTCCACCACCACTCCACACTTTCTTATAGCTAGACTTTTTGGAGTAGGGGTGCACAATCAACTGGTTCGCATCTCTGGACCATTGATTCTGGGAGCATACGAGCATATCTTTCTCTTAATCTTAGCCGACTCCTATGCTAGAAATGACACATCTAATTGAGTTTTCGCCCAGCTGGAGGCATTAAACTCAACACTTATAGATACCATTCGCCCCACATTCCACCATCATTTATATATAACCATTTTTATACATAGCATATTTTTCTTTTAGAATATTTCCCTTTTGTATATTGCATACTGGCAGGTTGGCCAGTGCTGAATGTATAATTTCATGAGCAATTACAGGTGATTTCTACCCATTCTCTCCCAGCAGTATTTATTTTCTTTCATATTCATGCATGAGGACATGCAAGAACTTAGGCATGGGGGGTATATACAGCAAAAACTGAAAATTTTTATGCCAACACTTAGGAAAACCTTGGAGCTGCATGTAAAACATACTTTAGGACCCTAAATAAAAGAACAACTGACTCCACCTCCAATGCTCGCATTGGAGCTAGAAATCATCTGCAACAGCCACTTCCGACTCACCCGCTCACCTTGTGTTCTAAATTTAGGGTCAAGCTGAATGTAACCCGATACGAGAATTTCATGAAGTACAAATTATAAGAGGTTAATTGTTTATAGCATATATACATATGGCATTCATGAATAAGATTTTTAAGAGAATGCATTAGGGATTTTATCCTCTAGATGATTCCTATAATCTGGAATCCAGTACAACTTTTCACACACACGTAGAATTTGCAATGGATTCTCAGTGAAGGCTAATAAACGTCTTTAGTCCGTCGAGAAGAAGCAGTACTTCTTCTCCTGAACCCCTGGATAGTATTTTGGGAGTCAGGCAGATTTTCTTCCAAAAATCCACCAAATAGTGTGAGATGAGAGTAGAGTGTACTGGTGCTCTAAGATTAGTACAAGGAATCCGGAGTCCTAGATAATTAGGTGATGATACTCAGAGAGTAGACATAGTTTTCGCTCTCGATTCCTGCATATATATTTTGTGTGAAATTGTGAGAGCCACCAAATAAGGCAAATACGCAGAGAGCGAGTTTTCATAAAACTAGGGCTAAGGTGGATGGTTACAACCATTCTTTATGGTATCCCCAGCCGAAGGAGGGTATTGATGTCAAGTTCAGAAATACACCGTCCTATCCGTCTCTCCTGGTGCCGTGAGTAGGCACTTCCACCAAATAAGCCTCCCAATGTCTCTTGAGTACCACCAATCCCTAATAATGCCTCCTCAATAAAGTTCATAGATGTGTGATAGTTGTGTATATGTTGAAAAAAAAAAGAAAAAAAAATTGAAAGAGAAAAAAATTAGAAAAAGAAGAAAAAGCAAAGAAAAAAAAGAGTGAACATTTAGTGTTTATTTCAGTTGCATTGAGGCAATACCACCAAATAAAATTGAGATCCACCAAATATGGCCTTAACCTTTTTTTCTTGTGTTTCTGACCACCCGAATACTGGCTGAGGAATTTCGACTTAGTGTTAGGGTTATGGAAACTCAATTAAAGTGTTAATGCCAAGTGAGACCACAAAATACAGATCATATGTGTGAATCTCGTGAGATTGTGAGCTCTAAGAAAAAGAAAGAAAAGAAAAAGAAAAAGAGTAAGAGAAAATGAATACAAAGGAATCAAAAGAGAGCATATTTTTTCTCATCTTTCTCTAAGTTGAGTTATGTAGTAATCTATGAATCTACATTCTGTAGTACTAGTCTCTATGTAGCACCAAGTGAGAGTGAGCCACCAAATATATAATCTTTTCCCTCAGAGATTCTCTACCTAAGCCTAAAGCCAGGGTGAAATTCATAGAATATCTTGAATACCCCGAGGGAAGAATCTGCCTATCCAGCTAGAATTTTTACTAAGGGTCAAGTATAGGTTTTAGAGGTGTATTGGATTTTACTCGAATCCGTTACAAAAGCTACATAGCTGCACTTTCGTGATTGTCTGGATTTCTAGAGCATAGGATGAAAACAAAAAGGAGAAAAATCTCACTGCATACACTTGAAAAAATAAGCAGTCCCTTAGGGACCCTTCCTGTAGATAAATTAATCTTGCATTTGCTAAGGACTAGCAAGATTTAGGCATGGGGGTATGATTGCACAGCAATCATAGGTCTTAATTGACCTAGAATAAGCTACAACTTAGCATAAGTTAGGGTTATTCATGCATGCATAAGCATTATCTACATCTTTACTGCTCTTCCTTAGCTATGCATAAAATAATGTTATAATGTACTGATTAAGTGCATTATGTCAATTGCAGGCAATAAGTAGATCTAGAGCTGGATCTGGAGCAGGATCTGAAGCTGGATCAGGAATAACGGGAGTTGTAGCAGAGCTGGAGCAGAAGGCTTAGTTTAGATATAGGAACAATAATGTAAGGGGGTTAAAAGTTTGTTATTCTATTTAGTAGGAATAAAGCAGTAAAATATGAAGAGCTTAGGTCCATCCTAGCCCTAGGATAGCCTAGAGACTTCCCCAAGCCTTAGCCACCCTTAGGTTAGGTCACAACACCCTAGGAAGCCCTAAAGCCCTAGTTCCAACCGTTACCTGGACGTCCAGATAAGTTATAGGACATCCATGACCCTTAGCCATCTCCCTCACACCTCAAACCCACTTCTGCAGTGTTATTGGATGTCCAGACACTTTGTCAGACGTCCAATTTCTGTAGAATACCCAAAATAGAACACAAAATCCCTCCTGACTCTGATTGGACATCCAGACAACAAGTCTGGACTTCTGATTTTTGAGTATAAGATGTCTGACACTATTATTAGATGTCTGATACTGCTCTCCAGTTCCTGTTTTGAGATTTAAGCCTTGATTTTGGATCTCTAGGTCCATAAACCTAATTTCAACCCCATATGAACCTAAATTAAGGTGCCCTAACCCTAGTACATCACCTCTAGACCTCCCTAAGGACATAATTAGGTCCTCACTAAACCTAATTGACTTTGATCTTAGTCAATTCCATCAGCCTATTGAATTAGACTCATTGAGTCCAATTGAGCCCTGATCTCAGCACACACTGTCCAATTGGACTCAGTGAGAGTCCAATTGACCTAGACCTAAATTAATTGAGTTGTTTTACTCTAAATTAAGTTTCCACACACCCAATTAAACTTGTATTAAGTTTAATTGCACTTTACCTTAGTGAATTAGGGTTTATAACCCTAATTTGAGACATACCTTGACCTAAACCCACTAGAACCTAACCTAATCAACATAGCCACCTAAGTTTCGACCCATACACACCATCCACACGAAAATATCTAGCCTAAAGTTCTCTAGAACTCTCTATCATGTGTGGTTGCCTTGGTTGCCAAAATTAGCAACCAAAAGCCATTCAATTTTTAGATCCACATTTGGTGGATCTAAAATCCACCATCCATCCTCTCTTTCTCACTCTCCCACGAGCTCCCACCATAGGCCTCTCTAGAGAATTCCATAATTCTCTTGAGAGCTTCCCTTATGTCTATAAAAAGACCTAAGGGGTGGCCATTTGCACCCATTCAGTTCCTTGGCAAATTCACTCCATTGGTGCCATTCACTCCCACTTCCACTTAGCCAGCTACTCCACCTCCACAAGCTCACCACCATCATGGAGGACATCATGCCGGGATGCTGGATCAACCCTACCTCTCTCCAAGGGTCGGCCTAAGCTACATTGGCTGCCCCTCATTCTTCTCCCGACCACTCCAAGGCCATCGGGGACCACCCCTGAATGCCCTTTATTCTTCTAGATTTAGTTTATGCTCTCTATAATTTTTACTTCTTTTATTACTGCTTAGTAGAGTAGTCTTAACTTCTCCCCCAATGATGCATGCAAAATCCCCTCGCTGATTCTTGTATGCAGTCGTTTTCTGGTAGTTAGGATTAAATTTCAAGCATTTATGTATAAGCTTTCCTCTAAAGTTCTTGTTGCAAACAACTCTCCCATTGAATGAATGAAAAATGCTTTTATATATATCTCCATATTGTGAAATCACCATGAGCTTATTGATTGCTATTATATTTGCATGATTCATGTTGCCTGTTTCTAACTCCTAATATTCTTGCAACTAAGCATGTTATACCTAAATAAGTAATAATCATGAACCAGCATGTGTTTCTAAACAAAGTAGAGCAATAGAAGATCGATTCCAGAAGTAAACAAATGCCTCCCAGAGATGAACAACCAGGACTCAAAGTCTCGTTACCTTTAGAAATCATTTTTTGACGAACGTTTTTGCGCGACTATACTACGATTTCCAACGACTTTCAAAATGCGTGGAAACGATCTTGTCAACCGTTCACAACAAAGGGTTCTAAATCAAGGCTAGGTTGGCTGATTTCAATAGCTCCATTTCCAAAGATTCATCTCACCAAGAATGGTCCAATCCATTTTGATCTGAGTTTTCCTGGGAGAAGTTTGAGTTTGGCATCAAAGAGTAGAACTTTCTGACCAAGGTGGAATGATTTTGTACAATGTGCCTATCATAGAAGGCTTTAACATGCTCCTTGTAGATATGCAAGTTCTCGTACGCATCATTGCGTAGTTCCTCGATCTCGCTTAATTGCAACCAGCAGTGTATTCCAGCCTTCACTAGGTCCAGATTGCACTTCCGTACCGCCCAATAAGCCTTTCGCTCCATCTCGACGGGAAGGTGGCATGCCTTACCGTACACTAATCTAAAGGGAGACATGTCTAATTGGGTCTTGTGGGCGGTCCTATAGGCCCATAAGGCTTCCGGAAGGCGAGAAGACCAATCTTTTCTATCAGGCCGAATAGTGACCTGAAGGATGTTATTGATCTCTCGATTCGACAGTTCTGCCAACCCATTAGTCTTAGAGTGGTAAGGAGTTGAGATACGGTGGGACACCCCGTACTTTTTCATCAGGGACTGGAAGTGCACATTGGTAAAATGAGACCTGCCAGCGCTGATGATGGCCTTAGGAAGCCCAAATCTGGTAAAGATGTTCTCCTGGATAAATCGGAGGACCACTTTATGATCACTAGCTCTCATGGGGACAGCTTCGACCCATTTACAGACATAATCAACAATGAGTAGAATGTATTCGAAGCTGTTAGATCCAGGAAAGGGTCCCATGAAATCAATTCCTCATATGTCAAAGATTTCGCACATAATGATCGGGTTCAAGGGCATCATATCCCACGGGCCCTTGTTGCCGAGGGTCTGACAATGAGTGCATGCCCTACAATACGTCTGTGTGTCTTTGAACAAAGTGGGCCAAAAGAACCCACGCTGGAGAATTTTCACTGCAGTTTTACGCCTAGAGAAATGGCCACCGCAGGCCTGGTCGTGACAGAATGACATTACGTCATTGACCTCATCATTAGGAATGCATCTCCGGATCACCTAATCATTGCCGATGTGGAAAACATATGGTTCCTCCAAAATAAAGTACTTGGCCTTGGCAATCAATTTGTCCCACTGGGAAGTCGGCCAATCTAGCGGAACTTTCCCCGTAACCAAGTAGTTTACAATAATAGCAAACCATGGGAGATTGTGAATGGCTAGCAGGTGCTCATCCAGAAAATGCTTGGTGATTGGACCAGACAGGTCGATGATGAAAGAAGGAAGATGGGACAAGTGGTCAGCTACCACGTTCTGTTTTCCCGCTTTATCGCGAATCTCGAGATCGAATTATTGCAACAGCAAGATCCAGTGCATTAGTCGAGGTTTCGCATCTTTCTTCGCAAGGAGGTGCCTTACTACAGTGTGATCTGAGTATATGATAACAAGGGAACCCAAAAGATATGATCTGAATTTTTCCATGGAAAATACTATAGCTAGTAGCTCTTTCTCAGTAACTGTATAGTTATGCTGAGCCTCATCAAGTGTCTTGCTAGCGTAGTAGATGACCACGGGTTTCCCATCTATTTTTTGCCCAAGTACCGCCCCTACAGCATAATCAGATACATTGCACATGATCTAAAAGGGTTGACACCAATTAAGTGACTGCAGGATAGGTGCTTGGGTAACTCGATCACGTAGGATCTCAAACGCCTAAGCGCACTCCTTAGAGATTTCAAAGGGGACATCCTTAGATAGAAGATTAGTCAGGGGGCATGCGATTTTTGACAAATCGGGAATGAATTGATAGTAAAAACTGACGTGCCCCAGGAAGGACTGGATGTCTTTGACCGAGCTAGGAATAAGGAGTTCGGAAATCAGATTCACCTTGGCTTGATCAACCTGGATGCCTTTTTCAGAGATGAGATGTCCCAGAATAATTCCCTCAGGTACCATGAAGTGGCTCTTTTCCCAGGAAAGAACCAAGTTCACGTCAATGCACCGCATGAGGATTTGGACCAAGTGCAAGAGGAAATCATCAAATGATTCACCAAATACTGAGAAGTCATCCATGAAGACTTCAAGGTATTCACCTACCATATCTAAGAATATGGCAAGCATGCACCACTGGAAAGTGGCGGGTGCATTGCAGAGATCGAACGGCATCCTTCGGAATGCGTATGTTCTGAAGGGGCAGGTGAAGGTGGTCTTCTCTTGGTCCTCGGGATGGATTACGACCTGATTGTAACCGAAGTACCCATCCAAAAAGTAAAAGGATCGATTTCCCGCTAGTTTCTCTAGAATCTGATCAATGAATGGTAGTGGGAAATGATCCTTCTTCATGGAGGAATCGAGTCTTCTGTAAACAATGTAGACTCTCCACAAGTTTGCTATACGGGTCGGTATGTTTTCTTCGATTTCAGTCATGATGATGATGAGCCCTGCCTTCTTAGGCACAACTTGGATTGGACTCACCCACCTAATGTCAGAGATCAGGTAGATGATCCCTGCATCTAACCACTTGATGATCTCCTTTTTCAAGACATCCTGCATATTTGGATTTAGGCATCTCTGCATTTCACGGGATGGTCGTGAGCCCTCTTTAGTGTAGATGTGATGTGTGTAGTATGAAGGGCTGATACCAGTCAAATCATTAACAATCCATCCAATGGCTCTCCGATGCTGCTGGAGAATAGAAATCAGGTGTGTTTCCTGATTAGGTGTGAGTCGGGAGTTGATAATCATAGGAAACATCTTATTGGAACCCAAAAAGACGTATTTGAGATGATCGGGAAGAGGCTTTAATTCCATAACTAGGTTGTCAGCAGCAGCAGGTGGTTCAAGGTGGGTGTTAGGAGCAAGGGAAGGAGCTATGGGTGTGTCTAGGTTGAGTTTGGACTCCTCTAATTGCGGGTTTTGATCCTCTTGTGGTTGATAAGAAATAGTCGGGTTTTCCTCGATAAAGTTTTCAACCACAGCTTCGATATTGCAAATCTGTTCTATGACTCCGCAATTAATTCCTTGTTGGGCCTTAAAGATGTCGATCTTTATTGTATTGCTCCCAAATTTCAATTCAATTTGGCCCTCCTTACAATTGATATTGGCCTTAGCAGTGGCCAGAAAGGGTCTCCCGAGTATGATTGGTGTATTCTTCACATTCTCAGGAGCATCCATGTCTAAGACAATAAAATCCACTGGAAAATAGAAATCATGTACCCTAACTATGACATCCTCGAGAATTCCTTTTGGTGACTTAATTGATCATCGGCTAGTTGTAAAGTCATTTCTGTCGGTTTAAGCTCGGATTCCTTGAAGTAGTCTAGTAGGGATGTAGGTATCAAATTTATGGAGGCTCCTAAGTCCAATAAAGCTCGGTCGAATTGTATATCACCAATTGCACAGGAGATCAGAGGGGTGCCTAGGTCTTTTGCCTTAGGCGGGAGTTTGCTCAAAATGACGGAGCTGGCTTACTCTGACAGTACGATCGGGTTCCCACGTTTGGTTCGTGGCTTACGCTTAGGTGTACACACGTCTTTTAGAAATCATGCGTAAGCCGGTACATGGCGTATTGCATCCATCAATGGGATGTTTATATGGACCTGCTCAAAGAGCTTAACCAAGTCCTCCTCAGGTGACATGGGTTTGGTTGTCCTTTTTCCCTTAGCCAAGGCCTCGGGAAATGGAACCTTAGATGGTTCCTCTAGAATTGGCTCAGGCTCTTAATCTGGGATGGGTGTCTCCTGGATGACCAATATAAGGTTAGGGTTTGTATTACCAGGCTAGGATTGGCTTGGATAAGGTGGGTCCTATGTTATTTTGCCACTGCAGGTAGTAACAGAATTCAGTCCAGCCTGGTAAAGGTTTGGTGTGGGTAAAAGAGGTGCTTGCTGCTGATAACCCGCACATGATGTCAAAGACTCCATCCTGTCAAGTGATGGAATAGAAGGGGCCTAATAAACGAAGTGAGCTTGGCCCTGATTTGGGTTCATAACATGCCTATGGTTTGGCACGTTATTCTGATTAGGCAGAGGTTGTGAAGGAAGTACACCAGGTTGGCAAGGATTTGCCATCTGGGTAAGTTGATTGCGAACCTCTGTGATCTCATCTCTGTGCTATTTTTGCATAGCCGCATTCGTCTTCTAAATGTCAACCAGAGTCTAAAGGATAAGAGTCATTTGATCTGTATGAGTCGGCCCAGATTGATAAGTTGGGTTAGGCCAAGGCTGAGGCGGCTGATATGGACGAGGAGCTTGTGGTTGGGGCTGATATTGAGGTCTCTGATTTTGATTGTTTCTTGACCACGTGAAATTAGGATGATTACACCATCCAGGGTTGTAGGTGTTTGAGAATGGATCATTCTGAATGGCATTGAGGTCCTCGCAGGTCAGAGGAACCTCAGAAAAGTCAGAATACGAGGGTTCAGAGTTCCTCCAACTAGAGTAGGTGGGTCCAAAGTTTCCTCCTCAACCAAAATCAGACGGGGGTGGATACGGGTCCATCCCTTGAGAAGATCGGTGATAGGTGTTGTGCACAGCCTCCCTGACAGAGGGTGGTTGTGTGAACGGGTTTTGCATAGAGGTGGCTCACTGCAAGTGTCGAGTTAGCTCATCCACCTTCTTCTCAATAATAGAGACCTTGTCCAGATGACTGGCTATCAATTCCAAGTCAACGGAAGAGGACAGGCCCTGCATCTCATGTGCTCCCTTTGGATTTGTTAATGCATGGGCATTCGTCCAGTCGAGCATGCCCATGGATTCATTATTGATGGAGTTCTCGCACATATTCTCGAGAATCTCCCACACAGTGTCTTTGTGTTGACCCATGATATTTCTTCTGCAGGTCGCATTGACAAATAATCGAATATCTTCATGGAGTACCTGGTAAAAAGATTGGACTTGTTCCCATTTAGGAACTCCATGGTGGGGGCACTTTCGCATGAGATCCAGAAAACGATCCCTTGTCTCATGAAGCGGTTCTCCTGCTTGCTGTGTGAAATGCGTGATCGGGTGCCGTAAAGCATTTATCCGACCAACAAGGAAGAACATTCTCAAAAATTCAGATTGAAGTTCCACCCAGGTGTTGATTGGACGCGTTTGGGTTTGGTACAAGTGAGCAGCTTTATCTATGAGAGAGAAGGTAAACATTTTCATGAGTAGGACATCTTGATTTTGAGCTTCTAACCCAAAGGTCTGGGCCAGATGCTTGAGTTGCTTGATATGCTCGAAATGTTCTTCGAAATTACGCCCATGGAATTTGGGAATGGCATGAATCATGTTGGGCTTAAGTTCAGTGTCAAGACCTCCAGCGGGGATTTGTACTCGAGGTTCGATTGACACCACAGCGGGATTGTGGTGATCTTGCATCATTGGACACTACGGTGGGTTCACAAAGGCTTGGAATAAATCATTGAGGCGCTGAAGCTGATTTTCAAGACTATTTTCTTCTGCTGGTTATGCCATGATAATGGACGAACAAGAATTAGGTTCAGATGAATCAGAAGAGATATCAATTGGATTGGGTTGTTGCACAAACAAGGAGGTCGAGGCTTGGCATCGCGAGAATGAGTAGCTAAAGGAGGCCTCAAGGATGGGCTTAGAGACCTCCTCCCGAACATGCATTGATGGAGTAGATGAGAGGTAGAATGTGATGGACCCAATCAAGACACCCAAAAATTTTGGATGACTATAGAGGTTCAGGGCAGATGATACCCCTTAATCAGAAAGCCATCCACCTGAGAATTACCTAGGCAGCCAGAGAGGGAGAGTCCCGCAAAGACCCCTACATGGTAGAGCGCCCCAACGGGTTATAGAGTTTCCTCCACACAACCTCTTTTGTCACTGGTGATCCAGGTAGACTAGAATGGGGACTTGACCACTTAAGTCTACCAGTTTTAATTAAGAGCAAGGGTGCTTATGAATTCACTTGAACTTTTAAGATGTTTTTGTGAAAAAGTGACCTGATTTGAAGATTGGTTAACCCAACAAGGTGGGTCAACTTTACCTGTATTGTCCTTTTGAGAAATTTAGGTCTCTCTTTTAGTGTTCAAATGAATCTAAGAGCCTGATTTTAGGGTTTTGCCTGAATAAATCAATTCAATCAAGGTTTAGGCACACATTATTTTGGAAAGATCAATGCTTGATTAAGAAACTGTGTCTCTAAAGCCCTAAACTGGAATCATTAATTGGCTCTGATTTGGTCCAATTTAATTTGTCAAAATATGGTACCTAGGGCTCAAACAAGAATGTGATAGCCCTAGATATCTTAGCTTCAAATGGGTGCATAGATTAGGATTAGGATGTTGTCTTAAATAGAATATATCAAATTAGGAACTTGATGATTTGTTTAAGAATAGAATGCAAGTAGCCCTAATTGATTTTTCCTTTTCTAACTTTTTCATATTCAGGAGTTTTAGAAGAACGTAGATTGAGTTTACCTACCCCTGGAGTGGTTGATGCACGACTGTTCTTCCTTTAGTGAATCCCTGAAAATATCACAATCAAAAGAGATGTAACAAGTTAGAATCCAACCTGATATTGCAATCAAGAGATCTGAATTGAGCGTTGCTCCCCGGCAATGGTGCCAAAATGTTCGCAAAATGTCAGGTATGGAATTCAAACTCAAGATCACAATTTGAATCAAAAATATAAGAGATTGCAACAATAATAATGTCAGGTATCAATGTGCAAATAGAATGGAGTAAAATGGTGATTTAAATCACCAATTACTCCTCACAAATAGCAACTAAATCAACAGTATCAATAAAGCCTCAAATATATGCAATCAGATGATCTAGGCTTGTATCAAATGGCTTAAATACCCGGTTGCTACAATGCTACTTCCTAGAGACTCAAGGGTCTCTTTTCTCTGCTGCTCTCTTTCTCTTTTTCCTTCTTTCTTCCTTTGCTTTCTTCTGAGGCCTTCTTTCTTCTCTTTTCTTTCTTCTAGCTCAGGTCATCTCCTCTTCTTCTTTCTTTCATCTATGTACTACTTCTCCTACCTTGTCTTCTCTTCTTCCTTTGTTCTTCTTCTACTCTTCTCCTTTTTCTCTTCCTATGCAGCTCCCCTTCTTCCTTCTTCTTCTCTAACTATTCTTCTTCACGCAGATAGGGATCCTTCTTCAAACGGCTAAGTGTTAACCGTTATTCTCTATAGCAAAAGCCCCTGCCCCCGCACACGATCCTCTCTTTCTCTCCTTAGGTCACGCTCTCCTAGAGCCTCCAATAGTACCGGGTTATTGGGTTTCGGACCTAGAGCACACCCGAGTCTAGGACTGCGGGCATGATCGCAGTCAAGGAGTGGAGTCGAGTTAGGCAGGTCAGGTCTACGCCAGGCCTGCGGGGGATGGGTCACAGGCGAGGCACAGGTGAGCAGGTGAGTGGGGGACCTCACCCCCAGAGTGTCTGAGGCAATAAGCCCCAGACACTTTTTCAATTTATGCAACTTCAAGCGCTCCTCAGTCCACGATGTGGGACTAAATCCCACTGTCTTTCTTTGCGTGAGACTGCAGCTGCTTCTTCGCATGATTGTGGTCAAAGGCTCAGTCAAAGAGCCAAATTGGCTCCTTGGTTGCACTCCTGGAGATTTCCGTTGCGCCTGGAGCCTTGACTGGGGCCTGTAGGTGCTAGAACAGCTTCAAGCTTCTGTCAAAGCTTCGTTAATGGCGACCGAGGTAGAGAATACCTGAAAATAAGAATACGGCCTTGTGGCCAAGTTAAAGACATTCACGAGCTTCGTAAGGATGCAGCGAAGGTGTGGGCGGCTATGGCGTGTTGCGAAGGTGTGTATAGGTGGCTGGCGAAGACAGAATAGGTCGGAGATGATGGGTTTGTTTGGCGAGGAGTTCAGGTTGACGGGAAGGCAAATAAAGATAGAGGCTTTGTGCGTGGAGGGACGGCGGTGCTTTTGGGAGTTTTGGCAAGGCGTGTGGATGAGTGTAGCGTGCGGAGGACCTCGCCGAAGATGCTACCGGAGATGGGGAAGACGGAGGTGAGCAGTGGCGGTTGGCGGTTGTGTGTGTGTAAGGGTGGAAAAATGAAATAAAAGGAGAGAGGGAGATAAAGAAGGGCTTAGAGAGATGATAGGGAGACGAAGGGCTTTGATGTTGGTCTACTGGAGTTGGAGAAGGAGGTTGGCACGACGAGTCAGCGACATCAACTAAGGTAGCAGCACGACCTCTCATTGGCAGGAGAGGTTTGCGAGGATCAGGGGAAGCTAGTCGGCCATCCAATTTGATGGTTGGATGACTAGAGGAGAAGAGAGAAGAGGAGTCACCAGAGCTAAGTCTAAAGGTGGCCGGAGATGGAGAAGAGGAGGTTTCTCAGGCCAAAACTTGTTGAAATGCACGGTCGTGCGATGGTGTCTCTTTTATAGGCCATAGGAAGCTTTCAAGCTTGGAAGGTAGTTGTGAAATAGGATACCCAAACCTTTGAAAGGTTCGCATGGCCTTTTGGGAAGGACATAGAGCCCAAGGAATGGCTCAAATGGAAGGAAACTTCCCAAGGAATCCCCGTATCAATTTTGGGAGGGATTGATTGAAAATCGAGCGAGAAATCCTCGCTCGAACCTCGACGGTGAAGGTTTCACCTTCCAAAAATGGTGCGGGGACCTGCTTGTGAAGAAGACAAAGAAGTTGGGAGGCTATTTGTAAGAAAATTCAAAAGTTAAGGGTCTGAATGAGATAGAAAGAGTTTGACTGGACCAAAATGCAAAATTGATCAAGATGACCTCAGATTGGGCCCAAATTTTGGTACAAACCTAATTTGGACTCAGGGAATCCAATGGTGAGGTTAGAGTTAGGTTTTGACCAAGTTTGACTGGGTAACTTATGCAAAAACCTAAATTAGGGCAGATGTCTGTCTGAGACTCTATTTTTGGTTAAGACGGGTTCTGATGGTCAAGTTGAAGGTTCCAAACCATAGAGAATATTTTTCTATGAATTTTAGAGGGTTTAGGTGAATTTTATCCTGACCAGAACCTCAACTAATTAAGCGAGTCTATTTTTAGGATTTCAAAAGTCATTTAATTCTCAAAACACGTGCAAATCCTTTTCTATTTGTTTTAACCCACTTGTTAGACTTTTAGGACCATTTGACCCTTAATTATTCCCTGGGAAAACCCATGATTGTACTGCATTCATGATATGATGGTAAACTACAGTTTTAACCCTATTTTCTTGTCTTTCCCTAAGAATGACTTTGCAATGAACTATGGCTCTCTGGTAGTTATGTAGGAGCATGTACTGACTTAATTGGATCAAAATGAGCTAGTTATAGCTCATGATGGTGTTCCCATCAGTCCATGCATGCATGCGTTCTTCTTCCTTCGCGCGATCCGTGTGTTCGCAATATAGGCTATCCAATCAAAGATCGAACGGCTGAGACTACGCCTTGAGCATTCCTTCAGATCACGCCTTGCGTGCTTTGGACACAGATTAGATGCAACATTATCACAAACATATGCATCAAGCACGTGAAAGCGCATCGCATAGCCTGCTTCAAGGCCGTTCGATTGCAATTGGATGGTTCTAATCAGCTACGGTGCAGGCTGGAGCACGATTTGGGGGTGCAACGGGGCTGGAATGCTCGCCACTTGCTTGTGAAGTGGAGGCGCACCCGCTGTGCCACACCCATGATAAGGTCACAAGTCTTGCGGTCCCTCAGCCGTCCGATTGAAGATCGGACAATCATGGTTGATCCTGCATGCAATGAAGAGGAGCAAGGCACGTGATGGAGGCTGGTGCAGGTGCCACATGGTGCAGCGAGGGCCGTTGATTCTCAGATCAACGATCAGGACTTCTTGGACTTGCTGTGAGAGCTACAGAGGCTGGATTGAGGTGATTTTGCGTCTATTAGACTCCGTTTGTCGATTTGGATCTACCCGTGCGGTCCGATTGCTCATCAGAGTCCTGTTTCAACATGCACTTGTACATGTAGCCATTAAACATTGATTATTTTCAATCTCAATTTATTATGCATGCAATGCTCCCAAGCCCATTATGTTATGTCATCAATGCACATATACCCTCAAAACTGACTCTAGTTGATGGAAATATTGTCATTAGATTTGGAGTTATCCCTTGCTCATCCCTTGCTAGTCCCTAGCAAGGTTATCCTACCTATTATTTTTAGCTAGAATTAGGGATTGATTACTCAAGTATATGTTACTTATCAACAGGAGGAAATTTATACTAAGAACCTAATCTACAAAGACTAAATAGCACCCGGGTGTCTGCCAAAATGCAGACCACCCAAGTCCTCACTTTACATTGAAGCACACACACACACACACACACACACATATATATATATATATTCTTTTTCAAGTTTTCTTTTTTTTATTTTTGGTTTTTGGAGTTGAGAGTGTTTCTGGGTAACTTTTTACAGCTACCCAACCCATCCAAAACTCGAAAAGGACTCTAAGTGCTAAGCATCTTATCATGAAAATGTGATAGACTCACTCAATGATAATTGAAACGGACTTCAGGTTTCTACGCCCCTAAGTGACCCGAAAAGAAGATATTGCCTAAAGGTGTATCTGTTCAACTGGTAGCTTTTTCCCTACTTTTATTTTGTGTGGGGTCAACACAAGGGTGTTTCCAATGTATATCTCCCTGGATTATTTTACTTCCCTGCTTCTTCCTTGAGTATTTTGGAAATTTTTTTGTGCATTTTTGGAGTTGTGATTTGGACAAACAACAAATGGGCTGTTACCCATGACAACTTACTAGCCATACTCGTGCGATGAAGTGTGGCTTATTTCATTTTTCTCCTTTTTCTATTTTTTCTATTTCTCTCTCTTTTTTTTCTTTTAAGTAGTTGGCTTCCTTGATCTAAGATTTACCTAAAGGCAATAGTAAAAGAGAATGGTCATGTGGTTGGGTTCTGGACAACCGGACAATGGGATGTTACCTACGACAACTTGCCAGCCATATCACCCTAGAAGGTTCATTAGCTACCCAATTTCTGTTAGAATCATCGAGGAGTGAGTCAGTGCAAAATGTGCATAGATACTTAGACTGAGAGTCCTCCCGAATCAGAGGATGGGTTGATAAGTCGTATACTTATCACCCTACTTTAGTAATCAGATTAATATAAATTAAGGTGGCGAGGACTCAAGATTAAATACACATTTTAGTGGTCACCTAGGTTGATTAAGCCTGAAGACCTAAAGAGTCTAAGTGTTCAGGTTCTTAACGTATTATTTCCTACAGTTGACAAGCTCCTAATGCCTAAGTTTTCTTTTCCTAATTCTTTTTTCTTTTTATTTTTTTTCATAATATAATTCAAGCTGATAGTATAAACTTAGAGAATGTGAATTTACCACCCCCCCATGCTTAAGTTGGACAATGTCCTCATTGGGAGATAAATGTATTCAAGGGAGTAAAGAAGGAAATCACCTGAGTTTAGCTATGTGTCCAGTCGGCCTGAATCTTCTAGGTTGCCTCCCAAGAAGTGCTGAGTTTATTGCCTTCAGCTAGGCGCAGCTCTGGTTTAACCCTTAATGAGGGTTACAACTTTCTTTGGGGTTACCTAGGCAAGACAATGTTTTAACCTTTGGCCAATGACTGTGAAGGTTTGCCCAGTTTTATGATCAGCAATTTCTACTGCCCCATTTGAGAATGGTCTGACCACCTAGTAAGGTCCCGTCCACTTAGAATTTAACTTCCCAGGGAAGAGTTTGAGTCGTGCATCAAAGAGCCAGACTTGTTGATTTGGCTCAAAGGTTTTCCTAGTGATATGCCAGTCATGGACAACTTTCATCTTCTCCTTGTAAAGTCTACCATTCTTATAAGCATCCTGACGAATTTCTTCAAGCTCAGAGAGTTGGAGCTTCCTTTGAGTTCCAGCCGAATGGGAATCCATATTGCATTGTTTGACAACCTAGTATGCCCAGTGCTCTAACTTAACCGGAAGGTGGCAAGCTTTTCCAAAGACCAATCGGTATGGTGACATGACAATCGGGGTCTTAAAAGCGATCCTATATGCCCATAGGGCATCATCCAATCGTGTAGACCAATCCTTTCAGCTAGGTCTCATGATCTTTTGTAGAATTTCTTGATTTTTCTGTTTGAGACCTCAGTTTTCCCATTTGTTTGTGGGTGATACAGGGTGGCAATGTGGTGAGTAACCTTGTATTTCTTGAGCAAAGCACGAAACTGGGCATTGATGAAGTGGCTCCCACCATCGCTGATCATGGCCTTGGGTATCCCAAATAAGGAAAAGATGTTCTTCTTCACAAAGTCCATGACTCCCTTATGATCACATTTTCGAGTAGGTATGGTTTTGATCCATATCAAGATGTAGTCCATTGAGACCAGTCTATATTCGAAGTCGTTTGATGGTAGGAAGGGACCCATGAAATCAATGCCCCAAACATTGAATATTTCGATGACAAGAATGGGTTGTAGAGGCATCATATCTTTCCTAGTCATGGTCCCTAAAGTCTAGCATCTATCCTAGGTTTTAGCAAAGCTATGTGCATCCTTGAATAGTGATGACCAGTAGAAATCAGACTGCAAAACCTTTGTAGCTGTCTGTTTCCCGAAGAAGTGGCCACCATAAGCTTTATCATGACAGAAGGACAACATACTTTGGACCTCCTCCTTAGGTATACATCTCCCAATGATCTGATCAAAACTGAGTCTAAACAGCAAGGGGTCATCCTAAAGATAGTGTTTAGCCTCAGCCAAAAACTTGTCTTATTATTGTCGAGACCAGCCGTGCGGAATCTGCCCCACATCTAAGTAATTAACCAAGTCTGCATACTAGGGGAGGCATTTTCCTTGTACGGTCAAGATTTGCTCATCGATAAATGTATCATTCAAAGGTAGTGAAGGTCCAATATGCTCTGAGTGAAGTCTAGATAAGTGGTCGGCTACAACATTCTTGGATCCGACCTTGTCGCATATTTCCAGGTTAAATTCATGCATGAGCAAGATCCATCTGATTAGCTTGGGTTTAGCATCATTTTTGTCTAACAAGTGTTGGATAGCCAAGTGGTCAGTATAAATGATGACGTGGGATCCCAACAAGTATGATCTGAACTTTTCTAGTCCAAAAACTACGCCGAACAGCTCCTTCTCTGTTACAGTGTAGTTCCGTTGAGCGTCATCCAAGGTTTTGCTCGCATAGTAGATCACCACAGGTTTCTTTTCCTGCCTCTATCCTAGGACGGCCCCAACGGCAAAGTCTGATGCATCACACATTATCTAAAAATCCTGGGACCAGTTTGGGGATTGTAAGATAGGTGCAGTCGAGATTGTGCTCCTTAGAGTGGTGTGGGCTTTGATGCACTCAAGTGTCATGTCAAAGTGCACATTGTTGTCTAGAAGGTCAGTTAAGGGCTTGGATACCTTGGAGAAGTCTTTTATGAACCTTCTGTAGAAGCCAACAAGTCCTAGGAAAGATCCGATTTGTTTAACCGATCTTGGAGGTGGAAGTTTGGAGATTAAGTCAACTTTAGCTCGATCGACTTCTATGCTCCGATGTGAGATGATGTGGCCGAGGACAATCTAATCTTGAACCATAAAATGGCTCTTTTCCTAGCTTAGAACAAGGCTGACCTCGATACATCGCTTCAGGATTTTCTCCAGGTTGCTAAGGCAATGGTCGAATAAGTCTCCAAAGATAGAGAAATCATCCATAAAGACATCAAAATATTCACCCACCATCTCTGAAAAGATGTCCAACATGCAACGCTGAAAGGTAGCGGGTGTGTTACAAAACTCGAATGGCATACGGCAAAATGCAAATGTTACGAACGCGTGCCCCAGACGTCTTTTAAGACGTCTGGGAGGTGTCCCAGACGTCGTACCAGACGTCTGGGATCACATCCAGACGTCTGACCAGACGTCTGGGATCGTTTCCAGATGTCTGTAAAACAGTTATTTTTCGCACGAGAGATTCGTCTGCGCGCCTGTGCGCGCAGACCCGCGATTCCTCTCTCTCTCTTTTTCCCTCTCTCTCCGCGGCTGCAGACTTGCCGCGCACTCTCTCCCTCCTCCTCGTGCGACCTTAAAAGGCCACGCCTCCCCTCCTGTCGTCTCCACCGTCCCCTTCCTCTTCTCCTTCCTGTGTGCGAGAGCGAGCGAGCGCGAGGGCGGTAGCGGCGGCCGCAGTGAGCGCGAAGGAGGTGCGACGTGCGAGGGCGGAGCTCTGCCGTGAGGGCGAGCTCGCCGGAGCGGCTTGGCCGGCCGGCGGAGGGCGCAGGGGGCGCGGAACGACGCGGAGAGGGACCTGCTGCGGTCTGAGCAGCAGACGCGCGAGGTGCGACGCGGGCGGCATCGCAAGCGGAGGCCAAGTGGCGCCTTGATTCTGGAAAAAATTCCCAGAATCAGACGTCTGGGTTGATAGCCAGACGGCAAGGGAGACTTCTGGAAGCTCATACAGACGTCTGAAAGGTGAGTATTCTGCTTTCTTCTTCCTGTCGACTGACCGTACTGAGGGAGGGAGTTGGCTATGCGCAGGCTCGCTGATTCGCCATCCTTTACGAATCAGACGTCTGGTTATTGTACCAGACGGCGGGAGAGACCTCCAGACGTCCGGGGTAACCATAGGACGTCTGGGAGCTAGGCCAGACGTCCCTGCAGACTTCTGGACATCCGGGAAACCACGCTGAACAGGTAATTCCCTGATCCACCTTTTTAAGACGTCTGGAAGAAGTTCCAGACGTCTAATTTTGCACAGTATCGTCTTTTTCGACCCGTTTAGGGCCCGTTCGGGCTCCGTTTTCCGCGATTCGAGTTGCGTTCTTTTCAGAATTAATTCCTCTACCCGTCTACAGTAGCTATACACTATTTTGAGACTTTCCTTTTGTTTGATCCTTGTGATAGGACCTCGTTCAGTTGCAGTCTTGGGAGTCGCGGAGGCACGCGGGATTCCCGATCACGCCCCCATTACTCCCGTTGTACCTGGTAGAGTGGCTTAAGTTTATTATTAAAATCTGTTAAAGTATGGAACCATAACTAGAATCTAGGACATTGCATGAATCCTAGGAATGAGAAATGTATGGAATGATAGCTCCTAGGTGATGCATGAATCCTAGGGCTGGAAAACTAGTTGTATGCTAGATCCTAGGATGTGGCATGAATCCTAGGATGGAAAAACTAGTGGAATGTATAATACTGCAGTCTTGGAAAAAAATGGAAAGGAATATAAAGCTGCCTGTAAGTTGAATTAACAGCTGCCTGTTACGAATAAAGAAACATGAATGAGATCATGGGTTGTAAGAATGTGAAACTGGAAAGTGAAACCTGGATGTTTGAGTAAAAAGGATGGAACCCTACGGGAAAGTAGGAGTAGAACTCCTGGAAAGTGAATGGAATAGTATTGGGGAAGTGAGCTGGCCCTTGAGTACGGAGTACCAAGGAGAGCGACTGTCCCCCTGTTTAGTGCAGAGCGGAGCCAGCCGCCCCAGGGACCCGGGGTTAGGACAGGCCACTCTGTACCGACTTGCTGGCCCTCACGTACGTAGTACCGAGGAGAGCTACTAGTGTAGGGAGGTACTAGCTACCCCACGGGCCCCGGGGTTCTGCTAGCCTCCCACATCGACTTGTTAGGCCCGCTAGGGCAAACCAGGGTAGTCAGGCGAGGGTGCGCGGACTGTGGAGGGCAAGGCCCCGGTTTGGTTACTGTGGAGGGGTTGGACCCCATGTTACTGAGAGGGCTCTGCCCTGTACTAGTTCCGTGCTGTGCTTTGGGCGCACCCGTTAACGGAAACGACTGACCGCGTGCCAGTACGGGTTAGCTACCTGTGCATTTATCGCGCGTACCGTAGTCACCGTTACGTCTGTCAGTGACCTTGGGGTGGTTGACTGAGGGTAGGATCACCACGGGGGACTCTCCCGGTCAGGAGAGCACCACGTGCTACTTCTACTTTTTGGAAAAGACTGCAATCAAGATCGTTCCCATGAGGAACATTCGAGATCAAGTAAAAGATCTGAGAAATAAATGAAATAGTGAGACAATTGAAAGATGTAAATAAAGAAAGTAATAGAACATAACAGCTATTGTACACTCTACTGTTGTCTTTAGTTTTAGTTGCCACTCTACTCAGCGTTTTGCTGACGTGTTACACTCGTTACCTTTCTCAGGACCAGGTGTTGAGCAGCCAGGGTCGGCGGTTGCAGAGGATGCTGGGCCGAGTAGGGTCCAGTAGAGTTTACCGTAGTCTTTTGTACCTCTTTTGTTTTTGTTATAGTGAGTAGTTCTTGTTTCCGCTGTACTTTCTTTACCTGCAGTTCATGTTATATGATAAATGTTGTCCTACTGTTGTGGTGGTATCTACTGTAGTAGCTTCTTTCCTTGCTGCTGTACTTTCTTACTGTTAGTTATATTCATGCTGAATGTGGTTTATTTTACTGCTCTTTTGGTTACTTCCTCGTTGGACGACTAGGTCTTGGGATTAGTCGAGTCGGTCCGGTTCTCATGTCTCGTAGGGACTCGGGAGTCGGGTCGTTACAGCAAACGTTCCATATGGGCAAGTGAACGTGGTATTCTCTTGGTCCTCGAGTGCAATAGCAACCTAGTTATATCCTAAATATCCATCCAGTAAGAAAAAGTATTTCTTCTCTGCCAACCGTTAGATAATCTAGTCAATGAATGGCAGAGGGAAATGATCCTTCTTAATAGCTTCATTGAGCTTCCTATAGTCAATGCATACCCGCCATGCGGTGGTAGTGAGGGTAGGGATGGATTCACCACGGTCATTTGTGATAACAGTGAGCCCAGCCTTCTTTGGTACCACTTGAGTAGGACTCACCCAGGGGCTGTCGGAATTCATGTAGATGATCCCCGCATCGAGCTATTTGATGATCTCATTTTTAACAACCTCCCACATGGTTGGATTCAGTCACCTTTGCATCTGGCGAGAAGGTCAAGCCCTGTCTTCCACATAGATTTTATGTGTGCAATAGCTATGGCTAATGCCTCTTAGGTTAGAAATTGTCCACCCAATTGCTACTTGATATTCAGAAAGAGTTGTAGTCAACCTAAGTTCTTGGTCCCTCGTCAGATGTGCATTGATAATCACAAGGAAAGTATGATCAGGTCCTAAGAAGACATACTTGAGGTTGTTGGGTAAAGGTTTCAATTCAAGTGAAGATGGTACAATATTTGATGGGTAAGGGAAGGGAGGGAGTTGAGTGACATCAATCTCCTTAAATGGGGGTTGCTGGTGAAAATCAGTTTGGCAAAGTTCTGCAACTTCCAGAGGTTGGGGTGGGTCAAGGTAGTCTAAAGTTGGTTGAGTTAGATGGTCCTCTAAAGAGCTTGCTATCAGGCATTCCTCGACCAGAGTTTCTAAGAGATCACATTCCAAGACCTAACCGCAATCGAAAGACTTTGTTGCCTTGAAGATATCCAATTGCATCTTCCTATCTCCAAAGCAAATCTCCATACATCTCGTGTTGCAATCGATGTTAGCCTTGGTCATAGCCAAAAAAGGTCTACCTAGGATGATGGGTATGTTTTGTAATTGTTCGGGGACCTCCATGTCAAGGACCAAGAGGTCAACTGGAAAGTAGAAGTCCTTAACCCAAAAAATTACATTGGCAACAACCCCTTTTGGGATTTTCACAAATTGGTCGATCAGTTGGATAGTCACGGGTGTAGGCTTTAGTTCTCCAAATCCAAACTAGTGGTAAAGAGTAGTCAGGATCAGGTTTATCGAAGCACCTAGATCCAGGAGCGCTCGATCAAAAGTCCAATCCCCAATATTACATGAGATCAAAGGTGCTCTAGGGGCAATCCTTTTTGGAGGTAGGCTACTCAATATTATCGAACTAGCCTACTCAAATAGCACTACCTTCCTAGGTGCTTGGGTTCTTGGCTTACGCATGGGTGTGCAAACATCCTTCAGAAACTTTGCATAAGCTGGGATATGTTTGATTGTAACGAGGAGTGGTACATTGATCTATACCTGTTTGAATATTTCTAACAACTCCTCATTCTTAGCCATGTTTCTTTTCTTCTTGGCCTTATCCAAGGCTTCAAGGCATGGGACTTGGATTTGAACTGGGTTAGGTTCCTGATCCTTGGGTTCCTCCCTCTCATCTTCAGAATCAACTATCTCGGGTAGTGTAGTCACGTGAGGGGCTTGCCATTTGGGATCATAGGTTTGGGTGCTACTCTTAAGGTAACCGCATTGACGGAGGCATTAGGACCAGGGTTAGGTCCTTGAGAAGAACAAGAAGCAGCAAACCCAATGGGTGTTTGTAGGGCTTGTAGAATCACATGGGCTTGCCCATGATTTTGCTAGAACCCTTGAGGATTGTGGCCTTTGTTCATGACATTCCTCGAGTTTGGTTGTGGTTGAGATGGAAGGGACCCCTGTTGTTTGTTATCCAGTAGCTTACTCAATTGTCCCTTCACTAAAGCCATCTCCTCCTGATGTTTTTGATTCATATCCGCCATTATCTTAATCAAGGTGTCCAGTTAGTTTTGTTGTGTAGGAGCTGCCCTATTCTGGTTGTAGGTTGGTCTAGTAGGTGGACCTTGTTGATAGGTGATGAGAACCTCATCATGAGCCCTAACTAGCATATTTTGACCCAATAAAGTGAACAAAAGCTCCTGCATAACCTAAAGGAAGGCCTAATTCAGGGGATTACTAATCTGGGAAGAAAACATAAAATAAGGGGTGAAATTGCAATTTTACCATTGCAGTGCACCAATGGGATTTCTAAGGGTATAGACATAGGTCAATTGGACTTAATAAGAGAAAAAGTGGGATGGTTCAGTCAAAAAAGGGTTCTGGTAAAATTTTAGAATTAAATGACATTCTGTAACCCTAGAACAAATCCACTTAAATTCACAAGGTTCCAGGCAAGATAAAAATCAACTAAATCCTCTAAAATTCATGTAAATATATCCCCTAGGGTTTAGAACCTTCAATTTGGCCTTTGAAACCTGTTTTGACCTAGATTGGGGACCAAGCCCAATATTTGACCTAATTTAGGTTTGTGTAAAATGTAGAGTCAAACGTGGTCAAACCTAAAATCCAACTACACCATTGGATTCCTTAGGTCCAAATTAGGTTTATACCAAAATTTGGACCTAAGGGAAGGTCATCTTGACCTACTTTGCAATTTGGTCCACCAAATTACATTCTGGCCCTTAACTTTTGAAAATCTTTGCAAAGATGCCCTCAACTTTCTCATCATTTTATTCATTTTGGTCCCTCTGCCATTGCAAAAGGGACCGTACCTCCGACGACTTTGTGCGGAGGTTTTCTCCTCGAGTTCATGGGGAGCTGCTCGCAGATTTGAAAGGGGAGCTCCCTGCGAAGCTCCCTACCGTATGGGCAACTCCCCATGCCCTAAAACACCCCATACCTCTTGTGCGAATGCTTGAGAGATATGGGTCTCACTCCAGCCTTACCTCCAACATGGTCTTCCCACTGCCTCCTTGCGAATTTCCCTCTGCCTTTGCCTATTTAAGGAAGCCCAGACCCCTCCGTTTCCTTCAAGCCTGATTTGGCCGAAGATTACCCCCCAATCCCGTCTCCTCCTCACTCTGGCCAACTGTCTGCGGCTTCTGGCGACTCTCCCTCCCTCTTCTCAGTGCTCTGCCACAGTACCAATGGCAGAGCCATCTCTGCCGTACTCCGCGACGTGCCGTACCAGCGCGTGCCCTTTCGACCCTCTTCCTTGTCACCGCTTCTTCACCACAGGGCCTTCGTCTCCGGCGAACGATTAGTCATCCCGGCTTTCGGAAGCTTTGTGGGCTTATAGGACCGCCCACAAGACCCAACTAGGCATGTCTCCTTTCAGATTGGTGTACAGGAAGGCATGTCACCTC
Organism: Thalassia testudinum; assembly: GCA_037157565.1. Taxonomy (NCBI): domain Eukaryota; kingdom Viridiplantae; phylum Streptophyta; class Magnoliopsida; order Alismatales; family Hydrocharitaceae; genus Thalassia; species Thalassia testudinum. The sequence continues at coordinate 3,450,967 of JAZHRO010000080.1, forward strand.
CCCATCGAATTGGAGCATAAAGCCTATTGGGTAGTACAAAACTGCAATTTAGATCTTTCTAAGGCTGGAACCCACAAAAAGCTTCAGATAAGCGAGATTGATGAAGTACGCCTCAATGCGTATGAAAACTCGCGAATCTATAAAGAGTGGGTTAAAGCCTTTCATGACAAGCACATATCTAGAAAGATCTTTCACCCTGGTCAAAAGGTCCTACTCTTTGATGCCCGACTAAAATTGTTCCCAGGAAAGCTGCGATCCAAGTGGATCGGACCATATCTAGTCTGACAAATCTTTGGAAATGGAGCCGTTGAGATCAGTCCACTCAGCCACGATTCCGAACCCTTTGTTGTGAATGGTCAGAGACTTAAACTGTTCATTGACGTGACCAATACAGACTTGGCTGAGTCATCCTTTATCCTCCATTCTCCCTGAACTCATTGCGCCCAGCCGATGGCGTAAAACTCAGCACTTAACAGGAGGCAACCCGTCATTCTTTCAAAAACCTGAAACCTTTCCTAACATTTCTTTGCACTTTAGGGTTCATCCTTTAGGACAGTCGACTCCACCTCAGGTACCCGTACCTGAGATTAGAAATCGTCCGCAATAGTCACCTCGACCCGTCTACTCCTAATGAATGAACCAAGCTGAATACAAACCCACCTAATTTACAAAGGGGACTTTGCAAATCTTAGGCATGGGGGGGTATGAAAGTGCAAAATGTATGAAAACTCATAACAAGAAAAGGTTTCAACAAAAAAATCACATATCATCTAAAAAAAAAAACTAAGAGGAGAGAAATTTTTTTGTGGGCTAGACAAAATAGGAGGTGAAAAAGAGCAAAACGCTAAAAAGGAGCACAAAATGAAAAATAAAGAGATACTCACTAGTAAGAGATTAAGGGATTAACCAAAGTTCTAGACCACATCAAGAAAAGCAAAGAGAAAGTGCTAAAGAAACACAAAAAGATTAGTAAAAATGCTAACCTTAGGCCTTTTTGGCTAGACTCTTAGTACCCGCTAAGATCTGGATAATCCTCAAGAGGTTGAGGAGAATGCAAAGCTTAAGTATTAGGTCTAAGGCTTAGGGAGTATTCGGCCTCATTAACTGACCTTCGATTTACGAGACTCGATAACCTAAGCACCCCAATTCACACACAGTCTGGTTCAGTGTGCCTAACAATCAAAATCACGCAAAGGTATTTTAATATTCTGAAAATGTTGCCTAGATTAGGAGCGGCCGATCAACACAAGTTGATTTGGATGAGTTTCCGGCACAGAGAGGTGGGAAATTCCCCTCGAAGATGCGTAACAACGTATCGTCTCCTCGGTGCTTGTCTCTTAGGATATTTACATATCCTTCCGGGGCCATGTAAGCACTCTGCTGGTTCAGATACCATGGATGGCATTATCACGAAATGTCAGTCGCCAGGTCTGGATTCGGCCACGGAACGCCATGGGTGGGATTATCTCGAAATCTCAAAAACCAAGGTTCTAGGGGTTACCATGGGCAGTGCTATCTCAAAGCATCGATTGACAGGGACCTTTGAGGATTGATGATGGGGACGAGGAATCTGATACAGACCATGTTGAGAAGCCAATCCTAAGCTAGAATTAAAAAGAAAAGAGAGAGAAAACTCTCCAAACAAATAAATCCTCTATCTCTCTCTTACAAAATGCACTGCAAACTGAGCTAAGGCTAAAAATGTCTCAAGCATGGGTGCTTTAACCACGGAGTCCAATAAACCTTAGGGTAGTTTCTGTGGGCCTTAAAAACCTTCGCGGAGGACCGAGGCTAAAGCTGGACAGGTCTGGATCTTGGTTGGTACTAGAGTACCTTTAGGCCCATTGTCGGCATTCTAACCTAGTCATAGAGGAAAAAGAAGAAAAAGCACTTATCATAATTGATGAAAGGAACTCATGGTCTAGAATAGAAGTTAAAACCTTAAAATTTTGCTAAGGGACTAGCAAAAGCTAGGTATGGGGGTATGATGAGAACCTCACCATGAGCCCTAACTAGCATATTTTGACCTAACAGAGTAAACAAAAACTCCTACATAACCTAAACGAAGGCCTAATTTAGGGGATTATTAATCTGGGAAGAAAACATAAAATAAGGGGTAAAACTGTAATTTTACCATTGCAGTGCATCAACAGGATTTCTAAGGGTCTAGACATTGGTCAACTGGACTTAATAAGAGAAAAAGTGGGATGGTTCAGTCAGAAAAGGGTTATGGTGAAATTTAGGAATTAAATGACATTCTGTAACCCTAGAACAAATTCACTTAAATTCACAAGGTTCCATACAAGATAAAAATCAACTAAACCCTCTAAAATTCATGGAAAAATATTCCCTAGGATTTAGAACCTTCAATTTGGCCTTTGGAACCTGTTTTGACCTAGATTGGGGACCAAGCCCAATATTTGACCTAATTTAGGTTTTTATGCAAAAGGTCCAGTCAAACGTGGTCAAACATAAAATCCAACTTCACCATTGGATTCCTTAGGTCCAAATTAGGTTTATACCAAAATTTGGACCTAAGGGAAGGTCATCTTGACCTACTTTACAATTTGATCCACTAATTACATTCTGGCCCTTAACTTTTGAAAATATTTGCAAAGACCCCCTCAACTTTCTCATCATTTTCTTCATTTTGGTCCCTATACCATTGTAGAAGGGACCATACCTCTGGCGACTTTGCGTGGAGGTTTTCTCCTTGAGTTCATGGGGAGCTGCTCCCAGATTTGAAAGGGGAGCTCCCTGCGAAGCCCCCTATCACATGGGCAGCTCCCCATGCTCCGAAACACCCCATACCTCTCGTGCGAATGCTTGAGAGGTATGGATCTCACTCTGGCCTTACCTCCGGCGTGGTCTTCTCGCCCCTCCTTGCAAATTTCCCTCTACCCTTGCCTATTTAAGGAAGCCTAAACCCCTCTGCTTCCTTCAAGCCTGATTTGGCCAAAGATTACCCCCCAATCTCGTCTCCTCCTCACTCCGACCAATTGCCTGCAGCTTTCGGCGACTCTCCCTCCCTCTTCTCGTCTCTCTGCCACAGTACCAGTGGCAAAGCCATCTCAGCCGTACTCCTCTGCGACGTGCCGTACCAGTGCGTGCCCTTCCAACCCTCTTCCTTGTTGCCGCTTCTTCACCACAGGGCCTTCATCTCCGACGACGGCAGACACCTGCTGCTTGCCCTCCACCTCCCCCTTTGCTCTAAACACCTCAATTAAGTCCTCTTTCTTCCCTCTTCATTTTCCCCTTATTAATTTCACAAATCACGCAACGACTGCCACAGACCACCACCATCATCTTCACCTCCTACCACCAACTCCGACGAGGCCACTCCACCTCCACAGGCCGTCCCACCCCTCGCCGACAAGTCCATAAGCATCCCCTCACTCCACTCAACATTTCCCCTCACTCATACCACCACTCCACTCAACCAAACACATCCTCGAACACACCCACACACATGGCCACAGTGTGCCATAGGCACACTCCCATAAGCATTCCCATGCCTCGCCGACCACCTCTATACATTCGCCGCACCTTGGCGAAGCTCCCTGGCCTTTTTAATGTAGCCGCGAGGCCATTTTGGTGCTTTCAGGTTCCAGGGGCTCGCCGCCATTGATGCGCAGCTCGAAGCTTCCTTGCAAGCTTCTCCAGGCCATGCCCACTCCAGGGCACAGTCCCAAGTCATGCGGAGAGCTTTCGCGAACATCTCCAGGCCTCCAATTGGTGTCGAGAGCCGTAGCTACAGCTACAATCAAGCGCAACATCTGTTGTGGCCGTGCGTAGGAAGAAGGTGGGACGTTTAGTCCCACCTCGGAAGTTGACAAGCGGGTGAGGTGAAATAAATTGAAAAAGTGTTCTTATCTCATCGCCTCAAGTAACACAGGGTGAGGTCCTACTCACCCAACCTGAATCCTCGACTGCGATCACACCCCGCAGACCTGGTGACCCAATCCGACCAACACACCTCGCCCACCACCGCACGCCAATGGGCCTGGTCCTGGGCATGCTTACCCGACCCGTTTACCTGAGAAAGGCTCTAGGAGAGCTGTGTCCTAAGAGCGAAATAGATAGAGAGAGAGATGCAGGGAGGGTAGGGGTAGGTTTTGCTTCTCTGTGCTGTGTAGGGAAGAAGGAGGAAGAGGAAGCAGCTGTGGAGAAAAGGAAGAGAGGAAGAAGAGGAGTAGCCAAGGAAGAAGCTGAGGACTTAGCCACGAAAAGAAGAAGAAGAAGGAAGGAGCCAAAGAAGAAGAAGAGGTCTGCAGAGGCCAAGGAAGGAGAAGCTGAAGATGCCTAAGGAAAGGAAGGAGGCGCAACAGCTTAAGAGAGAAGAAGAAGCCAAAGAGGAAAAGAAGAAAAGAGAAGGAAAGAGTTGCCGCAAAGAGGAAGGAACTATAGTAGAGAAGAAAGAGGAAGAAGAAGCCTGAAGAAGCACTGTAGTAGATCACCAGTTAAGGTGTTTGATTCACAGAATCAGGCGTCTGAAGACAGGAAAGACAGAAAAAGAAGAAAAAAGAGAAAGCAAAGAAAAAGAAAGAGAGAAGAAGAAAGAAGAAAAGAGAAATTTCTATTTCTTTTTACTCTCTAGAATTTTATATACATTGCATAACTGTTGAGAATTTTGATCTTTTGCTTCTAAATAAAAAATTTGCTCCCTGAGTTCGACCTCGGGATATTTTTGAATTTCGAGTAATAAATTTGATAATCGTTTTTCACGATATACTACAACGAATATCTTTTTAAACTGCAAAAGTATAGCGATTAATAGGAGGGAGGGTTTCGCCTAGGTTGGTTCCAGAATTGGTTCAGTTTTTGGTTTGTCCAGGCAAAATTTGGGTGATTGCACCATCCGGCATTGTAAGTGTGTTAGAGAAAGGGTCAAGTTTGGAGTAACCTTGGATGGCATTGGCATCTTCCAAGGCAGGAGCTGCCGAAGGGGAGGGGAAAGAATAGTCAGGGTATAAGAGAGCAAAGGTTCCTCCCTAGAACATAGGCAGGGGTTGTTCCAGGTGTGTTTGGTTCATAGACTAAACCAGGTCAACATTGTGAGCTCCCTTTGCTAGGGAGAAGGTTTGCCAGGGGGTCCGAGATTGATTTAGAAGCTCGTCAATTTTCTTGTCTACCATCTCAACTCGATCCAGCTTCTTTGCTACGAAGTCCATGTCAACCGTCCCTAAATTAGTTTGCACTTCGTAAATCCCACCACGGGGTTGACTGGACTTGTTGAATTGGGTCATAGAGGCATTATTAACCAAATTCTCACTCATAGACTCAAAGAGTTTGAACGTGCTTTCCTTATCTTTGTTCAGAAAATTGCCTCCACATGAGCATCAACAAAATTCCTAAGGTTGTTGTCCAAACCATGGTAGAAGATCTGGGCCAATTGCCACCTTGGAACCTCATGGTGTGGGCATTTCCTTAGTAATTCATTAAATCTTTCCCATGCCTCATGAAATTGTTCCCCACCTTGTGTGAATGTGGTAATGGTTCTTTTGAGGGCATTGGTTTTTCCTATGGGAAAATTTTTCTTCAAGAAGGCATGCCTCAGTTCCTCCCAGGTGGAGATGGGTCTCCCTAAGGTTCTAAGCTAGTGAGAAGCTTTGACTTTTAGGGAGAAAGGGAGAATCTTAATTAAAACAATATCTAAGCTGATGTTCCTTGGTTTCATAGTCCGAGCGATCCAGTCTAGGTCCTCTAGGTTTTGGAAGGGGTCATCATTTGAGCTCCCATGAAAGTGGCTTTGAATTAAGCTAAAGACATTAGGTTTTAGCTCAAAATCATCTCCCCCTTCGGGGACCCTATGATGAGGCTCGATCCGGATAGCAAGTGGATCATAAAAATCACGAAGAGGCCTTGGTTGGCCCTCGGGAGCTTGTGGTAGGTTAGGTGGGTTCAGTGGGGGTTGCCCTTGAGGGTTCTGCAATCGGTGTATGACTTGCATGATGGTTTGGATCTGCTATTGTTGGAGTTCTTGGTTCGCAGAGATTTGGACCTGAATGATGGCCATAGCATCGGGTTGAGGTTGGTCCTCAATCTTATCAATTCTTGGGTCAACCATTTCCTTAATCCTATCCTTTAAAAAATCAAGTCTCTTCCTGATCTCCCTTTCTAAAATAAACAACTCTGGATGAAGTGATCATCTTCCGTGCATACAGTAGAGAAGAACAGGGAAGGGTGCATAGAGAGACAGGTGCGAGAAAAGTGTGTGCACAATCAAGCAAACAAGTCTAGTCCCTATAGTGTAGACCTAAGTGACCTAAAAGTCTTGGAAAGAATAATCAAGTCTGCAAGCACTTAAACCTTCCTTTTCAAAGTTGATTCGACTAGGTTGATTACAAGGGGATTGAGGGGAAGGTTCTTCCTTTGGCTCATGCCGCCAGTTCCTTTGTACCCCACAATCTTGGTCGTTTGACACTTCCCTGCAGCCTAGACACTAGATTTCACGATGGGAATTAAGGTCAAGCACTTGACAAACCCAATCACTCTTCCAGGACTTAGATTAGTCCTACCTAGGGCACATCTACTCCATTTTAATATGGGGCTAAGTTAGTGCTTGTGCTCAAGATATGTGATGAGGCATTGTTGGGGGTTGTGCCTCTTAGTTAATCCAATTGAGCGTGTGTGTGCACTCAATAAAACATGGTTTTCAAGATAGGTTTTTAGGATGTGGTATCTTTTAATGATTCATCCTTGCTTTAGTGATATTTAGGGTTGAAATTTCTCAATGGATTCAGACAACGTTTAAGTAGGCACACAATGTTTTGCCCACAACAGATGATAGTCGATTTCCTTTTGAGAGAATGATGTGGCCCTAGAAAAACAACCCTAATGTATTCACCCTAAAGTTTACGCAATTCTACCAGGTGCATTGATTTTAGTTGAGGTGGTGTGGCCAAATTCAAAGCACGGGTGGTTTCACAAACACCACTTGAAAGGAAAAGAACACTCCAAAAAGATTTTCTTCAAGAACATTAGTGTATTTCTTTTTATTTGGGTGATGGATTTGAGATGTGGGTCAAGTAATCATTCACCACGCCATTTTTTGAATTTATATTTTTTTTTTATTTTTAAGCAAGCAAACAATCAACTAACCTAGGGTGTATTCATAAGCCTAGATGCAATTTATTTTTTTTTTTTTTAGATAATGAAGAGATGATACTATGCTAGGTCAAGTGGTACTCACAAAAGTTCTTCACTGCACTTTACTTTGACTTTGTGGATCGCTCTCCTCTCGTCACCGATGCACCGAGTTCCTGCGACCAAAGAAAGAGAGAAAAGAGGGTTAGAAAATGTGAATACCAATGCAAGGATAAAAGCAACAAAAAGATCCATTGCCTCCTCGGCAACGGTGTCAAAAACTGATGTCGTCAAAACACGTTAAGTTAAATCTGTCGTTATAGCATGCGTTTGCGACATCAATTTTAAATGAAGATATGGATTAGGTGAGTCCAAGTATCGAACACGAAGAGGCATGAAATTGGATTAGTTTGTCCCTTTAGGGTGTCACAAAAATGTTTGTTTTGTTTGCTTGCAAAAAAATGAAAGAGAGAAAGTAGGGTTAGAGACTTGAGATTATAGCATGGTGATTACTTAGCTAAACATGAAACATGACATGATGAAATATATTGCGCAGATAGAGTTGTTTTACAATTACAATGATAGAGGAAAGCTTAAAACAATGTAAACATTAAACTAGGGTAGAGAAATGCAAAAAGGAGAGGCAAGGTAGCCACGGTGGTGGATGGGGCTTCCATCAACGACTCTAAACCTTTGGGAGAGTGTGAAGTGTTCTTGGTAGAGCTAGGAAGAAGCTAGGAGTGAATGCTCCTAAATGGAGTGGGTGTGGGGGTTTTTATAGTGGAGAAGAGGTTTCTAAATAAGGTAGGGGTTTTAGCAATGTCCAGGACATCGCTATACCCCTTCCAAAAATGTCGGTGAAGCCTCCTTCCCGCTGGTCCATGCACGCGCTCATTCTTCTTCCTTTGCATGATTCGTGTGCGTGCAACATAGGCCATCCGATCAAAGATTGGATGGCTAACATCTTGCCTTGAGCGTTAATTCAGATCGCTCCTTGCATACTTTGGGTGTGCGTCAAATGCAACGTTATCATGCGCGTATGCATCGGCTCCATGAGAGCACGTCGCATAGCCCACCTCAGGGTCGTTCGATGGCGATCGGACAATTCTAATCGGCTACGGTGCAGGTTGGAGTATGTTTTGGGGGCCCAGCGGAGTTCGAACGCTCTCCGCTTGCGTGTGAGGTGGAGGGGTGCCTGCTGTGCCATGCCCGTGATAAGGTCGAGAGTCTTGCGGTCCCTCAGCCATTCAATCGAAGATCAGACGGTCATGGTTGATCCTGCATGCGATGAAGAGAAGCGAGGCGCATAATGGAGGCTGGTACGGGTGCCACGTGGCACAACAAGGGCCGTTGATCATTAGATTAATAGCCAGGACTTGTTGGACTTGTTGTGAGAGCTACGAAAGCTAGATCAAGGTGATTTTAAGTCCGTTGGACTCCGTTTGTCGATCCAGATCCATCCATGCAATCCGATTGCTCATCTGAGGCCTATTTCAACATGCACTTGTATATGTAGCCATTAAACATTGATTATAAGCACTCTCAATTCATTATGCATGCGATGCTCCCAAGACCATTATGGCATGTCATTAATGCACATATACCCTCAAAACTAACTCTAGTTGATGGAATTGTCGTAATTAGATGTAGAGTTATCATGTGTATATTAGTTTTATAAGATTCTGCATATCACCAACAACCCATTGATTACTATATTTATTAAGGATTTCTCAAAGCTTGTTTTTTAAATAAACCTTTTAAAAAAAGAAGCAGAAGCCAATCTTATACAACTCCCACTCCCTTGAGGCTATAGGATGGCAGGAGGACTAATCGAAGACCTGCCAATTGCAATAAGAAAGAAAACTCATGGCCTAGTACATATCACAAGGAAACAAAACCAAAAACATCTATCCCTCCCTGGTTGCTTCCTTAAAGGAGAGAAACAAAGATAACTAAAAGAGAAGCATCACTATGCATAAATGTAAGGCATCTTTATCTAGATTCACCATCCCATGAATGCTTGGCATAAGCAAGCTAAAATTGTCAAAGATGGTCCACTGGAATTGTCGATGTAGGTCCGCATTCTTAGAAAGCTAAAGAGGTAGTGATAGGAACACCATCATAGAACATAACTGGCCACTTTTAGTCTTGAATGAAAGATAAAAGCTCCTACATATCCATTTGAGCGTTATAACACCACTTCAAGCTGTTTTTAGAAGAGAATACAGAACTAGAGTTAATTCTATAATTTTAACAGCATATCATGAACACAGAATAACCAAGGGGTTCACTAGGGGTTAATTTAAGGTCAAATGTTCATTAAAGTCTAATAAGTGGGTTCATGCAGATAGAAATGGGTTTTCGCACATTTTGAGAATTAATACAGCACCCAAACCCTAATTTCAGACCCACTTAAATTACTAAGGTTCTGGTCAGGATAAATTCATCTAAACCTTCTAGAAATCATAGACAAATATTCCATAAAGTTTAGTAACCTTGATATGACCATCTAAACCTATTTTGGCCTTAAATAGTCATAAACATAGTTTTACCCTAATTCGGGTTTTTGTGCAAATTACCTAGTCAAAATTGGTCAAAACCAAATTTTGACTTCACCATCATATTCCTTGGTTCTAAATTAGGTTTTTAGCAAAATTTGGGCCTAATCATAGTCCATGTTGACTTAGTTTGCATTTTAGTCCAGTTTGACTTTTTCCTTTCATTCATGCCCCTAACATTTGAAATCCTTGCAAATATCCCCCTAAGTTCTTCATCTTCTTCGTAGTTGGGTCCATGTCGCCATGGTAGGTGTGAACCCATGAACCTGAGCTTCAAATCAAGGATTCCTCCCTGATTGCTTGGTCAATCCCTTCCAAAATTGGAAGGGATGATCTTGAGGACATCCCTGATCGCCTAAACCTAAAATTTGATTCCAAATCCTTCCATGTTGCTTGTGTGAACCCTTGGATTTCAAGAATCTTCCTCCTAAAAATCTGAGCTTCCCAAGCTTGTTTCCAAGCTTGGAAGCTCACTTGAAGCTTTATAAAAGGGTTCCCCATGCTAAACCAAACTCCTTAACGAGTTTTTGGCCCAAGAAGCCCTCTTCTCCCCAACCTCTAGCCAGCTCCAAGTCCGCTCCAGCGACTCCCTTCCTCCGATCTCCTCGCCTGTTGCCACATACTATAGGCAGTAGGCCCATATTCCCAAGGTTCTTTCGCACCTCGCCATACCTACGAGGGGCTTTCTCTCCCTTCAAGCATCACCATTCTACCTCCCAAAGCCACCTTCGTCTCTGACACCGGCCAATCGTAGCCTGTGCCATCTCCGCATCTCCATCATCTGCAACCATCCTCACTCAACTCCGTGCCTCCCACTGATCCGCTTCATACCCTTGACATTCGCTTCAGAACTCTCTCATGCCCACGCCACCATCATCCCCCTCATCTCCGGTGTACCTTGATGACCTCATAAATCCTCTATAATCCACCAAAACTCCCCCTTCGGTCCAAAAACTTCCGCTGAGCTCCATTGTCCAAAACCCCTCAAGTAATTGAGGGGATTGGTCTCTCACGTACTCCACCCAACACGAGCACCTTCGCTTCACCGTCTAGAGGTCGTCAGACCATCACACTCACTCTCACCACACGCTGTACCCACCAACACACTCACCACTCCACGGCGATCCTTCTGAGCCTATTTGGCATGGCCGCGAGGCCGTTCTCGTGATTTCAGGTGATTGCTGGACCTCTGCCACCGCCCTCGACTTCTCCAGCTCCATCTGCCACCTCCTAGCCATGACTCCTCTAGGAAACATCTGTAGACGCTACGAACTCCCTCCAGGTGCATCACCAGGTTCGTAATCGATGCCTGTGTCCACAGCTGCTACCTCAATTGGAGCCTCCATCCTGCTGCTGTGTTGTAACAAAAACTGTAGGACAAGATAGTCCCACATCATGGAGACAAAAGATGTTCACACGACATAAATTGATTTCCTCTCCCCGACCCCTCGCCCATGACACGGGGGTCGGGTCCCCATACACCTCACATCCTCTTACCCGGCTGAGCACTCCTCTCTTGCGACCCATGCCGGCAAGCCTGGTCCTGTTCACGCCCAGTTACCAACCTAATTACCCAGCTAAAATCGAGTTTCTAAGAAAAGAAGAGGAAGAAGGAGAGAGAGAGGGGGGTTTTTTCCTTCTGCTCTCTCTGGACTTAGTGGATTCTGAGAGGCCTTTACCTTTGTGCTGTGGTTGCCTCTCCCTTGAGGCATGAAGGAAGGAAAGAGGAGACCTTTGCCTCTTTTGTTGAAGCTGAGCCCTGACCACTTTAGGCATCTGATTCCTTGTGCCTTCGTCTGATATCTGCTAGTGCTTCAAGTGCTATATACTGTTGGTTCATTTAATCTGGTTGATGTGGAATATTGGGTTGAGATTTACTATTCATATATTTGAGATACTTGAGCTTAATTTCGAAGGGTTAATTTGGTGATTCAAATCACCATTTTAACCCATTCATTTTTGCATTTTGCTATTGGATTTCATATATACATCATTTTGAGTAGTTCTAAATAAAGTTTTAATCATAATTGCTTATATTTCTTATGATTAGTGAGATTGAATTGCCATTATTTTCTCCCTATGTTCGACCTTGGACTCTTCTTTGATTCTGACTTATAAATTTGAATGTTTTCGAGCGATTGAGGCTTTGCTACAATGGAACAACTTAAAACTCGATAGCCTGTTAGGGAATTAATAATTAGATGCATAGGGTTGAAAGAGAGGATCGAATCCATAAATCTCTAGAGCTATTAAAATAAAATCTTGGAATTCCAAGGAATTGGAAGTTTCCTCGTCAACCATTTGAGTAAGGAGGGTGGAATCTCTCTCTAAATGAATATTAGAAAAAGAATTAGTACAACAATGGAGAGCAAGAATGAGAGTTCTGATAATAAGATTTTTTCTAGAATTGGAATTAAAATTGGTTGAGGTGGGTCTAACAAAATTCTTATTGATATCCTACAAGATCCATCCCAAATAGGCCCAATCCTTACCTTGATCAACCATGATATGGAGCTTAACACCAGAGGGGGGGTTTTCCCAACTAAGGCGTAGAGGGAAAATAGTGTTTCTTTCAATTAACTCAATCTTTGATATGAAACGAACCCGAAGATGGTCCAAAATGTTATAGCACTATAGTGAAAATTATCATGTTTAGACTTGTTGTGGATCCACAAAAATAGCAAACCAAGAAAAAAAAAAAGACCTCTTGTTAATGCATAATTTCTATTTTTTGTTATTGCTTTTATGCTTTCTTGAATTCTTTATTTCTCGTAGTTTCTATACCTACACTGTATGCGAGATTCCATTTTTGTAGACTGATTTTTTGTACGCCTTGACCATTCCCTAAATAAAGAGGCCAAGGGAGAACTACATAATACAACTTGACTAATTTCATACCCAATATGGTATCAAAGCGACGATCCTAAATCGGTGCCCTAATATCCCACCCCCACGGCCTACCTAACCCAACCACCTTACCCCCTTCTCCCTCTTATCTCATTGTCAGTGGGTTAACAACCATCACAACAATTGATGCTTGCTCTTTTTCCTCACCGACGCATCCCCTTACCTCCTCCCTGATGATGCAATACATCGCTACACCTTCCCAGGCAGTGTAGCTTCACCTGCGATGATGCCAAGCACCTCCTCAGTGGCACTGGCATGTTATCTGCTGGTGACGAAGCATCTTTGTTGAAGGGGAATCAACGTGCCTTAATGCAGTGATTCTTTTCTTTGTTGAGGCTATTTGTTGGATTGACATGTTTTGATGAGAGTTTTGTTTCTTGTTGGTTGTTGGTGACTGGTGCAAATCATGGGAGATAGAAAGGATTTCGCTAGTGATTTGTTTGGATGATATCTTTGATCAAGTGCCCAGATGCAAGGCACCACAACCAAGCTTGATGGGACAAACTTCATGTCGTGGTCCACTTCTTTTCTTCGATTTATTGGTTCACATGATTAGAAGTATATTTGTTAGAAAATGAGCCATCTTTGAAGACAACTAAGTGGGAGATGCATAATGATTGGGTGGTGATGTGTATGTTGAATAGCATGAAAGAGTCTATTGCCAAGTAGGTTATGGCTTACACCTCAGCCAAGAAGATGTAGGATATTCTTCATGAGATCCATTCTCAAAAGACAAATATTGCACAACTTTATAGAGTTCTTGAGGATATCAGACGTTCAGAAAGGGGAGCATGAGCCTTCTTGAATGCTATGGTTCTTAGAAGAACCTTTGGGATAGGCAAGATTCTTTTCAATAGATTACTTTTGATGTTTTTGTCATTACCAAACAAAGGGAGTTCATATGCTCTGTTCAATTTCTTACTGACTTGGGGCCAGAGTTTAAGGCTGTCAAGGATCAGCTTTTTACATCCGCAGAGATACCGAGTCCAGAGCAGATTTATGCCAAGTTTATGAGACTTGAGGTTGCAGAGGGCTCTACTTCTTCTAGCAATTCCTCGACCACAGCTTCTACTGGTCGGGTTCGTGATTCTTCAGGCAGACAAGGATGTGGTGGTTGTGGTCATGGAGGACGTGGTCAAGGTAGGAGTTATAAAAAAAAACTTTGCTTATCTTTTGGTAGTTAGTTTTATCTCTTTCTTTGCATTTACAATAAAAAATTAAAAAAACTCAACGTAAAGCCTGCAATTATTAGAAGCTAATCTCTTATTATAAGGCACTCATTGTAGGGTCTTAATTGCCTATAGTGGATTAAAATTTTCTTGTGTAAATTATTTCCCTGAATCATCATTTGCATTGGACCTTAGTGCTAAATGAAAATATTTCACCAATAACATTTTTGGTTGAAACTTCCTAAAATAGTCAATTTGAACCCTTAAAGGCACTAAATAAGGTAGAACATTAAAAGAATCAAATTAAAAATAAAGGACCATGTTTGCTTATTTTCTAACACACTACGCATATTAAATTGATTTTTAAGAGCAAACACACCAATCAATGCCCATCACATTTCAAGTGCACTCAATCCTAACCCTTAAAATTGAATAGATGCATCCTAAGAAGGATTTAATATCTTTATGCATTAAGGTTAGGTTAAATAAAATTGAGACCTTGTCTACTTAGACCAATCGGTGACATGATGGGATGGTGTAGGAACTGTGTTATCTGTTAGGACAAACCGCTATGTGAATTTTCCTAGCGGGTCCTTCCCATCTGGCCAACCAAGTAATTTAAGGGTTGAGGAGATTTAATTAAGCCCTAATTGTGCTTGGATTAGGTTCCATAGGGTGAACCCTTTAATGATTAGAATTGGTTGCTTAGATTACTAGTTAGGGGCACCTCTTCTCTCTCTTGTTTCCTTCTTATCCCTTAATTCTTACAACATACACAATGGCTTTTAACTCTTATTCTTCAAACTTCTTTTATCCTCAAAATGATTATAATGTGTATCCCAATTCGACCCAATATTATTCATCTTCAAATTGGGATAATCTGCATCTAATTAGGGATGTAATCAGGGATTACAATATCCAGATCAAACTCCCTATCCTCGAAATGATCAAAACCTTAATCCCAATTTGAATCAACCATATCCATTGTCCAATTGAGATAACTCTATATGGAATCAGGTATATAAATCTAAATATCAAAATCAAGATCAAAACTCACCCTCCTACTAGCAATTTCCAATCTATGTCATTATCCCAAAATCATTATCCCAATATGACCAAAAATCGAGGAAATCCCCAAAGTGATTTTAACCCTAATCCCAATTAGGATCAACCTTATCTATGGTCTAATCAAGACAATTCTACAACCAACTGGGGATATCAAGATCAAGATTCTTATCCTCCTAGTGACAAATTCCAATCTAGGTCATTAGATCCAAATAACTATCCCAATAAGACCTACAACCAAGGAGGACATCCAAGATCTTATTCTGATTTTTCCAATCCTCAGTAGATTAACCCACACTAAACCAACTTAAATACATCTAATTATGGGTTCAATCAAGTTTAAGCTCAAGGTCAACCTATGGCCTCTCAATAAACATTTGTAAGTAATCAATTGGCTCAATTGATGCAAAGGATACATGAGTTGGATGATATGACAGATAGATGGGCACAATAGATTTACCAAATAGGTAATCGAGCTCACCAGAAGCAAGCTAAGTTGTTGTTTAAGAAGATAAAGAAAATGAGACTCCAGCTTGTGATGGAAATGGCATAGTCACCAGGATGTAATGATTAGATAAATGCTGAACCACTTAATATAAAAGCTGAAGAGTCCGTTGACAACTCTCTTGTCATAAATTAGAATCATGACTCTTCCAATGAACTAATGGGGGGAGATTCAATTGAACTTGGAGGTGCCATTGATGAAACCATAAACATTGACCCTGACTTAGAGCATTCAAGAGATAGCGACATTAAGGTTACAGATTTTAAAGAAGATATTAATGTGAGAATGATCCCTACATTTGAGGTTCTTGATTTTGATACAAATGAAAATAACGATGAAGATGTCTCAACAAATATTTTCGATTTTAACAAAAATTTAAGAATTGAAAATGAATTAAAAAATGAGACATCTTACTTTGAGGATGGGCCAATTAACAAAGTTGATTCTGAAAATTTTGATTATGAATTTAATGAAGGCCCTTATCTTAGCATAGCTTAGGCTAAAGTTGAAGAATCAATTTTTGAACGTGATGATGAGTTGATTAATAGCATCACCTCCCAATCAACCCCTGAAGAGCTTAGAGTTGAATCAATTAAACTTGAACTTGATGAACCCAAGTCTAATTTAATTATTGATGACTCTGAAGACCTGGATTTTGTAGAAGGGATTGGTGAAATCCATGTTATCCCAAAATTGAATGCTTTGGGGGATAATTGTAGAGAAATCATCATTCTAGAAGGAAATTAAGAGAGATATGAATTCTGGGATTTAAAGGTTCCATTTGATTTTAAACTCCCTACTCTCTATGACCCTTTTGATCTTTTTGACTTGGAAAAGGCCATGGAACTCAAGTGCACGAGACTAGAAAAAAATCTTTTCAAGTGCCATTGTCAATGGACACGAACTTCTTACTGTAATTATCTTTCAAGTGTTCGACCTTTTAAAGTTGGGCTGCATGGGCCTAAACTCAGGACCTCACCCCATTAGCTATTGATCTAAAATAAATGGATGCGATCATTTCTGATCTTTCATCTGAAGAGCACTTGACCCTAAGACATGGGGTTGCACCATCAATTATTCCATATTTGTGAACATATGATTTTGAACCTTTGGGTGGATTAACAAGCCATAAAAAGTTACTCTTGAGGCCCAAAACTATGGCTAATAGAGTTTTAATAAGACTAGGTGGTTTGTATTTTGGTCGATACCCTAAGGCTACTGAGTCATTATAGTTAAGGTATTGTATGTACAACTTCCTTTGGTTTCGTAAAGATTGATGCCTCTACACTTATACCATCTTGGCTAAAACTTGCTTTTCGATTAACTTTTCATTTCCTTTTCCAACTTTGTTTTACGTGAGAACTAGCAAAAATTAGGCACAAGGGTGTGATGAATTCATATTTAATTAGCTAATTCATGCCAAATTTATTTTAGTTAAGGGCCATTTTAGGTATAATTACATTAAATTAGTGCAAGAAAGTTATTAATGAATCATGATGTAAATAATGCATTTTTGGGTTAATTATTGAATGTTGTAGCTTATTTTTTATAATGTGCATTAATGTTGTTTATTTACTCTTTGCAGAACCTTTTCTAAGTCACAAATGGAGCCCCACGTCATCACTAATTGAATTGAGCTTACCTAGCCCAATTACACACACATAACCTATGCCACATAACCTAATTAAACCCACACTTAGCCTCACCTTTCCTCCACTTACATTATGACACCTCACCTCATACTTGCCACCTAAGCCATCCCAACAACCTAATCTATCCCATAGGTCATGCCTAACCCTCCTCCTCCTTATCCCTTCCTCCACACCACCTTAGAACCCATCCTAGCCCTCCATTTAAAACCCACCTAAATTCTAGCTACACAAATCCCAAAGTGAACCCTGACCTAATCCACCAAAATTGGAACCACTTTAGGATAAATCCTAGCCCTACAATCTAATCAAGCCTCCATCCCAACCCTTCATAATTTCTTGTTATGACCTGAATCGACTCCACGTGGAACCCAGGTCAGATTGCCTCGACTAACTCAAGAACCAGTCGTCCAACAAGAAATATACCAACCCGTATTAATTTCCACACATGCAATATAACTAGAAGAATGAATAAAATACTTAAAACTGTAAAGTGTCTATAACTGAAAAATAGTTCCACAAGAGAATAGCACGATTATAACATAGCAATCACAACATACTAGAAAATGAAAGTTAAACTACTGGTTCTAAAAAGATACTCACAACAACAAAAGTAGAGTCAACCTACAGCAGAGAAGAAATAGAATGACTAAGGCTGGGCTTGGCTAGGCCCAGCTCCCTCCGTAGCCGGTGGAGCTGGCTGCTTACCTCCTTGTCCTGGACACAACTGGTAGGAGTCAACAAAAGCTGAGTAGGGTGGCAAGCGTACAATCAACTAATAAAATTTAACTAAAAGCAATAAACATTTCACACATTTTCATGTTTTGTTTCTATTTCTAAGTACTAGTTGTTTAGTGTTTCTGGATGTTCTAGCAAAGGGTCCCATTATCTCTTGGTTCACATGTTCCCTAATGGAATGATCTTGCTATAGTTTTCCCAACGATACAGAACATGCACATAGTGCTCTCCTGGCTAAGAGAACTCCCCGCATTTGTCCTACACCCGATCTACCACCCCGGAGTCATAGTCGCGGCGTAGTGGTGACTACGGCACACACGATAAATGCACGGGGGCCTACCCCGCACTGCTACGCGGTCAGTCGTTTCCACTAACGGGTATGCTCTAAGTCGTATAGCACATAACAGCACAGGGGTCATGCCCCTCACCAGTCTACCTACTCTTGCCCGACTATCCTGGTTGGCCTCATGGACCAAACAAGAGTCGATGTAGGAAGACCATTCCTACCTTGGGTCCCAACTCTAGGGAAGGCTAGCTCTCTTCCCACACAAGGGATGAATAGCTCTCCTCGGTACATATGTACAAGAGGGCTAGCTCACTCACGTAGCAGAACCCAACCAATAGTCATGCCTCACAGTAGGCGAATCATTCCATCATTATCAAAGATTCATACCATAGCAGATAAGTTATTCTTCTACTTCTCCCTAAGGTTCATAATTCCTTTGATTTTGTTTCAAACACTAGCAATTAACATGCATCTCCATTCATATTTAGATTTCAAACATGGAAGTAGACAACTAAGTGCATTACAGTAAATGCCCTGATCTCAACCGTTAGGGTTATCATTCCTTACAATAAGAAATAATCATTACGCACATGTACAACAAGTATAAAGCTCATATATTAAGATTTAGGGCAAGCACGTGTGTGTATGAGTCTATATGACAAAGCAATTATCAATTTCATTCACAAATCGCATTTATACAAATTGTAATAATTCATTAAGTAGCTACCTGTAACGTACATTTAAAATGGAACTAACCATTTTGAAATAAGAAAGGCCACTCTACCTAGGTGTATGGGAGGTATGGGGGCAAGAGGAACCAATCCAGACATCCCCGTAGGTCCCACACGCACCCCAGACTCAGAGCCTACACCAAATCGATGGTCAAAAGGAGCATTAAACACTTTGATTGACATTTTAGTGTGCTAATATAGTTCAAAATAGTGCAGAAATGATTTCAATATGTGGGAAATTCCAAGAGCTTTCCAACGATACCTGTCGCATGGAAATCAGACCTCATTTTGGCCCTGAACCAGCCCAAAAACCCTTCCAGGTTCACTTGAACCGAGCTGGGTCAGTTTAGTCTGACTGAACCAACTACTCGCCTGCCTAAAATGCACCTGGCTCTTGTATCAAACATCTGAGGCACTCCTCAGATGTCTTATACAGCTTGAATGCCCCACCTCTCCTCAGACATCCAACGGGTGTCCCAGCCATCCTGGGTCTACTCCGGACATCCGATACCACACTCGGACGTCTGAAACGAGCATCTTCTTCATTTTCTTGCAGCAAACTCTCCCTTTCCCCTCATGGCAAACCTGCTCTCAACTTCGACTTCGCATGGCACCTACTGCTCTTCCCTCCACGTACCCTAGCAAAGCATGCCAGCAGCAGGTCACCGGCCACATCCACCGAGCTAAGCGAGCTACAGCTCACCCCCAGAATCCGCACGCAGCAACTACTCCAACCTCATGCAGCTACTGTGCTGCTGCACGACACCAGAGCTCAGTCGTGAGCTCTCCCCCTCATGTGGCTCCTCTTCTCCTTTCCTCGTTTTCCTCTCCCCCTCTCCTCTCTCATTCTCCTCTCTCATTCACCACTCTCGCTAGTTGGAAGTGGGAGGTAGGGCACGCCGTCCAAGGGGAAAGTGTGGAGGGAGTGGGTTTCACAAGGGGGGATTTTAAGGGGTCGTTGGGTAGGGTTTTAGGTTTGGGAATATTGCAGGTTTGGCCCTGTAGTCTTCTAGTTTCCTTGTAGATCCCATGGAACGAGGTTTCGAGGTGTTAAAAATTTCATAACACCCTGGAAAAACCTAGGAAACTGGTAGGGACCCTTAAGGAGGGTCATTTCATTTCTATAACCACCTAACCTATCCTTTAAAGTTCACATCACCCCTCAAACTTAATCCTAATCCTTCATTTTACAAACTCCACCACCATCCATCACCTAAATCCAAGGCACATCCCCTCCACCAATCATATTACATTCCCTCTCGTTTATATACACCACCACCCCAAGCCTTTTGGATCCATCTTCTCCTCCATCTTCACCACCATCATCTCCCACAGCCTACATCCTCTTCCACCCACCATAGCCAACCCCACTTCCCATCTCCACAAACCTTAACCCTCCACACCACCATTAGAAACCCTAGGATTCCACCACCATCTCTCCACCTCTACTTCAAGGTCTCTTTGTCTCCATCTCCCACACCATCTCTGCATCTTCAACTATGCCTTCCTCCTCATCTCTACTTGGACTTCATTCCAAAGGCTTTAGTGGAATTCTCACTACAACAAAAATGATTAAAGGCGATGAATATTTTATGAAGACAATGACGAATAAATCATCATTATATGACATATCAACGAATAATTTGTTCATCGCCATATTCATTGCTATATGAGCCATTGTTAAATCTACAACGAATAACAAATTCATTGGCAAATCCAAACAACGAATAAAATCGTCACATACTTTAAATTTAGCAACAAATGTTTCCATTATCTTTACTTCCTTTCAACAACAATTTTTTTCATTGCCTTCTAAAAAATATCCTTACGATTAATTCGTCGCAATGTAAAATGAATACAAAAATTTATTAATCATCCTTTAAAACACTTGTAATGAATTATACTATAATTTATTTTGATTACCTATCAAATAAAAAATTATTTTACAATATCCATCAAAATATTTCTCAAAAATTGAAAATTTTCAATGAAAACTTTATAGACAATACACCTAAAACATTGTAGACAAGTTTCATTGTAGCACATATTTGAAGGGACAAAAAAAATTACTATATTTCCATGATAAAGAAACTAAAAATAATCCAAGAATCAAAAATTGTCAAAAGTTTGAAATAACTGTGAAATTATTCTAAAAATAGAGGTACCACTGTAGACATGATTTATATAAAAAAGTATACTACATCAAAGTTTTGCTTCATGAATAAAAGACAGATGATGGCACACATGTAACATGTTTTGTGAGGCTAAGTTACTTGTTCAACAAGAGAAGGAAATCACATCACTACATCCTTAGAAGGAGACCACATAAGAAGAGAGCCATTGCCCTATAAAAGAAGAGAAGAAAATGCTCACTAATAATAGTTCCTACTATGCACCAAGCTATACTAATAATAATAGAAATTTCATCACTAATGCAAGTATATGTAAAAATAGATTATAACAATCACAAAATTAAAAATCATGGCCATGGCAAGTTCCTTCTATCCAATGCTTCTCTCTTTGGCTTTTCTTTTGATTCACCATGGTTTTGTCAGTGTGAATGGGGACGAGCGCTTTGTGAGGGATGCCTATAGCAAGACAGACATAGCTAAGTACTGCAACTCGATTCTCTTCACTAATTCAACTAGCCTTACTAATGATCTTCCAGGTAGGGGGAGAAGAAGAAATAGATTATCTGCACTACTTTTTTTTTTCATGATTTGGATGTGATTTTGCAAACTCCAATGGAAAAGGATGGGGATATGGAACAAGTTCTCATTTCTACATTTGTTTATGTAAGGTCACACAAATATTGATAAGTTTAGATTTGCAAAAGTTTATCTTTTATCTAAGCATATCACCACATATGTTCGATAATAATATTTATGAGATTTATAATTCATCCAAATATGTATATATCAATAAGATAATCTACCAGAAGCGAGGCAAAAAGTTATATGTATCTACCTACAATGTAAGAATGATGAATCCATGAAGCTTTTCTTAGTGATATGGTCATATATTTTTTATGTGAGTAAACAATTGTATCCATATCCATGTCAATTTTTAGAACATTTAACCATTACAACTCCTTACTTGTAGGGTTGGCAACTATGATTGCGAAGTAATCATATGAGATGCAACCTTCGGTAACATTCTCTAATGCAATTTGGTTCTTGACATATCATCACATGATGCATAAATATATGGTCCAATCATATGTATGGGGATATAAAGATGATTACTTCACTTAAAAATCATTTTCCAACCCAGACATGTAACTCATGTTTGTCTACCCAAAATATAACCAAGGCAGTCAGTCCATTCACATCTTCTTTCTTTATGTTACATCTGAACCAAGTGTCTGCAAAAACTTTATGTAAAATGCATATAATCACCAAACCTTTACAGCACAGACATTCTTTTGACAATTAAAAATAGAACACACATAGACATTCTTTTGACAATTAAAAATAGAGCATACATCTGAACTCAATGCAATCCTTTTCATATGTGTAGATTTTAAGCTTTTCAAATAAGGACATATAAGCACAAGACCAATCCCTTTATCATGAATAACTCAGCCAACTCCTTTAACCCTTCAGAAATAGACCATATGTAGATTTATGTTGAACATTTTTAGATAATTGTCATGTACATAATAACTTTCTTACACTCATCTCTTATATGCAGCATGCATTTCTTAGATTTAATCTGTACAGTACCTGATAGTAAGAATAGTCAAGGCACTCCATGGATCAACCACCAACCTACCCATTCATCCACCACCATCCACTACTTGCAAGGAACTCCATGATCACCCACAACCTACCCATTCATCAACAACCACCCACTCCCTACTGTTGAATGGTTCCTGATTCAGCAGGTGGGGAGGACCTTTTTTTTTGTGCATGTATGTGAGTGACCCACAATAGACACACAAAAAAAGGTACATTGATTGCTTCCTTAACAGTGATGCTTTTGGACAACATAAGAATTGTTTATAACCAGGAAAAGGAACTACAAGATTTTTAATTTCACATAGGTGTCACCTCCAACAATGATATTGACATCAATCCAGCAAAAAAAGAAAGTCATGATATGGAGGATATTTCTTTGTAGTAGAGTCAAAAAAGCAAAAACCAATGAAAGAAATATCAAATTCAAGGCACACCACAAAGAAATAATAGTTCCTTGGTGATGAGGAGGGAAACCAAGGAACATCCCGAGGACAAGGGATACAATATACACAAGCCATAAAGAGGAAAGAAATGGAATATTAATGCACGAGTTGAGTTGCAAACCTGGCCTACTAATTTTTGAAGCTTCTTGTCTACCTTATCACCATCTTCCTCATCAACCCCCATTTCATCCTCTTTATCATCATCCTCAGCATCACTATTAAATCCATCCATCTCATCCCACTACTAGGATGAATGCTTTTCGCGACAGTTGAAAATCGTCGCCTATTCAGTCAAAACCATTGTATTCTGTCATCGCGAAAGTGTTTCGTGTTAGTGTATACACGACAGTTTTGTATTCAAACTATCGTATATATTTATAAAAGATAGTTTCACTACAAACTGTTGTTAAATACCATTAAACGATAATTTTGATTATCGTCATCTATGATACACCTGAACCATAGACAACGGTTGCAAAAACCGTCATGTAATGCAATAAACAACCGTTTTCATATAACCATCGTGTATATAAAAGCAACGGTTAAAAACATAACCATCGTGTATATATGTGTATTTTTTTTCACTATATAATGTAGGTTCAGGATTTAGGTTTATATATAAACAAATATAAAGCCTATAAATCATAAACATATGCAACATAAAAAACATACACAATATAAAAATTTTATCAACATACAACATTCAACATACAACAAATATATATAAACCTAATGAAAAGAGTATGTCATAATGTCAAAATATACATAGGAAAATAAAAAACCTAATTAACAAAAAGGCCTCAACTCTACCCCCTATCCTACTCACCACCTCTGAGGTTGTCATCATCTTTGCGAGGCGGGTAGTGATAGGAAGTGTGATCCCAACTGTTGCCCCATAATAATGCCATCATCTCTCTTATCTCCACTCTTTACTGCTCCATCTCCTTCCTCTACTCCATGAATTTCTTGGCTCTTGCCAAGCTTGAGTTTTTTGGTGAAATTGTGAGGTGACATCATGGAGCTGTGTCTGCATCTGCTAGAAGACGGCAACTATCTAATTGCGTAGCAATCATAGGTCTTAATTGACCTAAATTAGGCTAGGACTTAGCATAAGTCAGGGTAATTCATGCATGCAAAAGCATCACTAGCACCTTTACTGCTTTCTTTTAGCTATGCATAAAATAATGCCATAACGTACTAATTAGGTGCATTATGTCAATTGCAGGTAATAAGCTGATCAGAAGCTAGATCTGAAGCTGGATCTAAAGCTTGATCTGAAGAATAAAGAATAACTGGTGTTGTAGTAGAGCTGGAGCGGAAGACATAGACTAGATGTAGTAGATAATAAAGTGAGGGAGTTAAGGTATGCTATTCTATTAAGTAGGAATAAAGCACACACACCCACACACGCCACACGAAAATACCTAGTCTAGAGTTCTCTAGAACTCTCTACCATGTATTGTTGCCTTGGTTGCTAAAATTAGCAACCAAGAGCCATTCAATTTTTAGATCCACATTTCGTGGATCTAAAAACCACCATCCATCCTCTCTTTCTCACTTTCCCACGAGCTCCCACCATAGGCCTCTCTAGAGAATTCCATAATTCTCTAGAGAGCTTCCCTTAGATCTATAAAAAGATCTAAGGGGTGGCCATTTGCATCCATCCACTCTTGGCTTCCATTTTAGCTTAGTTTCATTCTACATCCACTCCACCTCCATGTCCACGAGTAGCTTCACCATGGCCACCACCACCTCCTTGCCAAGATGCTGGATCACCTCTCTAACCTCTCTCCAAGGGTCGGCCTAAGCACCATTGGCCGCACCTCCTTCTCCTCTCAACCAAGTCAAAGGCCATCGGAGCCCACCTCTGAATGCCTTAGTTCTCATAAATTATATTGTAGTTCTTTGTAGATTTATTGCTTTTATTACTGCTTATTAGTGTAGCCCCTTACTTCTCCCCCAATGATGCATGCATAATCCCCCATAGATTCATGTATGCAGTCGTTTTCTGGTAGCGAGTAGTTTTATTTCCCTATACAAGCATCCCTCTACCTATGCTCTACAACTCTGATATCATCATCATCTTTTATATATATAAATATATATGTTGAAAATCACCATGTGCCTAGTTATCATCTTTTGGTGTGATTGAAGTTGCATGTTTTAATTACTATCTTTTGGCAACTAGCATGTCGTACATCAATACGTAAATCACCATAAACCGGCATGAGATTTTAAGCAAGTAGAGTGAAAAAGATCGATTTCAAATCTGCATTTCCATAAATGCCTCTCAGAGACGAACGACCGGGACTCCAAGTCTGGTTATCTTTATAAATATTTTTGTTGATCGTATTGCGCACTATACTACGATGCTTTTTCTTATCAAACACGCATTTTACGGATCCCAACAAATGGTGCCATTGCCAGGGAGGCAATGCCAATTTTTATTTCAATCTTTTGAGCTATCACTGACAAATCTTCCTCTGCTTGTCTTTTGATGTGCAGGAAAATAGGAAAAATGGGAATCTGCGCACGCAACGAGCGCAGATTAAAACAAAAATCAGGTGCACATCTCATCTTAGATTAGGATTTCCCTTTCTGAACCCTAGGTTATATTTATTTGAAAAGAAAAAGAGAAAGAAAAAACCTATTTAATGTCTTGAGAAAAAAAAGAAAGAAAAAAAAATCTAGGTAGTTAGATTAGGTTTCTTTTTGAATCCTAGGTTAGTTTTGAAAAAGCAAAAAAAAAATTTGAAAATCCTTGGAGAAAAAAAAATCCTTTTTAAAAAAAAAAATGGTGGAAAGTTTGAATTTTAAACTCAAACACCTTTTAAATGTTTTCTCACCACCCCCTGATTTTCAGCCAGACTTCAAATCTCGATTTAAAAATTCAATTGCCAAAAAATTAGGGAATGAAAACTTCTAAAATTCGGGATAGATCTTTATTTTGAAACCATCTTTCGAACATCATTCATTTAAAAAAAATTTAAGTACAAATTTTAAAAATTCATGAAGTGCAAGGGGGTCAGACTGACCCAGATTTGAAATTTTTCAAAATTCAAAAAGCAATTTCGAGCAATCCGTGAATTTGTTTTGACTAAAAATGGTGGGGTTTGAAAGCTGATCTCATTGGATTTTATTTCCATATTTTTCCCAAATTTTTGAAAATCATGTGTTACAGTTTCAATTTGAGAAACCTATCAGGGGTCAAAATTCAAGATCTGACCCCTTGACATTTAAAAATCTCTATAAATTCGGTTGAAATAGTAAAAATTATAAAAAAATATTCTCTGGAAAGATAACTGAAACAAGAATCTACTTGCCAAATTTCAACCTATTCTGATTCCAATTTTTATCAGAGAATTGGTCTTACTTTCGTGGTTTGCTAAAGAAGAAAAAAAAATAAAAACAAAAAACCCTAGAATTGCATGAACCCTAGGTTACACTTTTAGGTTACAATCTAGAGACCACATTTGGGATAACTTAGACTTAGACTAGTGTTTAACCAGTGAGCTTGGTTACCT
Organism: Thalassia testudinum; assembly: GCA_037157565.1. Lineage (NCBI taxonomy): Eukaryota > Viridiplantae > Streptophyta > Magnoliopsida > Alismatales > Hydrocharitaceae > Thalassia > Thalassia testudinum. The sequence goes on from JAZHRO010000080.1 coordinate 3,477,368, forward strand.
TGTGGCCCACTCACCACAAACCCCAACTGAAGAAAAAAGGACAAATTAATTTTAAAACATGTAAGCAACCCGAAATCATTGTCATACTAGTGGGTGTTTTCAATCTCTCTTGCCAAACCTGGTGACTAAGTCTACAAGGTAGTGTCAAACGACTGCGGCTAAGGGGTAACAGAACTGGAGGCGTAAGCCAAAGGAAGAACCTTCCCCTTAGTTCCCTCGTAACCAGACTGACTAGATTAGCTTGAGAGGCAGAAATCACTTTCAGGCTATTGCACGACGAATTTTTCTTCAAGAATTCAAACTTAAAACGAAAAATCTGGTCACCTGATCATAAGGACCATTGATTGATAGGGCCTTAGCCTCTTCTGGCATGGCTACACCAACCCAAGGGTTGGGGGGTGTATGCAAGGAAGGAGGTCACTTAGACCTCAACTGGTTGGACGTTGGGAGCCACTCCAAAGGAGGCGAGTCACCTCTCCAGGACCATCTCCCCCCACTTCTTCTACTCCCTTAGCCGCAATGGCTATTCCTGGACATGGACCTAGATCGGGTTAGGATGCTAGAAATTTGGACCCGATGGCTCATCTGGAGGCTTGGGTTGTTGAATCTAAGGAGCGGCATCAGCAGAGCATGAACCGTATTTGACATCGCTTGTCAGAATGCAGCACCCACCGCAAGGAGAACAACTTCGGGATTTCTATGATCCAGCTGCACCGATCATCGCACTCTTAGTCAGGATTCCAGTAGGCAAAGACACGTTTGAGCTCAAGCCCAATGTGATTGATTTTATCAGCAGTCATTTTTATGGAAACTCAAGCGAAGATCCGTTCCAGCACTTAGAGGACTTGAGTCGACTGGCAAAAATGATTCAACCCAGGAATGTTGATCTTGGGATTGTTCTAATGAAGCTTTTCCCATTTTCTCTAGGGGACAAAGCTTCATACTGGTTCAAGACCATTGGGAAGCCAATTGGAACCTGGTCGGAATTACGAAGTGGATTCCTGCAAAAGTTCTTCCTGATCGGTCGAACAAACGCGATGAGGGGTGAGATCACAACTTTCTCCCAAGGAGCTGGGGAGAAGTTGCATGATGCCTGGGACCGATTTCACGACCTTTTTAGAAAATGCCCGCACCATGGTATACCCAGATGGCACCTAGCTCAAATCTTTTACCATGGGCTGGACGACACACATCGATATCTGGCCGATGCATCTAGTGGCGGGAATTTCTTCGTGAAAGATGAGAACACCGCATTTGAGTTGTTCGAATCTTTGGCGGAGAACTCAATGAATGCCGCATCCATGAACCAATTCCCACGGCCCGGTCAGCAGTGGGTTGGTGTCCATGAGGCTCACACTGAGTCTATTCAAGCCAACATGGCAATCATCGTCAAGCAGCTGAGAATAAACCTAATCGAGAAAAAGATTGACCAAATTAGTCAAGGTCAATCTAACCTGAACTCTGCTGCTCCAAGACCCTCCTATGCACCTCGATCCCCTCCTACTCAAGTTAATCTACTCACTTGGGATGCATCCTCTCCTTATTTACGAGATCCTACATATCTGGATCCCGTAAACAGTCCCGATCTGGCACCATATGACTAGGGTTATGCACCAATCGCTGACTATAATACGTATCCCCTTAATGGGTATACATTCAGACATCTTTGGCCTACGAGGACATTAGTTCTATTCAAGGATACGGACGTAATAACCTGTATTCAGAGATGTATAACCCTAGTTGGCACTGTAATTCCCTATTAGGAGGGGGTGACGTAATAATTGCGGAAATAAATATAAACAATCTCACAAAATAGATAATCACACAAGTACACAAGTATTTTTTAGGTGGAAACCCAAACCAGGTGAAAATCACCACCTAACCCTCTCGAGTTAGGATTTTCCGATCAACCAAGTTGATCAAAATCCACTAAACGAATCACTTTAAACGAGGGTGATTCAACCTCAAATACAACCATGCTACAAGTGCGAGGGTAGCGTTCCTCAACCCATTCTCTTCACGAGAAGGATTTTGTCCCTCGAAGGAGACGGGAATTCGCAAAGCGAATACCCAACCAAATAACAAAGATAAAAGAACAATAATCCTATAGAGCCAACAAAGTAATTTTAAACCTAGCTTCTATAGGAATTAGGAAACTCCCCTTTGACAGGAGTGCGTCGGCGACACGGATGCGTGAACAACATGATGGCGCTACGTCGCTCTCGTGAACTACGGTGGGAGAGCGGGTGCGCAAAGCTTGATGCTCTCAAGATGAAGAATTAGAGCTTGGAGAGCAAGAGAGTCTTTTTGGACACAAAAGAGTGTGAAAGTGTGTAGCTAGGTGTGTCTTGGTGTCTCTTGGTGTGTGTTGGTGTGTAAAGGCTCCCCTCTATTTATAGAGGCCTTAGGAAGGCTTTGGAAGGCTTAGAAAAGCTTCCATAGCTGTTGGATGCAAAGCCCAAGAGAATCAAGCCGAAATCAGGAACAATGATTGCACTGACATGGCAATCAGACGTCTAATTCTGGCATCAGACGTCTAGAAGTCCACTTTAAGACGTCTGATTTCAAGGTCAGACGTCTGATTTCGTGCGGGTTCCTTCCTGACTTGAATCAAATCTAAACAGGGTTCTTGTGCAAGTCCATCAGATGACATACAGGACGTCTGGCACTATGTCTGGATGTCTGGAAACCTACTTTTTCATGGGAATGGATTTGCAATGGCTAGAAAATCTCTGAGAAGAGATTTTTAGGTCAGTCGAGGCAAAACGGTCAATTATCAGACGTCTGGAAGGGCTTAAGGACATCTGATAAGGCTCTAACGGTCATATGCTCGAGTGTTTGCTAAGAGAGCCAACGGTCCACTAATTGGACGTCTGGCAAAGTCATCAGACGTCTCCTAAGACGTCTGGTCTAAGGTCTGGACGTCTAATTTCATCAGACAGAACTAACTTGTCCAGCCTAACTGTTATCAGACATCTGAATCAACAGTCAGACGTCTTAAAACACTTTATTAGACATCTTTTGGGAATTAGACGTCTGGAAACTCTGTTTGAACCCTACATTGGTTTTCTAAGTTCTCTACATAAAACCTAAGTATCCTAGGGTTGTGTCGGTGTTCCTAGGACTACTGTTAGGGTACTTTGAGGCTCTTTAACATAATTTTCTAAGGAAATAAAGAGCAAGAAAATAAAGACAAAAGTACATGAAAGGAATAAAATGGAATTCTATCCTATTCTTATTGTCCTTCCATCTTCAATCTATCGCTCCTCGTGAATCCCCTCTGTTCTTCATCAAGCTCCTCCAATCCATCTTGGATGCGAGCTCGAATTCCGTCTAAACACATCTACATTTGCAATTGACCTGACATCTAAGACTCCAAGTGCAAATGTTAAATAACATGTGTTTTGTTATCATCAAAACAAATGATCGTGGTGCTCTAGCACCAACAGGCACTAGCATCCGAACTTCTCCTGGTCTGGTAACTCACAGAGACCACATCAAGATCCACACTACCAGACCAGGAAATATGGGAATGCAAAAAACACATACCCTAGGCAGCAGCCATTCCCGTATCAGCAGCAGCAACCCTGTTCTATATACCAGCCGCTGCACCAAGCTGCCAATCACCCTCAAAAGTGGGCTGACCCTCTGGAGGCACTGAGAGAGGAGCTACAAGAATCGATGAGAAAATCTACACAGGATAGCTTGTAGATAATGAAGGCGATGGCTGACCAGATACAGACTATACAGAACACACAAAACCAGCTGTTGCAGGAGCATAGGACTCAAGGAGCCTTGCCCTCCCAACCCATCCCGAACCCTCGGTATGTGCAGAACCAAGGCACCCCGCTTAGGTTTCAGGCACCATAGGGACAAGCACACACCATATTACAGGCGCCTCCTGCACCACCTGATTATGCTCAAGGCCAGTCGCCTTTGATGCAGAACCCCGCATACTCTACCCTTTCCGCTCCCCCACCACCTCATGGACAGCAAGCCAATGCAAATGCTGTCTCATTGAGTGGAAGGAAGACATTCGACCCACCACATAGGCAGGCGGGTCCTAAATTTTCTCACCCTTCGTCGCAGGCAATTCGACTCCTTCATCTCAGGAGCCACCTATGGTAGATAAGGGTAAGAGGCCACTTGACCTTGAGATTCCTGTCCCTTTTCCCAAGACTCTAACACGAAATGTAGTACAGAAGAAGGACATGCAGAATTTTGAGGACCTAAAGTCAATGTTCAAGGAAGTGCATATTCAGGTCCCCCTCCTCGAGGCAATTGATCGCATCCCCACTGTCGCTAGGTTCTTCAAGGACTATTGTACCTCAAAGTGACAGCCTAGAATTAGACGACAAGCCGTACTGTCAAAAGAAGCCAGCGTCGTGATTCTAACTGACTTGCCGTCGAAAAAGAAAGACCCTGGTACCCCACTCATATCCTGCTTCTTCTAGGATTCTCCATTTGATCGGGCCCTTCTAGATCTAGGTTCGTCCATCAACCTAACTCCTACTACCGTATTTGATCGATTCCAATTTGGGGAGTTAAAGCCTACCTCAGTCACGATTCAGCTGGATGATAGATCAGTAAAAACACCGAGGGGGTGGTTGAGAACGTGATCATAAAAGTCTGTGGTTTCTTCTTTCCCACAGACTCTTTTGTTCTCGATATGGAGGTTCCTCCTAATCTCCAAGATGCACCAATCATTTTGGGTCACCCATTTCTAGCGACAGCCCGAGCAAACATTGATTGTGCATCCAAGTGTATGGAGATAGCCCTAGGTAATGAGTGACTTCGACTCGACATATTCAGGGCAGCAAAGAATTTTGACTGTGATCACATAGAGGAGGATGGTGAAGACGAAGATTCGGCATACTGTGGTAACATTGGGCTCCTTTGTGACGACCCAATGTCTCATTCGTCTACACTATTAGGGTTCCTGGACCTCGATCTACACGTGACTGAGACCACTACACTGCACATATCTCCCCGAGGATCCGATTGTTTAGGGTGTGTTTCTAACCACAGCACCCCTGAATCTAGCTATCCTGATCCGTACACTACTTGATCGCCCCTATTGTTACAAGATGACGTGACCATAGCTAATGGGTTTCCCATTAACGCAGTCACAACCGATTATCTCACAGGTAGCGAATCAGAAGGAATTCACATACATACGGATCATCAGATTCCCACCTTCGAGTCTACTCCTATTCCCATTTCTGATGAGGATTTCAATGACCGCCCCACAGATCTTCTACTTTCACGAATACCCCTGTATGATCCAAAGCCTAGAGAGGGCATGATCTTTGATGTCAATTATCGTTATGAGGATCCCTATGACTCAGATTCTGGGTCTGAGATACATGTTGATCTACTCCCTCAGCAACTTCCTGCTAAATTGTGGGACATGATAAATCAGCTGAATCAACATCATGATCCCCCCTCTGATTATCCTTTATTTTCCACCACCACTCCACACATTCTTATAGCTAGACTTTTTGGAGTAGGGGTGCACAATCAGCTAGTTCCCATCTCCGGACCACTGATTCTAGGAGCATACGAGCACATCTTTCTTTTAATCTTGACTGACTCCTATGTAAGAACTGATACATCTTGTTGAGTTTTCACCAAGCTGGAAGCGTTAAACTTAGCATCTACCTCACATTCTACCATCACCCTATACATACTCGTTTTATACATAGCATATTTTTCTTTTAAGCATATTTCCTTTTCGCATATTGCATACTGTCAAGTTGGTCAATGCTAAATGTTAAAATTCAGGAGCAATTCCAGGTGATTTCTACCCATTTACTCCCAGCTATACTTATGTTCTTTTATATTCATGCATGAGAACATGCAAAAACTTAGGCATGGGGGGTAGATAAGACAAAACTGAAAATTTTTATGCCAACATTTAGGAAAACCTCGGAGCTGCATGTCAAACGTACTTTAGGACCCTAAATAAAAGAACAACCGACTCCACCTCCAATGCTCGCATTGGAGCTAACAATCATCAGCAACAGCCACTTCCGACTCACCTGCTCACCTCTTGTTCAAAATTTATGGCCAAGCTGAATGTAACCCAAAAGGGAAATTTCATAAAGTACGAATATAAGACGTTACTTGTTTATAGCATATACATAGTGCATCCATGAATAAGATTATCTTATTAACAGAATGCATTAGAAATTTTATCCTCTAGTTGATTCCTATAATCTGGAATCCAGAACAATTTTTCACACACACGTAGAATTTGCAATGGATTCACGGTGAAGGCTGATAAACATCTTTAGTCTGTCGAGAAGAAGCAATGCTTCTTTTCTTGAACCCCTGGATAGTGTTTTGGGAATCAGGCAGATTTTCTTCCAAAAATCCACCAAATAGTGTGAGATGAGAGTAGAGTACATTGGTGCTCTAAGATTAGTGCAAGGAATCTGGAATCCTAGATAATTAGGTGATGATTCTCAGAGATTAGGCATAGTTTAAGCTCTCGGTTCCTACATATACATTTTGTGGGAAATTTTGAGAGCCACCGAAAAAGGCAATTACACAGAGAGAGAGTTTTCATAAAACTAGGGCTAAGGTGGACGGTTACGACCATTCTTTACGGAATCCTTGGCTGAAGGAGGGTATTGATGTCAAGGTCAGAAATACACCATCCTATCCATCTCTCCTGGTGCCATGAGTAGGCACTTCCACCAAATAAGCCACTCAATGTCTCTTAAGTACCACCAATCCCTAATAATGCCTCCTCAATAAAGTTCATGAAAGTGTGCTAGCTTGTGTTGTGTTAAAAAATATATATACATAGAAAAAAAAGAAAAAGAAGAAAAAGAAAAAAAAAAGAAAAATTGAAAAAAATTAGAAAAAGAAGAAAAACAAAGAAAAAAAGTGTGAATATTTAGTGTTTATTTCGGTTGCATTAAGGCAATACCACCAAATAAATTTGAGATCCACCAAATATGGTCTTAACCCACCTTTCTTGTGTTTCTGACTGCCTGAATAGTGGCTGAGGAATTTTGACTTAGTGTTAGAGTTATGGGAACTCAATTAAAGTGTTAATGCCAAGTGAGACCACTAAATAAAGATCATACATGAGAATCTGGTAAGATTGTGAGCTCTAAGGAAAAAAAAACAGAGAGAGTAAGAGAGAATGAATACAAAAGAACCAGAAAAGAACATAGTTTTTCTCGTCTTTCTCTAACTTGAGTTACATAATAATTTGGGATTCTAGATTCTATAGTACTAATCTCTATGTAGCACCAGTTGAGAGTGAGCCACCAAATATATAATCTTTTCCCTTTAAGATTCTCTACCTAAGCTTAAAGTCGGGAGGAATTCATAGAATACCTTGAATACCCCGAGGGAAGAAGTCCTCCTATCTCGAGAGAATTTTTACTAAGGCTCAAGTACAGGCTTCAGAGGTGAATTAGTTTTTCACTCAAATCCGTTGCAAAAGCTACGTAGCTACACTTTCACGATTTTCTGGATTTCTAAAGCATAGGATGAAAGCAAAAAGGAGAAAAATCTCTAGGCATACACATGATAAAATAATCAATCCCTTAGTGACCCTTCCATGAATAATTTAGGCACGCATTTGCTAGGGACTAGTAAGATTTAGGCGTGGGGGTATGATTGCGTAGCAATCATAGGTCTTAATTGACCTAAATTAGGCTAGTACTTAGCATAAGTTAGGGTAATTCATGCATGCATAAGCATCACTAGCACCTTTACTGCTTTCTTTTAGTTATGCATAAAATAATGCTATAATGTACTAATTAGGTGCATTATGTCAATTGTAGTTAATAAGCTGATCAGAAGCTAGATCTGAAGCTAGATCTAAAGCTAGATCTGAAGGATAAAGAATAACTGGTGTTGCAGTAGAGCTGGAGCGGAAGACCTAGATTAGATGTAGTAGATAATAATGTAAGGGAGTTAAGGTATGCTATTCTATTAAGTAGGAATAAAGCAATAAATTGTGAAGAACTTAGGTCCATCCTAGCCCTAGGACAGCCTAGAAGCCCCCCAAGCCTTAGCCACCCTTAGATTAGGTCATCGCACCCTAGGAAACCTTAAAACCCTAATTCTAGCCTTTATCTGGATGTCCAGATGAGTTATAGGACGTCCAGAACTCTTAGCCAACTCCCGCACACCTTAAACCCACTTCTGCAGTGTTATTGCATATCAAGACACTTGGTCAGACGTCCAATTTCTGTAGAATACCCAAGACAGAATCCAAAATCCCTCCTGCCTCTGATTGGATGTCCAGACAACAAGTCTGTACTTTTGATTTTTCACTATAAGACGTCTGACACTATTATTAGGTGTGCAGAACTGCCCTCTAGACCTTGTTTTGAGATTCATGCCTTGATCTTGGATCTTTAAGTCCTTAAACCCAATTCTAACCCCCTATGAACCTAAATTAAGGTGGCCTAACCCTAGTACATCACCTCTAGACCACCCTAACGATCTAACTAGGTCCTCACTAAACCTAATTGACTCGGATCATGGTCAAGCTCTTCAATCTATTCAATTGGACTCATTGAGTCCAATTGAACCCTGATCTCAGCACACACTATCCAATTGACCTAGACCTAATGTAATTGAGTTATTTTACTCAATTAGGTTTCCACACACCCAATTAAACTTGTATTAAGTTTAATTGTACTTTACCTTAGTGAATTAGGGTTTACAACCCTAATTTGAGACCTACCTTGACCTAAACCCACTAGAACCTAACCTAATCAACCAAGTCACCTAAGTTTCGAACCACACACACCCACACACACCATCCACACGAAAATACCTAGTCTAGAGTTCTCTAGAACTCTCTACCATGTGTTGTTGCCTTGGTTGCTAAAATTAGCAACCAAGAGCCATTCAATTTTTAGATCCATATTTCGTGGATCTAAAAACCACCATCCATCCTCTCTCTCTCACTTTCCCACGAGCTCCCACCATAGGCCTCTCTAGAGAATTCCATAATTCTCTAGAGAGCTTCCCTTAGATCTATAAAAAGATCTAAGGGGTGGCCATTTGCACCCATCCACTCTTGGCTTACATTTTAGCTTAGTTTCATTCCACATCCACTCCACCTCCATGTCCACGAGTACCTTCACCATGGCCACCACCACCTCCACACCAAGATGCTAGATCACCTCTCCAACCTCTCTCCAATGGCCGGCCTAAGCCCCATTGGCCGCACCTCCTTCTCCTCTCAACCAAGTCAAAGGCCATCAGAGCACACCTCTGAATGACCTTAGTTCTCATAAATTAGATTGAAGTTCTTTGTAGATTTATTGCTTTTATTACCACTTAGTAGTGTAGCTCCTTACTTCTCCCCCAATGATGCATGCATATCCCCCGTAGATTCATGTATGCAGTCGTTTTCTGGTAGCAAGTAGTTTTATTTCCCTATACAAGCATTCCTCTACCTGTGCTCTGCAACTCTGATATCATCATCATCTTTTATATATATAAATATATATGTTGAAAATCACCATGTGACTAGTTATCATCTTTTGGTGTGATTGAAGTTGCATGTTTTAATTACTATCTTTTGGCAACTAGCATGTCGTACATCAATACGTAAATCACCATAAGCCGGCATGAGATTTTAAGCAAGTAGAGCGAAAGAGAACGATTTCAAATCTGCATTTTCATAAATGCCTCCCAGAGATGAACGATTGGGACTCCAAGTCTCGTTATCTTTATAAATATTTTTGTTGATCGTATTGTGAACTATACTACGATTCTTTTTCTTAGCAAACACACGCTTTACGAATCCCAACAAATGGCATCGTTGCCAGGGAGGCAACACCATTTTTTATTTCGATCTTTTGAGCTATCACTGACAAATCTTTCTCTGCTTGTCTTTTGATGTGCAGGAAAATAGAAAAAATGGGAATTTGTGCACGCAACGAGCGCAGATTAAAACAAAAATCAGGTGCACATCTCATCTTAGATTTGGATTTCCCTTTCTGAACCCTAGGTTAAATTTATTTGAAAAAAAAAAAGAAAAAAACCTATTTTTTTTCGTGAAAAAAATAGAAATAAAAAAAATATCACAGAAAAAAAAAATCTAGGAAGTTAGATTGGTTTCTTTTTGAATCCTAGGTTAGTTTTGAAAAAGCAAAAAAAAAATATATTTGAAAATCCTTTGAGAAAAAAAATCCTTTTTGAAAAAAAAAATTTGGTGGAAAGTTTGAATTTTAAACTCAAACACCTTTTATAAGCTTTCTCACCACCCCCTGATTTTCAACCATACTTCAAATCCCAATTTAAAAATTCAATTGCCGAAAAATTAGTGAACGAAAAATTCTAAAATTCGACATAGACCTTCATTTTCAAATTATCTTTCGAACTGAACCATTCATTTAAAAAAAATTTAAGAAAAAAATTTTTAAAAATTCATGAAGTGCAAGGGGGTCAGACTGACCCATATTTGAAATTTTTCAAAATTCAAAAAGCAATTCTAAGCAATCCATGAATCTATTTTGACTAAACGGTGGGGTTTGAAAGTTGATCTCATTGGCTTTAATTTTCATATTTTTTCCAAATTTTTGAAAATCATGTGATATTGTTTCAATTTGAAAATTCGATCAGGGGTCAAAATTCCAAATCTTACCCCTTGACATTTAAAAATCTCTATAAATTCGGTTGAAATAGTGAAAATTATAAAAAAATATTCTTTGGAAAGATAATTGAAAGAATAATCTACTTGCCAAATTTCAACTTATTCTAATTCCAATTTTTATCAGAGAATTGGTTTAATTTCGTGGTCTGCAGAAGAAGAAAAAAATAAAAATAAAAAACCCTAGAATTGCATGAACCCTAGGTTACACCTTTAGGGTTACAATCTAGAGACCACATTTGGGCTAACCTAGACTTAGTCAAGTCTAGTGTTTAGCCGGTGAACTTGGTCACCTTGTGAGCCACTCACCACAAACCCCAACTGAAGAAAAACAGGATAAAATTAATTTTAAAACATGTAAGCAACCCGAATTCGCCGTCATACTGCTGGGTGTTTTCAATCTCTCTTGCCAAACCTGGTGACTAAGTCTACAGGGTAGTGTCAACGACCGCGGCTAACGGGTAACGAAACCGGAGGCGTAAGCCAAAGGAAGAACCTTCCCCTTAGTCCCCTCGTAACCAAACTGGCTGGGTCAGCTTGAGAGGCGGAAATCACTTTCAGGCGGTTGCACGACAAATTTTTCTTCAAGAATTCAAAATTGAAACGAAAAATCTGGTCACCCGATCATAAGGACCATCTGATTGGCAAGGCCTTAGCCTTGTCTGTCTTGCCTACACCAACCCAGGGGTTGGGTGGTGTATGCAAGGAAGGAGGTCACTTAGACCTCAACTGGTTGGACCTTGGGAGCCACTCCCAAGGAGGCGAGTCACCTCACCAGGACCATCTCCCCCCACTTCTACTCCCTTAGCCGCAATGGCTAATCCTGGACCTGGACCTTGATCGGGTCAAGATGCTGGTAATCTGAACCTAATGGCTCGTCTGAGATTAGATTGTAATTCTTCGTAGATTTATTTCTTTTATAACTGCTTAGTAGTGTAGCTCCTTACTTCTCTCCCAATGATGCATGCATAATCCCCCATAGATTCATGTATGTAATCATTTTCTGGTAGCGAGTAGTTTTATTTCCCTATACAAGTATTCCTCTACCTGTGCTCTGCAACTCTGATATCATCATCTTTTATATGTATAAATATATATGTTGAAAATCACCATGTGCCTAGTTATCATCTTTTGGTGTGATTGAAGTTGCATGTTTTAATTACTTTCTTTTGGCAACTAGCATGTCGTACATCAATACGTAAATCACCAAAAACCGGCATGAGATTTTAAGTAGAGCGAAAAAGATCGATTTCAAATTTGCATTTCCATAAATGCCTCCCAAAGACGAACGATCGGGACTCCAAGTCTCGTTATCTTTATAAATATTTGTTGATCATATTGCACACTATACTAAGACACTTTTTCCTATCAAACATGCGCTCTACGATTCACAACACTGTCGCTGACCCCTTCCGCCCATACCAACTAGAGATCATCTGACTCCCCTCACTATGAATGAAGCCTCCATGCTCCGGAGGCATGACGCTCCTAAAAGCCTCCTCAAGTGTCATAGGAGGGTGTTGCTGAGTGCCGGAAGCAACATCTGTAGGGGGGTTGATTAGGTTCATCATTTCTCCCTAGTTTATTGTCATATTAAAGTGAGTATAAAAATTAATTTAGTTGATAAATAAATGTTATTTACATGCCTTGTCTGGCATGTCTCATGTATCCATGTTCACCCACCGTCAGTGGTAGCGTTGCTATGAGTAACCTCATACACACCAACCTGATCGAGCGTAGCACCATCGTGTGAATGTGCCTGTAAATATATTTTAGAGATTTGCAAGTAATAGATATAATCAAAACTTTAATTAAAAACATAAAAGTGACACAATTATAAGGAATTACTTACATATTTAGCCTCAACTCTATCTATACTAGTTCAACCCAAACAACGGGTTTGTGGTAGAGCTTTGGCCCTATTGGCCTTGTTCCTCTTCTCCTGATCCTGTACATATAACATATTGTAACAAGAAACAATTAAATCGTTTATCTCCAAATGCTCTTAAAAGTATTTGTAATTACCTCTGATGAGCGGGTTTTCGTATGCTAAAAGATTGACTTGGAAACCCGTCGTCGTAGTGCATAGAAAACTCGCTAACCAGATTAAATTTATAACTGAAACTCGAGGTGAGTCCCAGGTCGAACATGAGGAGGCGAATGTTTGGTTTTGAGAAATCCACGCTTCGATTTTATTTGTTTTTGTTGCTTTTATCTTTTATGATTTTTTTGTTATTTTTATAAAGAAAGAAATCAGATCGACAAAACTTTATCTAAATAATCTACTTGCGAAATAAGAGAGGGAGAGAGAGAGAGAGAGAGAGAGAGAGAAACAATCAACATATATATCTAAAGAGTTTGCTACAAATTGAAAAGTGGAAAACTACACGAGAAAGCTGTAAAAGATAGATAGAGGTGAGAAGAGTCCCCCTCGATGGTCACTTGGAGGACAACTCTCATTGATGCTGCCCGGACGAAGGTGGTGAGGAGGGGGACGATGGAGAATGGAGTCAGAGGATGAAGGACGGGATGGGACGGCATCGTGATGAGGATCTTCTTCCCAAAAGGTGGTGAGAGGACGGCCACAGGATGCTCCATGAAGGGGGATGAGAGATGGGAAAAAGATTTGGTTTTCTACTCTAAAGGAGTATCCCAGGCTTGGGATAAGCTCTCTTTAGAGCCTTGGAGGTGGTGAGGGAGAGAAAGGAAGAGATGATGGTGGATGGAGGGGTATGGTCCTTTTATAGTGGAGGATGAAGGGCTTGGTCACACATAGGTAATTAGGAACATATGTAAATGTCACTAAAGATCCACCCATGGGTCGATGAAGATCCGTGCACACCATCGCTGGCATGTGCACACGTGCCTTGAGCTTACCTTGTCGCGTGCACACGCTGGAATGCGTTGCGCAGCTGTGCATTGCTGTGGCTGGTGTTCGCCTTTCATGCGCGTGCATCACGCACCTCTTGCGCTGGCCGATGTCAAGCATTGCTTCAATTGAGGATTTAGGGGGAGGTTGCGGGATTCGAACCCACGCCCCTCCTTTAGGAGCTGACACCACAACCGATGCGCCATGCTATCAATTGAGTCGAGAAAAGTGGCTACGAGCATACGGTGGAGGAGGATTCTCAGCCATTGGATGAATCCAACAGCTGAGATCACATGTTGGAAGACCTTTGGAGGGACGTCAGGTGACGTTGGGCACTCTAGATGGTGCCACGTGGCACCATCTAGAGTGCCCAACGTCACCTGACGTCCCTCCAAAGGTCTTCCAACACGTGGCACCATCTAGACTGTCCACCTTTCTTTTCTTGCAGAAGATGCTCAAATCGAGATGATTTCCGCATTTCTGGACTGCGATCGAAGCTCCAGATCCATCCATACGGTCAGATTTTCCATCCGAAGCTCGAAAGGATTTCGCATTGTCCCCTAGCCATTGATCTTCTTCAAATTGCATACAGTGCTTTGGGATTCTAATCTAGACAATTCGGAGGTGTTGGACTCTGATCGTCGTCCTGATGAGATCCATACGATCAGATCGTCAATCCGAGGCCCTGAATTAAATCTCCTTCTCTCCTGGTCATAAAGGATGCAATTAACCTAACATATACACAAACTACTTTAAATGCAGAATGATACATGCTATGCAATATTTATAACATGGAATGCATATCTAAGCCTAGGAATATATATAAATAGGCATTTTAACCTAAATGGATGTGTCTACATCAACCTCCATCTCAAGCTTATTCCAATGCTCACAGCATTCTTTCCACACATCTGCTACTATTGTAGGAGGCACGTTCCTCAATGCCTCCTCATTAGTTGACATTATATTATAATACTGAATTATACAAATAAATTGTCAAAAGAAATTAATTAAGTAAATAATAAAAAAAGAGAAATAATTTAAATTACACCTTTCTCTTCATTGTCATCCTCCAATCACAATGTAATCTCGCGACATGATTGAGGATGTACTTGGTGACATTCGAATTGTCAACCCAATCAAACATCGCCTGTAATATTACAAATCGTATAAGTGAATTAACTATTATTAAATTAAACTTATATATATATATATATACGTTAATATATAATTATTTACCTCTATATTACGAATAAGCTGCCTCTTGATCACCCTGGAGACCCTCCTCCAGTTAAAACAATAAAGGGGGATGAGCTCATTTACCATCCTAGACAGTCTACTGGTGAAAGGAGGATAGTCTGTATCTTCCCTAGCTTCGTTGATATGCACTTTGATTCTCGTCCCCTCTGGAAGTGCATCTAGATGTACATTTCTTGTCAGACCCCTTCCTTTTTTTTATTACCTGATAAGAAAAATATAATTAAAAATTAAAACATTAGAAGTAAATTTTAATAAGATATTACTGACAATTCTTACAGCAAAAATGGTCCTTGCCTCAGCCTTAGGGTCCTACTGAGGTGGCCTCTGTACCTCAGCATCGTCCTCACCCTCCTCATCCTCATCCTCGCTGTCACTATCACCCTCGTCCGCATCCTCGTCATCATAAAGGTAGTGGGTGGCAACCTCTGGCTCTAACTCTGTCTCTCGCACTACATTGGTAACCACCCTCTTGCCCTTGTTCTGGTACTGTTGGGCAGAATCACCAGGCCAGACATATTCACGTTGCCTCGTAAATGCAGGATTATGTATCATGACAACTGGGTGTGCGTGGGGTGTACGTAGAGGGATGTACTTAAGAACCAATAGGGGAGTCTGAACGCGGGGTGGCTGGGTGCGGGGGGGCTAAGTGGGCTACATGCGGGGTGGCTAGGTGAGAGGGGGCTAGGTGAGCTAGGTGGAAGAAAGCTGTGTCTCATCCCTACCCGCTGAGGTGCCGTAGTCATCCTTACCCCTATTATCAAATTTCTTGAATTTTATCTTCATGTACATTAAAAAAATTAGTATTTGCATAAATATTAAGAAATAAATAAATAAAAATAAAAAAATCTGAAAAAAAATTTATGAATATTTTCCAAAATCCTATAAAATGGAAATGACACATTCTACATGGTAGAAAATCACACATTCTACCGTAAAACATAAACATAAATATAACGAAACCTTGAAAACATAAGCATAAACATAAGGAATGCGAGATATCTTCACAAGAACAAAAAAGAAAAGTCCCCATTTTGAAGCCATTTACAAAAACAATGACCTAAGCTATTTGGAAGGAGAAAAGAAACTGAATAGTCAAATTTCTGACTTTTATGGATTAAAAAATCATGGAGCAGCCAAAAAATTTTTCCTTAACTCATTATTTCTTCCTAATCCAACCATGTGAGAGTTTACACAAACTAAAAAACATAATGAACAACTTGACTAAGTTTTTTACACAATGCTCCTTGAACTGTGTGTTTACATTTATGCCTCTTAAACTGGAAAAAAAAGGCTACTTCAAAGCTTCAACTTTGCTATTATGAGATATATGAGACAATTCATTGTATGCTGAAATAATAAAGTAAGGCAGACAAGAAAAATGCTATAAAAGATAATTATAGCTTACATATCAATATCATTGCACCTGCACCAATTTCTTGTATGTGTTCTTGATAAGCATCTACTTCTACTTCATGTTCATCTTTTTGCACGTCAAAATATTCACGTGGAATTATCCGTACGGGTATAATCCATCCATTTCTACTGTTGTCAGGGACATAGAAGACTTAAGATACTTAACATGCTAATGTAAACAATTTTGAAGAATGAAGAATTTGATGATTCTTATTCAAACTTAAAAATCATGCTTCTTGTCAAGTTTGAAGCCAATGGTTCATTAAACACTTCGAACTAATTGCACTTGAAAAGGACAACCCTATGATCGTATCTGAAGCTCATCTCAATGATTTGTTCGATATGTCCATAGTAACCATCACAACCAGTGTTCAAATCGTAACTGACAACAACACCAGCATGCCAGGTGGCCTTCGTATCATCCATGGATTTTGTCCTAAATCTAAATCCATTTATAATGTAACCTAAATGGTAATGTCCACAACTCAACAGTTAATCCGATATTATGTCAAAGTCCTCCAACCATCATGGGTCGTTCTCTTCTTTCATTTGAATAAGACATTGTTTAAACCACTCGAGAATGTTTACCTCACGTGTTTCTGGATGTGAACACTCAAATTCATTATAAAATGCATCAACTTCTGGAATCTGCTTAAGAATTTACAAGTGAGGTAGACACTGATCGATTTCACAGATTGATTTGTACTCTATGTGGAGGATAGACCTTCCTGGAATATCAAATATGGAAAGATAATCTTCATCATTCTCATTGTATCCTTCATCATAATTTCTCTATAATCGATTAAATCGATTGTCTATCTCATCCATATACATGGCACAGAAGTTAATGGACACTTCTACAAGATATCCTTCTACAATAGATCCTGCAGGCTTAGCCTTATTTAACACATAATCTTTAAGTTTCTTCAGAAACCGTTCAACTGGATACATCCATTTGTATTGCACAGGCCCAGCAACTTTCGCTTTATTTGTAATATGTAGAGTTAAATGAACCATGACATCAAAGAATGCCAAAGGAAATATCTGCTCCATTTTACATAATGTGATGACTTTTTGCTTATCCTAGTACTCTAATAAATTAGAATTTGCAGTTTTCGAAAAAATAGCTTTGAAATATCAGCTCATCTCTATAAATGAATCAATAATTGGATTAGGTAGCACCCTACGAATAGCTAGTGGGAACAAGACTTGCATGTAAACATGACTATCGTGACTCTTTAACCCACTAATTTTCTTTTAAGCCCTATTTACACATCGAGAAAGTTGTGAAGAATAGCCATTTAGCACCCTACTTCTTTCAAGAAGGTAAAAACTTTCTCTTGTTGATCATTATTTAGGTTGTAAATGGCTTTCGGAAAGTCATAACTGCTGTCTTCTTTTTCAATAACATGTAACTCTAGACAAATGCCTAAAGTTATCATGTCTTTTCTCATTTTCACTGCATCCTTTGGTCTATCAGTTAAGTTGAATACATCCAAAATGTTGTCCATAACATTCTTCTCAATATGCATCACATCAAGATTATGTCGAATAGTTATATCTTTCCAATACGGGAGTTCCATGAAGAAAATAGTCAACAGATAGTGGATTTCCTTTTGTTTTTTGTTGAATCTCTTTCATGGCTCGATAGAAAATTGGATAAGCCAATGATTTGTTTCCATGTTTCAGAATATGGTTCACCAACATGGGAACTAATGGATTCTAAAACCCGTATGTTTCAAAGCTATTTGATCTTTCTTGAACTGACGACCTAATCATATGTTACCAAGTTGCAATTTCTCCATTATTTGAAAACCTAACAACCTTATTGAATTTGTACTTAGCTTATTCCTCAAATTCTTGGAAGAATATCAACAAGTTTTACCGTCGAACTTGTCCTTAAACATTGTTGTTTGCCATCTATACTCAACTGGTAGGAATGTACGGTGTCCCAAATAACAGAACTTGTTGCTTTCAAGTAGTCGAAAATGAAGAGTGTCATCCATACATACTGGACAAGCAGACTTTCCCCTTATACTACATCCCAACAAATTTGCATATGTAGGGAAGTTATTAATGGTCCACAATAATGCGGCATGCATATTAAAGAATTCTTTCTACATGCATCATATGTACGAATGCCGTTACACTACAGCAGTTTGGTTGAAGATAAATGTCAATTGCATTTCCTGGCTACTTTGGAACGGGGATGAGGAGGTCAACATCATAAACGACAATCGCATGCAAAGCCACGCAGATAAGTTGTAAGTTATCATCAAGACTAGCCAAATTGAATAGGATGGGTACATGTTCTTGAAAGGATTAAACCCATCACTTGCAAAACCCAATCTAACATTTCTTGCATCCTCTGCAAATGCTAAATGAGTGCTGTCAAACGTTTTCCACTCTTCTGAATCTACGGGATGATGAATGCAACCACCTCGTGACATGTTATCCTTATGCCATGTCATCAAATTTACAGTTCTACTTAAAATAAAAAGGTGTTGAAGCCTAGGAATCAATGGAACGTGATGTAGAACCTTCTACTACTGTTTTTTGGTCCTTGTATTTAGTGAATTTCCCACTTTAAATCTCTCAACACCACACTGTGGACAACTAGTCAACTCTGCATATTCATTTCTGTATAACACAATCATTTAGATAAGCATCAATTTTCTTACAATTTAAACCAAGTCCACGAATATGTTTCTTTGCTTCATACAATGTCTTTGGATAAACTTTCAGATCATTTAAAAGCTCTCCAATGAATTCAAGCACCTTGAACATCAATATAGAGTTTCTCCATTCATAACCTTCATACAAAATAACTTCAAAAGAAATGACAACTTAGAAATGGACGTGATACTGAGAGCAATAGTTTCATCCACTACCCTAATAGCATCATAAAACTAATTACAAGTTTCCCCACTAACCGGATCTTCAACTCCTACTCTCATCCCATCAAGCATTTCATCGATGTCATCAGCTTCAATATCAACAGCTGTCTCATCGAAATCTATCGGAGATCGTCTAACTTCCTATGTAAGATTCTCTCCATGAGCAATCCACTTAGTATAATGCTGCCACCAACCATTGCAAATCGTGTGCTTGTATACAGTGTTCTTATCATGTGAATATCCATTCAAGCGCCTCCTATATGGGCAAAATATCATGTGCATATCCATTCAAGCACCTCCTATATGGCAAAATATCATGTCGAACTTGTTTCCTCGTCTAAATGACTTTCTATCATCATGAAATGCCAATCAAGGAACTCTCTCACTCCATTCTTGTATTAAGAGTAATCCGAGTTCCTCAAACTAATCCAAGACATATCCATGATAATCTACACAAATGAAATAAAACCACCTAATAATTATAATCTGATTTTATGACAATGTTTATATTTTAATTAGGGTTTTCACTTAATAGCCCATCCTTGAAGATTTGATCACAACATTACTTGTTACATGTAACCAGTGTTTGGAGAAATTTCGGCAACATCTCCTCGTACTTCTCCAGGATACCCCCCAAGACTAACCTTAACTATATTCCCAATAACTCCCATTTAAGGGTACATTAGGAACGTAGATAAGATCAGTTGGTATACCAGAGAAGAGCGAAAAGATACTATCGAAATTCCTCCAGACATCGGTTCCATGTATCAAGTAACCCTAAGTTGTGATCAAATCTTCAAGGACCCCCCTTTGTTCAGAACTTCTCTGAACAAAGGATGACGACTCTTATGGCATGCTATAAAGACAAAGCTTTGTGAATGTAAGTGAGGTATACGCACTTTGCATTTTCCGTATAGCATGATCATAAGTGTCAACGGGCGAGTATTTTGACATGATTATCATCTCCTAAAACCTATAACCTAGGGGCTAGAATGCCTATTGTTTTACCTCAAGTACATCTAGATTTGTGTAAGTGTATGTATCTATAAATTCATTAAAATAATAAAATTAGTTATATATACAAAATAAAAATAGATTCTTCCTCCCTTTCCCTCCTCTCCCTTCTCTCCTACCTCCTTATCTTACCACTTCTTTTCTACTCTCTTTCTCTCTTCTCCTTACCCTTTCTCTCATCCTTCCCTTCCTTTATATTCTTCTTTATGCATCTCTATCCCTCTTCTTCCTCTCCTATCTAATTATTTATCCTCTCTTTCCCTCTCTTCTCG
Source organism: Thalassia testudinum (assembly GCA_037157565.1). Taxonomy (NCBI): domain Eukaryota; kingdom Viridiplantae; phylum Streptophyta; class Magnoliopsida; order Alismatales; family Hydrocharitaceae; genus Thalassia; species Thalassia testudinum. The sequence goes on from JAZHRO010000080.1 coordinate 3,497,729, forward strand.
TTATCCTTCCTCTCCTCTTTCCCTTTATTAATTCATATTCTTCTTTATTCATCTCTTTCCCTCTTCTTCCCCTCCTACTCCATCTCCTTTCACTTTCCCTCTCTTCTCTCATTACTTCTTCCTAACTTATTAAATTCATAAAAATTTTCACACAATTTTCCCTATAATGTAAGCTTTTAACCATAATAAATTAACATAGAAATGCAATCAAATAAGCATTCAGAAGAAAGTAGGTGCACCCCACAATCAATCAAATAAATTCAATTTACTAAATCAAGTGGGCACACCCCACATTCATGAAAACAATTCATTCACAAATCATAAATTAATCAAGTGGGTACACCCTACATTCATTCACAAATTAATTAAGACAGCTTAATTTGATACATCAACGAAGCATGTGAATCGAATAGGTGTCCAATGACGTGAGATACCTAAATCAAATTACAAAAATTTATAAGAAAAAAATCTTTAAAAATTGCATAAATTTAAACACATTTTACATTTAATTAATGTACTATATATTTTTATTAACCTAAAAATTTAATATTTGTAGTAGGAGGAGGAGGGGGGGTGGAGGATGCTAGTGGCAAGGGGAGGGGGGTCGGTTGAAAGGAGGAGGGGGTGGTTGCTAGTGGCAGGGGGAAGTGGGTTGGCTAGCAAGAGGAAGGGGACAGGGGGTCGGCTAGAGGAGGAGGGGGAGGGGGGGTCGGCTAGAGGAGGTAGTAGGGGGTGGAGATGGCAAGGGGAGGAGGAGATGGCGAGGTGGAGGAGGAGGATTTAGGGGGCAACCGAAGGAGGAGATGGTGTGGGAGGGAGTGGATGGGGCCAATGGCGACAGCTGCACGTGTGGAGGAGGGCAGCGACTACATGCATGAAGGAGGACGACGACGAGGGGAGGGGACTAGAGGAGGAGCAGATGGCGTGGGAGGGGGCAGATGGGGCTGGGGGTGGCGACTGCGAGTGTGGAGGAGGATGACGACAAGGGGAAGGAGCTAGAGGAGAAGGCGGATAGTCGTGTGATGAGAGCCTCATCATGAACCCTAACTAGCACAATTTAATCTAAATAAGTGTGAGGAAGCTCCTACAAAACCTAAAGAGAAGCTTAACTCAGAGAATTCTGAATTAAAGAATAAGACAAATCATAACAGGTAAAACAGCAATTTTACCAATACAGTACGCAAATAGGGTAATTAAGGGTCTAAACACAGGTCAAATAAGCTTAATAAGGAGGGAAGTGGGATGATCTGATTCGAAAAGGGTTATAGCAACTTCTAGGAACTAAATGACATTCTATAACCCCAAAACAAATCTACTTTAATTCACGAGGTTCGAGGAAGGATAAAAATCAACTAAACCCTCTAAAATTAATGGAAAAATATTCCCTAGGGTTTAAAACCTTCAATTTGGCCTTTGCAACCTATTTTGACCTAAAATGAGAACCATGCCCAGTTTATGACCTAATTTGGGTTTTTGCGCAAACTGACTGGTCAAACATGGTCCAACCTAAAATCAAATTTCACCATTAAAATCCTTAGGTTCAAATTAGGCTGGTATAAAAATTTGGGCCTAAGAAAAGACCATCTTGACCGACTTTACAAATTGGTCCTCTTGAATTACTTTTTGACCCTTATCTTTTGAAACCCTTACACATTGCCCCCTATCTTTCTCCTCGTTCTTTGTAGAACGGTCCTCCCTGGCATTCTGAGCAGCGCCATACCCCCAGCGACCATGTGCGGAGGATGGCGCCGCGTAGGGCATGGCACCTATTCGTAGGAATGAGCGGGAGGTTCCCTGCGTCGTCCTCTGTCGTAGGGACCCTCCCCTGTGGTGTCCTGCAACCAGCATGCCTCTCGTGCGAACGCACGAAAGGCATGGGTCTCCATCTCCAGCCATCTCCGGCGTGCTTTGCACCTTGTTCCCTCGGGCCGCTCTCCTCGCCAATGCCTTTATAAGGAGCGGCAGGGGCTACCGTCCAGGGCAAGCTACTTCTAGCGGAGAAAAACCCTCTATTTCGTCTCCCCTCTCTCCGGTCAGAGTGCCCTAGCTTCCGGCGAACTCTCCTCCTCCTCATCGCTCTGCTGCCATACCTACAGCAGAGCCCACTCTGCCTCTTCGACCCATGCCAAGCCGCACCAGCTGGCATCCTCAGATCTCCTCCTCGTCGCTAATAACCCCCTCCTGGGCACCTTCGTCCTCAGCGCCGGCAGGTACGCGCTGAGTGCCACTTCCCCCCCCCTCTTCGTAGAAACCTTCCCTTCTCTCTCCCTGTTATTTCCCCCTTCTTAATTTACCATTTTAACCCACCGACCACCACTGTCCATCACCATCTTCCCTATCTCCGGTCGCTCTCCAGCGAGGCACTCTCGCCACTCCAAGCCTCCATCCGCCTCGCCACCTACACATTAAGCTCCGCGACATCTCACTGACACCGAATCCGCCCTCCATTCACTTCCTAGCACCTCCAGACCATCCCCCGAACACACCCACTCCCACGCACTCAGTGTGCCCTAGGCACACGGCCACAGGCACGCTCGCGTCTCGCCGACTCCCACACCGCCTTCGCCATCTTCTAGTGAAGCTCCCTGCGTTGTCTGACGTGGCCGTGAGGCTGTCTTTGCGATTTCAGGTTTCACCCTCCTCGCCGCCATTGACGAGCAGCAGGAGCTGCTTCACAGGCAACTCCAGACTTCTTCGGCCCCAGGCGCAGGCCCCAGGCAGCTCTGGGCACTTCCGCAGAGACGCCCAGGTTCTCAATTGGGGTAGCGAGTCTTCGCTGCTGCCCCAATTGTGCGAAGCCTTCTCCCACCGGTGCTCGAGATTAGAGGTGGGACTTTAGTCCCACCTCGTAAGTGTGTGGCCTCATGCCCACACTTAAATTATTTTTGTGATATGAGCCGATTGCCTCCGATACACATGGGGTGTGGTCCCTCACCTATCACAGCCCTCGTCCGTTAGCTCACCACACGGATCAGGCGCGATCCGACCTGACACTCCTGTGCACTCCTCGCGCACCACCCACACTGGTGCGCCTGGACTCGGGCGCGCGACCCGACCCGATTACCCGACCCTGGGAGAGCTTTCCAAAGAGAGATCCAGAGAGAGAGAGACGCAGGGAAGGGGTAGGGGTAGGTTTTGCGCTGATATTTTCATGTGTGCGTAGGATAGAAGGAAGAAGAAGGAAGAAGCAAGCAAGGAAGAAGAAAGGCAGGAAAGGAGCTGAAGGGAAAAGAAGAGGAGCCGCACTATAGCAACCGCGCAGTTAAGCCGTCTGAGCACTGAATCAGACGTCGGAGGGTCAGCAGCCAAAGTAGAGAAGAACCGCAGCTGCTGAAGAAGAAGAAGAAGAAGAAGAAGAAGATAGGAAGAAGAGAAAGAAAGAAGAGAAAGGGCCAAAGCAAAAGAAAAGAAGGAAAAAGAAGAAGAAAATTAGAGAGGAAGAAAGGAGAAAGACTTAGCAGCTGAAGAAGAAAAGAGAAGGTAGAAGCCTCTGCAGCTGCAAGGAAGAAGAAGACCAAAAAGAAAAGAAAAAGAAAATCAGAGATAAGAAAATAGAAAGAGGAACCACAGAAGCAGAGAAGAAGAAAAGAAGAAAGAAGAAGAAAGAAGAGAGTCGAATGAAGGAAAAGATGCCAATCACCCTTTCTTTCTCTCTCTCTCTCTCTTAATTTTTGTAAAACCTTTTATTGTGAATTTATAGGCTTCTAGAATTATAGTTTGCTCCCTGAGTTCGACCTCGGGAAATTCTTCATTCCGAGTAATAAATTGTATTAGGCTGATAACCATTTTGTTATATACCACAACGACTATAATAACTATAAAGACGAAAAGAGCTACCATCGTGGGAGGAGGAGGGGTGCTTACAGACGAGGATGGGGCAATGCGGCTAGAGGAGGTTCGGTTGGCCTCAGGGAAGAAGAGAGAGAAAGGAAGGGGAGGGTTTGGGGGATCCGGTGTCGCTGGGTTGATAGTGCACATTTAATGACCGTTTTATATAAAACCATCATTTAATGTTGAGTTAGGGCACCACTTCTCGAGCCCAAAAAAAATTCGCAAAATATATATACAATGGTTTGTTTGAAACCTTCATTTTAGTGATTTATACTATGGTTTAAAAATCGTCATATATATTATTCTCTATATACGATGGTTATATTAATAACGTCATTTATAACGCATTGTGAGACACGACGGGTTTAATGAAAACCGTCGTCTATATCATCATTAAGATGATTTAAAAAATCTCACTGATAGAGCGATCTTCGTTTTAGATAAAAATCATAACATAAAATGTTGTGTCGTTATAGTTCGTGCGTGATAGAAAAAAGCTTTTCAAAATATTTAATTATTCAAAATCTAACCACGAAAATAGTTAGGTCATGTCCACAAGGAGAAAATGGCCTATTTAAAACTCGTTATCGTGACAATCCAAGGTTCACTATTTGTTTCCCTCAAAAATTAAGTTCAAATTCCCTTTCAACTAACCAATCAATGGCATGATATGTTGGAATATTATTTAGGCAGAATAAGAAGGATATGCTCAAAAATATAGCATAATAAAATATTCAATAAATCAAAAATCTTCTCATGGCAATGGCATTGAATGTAATTTTTAATTGAATGCAAAATAGAGGAATTTTTCCTCTTGATCTCATGCAAAGAAATGGCATTGAATATAATTTTTAATTGAATGCAAAATGGAGGAATTCTTCCTCTTGATCTCACGCAAAGAAGAGGCGATGGCGGAGGTTGTGGAGCTCGAGGAAGGTCGAGGTGGATGAGAGCTTCATGTCGGTGTTGACAGTGCGATGGGAGACGATCGTCGGTTACCGACTGGAGAGGAGAGGGCAGCCAATGGTTGGGACTCTCACCGGCGTGCGTAGGCGGTCTCCGTCAACTCTGGTGGCATGGTCGAGGTTGTCGTGTCGAGAAGAGTGCGGTGGAGTCTACGGCACGAAGAAAGGAAGTCGATGGTGGCTGCTATGTGGAGGGGGACTTGTTGGTTTGTTGGGTTCTTCCTCTGCCGCCAAGAAGAAGAAGATGAGGAGGAGACCGAGCGTTGGCTTGCTGGCCAAGAGGTGGGCTACACGCGAAGTTGGAGGTGGCTACTAGTGCTCACACGCGATGAGGGCGTTGGGTGCTACTGTGGGGATCGAAGGAGGAGGTCGACATGTGGTGATGCAATGAGGGGTGTAGTGCATGACTGAGAAGGAAGATGATCGAAGATGGTTCTGCAAGTAGTGGTGGCTTTGATCCTGTTGGGTGGAGCAAGAAAAGGAAGACCAAGGACGTTGGGGCTCCTCTTGTTGTGGGTGGAGGAGGAAGGCACACAGTATAGGTGTTGGCACATGAAGGAGAGGGGGGTTGCAATGAAGGGTGGACGGCAGTGGCTGGGTTGTGCGTGGTTGATGGCGTGGGGGTGAGCCCACTATCACCATGTGCATGGAAGTGAAGGTGAATGAAAGCAGAGAGGCGATGGTGTTCGCAGTGATCCACGGTGAACGCTAGAAGGTCACGGTGCAAGTCTTCTCCCATGAGAGAGGTCCCCAGGATGTCCTTCCCCCAGGAGCTTTTTGTGTTCTCCTTTGTAACAATTCTTCAGGCGTTTTCTTCTCCAATATCTCCTCCACCCACTTGGAGGGTATAATGGGGGGGTTGAGAGGAATGGGGCGATGTTCAGTGGTGATCGTTGTTGGCATGGAGTTGGTTGGTGGTGAGGTACACGCTGAACAAATTTATTCCTCACCTGCATTATGTTATCATAAATTATGTTATTAAATCTTATCTTTAACACATAAAAATGTATGCAGGTTAGGCTAAATTACCATTTAAATCACGAATAATTAAAGATTAGGAACATGTAATTAACAATTACTTAGGCTAATTAGCATTCCACTAAAGTGGAGTGATCAAATACCCCCATGCCTAAGTTTTGCTAGTCCCTAGCAAAAAGTGAAAAATAATATAAGTAACCAAAAGATTTCTTCTTTTCTTATTCCAAAAATTTAGAGATCCAGACAAATGTAAAGTGATAATAGCCTAGGTAACGGATCCAAGTGAAAAGCCAACTTACATTTGAAGTTCGTACTTCACCCTTGATAGAATTCTATCAGGATAGGCAACTACTTCCCTTGAGGATAAAGCAGAAAATGACCCATAAATTGACCCCAGCTTTTTGGCTTAGGTGGGAGATACTAAGTTGAATGGATTTATATTTTGTGGCTCACACTCATCGGGTGCTACATGTAGTCTAGTACTGCAGACTCTAGATCTCTAGACTATTAAACAAGTCAACCCAGAGAAAGGATAAAAAATGTGCTCTCTTAACATTCCTTTGCACTCACTCTCACTCTCTTTTCTTTTTCCTTTTTTTATTTCTTTTCTAAGATCACATATCCTGTCATATTTTGTAAATGTACTCAATGTTTGGTGGCCTTGAAGTTTCCTGCCCTACCAGGAGGGGGTGACGTAATAATTGCGGAAATAAAATAAGCAATCTTCACAAAATAAGCAATCACACAAGTACACAAGAATTTTTAGGTGGAAACCCAAACCGAGTGAAAACCACCACCTAACCCTCTCGAGTTAGGATTTTCCGATCAACCAAGTTGATCAAAATCCACTAAACCGAATCACTTTAAACGAGGGTGATTCAACCTCAATACAACCACGCTACTTAAACGAGGGTAGCATACCTCAACCCCTTCTCTTCACGAGAAGGATTTTGTCTCGCGAAGGAGACGGGAATTCGCAAAGCGAATACCCAACCAAATAACAAAGATAAAATAAACAAGTAATCCTATAGAGCCAACAAAGTAATTATAAACCTAGCTTCTATAGGAATTAGGAAACTCCCCTTTGCAAGGAGTGCGTCGAGTTGATGACGCGGTGCGTGAGCCACGCGACGGCGCAACTTCGCTCTCGTGAACTACGGCGGGAGAGCGGGTGCGCAACAGCTTGATGCTCTCAAGAGAATGGAACTTGAGCTTGGAGAGCAAGAGCTAGCTAGGACACAAGAGAGTGGAAAGTGTATTACAAAGTGTTTCTTGTGTATCTTGGTGTCTCTAGGTGTGTGTTAGTGTTGCAAAGGTTCCCCTATATTTAAAGAGGCCTTAGGAAGGCTTTGGAAGGCTTAGGAAAGGTTCTATAGCTGTTGGGAACAAAGCCCAAGAGAATCAGCCCGAAATCAAGAACAATCATTGCTCTGATAGGCTTATCAGACGTCTAATTATATCATCAGACGTCTGGAAGTTCACTTTAAGACGTCTGATTCCAAGGTCAGACGTCTGATTTTGGGCGGGTCTCTTCCTGACTTGGATCAGATCTAAACAGTGTTTTTGTGCAAGTCCATCAGACGACATACAGGACGTCTGGCACTATGTCTGGACGTCTGGAAACCTACTTTTTCCGTGGGAATGGATTTCCAAACGTTGCAACGGCTAGAAAATCTCTGAGAAGAGATTTTGGGTCAGCCAAGGCAAAACGGTCAATTATCAGACGTCTGGACAGTCCTATGGACGTCTGATAAGACTCTAACGGTCATATCCTTGTGTGTTTGCTAAGCTAGACAACGGTCCACTAATTGGACGTCTGGCAAAGTCATCAGACGTCTGGTCTAACGTCTGGACGTCTGATTTCATCAGACAGAACTAACTATGTCAAGCCTAACTGTTATCAAACGTCTGAAACAACAGTCAGACGTCTTAAAATACTTTATCAGACGTCTGGAAACTCTGTTTGAACCCTATATTGGTTTTCTAAGTATTCTACAGAAAACCTAAGTATCCTAGGGTTGTGCAGGTGTTTCTAGGACTACTGTTAGGGTACTTTAAGGCTCTTTAACATGAATTATCTAAGGAAATAAAGAGCAACAAAAGAAATGAAAAATACAACAAGTACAAAAGAAGGAAATCTATCCTATTCTTCATCTCCTTCCTTCTTCAATCTATCGCTCCTCGCGAATCTCCTCTGTTTTCCATCAAGCTCGTCCAATCAGTCCTGGATGCGAGCTCGAACTCCGTCTAATCACGTATCCATTTGCGATTGACCTGAAATCTAGGACTCAAAGCGCAAATATTAAATGACACGTGTTTTTTTATCATCAAAACAAATGATCATGGTGCTCTAGCACCAACAGGCCTCACATGGCATTTACACTTCAATTAAAGTCCTAATAACCCTACTGATATGTCCACTTTTGTGGACCATTATTTAGCCTAAGTAATATTTAATTATTTGCTCTAAGTTGTTAATTGACTAGGAGATATATGGTAAATTACCTTAGTCTGCATATAATTTTATGCGTCAATTTTACATTTAATAACATATGATATGATAATATAATTTATTCGATGAATGCAGGCTAGGTACAAGAGTTTAGACGTCCATTTCTACATCTATAAGATGTCTGGAGAAAATGACGGACGTCTGGGATCGCCAGCATGAACTTACTCATATCTACATTTCAAAGACATCTAAAGGTCTGATCAGACGTTTGATGAAGATGTTGCGTGGTGGATTCTACTGTTCCAACCACTCGCAATCTTCGCGAGTGGTTGAAGGGTGTGGCCGATGAAGATCTTTTTATGAGGAGGTGGGCAATCGGCAGAAAGGATCCTTCCCTTCCCCCTAGCGGGGACTTCTTCTCCATCTCAACCACCGTGGAATAAGCGCACACCATGAACTCCTGCGTGCACCATGGCTAGAACGTACTCCTCCGCCCTTCGCCTATCGTGGTGTGCGTGGTGACAGAGCACACACCTGCACTACCAACGCCATCAACACCACACGCCCCTCACCTCAGCAACCCATCCACAGCGCCAACACCATCCGCCTATTCATCTTCTTCCTCTTCTCCTTCGCAGAGCAAACCACCCATCATCCACGCACCCAAACCGCAATCCACCATGCCATTCGCAGCCGCCACAGACTGCAACCAACTCCACCTCCATCTCCACGCATGTAAACAACAGTCCACCACCAACCCTTCCTCTTCATCTCCTTCTTCCTCTTCTTCTTCAACCCGCCTGCAACCTCCCGAAAGAACCCAAAGCATTCATTGCCCCCCCTCCACGCAGCCACTCCTCTAAGCCTCCGCCAACCACCAAACTCAACACCGAGCACCGCCGAGCATCTTGCCAACCACAGAGGCCGTGAATGGCCATGCATGGCCACACATGCAAAACCACCACCTCGACGTCACCAACGTCCTCCTCCTCCGACCGCCTCCCACCGCAAGACCAACATCATCGAAACCCCCTCCATGTCTCTACATCCTCCGACCACCGCACAGCCAACCGTGATCCACACCGCACGTGAGGAAGAGAAAGGGAGAATGCTCTATTTCTACACTCATTAAAAATTACCACTTATGCCATTGAAGGATACACTATTCATTTATTTTCCTGATTTAATATAAGGCAGAATTGCATGAACATCCCTTCAGTTTATTGAAATTACAAATGATTGCAATTGTGCATGATTAGGATATTGATTGCAATGAACAAGGTCTCTTTTATGGGAAATTAGTAGCTATGTTGATTATCATTACCAAGATCATTAGTTAATAGAATATTATATTGTGATAATTTTGCATATAAACCCCTATAATTTTAATTAATTGCTTAGAATGAGAATTCATGAGGGTAATGAGTTGCACTAAGGAATAAGTGCACCCATTGAGATTCCCGAATAAACAAGTCACCACTCACTAATTCGATAGGCTAATTCCTCCCTATGAAGACGACATAACTATTTTTGTGGTTAGATTTTAAATAATTATATATTTTGAAAAGCAATTTTCTACCACGTGACAAACTACAACGATGCAACATTTTATGTTAAAGTTTTCAATGAAAACGAAGATCGCTCTTTCACCTATAACTAAGTTAGAAGTCCTTAGCTAGTATTCAGGCGATCAGAAATACTAAAAAATAAGTATGGGTCATAGTTGGTGGATCACAATGGCTGTTTTTATTGCCTCAATGATATGGACACCTAATAGAATTGACATCAAAGATAGTTATAACTCGAACACATTTTTTTTCTTTTCTTTTCTTTTTTTCTTCTTTTTTTGTTCTTTTCTTCTTCTTTTTCTTTCTCTTCTTTTCCCTTTTTTTTCTTTTTCTTTTTATTTCTTTTTCTTTCTCTTTTTCATTACTCAACACAACATGATGCAGACTTTTATTCATGAGGCATTATTAGGGATGATGATGGTCAAGAGGATATTGTGTGACTTATTTGGTGGAAGTGCCTACTCTCGACACCAAGAAAGGATGGATAGGACATACGTATTTCTGACCTTTAACACCACTACCCTCCTTCAGCCGAGGATTCTATGAAGGACGGTCGTAGCCATCCACCATAGTCATAGTTTTATTAGGACTCAATCTCTGTGTATCTACCTTATTTGGTGACTCTCAGAAATTCACACAAAGTTAACACACAGGAATAGAGAGCAAAAACTATGCCTAACTCTGAGGTATCATCATCTAATTATCCAAAACTTAAGGATCCTTGCAATAGACTTAGCACACCAGTAGTCTCTCTGCTTTCTCCTTACAAATAATAGGTGGATCTAATAGAAGGTAGTTTGCCTGTCTCCCTATTAACTGTCCAAGGGTTCGCTAGACTAAAAATGTTTATTGATTTTCTTAAAAAGATCCATTACCCAGTCTATGTGCAAGTGAAGTAAATGTACTGGATTCTAAACTTAAGAAATAATTTAAGAAGAAAAACTTTAATGACACCTCCTTGATAAAAAATTTTCTGCTAGGGACTAACCAATTCAGCTCAAGAGACTTTTTTCTTTTTAGCTAATGCACCTATCCTAAATGCATGCAAATATTTATAAATGTTATAAACATCCTCAGGTTATACCGCCACATGCCTAAGACTGACAATGTCCTCATTAGAAAAATAAAGACATAGAAAAATATCACCTGAGGAGGAAAGTAGGAGGAGCTAAGGCTCCTCAAGCCTAAGTACGTCCAAAACCTGGCCATCTGAAAGAATAACATAAGATTTAAGTCATTGGCCATTTACCTTAAAGCTCGCACCAGAAGTAAGGTTTCGAATTTCAAAAACCTCATGAGGGAAGGTATTGATAACAGCGTATGGCCCTTCCCAGCGGGACTTGAGCTTTCCTGGAAATAATTTAAGTCTAGAATTGAAAAGCCAGACCCACCGGTTGGGCTCAAAGTTCTTTCTAACAATGTGCTTATCATGGAAGACCTTTGTACGTTGCTTGTAAGCTTGAGAAGTTTCATAGGCTTCATTATGAAGCTCCTCAAGCTCACTTAACTCCAGCATACGTGCCTTTCCTGCTTTATCCAGATTCAAGTTAACATTTTTAATAGCCCAATAGGCTTTGTGTTGGATTCCAATGGGAAGATGGCACGCATTTCCATAGACACGCCAGAAAGGAGACATGCCCAAGGGGGTCTTATACACTATTTTCTAGGCCCAAAGGTCATCATTTAGTTTTTTAGACCAATCCTTATGGTCGAGCCTGACAGTTTTTTCCAAAATTTGTTTAATCTCACTATTAGACACTTCAACTTGTCCACTTGTTTGGGGATGGTAAGGTGTGGCTATCATGTGGTTGACTCCCAAATTTTCGAGTAGTCTTGTGAAATGTACATTCTTGAAGTGAGGTCCTCCATCACTTATGATCGTCCTTGGGCATCGGTACCGATAAATGATATTAGCCTCAACAAAATCCAAGACCATGGAATGGTCATTAGTTTGTGTGGGTACGACTTCTATCCATTTCGATACGTAGTCCATAGCCACAAGGATGTACTCATATCCAAAGGACATAGGAAAGGGACCCATGAAGTCGATGCCCCAAATATCAAAGATCTCAACGGAGAGAATAGGTTGCTGGGGCATCTCATCTCTTTTTTCGATGGTTCTCGTCTGCTGGCAATGTAGACATGTGCCCACATATGTATGTGCATCTCGGAATAATGTGGGCCACCAAAAGCCAGACTGAAGAAACTTATGGGTAGTCTTTTTCCACTAAAATGTCCTCCATAGTGGAGGTCATGGCAGAAACTCAAAACACTCCTTTGTTCTTCGTCAGGGATGCAACTACGGAAAAGATAGTTAGGGCCTTGGTGCGAAAAATCGTGTGATTTGTAATTAGGGTTTTCAAAATCGTTGTAACACGCGAAATCACATATGCTTTTAAAATTTATATTCCTAGATAGTGGGGTATCTAGGGTTGTCCAAGGAGGCAATTTGTTTGCAAAAAAAAGTCTCTTGCTCGGAAGTGGAAATCAACTTTCTTTTTTGGTTTTTTCAATATATCATTTTTACGTTTCTGAAATCAAGGCAATATGTGAAGCTATTTGGGGGAAAAAATTACTACACCTAGTATGCTAATCTAAGTGACAAAAATTATCCTCTTTCTAAGCTCAACCTAGGCACGTGGAGGCCTAGGTTAATTAGAAACGAGGAGTGAAACTACACTAAAGAGAAAGCAAGGTAATGCAATAAAAAGAGTGCAACAAGAAATCAAGGCAACTTCTTTTTTATATTAAAGGAAATTATCTACAAGTAGATGAATGCTTCTACAAAAATTTGCAGAAAAAAAATAAAGACAAATCCTTTAGTTGATGATGGTGATGAAGAGGATGAAGCTCTTCTTGCGCCAAGACTGGTAGCTCCCAGACTTGAAAAGAAGACCTCCAACTCCTATAGCTCTGCCAGAATGGGGTCCTCCAAAGCAAGCCCTAGGGGGCGTGCTTAACTCCTCCAAGGTGGATGGATTTCCACCTTCAAAGGCTCCTCCTAAGGTAGCATGGATCACCTTTGCTCCTCCAATTCCTAGGGTAGGTGTGTACCCTAGGTTGTCCTCCAATGCTTGGCTTCCTTCCTTGGCTGGCATGGGCACAAGAGAGAAGAGAAGAGGGGAAGGCACCAAGGGGATAGAATATCCCCTTAATCTTCTTCTTCTTCTTCTCTTAACCTTCTATGTAGGTGGAAATATAGGTAGAAAAATTATAGCCAAGGGTGAATTCTTTTGGTGGAATATGATGGGTACTTATAGAGGTGGAGAGGGGGCTAGTAGGCGTGGGTTTGGTGGATGGCTAGGATGTATTTAGGTGGTTGTTATGGGTAGTTAGGTTGATCCTAGGGCTAAGGTTAGTTGGTGCCATCCCAAGGGTTACCTAGGTGGTGGTTATGGATGGTGGCACCCCTTGAAGTTGGCGCCAAAATGGGTTCTAGAAGGGGGGCTTAGGTGGCTCCAAGTAGGGTTCTAGAAGGAGGGATAGGTGGGTGGCTAGGATGGGTTATATGGGTAGGTGTAGGGTTAGGATGGGGGGATTTTTGGAGGGAATTTTTGGCACCAAAAGGTGGTGGTAGTGGGTAGGCTAGGTGGTGGTGCCAAAAGGAGTAGAATGGAGCTAGCTTAAGTGAGCTTAGGTAGGGCTTAGTTGGTAGAGCTAGCTAAGGAGGGTTTTTAGGTTGTGGATTGTCAAGGGAGCTGGAGCCTAAAAAACTAAACTAAGTTAAGCTAAGCTAAGCTAGGTAGCTTAGCTAGAAGTGGAGTAGAGGAGGAGGTATTGGAGCTAGGGTTTGAAGAGAGGAGCTGAGGAGAAGTCTGGAGCTTGAAATGGAGCTAGCAGCTACTAAAGAGGTTAGCATGGAGCTACTCTAGCTGGATTAGCTTGCTAGTTCTTTGCTAGCTGCTAAGCCAAGCTAAAGTGAGCTGGCTTCTACTGAATTGAGCTGAGGTGAGCTAGGTCTGGTGCTCTCGGGGAGGATCAAGCTGGGTGAGGTAGCTAAGGTAGCTTAGCTCAACTGAGTTGAGCTAAGCTGCATCCCTAGGAGATAGACTTGAGCTTCCTAAGCTAGAATGAAGTCATCTTCAGTAGTTTGGAGTTGAGTGGAGCTAAGTGTAGCTGGACCTAAGCTAAGGTGAACTCCAGTTGACTCAGCTGAGCTAGCTAGAACTACCTGTGGACTCATTGGAGCTGGGATGAGCTAGACTCAGCTAAGTTGAGCTGGATCTGAGCTGACTTGAGCTAGGGTGAGCTAAGATGAGCTTGCTTGAGCTGCCATTCAATTGAGATGAGCTGAATGGAGCTAAGATGAGCTAACCCTAGTTCAGGTGAGCTGAATTCTAGCTATGGTGAGCTGGATCAAGCTGAGTTCCAGCTGGTGAGAGCTTCTCCTTCACCAGTTGCCTTCCTGAGTGCTAGGGTTCTAGGGATCTGGCAATCTATATATCCCTAACACTCACAAAAATACATTAAAAAAAAAGAAAAAGTGCAATGCATGCCTAACCCAATTAATGCCTAAATGCAGCCCAAAAACCCATTTGCGAAACAAAATCTTAAGAGCTAGGTTTGTTTTAATGCATAAGAATGATGATAAACTAGCATTTATCACACCCCTATGCTTATCTTTTGATACTTTCTTAGCAAACCTTTAATTTTTACAAAACAAAATTTTTGGGAAATCTAATTTTTTCGACTTTTGAGGAAAAAGAGACTATGGGACCTTGGTTAGTTTAAACACATGAGGTACGGGATTTGTTAAAGATAAACATCGGGATTTGTTTTTGGATCCAAAAATTAGACAAAACGGGATCAATATATCCTCCAGAAATTCACAGATTAACTCGTTAATTCAGATGACTTGAAATTTTTGTTTCTAGGATTTTTCTGGCTCTTGAATCTGATTCGCAACTTGCAATAACCTTTAAAACCTTGTGTTTGTGCTTGTGAAAAGCCAACATTTATAAGGGTGTGTTTTTGGTTTAAAACTTTGTTTTTTGTCCCCCATGCTTATTTCTAGCTTAGTCTTACAACATATGTATCGGGATCATCATTCCCGTCACCAATCCTCGAGGGGGCTCTAGTGCCAGTACTTCGGGATAGCTCTGTCCATGACACCACCTAGGAGCTCACAACCCCAAAACATAATGCAGTGTAAAGGGGCACTCCAAGCAAACTCAAGCTCTTGCTCTAACACTATAGGTAGAGCACCGTCAAAGACACTTGAGCTGCTAAAATGCGCTTTAATACTCCGTCTGAAGATATGAAATATAGACATGGAGCAGCATCGAGGCGGCAACATGTTGATATCGCATCCTCAAAGGAGGCATTTCCCTCCTTCTCAGCAGTGGGTACTCAAACCAATGATCTGCTTCAAACTTTTACTAAGGCCAAACAAGGGGTTTTTTTTATTTTTAGTAGTTTTTATTTGTTGGCTTGTGTGTGAAATTTGACACAAGAAGTTCCGCAAGAAATGCAAGTTTTTGAATCAGAAACTAAGCCAGATACTTTCCATATTGCAAAAGAGGATCAAGTCACTTGAACTATCACGAGTTTAGGTGGAATTTTGGAGAAGAATATATGATCTAGTCTAAAAATAAACCCTAAGATTCTAATGATCAGATCCATATCCTCATCCTTAGTTTGTTAAAGATTAAATCCCATTGTACCAAAAGTGATTTTTTTCAACCTTAGTCTAGATTTCAAATTTTTTCCTCAAAAAGTTTTCAATATTTATATATTTTTGGGTATGCATGCCAAAAAATAAAGATGACTAAAAAAAATGCATGTTTTTAGGTTTTGAAAATCCTAATTCGATCGTCAAAATTTTAAAAACATCCCCCCATGCTTAAGATATGCAATGTCCTCATGCAAAAGGAGGGAAAGAGGGATTACCGTAGTAAAAGGCGATTAGATTTAGGATAGTCAAAACCTATGGAAAAGAAAGAAAAAGAAACAGAAAGAAAATGATGGGTTACCTCCCATCCAGTGCTATCTTTTACGCCATTCAATCGGGCGTAGTGTGCATCAATGATCAACTGTGGTTGGTTCAGTGAAATCAAAGGATTCAGATGGAAGATTCGAGGTATGATCAAAATAGGGCTTTAAACGTTGGCCGTTAACTTGAAATGTTGTATTAGTTTTAGGATCAAAAAGATTAACAGCGCCGTACGAATAAGTTTTGAGGACAATAAAGGGGCCGGTCCATTTGGATTTTAATTTCCCAAGGAAAAGATGTAATCTAGCATCAAAAAGCCAAACGCGTTGATTAACATCAAAGTGTTTCCGAACAATGTATTTATCATGAAATTTCTTTGTTCGATCTTTATAAATCCTTGCATTTTCATAGGAAAAATTATGTAATTCTTCCAATTCAGGTAATTGTAGTTGTCTATGGATACCAACGTCAGATAAATCCATGTTTAGTTGTTTTATTGCCCAAAAAGCCCTATGTTCTAGTTCTACCGAGAGATGGCTTGCCTTCCCAAAAATCAGATGGAAGGGAGACATGCCGAGCGTGGTTTTGAAAGCGGTACGGTAGGCCCATAAGCATCGTCCAATTTGGTGGACCAATCTTTACTGTCGAACCTAACTATTTTTTGTAAAATATTTTTTATTTCCCGGTTAGAAACTTCTGCCTGGCCATTTATTTGGGGGTGATAAGGTGTGGAAATTTTGTGATTAACCCCATATTTAGAACGAAGGTGATGGAATTGGGAATGAGTGAAATGTGAGCCTCTGTCACTGATAATGGCTTTTGGAATGTCAAATCTTGAGAAAATATTCTTCTTAAGAAATTCGGCAACCACACGGTGATCATTAGTGCGGGTGGGTATTGCTTCTATCCACTTAGAAACATAGTCGACTACGACTAGTATATATAAATGTCCACTAGAGTTGATGAATGGTCCCATGAAGTCGATGCCCTATACATCAAAAATTTCAACCTCTAAAATAGGATTAAGGGGCATCATATCCTTCCGAGTCATGTTGCCTATGCTCTGGCAACGCACATAGGACCGAACAAAATTATGAGCATCTTTGTGCAAGCTGGGCCAAAAGAATCCCACATTAAGGATTTTAGCTGTAATTTTCTTGCCCGAAAAATGTCCGCCACAGGCCATTGAATGACAATGTGTCAGAATATCATGGATTTTAGAATTAGGGACACATCGTCGAATGACCAGATTAGCACAAATGCGGAAAAGGTCGAGCTCCTCCCAAAAATAGTATTTAATGTCAGCAAAGAACTTATCCTATTTTATTTTTGGCCAATCAGTGGGGATTTATTCTATTGCTAAATAGTTCGCGATAAGCGCAAGCCAAGGGAGGGTGGTGGTAGCTAAAATGCTTTCATCAGGGAATTGATCAGGTGGGGTCATTATGTCATTCATCATAAGATGAGAGAGATGGTCGGCCATTACATTTTGCGATCCCGCCTTATCCTTGATTTCTAGGTCAAATTCCTGGAGCAGCAGGATCCAACGGATAAGGTGGGGTTTCGCATCTTTTTTTGTCAGCAAATATTTAAGTGCTGAGTGGTCGATATATACAGTGACATGTGACCCCAAAAGATAAGAACTAAATTTTTCTAAGGCAAATACAATGGCAAGAAGTTCTTTTTCAGTAACCGTGTAATTCTGTTGTGCGTCATCAAGAGTTTTGCTAGCATAATAGATCACAATGGGCTTCTTGCCAATTCTTTGCCCTAGAACGACCCCCATAGCAAAATATGAGGCATCTGTCATTAATTCAAAGGGACTATTCCAATCAGGTCCCTGCAAAATTGGTGCCTCAGTAACTTCCTTCTTCAACCTCAAAAAACTCTCTAGACATTTATCATTAAAATCGAATGGCTGGTCTAGTAAGAAGCTGACTTAAGGGCTTGGATATTTGGGAAAAATTTTGTATGAATCTATGGAAGAAACCCACATGACCCAAAAAGGATCTGATTTGTTTTATAGTAGTGGGCGGTGGGAGCTTAGATATAGCATCTATTTTTGCTTTATCTACCGCAATTCCTTGATTTGAAATAACATGGCCCAAGACAATACCTTCCTAGACCATGAAATGACTTTTTTTCTCAACTAAGGACCAGATTAACTTCTGTGCATTTCTGGAGCATTCTTTCAAGGTTCTTGAGACAATGGTCAAAAGAATCTCCAAAAACAAAGAAGTCATCCATAAAGACTTCTAAGCATTCACCTACCAAGTTTGAAAATATTGCAAGCATACACCTTTGAAAAGTCGCAGGTGTGTTGCAAAGATCGAAGGGCATTCTTCGGAAAGCAAAGGTTCCGAAGGGGCAGGTGAAAGTTGTTTTGTCCTGGTCCCCAAGATGAACCGCTACCTGATTATAGCTGGAATAACCATCCAGAAAATAGTAAAAATCCCGTTCGGCTAATCGCTCCAATATTTGATCAATAAAGGGGAGTGGAAAATGGTCCTTCTTGGTGGCAGTATTTAATTTTCTATAATCAATACACACGCACAAAGAAGAGGCAGTTCGAGTGGCTATATTCTCCCCATTGTCATTGGTGACAACTGTTAGTCCAGCCTTTCTGGGCATAACTTGTGTTGGACTAACTTAGGAGCTGTCAAAAATGGGGTAGATGATATTGGCATCAAGCCACTTAATAATCTCTTTTTTTAGCACCTCCTACATATTAGGGTTCAAGCGCCTTTGTGGTTGGCGAGAGGGGTGAGAATCAACCTCTAAATATATACGATGTGTACAGTAGGACGGATGAATACCCTTAAGATCAGAAAGGGTCTAGCCAATAGCTTTTCTATATTTACTCAAAACCTGGAGAAGTTTGTGTTCTTGTGCCCCAGTAAGTCCAGAATTTATAATCAAGGGCAGGGTCTGATTTGGACCCAAGAAAACATATTTAAGGGAGTCAGGCAAAGGTTTTAATTCCAGTTGTGGGCCTGACTCCAAAAGAATTTCTACTTTTTGTGTTAGTGGTGAAGTGAGAGTGAAAGGGTCAGCTGGAGTGTTAGCTGAATATGTGGTTAGGGTGGAAGGGTGAGAAGAAGTGGATTATTTAGGAACCGTGTTAATGGCAAAACAGGAACCTAATGTGAAATTTGCAAAGTTTCCTCCACTATATTTTCCATTTCTGAATCTAATTCATCAAAGAAATTAGGTTCTTGGAACCTCCTAGAAGCTTGGAAAATATCTAGGGTTACAAATTCACCACCACACATGATCTTAATTTTACCAGAATCACAATCAATATTTGCGTGGGCGGTGGCTTAGAATGGTCTTCCAAGAATTATAGGGGCAAACTTTAATGATTCCAGTACCTCTATGTCCAAGACTAAAAAGTCTACTACAAATAAATAATTTTTGACCCGGACAAGGACATCCTCAACAATTCCCCTTGGTTTAATTGTAGATCGGTCTGCTAATTGAAGAGTAACCTCAACAAGCTTTAATTCTTTAATCTTAAATTCCTCAAAAACAATTGTGGGGATAAGATTAATTGAGGCACCGAGATCCAACAAGGCACAATCAAAAGAAGTATCATTAATGATAACTTGAATTAGGGGGGCGCCTGGATCTTTTCTCTTAAGAGGCAGTCGGCTCTGCACAACTGAGCTGACTGTCTCAGGAAGGATCACCTTCCCTAAATTTCTGGGCTACCTTTTTGGGGTACACAAATCTTTTAGAAATTTTGCATAGGCAGGGATGTATTTTATGGCATCTAGGAGAGGGATGTTAATTTCAACTTGCCCAAATAAATCCATTAATTCCTTATCAATGGGCTCGGATTTCTTCTTTTTCTTATTTTGTGAATAATGGAGGGCTTGTGAAAATGGTGCAGGGTTTCCCTATTTTGCATTATTAGGTTCCTGAACATTGTTAGAGGAAGATTTGGAAGAGTTGATCTATTTTTCATTGAAATGAGTTTCTTTAATAGGCAAGGGGTCTTGAGTGGTTGTCCCATTCCTCAAAGTAACTACATTTGCAGTCTGGTTGTTTCTAGGATGAGGACGGGAAGCCTGACTATTATTGAAACCCAGGTGATGTTGAGGTGCTGGTTGAATGGGTTAACTGGGATATCCACCTTGGAACTGATTCCTTTGATTATTCGTGTTGGGCATGGGTTGGGAAGGTAACTTCCCAACAGGTCGATAATCAGGAGTAACCTTAACTTGGTGTTGCAAGTTGGTAATCATGCGGGTTACTTCTGTCATTTGATTCTGCATACCTTGCAGAGTTTTCATGACATGAGTATTGATATCTTCTTGGGATGGTCCAAGTTGATATGCAGGTTTCCCATAATTCCCAAAATGATTTTGTTTGAAAAAAGGAATCGGGTTCGGGTTGGTCCTCCAGTTGTGATTGTAAGTGTTGGAGGGGTTTATAAATTGCTCCTGGAGAGCATAAATATTTTCCTTGGTGGGATCAAGAATATTTTGATTCAAATAATCAAAATTCCCAGTCAATTCTTGTGGGAAATCAGCTGGAAATTGCTGACCAGCAGGTGTGGCATCAATATTGTGCAGATTTTCTCTTCGAAGAAGTTGTGGAGTGTTAGTGTGTGGAGAGTTAAAGTGTGGATCTTATTTTCTTGTGAGCTTTTCTTCCATTTTTTTCTCGTGAATTTGCATTAGGTCCAGTTGTTGAGGTAACATATGTAGATCATCCTGAGTGACAGGAACAAAGGTGGATTTGGAGTCAATTTCATTGACTCCGTATCTAGGGTTTTGTGTTCTACCAAAAGTGTCCATTGAAGTCATATTAAATGAGTTTTCACTCATTTCTTCAAAGAGGAGATAGGCACTTTCGGCATCTTTATTAAGGAAATTGCCCCCACATGAGGCATCCACAAATCGCTTCAATTGATCTTCTAATCCATGATAGAAGATCTGCACTAACTGCCATTATGAAATTTCATGGTGGGGACAACTTCTTAAAAGTTCTTGGAATCTTTCCCAAGCTTCATGGAGGGTTCACCAATTTTTTGTTGAAAGATCATTATGGATCTTCTTAAAGCGTTAGTTCGACCTATTGGAAAAAATTTCTTTAGTAAAGCGCTCTTTAATTGGGGCCAGGTGGTAATCGGGTGCCCAACCATTCTAAACCAATGTGAAGCTTTATCTTTTAGAGAGAGAGGAAAAAGTCTCATCAACCACACGTCTTTCTGCACATTGCGAGAACGAGTGGTTTGAGCGAGGACAGTTAATTCCTTGAGATGACAAAAAGGGTCCTCCTTGGAAGACCATGAAAATGCTTGATAAGATTTAGAATGGCTGGTTTGATCTCAAAATCCCCTTGTGGTATGACCACCCCAGGTCTTTCCTCATAGTTGGAAGGATCATAGAAATCCTTAAGAGGAACAATAGGCTGCTGGCAGGGTGATGGGTTTTGCCCTTGGCCTTGGTTAGCTAGGTTCGTCATAGTCCTAGCCAAATTCTCTTGATTTTGCTGTAGCCGAACCAAATGGTCGACCATAAAGGCAAAGGGGTTTCCATTTTGAGTTTGGATTGGAGGGCCACCTGGCCTTGCAAGAATTTCTGGTTGCTTCAGATGAGGGAGGTTAGGGATGGGGAAGTCAGCTTGTGGATTGACTGATGGGTTAGAAGTGGAAGTAGAATTTTTTTGTCGATTTCCCAGGTTTTCCATTGTTTTTCAAGAGGAAGGAGAAGAAAATAATGATTTTCTGGTGCGGGGGGCAAAATCAGATGGTCCCTCAAGATGTGGTTTTTGGGACCTTCGCCCGTGCATGCACTTTTGTTTGGAAGAATTAGAGGGGAGGAGAAGAGATGTAGATGAGAGAAAGTGTGCAATTCAAACAAAAAATTCTAGACCTAACTTAAGTGACTCCTTAGAAAATTAACCTAAGACTTGGTCTATCTAGGAAGTAAGTAATTACTAGTGAATACCCGTTCTGTCAACAAATCTAGCCAAGTTGTTTAAGGAGAGGTTTGGGCCCAAGCATTTCCCAAGAAAATCCCAGGTGCTTGTACAAACCCGCGCCTGGTCGTTTGACATGGCCCCTCAACCTAAACACCAGATATAGATGACAAAATTGATATCAACTATAGAGAACTTAAGACCTAGATAGCAAGCCTAAGTTGATGAAAACCTTAGGGGTCAAATTGCTACAAATTTTAATTAGGTCTAGGATACTGATGTACACACGGAATGTGGAGGAAGTTGACTTGGGTATTGCCCTGTTATTTCAATTTGTATGTGTGTGCAAGAATTGGAAGTTGATTCCAATGAAAAAAAATAAGTTCACACAATTTTTGTATTTCTATCTTTTAGGATTCAATTTCTCTTTTCAAATGTTCAAACAAGTTTGAAACTTCCACGATCAAAGGAAAATAAGTTGTATTGGTGATGGTCAATTTCCTTTAAAAGTGGTTTTCTAGAAATACAAAGGAAAACCCTAATGCAATTTGATCCTAAGGTAGAAAATTACTACCAATGAGTTATTTTTAGGCTTTCTGTATTAAGTAGTGGTCCAAACAAGTCAAACAACACCACTACTTTGAAGAAATCAAACAAGGATTCCAGAAATTTTTTTTTTAATATTTTAGGAATTTGTTTGATAATTGTTTTGAATTTTTATTTGTGCTGGTGTCAAAGTCTAGAAATGATACCCATGGATATTTTGGACTTTCTGTACCACCACCGACCTCAAAAAATTTTGATAATTTTATCTGAAGTGCAAAATTTCACAAGGATTCCAGAAAGCTAAATTTCATAAAAATTGACTAAGTAGAAAAAATTTAAAAATTCACGGATAGTAACAGAATAGGAAGAATAAAGGGTGTGACCCCTCTGTAGTCCACAAATTTTTAAAAATTAAATACAAATTCAATTGATCTGAAATTTGGAACAAATGTTCCCTACTTGATTTAAAATCCCTTAGTGAAATTGCATGATTTTAGGAGGCTTATGGTGTTGGGAATTGATTTTTCAAGTCTAGATAGAAATGTGGACCCGAAAAATAGAATACCAACACTTGAATTGGAGTGGTGTTTCCACTTAATTAAGTTGTTTAAGGTCCTGAAAGCTAAGTTTAACATATTTTGGTAGTATTTTAATGCTTTATGTGACAAGATAAAGGGAACCAACCTGAATCCACAGGAAGAGAAGGGATTTGACTTCTTTCTAGAATTCCCACTTGCTTCCTGTAGTTCCTGCACACACGAGAGAGAAGAAAAGAGAAGGTGATGATATCCACTTCAAGCAAAAGAAAAGTGATAAAAACAAAGCCGTGACTCCCCGACTACAGCACCAAAAAGTGGTGCAAAAAAATGCGTGATTTGTAATTAGTGTTTTTAAAGTCGTAACACGTGAAATTGCATACGCTTTTAAATTTTATATTCCTAGATAGTGGGGTATCTAGGGTCGTCCAAGGAGGCAATTTGTTTGCAAAAATAGGTCTCTTGCTCGGAAGTGGAAATCAACTTTCTTTTTTGGTTTTTTTCAATATATCATTTTAATGTTTCTGAAATCAAGGCAATATGTGAAGCTATTTGGGGGAAAAAATTACTACACCTAGTATGCTAATCTAAGTGACA
The DNA here is from genome assembly GCA_037157565.1 of Thalassia testudinum. Classification (NCBI taxonomy): domain Eukaryota; kingdom Viridiplantae; phylum Streptophyta; class Magnoliopsida; order Alismatales; family Hydrocharitaceae; genus Thalassia; species Thalassia testudinum. Next base: position 3,521,062 of record JAZHRO010000080.1, read on the forward strand.
AAAATTATCCTCTTTCTAAGCTCAACCTAGGCACGTGGAGGCCTAGGTTAATTAGAAACGAGGAGTGAAACTACACTAAAGAGAAAGCAAGGTAATGCAATAAAAAGAGTGCAACAAGAAATCAAGGCAACTTCTTTATATTAAAGGAAATTGTCTACAAGTAGATGAATGCTTCTACAAAAATTTGCAAGAAAAAAATAAAGACAAATCCTTTAGTTGATGATGGTGATGAAGAGGATGAAGCTCTTCTTGCTCCAAGACTGGTAGCTCCCAGACTTGAAAGAAGACCTCCAACTCCTATAGCTCCACCAGAATGGTGTCCTCCAAAGCAAGCCCTAGGGGGCGTGCTTAACTCCTCCAAGGTGGATGGATTTCCACCTTCAAAGGCTCCTCCTAAGGTGGCGTGGACCACCTTTGCTCCTCCACTTCCTAGGGTAGGTGTGTACCCTAGGTTGTCCTCCAATGCTTGGCTTCCTTGGTTGGCGTGGGCACAAGAGAGAAGAGAAGAGGGGAAGGCACCAAGGGGACAGAATATCCCTGTAATCTTCTTCTTCCTCTTCTCTTGACCTTCTATGTAGGTGGAAATATAGGTATAAAAATTGTAGCCAAGGGTGAATTCTTTTGGTGGAATATGATGGGTACTTATAGAGGTGGAGAGGGGGGTAGTAGGCATGGGTTAGGTGGATGGCTAGGATGTATTTAGGTGGTGGTTATGGGTAGTTAGGTTGATCCTAGGGCTAAGGTTAGTTCGTGCCAACCCAAGGGTTACCTAGGTGGTGGTTATGGATGGTGGCACCCCTTGAAGTTGGCGCCAAACTGGGTTCTAGAAGGGGGGCTTAGGTGGCGCCAAGTAGGGTTCTAGAAGGAGGGGTAGGTGGGTGGCCAGGATGGGTTATATGGGTAGGTGTAGGGTTAGGATGGGGGGATTTTTGGAGGGAATTTTTGGCACCAAAAGGTGGTGGTAGTGGGTAGGCTAGGTGGTGGTGCCAAAAGGAGTAGAGTGGAGCTAGCTTAGGTGAGCTTAGGTAGGGCTTAGTTGGTAGAGCTAGCTAAGGAGGGTTTTTAGGTGGTGGATTGTCAAGGGAGCTGGAGCCTAGAAAACTAAACTAAGCTAAGCTAGGTAGCTTAGCTAGTAGTGGAGTAGAGGAGGAGGTATTGGAGTTAGGGTTTGAAGAGAGGAGCTGAGGAGGAGAAGTCTGGAGCTTGAAATGGAGCTGGTAGCTACTGAAGAGGTTAGCATGGAGCTACTCTAGCTGGATTAGCTTGCTAGTTCTTTGCTAGCTGCTAAGCCAAGCTAAAGTGAGCTGGCTTCTGCTGAATTGAGCTGAGGTGATCTAGGTCCGGTGCTCCCGGGGAGGATCAAGCTGGGTGAGGCAGCTAAGGTAGCTTAGCTCGACTGAGTTGAGCTAAGCTGGAATGAAGTCATCTTCAGTAGTCTAGAGTTGAGTGGAGCTGAGTGTAGCTCTACCTGAGCTATGATGAACTCCAGTTGACTCAGCTGAGCTAGCTAGAACTCCCTGTGGACTCATTGGAGCTGGAATGAGCTAGACTCAGCTAACTGGAGCTGGATCTGAGCTGACTTGAGCTAGGGTGAGCTAAGATGAGCTCTCTTGAGCTACCATTCAGCTGAGATGAGCTGAATGGAGCTAGGATGAGCTAACATTAGTTCTGGTGAGCTGAATTCTAGATATGGTGAGCTGAATCAAGCTGAGTTCCAGCTAGTGAGAGCTTCTTCACCAGTTGCCTTCCTGAGTGCTAGGGTTCTAGGGATCTGCCATTCTATATATCCCTAATACTCACAAAAACACATTAAAAAAATAATAAAAAGTGCAATGCATGCCTAACCTAATTAATGCCTAAATACAGCCTAAAAACCCATTTGCGGAGCAAAATCCTAAGAGCTAGGTTTGTTTTAATGCATAAGAATGATGATAAATTGGCATTTATCAGGCCTATTCTAAATAGCTCAGGTTTCTCCCTGTGATAAAATTAGTGCCAGCAAGAAACCTGTCTCACTTCTGCTTGTACCAAGTACTGGGGATAATGCCCGTGACCAGATAGTTCACTATGTCAGCGAACCAAGGAGTTTTGGCCTCCACGGCCATTAGAGACTCATCAAGAAAAGTCTCCTTGATATCGCCAGTAGGGGTTGATGCCTCATTGGGGATCCTAGACAAATGATCTGCTACCACATTCACAACTCCTTTCTTATCTTTATTTTCTAGGTCAAACTCTTGGAGCAGTAGAATCCAACGAATTAAGCGAGATTTGGTGTCCTTTTTAGCCAGAAGATGCCTTAAAGTAGAATGATCAGCGAACACCACAACCTTGGATCACAAAAGATAAGACTGAAACTTTTCCAAAGCAAATACTACAGTGATGAGAGCCTCATCATGAGCCATAACTATCTCATTTTGACCCAATAAAGAAGATAAAAGCTCCTACATAACCTAGAAGAAGGCCTAACTGAAGGAACAAGTGCTCTGAGAAGAAAACATGAAATAAAGGTTAAAACTGCAATTTTACCATTGCAGTACATAAATGGGATTTCTCAGAGGCAAAACATAGGTCAAATGGTCTAAATGAGATAAAAAGTGGGTTGAGTCAATCAGAAATGGGTTCATGTGCAATCTAAGAACTAAATGACACTTGGTAACCCTAGAACAGACCCGCTTAAATTAACAAGGTTCCGATCAGAAAAAAAAGCAAGTAAACCCTCTACAAATCATGGAAAAACATACTCTAGGGTTTAGAACACTTAATTTGGCCTTTGGAACCTAGTTTGACCTAGATTAGGGTCCTAGCTCTTCAATTAACCTAATTTGGGTTTCTACGCAAAATATCCAGTCAAACGAGGTCAAACCTAAAATCCAACTTCACCATTGGATTCCTTAGGTCCAAATTAGGTTTTTACCAAAATTTGGACCTAAGGAGAGGTCATCTTGACCTACTTTGCAATTTAGTACACCCAAATCATAAATTGGTCCCTATCTTTTGAATACCGTTGCAGAGAACCCCCTAGGTTCTTCGCCTCCTTTGCAAATCGGTCCTGCCGCCATTGCTAGGGCAGAACCGAGCTCAGGAGAGGTTCGGAGAGGGATTGCTCTCTAATCCCTCAGAGATTCCCTCCCAGAAATGGAAGGAGGATTCTCTGAGGAATTCCCTTCCTTATAAAGTCAATTACAATCGCTGGTGTGAACCCAATCTCTCGTGCGAACGCACGAGAGATTTGGGTATCCTAACTCCTTTCCATCTTCGACAACCAACCCCAGGCAATTACGTGCCCTTCACGCCCTGCACACCCAGTCCAGCGCCTATATAAGAACCCACAACTCCGGCCGAAGAGGCTAAGCTTGATTTTGACGGAGATCCCTTCCAAATTCCTCCCTCTCCCATCTCCGGCCAAACGACCCACAAGCTCCAACGACCTCCTCCCCCCCTTCTCGTCGCTTTACTGCCATACCAGCAGCAGAGTCCTCTCCGCCGCTTCCTCCCGCGTCGCGCCGTACCCCGCGCGCGCGCTTCTGACCTCGTCTTCGTCGCCGCTTCCTCCCTCAGGGTCTTTCTTCCCCGACGACGGCAGTTACGAGCCGTCCTCTCCGCCGCCTTCCTTCCTTCTAGACAATCACAGATACGTTCTCCATCCTCTCCTCTCTCCTTTCCCCCAACTATTTTACTTGATTACCCCTCGACAGTACCAAACCGCCTTCATCTTCCTCGCATCCGACCGCACTCCGGCGAGCCGCCCACACCATTCCGCCACTCCACACGGCTCGCCAACCACCTCGTGAGCTTCGCCTCACCACCAGGAACTCGCTCCACCCCACAACTGCCACTCCAGACCTCCATAACCACCCCCCAAACAACCCACCATCTCCGGCCACAGGTTGACCTAAGCGCGCACGCCTAGGCCGACCGACAACCTGCAGCATCACCCACCGCCTTCGCCGTGCTACGGCAAAGGTTTCCAGCTATTCTGATTGGGCCAATAGGCCGTTCTGTGGAATCTCATGTGAACGCCCCGGCCGCCATTAACAGCCGAAGCAACAGGAAGCTTGGAGCAGCAGCAGGCGTCAGGCTTCCCAGGCGACAGGTGCAGCAGGCTCTCGCAAGTGTCGCAAGGTGACTGAGTTCAGCGAGGAGCATCAGCAGGGCCTTCAGCGTGGGCAATTGCACACGAGAGTCTGCGGGCGCGCGTGAGGGAAGGACGAAACCTTTAGTCCCACATCGTGGGATTACAAACTTCAGGAACACTATAAATTGTTTTTGTGATATGCTCTTATCGCCTCAGTAAGCACAGGGGTGAGGTCCCTCACTGACCCCACCCGCCTCGTCCGCGGCCTGACCACGCGGACTTGGCGAATCCGACCCGACCTAGACCTACGCACTCCTCGCGCATCACACCACCTTCAGGTGTGCCTGGTCCCGGGTACGATCCGACCCGATTATGCTTGTGGCTCTGGGAGAGCAGCTCAGAGTGAATTGCTTGAGAGAGAGAGACTCGCAGGTAGAGGGAGAAGGGTTAGGTTTTGCTCCTGTGCAGGCAGGCTGATCGCAGGAGGACTTGGCCGCTGCAGAAGAAGGAAAAGCAAGCCAAAGAAGAAGACAGAAGAAGAAGAAAGAAGCCTTCGCAGGAGAAGGAAAGCAAAAAAGATTAGAAGTCTTCGCAGAGAAGAAGAAGAAGGACAAGTGAAGATTGCAAAGAGATCAGAAAGGCAAAGCAGAAGAAGGAAAGATACAGAAGCAGAAAGGAGAAGAAGGAAGAAAGAAAGAAAGATCACATTTAAGACAGCTGATACATAAATCAGACATCTAATTCTACTTTTTCAATCAATTATATTTGTATTTAACAGTTATATTCTTGGGTTTTACAAAGTACTGAGATTGCTCCCTGTGTTCGACCTCGGATACTCCGGTTTTCGAGTAATAAAAATCTTTATTTGTTTTGAACGCTTTAGCGGCTATATTACAACGCGATATTATCTTTTAACAAACCGCACAAAAGCGCGATAACATTTTGGCGCCGTTGCCGGGGAGCAACGGGCACTTTTAGAACTTTTGAGTACAACTTTTCTATCTAATATCTGACTTGACTTCTCTCTTTTGCTGTGTTCATTCAGGGAAAGCAAAACAAAAAGGAAAGAATAGCAACTGCACAACAGACTCTCTAAGGAACAGGTAATCTCCATAAGCCCTCTCTCTTAACCCTCTCACAATCAAAAAAAGGAAAAAAGAGGGAAATCAACTTAGGGCTACCTGTCTCATATTTAGTAACTCATCAAGTTGCCTGATTTTCATTTCAACATATTTTTATCTGTTCATCCAACTAAGGCAACTAGGGCTAAAACTTTCTTGATTGAGCCCTAGGTGCTAATTTCTACGGCAACTAAATTGGACCCACTAGAGCCAAGTTAGGGATTGCAAAGCTAGGGTTTTTAGAGACACATCTTCTCTAAAACAAAGAAACAAACTTTCCAAAAAGAGGTGTGCCTAAACCGTGTTTGAAAAGATTTATACAAGAGGAACCCTAAGCAAATCAGGCTGATAATCCATTTGAACCATAAAAGGAAGGACCTAAAAGCTCTCAAAGGAACAAGAGGTGAAGTTGATCCCTCGGGTCAACCAACCTTTATATTAGGTCACTTTTGCACTCAAAATACTTAAAAGTTCAAGTGGAACATTAAGCACCTTGATCTTAAAATAAAAAAAGTAGACTTAAGAGGTCAAGATCCCCATTCTGGTTTACCTGGAACCGCAGTGACAAGAGAGGTCGGGTGGGGGAAACCCTGTAACCCGTGGGGACGCTCTACCATGTAGGGGTCTTTGCGGGACTCTCCCTCTCTGGCTGCCCAGGTATTTCTCAGGTGGACGATCTTCTGATCCAGGGGTCCATCTACCCCGAACCTCTATAGTCACCCAACAATTCTTGGGCTTCTTGATTGGGTCCAGCACCTTCTAATCTCATCACATCTTTCGGTGCATGTTCGGTAGGAGGTCCTTAAGACCACCTTTAAGACCTCCCTTAGAAATTCATTCTCGTCGAGGCCAAGCCTCGACGCCCTTGTTTGTGCAGCAACCCCGCCACATAAATCTTTCATCTGACTCAGACCCTGATTCTCCTTCTTCTCCCATCATGGCACAACCCATTGAAGAGGAGAATAATCTTGAACACCAACTTCAACGCTTGAACGATCTCTTTCAGAACTTTGTAAACCCACCGCAGCGACCCATGATGCGAGATCACTATAATCCTGCTGCGGTGGTAATCGATCCCCGAGTACGAATCCCAATTGGAGGACCCGATTTCGATCTGAAGCCCAATATGATTCATGCCATACCGAAGTTCCATGGGCTTAACTCTGAGGATCCATTCCAGCACATTAAACAACTCAAGCATTTGACCCAAACCTTCGGGTCAGATGTACAAAATCGGGATATCCTACTCATGAAAATGTTTTCGTTCTCCCTCTTAGACAAGGCTGCACAGTGGTACCAGACTCAGACCCTCCCAATCAACACATGGGAAGAATTACAGTCCGAATTTTTGAAAAAATTCTTCCCTGTTGGCCGGACAAATGCCTTGCGCCACCAGATCACTCATTTCACTCAACAACCGGGAGAACCTCTTCACGAAGCTTGGGATCGATTCCTAGATCTCATGCGAAAGTGCCCCCATCACGGAGTTCCTAAGTGGGAACAAGTCCAGTCTTTTTACCAGGGACTCCGTGAGGATATTCGTCTATTCGTCAATGCAACATGTGGAGGAAACATCATGGGCCAACACGAGGACACGGTGTGGGAGATTCTCGAAAACATGTGCGAGAACTCCATAAACAATGACTCCTTGGGCTTATTCGACAAGACGAATGCCCGCGCATCGACGAATCTAAGAGGGACACATGAGACGCAGGACCTGTCCACTTCTGTCAACCTGGAACTGATGGCCAGTCGGTTGGACAAGGTCTCTATCATAGAAAAGAAGGTGGACGAGCTAACTCGACATTTGCAGCAAGCCACCTCTGCACAAAACTCTTTTGCACGATCTCCTCTGGCAAGGGAAACAGTGCAAAACATCTATCACCAACCTGCCAAGGGGATGGACCCATATCCACCCCCGTCTACCTCTCGGACCGGAGTGACCTCCGATCCCTTCTATTCGAGTTGGGGGAACTCTGAACCCTCGTATTCTGACTTTCCTGAGGTTCCTCAGAACTGCGAGGACCTCAACGCCATCCAGAATGACCCATACTCCAATACCTACAACCCTGGATGGCGAAATCATCCTAACTTTTAGTGGGCAGGAAATTCTCAAAAACCACCATATCAACCCCGCCCACAAGCTCCTCGTCCATATCAGCCGCCTCAGCCTCGGCCCAATCCCACCTACCAATCCGGGCAAAATCAGGATCAACTGACTCTTATCCTTCAAACACTGGCTGACATTCAAAAGACGAATGTGGCAATGCAAAAACAGCACAAGGACGAGATCACAGAGGTTCGCAACCAACTGGCCCAGATGGCAAATTCCCGCCAACCTGGCACCCTTCCTTCGCAACCTCTGCCCAACCCAAATAACGTACCGACCCAGAGGCGCGTTATGAATCCGAATCCAGGCCACGCACATTTGATTTATCAGGCCCCTGCTACTCCATCACCAGACGGGATGGAGGCTTCAACATCTTATGCAGGATTACAGCAGCAGCCACCCCTCCTACCTAACCCAAACCAAAATCAGGCCGGATTAAACTCTGTAACAACACGTAGTGGTAAAACAACACAAGACTCACATTATCCGAACCACTCCAAGCCTGATAATCGCCAAGACCCTAGGGTAGTCATCCAAGATACTACTGTCCCAGATCAAGAACCCGGACCTATCTTAGAGGAACCAACTAGGATCCCATTTCCTGAGGCCTTGACCAAAGGAAAAAGGACAACCAAACCTGTGGCTCCTGAGGAGGATCTTGTCAAGCTCTTTGAACAGGTCCAGATAAACATCCCGTTGATGGAAGCAATCCACCACATACCGGCTTACGCAAGGTTCTTGAAAGACATATGTACACCTAAACGTAAGCTGCGAACCAAGGATGGGAACCCAATCGTACTATCAGAGCAAGCCAGCTCTGTCATCTTGAGCAAACTCCCACCTAAGGCTAAAGACCCAGGAACTCCCTTGATTTCTTGTAAAATTGGTGAAACCCAACTTGATAGAGCCCTACTAGACCTAGGTGCCTCCATAAATTTAATACCTACATCCCTCCTTGACCACCTTGAAGAATCTGAACTTAAAACCACTGAGGTGACATTGCAGTTAGCCGATCGATCCATCAAGTCACCCAAAGGAATACTCGAGGATGTCATTGTTAGGGTACGAGATTTTTATTTCCCAGTGGACTTCATAGTACTGGACATGGATGCACCTAAGAACCCAAGGGACACACCAATCATATTAGGGAGACCCTTTTTGGCCACTGCTAGGGCCAATATAAACTGCGAAGAGGGCCAGATAGAATTAAAATTTGGGAATCAAAATCTGAAGATTGACATTTTCAAGGCCCATCAAGGGATTAATTGCGGGGTGATAGAGGAAATTTGTGATGTCGAAACCGTGGTTGAAGAACTGCATATAGAGGACAACTGGATTATTCCTGATCAACCACTAGAGAATCAAAAAACCTCTAACAGAAGAGTGCGGACATGATCTAGACATACCTATGACTCCTACCATTGCTCCCGATACAAACCCCGAACCACCCGCTACTGCTGACAAGCCTATCATGGAACTCAAGCCCCTTCCTGAACATCTAAAATACGTCTTTTTGGATTCAAATCAGAGGCTTCCTGTGATTATCAATTCTCGACTCACACCTGACCAGGAACTCCGTTTGATTTCTGTTCTCCAACAACATCGTAGAGCCATTGGATGGACTCTAGATGATTTGACTTGTATAAGCCCTTCATACTGCACACATCGAATCTACATGGAAGAAGGCTCACGACCTTCAAGAGAAATGCAAAGACGCCTAAACCCTAACCTACAGGAGGTCGTGAAAAAGGAGATCATTAAGTGGTTAGATGCAGGAATCATCTACCCGATCTCCGACAGTCGTTGGGTGAGTCCAACACAAGTGGTACCTAAGAAGGCAGGACTTACCATCATCACGACTGAAACCGGGGAAGTCATTCCTACCCGAATAGCTAATTCATGGAGAGTCTGCATTGATTACAGAAGACTAAATTCCTCCACAAAGAAGGATCATTTCCCACTACCATTTATTGATCAGATCCTCGAGAAACTAGCGGGAAATAGATTCTTCTGCTTTCTTGACGGGTACTCCGGTTACAATCAGGTGGCAATCCATCCAGAGGACCAAGAAAAAACCACATTCACTTGCCCCTTCGGGACGTACGCGTTCCGAAGGATGCCATTCGGTCTCTGCAATGCACCTGCAACTTTTCAGCGGTGCATGCTTGCCATATTCTCAGATATGGTAGGTGATTATCTGGAAGTCTTCATGGATGACTTTTCAGTTTTTGGACAATCATTTGACGATTGCCTCCAACACTTGGTCCATATACTCAGGCGGTGCATTGAGGTGAATTTGGTTCTTTCCTGGGAAAAGAGCCATTTCATGGTGCCTGAGGGAATTTTCCTGGGACATTTAATCTCAGAGAAAGGCATCCAAGTGGAGCGAGCTAAGGTTAACCTGATTTCCAAGCTCCCTATGCCTAGCTCGATTAAGGACATCCGATCTTTTTTGGGGCACGTCGGTTTCTACCGACGATTCATCCCTGATTTCTCCAAGATCGCGCGCCCCCTGACCAATCTTCTCTCCAAGGATGTGCCTTTCGAAATTTCCAAGGAATGCACTCAAGCATTTGAAATCCTACGTGACCGAGTCACCCAAGCCCCAATCCTACAGTCCCCTGATTGGTCTCAACCCTTTGAGATCATGTGCGATGCATCTGACTTTGCGGTAGGAGCGGTTTTGGGGCAGAAAATTGACGGGATACCTGTGGTCATTTACTACGCCAGCAAAACACTAGATGAGGCTCAGCGTAACTATACGGTTACTGAGAAAGAGCTGCTGGCCGTAGTATTTGCCCTGGAAAAATTCAGATCATACCTTCTGGGTTCCCGTATTATCATATACTCGGATCACACAGCTGTAAGGCATCTCCTTGCCAAGAAGGACGTGAAACCTCGACTAATCCGCTGGATCTTGCTGTTGCAAGAATTTGACCTCGAGATTCGCAACAAGGTGGGAAAGCACAATGTGGTAGCTGATCACTTGTCCCGCCTTCCTTCTGAAATTATTGATCCTTCCGGACCTATTACAGAACATTTCCCTGATGAGCACCTCCTGACTATCAGTACAAGTCTTCCATGGTTCGCCGATATAGTTAATTACCTGGAATCACATCAGATTCCGCCCGATTGGTCGAAGGCCAAAAAGGACAAATTGCATTCCGATGCCAAGTATTACCTATGGGAAGACCCGTATCTTTTCCGCATTGGTGCTGATCAGATAATCCGACGGTGCGTCACGGAAGTGGAAATCAAAGACATACTCTCATTCTGCCATGACCAGGCATGCGGTGGACATTTTTCTGGACATAAAACCGCATCGAAAGTCCTCCAGTGTGGCTTCTACTGGCCCACAATTTTCAAGGATGCATACGATCACTGTAAGGTATGTTCCCGTTGCCAGACTCTGGGCAACATGAGCCATAGAAACATGATGACTCTACAGCCGATCTTGGTATGCGAAATTTTCGATATTTGGGGGATTGATTTCATGGGACCCTTTCCGAACTCGGATGGCTTCGAATACATCTTACTCACAGTTGACTATGTGTCCAAGTGGATAGAAGCCATTCCAACCTGAACCAACAATCATAAAGTTGTTATAAAATTCCTCTATCAAAACATTTTCTCAAGGTTTGGGATTCCGCGTGCTATAATTTTCGACGGAGGGACCCATTTTACGAACGCTCAGTTCAAGTCACTGATGACCAAATATGGGGTGTCACACCGAATCTCTACTCCTTACCACCCCCAAACTAATGGTCTAGCTAAGCTATCTAACCGAGAGATCAAGAAGATCCTTCAGGTTACTGTTCGACCTGATAGAAAAGATTGGTCTTCTCGGCTTCCGGAAGCATTGTGGGCCTATAGGACCGCCCACAAGACCCAATTAGGAATGTCTCCCTTCAGACTAGTGTACGGGAAGGCATGTCACCTCCCCGTCGAATTGGAACATAAAGCCTATTGGGCAGTACGGACCTGTAATCTCGACCTTTCTAAGGCTGGAACCCACAGAAGACTCCAAATGAGCGAGATCGATGAATTACGCCACGACGCGTATGAGAACTCATGAATTTACAAAGAACGGGTTAAAGCTTTTCACGACAAACACATTTCTAGAAAGGTCTTTCATCCTGGTCAAAAAGTTTTACTCTTTGATGCCCGACTAAAATTATTCCCAGGAAAGCTAAGATCCAAGTGGGTCGGACCCTACCTAGTCCGCCAAATCTTCGGAAATGGAGCTATTGAAATCAGCCCACTCAGCCACGATTCTAAACCCTTTGTCGTGAACGGGCAGAGACTCAAGCCGTTCATTGACATGTCCGATATAGATTTGACTGAGTCATCTTTTACCCTCCATTCCTCTTGAGCTCATTGCGCCCAGCCGATGGCGTAAACTCAGCGCTTAACGGGAGGCAACCCGTCATTCTTTGAAAAACCCGAAACCGTTTCTGACATCTCTATGCGGAACTCATATTGCACTTTAGGGTTCATTCATTAGAACAGCCGACTTCACCTCAGGTATACCTACCCGAGATTAGAAATCGATCGCAACAAGTCGCTTCGACCCATTCACTCACCACACACCTGTCCTAATACATGAACTAAGCTGAATTCGAACCCACCTAATTTACAATGGGGACATTGCAAATCTTAGGCATGGGGGGGTATGAAAGTGCAAAATGTCAGAAAATTCATATCAAGAAGGGGTTTCACAAAAAAAAGAAAAAAAAAAAAAAGAGACTTGATAGAGGGGAGGAACAATTCAGGGTCATACAAATGAGAGGAGGAAAAGAAGAAAAAAATGACAAAAAGGAGCACAAAATGAAAATGAAAAGAAATAGTCATTAGTAAAAGATTAAGGGGTTAACTGAAGTTCTAGACCGAATCAAGAAAAAGAAAAGAAAAGTGCTACGGAGATATAACAAGAGATTAGCAGGAACGCTAGTCTTAGGCTTTTTGGGCTAGTACCTTTAGCTTAAAAATTCACGTATCCGTTAAAATCTGGATAATCCTCAAGAGGTTGAGGAAAATGTGAAGCTTGAGTATTAGGTCTGAGGCTTAGGAAGTATTTGGCCTCGTTAATTGACCTCCGATTTGCGGGATTCGGTAACCTAAGCACCCAAATTCACACACAGTCTGGTTCAGTGCGCATAAACATCCAAATCACGCGAAAAGCGTTTAATATTCTGAAAAAGTCACCTAGATTAGGAGCGGCCAATCAACACAAGTTGATTTGGACGAGTTCCCAGCGCGGAGAGGCGGGAAATTCCCCTCGAAGATGCGTAACAACATATCATCTCCTCGGTGCTTGTCTCTTAGGATATTTAAATATCCTACTGGGGGCATGTAAGCACTCTGCTGGTTCAGATACCATGGATGGCATTATCACGAAATGTCAATCGCCAGGGTCTGAATTCGGCCACGGAACGCCATGGGAGGGATTGTCTCGAAATCTCGAAAGCCAGGGTTCCGGGGGTTGCCATGGGCGGGATTATCTCGAAAGCTAAGGACCCTTGAGGATTGATGATGGGGATGAGGAATCCAATACAAACCATGTTGAGAAGCTAATCTGAAGCTAGAAATAAAAAGAAAAGAGAGAGAAAAGCTCTCCAAACAAATAAATCCTCTATCTCTCTCCTACAAAAAAAAACTCACTGCAAACTGAACTTAGCCTAAAAATGTCTCAAGCACGGGTGCTTTAACCGCGGAGTCAAACAAACCCTAGGTTAGTTTCTGTGGGCCGTAGAAACCTTTGCGGAGGACTGAGGCTAAAGCAGAACAGGTTCGGATTTTGGTTGGTACTTGAGTACCTCTAGGCCTATTGTCGGCATTCCCACCTAATCACAAAAGAAAAGGAGAAGCACTTAGCATTGTTGACAGACACTCAGGGTCTAGAATGGAAGTTGAAACTTTGAAATTTTGCTAAGGGACTAGCAAAAGCTAGGCATGGGGGTATGATGAGAGCCTCATCATGAGCCATAACTAGCTCATTTTGACCCAATAAAGAAGATAAAAGCTCCTACATAACCTAGAAGAAGGCCTAACTGAAGGAACAAGTGCTCTGAGAAGAAAACATGAAATAAAGGTTAAAACTGTAATTTTACCATTGCAGTACATAAACGGGATTTCTCAGAGGCAAAACATAGGTCAAATGGTCTAAATGAGATAAAAAGTGGGTTGAGTCAATCAGAAATGGGTTCATGTGCAATCTAAGAACTAAATGACACTTGGTAACCCTAGAACAGACCCGCTTAAATTAACAAGGTTACGGTCAGAACAAAAAGCAAGTAAACCCTCTACAAATCATGGAAAAACATACTCTAGGGTTTAGAACACTTAATTTGGCCTTTGGAACCTAGTTTGACCTAGATTACGATCCTAGCTCTTCAATTAACCTAATTTGGGTTTCTACGCAAAATATCCAGTCAAACGAGGTCAAACCTAAAATCCAACTTCACCATTGGATTCCTTAGGTCCAAATTAGGTTTGTACCAAAATTTGGACCTAAGGAGAGGTCATCTTGACCTACTTTGCAATTTAGTACACCCAAATCACAAATTGGTCCCTATCTTTTGAATACCGTTGGAGAGAACTCCCTAGGTTCTTCGCCTCCTTTGCAAACCGGTCCTGCCGCCATTGCTAGGGCAGAACCGAGCTCCGGCGAGGTTCGGAGAGGGATTGCTCTCTAATCCCTCAGAGATTCCCTCCCAGAAATGGAAGGAGGATTCTATGAGGAATTCCCTTCCTTATAAAGTCAATTACAATCGCTGGTGTGAACCCAATCTCTCGTGCGAACGCACGAGAGATTTGGGTATCCTAACTCCTTTCCATCTCCGGCGACCAACCCCAGGCAATTACGTGCCCTTCACGCCCTGCACACCCAGTCCAGCACCTATATAAGAACCCACAACTCCGGCCGAAGAGGCTAAGCTTGATTTTGACGGAGATCCCTTCCAAATTCCTCCCTCTCCCATCTCCGGCCAAACGACCCACAAGCTCCGGCGACCTCCTCCCCCCCTTCTCGTCGCTCTGCTGCCATACCAGCAACAGAGTCCTCTCCGCCGCTTCCTCCCGCGTCGCGCCGTATCCCGCGCGCGCGCTTCTGACCTCGTCTTCGTCGCCACTTCCTCCCTCAGGGTCTTTCTTCCCCGACGACGGCAGTTACGAGCCGTCCTCTCCGCCGCCTTCCTTCCTTCCAGACAATCACAGATACGTTCTCCATCCTCTCCTCTCTCCTTTCCCCCAACTATTTTACTTGATTACCCCTCGACAGTACCAAACTGGCTTCATCTTCCTCGCCTCAGACCGCACTCCGGCGAGCCGCCCACACCACTCCGCCACTCCACACGGCTCGCCAACCACCTCGTGAGCTCCGCCTCACCACCAGGAACTCGCTCCACCCCACAACTGCCACTCCAGACCTCCATAACCACCCCCCGAACAACCCACCATCTCCGGCCACAGGTTGACCTAGGCGCGCACGCCTAGGCCGACCGACAACCTGCAGCATCACCCACCGCCTTCGCCGTGCTACGGCAAAGGTTTCCAACTATTCTGATTGGGCCAATAGGCCGTTCTGTGGAATCTCATGTGAATGCCCCGGCCGCCATTAACAGCCGAAGCAACAGGAAGCTTGGAGCAGCAGCAGGCGTCAGGCTTCCCAGGCGACAGGTGCAGCAGGCTCTCGCAAGTGTCGCGAGGTGACTGAGTTCAGCGAGGAGCACCAGCAGGGCCTTCAGCGTGGGCAATTGCACACGAGAGTCTGCGGGCGCGCGTGAGGGAAGGACGAAACCTTTAGTCCCACATCGTGGGATTACAAACTTCAGGAACACTATAAATTGTTTTTGTGATATACTCTTATCGCCTCAGTAAGCACAGGGGTGAGGTCCCTCACTGACCCCACCCGCCTCGTCCGCGGCCTGACCACGCGGACTTGGCGAATCCGACCCGACCTAGACCTACGCACTCCTCGCGCATCACACCACCTTCAGGTGCGCCTGGTCCCAGGTACGATCCGACCCGATTATGCTTGTGGCTCTGGGAGAGTAGCTCAGAGTGAATTGCTTGAGAGAGAGAGACTCGCGGGTAGAGGGAGAAGGGTTAGGTTTTGCTCCTGTGCAGGCAGGCTGATCGCAGGAGGACTTGGCCGCTGCAGAAGAAGGAAAAGCAAGCCAAAGAAGAAGACAGAAGAAGAAGAAAGAAGCCTTCGCAGGAGAAGGAAAGCAAAAAAGATTAGAAGTCTTCGCAGAGAAGAAGAAGAAGGACAAGTGAAGATTGCAAAGAGATCAGAAAGGCAAAGCAGAAGAAGGAAAGATACAGAAGCAGAAAGGAGAAGAAGGAAGAAAGAAAGAAAGATCACATTTAAGACAGCTGATACATAAATCAGACATCTAATTCTACTTTTTCAATCAATTATATTTGTATTTAACAGTTATATTCTTGGGTTTTACAAAGTACTGAGATTGCTCCCTGTGTTCGACCTCGGATACTCCGGTTTTCGAGTAATAAAAATCTTTATTTGTTTTGAACGCTTTAGCGGCTATATTACAACGCGATATTATCTTTTAACAAACCGCACAAAAGCGCGATAACATACAGCAAGAAGTCCCTTTTCAGTGACCGTGTAGTTTTGCTGAGGATCCGTAAGGATTTTTCTAGCATAATGCAACACATGAGGTTTGCCATCAACCATTTGACCTAAGACCACTCCCACTGCGAAATTAGAAGCATCGCACATTGGCTCAAATAGGAGGGTCCAATCTGGTGCTTGGAGAATCGACACGGTAATAAGGGCTTTCTTCAAAACTTGGAAAGCCTTGCCACATCTTTCATCAAAATCGAAGGAAACATCATTCGCTAACAGGTCATAGAGTGGCTTAGAGATTTTACTAAAATCTCTAATGAAGCACCTATAGAACCCAGCAAGGCCAAGGAAAGATCTAACCTAACAAACATTGGTGGGCGATGGAAGCTTAGAGATGGAATCAATTTTTGCGATATCCACCTCTAATCCTCTCTTAGAAACTACATGCCCTAACACAATGCCTTGCTAGACCATAAAGTGGCTTTCTCCCAGCTAAGCACCAACTTTGCCTCTTCGCAACTGGTTAAGACTTTATCAAGGTGCGAAAGGCATAGGTCAAATGACGAATTGTAAATGGAGAAATCATCCATGAAAATCTCAACAAACTCATCAATCATATCAAAAAAGATAGCCATCATACAACGTTGGAAAGTGGCAGGAGCATTACATAACCCGAATGACATTCGACAGAACACAAAACTACCATATGGACTCGTGAAGGTGGTACTCTCCTGATCATCAAGAAAGATGGCTATCTGATTATACTTAGAGTACCCATCAAAGAGACAAAAGTACTTATTCCCCGCTAGTCGTTCCAAAATCTGATCAATAAACGATAAGGGGAAATGGTCTTTCTGAGTAGCCGTGTTCAAACGGCGATAATCAATGTAGACCCTCCAACTAGTTGAGGGTCTAGTGGTTACCAACTCTCCTTGGTTGTTCTCTTCCACAGTGATTCCTGCCTTTTTGGGAACCACATGAATAGGACTGACCTATTTACTGTCTAAAATGGGATAGATAATTCCTGCATCCAGCCATTTTAGAATCTCCTTTTTAACAACCTCCCGCACATTAGGGTTGAACCTTCTCTGCATGTCTCAGAAGGGTTTCACATATTCATCCTTGTATATATGATGCATGCAAAGGGAGGGATCAACACCCTTAATATCAGCAATGGACCAAGCAATTGTTCCTTGTGCCTTTGTAAACAATCAAGCAGAGCTCCCTTCTGCGATTCAGATAATGCAGATGAGATAATAATGGGGAACGTGTCGTTAGGGACAAGAAAATCATACTTTAATGTGCTCGGGAGCGGTTTCAGCTCCAACTCAGGAGCCTTTTGGATTGAGGGTTTAAGTTGAGATGTCCCTGCCTCAGGTAGCGGATCTACCTTCACAATCCAGGGAGGGGATAGAGACTCTATGTGTACCCCCAACAACTCTTCTAATTTGGGTATATCTCCTTCAGTTTCTTCAATAGTCGGAGGATGGTCCTTAGATATGACCTTTTGAAGGGGATCTCTATATAAGAGTGCTGGAGTAGTCTCTTCAATGATTTTATCAACTACCTCAATCTAGGAACAATCTTCTAATATGAATTTCTTGTAGGTATCAAAAACATTAATCAAGATCTTCTTATTTCAAAAGCTCATTTTAAGTGCCCCTGATCTACAATTGATAGAAGCATTGGCTGTGGCCAGGAAGGGGCATCCCAGAATAATGGACGACTTGGTGGGCTTATTAGATGGGTTAGTATCTAGCACAAGAAAGTCAATAGGGAAGAAGAAGTCCTGCACTCTCACTAGGACATCTTCCAGTAATCCTCATGGTGTCTTAAGCGATCTGTCTGCGACCTGGAGGATGACTGGACTAGGCTTTAAATCACCTCCTCCTAAAAGGTCGTAGAGCACCGTCAATGTTCTGGTTACCTATAACCACTAAAATATACGGGGCCCCTAGTTCTTTCATTTTGGGGGGTGTTCCATGGTGGAGAACCGAGCTAACATGGTCAGGCAGGATGACTTTAGCTTGGACCTGTCTCCTAGATCGGCACTTCTAGGTGCACAGGTCTTTTAGAAACTTGGCATAGGACGGGATCTATTTGATAGCTTCCAACAAAGGCAAGTTGATATGGACTTGCCTAAAAGTGTCCATAATTTCATCCATCCTATCCTTGGCCACAAACGAGCCAACAGAAGATTCCCCAAGTGTAGATAGGTGCTCTAGATAGGGCACCCTCGACTTCTAGTAGAGGGGTTGTCATGGCGGGAAAGGGGTGGTGGAATGATGACATCCTCAGGGTGGGTGATTTCAAGCAAGGGAGAGCAGTGTGGCTCTTCCTCGCTGGAAATGGAAGTTGAGTCTGATGTAGGAGGGGAATCCTAAGAGGTGACCGTAGGAGTGCTATTAGGCTTGTCAATTTTCTTTCCACTCCTCAGCATGGTCACAGCTTGGGCGTGGTCCCTTAATATAACCCCCTTGCCCTTTGGGTTCTCCTTAGAAGAGCTAGGCAACTTCCCAGATCTCGCTGCCTAACTGCCTCAGTAAGTTGACCAATTAGGGATTGCATATCAGTAATCATCTTATTCTGAGATTGGATGACTATATTCTGAGGGTTTGCATAAGATGGCTAATATATGGGTTGGGGAGGTAGGGGTCTTGCATTGCCTGAGTTGGAAGCATCACCTTGCTTCCATGAGAAGTTTGGATGGTTCCACCACCCCGAATTATAGGTATTAGAATATGGGTTATTGCGAGAAGGTGGGCAGAAACCTTGGGCTATGTTCAGGTCGGCCTAAATCAACTCAGGGAATTGATTTGCTTGGTGGCACTCCGCAGTGGCGTGCGTTGCGCTTTGGCAAATGGAACTTGAAGCCTAAAAGATAGAGGTTGCTTGCGGGTTCATGCCGGGGTTCGCTAAAAGCCTATCAAAGTTTTTGTTCAACAATTGAATCTGATAAGCCAAATCTTTAGTAGCCCTGGCTTCATGGGCCCCTATCTTCCTCTGTAAGATTGATGGTTTTCTTTCTTGATAGGCAGAGGACATATGTATGGAATTGTCACTTAATGTTTCAAATAATGCCCAGGCTTCATCCTCAGTTTTGGTCATGAAGGTTTTTACACAGGCTACATCGATGGTTTACCTGTGCCTTTCAGATAATCCGTTGTAGAACCTTTCGACCAACTGCCATCTTGGCACCTGACGGTGGGGGCATAATGACGTGCCTTCGTGCGTGCGTGTTAAGAGGTGTCGTTATAGTTGCACTTGATACGTCGATTTTAAAAGAAGTAAACGGAGGTGAGTCCGAGTGTCGATCTCAGGGAGGCGTGGAAATCGGATTTTGTTTACCACTTGTTGTCACGAAAAAGGCGGAGTTTTGCTTGCGAAAGAAACAGTTTTGAAAAGCGAGATAGAGAGAGTTTAGGGTTAGAAAGCTCTTTGGTTTTGATCATGCACTTTAAACAGAAATTAAAAAGGCAACTAAATGAAAAATAATTTCATTAAACATGCATTCATAGTTCATGGTTTACAATATTAAATACATGCTTCAACAAAAGTAAATGCAAGCTTTAAAAGAGAGAGAGAGAGGTAGAGAGAGAGTGGAGAGCGACGAGGCAGCCACGGCGGTGGAGGAGGCTCCGTCGGCGGCTCGTCGTCTCCGGCGATTACAAGAGTGCCTAAGACTAGCTAGGAGAGGAGTGGAGTAGTTGCAAATGGGAGAGGATGCCTTGAATGGTGGTAGAAGGGGGTTTAAATAGAGTTAAGGGCTTCCTAAAAGAAGAATGTGCTTTAGCGACATCCAGAACGTCGCTAAAACCGCTTCCATATACGTCGGTGAAGGTCTGCTGCCGCCGGTCAGCCGCCCGCCCCTTTCTCTCTTCAGGCGCGATCCGTGGACGTCGAACGAGAGCCGTCCGATTGATGATCGGACGGCTGAGATCCTCCCGCGCCTGCGCTAGGATCGCGCTTCAGGCGTGCGTGCGCGCGCGCGTTTCCGCCCGGCGTGCGCGCGCGCGTGGGAGGTGGGGCGCTGTCGTCGCGCCGCGTGGCGCGATCCTAGCCGCTCGCTTCTGATCGCGCGGCTCAATTTTGCCGCGCCCTTCGCCCGCAGACGATTTTTGCTCCGCGCGACTCGAACGCGCGTCGCCGCAACGCGGGCGTGCGCGCTAACCGTTACGCCACGCCCGCGCTTTGTCGCGGCGACCGCGGGCGAGCGCGCGGATCTCGGCCGTTCGATCGAAGATCAACGGCCGAGATGCGTCCTTGGCTGGCTTGGGGGCGTGCGGGCGGCGGGGGCGGGGCGACGTGGCGCGTTCTAGGCCGTTGATCTCCAGATCAACGGTCAGGATTTCTTGGGCCCATTGTGGGAGCTCCGGATGTCGGATTTGGCCGATTTTGAGTCCGTTAGACTCCGTTCGTCGTCCTGAATCCATCCGTGCGGTCCGATTGCTCATCTGAGGCCTGCTTTGACAAATGCTTTACACAAATGGCCATTAATACAGTTTATAAGCAATCTTGGTACTTGATGCATGCAATGCTCCTATTCTACTTTATGTTGTGCCTTTTATTCTAAAGATGGGCCATATTCAACCTAATTACTACCCCCTTGCGTGGTGTTATCATACCCCCATGCTTACTCCTTGCTAGTCCCTAGCAAGGTTTATTCTAGCCTTTATTTCTTTGGCGAATTCAAGAAGTAATTGCTTAGGCACTTCGTTACTTGTTAATAAGAGGAACTATACGAAGATCTTAATCTACAAAGACTAAGCAGCGCCCGGGTGTCTGCCAAAATACGAATCGCCCGAATCCTTGCTTTGTATATATAACTATACTTATGTATACGTATATATCTATATATGTCTTTTTAGAATTTTTAGAATTCAGTGTGGGTTGGTAACTTTTTACGGCTACCCAACCCACCCAAAACTCGGTCAAAACCCTAAGTGCTAAGCATCTTGGTGTGAATGTTGTGATAGACTTACTTAACGGTAATTGAGACAGACTTCGAGTTTCTACGCCTCTAGGTGACCGGAAAAGAAAATAAATTTTTGCCTGAAGGTGTATTTGTTCGATTGGTAGCTTTCTCCCTGCGTTCATTTTACTTGGGGTCAACACAAGGATTTTCCAGTGTATATCTCCCCGGCTTGTACTACTTCCCCGCTTCTTCCTTAGGTGTTTTTGGTCTTCTTTTTTTGTGCAATTATTGAGCTGGGCTCTGGACCACCGACCAATGGGCTGTTACCCACGATCACTTACCAGCCATACTTGTGCGGTGAAGTGTGGTTTATTTTCTTTTCTTCTTCTCTTTTTTTTTTTTTTTTTTTTTAATTATTATTTTTTTACGTAGGTGGCTTCCCTAATCTCAAATGTACCTAGAGGCAGTGAAAAAGAAATGGCCTGTGGCTGGGTTCTGGACAACCTGCCAATGGGCTGTTACCCATGACAACTTGCCAGCCATACCACCCTAGAGAGTTCATTAGCTACCCAATTTCTGTCAAAATCTCCGAGAAGTGAGTATGTGCAGAAATGTGTGCAGATGCTTAGACTCAAAGTTTTCCTGAGTTAGAGGATGAGTTGATAAGTCGTATACTTATCACCTTATTTATTAGGTGGATTAGAATAGCTTAAAGTTGCAAGGATTCGCCGCTAAATCCATATTTTAATGGACACTAGGGCTGATTAAGCCTGAAGGCCTGGAAAGTCTAAGCGTTTAAGTTCTTTTTGTATTATTTCCCACTATTGGCAAGTTTCTAATGCCTAAGTTTTTCTTCCTAAATTCAAATTTTTTTGTTTTTTTAATCAATTAATTTATTCATTCAGACTGATTAATTAAACTCAGGATTATGCAATTTACCATCCCCCCCTTGCTTAAGTTGGACAATGTCCTCATTGGCAGATGCATGGATGCAGAAGGGTTCAAAAAGATAGTACCTGAGTGACGTAAACTACCAGATCAGTCTGAATCCGCTGGGTTGCCTCCCAGGAAGCGCTGAGTTTAACGCCTCCAGCTGGGCGGTGCACAAACGGGAATGACTTGGGTCAAGAAGGTATGTTCAAAATTAACCAGACCCAAAATCAGAAGTCCACAGATGCGGATAAGGTTGTGGTGGAGTCCCGTTCCTAAGGGGCGGGAATTCTGTAACAGATATATCATGCATGCCCGTGTCAGATCCTCTCTTAGTTTGTGGGCATGCAAACAAGTTGCTGTGGACGAACGCACCCCAAATATGACATGCCAAACACTAAAGATGTAGGTCTTATATTCAGCTTGTGTCCCCATAAAATTGTAATCCATCGAAAGTGTATCAATTCTAGTGCATTCGGGTTGCAGGATCTTTATTCTGGTAGGGCAAGTAACAAAGTCCAGAGTTTCATACTGAGCCCTACAACCAAGCATCAGTCTTCTCTTCAAAGACGAATCCATCTCTTCTGCAACTATGATTTCATTGCTCATTCCCTCCAAGCCCTTGATCTCAAGAATATTTTCTTCAACCTCCTTTGTATTAGATTCACTGTTTGGGGTTGCATTAGAGGTAGGGTCAATTTCATCCTCTAGATCATATTCTTTCTCTCGGCCCTCCTCCAAATTTGTGATGGGGATTCTAACCAATTCATAATCAATTTCTTTGAAATTGTAACTCCATTCTCCATTTCCGACGTTGGCTGCTACTCCCACCGGATTACTTGTCTTGAGCTGATTAGATTCAGATTCCAAGGTCTCTCCCCTCACCTTCTCAGTTTCCTCCTGATGTTTGTTCTCAATGCTCCCCAAATTGTGCTCCAAGGAACCCTTACTTTCCTTATCCACTGAGCTATCCAACTCCTGAGGGGTATCAATGGTGGACTGAACCAAATCAGGATGACTAGGTGTAGTCCAATTGATCATGGTAGGTCCTTGCTTTATGAATTCCATGAATGGCGTTGTATGCAACAGCTTTCTTTGGCCTTCTTCCCCCAATTGTTGGAACAACTCCAACATGGCATGTTGCCCTTTAACCAATTCTTGATTCTGTCTGTGTAGTTCTAACTGGAGGTTATCAAGAATTGACATGGTGTCATTTGGTGTCCTTTGGATTTCCTCCTTGAAATCCAGGTTAAGAGAGGATGGTTGAGGTTGTGGATCAGAATCCATATTGGTGTTTAGGTTCTTGGGTGGGTCCTCTATTCTGTCATGTTCAGGGTCCAGTTCTTCAAGAGGAACCATTCTCTGTTTGGTCCTACTCCAGAATAGTTGAGGTTCTAAGTCTTCCTCCCAGTCAGATTCTACATCAGGGGACCAAATCAGAGGTTGATGATCCTGGGCTTGCCTAGATTTCTGATCATTTTCTGATTTCCATTTGTCTAGAACTCCTAATCCAAAGGTCAAGTAGGCAAGGTTGTTGAATTCAGATGACCTTTCTTGGTTATTATCTTGAGATGGGTAGGGTTCTTGGTGTTCTCCTAAAGTGTAGGTCCTATCACAGTAGAGCGGGTCGGACCTAAATGAGGAGGCATCGTGAGGACAATCGAGATATGGAGCCCCATGATTTGAATCGTACCCTTGGGTGGCTACGTTGGGTGTATTCCAATAAGAGGTTGGTGTGGTTTGGTCATAGTTGGGCCAAGAGGGATATTCCAGGTTGCATCCCCAACTTGGTGGTTGGTTAGCCCAAGTCGGCTGTGGGTATGGTCTACTTGGGTTAGCATACAAATCCTGTTGGGGGTAATTTGGGTAAGATGGATAGGCATTGAAATCCATGGAAGAAATGGAGGGATGCGGGAAGAACAGATGAGAGAGTTGTGCACTCAATCAAACAAACAAGCCTAATCCTTATGGTGTATTCCTTAGGAGACCTAGAAATCTCACAAAGGTTGATTAAGTCCGTAAACACTGGACTCCCCTTCCCAAGGCTAATCTGGCCAGGTTGATTACGAGGGGATTGCAGGGAAGGTTCTTCCTTTGGCTTGCGCCTCCGGTTCCATAGACCCCACAACCACGGTCGTTTGACACTGCCCCGCAGCCTAGTCACCAGATTCTACCAAGGGAATGAAAGCCAAGTGCCTAGCAGACAAAACCTCACCTTTTGAGACTTAACTCAGTCCTGCCTAGGGCACGTCTACTCAGTTTTAAAGGGCTAGGATAGTGCTTGTGCTTAGGGTGATGTGATGAGGCGTTGATTGGGGTGGTGCCTCTTAATGTTCTACTTTCAAAGTGTGTGCTTCTAGCAAAACATGATTTTCAAGCAAGGATTTGTTAAGATATAGTGTCTTTTTAGTGTTTCATCCTTACTTAAGTACTTTTTAGGGTTGACGTGTCTTAATTTTTTCAAACAAGTTTCAGTGGGCACGTCAAGTTCTGCACACAACTTAGTGAAAGTAGATTTCCTTTTATTTTGTAGAGGCTCTAAAAACCCTAGTGTACTCATCCTAAAGATCGTGCAGCTTCTATTAGATGAGTCAGTTTTAGGGTTGAGTGGTGCGGCCCAGGTCAACTCACGGTGGCTTCGCAAACACCACTCAAGAGAAAGAGAAAAGAGCACTCCAAGAATTTATCCAGCATATTAGAGTGTACATTTTTTTGTAGGGTGATGTGTTAAGAATGTGGGTCAAGCAATCATTCACCACGCCAATTTTTTTCAGTTTTTATGATTTTTTTTAGATTTTTCACGCAAGCAAACAATGAGAGAGAGAGAGTACTCACTATCGGTCCTCGAGGCGTCTACTTCCTTGCTACCATAGTGGAATGCATCGCTTCGCCGTCCATGCGCCGAATTCCTGCATCCGTCAAGTAAAAAGGAAAATAGGGCATTAGACGATATGAGAATGAAGGTGGAATGGAGGTGATAAAACAAATCCGTTGCCTCCCCGGCAACGGCGCCAAAAACTGACGTGCCTTCTTGCGTGCGTGTTAAGAGGTGTCGTTATAGTTGCACTTGATACGTCGGTTTTAAAAGAAGTAAACGGAGGTGAGTCCGAGTGTCGATCTCAGGGAGGCGTGGAAATCGGATTTTGTTTACCACTTGTTGTCACGAAAAAGGCGGAGTTTTGCTTGCGAAAGAAACGGTTTTGAAAAGCGAGATAGAGAGAGTTTAGGGTTAGAAAGCTCTTTGGTTTTGATCATGCACTTTAAACAGAAATTAAAAAGGCAACTAAATGAAAAATAATTTCATTAAACATGCATTCATAGTTCATGGTTTACAATATTAAATACATGCTTCAACAAAAGTAAATGCAAGCTTTAAAAGAGAGAGAGAGAGGTAGAGAGAGAGTGGAGAGCGACGAGGCAGCCACGGCGGTGGAGGAGGCTCCGTCGGCGGCTCGTCGTCTCCGGCGATTACAAGAGTGCCTAAGACTAGCTAGGAGAGGAGTGGAGTAGTTGCAAGTGGGAGAGGATGCCTTGAATGGTGGTAGAAGGGGGTTTAAATAGAGTTAAGGGCTTCCTAAAAGAAGAATGTGCTTTAGCGACATCCAGAACGTCGCTAAAACCGCTTCCATATACGTCGGTGAAGGTCTGCTGCCGCCGGTCAGCCGCCCGCCCCTTTCTCTCTTCAGGCGCGATCCGTGGACGTCGAACGAGAGCCGTCCGATTGATGATCGGACGGCTGAGATCCTCCCGCGCCTGCGCTAGGATCGCGCTTCGGGCGTGCGTGCGCGCGCGCGTTTCCGCCCGGCGTGCGCGCGCGCGTGGGAGGTGGGGCGCTGTCGTCGCGCCGCGTGGCGCGATCCTAGCCGCTCGCTTCTGATCGCGCGGCTCAATTTTGCCGCGCCCTTCGCCCGCAGACGATTTTTGCTCCGCGCGACTCGAACGCGCGTCGCCACAACGCGGGCGTGCGCGCTAACCGTTGCGCCACGCCCGCGCTTTGTCGCGGCGACCGCGGGCGAGCGCGCGGATCTCGGCCGTTCGATCGAAGATCAACGGCCGAGATGCGTCCTTGGCTGGCTTGGGGGCGTGCGGGCGGCGGGGGCGGGGCGACGTGGCGCGTTCTAGGCCGTTGATCTCCAGATCAACGGTCAGGATTTCTTGGGCCCATTGTGGGAGCTCCGGATGTCGGATTTGGCCGATTTTGAGTCCGTTAGACTCCTTTCGTCGTCCTGAATCCATCCGTGCGGTCCGATTGCTCATCTGAGGCCTGCTTTGACAAATACTTTACACAAATGGCCATTAATACAGTTTATAAGCAATCTTGGTACTTGATGCATGCAATGCTCCTATTCTACTTTATGTTGTGCCTTTTATTCTAAAGATGGGCCATATTCAACCTAATTACTACCCCCTTGCGTGGTGTTATCACATAACCTAAGAAGGTCATTAAAGTGATCCTAAGTCTCATGAAATTGCTCCCCTTCTTGTTGAGTAAAACCCATAATCTCTCTTCTGTAATGGTTGGTCTTACTCATAGGAAAATACTTTTTCAAGAATTCTCCCTTAAAGGTGGCCCAATCATTTACCCTTGCATCGATGGTATGATACCAGTGCTTGGCCTTATCCTTAAGGGAGAATGGAAATAGAGTCCTCATCAGGGCTTCATCAGTAAAGCCTTGGAGCTTCACCATGGAACAGACCTTGGTGAATTCCTCAAGATGACTGTAGGGATCCTCCCTAGCAGTACCATAAAAAGAGGGTAGCAAAGATATGGTGCTGCTCTTGATTTCATATGGATTATCCACTCCAGGTCTTTAGATAGGTAGGGCTTGGTGGGTTGTAGGAGGAAATAGTCTCTCAAGGTTCTCTAATTTTCACCAACCCTAGTCTCTTCTTCAGGTCTTTCTTTATCCATTTTTCTTCATTCTTGGTTGGCTTTCCTAATAATTCTCTCAGGCTCAAGGTTGAAAAGAAGACTATTTCTAAGAGAGTGCCTACCAAGCATACACCAAGCAAACACAAGGCAAGAGGTCTTTTGTTGAGTTAAAGCACTTTAAGCCCTCTTCCAACCTTTCTAGTATGGCCAAATAGAGTCAAGGCAGTATTTCTCCATTCCCACGTGAGTGGTATAAGAGAAGTGAGGCAGTTGAGATTCTTGGTCAAAGGCTATTAAGGAGGTTGAGGTTACTTTTAGTTCTTTTGGGTGACCAATCAAGTTGTCAATCAATTACGCACCCTAAAATAGACCTTCGAGTGCCTTAGAGACGTACACTTTGCTGCAATGATATTCTCAGATGTTCAAGCGAAAAGGTACTCCAAGGATGGAACCAAGGGATGCAAGTAGGGTGAACCCTTCCTTTGAAGCGATGCGTTAGCGGTGCCTCTTAACTACCCTTGAATTCCTTTAAGGGGTGTGCCCCTTCTTAAAGTATCAAATCACTCGAGCAAACATTAATACCACTGTTTCAAAGCGAGATAGGAGGGTTTGCACCGATAAAGAGATCGATGCCTATAGCCTTAAGGGTCCAAGTCCTAGTGCAGTGCCTACAGTGCATACTCAGTGTTGGAAGTGTGCATCACACCACGAAAAGTGATTTTTCATTAAAAATCGTAGTCAAGTTATTCAAACACATCCTATATATTTTACTTCTGCTTTTCAGAAGAAATGTGACCACTTGATTAATCTTTTCAAATCACCTTAAGTGGTCTTCTTTAAGTATATCCAAATGCAATGTGTGTGAAGATAACTGATGCAAATAGATAGGAAGTACGTACCTTGCTCCAGCACTCTTCGATGCAGAAATGCACGCAATGCAATAAAAAAAATCTAGATGCTGCTCAAGCAAAATCTAGATGGTCGACCTATGGATATGTAGCTTCTAGCAGGCAGTTCAAATTTAGTTATTTATTTTTTTTTTTTTGTATAAATGAGCAATCAAAAGAACTAACTAAAAGTAAACCTGGAGTCTAAAGAATCGAGGACACTCCCCCAAAAACTGGCCCCAGAGTACAAGGGCAAGAAAATAAATAACTAAACTAAACCTAAAGAGTCTACTCTAAAATGCTAAATCAAAATCTAAGAAGAAGAATCCTCCTAGATAGTCCTCCGTGCGTCTCCACGCATGTGGGGTCAAGGCCCACAAGCTCCCGTGATTATCTCTAAGGTGGCATCAAGGTCCACCAAGATGAACGTCTGCTGCGTGCACCTTCTTCTTCAATGTACCTCACACAGAGAAAATGATAAGTTAATTGATGTATAATCTCAATCAAAAATCACAAAAATACGTATGAGTTTACTAAGCTAGTTGCCTCCCCGGCCATTTGATAGAACGATCTTCGTTTTTGATAAAAATCATAACATATAATGTTGTGTAATTATAGTTCGTGCGTGGTAGAAAATCTCTTTTCAAAATATTTAATTATTCAAAATCTAACCAAGAAAATAGTTAGGTCATGTCCACAAGGAGGTAATGGCCTATTTAAAACAAGTTATCGTGAAAATCCAAGGTTCACTATTTGTTTCCCTCAAAAATCAAGTTCAAATTCCCTTTCAACTAACTAATCAATGGCATAATATGCTGGAATAGTATTTAGGCAGAACAAGAGGGATATGCTCATAAATATGCCACAATAAATATTCAATAAATCAAAAATCTTCTCATGGGAATGGCATTGAATGTAATTTTTAATTGAATGCAAAATAGAGGAATTCTTCCTCTTGATCTCAAGCGAAGAAGAGGTGATGACGGAGGCCGAGGAGCACGAGGAAGGGTGAGGTGGATGAGAGCTTCGCATCGGTGTTGATGGCGTGGTGGAAGACGGCCACCAGTCGCCTACCGGAGAGGAGAGGGCCACCGGCGGTTGGGACTCTCACTAGTGTGCGTGGGCGATCTCCGTCGACTCTGGTGGCGTGGTCGAGGTTATGGTGTCGAGGAGAGTGCGGTGGAGTCTATGGCGCAGAGAAAGGAGGTCGTTGGTGGCTGCTACGTGGAGGGTGACAAGCTCATATTCGTAAGCTAATTAAATGTCTAAATGCTTAAACATTAAGATAATGCATCCATTTATTTAGCATGCATTAGGATGTAAATAGATTAATTTATATTTCTGATTTAATTACATAATTCATGCATTGCATTCATAATTAAAGGCATTTGGAATTGACTTACAATGGCATGTAATTAGGTGCATTACATGCATTGTTTTAATTAACATAGAACTTAAGGATTTGTGTATAAATAATCCTAATATTTTATTTTATTAATTCTTCTCCTTCCCACAAGCAACCGCTCCACTTCCTCCACCTGTGCATTCACTCTCCGCCAGCTGCTTGCACTCAAGACCCCACTCATGGAGGAGCGGGAGAGATGGATCTGGTCAGGGCAGTTGCAACTACAAGGGAGAGGAGGAGGCAGCTGTGCTTGTGGAGACACCACCCCACTCCACCACCGTGGTCTCCAAGGTCAAGCTCCACCACACCGTGGGCCGGCGAGGTGACAGCTCGCCATGCCAATCCGATGAGCTTGGCCATCACTATGCAACTACCAGATCTCCCTCCCTATCCACACACCACCAACACCATCTTCTTTTTCTTGTTCTTCTTCTTCTTCCTTTGTTTTCAGAACAAAACCATCCCCGCATCCTCCTTGCTGCACCTCTACGCCACACCCGCAACAGCACGCAACCTCCTGCGCGCACTCCCTCGCCATCCCCATGTGACCAACCTCCACGCTCCAATCCCTAACGCACACCCGCGCAAGCAGAGCGCGCACTACAGCAGCCACTGTGCTTGCACTCCCTGCAGCGCACCGTTGATGCTCCAGCAGCAGCGGCCACACATCCTCCAGCCCACCAGCCCTCACTCACGCACGCAGTGCACATGCTACAGCTGCCGCTCCACCTGCACACAGCACGTGCTCCCTCACCGATCAGCCTCGCCACTCCCGCGCAAGCCCTCCACCAACACTGCGCACGCCCAACGACTCACACCCCTCACCTTCTCAAGCTTCAGCAGCAAACAAAGCTACAGCCTGCCGCACCCACTGTCGACCTCTCCACTGGCCCTCGCCTCCAGTCGTGCGCTACTCCAACCACTCCACCCACGCGCAGCATGCGTCCTCCAGCTCCCTTTAGTAGCTCCACCCGCGCGCAGAGCGCGCGTCCTCCAGTACCTCTAGCAGCCGTCGAAACCCACCTTCACCATAGCTCCATCCAGCCGGCTTCGACCACCTCGCATTTCGCCATGACCGCCATCGCGAAGCCCTCGGTCTAGAGATCTTCCTCCGTTGTTTGCACCTCCAGCCATTCCCTCCACCTCGCGCACGGACATGGGGAAGAAATCCCCTATTTTTGCACAGTGAAACTTGCATTAGTTATTACCATCATATGCCATTGCCACTTCATTTTTTTGATTTCATTATTATGGTGATTTTATGAGAACCCCCTTCATTGTTTAACTTATTAAGCAAATCAATTTCTTAACCTTAATCTAAGTGGGTTTTCATTCAATTCTTGGAAGAATTTTGCTATAGGAGAAATTTAATTCATAATTACATTTAAGTGAGATTGTGAGGATTTTATTCTCATTTTATTGTGGTACACATTACATTGAACCCATTCTATTTGGTTTAAATGCAATTTCAACTTACACTTTTATTTAAACTCATATCTACGCTATTTTTCGACATAATTTCTTGAGGAAATCATTTGTGAACAATAATTTTTAATTATCGCGAGTTTTAAATAGGTCATTGCCTCCCTATGGGCACGACCTGCTCTCCTGCGAGTGGTTTAATTTTAATTCTAATTGTTTTGGTTAGTCGATTTTCCACCACTTAGAAATACAACGATAAATCTTCTTAATCATCATTTTCAAAAGTGAAAAACTACTCATCATATGGCGCCGTTGCCGGGGAGGCAACGAGCCTGTTAAACTTGCATTCATTTATTTATTGGTTCACACATTATTTTTGCGACGTATTTAACTTTGATCTTTTTGGTGTGAGGTACTCATATCTACTTGACGAGTTGTTGCACCAGCCTCAGCTACATCGAGGTGGACCTTATTTCTGCTTCTCAGAGGACACTGGGAGCTCCATTTCTGAAGGTAGGAGCTCGATGCACTGTGGTGGGCCTTGTCTCCACAACCGAAGGAGGACATCTGGAGTGATCATCTTCACCTCTGTCGATTTTTTTTTAGTAGATAGAATTTAGGTTTTTGAACTTAATTTTCATTGCACATTTGGTTTAAAACCCTTGTTCTGGGGTACATTTTAGGGGTTTGTTCCCCAACTTTCTTTTAGGCCCGTGTTGGGTAACTTTTCAGGAGCCTGTTCCCTTTTCTTTAGATCTAGGTTTTCTTTTGTGGATTGATTTTATTTTTCTCGCTTTTGCATAAGTAGCTAAATAAAAACAAAAAAAAAAAAACACAAGTCACCTGCTAGAAGTTACCTGCCTTAGGACGACCATTTAGGTGTGAATGAGCAGCCTCTAGATTTATTTTACTTGCATTTGCGTGCATCTTGCATTACTGATTGCTGGAGGAAAGGTACGTCCTCTTTCTTTGCATTCTATATTGTTCACACATGTGCATTTGGATTTAATTGCACGACCACCTAATTGAATTGAAAAGATCTAACAAGTGGTCACATATTTTCTTGAAAAAGGACTTTAAGTTAGGGAGGAACACTAAAAACCAAGGACTTGAATTGAGACATTGTGCTGTGATTCAAAATTCAAAACTCAAAATTTTACGGTGTATGCACACTTGTATCTCTTGCACCATGGCACACATTTAGACACTCCTAGGTCTTGGAACTACTAGGACAAGAGCCCTCCTACCATTGGATTCTGAAGTGTTCGGAACTTGAGATCAAAGGTTTTGTAAATCCAAAGAGGGGGATACCCTGTCATGGATTTTTGGGGGTAGTTAAGAAGCACCGCGAATGCACAGCTTCAAAGGAAAGCTTAGGCCTACTTGCATCCCTCGATCTTCCGTCTCTGGAGTTGCTCTACCATTTTAGATTTAGGGAAGAACACCTAAGCTCCAACTAGGTCTTTTTAGGCATTTCGAAGGTCGAAAATAGGAGCGTAATTGATTGGGCAACTTGCTTTGTCACCTACAATTTGAGTTAAAGTCAAAAGCCTAAATTTTTAAAGACCTAACAAGTCCTTTTGAATTGCATTTGTAGAGCATGCTTGGTAGGTGATCTCTTAGGAGACAACTTGTGTTTGATCCTGAACCTGAAAGAATCTTAAGAAGGAACCTCCCAAGGAAAGAAATGGCTGGTCAAAGGAGCCTTAAGGAATATTTCATTCCAACCAATCAAGCTGGCCCTGCACTATGTAGACCTGGAGGGGACAATCCTTATGAGATAAAAAGTAGTACCATATCCTTGCTGCCTTCCTTTTATTGTACTGTTAGGGAAGACCCTTGCAGGAAAATAGAGGAATTCACTGAGGTCTGTTCCACGGTGAAGCTGTAGGGCGTTACTGATAACACTCAAGGACAAAGCCAAGTATTGGTGTCATACCCTTGATGATATTAACACTTGGGATGCCCTGAAGAAGGAGTTTTTGAAGTACTTCCCCATGAGCAAAACAAATCGCTTTAGGAGGGAAATTATGAGTTTTGTTCAAAAGGATGGGGAAGCTTTCCATGATGCGTGGAAGCGCTTTAATGACCTGTTGAGACTTTGCCCACATCACCAGGTGCCTAAGTGGCAACTGGTTGAAAGGTTCTACACCGAACTTAATGATTCGCACAGGCAAACTATGGATGGTGCCTGTGCAGGAACCTTTCTATCTAAGACTGAGGATGAAGCTTGGAACCTTTTTGATACTTTGAGTGAGAATTCTATTCACTTGAATTCTACCTACATGGATAGAAAACCCACTCTCATGCAAAGAAAGTTGGAGGCGAATGAGGCAAGGGACACCCAGAATTTAGCCTATCAGATTCAATTGTTGAATCAAAACATGGAAAGGCTTATGTTGAGCCTGGGCCAATTCGTATTTAACACCTCCACATCCCAAGCTTCTGAATGCTCCATTTGCCAAGGCAATACACACACCACTGTGGATTGCCACTTGGCCTCCCAATTCCTTGAGCTTGTACAAGCAGATCTGAATGCTGCTTAAGGGTTCTGTCCTAGACCTCGTAATGACCCTTTTTCCAACACTTATAATGAGGGATGGAGGAATCACCCAAACTTTTCCTGGAGATAAGGGAATGTTTCAAATTCAGGGAATTATAAACCACAACCTTTTCAAAATCAACAAATGAACCAACCTCAAACCTTTGCCCAACCTAAGACCTCTGAGATGGATGAATTGAAGACAATGTTGAGAACTATGCAAGAAAGTCAAAGTGCCATCATCCAATCTCATGACAAGGCTATACATGAAATGAAATCGCAGATAGGACACCTTGTTAAGGCCGTTAGACAAAGGAAAACTGGGAAGCTTCCCAGTGCTACTGAGGAGAATCCTAAAGGAAAAGGGATTGTCTTTAAGGAGCATGCTCAAGCGATGACTATTCTAAGGAGTGGGAAAGAAATTTTCAAACTCGATGCTCCTATAGTCTCACCCTCTGAAAAACCATCCACCCCGACTTTCACCCCCAACGGAGAAGACTTGCCCAAATCTCCGCTTGAAATCACCTCACCGAAAGAAGTTGACCCCGTTCCACCCCTTACTTGACATAACAACCCTTCCACCCAGAGATCAAGAGTGCCCTTTCCAGAGTGCTTATCCACCTCTGGGCAGATTTTGCTGGCTCAGCTGGAGCCAAAGATAAGACAGATGAGATCATGGAAACTTTCAGGCAAGTGCAGATTAACCTACCTTTGCTTGAAGCTATCAGGTAGATTCCATCTTATGCCCGCTTCTTAAAGGACCTATGCACGAAAAAGCGGCAATCTAGGAAATAGGTTCAATCAAAAGTTGTCATGCCTAATTCTGTTGGCTCAATTGTTCAACATGGCACACCCCCAAAACTTAAGGACCCAGGAGCCCCTTACATCTCGGTGGTTATTGGTGACTTACAGATTGATGAGGCTCTACTTGATCTGGGTGCGAGGGTGAACATCTTTCCGAGCTACGTGTATGAACAACTTGGGGGGGTGGCAATCTGAAGCCTAACCCGATAATCCTCCAAGTTACTGATCGATCACTTAAGACACCGTGGGGAATTTTGGAAGATGTCCTCATGAGAGTGGAGGATTTCTTCTTTCCCGTTGACTTCTTAGTTTTGGACACTGACCCTACCAACAAGCCAACCAAGCCCTCCATCATTTTGGGCCGCCCCTTCCTTGCAACTTCACATGCTTCAATCAATTGCAATAATGGGGCATTGAAAATGAGCTTTGGGAACAGGAAAATCTGGCTTAATGTGTTTGATGCTTATAAACAAGCTGAGCTTGAGGATTGTTCTCAAGTTGAGGTGATAGATGACCTAATTAAAGAGACAACCCCTGCAATGTTATGTGATGACCCCCTTCAACATGTCATGCTAAATGAGCATTCCCATCTCTTGGAGGAATGCAAAGGGGATATACTAGAACTTAAGGAGTTGCTGGGTGTTTCTACTGAGTCTCTTTCCCCATCATCTCTGCCCAAGGTAGATCTGCTACCTGAGATGGGGACATCTATTATGAAACCCTCAACCATACAAGCCTCCGACCTTTAGTTGAAACCCCTCCCAGACACTCTCAAGTACGTCTTCGTGGGTGCCAATGATACACTCCCCGGTATCATTTCAGCTGTGCTAATTGAGGTGCAGGAGGGAGCCTTGATTGAATGCTTGTCTAGGCACAAGGGAGCCATTGCTTGAATCATTGCTAACATTAAGGGTATAGACTCTACACTCTGCATGCACCACATTTATACTGATGATTCCATCAAGCCATTTAGGGACATGCAGAGATGCCTGAACCCTAATATGAGGGAGGTGGTTGAAAAGGAAATCGTGAAGTGGTTGGGCGCTGGGATCATATAACCCATTGCAGAT
The DNA here is from genome assembly GCA_037157565.1 of Thalassia testudinum. Lineage (NCBI taxonomy): Eukaryota > Viridiplantae > Streptophyta > Magnoliopsida > Alismatales > Hydrocharitaceae > Thalassia > Thalassia testudinum. The sequence continues at coordinate 3,555,806 of JAZHRO010000080.1, forward strand.
AGTAAATGGGTAAGTCCTATTCATGTGGTGCCAAAGAAGATAGGCTTTACTATGGAATTTAATGACCAAGGTGAACAAGTTGTGACTAGACCCTCAACTGGATGGAGGGTTTGTATTGATTATTGCAAGCTGAACATCGCTACCCAGAAGGATCACTTTCCCTTGCCTTTTATTGATCAAATTCTCGAGAAATTGGTGAGGAATAAGTACTATTGCTTTCTCGATGGATATTCTGGGTACAACTAGGTTGCAATCTTCCCCGATGACCAGGAGAAGACGATGTTCACGAGTCCTTACGGTACCTTTGCATTCAGGAGTATGCTATTTGGATTATGTAATGCCCCTGCAACCTTCCAACGGTGTATGATGTCCATTTTTTCGTACATGATTGACGAGTGTGTTGAAGTATTTATGGATAACTTCTCCATTTACGGCTCGTCTTTCGACCAGTGTCTCCTGCACCTAGAGAATGTGTTGAAGCGATGTAAGGAGACTAGTTTAGTCCTCAGCTGGGAGAAAAACCACTTCATGGTACAGAAAGGAATTGTACCTGGGCATGTTATGTCTGAGCAAGGCTTGGAAGTAGATAAAGCCAAGATTGATTCTATTTCCAAAATTCCATTGCCCATGAATGTCAAACAAATTAGATCCTTTCTGGGCCATGCCAACTTTTATAAGCGCTTTATTAAAAATTTCAATAAAATTTCTAGGCCACTTTATGACCTGTTGGCAAAGGAATCTTCCTTCAATTTTGATTCAAAGTGTGCCAAGGCTTTTCAAACTCTAAAGGAGGCCTTGATCTCTATGCCTATTCTCTGAGCTCCTGATTGGACACTCCCATTTGAGTTGATGTGTGATGCTTCAGATTATGCAGTGGGAGTAGTCCTTAGACAAAGGGTTGAGGGATGACCTCATGTGCTGCATTATGCTAGCAAGACTTTAACTGAACCACAGCAAAACTACACCGTCACTGAAAAAGAATTACTTGATGTAGTTTTTGCTCTGGAGAAGTTTAGGTCTTATCTTCTTGGGTCTAAGGTGGTTATTTTCACTGATCATGCGGCAGTGAAACATCTCATTACCAAGAAGGATTCTAAAGCACGTCTGATTAGGTGGATCCTACTCCTTCAAGAATTTGACTTGGAGATATGTTAAAAGAAAGTAGAAAATGTTGTGGCTGATCACCTGTCTTGCCTTCCACTTAATGACTCTTCATTTGGAGACATTCGTAACACATTTCCTGATGAAACCCTTATGGCGGTAACACCAACTTCACCTTGGTATGCTGATACCGTCAATTACTTGGTCACTAGAGAATCTCTTGGCTCTTGGGATGAGCAGAAAAGAAAGTGATTCATTTCCCAAGCTAAATACTTTCATTGGGAAGAACCTGAATTATTTAGAATTGGACAAGACCAAGTATTGAGACGATGCGTGCCTGAAGAGGAGCAACAAAGTGTGCTGAGTTTTTGCCATGAACTTCATTGTGGAGGACACTTGGTGCTAAGAAAACTGCTTTTAGGTCTCCAGTCCAATTTTTGGTGGCCTTCATTATTTAAGGATTCTCATAATTTTGTTAAGGCCTGTATTAGATGTCAACAGACTGGAACGATTGGGAAGAGGAATGAGATGCCTGAACACCCTATTCAATCTGTTGAAATTTTTGATGTGTGGGGAATTGATTTTATGGGCCCCTTCCCTTCGTCCCATGGTTATGAATATATCTTGGTGGCAGTTGATTATGTCTCTAAATGGATAGAGGTCATTCCTACACACACAAATGACCACTCTGTGGTCTTGAAATTTATGAAGGCCAATATCATATCTCATTTTGGCTGCCCCAAACCATTATAAGTAATGGGGGACCTCATTTCCGAAACCACCACTCCAATCGACTACTCAGGAGTCTGAAGTAACTCACAAGGTTGCTACCCCTTACCATCCTCAGACAAGTGGCCAAGTTGAAGTGTCGAATAGGGAGATAAAGAATATTTTAGAAAAGACCGTTAGACCTAATAGGAAGGACTGCTCCCAAAAGCTCGATGATGCTTTGTGGGTGTATCAAATGGCCTATAAGACCCCTTTGGGTACATCTCCCTTTCAGATTATGTATAGGAAAGCATGCCATTTTCCCGTTGAGCTGGAACATAGGGCACTTTGGGCTATTAGAAGTGTTAACATGGATTTAGAAAAGGTGGGTAAGGCACGACTTCTGGAATTAAGTGAGCTTGAGGAGCTAAGGAATGATGCTTATGACACCTCTCAAGCTTATAAAGAGAGAACTAAGGTCTTGCATGATAAGTATATCCTTAGAAAGACCTTTGAACCCAACCAACAAGTCTGGATTTTCAATTCCAGACCTAAGCTTTTTCTAGGGAAATTAAAATCTCGTTGGGATAGGCCTTACATAATCACTAAAGTGTTTCCACATGGAACTATGGAGATTAAGAGCACTTCCTCTTCAGCAACTCCCTTTATTGTCAACGGCCAACAGTTAAAACCTTACATTACTTTGGATGGCCATCTGGTTGATGAGGTCACTCTTGAGGAGCCTTAGCTCCTGTCATTCTCCGCCTCAAGTAATATCTTCCTTTAACTATTTTGTTTCCAATGAGGACATTGTTTGAACCAAGCATGGGGGAGAGGACCTGAGGCATCTGTTTATAGCATGTCTACATTTTGCATTCATTCATGCATATTGCATTCAAAAGAAGAAGAAGAAGAAGAAGAAGAAAAATATTTTGTATTATTGAGCTTAACTGGCTGGGCCCTGCATTCTTAAGCAGACTAGAACTTTAGGTTAGACTAAGTTGATTATAGGTGTCGAACTTTAGAAGCTAAGTGAGCTACTAGCTTTAGACCTTTAGGGTCTTTTGTGGGTTTAAAAACTTAAGTAGGAGTTAAGTTGCGGACCATTCCTCAAGAGGTTGAGGAAGGAAAGCTAGAGATTGAGTAAAAGGCTAGGTAGTACCTAAAGTCTTGTTCTACCTTTTGGTTTACGGGTCCTCGTAACCTGAGCATCCACATTTCACACACACTTGGTCTTGTGTAGATAAATGATCACCCTAATTCATTTCTTTAAGAAAAGTTGGTTCTCGTAGTTTTGACTTAGGAGAAGCTTGAAAACATAATTTGATTGGAAGAGTTCCTACTACAGGAGAGGTGGAGTATATACTCACCTTGAGGATGCGATGATAACATGTTACCTCCTCGACGCTTGTCTCTTAGGGTATCCATCCTACTGGGGGCATGTAAGCGCATTGTACGGTTCAGGTACCATGGGTAGCACTATCTCGAAGTGCCGATTGCCACACGCCTAAATTCACTTAAGAAATCAATGGGTGATACTATCTCGAATTGTCAATTGCCAGGAGTTCTTGGGGTCTCTATGGGCGGGGCTATCTCGAAGTATCGAAAGCCAGGCACCCTTCGAGGTACGGTGATGGGGACAATGAATCCGACACAGACCGTGTTTATAACTGATCCAAGGTTAGACTTAGAGGAATCAAAAATATATATATATATTACAAAAAAAATACTTTTTCCTCTCTAGGTTGGCAATCATACCAACCTCAAATAACTCAGACCAATGCACATGCACGGGTGCATTAATCTCGAGGATCAATAAACCCTAGGGTAGACTTAGAAATCAGGGAAACCTGTGCCTGCAACTCATCTTTAGCCGACCTAGTCTATAACTTAGCAACTACTTGGGAACCTTAGGTCTAAAGTATGAACTTAACATGTTTCTGAAGGAAGACCGATTGGGTTGGCTACTTAGAGTGCTAGGTTATTGCTTGGATTTGCTAGGAACTAGCAAAAATTGGGCATGGGGGCATTTGATAAGCTAATATTTGTGAGCTAATTAAATGTCTAAATGCTTAAACATTAAGGTAACGCATCCTTTATTTAGCATGCATTAGGATATAATAGATTAATTTATAATTCTGATTTAATTACATAATTCATGCATTGCATTCATAATTAAAGGCATTCGGAATTGACTTAGAATGGCATGTAATTAGGTACATTACATGCATTATTTTAAATAACATAGAACTTAAGGATTTGTGTATAAATAATCCTAATATTTTATTTTATTAATTCTTCTCCTTCTTCCCGCAGGCAACCACTCCACTTCCTCCGCCTACGCATTCACTCTCTGCCAGCTACCTACACTCAAGACCCCATTCATGGAGGAGAGGGAGAGATGGATCTGGTCGGGGCAGTTGCGACTACAAAGGAGAGGAGGAGGCAGCTATGCTCGTGGAGACACCGCCCCACTCCACCACCATGTACTCCACTCCACCACCGTGGTCTCCAAGGCCGAGCCCCACCACACCGTGGATCGGCTAGGTCACAGCTCGCCACGCCAATCCGATGAGCTTGGCCATCACCATGCAACTACCAGATCTCCCTCCCTGTCCACGCACCACCAACACCATCTTCTTCTTCTTCCTCTGTTTTCATAACAAAACTATCCCCATGTCCTCCTTGTTCACCTCTGCGCCACACCCGCAGCAATGCGCAACCTCTTGCACGTGCTCCCTCGCCATCCCCACATGACCGACCTCCACGCTCCAGCCCCTAGCACACGTCCGTGCACGCAAAGTGCACGCTACAGCAGCCACCGCGCCCGCACTCCCTATAGCGCGCCGTCAACACTCGCAGCAGTATCAGCCGCACGTTTTCCAACCCACCGGCCCTCGCCCGCACGTGTAAAGCACGTTGTCAAGCGTGGAAATCATGTATTTTGAAACCGTTGGAAATCGTAGTATAGTCGCAAAAACCACTCGTCAAAGATATTTGTGATAACGAAACTCTCATAGATCTTTATTCTTTTTAGAACTTGAGTCCCGATCGTTCGTCTCTGGGAGGCACGAAAACGAATCGAGATTTGGATTGACTTTTATAAACTAAATCTAACCTAAGCTACTATTTTTGTCTTTCTGTGTTTTTGATTTTTTATTTCGAAAAGCGAATTGAAACCTAGATCTAGATAAACTAGAAAAAACCTAAGTGACTATGTGCATCTAAATGAGGCCATGGTGGCCGTGCATGGTGTGAACAAATCAAAGTGTCATATAGGCAAGCAAACATGAGGACAATCAATCACAGAAACATCATGAAATTATTTATGCATAAAAAATTATCACACATCATCTACACTAGAAAGCATATAAATAGAAGAAAATCCCTCACGCCGGAAAGTTGCCATTAGGGCCATCGGCCTTGTGTGAGGGTGTAGGCTAGACCTTGGGTGTGCAAACCCGTCTACACGCCTACCAAAAGAGATGGCCAGCCACAAGAGGCTATGGGTGAGCCTTCACGGCCGTCCAAGAAGAAGAAGATGGGGGCTAGTGCACCCAAGTGGAGAGAGGAGGGTGTTGCTCCCTTTCTCTACCAATGGCCGTCCTTGAAGCTTTGGAGAGAAGCTTCTCTAGCTAGCCGTCCATGGAGCCTTGGAGGAGGATGAGGAGGACAGCCTCCAGGTTTTGGAGGGTGGAAGCAAGTTTAGAGTGGAGAGTATGGATGGGAGAGTGTATGGAGATTGTCTAATTTCGTAGCCCTCTCTTTGCCCTTATGGAAGGCTCCATTTGGTTGCCACTTTTGGTGGCTCCAAAAATAGCAAATGCCATAATTTTTGGATCTAGGTTTGACACAAGTTTTTAGGGTTTCCAAGAGAGTGTGCATGGGTTTGGTGGGAGTAAAATGGGAAGGTGTGCGTGTGTGTGTTTTTCGTAGGGCTAGGTTGTGGGTTTTGGTAGGATTAGGTGCTAAATAGGTTGGGTCAATCTAGATTAAGTGGGTGTGGACCTAATTAGGCTTAGGAAAGTCTAATTGGGTAGGAGTGAACCTAATTAGGTATAAGTCAAGTCTAATTAGATGTGTGCATGTGATTAGGCTAGGGTAACCCTAATAGGTATGAGTTAATTAGATCCTGGGTGGATCTAATTGGGCTCGGGTGCACCCAATCAACTGTAGATGCACCCAATTAGGTATGGGATGGTTCAATTGGGTTAGGGATAGGACAAGTAGGGCTATGGATAGTGGACTAGGCTTAGGAGGTCTCTACTTAAGTTTCCTAGGGTGTCCGGTGGGGTTCCTAGGTTAAAATAGGCAAGCTAGGGCTTCCAACACCCAAAATCAGGAACCAGACAGCAGTATCAGACGTCCAGGATAGTGGTCAGACATCTTATACTACAAAATTGGATGTCTGGACACTAAATTAGACGTCCAATTCTGTGTCAGTATGAGTTTTGGCTTCCTGGATTGTTATTATGCAGAAATCAGACGTCCAGCCAGATGTATGGACGTCTTAAAAGGTGCTGGAGAGTGGGTTTTGTGTTTTCTAAGGTTGGTTTTGGTTCCTAAGTGTTTGGGAGAGGGATAGGAACATGGATAGTGCTATCCATGTTTGGGTTTTGAGGCTAAGGTGCCCTAATGGAGGTTGTTTTGGGTTTAGGAAGGTTGTCCTAGGGTTTCTAAGGGTAAGGATAAGGCTATCCTCCTCACTCCTCTTATCTGGATCAGTCTTCTTCTTCCTTTATTGCTTTATTCCGCTATCTCCATCCTGGATCACTTTATTATCTGTAAATAGCAATAAAAACAAATAACTAGCAGGATATCTCATCTTATTCTAAATAGACTGATGCAATGCATGATATGCAAGATATGAGTGCAATATCCACAATTTAAGATAGGTTCAGACATTATTTAGGTTGATTAGGACTTATGATTGCTGTGCAATCACACGTGCTACAGCTGTCGCTCCACCTACGCACAGCACGCGCTCCCTCGCAGATCAGCCCCGCCACTCCCACGTGAGCTCTCCACCAACACCGCGCATGCCCAACGGCTCACGCCCCTCACCTTCACGAGCTTCAACAGCAAACAGAGTTGTAGCCCGCCGCACCAACTGTCGACCTCTCCACCGGACCTTGATTCCAGCCACGTGCACAGAGCGTGCGCTACTCCGCCACTCCGCCCGTGCACAGCGCACGTCCTCTAGCTCCCTTCAGCAGCTTCGCCCGCGCGCAGAGTGCACGTCCTCCAGCACCTCTAGCAACCACCGGAACCCACCTTCACCATAGCTCCTTCTGGCCAACTCCGACAGCCTCGCATTTCGCCATGACTGCCATCACAAAGCCCTCGGTCTAAAGATCTTCCTCCGTGCTTTGCACCTCCAGCCATTCCCTCCTCCTCGCACACGGACATGGGGAAGAAATCCCTTATTTTTGCACAATGAAACTTGCATTAGTTATTACCATCATATGCCATTGCCACTTCATTTTTCTGATTTCATTATTATGGTGATTTTATGAGAACCCCCTTCATTGTTTAACCTATTAAGAAAATCAATTTCTTAACCTTAATCTAAGTAGGTTTTCATTCAATTCTTGGAAGAATTTTGCTATAGGAGAAGTTTAATTCATAATTACCTTTAAGTGACATTGTGAGGATTTTATTCTTATTTTATTGTGGTACACATTACATTGAAACCCCTCTTATTTGACTTAAATGCAATTTCAACTTACACTTTTATTAAAACTCATATCTACACTATTTTTCGACATAATTTCTTGAGGAAATCATTTGTGAACAATAATTTTTAATTATCACAATTTTTAAATAGTTCAGTGCCTCCCTGTGGACACGACCCGCTCTCCTGTGAGTGGTTTAATTTTAATTCTAATTATTTTGATTAGTCAATTTTCCACCACTTAGAAATACAATGATAAATCTTCTTAATCATCATTTTCGAAAGCGAAAAATGACTCGTCATAGGGGGACTTGCTGGTTTGTTGGGTTCTTCCTCTGCCGCCAAGAAGAAGAAGATGAGGAGGAGACCAGGCATTGGCTTGCTGGCTGTGAGGTGGGCTGCATGTGAAGTTGGAGGTAGCTACTGGTGCTCATGCGTGACGAGGGCGTTGGGTGCTGCTGTGGGGATCGAAGGAGGAGGCCGACGTGTGGTGATGCGATGAGGGGTGTTGTGCACAGCTGGGAAGGAAGATGACCAAAGATGGTTCTGCGAGCAGTGGTGGCTTTGATCCTATTGGGTGGAACGAGAGAAGGAAGGCCAAGTACGTTGGGGCTCCTCCTGCTGCGGGTGGCAGAGGAAGGCACACAGTATAGGTGTTGGCCCACAGAGGAGAGGGGGGTTGCGGTGAAGGGTGGACGGCAGTGGCTGGGTTGTGCGTGGTTGATGGCGTGGGGGGCACACGCTGTCACCGTGCATACAAAAGTGAAGGTGAATGAAAGCAGAGAGGTGATGGAGTTCGCACTGATCCACGGTGAACGCTAGAAGGTCACTGTGAAAGTCTTCTCCCACGAGAGAGGTCCTTAGGATGGCCTTCCCCCAGGAGATTTTTGTATTCTCCTTTGTAACAGTTCTTCAGGCATTTTCTTCTCCAATATCTCCTCCACCCGCTTGGAGGGTATAATGGGGGGGGATTGAGAGGAATGCGGTGATGTTCGATGGTGATCATTGTTGGCATGGAGTTGGTTGGCAGTGAGGCACATGTTGAACAAATTTATTCCTCGCCTGCATTATGTTATCATAAAATTATGTTATTAAATCATATCTTTAACATATAAAAATGTATGCAGGTTAATCTAAATTATCATTTAAATCATGAATAATTAAAGGTTAGGAACATGTAATTAACAATTACTTAGGCTAATTAGCATTCCACTAAAGTGGAGTGATCAATCACTTACATATTCTGCTATAGAAGACGATTTAACAAAAATTGTTGCTATAAAAGCATCGCAAAAGCCCATTTTTCTTGTAGTGTCCTCATTGTCGTCATCTTCCTTGCTAGCTTCTATCACAAGTTAAAGTAAATAAATATTCGTAATAGCACAATCTTGTCACTAAATTGTGTATCTACAAGATGTTGTGCCACAAAATAGAAAAGGAAAATGAACTCAAGAAAGATAATTTCAAAGAAAAAGAAAGCCGTCATCAAATGGAAATTTTCTCACTCAGTTGCACCATAATTAAAAACATGATGCATCAAAAGCTGAAATTTGTTTGAACTACTCAAAAAGGGGGGTTTGATAGTGTCTCTATCATGAGTAATGATTTTGGGATTGCTTAACCTTCTAAAGTTTGCTCGCACACCACTCTTCTTTACTTCTTGTAGCATCTAAAATCGGAGATTAAAAAGATTTGTTGCAACTCCAATCTTTCATAGAATGCCAAGCGTTAGGGAAGCATTGTAGTAAATTACATTGGCAACCTGACATGACAATCACAAAATGCAGTGAAAAAACAAGTGTATGATTTTGAGAATAACAAGTGGATATCAGAAGAATGTATGACTAAACAAGAATAACAAATAGTTAGTAATATAACAATTTGCCATGCACTTTCCAAGAATAATATCTAGAGCATCCACTTCACTAAATCCTAAGAAATTTAAGCAATATTATTTGGTACTATGGTGAACAAATCCTTCTAATGGAACATGAGATTTGCAGCTAGAAAAAAGAATACTTAACAATCAGGTGCATATCCAAATATCTCCCTAATCACCAACAGAAAAAAAAAGTACAATCTATGAAGAAATCCAGCATCAGAGATACCATCAAGTGTAGGTGGTTGTACCCTTAGAGGCCTCTTTGATAGCATCAAATCAGGAGGGTTTGCAGGGCTATGTCTCTCTATGCCACTGGTTGCAATGCACTGCAAATGAGCTCCCTGTGGTGAAGGCTGGTGAGCAAATGGAAAGGCAGGAGCCACGGTCCCCTTTGGGTACACCCCATAAGGTTGGTGCATCTATTTCGTTCCCAAGAAAAGCAATTGCATTCACCATCAATCAACAAAATTTGCAAGTATCCATTTCACTTTGGTGGATTTTTTATTCACAATTCACCACTTAAATCCTTTTAACAACTTCAAGTATAAACTCAAATATATACTTCAAGCTTTAAAGCTTCTTGAAATAATGGAATCAGAAAAAAGGGTTAACAAGGATAACAAAACCAAATCTCTACCTTCCAAACCTTCACAGAACCAATCTTGCAAATGCCCATCCACCACAGGCAATCCCAAACCATCAATGTACACATTTCCAGAACCAGATGGAAGAGCTTTCTGACTGCCAAGCTATTTCATGTATGCACCAGTACGTCTCATCCCCTCACTCCCTCTAGGACTCCCTACATTATTTGTTAGAGATGACATATTAAGATACTTGCCCTGAAAGTAACAAAGAATGCAAGGCAACCACCGACACATTTAACCAATATAGCTTTGATTTTTAAGATAGCATTTTAATACCAGCTATAATACTAGCTTTAGTAAATCGGTGAGTTTAGATAGAATCCATACTACCAGCTTTCCAGTAAACTGCTCAAAATTGCCAGCAGAGCAGTGAAGAGCTCCAATTGATTTAATTCACCACTGCAAATTTTCACCCTGCAACTTAAACTACATCACCACTCCAAGAACAACCAATTTAATATCAGATTCAACACATACTAGAAGTGTGCCACTATTCAAAGCACACCCCCTCTAATCCATTTGTCTCCCCCCTCAGAAATCTCTCAGCCCATCAATCAAACCTGCCACCTACCCCCAAATGGTAGCTACTTGCCACCAACATGGGCATGCATGAAGCCCACATCAACACTCAATAAGTAAGCAGAGATCATGATGGGTAGCGGACAAGAATCCAACTTGGGTTTGTGGCAGTGCAACCTAAGGGGGAAGTCCAGTGCAATAAGTTATGTACGAGCTACCTATGAGAAGTGAAGTCGGGGGAAAAAGTGGCTGGAGTAATGCTCGTTCATGCATGGGGAGTTAATGAGTGGGTCAGGAGGAGGGCTATGGGTTTTGGTTGGAGGTGCATGGGCATGTAGATATGTCAGAGAGGTTTTGTCACTCCCTGAAAATCGTTTCAATGGATTATTGAGGGTGAAGGTGAAAAAATGGCCCAGCAGTAAGATGGTTAGGGTCAAAATCTATTCAAGACAAGTCGAAAAGTGCTTAATTCTATCAACTAAGTAAAATAAAATGAAATAAAGGAAAGTAACATCGGCATAGTATCCCTATTGGAGGGGAGGTTTCCAAACTCCCCCAATTGCGTGAAAAACCTGCAACCATATCATCTTAGTAGTCTGAAGACAAAGTAAAAACCACGCAATAGAACATCATTCACTATAAAGACACATATTTTCTTGATACATACTGTCATACACACACACAAACACACATGCATATACATATTTATACAAGCCTCATTCCTTCCCCTACCACATAAGTAACAAACATCACCTAAAGGAAAGACTTCAAAAGGGGAGCCACAATTGTCAACAGCCACAAAAGAAAAAGATAGCTTGCATAAGAAAGCCCCAAGTAAAAAGGAGGAACCAATCACTCAAAAGTCCTCCCATGTCCTCCTAGATCAAAAACCTGCAAAACAGATCACCTGCTCTAGCTGACAGGCAACCCTCACAAATTCTACAGTAGCACTCTGAAGAGACTCAATAGATGGGTCTGCCTACCTTCCTAGGTATTGGGCTTTCACTATCGCCCTCTCCAAGCGTATGAGTGTCATCATGAATAGCTAATCCACCGTCGCTAGGCGCCAGCACTACTCACAGGTAAGGCGGAATCCACAAGCTCATGACATCAGAACCTAAAATGGGTCACAAAAATAGGGATGAGCTATACAACTCAGTAGGGATCGAACTACGTGTGAAGTCCAGCAGGAAGAGGTGATATAGAGGGGTTTTTTTTTTTTGCATTCATTCCCCACCACTTTCTGTCATAAAATTCTATTTGGATTCTTTAAGACGGGTTATTTTGGTGCTAACATTCACTCTCTCACTCGCCACATATGTCAGATTTAGAAGATCATCCTCTCTATTTAAAGGAGATTTTGACGTATCCTTCCCTTATATCCTCGCCTAGTGGCCTCTCCTTGATCAGGGGAGGGGCTAACAGGATGAGTGACCCTTGCGAAAGGTGTACCCAATCTCAACGCATCGGGAATGCTACTGATCTCAATCAGAAGAGTTAGGCCTCTTGGGAGCTACCCAGGCCAGTGCCTCATCTCAACGAAGAGCCACCCCCATTTGCCGTCAGTGAGGCCTAGTAGTAATCTACATGGATCATGTTGCAGGGTTGGTCAGAATTGTTGGGCCACACCATCGCTCCCACTAGGAACATAACCATGGGGTGTGCCCTCTCAGTCCACCGTCTGACGGGATCTCAACCAGACCCATCTTGGTACCCTCAGCAATCTCTGCACATGCGGGTGCCTGATGAGCCTCTCGCTCGAGTACCCTTTTTGCAATGAATCGGATTCAGATACACTCGGTACCTTCTTTTGATGGCGGCCCAAGGCTCAACACCATTCCTAGGAACCTCTCAAGTTCCAAGGTAGACCCCTAGGTAGCTACCGCAGTATCTTGGATCTCCTTCCTGAGTAGTGAACCTGGTTCACCAAGTCTAAGGCACAACCTTATGAGCCCATCTAGCAGACCTACTATATTTTTATTTTATCCCGAATCGGGGACAACATCCTAAGGACCTAGTGGATTTCCTAGGGTCTGATCACAGACCTATGGAAATCCAAGTGGGTTTTTTCACTTAGATCCTATCAGAAACAACTATTTCATGCATTGTATATTCACCATACACTTGATTCATTTATCTAGGTTCCATTCATACCCTCCCAGGGTTGATTTATCACCTCCTTTATCTGGTGATCTTTCAAGTATGAGAAGATTTACATATTCTTCTTAACCTCGTGTCACATGTCAAGGCTTGCATTTTTTGTTTCACATTTATCCAATTGCTAAAACAAGAGCATGCTTGTTGTTAGGGTTTCGTCGAGTGTTATGATATAAAAGAATATACAATATGGTATCGAACCAAACAGCTAAACCATAGTCAACCATATAATAATTATAGGATCCATTATTCTTCTGTTACAACATTCACATATCATAGAAACTATTTATATTACAAAATGATGTCAAAAGTGGGGCCCAACCACACTATTTACAACATGAAACCAAAAAGGGCCTAAATTAACGAAGTACAAAGGGTTTACCATACCCCAGTATCTACCAATAACCCACCATCGCATGCCTCAACCTCCCTCAAGTAACCCACTCGATGGATCATGTTAATGGGGCGAGATCGATGTTTAAAATAATTGCGTTGTAGTATAGTCGAAATCGCTTTGAAAACAAATACAATTTTTATTACTCGAAAAAGTTCCGAGGTCAAACACAAGGAGCAAATGGAATTCACACACTAATCTCAACAATTAATGCAAATTGAACACAAAATATTATTCAAAAACTAATTTGGAATGTAGAGCATATGAGTATATGAAGAGTAAAAAGAATTGTAGATAAAATAATGGTGATTTGAATCACCAATTTACTCAAATCTACTAAAGGAGGGAATAGGAATTCAGACGTTTGATTTTGCAATCAAACATCTTAAATGACTTTGGCTACAGTACTCCCTTTTTCTTTTGCCTGCGTGCCTCTTCTTCTCCACTTCTTCTTTGTCTGATTTCTTTCTCTTCTTCTTCTTCTTCTGCCTTCAACCCTGCAATCCTTCTCTTCTTCTTCTTCTTTTTCCTTCTTAGGCTTTCTTCTTCTCTAACCTTTCTACCTATGACCTCAATTCTTCTTCTTCCTCTTCTGCCTTCTTCCTTAGGCTTTCTTCTCCTCTGACCCTTCTGCCTTTTGAATCCGACTAAGTGTCAAAGCTAATCTTCCCAGGGCAAAAGCTCCCTTCCCCTGCGCAACTCTCCTCTCTCTTTCTCTCTTTCTAGTTCAGTCTCGCTCTCCCAGAGCCACAGCCAGTCGGGTAATCGGACCTATCACATACCTAGGCCCAAGCTCACCGGCGTGTGGTGGTGAGCGAGGAGTGTAGGTCAGGCGGGTAGTCGGGTCAACCAGATCCGTGGGGGCAATGTCGCGGAGGAGTCCGATGAAGGGGGAGGAGGACCTCACCCTCAGTGCTTGGAGGCAAATAGCCCCATTCACCTTTTCACTTTATGCGCATGAAAGTGCCTCTTTGTTTTCGAGGTGGGACTAAATGTCCCACCTATCTTCTGTGCAACAAAGCAGTAGGGTATCAGGCAAATCGACGAGGCTGCAGCTACTGAGGCTCTCTCAACTTCAATTGAAGACCTGGGATTGTGTGCGAAGTACTTCTGCGTGGCCTAGGACAGCAACCTGGGCTTGGCAGCACTTGGAGCAGCTTGAAGCTCACTCGAGCTCGACAGCAATGGTGGGTTTTGGGCCTGCTACCTGAAATCAAGAAAAGAGGCCTAATTGCCATGTCAGAATGCTCAGCAGGGTCGCCATGGCATGGGGAATGTAACGGTGGCCTTGCCATTGAGCGAGGGCGGCTGTGGTGGCGTACCTAGGGCGTACTTTGTCCGTATGAGTGGGTGTGTTCGGAGAGGGTTTGGGTGGATGATGGAGTGAATGGAGTGAGGGGAAATGATCAGGGAGGTGCGATGGAGGTTGTAGGGTTGTCGGTGAGGTGGATGGAGGTGCATAGCGACGGGAACACCTCATCGAAGGAGTCGCCAGAGATGGAGGAGATGAGGGTGTTTTAGTAGCGTCGGTGGTCAATTTTGGGAAATAGAGAGAGAGGAAGAAAGTGTGAGAGAGAGGGAACTTTAAAAACTACTTCTAAGGGACGAAAGGGAAGGGAATCCCACTCCAGTGTGGTTGCCGGACATGGGGAAGATGAACCTCCATAGGAGAGGCGGCGGCGAAGATGGGGAAGGAATGGCGTCAGCTGGTATTACTCAATGCAGAGGATGGTGGTTAAGGTGAATCAGCCGCAGGTATGGCGGACGGACGACGAGAAAGTTAGAGGGTGACTACCGAAGCTTGCGAAGTGTTGCGGTTGGAGGGGAGAGAGGAATATGGAGGATTCTGGCCCGAATTCAATCTGAGGAAAACGATTGGATCTGGGGCTTCTTAAATAGGTCTTCAAAGAGGGTTTTGTGCTTGGAAGCCAAGCTTCCAAGCAAGTAAGGCTCTCCGAAGAAGGAATCTTGAAGAGACCCAAATCTCTCATGCGTTTGCATGAGAGATTGGGAAAGATTCAAGGCTCATCAATGGGTTCATACTGGAGAGAAATTCTCAAAGGATCTCCCTTCCAATTTTGGAAGGGATTCTCCAAGTAATTAAGGAGATCTTCTCTGTCAAAGGTCGTCGGAGTAGGATTCCTCCACGATAATGGTGGAAGGACCTACTTGTGAAGATGATGAAAAATCTATGGGGCTAAATGTAAGGGTTTTTTAAAGTTAGGGGCATAAATGTAATCAGACAGGACTTTTTTGCAAACTAGGTCAAGACAAGTTCTCCTTAGGTCTAAATTTTGCTACAAACCTAATTTGGACCCAAGGAATCCAATGGTGATGTTGGATTTTGGTTTTGACCACGTTTGATTGGGTAATTTATGCAAAAATCCAAATTAGGGCAAATATTTGTCTGAGACTCCAATTTAGCTCAAGATGGGTTCTGATGGTCAATTTGAAGGTACTAAATCCTAGAAAATATTTCTCTATGATTTTTAGAGGGTTTAGGTGAATTTTATCCTGACCAGAACCTTCGTTAATTAAGTGGATCTATTTATAGGATTTCAAAGGTCATTTAATTCTCAGAACACACACAAACCCTTTTCTGTTTAATCCAACCCACTTGTTATCTTATTAAGACCATTTGACCTTTATTGAGCCCTTGAGAAAACCCATGGTTGTACTGCATTGGTAAAATTATAGTTTTAATCCTAGTTTCTTATTTTTCTCTCAGAATGGCTATGCAATGAATTATGACCTTCATTTGGTTATGTAAGAGCATTTATTAACTTCATTGGGTCAAAATGAGCTAGTTAAGGCTCATGATGGTGTTCCCATCATACCCTTATGCCTAGATTTTGCTAGTCCCTTAGCAAAATTTCAAGGTAATAACTTCAATTCTAAACCATGAAATCTTTTGATGCTCAAAACTTTGATGTGTGCTTTCTTCTATAGATTAGGTTAGAATGCCGATAGTAGGCTTAGAGGTACTCAAGTACCAACCAAGATCCGGACCTAACTAGCCCTAGCCTCAGTCTGCCATGAAAGTTTCTAAGGCTCACAGGAACTATCCTAAGGTTCATTGAACTCCACGATTAAAGCACCCATGCTTGTAACATGTTTTAGCCTTGATTTAGTTTACAGTTTTTTTTTTTTGTCAAAGAGAGACAGAGGAATTTTTTTTTTGGAGAGTTTTCTCTCTCTTTTCTTTTTATTTCTAGCTTCAGATTGGCTTCACAACACGATCTGTATCTGATTCCTAGTCCCCATCATCAATCCTCGAAGGGTCCCTAGTAATCGATGCTTCAGGATAGCACCACCCATGGCAACTCCTAGAACCCTGGCTTCCGAGATTTCGAGATAATTCCTCCCATGGTGTTCTATGGAAAAATCCAGACCCTGGCAATCGACATTTCGGGATAATGCCACCCATGGCATTTGAATCAGCACAGGGTGCTTACATGCCCCCGATAGGATATGTAGATATCCTAGGAGACAAGAACTGAGGAGACAATATGTTATTGCACATCTTCGAGGGGAATTTCCTACCTCTCCGCACTAGGAACTCGTCCAAATCAACTTGGGTTGATCAGTCGCTCCTAATCTAGGTGACTTTTTCAGAACAATTTAAACACTTTTGCGTGATTTTGATACTTATGCGCACTGAACTAGACTGTGTGTGGATTGGGGTGCTTAGGTTACCAAGTCCCGCAAACCAGAGGTCAGTTAACGAGGTCGAATACCACCTAAGCCTTAGACCTAATACTTAAGCTTCACATTTTCCCCAACCTCTTGAGGACTATCAAGATCTTAGCGGGTACTTGAATTTTTAAGCCTATGATCATAGCCCAAAAGGCCTAAATTCAGCGTTCCTACTAATCTCTTCTTTGTTTCATTAGCACTATTTTCCTTTCATTTTCTTTCTTTTGGTATGGTCTAGAACTAAGTCAATTCCTTAAATTCTTACTAATGACTATCTCTTTTTCTTTTCTAATTATGCTCCTTTTTGACATTTTTATCTCCTCCCCTTTTTCTCCTCAAAACTGATATGCCATCAAAATTTTCTCTCCTCTCATTTTTTTGTTCTTTTTCATAATTTTTTATTTTTTTAATAATTTTGGGATATGTGATTCTTTTGTGAGAACCCTTCCGAACTTTGATTTTTTGTATGCTTGCACTTTACCACCCCCCATGCCTAAGTTTTGCAAAGTCCTCATTGTAAACGAAGGGTGTGAAACAGTTTTGGGTTTAGGAATTTCGAACAGGATTATCAAGTCAGCGAACGGGTCGGGATGACTGTTGCGGACGATTTCAAGCTCTGGTATGAGTACTAGAGGTGGGGTCGACTGTTCTAAATCGAACTCAGGGTACAATAGATGTGAAGTATAGAAGGATAATCAAAAGGATCTTGGGTTTTTTGGAATGACAGGTTGCCTCCCGTTAAGTGCTAAATTCAACGCCTTCAGCCAAGCAAGAAATGGTATGGAGGAGTGGTCAAATCAGATGAGTTTTGCAGAACAACCACCTTGATCAAAAGCCTGGTTGGTCCAACCAGGTGCTTGCTCAGATCAACAAGCTAATGATGCAGTGCAAACCGAATCAATCTAGTGGGTTGATAAATGTATATCAAGAGATGTGGAACCCACCACATACTTTAGAACTCGAAAGGGTGTGGAAGTGTATAGCTAGGGTTTGGCAAAGTCAAATCAGCCTGATCAGAGTAGGGATCCTTAAATGAAAGAGAATCAGTGGAGGATGTAGGAACCCTACAAGAGTGATTGAGAAGGATGGGACGTGATTTGTAGTCTAATCGATGTCTGAAACCTGATTTGAATGTGGAGGAGAATCATCTGCAACTGGCTCATTCAGAGGGGAATCCAAATAGAAATTGAGCCCGATTGTAGGTCGGGGTTGAAAACGGGTTTGAATAGGTTCTATATATGTAAAGGAGGTGGCATCAACAAGAATTGTGTATGAAGGCTCTCCTAGTAAGGGTTCAAAGGTGGGTTCATTTAGAAAGTCCTTATAATAGCCATCAAACTCAAAGGTAAATGCCTGAAGAGTGTTTATAGGATGAAGAAAATCTGAGTCAATAAAAGATTCAAATTCTGGGTTATAGTCACTCTCGGCACTTTTTT
Source organism: Thalassia testudinum (assembly GCA_037157565.1). Classification (NCBI taxonomy): domain Eukaryota; kingdom Viridiplantae; phylum Streptophyta; class Magnoliopsida; order Alismatales; family Hydrocharitaceae; genus Thalassia; species Thalassia testudinum. The sequence goes on from JAZHRO010000080.1 coordinate 3,574,020, forward strand.
GCTTCTGATTCCTGAGCATCAAAAAGAAATGATTCCATCTCAATGGAACCTGAATTTAAATCAATGATCTCAAGATTAGGGACCTCATAGTCAGAGTCGAAGAATGGATCATGTGTGCTGAGGTCATAGATTGGCTCGTAGTTGTCAGGAAACCCATATTAAGATTCGAAATCGTCGAAGAACTTGCAAGAATTAAGTTCTGAATTTGATTCGAGATCAAAGGTTCCACCATAGAATAAATCACAAGATGTAGACTCAGCAACCTGACTTGGGTCTAGCCTATTTGTAGATTCTAAGCTTAAAAAGGTGTCCCTATTGGGTTTAGGCTCAGGTTGTTGGCTTGTAGGGAAGACCCAATCAAAACCACACTCTTCCAACTCCTTGATTTTTGTATCATAGATTGGCATGATTTTCGAAAAATCAATCTGTATTTCTGAGGATGTTGGAGAGGTACATTCATCAAATAAAGGCCCAGAATCATAATCCAAATTCAAACTTTGATTTTCGTCATACGAGGCCTTGTAATTATCCCAAGCAGATTCAGATCCAGATTCTAGGCTAAGGATGTGGGTTGAATCACTAGAATCTAGGCTGAGCTCTTCAGGGATGTCAGAATTAACTTCAAGGGTCACATTATCAGAGTAAGGGGTGGGATTTACACCCTCGAGAGGTTCTGATTCAATCTCATTATCACAGGAGTCTAGGAAATCTATGCTTGGTGAACTAGGGTTTTGGTTCTAAGGTTGGCTCAAAATCGTGTTCTCCTGCAATTGGGACCTCCCAACCTATTTCAAGATCAGGCCTATCATATTCCATCTGGATTGGGAATCCACAACAACCTTATGTCTCAAACCCGAGATTTGGGAAATCAGATAGATCCTCAATATTACTCTAACATGTTTCATTAACTGTTTGGGGCATCTACGAGTATTTTTTATTGATAACTTGTTTCAAAAATTTCATCATTTCTTCCCATTTTTCAAGATCATCTTGGTGTTTTTCCCAAAGTACAGAATTTGTCATGCATTGAAGATATTCAAAGTTATGCAATTTTTTTATCTCGATGTATCCTGTTATGAGAATATCCCGGGTTGATCCATTTGTTGCTTCTGTTAATAATAATTGGGCACAGTTTATGATGAAGGTTGTTGTTGATACATTAACCTGAATGTCTTCAATTGGTTTTGAGGTTTTGTAATCAATCTCATAAAATCTAAGGGCATCCTCAACCATTCAATCTTTCATGGATCTTGGAGATTCAAGTTTCTTCAATAGTTTTCCTAAGTAGCCAGGCTGCATTTTTGAATCGAATGGTGGAATCAAGATGTAGAATCAAAATTCAATTTTAAATTGAAATTGATTAGATCTGAAAAAGATTCCCAAGAAAATCTATATGTGTGCTCTAAATAGAATGGATGAGGGACTGGATGTGATATTGACTCAATCAAGGCACCCAAAGATTTTTTGGATGACTATAGAGGTTCGAGGTGGATGATACCCCTGGATCAGAAAGTCGTCCACCTAGGAATTTCCTGGGTAGCCAGGAAGGGAGAGTCCCGCAAAGACCCCTACATGGTAGAGCACCCCCACGAGTTACAAGGTTTCCCCCACTCGACCTTCCTTATCACTAAGGGTCTAGGTAGACCAGAATGGATAACTTGACCTCTTAAGTCTACCAGTTTTATGTCCTAATTTGTGCCATTGTTTTCACTTGAATTAGCAGTTGATTTGACTTGTGACCTAATTTAGAGGTTGGTTGACCTACAATGTAGACCAACTTTACCTGACCTGCCCTAAAGATGGCGGAATGAACTTCTAGGTCAAGACATAGAAATCACCCTGATTTAACTCCCAAGTTATTAGGTCCAAGGATTTTAAGGTTCAAGTGAGTTTAGAGCCTGATTATACGATTTTTTTTCTTGATTAGATCTTTTCAATTAAGGGCTTGGGTAGTACACAAATGCGGGTGCGTTTGTTTCCATTTATGCAGGCAAGCGTGAACTAGCACTCCAAAACCCTAATGTAGAAACCCTAATTGGCTCTATTTCCAAGTCCACTTTGATCTTCAAAAATGCTCCTTAGACTTCAAACAAGAAGTGCGTAGTCTAAGAAGATTATAAATTGTTGGGAACACCATCATGAGCCCTAACTAGCTCATTTTGACCTAGAAAAGAGAATAAAATATCCTACATAACCAAATGGAGGTCCTAACTCAATGAATAACCCTTCTGAAAAAGAAGCAAGAAACAAGCGGTAAAACTATAATTTTACCATTGCAGTGCAACAACGGGATTTCTCATGGGCTAAACATAGGTCAAATAGTCTTAACAAGATAAAAAGTGGGTTGGTTCATACAGAAAAAGGTTCATGTGAAATCTAGGAATTAAATGGCTTCTTATAACACTAAAACAAACCCACTTAATCTAACAAGGTTCTGGTCAGGATGAAATTTACCTACACCCTCTAAAATTTATAAAAAAATATCCTCTAGGGTTTAGAACCTTCAATTTGTCCCTTAGAACCTATTTTGACCTAAATAGGGTCCAAGTCAATTGTTTACCCTAAATTGGGTTTTTATGTAAATTGAATAGCCAAACATGGTCAAACCCAAAATCCAACTTCACCATTGGATTCCTTAGGTCCAAATTAGGTTTGTACCAAAATTTGGACCTAAGGGAAATTCACCTTGACCTACTTTGCAAACAAGTCCAGCCTAATTACATTTCTACCCCTAACTTTTGAAAACCTTTACAGAAGCCCCTCTAACTTCCTTATCGTTCCTTGTAATTAGGTCCCTCTGCCATTACAGTAGAGGAAATCCTACTCCAGCGAGGATTCAAGGGAAAGAACTCCCTAATTCCTCAGTTTAAAAGGGAGATTCTCTGAGAAATCTCCTCTCATGTGAAACCATTTATGCACCCTAATTTCCACCCAATCTCTCTGGCGAATGCATGAGAGATTTGGATCTTTTTGACCTTGCATCTCCGACGACCTACCCGTGCTTGGAAGCTTAGCTTCCAAGCACAAGACCTCCTGCCAAGGGCTATAAAAGAGTCCCTTGATCTTTCCGCAAATTCCAAAGCTTGAATTGGCCTGAGAAACCCCTCAATTTCCTCTCTTCCCCTTCGGCCAACTTCCCAGCAAGCTCCGGTGACCCTTATCTCCTTCTCTCGATGCTCTGCCACAATACCAGTGGCAGAGTCACCTTTATCTCCTTCATCTGTGTCGTGTCGCACTAGCCGACGCTCCTGCTACCCTCTCGTTGTCGCCGTCCTCCTCTCACTAGGCTTTCGTCTCCAGCGATGGCAGGTACAAACCGGCCGCCTCCTCCGCATCCCCCTTCGTCTAACCACCCTTATATAAGTCCTCTCTCCCTTCTCATCTCTTTTCTCGCATTTATTTCTGCATATCAGGAGAAGGCAAGGGTGAAGCCAAGGAAGGAAGGGCAGAAGCCTAAGTATCTAAGGAAGGAGAAGGCAAAGCGTGGCTGAAGAGGAGCAAGGCTGAAGAGGAGCTGAAGTTAGAGACTGAAGGAGAAAGAAGAAAGAAGAAGAGGTAAGGGCCATAGCAAAGAAAGAAATCAGAAAGAAGTAATCAGAGAAGAAGGGAGAAGAAGACAAAGGTCAGAGCAGAAAGAAGAAGCCAAGAAGAAAGAAGTCCATCAAAGAGAAAGAAAAGAAAGAAGAAGAAAGAGATCAGAGACAGAGATAGAGATGAGAGAAGCACTGTAGCGAATACACATTTAAGACGTGTCAGATGTCCATATTTTATTTTGTGCTTCTATATACATTGAGATTATATTTTTTGCATTATAACTTTGATTCTTTATTACAAATTATATCAAATTTGAGAATTGTGTTCTTGATTTTTGAACCCCAATTTACTCCATATGTTAGACCTTGGATTTACATTTTTTGAGTAATAAAATTCATTTATTTTCAAAGCGATTTTGGCTATACTACGACGCATTTATTTTAAAACCCGATTTCTCCTCAAAAAACATTTTTGTGTCGTTGCCGGGAAGCAACGTGCAATTCATCACTAGTCTCTGCATTATTTTGATTATATTTGAGCACTAACTTGCCCTATTTGTTTTATTGTGATTTTGCGAGATATTCCACGAGGAGATCTCCCGCGCAAATCAACCACTCCAGGGTAGGTATCTTCTCTATTCTTCCCTAATCAAATCTTGGGAAGATAAAAAGGAAACAATCAAATTAGGAATCACCTGCCTTCTTTTTATAGTAATTATCATTTAAAAGGAAAGTTTCCTGATTTGCGAAATTTTTTTCACATCCTATTGAAGTTGAAGTGATTTCTTGAGATCCTACCCCAAAATTCCTGTGCCTATTAGGGATCACGCTTAATTTCTAAATCTCCGTAGACTACACACTTCTTGTTTGAAGTCCAAAGAGAACTTCTATGAAAATCAAAGAGGATTGGAAATAGAACCAAATTAGGGTTTCTACAGTAGGGTTTTGGAGTGCTAGTTCACACGTGCTTGCATAAAAGGAAACAAACCCACCTGCATCTGTGTGCTACCCAAGCCCTTGATTGAAAGGATCTAATCAAGACAAACCCTAAAATCAGTCTCTAAAATCACTTGAACCTTAAAAACCTTGGACCTAATAACCTGGGAGTCAAATCAAGGTGATTTCTAAGTCTTGACCTAAAATCATTCTGCCATCTTTAGGGCAAGTCAGGTGAAGTTGGACTATGTTGTAGGCCAACCAACCTCCAAATTAAGTCACAAGTCAAAACAACTGCTAATTCAAGTGAAGTCAAAGGAACAAACTATGACATAAAACTGATAGACTTAAGAGGTCAAGGTCCCCATTCTGGTCTACCTAGAATCTCAGTGACAAGAGAGGTCGGGTGGGGGAAATCCTGTAACCAGTGAGGATGCTCTACTATGTAGGGGTCTTTGTAGGACTCTCCCTCTCTGGTTTCCCAGGTAATTCTCAAGTGGATGACTTTCCAATCCAGGGGTATCATCCACCCCGAACCTCCATATTCATACAAACATCTTTAAGTGTCTTGATTGGGTCAAAAACACATCCAGTCCCTCATCCCTTCTAGTTAGAGCACACACATAGATTTTCTTTTGGGAGAAATCACTTCATTCTAAGACTTGAACTCTGATTCTACATCTTGATTCCACCACCTGATCCAAACATGTAGCCTGGTCACTTAGGATTACCATTCAAGAAACCTGAGTCACAAAGATCCATGAGAGATAGGATGATTGAGGATGCCCTTGAATTTTATGAAATTGAATACAAAACCTCAAAACCAGCAGAAGACATTCAGGTTAACATACCAACAACAACAACCTTCATCATAAACTGTGCCCAATTGCTATTAACAAAAGCTACAAATGGATCAACCCGAGACATTCTCATACCAGGATACATTGAGATAGAAAAATTACATAACTTTGAATACCTCCAATACATGACAAATCATGTACTTTGGGAACAACACCAAGATGATCTTGAAAAATGGGAAGAGATGATGAGATTATTGAAACAAGTTATCGATCAGAAATACCCGTACATACCCCAAACCGCTCATAGTATCAAGGACCAATCTGAATTCCCAAATCCTGGGTTTGAGCCACAGGGTTGTTGTGGATTCCCAACCCAGATGGAAAAGAACATGCCTGATCTTGAATTAGGTTGGGAAGTCCCAATTGCAGGAGAACACGATTTTCAGCAAACCCTAGAAAACCAAAATCCTGGGTCATCAAGCATAGAATTCCGAGACCCCTGCAATGATGACATTAAAACTGAACCTCTCGGGGGTGTAAATCCCGCTCCTTATTCTGATAAGGTGACCCTCGAAGGTAATTCTGACCTAGATTCCAGTAATTCAACCCACATCCTCAGCCTAGAATCTGGATCTAAAACTGATTGGAAAGATTACGAGATCCCGTATGACGAAGATCAAAGTTTCAATGAAGAGTATGATTCTGGGCGTTTATTTGATGAATCTCCCTCTCCAACATCCTCAGCAATACAGATCAATTTTTCAGAAGTCACGCCAATCTAAGACACAGAAATCGAGGAGTTGGAAGAGTGGGTTTTTGATTGGGTCTTTCCTACAAGCCTAGAACTTGAGCCTAGACCAAAGAAGGACACCTTTTTAAGCTCAGAATCTACATATAAGCTAGACCCAAGTCAGGCTACTAAATCTACATCATATGATTTACCCAGCGGTGGAACCCCTGATCTCGAATCAAACTCATAACTTGATTTTTGCAAGTTCTCCAACATTTTTTAATCTTACCATGATTTCGGAGAACCTCTGTCTCCTGACTTCGACGAGCCAATCTATGACCTCAGCTCACATGATTCATTCTACGACTCCGACTCTGAGGTCCCTGTTCCCGAGATCACTGAGTTCAATTTAGGTTCCAATGAGATGGAATCATTTCTTTTCAATCCTCAGGAATCAAAATCAGAAAATGCTGAGAGTGACTATAACCCAGAGTTCGAATCTTTTCTTGACTCAGATTTCTCTCATCCCATAAACACTCTCTAGGCATTCACTTTGGAATTTGATAGCTACTATGAGGACTCTCTAAATGAAACCACCTATAACTCCTTTCTAGAAGAGCCCTCATACACAATTCTTATTGAAGCCACCTCCTCCGCATATACAGAACCCATCCAAACCCGTTTTCAACCCCGCCCCGCAACCAGACTCAATTTCTATTCTGATTCCCCTCTTACTGAGCCAATTGTAGATAATTCGCCTCCACATCTATATCAGGTTTCAGACATTGATCAGACTGCAAACCATGCTCCATCATCCTCTAATCACCCTTCTAGGGTTTTCGCATCATCTACTGATTATTTTACGGATCCCTACTCTGACCAGGCTGATTCGACTCAGCCAAACTTCGAATTCACACTTCCACATCATTCCGAGCTCCATAGTATATGGTGGGTTCCACATCTCTTGATCTACATTTATCAACCCACTAGATTGATTGGGTTTGGGCTGCATCATCAGCCTATTGATCTGAACAAGCACTTGGTTGGACCAACTAGGCTCTTGATCAAGGTGCTTGCTCTACATAACTCCGCTGATTTGACCACTCCCTCTCCATCCCATTTCCCACTCAACTGAAGGAGTTAAATTTAGCACTTAACGGGAGGCAACTCGTCATTCCAAAAACCCGAGATCCGTCTGATCATCTGTTTGTACTTCACATCTATTGCACCCTGAGTTCAGATTTCTTAGAACAGTCGATCCCACCTCTAGTACACGTGCCCAGAGCTTGAAATCATCTGCAACAGTCACTCCCGACCCATTCACCCACCCGATAAATCCTGTTCTAAATCCCTGAACCCAACACTATTTCATACCTTCCATTTACAACGAGGACATTGCAAAACTTAGGCATGGAGGGGGTGGTAAAGTGCAAACATACAAAAATCAAGAAAATTCAGAAGGGTTCTCACAAAAAAGTCACATATGCCAAAAATACCAAAAAATAGGAAATTGTGAAAAAGAACAAAAAAATTGAAGGAGAAAAAAAATTTTGAGGCCATACATAAATTGGAGGAAAAGTGAAAAATGTCAAAAAGGAGCACAAAATGAAAAAGAAAAAAAGAGATAGTCATTAGTAAGAAACTAAGGGGTTAACTAAAGTTCTAGACCATATCAAGGAAAAGAAAATGGAAGGAAAAAAGTGCTAATGTGACACAAAAGAGATTAGTAGGAACGCTGATCTTAAGCCTCTTGGGCTAGACTCTTAGGCTTAAAAATTCAAGTAGGCTAAGATCTGGATAGTCCTCAGGAGGTTGAGGAAAATGCGAAGCTTAAGTATTAGGTCTAAGGCTTAGGAAGTATTCAACCTTGTTAACTGACCTTTGTTTTGCAGGACTCGGTAACCTGAGCACCCCAATCCACACACAGTCTGGTTCAGTGCACATAATTATCAAAATCACGCAAAAGCGTTTAAATGTTTTGAAAAAAGTCGCCTAGATTAGGAGCGGAAAATCAGCACAAGTTGGTTTGGACGAGTTCCCGACGCGAAGAGGTAGGAAATTCCCCTCAAAGATGCATAATAACATATCGTCTCCTTGGTGATTGTCTCCTAGGATATCTACATATCCTACAGTTGGCACGTAAGCACCCTGTGCTGGTTCAGATTCCATGGGCGGCATTATCATGAAATGTCGATTGCTAGGGTCTGGATTTAGCTATAGAACACCATGGGCGGGATTATCTCGAAATCTTGAAAGCCAAGGTTCTGGGAGTTTCCATGGGAGGTGCTACCATGAAGCATCAATAGCTAGGGACCCTTTGAGGATTGATGATGGGGAGGAGGAATCCAATACAAACCATGTTGAGAAGCCAATCCAAAGCTAGAAACAAAAAGAAAAGAGAAAGAAAACTCTCCAAACAAATAAATCCTCTGTCTCTCTCTTACAAAAAATGCACTACAAACTGAACCGAGGCTAAAATAGGTTTCAAGCATAGGTGCTTTAACCGCAGAGTCCACCGAACCTTAGGATAGTTCCTGTGGGCCTTAAAAATCTTCGTGGAGGATCGAGGCTACAGCTGGTCAGGTCTGGATCTTGGTTGATACTTGAGTACCTCTAGGCCTACTGTCAACATTCTAACCTAATTAAAAAGAAAAGAAAAAGCACGTATCATAATCACCGAACATCAAGGAATCCATGGTCTAGAACAGTTAAAACATTAAAATTTTGCTAAGGGACTAGCAAAAGCTAGGCATGGGGGTATGATGGGAACACCATCATGAGCCCTAACTAGCTCATTTTGACCCAGAAAAGAGAACAAAAGCTCCTACATAACCAAATGGAGGTCCTAACTCCATTTGTAAGAAACAATAACCCTTCTGAAAGAGAAGCAAGAAACAAGGGGTAAAATTGTAATTTTACCATTGCAGTGCAACAATGGGATTTGTCATAGGCTAAACATAGGTCAAATAGTCTTAACAAGATAAAAATTGGGTTGGTTCAAACAGAAAAGGGTTCATGTGAAATCTGGGAATAAAATGAATTCTTGTAACCCTAAAACAAACCCACTTAATCTAACAAGGTTTTGATCAGGATAAAATTCACCTAAACCCTCTAAAATTTATAAAAAAAATCCTCTAAGGTTTAGAACCTTTAATTTGTCCCTTGCAACCTATTTTGACCTAAATAGGGGTCCAAGTCAATTGTTTGCCCTGAATTGGGTTTTTATGTAAATTGAATAGCTAAACGTGATCAAACCCAAAATCCAACTTCACCATTGAATTCCTTAGGTCTAAATTAGGTTTGTACCAAAATTTAGACCTAAAGGGGAATTCACCTTGACCTACTTTGCAAACAAGTCCAACCCAATTACATTTCTACCCCTAACTTTTGAAAACCTTTAAAGAAGCCCCCTAACTTCCTTGTTGTTCTTTGCAATTAGGTCCCTCTGCCATTACTGCAGAGGAAATCCTACTCCGGCGAGGATTCAAGAGAAAGAACTCCCTGATTCCTCAAAGAATCCTTTTCAAATTTGAAACTAAGATTCTCTAAGAAATCTCCTCTCATGTGAAACCATTTTTGCGCCCTAATTTCCACCCAATCACTCATGCGAACGCAAGAGAGATTTGGGTCTTTTTGACCTTGCATCTTCCGCGACCTACTCGTGCTTGGAAGCTTGCCTTCCAAGCACAAGACCTCCTGCCAGGGGCTATAAAAGTGTCCCCTGATCCTTCCGAGAATTCCCAAGCTTGAATTGGCCTGAGATACCCCTCAATTTCCTCTCTTCCCCTCTGGCCAACCTCCCAGCAAGCTCCGGCAGCCCTTATCTCCTCTCGTTGCTCTGCCATAATACCAGTGGCAGAGTCACCTTTATCTCCTTCGTTCGCGTCACGCCGCACCAACCAATGCTCTTGCTACCCTCTGATCATCGCTGTCCTCCCCTCACTGGGCTTTCGTCTCCGGCAACAGCAAGTACGAGCCGGCCACCTCCTCCACATCCCCCATCGTCTAACCACCCCTAGATAAGTTCTCTCTCCCTTCTCATCTCTTTTCTCGAATTTATTTCTTCATATCTGCCTCGACGTTCGCAAATCACCTCCACCTTCTCCACCTCCGGCAAACCACCGACTAATAAACACCAGTTTATCATCATTCTTATGCATTAAAACAAACCTAGCTCTTAGGATTTTACTCCGCAAATGGGTTTTTGGGTTGCATTTAGGCATAAATTAGGTTAGGCATGCATTGCATTTTTTATTGTATTTTTGATATGTTTTTGTGAGTGTTAGGGATGAATAGATGTACAGATCCCTAAAACCCTAGCACTCAAGAAGGCAAATGGTGAAGGAGAAGCACAGAATAGCTAGAACTCAACTTGATCCAGCTCACCACAGCTGGAACCTAGCTCACTTGAACTAGGGTTAGCTCATCCCAGCTTCATTCAGCTAATCTCAACTGAATGGCAGCTCAAGAGAGTTCATCTTAGCTCACCCTAGCTCAAGTCAGCTCAGATCCAGCTCAACTTAGCTGAGTCTAGCTCATCTCAGCTCCCACTAGTCCACAGGGAGCTCTAGCTAGCTCAGTTGAGTTGACAGGAGTTCACCCCAGCTGAGACCCAGCTACATCCAGCTCCACTCAACTCCAGCCAGCTGAAGAAGAACTCATCTCAGCTCAGGAAGCTCAAGTCCAGCTCCCGGGGATTCAGCTTAGCTCAACTCAGTTGAGATAAGCTACCTTAACTGCCTCAACCAACTTGATCCTCCCCGGGAGCACCAGACCCAGCTCACCTCAGCTCATTATGGTAGAAGCCAGTTCACTTTAGCTTGGCTTAGCAGCTAGCAAAGAACTAGTAAGCTAAACTAGCTAGAGTAGCTCCATGCCAGCCTCTTCAGCAGCTGCCAACTCCAGTTCCAGCTCCAGACTTCTTCTCCTCAGCTCCTCTCTTCAAACCCTAGCTCCAATACCTCCTCCTCTACTCCATAGCTAGCTAAGCTAGCTTAGCTTAGCTTAGATTAGCTAGCAACCAGCTCCTTGGCCATCCACCACCTTCAATTCAACCTTAGCTAGCTCCACCAACTTAAGCCCTACCTAAGCTTGCTATCCTACTCATTTTGGCGCCACCTCTTCACCACCTTTCACCCCTCAACTAACCACCAAAAGACACCAAAAGTTGGTGCCAAAACTAACCCTAACCACCTCCCTTTTGGCGCCAACTTTCAGCCCCTTCATCCACCCTACACCTACCCACATAACCCATCCTAGCAATCCACATGCCCCCCTTCTAGAACCCTAAGGTGGCACCACCTAATGGCCTTCTAGAAGGCCCATTTTGGCGCCAATTCTAAAGGGCACCAAAGCCTTAACTACCCCCCTTAGCAACCCTTAGGTGGCGCCACTTATTCTTAGCCCTAGGATCCCCAACTACCCCCCATATCCTATCCTAGCCATCCATTCCAAGAGACACCTATGCCCCCCTTCCTACACTATATATACCCACCAAACTTCCCACATTTTCTTCATCCTCCATTAGTGCATTTCTCTACCTATACCCACCTACACCTACGGCCAAGAAGCAGTAGAGAAGAAGATTAAAGGGGCACATCACCAGCCCTTTTAGTGCCTTCTTCTCCCCACTCTCTTCAACTTGGGCCACACCAAGGAGGAGGACTTCTCTACTTCAAGGAGGATGGCCAGGCAAAGGAGAAGGACCTAGGGTGGATGTCCACCCTTGGAGAGAAGCTTAGGGCATGCCCCTTTAGGGCTTGCCTTGGAGGACATCACCGTAACGGAGCATAGCAAGGAAGAAGTTGGAGGACTCTTTTCAAGCTTGGGAGCTACCAAGCTTGGAGTAAGAAGCCCTCTTCTTCACCATCTATCTAGAGGATTTGTGTTTGCTTTTGTTTATTGCAATTTTTCTAGTAGTAGAAGCATTCCTCTACTAGGCTTTTTTGTAAACCACTTTTTCATTAATCTAGTTGCCTTCTTTGCAATTTCTTTATTTGCATTTCTAATTGCTTTGTTTTTATCATTCTTCACTCCCTCTCCCTAATTATTCTAGGCCTCCACTTGCCTAGAGTGAGCTTAGGGAGAGGCTCTACTTGCCACTTTAGAAGTAGTATATTGAGTTGAAGTGTAAGTCACTTTCCCGCCACAATTTCGCATGTTGCCTTAATTTCAAAAACAAAAAAAATGATATATTGAAAAATACCAAAAAGAAAGTTGAGATCTATTTTGTAAGCAAGAGAATCAATTTTGCAAACATTTGGCCTCCTTGGACCACCCTAGATACCCCACTATCTAGAATATAAATTTAAAAGCGAAAGCGGATTTACACGTTGCAACGACACTAAATTACCTAATTAACAAACTGCGTATTTTCGCTATCACCGGCGAGGTGCTCCCACTGCTCCACGCATCCATCCACCTCGCCAACTACCTCATGAGCTCCGCCACGCCTCACTGACCAAAACCACTCATTCCATTCATTGCGACAAACCCCCAGAACAACCCCCAAACACACCCATATTGACACACACAGGGTGACCTAGGCATGCACGCTCAGGCCACCCCGTTCCACGCCGACCATCGTGCCACCTTCGTCATGCTTAAGAGAAGCCTCCTGCATGTTTTGATGAGGCCGCAAGGACGTTTGCATGATTGCAGGTTTAGACCTCCGCCGCCATTGAAGCAGGCACGAAGCTTGCTTGCAAGCTTGTGCCAGGTAGCCTCGCTCCAGGTCCCAGGCCACGCGGAATCGTCTCGTGCATAGCCTCAACCAAGTAATTGGCTTTGGAGGCCACAGTAGCAGCCGCAATTGAACGCCTTTGACTGCAGGTGCGCGCAACAGGAAGGTGGGACATTTAGTCCCACATCAGAAGATCGGGAGCGGGCGCTGTGATATAAAGTGAAAAAGTGTTATAGGCTCGTTGCCTCCTGACCATGGGGTAAGGTCCCACTCACCCACCGCCTCGTCCGTGACCCACTACCCGCGGACCTGGCTCTGACCTGGATACCCGACTACCCGTGCACTCCTCGCCCACCACCACACGTCAGTGGGCCTGGTCCCGGACGTGTATACCCAACCCGTTAACCCGAGACAGCTCTGGGAGAGCGAGCCTAAGAGAGAAGGAAGAAGAGAGATCGCAGGGAGGGTAGGGGTAGCTTTTGCTCTCAGGAGAAAAAGAGGAAGAAGAAGCCAAAGGTGAAGCCAAGGAAGGAAGGGCAGAAGCCTGAGCAGCTAAGGAAGGAGAAGGCAAAGCACGACTGAAGAGGAGCAAGGCTGAAGAGGAGATGAAGTCAGCGACAGAAGGAGAAAGAAGAAAGAAGAAGAGCTAAGGGCTAGAGAAAAGAAAGAAATCAAAAAGAAGTAATCAGAGAAGAAGGGAGAAGAAGACAAAGGTCATAGCAGAAAGAAGAAGCCAAGAAGAGACACGACCGTCAGAGAGAAAGAAAAGAAAGAAGAAGAAAGAGATCAAAGATAGAGATAGAGATCTGAGAGAAGCACTGTAGCGAATACACATTTAAGACGTTTGATTTTCACATCAAACATCCATATTTTATTTTGTGCTTCTATATACATTGAGATTATATTTCTTGCATTATAACTTTGATCCTTTATTACAGATTATATCAAATTTGAGAGTTGTGTTCTTGATTTTTTAACCCCAATTTGCTCCCTGTGTTTGACCTCGAATTTACATTTTTCGAGTAATAAAATTCATTTGTTTTCAAAGCGATTTTAGCTATACTACGCGACGCATTTATTTTAAAACCCGATTTCACCTTGTAAATAGAAATTAAGCGTAGTCCCTAATAGGCATAGGAAATTTGGGGTAGGATCTCTCAACAGGATTGCTTCAACTTCAATAATATTTGAAAAAAAAAATTCACAAATTAGGAAACTTACCTTTCATATGATAATTACTATGAAAAATAAGGCTGGTGATTCTTAATTGATTGTTTCCTTTTTGTCTTCCCAAGATTAGGAGGTTGATTAGGGAAGAATAGAGAAGTCACCTGCCTTGGAGTGGTTGATTTATGTGGAATATCTCCTCATGAAGTACCTCGCAAAATCACAATAAAGCAAATAAGGCAAGTCAGTGCTCAAATATAATCAAATAATGCAGAGAATAGCAGTGAATTGCGCATTACTCCCCAGCAACGGCGCCAAAATGTTTATCGCAAAGAGGGATTGATTTTTAAAATAATAATGTTGTAGTATAGTCGAAATCTCTTTGAAAACAAATACAATTTTTATTACTCGAAAAAGTTCCAAGGTCGAGCACAAGGAGCAAATGGAATTCACACACTAATCTCAACAATTAATGCAAATTGAACACAAAATATTACTCAAAAACTAACTTGGAATGTAGAGCATATGAGTATATGAAGAGTAAAAAAAATTGTAGACAAAATAATGGTGATTTAAATCACCAATTTACTCAAATCTACTAAAAGAGGGAATAGGAATTCAGACGTCTGATTTTGCAATCAGACATCTTAAATGACTTTGGCTACAGTACTCCCTTTTCTTTTGTCTACGTGCCTCTTCTTCTTCACTTCTTTGTCAGATTTCTCTCTTCTTCTTCTTCTTCTTCTTCTCTTCAACCCTGCAACCCTTCTCTTCTTCTTCTTTTTCTTCCTTAGGCTTTCTTCTTCTCTGACCTTTCTACCTATGACCTCACTTCTTCTTCCTCCTCTTCTACCTTATTCCTTAGGCTTTCTTCTCCTCTGACCCTTCTGCCTTCTGAATCCGACCAAGTGTCGGAGCTAATCTTCCCAAGGCAAAAACCCCCCTTCCCTTGCGCAACTCTTCTCTCTCTCTCTCTTTCTAGTTCAGTCTCGCTCTCTCAGAGCCACAGCCGGTTGGGTAATCGGACCTATCCCATACCCGGGTCCAGGCTCACCAACGTGTGGTGGTGAGCAAGGAGTGTAGGTCAGGCGGGTAGTCAGGTCGGCCAAGTCCGCGGGGGCAATGTCGCGGAGGACTCCAATGAAGTGGGAGGAGGGCCTCACCCTCAGTGTTCGGAGGCGAATAGCCCCATTCACTTTTTCACTTTATGCGCATGAAAGTGCCTCTTTGTTTCCGAGGTGGGACTAAATGTCCCACCTATCTTCCACGCAACAGAGCAGCAGGGTATCAGGCAAATTGACGAGGCTGCAGTTGCTGAGCTCTCTCGACTTCAATTAAAGACCTAGATCGTGCACGAAGTACTTCCACGTGGCCTGGGACAGCAACCTGGGCTTGGCAGCACCTGGAGCAGCTTGAAGCTCGCTCGGGCCTACTACCTGAAATCAAGAAAAGAGGCCTAATGGCTGCATCAGAATGCTCAGCAGGGTCGCCGTGGCATGGCGAATGTAATGGTGGCCTTGGCGTTGAGCGAGGGCGGCTGTGGTGGCGTGCCTAGGGCATACTGTGTGCGTGTGAGTGGGTGTGTCCGGGGAGGTGTTTATGTGGACGATGGAGTGAATGGAGTGAGGGGAAATGATTAGGGAGGTGCGATGGAGGTTGTAGGGTGGTCGGCGAGGTGGATGGAGGTGCGTAGCGATGGGAACACCTCACCGGAGGAGTCGTCGGAGATGGAGGAGATGAGGGTGTTTTAGTAGCATCGGTGGTCGGTTTTGGGAAATAGAGAGAGAGGAAGAAAGTATGAGAAAGAAGGAACTTAAAAACTTACTTCTAAGGGACGAAAGGGAAGGGAATCCCACACCAGTGTGGTTGCCAAACGTGGGGAAGATGAACCTCCGTAGGAGAGGCGGCGGTGAAGACGGGGAAGGAACGACGTCGGCTGGTATTGCCCGACGCGGAGGACGGTGGTGAAGGTGAATCCGCCGCAGGTACAGCGGACGGATGGTGAGAAAGTTAGAGGGAGACCGCCGAAGCTTGCGGAGTGTTGAGGCCGGAGGGGAGAGAGGAATATGGGGGATTCCGGCCTAAATTCAAGCTGAGGAGAACGGTTGGATCTGGGGCTTCTTAAATAGGTCTTCAGAGAGGGTTTTTTGCTTTGAAGCCAAACTTCCAAGAAAGAAAGGCTCGTCGGAGAAGGAAGCTTCAAGATACCCAAATCTCTCATACGTTCGCATGAGAGATTGGGAAAGATTCAGTGCTCATCAATGGGTTCATACAAGAGAGAAATTCTCAAAGGATCTCGCTTCCAATTTTGGAAGGGATTCTCCAAGTAATCAAGGAGATCTTCTCTGTCAAAGGTCGTCGGAGTAGGATTCCTCCGTGATAATGGCATAGGAACCTATTTGTGAAGATGACGAAGAATCTAGGGGGCTAAATGCAAAGGTTTTTTAAAGTTAGGGGCATAAATGTAATCAAACAGGACTTTTTTGCAAAGTAGGTCAAGACAAGCTCTCCTTAGGTCCAAATTTTGGTACAAACCTAATTTGGATACAAGGAATCCAATGGTGAAGTTGGATTTTGATTTTGACCATATTTGACTAGGTAATTTATGCAAAAACCCAAATTAGGGTAAATATCTATCTAAGACTCCAATTTAGGTCAAGATGGGTTCTGATGGTCAATTTGAAGGTACTAAACCCTAGAGAATATTTTTATATGATTTTTAGAGGGTTTAGGTGAATTTTATCCTGACCATAACCTTGGTTAATTAAGTGGGTATGTTTGTAGGGTTTCAAAAGTCATTTAATTCTCAGAACACACATAAACCCTTTTATGTTTAATCCAACCCATTTGTTATCTTATTAAGATCATTTGACCTTTATTGAGCCCTTGAGAAAACCCGTAGTTATACTGCATTGGTAAAATTACAGTTTTAACCCTAGTTTCTTATTTTTCTCTCAGAATGGTTGTGCAGTGAATTATGACCTTCAGTTGGTTATGTAGGAGCATTTATTGACTTCATTGGGTCAAAATGAGCTAGTTTAGGCTCATGATGGTGTTCCCATCAGATCACCTGGTGAAGGAGGTAGAATGTGGTCATGAACTTGGTCAAAGCCTCACACATTGCCTCAGTGGGAGGGTCCCACAACATCTTCGGGGACTACGACTCCACCATCAGTGCTTTCGAAGATTATAAAGCCCTATAGAAGTGGCATCTCACTCACTCTAAGTCGATCCTCTCTGATTAGCTTACTACAAACATATCTTCCCATGTCATTGGGACCTAAAAATAGGTCATGAAGTAGGGATGAGCCAATTGCTTTAGTAAGGACAACTAAACAACATATACTAGAAAGTGCAAATGGCTAGTGTAAGGGTCCTTACACTATAGGATAACTGACCATACTACCCCTTCAAAGCAATTATCCCATGATTCCTTATCATTGTTATTTATTCTCCCACTCACCTTAATAGTCAAATTCTGGAAATCATTCATCTCTAACAAAGAAGATGGAGATATATTCTTCCCTTAGATCCCAACTGGTAGTCTCTCCTTGATTAGGAGAGAGGCTAGCCGCACTGGTGACCCTCAAGAGAGGCTAGTAGTGTTGGTGACCCTAAAAAAAGGCATACTCGACCTCATTATACGAGAATGTTGCTGACATCAGTAAGATGAGTTCGACCTCTTGAGTACCTAGGCCAATGCCCCAAGGAGGTGAAGAGCAAGCTTAATTCGAGTACATCGAGGTCTAGTCATTGGTCATTCTAGATCATCGGTGGTGGGGTTGGTCAACTGTACGGGCCACATTAATGCTCTCATTACGAGAATGTACCCCAGATGTGCCCTCTTATCAACCATCAGATTAAGGCCATGACCAAATATCCCCTACAGTACCTGTAACGACCCGATTCCTGAGTCCCTACGAGACACAAGAACCGGACCGACTCGACTAATCCCAAGACCAAGTCGTCCAAAGAGGAAGTAACCAAAAGTGCAGTAAAATAAACCACATTCAACATGAAATATAACTAGCAGTAACAAAATACAGCAGTAAGAAAAAGATCTACTACAGCATGTACCACCACAACAGTAGAACAACATTTATAACATAACAAGAACTGCAGGAAAAGAAAAGTACAGAGAGTAACAAAAACTACTCACTACAGTGGAAACAAAAGGGGTACAAAAGAACAGTGGTAACTCTACTGGACCCTACTCGGCCCAGCGTCCTCTACAGCCGCTGACCCTGGTTGCTTAACACCTAGTCCTGAAAAGTAACGAGTGTAACACGTCAGCGAAATGCTGAGTAGAGTGGCAGCTAAACTAAAGAAGCAGTAAGATGTACAGTAGCTGTTTTATTTTCTTTCTTCCTGTATTTATGTCTTTCTATTGTTTCACAATTTATCTATTTCTCAGATCCTTCACTTGATCTCGAATGTTCCTCGTGGGAACGATCTTGATTACAGTCTTTTCCGAACAATAGAAGTAGCACGTGGTGCTCTCCTGGCCGGGAGAGTCCCCTGTGGTGATCCTACTCTCAGTCAACCACCCCAAGGTCACGGACAGACGTAACGGAGACTACGGCACGCGCGATAAACGCACAGGTAGCTAACCCGCACTGGCACGCGGTCAGTCGTTTCCATTAACGGTGCACCCAAAGCACAGCACGGAAGCAGTACAGGGTAGAGCCCTCTCAGTAACAGGGGTCCAACCCCTCCACAGTAACCAAACAGGGGCCTTGCCCCACCACAGTCCGTGCACCCTCGCCTAACTACCGTGGTTTGCCCAGTGGGCCTAACAAGTCGGTGTAGGTGAGCTGGCAGAACCCTGGGGCCCATGGGGTAGCTAGTACTCGCCCTACACTAGTAGCTCTCCTCGGTACTGCGTACACGAGGGCCAGCAAGTCGGTACAAAGTGGCCAGACCTAACCCCGGGTCCCTGGGGCGGCTAGCTCCGCTCTGCACTAAGCAGGTAACAGGTGCTTCCCCTGGTACTACGTACCCAAGAGACAATGCACCTCCACAACTTTCCTTCTCAGTTCCATTCATTTCTCTTTCCAGGAGATCCACTCCTAATTCCCCGTAGGGTTCCAGCTCTTTTAACTCAGAACATCTAGGTTTCACTTTCCAGTTTCACGTTCTTACGATCCATGTTCTCAATCACGTGTATTTATTCATTACAGGCAGCTGTTAAATCAATTTATAGGCAGCTATTTGTTCCTTTCCATTTTTCCAAGATTGCAGTATTCGTATATTCCACTAGTTTTCCCATCCTAGGATTCATGCCATACCCTAGGATCTATCATACAATCTAGTTTTCCAGCCCTAGGATTCATGCAACACCCTAGGATCTTCCATTCATTCTAGTTTCTCATTCCAAGGATTCATGCAATGTCCTAGGTTCTATTTATGGTTCCATAATTTAACAGATTATACTAATAAACTTAAAAGCCACTCTACCAGTTATAACAGGAGTACTGGGGGCGTGGTCGGAAATCCCGCGTGCCTCCGCAATCCCCAAGACTGAAATGGAACGAGGTCCTATCACAAGGATCAAACACAAGGAGTTTCTCAAAATAGTATATAAATACTGGAAACGGGTAGAGGATCCTATTTCGAAAAGAACGCAACTCGAAACGCGGAAAACAGACTCCGAACAGGCCCTAAACGGGTCGAAAACGACGAAACAGTCCAAAATCAGACGTCTGGAACTTCTTCCAGACATCTTAAAAATGGGGATCAGATGGTACCTTGTCCTGCATAGTCTCTCAGACATCCAGAAGCCTGCGAGGGCGTCTGGCCTAGTTCCCAGACGTCCGATGGTCACCCCGGATGTCTGGAAGTCCCTCCAGTCGTCTGGCACCGCTGCCAGACATCTGATTCGCGTTGGATGCGAATCTCAGAACCTGCACGTACCCATTCCTCGTGCTCAGTACGGACGGTCGCAGAAAAGGAAGAAGACGAAAAAAATAACTTACTTACCATACGTCTTAATCGTCGTCTGGTTGGAAGCCCAGACGTTTGATTCTGGAAAAACTTCTAGAATCAGAGCTCGACGAGCGCTCCGCCCGCGACGCACGGCCGTGCCGCGCCTCGTCCGCCTGCTGCTCGAGCTGCAGCAGGCCTCCCGCGTCACCCCGCGTCTGCTGCTCCCCCGCCGGCTGGCTCTGGCTGCCCCGGCAAGCTCGAGCCCTCACGGCCGAGAGCCTCCTCCCTCGCACAGCACCTCCGCCCGCACTCACCGTGGCTGTCGCTACCGCCACTCGCTCGCGCTCACACTCGCGCACCAGCTAGAAGGAGAAGAGGAAGGGAGCAGAGGTGATGAGAGTGAGGGAGAGGGCGTGGCTTTTTAAAGCCGCACGGGGAGAGAGAGAGAGAGCGGGACAGACTGCGGTCGCAGGAGGAGAGAGGGAAAAAGAGAGAGGAAGGCGGTTGCGGGTCTGCGCGCGCCTGCGCGTAGACGCAGCCCCGCGTGCCACCGAGAAAATAGATCCCAGACGTCTGGAAGGGGTTCCAGACGTCTGGGCCACCTCCCAGACATCTTAAAAAATGTCTTGGAGTGTGTTCGTAACAATATAACAAACTCAAAGGAAGTTTCATCCCCGAAACTTGCGCTAACTAGGGTGCGGCAAAAACGTCATAATAACCATAACAAACTCAAAGAGGACCAAAGCCGATCCGAAAAGACGTACCCGCGAAGAGTTCTGGGTACCGCTCCCGCATTGCCGCCTCAGGCTCCCAGGTAGCCTCCTCGTACCACTAGCTCCTCCACAAAACCTTTACTAGGGGCACTTGCTTTCGTCTCAAACTGCGTACGGCTCGGTCTAGAATCTGCACTGGCTGCTCGGGGTAGGTCAAGTTGTCGTCCACCTTGACGCTCTCGTGACTCAATACGTGACTGGGATCGGCTACGTACTTCCAGAGGTTGGACACGTGGAACACGTCGTGCACACTAGAAAGCTGGGGAGGGAGGGCAAGCCTGTAAGCAACGGGTCCAACCCGCTCCAGGACCTCAAAGGGCCCCACAAACCTCGGCGCGAGCTTCCCTCTCACCCCAAACCGCTGCAGGCCCTTCATGGGCGAAACACAAAGAAAGACGTGATCCCCAACCTCGAACTGCACCTCTCTGCGTTTCCGATCCGAGTAGCTCTTCTGTCTGCTCCTGACAGTGCGGAGTCGCCTGTGGATCTGCTCGACTACCTCCTGACTCTGCCGGATCAACCTGGGGCCAACCTCCCACTTGGTCCCCACCTCAACCCAACTCAAGGGTGCCGTACACCTCCGTCCATACAGAGCCTCGTAGGGAGCCATGCCGATGCTCGAGTGATAATTGTTGTTGTATGCAAACTCAGCCAGGGGCAGGTGCTCCTCCCAAGAGCCCCTCCAGTCCAGTACACAGGCACGCAAAAGGTCCTCAAGTGTCTGTATCGTGCGCTCAGGCTGTCCGTCCATCTGGGGGTGGTAAGCTGTACTAAACCTCAACCGTGTCCCTAGGGCCTGCTGAAACACAGCCCAGAACTGGGACGTAAAGCGGGTATCCCGGTCGGATACGATCTCTCGCGGAACTCCGTGTAGTCGTACCACGTCGCGAATATACCTCTCTGCCAACTGTGCCGGTCCCAAAGTGACTCAGATCGGCAAGAATCGTGCCATCTTCGTCAGTCTATCCACAATTACCCAGAAAGCGTCGTGTCCTTGCTGGGTAACAGGTAAACCCACCACCAAGTCCATGGTGATGCTCTCCCACTTCCACTCTGGCACTGGAAGCGGCTATAGCGGCCCTGCAGGCTTCTGATGCTCGGCTTTCACCTGCTGGCACACTAAGCACTGCTGCACGAATTCACCCACATCCCACTTCATCCCCCTCCACCAAAACTCGCGTCTCAAGTCGTGGTACATCTTCGTGTTTCCGAGATGTATGATGAATCTGGAACCGTGTGCCTCAATCAGGAGCTCTCTCAACAGCTCCTCGTCTCTGGGAACGCACAACCGTCCCCTCAGGCGTAGCACCTGGTCTGTGAAAGAGAAGTCCCCTGGTCTCCTGACAGTACTCTGTCGCGCAAGGACTGCAAGTACGGATCGGCCATCTGTCCTGTGATGATGCGGTCTATCAGCTCTGGCCTAGTCTGTCGTGTCACAGTCACTGCCCCACAGTGCCCCCGTAACTCCAGGGGTCGCCAACTGCCCACCTCCTCCAAAAGGCTCCAACTCTGTAACTGTAAACTGGCCAAGTGTGCAGGCGCCTTATGGCTCAAGGCATTAACCACCACATTGGCCTTTCCCGGGTGGTAGGAGATGCTGCAGTCGTAGTCCTTTAGGAGCTCCAACCAACGTCTTTGTCTCATGTTGAGCTCCTTCTGATCAAAAAGGTACCTGAGGCTCTTGTGATCTGTGAAAATCTCGAAGGTCTCACCGTACAAGTAGTGCCTCTAGGTCTTCAGCACGAAGACAACAGCTGCCAACTCCAGGTCATGGGTAGGGTAGGTATGCCCATGGGGCTTCAATTACCGCGAAGCGTAAGCGACAACATGACCCCTCTGCATGAGCACAGCTCCTAACCCCTGCAAGGAGGCGTCCGTGTACACAACGAACCCGCCACTACTGTCAGGGATGGTGAGCACGGGAGCCGAGGTCAACCTCTCCTTCAGCTCCTGAAAACATGCCTCACAGGTGTCTGTCCAAGTGAAGGGCACGTCCTTTCGGGTCAACTATGTCATAGGACGCGCGATCTGTGAAAAACCTCTGATGAATCGTCTGTAGTAGCCTGCCAGTCCCAGGAAACTACGAATCTCAGTGACTGAACGCGGTCTCTTCCACCTAAGCACTGCCTCGACCTTGGCTGGGTCCACCGCCAAGCCGTCTCCAGAGATCACATGACCTAAGAAGGTCACCTCCCTCAACAAGAACTCGCACTTGCTGTATTTGGCGTACAGCCTACGTCGTCTCAGAGTGTCCAGAACCATCCGCAAGTGCTGTCTGTGCTGTGTCTGATCTCTAGAATAGGTGAGTACATCATCAATGAATACCACCACGAACTGGTTCAAGTACATTCTAAACACCCGATTCATCAAGTCCATGAAAGCAGCGGGGGCATTGGTTAACCTAAACATCATGACCAAAAACTCATAGTGTCCGTACCGAGTGCGGAAAGCTGTCTTGGAGACGTCTGCCTCCCTGATCCTCAACTGGTGGTATCCAGACCTCAAGTCGATCTTGGAGAACACCATGGCACCCCACAACTGGTCAAACAAGTCGTCGATCCTCGGCAGCGGATATTTGTTTTTGATGGTGACCCTATTCAGCTGTCGGTAGTCCACACAAAGGCGTAGGGTACCATCCTTCTTCACAAACAGTACCGGGGCTCCCCAGGGAGACGCACTGGGCCTCACGAAACCCTTCTCCAAAAGGTCCTGCAACTGAGACTTGAGCTCTCCTAGCTCAAGCGGTGCCATCCTATATGGAGCGGTGGAGATGGGGCTGGTCCCTGGTACTAGTGAGATCTCAAACTCGATCTCACGCTCGGGCGGTAGTCTTGGTAACTCGTCTGGAAACATGTTAGGGTACTCTCTGACCACCGGGATGCTCTGGAAGTCTGCCACAGGGCTGGGCTCTGCCACCACACAAGCTAGGAAGCCCTCACACCCCTGGCTCAAAAGTCCCGCCGCCCGAAGTGTCGAAATGCACCTGAAGCCTCCGTCCACTGGCTGTCCGTGAAACTCGAAAGAAGGCAACTCCAGCAGGGAGAAGATAATCTTCCTCTCAAAACAGTCTACCAAGGAGTGGTAAGCGGACAGCCAGTCCATCACCAGAATTACGCCAAAGTCCTCCATCTGTATCATAATCAGGTCAGCTGGCAGGCTATGTCCCCCGACGCTGACCTCGCAATCCGTGTACACCTCCTCAGCTACAAACAGCCGACCACTCGGGCCTCTGATTACTAACGGATTTTCTAACAGCATATAATCCTGGCCCAAACTAACTGTGAAACTGGCTGCGACAAACGAGTGCGTAGCGTCGGAATCGAAAAGTGTGTAAATGAGTCTGCCGGAAACTGAAACCATACCTGCCACTACCGAGCCCGAAGCTCTGGCATCCCTGTGTGTCAGGGCATTGATACGCCCCTCAGCTCTAGGTGCGGATGAAGCAGCCACACTCTGCGTCGGACGGGCAGGTGCTGGCCGGTACCCTCCTCGTGGCTGCTATCCTCCTCCTCGCGCCTGGGAACCGCGGCCTCTTGCGTACCCTCCAGTGCTCTGCACGGGAAGTATCTGCTGACCTCCTGCCCTAGACGGCCAATCCCTCCTGAAGTAGCCCGGCTGGCCACACTGGTAACAGAGGGGAACCCGACTCCTGCCCTCAATGGGTCCCTGCTGTCGGCTGGGCGGGGGTCCGGTGCTGACGACTGGCCTCTGTCGAGGGCCCCCAAAGGCCACTGATGGCCCTGCAAAACGTGACGGCTCTCCTGCGGATGCCACGTGTCTCCTCTCCCGCCGGCCCTGTGAAAAGTCTGGCTGAAAGGGCCTCTTCCGCCCGCCGTCAGTGTCTCGCACGGACGGGTTGGTCTCCTCGTAAGTCATGGCTGCCTCCACCACCCTCGAAAACGTAGGCAGCTTCAGGGGTTTGACATACCCCCGAATCGCAGGCCGGAGCCCCTCGATGAACCTCCAAAGGTGCTCCTCCTCAATAGCTACCGCTGTCGCTGCAAAGCGGGACAGCTCTAGGAAACGCGTGCGGTATGCGCTCACGGTCATTGTCCCTTGGCAGAGAGTGTGGAACTCCCACCTCCTCTGGTCCTGCCACGTCTGGGGAAAGTACTTCTCGCAGAAGAGGGTGACGAACTGGTCCCAGGTCAGCTTGTCCCTCTCCTGTCCCCGGACCGCCCTCCACCACCTGTGTGCCGCACTCTCCAGCTGGTACGTGGCAAAGGCCACGTGGCACTCCACCGAGGGGCGAAGGGTGTCGAAAATCTTCTCCAGCTGCTCGAGCCAGTCCTCTGCCTCGTTCAGGTCCTCATCCCCCTTGAAGGAGGGGGGCTTCAGCTTCCGGAACTGCCCGAAGAGCTCGGAGTGGCGCTGCAGTGAGGATGCTGGTGCACCTCCAGGCAACGGTGCCTCATGCACAGAAGTATCGGAGGAAGGTAGGGGGCTGCGACGGCCCATCCCCTCCCCCGTGTCCAGCGCCGCGTCCGTCGGGTGGTCCCACAGAGGACTCCCCCTCCGCAGCCCCAGGGTGAGGCGCTCGGGGTGGTGGGTGGAGCTCCTCTCGCACAATATCCCGTATCAGCTGGGTGAGGTCCTAGGCCTGGACGCCCAGGAGTAGTGGCTGGTCCACTGAGGCATCGGCAACGGCACGCCCACCTCGCTGACATCGTCCTCAGCCGCACCTGCGGCCCGCCTCACCAGTCCCGCGACGAGGCATCTCCTACAAGGAGACACGAAACAAAACGGAACACGTCACTATGGAACGATACCTAATGGAAACGTCTAAGAGCTCATGTCAAAAGATATGTTGTGGTGGCTACTCTAGTTATAGACATGTGAATTGGTTATTTTCCAGTCAGTTGATTCACTTCTCGGGACGACCTTGCTCTGATACCATCTTGTAACGACCCGATTCCCGAGTCCCTACGAGACACGAGAACCGGACTGACTCGACTAATCCCAAGACCTAGTTGTCCAACGAGGAAGTAACCAAAAGAGCAGTAAAATAAACCACATTCAACATGAAATATAACTAGCAGTAACAAAATACAGCAGTAAGAAAAAGAACTACTACAGCATGTACCACCACAACAGTAGAACAACATTTATAACATAACAAGAACTGCGGGTAAAGAAAAGTACAGAGAGTAACAAAAACTACTCACTACAGTGGAAACAAAAGGGGTACAAAAGAATAGTGGTAACTCTACTGGACCCTAATCGGCCCAGCGTCCTCTGCAGCCGCTGACCCGGGCTGCTAAACACCTGGTCCTGAAAAGTAACGAGTGTAACACGTCAGCGAAATGCTGAGTAGAGTGGCAGCTAAACTAAAGAAGCAGTAAGGTGTACAGTAGCTGTTTTATTTTCTTTCTTCCTTTATTTACGTCTTTCTATTGTTTCACAATTTATCTATTTCTCAGATCCTTCACTTGATCTCGAATGTTCCTCGTGGGAACGATCTTGATTGCAGTCTTTTCCGAACAGTAGAAGTAGCACGTGGAGCTCTCCTGGCCGGGAGAGTCCCCTGTGGTGATCCTACTCTCAGTCAACCACCCCAAGGTCACGGACAGACGTAACGGTGACTACGGCACGCACGATAAACGCACAGGTAGCTAACCCGCACTAGCACGCGGTCAGTCATTTCCGTTAACGGGTGCACCCAAAGCACAGTACAGAACCAGTACAGGGCAGAGCCCTCTCAGTAACAGGGGTCCAACCCCTCCACAGTAACCAAACAAGGGCCTTGCCCCTCCACAGTCCGCGCCACTCGCCTGACTACCCTGGCTTGCCCAGTGGGCCTAACAAGTCGGTGTAGGTGAGCTAGCAGAACCCTGGGGCCCGTGGGGTAGCTAGTACTCTCCCTACACTAGTAGCTCTCCTCAGCACTGCGTACACGAGGGCCAGCAAGTCGGTACAAAGTGGCCAGACCTAACCTCGGGTCCCTGGGGCGGCTGGCTCCGCTCTGCACTAAGCAGGTAACAGGTGCTTCCCCTGGTACTACGTACCCAAGAGACAACGCACCTCCACAACTTTCCTTCTCAGTTCCATTCCTTTCTCTTTCCAGGAGATCCACTCCTAATTCCCCGTAGGGTTCCAGCTCTTTTAACTCAGAACATCTAGGTTTCACTTTCCAGTTTCACGTTCTTATGATCCATGTTCTCAATCACGTGTATTTATTCATGACAGGCAGCTGTTAAATCAATTTACAGGCAGCTATTTGTTCCTTTCCATTTTTCCAAGACTGCAGTATTCGTATATCCCACTAGTTTTCCCATCCTAGGATTCATGCCATACCCTAGGATCTATCATACAATCTAGTTTTCCAGCCCTAGGATTCATGCAACACCCTAGGATCTTCCATTCATTCTAGTTTCTCATTCCAAGGATTCATGCAATGTCCTAGGTTCTATTTATGGTTCCATAATTTAACAGATTATACTAATAAACTTAAAAGCCACTCTACCAGTTACAACAGGAGTACTGGGGGCGTGGTCGGAAATCCCGCGTGCCTCCGCAATCCCCAAGACTAAAATGGAACGAGGTCCTATCACAAAGATCAAACACAAGGAGTTTCTCAAAATAGTATATAAATAATGGAAACGGGTAGAGGATCTTATTCCGAAAAGAACGCAACTCGAAACGCGGAAAACAGACTCCGAACAGGCCCTAAACGGGTCGAAAACGATGAAACAGTCCAAAATCAGACGTCTGGAACTTCTTCCAGACATCTTAAAAATGGGGATCAGATGGTACCTTATCCTGCGTAGTCTCTCAGATGTCCAGAAGCCTGCGGGGGCGTCTAGCCTAGTTCCCAGACGTCCGATGGTCACCCCGGACGTCTGGAAGTCCCTCCAATCGTCTGGCACCGCTACCAGACGTCTGATTCGCGTTGGATGCGAATCTCAGAACCTGCACGTACCCATTCCTCGTGCTCAGTACGACGGTCGCAGAAAAGGAAGAAGACAAAAAAAATAACTTACTTACCAGACGTCTGGATAGTCCTCCAGACGTCTTAATCGTCGTCTGGTTGGAAGCCCAGACGTCTGATTCTGGAAAGGCTTCCAGAATTAGAGCTCGACGCGCGCTCCGCCCGCGACGCACGGCCGCACCGTGCCTCGTCCACCTGCTTCTCGAGCTGCAATAGGCCTCCCACGTCACCCCGCGTCTGCTGCTCCCCCGCCGACCGGCTCTCACTGCCTCGGCAAGCTCGAGCCCTCACGGCCGAGCGCCTCCTCCCTCGTGCAGCACCTCCTCCCGCACTCACCGCGGCTGTCGCTGTCACCGCTCGCTCGCACTCGCGCACCGGCTGGAAGGAGAAGAGGAAGGGAGCGGAGGTGATGAGAGTGAGGGAGAGGGCGTGGCTTTTTAAAGCCGTGCGGGGAGAGAGAGAGAAAGCGAGACAGACTGCGGTCGCAGGAGGAGAGAGGGAAAAAGAGAGAGAGGAAGGCGGTTGCGGGTCTGCATGCGCCTGCGCGCAGACGCAGCCCCGCATGCCACCGAAAAAGTAGATCCCAGACGTCTGGCCAGACGTCTGGGCCACCTCCCAGATGTCTTAAGAAATGTCTTGGAGTGCGTTCGTAACAGTACCCCAGATATCGTAACAGTACCCCAGGTTTCTTTCAGGTGTTAATATACTAACACTAATTGAAGGATCAAGTTCGAAAGGCACGTTCACCCATTGCATTGCATAGTAATCAGCCAACCATTTTATTTATTTTTTTCATTTATTGATGTTTATAATTTTAATTCCAATTAGTAGGGGATTGTTAAATATATTGTATTTAATTCAAATTAAAATTATATTTTAATTGTGATTCCCTAATATTTAATATTTCTAATTCTCCATCATCATTCCCATTGCCCATGTCAATTTCCACGGAAGTTACAATTGAAAAATCTTATTCGGATTCTCCCTTTGTATATATATATATACACATACACACACCTCATGGGAGAGTGTTACAAGATCTTTTAATATTCTATCCCAAAATTTTAGAGCTTTCTCGTGCGTTTTGTTGGTGGGTCTAGTGGTGGTTTGGAGGGAGCCGTTGGTGCACCGCATCTTATTTCCTTGGTATTGTATTCTTGAGGAGGAGATTTTACCGGCCTCGTGCGTATAGGAGGCAATTCTTCCTTGAGTTAAGTGTGAAATCCTGCCTCGTGAAATATTGGTTTTATTTCTAAACTTCAAACCTCATTTTAAATAATTATAGTTGATTTATATTAAATAATTTGTTGTGATTTAAAGAAGATTTCCAATGGATTCTTTTATGTTTCTGGAACGGGGACATGTTAACGGGTTGGCAGGTTATTCAACAAGAAAATTTGGGATCGAGTTAGAGGAAACAAAAGAAGAGTTAGATCTAAGGAAAGAAATTTGGTGAACAGAGAATATCCCACATCAGTTATTTTGTTGTCTATCGGAATTGAAGAATTAACTGCTTACCTATGGGAGGTTGAAGGAATGGAGAGTAGTGGCGGATGAGGCAAGTTAGTTTGTTGTGGAGGGTGAGGAGATCAGGGGCCCTACCTTTTCTTTCATTGCCTGCATGTTGTTATGCAGCTTTAAAGGAAAGTTTTACAAGCCTTCAAGTGCTCGAGTTGCATGTCGGAATCACCTTTGGAGGAGTTGGAAGGAGCAACAAGGATAGACATGCCACGAGGAATGTTTGGAATTTAAGAGTACTCTATTTTTACTTTGACTTGATTTCCAAGTAATTGGAAGTCATAAGAGGGTTAGGATTATTGAGTTCTAGAGTATAAGCTTGTAATCCTATTAGGAATATGATTTCTTATATGATTATGAGCATTTTATTGTGTCTTTAAATAAGAGAGAGAGAGAGCTTTCAAACTTTGGAATGCCAATTTGAGTGAGAAGAGAGATAGAGAGCAAGAGTCAAGAGAATTGTACTTTATTTTCTTTATGGTAGAAGCTTTCTCAGTGGTGATCTAGTTTGATAAGGGGTGATCAAACACTTGAAGGTTGTAGGAGCATTACATCCATAGATCTAATGGTAAGATTTATCTCAAAAGACACATCATTCTCAATGAAGTCTTTTAATTGGAAGAATGACTTCACCTTGTGGGGGCATGCACGGTCCGAAGGGTTTGTGAATGATAAATCCCATCTTTGTAATGTGAATTTTTGATCGTTTAAATAATTTTGAACTCTTAAACATAGAGAACAACCGAGTAGAAAGGAAGTCTGAGTCAAACCACATGGAATCAAAATTGTTTAACTTGCTTCTTACTATCCTAAATTAACATATTTTTATTACTTTTGAATATTTCAATTTTTTATTTTTATAAGAGATAAAACAATGGAACCTAATGACAAATGCAAAATAGAGACTTCAACGTAATTCACATGAAAATAATTTTTTGAAATTATGTTATTTTTTAAATAAATTTCTTTTGAAATTGTGAAAATCGTAAGAAAATTGTTGGGCATACCTAACTATCTAAGACTCCTACCAAGTTTCACAAAGATAGGACTCGTAAAATGCAAATAATAAATTTGTGAAGAAGTTTAGGAGAATAGATGGTAACAATCTAAGGATCCAAATGAAAATTTTTTCTAATTTTTTTCTATTAAAAATGAACATATGAAATTTTGCAAATACCTAGGATAAAATTTTGGAATGTTATGCGATGCACGAAAATTAATATAAAATTTTGGAAAGGAAATATGATTATCTAAAGGTAACGTGAATATGCAAACTTGTAAACAAATCAACTACTAAGGAAACAAGCAAACAAATCAACTAATAAGTAAATGCAAACCAAACGTGCAAGCAACTGAGTAATAGAAGATTTTTTTTTCGTTATTGAAGAATTAAGCAATAGTCACCAACCAGAAACAAATAACTAAGTACTAAAATAGGAAATAAATGACGGAAAGGGAGAGAGAGCAAGGGATGAATGTAGTGGTAGAGTAACATCGTGTCAGTTGAAAAATATAACAAGTTGAAGCACGAATCAAAGTAATGAAAGATATGCATAATGTTTGGATTTATGTGAAAATCTCACTCCCAAGGAACGAGGAGAAAATCATGGAAAAAGCATCGTGTAGGTGTATTTTCTCTATATTTCTTCTCAAATGAATAGGTGAGGGATGCACGCCTATTTATCGGCCATCACATACAATGGAAAGTCCCACTCTACTATCTGGGACTAAATAACCACACTTACAACTCTCTCAACACTCACCCTCAAGTTAGAGTATGGAATACTCAGCTTGTAAAACAAATGCACTCTACACAGTAGAATAAACACCACTCTAGGCCGGTTCTTGCTTGTATGCAGAAACACAGGCTGGAGCTGCTAGACGAACTGTAGCTGGCTGTAAAGATTTGGTGCTGGTGGCTCCCCATTCAGTATCCCTGAAATTAGGTCTTCCTCTAAAGACCTCTAAGGTGGATCTCCTCTAGAGATCATGAAACTAGATCTTCCACATAAAAACCTAAAATGAGTCATTCCTCTGAGGACCTCGAAACTCTGGACCTCCTAGAGTTGGGTTTCTCATGTGGAGTCCATGAATAAAAGGGACTCCCAAACGGAGGTAACTGCAACAAGCTTCCACACTCCCCCATTCTCCCATACTTGTATGAGAGAAGATAATAACAATGACAAGAAAATAAAGCAATAAAAACTAGAGAAGACTTCTCCATCTTTTCTCTTAAGCATAAACCTCATCATTGATTTTTTTTTAGTTTTCTCTCTATCTCCTTTTTTCCAACCTTTTTCCCTTTTTTTTACTCTTTTTTCTTCTTTTTCTTTCTTCCTTCTTTTTCCTTTTTTTTCACGCCATTTTCTAAAACCTAACAAAGGATATAACTCAAACCTTCAAACAGCTGCCCTCCTAGAAGAACCTCGATCTTCACCGTAGGGTTCGGAGGAACCCAACATCCTTCACAGCACCCTCACGCTCCTTCTGCATAGCTGCCGCGCCACCTTGCCCACTCCGACCGACAACACCACCGTGTCTGCCTTCTCCTCATTGCTAACACCACGATCACAGAGGGGAGAAGACCAGCGACAGGGAGAATCGCATCCACCACCGTTTGCTGTCGCCACCACCACAAGCCACAACCGCCTCAAGGTGCTAAGGAGACGGTGGTGCGACTACCACAATGGATCTCCCTCTACTACTATTGATCGCTTCGCCACCACTGCACACTCTTCACCACATGTCCCCATCGCCCGCACATGCCCTGTCATGTGCACGTGTCGCCGCAACTGCAGGTCGCAGTTTGTCGCACAGACCCACCCCGATCATGTGGGCCTCTCCATTGCCTTCTTCTTCATCTTCTTCTAATTACCAATGCCTCTAATCTCGAGTGACAGCACCGTTGCTATGCCCTAGCGACTGTCGCCCATCCATCCATCGTCAGTGGCTTGATTTTCTCCTTACATGGAGAGATTGGGTTTCCCCTTCTCTCCCGAGATTGAAGACAATATGGAGACACATAGATCTCAAGAATAATAAATCCTAAGAACAAAACCCAAGAATGAACTGCTCTGATACCAAGTTGAAAAATATAGCAAGCAGAAGCATGAATCAAAGCAATAAAAGAGATGCATAACGCTTGGGTTTACGTGAAAACCCCATTCATAAGGACCAAAGAGACAACCACAGGAGAAGTGCCCCATGGGCGAGTTTTCTCTGTATTTCTTTTAAAATGAATAGGTGGGGGATACACGTCTATTTATAGGCCACCACACATAATGGAAAGTCCTACTTCACTATGTGGGACTAAATAGCCACACTTACAACACTCTCAACAGTGCCAAAGTAGAAGATTGGAGATAGCAAGTGGAGGCGGAGGAGAATGTCGGTAGCTGCTCGCTTGGTGGAGGAAAGGAAGAAGGTAACTTGAGCTACGAAGAATGATGAATGCCCCTTCTCTTAGGTCTTAAGGGGTATTTATAGGCTTTAAAATCCCAAAACTTATTAAGGACAAATGCATTCTCATAATAGGGATAGTTAGAGTCCCAATGGAACCAAAACTTCTCAAAATCCACTGTAGACCCATGAAACACACCCAAAATGGGCCCAAACTCATGCCTTCTAACCATTGGGCCCATGCACATTGTGCAGGAGAGAATAACATGTACCTGAGCTGCACACGCAGGGATTCTTCTTTGTGGCGCACCTCCCACATTGACATTATGCACATCTCTAGTCAACTCCCCAATGCCCCATGCCACATGTATTATTATTTTATTTCATTTTCTTCGTTTCATTCATTTTTTTTTCTTGCTTTTCTTTGTGTTTTTGCAAGGAGCTTCTTCTCAAAAATTACTCTTTCATCTGGAAACCATTCACTGAGGTCTTTCACCTCCAAATCCCACTTTTCACCTCTCTTGTGATAAAAAAAGTAAGGAAATTATCACTCATCATTAAATGTCAATAAATATATATATACTATGATATTTACAAAATAAATATCCAAAAAATACTAAAAATTAGGCATGTAAAATATATGAAATTATGAGTCAAACACATCAGCAAGTGAAGAATATCTTTGCTTGAGAGCGACACATTAAAGCTATGTAGAGGTAAGAAAAGAAGTCAGAGAAGTTAATGAACTAAGAGTGGTAAGAGAAGAGAAATTTTGCAAGTAGCATGATACAACTATTTTGGTGGATAACACCCTTCATGAGGTCATTGAATTAAATGATTCGATTGATTTCTGCAAGAAGTTTGAGAGCAAATAGAAGTCTATATCTTTAACAAACATGCTATCAATAAAAAAGGAGGTTATATGGTCTAAGAATGGCTAAAGGAACCAGATTGGAAGCGCACATAGACAAATTCAACAAGATCATAATAGATGTGTTGAAGGTGGAAAACTACGCATTCGCAATTGGATTCGAAAACCCATCGTAGTTCGAGTCGCGAAGAAATCCATTCAACAGATAAAATTTATACCGAAAAATCCATAAAGAAGTTCCAGGTCGAACATAGGGAAGCTACGTCGATCTCAAAATCCGTAATTATATTTTTTTTATATTTTTGTTTAAAAGGAGAAATAATCACAATGAAATCGCTATAGACAATAAGAGAGAGAGAGAACAATCACTTGGTATTAAATAATGTTTTTACAACTAAGAAAGAGGGAAATGATTACACTAGAAAGTGGGAAATTGTTACAATTAGATAGCAGGAAATTCTACTCTACAAAGCGATGAAAGAAAGCAGAGAGAAGTTATCCTCCTCAATGAATGCTTAGAGGACAAGCCGGATGGAGGTGACGCCTGGAAGACAAAGGACGAGGCAGGAAGAAGGAGGATGAAGTCAGAAGAATGGGAACGAGGCAGCATGTCGTCATCGTCGCAGGATCCACTTCCAGAACAGGGGCGAGAACTTGGTTTTAGCTCTTGAGGAGCATCCCGAGTGTGGAATAAGCTTCTCTTAAGCTTTGGAGAGGGAGAGAGGAGAAGGAAGGGATGAGAAATTCGTAGGGTAAGGGTCTCCTTTTATAATTGCAAGGAGTGGGGGCATTTTGGACATTTTAATTTCAAAAACATTAATATGGGACCTTTAGTGATGAACTTAAATGTCACTAAAGGTCCGTCGTGGGAGATGTGTGCGCGCACTGCGCACGCATGCTGCTCTTCTGCATCCTAACACACCCGAGCACGTTTAGGTGATCTTAGCCATTCGATCGTGAGATCGAACAGTCGAGATCGATCCTCAACCACGCCCGCTCTTCAGCTTCGCACAACCTGATCGCGTGTCAAATCTGGCATTAGGCAAGGTGCTAATCCCGCATAGGCCTGATTGGGCAATCAGCGTTGACCACAGACATTCATGCAGTCATGATTATTCGCCCACGCGCTACGAATGCGGATTCAAACGCACATCGCACGCTCGTGCAATGCGCTCGACCGCTGTGCTGCGACGACGACTTTGTCATGCGGAGGATTTAAGGTGCGCGATCACATGTTGAAAACCCTTTGGGGATGCAGCAGCAATCCTGAGGACCGATTGGGTGGCTGGGATGGCGCCATGTGGTGCCATCTTGGCTATCCATCTTCTGTGTGTTGTAAATGGTGCCATGGGTGTCAGATTAGATCGATTTTTGCATCGTTAGGCTGCAATCATCGATCCGAACCCATTCGGGCAATGGAATTTTTCGTCTGAAGTGTGGATTGGCACCATCTTGGCCCTTGATCTTTAGGATTCCTCGATCTCTATCTGGTGCTACTGATGTCCGATCAGGGTGATCTTGGAGTCGTTGAACTCCAATCGTTGCCCTGATCAGATCCGTACGGTTGGATCTTTGATCCGAGACCTCGATTAACAAGTTGCCCTATCCCTGACCATAAAAAGGAGACAATTACTATACAATTTATACAAGTTGACCTAGATGCATGATTATGCATGTTATGCAATATTTACAATGTATGATGCTAATATGACACTGAGAAAATGCATTAATAGACATTTTTGGCTATTTAAGTGTATGCACATCACACCCCCATGCCTATCTTTTGCTAGTCCCTAGCAAAAACTATATGCTATTTATAAAAGAATTAGGGTTGGATTACTTGGGCACAAGTCATTTTCAACATTAAGAAATTTTTACTTAGGACATGAACTTTCAAAGATACAACAGTGCTTGGGTATCTGCCAAAATGTAGACCGCCTCAAGTCCTCGCCTTATTCAAAGAAAGATCTCTTTTTCTTTTTTTCTTCTTTTCTAATTTTTTTTGGATTTTTGAGTTTTGGGTTGCAGAGTGGCTTTCTACAGCCACTCAACCCACCTAAGATTTGATGAGAACCGTAAGTTCTAAGCATCTTTTTGTGAATGTGATTGACTCGTTGATCGGCAATCAGAATGGACTTTAGGTTTTCACGCCCCTAGGTGACCTTAAAAAGAGTTCTGCCTAAAGGTGTATCTATACGACCGGTAGCTTTCTCCCTACTTTTATTTTTTTATGGGGTCAACACAAGGGTGAATCCAGTATATATCTCCCCGTCTTATTCTACTTCTCCGCCTCTTCCTAAGTGTTTTAGGAATTTTTATGTGCATTTCTTGATCTGGGATCCGGACAACCGGTCGATGAGCTGTTACCACCGACAACTTGCCAACTATACTCGTGCAGCGAAGTGTGGCTTATTTCTTTTGTTTCTTTTTCTTTCTTTTCTCCTTTTTCTTTTTCTTTTTATTTTCTTTTTGGACTTTCTTTTTCTTTTTTTTTCTTTTTTTTTTTAAGTAGGTGGCTTCCCTGGCCTAAGATTTACCTAAAGGCAATAAGAAGAGAGTGGTCATGTGACTAGGCTCTGGACAACCTACCTATGGGTTGTTACCCATAATAACTTGCCAGCCATATCACCCTAGAAAGTTCATTAGCTACCCAATTTCCATTAAAATCGTCGAACGAGTCAGTGACGAATAATGTGTTGATGCTTAGACTTAAAGTCCCCTCAAATCAGAGGGTGGGTTAATAAGTCATATACTTATCACCCAAAATTATTTAATCAAATTAAAATAGAATTCATGATGGCGAGGACTCGATAAACAAATCCACATTTTAGTGGATACCCGGGCTGATTAAGCCCAATGACCTGAAGGGTCTTAGTGTTCAGATCCTACTGTAATATTTCCTAAGATTGAAAGGTCTTAATGTCCAAGTATTCCTCCCTAATTTAATTTTTTTATTTATTTTTATGTATATATAAGAAAATAAATAGAATTTACAAGAATTCCACAGAGCTGACAAAATGATTCAGAAATGAATCCACCCCCCCATGCCTAGCTGATGCAATGTCCGCATTGAGAATAAAAGACATGAAAGGAAGGGTAGAATGTAGAAGATATCACCTAAATATGAAGCTCGGGTCAGCTCTGAGTCAGATTGTACAACTGATGAGTTTAATGCCATCAACTAGGCATAGTCCAACCAAAGAAGTCACAACATAGCTAGAGCAACCGTGTCTGAGACGGGTTCTGGAACAGTACGGTCAATAATAGTCTTCAGACATTGACCATTGACTTTGAATGAATTACCCATCTTCGGGTCAGAGATCTGAACAGTCCCATTTGGAAATATCTAATCGATAATGAACGGGTCATTCCATTTTGACCTAGTTTACCAAGAAAGAGTTTAAGTCGAGAATCAAAGAGCTAGACTTTCTGGTTCAACTCAAAGCTCTTGCGGGAAATCAATTGGTCGTGAAGAGCTTTGGTCAGAGCCTTGTAGATGTTGGCATTCTCGTACGTGTCATTTCTAAGCTCCTCCAACTCAAATAGTTGGAGTTTCCTGGTCTTCCCAGCTAAACTCAGATCTAGATTACATTGTTTGATTGCCCAGAATGCTCTATGTTCAATTTCTACGGGTAAATGGCATGCCTTTCCATACACCAGATGAAACGGAAACATGTTGATGGGCATTTTATATGCCGTATGGTAGGCCCAAAGAGCATCCTCAAGCTTTTGAGTCCAGTCTTTGCGATCAAGCCTAACCATTTTCTGCAGAATATTCTTGATCTCCCAATTGGAGATCTCGGCCTGTCCATTCGTCTCGGGATGGTAAGGTGTGGAGATTCTGTGATAAACCCTGTATTTTGTCAGTAAATTATAGAATTGGGCATTAGTGAAATGAGTGCCACCATCACTGATGATGGCCCTCAGAATCTCGAACCTCCTGAAGATGTTCTTCTTGACAAAATCGATGACCACCTTGTGGTCATTGGTTCAAGTGGGAATAGCCTCGATCCACTTGGACACATAATCAATAGCAACGAGAATGTACTGGTGTCCAAATGAAGGGAGGAATGGTCCCATGAAATCGATGCCCTAAATGTCAAAGATTTCGAAAGGAAGAATCGGGTTTAGAGGCATCATATCTCTCTTAGTTATGCTCCCAAGTGTCTGGCATTGGGAACATGACCTCGAGAAATCCTGGGCATCCTTGAATAAAGACGGCTAATAGAATCCAGATTGCAGAATTTTTGCAACCGTCTTTTTCCCGGAGAAGTGTCCACCACACACAGATGCATGGCAGAACTCGAGCATACTCTTGAATTCATTCTCCAGAACGCATCGGTGAATAATCTGATTAGAGCCGATGCAGTACAGTTCAGGGTCCTCCCAGAAGTAATATTTAGCCTCAGAGTTGAGTCTATCCCATTGTTGCTTGGTCCAATCCTGGGGGATTTGACCAACGGCCAAATAATTAACGATGTCAGCAAACCACGGGGTTTGGACACATGAAACTGTAAGGATAGTCTTGTTCGGAAAAGTATCAACAATCGGAATGTCCGAACGAGAAGAATCACTCAGAAGTCTCGACAGATGATTCGCCACCGCATTCTGTACCCCAGATTTATCCTTGATTTCAAGATCAAAGTCTTGAAGCAGAAGAATCCATCGAATAAGCTGGGGTTTGGCATCCTTCTTGGCCAAGAGATGTCTCAAGGCTGAGTGGTCAGCATAAATGATGACGTGAGACCCTAAGAGATAAGCCATAAATTTCTCCAAAGCAAACACTACAGCTAGTAATTCCTTCTCAATAACAATGTAATTCCTCTGGGCCTCGTCCAGAGTTTTACTAGCGTAGTAAATGATAGAGGGCTTCCTGTCAATCTTCTAACTCAAAACAACCCCAACCGCGTAATCAGAAGCATCGGTCATGATTTCGAATGGGGCTGTCCAAACCAGTGGTTTCAACACGGAAGCATAAGTGACTGCCGTTTTAAGAAAATCAAATGCCTTACGGCATGATTCATTGAAATCAAGCGGTGTTTCTTTGGCAAGAAGTTTGCTCAGAGGACGAGAAACCTTAGAAAAGTCCTTGATGAATCTCTTGTAGAATCCCACATGACCAAGAAATGATCGAATTTGTTTGACAGATGTGGGAGGAAGAAGTTTAGCAATAGCATCAACCTTAGCTTTGTCCACTACGATTCCTCGTTTAGAGATTACATGACCTAAGACGATGCCTTCTTGTGTCATGAAATGACTCTTCTCCCAGCTAAGGACCAGTCTTGTTTTGATGCATCGTTTAAGGATCATTTCAAAATTAGCTAGAAAAGAGTCAAACGATTCTCCAAAAATAGAGAAATCATCCATGAAGACTTCCATAAACTCTCCCACCATGTCAAAGAATATGGCCAGCATATACCTTTGAAAAGTCGCAGGTGCATTGCATAAGCCGAATGGAATCCTACGAAAAGCAAAGGTTCCGTAGGGACAGGTGAAAGTTATTTTTTCTTGATCCTCGGGATGGATAGGGACTTGGTTGTATCCTAAGTATCCATCAAGGAAACAAAAG
This sequence comes from Thalassia testudinum, assembly GCA_037157565.1. Taxonomy (NCBI): domain Eukaryota; kingdom Viridiplantae; phylum Streptophyta; class Magnoliopsida; order Alismatales; family Hydrocharitaceae; genus Thalassia; species Thalassia testudinum. The sequence continues at coordinate 3,612,851 of JAZHRO010000080.1, forward strand.
CACTTCTGCCTGACTAGTCTTTCAAGGATTTGATCAATAAAAGGCAAAGAGAAATGATTCTTTTTCGTGGCTGTGTTCAGCTTCCTATAATCAATACAAACTCTCCAAGAGGAAGCTGAACGAGTTGTGACAGATTCTCCTGTCTCGTTAGTCACAATGGTAGTCCCAACTTTCTTGGGAACAATTTGCACGGGACTTACCCAATGACTATCAGAGATCAGATAAATGATTCCTGCATCGAGCCACTTGATAATCTCCTTCTTGACCACTTCTCGTATATTCGGATTTAATCTCCTCTGCATCTAGCGAGAAGGGTGGGATCCATCTTCCAAAAATATTTTGTGATTACAGTAAGATGGCTCGATCCCCCTAAGGTCATGAATGGTTCAACCAATTGCCTCCTTGTATTCCTTTAGGACCTTAATCAGTTTAATCTCTTGCTCCTTTGTTAATTTAGCACTGATAATCACAGGGAGCATCTTATGTGGTCCTAAAAATTGATATTTCAGATTCTCAGGCAATGGTTTCAGTTCAAGATGGGGCAGGTTGATGATTGAAGGTAAGGAAGATGCCGATGAAGACTCATCAAAAGGAAGAGATTGAGAGTGAATAAAATCAATAACCTCTTCAGAAGGTGGCGAGTTTTCCATAGAGGGTTGCAGGTCCAAATCATCATCAGAGGAGGAACTTTCAAATGCAGAAACCACCATACAAGTTTCAATATTCATGTTATCGTCCTCAAGTTCCTCAATAAATCCACAATCCTCAAATATGTTAATCGCCTTAAAAATATCTAATTTCATTCTTTGATCTCTAAAGGCGATTTCCATGTTACCGCTCTCACAGTTAATGTTGGCCTTGGCGGTAGCCAAGAACGGATGCCCCAAAATGATGGCCGTTTTCTTCAGATTTTCAGGTACATCCATGTCAAGGATAAGGAAATCTACAAGAAAATAGAAATCCTTAACCTTGATAATAATATCTTCAACAACACCTCACGGATTTGTGACCGAACGGTCTGCTAACTGCAACGTTACTGAAGTCAACCGAAGTTCACCTAATCTGAACTTCTCGTAAAGAGAAGTCGGAATTAGGTTAATGGATGCACCCAGATCCAGTAGTGCTCTATCAAACGTGTAATCTCCAATGACACAATAAATCAGAGCACCTGGATCTCTCTTTTTCTGAGGGAGGTGGTGCAGGATAACAGGACTAGCCTGCTCGGAGAGTACCACCTTCCTCGGAATAGATTCTCTCGACTTATGCTTCTATGTACATAAATCCTTTAAAAATTTTGCGTAAGCTGGTATATGTTTGATAGCGTCAAGGAGTAGGATATTGATCTTGACTTTCTTGAAAATATTCAAAAGCTCCTCATTACTATCAACAGACTTCTTCTTCCTTGATCTAATCAAGGCCTCAGGAAAAAGAACATGAGTTAGATCTTCATAATCAGGTTCCTAAGCCTTGATTTCTTCTCCAGAGTTCTCCTTTCTCTCCTCAGGCTCTTCAAGATTCGGTAAATCAGAATAGTGTGGCTGTAGATCCTAAGTTTGTTTACCACTCCTCAAGGTAACAGAATTAGCAGATTCATACGGGTTTGGGTCTTAGGGAGGGTTAGGAAAGATTGGAGGGGCTTCATTAGCCAAGAACCGTTGATTTGAGGAAGAAGAAGAGGAAGTACCCTGCTCAACCACCTGAGCATGTGCGTGTAGGTCCCTCTGATTCCAACACCCATGGGCTTGATTACCCGGATTCTGGATATTACGCGGGTTGGGTACAGGTTGAGATGGTAAAGATATAGGTTGATGAGAATTAGTAATGAACCCATTTTTCAAGTTGTCCAGTGAGGTTTTCATTTACTACATCAGCTTGAGCATAGATCCATGCATCTCTACCATTTGTCGATTTAAATCAGCCTGCCCTACGGGTTGAGAGGCATTCTAAGTTGGCTGATTGACCTGATTCGGGGGCAGCTGAGTGTAAGCGTGACCCTGACCCATTGGTCGTTACGGAGCATAGTTGCTGGGTCGGAATTAGGTCTACTGCCCCGGGTTTTTCTAGGAAAAGTTAGGGTGGTTCCTCCAACCTAAATTATAAGCATTAGAGTAAGGGTTGGACCTAACATTCTCCTATACAGCATAGACATCCTCATAGGGTGAGGATGGAGAGAAAGAAAGGGAGGGATTAGAGAAACTAGGATCAAAAGCCCCAGTTTGGAACCCATGGGGTTCCGAATAATGCTAACACACAGGTTGAGTCGCATCAAGTTAATTCACGAACTCCCATCCAATTAGCCCATAGTTGTGGGCTATTTAAGTATTTAAGTGCCTACACATTACGTTAATTCTAACATTTATTTAGCATAATTAGGATGCAAATAGATTAATTCATAGTTTTAATTTAATTACATAATCCATACATTGCATTCATATCTTAAGTGCATTTAGAATTAGCTTAGAATAGCATTCATCTAATTAGATAACCAATTAGGTACATTGTTTTCATTAACATAGAAGTTGAGGGTCTGTACATAAATGACCCTAATATTTTAACATTATTTTCTTTATTCTTCTTCTTTCAGAACGGCTGGCTGTCGCTCCAACGCCCGGCTGCTGCAGTGAAGAAGCCATTCAAGGGGGAGCGGATGTGGTGGATCTGGTCGGGCGGCTGATTTCAAACTTGTGCAGGCCACTACAAAAGGAGGAGGGAGGCAGCCAAGCTCGGGAGACCTCCGCCACCGACCCACCACTGTGCAGAGAGAACCTCTCTCTTCCACTCCACACTGCCGGCCTCTACTATGGCGACGAGTCTCCATCACCGTGGGCGTGTGGTGTGACAGGCCACACCGCCATCCGGAGCTCGCCGCATCACCGTGAGCACCTTAGCGTGCATCCCCCTAGCCGTCATCGCCGACCACCATCACTGAGCTGCTGAACAGCCACCCTCTCAGTAACTTAAGACGTCTGGGAAATTTCCCAGACGTCTGAAGTTACCCGCTCACTTCCATCGCAGCCATTTCCCCGCGCCTACAGACCACCGCAGCCATCTCCACGCACCTGCAGACAACCACATCCATGCCTCCAACCGCGCCTGCAGACCACCGCAGCCACGCTTTCCCCGCGCCTGCAGACCTCCGCAGCGCCAGCCGCACACGCCAGCCGCAGACCCACCGAGCACGCCTCCGCCCGCGCTTGCAGAAGCGCCTGCAGCTTGTGCGCCCACGCCAATCGTGCCAGTGCCCTCCGCAGACCCTCCGCCCACGCACAACCGCCTGCAGACCGCCACCAGCAGCACCTCCGCCGGAGCTCGTCCGGCCACCTCCAGCCGCCGCGCGACTCGCCGCCACCACCGATTCAAAGCTCTTGGTCCAAGGGACCTCCTCCGAGCTTCCCTCGCCCGGCCATCGGTTCCTCGTCGCGCAAGACAACGGGGAAAAATTCCCCTGTTTTGCTACAGTAAACCGTCAATTAAAATTTACATTTTCTGCCATTGCCACATTTTAATCATATTTTATTGACTCTGCATTGCGGAAAATATCTTATAGTTTCTCATAATTGCCATTTCAGCATTGTTTCTTGCTTAAACCTTAATCTAAAGGCAATCTTGGCTTGGTTCTTGTCCAAATTGACTACGAACAAACATTTTTAAGTGGCGCGAATTTTAATACGTTATTGCCTCCCTGTGGATACGACCCGCTCCTCTGCGAGTGGTTATTTCTTGTTAAAAATTGATTAGTCGATTTTTCCACCACATTAAACTACAAACGACTTAAAAGCGAAAGATCGACCAGTCAAGGAGCTCTCGATGAATGGAATCCCGAATTCTAGGATTGAGTGGATCGAGAGTTTTTCATTGAGTTTCCAGCCATCCACTCCTCCATTCTCTTAGTAACCAAGTCCACCTTATCAAGTTTATTACAAATTAATTCCATATCGAATGAATGAGAGTCGTGGACTTCATTAACATTCGATCTAGGCTGCTGGGATCGGTTAAAAGTATCCATGGAGGCATGATTGATCGAATTCTCGCTCATCTCCTTAAACAAATCATTCACACTATCTGCATCTTTGTTAAGGAAATTGCCTCCACAAGAAGTGTCCACGTGATTTCTGAGTTGTTCAATCAACCCGTGGTAGAAGATCTGCACAAGTTGCCATTTCAGCACCTCGTGGTGTGGACACCTCCGTAATAAGTCCTGGAATCGCTCCCAGGAAACATGAAACTGCTCCCCCGGCCACTAGGAGAAGGTAGTAATTGCCCGTCTCAAAGCATTGGTACGTCCGACGGGGAAGAATTTCTTCAGGAAGGTCGATTTCAAATCATTCCAAGTTGCAGTTGGTCTTCCTATAGTCATGTACCAATGAGCAGCTTTATCCCTAAGAGAGTAGGGGAAGAGCCTCATGATCATCTGCTCCTCATTCACGTTTTGTGCCTTGGTGGTCTGGACCAAAGTGGTTAAGTCCTCCAAGTGTTGAAATGAATCTTCAGAGCCAAGCCCATGGAAATGTTTGATCAAGCTTAACACCTGGGGCTTGATTTCTACGTCTCCAACAGGAATCTAGATGTCGGGATGTTCCCCGTAATTTGAATGATCATAAAAATCCTTCAAGGGCTGAGCGCCCTACATTATCTGGAACCATTCTTGCATTCTTTGCATTTGTTAAAGATGTCTTTGAAATACCTCCTGTGGATCCTGAGGTAGAGGAGGCTGTTGATCGGCCATGGGATCAATTTGGCCAAAACCCAATCTACGCCTCCTAGAATACTCTAGTGGTCCTTCCAATCAGGGATTCAATGACCTCTTTCCCAGCATAAACTAGGAAAAAGTCGGAAGGACTGGGAATAAGAACCCTGCAATACAACAAAATAAGCCTGTCCTTAAGTGGGGTAGCCTAAGGATCTACAAACTCTCAGAACCCGCCTTAAGATTATAGATGATTTACTCTACTTGCGTATGCTCAATCTAACCAGTTAGAAGGAGGGACTAGGGAGAAGGTTCTTCCTTTAGCTTGTGCCTCCGGTTCCTAGTGTACCCCCCAGCTGCGGTCGTTTGATGCTACTCCCCTAGTTAGACATCAGATTGATCAGTACAAGTAAGTTAATCATAAACAATCTCAAACTAGGCCCCAAAGAGTGAATCAGTCCTTAAGGCCAATGTCTACTTGATTTTATTTAGGCCTGGGATTGTAGTGCTTATGGAATGTGGTGGGCCCTTAAAATGGGTTGTGCCCTTAATAATCCATTAAGTATGTGTGAGTGCATGCACAACCAGGGTTTTCAAGCAAGATTATTTGTGATGAGTAGATTTTACGGTTCAAATCTTGCTTAAGTAGCTTTTAGGATTTAGAATTAGGTTTAATTCAATCAAGTTTGAGGCAGACCAGGTTTTCAAGCATGGGTGAAGATCACTTTCCTTTTGAAATCAAAAGTAAAGTGGAGTGCCTGGTATTGACCTAAATTGAAAACCCTAAGGGGAAGCTACTTGGTGAGTTGATTTTATGTTGGGTGGTGCGGCCCAAACAATTCAAACAATTGGCCACAATTGCACCACTAAGTTAGGCATACAAAATGATTAACCTAGACTAATTTCTACTCTTTTATATGTTAATTTGTGTGTACCAGTTCCACATATTAGAATCCAGTTGAGTAGAAGAAAATCAATTTGGTTAAGTGCCTTGAATGTGGGTGTACGTTGTGTGTATGTTGAATTACCCCACAAAAATATCTTTTTGTTGATTTTTTTTTATGCGAGGGTGAAATGAATGTAGGTGGAAATCCAAGCAACCAAACTAATCTTAGGATTTATGCAAACACCTAGGCTAATTGGAGTTTGAATTAATGTGGTGAAATGAAATATATGGAGGGGATAAAATGGGGAGCACTTACAGTTGTCTTCAACTATACTTTACTCCGATCTACCGCTTGACGATTCCCTGATCGAGGTATCTACAAAACAATAGACAAGAGATAAAGCAAGTTAGAAAATAGTAAATTGCGTACAATGCAAAAAGAAGATCGAAAAATCGTTGCCTCCCCGGCAATGGTGCCAAAATGTTGAAGGCGGAAAACTATACGTTCGAATTGGATTCGAAAACCCGTCGTTGTAGTTCGAGTCGCAAAGAAATCCGTTCAACAGATAAAATTTATACCGAAAAATCCGTAAAGAAGTTCTGGGTCGAACACAGGGAGGCTACGTCAATCTCAAAATCCGCAATTATATTTTTCTATATTTTTGTTTAAAAGGTGAAATAATCACAATGGAATAGCTATAGACAATAAGAGATAGAGAGAGAGAACAATCACTTGGTATTAAATAATGTTTTTACAGCTAAGAAAGCGAGAAATGATTACACTAGAAAGTGGGAAATTGTTACAACTAGAAAGCAGGAAATTCTACTCTAGAAAACGATAAAAGAAAGGAGAGAGAAGTTATCCTCCTCGACGAATGCTTGGAGGACAAGCCATACGGATGCGATGCCTGGAAGATGGAGAATGAGGCAGGAAGAAGGAGGACGAAGTCAGAAGAACGGGAATGAGGCAGCCCGTCGTCGTCGTTGCAGGATCCACTTCCGGAACGGGGGCGAAAACTTGGTTTTAGCTCTTAAGGAGCATCCCGGGTGTGGGACAAGCTTCTCTTAAGCTTTGGAGAGGGAGAGAGAAGGAAGGGATGAGAAATTTGTAGGGTAGGGGTCTCCTTTTATAGTTGCAAGGAGTGGGGGTATTTGGACATTTTAATTTCAAAAACATTAATATGGGACCTTTAGTGACGGACTTAAATGTCACTAAAGGCCCACCGTAGGCGACGTGTGCGCGCTCTACGCACGCCCACTCCTCTTCCATGCCCTAACTCACCGACGCATGTTTGGGTGATCTCAGCCGTCCGATAGTGAGATCGGTCAGTCGAGATCGATCCTCACCCGCACTCGCTCTTCAGCTTCGCACTGCCTGATCACGCGTCAGATCTGGTGTGAGGTGGGGCGTCTGATCCCGTGTACGCCCGATTGGGAGATCAGTGCCATCCGCATCCAATCACGCGAACACGATTATTCGCCCACGCGCTGCGGATGTGAATTCGAACGCACGTCGCACAGTCGCACAACACCCTCGACCGCTGTGCTACAACGGCGACTTTGTCGAGCGAAGGATTTAAGGCATGCGTGCTTGCGGCCGTTGGATCAAGATCCAACGACCCAGATCACGCATTGAAAACCCTTTGGAGATGCAACGATAGTCCTGAGGGCCGATTGGGCGACTGGGATGGTGCCACGTGGCACCATCTTGACCGTCCATCTTCTGTGTGTTGTAGATGGTGCCACGAGTGTCGGATTGGATCGATTTTCACGTCATTAGGCTGCGATCATCGATCCGAATCCATCTGTGTGGTCGAATTTATCGTCTGAAGTGCAAATTGGCACCATCTTGGCCCTTGATCTTTGGGGTTCCTCGATCTCTATCTGGTGCTACGGATGTCTGATCAGGGCGATCTTGGAGTCGTTGAACTCCAATCGTTGCCTGATTAGATCCATACAGTTGGATCTTCGATCTGAGGCCCCAATTAACAAGTTGCCCTGTCCCTGGCCATAAAAAGAGACAATTACCATACAATTTATACAAGTTGACCTAAATGCATGATTATGCATGTTATGCAATATTTACAATGTATGATGCTAATATGACACTAGGAACATGCATTAATAGACATTTTTGGCTATTTAGATGTATGCACATCAGGATTTAGTTGCTTTTAATGAGAAGATTGAGAATAGGGAGACATCTCTTAAAGAAGGGGAAAAAACATTGCTATGGTTGAGTTAACTTGCATCTTCTTTTGATTATATAATAACGACGTTTCTTTGTGAGGAGACAATCACGCTCGACTTAACTATTGCTTTGCTACTTATGAGAGAGTTACGATGGAAGCATGTAGACAAAGCAATGCTTAGGGATGATCAAGTGTTGATTGTTGAGAGTAGCCAAAGGAGATCGAGGGGAAGGATAGGTAGAGGATGATCCAAGTTGTGGGGACCCTATACATGCTTCTATTGTAACAAGGAGGGTCATATGATAACCAATTGTCCAAGATGTGAGGAAGGTGATAAGATGAAGAAAGGGATGGAGAAAATCCAAAGGAAAATGAAGTTTGATGTTGTCTCAAACTTAGATGACTCCATGCTTGCTATCTTATTAGGAGACATGGTAACCAAGTTAATGATGAAAGATAAGCCAGATTCAAGATGGTTGTTGGATTTGCAAGTTCATATCACTTGTGCTCATCTAGGGAGGAGTTTAGCACGTCAAGTATACTAGTTTAATGAAGGAAGCACAGTCAGGTTGGTAGGTGGAGAGGTCCACAATGTTACAGGAGTAGGATCAATGTGATTCCATATGTTTGACGAGAAGGTACAAACTCTGCAAGGTGTTAGACATGTGCTTACTAATAAGAACTTGATTTTACTCGGAACTCTATGTTGGGTTTGAGAACCTAATGGCATTAATTGGCATGCAATTGTTATATAGTGACATGGGAATTCATGTTGAAATCAGTGAAATTTAGGAGAGGTTTTTAGTTCCATACTGGAAGTGGACAAACCTCTTGGTGAATGTAAAAGTCTTTTGTCTTCCATGGCTTATGTAATAAAGAGTGAAGTGGGGCTAGGGAGCACGATGCACACGCGTACGCCCTGGCCCAACTCCGCTTAGACTCGGGCTTGGGTGAGAATTAATTTGGAACTTGAAACTTGGACTCTCATGCTACAGATTTTTAATCTCACGATTTTGACTTGGATTGGTCAATCAAAAGGTAAAATTGATCAATCAATGAGTTAAGTTTGGTCAATTAATTGGTTTTGCCGACAAAAAAGTTAAGTTTAATCGATCAATTGATTTTTAGTCGATCAATTGTTGTATTTCCGTAAAACAAAAATTTCCATAAATGTTTGGTCATGGGCTCTATATAAGGGCCATGAGGGAGCTCTCATTTGACATACAATAAGAGTAAAAAAGTTCTCTCCAATCTCTCCCCCTCTCTCTCGTTCATGTCTCTCTTTCTTGGTGTATGCATCCGACGTGAGATTGGTAGAGAAATCTCCAATCACTTTTGTTGATCTTACACAAGGAGATTGAGAGATCCACAAGAAGTTTTTTGTTGATCAAACCGTTAAATTGATATATCAAAATTGCCTCGGCTTCGTTCTCCTGAGGTGATTTTTTAGGACATCTAAGATCAAAGTGCGCCAAATCTTAGAGGTAGATCATCGTATCCTACGAGTTCATCGGACCCCAACGCACCAGTATTATGGAGGGCAATACCTTCTCTAAGGGAAGTCCTTAATGAATGCTTCGATCGGAGTAATCTCTAAACTTTCTTCGTGTTGTTTATTTATGTTATTTATTTTATTCTGGATCTTGCCAAATCATATTTAACTTACTTGATTTAATGTTTCTGATCTATATGAAAACATTGGAAATGCATATGTTCTTATTTATTTATTTGCATTATGTGCTTATTTCAACAATCTTAGAGAAGGTATTACTTAGATCTAACATATTTGGAATGTCGAAAATGACTTTCAAATCATGTGTAAACTTATCTGGTATGTTCGAGAAATTTGGTGAGCAAAATTTCAAGCATTGACAACAACGTATAAGAATTTGGTTGACCACCATTGGTTTGATCTCAGCATTGGAGATCAATTGCCCGATTTTGGATAAGGAAAAACCCACTGCTGAAGGCCAAAAGGTGATGGATGTGCGGAATGAGCACAACTTATTTGTCATGGTTGCATCTTATTGGCATTATCCAATGTGATGTTTGATGCATTCATCACATCCACATCCACTGCGAAGGGGCTATAGGAGGAGTTGGGCAAGAAGTATAATATTGAGAATCTTGATATTGAAAAATACTCTGTCACAAAGTTTCTTAAATTTCAAATGGCTGAGGGTAAATCGATATCGGAGTAGGCAGACGAATTTCTATTATTGCTCCATGATTTAGCAGAGGCTGAAATGAAACTTCCTGAGAAGTTTCAAGTCATATCTATCATTGAGAAATTCACTAAATCTTGGGAGGACTTCGGGATAATTATCAAGCATAGGAAGGAAAAGATTTCTTTAGATGACTTGATGATAGCCATTGCTATTAAGGAAGAGCATAGGAAATAGAAACCTGAATGCCATGACATCTAAGGGCAAAAAGAATAAAAATAAGAACAATAAAAACAAAATGAAAGCCAAACCCAAGATCCAGAAGAAATTCATGAACAAACCATGCTGGCACTGTGGGTAGGTTGGGCATTGGAGAAAGGATTATTCTTCTAATAAAGTTCAGTAGAATACCACATATGGGAATCCTCAGGTGAATGTGGTCACCGAAGAGACCGGGCCTAGCGATAGGTATGTCTTAATAAAGCCTGAACTCTATGTTATTTACAACCCTACTGAATAGCTCATGGATACTGGAGCTAATGTACATATTTGTACTGATAGATCATTCTTTTCTTCCTATCAGGCTTATAGTGGTGGGACTGTGCAAATGGGGATTGATTCTATAGCCAAGGTGTTGAGATCTGGATGCATTGACTTGAGGTTTTTCTCGGGCAGGTCTGGACACTGCACAAGGTGTTGTACGTTCCTGTTGTAAAAAAGAATGTTCTTTCTAGTTCCTTGTTCATTAGAGAAGGTTTTGAGTTAAACTTTAAATGTAATAATGTTGTTATCTTGAGACATCGAATATTTTATGAAAAGGGTTACTTGGAAAATTTTAGAGTGAGATGTGATGTGCATGTATCATGTAGAAATATTCTAAATAATATTAGTTTTCATTCGATTCAATTCGTTTACAATAATATTGAATTTTGTGATATATGGCATGGTAGATTGGATCATGTAAATTTCAATTCTTTAAAAAGAATGATAAAATTAAATATAATTCCTGAACACACTATAGATAAAACTAAGAAATGCGAGATATGTGTGTAGGCTAAACAAACTAGAAAGCCTTTTCACTCTATTACTAGCGATACTGAGGTTCTAGATTTGGTGCACACGGATATCTGTGAGTTTAATGGTGTGTTGAGGGACAATAAAAAGTATTTTATCACCTTTATAGATGACAATGGTAGATACTGCTATGTGTATTTGTTTAAGTCTAAGAATGAGGTATTAAGTAAATTCCTCATCTTTAAGAAAGAAATAGAAACACAAACTAAGAAAACTCTTAAGAGACTGAGGTCAGATAGAGAAGAGGAATATACGTCCAACTTATTTGATGAATAGTGTCAAGCTTTTGGTATAGTGCATGAAGTGACGGCCTCATATTTCCCTCAATCTAATGGGATAGCAAAGAGAAAGAATAAGACTCTAACTAACATGGTTAATGCTCTGTTGCAAAGCTCAGGATTACCTACTTACTTGTAGGGGGATGCTTTGAATACAACATGTCATATTCTAAATATAGTTCCCCTCAAACATAAGGAAGGTAGTCCATTTAAGATTTGGAGAAACAGGAAATCAAGTTTGAAATACCTCAAAGTGTGGGGCTACTTTGTAAAAGTGGTTGTCCCAAAACACAAAAGAAAGAAGCTTGGACCTAAGACAATTGATGCTGTCTTTCTGAGTTATATTGATAATAGCTATGCCTATAGATTTTTTTTTATAAAATCTGAGATTTCAGGCATAGATGTCAACACTATTGTGAAGCTTCGTGATGCTACATTTTTTGAGAATGCCTTCCCTATGAAAACTAAATTACCTCAAAATATATGACTTCAAATGATTTATCCACCAAATCTGATTCTATTCTTGATCAAGTGGAAAGGATGTCTAATGTGAGGGCTAGCTCTTCATGTTCTGAACCCAATCAATAAGAGAGTCTAAACCTAAGAGAAGTAAAAGACCAAGAATTGCCAAGGATTTGGGAAGTGATTTTATCGCTTACAAAATCAAGGGTGATCCCCCCACTTATCGTGATGCTATAGCTTCTTCTGAAGCTAAGCATTGGAAAGATGCCATTAAGAATAAGATTGACTCAATCATCTCTAATGACACTTAGGAGTTGGCTGGTTTACCTCCAGGGTGTTCTACTATTGGGTGCAAGTGAGTGTTTTAGAGAAAATTCAAGCCTCACGGATCTATTAAAAAGTACAAAGCTAAACTTGTTGTCAAGGGATTCAAGCAAATTGAAAGAATCGATTATTTCGATACCTATTCTCCAGTAACTAGGATACCACTATCTGGATGCTTATTGCATTTGCTTCTATTTATGATCTCGCTATCCACTAAATGGATGTGAAGAATTCCTTTCTTTATGGTGATCTTAAGGAGGAGATCTATATGGACTAGCTTGAGGGATTTGTAGCTCCTGGGAATGAGAAAAAGGTTTATAAGCTTGTTAAATCTCTTTATGGTTTGAAACAAGCACCCAAGCAATGGCATGAAAAGTTTGATAAGACTATACAATCCTTTATCTTTGTAGGTCACAAATCTAACAGGTGTGTCTACTCTATGATTAAGGATGATATGCATATTGTCCTATGCCTATATGTAGATGATATATTATTGTTTGAATCTGCTATTAGAATTGTGAATGAAACTAAGTTGTTCTTGAGTAGTAAGTTTGAGATAAAGGATATGGGTGTTACAAATGTGATCATAAACCTCAAACTAATTCGATCAGCAGAAGGGATAGCTATTTCTCAATCTCATTATGTTGGGAAGGTTCTTGATAAATTTGGCTATGAAGATTGCAAGGTTGTAAGCACTCCTTTTGATTCATCAAAAACTCTTTATAAGAACAAAAGTGGTGTATGTTACACAACTAAGATATTCACAGATTATAAGAAGCTTAATGTATTTAGCTAACTATACTAGACTAGATATTTCTTTTTCCATGTCTAAGTTGACTAAATACACAAGTTGTCCTGACCATACTCATTAGGATACCTTAGACCAAGTACTTAGGTATTTAAAGGGAACTATTTCCCTTAATTTGTATTATGGAAAATATCCTTCAGTGTTGGAAGGATATAGTGATGCAAGTTGGATCAGTAAAATGGAGGATTCTGGGAGTAATGGTATTACAGGGTATTTCTTTACACTCAAAGGCATGCAATCTCCTGCCAGTTTGCAAAACAAACCATTTTAACCTGGTCTACCTTTGAGGCTGAGCTATGTGCTTTGGACACCACTGGAATTGAGGCTGAATGGCTAAAGGGACTTCTTACAGAAATCCCTATGATGGGTAAGTCAATTCATACGATATCTTTGCATTGTGATAATGTGACTGCTATAACAAAGATTAAGAGTTTAAAGTTTAATTAGAAAATAATGAGACATATCCAAATCAGACTCAAGTCTGTAAGGGATTTAGTATCTCGAGTGATTGCTGTGGAATTTATAGGATCCAAGGATAACATAGCAGATCCGTTTACTAAAGAACTTGATAGATCTTTAGACCTTAATTCTAGACTTGGGATGAGACTGAGACCCATTGGGAGTTCACTCGCATTAGCAACCCAACCTAATTGAGTGGAGATCCCACAAAGTAGGATCAATGTGGTAACAGGAAGTATATGGGGAACTGGTTGGCACTCATTGTTAGATGTTTTTGCGTTTGAGTCCAATCCCTGGAACCCTGAGTGCCTTAAGCTGTAAATTTAGGAAGCGTAAAGGCTCTGAATGGGTTCATGCCTTTATGGTAAGATGTGAGTAGTTCATCCTTGGAAAACACCACCTATGTGAGTGCTGATGTGGCCTGTAGGTAAGGGGGTGGGTGATGAGAGCCTCATCATGAGCCATAACTAGCTCATTTTGACCCAATAAAGAAGATAAAAGCTCCTACATAACCTAGAAGAAGGCTTAACTGAAGGAACAAGTGCTCTGAGAAGAAAACATGAAATAAAGGTTAAAACTGCAATTTTACCATTGCAGTACATAAACGGGATTTCTCAGAGGCAAAACATAGGTCAAATGGTCTAAATAAGATAAAAAAGTGGGTTGAGTCAATCAGAAATGGGTTTATGTGCAATCTAAGAATTAAATGACACTTGGTAACCCTAAAACAAACCTGCTTAAATTAACAAGGTTTCGGTCAGGATAAAAATCAAGTAAACCCTCTAAGAAGCATGGAAAAACATCCTCTAGGGTTGAGAACACCTAAGTTGGCCTTTGGAACCCAGTTTGACCTAAAATAGGGTCCCAGCTCTTCAATTAACCTAATCTGGGTTTTTACGCAAAATGTCCAATCAAACGTGGTCAAACCTAAAATCCAACTTCACCATTGGATTCCTTAGGTAAAAATAAGGTTTGTACCAAAATTTGAACCTAAGGGGAGATCATCTTGACCTACTTTGCAATTCAGTACACCCATATCACAATTTGGTCCCTATCTTTTGAATATTTTTGCAGAGAGTCCCCTAAGTTCTTCGCCCCCTTTGCAAACCGGTCCTACCGCCATTGTTAGGGCAGAACCGAGCTCCGGCGAATTTTAGAGAGGGATTCATCTCTGATTCCTGAGAGATTCTCTCCCAGAAATGGAAGGGAGATTCTCTGAGGAATTCCCTTCCATTTAAGGCCGATCACAACCGCTGGTGTGAACCCAATCTCTCGTGCGAACGCACGAGAGATTTGGGTATCTTAACTTCTTTCCATCTTCGGCGACCAACCTCATATGCTGGAGTGCCCTCCACGCTCTGCACACCCGGCCCAGCGTCTATAAAAGAGACCACACCTCCTGCCGCAAAACCTAAGCTTGATTTTGACGGAGATCCCCTCCAAATTCCCTCTCTCCCATCTTCGGCCAAACGACCCGCAAGCTCCGGCGATCTCCTCCCCTCCTTCTTGTTGCTTTGCTGCCATACCAGCAGCAGAGTCAACTTCGCCACTTCCTCCCACGTCGCGCTGTACCACGCGCGCATGCCCCTGACCTCTTCTTCGTCGCCGCTTCCTTCCTCAGGGTCCTTCTTCCCCGACGACGGCAGTTACGCGTCGTCCTCTCTGCTGCCTCCCTTCCTTCCAGACCACTCCAGATACCTTCTCCCTCCTCTCCTCTCTCTTTTCCCCCTGCTATTTTATCTGATTACCCCTCGACAGTGCCTAACCACCTCCATCGTCCTCGCCTCCGACAGCCCTCCGACGAGCTGCCCACACCACTCCGCCCCTCCACACGACTCGCCAACCCCCTCGTGAGCTCTGCCTCACCACCAGGAACTCACTTCACCCCACCACTGCCACTCCAGACCTCCACAATCACCCCCCAACCAACCCAACATCTCCGGCTAGAGGTTGACCTAGGCACGCACGCCTAGGCCGACCTGCAGCCTGCAGCACCGCCTTCGCCGTGCCACGGCGAAGGTTTCTAGCCAATCTAATTGGGCCAATAGGCCGTTCTTGTGTGTGACAGGTTTAAGCTCCAGCCGCCATTATCAGCCGAAGCAGCAAGGAGCTTGCAGCAGCTTCAGGACCAGGACTCCCAGGCTGTAGGTGCAGCAAACTCGCGTGAGTGTCGCGAAGTGAGTGAGGCTAGCAAGTCGCACAGAGAGGCCAACAGCTGGAGCAATCGCACATCGAAAGCTCTGCGGACGCGAAAGCAGGACCGACCAGATAGTCCCACATCGTGGGATTGCAAAACACAGGTATCATATAAATTATTTTTGTGTTTTAATCCCATTGCCTCCGTAAGCACAGGGGTGAGGTCCCTCACCTGCCCACACCCGCCTCGTCCGCGGCTTGACCTCGCGGATCTGGCGGGATCCGACCCGACCTAAACCTACGCACTCCTCGCGCATCACCACTTGCCGGTGCGCCTGGTCCCGGGTGCGAATCCGACCTGACTACCCGTGTGGCTCTGGGAGAGCGTCCTTGAGCGAATTGCTTGTGAGAGAGAGAGATGCTTGGGTAGAGGGACGGGGGTAGGTTTTGCTTCGCGGCTGTGGTGTGTGCAGGAAAGAAGAAGCAAAGGAAGCAGCTGCAAAACAGGAAGAGAAGAAAGAAGAGGCTGTGTAGCATTGAAAGGAGAAGTTTTCGCAGAGGCCAAGTGAAGAAGAAGGAAGACAAGGCAGAAGAGAAAGAAGAACGGAGAGAGGCCAAGTGAAGAAGAAGAAAGGCAAGGCAGAAGAAGAAATAAGAGAAAAGAAACAAAGGCAGGAAGAAGCCTGCACAAGACAAGAAGCAAAAGCAGAAAGAGAGAAGAGCAACGAAGAAGAAGAGAGAAAGGAGATTACATTTAAGACGTCTGATACAGAAATCAGACGTCCAATTCTATTTTTATTTCATAAATCCTTTTTGACGGTTGTATTCTTTGGTTTTAAAAAGTACTGAGCTTGCTCCCTGTGTTTGACCTCGGATACTTTAGTTTTTCGAGTAATAAAATTCCTTATATTTGTTTAAATGTTTTGTCGGTTATACTACAACGTGATATACTGTAAACCCGCACAAAAACGTTGAGAACATTTTGACGCCGTTGCCGGGGAGCAACGGGCACTTTTAAAGCTTTTGATTACAGCTTTTCTATCTGATATCTAACTTAATTTCTCTTTTGTTGTGTTCAAGCAGGGAAAGCAAAACAAAAAGGAAAGAACAATAACTGCACAACAGACTCTCCAAGGAACAGGTAATTTCCATAAGCCCTCTCTCTTAACCCTCTCATAATCTAAAAAAGAAAAAAAAAAGAAAAATCAACTTAGGGCTACATGTTTCATATTTAGTAACTCATCAAGTTTCCTGATTTTCATTTCAACATATTTTTGTTTGTTCATCCAACTAAGGCAACTAGGGCTAAAACTTTCTTGATTGAGCCCTAGGTGTTAATTTCTACGGCAACTAAATTGGACCCACTAGAGCCAAGTTAGGGATTGCAAAGCTAGGGTTTTTAGAGACACATCTTCTCTAAAACAAAGAAACAACCTTAACAAAAAGAGGTGTGCCTAAACCGTGTTTGAAACGATTTATACAAGAGGAACCCTAAGCAAATCAAGCTATTAATCCATTTGAACCATAAAAGAAACGACCTAAAAGCTCTCAAAGGAACAAGAGGTGAAGTTGATCCCTTGGGTCAACCAACCTTAATATTAGGTCACTTTTTCACTCAAAATACCTAAGAGTTCAAGTGGAACAATAAGCACCTTGATCTTAAAATAAAAAAAGGTAGACTTAAGAGATCAAGATCCCCATTCTGGTCTACCTGGAACTGCAGTGACAAGAGAGGTCGGGTGGGGGAAACCCTGTAACCCGTGGGGACGCTCTACTGTGTAGGGGTCTTTACGGGACTCTCCCTCTCTGGCTGCCCAGGTATTTCTCAGGTGGACGATCTTCTGATCCAGGGGTCCATCTGCCCCGAACCTCTATAGTCACCCAACAATTTTTGGGTGTCTTGATTGGGTCCAGCACCTTCTAATCTCATCACATCTTTCGGTGCATGTTCGGTAGGAGGTTCTCCCATCATGGCACAACCCATTGAAGAGGAGAATAACCTTAAACACCAACTTCAACGCCTGAATGATCTCTTTCAGAACTTTGTAAACCCACCGCAGCGACCTATGATGCGAGATCACTATAATCTCGCTGCGATGGCAATCGAACCCCGAGTACGAATCCCAATTGGAGGATCGGATTCTGAACTGAAGCCCAATATGATTCATGCCATACCAAAGTTCCATGGGCTTAACTTTGAGGATCCATTCCAACACATTAAACAACTCAAGCATCTGGCCCAGACCTTCGGGTCAGATGTACAAAATCGGGATATCCTACTCATGAAAATGTTTTCGTTCTCCCTCTTGGACAAGGCCGCACATTGGTATCAGACTCAGACCCGTCTGATCAACACATGGGAGGAACCGCAATCCGAATTTTTGAAAAAATTCTTCCCCGTTGGTCGAACGAATGCCTTGCGCCACCAAATCACTCATTTCACTCAACAACCGGGAGAAACCCTCCACGAAGCTTGGGCTCGATTCCTAGATCTCATGCGAAAGTGCCCCCATCACGGAGTTCCTAAGTGGGAACAAGTCCAGTCTTTTTCCCAGGGACTCCGTGAAGATATTCGCTTATTCGTCAATGCAACGTGCGGAGGAAACATCATGGGTCAACACGAGGACACGGTGTGGGAGATTCTCGAAAACATGTGCGAGAACTCCATAAATAATGACTCCATGGGCTTATTCGACAGGACGAATGCCCGCGCATCGACAAATCTAAGAGGGACACATGAGATGCAGGACCTGTCCACTTCCGTCGACTTGGAACTGATGGCCAGTCTGTTGGACAAGTTCTCTATTATAAAAAAGAAGGTGGACGAGCTAACTCGACATTTGCAGCAAGCCACCTCTGCGCAAAACTCTTTTGCACGACCTCCTCTGGCAAGGGAAACAGTGCAAAACATATATCACCAACCTGCCAAGGGGATGGACCCATATCCACCCCTGTCTGCCTCTCAGACCGGAGTAACCTCCAATCCCTTCTACTCGAGTTGGGGGAACTCTGAACCCTCGTATTCTGACTTTCCTGAGGCTCCTCAGAACTGCGAGGACCTCAACGCCATCCAAAATGACCCATTCTCCAATACCTACAACCCTGGATGGCGAAATCATCCTAACTTTCAGTGGGCGGGAAATTCTCAAAGACCACTATATCAACCCTGTCCACAAGCCTCTCGTCCATTTCAGCCGCCTCAGCCTCGGCCCAATCCTACCTACCAATCCGGGCAAAACCAGGATCAAATGACTCTTATCCTTCAAGCACTGGCTGACATTCAAAAGACGAATGTGGCAATGCAAAAACAACACAAGGAGGAGATCACAGAGGTTCGCAACCAACTAGCCCAGATGGCAAATTCCCGCCAACCTGGCACCCTTCCTTCGCAACCTCTGCCCAACCCAAATAACGTGCTAACCCAGAAGCGCGTTATGAATCCAAATTCAAGCCAAACACATGTGATTTATCAGGCCCCCACTACTCCACCAGACGGGATGGAGGCTTCAACATCTTATGCGGGATTTCAGCAGCAGCCACCCCTCCTACCTAACCCAAATCAGGCCGGGTTGAACTCTGTAACAACACGTAGTGGTAAAATAACCCAAGACCCACATTATCCGAACCACTCCAAGCATGATAGTGGCCAAGACCCTAGGGTAGTTATCCAAGATACTACTGTCCTAGATCAAGAACCTGGACCTATCCTAGAGGAACCAGTTAGGATCCCATTCCCTGAGGCCTTGACCAAAGGAAAAAGAATAACCAAACACGTGGCTCCCAAGGAGGATCTGGTCAAGCTCTTTGAACAGGTCCAGATAAACATCCCGTTGATGGATGCAATCCGCCACATACCGGCTTACGCAAGATTCTTGAAAGGCATATGTACACCTAAACGTAAGCCGCGAACCAAGGATAGGAACCCAATCGTACTGTCAAAGCAAGCCAGCTCTGTCATTTTGAGCAAACTCCCACCCAAGGCTAAAGACCCAGGAACTCCCTTGATTTCCTGCAAAATTGGTGAAACCCAATTTGATAGAGCCTTACTAGACCTAGGTGCCTCCATAAATTTAATACCTACATCCCTCCTTGACCACCTTGAAGAATCTAAACTTAAACCCACTGAGGTAACATTACAGTTAGCCGATCGGTCCATCAAGTCACCCAAAGGAATAGTCGAGGATGTCATTGTTAGGGTACAAGATTTTTATTTTCCAGTGGACTTCATAGTACTAGACATGGATGCACCTAAGAACCCAAGGGACACACCAATCATATTAGGGAGACCCTTTTTGGCCACTGCTAGGGCCAACATTAACTGCGAAGAGGGCCAGATAGAATTAAAATTTGGGAATCAAAATATGAAGATTGACATTTTCAAGGCCCAGCAAGGGATTAATTGCGAGGTTATAGAGGAAATATGTGATGTCAAAGCCGTGGTTGAAGAACTGCATCTAGAGGACAACCTGATTATTCCTGATCAACCACTAGAGAATCAAAAACCACTAACAGAGGAGTGCGAACATGATCTAGACACACCTATAACTCCTACCATTGCTCCTGATACAAACCCCGAACCACCCGCTGCTGCTGACAATCCTGTCATGGAACTCAAGCCCCTTCCCGAACATCTGAAGTACGTCTTTTTGGATTCAAATCAGACGTTTCCTGTGATTATCAATTCTTGACTCACACCTGACCAGGAACTCCGTTTGATTTCTGTTCTCCAGCAACATCGTAGAGCCATTGGATGGACTCTCGATGATTTGACTGGTATAAGCCCTTCATACTGCACACATCGAATCTACACAGAAGAAGGCTCACGACCTTCAAGAGAAATGCAAAGACGCCTAAACCCTAACCTACAGGAGGTCGTGAAAAAGGAGATCATAAAGTGGTTAGATGCAGGGATCATCTACCTGATCTCCGACAGTCGTTGGGTGAGTCCAATACAAGTGGTGCCTAAGAAGGCAGGACTTACCATCATCACGACTGAAATCGGAGAAGTCATTCCTACCCGAATAGCTAATTCGTGGAGAGTCTACGTTGATTACAGAAGACTCAATTCCTCCACGAAGAAGGATCATTTCCCACTACCGTTTATTGATCAGATCCTCGAGAAACTAGCGGGAAATAGATTCTTCTGCTTTCTTGACGGGTACTCCGGTTACAATCAGGTGGCAATCCATCCAGAGGACCAAGAAAAGACCACATTCACCTGCCCCTTCGGGACGTACGCGTTTCGAAGGATGCCGTTCGGTCTCTGCAATGCACCTGCAACTTTTCAGCGGTGCATGCTTGCCATATTCTCAGATATGGTAGGTGATTATCTGGAAGTCTTCATGGATGACTTTTCAGTTTTTGGACAATCATTTGATGATTTCCTCCAACACTTGGTCCATATACTCAGGCGGTGCATCGAAGTGAATTTGGTTCTTTCCTGGGAAAAGAGCCATTTCATGGTGCCTGAGGGAATTGTCCTGGGACATTTAATCTCGGAGAAAGGCATCCAAGTGGATCGAGCTAAGGTTAACCTGATTTCCAAGCTCCCTATGCCTAGCTCGATTAAGGACATCCGATCTTTTTTGGGGCACGTCGATTTTTACCATCGATTCACCCCTAATTTCTCCAAAATCGCGTGCCCCCTGACTAATCTTCTCTCCAAGGATGTGCCTTTCGAAATTTCCAAGGAATGCACTCAAGCATTTGAGATCCTACGTGGCCAAGTCACCCAAGCCCCAATCCTACGGTCCCCTGATTGGTCTCAACCCTTTGAGATCATGTGCGATGCATCTGACTTCGCTGTAGGAGCGGTTTTGGGGCAGAAAATTGACGGGAAGCCTGTGGTCATTTACTACGCCAGCAAAACACTGGATGAGGCTCAGCGTAACTATACGGTTACTGAGAAAGAGCTGCTGGCCGTAGTATTTTCCCTGGAAAAATTTAGATCATACCTTCTGGGTTCCCATGTTATCATATACTCGGATCACACAGCTGTGAGGCATCTCCTTACTAAGAAGGATGCGAAACCTCGACTAATCCGATGGATCTTGCTGTTGCAAGAATTTAACCTCGAGATTTGCGACAAGGCGGGAAAGCACAATGTGGTAGCTGATCACTTGTCCCGCCTTCCTTCTGAAATAATTGACCCTTCCGGATCTATTACAGAACATTTTCCTGATGAGCACCTCCTGACTATCAATGCAAGTCTTCCATGGTTCGCTGATATAGTTAATTACCTGGCATCACACCAGATTCCGCCCGATTGGCTGAAGGCCAAAAAGGACAAATTGCGTTTCGATGCCAAGTATTACCTATGGGAAGACCCGTATCTATTCCGCATTGGTGCTGATCAGATAATTCGACGGTGCGTCGCGGAAGTGGAAATCAAAGACATACTCTCATTCTGCCATGACCAGGCATGCGGTGGACATTTTTCTGGACATAAAATCGCATCAAAAGTCCTCCAGTGTGGCTTTTACTGGCCCACAATTTTCAAGGATGCATACGATCACTGTAAGGCATGTTCCCGTTGCCAGACTTTGGGCAACATGAGCCATTGAGACATGATGCCTCTACAGCCGATCTTGGTATGCAAAATTTTTGATATTTGGGGGATTGATTTCATGGGACCCTTTCCGACCTCGGATGGCTTCGAATACATCTTACTCACAGTTGACTATGTTTCCAAGTGGATAAAAGCCATTCCGACCTGAACCAATAATCATAAAGTTGTTATAAAATTCCTCCATCAAAACATTTTCTCAAGGTTCAGGATTCCGCGTGCTATAATTTTCGACGGAGGGACCCATTTTACAAACGCTCAATTCAGGTCACTGATGACCAAATACGGGGTGTCACACCGAATCTCTACTCCTTACCACCCCCAAACTAATGGTCTAGCTGAGCTATCTAACCGAGAGATCAAGAAGATCCTTCAGGTTACTGTTCAACCTGATAGAAAAGATTGGTCCTCTCGGCTTCCGGAAGCATTGTGGGCCTATAGGACCGCCCACAAGACCCAATTAGGAATGTCTCCCTTCAGACTAGTGTACGGGAAGGCATGTCACCTCCCCGTCGAGTTGGAGCATAAAGCCTATTGGGCAGTACGAACCTGTAATCTCAACCTTTCTAAGGCTGGAACCCACAGAAGACTTCAAATGAGCGAGATCGATGAATTACGGCACGATGCGTATGAGAACTCGCGAATTTACAAGGAACGGGTTAAAGCTTTTCACGACAAACACATTTCTAGAAAGGTCTTTCATCCTGGTCAAAAAGTTTTACTCTTTGATGCCCGACTAAAATTATTCCCAGGGAAGCTAAGATCCAAGTGGGTTGGACCCTACCTAGTCCGACAAATCTTTGGAAATGGAGCCATTGAAATCAGCCCACTCAGCCACGATTCTGAACCCTTTGTCGTGAACGATCAAAGACTCAAGCCGTTCATTGACATGACTGATATAGATTTGGCTGAGTCATCCTTTACCCTCCATTTCTCTTGAGCTCATTGCGCCCAGCCGATGGCGTAAAACTCAACGCTTAACGGGAGGCAACCCGTCTTTCTTTGAAAAATCCAAAACTTTTTCTGACATCTCTATGCGGAACTCATATTGCACTTTAGGGTTCATCCATTATAACAGCTGACTTCACCTCAGGTATACTTACCCGAGATTAGAAATCGTTCGCAACAAGTCACTTCGACCCATTCACTCACCACACACCTGTCCTAATGCATGAACTAAGCTGAATTCGAACCCACCTAATTTACAATGGGGACATTGCAAATCTTAGGCATGGGGGGGTATGAAAGTGCAAATTGTCAGAAAATTCATATCAAGAAAGGGTTTCATCAAAAAAAAAGACTTGATAGAGGGGAGGAACAATTCAGGGTCATACAAATGAGAGGAGGAAAAGAAAGAAAAATGACAAAAAGGAGCACAAAATGAAAATGAAAAGAAATAGTCATTAGTAAAAGATTAAGGGGTTAACTGAAGTTCTAGACCGAATCAAGAAAAAGAAAAGAAAAGTGCTACGGAGATATAACAAGAGATTAGCGGGAACGCTGGTCTTAGGCCTCTTGGGCTAGTACCTTTAGCTTAAAAATTCACGTATCCGTTAAAATCTGGATAATCCTCAAGAGGTTGAGGAAAATGCGAAGCTTGAGTATTAGGTCTAAGGCTTAGGAAGTATTCGGCCTCGTTAACTGACCTCCGGTTTGCGGGATTCGGTAACCTAAGCACCCAAATTCACACACAGTCTGGTTCAATGCGCATAAACATCCAAATCACGCGAAAAGCGTTTAATGTTCTGAAAAAGTCACCTAGATTAGGAGTGGCCAATCAACACAAATTGATTTGGACGAGTTCCCAGCACGGAGAGGCAGGAAATTCCCCTCAAAGATGCGTAACAACATATCGTCTCCTCGGTGCTTGTCTCCTAGGATATTTAAATATCCTACTGGGGACATGTAAGCACTCTGCTGGTTCAGATGCCATGGGCGGCATTATCACGAAATGTCGATCGCCAGGGTCTGAATTTGGCCACGGAACGCCATGGGCGGGATTATCACGAAATCTCGAAATCCAGGGTTCTGGGGGTTGCCATGGGCGGGATTATCCCGAAATCTCGAAAGCCAGGGACCCTTGAGGATTGATGATGGGGACGAGGAATCCGATACAGACAGTGTTGAGAAGCTAATCCGAAGCTAGAAATAAAAAGAAAAGAGAGAGAAAACCTCTCCAAACAAATAAATCTTCTATCTCTCTCTTATAAAAAAATGCACTGCAAATTGAACTTAGGCTAAAAATGTCTCAAGCATGGGTGCTTTAACCACGGAGTCCAACAAACCCTAGGTTAGTTTCTGTGGGCCGTAGAAACCTTTGTGGAGGACTGAGGCTAAAGCGGAACAGGTTAGGATTTTGGTTGGTACTTGAGTACCTCTAGGCCTATTGTCGGCATTCCTACCTAATCACAAAAGGAGAAGCACTTATCATTGTTGACAGACATTCAGGGTCTAGAATGGAACTTAAAACCTTGAAATTTTGCTAAGGGACTAGCAAAAGCTAGGCATGGGGGTATGATGATAGCCTCATCATGAGCCATAACTAGCTCATTTTGACCCAATAAAGAAGATAAAAGCTCCTACATAACCTAGAAGAAGGCTTAACTGAAGGAACAAGTGCTCTGAGAAGAAAACATGAAATAAAGGTTAAAACTGTAATTTTACCATTGCAGTACATAAACGGGATTTCTCAGAGGCAAAACATAGGTCAAATGATCTAAATAAGATAAAAAAGTGAGTTGAGTCAATCAGAAATGGGTTTATGTGCAATCTAAGAATTAAATGACACTTGGTAACCCTAAAACAGACCCGCTTAAATTAACAAGGTTTTGGTCAGGATAAAAATCAAGTAAACCCTCTAAGAAGCATGGAAAAACATCCTCTAGGGTTGAGAACACCTAAGTTGGCCTTTGGAACCCAGTTTGACCTAAAATAGGGTCCTAGCTCTTCAATTAACCTAATCTGGGTTTTTATGCAAAATGTCCATTCAAACGTGGTCAAACCTAAAATCCAACTTCACCATTGGATTCCTTAGGTCAAAATAAGGTTTGTACCAAAATTTGAACCTAAGGGGAGATCATCTTGACCTACTTTGCAATTCAGTACACCCATATCACAATTTGGTCCCTATCTTTTGAATATTTTTGCAGCGAGCACCCTAAGTTTTTCGCCCCCTTTGCAAACCGGTCCTGCTGCCATTGTTAGGGCAGAACCGAGCTCCGACGAAGTTTAGAGAGGGATTCATCTCTGATTCCTGAGAGATTCTCTCCCAGAAATGGAAGGGAGATTCTCTGAGGAATTCCCTTCCATTTAAGGCCGATCACAACCGCTGGTGTGAACCCAATCTCTCGTGCGAACGCACGAGAGATTTGGGTATCTTAACTTCTTTCCATCTCCAGCGACCAACCTCAGACGCTAGCGTGCCCTCCACGCTCTGCACACCCGGCCTAGCGTCTATAAAAGAGACTACACCTCCTGCCGCAAAACCTAAGCTTGATTTTGACGGAGATCCCCTCCAAATTCCCTCTCTCCCATCTTCGGCAAAACGACCCGCAAGCTCCGGCGATCTCCTCCCCTCCTTCTTGTCGCTTTGCTGCCATACCAGCAGTAGAGTCAACTTCGCCACTTCCTCCCACGTCGCGCTGTACCACGCGCGCGTGCCCCTGACCTCATCTTCGTCACCGCTTCCTTACTCAGGGTCCTTCTTCCCCGACGACGGCAGTTACGCGCCGTCCTATCCGCCGCCTCCCTTCCTTCCAGACCACTCCAGATACCTTCTCCCTCCTCTCCTCTCTCTTTTCCCCCTGCTATTTTATCTGATTACCCCTCGACAGTGCCTAACCACCTCCATCGTCCTCGCCTCCGACCGCCCTCCGGCGAGCTGCCCACACCACTCCGCCCCTCCACACGGCTTGCCAACCCCCTCGTGAGCTCCGCCTCACCACCAGGAACTCACTTCACCCCACCACTGCCACTCCAGACCTCCACAATCACCCCCCGAACAACCCAACATCTCCGGCTACAAGTTGACCTAGGCATGCATGCCTAGGCCGACCTGCAGCCTGCAGCACCGCCCACCGCCTTCGCCATGCCACAGCGAAGGTTTCTAGCCAATCTAATTGGGCCAATAGGCCATTCTTGTGTGTGATAGGTTTAAGCTCCAACTGCCATTATCAGCCGAAGCAGCAAGGAGCTTACAGCAGCTTCAGGACCAGGACTCCCAGGCTGCAGGTGCAGCAAACTCGCGTGAGTGTCGCGAAGTGAGTGAGGCTAGCAAGTCGCACATAGAGGCCAGCAGCTGGAGCAATCACGCGATGAAAGCTCTGCGGGCGCAAAAGCAGGACCGACCAGATAGTCCCACATCGTGGGATTGCAAAACACAGGTATCATATAAATTGTTTTTGTGTTTTAATCCCATTGCCTCCGTAAGCACAGGGGTGAGGTCCCTCACCTGCCCACACCCGCCTCGTCCGCAGCTTGACCTCGTGGATCTAGCGGGATCCGACCCGACCTAAACCTACGCACTCCTCGCGCATCACCACTTGCCGGTGCGCCTGGTCCCGGGTGCGAATCCGACCCGACTACCCGTGTGGCTCTGGGAGAGCGTCCTTGAGCAAATTGCTTGTGAGAGAGAGAGACGCTTGGGTAGAGGGACGGGGGTAGGTTTTGCTTCGCGGCTGTGGTGTGTGCAGGAAAGAAGAAGCAAAGCAGCTGCAGAACAGGAAGAGAAGAAAGAAGAGGCTGTGTAGCAGTGAAAGGAGAAGTTTTCGCAGAGGCCAAGTGAAGAAGAAGGAAGACAAGGCAGAAGAGAAAGAAGAACGGAGAGAGTCCAAGTGAAGAAGAAGAAAGGCAAGGCAGAAGAAGAAATAAGAGAAAAGAAACAAAGGCAGGAAGAAGCCTGCACAAGACAAGAAGCAAAAGCAGAAAGAGAGAAGAGCAACGAAGAAGAGAGAAAGGAGATTACATTTAAGACGTCTGATATAGAAATCAGACGTCCAATTCTATTTTTATTTCATAAATCCTTTTTGATGGTTGTATTCTTTGGTTTTGAAAAGTACTGAGCTTGCTCCCTGTGTTCGACCTCGGATACTTTAGTTTTTCGAGTAATAAAATTTCTTATATTTGTTTAAACGTTTTGTCGGTTATACTACAACGTGATATACTTTAAACCCGCACAAAAACGTTGAGAACAGTGGGGTCTTTCCCGATTATACTCATGAAACAGGATAGGGTGCATGGCCCTTAAGAGCACCAACCTTAAAGATTATCACTGAGACCTTCATTCTGTTGTCACCACTATACACCCCACATCAAAGGTCTAGAGTTCAAGACTAGTTTCACTTTATTCTTGTGGTAGTGAAGGTGGATGATTTAGATAAGGATTCAAATCGGAAGGTACCTTTATTGAAAGCAGAGTGTGGTAGCTGAGGAATTTATCATTGAATTTCAGTCATAAATTTGTAGGGAATGTTGGATTTAAGAGCCTAATTTCATTAATTGCGATGCAATTGTTATATAGTGACTTGGGAATTCATGCTGAAATCAGTGAGATTTGAGAGAGATTTTTAGTCTCATACTGGAAGTGGAAAAACCTCTTGGTGGGTGTAAAAGGCTTCTGCCTTGCATGGCTTATGTAACAAAGAGTGAAAGGTGGGGCTAAGGATCACGCACACATGCGTGCACACCCTGCCTTAGCCTAACTCGGGCTCGGGCTCAGGTGAGAATCAATTTGGAACTTAGAACTTGGACTCTTTTGCTATGAATTTTTAATCTCACAATTTTGACCTAGATTGGTCGATCAAAAGGTAAAATTGGTCGATTAATTGGTTTAGTAGACCAAAAAGTTAAGTTTGATCAATTAATTGATTTTGATTGATAAATGGACTTAATTGGTCGATCAATTCACTACAAGGGTATTGAGTATTCTCGACTGTTAAAAATGGTCGCAAATGTTCAAATAACCGTCGAGAACAAGGGTCAAGGAATGTACAGTCACAATTAGGTTTTCTCGACCGTTCTTGACCAATACGGTTGAGAAAAAGGTGCACCCCCACTCGACATTTGGTCAGTTCTCTTGTTAGTTTTCAACGGTCGGTAACGCTATTTTTCGACCGTTTAATGTCCACGATCGGCAAAAGTATTTACCTCGACCACTATTTAGACAATCGAGTAAGAGCGTATTTCCGACCGTTTATTAATAACGGTCGAAAATATTGATATTCTCGTCGGTTTATGGACGGTTGATAATGTTAACTTTTCGCAACCATTATTGAGTAACGATCAAGAAGCTCATATTATAGACTATTTTTAATAGTCGAGAATGTTAAATATTGGCGATGGTTATTTGGTTACGGTTGGGAAAACTCATATTAGCGATCGTTTTTAACAATCGATAATATTAACAATTCTCGACCATATTTAAATAAAGGTCAAGAATAATAAGGATTTTTTTTAAATATATTTAATTTATGTGAAAAACCTGTAAATAATGCCTAAATCTATTAAAAGTATAAATAAATCACACAACTTAAAAATTAAAACATTTAAATAAATAGAAGAAATGAAAATTAAAATTTTATAAATAAAAGTAATGTATACAAAGTTCATTACAAACGGTAATATATATAAAAAATACAATTATGCTATGGCACCAATGCCTCCAGCACCGCTACCACCTAAATTGTCGTCATCATGACGATCTCTAAACTCATGAAGGGTGGGGTGATTGACAGAATGTCGTTTCATGCATTTGAAAGTCATCGAAAATCGTAGTATAGTCGCGCAAAAACGTTCGTCAAAAATATTATTTTATAAAATAACGAGACTTGAGTCCCGGTCGTTCGTCTCTGGGAGCCGTGTTTCTATTTTTGAAATCTATCTTAAAGCCGCTCTACTTAATATTCTGGTGCGCAATATATAGGCGGTTAAAGAACAGGCACTTAAATCACGTAAATAAAATAATCATTCAGCTCATGGTGATTTCAAACACATAAAGAGATATATATATATATAAATGCATTTTCATTCATTCATTGGGGGAGAGTTGTTTGTACAGGAAATCTAGAGGAAAGCTTATACAGGAATGCTTGAAATTAAACCTAGCTGCCAGAAAATGATCGCATACAAGAATCGATGGGGGGATTTCGCATGCATCATTGGGGGAGAAGTAAGACTACACTACTAAGCAGTAAATGAAAGCAATAAAAATTATGAAGAGCATGATTTAAAGCTAGAAGAATAAAGGGCATTCAAGGGTGGTCCCCGATGGCCTTGGGGTGGTCGAGAAGAGAATGAGGGGCAGCCAATGTAGCTTAGGCCGACCCTTGGAGAGAAGTAGGGTTGATCCAGCATCCCGGCATGGTGTCCTCCATGGTGGTGGTAGTGAGCTCGTGGAGGTGGAGTGAGTGGCTAAGTG
Source organism: Thalassia testudinum (assembly GCA_037157565.1). Lineage (NCBI taxonomy): Eukaryota > Viridiplantae > Streptophyta > Magnoliopsida > Alismatales > Hydrocharitaceae > Thalassia > Thalassia testudinum. Next base: position 3,642,301 of record JAZHRO010000080.1, read on the forward strand.
GAGATGGCGTGAATGGCACCAATGGAGAGCAATTGCCAAGGGAGTGAATGGGTGCAAATGGCCACCCATGGGGTCTTTTTATAGACCCAATGGAGGCTCTCTAGAGAATTATGGAATTCTCTAGAAGGCCTATGGTGGGAGCTCGTGGGAGAGTGAGAGAGAGAGGGTGGATGGTGGTTTTTAGATCCACCAAATGTGGATCTAAAAATTGAATGGCTCTTGGTTGCTATTTTTGGCAACCAAGGCAACCACACATGGTAGAGAGTTCTAGAGAACTCTAGGCTAGATATTTTCATGTGGATGGTGTGTGTGGGTGTGTGTGGGTGTGTGTGGGTCGAAACTTAGGTGGCTAGGTTGATTAGGTTGGATTCTAGTGGGTTTAGGTCAAGGTAGGTCTCAAATTAGGGTTATAAACCCTAATTCACTAAGGTAAAGTGCAATTAAACTTAATACAAGTTTAATTATGTGTGTGGAAACTTAATTGAGAGTAAAACAACTCAATTAAGTTAGTTCTAGGTCAATTGGACTCTCATTGAGTCCAATTGGACAGTGTGTGCTGAGATCAGGGCTCAATTGGACTCAATGAGTCTAATTGAATAGGCTGATGGAATTGACTAAGATCCAAGTCAATTAGGTTTAGTGAGGACCTAATTAGGTCCCTAGGGAGGTCTAGAGGTGATGTACTAGGGTTAGGGCACCTTAATTTATGTTCCTATGGGGTTGGAATTGGGTTTAGGGACCTAGAGATCCAAGATCAAGGCTTAAATCTCAAAACAGGAATTGGAGAGCAGTATCAGACGTCTTATACTCAAAAATCAGAAGTCCAGACTTGTTGTCTAGACGTCCAATCAGAGTCAGGAAGGGTTTCGGGTTCTGTTTTGGGTATTCTGCAGAAATTGGATGTCTGACAAAGTGTCTGGACGTCCAATAACACTGCAGAAGTGGGTTTGAAGTGTGCGGGCATTGGCTAAGGGTCCTGGACGTCTTAAAACTTATCTGGATATCCAGAGAAGGGTTGGAACTAGGGTTTTAGGGCTTCCTAGGGTGTTGTGACCTAATCTAAGGGTGGCTAAGGCTTGGGGAAGTCTCTAGGATATCCTAGGGCTAGGATGGACCTAAGCTCTTCACATTTTACTGCTTTATTTCTACTTAATAGAATAGAAAACCTTTAACCCCCTTACATTATTATTCCTACATCTAAACTAGGCCTTCTGCTCCAGCTCTGCCACAACTCCTGTTATTTCAGATCCAGCTTCAGATCCTGCTCTAGATCCAGCTCCAGATCTGCTTATTGCCTGCAATCGACATAATACACTTAATCAGCACATTATAACATTATTTTATGCATAGCTAAAGGAAAGCAGTAAAGATGCAGATAATGTGTATGCATGCATGAATAACCCTAACTTATGCTAAGTCTTAGCTTAATTTAGGTCAATTAAGACCTATGATTGCTGCGCAATCAGTGATCAATCCTCCCTTCTGAAGTAATGCCAAGAGCTCCTTCATGGTCTTGTTGGATTCCTTGAACTGCATCACGTTCTCCTTGACCAACGTCGTCAGCTCCTCGATTCGCAACACATTCTCCTCATCTCTGCGGTGTAATGCCGCAATCTCCTTCCTCATCTCCTACACCTCAGCTGAAGAGGACGATGCTCCCCTTCTCCCATACCACCCCGAGACGGTCTCACTCCTCCCTACGCTACGAACGTACCCACCATGCTTAGGTGGCATGATGGTTCGATAGGCTTCCTCTCCTGTCAATGGCTGCTAAACTGTACCAGAGTTTGCATCTTCAGGAGGATGCATTAAGTTGATCATATTATCCTGAAAGATATTGAATTACGTTAAGTAATTTCATTTAATTATATAATTAAGAAATAAAATAAAAGTATTATATTTTTGTAACTTACGTGTCTCTCTTGGTATGTGTCATGAAGCCACTCTCTATTTCCCTCTTCACTCATCTTGTAATGAGTGGCCTCATATACTCCCACCCGATTAAGCTGGGCACCTTGATGCATGGCGGACTACAATAATTTGCAATAGTTAATTTTAACAAATTAGAAATTTTTGTAAGGTATAAAAGAAAATATTAATTAAAGATGCTTACATATATAGATTTCATCCCGCCTATGCTCTCCTACCTAGGACATGGGTCTTCGGTGGAGCCTTAACCCTATTTTCCTTATTTTTCGTGGCTTGCTCCTAAAAATGAAGGTATAATTTATTAACTTAGAAATTGTTTAAATAAATGATTGATGTAAACACATTTACAATACTTGAAATGTTTATTTTTGCATGTCTTAAGCATAGGATTGCATTTCATGATATAAATATTGCATAACATGTATCATCTTGCATTTAGAGTAGTTTGAGTAAAATGGAGGTTAATTGTCTCCTTTTATGTTCTTGGACAGGGCAAACATTTTATCGGAGCCTCGGATCAAAGATCCAACTGTATGGATATGATCAGGGCGACGATTGGAGTTCAACAACTCCAAGATCTCCCTAATCAGGCATCTGTAGCATCAGTTAGTGACCTAGGAACCCTTGAAGATCAAGGGCCAGGATGGTGAAAATCCACACTTCAGATGACAAATCCAACCGCATGGATGAATTCGAATCGACGATTGCAGCCCAACGACGCAAAAATCGAGTCAATCCGACATCCGTGGCACCATCTACAACTTCCAGAAGATGGACAGCCAAGATGGTACCACGTGGCGCCATCTCGGATGCCTAGACAGCCGCACGCATTCTACGAAGGCCCCGCACCCGCTCTCTCTCCGTCGTTGGATCTTGATCCAACGGCTGTGATCGATCGCACCTAAAAGAGTCCGCTCGACCATCCGCGCCTCGTAGCGTAGCGGTCGAGCGAGCTTATGCAACCGGCGGGAGCAGGTTCGAGCGGCAGCGAGGGGTTGGAAGGCTCGGGCGGGCGTTGGATCTTGATCGGACGGCCAAGTGCACCCGATAGCATTCACGCACTATTGAATGCACGGCGTGGACGCGCGATCGCACGTGGGCGGGCGCGCAGCGCAGCGGATGAAGGCGCGACTTAAGCCGTCCGATCTCATGATCGGACGGCTGAGAATCGACGAACGTGCGTAGGCGTTGCGCGCGTGAGCAGCTGAGCGAGCGCCTGTGGGCGCGGAAGCTACGCCCACGTTGGGGGCTTTAGCGACGGTTTTATCCGTCCCTAAAGACCCCACATTTATTATTTTGAAGTTGTAATATCCATTTTGCCCCCACTCCTTGCAACTATAAAAGGAGACCCCCTCCATACGAAATTCTCATCCCTTCCTTCTCTTCTCTACCCCTCCAAAGCTCAAGAGAAGCTTGTCCCACACCCGGGATGCTTCTCGCGAGATAAAGTCCAAATTTTCGTCCCCCTTCGGAAGTGGATCCCGCAACGTCGACGGCGTGCTGCTCCGTTCCCGTTCTTCTGCTTCGTTCTCCTTCGTCCAGGCGTCGTCCCGTCCGGCTCGTCCTCCAAGCAACCGTCGAGGAGGATTTCTCTCTCCCTATTCTTTTTACTGCTTTCTAGTATAGATTTACTGCTTTCTAGTGTAGTTTTGCTCGTCCTCCAAGCAATCGTCGAGGAGGATACTTCTCCCTCCATTCTTTTAATGCTTTCTAGAGTAAATTTATCGCTTTCTAGAGTAATTTTTTATGCTTTGTAGTTGTAAGAGTGAAATGAACAATCTCCTTAATGATAAATTCCTTGTTTATTCTACATCTCATTTTGATTTCTCTGTGTAATATTCTCTTTCTCTCTTACTCTCTCTCTCTCTTCTATTTATTGTAAATAATTAGATAGTTTTAAATTGAATTATTCCGTGACAAATAAAAAGAAACGCGTAGTTTTTAAATCAAACGTCCGCCTCCCTGTGTTCGACTCGGAATTTCAATTTCGGTATAAATTTTATTTGTTGAACACGAATTCTTTGCTTTCAAACTACAGCGACAGGTTTTCCAAAACCAAACACGTTAGCGTAGCGATTCATAACGTTAAACATTTTGGCACCGTTGCCGGGGAGGCGACGATCTTTGATTTCTCTTCGCGTTTTGTAACTTACAAGTCATTTACCTCACTTCTCTCCTTTCTTATTGTGATTGTAGGGACTCTTTTGAGATGAGCAAAAGCGGTAGATTGGAGTAAAGTGTTGTGGAAGGTTTTGTAAGTTATCCCCCATTCTTTCCCCCTCCATAGATTTCATTCGCCACATTGAATCCAAATTCCAATTAAACTAGGTGTTTGCATAAATCCTAGGAATAGTTTGGTTGTTTGGATTCTCACTCACATTTATTCCACCTTCATTTATATAAAAAAAATAAAAAGATAATTTTGTGGGGCAATTTTCAACAAACACACAACGTACACCCACATTCAAAGTCACTTAACCGCATTGATTTGTTTCTACTCAACCGGGTTCTGATCTGTGGAACCGGTACACATAAGGCAACACATAAAAGAGTAGAAATCATTCTAGGTTAACCATCTTTGTGTGACTAACTTAGTGGTGCATTTGTGGCCAGTTGTTTGAGTTGTTTGGGCCACACCACTTCAATTAAAATCAACTCATCAAGTAGCTGCCAATTAGGTTCAACTCTTAGGGATTTACCAGGCACTCCACATTCTTTTTAAACTTTAAAGGAAAACATCTTCACCTGTGCTTGTAAAACTTGGTGTGCCAACGAAACTTGATTGAAAACACCTAAAGTTGAATCCTAAAAGCTACTAAGCAAGATTTGAACCTTAAAATTCACCACATCAAAAACAATCTTGCTTGAAAATCACTGGTTGTGCATGCACACACAAATCAATCAATCATTAAGGGCACAACCCATTTAAAGGGCTCATCACATTCCAAAGCACATTCAAACCTAGTCCTAAATAAAACAGAGTAGACGTTGGCCTTAAGGATTGAACTCACTCTTCAGAACTCAGAACGAGATTATTTTCTATTAGTCTGTTTCTACTGTTCAATCTGATGTCTAGCTAGGGGAGCAGAGTCAAACGATCGCGGCTGGGGGGTACACTAGGAACCGGAGGCGCAAGCCGAAGGAAGAACCTTCTCCCTAGTCCCTCCTTCTAACTAATTGGATTGAACAAACGAAAGTAGATCAAATCGTTCCTTTATCTCAAGACGGGTTTTGGGAGTCTGTAGGTCTGTAGGCTAACCCATTTAAGGACAGGTTTGATTGTTTGTATTGCAGGGCACCTTTCTTCCTCCCGTGTCTCATGAATCCTTCCACATATTTCACGCATTCCCGCTCTTTCCCTCCTGTTGTGAATTATCTTCAACATGACGATTATCCCAACTCGTACTATAATCAACCATCAGTTAGTTGGGATAATTCGGATTGGGGATACAGTTCCGAACCTCCGTGTTTAGGGTCTAACCCTGAACACTTTGATTCTGATTTCTATCCTTCTCAGAGCTACATCGATTATAGATCGTCTTCCTTTCATGAACAACCTAATACGATCTACAATCAAGAAGGATACACCGATCCTTACCCATCCTCTGATTTCACTGCCTTTAGGTCATCACCATCTTTTCAACAATCTGAAATGACCTATTATCAGGAAGGGTATAACGAATCTCAATTCGTTAATTCCTCTGCATTGATGTCAAACCCGCCCAACCCTGAACCAACACATTTGGTTCAGGTTAACCAGGTTCAAGATAAGGTTCTGGCTAACTTGAGGAATATCATACAATCTTTAGAAGTTCAGCCAATACCTTGCATTGAGAGATTGGAGCCCTTGATTAAAATGATTGATGATTTGAATAAGTCTTTGTTGGACTGGATCCAGGACGTTAAGGATAAGAACCCGGGTGAGTTTCTACTTGGGAAATTAGTGAAATTGAGGATGAGATTCGTGGTTTCTTTGATTCAATCTTGGAATGATTCCCAGGATGAACCCTCTTCAGGAAAGCCAATGACAGAACCCGCTCAGGCACCTGCTAGGGGGACACATGTTACGAGGCTGACCAGATTGAATTAAAGCAACCAATTAAGGATGATCTGATTTCTTCACCTGAGATCCCTGAGCCGAGTTACAAGAAAACGTATGCCTCCTTGGAACAAAAAGTGACAACTGATTTTGGGACATACATTGATACGGATCCTGATAGAGAAGATTCAAGTTGCGAAGTCTCACGTGAGTTTTCTGAACACGATTTCTGTGAGACGATTGGGCCTGAGGAATCTGATAGATCATTTGATAGCCCAATAACTAAGGAAACTGATCTTAGGGCACACATTACAGATCCAGGATTACATTTTCTGGATGAACCAATTCAATGCCCTGATTATCAGTTACACCCCGTTGAGCTTATCGATAATTCTATTTCTGAGATAATTAAACCCAAGTCAATTCTGATTCTGCCACATCATTTAGACTTGGAGATTTCAAACGGGGTGATTAACATACAAGAGGTCTCGGAATTTAACATTCGGAATGAGGAGGATAAGAGCTGGAAAATTCTGATTTGGGAAGTTAATTTTGGAGGAAATGGAAGATTGAGTCGAAGGGTTCCTTTTAAGCTAAAGCCATCAAATCATAACCCTTACGACAATTGTTTCGAGAATGTTCAACTCAAGCACACATTCAACGATTATCCTTTTGAGCTTCAATTCTCTGTAACCCGACTTTTTGGTCTTGGGTTGCATCCTCATAAATCGCAGGCCCGACCCCGCTTGCATTCTGATTTTAGGTTTTGGGTAATTTTTATCCAGAACCTAAGATATTCTCGATTATGGGGTGTGGGTCTGCACCACAATCTGGTCCACATCTGTGGACCTCTTTTGATAGGTCAGAGGATTCTTCTGTTTATTCTAATTCTGACCTGCACTTGTGAATTCTTCATTTCTTTTCCTTGTATAGTGTGACTAGCTGAAGGCACTAAACTCAGCACATATACAATTTTTCTTAGTTTTCATCTCGGAGCGGACCTGACATTCACGCAATTCAGGTGCTTTCTACGCTTTTCCACTCTATTTTATGTCTTTTTAATACAATGAAGGCATTGCATTAGATAGGCATAGGGGGTGGATATTCATCTCTGAATTCATTCGTTAGCTCCGTAGATTTGTTTTATTTTCTTTTATAAAAAAAAAATTCAGAATTAGGAAAGAGAATTTGGGTTTAAGAAAATTTTCAATCTTGGGAAATACTACATTATGATTTGAACACAAAGACCCTTCAGGTCTTTTGACTTAATCAGCCCGTGTATCGACTAAAATGTGGATTTGTTTTCGAGTTCTCGCCAACCTGAATTTTATTTTAATTGGAATAAATAAGTTTGGGTGATAAGTACACGACTTATCAACCCACCCTCTGATTTGAGGGAATTTTGAGTCTTAAGCATCTACACTTTCTTTGCACTGACTCGTTGTTCGACGATTCTAACGGAAATTGGGTAGCTAATGAACCTTCTAGGGTGATATGGCTGGCAAGTTATCGTGGGTAACAGCCCATAGGTAGGTTGTCCAGAGCCCAATCATTGGACCTTTCTCTTTTTGCTGCCTTTAGATAAATCTTAGACCAAGGAAGCCACCTACTTAAAAAAAAATCAAAAAGAAAAGGAGAAAAAAAAAAAAGAAATAAGCCACACTTCACCACACGAGTATGGCTGGCAAGTTGTCGGTGGTAATAGCTCATCGACCGGTTGTCCAGAACCCAGCTCAGTAAATGCACTAAAAATTCCCAAAACACTTAGGAAGAAGTGGAGAAGCAGAATAAACCAGGGAGATATACACTGGATTCACCCTTGTGTTGACCCTGTAAAAAAAAATAATAATAAACATAGGGAGCAAGCTACCGGTGTTAAAGATACACCTTTAGGCAGAATTCTTTTTTAGGTCACCTAGAGGCGTAGAAATCCGAAGTCCGTTTTAATTACCGGTCAACGAGTCTATCACAATCACAATAAGATGCTTAAAACTTAGGGTTCTCATCAAATCTTGGGTGAGTTGAATGGCAGTAGAAAGCCACTCTTAAACCCTAAAATTTGAAAATCCAAAAAAATTAGAAAAGAGTAAAAAAAGAAAAAGAAATTTTTCTTTGAATAAGGCAAGGGCTTGAGGTGGTCTGTATTTTGGCTGATACCCGGGCACTGTTGTGTCTTTGAAAGTTCAGTTCCTAAGTGGACAATTTCTTAATGATTGAAAATAACTCAGGTCCAAATAATCAAACCTAATTCTTTTATAAATAGCATATAGTTTTTATTAGGGACTAGCAAAAGATAGGCATGGGGGTATGATAGAAACACATTTACACTACTTAAAATGTCTATTTTTGCATGTTCTTAAGCATAGGATTTCATTTCATGATATAAATATTGCATAACATGTATCATCTTGCATTTAGAGTAGTTTGAATAAAATGTAGGTTAATTGTCTCCTTTTATGTGCTTGGACAGGGTAAACATTTTATCGGGGCCTCGGATCAAAGATCCAACTGTATGGATGTGATCAGGGCGACGATTGGAGTTCAACGACTCCAAGATCGCCCTAATCAGGCATCCGTAGCATCAGTTAGTGACCTAGGAACCCTAGAAGATCAAGGGTCAGGATGGTGAAAATCCACACTTTAGATGACAAATCCGACCGCATGGATGAATTTGGATCGACGATCGCAGCCCAACGACGCAAAAATCAAGTCAATCCGACATCCGTGGCACCATCTACAACTTCCAGAAGATGGACGGCCAAGATGGTGCCACGTGGTGCCATCTCGGCCGCCCAAACGGCCGCACGCATTCTACGAAGGCCCCGCACCCGCTCGCTCTCCGCTGTTGGATCTTGATCCAAAGGCTGTGATCGGCCACACCTAAAAGCGTCCGCTCGACCATCCGCGCCTCGTAGCGCAGCGGTCGAGCGCGCTTACGCGAGCGGCGGGCGCGAGTTCGAGCCGCAGCGAGGGGTTGGAGGCACGGGCGATTGGGCGCAGGCGGGCGTTGGATCTTGATCGGACGGCCGCGTGCACCCGATAGCGTTCACGCGCGATTGAATGAGCGGCGTGGACGCGCGATCGCACATGGGCGGGCGCGCAGCCCAGCGGATGAAGGCACGACTTAAGCTGTCCGATCGTGAGAATCGACGAACGTGCATAGGCATTGCACGCGCGAGCAGCTGAGCGGGCAACCGTGGGTGCAGAAGCTACGCCCACGTTTTGGACTTTAGCGACGGTTTTATCCATCACTAACGACCCCTCATTTATTATTTTGAAGTTGTAATGTCCATTTTGCCCCCACTCTTTGCAACTATAAAAGGAGACCCCTTCTATACGAAATTCTCATCCCTTCCTTCTCTTCTCTACCCCTCCAAAGCTCAAGAGAAGCTTGTCCCACACCCGGGATGCTTCTCACAAGATAAAGTCCAAATTTTCGTCCCCCTTCGGAAGTGGATCCCACGACGACGACGGCATGCTACTCCGTTCCCGTTCTTCTGCTTCATTCTCCTTCGTCCAGGCGTCGTCCCGTCCGGCTCGTCCTCCAAGCAACCGTCGAGGAGGATTTCTCTCTCCCTATTCTTTTTACTGCTTTCTAGTGTAGTTTTGCTCGTCCTCCAAACAATCGTCGAGGAGGATATTTCTCCCTCCATTCTTTTAATGCTTTCTAGAGTAAATTTATCGCTTTCTAGAGTAATTGTTTTATGCTTTGTAGTTGTAAGAGTGAAATGAACAATCTCCTTAATGATAAATTCCTTGTTTATTCTACATCTCATTTTGATTTCTCTGTGTAATATTCTCTTTCTCTCTTACTCCCTCTTTCTCTTCTATTTATTGTAAATAATTAGATAGTTTTAAATTAAATTATTCCATGACAAATAAAAAGAAACGCGTAGTTTTTAAATCAAATGTCCGCCTCCCTGTGTTCGACCCGGAATTTCAATTTCGGTATAAATTTTATTTGTTGAACACGAATTCTTTGCTTTCAAACTACAGCGACAAGTTTTCCAAAACCAAACACGTTAGCGTAGCGATTCGTAACGTTCAACAATGATAATATATGAAGTACTTTTACCAGCGTCGCCGGATCATGCCAATGCTCGCATGCTTCCTTCTAAGTGTAAGGCTGTCTCAAAAGAGGCGTATTATGCAATGCCTCATCATGATTCCTATTCTTATAATACTAAAAAATAAAATTTTAATGTTAGAAATAATATTTGAATTGTGGTAAGGGAAATAAAGAAATATAGTTAAAATTTATATTTTACCTTATTCTTCATCTCCAATCTCCAATTTCCAATCTTTATGAATCTTCGCTGCATGCTTGAGGATATATTTGGAGATGTTCGGATCATCGCCCCATTCGAACGTGGCCTACATTAGAAAGAGAACAAAAATTGTTACATAATTTAAACTTACATAAAATAATTTACAAAAGTATTAGTTTTTACCAATTACCTCTAATTCTCAAATGAGCTGCCTTTTAAGCTTATTTGGCACCTTCCTCCAATCGAAGTGGGATAGTGGGATGATCGCCTTCATCAGCGTACCCAGTCTGCTGACGAATGGAGGATAGTCCACTGCTTCCACCACTGGTGTGATCCGCACTGAAATGCGGACCCCATGCAGAATTCTCTCTAAATCCTTGTTCCGCGTGGGACCTCTCCCCCTACGTGCACCTATAAGATAGAATTATAGCATAAAATTAAATAACAAAGAAAAAAATTTGAGAACATAACATTTACCAAACCTTAAATTCATACCTAAACCGCAGGCGAGTGGTGGTGGTGCAGAACATCCCATCTGAGAAGGATCTGAGTCAGCCGTCTACTCTAGTTGATCATCCAATCTAGTGTCCTCCTCCTCATCGAATGAAGTACTATCCTCCTCCTCATCGGCGAGTGCATCCTCCTCATAGTCAAAATCCTCTATTAAGAGATCCATCGAAGGAGGCATCAGACTCTTCCCCCTCCCCCCACCTCCCTTCCCCTGACTTTGGAAATATCAAGCTACATCTCCAGGCCTCAGAAACTGCTAGCGAGGTGCCTGGGGCTAAGGCTGAGGATGCTGGCGGTGAGTCTGAGGCTGAGGCTGCTGGAGGGGGGCCTCAAGTCGCTGTGGGGGGGGCTCAGGCTACTGGGAGGCCTGAGCCTCCTCCCTGCTCCTCCTATTAGCCTTTTTCTTGAAAATAATCTGCATAAAAACATCACAAATAATCAGATATTTTTAAAAAGATTCGGCAGCATTTTCCCTAAATGTTGTGATATTTCAAAAATCCTGTATGAAATAAGTATACAAATAATTGAAAATGAAATGAGCGCATATAAATGAAATAACCTTTCCTTTCTCCATCTCCCTCCCCTTCCTCTTTCTCCCATTCCATTTCCCCTTCCCTTACCCTTCCATTCCTCTTTCTTCTCCTTCTCTTTCTCCCTTTCTCCTTAACCTCCCCTTCCTCTTCTCCTCTTTCTCCCTTTCTCCTTAACCTCCCCTTCCTCTTCTCCTTATCTTTCTCCTATTCCCTTTCCCCTTCCCTTACCCTCCCCTCCTCTTTCTCCATTTCTCCTTAACCTCCCCTTCCTCTTCTCCTTCTCTTTCTCCCATTCCCTTTCCCCTTCCCTTACCCTCCCCTTCTCTTTCTCCCTTTCTTCCTTAATTACCCTCCCCTTGTTATTTCCTCTCCTCTTTCTTCTCCTTTTTCCCCTTCCCTTACCCTCCCCTTCTCTTTCTCCCTTTCACCTTAACCTCCCCTTCTCTTTCTCTCTTTCTTCCTTAATTACCATCCCCTTCTTATTTCCTTTCCTCTTTCTTCTCTTTCTTCAACATAAAACATTCAAGATACAAAAAAAAATAAATCTAAGTGGGCACACCCCACAAAAAAATAAATCTAAGTGAGCACACCCCACACAAAAAATGAACCTAAGTTGGCACACCCCTCTTAAAATAAACCTAAGTGGGCACACCCCACATCTAACATGATAATAGAATTTTTAAAAAAAAGTAGTAAGAAACTCACCATAGTGATGAAATGGAAACAGTTGGTGCACAAACAGTAGGAGAATGCGAAAAACCTATATGAGAAGGCAATAAAAAAAAAATTAGTTTTGATATATAATGAACATAACCTTTAATGAAAGATAAAACAATTTAAAGGCAATTTAAATGAAATAAACTAAGAATTTCATAATTTATTTATATTTATGGTTATGAATTAATACTTTTAACAATTTACCTTATATGTCAATGTCAGTTGCACCAGGGACAAGTTCTTCACTTTGTGGGTTTTGTTGATATGCTTCAGAATCAACATCTGGGAGTAGATTTTTTTTCGCATCGTATTGTTCACGTGGTTGAGCTCTAACTGGTATAATTCACCCATTTCTGCTATTATCAGGCACGTAAAATACTTGTGCTACCTGAGAAGCTAGTGTGAATGGTTCTAATGGTTGGAGGATGTGACAATTCTTACTTAAGCTCAAGAATCCATGTTTCTTATCGATTTTTAATCCAATGCCTTCTTTAAAAACATCAAACCGATCACACTTGAATGGAACCACCTTACGGTCAAACCTGAAACTCATTTCCACAATCTCTTCAATTTGACCGTATTACCCATCACAACCAGTGCTTAGGTCACAACTAACAAGAACGCCCGCCTATTGCTTGGCCTTCGCATCATCAATGGATTGTACTCTGAATCTGAAATCGTTAATTATGTATCCGAAATGGTAATGTCCGTATGTCAAAGGTATATCAACAATTACATCAAAATCCTGTACCCACCGTAAATCCCAGTCTTCTTTCACTTTATTTACACAATCCTTGAACCAATGAAGGAACTGCAAGTCGTGTGTAGATGTATCAGATGATTTTTTGAATTCATTGTAAAATTCATCCACTTCTGGAATTTGCTTTAGAATGTACAAGTGTGCTAAACGTCGGTCCATTTCCGAGATGGGCTTAACCTCTATCCATAGGATCAACCTTCCTCCAATATTAAATATGGACGAACAATCTTCATCATTACCATTAAATTCTCCTTCATAGTTTTGTTCAAAAAGATTAAATCTATTGTCTATTTCATTTATGTACATGACACAGAAGTTAATATATTCTTCTACAAGATAGCCTTCAACAATTGAGCCTTCTGGTTTAGCTTTATTGAAGACATAATCTTTCAATTTCTTCAAATATCGTTCAATTGGATACATCCATCTATACTGCACAGGTCCAGCAATTCTCGCTTTATTTGAAAGATGAAGCATGACATGAACCATAACGTCGAGAAATGCAGGTGGGAAAATCTACTCCATTTTACAAAGTGTGATCATAATTTGTTTATCCCAATAGTCTAGCAATTTGATATCTAATGTCTTTGAACATATAACTTTAAAATATCTGCTCATCTCTGTGAAAGAATCGACTACCGGATCAGGCATCACTCCATGTATCGCTAGTGCAAATAAGATTTGCATGTATAAATGAGAATTATGACTTTTTAACCTAGTAATCTTCTTTTGCGCTTCATTTACGCAACATGAAAGTTGCACTAAATACCCATCTGGAACCAGAATGTCTTTAAGGAATGAAAAATCCTTTACCTCTACTCTCCGATAAGACTGTATATAGCTTCCGGAAAGTGAGACCCTTCTTCTTCAACGTGCAACTCAGGATAAATACCCAAAATTTTCATATCATTCCTTGTTTTAACTGTATCCTTCGGGCTATCTATTAGGTTTAATACATCAAGAATGTTGCCCATTACATTCTTTTTGATATGCATAACATCTAAATTGTGTCGCACTGTCAAATCCTTCCAATATGGAAGCTCCATAAAAAATATGCTTTTCTTCCTAAACCCTGAGTATCTTAAGGAAGCCAAGTCATTCTTGAAAAGATGACCCAAACATATTTCTCCGATCTGTTGCAATGTCTTCATGATTTTGATTCCCGACAACCTAATAGAATTTGTACTGAGTTTATTCTTCGGATTCCTCGATGATTACCAACATGCTTTACCATCAAATCTATCCTTGAATTATGGCATTCGCCATCTGTGTTCAATGGGAAAAAACTTACGGTGCCCTAAGTAACAAAACTTCTTGCTTTCAGGCAATCTCAGGTGATGAGTATCATCCATACAGATTGGACAGGAGAACTTCCCATTCATACTCTATCCTGACAAATTCGCATATGCTGAAAAGCCATTGATTATCCACAGTAATGCTATGTGTAACTGGAAGAATTGTTTCTTGTGTGCATCATATGTTTGAACACCACTGTACCACAACACTTTTAGTTCATCAATCAATGGCTGAAGATAAACATCTATTGCATTTCCTAGTTGGTTGGGTCCTGGGATAAGGAGTGTCAACATCATGAATGAAGATCGCATACATAACCATGGGGGTATGTTGTAAGTTACCATGACCACCAGCCATATGGAATATGATGGATACATGCTCTTGAATGGATTGAATCCATCACTTGCAAGACCTAGTCTCACATTCCGTGCCTCATCTGCGAATAATGCGTGATTCTCGTTAAATCTGTTCCACTCATCAAAATCTGTTGTTAACATACCGGAGAAAAGTGAGAAAATGCAATCGAAATTTCTCCAAACACTAGCTACATGCAAGAAGTAACCCTAAGTTATGATCAAATCTTCAAGGACCCCCTTTGTTCAGAACTTCTTTGAACAAAAGATGACACTTATGGCATGTTATAAAGACAACACATCATGCATGTAAGTGAGGTATATACACACTCTGTATTGTCCGTATAACATGATCATAAGTCTCAACAGGCTAGTATTTTGACACAATTATATCCCTCCTACAACCTATTACCTAAGGGTTAGAATTCCTATTGTTTGTCATACTTTGCATCTAAATTTATGCAAGTGTGTGTATCTACAAAGTTATAATAAAAGTTGTAATAAAACACGTTTACAATCATGGATGTTAAACCTTAAAACCCTAAATTGTAACCTGAAACCATAAAATCAAAACCCAAACCCTAACCCTAACCCTCTAAACCTAAGCCTAAATCAAAGTTTGAGCAGAAATGAGGACACAAGAATATGCACCCTAACCAGTTCTCATCTTAGTTAAGTAGGGTTAACCCACTCACCAAGAAAAAAAGATTAACAAAATGACATTTATGGCTAATGACATTTATGGTTAACCTCTCCTTTTCCTGTCCAATCTTTCCATCCAAATGGAGGCTCTTATTTTTATGACGGTAACAACCCCCTTCTCCTTCCTTCCCCATCTCGACTCATGCACCCAACATCCTCATTTAAAGCATCCCACTGCAAAACCCTAAACCCAAATCAAACCTAACCATAAAACCTAAACCCAAACTCTAAACCAAAACCTAAACCCTAATTACTTCAATCCAAACCTAAAACTTAAACCCTAACTCTAAACCAAATACCAAAACCTATGTCTTAACTCTTAAACCCTAAACTCATCCCACATCTTTCTACTATAAATAAATCAAATTGACATATGGGCATATCTCATATGTCACATTACATTCACATTTAATTCACACGAGAAATTTAACATTAAATTCAATTAACATACAATAATTTAGATCAAATTTCACATCAAATTAAACAACTATGAAATAATTTTATTGTCAACAAAAATAATAAAAATAGATAAATAAAATTTTACAAAAATTTAAACAAGGGGTGTAGGAAGAGGGGGTAGGGGGGTTGGCCATGGTAAGGGGGAGGAAGAGGGGGATGTGGTAGAGAGGGGAATGTGGAGGAGGGTTGGGGGAAGGGGGAGGAGGACGGGTGGGGCAGGGGGATATATGGTGGCTGGTGGTGGTGGTGATGGCGGTGGCTGCAAGGTGGTGGTGGTGTTGGTGGCGGGTAGTGGTGCTACTGGTGGTCATGCTATTGTTGGTGGTGGGTGGTGGTGCTACTACTGCTGTTGGTGGCAGGTGGTGGTGGTGGTGGCAGGGAGTGGTGGTCTTGGTGCTGGTGGTGGAGGGGGGAGGCAACGAGGGGGAGGGGAAGGAGGAGGCGGGCGGAGGAGGAAGAAGAGGAGGAGGCCTACCTGCAACGATGTCGGCCGCGAAGGAGGAGGGGTGCTGTTGGTGCTAGGGGTCGCGGAGGAGGAGTCGAGGCAGAGGAGGAGCCATAGCGAGGGCCGCAAAGGAGGAGCCAAGGCGAAGGAGCTCGCGTAGGTGCAGAAGGAGTCGCGCGGGTGCAGGAGGGGTGCACGGGTGCAGGAGGGTTCAAGAGGAAGAAGAAATTTGGGAGGAAGGGGGAGGGAGTCGGGACGGGCATAGGGATTTTAGTCAACTTTCT
The DNA here is from genome assembly GCA_037157565.1 of Thalassia testudinum. Lineage (NCBI taxonomy): Eukaryota > Viridiplantae > Streptophyta > Magnoliopsida > Alismatales > Hydrocharitaceae > Thalassia > Thalassia testudinum. Next base: position 3,658,596 of record JAZHRO010000080.1, read on the forward strand.
CGACTATTCTTAATAAACTGTCGGCAATAACTCTTTCACCGACCGTTATGATCGCACGGTCGACGATTGGTTTTGAAAATTTGTCGACTTGTGATGGCGGGTTATGAAAAGATTATCGTCAACCGTTAATATACAAACGGTCGACTATATAGTTATTCTCGACCGTTATAAAAGGTCGAAAATGCTGTCAACCAGACATCATAAAATTACTTTAATTTTATCGACTGTTATATATTGAACGGTTGATAATTCCTTTTATCCTTGACCGGTTATATATCAACAGTTGAGTAAAGTCTTATTTTCGACCGTTTATAACAGTCAAGATTGGTCTCAACCTTCTCGACTGTTTTGCAAGTGGGAAAGTTAATGACCAGGATTTTGGTAACCATTTTATTAAAACAATCGATAATAATGTTATTACCGACCATTACTTTAACGGTCGATAATTTCCGTCGCGAACACTACTATTTCTACTAATGATTGCTATATTTCCATAACATGGGAATTTTCATAAACATCTGGTCATGGGCTCTATATAAGGGTCACAAGGTGGCTCTCATTTGATACACAATAAGAGCAGAAAAGCTCTCTCCACTCTCTCCCCCTCTCTCTCATTCTTGTCTCTCTTTTTTGGTTCATTTATTCGATGTAAGATTGGTAGAAAAATCTCCAATCACTTTTATTGGTCTTGCATAAGGAGTTGCGAGATCCAATGAGAAGTTTTTGGTTGATCAAATCATTAAATTGGTAGATTAATCGATAATTTGGTTGAAAAGCAAATTGCCTCGGCTTTATTTTCTTGAGGTGATTTTCGAGGATGTCCAAGATCAAAGTACGTCGAATCTTGGAGGTGGATCATCGTATCTTAGGATGAGTTCATCAGATCCCAACGCACCGGTATTGTAGGGGACGATACTTTCTCTAAGGGAATTATTAATGTGCACTTCAATCGGAGTAATATCTAACATTTCTTTATTTTGTTTATTTGTGATATTGTATGTTATTTACTTTTTATTTTATTCTGGATCTTAACAAATCATGTTTGACTTGCTTAATTTAATATTTTGATCTATACAAAAATATTGGAAATGTATATGTTCTTTTTTTTTTATGCATTTATTTCAACACTCTAGAGTCCTAGAGGCATCGAATTTCTCTTGAAGGGAGAGTTCTTAGAGTAAGCAATGGAATACGCATGCTTATGTGTGGAAGAAGGATGCTGAATAGGGTATATAGGCTCGAGTGGAGGATCATGATGATGATGGAGCTCTAGTTATTCCCCAAACGAGTAGTACAGGAAGAAAGCAACATATTGCCAGCATCTCTACTATGGGAGCATGCAAGAAGAATAGGTTGTGTATGCTCTAGATAAGGATGGTGGCACATTCATTAGTCACAAGAGATGGATGGAGCCATGTTAGTTGATGTGGCAATGCCGAGCTAAGCATGCGTTCGAGGTGGGTGCAACATCTAGAGGTAGGTGCAACTTTGCATAAGAGGATCTGCAAATGAAGATGGATCAATGTAAGTCTTGATGATAAGTAACTCATGCGATAGAATTCAAACCAAGGGGAGATTGTTAGGAATTTAATTAGGAATATTCCCATTTTTTATTTTATTTGCTTTTTGAGTAATCGGGGAATCTTGGATCCAAATAGGAATACAAGTTTGGAATCTTATAAGGAATAAGATTTCTTGTGGAATTATGAATCTTGTATTGTATCTATAAATAAGGGAGAAGGGCATTCAAACTCTGCAACGTCGATTAAAAAGAGATGATAGAAAGAGAATACATGGTGAGAGAGTTGTACTCCATTTCTTTTTTTCATTGTAAGTTTTCTCTTTTTCGATGGTCATGAGAGATAACCAACTATTGTTAAATTGTACATTCATATTTTTATCCATGAGGTGCATGTTTGATATGTGATTCTATTGTACCCAACAAGAAAGACTAGTAAGAATTATGTCTGCAACCACATGGTATCTCTAGAGAGAGGAATTTGAGACTGCATGGTGGGGATTAAATGACAATCTGCAACGTAGCCTAGAATATATATATTCATGATCTGCATGTGCTTGATGGTTGAATTTTCGGTAATTACATAGTGGTGCGGAAATTGTGTTGTTCCGGTTGTATAACACACGTGTAGCCAGCCTATGTATGTGATGCTCTAAAGACAGTGGTTGGTTGCAGTTCAATTTCTGTAGTTGGATTGTAAGTTATAGGTCTATCTTGTTTTTCTCTCGGTAATATTATTTGTCAGTTGCTTAAAAGGAGGAGCAACGACAGCAACAAACATCACACAACCGCAATCTCACAATAAAACTCACTTCACAGTTGTGCAGGGCAACTTGCTCTTCCTACCACATACACATTCATGCCACCTCTATTTTTAACCCCTATACAACTCATAATCTTAATTAATCAAACCCTACGAAAATGCACCATCCATTTCCACCCCGTTGCACATAACCATACCACCTCCCCCATATTTCCACACACACACATATATATTGGGATTGAGAATGTATAAGTGAACTACACGTAAGTTATACATGGGTATGATAATTTCTTTCACTACGTGTAATATTTTATATTAAAAATTTAAGAATTGAGAATAATATATATAAATATGTTATACATTGAATTTAAAGTCAATCTAACACTCCTAATAGCTACATCAAAGTAAACTTAGTTTTGATGGTTTAAATATTATAAAATTTGATACTTTTAGATATAGATATTAGAAGTATCGAATTGACTTCAAATTTAATACATAACATATTCATATTTAATGATCTTAACTCTTAAATTTTTAATTCTAAATATTAATTATTATCATACCTATTCATAACTTACCTATAAATCACCTACACACTTTTTTTTCGTGTATATATATATATCAAATTGTTCCAGCTCTACCTGATATTCCCAGACATTACAAGCTAATCCCATTTTGACGTCCACAGGCTTATATTTCCACTCGCAAGCAAATGGCATCGGTTGATGCCCATGTGGCGATTATTATTCCAACAGCAATAGCGCCCGCCAGCGGATAATTAAATATCTGCTCGATCGATTCCCTTTTAATTAGTGCTCATTAGGTTGTTGCGCTGCCGAACAAATTAAACTTTCTGCAGGCTTTAATTGTGCGGTCACCATTCAATTAACACCCAAGTGGCCAGCTGGCATAATTACATTCCCCAACCAATAAAATCTCACGGTAAGGTAATTGGGCAATGCAACCCATTCATTCGTTCCTGAGCAATACCGTCCGCCATTTCTAATTCTTGAATGGCATTCAATCAATACCTGACATCGTTATCATCTAAAGAATGAAAGAAATTATCGCCTAATTATCTTGATCGGTGAGGAGAGATCATAGGTCGAGTTCATCTTTCGGATGCAGGTAGGAAAATGCATGTTCCAATGTATTTTATAACGTGCATTCTCATTCAACAAAATGCACCAATGAATATTGATTTTCAACGAATTTTCAACCATTTCACATGATTATTCACCTAAGAAAAGTAATTTTTCACTTCAAAAGTAATTTCCAACTTGAGGGTTTAAGATTTAGCCACCACTTTACAAGTAAAAAATCACTTTTCATAATTATTTCTCATAAATCTAAATCCTAAACCCTAAATTTTAAACCTAAACTTGAACATTAAAACGTAAATCCTAAACATAAAACTCATCGGTAAAAATCACTTTCCACTTAAGTAAAAATTCATTTTCCAACAGTTGAAAATTAAAACACACTGGTGTTAGTTTTAATTTTCAAATGGTGTATTTTAATTTTCAACCAGTGTATTTCGATAGGTAACCAAAACACACCGATTAAAAATCAAAATGTACTGGTATGTTTTGTTGCATGGAAGATGCTCATTGCAAAATGCGTTATAACATGTATTTCTTTACCTTTTGACTACCTTTTTATCATCCGAGAGAGATTGGTGTTTGAAGGGTGTTACGCACACACACATGCACACACATACCACGCAGGCAGCCAAATACACACGTGCACACAAGCACGCACACAGGCAAGAACACCACACGCACACCAAACACACATGTGCACACGCACCTTACAGCCAAAGTAATTTGGCAATTACATAAACGACCCTCTTTAGAGCATAACTCTATATCAAAAAGCTCGATCCTGATGATCAGATATTAAAAAAACAGTAAAGAAACTGGGGAGCTATAACAAATGGAAGAGTCTATTCTTCAGAATACTCACAAGGCGGAAGATCAGATCTAAGGAAGTTATAGAGGTGGTGGGTAGAGCTCGGTCGGTCTCCTCACCACCGTCAGTGACAGAAGTGGGATCTGATTGCTGGCTGGCATCCTTCAATAAGGAAGCTGACTTGAGGTCAGTACTAAATAGAGCTCCATGGCATTTTGATGGTAATCTCATCCTCCTTGTTGCAAAATCGAACACCAGCCCCTCAGATTATAAGATTGACAAAGCAATCCTCTGGGTGCAATTACATGACCTCCCCCTTGAATGGACGTGTCGAGTAGCAGCTATAGAACTGGGTAGTTCCATTGCAGAGGTAAAGGATGTGGATATCAATGATTCTAAGGGAGGATTCTTCATCGGAGTACGAGTGGAATTCCTGGTCAACAAAGCTCTCATAAAAACTCTGGAAATTCTCCTTGCCAATGGTGAAAAATTAATAATTCCTCTTAAGTTCGAAAGACTCCCGAGATTCTATGCCCTCTGTGAATTGTTAGATCATGAAGTCTTGAATTGTGATGAGCTATTAAAGATCAAAAAGCAGATTGAGGATCATCCAAATCCTGAAACAAGGAAATCGGCCCTGTTGGCCTTGGAAGAGGTGAAACACCCTTATGGTCCGGAGCTCAGAGCCACTCGCTTCACACTCAAAAAAAGAAGCTCAGATGATCAAAATATTGCCTGAAGAATTGTCGGATTGTATCGGTGCTGAAGAAAATATTGAGGGTCCAACTATGGATGGATCTTTACCTTCCTCCCAATTAGCCAAACCTCATTCCAGTAGTTCCCCACCCCTCCACACCACAACCTCCGCCGAAGCCCCAATATGTCACGTCACAACATACCCTCCCTCCTCACTCCCACTACCGGAGACAACACTAAGCCAATACCTAAGCCCACTTTGTCTGCATTAACTGGGGATGAAAATACCACATCACATATGTTGGTCTATGCCCCATCATCCCATCAACATAACCCCATCCATGAAATAACAAATATCCCACCATCAGTGCCCACCGAAAATCCCCCTCCACTAACTCATTCACCAGAACCAAACCAAATCCCTAAAATGTTCCTGGACCCATATAACCCCACCCCTGTCCTCTATCCTATCATTCCCTTAACAAAATTCCACCTCCTCAACCCAACAAAAATTTAACACCATTCCTTAATATTCCACCGTCTATGAACATGGATTCCACTAACTATATGCCTATTCATAGTAATCCCTATCGTGGGATGATAAAAGATATCCTTGTTAAAAGGAAAAACTTCAAGAAGTCTGCTAGAAGTATGTCAGCAAAATCAAAGAATGTGGCAAAACTGCTAGGAAAAAGGAAGCTTGGAGAAACCCAGGACCTTATACTACAAGCTGAAGTTTATAAGAAACAAAGGGCAGTGGAACCACAAATAGGCTTTTAGGCAGTTGAGCCTAATCAACGGCCTGGAGACAAATGAACCTTCTTTCTTGGAACTGCAGAGGGTTGGGGACACCCTCGGCAGTTCAACACCTTAAAATTCTTATTCGAGCAACTTCGGCTGATCTCATTTTCATATCTGAAACTCATGTCAATGATGCTCGGATGTCATTTATAGCAAAAAACTTGAAGGGGTATAACAAATGGTCAGTGAATCCTATAAGGGAGGACTCTGTTTGCAATTTAACTCCAAGGTGAAGATTTCACTAGTTTATTTAGAATAGAATTGCACCCTCACACAGCTGAATTATGAAGATCACAATTGGTTCCTATGCTGTATATATGGCATGCTAGTACAAGGCAAGAGGAAAGCCTTTTGGAGTAGGATGGCAAGGATCTTAGATCAATATGCATCTAATTTGGTCTGTGTTGGCGACTTCAATGTCATATTAAACAAAGAGGATAAAATTGGGGGGCCAGGCGGTTCCTAGCAGAGATTTCAATCATCTTAAAAATTTCGTTCGTAACTTGGGACTGATGGACCTTGGATATGCTGGTCAAGCTTTCACCTGGTCAAACAGAAGGAGGCCTCAATACTTGATATGTGAAAGGCTCGACAGGGTATTTGTTTTCGGAGAGCCATGGCTTGCAAATCCAAAGGCGGGGGTCTTACATCTTCCTGCTATTGGTAGCAACCATAGCCCTATTTTGCTTCGGTCCGATAGAAAGACAAGTGGTTGTGATATATGGAGATTAGAGGCCACATGGTTTCTTGAGGATACATTTGTGAGCACCATTCATGCCAGCTAGAACAATTCGCATCAAAACATCCCAATCAATCAGAAACTCAAAAAGCTTACTTCGGATATTAACACATGGAGGAAAAACTCCCCTTCGAATTGGAAAAAATGTAAAAAAGATATAGAGCAAGAGATACATCAATAGTGGCAGCAAACAAGAGGGAGATGAGCTCAAGCAGCGATATGAAAATATCCTACTGAAAGAAGAAATTTACTGGCATCAGAGCTCAAAACATAAATGGGTAGAATGTGGAGATAGAAATACCAAGTTCTACCACCTATTTGCATCAAATAGTAAAAGGAAGAACAAGATTGAGTGGATAATTAAAGCTATTGAATGGACAAGAAACGAGTGATCAAAATGCAATTAGAAATTGCTTTTAGCAGCCTTACAACCATCTTTATCAGTCACAGGATGCTGGAGCCCAACTTCCATGCTATTTCCAACAACAAGATTGTGTTACAGATCAAGAATATTCATATAGTGCCTCTATTCTGGAGCCTGATGAAATCAAGGAAGTACTCTTTCGCATGTCCCCCTCAAAAACCCCGGGTCTAGACAGATATCCTGCATTATTCTATCAATAGTCCTTGCAAGTGGTTAATATGGAAGTAATTAAATTTGTTCAATCCACTTTTAGAGAATCTTATATGCAGAAGGAGATGGGAAGAATGTACCTACTGCCTATATCAAAGGTAAATAATCCTCTCGAGCCTAAGGACTATAGACCTATAAGCCTAACCAATACTTTATATAAGCTAATTGCAAAACTTGTTGTCAGAAGGATCTCTTCGGTTCTTACAAGAGTAATAGCTCCCAACCAGTCTAGTTTTTTGGTGGGTAGACAAGTGGCTGACAATGTGGTCCAAGCTAAAGAAATCTTCCATTTGATGAAGGTTTTGAAAAGAAAATATGGTGCACGGTCAAATTAGATATGGAGAGAACCTTCGACAAGTTAGAGTGGTGTTTCATACATTTCTCGTTATCTCAATTACATTTCCCCCCACACTTAGTCTCATCATGTCCTATGTTATGTCCACATACTTCCAAGTCATAGTCAATGGCAATACCTCTAAATTCATTAATCCTTCCCGTGGTATCCGCAAAGGATGCCCACTCTGCCCATATTTATTCATATTATGTACTGAGTTTCTTTCGAGATCCCTTACCTCTTCTTTGCATAACAATTTAATTTCAGGTTTCAGGATAGCTGCTAATGCACAACCAGTTACTCACCTTATGTATGTGGATGATACAAACCTATTCACTTGGGTTTCAATGCAAGAGGCGCAACAATTAAAAATTATTCTTGATGGATATGAGATCTGTTTAGGACAAAGAGTCAACTACCATAAATCTAGAATATATTTTGGCTGTGGTGTTGAGGAGGAAGATAGAAGGAACATTATAGATTATTTGCACATCAATGCCATGTTAAATGCAAAAATCTATTTGGGCAATTCTCTCATTGATACTAAAGGCCTGAAAGTTCTTATTAATTTCACTAAAAAAAAATAACCTTTAGCGACATTTAATATTTGCAACTATAGGTCATCTATTTGACGCTATATATAATTAACAATACTTAAAATAATTGCCGCTCAATTGCCACCTTCATTGGCGTCACTAAAAGTTAGCGGAAATTGTATAATTATTGCTAAATCATCGGTATTAGCAACACTTTAATTGCTGCAATTACTGTCACCGATGATCTTCTTTAGTGGCAATTCCACTGTTGAATTATATTAGTAGAAATTTAATTGACACTATATACTTCATTTAGCATCATTTAAATTGCCACAATTAATGCTGCTAATGATCTTTAATGGCAATTTATTTGCCACTATTTCACTACTATTGAATTATATTAGTGGCAATCTAATTGATGCTATTAATCTTGCTATATACTTCATTTAACAACTTTTGTTTATACCACTTAATCTCCACTATTGATTTACTCTAATGGCATATTATTTTGTTGTTTAATTGTGACTATTGATATTATTTAGCAACAATTATTTATCCCTAAATCGTCACTATTGATTTACTTTAATGATGCTTTCTTTTTTCATTTAATTGCCACTGGTGATTCACTTTAATGATACCTTGTTATACCACTTAATTCTCACTATTGATATTCTTTAATAAAAATATTTTTATTTGAACAAGAACGGAACATAAAGGCAACCTCAATTTTATTTATCTCCCAATAATAAAGGACAATAAGGATCCTTTAAAGGGATACATCAGAAAATAAGAAAAATATAAAAAAAGTAGCACCAACCTCAACACAAAAATATCCCCTCAAGGGTAATACAAAGAAAGAAATAAAAATTACTGGAAAAATTAAAAGTACAACAAATCATGAAGACTCGACCACCAAAAGCAACATCTTAAAATTGTTGCTATCCCAAGCAACTCCAGTCTTCTAAACTTCAATTAAAAGCTAAAAGCAACATCAACTGAATCCCCAACAACACCTCCATCAATATGAAGTCCAAGATGAACCATTATCTATAGACATTAGCCATGAAAGTAGGTAATGTACTAAAAAACACCACAATCACTAAACAGGATATATCCATAAACAAAAGATAAAATGACTAGATGTATAAATTGACAATGGATATTGCATCTTACCTTCACAACGGTGACCGTCGCCCCGAAAGTCTAACGAGCAAGTGCATCCACTAGGATCATAGTCCTTTGGTTAGCAAACAAAACAAAAATAGAAATTAAATACTTAGATCAATTTTAGTGTCTAGTTGTTCATATTCACTTGTATAACAAAATAAAAATTAAATACCTAAGATGATTGTCATGACAGTGGTAATGGGCATCAACCGGGTAATGGCCTATGATGATTTATGATGGTTTACCAGGTTTATTATTTGCAGAATAAGTTTTCTGTTCTGAAATGTTCATATGGCTAACACAGGCTTCTGATTATTTTATGTTTAATCATGACTGTTGACTAACACTGAATGTCAAATTTGACATTCAATTTATATATCTAACTATCTCCATGAAATTTCAAAATCTTGAGGAACTCACTGAAAATGCATTATTTAACCATTCAAAATGCATTATATATCTTAACACTGAAAATCTCGAGGTTTATATATCTAACCATTTAGGAAGTCACAACTTGAGGTGTTACTCCAATCCATCTTATAATAATTTCAAAATCTAAGATTAGTTACTTCCTTTTAAAGCACTATTCCTTCACCAACTTTTTCTACTGTTCTCATAAAGAAAAGATAGGGGCCTATCATGACAAGAGTTGCCGGCTCCTTTCGACTATCATTAAGGGAAAAATTTTTCTAGTGCTGCTTTCACAAATGGACTCACATACATCAAGAAGTCAACAGAGATTCTTAATACTTGATTTTCAAAACCATCAGTAAAATATCTGTTGCATCCAAGTTGGGTTTTACCTGGAAGTATCTGTTGGGGCCATCACAATTGCCAAAGCAGCAAGAAGAATTATCTGAGCAAGTGCAGTGATAAAGTTCAGGCATTTTAGCATTCTAAATACAAAATAAAATCCTTTTATTATGTTAGAATAGGAAGATGCTATTCTACCTAATAGGAATATTGTGTCTGTAGATCTACGGATGACATGAAACAAGTTTGCGATGGTGTCTGAAATAAAGATGATGTCAGAAAAATGAGGCAAAAGATAATATCACGATAGTAAGTTTAAAAAGGAAAATCAATTGGTGTACTTACAATATCAGGACAGTAAGTTTAAAAAGGAAAAAAACCAAGATCCTTGTTTCCACCAATCATTTTGGATTTCTCAAACTATGCTGAGATGACCACTCCAAAGCAAGCACATTCAAGTATCTCTCTATTTCTAATGTCTTGTTTTTGTTTAGTCATCTGCAACTAGTTTCATTCCATGGTCACAGAACTGGGTTTAGCAATACTTTCACAAATAAGGACAAAGCAAACTAAGGGCAAGGATATGCATAATTCTATGCGAACTACAACCTACTTTCATGAGCCTCAACAAAATTGGTGAGGCTTTTTTTAGTTGTTTTTGAATCCATTAAGAAGAGAGAAGTACAATCTGTTAATGAAGAATGGCAATTCGAAGGGACATCTCAGGTCACATGCCTCAATAAAATTGAACACTTTTGTTGGTCTATTTATTTAGCTAAGGAGAGCACAGACAAGTATCATTTAATATTTATTGATGTTCTCAATAGTTGGGCAGGGAGAGGGCTTCTTGTTGATGATGAAGGCTTGGGCTACCTACCCCATATGTGGTAATCCCTTATTTATCTACATGGTGACTGAATAAGCACTCCACATCACCTAACTACAAGTCAATTAATTTCATCAAATATGACATGATCAAGGAATTAAAATGTGGAAATTGAAATCCTGTCACTGAGCAAGAACAAACATCAAATTATAAGCTTTTATTCGACGCTGTCTGTATGAGGATGCACATCTTGAGAGGAAAATTGGCTAAATGCTTATCTTGAAAAAATAATAAAAGGGTATTTGTAACATTTCTATTTCACGCTTTTTGGCTAAGATCAAGTGTAACATCAACTGCTTTTCTGAATCTCAATAAGGATTGCATCAAATAAACACAAATGGTGATAGACATCGGAAACTCAAATGAAATGCTTTGCCATAACTTCAACTAAACTACTTTGCCACCGAAAGATATCTAGCGTCTGAAAGTATGCAATGGGCACAGATAATAAATGCTTATTAGTGAATAGAGAGAATATAAATAGCATTCTGTGTACGCCTGCACTTCTCTGGTTGTTTAGACACGAGGAAGGTGGTTCTCACTCTAGAAATAAAAATATTAGAAACCAACAATCATTTGAAGTTGATTTGGCATTCTTTTGTATTTTAGAATATGCTTTTCAGCTTAAAGATTTTATCACTTGATAGAGAAAATTCTTTCATGTAGATTTACTATGTGTAAAGATTGAAAGATCTTTTTAGGTAGTTTAAATTAGGTTGTGACTTTCTCTCATACCAGAAGGGTGGATCTATTCTAGAAATGTTGGATGGTCTTTTGCTAGATTGGCATCATAACAAGCATAAAGGTCATTATTCAAGTTGCTTCAAAAATTCCCCTATTGTTACTCATTGTCATCATAATATTGAAAACATGGTATAATGTTGCATTAGAAATTTGTGTATATTAAGTGAATTCACAAGTTATTAGCTACTAGCTTTTTGGGCTAATCATGTGCTTTGTCAAGAACCTTAATTCGCATTCTCACATCTTGCAAAAATGTTTGATTCTTTTGATTATGCAAATCCCCACATAAGCTTGCAATCTACAATAATAAAACTAATTCCTTGGGCAACTATTTTAGTTCCTCTGTATAACAACTACAATTAACTGGGTGGATAAAAAATGAATCTTTGGTGATCAATTTAAACTTTAAAATGTTAGAAAATGACATCAGAAAAAAGGAAATTAAACATAAGATTAATATGGGAAAATTGTATCTGCATTTGCCCATATAAAATCAGACCATAAATGAACATCTTCAGTAAGCTTTACCTAGTACAAAATTTGAAGGGCATAACCCCAAGCTCTAGAAGCTTGACCTGTTTGATTTTGTTAAAAGATCTGAAACTTTTTCTTTCATTCCTTATTCCACAAATCTGTCACTCATTGTTTGAAGTGACATATGTTCCACATTCCACATCTATGTTCATATCACGATCAGCTTTGTTGAGGTCTTGATGGCACCCATACAATGATGGTTCTGAGCCAACCTATAAAAGAAACAAGAATACAAATGGCAATTAGTTTACAACAATGAAATAAAATTAGTATGGAAGAAGCTGAAAACCTATTTATTAAATCTACTGGGGATTGGAATCATAGTTTTAATGCTTATTACAATCAGTCTGTATCGCAAAATACAAAGTGACCATTGTAAATGCCCACCTGCAATAAACAAGAGATGAACTCAGAATATGACAAAATTATGACAATGTAGTTATTTTGTTCATATCTTAAGAAAATTTTAAGGTAACACAAAACTAGGAAATGCAAATGCATATATCCATAAATGATTTAAAAATGAAACCTAAATTGATCTAGGTAGAATATTTCATTCTCAAATCATCCCCTAAAAGCAATGAAAATGCAAGTACTTACTTCAAAAATAACTAAAACAACCTCTTCATAATGCAGTTATGACTAAGTGCAAAATCATGAAGCATTTGTAAGATAGGCACCTTTATACACTACCAAGAGGAGACAAATGATGCAAAGGACCTTGGTATCATGGGAAATAGATAAGGAATAGAGAGAGATTGAATTGGAATGATAAATATATCATTCTGTTTTCAATCTACTTTATAAGCACAGATTGTTACCACATCTACATTGATTGCTTGCTTAAACAAGTATTCTTAGTTACCATAATAGTAGAATTGTATAATCCACAATGTCCAGTGACATTTGATCAATTTTCCAGTCAGGTATATTTAGTTGCTATTATAGATTCGTATATGTATATGAATTCCATCCATGCTCATTTCTATACCCATTTATAATGATATGCATGGATATCCATACCTGCACATCCATAACCCTTTTTTACTTTTCCTTTCTTTTCCTTTTCTTTTTCATTTTTTTCCCTTTTTTTTCTAGAGGGTTTCATTGTCATATTATAAATAAACCTACAAAGGCATGGAAACATTTATACCTTTGATCAGTACCCATTAACCTTTACTCAACTCTGCAAGCTACCACCAAATACCACAATTAAAGCAATTTCAGCCAGTTTATGTAGACTTACAAGATTAAGTTCAATATGCTAACATAGATAATAATCCTTTGGTTAATTATAGGATCTGGTAAGAACGGTAAGAAAGTGAATTTCCAGTGGCATTGTGCCCTTCTCTAGACTTGTATATAATAGAAAAATTAAAATTCCACTTGCAATTCCAAATTAATTTCTTAAATGAAAGTTTATGAGATTTTAATTAGTCAGGTGATGCAAATAATCTAAGAATCAAAATTAAAATTTTCACCTTCATAACACACCCATTATGCTAGTTGGATCTGCAGCCCCAATGCATCCTCCTCAGCAAGAACAGCAGTGCCCTCAAGCAGCCATTCTCACTATGCTGCAGCCTAATACTTGGCATCAAACTTCTATGGTCATGTTAGTCTACCTCTTCAGATCTTGAAGAACAACATGTACAGCATTGCACCCAACAATACCAATAACACCACCACCAGGATGTGCCTTACTGCCACATAAGTACTGGCCCTTGAGAGGTGTCCTGTATCTTGACCTACCAAGTACAACCATTGGCCTGGAGTTATGTTTTTCTTTAATATCATCTGAAGAGAGACTTGAAAATGTCCCAAATGATATCTTTACCAAAACAAATGCACTGCAAGACTGAAATTCAGATATTTAGATTAACTTATTGTATTGGAAATATTGGTCAAGTAATACTTTAACCTCTGAATACTAACATGTAATACAGGACCTGAAGATTGACCTTCTTTTACCTTTTCCTCCCTTCCAAAGTATATAGAATGTCATCAGTAGTTGTAAACATTAGTCGACAACATTGAACTTACGGCCAGACATCTACCATGGGTTAAATACCCCCAACACTTCATTTCTCTCCCCACTAAACAACGCCAATGAACAACGCATCGTTAATGCACTCTTACATGCATTCCAGAGCTAAATATTCAGAAAAGATGCTGTATTAACACTTTCTTCTCTACTTGATTTTTCCTAAACAATAAAACATTACTTAACAACGTTGAGATTCCCCCATGATTGCTTGGAAATGCCAAGTGTAGGACTCTTTTAGTTATGTTGGAAGATTCAAACCTAATTATTACTCAACCTATAGTTTAGGAAACCTAAATTAGCCTTCAACATACATGGGAGATGCCAATGCAAATCATGCCATCCTTTTACAGGTTGAAGCAAGAATGTGGTATCTAACCCCATTGCACCAGGAAATATATTTCATCCTGTCAAGAACATTTAAATAATAGCTTAGAATGAGTTCATCCACAAATAGCAATAACTTGGGCAAATTGAAGCCACTCATTCCATTAAGAAAGGTAATTTAGAGGCAATACAGGTTTACATTAAGTTGGTGAAATTTTTCACCTGTGAGACCAAACTCCCTTTCAAGATTAGGTGGAGTGAGTATTTCATAGTCAATAATGGATGAGCTAAAGCCAGGATCATATTCATCAACTAAGGAGAAACACTTTTTTGCAAATGAATCCTGAAAAAGATAGAGTTATATGAATTTGAACCCATATCTTAGATGCTTGAGGTCCATGGCATAATCTTTGCCTATTAACCAACTACTTGGCTTGCTTGTGTTTGGCATGTCTTTGACTTGAGATCTCCAAGGGAACTCACCCTTACATACTTATCTTTCCAGCTACCTTCAAAAAGTTTGTAGGGATTATATTGAATACAAAGATATATCGACAACACAATAATAAGCAACTCACGAGGGCTCATTTTTTCAAATATTTTTTAGTATAATATGTTTTTCTTTTTTCTTTCTTGTGAAAGAGAAGCACTGTGGAATTCAATTTAGGGGCGTTGAGTTATATTTAGTGTGAATCGTGCATTAGTTATAGATTTTCATAATTATGAGATATTTTTAACAAGAAAGGCTCAACAACTATGCATAACACAACCTTTAGTCTTTAATTTGTATGGTATTGAGTATAATGACATTCCAATATGAAACAATCTTTTCAGGAAAGAGATGAACCTGCAAACTACAAGAAAGAAAGAAAGAAAGAAAAATAAAAGTGGGGAAGGGGAATAGGCGGAGGAAGATGGCTAGTCAGGGGAAGGGGGAGGACGTTGAGGATGGTCGAGGGTGGGGTAGTCACGCATGGTGAAGGTTGCAGAGGGAAAGTGAGGGGTTTAGGTGACTGTACAAGGTTGGAAGGGAGTGCTTTAGGGGGTGGTCATGTGTGAGAGGAAGGGGTGTTCTGGAGGGAGGTCGGATGTGGAAGGAAGGGGAGGGTAGAGGTATCGAGGAATGGAAAGGTAAGGGAGAAAAGGAAGCTGCATCGTGGTTAGGAAGAGGGGTTGGGGATGGGAATAAGGGGTGTTGGGTAAAAAACACAGGTAGTGTAGGGAAACGGGATAGGAAGAGGAACTGACCTCAATGTAGGAGGGCGCGGTGTGGAGGTTGTCAAAGGAGGGTATGCGACAGGAGAAGGCATGGACGAGTAGCAGGAGACCGAAGAGATGGGCTGATCTTGCTGGAGAGGAAGGCACGGGTGAGCAGTCCATTGATCTTGTTGTCGAAAAGAGGGTAGCCGAAGATAGAGAGCCGCCAGAGAGATGAGGGCGTCATCGGAGAGATCGGAGAGTCGCTGTCGGAGGTTGAGAGCCAATGCTGGAACTCGCTTGAGATGGGGGACAATAGGATGCGAGGGGAGGGAGGGAGAAGGGCTGTGGTTGGGGAAGATGAGAGGGTTGAGGATACAGGACGAGTGGGAGCGAGAATGGGCGGGAATAGGAGGGGAAAATGCCACTCTGTTTTTCAGAAAAATTTCAAGTCGTTCGTATCATCTAATGGCTCGTATTAAAGCCTCAAACCTTTTTTTTTTTAATTTTGCAGGTTCGCAAGTCTCCCTCCCTCCCTCTCTCTTTATACACACATACACATTGAAATATAGATTATGGGATCGAATATAAATCTAGACCCGTACTTGAAATCCATCGACTTTATCCATAAAATCTGAACTTAATTAGTTAAATTTTACTTATTCCTTTTAGATCAGGTTCAAAGTTGGGTTAATCAATACTTGCATCACTAATTACATCCAAATGATACTTTTTGAAAATTAGAATGATGATATATTAACACATATAAAGGCAAATATATTTATTGCTAATGTTAATTATCAATTGACAAATGCATATAATGGCATATAATCTTTATGCTGCTATATTTTGTACCTATAGGGACATAAAAAATTGTTGCTAAAGTTAATTGTTGTTTGACAAAAGAGTTAAAGTGCCATATAAAAATAATTGCCACTAAATCATATATAATAGCGACAAATAAATTATATGCCACTAATCAAATTATCGCTAAATATCATTTTTGTTGTAATGTAATTTGGTCATTAATAAATGCAAAAGAAAGTTTTCGAGATGGAAGGGAAGATGCTTATTTCAAGCATTAAGAGAAGCTTTGTTCCAAGCGTCTCTCTTATCTAAACTAAATCATTTGATGCTCTCTCATCTATTCCCGAAAAAACTATGTTTGGCTATTGACAAATTGGCTAGGTACTTCTGGTGTGGCTTTGATGAATGAGCCAAACACTTTTATCCAAAAGGTTGGACCACTATTTGTATGCCTAAGCATATAGGAGGGTTGGGTTTTAGAGGTACGGAACTAACCAACCTCTCTTTCCTCATGAAGATGGCTTTGAGCTTACTTACCTAATAGAAGGGTCTTTGGTAAATGCAGCTAAAAGAAAAATATTTTGATAAAGGAACATTATAGGATTACTCCCAAAAGCTAGGGATTCTCCATTCATGAAAGCAATTCATACTTTCTAATGGTGGATCTTTGTTAGAACATCTTGGATGGTTGGAAATGGGGAAAATATCAATCTTTTGAGGGACTTTGGGTGAGCGACCTTCAGGATCCCCTCACTCCATATGGTCTTCATAATGCTCCATCCTTAGGACCTAATAGATGTTGAAGACAGATGCTGGAAATCTCGTGCAATAAATTCCTTATTCACTACCACTATTGCCACAAAGATTTACAATACATCTATCCATTGGAATGAGGATGACTAGATCATCGGGCATGCTCATCCCAAGAGAAACTTTTCCGCTAAATCAGTGTACCAGTATCTTCTAAACCACTACCAAAGGCCTACACCCAACAACATTATTCTTGTCCGCTATAAGTTAATCTAGAAAGCAGCTATCCCTCCAAAGATTAAATCATTGATGTGGAAGGTAGTGATTGGAGCCTTGAGCTCCAGACATCTTCTAGTAGAGAGGATACCTTGCACTTCTACAAAAAGCGCAATTTGCAACGATTTGTTTGCGACGATTAGATAACCATCACTAATGGGTACCTTTAGGGACAGTTATCTAACGAATCGTTGCCTAAAGCCTCCTCCCTCCTCCCCCCAACCAAACTTAACTCAGGGTAAGATTTAGAGACAGTTTTACAAATAACCGTCACTAATGATTACCGAGGAGCATGGGTTTTTATGTGCCATACGTAAATTATTTGGGGATTGGTGACGATTTTTAGAAACCATCGCCAAATGTCCATGCAAAGATGCCCCTCTAAATTTTAATGTCCGCGGAAAATATAATTTAAATTCAATTGAAGAACGTCTCCAAGTGTGTCCTCATGATGTCATTTGGCGATGGTGTTGGCAATGGTTTCAAAAAAGCCGTCACCGAACCTTGAGATATTTTGGGGAGGCCAATCGGCCTTCTTTGCTCCCTCTTTTCTTCTCCTCTCTTCTCCTCCATGCACGCCTCCTTCGCAGCCATTGCTGACCTCCTCCGCAGCCTCGTCGCGTTGTTGAGCTCGTCTGCACCGTCGACTGCGTCGTCGTCATCGTCGCCGTCACCCCCCCATGCCCTCAAGCTCCTTCGTACCCCACCGTGCCACCGATATCGCCTCCTCCTTCACGTCAACCTCATTGTGCCGCCACCCCTTGCCGCGTCGTCACTCCCTCGAGCCACCCCACACCCTGCAGCCCCCCAATCCACGTCGTCGCCGCCCCCATCCGCGCCACCCACCGCAACCCCCTTCCACGCCGCCGCCTCCCCTCGCTCCCCACGTTGCCACTCCCCAAACCCCATAGGCCCCCTCCCCTCCACTTGTCCCTTGCCCCTTTTTTAATTAGATTTATTTATTATTAAATTTAGCATGTAAATTATTCAATTTATTCAATGTTGTTGACATGTAATTTATTCAATTTTGCATCTAATATAATTTTTTAATGCAATTTGCATCTAATTAAATAAATTTTGTTACTTGTTACAAATTATTTCATGTAATTAAGTTATTCTTAAAATTAAATTTTCCTGTTAGATTAAGTTATTTCTGTTCTTTAATTTGAAAGTGGGGTGTGCCCACAATTTAACAATTTAAAATTGTTAATGTTTAATTTATTATGTTACATGTGGGGTGTGCACACATGTTATGCATGATTTATTGTATTTTTGTAGGAAATGTGAATATATAATATTAGAGGAAAACTCTGCTAAAATTTATTCAACTTTGAGTTTACCTTCTAGGTTTAGGGTTTAGAATGATAAGTTTTTGATTGACAATGGAAATGGATTTTGTTAAATGGGCGAACGAGAGGATTTAAATATGCGTTCGTTGTAGTAACACCTCAATCGCTCGTCAACAAATATAATTTATTACTCAAATTCAAAAGAGTATCCAAGGTCGAACACAAGGAGCAAGTATTGCATTCACGTGCTAATCTCAACATATAATATAAATGAGCACAAGAAAATTGAGCAAAGTATAGATTTTCAATAAATAATAACATGTCACATTAAATATTAAGTGAAGAATAACTACTCAAATGATATTTAATACTGAGCAAGAGTATATCAGGAGTTTAATGAGGTAAAAAGACATCTAAGACAAAATAATGGTGATTTGAATTACCAATTATTAGTTGATGAAGACAAACTAACTAAACTAACTGGACGAAAGGGGTAGGAGGATGCCAGTTTTGATGGGCTGGCGTTGTGGAAGAGAACTTCTCCATTGAGGTGGATGGTGAGGAAGAGAGGGGAGGACGGCCCTAGCTTTGGCACACCAGGCGCGGACGAAGGAGACGAAGTTGATGGCACTCCCAATTTGGCCATTGGGAGGCTAGAGAGCGATGGAGGGAGGAGCTCATTGGAGCTAAGTCGGAGATGGCCAGGGAAGGAGTTTGAAGAGGGTATTTTGGCCAAAACTTAGCTGAGAAGATGCAAAATGCAATAGGGGTTCTTTTATAGGCCATAAGAAGCCTTCCCAAGCTTGGAAAGAAGCTTCCAAGCTTGGAAGGTTCACACAAAAGGGAAACCCGAACCTTTGAAAGGTTCGCATGCCCTTTTGGGAAAGAAGTAGAGCCCAAGATGTGGTTCAAATGGAAGGCAATTTCACAAGGAATCCCTGTATCAATTTTGGGAGAGATTGATTAAGAGTCGAGCGAGAAATCCTCGCTCAAAACTCGACGGTGAAGGCTCAACCTTCCAAACATGGCACAAGGACCTGCGTGCAAAGAAGATGATGAAGTTAGGGGGCTCTTTGCAAGAAATTCAAAAAGCTAAGGATGTGAATGAGATAGAAAGAGTCTGACTAGACTAAAATGAAAACTTGGTCAAGATGATCTCAGATTTGGCCCAAATTTTGGTACAAACCTAATTTGGACCTAAGGAATCTAATAGTGAAGCTGGATTTAGGTTTTGACCTTTAAATAGGTAATTTATGTAAAAACCCAAATTAGGGCAACTGTCTGTCTAAGACTCTATTTTAGGTCAAATTGGATTCCAATGGTTAAATCAAGCATACCAAATCTTAAAGAATATTGTTCTATGATGCTTAGAGGGTTTATGTGAATTTTAACCTAACCAAAACCTCAGTAGATTAAGTAGGTTTGTTTTTAGGGTTTCAGATGTCATTTAATTTATTGAAACGCGTAAAACACATTTCTATCTGCATGGACCCACTTATTAAACATTTAAGACTATTTAACCTTTAATTAACCCCTGAGAAATCCCATAATTATTCTGCAATTGAGATATGCTGTTAAAACTGCAGTTTTACCCCTGTTTTATTGTCTTTCTTTCAAAATGAATTTGTAGTGAATTATGGTCCTCTAGCTGTTATGTAGGAGCATTTATTCTTTGATTATAACTAATTAAAGCTAGATATGGCTAATGATGATGTTATCATTAGATTTTAGGTTTAAAGTGTTGGGTTATGGGTTTTGATTTTAAGGTTTAAAGTGTATAGATTTTAGGATTTAGCGTATTGCATTTTAGGTTTCAATTTAAGCATTTTGAGTTTAGAGTTTAGGGTTTTCGATTTAGGATTTAGGGTGCTAGGTTTTGGCTTTGGGGTTTAGGTTTTAGGGTATTCAATTTAAAGTATAAGGTTATGGGTTTAAAGTGTTCGATTTTGGATTTAGGTTTTATGCTTTTGAGTTTAGAGTTTAGGGTTGGGTTTTGGGTTTAGGTTTTAGGGTTTTGAGTTTAGAGTTTAAGGTTTGATGTTGGGTTTTGGGTTTAGGTTTTAGGGCTTTGAGTTTAGAGTTTATTGTTTAGGGTTTTGGATTTAGGATTTAGGATGTTCGATTTTATGGTTTAGGTTTTAGGATTTTGAGTTTTGCTATAAAGGTGTTTGATTTATGGTGTAAGATTTATATTTTAAGGGACTTATTTAATGTTTAGGGTTTAAGGTATAGTTTAGTGCTTAGGGGTTAGGGTTCAAGTTAGGGTTTAGTGTTTAGTGGTTAAGGTGACAGTTTTTGTAGATGAAGTTTGTAATAAATAAAATAATTTTAAAATAAAATTTTTTATTATTAATTTTTTGTATTATATCATTTAGTCTCATAAACTTGCACAAATTTAGAAACACTTCATGACAAACAATAGGAATTATACCCCAAGGTAGCAAGTTGTGAGAGGGATATAATTGTGTCAAAATACTTGCTCGTCGAGACTTATGATCATATTATATGAACAATGCAGAGTGTGTGTATACCTCACATTCATGATGCGTTGTCTTTATGACATGTCATAAGTGTCATCGTCTTTATTTCAGAGAATTTCCAAGCTAAGGGGGTCCTTGAAGATTTGATCACAACTTAGGGTTACTTGTTACTTGTAACTAGTATGTAGAGAAATTTTGGACGCATTTTCTCGCTTTTCTCTAGTATACCAACTAATCTTAACTTTGTTCCTGAAGTGCTCTTTAGTGGGAGTTATTGGGAATGTAGTTAAGGTTAGTCTTAGGAGTGTACTGAAGAAGTGAGAGGAGATGCTGTTGAAATTTCTTCACACATTAGTTGCATGTACAGGTAACATTGTAATCAAATCTTCAGGGATGGGCTATCAAGTGAAAATATTCTTTAGAATACAAATGCCTTCCGTATATTCGCTTCTAACTTGCGAGTTGTTTGTAATAACATTTTATGTTATTTTGGGCAAGTCTTGGATTGGTCTGAAGAATTTGGATTACTTTAAGTATAAGAGTGGAGTGATCTCATTCCTGGATTGGGCCTTCCATGAAGATAGGAAACAATATAGACGTGGAGAATTTTTGGAGAAAATATTATGTCCGTGTAGGAAGTGTTTCAATGGATTCATCTAGGATAACAACATAGTTATAGAGCATATGATCTGTAATGGTTGGTGCCAACATTACCTAAAGTGGACTACACATGGAGAGGAACCAGCACAGGATGACACACGGAATATAGTGGAAGTAAATGGGTCTAATGATGAGGAAGATGATAATAATCAAATCAATGAGATGCTGCATGCAATGAGAGAGGCTGATCCTAATATTACAAATGATGAGGAAGCACTCAATAGCTATAATCAGTTTTATGATGAGGTTGTCCTTCTTGTTAAAATTATTTCAAATGAAAGTTATGAACATAGCTACATTGAAAATGATGTCGGAGTTGCTTCAGTTTATACAGGAGCCGTTAAATAATCCCAGTGGTGTGCCAAAGTCATGATATGAAGCTAAGAAGCAAATCCTCGTACTTGGTATGAATTGTGAGAAAATTCACGCATGTCCCAATGACTATGTGTTATATAGAAACGAGTACGCTAGTTTGACTTCCTGCTCGGAATGTGGTAAGGAATGATATAAAGGAGAGAGGAAATAAGCTAGAAAGGTTCTTCGTTACTTTCCATTAATTCCAAGGTTGCAACAGCTATTTTTTTCTAATAAGCTGCAACGTCGATGAGGTGGCATTAAGAAAATAAGTCAGGAGATGGTCTTATTCGCCATTCAACTGATTCAGAGGAGTGGAAAAACTTCGACAGTAAACATTTATCTTTTGTAGATGATTCGTGTAATGTCAGATTGGGACTTGTAAGAGATGGATTTAATCCATTTAAGAACATGTACTCGTCGTACTCTATTTGGCTAGTCGTGATTGTTACTTAAAACTTACCTCGCTGGCTATGTATGCGATCCTCGTATATGATGTTGACCCTCTTAATCCCAGGTCCCAAACAACTAGGAAATGCAATTGACATCTATTTATAGCTGTTAGTAACTGAATTGAAACAACTATGGCATGACGGTGTTCAGACATATAATGCAAAGAATAAGGAATTCTTTTAGATGTATAGGGCTTTGCTCTGGACCATTAATGACTTCCCAGCGTATGTGAATCTTTTTGGATGGAGTATGAAAAGGAAGTTTGCCTGTCTAGTATGTATGGATGATACACATCATTTGTGTCTACCTGAAAGTAATAAATTTGGATATTTAGGGCATCACAAATTTCTTCCAATTGAGCACAGATGGTGGGGTGCACAGTTTAAGGATAGATTTGACTGTACAACTTGTCGTTATTCTAGTAGGAATCCGAGAAATAAGTTGTGGACAAATTCCATTCGACTATCAGGGTCTGAAGTAATGGCAAAATTACAAAAGCTTGCCAATGTACGACTTGGTTGCCCCTTTAGGAAAGATTTGATAGCAATAAAGGACTTTGGTTTTAAGAAGAAAGGCATCTTCTTCATGGAGCTTTCGTATTAGAAAGATCTTACAATATGTCACAATATTGATGTAATGCATATTAAGAAAAATGTCATAGACAACATCTTAGACGTGTTGAATTTAACAGAGAATCCCAAAGGCACGTTAAGATAGAGAAATGACATGAAGAAACTGGATATCCATCTTGAGCTATAGGTCATCAAAGGAGAAGAAATGTCACCAGCAATGTACAATTTACAACAAGGTCAGAGGGATAAGATATTCTCTTTTTTGAAAGGAATTCAGGCCCCAGACAGGTTTTCTTCACAGCTCTTGTGTTGTGTGAACGAAGTTCAGAAGAAGATCAGTGATTGAAAAGTCACGATTCACATGTTTACATGCAGATTTTGTTTCTATTAGCTATTCGTGGAGTGTTGCCTTATCCAGTGGTCAATTCGTTCATGGAGATGAGCTAATTTTTTAAAGTCATTTGCTTGAAGACTTTGAACTGTGAAAGTCTAGACTATTGGAGTGATCAAATTATAATTATACTCTGCAAAATGGAATAAATTTTTCTCCCAACAACATCTTGGTGCATCTAATGCTACATCTTACAAATGAAGCAAGAGTTGGTAGTCTTGTACAGTATAGATGGATGTATCTAGTTGAGTGATTTCTGAAGAAGCTAAAAGATTACATTTTAAATAAAGCTAAGCCAAATGGGTCAATAGTTGACGTGCTGTTGTGCGTGTGTGTTAAGGAGTGTCGTTATAGTCGCACTTGCAACGTCGATTTTAAAATAATTAAACGGAGGTGAGTCCGAGTGTCGGTCTCAGGGAGGTGTGAAAATCGGATTTTTACTTACCACTTGTTGTCACGGAAAGTGCGGAGTTTTTGCTTACGAAAGGTGCGATTTTGAAAAGCGAGAGAGAGAGATAGAGAGAGAGAGAAGGTTTAGGGTTAGAAAGCTCTTTGTTTTGATCATGCAACTTGAACAGAAATTAAAATGGCAACTGAACGGAAAATAACTTCATTAAACATGCACTTGTAGTTCATAACTTACAACATTAAATACATGCTTCAACAAAAGTAATAGAAAGCTTAAAAGAGAGAGAGAGAGAAAGTGTGTGGAGAGCGACGAGGCAGCCACGACGGTGGAGGAGGCTCCGTCGGCGGCTCATCGTCTCCGGCCATTACAAGAGTGCCTAGAGCTAACTAAGAGAGGGGTAGAGTAGTTGCAAGGGGGAGTGAATGCCTTGAATGGTGGTTGGAGGGGGTTTAAATAGAGTTAAGGGCTTTCTAAAAGAAGAAGGGGCTTTAGCTACATCCAGAGCGTCACTAAAACTGCTTCCAAAAGCATCGGTGAAGCCCTCTCACCGCTGGTCAGCCGCCCGCCTCGTTCCTTCTCCTCGCGCGATCCGCGACCGCTGAACGAGAGCCGTCCGATCAAAGATCGGACGGCTGAGAGTCTTCCTCGCCTGCGTTGGGATCGTGCCTCGGGCGCGCGTGTGCGCCCGCGTCTCCGCCCGGTGTGCGCGCGTGCGTGGACGCTCGTGAGCTGCGGTCGCGTCGCGTGGCAAGATCCCGGCCGCCCGCTGCTGATCGGGCGGCCCAATTTCTCCGCGCCCGTCGCCCGTCTTCAAATCCCACTCTGCGCGGCTCGAACACGCATCGCGTGGGTGCGGGCATGCGCGCTCACCGTTGCGCCATGCCCGCGCTTTGTCGCGGCGACCGCGGGGGGGCGCACGAATCTCGGCTGGCTGAAGGCGCGACGAGCGCGGGGGCGGGGCTGACGTGGCGCAATCTGGGCCGTTGATCTCCAAATCAACGGTTAGAACTTCTTAGGCCCATTGTAGGAGCTTCGGATGTCGGATTTGGCCGATCTTGAGTCCGTTGGACTCCGTTCGCCGTTCTGAATCCATCCGTGCGGTCTGATTGCTCATCTGAGGCCTACTTTGAAAAATGCTTACATAAATGGCCATCAATGCAGTTTATAAGCAATCTTGGTACATGATGCATGCAATGCTCCTATTCTACTTATGTTGTGCCTTTTATTCTAAAGATGGGCCATATTCAACATAATTATCACCCCCTTGTGTAGTGTTATCATACCCCCATGCTTACTCCTTGCTAGTCCCTAGCAAGGTTTATTCTAGTCTTTATTTCCTTGCAGAATTCAAGAAGTAATTGCTTAGGCACTTCGTTACTTGTCAATAAGAGGAAATATATGCAGATCTTAATCTAGAAAGACTAAGCAGCGCCCGGGTGTCTGCCAAAATATGAATCGCCTGAATCCTTGCTTTAATGTATATATAACTATACATATGTATACGTATATATATATATTTTTAGAATTTTTTCCGGAATTCAGTGTGGGTTGGTAACTTTTTACGGCTACCCAACCCACCCAATACTCGGTCAAAACCCTAAGTGCTAAGCATCTTGGTGTGAATGTTGTGATAGACTCAACGGTAATTGGGACAGACTTCGAGTTTCTACGCCTCTAGGTGACCGGAAAAGAAAATAAATTTTTGCCTGAAGGTGTATTTGTTCGATTGGTAGCTTTCTCCCTACATTTGTTTTAATTGGGGTCAACACAAGGATTTTTCCAGTGTATATCTCCCCAGCTTGTATTACTTCCCCGCTTCTTCCTTAGGTGTTTTGGTTTTTTTTTTTTTGTGCAACTATTGAGTTGGGCTCTAGACAACCGACCAATAGACTGTTACCCACGATCACTTGCTAGCCATACTTGTGCGGTGAAGTGTGGTTTATTTTCTTTTCTTCTTCCTTTTTTTTTTGTTGTAGGTGGCTTCCCTGATCTCAAATGTACCTAGAGGCAACGAAAAAGAAATGGCCTGTGGCTGGGTTCTGGACAACCTGCCAAGGGGCTGTTACCCACGATAACTTGCTAGCCATACCACCCTAGAGAGTTCATTAGCTACCCAATTTCTGTCAAAATCTCCGAGAAGTGAGTTTGTGCAAAAATGTGTGTAGATGCTTAGACTCAAAGTTTTCCTGAGTTAGAGGGTGAGTTGATAAGTCGTGTACTTATTACCTTATTTAGTAGGTGGATTAGAATAGCTTAAGGTTGCAAGGATTCGCTGCAAAATCCATATTTTAACGGACACCAGGGCTGATTAAGCCTGAAGGCCTGAAAAGTCTAAGTGTTTAAGTTCTTTCTGTATTATTTTCCACTATTGACAAGTTTCTAATGCCTAAGTTTTCTTCCTAAATTCAATTTTTTTTAAAATTAATTTATTCATTCAGACTAATTAATTAAGCTCAGGATTATGCAATTTATCACCCCCCCATGCTTAAGTTGGACAATGTCCTCATTGGCAGATTCATGGATGTAGAAGGGTTCAAAAAGATAGTACCTGAGTGACGTAAACTACCAGATCAGTCTGAATCCTCTGGGTTGCCTCCCAGGAAGCGCTGAGTTTAACGCCTCCAGCTGGGCAGTGCTCGATGTCAGCCCTCAACGAGGGTGACACTTTCCTTGGGGGGTACCTGGGCCAGGAAATACTTCAATCTTTGACCATTAACTATAAAAGTGTGCCCAGTGTTAAGATCAACGATTTCAATCGGCCATTAGAATAGGGCTTAACCACCTGAAATGGTCCTGTCCATTTGGACCTGAGTTTCCCTGGGAAGAGTTTTAGGCATGCATCAAACAACCAAACTTGCTGGTTAGGTTCAAAGGTTTTTCTATGAATGAGTCGGTCGTGGACGGCTTTCATTTTCTCCTTATACAGCCGACTATTGTCAAAGGCGACCTGACGAATTTCTTCGAGCTCAGATAATTGAAGCATCCTCTGCGCACCGGCTAACTGGGGATCCATGTTACATTGCTTGACAGCCCAGTAAGCCCGGTGTTCCAATTCGACAGTAAGATGGAAGGCCTTACCGAAGATGAGGCGATAAGGCGACATGCCTATCGGGGTCTTGAAAGCGGTCCTGTATGCCCACAGGGCATCATCAAGTCGTGTGGACCAGTCTTTCCTGTCAAGTATCACAGTCTTCTGTAAAATGTTCTTGATTTGTCTATTTGAGACCTCAGTCTGCCCATTTGTTTGTGGATGATACGGGGTGGCAATGCAGTGGTTTACCCCGTATTTTCTAGGTAGGGCACTGATGAGAACCTCATCATGAGCCATAACTAGCTCATTTTGACCTAATACAGAGAATAAAAGCTCCTACATAACTCAAGGAAAGGCTTAACTTAGAGAATTCTAAGTTTAAGAAGAAAATAAGTCATAAGGGATAAAAATGCAATTTTA
This sequence comes from Thalassia testudinum, assembly GCA_037157565.1. Taxonomy (NCBI): domain Eukaryota; kingdom Viridiplantae; phylum Streptophyta; class Magnoliopsida; order Alismatales; family Hydrocharitaceae; genus Thalassia; species Thalassia testudinum. The sequence goes on from JAZHRO010000080.1 coordinate 3,686,073, forward strand.
CCAGTACAATCTGCAAACAGGGTAACTCAGGGTCCAAACATAGGTCAAACTAACCTAATAAGAAGGAAAGTGGGATGATCTGATCTGATAAGGGTTACAGCAACTCCAAGGAATTAAATGACAATCTGTAACCCTAAAATAAATCTACTTCAATTCACGAGGTTCGAGGCAAAGAAAAAATCTACTAAACCCTCTAAAATTCATATAAAAATAATCTCAAGGGTTTAGAACCTTTAATTTGACCTTATGAACCCATTTTGACCTACATTGAGAACCATGCCCAATTAATGATTTAATTTAGGTTTTTACGTAAATTGGTCGGTCAAACAAGGTCTAACCTAGAAATAAAATTCACCATTAGAATCCTTAGGCCCCATTTAGTCATGCATAAAAACTTGAGCCTAAGAAGAGACCTTCTTGACCGACTTTTCATTTTGGTCCTCATCCATTACTTTTTGACCCTCAACTTTTGAAACCCTCGCATTTTGGCCCCTAAGTCTTCATCATTTTTGCATTTGGGTCCTCCTTGCAAAACCCTGAGCAGCGCCATGCTCCGGCGAGGCATGGCACCGCGCAGGGTGAGGGCGACCCCCTGCCAAGACAACGGGGTGTTTCCTGCGACATCTGCTATCGCAGGGACACCTCCATGATCTCTGCCTTCACCCACACCTTCCGTGCGAATGCGCGGAAGGTATGGGTTGCAATCCAGCCATCCTCCGGCGAGGGAGGCACGTCGCCTCCCTCTGCCCTCTTCTCTGATTCCACCTCTATAAAAGCTGCCCCCGTCCACCGAACTGAGCAGCTCGGTTCTGACGGAGAAACTCCCCCCCTTTCCTCTCTTCCCACTCCGGCAGAGGCCCTCCAGCTCCGGCGGTTCTTCCTCCTCCTCCTCGTCGCTCTGCCGCAATACCAGCAGCAGAGCCGCCTTCGCCCGCTCTTCCCGCGTCGCGCCGTACCCAGCGCGCGCTCTCCCGCTCTCTCCTCGCCGCCGCCCCTTCTCTCTAGGCACCTTCTTCTCCGGCGACAGTCGATACGACTGTCGCCCTACTCCGCCCCCCTTCGACTCTACAACTAGGTCAGAACTTCTCCCCACTTCCCCCTCTTTCTTTTCCTCACTATTTTACATTTGATTAAACCCTCGACCGACCTGACCGCCCTCACTTTCTCCATCTCCGGCCACTCTCCGGCGAGTTGCCCCCGTCAATCCACCACTCCACACAACTCGCCACCTACCCCAAAAGCTCCACCTCACCTCACCCGACACCCCCCGCCCCTCCACTACCACTCCACATCCCCACAACACTCCCCCGAACAAACCCACTTTTCCGGTCGTAGTCTGACCTAAGGCCACCACCAGACACCGCCCCACGACCTGCCAGACCCTGCACCACCTTCGCCGTGTCACGGCGAAGGTCCCCTGCTTGTCTGATTAGGCCGAGAGGCCGTTTTACTATGAACAAGTCACCTGCCCTCCGCTGCCATTGCTGAGTAGGTGGAGCTCCTTTCGCCTGCAGCTGCAGCCTCGCCCTGCCTAGCCTCGACTCTCCAGTCTGCGCGCTTCGCCTTCCCGCATTCACCCAGGCCTGCAGCTGGGGCGAGAGCCTCGCGCACAGCGGCAATTGCCTGCAGCTCTCTCAGCTGCAGGCGCCCAATTGGGGTGGGACATTTATTCCCACCTCGGAAGATTCTGTAGCCGCGCACCCATATAAAGGTAAAAAGTGCTATAGACTTATCGCCTCAGCACACGGGGTGAGGTTCCTCTCACCCGCTCACTCGGCCTCATCCACGACCACCCCCCACGGACCTGGCCCGACCCGTTTACCCGACCTGCACTCCTCGCCCACCACCGCATGCCGGTGGGCCTGGACCCGGGCACGACCCGTACTCGAATACCCGGCAGCTCTGGGAGAGCTATCCTACAAGCAAAATCTGAGAGAGAGAGACGCGGGGGAGGGTAGGGTAGGTTTTTGCCCTGACCAATCTGTGAGTGTGCAGGCATAGAGGAAGAAGGAGAAGAGAAAGAAGAAAGGAGCAGCTAGAGCTGTGGCTGCTTGAAGAAAAGCGAGGCAGAGAAGAAGAAGGCCGACGAAGAAAGACTGAAGGAAGAAGGAGGAGCACCAAGCAGCACTGTAGCAGCGGCGACTTAAGTCGTCGGATTGGAAAATCAGACGACGTTCTGCTGAGGCAGAAAGAAGAAGAAAGAAAAGAGAAGCTAAAGAAGAAGACGAGAAGCGCAAGGAAGACAGAGCTGAAAGAAGAGACGAAATAAAAGAAGCAAAAGAAGAAGAGGAATTGAAGGTAGAAGATTCGACAAACAAGAAGAAGAAAGAAGACAAAGATGAGAGAAAGAAGAGAAGAAAAAGCTAAGAGACCAACCTATCTCTCTCTCTCTCGTATTTTTGTAATAGAAATATTGTACTTCTAGAATACAACTTGCTCCCTGAGTTCGACCTCGGGAACTCTTTTATTTTCGAGTAACAAATTGTATTAAACTGGTAACCACTTCTCTATGCTATACTACGACGAAATAATAGAACTATAGAGGAGAACCGCTCACCAGGCACAGAATTGGGAATGGATAAAATGGCTTCCACCATCACTGACCATGGCCTTGGGTATTCCAAACCGGGAAAAGATGTTCTTCTTCACAAAGTCCATGACAGTCTTGTGATCGCATCGTCGGGTGGCGACGGCTTCAATCCATTTGGAAACATAGTTTACTGAGACCAGGATGTACTCGAAGCTGTTGGATGGTGGAAAGGGGCCCATAAAATCGATACCCCAAACGTCGAAGATTTCGACAATCAAAATGGGCTGAAGGGGCATCATATCTTTCTTGGTCATGGTACCCAGTGCTTGGCAGCGTGAGCAAGTCTTAGCAAAGATGTGTGCATCCTTAAATAGGGACGGCCAGTAAAATCCAGACTGCAAAACTTTTGCAGCTGTTTTCTTTCCAGAGAAGTGCCGCCACACTCTTGGTCATGACAAAAGGAAAGCACACTCTGAGCTTCGTCTTCAGGGATACACCTTCTGATGATCTGATCAGCACAGAGGCGAAACAACATGGGATCATCCCAGAAATAGTGCTTGGCCTCAGCCAAGAACCTGTCCCGTTGCTGTCTAGACCAGCTGTGCGGGGTTTGTCCTATAAACAGGTAATTGACGTAGTCAGCATACCATGGCATTTTCTTGTCTTGCACGGCTAGGATGTGTTCATCAGGGAAGGTATCAGATAGAGGTAGGGAGGGTCCAATGTGGTCGGGATGAAGTCTCGACAGGTGGTCAGCCACCACATTTTTTGATCCGGCCTTGTCTCGGATTTCCAGGTCAAATTCCTGCAAAAGCAGGATCCATCTGATGAGCCTGGGTTTTGCGTCCTTTTTGGCCAACAGGTGCCGGATGGCTGAATGGTCAGTGTAAATAGTCGCGTGGGATCCCAGCAAGTATGAGTGGAATTTTTCAAGTCCAAAGACTACAGCGAGCAACTCTTTCTCTGTGACAGTATAATTACATTGGGCCTCGTCCAAAGTTTTGCTCGCGTAGTAGATCACCACGGGCTTCTTGTCTTGCCTTTGTCCCAGGACAGCGCCTATGGCAAAATCTGATGCATCACACATAATCTCAAAGTCCTGGGACCAGTATGGGGGTTGAAGTACAGGTGCGGTGGAGACTAAGTCCCAGAGGGTGTGATAAGCCTGGATGCAATCAGGAGACATGTGGAATATGGCGTCGTTGGCTAGAAGGTCAGTCAAGGGTTTGGAAAGCTTGGAAAAGTCTTTGATGAACCTTCGGTAGAAGCCAACATGTCCTAGGAAGGAGCGAATCTGCCAGACCGAACTAGGTGGAGGAAGTTTGGAAATTAAATCAACCTTAGCTCGATCTACCTCGATGCCCCTATGCGAAACGATGTGACCGAGGACAATTCCTCCTTGAACCATAAATGGCTCTTTTCCCAACTTAACACCAAGTTAACCTCGATACATCGTTTTAGGATTTTCTCCAAGTTGCTCAAACAATGGTTGAATGAATTCCCGAACACAGAGAAATCATCCATAAAGACCTCTAAGTATTCACCCACCATTTCGGAAAAAATGGCTAGCATGCAACGCTGGAAGGTCGCAGGTGCGTTGCGTAACCCGAACGGCATTCGACGGAATGCAAACGTGCCATACAGGCAAGTGAATGTGGTCTCTTCCTGATCTTCCGGAGCAATTGCGACTTGGTATATCCTGAATATCCATCCAGGAAGCAAAAATACTTCTACCCTGCCAATCTTTCAAGGATTTGGTCAATGAATGGCAAGGGGAAGTGGTCCTTCTTAGTAGCTTCATTAAGCTTCCTATAATCAATACACACCCGCCATGCGGTGGTGGTGTGGGTGGGGATGGATTCGCCATGATCATTGGTGACAACGGTGAGCCCAGTGTTCGTCGCGCTTTTGTGCGGTTTGTTAAAAGATAATATCGCATTGTAATATAGCCGCTAAAGCGTTCAAAACAAATAAAGATTTTTATTACTCGAAAACCGGAGTATCCGAGGTCGAACACAGGGAGCAAATGGAATTTACTACTAGTCAAAATGTAATTGAACACTCTAATTTACTCAAAATATCAATTCAAATGTGAATGTATGCAATTAAAAGTTATCAGGACAAAAATATGAAATTGGACGTCTAATCTTGCGATCAGACGTCTTAAAAGTATTTTCCCTTTTCTTCTTGATTATCCTTCTTCTTTCTGCCTTGCGAAGCCTTTCTTGCCTTCCTTCTTTTGATCTCCCGTGTCTTTTGCTTTTGCCTTGCTCTTTCTTTTCTTCTTCTCTACCTTGCTTCTTACTCTTCTCTTCTGTGGTCTTGCCTTGCTTCTCTCTTCTGCAGCGGCCAAGTCCTTCTCCTGCGATCAGCCTGCCTGCACAGGAGCAAAACCTAACCCTTCTCCCTCTACCCGCGTGTCTCTCACTCTCAAGCAATTCACTCTTGAGCTGCTCTCCCAGAGCCACATGCATAATCGGGTCGGATCGTACCCGGGACCAGGCGCACCTGAAGGTGGTGTGATGCGCGAGGAGTGCGTAGGTCTAGGTCGGGTCGGATCCGCCAAGTCCGCGTGGTCAGGCCGCGGACGAGGCGGGTGGGGTCAGTGAGGGACCTCACCCCTGTGCTTACTGAGGCGATAAGAGTATATCACAAAAATAATTTATAGTGTACCTGAGGTTTGTAATCCCACGATGTGGGACTAAAGGTTTCGTCCTTCCCTCACGCGCGCCCGCAGACTCTTGTGTGCAATTGCCCACGCTGAAGGCCCTGCTGGTGCTCCTCGCTGAACTCAGTCACCTCGCGACACTTGCGAGAGTCTGCTGCACCTGCCGCCTGGGAAGCCTGACGCCTGCTGCTGCTCCAAGCTTCCTGCTGCTTCGGCTGTTAATGGCGGCCGGGGCGTTCACCTGAGATTCCACAGAACGGCCTATTGGCCCAATCAGAATAGCTGGAAACCTTCGCCGTAGCACGGCGAAGGCGGTGGGTGATGCTGCAGGTTGCCAGTCGGCCTAGGCATGCGCGCCTAGGTCAACCTGTGGCCGGAGATGGTGGGTTGGTCGGGGGGTGCTTGTAGTGGTCTGGAGTGGCAGTGATGGGGTGGAATGGGTTCCTGGTGGTGAGGCGAAGCTCACGAGGTGGTTGGCGAGCCGTGTGGAGTGGCGGAGTGGTGTGGGCGGCTCGCCGGAGTGCGGTCGGAGGCGAGGAAGATGGAGGCGGTTAGGTAATGTCGAGGGGTAATCAAGTAAAATAGTTGGGGGAAAAGAGAGAGGAGAGGGTGGAGAAGAGTTCTAACCTAATTGTAAGGACGAAAGGGGATGGAAGGCGGACAGCAGTACCTGCTGTCGCCGGAGAAGATGACGCCTAGTGGGGGGAGAACGGCGGCGACGACGGGGCTGAGGCGGTGTGCGCTGGTACTGCGCGACGCGGAGGGAGGTCAGGAAGCTAACTCTGCCACTGGTTTTGTGGAAGAGCGAAGAGGGAGGGGAGGGGGGCTCGCCGGAGCTTGCTAGGGGTTTTTGGCCGGGCAGGAGGAGAGGAATTGAAGGGGGAAACTCGGCCAAATCAAGCTGAGCCTCTTCGGCCGGAGTTGTGGGTTCTTATATAGGAGCTGGACTGGGTGTGCAGGGCGTGAAGGGCACGTAATTGCCTGAGGTTGGTCGCCGGAGATGGAAAGGAGTTAGGATACCCAAATCTCTCGTGCGTTTGCACGAGAGATTAGGTTCACACCAGCGATTGTAATTGACTTTATAAGGAAGGGAATTCCTCAGAGAATCCTCCTTCCATTTCTGGGAGGGAATCTCTGAGGGATTAGAGAGCAATCCCTCTCTGAACCTCGCCGGAGCTCGGTTCTGCCCTAGCAATGGCGGCAGGACCGGTTTGCAAAGGAGGCGAAGAACCTAGGGGGTTCTCTGCAACGGTATTCAAAAGATAGGGACCAATTTGTGATTTGGGTGTACTAAATTGCAAAGTAGGTCAAGATGACCTCTCCTTAGGTCCAAATTTTGGTACAAACCTAATTTGGACCTAAGGAATCCAATGGTGAAGTTGGATTTTAGGTTTGACCTCGTTTTGACTGGACATTTTGCGTAAAAACCCAAATTAGGTTAATTGAAGAGCTAGGACCCTAATCAAGGTCAAACTAGGTTCTAAAGGCCAAATTAAGTGTTCTAAACCCTAGAGTATGTTTTTCCATGATTTGTAGAGGGTTTACTTGCTTTTTTCTCTGACCGAAACCTTGTTAATTTAAGCGGGTCTGTTTTAGGGTTACCAATTGTCATTTAGTTCTTAGATTGCACATGAACCCATTTCTGATTGACTCAACCCACTTTTTATCTCATTTAGACCATTTGACATATGTTTTGCCTCTGAGAAATCCCATTTTTGTACTGCAATGGTAAAATTGCAGTTTTAACCTTTATTTCATGTTTTCTTCTCAGAGCACTTGTTCCTTCAGTTAGGCCTTCTTCTAGGTTATGTAGGAGCTTTTATCTTCTTTATTAGGTCAAAATGAGCTAGTTATGGCTCATGATGAGGCTCTCATCACCCAGCCATCTTTGGAACCACTTGAGTGGGGCTCACCCAGGGGCTATCGGAGATAGGGTAGATGATGTCGGCGTCAAGCCACTTGATAATGTCTTTTTTAACAACCTCCCGCATGTTTGGGTTTAAACGTCTCTGCATCTGGCGAGAACGTCGGGCCCCGTCTTCCAGGTAAATCTTGTGGGTGCAATAGGTGGGGCTAATTCCTCTTAAATCCGAAATGGTCCAACCAATGGCGGCCCGATGTTCTGAAAGGATAGCAGTCAACCTGAGTTCCTGATCCTTGGTTAGATGAGAATTAATAATCATGGGGAAGGTCTGGTCAGGTCCCAAGAAGACGTACTTGAGGTTCTCGGGCAATGGTTTAAGTTCAGGTGTGGGTGGGACCATAGTCGATGGAAAGGGAAAGGGAGGAAGTTGATCAACATTGATCTCTTCATATGGTGTCATGTGATGATACTCAGCCTTACAGAGGTCCACGGGTAATGATGGTGACGGGTCAGAACAGTTACTACGGGTTTGGTGGTCTGAGATAGAACTGAGGGTAAGGCATTCCTCGATTAAAGTTTCCATGGGATCATGTTCCTCAATGTAATCGCAATCAAAAGACTTTGTCGCTCGGAAGATATCCAATTGCATTTTCCTGTCCCCGAAGGCGATTTCCATACATCTCGTGTCGCAATCAATGTTTGCTTTAGCCGTAGCTAAGAAAGGTCTGCCTAAGATTATGGGTGCGTTCTGTAATTTTTCAGGAACTTCCATATCGAGCACCAAAAAGTCGACCAGGAAATAGAAGTCCTTGACCCGTACAACTACGTCCTCGACAACCTCCTTCGGGGTTTTCATTGATCTATCAGCCAGCTGGATGGTGACAGGGGTTGGTGTCAGCTCCCCAAAACCAAATTGGTGGTACAGGGTGGTTGGATTAGATTGATAGAAGCACCTAGGTCCAGGAGCGCTCTATCAAACGTCATGTCCCCGATATTGCAGGAAATCAGGGGCTCTCCTGGGTCAGTTCGCTTGAGTGGAAGGTTGCTTGATATCACGGAACTTGCTTGCTCAAGAGTACAACCTTCCTAGGTGCTTGAGGTCTCGGCTTACGCTTGGGTGTACAGGCATCCTTTAAAAACTTGGCGTAAGCAAGGATGTGTTTGACGGCTTCCAGGAGCGGAATATTAATCGGTACTTGCTTAAAAATTTCCAACAGCTCCTCAGTTTCCACAGTATTCTTCTTTTTCTTGATTGTTTCCAAGGCCTCAGGGTAGGGTGTTTGAATGTGGATTGGTTCCATGTCTGGGTCCTTGGTTGGTGCCTCTTCTGAGTCGGGTATTTCAACAGGTAAAGTCTCGGGGAGAGTCGACCATTTGGGATCCTGGGTTTTGGTGCCGCTTCTCAAGGTCACCGCATTCGCAGAGGCATTGGGGCCATGGGGTGATCCTTGATAAGACGAGGACGAAGAAGCGCCAAACCCAGGAGGTGTTTACGGGGCTGGCTGGACCATGTGAGCCTGCTCGGGGTTGCTTTGGAACCCTTGCGAATTGGGGCCTCTGTTAATTATGTTTCGCGGGTTCGGTTGTGGTTGGGAAGGTAGGGATCCTTATTGTTTACAGTCCAAGAGTTGGCTTAACTGTCCCTTTACCAAGGCCATTTCCTCCTGATGTTTCTGGTTCATGTCAGCCATCATCTTTATTAGGGTATCCATTTGGTTTTGTGGGGGAGGGGCCGCCCTATTCTGGTTATATTGGGGTCTAACTGGTGGTCCTTGCTGATAGGGGGCAAGTGTGGCTGCTGGTTTGGCCTGGGCTGGTTTTGGAATTGCGGTGGTTTCTAGTTTGTCCAACAAAAGTTGGGGTAGTTACGCCAGCCAGTGTTGTAAGTGTTGGAGAAAGGGTCAGGTTTCGCATAACCTTGGATAGCTTGCACATCTTCTAAGATAACCGATGTTGATGAAGAGGAAAGGGAGTAATCAAGGGTCGAGGGAGCAAAGGTCCCTCCCTGGAACGTGGTTAAGGGTTGTTCCAGGTTCAGTTGGGTGAAGGGCTGGACCAGGTCAACATTATGTGCTCCCTTTGCTAAGGAGAAAGTCTGCAAGGGGTTCCTGGTCTGATTCAGTAGCTCATCAATCTTTTTGTCCACCAATTCCACTCGATCCAACTTTTTGGCAATGATGTCCATGTCAACCATTCCGAAATTTGCTTGCACCTCATAAATCCTGCCATGGGGTTGATTGGACCTGTTAAACTGGTTCATGGAGGCATTGTTGAGCGAATTCTCGCTCATAGACTCAAAGAACTCAAACACGCTCTCCTCGTCTTTGTTTAGGAAGTTTCCCCTACATGAGGCATCGACGAAGTTCCGTAGGTTGCTGTCCAGACCGTGGTAGAAGATCTGGGCCAATTGCCACCTTGGAACTTCGTGGTGTGGGCATTTCCTCAAAAGTTCATTAAATCTTTCCCACGCCTCATGAAATTGTTCCCCACCCTGAAGTGTGAAGGTAGTAATAGCCCTTCTAAGGGCATTGGTCTTTCCTATGGGGAAGAATTTCTTTAAAAATGCATGCCTCAGTTCTTCCTAGGTGGTGATGGGTCTACCTAGGGTTCTAAGCCAATGAGAAGCCTTGTCTCTTAATGAGAAGGGGAACATCTTAATTAGAACAATGTCAAGGCTAATGTTCCTAGGTTTCACAGTTCGTGCTATGCGGTCGAGATCCTCTAGGTGCTGAAAGGGGTCTTCATTTGAGCTTCCATGAAAGTGGCTCTGGATCAAACTTAAGACATTCGGTTTCAGCTCGAAATTATCTCCCCCCTCGGGGATCCTAAGGTGTGGCTCGATTCTAATAGCAGAAGGGTTATAGAAATCACAGAGGGGTCTTGGCTAGTCCTGAAATGGCGGTAAATCAAGTGGTGGTTGCCCTGGTATGTCTTGGAACGGTGGTGGTGGTTGTTCTTGTGGGTTCTGTAACCGTTGTATGGCTTGCATGATGGTATGGATTTGTTGTTGCTGAAGCCGATGGTTAGCATTGATTTGAGCTTGGATGATGGCCATAGCATCTGGTAGGGGTTGATCCTCAGCCTCATCTAGCCTAGGTTCAGCCATGTTTTCAACAGAATTATGTCGCCTAGATTCCTGCCCTAAAACACACAACTCGGGATGCAGTGAGCGCCTCTCGTGCATACACTAGAGAAGAACAGGAGGGGATGCGGAGGGCAACAGGTGCAAGAAATGTGTTTCAATCAAGCACACAAGCCTAGTCCTTATGGTGTATTCCTTAGGAGACCTAGAAATCTCACAAAGGGTGATTAAGTCCGTAAGCACTGGACTCCCCTTCCCAAGGCTAATCTGTCCAGGTTGTTTACGAGGGGATTGTAGGGAAGGTTCTTCCTTTGGCTTGCACCTCCAGTTCCATAGACCCCACAACCGCGATCGTTTGACACTACCCTGCAGCCTAGTCACCAGATTCTACCAAGGGAATGAAAGCCAAGTGCCATCGAACAAAACCTCACCTTTTGAGACTTAACTCAGTCCTGCCTAGGGCACGTCTACTCAGTTTTAAAGGGCTAGGATAGTGCTTGTGCTTAGGGTGATGTGATGAGGCGTTTATTAGGGTGGTGCCTCTTAATTTTCCACTTTTCAAGGTGTGTGCTTCTAGAAAAACATGATTTTCAAGTAAGGATTTGTTAAGATGTGGTGTCTTTTAGTGTTTCATCCTTACTTTAGTACTTTTTAGGGTTGACGTGTCTTAACATTTTCAAACAAGTTTCAGTGGGCACGTCAAGTTCTGCACACAACTTGGTAAAAGTAGATTTCCTTTTTATTCTGTAGAGGCTCTAAAACCCTAATATACTCATCCTAATGATCATGCAGCTTCTATTAGATGAGTCAATTTTAGGGTTGAGTGGTGCGGCCCAGGTCAACTCATGGTGGCTTCGCAAACACCACTCAAGAAAAAGAAAAGAACACTCCAAGAATTTATTCAGAATGTTAGAGTGTACTTTTTTTTTTGTGGGGTGATGTGTTAAGGATGTGGGTCAAGCAATCATACACCACGCCGATTTTTTTTCAGTTTCTACAAATTTTTTTAGTTTTTTCACGCAAGCAAACAATGAGAGAGAGATTACTCACTATCGATCCTCGAGGCGCCTACTCCCTTGCTACCATCGTGGGATGCGTTGCTTCGCTGTCCATGCGTCGAATTCCTGCAACCATCAAGTAAAAAGGAAAATAGGGCATTAGACGATGTGAGAATGAATGTGGAATGGAGGTGATAAACAAATCCGTTGCCTCTTCGACAACGGCGCCAAAAACTGACGTGCTGTTGTGTGTGTGTGTTAAGGAGTGTCGTTATAGTCGCACTTGCAACGTCGATTTTAAAATAATTAAACGGAGGTGAGTCCGAGTGTCGGTCTCAGGGAGGCGTGAAAATTGGATTTTTACTTACCACTTGTTGTCACGGAAAGTGCGGAGTTTTTGCTTGCGAAAGGTGTGATTTTGAAAAGCGAGAGAGAGAGATAGAGAGAGAGAGAAGGTTTAGGGTTAGAAAGCTCTTTGTTTTGATCATGCAACTTGAACAGAAATTAAAATGGCAACTAAACAAAAAATAACTTCATTAAACATGCACTTATAGTTCATAACTTATAACATTAAATACATGTTTCAACAAAAGTAATAGAAAGCTTAAAAGAGAGAGAGAGAGAGAAAGTGTGTGGAGAGCGACGAGGCAACCACGACGGTGGAGGAGGCTCCGTCGGCGGCTCGTCGTCTCCGGCGATTACAAGAGTGCCTAGAGCTAGCTAAGAGAGGGGTAGAGTAGTTGCAAGGGGGAGTGAATGCCTTGAATGGTGGTTGGAGGGGGTTTAAATAGAGTTAAGGGCTTCCTAAAAGAAGAAGGGGCTTTAGCGACATCCAGAGCGTCGCTAAAACCTCATCCAAAAGCGTCGGTGAAGCCCTCTCGGCGCTGGTCAGCCGCTGCCCCGTTCCTTCTCCTCGTGCGATCCGCGGCCGCTGAACGAGAGTCGTCCGATCAAAGATCGGACGACTGAGAGTCTTCCTCGCCTGTGCTGGGATCACACCTTGGGCGCGCGTGTGCACGCGCATCTCCACTCGACGTGCGCGCACGTGTGGACGCTCGTGAGCTGCAGTCGCGCCGCGTGGCAAGATCCCAGCCGCCCGCTGCTGATCGGGCGACCCAATTTCTCCACGCCCGTCGCCCGTCTTCAAATCCCACTCCTCACGGCTCGAACACGCATCGCGTGGGTGCGGGCGTGCGCGCTCACCGTTGCGCCATGCCCGTGCTTTGTCGCGGCGACCGCAGGCGGGCGCGCAAATCTCGACAGTTCGATCGAAGATCGATGGCCGAGATTTGATCTCGGCTGGCTGAAGGCGCGACGAGCGTGGGGACGGGGCTGACGTGGCTCAATCTGGGCCGTTGATCTCTAGATCAACGGTCAGAACTTCTTGGGCCCATTGTAGGAGCTTTGGATGTCGGATTTGGCCGATCTTGAGTCCGTTGGACTCCGTTCGTCGTTCTGAATCCATCCATGCGGTCCGATTACTCATCTGAGGTTTGCTTTGGCAAATGCTTACACAAATGGCCATTAATGCAGTTTATAAGCAATCTTGGTACATGATGCATGCAATGCTCCTTTTCTACTTATGTTGTGCCTTTTATTCTAAAGATGGGCCATATTCAACATAATTATCACCCCCTTGTGTAGTGTTATCAATAGTCGAGGGTTACCTTTATAAAGTTCTGTGCTATGTACATGGACAATGTCAACAACAGATTTAATCGACTGGAGAGGAATTTCGATGGGGGATACAATGATATAACTGATGATTCTCTAACAATTTTTGACACGAGGGAAAGGTTGATCCTGCACACAGAATATAGAATGATCGATTTAATGGATTGATAGTTAGCTCACTTGTATATCTTCAAATAGATTCTTGATGTCTTTCCTTTTCTCGTTGAATTTAAATAGTCTTCACCTCATGTCATTCAAGAGCTACAGTTCCTTGATTGGTTTAAGCAGCATGTGTATCAGATGAAAGAAAACAAGGACCCACGTTGGGTGGATGACTTCGATGTAATATGTAAGACTCTGTTGAGTTATGGACATTATCATTCTGGTTATATAATTAACGGATTCAGGTTTAGAATAAAGTCAAGCGATGATATGAAGGTATTAGTTCTTGCCAGTTGCGATATTGGAATGGGTTGTGATGGCTACTACAGGCAAATCATTAAAATTGTGGAGATGAGTTTCAGACACGACTGCATGATGATTTTATTTAAGTGTGATTGGTTTGATGTTTTCAAGGAAGGGATTGACTTCAAAAAAGATAATAAACATGGTTTTATCAGTTTAAATAAGAACCGTCGAATTCTTCAAACAACTAAACCATTCACACTAACCTACCAAGTATCATAAGTTTTTTATGTACCCGATAATAGCAGGAATGGGTGGTCATCCCAGTAAAAATTGTGCCTCATGATTTCTTCGATGAAAAAAAAGATAATGAAATTTCTATTACATCTGAAGCATATCAAGAACTTCCAGTGGAAGCAAAAATAGGTCTCAGTGCAATAGATATTGATGTTTAAGGTATAAGAACATTTATTTTCTAATGAACTCAACATCATTTAGTTACTTTTTTAAAAGAAATTATTTATATTTTTTCCTTTTATCATATACATTTTCCAATATATGTTTACCTAATTCTATTTTTATTTACGTGTAGATGAGGCCACGGAAGAAGTTAGCTGCCAGGGGTAGATCGCTACCTACCCATGAGGTTAGGGAGGAGGCATAGTCTTAGCCTCCTATTTCCCAGCCTCCTCTTTCCTAGCCTCCTTCCGATACCAATTATGCCCAGGTTCCTTCTCACTATCTCCAATACCTACCTCCACATATTGTAGCCCAATATGGTCACCTTTCTCGTAGAGGTCAGTTGGCACTTGTTCCTTCCCCACTACTAGGCCCAGATACCCATGATGTTGAGGTGAATCGTCAACATGAGACCCATCTTGAGGAGTCCCCAGGGCAGCAAGGGGATGAGGATGAGGAGTTCATAGTGCAGGAAGGGGCTATGGATGAGGAGGTACAATAGTCATTTGACCAACTAGATACTCAAGTTGGCATGTCGCAGGAGCCTGCTACTCAGGCAGGCACTAGTGCTGGTAAGATTTTAAAATAATTTTATTTCAAAGCTTACTAGACTTAATTTCTCTTATTTAATCTTTTAAAATATGTTGTTTCATGTTTCCAGCTAGGAAAAGCACGTGAGGCTCGACACGAAATGCGAACCTCGATAGGCTACCTGGAGGCACCAGGATTGTGGTGACCATTACTGCAACTAAGGAAATAAAGACCTACCCCGACTTTACAAGCCGGTTAACCACGATTGTTAAGGCAACCATGCCACTTTCTTGCTTCGACTGGTGGAGGTTTGCCAAGGAGTTGAAGGCGTCCATTATTCGAGAGTTGCAAGTATAAATGTGAAATTCATTCGTTCACATTTATAGCAATTATAATCGATTTATATATTATTGAATACATGGCACTTTTGATTGAGGCAATAATTCCAATGCGTCCAAGGCTATCCTGCAGCATTTAGGTAGGATGCATCATGGATGGAGAGAGGAGATGAAGAGTACGATATGAAATTCTTTCAAATTTTAAATTTATTTAATTATTTATATATAATCAAAATTTTTTAATAAAAATTTGTAAAATTATTTTAGTTTTTTAGCAATAAGTCATATGAGGAGGCATCGAGAAACGTGTCTCCTACGATTGCACCCCCCATTTGGAGGGAGTGTTGCGAGCACTAAAGGGATTGATCACGTACAAACTGTGTTGCATAACAACAGTGATTTAATGATGTTGTTATTGTAGTATAGTGTTACAACGCAAATAGATGTCGTGTCATTTTATTTATTTACATGATGTTTACTGGTTTATTCTAAGTCATTCACTGGAAGACAGTTATTGATATACATCACTCTCTATGTTCCAAAAATGTTAATTATATTTACAAAATGAATTAATGAATGAATAAATGAGTTAATTATGTACAAAAGAATCAATTAATTCTAACTACAATGCCTTAAACATATTTACAACTAAACAGACATCAAAAACTAAGACTACTCTATGTTTGTTATATACAACTATCCCAAATAATACCTAAGTATAGGTACAAAAATAACTGCTAGTATATACTAACATATACTAATAACTTTAATAACATATACTATATATACAGTAACATATAAAAGCATTGCTATAGCCTTAGTAAACGTATGCACAAACTTAAGGCAAAAGAACTATAGTTTCTAACATATATACATACCTACAGTGACGGATACATATGTCACTAAAGCCTTACAAATTATATATATATATAAGGCTCAAATAATATATTTACGCTACTCTATTTATACTTATATATAAGATTACATACATATACATATACATTATATATGTACATTTTATTTATTATACAAATACACACATATATATATACATACACATATACTATGTATTGATATATTTGTACAAATACATGCACGTATACACACACAACACTACACATACACACAGCTACTCAACACTCAAGTCTAACAAGTTCAACACTTGCCATTTTTCAGCTTGATTCGCACACAACTCTCCTCACTTAACAAAAATTAGTTTTTTTATGGGCGAACCGGGTTTTTCGTTGGATACACACCACCCCTAGGGGTGGGACTTGACCACTACTAGATCCAGTTCTGATTTTTTTTAAGTGTATATTTGTTCATTCTTTCCGCCCATTTTAGGCCCACAATAAACCCACTAGGCCCAGTACTATGCACACGGGCTCCCAACCCACGTGCTCATTCAATATGCTCAGAGGAGAGGGGAAGAGGGAAATGGTTATTAGTGCCCAGCATTGTGCCGACTAAGCTGCTTTTCCACATGAATCAATTTATACCGCTGCAGCAGCTCTTCAACGCACGAGGTGGTGCTATTCTAGTGCCAAATTGAGCACGCATAGCGTAGTGCAGCGTTTTGATTTCGAGATTTAAGGCCTCGATTTGAGAGCCTAATTGACATCCAAATTTAAAATATATTACATCATTGTAAAACCCTTACATAGGGCTACTTGATTTTACAATTACTTTACAAAAATAAGTTATTTAATTATATATAAAAATTAGTTAAAGTTAAGGATTTATACATGTTAATTTAGAGTTTAAATTCTTAATTAATGTACAAATTGATAGGTTAATCATTCAATTGACTTTCTAAATAGTTAATTAATATATTAAGATCTTTATTTTAATTTATTTTAAAACACTTATTTTAATTTATATACGTTTAAATACATGTTATAAATAGATATACATATAATTTAGTTAGAAATATTATTATATAGTATAACTATATTGTAAATAGGTTAAAAATATTTAAAATTAATATATACAAGTATACACTATAAATTACCTCAGTAATACCTTAATTTACTAATTTATTTTATTTTAACTTAATAATTTACCTATTTAACTTAATAACTTAATTACCTATAATAAATACATCAATAAATTAATGTACAGATATCATATAGTATATAATAATTTTTTAAATATATATGGACAGTATCAGACACTATTGTACAAGTATTCTTATTTATTTATAATTACCCTAGTATACATACATATAATCTAATATAAATTAATATATAATTATATAATAAACTTATATGTACAGTAAATCATCCTAAATACTTGTTTAAATATTTCTGACACATTTATAAGTTATTTATGTACAATAGTTACATATACTACATTATTTACATATAGCTTAGGATTAAATAGATATTTACAATTATAAACACTATATAATGGTATTTTTATGAAGTTGTTGGCTTTTTCAGATTTTTTTATGTTCTTTTTATGTTTTATAGAGGTAGGAGAAGAGAGAGAGAAGGTAAGATGAGAGAAGAATTTCTTTTTGTAATTTTTGAACTTCGTTCTTTTATTAAGTTTTAAAGTAGACCGAACCATCGGCTGGTATGTTCTACCAAGCCGAGGGTTTGGAATACTTTGCAACTTCTCATACACCTAGAAATATACCTAACCCTACTTAAGACACCTTTATTTTATTTTATTGTGATTTTTTTATGATTTTTATTTATTTACAAATACCACCCAAATTAGGTTGAATTGAGCTTGAAAAAAAAGAACCTAAGGCCTAAACATGGATTCTAATAGCTGGAATTGAGGTTCAGACATTCAAAAGTGTTCAATGCATAAGATGAAAGGTGTGTGAGCACATAAACATGGCTTTAACCTTTAATTTCATTAAAAACACATTTTGGATAGATTTCCAACATGAAGTGCTAACAATGAATGATTCAAATCTGATTAAGAAGCAATTCTCATCAAATTTAAATCTAATTCAAGTACATGAATGCTTGTACATCAAGTTATAACAATATACAACATGTTAGCTCATTTAAATCCATAATTCGAACCAAAATCCACATGAATCATCATGTTCCATGCCCTACTGCCACTGTGAAACAATAGATAATTCAACTGCCGCAAGTATTAATGATTGATCAATTTTTTACTTAAGAAAATATTTTATCGAAGTAGAAATTGAGCGGCGAAAAAATCAATTGTCAATAATTAAAATAAACCACTCACAAGAGAGCGGGTCGTATCCACAGGGAGGAATAGATCCAATAAATTCACAAGTAGAGAGCCATTATGTTTGCAGAAGTATTCGTGAAATCAATTTAATATGCTACACTGAATGTACTTGTGATTTTATGAAAAGTTATGGACTATTTATGTAAATTTAGCATCAGAGCTCAAGCTTCCAAAATCTGTAAATGATGCCGGTGTAGTGGTCGAGGATGTACTTCTTAATTGCATGCAAATATGAATCAAATTTGAATGTGAAATGATATACATAACGGGAACCAATCAATTATGTGAAAATATAAGTGCACGCTTGCAAATTCACCAGAATATAATAATCAAACAATTAAAATCCCACCACTTCCAATGGCATGCAAATGTAAATTTTAATTCATGCTAAAATAGAGGAAACTTCCTCTCTCTTCGCCGCACATTGGAGGAGGTATCACTGGCAGTTTGCTTGGGTGGAGGAGTTCCACCGGAGAAGAGGATCTCATAGACGATGGCGATGAGGCGGGAGATGGCTGAATGGCAGGTGGCGGCGAAGAGGAGAGGCAGGGATTGCAGTTGCACGTGGGTGGTTGCTGCGCGAGGAGGTGTTGCGCACGCACAAGGGCGCGGCTACGCATAAAGCTGCTGCTTCGTGCGAGGGTGTAGCTGCGCGTGGGAGTGGCTGGCGAGAGGCATGGCCACGAGGTGGTTGCTTGCGGGGCTGTGGTGGGTTCCTTCAGTTTGGTTGCAGGTAGGTTCCAGGAAGCAATGGAAGAAGAGAAGGGACTAGCTGTGGAATGGGGCGCGCGCAAGGAGGCTGCATGCGGGCGTGGTTGGCTAGTGGTGAGGGGGAGTGCGTGCGGTCTGCTGCTGGCGAGCAGTGAGGGGGAGTGCACGCGGTTTGCTATTGGCTACTGGTAGGAGTGTAGAGCAATGCGTGCAGAGCGTGCAGGCAGCGAGTGGAAAGGAGACAGAAGGGGATGTGCGGACTGGATGTGGAGGTGGTGGCTGCGCAAGGGGGGTTGGCTGTGGGGCAGTGCACTATCACCGCACTGCCGATCGATGAGGAGTTTGCGGTGGTATCTCGGTGCATGTTGGGAGGGCCACAATGCGCATGGCTTCCATGGTGCAAGCTCTGCTTCACAGTGGAGAGGAAGGGAGAGGATGGATCCCCCTCTATCCAGGGGGGGCTATGCCTAAATGCCTCTCCCGTTTGTTTCTCTCGCCGCGAATCTCGACCAGCGACTCGCCCGGTGAGTTAATCTCAATTATTGGGGCGTTGCGTTGAAGTTCGGCGACGAGGGTGCGGTCTATTGCAAGGGAAAAAAAATAAAAAGAAAATGGGTTATTTACAGAGATATTCCAAAATAATGCATGTAATGCATGTATGTCAACATAATTTATTTTACCTTCTATTACATGTGAATGTAATGTATAAAACAAGCATGCCATCATATTTATAAACTAATCTATTTATAAATCTAAGCATGCTATGTACAAGTAGAAATCCTTCTAATATCTAGGTATTTATGCGTTCGATTAGCCCACAAATGCGGTCTCATCAAATGCCCTCATGCCTAGTTTTTGCTAGTCCCGAGCATAAGTGAAAATAATGGAAGTAATCAAGAGAATTCTTCTTTCTTTATTCCACAAATTTAGAGATCCAGACAAATGTGAAGTGATAATAATAATAGCCTAGGTAACGGATCCAAGTGAAAATAACCAACTTACATTTGCAGTTCGTACTTATCCCTTGGTAAATATTTCTATCGAGATAGGAAACTACTTCCCTCGAGGATAAAGCAGTAGATAATCTGTAATTTGACCCTGACTTTTTGGCTTAGGTAGGAGATATGGAGTTGAATGGATTTGTATTTGGTGGCACACACTCATTTGGTGCTACACGTAATCTAGTACTACAGACTTTAGATCTCTAGACTATCAAACAAGTCAACTCAGAGAGAGGCTAAACAACTGTGCTCTCTTGATGTTCCTTTGTGCTCACTCTTTTCCTTCTTTTCATTCTGAGATCACAAATCTCACTAGATTTTGTAAATGTACTCACTGTTTGGTGGCCTTACATGACATTCACACTTCAATTAAAGTCCTAATAACCCTACAACTAAGTTAGAGGACCTTAGCCAGTATTCGAGCAATCGGAAATATTGAAAAGTAAGTATGGGTCATATTTGTTGGATCGAAATGGGTGTTTTTGTTGTTGCCTCAAAAAAATTGACACAAAAAGTGACATGAAGATAAAACTCCAAACTTAGACTCTTTTTTTTTTCTCTTTTTCTTCACTTTTTTTTCATGTTTTTCTAAATATAAATGTTTCTTCTTTCCTTTTTTTCTTTTTTGTTTCTTATTTTTTTATTTTTTTCCTTTTTTTCAACTACTAAGCACAAAATGATGTATACTTTTATTTATAAGGCATTGTTAGGAATGATGATGGTCAAGAGAATATTGTGTGGCTTATTTGGTAGAAGTGTCTACTCTCGGCACTAGGAAAAGATGGATAGGACATCGTATTTCTAACCTTTGACATTACTACCCTCCTTCAGTTGAGGACTATATGAAGGACAGTTGTAACCATCCACCATAGTCATAGTTTTATCTGCCTTATTTGGTGACTCTCAGGAATTCACACAATATTTGCACGCAAAAACAGAGAGCAAAAACTATGCCTAACTCTGAGGTATCATCATCTAATTATCTAGAACTTAAGAGTCCTTGCACTAGACTTAGTGCACCAGTAGTCACTTTACTTCCTTCTCACAAATAATAGGTGGATCTAATAGAAGATAGTATGCCTGACTCGCTATTAACTGTCTAAGGGTTCAGTAGACTAAAAATACTTATTTATTTTCTACAAAGATCCATTACCCAGTCTACGTGCAAGTGAATGTAACTGTATTGGATGCTAAACTTAAGAAATAATTCAAGAAGAAAATCTTCCATAACACTTCCTTGATAAATTTTCTGCTAGGGACTAACTAATTCAGCTCAAGAAGATGAAAGATTTTTTTTTTTTGAATAATACACTATCCTGAATGTATGCAAATATTTATAAACGCTATAAACATCCTCAGGTTATACCCCCCCATGCCTAAGATTGACAATGTCCTCATTGGAAAAATACAGACATAGAAGAATATCACCTAAGTAGGAGAGTGGGAGGAACTAAGGCTCCTCAAGCCAAAGTGCGTTCAAAACCTGGCCATCTAAAAGAGTAGCAGAAGGTTTAAGTCATTGGCCATTCACCTTAAAGCTCACACAAGAAGTAGGGTTCCGAATTTCTACAGCTCCATGAGGGAAGGCATTAATAACAACGTATGGCCCATCCCAGTGGGACTTGAGCTTTCCTGGAAATAATTTGTCTGGAATTGAAAAGCTAGACCCACTGGTTGGGCTCAAAAGTCTTTCTAATGATGTGCTTACCATGGAAGACCTTTGTACGTTGCTTGTAAGCTTGAGATGTTTCATAGGCTTCATTACGAAGCTCCTTAAGTTTACTTAACTCCAGCATATGTGCCTTTCCCGCTTTATCCAGATTCAAGTTAACATTTTTAATAGCCCAATAGGCTTTGTGTTGGATTTCAATGGGAAGATGGCATGCCTTTCCGTAGACAAGCCAAAAAGGAGACATGCCCAAGGGAGTCTTATATGTTGTTCTATAGGCCCAAAGAGTATCATTTAGTTTTTTAGACCAATCCTTGCGGTCGGACCTGATAGTTTTTTCTAAAATTCGTTTAATCTCCCTATTTGACACTTCAACTTGTCCACTTGTTTGGGGATGGTAAGGTGTGGCTATCATGTGGTTAACTCCCAAATTTTGGAGAAGTCTTGTGAAGTGTATGTTCTTGAAGTGAGGTCTTCCATCACTTATGATCGTCCTTAGGCACCCGTACCGAGAAATGATATTAGCCTTAACAAAACCCAAGACCACGGAATGGTCATTGGTTCGCGTGGGCATGCCTTCTATCCATTTCGATACATAGTCCACAACCACAAGGATGTACTCATATTCGAAGGACATAGGAAAGGGACCCATGAAGTCGATGCCCCAAATATCAAAGATCTCAACAGGGAGGATAGGTTGCTAGGGCATCTCATCCCTTTTTCCGATGGTTCCTGTTTGCTGGCAACGTAGACATGCGCCCACATATGTATGTGCATCTCGGAATAATGTAGACCACCAAAAGCAGACTGAAGAACCTTATGGGCAATCTTTTCTCCACTAAAATGTCCCCCACAGTGGAGGTCATGGCAGAAACTCAGAACACTTCTTTATTCTTCGTCAGGGATGCAATGACAGAAAAGCTGGTCAGGGCCTATTCTAAAAAGCTCAGGTTCCTCCTAGTGATAAAATTTAGCATCAGCAAGAAACCTGTCTCGCTTCTGCTTGTCCCAAGTATTGGGGGTAATGCCCGTGACCAGATAGTTCACTATGTCAGCTTACCAGGGAGTTTTGGCCTCCACGGCCATCAGAGACACATCAGAGAAAGTCTCTTGGATATCGCTAGCAGGGTTTGATGCCTCAATAGGGATCCTAGACAGATGATTTGCTACCACATTCTCAACTCCTTTCTAATCTTTAATTTCCAGGTCAAACTCCTGGAGTAGCAGAATCCAACGAATTAGGCGAGGTTTGGTGTCCTTTTTAGCAAGAAGATGCTTTAATGCAGAATGATCAGTGAACACCACAACCTTGGATCCCAAAAGATAAGACCGAAACTTTTCCAAAGCAAATACTACAGCAAGAAGTTCTTTTTTAGTGATCGTGTAGTTTTGCTGAGGATCTGTAAGGGTCTTGCTGGCATACTGCAACACATGAGGTTTGCCATAAACCCTTTGACTTAAGACCGCTCCCATTGAGAAATCAGAAGCATCGCACATTAATTCAAACAGGAGGGTCCAATCTGGTGCTTGGAGAATCGGCACGGTAATAAGGGCTTTCTTCAAGACTTGGAAAACCTCGCCACATTTATCATCAAAATCGAAGGAAACATCCTTCGCTAACAGGTCGTAGAGTGGCTTAGATATTTTGCTGAAATCTTTAATGAAATGCCTATAGAACCCAGCATGGCCAAGGAAAGATCTAACCTGACGAACATTAGTGGGCGATGGAAGCTTAGAGATGGAATCAATTTTTGTGGTATCCACCTCTAATCCTCTCTCGGAAACTACATGCCCCAACACAATGCCCTGCTGGACCATAAAGTGACTTTTCTCCCAGCTAAGCACCAGCTTTGCCTCTTCGCAACGGGTTAAGACTTTATCAAGGTGAGAAAGGCATAGGTCAAACGACGAGTCGTAAATGGAGAAATCATCCATGAAAATCTCTACAAACTCGTCGATCATATCAGGAAAGATAGCCATCATACAACGTTGGAAGGTAGCAGGAGCATTACATAACTCGAATGGCATTCGGCGAAACACAAATGTGCCATACGGACTCGTGAAGGTGGTACGCTCCTGATCATTAGGAAAAATGGCTATCTGATTATACCCAGAGTACCCATCAAGAAAACAGAAGTACTTGTTCCCCGCCAGTCATTCCAAAATCTAATCGATAAATGTTAAGGGGAAATGGTCATTCTGGGTAGCCGTGTTCAAACGGCGGTAATCAATGCAGACCCTCCAACCAGTTGAGGGTCTAGTGGTCACCAACTCTCCTTGTTCGTTCTCTTCCACAGTGATTCCTGCCTTCTTGGGCACCACATGTATAGGACTGACCCATTTACTATCTGAAATGGGATAGATAATTCCTGCATCTAGCCATTTCATAATCTCCTTTTTAACAACCTCCCAAATATTGGGGTGAGCCTTTTCTGCATGTCTCGAAAGGGTTTCACGGACTCGTCCGTATATATATGATGCATGCAAAGGGAGGGATCAACACCCTTAATATCAACAATTGATCAAGCAATCGCTTCCTTGTGCCTTTGTAAACACTCAAGCAAAGCTCCCTTATGCGATTCAGATAATGCAGACAAGATAATAACGGGGAGCATGTCATTAGGGCCAAGGAAAGCATACTTCAATGTGCTTGGGAGGGGTTTCAGCTCTAACTCAGGAGCCTTTTGGATTGAGGGCTTAAGTTGATACATCCTCGCCTCAGGTAGCGGGTCTACCTTCACGGTCTAGGGTGGGGATAGAGACTCTGTGTGTATCCCTAGCAACTCTTCTAATTCGGGTATTTCCCCTTTAGTTTCTTCGATAGTCGGAGGATGGTCCTTAGATATGACCTTTTGAAGGGGATCTCTACATAAGAGTGCTAGAGTAGTCTCCTCAATTATTTCACCAACAACCTCAATCTGAGAACAATCTTCAAATCCAGATTGCTTGTAGGTATCAAAAACATTCAACCAGATCTTCTTGTTCCCAAAGCCCATTTTAAGTGCCCTTGATCTACAATTGATAGAGGCATTGGTTGTGGCTAAGAAGGGGCGTCCTAAAATAATGGATGGCTTGGTGGGCTTATTAGAAGGGTCAGTATCTAGCACAAGAAAGTCAATAGGAAAGTCCTCCACTCTCACCAGGACATCTTCCAATAATCCCCGAGGTGCCTTAAGTGATCTGTCTGTGACCTGGAGGATGACTGGACTAGGTTTTAACTCACCTCCTCCCAAAAGGTCGTAGACAGAGCTCGGTAAAATGTTCACTCCTGACTCCAGATCGAGCAGAGCCTCGTCAATGTGTTGGTTACCTATAACCACTGAAATATATGGGGCCCCTGGGTCTTTCATTTTGGGGGGTGTTCCATGTTGGAGAACCGATCTAACATGGTCAGGCAGGATGATCTAGGCTTGGACCTGTCTCTTAGATCGGCACTTCTGGGTGCATAGGTCCTTTAGAAACTTGGCATAGGATAGGATCTGTTTGATAGCTTCCAACAGAGGCAAGTTGATCTGGACTTGCCTAAAGTGTCCATAATCTCCTCTGTCCTATCCTTGGCCCCAGGAGAGCCAACAGAAGATTCCCCAGGAGCAGATAGGTGCTCTGGATAGGGTACCCTTGGCTTCTGGGTAGAGGAGTCGTCATGGTAGGAGAGGGGTGGTGGAATGACGACATCTCATTGTGGGTGATTTCAAGCGAGGGAGAGTAGTGTGGCTCTTCCTCGGTGGAGATGGAAGTCAAGTCGGGTGTAGGAGGGGAATTCTAAGACATAACCGTAGGAGTGTTATCAGGCTTGTCAATTTTTTTTCCACTCCTCAACACGGTCACACCTTGGGCATGCTCCCTGAATACGACCCCCTTACCCTTTGGGTTCTCCTTAGAAGAGCTAGGCAACTTCCCTGGATCACGTTGCCTAACTGCCTCAGTAAGATGACCTATTTGGGATTGCATATCAGTAATCATCTTATTCTGAGATTGGGTGACCATATTCTGATGCTCTTTCATCGCTTTCATCATGGCTTTAAGTTCATCCATCAGAGGGCTTATTTTGAGGAGCGTTTTCATAGGATGGTTGGCATATGGGTTGGGGAGGTAGGGGTCTTGTATTCCCTGAGTTAGAAGCATCACCTTGGTTCCAAGAGAAATTTGGATGGTTCCGCCACCCCGGATTATAGGTATTGGAATAAGGGTTATTGCGAGGAGGTGGGCGGAAATCTTGGGCCACGTTCAAGTTGGCCTGAATCAACTCAGGGAATTGATTTTCCTGGTGGCACTCTGCAGTGGCGTGCATTGTGCTTTGGAAAATGGAGCATTCACTTGAAGCCTAAAAGATAGAGGCTGCTTGTGGGTTCATGCCAAGGTTTGTTAAAAGCCTATCAAAGTTTTTGTTCAATAATTGAATCTGATAAGCCAAATTCTGAGTAGCCCCGGCTTCATGGGCCTCTATCTTCCTCTGCAAGATTGATGGTTTTCTTTCTTGATAGGCAGAGGACATATGTATGGAGTTGTCACTTAATGTTTCAAATAATGCCCAGGCTTCATCCTCAGTTTTGGTCATGAAGGTTCCTGCATAGGTTGCATCGATAGTTTGCCTATGCCTTTCAAATAATCTGTTATAGAACCTTTTGACCAACTGCCATTTTGGCACCTGATGGTGGGGGCATAACCTAAGAAGGTCATTAAAGCTCTCCCAAGTCTCATGAAATTACTCCCCTTCCTATTGAGTAAAACCCATAATCTCTCTTCTGTAATGGTTGGTCTTACTCATAGGAAAATACTTTTTGAAGAATTCTCCCTTAAGGGTGGCCCAATCATTTACCCTTGCATCGAGGGTATGATACCAGTGCTTGGCCTTATCCTTTAGGGAGAATGGAAATAGAGTCCCCATCAGGGTATCATCAGTAAAGCCCTGAAGCTTCACCGTGGAACAGACCTCGGTGAATTCCTCAAGATGCCTGTAGGGATGCTCCCTAGCAATACCATAAAAAGATGGGAGCAAAGATATGGTGCTGCTCTTGATTTCATATGGGTTATCCACTCTAGGTCTTCGGATAGGTAGGGCTTGGTGGGTTGTAGGGACAAAATAGTCTCTCAAAGTTCTATGATTTTCACCAACCCTAATCTCTTCTTTAGGTCTCTCTTCAGCCATTTTTCTTCTTTCTTGGTTAGCTTTCCTTATAATTCTCTCAGGCTCAGGGTTGAAGAGAAGACTTCTAAGAGAGCGCCTACCAAGAATACACCAAGAAAACACAAGGCAAGAGGTCTTTTGTTAATTTAAAGTTCTTTAAGGCCTCTTCCAACTCTTTAGCTTGGCCAAATATAGTCAAGGCGATTTTTCTCCATTCCCACGTAAGTGGTATAAGAGAAATGAGGCACTTGAAATTTTTGGTCAATGACTGTTAAGAAGGTTGAGGTTACTTTTAGTCCTTTTTGGGTGATCAATCAAGTTGTCAAACAATTACGCACCCTAAATTGACCTTCGAGTGCCCTAAAGACGTACACTTTGTTACAATGATATTCTCAAGTAAAAAGGTACTCCAAGGATGGAACCAAGGGATGAAAGTAGGGCGAACCCTTCCTTTGAGGCGTTGCGTTAGCGATGCCTCTTAACTACCCTTGAATTCCTTTAAGGGATGTCCCCCCCCTTAAAGTATCAAGTCACTCGAGCAAAAGTTAATATCACCGTTTCAAAGTGAGATAGGAGGGTTTGCACCAATAAAGAGATCGATGCCTAAAGCCTTAAGGTTCCAAGTCCTAGTGCAGTGCCTATAGTGCGTGCTCAGTGCAAGAAGTGTGCATTCATCGTGAAAAGTAATTTTGCTTTTGAAAATCGTAATCAATTTATTCAAGCACTTCTTGTATATTTTCCTTTCTTTTCAAGAAATAATGTGACCACTTGATTAATCTTTTCAAATCAGTTTAAGTGGTCTTCTTTAATTATGTTCAGATGCAATGCATGTGCAGATAACTGATGCAGTAAGATAAGAAATGCGTACCTTGCTCCAGCACTCTTCTATGCAAAAATGCACGCAATGCAGTAAGAAAGTCTAGATGCTGCTCAAGCAATCCTAGATAGTCATCCTATGGATATGCAGCTTTTAGCAGGCAGTTCAGATTTATTTTCTCTTTTTTTTTGTAAAAATAAATGCGCAATCAAAAGATCTAACTACCGCAGAAGGATCCTAAAATCTAAGGAATTGGGGACACTCCCCCAAAAACTGGCCCCGAGGTACAAGGATGAGAAAACAAATAACTAGGCTAATCCTAAAATTCTAAATCAGAAATCTAAGAGGAAAAATCCTCCTAGATGGTCCTCCGCGCGTCTCCACGCGTATGGGATCAAGGACCACAAGCTCCTGCAATTATCTCCGCGTATAGACGTCGACTCTCAGCTATGCCTGTTGCCTCATCAGATTCCTCGCACAAGAAAGATAAGGAATGATCAGATAAATGCGCAACTTAGAATAATCAGAAATAAAGTCAGGTGAATTTATTGCGTCGATTGCCTCCCCGGCAACGACGCCATTTGATCGATCGATTTTTTACTTAAGAAAATATTTTATAGAAGTAGAAATTAAGCGACGAAAAAATCAATTGTCAATAATTAAAATAAACCACTCACAAGAGAGTGGGTCATATGCACGGGGAGGAATAGATCCAATAAATTCACGAGTAGAGAGCCATTATGTTTGCAGAAGCATTCATGAAATCAATTCAATAAACATGCTACTCTGAATGTACTTGCGATTTTATGAAAAGTTATAGACTATTTTTGTAAATTTAGCATCAGAGCTCAAGCTTCCAAAATCTGTAAATGATGCAGGTGTAGTGGTCGAGGATGTACTTCTTAATTGCATGCAAATATGAATCAAATTTCAATGTGAAATGATATGCATAACGGGAACCAATCAATTATGTGAAAATATAAGTGCACGCTTGCAAATTCACCAGAATATAATAATCAAACAATTAAAATCCCACCACTTCCAATGGCATGCAAATGTAAATTTTAATTCATGCTAAAACAGAGGAAACTTCCTCTCTCTTCGCCGCACGTTGGAGGAGGTATCACCGACTGTTTGCTTGGGTGGAGGACTTCCACTGGAGGAGAGGATCTTGTAGACAATGGCGGTGAGGTGGGAGATGTCTGTTGCAACACTTTATCGGGTTTTTAATTGAGTCTCGTTGCAGTATAGTCGAAAAAGCGTTGAAAACAAATAAGAATTTTATTACTCGAAAACCTAAGTATCCGAGGTCGAACACAGGGAACAAATGGAATTTATTCACTAATCTCAATAATGTAATTGAACACTTAGAGTTACTTAAAACCTAATTCAGAGTATAAATGTAAGAGTTTAGGAGTTAAAATTGTAGCAAAAATAGAAGATTTGGACGTCTGATTCTATAATTAGACGTCTTAAAAAGATATCTCTCTTTTAGCTCTTATTTCCTTTCTTCTTCTTTAGCCTTCTCTTTTCTGCTTTCTTGCTTTCTTTCTTCTTCTCTTTGCCTTTTGTCTTTGGTTGTTTGCCTCTCTTCTTCCTTTTCCTTCCTTGGCTTCTGCCTTGATTTCCTTCTTCAGCCTTTTCCTTAGCTCTCCTTTGACTTTCTCTTCTTCTCTTTCTTCTTTCTTCTTCAGCTGCACCTCTGCTACAATACTTCTCTTTCCCTTGTCTCCTGCCTTCCTTCTTCTTCCTTTTCCTTCCTTAGCTTCTGCATTGTTCTTCTTCAGCCTTTACCTTCAGCCGCACCTTCTTCTTCCTTTTCCTTCTTTGCTGCGGCTAAGTCCTCCTTCCCTTTTTTCGCTTCTTCTTCCCTGCACACACTAAAGAGCAAAACCTACCCCTTACCCTCCCCCACATCTCTCTCTCTCTCTCTTTCTCTCTTAGGTACACTCTCTTAGAGTCGGGTAATCAGGTTGGATTTTGCGTGCCCAGGTCCAAGCTCACCGGCATGGTGTAGTGTGCGAGGAGTGCGTGGGGTAATCGGGTCGGTCAGCCAGATCTGTGGGACAAAGGTCACGGACGAGGTGGGTGCATGTGGGCGAGGGACCTCACCCCATGTACTGGAGGCGAATAGGTTAAAACACAAATTCAACTTATACTACACACCTGCGCTAAAGATTTCAGAGGTGGGACTAAAGTGTCCCACCCACTTCGCTCACGCGCCCGCAGGGTGTCGCCTTCAATTTCCACAGCTGTAGTTGCTCTCCAACCAATTGCCTAGCTGCGTGGATGCGCAAGACCAATCCGCACTTCCTAGAGCGCAACACTTGGGTGGATGCGGCCTGGAGCCACCTTGCAACCTTCTTGCTTCAGCGTCAATGATGGAAGGGGGGTCGACCTGCATTTCACTCAATACGTCCTATCGACCCCATTAAAACACTTGAGGAGCTTCGCCGTGTCAAGGTGAAGGTGAAGAGGTGGGTGGCAGGCCACGGGGCGGTCTAGGCATGCGTGCCTAGGTCGCTCTGTGGTCGTGCTTATGGGATAGTTCGGTGGACGTTTAGGGAGGTGATGGCGGTCAGTGAATGGGTGGAAGGTGATCAGTGGACGATGGCGGAGGTGGTGAGGTGTCTGGCGAGGCGTGTGGAGGTGGGGAGCGGTGGAGGCGCCTCGCTGATGGTCAGCCGAAGATGGAGAAGATGGAGGTGGGCTGCGGTGTCGAGGGGTCGAAAGTGGAAATAGAAAGAGGAGAAATGAAGAGGGGATAGAGGGGAGTAGTTCTAATGTAGCTAAGTGGATGAAGGGGGAGAGGAGGCAGCTGGCTGTACCTGCTGCTCTCGGAGAAGACGATGTCCAGGGGAGGGGTGACGGCGACGATGACGGGGCTAGAGGCACGCGCACTGTTGTTGCACGACGCGGAGGAAGGTGGTGAAGGTGGCTCTACCACTGGTATTGTGGCAGAGTGACGAGAAAGTGGAGGAGGGCTCACTGGACCCCTGACCGGAGGAGAAGATGAAATTGGGGTGGTTCTCCGGCCAAGTTGAGCTAAAGAGATGTGGCCGGAGGTGGTGGCTGGCAGGGACTCTTATGCTTAGAAGACAAGCTTCCAAGCACAAGAGACCTCACCGGAGATGGAAACTATTGGAAACCCAAATCTCTCGTGCATTCGCACGAGAGATTGGGTGCGATTCAGATCTTTCAATCATGCTTAGATGGAAGGGAATTCCTCAGAGAATCTCCCTTCCAAATCTAGGAGATCTTTGAGGAATCAGAGAGTAATCCCCCTCCATTCCTCGCCAGAGTAGTATTCTTCCGCTTTAATGGTGTAGGGACCTAATTGTAAGAGTGGCGAGGAAGTTAGGGGGGTCTGCGCAAGAGTTTTCAAAAGATAGAGATCAAAATGTAATTGGGTGGACTATTTTGCAAAGTAGGTCAAGATGACCTCCCCTTAGGTCAAAATTTTGGTACATACCTAATTTTGACCTAAGAAATCCAATGGTGAAGTTGGATTTTATGTTTGATCACATTTGACTAGACATTTTGCACAAAAACCCAAATTAGGTCAAATAATGAACTAGGACCCCAATCTAGGTCAAAATAGGTTCCAAAGGCCAATTTGAAGGTTATAAACCATAGGGAATATTTTTCCATGAATTTTAGAGGGCTTAGTTGATTTTTATCCTGACTAGAACCTTGTGGAATTAAGCGGGTCTATTTTAGGGTTATAAGATGTCATTTAATTCCTAAACTGCAGAAGAACCAATTTCTGACTGAACCAACCCACTTTTTATCTTATTTAGACCATTTAACCTATATTTAGCCTCTGAGAAATCCCATTTATGTACTGCAATGGTAAAATTACAGTTTTAACCTTTATTTCATGTTTTCTTCTCAGAACATTAATTCCTCGAATTAGGTCCTTCTCCAGGTTATGTAGAAGCTCTTATTCTCTTTCTTAAGTCAAATGAGCTAGTTATGGCTCATGATGAGGCTCTCATCATACCCCCATACCTAGCTTTTGCTAGTCCCTTAGCAAAATTTCAAGGTTTAACTTCTGTTCTAGACCCTAAGTTTCTGTCACCAGTTATGATGAGTGCTTTCTTTTCTTTTAATTAGGTTAGAATGCTGACAATAGGCCTAGAGGTACTCAAGTACCAACCAAAATCCGGACCTGAACAGCTTTAGCCTTGATCCTCCGCGAAGGTTTTTAAGGCCCACAAAAACTATCCTAGGGTTCGTTGGACTCTACGGTTAAAGCACCCGTACTTGAGACATTTTAGCCTTGGTTCAGTTTGCAGTGCATTTTTTTGTAAGAGTGAGACAGAGGATTTATTTGTTTGGAGAGTTTTCTCTCTCTTTTCTATTTATTTCTAGCTTCAGACTAGCTTCTCAACACGGTTTGTATCAGATTCCTCATACCCATCATCAATCCTCAAAGGTCCCTGGCAATTGATGCTTCGTGATAACACCGCCCATGGCGTTTCGTTGCCAAATCCAGACCCTGGCAATCGACATTTCGTGATAATGCTGCCCATGGTATCTGAACCAGCAGAGTGCTTACATGCCCCTGGTAGGATATTTAAATATCCTAAGAGACAAGCATCGAGGAGACGATATGTTGTTACGCATCTTCGAGTGAAATTTCCCTCCTCTATGCGTCGGGAACTCATCCAAATCAACTTGTGTTGATCGGCTGCTCCTAATCTAGGTGACTCTTTCAGAACATTAAAACGCTTTTGCGTGATTTTGATAGTTATGTGCACTGAACCAGACTGTGTGTGGATTGGGGTGCTTAGGTTACTGAGTCCTGCAAACCGAAGGTCAGTTAACGAGGCCAAATACTCCCTAAGCCTTAGACCTAATACTTCATCTTCGCATTTTCCCCAACCTCTTGAGGAATATCCAGATCTTAGCGGATATGTGAATTTTTAAGCCTAAGAGTCTAGCCCAAAAGGCCTAAGATCAGCGTTCCTGCTAATCTCTTTTTGTGTCTCATTAGCACTTTTCTTCATTTTTTCTCTTTTCTTGATGTGGTCTAGAACTTTGGTTAATCCCTTAATCTTTTACTAATGACTATCTCTTTTTTCTTTTTCATTTTGTGCTCCTTTTTTGGCGTTTTGCTCTTTTCTCCTCATGAATTGTGGCTTACAAAATTTTCTCCCTCCTCCATTTTTTTGTTCTTTTTATTTTATAATTTTAATTTTTTTTTTGTGTTTTTGACATATGTGAATTTTTTTTGAGAATCCTTCTGTCTTTTTCTTGATTCTGTTTGTATGCACTTTATCACCCTCCCATGCCTAAGTTTTGCAATGTCCTCATTGTAAACAGAGGGTGTGAAACAGTGTTGGGTCTAGGGGCTTAGAACATGATTAATTGGGTGGGTGAACGGGTCGGGAATGACTGATGCGGACAATTTCAAGCTCTGGTATGTATACTAGAGGTACGATTAACTGGTCTAAGGCTGAACTCAAGGTGCAATAGACGTGGAGTACAGACGGATAAACAGACGGATCTCGGGTTTTTGGAATGACGGGTTGCTTCCCGTTAAGTGCTAAATTCAACGCCTTCAGCCGAGCGGAACATGGGATGGAGAGGGAGTGGTCAAATCAGCAGAATTTTGTAAAACAAGCACCTTGATTAAGAACCTGGTTGGCTTCAGCCGAGCGGAACATGGGATGGAGAGGGAGTGGTCAAATCAGCAGAATTTTGTAAAACAAGCACCTTGATTAAGAGCCTGGTTGGTCCAACCAGGTTCTTGTTAAGATCAGTGGGTTGATGATGCAGCCCAAACCCTATTAGTCTGGTGGGTTGATAGATGTAGATCAGGAGATGTGGAATCCACCATATGCTATGAAGCTTTGATGGATGTGGAAGTGAAAACTCGGGTTTTGGCTGAGTCGAATAAGCCTAGTCAGAGTAGGGCTCCGGAATATGATCAGTGAATGGTGCGAAAACCCTACAGGGGTGATTAGAGAATGATGGGTCATGATTTTCAGTTTGACTGCTACTCGATGCCCGGTATATATGTGGAGTTGAATCATCTACAAATGGCTCAGTGAGAGGTGAATCAGAATAGAAATTGAGTTCGATTGCGGGTCGGGGTTAGAAACAGGTTTTGATCGATTCTGTATATTTGGAAGAGGTGGCTTTGCTGGAACCTAAACTTAAATTAGTGATCTCCGAAATTGGGACCTCAGAGTTAGAGAATGAATCATGTGAGCCGAGGTCGTAGATTGGTTCGTTGAATTTAGGAAGTAGATTGTCTTCGAAGTCATGGTCATATTCGAAATCGTCAGAGATATTGCAAAAATCATGTTCTGAATGAGATTCGATATCATGAGTTCCACCATAGAATAAATCACATGATGTAGATTCAACAGCCTGACTGGGGTCTCGCCTAGATGTCAATTCTGAGCTTAAAAAGATGTTCTTATTTGATCTAGGCTCAAGTTGTTAGCTGGTAGGAGAGACCCAATTGAAACCTCACTCTTCCAACTCGGTTTCTGTATCGTAAATCGGCATGACTTCCGAAAAATCAATTTGTTCCTCTAAGGATGTTGAAGAGGGATATTCATCAAAAAGAGGCCCAAAATCATATTCTTCATTGAAAATTTTATTTTCTTCATACGGGCCTCGTAATCTTCCCAATACGTTTTAGATCCAGATTCTAGGCTTAGGATGCGGGTTAAATCACTAGGATCTAAGTCTGAAGTACCCTCGAGGGTCACCTTATCAGAATAAGGGGCGGAATTTACACCCTCGAGAGGTTCAGTTCCACTCTCATCATTGCAGGAGTTTTGGCATTCTAAGCTTGGTGGTCTAGGGGTGGCTCAACATTGTGTTCTCCTGTAATTTCCCAACCAATTCAATATCAGGCATGTTGTATTCTATCTGGGTTGGGAATCTACAACCATTCTGTGCCTTAGACCCGAGATCTGGGAAATCGGATTGATCCTCGATATTACTCCAAGATGGTTCATCCTCTGTTTGGGGTACGTACGGGTATTTTTGATCGATAATTTGTTTCAACAATCTCATTATCTCTTCCCATTTTTCAAGATTATCTTGGTGTTGTTTCCATGACCTCCCCTTAGGTCCAAATTTTGGTACAAACCTAATTTGGACCTAAGGAATCCAATGGTGAAGTTGGATTTTAGGTTTGACCACATTTGACTGGATATTTTGCACAAAATCCCAAATTAGGTCAAATAATGAGCTAGGACCTTAATCTAGGTCAAAACAGGTTCCAAAGGCTAATTTGAAGGTTCTAAACCCTAGGGAATATTTTTCCAGGAATTTTAGAGTGCTTCGTTGATTTTTATCCTGACCAGGACATTGTGGAATTAAGCGGGTCTGTTTTAGGGTTACAAGATGTCATTTAATTCCTAAACTGCACATGAACCAATTTCTGACTGAACCAACCCAGTTTTTATCTTGTTTAGACCATTTGACCTATGTTTAGCCTCTAAGAAATCCTGTTTATGTATTGCAATGTTAAAATTGCAGTTTTAACCTTTATTTCATGTTTTCTTCTCAGAACATTAATTCCTCAAATTAGGTCCTTCTCTAGGTTATGTAGGAGCTCTTATTCTCTTTCTTAGGTCAAAATGAGCTAGTTATGGCTCATTGTAAGGCTCTCATCAATGGCCGAATGGCAGGTGGCGACGAAGAGGAGCGATAGGGACTGCAGTCGCACGCGAGTGGTTGCTACGCACGGAGGTGTTGCGCGCACACAAGGGCACTGCTACGCTTGGTGCTACTGATTTGTGCGAGGGCATAGTTGCACGCTGGCATGGCTGGTGAGAGGCATGGCCGTGAGGTGGTTGGTTGTGGGGCTGTGGTGGGTTCCTTTGGTTTGGTTGCAGGCAGGTTGAAGGAAGCAAAGGAAGAAGAAGAGAAGGGACCGGCTATGGAATGGGGCGCGCGCAAGGAGGCTACACGTGGGCGTGGCTGGTGAGCGGTGAGGGGGAGCGCGTGTGGTCTGCTGCTGGCCGCTGGCAGGAGCGCAGAGCGGTGCGCGTAGAGTGTGCGGGCAGCGCATGGAAAGGAGACAGAAGGGGATGTGCGGACTGGTTGCAGGGGTGGTGGCTGCGCAAGGGGGGTTGGCTGTGGGGTAGTGAGCTATCACTGCACCGCCGATCGACGAGGAGTTCACGGTGGCGTCCTTGTGCATGCTGAGAGGGCCACAGTGTGCGCTGCTTCCACGGTGTAGGCTCTGCTTCATGGTGGAGAGGAAGGGAGAGGATGGATCCCCCTCTATCCATGGGGGGCTATGCCTAAATGCCTCTCCCGTTTGTTTCTCTCACCGCGAATCTTGACCAGTGACTCGCTCGGCGAGTTAATCTCAACTGTTGGGGCATTGCATTGAAGTCTGACGACGAGGGTGAGGTCTGTTGCAAGGGAAAAAAATAAAAAGAAAATGGGTTATTTACAGAGATTCCAAAATAATGCATGTAATGCATGTATGTCACCATAATTTATATTACCTTCTATTACATGTGAATGTAATGTATAAAACAAGCATGCCATCATATTTATAAACTAATATATTTATAAATCTAAGTATGCTATGTACAAGTAGAAATCCTTCTAATATCTAGGTATTTATGCGTTCGATTAGCCCACAAATGTGGTCTCATCAATTAACAGTAGCTATTGATATGGCTACTATTGGAATTTCTAGTAGCTATTTCAGTAGCTACTGCTTCATCTATCATTAAGATGCTGCTAGCCCATATTAGACTTTGAAGCCTGATCTGACTATCAAGAAGATCATCCTCAGATCTGATAATACTAGATCTAAGGATCACTAAATCCCAGCAAACCATTTCATCTCCAAATCATTTGAAATCATGGATTAGATCCCACAATAAAACCCATACAAATGAATAATTACTACTTTGATATGATGAAACCACTAAAAATCCACATCAAATCTTAGTTAATCCCTTCCTCTTTACCATAGATAGTACAAGAGGAAATAATTAATCTAGACATTAATTCCACTTAAAAACTGCTTCAGAATTCTCATCCAATTATTTTGGAACTCATTTCATGCTCAAATAACTGATTGAAATTATTTTGAACATAGAAACAAATATCGCCCAAATTGGGCTCTTAATGTGAGATCACTGCTATAATTTGATCACTTTGAACTCCTGAACACTATAAATCAGTGGTTAGGACCTCAAGCAATCCTATAAAAGCCAATAGGTCATGGTTTAGGCCTCATCTCAGTAAATCTGAGATTCTTAGGCCTAAACTACCTCAACAATAGAGCCAACTCTGAAAATTGGACTAAAAATCAAGGCAATGAAACTCAAACCCATTGTAATCAATCCAATTACTCAAAAATGAACTTGATTCACTTGATTAAAAGTCATTAAAACTAAATTAAATCTTGGTCTTCCAATTAAGATTCTTGGTTGGGGAAAATGTGGGAAGGACCTAGGACTTAAATAGAGCTCGAATTTGAGCTCAAATTAAGAGAATTCCCACATTTGACTTGCAGTTTAGGCAAGTTGTGATTCCATGAAATTGGAGCTTCGCTTGAGCTCTACATTCCAAATCAGAGCTTGGTTTCTTGCTCAAATGGGAGAGAATGATCTTGCCATCAATCCCTCCAAGTTTGGAGGGATTTGATGTTCAATCAGAGGAGAACTCGCCTAAACAAGTTAGGTGGTGTGGGTTAGGATCCTGTTCACACTGTTCAAGCTATAGGGACCAAAATGTGAAGACGACAACAAAGTTAGAGACCTATATGCAATAAACTTGAAACCTAAGTGTATGAATGTAAAGGATAGAGATTTTAAGGACTAAAATGCAAACTAGGTCAAGATAGACTCTGATTGGGCCCAAATTTTGGTGTTAACCTAATTTTGACCCAAGGAATCTAATGGTGAACTTGGATTTGAGTTTTGACGATGTTTGATTGGGTAAATTGCATAGGAGCCTAAATCATGGCAAATTCTTGTCTGAATCTCTATTCTAGGTCAAAATGAGTTCAGATGGTCAAAGCGAAGGTAGCAAACCTTTTAGAATATTTTTCAATGATTTTTAGGAGGTTTAGATTGATTTTATCCTGACCAAAACCCTTTCAGTTTAAATGGGGATGATAATTAGTGTTTTGAGTATTGTTTTCACCCTCGAAATGCGTGAAATCCTGATTCAGTAATGTGAACCCACATTTTAGTCTTTATGTTCATTTGACCTTTAATTAACCCCTAATCAACCCCTTGGTTAATTTATATTTATGATGTGCTGTTAAAACAACAGAATTAACCCTATTTTCTTGTCTTCTTCTCAAATCAGATTAGTGTGGAATTACAATCCTCAGAAGATCATTTACGAGCATTTAACATTTGAATTTGACTAATTTTGGCTAGTTGGGACCCATGATGGTGTTACCATCATACCCCCATGCCTAGCTTTTACTAGTCCCTAGCAAAATCCTGTGGACTAAAGTAGATTTCTTAGCTGAATTTTAACTTTTAGGATGCCTTACCAAGTCGCATCTTTAGAAATTGGATCAAAATACTAACAATAGGCCTAGAGGTACTTAAGTACTAGATAAGATCCAAACTTGACCAGCCTCAGCCTTGGGTCTACTGCGAAGGTTTCTAAGGCCTGCAAAAACTACCTAGAGGTTTGTTGACCCCAGCGGTTAAAGCACCTGTGCACATACGTAGCAAGTCCAGGTTCAGTTTGCTAGTACATTTTTGATAAGAGAGATAGATATGGATATTTATTTTGATAGTTTTCTCTCTTTTCTTTTTAGATTCCCTTAAATCCAACCTTGGATTGGCCCTAAACATGGTCTGTATCGTATTCCTTCTCCCCACCATCAATCCTCAAAGGGTCCTTAGTTTTCGATGCTTCGGGATAGCACAACCATGGTAATCGTCAGAACCCTGGCTTTCGACACTTTGGGATAGTACCGCCCATGGCGTTCTATAGCTAAATTCAGTCCCTGGCAATTGACATTTTAGGATAATCCTGCCCATGGAACCTGACTAGTACAAGGTGCTTACGTGCCATCGGTAGGATATTTAGATATCCTAGGAGACAAGCACTAAGGAGATGATATGTTATTATGCATCTTTGAGGGTAGTATTTTTTATTCCAGCTCTCCACACCGGGAACTTGTCCAATCAACTTGTGTCTTTGAGCTGCTCTTAAGCCAGATCTTCAAGAAAATATTTTTCAGAGTAGAACACTTTTGGCATTATATTTCATTAAGCACACTGAACCAGACTGGTGTGTGATTTTTGGGTGCCTAGGTTACCAAGTCCTGTAAACCAAAGGGCAGGCAACGGGGTCGAATAATCCCTAAGCCTTAGACTTAATCCATTAGCCTCGCACTTTCCTCAACCTCATAAGGTTAATTCGGATCTTAACAAATACGTGAGTGGTTAAGCCTTAAAATAGGCCCAAGAGGCCTAAGGTCGGTATTTGTCACTTATCTCCTAAGATTTAGCCTTTCAGGTCTTAATTCATCATCCGATCCAACTTAGAAATTAGGTAAGTTCCATACTCAATTATAGGGACTAGCACAATCTTTTCTTTTGTTTTCTCCTTTTTCTTTACTTTTTCTTTTCTCCTCTTCTCCTTCCTCAATTCAAAATTTTCAATCTAGCTCATAAAATTGTCCTCCTTGTTCTCCACTTTTTTTTTCAATGAAACCCTTCCATAAATAGAATTTCACAGTGTTTTGTACTTTAATACCCCCTGATGCCTAAGATTTGTAATGTCCTCATTGTAAATTAGGTGGGTTCGAGTTCAGCTTAGATCGTACATTAGAACAAGTTTGGTGGGTGGCGAACAGGTTGAGATGACTGTTGCGGACGATTTCAAGCTCTGATACGAATATCGGAGGTGGAGTCTGCTATTCTAATGGATGAACCCTAAAGTGCAATATGACTTTAGCTTAGAGATAGGTCAGAAGGGTCTCAGGTTTTTCAAAATGACAGGTTGGCTCCCGTTAAGTGCTAAGTTTAGCGCCATTAGCTGGGTGTAATGTGGCTTAGGGAGAATGGAGATCAAAAGATACTGTAGCCAGATTCGAAACGGCGAGTTCAAGGAACAATTTCAGTCTTTAACCGTTCACAACGAATGGTTCTGAGTCATGAATGAGTTCACTAATTTTGACAACTCCATTTCTAAAGATTCGTCAAACAAGAAAGGGTCTGATCCATTTTGATCTTAGCTTTCCTAGGAAGAGCTTGAGCTTGGCATCAAAGAGGAGCACTTTCTGACTAGGATGAAATGATTTTCGCAAAAGGTGCCTATCATGGAAGGCTTTGACCCGCTCGTTGTAGATGCTCGAGTTCTCATACACATCATTGTGTAACTCCTCAATCTCGCTCATTTGCAATCGACGGTGGTTTCCATCTTTCATGAGGTCTAGATTGCACTTCTGTACTACCCAGTAGGCCTTATACTTCATCTCTACAAGGAGGTGACATGCCTTCCTGTACATGAGCCTGAATGAAGACATTCCTAGCTGGGTCTTATGGGCAGTCCTATAGGCTAACAAGGCTTCTGGAAGTCGGGTGGACCGATCTTTCCTGTTAGGCCGAATAGTGACCTAAAGATTTTTCTTGATTTCTCGATTGGATAGCTCATCCAATCCATTGATCTGGGGGTGAGATATGATGCGACACACCATACTTTTTCATCAGGGACTAGAAGTGCACATTCGTGAAATAAGACCCGCCATCGCTGATGATGGCTTTAAGAACCCCAAATCTGGAAAAGATCTTCTCCTGAATGAACTGGAGAACAACTTTATGATTATTTGTTCTCGTGTGAATGACTTCGATCCATTTCGAGATGTAGTTAGTAGCAAGTAAGATATACTCAAAGCCATTAGATCTGGGAAAGGGTCCCATAAAATCAATTCCTCATATGTCAAAGATCTTGCACACGATAATCAGATTCAAGGGCATCATATCACGTGGGTTCATGTTGCTGAAGGTCTGACAACAGGCACATGCCGTACAGTAGGATTGTGCATCTTTGAACATAGTGGGCCAAAAGAACCCACATTGGAGGATTTCGCTGTGGTTTTATGCCTAGAGTAATGGCCACTACAGGCCTGGTAATGACAAAAAGAGATGACATCATTGACCTCGTCATTGGGAATGTATCTTCAGATTACTTGGTTGTTATCGATGTGAAATAGTTAAGGATCTTCTCAGACAAAATACTTGGCATCGAAAATTAGCTTGTCTCGCTGGGAGGTCACCCAATTAGGCGAAACCTTCCCCGTAACCAAGTAATTCATGATATCAGCGAACTAGGGAAGTCCATTAATGGCCAAGAGATGTTCATCCGAAAAATGCTCAGTAATAGGTTCGGACGGGTCAATGATCGTAGAAGGAAGGCGAGATAAATGGTCAACTACCACATTCTGCTTTCCCACCTTGTCACGAATCTCGAGATGGAATTCTTATAATAGCAAGATTCATTGGATTAATCTAGGTTCGCGTCCTTCTTCGTAAGCAAGTGTCTCACCTCAGTGTGATTTTAGTAAATGATGACATGGGATCCTAGGAGGTATTATCTAAATTTCTCTAGACCAAATACTACAGCCAGTAGCTCTTTCTCCTTAGTCGTGTAATTACGCTGAGCCTCGTCCAATGTCTTACTAGCGTAATATATTACGATCGATTTCTCGTCAATTTTCTGCCCTAACACCACTCCTACTATGTAGTCAGATGCATTGCACATGATCTCGAAGGGTTGAGACCAGTCAGGGGATTGTAGGATTGGAGTTTGGGTAACTTGGTTACGCAGGATTTCGAATGCGTGAATTCACTCGCTTGTCATCTCAAAAGACATGTCCTTTGAGAGAAGATTCGTTAAGGGGAGAGCGATTTTGGAAAAATTAGATATGAATTGGCGATAGAAATTGATGTGCCCCAAAAATGATCTGATGTCTTTGATCGAGAAAGGTATAGGTAATTTGGAAATCAAATTCACCTTAGCTTGGTCAACTTGGGTACCTCTTTCAGATATGGGGTGTCCAAGCATAGTGCCCTTAGGAACCATAAAGTGGCTCTTTTCCTAAGAGAGAACCAGGTTCACTACGATGCATCTTCGGAGGATCTAGACCAAGTGCAGGAGGCAATCATCGAAAGATTCACCGAAGACTGGGAAGTCGTCCATGAAGACTTTAAGGTATTTACCTACCATATCAGAGAATATGGCTAGCATGCACAGCTGAAAGGTGGCATGTGCATTGCAAAGCCTGTATGGCATCCTACAGAATGCATACGTATCATAGAGGCAGGTAAAGGTGGCCTTTTCCGGATCTTCAAGATGGATTGCCACTAGGTTGTATCTGAAGTACACATCCAGGAAACAGAAAAACTGATTTCCCACTAGTTTCTTGAGAATCTGATTAATGAATGAGAGCGGGAAATGGTCTTTCTTCGTGGAGGCATTCAGTTTTCGATAGTTTATGAAGACTTTCCACGAGTTCACAATTCGAGTTGGGATGGTTTCTCCAGATTCGGTCGTAATCATGGTGAGCCCTACCTTTTTAGGCACAACTTGGATGGGGCTCACCCAGCGGCTGTCAGAGATCGGGTAGATGATTCTTGCGTTGAGCCACTTGATGATCTCTATTTAAGCAAAATTCATCGTTGTTTAAGAGATGCATCGTAGTATAGGACAAAATTGATCAAATCATTTAAATTTGTTACTCAGAATCACAAAAGTTCGAGGTCAAATACAGGAAGCAAATAATGCCAATCCAATCTCACTAATCACAATAAATATAAGCAATTATGATCAAAACTTGATTTAGAACTATGCAAATAGATATAAATATGAAATCCAGTAGCAAAGTGCAAAAAGAATGGGTTAAAATGGTGATTTGAATAACCAAATTAACCCTTAAAATTAAGCTCAAGTATCTCAAATATTTAAACAATAAATCCAACCAAATATTCCACGTCAACCAAGTCAAATGAACCAATAGTAGCTTCAGAACCAGTAGAGATCAGACGAAGGCACAAGGCATTAGACGCCGTAAGTGCTCAAGGCTTAGCTTCAACAGAAGAGGCAAAGGCCTCCTTTCTCCTTCATGCCTCAAGGAAGAGGCAAGCACAGCACCACAGAGGCAAAGGCCTCTCAGAATCTGCTAAGTGTAGAAAGTAGTGAAGGGCAAACCCCCCCTCTCTCTCTTTTTCCTCTTCTTTCTCTCAGAGACCCGGGTTAAGCCGAGTAATTGGTTGGGTAAATGGGCGTGAACAGGAATAAGCTTGCTGGTGTGGTCGCAAGTGAGGAGTGTAGAGGTGGGTAAGCGAGTGAGGTGGCTAGGGACTCGATCCCCGTGCCTTGGGTAAGGGGTCGGGAGCACAAAATCCTTTTATGTGCGCGCGTGGCTTCTGATTTCCACAATGTGGGACTCTCTAGTCCCCCCTTCGTCGCTATGTAGCAGTAACTGAAGATGCCTCTAATTAAGGCCGAGAATGAGGCTTTGGAAGTCAATTGAACGCCTGGATTGCTTCCTGGGAATAAGTCACGAAGCCTGGAAGTGGATCTTGGAGGGATCGTGGCTGGAGAACTGAAGATGTGGTCGGCATAGTCGAAGACGGTGGTGGAGGTCCGGTGATCACCTAAAAAGCAAAAGACGGCCTCGCGACCACTTTAAATATGCTCAGGAGGATCGCTGTCGAATGACGAGTGTGTTGGTGGGTGCAGCGTGTGGTGTGAGTGAGTGTGAAGGTCTGATGACCTCGAGACAGTGAAGCGAAGGTGCTCATGTTGGGTGGAGTGAGTGAGAGACCAATCCCCTCAATTACTTGAGGGGTTTTGGTCAGTGAAGCGCAGTGAAGGTTTCTGGACCGGTGGGGGTGTTTTGGTGTAGTGAGGTGGCTTCACAAGGTCGCCGAAGGTACATCGGAGATGAGGGAGACAACGGTGGCACAGGCATGAGGCGTACTGAAGCAGGCGTCGAATGTGCGGGTCAGATCAATGGGAGGTGTAGAGTCAAATGAGGGCGGTTGCAGACGATGGAGATGTGGAGATGGCACCGGCTATGATTGGCCGATGCTGGAGACAAAGGTGGCTCCGGGAGAGAGAACGATGTTGTCTGAAGGGATAGAGAGCCCCTCGCAGGTATGGCGAGGTGCCGAAGAAGCTGGGGGAGATGGTCCTGCTGCCTATAGTATGTGGTAGCAGGCGAGGAGACCAGAGGGAGGAGGTCACTGGAGTGGAGTTGGAGTTGGCCAGAGGTAGAGATGAAGAGGGATTTGTGGGCCTAAAACTCGCTAAGGAGTTCGGTCTGGAGAGGGAGAAGCTTTTATAGAGCTTTAAGCAAGCTCCCAAGCTTGGAAACAAGCTTGAGAAGCTCAGATTTTCAGGAAGAAGATCCTTGAAATCCAAGGATTCGCACGTGCTTCATGAAGGAATTTGGAATTCAAAACTAGGTTTAGATGGTCGAGGATTTCCTCAAAGTCATCCTTTCCAAATTTGGAAGGGATTTGGCTAGGCAATCAGGGAGGAATCCTTGATTGAAAGATCGGGTTCGTGGGTTCACACTGTTAATGGCGGTAGGGACCCATTTGAATAAAATGAAGTGAACTTAGGGGGCTAAATGCAATGATTTTGAAAGTTAGGGGCATGAATGAGAGAGAGAGACTCAGATTGGACCAAAATGCAAACTAGGTCAAGATGAACTTTGATTGGGCCCAAATTTTGATGCAAGCCTAATTTAGACCCAAGGAATCTGATTGTGAAGTTGGATTTTAGTTTTGACCAAGTTCGACTGGATAATTTGCATAAAAATCTAAATTAGGGTAAAATTATATCTGTGACTGTTTAAGTCAAATCAAGGGTACCAAAACTTATGGAATATTTGTACATGATTTTTAGAAGGTTTAGATGAATTTTATACTGACTAGAACCTCTTTTATTTTAGCAGGTCTGAATTAGAGTTTTGGGTTACTGTTAA
This sequence comes from Thalassia testudinum, assembly GCA_037157565.1. NCBI lineage: Eukaryota > Viridiplantae > Streptophyta > Magnoliopsida > Alismatales > Hydrocharitaceae > Thalassia > Thalassia testudinum. Next base: position 3,730,133 of record JAZHRO010000080.1, read on the forward strand.
TTGTCGAAATGTGCGAGAACTCGTTTCTGTCTGCATGGACCCACTTATTAGACTTTAATGCTCCTTTAACCTTTATTTCATCTCTAGAGAACCCCTTAGTTATTCTATGTTCATGATATGCTGGTAAAATTATAGAATTAACCCTAGTTCTCTATTCTCTTCTCAAAATAGCTTGAAGTGGTGTTATGACCCTCAGATGGATATGTAGGAGCTTTTATCTTTAATTCCAGACTAAAAGTGGCTAGTTAGGGCCTATGATGGTGATTCCATCATACCCCCATGACTAGCTTTTTCTAGTCCCTTAGCAAACATCCTATGGATCAAACCAGGCCTTTAGGTCAAATGTAACCATTAGGGTGCCTTACTATGCTGCATCACTAGGAATCAGATCAGAATACCAACAATAGGCCTAGAGGTACTCAAGTACCAGCCAAGATCCAGACCTGACCAGCTACAACCTGAGTCTGCCACAAAGGTTTCTAAGGCATGCAAAAACTGCCCAGAGATTCGTTGACCCTAGTGGTTAAAGTACCCGTGCATATACGTAACATGTCCAGGCTCAGTTTGCTAGTGCATTTTTACAAGAAAGAGAAGGATAGAGAAGGATTTTTATTTGGAGATTTTTCTCTCCTCTTTTTATTTTTCCCTAAATCCAGCCTTGAATTAGCCTTAAACAAGGTTGGTATCGGATTCCTTGTCCCCACCATCAATTCTCAAAGGGTCCCTGGCTTTCGATGCTTCGGGATAGCACCGCCCATAGCAACCCCCAGAACCCTGGCTTTTGACACTTCGAGATAGTGCCACCTATGGCATTCTATAGCTAAATTTAGGCCCTGGTAATCGACATTTCGGGATAATCCCGCCCATGGCACCTGAACCAGCACAAGGTGCTTACATGCCCTCGGTAGGATATTTAGATATCCTAGGAGACAAACATCGAGGAGACGATATGTTATTACTCATCTTCGAGGAGAATTTCCTACCTCTTCCTGTCGGGAACTCGTCAAATCAACTTCTGTTGTCGAGCCACACCTAAGCTTGATCTTTGAGATGACTTTTCAGAACATAACACTTTTGGAATGATTTTTCTTTATTAAGTGCACTGAACCATGCTTAGTGTGTGATTTTGGGTGCTTAGGTTACCAAGTTCCACAAACCAAAGGACAATCAATGGGGCCGAATAATCCCTAAGCCTTAGACCTACTACATCAGCCTTGCACTTTCCTCAACCTCTTGAGGATTAATCTAGATCTTAACAAATACTTGAGTGTTTAAACGTTAGAATAAATCCAAGAGGCCTAAGGTCAGTATTCGCCACTAATTCCCAAAGTTTTAGCCTTCCAGGTCTTAATTCATCATCTGATCCAACCTAGAAGTTACGTAGGTTCCATATTCAATTTTAAGGGACTCATTTTTTTCTTTTTGTTTGCTCCTTTTTCTCTGTTTTCTTTTCTTTACTTTTTCTCCTCTTTTCTTTCAGTTCAAAATGACCTCTCCTTTCCTCTTTTCTTCTCTCCTTTTTTTTTGACTAAAACATTTCCATTTATTGATTTTACAGCACTTTGCACTTTAATATCCCCCTATGCTTATGATTTACAATGTTCTCACTGTAAATTAGGTGGGTTTGAGTTCAATTTAGATCGTACATTAGAAAAGGTGGGTGGTGAACGGGTCAGAGTGACTGTTGCGGACGATTTCTAGCTCTGATACAAGTATCAAAGGTGGAGTCAACTATTCTAATGGACGAACCCTAAAGTGTAATATGAATTCAGCAAAGAGATATGTCAGGAAGGTTTTGGGTTTTTCAAAAGATGACGGGTTGCCTCTCGTTAAGCGCTAAGTTTAACACCATCAGCTGGGCACAATGAAGCTCAGGGAGAATGGAGATCAAAAGATACTGTAGCCAAGTTTGAGTCAGTAAGTTCGACGAATGGTTTGAGTCTCTAGCCATTCACAACAAAAGGTTCAAAATCAAGGTTGAGTTCACTGATTTTGACAGCTCCTTTTTCGAATACTCGTCTTACCAGAAATGGTCCAATCCATTTAGATTTGAGTTTGCCTGGGAAGAGTTTGAGTTTAGCATCGAAGAGTAACACTTTCTGACCAGGATGGAAGGATTTTTGTGATATGTGCTTGTAAAGGCTTTCACCTACTTTTTATAGATTCGCGAGTTCTCGTACGTGTCATTGCGTAGTTCCTCGATCTTGCTTAATTTCAATCAGCGGTGGATTCCAGCCTTCAAATGATCTAGATTGCACTTTCGTACTGTCCAGTAGGCTTTATGCTCCATTTCTATGGGGAGGTGACATGCCTTCCTGTACACGAGTCTGAAGGGAGACATGCCTAACTGGGTCTTATGGGCGGTCCTATAGGCCCACAAGGCTTCCGGAAGGCAGGCAGATCAATCCTTCCTATCAGGCTGAATAGTGACCTGAAGGATCTTCTTGATCTCCCTATTTGATAATTCAGCCAATCCATTAGTCTGGGGGTGATAAGGAGTCAAGATATGATACGACACCCCGTACTTTTTCATCAGGGACTGGAAGTGCACATTTGTGAAGTAGGTCCCTCCATTAGAGATGAGGGCCCGCGGAATACTGAACCGAGAGAAGATATGCTGATGAATGAATTTAATCACAACTTTCTGATCATTGGTTCGGGTTGGGATGGCTCCGATCCATTTGGACACGTAGTCCATGGCTATTCAAAACCATCGAATTTTAGGAAGGGGCCCATAAAGTCAATCCCCCATATGTTGAAGATTTCACACATGAGAATCGGCTGTAAAGGCATCATGTCACGTCGGCTCATGTTGCCTAAGGTCTGGCAACAGGTGCATGCCTTACAGTAGTCGTGTGCATCTTTGAAAATTGTGGGCCAATAGAATCCACATTGGAGGACTTTAGCTGAGGTCTTGTGTCCAGAAAAGGGACCACCGCAGACCTGGTCATGGCAGAAGGATAAGATTTCATTGAACTCAGATTCTGGAACACATCTTTTGATGATTTGATCAGCACCAATGCGGAATAGATACAGATCTTCCCAGACAAAGTATTTGGCATCTGAAAGGAATTTGTCTTTGTTGGCTTTTGGCCAATCAAATGGAATCTGATGCGATGCCAAATAATTTACGATATCATCATACCACGGAAGCTCCATTTCGATTGTCAGGAGGTGCTCGTTGGGAAAGTGCCTTGTGATAGGTCCAGAAGGGTCAATGAGTGAAGAAGGAATATGGGATAAGTGGTCAGCTACCACATTCTGCTTTCCCACCTTGTCGCAAATTTCAAGATCGAATTCTTGCAATAGCAAGATCCAGCGGATTAATTTAGGCTTCGCATCCTTCTTCATGAGTAAGTGCCTCACTGCGGTATGATTCGAGTAAATGATGACGTGGGATCCCAAGAGGTATGATCTGAATTTCTCCAGGCCAAATACTATAGCCATCAGATCTTTCTCTGTAACAGTGTAATTACATCGAGCCTTGTCCCATGTAGGATTTCAAATGAGTGAATGCACTCACTCGACACCTCAAAAGGTGTGTCCTTTGAGAGGAGATTTGTCAAGGGGTGTGCAATCTTAGAGAAATTAGGTATGAATCGATGATAAAATCCAACGTGCCCCAGGAATGATTTGTTGTCTTTGATCGAGTTAGGCATAGGTAGTTTGGAAATCAAATTTACCTTAGCATGGTCAACCTGGATACCCCTCTCAGAGACAAGATGTCCAAGAACGATGACTTCAGGAACCATGAAGTGACTCTTTTCCCAGAAAGAACTAAGTTCACATCAATGCATCTTTTGAGGATTGGACCAGATGTAGGAGGCATTCATAAAAAGATTCATCGAATACTAAGAAGTCATCCATGAATACTTCAAGGTATTTACCCACCATGTCGAAGAATATGGCCAGCATGCACCGCTGAAAGGTGGTAGGTGCATTGCATAGCCCAAAAGGTATCCTACGGATCGCGTATGTACCGTAGGGGTAGGTAAAGGTGGTCTTTTCCTGATCCTTTAGATGAATTGCCACCTGATTATATCTGGAGTAACCATCAAAGAAATAGAAGAATCAATTTCCCACAAATTTCTCAAGAATCTGATCAATAAATGGCAGTGGGAAATGATCTTTCTTCATGGAGGCATTTAGTCTTCGAGTAATCAATGCAGACTCTCCATGAATTCATGATGAGAGTTGGGTTGGTCTCTCCAGATTCATTCTTGATGATGGTAAGCCTTGCCTTTTTAGGCATAACCTGGATTGGGCTCACCCAGCGACTATTAGAGATCGAGTAGATAATACCAACATCTAACCACTTGATGATCTTTTTCTTCATGACCTTTTGTAGATTTGGATTGAGTCGTATCTGCATTTCTCGAGATGGTCGTGAGCCCTCTTCTGTGTAGATACGATGTGTGCAATGGGAGGGACTGATACTAGTCAGATCATCGAGAGTCCATCCAATGGCTCTTCGATGCTGCTGGAGAATAGAAATCAGCTTTGTTTCCTGATCAGATGTGAGTCGGGAATTGATGATCACAGGAAACGTTTGATTAGATCCCAAGAATACACTTTAGATGATCTGGGAGGGGTTTCAACTTCATAACCGAGTTATCAGTAGCAGGTGGGGGTTTGGGATGGGCCTCAGAAGATAAAGTGGGAGCTTAGGGTGAATCTAGATCAGTTCTGGGCTCCTCTAACTGTGGGTCAGAGTTCTCTTGTGGTTGAGGATCAGGAATAATCGGGTCTTCCTCTGTAAGTGGGTCCTCAACCATAGAGCTGATGTCATATGCTTCCTTAATTACTTCACAGTTTATTCCTTTATGGGCTTAAAGATATCAATCTTTAATGTCTGGTTCCCGAATTTTAACTCGATTTGGCCCTTTTCACAATTGATATTTGCCCTAGCTTTGGCTAGGCATGGTCTCCTTAAGATGATTGGTGTGTTCCTTAGATTTTCAGGAGTCTCCATGTCTAGTACGATAAAGTTCATTGGGAAGTAGAAATCACGAATATGTACAAGAACATCCTCGAGAATTCCTCTAGGTGATGTGATTGATCTATTTGCTAACTACAAAGTCACCTCTGTTGGTTTGAGCTCTGTTTCCTCGAAATAGTCTAGTAGGGATGTAGGTATCAAATTTATGGAGGCTCCTAAATCCAACACTGCTCGATCAAAGTCTAGATCACCAATTTTGCAGGAGATCAAAGGGATGCCAGGATCTTTTATTTTTTGTGGGAGATTGCTAAAAATTATTGAGCTGACTTGCTCAGACAATACGATCGGACTCCCATCTTTGGTTCGCGACTTACACTTAGGTGTACACAAATCCTTCAGAAATCTCGTGTATGCCGGTACATGGCGGATCGCATCCATCAAGGGGATTTTATCTGGACTTGCTCAAAGAGCTTGACCAAATCTTCCTCAAGTGCCACGGGTTTAGGTTTCCTCTTTCCTTTGGTCAAGGCCTTAGGAAATGGAACCTCTGTAGGTTCCTCTAGGATAGGTTTAGGTTCTGGATCTGGGATAAGGGTGTCCTGGATAACCATCCTAGGGTTAGGCTCTGAACTTTCACGCTAGGAGTGGCTTGGATAAGGTGGATCCTGGGTTGTCTTGCCACTATGGGTGGTAACAAAATTAAGTCCTACCTGGCTCTAGTTTTGATTTGGTAGGAATGGTAATTGCTGCTAATATCTTGAGAATGATGTCGAAGCTCCATCTCGTCAGGTGATGGAGTAGAAGGGACTTGATAGGCATAATGTGCTTGTCCCTGATTCGGGTTCATAACACGCCTTTGGTTCGGCATGTTATTTGGATTTAGCAGAGGTTGTGAAGGAAGTGCACCAGGATGGCAAGAATTCACCATCTGTGCGAGCTGATTACGGACCTCTGTGATCTCTCTTTATGTTGTTTCTGCATAGCTGCATTGGATTTCTGAATGTCAACCAGGGTTTGTAGGATGAGAGTCATTTGATCGTCCCTTGATGGCCCGAATTGATAGTTTGGATTGGGCCTAGGCTGAGCAGGCTGGTAAGGGTGTGGAGCTTGTGGTCGGGGCTGGAATTGAGATCTCGAATTTTGATTATTCCCTGACCACACAAAGTTGGGATGATTTCGCCATCCAGGGTTATAAGTGTTAGAGAATGGATCATTCTGGATGTCATGGAGATCCTCGTAGGTCTGAGGAACTCCAGAGAAGTTATAATACGAGGGTTTAGAGTTCCCCCAACTAGAGCAGGAAGTTCTAGAGTTTCCTCGAAACCAAGATCAGACGAGGGTGGATATGGGTCCATTCCTTGATGAGAGTGGTGATAAATGTTATGCACAACCTCCCTACCAGAGGGCGATTGCGCATACGTGCTCTGTTGTGTTGAGGTGGTTCTCTATAGATGTCGATCCAATTCATCCACCTTTTTCTCAATAATAGAGACCTTGTCCAGGTGATTGGCCATCAGTTCTAGATTGATAGATGCTGACAGGCCCTGAGTCTCGTGTGCCCCCCGCATGTTTGTCAATGCACGGAAAGTCGTCCGGTCGAACATACCCATAGATTCATTGTTTATGGAGTTCTTGCACATATTCTCAAGAATCTCCTAAATGGTATCTTCATGCTAACCTGTGATGCTTCCACCACAAGTTGCATTGACAAATAGCTTGATCTCATCACAGAGCCCATGGAAAAAAGACTAGACTTGTTCCCACTTTGGAACTCCATGATGGGGGCATCTCTGCATGAGATCCAGAAAGCGATCCCATGCCTCATGAAGTGGTTCTCCCACATTTTGAGTAAAGTGCATGATCTGGTGCCTCAAAGCATTTGTTCGACCAACGGGAAAAAATTTCTGTAAGAATTAATTTTGGAGTTCCCCCCAGGTGTTGATCAGACGATTCGGGGTTTGGAACCAATCGGCAACTTTACCCATGAGTGAGAAGGAGAACATCTTCATGAGTAGGATATCTCGATTTTGTATGGTGGGTTCAAAGGTTTGGGCCAGATGTTTTAGCTGCTTGATGTGTTGGAAGGGATCTTTGGAGTTTGAGCCATGGAATTTAGGAATAGCATGGATCATGTTTGGCTTGAGTTCAACATCAGGCCCTCCAGCAGGGATTTGTACTCTAGGTTCGATCACCACTGCAGGGGGATTGTAGTGATCTCGCATTTGAGGATGTGGCGGTGGATTGATGTGTGCATGGAATAGATCATTGAGATGCTGTAGCTGATCCTGGAAATTGGGTTTTTCTCCTTGATTGTCCATGGATGTAGAGGAAGGAGATCTAGGCTCAGAAGAGTTGGAAGAGATATTAATCTGGTCGGGAGGTAGCACAAACAAGTGAGTCGAGGCTTGGCCTCGATGGGAATGAAGAGTTAATGGAGGCCTCAAGGGTGGTCTTAAGGACCTCCTCTCGAACGTGCACTAAGGAACCAGATGATGGACAGAATATGTGATGGACCCAATCGAGGCACTTAAAAATCTTTGGATGACTAAGGAGGTTCGAGGTGGATGATACCTCTTGATCAGAAAGTCGTCCACCCAAGAAATACTTGGGCAGCTAGAAAGGGAGACTCTCGCAAAGACCCCTACATGGTAGAGCGTCCTCACGGGTTACAAGACTTCCCCCACCTGACCTTCCTTGTCATTGCAGATCCGAGTAGATCGGAATGAATAACTTGACTTCTTAAGTCTACCAAATTTTAAACCTAAATTAAGGTGCTTAGAATTTCACTTGAACTTTAGAGATTGTGATTTGTGACCTAATTTGAAGATTGGTTGACCCACAAGGTGGATCAATGGTCGTGAGTGCTTCACGTGTTAGAAATCGAGGTTATAAGTAACCTGTCGTCGTAGTTGCAAAACACGTCGATCAATTAAAATTTATACCAAAACTCTAACGGAGTCCCGGGTCGAACACAAGGAGGCGACGTTTACTTTACTTGAAAACTGCGCTTCGTTTTTATTTGTTCTTGGTCGTTTTTGTCTTTTCTATTTTTTTTGACATTTTTAGGAAGCAAGAGATCAGATCGACAAATGCTTATCTAGCTAATCTACTTGCAAATATAAAAGAGAGAGAGAGAGAAACAATCATCTATTCATCAAGAATTGTTTGTTACACTACGAAAGCAGGAAAAATCTACACTATGAAAGCATAAAAAGATAGAATGAGGTGAGAGAAATCCCCCTTGACGGTTGCTCGGAGGACGACTTGCTCTGACGTCGCCTGGAGGAAGGTGGTGAGGAGTGAGACGAAGGAGGACGGAGCCGGAGGACAGAGGATGGGGCAGGATGACGTCGCGGCGAGGATCTTCTTCCCGAAGGGTGGTGAGAGGACGGCCACGCGATGCTCCATGAAAGGGGGTGAGAGGACGGAAAACTATTTGGTTTTACTCTAGAGGAGCATCCCGGGCTTGGGACAAGCTCTCTTTAGAGCCTTGGAGGTGGTGAGAGGAAGAAAGGAAGAGATGCTTTGGAATGGTGGTGGGTAGGTCCTTTTATGGTGGAGGAGGAAGAACAAATTCACTTCTAGGTCATTACTGACGTCCATAAACGTCGTTGCAGCTGTCGCTGAAGATTCGCCCTTCAAATCCACTTGCTAGCGTGCGCTGACCATTAGTGACAGCTGCAAGCATCACTAAAGGTGAGTCGCTGGAGATCTGCACTTGCCCCGCTGGCACTTGCCCCGCTGGCACGCATCACGCGCCTTGTCCTCCCCGCACCTCACGCACGCGCGTGCGGCATGTGTTGCGCTGCTGCTGCGTGCAGCGGCGGCTGTGGGCATGCGCTGTTACTGCGTGTGGTGCGCTGCGCACGGCTGCGGTTGTGCGCGCACGCTGCTGTTGCTGGCCGACGTTGGGCGGCCTGGATGTCGCCACGTGGCACCACCTAGGCTGTCCATTCTTCTTTCTTTTGTAGAGGGTGCCACGGTGCTCAGATCGGGATGATTCCCATGTTGTCAGACTGCGATCGTCGCTCCGGATCCATCCGTACGGTCATATTTTCCATCCAAAACCCGTATGGATGTCGCATTGCCCCCTGGCCGTTGATCTTCCTCGGGTTTCATGTGATGCTACGAGACTCCGATCTGGATGATTTCAAAGGCTTAGATTCCGATGGTCGTATTAATCAGATCCGTATGGTCTGATCGTCCATCCAAGGCCCTGAAATAAATCCTCTCCTCTCCTGACCATGAAAAGAACCTAATTAACACAAAATATATACAACTACTCTAAATGGACAATGATGCATGTTATGCAATATTTATAACATGAAATGCAAATCTAAGCCTAGGAACATGCATGAATAGGCATTTAAACCTAGATAGATGTGTCTATATCATACCCCCATGCCCATCTTTTGCTAGTCCCTAGCAAAATTAAACTACATGCTATGTATAAAATCAAAATTAGGATTAGATCACTTAGGCCTAAGTCGTTTACTAACAATAGAAAATTTCAACTAAGGTTCTAAACTACGAAGACTAAACAGTACCCAGGTGTCTGCCAGAATGCAGACAGTCCAAGTCCTCACCTTATTTGAAAAGGGAAGATACATTTTTTTATTTTTCTTCTTTTCTAATTTTTTTGTACTTTTGGAGTTTGAGAGTTCCAGGATAACTTTTTACGGCTACCCGACCCACCTAAGACTCGAAAAGGACTCTAAGTACTAAGCATCTTTGTGAAAAAGTGATAGACTCACAAAATGGCCGTTAAGATGGACTTCGGGTTGCTACGACCCTAGGTGACCTTGCCTAAAGATTTGTCTTCACGATTGGTAGCTTTCTCCCTACTTCTTTTATTTATGGGGTCAACACAAGGGAGAACCCAGTGTATATCTCCCCAGTTTATTCTACTTCCCCGCTTCTTCCCTACTTGTTTTGGGAATTATTGTGCATTTTTATGAGCTGGGCTCTGGACAACCGGCCAATGGGCTATTGTCCACGATCACTTGCCAGCCATACTCGTGCGGTGAAGTGTGGCTTTATTATTTGCTTTTTTTATTTTCTCCTTTTTCTATTTTTTTCTTTTTGGGTGTTTCTTTTTTTTTCTTTTTCTTTTTTTTTTAAGAGGTGGCTTCCCTGATCTAAGATTTACCTAAAGGCAGTACAACGAAAATGGTCTTGTGGCTGGGCTCTAGACAATCGATCAATGAGCTGTTACCACCGACAACTTGCCGGCCATACCACCCAAGTCGGTCCATTAGCTACCCAATTTTCGTAAAAACTGTCGGAAAGTGAGTCAGTGCGAATAGTGTGTAGATGCTTAGCCTTAAAATCCCCCCAAATAAGAGGGCGGGTTGATTAGTCGTATACTTATCATCCCAATTTATTTACCAACTTAAAATGAGTTTTAATTGGCGAGAACTCGAGACTAAGTCCACATTCGAGTGGACACCTGGGCTAATTAAGCCCGAAGACCTGAAGAGTCTAAGTGTTTAGGTCCTCTCGTATCATTTGCTAAAGTTAATAACTTCCAAATGCCTAAGTTCTCTTTTCCTAATTTCTTTTATTTTTTTTTAATTTTCAATTTTTTTAATTTTATAAGAAACTAAAAGAAATTCTACGGAGTTAACATAATGATTTCAGGAATTGATTATCCACCCCCCCATGCCTAAATGATGCAATGTCCTCATTGTAAAAATAAAGACATGAAAAGGGCAGAGTAAACAGAACATCACCTGAGTGTCGTGAAAATCTGGTCAATTTCGTAGAGAGAAGGGTGTATACACACATGCTAAGTTTAATGCCTTCAGCTAGGCATAGCATACATACAAAGAAGAGATTGAGAATTCACAAGTACTATTCAGAATCAAAATCAAAATATTGATCCTGAAACCCGCCAACAGAAGATGTCCACAGACGTGGACGAGATTATGGTACAGACCCATGCCCCAGGGTCGAGCGGTTCTGAGGTTCTGGATGAAAATCACCCAGAACCGAAGGTTGTTGTGTTTGTGGGGCCGGGCCTGCAGTTTAGTGGTGTGCAACCCAAGACCAAAGTGTCGGACAATGGGTAAAGATGGTTCAATAGGTGCAGTTGTCCACTTAACATTTAGCTCAGAAAAATAATCAGTTATTTCGAGCTTGGGTTGCACGTGAAAGATAACATAAGGGTCTTGGTAGAAAGTAGGTGGTTTTAAGTCAATAGGTACCCTTAGATCCAAAATCAAACTTCCCTCAGAATTAGCCTCCCAAATCTTTATTTCAACAATTCTATCCTCCAACATCAATGGCTCAGGCTTCGGGACCTCTAGCATATTATTCACCCCATATGATTCTCCCAAGTCTAGAAATCGTGGCTGAATCAAGATTGACTTGGGCACAAAGATCTTAGAAGTCAGCTCTTCGGGGTGCAAATGAGGACTGGGGTCACTGATTGAATCATCAAGATTCGAATCCTCCAAGTTAACCCCAACCGAATCCAAATCTTCAATGAACGGGCTATCAAATGGTTCATCAGATTCCTTATGCTCATTTGTCTCACTAAAATCATTTTCCTTATGTTCAAGTGAGACTTCACCTAAAGATTCTTCACCCTCAGAGTCAAAGAATTGATGATCCTCATTCATATATGTCTCAAAATTATATGTCATTTCATGGTCCGTGGAGACATTTTTCTTTGATCCCTGGCTCGGGGATCTCGGGTGAATCAATCGATTCATCCTCAAATGATTGCTCTAGCCCATCCTGGTCATCCCCAGTCTGAGAAAATGTATCCCCCCCGATAGGCGCCTGAGCAGGTTCAGACATTGGCTCTCCTGAAGGGGGTTCATCTTGAGAATCATCCCAAGATTTGACTAGTGCAACCACAAATTTCATCCTCAACCTCGACAATTTCCCAAGAAGAAACTCACCCAAGTCCCTATCCCTAACACTTTGGAGCAAATCCAATAGAGAACTATAAAGTTCATCAATCATTTTGATCATAAGCTCTAGTGCTTCAGTGCATGGTGTTGGCTGAGCTTCTAAAGATTGTATAGTGTTCCTTAAATTAGCCAACACCCTATCTTGGATCTGGTTCACCTGAACTAACTGGTTCGGTTCAGGTTTGGGTGGGTTCAGGTTAAATCTAGGGGAGTCAAGACGTCGAGGTTCTCGGGTCCCTCCCTGAAAGTAGGTCATTCTAGGTTGTTCAAAGGATGGTGGCGACCTATATTCAATGGAATACTGGGGAGGGTAGGTGTTATAATCATGATATCCTTCCTGATTGTAGATCGGGTTGGTTTGGTCATCAAAGGATGGGGATCCATAATCATTATAGCTCTGGGAAGGATAATAATCATAGTCTCGTCGTCCAGGGTTAGGCCCTGGACCCTGAGGTCCGGATTCATATCCCCAATGAAAGTCATCCCGGCTAGTGGATGGGTAATTACAAGTCAAGTCGGGATAGTAATCATCTTGGGGATAAGTGGTGGTAGGAGGATAGGATGTGAAATGTGTGTAGGATGTGGAAGTGTACATGGTGAAGTACGGAGGGAAATCAGAAGAGAAAGGAGCCCTGCAATACAAAAATACAAGCCTGTCCTTAGTTTGGGTAGCCTAAAGGTCTACAGACTCTCAGAATCCATCCTAAGATTATAGACGATTTACTCTACTTATGTCTAGACAATCCAACCAGTTAGAAGGAGGGACTGGGGAGAAGGTTCTTCCTTCGGCTTGCGCCTCCAGTTCCTAGTGTACCCCCCAGCTGCGGTCGTTTGACTCTACTCCCCTAGATAAACATCAGATTGACTAGTATAAGTACGTTAATCATGAATAATCTCAATCTGGATCCTGACGAGCGAACCAGTCCTTAGGGCCAACATCTAATCAATTTTAGTTAGGCTTGGGACAATGTTGCTTCAGGAATGTGATGGGCCCTTTAGATGGGTTGTGCCCTTAATGATCAGTTAAAATGTGTGTGTGTGCACAACCAGGGTTTGCAAACAAGGTTATTGATGATGTGTCTTTTAGAGTTCAACCTTGTTTAGTAGCTTTTAGGGTTTAATCTTAGGTATATTCAATCAAGTTTAGGAAAACACTCCAAGTTTTGCAAGCATTGGTGATGATATATTCCTTTAGAAATCAAAGAAAAAAATGTGGAGTTCCTAGTTCATCCCTAAGAATCAACCCTAAGTGGCAAGCTACTTGATGAATCGCTTTTATCTTAAGTGGTGCGGCCCAAACAGTTCAATCAATTGGCCTATTGCACCACGTAGTTAAGGCACACAGAAATTTTTGACCTATTCAAGTTTCTACTCACTTATTTGTGTGTTGAATTAAGTGTACCGGGTCCATAGGTCAGATCTCGGTTAAGTGGTAGAATCGATGTGATTGTGCGCCTTAGGGTGAGAAGTGTGGGTGTTAAGTGTGTAGCTTACAAAAAATCCCACAATCAGATAACACTTTTTTTATTTTTTTATTTTTATTTATGTGGGTGGCGAGGTGAGTGGAGGTGGCAAACAAACAACCAAATCTATCCTAGGGTTCATAAAAAGCACCTAAGTTGATTTGGGTTTGAGTTATTCAGTTATGGAATGAAAACTAAGGTGAGGGTGGTATGGGGGACACTTACAAAACACTCTACCTGCACTTTACTCCGGTCTACCGCACTTGGATCTCCATGCTAGGGTACTTGCAAGACAATAGATCAAAGACAAGTAGGGTTAATGCTATGTAAATGTAAAGAAACGCAATAAACAATAAAGTAAATTCCGTTGCCTCCCCGGCAACGGCGTCAAAATGGTCGTGCGTGCTTCACGTGTTAGAAATCAAGGTTACAAGTAACCTGTCGACGTAGTTGCAAAACACGTCGATCAAATAAAATTTATAGCAAAACTCTAAGGGAGTCCCTGGTCGAACACAAGGAGGCGACGTTTACTTTACTTGAAAACTGGGCTTCGTTTTTATTTGTTCTTGGTCGTTTTTGTCTTTTCTATTTTTTTTGGTATTTTTAGGAAGCAAGAGATCAGATCGACAAATGCTTATCTAGCTAATCTACTTGCAAATATAAAAGATAGAGAGAGAGAGAAACAATCATCTATTCATCAAGAATTGTTTGTTACACTACGAAAGCAGGAAAAATCTACACTATGAAAGCATAAAAAGATAGAATGAGGTGAGAGAAATCCCGCTCGACGGTTGCTCGGAGGACGACTCGCTCTGACGTCGCCTGGAGGAAGGTGGTGAGGAGCGAGACGAAGGAGGACGGAGCCAGAGGACAGAGGATGGGGCAGGACGACGTCGCGGCGAGGATCTTCTTCCCGAAGGGTGGTGAGAGTATGGCCACGGGATGCTCCATGAAGGGGGTGAGAGGACGGAAAACTATCTGGTTGTACTCTAGAGGAGCATCCCGGGCTTGGGACAAGCTCTCTCTAGACCTTGGAGGTGGTGAGAGGAAGAAAGGAAGAGATGCTTTGGAATGGTGGTGGGTAGGTCCTTTTATAGTGGAGGAAGAAGAAATTCGCTTCTAGGTCATTACTAACGTCCATAAACGTCGCTGCAGCTGTCGCTGAAGATCCGCCCTTCAAATCCACTTGCTGGCATGCGCTGACCATTAGTGATAGCTGCAAGCATCACTAAAGGTACATCGCTGGAGATCCGTGCCTGCCCCGCTGCCGTGCTTCGCTGGCGCGCATCACGTGCCTTATCCTCCCCGCACCTCGCTCACGCGCGTGCGGCATGCGTTGCGCTGCTGCTGCGCGCAGCGGCGGCTGTGTGCATGTGCTGTTACTGCGCGTGGTGCGCTGCACGCGGCTGCGGCTCTGCACGGGGTGCTGCGTGCGGCTGCGGCTGTGCGCGCACGCTGCTGCTGCTGGCCGGCTTGGGCGGCCTGGATGGCGCCACGTGGTGCCACCTAGGCTGTCCATTCTTATTTCTTTTGTAGAGGGTGCCACGGTGCTCAGATCGGGATGATTCCCATGTTGTTGGACTGCGATCGTCGCTCCGGATCCATCCGTACGGTCGGATTTTCCATCCGAAATTCGTATGGATGTCGCTTTGCCCCCCTGGCTATTGATCTTCCATCCAAAATTCGTATGGACGATTTCAAAGGCTTAGACTCCGATCATCGTATTAATCAGATCTGTATGGTCTGATCGTCCATCCAAGGCCCTGAAATAAATCCTCTCCTCTCTTGACCATGAAAAGAACCTAATTAACACAAAATATATACTACTCTAAATGCACAATGATGCATGTTATGCAATATTTATAACATGAAATGCAAATCTAAGCCTAGGAACATACATGAATAGGCATTTAAACCTAGATAGATGTGTCTATATCAATCAACTTCACCTAACCTGCCCTAAGGTTTAGGATGAGTTGGGTAATGGTCCCAAAATCACCCTGAGTGATTTGCAAGTAGGTTATTAAGTCCAAATTTTAAGGATTCAAGTGAATGATAGAGTCTTCTTTTAGGGTTTTCTTGATTAGGTCAATTCAAGCAAGGGTTTGGGTGACACACAATGAGGAGAAATCAATTCTCTTTATTTCAGGCAGGTGTGTTTTCTCAACCCTAAGATGGGAACCCTAATTTGGTTCTTTTGTCCAATCATTTCTTTCTAAATGTGGCACCTAGGGCTCAATCAAGAAGGTGAATAACCCTAGATACCTTAAGTCCCTACTAGGTGCAGAAATTTGGAAGGGGATCTCTAGAGAATCAAATCAGGCAACTTGGGTGATTAATTCTAAGGAAATAATGCAAGTTTGAACCTAATTATTTCCTTTTTTACTTCTTTCCAGGAATAGGGGCTTAAGAGGATGGAAATGAGATTACCTGCCCTTGGAGTGGTTGTAGTGCGGCTGATCTTCTTAAATGTACCTCGCACAACACAACAAAATAGATAAAGAAAGTATTAAATCAGAAATTGTAATCAATGAAATTAAACTGGGCGTTGTTCCCCGGCAACGATGCCAAATTATTTAACCAAAATTCATCATTGTTTAAGAGATGCATCGTAGTATAGGATAAAATCGTTCAAATCATTTAAATTTATTACTCAGAATCATAAGAGTCTGAGGTAGAACACAGGGAGCAAATAATGGCAATTCAATCTCTCAAATCACAATAAATATAAGCAATTATGATCAAAACTTTATTTAAAACTACTCAAATAGATAAAAATATGAAATCTAGTAGCAAAGTGCAAAAAGAATGGGTTAAAATAGTGATTTGAATCACCAAATTAACCCTTGAAATTAAGCTTAAGTATCTCAAATATTTGAATAGTAAATCCAACCAAATATTCCATGTCAACTAAGTCAAAAGAACCAACAGTAGCTTCAGAACTAGCATAGATTAGACAAAGGCATAAGGCATCGGACTCCTTAAGTGCTCAGGGCTCAGCTTCAACAGAAGAGGCAAAGGCCTCCTTTCTCCTTCGTGCCTCAAGGAAGAGGCAAGCACAGCACCACAGAGGCAAAGGCCTCTCAGAATCTGCTAAGTGTAGAGAGCAGTGAAGGGAAACCCCCCCTCTCTCTTTTTCCTCTTCTTCTTTCTCTTAAAGACTCGGGTTAAGCTGGGTAATCATTCTGGTAAACGAGTGTGAACAGGACCAGGCTTGCAGGCGTGGTCGCAAGCAAGGAATGCAGAGGCGGGTAAGCGAGTGAGGTTGCTGGGGACCCGACCCCCGTGTCTTGGGCGAGGGGGCGGGAGCACAAAATCCTTTTATGCACATGCGTGGCTTTTGATTTCCACGACGTGGGACTATCTGGTCCCCCCTTCATCACGACACAGCAGCAGTTGAAGTTGCCTCTAATTGAGGTTGAGAATGAGGCTTTGGAAGTCAATTGAATGCTTGGATTGCTTCCTAGGAATAAGATGCGAAGCCTGGAAGTGGATCCTGGAGGGATCGTGGTTGGAGAACTGAAGACGTGGTCGGCATAGTCGAAGGCGGCAACAGAGGTCCGGTGATCACATGAAAAGCAAAAGATGTCCTCACAGCCATGTGAAATATTCTTAGGTGGATTGTTGTGGAATGGAAAGTGTGTTGGTGGGTGCAGCGTGCGATGTGAGTGAGCGTGAAGGTCTGACGATCTCGAGATGGTGAAGCGAAGGTGCTCATGTTGGGTGGAGTGCGTGAGAGACCAATCCCCTCAATTGTTTGAGGGGTTTTGGTCAGTGCAGCATGGCGAAGGTTTCTGGACCGGTAGGGGGTGTTTTGGTGCAATGAGGCAACTTCGCAAGGTCACTAGAGGTATGCCAGAGACGAGGGAGATGACAGTGTCACGAGAGTAAGGGCATATTGAAGCAAACATCGAATGTGCGGGTCAGATTAGTGGGAGGTGTAGAGTCGAATGAGGGTGGTTGCAAACGATGGAGATGCAGAGATGGCACCGGCTATGATTGGCCAGTGCTGGAGACGAAGGTGGCTCTGGGAGAGAGAATGGAGACGTCTGAAGGGATAGAGAACCCTTTGCAGATATGGTGAGGTGTGGAGTAAACTGGGGGAGATGGTCTTGCTACCTATAGTATGTGGTAGCAGGCGAGGAGACCAGAGGGAGGAGGTCGTCAGAGTGGAGTTGGAGCCTACTGGAGGTAGAGAACAAGAGGGATTTGTGGGCCTAAAACTCGCTACGGAGTTTGGTCTGGCGAGGGAGAAGCTTTTATAGAGCTTCAAGCAAACTCCCAAGCTTGGAAACAAGCTTGAGAAGCTTGGATTTTCAGGAAGAAATCCAAGGATTCGCATGTGCTTCATGAAGGGATTTGGAATCTAAAACTAGGTTTAGATGGTCGAGGATTTCCTTAAAGTCATTCTTTCCAAATTTGGAAGGGATTTGGCCAAGCAATCAGGGAGGAATCCTTGATTGAAAGCTTGGGTTCATGGGTTCACACTATTAATGGCAGAAGGGACCCATTTGAAGAAAATAAAGAGAAGTTAGGGGGCTAAATGCAAGGATTTTGAAAGTTAGGGGCATGAATGAGAGAGAAAGAGTTAGATTGGACAAAAATGCAAACTAGGTCAAGATGGACTCTGATTGGGCCCAAATTTTGATACAAGATTAATTTGGACCCAAGGAATCTGATGGTGAAGTCAAATTTTAGTTTTGACCAAGTTTCATTAGATAATTTCTGCAAAAATCCAAATTAAGGCAAAATTGTGTCTGTGACTCTGTTTAAGGTCAAAATGGATTCCAAAGGTCAAATCAAGGGTACCAAACCTTATGAAATATTTTTCTATGATTTTAAAAAGGTTTAGATGAATTTTATCTTGGCCAGAACCTTTGTTATTTAAGTGAGTCTGAAATTAGTGCTTTGGGTTACTGTTAATTCTAAAAATGTGCGAAAACCTGTTTCTATCTACATGGACCCACTTATTAGACTTTAATGCTCCTTTGACCTTTATTTCACCCCTAGTGAACCCCTTAGTTATTCTGTGTTCATGATATGCTATTAAAATTACAGAATTAACCCTAGTTCTCTATTCTCTTCTTAAAATAGCATGTTATAACCCTCAAATGGATATGTAGGAGCTTTCATATTTTATTACAGACTAAAAGTGGCCAGTTTGGGCCTATGATGGTGTTCCCATCAATCTCCTTTTTTACGACCTCTTGTAGATTCGGGTTTAGTTTTCTCTACATATCTAGAGATGGTCGTGAGCTCTCTTCGGTATAGATAAGATGTGTGCAATACGAGGGACTTATTCCAGTCAGGTCATCTAGAGTCCATCCGATTACTCTTCAATGCTGCCGGAGGATAGAAATCAGCTTTGTTTCTTGATCAGAACAGAGTTGGGAGTTGATAATCACAGGAAATGTTTGATTCAAACCCAAAAAGACATACTTTAGATGATTCGAGAGGGGCTTGAATTCAAGCATCGAGTTATCAGCAATGGGTGGGGGTTCGGGATTGGCCTTAGACAACAAGGTAGAAGCTAAGGATAGATCTAGATTAGCTTCAGGCTTCTCAATCTGTGGGTCAAGATCTTCTTGTGGTTGAGGTTATGAGAGAATCGGGTTTTCGAGTCCTCAACCAAGGAACTAATGTTGCAAACTTCTTCGATTACCCCACAGTTTATTCCTTTCTATGCCTTAAATATATCGATCCTCAATGTCTTATTCCTGAATTTCAACTCGATCTGGCCCTCTTCGCAATTGATGTTTGCCCCAACTGTGGCTAGGAATGGTCTCCCTAAGATGATTAGTTTGTCTCCCAGATTTTCAGGAGTATCCATGTCTAATACAATGAAGTCCATTGGGAAGTAGAAATCTTGTATCCTAACTAAAACATCCTCAAGAACTCATCTTGGTGATTTAATTGATCTGTTAGCTAGCTGTAGAGTCACCTCAGTCGGTTTGAGCTCGGTTTCCTCAAAATGATCTAGTAGGGATGTGGGGATCAGGTTTATGGAGGCTCTTAAATCCAATAAAGCTCGATCAAACTCTAGGTTGCCTATCTTACAGGAGATCAGAGGGGTGCCAGGAACTTTCACTTTCTATGGGAGTTTGCCCAAGATGATAGAGCTGGCTTACTTAGATAGCACAATTGGACTCTTGTCTTTATTTTGCGGCTTACATTTTGGTGTACGTGCGTAAGCCGGTATGTGGCAGATCGCATCCATTAAGGGGATGTTTATTTGGACTTGTTCAAAGAGCTTAACCAACTCTTCCTCAAGTAACACCGGTTTGAGTTTCCTATTTCTTTTGGTCAAGGCCTTAGGAAATGGAACCTCTGTTGGTTCCTCTGGGATTGGTTTAGGCTTTGGATCTGGGATAGGTGTGTCCTGGATGACCATCCTAGGGGTAGGCTCTGAACTACCAGGGCTGGAGTGGCTAGGATAAGGTGGATCCTGAGTCGTCTTGCCACTATGTGTAGTAACAGGGTTTAGGCTAGCCTAGTTTGGGTTTAGAGTCAGCAAGAGTGGTGGTCGCTGTTGATATCTTACATATGATGTGGAAGCCTCCATCCTGTCGGGTGATGGAGCAGAAGCGGCCTGATAGACATAGTGAGCTTTGACCTGATTTGGGTTCATAATGCACCTCTGGTTTGGCACATTATTTGGATTCAGCAGAGGTTGGGAAGGGAGTGCACCAGGTTGGCGAGTCCCAGCCATCTATGCAAGTTCATTTTGAACCTCTGTGATCTCTTCCTTATGTTATTTCTGCATAGCCGCATTAGTCTTTTAGATGTTATCTAGGGCATGCAAAATCAAGCTCATTTAATCTTCCTTGGTAGGCCTAGATCGGTAATTCGGGTTAGACTTAGGTTGAGCAGGCTGATATGGTCACGGAGCTTGTGGTCGAGGTTGGAATTGAGGTCTAGAGTTCTGATTATTTCCCGACCAAGCGAAATTTAGATGATTGCACCATCCAGGGTTATATGTGTTGGAGAATGCATCATTCTGGATGACGTGGAGATCCTCGTAGGTCTGAAGAACTCACGAGTAATTAGAGTACGAGGGTTTAGAGTTCCCCCAACTAGAATAGAATGTTCCAAAGTTTCCTCCAAAACCAGGATTAGACAGGTTTGGATGCGTGTCCATCCCCTGATATGCGTGGTGGTGAATGTTATGCACAGCCTCCCTACCTAAGGGAAGTTGTGCATACGTGTTTTGCTGTGAAGAGGTGGCTCTCTGTAGATGTCAAGTCAATTCATCCTTCTTCTTGATGATGGAGACCTTATGTAGGTGGCTGGCCACCAACTCCAGGTCGACGGATGCGGATAGGTGTTGGTGCTAGAGCACCACGATCATTTGTTTTGATGATAACAAAACACGTGTTATTTAACATTTGCAATTTGAGTCCTAGATTTCAGGTCAATTGCGAAAGTAGACGTGCTTAAATGGAGTTCGAGCTCGCATCCAGGACGGATTGGAGGAGCTTGACGGAAAAGAGAGGAGGTTCGCGTGGAGCGACAGATTGAAGATAGAAGACAAGAAGAATAGGATAGATTTTTTTTAATCCTTTCTTGTATCGCTTGTCTTTATTTTCTTGCTCTTTTTATTTTCCTTAGAATATTATGTTAAAGAGCCTCAAAGTACCCTAACAGTAGTCCTAGGAACACCGGCACAACCCTAGGATACTTAGGTTTTCCGTAGAATACTTAGAAAACCAATATAGGGTTCAAACAGCACTTCCAAACGTCTAATTCCCAAATCAGACGTCTGATAAAGTATTTTAAGACGTCTGACTGTTGTTTCAGACGTCTGATAACTGTTAGGCTGGACATAGTTAGTTCTGTCTGATGAAATCAGACGTCCATACCTTAGACCAGACGTCTTAGGAGACGTCTGATGACTTTGCCAGACGTCCAATTAGTGGACCGTTGGCTGGCTTAGCAAACACTCAAGAATATGATCGTTAGAGCCTTATCAGACATCCTTAGGCCTTTCCAGACGTCTGATAAATGACCGTTTTGCCTCGGCTGACCCAAAATCTCTTCTCAGAGATTTTCTAGCCGTTGCAACGTTTGGAAATCAATTCCCACAGTAAAAGTAGGTTTCCAGACGTCCAGACATAGTGCCAGACGTCCTGTATGTCGTCTGATGGACTTGCGTAAAAACCCTGTTTAGATCTGATCCAAGTCAGGGAGAGACCCGCCCAAAATTAGACGTCTAACCTTGGAATCAGACGTCTTAAAGTGAACTTCCAGACGTCTGATGCTAGAATTAGACGTCTTATAAGCCTGTCAGAACAATGATTGTTCCTGATTTTCGGGCTGATTCACTTGGGCTTTGTACCCAACGGCTATGGAAGCTTTTCTAAGCCTTCCAAAGCCTTCCTAAGGCCTCTATAAATAGAGGGGAGCCTTTACACACCTAGACATACAAGAGATACACTAAGAGAAACACAAGACACACTTAAGCAACATAGTTCCACTCTCTTGTGTCCTAGCTAGCTCTTGCTCTCCAAGCTTAAGCTCCATTCTCTTGAGAGCATCAAGCTTCGCGCACCCGCTCTCCCGCCATTGTCTACGAGAGCGACATTGCACCATCGCGTGGCACACGCACCGCGTCATCAACTCGACGCACTCCTTGCAAAGGGGAGTTTCCTATTTCCTATAGAAGCTAGGTTTAAATTCCTTTGTTGGCTCTATAGGATTACTTGTTTTATTTTATCTTTGTCTTTTGGTTGGGTATTCGCTTTGCGAATTCCCGTCTCCTTCGTGGGACAAAATCCTTCTCGTGGAGAGAAGGGGTTGAGGAACGCTACCCTCGTACTTGTAGCGTGGTTGTACTGAGGTTGAATCACCTTCGTTTTAAAGTGATTCGGTTAGTGGATTTGATCAACTAGGTTGATCGGAAAATCCTAACTCGAGAGGGTTAGGTGGTGGTTTTCACCCGGTTTGGGTTTCCACCTAAAAATTTTTGTGTACTTTGTGTGGTTGTCTATTCTGTGATATTGTTTATATTTATTTTCGCATTTTATTACGTCACCCCTCCTAGTAGGGAACTTTCAATTGGTATCAGAGCAGGTTCTTGCAAGATCGGAGTAACACCCGGCAAGAAGATCATGGAGGGAAGCTGTTCCACAAGCAGGATTTCCGAGGGGCAGTCCACAACCCATCCGCCATTCTTCGACGGGAGCAACTACCCCTACTGGAAGTTGCGGATGAAGACCTGGCTTCAAGCCACCGACTTCACGATCTGGGCCAGATGCGAGACGCCATTTGAGATCCCAGAAAAACCTGCGGGAGGCTACTCGCAGCAACAAATCCGTGAGCTCTCTTTAAACGCAAAGACCATGAACGCCCTTTACTGCGCGCTCAGCTCGGAGGAGTTCAACAGGATCTCGCAATACGCCACCGCATACGAGATCTGGCACACACTTGAGGTAACTCACGAAGGTACCTCTAAGGTAAAAACTTCTAAACTCAATTTACTTTCACAAGAATTTGAGGCTTTCTCTATGAAATCTAACGAAACTTTAAGTGAGATGAACACTAGGTTCACTCTCATAGTAAACAATTTAAAAGCTTTAGGGAAGACCTTCATCAAGGGGGAGCTTCAAGGGAAGCTTCTTCGTTCCCTTGGACCGGAGTGGGAACAGAAAGTCACCTCCATCGAGGAGGCGAACGAAGTAGAGGAGCTCAACATGGAAGATCTCCTAGGCAATCTAATGGCCTACGAGACAAAGTTGAAGCAGAAGAAGAAGGATACACCGAAGCCCAAACTAAAGAAGACTCTTGCCTTCAGAGCCGCGTCGGATAGCGAGGTAAGTTCCGACGACGAAGACTTTAGAATTTTACTTAAAAATTTTTCCAAGTTTTGTAGGGAATTAAAGAAAGAGAAAAAGGAGAAGAAGGAAAGCCCGAGACGTTGCTACCACTGCAACGAGAAAGGGCACCTACGACCAGAGTGCCCTCTTCTCAAAAAGGAGAAGAAAAAGGAAAAGGAAAAGAAATCTAAGAAGGTGTTCCAAGCCACTTGGGACGATTCCAGCTCGGAGGAAGAAGAAGAAGAAAAGGAAGAAACCGCTTGCTTTGGTTTCATGGCCAGAGGAAGCAACAGCGACAGCAAAAGCGGAAGCGACGACAGCGACAACGAGGTAAATTTCGATTTACAAGAAGCTTTTAATGAACTATTTGAGATTAGTAAATCACTTAAAATAGAAAACAAAAGTATTAAAAAGAACCTTAGTTTTCTTAAAAATGAAAATGATAGGTTAGAAAACAACTTAAGGACATAGAAGCTAGTCCTAGAATTGATAACCTATTATTAGAAAATCAATACCTCATCAATGAAAATAATAAATTGATTGAGGAAAATGATAGTCTAAAGTTAGAAATCTCTAATTTAAAGACTAAGATGAGTATTATAGAAAAAGAAATTGCATGTCTTAGGGAAAACTCCAACAAATTAATCAATAAAGTAGATAATTTTTATAGCCCTAAGGTTGAGAAAGGATCTCCATCAAGGAGACCCGCTAACAGATCCGGATCCAAGCCCACTTGGATACCGAAGAAAGAATTAGAATCTTGTTTTGTAGGATTCAGGGATAATTACAACACAAAGGACTGGACCTACAAACTCAAGGCTGGTCAACTCAAGTTGGGAGAACCAAGGAGTAGACCAAGGAGGAGAACAAGAAGACCGACGAGACGGCGAACAAACGACGGACCCGCCGCACGTCGACCACCAGATTAGAGACCGGCGCCAATGCCCGGGCCTCCAAGCTACGGATGGGAGCCTCATCCGATGTGGCATCCACCACTACCATTCGGGCCATTTTATTGGCCATGGTAGGTGAGGTAAAATTCTTAACCCTATCTTTTTATAAGCATTTAGATAGGGGTTGTTAAAAAATGATGAGCTAATTGTCAATTTTTAAGGGGGAGATGCAAGTTAGCTAAATTTCCTTTAGTAAGGGGAAGAAAAATAATAGCTATCTTGTTGTTACAAAAAGGGGGAGAATATCACCTTTGTTAAAATAAATTCATAGAAGAGCATGTCTTAAGGTGGAGTTATAGGAATTTTAAAACCAATCAAACCTTTTTGATAATGTCAAAAAGGGGGAGGATTTTTATGCATTATTATTTACGGTTTTGTCATCATCAAAAAGGGGGAGATTGTTGGTGCTAGAGCACCACGATCATTTATTTTGATGATAACAAAACACGTGTTATTTAACATTTGCAATTTGAGTCCTAGATTTCAGGTCAATTGCGAATGTAGACGTGCTTAAACGGAGTTCGAGCTCGCATCCAGGACGGATTGGAGGAGCTTGACGGAAAACAGAGGAGGTTCGCGTGGAGCGACAGATTGAAGATAGAAGACAAGAAGAATAGGATAGATTCTTTTTAATCCTTTCTTGTATCGCTTGTCTTTATTTTCTTGCTCTTTTTATTTTCCTTAGAATATTATGTTAAAGAGCCTCAAAGTACCCTAACAGTAGTCCTAGGAACACCGGCACAACCCTAGGATACTTAGGTTTTCCGTAGAATACTTAGAAAACCAATATAGGGTTCAAACAGCACTTCCAAACGTCTAATTCCCAAATCAGACGTCTGATAAAGTATTTTAAGACGTCTGACTGTTGTTTCAGACGTCTGATAACTGTTAGGCTGGACATAGTTAGTTCTGTCTGATGAAATCAGACGTCCATACCTTAGACCAGACGTCTTAGGAGACGTCTGATGACTTTGCCAGACGTCCAATTAGTGGACCGTTGGCTGGCTTAGCAAACACTCAAGAATATGATCGTTAGAGCCTTATCAGACATCCTTAGGCCTTTCCAGACGTCTGATAAATGACCGTTTTGCCTCGGCTGACCCAAAATCTCTTCTCAGAGATTTTCTAGCCGTTGCAACGTTTGGAAATCAATTCCCACGGTAAAAGTAGGTTTCCAGATGTCCAGACATAGTGCCAGACATCCTGTATGTCGTCTGATGGACTTGCGTAAAAACCCTGTTTAGATCTGATCCAAGTCAGGGAGAGACCCGCCCAAAATTAGACGTCTGACCTTGGAATCAGACGTCTTAAAGTGAACTTCCAGACGTCTGATGCTAGAATTAGACGTCCTATAAGCCTGTCAGAACAATGATTGTTCCTGATTTCGGGCTGATTCACTTGGGCTTTGTACCCAACGGCTATGGAAGCTTTTCTAAGCCTTCCAAAGCCTTCCTAAGGCCTCTATAAATAGAGGGGAGCCTTTACACACCTAGACATACAAGAGATACACTAAGAGAAACACAAGACACACTTAAGCAACATAGTTCCACTCTCTTGTGTCCTAGCTAGCTCTTGCTCTCCAAGCTCAAGCTCCATTCTCTTGAGAGCATCAAGCTTCGCGCGCTCGCTCTCCCGCCGTTGTCTACGAGAGCGACATTGCGCCATCGCGTGGCACACGCACCGCGTCATCAACTCGACGCACTCCTTGCAAAGGGGAGTTTCCTATTTCCTATAGAAGCTAGGTTTAAATTCCTTTGTTGGCTCTATAGGATTACTTGTTTTATTTTATCTTTGTCTTTTGGTTGGGTATTCGCTTTGCGAATTCCCGTCTCCTTCGTGGGACAAAATCCTTCTCGTGGAGAGAAGGGGTTGAGGAACGCTACCCTCGTACTTGTAGCGTGGTTGTACTGAGGTTGAATCACCCTCGTTTTAAAGTGATTCGGTTAGTGGATTTGATCAACTAGGTTGATCAGAAAATCCTAACTCGAGAGGGTTAGGTGGTGGTTTTCACCCGGTTTGGGTTTCCACCTAAAAATCTTTGTGTACTTTGTGTGGTTGTCTATTCTGTGATATTGTTTATATTTATTTCCGCATTTTATTACGTCACCCCTCCTAGTAGGGAACTTTCAATAAGTTGCATGTCTCATGTGCCCCTTGTGTGTTTGTCAATGTGCGAGTGGTCGTCTAGTCGAACACACCCATAGACTCATTGTTTACGGAGTTTTTGCACATGTTCTCGAGAATCTCCCAGATGGTGTTTCATGTTGACCCATGATGTTGCCACCACAGGTTGCATTGACAAATAACCTGATGTCCTCACGGAGTTCCTGGTAAAAAGATTGGACTTGTTTCTATTTAGGAACTTCGTGATGGGGGCATTTCCACATGAGATCCAGAAAATGATCCCATGCCTCATGAAATGGTTCTCCTGCATTTTGCGTGAAATGCGTGATCTAGTGCCTTAAGGCATTAGTGCGACCAACTAGAAAGAATTTCTTTAAGAATTTAGATTGGAGTTCCTCCCATGTGTTGATTGGTCGAGTTAGGGTTTGATACCAATGGGAAGCCTTATCCATGAGAGAGAGGGAGAACATCTTCATGAGCAGGATGTCCCAATTTTGTACAGGTGGTCGAAAGGTTTGGGATAGATGTTTCAACTGCTTGATGTGCTGG
The DNA here is from genome assembly GCA_037157565.1 of Thalassia testudinum. Taxonomy (NCBI): domain Eukaryota; kingdom Viridiplantae; phylum Streptophyta; class Magnoliopsida; order Alismatales; family Hydrocharitaceae; genus Thalassia; species Thalassia testudinum. Next base: position 3,756,893 of record JAZHRO010000080.1, read on the forward strand.
AAAGGTTCTTCAAAGTTCAAGCCATGGAATTTGGGAATCATGTTGATCAGATTTGGCTTTAATTCAGTGTTAGGTCCTCCAGTTGGGATTTGCAGCCTGGGTTAGATTGCCACCGCTGCGGGATTATAGCGATCGTGCATCTACGAATGCTGCGGGGGATTCATGAATGCATGGAATAAATCAATGAGGCATTGTAATTGATTTTGAACATTAGGCACTTCTTGATTCTCCATGGACGCCGATGATGGATGGTCGGGCTCAGATGTGGAAGGATATGAAGAAATCTCGATTTGATCGGACGAGAACACAAACAATTGGGTCGGGGCTTGACCCTAATGAGAGTGAATTGCTAATGGAGGCCTCAAGATTGGTCTTAAGGACCTCCTCCTGTACATGCACTATGGAATCAAACGAGGGATAGAATGTGTACTTGACCCAATTGAGGCACCCAACAAGGCTGGGTGACTATGGAGGTCCTAGGCAGATGGTACCTCTAGATGAGAAACTCACCCACCTGAGAATTACTTGGGCATCCAGGAAGGGAGAGTCCCGCAAAGACCCCTACACGGTAGAGCATTCCCATGGGTTATAGGGTTTCCCCCACCCGAACTTCCTTGTCGCTGAGATTCCAAGTAGACCAAAATGTGTGAGGTTGACTCCTAAGTCTACCAATTTTAATCCTACTTGTGCCTTGAATTTCACTTGAACTAGAAGTTGAATTGCTTTGTGACCTAATTTGGAGGTTGGTTGATTCACAAAGTGAACCAACTTCACCTAACCTGTCCTAAAATTAAGGATGGGTTTAGGTCAAGAACCCAAATTACCCTGAATTGATTTGTAAACAAGTTATTAGGTCCCAAATTTGAATGATCCAAGTGAATATCAGAACCTTGATTTTAGGGTCCACTTGATTAGATCATTTCAACCAAGGGCTTAGGTAACACACGATGTGGGAAATATATATTTTTTTAAATCAAGCAAGTGTGTACTCGTGGAAACCCTAATGCGAAAACCCTAAATTGGCTCTATTTCTAAGTCTAATTCTTCCAAAGTAGGTACCTTGGGCTCAATCAAGAAGGTGAATAGCCCAAGGAGCCTTTATGTCCCTAGTAGGTGCAAGTATCAGGATGGGTATCTCTAGTCAAATCGAATCAAATCAGGAAACTTGAATGATGATTACTATGTCAATAAAGCAAGTTGATCCTAATTGATTTCTTTTTCAATCCTTCCAAGAGAGAAGGGGCTTAAAGAAGAAGGAAATGTGATTACCTACCCCTAGTGTGGTTGCTTTTGCGGTCAATCTTCAGATTCACCTGCATGAACACAACAAATAAGATATAGCAAGTCAGAATTAGATCATAAAGTGTGATTAGTGAATGAAATGTGCGTTGCTCCTTGGCAATGGTGGAAAATGTTGCGTCGAAAATCAACATAGTTTAGAGAAACACGTCGTAGTATAGCGAAGAAAATCAAAACGACATTTAGATTTGTAAAGCTCGAAAAACTGAGTTCCAAGGTCATTCGCAGGGCGTAAGTATAGCAATTCAATCCACTAATCACAGCAATCAGAAATAATGATGTAATGAATATTCAATCACAAATAGAATAATCAATTAATGCTAAAAAATTGGATCTCTAAGTAAAAATATAAAAGACATAAAAATGGTAGTTGAAACCACCAAATATCCCCAACAGTAAGCACAGATCCCAATCTCAATTTCTTAATAGTACTCAAGCCAAGTCCGAACTAATTTTCTCTCAGATCAGCAGATGCCTTAAATGTCGAGCCCAAGTACCTTTAGAATTTGCCTAAGTGTTAGGCACAGATCCCAAGAGTCTACAGTGCAAAACTCCCCCCAATCCTCTCAGAAATTCCTTCTCTTTCTCTCTCCTCAAATCCGAGTCAGAGGGTATACGGGTAAACGGATCTGGGTCTAGGCCCGCCGACGTGCTGTGGCGAGCGAGGGTGCTCAGAGGTGTGAGTGGGACCTCACCTCGTGGTCAGAGTTGATAAGCCACCACACGAAATTCAACATATATGACAAAAAAATCAGGTGCACCTGATGTGGGACTAAATCCTAGCTTTCTTTGCTTGCGCATAGCAGCATGTTTCTTGGTCCAATTGAAGTCGCTGCTGTGCATCCTTGTTCAGTTGATCCTACATGATCCTTCTTGGTGTTGAGCCGCATCAACTGGAAGTGGAGTTGAAGCCGAAGGTGGTTGCAGTATGGCAGACGACGTCGGGGAAGATGGTGGCAGCGACGGAGCTCTAGTGAGACCTGCAAGTCAAGAAAATGGACCAAAATCCCCAATTAAAAAGCTCAAAGGCCTTGCCGTGAGACGGCGAGTGGTTTGGTGGTGTTGGTTGGGTGAACGAGTGCTCATGGAGGTTTATCAGTGATGGTAAGGGAGAGCAAAGGTGGGTGTGTTCGGTGGAGTGAAGGAGATACTAATAGCTCCAATTAGGTTGGGGCTTTTGGTCGTGGGGTCACGGTGAAGGTGTTGGAGGTGGTGGTGTTGTGTTTGCGTGCGTATGCTATCGGTGCGAGCTTGCTGGATCTCATGTCGGATGTGGAGAAGATGGAGTGAGAGAGGGTGAGTCGGTTTGTGAAACCTAAGTCTAAGGGTGTAGTAAGAGTTTAGAGGGGAGAGGAAGAGTTTAGGGGACATAGGAGAGAGAGCGAGAGCGAGATGCATTCGACGTTGGCCAGCTGGATGCAGAGTCTAAGGTGAAGTTCAGTGAGGGAGGGCATCGACCACGAGGTCAGAGAGGGCTCTTGTAGTCAGGGAGGAGTGAAAGAGGGAGAGGAGGAGTTTAGGCTATCCAATTTGATGGTTGGACAACTGGAAGACTGAGGTCGAGGAGGTCGTCGAAACACAAGTTGGAGATGGCCAGAGGAGGAGGAGGAGGGTTATTTTCAATTGATTCTTGGCTAGGGAAAAAGTAGGAAAGACCTAGGACTTAAATAGAGATCGAATTTGAGCTCAAATTGAGAGAATTTTGATGTTTGACTTGCGGTTTAGGCAAGTTGTGATTTCACAAAATCAAAGCTTCACTTGAGCTCTACATTCCAAATCAGAGCTTGGTTTCTTGCTTAAATGGGAGAGAATGATCTTACCATTAATCCCTCCAAGTTTGGAGGGATTTGATGTTCAATCAGAGGAGAACTCGCCTAAACAAGTTAGGCGATGTGGGTTAGGATCCTGTTCACACTGTTCAAGCTATAGGGACCAAAATGTGAAGACAACAAAGTTAGAGACCTATATGCAATAAACTTGAAACCTAAGTGTATGAATGTAAAGGATAGAGATTTTAAGGACTAAAATGCACACTAGGTCAAGATGGACTCTGACTAGGCCCACATTTTAGTGTTAACCTAATTTGGACCCAAGGAATCTAATGGTGAACTTGGATTTGAGTTTCCACCATGTTTGATTAGGTAAATTGCATAGGAGCCCTAATAAGGGCAAATTCCCGTCTGAATCTCTATTCTAGGTCAAAATGGGTTCAGATGGTCAAAGTGAACATACTAAACCTCTAAGAATATTTCTCAATGATTTTTAGGAGGTTTAGATTGATCTTATCCTGACTAGAACCCTTTCAATTTAAGTGGGTGATGTAGACACATATATTTCACATAAACTATCTATTAATGCGTGTTCTTAGGCATATAAAACATGCGTCTTCATGCATTTAGATTAGTTTGTACAAAATATAGGTTAATTTTCCCTTTTTGTGGCCAGGGGACAGGGCAATTTTATTTTGGGGCCTCGGATTGAAGATCCAACCATACAGATCTGATCAGGGAAACTATTAGAGTTCAACGTGTTCAAGTGAAATTGTCATTGTTTAAGAAATACGTCATAGTATAGGACAAAATTGCTCAAATCATTTAAATTTATATGCTTAGATTAAGGAAATAGAGTCCGAGGTCGTTCATAGGGAGCAAAGATGCAATTTAAATTCACCAATCTCAAGAAATATAAGCAATTTGAAAGCAATGATTATTCAAAATAATATTTCAATAAGATTAGAATAATAGTGCAAAAAGATTGGGTTAAAATGATGATTTGAATCACCAAATTAACCCTTAAGTTTAAAGCTCACAAATATTCAAATAAATGCACAGTAACCACAATCAAATTTATTAGCAATATCAGAACCAAGCATAGGAGTAATGTAGCCAATCAGTTAACAAAATTAAGGCATAGACACCTTTAGCCTTCACACCTCAAAGGAGCCAAGGCACAATAGCAGCAGAGGAACACAAGACTCTCACAAGACCAAGGCACAATGGCCTCACAAAGCTTCAGGGGCGCTAAGTCTTGAGAGGAGATGAGGGCATAAGAGCAAAACCCTCCCCCCCTCTGATTCTCTTTCTTCTTTCTCAGCTTAGACCTGGGTGAACAGTATCGAGTAATTGGGAATAAGATCAGAGGTCTAGACATGCCAGCTTGAAGGTGGGTGAGGAGTGCGCGGAGGTGTGAGAGGGACCCGACCCTTGTGTGCTTGGGCGAACAGGAGGGTTCACAAATTCTCTTTATGCACGGTCATGAGCCCTCTCACTTACGATGTGGGACTAATAAGATTGGCTTCTCCCTTCACACAGCAACAATTGATGAAGGCTCTGATTGAGGATGAAGATGACGCCTGCTGCTGCAATTGAAGACCTAGAGGGTGTCTTGGGGGTAATCAGCGTCAGCTGGAGTTAATAGCACGGACAAACATGGTCTGGAGATGGAGGACGGAACTGGAGAAGGAGAAGGCGGTGGCGACGCTCCAGTGGTGACCTAAAATGAAAAAGACAGCCTCTCGGCCATGTCAGAAATGCTTAGGAGGATCACGCAGATGTGGCGAACGTGCTGGTGGTAGTTACGTCGAGTGGGAGTGCGTGTGGAAGTCTAGCTACCTCGAGAAGGTAGTGCAGTGAAGCTCGAGTTCGGTGGTGTGTGTGCATGGCCAATCCCCTCAATTACTTGAGGGGTTTTGGTCTTAAGGACAAGATGGAAGTTTTCAGACCGATGGTGAGTGGTTTGGTGCGGTGTGGCAGTTGCGTGAGGTAGCTGGTGGTATGCTGGAGACGTTGAAGATGATGGTGGGTGCGGGCGGAACGGCAACGAAAGTGTGAATTAAGTGCGTAGAAATGAAGTGGAGGAGTAGGAGAGGAGTTTAGAGGACTTAGGGAGAGGGAGATCGGTTGAGGGCATCCGGCTATGATGGGCCAGAGTCGGATATGACAAAGTGCTCCAGGAGGGTGAGCGGTGATGGCTGAAGGGGAAGGAGGCTTCTCTCGGGTATGGCGAGACGAGGATGAAGCTGAGGAAGGCAAACCTGCTACCTATATTATGTGGCAGCAGATGAGGAGACCAGAGGGAGAAGGTTGTCGGAGCGGTCTTTGGAGTAGGACGGTGGTAGAGAAGATGGGTGATTTCTGGACCTAGAACTCGCTAAGGAGCTAGGCAAGGCGATGGAGGTCCTTTTAAAGGCTTCAAGTAGGCTTATAAGCTTGGAAACAAGCTTAAGGAGCTCGAATTTCCAGGGAAAGAGATCCTTGAAATCCAAGAGTTCGCACAAGCTTCTCAAGAAGAATTGGAGCCCAAGACAAGGTTTCGGTGATTGGAGATTCTCTTAAGATCATTACTTCCAATTTTGGAAGGAAATGATCGAGAAATTAGGGAGAAATCCCATATTGAAGGTTGGGGTTGATGGGCTCACACTGTTAATGGCAATAGGGACCTTTTTGAAGAAAAGGATGAGAAGTTGGGGCTTAAGTGTGAAAAATAGAGTTTAAATGGACTAAAATGCAAACTAGGTCAAGATGGACTCTGATTAAGCCCAAATTTTGGTAGAAAATTAATTCAGACCCAAGGAATCTGATGGTGAAGTCAGATTTTAGTTTTGACCAAGTTTGACTAGAAAATTTACGTAAAAACCCAAATTAGGGTAGAATTGTGTCTGTGACTGTTTAAGGTCAAAATAGGCTCCAAAGGTCAAATCAAGGATACCAAACCTCATGGAATATTTTTCTATGAATTTTAGGAAATTTAGATGAATTTTATCCTGACCAAAACCTCTGTAATATAAGCGGATATGAAATTAGGATTTTGGGTGATGTATTGGCTCTCGAAATGCACGAAACCCCATTTTTGTCTGCATGGACCCACTTATTAGATTGTAATTCTCATTTGACCTTTATTTCACAACTGGAAAATACTTTGGTTATTCTGTATTCATGATATGCTGTTAAAATTACAAAATTAACCCTAGTTTCATGTTCTTCTCAAAATAGCTTGAAGTGGAGTTATAACCCTTAGATGGTTATGTAGGAGCATTTATCTTTCAAAGCTGACTAAAAGTGGCTAGTTATGGCCTATGATGGTGTTTCCATCATACCCCTATACCTAGCTTTTTCTAGTCCGTTAACAAACAACCTATGGATCAAACCGGGGCTCTAGGTCGGATGCAACCATTAGGATGCCTTACTAAGATACATCTTTAGAAATCAGATCAGAATACCAACAATAGGCCTAGAGGTGCTCAAGTACCAACCAAGATCCAGACTTGATTAGCTTCAACCTGAGTCTACTGCGAAGGTTTCTAAGGCCTAGAAAAACTGCTTAGAGGTTTGTTGAACCCAGTGGCTAAAGTACCCGTGCGTAGAATGTAGCGTGTTCAGGTTCAGTTTGCCTGTGCATTTTTGTAAGAGAGAGATAGAAGGATTTTTATTTAGAGAGTTTTCTCTCTTTTCTTTTTATTTTTCCTTAGATCCAACCTCGAATTGGCCTTAAACATGGTTTGTATCGGATTCCTTGTCCCACCATCAACCCTTGAAGGGTCCCTAGCTTTCGATGCTTCGGGATAGCACCGCCCATGGCAACCCCTAGAACCCTGGCTTTCGACACTTCGGGATAGTGTCGCCCATGGCGTTCTGTAGCTAAATTCAGGCCCTAGCAATCACATTTCGGGATAATCCTGCCCATGGCACTTGAACCACCACAAGGTGCTTACATGCTCCCGATAGAATATTTAGATATCCTAGTAGACAAGCACTGAGGAGACAATATGTTATTATGCATCTTTGAGGGTAATTTCCCACCTCTCCGCATCAGGAACTCGTCTAATCAACTTGTGTTATCGAGCCGCTCCTAAGCTAGATCTTCGAGATGGCTTTTCATAACAGAACAATTTTGGTAGGTTTTTCTTTAATAAGTGCACTAAACCAGACTAACTGTGTGATTTTTGGGTGCTGAGGTTACCAAGTCCCACAAACTAAAGGGCAGGCAATGGGGTTGAATAATCTCTAAGACTTGACCTACTTCATCAACCTCGTACTTTCCTCAACCTCTTGAGGATTAATCTAGATCCTAACAAATACGTGAGTGTTTAAACCCTAAAACAAATCCAAGAGGCCTAAGGTCGGTACTCATCACTAATCTCCTAAGTTTTAGCCTTACGGGTCTTAATTCATCATCCGATCCAACCTAGAAGTTAGGTAAGTTCCATACTAAATTTTTAGGGACTCATTCATCTCATTTTTTCCTTTTGTTTGCTCCATTTTTTCTCTTTTTCTTTTCTTTTCTTCTTCTCCTCTTTTCATCAAGTTGAAAATGACCTCTCCTTTCCTCTTTTCTGTCCTTTTTTCTTTTTTTTTTGATTGAAACCCTTCCCTGCATTGATTTCACAGTGTTTTTCACTTGAATACCCCTCATGCCTAAGATTTGTAATGTCCTCATTATAAATTACGTAGGTTCGAGTTTAATTCAGATCGTACATTAAAACAAGTGGGTGGTGAACAGGTCGGGATAACTGTTGCGAACGATTTCTAGCTCCAATACAAGTATCAAAGGTGGAGTCGACTGTTCTAATGGACGATCCCTAAAGTGCCATATGAATTCAGCAAAGAGATATGTCAGGAAGGTTTTGGGTTATTCAAAGATGACTGGTTGCCTCCCGTTAAGCGCTAAGTTTAACGCCATCAGCTGGGCATAATGAAGCTCAGGGAGAATGGAGATCAAAAGATACTGTAGCCAAACTCGAATAGGTGAGTTCAAAGAACAGTTTGAGTCTTTGATCATTCACGACAAAATGTTTAGATTCGTGGCTAAGTTCACTGATTTTTACCGCTCCATTTCCAAATACTCGTCTCATAAGGAATGGTTCAATCCATTTTGATCTGAGTTTTCCTGGGAAGAGTTTGAGTTTGGCATCGAAGAGTAACACTTTTTGACTGGGATGGAAGGATTTTCGTGACATGTGCTTGTCATGGAAGGCTTTCACTCACTCTTTGTAGATTCATGAGTTTTCGTACATGTCATTGCGTAGTTCCTCGATCTCGCTTAATTGCAACCGACAGTGGATTCCAATCTTCAAAAGATCTAGATTGCACTTTTGTACTACCCAGTAGGCTTTATGTTCCATTTCTATAGGGAGGTGACATGCCTTCCCGGACATGAGTCTGAAGGGAGACATGCCTAGCTGGGTCTTGTGGGTGGTCCTATGGGCTCGCAAGGCTTCCGGAAGGTGGGCAGACCAATCCTTCCTGTCAGGCCAAATAGTGACCTGAAGGATCTTCTTTATCTCCCTATTTGACATTTCAGCGAATCCATTAGTTTGGGGGTGATAAGGAGTCAAGATACGATGAGACACCCCGTACTTTTTATTCAAGGATTGGAAGTGCACATTTGCGAAGTGGGTCCCTCCATCAGAGATGATACCTCGTGGAATACCGAACCGAGAGAAAAATGTTGATGAATGAATTTAATCACAACTTTATGATCATTGGTTTGGGTTGGGATGGCTTCGATCCATTTGGACACGTAGTCCACGGCTAGGAGAATGTATTCGAAACCATCAAATTTTGAGAAGAGGCCCATAAAGTCAATCCCCTAGATGTTGAAGATTTCGCACACAAGAATCGGCTGTAAAGGCATCATGTCACGTCGGCTCATGTTGCCTAAGGTCTAGTAACGAGTGCATGCCTTACTGTAGTCGTATGCATCTTTGAAAATTGTGGGCCAATAGAATCCACACTGGAGGACTTTGCTATGGTCTTGTGTCCAGAAAAGTGACCACTGTAGGCCTGGTCATGATAGAAGGAAAAAATCTCATGGAACTCAGATTCTAGAACACATCTTCTGATGATTTGATTAGCACCGATGCAGAATAGATACGGATCTTCCTAAACAAAGTATTTGGCATCTGAAAGTAATTTGTCTTTCTTGGCTTTTGGCTAATCAGACGGAATCTGATGCGATGCCAAATAGTTCACCATATCAGCATACCACGGAAGTTCCATTTCTATTGTCAAGAGGTGCTCTTCCGGAAAGTGCTCTCTGATAAGTCCAGAAGGGTAATGAGTGAAGAAAGAAGACGGGATAAGTGGTAAGCTACCACATTCTGCTTTCCTGCTTTGTCACGAATTTCAAAATCGAACTCTTACAACAACAAGATCTAGCAGATTAATCTGGGCTTTGTGTCCTTCTTCATGAGTAAGTGCCTCTCTGTAGTGTGATCTGAGTAAATGATGACGTGGGATCCCAAGAGGTTTGACTTGAATTTCTCCTGGCCAAATACTATAGCCAGCAGCTCTTTCTCTGTAATAGTGTAATTACGCTGAGCCTCGTCTAATGTCTTGTTAGTGTAATATAAGACCACTGGTTTCCCATCGATTTTCTGACCTAGCACTGCTCCTATTGTGTAGTTAGACGCATCGCACATGATCTCAAAGGGTTGAGACCAGTCAGGAGATTGCAGGATTGGTGCTTGGGTGTCTCGGTCACGCATAATCTCAAATGTGTGAATGAACTCACTCGATACCTCAAAAGGTGTGTCCTTTGAGTGGAGATTCGTTAAGGGGCATGCAATCTTAGAGAAATCAGGTATGAATTGACGATAAATCCAACGTGCCCCAAGAATGATCTGATGTCTTTGACCAAGCTAGGTACAGGTAGCTTGGAAATCAAATTCACCTTAGCTCGGTCAACCTAGATACCCCTCTCAGAGATGAGATGTCCAAGAATGATGCCTTCAGGAGCCATGAAGTGTCTCTTTTCCTAGGAGAGAACCAGGTTCACTTCAATGCATCTTTTAAGGATTTGGACCAACTATAGGGGGCATTCATTAAAAGATTTGCCAAATACCGAGAAGTCATCCATGAAGACCTCAAGGTAATTACTTACCATATCAGAGAATATGGCTAGCATGCACTGTTGAAAGGTAGTAGGTGCATTGCATAGCCCAAATGGCATCCTATAGAACACGTAAGTACCATAGGGGCAGGTAAAGGTGGTCCTTTCCTAATCCTTCGGATGAATTGCCACCTGATTATATCTGGAGTAACCATCCAAGAAATAGAAAAATCAATTTCCCGTCCATTTTTCGAGAATCTGGTCAATGAATGGAAGCGGGAAATGGTCTTTCTTCATGGAGGCATTCAGTTTCCGATAGTTTATGCAGACTCTCCACAAATTTGCAATGCTGGTCGGGATGGTCTCTCTAGATTCAGTCGTGATAACGGTGAGCCTTGCCTTCTTAGGCATAACCTAGATCAGACTTACCCATCGGCCATCAGAGATCAGGTAGATATTACTAGCATCTAACCATTTGATGATCTCTTTCTTCACGACCTCCTGTAGATTTGGATTAAGTCTTCTTTGCATCTCTCGGATGGTCATAAGCCCTCTTTAGTGTAGATACGGTGTGTGCAATAAGAGGGACTGATACTAGTTAGATCATCGAGAGTCCATTCGATGGCTATTTGATGCTGTTGGAGGACAAATCAGCTTAGTTTCATGATCAGATGTGAGTCAGGAATTAATAATCACAGGAAATGTTTGATTGGAACCCAAGAATACATACTTCAAATGATCTGGGAGGGGTTTCAACTCCATAATCGGGTTATCAACAGCAGGTGGGGGTTTGGGATCAACCTCAGAAGATAAAGTGGGAGCTAAGGGTGAATATAGATTAGCTCTGGGCTCCTCTATCTATGGGTTAGAGTTTTCTTGGGTTGAGGATCAGGAATAATTGGGTCTTCCTCTGCAAGTGGTTCCTCAACCATAGAACTAATGTCACATACTTCCTCAATTACCCCACAGTTTATTCCTTTCTGGGCCTTGAAGATATCAATCTTTAATGTCTGGTTCACGAATTTTAACTCGATCTGGCCCTCTTCGCAATTGATATTTGCCTTAACTGTGGCTAAGAATGGTCTCCTTAAAATGTTCGGTGTTTTCCTCAGATTTTCAAGAGTCTCCATGTCTAACACAATGAAGTCCACTGGAAAATAGAAATCACGGATTTGTACAAGAACATCCTCAAGAATTCCTCTCGGTGACTTGATTGATCAGTCTGCTAACTGCAAAGTCACCTCAGTTGGTTTGAGCTCAGTTTCGTTGAATGGTCTAGTAGGGATGTGGGTATCAAGTTTATGGAGGCTCCTAAATCCAATAATGCTTGATCAAATTCTAGATCACCAATTTTGCAAGAGATCAAAGGGGTGCCAGGATCTTTTGCTTTTTACGGGAGTTTGCTCAAGATGATCGAGCTGACTAGCTCAGACAATACGATCGGACTCCCGTCTTTGCTTTGTGGCTTATGCTTAGGTGTACACAAATCCTTTAGAAATCTTACGTATGCCAGTACATGTCAAAGCACATCCATCAAGGGGATGTTTATCTGGACTTGCTAAAAGAGTTTGACCAGATCTTCCTCAAGTGCCATGGGTTTGGGTTTTCTCTTTTCTTCGGTCAAGGCCTCAGGAAATGGAACCATTGTAGGTTCCTCTAGGATTGGTTCAAGTTATGGATCTGGGATAGGGGTGTTCTAGATAACCATCTTAGGGTTAGGCTCTGAACTACCAGGCTGGGAGTGGCTTGGATAAGGTGGATCTTGTGTCGTCTTGCTACTACGGGTGGTAATAGAATTAAGTCCCACCTGGCTCTAGTTTGGAGTTAGTAGAAGCGGTGATTGTTGTGATACCCCAAGTATGATGTCGAAGCTTCCATCCTATCTGGTGATGGAGCAGAAGGGGCCTAGTAAACATAGTGAGCTTGGCCTTGATTTGGGTTCATAACACATGGTCGGGCATTTTTCGCTTACAGAAATACTGTATCAGAATAAGATGTCGTCGCAGTGAAATTGCATGGTGGAAAAATCCCGAAAAAAACTAATTATCAGTAAAACTAACCATGCTGGATTAGGTCGTATCCACAGGGAGGAATAGATGCAATAAATTCACAAATATTTTTCCCTTGTATTCGTTGAATCGAGTGCGAAACCCATGGTCAAATCTGCTGTGACATGCGACGAAAAGAGGAAGACGCATGATAATTTAAGAATGTAAGGTTATATGTGCAATTATTCCTTAATAAAATATTCAATAAATATGTGATCAGTATTGGCATCTCACGTAATTTCCACTTGCACATGCATTAGAGAGAAATTGTGTAAATCTGAATCTGAACCCCATGTCGAATGATGTGCAAAACAAGAGCCAAGCAATTATGAGAAAGCATGAGTGTAAAGTTTCAAATTCACTCAATATATCAAATATTAAAAGCAAATAAAGAGTTTGGCAATGGCACTTAAATGTAAATACTAATTAACCCAAAAATAGAGGATTTGCTTCCTTTGTGCATGCGCGAAGAGGAGGCGATGGCGGACCATGCGAAGCTCGGTGGAGGTTGCCTATGATGAGGGCTACGCGTGGGCGGTGATGGTGTGTTGAACGGTGGCCGGTAGTATCGCCAGCGACGAGGAGAACCTACGGCGGCGGTGGCGGCTCGTTGGCGCATGTGGGCTGCTGTCGACCTTCAGACGGTGTGCCAACCTCGTGAGGATGCGCTGAGTCCATTGGAGTTGATGGCGCGAAGTTTCGAGGCCTATGGACATGGCTTCATTTTGGGTAGTTTGGGTTCCCCTTCTCTGTTGGTTGACGGAGAAGGAGAGGAGGGGGTGCGATCGGCCGCTTGCTGGAGACAGAGGTGGTGCTGCAGTCTAATCTTGTCCATGGAGGTGATGCACGTAGCGCACGTAAAGGCGGTGTTGTGCGTGTGAGGACTGCGGTGGGCACTGTGCGAGGGGGTTGCATTGCTGCGTGCATGTAAGGGGGTGCGCGGCTGCGGGCGATTGCAACCTATAAAGAGGAGATCGAGCAAGAGGCACGACTCTCTGTTGGGTGTAAAAGGAAGATGGAGTAAGGTCGGCGTTGACCCTGCTGCTATCGCGAGGAGGTGGTTGGGCCTTCAAACGTCCAGGAATGTTCCCGGATGACTTAACCAAAGGGTTGGAGGGCGGTGAGCATGGTGGAAGCTCGCGGTGGTGCTTTGGACACATCGAGGAAAATGGGTGGAGCATGGTGATGATGTCAGGAACACAGATGTAGATGTCGGTGCTGTCACCATCGACCGCGGTGATGGAGTCGTTGGAGGCGAGACGCAGTGATGGTGGCACATTGTGGAGAGCTTGGGAGGAGAGGTGGAGAAGGAGGGCTTCCTCCCTCTGAAGGGAATGGCCCCTCTGTTGTCCTGCTGTCCTATTATATAAGGAGAAAAAGAGAGAACGAGAGAGAGAGAGAGAGAGAGTCAGAGAAGGAAAGAGTGAGAGAGAATATTCGTGCGAGAGAGATTGGAGGAGAAAGAGAGGAAGGTTTCTCTTTTTTTTCCTTTTCCTTTTTCTCTCTTTCCATTTGTCTTGGCGTGGCTTCCAACTCTCTAAATGGACTGGAGAGATTATGTGCAGAGAAAGATACGTGAGGGAGAGAGAGAAATGAGGTTTGTTTTCTTTTTCTTTGTTTCTTTCTTTTTTTTGTGTGTGTGATTTCCAAACTCTCCCATGGTGAATTTCCTAATTAGGATAGAGTCCACTACTTGCCAAAATTGGAGATGGGAAGTGAGGAATGCTTTCCTTTGTGATAAATTAAATGTCTGGCATTCTAATTTGAGTATGATTTCTTCCAATTGTCCCTTACATAATGATGCAATGCATGAAATGATGATTTTTCCTCTTACATTACTTTGTTGGTATAATGGATATTCTAAATTCACTTCTTATCTCAATGACCATGTACTTAGGCTCTAATTTTGTCTACTAAAGTGGACCTATCAAATACCCCCATGCCTAAGTTTTGCTTGTCCTGAGCAAAATCGTATGAAGCAGACTAGGTCTCTTGGCCAGATTTTACCGTTAGAATGCCTTATTGTGCCACAACTCTAGAAATTATATTAAAATACCAACTATAGGCCTAAAGCTACTCAAGTACCAGCCAAGATACCAACTTGACTAGCCTCAGCCTTGGGTTTGCCACGAAGGTTTCTAAGGCCCGCAAAAACTGTCCAGAGGTTCGTTGACCCCAGCAGTTAAAGCACTCGTGCATATGTGTAGCAAGGCTAGGTTTAGTTTGCCAGTGCATTTTTAGTAAGAGAGAGAGGGAGAAATATTATTTCGAGAGTTTTCACTCTCTTTTTTTAAATTCCCCTAGACTTAATATCAGATTGGCCCAAAACACGATCTATATCAGATTCCTTATCTCCACCATCAATCCTTGTAGGATCCCTGGCAATCAATGCTTCAGGATACAACCACCCATGGCAACCCCTAGAACCTTGGCTTTCGACACTTCGGGATAGTGCCGCCCATGGCATTCTGTAGCTGAATTCAGACCCTAGCAATCGACATTTTGGGATAATGCCGCCCACGGCATCTGAACCAGCACAAGATGCTTTCGTGCCCCCTGTAGGATATTTAGATATCCTAGGAGACAAGCATTAAAGAGACGATATGTTAAAACACATCTTCTAGGGTATTATTTTACATTCCTCCTCTCTGCACCGGGAACTCATCCAATCAACTTATGTCTTTAAGTCTCTCCTAAGTCAACTTTTTGGGAAAACATTTTCAGAACAGACACTTTTTGGTAGTATTCTTCTTTATGCGCACTGAACCAGACCAATGTGTGATTTTTGGGTGCTTAGGTTACCAAGTCCCACAAACCAAAAGGTAGGAAATGGGGCTAAATACTCCCTAAGCCTTAGAATTAATACATTGGCCTCGCAACTCCCTCAACCTCTCAAGGAATAGTCTCGATCTTAACAAATACGTAAGTGTTTAAGTCCTAGAATAGACCCAAGAGGCCTAAAGTTGGTATCCCTCACTTATCTCCTTTTTTCTAGCACTTCAGGACTTTTTTATTCATTCATTCTGGCCAAGAACTTAGGTAACTCTTCCATAATCAACTGTTAGGACTAGCACAATTTTACACATTTTCTCTTTATCTCTCTTTAATATATTTGAAATTCAGCTCAAAAGATTTCATCTCCTTTTTCTTTCTTTTCCTTTTTTTTTTTTGTAGAACAAGATGGATGCCTAATTGCATGCAGAATATGTATAAATGCTATGAACAACCTCAAGTTAAACCCCCCATGCTTAAATATGACAATGTCCTCATTGAAAAACAAAAGCAAAGAAAGATATTACCTGAGGTGGAGTTGGGATAGCTCGTAAATCGAGTTCTGGAAGGGAAACAGAAGGAGATCCAAAGAAGATATGTAACAAACCTGGCCTGGAGAGCAAGTAACCTAAGGTGTTGGTAAGCTGGTGATGGATAGTTAGGCTAAATACTTGCCAGAAGCAGGTGAAAAGAGGGTACTCCTGAGCTATTTATGGAGGTTTTACATAATACACCTGAGTAGTGACCTCTGGGAGTTTGTGATGAGAAGGCAAAGGCTCCTTAAGCAGATATGTGTGGACATCAGAGGGTGTGAAGAACGATACCCTAAGACTGTTGGGCTGACATGGAAGAGCATTGATCCAAACTTGCCACTCTACCACAGGGTGTATTGGTTTGGATATTCCCCCGTTAAGCAAAAGTGTGAGCAGAGATTTTAGGAAGTTGGTACTATGTAAGCTGATGTCTCTTAGGTGCGGGGTAGGGAAGAGGGTTAAAGAGGGTGTGAGCGGTTCAACATTCATCCTCGATATCCATTCCAGTTCTTGAATGTTATCAGAAGCAGCCTTAGTTACTGATTGCATATCATTGCTGTGAGTGTCCTGGAATGGGCCCAAATGTTCGTCATCCAAATTGAACCGCTCAAGGGTGTCGCTCATTTCACTATCATGTAGAAGTGGTTTGGAAGAAATAGGACTATGAGTGTCCTTAATAATGACATCCCCAGGTTCTTGTTCAATGCTAAGATCCTGCTCCTGGGGTGTATAGATTCTTTCCTCAAGAGTAGTAATTGCTTCCATTTCATCTGACTGTTGGAGAGGATGATCCTGATAGTCAATGATATGTAGGAATCTGGATTTGGCTACTTCAGTCAGATCCTCAAGGGTTAAGTCCACGAACAAAACATATTCTCCCCTAGATTCACTCATACTCTAAGTCTGGTCCTTTGAAAGTCATTATTATCCTCATCCATGTTTCTTCCTGTAGACTCAAAAAAATCTTTCACACTAGGATCAAGTGCTTCCTCAAAAATCAAATCTTCGTGCCCCTAAGACCAATAGTGATCTAATTCTTGCAATTCAGCATTAATTTCCTCATGGTCACTTGTGTTTAGGATTTGTGAATCCTCATAATAGTCAACGACAGGTGTTGGTCCACTTTCTTCCAATGTGGTGTCGTTCGGAATCCAAGGCTCCCAGAATTTGTTAACTTCGAACTCACAATCCTCAGGGAACTCTAATTGAGGTACAAGATTCTCAGAAATGTATGGTATATGCTCAGAGTCCCTAGGAAGGGGTATAGATTCCACATCAAGATTTAGATTGGGAGCTGGGTTGACTATTTGACTGCGATCCGCTTCATCAAATATAACGAAGATACTATCATTCGAGTCGAGTTCATCTAATGGGATCAATTTCTCTTTCCAATTAAGATCAGGTGGATAGTCACCAAGATTGCCTTCTGGTGGGTATATCTCATGAGGGATGTCTAAGTGATAGCTACTCCTCAAAATAGGATCCCTGTTGTCATTGTTTTGCTTGAAATTAACTTGGTAATCGGGGATATATGGGTAGGGATCAGAATTGACTGTAGGAGGATCGCTAAGCTGGTTAATCTCTTCAGTTAATCTTTGACTATTCCTCAAAATCTCTCCCATAGAATCCATCATCACTTTCTGTTGTTTTTGCATTTCTATCATAAAAGAGGAGAGGCTACCATCAGATTGAGTAGGATAGTCAATCTCAGGTTCAAGTTGCCTAGGAGTATCAGTCCAACCTTGATAAGACAAATCATGAAGGGTGGGCGGGTTGGGCATGGTCATGGAAGAGCTAGGGTTGGGATACCCTTCTCCTAGGTTCTGGTCATCACCATTGGGTTGGGGTTTAATTAGAGCAATGCTCCTATAGTAGGAGTAGAAAGGATCCCAATGCTAATCAGAAGATGGATAATTACAGGTATTGGGATTGGGTATTCTGGCATGAAAATAAGTGAAGTAGTTTTTGTAATCCATTTGAAAACATGACACACAAGGCAATGGGACTTCTCTTTTCTTTCTTAGAGTAGATTTAAGCCAACCTCCAATCGACTCCTTAAAATTTGTCAAATGGAGTCAAGTTTGCACCT
Source organism: Thalassia testudinum (assembly GCA_037157565.1). Classification (NCBI taxonomy): domain Eukaryota; kingdom Viridiplantae; phylum Streptophyta; class Magnoliopsida; order Alismatales; family Hydrocharitaceae; genus Thalassia; species Thalassia testudinum. Next base: position 3,774,463 of record JAZHRO010000080.1, read on the forward strand.
GTCCGTTCCCACTTAAGTTGTATAAGAGGGAGATGTGACTTGAGATCCCTGACAAGGTCTTTAGAGAAGATAGAGGTCGTTTACGTTCTCTCTTGGTGGCAAAAGAAGTTTCACAATCAATTACGTGCCTTCAGTCGACCTTCGAGTGCCCTAGGACCTATACTCTGCTTAGATGATACTCCCAGGTGATCAAGTGGGAAGTTACTCCAAGGACGAACAAAGGGATGCAAGTAGGGCGAACCCTTCCTTTGAGGCGATGCATAAGCGGTGCCTCTTAACTACCCTTTTGTTCCTTTAAGGGGTGTCCCCCTCCATGAAGTATCAAAACATTTGGTCAAAAGATAGTACCACTACCACAAAATAAGATAGGAGTGTCTGCATCGATAAAGAGATCAGTGCCTATAGCCTTAAGGGATAGAGCCTTAGTGCAGTGCCTAATGTGCGTGCTCAGTGTCAGAAGTGTGCATCACACCACAAATCATTTTTGCTTTAGAAAACGCAGACAAGTCCCTTTGAATCAGATCAAGTGTGATTTGGTTTTAAGGTCGAATCTGATTATTAGTCCCAATTTCAGTTAGATGACCACTAAATTAGGTCAATTCAATCAGTTTGGTGGTCTTGAATTTTAATCTAAATGCAAATGCGTGAATAGGAGTTGGATGCAAAGATAGAAAGATATACCTGTCTCTAGCAATCTCATGCAAATATGCTCGCAATGCAACAATGAGATCTAATGTGCTGCTCAATCACCCCTAAATGCGCGCACCTAAGGGTTTGCAACTCCCAATAGGCAGCTCGGTATTTTATTGTGTTTGTTTTAGAGGCAAGAATGCAGAAAAATGAATCACGTAAGTAGCAAAAATATAGCCCCTAGTCTCTAAAGAATGTGGGGACAGACCACCAAAAATCAGCCCCAATTACTACAAAGGCGAGAAAACAGAAATAAAACTTGTGACAAAGGAGAATCCCCTATGAAAGTGGGATCCAGGTCTCCTACGTCTTCCCGTGTGTAGACGTCGCTCAAGGTTGATGTCATCTCTCAGCTGCGCCTGTTGCCTCGTTAGATTCCTCGCACATAAAAGATAACAACTGGTCAGATCATTGTGCTACTCAGAATAATCAGAAATAAAAATGAAGTGAAATTATTGCATCTATTTCCTCCCCGGCAATGGTGCCATTTGGTCGGGCGTTTTTCGCTTACAGAAATACAGTATCAGAATAAGATGTCGTCGCAGTGAAATTGCGTGGTGGAAAAATCCTGAACAAAGCTAATTATCAGTAAAAATAACCATGATGGATTAGGTCATATCCACAGGGAGGAATAGATGCAATAAATTCACAAATATTTTTCCCTTGTATTCATTCAATCGAGTGCGAAACCCGTGGTCAAATCCGTTGTGACATGTGGCGAAGAGAGGAAGACGCACGATAATTTAAGAATGTAAGGTTATATGTGCAATTTTTCCTTAATAAAATATTCAATAAATATGTGATTAATATTGGCATCTCACGTAATTTCCACTTGCACATGTACTAGAGAGAAATTGTGTAAATCTGAATCTAAATCCCATGTCAAATGATGTGCAAAACAAGAGCCAAGCAATTATGAGAAAGCATGAGTGTAAAGTCGCAAATTCACTCAATATATCAAATATTAAAAGAAAATAAAAGAGTTTGGCAGTGGCACTCTAATGTAAATACTAATTAACCCAAAAATAGAGGATTTGCTTCCTTTGTGCGTGTGCGAAGAGGAGGTGATGGCGGACTGTGCGAAGCTCGGTGGAGGTTGCCTGCGATGAGGCTACGCATGGGTGGTGACGGTGCATTGAATGGTGACCAGCAGTCTCGTCGGCGATGAGGAGAACCGACGGTGGCGGGGTTGGCTCACCAGTGCATGCGGGTTGCTACCGACCTTCAAAGGGTGCAGCCAAACTCGTGAGGATGCGGTGAGTCCGTTGGAGTCGATGGCGCAAAGTTTTGAGGCCTGTGGGCATGGTTGCGTTTTAGGGTTGTTTGGGTTCCCCTTCTCTGTTGGTTGATGGAGAAGAAGAAGGAGAGGAGGGGGCGCGATTGGCTGCTTGCTGGAGACGAAGGTGGTGCTGCAGCTTGATCTTGTCCATGGAGGTGATGCACGCAGCGCACGTAAAGGCGATGTTGTGCACGCGAGGACTGCGGTGGGTGCTGCGCAAGGGAGTTGTGCTGCTGCGCGTGTGAGGGGGTGCACGGCTATGGGCGGTTGTAGCCTACAAAGAGGAGATCGAGCAAGAGGCACGACTCTCTGTTGGGTGCAACAGGAAGATGGAGTAAGGCCAGCGTTGACCCAGCTGCTGTCGTGAGGAGGTGGTTGGGTCTTCAAACGTCCGAGAATGTTCCCGGATGACTTAACCGAAGGGCTGGAGGGCGGTGAGCACGGTGGAAGCTCGCGGTGGTGCTTTGGACACATCGAGGAAGATGGGCGGAGCACGGTGATGATGTCGAGAACACAGTTGTGGGTGTCGGTGCTGTCACCACCGACCGCAGTAATGGAGTCGTCGGAGGCGAGATGCGGTGGTGGTGGTACACGGTGGAGAGGTTGGGAGGAGAGGTGGAGAAGGTGGGCTTCCTCCCTCTAGAGGGAATGATACCCTATGTTGTCTTGCCGTCCTATTATATAAGGAGAAAAAGAGAGAACGAGAGAGAGAGTCAGAGAAGGAAAGAGTGAGAGAGAATATTCGTGCGAGAGAGAGATTGAAGGAGAGAGGAAGGCTTCTCTTTTTTTTCCTTTTCCTTTTTCTCTCTTTCCATTTGTCTTGGCATGGCTTCCAACTCTCTAAATGGAATGGAGAGATTATGTGCAGAGACAGATACGTGAGGGAGAGAGAGAAATAAGGTTTGTTTTCTTTTTCTTTGTTTCTTTCTTTTTCCTTTGTGTGTGATTTCCAAACTCTCCCATGGTGAATTTTCTAATTAGGATAGAGTCCACTACTTCCCAAAATTGGAGATGGGAAGTGAAGAACGCTTTCCTTTGTGATAAATTAAATGTCTGGCATTCTAATTTGAGTTTGATTTCTTCCAATTGTCCCTTCCATAATGATGCAATGCATGAAATGATGATTTTTCCTCTTACATTATTTTGTTGATATAATGGATATTCGAAATCCACTTCTTATTTCAATGACCATGTACTTAGGCTCTAATTTTGTCCACTAAAGTAGACCTATCAACACACTTCTGATTTGACATGTTATTAGGATTTGGCAGAGGTTGGGACGGAAGTGTACCAGGCTAGTGAGAATTAGCCATCTGTGCGAGCTGATTTTGAACCTCTTTGATCTCGTCTTTATGTTGCTTCTACATAGTCGCATTGGATTTTTGAATTTCAACCAGGTTTTGCAAGATAAGAGTCATTTAATCTTCCATTGATGGCCCGGATTGATAACTTGGATTATGCCTAGGCTGAGCAGGTTGATATGGGCATGGAGGTTGTGGTCGGGGATGGAATTGAGATCTTGGATTTTGATTATTCCCTGACCACGCAAAGTTAGGGTGACTACGTCATCCAGGTTTATAAGTGTTAGAGAATTGATCATTTTGGATGGCGTGGAGATCTTCGCAGGTTTGAGGAACTTCAGGGAAGTCAGAATACGAGGGTTCATAGTTCCCCCAACTAGAGCAGGTAGTTTTGGAGTTTCCTCCGAAGCCAAGATCAGACGAGGGTGTTTACAAGGCGAAATCGGGTTTTAAAATAAAGCGTTGTAATATAGCCAAGATCGCTTTGAAAACAAATGAATTTTATTACTCGAAAAATGTAAATCCGAGGTCGAACACAGGGAGCAAATTAGGGTTTAAAAATCAATAACACGACTGTCAAATTTGATATAATATGCAATGAAGAATCAAAGTTATAATGCAAGAAATATAATGTCAATGTATATAGAAGCACAAAAAATAATAAGGACGTCTGATTTTGAAATTCAGACGTCTTAAATATCAAGTGCTACAGTGTTGGTCTTCTTTGTCTTATGTCTGATCTCTTTCTTTTCTTTCTTCTGTTGACGACCTTCTTTCTTCTTGGCTCTTTCTTCTTCTTCCTCTTCTATGATTTCTTCTTTCTTTGCTTTGGCCCTCGTCTTCTTCTTCTTCTTTCTCCTTCTGTCTCTATCTTCAACTCTTCTTCAGCCTTGCTTTCTCGTTAGCTGTGCCTTCTCTTTCCTTAGCTTCTCTGGTTGCCTCTTCTTCTTCCTTGGCTCCCTCTTCTTCTTCTTTCTTTGGCTTCCTCTTTTTCTCCTGAGAGCAAAACCTACCCCTACCCTCCTCGCGATCTCTCTTCTTCCTTCTCTCTTAGGCTCGCTCTCCCAGAGCCTTCTCGGGTTAATGGGTCGGGTATGCACGCCCGGGACCAGGCCCACCAGCGTGCGTGGTGGCCGAGGAGTGCATGGGTTAGTCGGGTATACGGGTCAAAGCTAGGTCCGCGGGCAGTGGGTCGCAGACGAGGCGGTGGGTGAGAGGGACCTTCCCCCATGGTCAGGAGGCAATGAGCCTGTGCGACTTTTTCACTTTATTTAGCTACGCCCGCTCACAATCTTCCGAGGTGAGACTAAATGTCCCACCTTCTTTGCTGGCACCCCCACAGCAGATGTCTTCACGAATTGCAGCAGCTGCCTGAGATGTTGACTTTAATTGCTGGGTTGAGAGTGTGCACGAAGGAAGTCCGCACAGCCTGGGACTTGGAGCCTGGTGCCTGGAGTCCTGGACGAAGCTCTCGAGCTTGCTTCATGCTCTGTCAATGGAAGCGAAGGTTTGATCCTTGTCAACAAGAAAATGGCCTTGCGGCCTTGATAAAACACGCAGGAAGATTTTCCTGAGCACGGCAAAGGTGGTACGGTGGTCGGTGTGGCGTGGGGTGGCCTGAGCATGCATGCCTAGGTCACCCTGTGCGTGCGAATATGGGTGTGTTCGGGGGGCATTCTGGGGGTTTGTCATAGTGAATGGAATGAGGGTTGAGGGTCAGTGAGGCGTGGCGATGCTCGTGAGGTAGTTGGCGAAGTGGATGGAAGAATGGAGCAGCGGGAACACCTCACTGGTGGTCTGGCTGGAGGTGGAGAAGGTGAAGGTGGTTTGCAAACATCGAGGCAGATATGCAGAAATAAATGAGAGAAAAAGGGTGAGAAGAGAGAGTGGACTTATTTGAGAGGGAATAGACGAAGGGAGATGCGGAGGAGGTGACCATTTTGTATTTGCCGTCGCCGGAGACGAAAGTCCCAGTGGGAGGACGGCGACGGCGAGAGGGTAACAGGAGCTTCGGCTGGTGCGGCACGACGCGGACGAAAGGGATAAAGGTAACTCTGCCACTGGTATTATGGCAGAGTGACGAGAGAGGGAGATAAGGGTCACCAATGCTTGCTGGGTGGTTGACCGGAGGGGAAGAGAGGAATTTGGGGGGTATCTCAGGCCAATTCAAGCTTGGGATCTGCAGAAGGATTAGGGGAGGCTTTTATAAGCCTTGGCAGGAGGTCTTGTGCTTGGAAGCCAAGCTTCCAAGCATGGGCAAGTCACCGGAGATGGAAGATCAAAAAGACCCAAATCTCTCATGCGTTCGCATGAGAGATTGGGTGCAAATTAGGGCTTCAAATTAGGTTTACATGAGAGGGGATTTCTTAGAGAATCTCCCTTTCAAATTTGAAAGGGATTCTCTGAGGAATCAGGGAGTTCTTTCCCTCAAATCCTTGTTGGAGTAGGATTTCCTCCGCTATAATGGTGGAGGGACTTAATTGAAAAGAATGATGAGGAAGTTAGGGGGCTTCTGTAAAGGTTTTCAAAAGTTAGGGGTATAAATGTAATTAGGTTGGACTTATTTGCAAAGTAGGTCAAGGTGAATTTCCCTTAGGTCTAAATTTTGGTACAAACCTAATTTGGACCTAAAGAATCCAATGGTGAAGTTGGATTTTAGGTTTGACCACCTTTGACTAGGCAATTTACACAAAAACCTAATTTAGGGCAAACATTTGATTAGGACCCCTATTTAGGTCAAAATAGGTTCTAAGGGCCAAATTGAAGGTGCTAAACCCTAAAGGATATTTTTCCATGAATTTTAGAGGATTTAGGTGAATTTTATCCTGACCAGAACCTTGTTAGATTAAGTGGGTCTATTTTAAGGTTACAAGAAGTCATTTAATTCCCAGATTTCACATGAACCCTTTTCTGTTTGAACCAACACACTTTTTATCTTGTTAAGACTATTTGACCTATTTTAGCCCACGAGAAATCCCATTGTTGCATTGCAATGGTAAAATTGTAGTTTTACCCCTTGTTTCTTGCTTTTCTCTCAGAAGGGTTATTTCTTGAGTGAGGACCTCCAGTTGGTTATGTAGGAGCTTTTGTTCTCTTTTCTGGGTCAAAATGAGCTAATTAGGGCTCATGATGGTGTTCCCATCATACCCCCATGCCTAGCTTTTGCTAGTCAGCAAAATTTTAAGGTTTTAACTTCTGTTCTAGACCATGAATTCCTTTGATGTTCACAAATTATGATGAGTGCATTTTCTTTTCTTTTTGATTAGGTTAGAATGCCGACAATAGGCCTGGAGGTACTCAAGTACCAACCAAGATCTGGACCTGACCAACTCTAGCCTCGATCCTCCGCGAAGGTTTTCAAGGCCCACAGGAACTATCTTAAGGTGGACTCTGCGGTTAAGGCACCGTGCTTGCAACGTATTTTAGCCTTGGTTTAGTTTATAGTGTATTTTTTTGTAAGAGAGAGACAAAGGATTTATTTTTTTGGAGAGTTTTCTCTCTCTTTTCTTTTTATTTCTAGATTCATATTGGCTTCTCAACACGGTCTATATCGGATTCCTCGTCCCTATCATCAATCCTCAAAGGGTTCTTGGCAATAGATGCTTCGTGATAGCACTGCCCATGGCAACCCCCAGAACCTGACTTTCGAGATTTTGAGATAATCCCACCCATGGCGTTCTATAGCTAAATCTAGACCCTGGTAATCGACATTTCGTGATAATGCCGCCCATGGCATCTGAACCAGCATAGGGTGTTTACGTGCCCCCAGTAGGATATGTAAATATCCTAGGAGACAAGCACTGAGGAGACGATATGTTATTACGCATCTTCGAGGGGAATTTCCCGCCTCTTCGCCCCAGGAACTCGTCCAAATCAATTTTTGTTGATCGGCCGCTCCTAATCTAGGCAACTTTTTTTCAGAACATTTAAACGCTTTTGCGTGATTTTGATAGTTATGCACACTGAACCAGATTGTGCGTGGATTAGGGTGCTTAGGTTACTGAGTCCCACAAATCAAAGGTCAGTTAACGAGGTTGAATGCTTCCTAAGCCTTAGACCTAATACTTAAGCTTCGCATTTTCCCCAACCTCTTGAGGACTATCCAGATCTTAGCGGATACTTGAATTTTTAAGCCTAAGAGTCTAGCCCAAGAAGCCTAAGATCAACGTTCCTACTAATCTCTTTTGTGTCTCATTAGCACTTTTTCCTTCATTTTTCTTTTTCTTGATATGGTCTAGAACTTCGGTTAATCCCTTAATTTCTTACTAATGACTATTTCTTTTTTCTTTTTCATTTTGTGCTCCTTTTTTTGACATTTTTCTCTTTTCCTCTTCATTTTCTCCTCATGATTTGTATGGCCTCAAAATTTTCTCTCCCCTCAGTATTTTTTTGTTCCTTTTCAAGATTTTTTTTCATTTTTTTGGTGTTTTTTGTGATATGTGATTTTTTTCTTGAAACCTTTTCTTGTGAGATGAGTTTTCATGGTGTTTTGCATTTTCATACCCCCCCATGCCTATGATTTGTAATGTACCCATTGTAAATTAGGTGGGTTCGAATTCAGCTTAGATCATTCATTAGAACAGGTTTTGGGTGGGCGAACGGGTCGAGGTGATTGTTGCGAACGATTTCTAGACTCGGGTACAGGTACCTAAGGTGGGGTTGGCTGTTCTAATGGATGAACCCTAAAGTGCAATATGAATTCAGCATAGGAATGTCAAGAAAGGTTTCAGGTTTTTCAAGATTGACGGGCTGCCTCCTGTTAAGCGCTAAGTTTTATGCCATCGGCTGGGCGCAATGAGCTCAGGGAGAATGGAGGGTAAAGGATATCTCAGCCGAATTTGTATCGGTCAAGTCAATGAACGGTTTGAGTCTTTGACCGTTCATGATGAAAGGTTCGGAATCGTGGCTGAGTGGACTGATCTTAATGGCTCCATTTCCAAAGATTCGTCAAACTAGGTAGGGTCCAATCCATTTTGATCATAGTTTTCCCGGGAATAGTTTAAGCTTGGCATCAAAGAGTAGGACCTTTTGACCAGGATGGAAGATCTTTTTTGACATGTGCTTGTCGTGAAAGGCCTTAACTTGTTCTTTGTAAATTCATGAGTTCTCATACGCGTTGTGGCGTAATTCATCGATCTCGCTCATTTGAAGCTTTCTATGGGTTCCTGCCTTAGAAAGATCTAGGTTGTAGTTCCGTATTGCCCAATAGGCTTTGTGCTCCAACTCGACAGGTAGGTGACATGCCTTCTCGTACACCAATCTGAAGGGAGATATACCTAATTGGGTTTTGTGGGCGGTCCTATAAGCCCATAGAGCTTCCGGAAGCCGGGATGACCAGTCCTTCCTGTCAGGTCGAATAGTAACCTGGAAGATTTTCTTGATCTCTCGATTTGATAGCTCAGTTAGACCATTAGTTTGGGGGTGGTATGGAGTAAAGATTTGATGTGACACCCCGTATTTGGTCATCAGTGACCTGAACTGAGCGTTAGTGAAATGGGTCCCTCTGTCAGAAATTATAGCATGTGGAATCCTGAACCGTGAGAAGATGTTCTGATGAATGAATTTGATAACTACTTTATGATCACTGGTTCAAGTCAGAATGGCTTCGATCCATTTGGACACATAGTCAACAGCGAGTAAAATGTACTCGAAGCCGTCCGAGATAGGGAAGGGTCCCATAAAATCAATCCCCCATATGTCGAAGATTTTGCATACCAGAATCGGCTGTAAAGGCATCATATCATGATGGCTGATGTTGCCCAAGGTCTGGAAACGGGTACATGCCTTACAGTGATTGTACGCATCTTTGAAATTTGTGGGCTAATAGAAGTCGCACTGGAGTACTTTCGCTGTGGTTTTATGTCTTGAAAAGTGTCCACCGCATGCCTGGTCATGGTAGAAAGACAATATGTCTTGAATTTCCACTTCCGCGACACATCGTCGAATAATTTGATTAGCATCGATGTGGAAAAGATATAGGTCATCCCAGAAGTACTACTTGGCATCGGAAAGCAATTTTTCCTTCTTGGCCTTCGACCACTCGGACGAGATCTGATGTGATGCCAGGTAGTTTACTATATCAGCAAACCATGGAAGCCCTGTATTGATAGTCAGAAGGTGCTCATCAGGAAAATGTTCTGTGATGGGTCCGGAAGGGTCGATGATTTTAGAAGGAAGGTGGGACAAGTGATCAGCTATCACGTTCTGTTTTCCCGCTTTGTCGTGAATCTCGAGGTCAAATTCTTGCAATAGCAAGATCCAGTGGATTAATCGAGGTTTCGCATCCTTCTTCGCAAGGAGATGCCTCACAGCTGTGTTATCCGAGTAAATGATAACACGAGAACCCAGGAGATAAGATCTGAATTTTTCTAGGGCAAATACTATGGCTAGCATCTCTTTCCAGTAACTGTGTAGTTACGCTGAGCCTCGTCCAGTGTTTTGCTAGCGTAGTAGATGACCATGGGTTTCCCATCAATTTTCTGCCCCAATACTGCTCCTACAGGGAAATCAGATGCATCACACATGATCTCAAAGGATTGAGACCAATCAGGGGATTGTAGGATCAGGGCTTGGGTAACTCGGTCACGGAGGATTTCAAATGCTTGAGTGCATTTCTTGGAGATTTCGAAAGGTACATCCTTAGAGAGTGGAGAGGACAGGGGGCGCACGATTTTCGAGAAATCAGGAATAAATCGATGGTAAAAACTGACATGCACCAGAAAAAATTGGATGTGCTTGATCGAGCTAGGCATAGGGAGTTTGGAAATCAAGTTCACCTTGGCTCGATCGACTTGGATGCCTTTTTCTGAAATAAGATGTCCCAGGACAATTCCTTTAGGCACCATGAAATGACTCTTTTCCCAGGAAAGAACCAGATTCACGTCAATGCACCGCCTGAGGATTCGGACTAAGTGCAGGAGACAATCGTCGAATGATTCTCCGAAAACAGAAAAGTCATCCATGAAGACTTCCAGATAATCACCTACCATATCTAATAATATGGCAAGCATGCACCGCTGAAAAGTAGCGGGTGCATTGCAGAGACTGAACGACATCCTTTGGAATGCGTACGTCCCAAAGGGTCAGGTGAAAGTGGTCTTTTCTTGGTCCTCAGGATGGATTGCCACCTGGTTATAACCGAAGTACCTGTCCAAAAAGCAGAAGAACCTATTTCCCGCTAGTTTCTCGAGGATCTAATCAATAAACGGTAGTGGGAAATGATCCTTCTTCGTGGAGGAATTGAGTCTTCTGTAATCAATGTAGACTCTCCACAAGTTCGCCACACTGGTCGGTATGACTTCTCCAGTTTCAGTTGTGATAATGGTGAGTCTTGCCTTCTTAGCCACAACCTGGATTGGACTGACCCACCGACTGTTGGAGATCAGGTAGATGATCCTTTCATCTAACCACTTAATGATCTCCTTTTTCATGACCTCCTGCAGATTAGGATTCAAACGTCTCTGCATTTCACGGGAAGGTCGTGTGCCCTCTTCGGTGTAGATATGGTGTGTGCAGTAAGAGGGGCTGATACAAGTCAAATCATTGAGAGTTAATCCAATGGCTCTACGATGTTGCTGGAGAACAGTAATCAGACGGGATTTCTAGTCAGGTGTGAGTTTGGAGTTTATAATCATAGGAAACATCTGATTTTAACCCAAAAAGACGTACTTTAGATGGTCGGGAAGAGGCTTGAGTTCCAGAACTGGGTTATTAGCAGCAACGGGCGGTTCAGGGTGTGTGTCAGGAGCAAGGGAAGGAGTTATGGGTGTATTTAGATCATGCTCAGACTCCTCTGATTGCGGGTTTTGATCTTCTTGTGGTTGATCGGGAGTAATCAGGTTATCCTCGATATACGGTTCATCAACCACGACCTTGATATCACATATTTGTTCTATAACACTGTAATTAATCCCTTGTTGGGCCTTAAACATGTCAATTTTCAGTGTTTGGTTCCCAAATTTCAGTTCTATTTGGCCCTCCTCACAATTTATATTGGCCCTAGCAGTGGCCAGAAAGGGTCTCCCTAGTATAATTGGTGTATCCCTTGGATTTTTAGGTGCATCCATGTCCAAGACTATAAAATCCACTGGGAAATAGAAATCCCGTACCCTAACGATGACATCCTCGAGTACTCCTTTAGGTGACTTAATGGATTGATTAGCTAACTGCAATGTCACCTCTGTCGATTTAAGCTCGGATTCTTCAAGGTGGTCAAGGAGGGATGTAGGTATTAGGTTTACGGAAGCCCTTAAATCTAATAAGGTTCTGTCGAATTGGGTATCACCAATGGTACATGAAATCAAGGGAGTACCTGGGTCTTTAGCCTTAGGTGGGAGTTTGCTCAAAATTACAGAGCTGGCTTGCTCTGACAGTACGATCGGACTCCCACTTTTGGTTCGCGGCTTACGCTTGGGTGTACACACGTCCTTCAGAAATCGTGCGTATGCCAGTACGTGGCGGATTGCATCCATTAAGGGGATGTTTATATGGACCTGTTCAAAGAGCTTGACCACATCCTCCTCAGGAGCCACAGGTTTGGTTATCCTCTTTCCCTTGGTCAAGGCCTCGGGAAATGGAACCTTGGTTGGTTCCTCTAGAATATGTCCAGGTTCTTGATCTGGGACAGGGGTGTCCTGGATAACTATCCTAGGACTTGGGTTACTACCAGGCTTAGAGTGGCTTGGATAAGGTGGGTCTTGAGTTGTTTTACCACTATGGGTTGTTATGGAATTTAGTCCTGCCTGGTTTTGGTTTGGGGTTGGTAAAATAGGTGGCTGCTGTTGAAATCCCACATAAGATGTCGAAGCTTCCATCCTGTCCGGTGATGGAACAGAAGGGGCCTGATAAATCATGTGGGCTTGGCTCGGATTTAGGTTCATAACGCGCCTCTAGTTTGGCATGTTATTTGGATTCGGCAGAGGTTGTGAAGGGAGTGTGCCAGGTTGGCGGGAATTCGTCATCTGGGCGAGTTGATTGCGAACCTTTGTGTCATCCTTGTGCTGTTTTTGTATTGCCGCATTCGTCTTCTGGATGTCAGCCAGAGTCTGAAGGATAAGAGTCATTTGATCTGCTTGGGTTGGCCCAGATTGATAGGTGGGGTTGGGCCGAGGCTGAGGCGGCTGATATGGATGAGGAACTTGTGGATGGGGTTGATAAGGTGGTCTTTGATTCTGAGTATTTCTCGTCCACAGGAAGTTGGGTTGATTCCGCCATCCAGGGTTATAGGTATTGGGGAATGGGTCATTCTGGATGGCGTTGAGGTCCTCGCAGGTCTGAGGAACCTCAAGAAAATCAGAGTACGAGGGTTCAGAGTTCCCCCAACTAGAGTAGATTGGGTCAGAGTTGCCTCTGGTTCTGGAGTCAGATGGGGGTGGATACGGGTCCATCCCTTGAGAAGATTACTGATAGATGTTCTGTACAGTTTCCCAGCCAAGAGGTGGCTGTGCAAACGGGTTTTGTGTAGAGGTGGCTCACCCGCGCGACCATTTCTGCTCCACAGCGCAGCGGGTGAACGCGCTTACGTGAGCGAGTGGTGTGCGATCGAGTCGCAAGGAGCGGACGAGCGAGCGTGATTGACCGCTCTATCATGATCGAGCAGTCGCATGCGCGCAATAGCGCTGACGCCGCATCGCACGCCCCCACCTCACGTGAGATCAACGCAACAAGCACGCGCAGAGGAGGCGGGCATAGAGGCGACTTAAGCTGTCCGATCTCACGATCGGATGGCTGAGATCAGCTGAACGTGGAGCACGCGTTACGCGCGAGCAGGCGAGCAACCGCGTGGGTGGCGCCCCACTACTCCCACAATGGGGCTTTAGCGACGATTTTATCTGTCACTAAAGACCCCTGATTTAATGTTTTTCAAATTAAAGCTCTCACTCCTTGCAACTATAAAAGGAGACCCCTTCCACAAGAATTTCTCATCCCTTCCTTCTCTTCTCTCCCTCTCCAAAGCTTAAGAGAAGCTTGTCCCACACCCGAGATGCTTCTCGCGAGATAAAGTCAAATTTTCATCCCCCTTTCAGAAGCGGATCATGCAACGACGACGATGTGCTGTCCCGTTCCCGTTCTTCCCACTTCGTCCTCCTTCGTCCTGCTCCGTTCCCCATCGTCCAGGCATCGTCCCGTTCGGCTTGTCCTCCAAGCGACCGTCGAGGAGGATAGTTCTCTCCCCATTCTTTTTACTGCTTTCTAGAGTAGATTTACTGCTTTCTAGAGTAGATTTACTGCTTTCTAGTGTAATCATTTTTTTTGCTTTCTAGTCGTAATATTTAGTGTAATGAACAATCCTTCTGATAATGAATTCCATGTTTATTCTACATCTCTTTTTGGTTTTTGTTTGTAATATTCTTTCTCTCTCTCATTCTCTCTCTCTTCTATTTATTGTAAATAGATAGATAGTTTCTAATCAATTATTCTGCTTCGTGACAAATAAAACAAACACGTGTTTTTAAATCAAATGTCCACCTCCCTGAGTTCGACCTGGGATTTCTATTCCGGTATAAATTTTATTTGTTGAACACAAGTTCTTCGCTTTCAAACTACAACGACAGGTTTTCAAAACCAAACACGTTAGCATAGCAACCCGTGCGTTCAACATTTTGGCACCGTTGCCGGGGAGACGATGCTCTTTGATTTTTTTTTTCACGTTTTTATAACTTACGAATCATTTACCTCACTTCTCTCCTTTCTTATTTTGATTGCAAGTACTCTTTCGAGACGAGCAAATGCGGTAGATCGGAGCAAAGTGCTGTTGAAGGTTCTGTGAGTTATCCCCCAACCTCCCACCCATTAGTTTTCATTTCATCACATAATAACACAAACATCAATCAACCTAGGTGTTCTTATAAACTCTAAGGTTAGTTTTGTTTGTTTGTTTGAGACCCACACCCGCCTCAACCTCCACATTTAAAAAGAAAAATTAAAAAAAAAATCTCACAGAGGTACACAACCTCATCTGATTTTCAGACTCAACCGGTAAATCGATCTTTGGAGCTGGTACACACATCCAAACACATAATTGAGTAGAAATCAGATTAGGTAATCATTTGTGTGACTAATTAACTGGTGCAACAGGCCAATTGTTTGAGTTGATTGGGCTGCACCACTTCAATTAAAATCAACTCATCAAGTAGCTGCTGATTAGGTTCAACTCTTAGGGATTTACCAGGCACTCCACATTCTTTTAAGTTTTAAAGGAAAATATCTTTACCTGTGCTTTCAAAACCTGGTGTGCCAACAAAACTTGTTTGAAAATACCTAAAGTTGAATCCTAAAAGCTACTAAGCAAGATTTGAATCCTAAAATTCACCACATCAAAAGTAATCTTGCTTGAAAACCACTGGTTGTGCATGCACACACACATCAATCAATCATTAAGGGCACAACCCAGATAAAGGGCCCATCACATTCCAAAGCACATTCAAACCTAGCCCTAAATAAAATAGAGTAGACATTGGCCTTAAGGATTTGACTTGCTCTTCAGAGCCTAGAACGAGATTATTTTCGATTAGTCTGTTTCTACTGTTCAATATGATGTTTAGCTAGGGGAGCAGAATCAAACGATCGCGACTAGGGGGTACACTAGGAACCGGAGGCGCAAGCCGAAGGAAGAACCTTCTCCCCAGTCCCTCCTAACTGGTTGGATTGAACAGACAGAAGTAGATTAAATCATTCCTTTTATCTCAAGTCAGGTTGTAGGAGTCTGTAGGTCTTTAGGCTAGCCCACTTAAGGACAGGTTTGATTGCTTGTATTGCAGGGTGCCTTTCTTCCTCCTGTTTCTCATGAATCTTTCCACATATTACACGCATTCCTGCTCTTTCCCTCCTGTTTTGAATTATCCTCAACCTAACGATTATCCCGACTCGTACTGTAATCAACCATCAGTTAGTTGGGATAACTCGGATTGGGGATACAGTTCTGAACCTCTGTGTTTAGGGTCTAACCCTGAACACTATAATTGTCAATTCTATCCTTCTCAGAGCCACATCGATTATAGATCGTCAACCTTTCATGAACAACCTAATACGATCTACAATCAAGAAGGATACACCGATCCTTACCCATCCTCTGATTACACTGCCTTTAGGTCATCACCACCTTTTGAACAATCCGTAATGACCTATTATCAGGAAGGGTATAACGAATCTCAATTCGTTAACTCCTCTGCACTGATCCCAAACCCACCCAACCTTGAACCAACTCATGGTTCAGGGTAACCAGGTTCAAGATAAGGTTTTGGCTAACTTGAGGAATATCATACAATCTTTAGAAGTTCATCCAATACCTTGCATTGAGAGATTGGAGCCCCTGATTGAAATGATTGATGATTTGAACAAGTATTTGTTGGATTGGCTCCAGGATGTTAAGGATAAGAACCCGGGTGAGTTTCTACTTGGGAAGTTAGCGAAATTGAGGATGAGATTTGTAGTTGCTTTAGTTCACTCGTGGGATGATTCCCAGGATGAACTCCCTTCAGGAGAGCCAATGTCAGAATCCGCTCAGGCACCTGTTGGGGGGTACACGTGTTACGAGGCTGACCAGATTGAATTAGAGCAACCAATTAAGGATGATCTGATTTCTTCACCTGAGATCCTTGAGCTGGGGTATGAGGAAACGTATGTCTCCATGGACCAGAAAGTGATGGATGATTTTGAGACATACATTAATATGGATTTCGATTTCTTTGATTCTGTTGGTGAAGATTCACGTTGCGAAGTCTCACGCGAGTTTACAGAATATGATTTTTGTGAGACGATTGGGCCTGAGGAATTTGATAGATCATTTGATAGCCAATAACTGAGGAAACTAATCTTATTAGGGCTCACATTATGGATATAGAATCACATTTTCTGATGGATTCAATCCAATGCCCTGATTGTCAGTTACACCCCATTGAGCTTATCGATGATTCTGCTTTTGAGATAACTAGACCCAAGTCAATTCTGATTCAGCCACATCTTTTAGACTTGGAAATTTCAGATGGGGTGATTAATATGCAAGAGGTCCCAGAATTTAACATTCTGATTAAGGAGGATAGGAGTTGGGAAGTTTTGATTTGGGAAGCAAACTTTGGAAGAAATAGAAGACTAAGTCTAAGGGTTCCATTTCATCTGAAACCATCAAACCAAAACCCTTATGACATTTGTTCTGAGGATGTTCAACCCAAGCACACATTCATTGATTATCCTTTTGATATCTCTATATCTCGACTTTTTGGTCTTGGGTTGCATCCTCATAAATTATAGGCCCGACCCTGCTTGCATACTGATTTTAGGTTTTGGGTAATTTTTATCTAGAACCTGAGATATTCTCGATTATGGGGCATGGGTTTGCACCACAATCTGGTCCACATTTGTGGACATCTGTTGACAGGTCAGAGGTTTCTTCTGTTTATTCTGATTTTGACGTGCACCTGTGAATTCTTTATTTCTCTTCTTTGTATGTGTGCCTAGCTGAAGGCACTAAATTTAGCACATATACGGTTCTTTTTAGTTTTTATCTCGGAGCGAACCCGATATTCACGCAATTCAGGTGCTTTCTACTCTATTCCACTCTATTTTATGTCTTTTTAATACAATGAGGACATTGTATTAGATAGGCATGGGGGATGGATATTCATCTCTGAATTTATTCGTCAGCTCCGTAGATTTGTTTTATTTTCTTTTATAAAAAAAAAAATTGAATTAGGAAAGAGAACTTGGGTTTAAGAAAATTTTCAATCTTAGGAAATACTACATTATGATCTGAACATAAAGACCCTTCAGGTCTTTGGACTTAATCAGCTTGTGTATCCACTAAAATGTGGATTTGTCTTTCGAGTCCTCGCCATCTTAATTCTATCGTAATTGGAGTAAATAAGTTTGGGTGATAAGTACATGACTTACCAACCCGCCCTCTGATTTGAGGGAACTTTAAGCCTAAAGCATCTACACATTATCTTGTCACTGACTCGTTAATCGGCGGTTCTAATGGAAATTGGGTAGCTAATGAACCTTCTAGGGTGATATGGCTGGCAAGTTATTGTGGGTAACAGCCCATAGGTAGGTTGTCCAGAGCCCAGTCATTGGACCTTTCTCTTTTTGCTGCCTTTAGGTAAATCTTAGACCAGGGAAGCCACCTACTTAAAAAAAGAGAAACGAAAGTCAAAAAGAAAAGAAAAGAAAAGAAATAAGCCACACTTCGCCGCACAAGTATGGCTGGCAAGTTATCGGCGGTAATAGCTCATCGACCGGTTGTCCAGATCCTAGCTTAATAAATGCACTGAAAATTCCTAAAACACTTAGGAAGAAGCGGAGAAGTAGAATAAATCGGGGAGATATACACTGGATTCACCCTTGTATTGACCCTGTAAAAATAAAAGTAGGGAGAAAGCTACCGGTTGTAAAGATACACCTTTAGGTAGAATTCTCTTTTTAAGGTCACCTAGAGGCGTAGAAATTCGAAGTCCATTTTTATTGCCAGTCAACGAGTCTATCACATTCACAATAAGATGCTTAGAACTTAGAGTTCTCATCAAATCTTGGGTGAGTTGAATGGCCGTAGAAAGCCACTCTTAAACCCTAAAACTTGAAAATCCAAAAAAAATTAGAAAAGAAGAAAAAGAGAAAAAGAAATTTCTTTCTTTGAATAAGGCGAGGGCTTGAGACGGTCTGTACTTTGGCAGATACCCGGGCACTATTGTGTCTTTGAAAGTTCAGATCCTAAGTAAATATTTTCTTAATGATTGAAAATAACTCAAGCCCAAATAATCCAACCTGATTCTTTTATAAATAGCATATAGTTTTTGCTAGGGACTAGCAAAAGATAGGCATGTGGGTATGATGTAAACATGTTTACATTACTTAAGATGTCTATTTATGCATGTTCTTAAGCATAGGATTGCATTGCATACTATAAATATTGCATAACATGCATCATCTTGCATTTAGATTAGTTTGAATAAAATTAAGGTTAATTGTCTCTTTTTATGTTCATGGATAGGGCAAACTTTTCATCGAGGCCTCGGATCGAGGATCCAACCGTACAGATGTGATCAGGGCGACGATTGGAGCTCAACGACTCTAAGATCGCCCTAATCAGACATCTGTAGCATCAGATAGAGATTGAGGAACTCTAAAAGATCAAGGGCTAAGATGGTGTGAATCTGCACCTCAAACGACAAATCTGACCACACAGATGGATTTGGATCGATGATCATAGCCTAACAGCGCGAAAATCGACTCAATCCGATAACCGTGGCACCATCTACATCATCCAGAAGATGGACGGCCAAGATGGCACCATGTGGCACCATCTCGGCAGCCCAAACCGGCCCAGCTGATCTTGAAGACCACCGCGCGTTAGATCTGGACCACACTATCGCGATCCAACAGCTGTGCGCAGCCGCACCTCAAAACACCTGCGCGACCATTTCTCCTCCACAACGTAGCCGGTGAACGCGCTTACACGAGCGAGCGGTGCGCGATCGAGTCGCGAGGAGTGGGCGAGCGGGAGCGATTGACCGCTTGATTGCGATCGAGCAGTCGTGCGCGTGCAATAGCATTGACGCTGCATCGCACGCCCGCGCCTCACGTGAGATCAGACTCGACAAGCACGCGCAGACGAGGCGGGTGGAGAGGCAACTTAAGCCATCCGATCGTGAGATCAGCTGAACATGGAGCACGAGTTACGTGCGAACAGGCGAGCAGCTGCACGGGCGACGCCGCACTACCCCCACGATGGGGCTTTAGCGATGGTTTTATCCGTTACTAAAGACCCCTAATTTAATGTTTTTCAAATTAAAATGACTAAATTACCCTCACTCCTTGCAACTATAAAAGGAGACCCCCTCCACATGAAATTCTCATCCCTTCCTTCTCTTCTATCCCTCTCCAAAGCTCAAGAGATGCTTGTCCCACACCCGGGATGCTTCTCGCGAGATAAAGTCAAATTTTCGTCCCCGTTTCAGAAGCGGATCCCGCGACGACGACGACGTGCTGCCCCATTCCCGTTCTTCCCGCTTTGTCCTCCTTTGTCCTGCTCCGTTCCCCGTCATCTAGGCGTCATCCCGTTCGGCTCGTCCTCCAAGCGACCGTCGAGGAGGATATTTCTCTCCCCATTCTTTTTACTACTTTCTAGAGTAGATTTACTACTTTCTAGAGTAGATTTAATGCTTTCTATTGTAATCATTTTTTTTGCTTTCTAGTCATAATATTTAGTGTAATGAATAATCCTTCTGATAATGAATTCCATGTTCATTCTACATCTCTTTTTGATTTTTGTTTATAATATTCTTTCTTACTCTCTCATTCTCTCTCTCTCTTCTATTTATTGTAAATAGATAGATAGTTTTTAATCAATTATTCTACTTCGTGACAAATAAAACAAATGCGTGTTTTTAAATCAAATGTCCGCCTCCCTGAGTTCGGCCCGGGATTTCTATTCCGGTATAAATTTTATTTGTTGAACATGAATTCTTCACTTTCAAACTACAATGACAGGTTTTCAAAACCAAACACGTTAGCGTAGCAACCCGTGCGTTCAACATGGCTCGCTGCAGATGTTGAGTCAGCTCATCCACCTTCTTCTCAATGATAGAGACCTTGTCCAACCGACTGGCCATTAGTTCCAAGTTGACGGATGCGGACAAGCCCTGCGTCTCATGTGCTCCCCTTGGATTCATCGATGCGTGGGCATTCGTTCGGTCGAATAAGCCCATGTAGTCATTATTGATGGAGATCTCACACATATTCTCAAGAATCTCCCATATGGTGTCTTCGTGTTGACCAATGATATTTCCTTTGCAGGTTGCATTGATGAATAAACGAATGTCTTCACGGAGTCCCTAGTAAAAAGACTGGACTTGTTCCCATTTAGGAACTTCATGATGGGGGCACTTCCGCATGAGATCCAAGAAACGGTCCCATGCCTCATGAAGAGGTTCTCCAGATTGCTGAGTGAAGTGTGTGATCTGGTGGCACAAGGCATTCGTCCGACCAACGGGGAAGAACTTTTTCAAAAATTCGGACTACAGTTCAACCCACGTGTTGATTGGACGCATCTGAGTCTGATACCAATGGGCTACCTTGTCCATGAGGGAGAAGGAAAACATCTTCATAAGAAGAATATCCCGATTTTGTACATCTGACTCGATGGTCTGGGCTAGATGTTTGAGTTGTTTGATGTGCTGGAAGGGATCCTCGGAGTTAAGTGCACGAAACTTTGGAATAGCATGAATCATGTTGGGCTTGAGTTCGGAATCAGGACCTCCAGTTAGGATTTGGACTCGAGGCTTGATCGCCACCGCAGCGGGATTATAGTGATCTGGCATCATAGGACGTTGCGGTGAGTTTACAAAGTTCTGAAATAGATCATTCAGGCGCTGGAGTTGGTGTTCAAGATTGTTCTCTTCTTCAATTGGTTGTGCCATGATGATGGAAGAAGGAGAATTTGGTTTTGATGAATCAGAGGAGATGTCTATGTGGTGGAGTTGCTGCACAAACATGGACGTCAAGGCTTGGCCTCGATGGGAGTGGGTTGCTAAAGGAGGTCTTAAGGATGGTCTCAAGGACCTCCTACCAAAAATGCACTAATGGTTTAGACGAGATTAGAATGTGCTTGACCCAATCAAGAGACCCAAAAAGTTTGGATGACTATAGAGGTTCGGGGCGAATGATACCCCTTAGTCAGAAAAGTCGTCCACCTGAGAAATACCTGGGCAGCCAGAGAGGGAGAGTCCCGCAAAGACCCCTACACGGTAGAGCGTCCCCACGAGTTACAGGGTTTCCCCCACTCGACCTCTCTTGTCATTGAGATTCCAAGTAGACTAGAATGGGGACCTTGACCTCTTAAGTCTACCACTTTTATTTAAGATCAAAGGTGCTTAGGGTTCCACTTGAACTTTAGATGTTTTGAGTGCAAAAGTGACCTAATTTCATGGTTGGTTGACCCAACAAGAGGTCAACTTTACCTATTTGTCCTTTGAGAGCTTTAGGTCTTTTCTTTTAGGGTTCAAGTGAAGTTGAGAGCTTGAATTTTTAGGGTTTCTCTTGAATAAGTCTTTTCAATCAAGGTTTAGGCACACCTCTTTTTGGAAATTTGATTCTTGCTTAGAAAAGATTTGTCTCTAAAACCCTAAATTGGAATCCTTAATTTGGCTCTAAGTTTGGTCCAATTTAGTTGCCACAGATATGGTATCTAGGGCTCAATCAAGAAGGTGGCAGCACTAGTTACCTTAAATGGATGCACAATTCAAAATTTGTTGAAATCAAAATCAGGCAACTTTTGTGAATTAGCTAAATATGGAAGGCATGTAGCCCTAAATTGATTTTTACCTTGTTTTTCCTTTTCAGAATGAGGGGATTAAGAGAAAGGGCTAATCAGAGATTATCTGCCCCGGGTGTGGTTGTTGTGCGGCTATTTTCTTTTGAATCTTCTCCCCTGAAACAATCACAACAAAAGATATAGATCAAGTTAGTATTGAATCAGAAGTTGTGATCAAGATTTCTAAATCGCTTGTTGCTCCTCGGCAATGGTGCCAAAATGTTTACAAGGCGAAATTGGGTTTTAAAATAAAGCATTGTAATATAGTCAAGATAGCTTTGAAAACAAATGAATTTTATTACTCGAAAAATGTAAATCCGAGGTCGAACACAGGGTGCAAATTGGGGTTAAAAAATCAATAACACAACTGTCAAATTTGATATAATATGAAATGAAGAATCAAAGTTATAATGCAAGAAATATAATGTCAATGTATATAGAAGCACAAAAAAAAATAAGGACGTCTAATTTTGAAAATCAGACGTCTTAAATATCAAGTGCTACAGTGCTGCTCTTCTTTGTCTTATGTCTGATCTCTTTCTTTTCTTTCTTCTGTTGACGGCCTTCTTTCTTCTTGGCTCTTTCTTCTTCTTCCTCTTCTCTGATTTCTTCTTTCTTTGCTCTGGCCCTTGTCTTCTTCTTCTTCTTTCTCCTTCTGTCTCTGTCTTCAACTCTTCTTCAGCCTTGCTTTCTCTTCAGCCATGCCTTCTCTTTCCTTAGCTTCTCTGGTTGCCTCTTCTTCTTCCTTGTCTCCCTCTTCTTCTTCTTTATTTGGCTTCCTCTTTTTCTCCTGAGAGTAAAACCTGCCCCTACCCTGCCCATGATCTCTCTTCTTCCTTCTCTCTTAAGCTTGCTCTCCCAGAGCCTTCTCGGGTTAACGGGTCGGGTATGCGTGCTCGGGACCAGACCCACCGGCATGCGTGGTGGGAGAGGAGTGCACGGGTTAGTCGGGTATATGTGCCAGAGCCAGGTTCGCGGGTAGTGGGTCGCGGACGAGGCGGTGGGTGAGAGGGACCTCACCCCGTGGTCAGGAGGCAATGAGCCTATGCAACTTTTTCACTTTATTTAGCTGCGCCCGCTCACAATCTTCCGAGGTGGGACTAAATGTCCCACCTTCTTTGCAGGCGCCCCCGTAGCAAATGTCTTCATGAATTGCAGCAGCTGCGTGGGATGTTGACTCCAATTGCTGGGTTGAGAGTGTGCGCGAAGGAAGTCCACACAGCCTGGGACTTGGAGCCTGGTGCCTGGAGTCCTGGACGAAGTTCTCGAGCTTGCTTCATGCTCTGTCAATGGCGGTGAAGATTTGATCCTTGTCAACAAGAAAATGGCCTTGTGGCCTTGACAAAACACGTAGGAAGCTTTGCCTGAGCACGGCGAAGGTGGTACGGTGGTCGGCGTGGCACGGGGTGGCTTGAGCATGCTTGCCTAGGTCACCCTGTGCGTGCGAATATGGGTGTGCTCGGGGGGTGTTCTGGGGGTTTGTCGTAGTGAATGGAATGAGGGTTGAGGGTCAGTGAGGCGTGGTTGTGCTCGTGAGGTAGTTGGTGAAGTGGATGGAAGCGTGGAGCGGCGGGAACACCTCGCTAGTGGTCTGGCCAGAGGTGGAGTAGGTGAAGGTGGTTTGCGAATGTCGAGGCAGATATGCAGAAATAAATGAGAGAAAAAGGATGAGAAGAGAGAGTAGACTTATCTGAGAGGGAATAGACGAAGGGAGATGCGGAGGAGGAGGCTGACTCGTATTTGCAGTCGCCAGAGACGAAAGTCCCAGTGGGAGGAAGACGACAACTACAAGAGGGTAGCTGGAGCATTGGCTGGTGCGGCGCAACGTGGACGAAAGGGATAAAGGTAACTCTGCCACTGATATTGTGGCAGAGTGACAAGAGAGAGAGATAAGGGTCACCGGAGCTTGCTAGGTGGTTGACCGGAGGGGAAGAGAGGAATTTAGGGGGTATCTCAGGCTAATTCAAGCTTGGGATCTGCGGAAGGATCATGGGAGGCTTTTATAAGCCTTGGCAGGAGGTCTTGTGCTTGGAAGCCAAGCTTCCAAGCATGGGCAAGTCATCGGAGATGGAAGGTCAAAAGGACCCAAATCTCTCATGCATTCGCATGAGAGATTGGGTGCAAGTTAGGGCTTCAAATTAGGTTCACATGAGAGGGGATTTCTCAGAGAATCTCCCTTTCAAATTTGAAAGGGATTCTCTGAGGAATCAGGGAGTTCTTTCCCTTGAATCCTCGCCGGAGTAGGATTTCCTCAGTTGTAATAGTGGAGGGACCTAATTGCAAAGAACGATGAGGAAATTAGGGGGCTTCTGTAAAGGTTTTCAAAAGTTAGGGGTATAAATGTAATTGGGATGGACTTGTTTGCAAAGTAGGTCAAGGTGAATTCCCCTTAGGTCCAAATTTTGGTACAAACCTAATTTGGACCTGAGGAATCCAATGGTGAAGTTGGATTTTATGTTTGACCACGTTTGACTGGGTAATTTACACAAAAATCTAATTTAGGGCAAACATTTGACTAGGACCCCTATTTAGGTCAAAATAGGTTCTAAGGGCCAAATTGAAGGTGTTAAACCCTAGAGGATATTTTTCCATGAATTTTAGAGGATTTAGGTGAATTTTATCCTGACCAAAACCTTGTTAGATTAAGTGGGTCTATTTTAGGATTACAAGAAGTCATTTAATTCCCAGATTTCACATGAACCCTTTTTTGTTTGAACCAACCCACTTTTTATCTTGTTAAGACCATTTGACCTATGTTTAGCCCATGAGAAATCCCGTTGTTGCACTGCAATGGTAAAATTACAGTTTTACCCCTTATTTCTTATTTTTCTCTCAGAAGGGCTATTTCTTGAGTTAGGACCTCCAGTTGGTTATGTAGGAGCTTTTGTTCTCTTTTCTGGGTCAAAATGAGCTAATTAGGGTTCATCATGGTGTTCCCATCAGAGGGTGGATATGAGTCCATCCCTTGGTAAGAGTGGTGATAAATGTTATGCACAACCTCTTTACTGGAGACTGGTTACGCATCCATGCTTTGCTGTGCTGATGTGGCTCTGTGTAGATGTCGAGTCAATTCATCCACCTTATTTTTGATAATAGAGACCTTGTCTAGGCAACTAGCCATCAGTTCCAGATTGATGGATGTGGACAAGCCTCGTGTGCCCTTGCGTGTTTGTCAATGCACGGGTAGTCGTCCGATCGAACATACTCATAGATCCATTGTTTATGGAGTTCTCACACATATTCTCGAGAATATCCCAAACAGTATCTTCATGTTGACCCATGATGCTTCCACCACAGGTTGCACTGACAAAGAGCTTGATCTCATCAGGGAGCCCATGGTAAAATGACTGGACTTGTTCCCACTTTGGAACTCCATGATGGGGGCATCTCTACACGAGATCCAGAAAGCGATCCTATGCCTCATGAAGTGGTTCTCCCGGATTTTGCATGAAGTGCGTGAACTGATGCCTTAAAGCATTTGTCCAACCAACGGGGAAGAATTTCTGTAACAATTCAGTTTGGAGTTGCCCCAATGTGTTGATTGGATGGGTCAGAGTCTGAAACTGTTTACAGAAGACGAAAGTCGAAAGTGAAGAGTGGAAGTGGAAAAGTGTCCCCGGTAATGGCACTGAAATGTTAAGACGTCGAGATTGGGGTTTATAAAATAAATGCTACGCCGTAGTATAGTTGAAATCGCCTTGTAAACAAATAAGAAGTTTTATTACTCAAATGTTGAGTCCGAGGTCGAACACAGGGAGCAAATGGAATTTATTCACTAATCTCAATCAATGTAATTTGAACACTTAAATATACTCAAAATCTAATTTAGAGTATGATGCAGGAGTTTATGAATACTAAAATATAGCAAAATAAAGAGATTGAGAAGAATAGGGCAAAAAGTCTACTTGTCCTTCTTCTTTAGCTTCTTTCTTCTTTCTTTTCTTCTTCTTTAGTCTTCTCTTTTCTTTCTTTCCTTCTTCTTCTTTCTCTTCTTTCCTTTAGCTTTGGCTCTTTCTTCTTTTCTCTGACTTTCCTCTACGTGCTTGCCTCATCTTCTCCTTTTCCTCTTTGACTTTGGCCTTCTTCTTCCTTGCTGCCTTGATTTCTCCTTCCTTCTTCTTCCTTGGCATTGGCTTCTCTACCTTTCTTCTTCTTCTTCTTCTTCTTCTTCTTCTTCTGTTCTTTGGCCTTCTTCGTTTCTGACTTCTCTTCTTCCTTCTCTTTCTTTCCTTCAACTTTGCCTTTTCTTCTTTTCTTCAACCGCACCTTCTTAGCTACAGTCCATTCTTCTTCCTTCCTTGTCTTCTGCCTTGATTTCTCCTTCCTTCTCTTTTCTTCTTCAGCAGCGCCTTCTTCTTCCTTCTTCAGCCTCTGCCTTTAAGTCCTTCTTAGCTTTTCCTGCCATCAAGCATTGGCTCTTCTTTCCTTAGCTTTTCCTCAGCGGCTTCCTTCCTTCTTTCCTTCTTCGTGCCATGCACACATGAGAGTGCAAAACCTACCCCTACCCTCCCCTGCGTACACTCTCTCTCTATTTCTCTCTCATGTTTACTCTCCTAGAGCCAGCCAATCGAGTATTCGGGTCAGGTCATGTGCACCTGGGTCCAGGCGCACCGGCGTGGGTGGTGCGCGAGGAGTGAGGGGTTAAAAGGGTCGGTCAGCCAGGTCTGTGGAGGCGTGGGTCGCGGACGAGGCAGGTGAGCATGGGCAAGGGGACCTCACCCCGTGTTCTGAGGCGAAGAGAAGGAAACACAAATTCAATTTATCTTGCTCACTGCACTCCTGACTTTCCGAGGTGGGACTAAAAGTCCCACCCGCTTTGCTAGTGCCCGCAGGTGAGGTGCTGCCTAATTGATGTGGCTGGATGCTCTCTCAAAGCCCGTTCTCTGTCTGGATGTGTGCGCGAGACTAACCCACGTCACCTGGACCTGGAGACCTGGAGCAATGCGACCTGGAGCGAAGATACAAGCTCCTTGCTCGTGCTCCAATGGCGGAAAGGGGGGTGAACCTGGGATCACTCAATTCAGCCTTGCGACCTCATCAAACCACATGGGGAACTTCGTCGTGTCACGACGAAGTTGAAGCAGTGGGTGGCTGGTTGCGGGGTGGCCTAGGCGTGTGTGCCTAGGTCGCTCTGTGGCCATTGTGATGGGTGTGTTCGGTGGGCACTTGGGGAGGTGATGGCGGTCGATGGAGATGTGGATGAGGATCACTGGATGATGGTGGAGGTTCTAAGGTAGGTAGCGAGGTGTGTGGATGGGTGGAGTGACGGATTCGCCTCATCGGTGGTCTGCCGGAGATGAGGACGATGGTGGTGGTCTGCGGTGTCGAGGGGATAAAAATAGAAATAAAGGAGGGTGAAATAAAGAGAGGAGAGAGGGGAATTGATTTAACCTAATTAAAGAACGAAATGAGGGAGGATGGTGGATGGTTCGTACCTACTGCCGTTGGAGAAGAAGCTTCCAGTGGAGGGAGAACGGCGACGATGAAGGGCCTGGAGGCGTGCGCGGGTATTGCGCGATGCGGAGGAAGGAGGTGAAGATGGCTCTGCCACTGGTATTGTGGCAGAGAAACGAGGAGGAGGAGGAGTCGTCGGAGCCCGCTGGACACTTGGTCGGAGGAGAAGGGAAGAAATTAGAGGTGGTTCTCCAGCCAAGACAAGCTAGTTTTGAGCGGTCGGAGATGGGGGTCCTTTTATAGGTACTAGCAGGGGCTCTTGTGCTCAAGCTTCCAAGCGTAAGAATCCTCATTGGAGAAGGAATGTGAGACATACCCATATCTCTCATGCGTTCGCACGAGAGATTGGGTGCAAATCAGATCCTGGAATTGCATTCAGACGAAAGGGAATTCCTTAGAGAATCTCCCTTTCAAATCTGAGAGGAGATCTCTGAGGAATTAGGGAGAAATCCCCCTCAATTCCTCGCCGGAGTAGGACTCCTCCACTGTAATGGTGGAGGGACCTAATTGCAAAGGGTGGCGAGGAAGATAGGAGGGTCTGCACAATAGTTTTCAAAAGCTAGGGGTCAAAATGTAATTGGGTGGACTGTTTTGCAAAGTAGGTCAAGGTGACCTCCCCTTAGGTCCAAATTTTGGTATAAACCTAATTTTGATCTAAGGAATTCAATGGTGAAGTAGGATTTTATGTTTGACCACGTTTGACTAGACATTTTACATAAAAACCCAAATTAGGTCAAATAATTAGCTAGGACCCTTATTTAGGTTAAAATAGGTTTCAAAGGCCAAATTGAAGGTTCTAAATCCTATAGGGTATTTTTCCATGAATTTTAGAGGGTTTAGTTGATTTTTATTCTGACCAGAACCTTGTTGAATTAAGTGAGTCTGTTTTAGGGTTACAAGATGTCATTTAATCTTTAGATTGCACATGAACCCATTTTTGATTGAACAAACTCACTTTTCCTCTTGTTAAGTCCAATTGATTCATGTTTATCTCCTGAGAAATCCCATTGACGTACTGCAATGGTAAAATTGTAATTTTACCCTTTGTTTCATGTTTTCTTCTCAGAACAGTTCTTCCTTGAATTAGGCCCTTCTCTAGGTTATGTAGGAGCTTTTATTCTCTTTTCTAGGTTAAAATGAGCTATTTAGGGCTCATGATGATGTTCTCATCATACCCCCATGCGTAGCTTTTGCTAGTCCCTTAGCAAAATTTCAAGGTTTTAACTTCTGTTCTATACCATGAGTTTCATTCACCAGTTATGATAAGTGCTTTTCTTCTTTCTTTTGATTAGGTTAGAATGCCGACAGTAGGCCTAGAGGTACTCAAGTATTAACCAAGATCCAGACCTGACCAGCTTTAGCCTCGTTCCTCCGCGAAGATTTTTAAGGCTCGCAGGAACTATCCTAAGGTTCATAGGACTTCGCGGTTAGAGCACTTATGCTTGAGACATATTTTAGCCTTGGTTCAGTTTGCAATGCATTTTTGTAAGAGAGAGACAGAGGATTTACTTGTTTGGAGAGTTTTCTCTCTCTTTTCTTTTTATTTCTAGCTTTAGATTGGCTTCTCAACATGGTCTGTATCGAATTCGTCGTCCCCATCATCAATCCTCAAAGGTCCCTAGCAATTGATGCTTCGTAATAGCACTGCCCATGGCAACCCCCAGAACCCTGGCTTTCGAGATTTCAAGATAATCCTACCCATTGGTGTTCTGTACCCAAATCCAGACCCTGGCAATCGACATTTCATGATAATGCATCCATGGTATCTGGACCAGTAGAGTGCTTACGTGCCCCCAGTAGGATATGTAAATATACTAGGAGACAAGCACCAAGGAGATGATATGTTGTTACGCATCTTCGAGGGGAATTTCTTGCCTCTCCACGCTGGGAACTCGTCCAAATCAACTTGTGTTGATTGGCCGCTCCTAATCTAGGCAACTTTTTTCAGAATACTTAAATGCTTTTGCGCGATTTTGATAGTTATGCGCACTGAACCAGACTGTGTGTGGATTGGGGTGCTTAGGTTACCGAGTCCCGCAAACTGAAGGTCAGTTAACGAGGCCGAATACTCCCTAAGCCTTAGACCTAATACTTAAGCTTCGCATTTTCCTCAACCTCTTGAGGATTATCCAGATCTTAGCAGATACTTGAATTTTTAAGCCTAAGAGTCTAGCCCAAAAGGCCTAAGATCAGCGTTCCTACTAATCTCTTTTTGTGTCTCATTAGCATTTTATTCTTTTCATTTTTCCTTTCCTTGATGTGGTCTACAACTTTGATTAATCCCTTAATCTCTTACTAATGACTATCTCTTTTTCTTTTTTTATTTTGTGCTCCTTTTTTTCTTTTTGCTCTTTCCATCCTCATGTTTAGTGACTTCAAAATTTTCTCTCCCCTCCTCCATTTCTTTGTTCTTTTTTATAATTTTCTATTTTTTTGGTATTTTTGACATATGTGAATTTTTTGTGAGAATCCTTCTGACTTTTCTTGGTTTCTGTATGTATGCACTTTACCACCCCCCCATGCCTAAGTTTTGCAATGTCCTCATTGTAAACGGAGGGTGTGAAACAATATTGGGTCTAGGGACTTGAACAGGATACATCGGGTGGGCGAATGGGTCAGGAAATGACTGATGTGGACGATTACAAGCTCTGGCATGTGTACTAGAGGTGGGATCGACTGTCTAAGGCTGAACTCAGGGTGCAATAGATGTGGAGTACAGATGGATAATTAGACAGATCTTGAGTTTTTGGAATGATGGGTTGCCTCCCGTTAAGTGCTAAATTCAACTCCTTCAGCTGAGCGGAAAATGGGATGGAGAGGGAGTGGTCAAATCAGCAGAGTTTTGTAGAACAAGCACCTTGATTAAGAGCCTGGTTGGTCCAACCAGGTGCTTGTTAAGATCAATAGGTTGATGAAGCAGCCCAAACCCTATTAGTCTGGTGGATTGATAAATGTAGATCAACAGATGTGGAACCCACCATATGCTATGCGGCTCGGATGGATACGGAAGTGTAAACTTAGGTTTTGGCTGAGTCGAATCAGCCCGGTCAGAGTAGGGATCCTCGAAGTAATCATTGAATGGTGTGGAAACCCTACACGGGTGATCAGGAAATGGAGCATGGTTTTCAGTCTGATCAATGTTTGATACCCGATGTATGTGTGGAGTTGAATCATCTGCAAACGTTTCAGTGAGAGTAGAATCAGAATAGAAATTGAGTTCGGTTGCGGGTCGGGGTTGGAAACAGATTTTGATAGGTTCTGTATATTTGGAAGAGGTGGATTCAATGAGAATTGTGTATGAGGCCTCTTCTAAAAAGAAGTTACAGGTGGTCTCATGTAGAGAGTCCTCATAGTAGCTTTCAAAATGAAAAGTGAATGCCTGAAGAGTGTCTATAGGATAGGGAAATCTGAATCGAGAAAAGATTCGAACTCTAGGTTGCAATCACTCTCGGCATTTTCTGGTTTTGATTCTTGAGGATCGAAAATAAATGATTCCATGTCATTGGAACCTGAACTTAAATCAGTGATCTCTGGAATCGGGACCTCGGAGTTAGAGTTGGAGACTGAATCATGTGAGCTGAGATCATAGAGTGGCTTGTTGTATTCAGGAAGTAGATTTTCTCCGAAATCATGGTAAGATTTGAAATTGTCGAAGATATTGTGAAAATCAAATTCTGAATGAGATTCGAGATCATGAGTTCCACCATAGAATAAATCACATGATGTAGCTTTAGCAGCCTGATTGGGGTCTAGCTTATATGTAAATTCTGAGCTCAAACAGTGTCCTTATCTGATCTAAGCTCAAGTTCAAGGGTTGTGGGCAAGACCCAATCAACACCCCACTCGTCCAACTCCTCAGTTTCTGTATCGTAAATTGGTGTGACTTCTGAAAAATTGATTTGATCCTTTGAGGATGTTGGAGAGGGATATTCATCAAATAGAGGCCCAAAATCATACTCTTCATTGAAAATTTGATCTTCTTCATACGGGGCCTCGTAATCTTCCCAATAAGTCTCAGATCCAAATTCTAGGCTTAGGATGTGGGTTGAATCACTAGAATCTAGGTCTGAATTACCTTCGAGGGTCACCTTATCAGAATAAGGGGTAGGATTTACACCCTCGAGAGGTTCAGTTCTAATCTCATTATTGCACGAATCTTGGAATTCTATGCTTGGTGATCCAGTTTCTAGGGTTGGGACAACATTGTGTTTTCTTGCAATTGGAACTTCCCAACCTTCTTCATTATCAGGTACATTGTACTCCATCTGGGATGGGAATCCATAACGGCTCTGTGCCTCAAACCCAAGATCTGGGAAATCAGATTGATCTTCGATATTGTTCCAAGATGGTCCATCATCTGTCTGGGGCATGTACGGATATTTCTGATCAATAATTTGTTTCAATAATATCATCATCTCTTCCCATTTTTCAAGATCATCTTGGTGTTGTTCCCATAGTACAGGATTTGTCATGCATTGAAGATATTCAAAATTGTGCAATTTTTCTATCTCAATGTATCCTGTGATGAGAATGTCTCAGGTTGATCCTTTTGTGGCTTCTGTTAGTAAAACTTGGGCACAGTTTATGATGAAGGTTGTGGTTGTTGGTACATTAACCTGAATGTCTTCTATTGGCGTTGAGGGTTTATATTCAATTTCATAGAAATCAAGGGCATCCTCAATCATCCTATCTCTCATGGATCTCTGTGATTCAAGTGTCTTGAATGGTAATCCTAAGTAGTTTGGTTGCATATTTGGATCAGATGGTGGAATCAAGATGTGGAATCAGAATTTGGATCAAGATGTTGAATCAAGTTGTGAAGCGATAAAATCTGAGTAGAGTCCCACTGAAAACTTTATGTGTGTGCTCTAAAGAGAAGAGATGCGGGATTGGATGTTTTTGACCCAATCGAGGCACCTAAAGATGTTTGGATGACTATGGAGGTTCGGGACAGATGATACCCCTAGATCAGAAAGTCATCCACCTGAGAATTACCTAGGCAGCCAGAGAGGGAGAGTCCTGCAATGACCCCTACACGGTAGAGCGTCCCCACGGGTTACAGGGTTTCCCCCACTCGACCTCTCTTGTCACTGAGATTCCAGGTAGACCAGAATGGGGACCTTGACCTCTTAAGTCTATCACTTTTAGATTCAAGGTGCTTAGGGTTTTCTCTTGAACTTTAGATGTCTTGGTGTTGTGACCTAATTTGGAGGTTGGTTGACCCAAGGGGTCAACTTCACCTGACCTGCCCTAATGATGGCAGAATGATTTTAGGTCAAGACCTAGAAATCACCCTGATTTGACTCCTAGGTTATTAGGTCCAATGTTTTTAATATTCAAGTGATTTTAGAGCTCAATTTTAGGGTTTGTCTTGCTTAGATCTTTTCAATCAAGGGCTTGGGTAGCACACTGATGTGGGTGGGTTCATTTCCTTTTATGAAAGCATGTGTGAACTAGCACTCCGAAACCCTACTGTAGAAACCCTAATTTGGTTCTATTTCCAATCCTCTTTGCTTTTCACAAAAGTTCTCTTTGGACTTTAAAACAAGTGTGTAGTCTGCGGAGATTTAGAAATTAAGCATGATCCCTAATATGCACAGGAATTTGTGGGATAGGATCTCTAAAAATTGCTTCAACTTCAATAAGTTTTGGAAAATTTTGCAAAATTAGGAAACTTTTTCCTTAAAGATGGTAATCACTATAAAAGAAGGCAGTTGATTCCTAATTGATTACTTCCTTTTATCTTCCCAGGATTAGGAGGTGGATTTAGGAAGAAGAGAGATTACCTACCCTGGAGTGGTTGACTTGCGCGGGAGATCTTCTCGTGAAATACCATGCAAGATCACAACAAAACAAAATAGGGCAAGTTAGTGTTCAAATATAATCAAAACTAATGTAGAGACTAGTGATAAATAGCGTGTTGCTCCTCGGCAACGGCGCCAAAATGTTAAGATAGCAAGATCGGGGTTTATAAAATAAATGCTGCGTCGTACTATAGTTGAAATCGCCTTGTAAAAAAATAAGAAGTTTTATTACTCGAATGTTGAGTCCGAGGTCGAACACAGGGAGCAAATGGAATTTATTCACTAATCTCAATCAATGTAATTTGAACACTTAAATATACTCAAAATCTAATTTAGAGTATAATGCAAGAGTTTATGAATACTAAAATATAGCAAAATAAAGAGATTGAGAAGAATAGGGCAAAAAGTCTACTTGTCTTTCTTCTTTAGCTTCTCCTTTCTTCTTTCTTTTCTTCTTCTTTAGTCTTCTCTTTTCTTTCTTTCCTTCTTCTTCTTTCTCTTCTTTCCTTTAGCTTTGGCTCTTTCTTCTTTTCTTTGACTTTCCTCTACGTGCTTGCCTCATCTTCTCCTTCTTTTCCTCTTTGACTTTGGCTTTCTTCTTCCTTGCTTCCTTGATTTCTCCTTCCTTCTTCTTTGGCCTTGGCTTCTCTGCCTTTCTTCTTCTTCTTATGTTCTTTGGCCTTCTTCGTTTCTGACTTCTCTTCTTCCTTCTCCTTCTTTCCTTCAGCTTTGCCTTTGCTTCTTTTCTTCAACCGCACCTTCTTAGCTTCAGTGCATTCTTCTTCCTTCCTTGTCTTCTGCCTTGATTTCTCCTTCTTTCTCTTTTCTTCTTCAGCAGTGCCTTCTTCTTCGTTCTTCTTCAGCCTTTGCCTTCAAGTCCTCCTTAGCTTTTCCTGCCCTCAAACTTTGTCTCTTCTTTCCTTAGCTTTTCCTCAACGGCTTCCTTCCTTCTTTCCTTCTTCCTACCCTACACACACGAGAGTGCAAAACCTACCCCTACCCTCCCCCACATACACTCTCTCTCTATTTCTCTCCCAGGTTCGCTCTCTTAGAGTTAGCCAATTGGGTATTCAGGTCAGGTCACACGCACCTTGGTCTAGGCGCACCGATGTGGGTGGTGCGCGAGGAGTGTAGGGTTAAAAGGGTCTGTCAACCAGGTTCGCGAAGGCGTGGGTCGCGGACGGGGCGGGTGAGCGTGGGTGAGGGGACCTCACCCCATGTTCTAAGGCGAAGAGAAGGAAACACAAATTCAATTTACCTTGCTCATCACACTCCTGACTTTCCGAGGTGGGACTAAAGGTCCCACCCGCTTCGCTAGCGCTCGCAGGTGAGGTGCTGCCTAATTGATGCGGTTGGATGCTCTCTCCAAGCCCGTTCTCTATTTGGATGTGTGCGCGAGACTAACCCGCGTCACCTGGACCTGGAGACCTGAAGCAATACGACTTGGAGCAAAGATACAAGCTCCTTGCTCGTGCTCCAATGGTAGAAAGGGGGGTGAACCTGGGATCACTCAATACGACCTAGTGGCCTCATCAAACCACATGGAGGTTCGTCGTGTCACTGCAAAGGTGAAGCGGGGGTGGTTGGCCGCTGGGCGGCCTAGGCATGCGTGCCTAGGTTGCTCTGTGAACTGTTGTGATGGGTGTGTTCGGTGGGCACTTAGGGAGGTGATGGCGGTCGATGGAGATGTGGATAAGGATCAGTGGATGATGGCAGAGGTTCTGAGGTAGGTAGCGAGGTGTGTGGATGGGTGGAGCGATGGATTCACCTCGCCGGTGGTCTGCCGGAGATGAGGACAATGGTGGTGGTCTGCGGCGTCAAGGGGATAAAAATAGAAATAAAGGAAGGGGAAATAAAGAGAGGAGAGAGGGGAATAGATTTAACCTAATTAACAGACGAAAGGAGGGAGGATGGCGGACGGCTCGTACCTACCACCGTCGGAGAAGAAGCTTCCAGTGGAGGGAGAACGGCGACGATGAAGGGGCTGGAGGCGTGCACGCGAGTATTGCGTGATGAGTAGGAAGGAGGTGAAGACGGCTCTGCCACTAGTATTGTGGTAGAGTGACAAGAAGGAAGAGGAGGAGTCGCTGGAGCCTCCTGGACACTTGGTCGGAGGAGAAGGGGAGAAATTGGAGGTGGTTCTCCAGCCAAGCCAAGCTGGTTTTGAGTAGTAGGAGATGGGGGTCCTTTTATAGGTACTGGCAGAGGCTCTTGTGCTTGGAAGGCAAGCTTCCAAGCACAAGAATCCTCATTGGAGAAGGAATGTGAGAGATACCCATATCTCTCATGCATTCGCATGAGAGATTGGGTGCAAATCAGATCCTAGAATTGCGTTCAGACGAAAGGGAATTCCTCAGAGAATCTCCTTTTCAAATCTGAGAGATCTCTGAGGAATCAGGGAGAAATCCCCCTCAATTCCTCACCGGAGTAGGACTCCTCCGCTGTAATAGTGGAGGGACCTAATTGCAAAGGGTGGTGAGGAAGATAGGGGGTCTGTGTAATAGTTTTCAAAAGCTAGGGGTCAAAATGTAATTGAGTGGACTATTTTGCAAAGTAGGTCAAGGTGACCTCCCCTTAGGTCCAAATTTTGGTGAAAACCTAATTTTGACCTAAGGAATCCAATGGTGAAGTTGGATTTTAGGTTTTACCATGTTTGACTAGACATTTTACACAAAAACCCAAATTAGGTCAAATAATTAGCTAGGACCCCTATATGGGTCAAAATAGGTTCCAAAGGCCAAATTGAAGGTTCTAAATCCTAGAGGGTATTTTTCCATGAATTTTAGAGGGTTTAGCTGATTTTTATCCTGACCAGAACCTTGCTGAATTAGGTGAGTCTGTTTTAGGGTTACAAGATGTCATTTAATCTTTAGATTGCACATGAACTCATTTCTGATTGAACCAACTCACTTTTCCTCTTATTAAGTCCAATTGACCCATGTTTAGCCCCTGAGAAATCCCGTTGATGTACTGCAATGGTAAAATTGTAGTTTTACCCTTTAGTTCATGTTTTCTTCTTAGAACAGTTCTTCCTTGAATTAGGCCCTTCTCTAGGTTATGTGGGAGCTTTTGTTCTCTTTTATAAGTTAAAATGAGCTAGTTAGGTCTCATGATGATGTTCTCATCAGAAATCAATCAGCAACTTTACCCATTAGTGAGAAGGAGAACATCTTCATGAGCAGGATGTCTCGATTTTGTATGGCAAGCCCGAAAGTGTGGGCCAGATGTTTTAGTTGCTTGATTTGCTGGAAGGGATCTTTGGTGTTTGAGCCATGGAGTTTAGGAATAGCATGGATCATGTTTGGCTCGAGTTCAACATTAGGCCCTCCAGCTGGGATTTGTACTCATGGTTCAATCTCCACCCCGGTGGGATTGTAGTGATCTTGCATCTGAGGATGCAACAGTGGATTGATGTGTGCATGGAATAGATCATGGAGGTGCTGTAGCCGATCCTAGAAAGTGGGTTCTTCTCCTTGATTTTCCATGGATGTAGATGGAGATCTGAGCTCAGAAGTAGAACAGTTTGGAGAGATATCAATATGATTGGAAGGTAGCACAAACAAGTGATTCGAGTCTTGGCCTCGACGGGAGTGAACTGCTAATGGAGGTCTCAAGTGTGGTCTTAAGGATCTCCTCCTGAACGTGCACTAGTGAGCCAGATGAGGGACAAAAGGTATAATAGACCTAATTGAGGCACCCAAAGATTTTTGGATGACTAAGGAGGTTTGAGGCAGATGATACCTCTTGATCAGAAAATCACTCACCTGAGAAATACTTGGGCAGCTAGGAAGGGAGAGTCTCGCAAAGACCCCTACATGGTAGAGCGTCCCCACGGGTTACAGGGTTTCCCCTACCCGACGTTCCTTATCACTGAGAATCCAAGCAGACTGGAATGAGCAACTTGACCCCTTAAGTCTATCAGTTTTAATCTTGAATTATGGTGCTTTGGATTTCACTTGAACTTTAGGGTTGATTTGTGATTTGTGACCTAATTTGAAGGTTGATTAACCCACCAGGTGGGTCAACTTTACTTAACTTGCCCTGATGTTTAGGATGAGTTGGGTAATGAACCTAAAATCACCCTGAGTGGTTTGCAAGTAGGTTATTAAGTCCAAATTTTAAGGATTCAAGTGAATGTTAGAGCATTCTTTTAGGGTTTTCTTGATTAGGTCAATTCAAGCAAGGTTTGGGTGACACACAATGAGGGAAATCAATTCTCTTTTAATTCAAGAAAGTGTGTCTTTCTCAAGCCCTAAAATAGAAACCCTAATTTGGTTCTATTTCCAGATCCAATTCTTTCCAAATGTGGCACCTAGGGCACAATCAAGAAGGTGAACAACCCTAGGCACCTTAGATCCTTAGTAGGTGCAAAAATCTGGATGGGGTGTCTAAAATGAATCAAATCAGGCAACTCAAGTGATTAAAGGTAATAAAGAATGCGAGTTGATCCTAATTAATTTCTCTTTTTAATTCTTTCCAGAAATAGGGGCTTAAGAAGGAAATGAGATTACCTGCCCCTAGAGTGGTTGTCGTGCGGCTGATCTTCTTTGTGTACTTCACACAATCACAACAAAACAGATAGGACAAGTTAGTATTAGATCAGAAATTGTAATTAGTGAAATCAAACTATGCGTTGCTCTCCAGCAACAGTGCCAAAATGTTCGGGCGGAATTGTCGTTGTTTAAGAAATGCATTATAGTATAGGGCAAAATCGCTCAAATCATTTAAATTTATATGCTCAGATTTAGGAAATAGAGTCCGAGGTCATTCACAGGGAGCAAAGATGCAATTTAAATTCATTAATCTCAAGAAATATAAGCAATTTGAAAGGAATGATTATTCAAAATGATATTTCAATAAGATCAGAATAATAGTGTAAAAAGATTGGGTTAAAATGGTGATTTGAATCACCAAATTAACCCTTAAGTTTAAAGCTCACAAATATTCAAATAAATGAATAGTAGCCACAATCAAATTTATCAGCAATATCAGAACCAAGTACAAGAGCAATGTAGCCAATCGGTCGATAGAACTAAGGCATAGATGCCTTAAGCCTTCACGCCTTGGAGGAGCTAAGGCACAGCAGCAGGAGAGGAGCACAGGGCTCTCACAAGAGTAGGGCATAAGGGCCTTACGAAGCTTCAGGGATGCTAAGTCCTGAGAGAAGATGAGGGCACAAGAGCAAAACCCTCCCCTCCTCTCTGATTCTCTTTCTTCTTTCTCAGCTCAGACCTAGGTGAACAGTACGAGGTAATCGGGTATATTGTCAGAGATCCTGACCCGTTGGCATGAAGGCGAGTGAGGAGTACACGGAGGTGTGAGAGTGACCCAACCCCTGTGTGCTTGAGCGGACAGTAAGGTTCACAAATTCCCTTTATGCACGGTCGCGAGCCCTCCCACTTAAGATGTGGGATTAATAAGATTGGTGATTGCACATCAATCATGCAACCTAAATCAACTGAATTAAGCTAGATCCTAGCATAACTTAGGATTAATGCATTCATAAGCATCGTAATTTGTATAATATCTAGTTTATTAGTCATATAGATAATATCGTCATTTTATGACCTAAAGAGAGATGATTTTAATCGCAGATGATTCAAAGCCACGGATGTCAGATCAGACCGGATAGATCTGATCAGAACGACGATGGGAGTCCAACGGTTCTGAAATCATCTTGATCAGACAACCAGAGCATCGTGGGCAGTCCATAGAAGAATGGAGATCAGGAGCCAAAGGACAAAGATCCAAGCCTTAGATGAAGAATCTAACCACACGGATGAATCCGAATTGACGATCGCAGTCCAACGACGCAAAAATCAACTCCATCAGAGGTTTACATCACTAGATACAAGGAAAAGAAGATGGACGGCCATGATGGGGTCACGTGGTGCCATCACAGCCGCTCCCTCACCATCGCCCCATCTAGGAAGGCCGCACCACACATTGTGGGCCATTGGATCTCCATCCAACGGTCATGAGCACACCACATCGCCCGTCTAGACTGGATAAGCATAAATAGAAACAAATAAGAATATATAATAAAAGGTTTGTATAGCGCATTGGCTCTCACACGTGCGTGAGATCTGGAGATGCCCATTCTAGCCACAATCTGCACTAGGGTGGGCGTGAATTAAATCAGGTCGTTCGATCACGAGCAGAGGGTGGAGATCAGACCACGTGGCGCAACGAGGGAGCTGCGAGGCCGAACGAGTGATCCGATAAGTTTTGCGAAACAGAAGGCAAGCGAGCGAGCATGTAAGGCGTTGAAGCGATAAGGAGAGATAAGAGGCGAGTGGGAAAAGAGATAAGTGTGTTGCAGGTGTTGAAGCAGGCTCACGAGGAGCGAGTGGGGTCATCAGATTGCGGATCAAGGGATGTGAGTGCGCCACGTGTTGGACAGAGAAGCAATCTGCGTGATGAAGGCTCAAATGGAGGTGTTTTAAGGCGTGATTTGGTCTGTTGATCTCCCGATCGACGGATCTTATCAACTAGGGGTTGTTGGACGATTTTAAGGCCAAAATACCCTTTTTTCCCTCCACAAAAGCTATAAAAGAGGGCCTAGGGCCCCTCAATTGAAGCATCTCTCTCTCCCATCAACTCCAGATCTCTTCTACCATCCCTCTACAGCTCCATCCCAGTGCTCTGGATCTGAGGTGCTACTGCATCTCGCACAAGCATCCCACAAGCGACGTCGTTTCTCTGCCACTTTCTTCTTCTTCTCTCTCTCTCTCTCTATCTATCTCTACTTTTTGCAAAGTAATTTATTTTGTGAAAAACTCTTTATCAATGCAATTAAATTTGATCTTATGGATATCTGATGCCTCTTTATACATATATAAATATCATTAGAACTAGTTTATTGAAAAGCTTCTGTTAAAATTGAGATCACCTCCCTACGAATGACTCGGTACTCACTGAAGTTTTATAAATTTATTTGTCGACGTGTTTTTGCGCTATACTACAACTGAATAATCTTTTAAAATGCGAATTACGCACCGAACAATTGGCTTCTCCCTTCGCACGTAATAGTTGATGAAGGGTCTAATTGAGGACGAAGACGACGCTTGCTGCTGCAATTGAAGATCTGGAGGGTGTCCTAGGAGTAA
This sequence comes from Thalassia testudinum, assembly GCA_037157565.1. Taxonomy (NCBI): domain Eukaryota; kingdom Viridiplantae; phylum Streptophyta; class Magnoliopsida; order Alismatales; family Hydrocharitaceae; genus Thalassia; species Thalassia testudinum. The sequence goes on from JAZHRO010000080.1 coordinate 3,814,404, forward strand.
TCTGTGTCAGCTGGAGTTAGTAGCATGGATGAACATGGTCGGGAGATGGAGGATGGAACCAGACAAGGAGAAGGCGGCGGTGGTGCTCCGGTACTAACCGGAAACGAAGATGGCCTCTCGATCATGTCAGAAATGCTCAGGAGGATCACATGGATGTGGTGAATGTGCTGGTGGTGGTTACGTGGAGTGGGAGTGCATGTGGAGGTTTGGCAACCTTGAGAAGATAGTGTAATGCAGCTCGAGTTTGATGGTGTGTGTGCATGGCCAATCCCCTCAGTTACCTGAGGGATTTTGGTCATGAGGACACAGAAGAGGTTTTGGGACCGGTGGTGAGTGGCTTGGTGCATTTTGGAGGTTGCACGAGGTCGCCGGTGGTACACCAGAGACGTGAAAGACGACGATGGGTGCAAGCGGAACGACGACGGAAGTGTGATTTAAGTGCGTAGAAATGAAGTGGAGGAGTAGGAGAGGAGTTTAAAGGACTTAGGGAGAGGGAGATCGATCGAGGGAGTTTGGCTATGATGGGTCGGAGCTGGAGATGACGAAGTGCTCCGGGAGGGAGAGCGACGACGGCTGAAGGGGAAGGAGGCTTCACACGGGTATGGCGAGATGCGAACGAAGATGAGGAAGGTGAACCTACTGCCTATATTATGTGGCAGAAGGTAAGGAGACTGGAGGGAGAAGGACACCAGAGCAGTCTTTGGAGAAGGCTAGAGGTCGAGAAGATGGGGGATTTCTGGGCCTAGAACTCGCTAGGGAGCTAGGCAATGCGATGGAGGTCCTTTTAAAGGCTTCAGGCAGGCTTCTAAGCTTGGAAACAAGCTTGAGGAGCTCAAATTTCCATTAGAAGAGATCCCTAAAATCCAAGAGTTCTCATGAGCTTCTCGAGAAGAATTGGAGCCCAAGATAAGGTTTAGGTGATTGGGGATTCTCTCAAGATCATTCCTTCCAATTTTGGAAGGAATTGATCGAGAAATCAGGAAGAAATCCCAGATTGAAGGTCGGTGTTGATGGGTTCACATTGTTATTGGTGGTAGGTACCTTTTTAAAGAAAGTGATGAGAAGTTGGGGGGCTAAATGCAAGGATTTCGAAAGTTAGGGTCTTAAGTGTGAAAAATGTAGTTTAGATGGACTAAAATGCAAGCTAGATCAAGATGGACTCTGATTGGGCCCAAATTTTGGTACAAACCTAATTTGGACTCAAGGAATATGATGGTGAAGTTAGATTTGAGTTTTGACCAAGTTTGATTAGGAAATTTATGCAAAAACCTAAATTAGGGCAGAATTATGTTTGTAACTCTATTTAAGGTCAAAAGAGGTTCCAAAGTTCAAATCAAGGATACCGAACCTCATGGAATATTTTTATATGAATTTTAGGAGATTTAGATTAATTTTATCCTAACCAAAACCTCTGTAATTTAAGCAGGTCTAAAATTAGGGTTTTGGGTGATGTGTTGGTTCTCAAAATGCGCGAAACCCCATTTTTGTCTGCATGAAGCCACTTATTAGATTTTAATGCTCATTTAACCTTTATTTCACCCTTGGAAAATCCCTTGGTTATTCTATGTTCATGATGCGTTGTTAAAATTACACAATTAACCTCAATTTCCTATTCTTCTCGGAAAACCTGCAGTGGAGTTATAACCCTTAGATGGTTATGTAGGAGCATTTATCTTTCAAACCTGACTAAAAGTGGCCAATTTAGGACTATGATGGTGTTCCCATCACAACACCTCCGAGATTGCCACGATCGGAGTTCCGTAGCATTAGATGCAGTCCGAGGAATATCCGAGGAAGGGGCAAGGTGGTGCAAATCCGTACCGTAGATGACCAATCCAATTGCATGGATGGGTTTGGATTGATGATCGTAGCCCAACGGCATGAAAATCGACCTGATTCGACATCCTTGGCACCATCTACAAGCATTGGAAAATGGACGACCCAGATGGCACCACATGGCGCCATCCAAGCCACCCACGATCACCGCAGCCCTCCTTCTTCATCAATGCTAGATTAATCTCCATCATCGGATCATCATCCAACGGGGGAGAGAGTTCATAGGGAATTTCAAGATCTTGACCATTTGTGCTTGTAACACAGTGGTCAAGTGCCTTATCAGAAGAGGCTGGTCGAGCGTTCGAAGCTCACCCTGCCTCAAATCAAGTGTATGGACAGGCGCGGTGAAATTCAGCCGCTCGATCGAGATCTAGCAGCAGCAGTGGTGGCAACGTGGCGCATTCTCATTCGCTGGATGGAAGCATAGCATGCACCCGAGTGATGGCGTGCGATCGTATGCGGGTGCTATGTGTGGTGAAGCCAAAGTAACCATGTGCGTTCTTGACCGTTCGATCAAACGATTGGATGACCAAGATTGCGCGTGATGCGATGAGGCATGCAACTCTTGAAGTTGAGAGGCCATTGATGTGGCTTCACAAGGGCACTTGGATCTCCATTAAGCGGCTGACTTTGTACATGCACCTTCAGTAATGCTTGCCTACAACGATAAATGCATTCGTCACTAAAGACCCCAACATTAATTTCTAAGGCTTCAAATGACCAAATTACCTACACAAGTACACCTATAAAAGGACCATGCCTACAACACATTTCTTCATCCTTTCTCTTCTCCTCTCACTCTCTCCAAAGCTTTAAAGAGCTAGTCCCATACCCTGGATGCTCCACTAGAGTCTTAAAAGTAATTTTTCATCTTCTCACCCTCTTTCATGGAGCGCCCGTAGTTGTCCTTTCGCCGCCATTCAAGAAGCAAATCCCGCTGCGACATCGCCTTGATTTGTCCCCTGTCCTCCAGCCTTGTTCTCCCTTGTCCAGTATCTCACCACCCTCTTCCGAGCACTCCGTCAACCTGGCTCGTCCTCCAAGCGACCGTCGAGGAAGATTTTCGTATCCCTATCTTTTTATTACTTTCCAGTGTGGATTTCAATATTGTTATTAGTGTAATGAACAAGGCTATACGGTTATGAAATATTGGTTCACTCTCTCTCTCTTTTCCCTGTATTATTCTCCCTCTCTTTTCCCTGTATTATTCTCCCTCTCTTTTCTATTATTTATTCTTTAATTAGAATAGCTAGCATAGATTAATTTCAACTGGCTACTCTACTTTGTGACAATAATTTCTAAACGTGATTTTTAATCAAGGGTTCGCCTCCCTGTGTTCGACCCAGGACTCACCAGAGTTTCAATTATAAATTTTATTTGGTAGCAGATTTTCTTGAAAATCTTACAATGACATGGCTTTCTAAACTCAAAATGTTTAGCAACAATTTTCTCACTCATCATTTTGGTGTCGTTGCCAGGGTGGCAATGCTCTTTGATTTCCTGCATTTTTCACCTTACTAATCTTTTACCTCACTTTTTTCTTTTCTTATTGTGATTGCAAGTACTCTTTTGAGGTGAGCCAGAGCTGTGAGTTTGGAGTAAAGTGCTGTTGAAGGGCTGTAAGTTTACGCCACATCTCCCACTCCCTAGATTTCATTCCATTACATAAATAACTCAAGCCTAAATCAACCTAGGAGTTTGCATAAACCCTAGGCTAGAAATTGGGCGTTTGATTGTCACTCTACCCACCTCAACCCCTCATATATATAAAAAAAAATATGATTGTAGGATTTAATTAGACATACACACCTTATATACTCACACACTTAAGGCACCTCATTTTGATCTGATTCAATCACTTAACTGGGAATCTGACCTAAGGACCCAGTACACCTGCATGACTTATACAAATAAGTGATTAGAAATCTGATTAGGTTAACCATTTTGTGTGACTTAATTAAGTGGTGCTACTAGTCAATTGTTTGACCTGTTTGGGCCATACCACTTAACATAAAACTGATTTATCAAGTAGCTTGCCACATAGGATTCAACTTTTAGGACTAAACTAGGCACTCCACATTCTTTTTGAGTTTTAAAGGAAGATATCTTCACCTATGCTTTCAAAACCTGATGTACCAACTAAACTTTGACTGAACAAACCTAACAGTTGAACCATAAAAGCTACTAAACAAGGTTGAACCCTAAAAGACAAATCATTAATAAACCTTGTGTGAAAACCCTGGTTGTGCACGCACACACATCGAAACTGGTCTTTAAGGGCACAACTTAGATAAAGGGCCCATCACATTCTCAAGCACATTCAAACCTAAGCCTAACTAAAACTTAGTAAACTTGGGCTTAAGGATTTGACTTGGTCTTTGGGGCCCAGATTGAGATTATTTACGATTAATCTGCTTTTACCAGTCCATCTGATGTCTAGTTAGGAGAGTAGTGTCAAATGACCACGATTGGGGGCTATTAAAGGAAACTGAGGCGAAAGCCAAGGGAAGAGCCTTCTCCCCAATCCCTCCCTTTAACTGGTTGGATTGACCAGAAAGAAGTAGATCAAATCGTTCCTTTCATCTCAAGATGGGTTTTGAGAGTCTATAGGTCTTTAGGCTATCCCACCTAAGGACAAGTTTCATTGATTGTACTGCAGGGCACTTTTCTTTTTCCTCCCATTTTGTCATGGATCCTTACACATCTTACTCGCATTTCCACTCTTACCCTCCTAACACTACTTATTCTCAAGATGATTATTATCCCAACCAGACTTATTCTCACCCATCTACTAGTTGGGATAATCCTGATTGGGGATACAATTTTGGACCTCCGTGTTTAGGGTTTAAGCCTGAACACCATGATTTTGATTGTTATCCTTCTCCGAACTAAACTAATTATAGATCTCCACCCTTTGATGATCAACCTAACCCAATCTACAATCAAGAAGGATATGATAACTACAACTTTAACCCTTTCCAGGATTACATTTCATATAGGTCACCACCCCTCTTTGAACAACTCGAAATGACCTATTATCAGGGAGTACACCAAGAACCTTAATTCTTTGACTCAACTGGACTGAACCCAAACCCAGCCAACCTTGAACCAAACCATTTGGTTTAGGTAAACCAGGGCAAGGATAAGGTGTTGGCTAACTTAAGGAATGCCATAAATCTTTAGAAGCTCAGCCAACACCTTGCAATGAAGAATTGGAGCCTCTAATTCAAATGATTAATGATCTTAACAAGTATTTATTGGATTGGTTGCAAGATGTTAAGGATAAGGACCCAGGTGAGTTTTTACTTGGGAAATTGTCAAAATTGAGGATGATATTTGTGATTGCTCTAGTCCAATCTTGGGATGATTTCCAGGATGAACCCCCTTCAGGAGAGGCAATGTTAAAACCTATTCATGAACCTGTATGGGGGACACATTTTATAAGATCAGGGATGACCAGGTTGGTTTTGAGCAACCAATTGAGGATGAATTGATTCCTTCACCTGAGATCCCTGAACTAGGGTACAAGGAAAAGTCTGTCACCATGGACCACGCAATGATAGATGATTTTGAGACATATATAAATGCGAATTCAGAATTCTTTGATTTTGAAGGTGAAGAATCTTTATGTGATGTCTCACCTGAGTTTGAGGAAGATAATTTTAGTGAGACAAACAGGTTCGCGAAGTATGATAAATCATTTGGCAGCCCTATAACTGAAGATTGTGATCCTACTGGGGCAGACGTGGAGGATTTAGATCCTGAGTTAATGGATGATTTAATCAATAACCCTAGTCCTCACAAACATCTCGTTGAGCATAATGATGATTCTATTTTTGAGATCATCGGACCCAAGTCAATTATTATTTAGCCACAAATCTTGGACTTGGATACTTTATATGGGGTGAATAACATGCAGGAGGTCTTGAAATCCGGAATTATGATTATGGAGGATAGGAACTGGGAAATGAAGATTTAGGAAGTCAATTCCTAGGGAAGAAAAAATTTGAGTCTAAGGGTTCCTATAGACAAGAAACCACCAACCTTCTACTAGGACACTTATGACATTTTCAACTCAGAGGATGTCCAACCTAAGCACAATTTAACTGATTATCTTTTTGATACAAATTTTCCTATTGTTCGACTTTTTGGACTTGGGTTGCATCCTCACAAACCGCAGGCCCAACCCCGTAGGCATAATGATTGTCAATTTTGGGTAATTTTTATCCAAAACCTTTGAACCACTCGACCATGGGCATGGGTATGCGTCACAATCTCATCCACATCTGTGGACATCTTCTCCTTATGGGTCATAAAATCGATCTTATTTTGATATTGACTCACACCTGTGAATTCTTGATTTCTTCTTTGTTTGTATAGTGTACCTAGCTGAAGGCACTAAACTTAGCACACATATAGTCTATTTTCATCTCAGAGCTGACTTATTAATCATGAAATTCAGGTGCTTTTTTCTCTACTCTACTTTATTTCATGTCTTTTTAATACAATGACATTGCATTAGATAGGCATGGGGGGGTGGATAACCTTATCTGAATTATTTTGTTATCTTCGTATATTCTTTTTATTTTCTCTTTATTTTTGAAAAAAAATTGAATTAGGAAAAGAGAACTCAGGCATTAGAAATTTGTCAACTTTAGGAAATGAAGGAAATGATACAATAGGATCTGAACACTTAGATTCTTCAGGTCTTTGAGCTTAATCAGCTTGGGTGTCCATTAAAATGTGGACTTAATTCTTGAGTCCACGCCATCTTTAATTTGTTTTCTAATTGGTTAATAAGTTGGGGTGATAAGTACATGACTTATCAACCCACCCTCTGATTTGAGGGGACTTTAAGTTTAAAGCAATTGCACACTATTTGCACTGACTCACTTTTTGGCAGTTTTAACGAAAATTGGGTAGCTAATGAACTTCCTAGGGTAGTATGGTTGAAAGGTTTTCGTGGGTAACAACTCATTAGTCGATTGTCCAGAGCTCAACTACATGACAATTCTTATTCTCTTGCCTTAAGGTAAATTTTAGATAATGGAAGCCACCTACTCAGAAAAAAAAAGAAAAATAGAGAAATACCCAAAAGAAAAGAAAAAAAATTGATGAGAAATAGAAAAGAAGAAGAAGAAGAAAAAAGCCATACTTCACTGCACAAGTATGGCTGGCAAGTTGTAATGGGTAATAGCCCATTGGCCGATCGTCCGGAACTCAGCTCACGAAATGCACATTTAATTCAAAACACTTAGGAAGAAGCGGGAAAGTAGAATAAGCCAGGGAGATATACATTGGGTTAGCCCTTGTGTTGACCCCATAAAAATAAAAAGTAGGGAGAAAGCTACCGGTCGGATTCACATATACTGTCTATTAATGCATGCTCTTAGGTGTATATAAGTATCATGCATTATAAATATTGCATAACATGCATCATCATGCATTTAGATTAGTTTGTACAAAATATAAGTTAATTTTTCCTTTTTGTGGCCAGGGGACAGGGCGATATTATTTTGGGGCCTTGGATTGAAGATCCAACCGCAAGGATCTGATCAGGGTGACTATCGGAGTTCAACGCCTTCGAGATCACCCTGATTGAACCTCCATAGCATCAGATGCAATCTGAAGAAGATCAGAGGAAAAGGGGCAAGGAGGTGCAAATCCATACCTCAGATGACAAATTGAACTGCATAGATGGGTTCAGATTGACGATCGCAGCCCAACAACGTAAAAATTGACCTGATCTGACATCTGTGGCTCCATCTACAAGAATTGGAAAATAGACGACCCAGATGGTGCCATGTGGTGCCATCCAAGCCGTCCACGGTCACCGCAGCCCTCGTTCTTCATCAACGTTAGATTAATCTGCATTGTCAGATCATCATCCAATAGTGAGGAGCGTCTGTAGGGAATTTCAAGATCTCGACCATCCTTTCATAGTGCAATGGTTGAGCACCTTATCAGAAGAGGCTTGTTGAGCGTTCGAAGCCCGCCTCGCCTCAAATCAATTGTGTTGACAGGTGTAGTGAAATTTGACCACTCGATTGAGATTGAGCGGCAGCGGCGGTGGCAACGTGGTGCATTCTCATGCATTGGATGGAAGCGTAGTGCGCACGCACACGATGACGTGCGATCGTACGCGCCATCATATGCATGTGCTGTGTGTGGTGAAGGTGAAGCGACCTCATGCATTCTCGACCGTCTAATCGAACGATCAAACGACTAAGATTGTGTACGACGCGATGAGGTGTGCAACGCTTGAAGTTGAGAGGTCATTGACGTGGCTTCACGAGGGTGCTTGGATCTCCATTGTGCGGTCGATGTTGCATGTATGCCTTCAGTAATGCTTGCCTACAATGACAAATGCATCCATCACTAAAGACCCCAACATTTATTTCTAAGACTTCAAATGACCTAATTGCCCCCACAACTACACCTATAAAAGGACCACCCCTACCATAATTTCTTCATCCCATCTCTTCTCCTCTCACCCTCTCTAAAGCTCTAAAGAGCTAGTCCCATACCTAGGATGCTCCACTAGAGTCTTAAAAGTAATTTTTTCATCTTCTCACCCTTGTTCGTGGAGTGCCCGTGGTTGTCCTCTCATCGCCATTCGAGAAGCGAATCCCGCTATGACGCCACCCTGCTTCATCCTCCATCCTCTAGCCCTATTCTCATTCATCCAGCATCTCACCACCATCTTCTAGGTGCTCCATCAATGCGGCTCATCCTCCAAGCAACCATCATGGAGGGTTTTCTCATCCCTATCTTTTTACTACTTTCTAGTGTATATTTCAATTTTGCAATTAGTTCATTGAACAAGGCTATATGGTTATGAAATATTAGTTCACTCTCTCTCTCTCTTTTCCCTATATTATTCTCTCTCTTTTCTATTATTTATTCTTTAAGTAGAATAACTAGCGTAGATTAATTTCAACCAGCTACTCTACTTTGTGACAATAATTTCTAAACATGATTTTTAATCAAATATTCACCTCCTTGTGTTCGACCCAGGACTCACCAGAGCTTCGACTATAAATTTTATTTGGTAGTGGATTTTCTTGCGAATCTTACAACAACACAGGTTTCCAAACTCAAAACATTTTACAATGATTTCCTCGCTCATTTTTGGGGCTGATAATTAGGGTTTGTAGTACTATTTGATGGGAACACCATCATGAGCCCTGACTAGCTCATTTTGACCCAGAAAAGAGAACAAAAGCTCCTACATAAACAAATGGAAGTCCTAACTCAAGAAATAACCCTTCTGAGAGAAAAGTAAGAAATAAGGGGTAAAACTGCAATTTTACCATTGCAGTAAAACAATGAGTTTTCTCATGGGCTAAACACAGATCAAATGGTCCAAACAAGATAAAAAGTGGGTTGGTTTAAATAGAAAAGGGTTCATGTGAAATCTAGGAATTAAATGACTTCTTGTAACCCTAAAATAGACCCACTTAATTTAACAAGGCTATGGTCAAGATAAAATTCACCTAAAACCTCAAAAAATCATGGAAAAATATCCTCTATGGTTTAGAACCTTCAAATTGGCCCTTAGAACCTATTTTTACCTAAATAGGGGTCCTAGTCAAATGTTTGCCTTAAATTGGGTTTTTATGTAAATTTCCCAGTCAAACGTGGTCAAACCTAAAATCCAACTTCACCATTGGATCCGTTAGGTCCAAATTAGGTTTTTACCAAAATTTGGACCTAAGGGGAATTCACCTTGACCTACTTTGCAAACCAGTCTAACCTAATTACATTTCTACCCCTAACTTTTGAAAACCTTTGTAGACACCCCCTAGCTTCCTTGCCGTTCTTTGCAATTAGGTCCCTCTACCATTACAGCGGAGGGAATCCTACTTTGGCGAGGGTTCGAGGGAGAGAACTCCCTGATCCCTCAGAGAATCCCTTTCAAATTTGAAAGGGAGATTCTCTGAGAAATCCCCTCTCATGTGAACCTAATTTGGAGCTCTAATTTGTACCTAATCTCTCATGCAAACGCATGAGAGATTTGGGTCTTTTTGACCTTCTGAAAGAGGATGTGGTCGGGCCCGGATAGGTTATGTTAATATGGTGATTTTATCGTTGAAATGTGTATAGTGGTTAACCTAAATCGAGCCTAACCATCTCTTTACAAAATTTTTAACCTGGCCTACTTGATTTTATCTTGGTCACTTTTAGGATCAGGGTCGAACTCAGGGAAGTGGGATTAGAAGAAGTTTCTACGCCTTTCCTACAACGAATCTCTTCCATTCGTTTATTGTGTTTTTGGTGTTTTTCTATTGAAGATTTTTTTTCTGATAATTCTTGTCCTTGAGGTACACCCTCAAAATCAGGTTCTTGGCTTTGAGCCAAATCAGGGTTTCAAAATTGGTCATGCTATTCGCAAGACTGAGTACCTGCAAGTCAAGGATTATCTTTTCTCTTGTATATATATATTTTTTTATCTTTTTTCTGGCATGAAACAGAAACAGAAATAAAGTAAATATAGTATATATATATGTATATATTATATATGTATAAAGGGGTGGGGGTGGAGGCGGAGATGGCGTGTAGCATGGTGTCGAGTTGGTTGTCATCTAGAAAGACGCAACCAATAGGACGAAGTGCTGCGTGGAGTGTAAGGTGGATTGGTGGACGATGTGTGCGAACACGCTTTCTGTATGCGTGTATCGGGGAATATCAGCAATTGGTGTAGATATTCCCGCGATACCCCGTATGGTAAGTGATATGAAAATATATATGTATATATGTAAATATATATATCTATATGTCTATATATATATATGGTTATAACTTTATAGGTATATGTGTAGTTATATATGTAGATATATATATATATATATGTATATATATATAGATATGTAAATATATGTATAGATAGATATATGTGTATATATATATATATGTATAAGTATGTATATATAACTATATATATATATATGTATATATATATCATAATATATGTATATAGGTATATGTAGATAGATATGTATATATATATATGTGTGTATATATAGTTATAGATATATATGTATATATGTATGTATATTTGTGTGTATATATATATATATATGTATGTATGTATATAGAATAATACATAGTTATATAAGTACTAGTATATGTATAGATATATGTATATATATATGTATATATATATGTATATATATATATATAACTATATAGATGTATATAAATATATGTATATATATCAATATATATATGTATATGTATATATATATAAGTATATAATAGTGTATAGGTGAGTGGGTGTGTGTGCGAGAGTGTGAGAGTGCCGTGAGAGAGAGAGAGAGAAAGAGGGCGTTTCCTGAAGATGGCATTGGAGTTAAGTCGTCCGGAGCACAGTGGTTGACGTCTGATGCACACAGCGCATCGCGCTGCACGTAGGCGCGCGAAGACGCGCGTTGGAGGGAGTAGGCACGGGGAAGAGACCGCAGTGCACAGCGCTGCGTGAAGAGGGGAAGGGAGCGAGCGAAGGCAGGTGCTGGGAGTGGGTGAACACGCGGGCTGGTGCGGGCGCTGGCAGACGCGGGCGCACGTAGACGCGTGGGTGGGCGTGGGCTGGGACCGATTGTGGCGCGCCGGGTGACTGGTTAAGTGAGAAACTTACCAGTCACCGCACTGTAGCCACAGTGTTCCGCTGAAATGCGTGAAATGTGGCTACAGTGCCGGGTCGAGCCGAGCGACTGCCTGTGCCCGGTGCTGTGAGTGCGGGAGGTGTGAGTGGCTGGTGCGCGTGCGGAGAAGCTGCGCCGGCTGCTGGCTTGCAGGTGGTCCCTTCGCGATAAGGCGTGCGGAAGCGTGAGGCGAGGGTGAAGGAGCTCGATAGGGCATGTGTAGAGGGGCGTGGGTGTCCTGCTGGCGTGCGTGGTGGAGCTTGGCCGGGTGCTGCAGGGGCGTGCGGTGGCTGGTTGAGCTTCAAAGCCTAAAGCTTTGTGGTAATGGCGGAATTGGCTTGAATGGTGAAACAGAGAGAGAACCACCACGCCCACCGGCTCTTTGATGAGCTGGGCAGTGGTGGACTCACGGTGGTGGTTGTGCACCACAGTGAGGTACTCCTGCCCGCAGAGTGGCTCCTTAGAGGAGGAGAGGTTGCATATGGAGGGAGAGGGGAGGAGACGGCCTGGAGAAGAAGGGAAGCTGCTGTGTTGGATGGTGGACCAGACTCTCTTGCAAAGAAGAAGCCGAGCTCTTTTTATAGAGGAAGAAGGCATGCACAGCCATGCCCTTGCTGTGCATGGCTGGCATGGCTTGGTAGGGCATGCGGCTGCAGGGAAAGCTTGCTGCAGAGCATGGCGCGAGGAAGAAGAGGCCATGTCTTGCAGCCGCGGGAAGAAAGTCAAAAATCAAAAAGAAATAAAAAATGAAGATGGAAATTTTGCGAGGCAGCACTTGAAGAATTTGTCAATTACAAGGCCATTTTATTCACTCTCCTCCCCTCTCAATTAAATGTATGCATGTGTGTATTTTTACAAATGCGACTATGGATACCTAATATGTACTGGTAATGCTAGGAAATAGCACAAGACGGCACAATTGCAGGTGTATTTTTGTGGTGCAATCATACCCCCATGCCTATCTTTTGCTAGTCCCTAGCAAAATATTTTTTTTTGTATTGTATTTAGAAATGATCTTTAAGCTGAAGATTTTCTTCTGAGGTGACATAGGTGTGTTTATTGTTGGATATTGTGAGAACCAATTGTAGAGAAGACTACCAGTACTTTAAGTCTCACATGACATAGATCATCTCTCAACTAGCCTGGACTCTTGATATTTAAACCTTAAGTATGATTTCCAGGACCTAGAAGGTTTTTGCCGTACTCGAGAGCTCAAGAGATTATGGCTTGTGCATAGTGAAGGATCAAGACTGACCAGATGAACATTAAGACTCAAGCCCAGGGTTTCATGAATTTTTAAGTACAGGTTGGTCCCAGTTTCAGCTCATGTCGTTGGATTGACCCTTAAAAAGATGATGGAAACTCAACTCCCATTTTCTGACATTTGTGGCTCAAAGAAAACAGGGTATGTGCCCTGAAGAAATTTTTTGTAGGAAGATTTTATAGACATTTGTGAGATATACTGACTTATTTGCATCTTTTTTTTTTTTTTTTGAAACACGTGTCAGTATAGATAGAAACTGCATGATACCATAAAATACCCAGATCCTAAGGATGCCTATCCACCCCCCCATGCCAAACGATGCTATGTCCTCATATGCATGCAGGGTAGGGTAGAGGAAGGACGAAAGATCGGGTAACGAGAGCTGAGGTGTAGGGTATACAGCAAGGTGTTAGGGTGGGTGGATGGTGGCTGGTGAAGTGAAAAGTGAAGCGATTGTGATAGTGGTGTGAAAAGTGATGGTGGATGGTGAAAGATCTGGCATTTCTTGGGACGAGAGTGTCCCAGGCTGATCAGAAAACAAGTCAGGAGGAAGAAGTTGGCCCTCAGATTGTCCAAGAATAGGGGCTTCTTGGATAGATGGATCCAAAAAGGAATAGCCCCAGTGAGAAGTATGTGGGCTTAAGGTGCCAGTGTGGAGTTGCAAATCCGCCTGCTTTGGTGGGAAAGAAAGGGCAATCCGATCTTCAAAAGTGTGGACCGGCGGTGAGTAGCCCGGATATGACTCATACCATGAGGTATGGGAGGCGGAGAAAACCTCATCAGAAGTCTGGTCAGGAGAAGGTACAGGAATAGGGAGGGATGGGGGAACGTCACAATATGTGTTGGTCAGGCAATTGTCATGTTAACAGGTAATCTGCAGCAATCAGAATAGGTCCCAATTAGTCCGATACATGCACTAACGGCCATGTCCTCGTCAGACGTGTCATCCTCAATGCAATCGCAGTCAAAGTTCTTGGCTGATTTGAAGATGTTAAGCTTGAGCTTTTCAGATCCAACGGCAATCTCAATATAGCCCGACTCGCAGTCGATATGGGCATGGGCTGTGGCCAAGAAAGGTCAACCAAGGATGATCGGACAATCAGAAAGTGAGCTAGGAACTTCCATATCTAAAACAAGAAAGTCAACAGGAAAACAGAGACTGTTGACCCTAACCACCACGTCTTCCACCACACCCTTCGGAATTTTGATAGAATGATCTGCCAACTGTAACATGACAGGGGTGGGTTTTAGATTTCCCAAGGAAAAATTTTCAAGCATGATGGTTGGAATAAGATTGATGGAAGATCCTAGATCAAGCAGGGCATAGTTAAAATTGCAGCCTTGGATGCTACAGGAAATAAGCGATGTGCCTGGATCTTTCTGGTTCGGTGGTAGATTTGACAGTATAGCACAACTCGCATGAGGCGAGAGAACCACTGGATTCTTAGTTTTCTTTGACTGTCGCCTGGGTGTTGTGTAGTCTTTGAAAAATCGGGTGACAGTAGGTATGTGGTCGATAGCCTCGAGCAGAGGTACCTTGATTTCAACATCCTTGAACAAATTACGCAGGTTATCAAAGGCCTGCGTATCCTTCTTCTTGCCTTTTGGCTCCCTCAGTAGAGCCTCAGGGAATGGGACTGATTCTGACACCAATTTAGGTGTATCGTCCTCTCGCGAATGCGGTGCGCATCCTGGATGAGGGCAATGAGGAAGATAGGCCAGGATCAGGTCGAGGCGGATCGACAATTTGCTTACCACTCCTTGTAGTGATAGCATTGGACGATGCGGGTCCAGTCGGATCATAAGACAGAGGAGGGTTCGCAATGGGGACATAAAAGTGAGGCGCTGCAGCGGGATTAGCCTAAAATCCCAGTGGAATGCTCGGAGCTTGCAGAATTTGATGTACCTACCCCTGAGAAGGTCGTACCTGTGGTTGAGGACCACGGGGTATGAAATTTCGTGGGTTGGTAATAGGTTGGGCTGGAAGAGTGCCCTGAGATCGAGTCGCCATGCGTAGTTGACTGATCTTAGCATTATGCTGCGCCAATTGGTGCTGAAGAGCGGTCATGTTCTCTTCATGGCGCTTTGACATTTCCGTCATCATTTGCATCAATTTGTCAAGAGGACTTGATGCGTGTTCTGTCTGTGGTACCCAAGGACCCGATGGCGGATTCGCCATAGGATTAGACTGGGCCCTTGGGATGACAGGTGCGGACGGTCGCATTGGTCCACCCGCAAGGTTTTTGCGTTGCGGGTTGTTGGACCATGAGAAGTTCGGATGATTTCGCCACCCTGGGTTAAAAGTGGCAGAGAAAGGGTTGTTCCCCAGGGAGCAAGCATCTTCTATGCCAGAAGACACATCCGCATGTAAATATGCGTTGGAGCACACGGAGGCTTGGTCCTCCATGTCGAAATACTGGCTCGCAGAAGCTAGATCCACATGACTTACCGAATCGATTGGGATGACACTCAGTAGGGAAGGTCTTACGAGGTTTCTTCGGATAAGCCTGGTATTGGAAGAATTGGGATTGTGACGAAGTGGTGAGGTGGGGTGTTTGCCATAGAATGGGCAGGGTTGGCTAGAAGCTCGTCCAGCTTCTTGTGCACGACGGAAACTTCATCCAATTTTTTTGCGATAAGGCTGAGATCGGTGGATGAATGGGAGGGTCCTGTGTCAACTTCGTGGACATTACGGGGCAGGCTCGTATGATTAAAGGTGACAATGGAGGCATTGTTCATTGAGTTTTCACTCATATTTTCAAATAATTCGAATGCTCCATTCTCGTCTTTATTCATGAAATTCCCTCCGCTGGAAGCATCTACAATCTGCTTCAAAGTCTCATTTAGCCCATAGTAGAAAATCTGGACTATATGCCACTTAGGCAGACCGTGGCGCGGACACTTCCTGAGGAGGTCATTATATCTCTCCCATGCCTCATGAAATTGTTCGCCGTTTTGTTGCGTAAATGAAGTGATAGCGCGGCGAAGCGCATTGGTTCACCCGATTGGGAAGAACTTCTTGAGAAATGCTGTTTGCATCTCTTCCCAAGAGTGGATGGTTCTCCCAAGGGTGCGTAACCACTACGATGCTTTGTCCCACAATGGAAATGGGAACATTTTCATGAGGACTATGGGTACCCCGATATTTCTAGGTTTAGCAGTTTCAGCCAATCGGGTTAGGTCTTCCAAGTGGAGAAAAGGATCTTCACTTGCAAGACCATGGAAGTGAAAATTTATCAGGTCAATTATGTTGGGTTTCAATTCAAAGTCGTCCCCACCCATGGGGACCCGAATTTGTCCTATGGTTTCTATAGCAGCGAGATTCTGATAGGAGCTAAGAGACCTAGGCTCCTCCCATTCGGGAGGGTTCTGCATTTCCTCCAATGTTTCCCTTATGGCTTCGATTTGTTCATTATACATTTCCATTTGGGCTTGGAGGCGGGTTATGGGATCTAAGGCTCCACCACCTTGTGGGTTCTGAGGGAGATTTCCTCCCTCGGGATTTGGGGGTGGGTGTGCAGCCATGTTTGTGGAGGAGGAGGACGATGCGGCTTCTTTTCTAAAATTATCAGGCAATTCACATGGTTCAGGGTTTTGTGACCTTCTCCTAAACATGCACTACCACAAGAAGAATTGGGGAGATAAGATGGGAAAAGAGATGAGAGAAATGATGCCGCAAAGGTACACTTGATGACAAATCAATACAATCAAATTCCTAACCTCTATAGTGTGCCCTTAGACCTAAAGATCTAAGTTACCTACTATCATGAACTACGGAACCGAATGTGAGCACCGCGGAACCATCGGGCCAGATTGAAAGGCCGTTTGCCCCAGTCTTAGACACTCGATAGCACGCGGGAACCCTCACTAGCACGTAGGCGCTACATGCAGGTAGTTAGACCTCCAATCCTTAAGAAGGGTCAAGTTGCTACCAGTTTTAGTTAGAGGCTTAGGATCAAGTGCTTTTGGAATGTGAAGGGCATTTTTTATGGGTAATGCCCAAGTGATTGATTTTCCAAAGAGTGTATAAATCAAGCATGCAACGGGGAAATCTCCCCGAATTGAAGTTTTAATTGGTGAATGGTTTTTAGAATTCAGCCTTAAGTAGTATGAATTTTAGGATTTCACTGAATTACCAATTCCACCAATCTTCGGGTTTTGAGAGAATACAAGTTTTCTTCTAAGCCCAACAAACCCTTCTTCAATGTCAGTTGGTTAATGCATGCTAAAATGCAATGAGCTTCCCTAAATGGAGATTTCTATGTGTGGATGCACGAATCAATTTTAGATTAGTGTGAAAGGGAGCCAAAGCACTTCAATTCAAGTGCTCCCAATCACCAGAAATGATTTCCACACACAAGGCTCAACCAAAAGATAAAGAAAATCAAATTGTTGGGGTTGAAGTATTCGGGATCGAATCTTAGGCACGTGAAAGGTCATGGTGGGGTTGGAATCAACTCAATTCCAAGTCTCCCCACCAAAAGGTGATCCCGAATTGTAGATAAATGAGGCAAAGAGGGGTGGCAATTAATCTTTTTATTTTTGCCTCAAAGAATACTTCACATGGCAAAAGATTCAAGAATCAAGATTCTTGGATCTTCGCTATGCGAAGTTTGGCGGGAAATCCCAGGGTGGTGGGAGTGAAGACAAACAATCAAACAAGTAGTTTTTAATCCATTTGCCCCAAGAGATCCCAAGAAGTGTTTTTAGTATTTTTTTTTTTAGTTTTGATTTTTATTTTTATTAAGGTTACAAGTTAACCTAGGTTGCTAAGAAAGAAAGACCTACTTGTTCGGCAATGTGTTCGAAGCTCCAGTGCGGTGTCGGCATCTTCACGCTCTCGTTCCCACCTTGGGTCTGCCCACGTCTCCGACTTCATCTGCCTGTCTTCTCCTTGCAACAGGTTCACCTACACAGCAATAAACAAAAACACCCATGAAGAGAAGGGTGTGAAAACAGAAAAAGGAATGGAATAGAAACTTACTTGAATGCGCACTTCCTCGGCAATGGCGCCATGAAAGAGGATGTGGTCGGGCCCGGATAGGTTATGTTAATATGGTGATTTTATCGTTGAAATGTGTATAGTGGTTAACCTAAATCAAGCCTAACCATCTCTTTACAAAATTTTTAACCTGGCCTACTTCATTTTATCTTGGTCACTTTTAGTCCCAGGGTTGAACTCAGGGAAATGGGATTAGAAGAAGTTTCTACACCTTTCCTACAACGAATCTCTTTTGTTCATTTATTATGTTTTTGGTGTTTTTCTATTGAAGATTTTTTTTCTGATAATTCTTGTCCTTGAGGTACACCCTCAAAATCAGGTTCTTGGCTTTGAGCCAAATCAGGGTTTCAAAATTGGTCATGCTATTCGCAAGACTGAGTACCTGCAAGTCAAGGATTATCTTTTCTCTTGTATATATATATTTTTTTATCTTTTTTCTGGCATGAAACAGAAACAGAAATAAAGTAAATATAGTATATATATATGTATATATTATATATGTATAAAGGGGTGGGGGTGGAGGCGGAGATGGCGTGTAGCACGGTGTCGAGTCGATCGTCGTCTAGAAAGACGCAACCAACAGAACGAAATGCCACGTGGAGTGTAAGGTGGATTGGTGGACGATGTGTGTGAATACGCTTTCTGTATACGTGTATCGGGGAATATTAGCAACTGGTGCATATATTCCCGCGATACCCCGTATGGTAAGTGATATGAAAATATATATGTATATATGTAAATATATATATCTATATGTATATATATATATATATGGTTATAACTATATAGGTATATGTGTAGTTATATATGTAGATATATATATATATATATGTATGTATGTATGTATGTATGTATAAGTATATGTGTATATATGTATATATATATATATATATATGTATCTATACTTATACTTAGTTATATAGGTATATATATATATATATATATATAGACTAATACATAGTTATATAAGTACTAATATATGTATAGATATATGTATATATATATATATGTATATATATATAACTATATAGATGTATATAAATATATGTATATGTATCAATATATATATGTATATATATATATATATATATATATATATATATATATATATATATATAGACTAATACATAGTTATATAAGAACTAATATATGTATAGATATATGTATATATATATATATATGTATATATATATAACGATATAGATGTATATAAATATATGTATATGTATCAATATATATATGTATATGTATATATATATAAGTATATAATGGTGTATAGGTGAGTGGGTGTGTGTGCGAGAGTGTGAGAGTGCTGTGAGAGAGAGAGAGAGAGAGGGCGTCTGCTGAAGATGGCGTTGGAGTTAAGTCGTCCGGAGCCCAGTGGCCGACGTCTGATGCACACAGCGCACCGCGCTGCACGTAGGCTCGTGAAGACGCGCGTTGGAGTGAGTGGGTGTGGGGAAGAGATCGCAGCGCACAGTGCTGAGTGAAGAGGCGAAGGGAGAGGGCGAAGGTAGGCGCTGGGAGTGGGTGAACACGCGGGCAGGTGCGGGCACTGGCAAATGCGGGCACACGCAGATGCGCGGGCAGGTGCTGGAGTGGGCGCGGGGCTGGATGCCGGCGCGGGCTGGGACCGGTTGCGGCACGCCGGGTGACCGGTTAAGTGAGAAACTTACCGGTCACAGCACTGTAGCCACAGTATTCCGCTGAAACGCGTGAACAGTGGCTACAGTGCCAAGTTGAGCCGAGCGACCGCCTGTGCTCGATGCTGTGAGTGCGGGAGGTGCGAGCGACTGGCGCGCACGTGGAGAAGCTGCGCCGGCTGCTGGCTTATGGGTGGCCCCTTTGCGACAGGGCGTGCGGAAGCATGACGCGAGGGCGAAGGAGCGTGACAGGGCACGCGGTGGCCGGTTGAGCTTCAAAGCTTGAAGCTTTGTGGTAATGGCGGAATTGGCTTGAACGGTGAAACAGAGAGAGCCACCACGCCCACCGGCTCTTTGATGAGCTGGGCGGTGGTGGACTCACGGTGGTGGTTGTGCACCACAGTGAGGTACTCCTACCCGCAGAGTGGCTCCTCAGAGGAGGAGAGGCTGCGTATGGAGGGAGAGGCGAGGAGACGGCCTGGAGAAGAAGGGAAGCTGCTATGTTGGATGGTGGACCAGGCTCTCTTGCAAAGAAGAAGCCGAGCTCTTTTTATAGAGGAAGAAGGCATGCACAGCCATGCCCTTGCTGTGCATGCGGCTGTGCATGGCTGGCATGGTTTGGCAGGGCATGCGGCTGCAGGGCAAGCTTGCTGTAGAGCATGGCGCGAGGAAGAAGAGGCCATGTCTTGCAGCTGCGGGAAGAAAGTCAAAAATCAAAAAGAAATAAAAAATGAAGATGGAAATTTTGCGAGGCAGCACTTGAAGAATTTTTCAATTACAAGGCCATTTTATTCACTCTCCTCCCCTCTCAATTAAATGCATGCATGCGTGTATTTTTACAAATGCTACTATGGATACCTAATATGCACTGGTAATGCTAGGAAATAGCACAAGATGGCACAATTGCAGGTGTATTTTTGCGGTGCAATCACCTTCCAACTCCGACGAGGTTGCCTTGCTTGGAAGCTTGGCTTCCAAGCACAAGGCCCTCTGCCAGGGGCTATAAAAGGGTCCCCGATCATTCCACTCCTCCCATGCTTGAATTGGCCTGAGATATCCCCCAATTTCCTCTCTTCCCCTCCGGCCAACCTCCCAATAAGCTCTGGTGACCCTTATCTCCCTCTCTCATCGCTCTGCCACAATACCAGTGGCAGAGGTACCTTTATCTCCTTCGTCCACGTCGCGCCGCACCAGCCGATGCTCCTGCCACCTTCTCATTGTCGCCGTCCTCCTCTCACTGGGACTTTCATCTCCGGCGACGGCACATACGAGCCGGTCGCCTCCTCTGCATCTCCCTTCGTCTAACCACCTTTAGATAAGTCCTCTCTCTCTGCTCATCATTTTTCTCTCACTTATTTCTGCTATTACGTCTCGACGTTCGCAAACCACCACCATCCTCTCCACCTCCGGTCAGACCACCAGCAAGATGCTCCCGCCGCTCCACGCATCCACCCACCTCGCCAACCACCTCACGAGTTCCTCCACACCTCACTGACCATAACCCTTCTTTCCATTCACAACGACACACCCCCAGAATGCCCCCTGAACACACCCATATTTGCACACATAGGGTGACCTAGGCACACACGCTCAGGCCAACTAGCGCCACGTCGACCACCGTGCCACCTTCTCCATGTCGAGGTGAAGCTCCCTGCATATTTGACGAGGTTGCAAGGACGTTTTCTTGTGAACAGGGTACAGATCCTCTCCGCCATTGACGAAGGACGAAGCTTGCTCGCAGGCTTGCTCCAGGACTCCAGGCCCCAGGCTTCAGGTCCCAGGTCGTGCGGACTTCCTTCGTGCACACTCTTAGCCTAGGTATTGGAGTCAAAGTCCCACGTAGCCTCTGCAATTGGACGTGAACATCTGCTGTGCAGGCGCCTGCGAAGAAGGTGGGACATTTAGTCCCACCTCGGAAGATCAGGAGCGGGTGCTGTGCTATAAAGTGAAAAAGTGTCAGGGGCTTATTGCCTCCTGACCATAGGGTGAGGTCCCACTCACCCATCGCCTCGTCCGCGACCCATGCCACGCGGACCTGGTTCTGACCCGTTAACCCGACTATCCTGTGCACTCCTCTCCCACCACCCACGCCGGTAGGCCTAGTCCTGGGCAAACATACCCGACCCGTTAACCTGAGAAGGCTCTGGGAGAGCAAGCCTAAGAGAGAAGAAAGAAGAGAGATCGCGGGGAGGGTAGGGTAGGTTTTGCTCTTAGGGGAAAAAGTGGAAGAAGAAGCTGAGGGCAAAAGCCAGAGAAGCTAAGGAAGGTAAAGGCATGGCTGAAGAGAAGGCAAGGCTGAAGAGGAGCTGAAGTCAGAGACAGAAGGAGAAAAAAGAAAGAAGAAGCTATAGAAGGAGAAAAGAAAGAATAGAAAGAAGAAGCTAAAGGCCAAAGCAACCAAGGGCCAGAGCATAAAGAAGAAGAAGAAGACAGGAAGAAAGAAGGATAGAGAATAGAAGAAAGAAAGGAAAGAAGAAGAAAGAGATCAGCCAGCACTGTTGCACTTGACATTTAAGACGTTTGATTTTCACATCAGACATCCATATTTTATTTTGTGCTTCAAAATACATTGAGATTATATTTCTTGCATTATACCTTTGATTCTCCATTGCATATTATATCAAATTTGAAGGCTGTGTTCTTGATTTTTAGACCCCAATTTGCTCCCTGTGTTCGACCTCGGATTTACATTTTTGTGTAATAAAATTCATTTGTTTTCAAAGCAATTTTGGCTATACTACGACGCATTTATTTTAAAACCCCATTTCGCTTCGATAAACATTTTGGTGCGTTGCTGGGGAGCAACATGCGATTTAGAAATCTTGATCACAACTTCTGATTCGATACTAATTGATCTATCTCTTTTGTTGTGATTGTTTCAGGGGAGAAGATTCAAAAGAAAACAGCAGCACAATAACCACACCCGGGGTAGGTAATCTCTGATTAGCCCTCTCTCTTAATCCCCTCATTCTGAAAAGGAAAAATAAAGAAAAAATCAATTTAGGGCTACCTGCCTTCCATATTTAGTTAATTCACCAAAGTTGCCTATTTTTGATTTCAACAAATTTTGAATTGTGCATCCATTTAAGGTAACTAGGGCTACCACCTTCTTGATTGAGCCCTAGATACCATATCTATGGCAACTAAATTGGACCAAACTTAGGGCCAAATTAAGGATTCCAATTTAGGGTTTTAGACAAATCTTTTCTAAGCAAGAATCAAATTTCCAAAAAGAGGTGTGCCAAAACCTTGATTGAAAAGACTTTTCAAGAGAAACCCTAAAAATTTAAGCTCTTAACTTCACTTGAACCCCAAAAGAAAAGACCTAAAGCTCTCAAAGGACAAATAGGTGAAGTTGACCTCTTGTTGGGTCAACCAACCATGAAATTAGGTCACTTTTGCACTCAAAACATCTAAAGTTCAAGTGGAACCCTAAGCACCTTTGATCTTAAATAAAAGTGGTAGACTTAAGAGGTCAAGGTCCCCATTCTGGTCTACTTGGAATCTTAGTGACAAGAGAGGTCGGGTGGGGGAAACCCTGTAACTCGTGGGGATGCTCTATCGTGTAGGGGTCATTGTGGGACTCTCCCTCTCTTGTTGTCCAGGTATTTCTCAGGTGGACGGATTTTCTGACTAAGGGGTATCATCCATCCCAAACCTCTATAGTCATCCAAATTTTTTGGGTGTCTTGATTGGGTCCAGCACATTCTAATCTCGTCTAAACCATCAGTACATGTTTGGTAGGAGGTCATTGAGACCATCCTTAAGACCTCCTTTAGCAACCCACTACCTCCGAGAACAAGCCTCGACGTCCGTGTTTGTGCAGCAACCCCACCACATAGACATCTCCCCTGATTCATCAGAACCAAATTGTCCTTCTTCCATCATCATGGCACAACCAATTGAAGAAGAGAACAATCTTGAACACCAACTCCAGCGCCTGAATGATCTATTTCAGAACTTTGTAAACCCACCGTAGTGTCTTATGATGCGAGATCACTATAATCTTACTGTAGTGGCGATCGAGCCTTGAGTCCAAATCCCGGCTGGAGGTCTTGATTCCGAACTCAAGCCCAACATGATTCATGCTATTCCAAAGTTTCATGGGCTTAACTCCGAGGATCCCTTCCAGCACATCAAACAACTCAAACATCTGGCCTAGACCTTCAGGTCAGATGTACAAAACCAGGATATTCTTCTTATGAAGTTGTTTTCCTTCTCCCTCATGGATAAGGCAGCCCATTGGTATCAGACTCAAACGTGTCCAATCAACACGTGGGTTGAACTGCAGTTCAAATTTTTGAAAAAGTTCTTCCCCGTTGGTCGGACGAATGTCTTACGCCACCAGATCACACACTTCACTCAGCAATATGGAGAACCTCTTCATGAGGCATGGGATTGTTTCCTGGATTCCATGCAGAAGTGCCCCCATCATAGAGTTCCTAAATGGGAACAAGTCCGGTCTTTTTACCAGGGACTCCATGAAGACATTCGCTTATTCATCAATGCAACCTGTGGAGGAAATATCATGGGTCAACATGAAGACACCATGTGGGAGATTCTCGAGAATATGTGTGAGAACTACATCAATAATGACTCCATGGGCTTATTCGACCGGACGAATGCCCGCGCATCGATGAATCCAAGGGGAGCACATGAGACGCAAGGCCTGTCCGCATCCGTCGACTTGTAACTAATGGCCAGTCGGTTGGACAAGGTCTCTATCATCGGGAAGAAGGTGGATGAGCTCACTCGACATCTGCAGTGAGCCACCTCTGTGCAAAATCTGTTTGCACAGCCACCTCTTGGGAGGGAAACAGTGTAGAACATTTATCACTGATCTTCTCAGGGGATGGACCCGTATCCACCCCCGTCTGACTCCAGGACCGGAGGAAACTCTGACCCAATCTACTCTAGTTGGGGGAACTCTGAACCCTCGTACTCTGATTTTCCTGAGGTTCCTCAGACCTGCGAGGACCTCAATGCCATCCAGAATGACTCATTCTCCAATACCTATAATCCTGGATGGCAGAATCATCCCAACTTCTTGTGGACGGGAAATACTCAGAATCAAAGACCACCTTATCAACCCCATCCACAAGCTCCTCGTCCATATCAGCCACCTCAGCCTCGGCCTAACCCCACCTATCAATCTGGGCCAACCTAAGTAGATCAAATGACTCTAATCCTTCAGACTCTGGCTGACATCCAAAAGACGAATGCGGCAATACAAAAATAGCACAAGGACGAGATCATAGAGGTTCGCAATCAACTCGCCCAGACGACGAATTCCCGCCAAGTTGGCACGCTCCCTTTGCAACCTCTGCTGAATCCAAATAACGTGCCAAACCAGAGGAGCATTATGAACCCAAATCCAAGCCAAGCCCACATGATTTATCAGGTCCCTTTTGTTCCATCTCCTGACGGAATGGAAGCTTCGACATCGTATGTGGGATTTCAACAGCAGCCACCTATTTTACCAACCCCAAACCAAAACCAGGCAGGACTAAACTCTGTAACAACCCGTAGTGGTAAAACAACTCATGACCCACCTTATCCAAGCCACTCTAAGCCTGGTAGTAACCCAAGCCCTAGGATAGTTATCCAGGACAC
This sequence comes from Thalassia testudinum, assembly GCA_037157565.1. NCBI lineage: Eukaryota > Viridiplantae > Streptophyta > Magnoliopsida > Alismatales > Hydrocharitaceae > Thalassia > Thalassia testudinum. Next base: position 3,839,406 of record JAZHRO010000080.1, read on the forward strand.
CCCTATCCCAGATCAAGAACCTGGACCTATTCTAGAGGAACCAACCAAGGTTCCATTTCCTAAGACCTTGACCAAGGGAAAGAGGATAACTAAACCCGTGGCTCCTGAGGAGGATCTGGTGAAGCTCTTTGAATAGGTCCATATAAACATCCCCTTGATGGATGCAATCCGCCACGTGCCGGCTTACGCAAGATTTCTGAAGGACGTGTGTACACCCAAGCATAAGCCGTGAACTAAAAGTGGGAGTTCGATGGTATTGTCACAGCAAGCCAGCTCTGTAATTTTGAGCAAACTCCCACCTAAGGTTAAAGACCTAGGTACTCCCCTGATTTCATGTACCATTGGTGATACCCAATTTGACAGAGCCTTATTAGATTTAGGGGCCCCCATAAACCTAATACCTACATCCCTCCTTGACCACCTTGAAGAATCCAAGCTTAAACCGACAGAGGTGACATTGCAGTTAGTTAATCAGTCCATTAAGTCACCTAAAGGAGTACTCGAGGATGTCATCGTTAGGATACAGGATTTCTATTTCCCGGTGGATTTTATAGTCTTGGACATGGATGCACCTGAAAACCCAAGGGATACACCAATTATACTAGGGAGACCCTTTCTGGCCACTGCTAGGGCCAATATAAACTGTGAGGAGGGCCAAATAGAACTGAAATTCAGGAACCAAACACTGAAAATTGACATCTTTAAGGCCCAACAAGAGATTAATTGTGGTGCTATAGAATAAATATGTGATATCAAAGTCGTGGTTGATGAACCGTATATCGAGGACAACCTGATTACTCCTGATCAACCATAAGAAGATCAAAACCCGCAATCAGAGGAGTCTGACCCTGATCTAGATACACCCATAACTCCTTCCCTTGCTCCTGACACACACCTGAACCACCTGTTGCTGCTGATAACCCCATTCTGGAACTCAAGCCTCTTCTCGACCATCTGAAGTACATCTTTTTGGGTTCCAATCAGATGTTTCTTGTGATTATAAACTCCAAACTCACACCTGACCAGGAATCCCATCTGATTACTATTCTCTAGCAACATCGTAAAGCCATTGGATTAACTCTCAATGATTTGACTGGTATCAGCCCCTCTTACTGCACACACTGTATCTACACCGAAGAGGGCACACGACCTTCCCGTGAAATGTAGAGACGTTTGAATCCTAATCTGCAGGAGGTCATGAAAAAGGAGATCATTAAGTGGTTAGATGCAAGAATCATCTACCTGATCTCTGACAGTCAGTGGGTGAGTCCAATCCAGGTTGTGCCTAAGAAGGCAGGACTCACCGTTATCACGACTGAAATCGGAGAAGTAATACCAACCTGTGTGGCGAACTCGTGGAGAGTCTGCATTGATTACAGAAGACTCAATTCCTCCACGAAGAAGGATAATTTCCCACTACCGTTTATTGATCAGATCCTCAAGAAACTAGCGGGAAATAGGTTCTTCTACTTTTTGGACAGATATTCTGGTTATAACCAAGTGGCTATCCATTCTGAGGACTAAAAAAAGTCCACTTTCACCTGCCCCTTCGGGACGTATGCGTTCCAAAGGATGCCATTTGGTCTCTGCAATGCACCTGCTACTTTTCAATGGTGCATGGTTGCCATATTTTTAGATATGGTAGGTGATTATCTGGAAGTCTTCATGGATGACTTTTTAGTTTTCGGAGAATCATTCGATGATTGTCTCCTGCACTTGGTTCGAATCCTCAGGCGGTGCATTGACGTGATCTGCTTCTTTCCTGGGAAAAGAGCTATTTCGTGGTGCCTGAAGGAATTGTCTTGGGACATCTTATTTCAGAAAAAGGCATCCAAGTCGATCGAGCCAAGGTGAACTTGATTTCCAAACTCCCTATGCCTAGCTTGATTAAGGACATCCGATTTTTTCTGGTGCACGTCAATTTTTACCATTGATTTATTCCTGATTTCTCAAAAATCGCGCGCCCCCTGACCTCTCTACTCTCTAAGGATGTACCTTTAAAAATCTCCAAGGAATGCACTCAAACATTTGAAATCCTCCGTGACCGAGTTACTCAAGCCCTGATCCTATAGTCCCCTGATTGGTCTCAACCCTTTGAGATCATGTGTGATGCATCTGATTTCATTGTAGGAGCAGTACTAGGGCAGAAAATTGACTGGAAACTTGTGGTCATTTACTACGCTAGCGAGACACTTGACAAGGCTTAGCATAACTACACAATTACTGAGAAAGAGCTGCTAGCTGTAGTATTTGCCCTGGAAAAATTCAGATCTTATCTCCTGGGTTCTCATGTTATCATCTACTCGGATCACACAACTGTGAGGCATCTCCTTGCGAAGAAGGATGTGAAACCTCGATTAATCTGCTGGATCTTGCTGTTGTAAAAATTTGACCTCGAGTTTCATGACAAAGCGGGAAAACATAACGTGGTAGCTGACCACTTATCCTGCCTTCCTTCTGAGATCATCGACCCTTTCGGATCCATCACGGAACATTTCTGATGTAAACACATTTACACTACTTAAAATGTCTATTTATGCATGTTCTTAAGCATAGGATTGCATTTCATAATATAAATATTGCATAACATGCATCATCTTGCATTTAGAGTAGTTTGAATAAAATGGAGGTTAATTGTCTCCTTTTATGTGCTTGGACAGGGCAAACATTTAATCGGGGCCTCAGATCAAAGATCCAACTGTATGGATGTGATCAGGGCGACGATTGGAGTTCAACGACTCCAAGATCGCCCTAATCAGGCATCCGTAGCATCAGATAGAGACTGGGGAACCTTAGAAGATCAAGGGCCAGGATGGTGTAAATCCGCACTTTAGATGGCAAATCCGACCACACGGATGAATTCGGATCGACGATCTCAGCCCAACGACACAAAAATCGAGTCAATCCGACATCCGTGGCACCATCTACAACTTCCAGAAGATGGACGGCCAAGATGGCACCACGTGGCACCATCTCGGCCGCCCAAACGGCCGCCTACACTCTATGAAGACCGCGCACCCATCCCTTCTCCGCCGTTGGATCTCAATCCAACGGCTGTGGACGCATCGTGTTAAAAGCATCCGCGCGACCATTTGGGCGAGGCAGCGCAGCGGTCCAGCGCCTTATCGCGAGGCGCTGGCGCACGTTCGAGCCTCGCCAAGCAATTTCTGAGGCGAGCGGGTGCGCTCCAATTGACCGCACGATCGCGATCCAGCGGCCGCGCGCGCCCGATAGCGCCGACGCGCGATTGGACGCGTGCTTGAACGCGCGATCGCACGCGCAGGCGGGCGGGCGGCAGCGGTGAAGGCGTAATTTTAAGCCGTCCGATCTCGCGATCGGACGGCTGAGATTTCGCGGACGTGTGTAGGCGTTACGCGTGGGCAGCCGAGCGGGCGCGGAGGCTACGCCCACGTTGAGGGCTTTAGCAACGGATTTATCCGTTACTAAAGACCCCTCATTTATTGTTTTGAAAGTGTAATGTCCATTTTGCCCCCACTCCTTGCAACTATAAAAGGAGACCCCCTCCATACGAAATTTTCATCCCTTCCTTCTCCTCTCTACCTCTCCAAAGCTCAAGAGAAGCTTGTCCCACACCCGGGATGCTTCTCGCGAGATAAAGTCCAAATTTTCGTTCCCCTTCGGAAGTGGATCCCGCGACGACGACGGCGTGCTGCTCCGTTCCCGTTCTTCTGCTTCGTCCTCCTTCGTCCCGCTTCGTCCTCCTTCATCCAGGCGTCGTCCCGTCCGGCTCGTCCTCCAAGCGACCGTCGAGGAGGATTCTCTCTCCCTATTCTTTTTGCTGCTTTCTAGTATAGATTTACTGCTTTCTAGAGTAGTCTATTCGTCCTCCGAGCGATCGTCGAGGAGGACATTTCTCCCTCCATTCTTTTAATGCTTTCTAGAGTAATTGTTTTATGTTTTCTAGTTGTAACGAACGAACTCTTTTATGATAAATTCCTTGTCTATTCTACATCTCATTTTGATTTCCATGTGTAGTATTCTTTCTCTCTCTCTTACTCCCTCTCTCGCTTTTATTTGTTGTAGATACTTAGATAGTTTAAATTGAATTTCTTCGTGACAAAATAAAAAGAAACGCGAAGTTTTTAAATCAAACGTTCGCCTCCCTGTGTTCGACCCGGAATTTTAATTTCGGTATAAATTTTATTTGTTGAACTCGAATCCTTCGCTTTCGAACTACAACGACGGGTTTTTCAAAATCGAACACGTTAGCGTAGGTTCGTAACGTTCAACATTTTGGCGCCGTTGCCGGGGAGGCAACGATCTTTGATTTCTCTTCGCGTTTTGTAACTTACAAATCATTTACCTCACTTTTCTCCTTTCTTATTGTAATTGCAGGTACTCTTTTGAGGCAAGCAAAAGCGGTAGATTGGAGTAAAGTGCTGTGGAAGGTTTTGTAAGTTATCCCCCATTCTTTCCCCCTCCATAGATTTCATTTGCCACATTAAATCCAAATTCCAATTAACCTAGGTGTTTGCATAAATCCTAGGAATAATTTAGTTGTTTGGATTTCCACTCAGATTCATTCCACCTTCGTTCATAAAAGAAAATAATAACAAAAAGATAATCTTGTGGGGTAATTTTCAACAAATACACAACGTACACCCACATTTAAAGGCACTTAACCGAATTGATTTGTTTCTACTCAACCGGGTTCTGATCTGTGGGACCGGTACACATAAAGCAACACATAAAAGAGTAGAAATCATTCTAAGTTAACCATCTTTGTGTGCCTAACTTAGTGGTGCATCAGGCCAGTTGTTTGAGTTGTTTGGGCTGCACCACTTCAAATAAAATCAACTCATCAAGTAGCTGCCAATTAGGTTCAACTCTTGGGGATTTACCAGGCACTCCACATTCTTTTTAAACTTTAAAGGAAAATATCTTCACCTGTGCTTGCAAAACTTGGTGTGCCAATGAAACTTGATTGAAAACACCTAAAGTTGAATCCTAAAAGCTACTAAGCAAGATTTGAACCTTAAAATTCACCACATCAAAAAAATAATCTTGCTTGAAAACAATTGGTTGTGCACGTACACACAAAGCAATCAATCATTAAGGGCACAACCCATTTAAAGGGCCCATCACATTCCAAAGCACATTCAAACCTAGCCCTAAATAAAATAGAGTAGACATTGGCCTTGAGGATTGGACTCGCTCTTCAGAACTCAGAACGAGATTATTTTCGATTAGTCTGTTTCTACTGTTCAATATGATGTCTAGCTAGGGGAGCAGAGTCAAATGATCGCGGCTGGGGGGTACACTAGGAACCGGAGGCGCAAGCCGAAGGAAGAACCTTCTCCCCAGTCCCTCCTTCTAACTGGTTGGATTGAACAGACGGAAGTAGATCAAATCGTTCCTTTATCTCAAGACGGGTTTTGGGAGTCTGTAGGTCTGTAGGCTAACCCATTTAAGGACAGGTTTGATTGTTTGTATTGCAGGGAACCTTTCTTCCTCCCGTGTCTCATGAATCCTTCCACATATTTCACGCATTCCCGCTCTTTCACTCCTGTCATGAATTATCCGCAACATGACGATTATCCCGACTCGTATTGTAATCAACCATCGGTTAGTTGGGATAATTTGGATTGGGGATACAATTCCAGACCTCCGTGTTTTGGGTCTAACCCTGAACACTTTGATTCTGATTTCTATCCTTCTCAGAGCTACATCGATTATAGATCGTCCTCCTTTCATGAACAAGCTAATACGATCTACAATCAAGAAGGATACACCGATCCTTACCCATCCTCTGATTTCACTGCCTTTAGGTCATCACCATCCTTTGAACATTCTGAAATGACCTATTTTCAGGAAGGGTATAACGAATCTCAATTCGTTAATTCCTTTGCTTTGATGTCAAACCCGCCCAATCCTGAACCAACTCATTTGGTTCAGGTTAATCAGGTTCAAGATAAGGTTCTGGCTAACTTGAGAAATATCATACAATCTTTAGAAGTTCAGCCAATACCTTGCATTGAGAGATTGGAGCCCTTGATTGAAATGATTGATGATTTAAACAAGTCTTTGTTGGATTGGCTCCAGGACGTTAATGATAAGAACCCGGGTGAGTTTCTACTTGGGAAATTAGCGAAATTGAGGATGAGGTTCGTGGTTTCTTTGGTTCAATCTTGGGATGATTCCCAGGATGAACCCTCTTCAGGAAAGCCAAAGACAGAACCCGCTCAGGCACCTGTTGGGGGGAACACGTATTACGAGGCTGACCAGATTGAATTAAAGCAACCAATTAAGGATGATCTGATTTCTTCACCTGAGATCCCTGAGCCAGGTTATGAGAAAACGTATGTCTCCTGGGAACACAAAGTGACAACTGATTTTGGGACATACATTGATACGGATCCTGATTTCTTTGATGGTGAAGATTCAAGTTGCGAAGTCTCACACGAGTTTTCAGAACACGATTTTTGTGAGACGATTGGGCCTGAGGAATCTGATAGATCATTTGGTAGCCTAATAACTGAGGAAACTGATCTTATTAGGTCACACATTACGGATCCAGAATCTCATTTTCTGGAAGAATCAGTTCAATGCCCTGATTATCAGTTACACCCTGTTGAGCTTATTGATGATTCTAATTTTGAGATAATTAGACCCAAGTCAATTTTGATTTTGCCACATCATCTAGACTTGGAGATTTTAGATGGGGTGATGAATATACAAGAGGTCATGGAATTTGATATGCCGAATGAGGAGGATAGGAGCTGGGAAATTCTGATTTGGGAAGTCAATTTTGGAGGAAATGGAAGATTGAGTCGAAGGATTCCTTTTAAGCTGAAACCATCAAATCAGAACCCTTACGACATTTATTTCGAGGATGTCAAACTCAAGCACACATTTAACGATTATCCTTTTGAGCTTCAATTCTCTGTAACCCGACATTTTGGCCTTGGGTTGCATCCTCACAAATCGCAGGCCCGACCCCGCTTGCATTATGATTTTAGGTTTTGGGTAATTTTTATCCAGAACCTAAGATATTCTCGATTATGGGGGATGGGTCTGCACCACAATCTGGTCCACATCTGTGGACCTCTGTTGACAGGTCGGAGGATTCTTCTGTTTATTCTAATTTTGACCTGCACTTCTGAATTCTTCATTTCTTTTCTTTGTATAGTGTGCCTAGCTGAAGGCACTAAACTCAGCACATATACAGTTCTTTTTCATTTTCATCTCGGAGCGGACTCGATATCCACGCAATTTAGGTACTTTCTACGCTTTTCCACTCTGTTTTATGTCTTTTTAATACAATGAGGACATTGCATTAGATAGGCATGGGGGGGTGGATATTTATCTTTGAATTCATTCGTCAGCTCCGTAGATTTGTTTTATTTTATAAAAAAAAAAAAATCAAAATTAGGAAAGAGAATTTGGGTTTAAGAAAATTTTCGATCTTAAGAAATACTATATTATGGTTTGAACACAAAGACCCTTCAGGTCTTTGGACTTAATCAGCCTATGTATCCACTAAAATGTGGATTTGTTTTTCGAGTTCTCGCCAACCTGAATTTTATTATAATTGGAATAAATAAGTTTGGGTGATAAGTACACGACTTGTCAACCCGCCCTCTGATTTAAGGGAATTTTGAGTTTTAAGCATCTACACACTTTCTTTGCACTGACTCGTTGTTTGGCGATTTTAACGGAAATTGGGTAGCTAATGAACCTTCTAGGGTGATATGGCTGGCAAGTTATCGTGGGTAACAGCCCATAGGTAGGTTGTCCAGAGCCCAGTCACTGGACCTTTCTCTTTTTGCTGCCTTTAGGTAAATCTTAGACCAGGGAAGCCACCTACTTAAAAAAAAAAAAGAAAAAAAAATCAAAAAGGAGAAAAGAATAAAAAGAAATAAGCCACACTTCGCCGCACGAGTATGGCTGGCAAGTTGTCGGTGGTAACAGCTCATCGACCGGTTGTCCAGAACCCAGCTCAGAAAATGCACCAAAAATTCCCAAAACACTTAGGAAGAAGCGGAGAAGTGGAATAAACCGGGGAGATATACACTGGATTCACCCTTGTGTTGACCCCGTTAAAAAAAATAAAAGTAGGGAGAAAGCTACTGGTTGTAAAGATACACCTTTAGGCAGAATTCTTTTTGAGGTCACCTAGAGGCGTAGAAATCCGAAGTCCATTCTAATTGCCGGTCAACGAGTCTATCACAATCACAATAAGATGCTTAAAACTTAGGGTTCTCATCAAATCTTGGGTGAGTTGAATGGCCGTAGAAAGCCACTCTTAAACTCTAAAATTTGAAAATCCAAAAAAAAAGAAAATTAGAAAAGAGTAAAAAGAGAAAAAGAAATTTTTCTTTGAATAAGGCGAGGCTTGAGGCGGTCTGCATTTTGGCTGATACCCGGGCACTGTTGTGTCTTTGAAAGTTCAGTTCTTAAGTAGACAATTTCTTAATGATTGAAAATAACTCAGGTCCAAATAATCTAACCTAATTCTTTTATAAATAGCATATAGTTTTTGCTAGGGACTAGCAAAAGATAGGCATGGGGGTATGATGTAAACACATTTACACTACTTAAAATGTCTATTTATGCATGTTCTTAAGCATAGGATTGCATTTCATAATATAAATATTGCATAACATGCATCATCTTGCATTTAGAGTAGTTTGAATAAAATGGAGGTTAATTGTCTCCTTTTATGTGCTTGGACAGGGCAAACATTTAATCGGGGCCTCGGATCAAAGATCCAACCATATGGATGTGATCAGGGCGACGATTGGAGTTCAACGACTCCAAGATCGCCCTAATCAGGCATCCGTAGCATCAGATAGAGACCGGGGAACCCTAGAAGATCAAGGTCCAGGATGGTGTAAATTCGCACTTCAGATGGCAAATCCGACCACACGGATGAATTCGGATCGACGATCTCAGCCCAACGACACAAAAATCGAGTCAATCCGACATCCGTGGCACCATCTACAACTTCCAGAAGATGGACGGCCAAGATGGCACCACGTGGCACCATCTCGGCCGCCCAAACGGCCGCCTACACTCTATGAAGACCGCGCACCCATCCCCTCTCCGCCGTTGGATCTCAATCCAATGGCTGTGGACGCATCGTGTTAAAAGCATCCGCGCGACCATTTGGGCGAGGCAGCGCAGCGGTCTAGCGCCTTATCGCGAGGCGCTGGCGCACGTTCGAGCCTCGCCAAGCAATTTCTGAGGCGAGCGGGTGCGCTCCAATTGACCGCACGATCGCGATCCAGCGGCCGCGCGTGCCCGATAACACCGACGCGCGATTGGACGCGTGCGTGAACGCGCGATCGCACGCGCAGGCGGCCGGGCGGCAGCGGTGAAGGCGCGATTTTAAGCCGTCCGATCTCGCGATCGGACGGCTGAGATTTCGCGGACGTGCGTAGGCGTTACGCACAGGCAGCCGAGCGGGCGCGCGTGGGTGCGGAGGCTACGCCCACGTTGAGGGCTTTAGCGACGGATTTATCCATCACTAAAGACCCCTCATTTATTGTTTTGAAAGTGTAATGTCCATTTTGCCCCCACTCCTTGCATCTATAAAAGGAGACCCCCTCCATACGAAATTTTCATCCCTTCCTTCTCCTCTCTACCTCTCCAAAGCTCAAGAGAAGCTTGTCCCACACCCGGGATGCTTCTCGCAAGATAAAGTCCAAATTTTCGTCCCCCTTCGGAAGTGGATCCCGAGACGACGACGGCGTGCTGCTCCGTTCCCGTTCTTCTGCTTCGTCCTCCTTCGTCCCGCTTCGTCCTCCTTCATCCAAGCGTCGTCCCGTCTGGCTCGTCCTCCAAGCGACCGTCGAGGAGGATTCTCTCTCCCTATTCTTTTTACTGCTTTCTAGTATAGATTTACTGCTTTCTAGAGTAGTCTGTTCGTCCTCCGAGCGATCGTCGAGGAGGACATTTCTCCCTCCATTCTTTTAATGCTTTCTAGAGTAATTGTTTTATGTTTTCTAGTTGTAACGAACGAACTCTTTTATGATAAATTCCTTGTCTATTCTACATCTCATTTTGATTTCCATGTGTAGTATTCTTTCTCTCTCTCTTACTCCCTCTCTCTCTTTTATTTGTTGTAGATACTTAGATAGTTTAAATTGAATTTCTTCGTGACAAAATAAAAAGAAACGCGAAGTTTTTAAATCAAATGTTCGCCTCCCTGTGTTCGACCTGGAATTTTAATTTCGGTATAAATTTTATTTGTTGAACTCGAATCCCTCGCTTGCGAACTACAACGACGGGTTTTTCAAAATCGAACACGTTAGCGTAGGTTCGTAACGTTCAACAATTTCCTGATGAGCACCTTCTGACTATTAATACAAAGCTTCCATGGTTTGCTGATATAGTAAACTACCTAGCATCACATCAGATCTAGTCCGATTGGCCGAAGGCCAAGAAGGACAAATTATTTTTTGATGCCAAGTATTACTTCTGGGAAGACTCGTATCTTTTCCACATCGGTGCTGATCAGATAATTCGACGATGTGTCGCGGAAGCGAAAATTCAAGACATATTATCTTTTTGCCATGACCAGGCATGCGGTGGACATTTTTCAGGTCATAAAATTGTAGCGGAAGTCCTCCAGTGTGGCTTCTATTGGCCCACAATTTTCAAAGACGCGTATAATCACTATAAGGCATGTACTCATTGCCAGACCTTGGGCAGCATGAGCCATCGTGATATGATGCCTTTACAGCCGATTCTGGTATGCGAAATCTTTGACATATGGGGGATTGATTTTATGGGACCATTCCCTATCTTGGACGGCTTCGAGTACATTTTACTTGCTGTTGACTGTGTCCACATGGATCGAAGCCATTCCGACCCAAACCAATGATCATAAGGTGGTTATCAAATTCATTCATCAGAACATCTTCTCACGGTTCAGGATTCCACATGCTATAATTTTTGACGGAGGGACCCATTTCACTAACACTCAGTTCAGGACACTGATGACCAAATACGGGGTGTCACACTGAATCTCTACTCCTTACCACCCCCAAACTAATGGTTAGCTGAGCAATCAAATCAGGAGATCAAGAAAATCCTCTAGGTTACTGTTCAACCTGATAGGAAGGACTGGTCATCCCGACTTCCGGAAGCTTTGTGGGCTTATAGGACCGCCCACAAAACCCAGTTAGATATGTCTCCCTTCAGATTGGTGTATGGGAAGGCATGTCACCTCCCCATCGAGTTGGACCACAAAGCCTATTGGGCAGTACGGAACTGCAACCTAGATCTTTCTAAGGTAGGAACCCATAGAAAGCTTCAAATGAGCGAGATCGATGAATTACACCACGACACATATGAGAACTCGTGAATTTACAAAGAGCAGGTTAAGGCCTTTCACGACAAGCACATATCAAGAAAGATCTTCCATCCTGGTCAAAAGGTCCTACTCTTTGATGCCAAGCTTAAATTGTTCCCAGGAAAACTACGATCAAAATGGATCAGACCCTACCTAGTCCAATGAATCTTTGGAAATGGAGCCATTGAGATCAATCCACTCAGCCACGATTTTGAACCTTTTGTCATGAATGGTCAGAGACTCAAATCGTTCATTGACTTGACCGACACAAATTTGGTTGAGATATCCTTTACCCTCCATTCTCCCTGAGCTCAATGTGCCCAGTCGATTTCGTAAAACTCAACGCTTAACGGGAGGCAATCCGTCATTCTTGAAAAACTCGAAACCTTTCCTGACATTTCTATGCTGAATTCATATTGCACTTTGGGGTTCATCCATTAGAACAGCCAACCCCACCTCAGGTACCCTAACCCAAGTTTAGAAATCGTTCGCAACAGTCACCTCGACCCGTTCGCACACCCAAAATCTGTTCTAATGAATAATCTAAGCTGAATTTAAACTCACCTAATTTACAATGGGGGCATTGCAAATCGTAGGCATGGGGGTGTATGAAAGTGCAAAACACCATGAAAACTCATCTCACAAAAAAAAGGTTTCAACAAAAAAATCACATATCACAAAAAAACACCAAAAAAATGAAAAAATCTTGAAAAAGAACAAAGAAATACTGAGGGGAGAGAAAATTTTGCGGCCATACAAATCATGAGGAAAAGAGCAAAGTGTCAAAAAGGAGCACAAAAATGAAAAAGAAAAAAGAGGTAGTCATTAGTAAGAAATTAAGGGATTACCCGAAGTTCTAGACCACATCAAGAAAAAAAAATGAAGGAAAAAGTGTTAATGAGACACAGAAGAGATTAGGAGGAACGCTGATCTTAGGCCTCTTGGGCTAGACTCTTAGGCTTAAAAATTCAAGTATCCACTAAGATCTGGATAGTCCTCAAGAGGTTGGGGAAAATGCGAAGCTTAAGTATTAGGTCTAAGGCTTAGGAAGCATTCGGCCTCGTTAACTGACCTTTGGTTTGCGGGACTCGGTAACCTAAGCACCCCGATACACATAGTCTGCTTTAGTGCGCATAACTATCAAAATCACGCAAAAGTATTAAATGTTTCGAAAAAGGTCGCCTAGCTTAGGAGCGGCCGATCAACACAAGTTGATTTGGATGAGTTCCCAACGTAGAGAGGCGGGAAATTCCCCTCGAAGATGCGTAATAACATATCGTCTCCTCGGTGCTTGTCTCCTAGGATATTTACATATCCTACCAGGGGCACGTAAGCACCCTGCGCTGGTTCAGATGCCATGGGCGGCATTATCATGAAATGTCGATTGCTAGGGTCTGGATTTAGCTATAGAACACCATGGGTGGGATTATCTTGAAATCTCGAAAGCTAGGGTTCTGGGGGTTGCCATGGGCGGTGCTATGACGAAGCATCGATTTCCAAGGACCTTTCGAGGATTGATGATGGGGAAGAGGAATCCGATACAGACCATGTTGAGAAGCCAATACGAAGATAGAAATAAAAAAAAGAAAAGAGAGAGAAAACTCTCCAAATAAATAAATCCTCTGTTTCTCTCTTACAAAAAATGCACTGTGAACTGAACCAAGGCTAAAATACATTACAAGCACGGGTGCTTTAACCGCGGAGTCCAATGAACCTTAGGATAGTTCCTGTGGGCCTTAAAAACCTTCGCGGAGGAGCAAGGCTAGAGCTGGTCAGGTCCAGATCTTGGTTGGTACTTGAGTATCTCTAGGCCTACTGTCGTCATTCTACCTTAATCAAAATCAAAAAGAAAAAGCACTCATCATAATTTGTGAAAGGAATTCATGGTCTAGAACAGAAGTTAAAACCTTAAGATTTTGCTAAGGGACTAGCAAAAGCTAGACATGGGGGTATGATGGGAACACCATCATGAGCCCTAACTATCTCATTTTGACCCAGAAAAGAGAACAAAAGCTCCTACATAACCAAATAGAGGTCCTAACTCAAGAAATAACCCTTCTGAGAGAAAAGCAAGAAATGAGGGGTAAAACTATAATTTTACCATTGCAGTGCAACAATGGGTTTTCTCATGGGATAAACACAGGTCAAATGGTCTAAACAAGATAAAAAGTTGGTTGGTTCAAACAGAAAAGGGTTCATGTGAAATTTAGGAATTAAATGACTTCTTGTAACCCTAAAACAGACCCACTTAATTTAACAAGGTTCTGGTTAGAATAAAATTAACCTAAACCCTCTAAAAATTATGGAAAAATATCCTCTAAGGTTTAGAACCTTCAAATTGGCCCTTAGAACCTATTTTGACCTAAATAGGGGTCTTAGTCAAATGTTTGCCCTAAATTAGGTTTTTATGTAAATTTCCTAGTCAAATGTGGTCAAACCTAAAATTCAACTTCACCATTGGATTTTTTAGGTCCAAATTAGATTTGTACCAAAATTTGGACCTAAGGGGAATTCACCTTGACCTACTTTGCAAACCAGTCCAGCCTAATTACATTTCTACCCCTAACTTTTGAAAACCTTTGCAAACACCCCCTAGCTTCCTCGTTGTTCGTTGAAATTAGGTCCCTCCGCCATTACAATGAAGGGAATCCTACTCCGGTGAGGATTTAAGGGAAAGAACTCCCTGAGTCCTCAGAGAATCCCTTTCAAATATGAAAGGGAGATTCTCTGAGAAATTCCCTCATGTGAACCTAATTTGGAGCTCTAATTTGTACCTAATCTCTCATGTGAACGCATGAGAGATTTGGGTCTTTTTGACCTTCCAACTCCGGTGAGGTTTCCGTGCTTGGAAGCTTGGCTTCCATGCATAAGGCCCTCTGCCAGGGGCTATAAAAGGGTCCCCAGATCATTCCACTCAGCTTGAATTGGCCTGAGATATCCCCCAATTTCCTCTTTTCCCCTCCGGCCAACCTCTCAGCAAGCTCTAGCGACCCTTATCTCCCTCTCTCGTTGCTCTACCATAATAACAGTGGCAGAGTTACCTTTATCTCCTTCGTTCATGTTGCACCGCACCAGCCGACGCTCCTGCCACCCTCTCATCGTCGCCGTCCTCCTCTCACTGGGACTTTCGTCTCCGGCGACAACACATACGAGCCGGCCGCCTCCTCTGCATCTCCCTTCGTCTAACCACCCTTAGATAAGTCCTCTCTAATCATCATTTTTCTCTCACTTATTTCTGCTATTACGCCTCGATGTTTGCAAACCACCACCATCTTCTCCGCCTATGGTCAGACCATCGGTGAGGTGCTCTCGCCGCTCCACGCATCCACCCACCTTGCCAACCACCTCATGAGTTCCACCACACCTCACTGACCAAAACCCCTCTTTCCATTCACCGTGACACACCCCAAAATGGGCCTCGAACACACCCATATTCGCACGCACAGGGTGACCTAGGCACGCATGCTCAGGCCACCCCACGCCACGCCAACCATCGTGCCACCTTCGTCGTGTCCAAGCGAAGCTCCCTATGTATTTTGACGAGGCCGCAAGGCCGTTTGCTTGTGAACAGGGTACAGGTCCTCTCTGCAATTGATAGAGGACGAAGCTTGCTCACAAGCTTGCTCCAGGACTCCAAGCCCCAGGCTTCAGTTCCCAGGTCGTGCGGACTTCCTTCGTGCACACTCTCAGCCCAGCTATTGGAGTCAAAGTCCCATGTAGCCTTTGCAATTGGATGCGAACATCTGCTGTGCAGGCGCTTGCGAAGAAGGTGGGACATTTAGTCCCACCTTGAAAGATCAGGAGCGGGTGTTGTGCTATAAAGTGAAAAAGTGTCAGGGCCTTATTGCCTCCTGACCACGGGGTGAGGTCCCACTCACCCACTGCCTTGTTAGTGACCTACGCCACGTAGACCTGGTTCTGACTCGTTAACACAACTATCCTATGCACTCCTTGCACACCACCCATGCCAGTGGGCCTGGTCCTAGGCACGCATACTTGACCCGTTAACCCGAGAAGGCTCTAGGAGAGTGAGCCTAAGAGAGAAGAAAGAAGAGAGATCGCAGGGAGGATAGGGGTAGGTTTTGCTCTCAAGGGAAAAAGAGGAAGAAGAAGCTAAGAGCAGAAGCTAGAGAAGCTAAGGAAGGTGAAGGCATGGCTGAAGAGAAGGCAAGGCTGAAGAGGAGTTGAAGTCAGAGACAGAAGGAGAAAGAAGAAAGAAGAAGCTACAGAAGGAGAAAAGAAAGAAGAGAAAGAAGAAGCTAAAGGCCAAAGCAACCAAGGGCCAGAGCATAAAGAAGAAGAAGAAGCCAGGAAGAAAGAAGGATAGAGAATAGAAGAAAGAAAGGAAAGAAGAAGAAAGAGATCAACCAGCACTGTAGCACTTGACATTTAAGACGTCTGATTTTCACATCAGACGTCCATATTTTATTTTGTGCTTCTATGTACATTGAGATTATATTTCTTGCATTATACCTTTGATTCTCCATTACATATTATATCAAATTTGAAAGTTGTGTTCTTGATTTTTAGACCCCAATTTGCTCCTTGTGTTCGACCTCGGATTTACATTTTCAAGTAATAAAATTCATTTGTTTTCAAAGCGATTTTTGCTATACTACGATGCATTTATTTTAAAACCCGATTTCGCTTTGATAAACACTATTTTCACCCTCGAAATGGGTGAAACCCTGATTTAGTCAATGTGAACCCATTTTTTAGTATTTTATGTTCATTTGACCTTTAATTAATCCCTGATAAACCCCTTGGTTAATCTATATTTGTGATGTGTTGTTAAAACAACAGAATTAACCATGTTTTCTTGTCTTCTCAAATCATATCAGTGTAGAATTACTATCCTCAGACAATCATTTAGGAGCATTTAACATTTGAATCTGAGTAATTTAGGCTAGTTAGGACCCATGATGGTGTTACCATCACTCCTACAACTTTATTTGGTAGAGCACACTTATTTGGTGGGTGAGTACTTTGTTGGAAAGAGCTTCTTGTAAATACAAGACTAAAGACTTGGACAAAGAGTCTACCTACACACATAGGTAAGGACTCTACCTTCCCTAATGAACACTAGGGTTGAATTTTAAATTCACAAGTTCTTTCCCGACACTATGTAGTGTAACTAAAGTTACTTAGACTCCTAAGCCAAAGTAAACCAACGAATCCTGTACTGGTGACTCAGGAACAAGAATACCTCATAAGTTGGTCTATCTTGTCAATGCTTAAAGTGTATTAAGCCAAAGCCTGAGCGAATCAAGCTACTGTGGCTTGGAAAGTCTAACCAGCAAAGGTTGAATGCCCATAAAAACTTATTCTATTTTTGTTTTCAGCTATATGATCATAATTAAACACTAATAAGTCTTTTCAAAGTTTTCCCTCCTCAGAAATTCTATTTTGTGGAGTTTTCCCTCAACAATAAGTACTATCAGGTCCTTTATTGTATTTTTGGAATTTTTTATTTTTGACATTTTTTTTTGATTTTGTAATTTTTTTCAAAATTTTTGAGAATTTTCAATTTTTTTGGTATTTCCAATAATACTACACTATATACACTACTGGTGTGTCTATAATTGCATTCCAGAAAATGATTTCACCATTTACACCTCCCATGGTCAAATGATGCAATGTCCTCATTGTATGAATAGGGTGGATGCAAATGAATGCTCTGCTTTTCATTGACTTAGATTGGGTGATGGAAGTCTAAATGGGGAGATAAAAATCTCTGTGTGGATGATTTCAAGTCTGGTACAAGATCAGGTGGGAAGTCGGGCTAAGTAGTGAAATGTATAACAAATGTGACTATGAATGCATGCTAAAAATGCAAGGATAGACACCTAAAAAGGAAATGAAAAATAAAGAAGGATGAAAACAACTACATAAAAAGGAGAGGTTTGCTATGTTTAACGCCTTCAGCTAGGCGCAAACCTAGATGATGATGTGTCAGAAGTAAGTTCCAAATATTGGAGTGAAATGATAGAATTGACAAGTTTGAGATCGTGCGGCTCAATGAAAGGTTTCAATCTTTGTCCATTCATGATGAAAGGTTCAGATTTGTCAATCTTAGTGATCTTGACAGCTCCATTGTCAAATACTCTTAAGATTTTGAAAGGTCCAATCCATTTGGATTTGAGTTTTCCTAGAAAGAGTTTCAGTCTTGAGTCAAACAGAAAGATTTTTTTAGCAGGGTGAAAAGTTTTCCTACGAATGTGACAATCATCTAAGGCCTTTAATTTATCCTTATAAATCCTCGAGCTTTCATAAGATTCATTCCTTAACTCATCAAGGTTGGAAATTTGAAGTCTTCTAGGATCACCGACCTTCTCTAGGGCCAAGTTACACTTCTTGATGGACTAATAGGCTTTGTGCTCAAGTTCTACGAGAAGATGATAGGGTTTCTCGTACACAAGTCTAAAATGAGACATGCCTAATGGGGTTTTGTGAGCTGTCCTATATGCCCACAAAGCATTAGAAAGGTGGGAAGACCAATCTTTCCTATTAGGTCTAATGGTAGTCTGTAAAGTCTTCTTGATCTCTCGATTGGATAATTCAGCTAGTCCATTGGTTTGAGGGTGGTAAGGTGTTGCAATCCTATGTGTCACCCCATACTTTTGAAGTAAGGATTGAAAGTGGATGTTCCTAAAGTGAGACCCTCCGTCATTGATGATGGATTTTGGTATCCCAAATCTAGAGAAGATGTAATCTTGAACAAACTGATTTACAATCTTACGATCATTTATCCTTGTGGGGATGGCTTCACTCCATTTTGAAACATAATCTACTACTAATAAGATGTACTCAAGGCCATAGGAATTTTGAAAAGGTCCCATGAAGTCAATGTCCCATATGTCAAAGACTTCGCAGACTAAAATCGAATTCAAGGGCATCATGTCTTGGTGGCCAACAATGCCAAGAGGCTGACAATGTGAACATTCCCTAGTATATTCATGTGCATCTTTGAAGATAGTGGGCCAGAAGAATCCACTTTGTAGGACTTTGGCAGTAGTCTTTTTGGTTGAAATGTGATCGCCACATGCTTGGTCATGGTAGAATGACAAGATA
This sequence comes from Thalassia testudinum, assembly GCA_037157565.1. NCBI lineage: Eukaryota > Viridiplantae > Streptophyta > Magnoliopsida > Alismatales > Hydrocharitaceae > Thalassia > Thalassia testudinum. The sequence goes on from JAZHRO010000080.1 coordinate 3,857,797, forward strand.
CTCTCTATCTCCTTATCAGGGACACACTTCCTAATGATCTGGTTAGGACATGACTTGAATAGCCAACGTTCTTCCTCAAAGTAATGACTAACTTTGGCTCTAAGTTTGTCTTTCTGAGGTCGAGTCCAACCAGGGGGAATTACTCCAGAAGCCAGGTAGTTGACAATGTCAGCATACCAGGGAAGATCAGAATGAATGACCAGCAATTTCTTGTCAGGGAAGTGGTCAACAATCGGAAGTGAAGGATAAATCACTTCAGAAGGAAGACAGGATAAGTGGTCAGCTACCACATTCTACTTCCCAGCCTTCTCACAAATCTCTAAATCAAACTCTTGCAACAAGAGGATCCATCTAATCAAACAAGATTTCGTGTCCTTCTTGGCGAGAAGATGTCATATTGTTGTGTGGTCAGTGTAGACCATAATATGGGAACCTAAGAAATAAGGTTTGAATTTTTCCAGTGCAAATACTACTACTAACAATTCCTTTTCGGTGACTGTGTAATTCCTTTGTGCTTCATCTAAGGTCTTGCTAGCATAGTAAATGACTGTAGGTTTCCCATCTAGTTTTTAACCAAAGGCAGCTCCTACTGCATAATCAGAGGTATCACACATGATCTCAAAAGGGTGAGACCAATCCAGGGGTTGCCGTATTGGTTCCTTGGTAACTAGATCACGATGTTTTGTATATGCACAAACACAATCGTCAGAGATCTGGAAGTTTACATCTTTAGAGAGGAGATTGGTGAGAGGTTGGGCTATTTTCGAGAAGTCCATTATAAAGTGACGATAAAAACCAATATGCCTGAGAAAAGATCGGATTTGCTTAACCGATGATTGCGCAGCAATCATAGGTCTTAATTGACCTAAATTAGGCTAGGACTTAGCATAAGTTAGGGTAATTCATGCATGCATAAGCATTACTAGCACCTTTACTGCTTTCTTTTAGTTATGCATAAAATAATGCTATAATGTACTGATTAGGTGCATTATGTCAATTGCAAGTAATAAGCTGATCAGAAGCTAGATCTGAAGCTGGATATAAAGCTGGATCTGAAGAATAAAGAATAACTGGTGTTGCAGCAGAACTGGAGCGGAAGACCTAGATTAGATGTAGTAGATAATAATGTAAGGGAGTTAAGGTATGATATTCTATTAAGTAGGAATAAAGTAAGAAATTGTGAAGAACTTAGGTCCATCCTAGCCCTAGGATAGCCTAGAAGCTTCCCCAAGCCTTAGCCACCCTTAGATTAAGTCACCGCACCCTAGGAAACCTTAAAACCCTAATTCCAACCTCTATCTGGACGTCCAAAACCCTTAGCCAACTCCCGCACACCTTAAACCCACTTTTGTAGTGTTATAAACATCCAGACACTTGGTCAGATGTCCAATTTTTGCAGAATACCCAAGACAGAACCTAGAATCCCTCCGACTCTGATTGGACATCCAGACAACAAGTCTGGACTTCTAATTTTTTACTATAAGATGTCTGACACTATTATTAGACATCCAGAACTGCCCTCCAGACCCTGTTCTGAGATTCAAGCCTTGATCTTCGATCTCTAGCTCCCTAAACCCAACTCTAACCCGCTAGGGATCTAAATTAAGGTGCCCTAACCCTAGTACATCACCTCTAGACCTCCCTAAAAACCTAATTAGGTCCTCACTAAACCTAATTGACTTGGATCATAGTCAATTTCATCAGTCTATTCAATTGGACTCATTGAGTCCAATTGAGCCCTGATCCTAGCACACACTGTGCAATTGGACTCAGTGAGAGTCTAATTGACCTAGACCTGACTTAATTGAGTTATTTTACTCTCAATTAGGTTTCCACACACCCAATTAAACTTGTATTAAGTTTAATTGCACTTTACCTAAGTGAATTAGGTTTACAACCCTAATTTGAGACCTACCTTAACCTAAACCCACTAGAACCTAACCTAATCAACCTAGCCACCTAAGTTTCGACCCACACACACCCACACACACCATCCACACGAAAATACCTAGCCTAGAGTTCTCTAGAACTCTCTACCATGTGTTGTTGCCTTGGTTGCTAAAATTAGCAACCAAGAGCCATTCAATTTTTAGATCCACATTTGGTGGATCTAAAAACCACCATCCATCCTCTCTCTCACTCTCCCATGAGCTCCCACCATAGGCCTCTCTAGAGAATTCCATAATTCTCTATGGAGCTTCCCTTAGGTCTATAAAAAGACCTAAGGGGTGGCCATTTGGTCCATCTTGGTCTTTTAGCATAGCTCCACCTTCCATAAGCCATCACCACCTCCACCTCCATGTTCACGATCTCCACCATGATGCCACCACCTCCACGCCAAGCCTAGACTAGGATCAACTTCTCCAACCTCTCCAACTGCTGGCCTAAGCACCATTGGTCTCCCCTCCTCCCCTCAACCAACTCAAAGGCCATCGGAGCCACCTCCGAATGCCCTTATTTCTGCTAGATTAGATTATAGTTCTTCTTAGATTTATGTGCTTTATTTACTACTTAATAGTATAGTTCCTTACTTCTCCCCCAATGATGCATGCAAAATCCTCCCATAGATTCATGTATGCAGTCGTTTTCTGGTAGCAAGTAGTTTTATTTCCCTGTACAAGCATTCCTCTACCTATGCTCTGCAACTCTGATATCATCATCATCTTTTATATATATAAATATATATGTTGAAAATCACCATATGCCTAGTTATCATCTTTTGGTGAGATTGAAGTTGCATGTTTTAATTACTATCTTTTGGCAACTAGCATGTCGTACATCAATACGTAATCACCATAAACCGACATGAGATTTTAAGTAAGTAGAGCAAAAGAGATCGATTTCAAATCTTCATTTCCATAAATGCCTCCCAGAGATGAACGATCGGGACTCCAAGTCTCGTTATCTTTATAAATATTTTTGTTGATCGTATTCTACAACTATACTACGATGCATTCTGATCAAATATACGCTATACGATCCTAACAACCGACAAAGGTAATGGAAGGTCATAAATCAATTTTACCTTCGGACGGTCAACCTCAATTCCTCTCTCAGAAATAAGGTGACCTAAAATAAGTCCTTCTGGTACCATGAAGTATGATTTCCCTAAGGAGAGTACCAAATTCACATTTATGCATCTTTGCAGGATCTTGATTAGGTGATCTAAACATGCATCAAATGTGCTCCCAAAGACAGAGAAGTCATCCATGAAGACTTCTAAATAATCACCTACTAAGTCGGAAAAGATTTCAAACATACATCGCTAAAAAGTAGCAGGTGCCTTGCACAATCCAAATGGCATCTTACAGAAAACAAAGGTTCCGTAGGGGCAGGTGAAAGTCATTTTTTCCTGGTCATTTGGGTGAATTGCCACCAGATTATAGCTTGAATAGCCATCCAAAAAGTACAAAAATCTATTCCTTGCTAATCTTTCTAGTATTTAATTAATGAAAGGTAATGGGAAATGATCTTTCTTCATGGCTTGGTTGAGTTTGTGGTAGTCAATACATACTCACCACGAACTAGCAATCCTTGTAGGGATGACTTCTTCAGACTCAGTGGTTATAACAGTAAGTCTGGCCTTCTTAGGCACAACTTGAATAGGACTTACCCACACTATCAGAAATAGGGAAAATGATTCCATTGTCTAACCACTTAATCATTTCATTTTTTACCACCTCTTGAAGTGTGGGGTTTAGTCTACGCTGTGGCTGTTGGGTAGGTCTAAATCCTTCTTTAGTGAATATTCTATGCGTGCAGTAAGAAGGAATAATGCCAATCAAGTTAACTAAGCTCCATCCTATAGCCTGTCTACGTGCTCTCAGGATAGATAAGAGTCATGATTCCTGATCAGAAGATAAGTGAGAATTTACAATCATAGGATAAGTCTGATCTTGTCCTAGGAAGACATACTCTAAAGAGTCAGGAAGATGTTTAAGCTCAACAGGTATAGGATTAGATGAAGGAGTAGGTGTGGAGATCTCAGAAGATCTTAGAGACACTAGAGGGATTCGAGGTAAGTCCTTACTCTCTAAGGCTAGTGTCTTAGGAAGGGTCAATTCAGATGTCAAAGGGAATTGAGGTTCTAAGGTCAAAGAATAAATTAGTGTATCCTCAACCAACTTGTTCAACGAATCTAAAGAGCAGATCCATTCAATTAAACTACAAGATGGTCCCTTTTGGGCCTGAAAAATGTCAATTTTCATCCTTTGATCTCCCAATTTCAACTCTATAAGGCCCTTTTCACAATTTATATTTAGCTTTGCTGTCACCAAAAAAGGTCTCCCTAGTATGATGGGTGTGCTCTGTATATCCTCAGGTACTTCCATGTCAAGGACAATAAAGTCCACAGGGAAATAAAAGTCCTTGCCCCGCATTATAACAAGCTTCCAACACTCCCTGAGGTGTCTTGACTGATCGATCAACTAATTGCAAGGACACCTCGGTTGCTTCATATTGCCAACCTCAAAATGTGTCAATAGGGAGGTTGGGATAAGATTGATGGAAGCACCTAAGTCAAGTAAGGCTCTATTGAATGTTGTGTTTCCTATCATATAGGAGAGAAGAGGGGTGCCTAGGTCTTTCTTCTTAATAGGGAGGCTACTAGAGATGATGGAAATAATTTGTTCCAAGAGAATTATAGGACTACTCCCTTTCTGAATTCAAGCCTTACGCTTAGGTGTACATAGGTCTTTCAAGAACTTAGCGTAAGGTGGTATGTGGCAAATTACATCCAACAAGGGGGATGTTTATATGGACTTGCTCAAAGAGCTTGAGCAGATCCTCCTCAAGAGATACACTAGACTGTTTCTTCTTTTCATTACTCTTCTCTAAGGCCTCTGGGAAAGGTACTAAAGTGGTAGTAGGAGGATCAATCATAGGCTCAGAAGAGTCAGGCAAAGGTAAATCAGATGTAGGAGTGGAGGTGGAAGGTCCAAGTAAAGATGTAGAGGTCGGTAATGGTGGATCAGTTGTACTTCTACCACTCTTAGTGGTGATGGCATTTAAATCAGCTTGCGACGTAGACAAAGAATTAGGATCAAGTAAAATAGGTGGTTGTGGATCAGAGTAAGGATCAAAATAAGAAGTAAGATTGGTGTAAAGCTCAGGTTTGTGCAAGGTTTGTGATATGAAGTGTGCTTGACCTTGCAAAGGAGGTCTGGGTTGTGTTTGAGATGGGAGTGTATGTACTTCATAGAATTCCATCAAGTGTGAAAGTTGGGCTCTCATCTCAGCTAGTGTCGCATCCTGTCTCTACTGCATAGCAATATTCAGTTGCTGCATTTCAGCAAGAGCTTTCATGATAGGCCCCAACTGATCATCTCGTGTAGGCCCAGATTGAGAGTATTCGGTGGGCCTAGGTTGGGGTTGTTGGTAGGCATGCGGTGGACACCCGTGTTGTGGTGGAGGTGATGCTTGGATTAGGTGTTGTAGTGGTGTGTAGAAGGTTGTTGGAAATTGTCTCTGTGAATTTTCCGACCACGAGAAATTTGGATGATTACGCCATCCAGGGTTGTAATATGGGCCATTGTGAATTATGTGGAGCTCCTCTGAAGCTTTGAGAGGTGTAGGGAATTCAGTGTATGGAGGAACAAGGGTTCCTTCAGTCGGTGAATGATATGCAAATGAATTGTCAAGAAGTGGTGATTCTGTCATAGACAAGTTGTTCACAGTTTCCCTCCTTGTGGGAAACTGGGAAGAAGTGTATGGTGTAGGTGACTGAGAAGAAGATGAAGGTTTAGATAAGAACTTTCATGCTTCATCAACTTTCTTCTCGATTAAGCCCACCTTATCTAGATAACTAGCCACTATCTCTAAGTCTTGTGTGCTAGATTGGGCTTTGTGTACCCCCGAATGGGAATGGGAATGAGAGGACTTTCTATTAAACACCCTCATCGAAGTATTGTTTATAGAATTCTCGGCCATGCCTTTAAAGAGTTCGAAGGCTGAGTCCTCGTCCCGACACAAGAAGTTGCCTCCCCATACGGCATCAATGAAATTTCTTGTGTCATCATGGAGCCCATGGTAGAAGATCTAGAGCTGTTGCTAGCGTGGGACACCATGGTGGGGACATTTACGCAAGAGCTCGTGAAATCACTCCCAAGCCTCATGCATTTGTTCTCCTGAATTTTGGGTAAAGGTGGTGATAGCACGCGTCAAAGCGTTTGTGTGGCCTACAAGAAAGTACTTCTTTAGGAACTCATGTTCCAAAGAAGCCCATGTCTCTATCGGTGTAGTCTGTGAAGAGTTCTAAACCAGAAAGCGTTTTTATCCTTAAGTGAAAAGGAGAACATTTTCATTAGCAACGTGTGTTGATCATGGCCCTACGGACCCAAAGTCTGTGCGAGATTTTTCAGCCCTTCTAAATGTTGAAAAGGTTCCCTAGAAGCAAAAGCATGGAAGTGAGGGATTAAGGCTATGATGCTTGGCTTCAGTTTAGCAACACGACCCCCAACAGGATAGCGTACTGTAGGCATAGGTGGTGCAACTATGGGATTATAGTAATACGATAGTTGAGGTCTTCAAGCCTAAGGATGGGGATTTGCTAGAAGATTAACAGCTTGAGTAAGCTGTTGGACCTATTGTGTAAGGGTATTCATTTGCAATTGTGTGTTATACAAGTGCTGTAGGTTTGGTTGTGGACCTCTCTCCAATTGTGGTTGGTTAGGAATGTTTAAGTAGGGAGGAGGTTGGAACCTATGAAGTGGAGGTGGTGGTGGTGGAGGATGTGCAAAAAGATGAGGAAGTTCTTCGAAATTGTCAAACTATGTAGAATCGTGGTCATCCTTCGAATGAGCGGGATTGTGAATGGAAGTTTGAGGCTCAGGAGGTACAAGATTGGATGTGGAAGGCATAGAATTGGAAGTGTGAGCTTGGGCATCAGCTCCCAAGGGAAGTAGAAGTGCTGAGTTCTGGGATCTTCTACCGTCCATGAGTCAATTTTGGAAAAACAATTTTTTGAAAATAGTCACAAACTCAAGGAAAGGCAATCACAATCTCAATCAATCTCAAAATAGAAATCAGAAATCCCAATTTCAATCTCATAGTAATTAAGATCAATCAGTTAGGTCAAGTGAGAAAACTCAAATTTTGCCTAGGGTTTGCTACGCGAAAATAATAGTATGCAAACAAATGTTTCAGTATAATTGTATGCATCCTATAGAAGACCTAGCGAGGTGTAGACCTATAAAATCCACCTGGTATTTGGATAAGACCGATGTGCGAATCCTGACCTTGTGGTTGCTTAAGGAGATGAGATAGAAACCCGTGTGTTTTGTGTACTTAAGTGATTGTGTAGTGTGTACACAATAATCAAGCAACAGTTGGTGGTGTAAACTCAATCAGGGTTTCAAATAAGTTATTATATCTCCTTTTAAATTAGATTTGTTATTTAGTAATGTCTTTTAGGCAACTGATCTGACTTTTTAATTTCTCTTCAAACAAATGATGGCCTTTTTATGTTAGTCAAATGCAAGAGATGGCAGGAGCTAAGGAAGGATAGCAATGCTTACTTAACTATAGAATTCTTCAAATGTGCAATTTAACTGAAATGAAATCTAGTAGGAATAATCTAACATAAGTATGGATGCCTATAAGATGCTACTGCTAGATAAAAGATGAAAATTTTTTGGTATTTTTTATTTTGTATTTTTTTTTTGATTTTCTATTGCAACAAGCAAAATCAAATCGAAAAAGAAATCAATACGGAAAATCGAGTCGATGAGAGATGAGTAGAGAAAATAGAGAGAGAGTCTAGAGAGTTCGAGTTGTTACAACCAATGTATGAGAATAGGCTCTCACAACTTATGCTTAACAAATATATCTTAAGTATATACTCCTAAGTCTAAACTCCCAACTATACTAATCTAAGAAAGTGGGAAAATGCAACTCCTGTGGGAAAAACTCCTCCTGGAAGTCAGGTCAGAGTCACAGCGGATCCACAAAGAAGAAGAATCCTCCAAGAAGATGACATTACTCTTCCTACTCCCCCTCAAGTGCTGCAAAAACACCAGATGATTAGTAAGACAATTGCATACAAAGACAAAATCAAATAATAAATTGAATAAAAGAATCTATATACAACAAAGAATATGAATCAAAGAATGTCTATATACAAAGAAATAAAAACTATGTACAAATTAAGAATAAAAGAAAACTTTTGGGGTATAAAGAGTTGCCTCCCCAGCAACGATGCCAAAAATTAATCACGCACAAACCGTGTTGCATAAAAATAGTGATTTAATGATGTCATTATTATAGTATAATGTCACAATGCAAACAAATGTTGTGTCATTTTATTTATTTACATAATTTTTACTGGTTTATTTCAGATTGTTTACTGGGAGGTAGTTATTGACAAACATCACTCTCTATATTTCAAAAATATTCTTTTATTTTGAAAATATTAATTATATTTACAAAATGAATTAATGAATCAAAGAATGAATAAATGAGTTAATTATGCACAAAAGAATCAATTAATTCTAACTACAATGCCTAAACATATTTACAACTAAATAGGCATAAAAAACTAAGACTACTCTATATTAGTTATATACAACTATCCTAAATAATACTGAAGTATAGGTATAAAAATAACTGCTAATATATACTAAACTAAATATACTAACATATATTAATAACTTTAATAACAAATACTATATATACAGTAACATATAGAAGTGTCACTTTAGCCTTAGTAAAAGTATGTACAAACTTAAGGCAAAAGAGCTATATTTTCTAACATATATACATACTTATAGTGACGGATACATATGTCACTAAAGCCTTAAATATTATATATATACAAGGCTCAGACAATATATATACGCTACTCTATTTATACTTAAATATATATATATATATTACATACATATACATATACATTATATATATACATTTTATTTATTATACATATACACACATATATATACATATACTATGTAATGATAGATTTATACAAATACATGCAAGTATACACACACAACACTACACATACACACAACTGCTCAACACTCAAGCCTCACAAGTCCAACACTTAGCCATTTTTCAGCTTGATTAACACACAACTCTCCTCACTTAACAAAAATTATTTTTTTTTGGGCGAATATGGTTTTTCATGAGATACACAGCACCCCTAGGGGTGGGACCAGACCACTACTAGTTCGGATTCTAGTTTTGTTTAAGCGTATTTTGGGGCATTCTTTCTACCCATTTTAGGCTCATAATAAGCCCACTAGGCTCAGTACAATTCACACAGGCTCCAGTCCACGTGCTCATTCAATATGCTTAGTATATGCTCAAAGGAGAGGGGAAGAGGGTAATGGTTATTACGCCCAGTGTTGTGACGACTGAGCTGCTTTCCCACACGAATCAATTTATATCGCTGCAGCGGCTCTTCAACACACGAGGTGGTGCTATTCTGGTGCCAAATTGAGCACGCATAACGTAGCATAGCATTCTGATTTTGAGATTTAAGGCCTCGATTTGAGTGCTTAATTGACATCCAAATTTAAAATAAATTACATCATTGTAAAGCCCTTACATAGGGCTACTTGATTTTATAATTACTCTACAAAAATAAGTTATTTAATTATATATAAAAATTAGTTAAATTTAAGGATTTATACATGTTAATTTAGGGTTTAAATACTTAATTAATGTACAAATTAATTAGTTAATCATTCAATTGACTTTATAAATAGTTAATTAACATATTAAGATATTTATTATACATTTTTAATTTACTTTAGAACATTTATTTTAATTTATATACATTTAAATACACGTTATAAATATATATACATATAATTTAGTTATAAATATTATTATATAGTATAAATATATTGTAAATAGTTTAAAAATATTTAAAATTAATATATACAACTATATACTATAACTTACCTCAGTAATAACTTAATTTACTATTTTATTTTATTTTAACTTTAAAATTTACCTATTTCACATAATGACTTAATTACCTATAATAAATACATCAATAAATTAATGTACAGATATCATACAATATATAATAGTTATCTAAATGCGTATGTATAGTATCAGACACTATTGTGCAAGTATTCTTATTTATTTATAATTACCTTAGTATGCATACATATAATCTAATATAAATTAATATACAATTATATAATAAACTCGTATGTACAGTAAATCATCCTAAATGCTTGTTTAAATATTTCTAATACATTTATAAGTTATTTATGTACAACAGTTACATATACTACGTTATTTACATATAGCTTAGGATTAAATAGATATGTACCAGTATAAATACTATATACATGGTATTTTTATTAAATTTTTGGCTTTTTTAGATTTTTGTATGGTCATTTTATGTTTTGTAGAGGTAGGAGAAGAGAGAGAGAAGGTGAGATGAGAGAAGAATTTCTTTTTGTGAGTTTTGAATTTGGTTCTTTAATTAAGTTTCAAAGTAGACTGAACTGTCGACTAGCATGTTCTACTAAGGTGGGGGTTCGGAATACTTTGCAACTTCGCATATACCTAACCCTACTCAGGGCACCTTTATTTTATTTTTTTGTAATTTTTAAAATATTTTTATTTATTTACAAATCTCACCCAAATTAGGCCTAATTGGGTTTGAAAAAAAAGAACCTAAGGCCTAAACATGGATTTTAATGGCTGGAATTGAGGTTCAAACATTTAAAAGTGCTCAATGCATAAGATGAATGGTGTTTGAGCATGTAAACATGACTGTAACATTTAATTTCATTAAAAAAACATTTTGGATAGATTTCCAACATAAAGTGCTGACAATGAATGATTCAAATTTGATTGAAAAGCAATTCTCATCAAATTTAAATCTAATTCAAGTACATGAATGCTTGTACATCAAGTTCTAACAATGTACATGTCAGCTTCTTGAAATCCATAATTCCAACCAAAATCCACATGAATCGTCATGTTCCAAACCTTGCTGTGCAATTGTTAACAGGAGTTATTGATATGGCTGCTATTGGAATTTCCAGCAGCTGTTTTAGTAGCTACTGCTTTAGCTATCATTAAGATGCTGCCAGGCTAGATTAGACTTTAAAGCTTGATCTAACTACCAAGAAGATTATCCTCAGATTTGATAATACCAGATCTAAGGATCAATAAATCCCAGCAAACCATTTCATCTCCAAATCATTTGAAATCAGGGATTAGATCCCACAATAAAATCTGTGCAAATGAATAGAGAAGAGCAGTTATCAATTGCTACTCAGATATGATGAAACCACTAAAAATCCACATCAAATCCTAGTTAATCCCTTCCTCTTTACCATATAGTACAAGAGGAAATGATTAATCTAGACATTAATTCCACTTAAAAACTGCTTTAGAATTCTCATCTAAATGTTTTGGAACTCATTTCATGCTTAAATTATTGATTGAAATTATTTTGAAGTTAGAAACAAATGTCACCTAGATTAGGCTCTTAATGTGAAATCACTACTGTAATTTGATCACTTTGAACTCCTAAACACTATAAATAAATGTTTAAGACCATAAGCAATCTTGTAAAAGCCAATAGGTCATGGTTTGGGCCTCATCTCAGTAAATATGAGATTCTTAGGCCTAAACTACCCCAAATATAGAGACAACTCTGAAAATTGGATTGAAAATCAAGGCAATGAAACTCAAACCCATTGTAATCAATCCAATCACTCCAAAATGAACTCGATTCACTTGATTAAAACTCATTAAAACCAAATTAAATCTTGGTCTTCCGATCAAGTGTGAGAAACAAATATGTATGAATCAAGTGAGTCAATTGCAATTAAATCTATGGTGAGAGCATTGATGGATGAATGAGGTGAATGAAATGCTCTCAAGTTGATTTTTAGCACTTCAGCAGATCTAAAAGCTAATAAGCTTCAGATTTGCTGGATGCTTGGGTGAACGAGTGATTGGTGATTTGAATGCAAGGAAAATATTCAAAAACGAGTGTGAGATGCTAAGGGAGATTAATGGATCGAAACGGAGGTGGAAAAACCTCTCTGATTTGAATTGATCAGAGAGGGTGAGATCGAATCTTAACTAAACTAATCCTAATCTATGTTAACCAAACTGTGAATTTGTTATCTAAACTACTCCCAACTGATCTACACTACACTACAAACACTACAATTACCCTAGAAAGTAGTAGATCCTACTCTAAGTGGAATAATGGGATCCTGGATCCACAACGGGTTGTTGCGGTGACGAAGGGAGATGCGAGGGTCTCCAGTGAAGAATGGGGCCCCTAGGCTGTAGCTAGTCGCTACAACGATGAATTGGAGGAGGAGATACCGCCCCTGTCATTGGCGATTGACGAATGAGGAAAAGGAGTTGGAAACGTGGATGGTGGGATCAACTCAAGGGGGGAGGGAGTCGATCCTTGCGTGAGAGGGTAGGGGAAGTGGTTAAGTAGGCCATAAAGTAAATCAAATCACCGTAAGGTGAGTTTAGTCTTGTAAGTTTCAACGGTGGATTTGAAGGAGATGGGTACGTGGGAGTTTCAAACCAAAACCCCATCGTTGGATGGGATCTAGGTGAGGCGATAGAGCTTCGTGCAAAGGTGCATGCTCAGAGGATCAAGATCAGTCGTAGGATAAAAAAAATGACGGCCTAGATGGGCTGTGTTGTTTGTGTGAATAGTGGACCTACAGTTGCAGGTGTATTGGTGAAATTGCGATGACGCCCTTAAAGTGAAGAGGTAAAGAATTTGTAGTAGCACCCATTGGTGAAAAGAATAATAGCCAAGTGGCCCTTGAAGTATTGCAAAGTTGTCCCTACGAGTTTCAAAGAAATCCTTCAAAGTTTAAGACTTAAGAAAAATGTGGTGGATGAGGGACCTATATGTAATGTCATGAATGCAAGTTCCTATTGATGTCAAAATGCAATGAGATTTTTATTAGGACTTAATTGAACATATTATAACATGATTTCACTCTTGATTTGAACTTTTGAACACAAAAATGTATTCAATTGGCAATTGGATCATCATTTTGTATTTATTAATAGAATATCTCATAAATTGACCTAATTATGCATTTTTAACCCAAATTTGATGTTTTAGGTCTTTTTCCTTAATTTCCACACTTAAACCTTTTATCATGTTAATAATATAGTGTTTAACCTAGTTTCTAGCTTAACTTGAACATTTTAGCTAAGATGAACCACACCTCATTCAAGACCCAGTGGTAGAGGTAAATAAATAGTTTCCAATTTTATTTTTAATTTCAGTTTATGACGAATAATTATAAGCAAATTAGGAAGAACAAGGCCAATGGGGCCCGAGATCCTACCCTGACCCACTGCTTGAGTCGAATGAGTTTTGACACATTAATGGATAGATATGTAAGTTTTTTAATTCAATATTTAAAATAAAATTAAAGAAATTTAGTTAAATTAAAAGAAGATGAATATATTACTTTATTTTCAGGTGGAGGCACATGAGGTGATGGGAACACCATCATGAGCCATAACTAGCTCAATTTAGTCATTATCAAGGAATAAATGCTCCTACATTCTGAGAGCCATAACTGCCAGAGAGCCATAATTCATTGCAAAATCATTTTGAGAGAAAGATAAGAAAACAGGGTTAAACTTGCAATTTTACCATCATATCTTGAATGTAGAATAACTGTGGATTTTCCCAAGGGGTAATTAGGGGCCATATGGTCTTAAATATCCAACAAGTGGGTTAATACAGACAGAAAAGGGTTTTCACGTGTTTTGAGAATTAAATGACTTCTGAAACCCTAAAAATAGACCCGCTTAATTAACTGAGGTTTTAGTCAGGATAAAATTCATCTAAACCCTCTAAAAGTCATATAAAAATATTCTCTAGGGTTTGGTACCTTCAATTTGACCATTAGAACATGTCTTGACTTAAAATAGAGTCTTAAACTGACATGTACCTTAATTTGGGTTTTTGCATAAATTACCTAGTCTAAATAAGTCAAAACAAAAAACCAACTTCACCATCAGATTCCTTAGGTAAAAATTAGGTTTATACCAAAATTTGGACTCAATCTGAGATAGTCTTGACCTAGTTTGCAATTTGGTCCAGTTAGACTCTTTCTATCTCATTCTGACCCTTAACTTTTGAATTCCTTACAAATAGCCCCCCAACTTCTTTATCTTCTTCATAGAAAGGTCCCTACAGCCATGAAACCTATTCCTATAACTCCGGTGACCTTTGATTGAAGAGAACTCCTCTGCTCAATCAATCCCTTCCAAAATTGGGAGATTTCTTAAGGAGTCCTCTTCCCATTAAATCCATCCAAGAGCCCTAAGAAATTCCCAATCTCTCATGCGAACACATGAGAGATTATGGTATCCTAGAGAATTCCTACTCCGGTGACATTTCCTAGCTTGGAAGCTTGGATTCCAAGCTCAAAATCCCTTCCTGAGCCCTATAAAAGGATCCCCAGGGCATGGCCGTGCTCTTCAGACTTGATTCCAGCTGTGAAAACCCCTTTTCCTTCTTCCTCTTCCAGCAGCGAAGCTCCACAAGCTCCGATGACTCATCCTGACCTCCTTCTTCATCCGTCCACAATACCAATGGCCGGATTCTCTTTCTCTTTCTCGTCCACTCTTGGCCATACTAGTAGGAGCCCCTCTGTCTCCTTTGTCATCGCCGTCCCCATCATCAGAGTACCTTCTTCCCCAGTGTTGGCCTACCAATGCCAGTGCTGCTCTTCCCCTTTCATCCGTTTAGAGTAGGTTAGATTAGTTAGTTTAGCCCTTAGGTTTAGTTTTATACCCAAAAACCACAAAAACAACCCCTCGACACCTTGACTCACCTCCGTCTTCCCCATCTCCGACCGCTCCTCCGGCGAGGTGTATACGCCAATACACTCCTCCATCTGCCTCACCGACCACCGCATAACCTTTGCCTCATCAGTCCCTACAAAAACCCTAACATATCGCACTCCCATTGAGTAACCCACCTTCACGCTTCCTTCGCCAACTCTGACAGGCCACCACATGCCACAAAACCACCACCAATACATTTGCTGTGCCTTGGTGAAGCTTACGAGCTATTATAATGTGGCCGTGAGGCCCTATTTCATGTTTCAGGTCGACTTCATCCTCCACCCATCGCCTCCTCCATCTCTGACAGCATTCAAGCTCCTTTGGTCGTGTTCTTCGACAATACCACTCCCAGATAGTGTGGCTTACTCCCAGGAAGACTCCCAGACATCCAATTGAAGTTGCCAAGGGGCACTCACACTCCAATTGATGAAGAAGCATTTGCAGCAGCACATGAGAAGGAGAGGTGGGACTTTAGTCCCACCTCAGAAGTGGGCCGCAACAAAGAGGCACATAAATTGATTTATGCCTCTAGCTATTTGCCTCAAGTAACACACAGGGGGTGAGGTCTCCGTGCCCTCACATGCCTCCCTCGCGACACCTACACGTGGGTCTGGTGCAGTTGATTACTCACTTAAGCCTGTCCACACCTCGCTCACCACCCACACCGGTGAGCCTAGTCCCGGGTACGCTCGATCCATATACTAGATTACTCTGATTAGCCCTGGGAGGGTAGAACTGAAGAGGAGAGAAAGAAAGAGAGTGCAGGGAAGGGGAGGGTTTTTCCCTGTGCGACACTTAGCCAAATCTGAGTGCCACCCTTGTGCGTAAGAAGAAAGGAAGAAAAGAGAAGGCAAAGAAGGAGAAGAACCTGAGAAGAACAGAAGAAGAAGGCTTGTGCATAAAGAAGAGAAGAGAAGAAGAAAAGAAAAGGCACAGCCGCAGAAGAAGGGAAGAAGAAGAAGGAGCAACAGATGGAGAAGAGGAAGAAGAGAGTAGTTGAAGAAGAAAAGCTAAATAAGAAGAGAAGAGAAGAAGAACAGTACTAGGGAAGCACTGTAGCACTTGTTGGATAAGTCATTTGATTCAATAACCTGACGTCTGATTTGAGGCTTTATCTAGTTATCTAAGTACCTAAGCTTGATGGTTGATGGCACTGTTGCATTATTTGCATATATGCTTAAATTGAATAATTGGTGATCTAAATCACCATTGTTTTTATTTTGAGATTCTTTTTGCCATATGTTAAACTCATGCTTTATATTGATTATAAATTCTGAGTTATTTCTTGTGCACATATACATATTTATTGAGATTAGTGTGTGAATTCCTATTTGCTCCCTGTGTTCGACCTCGGACTTTCATTCGAGTTATAAATTTTATCTATTTTTAAGCAATTTTGACTATACTACAACGCAGCTTTTATAAACATCGATCTCGCTTTGCAAACACGAGGGTACTCAGTTAGATCGAGTGGGAGTCTATGAGCAAGCCCATAGTAAAGAAACACTTGACGTCCCACATGCATGGATACATTTGACATACCAAGAGACACATGTAAGTAATTAAAAGGTAGTTAGATTAATTTCAGTTATATATAAATTAATTGAATATATATATATATATATTTACAGGGTCGTATGATTGATTTGATCCATCCTCCTAAGGTCGCGGACGAGAACTCCGGAATTATTCCATGGACCCCCTCTGACACCAGAGGAGGCCTTCAGGATCGTGATGCCTCTAGAGCATAGAGGCTTCGTCTATAGTAGTGGGAGGAGCGCAACAATCTCTTCCTGGTATGGTGGGAAAGGATCCTCCTTGTCTGCCCACGATGATAGTCTATGCATCGAGGTTTAGACCTTACAACATCGAGATGTGGAGCAGAAGAAAAGGTTGGAGGTCACTGCTCAACTACAGGCCGCTACTCGCAGGATGGAGCTCCTGGAGGAGTTATTAGAGTGGCATAATAAGCAGTAGGAGGAGGTCTTACCCTATCTCCAAGGGAAGGGTCACTACAACAAAAAAGACTTAAGGTGACATTTATTTAACGCCACCATAAGTGAAATAAACGTTGCCATAAGTTTTTGTCGACGTTAAGAAAATGTTACCATAAACATCTCCTTAGGTGCATTGTCTTAGGTCTATATCGACGTCGAAAATCAAATGTCACCTAAAAGAATTCTACCAACATTAAATAAATGTCGCCTATAACATCTAAGGGGATGTTTAAATGTCTCTTAAAAGTCCCACCACGTAACTAAACCTATGCAAACGTCTTCTTAGATGTCTTTCAATGATGTTAAAACGTCACCAAAAAATAACTACGGAAACATTTAAATGTTACCATATCTTAAGCAAGATAACATTTAAATGCCACATTAAGTAATTTCGAAGATGTTTAAACGTCGCTTTAACTTTTCCTTAAGTTTCTACAAAATCTTTAGTGACGTTTAAACGTCTCCTTATGTATCCTATTGTGATGTTTAAACGTTACTTTAGACTACTTTTAAAGATGTTTAAACGTCATCTTATATAACTTTCAACAATGTTTAAGTGTCTTTTTACATATTCTATATTGACATTTAAATGTTATCTTATGTACCTTTTGAAGATATTTAAACATCATTTTATATCCCTTTTAGTGACGTTAAAATGTCACCTTATTTATCCTATTATGACATTTAAGCATTATTTTAGGTAACATTCACCGACGCTTAAACGTCATCTTGTGTAACTTTTAATAACGTTTAAACGTCCTCTTACCTATTTTATATCGACGTTTAAATTTTACCTTATGTAACTATTGAAGATATTTAAATGTCATGCTCTATCCCTTTTAGTGACGTTAAAACCTCACCTTAGTTATCATATTATGACGTTTACGTGTCATTTTAGGTAACTTTTATCGACACTTAAATGTCACCTTATGTAACTTTTAACAACATTTAAATGTCCTCTTATGTATTTTATATTAACGTTTAAATGTTACCTTATGTATCTTTTGAAGACATTTAAACGTCATGTTATATCTCTTTTAATAATGTTAAAACGTCACCTTATTTATCCTACTATGACGTTTAAGAGTCATTTTAAGTAACTTTCACCGATGTTTAAACGTCAACTTATGTAATTTTAATAACATTTAAACATCCTCTAACGTATTTTATATTAACGTTTAAATGTTACCTTGGGTATCTTTTGAAGACATTTAAATGTCATGTATATCCCTTTTAGTGACGTTAAATGTCAACTTAGTTATCATATTATGACGTTTAAGCATCATTTTAGGTAACTTTCATTGATGCTTAAATGTCATCTTATGTAACTTTTAACAACTTTTAAACGTCCTCTTATATATTTTATATTGACGTTTAAATGTTACCTTACGTACCTTTTGCAGAAATTTAAACGTCATGTTATAACCCATTTAATGACGTTTAAATTTTACCTTATTTATCCTAATATGACATTTAAGCGTCATTTTAGGTAACTATCATCAATACTTAAACATCGCTTATGTAACTTTTAATAATGTTTAAACGTCTTCTTATGTATTCTATATTAATGTTAAATGTTACTTTATTAACTTTTGAAGACATTTAAACATCATTTTATATCCCTTTTAATGACATTAAAATGTGACCTTAGTTTGATGACGTTAAAAGTGTGTAATTACTATGTTTAAATGTTAATTTATATCATTTTAAATGATATTTAAACAACTCTTAATACATTTTACTATAATATTTAAATGTTACTTTAACTTGCTTTAAAATAAACTTAAGCATCATCTTAGAACCTATAAAATGCCCTTCATTTTACATTAATACTATTTATATTTAATAAATATGTTTGCAACTATAAGCATAACACTTATAAAAAAATACATTTCTTAATAAAATCACATCTAATATTTATGTCACTCAAAATTAAAAAAAGATATTGAAATCATCTTTTTACATAAAAAAAACTTACTAAATAAAAAAATTATTAATACAAAAAAGAACACTATATACGACCACCATAAATATATTTGTTTAATATCAAAAATTTTCTTAATCTAACACTACGCTAACCTAAATTAAAACTATTACAATCATAACTCTTTTGTTTCATCTAAACCTACAGATCCCTTCTTCTGATGTTGTGGAGATTGTGTTACAAATAATGCTGTTCACAATAAAATTATCGAATTAATAATTTAATTTATAAATAAAATTTAGACAATGATTATAATTAGTTATTACCTAAATCCAGATCAAGTGAATCTGAGAAATTAATGATTGACTCAAACTTCATCCTTTCCTCCATAAATCTTTTATATTCCTCTACTTCCCTTTTATATGCATCTGCTTGTCTTTTATATTCCTCTACTTGTCTTTTATTCTCCTCTACATCCCTTCTACATTCCTCCTCAATCCTCCCTAATTGCGTGTGGGTTTCATGAAGTTCATCTTCCAATTGATGCCTTGTTTTACTTGAGGAGTGTGAATAGGCTTCGGCCCATATCCAACTCCAATTATATAATCTGATCAGTGTTTAGCTTTTAATATGGTGTTTCAAATATCATTCTCCTCTACTGGTTGGCCATTTTGAATGGCCTCATCACGTGCTCATACCATCTCACACTACAAATATCAAAAATATAATAGTTATAATATACACAAACATATAATTAAATTTATTTCCATGAAAGGGAATAATACTTACATAATTTGCCTTAGCTATTTCACTAGGTCATTTACCAATCAATTTTGTAATCAGGTCTGGATTAGCTGAACTCATTGGAGTAGGTCGAAAGTGGGTCTTGCGAAAAAGTAATATCCTCCTGCACTCTACACCATCTAAGTATTGTGTACCTTGCAAAAAAATATAAATATTATTTTCTATACCCTTATTTGAATCATTTATATGACCAATATAAAATAAAGGAATATAAACTAACTCAGTTCTTTGCACTTGGAAAGATATCGGCCCACTACAATGGAGGTTTTTCACAGCATTTCTTCAAGTCTTTGTATTCTTCGCACACTTTCCCTAAAAGTAAAAAAAAAGAAATCATTATATATATATCAAATATGAAAGGGAAAATATTTATTTGTGATGTTTTTTACTAGATGATAATACCAAATACATAGGATCATTCCAATCTATCATTGCCTTCTCCCATTCTGCATTAGTCCACTCAGGAGGCTTGGCATCTTTTCCTTTTAAACGATAGGCATTCCTTACCTTATATCTATGATTTCTCATTTTCCTTTTAACTCCTGACATGACCTGATTAACCTTATCATGATCTGAATCAAGTCCAATTATGTTGACCTTACTCTACAAGAAAAGGAAATATTGAATTACAAATAAAATTTATACGTTAAACATTTGAAATAAAATTGATACATTATAATGCACATTACCTAAATATGATCTAAACATATTTGAATATCAGATGAAGCCATCTTGCTATCATCAAAGACATACGGGGCATTGTGACTTGCAATGACACCAAAAATAGAGGCAAGACTTGTAGCTTGCTCTCTTATAGTTGAACCTCCTACGTTTTTGTCGATATTGATTGACATCTTTTGAGTCATCGCTAAAGTCCTCTTCTCTAAATTTAACAGGCTACTAAAACCTCTGCAACGAGTTGAAGTCACGACTGGTAACCCTATTGAAAAAAAGCAGGAGATTAAAAATTAATAAAACTATCTTATTATATTTTAAGTTAATAATGTAAGTTTCAAATTATCTGGTTCTTGGGTTTGCAAGACATTAACAACTATATTTGTTGTAGCCTCTTGTTCCTCGGGGGTAACTAGTGGAGTAGTATTCAATGTGCTTGCTGCTCGAGTAGCTCTACTCGTGTTAAGGATATTCTGACTCACTGTTGAAGTCCTCTTCTCTGAAGGAAATAGTCTTGTAGGACCTCCGCAATGGGTTGAAATCATGGATGATGTCCCTATGCAAAAAAAAATTACATGATTAAAAAATAATGTAATTGTCTTGTTTCATTTAAAATTAATAAATATAAATTTAGATGGCAACTAGGGTTTGGGAGGGTGGCGACGGCTGGAAGGTGTGGAGGTCCAGGAGATGGTGCCAGAGAGAGAGGAGGGAGGAGGCAAGGGCAACCAACCAGGCAGCGTACGAGGTTGGCAACTTCTGGAGGAGGTGGAGAGGAGGGAATGTTGAAATAGTGTGTTTCCAATGTAGAAGAAGAGGGCATATGGTGGCGGTGTGCAACAATCTGACTATGCTTGGTGTATGGGGGTTGGGGTCATAAGGACTCATGCAGAAGGGTGGGGACTATGGACTAGAATAGAGCGAAGTAGCAAAGGAGCCATGGAGCAATGGGGAAGACACCCCCACCACTGCCGGTGAGTTTGGGACAGGCCTATGATGTCAAAATTCCTCAGTCTGAGGACACTAGGGCAGCAGAGATTGTGATTAGGGGCACCCTCATTGGAGAAATACTGACCGGAGCTTATTCACATAAGAGTATCCACAATATGGTAAGATCTCTAACTTTGTCTTCCAAGGGGTGGAAGGTTTAATATTTGGGTGGGCATCGATTTGTACTATTCAGCCTGGGCATGTTAGATGTGGAAGGACTTCATTTTTGCAAAAACACTTTTGAAGGGATGACTGTTCTATGGAGGCTGGTATCATCGTTTGATGGTGCGTTACAGGATCGTCCTCCCTAAAGAGTGGAGAACAGGTAGGGCATCGTGGAAATATGGGGTATCCCACTCCATCTTAGGACCAGAGGAATGGTGGCTGGGGCGCTGGCGGGGTTCGCTTCCTTGACAGAGAATGCTAGGGTCAGCCTCTGTGAAGGTGATGGGAGGTTGATTAAGGTGGAGGTGTCGATCCTGAGGGGGGGCCCAATCCCGGATAAGATTATCCTAAGAAATGGAGGGAGTTCTTGGCTTCTCAGATTGAAGCTTTCAGTGGTGCAAGATGAAAGGCACCAGTAGGGGTCTTTCGATGTGTAAAAGGAAGTGACTATTGCATTGAACGTTGATAGTGAAGGTAGAACCATATAGCCTGGCCGACTTGAGGCTAAGAAGAGGAAGGAAATACATATGTCAAAAGTGCTGGAGGAAGATTTCACTGAGATGGATCACACAACAGCGGACGAAGCCATGGTCAAGGATCCAGGGGCAGGAAGGGAGTTGGTGGTTAGTAGTAATGGTAGACAGGGATAGGAGTTTGAACAACAGTCAGCAACATAGAAATCTAACTAATTCTCCTTCATGAAGTCAGGGAGAGTAGGATATGTCATGGGAGATTTGTCCAAAGGAAAATAGGTGCACTCACCTTACAAATTAAGGAGAAGAACTGCTGGTGTTGGACAGAAACCCACAAAAGAAAAGGTGGTGGCCATCCTGAAAGTTGAGAAGAGGGTTGTGGGAAAGTTGGGGAATCCTTGTATTAGGGAATGAAAATCATCACGTGGAACGTGCGTGGGCTGGAAAATGGGGTCCGAAGAGCATCCTTGGCTCGGTATCTCCATGAGTGGGAAGTTGATTGCGCACTGTTGCAAGAAATGCATATAGAAGGAGGAGGGGATTCCCTTTGGCGGTCACTTCTTCAAGGTGGCCAGGCTGACATCAGGGTAGTGGATGCGTAGGGAAGGTCAGGAGGTTTGGCAATATGGTGGAAAACCTCTAGGCTGGTTCTAAAAGATGTTTGGAAGGGACAATTCCAGGTGTCTTACAAATTCCAATCGATGGTGGATGATCAAGATCTGATTATATCTTGTATCTATGGCCCTTGCACTAATAGTTTGAGGAATGATCTCTGGAATGAGCTACGGTAGATGGTAGACAAGACTGAATGGGTGCCTTGGCTTGTGGATGGAGATTTCAATTGCGTGTTGTCTGAGAATGACAGAGGGACTAGAAGGATGGATCGAGCCTCCCTTGGCTTCCAACTGGAGATTTCTGAGCTGGGTTTGAATGAATACCCATTAGCAGGGGTTAAATTTACCTGGAGGAGTGGTAACAGGCTGGTTTCAAAGCTGGACAGAATCTTTGGTAGTGTAGAGCTGATGGAGAGATTTCAGCTTTCCTTTGTGATTGGAATGGCTAGGCCATTCTTAGACCATACCCCACTGCTGTGGGATAGTGGGGAGGGATCTCCCACCAATACATACTTTATGTTCAAGAAATCTTGGCTTAAGGAGAGGAGGGGTTTAGATACATGATTAGCTACTGGTGGGCTCAGAAGCAGATTCAAGGGTCAGCCACCTGTAGGTTGGTTAGAAAATTGAGGGACTTGGGGTCTATGTTGAAGGAGTATAGGCAGATTATTGATGTAATGAGAAATCAAAGAAGAACTGAAGCTCTTGCAAGCCTGTGCATACTGGATGAAAAAGAAGATGCTGGATGGCTGAATGAGGCCGAGGTGGAGCAGAGAAAGCATTGGGAAGAGGTGATCCATGTTGAGGACTTGGCGAGAGAAGTGGACTGGAGAGAAAAATCCCGGTAGCTGTGGTTAAAAGAGGCTGATGCGAACACGAAGTATTTTCACATGGCTACAAGTGCTAGAAGGAGGGTGAATCTCATATCCTCGCTGAAGAAGGATGACCTCACTTTAACTGCTGATGATGATATTCAGAGGGAGGTTGTACGATACTTTAGGGAGACCACCATGGCAGTAGAGAGGGGCGACTGGAGATTGGCAGCATCAAGCTTCTCTTGGGTGGGAGATCAGGCTACTAATAGACTGACAGATAGCATAATAGAGCAAAAGGTGATAGAGGCTATGAATGGGTTGAATGCAGAAGGGTCACCAGGACCAGACGGATTTTAAGTTTTTTTCTACAAGGAAATTTGGCATGTGGTCAGAGGGGATGTGATGGAAGTCATCAAAGAATTCCAAAGAGGTAACTCAGGGGTGGAAAGATTAAACAAGTCGTATTTATTTCTACTTCCAAAGAGATATGGGGCTGAGAGTTTATCAGAGTTTAGACCAATTTCCCTTTCAAACTCAATCTATCTAATCATTAGCAAAGTGTTGGCCAATCGTTTGAAGGGAGTTCGGTCAGACTTGATTAGTCCAGTATAGTCAGTGTTCCTCCCCAATAGATCACTACAATAATCCTTCATTGTAGCATAGGAGATGGTGGCAGGGTGGAGTAGAAGAAAGAGTAAAGCATACATGTGGAAGGTGGATTTTTGTAGAGCCTATGACTTAGTTGCATGGTCTTATATATGGGAGATCTTTAGAAGGAGAGGCTTTCCTGCACTTTGGGTTCATTGGATGAAAAGGTGTATTGTGACATCATCCTTGTCACCTTTAGTTAATGGAAGGTCGTGTGGGGTGTGGATACAACCACAATGTGGAGTGAGACAAGGGTGCCCCCTGGCCCCATTAATTTTTAATTTAGCCGTGGACACATTGGCTTAGTTCTCGTGTAGGTTGGCCAATGAAGGTTTGGTGAAGGGCTACTCTATGTCAAACTCCAGGGCATTGGTGCCTATTCTGCAGCATGCTGATGACATGATTTTCTTTGTGGAAGGGGGGAGAGAAGAGGCAAAGATCTTATAAACTATGGCTAGCATTTTTGGGGAGATTTCGGGACTTAGATTAAATGGTGCAAAGTCTTCCTTGGTTTTCTTTGGTATGGCAACCCAGGAAAGGGAAGCAATTGCTTCCATCTTACACCCGAGACCACTTTGCCTATAAGATACTTGGGTTTGCCCCTAAGAAGTGGGAAGCTAAAGAAGAGTGATTGGGCCATCTTATTTGAGAAAATTTTGGCTAAGCTAGAGAATTGGAGTAGCAAATTTCTGTCTAGGGGGGGAAGACTAATTCTTCTCAATTTGGTCATCACCTCTATCCCCATCTTTTTTTCTATGTTTAGATTCCCGAAGGTGGTTTGGAAGAGGCTGGATATGATGAGGAAACAATTTTTCTGGAAAGGTGTGAAGACAGAAGGAAGATTCATGCACCCGGCTAAGTGGCAAAAGTTTTATAGACTCCGATCACAAGGTGAGATGGGGATGCACTCCCTAAAAGAGTTCATCGACGCATTGTTACTGAAATGGCCAGTGAAACTATCCACAAATGAAGAGAAATTATGACCGCAACGGATTAAGGATGCTTATGGTTCTTCGATTGTGTAGCTTTGGTCCACTCCACCCCAGTGTCCCTCTCCATTTTGGCAGTCAGTCTGGAAAGCGATACACGACAATTGGACATAATTCACTCCAGTTTTAGGAGATGGTAGGAGCATCATGTTTTGGACAGACAGGTGCTCGAGTCTGGGTAGTCTGAGCGAGTCCTTCCTAAGGGCATATGCAGCAACTGCAAATAGCAGGCTCACCATCAATGCGGTAGATGGAGCATAGCAGGTGCTGGAGTGCGCGAGGGAGGGCGCACGCAGGCCGAACAGGAGCGCTTGCTAATTGAACTTGAGGCATTCCAGCCGGTGGGAGGGATAGATTATTTTAGATGGAAACGTGGTCTATTCACCCCAGCCAAGGCATACAAGAGTATGATGGCTTGCTCAAACACTGATCAGTCGAGGGAGGATAGGGAATGTGCCAAAATTTGGTCCTTGAAGATTCCGTTGAAGATCAAGATCTTTTTATGGCTATGTAGGTTCGATGGCTTGGTGACCGGTGAAATGCAATCTAGAAGGATGGGTGCTCCCACTCAAAATTGCCCCTTGTGTGACTTCCCATCAGATAGTAGGAAACATTTATTCTCCTTCTATCTTTTGATGGATCAAATTTGGAGGAAAGTGTGTGGTGAAGCTCTTCCCACATGGGAAGACTTATTGATGTAAACATGTTTACATTACATAAGATGTCTATTTATGCATGTCTTAAGCATAGAATTGCATTACATACTATAAATATTGCATAGCATGCATCATCTTGCATTTAGATTAGTTTGAATAAAATGGAGGTTAATTGTCTCCTTTTATGTTCAGGGACAGGGAAAATTTTTATCGGGGCCTCGGATCGAAGATCCAACCATACAGATTTGATCAGGGCGACGATTGGAGTTCAACGACTCCAAGATCGCCCTAATTAGACATCTGTAGCATCAGATAGAGATCGAGGAACCTTAGAAGATCAAGGGCCAAGATGGTGTGAATCCGCACTTTAGATGAAAAATCCGACCACACGAATGGATTCAGATCGACAATCGCAGCTTAACGGTGCAAAAATCGACTCAATTCGACAACCATGCCACCATCTACATCATCCAGAAGATGGACGTTCAAGATGGTGCCACGTGGCACCATCTTAGCTGCCCAACCGGTCGCTACACCCACTGCACCCTCTCTTCTTCATCGCTTCTTCGCCGTTGAATGTGCATCCAACGGATGTGGATGCACGTGCACAAAATATTTCCACGACACAAACACCTCTGTAGCGCAACGGGTGAGAGCGCTCGCGTGATCATGCGGCTCGTGTTCGATTCACAAGGAGCAGCTGCTGAGGCGCAGTGAGAGGGCGCGATTAACTGCGTGAAAATTTCATCCCTTCCTTCTCTTCTCTCCCTCTCCAAAGCTCAAGAGAAGCTTATCCCACACCCAGGATGCTTCTCAAGAGATAAAGTCAAATTTTCTCACCCCTTTCGGAAGCAGATCCCGTGATGATGACGACGTGCTGCCCCGTTCCCGTTCTTCCCGCTTCGTCCTCCTTCGTCCTACTCCGTTCCCCGTCTTCTAGGCGTCGTCCCATCCGGCTCATCCTCTAAGTGATCGTCGAGGAGGATATCTCTCTCCCCATTCTTTTTACTGCTTTCTAGAGTAGATTTACTGCTTTCTAGTGTAATCATTTTCTACTTTCTAGTCGTAATGAGTAGTGTAACAAACAATCTTTTTGATAATTAATTCCATGTTCATTCTACATCTCTTTTTGATTTTTGTTTTGTAATATTCTCTCTCTCTCTTCTACTTATTGTAAATAGATAGATAGTTTCTAATCAATTATTTTGCTTCGTGACAAATAAAACAAACACGTATTTTAAAATTAAACGTCCGCCTCCCTAAGTTCGATCTAGGATTTCTATTCCGGTATAAATTTTATTTGTTGAACACGAGTTCTTCGCTTTCAAACTACAATGATAGGTTTTCAAAATCGAATACATTAGCGTAGTAACTTGTAGCTTCAACATTTTGGTGCCGTTGCCGGGGAGGCGACACTCTTTGATTTTTTTTGTGTTTTCTAACTTACAAATCATTTACATCACTTCTCTCCTTTCTTATTGTGATTGTAGGTACTCTTTCGAGATGAGCAAAAGCGGTAGATTGGAACAAAGTGCTGTTGAAGGTTCTGTAAGTTTTCCTCTACCTCCTACCCATTAGTTTTCATTCCACCACATAATAACACAAACATAAATCAACCTAGGTGTTCTTATAAACTCTAAGGTTAGTTTTGTTTATTTTTTTGACACCTACACCCACCTCAACCTCCACATTAAAAAAGAAAAAAAAATCTCACAGAGGTACACAACCTCATCTGATTTTCAAACTCAACCAGTAAACCGATCTTTGGAACCGGTACACACATCCAAACACATAATTGAGTAGAAATTAGATTAGGTAATCACTTGTGTGCCTAATTAAGTGGTGCAACAGGCCAATTGTTTGAGTTGATTGGCCACACCACTTCAATTAAAATCAACTCATCAAGTAGCTGTCATATAGGTTCAACTCTTAGGGATTTACCAGGCACTCCACATTCTTTTAAGTTTCAAAGGAAAACATCTTCCCCTGTGCTTTCAAAACTTGGTGTGCCAACAAAACTTGTTTGAAAATACTTAAAGTTGAATCCTAAAAGCTACTAAGAAAGATTTGAACCCTAAAATTCATTGCATCAAAAATAATCTTGCTTGAAAACCACTGGTTGTGCACACACACACATATCAATCAATCATTAAGGGTATAACCTAGATAAAGGGCCCATCACATTCCAAAGCACATTCAAACCTAGCCCTAAATAAAACAGAGTAGACGTTGGCCTTAAGGATTTGACTCGCTCTTCGGAGCCCAGAACGAGATTATTTTCGATTAGTCTGTTTCTACTGTTCAATTTGATGTCTAGCTAGGGGAGCAGAATCAAACGATCGTGGCTGGGGGGTACACTAGGAACCGGAGGCGCAAGTCGAAGGAAGAACCTTCTCCCCAATCCCTCCTTCTAACTGGTTGGATTGAACAGATAGAAGTAGATCAAATCATTTCATTATCTCAAGATGGGTTCTAGGAGTTTGTTGGTCTTTAGGCTAGCCTACTTAAGGACATGTTTGATTGCTTGTATTGTAGGGCACCTTTCTTCCTCCCGTCTATCATGAATCCTTCCACATTTTATACGCATTCCCACTCTTTCCCTCCTGTTATGAGTTATCCTCAACATGATGATTATCCTGATTCGTATTGTAATCAACCTTCAGTTAGTTGGGATAACTCAAATTGGGGATACAGTTCTGGATTGTGATTTCTATCCTTCTCAGAGCCACATTGATTATAGATCGTCAACCTTTCATGGACAACCTAATACGATCTACAATCAAGAAGGATACACTGATTCTTACCCATCCTCTGATTACACTGCCTTTAAGTCATCACTACCTTTTGAACAATCTGAAATGACCTATTATCAGGAAGGGTATAACGAATCTCAATTCGTTAACTCCTCTGCACTGATCCCAAATTCGCCCAACCCTGAACCAAGTCATTTGGTTCAGGTTAACCAAGTTCAAGATAAGGTTCTGGCTAACTTGAGGAATATCATACATTCTTTAGAAGTTCAGCCAATACCTTGCATTGAAAAATTGGAGCCCCTGATTGAGATGATTGATGATTTGAATAAGTATTTGTTGGATTGGATCCAGGATGTTAAGGATAAGAACTCGGATGAGTTTCTACTTAGGAAGTTAGTGAAATTGAGGATGAGATTTATGGTTGCTTTAGTTCAATCGTGGGATGATTCCTAGGATGAGCTCCCTTCAGGAGAGCCAATGTTAGAACCCGTTCAGGCACCTATTGGGGGGGACACGTGTTACAAGGTTGACCAGATTGAAGTAGAGCAACCAATTAAGAATGATCTGATTTCTTCACCTGAAATCCCTGAGCCAGGGTATGAGGAAACATATGTCTCCATGGACCAAAAAATGATAGATGATTTTGGGACATACATTAATACGGATTTTGATTTCTTTGATTCTGATGGTGAAGATTCAAGTTGCGAGTTCTCACACAAGTTTACAAAACACGAATTTTGTGAGACGATTGGGCCTGAGGGATCTGATAGATCATTTATAGCCCAATAACTGAGGAAACTGATCTTATTGGGGCTCACATTACGGATCCAAAATCACATTTTCTGGAGGATTCAATCGAATGCCCTGATTGCCAGTTACACCCCATTGAGCTTATCGAATTCTATTTTTGAGATAACTAGACCCAAGTCAATTCTGATTCAGCCACATCTTTTAGACTTGGAAATTTTAGATGGGGCGATTAATATGCAGGAGGTCCCGGAATTTGACATTCTGAATGAGGAGGATAGGAGCTGGGAAATTTTGATTTAGGAAGTAAATTCCAGAGGTAATAGAAGATCGAGTCTAAGGGTTCCAATTCATCTGAAACCATCAAACCAAAACCCTTATGACATTTGTTCTGAGGATGTTCAACTCAAGCACACATTCATTGATTATCCTTTTGATATCAAATTCTCTATAACCCGACTCTGTGGTCTTGGGTTGCATCCTCATAAATCGCAGGCCCGACCCCGCTTGCATACTGATTTTAGGTTTTGGGTAATTTTTATCCAGAACCTTAGATATTCTTGATTATGGGGTATGGGTCTGCACCACAATCTGGTCCACATTTGTGGACATCTGCTGGTAGGTCAGAGGTTTCTTCTTTTTATTTTGATTCTGACCTGCACCTGTGAATTTTTTATTTCTCTTCTTTGTATAGTGTGCCTAGCCGAAGGCACTAATGCAGTTTTTATTTGTCTCAGAGCGGACCCGACATTCACGCAATTCAGGTGCTTTCTACTCTATTCCACTCTATTTTATGCCTTTTTAATACAATGAGGACATTGCATTAGATAGGCATGGGGGAGTGGATATTCATCTCTAAATTTATTCGTCAGCTCCATAGGTTTGTTTTATTTTATTTTGTTTAAATATATTAAAAAAAATTTTGGAATTAGGAAAGAGAACTTGGGTTTAAGAAAATTTTCAATCTTAGGAAATATTACATTAGGATCTGAACACAAAGACCCTTTAGGTCTTCAGACTTAATCAGCCTGTGTATCCATTAAAATGTGGATTTGTTTTTCTAGTCCTCCCCAACCTGAATTCTATTTTAATTCGAGTAAATAAGTTTGGATGATAAGTACACGACTTATCAACCCACCCTTTGATTTGAGGGAACTTTAAGCCTAAAGCATCTACACACTATATTAACACTGACTCGTTAATCGGCGATTTTAACGAAAATTGGGTAGCTATTGAACCTTCTAGGGTGATATGGCTGGCAAGTTATCGTGGGTAACAGTCCATAGGTAGGTTGTCCAGAGCCCAGTCACTGGACCATTCTCTTTTTGCTGCCTTTAGGTAAATCTTAGACCAGGGAAGCCACCTACTTAAAAAAAAAAACAAAGTCAAAAAGAAAAGGATAAAAGAAAAAAAAGAAAACAAAAGAAATAAGCCACACTTCATCGCGCGAGTATGGCTGGCAGGTTATTGGTGGTAACAGCTCAACAAATGCACTGAAAATTCCCAAAACACTGAGGAAGAAGCGGAGAAATAGAATAAACCGAGGAGATATACATTGGATTCACCCTTGTGTTGATCCCATAAAAATAAAAGTAGGGAGAAAGCTACCTGTTGTAAAGATACACCTTTAGGTAGAATTCTTTTTTTAAGGTCACCTAGAGGCGTAGAAATCTGAAGTCCATTTTAACTGTCGATCAACGAGTCTATCACATTCACAATAAGATACTTAGAACTTAAGGTTCTCATCAAATCTTGGGTGAGTTGAATGGCTGTAGAAAGCCACTCTTAAACCCTAAAACTCAAAAATCTGAAAAAATTAGAAAAGAAGAAAAAGAGAAAAAGAAATTTTTCTTTGAATAAGGCGAGGGCTTGAGGTGGCCTACATTTTGGCAGATACCTGGGCACTTTTGTGTCTTTGGAAGTTCAGATCCTAAGTAAACATTTTCTTAATGATTGAAAATAACTCATACCCAAATAATCAAACCTAATTCTTTTATAAATAGCATGCAGTTCTTGCTAGGGACTAGCAAAAGATAGGCATGGGGGTGTGATATAAACATGTTTACATTACATAAGATGTCTATTTGTGCATGTTCTTTAGCATAGAATTGCATTACATACTATAAATATTGCATAACATGCATCATCTTGCATTTAGATTAGTTTGAATAAAATGGAGGTTATTGTCTCAATTTATGTTGAGGGACAGGGCAAATTTTGATCGGAGCCTCGGATCGAAGATCCAACCATACAGATTTGATTAGGGCGACAATTGGAGTTCAACAACTCCATGATCACCCTAATCAGACATCTGTAGCATCAGATAGAGATTGAGGAACCTTAGAAGATCAAGGGCCAAGATGGTGTGAATCCGCACTTCAGATGACAAATCCGACCGCACAGATGGATTTGGATCGACGATCATAGCCTAACGGCACAAAAATCGACTCAATCTGACAACAGTGGCACCATCTACATCATACAGAAGATGGACATTCAAGATGGTGCCATGTGGTGCCATCTTAGCTGCCCAATTGGCTGCTACATCCGCTGCACCATCTCTTCTTCGTAGCTTCTCCACCGTTGGATGTGCATCCAACGGTTGTGGATGCACGTGCACAAAATATTTCTGTGACACAAACACCTTTGTAGTGCAACGGGTGAGAGCGCTCGCGTGATCATGCGGTGCGTGTTCGATTTGCAAGGAGCGGCTGCTGAGGCATGGTGAGCGGGCATGATTGACCGCTCGATCACGATAGAGCGGTCGCACGCGGTCGATAGCGCTCACACTGCATCAGATGCCCGCGTGTAATGCAGGATCAGATGTGGCGAGCGTGCGATGAGAAGGCACGGCGAGTGGCGAGTTAAGCCATCCGATCGTGAACGTGGAGCACACGTTTCACGTGCGGGAGGTGAGCAGGCAGCACACGTCACCCACGACTAGGGCTTTAGCGATGATTTTATCTGTCACTAAAGACCCCTTATTTAATATTTTGAAATTGTAAAGACCAAATTGCCCTCATTCCTTGCAGCTATAAAAGGAGACCCCCTCCATACAAAATTTTCATCCCTTCCTTCTCTTCTCTCCCTCTCCAGAGCTCAAGAGAAGCTTGTCCCACACCCGGGATGCTTCTCAAGAGATAAAGTCAAATTTTCGCACCCCTTTAGAAAGTGGATCCCGCGACGACGACGATGTGCTGCCTGATTGCACAGCAAAAATACACCAATAAAAATGCCATCTTGTGTTATTTCCTATCATTGCCATTGCATATTAGGTAGCCATAGTTGCATTTTTAAAAATTGACACATGAATGCATTTATTTGAGAGGGGAGAAAAGTGAATAATTGGCCATGTAAATAACATCTTCTTCAAGTGCTGCCTCACAATTTCACCATCCTCATTTCTTTATTTCGCTTTGAACTTCTTCTCCGTGCGGCTCAGGGCATGGGGCTGGCCTTTCTTCGTGCCATTCTCTGCCAATGAATGCCCTGCCAGCTGCATGGCTGGTCATGCACACTTAGGGCATGGCCGTGCATGCCTCCATCTCCTTTAAAAAGCCCTTCCCTCTTCCTTGCGAGCGGGGGCTTGGACATAGACAGACAGCAGCCACCTTCAGGCCATCTTCTTCCCTTCTCCCCTCCATACGCAGTACCTCTTCCCACTGAAGAGATACACTACGAGCAGGAGTAGGCTTACAGTGGTCCCACGACCACAACTATGAGTCCCACCGCCGCCCAGCTCATCCAAGAGCAGGTGGGCATGGTGGTTTCACTCTCTGATTCCATTGCTTAAGCCCTTCCCGCCATTGCCAAAGACCCAAGCTCTGAAGCTCAGCAGTAGTAGCAGCACGGCACCAGCAGTAGCCGTAGCCCCACGAGCACGCCAGCAGCTGGCGCAAGCTCCTTTCGCGAGCGCAGGCGCCTTCCACTGCGCTCGCGCACCCAGAACCGGCCGCAATCGGTTGTCGAAGTCGTGCGGCAGTATAGCTACTATTCACACATTTCTGCATGACACTGTAGCTACAGTGCGGTGACCGGAGAGTTTCTCACTTATTCGGTCACCACGTGCTCTCTCTCCGCGCCGCTACCGCCTCTAGCTAGTTGCAGGCGCCTGCGCCCGCGTACGCTCGCACCCGCCCGCTTTCGCTCCAGCACCCGCACTTGTCTGCGCTCGCGCCTGCGTCTTCGTTTGCGTCCACTCTCGCTCGCAGCGCAGTGTGCTACGCTACACAGAGTGCTGCGTTGCACTCTCTCGCCCATGTGCTCCCTCTAGCGCGCGTGCATGCCCTTTGCGCCTGCGTCCTTGCTCCTGCACCATCAGACGACGCTTGCATACGCCAGACGGCTTAAATGCCCGTGCTCTCTCTCTCACAGCCACTCCCTTACTGTCCAGCAGACACACACACAAACACACACCACACTCGTACACACACACTTGTACACACCTATAAACTTATATATATATACATACATATATATATATATATACACATATTCATACCTATACAACTATATATAAGTATCTATACATATATACATAAATATATATATATATATATTTATACATATATATATACACACACATATACATACATATATACATATATATCTACAGATATAAATACATACTGACATATATATATATCTATATATATGTATATACAAAGATACTTATACTAATATATCTATATACATATATTACTATATATATATATCTATATCTATATAATTAAATATATATACAAATATATCTAGTTATAAATATAGATATATATATCTATATATCTATTTACATACCTATATATATATACATAACTACATATACACCTATATAGTTACAGCTCTATCTATATATATACACACATATATATTTATATATATATATCTATATATATATTTACATACATATCACCTACTTTCATCCATATGCACTAATCACTCCACCACGCGTTATATCGTGGGAATATCTGCACCAGCTGCTGATATTCTCCGATACCCACGTAAAGGAAGCGCCTCCGCTCACACTCCCACACATCCATCCTACACTCCACGCGGCACTTCGTCCTATTGGTTGCGTCTTCCTAAACGTCGACCAACTCGACACTGTGCTACACGCCATTTCCTCCTCCACCCCTACCTCTACATATATATACCTATATATATATATATATATATATATATAGACTATATTTATTTCTTTACAAGCAACCTCTATTTTTCTTTTGTTTCCTGCTATTAAAAAGATAAAAAAAGTAGTAAAAGAGAAAAGATAATCCTTGTCTTGCTGGTACTCGATCTTGCGAGTAGCAAGACTAGTTTTTGGAACCCTAAATTGGGTCAAAGCCAAGAACAATTTGGCTCAAAGCCAAGGACCTGATTTTGAGGGTGTACCTCAAGGACAAAATTATCAGCAAAAAAATCTTAAATAGAAAAAAAATCAAAAACATAATAAACGCACGAAAGAGATTCGTTGTAGGAAAGGTGTAGAAACTTATTCACCTTTAATCCCTGCCTCCCTAAGTTTGACCCTGGGCCTAAAAGTGACCAAGATAAAATTAAGTAGGCCAGGTTAAAAATTTGTAAAAAGATGGTTATGCTCGATTTAGGTTAACCACTATACTCACTTCAACGATAATTTCACCATATTAACATAACCTATCCGAGCCTATCGCATTCTTTTTCTGGCGCCGTTGCTGGGGAGGTAAGCATTAAGGTAAGTTTCTACTCCATTCCTTTGATTTTCTCTTCTCACACCCTTCTCTTCACAGGTGTTTTTGTTTGTTGGTGTGCAGGTGAACCAGTTGCAAGGAGTTGGCAAGCAGAGGAAGTCTGAGACGTGAGCAGATCCAAGGTGGGAATGATAGAGTGAAGTCGTCGGTGCCGCACTGGAGCTTCGCCCACGTTGCTAAGAAGGTAGGCCTCTCTCTCTTAGCAACTTAAGCCAACTTGTCACCATATATATATATATATATATAAACTTCTTGGGATCTCTTGGGGCAAGTGGATTAAAAATCACTTGCTTGATTATTTGCCATCACTCCCACCACCCCGGGATTTCCCGCAAAACTTCGCATAGTGGAGATCCAAGAATCTTGATTCTTGAATCTTTCGCCGTGTGAAGTATTCTTTGAGGCAAGATTAAACAGATTGATTACCATCCCTCCTTGCCTCATTTATCCGCAATTCGGGATCACATTTTTGGTGGGGAGACTTGGAATTGAGTTGATTCCAACCCCACCATGACCTTTCATGTGCCTAAGATTGGATCCCGAATATTTCAACCCCAACACTTTGATTTTCTTTACATTATCTTGTGGTTGAGCCTTGTGTGTGGAACATCATTCTGGTGATTGGGAGCACTTGAATTGAAGTGCTTTGGCTCTCTTTCACACTAACTTAAAATTGACTCGTGCATCCACACATAGAAATTTCCACTTAGGGAAGCCCATTGCATTTTTAGCATGCATTAACTAACTCACATTGAAGAAGGGTTTGTTAGGCATAAAAAAAACTTATATTTCTCAAAACCTGGAGATTGGTTGAATTGGTAATTCAACGAAATCTTAAAATCCATACTACTTAAGGCTGAAATTCTAAAAACCATTCACCAATTAAAACTTCAATTCGGGGAGATTTCCCCATTACATGCTTGGTTTACACACTCTCTAAAATCAACGCACTTGGGCATTACTCGTAAACAATGCCCTTCACATTCCAGAAGCACTTGATCCTAAGCCTCTAACTAAAATTGGTAGCAACTTAACCCTTATTAAGGATTGGAGGTCGAACTACCTGCGTGTAGCGCCTACGTGCTGGTGTGGGTTCCCGCATGCTATCAGGTGTCTAAGACTGGGGCAAACGGCCTTTCAATTTGGCCCGGTGGTTCCGCGATGCTCGCATTTGGTTCCATAGGTTGTGATAGTAGGTAACTTAGATCTTTAGGTCTAAGGGCACACTGTAGAGGTTAGGACATTGATTGTCTTGATTTATCATCAAGTGTACCTTTGTAGCATCATTTCTCTTATCTCCTTTTCCCTTCTTATCACCCCAATTCTTCCTGCGGTAGTGCATGTTTGGGAGGAGGTCACAGAACCCTGAATTATTTGAATTGTCTGATAATTTTAGAAGAGCAGAAACCGAATCGTCATCCACCTCCACAAACATGGTTGCACACCCACCCCTAAATCCCGAGGAAGGAAACCGCCCTCAAAACCCATCAGGTGGTGGAGCCATGGACCCCATAACCTGCCTCCAAGCCCAAATGGAAATGTATAATGTACAAATTGAAGCCATTAGGGAAACCTGGGAGGAAATGCAGAACCCTCTCGAATGGGAGACGCCTAGGTCTCTTAGCTCCTATCAGAATCCCGTTGCTACAGAGACCATAGGACAAATTCGGGTCCCCATGGGTGGGGACGATTTTGAACTGAAACCAAATGTAATTGGCCTGATTAACTTTCACTTCCATGGTCTTGCAAGTGAAGATCATTTTCTCCATTTGAAAGGCCTAACCCGATTGGCTGAAACAGTTAAACCTAGAAACATCGGGTTATCAATTGTCCTCATGAAAATGTTCCCATTTTTGTTGCGGGATAAAGCGTTGCAATGGTTATGCACCCTTGGGAGAACCATCCATTCTTGAGAAGAGATGCGAATAGCATTTCTCAAGAAATTCTTCCCAATCGGGCGAACCAATGAGCTTCGCCGTGCTATAACTTCCTTTACGCAACAAAATGACGAACAGTTTCATGAGGCTTGGGAGAGGTATAATGACCTCCGGAAGTGTCCACACCACGATCTACCTAAGTGCATATAACCCAGATTTTCTATTATGGGCTAAATGAGACTTTGAAGCAGATTGCAGACACTTCCTGTGGAGGGAATTTCATGAATAAAGACGAGAATGGAGCATTCAAATTATTTGAAAACATGAGCGAAAACTCAATGAACAATGCCTCCATTGTCGCCTTTAATCGTACCAGCCTGCCCCGTAATGTTCACGAAGTTGACACAGGACCCTCCCATTCATCCACTGATCTTAACCTTATCGCACAAAAATTGGATGAAGTCTCCGTCGTGCACAAGAAGCTGGACGAGCTTCTGGCCAATCCTGCCTGTTCTATGGCAAATACCCCCACCTCACCACTTCGTCACAATCCTAATTCTTCCAACACCAGGCTTATCCCCAAGAACCCTGTGAGATCTTCCTTACCACGTGTCGCACCGAGCGATTCGGTAAGTCATGTGGATCCGGCTTCTGCAAGTTAGTATTTTGACATGGAAGACCAAGCCTCCGTGTGCTCAGATGCATACATACATGCGGACTCATCTTCTAGCTTAGAAGATGATTGTACCCTGGGAAATAACCCATTCTCTGCTACTTATAACCTAGTGTTGTCGAGGCTTTTGTGCGGGTTTAAAGGATGTCACGTTGTAGTATAACCGACAAAACGTCTAAACAAATATAAAGAATTTTATTACTCGAAGACCGAAGTATCCGAGGTCGAACACGGGGAGCAATCTCAGTACTTTGTAAAACCAAAGAATACAACTATTTAAATGCAAATTGGACTCATTCAATAAGAGAATTTAAAAAAAAAGGGATTTGGAAAAAAATAGAATTAGACGTCTGATTTGTGTATCAGACGTCTTAAATGTGATCTCTCTTTCTCTCTTCTTCTTCGTGGCTCTTCTCCCTTCTTTGCTTCTGGTATCTTTCCTTCTTCTCCTGTCTTGCCTTTCTTCTTTCTTCTTCTTCTTCTTCTTCTTTTTCTTCTGCTCTCTTTTTCTTCTGCTCTCTTTTTCTTCTGCTCTCTTTGCAGTCTTCCCTTGTCTTCTTCTTCGTTCTTCTCTCTCTTTTGCCTTGTCTTCCTTCTTCTTCTTCTCTGCGAAGAATTCTCCTTTCACTGCTACACAGCCTCTTCTTTCTTCTCTCCCTGTTCTGCAGCCACTAAGTGTTCGCTGCCTGGGACAGTTCTACCTTCCTGCACACACCACACAGTAGCAAAAACCTACCCCCGTCCCTCTACCCAAGCGTCTCTCTCTCTCTGAAGCAATGCACTCACGGACGCTCTCCCAGAGCCACACGGATAGTCGGGTCGGGTTCGCACCCGGGACCAGGCGCACCGGCAAGTGGTGATGCGCGAGGAGTGCGTAGGTCTAGGTCGGGTTGGGTCAGCCAGATCCGTGAGGTCAAGCCACGGACGAGATGTGTGAGGGCAGTGAGGGACCTCACCCCTGTGCTTACGGAGGCAACCGGCTTAAAGCACAAATACAATTTATAGCGTACCTGAGTGCTGCAATCCCACGATGTGGGACTAAAGGTGCCGCCCTGATTTTACGCGCGTCCGCAGACTCTCGTATGCAATTGCCCAAGCTATTGACTCTGCTGGCGCTACTGGCTGGCCTTGGTTGCTTCGCGACACTTGCGAGAATCTACTGCACCTGCCGCCTGGGAAGCCTGACGCCTACTGCTGCTCCAAGCTCCCTGCTGCTTCGGCTGTTAATGGCGGCTGGGGCTTACACCTGACATCCAACAGAACGTCCTATTGGCCCAATCAGAATAGCTGGAAACCTTCACCGCAGCACGGCGAAGGCGGTGGGTGATGCTGCAGGTTGCCGGTCGGCCTAGGCGTGCGTGCCTAGGTCAACCTATGGCCGGAGATGGTGGGTTGGTCGGGGGGTGCTTGTGGAGGTCTGGAGTGGCAGTGATGGGGTGGAATGGGTTCCTGGTGGTGAGGCGGAGCTCTCAAGGTGGTTGGCAAGCCGTGTGGAGTGGCGGAGTGGTGTGGGCGGCTCGCCGGAGTGAGGTCGGAGGCAAGGAAGATGGAGGCGGTTAGGTACTGTCTAGGGGTAATCAAGTAAAATAGTTGGGGGAAAAGAGAGAGGAGAGGATGGAGAACGTATCTGTGGTTGTCTGGAAGGAAGGAAGGCGACGGAGAGGACGGCTCGTAACTGCCGTCATCGGGGAAGAAAGACCCTGAGGGAGGAAGCGGCGACGAAGGCGAGGTCAGAAGCGCGCGCGCGGGGTACAGCGCGTCGCGGGAGGAAGCGGCGGAGAGGACTCTGTTGCTGGTATGGCAACAGAGCGACGAGAAGGAGGGGAGGAGGTCACCGGAGCTTGTGGGTCGTTTGGCCGGAGATGGGAGAGGGAGGAATTTGGAAGGGATCTCCGTCAAAATCAAGCTTCCTTCTGCGGCAGGGTCTGGGGTGTCTTTTATAGGTGCTGGCCGCATCTACCAGCGCGTGGAGACCGCGCAATTAGGTCTGCCGACTCGCCGGAGTTGGAAGGAAGGTGGATACCCGAATCTCTCATGCGTTCGCACGAGAGATTGGGTTCACACCAGCGAT
Source organism: Thalassia testudinum (assembly GCA_037157565.1). Taxonomy (NCBI): domain Eukaryota; kingdom Viridiplantae; phylum Streptophyta; class Magnoliopsida; order Alismatales; family Hydrocharitaceae; genus Thalassia; species Thalassia testudinum. The sequence goes on from JAZHRO010000080.1 coordinate 3,897,223, forward strand.
TGTAATTGGCTTTATAAGGAAGGGAATTCCTCAGAGAATCCTCCTTCCATTTCTGGGAGGGAATCTCTGAGGGATTAGAGAGCAATCTCTCTCGAAACTTTGCCGGAGCTCGGTTCTGCCCTAGCAATGGCGGCAGGACCGGTTTGCAAAGGAGGCGAAGAACCTAGGGGGCTCTCTGCAAAGGTATTCAAAAGATAGGGACCAATTTGTGATTTCGGTGTACTAAATTGCAAAGTAGGTCAAGATGACCTCTCCTTAGGTCCAAATTTTGGTATAAACCTAATTTGGACTAAGGAATCCAATGGTAAAGTTGGATTTTAGGTTTGACCTCGTTTGATTGGACATTTTGCGTAAAAACCCAAATTAGGTTAATTGAAGAGCTAGGACCCTAATCTAGGTCAAACTAGGTTCCAAAGGCCAAATTAAGTGTTCTAAACCCTAGAGGATGTTTTTCCATGATTTGTAGAGGGTTTACTTGCTTTTTGTTCTGACCGGAACCTTGTTAATTTAAGCGGGTTTGTTTTAGGATTACCAAGTGTCATTTAGTTCCTAGATTGCACATGAACCCATTTCTGATTAACTCAACCCACTTTTTATCTTATTTGGACCATTTGACCTCTATTTTGCTTCTGAGAAATCCCGTTTATGTACTGCAATGGTAAAATTGCAGTTTTAACCTTTATTTCATGTTTTCTTCTCGGAGCACTTGTTCCTTCAGTTAGGCCTTCTTCCAGGTTATGTAGGAGCTTTTATCTTCTTTATTGTGTCAAAATGAGCTAGTTATGGCTCATGATGAGGCTCTCATCATACCCCCATGCCTAGCTTTTGCTAGTCCCTTAGCAAAATTTCAAAGTTTTAACTTCCATTCTAGATCCTGAGTGTCTGTCAACAACTATGAAAAGTGCTTGTCTTTTTATTTTGTGATTTAGGTAAGAATGCTGATAATAGGCCTAGAGGTACTCAAGTACCAACCAAAATCCAGACCTGTTCCGCTTTAGCCTCAGTCCTCCGCAAAGGTTTCTCCGGCCCACAGAAACTAACCTAGGGTTTGTTGGACTCCGCGGTTAAAGCACCCGTGCTTGAGACATTTTTAGCCTAAGTTCAGTTGCAGTGCATTTTTTTTTTGTAAGAGAGAGATAGAAGATTTATTTGTTTGGAGAGCTTTTCTCTCTCTTTTCTTTTTATTTCTAGCTTCGGATTAGCTTCTCAACACGATCTGTATCGGATTCCTCATCCCCATCATCAATCCTCAAGGGTCCCTGGCTTTCGAGATTTTGAGATAATCCCGCCCATGGCAACCCCCAGAACCCTGGCTTTCGAGATTTCGAGATAATCCCGCCCATGGCGTTCCGTGGCCGAATCCAGACCCTGGCGATCGACATTTCGTGATAATGCCGCCCATGGTATCTGAACCAGCAGAGTGCTTACATGCCCCCGGTAGGATATTTAAATATCCTAAGAGACAAGCACCGAGGAGACGATATGTTGTTACGCATCTTCGAGGGGAATTTCCCGCCTCTCCGCGCTGGGAACTCGTCCAAATCAATTTGTGTTGATTGACCGCTCCTAATCTAGGTGACTTTTTCAGAACATTAAACGCTTTTCGCGTGATTTGGAAGTTTTATGCGCACTGAACCAGACTGTGTGTGAATTTGGGTGCTTAGGTTACCGAATCCCGCAAATCGGAGGTTAGTTAACGAGGCCGAATACTTCCTAAGTCTTGGACCTAATACTCAAGCTTCGCATTTTCCTCAACCTCTTGAGGATTATCCAGATTTTAATGGATACGTGAATTTTTTAAGCTAAAGGTACTAGCCCAAAAGGCCTAAGACCAGCATTCCCGCTAATCTCTTGTTATATCTCTGTAGCACTTTTCTTTTCTTTTTCTTGATTCGGTCTAGAACTTCAGTTAACCCCTTAATCTTTTACTAATGACTATTTCTTTTCATTTTCATTTTGTGCTCCTTTTTGTCATTTTTCCTTCTTTTCCTCCTCTCATTTGTATGACCCTGAATTGTTCCTCCCCTCTATCAAGTCTCTCTCTCTCTCTTTTTTTTATGTGAAACCCTTTCTTGATATGAATTTTCTGACATTTTGCACTTTCATACCCCCCCATGCCTAAGATTTGCAATGTCCCCATTATAAATTGGGTGGGTTCAAATTCAGCTCAGTTCATGTATTAGGACAGGTGTGTGGTGAGTGAATGGGTCGAAGCGACTTGTTGCGAACGATTTCTAATCTCGGGTAGGTATACCTGAGGTGAAGTCGGCTGTTCTAATGGATGAACCCTAAAGTGCAATATGAGTTCCGCATAGAGATGTCAGAAACGGTTTTGGGTTTTTCAAAGAATGACGGGTTGCCTCCCGTTAAGCGCTGAGTTTTACGCCATCGGCTGGGCGCAATGAGCTCAAGAGGAATGGAGGGTAAAGGATGACTCAGCCAAATCTATATCGGTCATGTCAATGAACGGCTTGAGTCTCTGCCTGTTCACGACAAAGGGTTCAGAATCGTGGCTGAGTGGGCTGATTTCAATGGCTCCATTTCCGAAGATTTGTCGGACTAGGTAGGGTCTGACCCACTTGGATCTTAGCTTTCCTGGGAATAATTTTAGTCGGGCATCAAAGAGTAAACCTTTTTGACCAGGATGAAAGACCTTTCTAGAAATGTGTTTGTCGTGAAAAGCTTTAACCCGTTCTTTGTAAATTCGCGAGTTCTCATACGCGTCGTGGCGTAATTCATCGATCTCGCTCATTTGAAGTCTTCTGTGGGTTCCAGCCTTAGAAAGGTCGAGATTACAGGTCCGTACTGCCCAGTAGGCTTTATGCTCCAATTCGACGGGGAGGTGACATGCCTTCCCGTACACTAGTCTGAATGGAGACATTCCTAATTGGGTCTTGTGGGCGGTCCTATAGGCCCACAATGCTTCTGGAAGTCGAGAAGACCAATCTTTTCTATCAGGTCGAACAGTAACCTGAAGGATCTTCTTGATCTCTCGGTTAGATAGCTCAGCTAGACCATTAGTTTGGGGGTGGTAAGGAGTAGAGAATCGGTGTGACACCCCGTATTTGGTCATCAGTGACCTGAACTGAGCGTTCGTAAAATGGGTCCCTCCGTCGGAAATTATAGCACGCGGAGTCCCGAACCTTGAGAAAATGTTTTGGAGGAATTTTATAATGACTTTATGATTGTTGGTTCGGGTCGGAATGGCTTCTATCCACTTGGACACATAGTCAACTGCGAGTAAGATGTATTCGAAGCCATCCGAGATCGGAAAGGGTCCCATGAAATCAATCCCCCAAATATCAAAAATTTCGCATACCAAGATCGGCTGTAGAGTCATCATGTCTCTATGGCTCATGTTGCCCAGAGTCTGGCAATGGGAACATGCCTTACAGTGATCGTATGCATCCTTGAAAATTGTGGGCCAGTAGAAGCCACACTGGAGGACTTTCGATGCGGTTTTATGTCCAGAAAAATGTCCACCGCATGCCTGGTCATGGTAGAATGAGAGTATGTCTTTGATTTCTACTTCCGTGATGCACCGTCGGATTATCTGATCAGCACCAATGCGGAAAAGATACGGGTCTTCCCATAGGTAATACTTGGCATCGGAACGCAATTTGCCCTTTTTGGCCTTCGACCAATCGGGCGGAATCTGATGTGATGCCAGGTAATTAACTATATCGGCGAACCATGGAAGACTTGTATTGATAGTCAGGAGGTGCTCATCAGGGAAATGTTCTGTAATAGGTCCGGAAGGATCAATAATTTCAGAAGGAAGGCGGGACAAGTGATCAACTACCACATTGTGCTTTCCCGCCTTGTCGCGAATTTCGAGGTCAAATTCTTGCAATAGCAAGATCCAGCGGATTAGTTGAGGTTTCGCGTCCTTCTTGGCAAGGAGATGCCTTACAGCTGTGTGATCCGAGTATACGATAATACGGGAACCTAGAAGGTATGATTTGAATTTTTCCAGGGCAAATACTACAGCCAGCAGCTCTTTCTCAGTAACCGTATAGTTACACTGAGCCTCATCCAGTGTTTTGCTGGCATAGTAAATGACCACAGGTTTCCCATCAGTTTTCTGCCCCAAAACTGCTCCTACAGCGAAGTCAGATGCATCGCACATGATCTCAAAGGGTTGAGACCAATCAGGGGACTGTAGGATTGGGTCTTGGGTGACTCGGTCACGTAGGATCTCAAATGCTCAAGTGCATTCCTTGGAAATTTCGAAAGGCACATCCTTGGAGAGAAGATTGGTCAGGGGGCGCGCGATTTTGGAGAAATCAGGGATGAATCGACGGTAGAAATCGACGTGCCCCAAAAAAGATCGGATGTCCTTAATCGAGCTAGGCATAGGGAGCTTGGAAATCAGGTTAACCTTAGCTCGATCCACTTGGATGCCTTTCTCTGAGATTAAATGTCCCAGGACAATTCCCTCAGGCACCATGAAATGGCTCTTTTCCCAGGAAAGAACCAAATTCACCTCAATGCACCGCCTGAGTATATGAACCAAGTGTTGGAGGCAATTGTCAAATGATTGTCCAAAAACTGAAAAGTCATCCATGAAGACTTCCAGATAATCACCTACCATATCTGAGAATATGGCAAGCATGCACCACTGAAAAGTTGCAGGTGCATTGCAGAAACCGAACGGCATCCTTCGGAACGCGTACGTCCCGAAGGGGTAGGTGAATGTGGTCTTTTCTTGGTCCTATGGATGGATTGCCACCTGATTGTAACCGGAGTACCCGTCAAGAAAGCAGAAGAATCTATTTCCCGCTAGTTTCTCGAGGATCTGATCAATAAACGGTAGTGGGAAATGATCCTTCTTCGTGGAGGAATTTAGTCTTCTGTAATCAATGCAGACTCTCCACGAATTAGCTATTCGGGTAGGAATGACTTCCCCAGTTTCAGTCGTGATGATGGTAAGTCCTGCCTTCTTAGGCGCCACTTGTGTTGGACTCACCCAACGACTGTCGGAGATCGGGTAGATGATCCCTGCATCTAACCACTTAATGATCTCCTTTTTCACGACCTCCTGTAGGTTAGGGTTTAGGCGTCTTTGCATTTCTCTTGAAGGTCGTGAGCCTTCTTCTGTGTAGATTCGATGTGTGCAGTATGAAGGGCTTATACCAGTCAAATCATCTAGAGTCCATCCAATGGCTCTACGATGTTGTTGGAGAATAGAAATCAAACGGAGTTCCTGGTCAGGTGTGAGTCGAGAATTGATAACCACAGGAAACGTTTGATTTGAATCCAAAAAGACGTATTTTAGATGTTCAGGAAGGGGCTTGAGTTCCATGACAGGATTGTCAGCAGCAGCGGGTGGTTCGGGGTTTGTATCGGGAGCAATGGTAGGAGTCATAGGTGTGTCTAGATCATGTCCGCACTCCTCTGTTAGCGGTTTTTGATTCTCTAGTGGTTGATCAGGAATAATCAGGTTGGCCTCTATATGCAGTTCATCAACCACGGCTTTGACATCACAAATTTCCTCTATCACCCCGCAATTAATCCCTTGATGGGCCTTGAAAATGTCAATCTTCAGATTTTGATTCCCAAATTTTAATCCTATTTGGCCCTCTTCGCAGTTTATATTGGCCCTAGCAGTGGCCAAAAAGGGTCTCCCTAATATGATTGGTGTGTCCCTTGGGTTCTTAGGTGCATCCATGTCCAGTACTATGAAGTCCACTAGGAAATAAAAATCTCGTACCCTAACAATGACATCCTCGAGTATTCCTTTGGGTGACTTGATGGATCGATCGGCTAACTGCAATGTCACCTCAGTGGGTTTAAGTTCAGATTCTTCAAGGTGGTCAAGGAGGGATGTAGGTATTAAATTTATGGAGGCACCTAGGTCTAGTAGGGCTCTATCAAGTTGGGTTGCACCAATTTTACAAGAAATCAAGGGAGTTCCTGGGTCTTTAGCCTTAGGTGGGAGTTTGCTCAAGATGACAGAGCTGGCTTGCTCTGATAGTACGATTGGGTTCCCATCCTTGGTTCGCGGGTTACGTTTAGGTGTACATATGTCTTTCAAGAACCTTGCGTAAGCCGGTATGTGGCGGATTGCATCCATCAACGGGATGTTTATCTGGACCTGTTCAAAGAGCTTGACAAGATCCTCCTCAGGAGCCACAGGTTTGGTTGTCCTTTTTCCTTTTGTCAAGGCCTCAGGAAATGGGATCCTAGCTGGTTCCTCTAGGATAGGTCCAGGTTCTTGATCTGGGACAGAAGTATCTTGGATGACTACCCTAGGGTCTTGGCGATTATCAGGCTTGGAGTGGTTCGGATAATGTGAGTCTTGTGTTGTTTTACCACTACGTGTTGTTACAGAGTTTAATCCGGCCTGATTTTGGTTTGGGTTAGGTAGGAGGGGTGGCTGCTGCTGCAATCCTGCATAAGATGTTGAAGCCTCCATCCCGTCTGGTGATGGAGTAGCAGGGGCCTGATAAATCAAATGTGCGTGGCCTGGATTCGGATTCATAACGCACCTCTGGGTCGGTACGTTATTTGGGTTGGGCAGAGGTTGCGAAGGAAGGGTGCCAGGTTGGCGGGAATTTGCCATCTGGGCCAGTTGGTTGCGAACCTCTGTGATGTCGTCCTTGTGCTGTTTTTGCATTGCCGCATTCGTCTTTTGAATGTCAGCCAGTGTTTGAAGGATAAGAGTCAGTTGATCCTGATTTTGCCCGGATTGGTAGGGGGGATTGGGCCGAGGCTGAGGCGGCTGATATAGACGAGGAGCTTGTGGACGGGGTTGATATGGTGGTTTTTGAGAATTTCCCACCCACTGAAAGTTAGGATGATTTCGCCATCCAGGGTTGTAGGTATTGGAGTATGGGTCATTCTGGATGGCGTTGAGGTCCTCGCAGTTCTGAGGAACCTCAGGAAAGTCAGAATACGAGGGTTTAGAGTTCCCCCAACTCGAATAGAAGGGATCGGAGGTCACTCCGGTCTGAGAGGTAGACGGGGGTGGATATGGGTCCATCCCCTTGGCAGGTTGGTGATAGATGTTTTGCACTGTTTCCCTTGCCAGAGGAGGTCGTGCAAAAGAGTTTTGTGTAGAGGTGGCTTGCTGCAAATGTCGAGTTAGCTCGTCCACCTTCTTTTCTATGATAGAGACCTTGTCCAACCGACTGGCCATCAGTTCCAGGTCGACAGAAGTGGACAGGTCCTGCGTCTCATGTGTCCCTCTTAGATTCGTCGATACGCGGGCATTCGTCCTGTCGAATAAGCCCAAGGAGTCATTGTTTATGGAGTTCTCGCACATGTTTTCGAGAATCTCCCACACCTTGTCCTCGTGTTGGCCCATGATGTTTCCTCCACATGTTGCATTGACGAATAGACGAATATCCTCACGGAGTCCCTGGTAAAAAGACTGGACTTGTTTCCACTTAGGAACTCCGTGATGGGGGCACTTTCGCATGAGATCTAGGAATCGATCCCAAGCTTCGTGAAGAGGTTCTCCCGGTTGTTGAGTGAAGTGAGTGATCTGGTGGCGCAAGGCATTCGTCCGGCCAACAGGGAAGAATTTTTTCAAAAATTCGGACTGTAATTCTTCCCATGTGTTGATCGGGCGGGTCTGAGTCTGGTACCAGTGTGCAGCCTTGTCTAAGAGGGAGAACGAAAACATTTTCATGAGTAGGATATCCCGATTTTGTACATCTGACCCGAAGGTCTGGGCCAAATGCTTGAGTTGTTTAATGTGTTGGAATGGATCCTCAGAGTTAAGCCCATGGAACTTCGGTATGGCATGAATCATAATGGGCTTCAGATCAGAATCGGGTCCTCCAATTGGGATTCGTACTCGGGGTTCGATTGCCACCGCAGCAGGATTATAGTGATCTCGCATCATAGGTCGCTGCGGTGGGTTTACAAAGTTCTGAAAGAGATCGTTCAAGCGTTGAAGTTGGTGTTCAAGGTTATTCTCCTCTTCAATGGGTTGTGCCATGATGGGAGAAGAAGGAGAATCAGGGTCTGAGTCAGATGAAAGATTTATGTGGTGGGGTTGCTGCACAAACAAGGGCGTCGAGGCTTGGCCTCGACGAGAATGAATTTCTAAAGGAGGTCTTAAAGGTGGTCTTATGGACCTCCTACTGAACATGCACCGAAAGATGTGATGAGATTAGAAGGTGCTGGACCCAATCAAGACACCCAAGAATTGTTGGGTGACTATAGAGGTTCGGGGCAGATGGACCCCTGGATCAGAAGATCGTCCACCTGAGAAATACCTGGGCAGCCAGAGAGGGAGAGTCCCGCAAAGACCCCTACACGGTAGAGCGTCCCTACGGGTTACAGGGTTTCCCCACACGACCTCTCTTGTCACTGCGGTTCCAGGTAAACCAGAATGGGGATCTTGACCTCTTAAGTCTACTTTTTTTTTATTTTAAGATCAAGGTGCTTAATGTTCCACTTGAACTTTTAAGTATTTTGAGTGCAAAAGTGACCTAATATTAAGGTTGGTTGACCCAAGGGATCAATTTCACCTCTTGTTCCTTTGAGAGCTTTTAGGTCCTTCCTTTTATGGTTCAAATGGATTATCAGCCTGATTTGCTTAGGGTTCCTCTTGTATAAATTGTTTCAGACACGGTTTAGGCACACCTCTTTTTGGAAAGTTTGTTTCTTTGTTTTAGAGAAGATGTGTCTCTAAAAACCCTAGCTTTGCAATCCCTAACTTGGCTCTAGTGGATCCAATTTAGTTGCCGTAGAAATTAGCACCTAGGGCTCAATCAAGAAAGTTTTAGCCCTAGTTGCCTTAGTTGGATGAACAGATAAAAATATGTTGAAATGAAAATCAGGAAACTTGATGAGTTACTAAATATGAAACAGGTAGCCCTAAGTTGATTTCCCTCTTTTTTTTCCTTTTTTAGATTGTGAGAGGGTTAAGAGAGAGGGCTTATGGAGATTACCTGTTCCTTGGAGAGTCTGTTGTGCAGTTGCTATTCTTTCCTTTTTGTTTTGCTTTCCCTGATTGAACACAACAAAAGAGAGAAGTTAAGTCGGATATTAGATAGAAAAGTTGTACTCAAAAGTTTTAAAAGTGCCCGTTGCTCCCCGGCAACGGCGCCAAAATGTTGTCGAGGTTTTTGTGCGGGTTTAAAGGATGTCACGTTGTAGTATAACCGACAAAACGTCTAAACAAATATAAAGAATTTTATTACTCGAAGACCGGAGTATCCGAGGTCGAACACGGGGAGCAATCTCAGTACTTTGTAAAACCAAAGAATACAACTATTTAAATGCAAATAGGACTCATTCAACGAGAGAATTTAAAAAAAAAGGGATTTGGAAAAAAATAGAATTAGACGTCTGATTTGTGTATCAGACGTCTTAAATGTGATCTCTCTTTCTCTCTTCTTCTTCGTGGCTCTTCTCCCTTCTTTGCTTCTGGTATCTTTCCTTCTTCTCCTGTCTTGCCTTTCTTCTTTCTTCTTCTTCTTCTTTTTTTTCTGCTCTCTTTTTCTTCTGCTCTCTTTGCAGTCTTCCCTTGTCTTCTTCTTCGTTCTTCTCTCTCTTCTGCCTTGTCTTCCTTCTTCTTCTTCTCTGCGAAGAATTCTCCTTTCACTGCTACACAGCCTCTTCTTTCTTCTCTCCCTGTTCTGCAGCCACTAAGTGTTCGCTGCCTGGGATAGTTCTACCTTCCTACACACACCACACAGTAGCAAAAACCTACCCCCGTCCCTCTACCCAAGCATCTCTCTCTCTGAAGCAATGCACTCACGGACGCTCTCCCAGAGCCACACAGATAGTCGGGTCGGGCTCGCACCCGGGACCAGGCGCACCGGCAAGTGGTGATGCGCGAGGAGTGCGTAGGTCTAGGTCGGGTCGGGTCAGCCAGATCCGCGAGGTCAAGCCACGGATGAGGCGCGTGAGGGCAGTGAGGGACCTCACCCCTGTGCTTACGGAGGCATCCGGCTTAAAGCACAAATACAATTTATAGCGTACCTGAGTGCTGCAATCCCACGATGTGGGACTAAAGGTGCCGCCTTGATTTCACGCACGCCCGCAGACTCTCGTATGCAATTGCCCAAGCTATTGACTCTGCTGGCGCTACTGGCTGGCCTTGGTTGCTTCGCGACACTTGTGAGAATCTGCTGCACCTGCCTCCTGGGAAGCCTGACGCCTGCTGCTGCTCCAAGCTCCCTGCTGCTTCGGCTGTTAATGGCGGCTGGGGCTTACACCTGACATCCAACAGAACGGCCTATTGGCCCAATCAGAATAGTTGGAAACCTTCGCCGCAGCTCGGCGAAGGCAGTGGGTGATGCTGCAGGTTGCCGGTTGGCCTAGGCGTGCGTGCTTAGGTCAACCTGTGGTCGGAGATGGTGGGTTGGTCGGGGGGTGCTTGTGGAGGTCTGGAGTGGCAGTGATGGGGTGGAATGGGTTCCTGGTGGTGAGGCGGAGCTCTCAAGGTGGTTGGCAAGCCGTGTGGAGTGGCGGAGTGGTGTGGGCGGCTCACCGAAGTGAGGTCGGAGGCGAGGAAGATGGAGGCGGTTAGGTACTGTCGAGGGGTAATCAAGTAAAATAGTTGGGGGAAAAGAGAGAGGAGAGGATGAAGAACGTATCTGTGGTTGCCTGGAAGGAAGGAAGGCGGCGGAGAGGACGGCTCGTAACTGCCGTCGTCGGGGAAGAAAGACCCTGAGGGAGGAAGCGGCGACGAAGACGAGGTCAGAAGCGCGCGCGCGGGGTACAGCACGTCGCGGGAGGAAGCGGCGGAGAGGACTCTGCTGCTGGTATGGCAACAGAGCGACGAGAAGGAGGGGAGGAGGTCACCGGAGCTTGTGGGTCATTTGGCCGGAGATGGGAGAGGGAGGAATTTGGAAGGGATCTCCGTCAAAATCAAGCTTCCTTCTGCGGCAGGGTCTGGGGTCTCTTTTATAGGTGCTGGCCGCATCTACCAGCGCGTGGAGACCGCGCAATTAGGTCTGCCGACTTGCCGGAGTTGGAAGGAAGGTGGATACCCGAATCTCTCGTGCGTTCGCACGAGAGATTGGGTTCACACCAGCGATTGTAATTGGCTTTATAAGGAAGGGAATTCCTCAGAGAATCCTCCTTCCATTTCTGGGAGGGAATCTCTGAGGGATTAGAGAGCAATCTCTCTCGAAACTTCGCCGGAGCTCGGTTCTGCCCTAGCAATGGCGGCAGGACCGGTTTGCAAAGGAGGTGAAGAACCTAGGGGGCTCTCTGCAAAGGTATTCAAAAGATAGGGACCAATTTGTGATTTGGGTGTACTAAATTGCAAAGTAGGTCAAGATGACCTCTCCTTAGGTCCAAATTTTGGTACAAACCTAATTTGGACCTAAGGAATCCAATGGTGAAGTTGGATTTTAGGTTTGACCTCGTTTGATTGGACATTTTGCGTAAAAACCCAAATTAGGTTAATTGAAGAGCTAGGACCCTAATCTAGGTCAAACTAGGTTCCAAAGGCCAAATTAAGTGTTCTAAACCCTAGAGGATGTTTTTCCATGATTTGTAGAGGGTTTAATTGCTTTTTGTTCTGACCGAAACCTTGTTAATTTAAGCGGGTCTATTTTAGGGTTACCAAGTGTCATTTAGTTCCTAGATTGCACATGAACCCATTTCTGATTAACTCAACCCACTTTTTATCTTATTTGGACCATTTGACCTCTGTTTTGCTTCTGAGAAATCCCATTTATGTACTGCAATGGTAAAATTGCAGTTTTAACCTTTATTTCATGTTTTCTTCTCAGAGCACTTGTTCCTTCAGTTAGGCCTTCTTCCAGGTTATGTAGGAGCTTTTATCTTCTTTATTGGGTCAAAATGAGCTAGTTATGGCTCATGATGAGGCTCTCATCACCTAGGGTGGCGAAATCATCCGAACTTCGCATGGTCCAGCAACTCGCAGCGCCAAAACCCCACGGGTGGGTCAATGTGACTATCCGCACTCGTCATCCCAAGGGCCTAGTCGAATCCTGTGGTGAATCCGCCATCGGGTCCTTGCATACTGCAAACAGAACACGCATCAAGTCCTCTTGATAAATTGATGCGAATGATGACGGAAATGTCGAAGAGCCATGAAGAGAACATGACCTCTCTTCAGCACCAATTGGCGCAGCAGAATGCTGAGATCAGTCAACTACGCATGGAGACTCGATCTCAGGGCACTCTTCCAGACCAACCTATTCCCAACCCACGAAATTTCGCACCCCGTGGTCCTCAACCACAGGTACAACTTTCTCAGGGGCAGGTTCATCAGATTCTGCAGGCTCCGAGCATTCCTCTGGGATTTCAGGCCAATCCCCCGGCAGCACCTCACTCTTATGATCGCATTGGACCTGTGTCATCCAATGCGATTACTACGAGGAGCGGTAAGCAAACCGTCGATCCGCCTTGACTTGATCCTGGCCCGTCTTCTTCATTGCCCTCTCATTCGGGATGCACACCGCATTTGCGAGAGGACGATACACCCAAATTAGTGCCAGAATCAGTCCCATTCCCTGAGGCTCTACTGAGGGAGCCAAAAGGCAAGAAAAAGGATACGCAGGCCTTTGATAACCTGCGTAATTTATTTAGGGATGTTGAAATCAAGGTACCCCTGTTAGAGGCTATCGACCACATACCTACTGTCGCCCAATTTTTGAAAGACTACACTACACCTAGGCGACAGTCAAAGAAAACAAAGAATCTGGTGGTTCTCTCGCCTCATGCGAGTTGTGCGATATTGTCAAATCTACCACCAAAGTAGAAAGATCCGGGCACACCGCTTATTTCCTGTAGCATCCAAGGCTGCAACTTTAATCGTGCCTTGCTTGATCTAGGATCTTCCATCAATCTTATACCAGCCATCATGCTCGAGAAATTTGCCTTAGGAAATCTGAAACCCACCCCTGTCACGTTACAATGATAGATCGTTCTGTCAAAATACCAAAGGGTGTGGTGGAAGACATGGTGGTTAGGGTCAACAGTCTCTGTTTTCTTGTTGACTTTCTTATTTTGGATATGGAAGTTCCTAGCTCACTTTCTGATTGTCCGATCATCCTTGGTCGACCTTTCTTGGCCACAGCCCGTGCCCATATCGACTGCGAGTCAGGCTGTATTGAGATTGCCATTGGATTTGAGAAGCTTAAGCTTAACATCTTCAAAGCAGCCAAGAACTGTGATTGCGATTGCATCGAGGATGACATGTCTGACGAGGACATGGCCATCAGTGCGTGTATTGGACTTATTGGGACCTATTCTGACTACTGCGGATTGCCTTTAAACACAGACGATTGCCTGACCGACACCTATTGTGATGTTCCCTCATCCCTCCCTTTTCTCGTACCTTCTCCTGACCAGACTTCTGATGAGGTTTTCTCCACTTCACAAACCTCGTGGTCTGAGTCATACTCGGGCTACTCACCGCCGGTCCACACTCTTGAAGACTGGATTGCGCTTTCTTCCCCGCTAAATCAGGCGGAATTGCAATTCCACACTGGGACCTTGAGCCCACATACTACTCACTGGGGCTATCCCTTCTTGGATGCATCTATCCAAGATGCCCCTCTTCTTGGCTGATGTAAACACATTTACACTACTTAAAATGTCTATTTATGCATGTTCTTAAGCATAGGATTGCATTTCACGATATAAATATTGCATAACATGCATCATCTCGCATTTAGAGTAGTTTGAATAAAATGGAGGTTAATTGTCTCCTTTTATGTGCTTGGACAAGGAAAACATTTTGTCGGGGCCTCGGATCAAAGATCCAACCGTATGGATATGATCAGGGCGACGATTGGAGTTCAACGACTCCAAGATCGCCCTAATCAGGCATCCGTAGCATCAGATAGAGATCGGGGAACCCTAGAAGATCAAGGGCCAGGATGGTGTAAATCTGCACTTCAGATGACAAATCCGACCGCACGGATGAATTCGGATCGACGATCGCAGCCCAACGACACAAAAATCAAGTCAATCCGACATCCGTGGCACCATCTACAACTTCCAGAAGATGGACGGCCAAGATGGTGCCACGTGGCGCCATCTCAGCTGCCGAAACGGCCACTGGCATTTTGTGAAGGTCCCCGCCCGATCGCTCTCCACCGTCAGATGGAGATCCAACGGCTGTGGCCGCCTGGCGCTTAAAACGTGCGCTCGACCATCCGCGCCCCGCAGCGCAGCGGTCGAGCGCGCTTACGCGAGCGCGGGGCGCGGGTTCGAGCCGCGGTGAGGGGATTGAAGGCGCGGGTAATTGAGGCGCATGGAGTGTCGGATGGAGATCGTGTGGTCGCGGGCGCCCGATAGCGCCGACGCGCGATTGGACGCCCCGCGTAACACGCGATCGCACGCGCAGGCGGGCGGGTTGCAGCGGGTGCAGATGCGATTTAAGCCGTCCGATCTCACGATCGGACGGCTGAAAAGTGCTGGACGTGCGCGAGCGTTGAGGAGCGGGCAGCCGAGGAGGCGCGCGTGGGCGCGGCGGCGACGGCCACGTCGGGGCTTTACTGACGGATTTATCCGTCACTAAAGACCCCTTATTTATTATTTTGAAGATGTAATGTCCATTTTGCCCCCACTCCTTGCAACTATAAAAGGAGACCTCCTCCATACAAAATTCTCACCAGATGGTGGATCCCGCCCTTCTCGCCCTTTCTTTGGAAGATGGATCCCGCCCTTCTCGACAGATGCAGAGGAGATTAAATCCAAATATGCGAGAAGTGGTCAAAAAGGAAATCATCAAGTGGCTCGATGCAGGAATTATTTATCCAATCTCTGATAGTCCCTGGGTAAGTCCCGTTCAGATTGTTCCAAAGAAAGTCGGGATTACTGTTGTGACTAATGAGAGAGGTGAATCTGTCACAACTCATTCAGCTTCCTCTTGGAGAGTTTGTATTGATTACAGGTAGTTGAACACAGCCACTAAAAAGGATCATTTTCCCCTGCCCTTCATTGATCAAATCTTGGAAAAATTAGCTGGGCAGAAGTACTTCTGTTTTCTTGATGGCTACTCGGGATATAATCAAGTTCCTATCCATCCCGGGGATCAAGAAAAAACTACTTTCACCTGTCCCTACGGAACCTTTGCTTTTCGTAGGATGCCTTTTGGGTTATGCAATGCACCTGCGACTTTTCAAAGGTGTATGCTAGCCATATTTTCTGACATGGTGGGAGAGTTTATGGAAGTCTTCATGGATGATTTCTCTATTTTCGGAGAATCATTTGACTCTTGTTTGGCTAATTTAGAAATGATTCTTAAGCGATGTATCAAGACACTACTGGTCCTTAGCTGGGAAAAGAGTCATTTCATGACCCAAGAAGGCATCGTTTTGGGTCATGTAATCTCTGAACGGGGAATTGAAGTGGACAAAGCTAAGGTTGATGTTATCGCTAAACTTCCTCATCCCACATCTGTTAAACAAATCAGATCATTTCTTGGCCATGTGGGATTTTATCGAAGATTCATCAAGGATTTTTCGAAGGTTGCTCGTCCTTTGAGCAATATTCTTGCCAAAGAAACGCCGTTTGTTTTTGACGAATCATTCCGAAAGGCATTTGATTTTCTGAAAACGGCAGTCACCTGTGCTCCAATTTTGCAACCACCAATTTGGATAGCCCCATTTGAGATCATGACCTACGCTTCTGATTACGCGGTCGGGGCTGTCCTGGGTCAGAAAATTGACCGAAAGCCCTCTGTCATTTACTACGCTAGTAAAACTCTGGATGAAGTCCAGAGGAATTGTACTGTTACTGAAAAGGAATTACTAGCTGTAGTATTTGCTTTGGAAAAATTCAGGGCTTATCTCTTGGGGTCTCATGTTATTATTTATACCGACCACTCGGCCTTGAGACATCTCTTGGCTAAAAAGGATGCTAAACCCCGGCTTATTCGTTGGATTCTTCTTCTTCAAGAATTTAATCTTGAAATCAAGGATAAAGCCAGGGTACAAAATGTGGTAGCGGATCATTTGTCGAGACTCCTAGGTGATTCTTCTTGTCCGGATATTCCGATTGCTGACACTTTTCCGGACGAAACCATTCTTACAGTTTTAGGTGTCCACTCCCCATGGTTTGCTGACATTGTTAACTATTTGGCCGTTGGTCAAATCCCCTAGGATTGGACCAAGCAACAACGAGATAGACTCAAATCTGAGGCCAAATACTACTTTTGGGAGGACCCTGAACTGTATCGCATCGGCTCTGATCAGATTATTCGCCGATGCATACCGGAGAATGAATTCAACAGTATACTCGAGTTCTGCCATGCATCTGGGTGAGGTGGATGTTTGCACCTCAAAACACGCCTATAATAACGCCTTCTTATGCTATTTTCTAGCATTAACTATGTATATTATAATCCTATAGCCACATTTGTAAAAACGGTTGCATGCATGCATTTAATCAAGAGAGGAAGAGGAGTGAAACAATCGCCTGCATAGTTACATTTTTCTTCAAGTGCCTCCTTGCAAAATCACCCTCTTTTTATTTTTCCTCTTGATTCTTCTTTTCTCTCCTTCCCGCGGCTGCACTCTTCCCGCAGCTGCATGCAACGCAGCACTTCTTCCCGTCACTTCTCCCTGCCAACGCCGCTCCCTATAGCTGCAACTTGCGCACCCTCTCCCTGCTGCAGCCGGCACACCACTCTCTCCTCCTCTATAAGTAGCTGCAGCTTCATCCTCGCAACGGGGGGGCTGCTGCAGCAACAAAAACCCGCAGCCATGTTCTCCACCGCTTTCCCCTCCCATACGTCGGCCCTCCGTCGAGGAAGCACCCGGCGAGCAGGAGAACCCACTGTGGTGCACACCACCACAGTGGGAGCACCACCGCCCAGCTCTTCGACGAGCCGGTGGGCGTGGTGCATTCCCTCGCTTCATTTTTTCTCTTTAACGCCATTGCCGCCGCTCCAAGCTTCGAAGCTGGAAGCCACGGCAGCAGCAGCAGGTCCTCCCGCTCCTCCGCGACCGTCCCCGCAGTCGCTCACCACCTCCGCGCGCGTCTGCAGGGCGTTCCCTGCCTCCGTCTCCGTTCTATCCGCCTCGCAGTTGCACCTGTAGCCGTCCGCCGCGCGCACTGCAGCGGCCGGCTACGGCCTCTCGCTGCCCCCTGCCCTCCTCCGCGACCCTCCGCGACCACCTGCAGACCTCCTCCACGCTCGCTCCTCCATGCCTTCGCCCACCCGTCGCCTTCGCGCCCGCCTGCAGGAACCCTACGCGAAGCCGCGCCCGCACCCGCCGTCTGCAGACGTCTGCCTCCGCCTTCAGACGACGCGGCGTCAGACGTCCGCCGGAGGCGGCAGACGTCTTAACTCGCGCGTCCGCGATCTCTCGCTCGCCCGCTCTCTCTCTCTCTGCTGATCTCTCCCGCCCGCTCCCGCTCTCCCTCTCACGTATTCTCTCTCTCTCTCTCTCTCTCTTTTTTACTCACTAACAAACACACACTCACAGCAACGCACACACACACACATTCACCGACGCACACACACCTATACCAACACATACACACACACTCACACACTTATAGTAACATATATATAAATATATATATATATATACATACATACATATATATATATCTATATACATAGTATATCTATATAGTTATGTATACATACTTATATATATAATATATATACATATATATATAATATATATATATATCTACTTATATATACATCTATATACTTATACATATACTTATATATATATAGACATATATACTTATATACATATATATATATATACATATCTATATACATATATATATACATATATATAGTAATATATATATATATATACTTATATACATATATATACACATATATATCTATATATATATATCTATACATATATAACTATACATTTATATATATATATATATAGATATATTTACTTATATACATACATATGTACATATATTTTCATGTTATTTATTATACGCTGTATTGCGGGAATATCTGCACCAGTTGTTGATATTCCTTGATACACGCTGATGAGAACCTCATCATGAGCCATAACTAGCTCATTTTGACCTAATACAAAGGATAAAAGCTCCTACATACCTCAAGGAAAGGCTTAACTCAGAGAATTCTGAGTTTGAGAAGAAAACAAGTCATAAGGGGTAAAAATGTAATTTTACCAGTATAATCTGCATACAGGGTAATTCAGGGCCCAAACATAGGTCAAAGCAGCTTAATAAGAATAAAAGTGGGATGAAATGATCTAGCAAGGGCTACAGCAATTCCAAGAAAATAAATGATAATCTGTAACCCTAAAACAACCCACTTCAATTCACGAGGTTCAAGGCAAAGTAAAAATAGAATAAACCCTCTAAAATTCATAGAAAAATAATCTCTAGGGTTTAGAACCTTCAATTTGGCCTTCAGAACCCATTTTGACCAACATTGAGAACCATGCCCAATTAATAACTTGATTTGGGTTTTCGCATAAATTGACCGGTCAAACAAGGTTTAATATAGAAATGAAATTCACCATCAGATTCCTTAGGTCCTAATCAGTCATGTATAAAAACTTGAGCCTAAGAAGAAACCTCCCTGACCAACTTTACACTTTGGTCCTCATATATTTTCTTTTTGGCCCTCAACTTTTGAACCCTCGCATTTTGGCCCCTAACTCTCCTTCGTTCTTTGCGATCAGGTCCCCCCTGCAAAACCTGCCACCACCATGCTCCGGCGACCTTGCGCGGAGCATGGCGCCGCGCAGGGTGAGGGGGGGGACCTGGCAAGTAAACCGGGGGTGCCCTGCGTCGTCAGCCGTCGCAGGGACACCCCCCTGGTCGCTGTAGCCCACCATACCGGCCGTGCGAACGCACGGACGGTATGGGTTTCTTGTTTCCGGCCATCCTCCGGTGAGGGAGACACGTCGTCTCCCTCCGCCTTCCTCCCTGTTTTGATCCCTATAAATACCCCCCGTTGCTCCACCGACCGGGGCAGCTTGGATCTGACGGAGAAAATCCCCAACTTTCCTCTCTTCTCTCTCCGGCAGACGCTCACCAGCTCCGGCGGTTCCTCCCCCTCCACCTCTTCGCTCTGCCGCAATACCAGCAGCAGAGACTTCCTCCCCTGCTCTTCCCGCGCCACGCCGCACCCAGCTGGCGTCTCTCCGGCTCTCTGCTCGCCGCCGCCCCTTTCCCTGAGCATCGTCTTCTCCGGCGACAGTCGACACGACTGTCGCCCTGTTCCTCCCCCTTCGTCCCTGCAAGTAAGCTAGAACTACTCCCCTTCTTCTCCTCTTTCTTCCCCCGCTTTCAATTTATTCAATTAAGCCCTCGACCGACCCTGACCATCGTCACCCCCTTCGTCTCCGGCCACCCTCCGGCGAGATGCTCCCATCGCTCCACAGCCTCACACACCTCGCCGACCCTCACCGAACCTCCGCCTCATCACACTGAGCACCCTCCACCCCTTCACTGCCACTCCACACCTCCGTAACGCTCCCCCGAACAAACCCATTTATCTGGTTGCAGTCCAACCTAGGGCTGCCGCCAGACACCACCTTGCGGCCTGCCGCGCAGCTCCTCACCTTCGCCGTGCCACGGCGAAGGTTCCCCAGTGGTTTGATCAGGCCGAGAGGCCATATTCGTGTCCGACAGGTTTTGATGTTCGACCGCCATTAACGCACATTGAAGCAGCTTCTCCCGCGCTCCAGGCTTGAGGACTCCAGGTCTCCAGCTGCTGCGGAGTACGGGGAGTCTTGCGAAGGCAGCCAGCCAGCAACCTATGCAAATCGAAGCCGCAGCTGCAGAAGCCAGGCCGCGGTCTCCCAGCAAGCGCACGCGAGGAAAGGTCTGCGTTTAGTCCCACATCGGTAAGCCTCACGACCTTTCCACTGTTTAAATTGATTTTGTGCACTAGCCTTACTGCCTCAGCACACGGGGTGAGGTCCCCTTTCACCCGCCCGGTTACCCGGTCTCGTCCGCGCTCATGCCCCGCGGACCTGACCCGACCCGACTTAGACTGACCTGCACTCCTCGCCTACCACGCACGCCGGTGGGCCTGGACCCGGGCATGACCCGAATCCGATTACCCGGCAGCTCTGGGAGAGCTTTCCCAAGAGTGGTTTCAGAGAGAGAGAGACGCGGGGGGAGAGGGTAGAGTAGGTTTTGTTCTCTGACGTAAGCTCTGAAGTGTGCAGGCACAGGTGAAGAAGAAGAACCGCGGAAGAAGAAGGAAGCTGAGGGAGACACTGTAGCAACAGGCAGTTTAAGTCGTCTGATTTGGAAATCAGACGACGGCCTGAAGGGAAAAGAAGAAAGAAGGAGGGGTGACGTCCCTGGCTGAAAAAGAAAAGAAGGAAGAAGGAGATCTGAAGAAAGAAAGAAGAGCATCACCTCTGCAGAACAAAGAAGAAGAAGGAGATCTGAAGAAAGAAAGAAAGAAGAGCATCACCTCTGCAGAACAAAGAAGAAGAAGGAGATCTGAAGAAAGAAAGAAAGAAGAACATCACCTCTGCAGAACAAAGAAGAAGAAGGAGATCTGAAGAAAGAAAGAAAGAAGAACATCACCTCTGCAGACAAAGAAGAAGAAGATCTGAGACGAGGAGAAAACAAAGAGAAAAGAAGACAACAAATTATTTCCCTCTCTCTTTCTTTTGTTAAAAGAAATATGTATATCTCTAGAATACAACTTGCTCCCTGAGTTCGACCTCGGGAACTCTTTTCCGAGTAAAAAATTTATATATTTGAAATGATGGCAACAACTGGCTATATTACAACGACATAACAATAAAACCCAGTTATCTCTCGAGGCCACCGTTCCAAACAATTGGCGCCGTTGCCGGGGAGCAACGGCTATTCTAGAGGTAAACATTCCTGTTTCTTTTTTTAACTTCTGATAATCTCCTCTCTTTTGTGCAGCTACAGGAACTCAAGAAGACAAGCAACCACACGACAACCACTCCGAAGACAGGTAAATTTTTCCTCTCGCTATTAACCCCTAAACTCTAAAGAGGAAGAAAAGAAAAGAACAAGCAATATAGGGCTAACCTGTCTTCCATACTTAGTAGCTATAAAGAGTTGCATGTTTTCAACTCATCACTCCTGCACACTATTAAGGGTATTTAAGGGCTAACACATTCTTGCCTGAGCCCTAATTTCCCAACAAAGAGTTAAATGGACCAAGTAGAGCCAACATAAGGTCAAACATTAGGATTTCAGTAGAGACACACCCCTTAATCAAGAATTGAGGAAATCCAAAAGAGGTGTGCCCAAGCCATTGATTGAAAATAATTAACAAGAAAAATCCTAAACAATTGGCTCTCTCTAAACACTTGAACCCTAAAACAAGGCCTAACTTCTCAAGGAAACCACTAGGTGAAGTTAACCCCTGGGGTCAACCAACCTTCAAACTAGGCCACTTTGTTCACAAAAACACCTAAAGTTCAAGTGAAACCTTAAGCACCCTGATCTTAAAATTAGTAGACTTAAGAGGTCAAGATCCCCATTTTGGTCTACCTGGAACCGCAGTGACAAGAGAGGTCGGGTGGGGGAAACCCTGTAACCCGTGGGGACGCTCTACCGTGTAGGGGTCTTCGCGGGACTCTCCCTCTCTGGCTGCCCAGGTAATTCTCAGGTGGACGATCTTTCTGATCAAGGGGTCCATCTTCCCCGCACCTCTATAGTCACCCAACACATTTTTGGGTGTCTTGATTGGGTCCAGCACCTTTTAAACTTACCTCTTCCAACAGTGCATGTACGGAAGGAGGTCCCTAAGACCACCCTTAAGACCTCCTTTAGAAATTCGCTCTCGTCAAGGCCAAGCCTCGACGCCCGTGTTTGTGCAGCAACACCCTCACATTATTCTCTCTTCTGATTCAGAACCAAGTTCTTCTTCTTCCCCCATCATGGCTCAGCCAGTTGAGGAAGAAAATAATCTGGAACACCAACTCCAGCGACTCAATGACCTCTTCCAAAACTTCGTGCACCCACCACAGCGTCCTATGATGCGGGACCACTACAATCCTGCTGCGGTGGCCATTGAGCCTCGAGTCAGAATCCCGACTGGAGGACCTGATTCCGAATTAAAGCCCAACATGATTTATGCTATACCTAAATTCCATGGGCTTAATTCTGAAGATCCCTTCCAGCACATCAAACAGCTAAAGCATCTGGCCCACACTTTTGGATCAGATGCGCAAAATCGGGATATTCTTCTCATGAAGATGTTCTCCTTTTCTCTTATGGACAAGGCCACCCATTGGTATCAAACTCAGACCCGGCCGATCAACACTTGGGAAGAACTTCAATCCGAATTTTTGAAAAGGTTTTTTCCCGTTGGTCGGACCAACGCCTTGCGCCATCAGATTACACACTTCACTCAACAATCAGGAGAACCTCTCCATGAGGCATGGGATCGTTTTCAGGATCTCATGAGAAAGTGCCCCCATCACGGAGTTCCTAAATGGGAACAAGTCCAATCTTTTTACCAGGGACTCCGTGAGGACATCCGCCTTTTCGTCAATGCAACTTGCGGAGGAAACATCATGGGTCAACATGAAGACACCGTATGGGAGATTCTCGAAAACATGTGCGAGAACTCCATCAACAATGACTCCATGGGATTATTCGACAGGACGAATACCCGCGCAGCGACGAATCTTAAGGGAGCACATGAGACGCAGGGCCTGTCCGCATCAGTCGACCTGGAATTAATGGCCAGTCGATTGGACAAGGTCTCAATCATTGAAAAGAAGGTGGATGAGCTGACTCAGCACTTGCAGCGAGCCACCTCCGCGCGTAACTCCTTTGCACAACCTCCTTCCACACAGGAGATTGTGCAAAACATCCTCCACCGATCTTCCCCTGGGATGGATCCATATCCATCCCCATCTGATTCTTGGACTGGAAGATCATCCGATCCTTTCTACACCAGCCGAGGGAACTCCATTCCCCCTTTCCCTGACTCTCAGGAGGTTCCTCAGACCTACGAGGACCTCAACGCCATCCAGAATGACCCATTCTCCAACACTTACAACCCTGGATGGCGAAACCATCCCAATTTTCAGTGGGCAGGAAATTCCCAAACTCAAGGACCACCTTTTCAGTCCCGCCCACAACCCCCTCGTCATTACCAGCCGCCTCAGCCTCGGCCCAACCCTACTTATCCATCAGGGCCAAATCAGGATCAAATGTCCCTAATCCTTCAGACTCTGGCTGACATTCAAAAAACGAATGCGGCTATTCAAAAACAGCACAAGGACGAGCTTACTGAAGTTAAAACTCAACTGGCCCAGTTGGCAAATTCTCGCCAGCCAGGCACACTCCCTTCCCAACCTCTTCCTAACCCAAATAACGTGCCAACCCAGAAGCGCGTTATGAATCCAAATTTAGGCCACGCTCAATGGATTTATCAGGCCCCAACTGCTCCATCTCCAGACGAGATGGAAGCCTCAACTTCTTATGCGGGATTTCAGCAGCAGCCACCCCTCCTACCAAACCCAAACCAAAATCAGGCCGGATTAAATTCTGTAACAACACGTAGTGGTAAAACAACTCAAGACCCACATTATCCAAACCACTCCAAGCCTGATAACCATGACCCTAGAATAGTTATCCAAGGTACCGCTGTTCCAGATCCACAACCTGGACCTATCCTAGAAGAACCAACCAAGATCCCGTTTCCCGAGGCCCTGACCAAGGGAAAGAAGACCACAAAACCCGTGGCCCCTGAGGAGGACCTGGTCAAGCTCTTTGAGCAGGTCCACATAAACATCCCCTTGATGGATGCAATCCGCCACGTACCAGCTTACGCACGATTTTTAAAGAATATATGTACACCCCAGCGTAAGCCGCGAACCAAGGGAGGGAGCCCAATTGTTCTGTCAGAACAAGCCAGCTCTGTAATCCTCAGTAGACTCCCACCCAAGGCAAAAGATCCTGGAACTCCCCTGATTTCCTGTAAGATAGGTGGTACCCAATTTGATAGAGCTTTGTTAGACTTGGGTGCATCCATAAACCTGATACCCA
Source organism: Thalassia testudinum (assembly GCA_037157565.1). Taxonomy (NCBI): domain Eukaryota; kingdom Viridiplantae; phylum Streptophyta; class Magnoliopsida; order Alismatales; family Hydrocharitaceae; genus Thalassia; species Thalassia testudinum. The sequence goes on from JAZHRO010000080.1 coordinate 3,921,139, forward strand.
CATCCTTACTCGACCATCTAGAAGAATCTGAGCTAAAACCAACCGAGGTGACATTACAATTAGCAGATCGATCTATAAAGTCACCAAAAGGGATTCTCGAGGATGTTATCGTGAGAGTGCGGGATTTCTATTTTCCAGTGGACTTTATAGTCTTAGATATGGATGCACCTGAGAACCCTAGGGATACACCAATCATTCTAGGGAGACCTTTCTTGGCTACTGCTAGAGCCAACATCAGCTGTGAGGAGGGCCAAATAGAGCTTAAGTTTGGAGATCAAACACTGAAAATTGATATATTTAAGGCCCAACAAGGAATTAATTACGGCGTCATCGAGCAAATTTGTGACATCAAGACTTTGGTTGATGAATCACACCTCCAGAATGACTCGAGTATGCCTCATCAACCACAGAAGGATCTTGACCCGCAAACAGAGGAGTCAAATCCAGATGTGAACAACCCAGTAACTCCCACCCTTGAACCTCACATCTATACTGAACCACCCGCTGCTGCTGAAAACCCCATCCTCGAACTGAAACCCCTTCCTGCTCACTTAAAATACGTCTTTTTGGGTTCTAATCAGACCCTTCCTGTGATTATCAATTCCAACCTCAGTCCTGAACAGGAATCCCGTCTGATTGTTGTCCTCCAGCAACATCGCAGAGCCATCGGATGGACTCTCGATGATTTGACTGGAATAAGTCCCTCTTATTGTACTCATCATATCTATTCAGAAGAGGGCACACGACCTTCTCGTGAAATGCAGAGACGCTTAAACCCCAATCTGCAGGAGGTCGTGAAAAAGGAGATCATCAAATGGTTAGATGCCGGAATCATCTACCCGATCTCCGATAGTCGTTGGGTGAGCCCAATTCAGGTCGTGCCCAAGAAGGCAGGAGTCACCACTATAACGACTGAGATCGGAGAAATCATTCCTACCCGATTAGCCAACTCGTGGAGAGTCTGTATAGATTACCGTCGACTCAATTCCTCCACGAAGAAGGATCATTTCCCACTACCCTTCATTGATCAAATTCTCGAAAAACTAGCGGGAAATAGGTTCTTCTGCTTTCTTGACGGGTACTCCGGTTATAACCAGGTGGCAATCCATCCTGAGGACCAAGAAAAGACCACGTTCACCTGCCCCTTCGGAACATACGCTTTCCGAAGGATGCCTTTCGGTCTTTGCAATGCACCCGCTACTTTTCAGCGATGCATGCTTGCCATATTCTCAGATATGGTAGGTGATTATCTGGAAGTCTTCATGGATGACTTTTCAGTTTTCGGAGCATCATTCGACGATTGCCTCCAACACTTGGTCCAGATACTCAGGCGGTGCATCGATGTGAATTTGGTTCTTTCCTGGGAAAAGAGCCATTTCATGGTGCCTGAGGGAATTGTCCTGGGACACTCAATTTCGGAGAAAGGTATCCAAGTGGATCGAGCTAAGGTTAATCTGATCTCTCACCTTCCTATGCCTAGCTCAATCAGGGACATCCGATCCTTTTTAGGGCATGTCGGTTTTTATCGACGATTTATCCATGATTTTTCAAAAATCGCACGCCCCCTGACCACTCTTCTCTCCAAGGATGTTCCCTTCGAAATCTCCAAGGAATGCACTCAAGCATTTGAAATCCTGCGTGACCGAGTCACCCAAGCCCCGATCCTACAGTCCCCTGATTGGTCTCAACCCTTTGAGATCATGTGTGATGCATCCGACTTCGCTGTAGGAGCGGTTTTGGGACAGAAAAATGACAAGAAACCTGTGGTCATTTACTACGCCAGCAAAACACTCGATGAGGCTCAGCGTAACTATACGGTTACTGAGAAAGAGCTGCTAGCTGTAGTATTTGCCCTAGAAAAGTTCAGATCGTACCTTCTGGGTTCCCATGTCATCATATACTCGGATCACACAGCTGTGAGGCATCTCCTTGCAAAGAAGGACGCGAAACCTCGATTAATCCGATGGATCTTGCTGTTGCAAGAATTTAACCTTGAGATTCGCGACAAAGCGGGAAAGCAAAACGTGGTAGCTGATCACTTGTCCCGTCTTCCTTCTGAAATAATTGACCCTTTCGGACCCATCACTGAGCATTTTCCCGATGAGCACCTGCTGACTATTGGTACTAGCCTTCCATGGTTTGCTAATATAGTAAATTACTTGGCATCTCATCAGACCCCGTCCGATTGGCCGAAGGCCAAGAAAGACAAATTACGCTCCGATGCCAAGTATTACATTTGGGAAGACCCGTACCTCTTCCGCATAGGTGCCGATCAGATCATCCGGAGATGTGTCCCGGAAGGGGAATTCAACAATATCCTCTCTTTCTGCCATGACCAGGCATGCGGTGGCCATTTTGCCGGGCATAAAACTGCATCAAAAGTCCTCCAGTGCGGCTTTTACTGGCCCACACTGTTCAAAGACGCATACAATCACTGCAAGGCATGCAGTCGTTGCCAGACTTTGGGCAACATGAGCCATCGCGACATGATGCCTATGCAACCGATTCTAGTATGCGAAATCTTTGATGTTTGGGGGATTGATTTTATGGGCCCCTTTCCTGTTTCGGATGGTTTCGAATACATTCTGTTGGCTGTGGACTACGTGTCCAAATAGATCGAAGCCATACCGACCCGAACCTGTGATCACAAAATCGTTCTCAAATTCATTCATCAACACATTTTCTCAAGGTTCGGGATTCCTCGTGCAATAATCTCTGATGGAGGGACCCATTTCACAAATGCTCAGTTTAGGTCACTGATGACCAAATACGGGGTGTCTCACCGAATCTCTACTCCTTACCACCCCCAAACTAATGGTCTAGCTGAGCTGTCTAATCGGGAGATCAAGAAAATCCTGCAAGTCACTGTTCGACCTGACAGGAAGGACTGGTCGTCCCGACTTCCGGAAGCATTGTGGGCCTATAGGACCGCCCACAAGACCCAATTGGGCATGTCTCCCTTTAGACTGGTGTACGGAAAGGCATGCCACCTTCCCATCGAACTGGAGCATAAAGCCTATTGGGCAGTACGGAACTGTAATCTAGATCTTTCCAAGGCTGGGACCCACAGAAAACTCCAAATCAGCGAGATCGATGAGTTACGCATAGACGCGTACGAGAACTCGCAAATCTACAAGGAGCGGGTTGAAGCCTTCCACGACAAACACATCTCGAGAAAGATCTTTCATCCTGGTCAAAAGGTCCTACTCTTTGATACCCGACTCAAACTCTTCCCAGGAAAACTGAGATCTAAGTGGGTCGGACCATATTTGGTCTGACAGGTTTTTGGAAATGGAGCAATCGAAATCAGTCCACTCAGCCACGATTCAGAACCTTTCATCGTGAACGGTCAGAGACTCAAGCCGTTCATCGATGTAACTTCTACTGATTTGGCTGAGGCATCTTATATCCTCCTTTCCCCTTGAGCTTATTGCGCCCAGCCGATGGCGTAAAACTCAGCGCTTAACGGGAGGCAGCCCGTCATTCTCTTTGAAAACCTGAAACTTGTTCTGACACCTTTTAGCACTCGAAGTTCACCCTTGTAGACAGCCGACCCCAACTCAGATGCCTGCATCTGGGATTTGAAATCGTCCGCAAAAATTCAACCTGACCCATCCACTCATCCAAATTTCTGTCTTAAGGAATGAACTAAGACCCCCTAGGTTACAATGAGGACATTGCAAATCTTAGGCATGGGGGGGTATGAAAGTGCAAAACTTGTAAGAAAAGGTTTCAAACAAAAAAAATTCACATATGCCAAAAACACCATAAAAATTAAAAAATTTTTTCGAAAAAGAATAAGAGGAAAAGAGAAGGAAATTTTGTGAAGGAGAAAAGAAACAAAATGAAAAAGGAGCACAAAATTATGAGAAAAAGTGATAGTCATTAGTAAGGAACTAAGGAATTAACCTAAGTTCTAGACCTCATTCAACAAAAGTTCACAAAGAGATTAGTAAGGAATGCAAACCTTAGGCATTCTTGAATAGACTCTTAGTACCCATTAAGATCTGGACACTCCTCAAGAGGTTGAGGAAAATGAAAAGCTGAAGTATTAGGTCTAAGGCTTAGGGAGTATTCGGCCTCGTTAACTAATTTTTGGTTTACGGGACTCAGTAACCTAAGCACCCTAACCTCACACACAGCCTGGTTCAGTAAGCGTAAAAATCAGAATCACGCAGAAGCGTCGCAAAATTCTGAAAAGAACACCTAGAATAGGAGCGGCCGATCAACACAAGTTGATTTGGACGAGTTCCCAGCGTGGAGAGGCAGGAAATCCCCTCGAAGATGCGTAGCAAAATATCATCTCCTCGGTGCTTGTCTCCTAGGATATTTACATATCCTACTGGGGGCATGTAAGCACTCTGCTGGTTCAGATTCCATGGATGGCATTATCTCGAAGTGTCAATTGCCAGGGTCTGGATTCAGCCACGGAACACCATGGATGGGATTATCTCGAAATCTCAATAGCCAGGGTTCCGGGGGTTGCCATGGGCGGTGCTATCTCGAAGCATCGATCGCCAGGAACCCTTGAGGATTGATGATGGGAGCAAGGAATCTGATACAGACCGTGTTGAAAAGCCAATCCTAGGCTAGAACTAAAAAGAAAAAGAGAGAGAAAACTCTCCAAACAGAAAAACTTTCTATCTCTCTCTTACAAAACGCACTGAGAACTGAGCCAGGGCTAAAATCATTTCAAGCACGGGTGCTTTAACCACGAAGTCCAATAAACCTTAGGTTAGTTCTTGTGGGCCTTAAAAACCTTTGCTAAAAGACTGAGGCTAAGGCTAGACATATTTGGATCTTGATTGGTACTAGAGTACCTTTTAGGCCTATGGTCAGCATTCTAACCTAACCTATGCTCAAATAAAAAAGGCACTTATCTAAAACTATTAAAAACTTCATGGTCTAGAACAAGGGTTGAAACCTTAAGTTTTTGCTAAGGGACTAGCAAAAGCTAGGCATGGGGGTATGATGAGAACCTCATCATGAGCCATAACTAGCTCATTTTGACCTAATACAAAGGATAAAAGCTCCTACATATCTCAAGGAAAGGCTTAACTCAGAGAATTCTGAGTTTGAGAAGAAAATAAGTCATAAGGGGTAAAAATGCAATTTTACCAGTATAATCTGCATACAGGGTAATTCAGGGCCCAAACATAGGTCAAAGCAGCTTAATAAGAATAAAAGTGGGATGAAATGATCTAGTAAGGGCTACAGCAATTCCAAGAAACTAAATGATAATCTGTAACCCTAAAACAACCCACTTCAATTCACGAGGTTCAAGGCAAAGTAAAAATAGAATAAACCCTCTAAAATTCATAGAAAAATAATCTCTAGGGTTTAGAACCTTCAATTTGGCCTTCAGAACCCATTTTGACCTACATTGAGAACCATGCCCAATTAATAACTTAATTTGGGTTCTCGCATAAATTGACCGGTCAAACAAGGTTTAATATAGAAATGAAATTCACCATCAGATTCCTTAGGTCCTAATCAGTCATGTATAAAAACTTGAGCCTAAGAAGAAACCTCCTTGACCAACTTTACACTTTGGTCCTCATATATTTACCTTTTGGCCCTCAACTTTTGAACCCTCGCATTTTGGCCCCTAACTCTCCTTCGTTCTTTGCGATCAGGTCCCCCCTGCAAAACCTGCCACCACCATGCTCCGGCGACCTTGCGCGGAGCATGGCGCCGCGCAGGGTGAGGGGGGGACCTGGCAAGTAAACCGGGGGTGCCCTGCGTCGTCAGCCGTCGCAGGGACACCCCCCTGGTCGCTGTAGCCCACCATACCGGCCGTGCGAACGCACGGACGGTATGGGTTTTTTGTTTCCGGCCATCCTCCGGTGAGGGAGACACGTCGTCTCCCTCCGCCTTCCTCCCTGTTTTGATCCCTATAAATACCCCCCGTTGCTCCACCGACCGGGGCAGCTTGGATTTGACGGAGAAAATCCCCAACTTTCCTCTCTTCTCTCTCCGGCAGACGCTCACCAGCTCCGGCGGTTCCTCCCCCTCCACCTCTTCGCTCTGCCGCAATACCAGCAGCAGAGACTTCCTCCCCTGCTCTTCCCGCGCCATGCCGCACCCAGCTGGCGCCTCTCCGGCTGTCTGCTCGCCGCCGCCCCTTTCCCTGAGCATCGTCTTCTCCGGCGACAGTCGATACGACTGTCGCCCTGTTCCTCCCCCTTCGTCCCTGCAAGTAAGCTAGAACTACTCCCCTTCTTCTCCTCTTTCTTCCCCCGCTTTCAATTTATTCAATTAAGCCCTCGACCGACCCTGACCATCGTCACCCCCTTCGTCTCCGGCCACCCTCCGGCGAGATGCTCCCATCGCTCCACAGCCTCACACACCTCGCCGACCCTCACCGAACCTCCGCCTCATCACACTGAGCACCCCCCACCCCTTCACTGCCACTCCACACCTCCGTAACGCTCCCCCGAACAAACCCATTCCTCCAGTTGCAGTCCAACCTAGGGCTACCGCCAGACACCACCTTGCGGCCTGCCGCGCAGCTCCTCACCTTCGCCGTGCCACGGCGAAGGTTCCCCAGTGGTTTGATCAGGCCGAGAGGCCATATTCATGTCCGACAGGTTTTGAGGTTCGACCGCCATTAACGCACATTGAAGCAGCTTCTCCCGCGCTCCAGGCTTGAGGACTCCAGGTCTCCAGCTGCTGCGGAGTACGGGGAGTCTTGCGAAGGCAGCCAGCCAGCAACCTACGCAAATCGAAGCCGCAGCTGCAGAAGCCAGGCCGCGGTCTCCCAGCAGGCGCACGCGAGGAAAGGTCTGCGTTTAGTCCCACATCGGTAAGCCTCACGACCTTTCCACTGTTTAAATTGATTTTGTGCACTAGCCTTACTGCCTCAGCACACGGGGTGAGGTCCCCTTTCACCCGCCCGGTTACCCGGTCTCGTCCGCGCTCACGCCCCGCGGACCTGACCCGACCCGACTTAGACTGACCTGCACTCCTCGCCCACCACGCACGCCGGTGGGCCTGGACCCGGGCATGACCCGAATCTGATTACCCGGCAGCTCTGGGAGAGCTTTCCCAAGAGTGGTTTCAGAGAGAGAGAGACGCGGGGGGAGAGGGTAGAGTAGGTTTTGTTCTCTTACGTAAGCTCTGAAGTGTGCAGGCACAGGTGAAGAAGAAGAACCGCGGAAGAAGAAGGAAGCTGAGGGAGACACTGTAGCAACAGGCAGTTTAAGTCGTCTGATTTGGAAATCAGACGACGGCCTGAAGGGAAAAGAAGAAAGAAGGAGGGGTGACGTCCCTGGCTGAAAAAGAAAAGAAGGAAGAAGGAGATCTGAAGAAAGAAAGAAGAGCATCACCTCTGCAGAACAAAGAAGAAGAAGGAGATCTGAAGAAAGAAAGAAAGAAGAGCATCACCTCTGCAGAACAAAGAAGAAGAAGGAGATCTGAAGAAAGAAAGAAAGAAGAACATCACCTCTGCAGAACAAAGAAGAAGAAGGAGATCTGAAGAAAGAAAGAAAGAAGAACATCACCTCTGCAGACAAAGAAGAAGAAGATCTGAGACGAGGAGAAAACAAAGAGAAAAGAAGACAACAAATTCTTTCCCTCTCTCTTTCTTTTTGTAAAAGAAATATGTATATCTCTAGAATACAACTTGCTCCCTGAGTTCGACCTCGGGAACTCTTTTCCGAGTAAAAAATTTATATATTTGAAATGATGGCAACAACTGGCTATATTACAACGACATAACAATAAAACCCAGTTATCTCTCGAAGCCACCGTTCCAAACACACGCGTACAAAAAAAGCGTGGTCCCATACATCATCCATCCTCCATCCACACTCCACGCGGCACCTAGTCGTGTTGGTTGCGTCTCTCTAGACGTCGACTGACTCGACATAGTGCTACACTCCATCACCACCTCCACCCCCACCCCTTTATATATATACGACATATATATATACATACTATATTTACTTTCTGTCTATTTGCTTTTCTGTTAGCAAAAAGATAAAAAAAAAATACATAAAAAAGAAAAGATAATCTTTGACTTGCAGGTACCTCGTCTTGCGAGTAGCAAGACTTGTTTTGGGACTCTGTTTGGCTAAAAGCCAAGGACACAATTTTGAGGGTGTGCCTCAAGAACAAGGATTACCATAAAAAAAACCTAAATAAGAAAAACACCAAAAACACAATAAACGAACGGAAGAGACGCGTTTTAAGGAAAACGTAGAAACTCGACTTTAACCCCACTTCCCTGTGTTCGACCCTGGGCCTAAAAGTGACAAGATAAAATCAATTAGGCCAGGTTAAAAATTTTGTAAAGAGATGGTTAGGTCTGAATTAGGTTAACCACTATACACATTTCAACGATAAAAATATCATATTAACAACCTATTCGGGCTGACCCATCACACTTTTCTGGCGCCGTTGCCGGGGAGGTGCGCTTTCGAGTAAGTTTCTATCCAATTCCTTTAAATTTGTCTCTTCTCTCTTCACGGGTATTGTTGTTTTTGGTGTGCAGGTGAACCTGGTGGAAGGAGAAGAAGGCTGACGAAGTCGAGGACGTGAGCAGATCCAAGGCGAGAACGAGAGCGTGAAGACGCCGATATCGCATTGGAGCTTCGCACACGTTGCCGAACAAGTAGGTATTCTTTTCTCATCAAATTAGGGTTAACTTGCCACCACAATAAAAAAAAAATTTTTTTTAAAACTAAAAACTAGAAAAACTTCTTGGGATTTCTTGAGGGCAAGTGGATTAAAATTCACTTGATTGATTGGTTGTCTTCACTCCCACTGCCCCGGGATTTCCCGCCTTACTTCGCATAGCGAAAATCCGAGAATCTTGATTCTTAGATTTTTCGCCGTGGGAAGTATTCTTTGAGGCAAAGAAAAAGATTGCTTGTATCCCTCTTTTGCCTCACTTATCTTTAATTAAGGATCACATTTTTGGTGGGGAGACTTGGAATTGAGTTGATTCCAACCCCACCACGACTTTTCAAACTTGCCTGTGATTCGATCCTGAATACTTCAACCCCAACAATTTATTTTCCTTATCTGTTGGTTGAAGCCTTGTGTGTGGATATCTTTCTGGTGATTGGGAGCACTTGAATTGAAGTGCTTTGGCTCCCTTTCACATTGGTATAAAATTGATTCGCGCATCCACACATAGAAATCTCCATTTAGGGTAGCCCATTGCATTTTAGCATGCATTAACTAACTGATAATTGAAGAAGGGTTTCTTGGGTTTTAGAAGGAAAGCCTGTATTTTTGCAAAAACCCGGAGATTGGTTGAATTGGTAATTCAGCAAAACCCTAAAATTCATACTACTTAAGGCTGAACTCTAAAAACCATTCGCCAATAAAAACTTCAATTCGGGGAGATTTCCCCGTTGCATGCTTGTTCTTACACACTCTTAAAATCAATCACTTGGGCATTACCCGTAAACAACGCCCTTCACATTCCAAAAGCACTTGACCCTAAGCCTCTAATTAAAACTAGTAGTAACTTGACCCTTACTAAGGATTGGAGGTCTAACTACCTGTGTGTAGCGACTACGTGCTGGTGAGAGTTCCCGCGTGCTATCGGGTGTCTAAGACTGGGGCAAACGGCCTTTCAATCTGGCTCGGTGGTTCCGCGGTGCTCGCATTTGGTTCCGTAGTTCGTGATAGTAGGTAACTTAGATCTTTAGGTCTAAGGGCACACTGTAGAGGTTAGGAACTTGACTGTATTGATTTGTAATCAAGTGTACCTTTGTGGCGTCATTTCTCTCATCCCTTTTCCCTTCTCATCTCCCCAATTCTTCCTGCGGTAGTGCATGTTTGGGAGGAGGTCACAAAACCCTGAACTATTTGAATTGACTGATAAATCTAGAAACCAAGTCGAATCGTCCTCCTCCTCCACAAACATGGCTGCACGCCCACCCCCAAATCCCGAGGGAGGAAACCGCCCTCACAACCCACCAGGTGGTGGAGCCTTAGATCCCATAACCCGCCTCCAAGCCCAAATGGAAATGTATAATGAGCAAATTGAAGCCATTCGGGAAACATTGGAGGAAATGCAGAACCCTCCCGAACGGGAGGAGCCTAGGTCTCTTAGCTCTTATCAGAATCCCGCTGCTACAGAGACCATTGGACAAATTCGAGTCCCCATGGGCGGGGACGACTTTGAATTAAAACCAAACATAATTGGCCTAATCAATTTTCACTTTCATGGTCTTGCAAGTGAAGACCCATTTCTCCACTTGGAAGACCTAACCCGACTTGCTGAAACCGTTAAACCAAGAAATGTCAGGTTATCTATAGTCCTCATGAAGATGTTCCCGTTTTCATTACGGGATAAAGCGTCGCAATGGTTACGCACCCTTGGGAGAACCATCCACTCTTGGGAAGAGATGCGAACAGCGTTTCTCAAGAAGTTCTTCCCAATCGGGCGGACCAATGCGCTTCGCCGTGCTATCACTTCATTTACGCAACAAAACGGCGAACAATTTCATGAGGCATGGGAGAGGTATAATGACCTCCTCAAGAAGTGTCCGCACCACGGTCTGCCTAAGTGGCATATAGCCCAGATTTTCTACTATGGGCTAAATGAGACTTTGAAGTAGATTGCAGACGCTTCCTGCGGAGGGAACTTTATGAATAAAGACGAGAATGGAGCATTCGAGCTGTTTGAAAATATGAGTGAAAACTCGATGAACAATGCTTCCATTGTCGCCTTTAATCGTACCAGCCAGCCCCGAAATGTCCACGAAGTTGACACGGGACCCTCCCATTCATCCACTGATCTAAGCCTTATTGCACAAAAACTGGATGAAGTCTCCGTCGTGCACAAGAAGCTGGACGAGCTTCTGGCCAACCCCACCCGATCTATGGCAAACACCACCTCTTCACCACTTCGTCACAATCCAAGTTCTTCTAATACCAGGCATATCCCGAGAAACCCCGTTAGACCTTCCTTACTGAGTGTCGCGCCAAGCGACTCAGTAGTCATGTGGAACTGGCTTCTGCGAGCCAGTATTTCGACACGGGGGACCAAGCCTCCATGTGCTCGGACGCATATCTACATGCGGATGCATCTTCTGGCATAGAAGACGCTTGCGCCCTGGGGAACAACCCGTTTTCTGCCACTTATAACCCAGGGTGCCGTAATCATCCGAACTTCGCATGGTCCAACAACCCGCAGCGCCAAAACCTCGCGGGTGGACCAATGCGACCGTCCGCACCCGTCATCCCAAGGGTCCAGTTTAATCCTATGGCAAATCCACCATCAGGCCCTTGCGTACCACAAACTGAACACGCATCAAGCCCTCTTGACAAATTGATGCGAATGATGACGGAAATGTCAAAGCACCATGAAGAGAACATGACCTCTCTTCAGCACCAATTGGCGCAGCAGAGCGCCGAGATCAGTCAACTACGCATGGCGACTCGATCTCAGGGCACTCTTCCCACCCAACCTGTTCCAAACCCGCGAAATTTTGTACCCCGTGGTTCTCAACCACAGGTACGACCTTCTCAGGGACAGGTTAATCAAGTTCTGCAAGCTCCGAGCATTCCACCGGGATTTTAGGCTAATCCTGCTGCAGCACCACACTCTTATGTCCCCATTGCAAACCCTCCTCCACCGTATGATCCTACTGGACCCGCATCGTCCAATGCTATCACTACGAGGAGCGGTAAGCAGACCATCAATCCGCCTCGACCTGATCCTGGCCCGTCTTCTTCTTCGCCCTCTCATTCGGGATGCATACCGCATTCGCGAGAGGATGATGCACCAAAACTTGTGCCAGAATCAGTCCCATTCCCTGAGGCTCTACTAAGGGAGCCAAAAGGCAAAAAGAAAAATACGCAGGCCTTTGACAACCTACGTAATTTGTTCAGGGATGTAGAAATCAAGGTACCCCTGCTCGAGGCAATCGACCACATACCTACTGTTGCTCGATTTTTCAAAGACTACACAACACCCAGGCGATAGTCAAAGAAGACTAAGAATCCGGTGGTTCTCTCGCCTCATGCGAGTTGTGCTATACTGTCAAACTTACCACCGAAGCAGAAAGATCCGGGCACACCACTGATTTCCTGTAGCATCCAAGGCTGCAGTTTTAACCGTGCCTTGCTTGATCTAGGATCTTCCATCAATCTCATACCGACCATCATGCTCAAAAAATTTTCCTTGGGAAATCTGAAACCCACCCCTGTCACGTTACAGTTGGCAGATCGTTCTGTCAAAATCCCGAAGGGTGTGGTGGAAGACGTGGTGGTTAGGGTCAACAGTCTCTGTTTTCCTGTTGACTTTCTTGTTTTAGATATGGAAGTTCGTAGTTCACTTTCTGATTGTCCGATCATCCTCGGTCGACCTTTCTTGGCCACAGCCCGCGCCCACATCGACTGCGAGTCGGGCTGTATTGAGATTGCCGTTGGATCTGAGAAGCTCAAGCTTAACATATTCAAGGTAGCCAAGAACTTTGATTGCGATTGCATTGAGGATGACATGTCTGACGAGGACATGGCTGTCAACGCGTGTATCGGACTAATTGGGACCTATTCGGACTGCTGCGGATTACCTATAAACACTGATAACTGCCTGACCAACGCATACTGTGACGTTCCCCAATCCCTCCCTTGTCCAGTACCTTCTCCTGGCTAGACTTCTGACGAGGTTTTCTCCGCTTCCCATACCTCGTGGTCTGAGTCATATCCGGGCTACTCACTGTCGGTCCACACTCATGAAGACCGAATTGCCCTTTCTTCCCCGCCAAATCAGGCGGATTTACAAATCCACACTGGGACCTTGAGCCCATATACTTCTCACTGGGGCTATTCATTTTTGGATCCATCTATCCAAGAAGCCCCTCTTCTTGGCCAATCTGAAGGCCAGTTTCTTCCTCCTAACTTGTTCTCCTACCCATCTGGGACACTCTCATCCCAAGAAATGCCAGATCCTTCCCCATCCACTCCCGAGCTAAAAGTGCTGCCTAATACACTCAAGTATGTTTTCCTGGGACCAAATGAAACGCTCCCTGTAATCATCAGTTCAAAATTAACCATGGAGCAGGAGTGCAAACTAACTAAGGTCCTCCTAGAACACAAGGCAGCTATTGGATGGTCTTTATCAGACTTATCTGGTATTAGCCCCTCCTACTGCACTCATCGTATATATACGGAGGAGGAGGCTCGACCTTCTCGCGAGATGCAGCGACGTCTCAACCCTAACATGCGGGAGGTCGTTAAGAATGAAATCATTAAGTGGCTGGATGCGGGTATAATCTACCCGATCAGCGATAGCCCCTGGGTGAGTCCGATTCACGTTGTGCCCAAAAAGGCAGGACTCACCATCCGTGTCAATGACAGGGGCGAATCCATCCCTACACGCACTCCTACATCTTGGAGAGTGTGTGTAGATTATAGGAAACTCAATGCTGCAACCAAGAAAGATCACTTCCCGCTACCATTTATTGACCAAATCCTGGAGCGGTTAGCGGGAAATAAATTTTTCTGCTTCCTGGATGGATTCTCAGGATATAACCAGGTGGCAATAGACCCTCGAGACCAAGAGAAAACCACTTTTACCTGCCCTTTCGGCACCTTCACCTTTAGAAGGATGCCGTTCGGACTTTGTAATGCGCCAGCAACTTTCCAGAGATGCATGCTGGCGATATTTCATGACATGGTGGGTGACTTTCTCGAGGTCTTCATGGATGACTGACTTTTCAGTCTTTGGACCATCTTTAGACGAATGTCTTGCCAACCTGACTCGCATCCTTAGGAGATGTATTGATGTAAACCTCATGCTTTCCTGGGAAAAAAGTCATTTTATGGTGCACGAGGGAATTGTTCTTGGACATATCATCTCCGATAGGGGTATCGAGGTTGACAGAGCTAAGTTCGATGTCATTGCTGATTTACCTGTGCCTGGTTCTGTCAAATAAATCGGCTCCTTCTTGGGACACGTCGGTTTCTATAGGAGATTCATCAAAGACTTCTCCAAAATTTCTCGACCCTTAACTCATCTCCTATCAACCGACGTGCCCTTCGACATGGGCCCTGACTGTATACAAGCATTCACGCAGCTGCATAATGCTGTCACCAAGGCCCCTGTTCTCCAGCAGCCTGATTGGTCCCTCGACTTTGAACTTATGTGTGACGCTTCAGACCTTGCAGTCGGAGCCATCCTGGGACAAAGACGCGATAGACACCCCTTCGTGGTATACTACGCCAGTAAGACGTTGGACGAGGCCCAGCGTAATTATACTACCACTGAAAAGGAACTACTGGCAATCGTCTTTGGGCTGGAAAAATTCCGTTCTTACCTTCTGGGCTCTCACGTTATTGTTTTCACTGATCACGCGGCCATTCGCCATCTCATGCACAAGAAGGATGCCAAGCCTAGACTGATTCGTTGGATCCTTCTGCTCCAAGAATTTGACATTGAGATTCGTGATAAGGCCGGAGCCCAGAATGTTGTGGCTGATCACCTTTCCAGATTGGACCCTGACCATATTGGACTTACTCTGCCAATTAATGAAGTTTTTCCTGATGAGCACCTATTGGCAATAAATGTGGCAAGTGGACCGTGGTATGCCGACATTGCCAATTACCTTGCTTCTGGATCTCTTCCGCGTGGCTGGCCTAAAAACCAGCGCGAGCGTCTCATGGCAGAAGCAAAGTATTATTTCTGGGATAATCCACTTCTTTTTCGGATAGGTGCTGATCAAATCATCCATCGCTGTATTCCTGACAGTGAGTTCCCCAGTGTGCTATCCTTCTGCCACGATCAGGCCTGTGGAGGCCATTTCTCTGGGAGGAAAACTGCAGCCAAGGTGTTGCAGTGTGGTTTCTTTTGGCCCTCCCTTCACCAGGACGCGCACACTTATGCCAAACATTGCACTAGGTGCCAGTCATTAGGGTCAATGGCACGTCGTGACATGATGCCCTTGCAACACATCCTAGCTGCGGAAATCTTCGACATCTGGGGAATTGACTTCATGGGTCCCTTTCCTCCATCCAACGGCTTCGAATTCATCCTCGTGGTCGTCGACTATGTTTCGAAATGGATCGAGGCTATTCCCGCGCGCCGTGCTGACCATGTTATCTCCACCCGATTCGTCAAGGACCATATCTTTGCGCGTTTTGGGATCCCTCAGGCCATTATCTCGGATGGAGGAAGCCACTTTACCCATGCTTCTTTTCGGGCACTTCTGAAGAGGTACGGAGTCCACCATCGTATCGCATCCCCGTATCATCCTCAGACGAACGGCCAGGCGGAAGTGTCGAACCGGCAAATCAAGCAGATTCTCCAGAAAACAGTTCGGCCTGACCGTAAGGATTGGTCCGACAAGCTGACTGACGCACTTTGGGCGTATCGGACCGCCTTCAAGGCTCCCCTTGGTATGTCTCCATATAGAATCGTTTACGGGAAGCCTTGTCATTTGCCTGTGGAGTTGGAGCACCGCGCTTATTGGGCGGTTCGCCAATGTAACCTCGACCGAGACTTGTGTGAACGAGAAAGGAAACTCCAACTCCAAGAGCTAGAAGAGCTCCGTCGTGAAGCCTATGATTCTGCTCTAACCTTTAAACAGCGCACTAAGGCTTTTCACGACAGCCATGTTCGGCGGAAGGAATTTGAGCCATCTCAGCAAGTTTGGCTCTATAATGCCCGACTCAAATTCTTTCCTGGGAAATTGAAGTCCAAATGGACTGGTCCTTTCCTGGTCTCAAGACCATTCCCCAATGGGGCCGTCGAGATCGAAGATCCCAAATCTAGGCGTAAATTTACGGTCAACGGGCAGCGTTTGAAACCCTATCTGACTCATGAACCTGCCCCCGTTGGAGAAACCGTTGCCCTGTTGGAGGGTAACTAATTCTTTGCCTCATTCTGAGTCCAACTGGGGACATTAAATTCAACGCTTGTTGGGAGGCACCCTAACAGCACTCACCATCCACCATCACTTTTCACACCTCTATCGCAATCACTTCACTTTTCTCTTCACCACCCACCATCCACCCACCCTTCCACCCTGATCTATACCCTGAACCTCAGCTCTTGTTACCCGATCTTCCATCCTTCCTCTGCCTTTCCCTGCATGCATATGAGGACATAGCATTGTTTGGCATGGGGGGGTGGATAGGCATCCATAGGATCCGGGTATGTTATGATATCATACAGTTCCCACCTATTTATAAATATGCAAGAAAAAGAAAAAAAAATATATATATATTATAATAAATGGTGTTTAGTAATGATCTTGAAGTTGAAACAAAAAGGCAATAAGTGTTTATGGATATTCAACCTCTGTTTTGAAGACTTTCCAGGCCACAAAAGCTTGATTCGCTCAGGCTCGGCTTAATTCACTTGAAGCATTGACAAAATAGATCAAGATCTCTCCTAACTAAGGATGTATTCTTGTACCTGAGACACAAGTACAAGATTCGTTGGTTTACATTTACTTGAGAGCTTAAGTAAACTTGGTTCACACTACACATATCAGGAAAGACCAGGTGAACATATGATCCAACCCTAGTGTTCATTAGGAAAGGTGGAGTCCTTACCTGTGCGCGCAGGTAGACTTTTTATCCCAGGCTTTAGTCTTGTGTTTAGGAGCGACTCTTTCCACCAAAAAGAAACTCTCCCACCAAAAAGAAAAAAAAGTGTGCTCTTTCAAAATGTGTTGTAAGAGATATACTGACATATGTTTCAAAAAAAAAAAAAAAAAAAAAACAGAAAATGGGAGTTGAGTTTTCCGTCATCATCTTAAGGGTCAATTCGAAGACATGAGCTGAAACTGGGACCAACCTGTACTTAAAAATTCGTGAAAGCCTGGGATTGAGTCTTAATGTTCATCTGGTCAGTCTTGATCCTTCACTATGCACAAACCATAACCTCTTGAGCTCTCGAGTATGGCAAAAACCTCCTGGGTCCTGGAAATCGTACTTAAGGTTTAAATATCAAGAGTCCTGGTTAGTTGAGAGATGATCTATGTCATGTGAGACTTAAAGTACTGGTAGTCTTCTTTACAATTGGTTCTCACAATATTCGATAATAAACACACCTATATCACCTCAGAAGAAAATCCTCAGCTTAAGATTATTTCTAAATACAGTTTTGCTAGGGACTAGCAAAAGATAGGCATGGGGGTATATGTTTGCACCTCAAAACACGCCTATAATAACGCCTTCTTATGCTATTTTCTAGCATTAACTATGTATATTATAATCCTATAGCCACATTTGTAAAAACGGTTGCATGCATGCATTTAATCAAGAGAGGAAGAGGAGTGAAACAATCGCCTACATAGTTACATTTTTCTTCAAGTTCCTCCTTGCAAAATCACCATCTTTTTATTTTTCCTCTTGATTTCTTCTTTTCTCTCCTTCCCGCGGCTGCACTCTTCCTGCAGCTGCATGCAACGCAGCACTTCTTCCCGTCACTTCTCCCTGCCATCGCCGCTCCCTATAGCTGCAACTTGCGCACCCTCTCCCTACTGCAGCCGGCACGCCACTCTCTCCTCCTCTATAAGTAGCTGCAGCTTCATCCTCGCAACGGGGGGGGCTGCTGCAGCAACAAAAACCCGCAGCCATCTTCTCCACCGCTTTCCCCTCCCATACGTCGGCCCTCCGTCGAGGAAGCACCCGGCGAGCAGGAGAACCCACTGTGGTGCACACCACCACAGTGGGAGCACCACCGCCCAGCTCTTCGACGAGCCGGTGGGCGTGGTGCATTCCCTCGCTTCGTTTTTTCTCTTTAACACCATTGCCGCCGCTCCAAGCTTCGAAGCTGGAAGCCACGGCAGCAGCAGCCCAGCAGCAGCAGGTCCTCCCGCTCCTCCGCGACCGTCCCCGCAGTCGCTCACTGCCTCCGCGCGCGTCTGCAGGGCGTTCCCCGCCTCCGTCTCCGTTCTGTCCGCCTCGCAGTTGCACCTGTAGCCGTTCGCCGCGCGCACTTGAGCGGCCGGCTACGGCCTCGCGCCGCCCCCTGCCCTCCTCCGCGACCCTCTGCGACCACCTGCAGACCTCCTCCACGCTCGCTCCTCCACGCCTTCGCCCGCCTGTCGCCTTCGCGCACGCCTGCAGGAACCCTACGCGAAGCCGCGCCCGCACCCGCCGTCTGCAGACGTCTGCCTCCGCCTTCAGACGACGCGGCGTCAGACGTCCGCCGGAGGTGGCAGACGTCTTAACTCGCGCGTCCGCGATCTCTCGCTCGCCCGCTCTCTCTCTCTCTGCTGATCTCTCTCGCCCGCTCCCGCTCTCCCTCTCACGTATTCTCTCTCTCTCTCTCTCTTTTTTACTCACTAACAGACACACACTCACAGCAACGCACACACACACACATTCACCGACGCACACACACCTATACCAACTCATACACACACACTCACACACTTATAGTAAAATATATATAAATATATATATATACATACATACATATATATATATATATATCTATATACATAGTATATCTATATAGTTATGTATACATACTTATATATATAATATATATACATATATATATAATATATATATATATCTACTTATATATACATCTATATACTTATACATATACTTATATATATATAGACATATATACTTATATACATATATATATATACATATCTATATACATATATATATACATATATATAGTAATATATATATATACTTATATACATATATATACACATATATATCTATATATATATATCTATACATATATAACTATACATTTATATATATATATAGATATATTTACTTATATACATACATATGTACATATATTTTCATGTTATTTATTATATGCTGTATTGCGGGAATATCTGCACCAGTTGTTGATATTCCTTGATACACGCGTACAAAAAAAGCGTGGTCCCATACATCATCCATCCTCCATCCACACTCCACGCGGCACCTAGTCGTGTTGGTTGCGTCTCTCTAGACGTCGACTGACTCGACATAGTGCTACACTCCATCACCACCTCCACCCCCACCCCTTTATATATATACGACATATATATATATACATACTATATTTACTTTCTGTCTATTTTCTTTTCTGTTAGCAAAAAGATAAAAAAAAAATACATAAAAAAGAAAAGATAATCTTTGACTTGCAGGTACCTCGTCTTGCGAGTAGCAAGACTTGTTTTGGGACTCTGTTTGGCTAAAAGCCAAGGACACAATTTTGAGGGTGTGCCTCAAGAACAAGGATTACCATAAAAAAACCTAAATAAGAAAAACACCAAAAACACACGAACGGAAGAGACGCGTTTTAAGGAAAACGTAGAAACTCGACTTTAACCCCACTTCCCTGTGTTCGACCCTGGGCCTAAAAGTGACAAGATAAAATCAATTAGGCCAGGTTAAAAATTTTGTAAAGAGATGGTTAGGTCTGAATTAGGTTAACCACTATACACATTTCAACGATAAAAATATCATATTAACAACCTATTCGGGCTGACCCATCAGTGGACATTTCTCCGGAAGAAAGACGGCTGCAAAAATCTTGCAATCTGGCTTCTATTGGCCGTCTTTATTCAAGGATGCCCAGGATTTCTCAAGGTCATGTTCTCGATGTCAGGCACTCGGGAGCATAACTAAGAGAGACATGATGCCCCTAAACCCTATTCTTCCTGTCGAAATTTTTGATGTTTGGGCATCAATTTCATGGGACCCTTTATCCCTTCATTTGGACATCAGTACATTCTTGTTGCTGTTGATTATGTGTCCAAATGGATTGAGGCAATTCCCACCCGAACCAATGACCACAAGGTGGTCATCAATTTTGTCAAGAAAAATATCTTTAGTAGGTTCGGGATTCCGAGGGCTATCATCAGTGATGGTAGCACTCATTTTACTAATGCCCAATTCCAGAATTTATTGGCCAAATACGGGGTTAATCATCGAATTTCCACACCTTACCATCCCCAAACGAATGGACAAGCCGAGATCTCCAATCGAGAGATCAAGAACATTCTACAAAAAACGGTTAGGCCTGATCGTAAGGATTGGACTCAAAAGCTTGAGGACGCTCTTTGGGCCTACCGTATGGCGTATAAAATGCCCATCGGCATGTCTCCATTTCGTTTGGTGTATGGAAAGGCGTGTCATCTACCTGTAGAGATTGAACACAGGGCATTCTGGGCAATCAAACAATGCAATCTAGATCTAAATCTAGCTGGGAAGACCAGGAAACTCCAACTATCTGAGTTGGAGGAGCTTAGAAATGATGCTTATGAGAATGCCAAGATCTACAAGGCTCGGACAAAAGCTCTACATGATCAAATGATTTCCCGCAAGAGCTTTGAGCCAAACTAGAAGGTCTGGTTATTCGATTCTAAACTTAAGCTCTTTCCTGGTAAACTCAGATCTAAATGGAATGGCCCATTCATAATTGATCAGATTTTCCTAAATGGTGTCATTCAGATTTCTGACCCAAAGATGGGTAACACCTTTAAAGTCAACGGTCAACGTCTGAAGCCTGTTGTTGACCGTAATCTTCCAGAACCCGTTTCAGACTCTGTTGCTCTAGCCATTCTATGACTTCTTTGGCTGGACTTCGCCTAGCTGACGGCATTAAACTCAGTAATTGTACATATGACACAAGGCTGATACGAGCTTCATATCCAGGTGACATCTTTCATATTCTACCCTCTCTTTCATGTCTCTTTTTCAATGAGGACATTGCATCAGCTAGGCATGGGGGGGTGGATTCATTCTTGAATTATTTGGTCAGCCTTGTGAAATCCATGTAAATTGTTTCTCTTCTTATAAAAAAAAAAGAAAAAAAAAATTAGGAAGGATTAGTTGGACATTAGGACTTTTCAATCCTAAGAAATTTTACATTAGGATCTGAACACAAAGACCCCTCAGGTCTTTGGACTTAATTAGCCTATGTATCCACTAAAATGTGGATTTATCTTTGAGTCCTCGCCATCTTAATTCTATTATAATTGGAATAAATAAGTTTGGGTGATAAGTACACGACTTATCAACCCGCCCTCTGATTTGAGGAAATTTTGAGTTTAAGCATCTACACACTTTCTTTGCACTGACTCGTTATTCGGTGATTCTAACGGAAATTGGGTCGCTAATGAACCTTCTAGGGTGATATGGTTGGCAAGTTATCGTGGGTAACAGCCCATAGGTAGGTTGTCCAGAGCCCAGTCACTGGACCTTTCTCTTTTTGCTGCCTTTAGGTAAATCTTAGATCAGGGAAGCCACCAACTTTAAAAAAAAAAAAAATCAAAAAGAAAAAGGAGAAAAGAACAAAAAGAAATAAGCCACACTTCGCCGCACGAGTATGGCTGGCAAGTTGTCGGTGGTAACAGCTCATCTTCCGGTTGTCCAGAACCCAGCTCAGAAAATGCACTAAAAATTTCCAAAACACTTAGGAAGAAGCAGAGAAGTAGAATAAAACGGGGAGATATACACTGGATTCACCCTTGTGTTGACCCCGTTAAAAAAATAATAAAAGTAGGGAGAAAGCTACCGGTTGTAAAGATACACCTTTAAGCAGAATTCTTTTTGAGGTCACCTAGAGGCGTAGAAATCCGAAGTCCGTTCTAATTGTCGGTCAACGAGTCTATCACAAATCACAATAAGATGATTAAAGCTTAGGGTTCTCATCAAATCTTGGGTGAGTTGAATGGCCATAGAAAGCCACTCTTAAACCCTAAAATTTGAAAATCCAAAAAAAAATTAGAAAAGAGTAGAAAGAAAAAGAAATTTTTCTTTGAATAAGGAGAGGGCTTGAGGCGGTCTGCATTTTGGTTGATACCCAGGCACTGTTGTGTCTTTGAAAGTTCAGTTCCTAAGTAGACAATTTCTTAATGATTGAAAATAACTCAGGTCCAAATAATCTAACCTAATTCTTTTATAAATAGCATATAGTTTTTGCTAGGGACTAGCAAAAGATAGGCATGGGGGTATGATGTAAACACATTTACACTACTTAAAATGTCTATTTATGCATGTTCTTAAGCATAGGATTGCATTTCATGATATAAATATTGCATAACATGCATCATCTCGCATTTAGAGTAGTTTGAATAAAATGGAGGTTAATTGTCTCCTTTTATGTGCTTGGACAAGGCAAACATTTTTTCGGGGCCTCAGATCAAAGATCCAACCATATGGATATGATCAAGGCGACGATTGGAGTTCAACGACTCCAAGATCGTCCTAATCAGGCATCTGTAGCATCAGATAGAGATCGGGGAACCCTAGAAGATCAAGGGCCAGGATGGTGTAAATTCACACTTGAGATGACAAATCCAACCGCATGGATGAATTCGGATCGACGATCGCAGCCCAACGACACAAAAATCGAGTCAATCCGACATCCGTGGCACCATCTACAACTTCCAGAAGATGGACGGCCAAGATGGTGCCACATGGCACCATCTCAGCCGCCGAAACTGCCGCTGGCATTTTGTGAAGGCCCCTCCCGATCGCTCTCCACTGTCAGATGGAGATCCACGTGGCGCGGTGAGGGGATTGAAGGCACGGGTAATTGAGGCGCGTGGAGCGTCGGATGGAGATCGTGCGGTCGCGGGCGCCCGATAGCGCCAACGCGTGATTGGACGCCCCGCGTAACGTGCGATCGCACGCGCAGGCGGGCGGGTTGCAGCGGGTGCGGACGCGATTTAAGCCGTCCGATCTCGCGATCGGACGGCTGAAAAGCGCTGGACGTGTGCGAGCGTTGAGGAGCGGGCAGCCGAGGAGGCGTGCGTGGGCGCGGCGGCGACGACCACGTCGGGGCTTTAGTGACGGATTTATCCGTCACTAAAGACCCCTTATTTATTATTTTGAAGATGTAATATCCATTTTGCCTCCACTCCTTGCAACTATAAACGGAGACCCCCTCCATACAAAATTCTCATCCCTTCTTTCTCCTCTCCACCCCTCCAAAGCTCAAAAGAAGCTTGTCCCACACCCGGGATGCTTCTTGCGATATAAAGTCAAATTTTCGTTCCCCTTCGGAAGTGGATCCCGCGACGACGACGGCGTGCTGCACCGTTCCCGTTCTTCTGCTTCGTCCTCCTTCGTCCTGCTTCATTCTCCTTCGTCCAGGCGTTGTCCCGTCCGGCTCGTCCTCCAAGCAATCGTCAAGGAGGATAATTTCTCTCTCCCATTCTTATTTACAGCTTTTCTAGTGTAGAATTTTCTGCTTTATAGTGTAATTGATTTTTCACATTCTAGTGTAACTTTTATAAACTATTTAAATATTGAATGCATGTTCTCTTTCTCTCTCTCTCTCTGATAGTTTGATAGCCCCATTGTAATTATAATGCCTTGCTTAAAGAAAATCCTAAAAATAATATAATTGCGAAAATAGATCAACGTAGCCTCCCTGTGTTCGACCCGGAATTATTTTCGATATAAATTTTATTTGTTGAACACGAATTCTTCGCTTCCGAACTACAACGACAGGTTTTCCAAAACCAATTTCGTTAGCGTAGGTTCGTACTCGTTCAACATTTTGGCTCCGTTGCCGGGGAGGCAATGATTTCCGATCTTTTCTTCGCATTTCTTGCACTTTATTTGTTTTCTAACTAGCTTTCTCTTGTGTCTATTGTTTTGCAGAGACCTCCATCAAGGAATCAACAAGCGGTAGACGGGAGTAAAGTGCAGTTGAAGACAATTGTAAGTGCTCCCCCATTCTTTCCCCCTCGATAGATTTCATTCGCCACATTAAATCCAAATTCCAATTAACCTAGGTGTTTGCATAAATCCTAGGAATAGTTTGGTTGTTTGGATTTCCACTCACATTCATTCCACCTTCGTTCATAAAAAAAAAAATAACAAAAAGATAATCTTGTGGGGTAATTTCCAACAAACACACAACACACACCCACATTCAAGGCACTTGATCAACTTGATTTGTTTTCTACTCAATCGGGTTCTGATCTGTGGAACCGGTACACATAAAGTAGCACATAACAGAGTAGAAATCATTCTAGGTTAACCATCTTTGAGTGCCTAACTTAGTGGTGCAATTGTGGCCAATTGTTTGAGTTGTTTGGGCCGCACCATTTTATTTAAAACCAACTCATCAAGTAGCTCCTCCTTAGGGTTTTCAATCTAGGTATATTACAGGCACTCCACTTTCTTTCTGATTTTAAAGGAAAACTATCTTCACCCGTGTTTTACAACTTGGTTTGCCTAGAAACTTCATTGCAATTCACCTAATTTGAAACCCTAAAAGCTACTTAAGCAAGATTTGAACATTAAAATTCACGCATAATAAATAATCTTGCTTGAAAACCCTAGTTGTGCACGCACTTACACAAATTTCAATCAATCATTAAGGGCACAACCCATTGTAAGGGCCCATCACATTCCATAAGCACCACAATCCCAGGCCTTAATAAAATTGAGTAGACGTTGGCCTTAAGGTTAGATTCGCTCTTCAGGGCTTAGTCTGAGATTGTTTTTGATTAACCTACTTGTACTGCGGCTGGGGGGTACACTAGGAACCGGAGGCGAAAGCCAAAGGAAGAACCTTCTCCCCAGTCCCTCCTTCTAACTGGTTGGATTAAATAGACGCAAGTAGAGTAAATCACTTACAGTCTTAAGGCTGGTTTTGGGATTCAGTAGATCCTTAGGCT
Source organism: Thalassia testudinum (assembly GCA_037157565.1). NCBI lineage: Eukaryota > Viridiplantae > Streptophyta > Magnoliopsida > Alismatales > Hydrocharitaceae > Thalassia > Thalassia testudinum. The sequence continues at coordinate 3,945,714 of JAZHRO010000080.1, forward strand.
ACCCCAATTAAGGACAGCCTTGTTTTATTGTGCTGCAGGGTCCATATCCCTAGTCCTTCCGACCTTCTCCTAGTTTATGCTGGGAAGACGGTCATTGAATCCCCGATTGGAAGGACCATTAGAACATTCTAGGAGGCGCAAGTTAGATTTTGGTCAATTTGATCCCATGGCCGAACAACAGCCTCCTCTGCTTGAAAATCCATAGGAAGAATTTAGAAGGCAGCTGGAACAAATGCAGAGAATGCAAGAATGGGTCCAGGGAATGCAGGGCGCTCAACCCTTGAAGGATTTTTATGATCCTTCGAATTACGGGGAACGTCCCGGCGTCCAGATTCCAGCCAGTGATGTAGAAATCAAGCCCCAGGTGTTAAGCCTGATTAAACATTATCATGGGCTTGGCTCCGAAGATCCGTTTCAGCACTTAGAGGATTTGACCACTTTGGTCCAGACCACCAAGGCGCGAAACGTTAACGAGGAGCAAATGATCATGAGGCTCTTCCCCCACTCTCTTAGGGATAAAGTCGTGCATTGGTATAAGACAATAGGAAGACCAATTACAACTTGGAATGAGTTGAAATCAGCCTTTCTGAAGAAATTCTTCCCTGTCGGTCGTACCAATGCTTTGAGACGGGCAATCACTACTTTTACCCAGTGGCCGGGGGAGCAGTTTCATGTGGCCTGGGAGCGATTCCAGGACTTATTGCGGAGGTGTCCACACCACGAGGTGCCGAAATGGCAACTCGTGCAGATCTTCTATCATGGGTTGAATGAGCAACTCAGAAACCATGTGGATGCTTCTTGCGGAGGCAATTTCCTCAATAAAGATGCAGATAGTGCACATGATTTATTTGAGGAAATGAGTGAGAATTCAATTAATCATGCCTCCATGGATACTTTTAACCGGTCCCAGCAACCCAGATCAATTGTCAATGAAGTCCAGGAGTCTCATTCATTTGATATGGAATTGATTTGTAATAAACTTGATAAGGTGGACTTGGTTGCTAAAAGAATGGAAGAGTGGATGGCTGGCAATTCTACGAACAACTCTCAATCCACTCAATCCCAAAATTCGGGACTCCATTCCCCACGAGCTCCTTCTGGATGGGAGTTCGGGAATCAACTCGATGTGACTCAATCTATGAGTCAGCATTTCTCGGAACCCCATGGGTTCCCAACTGGGGCCTTTGATCCCAGTTTTTATGATCCTTCCCTTTCTTTCTCTCCATCTTCACCCTATGAGGATGTCTGTGCTGTACAAGAGAATGTTAGATCCAACCCCTACTCGAATGCCTATAATCCAGGTTGGAGAAACCACCCTAACTTCTCTTGGAAAAATCCGGGGCAACAGACCCAATTCCGACCTAGCAACTATGCTCCGCAACGTCCAATGGGTCAGGGTGAAGTATATACTCAGTTGCCTCCGAATTAGGTTAATCAGCCAACTTGGAATGCCCGTCAACCCGCAGGGCAGGCTGATTTGAACCGTCAAATGGTAGAGATGCAAGGATCTATGCTCCAGCTTATGCAGCAAATGAAAAACTCGCTGGACAACTTGCAATCCGGGCTCATTGCTAACTCTCGTCAACCTGGATCTCTACCATCCCAACCCGTACCCAACTTGTGAAACATTATAAATTCGGGCAATCAAGCCCAAGGGTACGGAAATCAGAGGGACCCGCACGCACATGCTCAGGTGGTTGAGCAGGGTTCCTCATCTTCTTCTTCTGCTAATCAACAATTCATGATCAATCAAGCCCCTCCAAGCTTTCCTAACCTTCCCCAAGACCCAAATTCTTACGCTTCTGCAAATTCTGTCACTTTGAGGAGTGGTAAGAAGACTCAGGATCCACAACCACACTATTCTGATCTTTTGAATCCTGAAGAATCTGAGGAGAGAGAGGAGAATTCTAGAGAAGAAATCAAGGCTCAGGAACCTGATTCCAAATATCTGACTAATGTTCCTTTTCCTGAATCCTTAGCCAAAGCAAAGAAGAAGAAGCCTGTTGATAGCAATGAGGAGCTTCTGAATTTATTTAAGAATGTTGAGATCAATATTCCGCTCCTTGATGCTATCAAGCACATACCGGCTTACGTAAAATTTTTAAAGGAATTATGTACACAAAAGCGTAAGTCGAGAGAATCTGTTCCGAGGAAGGTGGTACTCTCTGAGCAGGCTAGCTCTGTTATCCTGCACTACCTCCCTCAGAAAAAGAGAGATCCTGGTGCTCCTTTGATTTCTTGCGTTATCGGAGATTACACATTTGATAGAGCACTTTTGGATCTTGGTGCATCCATCAACCTAATCCCGACTTCTCTTTATGAGAAGTTTGGGTTAGGTGAACTTCGGCCAACTTCAGTAACGCTACAGTTAGCGGACCGTTCGGTCACAAACCCGCGAGGCGTTATTGAAGATGTTATAGTTAAGGTCAAGGATTTCTATTTTCCTGTAGATTTGCTTGTCCTTGACATGGATGTACCAGATAATCTGAGGAACACGCCCATCATTCTGGGGCGTCCGTTCCTGGCTACCGCAAAGGCCAACATTAATTGTGAAAGTGGTAGCATGGAAATCACTTTTGGGGACCAACGAATGAAATTGGATATTTTTAAGGTGATAAACAAATTTGAGGATTGTGGATTTATTGAGGAACTTGATGAGGATAATGTTAATATTGAAACTTGTTTGACAGTTTCTTCAATTGAAAGTTCCTCTTTGGTTAATGAATTTGACCCGCAATCCTCTGACCTGACATCTTCGGAAGAGGTTACTGATTTTGTTCACTCAAAACCTCTTCCACTTGTTGAATCTTCAGTATCTACCCTACCATCAATCATTACCCCACCCCAGCTTGAATTGAAACCATTGCCCGAGAATTTAAAATATCAATTTTTAGGACCGCAGAATACGCTCCCTGTGATTATTAGTGCTAAATTGACAAAGGAGCAAGAGATTAAATTGATTAAGGTCCTAAAGGAACATAAGGAGGCAATTGGTTGGACCATTCATGACCTCAGGGGGATCGAGCCATCTTACTGTAATCATAGAATATTTTTGGAAGATGGATCCCGCCCTTCTCGACAGATGCAGAGGAGATTAAATCCAAATATGCGAGAAGTGGTCAAAAAGGAAATCATCAAGTGGCTCGATGCAGGAATTATTTATCCAATCTCTGATAGTCCCTGGGTAAGTCCCGTTCAGATTGTTCCAAAGAAAGTCGGGATTACTGTTGTGACTAATGAGAGAGGTGAATCTGTCACAACTCATTCAGCTTCCTCTTGGAGAGTTTGTATTGATTACAGGTAGTTGAACACAGCCACTAAAAAGGATCATTTTCCCCTGCCCTTCATTGATCAAATCTTGGAAAAATTAGCTGGGCAGAAGTACTTCTGTTTTCTTGATGGCTACTCGGGATATAATCAAGTTCCTATCCATCCCGGGGATCAAGAAAAAACTACTTTCACCTGTCCCTATGGAACCTTTGCTTTTCGTAGGATGCCTTTTGGGTTATGCAATGCACCTGCGACTTTTCAAAGGTGTATGCTAGCCATATTTTCTGACATGGTGGGAGAGTTTATGGAAGTCTTCATGGATGATTTCTCTATTTTCGGAGAATCATTTGACTCTTGTTTGGCTAATTTAGAAATGATTCTTAAGCGATGTATCAAGACACTACTGGTCCTTAGCTGGGAAAAGAGTCATTTCATGACCCAAGAAGGCATCGTTTTGGGTCATGTAATCTCTGAACAGGGAATTGAAGTGGACAAAGCTAAGGTTGATGTTATCGCTAAACTTCCTCATCCCACATCTGTTAAACAAATCAGATCATTTCTTGGCCATGTGGGATTTTATCGAAGATTCATCAAGGATTTTTCGAAGGTTGCTCGTCCTTTGAGCAATATTCTTGCCAAAGAAACGCCATTTGTTTTTGACGAATCATGCCGAAAGGCATTTGATTTTCTGAAAACGGCAGTCACCTGTGCTCCAATTTTGCAACCACCAATTTGGATAGCCCCATTTGAGATCATGACCGACGCTTCTGATTATGCGGTCGGGGCTGTCCTGGGTCAGAAAATTGACCGAAAGCCCTCTGTCATTTACTACGCTAGTAAAACTCTGGATGAAGTCCAGAGGAATTATACTGTTACTGAAAAGGAATTACTAGCTGTAGTATTTGCTTTGGAAAAATTCAGGGCTTATCTCTTGGGGTCTCATGTTATTGTTTATACCGACCACTCGGCCTTGAGACATCTCTTGGCTAAAAAGGATGCTAAACCCCGGCTTATTCGTTGGATTCTTCTTCTTCAAGAATTTGATCTTGAAATCAAGGATAAAGCCGGGGTACAAAATGTGGTAGCGGATCATTTGTCGAGACTCCTAGGTGATTCTTCTTGTCCGGATATTCCGATTGCTGACACTTTTCCGGACGAACCCATTCTTACAGTTTTAGGTGTCCACTCCCCATGGTTTGCTGACATTGTTAACTATTTGGCCGTTGGTCAAATCCCCCAGGATTGGACCAAGCAACAACGAGATAGACTCAAATCTGAGGCCAAATACTACTTTTGGGAGGACCCTGAACTGTACCGCATCGGCTCTGATCAGATTATTCGCCGATGCATACCGGAGAATGAATTCAACAGTATACTCGAGTTCTGCCATGCATCTGGGTGTGGTGGACATTTCTCCGGAAGAAAGACGGCTGCAAAAATCTTGCGATCTAGCTTCTATTGGCCATCTTTATTCAAGGATGCCCAGGATTTCTCAAGGTCATGTTCTCGATGTCAGGCACTCGGGAGCATAACTAAGAGAGACATGATGCCCCTAAACCCTATTCTTCCTGTCGAAATTTTTGATGTTTGGGGCATCGATTTCATGGGACCCTTTATCCCTTCATTTGGACATCAGTACATTCTTGTTGCTGTTGATTATGTGTCCAAATGGATTGAGGCAATTCCCACTCGAACCAATGACCACAAGGTGGTCATCAATTTTGTCAAGAAAAATATCTTTAGTAGGTTCGGGATTCCGAGGGCTATCATCAGTGATGGTAGCACTCATTTTACTAATGCCCAATTCTGGAATTTATTGGCCAAATACGGGGTTAATCATCAAATTTCCACACCTTACCATCCCCAAACGAATGGACAAGCCGAGATCTCCAATCGAGAGATCAAGAACATTCTGCAAAAAACGGTTAGGCCTGATGGCAAGGATTGGACTCAAAAGCTTGAGGACGCTCTTTGGGCCTACCGTACGGCGTATAAAACGCCCATCGGCATGTCTCCATTTCGTTTGGTGTATGGAAAGGCGTGTCATCTACCCATAGAGATTGAACACAGGGCATTCTAGGCAATCAAACAATGCAATCTAGATCTAAATCTAGCTGGGAAGACCAGGAAACTCCAACTATCTGAGTTGGAGGAGCTTAGAAATGATGCTTATGAGAACGCCAAGATCTACAAGGCTCGGACAAAAGCTCTACATGATCAAATGATTTCCCGCAAGAGCTTTGAGCCAAACCAGAAGGTCTGGTTATTCGATTCTAAACTTAAGCTCTTTCTTGGTAAACTCAGATCTAAATGGAATGGCCCATTCATAATTGATTAGATTTTTCTAAATGGTGTTGTTCAGATTTCTGACCCAAAGACGGGTAACACCTTTAAAGTCAACGGTCAACGTCTGAAGCCTGTTGTTGACCGTAATCTTCCAGAACCCGTTTCAGACTCTGTTGCTCTAGCCATTCTGTGACTTCTTTGGCTGGACTTCGCCTAGCTGACGGCATTAAACTCAGTAATTGTACATATGACACAAGGCTGATACGAGCTTCATATCCAGGTGACATCTTTCGTATTCTACCCTCTCTTTCATGTCTCTTCTTCAATGAGGACATTGCATCAGCTAGGCATGGGGGGTGGATTCATTCTTGAATTATTTGGTCAGCCTTGTGAAATCCATGTAAATTATTTCTCTTCTTATAAAAAAAGAAGAAAAAAAAAATTAGGAAGGATTAGTTGGACATTAGGACTTTTCAATCCTAAGAAATTTTACATTAGGATCTGAACACAAAGACCCCTCAGGTCTTTGGACTTAATTAGCCTGTGTATCCACTAAAATGTGGATTTGTATTTGAGTCCTCGCCATCTTAATTCTATTATAATTGGAATAAATAAGTTTGGGTGATAAGTACACGACTTATCAACCCGCCCTTTGATTTGAGGGAATTTTGAGTTTAAGCATCAACACACTTTCTTTGCACTGACTAGTTATTTGGTGATTATAACGGAAATTGGGTCGCTAATGAACCTTCTAGGGTGATATGGTTGGCAAGTTATCGTGGGTAACAGCCCATAGGTAGGTTGTCCAGAGCCCAGTCACTGGACCTTTCTCTTTTTGCTGCCTTTAGGTAAAGCTTAGATCAGGGAAGCCGCCTACTTAAAAAAAAAAAAAAATCAAAAAGAAAAAGGAGAAAAGAACAAAAAGAAATAAGCCGCACTTCGCCGCACGAGTATGGCTGGCAAGTTGTCGGTGGTAACAGCTCATCGACCGGTTGTCCAGAACCCAGCTCAGAAAATGCACTAAAAATTTCCAAAACACTTAGGAAGAAGTAGAGAAGTAGAATAAACCGGGGAGATATACACTGGATTCACCCTTGTGTTGACCCCGTTAAAAAAATAATAAAAGTAGGGAGAAAGCTACCGGTTGTAAAGATACACCTTTAGGCAGAATTCTTTTTGAAGTCACCTAGAGGCGTAGAAATCCGAAGTCCGTTCTAATTGCCGGTCAACGAGTCTATCACAAATCACAATAAGATGCTTAAAGCTTAGGGTTCTCATCAAATCTTGGGTGAGTTGAATGGCCGTAGAAAGCCACTCTTAAACCCTAAAATTTGAAAATCCAAAAAAAAATTAGAAAAGAGTAGAAAGAAAAAGAAATTTTTCTTTGAATAAGGCGAGGGCTTGAGGCGGTCTGCATTTTGGTTGATACCCAGGCACTGTTGTGTCTTTGAAAGTTCAGTTCCTAAGTAGACAATTTCTTAATGATTGAAAATAACTCAGGTCCAAATAATCTAACCTAATTCTTTTATAAATAGCATATAGTTTTTGCTAGGGACTAGCAAAAGATAGGCATGGGGGTATGATGTAAACACATTTACACCACTTAAAATGTCTATTTATGCATGTTCTTAAGCATAGGATTGCATTTCATGATATAAATATTGCATAACATGCATCATCTCGCATTTAGAGTAGTTTGAATAAAATGGATGTTAATTGTCTCCTTTTATGTGCTTGGACAAGGCAAACAATTTATCGGGGCCTCAGATCAAAGATTCAACCGTATGGATATGATCAAGGCGACGATTGGAGTTCAACGACTCCAAGATCGCCCTAATCAGGCATCCGTAGCATCAGATAGTGACCGGGGAACCCTAGAAGATCAAGGGCCAGGATGGTGTAAATTCACACTTGAGATGACAAATCCAACCACACAGATGAATTCGGATCGACGATCGCAGCCCAACGACACAAAAATCGAGTCAATCCGACATTCGTGGCACCATCTACAACTTCCAGAAGATGGACGACCAAGATGGTGCCACGTGGCGCCATCTTAGCCTCCGAAACGGCTGCTGGCATTTTGTGAAGGCCCCTCCCGATCGCTCTCCACTGTCAGATGGAGATCCAACGGCTGTGGCCGCCCGGCGCTTAAAACGTGCGCTCGACCATCCGCGCCCCGCAGCGCAGCGGTCGAGCGCGCTTACGCGAGCGCGGGGCGCGGGTTCGAGCCGCGGTGAGGGGATTGAAGGCGCGGGTAATTGAGGCGCGTGGAGCGTCGGATGGAGATCGTGCGGTCACGGGCGCCCGATAGCGCCGATGCGTGATTGGACGCCCCGCGTAACGCGCGATCGCACGCGTAGGCGGGCGGGTTGCAGCGGGCGTGGACGCGATTTAAGCCGTCCGATCTCGCGATCGGACGGCTGAAAAGCGCTGGACGTGCACGAGCGTTGAGGAGTGGGCAGCCGAGGAGGCGCGCGTGGGCGCGGCGGTGACGGCCACGTCGGGGCTTTAGTGACGGATTTATCCGTCACTAAAGACCCCTTATTTATTATTTTGAAGATGTAATGTCCATTTTGCCCCCACTCCTTGCAACTATAAAAGGAGACCCCCTCCATACAAAATTCTCATCCCTTCTTTCTCCTCTCTACCCCTCCAAAGCTCAAAAGAAGCTTGTCCTACACCCGGGATGCTTCTTGCCAGATAAAGTCAAATTTTCGTTCCCCTTCGGAAGTGGATCCCGCGACGACGACGGCGTGCTGCTCTGTTCCCGTTCTTCTGCTTCGTCCTCCTTCATCCTGCTTCGTTCTCCTTCGTCCAGGCGTCGTCCCGTCTGGCTCGTCCTCCAAGCAATCGTCAAGGAGGATAATTTCTCTCTCCCATTCTTATTACAGCTTTTCTAGTGTAGAATTTTCTGCTTTATAGTGTAATTGATTTTTCGCATTCTAGTGTAACTTTTATAAACTATTTAAATATTGAATGCATGTTCTCTTTCTCTCTCTCTCTCTCATAGTTTGATAGCCCCATTGTAATTATAACGCCTTGCTTAAAGAAAATCCTAAAAAAAATATAATTGCAAAAATAGATCAACGTAGCCTCCCTGTGTTCGACCTAGAATTATTTTCGGTATAAATTTTATTTGTTGAATACGAATTCTTCGCTTCCGAACTACAACGACAGGTTTTCTAAAACCAATCTCGTTAGCATAGGTTCGTACACGTTCAACATTGGCCAAACTGAGGGCCAATTTCTTCCTCCTGACTTATTTTCTTTTGATCTACTTGGGACACTCTCATCCCAAGGAATGCTAGATCTTTCACCATCCACTCCCGAGCTGAAAGAGCTGCCTAGTATGCTTAAGTATGTTTTCTTGGGACCAAATGAAATGCTCCCCGTAATCATCAGTTCAAAATTGACTAGGGAGCAAGAGTGCAAACTAATATAGGTCCTTATGGAACATAAGGCAACCATTGGATGGTCTTTATCAGACTTAACTGGCGTTAGCCCCTCCTACTGCACTCACTGTATATATACGGAGGAGGAGGCTTGACCTTCCTGTGAGATGCAGTGACGTCTCAACCCTAACATACGGGAGGTCGTTAAAAAGGAAATTATTAAGTGGTTGGATGCGGGTATAATCTACCCGATCAGCGATAGCCCCTGGGTGAGTCCAATTCACGTCATACCCAAAAAGGTGGGACTCACCATCCGTATCAATGACAGGGGCGAATCCATCCCTACACGCATTGCTACATCTTGGAGAGTGTGTGTAGATTATAGGAAACTCAATGCTGCAACAAAGAAAGATCACTTTCTGCTACCTTTCATTGACCAAATCCTAAAGCGGTTAGAGGGAAATAAATTTTTCTGTTTCTTGGATGGATTCTTAGGATATAACTAGGTGGCAATTGACCCCCGGGACCAAGAGAAAACCACCTTTACCTGCCCCTTCGGCACATTTGCATTTAGAAGGATGCCGTTTGGACTTTGTAATGCTCCAGCAACTTTCCAGAGATGTATGCTGGCGATATTCCATGACATGGTGGGTGATTTTCTCAAGGTTTTCATGGATGACTTTTCGATCTTTGGACCCTCTTTTGATGACTGTCTTGCCAACCTGACCCGAATCCTTAGGAGATGTATTGATGTGAACCTCGTGCTTTCCTAGGAAAAAAGTCATTTTATGGTACACAAGGGAATTGTTCTCGGGCATATCATCTCCGATAGGGGTATCGAGGTTGACAGAGCTAAGCTTGAGGTAATTGCTGATTTACCTGTGCTTGGCTCTGTCAAACAAATCCGCTCCTTCTTGGGACACATCGGTTTCTATAGGAGATTCATCAAAGACTTCTGCAAGATTTCTCGACCTTTAACTCATCTCTTATCGACTGACGTACCCTTCGATATGGGCCCCGATTGCATACGAGCATTCACGCAGCTGCGTGATGCTGTCACCAAGGCCCCTGTTCTCTTGCCACCTGATTGGTCCCTCGACTTTGAACTCATGTGTGACGCTTCCGACCTTGCAGTCGGAGCCATCCTGGGACAAAGACACGATAGACACCCCTTCGTGGTGTACTACGCCAGTAAGACGTTGGACGAGGCCCAGCGTAATTATACTACCACTGAGAAAGAACTACTGGCAGTCATCTTTAGGCTGGAGAAATTCCGCTCTTATCTTCTGGGCTCACATGTTTTTGTTTTCACTAACCACGCGGCCATACGCCATCTCATGCACAAGGAGGATGCCAAGCCTAGACTGATTCGTTGGATCCTTCTGCTCCAAGATTTTGACATTGAAATCCGTGATAAAGCCAGAGCCCAGAATGTTGTGGCTCATCATCTCTCTAGACTAGACCCTGACCACATTGGACTTACCTTGCCGATTAACGAGATTTTTCCCGATGAGCACCTATTGGCAATTAATGTGGCAAGTGGACCTTGGTATGCCGACATTGCCAATTACCTTGCTTCTGGTTCCCTTCCACGTGGCTGGCCTAAAAACTAGCACGAGCGTCTCATGGCAGAAGCAAAGTATTATTTCTGGGATAATCCACTTCTTTTTCGAATAGGTGCTGATCAGATCATCCGTCGCTGTATTCCTGACAGTGAAATCCCCAGTGTGCTATCCTTCTGCCACGATCAGGCCTGCGGAGGCCATTTCTCTGGGAGGAAAACTGCAGCCAAAGTGTTGCAGTGTGGATTCTTTTGGCCCTCCCTTCACCAGGATGAACACAATTATGCTAAGCATTGCACTAGGTGCTAGTCGTTAGGGTCAATGTCACGTCGTGACATGATGCCCTTGCAACCCATCCTAGCTGCTGAAATTTTCGACATTTGGAGAATCAATTTCATGGGTCCCTTTCCTCCTTCCAACGGCTTTGAATATATCCTCGTGGCTGTTGATTATGTTTCGAAATGGATCGAGGCTATTCCCACGCACCATGCTGACCATGTCATATCCACTCGATTTGTCAAAGACCACATTTTTGCATGCTTTGGGATCCCTCGAGCCATTATCTTGGATGGAGGAAGCCATTTTACCCATGCTTCTTTTCGAGCACTTCTGAGGAAATATGGAGTCCACCATCATATCGCATCTCCATATCATCCTCAGACGAACGGCCAGGCTGAGGTGTCGAACTGACAAATCAAGCAAATTCTCCAGAAAATGGTTCGGCTTGACCATAAGGATTGGTTCGACAAGTTGATTGATGCACTTTGGGCGTATCAGACTGCCTTCAAGGCTCCCCTCGGTATGTCTCCTTATAGAATCATTTACGGGAAGCCTTGTCATTTGCCCGTGGAGCTGGAGCACAGTGCTTATTGGGTGGTTCGCCAATGTAACCTCAACCCAGACCTGTGTAGTTGAGAAAGGAAACTCCAACTCCAAGAGCTGGAAGAGCTCCATCGTGAAGCCTATGATTCTGCCTTAATTTTCAAGCAACGTACTAAGGCTTTCACGACAGCCATATTCGGCGGAAGGAATTTGAGCCATCTCAGCAAGTTTGGCTTTACAATGCCCAGCTTAAATTCTTTCCAGGGAAATTGAAGTCCAAATGGACTGGTCCCTTCTTGGTCTCGAGACCATTTCCCAACGGGGCCGTTGAAATTAAAGATCCCAAATATGGGCATAAATTTACGGTCAATGGGCAGCGTTTAAAACCTTATCTTACTCATGAACCTGCCCCCATTGGAGAAACTGTTGCCCTGCTGGAGGGTAACTAATGTCGTGCCTCATTCTGAGTCTAGCTAGGGACGTTAAATTCAGTGCTCGTTGGGAGGCACCCCAGCAACACTCCTTCACTATCATGTACACTTCACTTCACACCTTTTCACTTTACTACCCACCATCCTCCCACCCTACCACTCTGCTAAATACCCTGCACCTCAATTCTCGTTCCTCGATCCTTGGACCTTCCTCTACTCTACCTTGCATGCATATGAGGACATAGCATCGTTTGGCATGGGGGGGTGGATAGGCATCTATAGGATCTGGGAATTATATGGTATCATGTAGCGTCCATCCATCTATAAATATGTACATAGCAAGAAAAAAAAATGGTGTTTAGTAATGATCTGAAGGATGAAACAAAAATACAATAAGTGTTTATGAATATTCAACCACTGTTTTGAAGACTTTCCAGGCCACAGAAGCTTGATTCGCTTAGGCTCGACTTATTCGCTTGAGCATTGACATGATAGATCGAAATCTCTCCTAACTAAGGACGTATTCTTGTACCTGAGCCACCAGTACAGGATCCGTTGGTTTGCTTCTACTCGAGAGCCTAAGTAATCTTGGTTCACACTACACATATCAAGAAAGACCAAGTGAACATAAGATCCAACCCTAGTGTTCATTAGGGAAGGTGGAGTCCTTACCTGTGCGCGTAGGTAGACTTTTTATCCCAGGCTTTAGTCTTGTGTTTAGGAGAGACTCTTTCACCAAAAAGGAACTCTCTCACCAAAAGAAAAGTGTGCTCCTCCAAATAAAGTTGTAAGAGATATACTGACACGTGTTTCAAAAAGAAAAAAAAAACTGTGCAAATAAGTCAGTATATCTCGCAAATGTCTGTAAATTCTTCTCCCTCAAAATGTTTCAGGGAAAAGCTACAAATACCTATTTCTACCATATATTCTTTGAGCCACAAAAGAAGAAAATGAAGGTTGAGTTTTCCGTCATTTGTTTAGGGTCAATCCAAAGACATAAGCTGAATCTGGGACCAACCTATACTAAAAGATTCGTGAAACCCTGGGCTTGAGTCTTAATGTTTATCTGGTCAGTCTTGATCCTTCACTATGCACCAGCCATAATCTCTTGAGCTCTCGAGTACGGCAAAAACCTCCTGAGTTCTGGAAATCATTCTTAAGGTTTAAATATCAAGAGTTTAGGTTAGTCGAGAGATGGTCTATGTCACATAAGACTTAAAGTATTGGTAGTCTTCTCTGCAATTGGTTCTCACAATATCCAATAAATAAACACACCTATGTCACCTCAGAAAAAATTCTTTAGCTTAAGATCATTTCTAAATACAATACAAAAATGTTTTGCTAGGGACTAGCAAAAGATAGGCATGGGGGTATGATTGCACAGCAAAAATACACCAATAAAAATGCCATCTTGTGTTATTTCCTAGCATTGCCATTGCATATTAGGTAGCCATAGTTGCATTTGTAAAAATTGACACATGCATGCATTTATTTGAGAGGGGAGGAAAGTGAATAATTGGCCATGTAAATAACATCTTCTTCAAGTGCTGCCTCGCAATTTCACCATCCTCATTTCTTTATTTTTCTTTGAACTTCTTCTTCTCCGCGTGGCTCAGGGCATGGGGTTGGCCGTTCTTCCCGCCATTCTCTGCCAGTGCTTTCCCTGCCAGCTGCATGGTTGGTCAAGCACACTCAGGGCATGGCCGTGCATGACTCCATCTCCTTTAAAAAGCCCTGCCCTCTTCCTTGCGAGCGGGGGCCTAGACATAGATAGACAACAGCCACCTTCAGGCCATCTTCTTCCCCTCTCCCCTCCATACGCAGTACCTCTTCCCACTGAAGAGATACACTGCGAGCAGGAGCAGGCTCACGGTGGTCCCACGACCACAACTGTGAGTCCCACCACCGCCCAGGTCATCCAAGAGCAAGTAGGCGTGGTGGTCTTACTCTCTGATTCCATCGTTGAAGCCCTTTCCGCCATTGCCGAAGACCCAACTCTGAAGCTCAGCAGCAGCAGCAGCACGGCACCAGCAGTAGCCGTAGCTCCACGTGCACTCCAGCAACCGATGCAAGCTCCTTCCGCGCGCGCAGGCGCCTTCCAGCACGCTCGCGCATGTAGAACCGGCCACAACCGGTTGTCAAAGCCGCGCGGCACTGTAGCTACTGTTCACGCGTTTCTATGCGACACTATAGCTATTGTGCGGTGACCGGAGAGTTTCTCACTTATTCGATCACCGCGGGCTCTCTCTCCATGCCGCTATCGCCTTCAGCCATTTGTGTGCGCTTGTGCCCGCGTACCACCTGCCCGCTTCCGCTCTAGCGCCCGCACTTGTCTGCGCTCGCGCCCGCATCTTCGTCTGCGTCCACTCTCGCCCGTAATGTGTTGTGCTGCTCTACGCAGCATGCTGCGCTAAACTCTCTCGCTTGCATGCTCCCTCCAGCGCATGTGCCTGCCCTCTGTGCCCACGCCTGCGTCCTTGCTCCCGCGCCATCAGACGACGCTTGCGTTCGCCAGACGGCTTAAACGCCCACGCTCTCTCTCTCACAGCCACTCCCTCACTCTCCAGTAGACACACACACAAACACACACCACACTTGTACACTCACACACACTTGTACACACCTATATAAACTTATATATATATACATATATATATTTATATATATATACATACATATATATATATATATATATACATATTCATACCTATACAACTATATATAAGTATCTATACATATATACATAAATATATATATATATTTATATATATATTTATACATATATATATATACACATATACATACATATATACATATATATCTACAGATATAAATACATACATACATATATATATATCTATATATATTTATGTACATAGATACTTATACTAATATATCTATATACATATATTACTATATATATATATATATCTATATCTATATAGTTAAATATATATACGTATATATCTAGTTATAAATATAGATATATATATATATCTATATATCTATTTACATACCTATATTTATATACATAACTACATATACACCTATATAGTTACAGCTCTATCTATATATATACACATATATATTTATATATATATCTATATATATATATATTTACATACATATCACCTACTTTCATCCATACGCACTAATCACTCCACCACGTGTTATGTCATGGGAATATCTGCACCAGTTGTTGATATTCTCCGATACCCTCGTAAAGGAAGCGCCTCCGCACACACTCCACACATTCATCCTACACTCCACGCGGTACTTCGTCCTGTTGGTTGCGTCTTCCTAAATGTCGATCAACTTGACACTGTGCTACACGCCATTTCCACCTCCACCCCCACCTCTCTATATATATACCTGTATATATATATAGACTATATTTATTTCTTTACAAGCAACCTCTATTTCTCTTTTGTTTCCTGCTGTTAAAAAGATAAAAAAATAGTAAAAGAGAAAAGATAATTGTTATCTTGCAGGTACTCGGTCTTGCGAGTAGCAGGACTAGTTTTTGGAACACTAAATTGGCTCAAAGCCAAGGACCTGATTTTGAAGGTGTACCTCAAGGACAAAATTATCAGCAAAAAAATCTTAAATAGAAAAAAAACCAAAAACATAATAAACGCACGGAAGAGATTCGTTGTAGGAAAGGTGTAGAAACTTATTCACCTTTAATCCCCGCCTCCCTGAGTTCGACCCTGGGCCTAAAAGTGACCAAGATAAAATTAAGTAGGCCAGGTTAAAAATTTTGTAGAAGGATGGTTAGGCTCGATTTAGGTTAACCACTATACTCACTTCAACGATAATTTCACGATATTAACACAACTTATCCGAGCCTATCGCACTGCCCCATTCCCGTTCTTCCTGTTTTGTCCTCCTTTATCCTGCTCTGTTCCTCGTCTTCCAGGCGTCGTCCTGTCTAGCTCGTCCTCCAAGCGATCGTCGAGGAGGATATCTCTCTCCCCATTCTTTTTACTGCTTTCTAGAGTAGATTTACTACTTTCTAGTGTAATCATTTTCTGCTTTCTAGTCGGAATGGGTAGTGTAACGAACAATCTCTTTGATAATGAATTCCATGTTCATTCTACATCCCTTTTTGATTTTTGTTTGTAATATTCTCTCTCTCTCTTCTACTTATTGTAAATAGATAGGTAGTTTCTAATTAATTATTCTGCTTCGTGACAAATAAAACAAATGCGTATTTTTAAATCAAATGTCCGCCTCCTTGAGTTCGACCTAGGATTTCTATTCCGGTATAAATTTTATTTATTGAACATGAGTTATTCGCTTTCAAACTACAACGATAGTTTTTCAAAACCGAATCCGTTAACGTAGTAACTCATAGCTTCAACACTTATGGAGAAGACTTTTGATGAGAGAAGAGTGGCAAGTGAAGATGGCTGGAGTAATGTGGTGTGTGTGGCATGCTCGGAATGAGTGTTTGTTTAAAGGGAGTTCTATAAATCTTGGGAACATTTTTAGGGAGTGTTGGGGATTTGTAAAGGAGTGGAGTGATTCATTGTAATTCTTTTAAAGAGTTTTGAATAAAATGTTCCTAGTCTGCTATTATCATCGATAGCATTCCTCATTTTTTCAAAAAAAAAAAAATTAAAATTACCTGCTTCCTGAGTTTGAGACACATGATCCATCATATTTGTTACAACTTGAGGTGAATGTAGTTGGGAGCTAATAGGTCCCTTTTTGCTTCTTTTCCCCTTATTTTTCGAGAAGGGAAAGGGACCACCAACCATACATATCATTGTCATCGCCAATAGAGATATCATGAATGCCATAACTGTAGACAAAATATATAACAAAATAATAATAGCTGTAAAGTTAAACTACTAATGTCTATGCATTTTACATCTAAGATGATACTGTATATATTTATATTATTTAAAACAAACATAATAATCCATTAAATAATTTAAAACAAAAAGATATGCTGGTTATGAGAGTAGTGTGTGATCTCCTTTTGATAAGAGGATAGTTGTTCTATATTTTCAATAAGATGTGATGATGATATCTGCGGGGTTGATATTTGCAATTTATATTAAGAGCTTAAGGAGTTAGATGGTCTATGTGTTTCAAGATAAATTTCTGAAGAGATGATGATTTTTTAGCTATTTCATCTATTTAATTTCTTTCAGCATTGCCAAGTTCTTGATGAAGTGGAATAGAGTGCTAATGAATGAGGGTTTTTTTATTTAAATTGGCCATGGATTTCTCCCTTTTTGACAAAAACTTTGATGTGGATGAGTTGAGGTTTTGATTGATCTCCAGGAATTTCTAACAACTTCACCAAAGATGATCAGTTAAACTATCTTGGTTTGAGGTCGAATTTGATTATTTTTAGAAAATACATTCACGTCCTAATGTTTTTTGGTCCAATTAAATTCTAACAAATTTTGCTTATCTCCTAATTCTTACAATATGTCTATTCCTAAGAGAAGTAAACTTAATTTATTTAGTACTAGTGCAGTGTAGTTTGGAGTATCTAGTCAAGTAGTTGAGTGGAATTTGCAATGATTTGAAAGAAATAGCAATCTTTTTGGAAGACTAGGATGATAATGATACTTTTGTCCCTAAAAGATTTCACTTCATGGCCCAGTTGGGATGTTAAATTGTAGAATGTAGGTTTGATTATATTTCTACATTTCAAATGTTTCTTTCTGTTACTTACCCTTCTTTTCAGAACCCTACTATTGAAATTGTGTGCTTTCTATGTTAATACTTGATGTTCTACTTTTTCTAAAGTCATTAAAATTTGTTTTCAATAAAAGGGACAAAATAGAAGCGTAAATACCCCATAAGGCAAAGGAAAAACATATATTACCAAGAAATGGGAAAAGATATAGCCCACATAAATTGGTAAAAAGACATTGCATGAATGGTTAAACGCGTAGTTCATTCAAAAAGGTACAATTTGGAGCAACAAGTTCCGTTGAATCTAAGGGTTTAATTCTACCAAAAATTTGGCAGAGTTTCCCCAGTTTATGGGACATTTTCCAAATTCCTGTACCTACAATGAGAACCTATGCATGCATACCAAAAAAAAAAATATATGCATATACAGTGGGTACACTCCACCGCCAACACAAGAGGGCGAAACCAAATCAGGAAAACAAGTGGGTACACCCCACTATGGTGAACAGTAAAAACATGAAAAAAACAACAGAAAATAAAACTAAGATGTTTGGAACACATAAGGATTTTCATCAAGGAACCAAAAATCATATCTCTTTAAGAGTCCAACGTCATAAATAAAGCCACACTATGCATGGTACATCATTCACCACCATCAACAATATATATTACATACAAGTAAAAGTCCTTTTTACAATCATTTGCTTGAAAGATATCTTGTGAGTTAGAGGGATATCCCATGGGGTACTTGATGAGAGACTCATCATGGCTCCTAATTGACACTAATTAGCTAGTTTCCTTAGCTAATTACTTAAGAATTACGTTAAATATAGGGTTAATTATAATATAGGGGTTAAATATTAAGGACCTGCAAAATAAGTTAAAAATACATAATTATGGCTTAATTAATATTAATATAAGTTTAATTAATAATTTGGACTCAAATCAATAATAATCAGCTATATATGAAGTAATTAATTTAACCCACTTAATTTAATGACCTAAGTATGTAATTAACCTAATTAATCATATCATTTATATAAATATAGATAAAAAGGTAAAAGCATAATTTCAAGGCATAAATATATTATTTACATTATTTAGATAAAAGTTGAAAAATAAATAAATTAAAATAAGCCTAAAAGCTCTCTGTTTACATTTAAGCCCTTAACTTTTATTTCAATTAAGTCCTGTTATAATGATTAGATCCTTCTTAATGTGCATTTATGCCCCTGTGTACACACGTCTTCTTCTTCAACGTTGGACGGTCCTGGATCTCCAGTTTCCACACTTCAGATCATCGACCATCTAATGTCGTACAACCACCAAACTTGCCGCTGTAAGTCCGTTCACCTCCATCTCTTCATCCAACAATCCAGATCTTCTTTAAATCCTAATTTCCCTAAGTGAGTTAGCTCACCGGTGTCGAAGAAGACGTTGGTGGTTACAATAAACCTAAACACCTAACCATCCAACTACCTCCTCCTTTGCCCTCTCCACCTATAAATGCCCCATCTTACCTCCGATCTCCGTTAGCAACCCCCTTCCCACTTCTCCCACCAAGGTTGCTCATAGGCTATTCTTCCTCCACCTACGATGACTTCCAACTCCTTCCTCCAGACTTCTCTGAGGAGATTGACTTCCTCCTTTTCTCCGCTATCCTCCGCTGCGTCTCTGAACGGGGCTACAACCTCAGCGACACTCTCTACATCACATGTTCTCCTCCGCCAGAGCTCTGACCTTCCCTTCTGATTTCCTCCTCCATCATGAGCCATCGACGAAGTTCTTCTTGTCTTCTTCGTCCAGGTAATAGTAGATTAGCTAAGAGTGAAGTCTAGATTAGTTTAATGAAGTTAGATAGTTAGTTTAGCATAGTTTCATGCAGATTCCATGTCATCGTTTCCGACTCCGGTAAGTTCCTTTGAGTTTAACCGGAATCTTCTTTTGTCATTTAAAACCACCTATCACCCTTTAATCCTGTTCCTGATCATTTCTACACACTCAATTGCATGATTTAATCACCTAATCGTCTAATTTCATCACACATTCAATTGAGATCTTTCGTTGTCCATGGCAAAGTTCTCAGAGTAGATCCACAGTCATCTGGGGTCCTCCATCACTTAGTCATCACTTATGGGCCCCGTTCCACTTTATAATTAAGCCTATTATACATTATACACAATATGCCTAATTTCCATTCAATCTCTGAGTTTGTTATCATTGGCGAACTTAGAGGAGTTTCTTCATCCAATTACACACACATGGATCATCGCCATACTTCGATTCATTTGAGTGAGAGAATGTTTCTTGAGTCCATTTAAACTTAAGAGGTTCAGTAACACATTTCTTGATAAATCTTTGCTTTCTGAGCTTCAATTGCTTTAATTCACATGTTCTTGAGGTTCTTACAACCTTAGGAATTGTTCAAGACCCTTCTTGAAGCATTTCTTGGAGATTCACTCTCCAGTCCCCGAATTGACCTTCATCGGAGCTCCAGCGAGCTCTGGTGAGTTGAATCAGAGCCACAGTCTTCAGAACTTCATGAGAAGCTCCAGAACTCTTTTTTATGAATTAAGGGTTAGATTTGGATAATTAAATCTAAATTTTGATGTTTGAATCATTCTTATGGGCTTTGTCTTCTCCAACTCCGTCAGAGTTGGAGAGGCATTGTAGTTGAGGTTTAAAACTTGGAAATAGGTTCTAAAGCAAGAGAGGATCATATAGAACCTAATCTAATCCTTTCTATGGTCTAGCAAATTTTAGAATGATCTGACGAACAACTCACCTTTAGACCTCTGGCGATGAGCTCGAAGCTTCCTTTAGAGTATTCAAAACACAATTTTGAGGTGTGTAGTAAAATCCTTAGGTTGAATTGAGTTTGTTTAGACCTTAAATTTGATTAGAATTGGAGGAATTTGGAAAGTCAAATTTCAACCTTCGGAAGTCAATATAGAGCTATTCTTGAGAAATTAGATACTGAATCTTTGATTTAAAGATAGATTTGAGTTCCTATGATGATTTAGAATCATTTAGAATAGGTTTGATCGAGTTTCTATGAAAATTTCATTATCTGTGCATGTTGGGTCATAATTCGAACCCAAAGTTGTTTAGAAACTTTTGGTGGAATTTAACATCAATATTTGCCTAGAACCAGCATATTGCATCTTCTGAATTGATTTAGATATGTTCTATACCAATAAAGTAACTTATTGGTATCGCACGATCATACGACCTATCAACTCATGGATCGAACTCGAATCTGCATTCCTTAAGATGTTCTTTCCTATAGGTCACACCAATGCCCTTAGGCGAGCCATCACTACCTTTACTCAAAACCAAGGAGAACCGATTCATGAAGCATGGGAGTGCTTCCATGAATTGCAAAGGAAATGCCCACAGCATGACATCCCTCGTTGGCAACTCATGCGCATCTTTTATTATTGTTTGCAAGAGAGCATTCGTAACTTGGTTAATGCCTTTTGTGGAGGGAATTTTATGAATCACGACGAAGAATTCTCCTCAGAACTGTTTGAAGGGATGGTGGAAAACTCGATCAATAATGCCTCAATGTCCCAATTCACGCAAGGAAACCTGCACCAAAACCCGCACCAAAATTCACATCATAAGGGCATACACAAGATTGAAAACCCATCCAGTTCAAGGGATTTAGAGATTATAGCTGAGAAACTGGACAAAGTTGACATCATAGCGAAGCATCTCATTGAGGTCCATAACACATTGGAGACTCTTACACCTCTACTCGCTATGTAGAATCCAACCCATTTCCCTATTTTGCAAATTCCCACGGGGAGGGAATTTGTGAATAATCTAGATTTGAGAGATCCTTTTTTCGTGGATTTTCTCCCTACTCATTCGCCTACCCAAGGAGGGAACTTTGTCCCATCATTCCCACCTCTTTCCCCACTTCCAACATTTACAGAAAATACGGCATATCCTTATGATTTACATGCCATTCAGGGATACAAAACATGATCAAACCCATATTCTAACACATATAATCCTAGTTGGCAAAACCGTCATAACTTCTCTTGGTCTGATTATTTCCAAAGCTCACAATATCTGAATCAGACTCGTCAAAACCCACCTATGTTGCCATTTCACCAATAGCACACGAGGCCCATTCACGTGAGTACGTAGAACTACTTGGGGCCAAATAGAGATACTCAGCTCGATTAGATTTTGCGAGCTATAACTGAGAGCTAGCACCAGAATGCTGAGGCTCTCGTTGAGATCCAACGGTAATGTTCAGCATAACTGGTTTATCTTTGGGGCCAAATTACGCAGTTAGCTAAATCTCATCAGCTAGGGTCTGTTCCATCCTAGCCAGTTTCAAACCCTAGGAACATTCAAAATCCTAGGTAGAACCTATGAGGTCAACATTCGACTCAGGGACAAGCACATTTTGTGAATCAAATTCTCCTGAATAAAAATCAAAACCCGCCCTTTGCACCTCTCGATTACAAGTAACTGAATCAACAACAGTCATTTCCAAATCAAATGAATCAATCTTTGTTACCAAATCCATCTTTCCAGAATCAAGCTTCCACATCTTTTGCTTCCTCTTCTCATGTGGGTATTAACTTTGTTACAACCCACCGTGGGACTTCCACTAGGGACCCCGTAGATCAACATTTACAATCTCCAGACCCTAGTACATCTAGAACAACTCTTGTTTCTACACCTGTAAGAGGTGATTCACTTGATCCTGCTATTCTTGCTGATTCCTGTGATCAGGGTAACCCCTTAGTAGAATAGGGTATCCAAGTCCCATTCCCAGAAGCATTGAAGAAATCTAGGAAACAAAAGAAACCTGTTGCAATAGATGAGAATTTAATTAAGGTTTTTGAGCAAGTTCACATTAATATCCCACTCTTTAGATGATATGAAGCATATTTCGACTTACGTGAGATTTCTTAAGGAATTATGTATTGCTAAGCGTAAGCCGAAGAAAGGAAGCACTGTGGTACTCTCTGAGCATGTGAGCTCAATTATTTCAGGTATGCTTCCTTTGAAAAGGAAAATCCAGAATCTCCACTTATTTCCTGTATAATTAGGGATCAATGCTTTGATAGAGCCCTCCTTGATTTAGGAGCCTCTATTAACCTTATTCCATCCACCTTGGTAGTGAAATAGAAAACCTTAAGTCTACCAATGTAACTTTACAATTAGCGGATAGATCTATTAAGTCACCAAGGGGAATTTTCGAAGATATTATAGTTAGAGTTCGGGACTTCCACTTTCCAGTGAATTTCATTGTATTTGATATGGAAGTACCCAAACGCATTAGAGATACCCCAATTATCTTAGGGAGGCCCTTTTTGGCCATTGCAAAGGCCAACATATATTGTGAAACATGAAAGATGGAATTAAAGTTTGGGGAGAAGACACTTAAACTTGTTATATTTAGTGGTTCTCAAGTATTGGATTGCAAGTGGATCGAGGAAATTAAATCTATTTCTATTCTTGAGGATGAGCCTAGTTCCTTAGAACTAGAAGACCCTTCTTTTGATGTTATTTACCCTCAGGATGAAAGCCCACTATTAGAATCCCTAATCAATCTAGAGGTTGAGTCACTTGACTCATCTTTATCCCTCTTTGTAGTAGAAAATCCTGCCTCAGACTTTGTTGTTGATCCTACTCCAAAGATTGAACTTAAGCCATTTCCTGATACACTTAAGTATGTCTATCTCAAATCTGATCAAACCTTTCTTGTGATCATTAATTCACATCTTTCTGAATCTCAAGAATCAAAATTAATCATGGTTTTGTGAGATCATAAGAAGGTAATCGGGTGGACGCTACATGATCTCACTGGGATTAGCCCCAATTATTGTACTCATTGCATCTATATAGAAGATGGGGGGCACAACCTTCCTGAGAAGCACAACAGCGACTAAATCCAATTCTTAAGGAGGTTGCAAAGAAAGAGCGAATTAAGTGGCTTGATGCTGACATTGTATATCCTATATCTGATAGCCCTTGGATGAGTCCAATTCAAGTGGTGCCTAAAAGGGTAGGACTCACTGTAATCAAGACCAAATCTGGAGAAACCATTCCCACACCAATTGCAAATTCATAGCAGGTTTGCATCGACTATCATAAACTCAACACGGTTACAAAGGACCACTTTCCTCTGCCATTCATTGATCAAATCCTTGAAAAACTCACTGGTAATAAGTTCTTCTACTTTCTCGATGGTTACTCTAGATACAATCAAGTTTCGATTCACCTCAAAGATCAAGAGAAAATGACATGCACTTTCCCCTTCGGAACCTTTACTTTCTGAAAGATGCCATCTAGGCTTTGCAATGCACCCGCAGCTTTTCAGAGGTGCTTACTAGCCATCTTTTTTGAGATGGTAGGTGAATATATGGAGGTAGTCATGGATGATTTTTTTGTCTTCGGTGAGACTTTTGATATCTGCCTTGACAATTTATCAAAGATCTTGAAGCGTTGCATCGAAGTGAATATTGTCCTCAACTAGAAGAAGAGCCATTTTATGGTTCCAGAGGCATTATACTTGTCCATCTCATATCTGAGCGAGGTATCCAAGTATACCGAGCCAAGATCAATCAGATCTCAAATCTACTGATTCCTGACTCGGTCAAGGGCATCTGATTGTTTCTCAGGCTTGTTGGATTTTACAGAAGATTTATTCTCAACTTTTTGAAGATTGCCCAACCACTCATAAGTCTCCTCATGAAAGACACAGTTTTTGAGATGAATGAGGAGTGTATAGCTGCATTTGAGACTTTAAGAGACAGAGTTACACAAGATCCTATTTTGTAACCTCCTGGTTGGAATCTACCATTTGAAATCATGTGCGACTCATCTAATTACATAGTAGAAGCTGTATTAGGATAAAAAATTGAGAAGAATCCCATAGTGATTTACTATGCTAGCAAGAAAATGACGCACAAAGGAATTATACAGTTACGGAGTAAGAGTTGCGAGCGATAGTATTTGGAGTGGAAAAGTTCAGATCTTACATCCTCGGGTCTCAAATTATTGTGAACTCTAATCACTCTGCAATCAAACATCTTCTATCGAAGGACATGAAACCTAGGTTGATTAGATGGATCTTGCTTTTGCATGAATTTGACCTAGAAATTTAGGACAAGGCAGGATGATAGAATGTCATTGCTAACCACCTTTCTTGCCTTCCTTATGAGAGCATCGAGACATCTCCTATCACCGAACACTTTCGTGATGAGCATCTTTTAGCTATCCGTACTGATCTTCCTTGGTATGTTGACATTGTTAACTATTTGGTTAAACATCAATTCCCATCTGACTAGGGCTGGAATTGCAAATCACAACTTAAATAAGAAGCCAACTATTATTTTTGGGAAGATCTATATCTGTTTCAACTATGCAATGATCAAATCATCAGGTGTTGTGTATCTTCCTCTGAGATTGACTCTATTCTCCCCTTTTGTCATGACCAGGCTTGTGGTGGTCATTTGTCGGGACATAAAACCATTGCAAAAGATTTGCAAAGAGGGTTTTATTGGCCTACTCTTTTTATAGATTCATAGACATATTGTAAGGCATGTAGTGACTACCAAACCCTTGGTAGCACGTTGTTCAAAGCGTAGATCGCATTTTAAAAGAGGATTCCATCGTAGTATAGCGTGAAACACGTTGAAGCAAATAAAATTTAACAAAACTGGTGAGTCCGGTCGAACTCAGGGAGGCAGAAAATGACTTGACTATAATAATAATCACTACATATATATAAAGCAAATCAGGTAGTTGATTGATCATTAGTTTGCAAATAAAACTAAGACATGCAATGCTAGATAAGGAATTAAAAATAACTATCTAAACTATCAAAATAAGGGCACCAAGGGTGGTCCTTGTTGGCCTTGTGGAGAGGTCGAGGAGAGAAGTAGCTATACACCAAGGTGGCTTGGTGGATGCTTTAGAAGAAGAGGGAGAGAGCCAGAGAAGAAGAGGTCTGGAGGAGAGGATCTGGAGAGTTGTCTGGAGAGGGTTGGAGAAGAGATGCCTTCATATGGGGGCCCCTGGGGTCTTTTTATAGTAAAAATGAGGGGCAAATCCAGTATTTGACCCTCCAAACTATGCAACAACCTCAGATTGATTAGATTCATCGATCGGGAGATCAATCGATTAGATTTCGCTTTAAAAAGACCTCCAATGCAGTTCTTATGTGCGGATTTAACCTTGTGCTGACACATGGCGCTCTTAGCGCCCTTGGATCGTGATCGCGCAGCTATGTATCGTGCACTCATCACCTCCGCGCTTTAATCTCAGCTGTTCGATCGAAAGATCAGACGACTTAAAAGAGCCGGGCCCACTGCCTTTGAAACTCCTCGCACGTGCGAGCATGCGTTCAGTTGCACGTGATCACGTGCGTGGCTATTTGACGCTCCTTTGCTCGCCACGTGGATGCACCATTGACGTTGATTGGAGATCGGATGGTGTGATTTCATCTGCACTTGTGACCGCTTCCAGTTCACTCTGATTGCATTTTGACCATACGTCGTTCCTTCTCGCGTGAGTGTGCTCTTTGCTGTGCTATGCGTGTGGATTGTCGTGCTTGCCTTTTTTCACTCGGTTGCCCTCAGCCGTTGGATGAAGATCTAACAGTTGAGCGTGGTCCTTCCTTGATGAGGTGTAGCTGTAATGGTGACGTGGCTGCATTGTGGCCATTGGATGACTATCCAACAACCCATAATGCATGAGGAAACTCCTTTAGAGGTTGGGACGGTGCTCTTGGGCAGCTGTGATGGCGTCATCGTGGCTATCCATCTTCTCTTCTTTGTAGATCATGTTGTAGGTCTCCGATCGAGATGATTTTTGCATCGTTGGACTGCGATCATTGATGCAGATCCATACGTGCAGTTGGATTTGGCATTTGAGGTTTGGATTTCCACCTATTTGCCTCTTGTTCCTTGCTCTTCTGTGGACTCCATAGGATGCTACGGGAGTCTGATCGAGGCGATCTCAAAAGCATTGGACTCCCGTCATCATTCTAAGCAGATTTGTACGGTTGGATTTATCATCCGTAGCCCCGAAGTATGTGGAATTGTTATTACCTCTCGATTAGAACCTAATATTGCATTATTTATTACAAAACTAACAAAGCAACTATGATGCAAAGTATGATGCTCATGTATGCATTATGCCTAAGTTAAGCTAGGATCTAACTTAATTCTAGTAGATTAAGACCTATGATTGCTACACAATCACATGTCACGCAGAGACATGATGTCTCTAAACCCAATTATTGTTTGTGAAATCTTTGACATTTGGGGAATAGATTTTATGGGTCCATTTCAGTCTTCTTCTGGCTTAGAGTATATTTTACTCACTGTTGATTATGCTTCTCGTTGGATTGAAGCTGTACCCACATGCACTAATGATCATAGAGTTGTCGTTCCTTTCGTTCAGAGTCATATCATCTCTTACTTTGGGGTACCACGTGCTATCATGTATGATGGTGGATCCCATTTTAATAATGCCCAATTTAGGAACCTACTTAGAAAATATGTGGTCACACATCATATTGCTACACCCTATCATCCCCAAACTAATGGGAAAATCGAGGTCTCTAACTGGGAGACCAAGAAAATCCTTCAAATGACAATCCAACCGGATAGGAAGGATTGGTCTTCCTGATTAGAAGAGGTTTTGTGGGCTTATAGGATTGCCCACAGATACCCATAAGCATGCCACCATACAGACTTGTTTACAGGAAACCCTACCATCTTCCCGTAGAAATTGAACACAAGGCCTATTGGGAAATTAAAGCCTACAATCTTGACCTTGGGAATGCTAGTGATCATCATAGGTTGCAAGTTAGTGAACTTGAGGAACTCTGAAATGATTCCTATGAGAGTTCTAAGTTGTATAAGAAAAAGTTGAAAGCCTTCCATGATAAACACATTTATTGCAAGTCTTTCACACCTGGTCAGAAGGTGTTTCTCTTTGATGCCCACCTAAAACTCTTCCCTGGCAAATTAAGATCCAAATGGATAGGTCCATTTAAAGTCACTAGAGTCTTCGACAACGGAGCTGTCGAAATCACTGAACCCAACGAGAATCAACCCTTCAAAGTCAATGGTCAACGTCTCAAACCTTATCTCGAAACACACATTTTGGATCTTGTTGGAGAATGTTATACACTCCATTAATGTTCTTTAATGTTTACGCCTAGCTGAAGGCATAAAACTTAGACTTGTACATAGCTGTTTCCTATTTTTCACACTTTTATCTACCTTTTCACTTTAGTCTGTACTCTGTCACTTGCTTATTTTCTACTCTTCACTTAGTCCGACTGTCCACTTTGACTAAGGTTAGACTTGAAATTGTCTGCATAGAGATCTTTGATCTCCTCTATGTGACTTCTTCCGTCACGTAATACTAAGTGAAGTGGAGAGTCTTTTTCACCCTTTCTTTACAATGAGGACATTGTAAAATTTTGGCTTAGGGAGGTGTGAAGTGAATCTTTAACTCTAAGTATAATGGTAGATAAAATATGAGAAAAATGTATAAGAATTTAAAAAATTTGAAAATAAATAAAAATTTGAAAATTTGATAAAGCATAAAAAAATATATGGAAAATTAAAAAATATATAAAGAATATGACAAAAATAGGGGGATTACATTAATTTCTTAAGAAGATTTGAAGAAGAAATCATAAATACCTTATTTAAATATTTATAATTAATAAATTAAGAGCTTAAAATTCATAAGGTTAGAAATAAAAAAAATATACACTTATTTATATTGTAAATAGTGTATATTAATAAGAGCATTGAATCCCTACTTTGGACTTTCTCGAATATCTTTTTAAAACACGCATTTGTTTGCGAATTTTGAACGGAATTTTCTTTAGTTGAGAGTCTGAAACCCTATGTGATCTATTTTTCTGTTCTTCATTCTGAAACAAAGTAACTAAGATGTCATTAAACTTTATACAGGACTTAAATTTTAGAAATAAATTGTAACTTTCTTGGTCAATAAGACTAGGTTAGATCCTTCTAATTGTCTAATATCTATTTTTACCACCAAGTTGAGTAAAGAGGCTAGATGCCTAGAGTTGATTAAGTGAAGAGTGACGAGGCGTGTTTCATGAATTAAAATTAGCGATTTGGAGGACCCATCGTCATAGCTCGCAAAACGTGTCTACCAGATAAAATTTTTAACCGAAACTCGAAAAGTGAGTCTCAGGTTAAACACGAGGAGGTGAACGTTTGGTTTTATAAAAATCCATGCTTCATTTTTATTTGTTTTTGGTTATTTTTGTCTTTTCTAATTTTTTTGGTATTTTTAATAGGGCAAGAGATCAAGTCGATGAAATCTAGCTAATCTACTTGCAAAATAAAAAGAAAAGAGAGAGAGAGGAACAATCACATATATTTCTGAATCCAATGTTTTCTACAACTAAGAAAGTAGGAAAAACTACACTAGAAAGCAGTAAAGATAGATAGAGATAAGAAAATCCCCCTCGACGATTGCTCGGAAAATGACTTGCTCTGACATCGCCTGGGGGAAGGTGGTGAGGAGAGGGATGAAGGAGGATAGAGACAGAGGACGGAGGGTAGGGCAGGACGGCGTCGCGGCGATGATCTTCTTCCCGATGGGCGGTGAGAGGACAGCCACGGGATGCTCCACGAATGGGGATGAGGGGAGGGAAAACTATTTGATTTTCTACTCTAGAGAAGCATCTCCGGCTTGGGACAAGCTCTCTCTAGGGCCTTGGAGGTGGTGAGAGGAAGAAAGGAAGAGATGAAGAAAAATGGCAGGGGTGGGGGTCCTTTTATAGTGAAGGAAAGAATCAAATTTGTATATAGGACTTTTAGTGACAATCATAAACGTCGCTGAAGACAGCCTACGTGCCCACCCACCGCTACGCTTGCGCGCATAGGTCGGGCACCTCCACACTTGCACCCACGTGCGCTGTCGTTGCACGTGCGTGCCTCCACGCACGCGCACACACTTGTGCTGCTGGGCATGTGCGAGTGGGTGACTTGGGATGTGCCACGTGGCACGATCTGGGTAGTCCATCTTCTTTCTATTGTAGGGGCTGCTACAGAGGTTGGATTGAGTCGATTTTTACGCTGTTGGGTTGCAATCGTTGACCTGAATCCATTCGCGTAGTCAGATTTGTCATTTGAGGCTCCGAATTACGTCACCTAGTCCCTTGGCCGTTGATCTTCCTCGGACTGCATATGGTGTTACGGGACTCCGATCAAGGAGATTTCAGAGGCGTTGGACTCTAATCATCGTCCGGATTAGATCCGTATGTTTGGATCGTCAATCTAAGGCTCCAAAATAAATCTCCTCTCCTGACTGCAAAAAGGACACAATTAACCTAAAATATACACAACTACTCTAAATGTAGAATGATGTATGCTATGCAATATTTATAATATGGAATGCAAATCTAAGCCTAGGAACATGCATAAATAGGCATTTTAACCTAAATGGATGTGTCTACATCATACTCCCATGACTATCTTTCGCTAGTCCTTAGCAAAATTAAATTGCATGCTATGTATACAAATAGAATTAGGACTCGATCGCTTAGGCTTAAGTCATTTATTAACAATAGAAAATTTCAATTAAGATCCTAAACTACGAAGACTCAACAGTACCTGAGTGTCTGCTAGAATGCAGACCGCCTAAGTCCTCGCCTTATTTGAAAAGGGAATTTTTTTTTTCTTTTTTTCTAATTTTTTTTGGACTTTTGGAGTTTGAGAGTTCCAGGATAACTTTTAACGGCTACTTGACCCGCCCAAGACTCGAAAAGGACTCTAAGTACTAAGCATCTAGTGAAAAGAGTGAAAGACTCACTAGGCGACCGTTAAAATGAACTTCGGGTTTCTACGACCCTAGGTGACCTTGACTAGAGGTTTATCTTTTTGAATGGTAGCTTTCTCCCTACTTTTATTTATGGGGTCAACACAAGGATGAACCCAGTGTATATCTCACCGGTTTATACTACTTCCCCGCTTCTTCCCTAAGTGTTTTGGGAATTATTGTGCATTTTTGTGAGCTGGGCTCTGGACAACCGGTCAATGGGCTGTTACCCATGGCAACTTGCCAGCCATACTCGTGCGGTGAAGTGTGGTTTTATTTGTTTAGTGTTTTTATTTTCTCCTTTTTCTTTTTTTTTTTTTATGTAGGTGGCTTCCCTGATCTAAGATTTACCTAAAGGTAGTACGACAAAAATGGTCTTGTGGCTGGGCTTTGGACAACCGATCGATGAGCTACTACCATCGACAACTTGCCAGCCATACCACCCTAGATAGTTCATTAGCTACCCAATTTTCGAGGAAACCGCCGAAAAGTGTATCAGTGCGAATAGTGTGTAGATGCTTAGACTGAAAATCCCCTCAAATTAGAGGGCGGGTTGATAAGTTGCATACTTATCATCCCAATTTTTTAGCCAAATTAAAATGAATTTGAATTGGCGAGGACTTGAGACTAAGTCCACATTCGAGTGGACACCCAGGCTAATTAAGCCCGAAGACCTGAAGAGTCTAAGTGTTTAGGTCCCCTCGTATCATTTCCTAAAGTTAATAATGCCTAAAAGCTTAAGTTCTCTTCTCCTAATTCTTTTTCTTTTTTGTCTTTTTGAATTTTTTTTAAAAGAAACTAAAAGAAATTCTACGGAGTTAACAAAATGATTTCAGGATAAAGTATCCACCCCCCATGCCTAAATGATGCAATGTCCTCATTGTAAAAACAGAGACATGAAAAGGGTGGAGTAAATAGAATATCACCTGAATTTTGTGACAACCCAACCATCTCCGCAGAGAGAAGAGAGTATACACATGCATTAAGTTTAATGCCTTCATCTAGGCATAATATACATACAAAGAAGAAGTTGAGAATTCACAAGTGAAGGTCAGAATCAAAATCAAAAGGTTGATCCTAAAACCCGTCAGCAGAAGATGTCTACAGACATGAACAGATTATGATGTAGACCCATGCCCTAGGGTCGAGTGGTTCTAAGGTTCCGGATGAAAATCACCAAGAACCTAAGATTATTGTGTTTGCGGGGTCGAGCCTGCAGTTTTGTGGTATGCAACCCAAGACCAAAGTGTCGGACAACGGGTAAAGATGGTTCAATAGGTTTTGATGTCCACTTGACATTCAGCTCAGAAAAATAATCAATTATTACGAGGTTAGGTTGCACATGAAAGATATCGTAAGGGTCTTGGTAGAAAGTAGGTGGTTTCAGGTCCATAGGAATCCTTAGATCCAAAATCAAAGTTCCCTAAGAATTAGCCTCCCAAATTTTTATTTCAACAATTCTATTCTCCAACATCAAGGTTTCTGGGACCTCCAGATCATTGTACACCTCATCTAAAATACCCAAGTCCAATAATTGTGGCTCAATCATGATTGACTTAGGTGATCTCAAGAATATCATAATTCAGCCCTTTAGGGTGTTGTTGAGGAATGGGGCTACTGATTGAATCATCAAGATTTGAATAGTCCAAGTTAGCCCCAACATGATCATAATCTTCAATGATCAGGCTATCAAATAGTTCTTCATGCTTCTTGAGCTCGATTGTCTCACTAAAATCCTCTTCCTTAAGTTCAAGTGAGACTTCACCAAAAGATTCTTCACCGTCAGAGTCAAAGAATTCATGATCCTCATTTATATATGTCTCAAAATCGCATGTCATTTCCTGATTCATAGAGACATATTTTTCCTCGCTCCCTAGCTCGGGGATCTCAGGTGAGAAGCTTGATTCATCCTCAAAGGGTTGCTCTAAACCAACCTGGTCATCTCCAATCTCAGAAATTGATCCCCCTCGACCGGCGCCTGAGCGGGTTCAGACATTGGCTCCCCTGAAGGGGGTTCATCTTGAGAATCATCCCAAGATTTGACTAGGGCAACCACAAATTTCACCCTCAACCTTGACAACTTCCTAAGAAGAAACTCACCCAGGCCCCTATCACTAACATTTTGAAGCAAATCGAATAAAGAGCTATTCAACTTATCAATCATTTTTATCATAGGCTCTAATGCTTCAGTGCATGGTGTTGGCTGAGCTTCTAAAGATTGTATAGTGTTCCTCAAATTAGCCAACACCCTATCCTGGATCTGGTTCACCTGAACCCACTGGTTCGATTCAGGTTTGGGTGGGTTTGGGTTAAATCTAGAGGAGTCAAGATGTCGAGGTTCTTGGGTCCCTCCCTGAAAGTAGGTCATTTTAGGTTGTTCAAAGGATGGTGGTGACCTATATTCAGTGGAATATTGGGGATGGTAGGTGTTATAATCATTATATCCTTCCTGATTGTAGATCGAGTTGGTTTGGCCATCAAAGGATGGAGATCCATAATCATTGTAGGTTGGGAAGGATAGTAATCATAGTCTTGTTGTCTAGGGTTAGGACTTGGACACTGAGGTTCGTATTCATACCCCAATCAAAATCATCCCAGCTAGTGGATGGGTAATTACAAGTCAAGTCGGAATAGTAATCATCTTAGGGATAAGTGGTGGTAGAAGGATAGGATTGGAAATGTGTGAAAGATGTGGAAGGATACATTGTGGAGGAGGGAAAATAGAAGAGAGAAAGGTGCCCTGTAGTACAATCAACCAAACCTGTCCTTATGTGGGCAGCCTAAAGACCTACAGACTCCTAGGACCCATCTTGAGATTATTAATGATTTGGTCTACTTTTATCCGATCAATCCAACCAGTTAGAAGGAGGGATTGGGGAGAAGGTTCTTCCTTTGGCTTACTCCTCCGGTTCCTAGTGTACCCCCCAGCCGTGGTTGTTTGACAGTACTCTCCTAGCTAGACATCAGATGGACCAACAGAAGCAGATTAATTGAAAAAAATCTCAGTCTGAGCCCCGAAGAGCGAATCAATCCTTAAGGCCAACGTCTACTCAGTTTTAGTTAGGCTTGGGATGATTGTGCTCTTGGAATGTGATGGGCCCTTTAGATGGGTTGTTCCCTTAATGATTAATTCAAATGTGTGTGCGTGCGCAACAAGGGTTTACAAACAAGGTTATTTGATGATGTGTCTTTTAGGGTTCAACCTTGTTTAGTAGCTTTTAGGGTTTAATCTTTAGGTGTATTCAATCAAGGTTCAGTAGAACACTCCAAGTTTTGAAAGCACGGGTGGTGATATATTCCTTTAGAAATTAGAAAAAATGTGGAGTGCCTGGTTCAGTCCTAAAAACCAACCCTAAGAGGCAAGCTACTTGATGGATCAGTTTTAAATTGAGTGGTGTGGCTCAAACAACTCAAGCAATTGGCCTGTTGCACCACTTAAGGCACACAAGAATATTTGACCTATTCAGATTTCTACTCACTTATTTGTGTGTTGAGTTAAGTGTACCAGGTCCACAGGTCAAATCCCGATTAAGTGGTAGAATCGATGTGATTGTGTGCCTTAGGTGAGAAGTTGTGGGTGTTAAGTGTATAGCTTTAAGAAAATCCCACAAGAGAAGAGTATTTTCTTTTTGTTTTTCTATATATGCGGGGGTGAGATGAGTGGAGGTGGTAAACAAACAACCAAATCTATCTTAGGGTTTATAAAAAGCACCTAAGTTGATTTGGGTTTGAGTTATTAGTGTGGTGAAATGAACTAGTGGGTGGGGGAGGTGGGGATAAACTTACAAAACCTTCATCCGCACTTTTCTCCGATCTAACTGCATTGGCTTGCCTCGGAAGAGTACTTGCAATCACAGTAAGATTAGAGAAAAAGTGAGATAAAAGTTAGGTAAGGTAGAAAAAATGCGAGAAAAACCAAAGAGCGTTGCCTCCCCGACAACAGTGCTAAAATGATGCAGGTGCGTTTCGCAAATTCAAATTAGCGGTTTGGAGGACCCATAGTTGTAGCTTGTAAAACGTGTCTATCAGATAAAATTTATAACCGAAACTCGAAAAGTGAGTCCCAGGTCCAACACGGGGAGGCGAACGTTTGGTCTTATAAAAATCCACACTTCGCTTTTATTTATTTTTTGTTTGTTTTATCTTTTCTAATTTTTTTGGTATTTTTAATTGGGCAAGAGATCAAGCCGATGAAATCTAGCTAATCTAGTTGCAAAATAAAAAGAAAAGAGAGAGAGGAACAATCACATATATTTTTGAATCCAATGTTTTCTACAACTAAGAAAGCGGGAAAAACTACACTAGAAAGCAGTAAAGATAGATAGAGTGAGAAAATCCCCCTCGACGGTTGCTCAGAGGACGACTCGCTCCGACGTCACCTGTTGGAAGGTGGTGAGGAGCGGGATGAAGGACGACGGAGCTGGAGGATGGAGGGTGGGGCAGGACGGCATCGTGGTGAGGATCTTCTTCCTAAAGGGCGGTGAGAGGACGGCCATGGGTTACTCCATGAATGGGGATGAGGGGAGGGAAAACTATTTGATTTAATACTCTAGAGGAGCATCCCAGTCTTGGGACAAGCTCTCTTTAGAGCCTTGGAAGTGGTGAGAGGAAGAAAGGAAGGGATGAAGAAAAATAGGAGGGGTAGGGGTCCTTTTATAGTGGAAGAAAGAATCAAATTCATATACAGGACACTTAGTGATGGTCATAAACATCGCTGAAGATCCACCGCAAACGTCGCTGAAGACTGCCCACGCATCCACCCACCGCTGCGCTTGCACGTGCTCTGCACGCCCTTGTCGTGCACTTCCACGCATGCACCCACATGCGTGGCCGCTGCACGTGCGTGCCTCCACGTGCCCGCATGCATCCGCGTTGCTGGGCGCGTGCGGTGGCACGTGCATGCACGTGGGCGACCTGGGTTGCGCCATGTGGCACGATTTGGGTCGTCCATCTTCTTTCTGCTGTAGGGGCTGCTACAAAGGTCGGATTGAGTCGATTTTTGTGTTGTTGGGCTATGATCGTCGACTCGAATCTGTCTGCATGGTTGGATTTGTCATTTGAAGCTCTGAATTATGTCACCTAGTCCCTTGGGCATTGATCTTCCTCGGACTACATATGGTGCTATGGGACTTCGATCAAGGCGATTTCCGAGGCGTTGGACTCCAATCGTCATCCTGATCAAATCCGTACAGTCGGATGGTCAATCCAAAATAAATCTCCTTCTCTCCTGACCATGAAAAGTACACAATTAACCTAAAATATACACAACTACTCTAAATGCAGAATGATGCATGCTATGCAATATTTATAATATGACATGCAAATCTAAGCCTAGGAACATGCATAAGTAGGCATTTTAACCTAAATGGATGTGTCGACATCAAAGAGTTAGTAGAATCCTTAACCATAAGGTCTAACGAGCTATAGTTAGGTTAATCAATCGAGGACATTCAGCTAGACTTGGCGGGTTGCGTGTTGACAGATCCTGTGGGTTGATACTAATGGTTTAAGGGACCTGAGAGTGAAAGGCTTTGTTGTCCACACTCTAGTTTGCAAGCTAATTAACCTAAGTGTCCAATCCTCAGACACATTAGAATTATCTTGCTGGCATCTGAGACCATGAAAACATAAAGGTTAAGAGATCGATTCTAAATCCTCTTTAGTCCAAGGATTTCCGCGGGACAGCTCTTGAAAGGGTAAAGGATGTGCCACTCACCTAGAAAAAAGACTTGGAGAATTTACTTTTAGTAAGAAAAATGAGGAGGGAAAAAACCAAATTTATTGAAAGAAATTATTATATACACCCTACAGTTAAGCTTCTCGCTACAAATGCATGCTTATGCAGTTTTTATCCACCAAATAATGCATGTCACTACATATGGATGCTACCCCTTCCTCCATCCGTGAAAAGACCTTGCTACATATGGTTATTTTAACCTATAGAAAATGGATTGGAAAAATATGGAGATAATATATAGGAATAAGAGACCTAGTGGTTCACCAGGGAAATATATGCCTAAAGCATTGACCTCGGAATAAAAACGGGTGAGGAGAAAGCAACCAAATCTGAGTAAGGCCAAGCCAAAGGATTGAATTGGAATAACCTAGATTTGAAATTGATGTCTTAAAATATGAATTTTTGCAACTTCGGATGCCTATAGGATGAGTCTACTTCATGAGCATGGATGCTTTAAACTCATAACTACTAAACCTTTTAGTGGGTAGTGAAGCTTAAGAAATCGGATTTTGGAGACTACCGGTTGAGGCCTAAAGGGGACAGATTGACAAGACCCTATGTTTAGAAGTCTATCCATGATGTTGTGGATTGGTTGGTTTAGGGATTTTACTCTTCTCTGAAGTTGGCTAATAAAGGGCATTTAGTTGAATTACAAAAGCTTAGGTTGGTAAAAATTGGATTTCACGAACTTAAGGACTAACCTATGTATATTGAATTTTTGAGTTAGAATTTAACTTCCAGTCTTTGAGTCTTGTTACCTTAGTTATCTTAACTTCTTTGATCTTTAGTGTTTGGAGTGGATACAGAGAATAAGTGGGCTTTTAATGTTCTGATTAGAAAGAAAATTCCGTCGAGATTCTGTTTTTACGAATATGTATATTTTGAAAGATATTTAGGGTTTTGAGTAAATTGCAATAGGATTCCCACTAATGATCTATTTATTTATGGATATTTATTTAAAATATAAAAATATAAAAATACAAATACTAAAAACATTTCGACTTAAGCATTCATTTACTGTAGAGTTATTTATAATTATTTAATCACCCTAGTGCTTAAATCATCATATTCTTGGTTAATTTTGCTAGGGACTAGCAAAACCTTGGCTTGGGGGTATGATGATAGATTTATCATGGCTCCTAATTAACACTAATTAGCTAGTTTCCTTAGTTAATTACTTAAGAATACTTTAAATACAAGGTTAATTATAATATAGGGGTTAACTAGGAAGGACCCGCAAAATAAGTTAAAAATACTTAATTAAGGCTTAATTAATCTTAATATAAGATTAATTAATAAGTTGGACTCAAATCAATAATAATTAGATATATATGAAGTATTTAATTTAACGTAATTAATTTAATAACCTAAGTATGTAATTAACGTAATTAATCTTATCAAGTATAAAAATATAGTTAAAAAGTGCAGAAGCGTAATTTCAAGGCATAAATGTATTATTTACATTATTTATAATAATATATAAAAAGTTGAAAAATAAATAAATTAAAATAATCCTGAAAACTCTGCTTACATTTAAGCCCTTAACTTTTATTTCAAGTCCTTTTATAATGATTAGGTCATTCTTTATTTGCATTTATACCCCTGTGTACGCACGTCTTCTTCAACATTGGATGGTCCTGGAGCTCCAGTTTCCACACTTCACGATCACCAACCATCTGACGTTGTATAGCCACCAAACTTACCATCGTAACTCCATTCACCTCCATTTCTTCATCCAATGATCTGGATCTTCCTTAACTCATAATTTCCTTAGGTCAGAAAGCTCACTGGCATTGGAGAAGACGTTAGTGGTTACGATGAACCGAAACACCTATCTACCTAGATACCTCCCCCTCTACCCTCTCCTCTACTTATAAATACCCCATCTTACCTTCGATCTCCATTAGCAACCCCCTTCCCACTACTACCATAGAGGTTGTTCATAGGCTATTCCTCCTACACCTCTGACGACTTCCACCTCCTTCATCCAGTCTTCTTCGAGGAGATCAACTTCCTCCGTTTCTCCATCTCCGGATGAGGCTACGACCTCAGTAACACTTTGTACATCATCATTCCTCGTCTGCTGGAGCTCTGACCTTCCCCTCTGATTTCCTCCTCCGTCACAAGCCATCGATGGAGTTCTTCTGGTCTTCTTCATCCAGGCAATCGCAGATTAGCTTAGAGTGAAGTCTAGATTAGTTTAGTGTAGTTAGGTAGTTAGTTTAGCATAGTTTCATGTGGATTCCATGTCATCATTTTCAACTTTGGCAGGTTCCTTTGAGTTTGACCAAAGTCTTCTTTTGTCATTTAAAACCACTGATGACCCTCTAATCTTATTCCTAATCATTTCTACACAGTCAATTGCATGATTTAATCACCTAATTGTCTAATTTCATCACACATTCAACTGAGATTTTTTGCTGTCCATGGTGAAGTTCTTATAGTAGTTCCATAATCATCTGGGGTCCTCCATCATTTAGTCATCACTTAAGGTTCCTGTTCCACTTTATAATTAAGCCTATTATACATTATACACAATATGCCTAATTTCCATTCAATGTCTGAGTTCGCTGTCAATGGCGAACTCAGAGGAGTTTCTTCATCCAATTACACACACATGGATCATCGCCATACTTTGATTCATCTTTACCCTCGCTCAATTGAGTGAGAGATCATTTCTTGAGTTCATTTGAACTTAAGAGGTTCAATAACACATTTCTTGATAAATCTTTGCTTTCTGAGCTTTAATTGCTTTAATTCACATATTCTTGAGGTTCCTTGCAACCTCAAGAATTGTTTAAGATCCTTCTTGAGGCGTTTCATGGAGATTCACTCTCTAGTCCCTAGAATTGACCTCCACCGGAGCTCCAGTGAACTCCGATGAGTTGAATCATAGCCACAGTCTTCAAAACTTCCTGAGAAGCTCTAGATCTAAGTTTTGATGTTTGAATCATTCTGATGGGCTTTGTCTTCTCCAACTCCAGTGGAGTTGGAGAGGTATTGTACTTGAGGTTTAGAACTTGGAAATAGGTTCTGAAGCAAGAGAGGATCATATAGAACCTAATCTAAGTCTTTTTAGGGTCTAGCAAACTCTAGAATGATTTGATGAACAACTCACCTTTAGACCTCTGGAGATGAGCTTAGAGCTTCCTTTAGAGTATTCAAAACACAATTTTGAGGTGTGCACTAAAATCCTTAGGTTGAATGGAGTCTGTTTAGACATTAAATTTGATTGGAATTGGAGTAATTCGAAAAGTCAAATTTCGACCTTTGGAAGTCAATGTAGAGCTATTCTTGAGAAATTAGATACTGAATCTTTGATTTAAAGATAGATTTGAGTTCCTGTGATGATTTAGAATCATTTAGAATTGTTTTGATCAAGTTTCATTGAGTTCTATGAAGATTTCAGTATCTGTGCATGTTGGATCATAATTGGAACCCAAAGTTGTACAAAATGTTTTTAGTGAAATTTAACATCAATATTTGCCTAGATTCAGCATATTGCATCTTCTAAATTGATTCATAATGGTTTGTACACTATAATCTATCGATTGCATAGTGATGTAGACAAAATTATTGAAGGGTAAAATGCCTAATCATGCATGTTCCTAGGCTTATATTTGCATTTCATAGTATAAATATTGCATAGCATGCATCATCCTGCATTCGGAGTAGTTGTGTATATTTTAGGTTAATTATCTTTTTATGGCCAGGAGGGAAGGAGATTTATTTTAGGGCCTCGGATGGACGATCTGACCGTACTGATTTGATTAGGATGATGATCGGAGTCTAACGCCTCGGAAATCATCTAGATCAGAATCCCATAGCATCTTATGCGATCCAAGGAAGATCAACGGCTAGGGGCAATGTGATATCCTTACGGGCCTCGAATGAAGAATCCAACCATACGGATGGATCCGGAGTGACGATCGCAGTCTGTCAGCACATAAATCACCTTGATCCGAGCACCGTGGCATCCCTTGCAAGCAATGAAGGGTGGACGGTCTAGATGTTGCCACGTGGCACTATCTGGAGCGCCCAAAGTTAACCGCCACATCTCCAAAGGCCTCCCATCAAGGGATCTCAGCCGTTGGATGAAAATCCAACGGTTGAGAGCCCGCCCTCACCACGTGCCCACAATTCCTCTTCGCGACACACACGCAGATGTGGCGCAATGGTGAGGATGAGCTCTCTCAAAGAGTGAGTGCGAGATTGAGCCACGATTTGCCGCGCTCGCTATAGTGCTAGTTGCAATAGGGCTGCTCGATCGCGATCGAGCGGTTGAGATTCCCCACGCATGATCCAACGCCGTCCACTGACGCGGAGGCTCACGCCAGATCACACGCATGCCATATGGAGCATGCATTTAAGTCGACCGTGAGCAGCACTCGCCATCCGATCCTCTCAATCGCACGAGGTGCTTGATTCAAATCAGAGCACGCGCGATCTGCAGGCGCGCCTCGATCGTGCGATGCCTCATCCAATGGCTGCCAGCGCACATGCCAGCGGTGCTAATTTCAAATGCTGGTAGGCGTGCACTCTCCTCTCGCAATCACAACCATCCATGCCTGATCCAACGACCGACGATCGCCGTGCCTATGACAGCTGCAGTCAAGCGTTCAAGCACTAGCCAAGGCGCGTGAATGCTTAAGCGACATCTCTAGCGGGTCTTTAGTGATGTCTTAAATGTCACTAAAGGCCCATGCATGCAAACCACCTCCATTCCACCACTATATAAACACCCCTACACCCCCCATTCCAAAGCATCTCTACCTACTCTACTCTCACCTACTCCTAAGCTCTAGCAAGCCTACCAATGCACCATTAGAGCTTACTCTCAAGCTCCCAAGGCTCCTATTAGTGTAGCGAACCTCTGCCTCACCAAATATTCCTCCATCTTCCCATCCCCATTCATAGGTCACCTTGGAGCCATCCTCCCACCTCTATTCCGGTAGTAGATCATCTCCGCCTTCTCACCTCCATTTCGGAGCAACGCTGAAGCTTTCCTCTACCCGATGTCCTCCTGCATCTCACCTCCGTCATCCCACTTCTCACCTCCTTTGTCCGAGCTTCCGCCAGGCACTGTCGTCTCGTCGAACAGCCGATTCAGGAGTTTTCTTCTCACCTCTCTCTCTTTTTATGCTTTCATAGATTATTGTAATAGACATTCATGCAATATATCATATTTGATTCCATTTCTCTCTTGTGATTGCTTGTCTTTTTATTTCAAAAACAAAAAAAAATCAAAACCTTAAAACACCAAAAAGAAACAAATTTAAGCATGGTTTTCATTCAAAGTAAACGTCGCTTCCCTGTGTTCGACTCTGGACTCCCTTAGATTTTCGGTATAAATTATATTTGATCACGAGTGTTGCAACTACGACGATAGGTTACTCGTAACCCTGATTTCAAACATGCGCAAACACGTCGCGATCATTTTGGTGCCATTACCGGGGAGGCAACGGAATTTACTTTATTGTTTTCTGCGCTTCTTTGCATTTACGTAGCACTAAGCCCGCTTTTCTTTGATCTACTATCTTGCAGGTACCCTAGCATGGAGATCCAAGTGTAGTAGACAGGAGTAAAGTGCGGGTAGAGTGTTTTGTAAGTGTCCCCCACATTTCCCCCACTAGTTCATTTTGCCACAATCATAACCAAGACTTAATCTACTTAGGTGTTTGCATAAACCCTAGGATAGACTTTGTTTGTCTTGTTTGCCACCTTCACCCATCTCACCTACATCTTATATATAAAAAAAAAGATACTTTTTGTGGGACGAATTAATTTACACACTTTATACACCCACATCAAAGGCACACAACCTGACTTGATTTTCATCTACTCAACCGGAATTCCGACTTGTGGACCCAGTACACGAATTCAACACATAAAAGAGTAGAAGTCACATTAGGTTAATCACCTTTTTGTGCCTTAATCGGTGGTACATTTGAGCCGATTGATTGAATTGTTTGGGTCGCACCATCTAATCTAAAAGAGGTTCATTTTGTAGCTGCCCCATAGGATTCAATAACTAGGTCAAGCTAGGAACTCCATATTTTTCTTGATTTCTAAAGGAAAATACTTGAACACGTGCTTTTAAAAACAAACTTGGTTTGCCTCACAAAATTTGGTTGAAAGCACCTAATATTTGAATCCTAAAAGCTATTAAGCAAGATTCGAACTCTAAAACTCACCTCATCATTAATAATCTTGCTTGAAAACCTCTTGGTTGTGCACATTCACACATTCTCAAACAAATCATTAAGGGCACAACCCATTAAGGGCTCATCACATTCCATAAGCACCATTGTCCCAAGCCTAATTAAAATTAAGTAGACGTTGGCCTTAAGGACTGGTTTGCTCTATAGGATCTAGATTGAAATTATTAACGATTAACCTACTTATACTAGTCAATTTGATGTCTAGCTAGGCGAGTAGCGTCAAACCACTGTAGCTGGGGGGTACACTAGGAATCAGAGGTGCAAGCCAAAGGAAGAACCTTCTCCCCAGTCCCTCCTAACTGGTTCGATTGCCTGGACATAAGTAGAGTAAATCATCCATAATCTTAGGATGGATTCTGAGAGTCCGTAGACCTTTAGGCTACCTCATCTAAGGACAGGCATGTTTTCTTGTGCTGTAGGGTTGCCTCTCTTCCCCATCCTTCCGACTTCCTTCCAGTGTATGCTTGGAAGGAGGTCATTGAATCCTAGATTGGAAGGACCTTTAGACCATTCTAGGAGGCAGAGGTT
The DNA here is from genome assembly GCA_037157565.1 of Thalassia testudinum. NCBI lineage: Eukaryota > Viridiplantae > Streptophyta > Magnoliopsida > Alismatales > Hydrocharitaceae > Thalassia > Thalassia testudinum. The sequence goes on from JAZHRO010000080.1 coordinate 3,988,476, forward strand.
GAGCTATAGCCAAGCAGATCCAATGGCAGATCAACAACCACCTCCCCCGCCCCCGAACCAGTAGGAGATGATTAAGAGGCAGTTGGAAGAATTGCAGCAAATGTAGCAATGGTTCTAACGTATGCATGGTCAGGGCGCTCGGCCCTTAAGGGATTTTTATGATCCTTCAAACTATGGGGAACGTCCTAGCATCATGATTCTCGTCGGAGACATAGAAATCAAGTCCCAAGTCTTAAGTTTGATTAAGCACTTTCATGGGCTTGGCTCGGAGGACCCATTCCAGCATTTAGAGGATCTGACCACTTTGGTTCAGACCACCAAAGCAAGGAATGTGAATGAAGAGAAAATGATCATGAGTCTCTTCCCCCACTCTCTCAGGGATAAAGCATCACATTGGTATTGGACCATAGGAAGGTCAATAGAAACTTGGGCTGCTCTTAAGTCGGCTTTCTTGAAGAAATTCTTCCCTATCGGAAGGACCAATGCCTTGCGACGAGCGATTACCACTTTCACCCAGCAGCCGGGGGAATCATTTCATGCTGCCTGGGAGCGATTCTAGGAACTTTTGAGGAAGTGTCCACACCACGAGGTGCCAAAATGGCAACTCGTGCAGATTTTCTATCATGGGTTGGTTGAGCAACTCCGTAATCATGTGGACACTTCTTGTGGAGGCAATTTCCTCAATAGGGATGTAGATAGCCCATACGACCTATTTGAGGAAATGAGTAAGAACTCAATTAATCACACCTCCATGGATGCATTCAACTGGTCCCAACAACCCAGGTCAAGTGCTAATGAGATCCAGGATTCTCATTCATTTGACATGGAATTGATTTGTAATAAATTGGATAAAATGGACTTGGTTGCTAAGTGAATGGAAGAATGGATGTCTAGGAATTCAGGAAAAACTTCTATACCTACTCAATCTCAGAATTCAGGATTCCATTTCTCATGAACTCCCACGGGGCGGGAATTCGTGAACCAACTTGATTCGGCTCAACCTGTGAGCCAGGATTTCTCGGAACCTCATGGGTTCCAAACTGGGGCCTTTGATCCCAGTTTTTCTGATCCTTCCTTCTCTCCATCCTCGTCCTATGACGATGTGTATGCAATGCAGGAGAATGTTAGGTCCAACCTGTATTCCAGTACTTATAACTCGGGTTGGAGGAGCCACCCTAACTTCTCTGGGAAAAGTCAGGGGCAACAGACCCAAACTCGACCTAGCAACTATGCATCTCAAGGACCTTTGGGTCAGGGTCAAGTATGCACCCAATTGCCCCCGAGACCGGTTACTCAGCAATCTTGGAATGTCCAACAATCTGTAGGGCAGGCTGAGTTAAATCGACATATGGTAGAAATGCAAGGGTCCATGCTTCAGCTTATGCAGCAAATGAAGACATCATTGGATAACTTGCAATCTGGGTTAATTGCTAACACTCAACAACCCAGATCTCTACCATCCCAACCTGTACCCAACCTGCGCAATGTGTAAAATCAGGGCAATAAAGCCCAAGGGTATGAGAATCAAAGGGACCCACAAGCACATGCTCAGCTGGTTGAGTAGGGTCCCTTATCATCTTCTTTTTCTGGTTACATGACTGACCAAGGCCCTCCAATCTTCATTAACCCACCTCAAGACCCAAACCCGTATGCCTCTGCAAACTCTATCACCTTGAGAAGTGGAAAGCAAACCTAAGACCCTAAATTACCTCCTAGATGCTAAAACCCTGGGGAGCTTGAGAGAGAAGAGGAGATTGAAGAAGACAATAAGGCCCAGGGATCAGAAATTGAAAATACCACCCATGTCCCATTCCCTGAAGCCCTATTGAAAACCAGGAAGAAGAAAATCCTAGATAGCAATGGGGAGCTCCTGAATTTATTTAAGAGTGTAGAGATCAATATTCCGCTCCTCGATGCTATTAACCACATCCTGGCTTACGTAAAATTTTTGAAAGAGCTATGTACCCAAAAGCGTAAACTGAGGGAACCCACTCTGAGGAAGGTGATTCTCTCTGAGCAGGCAAGTTCCGTGATCCTGCATTACCTTCCTTAAAAGAAGAAAGATCCAAGTACCCCCTTGATCTCATGCATTATTGGGGAATACACTTTTGATAGGGCACTGTTGGTTCTAGGTGCAACCATCAACCTAATCCGAACTTCTCTTTATGAGAGGTTTGGGTTAGGTGAACTCAGGCCAACCTCAGTAATGCTACAATTAGCAGACCGATCGGTCACCACACCGAGAGGTGTTATTGAGGATGTAATTGTCAAGGTCAAGGATTTCTATTTTCCTATAGATTTCATCATCCTTGACATGGATGTACCTAATGATTTGAGGACCATGTCCATTATTCTGGGGCATCCGTTCCTAGCTACCACCAAGGCCAACATAAACATTGAAAGTGGTAGTATGGAGATCGCCTTTGGGGATAAGAAGTTAACTCTGGATATTTTTAAGGTGATATGAGGATTTAAGGATTGTGGATTCATTGAGGAGCTCAAGGATTAGGATCTTGAGACTTGTATGATAATCAGTGCACTCGAGGACTCCACCACCCTTAGCGAACCCAACCGACAACCCTCCGTGGTAGACCTGCCACATCCTGAAGAGGCTATTGATTTTGTTCATTCCCAGCCTCTTCCACTAGATTGTCTTGATGACTCTTCATCAGCATCCTCCCTACCTTCTATTCTAAACCCACCCCAGCTGGAATTAAAACCATTGCCCAAAAATTTGAAATATGAGTTCTTAGGACCTGAAAACACGCTCCCTGTGATTATTAGTGTTGATTTGACTGAGCAAGAATTGAGGTTAATTAAGGTCCTTAAGAACAACAGGGAGGAAATTGGTTGGACCATCCATGACCTTAGGGTGATCAAGCCATCTTATTGTAATCATCATATTTTCATGGAAGATGGATCCTGCCCTTCTCGCGAAATGCAAAGGAGACTAAACCCGAATATGCGAGAAGTGGTCAAGAGGGAGATAATCAAGTGGCTTGATGCTAGGATTATTTACCCAATCTCAGATAGTCCATGGGTTAGCCCTGTTCAGATTGTACCCAAGAAGGTGAGAATAACCGTTACGACTAACGAGAAAGGGGAAACCTTCACCACTCATTCAGCTTTTGCTTGGAGAGTCTGTATTGACTATAGGAAGCTGAACACAACCACTCAAAAGGATCACTTTCCCTTGCCATTCATCGATCAAATCCTTGAAAGGTTAGCTGGGCAAAAATATTTTTGCTTCCTGGATGATTATTTGGGATATAACCAAGTCCCTATCCATCCTGAAAACCAGGAAAAGACAACCTTCACATGTCCCTACGGAAACTTTGCATTCCGTAGAATGCCTTTTGGGCTTTGCAATGCACCTGCGACTTTTCAAAGGTGCATGCTGGCCATCTTTTTTGACATGGTGGGAGAATGTCTTGAGGTATTCATGGGTGATTTCTCCGTTTTCAGAGATTCTTTTGAGTCTTGCCTAGCTAACTTGGAATTGATCCTCCAGAGATGCATCAAAAATGACTGGTCCTTAGCTAGGAAAAGAGCCACTTTATGACTCAGGAAGGTATTGTCTTGGGTCATGTGGTCTCTAGTCGGGGTATTGAAGTTGATAAAACTAAGGTGGATGCTATCTCTAGACTTCCTCCACCCACATCTGTAAAACAGATCGGCTCTTTCCTTGGGCATGTAGGTTTTTACAGAAGATTCATTAAGGATTTCTCGAAGGTTGCTCAACCCTTGAGTAACCTTCTGGCCAAAGACATGCCATTCGAGTTTGATGAATAATGCCATAAGGCATTTGATTTATTAAAAAAGGCAGTCACCTATGCCCTAATGTTGCAGCCACTGGTCTAGACAACCCCATTTGAGATTATGGCTGATGCATTTGATTATGCCATCGGGGTTGTCTTGGGTCAAAAGATTGAGAAAAAGCCCTCTGTGATTTACTACGCTAGCAAGACTCTGGACGAGGCCTAGAGGAACTACACTGTTACTGAGAAAAAATTGCTAGCTGTAGTTTTCGCTTTAGAAAAATACAGGGCTTATCTATTAGGTTCTTGTGTCTTCATCTATACCGACCACTCGGCCTTGAAACATCTCTTAGCCAAAAAGGATGCCAAACCCTAGCTTATTTGCTAGATTCTACTGCTTCAAGAATTCGATCTTGAAATCAGGGATAAAGTTGGGGCACAAAATGTAGTGGCAGATCACCTCTCGAGAATCCTAATTGATTCTCCTCATTTGGATGTCCCAATCTCTGATACTTTTCTGGATGAAACTATCCTTACAGTCTTGGGTATCCGAACCCCCTGGTTTGCGGATATTGTCAATTATTTGGCTGTTGGTTAAATCTCGTAGGATTGGACTAAACAACAGGATAGACTTGTGTCTGAGGCCAAATATTATTTTTGGGACAATCTCGAGCTGGCGTAGAGTAGATTATTCGTTGATGCATCCCGGAAATCGAGTTCCATAGCATACTTGAGTTCTACCACACATCTGTGTGTGGTGGACACTTTTTTGGGAAAAAGACAACAACAAAAATCTTGCAATCCGGATTCTATTGGCTGTCCTTATTTAAGGATGCCTAGGAATTCTCAAAGTCATGCACCCGATGCTAGACACTCGGGAACATGGCTAAGAGAGATATGATGCGCTTGAACCCAATTCTTTTCGTCGAAATTTTCAACATTTGGGGCATCGACTTTATGGGACCCTTCCCTCCATTTGGACACCAGTATATTATGGTCACTGTTGATTACGTGTCCAAATGGATTGAGGCAATTCCCACTCGGACCAATGACCACAAGGTGGTCATCGATTTTGTGAAGAAAAATATCTTCAGTCGGTTCGGGGTTCCTTAGGTAATTATCAGTGATGGTGGCACACATTTCACTCATGCCCAGTTTCAAAATTTACTAGGGAAATACAGGGTGAATCATCGGATTTCCACACCGTACCACCCTCAGACAAACCGGTAGGCCGAGGTCCCCAATCGGGAGATCAAAAACATTTTGCAGAAAATCGTTAGGCTTGATAGGAAGGATTGGATCCAAAAGTTAGATGGTGCTCTTTGGGCCTACTATATGGTGTACAAAACGCCTATCGATATGTCTCCATTCCATCTGGTGTTTGGTAAGGCGTGTCACTTACTCATAGAACTTGAACATCGGGCATTTTGGGCCATCAAGAAGTGTAATTTTAACCTAGAGTTGCCAGGGAAAACCAGGAAACTCCAACTATCTGAGTTGGAGGAGCTTCGAAATGATGCTTATGAAAATGCCAGAATCTAAGGCAAGGACCAAAGCTCTCCATGACCAGATGATTTCACGTAAGAGATTTGAGCTAAACAAGAAGGTCTGGCTTTTCGATTCTCGATTGAAGCTTTTCCCCAGAAAACTCAGGTCTAAGTGGGATGTCCCGTTCGTTATTGAGTGGATTTTCCCTAATGGGGCCATCGAAATCTCTGACCCAAAGATGGGTAATATCTTCAAGGTCAACGGACAGCATCTCAAACCCTTTGTTGACCATGTGCTCCCTGAACCTGTCTCGGACAAGGTTGCTCTTACCTTGCCTTAACCACTGCGGGCCGATCATCCCCCAGCTAAAGGCACTAAACTCAACACATGAAAGACTATTCCAAGCTGACCAGAGTCTCACGGAAACCAGGTGCTATTCTTCCACTTCTACTCTCCTGCATGCTTTCATTTTTAACAATGAGGACATTGCAATAGATAAGCATGGGGGGGTGGATATATCTTATAATCTTTTTGTTAGTTGTAATAGTAATTTCCTTTTTTTTTATTCTATTAAAAAAAAATCTAGAATTAGAGATGGGAACTTAGGCATTAGGAGTTGTAAACTTTAGGAATTGATACTTTAAGACCTGAATACTTAGACTCTTCAGGTCTTCGGGCTTAATTAGCCCGGGTGTTCACTCGAATGTGGACTTAGTCTCGAGTCCTCACTAATTAAAATTCATTTTAATTTGATAAATAAATTGGGATGATAAGTATGCGACTTATCAACCCGCCCTCTGATTTGTGGGGACTTTAAGCTTAAGCATCTACACACTTTTTTTTTCATTGACTCACTTTTCAGCAGTTTCTTCGGAATTGGGTAGCTAATGAACTATCTAGGGTGGTATGGCTAGCAAGTTGTCGATGGTAACAACTTATCGGTCGGATGTCCAGAGCCCAGTCACAAGACCATTTCATTGTACAACCTTTAGGTAAAGCATAGATCAGGAAAGCCACCTACTTAAAAAAAAAAGAAAATAGAAAAAGGAGAAAAAAAATAAAAATAAAAACACACTTCACCGCACGAGTATGGTTGGTAAGTTGTCGTGGGTAACAACCCATTGTTTGGTTGTCCATAACCCATCTCACAAAAAAAAGCACAATAATTCCCAAAACACTTAGGGAAGAAGCGGGGAAGTAGAATAAACCAGGGAGATATACACTGGGTTCGCCCTTGTGTTGACCCCATAAATAAAAAAAGTAGGGAGAAAGCTACCGTTCAAAAGGATAAACCTCTAGGCAAGGTCACCTAGGGTTGTAGAAACCCGAAGTCCATTTTAATGGCCGCCTAGTGAGTCTTTCACTCTTTCACTAGATGCTTAGCACATAGAGTCCTTTTCGAGTCTTGGGCGGGTTGGGTAGCCGTAAAAAGTTATCCCGGAACTCTCAAACTCCAAAAGTACAAAAAATAGAAAAGAAGAAAAATAAGAAAATTTTTTTTGGATCTTCTCTTCTCAGATAAGGCAAAGGCTTGGACGGCTTGCATTCTGGAGACACCCGGGCACTGTCGAGTCTTCGTAACCAGGTCTTGGGTTGAAAGTTCCTAAAACAACCAACAAATTATGCCTAGGAGATTGAATCCTAATTCTACTTTTACAAATAGAATTTAGGCTAATTTTGCTAGGGAATAGCAAAAAGTAAGCATGGGGGCATGATAAACACACATGAATTCATGATAAAATGCTTATTTATGATAGGTCCTAGGCTTGGCATTGCATATCATGTTATAAATACTGCATAACATTCATTACATGGCATTTAGGATAGTTGTATGTTTTGTTTATTAATTCCTTCATTTTTTATGGCCAGGAGGCAATGCGCCATCCTTACGGACTTCAGATGAAAAATCCGACTGTGGGGATGGACCCGGAGCGACGATTGTAGTCCAACAGCATAGAAATCACCTCGATTCGAGCACTGTGGCATCCTCTGAAGCAATGAAGGGTGGACAATCCAGATGTTGCCACGTGGCACTATCTAGAGCACCCAAAGCCACCCACCACATCTCCAAAAGTCGCCCATCAAGTGATCTCAGCCGTTGGATGAAAATCCAACGCTGAGAGCCCGCCCTCACCACGTGACCGCAATTCCTCTTTGCGACACACTCGCGGATGTGGTACAACGGTGAGGATGAGCGCTCTCAAGTAGCGAGCATGAGATCAAGCCGTGATTCACCACACCCGCTACAGTGCCGCTGTAATAGGGCCACTCTATCACAATCAAGTGATCGAGATTCCCCAAGCACGATCCAACGTCGCCCATCGATGCGAAGGCGCATGCCAGATCACACGCGTGCCATCTGGGGTGTGTATTTAAGTCGACCGTGAGCTGCGCTCGCCGTTCAATCCTCACAATCGTGTGAGGTGCATGATTCAAATCAGAGTGCACGCGATTTGCGGGTGTGCCTTGACCGTGCGATTCGTCATCCGATGGCTTCTAGCGCACGCGCCAGCGGTGCGAATTTCAAATGTTGGCAGGCACTTACTATCGCCTCACAATCACAGTCGTCCACACCTAATCCAATAGCCGACGATCGCCGCGCTTACAATTGCTGCAGTCGAGTGTTCAAGCACCAGCCAAGGTGCGTGAATGCTTTAGTGACGTCTTAAATGTCACTAAAGGCCCGTGCACGCAAACCACCTCCATTCCACCACTATATAAACACCCCTACACCCCCCATTCCAAACCATCTCTACCTACTCTACTCCCACCTACTCCTAAGCTCTAGCAAGCCTACCAATGCTCCATTAGAGCTTACTCTCAAGCTCTGAAGGCTCTTATTAGTGTAGTGAACCTCTGCCTCACCAAATATTCCTCCATCTTCCCTTCCCCATTCATAGGTCACCTTGGAGCCATCCTCCCACCTCCATTCCAGTAGCAGATCATCTCCACCTTCTCACCTCCATTTTGGAGCCACGCTGAAGCTTTCCTCTACCTGACATCCTCCTGCATCTCACCTCCGTCGTCCCGCTTCTCACCTCCTTCGTCCGAGCTTCCGCCAGGCGCCGTCGTCTCGTCGAATAGCCGATTCGAGAGATTTCTTCTCACCTCCCTCTCTTTTTATGCTTTTGTAGATTATTGTGATAGACGTTCATGAAATATATTATATTCGATTCCATCTCTCTCTTGTGATTGCTTGTCTTTTTATTTCAAAAACAAAAAAAAAAAACAAAATCCTAAAACACCAAAAAGAAACAAATTTAAGCATGGTTTTCATTCAAAGTAAACGTCGCCTCCCTGTGTTTGACCCGGGACTCCCTTGGAGTTTCAGTATAAATTATATTTGATCATGAGTGTTGCAACTATGACGACGGGTTACTCATAACCCTGATTTCAAACACGCGCAAACATGTTGCGATCAGCCTGGGTGTCCACTAAAATGTGGACTTGTTTCTTGAGTCCTCGCCATTCTAAATTCATATTTTAATTAGCTAAATGAGTTGGGGTGATAAGTACACAACTTATCAACCCGCCCTCTGATTTGAGGGGATTTTAAGTCTATGCATCTATACGCTATTTGCACTGATTAGTATTTTGATGATTTTTATGAAAATTGGGTAGCTAATGAATCTTCTAGGGTGGTATGGCTGGCAAGTTATCATGGGTAACAACCCATTGGTAGGTTGTCCAGAGCCCAGTCACACGACCATTCTTTTCTTGCTGCCTTTAGGTAAATCTTAGATCAGGGAAGCCACCTATTTAAAAAAAAAATCTAAAAAAATAGAAAAAAATAGAAATGGAGAAAAGGAAAAAAAGTAAAAGAAATAAGCCACACTTCACCGCACGAGTATGGTTGGCAAGTTATCGTGGGTAACAACCCATTGGTAGGTTATCCAGAACCCAACTTAAGAAATGCACGTAAAATTTCAAAACACTTAGGAAGAAGTAGAGAAGTAGAATAAGTCGGGGAGATATACACTAGGTTTATCCTTGTGTTGACCCCATAAAAATAAAAGTAGGGAGAAAGCTACCGGTCGAATAGATACACTTTAGGCAGAATTTCTTCTCAAGGTCACCTAGTGGCGTAGAAACCCAAAGTCCGATCAGTGAGTCTATCACATTTCACATAAAGATGCTTAGAACTTAGGGTTCTCTTCGAGTCTTGGGTGGGTTGAGTGGCCGTAGAAAGTTGCTCTGAAACCCTAAACTAAAAAATCCAAAAAAATTAGAAAAGAAGAAAAGAAGAAAAAGATCCTTCTTTGAATAAGGCGAGGGCTTGAGGTAGTCTGCATTTTGGTAGACACCTGGGCATTGTTGTGTCTTTGTAGTTTAAGTCATAGTTGAAATCTCTAAGTGTTGAAAATTAACTATTGCCCAAGAAATCCGACCTAATTCTCTTATAAATAGCATGTAGTTTTGCTAGGGACTAGCAAAAGGTAGGCATGGGGGTGTGATGTAAACACATTTATATCACATAAACTGTCTATTTATGCATGTTCTTAAGCGTAGAGTTGCATCATACATTATAAATATTGCACAACATGCATTATCTTGCATTAAGGTTTGGCTGTGTAAATTTTAGGTTAATTTCCCCTTATTGTGGTCAACTAACAGGGCGATATTCAATCGGGGCCTCGGATCGAAGATCCAACCGTACAGATCTGATCAGGGTGACGATCGGAGTTCAACGACTCCAAGATCGCCCCGATCGGACATCCGTAGAATCAGATATAATTCGAGGAATGTCAGAGATCAAGGGCTAAGATGGTGTAAATTCGCACTATAGACGACAAATTCGACCACACGGATGGGTTCGGATCGATGATCGTAGCCTAATGGCACAAAAATCGGTCCAATCCAACATCCGTGGCACCATCTACGACACATAGAAGATGGACGGCTAAGATGGAGCCACGTGGCACCATCTCAACCGCACACACTGACGAAAGGTGCCCGCCCCCTCTTTCTCCTCGTACGCATGATCAGATTTAGGCCATTGGATGTTGATCCAATGGCCATGAGTGTGCGCACCTCGGTTGGAAACGCGACGAAGTCTCGGCCTTGGCTAGTGGTCTTGAGCGCACCTCTCAACCCGCGAGCGTGAGTTTGAATCGCGGCAAGGGGGGCGAGTGCGCACAATCATAATTCAGCCGCACGATCCTCATTGAGTAGCCATGGAGGTGGTGATGTGGCACGTCAAATGAAGACCACGTTGCACGCGCGTGATGACGCGCTTCTACATGCGTTATTTGATGCCCGGTCACGCGACGAGGGTGTGGGCGAGAGTGATTCTCAACCTCCTGATCTCGTGATCAGACGGCTGAGAATGAGCATATGTGCACGTACAATGAGGCACGGGGATAGAAGGAGGCACAGCATGCGTGGCACCTACGCCTACGATCTGGGCTTTAGTAACGGTTTTATCGGTCACTAAGACCCTGATTTAATGTTTTAAAGTGTTATGACCTATTTGTCCCCTCCAATCTACACCTATATATAGCCCTATGACCCCCACACTTTCATCATCCCTTCCTCTCTTCTCTCACCCCCTCTAAAGCTCTAAGTGCTTGTCCCAAACCTGGGATGCCCCATTAGAGTTAAAATTAAAATTTTTCCACCTTCTCCCTCCTTCGTGGAACATCCCGCTGTTGTCCTCTCACTCCATTCGGGAAGTGGATCCCACGACGACGACGTCCTGCCTCGCCCCCGGTTCTTCTTACTTTGTTCTCCTTCTTCCCGCTTCATCCTCCATCTTCCAGGTGTCGCCCGTCCGGCTCGTCCTCCAAGTAATCGTCGAGGAGGATACTTCTCTCTCCATTCTCTTTACCGCTTTCTAGAGTAGATTTACTGCTTTCTAGCATAGATTTCCTGCTTTCTAGTTGTAATGATTACAGTAGTGAATAACATTTGATGATAAAATCCATGTTTATTCTACCTCTATTTTCTCTTTAATTGTAATATTCTCTCTCTGTCTTCTATTCTTTATTCTTTAAGTAGATAACTAATTTAGATTCTATTTGTTTAGCTAATCTGCTTCGTGATAATTAAACAAACACGATTTTGAATCAAACGCCCGCCTCCCTATGTTCGACTCGAAATTCTTAGAGTTTTGGTATAAATTTATCTGTTGATGGATTTTTTTGCAAATCAAACTACAACGACGAGTTTCCAAAACTCAATCCCTTTTTGTGTAGAATTTTCGACACAACAGTGGTCATGCCCTAGGTGGCTAAGTGGTCTAAGTTAGCTCCTAAGGGGTTTGGGTTAGTGTAGGTCTCAAATTAGGGTTGCAACCCTAATTACTAATGTGAAAATGCAATTAAACTTGACATAAGTTTAATTGAGTGGTGTGAACTTACTTGAGAGTGTAAAAACTCAATTAAGTTGAGCTTAGGTCAATTAGACTCTCACCGAGTCCAATTAGACTTGTGTGGGTTGAGATCTGAACTCAATTGGACTCTATGAGTCCAATTGACTAGGTAATTGTAATTGACTATGATCGAAGTCAATTGGGCATAATGAGAACCTCATTAGGTTCTTAGGAAGGTCTAGAGGTGGTGTGCTAGGGTTGGGGTACTTTAATTTTGGTTCCTAAGGGGTTGGAATTGGGTTTAAGGACCTAGGAACTCAACGTCAAGGCTTGAATTCCAAAACAGGAACTGGAGAACAATTTTGGACGTCCAATAAAGGTATCAGATGACTTATAATCAAAAATCAGAAGTTTAGACTTATTGTCTGGACATCCAATCAGAGTTAAGAGGGATTCATGGTTCTATCTTGGGTATTCTGCAGAAATTGGACATCTGACCAAGTGTCTGGACATTCAATAACACTGCAGACTTTGGTTTAAGGTGTGCGGGTTGTGGCTAAGGGTCCTGGATGTCCGATAAGTTATCTGGACGTCCAAATAAGGGTTGGAACTAGGGTTTTAAGGCTTCTTAGGCTATGGTGACCTAATCTAAGGGTGGCTAAGGCTCAGGAAGGCTTCTAGGGCTATCCTGGGGCTAGGATTGAACCTAAGTTCTTCATAATTTAACTGCTTTACTTCTACTCAATTGAATAGCATACCTCAACCCTTTACATTATTTCTCTACGACATTTTATTCTAATCTTCCACTCCAGCTCTCATGTAGCACTAGCTTCAAGTCCAGCTCTAGATCCAGCTTCAGATCCATCTCTTGAGCTTCTTATTATCTGCAATTTATATGATGCACTTAATTAGTATATTATATCATTATTTCATGCATAGCTAAAGGAAAGCAGTAAGGATGCAAATAATGCTTATGTATGCATGAATTACACTAGCTTATGCTAAGTTCTAGCTTAATTTAGGTTAATTAAGACCTATGATTGCTGCGTAATCATACCCCCATGCACAAATCTTGCTAGTCCCTAGCAAATGCAAGACTAAGTTATTTACATAATGGTCCCTAGGGGATTGATTAGTTTTATCAAGTGTATGGCTAGAGATTCTTTTCCTTTTCATTTTCAACCTAAAATCTAGAAATCCAGACAATCGTGAAAGTGCGGTTATGTAGCTTTTGCAACAGATTCGAGTGAAAAACTTGATTTACCTCTAAAGCTTGTACTTGACCCCTAGTAAAATTCTAGTGAGATAGGCAAACTTCTTCCCTTAGGGTATTTGAGATATTCTATGAATTCCACATCGGCTTTAAGCTTGGGTAGAGAATGTCTGAGGGAAATGGTTGTTTATTTGGTGGCTCACTCTTACTTGGTGTTACATAGAGATTAGTACTACAGAATCTAGATTCCCAAATTATTACGTAACTCAACTTAGAGAAAGATGAGAAAAACTATGCTCCCTTTGCTTCCTTTGTATTCATTTTCTCATTTTCTCTTTTCTTTTTCTTTTCTTTTTTTTTCTTTTTGAGCTCACAATATCATCAAATTTACACATATAATCCATATTTGGTGGTCTTACATGGCATTAATACTTTAATTGAGTTCCAATAACCCTAACACTAAGTCAGAATTCCTCAACCAATATTTAGGCGGTCAGAAACACAGAAAAAGTGGGTTAAGGGCATATTTGGTGGATCTCAACTTTATTTGGTGGCATTGCCTCAATGCAAATGAAATAAATACTAGACACTCACAAACTCTTTTTCTGCTTTTTTTTATAATTTTTTTTCTTTTTCTTTTCCTCATTTTCTCATTTTTTTTTTCATTTATAATTTTTTTCTAATGCAACACAATCTAGCAACACTTTCATGAATTTTATTGAGGAGGCATTATTTGGGATTGGTGGTACTCAAGAGATATTGGGTGGCTTATTTGGTGGAAGTGCCTACTCTCAGCACCGAGAAAGACAGATAGGATGGTGTATTTCTGACCTTGACATCAGTACGCTCCTTCAGCCAAGGATTCCGTAAAGAATGGTCGCAACCATCCACCTTAGCCCTAGTTTAATTAGAACTCGATCTCTACGTATTTGCCTTATTTGGTGGCTCTCAATGTTTCACACAAAATGTATACATAGGAACTGAGAGTGGAAACTATGCTTATTCTTTGAGTATCATCACCTAATTATCTAGAATTCCAGATTCCTTGCACTATTCTTAGAGCACCAGTACTCTACTCTCATTTCACACTATTTGGTGGATTTTTAGAAGAAAATCTACCTGACTCCCAAAACATTGTCTAGGGGTTCAGGAAAAGAAGCACTGCTTCTTCTTGATAGATTAAAGATGTATATCAGTTTTCACCATGAATCCATTGCAAATTCTACGTGTGGGTGTGAAAATTGTATTGGATTCTAGATTATAGGAATCAACTAGAGGATAAAATCCATAATGCATACTCTTGATAAAAATAATCTTATTCATTTTTACCTTATAAAATTCCCTTTTTGGGTTACATTCAGCTTGGTCCTAAATTTAGAACAAAAGGGTGAGCGGGTGAGTCATAAATGGCTGTTGCGGATGATTTCTAGCTCCAATGCGAGAAATGGAGGTGGAGTCGGTTGTTCTTATATTTAGGATCCTAAAGTACATTTAAAATGTTGCTCCAAGGTTTTCTAAGTGCTGGCATAAAAATTTTTTAGTTTTACTGTATATCTACCCCCCCGCCCATGCCTAAGTTCTTGCATGTCCTCATGCATGAATAGAAGAGAAAATAAATATAGTAGGGAGTACGTGGGTAGAGATCACCTGGAATTGCTCCTGAATTTTAATGTTCAACATCGGCTAGCCTGACAGTATGCAATATGCGAAAAGGAAATATGCTATGTATAAAGCAAGTATGTATAGGGTGTTGAAGAATGTTGGTAGACGCTAAGTTTAACGCCTCCAACTGGGCGAAAACTCAATCAGATGGATCATTAATTGCATAAGAGCACGTCAAGATCAATAGAAAGATATGTTTATGTTCTCCCAGAATCAGTGGTCCACAGATGTGAACCAGCTGATTATGCACCCGTACTCCAAAAAGTATAGCTATAATAGAGTGTGGAGTAGTGATGGAGGATAAAAGATAGTCAGAGGAGGGATCATGATGTTGATTCAACTGATTTATCATGTCCCACAACTCAGCAGGAAGTTGCCGAGGGAGTAGATCAAAATGTATCTCAAAGCTAGAATTTGAGCCATAGGGGTCATCATAATGATAATTGACATCAAAGATCATGCCCTCTCCAGGTTCTGGGTCATATGGGGGTATCCGTGAAGGTAAAAGACCAGTAGGGAGGTCACTAAAATCCTCGTCAGAAATCACTTCGTCCTCATTAGTACTCATCTCTAACTCATCAGAGGCTGACTCTTCAGGCTCCGAGTCGAGCCATCTATTAGTTTGACTAGGATGGTAGGTAAGTCCCCAGTTCATTTTGCTCAGTGCTTCACCCTCATATGTAGTAGGCTCCCCATTACTTCTTGCTTCAAATATCATGTCCATTTCTTCAGGCAAGACATCCCTAGCTGTCTCTGTTCTTTGGGTATCCAAATCGAAAGGTGCAGTCTTAGAGATTCCCACATCGCCTTGGTGAGTGAAAGAAGAAGGCTGCAGATCGGTTGATGTTGGGTCAAGAATAGGTATAATTTGATTGATGGTGTTACATGGAATGCTTGCCTCCAGATCCATATCCTTGGATGGATCTTCATCCTTCGTCTCAGATAGGTTGTCTGACCCATAATGTGTCTACCAAGGTCTAGAGTAATTAGTTCTTTCCTCATCATTTTCTCAAATGGAGTTTCTATCTGAATCCATTTGGGATGTTTCCTACTCCTGTTATTCTTCCCCTGAATTTCTCTCGAGTATCTGCTCTTATGGATTGTCTTCAGGCGTGGTCAATTCAGGTTCTTCGAAATCACCCAGGCTGTTCTCCACTTGATAATGCAAAAGCAGTATCTCCTGAAGTGTGCGATTATGTTTAAGTGCTCTTGTTATTGATGCCACTTCCTGAAGGGCTTCCATTAAAGCTTCTTTGAGAAAAATCTAGGTTCGCCTTTGGTTCGGATCATTGATAGCCTGGATTCCTTGTAGATAGGATGCAACTTTGTTTCTCATCCCAGTTATAGTTCTTTGTAATCTATAATGTGGTCGCATATACACTGGTAGTTCCTTAGGCGTTCTAGGGGTGAATCGTATCTACCCATATTCCATGGGTGAGATGCAGGAGTATGAAATTCATACCCTGGGATATAAGTTAAGGTCCCTTGAGGGGCCGACTGGTACGGATCACAATACCTAAGGTCAGGATGTGGGTTAACCATTTCGGTAATCTAAGAAGAAGGATCAAGCGAAGCGAAAAGTCATCTTCGCCACCTTGGGTTTTGATCCCAAGGTTGAGCTAATTTAGTGATTCGGGCTCTCAGATGAGCCCTTGGATCTCGATTACTTAGATTCTGACTAGGTCCATGTCCAAGGCTAGCCATCTTGGCTAAGAGAGTAGAAGAAGAGTGTGGGGGAGAAGATGGTTCAGGCAAGGTGACTCGCCTCTATGGGAGTGGCTCCTAAGGTCCAACCAGTTGAGGTCTTAGTGACCTCCTTCCTTACATACACCAGCCAACCCATGGGTTGGTGCAGCTAGCCAGACAAGGCTAAGGCCCTGTCAATCAGATGGTCTTTATGATCAGATGACCAGATTTTTCGTTTTGGGTTCTAATTCTTGTAGAAAAAATTTGTTGAGAACCGACTGAAAGTGATTCTCGCATCTCAAGCTAACCTGGCCAGTCTGTGTACAAGGGGACTGATAACGAAATACGCGTGATTTGTAAAAGTGGGTTTTTAATGTCGTTGGAACACACGAATCCACTTTTGCTTTTAAATTTATATCCTAGATAGGGGAGTATCTAGGGTAGTCCAAGGAGGCAAAAATTGCAATTCAATTCTCTTGCTAAAAACACATCTCAACTTTCTTTTTGGTATTTTAAATATGTAATTTTTTTTTGTTTTGAAAAGACGAGGGCAAAATGCGAATTGTAGCGGAAAGTACTAACACCTATAATTGCTTAACTAAAACTTAAAAGATAGATATATCTTCTTCCTAAGCTCACTCTAGGCAAGTGGAGGCCTAGAGTAATTAGGAAGAAGAGGTGAAACAAGTGCTACAACCAAAACAACAATTGCAATAGATAGTAAAAGAAGGCAATTTGATTAACTAGAATTTGTGTTCTTTTTCCAAGACAAGTAGAGGAATGCTTCTACTAGAAATGACAAAAAATCTAAAAGCATGAAAAGAAACACAAATCCTCTTGCAAAAATTGGTGAAGAAGGGAGTCTTCTTGCTCCAAGCCTAGCTGCTCCTTGGCTTGAAAAGAGGGCCTCCTTCTCCTTCCTTGAGAGCTCCTCCAAGGTGGAAGCTACCACCTTCAATGCTCTCCTCCAAGGGGTGGGTGTTCACCACCCTCAAAAGCTCCTCCAAGGTGGCATGGACCACCTTCAAGATCTCCTCCAAAGATCTTCCTTGCCTGGCTTCTCCTTTGGCTGGCGTGACTCAAGAGAGAAGGGAAGAGGGGAAGGCACCAAGGGGACATAATATCCCCTTAATCTTCTTCTTATTCTTCTCTCTTGGATGTGGGATTCTAGGTGGAATATGAGAGTGAATTTTCTAGCCAAGGATGCTTTGAATGGTGGTGGGTAGTGGCCTTTTTATAGGGTTGGATGGGGGGTTAAGGTGCCTCTTGAAATGGAGGGCTAAGATGGTAGGATGGAGGTGGTTAGATGATCCTAGGGTTAAGGATGGTTGGCGCCATCTAAGGGGTGCTAGGGAGGTAGTTAGGGTTGGTCAAGAGGCACCTAAAAGTGGCGCCAATCATGGAAAGGTGCCATGGGTTGGCGCCAACTTTAAGGCTTCTAGAAGGTGGGGTTATGTGGAGGGTGGAGATGGGTTTAAGGGGAGATGTGTGGTGGAGATGAAGGGGGTTTTTGGAGGGAAAATTGGCACCATCAAGGGGGTGGTAAGGGTGGTTTTGGTGCCACTTTTAGGTGTCTTTCAGAGGTGGTGGGTAGGCTAGGTTGGTGCCAAGTAGGTGGAGCTAGTAGGTGGAGTTGTTAGGTAGGGTTTTTGGGTGGTACAAGCCAAGGAAGTTGGAGCATAGCTAAGCTAAGCTAAGCTAAGCTAGCTTAGCTAAAGGAGGAGTAGAGAAAGAGGTGTTGGAGCTAGGGTTTGGAGGGAGGAGCTGAGAAGGAGAAGTCTGGAGCTGAAACTAGAGCTGGCTGCTGCTGAAGAGGCTGGCATGGAGCTACTCTAGCTGGCTTAGCTTGCTAGTTCTTTGCTAGTTGCTAAGCCAAGATAAAGTGAGCTAGCTTCTACCATAATGAGTTGAGGTGAGCTAGGTCTGGTGCTCCTGGGGAGGATCAAGCTAGTTGAGGTAGCTAAGGTAACTTAGCTCAACTAAGTTGAGCTAAGCTGAGTCCCCGGGAGCTGGACTTGAGTTTCCTGAGCTAGGATGAGTTCTTCTTCAGCTGGCTGGAGTTGAGTGGAGCTGGATGTAGCTGGATCTGAGCTGGGGTGAACTCCCATCAACTTAGCTAAGCTAGCTAGAGCTCCCTGTGGACTAGTAGGAGCTGAGATGAGCTAGACTCAACTATGTTGAGCTGGATCTGAGCTGACTTGAGCTAGGGTGAGCTAAGATGAACTATCTTGAGCTGCCATTCAGCTGAGATTATCTAAATGGAGCTAGGATGAGCTAACCTTAGTTCAAGTGAGCTAGGTTCCAATTGTGGTGAGATGGATAAAGCTGAGTTCCAGCTAGTCTGAGCTTCTCCTTCACCATTTGCCTTCTTGAGTGCTAGGGTTTTAGGGATCTGTATATCTGTTCATCCCTAACACTCACAAAAACATATCAAAAAGACAATAAAAAATTGCAATGCATGCCTAACCTAATTTATGCCTAAATGCAACCTAAAAACCCATTTGCGGAGTAAAATCCAAAGAGCTAGGTTTGTTTTAATGCATAAGAATGATGATAAATTGGCATTTATCAGGGACTAAGGGGAAGGTTCTTCCTTTGGCTTGCCCCTCCAATTCCGTTGACCCCCGAGCTGCGGTCGTTTGACACTACCCCTCAACCTTAGCCTTATCACCAAGTTTGGCCAAAGAGGTTGAAAACACTCAGTAGTATGACAACGAATTTGGGTTGATTTCATGTTTTAAAATTTATTTTAATCCTTTTTTCTTCACCGGGGTTTGGGGTGAGTGGCCCACAAGGAGATCAGGCTCACTGGCTAAACACTAGACTTAGCTAAGTCTAGGTTAGCTCAAGTGTTGTCTATAGAAATTTGGCCCTAAGGGTTGAGCCTAGGGTTCATGCAAATTCTAGGTGTTCAGTAGACCACTAGAATCAAACAAATTCTCTAAATACAAATGGAATCCAAATATAATGAAATTTGGCAAGTAGATTCCTTTTCTAGTTATATTTTCAGAGAATATTTTTTATAATTTTTACTATTTCAATCGAATTTATATGGATTTTTAAATGTCAGAGGGTTAGATCTGCAAAATTGACCCCTAGTCGATTTTTTGCTTTGAAACGGCATCAAATTATTTTCAAAAATTTGGAAAAAATATGGAAATTAAATTTAATGAGATCAACTTTCAAACCCCACCATTTTTAGCCAAAAAATATTTGTGGATTACTTGGAATTACTTTTTGAATTTTAAAAAATGTCAAATCTAGGTCAGTTTGACCCTCTTGTACTTCACAAATTTTCAAAAATTTTGTACTTTGAATTTTTTCAAATAAATGGAGCCATTTGAAAAATGGTTTGTAAATAAAGTACTTTCCTAAATTTCAAAATTTTTCGCTCACTAATTATTCGGTAAATGAATTTTTAAATCATAAATTGAAGTCTGGCCGAATTTCAGCAAGTGGTGGAAAAGCTTTTAAAGTGTTTGAAATTCAAATTCTACCAAAAATGTTTTTTTTCTCAAAAATTGTCAAATTTTTTTGTAGGGAAAAACTATTTCAAATTTTTCTCTCTTTTCTTTTTTTTCAAAAAAACTAACCTAAGATTAAAACAGAAACCTAACCTAGCAACCTAAAGAAAAAAAATTTTCTTTTTTTTCCTTGAAGTATGCAGATTTTTTTTTTCCGAAAGAAATTTCTAGTTAAGAAAAAGGAAATCTAACTTAAGGTTCAAACAAAAATCCTTCGCTAAGAGAGAAAAGATGTGCACCTACATTTTTTCTCTATGCTCGATGTGTGCACAAATCCCGTTTTTCCTGAATTCCTGCACATCCAAAACAAGTAGAGGATGATTTGTCACTAAAAGCTTTAGATCAAAAACTAATTGCGTTGCCTCCCTGGCAACGGCACCATTTGATAGGCATGGAGATCGCGGGTTTGAAAACGATGTCGTAGCTTGTAGTATAGCCGTGAGATCTGCTCGTCAAAAATAATTTATAAAATAATGAGACTTGGAGTCCCAGTTGTTCGTCTCTGGGAGGTGTTATGGAAATGAAAAATGAATTCGATCTCACTCGCTCTACTTGCTTCAAATCGCACACTGGTTTCTAATCTTCGGATTAATGTTTTGCCACTTGGATTATTAACCCAAATTACGTGTGCATGTGTTAAGTAGATGACAAACATGAAAGTGTGTGTTTTAGTACGCACAATCCTACTTATATGGTGGCTATTTATGGAGAATGCGTTAATAGTTAGATCCTCAACATGTTCAGGTACTGACATGCCAGTTGCAACAGATAGTAATTAAAAGCATGCAACTTTAATCACACAAAAATATTGCAATATGGCTCATGGTGATTTTCACACATAGATATATATATATATAAAAAGATGATTTCATTGATTGCATCGGAGTTACCGAACACTGCTAGAGGAAAGCTTGGAACAGGAAAGCTTGAAATAACTATTGGCTACAGAAAACGACTGCATACATGAATCTATGGGGGGATTATGCATGCATCATTGGGCAAGAAATATGGAGCTACACTACTAAGTAGTAATAAAGCAGTAAATCTACAAAGAACTGTCTACTTAGCTAACAGAAATAAGGGCATTCGAGGTGGGCTCCGATGGCCTTTGAGTTGGTTGGGAGGAGGAGGGGCTACCAATGGGGGTTAGGCCAACCCTTAGAGAGGTGAGGAGGAGGTGATCCAAGCTCTTGGCATGGAGTTGCTGCTGGCCATGGAGGGAGCTCGTGGAGGTGGAGGTGTGAAGGTGGAGCTATGCTATGGAAGGTGTAATGAATGGAGCCAAGCTTGAATGGGTGCAAATAGCCACCCCTTAGGTCTTTTTATAGACCTAAGGGAGACTCTCTAGAGAAGTGTGGAACTCTCTAGCGAGAGCTCCAAGTGTGGCCTCCAAGGTGGTTTTTAGATCCACTAAAAGTGGATCTAAGAGAAGACCCATCCTTGGTTGCTATTTTTGGCAACCAAGATGGTGTAACCTTTGGAAGGACCTAGAATACTCTAGGTGATGTGGGAGTGCGTGAATGGGTGTGTGTGTGTATGTGGTAGTGCCCTAGGTGGCTAAGTGGTCTAGGTTAGGTCCTAAGGGGTTTGGGTTAGTGTACGTCTCAAATTTGGGTTGCAACCCTAAGTGCTAATGGGAAAGTGCAATTAAACATGACATGAGTTTAATTGAGTGGTGTGAACTTACTTGAGAGTGTAATAACTCAATTAAGTTGGGCTTAGGTCAGTTGGACTCTTACTGAGTTTAATTGGACATGTGTGGGTTGAGATCTGAACTCAATTGGACTCTACGAGTCCAATTGACTATGATCCAAGTCAATTGGGCTTAATGAGAACCTCATTAGGTTCTTAGGAAGGTCCAGAGGTGGTGTACTAGGGTTGGGGTACCTTAATTTTGGTTTCTAGGGGGTTGGAATTGGGTTTAGGGACCTAGGAACTCAAGGTCAAGGCTTGAATTCCAAAATAGGAATTGGAGAATAGTTTCCGACGTCTAATAAAGGTATCAGATGACTTATACTCAAAAATTAGAAGTCCAGACTTGTTGTCTAGACATCCAATCAGAGTCAAGAGGGATTTAGTGTTCTATCTTGGGTATTATGCAAAAATTGGACGTCTGACCAAGTGTCTGGATGTCCAATAACACTGCAGACTTGGGTTTAAGGTGTTTGGGTTTTGGCTAAGGGTCCTGGACGTCCAATAACTTATCTAGACGTCCAGATAAGGGCTGGAACTAGGGTTTTAAGGCTTCCTAGGCTATGGTGACCTAATCTAAGGGTGGTTAAGGCTTGGGAAGGCTTTTAGGGCTATCATAGGGCTAGGATTGAACCTAAGTCCTTCATAATTTAACTGCTTTACTTCTATTCAATAGAATAGCATACCTCAACCCTTTACATTATTTCTCTACTACATTTTATTTTAATCTTTCGGTCGAGCTCTGATGCAGCACTAGCTTCAGGTCCAGCTCTAGATCTAGCTTCAGATCCAACTCTTGAGCTTCTTATTACCTGTAATTTATATGATGCACTTAATTAGTATATTATATCATTATTTCATGCATAGCTAAAGGAAAGTAGTAAGGATGCAAATAATGCTTATGTATGCATGAATTACACTAGCTTATATTAAGTTCTAGCCTAATTTAGGTCAATTAAGACCTATGATTGCTGCACAATGAAGAAGTATCTAAATTGGCAACATTGGTGAAAGCACACACACAAAAATATGAATTAATTGAATAATCATGGCTAACATTGTATATTAATTGCATACAATTAGTTACAAAAAATATCTACCAATTTCATATCTGATATATTTGCTTAAGGGTTATTCATCACTGGAATTGATGTATTCAAATAAAGTTTCATCCTCTCCTTCACTTTCATCTATTTCAACTATCTCAATTTCATTGTCATCGACCTCATCTCAATCAACGGACTTAGGCTGAACAACATCTCAATTGAAATTGTGAATCTTGTTGTCACCGATTTCTAAAATTAGTTCATCTTCATCATAATCTAATTCTTCTTCATTCGTTGCTTGTGTTACATCATTTGATAATTCACTTTTCTCTACAAGTTGGATGGGAACATCATATATAAGACGGTGTTCTTGTTTCTATTCCACATGACACTATAAACCATTCTTCTTGTCTTCAAGATAGTAGACTTATTACACTTGCGAAGCTAATACAAATGGATCATCCTTGTACCAAGTACCATTCACCTTAATTGACGTGAGGTGACCTTCAGTCTTGACATTTGACAGATGATGACCTAAATCCTACCATTTGCATTTAAATAGATATATCTATTTATCAAAAATGTATTGAAATTCAAGAATGTCAACAAGGACGCCATAAAACTCGATCATGCGACCTTCATGATTGCCCTAACATATGATTAAACTATTCTGACACTTTTGTCTGCGATCACATAGCTTCGTGTGATATCGTACTCCATTGACAATGCAACCAGTGTAACTCTTAATGCATATATTTGGACCACAAGCTAATGCATACAATGATCTTATTACATCGCTTGCTTCACCACCTGATGCATTATATATCAATTACATCGAAAATACACATTGCCTACAGTTATTAATAATATATATGCACTACAACAAAATACACTTGTAGTGACAGCTTTTGAGGATGGAATTTAAGGCTATGGGGACAGATTTTAGGGCGGGGAACGAAAAATTCGTCCCCAAAAATTTGTCCCCCAAATGAGGGTCACTAAAAGTTTTGAAGACAGATTTTTCATCCCCAAAACTATTGTGACAGAAAATTAGTCACAATATATTGGACAAAAAAAATTAATGACATGTAACGTGGCATTTAATTTTTTTAGGGATGGATTGTTCAGTCACTACAAGTTTTAAGAATAAAAATAATTGCCCCTCATAATCTTTTAAGGATTATGTAATTATGAATGTAAATCATTAAGATAAAATATCAAAACATTTTTAATTTTAGTAATACATATAACATGGACAACTTGACAAAAGTAATCTTTGACATAAGATATTATTTTTATTGAAATTAAAATACAAAGTACTTGTTACAATATTTTGAAGAAAATAAAAAAATGAACAATAAAAAATACATCATACTACAAAAGAGCACTCAACTCTTGGTTTTTTTTCCTCTTTACAATAGAAGTTTAAACTATTACGATGTAAGCCTATTTAGTGCAAAACTAAGCACTGAACAAATTAACTTTTAGCCAGCAGTGCCTCTCCCTTGTCAGCACCAAGATTTACATTGTAGCCACCAAGTAACGTGAATGCAGTAGCAAAGGAGATCGTGACAATGAGTACAGCAACAAGTGCGAGGTTGTTGACATGCACCCTCTGGCTCTGCACCCCATCCTTCTGGTTCCCATAGCTATCAATGTTGGTAATATGCGTGTAGGGGCTTTCCTGTGAACTAATAGCTAAATTTCACTAAACTGTTTTCTAGAAATTTAGCTATTTTAGTGAAAAACAACATTAAACTTTCTCCCTACAAAGGTAATTGCTCTATATAGGAGCATCTGATTCATAAATATGTAGTTGATCATTTGAGAATTATTAATTCATCAGCTCTGAGTGGCAAAAGAAAAAAAAGATCATAAAAAGGAAAACTTTAATGCATACTATATATGTTAAAATTCTTATTGAGGATTTGGTTGGAAATTGGCATGATACCTGTTTTTCTTTGTTTCTTTGGGATAAATCTCTTCCTTTTTTCCTCTCTTATTTTTGGGGGTGGTTGAATAATCTAAACTGATGTAGTTTTAGCTTGTATATGATCAATCTGACTGGCAACACACCAGAAGGTCATCTTTTGATTAAGATTTTAATTAGGTGTAGCCTCTATAATAAGATTTTAATTAGGTGTAGTTTCAGCCTATTGTGTTTTGTGTAAGAATTTCATGTTTGACCCCTAGCATGTTGATGTATGAGTAGGCATTCATCGAATATTTTCTATACTTCTTATATGATGCACAAATTTGCATAGGAATAGTCTTAAAAATCAGTTCAAAATCTGATATTTATAGGAAATTCCCAACAATTCCTTGGTTGTTGACTGAAAAACCAATTCAAATTATGTTAGATGGGTTATAAATCAGATTCTTACATCTTTGTTGGAATCAACATAGAAATTACACGGCATTAGAAACCAATTAAAAGGAGAGCTTAGAAGAAAAGTCACTTACATTGTTGCAAAATGGTACCTGCATTTAGTTCGGTAAGCATGCTGCGAGAAATGATCAAATCTTTAGGTACTTTAGTCAACTTGTTTCCCTACGATACAAGAGATGTATTGAAAGAATAAACAAAGAATAATCCATCAACCACTTCTAGCACCTATGCTATCAAATCTGAGGCCTCCTTCCCTCCAACCATTTCCACATCAACTTCATTTATAGGCTCCTTAAAACTTGAGCTTTCACCCATCAAGTACAACTCCATAGTTTCTATTACAACCAATGTTCCAACCTCGATCAAGTTCACTGGCTTCTTTGCCTCAGGGCCAACCATCTCTTCCAAATCAACCCCTACCTCAACATCTATACCAGGGAAGTTCTCAAGTAGGAATGGACTATAGTAGTCAAAAGGCGAAGCCTATGCAAGTGGATGTCATGGGTACATAAAACATTACCAGGAAGAGGACATTTTGCTGGCATGTTGCTGGCACATCACAGGTACATAAAACACTGGCACTGCAAAAGGATTGTGACAAAAGCTAGGTAGCACAAGTCTGACCCAAGAATGGTAACTATGACTTTTTTATTTTTTGTGATGCTGGCAATTAAAGGTTTGGATGGAAGTTAAATTGGCATGGATCAATTATTATTCTTTTAAAAGTTTTAGAGATCTTGTAGGTTTCATAGGGACTTGCTCTGTTGAGAACAAAAAGGAAAAAAAGAAAGTTATCATAATTTATCTGCCATCCTGAAAAATTAGAAAATAGATCAACCAAAGTTGAAGCACCCTTCATTGCTACAACCACTCCAAAGAAGAAAATTGTGTCACATGTCATTATGCTGGAATTAATCTACGGTTCATTCCCAGTATGTTTGTTTACTATCAAAAACAAATCATGAGCACTGGATGAAAAGGTAAAGTAAGAAGAGCATCTTTGTCAACACAAAAAGCAATGACTCTATAAACAAACAGCATCTACCGAAGGCAAAGGGATTTCACTTCATGAAGATGAACAACAAAGCTTATTGCATTGAAGCTTCTCAAGGAAAAATAGTTTGTATACTGCTCATTCTATAGGCCTAGATCCTAATCTTATTCCTAATCATAATCCTATCCTTATTCTTTTTTTTTGAAAGGATCCTATCCTTATTCTTGATCATAGTATGTGCAGAATCCAACTATAACATGACTCAACATTTATATTCAGATGCCTCTCACACCCATTTTATTGATACACTTCAAAAGATAAGTACTTAAATAACAATAATAACAACAAAGCCTTTTTCCACACTAGGTGGGATTGGCTAACAAGTAAATAAATAAATTAGCTTCAAATGTAAACTCACAAAATACCTATCAAGCAGTTTACAGGAGCCATCATTCTGTTCCTAACTGAGTTGGACCTGAAACACCAAAATACGCATAAATCACAAAATCAAAATTCACTGGTATTAGTGCTTCACTAGTGTACATATTTACATGTGAGATATCAACCTGAACTTCTTCTTTGAAGTCACCACCCAGCCTCTTGGGATTTAATATGCAAGAACAAAGGTTAGAATAAGGAATTTAATTTGCTTTTGAACTAATGTAGTAATGTTGAATATCTACTTATGAACCTAGTACATACAAATGTCTAGGCATCATCATAGAGAAATATGGGATTCATAAATTAGATTGATGCCTTATCAATGGTTTTCCTTGACTATAGGGCAAAATAAAATTGATTTGGTGGTTGTTGTGCTTAACATAATGCATAAGTTATGGGGAAAAATGAAGTTTATACTAAAATGATTAGAGCAAATACCTTGATGGAACCAGCATGGTAGGAGATATGCAATCTATAGTTTCCATGAACATATATCACATCATGGTGAGATCTATATCTCACAAGATCATTCCAC
The DNA here is from genome assembly GCA_037157565.1 of Thalassia testudinum. NCBI lineage: Eukaryota > Viridiplantae > Streptophyta > Magnoliopsida > Alismatales > Hydrocharitaceae > Thalassia > Thalassia testudinum. The sequence continues at coordinate 4,015,214 of JAZHRO010000080.1, forward strand.
AAATGCATATTAGGGTCATGTGGGGCAAACAACAAAGTACACAATTACCTTCAATGACTTGGCCATAGTGTGAAAAGGCCATAGCCAAAGATTTCTCTATTGTATGAAATGATAGTCCTACAGAAAAATTACACAAAATAAAGGTTAGCTAATCCACCTAAGAGTGGAAAATATATTGAATCCTGATGCAGCAGCAAGAATCACAGTGAATTTAAGAAAAGCTAGAAATTATAATGTGCCCATGAAAATAGTGCAGATGAGGGGCAGCATGTGAACATCGTTGATGACATTGATCCTTCTGAGTGTGTTGCTTCACAACCTAATAGATTGATATCTAACCCTGTATTGATTTCATCTGATGTAAATCATGACAATGAAAACATTAGATAGCAAGGGAGTCAAAGTTTAATTAAAGGGAAAAGGAAAATCATATCAGGTCGATTTTTGTAGGGTGAAACATCAAAAGCAGAATCAATTGCATTAACACGTGGCTTAAAAGAAAAGCTTCATGCCCAATTTGCAAGTCAGGTATTATGTAAAATCAATTGTTCATGGCCATTGCCTTTCCTACCTCAAATCCCAATTAAACATGGCCACATGACCTCTCAGCAGTAAAGGTGATCCAAACCAGCAACCATTTGTGACATGCTTTTTGATGCACTTTACGTTAGTTAGTTGTTTGCTAATGAAGGTGCAGATGTCCATGTTATATTTTTTTTGGTTGATATTTTGTCACTAAGGATGGTGAAAGTATATCTATATGTTCATTAATGTCATTGAACAATAGCATATCATAGTTTTTTTTTCCTTCACAAAAAAAAACATGGGTCCTAAAATGAAGAAAAGAATAGCATTCTGTAAAGTAGACAACTAGAACTTGCAATCAAATTACATGGAAAAGCATTCCACTTAATCTACTACAGTATGTCATTATCTATTAGCAAGGTCCTTAAATAAAAAAAAGAACAGCATTCTACGGAGTAACAACTAGAACTTACACTAACTTTTTTTGAATTAAATAGGCCCAATGTATAAGAAAGAACGATAACATTTCTCTTAAAAGCTAACCTCAGGATGCGGTAAACAATGTCCTCACACCATCTCCAATAAATAATGAGGTATTGAATGTGTCTCACCTTGGAAATCGTTAATGCTAGGCTCCATTGTTCCTTTAGGATGTCAAGGCAAATGCTACCATTGCTATTGATGTTTAGATGGAAGACCTTCATCCTAAATGCAACCTTAAGTGGTTTAAATGGGTAATTTGGAGGAATATGAATGGTGACCAAACATACTCCTCTAGCATATGGATTGTCAGGGGGACCCATGATTGTAGCCTACCAATGGAACATGTCCTTAGCTATAGAGCCTGCACTGCAAGACATGGAAGGGTCCTTCTAGAGGTCCTTGAGCTCCTTGAGGATTCACTTCGATGCCATGACTCCAACCTTTTAGGGATCCCCTTGTCATCCTCCGCTTTCTCCTCCTCTTCATTTCGATCCCATTCGTTTGGGGGTGATGAAATGAGGCGTGAAAGGAGATAAAAAAAGAGGAAACAAAGGGGTTGACAATTTAAGACTATAAGAAAAACAATGAAAACTCTACTAAATTTAAAAGTGGACCCTGCAGTAGGAGATGATGAAGTTGCGGCTATTAGACCTGTACTGCCACTTCCTCTATCATGGAAGAGACAAGTTGAGCTTCATGGGTATGTAGAACACTGATCGCGTTTTTGTGCGGTTTGTTAATTTAGGGTTTTAAGTCATTGCAACGCATAAAAACAGATTCGCTTTTAAATTTATATTCCTAGATAGTGGGGTATCTAGGGTCGTCTAAGGAGGCAAGTTTGCAAAAATTAAATCACTTGCTGGAATATAAATCTCAACTTTATTTTTGATGTTTTTGAATATACAGTTTTTATGATTTTGAAATAATGGCAACATGCGAGTTTTTGTTGATAGAGAGAAAATAACTAAAACCTATTTCAATAAAGCTAACCCTAAGGTGACAGGTAGAGCCTCTCCCTAAGCTCACCCTAGGCGTGTGGAGGCTTAGAATAATTAGGGAGAGGGAGTGAAACAAATGCTAGGCAAAAATTGTAAAAATCTATGCAACAAAAATTGAAAGAAGGCAACTTGAATTAAAATGAACTTGTTTTACACAAAACTCATAGAGAAAAGCTTCTAATCTACTTGAAATGCAAGAAGATAAAAACATAAATCCTCTAAATGAAATGGTGAAGAAGATGATGGCTTCTTGCTCCAAGCCTGGTAGCTCCCGGGCTTGAAAAGAGTCCTCCAACTCCTTCCTTGCTTTGCTCTTCCAAGATAGTATCCTCCAAGGTGGAAGCTACCACCTTCAATTCTCCTCCTCCAAGGGTGGACGTCCACCCTAGGTCCTTCTCCTTTGCCTGGCCATCCTCCTTGAAGTAGAATGGCTCTCCTCCTTGGCATGGCACAAGTTGAAGAGAGTGAGGAGAAGAAGGCACCAAAGGGGTGGGTGATGTGCCCCCTTAAACTTCTTCTCTACTCCTTCTTCTTGGCCATAGGTGTAGGTGGGTATAGGTAGAATAATGCACTAATGGAGGATGCTCTAAAATGGTGGTAGGTGGTGGGTTTATATAGAGTAGGAAGGGGGCTAAGGTGACTCTTGAAATGGAGGAATAAGATGGGAAGATGGAGGTGGTTGGGGATCCTATGGCTAAGGGTAATTGGCGCCAACAGAAGGGGCACCTAGGTGGTGGTTATGGGTGGTGGCACCCCTTGAAGTTGGCACCAAAATGGCTTCTAGAAGAGGGGCTTAGGTGGTTCCAAGTAGGGTTCTAGAAGGAGGGGTAGGTGGATGGCTAGGATGGGTTGTAGGGTTATGTGTAGGGCCATGATGTGGGGGTGTTTTGGAGGGAAAAAGTGGTGCCAATAAGGAGGTAGTTAGGGTGGTTTTGGCGCCACTTTATGGTGTCTTTTGGAGGTAGTGGGTAGGCTAGGTTGGTGCCAAGGTGAGGTGGAAGTAGGGGTAGCTTATGTGGAGCTTAGGTGGAGCTAGTTGGTGGAGTTTTTAGGTAAGGTTTTTTAGGTGGTAAAAGCCAAGGGAGATGGAGCATAGCTAAGCTAAGCTAAGCTAGCTTAGCTAATAGTGGAGTAGAGGAGGAGGTGTTGGAGCTAGGGTTTGGAGGGAGGAGCTGGATCTGAAGACTCGGAGCTGAGATGAGCTGGCAACTACTGAAGAGGTCAACATGGGGCTACTCTAGCTAGCTTAGCTTGCTAGTTCTTTGCTAGCTACTGAGTCAAGCTAAAGTGAGTTTGCTTATGTTGAATGGAGCTGAGGTAAGCTGGGCCTGGTGCTCTCGGGGAGGATCAGGCTGGTTGAGGCAGTTAAGGTAGCTTAGCTCAACTAAGTTGAGCTAAGCTGAGTCCTCAGGAGCTGGACTTGAGCTTCCTGAGCTGGGATGAATTCATCTTCAGCTGGATGGAGTTGAGTGGAGCTGGATGTAGCTGGAACTGAGCTAGGGTGAACTCCCGTCAACTTAGCTGAGCTAGCTAGAGCTCCCTGTGGACTAATGGGAGCTAAGATGAGCTAGACTCAACTAAGTTGAGCCGGATCTGGGCTGACCTGAGCTAGGGTGAGCTAAGATGAGCTCTCTTGAGCTGCCATTTAGCTGAGATGAGTTAAATGGAGCTAGGATGAGCTAACCCTAATTCAGGTGAGCTAAATTCCAGCTATGTTGAGTTGGATCAAGCAGAGTTCTAGCTGGTGAGAGCCTCTCCTTCACCAGTTGCCTTCCTGAGTGCTTGGGTTCTAGGGATCTGGCAATCTGTTTATCCCTAACACTCACAAAAACACATCAAAAACACAATAAAAAAATGCAATGCATGTCTAACCTAATTTATGCCTAAATGCTACCCAAAAACTCGTTTGCAGAGCAAAATCCTAAGAGCTAGGTTTGTTTTAATGCATAAGAATGATGATAAACTGGTGTTTATCACACCCTCATGCTTATCTTTTGCTAGTCTCTTAGCAAAACTTTAATTTTTTGGAAAACAGAATTTTTTGGGAAATTTAATTTTTTTGACTTTTAAGGAGAAAAAGATTAAGGGACCTTAGTTGATCTAAATATAGGAGGCACGGGATTCGTTAAGGATAAACATCGGGATTTGTTTTTGGATCTAGCCATTAGACAAAATGGGATGAATATATCTCCAAAAAATTCACAAATTAACCCCTTGTTAATTCAGATGACTTGAAATTTTTGTTTTTAGGATTTTTCTGGCTCATGAGGGGTGCTCTGGTGCCAGTACTTTGGGATAGAACTGTCCATGACATCACCCAGGAGCTCACAACCCCAAAACACAATGTGGTGTAAAGGGGTGCTCCAAGAAAACTCAAGCTCTTGCTCTGACACTGTAGGCAAAGCACCGTCCAAGACACTTGAACTGCTAAAATGCACTTTAATGCTCTGTCTAAAGATATGAAATATAGATATGGAGCAGTGCTGAGGTGGTAACATGTTGACATCGCATCCTCAAAGGAGGCATTTTCCTCCTTCTTGGCAGTGGGAACTCAAACCAATGATCTGCTTCAGACTTTTACTAAGTCCAAACAACGGAGTTTTTCAAATTTTTAGTTGTTTCTAAGTGTTGGCTTGTGTGTGAAAATTGACATAAGAAGTTCCTCAAGAAATGCAAGTTTTTGAATCAGAAACTAAGCTAAATACTTTCCATATTACAAAATAGGATCAAGTCACCTGAACTATCATGAGTTCAGGTGGAATTTTTAGAGAAGGATATCAGATCTAGTCTAAAATAGACCCCGAAATTCTAATGATCAGATCCACATCCTCATCCCTAGTTTGTTAAAGATTTAATCTCATTGTACCAAAAGTGAAATTTTCAACCTTAGTCCCGATTTCAAAATTTTTCCTCAAAAAGTTTTCAACATTTATATTTTTTTGGGTATGCAAGCAGGAAAATAAAAGGCATGTTTTTAGGTTTTGAAATCCTAAATCGATCGTCAAATTTTAAAAGCACCCCCCCATGCTTAAGGTATGCAATGTCCTCATGCATTAGGAGGAAAAGGGATCACCTTATTGAAGAGCGGTCGGGTTTAGGATGGTCAAAACCTGGAAAAAGAAGGAAAGCAGGAAAAAAAATGATGGGTTACCTCCCATCCAGTGCTATCTTTTATGCCATTCATCCGGGCGTGAAGGTATGCACGGAAGACAGCAAATCATGTAAATAGTTGGACACTTGAATGTCTTTAATAAAAGTGTCTTCCTCAAGATCCCTAAAAGGATGAGTGGTAAAGATAAAGGGATCAAAATAAAATAGAGAGATGGAAAAAGGACCCCGGTCTGGCCATGGTTCGAATTGATGATGAAAGCCAAACTTAGGTGGATCAGGTGGTAGGTCCAATAGAAAAGGGAGGGGAAATGAGTTAGTGAGATGCAGGATGGATGAAGTTAGTGTGGATATTTTTGGTGAAAAATCAGGAAGATGAAAAGGGGGAAAGTCAAACCCTAGTTGATCTGGAAAGTCTTGGACCACATAATTATCCTTAGAATAAGAATCAATAAAATCTAGATCAATAGTAGTCAAAGATGAATGAGATTGGATCAACATAGACTTCTCAAATACTATTTCCATTTTATTATCAGTGTCCTCAAAAATTTTGTGATCAATGGACCTCTTGGAAGCTTGAAATAAATCTAATGAGAAGGTCTGGTTACTGCAACTTATATTCATTTTCCCAGAATGAGAATTGATATTAGTTGCTGATATAGACACATCTATCTAGGTTAAAATGCCTATTCATGCATGTTCCTAGGCTTACATTTGCACTTCATGTTATAAATGTTGCATAACATGCATCATTGTGCATTTAGAGTAGTTGTATATATTTTGTGTTAATTAGGTTCTTTTTATGGTCAGGAGAGGAGATGATTTATTTTAGGGCCTTGGATGGACGATCAGACCATACGGATCTGATTAATACGATGATCGGAGTCTAACGCCTCTAAAATCGTCCAGATCGGAGTCCCGTAGCATCACATGAAGCCCGAGGAAGATCAACAGTCAGGTGGGCAATGCGACATCCATACAGGGTTTGGATGGAAAATCCGACCGTACGGATGGATCTGGAGTGACGATCGAAGTCCGAAAACATTAGAATCATCCCGATCGGAGCACTGGGGCACCCTTTACAAAAGAAAGAAGAATGGACGGCCTAGGTGGCGCCACGTGGCGCCATCCAGGCCGCCCAACGTCGGCCAGCAGCAGTAGCGCCCATGCACAGCTGCAGCCGTGCGCAGCGCCCCGCGCACAGCCGCAGCCGCGTGCAGTGCACTGCGCGCAGCAACAGCGCACGCGCACAGCTGCCGCTGCGCGCAGCAGCAGCGCAACACATGCCGCACGCGCGTGCGCGAGGTGCGGGGAGCACAAGGCACGTGATGCGCGCCAGCGGAGCATGCCAGCGGGGCAGGTGTCAGCGGGGCGGGTGCGGATCTCCAGCGACGCACCTTTAGTGACGCTTGCAGCTATCACTAATGGTCAGCGCATGCCAACAAGTGGATTTGAAGGGCGGATCTTCAGCGACAGCTGCAGCGACATTTTTGGACGTCAGTAATGACCCAGAAGTGAATTTGTTCTTCCTCCACTATAAAAAGACCTACCCACCACCGTTCCAAAGCATCTCTTCCTTTCTTCCTCTCACCACCTCCAAGGCTCTAGAGAGAGCTTGTCCCAAGCCCGGGATGCTCCTCTAGAGTAAAACCAAATAGTTTTCCGTCCTCTCACCCCCCTTCGTGGAGCATCCCGTGGCCATCCTCTCACCGCCCTTCGGGAAGAAGATCCTCACCGCGACGTCGTCCTACCCTATCCTCTGTCCTCTGGCTCCGTCCTCCTTCGTCCCGCTCCTCACCACCTTCCTCCAGGCGATGTCAGAGCGAGTCGTCCTCCGAGCAACCGTCGAGGGGGATTTCTCTCACCTCATTTTATCTTTTTATGCTTTCATAGTGTAGATTTTTCCTGCTTTCATAGTTGTAACAAACAATTCTTGATAGATAGATGTTTGTTTCTCTCTCTATCTCTTTCTCTCTCATATATATATTCTTGCAAGTAGATTAGCTAGAACTCATCAACCTGATCTCTTGCCTGCTAAAAACCAAAAAAATTAGAAAAGATAAAAATGACCAAAAACTAATAAAATCGAAGCGCGATTTTCAATTAAAGTAAACGTCGCCTCCCTGTGTTCGACCTGGGACTCCCTTAGAGTTTCAGTATAAATTTTATCTGATCGACGTGTTTTGCAACTATGACGACAGGTTACTTATAACCTCGATTTCTAACATGCGAAGCACGGCCCGACCATTTTGGCGCCGTTGTCGGGGAGGCAACGGAATTTACTTTATTGTTTATTGCGTTTCTTTGCATTTACATAGCACTAACCCTACTTGTCTTTGATCTACTGTCTTGCAGGTACCCTAGCATGGAGCTCCAAGTGCGGTAGATCGGAGTAAAGTGCAGGTAGAGTACTCTGTAAGTGTCCCCCACTTTCCCCCCCACTAGTTCATTTCACCACAATCATAACCAAGACCTAATCTACTTAGGTGTTTGCATAAACCCTAGGATAGAATTGTTTGTCTTGTTTTCCACCTTCACCCATCTCACCCACATCTTATAAAAAAAAACAAAAAGATATTTCTGTGGGACAAATCAATTTACACACTCTATACACCCACATTTGAGGCACATAATCGGACATGATTTTTCATTTACTCAACCGGGCTTCCGACCTGTGGACCCGATACACGAATTCAACACATAAAAGAGTAGAAATCATATTAGGTTAACCAAATTTCTGTGTGCCTTAACTAAGTGGTGCAATAGGCTAATTGATTGAACTGTTTGGGCCGCACCACTTAAGATAAAAGCGATTCATCAAGTAGCTTGCCACTTAGGGTTGATTCTTAGGGCTGAACCAGGCACTCCACATTTTTTTCTTTGATTTCTAGAGGAATATATCATCACCAGTGCTTGCAAAACTTGGAGTGTTTTCCTAAACTTGATTGAATATACCTAAGATTAAACCCTAAAAGCTACTAAACAAGGTTGAACTCTAAAAGACACATCATTAAATAACCTTGTTTGCAAACCCTGGTTGTGCACACACACATTTTAACTGATCATTAAGGGCACAACCCATCTAAAGGGCCCATCACATTCCTGAAGCACAATTTTTCCAAGCCTAACTAAAATTGATTAGATGTTGACCCTAAGGACTGGTTCGCTCGTCGGGATCCAGATTGAGATTTTTCACGATCAACCTACTTATACTAGTTAATCTAATGTCTAGCTAGGGGAGTAGCGTCAAACGACCGCGGCTGGGGGGTACACTAGGAACTAGAGGTGCAGGCCAAAGGAAGAACCTTCTCCCCAGTCCCTCCTTCTAACTGGTTGGATTGCCTGGACATAAGTAGAGTAAATCGTTTATAATCTTAGGACGGATTCTAAGAGTCTGTAGACCTTTAGCTACCCAAACTAAGGACAGGCTTGTATTTTTGTATTGCAGGGCTCATTTCACTTCTGATTTCCCTCCTTACTTCACCATGTACCCTTCCACACCCTACACACATTTTACATCCTATCCTCCTACCACCACTTATCCCCAAGATGATTACTATCCCGACTTGACTTATAATTACCCATCCACTAGCCAGGATGACTTTGATTGGGGATATGAATCTGGACCTCAGTGTCCAAGGCCTAACCCTGGACAACAAGACTATGATTATTATCCTTCCCAGAGCTATAATGATTATGGATCTCCATCCTTTGATGACCAAACCAACCCGATCTACAATCAAGAAGGATATAATGATTATAACACCTACCCTCCCCTGTATTCCATTGAAAATAGGTCATCACCCTTCTTTGAACAATCCAAGACGACCTACTACCAGGGAGGAACTCGAGAACCTCAACATCTTGACTCCCCTAGATTTAATCTGAACCCACCCAAACCTGAACCAAACCAGTCGGTTCAGGTGAACCAGATCCAGGATAGGGTGTTGGCTAATTTGAGGAACACTATACAATCTTTAGAAGCTCAGCCAACACCATGCACTGAAGCACTGGAGCCTATGATCAAAATGATTGATGAACTTAATAGTTCTCTATTAGATTTGCTCCAAAGTGTTAGGGATAGGGACTTAGGTGAGTTCCTTCTTGGGAAATTGTCGAGGTTGAGGATGAAATTTGTGGTTGCACTAGTCAAATCTTGGGATGATTCTCAAGATGAACCCCCTTCAGGAGAGCCAATGTCTGAACCCGCTCAGGCGCCTGTCAGGGGGGATACATTTTTTGAGATTGGGGATGACCAGGATGGGCTTGAGCAACCATTTGAGGATGAACCGATTGATTCACCCGAGATCCCTGAGCCAGGGAGAGAGGAAAAATATGTCTTCACGGACCATGAAATGACATATGATTTTGAGACATATATAAATGAGGATCATCAATTCTTTGACTCTGAGGGTGAAGAATCTTTTGGAGAAGTCTCACTTGAACTTAAGGAAAAGGATTTTAGTGAGACAAATGGGCTTGAGGAATCTGACAAACCAGTTGATAGCCCAATTATTGAAGATTTGGATTTAGTTGGGGTTAACTTGGAGGATCCTAATCTTGATGATTCAATCAGTGACCCCAGTCCTCATCTGCACCCTGAAGAGATGACTTCTGAGATCTTTGTGCCCAAGTCGATCTTGATTCAGCCACGATTTTTGGACTTGGGCGAATCATATGGGGTGAATAATATGCTAGAGGTCTTGAAGCCTAAGCCCTTGATGTTGGAGGATAGAATTGTTGAAATAAAGATTTGGGAGGCTAATTCTGAGGGAAGTTTGATTTTGGATCTAAGGGTACCTATTGACTTAAAATCACCTACTTCTACCAGGACCCTTACGATATCTTTCACGTGCAACCCAAGCTTGAAATAACTGATTATTTTTCTGAGCTATATGTTAAGTGGACAATAACACCTATTGAACCATCTTTACCCGTTGTTCGATACTTTGGTCTTGGGTTGCACACCACTAAACTGCAGGCCCGGCCCCACAAACACAACAACCTTCGATTCTGGGTGATTTTCATCCAGAACCTGAGAACCACTCGACCCTGGGGCATGGGTCTGCACCATAATCTCGTCCACGTTTGTGGACATCTTCTGCTGGCGGGTTTCAGGATCAATATTTTGATTTTGATTCTGAATCGCACTTGTGAATTCTCAATCTCTTCTTTGTATGTATGCTATGCCTAGCTGAAGGCATTAAACTTAGCACGTGTGTATACACCCCTCTCTCTGCGGAGCTGACCAGATTTTCATGACACTCAGGTGATGTTCTGTTTACTCTACCCTTTTCATGTCTTTATTTTTACAATGAGGGCATTGCATCATTTAGGCATGGGGGGTGGATAATCAATTCCTAAAATCATTATGTTAACTCCGTAGAATTTCTTTTAGTTTCTTATAAAATTAAAAAAAAAATGAAAATTAAAAAAAAAAAAGAAAGAAATTAGGAAAAGAGAACTTAGACATTTAGAAGTTATTAACCCTAGCAAATGATACAAGAGGACCTAAACACTTAGACTCTTCAGGTCTTCGGGCTTAATTAGCCCAGGTGTCCACTCGAATGTGGACTTAGTCTCGAGTCCTCGCCAATTAAAATTCATTTTAAGTTGGTAAATAAATTGGGATGATAAGTATAGGACTTATCAACCCGCCCTCTGATTTGGGGGGATTTTAAGGCTAAGCATCTACACACTATTCGCACTGACTCACTTTCCGACGATTTTTACGAAAATTGGGTAGCAATGGACTGACTTGGGTGGTATGGCTGGCAAGTTGTCGGTGGTAACAGCTCATCGGCAGGTTGTCCAGAGCCCAACCACAAGACCGTTTTCGCTGTACTGCCTTTAGGTAAATCTTAGATCAGGAAAGCCACCTACTTATAAAAAAAAAAAAGAAAAAAAGAAAAAAAAAGAAAAAGAAAGAAAGAAAAAAATAATAATAAAAATAAATAAAACCACACTTCACCGCACAAGTATGGCTGGCAAGTTGTCGGTGGTAACAGCTCATCGTCCGGTTGTCCAGAACCCAGCTCACAAACAAATAAATGCACAATAATTCCCAAAACACTTAGGGAAGAAGCGGGGAAGTAGAATAAACCAGGGAGATATACACTGGGTTCTCCCTTGTGTTGACCCCATAAATAAAAGAAGTAGGGAGAAAGCTACCGATCGTAAAGATAAACCTTTAGGCAAGGTCACCTAGGGTCGTAGAAACCTGAACTCCGTTTTAATGGCCATTTTTTGAGTCTATCACTTTTTCACAAAGATGCTTAGTGCTTAGAGTCCTTTTCGAGTCTTGGGTGGGTCGGGTAGCCGTAAAAAGTTATCCTGGAACTCTCAAACTCCAAAAGTACAAAAAAATGAGAAAAAAAGAAAAAATAAAAAAATGTATCTTCCCTTTTCAAATAAGGCGAGGACTTGGGCGGTTTGCATTCTGGTAGACACCTGGGTACTGTTTAGTCTTCGTAGTTTAGAACCTTAGTTGAAATTTTCTATTGTTAGTAAACAACTTAGGCCTAAGCGATCTAGCCCTAATTTTGATTTTATACATAGCATGTAGTTTAATTTTGCTAGGAACTAGCAAAAGATAGGCATGGGGGTATGATATAGACACATCTATCTAGGTTAAAATGCCTATTCATGCATGTTCCTACGCTTAGATTTGCAATTCATGTTATAAATATTGCATAACATGCATCATTGTGCATTTAGAGTAGTTGTATATATTTTGTGTTAATTAGGTTCTTTTTGTGGTCAGGAGGGGAGATGATTTATTTCAGGGCCTTGGATGGACGATCAGACCATACGGATCTGATTAATACGATGATCGGAGTCTAACGCCTCTAAAATCGTCCAGATCGGAGTCCCGTAGCATCACATGAAGCCCGAGGAAGATCAACAGTCAGGGGGGCAATGCGACATCCATATAGGTTTCGGATGGAAAATCCGACCGTACGGATGGATCCGAAGAGATGATCGTAGTCCGAAAACATTAGAATCATCCCGATCGGAGCACCGGGGCACCCTTTACAAAAGAAAGAAGAATGGACGGCCTAGGTGACGCCACGTGGCGCCACCCAGGCTGCCCAATGTCGGCCAGCAGCAGTAGCGCGCACGCACAGCTACAGCTGCGTGCAACGCCCCGCACACAGCCGCAGCCGCGCGCAGTGCACTGCGCTCAGCAGCAGCACACGCGCACAGCTGTCGCTGTGCGCAGCAGCAGCGCAACGCATGCCATACGCGCGTGCGCGAAGTGCGGGGAGCACAAGGCGCGTGATGCGCGCCAGCGAAGCATGCCAGCGGGGCAGGTGCCAGCGGGGCGGGTGTGGATCTCCAGCGACGCACCTTTAGTGACGCTTGTAGCTGTCACTAATGGTCAGCGCACGCCAGCAAGTGGATTTGAAGGGCGGATCTTCAGCGACAGCTGCAGCGACATTTATGGATGTCAGTATTGACCCAGAAGCGAATTTGTTCTTCCTCCTCCACTATAAAAGGACTTACCCACCACCATTCCAAAGCATCTCTTCCTTTCTTCCTCTCACCACCTCCAAGGCTCTAGAGAGAGCTTGTCCCAAGCCCGGGATGCTCCTCTAGAGTAAAACCAAATAGTTTTTCGTCCTCTCACCCCCCTTCGTGGAGCATCCCGTGGCCGTCCTCTCGCTGCCCTTTGGGAAGAAGATCCTCACCGCGACGTCGTCCTACCCCATCCTCTGTCCTCCGGCTCCATCCTCCTTCGTTCCGCTCCTCACCACCTTCCTCCAGGCGACGTCAGAGCGAGTCGTCCTCCGAGCAACCATCGAGGGGGATTTCTCTCACCTCATTTTATCTTTTTATGCTTTCATAGTGTAGATTTTTCCTGCTTTCATAGTTGTAACAAACAAGTCTTGACAAATAGATGTTTGTTTCTCTCTCTATCTCTTTCTCTCTCATATATATATATTCTTGCAAGTAGATTAGCTAGAACTCATCAACCTGATCTCTTGCCTGCTAAAAACCAAAAAAATTAGAAAAGATAAAAATGACCAAAAACAAATAAAATCGAAGCGCGATTTTCAATTAAAGTAAACGTCGCCTCCCTGTGTTCGACCTGGGACTCCCTTAGAGTTTTGATATAAATTTTATCTGATCGACGTGTTTTGCAACTACGACGAAAGGTTACTTATAACCTCGATTTCTAAGACGCGAAGCATGGCCCGACCATTTTGGTCTTAATTGACCTAAATTACGCTAGGACTTAGCGTAAGTTAGGGTTATTCATGCATGCATACGCATTATCTGCATCTTTACTACTTTCCTTTAGCTATGCATAAAATAATGTTATAATGTTCTGATTAAGTGCATTATGTCGATTGCAAGGAATAAACTGATCAGGAGCTGGATCTGAAGTTGGATCAGGAATAACAGGAGTTGTAGCAGAGCTGGAGCAGAAGGCCTAGTTTAGATGTAGGAATAATAATGTAAGGGGGTTAAAAGTTTGCTATTCTATTAAGTAGGAATAAGGCAGTAAAATGTGAAGAGCTTAGGTCCATCCTAGCCCTAGGATAGCTTAGAGACTTCCCCAAGCCTTAGCCACCCTTAGATTAGGTCACAACACCCTAGGAATCCCTAAAACCCTAGTTCCAACCCTTCTCTGGATGTCCAGATAAGTTTTAAGATGTCCATGACCCTTAGCCAACTCCCGCACACTTCAAACCCACTTCTGCAGTGTTATTGGACGTCCAGACACTTTGTCAGACGTCCAATTTCTGCAGAATACCCAAAACAGAATCTGAAATCCTTCCTGACTCTGATTGGACGTCCAGACAAGAAGTCTGAACTTCTGATTTTTTAGTATAAGATGTCTGATTATATTATTAGACGTCTGATACTGCTCTCCAATTCCTGTTTTGAGATTTAAGCCTTGATCTTGGATCTCTAGTTCCCTAAACCCAATTCCAACCCCATAGGAACATAAATTAAGGTGCCCTAACCCTAGTACATCACCTCTAGACCTCCCTAAGGACCTAATTAGGTCCTCACTAAACCTAATTGGCTTGGATCTTAGTCAATTCCATCAGCCTATTCAATTGGACTCATTGAGTCCAATCGAGCCCTGATCTCCGCACACACTATCCAATTGGACTCAGTGAGAGTCCAATTGACCTAGACCTGACTTAATTGAGTTGTTTTACTCTCAATTAAGTTTCCACACACCCAATTAAACTTGTAGTAAGTTTAATTGCACTTTACCTTAGTGAATTAGGATTTATAACCCTAATTTGAGAACTACCTTGACCTAAACCCACTAGAACCCAACCTAATCAACCTAGCCACCTAAGTTTCGACCCACACACGCCCACACACACCATCCACACGAAAATATCTAGCCTAGAGTTCTCTAGAACTCTCTACCATGTGTGGTTGCCTTGGTTGCCAAAAATAGAAACCAAGAGCCATTCAATTTTTAGATCCACATTTGGTGGATCTAAAAACCACCATCCACCCTCTCTCTCTCTCACTCTCCCATGAGCTCCCACCATAGGCCTCTCTAGAGAATTCCATAATTCTCTAGAGAGCTTCCCTTAGGTCTATAAAAAGACCCCTTGGGTGGCCATTTGCACCCATTCACTTCCTTGGCATCCATTCCACTTAGAATAGCCACTTCCATCTCCACTCCACCTCCACAAGTTGAGCACCACCATGGAGGCCACCATCTCCACGCCAGGAAGCTGGATCAGCTCCCCAACCTCTCTCCAAGGGCCGGCCTAAGTTCCATTGGCCGCCCCTCCTTCTCTCAACCATTCAAAGGCCATCGGGGACCACCACTGAATGCCCTTCCATTCTGCTAGATTTAGATTATGCTCTTCGTATATTTACTGCGTTTATTTACTGCTTAGTAGTGTAGTCTTACTTCTACCCCAATGATGCATGCGAAATCCTCCCATCGATTCTTGTATGCGATCATTTTCTGATAGCTAGATTTAATTTTCAAGCATTTATGTACAAGCTTTCCTTTAGATTCTTTGTACAACTCCCAAATGAGTGAATGAAAACACATTTATATATATATATCTCTATCTGTTTGAAATCACCATGAGCTTAATGATTTCTATTATCTTTTGCGTGATTAATGTTGCCTATTTCTAACTCTTAATATTCTTGCAACTAAGCATGTCGTACGTAAATACATAATAATCACGAACCGGCATGTGATTCTAAACAAAGTAGAGTGGCAAAAAGATTTACTTCAAAAGTAAAAGCAATGCCTCCCAGAGACGAACGATCGGGACTCAAGTCTCATTATCTTTATAAATCAATTTTTGATGAACATTTTTGCGTGACTATACTACGATTTCCGATGACTTCCAAATGCGCTAAAATGGCTTTCTGTCAAATGGCACCGTTGCCGGGGAGGAAACGTCATTTTTCTTTATTTCATCTTTTAATCTATCACTGACAGATCTGCCACTACTTTGTTTTTGATGCGTAGGACAACACGGAACGAAAACGGGATCTGCGCACACACCGAGCGCGGGGAAGAAAAATCAGTTGCACATCATCTATCTTAGATTAGGTTTCTCTTTCTGAACCTTAGGAGTAGATTTACTTGCTGCAATTTCTTTTCAAAAATTCTTTGTGAAAAAAAAAGATTTTTCTCATTTTTGTGAAAAATAAAAAAAATCAAAAAGAAAAATTTTGAAAAAAAAATCTAGATTAGGTTTCCTTTCGAATCTAGGTTACTTTAAAAAAAAAGGAAAAAATTTTTTTCTATGAATCTTTTGAAAAATATTTTTTGAAAAAAAAACATGCAAAAGTTTTGAAGAAAAAAAAACATCCTTTTTAATGGAAAGCCTAGATTTGAATTCAAACCTCTTTAAAAGGCTTTTCCACCATCTTCTGATTTTCGGCCAGATTTCAAATCTAACTTAAAAATTCGATTGCCAAAAAATTCGTTACCAAAAAATTCATAAATTTGGGTCAAACCTTCATTTTCAAACCACCTTTCAAATTCCACTGTTATTTTGAAGATATTGCAAGTATAAAATTTTTAAAAATTTGCAAAGTACACGGGGGTCAGATTGACCTAGATTCAAAATTTTTCAAATTTCAAAAAGCAATTTCGAGCAATTCACAATTCTGTTTTGACTAAAAATGGTGGGGTTTGAAAGCTGATCTCATTGGCTTTATTTTCCATATTTTTCCTAAATTTTTGACGATTATTTGATAATGTTTCAAAGCAAGAAACCATCCAGGGGTCAAAATTCTAGATCTGACCCCCTGATATTCAAAATTCCCTAAAAATTCGGTTGAAATAGTAAAAATTCCAAGAAAATATTCTCTGAAAAACTGATTGAAAAAGGAATCTAGTCGCAAAATTTCAAATTAATTTGATTCCAATTATTAGTAGAAAATCATCATTAATTTTGTGGTCTACTGAAACAGAGAAAAACCCTAGAAGTGCATGCAACCTAGGTCAAACCCTTAGGGTTACAACTAGAGACCACACATTGGACTAACTTAGACTTAATCAAGTCTAGTTAGCTGGTGAACTTGGTCACCTTGTGGGCCACTCACCACAAACCCCACTGAAGAAAACGGGTTAAAATTAACTTTAAAATACGAAACCAACCTGAGTTCGTTGTCGTACTACTGGGTGAGTTTAATCTCTCTTGCCAAACCTGGTGACTAAGTCTGCGAGGTAGTGTCAAACGACCGCGGCTCGGGGGTCAATGGAACCGGAGGCGTAAGCCAAAGGAAGAACCTTCCCCTTAGTCCCCTCGTAACCAGACTGGCTTGGTTATCTTGAGAGGCGGAATTCACTTTCAGTCAGTTGTACGACGAACTTATCTTCAGGAATTCAAATCCCTAATGAAAAATCTGGTCACCTGATCCATAAGGACCATTTGATTGACAGGGCCTTAGCCTTGTCCTGTGTGGCTACACCAACCCAGGGGTTGGGTAGTGTATGCACGGAAGGAGGTCACTTCGACCTCACTTCGTTGGACCTTGGGAGCCGCTCCCAAGGAGGCGAGTCACTTCTTCTATCTGCTGAGCCGTGATGGCTAACATTGGATCTGGACCTAATCAGGATCCAGAAGAGCTGGACCCATGAGCTTATCTGAGAGCTCGGGTCACTGAATCAGCTCAACCTTGGGATTAGAACCCAAGGTGGTGAAGACGACTTTTCGCTTCGTCTGATCCTTCTCCTCGGGTTACCGAAATGGTTAACCCATATCCTAACCCTGGATATTATGACCCATACCAGTCGGTCCCTCAAAGGATCGCATCTTATAACCCAGGATATTGATTTCATACTCCTGCTTCTCACCCATGGAACATGGGTAGACCTGATTCACCCCCTGGAACCCCTGAAGAGCTACCGATGCATATGCGGCCACATTATAGAATACAGAGAGCTATAGAAAGCGCTAAGGAAAAGGCCGCATCCTATCTACGTGAAATCCAGTCTATCATTGAGCCGAACCAAAGACAAAGTCGGATTCTGCATCAACAAGCTGTGATGGAGCTCCTTCTGGAAATAGCAGAGATAACAAGGAGAATGGGACAAAATCGGGAAACTCAAGAACTATTGCTTTTGAGATATCAAGTGGAAAATAGCATTGAAGACCTTGAAGAATCTGAAACAACTACGCCAGAAGAACACATAGAAGATTCTCGGGAGCAGATGCCCGAAGATCACTCAGGGGAAAAAGAGTCTAGCATGGATATGAGACAGGAGCAGGAAGTATGCCGAATGGTTCATCTGAAATTGAGGAGGAAAGGACTGATCTCTCCAGGACTGAGCCGCAATCAGATTATCCTGAATCCTGGGAGACACTTATCGGGTTAGATGACCCAATCGAGACAAGGGAAGTAGATCCAATTGAGGATATGGATCTTGAGGCAAGCATTACATGCGACAGTACTGATCAATCTAGGCCACTTCCCATTGTAGGTGAACCTGTGTTAGAGCCAACATCTTCTGATCTGCACTCTTCTTCTTTCACCTACATCCCTAATTTGGATATTAGAGATTCTGAGAGGACACTTTCTATCCCTGATCCAAACATTCGAAAACCAGAAGTAGCTATGGATGCTTTGACCGAAGAAATAAATATGCTACCTGAGGCAGGAATTATTGAGGAACCCAATGCATATGAGGGTAAAGCTTTGAGTAGAATGAGCTGGAGATGCACCTATCATCCTTGTCAATCTAATAGATGGTTCGACTCTGAGCCTGAAGAGTCAGCCTCTAATGAATCAGAGATGGGTACTGATGAGGATGAACTAATTTCTGACGAGGATTTCAGTGACCTCCACACAGATCTTCTACTTTCACGGATACCCCCATATGACCTAGAGCCTGGAGAGGGAATGATCTTTGATGTCAATTATCATTATGAGGATCCCTATGACTCAGATTCTGGTTCTGAGATACATGTTGATCTACTCCCTCAGCAACTTCCTGTTGAATTGTGGGACATGATAAATTAGCTAAATCAACATCATGATCCCACCTCTGATTATCCTCTATTTTCCACTACCACTCCACACTTTCTTATAGCTAGACTTTTTGGAGTAGGGGTGCACAATCAGCTGGTTCACATCTCCGGACCACTGATTCTGGGAGCATACGAGCATATCTTTCTCTTAATCTTAGTCGGCTCCTATGCTAGAAATGATACATCTGATTGAGTTTTCGCCCAGCTGGAGGTGTTAAACTCAGCACATATAGATACCATTTGCCCCACATTCCACCATCATTTATATATAACCATTTTTATACATAACATATTTTTGTTTTAGCATATTTACCTTTTATATTGCATATTAACAGGTTGGCTGGTGCTGAATATAATTTCAGGAGCAATTACAGGTGATTTCTACCCATTCTCTCCCTGCAATATTTATTTTATTTTATAGTCATGCATGGGGACATGCAAGAACTTAGGCATGGGGGGGTAGATACAGCAGAAACTAAAAAATTTGTTGTCAACACTTAGGAAAACCTTGGAGCTGCATGCAAAACGTACTTTAGGACCTTAAATAAAAAGAACAACTGACCCCACCTCCAATGCTTGCATTGGAGCTAGAAATCGTTCACAACAGCCACTTTCGACTCACCCGCTCACTTTTTGTTCTAAATTTAGGGTCAAGCTGATTGTAACCCGATACGGGAAATTCATGAAGTACAAATTATATGAGGTTACATGTTTATAGCATATATAGATATTGCATTCATGAATAAGATTATTTTATTAAGAGAATGCATTAGGGATTTTATCCTTTAGTTGATTCCTGTAAACTGGAATCCAGTACAACCTTTCACACACACGTAGAATTTGCAATGGATTCACGGTGAAGGCTGATAAACGTCTTCAGTCTGTCGAGAAGTAGTGCTTCTTTTCTTGAACCCCTGGACAATGTTTTGGGAGTTAGGCAGATTTTCCTCCAAAAATCCACCAAATAGTGTGAGAGAGTAGAGTATACTGGTGCTCTAAAATTAGTTCGAGGAATCTGGAATCCTAGATAATTAGGTGATGATGCTCTAAGATGAGACATAGTTTTCGCTCTCGGTTCCTGCGTATGCATTTTGTGTGAAATTGTGAGAGACACCGAATAAGGCAAATACGCGGAGAGCGAGTTTTCATAAAACTAGGGCTAAGGTGGATAGTTACGACCATTCTTTACGGAATCCTCGGCTGAAGGAGGGTATTGATGTCAAGGTCAGAAATACACCGTCCTATCCGTCTCTCCCGGTGCTGTAAGTAAGCACTTCCACCAAATAAGCCACCCAATGTCTCTTGAGTACCACCAATCCCTAATAATGCCTCCTCAATAAAGTTCATGGATGTATGACAGTTGTGTTATGCTGAAAAAAATAAAAAATAAAAAATAAAAAATAAAAAATAAAAAAATGCGAAAAAGAAAAAGAAAAAGAATGATGAAAAGAAAGAAAAACTGAAAAAAAAAATTTAGAAAAAGAAGAAAAAGCAAAGAAAAGAATGAATATTTAGTGTTTATCAAGGCAATACCATCAAATAAAATTGAGCTCCACCAAATATGGCCTTAACCTATTTTTCTTGTGTTTCTGACTTCCTGAATACTGGCTGAGGAATCCCAACTTAGTGTTAGGGCTATAAGAACTCAATTAAAGTGTTAATGCCTAGTGAGACCACCAAATACAGACACTATGTGTGAATCTGGTGAGGTTGTGAGCTCTAAGAAAAAGAAAGAAAAAGAGCAAGAGAGAATGAATACAAAGGAATCAAAGAGAGCATAGTTTTTCTCATCTTTCTCTAAGTTAAGTTACTTAGTAATTCGGGAATCTGGATTCTGTAGTACTAGTCTCTATGTAGCACCAAGTGAGAATGAGCCACCAAATATATAATCCTTTCCCTCAAAGATTCTCTACCTAAGCCCGAAGCCGGGGTGAAATTCATAGAATATCTTGAATATCTCGAGGGAAGAAATCCGCCTATCCCGCTAGAATTTTTATTAGGGGTCAAGTACAGGCTTTAGAGGTGTATTAGTTTTCACTCAAATCTGTTGCAAAAGCTACATAGTCGCACCTTCACGATTGTCTGGGTTTCTAGAGCGTAGGATGAAAACAAAAGGGAGAAAAATCTCTATGCAAACACTTGATAAAATAGCCAGTCCCTTAGGGACCCTTGCTGTAAATAATTTAGTCTTGCATTTGCTAGGGACTACCAAGATTTAGTCATGGGGGTGTGATTGCGCAGCAATCATAGGTCTTAATTGACTTAAATTAGTCTAGGACTTAGCATAAGTTTGGGTTATTCATGCATGCATACGCATTATCTGCATCTTTACTGCTTTCCTTTAGCTATGCATAAAATAATGTTATAATGTGCTGATTAAGTGCATTATGTTGATTGCAAGGAATAAGCTGATCAGGAGCTAGATCTGAAGCTGGATCAGGAATAACATGAGTTGTAGCAGAGCTGGAGCAGAAGGCCTAGTTTAGATGTAGGAATAATAATGTAAGGGGGTTAAAAGTTTGCTATTCTATTAAGTAGGAATAAAGCAGTAAAATGTGAAGAGCTTAGGTCCGTCCTAGCCCTAGGATAGCTTAGAGACTTCCCCAAGCCTTAGCCACCCTTAGATTAGGTCACAACACCCTAGGAAGCCCTAAAACCCTAGTTCCAACCCTTCTCTGGATGTCCAGATAAGTTTTAAGATGTCCATGACCCTTAGCCAACTCCCGCACACTTCAAACCCACTTCTGCAGTGTTATTGGACGTCCAGACACTTTGTCAGACGTCCAATTTCTGCAGAATACCCAAAATAGAACCCGAAATCCTTCTTGACTCTGATTAGACGTCCAGACAACAAGTCTGGACTTCTGATTTTTCAGTATATGACATCTTATTATATTATTAGACGTCTGATACTGCTCTCTAATTCCAGTTTTGAGATTTAAGCCTTGATCTTGGATCTCTAGGTCCCTAAACCCAATTCCAACCCCATAGGAACATAAATTAAGGTGCCCTAACCCTAGTACATCACTTCTAGACCTCCATAAGGACCTAATTAGGTCCTCACTGAACCTAATTGACTTGAATCTTAGTCAATTCCATCAGCCTATTCAATTGGACTCATTGAGTCCAATCGAGGCCTGATCTCAGCACACACTATCCAATTGGACTCAGTGAGAGTCCAATTGACCTAGACCTGACTTAATTGAGTTTTTTTACTCTCAATTAAGTTTCCACACACCCAATTAAACTTGTATTAAGTTTAATTGCACTTTACCTTAGTGAATTAGGGTTTATAACCCTAATTTGAGACCTACCTTGACCTAAACCCACTAGAACCCAACCTAATCAACCTAGCCACCTAAGTTTCAACCCTCACACACTCACACACACCCACACACACCATCCACACGAAAATATCTAGCCTAGAGTTCTCTATAACTCTCTACCATGTGTGGTTGCCTTGGTTGCCAAAAATAGCAACCAAGAGCCATTCAATTTTTATATCCACATTTGGTTGATCTAAAAACCACCATCCACCCTCTCTCTCTCACTCTCCCACGAGCTCCCACCATAGGCCTCTCTAGAGAATTCTATAATTCTCTAGAGAGCTTCCCTTAGGTTATAAAAAGACCCCTTGGGTGGCCATTTGCACCCATTCACTTCCTTGGCATCCATTCCACTTAGAATAGCCACTTCCATCTCCACTCCACCTCCACGAGTTGAGCACCACCATGGAGGCCACCATCTCCACGCCAGGAAGTTGGATCAGCTCCCCAACCTCTCTCCAAGGGCCGGCCTAAGTTCCATTGGCCGCCCCTCCTTCTCTCAACCATTCAAAGGCCACCGGGGACCACCCTTGAATGCCCTTCCATTCTGCTAGATTTAGATTATGCTCTTCATATATTTACGTCATTTATTTACTGCTTAGTAGTGTAGTCTTACTTCTACCCCAATAATGCATGCGAAATCCCCCCATCGATTCTTGTATGCGATCATTTTCTGGTAGCTAGATTTAATTTTCAAGCATTTATGTACAAGCTTTCCTCTAGATTCCTTGTGCAACAACTCCCAAATGAATGAATGAAAACACATTTATATATATATCTCTATCTGTTTGAAATCACCATGAGCTTAATAATTTCTATTATCTTTTGCGTGATTAATGTTGCCTGTTTCTAACTCTTAATATTCTTGTAACTAAGCATGTCGTACGTAAATACGTAATAATCACGAACCGGCATACGATTCTAAACAAAGTAGAGCGGCAAAAAGATTGATTTCAAAAGTAAAAGCAACGCCTCCCAGAGACGAACGATCGGGACTCAAGTCTCGTTATCTTTAGAAATCAATTTTTGACGAACATTTTTGCACGACTACACTACGATTTCCGATGACTTCCAAATGCACGAAAATGGCTTTTTGTCAGTGGGGGGCTTGATGTTGATAGAAACTGGGTTGGTGCTACGATATTGGGTTAATCGGAGGCTGAGCCATGTGGTTCTGATGTTGGTATCCACCCGGGTGTTTGTTTTTGTGATTAATAAAGTTTGGTGTGGGTTGGGATGGTGAGTGTCCTGCAGGTCTTTGAGTTGGAATATCCCCAATTTGATCATTGAGATTGTTAATAAGACGGGTTATTTCCTTTGTTTTTCTTTGTAACTCCTGCAGGGTTTTCATCATCTGGGCATTAATGTCTTCTTGAGATTGCCCATATTGATAAGTCTGATTTGAATCATACCCTCCAAATGGGTTCTATTGTTGGTGTGGAACCGGATTGGTCCAGGAGTGAGCCGGATAATTCCCCCCATTAGAGGAATTTTTCAATTTCTCCTGGAAAGTAAAAACATTTTGGGTGGGGTGATGATTGGGACAAACATAATTCTCTGTTGAACCATAGAAAGCCTCAGAATAATAATTATACTCAGCACGGGATTTATGTAGATTTTCTTTCTTGCGGGTGTTAAAGGGGGTGAGATGTGGAATGTGTGGAGCTTGGGCAGGTGTGGCAGGACTCCCTTGGTTGGCTAGGATTGTTAAATCCTTATGCAACTGTTGTTGCTTAACTTGTAGCTGAGCCATAATAGAGTAGAGATTAAGTGGAGGGGCCTGATTAAGTAGCTCCTGGGTGGAGAAATAGGGGAAAGAAAAATTAGCATGCAGGTTAGAGGACCAATTTTGATTTTCCATTTTTAAAGAAGAGGAAGAATGCATGGAAAGGTCTTTTTTTTTTGTTTTTGGGAGGCAAAATCAAGTGGTCCCTCCAAGTGTGGAGTTTTGGACCGTCGCCTGTGCAAAAATGGAAGAAATGGTAGGGGAGGAGAAGAGATGGAGATGAGAGAAGTGTGCACACAAGCAATCAAATTCTAGACCTAACTTAATTGTGACTCCCTAGAATTTAACCTAAGACTTGGTCTACCTAGGAAATATGTAATCAATAGTGAATACCCATTTTGTCAACAAATCTAGCCAAGTTGCTTAAGGGGAGGTTTAGGCCCAAGCGTTTCCCAGGAAAATCCCCAAGTGCTTATACAAACCCGCGCTTGGTCATTTGACACGGCCCCTCAGCTTGAAGACCAGATATAGATGACAGAATTGATATCAACTAAAGAGAACTTAAGACTTAGATAGCAAGCCTAAGTTGATGAAAACCTTAGGGGTCAAATTGTTACAAATTTTAATTAGGGCTAGGATACTAGTATGCACACCGAATGTGGAGGGTGTTGTTTGGGTTGTCGCCCTGTTATTTCAACTTTTTTATGTGTGTGTAGGAATTGGAAAGTGGTTCTAATGCAAAGTAAGTTGTCACACAATTATTATATTTCTGTCTTTTAGGATTGGATTTAATTTAGTGTATTTTTAGGATTTTCTTGTTAAGTTTTCAAACAAGTTTGGGATTCCACAAATAAGAGGAAATCAAGTTGTATGGGTGAGGATATGTTTCCTTTTGGTTGTTTATCTCTAAAAATGAAAAAGAAACCCTAATCCAATTGATCCTAGGATATAAATTTAGCTACCAATGAGTTATTTTTAGGCTTTCTGTATTAAGTAGTGGTTCAAACAATTCAAACAACACCACTACTTTGAATAGAATCAAACAAGGATTCAAGAAAATATTTTTGTAAGATTTTAGGAATTTGTTTGATATTTGTTTTAAATTTTTATTTATGCTAGTGTCAAAGTCCAGAAATGATACCTGTGAGTATTTTGGACTTTTTTACCACCACTAGCCTCATAAAATTTTGGTGATTTTATATGAGATGTATAATTTTACAAGGATTCTAGAAAGCTAAATGTCACAAAATTGGATGAGTATACAAATTCTAAAAATTCACGGACAGTAGCAATAAAGGAAGCTCAAAGGGTGTGACCCCTCAGTAGTTCACGAATTTTTAAAAATTAAATACAAATCCAATTGATATGAAATTTGCAGCAAACGTTTCTAACTTGATTTGAAATCACTGTGTAAAATTTTAGAATTTTAGGAGTCCTGTGGTTTTGGGAATTGATTTTTTAAATCCAGATAGAAATCTAGACCCGAAAATCAGAACACCAACACTTGGCTTGGAGTGGTGTTTAATGAAGCATACAAGTAAACAATGAATTTTAATGGACACCACTCCACTTAATTAAGATGTTTGGGATCCTGAAAGCCAAGTTTAATATTTTTTTGGTAGTTTTAATTGACTATGTGACCAGAAAGAGAACCAACCTGAATTCCACGGGAAGAAAAGGAACTTTGAGGTCTCGCATCCAAATTCCCGCTTTCTTCCTACAATACCTGCACACACAAAAGAGAAAAGAAAGAGAAGGGGAAGATATCCACTTCAAGCAAGGGAAAACAAAATTAAGCAAAGCCGTGTCTCCGCGGCAACGGCGTCAAAAAGTGATCGCGTTTTTATGCGGTTTGTTAATTTAGGATTTTAAGTCATTGCAACGCACAAAAATGGATTCACTTTTAAATTTATATTCCTAGATAGTGGGGTATCTAGGGTCATCCAAGGAGGCAAGTTTGCAAAAATTAAATCTCTTGCTGGAATATAAATCTCAACCTTCTTTTTGATGTTTTTGAATATATAGTTTTTATGATTTTGAAATAACGGCAACACGCGAGTTTTTGTTGATAGAGAGAAAACAACTAAAACCTATTTCAATAAAGCTAACCCTAAGGTGGTAGGTAGAGCCTCTCCCTAAGCTCACCCTAGGCACGTGGAGGCCTAGAATAATTAGGGAGAGGGAGTGAAACAAATGCTAGGCAAAAATTGTAAAAGTCTATGCAACAAAAATTGAAAGAAGGCAACTTGAATTAAAATGAACTTGTTCTGCACAAAACTCAAAGGAAAGCTTCTAATCTACTTGAAATGCAAGAAGATAAAAACACAAATCCTCTAAATTCTCCTCCTCCAAGGGTGGACGTCCAACCTAGGTCCTTCTCCTTTGCCTGGCCATCCTCCTTGAAGTAGAATGGCTCTCCTCCTTGGCGTGGCACAACTTGAAGAGAGTGGGGAGAAGAAGGCACCAAAGGGGCGGGTGATGTGCCCCCTTAATCTTCTTCTCTACTCCTTTTTGGCCGTAGGTGTAGGTGGGTATAGGTAGAATAATACACCAATGGAGGATGCCCTAAAATGGTGGTAGGTGGTGGGTTTATATAGAGTAGGAAGGGGGCTAAGTTGACTCTTGAAATGGAGGGCTAAGATGGGAAGATGGAGGTGGTTGGGGATCCTATGGCTAAGGGTAATTGGCGCCAACCGAAGGGGCACCTAGGTGGTGGTTATGGGTGGTGGCACCCCTTGAAGTTAGCGCCAAAATGGCTTCTAGAAGAGGGGCTTAGGTGGCACCAAGTAGAGTTCTAGAAGGAGGGGTAGGTGGAAGGCTAGGATGGGTTGTAGGGTTATGTGTAGGGCCATGATGTGGGGGTGTTTTGGAAGGAAAAAGTGGTGCCAATAAAGTGGTAGTTAGGGTGGTTTTGGCACCACTTTATGGTGTCTTTTGGAGGTAGTGGGAGGCTAGGTTGGCGCCAAGGTGAGGTGGAAGTAGGGGTAGCTTATGTGGAGCTTAGGTGGAGCTAGTTGGTAGAGTTGTTAGGTAAGGTTTTTTAGGTGGTAAAAGACAAGGGAGCTGGAGCATAGCTAAACTAAGCTAAGATAGCTTAGCTAATAGTGGAGTAGAGGAGGAGGTGTTGGAGCTAGTGTTTGGAGGGAGGAGCTGGATCTGAAGACTCTGGAGCTGAAGTGGAGCTGGCAGCTACTGAAGAGGTCAACATAGGGCTACTCTAGTGGCCTTAGCTTGCTAGTTCTTTGCTAGCTACTAAGCCAAGCTAAAGTGAGTTGGCTTCTGTTGAATGGAGCTGAGGTGAGCTGGGTCTAGTGCTCCTGGGGAGGATCAGGCTGGTTGAGGCAGTTAAGGTAGCTTAGCTCAACTAAGTTGAGCTAAGCTGAGTCCCTGGGAGCTGGACTTGATCTTCTTGAGCTAGGATGAATTCATCTTCAGCTGGCTAGAGTTGAGTGGAGCTGGAGGTAGCTGGGATTGAGCTGGGGTGAACTCCCGTCAACTCAGCTAAGCTAGCTAGAGCTCCCTGTGGACTAATGGGAGTTGAGATGAGCTAGACTCAGCTAAGTTGAGTTAGATCTGAGCTGACCTTAGCTAGGGTGAGCTAAGATGAGCTCTCTTGAGCTGTCATTTAGCTGAGATGAGCTGAATGGAGCTAGGATGAGCTATCCCTAATTCAGGTGAGCTAAATTCCAGCTATGTTGAGCTGGATCAAGCAGAGTTCCAGCTGGTGAGAGCCTCTCCTTCACCAGTTGCCTTCCTGAGTGGTAGGGTTCTAGGGATCTGGCAATCTGTTTATCCCTAACACTCACAAAAATACATCAAAAACACAATAAAAAAATGCAATGCTTGCCTAACCTAATTTATGCCTAAATGCAACCCAAAAACCCTTTTGCAGAGCAAAATCCTAAGAGCTAGGTTTATTTTAATGCATAGGAATGATAATAAACTGGCATTTATCAAACACCTTCATGAGCACATGCATCGAGGGCATGACCTTTGCCACCAGCTTCTTCCAAGGCACAAGGGATGTCGGCTTCGCGAGGACCACAAGTTGATCATACTCGAGTCTGATGCCGCCATTGTTCTCGATGATGGCAAGCAGGGATGGGGGGCAGGAGGGTCGACAATGACGACTATGACTCTTAGGGAAGGAGGGAGGGGTGGCCGTGAAGGAGTGGTTGTTATCCTTGCGAGGGTGGCTGTAGGGCTTGGAGGGGCCAGGGAGGGTGTTAAAGGACGGGGCACATGGGGGTGTAGGAGTTTTGGAGGAGGGAACTTAAGGAGGCACCTACGCTTGTTCTCTACCTTGGGAGTATGAGAAAGTTGAGAGGTTAGGGTTTGGTTTGGGGCTTTGGCAGGAGAGAGGTGGTATGGGGGGTTATTGGGGGAGAGAAAATATGCATTTGGGTGGGAAATGAAATTAGGTGGGAGGGAAAGTTCTCTGAAACAATGGTGACCAAATTTTAGAGACACTTAATCTGTCTCAAAAGAAGTAACTAAATTTTGGAGACCATTTTTCTGTCACCTACCAATATTTGGTCACTAAAAATAAGTTTGTCCTTAAAATATGGTCACTAAAGACATATTTTGTTGTAGTGATATATAAATTGCAAAATAATGTGACTTAAATTACCTTGGACTTAAACCATTCTGCAAATTGTTCCGTTCGACGGGCATCACTGTTCGAAGTACTTTGCTGTTGAAGAATGCCTCAATGGTCCTTATTTAAATTAGGAGTAAGTGATTACAACTTAAGCAATTGAGTTAATATAAGTATGAATTTTTGTCAAACAACTCACTCCATATATTCTTGTATTTCTTCGGAATTACTTAGTATGAACCATATGGCACATTGCTTCTCTACATCCATTAATTGCACATTATAATTTGTTGCCCCAATGACCCTTATCTTGTGACTGAATATATATAAAGGGTCAATTGTTTCCACATCAAAGTTCCTTTTTTGTCCATTAAACCTTGTCTCCATGTCTCCAATATGCACAGAACACCATGTTAAGCATTTGTGCACAACATATGCTTCAACAATTGAGCCTTCAGGATGAGCTCTATTATGTATGAATTATTTTAAAGTAGACAGGAACCTATGAAAACAAATTTAAACACTATCAAGTTACTATAACTACAATAGAAGAAGCATTTGACTTAAAGAATGTAATTATTATACCTTTCGATAGGATACATGCAGTGGAATACTACCAATCCAGCAAGTAGTACCACTCTTGGTAGGTGGATTGCAGGATGTACCATTATATCAAAGAATGTTGGTGGGAAAATCATCTCAAGTACTTACGCATTAATAACATCATCTCTATCTGCATTTTTCTCATCTCGTCAATGTTAACCTTCTGCCTACAAAGCTTAGAGAATATTAAGCTGAGTTTTGAAATTGCAAAGACTACATCATTTGGAAGCAATCCATGCAATCCGACTCCAAGAAGATGTTGCAATAGCATATGACAATCATCACTCTTTAGACTGGTAATCCTTCCATCCATAACAATTACACACCTACCTATGTGAGAGGCATAACCCATCTAGCATCCAAACAGCTTTTAGGAATTCACAGAATTTTTTCCTTTCGGAAGGCTCATTACGTAATAGGCAGTCGGAACATCAAATTTTCCATCACTTCGTTTCTTTAGATGTAACTCCTTCCTTATGTTCATGTCATGAAGGTTGAGCCTTGCTTTCAATGTGTCTTTTGATTTCCCATCAACATCTAAAATTGACCACAGAACATTTTCTAAGATATTCTTCTCCACATGCTTAACATCCGGGTTATGTCTCAATGCTAATGTATGCCAATATGAAAGTTCAAAGAAAATTGATCTCTTCCTCCAATTGTGATCTTCATTTAGCAATCGATGCATTCTTATCTAAGGATGATTTCCATGCTGAACATCTGGCAAATTATCTACATGTTGTAGAAGGCCTTCAACTGTAATGTCTGCAGTTATTGTTTGATTTTCAATTTTCCCATCAAACTTCTTACTTTTTCTCAAATGGTGGTCAATCAGGAGGAAATAATGACAACTTATGTATCTAATTTTTGAATGGAGTCTCTTTGAAGGAGTTTGGCCCATACATACAGGACATGCCTTGTATCCCTTGGTCTGCCAACCTGACAAGATCTCATAACCAGGAAAATCATTAATTGTCCACAATAGAACAACATGCATGGTGACCAATCTTTCTTTGCAACATCAAATATTTGTATTCCATTCTCCCATAGTTCCCTCAGCTCCTTGACAAGAGGCTATAGGAATACATATATATCCATACCAAGTGCTTCTGGTACTGGTATCAATAGAGACATCATATAATACTCAAGCTTCATGCATATCCATGGTGGAAGATTGTACGTTAATAATATCACGGGCCTCATGCTGTATGATTGACTCAATGTACCAAACGGATTGAACCCATCAGATGCCAGTGCAAGATATACATTTCTACCATCCTTTGCAAACCACGGGTAATCTTTATTGAGCTTCTTCCATGTTTCTAAACCTCTAGGATGAGAGATAAACTTGTCATCAACTAGCTCAGTTTTTTGTGCCAATCTATATAGATAGCTATCTTAAAAGATAAGAATAGAAGTTGCAACCTTGGTTTCAAAGGAAAATATCCTATAACTTTATGTGGCATTGGCTTACCCACCCTATCATTTATCTTGTACCTCGATGTTCTGCATTATGAGCATACAACCGCTTTATCATTCTCCTTCCAAAACAACATGCAATCATACTTGCACACGTTGATCTTTTGCTGACCCATTCCCATCTCATTCAAATACTTACAAGCTTCGTAAGAGTCCTTAGGTAATACTTCTAAACCAGGCATTGCATCTCTTAGCAATGATAGAAACCCATTCAAGGTCTTTTTAGTAAATTTTTCTTATACTTTTAAGTGGAGGAGCTTTACAAGAAATGAGAACTTGGTATACTTGTTTTCTCTGGGAAAAGGGTACTCTTATGCATCTTTTTGCAATGCATCATACCATGCATTAGATACATTGTAATCATGTTCAATAGAAGGACCAGCATTTGTCCCATCATGATAATAACCAATATCCTCAAGTATGTCACGAACGGAATCTATATTTGAATCATTCACATCTTCATTATCATTAATAATATTGATGAATCCAATTTATTGGACTAATATTTAGTCGAAGTACTCTTTAATTATAGGTGCTTAGTTTCTAATTGCTTAAGAGTTAAATGGTAATTTATCTTAGTTTGCATATAATTTTATGTGCCAATTTTACATTTAATAGCTTATGATTATGACAACATATTTGGTGGATGTAGGCTAGATGCAAGAATTATTGAAATATGAAGGCAGCATTCGCAAATGAGACATGCACATGACAGCCATCCAATTTTAGTTTTTAAGATGTCCAGAGCTCAGTCTAGACCTCTGATGACATTGACGGTAATTGAGTGCATATACCGCCACAATCTCCATCCCCAACTGTGCCTTATCTCTCCATACATCCTAAGCACTCGCAATCTTAGCTGAGTGGTTGGAGAAGTTCTCGACGGAAGAAAATGAACCGAAGAGTTTTACAAGGAAACCAATTGCTAGTGGAGAGGATTCATCTTCTTCCTCCCACCTTCTCGACTGTGAAACGGAGCCTACACCTGGGACATGCGTGCAATGTGGCCGCTGTGAGCAACTTTGTCGCCTCCTATGGCCCGGAGGTGCTCGGTGACAAAGAGCACCACCATCACCACCAGTTATCTCCCATAACCAATCACCTCCTACACATTCTCCATCAAACATTTCCCTCGCCAACATAACCCACAAACTCCATCGCCATCCTCACCACTGACCCACTACCACTAGTCGTCCTCATCTCCGACCACCACGACGACCATCACCTCCACCCAACCCCTCTAGCAAACCTCTCCCATGCCACCCATGCATAGCTGATTTCACAATAATACATGCCAGTAAATAGGCCATCTTATGCTATTTCCTAATGTTACGCTTTTAGATTAGGTAGTTATGCATGCATTATGTAAATATTTGCATTTGTGCATTTTATGGAGAGGAAGATAGAGAGCACCCATTTAATTCATTTTCTCCCTTCATATTCAACCACTTATTCCACCTAATAACACCTAACACCACCTACATTAATTTCCATAACACCCTAAGTGCCTACCTATAAAAATCCCAAAATATCTCCTCTAAAAAAAATATCCCTATTAGCACTTGTCCTCACCCACCACCCTCACCCCTCACCTATATAACCATCTCCATTCCCCCCTCTTGGTGACTAGGCGGCTCCACCTCCACAATAATCCAACCCCCCCCCCCCACAGCAACACACACTCGCATACTCACTCACAACAGCCGGCCACACACCGCCTGAGCTCTCCTCTCCCCCTCTCTTCCCCTCCTCCACTCTCAGTATCCTCTCACAAGTTGAGAGGCACATCGAAGAATAGAGTACTCTCCTGTGGTTGCAACCTCCACAGTGAGGGTGCACCACCGTCTAGCTCATTGAGAGAGGTAGATGTGGTATGTCTCTTTCCCTTTGCTTTGTTATTTTGTTTATTTCATTTTGTTTCACCATTAGTGCAGAAGCTACTTTGTTTTCCTCTGTTAGCATTGTAGCGTTCATCGCGATTCATTTTCCTCAGCTTGTCACTAGCCGTTCCTCACTTAGCCGATGACAGAGCTTACACATACTCGTTTTCACCGGTCAGAGCACCCATGCTTTAGTTCATGAACCCTCCAACCGGTTTCCATCGTCCGTGCCAGTGCCTTCTCTCTCCTATATCTCACTTAGCCGGTGAGAAATCATGCCATCCAGTTTCTTTTGCCCCTGGCGCTGTAGCTGCACACCCGTGTGCTCTCTCATCATGAGAGCAGGTGACCAGCCATTCTTCAGTTAGTCGGTCACTTGGCCTTCTCTCTCTTTGCCATGACTGCCTCTAGCCGACGCCGCTTGCCTCAGCCTCACTCTCACCTGCTCCCTCATGCGACCACTCCAGCTCCTTTTCGCACACACTCATCTCTCTCTTCGCTTACGCGCCTTACGCCACTCACTCACTGACACACACATACACACACAGACGCATACACATACACATATAGACACACACCTATACTTACATACACTATATATATTTCACACACACATACATATTCACACATAGATATTTATATACATATATATATATATATAGATATAAATATATATAGATATATACTTATAGATATATATATACATATACATATATATAAATATATATAGTTGTACATAGATACATATGTATATATTTATACACATATGTACATATACATTCCATCTACACAAACACACATGTCCCATTCACGATATCGCACATTTCCCTCTCTATGCATTATATCACGGTATATTCGAACCAGTTGTGCATTGACAAGAGGTTTTCGTATGTGGTTTGAAATACGTTGGAATTGTAGTATGGTTGCGTTAAACCCTCAATCAAAAATATTTGTTTTACGATACTCGTATTGATTTTTATTCTTTTATAACATGAGTCTCGATCATTCATCTCTGGGAGGCATGGGAAACGAGTTTAGATTCGGATCCACTTTTCTGACCTAAATCTAACCTAACCTAATCTTTTTGGTCTTTATTGTATTTTACGATTTTTTTTCGTATTTTGATTTTTGTTTTGAAAAACGAAATGAAACCTAGATCTAAATATGCTAGCAAAAACTTAATCTTAACCTAACTAATGGGCATGTATTCACAATGACAAACAAAAGCGTATCACTAATTATTCAAAGAAAAAATAATCTTGCATTAAATAATTATATGAACTTGTAAAAGAATACATAAAATGAACTAAACTAAGAGAATGCTGGGATCAACCAAGAAAGGTTATGAAGAAGCCTTCTTGGCCGTCCAAGAAGAGAAAGAGAGGGAGGGCGTGGGCTCATCTTCCAAGGAGAGAAAAGAGGACACGTCCATGAAGAAGAAGAGGACAAGAGGGTGGTGGACCCTTTCTCTTCTAGCCGTCCTTGAAGCCTTGGAGGAGAGCACCTTGATGCTTCACTTGGTCTTCCATGGAGGAGCACCTTAAAGGACCTTCTTTAGGCATCCATGGAGGACGTCTTGGAGAGGAAGAGGGAGAAGATGGCCTTGGAGGGTGGAAGGGAGGGTGTTGGTGGTCACAAGTTGAGGTGGAGGAGAAGAGAATAGAATTGAATGTGCGACCCTTTTGGTTGGGCTTTTATGGGAGGTGCTTCTTTTGGTTGCAAGTTGGCTCCCCCCCAAAATAGAAATCTTCACTTTTTGTGGCCCTCAGAGTTTGACGTCCATAAAATGTGGATCTAGATTAAGAGGATAGTATAGGAAGGTGCTAGTGTGTGTGGTTTAAATTTCATAGAGTGATGTTGTGGGTTTTGGTAAATCTAGGTTAGGTCAACCTAGATTAGGTGGGTATTGTTGAACGTGGAAAACTACGTGATCGAAGTTGGTTTCGAAAAACTCGTCGTTGCAGTTCGATTTGCGAAGAAATCCGTCAACAGATAAAATTATACCGAAATTCTAAGAATTCTAGTTCGAACACAGAAAGGCTACATCGATCTAAAATTTGCGATTTATTTTTTTTTTTGAAAATGAAATAATTACAATGGAATTGATATAAACAATAAGAGAGAGAAAGAGAGAGAGAGAGTAATCACTTGATATAATCAGAACATTTTTACAACTACAAAGCGAGAAATGATTACAACTAGAAAGCAGAAAATTCTATTCTAGAAAGCAATTAAAAAGAAGGGAGGGAGGTGTTATCCTCTTCGACGAATGCTTGGAGGACGAGTCGGACGGAGCGACACTTGGAAGACAGAGGACGGAGCAGGAAGGAGGACGAAATAGGAAGAAGCAAGAATGAGGCAGCACGTCCTCGTCATTGCAGAATCCACTTCCGGAACGGGGGCGAGAAAATTGGATTTAGCTCTAGAATAGCATTCCAGGTGTGGGACAAGCTTCTCTTGAGCTTTGGAGAGTGAGAGAGGTGAAGGGAGGTATGAAGAAGTAGAGGTCGAGTCTCCTTTTATAGTTGTAGGAATTGAGGGCAAATTTGTCATTTCAAGCTTAAAGCATTAAAATTAGGTCTTTAGTGACAGGTTTATCCATCACTCAAGGTTTGATCGTGGCTGACATGCGTGCTCCATGCGCACCTCCCTGCCTACCATGCTCAAAATGCACGCCCACGTCTTCGCAATCATAGCCATTCGATCGCGAGATCGGATGGCTCAGATTTCTCCTCGTGCGTGCCATCATCTGCGCTTAACCGCGTGCCCACGTTCGATCGGGCGTGCGTGTTGTGCATCAAATCTCACATGTGGGCAATTGGATCATCGGAGCTGCTTGCAGCCGATTGTGCGGTCGTGATTAATCGCTCAGTGCTGTGAATGGCTAGTCGAATGGGCGTCACGTGGTCTCTCAACGTCGTTCGACCGCTGTGCTAGTGGTGCACTTTGTCGCGGTTACGAATTAAGCGCACGTGCTTTACGGCCATTGGATCAAGATCCAACGGCCTAGATCACGCCTCGCCACACCTTCAGAAGATGGGGAGTGGTGCTTGATTGCACCGCAAAAATACGCCTGCAATTGTGCTGTCTTGTGCTATTTCCTAGCATTTCCAATGCATATTAGATCTCCATAGTTGCATTGTAAAAATACACGCATGCATGCATTTAATTAAGAGAGAAGGAGAGTGAAATAATTGGCCTCGCAATTCACATTTTCTTCAAGTGCTGCTTTGCAATATTTCCATCTCCATTTTTATTTCTTTTTGATTTTGAAATCTTTCTTCCCACAGCTGCTATGAATGGCCTCACCTTCTCCTCGCGCCATGCTCTGCAGCAGGCCCTTCCCTGCGGCAACCTCTCCCTATCATGAGCCATGCATGAGCCATGCACAGCCAGGGCATGGCTGTGCATGGCTTTCTTCTTCTATAAATACAGGGCATCTTCTTCTTCTTTAAATGGCCTGATCCTCATAAAAAAAAGACCCAACACAGTAGCACCACCTTCTCCTTCCAGGCCACCATCCTCTCCTCCCTCTCCCTCCACACGTCGGCCCTCCTCGGAGACACCCAGCAGACAGGAGCTCTCACTGTGGAGCACACCCACCACAGTGAGACCACCACCGCCTAGCTCTTCAAAGAGCTGATGGGCGTGGTGGCCCTTTTCTTGGTTCACTGTTTGAAGACCTTCAGCCATTGCTGCAGGCTTCAAGTCTGAAGCTTGAAGCTCAGCGATAGCAGCAGCGGCAAGATGGCAGCAGCAGTAGTAGCCCCAGCCCCTTCCATGCACGCAGCAGCAGGCCACCCTCGCATTTCCGCGCGCGCCAGCAGGTGCCCTCGCCTCTCGCTCGTTAGCACTGCATTCACGCTCCTTCGCCCGCAACCAGCCACCGCGCGCCACTGCAGTCGCCGGCCAAGCCTCACCGCGCACCCCTATAGCACCTGCAAGCCTCCGCACAAGCAGCAGGTCACCCTCGCCCTCCACTGCGCACGCCAACTCCCTCTCCGCACGCTCTGTCGCGAACTTCTTCGCGCCCGCAACCGGCCGACGAAGACCTTCTTCTTGGCGCGCCAGCCCGCGCGTGCCAGTCGCAAGTTGATCGCACTCACAGCACTTGCGGCAGGCGGTCGCGCGGCTCGCCTAGCCACTGTAGCCACTGTTCATGCATTTCTGCGGAACACTGTGGCTATAGTGGGGTAACTGGAAAGCTCTAACTTATCCAATCACCTGGCACGCCGCGACCGGCCACTGCCCGCGCACGCGTTCAGCCCTGCGCCCGCCCACGTGTCAGCGTTGCCCGCACCTGCCTGTGTCGCCCACTCCCTTCACCCGCGTGCGCCTGTGAGCGCCCGTTCCAGCCTCTCCGCGCAGCGCTGGGCGCTGCAGCCCCTCCTCTCCACGCCACTCCCTCCAGTGCACGTCCTCTGCGTGCATACGCACAACACTCTCACTTCCACTGAAGCTGCAGACGCCTTAAACGTCTTTTTTCTTCTTCACAACAGCTCTCTCTCCCTCTCTCTCTCCCTCTCTCTCACAACACTCTCACTCTCTTCACCGACACTTACACACCTGCACTCACACTTCCATACACACACACACCTATACACTATTGTATACTTATATATATATACATATATATATTTATATCTATATATATTTATATACATATATACATATATATACATATATATATATATACTTATATTTATACATATAGTAGTACCTATATACTTATGTATTAGTATACATACATACATACATACATATATATATATCTATATACTTATATATATACATATATATATATATTTACATATATACATATACTTATATACGTATACATATATTTATATATATACTTATATCTATAAATATAGTAGTATTTATATAACTAAGTATTAGAATACATATATATATATACATATATCTATATACTTATATATATATATATACATATATACTTACATATACTTATATACATATACATATATATATATATATACATACATATATACTTACCTATATACATATATATATATATATACATATATATATACATATATATATATATACATCTATATAGCATTATATACATACATACATACATAGATATATATATATATATCTATACATATAGCTATATATACATATATACTTATATATATATTTATACATATATATATATATACATATATAACTACATATATATAACTATATATTTATAACCATATATATATATAGATATATTTACATATATACATATATATATATTTTCACGTTACTTATCATACGTGGTATCGCAGGAATATCTGCACCAGTTGCTGATATTCCCCGATACATGTGTACAAAAAAAGCATGTTCGCATTCATCTTCCACCATCCATCCTACACCTTACATGCAGCACTTCGTCCTGTTGGTTGCATCTTTCTAGACGACGACCGACTCGACACCGTGCTACACTCCATCTCTGCCTCCACCCCCACCCCTTTATACATATATAATATATACCTATATATGTATACTATATTACTTTATTTTTGCTTCTCTTTCATGCCAATAAAATGATTAAAAAAATATAAAAGAGAAAAGATAATCCTTGACTTGCAGGTAATCCGTCTTGCAAATAGCCAAGACCGTTTTGGAACCCTGTTTTGGCTCAAAGCCAAGAACCCAATTTTGAGGGTGTGCCTCAAGGACAAAGATTACCAAAAAAAAATCTAAATAGAAAAACACCAAAAACACAATAAACGAATGGAAGAGACTCGTTGTAGGAAAGGTGTAGAAACTTGACTTGTAACCCCACTTTCCTGAGTTCGACCCTAGGCCTAAAAGTGACCAAGATAAAATCAAATAGTCCAGGTAAAAAATTTTTGTAAAGAGATGGTTAGGTCCGATTTAGGTTAACCACTTTACACACTTCAACGATAAAATCATCATATTAACAACCTATTCGGGTTCGACACCATACCTTTTCTGGCGCCTCTACTGGGGAAGTGCACCTTCAAGTAAGTTTCTATTCAATTCCTTTCAATTTTTCTCTTCTCTCTTCATGGGTGTCTCTATTTTTGGTGTGCAGGTGAACCTGTCGCAAGGAAAAGGTGGGCAAACGAAGTCGAAGACGTGAGCAGATCCAAGGTGGGAACGAGAGCGTGAAGACGCCGACACCGCGTTGGAACTTCGCATACGTTGCTGAACAAGTAGGTCTTCTTTTCTTAGCAACTAGGGTTAACTTGTCACCTTAATAAAAAAAAAAAAAACTAAAAACTAGAAAAACTTCTTGGGATCTCTTAGGGCAAGTGGATTAAAATTCACTTGTTTGATTGATTGCCCTTACTCCCACCACCCCGGGATTTCTCGCCCTACTTCGCATAGCGAAAATCCAAGAACCTTGATTCCTGAATTTCCGCCGTGTGAAGTATTCTTTGAGGCAAATAAAAAGATTGATTGCCACACCTCTTTGCCTCATTTATCTGCAATTTGGGATCACCTTTTTGGTGGGGAGACTTGGAATTGAGTTGATTCCAACCCCACCACGACTTTTTCAGCTTGCCTAAGATTCAATCCCGAATATTTCAACACCAACAATTTTAGTTTCTTTATCTCTTGATTGAGCCTTGCGTGTGGAAATCTTTTTGGTGATTGGGAGCACTTGAATTGAAGTACTTTGGCTCCCTTTCACACTAATCTAAAACTGATTCATGCATCCACACAAAGAAATCTCCATTTAGGGTAGCCCATTGCATTTTAGCATGCATTAACTAACATTGAAGAAGGGTTTGTTGGGCTTAGAAAGAAAACTTGTATTCTCACAAAACCCGGAGATTGGTTGAATTGGTATTTCAGCGAAATCCTAAAGTCCATACTACTTAAGACTGGACTCTAAAAATCATTCACCAATTAAAACTTCAATTCGGGGAGATTTCCTTGTTGCATGCTTGTTTTACACACTTTGAAAAATCAATCACTTGGGCATTACCCGTAAACAACGCCCTTCACATTCCAAAAGCACTTGACCTTAAGCCTCTAACTAAAATTGGTAGTAACTTGACCCTTACTAAGGATTGGAGGTCTAACTACCTGCGTGTAGCGTCTACGTGCTGGTGAGAGTTTCCGCGTGCTATCGAGTGTTTAAGACTGGGGCAAACGGCCTTTCAATCTGGCACGGTGGTTCCGCGGTGCTCCCATTCGGTTTCGTAGTTTGTGATAGTAGGTAACTTAGATCTTTAGGTCTAAGGGCACACTGTAGAGGTTAGGAATTTGACTGTATTGATTTGTAATCAAGTGTACCTTTGCAGCGTCATTTCTCTCATCTCTTTTCCCTTCTTATCTCCCCAATTCTTCCTACGGTAGTGCATGTTTTGGAGGAGGTCACAAAACCCTAAACTATTTGAATTGCCTGATAAATCTAGAAGAGAAGCCGAATCGTCCTCCTCCTCAACAAACATGGCTGCACGCCCACCCCCAAATCCCGAGGGAGGAAACCACCCTCAGAGCCCACCAGGTGGTGGAGCCTTAGATCCCATAACTCGCCTCCAAGCCCAAATGGAAATGTATAATGAACAAATTGAAGCCATTCGGGAAACATTGAAGGAAATGCAGAACCCTCCCGAATGGGAGGAGCCTAGGTCTCTTAGCTCCTATCAGAATCCCGCTGCTACAGAGACCATAGGACAAATTTGGGTCCCCATGGGTGGGGATGACTTTGAACTGAAACCTAACATTATTGGCCTAATAAATTTTCACTTCCATGGTCTTGCAAGTGAAGATCCTTTTCTTCACTTGGAAGACGTAACCCGACTGGCTGAAATGGTTAAACCAAGAAATGTCGAGTTACCTATAGTCCTCATGAAAATGTTCCCGTTTTCATTGCGAGATAAAGCGTCGCAGTGGTTACGCACCCTTGGAAGAACCATCCACTCTTGGGAAGAGATGCGAACAGCGTTTCTCAAGAAGTTCTTCCCAATCAGGCGAACCAATGCGCTTCGCCGTGCTATCACTTCATTTACGCAACAAAATGGCGAACAATTTCATGAGGCATGGGAGAGGTATAATGACCTCCTCAGGAAGTGTCCGCACCACGATTTGCTTAAGTGGAGTATAGCCCAGATTTTCTACTACGGGCCAAATGAGACTTTAAAGTAGATTGCAGATGCTTCCTACGGAGGGAACTTTATGAATAAAGACAAGAATGGTGCATTTGAATTGTGTGAAAATATGAGTGAAAACTCGATGAACAATGCTTCTATTGTCTCCTTTAATCGTACCAGCCAGCCCCGAAATGTTCATAAAGTTGACACGGGACCCTCCCATTCATCCACTGATCTAAGCCTTATTGCTCAAAAACTGGATGAAGTCTACGTCGTGCATGAGAAGTTGGACGAGCTTCTGGCAAACCTCGCCCGATCTATGGCAAACACCCCCACTTCACCACTTCGTCACAATTCCAATTCTTCCAACACCAGGCTTATCCCAAGAAACCCCGTAAGACCTTCCTTATCGAGTGTTGCGCCAAGCGACTCGGTAAGTCATGTGGAACTGGCTTCTGCAAGCCAGTATTTCGACACGGAGGACCAAGCCTCCATGTGTTCGGATGCATATTTACACACGGACACGTCTTCTGGCATAGAAGACGCTTGCGCCCAGGGGAACAACCCGTTCTCTGCCACGTATAACCCAGGGTGGTGCAATCATCCGAACTTCGCATGGTCCAACAACCCGCAGTGCCAAAACCCCGCGGGTGGACCAATGCGACTGTCCGCACCCGTCATCCCAAGGGCCTAGTCTAATCCTGTGGCGAATCCACCATTAGGCCCTTCCGTACCGCAAGCAGAACATGCACCAAGTCCTCTTGACAAATTGATGCGAATGATGACGGATATGTCAAAGCGCCATGAAGAGAACATGACCTCTCTTCAGCACCAATTGGTGCAGCAGATGCTGAGATCAGTCAACTACGCATGGTGACTCGATCTCAGGGCACTCTTCTCGCCCAACTTGTTCCAAACCCACGAAATTTCATACCCTGTGGTCCTCAACCACAGGTACGACCTTCTCAGGGGCAGGTTCATCAAATTCTGCAAGCTCCGAGCATTCCACTGGGATTTCAGGCTAATCCCGCTGCAACATGCACACTTGTGTCCCTATTGCGAACCCTCCTCCGCCGTATAATCCCACTGGACCCGCATCGTCCAATGCTATCACTACGAGGAGCGGCAAGCAGACTGTAGATCCGCCTCGACCTGATCCTAGCCCATCTTCTGCATCGCCCTCTCATTCAGGATGCGTACTGCATTCCCGAGAGGACGATACAGCCAAATTGTTGCCAGAATCAGTCCCATTCCCTGAGGCTCTATTGAGGGAGCCAAAAGGCAAAAAGAAAGATACGTAGGCCTTTGATAACCTGCGTAATTTGTTCAGGGATGTAGAAATCAAGGTACCCCTACTCGCGGCTATCGACCACATACCTATTGTCGCCCGATTTTTCAAAGACTACACAACACCCAGGTGACAGTCAAAGAAAACCAAGAATCTGGTGGTTCTCTCGCCTCATGCGAGTTGTGCTATACTGTCAAATCTACCACTGAAGTAGAAAGATCCGGGCACACCGCTTATTTCCTGTAGCATCCAAGGCTGCAATTTTAATCGTGCCCTACTTGATCTAGGATCTTCCATAAATCTTATACCGACCATCATGCTCGAAAAATTTTCCTTTGGAAATCTGAAACCCACCCCTGTCACATTACAGTTGGCAGATCTTCTGTCAAAATCCCGAAGGGTGTGGTGGAAGACGTGGTGGTTAGGGTCAACAGTCTCTGTTTTCCTGTTGACTTTCTTATTTTAGATATGGAAGCTCCTAGCTCACTTTCTGATTGTCCGATCATCCTTGGTCGACCTTTCTTGGCCATAGCCCATGCCCTTATCGACTGTGAGTCAGGCTGTATTGAGATTGCCGTTGGATCTGAAAAGCTCAAGCTTAACATCTCAAGGCAGCCAAGAACTTTGATTGCGATTGCATCGGGGATGACACGTCTGACGAGGACATGGTCCTCAGTGCGTGTATCGAACTAATTGGGACCTATTCTAACTGCTGCGGATTACCTGTATACACTGACGACTGCCTGACCAACACATATTGTGACATTCCCCCATCCCTCCCTATTCCCGTACCTTCTCCTGACCGGACTTCTGACAAGGTTTTCTCCACTTCCCATACCTTGTGGTTTGAGTCATCTATGGGCTACTCACCTTCGGTCCACACTTTTGAAGATCGGATTGACCTTTCTTTCCTGCCAAATCAGGTGGATTTGCAATTCTACACTGGGACCTTGAGCCCACATCTTACTCACTGGGGCTATTCCCTTTTGGATCCATCTGTCCAAGAAGCCCCTCTTCTGGGCCAATCTGAGGGCCAACTGCTT
Source organism: Thalassia testudinum (assembly GCA_037157565.1). Classification (NCBI taxonomy): domain Eukaryota; kingdom Viridiplantae; phylum Streptophyta; class Magnoliopsida; order Alismatales; family Hydrocharitaceae; genus Thalassia; species Thalassia testudinum. Next base: position 4,057,841 of record JAZHRO010000080.1, read on the forward strand.
CCTCCTGACCTGTTTTCTATTCTGCCTAGGACACTCTCGTCCCAGAAAATGCCTGATCTTTCACCACCCACCATCCATCCACCCACCCTACCACCCTGCTGTATACCCTACACCTCAACTCTTGTTACCCGATCTTTCATCCTTTCTCTACTTCTCCCTACATGCATATGAGGACATAGCATTGTTTGGCATGGGGGCGTGGATAGGCATCCATAGGATCTGGGTATTTTATGGTATCATGCAGTTTCCACCCATTTATAAATATGCAAGAAAAGAAAAAAGAAAAAAAATATAATAATAATAAAAAAAATGGTGTTTAGTAATGATCTAAAAGCTGAAACAAAAATACAATAAGTGTTTTTGGATATTCAACCTCTGTCTTGAAGACTTTCCAGGCCACATAAGCTTGATTCGCTCAGGCTCAGCTTAATTCACTTGAGCATTGACAAAATAGATCGGAATCTCTCCTAACTAAGGACGTATTCTTGTACCTGAGACACCAGTACAGGATCCATTGGTTTGCTTCTACTTGAGAGCTTAAGTAAACTTGGTTCACACTACACATATCAAGAAAAACCAGGTGAACATAAAATCCAACCCTAGTGTTCATTAAGGAAGGTGGAGTCCTTACTTGTGCGTGCAGGTAGACTTTTTATCCCAGGATTTAGTCTTGTGTTTAGGAGAAACTCTTTCCACCAAAAAGAAACTCTCCCACCAAAAGCAAAAGTGTGCTCCTTCAAAAAATGTTGTAAGAGATATACTGACACGTGTTTCAAAAAAAAAAGTTGTAAATAAGTCAATATATCTCACAAATGTCTGTAAAGTCTTCACCCTACAAGAAGTTCTTCAGGGCAGGTTACAAATACCTTATTTTCCTGTGAGCCACAAATGTCAGAAAATGGGAGTTGAGTTTCCGTCATCTTCTTAAGGGTCAATCCGAAAACACGAGCTGAAACTGGGACCAACCTATACTTAAAAATTCATGAAACCCTGGTCTTGAGTCTTAATGTTCATTTGGTCAATCTTGATCCTTCACTAAGCACAAGCCATAACCTCTTGAGCTCTCGAATACGGCAAAAACCTCCTGGGTCCTGGAAATCGTACTTAAGGTTTAAATATCAAGAGTCCTGGTTAGTTGAGAGATGATCTTTGTCATGTGAGACTTAAAGTACTGGTAGTCTTCTCTGCAACTGGTTCTCACAATATCCAACAATAAACACACCAATATCACCTCAGAAGAAAATCTTCAGCTTAAGATCATTTCTAAATATTGTTTTGCTAGGAACTAGCAAAAGATAGGCATGGGGGTATGATTGCACCGCAAAGATACGCTTGCAATTGTGCCGTCTTGTGCTATTTCCTAGCATTTCCAATGCATATTAGATCTCCATAGTTGCATTGTAAAAATACACACATGCATGCATTTAATTAAGAGAGGAGGAGAATGAAATAATTGGCCTCGCAATTCTCATTTTCTTCAAGTGCTACTTCGCAATATTTCCATCTCCATTTTTATTTCTTTTTGATTTTGAAATCTTTCTTCCACGGCTGCTATGCATGGCCTCACCTTCTCCTCGTGCCATGCTCTGCAGTAGGCCCTTCCCTGCGGCAAACTCTCCCTGTCATGAGCCGTGCATGAGCCATGCACAGCTAGGGCATGGCTGTGCATGGCTTTCTTCTTCTATAAATACAGGGCATCTTCTTCTTCATACGGTCTGGTCCTCACGAAAAGAAGACCCAACATAGCAGCACCACCTTCTCCCTCCACACACCGACCCTCCTCGGAGACACCCGACAGATTGGAGCCCTCACTGTGATGCACACCCACCACAGTGAGACCACCACCACCCAGCTCTTCAAAGAGCCGGTGGGCGTGGTGGCTCTTTTCTTGGTTCACCGTTTGAAGACCTTCAGCCATTGCCACAGGCTTCAAGGTCTGAAGCTCGAAGCTCAGCGACAGCAGCAGCAGCAGCCCTAGCCCCTTCCGCGCACGCAGCAGCAGGCTGCCCTAGCCTTTCCGCACGCGCCTGCAGGCACCCTCGCCTCCCGCTCGTTCGCACTGCATTTGCGCTCCTTCGCCCGCAACCGGCCACCGCGCACCACTGCAGCGGCTGGCCAAGCCTCATCGTGCACCCCTGCAGCACCCGTAAGCCACTGCACAAGCAGCAAGTCGCCCTCTCCCTCCACCGCGCACGTCAACTCCCTCACCGCGTGCTCTGTCGCAAACTTCTCCACGCCCGAAACAGGCCAGCGCAGACCTTCTTCCTCACGTGCCAACCCGCGCGTGCCAGTCGCAAGCTGCCTGCACTCACAGCACCTGCAGCAAGCGGTCGCGCGGCTCACCCGGTCACTGTAGCCACTATTCACGCGTTTCTGCGAAACACTGTGGCTACTGTGGGGTGACCGGAAAGCTTCTAACTTATCCGATCACCTGGTGCGCCGCGACCGGCCACTACCCGCGCACGAGTTCAGCCCTGCGCCCGCTCTAGCACCCGCCCGTGTGTCTGCGTCGCCTGCACCCGCCTGCATCGCCCGCTCCCTTCACCTGCGTGCTCCTGTGAGCGCCCGTTCCAGCCTCTCCGCGCAGCGCTGGGCGCTGCGGAGCCTCCTCTCTGCACCACTCCCTCCAACACACGTCCTCTACGTGCATATGCGCCTGCGTGCACGTGGAAGCCTCCAGACGGCGGGCCTAATGAATGGATATAAATGATTGCAATATGATGACTGATGTACTGTTGTAGCATGAAACACCAAGAGTGTCATTGTGGTGAGTTATAGAGAGTACCAGTCATTACAACCATTATTATTATTTACTTATCTAATTTTTACTGGTTTTATTCCAGGTCGTTCACTGGGAGGCAATTTATTGAATTACATCGCTCTTTGATCTCAAAATTATCCTCTAATTCCAAAAGGTAGTTTTACATCTTATTAAAGAATGAATGAATGTGGACATTGTTTATCTACTCAAAAAGAATCAATGGTAATGCTTGCAAAAAATAACTATAAACAAGCACCAAACAATCTATTACTATACTATAAACTATGTCTTTACAAGTTATAGTATTACTACTAACATGGAAGTATACAATAGACTAAGATGTTATAATATATTAACTTAACTTACTAGTCTGTTATCTACAGTAACACATACAGCAGTTTTAGTGACAGACAAAAGCGTCGCTAGATCTCAGAAAACACTATATACAAACCTAAAGAGGCAAATTGAGATCTGTAGCGACGTTTAGGGTGACATTTTATTCTGTTAGTAAACATATGGGTTTATTTAGATAAATGTAATGGGCTATACTATGTATACATATGTTTATATTCTTCTCTTATATTAGTATTTACTCTTGTATATGCCTTCTATTTGTGTGTACACCTTCTGTCTCTCTCTCTTACTCTTACTCTAAGCTTCTTCTGTTGTTCTTCTTCAGATGCACTTCGTTTGTTTCTACCTTAACAGAATTTTTAGCTACGGTGGAGAGGTGATTAACCAACCGCCATTAGCTTTCATTAATCAATTGAAAATATGTTTACTTTGCGGGCACGCTTTTCGAGGGATACGCTGCACCTAGAGGGTGGGACCAGACCTCTACTAAGCGTGCCCTAATCTTGATTAGGCCACTTAATTACGTTTTCAGACTCAGCGCAAGGCCTCAGCCCCATGACACACGCTTCTCGGGCCCCTGGCCCCACAATATGTTCAGAGTATGCTCATAAGTTTACTCAGGTAATGGATCGAATGTATCGTTGTTTCGGGCGCCCAGTGCCCGTGACGACTGAGGAGACGTAAACATAAAATCAATATAAACCGCTGCGTGCGGTTTGCAGCGCACGATGTGGCACTATTCTAGCGCCACATCTGCGTTGGAAATCGCGCACAGCTGTGGTCTCGAAGCAATTTTGGCCCTCAATTCGAGGGCCATAATCTTATTAAAAAAAATAAAATAAATTATGGAATATAAAGTATTTACATAATACTATATAATTGTTCAATTAATTTTGAATTTTAATTAGGTTTACTATACAAATAAATTAATTAAAGTGGGCTATTTTTACAGGCTGATTTTGGTGCTTTCTTGGTTAATTACTTATAAATTAGCAAGTAAATGGTCTAATTGAACTTATACAGATTTAGATTACATACTTAAGTATTTTATACATATTTTTATTATATTTTTTCGAATTAATTTATGTTTTTTTTATACTTAAATAGCAGTAATGGCTCTTTAACTTATAAACTAAGTTACGGTAATATAAAAGGGGTATAAATATACTTTAACTAGCTTAAATTACTTAAGATATATTAACCTAGGTCTACATATTCAATTAACTTAATTATAACTCTAAATTACTAGTTTAGCTAATTTAATTTAACAATCTGGCTATAACTGAATAAATTCATTATTTATTCTATATAAAAAAATTTAATTAAGGTAGGGGATTTAATATACTTATAATCTACATATATATAGATATATACAGTTTTATACACATATATTTCAGTATATAAGTATATATACTTACATAGTTATTATGTACAGTACGGTTATAGTTAGTTGTATATGTATATATATACAGTATCAGATTTAAGTATACCTATAATTAGATTTCAATAGGAGGTGAGGAAGGAAGGATTGATTGTGCTTAATTTTCTTTTTCTAACAGTAGCTTCAGCCACTGTCAAATGGGCTAACTGTTGCTGCAGTTAGTCCAATTGAGAAGGAAGGTGAGACCAAATGGTGAGAAGGGAAGAGTTTGGGAAGAGGGGAATATGTTGCTGCAAGATGTAGTAATTCACTGTGTTACTGGGATTAGAATCAATCAAAACCAACTGAAAAATAGATAAGTAAATCCCAATTCTGACAAGGGTTCAATTTCTCATGAAAATCACTAAATGTCTCAACTCAAATGCCCAAAAACCCTCATCAAAAACCTCATTTTAGATTAAAACCCACAAATATCACTGAATTAGCTCTTCCTAATGCTATAGACAGCATGAAGGAAGAATTAATTAGCGAATTAAAACCATAAGATCAAATCCCAGTTTCTTGCAACCTTAAGGAGTATTGAGAACTCCTTAGGTTAGGAAATCATCAGACAAACCAGACATCAATAAAAAAAACTTATGAATGCAAGATTAGACTTCAAATTACCACAGTAATTATCCTCAGATCTAACTTGCATTCAATGCATTCAAGGCATAGCAAATCAGATTAATGGATGGCTTTTCTGAGATGATTTCTGTCACTAGAAATCCTCTCAGAATCCTTGCCAACAGGAAATTCAAATCATCTTCAATCTGTCAGATCAGGCTGTGAATCCAGAAAGCAAAAAAAATCCTTAAAATCCATGTTGAAAAGAAATCTGACAAACTGAAGAATTTGACCCAGAATCAGGGGATTTTGTGATCAAAGATGGGGTGAGTGGGAAGCCCCTTAGGTGCTTGTGGCGCCAAGTTCAAATTTGAGGTTGTAAACCAGCCAGATCTAAAATTGGATCAGGGTGTGTGGGTGAAAGATGAGAAAAATCTGTCGTGAAAAAAAAAATCAGAACTGGATTGTGAAAAAAAAAATGGAGAGGGAGATAATTTGAAACATGGTTTGATGAATTCTTCCCCTCTGATCTGGACTGATCAGAGGAGGTTAGGGGAGGGAATTTAAGCCTAATTCTATTACTACAGCTACTTTAACCTACAGTGAAAATCAAACATTAACAATTATGCTAATTCTACTCTAAACTACTTAACTACAGCTAAAACTAATTATGCAGAATTAAAAACCTAATCTAACAGGAAGAATGGGACCTATGGGTCCTTAGCCGGTGGCTAAGGAGGAAGAAAGGAGGAAGATGACTCCGACGGAGGGAAGAGTCTGCTAGAGAGGCTCCAGGGTCATCCTCAGGTGCTACGAAGTCCTTAGCGACGAGGAGTGTCGAGAGAAGGTGATGATTTCACAGCCGGTGGCTGTGAAATCAGTGGTTGGATGGGGAGGAGAGACTGGAGTGGACGAATTGATCGCTAAGAGGTGTAGGAGGGAGCGATCCCTTGCGTGCGACACCAGTGAGGTGCTTAAGTAGTAGCTCAGTGGCTGAGATCACCACGCAGGTGAAGATATTCAAAATGCAACCGGCGGCGAGGATGTGAGGGGCGGAGCGCACGGTGAGCTGAGCACAAGATCTGACCGTCAGATGAGATCTGGGGAGAGAGGTGAACACACGCACCGAATTGCGTGAAAGTTCCATTCGAATCCAACCGTAGATCAAGATCTGAAGAGCGACGGATGGCTGAGATTGGCCGTGTTCTTCGCGCGCTACAGTGCGCGTGAAGAGCAGTAGGTATCTCTCTGAAATGAAGGAAATTTTGCAGAACGACCCTTGAACGAAGGGGTAGAAGAATTGCGTGCAGGCCCATAAGTGAGAAGAACTACAACTGGAAGGGCCCTGCAGTCATTCAAAAGGGTCCCTGCGGCTTAAAAGTAGGTCCAAAGAGGAGTTTTTAAGCGTAGGAGTGTAATGCATGAAGGACCTAAGTGTAAACTACCTATTTCATAACCTAAATGATGTCCAATTGCCTTCAAATTTTTATATGTGCTTAATTGAACATTTAAGACATTGATTTTACTTCTGATTTGGCCTTTCAAACTTATTTATGTGTTCAATTGACGCATGGATCATCATTTGTATTTTAATTTTAGAATATCTCATTTTGTGACCTAATTATGAAATTTTAACACAGAGTAAAGGTTTTAGGTCTTTTTCTTTAATTCCCACACTTAACCCTTTTTATCTGTTAATTTGATATTGTTTTACTTATTGTCTAGCTTAATTTTAGCTTTTTAGCCATGATGAGTAGCCACTCATCATACCCCCATGCTTACGTTTTGCTAGTCCCTTAGCAAACAATCTGTTGAAGTATAAGGCAATTTAAGTATCAGTAAGGTAAGTGTGTCGAGATATCTTTTTCTTCTTTCAAGAAATTTTAAGTGTTTGATGATGATCTTCAGGCTGAAAGATTTTTCAATAGACCAACTGTGTTTTTGGACATTGTGAGAACCTTATTACTGAGGATAACCTACCAGAACTCGAGGCTTAAATGACATAGACCATCTCTCAATCAACAAGGACTCTTGATATTTAAACCTAAAGTCGAATTCCAGGACTCAGGGGGTTTTACAGAGACTCAGAATGCTATGAGGTTATGGCTGTGCTTTGTGATAAGTCAGGACTAACCAAGTGAATTCTAAAGCTCACTCTCGGGGTTTCACTTCTTTTTAAGTCCAGGTTGGTCTTAACTTCAGCTCATGTTTTTGGATGACTCTCAAGAATTGATGATATTCAAACAAAACCCTTATTGTGTTTGTGGCTTAGAGAAATTTTTGGTGGACAAACAGGGTATTTGTTTTGAACCCTGAAAACAATTTTGGTGGAACAGGAGTATTTCCAGATTTTGGAGAACATACTTGACTTTTCTTTTTGCAAGAATTTTTTTTTTGATCAGTATGTCTCCGGAACTTATTTGGTAAAGTGCACTGTATTTGGTAGGTGAATTTTTTGTGGAAAGAGTTTCTCCTAGACACAAGACTAAAGATTAGGACAAAGAGTCTACCTGCACGCATAGGTAAGGACTCCACCTTCCCTAATGAACACAAGGGTTGAGGTTTAGGTTCAAGTGGTCTTTCCTGACATTGTGTAGTGTAAGCCAAGGTTACTTAGACTCCTAAGTCAAAGCAAACCAACGAATCCTGTACTGGTGACTCAGGTACAAGAATATGTCCTAAAGTTAAGAGAGACTGTGGTCTATCTTGTCAAGGTTCGAAGTGTATTAAGCCTATGCTTGTATCAAGCTCTTATGGCCCGGTAGGTCAAACTAGTAACGATTGAATGTCCATAGACACTTATTCTAATTTTTGTTTTCAGCTAGAAGATCATAGTTAAACACTTATCGTTTATCTTTTTCTCTCTCAATTCTTGAAATTAATGTCCTTCCTTGACAATAGAGTACATGTCCCTTATTGTATTTTTGGAATTTTTTTGTAATTTGTTATTTTTTTGTATTTTTAGCTTTGTAATTTTTTTCAAAAATTTTTCAAAATTTTTCAATTTTTTTAAGTATATCTATTGTTTGATAATACTATATGTACTATAGGTGTGTCTACAATTGCATTTTAGTTTAAATGGTTCACCATTTACAACCCCCCATGCTTAAATGTTATAATGTCCTCATTGAATGAATAGGGTGGATGCAAATGCATGCTCTGCTTTTCACTATCCTAGACTGGGTGATGGAAGGAAGTCGGAATGAGGAGATAAAATCTTTGTGCAGACGATTTTAAGTCTGATCTAGGATTAGAGTGAATAGTCGGGCTAGGAAGTGAAATGCATGACATGTGTGTCAATGAAAGTATGCTCAAAATGCAAGGGTAGACACTATATACTGTTGCTGCTAGAGCACCACGATCATTTGTTTTGATGATAACAAAACACATGTTATTTAACATTTGCACTTGGAGTCTTAGATTTCAGGTCAATTGCAAATGTAGACGTGATTAGACGGAATTCGAGCTCGCATCCAGGACGGATTGGAAGAGCTTGATGGAGAACAGAGGAGATTCGCGAGGAGCGATAGATTGAAGATGGAAGGACAAGAAGAATAGGATAGAATTCTATTTATTCCTTTCATGTACTTTTGTTGTTATTTTCTTGCTCTTTATTTTCTTAGAACATTATGTTAAAGAGCCTCAAAGTACCCTAACAGTAGTCCTAGGAACACAGGCACAACCCTAGGATACTTAGGTTTTCTGTAGAGAACTTAGAAAACCAATATAGGGTTCAAACAGCATTTCCAGACGTCTAATTCCAAGATCAGACATCTGATAATGTGTTTTAAGACGTCTGACTGTTGATTCAGACATCTGATAACGTTTAGGCTAGACATAGTTAGTTCTGTCTGATGAAATCAGACGTCCAGACCTTAGACCAGACGTCTTAGGAGACATCTTATGACTTTGCCAGACGTCCAATTAGTGGACCGTTAGGCTGGCTTAGCAAACATTGAAGATGTGACCGTTAGAGCCTTATCAGACGTCCTTAAGCCATTCCAGACGTCTGATAATTGACCGTTTAGCCTCGACTGACCCGAAAATCTCTTCTCAGAGATTTTCTAGCCGTTGCAAATCCATTCCCACGAAAAAGTAGGTTTTCAGACATCTAGACATAGTGCCATACATCCTGTATGTCGTCTGATGGACTTGCGCTAGAACCCTGTTTAAATCTGATTCATGTCAGGAAGGAACCCGCACGAAATCAGACGTTTGACCTTGAAACCAGACATCTTAAGGTGGTCTTCCAGACTTCTGATGCCAGAATTAGACGTCTGATAACCCTGTCAGTGCAATGATTATTCTTGATTTCGGGTTGATTCACTTGGGCTTTGCACCCAACGGCTATGGAGCCTTTCCTAAGCCATCCAAAGCCTTCCTAAGGCCTCTATAAATAGAGGGGAACCTCTTGCACACCAACATATACCTAGAAACACAAGACACACACCTTGCAATACACTTTCAAACCATTTTGTGTCTCTCTTGCTCTCCAAGCTCTAATTCTTCATCTTGAGAGCATCAAGCTTTGCGCACCCGCTCTCCCACCGTAGTTCACGAGAGCGACGTAGCGCCGTCGTGTTGTTCACGCATTCGCATCACCGACGCACTCCTTGCAAAGGGGAGTTTCTTAATTCCTATAGAAGCTTAGGTTTAAAATTACTTTGTTGGCTCTATAGGATTTTTTGTTATTTTATCTTTGTTATTTGGTTGGGTATTCGCTTTGCGAATTCCAGTCTCCTTCGTGGGACAAAATCCTTCTCGTGAAGAGAAGGGGTTTGAGGTACGCTACCCTCGTATAAAGTAGCGTGGTTGTAATTGAGGTTGAATCACCCTCATTTAAAGTGATTCATTTAGTGAATTTTGATCAACTTGTTTGATCGAAAAATCCTAACTCGAGAATGTTAGGTGGTGGTTTTCACCTGGTTTGGGTTTCCACCTATAAATCTTCGTGTACTTTGTGTGATTGCTTATTTTGTGAGATTGTTTATATTTTATTTCCGCAATTATTATGTCACCCCTCCTGCTAGGGACGAATCTACATATACAAATAAAGGAAAGAGTAAGAAAGGTGAAAAATAGCTATGTACAAGGATAGGTTTTGCTAAGTTCAACACCTTCAGCTAGGTGAAAGCTTGCATGGTAATTCAAAATGTAGGAGCAAAATGGTAGAATTGACAAGTCTGAGATCATGCGGCTCAATGAAAGGTTTCAGTCTTTGACCATTTACAGTAAAAGGTTCAGATTTGTCAATTTCAGTGATCTCAACGGCTCCATTGTCAAATATTCTTAAGATCTTGAAAGGTCCAGTCCATTTTGATCTTAATTTGAGTCAGTGAAGAATTCAGTGTTATGCATTGGTTGTGAAATGACATGTGTTTGGTCTTGCATTGCTGGTCTAGGTTGGAATACCTTTGAGCAGGTATGTTACTAGGGTTGGGTTGTGCTTGAGATGGGAGTGAATGTGGTTGACGGGACTCCGTCAAGTGTGATAGCTAAGCTCTCATCTCAGCTAAGGTCGCGTCCTGTTTCTGCTGCATAGCAATATTCTGTTGTTGCATATTAGCAAGATCTTTCATGATAGACCCCAACTGGTCATCTCGTGTAGGCCCAGATTGAGAGTATTGGGTGGGCCTGGGTTGGGGTTGCTGGTAGGCATGCGGTGGATATCCGTGTGATTGTGGAGGTGGTGCTCGGATCGGGTTATGCAGTGGTGGTGCAGAAGGTTGTTGAAAAGGTCTCTGTGAATTTCTCGACCACGAGAAATTTGTATGATTGCGCCATCCAGGGTTGTAGGTTTGTACGAAAGGGTCATTGTGAATGGCATGGAGCTCCTTCGAAACTCCAGAAGGTGCAGGGAAGTTAGTGTAGGGAGGAACAAAGGTTCCTCCAACCGGTGAAGGATATGGAAATGGAAAATCCGGTAATGCAGTTTGTGTCACAGAAAGGTTATTCACAGTTTCCCTCCCTGTGCGAAATTGAGAAGAAGTGTTTTGTGCTGGTGACTGAGAAGAAGAAGATGAGGGTTTTGAGAGAAATTTCCATACTTCATCTACTTTCTTCTCGATTAAGCCCACTTTATCCAGTTGACTAGCCACTATCTCTAAGTCTTTGCTACTGGATTGGGCTTCGTGTACCCCAGTGTGTGAGTGGGAATGTGAGGACTTTCTATTAAACACGCTCATTGAAGCATTATTAATAGAGTTTTCGGCCATGCCTTCAAAGAGCTCAAAGGCTGAGTCCTCGTCCCGACATAGGAAATTGCCTCCACAAGTAGCATCTACGAAATTCCATGTGTCATCATGGAGCCCATGGTAGAAGATCTGGACCTGTTGCCAGCGTGGGACACCATGGTGGGGACATTTTCTCAGAAGCTCGTGGAATCTCTCCCAAGCCTTGTGCATTGGTTCTCCTGAATTATGAGTGAATGTAGTGATGGCACACCTTAAGGCGTTAGTGCGGCCTACAGGAAAGTACTTCTTTAAGAACTCATGTTCTAAAGATGCCTAGGAATCTATAGGTGCAGTCCGTGCAAGTGTTCGAAACCAAAAGGCTGCCTTATCTTTCAATGAAAAGGAGAACATTTTCATTAAAAGCGTGTGCTGATCATGTCCTTGCGGACCCAAAGTTTGGGCAAGATTCTTCAGCTCCTCTAAATGCTGAAAAGGGTCCTCAGAAGCAAGTCCATGGAAGTGAGGAATGAGTGCTATAATGTTTGGCTTCAGTTCTGCAGCACGACCCCCTTTGGGATAACGTACCACAGGCATTGGTTGGGGAACTGCAGGATTATAATAATCCCGTAGTTGAGGTCTACGGGGTTGGGGTGGTGCCTGGGGATTTCTAGGTTGAAGTGGTTGTGGTTGGGGGTTAGCTAAAAGATTTACAGCTTGAGCAAGTTGTTGCACCTGTTGGGTTAGGGTATTCATTTGTAGTTGTGTGTCGAAAAGGTGCTGAAGATGAGGCATAGGTCCTCTCTCCAGGGGTGGATTAGGATAATTAGGATAAGGTGGAGGTTGGAACCTAGGGATAGGTGGTTGCTGTGGTGGAGGATGTGCAACTAAGTCTGGAGGAAGTTCTTCAAAATCTTCGAATTGTGATGACTCAAGATCATCCTCTTGGCAAGGGGGATTGTGAATAGGATTTTGAGACTTGGGAGGTAAAGGATTAGAAGTGGAGGGCAAAGAGAAAGATGCAGTAGCTTGGGTACTAGTACCCAAGGGGAGTACAAGTTCTGGGTTTTGGGATCTCCTACCTTCCATTGAGTTGGTTTTTGAAATCACGTTTACTACAACTCGTTCAAACTCAATGGGAAAATTTTAACCACGTTCACAGAAAGTGGAAAAATCCCAATTAAATCTTAATTCATTTAGAAGACCAATCAAACGAGATAAATCGAAAAAAAAATTTTTTCCTAGAGGCTGCTACGCAAAATTATGTTGTACGCAAGCAATTGTTTCAAACAATTGTACGTATCCTAAGATAAACCTAGCGATGTGCAGACCACTAAAATCCACTGGGAATCTGGATAAGACTTAGCGTGCGAATCCAGATCTTGTGGTTGCAGAAAGAGATGAGGTAGAAATCCGTGTGTTGTACCCTTAAGTGATCGTGCACACATTCAACACAGGGCGATCAAAATCTCAATCAAGGTTTTACCCAAATTAATATCTTCTTTTTGACATAATTCAAGTGATTATGATATGATTTCTATGCTGCTCGTCTCACTTTTTAACATAGTTCAGTACAAGAGATGGTCTTCTTAATTTTAAGTCAAATGCAATGATGACAGGAGTTAGAGTAAGGTAAGGAATGCGTACCTGACTCCAACAATCTTCTAAATGCAGATTTGACTTGAATTGAAATCTAGCAGGAAAATATGCAACCTAAGATGGATGCCTAAGGTTATGCTGCTGCTAGATAAGTATGAGATTTTTTTTTATTTTTGTTTTTTTTGTTTTTAATATGCAACAAGCAAAAACAAGGAAAGAAATCTATTCAAAAAATCGCAATCGAAAAATCGTATCGATGAGGGGGAAGTAGAAGTTAAAGTCCAAACAGTCCACAATTATTACAATGAATGTGTAAGAATAGGCTCTCACAACTTATGACTAACAATTTGTCCTAGTTAATATACCTAAATCTATCTAAACTAAACTACTATTATTACTAATCCTACAGCTACTCCGAGGGCAAACTCCACCAGGAAGACAGGTCGGAGCGCAGCGACTCCACCAGGAAGACGACCTCTAACTGGATGATGATACTGCTTCTCCTCCTCCTTAAGTGCTGTGGAAAATACAAATGATTAGTAAAAGAATAAAAGAATGTATACACAATTAAATCAATGGAAGAAAGCAATTACAATGAATGAAAGAAATGAAATGAAGAATTTCTATATACAAAAGAATTAAAGGGTACTTTTGGCGTAAAGAGCATTGCCTCCCCGGCAACGGCGCCAAAAATAATGAATGGATATAAATGACTGCAATATGATGATTGATGTACTGTTGTAGCATGAAACACCAAGAGTGTCATTGTGGTGAGTTATAGAGAGTACCAATCATTACAACCATTATTATTTACTTATCTAATTTTTACTGGTTTTATTCCAGGTCGTTCACTGGGAGGCAATTTATTGAATTACATCGCTCTTTGATCTCAAAATTATCCTCTAATTCCAAAAGGTAGTTTTACATCTTATTAAAGAATGAATGAATGTGGACATTGTTTATCTACTCAAAAAGAATCAATGGTAATGCTTGCAAAAACTAACTATAAACAAGCACCAAACAATCTATTACTATACTATAACCTATGTCTTTACAAGTTATAGTATTACTACTAACAAGGAAGTATACAATAGACTAAGATGTTATAATATATTAACTTAACTTACTAGTCTGTTATCTACAGTAACACATACAGCAGTTTTAGTGACAGACAAAAGCGTCGCTAGATCTCAGAAAACACTATATACAAACATAAAGAGGCAAATTGAGATCTGTAGCGACGTTTAGGGTGACATTTTATTCTGTTAGTTAACATATGGGTTTATTTAGATAAATGTAATGGGCTATACTATGTATACATATGTTTATATTCTTCTCTTATATTAGTATTTACTCTTGTATACGCCTTCTATTTGTGTGTACACCTTCTGTCTCTCTCTCTTACTCTTACTCTAAGATTCTTCTATTGTTCTTCTTCAGATGCACTTTGTTTGTTTCTGCCTTAACAGATTTTTTAGCTACGGTGGAGAGGTGATTAACCAACCGTCATTAGCTTTCATTAATCAATTGAAAATATGTTTACTTTGCGGGCATGCTTTTCGAGGGATACGCTGCACCAAGAGGGTTGGACCAGACCTCTACTAAGCGCACCTTAATCTTGATTAGGTCGCTTAATTACGTTTTTAGACTCAGCGTAGGGCCTCAGCCCCACGACACACGCTTCTCGGGCCGCCGGCCCCACAATATGTTCAGAGTATGCTCATAAGTTTACTCAGGTAATGGATCGAATGTATCGTTGTTTCAGGCGCCCAGTGCCTGTGACGACTGAGGAGACGTAAACATAAAATCAATATAAACCGCTGCATGTGGTTTGCAGCGCACGATGTGGTGCTATTCTAGCACCACATCTGCGCTGGAAATCGCGCGCAGCTGTGGTCTGGAAGCAATTTTGGCCCTCAATTCGAGGGCCAGGACATATTAAAAAAAATAAAATAAATTATGGAATATAAAGTATTTACATAATACTATATAATTGTTCAATTAATTTTGAATTTTAATTAGGTTTACAATACAAATAAATTAATTAAAGTGGGCTATTTTTACAGGCTTATTTAGGTGCTTTCTTGGTTAATTACTTATAAATTAGTTAGTAAATGGTCTAATTGACCTTATACAGATTTAGATTACATACTTAAGTATTTTATACATATTTTTATTATATTTTTCTAAATTAATTTATGTTTTATTTATATTTAAGTAGCAGTAATGGCTGTTTAACTTATAAACTAAGTTACGATAATATAAAAGGGGTATAAATATACTTTAACTAGCTTAAATTACTTAAGATATATTAACCTAGGTCTACATATTCAATTAACTTAATTATAACTCTAAATTACTAGTTTAGCTAATTTAATTTAACAATCTGGCTATAACTGAATAAATTCATTATTTATTCTATATAAAAAATTTAATTAAGGTAAGGGATTTAATATACTTATAATCTACATATATATAGATATATACCATTTTATACACATACATTTCAGTATATAAGTATATATACTTGCATAGTTATTATGTACATTATGGTTATAGTTAGTTGTATATGTATATATATACAGTATCAGATTTAAGTATACCTATAATTAGATTTCAATAGGAGGTGAGGAAGGAAGGATTGGTTGTGCTTAATTTTCTTTTTCTAACAGTAGCTTCAGCCACTGTCAAATGGGCTAACTGCTGCTGCAGTTAGTCCATTTGAAAAGGAAGGTGAGAGCAAATGGTGAGAAGGGAAGAGTTTGGGAAGAGGGAAATATGTTGCTGCAAGATGCAGCAATTCACTGTGTTACTGGGATTCGAATCAATCAAAACCAACTGAAAAATAAATAAGTAAATCCCAATTCTGACAAGGGTTCAATTTCTCATGAAAATCACTAAATGTCACAACTCAAATGCCCAAAAACCCTCATCAAAAGCCTCATTTCAGATTAAAACCCATAAATATCACTGAATTAGCTCTTCCTAATGCTATAGACAGCATGAAGGAAGAATTAATTCAGCCAATTAAAACAATAAGATCAAATCCCAGTTTCTTGCAACCTTAAGGAGTATTGAGAACTCCTTAGGTTAGGAAATCATCAGACAAGCCAGACATCCATAAAAAAAACTTATGAATGCAAGATCAGACTTCAAATTACCACAGTAATTATCCTCAGATCTAACTTGCATTCAATGCATTCAAGGCATAGCAAATCAGATTAATGGATGGCTATTCTGAGATGATTTCTGTCACCAGAAATCCTCTCAGAATCCTTGCCAACAGGAAATTCAAATCATCTTCAATCTGTCAGATCAGGCTGTGAATCCAGAAAGCAAAAAAAATCCTTAAAATCCATGTTGAAAAGAAATCTGACAAACTGAAGAATTCGACCCAGAATCAGGGGCTTTTGTGATCAAAGATGGGGTGAGTGAGAAGCCCCTTAGGTGCTTGTGATGCCAAGTTCAGATCTGAGGTTGTAAACCAGCCAGATCTGAAATTGGATCAGGGTGTGTGGGTGAAAGATGAGAAAAATCTGTCGTGAAAAAAAAAATCAGAACTGGATTGTGAAAAAAAAATGGAGAGGGAGATAATTTGAAACATGGTTTGATGAATTCTTCCCCTCTGATCTGGACTGATCAGAGGAGGTGAGGGGAGGGAATTTAAGCTAATTCTATTACTACAGCTACTTTAACCTACAGTGAAAATTAAACATTAACAATTATGCTAATTCTACTCTAAACTACTTAACTACTGCTAAAACTAATTATGTAGAATTAAAAACCTAATCTAATAGGAAGAATGGGACCTATGGGTCCTTAGCTGGTGGCTAAGGAGGAAGAAAGGAGGAAGATGACTCCAGCGGAGGGAAGAGTCTGCTAGTGAGGCTCCAGGGTCGTCCTAAGGTGCTACGAAGTCCTTAGCGACGAGGAGTGTCGAGAGAAGGTGATGATTTCACAGCCGGTGGCTGTGAAATCAGTGGTTGGATGGGGAGGAGAGACTGGAGTGGACGAATTGATCGCTAAGAGGTGTAGGAGGGAGCGATCCCTTGCGTGCGACACCAGTGAGGTGCTTAAGTAGTAGCTCAGTGGCTGAGATCACCACGCAGGTGAAGATATTCAAAATGCAACCGGCGGCGAGGATGTGAGGGGCGGAGCGCACGGTGAGCTGAGCACAAGATCTGACCGTCAGATGAGATCTGGGGAGAGAGGTGAACACACGCACCGAATTGCGTGAAAGTTCCATTCGAATCCAACCGTAGATCAAGATCTGAAGAGCGACGGATGGCTGAGATTGGCCGTGTTCTTCGCACGCTACAGTGCGCGTGAAGAGCAGTAGGTATCTCTCTGAAATGAAGGAAATTTTGCAGAACGACCCTTGAACGAAGGGGTAGAAGAATTGCGTGCAGGCCCATAAGTGAGAAGAACTACAACTGGAAGGGCCCTGCAGTCATTCAAAAGGGTCCCTGCGGCTTAAAAGTAGGTCCAAAGAGGAGTTTTTAAGCGTAGGAGTGTAATGCATGAAGGACCTAAGTGTAAACTACCTATTTCATAACCTAAATGATGTCCAATTGCCTTCAAATTTTTATATGTGCTTAATTGAACATTTAAGACATTGATTTTACTTCTGATTTGGCCTTTCAAACTTATTTGTGTTCAATTGACGCATGGATCATCATTTGTATTTTACTTTTAGAATATCTCATTTTGTGACCTAATTATGAAATTTTAACACAGAGTAAAGGTTTTAGGTCTTTTTCTTTAATTCCCACACTTAACCATTTTTATCTATTAATTTGATATTGTTTTACTTAGTGTCTAGCTTAATTTTAGCTTTTTAGCCATGATGAGTAGCCACTCATCAGGGCTTGAAGCTGCGGACGCCTTAAACATTTTTTTTCTTCTTCACAGCAGCTCTCTCTCCCTCTCTCTCTCTCTCTCTCTCACACAACACTCTCTCACTCTCTTCACCGACACTTACACACCTACACTCACACTTCCATACACACACACACACCTATACACTATATATACTTATATATATATATACATATATATATATATTTATATCTATATATATTTATATACATAAATACATATATATATATACTTCTATTTATACATATAGTTGTACCTATATACTTATGTATTAGTATACATACATACATATATATATATATATCTATATACTTATTTATATACATATATATATTTTTACATATATACATATACTTATATACATATATATATATATATATATATACTTATATCTATATATATAGTAGTATTTATATAACTAAGTATTAGAATACATATATATATATGCATATATCTATATACTTATATATATATATACATATATACTTACATATACTTATATACATATACATATATATATATATACATATATCTATACATATATTAGTACTTATATAACTATGTATTAGTTTATTTACATATATATATATATACATATATACTTACCTATATACATATATTCATATACATATATATATATACGTATATTAGTATATATATATATATACATCTATATAGTATTATATACATACATACATATATATATATACATATATCTCTATACATATAGCTATATATACATATATAACTACATATATATACCTATATATGTATAACCATATATATATATAGATATATTTACATATATACATATATATATATTTTCACATTACTTATCATACGTGGTATCGCGGTAATATCTGCACCAGTTGCTGATATTCCCAGATTCACGAGTACAAAAAAAGCGTGTTCGCATTCATCTTCCACCATCCATCCTACACCTTACATGTTACGACCCGATTCTCGAATCCCTACGAGATACGAGAATCGGACCGACTCAACTAATCCCAAGACCCAGTCGTCCAACGAGAAAGTAACCAAAAGAGCAGTAAAATAAACCACATTCACCATACATATAACTAGCAGTAACAAAATACAGTAGTAAAGAAAAGAACTACTACATTATACACCACCACAACAGTAAAGAAATAAACATGTACAAAATATGATGCTTACAACAAAAGAGTATAGGGGTAATAGAAACTACTCACTACAACAGAAGGAAAAGTACAATGGGTACTACACAAGTAGGAACTACTGGGCTCTACTAGGCCCAGCACACCCTCTGCAGCCGCCGGCTCTGGCTGCTCAACACCTGGTCCTGAAAAGGTGACAAAGGTGACACGTCAGCGGAACGCTGAGTAGAGTGGCAACTAAAAGCTAAGAAACAGTAAGGTGGACAGTAGCTGTTATATTATTTTATTTCTTTCTTTATATTTTTCGTTACTCGTTATTGAATTATCCCTCAGATTCTTCTCTTGATCTTGAATGTTCCTCGTGGGAACGATCTTGATTGCAGTCTTTTTCGAAAAGTAAAAGTAACATGTGGTGCTCTCTTGGTCGGGAGAGTCCCCCGTGGTGGTCCTACCCTCAGTCAACTACCCCAAGGTCGTTGACAAACGTACGGTGACTACGGCACGTGCGATAAACGCACGGGTAGCTACCCTTCACTGGCATGCGGTCAATCGTTTCCGTTAACGGGTGCGCCCAAAGCACAGCACGGAACCAGCATAGGGCAGAGCCCTCTCAGTAACAGGGGTCCAGCCCCTCCACAGTAACCAAATAGGGGTCTTGTCCCTCCACAGTCCGTGCACCCTCGCCTGACTACCCTGGTTTGCCCAATGGGCCTAACAAGTCAGTGTAGGAGGGCTAGTAGAACCTCGAGGCCCGTGGGGTAGCTAGTGCTCTCCCTATACTAGTAGTTCTCCTCGGTACTGTGTACACGAGGGCCAAAAGTTGGTACAAAGTGGTCAGACCTAACCCCGGGTCCCTGGGGCAGCTATCTCCGCTCTGCACTAAATAGGGGGGACAGTCGCTCTCCTTAGTACTCCGTACTCAAGGGCCAGCTCACTTCCCCAATTCTATTCCATTCACTTTCCAGGAGTTCTACTCCTAATTTCCCATAGGGTTCGTGCTCTTTCAACTCAGTCAATTTAGGTTTCATCATTTCAGCTTTATATTTATATAGCCCATGTTCCCAACCATAATTATTCATTCATAATCAGGCAACTGTTAACCAATTACAGGCAGTTATCGTTTCCTTTCTACTTTTCCAAGTCTGCAATGTACATGCATTCAAGCTAGTTTTCCAATCCTAGGATTCATGCATTACCCTAGGATCTATCATTCAATCTAGTTTTCCAGTCCTAGGATTCATGCATTACCCTAGGATCTATCATTCAATCTAGTTTTTCAGTCTTAGGGTTCATGTAATACCCTAGACTCTATTAATTATTTCACAAGTGCATAGTTTTCTTGATAAATAATTGAAAGGGCCACTCTACCCGCAAAATCGGGAGTAGTGGGGGCGTAATCGGCAAGCCCGCGCGCCTCCGCAACCCCAGAGCTGCAACGAACGGGGTCCTAACACAAGGATCAAATACAAGGAGCTACTCAGAATAGTATACAATTACTGTAAACAGGTAGAGGAACTAAATCTGAGAAGAATGAGACTTGAAATGCGGAAAACGGACTCCGAACGGACCCTAAATGGGTCAAAAATGACAAGTCTGCCCAAAATCAGATGTTTGGAACTTCTCCCAGACATCTTAAATGATAGCTCAAGTCATACCTTGATCTGCACGGTTCTTCAGACGTCCAAAAGCCTGTTGAACCGTCTGGACTTAGTTAACAGATGTTCGACTGTCACCCAGGACGTCTGGAGACCCTCTCTGTCGTCTAGTGTTGTTCCCAGACGTCCGATCTGTGTGGGATGGCATTCCCTTGCACCTTCCTAAACGGGTCCTGCACACACACGTGATCGTCCACAACACGAAAATGAGCAGGACTCTTTGGCGGAACGGCTGCATGGCCGTGCACGCGAAAAAGGAAGGAAGGTAAAAATATCATACCTTTTAGACATCTGGACCTTCCTCCAGACGTCTCCTACATCGTCTGGACGTATGTCCAGACGTCTGATTCCGGGAAATTCTCCCATAATTAGGACCTCGTCGCCCTCCGCTCGCAGTGCACGGCCGTGCCACATTGCACTCGCCTGCTGCCTGAGCTGCAGCAGCTCCTCCCTAGCACCACATGCTTGCTGCGCACCTGCCGGTCAGCTCTGGCTGCTCCGGCGAGCTCTCACCCTCACGGTCAAGCTCCCTCTTCCTCTCGCAACAGCCCCGCCTCCCCACACACTTGCTGCAGCTGCTGCTGCCACCCTCGCCCACTAACGCTCTCGCTGACAGGGAGAAGAAGAAGAAGGCGGTGGAGTGAGGGTGAGGGAGAGAGAGAGGTGTATTTGAAGGCAGCCGCGGGGAGAGAGAGAGAGGAAAAGGCTTCATCTGTAGGGAAGGAGGAAAGAGAAGGAGGAGGGCGACAGGTTCAGTCTGCACGTTCATGCATGCAGACGCGAACCCGTACGCTGAAAAAATTTAATTCCAGACGTCTGGGAAGGCTTCCAGACACCTGACCAGACGTCTGGACCACTTCCCAGACGTCTTAAACGACGCTTGATGCCCTGGTTACACGTAGCACTTCGTCCTGTTGGTTGCATCTTTTTAGACGACGACCTACTCGACACCGTGCTACACTCCATCTCCACCTCCACCCCCACCCCTTTATACATATATAATATATACCTATATATATACTATATTTACTTTATTTCTGCTTCTCTTTCATGCCAATAAAAAGATAAAAAAATATATAAAAGAGAAGATAATCCTTGACTTGCAGGTAATCCATCTTGCGAATAGCCAAGATCGTTTTGGAACCCTATTTTGGTTCAAAGCCAAGAACCCAATTTTGAGGGTGTGCCTCAAGGACAAAGATTACCAAAAAAAAATCTAAATAGAAAAACACCAAAAACACAATAAACGAACAGAAGAGACTCGTTGTAGGAAAGGCGTAGAAACTTGACTTGTAACCCCACTTTTCTGAGTTCGACCCTGGGCCTAAAAGTAACCAAGATAAAATTAAATAGGCCAGGTAAAAAAATTTTGTAAAGAGATGGTTTGGTCCGATTTAGTTTAACCACTATACACACTTCAATGATAAAATCATCATATTAACAACCTATTCGGGTCCGACACCAGTGCTGCAGCTGATTTGGGTAGCTATGATGGCGCCACGTGGCGCCATCTTGGTTGTCCATCTTCTGTGTGTTGTAGATGGTGCCACGAATGTCGAATTGGATTGATTTTTGCGCCGTTAGGTTGAGATCATCGATCCGAACCTATTTGTGTGGTCAGATTTGTCATTTGAAGTGCGGATTGACACCATCTTGGCCCTTGATCTTTGGGCTTCCTTGGTCTCTATTTGGTGCTACGGATGTCCGATTAGGGCAATCTTAGAGTCGTTAAACTCCAATCGTCGCCCTGATTAGATCCGTACAGTTGGATCTTCGATTCAAGGCCCCGATTAAAAATCACCCTATCCCTGACCATAAAAGCAGACAATTACTATACAATTTATACAACTTGACCTAAATGCATGATTATGCATGTTATGCAATGTTTACAATGTATGATGCTAATATGACACTAAGAACATGCATTAATCGACATTTTTGGCTATTTTTGATGTATGCACTTCACATCCCCATGCCTATCTTTTGCTAGTCCCTAGCAAAAATTATATGCTTTTTATAAAAGAATTAGGGTTGGATTACTTGGGCACAAGTCATTTTCAACATTAAGAAATTTTTACTTAGGACCTAAACTTTCAAAGACACAACAGCGTCTGGGTGTCTGCCAAAATGCAGACTGCCTCAAGCCCTCGCCTTATTCAAAGAAAGATCTCTTTTTCTCCTTTTTCTTCTTTTCTATTTTTTGGATTTTTGAGTTTAGGGTTATAGATTAGCTTTCTACGGCCACTCAACCCACCCAAGACTTGATGAGAACCCTAGGTTCTAAGCATCTTTTTGTGAAAGTAATAGACTCGTTGATCGACAATCAGAACAAACTTCGAGTTTCTACGCCCCTAGGTGACCTTAAAAGGAATTCTGCCTAAAGGTGTATCTATACGACCGGTAGCTTTCTCCCTACTTTTCTTTTTATGGGGTCAACACAAGGGTGAATCCAGTGTATATTTCCCTAGCTTATTCTACTCCTCCACTTCCTAAGTGTTTTAGGAATTTGACATGCATTTCTTGAGCTGGGTTCTGGACAACGTACCAATGGGCTGTTACCCATGATAACTTGCTAGCCATACTCATGCGGTGAAGTGTGGCTTATTTCTTTTATTTTCTTTTTCTTTTTCTTTTCTCTTTTTTTTCTTTTTGGACTTTCCTTTTCATTTTTTTTTTAAGTAGGTGGCTTCCCTAGTCGAAGATTTACCTAAAGGCAGTAGGAAAATAATGGTCTAGTGGCTGGGCTTTGGATAACCTACCTATGGAATGTTACCCATGATAACTTGCCAGCCATACCACCCTAGAAGGTTCATTAGCTACCCACTTTCTGTTAAAATCGCTGGACAACAAGTCAGTAATGAATAGTGTGTAGATGCTTAAACTTAAAGTTCCCTCAAATCAGAGGGTGGGTTGATAAGTCGTGTACTTATCACCCAAACTTATTTAATAAAATTAAAATAGAATTCAGGATGGCGAGGACTCGATAAACAAACTCACATTTTAGTGGATAGCCGGGTTGATTAAGCTCAAAGCCTGAAGGGTCTTAGTGTTCAGATCCTACTGTAATATTTCCTAAGATTGAAAAGTCCTAATGCCCAAGTATTCTTTCCTAATTCAATTTTTTTTTTCAAAAATAAAGAAAAAAAATAACAAGCATCAATGGAGCTAATAAGATGATTCAGAAATGAATATCCACCCCCCATGCCTGTCTAATGCAATGTCCTTATTGTATTAAAAGACATGAAACAAAGTGGAATAGAGTAGAAAGCACCTGAATTACGTGAATAATAGGTCAGCTTCGAGATGAAAAGACTTTGTATATGTGCTGAAGTTCGTGCCTTTAGCTAGGCACACTATACAAAAAAAAAGAAATAGAGAATTCACAGGTGCAGGTCAGAATCAGAATAAAAAGATTCACCTCAAGACCTGCCAATAGATGTCCACAGATGTGGAGTAGATTGTGGTGCTGACCCATACCCCATGGTCGAGTATATCTAAGGTTCTGGATAAAAATTACCCAGAACCTGAGATCAGTATGCAAGCGGGGTTGAACTTGCGATTTGTGAGGATGCAACCCAAGACTAAAAAGTTGGATAACAGAGAGATCAAGCTCAAAAGGATAATCAATGAATGTTTGCTTGGGTTGAACATCCTCTGAGAAGATGTCATAAGGGTCTAGGTAGAAAGGTGGTTTTAAACAAATTGGAACCCTTAGACTTGATCTTTTGCTTCCTCTGGAATTGACTTCCCATATCAACATTTTCCACTTTCTATTCTCCGCATTTAGGATTTCAAATTTTGGGACCTCCTACATATTAATTACCCCGTCTGAATTTTCCAAGTCTGAAAGATGTGACTGAACCAAAATGGACCTGGGTTTAATGATTTTAAAATCAAAATTGTCAATAAACTCTATGGGGTGTGTTAAGAATCAGGCTATGAATTGAATCCTTCAAAATAGGATCTGAATCTACCATGCGAGCCCCAACAGGATCAAATTCCTCAATTTCAGGGCCATCAAATGATTATCGAATTCCTCTAGCCCGGTTGTCTCACTAAAATCGTGTTCTGTAAACTCATATGAAACTTCGCATAATGATTCTTCACCTTCAGAATCAAAGAAATCTGAATCCATATTAATGTATGTCTCAAAATTATTAATCACTTTCTAATCCATAAAGACATACGTTTCCTCGTACCTCGGCTCAGGGATCTCCGGTGAAGAAATCAAATCTCCCTATTTGATTGCTCTAGAATAACTTGGTCAAACCCGGTCTCGTAACACGATCCCCCCCAACAGGTGCCTGAGCGGGTTTTGACATTAGCTCTCTTGAAGGGGATTCATCCCAAGATTGAACTAAAGCAAGCACAAATCTCATCCTCAATTTCGATAATTTCCCAAGTAAAAACTCACCCGGGCCCTTATCCTTAACATCCTGGAGCCAATCCAACAGATACTTGTTCAGATCATCAATCATTTCAATCAGGGGCTCCAATTCTTCAGTGCAAGGTGTTGGTTGAGCTTCTAAAGATTGTATGGTGTTCCTCAAGTTAGCCAACACCTTTTCTTAGACCTAGTTACCCTGAACCACATGGTTTGGTTCAGGGTGAGGCGGGTTTGGGTTCAGTGCATGGGAGTTAACGAATTGAGGATCTTGATACCCTCCTTGATAATAGGTCATTTCGGGTTGTTCATAAGGTACTTATGACCTAAAGGTAGTGTATTCAGGGGAGGGGTAAGGATCAGTGTATTCTTCTTGATTGAAGATCATATTAGGTTGTTCAAATGAGGACGATGATCTAACATCAGTGTGGCTTGAAGAAGGATAAGAATCAAGATCGTGGTGTCCAAGGTTAAACCCTGAACACGGAGGTCCAGAACTATATTCCCAATCAGGATTATCCCAACTAGAAGATGGATGAGAATAAGACTGGTTGGAATAATAATCATTTTGGGAATAAGATGTATTAGGACGATAAGAATGCGAAAGCGTGTAGAATGTGGAAGGATCCATGACAGAACAGGAGGAAGAAAGGTGCCCTGCAATATAAACAAACAAACCTATACTTAAGTGGGCTAGCCTAAAGACCTACAGACTCCCAGAACCCATCTTGAGATAAAGAATCAATTTAATATACTTCTTTCTGGTCAATCCAACCAGTTAGAGGGAAGGACTGGGGAGAAGGTTCTTCCTTTGGCTTACACCTCAAGTTCCTAGTGTACCCCCCAGCTGCGATCGTTTGATTTTGCTCCCCTAGCTAGACATCAGATTGAATGATAGAAACAAACTAATCAAAAATAATCTCGATCTCTGCTCCGAAGAGCAATCCAATCCTTAGGGCCAATGTCTACTCTGTTTTAATTAGGGTTAGATTTGAATGTGCTTTGGAATGTGATGGGCCCTTTATCTGGGTTATGCCCTTACTGATTGATTGATATGTGTGTGTGTGCACAACCAATGATTTTCAAGCAAGATTATTTTTGGATGTGGTGAATTTTAGGGTTTAAATCTTGCTTAGTAGCTTTTAGGATTCAACTTTAGGTGTATTCAATCAAGTTCAATTAGCACACCAGGTTTTGAAAGCACAGGTGAAGACTTTTTCCTTTAAAGCTTAAAAGAATGTGGAGTGCTTGGTAAATCTCTAAAAGTTGAACCTATGTGGCAGCTACTTGATGAGTTGATTTTAGTTGAATTGGTGCGATCCAAACAACTCAAATAATTGGCCTAAATTGCACCACTGAGTTAGGCACACACAATGGTTAACCTAGACTGATTTCTACTCTTTTATATGTTGATTTACGTGTATCAGTTCCACAGATTAGAATCCGATTGAGTAGATGAAAATCAATTAGGTTAAGTGCCTTGAATGTGGGTGTATGTAGTGTGTATGTTGATTTATCCCACAAGAAATATCTTTTTACTGATTTTTTATATGGGGTTGAGATGAATGTCAATGGAAATCCAAGCAACCAAACTAACCCTAGGATTTATGCAAACACCTAGGTTAATTGGAGTTTGAATTAATGTGGCGAAATGGAATCTATAGAGGGGAAAGAATGGGGAGCACTTACAGTTGTCTTCAATTGCACTTTACTCCGATCTACCACTTGAAGATCCCCTGTTAAGGTACCTACAAAATAATATACAAGAAATAAAGCAAATTAGAAAATAATAAAGTACGCGAAATGCAGAAAGAAAATAAAAAATCATTGCCTCCCCGGCAACGGCACCAAAATGTTGAACGTGGAAAACTACGCGATCGAAGTTGGTTTCAAAAAACCCATCGTTGTAGTTCAATTTGCGAATAAATCTGTCAATAGATAAATTTATATCGAAATTCTAAGAATTTCGGGTAGAACACAGGGAGGCTACGTCGATCTAAAATCCACGATTTATATATATTTTTTATTTTTGTTTGAAAACAAAATAATTACAATTGAATTGATATAAACAATAAGAAAGAGAGAATAATCACTTGATATAATCAGAATGTTTTTACAACTACAAAGTGGGAAATGATTACAACTAGAAAGCAGAAAATTCTATTTCAGAAAGCGATTAAAAAGAATGGAGAGAGATGTTATCCTCCTCGATGAATGCTTGGAGGACGAGCCGGACGAAACGATGCCCGGAAGATGGAGGAAGAAACGGGAAGGAGGATGAAGTAGGAAGAAGAGGGAATGAGGCAGCACATCGTCATCATCGTGGGATCCACTTCCAGAACGGGGGCGAGAAAATTGGATTTAGCTCTAGAATAGCATCCCAGGTGCGGGACAAGCTTCTCTTGAGCTTTGGAGAGGGAGAGAGGTGAAGGAAGGGATGAAGAAGAAGTGGAGGTTGGGTCTCCTTTTATAGTTGTAGGAATTGAGGGCAAATTTTTCATTTCAAGCTTAAAGCATTAAAATCAGGTCTTTAGTGATGGATTTATCCGTAACTAAAGGTCTGATCATGGCCGACGTAAGCGCACTGCACGAGCCTCCCTGCCTGCCGCGCTCAAAATGCATGCCCATGTCTTTGCAAGCTCAGATTTCTCCTCATGCGTGTCTTCGTCTATGGTTAACCACGCACCTACGTGCGATCAGGCGTGTGCGTTATGCATCAGATCGCTTGTCTGGGCGATTGGATCATCTGAGTTGCCTGCATCAGATCGTGCAGTCGCGATTAATTGGTCAGCGCTATGGATGGTGAGTCGAATGCGCATCGCACACTCAAGCAATGCCGCTCGACCACTATGCTAGCGGTGCGCTTTATCGCGGTTACGAATTAAGAGCACATGCTTCACGGAAATTGGATCAAGATCCAATAGCCCAGACCACTCCTCGCCGCGCCTTCAGAAGATGGGGAGCGGTGCTGTAGCTGATTTGGGTGGCTGTGATGGTGTCACGTGGCACCATCTTGGTCGTCCATCTTTTGTGTGTTGTAGAGGGTGCCACAGATGTCGGATTGGATCGATTTTCATGCTGTTAGGTTGCGATCATTGATCTGAATCCATCCGTGTGGTTGGATTTGTCCTATAAAGTGCAGATTGGCACCATCTTGGCCCTTGATCTTTAGGCTTCCTCAGTCTCTATCTGGTGCTACGAATGTCCGATCAGGGTGATCATGGAGACGTTAATCTCCAATCATTACCCTGATTAGATTCGTACGGTTGGATCTTTGATCTGAGGCCCCGATTAAAAATCACCCTGTCACTGACCATAAAGGAGATAATTACTATACAATTTATACAACTTGACCTAAATGTATGATTATGCATGTTATGCAATATTTACAATGTATAATGCTAATATGACACTAAGAACATGCATTAATAGACATTTTTGGCTATTTAGATGTATGCACATCAAGTAATGGACCTAATTGGTGCTTAGGAGAGTCTAATTGGGTAGGAGTGAACCTAATTGGGTCTAGGTCAAGTCTAATTGGATGTGTGTGTGTGATTAGGTTAAGGTAATCCTAATAGGTATGAGTCAATTAGATCCTGGGAGGGTCTAATTGGGTTTAGGTGCACCTAATCAACTATAGTTGCACCCAATTAGGTATGGGCTAGGTTAATTGGGTTAGGGATAGGATAACTAATGGTATGATAGTGGGATGGCTTAGGAGGTCTCTAATTAGGTTTCCTAAGGTGTTTGGTGGGGTTTCTAGGTCAAAAGAGGCAAGCTCTGGCTTCTAGCACCAAAAATAGGAACTAGAGAAGACCTCCAGACATCCAGACAAGTGATCAGATGTCTTATAGTCCACAATTAGATGTTTGGAAGTTAGGTTGGACGTCTAATTCTATGTCAGTGCGAGTTTTGGCTTCCTAGATTGAGTTTCTGCAGAAATCAGACGTCTAGCCTAATATCTAGACATCTAGAAAGGTGCTAGAGAGTGGGTTTTGGGTTTTCTAAGATAGGTTTTTGTTCCTATGTGTTTGGGAGAGGGATAAGGTGGATAAGCATGGATAGTGCTATCCATGTTTTGGGTTCTAAGGCTAAGATGTCCTAATGGAAGTGGTTTTGGGTTTAGGAAGGCTGTCCTAGGGTTTCTAAGGGTAGGGATAAGGCTATCCTCCTCACTCCTCTTGTTTGGATCAGTCTTCTTCTCTCCTTATTGCATTATTCCACTCTATCACTTTAGTACCTGCAAATAACAACAAAACATTAAATAGCAAGATATCTCATCTTATTCTATATAAAATGATGCAATGCATGATATGCATGATATGAATGCAATATTTACAAATTAAGTTAGGTTCTAACATTATTTAGGTTGATTAGGGCCTATGATTGTTGTGCAATCATGCATATATCCCCGATATTCACGAACATCAAAGCCTTCCACACACACTCCCACACGTCCGCTTCACACCTGCATGTGGCACATAGCTAGGTTAATTGCGTCACTCTAGATGACGGTTAACCTAGCATTATGCTACATTCCAGTTGAATCTTCAATTCAATATTCCCCCTGCTTATTATATATTATATAGTTATATATATATCTATATCCTATATATATATCTATACATATCTATAAATAAGCTAAGTATTTCAATTCATTTCCTTTCCGCATTTCCTTCCTTTACTTTATATTTTTCTTTCATTTATGTTGATTAAGAAAAGACAAAAAAATTATAAAATAGAAAAGATAATTCTTGACTTGCAGGTACACGGTCTCGCATGTGGCGAGACCATTTCTGATTATTTTGGCATGTGCCAAGGACCACCTGTTGAGGGTGTACCTCAAGGACAAGAATATATAAAAAAATCTAAAATCAAGAAAAACCAAAATATAATAAGCGAAAGAAATTGATGTGATTTTAGTAAGTGCGTAGAAACAGGTTAATTCCAAAACCCGCCTCCTTGAGTTTGACCCTAGCCTAAAAGTGACTATCTTAAAATTTGATTTAGCCTAGGATAATAAATTTTTGATAAACTAGTGTAGATTCGCTTGTAGGTAATCACTTCCACTATATCCATTTCGACGCTAATATCATCTAATTAAATAACCCTACTTGCATTTTGACATAAGTTTTCTGGCGCCGTTGCCGAGGAGGAGTTGGTTTCTACTCTTTTCCTTTATCTCTTCCCCCACCATCCCTTCATGGGTGTTTTTGTTTGTTTTTGTGTTGGTGGACCAATTGCAAGGAGGAGACACACAGAGGAGGCTAGAGATGCAGATGAATCCAAGGCGAGAGTGAGAGCATGAAGTCGCTAGTGCTGTTCGGACCTTCACACACGTTGCTGAGGTAGGTGTCCTTCCTCTTAGCAATTTAGGTAATCTTTTCACATTAAAGATAAAAAAAATCAAAAAGTCAAAAAACCTAAAAAATCTTTTTGGGATTTCTAGGGCGAGTGGATTAAAATCCATTGTTTGATTCTTTTTATCACCTCCACACCCTTGATTTTCCATTCACTTGCATGCGTAAAATCTGAGAATCATGATTCTTGAATTTTTCACAATGCATGGTTCTACTTGAGGTGAATTAAAATCGATTGTTTGCCACACCTCTTCGCCTCATTTATTCGCATTTGGGATCCACATTTTGGTTGGGGAGTCTTATAGTTGATCTGACTCCAACCCCACCATGACCCTAAATTTTCCCTTTATTTGATCCCGAATTTCAACTCCAAAATATTCATTTTCATACTTTGGTGGTTGAGCCTTGTGTGGATTTCCATTGTGGTGATTGAGAGCACTTGAATTGAAGTCTTTGGCTCCCTTTCACATTGAATTAATATTGATTCATGCATCCACACTTAGAAACTTCCAATTAGGGGCCCCATTACATTGTAGCATGCATTCACCAAATTAAGTTGAAGGAGGGTTGTTTGGTCACAAAGAACTTGTATTCTTGAAAATTGGGAGATTGGTTGAATTGATAATTCATTTGAATCCTAAAAGCAATCCTACCTAAAGAGCGGAATTCTAAAAGCATTCACCATTTAAAACTTCAATTTGGGGAGAGTTCCCCGTTGCATGCTTGTTTTCCAAACATATCAATCAACGCACTTGGGCATTACCTGTATACAACGCCCTTTACATTCCAAAGCACTTGTATCCTAAGCCTCTTAATTTAAAATTGGTAGTAACTTGACCCCATTAAGGTTTCGAGGTCTAACTACCTACGTGTAGCGCCTACATGCTGGTGCGAGTTCGCACGTGTTATTGGGTGTCTAAGATTAGGGCAAACGACCTTTCAATCTGGCCAGGTGGTTCCGCAGTGCTTGTTGGGTTCGTAGAGCATGTATTTGATTAGAAATGCATCATAGTATAGTTGCGAAATACGATCAACAAAAATAATTTCTAAGATAATAAGATTTGAGTCATGGTCATTCATCTCTGGGAGGCATTTATGGAAATGCAAATTTGAAATCGATCTCGCTCGCTCTACTTATTCAAAATCGCATGTCGATTTATGCTAAGTTCTTATTGATGCATAACATGCTGTTGCCAGAATATCAGAAATTGAAAACATGCAACTTTAATCGCACTAAAAGATGATAATCAGGTACACGGTGATTTTAAACATATATATATATATATATAAAGATGATGATAACAGAGTTGCAGAGCACCGGTAGCAGAATGCTTGTACAGGGAATGAAAAAACTAACAGCTAATAGAAAACGACTACATACATGAATCTACAGGGGATTATGCATGCATCAATGGGGGAGAAGTAAGGAGCTACACTACTAACCAGTAAATAAAGCATTAAATCCATGAAGAACTATAATCTAGTCTAGCAGAACTAAGGGCATTCAGAGGTGGGCTCCAATGGACTTTGACTTAGTTGAGAGGAGGAAGGGCGGCTAATGGTGCTTAGGCCGACCCTTGGAGAGAGGTTGAGGAGGTGATCCAACATCTTGGTGTGGAGATGGTGGTGGCCATGGGGAAGCTACTCGTGAAGGTGGAGTGGAGGTGGAATGAAGCTAAGCTAAAATGGAGCCAAGAGTGAATGGGTGAAAATGCCACCCCTTAGGACTTTTTATAAGGGAGACTCTTTGGAGAAGTGTGGAACTCTCTAAAGAGAGTTCCAAGTGTGGTCGTCCAAGGAGAGAGAGAGGGTGGTTCTTAGATCCACTTTTGGTGGATCTAAGAGAAGACTCATCCTTGGTTGCTATTTTTGGCAACCAAGGTGGCGCCACCTTTGGAAGGTCCTAGAATACTCTAGGTGGTGTGGGAGTGTGTGAATGGGTGTGTGTGTGTGCGTGGTCGTGCCCTAAGTGGTTAGTTTGGTTAGGATAGGTTCTAATGGGTTTAAGTCTAGGTTAGGTCTCAAATTAGGGTTGCAAACCCTAATTCACTACGGCAAAGTGCAATTAAACTTAATAAAAGTTTAATTGGGTGTGTGGAAACCTAATTGAGAGTAAAATAACTTAATTAAGTTAGGTCTAGGTCAATTGGACTTTCACTGAGTCCAATTGGACAGTGTGTGTTGAGATCAGGGCTCAATTGGACTCAATGTGTTTAATTGAATAGGCTGATGGAATTGACTATGATCCAAGCAATTAGGTTTAGTGAGGGCCTAATTATGTCCTTAGGGAGGTCTAGAGGTGATGCAGTAGGGTTAGGGCACCTTAATTTAGGTTCCTAGGGGTTTAGAATTGGGTTTAGGGAGATGGAGATCCATGATCAAGGCTTGAATCTCAAAATAGGGTCTGGAGGGCAGTTCTGGACGTCCAATAAAGTTATCAGATGTCTTATAGTGAAAAATCAGAAGTCTAGACTTTTTTTCTGGACGTCTAATCAGAGTCAGGAGGGATTCTAGGTTCTATCTTGGGTATTATGCAGAAATTAGACTCTGACCAAGTGTCTGGACGTTCAATATTACTGCAGAAGTGCGTTTAAGATGTGCCAGAGTTTGCTAAGGGTTCTGGACATCCTATAACTCATCTGGACATCCAGATAGAGGCTACAATTAGGGTTTAAAGGTTTCCTAAGGTGCAGTGACCTAATCTAAGGGTGGCTAAAGCTTGGGGAAGCTTCTAGGCTGTCCTACGGCTAGGATGGTCCTAAGTTCTTCACAATTTGTTGCTTTATTCCTACTTAATAGAATAGCATACCTTAACTCCCTTATATTATTATCTACTGCATCTAATCTAGGTCTTCTGCTCTAGCTCTACTGCAACACCAGTTATTCTTTATTCTTCAGATCTAGCTTTAGATCTAGCTTCTGATCAGCTTATTACCTGCAATTGACATAATGCACCTAATCAATACATTATAGCATTATTTTATGCATAGCTAAAAGAAAGCAGTAAAGGTGCTAGTAATGCTTATGCATGAATGACTTACCCTAACTTATGCTAAGCCTTAGCCTAATTTAGGTCAATTAAGACCTATGATTGCTGTGCAATCATACCCTCAAGCCTAAATCTTGATAGTCCATTGCAAATGCGAGACTAAATTATTCACAGAAGGTCCCTAAGGGATTGATTATTTTATCAAGTGTATGCCTAGAGATTGTTCTCCTTTTTGTTTTCATCTTATGTTGTAGAAATCCAGACAAATGTGAAAGTGCAGCTACATAGCTTTTGCAATGGATTCGAGTGAAAGACTAATTCACCTCTAAAGCCTATACTTGATCCCTAGTAAAAATTCTAGCGGGATAGGCGGACTTCTTCCCTCGGGGTATTCAAGATATTCTATGAATTCCACCCGGCTTTAAGCTTAGGTAGAGAATCTTAGAGGGAAAAGATTATATATTTGGTGGCTCACTTTCGACTGGTGCTACATAGAGATTAGTACTATAGAATCTAGATTCCCAAATTATTACGTAACTCAACTTCGAGAAAGATGAGAAAATGATGTGCTCTTTTGGTTCCTTTGTATTCATTCTCTCTTTTTCTTTTTCTTTTTCTTTTTCTTTTTCTTTTCTTTTCTTTCTTTTTTCTTAGAGCTCATAATCTCACCAGATTCACA
This sequence comes from Thalassia testudinum, assembly GCA_037157565.1. Classification (NCBI taxonomy): domain Eukaryota; kingdom Viridiplantae; phylum Streptophyta; class Magnoliopsida; order Alismatales; family Hydrocharitaceae; genus Thalassia; species Thalassia testudinum. The sequence goes on from JAZHRO010000080.1 coordinate 4,091,796, forward strand.
TATATGATCTGTATTAGGTGGTCTCACTTGGCATTAACACTTTAATTGAGTTGCCATAACTATAACACTAAGTCAGAATTCCTCATCCAATATTCGGGAGGTCAGAAACACAAGAAAGGTGGGTTAAGGTCATATTTGGTGGATGTCAAATTTATTTGGTGATATTGCCTCAATGCAACTGAAATAAACACTAAATATTCACTCTTTTTTTTCTTTGTTTTTTCTTCTTTTTCTAATTTTTTTCAATTTTTCTTTATTTTCATCTTTTTTTTTCTTTTTCTTTCATTTTTTTTCTATGTAATTTTTTTGTCGCTCTCTCTTTTTTTTTCAACACAACACAACTAGCACACATCCATGAACTTTATTGAGGAGGCATTATTAGGGATTGGTGGTACTCAAGAAACATTAGGTGGCTTATTTGGTGGAAGTGCCTACTCACGACATTGGGAGAGATGGATAAGACAATGTATTTCTCACCTTGACATCAATACCCTCCTTTAGCTGGGGATTCCATAAAGAATGATCGTAACCATCCACCTTAGCCCTAGTTTTATGAAAACTCGCTCTCTATATATTTGCCTTATTTGGTGGCTCTCAAAATTTCACGCAAAAATGTACACGCAGGATCCGAGAGCGAAAACTATGCCTAATCTCTTAGTATCATTACCTAATTATCTAGGATTTCAGATTCCTTGCACTAATCTTAGAGCACCAGTACACTCTACTCTCATCTCACATTATTTGGTGGATTTTTGGAAGAAAATCTGCCTGACTCTCAAAACACTATCTAGGGGTTCAGCAGAAGAAGCACTCCTTCTCGACAGACTAAAGATGTTTATTAGTGTTCACCGTGAATCCATTGCAAATTCCACCTGTGTGAAAAATTGTACTGGATTCTAGATTACAGGAATCAATTAGAGGATAAAATCCCTAATGCATTCTCTTAATAAAATAATCTTATTCATGGATGCACTATGTATATATGCTATAAACAAGTAACCTCTTATATTCGTACTTCATGAAATTTCCTTTATCGGGTTACATTCAGCTTGACCCTAAATTTAGAACAAGAGGTGAGTGGGTGAGTCGGAAGTGGCTGTTGTGGATGATTTTTAACTCCAATGCGAGCATTGGAGGTGGAGTCGGTTGTTCTTTTATTTAGGGTCCTAAAGTATGTTTGACATGAAGCTTCGATGGTTTCCTAAATGTTGGCATAAAAATTTTCAGCTCTGTCGTATCTACGCCCCTATGCCTAAGTTCTTGCATGCCCTCATGCATGAATATAAAGAAGATAAATATAGTAGGAAGTAAGTGGATAGAGATCACCTGGAATTGCTCCTGAAATTTTAACGCTCAGCACCGACCAACCTAACAGTATGCAATTTGCAAGAGAAATATTCTTAAAAGAAAAATATGCTATGTATAAAAATGGTTATGTATAGATGATGGTAGAATGTGGGGTAGATGCTGAGTTTAACGCCTCCAGCTGGGTGAGAACTCAATCAGATGTATCAGTTCTAGCATAGGAGCTGGTCAAGATTAAGAGAAAGATGTGCTCATATGCTCCTAGAATCAGTGGTCCGAAGATGCAAACCAATTGATTGTGCACCCCTACTCCAAAAAGTCTAGTTATAAGAAAGTGTGGAGTGGTGGTGGAAGATAGAGGATAATCAGAGGGGGGTCATGATGTTGATTCAGATGATTTATCATGTCCCACAATTTAGCAAGATGTTGCTGAGGGAGTAGATCAACATGTATCTCAGAACCAAAATTTGAGTCATAGGGATCCTCATAATGATAATTGACATCAAAGATTATGCCTTCTCCAGGCTTTGTATCATATGGGGGTATCCGTGAAAGTAGAAGATCTATGGGGAGGTCACTGAAATCTGCATCAGAAATTACTTCATCGTCATCAGTACTCATCTCTAATTCATCAGAAGCTAACTCTTCTAGCTCTGAGTCGGGCCATCCATTAGATTGGCTAGGATGGTAGGTGCATCCCCAGCTCATTCTACTCAAAGCTTCACCCTCATATGCATTGGGTTCCTCAGTAATTCCTGCCTCAGGTAGCATATTTATTTCTTCTTTCAAAACATCCATAGCTGCTTCTGGTCTTCGGATGTCAGGATCAGGGATAGAAAGTGTCATCTCATAATCTCTAATATCCGAATTAGGTATGTAGGTGAAAGAAGAAGAGTGAAGATCAAAAGATGTTGGCTCTAGCATAGGTTCACCTATAATGGGAAGTGGCCTATATTGATCAGTAGTGTCACATGTAATATTTGCCTCAAGATCCATATCCTCAAATGGATCTACTTCCCTTATCATGGTTGGGTTATCTAACCCAAGAGGTATCTCCTAGGATTCAGGATAATCCGATTATGGCTCAGTCCTGGAGATATCAGTCCTTTCCTCCTTAGTTTCTTGAATGGAGTTCTCAGATGAACCCATTCGGAACATTTCCTCCTATCTCATATCCAAGCTAGATTCTTCTTCCCTTGTATTATCTTTCGGCATGTGCTCCTGAGAATCTCCTGTGTGTCCTTTCGACGTAGTCGTTTCAGATTCTTCGAGGTCTTTAAGGCTATTTTCCACTTGATATCTCAAAAGTAGTAGTTCTTGAGTTTCCCAATTTTGTCCAATTAGCCTTGTTATCCCTGCTATTCCCTGAAGGAGCTCCATCACAGCTTATTGATACGGAATCCAGCTTTTTCTTTGGGTCGGCTCAATGATAGCTTGGATTTCGTGTAGATAGAATGCGACCTTCTCCTTAGCACTAGCTATAGCTCTCTGTATTCTATAATGCGGTCGCATATGCACTGGTAGTTATTTATGGGTTCTAGGGGGTGAATCAGGTCTATGCATATTCCATGGGTGAGAAGTAGGAGTGTGAAATCCATATCCTGGGTTATAAGATGCGATCCTCTGAGGGACCGACTGGTATGGGTCATAATATCCAGGGTTAAGATATAGGTTAACCATTTTGGTAACCCGAGGAGAAGGATTAGGCGAAGCGAAAAGTCATCTTCGCCACCTTGGGTTCTGATCCCAAGGTTAAGCTAATTCAGTGACCCGGGATCTCAGATAAGCTCGTGGGTCCAGCTCTTCTGGATCCTGATTAGGTCAAGATCCAAGGTTAGCCATTGTGGCTAAGCAGATAGAAGAAGAGGGTGAGGGAGAAGATGGCCCGGGCGAAGTGACTCGCCTCCTTGGGAGCGACTACTAAGGTCCAACCAGTTGAGGTCTGAGTGACCTCCTTCCTTGCATACACCAACCAACCCGTAGGTTGGTGCAGCCAACAAGACAAGGATAAGGGTCTGTCAATTAGATGGTCCTTATGATCGGATGACCAGATTTTTCATTTTAAGTTCGAATTCATAAAGAAAAATTCGTCATACAACCGACTGAAAGTGATTCCCGCCTCTCAAGCTAACCCAACCAGTCTGGTTACGAGGGGACTAAGGGGAAGGTTCTTCCTTCAGCTTACGCCTCCGATTTCGTTAACCCCGAGCCGCGATTGTTTGACACTGCCCCGCAGACATAGTCACCAGGTTCGGCAAGAGAGGTTGAAGTCACCCAATAGTATGACAACAAATTCGGGTTGATTTTGTATTTTAAAATTAATTTAAGGCCGCTTTTCTTCAGTTAGGGTTTGTAGTGAGTGGCCTACAAGGTGACCAAGCTCACCGGCTAAACACTAGACTTGACTAAGTCTAGGTTAGCCCAAATGTGGTCTCAAGAATGTAACCCTAAAGGTATAACCTAGGGTTCCTGTAATTCTAGGTTTCTTTTTTCTTTTTCAGCAGACCACGAAATAAAAATACTTCTTTGGTGAAAATTGGAACCCAAATAAACTTAAATTTTGCAAGTAGATTCTTTTTTCAATTATCTTTTAAGAGAATATTTTGTTGTGATTTTTACTATTTCAATCGAATTTCTAGGGATTTTTGAATGTCAAGGGTCAGAATTGGAATTGTGACCCCTGGTGGGTTTTTCAAATTGAAATAGTATCAAATGATCTTCAAAAATTAGGGAAAAATATGGGAATTAAGGACAATGAGACCAGCTTTCAAACCCCACCAGTTTTAGTCAAAAAAAATTCGCGGATTGCTCGGGTTTGCTTTTTGAATTTTGAAAATTTTCAAATTTGGGTTAGTCTGACCTCCTTGCACTTCCCAAATTTTTTAAAATTTTGTACTTGAAATTTTTTAAAAATAATGGTGTCGTTTGAAAGGTGGTTTAAAAATGGAGGTCTAGCTCGAATTTCAGAATTTTTGCTCATTAATTTTTCGGTAATTGAATTTTTAAATTGAAATTTGAAGCCTGGCCGAAAATGAAAGGGTGGTGGGGAAGCTTTTGAAAAGGTGTTTGAATTTGAAATTCAAACTTTCCACCAAAATTTTTTTTTTCTTCAAAAACTTTTGAATTTTTTTTTGAAGGTAAAAGATTTTTTTTCAAATTTTTTTTCTTTTTTCTTTTTTTCAAGCAAACTAACGTAAGATTCAAACGGAAACCTAATCTAACTACCTAGACTTTGTTTTTGATTTTTTTTTTCACGAAAATAAATAGGCTTTTTTTTTAAAATGAAATTGCTAGAAAAAAATCTAACCTAGGGTTAAAAAAGAAGGGAAATCCTAATCTAAGAGGAGATGCAGACCTGATGATTTTTCTGCACCCGATGTGTGCGCAAATCCCATTTTTCCTGCTTTCTTGCACATCCAACAAACAAGTAGAGGAATATTTGTCACTAAAAACTCAAAAGATCGAAATCAATTCCGTTGCCTCCCCAGCAACGGTGCCATTTTGTTGGGTTCGCATAGCGCGCATTATATCAGAAATGCATCGTAGTACAGTTGCGAAATACGATCAACAAAAATAATTTCAAAGATAACGAGATTTGAGTCCCGGTCATTCATCTCTAGGAGGTGTTTATGGAAATGTAGATTTCAAATCGATCTTGCTCTCTCTACTTATTCAAAATCGCATGTCGATTTATGCTAAGTTCGTATTGATGCATGACATGCTGTTGCCAGAATATCAAAAATTGAAAACATGCAACTTTAATCACACCAAAAGATGATAATCAGGCACATGGTGATTTTCAACATATATATATATATATAAAGATGATGATAACAGAGTTGCAGAGCACTGGTAGCGGAATACTTGTACAGGGAATGTAAAAACTAACAGCTAATAGAAAATGACTGCATACATGAATCTACAGGGGATTATGCATGCATCATTGGGGGAGAAGTAAGGAGCTACACTACTAAGCAGTAAACAAAGCATTAAATCTATGAAGAACTATAATCTAGTCTAGCAGAACTAAGGGCATTCAAAGGTGGGCTCCGATGGCCTTTGACTTGGTTGAGAGGAGAAGGAGGGGCGGCTAATGGTGCTTAGGCTGGCCCTTGGAGAGAGGTTGAGGAGGTTATCCAACATCTTGGCGTAGAGATGGTGGTGGCCATGGTGAAGCTACTCATGAAGGTTGAGTGGAGGTGGAATGAAGCTAAGCTAAAATGGAGCCAAGAGTGAATGCGTACAAATGCCACACCTTAGGTCTTTTTACAGAACTAAGGGACTCTCTAGAGAAGTGTGGAACTCTCTAGAGAGAGTTCCAAGTGTGGCCATCCAAGGAGAGAGAGAGGGTGTTTCTTAGATCCACCAAAAGTGGATCTAAGAGAAGACTCATCCTTGGTTGCTATTTTTGGCAACCAAGGTGGTGCCACTTTTGGAAGGTCATATAATACTTTAGGTGGTGTGGGAGTGTGTGAATGGGTGTGTGTGTGTGTGTGGTCGTGCCCTAAGTGGTTAGGTGGGTTTAGATTTAGGTTAGGTCTGAAATTAGGGTTGCAAACCCAAATTCACTAAGGAAAAGTGCAATTAAACTTAATACAAGTTTAATTGGGTTTGTGGAAACCTAATTGAGAGTAAAACAACTCAATTAAGTCAGGTCTAGGTCAATTGGACTCTCACTGAGTCCAATTGGATAGTGTGTGCTGAGATCAGGGCTCAATTGGACTCAATGCATCTAATTGAATAGGATGATGGAATTGACTATGATCCAAGTCAATTAGGTTTAGTGAGGGCTTAATTAGGTCCTTAGGGAGGTTTAGAGGTGAGGTACTAGGGTTAGGGAACCTTAATTTAGGTTCCTAGGGGGTTAGAATTGGGTTTAGGGAGCTAGAGATCCATGATCAAGGCTTGAATCTCAAAATAGGGTCTGAAGGGCAATTCTGGACGTCCAATAAAGTTATCAAATGTCTTATAGTGAAAAATAAGAAGTCTAGACTTACTGTCTGGATGTCCAATCAAAGTCAGGAGGGATTATAGGTTCTGTCTTGGGTATTCTGCAGAAATTAGACGCCTGACCAAGTGTCTGGACATTCAATAACACTGCGGAAGTGGGTTTAAGATGTGCTGGAGTTGGCTAAGGCTTCTGGACGTCCTATAACTCATCTAGACATCTAGATAGAGGCTGCAATTAGGGTTTTAAGGTTTCCTAGGGTGCGGTGACCTAATCTAAGGGTGGCTAAGGCTTGGGGAAGCTTCTAGGCTGTCCTACGGCTAGGATGGACCTAAGTTCTTCACAATTTATTACTTTATTCCTACTTAATAGAATAGCATACCTTAACTCCCTTACATCATTATCTACTACATCTAATCTAGGTCTTCCTCTCCAGCTCTGCTGTAACACCAGTTATTCTTTATTCTTCAGATCTAGCTTTAGATCTAGCTTCTGATCAGCTTATTACCTGCAATTGACATAATGCACATAATCAGTACATTATAGCATTATTTTATGCATTGCTAAAAGAAAGCAGTAAAGGTGCTAGTAATTCTTATGCATGCATGAATTACCCAAATTTATGCTAAGTCCTAGCCTAATTTAGGTCAATTAAGACCTATGATTGCTGCTCAATCAGTGCTTGTATTCGATTTTCGTAGGTTGCAATAGTAGGTAACTTAGATCTTTTAATCTTAGGGACACGTTTAGAGGTTAGGACCTTGATTGAATTGATTTGTTATCAAGTGCAGCTATTTGGTGTCATCTCTCTTATCCCCTTCTCTCTTCTCATCACCCCAATTCTTCTTTCGGCAGTGTATATTTGGGAGGTCATAAAACCCTGAACTTGTTGAATTGTTTGGTAAATCTAGAAGTGAAGAATCTAGTGGATCGTCCTCCTCCTCCGTGAACATGGCTGTTCGCCCACCCCTAAATCCCTAGGGGGGAAATCGCCCCCTCCTAACCCACCAGGTGGTGGTGGAGTTGTTGACCCATTAATCTGCCTCGAAGCCCAAATGGCATTGTATACTGAGCAGATTGAGGCCATTATGGAAATGTTGGAGGAAATGCAAAACCCTCCAGAACGGGAGGAGTCTAGGTCTCTTAGCTCATATCAGAATCCTGATGCGACAGAGACCCTAAAGCAAATTTGTGTCCCCGTGGGCGGGGAGGATTTTGAACTAAAATCGAATGTAATTGGCTTAATCAACTTCCATTATCATGGACTTACTAGTGAAGACCCTTTTCTTCACTTGGAGGACTTAACCCATTTAGTTGTGATGATTAAACCAAGAAACATCAGGTTACATATCATTCTCATGAAAATGTTCCCATTTTCATTGCTGGAGAAAGCCACGCAATGGTTGTGCACCATTGGAAACCCCTCCGCTTTTGGGAAGCGATGTGTACAACGTTTCTCAAGAAATTCTTCTCAATCGGGTGCACCAATGCGCTTTGTCGTGCTATAACTTCTTTCAAGCAACAAAACGGTGAGTAGTTTCATGAGGCCTAGGAAAGGTACAATGACCTCCTCAGGAAATGTGCACACCACGGTCTGCCTAAGTGGCATGTAGCCCAGATCCTCTACTATGGTCTAAATGAAACTTTTAGGAAGATTGTGGATGCTTCATCCAGAGGGAATTTCATGAATAAAGGCAAGGGTGGAGCGTTTGAACTTTGTGAAAACATGAGTGAGAATTCCATGAACTCTTCCATCGTCACTTTTAATCGGACTAGCACACCTCATAGCGGAGCATACGAGGTTGACACGGGGCCTTCCCATTCATCCACTAACTTAAATTTAATTGCACAAAAATTGGATGAAGTCTCCCTCGTTAACAAGAAGCTGGACGAATTCTCGGCCAACCTCACCCATTCAGTGGCTCACATTTCGACTCCACCACGTCACAAATCCAATCCTTCCCAACTCATGCTGATCTTTAGAAATCCCGCACGATCTGCACCATCCTTACCAAGTATTACACCGAGCGACTCGGTAAGTAATGTGGACCTGGCTTCTACTAGCCAGTATTACAACATGGAGGAGCAAGCCTCCATGTACTCGGATGCATTACCATATGCGAACTTGTCTTTTGAATTCGAAGATGTGTGCGCCCTAGGGAACAACCCATATTTTGCTACTTATAACCCAGGGTGGCATAACCATCCAAATTTCGCAAGGTCCAATAATCCTCAGCGCTAAAACCCTATTGGTGGACCAATGCAACCGTCTGCACCTGTCATCCCAAGGGCCTAATATAATCCTTCGACAAATCTGCTGTTGGGCCCTTGCGCACCTTAGACGGATCATGCATCAAGCCCTCTTGATAAATTGATGCGAATGATGATGGAAATGTCAAAGCACTATGAAGAAAACATGACTTCTCTTCAACACCATTTGGTGCTGTAGAATGCTGAGATCAGTAAACTATGCATGACGACTCGATCTCAGGGCACTCTTCCTGCCCAAACTATCCCAAACCTGCGAAATTTTGTACCTCGTGGTTCATACCACAGGTACGACCTTCTTTGGGGTATGTTCATCAGATTCTGCAAGCTCCAAGTACTCCACCGAGATTTCTGGCTAATCCTACAGCAGCACATCAACCATATGTCACTATTGTGAACCCTCCTCCGCCTTATGATCCCACTGGACTTGAGACATCCAATGCAATTACTACAAGGAGCGGTAACAGACTGTCGATTTGCCTCAACCTAATCTTGGCCCATCTTCTTCATCGTCCTCTCATTTGAGTTGCACACCGCATTCTCATGAGGATGACATGCCTAAACTGGTGTTAGAATCGGTTCCATTCCCTGAGGCTCTACTAAGGGAGCCAAAAGGCAAGAAAAAGAACACGCAGACCTTTGATAATCTGTGTGATCCATTTGAGGATGTTGAGATCAAGGTTCCCTTGAGAGAGGCGATCGACCACATCCCGACTGTCGCTTGTTTCTTTAAAGACTACACTACACCTAGGCGACAACAAAAGAAAACCAAGAACTCAGTGGTTCTCTCACCTCATGTGAGTTGTGATATACTGTCAAAATTGCCACCGAAGCAAAAAGATCTAGGAACCCCTTTCATTTCGTGCAGCATCAAAGGTTGTAATTTTGATTTTGCCTTGCTGGATTTAGGATCTTCCATTAACCTTGTACCGACCATCATGTTCCAGAAATTTGCATTGGGGAATCTGAAACCTACCTCTATTACGTTGCAATTGGCAGATTGCTCTGTCAAAATCCTGCGGGGTGTGGTGGAAGACGTGGTGGTTAGGGTCAATAGTCTCTGTTTTCCTATTGACTTTTTTGTATTAAACATGGAAGTTCCTGATTCACTTTCTGATTATCTGATAATCCTCGATAGACCTTTCTTGGCCATAATCCACACCCATATCAATTGTAAATTGGGTTGCATTGAGATTGTCGTGGGCTCTGAAAAGCTCAAACTTAACATTTTTAAGGCCACCAAGAATTTTGATTGTGATCTTATCGAGGATGACACGTCTGACGATGACATGGCTATTAGTGTGTGTATCGGATTGGTAGGGACCTATTCAAATTGCTACGGCATACCCCTGGAAAATCACAATCACTTGATTGACCTTTACTGTGACGTTTCCCCACCCCTTCCTTTACCCTTATCTCTTTTTGACTAAACCCCTGATGAGGTCCACTTCTCTTCTTACGCCTCATGGTCTGAGTCATTTCCAAGTTGTTCACCTTTAGTTTACCCACTTGAAGACTGCATTGCCCTTTCTTTCCCACCAAATCAGGTGGAAGTGACATTCCACACTGGGACTGTGTTCCCAAATGCTGATCACTAGGGCTCTCCCTTCTTGGATCCATCAATTCAAGGTGCCCCTCTCCTTGGCCAACCTAAGGGCCAACTTCCTTCTCCCCTTATCTTTCTTCTGATCCTTTTAGGACAATCTCGTCCAAAGAATTGCCATATCTTTCCCCATCCACTCCTGAGCTTAAAGCACTGCCTGACGCACTAAAATATGCTTTCTTAGGACCAAATGAGACCCTTCCTGTAATCATCAGTTCAAAATTATCCAGGGAGCAAGAGTGCAAGCTAATGAAGGTCCTAATTGAACATAAGGCAGCCATTGGATGGTCTCTTTCTGATTTGACTGGCATTAGCTTCTCCTACTGCACTCACTGGATATATATGGAGGAAGCTCGACCTTCTCATGAGATGCAGCGAAGTCACAATCCTAATATGCAAGAGGTCATCAAGAATGAAATTATTAAGTGGCTTGATGAGGGCATCATTTACCCAATCAGCGACAGCCCCTAGGTAAGCCTGATTCATGTTCCCAAAAATGAGGGTCTCACCATCTGTGTCAATGACAGGGGCGAATCCATCCCTACACGCACTCCTACATCTTGGAGACTATGTGTAGACTATAGGAAACTCAATACTGCTACCAAGAAAGACCATTTCTCGCTACCTTTTATCGACCAAATCCTGGAGCAGTTAGCAGGAAATCAGTTCTTTTGTTTATTGGATGGACTCTCAGGCTAAAACCAGGTGGCTATTGATCCATGGGACCAAGAGAAAACCACCTTCACTTGCCCCTTTGGCACCTTCGCTTTCAGAAGATGCCATTTAGACTCTGTAATGTGCTAGCTACATTCCAAAGATGCATGCTAGAGATATTCCACTATATGGAGGGTGATTTTCTTGAGGTCTTTATGGATGACTTTTTGGTCTTTAGACCCACTTTTGATGACTGCCTAGCCAACTTGACCTGCATCCTTCGAAGATGTATTGATGCTAATCTCGTGCTTTCTTGGGAGAAATGCAATTTTATGGTGCATGAAGGTATTGTTCTGGGACATATCATCTCTGAAATGGGTATAGAGGTGGATAGATCTAAGCTTGACATGATAGCTGATTTACCCATACCTAGCTCTGTCTGGCAAATCCGCTCCTTTCTTAGGTCACGTCAGTTTCTATAGGAGATCTTTCAAGGATTTCTCCAAGATTTCCAAACCTTTGACGCATCTCTTATCAACCGATTTACCCTTCGACATGGGTCCCGATAGTATTTGTGCATTTATGTTGTTGCTTGATGCTATCACTAAGGTCCTTGTTCTCCAGCAGCCTGATTGGTCCCTCAACTTTAAGCTGATGTGTGATGCTTCTGACTTAGCTGTTGGAGATATCTTGGGACAAAGATGAGATAAACACCCCTTCGTGGTGTATTATGCCAGTAAAATGCTGGATGAGGCCCAACGTAATTACATGACCATTGAAAAGGAGTTGCTTGTGATCATCTTAGGGTTGGAGAAATTCCATTCATATCTTCTGGGCTCTCATGTTACTACTTTTACTGACCACGCGGCCATTCATCATCTCATGCATAAGAAGGATGCAAAGCCTCGATTGATTCGTTGGATCCTTCTCCTTCAAGAGTTTAGTCTTGAGATATTGACGATGCGGGAGGCGCGTATGTTTAAAAGAGTCGTTATAGCTTGCACTTGCAATGTCGATTTTAAATGAAGAAATGGACATAAGTCCGAGTGTCGATCTCAGGGAGGCATGAAAACCAGATTTTTCTTGTCACTTAATGTCACGAAAATCATGGGTTTTTTCTTGCGAAAAGACGTGGGTGAAAAGCGAAAGCGAGAGAGAGAGAGAGAGAGAAAGAATAGGGTTAGAATTTCTTCATTCACACATGCAAATTTAGACATAAAAGAGGGCAAGTAACTAGATAGAAAACTACTTCATTTGACTTGCAACTTTAGTTTATAATTACAACACTAGATAAATGCTTAAACACAAGTAAAGTAAAGCTTAAGATAAAGAGGGAAAGAGAGAAGGAAGACGACGAGGCAGCCATGGCAGTGGAGAGGGGCCCCGTCGGTGGCTCGTCAGCTCTGGTGATTACAAAGAGGGCTAATGGTGGCTAGGAGTGCGGTAGAACACTTGCAAGTGGATTGAATGCCTTGAATGGGTGGTTGGATGGAGTTTATATAGGCAAAAGGGTTTTCTAAATCAAGTATGGGCTTTAGCGATGTTTGGAACATTGCTAAACCCATACTGAATCCATCGGTGTAGCCCCCTACCCATTGGTTGCTTGCACGCACGTGTTCTTCTTTGCGCTCAATCCTTGTGTGCAGCTTGAGAGCCGTTCGATAGCGGATCGGACGGTTGATGTCACTCGTGGGGCGCATGCCTAGATCGCGCGCACGCCCCTGCATCATCGCGGGTGTCGGCTTTGGATGTGCGAGATTGCACCATGTCGCTCCATCCACGTCGTCCGCTACTGATCGGGTGGCTCAATTTCCCCGGTGCGTGCCTTCGCCTTCGAATTTCTACGCAGCACGATTCGATCCCACACCAGCTGCACGGGCATGATGCGGTCGACCGCTGCGCTGTGCTTGCTGCTTTATCGCGACGAGGGCGGGTGCGTGGGAGGCTCTCAACTTCTTGATCGAAGATCGATGGCTGAGGTTCATGCTCCGGGTGAAGGCAGAAGCTAGCGGTAGTGGAGATGCGATGAGCGGGTGCCACAAGGCACACCGTGGGCCGTTGATCATCAGATCAATGGTCAGAAATTCTTGGGCCCATTGCAGGAGCTTCAGATGTTGAATTTGGTCGATTTCGAGTCTGTTGGACTCTGTTCGTCGCTCTAAATCCATCCGTGTGGTCCGATTGCTCATCTGAGGCCTGTTTTGACATGTCCTTGTACACATGGACTTTAATAATGCATTATATAAGCAATCTTGATGTGCAATGCATGCGATGCTCCTATTCCTTTTTATGATGTGTTATCTATGCATTTTGCTCTTAAGATAAACTCCAATTGATAGATTTATCATCCTAAGATGCAGTGTTATCATACCCCCATGCTTACTCCTTGCTAGTCCCTAGCAAGGTTTATTCTAGCCTTTATTTCCAGTCAGAATTTAAGAAGTAATTACTTGGACACTTCGTCACTTGTCAATAGGAGGAAATATACTAAGATCTTAATCTATAAAGACTAAGCAGCACTCAGGTGTCTGCCAAAATATGAATCTCCTGAATCCTTGCTTTAATATATGTATATATATATTTCCTATTTTTAGATTTTTTTGGAGTTAAGAGTGTGTTGGTAACTTTTTACGGCTACCCAACCCACCCAAAACTCGAAAAAAAATCTAAGTGCTAAGCATCTTGGTGTGAATATTGTGATAGACTCACTCAACGGTAATTTAGACAGACTTTGGGTTTCTACGCCCCTATGTGACTGGAAGAGGAAGTGTTTTGCTTGAAGGTGTATTTGTTCAATCAGTAGCTTTCTCCCTATGTTTTAATTGGGGTCAACACAAGAATTTTTCCAGTGTATATCTCCTCGACTTGCTCTACTTCCCCGCTTCTTCCTTAAGTGTTTTGGTTCTTTTTGTGCATTTACTGAGATGGGCTTTGGACAACCGACCAATGGGCTGTTACCCACGATCACTTGCCAGCCATACTCATTCGGTGAAGTGTGGTTTATTTTTTTCTCTTTTTTCTTCTTTTTTTTATTTGGTAGGTGGCTTCCCTGATCTCAAATTTACCTAGAGGCAATGAAGAAGAGGTGGTCCCATGGCTGGGCTCTAGACAACCTGCCAATGGGCTGTTACCCACGATAACTTGCCAGCCATACCACCCTAGAGAGTTCATTAGCTACCCAATTTCTGTCAGAATCTCTGAGGAGTGAGTCTGTGCAAAAATGTGTGTAGATGCTTAGACTAAAAGTTCTTCTGAGTTAGAGGGTGAGTTGATAAGTCGTATACTTATCACCTTATTTAGTTAGTGGATTAGAGTAGATTAAGGTTGCAATGATTTGAAGCTAAATCCATATTTTAACGGACACCTAGGCTGATTAAGCCTGATAGCCTGAAAAGTCTAAGTGTTCAAGTTCTTTCCTTATTATTTTCCACTATTGACAAATTTCTAATGCCTAAGTTTTTCTTCCTAAATTCATTATTTTTTTTATTCTATTCAGATTGATTAAATGAGCTCAGAATCATGCAATTTACCACCTCCCCATGCTTAAGTTGGATAATGTCCTCATTGACAAATACATGGATGCAATAGGGGTTTGAAAAGATATTACCTGAGTGACGTAGAATACCAGATCAGTTTGAATCTTCTAGGTTGCCTCTCAGGAAGCGTTGAGTTTAACGCCTTCGATTGAGCATAGTGCACAAATAGGAATGGTTTGGGTCAAGGAGGCATGTACAAAATCAGCCAAACCCAAAATCAGAAGTCCATAAATGCGAACAAGGTTTTGGTGGAGTCCCATTCCTAAGGGGCGGGAATTCTGCAGCAGATGTATCATGCATGCCCATGTCAGATCCTCTCTTAGTCTGCAGGCATGCAAAGAAGTTGATGTGGACGAGCACACCCCGAATATGACATGCCAGACACTAAAGATGTAGGTTTTATACTCAGCTTGTGTCCCCATAAAATTGTAATCCGTCAAAGGTGTATCAATTCCAGCGCATTCGGGTTGCGGGATCTTTATTCTGGTAGGGCAGGTAACAAAATCAAGAGTTTCATAATGAGCCCTACAATCAAGCATCAGGTCTCTCTCCAAAGACGAATCCATCTCTTCCACAACTACAGTTTCATTGCTCATTCCCTTCGAGCACTTGACCTCAAGAATATTCTCTTCAACCTCTTTTGTATCAAATTCACTGTTTAAGGTTGCATTAGAGGTAGGGCCAATTTCATCCTCTAGATCATATTCTTTCTCTCGGCCCTCCACCAAATTTGTGATGGGGATTCCAACCGATTCATAATCGATTTCTTTGAAATTGTAACTCCATTCCCCATCTCCTATGTTGGCTGTTGTTCCCACCGGATCACTTCTCTTGGGCTGATTAGATTCGGATTCCAAGGCATCTCCCCTCACATTCTCAGTTTCCTCCTGATGTATGTCCTCAATGCTTCCCAAATTATGTTCCGAGGAATCCTCAATGACCTTATCCAACTTTTGGGGGGTATCAATGATGGATTGAACCAAATTAGGGTGATTGGGTGTAGTCCAATTGATCATGGTAGGTCCTTGCTTCACGAATTCCATGAATGTTGTTGTGTATAACAGCTTTCTTTGGCCTTCTTCTCCCAATTGTTGGAACATAGCCAACATGGCCTATTGCCCTTTAACCAATTCTTGATTTTGTCTGTGTAACTCTAACTGGAGGTTATCAAGAATTGATAGGGTGTCATTTGGTGTCCTTTGGATTTCCTCCTTGAAATCCAGGTTAAGAGGGTGTGGTTGAGGTTGTGGATTAGAATCCATACTGGGGTTTAGGTTCTTGGGTGGGTCCTTTATTCTATCATGTTCAGGGTCCAGTTCTTCAAGAGGAACCATTCTCTGTTTGGTCCTACTCCAGAATAGTTGAGGTTCTAAGTCCTCCTCCCAGTCAGATTCTTCATCAGGGGACCAAACCAAAGGTTGATGATCCTGGGCTTGCCTAGGTTTCTGATCATTCTCTGATTTCCATTTGTCTAAATTCCTTCCAATCCAAAGGTCAAGTAGGAAAGGTTGTGGAATTCAGATGACCTTTCTTGGTTATTGTCCTGAGAAGGGTAGGGTTCTTGGTGTTCTCCTAGAGTGTAGGTCCCATCAAAGTGGTTAGAGAGCGGGTGGGACCTAAATGATGAGGCGTCATGAGGAGAATCGAGATATGGAGCCCCACAATTTGAATCATACCCTTGGGTGGATATGTTGGGTGTATCCCAATAAGAGGTTGGTGCGGTTTGGTCATAACTGGGACAGTTGGGCCAAGAGGGATATTCTAGGTCGTACCCCCAACTTGGTGGTTGGTTAGCCCAAGTAGGCTGTGGATATGGTCTACTTGGGTTAGCATACAAATCATGTTGGGGGCAGTTTGGGTAACATGGATAGGCATTGAAATCCATGGTTTGGAAGAAATGGAGGGATGAGGGAAGAATAGATGAGAGAGAGTTGTGTGTGTACAATCAAGCAAATAAGCCTAGTACTTATGGTGTATTCCTTAGGAGACTTAGAAATCTGCAAAAGGGTGATCAAGGGTGATCAAGTCCATAAGCACTGGACTCCCCTTCTCAAAGCTAATCTGGCCAGGTTGATTACGAGGGGATTGTAGGGAAGGTTCTTCCTTTGACTTGCGCCGCTGGTTCCATAGACCCCACAACCGGGTCGTTTGACATTGTCCCACAGCCTAGTCACTAGATTCTACCAAGGGAATGAAAGTCAAGTGCCCAGCGAACGAAACCCCGCCTCTCGAGACATAACCCAGTCCTGCCTAGGGCACGTCTACTCTATTTTAAAAGGGGCTAGGATAGTGCTTATGCTAGGGTTATGTGATGAGGCATTGATTGGGGTAGTGCCTCTTAGTTTTCCAATTTCATTGTGTGTGCTTCTATCAAAACATGATTTTCAAGCAAGGATTTTTAAGATGTGGTGTCTTTTAATGTTTCATCCTTACTTTTGTGTCTTTTAGGATTGACGTGCCTTAATGTTTTCAGACAAGTTTCAGTGGACACGTCAAGTTTTGCACACAATTTGGTGAAAGAAGATTTCCTTTTGTTGTGTAGAGGCTCTAAAACCCTAATGTACTCATCCTGTGATCATGCAGCTTCTATTAGATGAGTTGATTTTAGGGTTGAGTGGTGCGACCCATGTCAATTCAAGGTGGCTTCGCAAACACCACTCAAAAAGAAGGAAGAACACTCCAAGAATCTTAGATTATTCAGAATGTTAGAGTGTATTTTTTTTGTTGGTTGATGTGTTAAGGATGTGGATTAGGCAATCATGCACCACGCCAATTTATTTTCAGTTTTACAATTTTTTTAGATTTTTAAGCAAGCAAACAACCATGGGTGAAGAAATACTCACGACCGGTCCTTGTGCTTGCTCCCTTGTTACCGTCACGAGTTACGCTGCTTCACCATCCAAGCGTCGATTTCCTGCAACCATCAAGTAGAAGGAGACAAGGCGTTAGATGATGTGAGCATGGATGTAAAATGGAAGTGACAAAATAAATCCGTTGTCTCCCCGGCAACGGTGCCAAAACTGACGGTGCGGGAGGCGCGTATGTTTAAAAGAGTCGTTATAGCTTGCACTCGCAACGTCGGTTTTAAATGAAGAAATGGACGTGAGTCCGAGTGTCGATCTCAGGGAGGCATGAAAACCAGATTTTTCTTGTCACTTAATGTCACGGAAATCACGGGTTTTTGCTTGTGAAAAGATGTGGGTGAAAAGCAAAAGCGAGAGAGAGAGAGAGAGAGAATAGGTTAGAATTTCTTCATTCACACATGCAACTTTAGACATAAAAGAGGGCAAGTAACTAGATAGAAAACAACTTCATTTGACATGCAACTTTAGTTTATAATTACAACACTAGATAAATGCTTAAACACAAGTAAAGTAAAGCTTAAGATAGAGGGAAAGAGAGAAGGAAGACGACGAGGCTGCCACGGTGGTGGAGAGGGGCCCCGTCGGTGACTCGTCGGCTCCGGTGATTACAAAGAGGGCTAATGGTGGCTAGGAGTGGGGTAGAACACTTGCAAGTGGATTGAATGCCTTGAATGGGTGGTTGCGTGGAGTTTATATAAGCAAAAGGGTTTTCTAATTCAAGTATGGGCTTTAGCGACCTCCGGTACGTCGCTAAACCCATACTAAATCCGTCAATGTAGCCCCTTGCCCATTGGCTGCTTGCGCGCGCGTGTTCTTCTCCGCGCTCAATCCGTGTGCGCAGCTTGAGAGTCGTCCAATCCGCGTTGCCCGTGGGGCGTACCCCTGGATCGCGCCCACGCCCCCGCATCATCGCGAGCGTTGGCTTTGGACGTGCGAGATTGTGTCGCGTCGCTCCATCCGCATCGTATACTACTAATCGGGCGGCTCGATTTCCCCGGTGCGCACCTTCGCCTTTGAATTTCCATGCAGCGCGATTCGATCCCATGCCGGTTGCGCGGGCGTGAGGTGGTCGACCAATGCGTTGCGCCTACTGCTTTGCCGTGGCGAGGGCGCGTGCAAGGGTGGCTCTTAGTTGCTCGATCGAAGATCGACGGCTGAGATTCATCCTCTGGGTGAAGGCAGAAGCAAGCGGCAGTGGAGATGCGATGAACGGGTGCCACGTGGCGTGCCGTGGGCCGTTGATCATCAGATCAATGGTCAGAACTTCTTGGGCCCATTGCAGGAGCTTCGGATGTCAGATTTGGCCGATTTCGAGTCCGTTGGACTCCGTTCGTCACTTTGAATCTATCCGTGTGGTCTGATTTCCCATACGAGGCCTGTTTTGACATGTCCTTGTACACATGCCGTTAATAATGCATTATATAAGCAATTTTGATGTGCAATGCATGCGATGCTCCTATTCCTATTTATGATGTGTTATCTGTGCATTTTGCTCTTAAGATAAACCCCAATTGATAGATTTATTACCCCAAGATGCAGTGTTATCAGATATGACATAAGGTTGGAGCCCAGAATGTAGTTGTAGACCACCTCTCGAGTCTCAACTCGGACCATATTGGACTTACCTTGCCTTTAAATGAATCTTTTCCTGATGAGCACCTTCTAGCGATAGAAGTGGCAAGTGGACCATGGTATGCCAATATTGCTAATTACCTTGCTTCTGGCACTCTTCCATGAGGCTGGACTAAAAAATAGTGTGAGCATCTCATTGCAGAAGCAAAGTATTATTTCTGGAATAATCTGTTACTTTTTAGAGTAGGTGCTAATCAAATAATTTGTCGCTATCTTCCTGACAGTGAGTTCCTCAGTGTGCTATCCTTTTGCCACGATCAGGCCTGCGAAGGCCATTTTTCTGGGAGGAAAACTATAGCCAAAATGTTGCAATGCATATTCTTTTAGCCCTCCCTTCATTAGGATGCACACAATTACGCTAAGTATTATACTAGGTGCCAGTCATTAGGGTCAATGTCACATCGTGACATGATGCCCTTGTAACCCATCCTAGCTGTAGAAACTTTTGACATTTGGGGAATGATTGCACAGCAATCATAGGCCCTAATTCGCCTGAATTAAACCAAAACATAGCTTAACATGGGCATTTTGCATGCATACGCACCGTATTTTGCATTGTAATTGATTTATATGTTTTATGCATTTTACTATGCTATCTAAGAGGTATTACTCATTGCAGGTAATTCGGGGCTGCGTATGACCAATCCAACCATATGGGTCTATTTAGAACAACGAAGGGAGTCCAATGCTTCCAAGATCGCATCAATCAGAATCCTATAGCACCCTATGGATTCTACAGAAGAGCAAAAGCTAAGGGGAAAATTGAAGAATATTTGGACCTCAGATGACAAATCCAACTGTATGGATGGATCCAAATCAACAATCGCAGTCCAACGATGCAAAAATCAACTTGATCGAAGGCCTGTAGCACTGTCTACGAAGAAAGGAAGATGGACTGCCACGATGGCACCACGTGGCACCATAGCAGCCGCCCCTCACCGTGGCCCAATCTCTGAAGGAAAGACGTGGGCCGTTGGATCATCATCCAATAGCCGTGATGCATCCATGTCAACTGCCTTACTGCACCTCATCAACGAAGGATAAGATCAGCCGTTGGATCTTCATCCAACAACTTAGAGCGGCTGTGTGGAGATTGGAAACTTGACGTAAATGCGTCCACAACGCGTTGGTTAGTGCCTTTGCACCTAAGCAACTGGCGCAGGTTCGAGGAGCGCCCAGTGTGAAATCAGGAAAGATGTTGAGCGCGGGCGCGATTGACCATAGGATCTTCATCGAGCAGCAACAAGGATGGCCCATGGCGCATGTGGATGTAAGGGAGCGAGGACACGCATGATGACAGGTGCTTTAGGATTTAAGAGGATGCGGCGCATGCTCTTTTAAGCCATCCAATTGAGAGATCGGACGACTGAGATGGTGTAAGGAGTTGAGGTGCATTTGGAGGCCGTGTGGTGGGTGCGAAAGAGGAAATGGTGAGTGTAGGAGAGTGGCAACCGTGTGATGGAGATCAGAGGGCATACGTTGCTCCCCGTGTCAGCTCCAGATTGAATCCATGAATGGAGAAGGATTTGGAGGATATTTTTAAGCTTAATCAGGACCGTTGATCCCCCGATCAACAGATCTGATCAACCGAAGGCTATTGCATGAAATTAAGGGCTCCAATGCCCTAAATGCCCTTCACAACAACTATAAAAAGAGGCCTAAGGGTCCCCTTTGAAGGAATTTAATTAGATTTCTTCTCCTTCCTTCTACGGCTACTCTACCTTCTTCTTCTTCCCGTCTTCTCTGCCTCCGTCTTTGCATCTTCTTCCGAAGTGTCTGATGGGAACACCATCATGAGCCCTAACAAGCTCGTTTTGACCCAATGAAGTCAATAAATGCTCCTACATAACCAACTGAAGGTCATAATTCACTACATAACCATTTTGAGAGAAAAATAAGAAACTAGGGCTAAAACTGTAATTTTACCAATACAGTACAACCACGAGCTTTCTCAAGGACTCAATAAAGGTCAAATGGTCTTAATAATATAACAAGTGGGTTGGATTAAATAGAAAAGGGTTTGTGTGTGTTCTGAGAATTAAATGACTTTTGAAACCCTACAAACCAACCACTTAATTAATCAAGGTTCTGGTCAGGATAAAATTCACCTAAACCCTTTAAAAATTATATAAAAATATTCTCTAGGGTTTAGTACCTTCAAATTGACCATCAGAACCCATCTTGACCTAAATTGGAGTCTTAGATAAATATTTACCCTCATTTGGGTTTTTACATAAATTACCTAGTCAAACATGGTCAAAACCAAAATCCAACTTCACCATTGGATTCCTTGGGTCCAAGTTAGGTTTGTACCAAAATTTGGACCAAAGAAGAACTTGTCTTGACCTAGTTTGCAAAAAGGATCTGTCTGATTACATTTATACCCCTAACTTTCAAAAACCATTGCATTTAGCCCCCTAGCTTCTTTGTCATCTTCACAAGTAGGTCCCTCCACCATTATCACAGAGGAATCCTACTCTGGCGACCTTTGACAGAGAAGATCTCCTTGATTACTTGGAGAATCCCTTCCAAAATTGGAAGGGAGATCCTTTGAGAATTTCTCTCCAGTATGAACCCATTGATGAGCCCTGAATATTTTCCAATCTCTCATGCGAACACATGAGATATTTGGGTCTCTTGAAGCTTTCTTCTCCAACGAGCCTTCCTTGCTTGGAAGCTTGGCTTCCAAGCACAAAACCCTCTCTGATGACCTATTTAAGAAGCCCCAGATCCAACCGTTCTTCTCAGCTTGAAATTGGGCCAGAATTCCCCCTATTCCTCTCTCCCCTCCAGCCGCAAGACTCCGCAAGCTCCGACGGCCTCTCCCTAACTTTTTCGTCATCCAGCCACAATTCCAGTGGCAGATTCACCTTCACCACTATCCTCCGCATCACGCAATACCAGTAGATGCCGTTCCTACCCCGCCTTCGCTGCCACCTCTCCTACGGAGGTTCATCTTCCCCACGTCCGACAACCACACCGGTGTGGGATCTCTGTCTCTTTCGTCCCTTAGAAGTAGTTTTTAAGTTCCCTCTCTCTCACACTTTCTTCCTCTCTCTTTATTTCCCAAAATCGACCACCAATGCTACTAAACACCGTCATCTCCTCCATCTCCGGTGACTCCTCCGGCGAGGTGTTCCCACTGCTATGCACCTCCATCCACCTCGCTGATCACCCTACAACCTCCACCGCACTTTCCTGATCATTTCCCCTCACTCCATTCCCTCCATCGTCCACCCACAGACCTCCCCAAACACACCCACTCACACACACACAGTATGACCTAGGCATGCCACCACAGCCACCCTCGCTCAACGCCATGGACACTGTTACATTCGTCTTGCCACGGCGACCCTGCTGAGCATTCTTACGCGGCCATAAGGTCCCTTCTCTTGATTTCAGGTAGCAGGTCAGAGCCACCATTGCTGCCGGGCGTCGAGCAAGCTTTGAGTTGCTCCAGGTCTTGCTACGCCCAGGGGCTACCTCTAGGCTGCACGAAATAGAAGCCCGCATGCATCCAAGTCCCCACGTAGGGGCTTCAAAAGTCACAGCCTCGTCGATTTGCCTGATACCCTGCTGCTATGTTACGTGGAAGACGGGTGGGACATTTAGTCCCACCTCGGAAACGAAGAGGCACATTCATGCGTATAAGGTGAAAAAGCGAATGGGGTTATTCACCTCCAAAGACTAACGGTGAAATCCTCCCCCTTCGCCGGACTCATTCGCGACATTGCCCCCACAGACCTTGCCAACCCGACTACCCGCCTGACTTACACTCCTCACTCACCATGCACGCCGGTGAGCCTGGACCCAGGTATGCGATAGGTTCGATTACCCGATCGGCTGTGGCTCTGGGAGAGCGAGACTGAAATAGAAAGAGAGAAAGAGAGAGGAGAGTTGTGTGCGGGAAGGGGGGTTTTTGCCCTGGGAAGATTAGCTTCGACACTTAGTCCGATTTAGAAGGTAGAAGGTTCAGAATAGAAGAAAGCCTAAAGAAGAAGAAGAAGAAGTAAGGTCATAGGCAGAAAGGTTAGAGAAGAAGAAGAAGAGAAGGATTGTAGGGCTGAAGGCAGAAGAAGAAGAAGAAGAAGAAGAAAAAGGAAGAATCAGAGAAAGAGAAAGAAGAAGAAAAGAAGAGGCATGCAGATAAGAATAAAGAGGGATACTATAGCACAAGTCATTTAAGACGTTTGATTATAAATTAAGATGTCTGATTTCATATTTCCTTCTTTAGTACATCTGAATAACTATTCTATGTATTAGACTTTTAATTGGTGATTCAATCACCATTATTTTGTCTAGAACTCTTTTTACTCTTCATATGCTGATATGCTCTATATTCCTAATTTGTTTTTGAGTAATATTTTGTGTTCAATTTGCATTAATTGCTTAGATTAGTGTGTGAATTCCATTTGCTCCCTGTGTTCGACCTCGAAATCTTTTCGAGTAATAAAATTGTATTTGTTTTCAAAGCGATTTCAACTATACTGCAACACGATTATTTTAAACATTGATCTCACCGCGTAAACATTTTGGCGCCGTTGCCGGGGAGAAACGCGCAATTCACCACTATTCTCTACCTTATTTGATTATATTTGAGCACTAACTTTCCCTATTTGCTTTATTGTGATTTTGCGAGGTACTTCACGATGAGATCTTCCACGTAAATCAACCACTCCAGGGTTGGTAACTTCTATATTCTTCCCTAATCAACCTCCTAATCTTGGGAAGACGAGAAAGAAACAATCAATTAGGAACCACCTACCTTACTTTTCATTGTAATTATCATTTAAAAGGCAAGTTTCCTGATTTGCAAGTTTTTTTTTTCAAATCTCATTGAAGTTGAAGCGATTTTGTTTAGAGATCCTACCCCAAATTTCCTGTGCCTATTAAGGACTACGCTTAATTTCTAATCTTCTTGGACTACGCACTTCTTGTTTGAAGTCCAAGGAGAACATTTCTTTTAAAGATCAAAGGGGACTTGGAAATAAAGCCAATTAGGGTTTCTGCATTAGGGTTTTGGAGTGCTAGTACACATTTCCCTACATAAAAGGAAACAAATTCACCTGCATTTGTGTGCTACCTAAGCCCTTGATTGAAAAGATCTATGAAGAAAAATCCTAAAATCAGGCTCTAAATTCACTTGAATCCTAAAATCCTTGGACCTAATAACCTGGGAGTTAAATTAGGGTTATTTCTAGGTCTTGACCTAGAGTTCATTCTGCCATCTTTAGGGTAGGTCAGGTAAAGTTGGACTACATTGTAGGCCAACCAACCTCCAAATTAGGTCACAAGTCAAATCAACTGCTAATTCAAGTGAAAACAAAGGCACAAAATAGGAGATAAAACTAGTAGACTTAAGAGGCCAAGTTATCCATTCTGGTCTACTTGGACCCTCAGTGACAAGGAAGGTCGTGTGGGGGAAACCCTGTAACCCGTGGGGGCGCTCTACTGTGTAGGGGTCATTGCGGGACTCTCCCTTCCTGGTTTCCCAGGTAATTCTTAGGTAGACGACTTTCTGATCCAGGGGTATCATCCACCCCAAACCTCTATAATCATCCAAAATCTTTGGGTGCCTTGATTGGGTCAATATCACAATCCAATCCCTCATCCCTTCTACTCAGAGCACACTCACAAATTTTCTTAGGAATCTTTTTCAGATCTAATCAATTTCGATCTAAACTTGAATTTTGATTCTACATCTTGATTCCACCATCTGATTCAAAAATGCATCCTGGCTACTTAGGAAAACTATTGAAGAAACCTGAATCACAAACATCCATGAAAGATAGAATGGTTGAGGATGCCCTTAGATTTTATGAGATTGATTACAAAACCTCAAAACCAATTGAAGACATTCAGGTTAATGTATCAACAACAACAACCTTTATCATAAACTGTGCTCAATTATTATTAACAGAAGTAACAAATGGATGAACCTAGGATATTCTCATAACAAGATACATTGAGGTAGAAAAATTGCATAACTTTGAATATCTCCAAGGCATGACAAATTCTGTACTTTGGGAAAAACACCAAGATGATCTTGAAAAATGGGAAGAAATGATGAAATTGTTGAAACAAGTTATCGATCAAAATTACCCGTACATGCCCAAACAGTTAATGAAACATCTTGGAGTAATATTGAGGATCTATCTGATTTTCCAAATCCTGGGTTTGAGACACAAGGTTGTTGCGGATTCCCAACCTAGATGGAATATGATAGGCCTGATCTTGAAATAGGTTGGGAGGTCCCAATTGTAGGAGAACATGATTTTGAGCCAACCCTAGAAAACTAAAACCCTGGTTCACCAAGCATAGAATTCCTAGACTCCTGTAATAATGAGATTGAATCAGAACCTCTCTAGGGTGTAAACCCCACCCCTTACTCTGATAAGGTGACCCCCGAGGGCAATTCTAACATCCTTGTAGAGCTCAGCCTAGATTCTAGTGATTCAACCCACATCCTTAGCCTAGAATCTGGATTTGAATCCTCTTGGGATAATTACAAGGCCCCATATGACGAAAATCAAAGTTTGAATTTGGATTATGATTCTGGGCCTTTATTTGATGAATGTACCTCTCCAACATCCTCAAAAATACAGATTAATTTTTTGGAAGTCATGCCAATCTACGATACAAAAATCGAGGAGTTGGAAGAGTGGGGTTTTGATTGGGTCTTCCCTAAAAGCCAACAACCTGAGCCCAGACCCAATAGGGACACCTTTTTAAGCTCAGAATCTACAAATAGGCTAGACCCAAGTTAGGTTGTTGAGTCTACATCTTGTGATTTATTCTGTGGTGGAACCTCTGATCTTGAATCAAATTCAGAACTTAATTCTTGCAATTTATCCTATGATTTCGAATCTTACTATGATTATGGAGAACCATTGTTTCCTGACAACTACGAGCCAATCTACGACCTCAGCACACATGATCCATTCTTCGACTCTGACTCTGAGGTCCCTAATCCTGAGATCATTGATTTAAATTTAGGTTCCATTGAGATGGAATCATTTCTTTTTGATACTCAGGAATCAGAAGCAAAAAGTGCCGAGAGTGACTACAACGCAGAATTCGAATCTTTTATTGATTCAGATTTTCTTCATCCTATAAACACTCTTCAAGCATTTACTTTTGAGTTTGATGGCTACTATAAGGACTATCTAAATGAACCCATCTTTGAACCCTTACTAGAAGAGCCCTCATACACAATTCCTGTTGATGCCACCTCCTTTACATATACAAAACCTATTCAAACCCATTTCCAACCCTGACCCGCAACTGGTATCAATTTCTATTCAGATTCCCCTCTGAATGAGCTAGTTGCAGATGATTCTCCTCCACATTCAAATCAGGTTTTGGACATCGATCATACTACAAATCACGCCCCATCCTTCTCTGATCACTCCTGTAGGGTTCCTACATCCTCCACTTATTCTTTTTCATTTAAGGATCCCTACTCTGATCAAGCTGATTCGACTCGGTCAAACCATAGCTATACACTTCCACACCCTTTTGAGTTCCGAAGTTTATGGTGGGTTCCACATCTCTTGATCTGCATTTATCAACCCACCAGATTGATTGGGTTTGGGCTCCATCATCAGCCTGTTGATCTGAACAAGCACTTGGTTGGACCAACCAGGCTTTTGATCAAGGTGCTTGTTCTACAAAACTCATCTGATTTGACCATTCCTTCTCCATACCATTTCCCACTTGGCTGAAGACATTGAATTTAGCGCTTAACAAGAGGCAACCCATCATTCCAAAAAACCAAGATCCTTCTGATTATCCTTCTGTACTTCACGTCTATTGCACCCTGAGTTCAGTTTAGAATAGTCGACCCCACCTCTGGTGCTCATACCAGAGCTTGAAATCGTCCGCAACAGCCATCTCGACCCGTTCTCCCTCCTGATAATCCTGTTCTAAATTCCTGAACCCAAAACTGTTTCACACCCTCCATTTACAATGACATTGCAAAACTTAGGCATGGGGGGTGGTAAAGTAAAAGCATACAAAAAATCAAAGTTCGGAAGGGTTCTCACAAAAAAATCACATATCCCAAAAATACCAAAAAAATAAAAAATTATGAAAAAGAACAAAAATATGAGAGGAGAGAATTTTGATGACATATCAGTTTTGAGGAGAAAACGAGGAGGAGATAAAAATGTAAAAAATGAGCACAATTAGAAAAGAAAAAGAGATAATCATTAGTAAGAAATTAAGGAATTACCTTAGTTCTAGACCATACCAAAAGAAAGGAAATAAAAGGCAAACAATGCTAATGAAATAAAGAAGAGATTAGTAGGAATGCTGATTTTAGGCCTTTTGGGCTATGATCATAGGCTTAAAAATTCAAGTATCTGCTAAGATCTGGATAGTCCTCAAGAGGTTAGGGAAAATGCGAAGGTTTAAGTATTAGGTCTAAGGCTTAGAGAGTATTCAGCCTTGTTAACTGACCTCTGGTTTGCGGGACTCGGTAACCTAAGCACCCTAATCCACACACAGTCTGGTTCAGTGCGCATAAGTATCAAAATCACGCAAAAGCATTTAAATTGTTCTAAAAAAGTCACCTAGATTAGGAGTGGCTGATCAACACAAGTTGATTTGTACAAGTTCCTGGCTCGGAGAGGCAGAAAATTTCCCTCAAAGATACGCAATAACATATTGTCTCCTCGGTGCTTGTCTCCTAGGATATCTACATATCCTACTAGGGGCATGTAAGCACCCTGTGCTGGGTCAGGTTCCGTGGGTGACATTATCCCAAAATGTCGATTGCTAGGGTCTAGATTTTGCCACAGAACACCATGGGCGGGTTTATCTCAAAATCTCCGAAGCCAAGGTTCTGGGGGTTGCCATGGGTAGTGCTATCTCGAAGCATCGATTGCCAGGGACCCTCCAAGGATTGATGATAGGGACTAGGAATCTGATATAGACCATGATGTGAAGCCAATTCAAAGCTAGAAATAAAAAGAAAAGAGAGAGAAAACTCTCCAAAAATAGAAAAAGAAAATTCCTGTCTCTCTCTGACAAAAAAAAATGCACTACAAACTGAACCAAGGCTAAAACATGTTACAAGCATGGGTGCTTTAACCGCGGAGTTCAACGAACCTTAGGACAATTCCTGTGGGCCTTAGAAACTTTCGCGGCAGAAAGGCTGGTCAGGTTCGGATCTTGGTTGGTACTTGAGTACCTCTAGGCCTACTATCGGCATTCTAACCTAATCTACAGAAGAAAGTACACATCAAAGTTTTGAGCATCAAAAGATTTCATGGTCTTGAATTGAAGTTAATACCTTGAAATTTTTCTAAGGGACTAGCAAAAGCTAGGCATGGAGGTATGATGGGAACACCATCATGAGCCCTAACTAGCTCATTTTGACTCAATGAAGTCAATAAATGCTCCTACATAGCCAATTGAAGGTCATAATTCTCTGCAAAACCATTCTGAGAGAAAAATAAGAAACTAGGGTTAAAACTATAATTTTACCAATGCAGTACAACCATGAGTTTTCTCAAGGACTCAATAAAGGTCAAATGGTCTTAATAATATAACAAGTGGGTTGGATTATATAGAAAAGGGTTTGTGTGTGTTCTGAGAATTAAATGACTTTTGAAACCCTACAAACCGACCCACATAATTAACCAAGGTTCTGGTTAGGATAAAATTTACCTAAACCCTCTAAAAATCATATAAAAATATTCTCTAGGGTTTAGTACCGTCAAATTGACCATCAGAACCCATCTTAACCTAAATTGGAGTCTGAGATAGATATTTACCCTAATTTGGGTTTTTTCATAAATTACCTAGTCAAATATGGTCAAAACCAAAATCAAACTTCACCATTGGATTCCTTGGGTCCAAATTAGGTTTGTACCAAAATTTGGACCTAAGAAGAGCTTGTCTTGACCTAGTTTGCAAAAAGGTTCTGTCTGATTACATTTATACCCCTAACTTTCAAAAATCCTTGTATTTATCTCCCTAACTTCTTTGTCGTCTTCACAAGTAGGTCCCTACACCATTATCATGGAGGAATCCTACTCCAGCGACCTTTGACAGAGAAGATCTCCTTGATTATTTGGAGAATCGCTTCCAAAATTGGAAGGGAGATCTTTTGAGAATTTCTCTCCAGTATGAACCCATTGATGAGCCCTGAATCTTTCCCAATCTCTCATGCGAACGCATGAGAGATTTGGGTCTCTTGGAGCCTCCTTCTCCGGCGAGCCTTCCTTGCTTGGAAGCTTGGCTTCCAAGCACAAAACCCTCTCTGATGACCTATTTAAGAAGCCCCAGATGCAACCGTTCTCCTCAGCTTAAAATTGGGCCGAAATTCCCCCTATTCCTCTCTCCCCTCTAGCCGCAAGACTTCGCAAGCTCCTGCGGCCTCTCCCTAGATTTTTCATCATCTGGCCACAATACCAGTGGCGGATTCACCTTCACCACCGTCCTCCACATCACGCGATACCAGCCGACACCGTTCCTACCTCATCTTCGCTGCCGCCTCTCCTACGGAGGTTCATCTTCCCC
Source organism: Thalassia testudinum (assembly GCA_037157565.1). Classification (NCBI taxonomy): domain Eukaryota; kingdom Viridiplantae; phylum Streptophyta; class Magnoliopsida; order Alismatales; family Hydrocharitaceae; genus Thalassia; species Thalassia testudinum. The sequence continues at coordinate 4,121,133 of JAZHRO010000080.1, forward strand.
ATGTCTGGCAACCACACCGGCATGGGATCTCTGTCCCTTTCGTCCCATAGAAGTAGGTTTTTAAGTTCCCTCCCTCTTACACTTTCTTCCTCTCTCTTTATTTCCCAAAACCTACCACCAACTCTACTGAACACCGTCACCTCCTCCATCTCCGACGACTCCTCCGGCGAGGTGTTCCCACCACTACGCACCTCCGTCCACCTCGCCGACCACCCTACAACCTCCACCACACCTTCCTGATCATTTCCCCTCACTCCATTCCCTCTATCGTCCACCCAAACACCTCCCTGAACACACCCACTCACACGCACACAGTACGCCCTAGGCACGCCACCACAGCCACCCTCTCTCAACGCCACGACCATCGTTACATTCGGCGTGCCATGGTGACCTTGCTGAGCATTCTGATGTGGCCATAAGGCCCTTGTTCTTGATTTTAGTTAGCAAGTCAGAGCCGCCATTGCTGCCGAGCTTTAAGCAAGCTTTGAGTTGCTCCAGGTCTTGCTACTCCTAGGGCCTACCTCCAGGCTGTGCGGAATAGAAGCCTGCACGCATCCAAGTCCTCACGTAGGGTCTCCAGTAGTTGCAGCCTCATCAATTTGCCTGATACCCTACTGCTGTGTTGCGCGAAAGATGTGTGGGACATTTACTCCCACCTTGGAAACGAAGAGGCACGTTCATGCGCATAAAGTGAAAAAGTGAATGGGGTTATTCGCCTCCAAACACTGACGGTGAGGTCCTCCTCCCCCTTCACCAGACTCGTCCACGACATTGCCCCCGCGGACCTGGCCGACTAGACTACTCGCCTGATTACTCCTCGCTCACCACGTACGCCAGTGAGCTTGGACCTAGGTATGCGATAGGTCCGATTACCCGACCAGCTGTGGCTCTGGGAGAGTGAGACTGAAATAGAAAGAGAGAAAGAGAGAGGAGAGTTACGCACGGGAAGGGGGGTTTTTGCGCTGGGAAGATTAGCTCCAACACTTAGTCAGATTCAGAAGGTAGGAGGGTTAGAAGAGAAGAAAGCCTAAAGAAGAAGAAGAAGTAAGGTCATAGAAATAAAGGTTAGCAAAGAAGAAAACCTAAGGAAGAAAAAGAAGAAGAAGAAGAGAAGGATTGCAGGGCTGAAGGCAGAAGAAGAAGCGAAAGGAAGAATCAGAGAAAAAGAAAGAAGAAGAAGAGAAGAAGAGGCATGCAGATAAGAATAAAGAGGGATACTGTAGCACAAGTCATTTAAGACGTCTGATTGCAAAATCAGATGTCTAATTTCATATTTCCTTCTTTAGTACATTTGAATAACTATTCTATGTATTAGAGTTATAATTGGTGATTCAAATCACCATTATTTTGTCTAAAATTGTTTTTACTCTTCATATACTCATATGCTCTATATTCCTAATTAGTTTCTGAGTAATATTTTGTATTTAATTTGCATTAATTGCTGATATTAGTGTGTGAATTCCATTTGTTCCCTGTGTTCGACCTTGGAATCTTTTTGAGTAATAAAATTGTATTTGTTTTCAAAGCGATTTCGACTATAGTACAATGCGATTATTTTAAACATCGATCTCGCCATGCAAACATCGTCCGTTGAGCCACCTCGGTGTATCATTGTTGCTATCCTCAACCTCTCCAGAAGGCCACCATGGACCACCTATGGTGCCCTTGTTCTATTACAGCAGTAGTTTGTATATTTATGTTTTATTCAAATGCATGTATCAATTTATGTTCAATCTCTCCATGTGATATAAATATTGTGATTGATTGTTCCTTCTACTTAGTCTTTATATTTGAAACAAATACATGAAATCAAAAGTGCTTTCTGCCACCTTGTGATCGATCGGGACTCACCAATTCCGTTAATTTATTTGTCGAGACATATTTCACACTATACTACAACACACTATCTTTTACGTGATTTATGCCCCGAGCAAATTGGCGTCATTACTAGGGAAGCACGATAATTTTTGATTTCATCTCGAACATAGTATTTTTGTGTGTAGGTTGAACCACACAAAGCGGTGAACGAGGCAAAGTAGGCATTGCGGAAAGCAAGTGCACACATTCTTGTTAGAAACTTAGCCAGAAATTGATTGCCATTTTTAAAATTCAATAGCTGTGTTTTTGATGCTCCAAAAATTTTGAAATTTGGATTGGAAGTAGATTTTCAAATTATCTTTCCAACACCACCTTTTCCAAAAAGAAATCCCATCAATGGAATTTTTAAAAATTCGTGAAGTACATATGGGTCAGATTGCTTGAAAACAGAACTTTTATGAAATTTAGAAATCAGTTCTAACCAACATACAAATTGGATTTACTCACGATTGGTGGAGTTTGGAAGATAATCAATTTATCTTTCATTATCATATTTTTAAGAAAATTTTGGAGCATATTTAGTATTGTTTCCAACAAAGAAACCAACACGGAGTCTAAATCCTAGATTTGACCCCTAGTTTGTTAAAAATTCAAACTACTTGTTGGAAATAGTAAAAATTTTGAAAAAATACTCTCTGAAAAGCTTATTGAAAAAGGAATCTCCTTACCAAATTTAAATAATTTGGATTCCATCTTACTTGAGAGTATACATTTGAATTGTGGTCTTCAATTTGAAAAAAGACTTAGAAGTGCATGAGCCAATAGGACCACGGTGGACTAACTTGGACTCAGTTGAGCCCAGGAGTTAATCAGTGAGGTGAGTCACCTTGTGGACTGCCCATCATTTACTAAATTGAAGAAGCAGGTTAAAATTCATGAAAATATATCAAATAACCTGCATTTGGCTTGAAACTATTGGGTAGTTTCAACCTCTTCTGCAAAACCTTGTGTCTAAGCCTACAGGGTAACGTCAAACGATTGCGGTTGTAGGGTAACGGAACCAGAGGCAAAAGCCAAAGGAAGAACCTTCCTCGTAGTCCCCTCGTAACCAGCTGGTCAAGTTAGCCTGAGAGGTGGGAATTCCTTGCAATCAGTCTCGCCAAATTTTTTTCAATAACACGAACTTAAACGAAAAATTCCGATCATCTGATCTAAAGGACCACTCTGATTAACAAGGCCTTAGCCTTGTTCTGCTTGACTACACCAATCCTTGGAGTTGGTGTATGCAAGGAAGAAGGTTGTTAGGACCTAAACTTGTGGGACCTTGGGAGTCGAACCCAAGGCAGCAAAGGTGATTCTCGCCCAACCTTTCTTCCCAACCTTCTTCCACTCAATCAGCTGAGATGGCTAATCCCAATCCTTGAGTTGGTCAAGACCCTGAAAATCAGGACCCAATGGCTCGTCTGGAAGCCATGGTCGAGGAAATTGAATAGAAATACGAGCAGAGCATCGACAGGATTCTCACAACACTTGACAGGATGAATCATCCACCACGCGGAGAACTGTGGGACTTCTACGATCCGGCAGCAACAATTGTAGCACCTCAGGTCCGGATTCCCGCAGGCAAAGACATTCGAGTTGAAGCCGAATATCATAAGTTTGATTAAGACTCATTTCCATGTAAACTCGAATGAGGATCCCTTCTAGCACATCGAAGATCTGAGCCAAATTGTGGAGTCGATTCAACCCAGGAATGTAGATATCGGAATTATTCTCATGAAGCTTTTTCCTTTCTCTCAAGGATAAAGCTGCTTATTGGTTTATGACTATCGGGAGGCCAATTGGAGCCTGGGAGGAATTACGCCGCAAATTCCTCCAAAAGTTCTTCCTAATTGGTCGAACAAATGCTATGAGGCATGCGATCATGACCTTTGCCCAAGGCCCTGGAGAGAAGCTGCATGACGCCTGAGATAGATTCCTCGATCTTCTCAGGAAGTGCCCACATCATGGTGTACCCAGATGGCACCTCGCTCAAGTCTTTTACCATGGGCTGGATGACACACATCGGTACCTGGCCGATGCATCTAGCGGTGGGAATTTCCTTGCGATGGACAAGAGCAAGGCATTTGAACTGTTCGAGTCCTTAGCAGAGAACTCAATGAATGTCACCTCAATGAAATAGTTCTAGCGACTTGGACAGCAACGAGTCAGTGTCCATAAAGCTTAAGCCGAGTCTGCCCGAGCCGACGTGGACATTATCACCAAAAAGCTGGATAAGGTGGATCTGCTCGATAAGAAGCTCGATGAATTAATGCGAGCGAGATCTGGATCTTTTGGCAGTTCTGCTCCATCTCACTCCTCTCAAGCATCCTGAGCCCCCTCTGCTCGTACATATCCGCTTACTCGGGATGTTTTCTCTCCATCTCCGCAGGATCCTGCATACCAGGAACCTGTGAACAATGTGGATCTGGAGCAGTACAATCGGGGTTACGCACCACATGATTACATGAGTGCATATTCTTTTGATGAATTTACATTTGAGATGTCTTTGGCCTACGAAGATGTCAATGCTATTCAGGGTTACAAGCGTAACAACCCATATTCTGATACGTATAACCCTGGTTGGTGCTAGCATCCCAATTTCTCCTGGTCTAGTAACCCATAGAGACCGAGTCAAGCTCCACACTACCAGACTAGGCAATACGGGAATGTGCAGAATACATGCCCAAGGTAGTGGCCATTCCCATTGCAGCAACAGACATGCTCTATCTACCAGCCACTGCACCAAGCTACCAACTACCCTCCAAAGCGGGCTGACCCTTTGGAGACTTTGAAGGAGGAATTGCAGGCATCAATTCAGAAATCTACTTATGACAACCTGCAAATAATGAAGGCAATGGTTGACGAAATTCAGAGCATAAAAAAAATGCAAAACCAGATGATGCAGGAGCATAGGTCACAGGGATCTTTGCCCTCCCAATCTGTCCCAAACCTGAGATATGTGCAGAATCAGGGTGCCCCACCTAGATTCCAAGCACCACAGGGGCAGGCAGATGCTGTTATGCAAGCACTTCCTGCACCACCTGGTTATGGGCCCTGTCAACCACCTTTGTTGCCAAACCCTGTGTATTCAGACCAACCCGCTCCTCTGCCCCTTCCTGGACAGCACGCCAATGCAAAAGCTGTCACTTTAAGGAGCGGAAAGACTACACAGGACCTGCTACATAGGCAAGCGGGTAATGATTTTTCCTGCTCTTTACTGCAACATGGCTCACAACCCTCTTCCTCTCACAAGCCATCTTCATTAGATAAAGGAAAGAAGCCCCTACACTCTGAGATTCTCGTCCCTTTTCCCGTGGCTCTAACACGAGATTCAGCACAGAAAAAGTATACATGGAATTTCAAGGACCTGAAATCTATGTTCAAGGAAGTTCACATTCAGGTCCCTCTCCTCGAAGCAATAGATCACATCCCTGTTGTTGCTAGGTTCTTCAAGGACTACTGTGCTCTGAAGTGACAACAGAAAATCAGACAACAGGCAGTATTATCTGAGGAAGCCAACACTATTATCTTAGCTGACTTACCACCCAAAAAGGACCCAGTCACACCATTTATTTCCTTCTTCTTGAAAGATTCTCCTTTTGATAGGGCCCTTCTTGATTTGGGGTCATCCATCAATCTAACTCCCACTGTAGTATTTGATCGATTCAGATTCGGGGAGTTAAAGCCCACCTCAGTTACCATGCAGTTGGCTGACCGATCAGTGAAAATGTCAAGGGGGTGGTTGAAAATGTGTTCATGAAAGTCCAAGGATTCTACTTTCTAGCGAACTTTTTTCTTCTTGATATGGAGGTTCCTCCTAATCTCCATGATGCACCAATTATTCTAGGTCACTCGTTCTTGGCAACTGCCCGCACGAACATCGAATGTGCAAGGGGTTGTGATGTAAATATGTTTATATCACATAAACCATCTACTTTTACATGTTCTTAGACATAAAGTTGCATCATACATTATAAATATTTCATAACATGCATCATCATGCATTTAGATTAGGTTGTATAAATTTTAGGTTCATTTTCTCTTTTTGTGGTCAGGAAATAGGGCAATATCTTATCGGGGCCTTGGACTAAAGATCCAACCGTATGGATCTGATCAGGGCAACGATTAGAGTTCAACGACTCCAAGATCTCCCTGATTAGACTTCCGTAGCATCAGATATAATCCAAGGACAGAGATCAAGGGCCAAGATGGTGTGAATTTGTACTTCAGATGACAAATCCGATCGCACAGGTGGGTTTGGATCGACGATCGTAGCCTAATGGCTCAAAAATCGGTTCAATCCGACATCAGTGGCACCATCTACAACACATAGAAGATGGATGGCCATGATGGTGCCACGGCTGTGATGGTGCCACGTGGCACCATCACAGCCGCCCAGCACCAGCCGCAGCATCTTTTCTTCTCTCGCTTGATGAATCCTTGCCATTGGATGCCCATCCAATGACTAGGAACACTCCACGTTGCATGCCAAGCGACGCTATCATCTTTTGAAGGCGAAGGCTTAGATGATCTCGACCGTTGGATTGAAATCCAACGGCCCTAAGAGCATATGAAGGAATTCAAGAATGCACCTCAAACTGCTGCGTAGCACAGCGGTCGAGGCACTATTCATGCAAGAGGCGCACGTTTGAATCGAGTGCGGCACCCTTCCTTATCACGTGCAAGCGCAAAATCCAGTCGTTCGATTGAGCGCCAACGACATAGATCAACCGATTGGCCAGACGCTCAAGATGATGCCCGATCTCACACGAGATCAGATGTGTAGAGGCACAATTTGTGAAGGTGTGCAAGCACGATTTAAAGTCGTTCGATCTTACGATCGGATGGCTGAGGATAAGCGTACGTGTGTAGGCATTGAGGTGCAGGGAGAGGAGGCGTGGTGCGTACGCACACGTCGCCCACGATCTGGGCTTTAGTGACGATTTTATCCGTCACTAATGACCCCTGATTTAATGTTTTAAAGTGTTATGACCTATTTGCCTCATCCAATCTACACCTATATATAGCCCTACGACCCCCACACTTTCTTCATCCCTTCCTCTCTTCTCTCACCCCCTCCAAAGCTCTTAGAGCTTGTCCCAAACCTGGGATGCACCATTAGTGTTAAAATTAGAAATTTTTCCACCTCCCTCCTTCGTGGAGCATCCCATGGTAGTCCTCTCACTCCATTCGGGAAGTGGATCCCACGACGACGACGTCCTACCTCTCCCCCTGTTCTTCCCACTTCGTTTTCCTTCTTCCTGCTTCATCCTCCGTCTTCTAGGCTTCACCCCATCCGGCTCGTCCTTTAAGCAATCGTCGAGGAGGAAACTTCTCTCTCCATTTCTTTTACCGCTTTCTAGAGTAGATTTACTACTTTCTAGCGTAGATTTCCTACTTTCTAGTTGTAATGATTAGTGTAATGAACAACATTTGATGATGAAATCCATGTTTATTATACCTCTCTTTTGTATTTATTTGTAATATTCTTTCTCTCACTCTTCTATTTATTATTTGTTAAATGATAGCTAGTTTTCGACCATCTAATCTATTTCTTGACAAACAAAACAAACATGATTTTTAATCAAACGCCCACCTCCCTGTGTTCAACTTGAAATTCTTTTTGAGTTTTGGTTAAATTTATTTGTTAACGATTTTCCTCGCAAATCAAACTACAATGGCGGGTTTTCAAAACTCAACTTCCGTTTACACAGATTTTCCGATACAACTTTTTGGCACCATTGCCGACGAGTCGACAATCTTTGATTTTTTGCATTTTCCCACCTTACTTATCTTTTAGCTCACTTTTCTCCTTTCTTATTGTGATTGCAGGTACTCTCTTGAGACTGGAAAAAGCGGTAGATTGGAGTAAAGTGTTGCTGAAGGGTCTGTAAGTTTACCCCCACCTCCCACCCACTAGTTTTCATTCCACCATGTAATAACACAAACAAAAATCAACCTAGGTGTGCTTATAAACTCTAAGGTTAGTTTTTGATTGTTTGTTTGTCACCTTTACCCACCTCACCCTCTACATATAAAAGAAAAATTAAAAAGAATCTCACAGAGGTACACAACCTCTTCTGATTTTCAAACTCAACCGGTAAATCGATCTTTGGAGCCGGTACACACACCCAAACACATAATCAAGTAGAAATCAGATTAGGTAAGCACTTGTGTGCCTAACTAAGTGGTGCATCAGGCCAATTGTTTGAGCTGTTTGGGCCACACCACTTCAACTAAAATCAACTCATCAAGTAGCTGCCAAATAGGTTCAACTTCTAGGGATTTACCAGGCACTCCACATTCTTTTAAGCTTTAAAGGAAAAAGTCTTCACCTGTGCTTTCGAAACCTAATGTGCCAAATGAACTTGATTGAATACACGTAAAGTTGAATCCTAAAAGCTACTAAGCAAGATTTAAACCCTAAAATTCACCACATCCAAAAATAATCTTGTTTGAAATCATTGGTTGTGCATGCATACACATATCAATCAATCATTAAGGGCATAACCCAGATAAAGGGTCCATCACATTCCAAAGCACATTCAAACCTAACCTTAATTAAAACAGAGTAGTCATAGGCCCTAAGGATTGGACTCGCTCTTCAGGTCCTAGACCAAGATTATTTTCAATTAGTTTGTTTCTACTGTTCAATCTGATGTCTAGCTAGGGGAGTAGAATCAAACTATTGCGGCTGGGAGATACACTAGGAACCTGAGGTGTAAGCCAAAAGAAGAACCTTCTCCCCAGTCCGTCCCTCTGACTGGTTGGATTGACCAGAAAGAAGTAGATCAAATTGTTTATTAATCTCAAGACAGGTTCTGGGAGTTTGTAGGTCTTTAGCCTAGCCTACTTAAGGACAAGTTTGTTTATTTATATTGCAGAGCACCTTTCTTCCTCCTATTCTGTCATGGATCCTTCCACATCTTATTCGCACTTCCACTCCTACCCTCCTACCATTACTTATTCCCATCCATCTTTTAGTTGGTATAATCCTGACTGAGGATACAGTTCTGGACCTCCATGTTTAGGGTCTAACCCTGGATACCATGATTTTGATTCTTATCCTTCTCCGAGCTACACCGATTATAGATCACCGCCATCATTTGGACAACCTAATACGATCTACAATCAAGAAGGATACAATGATCCTGAACCCTCCCCAGAATACACTGCATTTAGGTCATCACCACCTTATGAACAACCTGAAATGACCTATTATCAATGAGGGTATCAAGATCCTCAATTTGTTAACTCCCCTGCACCGAACCAAAACTCACCCAACCCTGAACCAAACCATGTGGTTCAGGTTAGCCAGGTCCAAGAGAAAGTGTTGGCTAACTTGAGGAATACCATACAATCTTTAGAAGTTCAGCCAACACCTTGCACTGAAGAATTGGTGCCCCTGATTGAAATGATTGATGATCTGAACAAATATTTGTTGGATTGGCTCCAAGATGTTAAGGATAAGGTTCCGGGTGAGTTTTTACTTGGGAAGTTATCAAAATTGAGGATGAGATTTGTGGTTGCTTTAGTTCAATCTTGGGATGATTCCTAGGACGAACCCCGTTCAGGAGAGCCAATGTCAGAACCCGCTCAGGTACCTGTTGGGGGGACACGTGTTACAAGATCGGGATTGACTAGATTGGTCTAGAGCAACCAATTAACGATGAACTGATTACTTCACCAGAGATCCCTGAGCCGAGGAACGAGGAAACATATGTCTCCATGGATCCGAAAGTGATTGATGATTTTGAGACATACATTAATGCGTGGTAGGGTGTGTTTCACGTGTACGAAATCGAGGTTACAAGTAACCCATCGTCGTAGTTGCAAAACATGTCGATCAGATAAAATTTATACCGAAACTCCAAGGGAGTCCCGGGTTGAACATAGGGAGGCGACATTTACTTTATGTGAAAACCCTGCTTTGTTTTGTTTCCTTTTGGTATTTTGGGATTTTTTTTTTGTATTTTTGAAATAAAAGAAAACAAGCAAATGTATCACAAGATAGAGATGTGGAACAAATATGATATATATTGCTTCCAATGTTAATTACAAGAAACTATGAAAGCATATAAAGAGAGGGAGGTGAGAGGAAATCTCCCAAATCGGCTGTTCGATGAGACGATGGCACCTGGTAGAAGCTCGGACGAAGGAGGTGAGGAGTGGGACAATAAAGGTGAGATGTTGGAGGACGTCAGGTTGAGGAAAGCTTCAGCGTAGCTCCAGAATGGAGGTGAGAAGATGAAGTTGATCTGCTATCGAAATGGAGGTGGGAGGATGGCTCCAAGGTGACCTATGAAGGGAGATGGGAAGTTGGAGGAGTATTTGGTGGGGCAGAGGTTCACTACACTAATAGGCACCTTGGGAGATTGAGAACAAGCTCTAATGGAGCGTTGGTAGGCTTACTAGAGCTTGGGAGTAGGTGGGAGTAGAGTAGGTAGGGATGGCTTGGAAGGGAGGGGGTGTAGGTCCTTTTATAGTGGAGGAGGAGAGGTAAAAATCGTATCTGGGTCTTTACTAACGTCCACAAACGTCGCTGCAGCTGTCGTTGAAGATCCACCCTTCAATTTCTCTTGCTGGCAAGCACAGGCCTTTAGTGACATCCACAAACATCACTACAATTGTCGCTGAAGATCCGCCCTTCAATTCCTCTTACTGGCATGTGTGGGGCTTTAGTGATAGCTGCAAGTGTCACTAAAGGCCCTCATAAATGTTGCTGAAGATCCATGCGTCTCCCTGCTGGTGTGCGCTCCACTGGCGCTACGCGCTTTGCGTACCCGTGTCGCGTGCACGCTGCCGTGCGCTGGCTTGCGTGTGCATGTACACTGCGCTGCTGCTGCTGCTGAGTGGTTGGCCAAATTGGAAATTGGGGGGGTTGCGAGGATTCGAACCTGCGCCCCACCCTTGAGAACTGTTGTCTAGACCATTGTGCCAAGTGTGTGGATGCGTTGTGTGGAGGAGCTTGGTGCAAAGCTTCCCAGCCGTTGGATCTTGATCCAACGGCTAGGATTCAAGGGCACGGATGAAGAAGGAATTAGGTGGTGCTTGTGGCCAGTGTTGGGCGGCCTGGATGGCGCCAAGTGGTGCCATCTGGACCGTCCGTCTTCTTCTTCTTGTAGAGGGTGCCACGGTGCTCATATCGGGATGGTTCTCACGATGCCAGACTGCAATTGTTGCTCCGGATCCATCCGTATGGTCGGATTATCCATCCGAAACCCATATGGATGTCGCATTGCCCCCTGGCTGTTGATCTTCCTTGGGCTTAATGTGATGCCACGAGACTCCGATCTGGATGATTTCAGAGGTGGCAGTCTCCGATCATTGTCCCGATCAGATCCGTATCGTCTGATCGTCCATCCGAGGCCCTGAAATAAATCCTCTTTTCTCCTGACCATAAAAAGGACCTAATTAACCTAAAATATAAATAACTACTCTAAATGCATAATGATGTATGCTATGCAATATTTATATCATGATATGCAGTGCTAAGCCTAGGAACTATCACAAATAAGCATTTTACGATGAATTTATACGTGTTTATCATACCCCCATGCTTACTTTTTGCTAGTCCCTAGCAAAATTAAACTATATGCTTTGTGTAAAAGTAGAATTAGGATTAGATCACTTAGGCCTAAGTCGTTCATTAACAGTAGAGAATTCCAACTAAGGTCCTAAACTATGAAAACTCAGCAGTACCCGGGTGTCTGCCAAAACGCAGACCGCCCAAGTTCTCACCTTATTTAAGAAAGGAAGATATATATATATATATATTTTTTATTTTTCTTCTTTTCTAATTTTTTTGTACTTTTGGAGTTTGAGAGTTCCGAGATAGCTTTTTATGGCTACCCGTCTTGCCCAAGACTCGAAAAGGACTCTAAGCACTAAGCATCTTTGTCAAAAGGTGATAGACTCACAGAACAGCCGCTAAGACGGACTTCGGGTTTCTACGACCCTAGGTGACCTTGCCTAAAGGTTTATCTTTATGATCGGTAGCTTTCTCCCTACTTCTTTTATTTATGGGGTCAACACAAGGGCGAACCCAGTGTATATCTCCCTGGTTTATTCTAGTTCCCCACTTTTTTCCTAAGTGTTTTGGGAATTATTGTGCATTTTTTTTTGTGAGCTGGGTTCTGGACAACTGGTCGATGAGATATTACCACCGACAACTTGCCAGCCATACTCGTGAGGTGAAGTGTGGTTTTATTTATTTATTTATTTTCTCCTTTTCTTTTTCTCTTTTTTTTTCTTTTCTTTTTGAGTGTTTCTTTTTTTTTTTTTATAAGTAGGTGGCTTCCCTGATCTAAGATTTACTTAAAGGCAGTACAACGAAAATGGTCTTGTGGCTGGGCTCTGGACAATCGGCTGACGAGCTGTTACCACCGACAACTTGCCAGCCATACCACCCAAGTCGGTTCATTAGCTACCTAATTTCCGTAAAAATCACCGGAAAGTGAGTCAGTGCAAAAAATGTGTGTAGATGCTTAGGCTTACAGTCTCCCCAAATCAGAGGGCGGGTTGATAAGTCACATACTTATCATCCCAAATTATTTACCAAATTAAAATAAATTTTAATTAGCGAGGACTCGAGACTAAATCCACATTCGAGTGGACACCCAGGCTAATTAAGCCCGAAGGCCTAAAGAATCTAAGTGTTTAGGTCCTATTGTATCATTTCCTAAAGTTAATAACTTCCAAATGCCTAAGTTCTCTTTTCCTAATTTCTTTCTTTTTTATCTTTTTTCAAATTTTCAATTTTTTTTTTAATTTTATAAGAAACTAAAAGAAATTTTATGGAGTTAACATAATGATTTCAGGAATCGATTATCCACCCCCCATGCCTAAATGATGCAATGTCCTCATTGTAAAAATAAAGATATGAAAAGGGCGGAGTAAACAGAATATCACCTGAACATCGCGAGGAATCCAGTCAGCTCCGCAAATAATGTGAAATATAAACACGTGCTAAATTTAATGCCTTCAGCTAGGCATAAAATACATAGAAGGAAGAAATTGAGAATTCACAAGTGCGGGTCAAAATCAAAATCAAAAGGTTGATCCTGAAACCCGTTTGTAGAAGTTGTCCACATACGTGGACGAGATTATGCTGCAGACCCATGCCCCAGGGTCGAGTGGTTCTCAGGTTCTGGACGAAAATCACCCAGAACTTAAGGTTGTTGTGTTTGCGGGGCCGGGCCTGTAGTTTAGTGGTGTGCAACCCAAGATCAAAGTGTCGAACAATGGGTAAAGATGGTTCAATAGGTGTGGTTGTCCACTTAACATCTAGCTCAGAAAAATAATCAGTTATTCCAGGCTTGGGTCGCACATGAAAGATATCGTAAGGGTCCTGGTAGAAAGTAGGTGGTTTTACGTCAATAGGTACCCTTAGATCCAAAATAAACTTCCCTCAGAATTAGCCTCCCAAATCTTTATTTCAATAATTCTATCCTCCAACATCAAGGGCTCAGGCTTTGGGACCTCTAGCATATTATTCACCCCATATGATTCTCCCAAGTCCAAAATCGTGGCTGAATCAAGATTGACTTGGGCACAAAGATCTCAGAAGTCAGCTCTTCGGGGTGCAGATGAGGACTGGGGTCACTGATTGAATCATCAAGATTTAGATCCTCCAAGTTAACCCCAACTGAATCCAAATCTTCAATGAATGGGCTATCAAAAGGTTCATCAGATTCCTCATGCATGTTTGTCTCACTAAAATCATTTTCCTTATGTTCAAGTGAGACTTCACCTAAAGATTCTTCACCCTCAGAGTCAAAGAATTGATGATCCTCATTTATATATGTCTCAAAATCATAAATCATTTCTTGATCCAAGGAGACATAATTTTCTTCATTTATTGACTTGGGGATCTCGAGTGAATCAATCGGTTCATCCTCAAATGGTTGCTCTAGCCCAACCTGGTCATTCCCGATCTCAGAAAATGTATCCCCCCCGATAGGCACCTGAGCGAGTTTAGACATTGGCTCTCCTGAAGGGGGTTCATCTTGAGAATCATCCCAAGATTTGACTAGCCCAACCACAAATTTCATCCTTAACCTCGACAACTTCCCAAGTAGAAACTCACCCAGGTCCCTATCCTTAACACTTTGGAGCAAATCCAATAGATAACTATTAAGTTCATCAATCATTTTGATCATAGGCTCCAGTACTTCAGTGCATGGTGTTGGTTGGGCTTCTAAAGATTATATGGTGTTCCTCAAATTAGCTAACACTCTATCTTGGATTTGGTTCACCTGAACCGACTGGTTCGGTGTAGGTTTTGGTGGGTTTGGGTTGAATCTAGGGGAGTCAAGATGTCGAGGTTCTCGGGCCCCTCCCTGAAAGTAGGTCATTCTAGGTTGTTCAAAGGATGGTGATGGCCTATATTCAGTGGAATACTAGGGAGGGTAGGTGTTATAATCATGATATCCTTCCTGATTGTAGATTGGGTTGGTTTGGTCATCAAAGGATGGAGATCCATAATCATTATAGCTCTGGGAAGGATAATAATCATAGTCTTGTTGTCCAGGGTTAGGCCCTGGACATTGAGGTCTAGATTCATATCCCCAATCAAGGTCATCCCAGCTAGTGGATGGGTAATTACCAGTCAAGTCAGGATAGTAATCATCTTGGGGATAAGTGGTGGTAGGAGGATAGGATGTGAAATGTGTGTAGGATGTGGAAGGGTACATGGTGAAGTAAGGAGGGAAATCAGAAGAGAAAGGAGCCCTGCAATACAAAAATACAAGCCTATCCTTAGTTTGGGTAGCTTAAAGGTCTACAGACTCTTAGAATCTGTCCTAAGATTATAGACGATTTACTCTACTTATGTCCAGGCAATCCAACCAGCTAGAAGGAGGGACTGGGGAGAAGGTTCTTCCTTTGGCTTGTGCCTCTGGTTCCTAGTGTACCCCTTAGCCACGGTCGTTTGACGCTACTCCCCTAGCTAGACATCAGATTGACTAGTATAAGTAGGTTAATCTTGAACAATCTCAATCTGGATCCTGACGAGTGAACCAGTCCTTAGGACCAACGTCTAATCAATTTTAGTTAGGCTTGGGACAATGGTGCTTCAGGAATGTGATGGGCCCTTTAGATGGGTTGTGCCCTTAATGATCAGTTAAAATGTGTGTGCGTGCACAACCAGGGTTTTCAAACAAGGTTATTTGATGATGTGTCTTTTAGGATTTAACCTTGTTTAGTAGCTTTTAGGGTTTAATTCTTAGGTTGGTTTAATCAAGGTTTAGTTGAACACTCTAAGTTTTGAAAGCACGGGTGATGATATGTTCCTTTAAAAGTCAAAGATAATGTGGAGTGCCTGGTTCAGCCCTAAGAATCAACCCTAAGTGGCAAGCTACTTGATGGATTAGTTTTAGATTGAATGGTGCGGCCCAAACAGCTCAATCAATTGGCCTATTGCACCACTTAGTTAAGGCACACAAGAATGCTTAACCTATTCAGATTTCTACTCACTTATGTGTATTTAGTTAAAGTGTACCGGGTCCACAGGTCAGATCTCGGTTAAGTGGTAGAATCAAAGTGATTGTGCACCTTAGGATAAGAAGTTGTGGGTGTTAAGTGTGTAGCTTTCAGAAAATCCCACAATCAGATAACACTTTTTTTTATTTTTTTATTTTTATTTATGTTGATGGTGAGGTGACTGGAAGTGGCAAACAAACAACCAAATCCTAGGGTTTATAAAAGAAACACCTAAGTTGATTTGGGTTTGTGTTATTCGGTTATGGAATGAAAACTAAGGTGGGGGTGGTGTGGGGGTCACTTACAAAACACTCTACCCGCACTTTACTCTGGTCTACCGCACTTGGATCTCCATGCTAGGGTACCTGCAAGACCGTAGATGAAAGACAAGTAGGGTTAGTGCTATGTAAATGCAAAGAAATGCAATAACAATAAAGTAAAGTCCGTTGCCTCCCCGGCAACGGCACCAAAATGGTCGAGCGAGTTTCGCGTGTAAGAAATCCAGGTTACAAGTAACCCGTTGTTGTAGTTGCAAAACACTTCGATCAGATAAAATTTATACCGAAACTTCAAGGGAGTCCCAGGTCGAACACAAGGAGGCGACATTTACTTTATGTGAAAACTGCACTTCGTTTTGTTTCTTTTTAGTATTTTGGGGTTTTGTTTTTTTTTGTTTTTTGTATTTTTGAACTAAAAGAAAATAAGCAAATGTATCACAAGATAGAGATGTGGAACAAATATGATATATATTGCTTCTAATGTCAATTACAAGAAACTATGAAAGCATATAACGAGAGGGAGGTGAGAGGAAATCTCCCGAATCGGCTGTTCGGTGAGATGATGGCACTTGGCGGAAGCTCGGACGAAGGAGGTAAGGAGAGAGACGATGGAGGTGAGATGCTGGAGGATGTCAGGTTGAGGAAAGCTTCGGCGTAGCTCCGGAATGGAGGTGAGAAGACAGAATTGATCTGCTATCGGAATGGAGGTGGGAGGATGGCTCCAAGGTGACCAATGAAGGGAGATGGAAAGTTGGAGGAGTATTTGGTGGGGCAGCGGTTTGCTACACTAATAGGCACCTTGGGAGCTTGAGAACAAGCTCTAATGGAGCATTGGTAGGCTTGCTAAAGCTTAGGAGTAGGTGGGAGTAGAGTAGGTAGAGATGGCTTGGAAGGGAGGGGGTGTAGGTCCTTTTATAGTGGAGGAGGAGAGGCAAAAATTGTATCTGGGTCTTTACTGACATCCACAAACGTTGCTTCAGCTGTCACTAAAGATCCGCCCTTCAATTGCTCTTGCTGGAACGCACGGGCCTTTAGTGACGTCCACAAACGTCGCTGCAGTTGTCGCTGAAGATCCACCCTTCAATTCCTCTTGCTGGCATGCGTGGGGCTTTAGTGATAGCCGCAAGTGTCACTAAAGGCCCTCATAAATGTTGTTGAAGATCCGTGCATCTCCCTGCTGGAGTGCGCTCCGCTGGCGCTACCCGCTTTGCACAGCCGTGTCGCGTGCGCGCTGGCATGCGCTGGCATGTGCATGTGCGTACGCTGTGCTGCTGCTGCTGCACACTACGCTGTTGCTACTTAGCGGCCGGCCAAATTGGAAATTGGGGGGGCTGCGGGGATTCGAACCCGCGTCCCACCCTTGAGAACTGCAGTCTGGACCATTGCTCCAAGTGTGTGGGTAAGTCGTGAGGAGGAGCTTGGTGCAAAGCTTCCCAGCCATTGGATCTTGATCCAATGGCTAGGATTCAAGGGCATGGATGAAGAAGGAATTGGGCAGTGCTGCTGGCCGGTGTTGGGCGGCCTGGATGGCTCCACGTGGCGCCATCTGGACCGTCCATCTTCTTCTTCTTGTAGAGGGTGCCACGGTGCTCAGATCGGGATGGTTCTTGCAATGCCGAACTGCAATCATTGCTTCGGATCCATCCGTACAGTCGGATTATCCATCCAAAACCCATATGGATGTCGCATTGCCCCCCTGGCCGTTGATCTTCCTTGGGCTTAATGTGATGCTACGGGACTCCGATCTGGACGATTTCAGAGGGTTAGTCTTCGACCATCGTCCCATTCAGATCCGTATGGTCTGATCGTCCATCTGAGGCCCTGAAATAAATCCTCTTTTCTCCTAACCATAAAAAGCACCTAATTAACCTAAAATATAAACAACTACTCTAAATGCAGAATGATGCATGCTATGCAATATTTATATCATGATATGTAGTGCTAAGCCTAGGAACTATCACAAATAAGCATTTTACGATGAATTTATACATGTTTATCAATGCAGATTTAGATTTCTTTCATTCTGAAGGTGAAGAATCATTATGCGAAGTCTCACGTGAGTTTACAAAACACGATTTCTGTGAGACGATTGGAACTAAGGAATTCGATGAATCATTTGATGGCCTAATAACTGAGGGATTTGATCCTGTTGGGGCTCACATGGTAGATTCAGATCCTTACTTTCTAAAGGATTCCATTCAAATCCTTGGTTCTCAATCTCACCCTATTGAGCTTACTGATGATTTTGTTTTTGAGATCATTAGACCCAAGTCAATTCTGATTCAGTCACATCTTTTAGACTTGGAAATTTCAGACGGGGTGATTAATATGCAGGAGGTCCCGGAATTTGAAATCCTGATTGCAGAGGATAGAAAGTGGGAAATGATGATTTGGGAAGTCAATTTCGGAGGAAGCAAAAGACAGAGTCTAAGGGTTCCAATTTGTCTAAAACTCCCAACCTTTTACCAGGACCCTTATGACATCTTTGACTCAGAGTATGTCCAACCCAAGCACAAATTCAATGATTATCCGTTTGAGCTTGATCTTTCTGTAACCCAACTTTTTGGTCTTGGGTTGCATCCTCACAAATCACAAGCCTGACCCCACCTGCATACTGAGCTCCGATTTTGGATAATTTTTATCCAGAACCTTAGATATACTCAACCATGGGGTATGGGTCTGCATCACAATCTGGTCCACATCTGTGGACATCTTCTTCTGGCAGGTCCAAAACTAAACTTTCTTATTCTGATTCTAACTTGCACCTGTGAATTCTTTATTTCTTCTTTGTATAGGTTGCCTAGCTGAAGGCACTAAATTCAACACACATACAGTTTCTTTTTATCTCAGAGAGGACCTGTTATTCACGCAATTCAGGTGCTTTCTACTCTACTCCACTCTATTTCATGTCTTTTTAATACAATGAGGACACTGCATTAGATAGGCATGGGGGGGTAGATATTCATCATTGAATTATTTTGTCAGCTCTGTAGATTCTTTTTATTTTCTTTTTGTTTTTAAAAAAAAAAAACATTTTGGAATTAGTAAAGAGAACTTGGGCTTTAGAAAATTTTAAATCCTAGAGAATAAAACTGTATGATTTGAACACTTAGACCCTTCGGGTCTTTGGGCTTAATCAGCCTGGGTGTCTAGTGAAATGTGGACTTGCTTCTTTTGTCCTCGTCATTCTAAATACATATTTTAATTGGTTAAATAAGTTGGGGTGATAAGTACATGACTTATCAACCCACCCTCTGATTTGAGGGAATTTTAAGTCTAAGCATCTGCACACTATTGGCACAGACTCGATTTTTGGTGGTTTTAATGGAAATTGGTAGCTAATGAACCTTCTAGGGTGGTATGGCTAGCAAGTTATCGTAGGTAACATCCCAATGGTAGGTTGTCCAGAGCCTAGTCACATGACCATTCTTTTCCTGTTGCCTTTAGGTAAATCTTAGATCAGGGAAGCCACCTACTTAAAAAAAAAAGAAAAAAAAAATAGGAAAGGTGAAAAGAAAAGAAAAAAAGAAATAAGCCACACTTCACCGCACGAGTATGGCTGGCATGTTATCGTGGGTAATAACCCATTGGTAGGTTGTCTAGAACCCAGCTCAAGAAATGCACGTATAATTCCAAAACACTTAGGAAGAAGCGGAGAAGTAGAATAAGCCAGGGAGATATACACTGGGTTCGCCCTTGTGTTGACCCCATAAAAATAAAAGTAGGGAGAAAGCTACCGATCGAATAAATGCACCTTTAGGCAGAATTTCTTTTCAAGGTCACCTAGGGGCATAGAAACCCGAAGTCCATTCTAATTGTCGATCAGTGAGTCTATCACATTTCACACAAAGATGCTTAGAGCTTAGGGCTTTCTTTGAGTCTTGGGTGGGTTGAGTGGCCATAAAAAGCTACTTCGAAACCCTAAACTCAAAAATCCAAAAAAAATTAGAAAAGAAGAAAAGAAGAAAAAGATCCTTCTTTGAATAAGGTGAGGGCTTGATGAGGTTTGCATATTGGCAGACACGTAGGCGCTGTTATGTCTCTGTTGTTTAGATCATAGTTGAAATCTTTAAATGTTGAAAAAATAACTATTACCCAAGAAATTCAACCTAATTCCTTTATAAATGCATGTAGTTTTGTGAGGGACTAGCAAAAGATAGGCACGGGGTTGTGGTGTAAACACGTTTATATCACATAAACTGTCTATTTTTGCGTGTTCTTAGAGATAAAGTTGCATCATACATTATAAATATTGCATAACTGCATTATCATACATTTATATTAGGTTGTATAAATTTTAGGTTAATTTTCTCTTTTTGTGGTCGGGAAATAGGGCAATATCATATCGGGGCCTCAAATTGAAGATCCAACCATATGGATCTGATCAGGGTGACGATCGGAGTTCAACGACTCCAAGATCACCCTGATTGGACTTCCATAGCATTAGATATATCCGAGGAAGGTTAGAGATCAAGGGCCAAAATGGTGTGAATCTGCACTTTAGATGACAAATCCGATCGCACGGATGGGTATAGATTGACGATCATAGCCCAATGGCATGAAAATTGGTCCAATCAGACATTCGTGGCACCATCTACAAAACATAGAAGATGGATAGCCATGATGGTTCCACTTGGCGCCATCACAGCCGCCCAGCACTGACCGCAGCATCTCTTCTTCACCCGCTCGAGGAATCCCAGCCATTGGATGCCCATCCAATGGCTGAGAACACGCCACGTCGCACACTAAGGAGCGCTCTCATCTTCTGAAGGCGAAGGCTCAGATGATCTCAACCGTTGGACTGAAATCCAACGGCTGAGAGAGTGTATGGAGGAATTCAAGAATGTGCCTTAAATCATTGCGTAGCACAGTGGTTAGGGCTCTATTCATGCAAGAGGTGCTCGTTCGAATTGAGTGCGACGCCCTTCCTTATCACTGAGGATGCGCATACGTGCGTAGACGTTGAGGAGTGGGTAGAGGAGGTTTGGCACGTGCACGCACGTCGCCCACGATCTGGGCTTTAGTGACGATTTTATCTGTCACTAAAGACCCCTGATTTAATGTTTTAAAGTGTAATGACCTATTTACCCCCTCTAATCTACACCTATATATAGCCCTACGACCCCCACACTTTCTTCATCCCTTCCTCTCTTCTCTCACCCCCTCCAAAGCTCTAAGAGCTTGTCCCAAACCCAGGATGCTCCATTAGAGTTAAAATTATAATTTTTTCCACCTTCTCCCTCCTTCGTGGAGCATCTCGCGGCTGTCCTCTTACTCCATTCGGGAAGTGGATCCCACAATGATGAGGTCCTTTCTCACCCCCAGTTCTTCCTGCTTTGTTCTCCTTCTTCCTTCTTCGTCCTCTATCTTCCAGGCATCGCCCTGTCCGACTCATCCTCCAAGCAATCGTTGAGGAGGATATTTCTCTCTCCATTATCTTTACCTCTTTCTAGAGTAGATTTACTACTTTCTAGAGTAGATTTCCTGCTTTCTAGTTGTAATGATTAGTGTAATGAACAGCATTTGATGATGAAATCCATGTTTATTCTACCTCTCTTTTGTATTTATTTGTAATATTCTCTTTCTCTCTTTTATTTATTATTTGCTAAATAGATAGCTAGTTTTCAACCAGCTAATCTATTTCATGACATACAAAACAAACGCAGTTTTTAATCAAACGTCCGCCTCCCTGTGTTTGACCTAGAATTCTTTTTGAGTTTCGGTTAAATTTATCTATTGACGATTTTTCTCGCAAATCAAACTACAATGACGGGTTTTCAAAACCCAACTTCCGTTTACGCAGATTTTTCGATACAACAGGATGCATGGAGATTGCCTTAGGGAATGAAAAGCTTAGACTTGACATTTCCAGGGCATCAAAGAACTTCGATTATGATCTAATTGAGGAGGATGGTGAAGATGAAGATTCGGCATTCTGTGGGAACATTGGGCTCCTCTGTAGCAACCCAATGGCACATTCATCTTCACTATCAAGGGTCTTAGATCGTAGTCCACATGGGACTGAGACTAATGACATACACATTTCATCCCATGGATCTGGTTGTCATGGGTGTTCATCTGCTCCCAACACCCCTGATCTTGACAATCCTGTCCCATCTAGCACTGATATCTTAAGACAGGATTACATGACCACTGCAGATGGATTTTCCATTAGTCAAGGTCAGTAGATTTTCGTTGTTGCTTCCTCTCCTCCCCTGCATAAACCCTCTCCCCACCCACCGCTACTAGAGTTACAACCCTTACCTGATTCGCTCTAGTATGTGTTTCTAGAAGAAAGTGAGATGTATCCCGTGATTATCAATGCTCACTTGACTCCAGACCAGGAACACCAGTTGATCTTCATTCTGCAAGCACATAGGGCTGCTATAGGGTGGGGCATTGCTGATCTCCATGGGATTCGTCCCTCATATTGCACTCACCATATCTACACTAATGAAGGGGTGAGACCATCGAGACAACCTTAGAGGTGCCTAAATGCAAATATGTTGGAGGTTGTCAAGAAGGAGATCATTAAATGGTTGGATGTGGGCATTATCTATTCAATTTCTGATAGCCAGTGGGTGAGTCCCATTCAGATTGTGCCCAAAAAGGTGGGACAAACCATGATAAAAAATGAAATAAGCGAATCCATCCTGACTCACACCACTACTTCTTGGCGGGTCAGCATTGATTACAGGAAGCTAAACTTAGCTACCAAAAGGGATCATTTTCCTTTACCCTTTATTGATCAGATTTTAGAATGGCTGGCCGGGCGTAGTTTCTTCTGCTTTCTGGATGGATACTCTAGGTACAATGAAGTAGCGATCAACTCGAATGATCAAGACAAGATGACTTTTACGTGTCCCTTTGGAACATTTTCTTTTAAGCGGAGGCCCTTCGGCCTCTGAAATGCACCAGCTACTTTTCAGCAATGAATGATGGCCATCATTTCAGACATGATCGAGGACTACGTAGAAGTGTTCATGGATGACTTCTCCATGTTTGGAGACAATTTTTCATCATGTCTTGATAACCTCACAAAGATCCTGAGGAGATGTATAGAAGTTCACCTTGTACTTTCATAGGAAAAAAGCCATTTGATGGTAAGGGATGGCATCGTACTAGGTCACAGGATCTCCTAAAATTGACTCAAGGTCGACCGAGCTAAGTCTGAAATCATTTCATGATTACCTCCACCTAGCTCGGTCAGGCAAATCAGATCATTCTTAGGGCATGTTGGATTTTATCGAAGATTCATTCGAGATTTCTCGAAAATTGCTTGTCTATTAACTAATCTTCTGGTAACTGACACTCCCTTTGATTTCGACTCCTCATGTCTCAGCACTTTCAAGACCTTATGAAGTGTTGTTTCAAGTGTACCTATTCTCCAACCTCCCGACTGGTCTCTCGACTTTGAGATGATGTGTGACGCCTCCGACTATGCTATCGGAGCCGTTCTTGGCTAGCGTCTGAACGAGGCTCAACGTAACTATACAGTCATTGAGAAAGAATTGCAAGCTGTGGTATTCGGGTTGGAGAAATTCAGGTCATACTTACTCGAGTCTAGAGTTATTATCTACATTGACCATTCCACCCTCCGGCATTTGTTGGCAAAGAAGGACGTTAAGCCTTGCCTTATCAAATGGATCCTTCTTTTGCAGGAGTTTGATGTTGAGATCCGCGACAAAGCCAGAGCCCATAATGTTGTGGCAGATCACTTGTCTCGGCTAGACCTAGACTATATTCCGTACTCCCCGCCAATATCAGATCAATTTTTGGATGAGTCACTACTGTCTATTAACTCTGTTAAGTTTCCTTGGTATGCCGATATCGCAAACTATCTCGTCACAGCCAGGTTACCTGCAGGATTATCCAAGGATCAAAAACTCAAATTTATATCAGAGGCTAAATTCTATTTTTGGGATGACCCACTGCTCCTTCGCATTGGAGCTGATCAGATCATCAGTAGATGCATCCCTAATTTGGAAATCTTTAGTGTGTTATCCTTCTACCGTAGCGATGCTTGTGGGGGTCATTTCTCCGGCCCAAAGACCACTACAAAGATTTTGTCATCAGGATTTTTCTTTCCAACCATTTTCAGAGATACACACAAGTTTGCCAAATGCTGTAAGTGATGCCAATCAGTCGATTCTATGACCTAGAGAGACATGATGCCTCTCCAACCTATTTTGGTCGTAGAAGTGTTCGATGTCTGGGGCATCGACTTTATGGGCCCTTTCCCAAACTCGCACGGCTTTGAGTACATACTTCTCGAAGTTGACTATGTCACAAAGTGGGTTGAAGCTATCCTGGCAAGATGGGCTGATCATAAGACTGTTATATCCTTCATCCAGGAATTCATTTTTCCAAGATTTGGATTTCCCCATGCCCTGATAAGTGATGGGGGTTGTTACTTCATCCATGCCCATTTCAGGTCAATATTGAAGAAATATAGGGTGCAGCACCGCATTGCTACCTTGTATCACCCACAAACCAATGGGCAAGCTGAAGTATCAAATCGTCAAATCAAGCTTATCCTTCAAAAGACGGTTAAACCTGATAGGAAGGATTGGTCCAATCGGTTGGTTGATGCACTATGGGCATATCGGATTGCGTACAAGGCCCCGCTCAGAATGTCGCCATACCGCATGGTGTATGGAAAGGCCTGTCACCTTCCTATGGAGCTGGAGCATCGTGTCTTTTGGGTAGTTTGACACATCTAGAGGAAGGAGTTCAACCTAACCAACAGGTCTGGTTGTTTGACTCCTGACTCAAATTCTTTGTGGGAAAACTCAAGTCTAAGTGGACTGGGCCTTATCTGGTGATCCACCCATATCCTAACGGGGCGGTCCAAATTGAAGACCCAAAATCTGGGCATATTTTACGGTTAATGGCCAACGTCTCAAACCATTTTTCACCCAGGAACCTCCTCCTGCTAACGAAATGATACATCTTCTCGAGGACGTGTGACTGACGAGTTGCCCAGCTGGAGGTGTTAAGCTCAGTATGTATACATATTTACATACCATATATACATAGCACATTTCATTTTCGCATATTATTTTGCATACTGTGTATGGCATTGTAGTGATGGCATGAGCTGAATGACAACTCAGAAGTAGTTCCAGGTGATTTCTATCCACATAGACCCTGCCTTGTTCCAATTTCATTTATTCATGCTTGAGGACATGCAAACACTTAGGCATGGGGGGGTAGTCCATAAAAACTCAAAATTTTCTACCAACAATTAGGGGAATTAGATCGCTTTATCAAGAGGTTTTAGTAAAAATTTATTCTTTAGTGGATTCCTAATCTTAGAATCCAGTATAACCTCACACTTGCATGTGGAATTTGCAATGGATCCACTGTGAAAACCAATAGACATCTCTAGTTTGTCAAGAAGAAGCATCGCTTCTTCTCCTGAACCCTTGGACAACAATCAAGGAGTCAGGTGAATGATCTTCTAGTAGATTCACCAAAACATATGCGAGATGAGAATAGAGAGTCTACTGGTGCTCTAAGGCTAGTGTAAGGAATCTTAATTTTTGATAATTGAATAATGACACTCGAAGTTGGGCATAGCTTTTTCTCTCAGTTCTTGAGTACTAATTCTGTGAGAAATTCCGTACGAGAGCCATGAAATAAGGCAAAAATACAGAGAGCAGGTTCTGATAAAACTAGGACTAAGGTGATGGTCATGACCATCCTCTGCGGAATCCTCGACTGAAGGAGGGTACTGATGTCAAGGTCAGAAATATGCCATCCTATCTGTTCCCTACCCAGTGCCGAGAGTAGGGACTTCCACCAAATAAGCCACCCGAGATCCTCTTGGTCATCCCAAAAAAAAAAATCCCCAAGAATGCCTCACATATAAAAGTACATATGTTGTGTTATGTTGTACTGATAAATACAGTAGTATGTTGTGTTGTGGCATTGTGCCAGTAGTTATGCATACAGAAGAGATGTTTGCTCGAAGAAAAAAAAAGAGAAGAAATAAAAATAGTGTTATGTGAAGCAGTTTCGTGATGTGAGTCAAGTTAAATGAGGCAAAAACACCTACCACCCCCACAAACCGCCAAATAAAACCTTAACCTATTTTTGTATTTCTGACTGCCTGAATATGGGCTGAGGGGTCTAACTTAGTCGTAGGGTTATTAGAATCTAATTAAAGTGTGATGGCATGCGAGACCACCAAATACATTTGCAAGTCTGGTGAGATGTGAGCTCAAGAAGAAAAAGAAAAAGAAAAGAAAAGAGAGAGAGAGAATGAGAAAGAGAGAAAAGAAAAAGTACAAAAGATTAAAGAGAGCATAGTTTTCCAACCTCTCTCTAAGTTGATTTATTCGACAGTCTAGAAATCTAGATTCTAAAATACTAGTTCCTATGTAGCACTAGAAGAGAGTGAGCCACCAAATACAAATCCAGTTAACTCAAACATCTCCTACCCAAGCCAAACACCGGGGCTGAAATCAAAGAATATTTTATAACCAAGAGAGGAGAGGTTCGCCTATCTCAACAAAATTTTACTAGGGGTCAAGTACAAGCTTTAAATGTATATCGACTCTTCGCTTAGATCCGTTGCAGAAGCTACAACATTACATGTTCATGGTTATTTGGATTTTGAATTTTTGGATGAAACAAAAAGAAACAAATCTTTAGTTAAACTCTTGATAAAATGCATTTAGTCTTGCACTAGATAGGGACTAGCAATATTTAGGCATGGGGGTATGATTGCACAACAATCATAGGCCCTAATTCACCTGAATTAAGCTAGAACCTAACTTAACATGGGAATTCTACATGCATACGCACCGTATTTTGCACCATAATTGATATGTTTTATGCATTTTACTGTGCTATCTGAGAGGTATTACTCATTGCAGGTAATTCGGGGCTGCAGATGACCGATCCAACCTTATGGATCTATTTAGAATGACGAAGGGAGTTCAATGCTTCCAAGATCACATCAATCAGACTCCCGTAGCACCCTATGGAGTCCACGGAAGAGCAAGAGCCAAGGGGCAAATTGAAGAATATCTGGACCTCAGATGACATCCAACCATGCGGATGGATCTGGATCAATGATCGTAGTCCAACAACGCAAAAATCAACCTGATCGGAGGCTTATAGAACTGTCTATGAAGAAAGGAAGATGGACGGCCATGATGGCATCATATGGCACCATCGTAACCGCCCCTCACTGTACCCCATTCTCGGAAGGAAAGACGTGGGTTGTTGGATCGTCATCCAATGGCTGTGATGCATCCACATCAACTGCCTCACTACACCTCATCAACGAAGGACAAGATCAGCTGTTGGATCTTCATCCTACGGCTGAGAGCGGCCATGCAGAGATTGGAAACTTGACACAAACGTGTCCACAGCGCGTTGGTTAGTGCCTTTGCGCCTAAGTAACCGGAGCAGGTTCGAGGCGTGCCCAGCGTGAAATCAGTAAAGACATTGAGCATGGGCATGATTGACCATAGGATCTTCATCGAGCGGCGACAGAGGAGGCCACGTGGCACATGCGGATGGGAGGGAGAGAGGAGGCACGTGATGACGCGCACTTTAGGATTCAAGAGGATGTGGCGCACACTCTTTTAAGCCATCTGATCGAAAGATCGGACGGCTGAGATGGCGTAAAGAGTTGTGGCACGTTTGGAGGTTGTGTGGTGCGTGCGAAAGAGGAAACGAAGAGTGTAGGAGAGTAGCGACCATGCAATGGAGATCAGAGGGCAGATGTGGCACCACGTGTCAGCTCCAGATTGAATCTGCAAATGGGGAAGAATTTGGAGGGTATTTTCAGGCTTAATCAGGACCGTTGATCTCCCAATCAATGGATCTGATCAACCTAAGTAGATTGCATGAAATTAATGGCTCCAATGCCCTAAATACCCTTCACAACAACTACAAAAAGAGGCCTAAGCGTCCCCTTTGAAGGCATTCAATTAGATTTCTTCTCCTTCTTCCTTCTATAGCTCCTCTACCTTCTTCTTATTCCCATCTTCTCTACCTCCATCCCTGCATCTTCTTCCGAAGTGTCCATTGAGCCACCTCGACGGATCGTTGCTGCTAACCTCAACCTCTCCAGAAGGCCACCATGGACCACCCGTGGTGCCCTTGTTCTGTTACAATAGTAGTTTATTTATTTTATGTTTTATTCAAATGCATGTATCCAATTCATGTTCAATCTCTCCTTGTGATATAAATATTGTGATTGATTGTTCCTTCTACTTAGTCTTTATATTTGAAACAAATGCATGAAATCAAAAGCGCTTTCTACCTCCCTGTGATCGACTGGGACTCACCAATTCTGTTAATTTATTTGTTGAGATGTATTTCGCACTATACTACAACCACTTTATCTTTTACTTAATCTATGCCCCGAGCAGGGAATCGATTTTATGGGTCCCTTTCCTCCATCCAAAGGTTTCGAGTACATCCTTGTTGCCATTGATTGTGTCTCGAAATGGATTGAGGTTATTCCCATGTGTCATGCTGACCATGTCATTACCACCAAATTCGTCAAGGACTACATCTTTGCATGCTTTGGGATCTCTCAAGCCATTATTTCTGATGGAGGAAGTCATTTCACCCATTCATCTTTTTAGGCACTTTTGAGGAAATACGAAGTCCACCACCATATCGCTTCTCCGTATCATCCCCAAACAAATGGCCAGGCTAAGGTCTTGAATCGACAGATCAAGCAAATCCTCCAGAAAATGGTTTGACTTAACCATAAGGATTGGTCCAACAAGCTAATTGATGCTTTATGGGTGTATCGGACCACCTTGAGGGCTCCCCTTGGTATGTCTCCGTACAGGATTATTTTCGAGAAGCCTTGTCACTTGCCCGTGGAGTTGGAGCAACATGCTTGTTGGGTGGTTCGCCAGTGTAACCTTGACCCAGACCTATGTGGTCGAGAAAGGAAACTCCAACTCCAGGAATTAGAAGAGCTACATCATGAAGCTTATGACTCTGCCTTGACCTTTAAACAATGAACCAAGGTCTTTCACGACAGTCACATTATGCGGAAGGAGTTTGAGCCATCACAGTAGCTTTGGCTTTACAATGCCCCACTCAAATTCTTTCCTGGAAAAATGAAGTCCAAATGGACTGGTCCTTTCCTGGTCTTGAGACCTTTTCCCAAGGTAGCCATTGAGATTAAAGATGCCAAACCTGTGCATAAATTTACGGTTAATGGGCAGCGGTTGAAACCGTATCTCACTCATGAGCCTGCCCCCATTAATGAAACAGTTGCCCTTGTGGAGGGAAACTAACCTATGCCTCACTTCTAGTCCAGCTGGGAACGTTAAATTCAACACTCATTGGGAGGCACCCCAACAATCCTTTCACTATCTTTGCACATCACACTTCATTTCATTTCATTTCATTCACTTCACTTCGTACTTCACCACCCACCATCCGCCCATCCATCCACCCTAGTTTATACCCTGTACTCACCTTTGCTCGATGACCCTTTAACCCTGTCTAACCCTTCTTGCATGCATATGAGGTCATGGCATGATTTGGCATGGGGGGATGGATAGACATCCACAGGATCTGGGTATTATAGGTATTATGCAGATTCTTGTCCATTATACATATCCATCTATAGTATATATATATATAGCCTAATTGAAAAATCCTTAAACATTAAAAATCTTGAAAGTTTTCAAAAAAATTACAAAACATAAAAGGTTCATAAAAAATGAAAATTTCAAAAATTAAAAATTTTTTCAAAAATTGTTTAGCTATGATTTGAAAGCTGAAGCAAAAATAAAATAAGTGTTTATGAACATTCAACCTTTGCTTTAAAGACTTTCTAACCCACAAAAGCTTGATTCGCTTAGGCTTTGGCTTAATACACTCGAGCATTAACAAGATAGACCAAGATCTCTCCTAACTTAGGACATGTTCTTGTACCTGAGTCACCAGTACAGGATTTGCTGGTTTACATCTGCTATGAGTCTAAGTAACATTGGTTCACACTACACAAAGTTGGGAAAAACCAGATGAACATAAGATCCAACCCTAGTGTTCATTAGGGAAGGTGGAGTCCTTACCTGTGCATGTAGGTAGACTCTTTATCCCAACTTTTAGTCTTGTATTTAGGAGAAACTCTTTTCATCTAAGTTCTCATCCACCAAATAAGTGTGCTCTACCAAATAAAGTTGGAGGAGACATATTGACATTAGCCTTAAAAAAAAAACTTTTGAATAAATCAGTATATTCTCCATATTCCTGTAAATTCTTTCGCCAAAAGGTTTTTCAAGGTGCATTATAAATACCCTATTTCCACCAAATATTCTTTGAGCCATAATGCAATAAGAGTTGGGTTGAGTCTTTACTCATTTTTGAGAGTTAATCTGAAGACATGAGCTGAAGCTGAGACCAACCTGGACTTAAAAAGACATGAAACCATAGGCTTGAGTCTTATTGTTCATCTGGTTAGTCTTGATCAATCACTAAGCACAAGCCATAACCTCTTAACTTTCGAGTTTTACAAAACTCTTTGAGTCCTAAAAATCGCACTTAAGGTTTAAATATCAAGAGTCCTTGTTAGTCAAGTGATGGTCTATGTTATGTAAGACTTGGGTTCTGGTAGGCTTCTTTGCAATTGGTTCTCACAATGTCCAACTGATAAACACATTAATATTGCTTCATGAAAACCTTCAGCTTACGATCACTTCTAAACAATACTACCTTACTATTAAATAAGTGTTTTGCTAGGGACTAGCAAAAGATAGACATGAGGGTGTGATTGTGAAGCAATACACACCTGTAAATAGGTCATCTTATGCTATTTCCTAATGTTACACATTTAGATTAGGCAGTTATGCATGCATTATGTAAATATTTGCATTTGTGCATTTTATGGAGAGGAAGATAGGGAGAGAGATTGAGCGCACCCATTTCATTCATTTTATCCCTTCATATTCCACTACTTATTCCACATAATAACACCTAACACCACCTACATTAATTTCCATAACACCCTAAGTGCCTACCTATAAAAACCCAAAATATCCCCTCTAAAAAAAATATCCCTATCGGCACTTGTCCTCACCCACCACCCTCACCCCTCACCTATATAACCATCTCCATTCCCCCTGCTGGCGACTAGTCAGCTCCACCTCCACAGTAGTCCATGCCCCCCCCACAACAACACACACTCTCATACTCACTCATAGTAGCCGGCCACACACCACCTGAGCTCTCCTCTCCCCCTCTCTTCCCTTCCTCCACTCTCAGTATCCTTTCACAAGTTGAGAGGCACACTAAAGAACAACGGAGTTCTCTCTCGTGGTTGCAACAACTACGGTGAGGGTGCACCATTTTCTAGCTCATTGAGAGTAGGTAGGCGTGGTGTGTCTCTTTCCCTTTATTTTGTTATTGTGTTTATCTCATTTTGTTTCACCATTAGCGCAGAAGCTACACTATTTTCCTTTGTTAGCACTATAGCATCCATTGAGGTTCATTTTCATCAGCTTGTCACCAGCAGTTCCTTACTTAGCCGGTGACAGAGCTCACGCGCACTCGTTTTCACCAATCACAGCACCCACGCTCTAGTTCGCGTGCCCTCTAACTGGTTTCCACCATCCACTCCAGCGCCTTCTCTCTCCCCTTCTCACTAGCTAAGTAAGAAACTTAGCCGATGAGAAATCGCGCCATCCGGTTTCTTTTGCCACTAACACTGTAGCTACACCCTCACGCACTCTCTCATCGTGAGAGTGGGTGACTGGACGTTCCTTAGTTAGCAGGTTGATCGACCTTCTCTCTCTTCGTCAGGACCGCCTCCAGCCGGTGTCGCTCGCCTTAGCCTCACTCTCATCAGCTCCCTCATGTGACCACTCCCACTCTCCATGCACAGTCATCTCTCTCTTCGCTTACGTGCCTCACGCCTCTCACTGATAGACACTGATTGGTTTTGTTTCACGGATTAAAATTAGGGTTTGGAGAACCCATCATCGTAGTTCCCAAAACATGTTATCAAATACAATTTATAACCGAAACTCTAAGGGAGTCCCGGGTTGAACATAGGGAGGTGACATTTACTTTGGTTGAAATCCGCATTTCATTTTGTTTCTTTTTGGTGTTTTGGGGTTTTGTTTTTTTTTCCTTTTGTTTTTATAGAAGAAGCAAGCAGGATAGATCACAAGAGAGATGAAACAACTATGATATATCACTCAAATGTTTATTACAATAATCTATGAAAGCATAAAAGAGATAGAGGTGAGAGGAAATCTCCTGAATCGGCTGTTCGGCAAGATAATGGCACCTGGCGGAAGCTTGGATGAAGTAGGTGAGATGCAAGATGATGGAGGTGAGATGCAGGAGGATGCTAGGCAGAGGAATGCTTCACCGAGGCTCTGGGATGGAGGAGAGGAGACAGAGGTGATCTTCTACCAGAATGGAGGTGGGAGGACAGCTTGAAGGCAACCTATGAAGGTGGTGGGGTGAAGGATGAATATTTGGTAGGAAATAGGAATATTATACTAATAGGAGGCCTTTGGAGCTTGCGAGTAAGCTCTAATGGAGCTTTGGTAGGCTACTAGAGCTTAGGAGTAGGTAGAGATAGTGAAGAATGGGGGTGTTGGGGTCCTTTTATAGTGGAGGGAAGAGGAAGAAATTCATGTAGAGGGCTGTTACGATAGCTACTAGTGTCGCTAAAGACCCCTACAGTTGTTGCTGAAGATCGCGCCCCCACCGCTCATGCCCGCAGCTATCATCGCACCTACAGATAATTAGTGATGTCTGCAAGCGTCAATAAAGGCCTGCCCAGGCTGTTGTTAAAGGTCGACGCTGACCAAGCACACTCTCGCTCACAGCTGCTGGCGCGCCCATCATGCGGCCGTGTCGCGCGTGTGCGCTGGCATGCGTTGGCTGCTGCTGCATGCGGCCGTGCTATCCGCGATGCCCTTGTGCGTGAGCATGGCTGTGCGTTGTGCCCTTGTGCACGCGCATGGCCATCTCTAATTGGCGAATTGTGGGGGCCACGGGGATTCGAACCTGCACCCCTCCCTTGGAGGCCAACATCCCAACCAATGTGCTACGGCTGGGGATTGTCACAAGGAGAAGTTCTTGAGGCCGTGGCGTAGAGGCTTCCTAATCATTGGATGATGATGCAATGGTTAGGATTTGAAGGTGAAGATGATGAGGGGGCACCGGAGGGAACTGACCGGGAAGCGGGGTCTGGGGGGTTTTCCCCCTAGATTCCTTAAACCAACCAACGAGAGGACTTGACCGAAGGAAGGAAAAGAGAAAAAAAATAGGAGTTAGGGGTTGGTTGGGTTGCTAATGGAGTTGTTAGCATGCCTAAGCATGCGTCATTGGAGCTACTAGCATGTCGGAGCATGCGTCAACAAAGGTGATCGTAGCCACCCCTTGGGGTGAAGTGGTTCTACCATAATAACATACATAAGACCTCACCCTCCTATTGGTGTTAGGTTGTTAAAGGAGGGAGGGCATCGATTGACCCTGGAGGGAGGGTACCGACCGAGAAGGGAGGCATGGAGGGTTTTCCCCCCAGATTCCATTTTAAATTTAAAACAGAGGTGAGGCCCAATGAGCCGATAAATAGTAGCATTCCCGAGCATGCATCATCAGGGTGGTGAGGTGGCCAATGTTGGGCGACCGAGATGGCACCACATGGCACCATCTGGGCCATCCATCTTCTTTATGTTGCAGAGGGTGCCATGGTGCTTGGATCGAGGTGATTTTTGCGCTGCTGAACTGCGATCGTTGCTCCAGATCTGTCCATGCAGTCGGATTTTTCGTCCGAAGCCTGTAAGGATGTCGCATTGCCCTCCTACTCATTGATCTTCCTCAGATCGCATAAGGTGATACAGGATTCCAATTAGGACGATCTTGGAAACATTGGACTCCGATCATCATCCTCATCAGATCTACACATTCGAATCGTCAATTCGAGACCTCGAAATAAATCTCCTTCTCTCTTGGACATAAAACGTGTAATTAACCTAAAATATACACATCTACTCTAAATGCAGGATGATGCATACTATGCAATATTTATAACATAAAATGCAAATCTAAGCCGAAGAAGATGCATAAATAGGCATTTTATCCTCAATAGTTGTCTCTACATCATACCCCTATGCTTATCTTTTGCTAGTCCCTAGCAAAATTAAACTATATGCTATGTATAAAAGTAGAATCAGGATTTGATTACTTAGGAAAGATTTGTTGATTGCTTTAGAAAATCTCAACCCCAAGACCTAGTTACAAAAATTTGATAGTGCCTGGGTGTCTGCTAGAATGCAAACCACCTAAGCCCTCACTTTATTTGAAAAAAAAAAGGAAGATACAATTTTTTTGCTTTTTCTTCTTTCGAACTTTTTTAGATTTTTTTTTTTTGAGAGGTTTGGGATAACTTTTTATGGCTACCCAACCCACCGAAGACTCGAAAAGGACTCTAAGTGCTAAGCATCTTGTGAGAAGAGTGAAAGACTCACTAGGCGTTCGTTAAAATGGACTTCGGGTTTCTACGACCCTAGGTGGCTTTAAAAGTTTTTGCTTAAAGGTTTATCTTTTCGAACGGTAGCTTTCTCCCTACTTTTTTTTTTATGGGGTCAACACAAGGGCGAACCCAGTGTATAGCTCCCTAGTTTATTCTACTTCCCTGCTTCTTCCCTAAGTGTTTTGGGAATTATTGTGCATTTTTGTGAGCTGGGCTCTGGATAACTGGCCAATGGGTTGTTACTTACAGCAACTTGCCAGCCATACTCGTGCGGTGAAGTGTAGTTTTATTTTTATTTTTTATCTTTTTTTTACCTTTTTCTATTTTTTTTCTTTTCTTTTTACTTTTGACAATCATTCCTTTTTCTAGGTAGGTGGCTTCCCTGATCTAAGATTTACCTAAAAGCAGTAGAATGAATATGTTCATGTAGGTGGGCTCTAGACAATCGGCCAATGGGCTATTACCCACGATAACTTACCAGCCATACTACCCTAGAAAGTTCATTAGCTACCCAATTTCTGAAGAAATCGCCAAAAAGTGAGTCAGTGCAAATAGTGTGTAGATGCTTAGACTTATAGTCCCTCAAACCAGAGGACGGGTTGATAAGTTGTGTACTTATCACCCCAATTTATTAGCCAAATTAAAATAAAATTACTTGGTGAGGACTCGAGACTAAGTCCACATTCGAGTGGACACCCAGGCTAATTAAGCTCGAAGACCTGAAGAGTCTAAGTATTCAGGTCCCAAAGTATCAATTCCTATCGTTTGCAACTCCTAATTCCTAAGTTCTCTTCTCCTGCTTCTACTTTTTAAAAAAAATAAAATAATAGGAAATTGCTGTTACGACTGACAAAAAGATTATTTCATAAGATATCCACCCCTTATGCTTAGCTAATGCAATGTCCTCATTGTTAAAATGAAAGCATGCAGGAGAGCACAAATGGAAGAATAGCACTTGGTTTCTATGAGATTCTGGTCAGCTCGAAATAGCCTCTACACGTGTTGAGTTTAGTGCCTTCAACTAGGCAAGGTCCTCAATCAAAAATAACTAACATTGAGGCTGCAATAACATAGTTTTCGAGTCCCTAGATATGGGTCCCGGAGATTAAAAATGGGCTTGCCAAAGAGATGATCAATGAAAGTGGCAAGCTGGTAGTGCAGGGAGAGCCCAAATGGTCTCCAATAGGAGTTTTGCGATTCAGTAAAGAGGAGGTGTGGGTGGATATAGAAATTGTGTAATGGTTGGGTGAACAAGGACGATGCGGGTTTTGTGATGTGTCGGGGGTTTGTTGGTACTCTAGAATACCTAACATTTCAAGAGTTTCTCCTCAAAGATCAATTTCATCCTCACAATCAGGGTGCTTAATCCAACCATCCTGATCCTCATGATTCCCACCCAAAAGTTGAACCTCAAACTCTAAAAATTCAGGATGAGGACATTGTTGGGTTTTAACTTGATCATGTGAATCATCCAACAAATTTCCAAATTCATGAATATCTTCCTCATTCCAGGTTGCCACAGTCTGTTGTATGTCTTTATTGTCCTCAATTATCCCTGCAACCATGTGATTTTCTTCCTGAGTTTGGGTTGAGTTGGCCCTTAAAAGGTTGTCTAAGGTATGTATGGCTATTACCTCCTCTATTCTGCCAAGCTCCTCTATCAAACCACACTTAATTTTATCCTTCTTTGAGACCTCAAAAATATTAAATCGATTTGTTTTATTCCTAGAGGCCATTTTTATATTTTCCGATTCACAGTCAATCCTTGCCTTGGCGGTAGCCAAGAAAGGTCTTCCCAAAATAATCAGGGTGTGGTTGAGCTATTTTGGTGCTTCCATGTCCAGGACCATGAAATCAACAAGGTAATGCAAATCATTATCCTTGACTAAAACATCCTCCAAAATACCCCTTATTTTTGTAATGGATCTATTGGCTAACTACAAGGTTATGTCAGTGTGTTTCAGGTAGCCTAGACCTAATTACAGGTGCAGTGAGGTGGGGATCACATTAATGGAAGCGTCCAAGTTGAGGATGGCCCAGATAGAAGTAATGTTTCCTATTGTGCAGGAAATCAGTGGGGCTCCCGAGTCTTGCTTCTTAGGAGGTAGCATATTTAAGATCAGTGTGCTTGTGTTAATAAACAAGACTACTCTCCTAATGTTTTCAAATTCCGCTCTGCGCTTTGCTTTATATGATTTCAGTAAACCTATGGTGTAGGCGAGAATTGATCTGATAGCCACAAGGAGTAAAATGATTGTAAATTTGAAAGCCTAAAGTAAGGACATCCTTTCCTCCAATTTCTCCTCTGACTTTTTCTATTTGCCCATATAACAACAACATACTCCTAAATCAGATTCTGATGTTTTGTTGGTCACATTCTTAGTTGAGAGTCTAGAATTCTTACTATGGGGCCTAATGGTGTTTCCATGGGGTTGGGTAGGTCCCTTGTGTCTACTACCACTCCTCAAGGTGATGGTACTCACCGTGGAAGAATGCTATTGGTTAGTGCCTTGGGGAGGGTTGGGCAAAATAGGAGGCTTCCAGTTGATTATGGTAGGAACATGGTTTGCTCCGGGAGGGGCTGGGGTAGCCTGATAGATAGCATGAGCTTGAGCATGAGACTCCCCATCATTACCAAACCCTTGAGGCCCAACGCCTCAGTTCTGTACATTCCCTGGGTTTGGTACAGGTTGTGATGGTAGCGATCCGGGCCGTCAGTTGTTTGCACCAAGTCCAAATTGCAAGTTGTCTAGTGAAGTTTTCATTTGTTGCATGAGTTGCAGCATTGACCCTTGCATTTCTACCATCTTCAGGTTTAAATCAGCCTGCTCGGTGGGTTGTTGAGCATTCCACATGGACTGATTAACCTGATTCGAGGGCAACTGAGTATATACATGACCCTAACCCATTGGTTTTTGCGGTACATAGTTGTTGGGTCGATATTGGGTCTGCTGCCCCTGATCTTTCTAAGAGAAGTTAGGGTGACTTTTCCAACCAGGATTGTAGGAATTCGAGTAAGGGTTGGACCTGACATTCTCCTGCACAGCATGAACATCCTCATAAGATGAGGATGAAGAAGGATGAGAAAAACTGGGATCAAAGGCCCCAGTTTGGAACCCATAAGGTTCTTAGAGGAGCTGGCAAGAAGGTCGAGCTGACTCCAGCTGGTTCACAAACTCCCGTCCCATAGGAGCTTGTGAAGAATGGAATCTCGAGCCCTGGGATTGAGTGGATCTAGAAAAATTAGTGTTTTCGAACATCCACTCTTCCATTCGTTTAGCAACTAGATCCACCTTATCTAATTTATTCTAGATCAATTCAATATGAAATGTATGAGAATCTTGGACCTCATTGGCATTTGATCTAGTTTGTTGGGATCGGTTGAAGGCTTCCATGGAGGTGTGGTTTAAAGAGTGTTCGCTCATTTCTTTAAACAAATCATAAGCGCTATCTGCATCTTTGTTGAGGAAATTGCCTCCGCAAGAAGCATCCACATGATTACGGAGTTGATCATTCAACCCGTGATAAAAAAATCTGACAAGTTTCCATTTAGGCACCTCATGGTGTGGACACTTCCGCAACAAATCCTGGAATTGCTCCCAAGCCCCATGAAACGGTTCCCCTTATCGCTGGGCAAAAGTGGTAATTGCCCGTCACAATGCATTAGTTCACCCAATTGGGAAGAATTTCTTTAGGAAGGCCGATTTCAAACTGTCTAGGTAGAAATCGGTCTTCCAATGGTACGATACCAATGTGCGGCCTTATCCCTGAGTGAATGGGGGAAAAACCTCATGAGCATCTGTTCTTCATCCACATTCTGTGATTTGGTGGTCTGAACCAGAGTGATCAGGTCCTCCAAATGTTGGAATGGGTCCTCTGAGCCAAGCCCGTGAAAGTGTTTAATTAGACTCAAAACCTAGGGCTTGATCTCAACATCACTGGTGGGGATCATAACGTCGAGACGATCCTCATAATTTGAAGGATCATAAAAATCCTTCAAGGGCCAGTGCCCTGACCATTCATTCATTGGAACCATTGCTGCATCTGTTGCAATTCTTCCAACTGCCTCTTAATCAGCTCCTACTGGTTCAGGGGTGGGGGAGGTGGTTGTTGATCAGCCATGGGATCTACTTGGCTATAACTCAACCTCCATCTCCAGGAATGGTCAATAGGTCCTTCCAAATGAGGGTTCAATGACCTCCTTCCAAGCATACACTGGAAGGAAGTCGGAAAGATAGGGAAGAGAAGGGACCCTGCAGCACAAAAAATATAAGCCTGTCTTTAGGTTGGGTAGCCTAAATGTCTACAAATTCTCACAATCCATCTTAAGTTTATAGACAATTTATTCTACTTGTAACTAGTCAATCCAACCAGTTAGAAGGAGAGACTAGGAAGAAGGTTCATCCTTTGGCTTTCACCTCCAATTCCTAGTGTACCCCCCGGTTGTGGTCGTTTGACGCTACTCCCCTAGCTAGACATCAGATGGACTAGTATAAGTAGGTTAATCGTGAACA
Source organism: Thalassia testudinum (assembly GCA_037157565.1). Taxonomy (NCBI): domain Eukaryota; kingdom Viridiplantae; phylum Streptophyta; class Magnoliopsida; order Alismatales; family Hydrocharitaceae; genus Thalassia; species Thalassia testudinum. The sequence continues at coordinate 4,159,751 of JAZHRO010000080.1, forward strand.
ATCTCAATCTGGTCTCCGAAGAGCGAATTAGTCCTTGTGGCCAACGTCTAATCAATTTTAGTTAGGCTTGGGATATTTAGTGCTTTCGGAATGTGATGGGCCCTTAATGGGTTGTGTCCTTAATGATTTGTTTGAGAGTGTGTGTATGTGCACAACCAAAAAAGTTTTCAACCAAAGATTATTAAGGGTGAAGTGAGTTTTAAGATTCAGATCTTGCTTAGTAGCTTTTAGGATTCAAGTGTTAGGTATATTCAACCAAATTTCCAAGAGGCAAACCAAGTTTGAAATCATGTGTTCAAGTATTTTCCTTTACAAATATAGAAATTATGGAGTGCCTGGCTTGACCTAAATAATGAATGCTATGGGGTAGCTATAAAATGAATCAATTTTAAATTGGGTAGTGCGGTCCAAACAATTCAATCAAGTGACCTAGATGCACCACCAATTAGGCACGCAGAGATGATTAACCTAGACTGATTTCTACTCCTTTATGTGTTGATTTGTGTGTAGCGGTTCCACAGGTCAGAATCTCAGTTGAGTAGATAAAAATCAAGTTAGGTTATGTGCCTCAAATGTGGGTGTATAAAGTTTGCATGTTGATTTGTCCCACAAAAGGTATCCTTTTTTCTTTTTTATATGCGAAGGTGAGATGAGTGGAGGTAGCAAACAAGACAAACAAATTCTATCCTAGGGTTTATGCAAACACCTAAGTAGATTAGGTCTTGGTTATGAATGTGGCGAAATGAAACTAGTGTAGGGGAATGTGGGGGGCACTTACAAATTACTTTACCCACACGTTACTCTGATCTACCACACTTGGATCTCCATGCTAGGGTACCTGCAAGACAATAGATCAGAGACAAGCGGGGTTAATAATATGTAAATGCAAAGAAGCGCAAAAAACAAGAAAGTAAATTCCATTGCCTCCTCGGCAACAGCACCAAAATGATTGGTCGTGTTTTGCGAATTAAAATTAGGGTTTGGAGAACCTGTCATCGTAGTTCGCAAAATGCATTATCAAATACACTTTATAACTGAAACTCCAAGGGAGTCCCAGGTTGAACATAGGGAGGCGATGTTTACTTTGGTTGAAATCAGCATTTTGTTTTGTTTCTTTTTGGTGTTTTAGGGTTTTGTTATTTTTTTTCTTTTATTTTTATAGAAGAAGCAAGCAAGATAGATCACAAGAGAGATGAAACAAATATGATATATAACGCAAATGTTTATTATAATAATATATGAAAGCGTAAAAGTGATAGGGGTGAGAGGAAATCTCACGAATCGGTTGTTCGACGAGACGATGGTGCCTGGCGGAAGCTTTGATGAAGGAGGTGAGATGCAGAATGATAAAGGTGAGATGCAGGAGGATGCCAGGCAGAGGAATGCTTCATCGAGGCTCTAGAATGGAGGTGGGAGGACGGCTCCAAGCCAACCTATGAAGGTAGTGGGATGAAGGATGAATATTTGGTGGGAAATAGGAATATTACACTAATAGGAAGCCTTTAGAGCTTGAGAGTAAGCTCCAATGGAGCTTTGGTAGGCTACTAGAGCTTAGGAGTAGGTGGGAGTAGAGTAGGTAGAGATAGTGAAGAATAGGGGTGTAGGGGTCCTTTGATAGTGGAGGGAAGAGGAAGAAATTCGTGTAGAGGGCTATGATGACAGTTGCATGCGTCACTAAAGACCCCTGCAGTTGTCGCTGAAGATCGCACCCCCACCGCTCACGCTCGCAGCTGTCCTCATGCCTATAGGCAATTAGTGATGGCTGTAAGCGTCACTAAAGGCCTGCCCAGGCTGTCACTGAAGGTTGGCGCCAACCAAGCACATGCCAGCTTATAGCTGCTGGCACGCGCATCACTCGGCTGTGTCGCGCACGTGCGTTGGCATGCGTTGGCTGCTGCTGCGCATGATCATGCTATGCGCACGTGCGACTGCACGCTGCGCCCTTGTGCACGTGCACGGCCATCTCTAATTGGCAAATTGGGGGGCCATGGGGATTCAATCCCACGCCCCTGCCTTGGAGGCCAACATCCCAACCAATGTGCTACGGCTGGGGATTGTCACAAGAAGTTCTTGAGGTCGTGGCGTGGAGGCTTCCTAACCATTTGATGATGATCCAACGGTTAGGGTTAGAAGGTGAAGATGATGAGGGGGCGCCAGTAGCTGTTGATGGCCGATGTTGGGCAGCCTAGATGGTGCCATGTGGCGCCATCTGTGCTGTCCATCTTCTTTCTATTGCAGAGGGTGCCACGGTGCTTGGATCGAGGTGATTTTTGCATTGCCGGACTGCGATCCTTGCTCTTGATCAATCCGTATGGTCAGATTTTTTGTCCGAAGCCCATAAGGATGTCGCATTGCCCTCCTGGCCGTTGATCTTCCTCGGATCGCATAAGGTGATACGGGATTTCGATTAGGACAAGCTAGGAGGAGTTGGACTCCGATCATCAATCCGAGACCCCAAAATAAATCATCTTCCCTCCTAGCCATAGAAAGGACACAATTAAACTAAAATATACACAACTACTCTAAATGTAGGATGATGCATGCTATGCAATATTTATAACATGAAATGCAAATCTAAGCCTAGGAAGATGCATGAATAGGCCTTTTATCCTCAATAGTTATCTCTACATCAGACACACACATACACACACATACACATACACATATACATATACACACAGACCTATACATACATACACTATGTATATATATTTCACACACACACATACATATTCACACATATATATTTATATACATATATATATATATAGATATACATAAATATATATAGATGTGCATATATATACATATATATATATATTTGTACACATATATACATATACATTCCATCATACATGCACACACACATCGTCCCACCCACGATACCACACATTTCCCTCTCCGCGCATTATATCGTAGGTATATTCGCACCAGTTGCGCATATATCCCCGATATTCGTGCACATCAAAGCCTTCCACACACACTCCCACACGTCTGCTCCACACCCACACATGGCACATAGCTAGGTTAATCGCGTCTCTCTAGACGACAGTTAACCTAGCGTTGTGCTACATACCCATTTATCTTTAATCCAATATTCCACCTTCTTATTATATATTATATATCTATACATATCTATAAATAAGCTAAGTATTTCAATTCATTTCCTTTTCGCATTTCAATTCTGCATTTCTTTCCTTTACTTTATATTTTTCTTTCATTTCTGTTGATTAAGAAAAGACAAAAAAAAGTATAAAATAGAAAAGATAATTCTTGACTTGTAGGTACACGATCTCGCGTATGGCGAGACCATTTCTGAATAATTTGGCATGTAGCCAAGGACCATATGTTGTTGGTGTACCTCAAGGACAAGAATATCCAAAAAAAATCTAAAATCAAGAAAAACCAAAAATATAATAAGCAAAAGGAATTGATGTGATTTTAGGAAGTGCGTAGAAACTGGTTAATTCCAAAGCCCACCTCCTTGAGTTCGACCCTGGCCTAAAAGTGACTATCTTAAAATTTGATTTAGCCTAGATAATAAAATTTTGATAAACTAGTGTAGATTTGCTTGTAGGTAATCACTTTCACTATATCCATTCCGACTCTAATATCACCTAATTAAATAACCCTACTCTCATTTTGATAATAGCCACCCTCCTCTTCCTTTTTCCTCTCCACCTCTCAACGCCACCACTTGCAACCCCTTGACGTGAACCCAACATCACCATCGCCAGAGTGGCTCCAATCCACCATCTCCAACCACCTGTTTTCTACGTCAACACCATCGGGGCTCTCCACTCAACTCGCCAGCCTCTTCCTCACCAAATGCCAGCATGTGCACACCTCACATGTCGAGCCGCGCACTCCTTCGTCAACCACGCTGTCCACACCACCAGTCACCCACGTGTAGCGGCCACCTTCGGCCATCTCCAATCATGCCGGCAAGTTCATCGCGATGCCCTTATCCCTGTCAATCTCCATCGAGCATCGCATAGCCAATGGTGCTCCCCCTCGTGCGCAAGGAGAGAGGGAGAATCCTCTGTTTTCCATTGAATTACTATTTACATGTGTTGCCATTGTGGGAGTTTGATTTTCCTTTAACATTTATTTTATTATGTGAACTGCAACTGGGCCCCTTTAGTTTGCTCTAATTAATTGGATGTCGAATTGCATGTTTATCTTCCCAATATATTAGCCTCTCACATATATTGCATGTTATAATATAATTGTGGCCAAATGTCTGACATCATGTTGGAATGATACAATGATAGATCTGCAAATTTATTGGGCTCAGTCTCCCTATAGATGCGACATCTTTACTGTGGTTTAATTTGAAATCTATTTTAATCTTTGATATGAGAATTTTCCACCACTTTTAACTACAATGTCATTATTTCTCTTGTCATTAGAGCTACAATATTTTTAAGTGAAAATCTTTTAGACCAAATAGCATCGTTGCTGAGGAGGCAACAGGCCTAATAAGCTTGCACACATCTTCTGTTTGCAGTGATGCTTAATTAGAGCTATATATTGACTCATCATTTTTTTGTGCAAGGTACATCTTTGAGGCAGAGGCGCACATAGTGGACACTCATTTTGGTGGACCTTGACGCCACCTGGAGGACAACAACAGGAGCCTGTGGGCCTTGATCCCACACATGTGAAGATGCATGAAGAAACATCTACGAGGATTCTGCCTCTTAGATTTCTGACTTAGCATATTAGAGTGGACTTTTTAGGATTTAGTCTAATTATTTATTTTCTCACCCTTGTAACTTGGGGCTAATTTTCGGGGGAGTGTCCCCAGCTTTTTAGAAACTAGGTTTATTATGTATGTAGGTAGTTAGTTTCTTTTGATTGCACATTTATTTAAAAAAAAAAATCTGAGCTACCTGATAGAAGTTGCATATCCATAGGTCAAACATCTAGGAGTGCTTGAGCAGCATCTAGATTTTTCTTACTCATTGCGTGCAATTCTACATCATATAGTGCTGGAGTAAGGTTTGTACTTCTTATCTTTCTGCATTAGTTATCTGCACATGCATTGCATTTAGACTTAATTTAAGGAGACCACTCAAATTGATTTGAAAAGATTAATCAAGTGGTCACATTAGTTTGAAAAGAGGAGAAAAATATACAAGAAGTGTTTGAACAACTTGATTGCGACTTTCAAAAGAAAAATCATTTTTTGCGGTGTGATGCACACTTCCTGCACTGAGCATGCACTATAGGCACTACACTAGGACTTGGACCCTTAAGGCTATAGCCATCGATCTCTTTATCGGTGTAAACCCTCCTATTTCGCTTTGTGATGGTGGTATTAACTTTTGCCCGAGTGACTTGATACTTTAAGGAGGGGGACACCTCTTAAAGGAATTCAAGGGTAGTTAAGAGGCACCATTAATGCATTGCCTCAAAGGAAGGGTTCACCCTACTTTCATCCCTTGGTTCTGGAGTATCTTTTTACTTGACCATTTGAGAATATCATTGCAACAAAGTGTACGCCTTTAGGGCACTCGAAGGTCAAATTAGGGTGTGTAATTGGATTGACAACTTGTTTGGACACCCAAAAGAACTAAAATGACCTCAACCTCTTTAACGGACATTGACCAAGAATCTCAAGTGCCTTATTTCTCTTATACCACTTACGTGGGAATGAAGAAACACTGCCTTAACTATATTTGGCCAATCTGAAAGGTTGGAAGAGGACTTAAAGTGATTTAAAGTGACAAAAGACCTTTTGCATTGTGTTAGCTTGGTGTATGCATGGTAGGCACTCTCTTGGAAGGAGTCTTGTTTTTAACCTGGAACCTGAGAGAATTATTAGGAAAGCCAACCAAGAAAGAAGAACAATGGCAGAAGAGAGACCAGAAGAAGAAATTAGGGTTGGTGAAAATTAGAGAACCTTGAGAGACTATTTCCTCCATACAACTCACTAAGCCCTACCTATCCGAAGACCTGGAGTGGATAATCCTTATGATATCAAGAGCAGCACCATATCTTTGCTTCCCTCTTTCTATGGTACTGCTCGGGAAGATCCCTATAGGCATCTTGAGGAATTCACCAAGGTCTGTTCCACAGTGAAACTCCAGGGCTTTAATGATGAAGCCCTAATGAGAACCTTATTTCCTTTCTCCTTAAAGGATAAGGCCAAGCACTGGTATCATACCCTCGATGCAAGGGTAAATGATTAGGCCACCCTTAAGGGAGAATTCTTGAAAAAGTACTTTCTTATGAGTAAGATCAATCATTACAGTAGAGAGATTATGGGTTTCACAAGCAGGAAGGGGAGCAATTTCACGAAATGTGGGAGCACTTTAATGACCTGCTTAGGTTGTGCCCCCACCATCAGGTGCCAAGATGGCAATTGGTCGAGAGGTTCTATAACAGATTATCTGAAAGGCACAGGCAAACCATCGTTGTAGCTTGTGTTGGAACCTTCATGACCAAAATTGAGGCTTAGACTTTATTTGAAACATTAAGTGATAATTCCATACACATGTCCTCTTCCTATTAAGAAAGGAAACCATCAATCCTGCAGAGGAAGATAGAGGCCTACGAAGTCAGGGCTACTTAGGATTTGGCTTATCAAATTCAATTGTTAAACAAAAATTTTGATAGGCTTTTAATAAACCTCGACATGAACCCACAAGTAGCCTCTATTTTTTAGGCTTCAAGTGAATGCTCCATTTGCCAAAGCACTACACATGCCACTACGGAGTGCCACTTGGAAAATCAATTCCCTAAGTTGATTTAGGTCAACCTGAATGCGGCCCAAGGTTACTGACCACCCCCTCATAATAACCCTTATTCCAATACCTATAATTAGGGGTAGTGGAACCATACAAATTTTTCATGGAAGCAAGGTGATGCTTCCAACTCAGGGAATGCAAGACTTCAACCTCCCCAACCCGTATACCAACCATCCTATACAAACCCTCCTCAAAACAAACCCTCTGAGATGGATGAACTAAAAGCCATGATGAAAGCGATGCAAGAGCATCATAATATGGTCATCCGATCTCAGAATAAGATGATCACTGATATGTAATCCCAAATTGGTCATCTTACTAAGGTAGTTAGGCAGCAGGATCTAGGGAAGTTGCCTAGCTCATCTGAGGAGAACCCAAAGGGTAAAGGGGTCATATTCAGGGTGCATGCTCAAGCTGTGACCATGTTGAGGAGTGGAAAGAATATTAGCAAACCTGATAGCATTCCTACGGTCACCTCTCAGAATTCCCTTGCTACATCGAACCTGACCTCCATCCTCACCAAGGAAGAGCCACACTGCCCTCCCTCGGTTGAAATCACTCAACCAAAGGATGTCGTCCTTCCACCACCCCTGTCCCGACATGACAACCCCTCCACTCAAAAGCCGAGGGTGCCCTATCCTGAGCACCTATCTGCTCCTAGGGAACCTTCTGTTCACTCATCTAGAGCCAAGGATAGGATGAATGAGATTATGGACACTTTCAGGCAAGTCCACATCAACTTGCCTTTATTGGATGCTATAAAACAGATCCCATCCTATGCCAAGTTTCTAAAGGAATTCGGATTTGAAGATTGTTCTTAGATTAAGGTGGTTGATGAAATCGTTGAAGAGGCTACTCCAGCACTCAATTGTAGAGATCCCCTTCAAATGGTCATTTCTAAGGACCATCCTCCAATTATTTAAGAAAATGAAGGGGATATACCCGAATTAGAAGAGTTGCTGTGATTACACACAGAGTCTCTGTCCCTACCCTAGACCATGAAGGTAGATCCGCTACTTGAGGCAGGGACATCTCAACTTATACCCTCAATCCAAAAGGCTCTGAGTTGGAGCTTAAACCTCTCTTGAGCACACTAAAATATGCTTTCCTTGGCCCTAATGACACGCTCCTTGTCATTATCTCATCTGCAGTATCTGAACTGCAGGAGGGAGCACTGTCGAGTGTTTACAAAGGCACAAGGAAGCTATTAGTTCGTTGATAGCGGATATTAAGGGTGTTGACCCCTCCCTCTGCATGCATCATATATACACAGACGGGTCTGTGAAACCTTTTTGAGACATATAGAAAAGGCTAAACCCCAATATGTAGGAGGTTGTTAACAAAGAGATTTTGAAATGGCTGGTTGCAGGCATTATCTATCCCATTTCAGACAGTAAATGGGTTAGTCAAATACATGTGGTGCCAAAAAAGGCAAGAATCACTGTAGAGGAAAATGACCATGGAGAGTTGGTGACCACAAGACCCTTAACTTGCTGGAGGGTCTACATTGATTACTGCTGTTTGAACACGGCTACCCAGAAAGACCATTTCCCCTTGTCATTTATTGATCATTTTTTGGAAAAACTAGTGGGGAACAAGTACTTCTGTTTCCTTGATGGGTTCTCTAGGTATAATCAGATAGCAATCTTCCCTAATGATCAAGAACATACCACCTTCACAAGTCCGTATGACACATTTGCATTCCGCCGAATGCCATTCGGGTTATGTAATGCTCCTACCACATTCCAACGATGTATGATGGCTATCTTTTCTGACATGATCGACAAGTTTGTAGAGATCTTCATGGATGATTTCTCCATTTATGGCTCATCATTGGACTTATGCCTCTCGCACCTTGATAAAGTCCTAACTCGTTTCTAAGAGGCAAAGTTGGTGCTTAGCTAGGAGAAGAGCCATTTTATGGTTCAGCAGGGCATTGTTTTGGGGCATGTAATTTCTGAGAGAGGATTAAAGGTGTATAAAGCCAAAATCGAGTCCATCTCTAAACTTCCATCTCCCACCAATGTTCATGAAGTTAAATCTTTTCTTGGCCATGCTAGATTCTACAGGTGCTTTATTAGAGATTTCAGTAAAATCTCTAAGCCACTCTGTGACCTGTTAGCGAAGGATGTTTCCTTCGATTTTGATGAGAGGGGAGAGGCTTTCTAAGTCTTGAAGAAAACCCTTATTGCTGCATCGATTCTCCAAGCACCAGATTGGGCCCTCCCATTTGAGCTGATGTGCGATACTTCTAATTTCACAGTGGGAGTGGTCTTAGGTCAAAGGATTGATAGTAAATGTCATGTTTTGCATTATGCTAGCAAGACCCTTACGGACCCTCAGCAAAACTACATGGTCACTGAAAAGGAACTTCTTGCTGTAGTATTTGCTTTGGAAAAGTTTCGGTCTTATTTATTAGGATCCAAGGTTGTGGTGTTCATTGATCATTCTGCTTTAAAAGACCTTCTTGCTAAGGACACCAAACCTCATTTGATTCATTGGATTCTGCTACTCCAGTAGTTTGAACTGGAAATTAAAGATAAGAAAGGAGTTGAAAATGTGGTAGCAGATCATCTGTCTAGGATCCCTATTGACGCATCAACCCCTGGTAGTGGTATCCGGGAGACTTTTTCCAATGAGTCTCTGATGGCTATGGAGGCCAAAACTCCTTGGTTTGCTAATATAGTGAACTATCTGGTCACAGGCTTTAACCCCAGTACTTGGGACAAGCAGAAACGAGACAGGATTCTTGCCGAAGCTAAATTTTATCACTGGGAGGAACCTGAGCTATTTGGACTAGGCCCTAACTAGTTATTCCGTCGTTGCATGCCTGACGAAGAACAAAGGAGTGTTCTAAGTTTCTGCCATTACCTCCATTGTGGAGGGCATTTTAGTGGGAAAAAGATTTCCCATAAGGTTCTTCAATCTGGAGATACATATACGCATGTGGGCACATGTCTACGTTGACAGCAGATGGGAACCATCGGTAAAAGGGATGAGATGCCCTAACAACCTATTCTCCCTGTTGAGATCTTTGATATTTGGGGCATCGACTTCATGGGTCCCTTTCTTGTGTCCTTCGGATATGAGTGCATCCTTGTGGCCATGGACTACGTATCAAAATGGATAGAAGCCATACCCACATGGACCAATGACCATTCTGTGGTCTTGGATTTTGTTAGGGTTAATATCATTTCTTGGTACGAGTGCCCAAGGACTATCATAAGTGATGGAGGACCTCACTTTAAAAATGCGCACTTCACAAGACTCTCCAAAATTTGGGAGTCAATCACATGATAGCCACACCTTACCATCCCCAAACGAGTGGACAAATTGAAGTGTCTAATAGGGAGATTAAGCAGATTTTGGAGAAAACTGTTAGGCCCGATAATAAGGATTGATCGAAAAAATTGAATGATGCTCTTTGGGCCTATAGGATAGCATATAAGACTCCCTTAGGCATGTCACCTTTCCATTTTGTCTATGGAAAAGCATGTCACCTTCCCATTGAAATCCAACACAAATCTTATTGGGCTATTAAAAATGTCAACTTAAACCTAGATAAATCGGGTAAGGCATGCATGCTGGAGTTAAGTGAGCTTGAGAGGCATTGCAAGGAAGCATACAAAACCTCTCAAGCTTACCACAAAGGTCTTCCATGATAAGCACACCGTTAGAAAGACCTTTAAGCCCAACTACTGGGTCTGGCTTTTCACTTCCAGAATTAAATTATTTCCTGGAAAGCTTAAGTTTCGCTGGGATGGGCCGTATGTTGTTATTAATGCTTTCCTTCATGGAGCAGTTGAAATTCAAAACCCCAATTTTGGTGAGAGCTTTGAGGTAAATGACCAGCGACTTAAGCCTTATGTTACTCTTTTAGATGGTCAGTGTTTGTGAATGCTTGATAGGGTTTTAAAAAGTTGCATTGTAGTACAGTTGCAAAAGCGTTCAAAACAAATATAATTTATTACTCGAATTTTAATGTCTGAGGTCGAACACAAGGAGTAAATTAGGGTTTAGAAATCAAGATCACAACTTGAGAATTTCAAAGAATATAATATGCAATAAGATCAATGTTATAGTGCAAAAAGGTAGGAATAAATGTAAGCACAAAATATTAAAGAAATCAATGTATGTGAATAAACACAAAATTGGATGTCTAATTTGTGAATTAGATGCCTTAAAATGTGGATGCTACAGTGCTTGACTCTTTTTTTCTCCTTCTTCTTTTCTCTATCTCTGGCAGTTGCTTTCAATCTTCTTTCTTTCTCTTCTTTATCTTCTTCAGATTCCTTGCCTTAGCCTTTCTCTTCCTCTACTTTCTTTTCTGTCTCGGCTAAATTTAGCTTCTTCTTCCTTCAGTTCCTTCCTTCTCTTTCTTTCTCTGCCTTCCTTGCTCTTTCCTTCAACTCCTTCTCTCTGTAGCAGCCCTTAGCTTTTTGGCTTCTTCATTAGCTTCAGCTTTCTTCTTCCTTCTTCGTTGGCTGCCCTGCCTTAGCTTCTCTTCGACCTTGTCTTCTCCTTCCTCTGCAGAGCAAAACCTATCCCCTACTCGCGCAAGCTCTCTTCTCTCTTTTCTCTCTTGGGTTCGCTCTCCCAGAGCCACTTCTTTGGTAAATCGGGTCGAATACGTGCCCAGGACTAGGTCCACCGGTGTGCGGTGGTGGGTGAGGTGTGCTGGTCAGGTCGAGTCACCAAGTCCGCGGGGGGTGGCCATGGACGAGGCGTCAGGTTGGGTGAGAGGGGACCTCACCTCGTGAGTTGGAGGTGATAAGCCACTGGTAGAAAAACAATTTATGCGAGCATGGTGCTTCTTCCAATTCTGAGGTGGGACTATCTTCCCACCCTCCTCGCGCGCGTCTGCAGCAGAGATCCTCTCTTTGATTTCAGTAGTTGCTATGGCTCTTGGCTTCAATTGGAAGACTGGAGTTGTTCGCGAGAGTGTCCTACGTAGCCTGGGACACGAGCCTGGAGCGGGCAAAGCCGAGAGCAGTTGCAAGCTTGCTTCAAGCTTCGCTTCAATGGCAGATGAACGTCTGCACCTGAAAGCACCAAGACAGCCTTGCGAACACGTTAAAATGCTTAGGGAGCTTCACCATGGTGCGGCGAATGTGCAGAGATGGTCGACGTGGCATGGGAATGCTTGTGTGAGTGTGCCTAGGGCACACATGGCCATGTAAGTGGGTGTGTTCGAGGTTGTGTTTGGGTGAGTGGCGAAGTGAATGGAGTGAGGGGTTGTGATCAGGGAGGCAGGGCAGTGCTTATGGACCAGTTGGCGAGAAGGGAGGTGGTCTATGGAGGTGGAGCGAACTTGCCGGAGTGGTGGCTAGAGATGAAGGGATGATGGTGGTGGAGTGCGGCAGTGGTCGTTCGAGGGAATTAAGAAGGGGAAAAAGGAGTATAGGGTGAGAGGACTTATCTGGAACTGAAGAGATGAAGGGGGAGGCAGGAGCGATGTTTGTGCGTATCGCCGACGCTGGACATGAAGGTGCTCTGTGAGGGAGGTCAACGAGGGCGAAGGGGAGGCAGGAGCGTAGGCGGGTGCGGCGCGACGCGGACGAGCGAGAGGAAGAGGAACCTGCCACCAGTATTGTGACTAGGTGATGAGGGAGAGTAGGAGGCGTCATCGGAGCTTGATGTGCGAGTCGGTCGGAGGAGAAGAAACGAATTTGAGGGGGTTCTCCGGCTGATTTCAAGCTTAGGAGATGCAGGTCAATTTGGGGCCTCTTAAATAGGCCCTGGAGGTTAGGTTTGTACTTGGAAGCCAAGCTTCCAAGCATGACAAGTTCACCGGTAGAGGAAATTCGAGAGAGGCCCGAATCTCTCATGCTTTCGCATGAGAGATTGGGTACCAAATAGGGCTTCTAATTGGGTTCACCCTGGAGGAGATTTCTCAAAGAATCTCCCTTTCAATTTTGAAGGGGATTCTCTGAGAGATTAGGGAGAAATCGCCCTTTCAAGCTCACCGGAGTAGGATTCCCTCCACTATAATGGCAGAGGGACCTAACTACAAGGAACGAAGAAGAATGTAGGGGGTCGATTGTAAGGGTTTTTGAAAGATAGGGGTAGAAATGTAATTGAGCTGGACTTATTTGCAAAGTGGGTCAAGATGAATTCCCCTTAAGTCCAAATTTTGGTAAAAACCTAATTTGGACCTAAGGAATTCAATGGTGAGGTTGGATTTTGGGTTTGACCACGTTTGACTGGGCAATTTATGCAAAAATCTAATTTACGGCAAACATTTGTCTAAGACCCCATTTTAGGTCAAAATAGGCTCCAATGGCCAAATTGAAGGTTTTAAACCCTAGAGAATATTTTTCTATGATTTTTGGAGGATTTAGGTGAATTTTATTATGACCATAACCTTGTTTAATCAAGCGAGTCTGTTTTAGGGTTACAAGAAGTCATTTAATTCCGAGAATTCACACGAACCCTTTTCTGTTTGAACCAACCCACTTTTTATCTTGTTAAGATCATTTGACCTGTGTTTAGCCCTTGAGAAAACCCGTTGTTATACTGCAATGGTAAAATTACAGTTTTATCCCTTGTTTCTTACTTTTCTCTCAAAATGGTTATTCATTGAATTAGGACCTCCAGTTGATTATGTAGGAGCTTTCTTTCTCTTTTATGGGTCAAAATAAGCTAGTTAGGGCTCATGATGGTGTTCCCATCATACCCCCATGCCTACCTTTTGCTAGTCCCATAGCAAAATTTTAAGGTTTTAACTTTGATTCTAGACCATGAGTTCTTTGATGTTTAAAACTATGATAAGTGCTTTTTTTTTTCTTTTCATTAGGTTAGAATGCCGATAGTAGGCCTAGAGGTACTCGAGTACCAACCAAGATCTAGACCTGACCAGCTCTAGCCTCAGTCCGCTGCGAAGGTTTTTAAGGCCCATAAGAACTATCCTAAGGTTCGTTGGACTCCGCGGTTAATGCACCTATGCTTGTAACATATTTTAGCCTCGGTTCAGTTTGTAGTGCATTTTTGTAAGAGGCAGACGGAGGATTTTCCTTGTTTGGAGAGTTTTCTCTCTCTTTTCTTTTTATTTCTAGCTTCGGATTGGCTTCTCAACATGGTCTGTATCAGATTCCTAGTCCCCATCATCAATCCTCGAAGGGTCCCTAACAATCGATGCTTCGTGATAGCACCATCCATGGAAACCCCCATAAGCCTGGCTTTCGAGATTTTGAGATAATCCCGCCCATGGTGTTATGTAGCTAAATCCAGACCCTGGCAATCGACATTTCGTGATAATGCCACCCATGGCATCTGAACTAGCATAGGGTGCTTACATGCCCCCAGTAGGATATGTAAATATCCTAGGAGACAAGCATCGAGGAGACGATATGTTATTGCGCATCCTCAAGAGGAATTTCCCACCTCTCCACGTCGGGAACTCGTCCAAATCAACTTGTGTTGATTAGCCTCTCCTAGTCTAGGTGACTTTTTTCAGAACAGTTTAAACGTAGTTGCATGACTTTGATACTTATGCGCACTGAACCAGATTGTGTGTGGATTGAGGTGCTTAGGTTACCGAGCTCCGCAAACCAGAGGTCAGTTAACGAGGTTGAATACTCCCTAATCCTTAGACCTAATACTTAAGCTTCGCATTTTCCCCAACCTCTTGAGGACTATCCAGATCTTAGCGGATACTTGAACTTTTAAGCCTAGGAGTCTAGCCCAAGAGGCCTAAGATCAGTGTTCTTACTAATCTCTTTTGTGTTTCATTAGCACTTTTTCTTTCAATTTCTTTTTCTTGATATGGTCTAGAACTTAGTTAATCCCTTAATTTCGTACTAATGACTATCTCTTCTTTTTATTTTGTACTCCTTTTTTAACATTTTTCACTTTTCCCCTTTTTCTCCTCATGATTTGTATGGCCTCAAAATTTTCTCTCCCTCAGAATTTTTTTTTGTTCTTTTTCAAGAATTTTTTCATTTTTTGGTGTTTTTGTGATATGTAATTTTTTTGTTGAAACCTTTTCTTGTGAGAGAGTTTTCACAGCGTTTTGCACTTTCATACCCCCCCATGCCTATGATTTACAATGTCCCCATTGTAAATTAGGTGGGTTCGAGTTCAGCTTAGATCATTCATTAGAACAGGTGTTAGGTGGGCGAACAGGTCGAGGTGACTGTTGTGGACGATTTCAAACTCGAGTATGGGTACCTGAGGTGGGGTCGGCTGTTCTAATGGATGAACCCTAAAGTGCAATATAATTCAGCATAGGAATGTGAAGAAAGGTTTCAGGTTTTTCAAAAATGATGGGTTGCCTCCTGTTAGGTGCTGAGTTTTATGCCATTGGCTGGGTGCAATGAGCTCAGGGAGAATGGAGGGTAAAGGATATCTCAGCCAAATTTGTATCAGTCAAGTCAATGAACGGTTTGAGTCTCTGACCATTTGCGATGAAAGGTTTTGAATCGTGGCTGAGTGGATTGATCTCAATGGCTCCATTTCCAAAGATTCGTCGGACGAGGTAAGGTCCGATCCATTTTGATCGTAGTTTTCCTAGGAACAGTTTAAGCTTGGCATCAAAGAGTAGGACTTTTTAACCAGGATGGAAGATCTTTCTGGATATGTGCTTGTCGTGAAAGGCCTTACCTGCACTTTGTAAATTCGTGAGTTCTCATACATGTCGTGGCGTAATTCATCGATCTCTCTCATTTGAAGCTTTTTGTGGGTTCCTGCCTTAGAAAGATCTAGGTTGCCGTTCTGTACTGTCCAATAGGCTTTGTGCTCCAATTTGATGGGGAGGTGACATGCCTTCCCGTACACCAATCTGAATGGAGATATATCTAATTGGGTTTTGTGGGTAGTCCTATAAGCCCACAAAGCTTCCGGAAGTCGGGATGACCAGTCCTTCCTGTTAGGTCGAACAGTAACCTGGAGGATTTTCTTGATCTCTCTATTTGATAGCTTAGCTAGACCATTAGTTTGGGGGTGGTAAGGAGTAGAGATTCGATGCGACACCCCATATTTGGTCATCAGTGGCTTGAACTGAGTGTTAGTAAAATGGGTCCCTCCATCAGAGATTATAGCATGTGGAATCCCAAATCGCGAAAAGATGTTCTGATGAATGAATTTGATAACCACCTTATGATCATTGGTTCGGGTCGGAATGGCTTCGATCCATTTGGACACATAGTCAACAGCGAGTAGAATGTACTCAAAGCCGTCTAAAACATGAAAGGGTCTCATAAAATCAATCCCCTATACGTCGAAGATTTCGCATATGAGAATCGACTGTAAGGGCATCATATCATGGTGGCTCATGTTGCCTAAGGTCTGTCAACGAGTGCATGACCTACAGTGATTGTATGCGTCCTTGAAAATCATGGGCCAATAAAAGCCACACTGGAGGACTTTTGCTATGGTTTTATGACCTGAGAAATGTCCACCGCATGCTTGGTCATGGCAAAAAATAAGATGTCCTGAATTTCAGCTTCCGTGACACATCTTCAAATGATCTGATTAGCATTGATGCGGAAAAGATACAGGTCTTCCTAGAAGTAATGCTTGTCATCGGAAAGCAATTTGTCTTTCTTGGCCTTCGGCCAATCAGATGGGATCTGATGTGATGCCAGGTAGTTTACTATATCAGCAAACCATGGAAGCCCTATATTGATAGTCAAGAGGTGCTCATCAGGAAAATGTTTCATAATGGGTCCAAAAGGGTTGATGATCTCCGAAGGAAGGCCAGACAAGTGATCAGCTATCACATTCTATTTTCTCGCTTTGTCATGAATATCGAGGTCAAACTCTTGCAACAGCAAGATCCAGCAGATTAATCGAGGTTTCGCGTCCTTCTTCGCAAGGAGATGCCTTACAGCTGTGTGATCCAAGTAAATGATAACACGGGAACCCAGGAAATATGATCTGAATTTTTCAGGGTAAATACTACAGCTAGTACCTCTTTCTTTGTAGTCGTGTAGTTACACTGAGCCTCGTCAAGTGTCTTGCTAGCATAGTAGATGACCACGGGTTTCTGATGCAAAAAATCGTGTGATTTGCAAAAGCGGGTTTTTAATGTCGTTGTAACATGCGAATTTGCATACGCTTTTAAATTTATATTCCTAGATAGGGGAGTATCTAGGGTCATCCAAGGAGGTGGGTTGCTTGCAAATCAACTCTCTTACTTAGAAAATAAATCTCAACTTTCTTTTTGGTATTTTAAATATGTAATTTTTTTTGTTTTGAAATGATAAGGGCAAAATGCCAATTGTGACGGGAAGTACTAACACCTATAATTACTCAGCTAAAACTTAAGAGAAAGAAAATGTCCACTACCTAAGCTCACTCTAGGCAAGTGGAGGCCTAGAGTAATTAGGGAGTGGAAGTGAAACAAGTGCTAGAACAAAGGTAACAATTGTAATAAGAAATTAAAAAGAAGGCAATTCAATTAATCAGAATTTGTGTTCTCTACAAAGACAAGTAGAGGAATGCTTCCACTAGAATTGAAAAATATAAAAGAAATAAAAGAAACACAAATCCTCTTGCAAAATCTGGTGAAGAAGGGATTCTTCTTGCTCGAAGCCTAGCTGCTCCTTGGCTTTAAAAGAGGGTCTCCTTCTTCTCCTTCCTTGAAAGCTCCTCCAAGGTGGATGCGACCACCTTCAATGCTCTCCTCCAAGGGTGGGCATGCAACACCCTCAAGCTTTCCTCCAAGGTGGCATGGACCACCTTCAAGAACTCCTCCAAAGGTCTTCCTTGCCTGGCTTCTCCTTTGGCTGGTGTGGGCACAAGAGAGAAGGGAAGAGGGGAAGGCACCAAAGGGATATAATATCCCCTTAATCTTCTTCTTCTTCTTCTCTCTTGGGTGTGGGCTCTAGGTAGAATATGAGAGGAAATTTGCTAGCCAAGGATGGTTTGAATGGTGGTGGGTAGTGGTCTTTTTATAGGGTAGGATGAGGGGTTAAGGTGACTCTTGAAATGGAGGGCTAAGATGGGAGGATGGAGGCGGTTAGGTGATCCTAGGGTTAAGGATGGTTGGCGCCACCTAAGGGGTGTAAGGGGGGTGGTTATGGGTGGCCAAGGGACACCTAAAAGTGGTGCCAACCATGAAGAGGTGCCAAGGGTTGGCACCAACTTCTTGGCTTCTAGAAGGGGGGATTATGTGGATGGTGGAGATGGGTTTAAGGGAAGATGTGTGGTGGAGATGAAGGGGGTTTTTGGAGGGAAAAAGTGGCGCCAACAAGGAGGTAGTTAGGGTGGTTTTGGCGCCACTTTAAGGTGTCTTTTGGAGGTAGTGGATAGGCTAGGTTGGCACCAAGTAGGGTTAGCTTATGTGGAGCTTAGGTGGAGCTAGTTGGTGGAGTTGTTAGGTAGGGTTTTTAGGTGGTAAAAGCCAAGGAAGCTAGAGCATAGCTAAGCTAAGCTAGCTTAGCTAATGGTGGAGTAGAGGAGGAGGTGTTGGAGCTAGGGTTTGGAGGGAGGAGCTGGATCTGAAGAATCTGGAACTAAAGTGGAGCTGGCAGCTACTGAAGAGGTCAACATGGGGCTACTCTAGCTGGCTTAGCTTGCTAGTTCTTTGCTAGCTACTAAGCCAAGCTAAAGTGAGCTGGCTTTTGTTGAATGGAGCTGAGGTGAGTTGGGTCTGGTGCTTTTGGGGAGGATTGAGTTGGTTGAGACAGCTGAGGTAGTTTAGCTCAACCAAGTTGAGCTAAGCTGAATCCCTGGGAGCTAGACTTGAGCTTCCTGAGCTAGGATGTGTTCTTCTTCAGCTGGCTGGAGTTGAGTGGAGCTAGATGTAGCTGGATCTGGGTTGGGGTGAACTCTAGTCAACTCAGCTGAGCTAGCTAGAGCTCCCTATGGACTAGTGGGAGCTGAGATGAGCTAGACTTGACTAGGTTGAGCTGAATCTGAGCTGACTTGAGCTAGGGTGAGCTAAGATGAGCTTTCTTGAGCTATCATTTAGCTAGGATTAGCTGAATGGAGCTGGGATGAGCTAACCCTAGTCCAAGTGAGCTAGGTTCTAGCTGTGGTGAGCTGGATCAAGCTGAGTTCCAGTTAGTCTGAGCTCCTCCTTCAGCATTTACCTTCTTGGGTGCTAGGGTTTTAGAGATCTGTATATCTGTTCATCCCTAACACTCACAAAAACACATTAAGACAACAAAAGAAAATGCAATGCATGACTAACCTAGTTAATGCCTAAATGCAGCCCAAAAACCTGTTTGTGGAGCAAAACTCTAAGAGCTAGGTTTGTTTTAATGCAAAAGAATGATGATAAACTTTTGTTTATCACACCCCCATGCTTATCTTTTGCTAGTCTCTTAGCAAGACTTTAATTTTTTTTGGAAAATGGAATTTTTGGGAAGTCTAATTTTTTCAACTTTTGAGGAGAAAAAGATTAAGGTACCTTGGTTGATCTAAACACTGGAGGCACGATATTTATTAAGGACAAACATCGGGATTTGTTTTGGATCCAACCATTAGACAAAACGGGATCAATATATCCTCCAGAAAATTCACAAATTAACCCCTTGTTAATTCAGATGACTTGAAATTTTTGTTTTTAGGATTTTTCTGGCTCAAGAATCTGATTCGCAACTTGCAAAATCCTTTAAAACCTTTGTCCGTGCTTGTGAAAAGCCAACATTTATAAGGGCGTGTTAATTTAATTTATTTTTATTTTATTTCTTTTCTCCCCCATGCTTATTTTTAGCTTAGTCTTACAACAGATGTGTCGGGATCATCATTCCCATTACCAATCCTCGAGGGGGCTCTGGCACTAGTACTTCGGGATAGCACTGTCCATGACACCACCCAAGAGCTCACAACCCCAAAACACAATGTGGTGTAAAGGGGCGCTCCAAGCAAACTCAAGATCTTGCTCCGACACTATAGGTAGAGCATCGTCCAAGACACTTGAGCTGCTAAAATGCGCTTTAATTCTCCGTCTAAAGATATGAAACATAGATATGGAGCAGCATCGAGGTGGAAACATGTTGACATCGCATTCTCATAGGAGCATTTTCCTCCTTCTCGACGGTGGAAACTCAAACCAATGATCTGCTTCAGACTTTTACTAAGTCCAAATAAGGGAGTTTTTCAAATTTTTAGTTGTTTTTAAGTGTTGGCTTGTGTGTGAAAATTGACACAAGAAGTTCCTCAGAACATGAAAGCTTTTGAATCAGAAACTAAGCAAAATACTTTCCACAATACAAAATAGGATCAAGTCACCTGAACTATCATGAGTTCAGGTGGAATTTTTAGACAAGGATATCTGATCTAGTCTAAAATAGACCCAGAAATTCTAATCATCAGATCTGCATCCTCATCCCTAGTTTGTTAAAGATTAAATCCCATTGTGCCAAAAGTGAGTTTTTCAACCTTAGTCCCGATTTCAAAATTTTTCCGCAAAAAGTTTTCAACATTTTTATATATATATATATTTTGCGTATGCAAGCAGGAAAATAAAATAACTAAAGAAAAATGAATGTTTTCTTTTTTAAGGTTTTGAAAATGCTAAATCGATCGTCAAATTTAAAAACACCCCCTCATGCTTAAGATATGTAATGTCCTCATGCATTAGGAGGGAAAAGGGATCACCTTAGTGAAGGGCAGCCGATTTTAGGATGGTCAAAACCTGAAAGAAGATGGAAAAAGGAAAGCAGGAAAAGAAATGATGGGTTACCTCCCATCCAGTGCTATCTTTTACGCCATTCGGCCGGGTGTAGTGTGCATTAGTGATCAAAGGTGGCTGGCTTAATAAAATTAAAAGATTCAGACGGAAGATTAGGCATATGATCGAAATAGGGCTTTAAACATTGGCCATTGACTTGAAATGTTGAATTAGTTTTTGGATCAAAAAGATCAACAGTGCCGTATGGATATGTTTTATGGACAATAAAGGGGTTGATCCATTTAGATTTTAATTTGCAAGGAAAAAGGCGTGATCTCACATCAAAAAGCCAAACGCGTTGATTAACATCAAAGTGTTTCCGAACAATATGTTTATCGTGAAATTTCTTTGTTCGGCTTTATAAATCCCTACATTTTCATACGAAAAATTAAGTAATTCTTCCAATTCAGTTAATTGTAATTTTCTATGGATACCGGCGTCAGATAAATCCATGTTGAATTGTCTTATTGGCCAAAATGCCCTATGTTCTAGTTCTACTGGGAGATGGCATGCCTTCCCAAATATCAGATGGAAGGGAAACATGCCGAGTGGAGTTTTAAACGCAGTACGGTAGGCCCATAAAGCGTCGTCCAATTTGGTGGACCAATCTTTACAGTCAGGCCTAACTGTCTTTTGTAAAATATTTTTAATTTCTCGGTTAGAAACTTCAGCCTGGCCATTAGTATGGGGGTGATAAGGTGTGGAAATTTTATGATTCACCCCATATTTAGAAAGGTGACAGAATTGTGAGTGAGTGAAATGTGAACCTCTGTCACTGATAATGGCTTTTGGTATGCCGAATTTTGAGAAAATATTTTTCTTAAGAAATTCGACAACCACACGGTGATCACTAATGCGGGTGGGTATTGCTTCTATCCATTTTGAAACATAGTCGACTGCGACTAGCATATATAAATACCCACCAGAGTTGATGAACGGTCCCATGAAGTCGATGCCCCAAACATCAAAAATTTCAACCTCTAAAATAGGATTAAGGGGCATCATATCCTTCCGAGTCATGTTGCCGATGCTCTGGCAACGCACATAGGACCGAACAAAGTCATGAGCATCTTTGTGCAAGCTGGGCCAATAAAATCCCGCATTAAGGATTTTAGCTGCAGTTTTCTTGCCCGAAAAATGTCCACCATAGGCCATTGAGTGTCAATGTGTCAAAATATCATGGATTTCAGAATCAGTACACATCGTCGAATGATCTGATTGGCACAAATGGTGAAAAGGTCAGGCTCCTCCCAAAAATAGAATTTAATATCAGCAAAGAACTTATCTCGTTTGTTTTTGGCCAATCAGCGAGGATTTGTTCTGTTGCTAAATAGTTTGCTAAATAATTCCCGCAAGGGGGAATCAATGGGAGAGATGTTGAGGAATAGTCAACACTTAAATGAAGAAATAAGACAACTTAGCTACAGGCTTCCCAATAATCCTGATCCCTACCCAATAAACCATGATTATGAAAATAATTCTGAGGAACCTAATGACAATAGGGATCCAATTTTAGGTAGCCATCACTTAGACCTTCCAATGAGACACGGCCACTAGAGGATAATGATCATAGTGATTATCCACCTGAATTATATTGCAGTCAAAAGCAAGGGAAGATGGTATCTCTTGAGGACCTTGACCCCAATGACGGTATTCTCCTTACCCCTACCAACCCGGGTCAAGGTTATATTGTTCCTATCACTTCCCCTCTTGATTATTTGATGGAATCCCATTCTACTCTTAATGAGCCTACTCCTGACCCTCCACTTAGGGAATCAACACCTACCCTTCAATATTCTGAGGATTCAAATGCACCTAATGAAGGTGACCCTAAGGGAATAGAGGATGATCAATTCTGGTCTCAAGGATATGACGAGTCTAATTCTAAAGATGAGGATACCCTAATAGAGGAACCTGGACTGAAAATCTGGAGTGATTCACAGGAGAATTATTTATCATTTGAGGATTTACCTCCAGAGGGTAGAAATAATATGATTAAATCCAGATTCCTCGTTTCTTTTAAGAGTCATCCTCCATCAAAATAGGAGTTGATATTAGAGGAGGACGAAAAAAATAATGAGAAGTCTATGGGAGACTCTTGGGGACAAAACACATCAATTAAGGATTTATACCCCGAGAAGAATGACGAATTCAGTGATGTAGACTTTCTCCAAAATATTAAGACTGATCCTCCTTTAGAAATAATTGACGATACTGATCCAACTCCTAATGAATCACATATACACCTCGACAAATATTTCAGTGAACCAAACGAATCTGGGGATGAGCTGAATGATAATGATTCTTACATTTTGACCCTGCCATCAAAAAGTTATAATTTGGAGTCTACCCTTGATTCAAATATGACTCCGATCATTAATGCTAGGCAGGATAACTTGAAGTTGTCTACTACTGTTAGGGAGTGTACACAATCTAAATCATTGTTGGAATTGGACCTAACACCAACTAAACCCTCATTGGACTTAACCATTACCTTCCAACACTACAAACAACCCTTATACACCCTAATCGATCCTTGGCTCAAATCTCTACTCATGTACATTCTTTCTGGAGAATATATTAGGCCAATACATTCTAGGGTAGAATGGCGAGTATGGATTGATGCTTGTACTTTTACTCTCGCCATTCAAGGGTTTGAACTAATTATTTGTATATACTTTAAAACCCATCCTACTTTGGAGGATCCTTGTTATCCTCCACTTCTTCCATTTCGGGAGGTCCCTTTTCATATTCCGTTTATTACTCCTAGACCTCCCAAGGTAGCCAATGAGATTTTTTGTTTTCATTTCTTCTAGCGAGCATTTGGAATTACATTGCATCATCAGCTCGCGAACATCCGTGGTTACCTGTTTTCTAGGCCTGTACTGTTACGAATATTTTTAGGGCCTAACTTTGTTTGGTTGGAACCAGACTTATAGGTTCCTTCTTAGTCTGGCTGCTGATAGAAAATGCAGTGCTTGTTGGGAGGCAACCCAGCAAACTGTGTCAGGTAATATTTTTCCTTTCTCCTCCTATTTTAATTTTACAATGGGGACATTGTAGGATTTAGGCATGGGGGAGTGCATTTGCATTTTAGGAAGTATTTATGCATTTAGGTTAGTATATAAAAAAAAAAATTTTAGCTGAATGGGTTAGTCCCTAGCAAAATACCTTTGTTATTGGAGGTTCTTCTTCTGGAATTATTTCTTAAGTTTAGAATCCAGTGCATTTATTTCACGTGCACGTAGATTTGGTAATGGATCGTTGAGGAAAACCAATGAGCATTTATAAGTCTACTGAACCCTTGGACAGTTCATAGGGAGTCAAGCATACTATCTTTTAGTAGATCCTCCTCATATTTGTGAGAAGAAGTAGAGAGATTACTAGTGCGCTAAGTCTAGTGCAAGGACCCTTAAGTTTTGGATAATTAGATAATGATACTTCAGAGTTAGGCATAGTTTTTACTCTCTATTCCTGTGTACGTACTTTGAGTGAAATCCTAAGAGTTACCAAATAAGGTAGATACACAGAGATTGAGTCTTAATAAAGCTATAACTTGGGTGGATGGTTACGATAGTCCTTCATAGAGTCCTCAGCTGAAGGAGGGTAATAGTGTCAAAGGTCAGAAATATACCTGTCCTATCCATTCCTTCTCGATGCCGAGAATAGGCACTTCCACCAAATAAGCCACATAACTTCCTCTTGACCATCATCATCCCTAATAATGCCTCATAAATAAAAGTACATATCGTGTTGTGTTGATTGAAAAAGAAACAAAAACAAGAAGAAATAAAAAAAAGAAGAAAGAAAAAGAGAAAAAGAGGAAACAGAAAGAACAAAAGGAAGAAATAGTTATATTACAAAAAAAAAAGTCCAAGTGTATGATGTAACACTATTTCTGAGGCAGCAAAACACCTATCGCGTTCCACCAAATAAGACCCATACCTACCTTCTAGTATTTCTGATCACCTGAATATTGGTTGAGAACTCTAACTTAGTTGTAGAGTTATTAGGACTTTAATTGAAGTGTGGATGCCATGTGAGGCCACAAAATAGTGAGTACAATTTCTAAATCTGGCGAGATTTGTGATCTCAGAAAGAAAGAAAAGAGAGAGTGCCCAGGAATATCAAGAGAGCACAATTACGTAGCCTCTCTCAGAGTTGACTTGTCTAATAGTCTAGAGAGCTAGAGTCTGCAGTACTAGACTATATGTAGCACCAGTTGAGTGTATGCCACCAAATACAAATCCATTCAACTTGATATCTCCTACCTAAGCCAAACACTGGGGTCAAATTACAGATTATCATCTACTTTATCCCCGAGGGAAGTAGTTGCCTATCTCAACAGAAATATTTGCCAAGGGTGATGTATGAACTCCTAATGTGAATCGGCTCTTTCACTTGGATCTGTTACCTAGGCTATCAGCACTTCACATTTGTCTGGATTTCTAAAGTTTTGAAGTAAGAAAAGAAGAAATCTTCTTATTACTTCTATTATTTTTCATTTTTTCTAGGGACTAGCAAATCTTAGGCATGGGGGTATTCGATGAGTCCATTTTAATGGACTAATATTAATCCTAAGTACCTTTAATCGTACCTTGTAGGTGTGTTAATAATTATAATTAAGTTGTAGAAGAATAACATTCTATAACTTAATATGTAATGATTTTGTTATTTTTATGTGCAGGTATTATATTCAGAAAGAGCAAGGGTTGGGGAGCAAATTTCCCCAACAACCGAAGGAACTTTTCCCTTTCCTCCAGCCGTCTCCTCCAACGCTCGCTGGCCAAAAACAGAAAAGGGATTTGCAAATCCCTTGATTGGCGCACGCAGGGAGAGAGAGGAGTTAAAAAGAGAAGAGGCGGCGTGCATTGAAAATCTATCTTCCCCCTTACGGGGAACAATTCCAGCGTGCACTGTGGATGGGCATCTTCCCCGTGCAGGAGCGCGGCCTACTCTTCCTCCGTGCACTTATCTCCAACCGCTCTCCTCATCTCCAACCGCATCCTCCTTTCAGCGCTTCCTCCCTTCAGCACCAAGCGCAGCACTTCAACCCTCTGCAGGCGCTGCGTCTGCCCCTGCCAGCACCGCAACCCATCTGCCTGCCCGCACGCACCAAGCCGGGCCCCTCATCATCTCCCTCCAGCCACTACAGGTGCTCATGCCCTTCCTACCTTCAAGTGCCATCTGCCTGCCCGTGCGCACCAAGCCGCGCCCCTCATGATCTCCCTCCAGCCACTGCAGGCGCTCACGCCCTTCCTGCCTTCAACCGCCATCTCTCTACCCGCACGCACCAAGCTGCGCCCCTCATCTCTAGTGCCCCCTACTGCAGGCGCTCTAACCGCGTGCCCTGTTGCAGGAGCTCAAGCCCACACGCCATCTCCAGCGCCTCTCCCCTGCTATAGGCGCTCACGCACCGCACAGCAGACGCTGCACCGCTCACGCACCGCACAGCAGACACCGCACCGCTCACGCCCTCTCCGCCCGCGCACCTCTCCCTTCAACACCATCTGCAGGCGCACCGCTCCACCTTCCTATAGACTACACGCCAGCAAGCACGCTCCGCCGCCCATCTAAAACTGCACCAGCATGCGCACGCCCGCACACCAGCACTCGCAAGCCCTGCAGCAGCACCTCCACCTGCTGGTTCAACAGGTTAGAGCTCCGCCCACCACCGCCGGCCACCTTCGTCACCGCCGCTGCCACCACCGGAGAGCTCTCGACCTCGCTGTCCTCCTGAGCCTTACGATAGCCCCGAGGTTCTCTCTCTCGCGAGGACGAGAGAGGAAGAAAGCCCTGTTTTCCCACTAATTAAAATTTACATTCAATGCCATTGCCATCAATTTGATTTTATTATTATTATATTGTGGCAGAATTACGTTCAAACACTCATAGTTCTTTATAATTGCATGGTATTGATATTAACTAGCTTAAAGATTGATTTTGGGCTTAACTTAAGTACTAATTGTCTTTAGTACACGTCACGTGAAAACTGCATGAATTCATCCTAAATTTATTGAGGATTTCTGTGAGGAAAAATTATACTTATACCCTTATCTTTTTAGGTTATTGCAAATCTACATTCCTTCACATTTTAAGTCCTATTTGAAAAGGGATTTCACACTATCCGAAATAAAATTAAATAATTAAGTATTGATTGCATCATTGCCTCCCTGTGGACATGACCCGCTCTTCTACGAGTGGTTATTTTCATTATTTTTGATTAGTCGATTTTTCCACCACTTAAATACTATAACACTAAGCGAAAAGTCGTCTATCAAATATCAGCAAAGAACTTATCCCATTTTGTTTTTGGCCAATCAGCGGGGATTTGTTCTGTTGCTAAATAGTTTGCGATGGGTGCAAACCAAGGGAGGGTCATAGCAGCCAAAATGCTTTCATCAGGGAACTGATCAGGTGGGGTCATTATGTCATTCGTCATACGACGAGAGAGATGGTTGGCCACTACATTATGCAATCCCGCATTATCCTTGATTTCCAGGTCAAATTCCTGGAGCAGCAAAATCCAACGGATAAGGTGGGGTTTCGCATCTTTCTTTGTTAGCAAATATTTAATTGCTTAGTGGTCGTTATATACAGTGACATGTGACCCCAAAAGATATGATCTAAATTTTTCTAAGGCAAATACAATGGCAAGAAGTTCCTTTTCAGTAACCGTGTAATTCCGTTGTGCATCATCAAGAGTTTTGCAAGCATAATAGATCACAATGGGCTTCTTGCCAATTCTTTGCACTAGAACAGCCCCTATAGCAAAATCTGAGGCATCTGTCATTAATTCAAAGGGACTATTTCAATTAGGTCCCTATAAAATTGGTGCCTCAGTAACTTCTTTCTTCAATCTCAAAAAACTCTCCAGGCACTTATCATTAAAATCAAATGGCTGATCTTTAGTGAGTAGCTGACTTAAGGGCTTGGAGATTTGGGAAAAATTTTGTATGAATCGACGGTAGAAACCCACATGACCCAAGAAGGATCTGATCTGTTTGACAGTAGTGGGCGGTGGGAGCTTAGATATAGCATCTATTTTTGCTTTATCTACCGTGATTCCTTGTTTTGAAATAACATGGCCTAAGACAATACCTTCCTGGACCATGAAATGACTTTTTTCCCAACTGAGGACCAGATTAACTTCTATGCATTTTTGGAGAGTTCTTTCAAGATTTTTGAGACAATAGTCAAAGGAATCTCCAAAAATAGAGAAGTCATCCATAAAGACTTCTAAGCATTCACCTACTAGGTCTGAAAATATTGCAAACATATATCTTTGAAAAGTCGCAGGTGCATTGTAAAGATTGAAGGGCATCCTTCGGAAAGCAAAGGTTCTAAAGGGGCAGGTGAAAGTTGTCTTGTCCTGGTCCTCAAGATGAACCGCTACCTGATTATGGCCAGAATAACTGTCCAAAAAATAGTAAAAATCCTTCCCGGCTAATCGCTCCAAGATTTGATCAATAAAGGGGAGCAGGAAATGGTCCTTCTTGGTGGTAGTGTTTAATTTTCTATAATCAATACACACGTGCCAAGAAGAGGCAGTTCGAGTGGCTACATTCTCCCCATTATCATTAGTGACAACTGTTAGTCCAGCCTTTTTGCGCACAACTTGTGTTAGACTAACCCAGGAGCTGTTAGAAATGGGGTAGATGATATCAGCATCCAGCCAATTAATAATCTCCTTTTTTACCACCTCCTGCATAATAGGGTTCAAGCACCTTTGTGGTTGGCGGGAGGGACGAGAATCTCCCTCTAAATATATACGATGTGTACAATAGGACGGATGAATACCCTTAAGATCAGAAAAGGTCCAGCCAATAGCTTTTCGATATTTACTCAAAACTTGGAGAAGTTTGTGCTCTTGTGCCTCGGTAAGTCCAGAATTTATAATCAAGGGCAAGGTCAGATTAGGACCTAGGAAGAGATATTTAAGGGAGTCAGGCAAAGGTTTTAATTCCAATTGTGTTCCCGGCTCTGAAATAATTTCTTCTTTATGAGTTAGTGGGGAGGTGAGAGTGAAAGGGCCAGCTGGAGAGTTAGTTGAATGTATGGTTAGGGGGGAAGGGTGAGAAGAGGTGGATTGTTCAGGAACCGTATTGATGGCAAAATAGGAACCTAAATGGGAAATCTGCAAAGTTTCCTCTACAATGTTTTCTATTTCTAAATCCGAATCATTAAAGAAATATGGTTCTTGGAACCACCTAGAAGCTTGAAAAATGCCTAGGGTTACAGATTCACCACCACACATGATCTTCATCTTCCTAGAATCACAATCAATATTCGCGCGGGCGGTGGCTTAGAATGGTCTTCCAAGAATAGTGCGGGCAAACTTTAGTGCTTCTGGTATCTCTATGTCCTGGACTAAAAAGTCTACTGCAAATAGATAATTTTTGACCCGGACAAGAACATCCTCAACAATTCCCCTTGGTTTAATTCTAGATCGGTCGACTAATTGGAGAGTAACCTCAACAGGCTTTAATTCACTGATCTTAAATTCCTCAAAAACAATTGTGGGGATAAGATTAATTGAGGCACCAAGATCCGATAAAGCGTGATCAAATGAGGTATCATTAATGATAACTTGAATTAGGGGGGCGCTGGGATCTTTTCTCTTAAGAGGCAGTCAACTTTGCACAACTGAGCTGACTGTCGCCGGAAGGATCACCTTTCCTAAATTTCAGGGCTGCCTTTTCGGGGTACACAAATCTTTTGGGAATTTTGCATAGGTAGGGATGTATTTAATGGCATCTAGGAGAGGGATATTAATTTCTACTTGCCCAAATAAATCCATTAATTCCTTCTCAGTGGGCTTAGATTTCTTCTTTTTCTTATTTGTTGAAGAGTGGAGGGCTTGTGGAAATGGAGCAGGGTTTCCCTGTTTTGCATTAATTGGTTCCTAAACAATATAAGAGGGAGATGGGAAAGAGTTAATCTGTGTTTCATTAAAGCGGGTTTCTTTAATAGGCAGGTGATTGTGAGTGGTTTTCCCATTCCTCAAAGTAACTGCATTTGCAGTCTGGTTGTTTCTAGGATGAGGACGGGAAGTTTGACTGTTATTGAAACCTGGTGGATGCTGAGGTGCAGGTTGAATGGGTTGACTGGGATATCCACCTTGGAACTGATTCCTTTGATTATTTGGGTTGGGCATGGGTTGGGAAGGTAAATTCCCAATAGGTTGATGATCAGGGGTAACCTTAACTTGGTGTTGCAAGTTGGTAATCATGCGGGTTACTTCTGTCATCTGAGTTTGCATTCCTTGCAGAGTTTTCTTGACCTGATTGTTAATATCATCCTAGGATGGTCCAAGTTGATACATAGGTTGCCCATAATTCCCAAAATAGTTTTGTTTGGGAAAAGGAATCGGGTTCGGGTTTTTCCAGGAGTGACTCGGGTTAGTCCTCCAGTTTTGATTGAAAGTGTTGGAAGTGTTTCTAAATTGCTCCTGGAGAGCATAAATATTTTCCGTGGTGGGATCAAAAATATTTTGATCAAAATTCCCAGTCATTTCCTACGGGAAATCAGTTGACAATTGCTGACCAGCAGGTGTGGCATCAATATTGTGCAAATTTTCTCTTCGGAGAATGTGTGGAGGGTTAGTGTGTGGAGAGTGAACATGTGGAGCTTGTTTATTTGTGAGCTTTTCTTCCTTTTTCTTTTGGTGAATTTTCATTTGGTCAAGTCGTTGAGCTAACATATATAGATCATCTTGAGTGACTGGAACAGAGGTGGATTTAGAGTCAATTTCATGGACTTTGTGTCTGGGGTTTTGTGTTCTACCAAAAGTGTCCATTGAAGTCATGTTAAATGAGTTTTCACTCATTTCATCAAAGAGAAGATAGGCACTTTCGGCATCTTTGTTAAGAAAATTGCCCCCACATGAGGCATCCACAAATCGTTTCAATTGATCATCTAATCCATGATAGAAGCTCTACAGTAACAGCCATTGTGGAATTTCATGGTGGGGACAACTTCTTAGAAGTTCTTGAAATCTTTCCCAGGCTTCGTGGAGGCGTTCACCAATTTTCTGTTGAAAAGTCGTTATGGATCTTCTTAAAACATTTGTTCGACCGATCGGAAAAATTTTTTTTAGAAAAGCGCTTTTTAATTGGGGCAAGGTGGTAATAGGGCGCCCAACCATTCTAAACCAATGAGACGCTTTGTCTTTAAGAGAGAGAGGAAAAAGCCTCATTAACCACATGTCTTCTTGCACATTGCGGGAATGAGTGGCTTGAGCGAGGATAGTTAATTCCTCGAGATGACAAAAAGGGTCCTCTCTTGGAAGACCATGAAAATGTTTGATAAGGTTTAGAATGGCTAGTTTGATCTCGAAATCCCCTTGTGATATGACCACCCTTGGTCTTTCCTCATAATTTGAAGGATCATAGAAATCCTTAAGAGGAACGACAGGTTGTTGGCGAGGTGGTGGATTTTGCCCTTGGTTAGCTAGGTTCGTGACAGTCCTAGCTAAATCTTCTTGATTTTATTGTAGTCGAACCAAATGGTCAACCATTATGGCAAAGGGATTTGGATTTTGAGTTATAATTGGAGGGCCACCTGGCCCTGCTAGAATTTTCGGTTGCTCCAAATTAGGGAGGTGAGGGAGGGTGAAGTCAGCTTGTGGGTCAACTGATGGGTTAGAAGTGGAAGCAGAATTTTTTTGTCGGCTTCCCGGGTTTTCCATTTTTTAGAAGAGGAGGGAGAGGAAAATAATGATTTTCTACTGCGGGGGGCGAAATTAGATGGTCCCTCAAGGTGTGGTTTTTGGGACCGTCGCTCGTGCATGCACTGTTTTGGAAGAATTGGAGGGGAGGAGAAGAGAAAGAGATGAGAGAAAGTGTGCAATTCAAACAATCAAAGCTAGACCTAACTTAAGTGCGACTCCCTAACAATAAACCTAAGACTTGGTCTACATAGGAAATAAGTAATCAATGGTGAATACCTGTTCTGTCAACAAATCTAGCTAAGTTGCTTAAGGGGAGGTTTGGGCCCAAACATTTCCCAGGGAAAACCCCAGGTGCTTGTACAAACCCTTGCCTGGTCTTTTGACACGACCCCTCAGCCTAAACACCAGATATAGATGACAGAATTGGTATTAACTAAAGAAAACTTAAGACCTATATAGCAAGCCTAAGTTGATAAAGCCTTAGGGGTCAAGTTGCTATGAATTTTAGTTAGGTCTAGGATACTATAGTGCACACGAAATGTGGAGGGCGTTAATTTGGGTTATTGCCCTGTTATTACATTTTTTTTTGTGTGTGCAAGAATTGGAAAGTGGTTTCAATGCAAATCAAGTTGTCACACAATTTTTGTATTTATATCTTTTAGGATTCAATTTAATTGAATGTGTTTTAGGGTTTTTCTTTTTAAATGTTCAAACAAGTTTAAAATTCCACAATCAAAGGAAAAACATGTTGTATT
Source organism: Thalassia testudinum (assembly GCA_037157565.1). NCBI lineage: Eukaryota > Viridiplantae > Streptophyta > Magnoliopsida > Alismatales > Hydrocharitaceae > Thalassia > Thalassia testudinum. The sequence continues at coordinate 4,191,554 of JAZHRO010000080.1, forward strand.
GGTGATGATGTATTTCCTTTATGTTGTGGGACTAAAAAGCAAGAAAGAAACCCTAATTGGATTTGAACTCTAATACAGAAAATTACTACCAATGAATTCCTTTTAGGCTTTCTGAATAGGTAGTGGTCCAAACAATGCAACCAACACCACTACCTTAAGTAAAATCAAACAAAGATTCCAGAAAAAAATTTTTTAAGATTTGAGGAATTTGTTTGATAATTATTTTTAATTTTTATTTGTACTGGTGTCAAAGTCCAAAAATGATACCTGTGGGTATTTTGGATTTTTAAGTATTACCACTGACCTCAGAAAATTTTGGTGATTTTATATGATGTGTAAAATTTCACAAGGATTCCAGAAAGCTAAATTTCACAAAAATTGGATTAGTATAAAAATTCAAAAATTCACTGACAGTAGCAAAATAGGAAGATTGGAGGGTGTGACCCCTCTGCAGTCCATGAATTTTTAAAAACTAAATACAAAACCAATTGATCTGAAATTGGGAACATTTGTTTCTAACTTAATTTGGAATCATTGTACGAAATTTTATGATTTTAGGAGGCCTCTAGTGTTGGGAATTGATGTTTCAAGTCCGGACAGAAATCTGGACCCGAAAAGTAGAACACCAATACTTGAAATGAAGTGGTGTTAATAAAACATTCAAGCAAACAATGAATTTTAATGGACACCACTCCACTTAATTAAGATGTTTGGGATCTTGAAAGCCAATTTTAATAATTTTTTGGTAATTTTAATTAACTATGTGACCAGAAAAGTGAACCAACATGAAAATCCGCAGGAAGAAAAGGAACTTTGAGCTCTCGCTTCCCAATTCCCACTTTCCCGCTGTAGTTCCTGCACACACTAGAGAAAAGAGAAGGAAGGGGATGAGATCCACTTCAAGCAAGAGAAAGAAAGATTAAGCAAAGCCATGCCTCCTCAGCAATGACGCCAAAAATAGATGTGAAAAATTCGCGTGATTTGTAAAAGTGGGTTTTTAATGTCGTAACACGCGAATTCGCATACGCTTTTAAATTTATATTCCTTGATAGTGGGTATCTAGGGCCGTCCAAGGAGGCGGGTTGCTTGCAAATCAACTCTCTTGCTTAGAAAATAAATCTCAACTTTCTTTTTGGTATTTTAAATATGTAATTTTTTTTGTTTTAAAATGATAAGGGCAAAATGCGAATTGTGACGGGAAGTACTGACACCTATAATTACTCAGCTAAAACATAAGAGATAGAAAATGTCCACTATCTAAGCTCACTCTAGGAAAGTGGAGGCCTAGAGTAATTAGGGAGTGGAAGTGAAACAAGTGCTAGAACAAAGGTAACAATTGCAATAAGAAATTAAAAAGGCAATTCAATTAATCAGAATTTGTGTTCTCTACAAAGACAAGTAGAGGAATGCTTCCACTAGAATTGAAAAATATAAAAGCAATAAAAGAAACACAAATCCTCTTACAAAATCTGGTGAAGAAGGGAGTCTTCTTGCCCCAAGCCTAGCTGCTCCTTGGCTTGAAAAGAGGGTCTCCTTCTTCTCCTTCCTTGAAAGCTCCTCCAAGGTGGATGCTACCACCTTCAATGCTCTCCTCCAAGGGTGGGCATGCACCACCGTCAAGCTTTCCTCCAAGGTGGCGTGGACCACCTTCATGACCTCCTCCAAAGGTCTTCCTTGCCTGGCTCCTCCTTTGGCTGGCGTGGGCACAAGAGAGAAGGGAAGAGGGGAAGGCACCAAAGGGATATAATATCCCCTTAATCTTCTTCTTCTTCTCTCTTGGGCGTGGGCTCTAGGTAGAATATGAGAGGAAATTTGCTAGCCAAGGATGGTTTGAATGGTGGTGGGTAGTGGTCTTTTTATAGGGTAGGATGAGGGGTTAAGGTGACTCTTGAAATGGAGGTCTAAGATGGGAGGATGGAGGTGGTTAGGTGATCCTAGATTTAAGGATGGTTGGCGCCACCTAAGGGGTATAAGGGGGGTGGTTATGGGTGGCCAAGGGACACCTAAAAGTGGCGCCAACCATGGAGAGGTGCCATGGGTTGGCACCAACTTCTTGGCTTCTAGAAGGGGGGATTATGTGGATGGTGGAGATGGGTTTAAGGGAAGATGTGTGGTGGAGATGAAGGGGGTTTTTGGAGGGAAAAAGTGGCGCCAACAAGGAGGTAGTTAGGGTGGTTTTGGCGCCACTTTAAGGTGTCTTTTGGAGGTAGTTTATAGGCTAGGTTGGCACCAAGTAGGGTTAGCTTATGTGGAGCTTAGGTGGAGCTAGTTGGTGGAGTTGTTGGGTAGGGTTTTTAGGTGGTAAAAGCCAAGGAAGCTAGAGCATAGCTAAGCTAAGCTAGCTTAGCTAATGGTGGAGTAGAGGAGGAGGTGTTGGAGCTAGGGTTTGGAGGGAGGAGCTGGATCTGAAGAATCTGGAACTAAAGTGGAGCTGGCAGCTACTGAAGAGGTCAACATGGGGCTACTCTAGCTGGCTTAGCTTGCTAGTTCTTTGCTAGCTACTAAGCCAGGCTAAAGTGAGATGGATTTTGCTGAATGGAGCTGAGGTGAGTTGGGTCTGGTGCTTCTGGGGAGGATTGAGTTGGTTGAGACAGCTGAGGTAGTTTAGCTCAACCAAGTTGAGCTAAGCTGAATCCCCGGGAGCTGGACTTGAGCTTCCTGAGCTGGGATGAGTTGTTCTTCAGCTGGCTGGAGTTGAGTGGAGCTGGATGTAGCTGGATCTGGGCTGGGGTGAACTCCATTCAACTCGGCTGAGCTAGCTAGAGCTCCCTATGGACTAATGGGAGCTGAGATGAGCTAGACTCAACTAGGTTGAGCTGGATCTGAGCTGACTTGAGCTAAGGTGAGCTAAGATGAGCTTTCTTGAGCTATCATTTAGCTAGGATTAGCTGAATGGAGCTGGGATGAGCTAACCCTAGTCCAAGTGAGCTAGGTTCCAGCTGTGGTAAGCTGGTTCAAGCTGAGTTCCAGTTAGTCTGAGCTCCTCCTTCAGCATTTACCTTCTTGGGTGCTAGGGTTTTAGAGATCTGTATATCTGTTCATCCCTAACACTCACAAAAACACATTAAGACAACAAAAGAAAATGCAATGCTTGGCTAACCTAGTTAATGCCTAAATGCAGCCCAAAAACCTATTTGCGGAGCAAAACTCTAAGAGCTAGGTTTGTTTTAATGCAAAAGAATGATGATAAACTATAGTTTATCAGTTTCCCGTCAATTTTCTGCCCAAGTACCACTCCTACAGTGAAATTAGATCCATCACACATGATCTCAATGGATTTAGACCAATCAGGGGATTGCAGGATTAGGGCTTGGATAACTTGATCACGGAGGATTTCAAATGCTTGAGTGCATTCCTTGGAGATTTCGAAAGGTACATCCTTAGATAGCAGAGTGGTCAAGGGGCGCGCGATCTTTGAGAAATCAGGAATGAATCAATGGTAAAAATCGATGTGCCCCAGAAAAGATCGGATGTCCTTGATCGAGCTAGGCATAGGGAGTTTGGAAATTAAGTTCCCCTTGGCTCGATCGACCTGGATGCCTTTTTCTGATATGAGATGTCCCAGGACAATTCCTTCAGGCACCATGAAATGGCTCTTTTCCCAGGAAAGAACTAGATTTATGTCAATGCACCGCCTGAGGATCTGGACCAAGTGCAGGAGGCAATCGTCAAATGATTCTCCAAATACTAAAAAGTCATCCATGAAGACTACAAGGTAATCAACTACCATATCTGAGAATATGGCAAGCATGCATCGCTGAAAAGTAGCAGGTGCATTGCAAAGATCGAACGACATCCTTCGGAACGCATACGTCTCGAAGGGGCAGGGGAAAGTGGTCTTTTCTTGGTCCTCAGAATGGATTGAAACCTGGTTATAATCGGAGTTCCCGTCTAAAAAGCAGAAGAACCTATTTCCCGCTAGTTTCTCGAGGATCTGATCAATAAACGGTAGTGGGAAATGATCCTTCTTTGTGGAGATATTGAGTCTTCTGTAATCAATGCAAACTCTCCACGAATTCTCCACACAGGTCAGTATGATTTCTCTGGTTTTAGTCGTGATCAAGGTGAGTCCTACCTTTTTAGGCACAACCTGGATTAGACTCACCCACCGAATGTCGGAGATCGGGTAGATGAACTCTGCATCTAACCACTTGATGATCTCCTTTTCCACGACCTCCTGCAAATTAGGATTCAAATGTCTCTACATTTCACGGGAAGGTCGTGTGCCCTCTTTGGTGTAGATATGGTGTGTGCAGTAAGAGGGGCTGATGCCAGTCAAATCATCGAGAGCCCATCCAATGGCTCTATGATGTTGTTGGAGAATAGTAATCAGACAGGATTTCTGGTTAGGTGTGAGTCTGGAGTTGATAATCACAGGAAACGTCTGATTGCAACCCAAAAAGATGTACTTGAGATGGTCAGGAAGAGGCTTGAGTTCTAGAACAAGGTTATCAGAGGCAGCGGGCGATTCAGGGTGTGTATCAGTAGCAAGGGAGGGAGTTATGGGTATGTCTAGGTCAAGTTCGGACTCCTCTGATTGCGGGTTTTGATCCTCTTGTGGTTGATTAGAACTTGTCAGGTTTTCCTCAATATATGGATCATCAACCACAACCTTGATATCACATATCTATTCTATAACTCTACAATTAATCCGTTGTTGGGCCTTAAAGATGTCAATCTTTAGTGTTTGGTTCCCGAATTTCAATTCAATTTAGCCCTCTTTACAATTTATGTTGGCCCTAGTAGTGGCCAGAAAGGTTCTCCCTAGTATAATTGGTGTATCCCTCGCATTTTCTGGAGCATCCATGTCCAAGACTACAAAATCCACCGGGAAATAGAAATCCCGCACCCTAACGATGACATCCTCAAGAACTCCTTTTGGTGACTTAGTAGATCAGTCAGCCAGCTGTAATGTCACCTCTGTCGGTTTGAGTTCAGATTCCTCAAGATGGTCAAGGAGGGATGTAGGTATTAGGTTTATGGAGGCTCCTAGATCTAATAAAGCTCTATCAAATTGGGTATCACCAATGGTACAGGAAATCAAGAGAGTACCTGGGTCTTTTGCCTTAGGTGGGAGTTTGCTCAAAATTACAGAGCTGGCTTGCTCTAACAGTATGATTGGACTCCTACTTTTGGTTCGCGGCTTACACTTAGGTGTACACACGTCTTTCAAAAATCGTGTGTAAGCCGGTACGTAGTGGATTGCATCCATCAACGGGATGTTTATATGGACCTATTCAAAGAGCTTGACCAGATCCTCCTCAGGAGCCACAGGTTTATTTATCCTCTTTCCCTTGGTTAAGGCCTCTGGAAATGGAACCTTGGATGGTTTCTCTAGAATAGGTCCAGGTTCTTGATCACGGATAGGGGTATCTTGGATAACTATCCAAGGGCTTGGGTTTCTACCAGGCTAAAAGTGGCTTGGATAAGGTGGGTCTTGTGTTGCTTTGCCACTACAGGTTGTAACAGAATTCATTCCTACCTGATTTTGGTTCGGAGTTGGTAAAATAGGTGGCTGCTGCTGAAATCCTGCATACGATGTTGAAGCTTCCATCCCGTCGGGTGATGGAACAGAAGGGGCCTGATAAATCATGTGGGCTTGGCTCAAATTTAGGTTCATAATGCGCCTCTAGTTCGACACGTTATTCGGATTCGATAGAGCTTGCGAAGGGAGTGTTTCAGGTTGGCGGGAATTCGCCATCAACGAACCTCTGTGATCTCGTCCTTATGCTATTTTTGCATAGCCACATTTGTCTTCTAAATGTTAGCCAGAATTTGAAGGATAAGAGTCATTTGATCTATTTGAGTTGGCCCAGATTGATAGGTAGTGTTGGGCTGAGGCTGAGGCGGCTGATATGGACGAGGAGCTTGTGGACAGGGTTGATATGGTGGTTTTTGATTTTGATTATTTCCCACCCACAGGAAGTTGGGATGATTCCGCCATCCAGGGTTATAGGTATTAGAGAATGGGTCATTCTGGATGGCGTTGAGGTCCTCGCAGGTCAGAGGAATCTCAAGAAAGTCAAAGTACGAGGGCTCAGAGTTCCCCTAACTAGAGTAGGTAGGATCGGAGTTTCCTCTAGTCCTAGAGTCAAACGGGGTTGGATATGGGTCCATCCCTTGAGAAGATCGGTGATAGATGTTATGCACAGCTTCCTTCCCAGAAGGCGGCTGTGCAAACGGGTTTTGCGCAGAGGTGGCTCGCTGCAGATGTCAAGTCAGCTTGTCCACCTTCTTCTCAATGATAGAGACCTTGTCCAACAAACTGTCCATCAATTCCAAGTCAACGAATGCGGACAGGCCCTGCGTCTCATGTGCTCCCCTTGGATTCGTCGATGCACGGGCATTCATCTAATCAAATAAGCCCCTAGAGTCATTATTGATGGAGTTCTCGCACATATTCTCGAGAATCTCCCACACAGTGTCTTTGTGTTGACCCATGATATTTCCTCCGTAGGTTGCATTGGCGAATAAGTGGATATCTTCACAGAGTCCCTGGTAAAAGGATTAGACTTGTTCCCATTTAGGAACTTCGTGATTGGGGCAATTTCGCATGAGATCCAGGAAGCGGTCCCATGCTTCATGAAGGGGTTCTCCAGATTGCTGGGTGAAGTGTGTGATCTGGTGTCGTAAGGCATTCGTCCGACCAACTGGGAAGAATTTTTTCAAAAACTCAGATTATAGTTCAACCCATGTGTTGATTGGACACGTTTGAGTCTGATACCAGTGAGCTGCTTTGTCCATGAGAGAGAAGGAGAACATCTTCATGAGAAGAATATCCTGAGTTTGGACATCTGACCCGAAGGTCTAGGCCAGATGCTTGAGTTATTTGATGTGCCGAAAGGGATCCTTGGAATTAAGCCCATGAAACTTAGAAATAGCATGAATCATGTTGGGCTTGAGTTCAGAATCAGGACCTCCAGTCGGGATTTGGACTCTAGGTTTGATTGCCACCGCAGTGGGATTATAATGATCTCGCATCATAGGACGTTGCGGCGGGTTTACAAAGGCTTGAAATAAATCATTAAGGTGCTGGAGTTGGTTCTCAAGGTTATTCTCTTCTTTTACTAGTTGTGCCATGATGATGGAAGGAGAATTTGGTTCAGATGAATCAAAGGAGACGTCTATGTGGTGGGGTTGCTACACAAACATGGACGTCGAGGCCTAGCCTTGGTGGGAGTGAATCACTAAAGGAGACCTCAAGGATGGTCTTAAGGACCTCCTACCGAACATGCACCGATGGTTTAGACGAGAGTAGAATGTGATGGACCCAATCAAGACACCCAAAAATTTGGATGACTATAGAGGTTCAGGGCAGATGATGCCCCTTAGTTAGAAAGTTGTCCACCTAAGAAATACTTGGGCAGCCAGAGAGGGAGAGTCCCGCAAAGACCCCTACATGGTAGAGCGACCCCACGAGTTACAGGGTTTCCCCCACTCGACCTCTCTTGTCACTAATGTTCCAAGTAGACCAGAATGGGGACTTTGACCTCTTAAGTCTACCAATTTTATTTAAAAGCAAAGGTGCTTAAGATTTCACTTGAACTTTAGATGTATTGAGTGCAAAAGTGACCTAATTTCAAGGTTGGCTGACCCAACAAGGGGGTCAACTTCACCTATTTGTCCCTTGAGAAGTTTTAGGTCCTTTCTTTTAGGATTTAAGTAAGACTAAGAGCCTAAATTTTAGGGTTTTCTTGAATAAGTCTCTTTCAACCAAGGCTTAGGTACACCTCTTTTTAAAGAGTTGATTCTTGCTTATGAAGGCGTGTCTCTAAAACCCTAAATTGAAATCCTTAATTCGGCTCTAATTTTGGTCCAATTTAGTTTGCCAAAATATGGTATCTAGGGCTCAATCAGGAAGGTGGTAGCCCTAGCTACCTTAAATGGGTGCACAAATTAGTTTTGTTGTTGAAATCAAATCAGACAACTTTGGTGAATTAGCTAGAAATGGAAAGTAGGTAGCTCTAATTGATTTTATCTTATTTTTTTCCTTTTTAGAATGAGGGGCTTAAGAGAGAGATTAATCAGAAATTACCTACCTCAGGCATGTTTGATGTGAAGCTGTTTTTCCTTTGAATCTTCTCCCCTGAAACAATCACAACAAAAAGAGATATATCAAGTTAGTACCAAATCAGCAATTGTAATCAGGATTTCTAAATCGTCCGTTACTTCCCGGCAATGGCACTAAAATGTTTGTGAACGCTTGATCGGGTTTTAAAAAGTCACGTTGTAATGCAGTCGAAAAAGCATTCAAAACAAATACAATTTATTACTCGAATTTTAAAGTCCGAGGTCGAACACAGGGAGCAAATTAGCATTTAGAAATCAAGATCACAACTTGAGAATTTCAAAGAATATAATATGCAATAAGATCAATGTTATAGTGCAAAAAGCTAGGAATAAATGTAATGACAAAATATTAAAGAAATCAATGTATTTGAATAAACACAAAATTGGACGTCTGATTTGTGAATCAGAGGTCTTAAAATGTGGATGCTACAGTGCTTGACTCTTCTTTTTCTCCTTTTCTCTATCTCTGGTGGCTGCTTTCAATCTTCTTCTTTCTTTCTCTTCTTTATCTTCTTCTGATTCCTTGCCTTAGCCTTTCTCTTCCTCTGCTTTCTTCTCTGTCTTGTCTACCTTTAGCTTCTACTTCCTTCAGTTCCTTCCTGCACTTTCTTTCTCTGGCTTCCTTGCTCTTTCCTTCAACTCCTTCTTTTGCCTTAGCCTTTTCCTTCTTCTCTCTATTGCAGCCTTAGCTTTTTGGCTTCTTTATTAGCTTCAGCTTTCTTCTTCCTTCTTCGCTGGTTGCCCTGCCTTAGCTTCTCTTCAGCCTTGTCTTCTCGTTCCTCTGCAGAGCAAAACCTATCCCCTACCCGCGCGAGCTCTCTTCTCTCTTTTCTCTCTTGGGTTCGCTCTCCCAGAGCCACTTCTCAGGTAAATCAGGTCGAATACGTGCCTGGGACTAGGCCCACCGGCGTGCGGTGGTGGGCGAGCTATGTTGGTTGGGTCAGGTCACCAGGTCCGCAGGGGGTGGTTGCGGATGAGGCGTCGGGTCGGGTGAGAGGGGACCTCACCCCTTGAGTTGGAGGTGATAAGCCACTGGCAGAGAAACAATTTATGCGAGCGTGGCACTTCTTCCAGTTTCGAGGTGGGACTATCTTCCCACCCTCCCTGCGCATGTTCGCAGTAAAGATGCTCTCTTTGATTTCAGCAGCTGCTATGGCTCTTGGCTTCAATTGGATGCCTAGAGTTGTTCTCTAGAGTGCCCTACGTAGCCTAGGACACGAGCCTGGAGTGGGCGAAGCCTGGAGCAGCTGCAAGCTTGCTTCGAGCTTCGCTTCAATGGCGGATGAACGTCTGCACCTGAAAGCACCAAGACAGCCTCGCGGCCACATTAAAATGCTCAGGAAGCTTCGCCAAGGTGCAGCGAATGTGTAGGGATGGTCGGCGTGGCATGGGAATGCTTGTGTGAGCGTGCCTAGGGCACACTATGGCCGTGTAAGTGGGTGTGTTCGGGGGTGTGTTTGGGTGAGTGGCGGAATGAATGGAGTAAGGGGTTGTGATCAGGGAGGCAGGGTGGTGCTTATGGACCAGTTAGCGAGAAGGGAGGTGGTCTGTGGAGGTGGAGCGAACTCACCGGAGTGGTGGCCGGAGGTGAAGGGGATGATGGTGGTGGAGTGCGGCAGTGGTCATTCGAGGTAATAAAGAAGGGGAAAAGGAGTAGAGGGCGAGAGGACTTATCTGGGAGTGAAGAGACGAAGGGGGAGGCAGGAGCAACGTCTGTGCGTATCACAGACGCTGGAGACGAAGGTGCTCTGTGAGAGAGGTTGGTGAGGACGAAGGGGAGGCAGGAGAGTCGATGGGTGAAGCGCGATGTGGACGAGCAAGAGGAAGAGGAACCTGCCATAGGTATTGTGGCTAGGCTACAAGGCAGAGTAGGGGGGTTGTTGGAGCTTGATGAGCGAGTCGACCGAGGAGAAGAGATGAATTTGAGGGGGTTCTCCGGCTGATTTCAAGCTTAGGAGATGCGGGGCATTTTGGGGTCTCTTAAATAGGCCCTAGAGGTCGGGTTTGTGCTTGGAAGCTAAGCTTCCAAGCATGGCAAGTTTGCCGGCAGAGAAAACTCGAGAGAGACCCAAATCTCTCATGCGTTCGCATGAGAGATTGGGTACAAAATAGGGCTTCTAATTGGTCTCACATTAGAGGAGATTTCTCAAAGAATCTCCCTTTCAATTTTGAAGGGGATTCTCTGAGAGATTAGGGAGAAATCGCCCTTTCAAGCTCGTCGGAGTAGGATTCCCTCCTCTATAATGGCGTAGGGGCCCAATTGCAAAGAACGAAGAAGATAGGGGGTCGATTGTAAGGATTTTTTAAAGATAGGGGTGGAAATATAATTGGGTTGGACTTATTTGCAAAGTAGGTCAAGATGAATTCCCCTTAAGTCCAAATTTTGGTACAAACCTAATTTTGACCTAAAAAATCCAATGGTGAGGTTGAATTTTGGGTTTGACTATGTTTGTATGGGAAATTTACGCAAAAACCTAATTTAGGGCAAACATTTGTCTGAGACCCCATTTTAGGCCAAAAAGTTTCCAATGGCCAAATTGATGGTTCTAAACCCTAGAGAATATTTTTCCTATGATTTTTAGAGGGTTTAGGTGAATTTTATCTTAACTAGAACCTTGTTTAATCAAGCGAGTCTATTTTAGGGTTACAAGAAGTCATTTAATTCTCAGAATTCACATGAACCCTTTTCTGTTTGAACTAACCAACTTTTTATCTTGTTAAGACCATTTGACCTGTGTTTAGCCCTTGGGAAAACCCATTGTTATACTACAATGTTAAAATTGCAGTTTTACCCCTTATTTTTTACTTTTCTCTCAAAATGGTTATTCATTGAATTAAGGCCTCCAGTTATTTATGTAGGAGCTTTTGTTCTCTTTTATGGGTTAAAATGAGTTAGTTAGGGCTCATGATGGTGTTCCCATCAGTCAGGTTTTGGATGCACTTCGGCTTGAGGAGCCTTAGCTCCTTCCATTCTCTTCCCCAAGTGATTCTTCTATGTTTTTATTTTTCCAGTGAGGACATTGTCTATCTTAGTCATGTAGGGTATGACCTGAGAGTGTTTATAGCATTTATAAATATTTACATGCATTTAGGTTAGGTGCATTAGCCAAAAAAAAAAAATTCTCTTATTTTCTTGAACTGAATTGGTTAGTCCCTAGTAGAAGATTTTTATTAAGGAGGTGTCATTGAAGATTTTCTTCTTAAATTGTTTCATAGTTTAGAATCTAGTACATTTACTTCACTTGCACGTAGACTTGGTAATTGATCTTTTAAGAAAACCAATAAACATTTTTAGCTTGTAGAAGAGAAGCATTACTTCTTTTCTAGAACCCTTGAACAGTTAGTAGGGAGTCAGGAAAACTATTTTCTATTAGATCCACCTAACATTTGTGAGGTGAAAGTAGAGTAACTACTGATGCGCTAAGTCTAGTTCAAGGACTCTTAAGTACTGGATAATTGGATAATTAAAACTTTAGAGTTAGGCATAGTTTTCGCTCTTTATTCCTGCGTGCAAACATTGTATGAATTCTAGAGAGTCACCAAATAAGGCAGATACGTAAAGATTGAGTTCTAATAAAAATATGACTTTGGTGGATAGTTATGACCGTCCTTCATAGAATCCTCAGGTGAAGGAGGGTAGTAGTGTCAAAGGTCAGAAATACACTTGTCCTATCGATTCCTTCCCGGTGTCGAGAGTAGGTACTTCCACCAAATAAGCCACACAATATCCTCTTGAGCATCATCCACAATAATGCCTCATGAATAAAAGTTTGCATCGTGTTATGTTGTATTGGTTCTTAAAAAAAATTGAAATATATATAGGAAGAAAAAAAAAAAGAAAAAATATAAAAAAGAAAGAAAACATGTGTTCGGGTTTAGAGCTATGTCTTTGTGTCGATTTCATAATGTGTCGATGTCATTGAGGCAACAAAAACATCCATTGCGATCCACCAAATATTACCTATACCTACTTTTTCAGTATTTTTAATCACACGAATACTGGCGGAGGAATTCTGACTTACTTTTATTAGGACTTTAATTAAAGTGTGAATTCCATGTGAGCCACCAAACATTGAGTATATTTAGAAAATCTGGTGAGATTTGTGATCTCAGAAAGGAAAGAAGAAAAAAGAGTGAGCACAACGGAACGCTAAGGGAGCACAGTTTTTAGTCTCTCTCTAGGTTGACTTATTTGATAGTCTAAAGATTTAGAGTATACAGTACTAGACTACATATAACACCAGATGAGTATGAGCCACCAAGTGTGAATCCATTTAACTCAATATCTCCTATCTAAGCCAAAAAGTTGGGGTCAGATTACAGATTATTCTCTGCTTTATCCCTGAGGGAAGAAGTTGCTTATCCTAATAGAATTTCTACCAAGGGTTAAGTACAAACTTTAAATGTAAGTTGGCTTTTCACTTGGATCCATTACCTAGGCTACTATTACTTTGTTTCCACATGTTTTTGGATCTCTAAATTTTTGGAATAAGTAAAACAGAAATCTTTGGTCACTTCCATCATTTTTGCTAGGGACTAGCAAAACTTAGGCATGCGATTATTTGATGAGTCTAATTTATTGGATTAATATTTAGCCTAAGTACTCCTTAATTATAGGTTCTTAGTTTCTAATTGATTAATAGTTAATGGTAATTTATCTTAGTCTGCATATAATTTTATGTGCCAATTTTACATTTAATAGCATATGATTATGATAACCTTTTTAGCGGATGCAGGCTAGATGCAAGAATTATTGCAATATGAAGGTAGCATTCGCAAGTAAGACATGCACATGACAACCGTCCAATTTCAGTTTTTAAGACGTCTAGAGCTCAATTTGGATGTCTGATGACGTTGACGGTAACTAAGCGCATGTATCACCACAGTAACCACCTCCAATTGTGCCTTATCTCTCCATACAACCCAACCACTTGCGATCTTCGCTGAGTGGTTGGAGAAGTTCTTGACGGAAGAAGAGAAATCGAAGATTTTTAAAAGGAAACCAATTGCAAGCGGAGAGGATTCATCTTCTTCCTCCCACCTTCTTGACCGTGAAATAGAGCCTATACCATGGGACATGTATGCACTGTGGCTACTGTGAACAACGTTGTTGCCACCTACACTCCAGTGGTGCTTGTTGATAGAGAGCACCACCATCACCACCAGCCGTCTCTTAGAGCCAATCACCCCCTACACCATTCTCTACCAAACATTTCTTTCGGTAACATAACCCACAAACTCCATCGCCATCCTCACCACAGACCTACTACCATTAACTGTCTGATGAGGAAAATATGTGGTTTGTTAAATGATGTAATAGTGTCATTGCAACATGTAAATCAGCAATCAAACTTTTACATTTATAATACTTAGATAGTGGAGTATCTAGGGTCGTCCAAGGAGGCCAATTTGTTAGTCACATGAAATGGCTCTCTTTCTCGCCTCCCAAATCAACACATATCTTTTGTATTTTTGATTTTGTTGTTTTTAGGATTTTCAGAAACAATCGGGTTTTGTGATGCGAAGATTAACTACGTTAATGACTACACCTATCACTAAACCTAAGTGACAAGAATAGAACTCTCTCTTATAAGCTCATCCTAGGCAAGTGCACCTAGGGTAATTAGAAGAGGAGTGTAGTGTGCACTACAACTAGAACAACATGAAAAACACAGTAACTAGAACATGAGAATTGGAAGCAAAATAAATCCTGTATTGCTAGAAAGTGAAGTACATGTAGTGGAATGCTTCATGCAAAACAACAAATTACTAGCTAATACAAAAAAATAAAATGGAAGATAGAAGAAGATAATCCGTAAGTTGAAGCTCAGAATAATCTTCGCTCCAAGATCGATAGCTCCCGGGCTTGAAGAAGATGTTCCCTCGCTGCTTCCTTCAGTTGGTTCTCCTCCTAGGTGCTCCTCCAAGGGTGGACGTCCACCTTAGATTCCTCCTCAATGCCTCACCGTCGTCCTTGGATGAAGAGCTCCTCCTTTTTGGCATGGCATAAGGGAGAGGAAGAAGATGAAGAAGGCACCAAGGGGGCGGGTAGGTTCCCCCCTTGATCTTCTTCTCCTCTTCTTCTTCCTTGGTGTGGATGAAGGTGGTATGGGTGGAGCCTAACTAATGGAGGAGATCATGTTTTTGTGGTAGTTAGGAGGGATACATATAGGAGTGAAGGGAGTTGACGTGGCTTTTGGATGTAGGGTTAGGATTGGATGATGAGGGTAGTTAGGTGATCCAAGGGGGGACATATGTTGGCGCCAAATGGAGGGTTGGGAGGGGGTAGTTAAGGGGAGGAACCACCCCTTGGTGGACGTCCAAGGTGGTGGTTATCGACCTTATTTTGGTGCCAATTAGGGTAGGTTCTAGAAGGGGGTTAGGTGTAGGGTGGTGATGGCTTGAAGGGGTATGCGTATGGTTAAGATGAAGGGAAAGTTTGGAGGGAAAACTAGAACCAAGGAGGGGGTTAGTTATAGGCATTATGGTGCCACTTTTGTGGTGCTTTCTGGTGGTGGTTGAGGGGCCAGGAGATGCCAATATTGGCGCCAAAAGAGAAGGGAGGTGGAGGTAGCTTTTGGTGGACTATAGGTAGGCTTAGTTGGTGGAGCTAGTTAGGTGAGGTTTAGGGTTAGGTTTTGGCGCCAAGGAGATGAACTAGCTAAGCTAAGCTAGCTTAGCTAGCTTAGCTAGTAGAGAGTAGGGTAGGAGGCAAAGGGAGCTAGGGTTTTAAGGGAGAGGAGATGGAAGGAGCTGCACTAGAGCTGATGTCTACTAAAGGGAGCTGAAGTAGAGCTCAGTAGCTAGCTTAGCTAGCTAGTTCTTTGCTAGCAGATAAGCCAAGCTAATCTGAGATGGATTCTTCTAATCTTAGCTCCAATAAGCTGGGTCTTGTCTTCCTGGAGATACCTAGCTAGCTGGAGTAGATAGCTTAGGTCAAGTAGCTTAGCTTGACTAAGTTGAGCTGAGTTAGGTCTCCGGGAGCTGGGCTTGAGTTGGCTTGAACTGGTTGATGACTTCTTCAACTGATTAGGTGTAGCTAATTGATGGCAGTAGCTAGTCTTAGTTAGGTTGAGCTTACAGTGAACTATTCTTAGTTGGAGGAGTTGGAATAGAGCTGGGATCAACTATTTTGAGCTAGTTTGAGCTGCCATCGAACTAAAGTGAGATGAATGGAGCTAAGGTGAACTAGCTAGAGCTACCATTCTGCTAGGATGAGCTGAATGGAACTAGGGATGAGTTGATTCAACTAGATGGAGCCGGGATCCAGTTGATAGGAGCTTCTTCTTCATCTTCTGCCTTCCTAATTGACAAGATGTGTGGGGTCTAACATTTTGACTAATCTTGACACTCAGATAAATGACTCAAGACTACAATTAAAAATGCAATGCATGCCTAACCTAGGTAAATGCCTAAATGTAGCCCGAAAACCCATTTGTGAAGTTAAAATCCTAAAATCTAGATCTATTTTATGTCATAAGAATGATGATAAACTGGTGTTTATCACACCCCCATGCTTATCTTTTACTGGTCTCCTAGCAAAACTAATTTCACAAAGCAGATTTTTGGGAAAGACTAATTTTCTTTTTTACTTTTGAGGAGAAAAAGATGATAGGGCCTTGGTTGGTTGAAAACTTGAATGGCATGGGATTTGTTAAGGATAAAACGTCAGAATTCGTCTTTGGATACAGAAGTTAGAAGAATTGGGATCAATGTATCTTTCAAAAAATCACAAATTAACTCATTGTTAATTCAAATGACTTGAAACCATTTTGTAGTTAGGATTTCCTTGGCTCTTAAATTTGACTCACAACATGCATAATTCTTTTAAAACCCTATCTCTGTGCTTTGTGAATGCCAATGTTTATTAGGATATTTATAAGGTTTTTTTTTTTTCTTTGAAGGCTCCCCCATGCTTACTCCTAGCTTAATCGTATAATAGATGTCTCTTGATCATCATTCCAGTTACCAATCCTTAAGGGGGCTCTGGCGCCAACACTTTCAGATAGTACTATCCAAGACACCACCCAAGAGCTCATAACCCCAAAACACAATGCAGTGTAAAAGGGCACTCCAAGCAAACTCAAGCTCTTTCTATGACACTATGGGTAGGGCATCGTCCAAGACACTTGAGCTGAGAAATTACGCCTTAGTGCTCCATCTAAAGATATGGAATATAGATATAGAGTAGCATTGAGGAGGTAACATGTTGACATCACATCCTCAATGGAGGCATTTTCCTCCTCGGCGGTGGGAACTCAAACCAATGATCTACTTCAGATTTCACTGAGACTAAACAAGGGGCTTTTCTAATTTTTCTAATTTTTTTTTTAGTGTTGGCTGTGTATGAATTTTGACACAAGAATTTTTGCAAGAGACGTAAGCTTTTGTGTCGAAAATGAGGCCAAGTAATTTCTGGGTTTCAAAAAGAGATAAACTCACCTGAATCATCACGAGTTTAGGTGAAATTAAGAGGAGGATACTTGATCTAGTCTAGAAATAGATCTAGAAATACTAAAAATTGGATCTGCATTCTGGTCCCTAGTTTGTTAAAGATTAAATCCCATTGTACCTTAAAATAAATCTTTCAACCTTAGTCCCTCTTTTCAAAATTTTCCTCAAAGAGTTTTATGATTTTTCTATAATGAGATGCATGCAAAAGAAAAATTGCATATTTTTAGGTTTTGAAAATCCTAATTAATTGTCAAAATTTAAAAACACCCCCCCATGCTTATGATATGCAATGTCCTCATGCATTAGAAGGGAAAAGAGAGCACCTTAGTGATAAGTGGTCTGATTTAGGATGGTCAAAACCTGGAAAAGAAAGAAAAAGGAAAGCAAGAAAAATGATGGGTTTCCTCCCATTCAGTGCTATCTTTTACGTCTATCTAGCCAGGCGTGCAGCAATGCATGAAAAACAGATAGCCATGTAAATAATTAGACACTTGAATGTCCTCAAGAAAGGTGTCTTCCTCAAGATCTCTTAAAAGATGATTGGTAAAGGTATAGGGATCAAAATGAAATGGAAAATTGGAAGAATGACCCAAGTCTAGCCATTGTTTGAATTTATGATGAAAGCCAAACTTGGATGGGTTGGGTGATAGGTCCAATAGAAAGGGAGGGGGATAGGAGTCAATGTGATGCAGGGTGGGTGAAGTTAGTTTGGATGGGTCGGGTGGAAAATTAGGAAGAATTGAAGAATGAAGGTCAAACCCTAATTGTTCTAAATGTCTTTGACCACATAATCATATTTAGAATATGAATCAACAAAATTTGGATCAATAGTGGTCAAAGCAGAGTAGGGGTTGATGAACATAAATTTCTCAATTACTGCTTCCATTTTATTATCAGCATCCTCAAAAAATTCATAATCAATGGACTTCTTGGAAGCTTGGAAAATATCTAATAAAATAGTTTGGTTACCGCAACTTATATCCATTTTTCTAGAAGGATAATTGATATTAGCTTGTGCGGTAATCAAAAAAGGTCTTCCAAGGATGATTGGTACCTCTATGTCAAGGACCAGAAAATCAATCGAAAATAGACAATTCCAGAACTTGACAATACTATCCTCAACAACTCTCGATGGTTGAATGGTAGATCGATCTGCCAGAGGAAATTGAACCTTAGTAGGTTTTAATTCACCAAATCATTCCTTGAATAAGACCAGGGGATGAGATTAATAGAGTCACCTAAGTCGAGAGGGGCATGGTAAAAGTTGGTGTCATTTATGACAACTGAAATGAGTGGTGCACCCGGGTTCTTTTTCGTGAGAGGCAGCTTGCTTTGTACAACTATCATTGATTAACTTGTAGCTGAGCGATCTGGCCCAACTATCATGGAGTAGAGATGAGGAAGGGGGGCTTGATTAGGTAGCTCCAGGGTGAATAGATGGGGGATGGAAAAATCAGCATGTGGGTTAGAGGACCTATTTTGTTTTTCCATTTTTTTTAAAATGAAAAGAAGAGGAAGAATGCAGGAAAAGAGTTTTTTGGTGCAGGGGGAAAAATCAAGTGGTCCCTCCAAGTGCGGAGTTTAGGTCCATCGCCCGTGCAAAAAATGGAAGAAACAGGGAGGAGAGGAGGGAGAGATGAGAGATAGTGTGCAATCAAGCAACAAAATTCTAGACCTAACTTAAATGTGACTCCCTAAAAATTAACCTAAGACTTGGTCTATCTAGGAAATAAGAAATTAGTAGTGGATATCCGTTCTCTCAACAAATCTGGTTAGGCTGTGTAAGGGGAGGGTTGGGCCCAAGCATGTCCCATAAAATCATTGGGGGCTTGTGTAAACCCACGCCTGGTTGTGTGAAATGGCCCCTCGGCCTAGCACCAGATATAGATGAAAGAATTGATACCAACTAAAGAAAACTTAAAACCTAGGTAGCAAGGCTAAGTTTGATGAAACCTTAGGATCAAATTGCTACAAAATTTTAATTAGGTCCTTTCTGCTGCCCCTTCCAGAAGTGCTTGGAAAATGATGACAATGGAGTACCCAAGGGTGGAAGATATGCAGGCTGATAGATTGGTAACCCCATTTTTGAACAGGAAGTGATTGATGCCATCAATGGCCTCAACCTTGAAGGATCTCCGGGTTCGGATGGGTTTCAAGTATTATTCTATAAGGAGTTTTGGAGGATGGTGAGAGGGCAGGTAATGGAGGTGGTCCGTGAATTCCAATGGGGGAATTGTGGGTTTGAGAAGTTGAACAGGTCATATTTATTCTTGCTTCCTAAGAAGCCTGGTGTTGTAAATCGTAGAGCACATTTTTGATAGGAAAACGTCATAGTATAGTGCGCAATATGATCAAACAAAGATATATAATAAAAGATAACGAGACTTTGAGTCCCGGTCGTTCGTCTCTGGGAGGCATTTGTTTTACTTTTGAATTCAATCTTTTACCACTCTACTTTGTTCAAAATCGCACACTGGTTTTCAGTCTTGTGATTAAAATTTCACCACTTCTATTATGAACTCTAATTATGTGCGCATGTGTTAAATAGATCACAAAGGTGAAAGTGTGAGTTTCTGTGCGCATGTTTCTAGTGAGGTGGTGACTGTTTATAGAAAATGCGTCTATAGTCAAATTTTCTATATTTTCCGAAAACGACATGCTTGTTGCAAAATATCAGAAATTAAAAATAGGCAAAATTAATCACACAAAAGATATTGCAATGAGCTCATGATGATTCTCAACACATAGACATATATATATAGAAAATATTTTTCATTCATCCATTTGGAAAGTTTTTGCAACATGAACTTGTAGAAGAATGCTTGTACATGAATGCTTAAAAATGTAGATCTAGCTATCAGAAAATGATCGCATACAAGAATCTACGGGGGGATTTTGCATGCATCATTGGGGGAGAATCAAAACTACACTACTAAGCAATAATTAAAAGCAGTAAATGTAAAGAGTTGGCTACTAATCTATTAGAAGTGAGGGCATTCGGAGGTGATCTCCAATGACCTTGGAGTAGTGGAGAGGAGAATGAGAGGCGGCCAATGGAGCTTAGGCTGACCCTTCGAGAGAGAGAGGAGTGATCCAGCATCCCGGCATGGTGTCCTTCATGGTGGTGCTCAGCTCGTGGAGATGGTGGTGGAGATGGTAGTGGCTAGCCAAAGTGGAAGTGGATGTGAATGGAGCCAAGGAAGAGAATGGGTGCAAATGTCCACCCCTTAGGTATTTTTATAGACCTAAGGGATTCCCTCTAGAGAAGTGTGGAACTCTATAGAGAGAGTCCAAGAGTGCCCGGCCAAGTGGGTTTGAGATCCAAAAAATGTGGATCTCAAATTGAATGCCTCTTGGTTTCTAAATTTAGCAACCAAGAGTGGTGCCACATGGAGAGAGTTCTAGAGAACTCTAGATGTGTAGGAGTGCATGAATGGGCGTGTGTGTGTGTGGTCGTGCCCTATGTGGCTAGGTGGTTTAGGTTAGGTCCTAAGGGGTTTAGGTAGGTGTATGCCTTGAATTAGGGTTACAAACCCTAATTGCTAAGGGGAATTTGCAATTAAACTTAACCCAAGTTTTAATTGAATGAGTGTGAACCTAATTGAGAGTGAAATAACTCAATTAGGTTGGGTTTAGGTTAATTCGACTCTCACTAAGTCCAATTGAACTTGTGTGGGTTGAGATCTAAGCTTAATTGGACTCAATGAGTCCAATTGACTTAGGTGAAGGTAATTGACTTTGGTTTAAGTCAATTAGGTTTTGTGAGAACCTAATTAGGTCCTTACGTAGGTTTAGAGGTGATGTACTAGGGTTAGGACACCTTAATTTAGGTTCCTATGGGGTTGGGATTAGGTCTAGGGAGCTAGAGATCCAAAATCAAGGCTTGAATCTCAAAACAGGAACTGGAGACCAGTTCCAGACATCCAAAAACAAAATCAGACGACTTATACTCAAAAACCAGAAGTCCAGACTCCAGTTCTGGACGTCCAATCTGAGTCATGGGGAAATCTAGGATCTATTTTGGGTATTCTGAAGAAATTGGATGTCTGACAAAGTGTCTGGACGTCCAATAACACTGCAGAAGTGGGTTTGAGGTGTGCGAGAGTTGGTTAAGGGTCCTGGACGTCCTATAACTTATCTGGACGTCCAGATAAGGGTTGGAATAAGGGTTTTAGGGCTCGTAGGGTGCTGTGACCTAATCTAAGGGTGGCCAAGGCGTGGGGGAAGTCTCTAGGCTATCCTAGGGCTAGGATGGACCTAAGCTCTTCACATTTTACTACTTTATTCCTACTTAATAGAATAGCAAACCTTAACTCCCTTACATCATTATTCCTACATCTACTCTAAGCCTTCTGCTCCAGCTTTGCTGCAACACCCATTATTCCTGATCCAGCTTCAGATCCTGCTTTAGATCCAGCTCCTGATCAACTTATTGCCTGCAATTGACATAATACACTTAATTAGCACATTATATCATTATTTTATGCATAGCTAAAGGAAAGCAGTAAAGATGCAGATAATGCTTATGCATGCATGAATAACCCCAACTTATGCTAAGTCCTAGCTTAATATAGGTCAATTAAGACCTATGATTGCTGCACAATCATACCCCTATGCCTAAATCTTACTAATTCCTAGCAAATGTAAGACTAAATTATTCACATAAGGGTCCTAAGGGACTGATTGTTTTATCAAGTGTATGCATAGAGATTTTTCTCTTTTTTGTTTTCATCTTATGCTCTAGAAATCCAGACAATCATGAAAGTGTAACTATGTAGCTTTTGCAACGGATTCAAGTGAAAAATTGATACACTTCTAAAGCTTATACTTGAACCCTAGTAAAAATTCTAGCGAGATAGGGGGACCTCTTCCCTCGGGGTATTCAAAATATTCTATGAATTCCACCCCGGCTTTAGGCTTAGGTAGAGAATCTCTGAGGGAAAAGATTATATATTTGGTGGCTCACTCTCTCTTGGTGATACATAGAGACTAGTACTATAGAATCTAGATTCCGGGATTACTAAGTAACTCAACTCAGAGAAAGACAAGGAAAACTATTCTCTCTTTTGATTCCTTTGTATTCATTCTCTCTTTCTCTTTTTCTTTTTCTTTTCTTAGCGCTCACAACCTCACCAGATTCACACATATGATCTGTATTTGGTGGTCTCACTTGGCATTAACACTTTAATTGAGTTTCCATAACCCTAACACTAAGTCAAAATTCCTCAGCCAGTATTCGGGCGGTCAGAAACACAAGAAAGATGGGTCAAGGCCATATTTGGTGGATCTCAAATTTATTTGGTGGTATTGCCTCAATGCAACTGAACTAAATATTCACTCTTTTTTCTTTGCTTTTTCTTCACTTTCTAATTTTTTTCAATTTTTCATTCTTTTCATCATTTTTTTTAACACAACTAGCACACATCCATGAACTTTATTGAGGAGGCATTATTAGGGATTGGTGATACTCAAGAGACATTGGGTGGCTTATTTGGTGGAAGTGCCTACTCACGGCATTGGGAGAGATGGATAGGACTGTGTATTTCTTACCTTAGCATCAATACCCTCCTTCAGCCGAGGATTCTGTAGAGAATGGTCATAACCATCCACCTTAGCCCTAGTTTTATGAAAACTCGCTCTCCACGTATTTGCCTTATTTGGTGGCTCTCAAAGTTCACACAAAATGTATATGTAGGAACCGAGAGCGAAAACTATGTCTAATCTCAGAGTATCATCACCTAATTATCTAGGTTTCCAGATTCCTTGCACTAATCTTAAAGCACCAGTACACTCTACTCTCATCTCACACTATTTGGTGGATTTTTGGAGGAAAATCTGCCTGACTCCCAAAATACTGTCCAGGGGTTCAGGAAAAGAAACACTGCTTCTTCTCGATAGACTAAAGCCATTTATCAGCTTTTATCATGAATCCATTGTAAATTCTATGTGTGTGTGAAAAGTTGTACTGGATTCTAGATCACAGGAATCAACTAGAGGATAAAATCCCTAATGCATTCTATTAATAAAATAATCTTATTCATGAATGCAATATGTATATATGCTATAAACAAGTAACCTCATATAATTTGTACTTCATAAAATTTCGTTTTCGGGTTACATTCAGCTTGACCCTAAATTTAGAACAAGAGGTGAGCGGGTGAGTCGGAAGTGGCTGTTGCGGACGATTTTTAGCTCCAATGCGAGCATTGGGGGTGTAGTCGATTGTTCTTTTATTTAGGGTCCTAAAGTACATTTTACATGCAGCTCCAAGGTTTTCCTAAATGTTGGCATAAAAATAATTTTCAGTTTTGTTGTATCTACCCCCCCATGCCTAAGTTATTGCATGTCCTCATGCATGAATATAAAGGAAAATAAATACAACAAGGAGAGAATGGGTAGATATCACTTGTAATTGCTCCTGAAATTCAGCATCGGCCAACCTGTCAATATGCAATATGCAGAAAGAAAATATGCTAAAAGAAAAATATGCTATATATAAAGCAAGTATGTATAGGGTGATGGATGCAGAGTAGATGCTGAGTTTAACACGTCCAACTGGGGGAAAACTCAATCAGATGTACCAGTTCTAGCATAGGAGCCAGTCAAGATTAAGAGAAAAATATGCTCGTATGCTCCTAGAATCAGTGGTTCGGAGATGCGAACCAGCTGACTGTGCACCCCTACTCCAAAAAGTCTAGCTATAAGAAAGTGTGGAGTGGTTGTGGAAAATAGAGGATAATCAAAGGGGGGATCATGATGTTGATTTAGCTGATTTATCATGTCCCACAATTCAGCAGGAAGTTGCTAAGGAAGTAGGTCAACATGTATCTCAGAACCAGAATCTGAGTCATAGGGATCCTCATAATTATAATTGACATCAAAGATCATGCCCTCTCCAGGCTCTGGGTCATACGGGGGTATTCGTGAAAGTAGAAGATCTGTGGGGAGGTCACTAAAATCCTCGTCAGAAATTACTTCGTCCTCATCAGTATTCAACCCTGGTTCATCGGAGGCTGACTCTTCAAGCTCGGGGTCGAGCCATTAACTAGGATGATAGGTGCATCCCCAGCTCATTCTACTCAAAGCTTCACCCTCATTTGCATTGGGCTCCTCAGTAATTCTTGCCTCAGGTAGCATATTTATTTCTTCGTTCAAGTCATCCATAGCTACTTCTGGTCTTCGGATGTCAAGATCAGGGAAAGAAAGTGTCGTCTCAGAATCTCTAACATCCGAATTAGGTTTGTAGGTGAAAGAAGAAGAGTGTAGATTAGAAGATGTTGTCTCTAGCATAGGTTTACCTATAATGGGAAGTGGCCTAGATTGATCAGTAGTGTCACATGCAATGTTTGCCTCAAGATCAATATCCTCAATTGGATCTACTTCCCTTATCTCGTTGGGTTATCTAACCCATGAGGTATCTCCAAGGATTTAGGATAATCTGATTGTGGCTCAGTCCTGGAGACATCAGTCCTTTCCTCCTCAATTTCCTGAATGGAGTTCTCCGATGAACCCATTCGGCATACTTCTTGCCCCTGTCTCATATCCAAGCTAGATCCTTGATTGCGCAGCAATCATAGGTCTTAATTGACCTAGATTAAGCTAGAACTTAGTATAAGTTAGGGTTATTCATGCATACATATGCATTATCTGCATTTTTACTGCCCTTCTTTAGCTATGCATGAAATAATGTTATAATGTGCTAATTAAGTATATTATGTTGATTGCAGGCAATAAGTAGGATTTGAAGCTGGATCTGAAATAACGGGAGTGGTAGCAGAACTGGAGCAGAAGGATCAGTTTAGATATAAGAATAATAATGTAAAGGAGTTAAAGGGTCGCTATTCTATTAAGTAGGAATAAAGCAGTAAAATGTGAAGAGCTTAGGTCCATCCGAGCCCTAGGATAGCCTAGATACTTCCCCAAGCCTTAGCCACCCTTAGATACAACACCCTAGGAAGCCTTAAAACCCTAGTTCCAACCCTTATCTGGACGTCCAAATAAGTTATAGGACGTCCAGGACACTTAGCCATCTCCCGCACACCTCAAACCCACTTCTGCAGTGTTATTGGACGTCCAGACACTTTGTCAGACGTCCAATTTCCGCAGAGTACCCAAAACAGAACCCTGATTTCTCCCTGACTCAAATTGGACGTCCACACCTGATGTCTAGACTTCTGATTTTCGAGTATAAGTCGTCTGATCCTATTATTGGACGTCTGATGCTGGTCTCCAGTCCCTGTTTTGAGATTCAAGTCTTGATCTTGGATCTTTAGCTCCCTAGACCTAATCCCAACCCCATAGGAACCTAAATTAAGGTGTCCTAACCCTAGTACATCACCTCTAGACCTACCTAAGGACCTAATTAGGTCCTCACCAAATCAAATTGACTTAGATCAAGTCAATTACCTTCACCTAAGTCAATTGGACTCATTGAGTCCAATGAGTCCAATTGACTTAGATCTCAACCCACACAAGTTTAATTGGACTTGGTGAGAGTCTAATTGACCTAAACCCAACCTAATTGAGTTATTCTACTCTCAATTAGGTTCACACTCATTCAATTAAACTTAGGTTAAGTTTAATTGCATTTTCCCCTTAGCAATTAGGGTTTGTAACCCTAATTCAAGACCTACACCTACCCAAACCCCTTAGGACCTAACCTAGGCCACCTAGCCACATAGAGCACGACCACACACACACACACCCATTCATGCACACACTTCTCTAGAATTCTCTAGAGAGCTCTTGAGATGGTGCCACCTCTTGGTTGCCAAATTTAGCAACCAAGAGGAATTCAAATTGAGATCCACAATTCTTGCATCTCAAAGACCATCTCCACCCACATGTGGCCAGCCACTCTTGGACTCTCTCTAGAGAGTTCTACACCTCTCTAGAGAGAAGCCATTGGGTTTATAAAAAGACCCCTTGGGCGGCCAAGCACCCCCATTCACTTCTTTGGCATTCATTCCACTTAGGATAGCCACTCCCATCTCCACTCCACCTCCACGAGTTGAGCACCACCATGGAGGCCACCATCTCCATGCCAGGAAGCTGGATCAGCTCCCCAACCTCTCTCCAAGGGCCATCCTAAGCTCCATTGGCCACCCCTCCTTCTCTCAGCCACTCAAAGGCCATCGAAGACCACCTCCAAATGCCGTCCCTTCTGCTAGATTAGTAGCTTAGCTCTTCATATATTTACTACTTTTATTTACTGCTTAGTAGTGTAGTCTTACTTCTCCCCCAATGATGCATGCGAAATCCCCCCATCGATTCTTGTATGCAATCATTTTCTGGTAGCTAGGTTTAATTTTTAAGCATTTATGTATAAGCTTTCCTCTAGATTTCCTTGTGCAACAACTCTCCAATGATGAATGAAATTGCATTTATATATATATGTCTCTTTATGTGTTTGAAATCACCGCGAGCTTAATAATTATCGTATTTGCATGATTTAAGTGCCTGTTCTTTAACTATCTATATATTACGCACCAGCATGTCGTTTCCTAAGGATATTGAAAATCTGACAATAGATGCTTTCTCCATAACTAGTCACCACCTCACTAGAATCGTGCACATAGAAACTCACACATTCACTTTCATGATTTACTTGACGCATGCGCATGTGATCCGAGTTAATAACAGGAGTGGTGAAGTCTTAGTTAGGAGATTGGAAACTGGCATGCGTCTTTAAACAAAGTAGAGCGGCTAAAGAAAAGATCGATTTTAAAAGCGAAAACAATGCCTCCCAGAGATGAACGATCGGGACTCAAAGTCTTGTTATTTTTATAAAACAATATCTTTGTTGGATCGTACTTCGCGACTATACTGCGACGCATTTCTTTCATGTCAAAATGCACATTACGAATACGCCAACAAAATGGCACCGTTGTCGGGGAGGCAACGTCATTTTTCTTGATTTCGATCTTTTAATCTATTGCTGACAAATCTGCCTCTACTTTGTTTTTGATGTGCAGGACAACACGGAACGAAAACGGGATCTGCGCACACATCGAGTGCAGCAAAGAAAAATCAGGTGCACATCATCTATCTTAGATTAGGTTTATTTTCTGAAACCTAGGATTAGATCTACTTCCTGCACTTTCTTTGTGAAAGAAAAAAAAGAAAAAAAAGATTTTACTCATTTTCGTGAAAAAGAAAAAAAATCAAAAAGAAAAATTTTGAAAAAAAAATCTTGATTAGATTTCCTTTAAAGCTTAGGTTAGTTTGAAAAAAAAAGGATATTTTCTTTGAATCTTTTGAAAAATTATTTTTGAAAAAAAAGTGCAAAAGTTTTGAGAAAAAAAAATCTTTTTGTTGGAAGGCTTGAATTTCAAATTCAAACCTCTTTAAAAGCTTTTCCACCATCTTTTGATTTTCGGTCAGATTTCAAATCTCAATTAAAAATTTGATTGCCAAAAAATTCGCTAGCGAAAAATTCTAAAATTCAAGCTGAATCTTCATTTTCAAACCATCTTTCAAATTCAACTATTACTTTAAAAAAATTCCATGTATAAAATTTTTAAAAATTCACGAAGTGTATGGGGGTCAGATTGACCCAGATTCAAAATTTTTCAAATTTCAAAAAGTGATTTCGAGCAATTCGCAAATCTATTTTGACTAAAATGGTGGGGTTTGAAATCTGATCTCATTGGCTTTATTTTGCATATTTTTCCTGAATTTTTCAAGTTCATTTAGTACTATTTCAAAGCGAGAAACCGACCAGGGGTCAAAATTCCATATCTAACCCCTTGATATTCAAAATTCCCTAAAAATTCGGTTGAAATAGTAAAAATTCTAAAAAAATAGTCCCTGAAAAAATAATTGAAAAGGAAATCTACTCAAAAATTTTCAAATTAATTGGATTTGAATTATCATCAGAGAACCAACTTTACTTTTGTGGTCTGCTGAAATAGAGAAAAACCTTAGAAACACATGCAACTTAGGTTAAATCCTTAGGGTTACAACTAGAGACCACACATTGGGCTAACTTAGACTTAATCGAGTCTAGTTAGCTAGTGAGCTTGGTCACCTTGTGGGCCACTCACCACAAACCTCACTGAGGAAAATAGGTTAAAATTAACTTCAAAATACGAAATCAACCCAAGTTCATTGTCGTACTACTGGGTGAGTTTAATCTCTCTTGCCAAACCTGGTGACTAAGTCTACGGGGTAGTGTCAAACGACCATGGCTCGGGGGTCAATGGAACCGGAGGCGTAAGCCAAAGGAAGAACCTTCCCCTTAGTCCCCTCGTAACCAGACTGGCTGGGTTAGCTTGAGAGGCAGGATTCACTTTGAGTCGGTTCTACGACGAACTTATCTTCAGGAATTTAAATCCCTAATGAAAAATATGGTCACCTGATCTATAAGGACCATTTGATTGATAGGGCCTTAGCCTTGTCATGCGTAGTTACACCAACCTAGGGGTTGGGCAGTGTATGCACGGAAGGAGGTCACTTCGACCTCACTTGGTTGGACCTTGGGAGCCACTCCAAAGGAGGGCAGTCACCTCGCCCGGACCATCTTCTCCCCCCATTTCTTCTACTCCAAGAGCCACCATGGCAAATCCTGGACCTGGACCTAGACCGGGTCAGGACATTGAGAACTGAACCCGATGGCTCGTCTGGAAGCCTGGGTCACCGAATCTGAGGAGCGACATCAGTAGAGCATGGATCGTATTCTGACAGCGCTTGACAGGATGTAGCACCCACCACGAGGAGAACAACTGCGAGATTTCTATGACCCAGCCGCACCTATCGTCGCACTGCTAGTCAGAATTCCTGCAGGCGGAGACGCGTTTGAGCTCAAGCCCAATGTAATTGGGTTGATCAGCACTCATTTCTATGACAACTCAAGTGAAGATCCGTTCCAGCACCTTGAGGACCTAAGTCGACTCGCTGAAACGATCCGTCCTAGGAATATTGATCTCGGGATTGTTCTGATGAAGCTTTTCTTTTTCTCTCTAAGGGACAAAGCTTCATACTGGTTCAAGACTATTGGGAAGCCAATTGGAACCTCGCCAGAATTACGATGTGAATTCCTGCAAAAGTTCTTCCCAATCGGTTGAACAAATGCAATGCAGCGAGCAATCGCAACTTTCTCCCAGGGAGCTGGGGAGAAATTACATGAAGCATGGGATAGATTTCACGACCTTCTTCGGAAATGCCCGCATCATGGTATACCCAGATGGCACTTAGCTCAGATTTTTTACCATGGGCTAGATGACACACATCGGTATATGGCCGATGCATCTAGCTGCGGGAATTTTCTCGCAAAAGACGAGAACAACGCATTTGAGCTGTTCGAATCATTAGCGGAGAACTCGATGAATGCGCATCTATGAACCAGTTCCAGTTGCCTGGTCAGCAGCAGGTTGGTGTCCACGAGGCTCACACCGATTCTATTCGAGCCGACATGGATATCATCGTCAATAAGCTGGATAGAATAAACCTAATTGAGAAGAAGATTGACCAGATTAGTCAAGGTCAATCCGACTCGAGCTCTGCCACCGCAAGATCCTCCTGTGCACCCCAAGCTCCCCCTACTCGAGTTAATCTACTCACTCGGGATGCATCTTCTCCATATTTATGAGATCCTGCATATCAGGATCCCGTGAATAATCCAAATCTGGCACCCTAGGACCAGGGTTACGCACCACCCGCAGATTATAATTTATATCCCCTTGATGGATATACATCTCAGACATCTTCGGCCTACGAGGACGTCAGCGCTATCCAAGGATAAAGGCTTAATAACCCGTACTCGGAGACGTATAACCCTGGTTGGCGCCAGCATCCGAACTTCTCTTGGTCTCGTAATTCACAGAGACCACATCAAGATCCACACTACCAAACCTGGCAATACGAGAATGTGCAAAACACGTATCCTAGGCAGCAGCCATTCCCGTCTCAGCAGCAGTAACCCCGCTCATTATACCAGCCGCTGCACCAAGCTGCCAACCACCCTCCAAAGCTAGCCGACTCTTTGGAGGCGTTGAAAGAGGAGATGCAAGAATTGATGAGGAAGTCTACACAAGATAGCTTGCAAATTATGAAGGCGATGGCTGATTAGATTTAGACTATACAGAACACGCAGAACCAGCTGTTGCAAGAGCATAGGACTCAGGGAGCCATGCCCTCCCAACCCGTCCCGAATCCTCGATATGTGCAGAAGTAGGGTGCCCCGCCTAGGTTTCAGGCATCATAGGGACAAGCACACGCCATACTACAGGCGCCTCCTGCACCACCCGGTTATGCGCAAGGCTAGCCACCTTTGCAGAATCCAGCATATTCTGCCCCATCCGCTCCCCCACCACCTCATGGACAGCAAGCCGACGCACACTCTGTCTCATTGCGGAGCGGAAGGAAGACATTCCACCCACTACCTAGGCAGGCGGGTTCTGATTTTTCCTACCCTTCGTCTCAGGCAGATTCGACTCCTTCATCATCTTAGGAGCCACCTACGATAGATAAGGGTAAGAGGCCATTTAACCCTGAGATTCCCGTCCCTTTTCCTGAGGCTCTGACATGAAATGTAGTATGGAAAAACGACACGTGAAATTTTGAGGACTTGAAATCGATGTTTAAGGAATTACATATTCAGGTCCCCCTCCTCAAGGTTATCGATCACATTCCAGCTGTCGCTAGGTTCTTCAAGGACTACTGTACCCCGAAGTGATAGCCGAGAATTGGACGATAGGTGGTACTGTCGAAAGAAGCTAGAGCCGTGATTCTAGCTGACCTACCACCGTAGAAGAAAGACCCTGGCACCCCACTCATATCTTGCTTCTTGCAGGATTCTCCATTTGATCGGGCCCTTCTAGATTTGGGTTCGTCCATCAACTTAACTCCCACCGCTGTATTTGATCGATTTCGATTTGGGGAGTTGAAACCCACCTCGGTTACGATTCATCTGGCTAACAGATCAGTCAAAACATCGAGGGAGGTGGTTGAGAACGTGATCATGAAAGTCCACGGGTTCTGCTTTCTAGCAGATTTTTTCGTTCTCGATATGGAAGTTCCTCCTAATATTCGTGATGCACCAATTATTTTGGGTCGCCCATTTCTGGTGACAGCCCAAGCTAACATCGATTGTGCATCCAGGTGTATGGAGATTGCCTTAGGCAATGAGCAACTTCAACTAGACATATTTAGGGCAGCAAAGAACTTCGACTGTAATCAAATAGAGGAGGATGGTGAAGACGAAGATTCTGCTTACTGTGGTAACATTGGGCTCCTTTGTGACAACCCAATGTCTCATTCGTCTACACTATCAGGGTTCTCAGACCTCGATCCACATAGGATTGAACTACTGCATTACACATATCTCCTTGAGGATCTGACTGTTTGGGGTGTGCTTCTGACCACAGCACCCCTGAATCTAGCTATCTTGATCCATATATTACTGAATCACCCTTGTTATTACAAGAAGACGTGACTATAGCTAACGGGTTTCCCGTTAACGCAGTCACAACCCATTTCACAGGGAGTGACTCAGCGGGAATTCATGTGTACATGGATCAGCAGATTCCCACCCTCGATTCTACTCCTCCCACTCTCAGTTCTGATTCTGACCCACCCGTAATTGAATTGAAGCCCTTACCTGACTCACTCAAGTATGTGTTCTTGGGTGAAAGTGAGACATATCCAGTCATTATCAAAGACCACTTAACCCAAGAATAGGGGCATCAATTAATTTCTACACTTCAAGACCATAGGGCTGCTATCGGGTGGAGTGTTGCTGATCTCCGCGGTATTCGCTCCTTGTATTGCACTCATCACATTTACACGGATGAGGGGGTGAAACCTTCGAGACAACCTCAAAGATGGCTAAACCCGAATATGCTAGAGGTTGTTAAGAAGGAGATCATCAAATGGCTGGATGCAGGCATTGTATATCCAATCTCAGATAGCCAATGGGTGAGTCCGATTCAGATAGTGCCTAAGAAAGCAGGACTCACCGTCATAAAAAATGATAAGGGCAAATCCATCCTGACCCGCATTGCGACATCTTGGTGGGTCTGCATTGACTACAGGAAACTGAACACAACTACCTAGAAGGATCACTTTCCTTTGCCGTTCATCAATCAGATCTTGGAACGGTTAGTCGGACGCAGTTTCTTCTGCTTTCTGGATGGATACTCCAGGTATAATCAGGTAGCAATTAGCCTGGAAGATCAGGACAAGGCCACATTCACATGCCCCTTTGGAACATTCGCCTTCAGGCAGATGCCCTTTGGCCTCTGCAACGCACCAATGACATTTCAGCGTTGTATGATGGCTATCTTCTCTGACATGATTGGAGATTATGTGGAGGTATTCATGGATGATTTCTCTGTTTTCAGAGATGATTTCGCATCTTGTCTTGATAACCTCACCAAGATCCTGAAATGATGTATTGAGGTAAACCTAGTACTATCCTGGGAGAAAAGCCATTTCATGGTGAGGGATGGCATAGTACTAGGGCATAGCATCTCTAAAAATGGACTCGAGGTTGACCGGGCTAAATCAGAGATTATCTCCCACTTACCGCCACTTAGCTCGGTCAAGCAGATTAGATCATTCTTGGGCCACGTCGACTTCTATTGGAGATTTATACGTGATTTTTCAAAAATTGTGTAGCCTTTGAGGAATCTCCTGGTTACCGATGTCCCATTTGAATTTGATACCTCGTGTCTCAGTGCCTTCGAGACTTTACAAAGCACTATTTTCGACTCCCCGATTCTCCAACCACCCGACTGGTCGCTTGATTTTGAAATGATGTGCGACGCATCTGATTTTGCTGTCGGTGCTGTTTTAGGCTAGCGTCGGGAGAAACAACCTTTTGTCATATACTATGCTAGCAAGACGCTTAATGAGACTCAATGTAATTACACTGTCACCGAAAAAGAACTGCTAGTAGAAGTATTTGGGTTGTAGAAATTCAGATCATATTTATTAGGGCCCAAGGTCATCATCTTCACTGACCACTCCACCCTCCGGCATTTGTTGGCAAAGAAGGATGCTAAACCACGACTCATTAGATGGATCCTTCTATTGTAGGAATTTGATATCGAGATTCGCGACAAAGCCGGAAAACAAAATGTTGTGGCAGATCACCTATCTAGATTGGACCCAGACCACATCCTTATTCCCTGCCTATCCATGAACAATTTCCGGATGAATCACTTTTGGCAATTCATTCTGTGGAGTTCCCCTAGTATGAGGATTTCGTGAACTACCTTGCTGCAGGCAAAATTCCTAAGAACATATCCAAGGACCAGAAACTCAAATTCATTGTAGAAGCTAAATACTACCTCTGGGATGACCCACTGCTCTTCCGCATTGGAGCGGACCAGATTATCCGCAGATGCATCCCAGACTCTGAGATCCCTAGTGTGTTATCTTTCTGCCACAATGATGCATGTGGTGGCCATTTCTCAGGATGGAAAACCACTGCAAAAATTTTGTAGTCGGGATTTTTCTAGCTAACTGAAAAGGATTGTGGTGTAGACTCAGATAGGTGTGTTAATATGGTGATTTTATTGCTGAAATGTGTATAGTGCTTAACCTAAACTGAGCGTAACCATCTCTTTACAAAATTTTTTTACCTGGCCTAATTGATTTTATCTTGGTCACTTTTAGGCCCAGGGTTGAACTCAGGGAAGTGGGATTAGAAGTGAAGTTTCTACGCCTTTCCTACAACGAATTTCTTCTGTTTGTTTATTGTGTTTTTCATGTTTTTCCATTTAAGATTTTTTTTGGATAATTTTTATCCTTAAGGTACACCCTCAAAATCAGGTTCTTGGCTTTAAGCCAAATTAGGGTTCCAAAACTGGTCTTGCTATTCACAAGACTGAGTACCTGCAAGTCAAGGATTATCTTTTCTCTTTTATATATTTTTTTTTATCTTTCTACTGGCAAGAAAGAAAGGCATAAATAAAGTAAGTATAGTATATATATATGTATATATTATATATGTATAAAGGGGTGGGGGTGGAGGGGGAGATGGCGTGTAGCACGGTGTCGAGTCGGTCGCCGTCTAGGAAGACACAACCAACAGGATGAAGTGCCACGTGGAATGTAAGGTGGATGGGTGGAAGATGAGTGCGAACACGCTTTCTGTACACGTGTATCAGGGAATATCAGCAACTGGTGCAGATATTCCCGCGATACCACGTATGGTAAGTGATATGAAAATATATATGTATATATGTAAATATATATATCTATATGTATATATATATATGGTTATAACTATATAGGTATATATGCAGTTATATGTGTATATATATTTATGTATATATATGTATATATATATAGATATGTAAATATATGTATAGATAGATATATGTATATAAATATATGTATAAGTATGTATATATAACTATATAGATATATGTATATATGTATATAGTAATATATGTATATAGATATATGTAGATAGATATGTATATATAGTTATAGATATATAGGTATATATGTATGTATATTTGTATATATATATATGCAAAAATATATGTATATATATGTATATATATATATATGTATCTCTACTTATACTTAGTTATATAGGTATATATATAGATATATGTATGTATATATATATATATATATATTTATACGTATATAAGTATATGTATATATGTAAATATATATGTATATATATAAATATATATAAGTATATAGATATATATATATGCATATATGTACGCATATAGACTAATACATAGTTATATAAGTACTAATATATGTATATATATATATGTATATAAATATATATTGATATAAATATTTATATGTATATATATATAAGTATATAATAGCATATAGGTGAGAGTGTGTGTGTGCGAGAGTGTGAGTGTGTGTATGTGTCGGCAGAGAGAGTGAGGGAGTGCTGTGTGTGTGTGTGTGAGAGAGAGAGAGAGAGAAAGAGAGAAAGAGTGCCTGCTGTGAAGAAAAGGTGCTCTTAAGTCGTTTGCAACAGTGGGGCCACATCTGGTGATCCACGCGTGCGTAGGCGAGTAGGCGCACGCACGCAGGGGAGTGGGCGCGGAGGAAGGAACCGCAGTGCACAGTGCTGCGTGAAGAGTCGGGTGCGGGCAGACGCAGGTGCTGGGAGCTAGCGGGCGCTGGTAGATGCGGGTGCACACAGACATGCGGGTAGGAGCTGGAGCAGGTGCGGGGTTGGACGCGGGCGCAGGCTAGTAGCGGTTGTGGCATGCCGGGTGACCGGTTAAGTGAGAAACTTACCGGTCACCGCACTGTAGCTACAGTGTTCCGCTGAAACACGTGAACAGTGGCTACAGTGACGGGGCGAGCCACGTTACCTGGTGCTATGAGTGCGGGAGGCATGGATGGCTCGGCGCGCGTGCAGAAGACACTACGCCAGCTGGGCTGCGGAGTGGCGGAGAGGCGGTTCGCAATAGGGCGCGCGGAGAGGGCTGGGCCATGGGAGAAGGAGAGCGACAGGGCGCGCAGTGGCCTGCGGGTGCTCTACTGGCGTGCACAGTGGAGCTTGGCTGGTTGCTGCAGGGGCGCGCGGTGGTCGGTTGAGCTTCAAAGCTTGAAGCTTTGTGGCAATGGCGAGGTTGGCTTGAACGTTGAAACAGGGAAGAGAAAACCACCATTCCCATAAGCTCTTTGATGAGCTGGGCGGTGGTGGGCTCACAGTGGTGGTTGTGCACCACTATGAGGTGCTCCTGCTCGCAGAGTGGCTCCTCGGAGGAGGAGAGGCTGCGTATGGAGGGAGAGGGGAGGAGACAGCCTGGAAGGAGGAAGGAAGGTGCTGTGGTGCTTTTTTTGGCTTGGACCAGGCTCCCTTGCAAAGAAGAAGCTAAGCTCATTTTATAGAGGAAGAAGGCATGCACAGCCATACCCTGGCTGTGCATGCAGCTGTGCATGGCTGGCATGGCTTGGCAGGGCAAGCTTGCTGCAGAGCATGGCGTGAGGAAGAAGAGGCCATGTCTTGCAGCCGTGGGAAGAAAGTCAAAAATCAAAAAGAAATAAAAAATGAAGATGGAAATTTTGCGAGGCAACACTTGAAGAATTTGTCAATTACAAGGCCATTTTATTTACTCTCCTCCCCTATCAATTAAATGTATGCATGCATGTATTTTTACAAATGCGACTATGGATACCTAATATGCACTGGTAATGCTAGGAAATAGCACAAGACGGCATAATTGCAGGTGTATTTTTTGCGGTGCAATCATACCCCCATGCCTATCTTTTGCTAGTCCCTCGCAAAACATTTTTGTGTTGTATTTAGAAATGATCTTAAGCTGAAGAGTTTCTTCTAAGGCAACATAGGTGTGTTTATTGTTGGATATTGTGAGAACCAATTGTGGAGAAGACTACCAGTACTTTAAGTCTCATATGACATAGATCATCTCTCAACTAACCTGGACTCTTGATATTTAAACCATAAGTATGATTTCCAGGACCCAGGAGGTTTTTGCCGTACTCGAGAGCTCAAGAGATCATGGCATGTGCTTAGTGAAGGATCAAGACTGACCAAATGAACATTAAGACTCATGCCCAGGGTTTCACTAATTTTTAAGTAAAGGTTGGTCCCAGTTTCAGCTCTTGTCTTCGGATTGACCCTTAAAAAGATGATGGAAAACTCAATTCTCATTTTCTGACATTTGTGGCTCAAAGAAAATAGGGTATTTGCCCTGAAGAACGTTTTTTTGTAGGAAGATTTTACAGACATTTGTGAGATATACTGACTTATTTGCATCTTTCTCTCTCTCTTTTTTTTTTTTTGAAACACGTGTCAGTATATCTCTTACAACATTATTTGGAGGAGCACACTTTTCTTTTTAGTGGGAGAGTTCCTTTTTGGTGGAAAGAGTCTTTCCTAAACACAAGACTAAAGCCTGGGATAAAAAATCTACCTGTGCTCACAGGTAAGGACTCCACCTTCCCTAATGAACACTAGGGTTGGGTCTTATGTTCACCTGGTCTTTCTTGATATGTGTAGTGTGAACCAAGATTACTTAGGATCTCAAGTAGAAGCGAACCAACGGATCCTATACTAGTGTCTCAGGTACAAGAATACATCCTTAGTTAGGAGAGATTCCGATCTATCTTGTTAATGCTCAAGTGAATTAAGCCGAGCCTAAGCGAATCAAGCTTCTGTGGCCTGGAAAGTCTTCAAAACAGTGGTTGAATATCCATAAACACTTATTGTATTTTTGTTTCAGCCTTTAGATCATTACTAAACACCATTTTTATTTTTCTTTTATATATATATATATATAGGTGGAAACTGCATGATACCATAAAATACCCAGATCCTATGGATGTCTATCCACCCCCCATGCCAAACGATGCTATGTCCTCATATGCATGCTGGGTAGGGTAGAGGAAGGGCGAAAGATCGGGTAACGAGAGCTGAGGTGCAGGGTATACAGCAGGGTGGTAGGGTGGGTGGATGGTGGGTGGTGAAGTATCTGGCATTTCTTGGGATGAGAGTGTCCCAGGCGGATCGGAAAACAAGTCAGGAGGAAGAAGTTGGCCCTCAGATTGGCCAAGAAGAGGGGCTTCTTGGATAGATGGATCCAAAAAGGAATAGCCCCAGTGAGAAGTATATGGGCTGAAGGTCCCAGTGTGGAGTTGCAAATCCACCTGATTTGGCAGGAAAGAAAGGGCAATCCGGTCTTCAAGAGTGTGGACCTGCGGTGAGTAGCCCAGATATGACTCAAACCACGAGGTATGGGAGGCGGAGAAAACCTCGTCAGAAGTCTGGTCAGGAGAAGGTACGAGAATAGGGAGGGATGGGGGAACGTCACAATATGTGTCGGTCAGGCAATCGTCAATGTTTACAGGTAATCCGCAGCAGTCAGAATAGGTCCCAATTTGTCCGATACTCGCACTGACGGCCATGTCCTCGTCAGACGTGTCATCCTCGATGCAATCGCAATCAAAGTTCTTGGCTGCCTTCAAGATGTTAATCTTGGTCTTTCCAGATCCAACGGCAATCTCAATACAACCCAACTCGCAGTCGATATGGGCACGGGCTGTGGCCAAGCAAGGTCGACCAAGGATGATCGGACAATCAGAAAGTGAGCTAGGAACTTCCATATCTAAAATAAGAAAGTCAACAGGAAAATAGAGACTGTTGACCCTAACCACCACGTCTTCCACCACACCCTTTGGGATTTTGACAGAATGATCTGCCAACTATAACATGACAGGGGTGGGTTTCAGATTTCCCAAGGAAAATTTTTCGAGCATGATGGTCGGTATAAGATTGATGGAAGATCTTAGATCAAGCAGGGCACGGTTAAAATTGCAGCCTTGGATTCTACAGGAAATAAGCGGTGTGCCAGGGTCTTTCTGCTTCGGTGGTAGATTTGACAGTATAGCACAACTCGCATGAGGCGAGAGAATCACCGAATTCTTAGTTTTCTTTGACTGTAGCCTGGGTGTTGTGTAGTCTTTGCAAAATTGGGCGACAGTAGGTATGTGGTTGATAGCCTCGAGTAGGGGTACCTTGATTTCTACATCCCTGAACAAATTACGCAGGTTATCAAAGGCCTGCGTATCCTTCTTCTTGCCTTTTGGCTCCCTCAGTAGAGCCTCAGGGAATAGGACTGATTCTGGCACCAATTTGGGTGTATCGTCCTCTCGCGAATGCGGTGCGCATCCCGAATGAGAGGGCGATGAAGAAGATGGGCCAGGGTCAGGTTGAGGCGGATCGACAGTTTCCTTGCCGCTCCTCGTAGTGATCGCATTGGACGATGCGGGTCCAGCAGGATCATAAGGCGGAGGAGGGTTCGCAATAGGGACAAAAGAGTGAGGTGCTACAGCGGGATTAGCCTGAAATCCCGGTGGAATGCTCGGAGCTTTCAGAATCTGATGAACCTGCCCTTGAGAAGGTCGTACCTGTGGTTGAGGACAACAGGGTATGAAATTTCGTGGGTTTAGAATAGGTTGGGCGGGAAGAGTGCCCTGAGATCGAGTCGCCATGCGTAGTTGACTAATCTCAGCATTCTGCTGTGCCAATTGGTGCTGAAGAGA
Source organism: Thalassia testudinum (assembly GCA_037157565.1). Classification (NCBI taxonomy): domain Eukaryota; kingdom Viridiplantae; phylum Streptophyta; class Magnoliopsida; order Alismatales; family Hydrocharitaceae; genus Thalassia; species Thalassia testudinum. The sequence continues at coordinate 4,230,080 of JAZHRO010000080.1, forward strand.
GGTCATGTTCTCTTCATGGCGCTTTGACATTTCCGTCATCATTCGCATCAATTTATCAAGAGGACTTGATGCATGTTTAGTTTGCAAAACGCAAGGACCTGATGGCAGATTCGCCATAGGATTAGACTGGGCCCTTGGGATGACAGGTGCGGACGGTCGCATTGGTCCACCCACGAGGTTTTGGCACTGTGGGTTGTTGGATCATGCGAAGTTTGGATGATTTCGCCACCCTGGGTTATAGGTGGCAGAGAACGGGTTGTTCCCCAGGGCGCAAGCGTCTTCTATGCCAGAAGACATGTCCGCATGTAAATATGCTTCCGAGCACATGGAGGCTTGGTCCTCCGTGTCGAAATACTGGCTTGCAGAAGCCAGTTCCACATGACTTACCAAGTTGCTCGACGCGACACTCGGTAAGAAAGGCCTTACGGGGTTTCTTGGAATAAGCCTAGTGTTGGAAGAATTGGGATTGCGATGAAGTGGTGAGGTGGGGGTGTTTGCCATAGACCGGGCGGGGTTGGCTAGAAGCTCATCCAGCTTCTTGTGCGCGATGGAGACTTCATCCAATTTTTGTGCGATAAGGCTGAGATCAGTGGATGAATGGGAGTGTCCCGTGTCAACTTCGTGGACATTACGGGGTAGGCTGGTACGATTAAAGGCGATAATGGAGGCATTGTTCATTGAGTTTTCGCTCATATTTTCAAACAATTCGAATGCTCCATTCTCGTCTTTATTCATAAAATTCCCTCCACAGGAAGCGTCTGCAATCTACTTCAAAGTCTCATTTAGCCCATAGTAGGAAATCTGGGCTATATGCCACTTAGGCAGACCGTGGTGCGGACACTTTCTTAGGAGGTCATTATATCTCTCCCATGCCTCATGAAATTGTTCGCCGTTTTGTTGCGTAAATGAAGTGATAGCATGGCGAAGTGCATTGGTTCGCCCGATTGGGAAGAACTTCTTGAGAAAAGCTATTCGCATCTCTTCCCAAGAGTGGATGGTTCTCCCAAGGGTGTGTAGCCACTGCGACGCTTTATCCTGCAATGAAAATGGGAACATTTTCATGAGGACTATAGGTAACCTGATATTTCTTGGTTTAACAGTTTCAGCTAATCGGGTTAGGTCTTCCAACTGGAGAAAAGTATCTTCACTTGCAAGACCATGGAAGTAAAATTTATTAGGCCAATTATGTTAGGTTTCAGTTCGAAGTCGTCCTCGCCGATGGGGACCCAAATTTGTCCTATGGTTTCTGTAGCAGCGGGATTCTGATAGGAGATAAGAGACCTAGGCTCCTTCCGTTCGGGAGGGTTCTGCATTTCCTCCAATGTTTCCCTAATGGCCTCAATTTGTTCATTATACATTTCCATTTGGGCTTGGAGGCGGGTTATGGGATCTAACGCTCCACCACCTAGTGGGTTTTGAGGGCGGTTTCCTCTCTCGGGATTTGGGGGTGGGCGTGCAACCATGTTTGTGGAGGAGGAGGACGATTCGGCTTCTTTTCTAAATTTATCAGACAATTCACATAGTTCAGGGTTTTGTGACCTCCTCCCAAACATGCACTACCGCAGGAAGAATTGGGGGGATAAGAAGGGAAAAGAGATGAGAGAAATGATGTTGCAAAGGTACACTTGATGACAAATCAATACAATCAATTTCCTAACTTCTACAGTGTGCCCTTAGACCTAAAGATCTAAGTTACCTACTATCACGAACTATGAAATCGAATGCGAGCACTGCGGAACCACCAGGCCAGATTGAAAGGCCGTTTGCCCCAGTCTTAGACACCTGATAGCACGTGGGAACCCTCACCAGCACGTAGGTGCTACACACAGGTAGTTAGACCTCCAATCCTTAATAAGGGTCAAGTTGCTACCAATTTTAGTTAAAGGCTTAGGATCAAGTGCTTCTTAGAATGTGAAGGGCGTTATTTATGGGTAATGCCCAAGTGATTGATTTTTAGAGTGTGTAAACCAAGCATGCAACAGGGAAATCTCCCCGAATTGAAGTTTTAATTGGTGAATGGTTTTTAGAGTTCAGTCTTAAGTAGTATGGATTTTAGGTTTTTGCTGAATTACTAATTCAACCAATCTTCAGGTTCTGAGAGAATACAAGTTTTCTTCTAAGCCCAACAAACCCTTCTTCAATGTCAGTTTGTTAATGCATGCTAAAATGCAATGGGCTTCCTTAAATGGAGATTTCTATGTGTGGATGCACGAATCAGTTTTAGATTAGTGTGAAAGGGAGCCAAAGCACTTCAATTCAAGTGCTCCCAATCACCAGAAATGATTTCCACACACAAGGCTCAACCAAAAGATAAAGAAAAATCAAATTGTTGGGGTTGAGGTATTTAGGATCGAATCTTAGGCACGTGAAGGGTCATGGTGGGGTTGGAATCAACTCAATTCCAAGTCTCCCCACCAAAAAGGTGATCCCGAATTGCAGATAAGTGAGGCAAAGAGGGGTGCAATCAATCTTTTTATTTTTGCCTCAAAGAGTACTTCACACGGCGAAAGATTCAAGAATCAAGATTCTTGAATCTTCGCTATGCAAAGTTTGCCGGGAAATCCCGAGGCGGTGGGAGTGATGACAAACAATCAAACAAGTGATTTTTAATCCACTTGCCCCAAGAGATCCCAAGAAGTTTTTCTAGTTTTTTTTCTTAGTTTTTTTTTTATTAAGGTTACAAGTTAACCTAGGTTGCTAAGAAAGAAAGACTTACTTGTGCAGCAACGTGTGCGAAGCTCCAGTGCGGTGTCGGCGTCTTCACGCTCTCGTTCCCACCTTAGATCTTCCCACGTTTTCGAGTTCGTCTGCCTGTCTTCTCCTTGCAACAAGTTCACCTGCATAGCAACAAACAAAAACACCCGTGAAGAGAAGGGTTTGAGAAGAGAAAAATTAAAGGAATGGAATAGAAACTTACTTGAATGCGCACTTCCCCGGCAACAGCGCCATGAAAAGGATTGTGGTGTAGACTCGGATAGGTGTGTTAATATGGTGATTTTATCGTTGAAATGTGTATAGTGGTTAACCTAAATCGAGCCTAACCATCTCTTTACAAAATTTTTTTACCTGGCCTAATTGATTTTATCTTGGTCACTTTTAGGCCCAGGGTCGAACTCAAGGAAGTGGGATTAGAAGTGAAGTTTCTACCCCTTTCCTACAACGAATCTCTTCCATTCGTTTATTGTGTTTTTGGTGTTTTTCTATTTAAGATTTTTTTCTGATAATTTTTGTCCTTGAGGTACACCCTTAAAATCAGGTTCTTGGCTTTAAGCCAAATTAGGGTTCCAAAACTGGTCTTGCTATTCGCAAGACTGAGTACCTGCAAGTCAAGGATTATCTTTTCTCTTTTATATATTTTTGTTTATTTTTTTACTGGCAGGAAAGAAAAGCAGAAATAAAGTAAATATAGTATATATATGTATATATTATATATGTATAAAGGGGTGGGGGTGGAGGCCGAGATGGTGTGTAGAACGGTGTCGAGTCGGTCATCGTCTAGGAAGACGTAACCAACAGGACGAAGTGCCACGTGGAATGTAAGGTGGATGGGTGGAAGATGAGTGTGAACATGCTTTCTGTACACGTGTATCAGGGAATATCAGCAACTGATGCAAATATTCCCGCGATACCACGTATGGTAAGTGATATGAAAATATATATGTATATATGTAAATATATATATCTATATGTATATATATATATGGTTATAATTATATAGGTATATATGTAGTTATGTGTGTATATATATATATAGATATGTAAATATATCTATAGATAGATATATGCGTATATATATATATATATATATATATATATATATGTATAAGTATGTATATATAACTATATATATATATATGTAGATAGATATGTATATATATATATATATGTATATATAGTTATAGATATATAGGTATATATGTATATATATTTATATATATATAAATATGTATAAATATATGTATATATATATGTATGTATATATATATATATGTATCTCTACTTATACTTAGTTATATAGGTATATATATAGATATATGTATGTATGTATATATATATATATAAGTGTATATATATATATATGTATGTATATAGACTAATACATAGTTATATAAGTACTAATATACATATATATATTTGTATATAAATATATATAGATATAAATATATATGTATATATATATATATATGTTTATAGTAGCGTATAGGTGAGAGTGTGTGTGTGCGAGAGTGTGAGTGTGTGTGTATGTGTCGGCAGAGAGAGTGAGGGAGTGCTGTGAGAGAGAGAGAGAGAAAGAGCGCCTGCTGTGAAGAAAAGGCACTTTTAAATCGTCTGCAGTAGTGGGGCGACGTCTGGTGATCCACGCGCGCGCACAGGCGCGTAGGTGCACGGAGAGGCACGCGCATGCAAGGGGAGTTGGTGCGGAGGAAGGAACCACAGTTTACAGCGCTGTGCGAAGAGTCGGGTGCGGGCAGACGCAGGTGCTGGGACTGGGCAGGCGCTGGGACTGGGCGAGCGCTGGAGAGGGAGCGGGGCTGGACGCGGGTGCAGGCTTGTAGCGGTTGCGGCGCACCGGGTGACCGGTTAAGTGAGAAACTTACCGGTCACTGCACTGTAGCAGCAGTGTTCTGCTGAAATGCGTGAACAGTGGCTACAGTGCCGGGGCGAGCCGCGCGACTGGGTACACCCGATGCTGTGAGTGTGGGAGGCGTGGACGGCTCAGCGCATGCGCGGAAGAGGCTATGCCGGCTGGGCTGCGGAGAGGCAGTTCGCTACAGGGCACGCCGAGAGGGCTATGCCGCAGGCGAAGGAGCACGACAGGGCATGCGATGTCCCGCGGGTGTCCTGCTGGCGTGCGCAGTGGAGCTTGGTCGGCTGCTGCAGGGGCGCGTGATGGCCGGTTGAGCTTCAAAGCTTGAAGCTTTGTGGTAATGGCAGGGTTGGCTTGAACGTTGAAATAGGGAAGAGAAAACCACCACGCCCACCAGCTCTTTGATGAGCTGGGCGGTGGTGGACTCACAGTGGTGGTTGTGCACCACTGTGAGGTGCTCCTGCCCGCAGAGTGGCTCCTCAGAGGAGGAGAGGTTGCATATGGAGGGAGAGGGGAGGAGATGGCCTGGAAGGAGGAAGGAAGGTGTTGTGGTGCTTTTTTTGGCTTGGACCAGGCTCCTTTGCAAAGAAGAAGCCGAGCTCATTTTATAGAGGAAGAAGGCATGCACAGCCATGCCCTAGCTGTGCATGCAGCTGTGCATGGCTAGCATGGCTTGGCAGGGCATGCGGCTGCAGGGCAAGCTTGCTGCAGAGCATGGTGCGAGGAAGAAGAGGCCATGTCTTGCAGCTGCGGGAAGAAAGTCAAAAATCAAAAAGAAATAAAATATGAAGATGGAAATTTTGTGAGGCAGCACTTGAAGAATTTGTCAATTACAAGGCCATTTTATTCACTCTCCTCCCCTCTCAATTAAATGCATGCATGCATGTATTTTTACAGATGCGACTATGGATACCTAATATGCACTGGTAATGCTAGGAAATAGCACAAGACGGCACAATTGCAGGTGTATTTTTGTGGTGCAATCACCAACCATCTTCAGAGATACACACGATTACTCCCAACACTGCAAATGATGTCAGTCGGTTGGTTCTATGACCAGGAGAGACATGATGCCACTCCAACCCATCATGGTCGTAGAAGTGTTCGACGTCTGGGGCATCGATTTTATGGGCCCTTTTTCAAACTCGCATGGCTTCGAGTACATATTGCTAGCTGTTGATTATGTCTCGAAGTGGGTCGAGGCCATCCCAGCGAGATGGGCTGACCACAAGACCATCATTTCTTTCGTATGGCAAAATATTTTCGCGAGATTCGGAACACCCTGCGCTCTGATTAGCGACGGGGGAAGCCACTCCATCCATGCCCATTTCAGGTCGTTATTAAAGAAATATGGGGTACATCACCGCATAGCCACTCCGTATCACCCGCAGACCAATGGGTAGGCTGAAGTGTCTAACCATCAAATCAAGCTAATTCTCCAGAAGACAGTTAGACCAGACAGGAAGGACTGGTCCGACAAATTAATTGATGCACTCTGGGCATATCGAACCACATACAAGGCCCCACTCGGAATGTCACCATATTGCATGGTATATGGCAAGGCCTATCACCTTCCTGTAGAGCTGGAACACCGCGCGTTTTGGGCGGTACGAAAATGCAACCTCGAGCTCGATGCAGGAGGTTGAGAATGGAAACTCCAGCTCAGCAAATTAAAAGAAATCCGATGAGAGGCCTATGAGAATGCATTAATATACAAGGACAAGACCAAGGCCTTTCATGACCGCCACATCCGGAGGAATGTATTCACGCCCAACTAGCGAGTCTGGTTGTTCTATTCACAGCTGAAACTGTTCGCAGGGAAGCTTAAGTCCAAATGGACTGGCCCATATGTTGTGATACAGCCATATTCTAATGGGGCAGTCCAGATCAAGGACCTAAAATCTGGGCATATATTCACGGTAAATGGCCAGTGCCTCAAGCCATTTTTGGCCCAGGAACCTCCACCTGACGAGATCGTTCATCTTAGTGAGGACGTGTGATTGAGTGCTCGCCCAGCTGGAGGCGTTAAACTCAGCACATATAGATACCATTCGTCCCACATTCCACCATCATCTATACATAACCGTTTTTATACATAGCATATTTTTGTTTTAGCATATTTCCCTTTTGTATATTGCATGCTAACAAGTTGGCCGGTGTTGAATGTATAATTTCAGGAGCAATTACAGGAGACTTCTATCCACTCATCCTCTGTCAGATTTATTTTCATTTATATTCATGCATGAGGACATGCAAGAACTTAGGCATGGGGGGGTAGATACAGCAGAAACTGAAAAAAATTTTTATGCCAACATTTAGGAAAACCTCAGAGCTGCATGTAAAATGTACTTTAGGAACCTAAATAAAAGAAGAATCGACTCCACCTCCAATTCTTTCATTGGAGCTAGAAATCGTTCGCAACAGCCACTTCCGACTCACCCGCTCACCTTTTGTTCTAAATTTAGGGTCAAGCTGATTGTAACCCTATACGGGAAATTCACGAAGTACAAATTATATGAGGTTACATTTTTATAGCATATATACATATTGCATTCATGAATAAGATTATTTTATTAAGAGAATGCATTAGGGATTTTATCCTCTAGTTGATTCCTGTAATCTGGAATCCAGTACAACTTTTCACACACACGTAGAATTTGCAATGGATTCATGGTGAAGGCTGATAAACGCCTTCAGTCTGTCGAGAAGAAGCAGTGCTTCTTTTCCTGGACTCCTAGACAGTGTTTTGGGAGTCAGGCAGATTTTCCTCTAAAAATCCACCAAATAGTGTGAGAGAGTAGAGTGTATTGGTGCTCTAAGATTAGTGCAAGAAATCTGGAATCCTAGATAATTAGGTGATGATACTTAGAGATTAGGTATAGTTTTCACTCTCGGTTCCCACGTATACATTTTTGTGCGAAATTTTGAGAGCCACCAAATAAGGCAAATACGTGGAGAGCGAGTTTTCATAAAACTAGGACTAAGGTGGATGGTTATGACCATTCTTTACGGAATCCTCCACTAAAGGAGGGTATTGATGTCAAGGTTAGAAATACACCATCCTATCCATCTTTCTCGGTGCCATGAGTAGGCACTTCCACCAAATAAGCCACCCAATATCTCTTGAGTACCACCAATCCCTAATAATGCCTCCTCAATAAAGTTCATGGATGTATGCTAGTTGTGTTTTGTCGAAAAAAAAAAATATATATATATATATAATGATGATGAAAAGAAAAAAAGAAAAAAATAAAAAGCAAAGAAAAGAATGAATATTTAGTGTTTATTTCCTCGAGGCAATACCACCAAATAAAATTGAGATCCACCAAGTATGGCCCTAACCTATTTTTCTTAAGTTTCTGACCGCCCAAATACTGGCTGAGGAATTCCGACTTAGTGTTAGGGTTATGAGAACTCAATTAAAGTGTTAATGCAAATACAAATCCTATGTTTGAATCTGGTGAAGTTGTGAGCTCTACGAAAGAAAAGGAAAGGAAAAGAAAAAGAGCAAGAGAGAATTAATACAAAGGAATCAAAGAGAGCATAGATTTTCTCGTCTTTCTCTAAGTTGAGTTACTTAGTAGTCTGGGAATCTAGAATCTGTAGTACTAGTCTCTATGTAGCACCAAGTGAGAGTGAGCCACCAAATATATAATCCTTTCCCTCAGAGATTCTCTACCTAAGCCTAAAGTCGGGGTGGAATTCATAGAATATCTTGAATACCTCGAGGGAAGAAGTCCGCCTATCCCGCTAGAATTTTTACTAGGGGTCAAGTACAGGCTTTAGAGGTATATTAGTTTTCACTCGAATCCGTTGCAAAAGCTACATAGCTGCACTTTCACGATTGTCTGGATTTCTAAAGCATAAGATGAAAAAAAAAAGGATAAAAATCTCTACACATACACTTGATAAAATAATCAGTCCCTTAGGGACCCCTGTTGTAAATAATTTAGTCTTGTATTTGCTAGGGACTAGCAAGATTTAGGCATGAGGGTATGATTACACAGCAATCATAGGTCTTAATTGACCTAGATTAAGCTAGAACTTAGCATAAGTTAGGGTTATTCACGCATACATATGCATTATCTGCATCTTTACTGCCCTTCCTTAGCTATGCATGAAATAATGTTATAAGGTGCTGATTAAGTGCATTATGTTAATTGCAGGCAATAAGCAGGATCTGAAGCTGGATCTGAAATAACGGGAGTTGTAGCAGAACTGGAGCAGAAGGATTAGTTTAGATATAGGAACAATAATGTAAGGGAGTTAAAGGGTTTCTATTCTATTAAGTAGGAATAAAGTAGTAAAATGTGAAGAGCTTAGGTCCATCCTATCCCTAGGATAGCATAGATACTTCCCCAAGCCTTAGCCACCCTTAGATTAGGTCACAACACCCTAAGAAGCCTTAAAACCCTAGTTCCAGCCCTTATCTGGACATCCAGATAAGTTATAGGACGTCCAGAACACTTAGCCATCTCCCACACCCCTCAAACCCACTTCTACAGTGTTATTGGATGTCCAGACACTTTGTTAGACGTCCAATTTCCGCAGAGTACCCAAAACAGAACCCTGATTTCTCCCTGACTCAAATTGGACGTCCAGAACTAAAGTCTGGACTTCTGATTTTTAAGTATAAGTTGTCTGATCCTATTATTGGACATCTTATGCTGGTCTCCAGTCCCTGTTTTGAGATTCAAGTCTTGATCTTGGATCTCTAGCTCCCTAGACCTAATCCCAACCCCATAGGAACCTAAATTAAGGTGTCCTAAGCCTAGTACATCACCTCTAGACCTACCTAAGGACCTAATTAGGTCCTCACCAAACCCAATTGACTTAGATCAAGTCAATTACCTTAACCTAACTCAATTGGACTCATTGAGTCCAATTGAGCTTAGATCTCAACCCACACAAGTTTAATTGGACTTGGTGAGAGTCCAATTGACCTAAACCCAACCTAATTGAGTTATTCTACTCTCAATTAGGTTCACACTCATTCAATTAAACTTAGGTTAAGTTTAATTGCATTTTCCCCTTAGCAATTAGGGTTTGTAACCCTAATTGAAGACCTACACCTACCCAAACCTTTTAGGAACTAACCTAAGCCACCTAGCCACATAGAGCACGACCACACACACACACACACACACACCCATTCATGCACACACTTCTCTAGAATTCTCTAGAGAGCTCTTGAGATGGCACCACCTCTTGGTTGCCAAATTTAGCAACCAAGAGGAATTCAAATTGAGATCCACAATTCTTAGATCTCAAAGACCATCCCCACCCACATGTGGCCGACCACTCTTGGATTCTCTCTAGAGAGTTCTACACCTCTCTAGAGAGAAGCCATTGGTCTATAAAAGGACCCCTTGGGCAGCCAAGCACCCCATTCACTTCCTTGGTATTCATTCCACTTAGGCTAGCCACTCCCATCTCCACTCCACCTCCACGAGTTGAGCACCACCATGGAGGCCACCATCTCCATGCCAGGAAGCTGGATCAGCTCCCCAACCTCTCTCGAAGGGCTGGCCTAAGCTCCATTGGTCGCCCCTCCTTCTTCTCTCAGCCACTCAAAGGCCATCGGAGACCACCTCTGAATGCCCTCCCTTCTGCTAGATTAGTAGCTTAGCTCTTCGTATATTTATTGCTTTTATTTACTGCTTAGTAGTGTAGTCTTACTTCTCCCCCAATGATGCATGCGAAATCCCCCCATCGATTTTTGTATGCAATCATTTTCTGGTAGCTAGGTTTAATTTTTAATCATTTATGTATAAGCTTTCCTCTAGATTTCCTTGTTCAACAACTCTCCAATGATGAATGAAATTGCATTTATATATATATGTCTCTCTATGTGTTTGAAATCACCGCAAGCTTAATAATTATCGTATTTGCGTGATTTAAGTGCTTGTTCTTTACCTGTCTATATATTATGCACCAACATGTCGTTTCCTTAGGATATTGAAAATCTGACAATAGATGCTTTCTCCATAACTAGTCACCACCTCACTCGAATCGTGCGCACAGAAACTCACACGTTCACTTTCCTGATTTACTTGATGCATGTGCATGTGATCCGAGTTAATAACAAGAGTGGTGAAGTCCTAGTTAGGAGATTGGAAACTGGTGTGCATCTTTAAACAAAGTAGAGTGGCTAAAGAAAAGATTGATTTCAAAAGCGAAAATAATGCCTCCAAGAGACGAATGACCAAGACTCAAAGTCTCGTTATTTTTATAAAATAATATTTTTGTTGGATCGTACTTTGCGACTATACTACGACGCATTTCTTTCATATCAAAATGCACAATCCTTCTTCCCCTAAGTGATCTTCCAGCATCTGTTCCCGGGAATCTTCTGTGTGTTCTGGCGTAGTCGTTTCAGATTCTTCGAGGTCTTCAAGGCTATTTTCCACTTGATATCTCAAAAGTAGTAGTTCTTGAGTTTCCCACTTTTGTCCCATTAGCCTTCTTATCTCTGTTGTTTCTCAAAGGAGCTCCATCACAGCTTGTTGATGCGGAATCCAGCTTTGTCTTTGGTTCGGCTCAGTGATAGCTTGGATTTCGTGTAGATAAGATGCAGCCTTTTCCTTAGCGCTATCTATAGCTCTCTGTATTCTGTAATGCGATCGCATATGCACCGGTAGCTCTTCAGGGGTTCCAAGGGGTGAATCAGGTCGACCCATATTCCATGGGTGAGAAGCAGGAGTATGAAATCTATATCCTAGGTTATAAGATGCGGTCCTTTGAGGAACCGACTGGTATGGGTCATAATATCCAGGGTTGGGATATGGGTTAGCTATTTCGGTAACCCGAGGAGAAGGATCAGGCGAAGCAAAAAGTCATCTTCGCCACCTTGGGTTCTAATCCCAAGGTTGAGCTGATTCAGTGACCTAGGCTCTTAGATAAGCTCGTGGGTCCAACTCTTCTGGATCCTGATTAGTTTCAGATCCAGGGTTAGCCATTGCGATTAAGCAGATAGAAGTGACTCACCTCCTTGGGAGTGGCTCCCAAGGTCCAACCAAGTGAGGTCTAAGTGACCTCCTTCCTCGCATACGCCACCCAACCCCTAGGTTGGTGTAGCCAAGCAGGACAAGGCTAAGGCCCTATCAATCAAGTGGTCCTTATGAATCGGATGACTAGATTTTTCATTTTAAGTTTTAATTCCTAAAGAAAATTCATCATACAACCGACTGAAAGCGATTCCCGCCTCTCAGCTAACCTAGACAAGAGGTTAAAAACACCCAGTAGTACGACAACGAATTCAAATTTTATTTCGTGTTTTAAAATTGATTTTAGCTTGTTTTCTTCAGTTGGGGTTTCCTTTTGGTTAGTGGCCCACAAGGTGACCAAACTCACTGGCTAAGTCCTAGACTTGATTAAGTCTAAGTTAGTCTAGATGTGGTCTCTAAATTGTAACCCTAATGGTTTAACCTAAGGTTCATGCAATTCTAGGGTTTTGTTCTATTTCAGTAGACCACAAAAATAAAATTCGCTCCCTGACAACAATTAGAATCCAATTTAACTTGAAATTTGGCGAGTAGATTCCTTTTTCAATTATATTTTCAGAGAATATTTTTTTGGAATTTTTACTATTTCAATCGAATTTTGAGGGATTTTCGAATGTCAGGGTGTCAGATATGGAATTTTGACCCCTGGTTGATTTTTAGCTTTGAAATAGTATCAAATGACTTTCAAAAATTCGAAAAAAATATGGAAAATAAGGTCAATAAGATCATCTTTCAAACCCCACCATTTTTAGTCAAAACAGATTCATAGATTGCTTTTTGAAATTTGAATAATCTCAAATCTGGGTCAGTCTGAAGCCCTTGCACTTTGCGAATTTTTAAAAATTTATACTTAGAATTTTTTCAAAAGAATAGTGCCGTTTGAAAGGTGGTTTGAAACTAAAGGTGTAGCCTGAATTTCATATTTTTTTGTTTACTAGTTTTTTGGCAATCGAATTTTTAAATCAGACTTGAAATTTAGCCGAAAATCAGATGATGGTGGAAAAGCTTTTAAAAAGGGTTTGGGTTTGAAATCCAAGCTTTCCACCAAAAGATGTGTTTTTCTTTTTTGAAAAATTTTGCAAAAATTCTTTTTTCAAAAAGGAAAAAATTTTTTTCTCGGAGGGATTTCAAAAATATATATATATTTTTTGCTTCTTTTTTCAAACTAACCTAGAATTCAAAAGAAACCTAGTGTAGATTTTTTTTTTGAAAAATCTTTTTTTTATTTTTTTATTTTTCACGAAAATGAATAAATAATTTTTTTTCAAAAGAAATTGCAGAAAATAAATCTACTCCTAAGGTTCAAAGGAAAACCTAATCAAAAAGGGAGGTGATGTGCACCTGGATTTGTTTTCCACGGTCGTTGTGTGTGTAGATCCCGTTCTTTTTTCGTGTTGTCCTACACATCCAGAAATAAAGTAGAGGCAAATTTGTTAGTGATAAACTAGAAGATCGAAATCAAAGAAAATGACGTTGCCTCCCCGGCAACGGTGCCATTTGTTGTAAATCGTAGAGCGCATTTTTGATAGGAAATCGTCATAGTATACTGTGCAATACGATCAAACAAAGATATTTAATAAAAGATAATGAGACTTTGAGTCTCGGTCGTTCGTCTCTAGGAGGTGTTTATTTTACTTTTGAATTCAATCTTTTACTGCTCTACTTTGTTCAAAATCGCACGCTAGTTTCCAGTCTTCTGATTAAAATTTCACCACTTCTATTATGAACCCTAATTATGTGCGCATGTGTTAAATAGATCAAAAAGGTGAAAGTGTGAGTTTCTATGCGCATGATTCTAGTGAGGTGGTGACTGTTTACAGAAAATGCATCTATAGTTAGATTTTCTATATTTTCCGAAAATGACATGCTTGTTGCAAAATATTAGAAATTAAAAATAGGCAACATTAATCGCACAAAAGATATTGCAATGAGCTCATGATGATTCTCAACACAAAGACATATGTATATATATAAAATATTTTTCATTCATTCATTTGGAGAGTGTTTGCAACATGAACTTGTAGAAGAAAGCTTGTACATGAATGCTTAAAACTGTAGATCTAGCTATCAGAAAATGATCGTATACAAGAATCTACGGGGGGATTTTGCATGCATCATTGGGGGAGAATCAAAACTACACTACTAAGCAGTAATTAAAAGCAGTAAATGTAAAGAGTTGGCTACTAATCTATCAGAAGTGAGGGCATTCGAAGGTGATCTCCGATGGCCTTGGAGTAGTGGGGAGGAGAATGAGGGGTGGCCAATGGACCTTAGGCCGACCCTTGGAGAGAGAGAGGAGTGATCCAGCATCTTGGCATGGTGTCCTTCATGGTGGCACTCAGCTCGTGGAGATGGTGGTGGAGATGGTAGTGGCTAGCCAAAGTGGAAGTGGATGTGAATGGAGCCAAGGAAGTGAATGGGTGCAAATGGCCACCCCTTAGGTCTTTTTATAGACCTAAGGGATTCTCTCTAGAGAAGTGTGGAACTCTATAGAGAAAGTCCAAGAGTGGCTAGCCAAGTGATTTTGAGATCCAAAAAATGTGGATCTCAAACTGAATGCCTCTTGGTTGCTAAATTTAGCAACCAAGAGTGGTGCCACATGGAGAGAGTTATAGAGAACTCTAGATTTGTAGGAGTGCATGAATGGGTGTGTGTGTGTGTGTATGGTCATGCCCTATGTGGCTAGGTGGTTTAGGTTAGGTCCTAAGGGGTTTAGGTAGGTGTATGCCTTGAATTAGGGTTACAAACCCTAATTGCTAAGGGGAATTTGCAATTAAACTTAACCCAAGTTTTAATTGAATGAGTGTGAACCTAATTGAGAGTGAAATAACTCAATTAGGTTGGGTTTAGGTCAATTGGACTCTCACTAAGTCCAATTGAACTTGTGTCGGTTGAAATCTAAGCTCAATTGGACTCAATGAGTCCAATTGAGTTGGGTGAAGGTAATTGACTTTGATCTAAGTCAATTAGGTTTTGTGAGGACCTAATTAGGTCCTTAGGTAGGTCTAGAGGTGATGTACTAGGGTTAGGACACCTTAATTTAGGTTCCTATGTGGTTGGGATTAGGTCTAGGGAGCTAGAGATCCAAGATCAAGGCTTGAATCTCAAAACAGGAACTGGAAACCAGTTCTAGACGTCCAAAAACAAAATCAGATGACTTATACTCAAAAATCAGAACTCCAGACTTCAGTTCTGGACATCCAATCTGAGTAAGGGGAAATCTATTTTCTATTTTGGGTATTCTGCAGAAATTGGATGTTTGACAAAGTGTCTGGACGTCCAATAATACTGCAGAAGTGGGTTTGAGGTGTGCGGGAGTTGGCTAAGGGTCCTGGACGTCCTATAACTTATCTGGACATCCAGATAAGGGTTGGAACTAGGGTTTTAGGGCTTCCTAGGGTGTTGTGCCCTAATCTAAGGGTGGCTAAGGCTTGGGGGAAGTCTTTAGGCTATCTTAGGGCTAGGATGGACCTAAGCTCTTCACATTTTACTGCTTTATTCCTACTTAATAGAATAGCAAACCTTAACTCCCTTACATCATTATTCCTACATCTACTCTAAGCCTTCTGCTCCAGCTCTGCTACAACACCCGTTATTCCTGATCTAGCTTCAGATCCTGCTCCAGATCCAACTCCTGATCAGCTTATTGCCTGCAATTGACATAATACACTTAATCAGCACATTATATCATTATTTTATGCATAGCTAAAGGAAAGCAGTAAAGATGCAGATAATGCTTATGCATGCATGAATAACCCTAACTTATGCTAAGTCCTAGCTTAATCTAGGTCAATTAAGATCTATGATTGTTGCGCAATCTCCTGGGGCTGAGAGGTTCAGTGAGTTTAGACCCATAGCATTATCTAATTCCATTTATTTGATTATAAGCAAAGTACTGGCAAATAGATTGAGAGGGGTACTCCAAGGAATGATATCGCCTGTTCAGTTGGCCTTCTTACTGGATAGATCATTGCAAGAGTCCTTTATTGTTGCCCAAGAAATGGTGGCTGGATGGAGCAGGAGAAAGATAAAGGCCTTCATGTGGACGATTGACTTCAGTAAGGCCTACGACTCAATTTCCTGGCATTATTTGTGGGAGATACTCAGACATAGAGGATTCCTTGTCCTATGGATTAGATGGATGAAGAGATGCATTACTACCCCAGCTTTCTCCCCTTTAATCAATGGTAGACCATGTGATGCATGGATTCAACCCAGATGTGGGGTCAGACAGGGGTGTCCCTTAGTTCCATTGTTATTCAACTTGGCAGTGTATAACTTGGCTCACTTCACTTTCAAGCTTTCAGAAATGAGGATGACCAAGGGGTATAATTTATTGAGTAGTCAAGCTTTGGCCCCTGTGCTCTAATATGCGGATGACACTGTATTTTTTAGAGAAGGGCATACGCAGGAGGCACACATCATACATCATATGGTAACTATTTTTGGGGAGATTTCAGGGCTGAAATTGAATGAGGGAAAATTCTCCCTTATTTATTTTGGATGGAATAGAGATGTGGGCCACCAACTTTCTGAGATTTTGCACACGCCAACCATCTCATTGCCGATTGTTGTTCGAGGCGTAGATCGCATAAAAGTTAAATGCGTTGTAGTATAGTAAGAAATACATCTCGACAAATAAATTAATGGAACTGGTGAGTCCCAATCGATCATAGGGAGGTAGGAAACACTTTTGATCTCATGCATTTGTTCCAAATATAATTACTAAATAGCGTAGACAATGAATCGCAATATATATATATCAATTAGAGAAGTTGAACATGAATTGCATACATATAACTAAAAAAATTCTAATGTTGTTGAAGTGGAAGATCTATGCAAAAAAGGATTGGATTTTGAAACATCCGTCGTCGTAGTATGATTTGAGAAGAAATCCGTCAACAGATAAATTTACCAAAATTCGTAAAGAGATTCTGGGTCGAACATAGGAAGGCTATGTCGATCTAAAATCTGCAATTATATTTTTTTGGTATTTTTATTTTAAAAGCGAGATAATCACAATGAGTTTGATATTAACACTAAGAGAGAGAGAGAGAACAATCACTTTGCAACTGAATATTGTTTTTACAACTAGAAAGCAAGAAATGATTATAGTTAGAAAGTGGGAAATTCTATTCTAGAAAGAAATAAAGAATGGAGAGAGATGTTATCCTCCTCAATGGTTGCTTGGAGGACGAGCTGGACGGGGAGACACTTGGAAGACGAAGGATGAAGACAAAAGATGAAGAATGGAGCAGGAAGAACTAGGGGTGAGGTAGGGCGTCATCATAGTCGCAGGATCCACTTCTGGAATGGGGGGAGAAAACTTTGATTTTGACTCTAGAGGAGCATCCCAGGTTTGGGACAAGCTTCTTTAGAGCTTTGGAGAGGGAGAGAGGTGAAGGAAGGGATGATTAAAATGTGGGGGGTGTAGGCCTTTTTATAGGTGTTGAGGTTGGGGGTAAAAAGGTCATTTTATGTTAAGAACATTAATGCAAGGTCCTTTAGTGATGGATTAAAAGCATCATTAAAGCCCTGATCGTGGCCTTACGTGCGTGCCCACCTGGGCACCTCTTTCTCTTAGCCTCCTCAATGCACGTGCACATCTTTTGATCCTCAGCTGTTTGATCTCGAGATCAGATGGCTTAAACGCGTCATGCCGATCTCCTTCAACGCTTGTTAAGAGGCAACACGACCTCCTTCCTCGCCATTGGATGGAAGATCATCGACTCAGGGTGCATGCTTACCTACCTTCACAAGAGCGTGTCTGATGACGCGTTTGCACTCCTCGCATCTGGGCGTGCCACGTCGCCTGCATCTGCGTCGTCCGCTCGCCATCCAACGGCCTGATTTAGCCACTCCCGCTCGCACACCTCCATTTGAGGAACAATGGGGATTGAACCCGTGCCTCGCACTTGCGAAGAGGCACTCGACCACTAGGCTGTGGCTGCCTCTTTGTTGCGTTTATGTTTTAAGCACGCAAGCTCATGGCCGTTGGATCAAGATCCAATGGCCTAGATCCTGCCTCACCTACACCTTCAGAGGTTGAGAAGAGGTGGTGCAGCTGGTTTGGGTGGCTATGATGGTGCCACATGTTGCTATCATGGCCGTCCATCTTCTGTGATTTGTTGATGGTGCCACGGATGTCGGATTGGATAGATTTTCGCGTCGTTAGGCTACGATCATTGATTCGAACCCATCCATGTGGTCAGATTTGTCATCTGAAGTGCGGATTGACACCATCTTGGCCCTTGATCTCTGACCTTCCTCGGATTATATCTGATGCTACGGAAGTTCGATCGGGGCAATCTTGGAGTCATTGAACTCCAATTGTCATGCTGATCAGATTCGTATAGTTGGATCTTTGATTAGAGGCCCCAATTAAAAGTCGCCTATCCCTAGCAACCAAAAGGAAGAAATTACTATATAATTTGTACAATTTGACCTAAATGCATGATGATGCATGTTATGCAATATTTACAATGTATGATGCTAATATGATACTAAGAACTTTCATTAATAGGCATTTTTGGCTGTTCAGATGTATACACATCACACTCCCATGCCTATCTTTTGCTAGTTCCTAGCAAAAACTATATTCTAATTATAAAAGAATTAGGTCAGATTTCTTGGGCAAAAGTTATTCTTCAACACTAGGAGATTTTTACTAAGAACTTGAACTACAAAGACACAACAGCGCCCAGGTGTCTGCCAAAATGTAGACCACCTCAAGCCCTTGCCTTATTCAAAGGAGGATCTTTTTCTTCTTTTCTTCTTTTCTAATTTTTTTGGATTTTTAAGTTTAGGGTTTTGGAGCAGCTTTCAACGGCTACTTAACCCACCCAAGACTCGAAGAGAATCCTAAGTTCTAAGCATCTTTATGTGAAATGTGATAGACTCACTGATCAGTGATTAGAACGAACTTCGGATTTCTACCCCCCTAGGTGACCTGGAAAAGAAATTCTGCTTAAAGGTGTATCTATTCGACTAGCAGCTTTTTCTCTACTTTTATTTTTATGGGGTCAACACAAAGGCGAACCCAGTGTATATCTCCCCAGCTTATTCTACTTCTCCGCTTCTTCCTAAGTGTTTTGGAATTTTATGTGCATTTCTTGAGCTGGGTTCGAGACAACCTACTAATAGGCTGTTACCCACAATAACTTGCCAGCCATACTTGTGCGGTGAAGTGTGGCTTATTTCTTTCTCTTTTCTTTGCTCCTTTTCTATTTTTTTCTTTTCTTTTCGGATTTTATTTTTTTAAGTAGGTGGGTTTCCTGATCTAAGATTTACCTAAAAGCAACAGGAAAAGAATGATCGTGTGATTGGGCTCTGGACAACCTACCTATGGGCTGTTACCCATGATAACTTGCCAGCCATACCACCCTAAAAGGTTCATTAGCTACCCAATTTCCATAAAAATCACCGAAAAGCGAGTCAGTACAAATAATGTGTAGATGCTTAGACCTAAAATCCCCTCAAATTAGAGGGCAGGTTGATAAGTCGTGTATTTATCACCTCAACTTATTTAACCAATTTGAAGTAAATTAAGAATGGTGAGGACTCGATAAGCAAATCCACATTTTAGTGAACACCCAGGCTGATTATGCCCGAAGACCTGAAGGGTCTAAGTGCTCAGATCCTACTGTATTATTCTCCAAGGTTAAGAAATTCTAATGCCCAATTATTCTTTCCTGATTCAATTTTTTTTTTATTTTTTTTATTTTTTTAAGAGCAAAAATAAGTAGAATTTACAAGAATTTCACAGAACTGATAAAATGATTCAGAAATGAATCCACCCCTCCATGCCTAGCTAATGTAATGTCCTTATTGAAAATAAAAGGTATGAAAGGAAAGGTAGAATGTAGAAGATATCACCTAAATATGATGCTCAGGTCAGCTCTGAGTCAAATTGTACATGTGTTGATTTTAATGCCATCAGCTAGGCAAAGTCCAGCCAAAGAAATCACGATATGAGTAGAACAATCATGCCTTAGATTGGTTCTGGAACAATACGATCAACAAAAGGCTTTAGACGTTGACCATTGACTTTAAAAGAATTACCCATCTTTGGGTCAGAGATTTAAACAGCTTCATTTGAAAATATCTGATCGACGATGAACGGGTCGTTCCATTTTGACCTAAGTTTACTAGGAAAGAGCTTAAGTCGAGAATCAAATAGACAAACCTTCTAGTTCGGCTCAAAGCTCTTTCGGGATATCAATTGGTCATGAATAGCTTTGGTCTGAGCCTTATAGATTTTGGCATTCTCGGATCCCTCATTTCTAAGCTCCTCCAACTCAAATAGTTGGAGTTTCCTGGTCTTTCCGGCTAAACTCAAATCCAAATTACATTTCTTGATTGCCCAGAATGCTCTATGTTCAATCTCTACTGGTAAATGGCACCTCTTTCCATACACCAGACGAAATGGTGACATGCCAATAGGCATTTTGTATGCCATACGGTAGGCCCAAAGAGCATCCTCAATCTTTTGAGTCTAATCTTTATGATCAGATCTAATCATTTTCTACAGAATATTCTTGATCTCCCGATTGGAGATATCGGCCTATCCATTCATCTAGAGGTGATAAGGTGTGGAGATTTTGTGATTTACCCCAGATTTTGCTAGTAAACTACGGAACTTGGCATTAGTGAAATGAGTACCACCATCACTGATGATGGCCCTCGAAATCCCGAATCGACTGAAGATGTTCTTCTTGACGAAATCGATGACCACCTTGTGGTCATTGGTTTGGGTGGGAATAGCCTCAATCCACTTGGACACGTAATCAACAGCAACGAGAATGTACTGGTGTCCAAATCAAGGGAGGAAGGGTCCCATGAAGTCGATGCCCCAAACGTCAAATATTTCAACAGGAAGAATCAGGTTTAGAAGCATCATATCTCTCTTAGTTATGCTCCCAAGTGCTTGGAATTGAGACCATGACCTCAAGAATTCTTGAGCATCCTTGAATAAAGACTGCCAATAGAATCCAGATTGCAAAATTTTTGCAGCCATCTTTTTCATAGAGAAATGTCCACCACATGCAGATGCATGGCAGAACTCGACTATACTTTGGAATTCATTCTCCTGAACACATCAGCGAATAATCTAATCAGAGCTGATGCAGTACAGTTTAGGGACCTCCCAGAAATAATATTTGTCCTCATATTTGAGTCTATCTTGTTGTTGCTTGGTCCAATCCTGGGGGATTTGACCAACGGCCAAATAATTTACAAAGTCTGCAAATCACAGGGTTTGGACACTAGATACTGTAAGAATAGTTTCATCCGAAAAGGTATTAGCAATCGGAATATCCAAACAAGAAGAATCACTTAGAAGTCTCAAAAGATTATCTGCCACCACGTTCTGTGCCTCGGATTTATCTTTGATTTCAAAATCAAATTCTTGAAGTAGAAGAATCCATTGAATAAGGTGGGGTTTGGCATCCTTTTTGGCCAAGAGATGTCTGAAGGCCGAGCGGTCGGTGTAAATTATGATATGAGACCTTAAGAGATAAGTCCTGAATTTCTCTAAAGCAAATACTACAGCTAGCAATTCCTTCTTAGTAACAGTGTAATTTCTCTGGGCCTCGACCAGAGTTTTGCTAGCGTAGTAGATGATAGAGGGCTTCCTGTCAATCTTTTGACCCAAAATAGCCCCGACCGCATAATCAGAAGCATCGGTTATGATTTCAAATGGGGCTGTCCAAACCGGTGGTTGCAACATTAGAGCACAAGTGACTGCCATTTTAAGAAAATCAAATGCCTTACAACATGATTCATTAAAATCAAACGGTGTATCTTTGGCAAGAAGGTTTCTCAAAGGGGAGCAACCTAAGAGAATCCCTTGATGAATCTCCTATAGAATTCCACATGACCAAGAAATGATCAAATTTGTTTGACAGATGTGGGAGGATGAAGTATGGAGATAGCATCAACCTTAGCTTTGTCAACTTCAATTCCTCGTTTAGAGATTACATGACCCAAGACGATGCCTTCTTGTGTCATGAAATGGCTCTTTTCCCAGCTAAGGACCAATCTTGTTTGTATACATCTTTTAAGGATCATTTCAAGATTAGCCAGGCAAGAATCAAACGATTCTCCAAAAATAGAGAAATCATCCATGAAGACTTCCATAAATTCTCCTACCATGTTAGAGAATATGGCTAGCATACACCTTTGAAAAGTCACAGCTGCATTGCATAAGTTGAATGGCATTCTAGGAAAGCAAAGGTTCCGTAGGGACAGGTGAAAATCATTTTTTCCTGATCCTCGGGATGGATAGGAACTTGATTGTATCCCAAGTAACCATCTAGAAAACATAAGTACTTTTGCCCGGCTAGTCTTTCAAGGATTTGATCGATGAAGGGCAAAGGGAAATGATTTTTTTTCGTGCCTGTGTTTAGCTTCCTGTAATTGATACAGACCCTCCAAGAGGAAGCTAAACGAGTTGTGACAGATTCTCCTTTCTCATTAGTCACAACGGTAATCCCGACTTTCTTGGGAACAATTTGCATGGGATTTACCCAAGGACTATCTAAGATTGGATAAATGATTCCTGCGTCGAGCTGCTTAATTATTTCCTTCTTGACCACTTCTCACATATTAGGGTTTAATCTCCTCTGCATTTGGCAAGAAGGGCAGGATCCATCTTCCATAAATATTCTGTGATTGCAGTAAGATGGCTCGATCCCACTAAGGTCATGAATGGTCTAACCAATTATCTCGTTATGTTCCTTTACGACCTTGATCAGTTTAATCTCCTGCTCCTTAGATAATTTAGCACTAATAATCATAGGGAGCATCTTTTGAGGTCCCAAAAACTAATATTTCAAACTCTCAGGCAATGGTTTCAGTTCGAGCTAGGATGGATTTAGAATGGAAGGTAAGGATGATGCTGATGAAGATTCATCAAGAGGAAGAGGTTGAAAATGAACAAAATCAATAACCTCTTCAAAATGTGGCAAGTTTGCCGCAGAGGGTTGTGGGTCAGATCCATCACAATAGGAGAAACTTTCAGTTGCAGAACCGCCATATATGTTTCAATATTTAAGTTATCTTCCTCAAGTTCCTCTATAAATCCACAGTCCTCAAATTTGTTAATCGCCTTAAAAATATCCAATTTCATTTTTGATCCCCAAAGGCGATTTCCATGCTACCGCTCTCACAGTTGATATTGGCCTTAGCGGTAGCCATGAACAGATACCCTAGAATGATGGGAGTGTTCCTTAAATTCTCAGGACATCCATGTCAAGGACATGGAAATCTATAGGAAAAAAGAAGTCCTTAACCTTGACAATAACATCTTCAATAATGCCTCTCGAATTTGTGAACGAATAGTCTACTAACTGCAGCGTTACTGAGGTCTGTCGAAGTTCACCTAATCTGAACTTCTCGTAAAGAGAAGTCGGAATTAGGTTAATGGATGCACCTAGATCCAAAAGTGCCCTATCAAAGGTGTAATCTCTGATGACACAACAAATCAAAGGGGCACCTGGATCTCTACTTTTCGGAGGAAGGTGATGCAGGATAACATAACTAGCCTGCTAAGAGAGTATCACCTTCCACGGAATAGATTCCCTCGACTTATGCTTCTGTGTGCATAAATCCTTTAAAAATTTAGTGTATGCTGGGATGTGTTTGATAGCGTCGAGGAGCGGGATATTGATTTCAACATTCTTGAATATATTCAAGAGCTCCTCGTTACTATCAACATGATTCTTCTTCCTAGGTTTAATCAAGGCCTCAAGAAAAGGAACATGAGTGAGATCTTTGGAATTAGGTTCTGAGCCTTGATTTCTTCTTCAGAGTTCTCCTTTCTCTCCTCAGGTTCTTCAGGATTTGGTAGATCAAAACAAGGTAGTTTTGGGTCTTAGGTTTGCCTTCCACTCCTCAAGGTAATAGAGTTAGCAAATGCGTAAGGGTTTGGCTCTTGAGGAGGGCTAGGAAAGATTGGAGGGGCTTCATTAGCCAGAACCTCAGATTTGATGAAGAAGTAGAAGAGGAAGGACCCTTCTCAACCGCCTGAGCATGTGCATGTGGGTCCCTCTGATTCCTGTACCCTTGGGCTTGATTGCCTGAATTCTGTATATTACTTTAGTTAGGTGCAGGTTGAGATGGCAGAGATCCGGGTTGACAGAATTAGCAATGAACCCGATTTGTAAGTTGTCCAGTGAGGTTTTCATTTGCTGCATGAGCTGGAGCATAGATCCTTGCATCTCTATCATCTGACGGTTCAAATCAGCCTACCCTACATGTTGACGAGCATTCCAAGCTGGCTGATTGACATGATTTGGGGGCAGTTCAGTGTAAACATGACCCTGACACATTGGTCTTTAAGGAGCACAGTTGCTGCGTCGGAATTGGGTCTGCTACCTTGAGTTTTTCCAGGAGAAGTTAGGGTGGTTTCTCCAACCAGGATTATAAGCAATGGAGTAAGGGTTGGACTTAACGTTCTCTTGTACAGCATAGACATCCTCATAGGGTCAGGATGGAGAGAAAGAAGGGGAGGGATCAGAGAAACTGGGATCAAAGGCCCCAGTTTGGAACCCGTGGGGTTCTGAACAATGCTAGCTCAAAGGTTGAGCCGCATCCAATTGATTCACGAACTCCCGTCTAGAAGGAGCTTGCGAAGAATGGAATCTCAAGTTCTAGGATTGAGTGGATCGAGAATTGTTTGCAGAGTTCTCAGCCATCCACTCCTCCATCCTTTTGGTAACCAAGTCCACGTTATCTAGTTTATTACAAATCAGTTCCATATCGAATGAATGAGAGTCGTGGACCTCATTAACATTCAATCTGGGTTGTTGGGACCGGTTAAAAGTATTCATGGAGGCATGATTGATTGAATTTTCACTCATTTCCTCAAACAAATTGTGTGTGCTATCTGCGTCTTTGTTGAGGAAATTGCCTCCGTAAGAAGCATCCACATGATTTTTGAGTTGCTTAGTCAACCCATGGTAAAAGATCTGCACGAGCTACCATTTTGGCACCTCGTGGTGTGGACACTTCCGTAATAACTCCTGGAATCGCTCCCAGGCAACATGAAACTGCTCCCCCGATCACTGGGTGAAGGTAGTAATCTCCCATCTTAAAGTATTGGTATGTCCGATAGGGAAGAATTCCTTTAGGAAAGTCAATTTTAGATCATTCCATGTTGCGGTCGGCCTTCCTATGGTCCTGTGCCAATGAGCGGCTTTATCCCTAAGAGAGTGGGGAAAGAGCCTCATGATCATCTGCTCTTCATTCATGTTTCATGCTTTAGTGGTCTGGACCAAAGTGGTCAAGTCCTCTAAAAGCTGAAACGGGTCGTCAGAGCCAAGCCCATGGAAATGTTTGATCAGGCTTAACACCTGGGGCTTGATTTCTACATCTCTGCCAGGAATCTGAATGCCAGGACGTTCCTCGTAATTTGAAGGATCATAAAAATCCTACAAGAGCTGAGCACCCTGCATTCTCTGGAACCATTCCTGCATTTTCTGCATTTGTTCCAGCTACCTTTGAAACATCTCTTGTGGATTTTGAGGCAAAGGAGGTTGTTGATCGGCCATGGGATCAATTTGGCCAAAATTCAATCTACGCCTCCTAGAATGATCTAATGGTCCTTCCAATCAGGGATTCAATGACCTCTGTCCAAGCATAAACTAGAAAGAGGTTGGAAGGATTGGGGATAAGAACCCTACAGCACAACAAAACAAACGTGTCCTTAAGTTGGGTAGCCTAAGAATCTACATACTCTTAGAATCCATCCTAAGATTATAGACGATTTACTCTGCTTGTATCCAATCAATCCAACCTATTAGAAGGAGGGACTTGGGAGAAGGTTCTTCCTTCGGCTTGCGCCTCCGGTTCCTAGTGTACCCCCCAGCTGCGATTGTTTGATTATACTCCCCTAGCTAGACATCACATTGACTAGTACAAGCAGGTTAATTGTAAACAATCTCAGTCTGGGCCTCGAAGAGCGAATCAGTCCTTAAGGCCAATGTCTACTTGATTTTACTTAGGCTTAGGATTGTAGTGCTTATGAAATGTGGTGGGCCCTTAAACTGGGTTGTGCCCTTAATGATCAATTGAATATGTGTGAGTGCATGTACAACCAGGGTTTTAAAGTAAGATTATTTGGATGAATGGATTTTAAGGTTCAAATCTTGCTTAACTAGCTTTAGGATTTAGAATTAGGTGAGTTCAATCAAGTTTCAGAGGCAAACCAGATGTTCAAACACGGGTGAAGATCTTTTCCTTTTGAAATCAAAAAGTAAAGTGGAGTGCCTGGTATTGACCTAAATTGTAAACCCTAAGGGGAAGCTACTTGATGAGTTGATTTTAGACTGAAGTGGTGTAGCCCAAATAACTCAAACAATTGGCCGAAATACACTATTGAGTTAGGCACACAAGATGATTAACCAAGACTGATTTCTACTCTCTTATGTGTTGATTTATGTGTACCAATTCCACAGGTCAAAATCTCGATTAAGTAGATAAAAATTAAGTTAGGTTATGTGCCTTGAATGTGGGTGTATGTAGTGTGTATATTGATTTATCCCACAAGAAGTATCCTTTTGTTTCTTTTTTTTTTACGAAAGTGAGATAAATGGAGGTGGAAATCAAAGCATCTAAACTAATCCTAGGGTTTATATGAACACCTAGGTTAATTGGGGTTTGAATTAAGATTGTGGAATGAAATCAATGGAGGGGGAAGAATGGGGAGCACTTACAGTTGTCTTCAACTACACTTTACTCCTTTCTACCGCTTGAAGACTCCCTGTTGAGCTACCTGCAAAATAATAGAAGAGAAATAAAAACAAGTTAGAAAATAATAGTGTGCAAAATGCGGAAAGAAAATCAAGATTCACTGCCTCCTCGGCAATGACGCCAAAATGTTGAAGCGGAAGATCCATGCAAAAAGGGTTGGATTTTGAAAAACCCATCGTCGTAGTATGATTTGTAAAGAAATCCTCCAACAGATAAATTTATCGAAATTCGTAAAGAGATTCCTTGTCGAACATAGGGAGGCTACGTCGATCTAAAATTCGCAACTATATTTTTTTGGTATTTTTGTTTTAAAAGCAAGATAATCACAATGAGTTTGATATTAACACTAAAAGAGAGAGAGAGAGAGAACAATCACTTTGCAACTGAATATTGTTTTACAACTAGAAAGCAGAAAACGATTACAGCTAGAAAGTGAGAAATTCTATTCTAGAATGCAATAAAGAAGGGAGAGAGATGTTATTGATTGCACCGCAAAAATACACCTGCAATTGTGTCATCTTGTGCTATTTCCTAGCATTACCTGTGCATATTAGGTAGACAGAGTCGCATTTGTAAAAAAACACGCATGCAAGCATTTATTTGAGAGGGGAGGAGAGTGAAATAAATGGCCTTATAATTGACAAATTCTTCAAGTGCTGCCTTGCAAAATCTCCATCTTCATTTTTTATTTCTTTTTTACTTTGAATTTCTCCACGCGGTTGCAGGCATGGCCTCTTCTTCCTCTTCGTGCCATGCTCTGCAGCAAGCTTGCCCTGCAGCCGCATGCACAAGTACTCCCTACCATCCATGCAGAGCCATGCACAGCCAGGGCATGGCTGCGCATGTCTCTTTACTCTTTAAAAAGAGCTCAGCCTTCTTCCTTGCGGCTAAGCCTGGTCCACATAAAAAAGCCCACACACACAGCAGCTTCCTTCCAGGCCGCCTCCTCCCCTCTCCCCTCCATACACAGTCTCTCCTCCTTCTGAGGAGCCACTCTGCAAGCAGGAGTAGCTCACAGTGGTGCACAACCACCACTGTGAGTCCCACCACCGCCCAGCTCATCAAAGAGCCGGTGGGCGTGGTGGTCTTCTCTCTCTGTTTCGATGTTTAGCCACCTCCGCCATTGCCACAAAGCTTCAAGCTTTGAAGCTCAACCGGCCACTGCGTTCCCCTGCAGCAGCCGGCCAAGCTCCACCGTGCACGCCATTAGGACACCCGCGCCCGTCTCCGTGCACCCTGTCGCGCTCCTTCGCTCGCGGCCCAGCCCTCTCCGTGCACCCTGTCGCGAACCGCCTCTCCGTAAGCCAGCAATCAGCGCAGCTTCTCCGCACGCGTGCCAGCAGCTCACACCACCCGCACTCACAGAATTGGACACACCCGGTCTCGCAGAGCCGAGTAGCACTGTAGCCACTGTTCATGCTAGTCAGCTGAACACTGTGGCTACAGTGCGGTGACCGGTAAGTTTCTCACTTATCCGGTCACCCGGTGCGTTGCAACCTACGCTAGCCCGTGCCCGCGTCTCGCCCCGAGCCCGCTCCAGCACCCGCCTGCGCGTTTGCGTGCGCCCACGTCTGCCAGCTCCCGCACCCGCTCGCGTCTTCACCAGCTCCCAGCGCCTACTTCTGCCCGCACCTGCCTCTTCACGCAGCGTTGTGCGCTGCGACCTCTCTCCCTCGTACTCACTGCCTCCAGTGTGCATGTCCTCGTGTGCCTATGTGCCTGCACGTGCGCGTGTGCCATCAGACGTCGCCCCGCTGCTGCAGATGACTTAAATGCCTTCTTCACTCCAGCAGTGTCTCGCTCTCTCTCTCTCTCTCTCTCTCTCACAGCACTCTCTCACACTCTCAGCACACACATACCCACACACACTCACACTCTCGTACACACACCTATACTCTACTATATACATATATATATTCGTACATATATATATTTATATATATATATATATTTATATACATATATATATATATACATTTATCTATACATATATTAGTACTTATATAGCTATGTATTAGTCTATATACATACATACATGTATATATATATACATCTATATACTTATATATATATATATATACACATATATATTTACATATATACATATATTTATAAATGTATAAATATATATATATATATATTATTACCTATATAACTAAGTATAAGTATAGATACATATATATACACATATACTTATACATATATATATATATACAAATATACATACATATATACCTATATATCTATTACTATATATATATATATATATATACATATCTACCTACATATATCTAGATACATATATTACTATATATATATATATATATATATATATATATATATATATATATACATACATACATATACATATATTTATATATATATATATCTATACATATATCTATCTATACATATATTTACATATCTATATACATATACATATATATATATATACATATAACTACATATATACCTATATATCTATAACCATATATATATTTACATATAGATATATATTTACAAATATATATATATTTTTTCATATCACCTACCATACGTTGTATCGTGGGAATATCCGCACCAGTTGCTGGTATTCCCCGATACACGCGTACAGAAAGCGTGTTCGCACTCATCTTCCACCAATCCAGCTTACACTCCACGCGGCACTTCGTCCTGTTGGTTATGTCTTCCTAGACAACGACCGACTCGACACCATGCCACACGCCATCTCCACCTCCACCCGCACCCCTTTATACATATATAATATATACATATACATATATACTATATTTACTTTATTTCTGTTTCTCTTTCCTGCCAGTAAAAAGATAAAAAAATATATATAAAAGAGAAAAGATAATCCTTGACTTCCAGGTACTCAGTCTTGCGAAGACTAGTTTTGAAACCCTAATTTGGCTTAAAGCTAAGAACCTGATTTTGAGGGTGTGCCTCAAGGATAAGAATTATCAGAAAAAAATCTTAAATAGAAAAACACCAAAAACATAATAAAGCGAACAGAAGAGATTCATTGTAGGAAAGGCATAGAAACTTATTCACTTCTAATCCCACTTCCCTGAGTTCGACCCTGGGCTTAAAAGTGACCAAGATAAAATCAAGTAGGCCAGGTAAAAAAAAAAAATTGTAAAGAGATGGTTAGGCTCGATTTAGGTTAACCACTATATGCATTTCAACTATAAAATCACCATATTAACACAACCTATCCGGGCCCGACCATACCTCTTTTCATGGCGCCGTTGCTAGGGAAGTGCGCATTCAAGTAAGTTTTTACTCCATTCCTTTAATTTTTCTCTTCTCACACCCTTCTCTTCACGGGTGTTTTTGTTTGTTACTGTGCAAGTGAACCTGTTGCAAGGAGAAGATAGGCAGACAAAGTCGGAAATGTGAGCAGATCCAAGGCGGGAACAAGTGCGTGAAGACGTCGACATCGCATTGGAGCTTCGTACACATTGCTGAACAAGTAGGTCTTCCTTTCTTAGTAACTTAGGTCAACTTGTCACCATAATAATATATATAAAAAAAAACAACTAAAAAAAAAACTAAAAAAAAGAGAAAAACTTCTTAGGATCTCTTGGGGCAACTGGATTAAAATTCACTTGATTGATTGTTTGCCTTTACTCCCACCACCCCGGGATTTCCCGCAAAACTTCACATAGCGAAGATCCAAGAATCTTGATTCTTGAATCTTTCACCGTGTGAAGTATTCTTTGAGGAAAATAAAAAGATTGATTGCCACCCCTCTTTGCCTCATTTATCTGCAATTCGGGATCACTTTTTGGTGGGGAGACTTGGAATTGAGTTGATTCCAACCCCACCATGACCTTTCACATGCCTAAGATTCGATCCCGAATACTTCAACCCCAACAATTTGATTTTCTTTATCTTTTGGTTGAGCCTTGTGTGTGGAAATCATTCTGGTGATTGGGAGCACTTGAATTGAAGTGCTTTGGCCCCCTTTCACATTAATCTAAAATTGATTCATGCATCCACACATAGAAATCTCCATCTAGGGAAGCCCATTACATTTTAGCATGAATTAACCAATTGACATTGAAGAAGGGTTTGTTGGGCTTAGAAGAAAACTTGTATTCTCTCAAAACCCGAAGATTGGTTGAATTGGTAATTTAGAGAAATCATAAAATCCATACTACTTAAGGCTGAACTCTAAAAACCATTCACCAATTAAAACTTCAATTCAGGGAGATTTCCTCGTTGCATGCTTGATTTATACACTCTAAAAATCAATCACTTGGGCATTACCCGTAAATAACGCCCTTCACATTCCAGAAGCACTTGATCCTAAGCCTCTAGCTAAAATTGGTAGTAACTTGACCCTTATTAAGGATTGGAGGTCTAACTACCTGTGTGTAGCACCTACGTGCTGATGAGGGTTCCCATGTGCTATCGGGTGTCTAAGACTGGGGCAAACGGCCTTTCAATTTGGCCCTGTGGTTCCGTGGTGCTCGCATTCTGTTCCGTAGGTCGTGATAGTAGGTAAATTAGATCTTTAGGTCTAAGGGCACACTGTAGAGGTTTGGAATTTGATTGTATTGATTTGTCATCAAGTGTACCTTTGTGGTGTCATTTCTCTCATTTCTTTTCCCTTCGTATCCCCCTAATTCTTCCTACAGTAGTGCATGTTTGGGAGGAGGTCACAAAACCCTGAACTGTGTGAATTGTCTGACAAATTTAGAAAAGAAGCCGAATCATCCTCCTCTACAAATATGGCTACATGCCCACCCCCAAATCCCGAGGGAGGAAACCGCCTTCAAAACCCACCAGGCGGTGGAGCCTTAGATCCCATAACTCGCCTCCAAGCCCAAATGGAAATGTATAATGAACAAATTGAGGCCATTAGGGAAACATTGGAGGAAATGCAGAACCCTCCCGAACGGGAGGAGCCTAGGTCTCTTAGCTCATATCAGAATCCTGCTGCTACAAAGACCATAGGACAAATTTAGGTCCCCGTGGGTGGGGACGACTTTGAACTGAAACCTAACATAATTGGCCTGATAAATTTTCACTTCCATGGTCTTGCAAGTGAAGATCCTTTTCTCCACTTGGAAGACTTAACCCGATTAGCTAAAACTGTTAAACCAAGAAATATCGGATTACCTATAGTCCTCATGAAAATGTTCCCGTTTTCATTATGGGATAAAGCGTCGCAGCAGTTACGCACCCTTGGGAGAACCATCCACTCTTGGGAAGAGATGCGAATAGCATTTCTCAAGAAGTTCTTCCCAATCGGGCGAACCAATGAGCTTCATCGTGCTATCACTTCATTTACGCAACAAAACGGCGAACAGTTTCATGAGGCATTGGAGAGATATAATGACCTCCTCAGGAAGTGTCCGCACCACGGTCTGCCTAAGTGGCATATAGCCCAGATTTTCTACTATGGGCTAAATGAGACTTTGAAGCAGATTGCAGACGCTTCCCGTGGAGGTAATTTTATGAATAAAGATGAGAATGGAGCATTCGAATTATTTGAAAATATGAGTGAAAACTCAATGAACAATGCCTCCATTGTCGCCTTTAATCGTACTAGCCTGCCCCGTAATGTCCACGAAGTTCACATGGGACCCTCCCATTCATCCATAGATCTCAGCCTTATCGCATAGAAATTGGATGAAGTCTCCGTCGTGCACAAGAAGCTGGACGAGCTTCTGGACAACCCCATCCGTTCTATGGCAAACACCCCCACCTCACCACTTCGTCACAATCCCAATTCTTCCAACACCAGGCTTATCCCGAGAAACACCGTAAGACCTTCCTTACCGAGTGTCGCACCGAGAGATTCAGTAAGTCATGTGGAACTTGCTTCAGCGAGCCAGCATTTCGACATGGAGGACCAAGCCTCCGTGTGCTCGGAAGCATATTTACATGTGGACACGTCTTCTGGCACAGAAGATGCTTGTGCCCTGGGGAACAACCCATACTCTGCTACTTATAACCAAGGGTGGCAAAATCATCCAAACTTTGCATGGTCCAACAACCTACAGTGCCAAAACCCCGCGGGTTGACCAATGCGACCGTCCGCACCCGTCATCCCAAGGGCCCTGTCTAATCCTATGGCAAATCCGCCATCGGGTCCTTGTGCATCGTAAACAGAACATGCATCAAGCCCTCTTGACAAATTGATGCGAATGATGACGAAAATGTCAAAGCGCCATGAAGAGAACATGACCTCTCTTCAGCACCAATTGGTGCAGCAGAATGCTGAGATTAGTCAACTACGCATGGCGACTCGATCTCAGGGCACTCTTCCCGCCAAACCTGTTCCCAACCAGCAAAATTTAGTACCCCGTGGTCCTCAACCATAGGTATGACCTTCTCAGGGGTAGGTTCACCAAATTCTGCAGGCCCCGAACATTCCACCAGGATTTCAGGCTAATCCCGTTGCAGCACCTCACTCTTATGTCCCTATCGCGAACCCTCCTCCGCCTTATGATCCCATTGGACCTGCATCATCTAATGCGATCACTACGAGGAGCGGCAAGCAAATCGTCGATCCGCCTCGACCTGATCCTGGCCCGTCTTCTTCATCACCCTCTCATTTGGGATGCGCACTGCATTTGCGAGAGGACAATACACCCAAATTGGTGCCAGAATCAGTCCCATTCCCTGAGGCTCTATTGAGGGAGCCAAAAGGCAAGAACAAAGATACGTAGGCCTTTGATAACCTGCGTAATTTGTTCAGGGATGTAGAAATCAAGGTACCCCTACTCGAGGCTATCGATCACAAACCTACTGTCGCCCAATTTTTCAAAGACTACACAACACCCAGGCGATAGTCAAAGAAAACTAAGAATCCAGTGGTTCTCTCACCTCGTGCGAGTTGTGCTATACTGTCAAATCTACCACCGAAGCAGAAAGATCCGGGCACATCGCTCATTTCCTGTAGCATCCAAGGCTACAATTTTAACCGTGCCCTACTTGATCTAAGATCTTCCATCAACCTTATACCAACCATCATGCTCAAAAAATTTTCCTTGGAAAATCTAAAACCCACCCCTATCACGTTACAGTTGGCAGATCGTTCTGTCAAAATTCTGAAGGGTGTGGTGGAAGACGTGGTGGTTAGGGTCAACAGTCTCTGTTTTCTTGTTGACTTTCTTGTTTTAAATATGGAAGTTCCTAGCCCACTTTCTGATTGTCTAATCATCCTTGGTCGACCTTTCTTGGCCATAACCCGTGCCCATATTGATTGCGAGTCGAGCTGTATTGAGATTGCCATTGGATCTGAAAAGCTCAAGCTTAACATCTTCAAGATAGCCAAGAACTTTGATTGCGATTGCATCAAGGATGACACGTCTGACGAGGACATGGCCGTCAGCATGTGTATCGGACTAATTGGGACCTATTCTGACTGCTGCAGATTACCTGTAAACACTGATGATTGCCTGACCAACACATATTGTGACATTCCCCCATCCCTCCCTTGTCCCGTACCTTCTCCTGGCCAGACTTCTGACATGGTTTTCTCCACTTCCCATACCTCATGGTCTGAGTCATATCCGGGCCACTCACTTCCAGTCCACACCCTTGAAGACCAGATTGCCCTTTCTTTCCCGCCAAATCAGGCGGAATTGCAACTCCACACTGGGACCTTGAGCCCATATACTACTCATTGGGGCTATTCCTTTTTGGATCCGTCTATCCAAGAAGCCCCTCCTCTTGGCCAATCTGAGGGCCAATTTCTTCCTCCTGACTTGTTTTCTGATCCGCCTGGGACACTCTCGTCCCAAGAAATGCCAAATCTTTCACCATCAACTCCCAAGCTGAAAGAGCTGCCTAGTACACTTAAGTATGTTTTCTTGGGATCAAATGAAATGCTCCCTATAATCATCAGTTCAAAATTGACCAAGGAGCAAGAGTGCAAACTAATGAAGGTCCTTATGGAACACAAGGCAGCCATTGGATGGTCTTTATTGGACTTATCTGGCATTAGCCCCTCCTACTACACTCACTGTATATATACGGAGGAGGAGGCTCGACCTTCCAACGAGATGCAGTGACGTCTCAACCCTAACATGCAGGAGGTCGTTAAGAAAGAAATTATTAAATGGCTAGATGCGGGTATAACCTACCTGATCAGCGATAGCCCCTGGGTGAGTCCGATTCTTGTTGTGGCCAAAAAGGCGGGACTCACCATCCTGTCAATGATAGGGGCGAATCCATCCCTACACGCACTCCTACATCCTGGAGAGTGTGTGTAGATTATAGGAAACTTAATGCTGCAACTAAGAAAGATCACTTACCACTACCTTTTATTGACCAAATTCTGGAGCGGTTAGTGAGAAATAAATTTTTCTGTTCCTGGATGGATTCTCAAGATATAACCAGGTGGCAATTGACCCCCGGGACTAAGGGAAAATCACTTTTACCTGCCCCTTCGGCACCTTTGCATTTTGAAGGATGCCATTCGGACTTTGTAACGTGCCAGCAACTTTCCAGAGATGTATGATGGCGACATTTCATGACATGGTTGGTGACTTCCTCGAGGTCTTCATGGATGACTTTTCAGTCTTTGGACCCTCTTTTGATGAATGTCTTGCCGACCTGACCCGTATCCTTAGGAGATGTATTGATGTAGACCTCATGCTTTCTTGGGAAAAAAGTCATTTTATGGTACACGAGGGAATTGTTCTCGAACATATCATCTCCGATAGGGGTATCGAGGTTGACAGAGTTAAGCTTGATGTAATTGTTGATTTACCTGTGCCTGGCTCTGTCAAACAAATTCACTCCTTCCTAGGACACGTCGGTTTCTATAGGAGATTTATCAAAGATTTCTCCAAGATTTCTCGACCTTTAACTCATCTCCTATCAACCGACGTACCCTTCGATATGGGCCCCGACTGCATACGAGAATTCACGCAGCTGCGTAATGCTGTCACTAAGGCCCCTATTCTCCAGCCACCTGATTGGTCCCTCGACTTTGAACTCATGTGTGACGCTTCCGACTTGGCAGTCGAAGCCATCCTGGGACAAAGACGCGAGAGACACCCCTTCGTGGTGTACTACGCCAGTAAGATGTTGGACAAGGCCCAGTGTAATTATACTACCACTGAGAAAGAACTACTGGCGGTCATCTTTGG
The DNA here is from genome assembly GCA_037157565.1 of Thalassia testudinum. Taxonomy (NCBI): domain Eukaryota; kingdom Viridiplantae; phylum Streptophyta; class Magnoliopsida; order Alismatales; family Hydrocharitaceae; genus Thalassia; species Thalassia testudinum. The sequence goes on from JAZHRO010000080.1 coordinate 4,265,542, forward strand.
GCTGGAGAAATTCCGCTCTTACCTTTTGGGCTCACATGTTATTATTTTCACTGATCATGCGGCCATTCTCCATCTCATGCACAAGAAGGATGCCAAACCTAGACTGATTCATTGGATCCTTCTACTCAGGAATTTGACATTGAGATCCACAATAAGGTCGGAGCCCAGAATGTTGTGGCTAATCATCTTTCCAGACTGGACCCTGACCATATTGGACTTACTCTGCCGATTAATGAGATTTTTCCTGATGAGCACCTATTGGCAATTAATGTGGCAAGTGGACCGTGGTATGTCGACATTGCCAACTACCTTGCTTCTGGATCCCTTCCACGTGGCTGGCCTAAAAACCAGCGCGAGTGTCTCATGGCAGAAGCAAAGTATTATTTTTGGGATAATCCACTTCTTTTTCTCATAGGTGCCGATCAAATCATCCGTTGCTGTGTTCCTGACAGCGAATTCCCTAGTGTGCTATCCTTCTGCCACGATCAGGCCTGCGGAGGCCATTTCTCTGGGAGGAAAACTGTAGCCAAGGTGTTGCTGTGCAGTTTCTTTTGGCCCTCCATTCACCAGGATGCACACAAGTATGCCAAGCATTGCACTAGGTGCCAGTCGTTAGGGTCAATGTCACGTCGTGACATGATGCCCTTACAACCCATCCTAGCTGTGAAAATCTTCGACATTTGGGGAATTGATTTCATGGGTCCCTTTCCTCCTTCCAACGGCTTCGAATTTATTCTCGTGGCTGTTGATTATGTTTTGAAATGGATTGAGGCTATTCCCACGCGCCGTGCTGACCATGTTATATCCACTCGATTTGTCAAAGACCACATCTTTGCGCTCTTTGGGATCCCTCGAGCCATTATCTCAAATGGAGGAAGCCACTTTACCCATGCTTCTTTTCAGGCACTTCTACGAAAATACGGAGTCCACCATCGTATCGCATCTCCGTATCATCCTCAGATGAACGACCAGGCAGAGGTGTCGAATCGGCAAATCAAGCAAATTCTCCAGAAAACGGTTCGTCCTGACTGTAAGGATTGGTCCAATAAGCTGATTGACGCACTTTGGTCGTATCGGACCGCCTTCAAGGCTTCCATTGGTATGTCTCCTTATAGAATCGTTTACGGGAAGCCTTGTCATTTGCCCATGGAGTTAGAGCACCGTGCTTATTGGGCAGTTCGCCAATGTAACCTCGACCCAAACCTGTGTGGTTGAGAAAGGAAACTCCAACTCTAGGAGCTGGAAGAGCTCTGTCGTGAAGCCTATGATTCTGCTTTAACTTTCAAGCAATGCACTAAGGCTTTTCATGACAGCCGTATTCGGTGGAAAGAATTTGAGCCATCTCAGCAAGTTTGGCTCTACAATGCCTGACTCAAATTCTTTCCTGGGAAATTGAAGTCCAAATGGACTGGTCCTTTCCTGGTCTCGAGACCATTTCCCAACAGGGCCGTTGAGATTAAAGATCCCAAATCTGGGCATAAATTTACGGTCAATAGGCAGCATTTGAAACCCTATCTTACTCATGAACCTACCCCCGTTGGAGAAACTATTGCCCTGCTGGAGCGTAACTAATTTTGTGCCTCATTTTGAGTCCAGCTGGGGACGTTAAATTCAACGCTCGTTGGGAGGCACCCCAACAACACTCACTATCCACCATCACTTTTCACACCACTATCACGATCACTTCACTTTTCACTTCACCACCCACCATCCACCCACCCTACCACCCTACTATATACCCTGCACCTCAACTCTCGTTACCCGATCTTTCGTCCTTTCTCTACCCTACCATGCATGCATATGAGGACATAGCATCGTTTGGCATGGGGGGGTGGATAGGCATCCATAGGATCTGGGTATTTTAGGGTATCATGCAGTTTCCACCTATATATATATATATAATGGTGTTTAGTAATGATCTGAAGGCTGAAACAAAAATATAATAAGTGTTTATAGATATTCAACCACTATTTTGAAGACTTTCCAGGCGACAGAAGCTTGATTTGCTCAGGCTCGGCTTAATTCACTTGAGCATTGACAAGATAGATCGAAATCTCTCCTAACTAAGGACGTATTCTTTTACCTGAGACACCAGTACAGAATCCTTTGGTTTGCTTCTACTCGAGAGCCTAAGTAATCTTGGTTCACACTAAACATATCAAGAAAGACCAGGTGAACATAAAACCCAACCCTAGTGTTCATTAGGGATGGTGGAGTCCTTACCTGTGCACGCAGGTAGACTTTTTATCCCAGGCTTTAGTCTTGTGTTTAGGAAAGACTCTTTCAACCAAAAAGGAACTCTCCCACCAAAAAGAAAAGTGTGCTCCAAAAAATGTTGTAAGAGATATACTGACACGTGTTTCAAGAAAAAAAAAAGAGAGAGAGAGATACAAACAAGTCAGTATATCTCACACATGTCTGTAAAATCTTCCTACAAAAAAGTTCTTCTAGGCAAATACCCTATTTTCTTTGAGCCACAAATGTCAGAAAATGGGAGTTGAGTTTTCCGTCATCTTTTTAAGGGTCAATCCGAAGACACGAGCTAAAACTGGGACCAACCTGTACTTAAAAATTCGTGAAACCCTGGGCTTGAGTCTTAATGTTTATCTGGTCAGTCATGATCCTTCACTAAGCACAAGCCATAATCTCTTGAGCTCTCAAGTACGGCAAAAACCTCCTGGGTCCTGGAAATCGTACTTAGGGTTTAAATATCAAGAGTCCTGGATAGTCGAGAGATGATCTATGTCATGTGAGACTTAAAGTACTGGTAGTCTTCTCTGCAATTGGTTCTCACAATATCCAATAATGAACACACCTATGTCACCTTGGAAGAAAATCTTCAGCTAAAGATCATTTCTTGCTATGGACTACTAAAAGATAGGCATGGGGGTATGATTACACCGTAAAAATACACCTGCAATTGTGCTGTCTTGTGCTATTTCCTAGCATTACCTGTGCATATTAGGTAGACATAGTCGCATTTGTAAAAATACACACATGCATGTATTTATTTGAGAGGGGAGGAGAGTGAAATAAATGGCCTTGTAATTGACAAATTCTTCAAGTGCTGCCTTGCAAAATCTCCATCTTCATTTTTTATTTCTTTTTGACTTTGAATTTCTCCACGCGGCTGTAGGCATGGCCTCTTCTTCCTCTTCGCACCATGCTCTGCAACAAGCTTGCCCTGCAGCCGCATGCACAAGCACTCCCTGCCATCCATGCAGAGCCATGCATAGCCAGGGCATGGCTGCACATGTCTCTTTGCTCTTTAAAAAGAGCTCAACCTTCTTCCTTGCGGCTGAGCCTGGTCCACACCAAAAAGCCCACACACACAGCAGCTTCCTTCCAGGCCGTCTCCACCCCTCTCCCCTCCATACGCAGCCTCTCCTTTTGAGGAGCCACTCTGTGGGCAAGAGTATCTCACAATGGTGCACAACCACAACTGTGAGTCCCACCACCGCCCAGCTCATCAAAGAGCCGGTGGGCGTGGTGGTCTTCTCTCTCTATTTCGATGTTTAGCCACCTCCGCCATTGCCACAAAGCTTCAAGCTTTGAAGCTCTACCGGCCACCGCGCGCCCCTGCAGCAGTCGGCCAAGCTCCACCGTGCACGCTAGTAGGACACCAGTGCCCCTCTCCGCGCACCCTGTCGCGCTCCTTCGCTCGTGGCCCAGCCCTCTCCGCGTGCCCTGTCGCGAACCGCCTCTCCATAAGCCAGTAGCCGATGCAGCTTCTCCGCGCGTGCGACAGCAGCTCACACCTCCTGCACTCACAGAACCGGACACACCCGATCCCGCGGAGCCGAGCGGCACTGTAGCCACTGTTCACGCTAGTCAGCGGAACACAGTGGCTACAGTGCGGTGACCGGTAAGTTTCTCAGTTATCCGGTCACCTGGCGCGTCGCAACTTACGCTTGCCCACTCTCGCGTCCCACCTCGAGCCTGCTCTAGCGCCCGCCCGTGCGTTTGCGTGCTCCCACGTCTACCAGCGCCCGCACCCACCCGTGTCTTCACCAGCTCCCAATGCCTACATCTGCCCGCACTCTCCTCTTTGTGCAGCGCTGTGCACTGCGGCCTCTCTCCCTAGTGCTCACTCCCCCCAGTGCGCACGTCCTCGCGTGCCTACGCTCCTGCACGTGCGCTTGGGTACCAGACATCGGCCCTGAAGCATCAGACAGCTTAACTCGCCTTTTTCTTCACAGCAGACGCTCTTTCTCTCTCTCTCTCTCTCTCTCACGGCACTCTCTCACTCTCTACACACACATACACACACACACTCACACTCTCGTACACACACCTATACTCTACTATATACATATATATATACGTACACATATATATTTATATATATATATTTATATACATATATATATACATATATCTATACATATATTAGTACTTATATAACTATGTATTCGTCTATATACATACATATATATATATATATACATCTATATACTTATATATATATATATACACATATATATTTACATATATACATATATTTATATACATATAAATATATAAATATATATATATATATTTTATTACCTATATAACTAAGTATAAGTATAGATCCATATATATAGATATATACATATATATACACATATACTTATACATATATACATATATATCTATATAACTATATATACATACATACATACATACATACATATATATATATATACATATCTATCTACATATATCTTTATACATATATTACTATATATATATATACATATATATATATACATACATCTATATAGTTTTATATATATACATAAATAAATAAATATATATATATATATACATACATCTATCTATACATATATATACATATATACATATATAAGTACATATATACCTATATATCTATAACCATATATATTTACATATAGATATATATTTATAGATATATATATATATATTTTTTTTTTTCATATCACTTACCATACGTTGTATCGCGGGAATATCTGCACTAGTTGCTGATATTCCCCAATACATGCGTGCAGAAAGCGTGTTTCACACACATTTTCCACCATCCATCCTACACTCCATGCGGCACTTCGTCCTGTTGGTTGCGTCTTTCTAGACGACGACCGACTTGACACTGTGCTACATGCCATCTCTACCTCCACCCCCACCCCTTTATACATATATAATATATACATATACATATACTATATTTACTTTATTTCTGTTTCTCTTTCCTGCCAATAAAAAGATAAAAAAATATACAAAAGAGAAAAGATAATCCTTGACTTGCAGGTACTCAGTCCTGTGAATAGCAAGACCAGTTTTGAAACCCTAATTTCGCTCAAAGCCAAGAACCTGATTTTTAGGGTGTACCTCAAGGACAGAAATTATCAGAAAAAAAATCTTAAATAGAAAAAATGACAAAAACATAATAAACGAACGGAAGAGATTCATTATAGGAAAGACGTAGAAACTCATTCACTTCTAATCCCACTTCCCTGAGTTCGATCCTGGGCCTAAAAGTGACCAAGATAAAATCAAGTAGGCCAGGTTAAAAATTTTGTAAAGAGATAGTTAGGCTCGATTTATGTTAACCACTATATACATTTCAACGATAAAATCACCATATTAACATAACCTATCCGAGTTTACACCAGTTATCCTCCCCAATGGTGGCTTAGAGGACGAGCTGGATAGGGCGACGCCTGGAAGATGGAGGATGAAGACGAAAGACGAAGAACGGAGAAGGAAGAACTGGGGGCGAGGTAGGGTGTCATCATTGTCGCAGGATCCACTTCTGGAATGGGGGGAGAAAACTTTGATTTTGGCTCTAAAGGAGCATCCCGGGTTTGGGACAAGCTTCTTTAGAGCTTTGGAGAGAGAGAGAGAAGGAAGGGATGATTGAAATGTGGAGAGCGTAAGCCCTTTTATAGCTGTAGAGGTTGGGGGCAAAAAGGTCATTTTATGTTAAGAACATTAATGAAAGAGCCTTTAGTGACGGATTAAAAGCGTCACTAAAGCCCTGATCGTGGCCTTTCATGTGCACCTGCCAGTGTGCCTCTTTCTCTTCACCTCCTTAACGCTCGTGCATGTCTTTTGATCCTCAGCCGTTCGATCTCGAGATTAGACGGCTTAAACGTGCCACGTCCATCTCCTTCAATGTCTATTAAGAGGCAATGCGGCTTCCTTCCTTACCATTGGATCGAAGATTAATGGCTCAGGACGCATGCTTGCCCACCTTCACAAGAGCGCGTCTGATGACGCGTTCGCGCTCCTCACATCTGGGTGTACCACGTTGCCTGCATCTGCTCGTCTGTTCACCATCCAACAACCTGATTTAGTTGCTTCCACTCACATGCCTCCATTTGAGGTGCAGCGGGGATCGAACCCGCACCTTGCGCTCGTGAAGAGGCGCTCAACCGCTATGCTGTGGCAACCTCTTTGTCGTGCTTATGTTTTTAGCACGCATGCCCATGGCCGTTGGATTAAGATCTAATGGCCCATATCTTGCCTCGCTCGGGCCTTCAGAGGTTGAGAAGAGGTGGTGCGTCCAGTTTGGGTGGCTGTGATGGCTCCACATGGCATCATCATGGGCCTCCATCTTTTGTGAGTTGTAAATGGTGCCACAGATGTCGAATTGGGTCAATTTTCATGCCATTAGGCTGCGATCATCGATCTGAACCCATCCATATGTTCAGATTTGTCATATGAAGTGCAGATCGACACCATCTTGGCCCTTGATCTCTGACCTTCCTCAGATTATATCTGATGCTATGGAAGTCCGATCGGGGCGATCTTGGACTCGTTGAACTCCAATCGTCGCCCTGATCAGATCCGTACGGTTGGATCTTTGATCCGAGGCCTCGATTAAAAGTTGCCTATTCCTGGCCACCAAAAAGAAGAAATTACTATACAATTTGTACAATTTGACCTAAATGAATGATGATGCATGTTATGCAATATTTACAATGCATGATGCTAATATGATACTAAGAACATGCATTAATAGACATTTTTTGCTATTCAGATGTATGCACATCAAATGTAAATATAAACTATTTATGTAGCAGAACAAGGGCACCATGGGTGGTTCGTGGTGGCCTTTTGGAGAGGTTGGGAAGAGCAGCAATGATCCATCGGGGTGGCCCAACAAATGCTTCAGATGGAGATGCAGAGACGGAGGCAGAGAAGATAGGAAGAAGAAGAGAGAAGAGTTGTAGAAGGAGGAAGAAGAAGAAAACTATGGAATGGCCTTCAAAGGGGATCCTTAGGCCTCTTTTTATACCTTTTGTGAAGGGCATTTAGGGCATTAGAGCCCTTAATTCCATGCAAAAGCTTTAGATTAAGTAGATCCATTGATTGGGAGATCAATGGCCCTTGTTAAGCCTTCCAAATCCTTCTTCCATTCATGGTTTAATCTAGTGCTGACACGTGGTGCAACATGCACCCTTGGATCTGCATCTGACGGCCCCTGCTCGCCCACCGCTCACCACTGCCTTTGCACGCATGCCACTCATTGCTTAATCCTGCCTCATCTCCGAAAGCTTCTCTGCCGTCCGATCTCTCAATCGGACAACCTAAAAAGTGTGTGCTGCACCCGACGACTCCTAAGGCATGCATTATCACGCACGTCTTCATTTGACGCTCCTACGCCTGCCACGCGTCCTCGCCTAATCCGCTCGATGAAGATCTTGCAGTCAATTGTGCCTGCGCTCGCCACTCTCCCTGATTTCACGCCGGGCGCTCCTCGAACCCTCATCGGTTGCTTAGGCGCGACCACGCTAACCAACGCACTGCGGATGAGTTTGTGTCAGGTTTCCAAATCTTTGCACGACCTTTCTCAGACATTGGATGGATATCCAACAGTCAAGATCGCATCCTCATCTTATGAAGTGGCTGAAGGAGGGCGGCGTCGATGCATTGCAGCCATTGGATGACGATCCAACGACCCATAGCTTTCCTTCCAAGATTGGGGCATGGTGAGGGGCAATTGCGATGGTGCCATATGGTGCCATCATGGTCGTCCATCTTCTTCTCCTTGTATTTGATGATGTAGGCCTCTAATTGAGTTGATTTCTACGCCGTTGGACTGTAAACATCGATCCGGATCAATCTGTGCTGTTGGATTTGTCATCTAAGGTCCGAATATTCTTCAATTTTCCCCTTGGCTCCTACTTCTTTTGCGGGCTCCATAGGGTGCTACGGGAGTCTGATTGATGCACTCTTGGAAGAGTTGGACTCCCGTCGTCATTTCAAACAGATCCATAAGGTTGGATTGGTCATCTGCAGCCCTGAATTACCTGCAATTATTAATACCTCTCAAATAATACATTATTATATATAAATCATCTAGGATGCAAAGTACGATGTGTATGCATGTAGAATGCCCATGTTAAGCAGGTTCTACCTTAATTCAGGCGAATTAGGGCCTATGATTGCTGCGTAATCATACCCCCATGCCTAAATCTTGCTAGTCTATAGCAAGTTCAAGACTAAATGCATTTTATCAAGAGTTTAACTAAAGGTTTATTTCTTTTTGTTTCATTCAAAAATTTAAAATCCAGATAACCCTGAATATGTAATGTTATAGCTTCTGCAATGGATCCAAGCGAAGAGTCGATATACATTTGAAGCTTGTCCTTGACCCTTAGTAAAATTCTATTGGGATAGGCAAACCTCTTCTCTCGAGGATTTAAACTATTCTTTGATTTAGCCCTGGCTTTTGGCTTAGGTACAAGATGTCTGAGTTAACTGGATTTGTATTTGGTGGCTCACTCTCTTCTGGTGCTACATAGAGACTAGTATTTCAGAATCTAGATTTCTAGATTATTGAATAAATTAACTTAGAGAAAGGCTGGAAAACTATGCCCTCTTAATCTTTTGTACTTTTTCTTTTCTCTCTCTCTCTCTTCTTTTCTTTTTCTTTTTCTTCCTAAGCTCACATCTCACTAGATTTGCAACTGTATTTGGTGGTCTTGCATGGCATCACACTTTAATTAGGTTCTAATAAAGCTATGACTAGGTCAAACCCCTTAGACCGTATTTAGGCAGTCAAAAATACAGAAAAAATAGGTTAAGGCTGTATTTGGTGGTTCGTGGGGATGGTAGGTGTTTTTGCCTCAAAACACTTTGATTTACATAACTCAAACTTCTTAACATAACACTTTTTTTTTTCAAGCAAATACCCCTTTTCTATGCTTTTTTTTTTCATATCTACTGGCACAATGCCGCTACCAACATGACATAACGCAAAAATGCACATGACATACATACTTTTATTCATGAGGCATTATTTGGGATTTTTGGGGATGACCAAGAGGATCTCGGGTGGCTTATTTGGTGGAAGTGCCTACTCTCGGCACTGGGTAGGGAACGGATAGGATGGCGTATTTCTGACCTTGACATCAGTACCATCCTTCAATTGAGGATTCTGCAGAGGACGGTCATGACCATCCTTCAGTACGGAATTTCTCATAGAATTAGTATGCAAGAATTGAGAGTGAAAACTATGCCCAACTCCGAGTGTCATTATTCAATTATTCAAAGTTAAAGATTCCTTACACTAGCCTTAGAGCACTAGTAGACTCTCTACTCTCATCTCACAAATGTTTTGGTGGATCTACTAGAAGATGGTTCACCTGACTCCCTGATTGTTGTCCAAGGGTTCAGGAGAAGAAGCAATGCTTCTTCTCGAAAAACTAGAGATGTCTATCAATTTTCACAGTGGATCCATTGCAAGCTTAGGAATCTATTAAAGAATAACTCTTTAATAAAACATCTTGATAAAATGATCTAATCCCCCCACTTGTTGGTAGAAAATTTTCAGTTTTTATGGACTACCACCCCATGCCTAAGTGTTTGCATGTCCTCATGCATGAATAAAAGAAATTGGAATAAGGCAGGGTGTAAGTGGATAGAAATCACCTAAAACTATTTCTAAGTTGTTGTTCAGCTCATGCCATCACTACAATGCCATACACAATATGCAAAACAATATGCGAAAATGAAATATGCTATGTATATATGGTATGTATATATGTATACATGATGAGTTTAATGCCTCCAGTCGAGAAGATGTATCATTTTGTCAGTAGGAGGAGGTTCCTGGGCAAAGAATGGTTTGAGGCGCTGGCCATTAACCGTAAAAACATGCCTAGATTTCGGGTCTCCAATTTGGACTACCCCATTAGGATACGGGTGGACCACCAGAAATGGCCCAGTCCACTTGGACTTGAGCTTTCCCACAAATAATTTGAGTCGGGAGTCAAACAACCAGACTTGCTGGTTAGGTGCGAACTCCTTCCTCCAGATGTGTCGATCATGGACAGCCTTTGTCTTGTCTTTGTAATTTTTTCATTCTCGTAAGCTTCCTGCCTAATCTCCTTTAACTCACTGAGCTGGAGCTTCCTTTCATAACCTCCAGCCTTGAGGTTAAAATTACACTTCTACACTACCCAAAAGGCACGGTGCTCCAGCTACACAGGAAGGTGACAAGCCTTTCCATACACCATGCGATATGGTGACATTCCAAGTGGGGCCTTGTACGTGGTCTGATTTGCCCGTAGTGCATCAATCAACCGATCGGACCAATTCTTCCTATCAGGTCTAAACGTCTTTTGATTTGAGGGTTCGATACTTCAGCCTGCCCATTAGTCTGTGGGTGATACGGGGTAGCAATGCGGTGCTGCACCCTGTATTTCTTCAATAATGACCTAAAATGGGCATGGATGAAGTGACTACCCCCATCACTTATCAGGGTGTGGGGAACTCCAAATCTCTCAAAAATAAATTCCTGGACGAGGGATATAACAGTCTTATTATCAGCTCGTCTTGCTATGATAGCTTCTACCCACTTTGAGACAGTCTACTGCGAGGAGTATGTACTCAAAGCCATGTGAGTTTGGGAAGGGGCCCATAAAGTCGATGCCCCAGACATCGAACACTTCTATGACGAGAATGGATTGGAGAGGCATCATGTCTCTCTAGGTCATAGAACCGACCGACTGGCATCACTTATAGCACTTGGCAAACTTGTGTGTATCTCTGAAAATGGATGGCCAGAAAATCCCATCTGCAAAATCTTTGCAGTAGTCTTTCGGCCCGAGAAATGACCCCTACAAGCATCGCTATGGCAAAATGATAGCACACTAGAGATCTCCAAATCAGGGACGCATCTACAGATAATCTGATCAGCCCCAATGTGAAAGAGCAGTGGGTCATCCAAAAAATAGAATTTAGCCTCTGATATAAATTTGAGTTTTTGATCCTTGGATAATCCTGCAGGTAGCCTGCTTGCGATGAGATAGTTTGCTATATCAGTGTACCAAGAAAACTCCACAGAGTTAATAGATAGCAGAGACTCATCCGAAAATCAGTCTGATATTGGCGGGGAGTAAAGAATATAGTCTGGGTCTAGCCGAGACAAGTGATCCACCACAACATTATGTGCTCCGGCTTTGTCGTGGATCTCGACATCAAACTCTTGCAAAAGAAGGATCCATCTAATAAGGTGGGTTTAGCGTCCTTCTTTGCCAACAAATGCCAGAGGATGAAATGGTCAGTGTAGATGATAACTTTAGACCCAAGTATGACCTGAATTTCTCCAACCCGAATACCATAGCTAGCAATTCTTTCTTAGTGACTGTATAGTTATGCAGAGCCTCATTCAATGTTTTGCTAGCATAGTATATTACGAATGGATGGTGCTCCCAACGCCAGCCAAGAACGACTTCGACAGCAAAGTCAGAGGTGTCACACATCATCTCGAAGTCGAGAGACTAGTCGAGAGGTTGGAGAATAGGTGCACTTAAAACAACGCTTCTCAAGGTCTCGAAAGCACTGAGACATAAGGAGTCGAAATCAAACGGAGTGTCAATTACTAGAAGATTTGTTAATGGATGAGCAATTTTTGAGAAATCTCGAATGAATCTTCGATAAAATCCGACATGCCTAAGAATGATCTGATTTGCCTGACTGAGCTAGGTGAAGGTAATTGCGAAATGATTTCGGACTTAGCTCAGTCAACCTCGAGTCCATTAGAGGAGATCCTATGACCTAGTATAATGCCATCCCTTACCATAAAATGGCTTTTTTCCCATGAAAGTACTAGGTTAACTTCTATCATCTCCTCAGGATCTTTGTGAGGTTATCAAGACAAGATGAAAAATCATCTCCAAACACGGAGAAGTCGTCCATGAACACTTCTACGTAGTACCGATAGTAGCGCTATGTGCTTGTAGAATGGAGATCAACTGGTGTTCCTAGTCGGAGTCAAGTGAGCATTGATAATCACAGGATACATCTCATTTTCTCCCAGAAACACGTCCTTGATGAATCAGGTAAGGGTTGTAACTCTAGTAGCGGAGGGTGGGGAGAGGGTTTATGCCAGGGAGGAGAGGAAACAATAGTGGAAATCTGCTAACCCTGACTAATGGAGAATCCATCTGCAGTGGTCATGTAATCCTATCTTAAGATATCAGTGTTATATAGGACAGGATAGTCAGGATCAGGGGTGTTGGAAGCACCCATGACAACCAGATCCATGGGATGAAATGTGGATGTCATTAGTCTCAGTCCTGTGTGGATCGCAATCTAAGAACCCTGATAGTGAAGATGAATATGCCATTGGGTCGCTGCAGAGGAGCCCAATGTTCCCACAGAAAGTCGAATCTTCATCTTCACCATCCTCCTCAATTAAATCACAATCAAAGTTCTTTGATGCCCTAAAAATGTCCAATCTAAGCTTTTCATTCCCTAGGGAAATCTCCATTCACCCTGATGCACAGTCGATGTTTACGTGGGCGGTTGCCAAGAATGGGCGACCTAGAATAATTGGTGCATCACGGAGATTAAGAGGAACCTCCATATCAAGAATAAAAAAGTCCACTGGAAAGCAGAATCGTTGGGCTTTCACGATCACATTTTCAACCGCCCCATCGGTGTTTTCACTGATTGATCACCCAACTGTATGGTAATCGAGGTGGGCTTTAACTCCCTGAATCAAAATCGATCAAATACAGTGGTGGGAGTTAGGTTGATGGACGACCCCAAATCAAGAAGGGTCCTATCAAAAGGGGAATCCTGCAAAAAGCAAGAAATTAGTGGTGTGCCCGGGTCCTTTTTGGGTAGTAAGTCTGCTAAGATAACAACGCTGGCTTCCTCAGATAATACTGCCTGTCGTTTGATTTTTTGCTGTCGCTTCAGAGTACAGTAGTCCTTGAAGAACCTAGCAATAGTAGGGATGTGATCTATTGCTTTGAGGAGAGGGGCCTGGATGTGAACTTCCTTGAACATAGATTTCAGGTCCTCAAAATTCTGCGTATCCTTTTTCCATGCTAAATCTCTCGTTAGAGCCGCTAGAAAAGGGATGGGAATCTCAGGGTCTAGCGGCTTCTTTCCTTAATCTAATGAAGATGGCTTGTGAGAGGAAGAGGGTTGTGAGCCATCTTGTGGTAGAGTGCAGGAAAAATCATTACCCGCTTGCCTGGATAGCAAGTCCTATGTAATCTTTTTGCTCCTTAAGGTGATAGCTTTTGCATCGGCGTGCTGCCCATGAAGGGGCAGAGGAGCAGGTTGGCCTGAGTACACTAGGTTTGGCAACAAAGGTGGCTGATCGAGCCCATAACCAGGTGGTGCGGAGGTGCTTGTAGAACAGCATGTGCCTGCCCCTGTGGTGCTTGGAATCTAGGTGGGTGCCCTGATTCCGCACATATCTCGGGTTTGGGACAGTTTGGGAGGGTAAAGCTCCTTGTGACCTATGCTCCTGCATCATCTGGTTTTACGTGTTTTGTATGCTCTAAATTTGGTCAGCCATTGCCTTCATTATTTGTAGGTTGTCATGAGTGGATTTTTGAATTGATGCCTGCAATTCCTCCTTCGGAGACTCCAAAGGGTCAGCCCGCTTTGGAGGATAGTCGGCAGCTTGGTGTAGTGGCTGATAAATAGAATAGGTTTATTGCTACTGAAACGGGAATGGCTACTACCTAGGATACATGTTCTACGCATTCCGTATTGTTTGGTTTGGTAGTGTGGAGCTTGACTCAGTCTCTGTGGGTTACTAGACCAGGACAAATTGGGATGCTGATGCTAACCAAGGTTATATGTCTCAGAATATGGGTTGTTACACCCGTAACCCTGAATAGCATTGACATCTTTGTACGTTGAAGATGTCTCAGATGTAAATTCATCAAAAGGATACACACTCACATCATCATGTGGTGCGTAACCTGATATGTCCATTTTAGTGGACTAATTTAGTGCTTAAGTACAGTATTTTTGGGACGAGAATTTAATCTAAAGCATGTTTAGTATTGATAAAATGATGTGAGTTTTAGATTTATCATTTCATACATTAATTACATTAATCTTTATGTGAAAGGATTAATTATTCACTTTAAAAGGCAAGGGTATCACATCAAAGCTTGCCGTGAGCTATGTGGGATTTTGTTCTAGCAAAATATAGCAAGGGAATAAATTTTTAGAGGCATCCTTATATGTCTCTCAATGATTCAAGCACATTTCCTTATTTGCTTTTTAATCTCTCTCCCACAATTTTCTCCTCTCTAGTTGGCAACATAAAATACTTTCTTTGACTCTTTCCTTATCTAATTGCCTCTCTAATTCTTTTTCTCATTGTCTTTATATAACAGGAAAAAAAAACTAGTGAGGGAGGGATCCCATCTCCGCTCCACAGGGAAGAAACCAACACCTCTCTCAGGAGAGGTCCCCCTCTCCAACATCATCTTCCTCTGGAAGAGATTCCCTTCCCCTCCACTATGCGCCTAATTCCACCATCACAGCCACCACCACGGGTTGTTATCCTTCGTGTCGTTGACATCGTCAGACTCACCTTGACTACACCAACGCGACCACGCCCTCAGTTGTGGCTCCTGCGACACACACACACTAGCGACCACCCATTGCCGTCGAGCTCCTCCGCTCCGACCGGCTGCCTTCGGCCACCTCTCGCCGTGGGACCACCACCATCGCGAAACCCTCATCACGGTCGACCTTCCTCGAGCTCCTCAGCTTCCACTATTGCTTCCTCTTTGCACGAGGTCAAGAGGAAGATTTCATTTGTTTTTGGGTTCTATTAGTATTTACCAAAAATGCCATTGTGCAACACTATTCAAATATTTTTTTGTATTAAATTGTTAGGATAAAATTGCGATAGTATACTTATTCCTTTTCATATTCAACTTGCTCCTGTTATGCACATTAATTCTCATTGAAATTGGATTCAGAGTTGCGTGCAACTAGAAATTACATACTTTGCCACTACACATGCATAATTTACATATTTTTGAGAGCCTGATTTATGATGTAAAACTTACATAAATAGCCCTCAACTTCTCATGAAATTGAAAGTTACATTCTGAGTTGCATATCATTAAATTGATTTTATGAATGTTTCTATGAACAAGATGGCCCCATAGTCATGAATCTATTAGTCTGTCCTCCCTGTGGATATGACCTGAAGTGTGGTATTATTTCAGTATTTTAATAACTTTGATTGAGGTTTTTTCTACCACATTACATATTGCGACGACATATTTTTCTGATATCATTTTTTTTTTTGAGAAAGAAATGAATGCTATCGAATCACCGATAGCAAACTAGGAGAGCTATTATTAATAAAAATGAAATAATTACATGATCAAACCCCAATGCTGTATGAGACTCCAGCAAAAATTTACAATATTATCCACATACACTGGGGTCTCCTAAAAAGCACACTCATTTTTAGCCCTCCATATAGCCCATAACATAGCCACCATATGTAAACATGGCTTATTCCCATCCACTAGATAGCACCACAGATTCTCCCATGTGGGGAGAGACTCATTACATACTCTCATCCAGACATAATCAGTGATCATACATGAAGAAAAGATATAAATGCTAGAATCATTATGCATCCCACATAGGTGGCAAAACTAAGTGGGAGTACCCATCCTCCTGTGCCTCAGATCTCCAGTAATCAAGCCGTCCCTTTTGCAGAGCCACAAAAAAATTTGTATCTTCAATGGTATTTTTAAATTCCATAGCTTCTTCCCCATCTCATCAAATTCTGCCATCTTGGAAGACATTATCAGCTTGTCATAAGTAGCCACAGTAGAAAACTTACCCTCCCATTTGTATGTGTCATATTCATGAGGCATGGGTTTGAAGGAAGCAAGTTCTTGCATGAGACGTTCATTCTCTACTCGTGTTCTTGTTTCATGATTATTCCACACAACATTATTGAAAGACTACTGCTTAGATTCCGCATCCCAATAATCAGACACCACAGCATTTTTATTCAAAGTCGCTATGTAAGCGAGGGGGAACCTGTCTTTAAACACCTTCCCAGGTACCCAATTCTCTAGCCAGAACTTGAAGCTTTTCCCATCACCTAATACATATTTGAAAAAATTTCAATTGTCCCTTAGGGTGCGCACCACTGAAGACCAAAAGGAAGAAGGTTTATGGGGGTTTAGATGATTATTCTCATCATTGGCAGTCCCATAATTGTCCTGAATGATTTCTGTCCAAATATTTTTTTCTCCCTGCAACAACCGAACAGCCCACTTCAATACTAAAGCTTCATTGAATTCATTAATGGATCTAATAATGAGACACTCGTCATGATCTCTAATTACCCCTAATTAACTAGTCTTCCTAGTTAATTAGCTAAGGTTATGAATATACAAGGGTTAATTATAGAGTAAGGGATATTTAGTCAAGGACCTTAAAATAAGTTAAAAATGACATTTTATCATTCAATTAACATTATTAATAATTTAGATAACAATTGGACTCGAAATCCTATTAATCATTTCCTTAGTTAATAAGTTAAGTAACTTAAATATAATGTATACCTAAGTATATAATAACTTAAGTAATTATACTTAATCTAATAAATTAACCTAAAAAGGTCAAAAATGTAAATTCAAGGTGTAAAAATAATATTTACCTTATTTACTAACATATATAAAAAGTTGAAAAAGATCTAAATTAAAATAAACCTTCAAAACCTGGGTTTACATTTTAGTCCCTAAAATTCATTACAGTCGGGTCCTTATTTCGCACATAGGTCGTTAAGTTTTGTTACTTTTATGTCCCTCTTCGTTTTCTTCTTCTTCTTCTCCAGCTGAACGAACGGCTAGCGGCAGAGAGTCATCCCACCGCGCGATCACCGCCCTGCTGACATCATCCCTCTTTGTCCAAGCTCTTGCAGCTTGCGCTCACCACCTCCACTTCATCCATCGGTATGGATTAACCGAGAATCCTATTTTTCAGTGGGAGATTACCACACCGTCGTCGGACACGACGACGGAGGTTAAGCTCCTCGAGCCCCTTCTTCGGCTAGACCCCACCACTCTCTTTGTCACAAACTGCTATAAATACCCCCTCACACCTCTGATTTTATTCAAGTTGGCTCCCTTCCCTCTTCTAACACTGCAGCCGACCCGATAGGCTATTCGTCCAAAACTCCGATGACTTCCCATTCCATTTTTCGACTGCCTCCGTCCATCTTAAGCAGCCGAGGAGATCTGCCGTGGTCTTCCACACCTCTGATAAAGGCGTCGACCCAAGGATTCCTCCGCTCCACCTCAAATCTGCCCACCGGAGATCTTTCTTTCACCCTCTGATTTCGTCGTTCGCCATGAGACTTCAGAGAAACCTATTGACCCCTTCGTCCAGGTAACAGTAGATTATGAGTAGGAGTAGGAGTAGGCTAGCTTAGTTAGTTAGTTTAGTTAGTTAGATTAGAGTAATGTCAGATTTTAGTTTCATCTCCTCCGATTGCGGCGAGTTCCTTGAGCTCGCCAGAGCTTTAATCTTGTCTTTTAATTCACTGTCCACCTTCCTGTATCTTCCATGATCACTTCTAAATCACTTAATCGTTTAATTAAATCACCTAATCTCCTAATTCATATCTCACCTTCACCGACTACTGACACTGTCTATGGTGATAGTAATTGACCTAATTTCACCTTCACTGGGTTCTTTCAGAATCTATCACCACTTATGAACCCTAATCGACATTATAATACCAATTATTATCATCTATAAATTAAACACCCAAAATTTAATTTAGTTCCTGAGTTCGCTGTCCATGGCGGCTCAGGAACAGTTCAAACTATAAATTAAATATATATTTGTGAATATTAACATCTGTTGACTTGTTTTAACCTCTCAATCGAGTTGTCAAACAAGTCCTGATCTTTAGCCACTCAAATCCTTTAAGAAAATAATTTCACTATCAAATCTTACATTTTAATGAACAAATGAGGAATTAAAAGTAATAATGGGGTTCCTTGTAACCTCAGGATCCTTTTTGAATAAAAAATGGTTAGTTTTGTCAATCTATATAAAATTTTTGCCATTTTTTGGACTCATCGGAGCTCCGGCGAGCTCCGACGTGCCATTCTTGAGTTTCAGCCTCTAGAACTTGCTGAGTAGCTCCAGAATAGTGTAATAAGGATCACTGATTGTTTTGAAGATATTTGTTTAAGGATTTAATCAATGGAGCTATAGATTTGACTTCATCTTCCCCAACTCCGGCGGAGTTGGAGAAGTCTGTTAAGAAGATTTGAAGAGCATTTAATGAACTCAGAAGCTTTAGTGCAATGCACTGAAGCTATTTAAACCCTCAGAACATTGTAACAACTTTCAATTAATTCTGTCGAGCACACACCTTTTTTAGTTCAGGCGACGAGCCTGAAACCCTATGAATCAAGGTTAGAACACAAATCTGAATATCTGAATAAGTTCTGGATGATGAGGAGACTCTAATTAAGACATTAATTTCTTGAGAGAAGACTTTAAACAGAAAGTCAATTTTTGAGCTTCCACAGCCAAACATGAGTCTGTTAATGGAGATCTGATCCTGAATTGAGGAATTAAGATGTGAAAACTGTTTCTAGGATCTTATTTGATGATCTAAAAGAAAATAAAGTAAGCTCAGATGAATGAATATTTGAGAATTTAGTTCCTATCAATTTAGGTTACTTTCGAACCCAAACCCAAAGGAGAAGCATTTTGATGAAATTTGAACTTAAAACCTACCCAGATTGATCTATTATAACCCTTAGAATTAATCTAAATTGATTAGAAACACTTCCAAGTGTCTGTTGCACATATTGATGTCTGAAAAATTGAACTCTGAGGCTTTCAGAGAAGTGAAGAGCTTCTCTGGTGGTTCTGAAGGGTTTAAGAGTTTGAAACCTAATCTAACAGAAGTGGAATCACTTATATAACATGTATAGACCTTTTAATAAGAGAGAGAAGTCCATCTGAGGACTCTCCTGACTTAATTTCACTTCTAGGCTGGTAAAAACCCCGTAGGAACCCTTGATTTCATCTTTTAAATTGAAAAGGAAAATGTCATTAAAACATTAAATTGACCCTGAAATTGTGTAGATTACCATTAGAGCTTTCCAACAAACTTGAAATCATTCGATTTAGAGCTCTGGGTAGAAAGTTATGAACATTTGAATTCAGGTCTGGAAGGGGTAGGATAGTCCCACCTCGGTTGTTCATGAGCACGCACCTGGGAATAAAAGTAATTCGTTGCTTGGCCTCTGCAGTCGTCAGCGCTCGGCGCATCGGCTACCGATTCCATCTGATCTTATCTGAGCATTGCATGTGTGTGTGTGTGCAGGCTTATGCCTGCGGGTGTGCGCCCTTGGGGGCATGTGAATGAGATTGTGCCCTTGGAGGGCGAGAGTGGCCTGGGAGGCCGGGTTGAGCCAATGTGGCTCGAGACTGTGAACCGATAAAAATGAACCCAAACGAACCTAATTGAGATTAGGCGAGGATCGAGTAGGGTCTGGTCCCACCCTGGTCTCAGGGTGCTGTGTATCCTCGAAAGGACCTCGCCGCAAATAAATAACTGTTGATTAAAAAAAAAAAAAACCCAGTTCAGCTGAAGAACTTAAGGAAAAGAGAAGTCGCTAAAGGATGTTAAGTTAAAATGTTAAGTGTTGAAGCTGAAAGCTAAAGAAGGAGCACAGGCGCTAAGGAGTGTTAAGGAAAAGAGACTAAGGAACAAAGGAGAAAACTAAGGGAAGAAGAGAAGGCAGGAACAACACAAGAAAGGTAAGAAAAGAAAGCTCGAGAGAAGAAAATAAAAGAAAAAAGAAGAAAATGAGAGGCTGAAGAAAATAAAAAGGCATCAATACTTTGGAAAATAAATGAATTTTTCTTGCATCATTATCCTTTTGTTCTTAATTGTAAAAAGGCATGTATTAATAGGATAACTTTTAATTGCCTTAATTTCTTGGAATGAAATTGAATTGAAAAACTAACATGTTTACTTGTTAATAAAGTACAACATTTTGAGTAAATATGTTTTGCATATGGAATTTTGTATATCCTTTATAGTTTAAATATTTTGAAAAAATTCATGTTTTGAAAATCAAACTAGTTATACCTCCTAAAATTATAGAGAAATAAAAGAAATTGGTGAATTTGGAGAAAATTATTATACCTCCCAATAAACGACCTGGACTCAACCAGTAAAAATTTTTAAAATGTTAGGTTAATTCGACTCTATACTACACAACCGACACAACTTCGAGTTAACCTAAGTGATTTCTTCTACTCTTAATTAAGGGAAATTAACTTAATTACTGAGTTGAGTAAAACTCACATCATCATTTTGATTCACTAAAACTTAAAAGGATTAATTATTTAATTAGGAGGTGTTTTGTAAATATTTTTGTTTTTACTAACTTTTGTTCTAATTAGTGTGTTTTGTTTTGTTTTTGTTTTTGTTCTTTATTTTCTGTCTTCTTCTCATGTTTACCTTTGCGAGTAATCTCACGAGAAGGCGGGAATCCGTTTTATTGTTTTCGTTTTTGTAAGTATTTCTTAATCTTTTGTTTGTTGCATTTAAAAAATAAAAAAATACAAACATACATCTTTTCTGACTAGCAGCAACATAAACATAGGCATACACTCTTAGAAGTGCATATTTCCTGCTAGTACTAGAGCGATCTGACTCGGGATATTTTTAAATTATTTTTCTCGCATCAATGGGAAAACACGAGAAAACCCGCATAGATCCCTATCCTCTGAGAATTAAAAAAGATCACATATTTTTGTTTGAAAAGATATAAAAAGCAGTCATTATAGTTTAATTGATATATTTTTGAAAAAGATTAACTAAAAAGAAGAAGAAAAATTGGTGACTTAAATCTATTTGCAGAATGCATGCGGGTTTTTATATCGCTATCGTCTGTTGCATGCTATCGCGCACACAGTGCGATCACTAGAGTCACACGAGTTTATTTTTCTATCTCTCCTCTTTGCACCTCTTAGGGCTTTGGCCGAAGATCAACAAGTCTGTCTCACTATTAGAGCCCCGGGGAGCCAGTAGTGAGCGGTCTCAATCCTAGACCTTAGACCTTTGTGCTTTAAGGTACACACTTACGTAGTCACGAATTAGGACACATAGTTTGATACTGTTACTCTATTTGTTTACGTCAAATTACTTTACGTATCTTAGGAATTTCTTCTATCTTTTGAAAGAAGAGCAAAACCCACTTCTTTTGCACTGTTTTGCGGGTTTTTTGTGCCGTTGTTTTCTTATCGGTGGTGTGCATGTGCCTTTGCACATTATTTTCTGTTTATGGATGGGAGGTGATCCTTGCATCCGCCTCTTGCACCACCGTTGACAGGTGATCCTAAGTCGGTTGTAGATAAGCAGCCAATGGTTTTCCCGTCTGATCCATCTACTTCTATGGAACCAATGTAGAATCTTAATCCCAAGATCCCTTCTTCTTCTGGTTAGGGGGAGATGCCACCTTTTGATGTTCATGAGGTGCTCCTAAACCAGAACCTTAGGATGCTAGAGCAAACAAGACAAATCAATTTATTAACAGCAGCCTTAAATAATCTACAGACTCTTCAAACCCGTTCTTCACCTCGACCTGAGGCAGGTTTTGAAAATCCTGATTTACCAATCAATCATCCAAGACCTCTACTTAGAGATTATTATAACCCATCCAATGCACAAGTAGAGCCTAATGTTAGGATTCCTATTGGGGAAAATGATCCAGAATTAAAGCCAAACATTATAGGTTTAATCCTCCACTTTCCCGGATTTGCATCCGAGGATCCATTTCAACATATTGAAGATCTTAAAAATTTATCCCAAACTCTTGGTCCTCGAAATCAAAATAGGGAAATCCTACTAATGAAAATGTTCTCTTTTAGCCTTAAAGATAAAGAAGTTTATTGGTATCGAACTATAGTAAGACCAATCTCAACTTGGGCTAAACTCGAATATGTATTTTTGAAGAAATTCTTACCAATTGGTCGAACCAATGCTTTAAGGCGAGCTATTACTACTTTCAATCAAAATCAAGGAGAACCAATTCATGAAGCGTGGGAACGTTTTCATGAATTGCAAAGGAAATGCCCACATCATGATATCCCTCGTTGGCAACTCATGCATATCTTTTATTATGGTTTACAAGAGGGCATTCGCAATCTAGTCAATGCCTCTTGTGGAGGGAATTTTCTAAATCGCGATGTAGAATCCGCTTTAGAATTATTTGAAGGGATGGTGGAAAACTCGATCAACAATGAATCAATGTCGCAATTTTTGCGGGGCGCGAGTACGAATCATCAAAATCCGCATAAGGGCATTCATTAGATCGGTAATCCGTTCAGTTCAAAGGATTTAGAGATTATTGCAGAAAAACTGGACAAAGTAAATATCGTAGCAAAGCATCTCGAAGAGGTTAGAAACACAATGAAGACTCTTACGCCTCTACTTGCTACGAATCCTGTGTATTTACCTGTTTCGCAAATTCCCGCGGGGAGGGAATTTGTGAATAATCTGGATTCTAGAGATCCATCTCCCTTGGGTTTTCTATCAAGAAGGGACCTTTGTCCCACAATCTTACCCACCCTTTTTCCCACCCTTAACTGTTGCAGAAAACACGCCATATCTTTTAGGTTTACATGCCATCCAGGAAAATCTTCCAAGACCAAACCCATATTCAAATTCCTATAATCCTGGATGAAGAAGCCACTAAAATTTTTCTTGGGCTGATCCAAATCATACACAATGACCATCATATCCAAATCAGACCCATTTTAACCCACCTCCTTTGCCTCCTCAGCAATCAAATTTAAGGCCTAGCCTGATGAGTATGCAGAATTACTCTAAGCCTAATAGAGATACACAGCTAGACCAGATTTTAAGAGCTGTGTCAGAGAGTCAGCGACAAAATGCTGAAGCTCTCACTGAGATCCATAGGCAATGTAAGGTAGAATTGGCTGATTTACGAAATCAGATCACGCTTGTGGCTGAGTCTTGTCAGCCAGGTACTCTTCCATCTCAGCCAATTCCAAATCCTAGGAACTTGCCAAATCCAAGGCAAAACCAAGGCCAAGTCCACTTCATTAATCAGGCCTTTGATTCTAATCATAATCAGTCCTCCACACTACCTGAAAATAACCCATCAAACCCACATCAGCAACCTATTTTGTGTCAAAATGACCTACCTATTATTGAGAATCAAAACTGATTTTGTTGATCTTCTGAACTTGGTGGAATCATTTTTTTTTTTAAATTGCCTTAATCTTGAACGTTCTACATCTCAACCTAAATCAGATCTATTCTTCATAAGATTCACTCTGATCTTTTTGAAATTTTCATGAGAATCTAATTCTAAGATCTTTGAGATTTATTCTAGGCAATTTCAGGATGAGTTTTGATTGGGTGGTTTAATCTGTTTTCTATTTTTTTGATATAATTCTTTCATAACTCCTCTATTTTTACCATATACCTATTCTTTTTAGGAGTTCTTTAGTAGGGTTTATGCCTAGCTGAAGACGTAAAACTTAGCACTTGTATATAGTTGTTTCCTATTTTTACCTTTTCGATTTTCTTATACACTTACTTTTAAAATTTCACTCCATATCATATTAATTACCTTCATTTAGTCCAACTGACCACTCTGACCTTTGGTCAGACTTGAAACCGTCCGCACAGAGACTTTTAATCTCCTCTATTCGACTCCTTCCATCACCCTATACTAAATGAAGTGTAATATCTTCACCCTTCTTACAATGAGGACATTGTAAAATTTTGGCTTAGGGGGTGTTGAAATGAAATTTTCATTTTAAGTGTGGGTTAAAAAATAAAAACACATAAAAATTAAATATCCACGAAATTTAAAAAATAAAAATTTTAAAAATTTTAAAAATTTTAAAAATTTCAAAAATTTCATAAAAATTTGAAAATTTTTTGAAAAAATTCACAAAAAAATCATAAAAATTTTATTCATAAAAATAAAAATATATAAATACAAAAATTTAAGAATAAAATTCATAAAAATAATAAGAAGGGAATATTCATTATTAATAAAGAAGAAAAGAAGAAGAATATATATATATATAATTAAGAGCTTTAATTTTCTTTTAGGTCAGAAGTTTAAAATGTATATAGAATATATTTAAATATTTAAGAGCATTCAATTCTTAATTAGATTTTTACTTAAACATTTTTTAAAAGCACACTTTTGTGTTTAAAATTTTTAAAATAAGATTTATTTGAATTTAGGAATCTTTTAAATCTTTTAAAGATTTGTTTTTCTATTCTTACTTGAATTAAGAAACTAGGTGTGTTAAGATTTTAAACTTAAGTTTTGGAATTGAACTATAACTTTTTAATCAATTAGATTAAGTAATCTTTTTACTTTTTGAAAATTTGATTTTATCATAAAGTTAAGTAAAAAGCCAGATATTCAGAGTTAATTAAATAAAGAGTTGGTAGAATTTTAGTTTACAAAACTTACAAGCTAGAGATAAATAACTATACTTGGTAAATTTTATCTTGACAGATCCTATGGGAGGAAACTAAGAATTTGAAGAACCTAAGAGTAAAGGGCTTTGTTGTCCAAGCTCTGGTTTGAGAGCTAAGTAACCTAAACATCTAAAATTCACTCACATAGAATTGTCTTGTTGACATCTGAGATCGCGAAAACACAGAGGTTAAGAGATCAATTCTGAATCCTCTTTAGTCCAAGGATTTTCGTGGGGCGATTCTTGAAAGGGTGAAGGATGTGCCACTCACCTAGAAAAAGGATTTGGAGAATAATGGTAGTAAGAAAAATGAGAAGGGTGAAAAGAAAAAGAAAAAGAAAAGTAAATAAAACACCTTACAGTTAAGTGCCTCGTTAAAAATGGGTGCTTATGCAGTTTTCCATAAATAAATAAAAGCATCTCGTTACAAATGGATCTACCCTTCCTTCCATCAAATAAAAGGAACACCTCGCTACAAATGGGTGTTCTAACCTATAGAAAAAGAAAAAAAATATATGGAGAAAAAAAATATTAGGAATAAGAGACCCAGTGGTCCACCGGGGAGATATACACAAAAAGTGTTGACCTCGAGATAAAAAACTGGTGAGGAGAAAGCAACCAAACCTGAGTAAGGCCAAGCCAAACGGTTGAATTGGAATAATTGGGATTGGAAAGTGATGTCTTAAGATCTGGATTTTTGCAACTTTGGATGTCTTTAGGACAATTCTCTTCATTAAGCACAGATGTTTTAAAATCATAGCTACTGAACCTTGGTATTGGGCAGTGAATCCTAAGAAATTGGGTTTTGAAGATTTTAATTTGAGACCTAAAGGAGAAGAATTGATAGAATCCTAGGTCTAGAAGTTAATCTTTAGTGTTGTAGGCTAGTAAATTAGAATTTTACTACTCTAAGTTTGATTAATAATGAGTATCTGGTTAATTTGCTTAAACTTATATTGATAAAAGTCAAATATCATAAACAAAGGATTAACTTAAATCTATTTGAGTTTTTGAGTTAAAATTTAATTCTTAATCCTTAAGTTTTGTTTTTCTTAAAACACCTTGTACTCTAATTTGAGTTAAGAATAGTAACAAAGATTAAGAGATTTTTGAAGAATTCTAATTCAGAATAAAATTCTTGTTTACAAATTATTTTTAGTGTGTTTTGAAAATGTTATAAGTATAAGTCTAGGTAAGAAAAATTTCACACATGCTCTATACATTAATCATTTATATTTAACCTTAAAAATTTCTGACCTAAGCTTTCGTCTACATAGTTACTATTTATAATAATTTAAACCAAAGTGCTTTAAATCATCATAGTCTTAGTTAATTTTGCTAGGGACTAGCAAAACTTTGCCTTGGGGGTATGATGAGACACTCATCATGATCCCTAATTACCCCTAATTAACTAGTCTTCCTAGTTAATTAGCTAAGGTTATGAATATGTAAGGGTTAATTATAGAATAAGGGATATTTAGTCAAGGACCTTAAAATAAGTTAAAAATGACATTTTATCATTCAATTAACATTATTAATAATTTAGATAATAATTGGACTCAAAATCCTATTAATCATTTCCTTAGTTAATAAGTTAAGTAACTTAAATATAATGTATACCTAAGTATATAATAACTTAAGTAATTATACTTAATCTAATAAATTAACCTAAAAAGGTCAAAAATGTAAATTCAAGGTGTAAACATAATATTTACCTTATTTACTAACATATATAAAAAGTTGAAAAAGATCTAAATTAAAATAAACCTTCAAAACCTGGGTTTACATTTTAGTCCCTAAAATTCATTACAGTTGGGTCCTTATTTCTCACATAGGTCCTTAAGTTTTATTACTTTTATGTTCCTCTTCATTTTCTTCTTCTTCTTCTCTAGCTGAACGAATGGCTGGCGGCAGAGAGTCACCCCACCGTGTGATCACCGCCCTACCGACATCATCCCTCTTTGTCCAAGCTCTTGCAGCTTGCGCTCACCACCTCCACTTCATCCATTGGTTTGGATTAATCGAGAATCCTATTTTTCAGTGGGAGATAACCTTCCCGTCTTTGGAGATGACGACGGAGGTTAAGCTCCTCGAGCTCCTTCTTCAGCCAGACCCTGCCACTCTCTTCATCGCAAACTACTATAAATACCTCCTCACACCTCTGATTTTATCCAAGTTGGCTCCCTTCCCTCTTCTAACACTGCAGCTAACCAGATAGGCTATTCGTCTAAAAATCCGACGACTTCCCATTCCATTTTCTGACTGTCTCCGTCCATCTTAAGTAGCCGAGGAGATCTGCCGTGGTCTTCTGCACCTCTGACAAAGGCGTCGACCCAAGGATTCCTCCGCTCCACCTCAAATCCGTTCGCCGGAGATCTTTCTTTCACCCTCTGATTTCATCGTCCGCCATGAGACTTCAGCGGAACCCTATTGACCCTTTCGTCCAGGTAATAGTAGATTAAGAGTACGAGTAGGAGTAGGCTAGCTTAGTTAGTTTAGTTAGTTAGATTAGAGTAATGTCAGATTTTAGTTTCATCTCCTCCGACTTTGGCAAGTTCCTTGAGCTCACCAGAGCTTTAATCTTGTCTTTTAATTCACTGTCCACCTTCCTGTATCTTCCATGATCACTTCTAAATCACTTAATCGTTTAATTAAATCACCTAATTGCCTAATTCATATCTCACCTTCACCGACTACTGACACTGTCTATGGTGATAGTAATCGACCTAATTTCACCTTCACTGGGTTCTTTCATCATCTATCACCACTTATGAACCCTAATCGACATTATAATACCTATTATTATCATCTATTAATTAAACGCCCAAAATTTAATTTAGTTCCTGAGTTTGTTGTCCATGGCGGCTCAGGAACAGTTCAAACTATAAATTAAATATATATTTGTGCATATTAACATCTGTTGACTTGTTTTAACCTCTCAATCGAGTGGTCAAACAAGTCTTGATCTTTAGCCACTCAAATCCTTTAAGAAAATAATTTCACTATCAAATCTTACATTTTAATGAACAAATGAGGAATTAAAAGTAATAATGGGGTTCCTTGTAACCTCAGGATCCTTTTTGACTCAAAAATGGTTAGTTTTGTCAATCTGTATACAATTTTTGCCATTTTCTGGACTCATCGGAGCTCTGGTGGGCTCCGGCAGCCATTCTTGAGTTTCAACCTTTAGAACTTGCTGAGTAGCTCCAGAATAGTTTAATACGGATCACTGATTGTTTTGAAGATATTTGTTTACGGATTTAATCACTGGAGCTACAGATTTGACTTCATCTTCCCCAACTCCGGTGGAGTTGGAGAAGTTTGTTAAGAAGATCTGAAGAGCATTTAATGAACTCTGAAGCTATTTAAACCCTCAGAAGCTATTTAAACCCTCAGAACACTGTAACAACTTTCCATTAATTTTGTCGAACACACACCTTTTTTAGTTTAGGCAGCGAGCCTGAAACCCTAGGAATCAAGGTTAGAACACAAATCTAGAGATCTAAATAAGTTCTAGATGATGAGGAGACTCTAATTAAGGCATTAATTTCTTGAGAGAAGACTTTAAACAGAAAGTCAATTTTCGAGCTTCCACAGTCAAACATGAGTCTGTTAATGGAGATCTGAGCCTGAATTGAGGAATTGAGATGTCAAAACTATTTCTGGGATCTTATTTGATGATCTGAAAGAAAATAAAGTAAGCTCAGATGAATGAATATTTGAGAATTTAGTTCCTGTCAATTTGGGTTACTTTCGAACCCAAACCAACAGGAGAAGTATTTTGATGAAATTTGAACTTAAAACCTACTTAGATTGATTTGTTATAGCCCTTAGAATTAATCTAAATTGATTAGAAACACTTTAAAGTGTCGCACATATTGATGTTTGAAAAATTGAACTCTGAAGCTTTCAGGGAAGTAAAGAGCTTCTCTGGTGGTTT
This sequence comes from Thalassia testudinum, assembly GCA_037157565.1. Classification (NCBI taxonomy): domain Eukaryota; kingdom Viridiplantae; phylum Streptophyta; class Magnoliopsida; order Alismatales; family Hydrocharitaceae; genus Thalassia; species Thalassia testudinum. The sequence goes on from JAZHRO010000080.1 coordinate 4,294,265, forward strand.
TGAAGGGCTTAAGAGTTTAAAACCTAATCTAACAGAAGCGGAATCACTTATATAACATGTACAGACCTTTTAATAAGAGAGAGAAGTCCATCTGAGGACTCTCTTGACTTAATTTCACTTCCAGGCTAGTAAAAACCTCGTAGGAACCCGTGATTTCATCTTTTAAATTGAATAGCAAAACATCATTAAAACATTAAATTGACCCTGAAATTTTGTAGATTACCCTTAGAGCTTTCCAACAAACTTGAAATCATTCGATTTGGAGCTCTGGGTAGAAAGTTATGAACATTTGAATTCGGGTCTGGAAGGGGTAGGATAGTCCCACCTCGGTTGTTCATGAGCACGCGCCTGGGAGTAAAAGTAATTCGTTGCATGGCCTCTGCAGTCATCAGCGCTCGGTGCACCGGCTACCGATTCCATCTGATCTGATCTGAGCATTGCATGTGTGTGTGTGTGTGTGGGCTTATGCATGCGGGTGTGCGCCCTTGTTGGCATGTGAATGAGATTGTGCCCTGGGAGGGCGAGAGTGGCCTAGGAGGCCGGGTTGAGCCGATGTGGCTTGAGACTGTGAACCGATAAAAATGAACCGAAATGAACCTAATTGTGATTAGGCGAGGACCGAGTAGGGTCTGGTCCCACCCTGGTCTCAGGGTACTGTGTATCCTCAAAAGGACCTCGTTGCAAATAAAATAACTTTTGGTTAAAAAAATAAAAAAACCTGGTTCAGCTGAGGAACTTAAGGAAAAGAGAAGTCGCTAAACGATGTTAAGTTAAAATGTTAAGTGTTGAAGTTGAAAGCTAAAGAAGGAGCACAGGCGCTAAGGAGTGTTAAGGAAAAGAGACTAAGGAACAAAGGAGAAAACTAAGGGAAGAGAAGGTAGGAACAACACAAGAAAGGTAAGAACAGAAAGCTCGAGAGAAGAAAATAAAAGAAAGAAAGAAGAAAATGAGAGGCTGAAGAAAATAAAAAGGCATCAATACTTTGGAAAATAAATGAATTTTTCTTGCATCATTATCTTTTTGTTCTTAATTGTAAAAAGGCATGTATTAATAGGATAACTTTTAATTGCATTAATTTCTTGGAATGAAATTGAATTGAAAAACTAACATGTTTACTTGTTAATAAAGTACAACATTTTGAGTAAATATGTTTTGCATATGGAATTTTGTATATCCTTTATAGTTTAAATATTTTGACAAAATTCATGTTTTGAAAATCAAACTAGTTATACCTCCTAAAATTATAGAGAAATAAAAGAAAATTATTATACCTCCCTGTGAATGACTTGAACTCAACCAATAAAAATTTCTAAAATGTTAGGTTAATTCGAACCTATACTACATAACCAACACAACTTCGAGTTAACCTAAGTGATTTCTTCTACTCTTAATTAAGTGAAATTAACTTAATTACTGAGTTGAGTGAAATGCACGTCATCATCTAACACCCATGCCTCCCATCTTTTTTGGCTTGCAAATTGAGTCCCACTTCAAAGGTTGAAGAAAAGCCCCTTGGTGAGAGGCCCCTTTCCAAAAGAATCTTTTGCGCATCACATCAAGTTTTTTTCCAAATTGACTTCGGGGCTTTAAGAACAGAGAAGAAGAGTACTGGAATCGAAGTGATGACAGAATTCAGTAATATATACCTCCCCCCTTTTGATAGGTATCTACTCCTCCAGCCCTCCAATTTTGTAGCCACCTTTTCATATAGGAAGGACCAGTCTACTTTCTTCATCTTAGAACATTTCAAAGGCAAACCTAGATATTTAATAGGCAATGAAACCACAGGTGTACCCAGAATGGTAGAGATGTCATTCTGTAACACACCATTCATCCCAAAACAGACTAGGGAGGATTTATTTCCTAATAGTCTAAAACCAGAAATCTCCCCAAAAATCTTTACCATATGTAGAAGTGCTTGTGCTTCCCTCTCCCCCCTTCCACAAAAAAAATAGTATCATCTGCATATTAGAGTATAGGAGCTAAAGCCCTATGATTAGACATTGAGTACTCCCTTAGAAAGCCATCCACTGCCAGTTTGCAGGCGTTTCTTGCCAAAGTATCCACAGCAAGGTTGAAAATCAAAGGAGCAATTGGGCAGCCTTGCCTAACTCCACACTGGGGCTGAATCCAAGAGCGACATGGTTTCCCGTTTATCAATGGGGAGAAAGAGGCTATCGCAATGCACCTCTTCACCCACTGTATCAATAAAGGTGGAAACTTCCTTCTTTTAATGATCTCCTACAGGTATGACCAGGAGACTGAATCATAGGCCTTGGAAAAATCTACTTTCCATAAAAAGGCCTTGGTCTTTCTCCTGTGCCAACCCATTACCATCTCTTGCGCAATAATGAAGGACTCTTGTAATGATCTCCCAGGAAGAAAAGCTGACTGGACAGGCATTATCAAGTCCTTTAAGACCTCCCGCAATCTGTTGGCCATAACCTTACTAATAATAAGATAGATGGAATTAGATAGTGCAATGGGTCTGTAATCAGAAAACCTCTCCGCACCTGATTTCTTTAGAAGCAGAAGCAGATACTATTTGTTCAACCTCTCAAAACCAGAGTTGCCCAGTTCAAATTCGTGAATAACCTTCAATACATCCACCTTGACAACACTCCACAGTTCTCTGTAAAAGAAAACCTGAAATCCATCCAAACTAGGAGTACCTTCATTATTTAAACCTTTAATAGCTTTTAGTACTTCTTGTTCAGATATAGGAGTGACTAACAAGTCTCTCTGATCATCACTGACACAAGGGAAATCCACCGATGCCATCCTCCAAGAGCCTCTTAGAGTAGCCTTGGAAATTTCTTTTAAATATTTACCTGCTTTAGTTCTTATTTCACTAACAGAAGTAATAGTTCTCTTTTCCACTTTAACTGATGAGATAAGATTGAACCTCCTCCTAGCACTGGCCGCAAGATGGAAAAACTTCATGTTCGCATCACCCTCTTTGAGCCATAGCTGCCTAGATCTTTCACGCCAGTCCATTTCTGTTTTCAGATCCTCCTCCCCCACTACAGATTGCATCTGCTACCTCTGCTACTGCTCCTAGAGGTTCAAAGACTACCTGCATTCTTTCAGATCCAAGTCCCTAATTACTGCTAGAGCCTCCCTCCTCTTCTGTTCTCTGATCAAAGTCACAGCCTGCCCATATTCTTTAAGCATATCACGCAGGCCTGACAGTTCTGCAGCCAGCTGCTGTGTAGCAGAACATTGCACAGCCTTGTTCTTCCACCACTAAGACACCATTTGCACAAAACCTGCCTCCCTAAACCAAGATCTCTTGAGTTTGAAATATGATCCAATGTCTGAATTCATCCCACTATCCCATACAAGCGGAGTGTAATCAGAGAAAGGCCTATCAAGGCTCATAACTGCTGATAACTGATGCCTCTCCAACAAGCTAGGACTGCCAAAAAACCTATCCAATTTAGAAACCTATCCACTGCCATTTCTCCAAGTAAACTCCACTCCACTAATGGGGTATTCAGTCAGTCCTATATTCTGCACAACCATTTGAAAGCCTGCCACTGAGTTATCCAATCTCCCATCTGGATTGTCATCACTTGAGAGATAATAATTAAAATCACCCCCTAGCAACCAAGGGACCTCCTGCACTCTTTGATGCATTGCAGAGACCTCCTCCGACAAGCCAGCCCTGTCTGCAGCCACACAAGGGCCATAAATGCAAGACACAAACCATTCCCTATCTCCTTGGGGAGATTGGCATCTACAAGAAAGCATGTACCTGTCATGAATAACTTCCGTTACTAAAAGGCAAGACTTTCTCCACCAAAAGGCCATTCCACCAGACCTTCCAGAAGCACCCTTAACCACAACATCATTACGACCAGATTGCTTAAAGCAATCCCATTGCCGACCATTCTCCATCTCCAAATGTGTCTCTTGAATAAGAGTACAATCAATCTCCCACTCAGAGAGATATATACACAAGGAAGTCCTTCTCATCTTATTGCGCAACCCACGCACGTTCCAAGTCATCACTCTCATTCCTTGATAGAGTGGTCCCCTTAGGCCATACTACCCACAAACTCAACCATAATAGAGTTTACAATATTATGCTCCTCAATAGGGGGCAAGTTCTCCTTCCTTCTCCTTCTAAGCATGTAGGGAGATCTACCCACACCTCTTTTCTGATTGGATCCACTGCCATATTTCATATTAGTAGGAATTGAGAGTTGCATCTGGTTTGCCTCTTTGAGCACACTACTGTCATTTCTGAGCACCAGCTCCCTTCCTATCTTGCCCTCCTCTTTACTACTAAGCACCTCTGAATCTATCACAGAATTCTCAGCAACCTCCAAATAACCATCCTCTTTGACTACCATGGCTCGGCTACAATCACCAGCTGTATCAACCTCTTCCATCAGGTCCTCCTTAGCATAGTCCTGGTGGCAGTCCTTCCTCTTTTTGGACTCAAGAGCTTCAACAGGTGGAATGCAGCCAAGCCTTTCATCCTATTTCCTCACCTCAGTGCTGGCTCCAGACGTCTTATCCTACCCTTGTCCAACCTGCCCAAGCACCTGTCCAATCACTGCTGGCTGAATAAGCCTTGAGGTGCCCCCACATCTGATTGTAACCATGTCAGGAATTGAGCCAGCACTGAAGACATCAGCCTCAATTCTAAGAGATCTGATGTCCCCCTCTCCAATCAAAATTTCAGACCCATCACAGATGGATACAAAGCCTGCTAACATCTTAGTAACAACCCCCTTAGATCTCAGATATAACGGCAAGACATTAATCTCAAGAAGAATCCTCCTAGAGCCCACTCTTTGAGGAGGCCGATCAAGGAGAGCCCCATCAAAGGGAGACACCATTCTCCAAATCACAATAAATTCTTCAAAGGAGCTCGAACGAAATCTCAGTCGCTCAACATCCATCATACCCAAACCATATACCAGAAATTGAAATTGGGAGAGCATGTCTACCTTCCAGCCAGCAGATAAGAGATTTAAGGAACATACCAGATCTTGAAGCCTATCTATCGATGGTTTGCCTACCATAATCTTGCTAATCAAAGCGCCCCTTAGCATGATCTCTGCAGACAAGATCTCTTCAGAAATCGGGATCTGAACTTCGATTGAATGCCTGCCCAATGTCGGTGGCAATGGTAGTCGGGCTTCTTTCTTCACCATCCATATAGGGTGCGAGAATGCCCTCTTCATCTGTAGTAGAACCCTCCTAGGGCATGACTCATGTTTGTGCCCTTCTCCCCTGCACACTAAGCAGATCAGAGGGTTTCTGCATTTTTCTGCTAAATGCCCCCTTTGTCTGCATCTGAAGCAAAGAACGTCGCCGTTCAACCTCCTCTAGGGTCTTCTTGGAACATTTTCAAATGTCCTACCAAACCTCTCCTGCCAGATCTGCTCCCTTCTCCTCCAAGTTCTCAATCTCCACGTCCTCCACTTGCCTCCTTCTCCAACCCTAGATGCCTCCGCCACACCACCTCCTGTCGCCCGACGCCGATCGCTGTCTCGTCCTCTCTCTCTCTTTTTTTTTCCATCAAACATCTTTTCTGATATCATTTGCAAAGTGAAAAAAACCTCACGATCAAATGGCGTTGTTGCTGGGGAGCCAACAGACACAATAGAATCACCTGATTTTTATTTCTGATTATTCTAAGTTGCGCATTTATCTGATCATTCTTTATCTTTCTGTGCATGGAATCTGACAAGGCGACAGTTGCAGCAGAGCGACGACATCGACCTTGAGCAACGTTCATGATGAGAGCCTCATCATAAGCCACAACTAGCTCATTTTGACCTAATAAAGAAAATAAAAGCTCCTACAAAACTTATAAGAGGGTTTAATTGGAGGAATAAGTGTTCTGAGAAGAAAATATGAAATAAAGGTTAAAATTATAATTTTACCATTGCAGTGCATAAACGGGATTTCCTAGAGACAAAACATAGGTCAAATGGTCTAAATAAGATAAAAAGTGGGTTGATTCAATCATAAATGGGTTCATGTGCAATCCAGGAATTAAATGACATCTAATAATCCTAAAACAGACCTGCATAATTCAACAAGGTTCTGGTCAGGATAAAAATCAAGTTAACCCTCTAAAATTCATGGAAAAATATCCCCTAAAGTTTATAACATTCAATTTGGCCTTTGGAACCTAGTTTGACCTAGATTAGGGTCCTAGCTCATCAATTGACCTAATTTGGGTTTTTACACAAAATGTCCAATCAAACGTGGTCAAACCTAAAATCCAACTTCACCATTGGATTCCTTAGGTCCAAATTAGGTTTTTGCCAAAATTTGGACCTAAGGGGAGGTCATCTTGACCTACTTTGCAATTTAGTACACCCAATCACATTTTGGTCCCTATCTTTTGAAAACCATCACATAAACCCCCCTACCTTCCTCGCCAATCTTACAATCAGGTCCCTCCACCATTAATGGGGAAGAATCCTTCTCGGACAAGGAAGGCAGGGGGGATACTCTCTGATCCCTCAGAGATCTCCTCCTAGAATTAGAAGGGAGATTCTTTGAGGAATCCCCTTCCATCTGAGCCCCATCGTAATCTCTGATTCCTGTCCAATCTCTCGTGTGAATGCACGAAATATTTGGGATCCCAACCACCTTCCTTCTCCGGTGAGACAACGGTGGCTAAAGGCTTGCTCTCCATGCACTAGAAGCTTGGCCAGCACCTATAAAAGGACCTCCGACCCTCTACGAATCTCTCAGACTTGTTTTCGCCGTAGAACCCTCCAAATTTCATCTCTCCTCTCTCCGGCCAAGAAACTCGCAAGCTTCAGCGATTACCTCTCCTCCCTCTCGTCGCTCTACTGCCATACCAGCAGCAGAGTCCACTCCACCTCATCCTCCCGCGTCGCGCCACACCAAGCACACGCCTCCCTGACCTCCACCTCGTCGTCGTTATCTCCCTCAGGGTTATCTTCTCCGACGACGGCATAAACGAGCTTTCTAACTCCGTTGCCCCCTTTCGCTCCTAATAATCCAGATAAGTTCCCCATCTTCCACTCTTTCGTTTCCCTCACTTTATTTCACACAACCGCCCCTCGACCATCACTGTCCACCACCACCTTCCTCATCTCCAACCACCCTTCGGCGAGACACTCCCGTCACTCCGCAGCCGCACACGTCTCGCCGACCATCGCATAACCTCTGCCTCACCTCACTGAATACCCTCCACTCATCCACAGACCCTCTACACCGCCACAACAACCCCCCGATCACACCCATCCATCTGGCCACAGAGCGACCTAGGCACACATGCCTAGGCCGCCCTGTGGCCGGCCACCGAGTGCCTCATCTTCGCCGTGACACGGCGAAGGTCCCCCTGTGATATGATTGAGCTGCAAGGCCCTTGTTGTGTCAGGCAGGTTTTGAGCTCCGGCTGCCATTTGCGGTGATTGGAGGAAGCTGCTTTCTTGCTCCAGGTTGTGAGACTTCAGGGTTCCAGGTGCAGCAAACTCGGGAAGGTCTTGCGAAGACAGTCGTCCCAGCAAGTGACACCGCAAAGCCTATAGTTGTGGCAATTGAAAGCACGGTTTGCTGCAGGCACGTGAGAAAGAGCGGTAGGCATTATTCCCACCTTGGTAAGTCACAAAGTGCGTAAGTCCTTTATATTATTTTTGTGTTATTGCCTCGTTGCCTCCGATTACACTTGGGGTGAGGTCCCTCACCTAATCACTGTGCCTCGTCCGTGAGCTCATCACACGGATCTAGCGCGACCTGACCCGACACCATCCTGAGCACTCCTCGTGAACCACACACACGTCGGTGCGCCTGGACCCGATGCGCCTAGACCAAGGCGCGCGACCCGACCCGTTTACCCAGCTCTGGGAGAGCATGTTGAAGAGTGATATACAAAGAGAGAGAGAAGCGTGGGAAGGGTAGGGGAGTAGGTTTTGCTGTGTGCTTGTGTGCAGGAAGCAGGGACTTAGTCGCTACAAGCGAAGAAGAAGAAGAAGGAAGGAGGCTCTGCAGAGGAAAAAGTAAGGCAAGGCAGAAAAGAAGAAGCGAGGCCAAAGGGAAACAGAACCAAGGAAGGAAGAAGAAGAACAGAAAGTAGAACCAAGGAGAAGAAGACCCGCAAAGAAATAAAGAAAGGTAAAGACAAGCAGAAGAAGAAGAGACGCTGAAGGCAGAGGGAAGAAGAAAGAGATCAAGGGGTAGACAATGAAGCAAGAAAGGGAAGAAAAAGAAGAGGAACAGAAGCAACAAGGGAAGAGAAGAAAAGGAGCTGAAGCAGAGCAAAGTTTGGGAAATACTTTAAGACGTCTGATATTGCATCAGATGTCCATTTTTTTTCCCTTGAGCAATTTCTTTCTATATCACTCTCATTGAACTAGTCATTTCTTCTCATTTAAAAGGTTGTGTTCTCAAGTTTTGGAATACCTAGATTTCTCCCTGTGTTCGACCTCGGATACTCTAATTTTTGAGTTATAAATCTTTATTTGTTTTCGTGGAAAGTTCATCTATATTACAACACAATATTTGTTAAAGCACAATGTAGTTGCGTCAACATTTTGGCATTGTTGCCGGGGAGCAACGGGCACTTCTAAATCTTTTGATCACAACTTCTAATCCAATATTGACTTAATTCCTCTCTTTTATTGTGCTTGTCTCAAGGAAAGCAGAGAAAAGAAGAGTAGCTGCACAACAGACACACTAAGGAACAGGTAATTTTCATTAGCCGTCTCTCTTAACCCCCTCAAAGTCTGAAAAGGAACAAAAGAAGAATCAACTTAGGGCTACCTATTTCATAGTTAGTAATTCATCAAAGTTGCCTGATTTTCATTTCAACACATCTTTAACTACTCATCCAACTAAGGTAACTAGGGCTAAAACTTTCTTGATTGAGTCCTAGATACCAAATTTTGAGGCAACTAAATTGGACCAACTAGAGCCAACTTAGGGATTGCAAAGCTAGGGTTTTTAGAGACACATCTTCTCTTAAACAAAGAAAATAAAAAGTTTTACCAAAAAGAGGTGTGCCTAAACCTTGTTTGAAAAGATCTATACAAGAGAAACCCTAAGCAAATCAGGCTTTTAAATCCATTTGAACCCTAAAAGAAAGGACCCAAAAGCTCTCAAAGGAACAAGAGGTGAAGTTGATCCCTTGGGTCAACCAACCTTAAAATTAGGTCACTTTTTCACTCAAAAGACCTAAAAGTTCAAGTGGAACCTTAAGCACCTTAATCTTAAAGTAAAAAAGGTAGACTTAAGAGGTCAAGATCCCCATTCTGGTCTACCTGGAATCATAGTGACAAGAGAGGTCGGGTGGGGGAAACCCTGTAACTCGTGGGGACACTCTACCGTGTAGGGGACTTTGCGGGACTCTCCCTCTCTGTCTACCCAGGTACTTCTCAAGTGGACGACCTTTCTGACTAAGAGGTATCATCCGCTTCGAACTTCTATAGTCACCCAATAATTTTTGGGTGTCTCGATTGGGTCCAGCGCCTTCTAATCTCATCACATCCTTCGATGCATGTTCGGGAGGAGGTCCTTAAGACCATCCTTAAGACCTCCTTTAGAAATTCACTCTCATCGAGGCCAAGCCTTGACACCCTTGTTTGTACAGCAACCACACCACATAAATCTTTCATCTGATTCAGAACCAAGTTCTCCTTCTCCCATCATGGCATAACCCGTTGAAGAGGAGAACAACCTTGAGCACCAACTTCAACTCCTGAATGTTATTTTTCAAAACTTTGTAAACCCATCGCAGTGACCAATGATGCGAGATCACTATAATCCCACTGCGGTGGCGATCGAACCTTGAGTCTGAATCCCGATTGGAGGTCTTGATTCTGAACTGAAGCCCAATATGATTCATGCCATACCAAAGTTTCATGGGCTTAACTTCGAGGATCCATTCCAACACATTAAACAACTCAAGCATCTAGTCCAGACCTTCTGGTCAGATCCACAAAACTAGGATATCCTACTCATGAAAATGTTTTCTTTCTCCCTCCTGGGCAAGGCCTCCCATTGGTATCAAACTCAGTCCCGTCTGATCAACACATGGGAGGAACTTTAGTCTGAATTCTTGAAAAGTTTCTTCCCCGTTGGCCAGACGAATGCCTTGCACCACCAGATCACTCATTTCACTCAACAACTGGGAGAACCTCTTCACGAAGCATGGGACCGGTTCTTAGATCTCATGCGAAAGTGCCCCCATCACGGAGTTCCTAAATGGGAACAAGTCCAGTCTTTTTACCAGGGACTCCATGAAGACATTTGATTATTAGTTAATGCAACGTGCGGAGGAAACATCATGGGTCAACATGAGGACACGGTGTGGGAGATTACCAAAAACATGTGCGAGACTCCATAAATAATGACTCCATGGGCTTATTCGACAGGATGAATGCCCGCGCATCAATGAATCTAAGAGGGGCACATGAGATGCAGGACCTGTCCGCTTTCGTCGACTTGGAATTTATGGCCAGTCGGTTGGACAAGGTTTCTATCATAGAAAAGAAGGTGGATGACTAACTCGACATTTGCAGCAAGCCACCTCTGCGCAGAACTCTTTTGAACGACCACCTCTAATGAGGGAAACTGTGCAAAACATCTACCACCAATCTGCTAAGGGGATGGACCCAAATCCACCCCCGTCTGCCTCTCGGACCAGAGCGACCTCCGATCCAATCTACTCGAGTTGGGGGAACTTTGAACCCTCATATTTTAACTTTCCTGAGGTTCCTCAGAACTGCGAGGACCTCAACGCCATCTAGAATGACCCATTCTCCAATACCTACAACCCTGGATGGCGAAATCATCCTAACTTTCACTGGACAGGAAATTCTCAGACTCAAAGACCACCATATCAGCCCCATCCACGAGCCCCTCGTCCATATCAGCCACCTCATCCTCGGCCCAATCCCACCTACCAATCCAGGCCAAGCTAGGATCAAATGACTTTTATCCTTCAAGCACTGGCTGACATTCAAAAGATGAATGCGGCAATGCAAAAACAGCACAAGGACGAGAACACAGAGGTTCATAACCAACTGGCAAAGATGGAATATTCCCGCCAACCTGGCACCCTTCCTTCGCAACCTCTGCCAAACCCAAATAACGTATTAACCCAGAGGTACGTTATGAATCCAAATTCAGGCCACGCACATTCGATTTATCAGGCCCCTACTACTCCATCACCAGACGGGATGGAAGCTTCGACATCTTATGTGGGATTTCATCAGTAGCCACCCCTCTTACCAAACCCAAACCAAAACCAGGTCGGATTAAACTCTGTAACAACATGTGGTAAAACAACCTAGGACCCACATTATCCAAACCACTCCAAGCCTAGTAGTAGCTGATGAGAGCCTCATCATGAGCCATAACTAGCTCATTTTGACTTAATAAAGAGAATAAAAGCTCCTACATGATTTAGAAGAGGGCTTAATTGGAGGAATAAGTGTTCTGAGAAGAAAACATGAAATAAAGGTTAAAACTGCAATTTTACCATTACAGTACATAAACGGAATTTCTCAGAGACAGAGCATAGGTCAAATGGTCTAAATAAGATAAAAAGTTGGTTGAATCAATCAGAAATGGGTTCATCTGCAATCTAGGAATTAAATGACATTTGGTAACCCTAAAACAGACCCGCTTAATTCAACAAGGCTCCGATCAGAATAAAAGTCAAATAAATCCTCTAAAAATCATGGAAAAATATCTCCTAGGGTTTAGAACATTCAAATTGGCCTCTGGAACTTAGTTTGACCAAAATTAGGGTCCTAGCTCATCAATTAACCTAAATTGGGTTTTTACGCAAAATGACTAATCGAACATGGTCAAGACTAAAATCCAACTTCACCATTGGATTCCTTAGGTCCAAATTAGGTTTTTACCAAAATTTGGACCTAAGGGAAGGTCATCTTGACCTACTTTACAAAATAGTCCACCCAATTACACTCTAGCCCATAACTTTTGAAAACCCTTGCGAAAACCCCCCCAACTTTTGTTGTCACTTTTTGCATTCTGATCCTTCTGCCAATGCAGCAGAAGACCCATACTCCGGCGAAGTTTCAAGGAGGATCTCTCCTCGCTTCCCCAAGGAGCTGCTCTCAGATGTGAAAGGGGGGTTCCCTATGAAGTCCCCTACCGCCTGAGTAGCTCCCCATGCCTTGTTTTGCACCATACCTCTCGTGCGAATGCTCGAGAGGTATGGGTGTTGTACCTACGACGACCTCCGGTGAGAGCTTCGCTTACCCTCCGTGCATCTGCCCCTCTGCTGGCACCTTTAAAAGAAACCCAAGGACTAGTAGCTTGAAGCAAGCTTGTCTTGGCAGAGAATCCCTCAAAATTTCCTCTCTTCCCTCTCCAGTAGGAAACCCGCAAGCTCCGGCGGCCACTCCTCCTCCTTCTCGTCGCTCTGCTGCCATACCAACAACAGAGCCAGCATCGTCTTGTCTTTCTGCGTCGCGCCGCACCAAGCACACGCCTCCCTGCCCACTTCCTCGTCGCCACTCTCTCCCTCTGGGTGTTTCTTCTCCGGCGACAGTCGATACGACTGCCCGCCTCTCCGGCCCCCTTCGTCCCTGCAAGTAGGTTATAATTACCCCCCATCTTCCCCTCTTTCTTTTCCCCACTCTATTTCACTTGATTGCCCTATGACCACGCCTGTCCACCATCACCTTCCCCACCTCCGGCCAACCTCCGACGAGTCGCCCCTGTCATTCTGCAACTCCATACGACTTGCCGACAGTAGCAAAAGCTCCACCTCATCACACGGAACATCCTCCGCCCATCCACTGCCACTCTTCACCTCCACAACTCACCCCCGATCACACCCATCTCTCCGACCACAGGACGACCTAGGCACGTACGCCTAGGCCATCCCGCGGCCTACTACACATCGCACCACCTTCGCCATGCCACGATGAAGGTTTCCCGGTGGTTTGATTAGGTCGAGAGGACCTTTTAGTGGTTGATAGGCTGCTGCCCCAGCTGCCATTGTCGACGATTCGAGAAGCTCCCAAGTGAGCTCCAGGCTTCGGGGCTCCAGGATTTTAGTTGCTGCGAAGGCGGGCGAGTTGTGTGAAGGCAGTCAGCTAGCAAGAGAAGGGAATCAAGGCTGCAACTGCGGAAGCAAGGCCGAGGTCTTCCTGCGGGCACGCGCGAGGAGAAGCAACCAATTAGTCCCACATCGTAAGTTCACGAAGCACCGCACTGGTTTAAATTGATTTTGTGCATACGGCTAATCGCCTCCGAATCCACTGGGGTGAGGTCCCTCACCCATCACACCCGCCTCATCCGCGGATTCACCTCGCAGACCTGGCGGGATCCGACCCGACACCACCGAGCACACCTCGCGCACCATATCACACCGGTGCGCCTGGTCCCGGGTACGCAACCCGACCCGTTAACCCAGCTCTGGGAGAGCTTCTTGCGAGAGGTTTGTAGAGAGAGAGAAATACATGCGGGTAGAGGGAAGGGTTAGGTTTTACTGTGCCTTGTGTGTAGGAACAGAGCGCGAATGAGAAAGGCTAAGTACTTAGCCACAGGAAGGAGAAGGAAGAAGCTCTGAAGAGAGGCTGAGTAGAGGAAAAGGCAAGGCAGAGAAGAAGCAGAAGAAGAGAGGCCGTGCAGAAGAAAAGAGAAGGAAGGAAAAAGAGAACTCAGAAGAAGGCTCACCAAAGAAGAAGAAGAAGGACTAGCAGAAGGACTCAGAAGAAGAGAAGGAAAAAGAAGAGCAAGAGAAAGAAAGAAAGGAAGAACAGAAGAAAGAAAGAAGAAGAAGATACTGCAGAGGAAATAGAAAGAGGCAAGGCAGAAGAAGAAGAAAAAGAACAATGAAGAAGAAGATCAGAGGCACGCAACAGCAAAAGAAGAGAAAGAACAGCCAAAGAAGAAGAAGACTTTCATTTTAAGACGTCTGATACATAAATCAGACGTCCAATTCTATTCTTTTTAGCAATTTATTTTTATAATTCTCTCATTGAATCAATTATTTTCTCAAGTTTTTAAAAGTACTTAGATTGCTCCCTGTGTTCGACCTCGGATACTCTGATTTTCGAGTAATAAACTCTTTATTTGTTTTGAACATTTTTTCGGCTATACTACAACGTGATAATCTTTAAAAACCTGATAAAATGAAGCGAAACAACATTTTGGCACCGTTGCCGCGGTGCAACGGGCACTTTTAAAGCTTTTGATCATAACTTTTGATCCAATATTTGATCTAATTCATCTCTTTTATTGTGCTTATCTCAGGGAAAGCAGAGAAAAGAAGAGCAGCTGCACAACAGACACTCCAAGGAACAGGTAATCTTCATTAGCCCTCTCTTAACTCCCTCAAAGCCTGAAAAGGAACAAAAGAAGAATCAACTTAGGGCTACCTGTTTCATACTTAGTAATTCATCAAAGTTGCCTAATTTTTCATTTCAGCACATTTTTAACTGCTCATCCAACTAAGGTAACTAGGGATAAAACTTTCTTGATTGAGCCTTAGATACTAAATTTTGAGGCAACTAAATTGGACCAACTAGAGCCAACTCAAGGATTGAAAAGCTAGCGTTTTTAGAGACACACCTTCTCTTAAAAAAGAAAAAAGTTTTTCCAAAAAGAGGTGTGCCTAAACCTTGTTTGAAAAGATCTATATAAGAGAAACCCTAAGCAAATCAGGCTTTTAAATCCATTTGAACCTTAAAAGAAAGGACCCAAAAGCTCTCAAAGGAACAAGAGGTGAAGTTGATCCCTTGGGTCAACCAACCTTAAAATTAGGTCACTTTTTCACTCAAAATACCTAAAAGTTCAAGTGGAACCTTAAGCACCTTGATCTTAAAGTAAAAAAGGTAGACTTAAGAGGTCAAGGTCCCCATTCTGGTCTACCTGGAACTGCAGTGACAATAGAGGTCGGGTGGGGGAAACCTTGTAACTCGTGGGGATGCTCTATCGTGTAGGGGTCTTTGCGGGACTCGCCCTCTCTGGCTGCCTAAGTAATTCTCAGGTGGCCGATCTTTTGATCAAGGGGTCCATCTGCCCCGCACCTCTATAGTCACCCAACATTTTGGGTGTCTCGATTGGGTCCAGCACCTTCTAATCTCATCACATCCTTCGGTGCATGTTCGGTAGGAGGTCCTTAAGACCACCCTTAAGACCTCCTTTAGAAATTTACTCTCGTCGAGGCCAAACCTCGACGCCCTTGTTTGTGCAGCAACCCCACCACATTAATCTTTCATCTGATTCAGAACCAAGTTCTCCTTCTCCCATCATGGCACAACCCATTCAAGAGGAGAAAAACCTTGAGAACCAACTTCAACGCCTAAATGATCTCTTTCAAAACTTTGTAAACCCACCGCAGCGACCTATGATGCGAGATCACTACAATCCCGCTGCGGTGGCAATCGAACCTCGAGTCTGAATCCCGATTGGAGGTCCTAATTCTGAACTGAAGCCCAATATCATTCATGCCATACCAAAGTTTCATGGGCTTAACTCTGAGGATCTATTCCAACACATTAAACAACTCAAGCATCTGGCCCAGACCTTCAGGTCAGATCCACAAAATCGGGATATCCTTCTCATGAAAATGTTTTCGTTCTCCCTCTTGGACAAGGCTGCCCATTGGTATCAAACTCAGACCCATCCGATCAACACATGGGAGGAACTTCAGGCCGAATTTTTGAAAAAATTCTTCCCCATTGGCCGGACGAATGCCTTGCACCACCAGATCACTCATTTCACTCAACAACCGGGAGAACCTCTTCACGAAGCATGGGATCGATTCTTAGATCTCATGCGAAAGTGCCCCCATCACGGAGTTCCTAAGTGGGAACAAGTCCAGTCTTTTTACCAGGGACTCCGTGAAGACATCCGTTTATTCGTCAATGCAACGTGCGGAGGAAACATCATGGGTCACCACGAGGACACGGTGTGGGAGATTCTTGAAAACATGTGCGAGAACTCCATAAATAATGACTCCATGGGCTTATTCGACAGGACGAATGCCCGCACATCAACGAATCTGAGAGGGGCACATGAGATGTAGGACCTGTCCGCTTCCGTCGACTTGGAACTGATGGCCAGTCTGTTGGACAAGGTTTCTATCATAGAGAAGAAGGTGGACGAGCTAACTCGACATTTGCAGCAAGCCACCTCTGGGCATAACTCTTTTGCACGACCTCCTCTGGCAAGGGAAACTGTACAAAACATTTACCACCAATCTGCCAAGGGGATGGACCCATATCCACGCCCGTCTGCTTCTCAAATCGGAATGACCTCCGATCCATCCTACTCTAGTTGGGGGAACTCTGAACCCTCGTATTCCAACTTTCCTAAGGTTCCTCAGATCTGCGAGGACCTCAACGCCATCCAGAATGATACATTCTCTAATACCTACAACCCTAGATGGCGAAATCATCCTAATTTTCAGTGGATGGGAAATTCTCAGACTCAAAGACCACTATATCAACCCCGTCCATAAGCCCCTCGTCCATATTAGCTGCCTCAGCCTCGGCCCAATCCCACCTACCAATCCGGGCCAAACCAGGATCAACTGACTCTTATCCTTCAAGCACTGGCTGACATTCAAAAGACGAATGCGGCAATGCAAAAATAGCACAAGGACGAGATCACAGAGGTTCGCAACCAACTGGCCCAGATGGCAAATTCCTGCCAACTTGGCACCCTTCCTTCGCAACCTCTGCCCAACCCAAATAACGTGCCGACCCAGAGGCGCATTATGAATCCAAATTTAGGCCACGCACATTTGATTTATCAGGCCCTGCTGCTCCATCACCAGACGGGATGGAAGCTTCGACATCTTATGCGGGATTTCAACAGCAGCCACCCCTCTTACCAAACCCAAACTAAAATCAGGCCGGATTAAATTCTGTAACAACACGTAGTGGTAAAACAACCCAAGACCCACATTATCCGAACCACTCCAAACCTGATAATAACCAAGACCCTAGGATAGTTATCCAAGATACCACTGTCCCAGATCAAGAACCTGGACCTATCCTAGAGGAACCAACTAGGATCCCATTTCCCGAAGCCTTGACCAAAGGAAAAAGGATAACCAAACCCGTGGCCCCTGAGGAGGATTTGGTCAAGCTCTTTGAACAAGTCCAGATAAGCATTCCATTGATGGATGCAATTCGCCACATACCGGCTTACGCAAGATTCTTGAAAAATGTATGTACACCTAAACGTAAGCTGCGAACCAAGGGAGGGAATCCGATCGTACTGTCAAAGCAAGCCAGCTCTGTCATCTTGAGTAAACTCCCACCCAAGGCTAAAGACCCAGGAACTCCCCTTATTTCTTGTAAAATTGGTGAAACCCAATTTGATAGAGCCTTACTAGATCTAGGTGCCTCCATAAATTTAATACCTACATCCCTCCTTGACCACCTTGAAGAATCTGAACTCAAACCAACTGAGGTGACATTGCAGTTAGCTGATCGATCCATCAAGTCACCTAAAGGAACACTCGAGGATGTCATTGTTAGGGTACGGGATTTCTACTTCCCGGTGGACTTCATAGTACTGGACATGGATGCACCTAAGAACCCAAGGGACACACCAATCATATTAGGGAGACCCTTTTTGTCCATTGCTAGGGCCAACATAAACTGTGAAGAGGGCTAGATAGAGTTAAAATTTGGGAATCAAACCCTGATGATTGACATTTTTAAGGCCCAACAAGGGATTAATTGCGGGGTTATAGAGCATATTTGTGATATCAGAACCGTGGTTGAGGAATTGCATACAGAGGACAACCTGATTATCCCTGATCAACCACTAGAAAATCAAAACCCGCCAACAGAGGAGTGCGAACATGATCTAGACACACCTATGATTCCAACTCTTGTTCCTGATGCAAACCTTGAACCACCAGCTGCTGCTGACAATCCTGTCATGGAACTCAAGCCCCTTCCCGAGCATCTGAAGTACATCTTTTTGGATTCGAATCAGACGTTTCCTGTGATTATCAACTCTTGACTCACACCTGACCAGGAACTCCATTTGATTACTGTTCTCCAGCAACATCGTAGAGCCATTGGATGGACTCTCGATGATTTCACTGGTATAAGCCCTTCATACTGCACACATCGAATCTACACAGAAGAAGGCGCACGACCTTCAAGAGAAATGAAAAGATGCCTAAACCCTAACCTGCAGGAGGTCATGAAAAAGGAGATCATAAAGTGGTTAGATGTAGGGATCATCTACCTGAACTTCGACAGTCGTTGGGTGAGTCCAATACAGGTGGGGCCTAAAAAGGCAAGACTTACCATCATCACGAATGAAGCTGGAGAAGTCATTCCTACTCGAATAGCTAACTCCTGGAGAGTCTACATTGATTACAGAAGACTCAATTCCTCCACGAAGAAGGATCATTTCCCACTACCGTTTATTGATCAGATCCTCAAGAAACTAGCGGGAAATAGGTTCCTCTGCTTTCTTGACGGGTACTCCAGTTACAACCAGGTGGCAATCCATCCAGAGGACCAAGAAAAGACCACATTCACCTGCCCCTTCGGGACGTACGCATTTCGAAGGATGCCTTTCAGTCTTTGCAATGCACCTGCAACTTTTCAGCGGTGCATGCTTGCCATATTCTCAGATATGGTAGGTGACTATCTGGAAGTCTTCATGGATGACTTTTCAATTTTTGGAGCATCATTTGATGATTGCCTCCAACACTTGGTCCAAATACTCAGGCGGTGCATCGATGTGAATATGGTTCTTTCCTAGGAAAAGAGCCATTTCATGGTGCCTGAGGGAATTGTCCTAGGACATTTAATCTCGGAGAAAGGCATCCAAGTTGATCGAGCTAAGGTTAACCTGATTTCCAAGCTCCCTATGCCTAGCTCGATTAAGGACATCCGATCTTTTTTGGGGTACGTCGGTTTTTACCGTCAATTTATCCTTGATTTTTCAAAAATCATGCACCCCCGGACCACTCTTCTCTCCAAGGATGTACCTTTCAAAATTTCCAAGGAATGCACTCAAGCATTTGAGATCCTACGTGACCGAGTCACCCAAGCCCCGATCCTACAGTCCCTTGATTGGTCTCAACCCTTTGAGATCATGTGCGATGCATCTGACTTCGCTGTAGGAGCGGTTTTGGGGCAGAAAATTGACGAGAAACCTGTGGTCATTTACTATGCCAGCAACACACTGGATGAGGCTCAACGCAACTATACGGTTACTGAGAAAGAGCTGCTAGCTGTAGTATTTTCACTAGAAAAATTCAGATCATACCTTCTGGGTTCCCATGTCATCATATACTCGGATCACACAGCTGTGAGGCATCTCCTTGCAAAGAAGGATGCGAAACCTCGATTAATCCAATGGATCTTACTGTTGCAAGAATTTGACCTTGAGATTCGCGATAAAGCGGGAAAACAAAATGTGGTAGCTGATCACTTGTCCCATATTCCTTCTAAAATAATTGACCCTTTCGGACCCATCACAGAACATTTTCCTGATGAGCACCTCCTGGCTATCAGTACAGGTCTTCCATGGTTTGCAGATATAGTAAATTACCTGGTATCACATCAGATTCCGTCCGATTGACCGAAGGCCATGAAGGACAAATTGTGTTCCAATGCCAAGTATTACCTATGGGAAGACCCGTATCTATTCCGCATTGGTGCTGATCAGATAATTCGACGGTGTGTCGCGGAAGTGGAAATCAACGACATACTCTCATTCTCCATGACTAGGCATGCGGTGGGCATTTCTCAGGAGATAAAACCGCATCAAAAGTCCTCCATTGTGGCTTTTACTGGCCCACAATTTTCAAGGATGCATACAATCACTATAAGGCATGTTCCCATTGCCAGACTTTGGGCAACATGAGCCATCGAGACATGATGCCTCTACAGCCGATCTTGGTATGCGAAATTTTTGATATTTGGGGGATTGATTTTATGGGACCCTTCCAGATCTCGGATGGCTTCGAATACATCTTACTCGCAGTTGACTACGTGTCCAAGTGGGTAGAAGCCATTCCAATCTGAACCAACAATCATAAAGTTGTTATCAAATTCATTCATCAAAACATTTTCTCAAGGTTCAGGATTCCACGAGCAATAATTTCTGACGGAGGGACCCATTTCACAAACGCTCAGTTCAGGTCACTGATGACCAAATACGGGGTGTCACATCGAATCTCTACTCCTTACCACCCCCAAACTAATGGTCTAGCTGAGCTATCAAACCGAGAAATCTAGAAAATACTTCAGGTTACTGTTCGACCTGACAGAAAAGATTGGTCTTCTCGGCTTCCGGAAGCATTGTGGGCCTATAGGACCGCTCATAAGACCCAATTAGGAATGTCTCCCTTCAGACTAGTCTACGGGAAGGCATGTCACCTCCTCATCAAATTGGAGCATAAAGCCTATTGGGCAGTACGGAATTGTAATCTAGATCTTTCTAAGGCTGGAACCCACAGAAGACTTCAATTAAGCGAGATCGATGAATTACGCCACGATGCATATGAGAACTCGCGAATTTACAAAGAACGGGTTAAAGCTTTTCATGACAAACACATTTCTGGAAAGGTCTTTCATCCTGGTCAAAAGGTTTTACTCTTTGATGCCCGACTCAAATTATTCCCAGGAAAGCTACGATCTAAGTGGGTCGAACCTTACCTAGTCCGACAAATCTTTGGAAATGGAGACATTGAAATCAGCCCACTCAGCCACGATTCCGAACCCTTTGTTGTGAATGGTCAGAGACTCAAACCGTTCATTGACAGGACCGATATAAATTTGGCTGAGTCATCCTTTACCCTCCATTCCTCTTGAGCTCATTGCGCCGAGCTGATGGCGTAAAACTCAGCGCTTAACAGGAGGCAACCCGTCATTCTTTAAAAAACCTGAAACCTTTTCTAACATTTCTACGCAGAATTCATATTAGGATTCATCCATTAGAACAGCCAACTTCACCTCAGGTATCCCTACCCGAGATTAGAAATCGTTCGCAATAAGTCATTTCGATCAGTTCACTCACCATCCTAATGCATGAACTAAGCTGAAATTGAAACCCCCTAAGTCACAATGAGGTCATTGCAAATCTTTGGCATGGGGGGTATGAAAGTGCAAAACTTGTAAGAAAAGGTTTTAAACAAAAAAATTCACATTCGCCAAAAACACCATAAAAATTTAAAATTTTTTGAAAAAAAAAAGAGTTGAAGGAGGGGAGAAACAATTCAGGGTCATACAAAATGAGAGGAAGAAAAGAGTAAAATGCCTAAAAAGGAGCACAAAATGAAAAAGAAAAAAAAATTAGTCATTAGTAAAAGATTAAGGAATTAATGGAAGTTCTAGACCAGATCAAGAAAAGAGAAAAAGTGCTAAGGTAACATAACAAGAGATTAGCGGGAACGCTGATTTTAGGACTCTTGGGTTAGATTCTTTAGCTTAAAAATTCATGTATCCGTTAAAATCTGGATAATCCTCAAGAGGTTGGGGAAAATGAGAAGCTTAAGTATTAGGTCTAAGGCTTAGGAAGTATTCGACCTCGTTAACTGACCTTTGGTTTGCGGGATTCGGTAACCTAAGCACCCCAAATTCACACACAGTCTGGTTTAGTGCACATAAATATCCAAATCACGCAAAAGAGTTTAATGTTCTGCAAAAGTCACCAAGATTAGGAGCGGCCAATCAACACAAGTTGATTTGGACGAGTTCCCGGCGCGGAGAGGCGGGAAATTCCCCTCAAAGATGCGTAACAACATATCGTCTCCTCGGTGCTTATCTCTTAAGTTATTTAAATATCCTACTGGGGTCATGTAAGCACTCTGCTGGTTCAGATACCATGGGTGGCATTATCATGAAATTTCGATCGCCAGGGTCTGAATTCGACCACGGAATTCCATGGGCGGGATTATCTCGAAATCTCGAAAGCCAGGGTTCTGGGGGTTGCCATGGGCGGGATTATCTCGAAATCTCGATAGCCAGGGACCCTTGAGGATTGATGATGGGGACGAGGAATCCGATACAGATCGTGTTGAGAAGCTAATCCGAAGCTAGAAATAAAAAAGAAAAGAGAGAGAAAAGCTCTCCAAACAAATAAATCTTCTATCTCTCTCTTACAAAAACGCACTGC
The DNA here is from genome assembly GCA_037157565.1 of Thalassia testudinum. Taxonomy (NCBI): domain Eukaryota; kingdom Viridiplantae; phylum Streptophyta; class Magnoliopsida; order Alismatales; family Hydrocharitaceae; genus Thalassia; species Thalassia testudinum. Next base: position 4,316,351 of record JAZHRO010000080.1, read on the forward strand.
AAACTGAACCTAGGTTGAAAATGTCTCAAGCACGGGTGCTTAAACCGTGGAGTCCAACAAACCCTAGGTTAGTTTCTGTGGGCCTTAGAAACCTTTGCGGAGGACTGAGGCTAAAGCGGATCAGGCCTATTGTCGGCATTCCGACCTAATCACAAAAGAAAAGGAGAAGCACTTATCATAATTGTTGACAGACACTCAGGGTCTAGAATGGAAGTTAAAACCTTGATATTTTGCTAAGGGACTAGAAAAAGCTAGGCATGGGGGTATGATGAGAGCCTCATCATGAGCCATAACTAGCTCATTTTGACCTAATAAAGAGAATAAAAGCTCCTACAAGACTTAGAAGAGGGCTGAATTGGAGGAATAAGTGTTCTGAGAAGAAAACATGAAATAAAGGTTAAAACTGTAATTTTACCATTGCAGTACATAAACGGAATTTCTCAGAGACAGAGCATAGGTCAAATGGTCTAAATAAGATAAAAAGTGGGTTGAATCAATCAGAAATGGGTTCATGTGCAATCTAGGAATTAAATGACATTCGGTAACCCTAAAACAGACCCGCTTAATTCAACAAGGCTCTGATCAGAATAAAAGTCAAATAAATCCTCTAAAAATCATGGAAAAATATCCCCTAGGGTTTAGAACATTCAAATTGGCCTCTGGAACCTAGTTTGACCAAAATTAGGGTCCTAGCTCATCAATTGACCTAAATTGGGTTTTTATGCAAAATGTCTAATCAAACGTGGTCAAACCTAAAATCCAGCTTCACCATTGGATTCCTTAGGTTTAAATTAGGTTTTTATCAAAATGTGGACCTAAGGGAAGGTCATCTTGACCTACTTTGCAAAATAGTCCACCCAATTGCACTCTGGCCCCTAACTTTTGAAAACTCTTGCGAAAACCCCCCCAACTTTTGTTGTCACTTTCTGCATTCCGGTCCTTCTGCCAATGCAGCGGAAGACCCATACTCCGACGAAGTTTCAAGGAGGATCTCTCCTTGCTTCCCCAAGGAGCTGCTCTCAGATGTGAAACGGGGGTTCCCTGTGAAGTCCCCTACCGCCTGAGCAGCTCCCCATGCCCTGTTTCGCACCATACCTCTCGTGCAAATGCTCGAGAGGTATGGGTGTTGTACCTGCGGTGACCTCCGGTGAGAGCTTCGCTCACCCTCTGTACATCTGCCCCTCTGTTGGCGCCTTTAAAAGAAACCCCAGCACCAGCTGCTTGAAGCAAGATTGTCTTGGCAGAGAATCCCTCAAAATTTCGTCTCTTCCCTCTCCGGAAGGAAACCCACAAGCTCCAGTGGCCACTCCTCCTCCTTCTCATCTCTCTACTGCCATACCAGCAGCAGAGCAAGCTTCGTCTCGTCTTCCTTCATCGCGCCGCACCAAGCGCACGCCTCCCTGCCCACTTCCTCGTCACCACTCTCTCCCTCTAGGTGTTTCTTCTCCGGTGACAGTCGATACGACTGCCCGCCTCTCCGGCCCCTTCGCCCCTACAAGTAGGTTATAATTACTCCCCATCTTCCCCTCTTTCTTTTCCCCACTCTATTTCACTTGATTGCCCCACGACCACGCCTGTCCACCATCACCTTCCTCGCCTTAGGCAACCTCGAGCGAGTCGCCCCCGTCATTCTGCAACTCTATACGACTCGCGACCATCGCAAAAGCTCCACCTCATCACACGGAACATCCTCCGCCCATCCACTTCTACTCTTCACCTCCACAACTCACCCCCGATCACACCCATCTCTCCGGCCACAGGACAACCTAGGCATGCATGCCTAGGCCGTCCCGCGGCCCACTGGACATCGCACCACCTTCGTCGTGCCACAGCGAAGGTTTCCCGATGGTTTGATTAGGCCGAGAGGCCCTTTTAGTGGTTGACAGGTCTGCTGCCCCAGTTGCCATTGTCGACGATTCGAGAAGCTCCCAAGCGAGCTCCAGGCTCCGGGGCTCCAGGATTTCAATTGCTGCGAAGGCGGGCGAGTTGTGTGATGGCAGTCAGCTAGCAAGCGAAGGGAATCGAGGTGGCAGCTACGGAAGCAAGGCCGAGGTCTTCCTGCGGGCGCGCGCAAGGAGAAGCAACCAATTAGTCCCACATCGTAAGTTCGCGAAGCATCGCACTGGTTTAAATTGATTTTGTGCATACGGCTAAGCGCCTCCGAATCCACTGGGGTGAGGTCCCTCACCCATCACACCCGCCTCGTCCGCGGATTCACCTCGCGGACCTGGCGGGATCTGACCCGACACCACCAAGCACACCTCGTGCACCATATCACACCGGTGCGCCTGGTCCCGAGTACGCAACCCGACCCGTTAACCAGGCTCTGGGAGAGCTTCCTGTGAGCGGTTTGTAGAGAGAGAGAAATACGTGCGGGTAGAGGGAAGGGTTAGGTTTTGCTGTGCCTTGTGTGCAGGAACAGAGCACGAACGAGAAAGGCTAGGTACTTAGCTGCAGGAAGGAGAAGGAAGAAGCTTTGAAGAGAGGCTGAGCAGAGGAAAAGGCAAGGCAGAGAAGAAGTAGAAGAAGAGAGGCCATGCAGAAGAAAAGAGAAGGAAGGAAAAAGAGAACTTAGAAGAAGAAGGCTCGCCAAAGAAGAAGAAGAAGGACTAGCAGAAGGACTCAGAAGAAGAGAAGGAAAAAGAAGAGCAAGAGAAAGAAAGAAAGAAAGGAAGAACAGAAGAAAGAAAAAAGAAGATACTGCAGAGGAAATAGAAAGAGGCAAGGCAGAAGAAGAAGAAAAAGAACAGTGAAGAAGAAGAAGACCAGAGGCATGCAACAGCAAAAGAAGAAGAGAAAGAATAGCCAAAGAAGAAGAAGACTTTCATTTTAAGACATCTGATACAAAAATCAGACATCCAATTCTGTTCTTTTTAACATAATTCTCTCATTGAATCAATTGTTTTCTCAAGTCCTTAAAGTACTTAGATTGCTCCCTGTGTTCGTCCTCGGATACTCCGATTTTCGAGTAATAAACTCTTTATTTGTTTTCAAAATTTTTTCGGCTATACTACAACGTGATAATCTTTAAAAACCCGATAAAACAAAGTGAAACAACAGTAGCCAAGACCCTAGGATAGTTATCTAGGACACCACTGTCCCAGATCAAGAACCTGGACATATTCTAAAGGAACCAACTAGGATTTCATTTCCTGAGACCTTGACCAAAGGAAAAAGGATAACCAAACCCGTGTCCCCTGAGGAGGATCTGGTCAAGCTCTTTGAACAGGTCCAGATAAACATCCCGTTGATGGATGCAATTCGCCACGTACCGGCTTACGCAAGATTCTTGAAAGACGTATGTACACCTAAACGTAAACCGTGAACCAAGGATGGGAATCCAATCGTACTGTCAGAGAAAGCCACTCTGTCATCTTGAGTAAACTCCCACCCAAGGCTAAAGACCTAGGAACTCCCCTGATTTCTTGTAAAATTGGTGAAACCCAATTTGATAGAGCCTTACTAGATCTAGGTGCCTCCATAAATCTAATACCTACATCCCTCCTTGACCACCTTGAAGAGTCCGAACTTAAACCAACTGAGGTGATGTTGCAATTAGCCGATCGATCCATCAAGTCACCTAAAGGAATACTCGAGGATGTCATTGTTAGGGTACAGGATTTCTACTTCCCGGTGGACTTCATAGTGCTGGACATGGATGCACCTGAGAACCCAAGGGACACTCCAATCATATTAGGGAGACCCTTTTTGGCCACTGCTAGGGCCAACATAAACTGCGAAGAGGGCTAGATAGAATTAAAATTTGGGAATCAAACTATGAAGATTGACATTTTTAAGGCCCAACAAGGGATTAATTGCGGGGTTATAGAGCAAATATGTGATATCAGAGCCATGGTTGATGAATCGCATACAGAGGACAACCTGATTATCCCTGATCAACCACTAAAAGATCAAAACCCACCAACAGAGGAGTGCGAACATGATCTAGACACACCTATGACTCCGACCCTTATTCCTGATACAAACTCTGAATCACCCGCTGTTGCTGACAATCCTGTCATGGAACTCAAGCCCCTTCCTGAGCATCTGAAGTACATCTTTTTGGTTTCCAATCAAACGTTTCCTGTGATTATCAACTCTCGACTCACACCTAACCAGGGACTCTATTTGATTATTGTTCTCCAGCAACATCGTAGAGCCATTGGATGGACTCTCGATGATTTGACTGGCATAAGCCCTTCGTACTGCACACATCGAATCTACACAGAAGAAGGTGCACGACCTTCAAGAGAAATGCAGAGTTGCTTAAACCCTACCCTGTAGGAGGTCGTCAAAAAGGAGATCATAAAGTGGTTAGATGCAGGGATCATCTACCCGATCTCTGACAGTCATTGGGTGAGTCCAATACAGGTGGTGCCTAAAAAGGCCAGACTTACCATCATCACGACTGAAACCAGAGAAGTCATTCCTACCCGAATAGCTAACTCGTGGAGAGTGTGCATTGATTACAAAAGACTCAATTCCTCCATGAAGAAGGACCATTTCCCACTACCATTTATTGATCAGATCCTGGAGAAACTAGTGGGAAATAGGTTATTCTGCTTTCTTGACGGGTATTCCGGTTACAACCAGGTGGCAATCCATCCAGAAGACCAAGAAAATACCACATTCACCTGCCCCTTTGGGACATACGTGTTTCGAAGGATGCCTTTCAGTCTCTGCAATGCACCCGACACCTTTCAGCGGTGCATGCTTGCCATATTCTCAGATATGGTAGGTGACTATCTGGAAGTCTTCATGGATGACTTCTCAGTTTTTGGAGCATCATTTGATGATTGGCTCCAACACTTGGTCCAAATACTCAGGCGGTGCATCGATGTGAATTTGGTTCTTTCCTGGGAAAAGAGCCATTTCATGGTGCCTGAGGGAATTGTCCTGGGACATTTAATCTCGGAGAAAGGCATCCAAGTGGATCGAGCTAAGGTTAACCTAATTTCCAAGCTCCCTATGCCAAGCTTGATTAAGGACATCCGATCTTTTTTGGGGCACGTCGATTTTTACCATCAATTTAACCCTGATTTTTCAAAAATCCTGCGTCCCCTGACTACTCTTCTCTCCAAGGATGTTCCTTTCAAAATTTCCAAGGAATGCACTTAAGCATTTGAGATCCTACATGACCGAGTCACCCAAGCCTTGATCCTACATTCCCCTGATTGGTCTCAACCCTTTGAGATCATGTGCGATGCATCTGACTTCGCTGTAGGAGTGGTTTTGAGGCAGAAAATTGACGGGAAACCTGTGGTCATTTACTAAGCTAGCAAAACACTGGACGAGGCTCAGTGTAACTATACGATTACTGAGAAAGAGCTGCTAGCTGTAGTATTTTCCCTATAAAAATTCAGATCATACCTTCTGGGTTCCCATGTTATCATATACTCAGATCACACAGCTGTGAGGCATCTCCTTGCAAAGAAGGATGCGAAACCTCGATTAATCCGATGGATCTTGCTGTTGCAAGAATTTAACCTTGAGATTTGCGACAAAGCGGGAAAGCAAAATGTGGTAGCTGATCACTTGTCCCGTCTTCCTTCTGAAATAATTGACCCTTCTGGACCCATCACAGAACACTTTCCTGATGAGCACCTCCTGACTATCGGTATAGGCCTTCCATGGTTCGCAGATATAGTGAATTACCTAGCATCACATCAAATTCCGTCCGATTGGCCGAAGGCCAAGAAGGACAAATTGCGTTCCGATGCCAAGTATTACCTATGGGAAGACCCGTATCTATTCCGCATTGGTGCTGATCAGATAATTCGACGGTGTGTCGCAGAAGTAGAAATCAAAGACATACTCTCATTTTGCCATGACCAGGCATGCGGTGGACATTTCTCAGGACACAAAACAGCATCAAAAGTCCTTTAGTGTGGCTTTTACTGGCCCACAATTTTCAAGGATGCATACGATCACTGTAAGGCATGTACCCGTTGCCAGACTTTGGGCAACATGAGCCATCAAGACATGATGCCTCTACAGTCGATCCTGGTATGCAAAATTTTTTATATCTGGGGGATTGATTTTATGGGACCCTTCCCGATCTCGGATGGCTTTGAATACATCTTACTTGTAGTTGACTATGTGTCCTAGTGGATAGAAGCCATTTGGACCCGAACAAACAATCATAAAGTTGTTATCAAATTCATTCATCAAAACATCTTCTCATGGTTCGGGATTCCACGAGGAATAATTTCCAACGGAGGGACCCATTTCACAAACGCTCAGTTCAGGTCACTGATGACCAAATACGGGGTGTCACATCGAATCTCTAATCCTTAACACCCCCAAACTAATGGTCCAGCTGAGCTATCAAACCTAGAGATCAAGAAAATCCTTCAGGTTACTATTCGACCTGACAGAAAAGATTGGTCTTCTCGGCTTCTGGAAGCATTGTGGGCCTATAGGATCGCCCACAAGACCCAATTAGGAATGTCTCCCTTCAGACTAGTGTACGAGAAGGCATGTCACCTCTTTGTCAAATTGGAGCATAAAGCCTATTGGGCAGTACGGAATTGTAATTTAGATCTTTCTAAGGCTGGAACCCATAGAAGGCTTCTAATAAGCGAGATTGATGAATTATGCCACGATGAGTATGAGAACTCATGAATTTACAAAGAATGGGTTAAAGCTTTTCATGACAAACACATTTCTACAAAGATCTTTCATCCTGGTCAAAATGTTTTACTCTTTGATGCCCGACTCAAATTATTCCTAGGAAAGCTACGATCTAAGTGGGTCGGACCCTACCTAGTCCGATAAATATTTGGAAATGGAGCCATTAAAATCAGCCCACTCAGCCACGATTCCGAACCCTTTGTTGTGAATGGTCAAAGACTCAAACCGTTCATTGACATGACCGATACAAATTTGGCTGAATCATCCTTTACCCTCCATTCCCCTTAAGCTCATTACTCCCAGCCGATGGTGTAAAACTCAGTGCTTAACGGGAGGCAACCCGTCATTCTTTAAAAAACCCGAAACCTTTTCTAACATTTCTACGCAGAATTCATATTGCACTTTAGGGTTCATCCATTAGAACGGCAGACTTCACCTCAGGTACCCCTACCCGAGATTAGAAATCGTTTGCAACAAGTCACTCCGACCCGTTCACTCACCAAACACCTGTCCTAATGCATGAACTAAGCTAAAATCGAACCGACCTAATTTACAATGGAGACATTGCAAATCTTAGGCATGGGGGGGTATGAAAGTGCAAAATGTCAGGAAAATTCATATCAAGAAAGGGTTTCAATTCAAAAAAAAAAACTTGAAGGAGGGCAGAGAAACAATTCAAGCCATACAAAATGAGAGGAGGAAAAGAGTAAAATGCCAAAAAAAAAAAGGAGCACAAAATGAAAAAGAAAAAGAAATAGTCATTAGTAAAAGATTAAGGGATTAACTAAAGTTTTAGACCAGATCAAGAAAAGAGAAAAAGAAGAAAAAAAATGCTAAAGTGACATAACAAGGGATTAGCGGGAACGCTAGTCTTAGGCCTCTTGGGCTAGATTCTTTAGCCTAAAAATTCACGTATCCGCTAAAATCTAGATAATCCTCAAGTGGTTGGGGAAAATGTGAAGCTTAAGTATTAGGTCTAAGGCTTAAGAAGTATTCGGCCTCGTTAACTGACCTTCGATTTGTGGGATTCGGTAACATAAGCACCCCAAATTCACACACAATCTGGTTTAGTGCGCATAAATATCCAAATCACGTAAAAGCATTTAATTTTATGAAAAGGTCACCTAGATTAGGAGAGGTCGATCAACACAAGTTGATTTGGACGAGTTCCCGACGCAGAGAGGTGGGAAATTTCCCTCGAAGATGCGTAACATATCATCTCCTCGGTGCTTGTCTCTTAGGATATTTAAATATTCTACCGAGGGCATGTAAGCACTCTGCTAGTTTAGATATCATGGGCGGCATTATCATGAAATGTCGATCGCCAGGGTCTGAATTTGGCCACGAAACGCCATGGGCGGGATTATCTCGAAATCTTGATAGCCAGGGACCCTTGAGGATTGATGATGGGGATGAGGAATCCGATACAGACCGTGTTGAGAAGCTAATCCGAAGCTAGAAATAAAAAGAAAAGAGAGAGAAAGCTCTCCAAACAAATAAATCTTCTGTCTCTCTCTTACAAAAATGCACTCCAAAATTGAACCTAGGCTAAAAATGTCTCAAGCATGGGTGCTTTAACCGCGAAGTCCAACAAACCCTAGGTTAGTTTCTGTGGGCCTTAAAAACCGTTGCGGAGGACTGAGGCTAAAGCGGGTCAGGTCCGGATTTTGGTTGATACTTGAGTACCTCTAGGCCTATTTTCGGTATTCTGACCTAATCACAAAAGAAAAAGAAAAGCACTTATCATAACTAATGACAGACACTCATGGTTTAGAATAGAAGTTAAAACCTTGAAATTTTGCTAAGGGACTAGCAAAAGCTAGGCATGGGGGTATGATGAGAGGCTCATCATGAGCCATAACTATCCCATTTTGACCTAATAAAGAGAATAAAAGCTCCTACATAACTTAGAAGAGGGCTTAAATGGACGAATAAGTGTTTTGAGAAGAAAACATGAAATAAAGGTTAAAACTGCAATTTTACCATTGCAGTGCATAAACGGGATTTCTCAGAGACAAAACATAGGTCAAATGGTCTAAATAAGATAAAAAGTGGGTTGATTCAATCAGAAATGGGTTCATGTGCAATCCAGGAATTAAATGACATCTAGTAACCCTAAAACAGACCCGCTTAATTCAACAAGGTTTCGATCTGGATAAAAATCAAGTAAACCCTCTAAATTTCATGGAAAAATATCCCCTAGGGTTTAGAACATTCAATTTGGCCTTTGGAACCTAGTTTGACCTAGATTATGGTCCTAGCTCATCAATTGACTAATTTAGGTTTTTACGCAAAATGTCTAGTCAAACATGGTCAAACCTAAAATCCAACTTCACCATTGGATTCCTTAGCTCCAAATTAGGTTTGTACCAAAATTTGGACATAAGGGGAGGTCATCTTGACCTACTTTGCAACTTAGTACACCCACTCACATTTTGGTCCCTATCTTTTGAAAACCATCACATAAACCCCCCTAGCTTCTCCAGCGAGCTAATCTTACAATCAGGTCCCTTTGCCATTAATGGGGAGGAATCCTTCTTCAGCGAGGAAGGCAGGGGGGATACTCTCTGATCCCTCAGAGATCTACTCCCAGAATTGAAAGGGAGATTCTCTAAGGAATCCCCTTCCATCTGAGCCCGATCACAATCTCTAATTCCTGTCCAATCTCTCGTGCGAACGCACAAAAGATTTGGGATCCCAACCACCTTCCTTCTCTGGTGAGACGACGATGGCTAAAGGCTTGCCCTCTACGCGTCAAAAGCTTGGCCAACACCTATAAAAGGACTGCCGACCCTCTACGAATCTCTCAGACTTGTTTTGGCCGTAGAACCCTCCAAACTTCATCTCTCCTCTCTCTGGCCAAGAAACCCGTAAGCTCCGGTGATTACCTCTCTTCGCTCTACTGCCATACCAGCAGCAGAGTCCACTCCGCCTAATCTTCTTGCATCGTGCCACACCAAGCGCACGCCTCCCTGACCTCCTCCTCATCGCCGTTATCTCCCTCAAGGTTGTCTTCTCCGACGACGACACAAATGAGCTGTCTGACTCCGCTGCCCCATTTCACTCCAAATAATCCAGATAAGTTCCCCATCTTCCACTCTTTCATTTCCTTTACTTTATTTCACACAACCGTCGCTCGACAATCACTGTCCACTGCCACCTTCCTCATCTCCAGCCACCCTCCGGCGAGATACTCCCGTCACTCCGCAGCCCCACACATCTCGCCGACCATTGCATAACCTCCACCTCACCTCACTGAATACCCTCCACTCATCCACAAACCCTCTACACCGCCACAATAGCCCCCCGATCACACCCATCCATCTGGCCACAGAGCGACCTAGGCACGCATGCCTAGGCTGCCCCGTGGCCTGCCACCGAGCTCCTCATCTTCGCCGTGACACCGCGAAGGTCCCCCTGTGATCTGATTGAGCCGCAAGGCCCTTGTTGTGTCAGGCAGGTTTTGAGCTCTGGCCGCCATTAGCGGTGATTCGAGGAAGTTGCTTGCTTACTCCAGGTTGCGAGACTTCAGGGTTCCAGGTGCAGCACACTTGGGAAGGTCTTGCGAAGACAGTCGTCCCAGCAAGTGATGCCGCAAAGCCTGTAGTTGTGGGAATTGAAGGCACAATCTGCTCCGGGCACGCGAGAAAGAGCGATAGGCATTAGTCCCACCTTGGTAAGTCACAAAGCACGTGAGTCCATTATATTATTTTTGTGTTATTGCCTAAAGGCCTCCGATTACACTTGGGGTGAGGTCCCTCACCTAATCACTGTGCCTCGTCTGTGAGCTCATCACACGGATCTGGCGTGACCCGACCCGACACCATCCTGAGCACTCCTCGTGCACCACACCCACACCGGTGCGCCTGGACCCAGGCACGTGACCCAACCCGTTTACCCGGCTATGGGAGAGCATGCTGAAGAGTGATATACAGAGAGAGAGAGACTCACAGGAAGGGTAGGGGAGTAGGTTTTACTGTGTCCTTGTGTGCAAGAAGCAGGGACTTAGCCGCTACAAGCGAAGGAGAAGAAGAAGGAAGGAGGCTCTGCAGAGGAAAAAGAAAGGCAAGGCAGAAAAGAAGAAGCGAGGCCAAAGGGAAACAGAACCAAGGAAGGAAGAAGAAGAATAGAAAGCAGAACCAAGGAGAAGACCTGCAAAGAAATAAAGAAAGGTAAAGACAAGTAGAAGAAGAAGAGAAGCTGAAGGTAGAGGGAAGAAGAAAGAGATCAAGGGGTAGACAAAGAAGCAAGAAAGAGAAGAAAAAGGAGAGGAACAGAAGCAGCAAGGGAAGAGAAGAAAAGGAGTTGAAGCAGAGCAAAGTCTGGGAAATACTTTAAGACGTCTGATATTGCATCAGAAGTCCTTTTTTTTTCCCTTGAGCAATTTCCTTCTGTATCACTCTTATTGAACTAGTCATTTCTTCTCATTTAAAAAGTTGTGTTTCAAGTTTTGGAATACTTAGATTGCTTCATGTGTTCGACCTCGGATACTTTGATTTTCGAGTTATAAATCTTTATTTGTTTTCGCGGAAAGTTCATCTATATTACAACACAATATTTGTTAAAACACGATCTAGCTGCGTCAACAGTTCACACGTGGAGAAGACGTAGGAGACCTGGTTCCCGCTCTCACAGGGGATTCTCCTTCATCGTAGTTTTATTTCTATCCTCTCGCCCTTGTAATAATTGGGGCTTATTTTCGGGGGTCTGTCCCCACATTCTTTAGAGGCTAGGGCCATATTTTTTCTGTGTGTGAAAGTTAAATTCCTGCTTGCTTGCCTCTAAAACAAACAAAAGAAAATATCAAGCTACCTGTTTAGGAGTTGCATACCCTTAGGTGAGCGCATTTTGGGGTGATTGAGTGGATATTGATAAATTGAAAGAGAACTCTGCTAGTCTCTTAAATGATATGAATATATTCACAAATGGAAGTAGAAATTTGCATAAATTATTAGGAACACAAATCTAGAGCACCACAAAATTTGGGTTAGGCTATATACCAAAAAATAACCATGAAGCATCTAGTTCCAACCAGAACAAAGAGAAAGGTAGCTTGGCAAAGCAAGCAATGCGAACTAACCACCATGGTCCCAAACAAAAATGGGTACCAAAAAGTATTTTGCAATCTTATTTTGTAGGTTCAATAGATTATAAGAAGTGGACTTTCCAACAAATCAATGGAACATTGAAGCCACTTTATTAAACAAAGCCTCACAATCACAAACCAATGATAGGAAAGAGAAGAAAGAAGGTGGATAATGGACAATGGCTGTTCCAAGCACATGATCGGCGAAGAAGACCTATTTCAGCAACTCAATTGTTAGGGAGGTGGTACGATCCATTTGGGAACAACCACAAAGGTCGTATTATTGGTACTGGCCAAATTAGTAACTCTTCTGCCTCTTTTGATAATGTACATTTAGTTAAAGGCTTAAAACATAATCTATTAAGTGTAAGCCAAATATGTGAAACATGAGCTTGTCAAGAGACTGCCAAAGATCAACTTCAAGAAAAGCAAAGTTGGCAATTCTTGTCAAGTTGGTAAACAAACCAAAAATCCATTTAAACCAAAAAGGATGGTTAGCACTTCTCAACCCCTGGGGCTACTTCACATAGACTTATTCGGACCAACCAAATTCGAAAGCCTAAGCGGGTGCAAATACTGTTTAGTCATAATTAATGACTTGTCTAAATTTACTTGGGTATCCTTATTAAAAAGTAAAGACTTAACCATAGATGCCTTTAGCAAACTAGTTAGAAGATTACAGAATGAGAAAGGATCTGAGGTAATTAGGATCAGAAGTGATCATGGTGGAGAATTTGAAAATGAATCTTTTTCGAATTTTTGTGATCAATATGGAATCAAACATGAGTTTGCCTTCCCTAAAGCTGCACCTCAAAATGGTGTAGTTGAGAGGAAAAATAGGATTTTGCAAAAGTGTGCCCGCACAATGCTGTGCGAGTCAAAGCTGCTTCGATATTTTTGGGTTGAGGCTGTAAACACTGCTTGCTATCCAAAATAGAACCTTGATCTGACCAATGCTAAAGAAGACACCTTTTGAACTCTATCATGGGAGAACACCTAGAATTTCCTACTTTAAGATTTTCGGAGGTTGATGCTTTATACATAACACTAAAGATAATCTTGATAAGTTCAATGCTAAAATCACGGAAGGGATTTTGTTAGGTTATTCAACCAGAAGTAAAGCCTATAGTGTCTTTAATAAGAAGAATTTTGTTGTTGAGGAAACCATGCATGTATCATTTGATGAAATAGTAGTTCAACCTAAATCTTCTATGATTGATGATGATGAACTAGTACATGATCCATCAAATATTCTAGAAGAGAATATTTCTAATGATCTACCCAAAGATATCTCTTTTGTGAAAGATCATCCTAAAGAACTGGTGATAGGAGATTTATCAAAAAGAGTTCAAACCAGATCTTCCCTTAACACACTAGCCTTTACAACCTTTGTTTCACAATTAGAACCTAAAAATGTTATGGAAGCCTTCTCAGACAACTGTTGGATTATTGCTATGGAAGATGAGCTAAATCAATTTAAGAAAAATCAAGTACGGGAACTTATTTCGAAACCTGAATCACAAACCATTATAGGTACCAAGTGGGTTTTTAGAAACAAACTTGATGAATCAGGAAGCGTAATTAGAAATAAAGCTAGACTTGTGGCTCAAGGATATAATCAAGAAGAAAGAATAGATTTTAATGAAACATATGCACCTATTGCTCAACTAGAATCCATTAGAATGTTTCTAGCTTTTGCAGCCCATATGGAATTCAAACTCTTCCAAATGGATGTCAAAAGTGCCTTTCTAAATGGATTCATCAAAGAGAAAGTCTTTGTTAAACAACCTCCAGGTTTTGAAGATCCAAATCATTCAGAACACGTATACAAATTAAACAAAGTGCTATATGGTCTAAAACAAGCTCCACGAGCTTTGTATGATAGATTAAAATCATATTTAATTAATAATGAGTTTAAAATTGGTCAAATAGATCCAACCTTATTTAGCAAAAGAAAAGAAAATGATTTCTTAATAATTCAAATATATGCAGATGATATCATTTTCGGTGGTACTAATGATCTACTTTGCCAAGACTTTGCAAAGGTAATGCAGGATCAATTTGAGATGAGAATGATGGGAGAACTCAAGTTCTTCCTAGGTCTTCAGATTGATTAGATATCCTCTGGAATCTTCATATCTCAAATAAAATACACAGCAGAATATTGAAGAAATTCTCGATGGATAAAGTCAAAGGTATGGAAACACAGATGGCAGCTTCTACCCAATTAAAAACTGATGACACAGGTAAATCAATAGATCAAAAACTATACAGAAGCATAATAGGATTTCTATTATATTTAACTGCAAGTAGACCTGACATTCTATTCTGTACTTGTTTGTTTGCTCACTTTCAAGTAAACCCTAAAGAATCACATCTACATGTTGTTAAAAGAATACGTACATATCTAAACAACACACAAGACTTAGGACTTTTTTATCCGAAGTTAGACACATTGGAATTATATTCCTTTCATGATGCTGACTACGTAGGTAGCTTCATAGACCATAAGAGCACTAGTGGAACTTGTCAATTTCTTGGAAACTCCCTAGTCTCTTGCTTCTCTAGAAAACAAAATATTGTATCACTATCCACAACTGAAGCAGAATATGTAGCAGCATCTTTAGCTTGTTCACAATTATTGTGGATGAAACAAACATTACAAGACTTTGGTTTATCTTATAAGAATAACAAGATTTTTTGTGACAGCACAAGTGCTATTAACCTTTTGAAGAATCTAGTACAACACTCTAGGACAAAACATATAGATATTCGACATCACTTTCTTAGAGATTATGTCTTAAAAGGGGATATCAACTTAGAATTTGTTAACACAGAAGATCAACTAGCTGATATATTCACAAAACCATTACCGAAAGATAGGTTTAATCAGATTTATCATTCACTAGGATTATCTAGACTAAAAGAGCTTAATTAATTGGCCTAATAAATGATTGTTTTGATCGATCAAAAATATTATTTGATCGACCAAAACTTGAATTTGCTTGGCGGGAATTTTCCTTCCACAACTCTGTCCTTCTGATCAATCAATCAAATTTTTTGATCGACCAATATGTTTGGGCAAGAATTTTCCCTCCAAACATTCAAACTCTGATTGACCAATTACTTCTTGTGATTGATTACTTCTCGTTTTGATCGACCAAAATTGGCGATTTCTCTTTTCGAAGATTGCGATCTTTTTCTCTGCATTTCGCGTTCACAATCAACTTTTACCATTTCTAACCTATGTGATTAGTTTCCTTAAGTGCATTTACCTATTTTACTAATCACGTTCTCTATAAAACACCTCTTTTTTTTTTACCCCAAACAACTATTTTTTTACTCTACAAATCCTTTGGTCCCCACCTCTCAAACCATACCCGACCCCACTTTTCTACTCTGACCGTCTGATCTACCAACGCCGCCGTCATTGACCTCCTCGCACAAGCACCTTCGTGCATGGATTAACTGTGCATCGGTACTCAAGAGTGCGTGCTCGCTCGTCGCATCCTCGCACCTTCGTGCTCGCGTGACTTCGACCTCCTCGCACGCCCTCCATCTGGCCTCCATTTTGATCTACCAACTTGGTTCGATCTCAATAAATTCTAAACCTTGAATACATCCATTCCTTTGGATTTTTCTTGTGTTTATAATGTGCTTTGACTTACTCTCACCTATTTGATCTTGATTGTCTATTTTTCTTGTGAAATCGTGTAGCATACGTGAGTTTATCATCTGGTCAAACACTTTTTTTTCCGATCCGAGGTCTTTTGGTCGACCAAACCCCTTAGTTGATCAACCAAATATCCGATTCTTTTTTGGTCGACCAATCAAAATTTTTGATCGACCAACCGTGTTTTCCAGCACTTTATCATTGCACAGAAATGTCCATGCAGCTCTTCTAGTCATTGCGATGATACTTTTGATCGCTTTTTCATTACTGAGGCTGCTCATGATCGTTTCTCGTTGTTTACAAAATTCTCTCCGCATGATAGTAGACCCATTGACTTCACTTATTTCAAGTCTATTTTCCTTGCGAAACATGAGAAATTTGCATACCATCAGATTTTACGTTTGTTTGAGCGGAACTTTTATGCGGGTTCCAAACATAGTCACATTCCTGGTGTTGATCCCATGGCATGTCACCTATTTGATGCCAATCTCAAAGATATAGGTGAAGGTGCCAACATCATGTTGATCTCGAATGCCTATGAGATAGAAGTATGGTCAATGCAGATGTTTTGACTGAGATTCTTGGTTGTCCTTTTGTTGGACCTACTTTTCTTGACTTACATTAGAAGACATAGTATGACACCATCTGGGAGACCCTGCTCACTCCCTCTCATTTTGACTTGGGTCGTCTTGCCAAGTCACCCTATTTTCAATGTTTGCCTCATTTTCTTAATCATGTATTTTTGTGGAATTTCATGTCTAAGTCCACATCATTTGAGAACTGCCCTGTCATTATGTTGATCACCCTCTGTGCTTTTATGAAGAACAAATGGTTCAACTGGAACAATTTGATTCTTTATCTCATGAGTAAACCACCCAGCAACTCCTTCTAGTTTGGGACACTTCTCTCCCATATCTTTCTTCACTTCAGTGTGCCCATAGACATAAATCATAAATAACTTATCACTTGTGTCTCCATATTCGATAAACTCACTTATGTGAAGATGGAGCAAGCACAGGGAGCCCATGGTGAGGAAGCATAATAGGAGCAGTAGTAGGAGCAGACTGTAGTACCACCTCTATGTTGGTGCTAGAGCACCATGATTATTTGTTTTGATGATAACAAAACACGTGTCATTTAACATTTGCACTTGGAGTATTAGATTTCAGGTCAATTGCAAATGGAGACATGATTAGACAGAGTTCGAGCTCGCATCCATGATAGATTGGAGGAGCTTGATGGAGAACAGAAGAGATTCGCAAGGAGCGATATATTGAAGAAGGAAGGAGATGAAGAATAGGATAGATTTCCTTCTCGTGTACTCTTTGTATTTTTCGTTTCTTTTGTTGCTCTTTATTTTTGTTACTTAGATTCATGTTAAAGAGCCTCAAAGTACCCTAACAGTAGTCCTAGGAACATCGGGACAACCCTAGGATACTTAGGTTTTCTGTAGAAAACTTAGAAAACCAATATAGGGTTCAAACAACATTTCCAGACGTCTGATAATGTGTTTTAAGATGTCTGACTGTTGATTCAGATGTCTGATAACATTTAGGCTGGACTTGTTAGCTCTGTCGGATGAAATCAGACGTCCAGACCTCTGACCAGACGTCTGATGACTTTGCTAGACGTCCAATTAGTGGACCGTTGGCTGGCTTAGCAAACACTCAAGGATATGACCGTTAGAGCCTTATCAGACGTCCTTAGGCCTTTCCAGACATCTGATAAATGACCGTTTTGCCTCGGCTGACCAAAAATCTCTTCTCAGAGATTTTCTAGCCGTTGCACTCCCTTGGAAATCCATTCCCATGAAAAAGTAGGTTTTTAGACATCCAGACATAGTGCCTGATGTCCTATATGTCGTCTGATGGACTTGCACTAGAACCATGTTTAGATCTGATTCAAGTCAAGAAGAAACCCGCCTAAAATCAGACATTTGATGTTGTTCCCAGATGTCTTAAAGTGATCTTCTAGACATCTGATGCCAGGATCAGACGTCTGATAAGCCTGTCAGTGCAATCATTGTTCCTGATTTCAGCCTGATTCTCTTGGGCTTTGCACCCAACGGCTATGGAAGCTTTCCTAAGCCTTCCAAAGCCTTCCTAAGGCCTCTATAAATAGAGAGGAACCTCTTGCACACAAACACACACCTAGATACACAACACACACTTTGTATTACACTTTCAAACCATTTTATGTCTCTTGATTCTAAGAAGAAAAGCTTTTGCTCTCCAAGCTCTAATTCTTCATCTAGAGAGCATGAAGCATTTGCGCATCCACTCTCCCACCATAGTTCACGAGAGCGATGTTGCACCGTTGCATGGCTCACGCACCCGTGTCATCGATTCGACGCACTCCTTGCAAAGGGAAGCATCTTAACTCCTATAGAAGCTTAGGTTAAAAATTACTTTGTTGGCTCTATAGGATATTTGTTATTTTGTTATTTGGTTGGGTATTCGCTTTGCAAATTCCTGTCTCCTTCGTGAGACAAAATCCTTCTCGTGAAGAGAAGGGGTTTGAGGTATGCTACCCTCGTATAAAGTAGCGTGGTTGTAATTGAGGTTGCATCACCCTCGTTTAAGTGATTCAGTTAGTGGATTTGATCAACTTGGTTGATCAGAAAATCCTAACTCGAGAGGGTTAGGTGGTGGTTTTCACCCAGTTTGGGCTTCCACCTAAAAATTATTGTGTACATTGTGCGATTGATTTTTTGTGAAATTGCTTTACATTCAGCATTTTTTTACGTCACGCTGATCTCACCCCCTCCAAGTAGGGAACTACAATTGGTATTAGAGCAGGTCTCGCATTATCGGCATTACAAACCGGCGAGGATCCAGATATGGAGGGAAAAGCGTTCATGTGCACCGAAGGACACGATACCTCGCGACCACCATACTTTGCAGGTATAGATTTCGTTTATTGGAAAAATCGTATGACTATGTGGTTGCAGGCCTACGACTTTCAGGTGTGGGAAAAATGCGAATCTGCATTTGTGATTCGTAAGAAACCTGCAAGTGGTTACTCAGAAGATCAGGTTCGGAATCTCAACCTCAACGCAAAGGCAATGAATGCCTTGTATTGCACGTTAAGCCGAAGGAATTCGAACGAATCCAAGAGTGCACCACCGCCCACGAGATATGGAGGAGGTTGGAAGGCACTCATGAGGAGACGAGCTTGGAAGAAGATCTCGAGAAGAAGGAAACCGCGTGCCTTGGATTCATGGCCATCACGGATAACGACAGCAACGACAGCGACAATGAGGTAAACTCGGATTACAAGATGCTTTTAATGAGTTGTATGAGCTTAGTAAATCACTAAAAACAGAAAACAAAAGCATGAAAAAGAATCTTAGTTTTCTTAGAAGTAAAAATGATAGGTTAGAGATAAAACTTAAGGACCTAGAAAGTAGCTCTAGTCCTAAGGATAATAACCTGTTATTAGAAAATAAAGATTTAATCAATGAAAATACTAAATTGATTGAGGAAAATGTTAGTGTAAAAATAGAAATTTCTGATTTAAAGACTAAGATGCATATTATAGAAAAAGAAATTGCATGTCTTAGGGAAAACTCTAACAAATTAATCAACAAAGTAGATAACTTTTATAGCCCTAAGGTTGAGAAAGGATCTTCGTCAAGGAGACCCGCTAACAGATCCGGATCCAAGCCCACTTGGATACCGAAAAAAGAATTGGAATATTGTTTTGTAGGTTTCAGGGATAACTACAACACGAAGGACTGGACCTACAACTCAAGGATGGTCAACTCGAGTTGGGAGAACCAAGGAGTAAACCAAGGAGGAGAACGAGAAGACCGATGAGACGGCGAACAAACGATGGACCCGCCGCACGTCGATCACCAAACTGGAGACCGGCGCCAATGCCCGGGCCTCCAAGCTACGGATGGGAGCCCCATCCGATGTGGCATCCACCACCACCATTTGGGCCATTTTATTGGCCATGGTAGGTGAGGTAAAAATTCTTAACCCTATCCTTTTATCATAAGCATTTAGATAGGGGGAGTTAAAAAATGAGCTAATTGTCAATTTTTAAGGGGGAGATGCAAGTTAGCTAAATTTCCTTTAGTAAGGGGGAGAAAAAAAAACCTATCTTGTTACAAAAAGGGGGAGAACATTATTTTGTTAAAAGAAATTCATAGAGGAGCATGTTTTAAGGGGGAGTTATAGGAAATTTAAAATAAATCAAACATTTTTGATAATGTCAAAAAAGGGGAGGATTTTTTACATTATTATTTATGATTTTGTCATCATCAAAAAGGGGGAGATTGTTGGTGCTAGAGCACCACGATCATCTGTTTTGATGATAACAAAATACGTGTCATTTAACATTTGCACTTGGAGTATTAGATTTCAGGTCAATTGCAAATGGAGCCATGATTAGACAGAGTTCGACCTCGCATCCATGATGGATTCGAGGAGCTTGATGGAGAATAGAAGAGATTCACGATGAGCGATATATTGAAGAAGGAAGGAGATGAAGAATAAGATAGATTTCCTTCTCGTGTACTCTTTGCATTTTTCGTTTCTTTTGTTGCTCTTTATTTTTGTTACTTAGATTCATGTTAAAGAGCCTCAAAGTACCCTAACAGTAGTCCTAGGAACACCGGCACAACCCTAGGATACTTAGGTTTTCTGTAGAAAACTTAGAAAACCAATATAGGGTTCAAATAGCATTTCCAGACGTCTAATTCCAAGATCAGACATCTGATAATGTGTTTTAAGACGTCTGACTGTTGATTCAGATGTCTGATAACATTTAGGCTAGACTTGTTATCTCTGTCTGATGAAATCAGACGTCCAGACCTCTGATCAGACGTCTTAGAAGACGTCTGATGACTTTGCTAGACGTCCAATTAGTGGACCATTGGCTGGCTTAGCAAACACTCAAGGATATGACCGTTAGAGCCTTATTAGACATCCTTAGGCCTTTCCAGATGTCTGATAAATGACCGTTTTGCCTCGGCTATATGTCGTCTGATGGACTTGCACTAGAACCATGTTTAGATCTGATTCAAGTCAGGAAGAAACCCGCCTAAAATCAGACATCCGATGTTGTTCCCAGACGTCTTAAAGTGATCTTCCAGACGTCTGATGCCAGGATCAGACGTTTGATAAGCCTGTCAGTGCAATCATTATTCCTGATTTCGACCTGATTCTCTTGGTCTTTGCACCCAACGGCTATGGAAGCTTTCCTAAGCCTTCCAAAGCCTTCCTAAGGCCTCTATAACTAGAGAGGAACCTCTTGCACACAAACACACACCTAGATATGCAACACACACACTTTGTAATACACTTTCAAACCATTTTGTGTCTCTTGATTCTAAGAAGAAAAGCTTTTGCTCTCCAAGCTGTAATTCTTCATCTAGAGAGCATCAAGCATTTGCGCATCCGCTCTCTCGCCGTAGTTCACGAGAGCGACGTTGTGCCATGGCGTGGCTCACGCACCCACATCATCGATTCGACGCACTCCTTGCAAAGGGAAGCATCTTAATTCCTATAGAAGATTAGGTTAAAAATTACTTTGTTGGCTCTATAGGATATTTGTTATTTTGTTATTTGGTTGGGTATTCGCTTTTCGAATTCCCATCTCCTTCGTGAGACAAAATCCTTCTCGGGAAGAGAAGGGGTTTGAGGTACGCTACCCTCGTATAAAGTAGCGTGGTTGTAATTGAGGTTGAATCACCCTCGTTTAAGTGATTCGGTTAGTGGATTTGATCAACTTGGTTGATCGAAAAATCCTAACTCGAGAGGGTTAGGTGGTGGTTTTCACCCGGTTTGTGTTTCCACCTAAAAATTATTGTGTACATTGTGCGATTGATTTTTTGTGAGATTGCTTTACATTCCGCATTTTTTTACATCACGCTGATCTCACCCCCTCCAAGTAGGGAACTACACTCTGTTCCCACCTTATGAGCACTTCACTGCGACATGTCCACCTCCAGTGCGACCATCACCATCCTTCTACGACCAGGACTAGAGCCACTTGGACAGATAAATATTAAGAAGGGACTTTATCACTATTCAGGATTGATGATAATGTCATCATCAGCCATATGTAGCTTTAATTAGTCATAATCAAGGAATAAATGCTCCTGCATAACAGCCAGAGGACCATAATTCACTACAAATCCATTTTGAGAGAATAATAAGAAAATAGGGGTAAAACTATAATTTTAATAGCATATCTCAATTTTAGAGCAATCATGGGATTTCTCAAGGGTCAATTAAAGGTCAAATGGTCTTAAATGTTTAACAAGTGGGTCTATGCAGATAGAAATGGGTTTTCACGCATTTCGAGAATTAAATGACATCTGAAACCCTAAAACAGACTCGCTTAATCCACTAAGGTTCTGGTTAGGATAAAATCCACCTAAACCCTCTAAAAATCATATAAAAATATTCTCTAGGGTTTGTATGTTTAATTTGACCATGAGAACCTGTCTTGACCCAAAATAGTCTCAGATAGATAGTTACCCTAATTTGGGTTTTTGCATAAATTACCCAATCAAACTAGGTCAAACCAAAATCCAACTTCACCATTGGATTCCTTAGGTCCAAATTAGGTTTGTGTCAAAACTTGAGCCTAATCAGAGATTGTCTTGACCTAGTTTTCAATTTAGTCCAGTCTGAATCTTTTCTCTCATACACATGCCCCTAACTTTTGAATTCCTTACAAATAGGCCCCTATCTTTGTCGTCACTCTTTGTAAATAGGTCGCTCCACCATTATCGCGAATGAATTCTTCTTTGGCGACCTTTGATTGAACAAAACTCCTTCTCTGATCAGTGAATCCCTTTCAAAATTGGAAGGAAGATTTCTTGAGAAGTTCTCTTTCCAACGGATTAAGTTTCAATCTCCATAACCTTCCCAATCTCTCATGCGAACACATGAGAGATTCAGGTATCATTTGAGTTTCCAACTTCAGTGAACTTTCCAATCTCGCAACTCTTGATTCCCAAGCTAAACCAACTCCTTGGGGCCAATATATGGATCCCCCTTGGCCTACCTATCCTCCCTACGCTCGAATTTGGCCTAGAATCCCTCTACTTCATCTCTCCTCTCTATCCGAATAGCTCCTCGATGTCTGATGATCTTCTCCGACCTCCATTGTCGTTCATCCGCAATATTGGCGACAGATTCATCTTCTTCGTCATCCTCTGCATCATGCTGTACCAGTCGACGCCTCGCTCTCCGTCGTCCTTGCCGTCCTACCCTCACCGGAGCAGTTCTGTTCCACAGCACCGGCCATGCCATACCCGGCATCCTCCTTATCCTTCTCGACCCATAGAGTAGGTAGTTAGGTCTCTTTAGTTCTTTAGATTAATTTCCCTTATCAAAAATCCAAAAACAAGCCCTCAACACCATGGTTCACCCTCATATTCTCCGTCTCCAACCGAACCTCCGATGAGGTGTCCCTCCCACTACACCCCTCCATCTGCCTCTCTAAAACCCTCTACACCTTTGCCACATCTACTCGCATCAAAGCCCCATCTTTATTTCTTACTCCACCCACTCCCGTGACCCACCAAACAAACCCACTTCCTCCGGCCATCTCTGCCTCTGTCAAGCTGCCACACGCCTCGCCTTGCCATGAACCACTGCCACCACATTTGCCATGCTTTGGTGAAGCTTTTGAGCCATCTGATTGGAGTGTTTAGCCCGTACTTTGGATTTCAGATACCAAGGGTGCAGTCTCCATTACCGAGCAAGTTCAAGCTTGCTTGAAGCTTGCTCCAGGCTGCGCAAGCCCCAGGCTCCACCTCCAGGTTGCGTAGAGTGATTCTAGACATCGTCCTAGGCCTTTGATTGTAGGATTCAACCTCAACAACTACCTCAATTGGATGAGGCTTCATCTGCAGCCGCATATGATGAGGAGGGCTGGTTTAGTCCCACATCGGTGGGAGAAAGACCACCTGCAGTGTGATAGAGGTTTCACGTGGTTTGTTAATTACGTCGTTGTAACGTGCAAAATCTATCAACTCTTAAATTTATATTCCTAGATAGGGGAGTATCTAGGGTCGTCCAAGGAGGCCAAATGTTTGCAATAGTGATTCTCTTGCTTGAAATAAATCTCAACTTTCTTTTTGGTATTTTTCAATATATCATATTTTTTCATTTTTCAATTAAGACAACATGCGAAATGGTGGTGGGTTAGTAATTTACACTTCAGTTTAACTACTACTTTCTAAGTGGCAAGTAATCCTCTCCCTAAGCTCACTCTAGGTAAGTGGAGACCTAGAATAATTAGGGAGAGGGAGTGGAAAATGCTAAACAAATCAAGTAGAAATGCAAAATAGAAAATTGCAAAGAAGGCAACTTAGATTGATGAAAAGTGTTTTACAAAAAAGCCTAGTAGAGGAATGCTTCTACTACTGGAAAAATTAAAATAAAGAAAAGCAAACACAAATCCTCTAGATAGATGGTGAAGAAGAGGGCTTCTTACTCCAAGGTTGGTGGCTCCCAAGCTTGAAAAGAATCCTTCAACTCCTTCCTTGCAATGCTCCGCCAAGGTAATGTCCTCCAAGGCAAGCCCTAAGGAGGCGTGCCCTAAGATTCTTTCCAACGGTGGACGTCCACCCTAGGTCCTTCTCCCTTGCCTGGCCATCCTCCTTGAAGTGGAAGAGTCATCCACCCTAGGTCCTTCTCCCTTGCCTGGCCATCCTCCTTGAAGTGGAAAAGTCCTCCTCCTTGGCATGGCTCAAGTTGAAGAGAGTGGGGAGAAGAAGGCACCAAAAGGGCTGGTGATGTGCCCCTTTAATCTCCTTCTCTACTCCTTCTTCTTGGCCGTAGGTATAGGTGGTTTAGGTAGCAAATTACACTAATGGAGGATGCCCTAAAATGGTGGTAGGTGGTGGGTTTTTACAGAATAGGAAGGGGGCTAAAGTGTCCCTTGAAATGAAGGGCCAAGATGAAGAGATGGAGGTGGTTGAAGATCCAATGGCCAAGGGTGTTTGGCACTACCTTAAGGGACACTGATGAGAGCCTCATCATGAGCCATAACTAGCTCATTTTGACCCAATAAAGAAGATAAAAGCTCCTACATAACCTAGAAGAAGGCCTAACTGAAGGAACAAGTGCTCTGAGAAGAAAACATGAAATAAAGGTTAAAACTGCAATTTTACCATTGCAGTACAAAAATGGGATTTCTCAGAGGCAAAACATAGGTCAAATGGTATAAATGAGATAAAAAGTGGGTTGAGTCAATCAGAAATGGGTTCACGTACAATCACTGGTGTGAACCCAATCTCTCGTGCGAACGCACGAGAGATTTGGGTATCCTAACTCCTTTCCATCTCCGACGACCAACCTCAGGCAATTACGTGCCCTTCACGCCCTGCACACCCAGTCCAGCGCCTATATAAGAACCCACAACTCCGGCCGAAGGGACTCAGCTTGATTTGGCCAAGTTTCCCCCTTCAATTCCTCTCCTCCTGCCCGGCCAAAAACCCCCAGCAAGCTCCGGTGAGCCCCCCTCCCCTCCCTCTTCGCTCTGCCACAAAACCAGTGGCAGAGTTAGCTTCCTGACCTCCCTCCGCGTCGCGCAGTACCAGCGCACGCCGCCTCAGCCCCGTCGTCGCCGCCGTTCTCCCCCCACTGGGCGTCATCTTCTCCGGCCACAGCAGGTACTGCTGGCCGCCTTCCGTCCCCTTTCGTCCTTACAATTAGGTTAGAACTCCTCTCCATCCTATCCTCTCTCTTTTCCCCCTGTTATCTCATCTGATTACCCCTCGACCGACGCTGACCACCCTCATCTTCCACATCACCAACCGATCTCCGGCGAGCCGCTTTCACCATTCCAGCCCCCCACCCGGCTCGCCAACCACCTCGTGAGCTTCGCCTCACCACCAGGAACTCGCTCCACCCCACAACTGCCACTCCAGACCTCTACAAGCACCCCCCGACCAACCCACCATCTCCGGCCACAGGTTGACCTAGGCGCGCACGCCTAGGCCGACCGACGACCTGCAGCATCACCCACCGCCTTCGCCGTGCTACGGTGAAGGTTTCCAGCTATTCTGATTGGGCCAATAGGCCGTTCTGTGGAATCTCAGGTGAACGCCCCGGCCGCCATTAACAGTCGAAGCAGCAGGAAGCTTGGAGCAGCAGCAGGCGTTAGGCTTCCCAGGCGGTAGGTGCAGCAGGCTCTCACAAGTGTCGCGAGGTGACTGAGTTCAGCGAGGACCACCAGCAGGGCCTTCAGCGTGGGCAATTGCACACGAGAGTCTGCGGGCGCACGTGAGGGAAGGACGAAACCTTTAGTCCCACATCGTGGGATTACAAACCTCAGGTACACTATAAATTGTTTTTGTGATATACTCTTATCGCCTCAGTAAGCACAGGGGTGAGGTCCCTCACTGACCCCACCCGCCTCGTCCGCGGCCTGACCACGCGGACTTGGCGGATCCGACCCAACCTAGACCTACGCACTCCTCGTGCATCACACCACCTTCAGGTGCTCCTGGTCCCGGGTACGATCCGACCCGATTATGCATGTGGCTCTGGGAGAGCAGCTCAGAGTGGATTGCTTGAGAGTGAGAGACGCGCGGGTAGAGGGAGAAGGGTTAGGTTTTGCTCCTGTGCAGGCAGGCTGATCGCAGGAGAAGGACTTGGCCGCTGCAGAAGAGAGAAGCAAGGCAAGACCATAGAAGAGAAGAGTAAGAAGCAAGGTAGAGAAGAAGAAAAGAAAGAGCAAGGCAGAAGCAAAAGACACGGGAGATCAAAAGAAGGAAGGAAAGAAAGGCTTCGCAAGGTAGAAAGAAGAAGGATAATCAAGAAGAAAAGGGAAAATACTTTTAAGACGTCTAATCGCAAGATCAGACGTCCAATTTCATACTTTTGTCCTAGTAACTTTTAATTGCGTACATTCACATTTGAATTGATATTTTGAGTAAATTAGAGTGTTCAATTACATTTTGACTAGTAGTAAATTCCATTTGCTCCCTGTGTTCGACCTCGGATACTCCAATTTTCGAGTAATAAAAATCTTTATTTGTTTTGAACGCTTTAGCGGCTATATTACAACGCGATATTATCTTTTAACAAACCGCACAAAAGCGCGACGAACATTTTGGCGCCGTTGCCGGGGAGCAATGCACAATTTACCACTAGTCTCTACATTCTTTTTATCATATTGAACACTAACTTGCCCTACTTTGCTTTGATGTGATCTTGCAGGTACTTCATGAGAAAATCTCTCCCGCAAGTCAACCACTCCAGGGCAGGTAATTTCTTTTCTTCCTTAATCATCCCCTAATCTTGGAAAGACAAAAGGAAGAAAATCAAGTTAGGAATCAATTGCCTTCTTTATATAGTAATCACCATCTCTAAGGCAAAACATTTCTTGATTTTGCGAAAATTTCTGCAAATATTCTTGAAGTTGGAGTGATTTTTTTCCCATCCCACAAATTCTTGTGCCTAATTGAAAATAACGCTTAATCTCGGCGGACCACACACTTCTTGTTTATAAGTCCAAAGAGAACTTTTGAAAAAGAAAAAGAGGATTGGAAATAGAACCAAATTAGGGTTTCCACATTAGGGTCTTGAAGTGCTAGTCACACATGCCTGTGTAAAAAGAAATAAACCCTCCCGCATCAGTGTGCTACCCAAGCCCTTGATTGAAGAAAGTTAAATAAGACAAACCCTAAAATTGAGCTCTAAAATCACTTGAATCTTAAAATTTTCTTTTGACCTAATAACCTGGGAGTCAAATCAGGGTGATCTCTAGGCTCCGAGCTTAGAATCATTCTGCCATCTATAGGGCAGGTCAGGTGAAGTTGACCCCTTGGGTCAACCAACCTCTAAATTAGGTCACAATACCAAAAACATCTAAAGTTCAAGTGAGAACCCTAAAAGCACCTTTGAAATAAAAAGTGATAGACTTAAGAGGTCAAGGTCCCCATTCTGGTTTACCTGGAATCTCAATGACAAGAGAGGTCGGGTGGGGGAAACCCTGTAACCTGTAGGGACGCTCTACCGTGTAGGGGTCTTTGCGGGACTCTCCCTCTCTGGCTGCCCAGGTAATTCGCAGGTGGACGATCTTTGGATCCATGGGTCCATCCGCCCCAAACCTCCATAGTCATCCAAACATCTTTTGGGTGTCTTGATTGGGTCAAGAACATCTCCAGTCCTGCATCTTTTCTCTGTAGAGCACACACACTCATTTTTAGTGGGACTCGTTATTCAGATCTGATCGCTTCATAACACATCTTGAGTCAAACTCTGATCTTGATTCCACCACCTGATCCAAATATGCAGCCGAACCACCTAGGACTACCAGTCGAGAAACCTGAATATCGGAGATCCATGAGAGATAAAATGATTGAGGATGCCATGAGATTTTATGAAAATGAAGAAACCTCAACAACAGTAGGAAACATTCAGGTTGATGTCCCAACAACCACAACCTTTGTCATAACTTGTGTCCAAGTACTATTAGCAGAAGCCAACAAAGGATCAACCCGTGACTTGCTCATTACTGCATACATTGAGATAGAAAAACTGCACAATAGTGAATACCTTCAATGTATGACAAATCCTCGACTTTGGAAGCAACACCAAGATAGTCTTGAAAAACGGGAAGAGATAATGAGATTAGTAAAACAAGTCATTGACCAGAAATACCCGTACATACCACCAACAGAGGATGAGCTATCTTGGAACAACATCGAGGATAAATCTGACCTCAGGTTTGAGGCACAAAATGGTTGTGGATTCCCAACCCAGATGGAGTATAATGCACCTGATATTGAAGAAGGTTGGGAAGCTCCAAATGCAGGAAAAGACCATGATGAGCCCATTTTAGAATCCCAAGACTCCTGCAAGTATGAGAGTAGAACTGAACCTCTCGAGGGTGTAAATTCCGTCCCTTATTCTAATAAGGTGGCCCTCGAAGGTTATTCAGACCTAAATTCTAGTAATTCAACCCACATTCTAAGCCTAGAACCTAGATCTGAAACATATTTTGAAGATTTCAAGGCCCCAGAGGAAGAAAATCAATCTCTTAATGAAGAATATGATGTTGGGCCTCGATTTGATGAATATCCCTCGTCAACCTCCTCAGAGGAACTAATCGAGTTTTCGGAAGTCGTGCCAATCTACGATACAGAAATCGAGGAGTTGGACGAGTGGGGTTTCGATTGGCTCTGTCCTACTAACCTTGAACCTGAGCCTCTACCAGATAGGAACACCTTTGTAAGCTCAGAATTAACATTTAGGCTAGATCCCAGTCAGGCTGCTGAATATACAACATATGATTTATTCTATGGTGGAACTCATGATCTAGAATCTCATTCAAACTTTGATTTTCGCAAACTCTTCGACGATCTCGAATCTGACCATAACATCGGAGAAAATCTGCCTCCTGATTATAACATGTCAATCTTCTTTGAAGCCACCTGCTCCACAGATACAGAACCAATCAAAACCCGTTCCCCATCCCGACCCGCAACCGGACTCAATTTCTATTCTGATTCACCTCTCACTGAGCCGATTGCAGATGATTCAACTCCATATCTATACCGGGTATCGGACACTGATCAGACCACAAATCAGGAGCCTCCATCCTTTGACCGTCCCTGTAGGGATTCCACACCTTACATTGATTATTTTTTGGAACCCTACCCCCACCAGGCTGATTCGACTCAGCCCAAACTCGAGTTTTCACTTCCATATCTATCAGAACATCACTGCATTTGGTGGGTCCCACATCTGCTAATCTACATCTATCAACCCACCAGACTTATTGGGTTTGGGCTGCATCATCAGCCCACTGATCTGAACAAGTACCTGGTTGGACCAACCAGGCTCTTAATCAAGGTGCTTGTTTTCCAAAAATCCATTGATTTGACCACTCCCTCTCCACCCCATTTTCCGCTCAGCTGAAGGCATTAAATTTAGCGCTTAACGGGAGGCAACCCGTCATCTCAAAAATAGAGACCCGTCTGATTATCCGTCTGTACTCCACGTCTATTGCATCTTGAGTTCAGCCTTAGATAGTTGATCCCACCTCTGGTACACGTATCAGAGCTTAAAATCGTTCGCATCAGTCATTCCCGACCCATTCACCCACCCGATATATCCTGTTCTAAGCCCCTGACCTCAACACTAATTCCCACCCTCTGTTTACAATGAGGACATTACAAAACTTAGGCATGGGGGTGTGATAAAGTGCATACATACAAAACCAAGAAAAAAAATCAGAAGGATTCTCACAAAAAATTCACATATGTCAAAAACACAAAAAATTGAAAAATTACGAAAAAGAACAAAAAAAAAATTGGGGAGGGAGGAAATGTTGTGAGCCATATAATCATAAGGAGGAGAAAAAGAGCAAAAATGAAGAAAGGAGCACAAAAGGAAAAGAAAAAGAAAAAGTCATTAGTAAAAGATTAAGGAATTAACTGAAGTTCTAGACCAGATCAAGAAAAGAAACAAAAGAAAAAGTGCTAAGGAAACATAACAAGAGATTAGCGGGGAACGAGCCTGCGACATGGAGACCCGAGCCAGCGAGCCTCCTTTCTATCCTCTCAATGATGGGAACCCACTCCTGTGCGGTCATCCTCCTGTCAAAAAGCGGTAGTACGGAATCAGCTCTCGACCGGGAAGAAGCTCTCGACCGAATTATGAATAACACGGAAGGAATTAACTGAAGTTCTAGACCAGATCAAGAAAAGAAACAAAAGAAAAAGTGCTAAGGAAACATAACAAGAGATTAGCGGGAACGCTGGTCTTAGGCCTTTTGGGCTAGTATCTTTAGCTTAAAAATTCACGTATCCGTTAAAATCTGGATAATCCTCAAGAGGTTGAGGAAAATGTGAAGCTTGAGTATTAGGTCTAAGGCTTAGGAAGTATTCGGCCTCGTTAATTGACCTCCGGTTTGCGGGATTCGGTAACCTAAGCACCCCAAATTCACACACAGTCTGGTTCAGTGCGCATAAAACATCCAAAACACGCAAGAGCGTTTAATATTCTGAAAAAGTCACCTAGATTAGGAGCGGCCAATCAACACAAGTTGATTTGGACGAGTTCCCAGCGCGGAGAGGCGGGAAATTTCCCTCGAAGATGCGTAACAACATATCATCTCCTCGGTGCTTGTCTCTTGGGATATTTAAATATCCTACTGGGGGCATGTAAGCACTCTGCTGGTTCAGATACCATGGGTGGCATTATCACGAAATGTCAATCGCCAGGGTCTGAATTCGGCCACGGAACGCCATGGGCGGGATTATCTCGAAATCTCGAAAGCCAGGGTTCCGGGGGTTGCCATGGGCGGGATTATCTCGAAATCTCGAAAGCTAGGGACCTTTGAGGATTGATGATGGGGACGAGGAATCCGATACAGACCGTGTTGAGAAGCTAATCCGAAGCTAGAAATAAAAAGAAAAGAGAGAGAAAAGCTCTCCAAACAAATAAATCCTCTATCTCTCTCCTACAAAAAAATGCACTGCAAATTGAACTTAGGCTAAAAATGTCTCAAGCACGGGTGCTTTAACCGCGGAGTCCAACAAACCCTAGGTTAGTTTCTGTGGGCCGTAGAAACCTTTGCGGAGGACTGAGGCTAAAGCAGAACAGGTCCGGATTTTGGTTGGTACTTGAGTACCTCTAGGCCTATTGTCGGCATTCCCACCTAATCACAAAAGAAAAGGAGAAGCCCTTATCATTGTTGACTGACATTCAGGGTCTAGAACGGAAGTTAAAACTTTGAAATTTTGCTAAGGGACTAGCAAAAGCTAGGCATGGGGGTATGATGAGAGCCTCATCATGAGCCATAACTAGCTCATTTTGACCCAATAAAGAAGATAAAAGCTCCTACATAACCTAGAAGAAGGCCTAACTGAAGGAACAAGTGCTCTGAGAAAAAAACATGAAATAAAGGTTAAAACTGCAATTTTACCATTGCAGTACAAAAATGGGATTTCTCAGAGGCAAAACATAGGTCAAATGGTCTAAATGAGATAAAAAGTTGGTTGAGTCAATCAGAAATGGGTTCATGTGCAACCTAAGAACTAAATGACACTTGGTAACCCTAAAACAGACCCGCTTAAATTAACAAGGTTCCGATCAGAACAAAAAGCAAGTAAACCCTCTACAAATCATGGAAAAATATACTCTATGGTTTAGAGCACTTAATTTGGCCTTTGGAACCTAGTTTGACCTAGATTAGGGTCCTAGCTCTTCAATTAACCTAATTTGGGTTTTTACGCAAAATGTACAGTCAAACGAGGTCAAACCTAAAATCCAACTTCACCATTGGATTCCTTAGGTCCAAATTAGGTTTGTACCAAAATTTGGACCTAAGGAGAGGTCATCTTGACCTACTTTGCAATTTAGTACACCCAAATCATAAATTGGTCCCTATCTTTTGAATACCGTTGCAGAGAACCCCCTAGGTTCTTCGCCTCCTTTGCAAACCGGTCCTGCCGCCATTGCTAGGGCAGAATCGAGCTCCGGCGAGGTTCGGAGAGGGATTGCTCTCTAATCCCTCAGAGATTCCCTCCCAGAAATGGAAGGAGGATTCTCTGAGGAATTCCCTTCCTTATAAAGTCAATTACAATCACTGGTGTGAACCCAATCTCTCGTGCGAACGCACGAGAGATTTGGGTATCCTAACTCCTTTCCATCTCCGGCGACCAACCTCAGGCAATTACGTGCCCTTCACGCCCTGCACACCCAGTCCAGCGCCTATATAAGAACCCACAACTCCGGCCGAAGGGACTCAGCTTGATTTGGCCGAGTTTCCCCCTTCAATTCCTCTCCTCCTGCCCGGCCAAAAACCCCCAGTAAGCTCCGGCGAGCCCCCCTCCCCTCCCTCTTCGCTCTGCCACAAAACCAGTGGCAGAGTTAGCATCCTGACCTCCCTCCGCGTCGCGCAGTACCAGCGCACGCCGCCTCAGCCCCATCGTCGCCGCCGTTCTCCCCCCACTGGGCGTCATCTTCTCCGGCGACAGCAGGTACTGCTGGCCGCCTTCCATCCCCTTTCGTCCTTACAATTAGGTTAGAACTCCTCTCCATCCTATCCTCTCTCTTTCCCCCTGTTATCTCATCTGATTACCCCTCGACCGACGCTGACCACCCTCATCTTCCACATCACCGATCGATCTCCGGCAAGCCGCTTTCACCATTCCAGCCCCCCACCCGGCTCGCCAACCACCTCGTGAGCTTCGCCTCACCACCAGGAACTCGCTCCACCTCACAACTGCCACACCAGACCTCTACAAGCACCCCCCGACCAACCCACCATCTCCGGCCACAGGTTGACCTAGGCGCACACGCCTAGGCCGACCGACGACCTGCAGCATCACCCACCGCCTTCGCCGTGATACGGCGAAGGTTTCCAGCTATTCTAATTGGGCCAATAGGCCGTTCTGTGGAATCTCAGGTGAACGCCCCGGCCGCCATTAACAGCCGAAGCAGCAGGAAGCTTGGAGCAGCAGCAGGCATCAGGCTTCCCAGGCGGCAGGTGCAGCAGGCTCTCGCAAGTGTCGCGAGGTGACTGGGTTCAGCGAGGAGCACCAGCAGGGCCTTCAGCGTGGGCAATTGCACACGAGAGTCTGTGGGCGCGCGTGAGGGAAGGACGAAACCTTCAGTCCCACATCGTGGGATTACAAACCTCAGGTACACTATAAATTGTTTTTGTGATATACTCTTATCGCCTCAGTAAGCACAGGGGTGAGGTCCCTCACTGACCCCACCTGCCTCGTCCGCGGCCTGACCACGCGGACTTGGCGGATCCGACCCAACCTAGACCTACGCACTCCTCGCGCATCACACCATCTTCAGGTGCGCCTGGTCCCGGGTACGATCCGACCCGATTATGCATGTGGCTCTGGGAGAGCAGCTCAGAGTGGATTGCTTGAGAGTGAGAGACGCACGGGTAGAGGGAGAAGGGTTAGGTTTTGCTCCTGTGCAGGCAGGCTGATCGCAGGAGAAGGACTTGGCCGCTGCAGAAGAGAGAAGCAAGGCAAGACCACATAAGAGAAGACTAAGAAGCAAGGTAGAGAAGAAGAAAAGAAAGAGCAAGGCAGAAGCAAAAGACATGGGATATCAAAAGAAGGAAGAAAAGAAAGGCTTCGCAAGGCAGAAAGAAGAAGGATAATCAAGAAGAAAAGGTAAAATACTTTTAAGACGTCTGATCGCAAGATCAGACATCCAATTTCATACTTTTGTCCTAGTAACTTTTAATTGCGTACATTCACATTTGAATTGATATTTTGAGTAAATTAAAGTGTTCAATTACATTTTGACTAGTATTAAATTCCATTTGCTCCCTGTGTTCGACCTCGGATACTCCGATTTTCGAGTAATAAAAATCTTTATTTGTTTTGAACGCTTTAGCGGCTATATTACAACGCGATATTATCTTTTAACAAACCGCACAAAAGCGCGATAACAGACACCTAAGGGGTGGTTATGTGTGTTGGAACCCCTTGATATTGGTGCCAAAATGGCTTCTAGAAGAGGGTCTAAGTTGGCGCCAAGAAGGATTCTAGAAGGGGGGGTTAGGTGGATGGCTAGGATGGCTTATGTGGGTAGGTGTAGGGTGGATTAAGGGCTGAAAGTTGGCGCCAATATAGAGGTGGTTAGGGGTAGTTTTTGGCGCCAACTTAAGGTGTCTTTTGGTGGTGATAATGGGGTGAAGGGATGGCTAGGAGGTGGCGCCAACTTGAGTAGGGTAGCTAGCTTAGGTAGGCTTAAGTTGGTGGAGCTAGCTAGGGTTGACTTTGAAGGTGGTGGATGGCCAAGGAGCTGGTTGCTAGCTAAGCTAAGCTAAGCTAAGCTAGCTTAGCTAATGGAGGAGTAGAGGAGAAGGTGTTGGAGCTAGGGTTTGGAGGGAGGAGCTGAGGAGGAGAAGTCAGGAGCTGAAACTGGAGCTGGCTGGCTGCTGCTGAAGAGGCTGGCATGGAGCTACTCTAGCCAGCTTAGCTTGCTAGTTCTTTGCTAGCTGCTAAGCCAAGCTAAAGTGAGCTGGCTTGTACCACAATGAGATAAGGTGAGCTGGGTCTGGTGCTCCCGAGGAGGGTCAAGCTGGTTGAGGCAGCTAAGGTAGCTTAGCTCAACTGAGTTGAACTAAGCTAAGTCCCCGGGAGCTGGACTTGAGCTTCCTGAGCTGGGATGAGTTCTTCTTCAGCTGGCTGGAGTTGAGTGGAGCTGGATGTAGCTGGATCTGAGCTGGGGTGAACTCCTGTCAACTCAGCTGAGCTAGCTAGAGCTCCCTGTGGACTAGTGGGAGTTGAGATGTGCTAGACTCAGCTAAGTTGAGTTGGATTTGACCTGACTTGAGCTAGGGTGAGCTCTTCTTCAGCTAGCTGGAGTTGAGTGGAGCTGGATGTAGCAGGATCTGAGCTAGGGTGAACTCCTGTCAACTCAGCTGAGCTAGCTAGAGCTCTCTGTGGACTAGTGGGAGCTGAGATGAGCTAGACTCAGCTAACTTGAGCTGGATCTGAGCTGACTTGAGCTAGGGTGAGCTAAGATGAACTCTCATGAGCTACCATTCAGCTGAGATTAGCTGAATGGAGCTGAATGGAGCTGGGATGAGCTAACCCTAGTTCAAGTAAGCTAGGTTCCAACTGTGGTGAGCTGGATCAAGCTGAGTTCCAGCTAGTCTGGGTTTCTCCTTCACCATTTGCCTTCTTGAGTGCTAGGGTTTTAAGGATCTGTGTATCTGTACATCCCTAACACTCACAAAAACACATTAAAAAGACAATAAAAAAAATGCAATGCATGCCTAACCTAATTTATGCCTAAATGCAGCCCAAAAACCCGTTTGCAGAGTAAAATCCTAAGAGCTAGGTTTGTTTTAATGCATAAGAATGATGATAAACTGGTGTTTATCACAGTGCATAAGAGGAATTTCTCACATTAGCTTATCGCCTCAAGTAACTCCGAGGGTGAGGTCTTCACACACCCCTCACGCTTTGAACCAATTACCCACCTAACCCGAACACACCTTGGCTACTACCCACACCGGTAGCCCTGGTCCCAGGTGCACTCATACCCGATTACCCGAATGCCCGGTTGCCCTTGCGAAAGAGAAGAGAAGAGAGAAAGAGAGAGCACGGGGTCAAGGGGATTTTCACTCTCACCAGCACTTGTGCAACACTTAGTCACAAGGAGAAGAAAGACTGAGAAGATAGAGCAGAGCAGAGAAAGAAGAGAAGAAGAGGCTGAAGAAGAAGACAGGCGGAAGAAGAAGCTAAGAGAAGGAAGAAAAGAAGAACTACAGAGCCCTCTTGGCACTGTAGTAGTGGACACTTAAGCTGTCATGTTGTAGACTCTGTCATCTGATAGTGCACTATGCACTAAAGCTTGTGTGGATTTAAAGTGGTTGATACTATTCATTTATTTAGATCATTAAGTAATTTTTATATATGTATCTAAGCTAATAATTGGTGATTCAAGTCACCATTATTTTGCCTTAGATGTCTTTTTGCCTCATTAGATTCCTCATATACTCATGTTATACATTGCATATTAGTTTTTGAGTAATTAATTATACTCATTTATATTAGTTGTTGAGATTAGTGCATGAATTCAATATTTGCTCCCTATGTTCAATCTCGGATACTCTTTTGAATTTGAGTAATAAATTGTATTTGTTGATTGAGCAATTTAGAGGATACTACAATGAAAGCATATTTAAATCCCCTCATTCTCGCTGACTCAACATTTTGGTGCCATTTCCGAGGAGCAACGCGTAATTCACTGCTATTCTCTTGCTATATTTTGATTATATTTGAGCACTAACTTGCCCTGTTTGATTTCTTGTGATTTAGCAAGATACTTCAAGAGGTGATATTTTGCGCAAATCAACTACTCCAAGGCAGGTAACTTTTCTATTCTTCCCTAGTCAACCTCCTAATCTTGGGAAGATGAAAAAGGAAACAATCAATTAGGAATCACCTGTCTTATGTTTATAGTAATCATCATTTAAAAAGGCAAGTGTCCTGATTTGCAAACAAGTTTCATATCTGATTGAAGCTTGAGCCGATTCTGTCTAGAAATTCCCTACCTTATTTGCCTATACCTATTAGAGACTACCCTTAAATTCTAAATCACTTTGGGCTAACATTTTTCTTACTTGAAGCCCAAGGTGAACAAGTTAAGATCAAATTGGATGCAGAATAGAGCCAATTAGGGTTCTGAAGTGATAGTTCACATTTTCTTACATAAAAGGATATAACCCTCCCACATTTGTGTGCTACTCAAGCCCTTGGTTGAAAAGATCTAATCAAGAAAAATCCTAAAAATCAGGCTCTAAATTCACTTGAATCTTAAAACCCTTGGACCTTGAGAGTCAATTCAGGGCGATTTCTAGGTCTTGACCTTAATTTCATTTTGCCATCTTTAGGGCAAGTCAGGTGAAGTTAGTCTACCTAGTAGGCCAACCAACCTCCAAATTAGGTCACAAGTCAAATTAACTTCTAATCAAGTGGAATTAAAGGCACAAATTAGGACTTAAAATTGGTAGACATAAGAGGTCAAGCTATCCATTCTGGTCTACCTAGACCGTTAGTGACAAGGCAGGTCAGGTGGGGGAAACCCTGTAACTCGTGGGGATGCTCTACTGTGTAGGGGTCATTGCGGGACTCTCTCTTCCTAGTTGCCCAGGTAATTCTCAAGTGAACAACTTTTTGATCCAGGGGTATCATCCGCCCCGAACATCTATAGTGATCCAAAAATCTTTGAGTGCATTGATTGGGTCAAATTTCTCATCCAGTCCCTCATCTTTTCTATTAGAGTACATACGCAGATCTTCTTGGGAATTTCTAATTTGATTTGATCAACTACAATCTAATCTTGAGTTTGATTCTACATCCTGATTCCACCACTTGATTCAAAAATGCAACTTGGCTATATAGGAAAACTGTTTAGGAAACCTCAGTCCCAAATGAGCATGAAAGAAAAGATAATTGAGAATGCTTATAGAAACCATGACGAATATTGTAAAAGGGACATTCAAGATAAATTCAAGAAAACAATGAACCACATTTCGAACCGTATGGAGATAATATGGATACAACTAAACCATGGTTCAACCTAGGATGATCTCTTAGCAGAACACATGGAATTGGTGAAATTACATAAGAATGATTGTCTGCAATATTGGACAAATCCTTCAGTTCTAGAAGAACTCCAGAAAATTTTGGGAAAATAGGGAGAATTTCTGAATAAATTATCTAGATCCATCGATCAAAAATACCCATCAGTAGTTAAGATGATATCTTGGAGTAATTCCAGTAATCCATGAAATTTCCCAAATTTTGGATTTGGTGATCAAGCTTGTTATGACCCCCATCCCAAATGGAATCTGATTCAAATTACGAACAAATTGACATTCCTGATCTTGAGACAGGTTGGGAGGATACAATTACAGGTGTTTACAATTTTAAGCCAGCCCTAGAAAATCAAGAGCCTGGTTCACCAAGCTTAGATTTCCCAAACACCTGTGATACTAAGATTGAATCAGAACCTCTCGAGGGTGTAAATTCCATCCCTTATTCTGATAAGGTGACTCTTGAGAGTAATTCTGACATCCTTGTAGAGCCCAACCTAGATTCTAGTAATCCAACTTACACCCTTAACCTAGAATCTGAATTTAAGCCTTATCGGGATGATTACAAGGCCCCGTGCGATGGAAATCTAATTTTGAATCTGGATTATGATTCTGGGCCTGTATATGATGAGTGCACCTCTCCATCCTCCTTAGAGATACAGATTGATTTTTCGAAAGTCACGCCAATCTATGATACAGAACTGAGGAGTTGGAAGGGCTAGGAATCGATTGGGTTTTCTCTACAAACCAAGAACCCGAGTCCATGCCTAATAGGGACACCTTTTTGAGTTTGAATTTTGAAATTAGATTACATCCAAGTTAGGTTGCTGATTGTTCATCTCCTAATTTATTCTATGGTGGAACCTCTGATCCCTAATTAGCTTCAGAACATGATTCTCGCAAGTTCTCCAACGATTTCGAATATTACCTTGATTTTGGAGAACTATTGTTTCCTAATGACTACGAGCCAATCTACTACCTCAGCATACATGATCCATTCTTCGACTCTAATTCTGAGGTCCTTGATCCCGAGATCATCGATTCAAAATCAGGTTCCACTGAGAAGGAATCATTCCTTTTTTATCCTCAAGAATCAGAAACAGTAATTGCTGAGAGTGTCTGCAATCCAGAGTTCGAATCTTCCTTGACTCAGATTTCCATAACCCTCTAAATTCTCTTCAAGCATTTACATTTGGTTTTGATGACCATTATGATGGCTCTCTAGATCAACCTACCTTAGAATCCTTCCTAGAAGAGTCCTCACACACAATTTTTATTGATGCCACCTCTTCTACACATACAAACCCTTCCAAAACCCGTTCTCAACCTCGACCCGCAACTGGACTCAATTTCTACTCTGATTCTCCTCTCGATGAGCCGGTTGCACATGATTCTCCTCTACATTTCAATTCGGGTTTCGGACTTCGATCAGATTGATAATCATGCCCCATCCTTCTTTGATAACTCTCATAGGGACCTCACATCCTCCATAGATCTATTCTCTTTTGAGGATCCCTACTCTTACCAGGCTGATTAGACTCAGCCAAACCCTAGTTTTACACTTCCACATCTACTTGAGCTCCATAGCATATGGTGGGTTCAGCATCTACTGATTCACATCTATCAATCTACCAGATTGATTGGGTTTGGGTTGCATCATCAACCTGTTGACTTGAACAAGCACCTAGTTGGACCAACCAGGCTACTGATTGATTGCACATCAATCATGCAACCTAAAACACATGAATTGAGCTAGATTCTAGCATAAATTCGAGTCAATGCATGCATAAGCATTGTAATTCGCATACTAGTTAGTTTATTAGTTAAATTATAATATCATCATTTTATGACCTAAAAGAGGGATGATTTTAATCGCAGATGATTTGAAGCCACAGATGTCAGATCATACCAGACAGATCTGATCAGAACGACGATAGAAACGAAGAAATTTGAACCAAACACAACAATGGAGAAAGTGCGGGTTCGAACCTCAGGTAAGTACCCGTACTTTAGATTACTTAGATTTAGGATTTTCTTGAACCCTAGGATTAGCTAGAATTTGTTTGCTTATTTAAAAAAAAATATATTTCTCTTGATTTCAGGCTGAAATAAAACTTTATCTTAACAATTCAATTCCCGAAGATCTACACGACCAAAAATTCTCAACTCTTTATTAGACATAGCTTTCAAAGTCAGGAACAACATAGCCAAATTTCACAACAATCATAGTTATAGAAAAATTTTAAAAATTCGTGCACTAATCTGTTATCAATATGGATTTTGTTCCTAATTTTTCAAAATTCAAAATATCATAGGAATTTTTATATAACTCCTATTAAAGTAAAATTTATGGCACTGAATTTCTGAGAAAGTCAAGAATTTTAGAAAATTTTGAGAAAAATATTTTTTGCTTATTTGGTTGCACAGATTATCTGATCACAAACTAGGGTTCAAAATAGACTGCAAAACCCCCAGTATAGTTTAAATCTGAAAAAATAGAAAATGTGCATTAAAATTCTTTAAAAAACTATTTCATGAGTGCCTAGTTAGTGGTGCAAGAAGACCAATTGATTACATTGCTTGGGTAATGATCGCTTGGCTTTCACTCAACTTGGTAATTAAGTTAATTTTACTTAATTAAGAGTAGAAAAAGTCACTTAGGTTAACTCGAAATTGTGTCAGTTGTGTAGTATAGGGTCAAATTAACCTAATATTTTAGAAATTTTTACTGGTTGAGTCCAGGTCATTCGCTGGGAGGTATAGTTCGTTTTAAATTCACCAATTATCTTTATTTTCTTTCTAAGTTTAGGAGGTATATTAAAGTTAATTTTAAGAGCATGAATTTTGCCAAAATATTTAAACTATAAAGAATATACAAAATTCCATATGAAAAACATATTTACTCAAAATGATGTACTTTATTAAGAAGTAAGCATGTTTGTTTTCTAATTTTATTTCAAAGAAATTAAGGCAATAAGGGTTTTGTTATTAATGCATGCCTTATTACAATTAAAACAAATTCATACAAAAAGAAATTAAAAATGATGAAAGTAAAACACTTTACTTCTTCAGCCTTTCTCTTATTATTTCTCCTTTCTCTCTCTCTCTTTCTTTTTGATTCTCTATCTCGAGCTCTCTTTCTTACCTCTCTTCTTCTGTTCTGTTCTTGCCTTCTCCTTCTCTTCCTGCCTGTTATTCTCTTCCCGTGAGCTTTCTTCTTTAGTTCCCATAGTCTTCTTCTTCTTTTGCTCCTTAGTAGTGTATGTTCTCCTTTCTTTCCTTAGCCTTCAGCACTTAGCTTAACCTTAACCTTCAGCACTTAACCATCGGCTCCTCTTTCCTTTGGACCATCAGTTAAACCAGGTCTTTTTACTTTTTAACCAAAAATTATTTTATTTGCGGTGAGGTCCTTTCGAGGATACACAACACCCTGAGACCAGGGTGGGACCAGACCCTACTCGGTCCTCGCCTGATTTCATTTAGGTTCGATTTTGATTTATTTATCGGTTCATACTTTTGAGCCAATCCGGCTCAACTAGCCTCCCAGGCCTCGCCCACCCAGGGCACACTCGCTCATGCCCACTCAAGCGCACACCCGCAGACACACAAGCCCGCACACACACATACACATGCTTAGATAGGTTTAAATGCTCAGATCAGTAACCGGTGCGTCGAGCGTTGACGACTGAAGCGCCGGGGTAACAAATCAGTTTTATTCACAGGCACGCGCTCAGAAACTGACTATGTGGGACTATGTTCCCCCTTTCCAGACCCAGCTTCAAATGATCATATCTCCCAACTCAGAGCTCTGTTTCAAGTGATTTAAAGTTTGTTAGAAAGCTCTAAGGTAGATCTACACAATTGCATGGTCAATTTAAGGTTTAGAGGATGTTTTCCTCTACAATTTGAAGAGTGAAATCAGGGGTTCCTACGGGTTAAAAATTGTTTGGAAGTGGAAATTATCTTCACAAAGTCCTAAGATGGACTTTTCTCTCTTAATTAAAGGTCAGTACAGGTTCTAAATATTACTCTACATCTACTAGAGTAAGTTTTAAGCTTTCAAGACCTTCAGGAACAACAGAAAACTTTTGACTTCTCTGAAAGCTTCAGAGATCGAAATTTCAGACTTGAAATGGATAGATAGACACAAAAGAACATTACTAATCGATTTAAACAAGTTCTAAGGGTTGTAATTGACTTATCTAGGCAGGATTTAGAATTAAAACTTGTCAAAATGCTTCTGCTGTTAGTTTGTGTTCGAAAATAACCCAAACAGACAGGAATTAAAATCCTATCAAAATACATGTTTGAGCTCAGTTAAATCTCTCTAAAACCATCCAACAGGATCTCAGAGTCTATTTAAGCTTCTCAATTCATGCAATCATGCTCAGATTCAGAATATCAAACTCATGTTTGACTATAAGGCCTCAAGTTTTGACTTTCTGATTGAAACCTTTTCACGTGAAATTAAAGCCTAAATTAGAATCCTTTCAACCTCTGGAATTTGCTCAGCCCTTTTAATTGGTGTTCTAACCAATATTCCTAGATTTTTAGGCTCGCCACCTGAGCTCCAAAAGGTGCTTGTTTGTCAGAAAGATTCAGAGGTTGTTACAATATTCTAGGATCCTTAAATGCGTCTTAGATTTCTTTGTGAGACTTCTCCAACTCCACTAAAGTTGGAGAAGATGAGCCCTCAATCTGAGCTCCAGTTACTAAATCCTCAATTAAACATCTGCAAATTAATCAGTGATCGTTAAATCATTGATCTGGAGCTTCTCAATGAATTCTAAAGGCTGAAGCATAGATTTGGCTCGCTGGAGCTCACTGGAGATCCGGTGAGTCCAGAAAATGTGTAAATTGTGTACAGATTGTTTAAACTTGCCATTTTTAATCTAAAAGGGTTCCTGAGGTTGCAAGGAACCTCATAATCATATTTAATTCGTCATTATTTCATTAGAGTTAAGATTTGACAGTGAATTTGTTTCTTTAAAAATTTGATTTGAATTAAGCTCAGGACTTGTTTTACCACTTGATTGAGCGGTTAAAACAAGTCAACAGATAATAGTAGTCATAATTGTATAGTTAATTAATAGCTTCAACTGCTCCTGAGCTTTCATTGACAGCGAGCTCAGGAAGTTAATTAAAATTGGGCGTTTAATTTATATGTGGTAATTATACTTATTACAGTGTCGATTAGAGTCCATAAGTGATGGATAGATGATGACAGACCCAGTGAAGGCAGAGTTAGGCCCACTACTATCTCCATGGATAGTGACAGTTGTCGGTGGAGGTGGAAGTTGTTTTAGGCAATTAGGTGATCAATTAAGCGATTAAGTGGATTAGAAATGGTCGTGGGAGATAAAGGAAAGTGATTAGCGAGTTAAGAGGACAAGATTAAGGCTCTGGCGAGCTCAAGGAGCTCGCCGGAGTCGAAGAAGATGACAACTAAAATATCACATTAACTCTAATCTAACTAGCTATCTAACTAGCTAAGCTAACCTACTCCTACTCCTACTCCTAATCTCCTGTTACCTAGACGAAGGGGTCAATAGGGTTCCGCTAAAGGTTCATATCTGACGACAAAATCAGAGGGTGAAAGAAAGATCTCCGGCGGGCAGATTTGAGGTGAAGCAGAGGATTCCTTGGGTCGGCGCCTGTGTCAGAAACACGGCTGACCACGGCAGATCTCCTCGGCTGATTAAGATGGACGGAGGAAGTTGGAAATTGAAATGGAAAGTCACCGAAGTTTTGGACGAATAGCCTATCAAAGTTGGCTGCAGTGTTAGAAGAGGGAAGGGAGCCAACTTGAGTGAAATCAAAGGGGTCAGGGGGTATTTATAGTAGTTGGCAGTGAAGAGAATGGCGGGGTCTGGCCGAAGAAGGAGCTTGAGGAGCTTAACCACCGGTGTCGTCTCTGACGACGGTGAGGTTATCTCCAACTAGAAATTAG
Source organism: Thalassia testudinum (assembly GCA_037157565.1). Classification (NCBI taxonomy): domain Eukaryota; kingdom Viridiplantae; phylum Streptophyta; class Magnoliopsida; order Alismatales; family Hydrocharitaceae; genus Thalassia; species Thalassia testudinum. The sequence continues at coordinate 4,359,761 of JAZHRO010000080.1, forward strand.
GATTTTCGGTTAATCCAGACCGGTGGATGAAGAGGAAGTGGTGAGTGCAAGCTGCAAGAGCTTGGACAAAGAAGGTTGATGTCGGTAGGGAGGTGATCATGCAGTGGCATGACTCTCCGTCGCCAGCCGTTCATTTGGCTGAAGAAGAAGAAAAAGAAAAAGGAAAGGGACTTAAATGTAATGAATCTTAAGGAGCTTTGTGAGAAATAAGGACCCGACTGTAATGAATTTTAAGGACCAAAATGTAAACTTAGGTTTTGAAGGTTTATTTTAACTTAGATCTTTTTCAACTTTTTATATATGTTAGTAAACAAGGTAAATATTATATTTTCACTTTGAATTTAAATTTTTGACCTTTTTAGGTTAATTTATTAGATTAAGTAAAATTACTTAAGTTATTTTATACTTGGTATACATTATATTTAAGTTACTTAACTTATTAATTAAGGGAATGATTAATATGATTTCGAGTCCAATTATTAATTAAATTCTTAATAATGTTAATTGGATGATAAAATTCCATTTTTAACTTATTTTAAGGTCCTTTACTAAATATCTCTTATTCTATAATTAACCCTTATAAACTCATAACCTTAGCTAATTAACTAGGAAGACTAGTTAATTAGGGGTAATTAGAGATCATGATGAGTGCCTCATCATACCCCCAAGCCAAAGTTTTGCTAGTTCCTAGAAAAATTAACTAAGACTATGATGATTTAAAGCACTTGGGTTTAAATTATAATAAATAATAACTATGTAGAGGAAAGCTTAGGTCAGAATTTTTTAAGTTTAATATAAATGATTAATGTATAAAGCACTTGTGAAAATTTTCTTACTTAGATTTATACTTATAACATTTTCAAAACACACTTAAAACAATTTGTAAGCAAGAATTTTACTCTGAATTAGAATTCTTCAAAAATCTCTTAATCTTTGTAACTATTCTTAACTCAAATTAGAATACAAAGTGTTTTAAGAAAATAAAACTTAAGAATTGAGAATTAAATTTTAACTCAAAAACTCAATAGATTTAAGTCAATCCTTTGTTTATGATACTTGACTTTTATCAGTATAAGTTTAAGCAGATTAACCAGATACTCATTATTAATCAAACTTAGAGTGGTAAAACTCTAATTTACTAGCCTACAACACCAAAGAATAACTTCTAGACCTAGGATTTTGTCAATTCTTCTCCTTTAGGTCTCAACTTAAAATCTTCAAAACCCAATTTCTTAGGCTTCATTGCCCAATACCAAGGTTCAGTAGCTATGATTTTAAAACATCTGTGCTTAGTGAAGAGAACTGTCCTAAAGGCATCCAAAGTTGCAAAAATCCAGATCTTAAGACATCAATTTCCAATCCCAATTTTTCCAATTCAAGCCTTTGGCTTGACCTTACTCAGGTTTGGTTGCTTTCTCCTCACTACTTTTCTATCCTGAGGTCAACACTTTTTGTGTATATCTCCCCAGTGGACCACTAGGTCTCTTATTCCTAATATTTTTTTCTCCATATTTTTTACACTTTTTCTATAGGTTAGAACACCCATTTGTAGCGAGGTGTTCTTTTTTATTTGATGGAAGGAAGGATAGCATCCATTTGTATTGAGATGCCTTTATTTATTATGTGGAAAAAACTGCATAAGCACCCATTTTTAACAAGGCACTTAACTGCAGGGTGTTTTATTTATTTTTCTTCTTTTTCTTTTTTTTCCTTTTCCCCCTTTCTCATTTTTCTTACTAACTTTATTCTCCAAATCCTTTTTCTAGGTGAGTGGCACATCCTTCACCCTTTCAAGAACCGCGCCGCAGAAATCCTTGGACTAAAGAGGATTCAAAACTGATCTCTTAACCTCTGTGTTTTCGCGATCTCAGATGTCAACAAGACAATTCTATGTGTGTGAATTTAAATGTTTAGGTTACTTAGCTCTCAAACCAGAGCTTGGATAACAAAGCCCTTTACTCTCAAGTTCTTCAAATTCTTAGTTTGCTCCTATAGGATCCGTCAAGACAAAATTTACCAAATCTATGATTATCTTTAGCTTGTAAGTTTTGTAAACTAAAATTCTACTAACTCTCTATTTAATTAACTCTAAATATCTGGTCTTTTACTTAACTTTATGATAAAATCAAATTTTCAAAAAGCAAAAGGATTACTTAATCTAATTGATTAGAAAGTTATAATTTAATTCCAAAACTTAAGTTTAAATCTTAACACACTTAATTTCTTAATTCAAGGTAAGAATAGAAAAACAAATCTTTAAAAGATTTAAAAGATTCCTAATTCAAAAAAAATCTTATTTTAAAAAAAAAAAATTTAAACACAAAAGTGTGTTTTTACAAAATGTTTAAGTAAAATCTAATTAAGAATTAAATTCTCATAAATATTTAAATATAATCTATATACATTTTAAACTCTCACCTAAAAGAAAATTAAGCTCTTAATTATAATATATATATACTCTTCTTTTCTTCTTTATTAAAAATGAATATACCCCTCTTATTATTTTTATGAATTTTGTTTTTCAAATTTTTGTATTTATATATTTTTATTTTTATGTATATAAGATTTTTCAATTTTTATGATTTTTTTCAAAAAAATTTTCAAATTTTTATGAAATTTTTTAATTTTTTAATTTTTAACATTTTTAAATTTTTTTATTTTTTTAAAATTTCATGAATATTCAATTTTTATGTGTTTTTATTTTTTAACCCACACTTAAAATGAAAATTTCACTTCAACACCCCCCAAGCAAAAATTTACAATGTCCTCATTGTAAGAAGGGTGAAAAGATATTATAGTTTATTTAGTATAAGGTGATGGAAGGAGTCGAATAGAGGAGATTAAAAATCTCTGTGCGGACGATTTCAAGTTTGATTAAAGGTCAGAGTGGTCAGTCGGACTAAATGAAGTAATCAATATGATATGAAGTGAAAATTTTAGAGTAAGTGTAGAGGAAAATCAAAAAGGGTAAAAATAGTAAATAGCTATGTACAAATGTGGTGGATGGATAGAAAAACCCTAGTGGAGCCTGTAACATTCTCCAACAAGTCCCAAAGGATGTGATTCCAAGAAAGGTTCAAGACGTTGACCATTGACTTTGAAGGGTTGATCCTTGGTGGGTTCAGTGATTTCGACAGCTCCATTGTAGAAGACTCTAAGTACAACAAATGGCCCTTACCATTTAGACCTAAGTTTACCAGGGAAGAGCTTCAAACGGGCATCAAATAACAACACCTGACCAGGTGCAAAGGATTTGCGGGAAATGAATTTGTCGTGGAAGGCTTTAAGTTTCTCCTTATACAGCTTTGAACTTTCATAGGAACCATGACGTAATTCCTCGAGTTCACAAAGCTGTAATATACGATTTTTCACCAGCTTTCAAGAGGTCTAAATTACAAGCTTTAATTGCCCAATAGGCCTTGTGTTCAATTTCTACGGGAAGATGACAGGGTTTCCCGTAAACAAGTCTGTATGGTGACATGCCTATTGGTGTCTTGTGGGTAGTCCTATAAGCCCACAAAGCCTCATCTAAATGGGAAGACCAATCCTTCCTATCGGGTTGGATTGTCATTTGAAGGATCTTTTTGATCTCCCAATTAGAGACCTCGGTTTGCCCATTAGTCTGGGGATGATAAGGTGTAGAAATACGATGTGTAACCCCATATTTTCTAAGTAAATGTTTACACTGGGCGTTAATAAAATGGAAACCACCGTCAGAAATAATAGTACGAGGTACCCCAAAATGAGTGAAAATACTCTGTATAAAAGGAATGACAACTCGATGGTCATTTGTGCATGTGGGTATGGCTTAAATTCAACGAGAAACATACTTGACGACAAGTAAAATATAATGGAAGCCAAAAGAAGATGGAAACGGACCCATAAAATCTATGCCCCAAATGTCAAAGATTTCACAGACTAGAATCGGGTTCAAAGGCATCATGCCTTTCCGAGACATGCCACCAAGTGTTTGGCAGCGACTACATGCCTTACAATAAGTCTGAGAATCAACAAATAACATGGGCCAATAAAACCCTCATTGCAAAACTTTTGCAGCGGTCTTTCTACTAGAAAAGTGACCACCACAGGCCTGGTCATGACAAAAAGATAGGATAGAATCAATCTCAGAAGAGGTAACACAACACCTGATGATTTGATCATTACAGAGTCTAAAAAGATATAGATCTTCCCAAAAATAGTATTTGGCTTTTGCTTTGAGTCGTGATTTGCAATTCCCGTCCCAATCTGGCAGGAATTTATGTGTAACCAAATAATTAACGATATCTGCATACCAAGGAAGATCTGTGGATACAGTCAAAAGATGTTCATCAGGGAAGTGTTCTGTGATTGGTGGAGATGATTCAATTGTATCAGAAGGAAGACGGGAAAGATGATCTACAACAACATTTTGCCTACCCACCTTATCACGAATTTCTAGGTCAAATTCTTGCAAAAGCAAGATCCATCTGATTAACCTAGGTTTCATGTCCTTCTTAGATAGAAGGTGTCAGATAGCTGAGTGATCAGAGTATACTATGATTTAAGATCCGAGTATATAAGATCTAAATTTTTCTAATCCAAATACTATTGCTAGTAACTCTTTCTCTGTAACTGTGTAATTCCTTTGTGTCTCATTCAATGTTTTACTAGCATAGTAAATTACCACCGGATTCTTCTCAATTTTCTATCCTAAAACAGCTCCTATTGCATAATCTGATGCATCACACATGATTTCAAATGGTAAATCCCAATTAGGTGGTTGCAAAATTAGAGCCTGTGTAACTCTCTCTTAAAGTTTTAAATGCTAAAATACACTCCTCATTCATCTCAAAAATTGCATCCTTTGTGAGGAGGTTTGTGAGTGGTCGGGCAATTTTTGAAAAATCAAGGATGAATCTTCTATAAAATCCCACAAGCCCGAGAAATGATCTAATGCCTTTGATCGAGTCAGGGATTGGAAGATTTGTAATTTGATTGATCTTGGCTCGATCTACTTGGATACCTCACTTAGATACGAGGTGACCAAGTACTATGCCCTCTGGAATCATAAAATGGCTCTTCTCCCAACTAAGGATAAGGTTTACCTCAATGCATCTTTTTAGAACCTTCGACAAATTATCCAAGCAAATATCAAATGACTCGAAGACTGAAAAATCATCCATAAAAACCTCCATATATTCACCCACCATTTCGGTAAAAATGGCTAACATGCAACGCTGAAAAGTCGTGGGTGCGTTGCAAAGCCCAAATGGCATTCTTCAGAAAGCAAAGGTTTCGAAGGGGTAGGTGAAAGTCATTTTCTCTTGATCTTCGGGATAAATTGCAACTTGATTTTATCCAGAGTAACCATCTAAAAAGCAGAAGAACCTATTACCAGCTAATCTCTCAAGGATCTGATCAATGAATGGTAAAGGAAAATGGTCCTTTGTAACAGAATTTAGTTTTCGATAATCAATACAAACCTGCCACGAATTCGCAATTCGTGTGGGAATGGTTTCTCCATATTCAGTTTTGATTATGGTGAGTCCTACCTTTTTGGGTACCACTTGAATTGGACTCACCCAAGGGTTATTAGATATAGGATAGATGATATCAGCATCAAGCCAGTTGATTATTTCTTTCTTAACGACCTCCTTTAGATTAGGGTTTAGGCATCTTTGAGCTTCTTTTGAAGGTCGTGCCCCATCTTCAATATAGATGCGATGAGTACAAAAATTGGGGATAATCCCGGTGAGATCATGTAAAGTCCACCCAATTGCCTTCTTGTGATCTCAAAGTACTTTGTTCAATTTGGATTCTTGTGATTTAGATAGATGAGAATTTATTATTACAGGATATGTTTGATCATATTCGAGATATACATATTTAAGATTATCAGGAAATGGTTTCAATTCAAGCATAGGAGTAGAATCAATAGCAGGATTTGGGGTGGAATTTTCAATTGTGAAAAGTGATTCAGATTCAGAGTCAAATTCAGGATTGAGTAGAGATTCCAATAACATTTCATTGCGTTGAGGGTATGAGATATCAAAAGATGTGCTCTCTAGTTCTAAAGAACTAATGTCATCCTCAAAAACTTCTATTGATTTTATTTCCTCAATCCATTCACAATCAAATCCACTAGAAGCTCTAAATATATCTAACTTAATTGTCTTCTCCCCAAATTTCAAGTCAATCTTTCCTAATTCACAATCAATGTTGGCTTTTGCAGTAGCCAAAAAGGGTCTCCCTAAGATAATTGGGGTGTCTTTAATGTGTTCGGGTACTTCCATGTCAAGAACAATAAAATCTACAGGGAAGTAAAAATCCCGAACTCTTACAATAACATCCTTCAACATTCCTTTTGGTGACTTAATAGATCTATCAGCTAATTGTAAAGTCACATTGGTAGACTTAAGGTTTTCTATTTGAAAGTGTTTTACCAAAGAGAAAGGAATGAGGTTAATAGAAGCTCCTAAATCTAGGACTCTATTAAAACACTGACCCCCAATTATACAGGAAATAAATGGAGATCCTGGGTCTTTCTTTTTCAAAGGAAGCATACTTGAAATAATAGAGCTCACATGCTCTAAAAGTACAACAGTGCTTCCTTTCTTCGACTTACGCTTAGGAGTACATAATTCCCTAAGAAATCCCGCATAAGTCGAAATGTGTTTGATAGCATCTAGGAGTGGTATATTAATATGTACCTGTTCAAAAATCTTAATCAAATCTTCATCTAATGTAACAGGTTGTTTTTGTTTCCTACTCTTCTTCAAAGCTTCTAGGAATGGGGTGTGGGTTTCCTATTCTACTGAGGTATTATCCTGATCTCGCAAATTAGTGGGAATTGCGGGATCAGGTTCTTCATCTCTTCTAGGTGTAGAAACAGGGGTTAATCTAGATGTACTAGGGTCTTCGGATAGGTTCCTTGGAAAAATTGGATCCCTAGTGGAAGTTCCACGATGGGTTGTAATAGAATTAATACTCGCATGAGAAGAAGAAGCAGTTGAAGAAGAAGATTCTTGTGAATTTTGGAAAGATAGATCATTAATTGATGGTTGATTCGCAACTGATTGTTGTTGATTTGGATATTCAAAATCAAGATTAGAAATAGGTGTATTCAGATTTGGATTCAAGGGTAATTGATTAAGAAGATGGACATGTCCCTGATTAAGATTTTGAACTCCTGGGTGTTGTCTTTGCTGGATATTCCTAGGGTTTGGAATTGGCTGGGATGGAAGGGTCCCTAGTTGACGAGATTCAACTAATTGCATGATTTGACCCCTAAGATCAGCCAATTCTGCCAAACATTGTCGTTGGACTTCAGCAAGAGCTTCAACATTTTGTCATTGGCTCTCAGTCACAGCTCTCAAAATCTGGTCTAGTTGTGAATCTCTATTTGGCCCTATAGGGTTTTGCGAACCCACGTAAAATGGCCTCACATTGTGTTGCTGAAATGACAATGTAGGCGGGTTTTTTCTGGTCTGAGTCGGATATGATGGTCTTTGTGTATGGTCAAACCAAGAAAAATTAGGGTGATTATGCCATCCAGGATTATAGGAATTTGAATATGGGTTTGATCTTGGTGTGTATCCCTGAATGGCATTCAAATCAAGAGGATAAGGCATGTTTTCTGCAATAGGTAAGGGTGGGGAAAAGGGTGGGTAAGATTGTAGGACAAAGGTCCCTCCTTTGGTTGGTGGAGTAGATAGAAAACCCAAGGAAGATGGATCTCTAGAATCCAGATTATTCACAAATTCCCTCCCCATGGGAATTTACGAAACCGGTGAATACGCGGGATTCATAGCAAGTAAAGGCATAAGAGTCTTCATTGTGTTTCTAACCTCATCGAGATGCTTTGCTACGATATCTACTTTGTCCAGTTTTTCTGCAATAATCTCTAAATCCTTTGAACTGGACGGATTACCGATCTCGTGAATGCCCTAATGTGGATTTTGATGATTCGTATTTGCTCCCCACATAAATTGTGACATAGATGCGTTGTTGATCTAGTTTTCCGCCATCCCTTCAAATAATTCTGAAGTGGATTCCACGTCGCGATTTAGAAAATTCCCACCACAAGAGGCATTGACTAGATTGAGAATGCCCTCTTGTAAGCCATAGTAAAAGATTTGCATGAGTTGCCAACGAGGGATGTCATGATGTGGGCATTTCCTTTGCAATTCATGAAAACGTTCCTACGCTTCATGAATTGGTTCTCCTTGGTTTTGATTGAAAGTAGTAATAACTCACCTTAAAGCATTGGTTCGAACAATTGGAAAGAATTTCTTCAAAAATGTAGATTCGAGTTCAGCCCAAGTTGAGATTGGTCTTGCTGTAGTTCTATACCAACATGCTACTTTATCTTTAAGGCTAAAAGAGAACATTTTCATAAGTAGGATTTCCCTATTTTGATTTCGAGGACCAAGAGTTTGGGATAGATTTTTAAGATCTTCTATGTGTTGAAATGGATCCTCGGATCAAATCCGTGAAAGTGGGGGAGTAAACCTATAATGTTTGGCTTTAATTCTGGATCATTCTCCCTAATAGGTATCCTAACATTAGTCTCTACTTGTGCATTAGATGGGTTATAATAATCTCTAAGTAGAGGCCTTGGACGATTAATCGGTAAATCAGGGATTTCAAAACCCACCTCAGGTCGAGGTGAAGGACGGGTTTGAAGAATCTGTAAATTGTTTAAGGATGCTGTTAATAAATTGATTTGCCATGTTTGTTCTAGCATCCTAAGATTCTGGTTCAGGAGCGCCTCATGAACATCAAAAGGTGGCATCTCCCCTTGGCCAAAAGAAGAAGGGATCTCAGGATTAAGATTCTGCATTGGATCCATAGAAGTAGATGGATTAGATGGGAAAACCATTGGTTGCTTATCTGCAACAGACCAAAGATCACCTGTCAAAGGTGGTGCAAGGATCGCCTCCCATCCATAAACGGAAAATAATGTGCAAGTGCACATGCACACCACCAATAAAATAATGGCACAAAAAAAACCCACAAAACAATGCAAAAGACGCGGCTTTTGCTCTTCTTTCAAAGGAAAGAAGAAATTCTTAAGATACGCAAAGTAATTTGATGCAAACAAATAGAGTAACAGTATCAAAATACGCATCCTAATTCGTGTCTACGTAGGTGCGTACCTTAAAGCTCAAAGGTCTAAGGTCTAGGATCGAGACTGCTCACAATTAGCTCCTCGGGGCTCTAGTAGTGAGACAAACTTGTTGATCTTCGACCAAAGCCCTAAGAGGTGCAAATAGGACAGATAGAAAAATAGACTCATGTGACTCTAGTGATCGCGCTGTGTGTGCGATAGCATGCAACAGACGATAGAGATTGAAAAACCCGCATGCATTCCGCAATCAGATTAAGTCATAAATTTTACTTCCTCATTTTAGTTAGTCTTTTAAAAAATATATCAAGTAAACTACAATGGCCGCTTTTTAGATCTTTTCAAACAAAAATATGTGATCTTTTTAAATCTCAGAGGACAGGGATCTACGCGGGTTTTCTCGTGTTTTCCCACTGATGTGAGAAAAATAATTAAAATTCCCGAGTCAGATTTGAATAAACTACTAGCAGGAAATATGCACTCCTAAGAGTGTATGCCTATGTATATGCTACTGCTAGTCAGATAAAGATGTATTTTTTTTTACTTTTTAAATGCAACAATACAAAAGATTAAGAAATACTCACAAAAAGTAAAAACAGCAAAACTGATTCCTGCCTTCTCCTGAGATCACCTGTGAAGGTAAACCTGAAAAGAAGACAGAAAACAAAATAAAAATAAAACAAAAAAAAAATAAAATACAACTAATTAGAACAAAATTTAGTAAAAACAAAAATATATTTACAAAATACCTTCTAATTAGACAATTATCCAACTATTTTTAGTGAATTAAGGATTACCTCCCCGGCAACGGTGCCATTAAAATGATATGTTAGATGAAACAATGCCAAGGAATGTTTTGATGAATGAAATGAGACAAAATATTGCCTCCCCGGCAACGACGCCAATAAAATGATCGCGTGGCTTTCACTCAACTTAGTAATTAAGTTAATTTTACTTAATTAAGAGTAGAAAAAGTCACTTAGGATAACTCAAAATTGTGTCGGTTGTGTAGTATAGGATCGAATTAACCTAACATTTTAGAAATTTTTACTAGTTGAATCCAAGTTGTTCGCTGGGAGGTATAGTTCATTTTACATTCATCAATTACCTTTATTTTCTTTTTAAGTTTAGGAGTTATATTAAAGTTAATTTTAAGAGCATGAATTTTGCCAAAATATTTAAACTATAAAGAATATATAAAATTCCATATGAAAAACATATTTACTCAAAATGATGTGCTTTATTAAGAAGTAAACATGTTTGTTTTCTAATTTTATTTCAAACAAATTAAGGCAATAAGGGTTCTCTTATTAAAACATGCCTTATTACAATTAAAACAAATTCATACAAAAATAAATTAAAAATGATGAAAGTAAAACACTTTACTTCTTCAGCCATTCTCTTCTTATTTCTCCTTTCTTTCTCTCTCTCTTTCTTTTTAATTCTTTATCTCGAGCTCTCTTTCTTACCACTCTTCTTCTATTCTATTCCTGTCTTCTCCTCTTCCTGCCTCTTATTCTCTTCCACTTACCTTTCTTCTTCTTAGTTCCCTTAGTCTTCTTCTTCTTTTGCTCCTTGGTAGTGCCTGTTCTCCTTTCTTTCCTTAGCCTTCAGCACTTAGCTTAACCTTAACCTTTAGCACTTAACCATCGGCTCCTCTTTCCTTTGGACCATAAGTTAAACCAGGTTTTTTTACTTTTTAACCAAAAATTATTTTATTTGCGGTGAGGTCCTCTTGAGGATACACAACACCTTGAGACCAGGGTGGGACCAGACCCTACTCGGTCCTCGCTTGATTTCATTTAGGTTCGATTTTGATTTATTTATCGGTTCATACTTTCAAGCCAATCCGGCTCAACCAGCCTCCTAGGCCTCGCCCTCCCAGAGCACACTCGCTCACTCCTACTCGGGCGCACACCGGCAGGCACACAAGCCCGCACACACACATACGCATGCTCATATAGGTTTAAATGCTTAGATCGGTAACCGGTGAGCCGAGCACTGATGATTGAAGGGCCGGGGTAACAAATCAGTTTTATTCCCAAGTGCGTGTTCAGAAACTGATGATGTGGGATTATGTTCCCCCTTTCCAGACCCAACTTCAAATGATTTAGGGTTAACAAGTGATTTAAAGTTTGTTAGAAAGCTCTAAGGTAGATCTACACAATTGCAGGGTCAATTTATGGTTCAGAGGATGTTTTCCTCTTCAATTTGAAGAGTGAAATCAGGGGTTCCTACGGGTTAAAAATTGCTTGGAAGTGGAAATTATCTTCACAAAGTCCTCAGATGGACTTTTCTCTCTTAATTGAAGGTTTGTACAGGTTCTAAATATTATTCTGCATCTACTAGAGTAAGTTTTAAGCTTTCAAGACCTTTAGGAACAGCAGAAAAGCTTTTGACTTCTCCGAAAGCTTCAGAGATCGAAATTTCAGACTTGAAATGGATAGATAGACACAAAAGAACATTACTGATCGATTTAAACAAGTTCTAAGGGTTGTAATTGACTTATCTAGGTAGGATTTAGAATTAAAACTCGTCAAAATGCTTCTGCTGTTAGTTTGTGTTCGAAAATAACCCAAACAAATAGGAATTCAAATCCTATCAAAATACATGTTTGAGCTCAGTTAAATCTCTCTAAAACCATCCAATAGAATCTCAAAGTCCATTTAAGCTTCTCAATTCATGAAATCATGCTCAGATTCAGAATATCAAACTCATGTTTGACTATAAGGCCTCAAGTTTTGACTTTCTGGTTAAAATATTTTCAGGTGAAATTAAAGCCTAAATTAGAATCCTTTCAACCTCAGGAATTTGCTCAGCCTTTTTAATAGGTGTTCTAACCAATATTCCTATAGTTTTAGGTTCACCACCTGAGCTCCAAAAGGCGCTTGTTCGTCAGAAAGATTCAAAGGTTGTTACAGTATTCTAAGGGTTTAAATAGCTTCAGTGCAAATAGCTTCAGTGCATTGCACTGAAGCTTCTAGGATCCTTAAATGCTTCTTAGATTTCTCTGTCAGACTTCTCCAACTCCACTGAAGTTGGAGAAGATGAGCCCTCAATCTGAGCTCCAGTTACTAAATCCTCAATTAAACATATGCAAATTAATCAGTGATCGTTAAATCATTGATCTGGAGCTTCTCAATGAATTCTAAAGGCTGAAGCATAGATTTGGCTCGCTGGAGCTCACTGGAGATCCGGTGAGTCCAGAAAATGTGTAAATTGTGTACAGATTGTTTAAACTTGCCATTTTTAATCTAAAAGGGTTCCTGAGGTTGCAAGGAACCTCAGAGTCACATTTAATTCCTCATTATTTCATTAGAGTTAAGATTTAACAGTGAATTCGTTTCTTTAAAAATCTATTTTGAATTAAGCTCAAGACTTGTTTTACCACTCGATTGAGCGGTTAAAACAAATCAACAGATAATAGCAGTCATAATTGTATAGTTAATTAATAGGTACACTGGAGGTGGAAGTTGTTTTAGGTGATTAGGTGATCAATTAAGCGATTAAGTGGATTAGAAATGGTCGTGGGAGATAAAGGAAAGTGATTAGTGAGTTAAAAGGACAAGATTAAGGCTCTGGCGAGCTCAAGGAGCTCACTGGAGTCGAAGAAGATGACAACTAAAATCTGACATTAACTCTAATCTAACTAACTATCTAACTAGCTAAGCTAACCTACTCCTACTCCTAATCTACTGTTACCTGGACGAAGGGGTCAATAGGGTTCCGCCGAAGGTTCATAGCGGATGACAAAATTAGAGGGTGAAAGAAAGATCTCCGACAGGCGGATTTGAGGTGAAGCAGAGGATTCCTTGGGTCGGCGCCTGTGTCAGAGACGCAGTTGACCACGGCGGATCTCCTCGGCTGATTAAGATGGACGGAGGAAGTCAGAAATTGAAATGGAAAGTCACCAGAGTTTTGGATGAATAGCCTATCGAAGTCAGCTACAGTGTTAGAAGAGGGAAAGGAGCCAACTTGAGTGAAATCGAGGGGTTAGGGGGTATTTATAGTAGTTGGCGGCGAAGAGAATGGCAGGGTTTGGCCGAAGAAGGAGCTTGAGGAGCTTAACCTCCAGCGTCGTCTCCGACGATGGTGAGGTTATCTCCCACTAGAAATTAGGATTTTCGATTAATCCAGACCTATGGATAAAGAGGAGGTGGTGAGTGCAAGCTGTAAGAGCTTGGACAACGAAGGTTGATGTCGGCAGGGAGGTGATCATGCGGTGGCGTGACTCTCCGTCGCCAGCCATTCATTTAGCTGAAGAAGAAGAAGGAAATGAACTTAAATGTAATGAATCTTAAGGACCTGTGTGAGAAATAAGGACCCGACTGTAATAAATTTTAAGGACCAAAATGTAAACTCAGGTTTTGAAGGTTTATTTTAACTTAGATCTTTTTTAACTTTTTATATATGTTAGTAAATAAGGTAAATATTATATTTTCACCTTGCATTTACATTTTTGACCTTTTTAGGTTAATTTATTAGATTAAGTAAAATTACTTAAGTTATTATATAGTTAGGTATACATTATATTTAAGTTACTTAACTTATTAATTAAGGGAATGATTAATAGGATTTCGAGTCCAATTATTAATTAAATTGTTAATAATGTTAATTGGATGATAAAATGTCACTTTTAACTTATTTTAAGGTCATTTACTAAATATCCCTTATTCTATAATTAACCCTTATAAACTCATAACCTTAGCTAATTAACTAGGAAGACTAGTTAATTAGGGGTAATTAGAGATCATGATGAGTGTCTCATCACGCACCACTCGTCATTTTAGACCTAAAAGAATCCATCTGTGCTTAGGGTTTCACACTAAGGATAGATCACACTTGCATTTCCATACTTAAAGGAAATCTATCAAACAAATTGGAATTTGCAAAACTTTTATGTGCCTCATTAGAACCTTGTTTGAAAATATCTAATCAAGTGGACCCTAAAATTCATTAGCGCAAGCATTTGAATCTTAAAAGATACTTCATCATAAGTAATTCCTTGTGAACCCTATTTGCCTGAGCACTTTACACATTTCAAAATCAATTTTAAGGGCAAACACCCCCTAACACCCATCATATTCCAAAAGCACATCAAACCCAATCCTAAAATTTAGTAGACGTGCCCTAGGCAGGACTAATAAACTTGGGGCCTTGAAACTAGATTGGGATAAGGTTAAGGCCTTGTCTACTTGGACCTACTGGTGATAAGAAAGGTCAATGCGATAATCGCATTAACCTTTAGTGGTGTCCCGCCGTGCGGGCTGTCCTAAGGGGTCCCACCCTTTTGGCCAGCCAAGTAATTCATGGGTTGATCTAACCCTGTCGTGTTTTGGGGAGCCAAGATCAAGTCTAATTAGGGTTGACACTCTAAGGACCAGTTTGATTGCTTGCATTGAGTGGGCGGGGTTTCTTTCATCTGTCTTCTCTCTCATCTACTGACATTCTTCTGGTACATGCAAGGTAGAAGATCTCAAAATCCTGATTTGCTACCTCCGTTAGAAAGAAATCCTAGGAGAAGACATATTTATTTAGGATCTGAATCTAAACCCTCTGCAATGGCTAGTCATCACGAGGAAGGAGAGATCGATGAACAAAATCTGGATCCTATGACTCTCTTACAAAGGCTGATCACTAAGCAGGGCCAGCATCATGACCAACAAATGGAAGTTATAGTGTAGGCCATCACTCGACTCCAAAATGGAAGGGCAGACCGACCCCTCCATGACTTTTATAACCTGAACCCTTTGTTTGGGTACCTCAGGATGGGGAAGATTTTGAACTAAAACCTCATATCATTAACTTGATTCTCTACTTCCATGGCCGTGAATCGGATGACCCCTTCCACTACCTTGAAGAGGTCCTACACATAGGAAGAACTTTTGGCCCTAGGAACATGAATGAAGGCACCCTAATGATGAAAATGTTCCCATTCTTCTTGAAAGATAGAGCTGCACATTGGTTGAGGACAATTGGTAGACCAATCCTAACTTGGGAAGACTTGAGAAGAACATTCCTAAAGAAATTCTTCCCCGTAGGAAAAACTAATGCTCTTAGATGTGCCATAACAACCTTTAAGTAGAATCTTGGGGAACAACTACATGAGGCTTGGGAGAGGTTCAATGATTTAGCTAGGCAATGCCCTCATCATGGGATTCTGAAGTGGCACTTGGCCCATATTTTCTATTATGGGTTGAGTGATAATCTAAAGAATTTTGTTGATGTGGCATGTAGGGGCAATTTCCTGAGTTGAGATGCTAAGGGAGCCTTTCAACTATTTGAGAATATGAGTGAAAATTCCCTCAACAATGCCTCAATGTCCTCCTTTAACAGAGCTAATCAACCAAGAAGCGGAGTTTATGAAGTTAGCAACAATTCAAACTTGGTTGATTTAGAGCTAATTGCACAACAATTAGACAAGGTGGAACTCATGGGAAAGAATGTGGAGAATTTGGATAAGAAACTGGATAATCTTCTAAAAGGTGGGAGTTCCTTAGGTATACAATCTAGATTAAACCCTATGCCTACCCAAGGAATGAATATGTTAACCCACAACCAATTCCCCAACCCTCTAGGTCAGGAATCCACGTACAACATCAATGACCTAACCATGGCCCCACCTATGAGCCAACTGTACTTGGACCCATCTCTTTTTGGGTGCCAAGGAGGGACCTTGATACCCTCGAATTCTAAAGTAGGCAGCTTGATGCCTAGGTATCCTGAGGATATGAATGCACTCCAGGGTTTCACTACAAATGAGCCTTATTCAAACACTTACAACCCTGGATGACGCAACCATCCTAACTTTGCTTGGTCAAGTTAGAAACCCTCCCAGGGTCCTAACTTGACTAGGCGAAACACTTATGGGCAACCTAGTAGGTATACACAACCATGCACATATCAACCACAACCTACTCAGGAAAACCAGCCCTTTGATATGTGTTTGGTCCTCAAAGAAATGCGAGAGATGAATCTGAGACATAAGGAAGAGATGAATCAATTGAGGATAGAACTAACGGGACGACTAGACCAGCTAGTTGATGCTAGACAACATGGGATGCTACCATCCCAACCTGTCCCCAACTGAAGAAATTTTAATAGGGTTAACCAAAGCAACTCACGGGAGCAACAGGCACATGTAGTTCAATCTGCGCTCAGCACCCACTTGGTTTTGCCAAACCTAGTCAGGCTCCACCTATTTTGCAGAACCCACTCAACCTTTCAACCATAATGCCTTTGCTGGTGCAATAACCTTGAGATGTGGGAGACAGACCCAAGATCATTACCCTTCTAAATATAGACCTAAACAAGATCTTGAGGAGCCCAAATCTGACCTACGAGATCAAGAAGACAAGGATCAGGATCCAAACAATCATGATTTCTCTCAAGCACCCTTTCCTGAAGCCTTGAACAAACCTAGGAAAAAGAAACCCAATCCATCTGAGGAGTGGCTTGATATTTTTAAACAAGTCCAGGTGAACATACCACTCCTCGAAGCCATTGAGAATATCCTGGCCTGTGCAAAATTTTTAAAGCAAATGTGCACACCTAAATGACAGGCTAAAACAGCAAAAAGGGTAGTGTTATCCGAACAAGCTAGTGTTGTTATCCTTAGAAACCTACCTCGAAAACTAAAAGACCCAGGAGCCCCTCTGATCTCATGCCTTATTGGAGATACCACTTTTGAAAGGGCTCTATTAGATTTAGGTACCTCCATAAATCTGATCCCCACTATGTTATATGAAAAATTCAACTTTGGAGAGCTAAAACCTACTAAGGTAACATTACAATTAGCTGATCGATTTGTGATCACGCCAAGGGGGATTATTGAGGATATAGTTGTCAAGGTCCGTGATTTTTATTTCCCGATAGATTTCTTGGTCCTTAACATGGAGGTACCAGAAAACTTGAAGAATACCCCAATAATTCTAGGAAGACCCTTTTTAGCCATTACCAAGGCAAACATTGATTGTGAATCTAGCAATATGGAAATCAAATTCGGGGATAAGAAAACCAAGATTAACATCTTTAAGGCCATTAAACAATATGAGGATTATGGAATGATAGAAGACTATGAGGATCATACTATTGAATATTGTATGGAATTAGGAATATCCCAATCTGATCCTACAGGCCTTGACACCCAAACTAATCAAGAGGTCAGCCCACCAATCATTGACTTGATTCTTAGACCTCTTGAGGGTAATTATGATCCATTGTTGGACCCTTTATCCCAACGACCCAAACCTGAACTTAAACCTCTTCTTGATCATCTAAAGCATGTTTTCCTAGGAACTAATCAGACTTATCTAGTAATCATTAGCTCTTACTTAACCCAGACTCAGGAAAATCAATTAATTCAAGTTTTGGGAAGAAATAGTAGAGCAATTGGTTAGACATTGAATGATCTAAGGGGGATCAGTCCTACTTACTGCACCCATAAAATCTACACTGAGGATGGATCAAGACCATCCCAGGAAATGCAGAGACGATTGAATCACAACATGCAGGAGGTAGTGAAAAAAGAAATAATTAAGTGGTTAGATGCAGGAATAATCTACCCAATCTCTGATGGCCCCTGGATCAGTCCTGTACAAGTGGTTCTTAAGAAATCCGGGTTAACTGTGATTACTAATAATAATGGGGAATTGATTCCAACTCGCACAACTTCCTCGTGGAGAGTCTGCATCGACTACAGGAAACTGAATAGTACAATGAAGAAAGATCACTTTCCATTACCCTTCATTGATCAAATCTTGGAAAAACTAAGCCGGCCAAAAATTCTTCTGTTTCTTGGATGGCTATTCTGGCTACAATCAAGTAGCCATCCACCCCGATGATCAATAAAAAACCACCTTCACATGTCCCTACGAAACATTTGCTTTCCATAGAATGCCTTTTGGATTATGCAATGCACCAGCGACCTTTCAAAGGTGCATGCTTGCAATCTTTTCTGACATGGTTGGTGATTTCATGGAAATCTTTATGGATGATTTTTCTATGTTCGGGGACTCTTTTGACTCATGTCTGATCAATCTAGAGAACACTCTATAGAAATGCATTGAGGTGAATCTTGTTCTATCTTGGGAAAAGAGTCACTTTATGGTTAAGGATGGCATAGTTCTTAGCCATGTTGTGTTTGAAAAGGGGATCGAAGTGGATAAGGCTAAGGTGGACACTATAACTAAACTCCTGCCACCTTCGATGATTGAGCAAGTGAGATCATTCCTTGGACACGTGGGGTTTTACCATCGATTTATTTAAGACTTTTCTAAGGTGGCAAGGCCCTTAAGCAACTTGTTAGCAAAAGATCAACCCTTTGATTTCGACTCCAATTGCTTAAGGGCTTTCAATCGACTTAAGGAGGCTATTACATAATCTCCCATCTTACAACCTCTTAATTGGGATCATCCTTTCGAAATCATGACCGACTCCTCTGATTTTTCCATTGGGGCAGTCTTGGGACAAAAGGTAGACAAGAAACCATTTGTGATTTACTATGCTAGTAAAACCCTAGATCAAGCTCAAAGAAACTACACCACTACAGAAAAGGAGTTGCTGGCCGTAGTGTTTGCTCTGGAAAAGTTTAGATCTTACCTACTGGGATCTCATGTCACAATCTTCACAGATCACATTGCATTAAGGCACCTGATGTCAAAAAGGGATGCAAAATCGAAATTAATTAGATGAATCCTTCTGTTACAAGAATTTGACTTAGAAATCAAAGACAAAATTGGGACCCAAAACGTAGTAGCAGATCATCTCTCCAGAATCCTGGTAGACTCTACAACTCCTCAACTCTGTGATTCTTTCCCTGATGAGACTCTCTTGACTATTTGCAAACTACCTCAGTTTGCAGATATTGTCAACTACTTGGCCATTGGAAAACTGCCCATGGATTGGCCTAAGCATAAGTGGGATAAGTTGATTGTCGATGCCAAATACTACTTTTGGGAAGACCCAGAGCTATTCAAGGTTTGCACGGATCAGGTTATTCGCCATTATATTCCAGACGAGGAGATCACAAGTGTACTAGAATTTTGCCATACTTATGCTTGTGGAAGTCACTTCTTAGGAAAAAAGACGGCAGCCAAGGTACTGCAGAGTAGATTGTATTGGCTATCTCTATTCCATGACTCGTACAACTGCTGTAGGTCATGTATCAATTACCAAACCTTAGGAAACATGACTAGGAAGGATATGATGCCCCTAAACCCAATCCTTGAAGTTGAAATCTTTGATGTGTGGGGCATTGATTTCATGGGACCTTTTACCAATTCATTTGGGTACCTATACATTCTGGTGGCAGTCGACTACATATCCAAATGGATGGGGTGGACATTACATGTCTTATTTTTATGTCAAAAAAAAAAAGCATTTTGGCGTAAAGAATTTTTATTAAGGTTTTATTAGGGATTTATTCTTAAGTTGATTCCTGAGTTTAGAATCCAGTACAATTTCACACTTACACGTAGATTTTGTAATGGATCGTCTATCATGACCGATAAACATCTTTAGTTTGTTGAGAAGAAGCAATGCTTCTTCTCCTAAGCCCTTGGACAGTAATTAGGGAGTCAGGCAAACTATCTTCTAACGGATCCACCAAGCACATGTGAGATGAGAGTAGAAAGTTTACTGGTGCTCTAAGGCTAGTATGAGGAAACTTAAACTCTGGATAATGAGTTAATGATACTTAGATTTAGGCATAGTTTTCACTCTCGGTTTCTACGTACAAGTTCTTAGTGCGAACATCTTTTGAGATCCACCAAATAAGGCAAAATACATAGAGAGCGGGTTCCGATAAAACTATGACTAAGGTGGATGGTCACGACCATCCTTTACGGAATCCTCAGCTGAAGGAGGGTATTAATGTTAAGGCCAGAAATATGCTATCCTATCCATTCCCTTCTTGGTGCCGAGAATAGGCACTTCCACCAAATAAGCCACCCGATATCTTTTTGAACATCCCCCAATCCCGAATAATGCCTTGTGAATAAAAGTCGTATGTATTATTGTGTTGAGTTAGTAGATGCCTGGATGCAAAAGAAAAAGAAAAAAAAGGGTGGTATATACGTCTATGCATATAGAAAAAAATAATATACATATACAAAAAAAAGCAAAAAAGAAAAGAAAAGAAAAAAAAAGACTTTATAAGTGTTTTTAGAGTTTATTTCAAGTGTATTGAGGCAACAACACCCATCACCCTTACGATCCACCAAAAAGAACCTTGACCTACTTTTCTGTATTTCTGGCCGCCTGAATACGAGCTGAGGAATGCTGACTTAGTCGTAGAGTTATCAGAACCTAATCAAAGTGTTAGTGCCAGGAGAGACCACCAAATATACTGATAAATCTGGTGAGATTATGAGCTCAGAAAGAAAGAAAAGAAAACAAGAGAGAAAGAAAGAGAGAGAACGTGTACAAAAGAACTAAAGAGAGCACAATTTCTCCGCCTCTCTCTGAGTTGAATTATTTAATAATTTAGAAATCTAGGTTCAAAAGTACTAGTCTATATGTAGCACCAGATGAGTGTGAGCCACCAAAAATAAATCCACTTGACTAAAAAATCTTCTACTTAACCTAGAAGCCGAGGCTGAATTCATAGATTACTTCATAACCCCAAGGGAAGTTTGACTATCCCAATAGATTTTTACTAAGGGTCAAGTATGAGCTTTAGATGAAGATTGGCTTTTCACTTGGATCCACTGCATAGACTACAACAAAACACATTCACAATTATCTGGATTACTAAAGTATTGGATGAAAACAAAAGACATAAATCTCTAGTCAAACTCTTGATAGAAATTTGTCATGTAGGACCACTTTGCATTTAGTCTTGCATTTACTAGGGACTAGCAAGATTTAGGCATGGGGGTGTGATTGCACATCAATCATGCAATTTAAAACACTTGAATTGAGGTAGATTCTAGCATAACTTCAAGTAAATGCATGCATAAGCATCGTAATTCACATACTAGTTAGTTTATTAGTCATAAAGATAATATCATCATTTTATGACCTAAAAGAGAAATGATTTTAATTGTAGATGATTCGAAGCTGCAGATGTCAGATCAGACCAGACTGATTTGATCAGAAAGATGACAGAAGTCCAATGCTTCCGAAATCGTCTCGATCAGACAACCAAAGCATCGTGTGCAGTACATAGAAGAACGAAGATCATGGAGCCAAAGGGCAAAGATCTGGACCTCAGATGACAAATCCAACCACATGGATGGATCCAGATTGATGTTCGCAGTCTAACAGTGCAGAAATCAACTTAAACGGAGGCCATGTCATCAGATATAAAGAGAAGAAGAACGGACGACCATGATGGCACCATGTGGCACCATCGCAGCTGCCCCTTGCCACACCCCCAACTCATGAAGGCACCTTTCCTCACAGCGTAGGCTGTTGGATCTTCATCCAACGGCCACGAGCATGCCACGTCACCACCCAGATTAGATCAGTATAAATATGAATAAGCAAGTATATATGATAAAGAGTTTTCATAGCACATTGGCTCGCACGTGCACACATGTAAGCGTGGAATGCGGGTTCGAGCCCTGCACTGTGCAAAATTGATGTGGTGTCGGCGGGCGGGTGCTTGCAGGCGCAATTACGCGATCTGACGGCGGATAGCGCACCACATGGCGCGATCAGAGCGCACTGTGGGGGGGACGTGTGTGATTGCACGGGTTGTTGCGAGATCAGGAAGGTGTGAGAAGTGCGCGTAGGATTTGAAATCAGATGGCTAAGGATCAATGGCGTGAATTCGGAATTTGAGCATGCGTGGGTGTCAATCTGAGCCATTCAATCATACGATCAAATGGTCAAGGATCAGGCGCTAAAATGAGGCATGCAGGTGCACATGAAGAAAGCAGAGGCGGGGAGGAAGCAGCGGAGCCATGCGATCATCATCCAAGAGTCCAGAGGCTACCACATGTCACCATCAGAGTGAATCCACGCGATGAGAAGGAAATTGAAGAAGTTTTGAGGCCAAATCAGAGTCGTTGATCTCCTGATCGACGGATCTAATCAACCACGGGTTGTTGGATGGTTTTAAGGCCTAAAATACCCTTTTTGCCCTTCACAAAAGCTATAAAAGAAGGCCCAGGGCCCCCGCAGTTGAAGCATCCACTTAAAACCTCTCTCTTCCACCAACTCCAAACATCCCATCTTCTCTGCAACTTCGCTCTGACATCATCCCGGCGCTCTAGATCTGAGGTGCTGCCACATCTCGCACAAGCATCCTGCAAGCGATGTCGTTTCTGTGCCACTTTCTTCTATCTCTCTCTCTCTCTCCCTCTCTCTCTTTCTCTCTATCTATCTTTACTTTTTGCGTAGCAATTTCTATTATGAAAAAAACTCTTTATCAATGCAATGAAATATGATCTTATGAATATTTGATGCATCTATATACATATATACATATATAAATATCTTGTTAGAACTTGTTTCATTGAAAAGCTTTCGCTAAAAATCGAGATTGCCTCCCTGCGAACAACCCGGTACTCACCAGTTTTATAAATATTATTTGTCATCGTGTTTTCACGCTATACTATAATTAAACAACTTTTAATCGTGATCACACACTGAACACTGGTCAAGGTGCTTGTTCTACAAAATTCATCTGATCTGACCACTCCTCCATATCATTATTTTGCTCGGCTGAAGGAATTGAATTTAGTGCCTAACAGGAGGCAACTCTTCATTGCAGAAAAACCCAAGATCCTTCTGATTATCCTTGTGTACTTCACATCTATTGCTCTTTGAGTTCAGTTTTAGAACAGTCGACTCCACCTTTGGTACTCATACTAGAGCTTGAAATAATCCGCAATAGTCATCCCGAATAGTTTGCCCACTCGATTATCCTGTTCTAAACCCTGAACCCAAACTAATTTCATACCCTCTGGTTTACAATGCCATTGCATAACTTAGGCATGGGGGGTGTTAAAGTGCAAACATACAAAAATTCAAAGTTCTAAAGGATTCTCACACAAAAAAATACATATTCCAAAAAACCAAAAAAACAAAATAGAAAAAAAAACAAAAAATGGAGAAAGGGGAGGAAATTTTGAAAAAAATTAAATTGCATATCATTCTTGAGGAAGAGAGGAGGTGATTTAAATGTCAAAAAGGAGCAACAAATTGAAAATAAAAAAAAAGAAGATAGTCATTAGTAAAAGATTATGGAATCTATTTTAGTTGTAGACCAAATCAAAAGAAAGAAATGAAAATCAAAAGTGCTATAGAAACACGAAGATTAGTATGAGTGCTAATCTTAGGCTTCTTGTGCTGTGTTTAGGCTTAAAAATTCAAGTATCCGTTAAGATCTGGATAGTCCTCAAGAGGTTAAGGAAAATGCGAAGCTTAAGCATTAGGTCTAAGGGTTAGGGATTATTCGGGCTCATTAATTGACCTTTGGTTTGCAAGACTCGGTAACCTAAGCACCCTAATCCACACACAGTTTGGTTTAGTGCGCTTAATTATCAAAATCACGCAAATGTGTTAATTCTGTTATGAAAAAGATACCTAGATTAGGAGTGGCTTATCAACATAAGTTGATTTGGATGAGTTCTCAACACGGAGAAACGGGAAATTTCCCTCGAAGATGCGCAATAACATACCGTCTCCTGGATGCTTGTCTCCTAGGATATCTAAATATCCTACCGGGGGCACATAAGCACCTTATGCTAGTTTAAGTGCCATGGGTAGGATTATCCTGAAATGTCGATTTCCAGGGCCTGAATTTAGCTACAGAATGCCATGGGTGGCACTATCTCAAAGTGTCAAAAGCTAAGGTTCTGGGGGTTGCCATGGGAGGTGCTTTCTCGAAGCATCGAAAGCCAGGGACCCTACGAGGATTGATGGTGGGAGCTAGGAATCCGATACAAATCATGTTGTAAAGCCAATCCGAAGCTAGAAATAAAAAAGAAAAAGATAGAGAAAACTCTCCAAAAAATGCAAAAATTCTTCTATCTCTCTCTTACAAAAATTCACTGCAAATTGAACTTGGACTAACCATGTTTTAGGCAGGGGTGCATTAACCACGGAGTTCAAAGAAACTTAGGTTAGTTCTTGTGGCCATAGAAACCTTCGCAGTAGACTGAGGCTAAAGTTGGTCAGGTCCAGATCTTGGTTTGTACTTGAGTACCTCTAGGCCTATTATTAGCATTCTGACCTAACCTACAAAGGAAAGCACACATCAAAATCTGAGCATAAAAAGGCATGCTCTAGAATTTGAGTTAATTTCATGAGATTTTGCTAAGGGACTCGCAAAAGTAAGGCATGGGGGTACGATGATAACGTCATCATCAGCCATATCTAGCTATAATTAGTCATAATCAAGAAATAAATACTCCTACATAACAACCAGAGGACCATAATTCGCTACAAATCCATTCTGAGAGAATAACAAGAAAGTAGGGGTAAAACTACAGTTTTAACAGCATATCTCAATTGCAGAACAACCATGGGATTTCTTAGGGGTTAATTAATAGTCAAATGGTCTTAAATGTCTAACAAGTGGGTCCATGCATACAAAAATGGGTTTTCGCATGTTTCGAGAATTAAATGACATCTGAAACCCTAAAAACAGACCTGCTTAATCCACTAAGGTTCTGGTCAGGATAAAATCCACCGAAATACTCTAAAAATCATATAAAAATATTATCCTGGATTTGGTTTGCTTAATTTGACCATCAGAACCCGTCTTGACCCAAAATAGAGTCTCAGATAGAAAGTTACCCTAATTTGGGTTTCTTCAAAAATTACCCAGTCAAACTAGGTCAAAACCAAAATTCAACTTTACCATTGGATTTTTTAGGTCCAAATTAGGTTTGTGTCAAAACTTGGGCCCAATCAGAGATTGTCTTGACCTAGTTTGCAATTTGTTCCTGTCTAAGTCTTTTCTCTCACACATGCCCCTAACCTTTGAATTTCTTACAAATAGGCCCCTATATTTATCCTCACTCTTTGAAAATAGGTCCCTCCACCATTATCATGGAGGAATCCTTCTCCGACAACCTTTAATTGAAGATAACTCCTTCTCTGATCAATGAATCCCTTCCAAAATTGGAAGGGAGATTCCTTGAGAAGTTCTCTTTCCAATGGATCAAGTTTCAATCTCCATAACCTTCCCAATCTCTCATGCAAGTGCATGAGATATTCAGGTATCATTGGAGTTTCTAACTCCGGCAAGCTTTCCAAGCTCGCAAAGCTTGATTCCCGAGCTAAACCAACTCCCTGGGGCCTATATAAGGATCCCCTTGGCCTACCCGTACTCCCTACGCTCGAATTTGGCATGGAATCCCTCTACTTCATCTCTCCTTTCTGGCCTAATAGCTCCTTGACATTCGGCAATCTTCTTCGACCTCCCTTGTCGTCCGTCCGCAATACTGGCAGCGGATTCATCTTCCTCGTCTTCCTCCGTGTTGTGCTGTACCAGCCAACGCCTTGCTCTCCGTCATCCTCGCCGTCCTACCCTCACCGGAGAAGTTCTCTTCCATGGTGTCGGCCATACCATACTCGGTGTCCTCCTTATCCTTTTCGACCATTAGAGTAGGTACTTAGGTCTCCTTAGTTCTTTAGATTAATTTCTCTTATCAAAAATCGAAAAACAAGCCCTCGACACCACAGTTCACCCTCATCTTCTCCATCTCCGACCGAACCTCCGGTGAGGTGTCCCCGCTACTACACCCATCCATCTACCTCGTCGAAACCCACTACGCCTTCGCCAAATCCACCTGCATCAAAGCCCATCTTTATTTCGTACTCCACCCACTCCTATGACACACCAAAGAAACCCACTTCCTCTGCCATCTCCACCTCCATCAAGCCACCACACACCTCGCCTCGCCACAAACCACTACCACCACCTTTGCCGTGCTTCGACGAAGCTTTTGAGTCATCTGATTGGGGTGTTTAACCCGTACTTTGGATTTAAGGTACCTAGGGTGCAGTCACCATTACCAAGCGAGTTCATGCTCACTTGAAGCTTGCTACGAGCCACGTAAGCCCCAGGCTCCACCTCCAGGTTGCGTGCAGTCATTCCAGACATCATCCCAGGCCTTTGATTGCAGGCTTCAACCTCAACAGCTACCTCAATTGGATGAGGCTTCATTCGCAGCCACATGTGACAAGGAGGGCTGGTTTAGTCCCACATCGGTGGGAGAAAGACCACCTGCAGCGCATGAGATGAATTTCTCGCATTAGTTTACCACCTCAAGTAACACCGGGGGTGAGGTCCTCGCACACCCCTCACACTTGACCCGTAACACTACACGAGGGCCTGGCTCTGAACCGTTTACCCACCTAACCCGAACACACCTCGGCTACTACCCACGCCGGTAACCCTGGTCCCGGGTGTGCTCATACACGATTACCCGAATGCCTGGTTTCCCTTGCGAAAGAGAAGAGAAGAGAGAGTATGGGGTCAGGGGGTTTTTTCTCTCACCAGCACTTGTGCGACACTTAGTCGCGAGGAGAAGAAAGACTGAGAAGATAGAGTAGAGCAAAGAAAGAAGAGAAGAGGTTGAAGAAGAAGACAGGCAGAAGAAGAAGCCAAGAGAAAGAAGACAAGAAGAAGTACAGTGCCCTCTTAGCACTGTAGCAGTGGACACTTAAGCCATCTGGTTGAAGACTTTGTCATCTCATAGTGCACTATGCACTAAAGCTTGCGTGGATTTAAAGTGGTTGATACTATTCATTTATTTAGATCATTAAGTAATTATTATATATGTATCTAAGCTAATAATTGGTGATTCAAATCACCATTATTTTTCCTTAGATGTCTTTTTGCCTCATTAGATTCCTCATATACTCATGTTATACATTGCATATTAGTTTTTGATTAATTAATTATGCTCATTTATATTAGTTGTTGAGATTAGTGCGTGCATTGCATATTTGCTCCCTGTGTTCGACCTTGAATACTCTTTTGAATTCGAGTAATAAATTGTATTTGTTAATTGAGCGGTTTAGAGGGTACTACAATGAACGAATATTAAAATCCCTTCGTTCTTGCCAACTCAACAAGGATGTGACCAATGGCATTTCTTTGATGATACATAGGCAGTGGGAGACTGGCATGGTTATGATGAGGCACAGGCATCAGGTATCAGAGTACCTAAATGAGCAGAGTTAGTTTTTGGATAGACTTAGAGATCCAGTTCATAGCATTCTGCAACATCTTCACCGACCTCTTTGACCTCATCGTTCGACTACCATGCCTTTGGTACCTCCTCCTCCTCCTACATCAGGATCCACAGCAGCACCATCAGCATCAGCAATACCAGCTGACCAGCACATTACTCCTCCTCACAGGACATCTAGGCATTCGACACCACGTTCATCAACTCAGTGATGCCTTTGCCTTCGTCAGCTTGCATCTTCTGAGAGATCAGATTCACTGGATCTCAAGTTGGACACTGATCTTCAGAGCACTATGGATGCCTTCATGGCATCATTAGATGATTAGATGTTTTATTTGTCTCTATTTCCATCTTGGCATGTATAACTTTATTTCTCTCAGAACATTCTATGCATTGCTTATCTAGACTATTTATTTATGCATGAAGATTGTCTCTCTCAGTTTTGTGTTTTACTTTAGATCTTTTATATTCCATGACAGTTTGCTTGAATTATTTGTTTAAGGGGGAGTTAAATGTAAAATCACAAGCAGCATGTTTCACTTTTTGCTGAAACAAAAAGGGTGAGATTTTATGCAAAACTATTTTCTGAATTTCATAATTATAATTTTGTTGTCATGAAAAAGGGGGAGAATGTAAGCGCCTCTATTTTGATACACTAAAATTATGTTTATTGCTAGACTAACATTTCAGGACTATCTCGGATCAAAGTATTAAATCATCTTTCAAGACAAGAGAAGATAGTTGTTGATGTGCATCTTTTTTCATTTATTTGAGTCTAGGACATTATTGTAAGGAACCTCAAATAAAACTCAAATACGAATTTTTCGTGCATCTTTTTCAAAACCAAACTTTTAGGATTATTGATCGACCAAATTATTTAATTGATCGACCAAATCACATTGATCGACCAACCTAATTAATTGACCAATCAAATTAGCCCATTTTAGGAAGTTGAGAAAAATCCTCTTAATCGACCAACCAAGGTAATTGATAGATCAATCAGTGATCAACCAACTTTCTTAATTGATCGAACAAATTACCTTTTGATCGACCAATTTAGTTTCCTATTCAGGCAAAAATTTTTGTATAAATAGAGGTCGAACACAGCCCATTCCTTTACAACTTTTAAATAGAAACACCATTCAAAAATAGAACATCTTGTGCTTATTTCCAAAGGCTTTCACGCCCCATTCTTCATGCTCTTCGAAAGCACGATGCCTTGAACCTTTGTGAAAAATCGATTTGATCATTTATTGAGGTTCCATAGAATTCATTTTCTTGTTATACTATTTTTTTGTTTTGATTATGGATCCCAACTTGTTGAGAGAGATCCGTGGTTGTTGTTTTTGCTTCTCTTCAGGATAAAAAGAGAAGTGGTTTGTAAGATGTTGTGCCACCCTCGTTCAAGTGGTACATTAGTGGATTGACTAGCGTTGCTGATGGGAACACCATCATTAGCCCTAACTAGCTCATTTTGACCCAATGAAGAGAATAAAAGCTCCTACATAACCAACTGGATGTTATAATTCACTGAATAACCTTTCTAAGAGAAAAGCAAGAAACAAGATAAAACTGTAATTTTACTATTGCAGTACAACAATGGGTTTTCTCAAGGGCTAAGCACAGGTCAAAAGATCTTAACAAGATAAAAAGTGGGTTGGATTTGACAGAAAAGGATTTGTGTGTACCCTGTGAATTAAATAACTTCTCGAAATCCTAAAACAGATCTGCTTGATTAACCAAGGTTCTGGTCAGGATAAAATTCACCTAAACTCTCTAAAAATCATAGAAAAATATTCTCTAGGGCTTAGAACTTTCAATTTGGCCATTGGAACCCATTTTGACCTAGAATGGGATCTCAGACAAACATTTGCCTAAATTGGGTTTCTGCATAAATTGTCCAATCAAACATGGTCAAACCCAAAATCCAACTTCACCATTGGATTCCTTAGGTCCAAATTAGGTTTGTACCAAAATTTGAACCTATGTGGAACTCATCTTGACCCACTTTGCAAATAGGTCCAACATGATTACATTTCTACCCCTATCTTTCGAAAACTCTTACAATCAACCCCCTAGCTTTCTTATCATCTTCACAAATAGGTCCCTCTGCCATTATAGCAAAGGAATCCTACTCCGACGAGCTTTAGAAGGTGATTCCTCCTTGATTGCTCAGAGAATCCCCTTCAAAATTGGAAGGGAGATTCTTTGAGAAAATCCCTCCAATGTGAACCCTGTTTGATACCCTACTTGTTACCCAATCTCTCATACGAATGCATGAGAGATTTGAGTCTCTTTTGGAGTTGCCATCTCTGGCGACCTTACCTTTCTTGGAAGCTTGGCTTCCAAGCACAAATCCCTTGCTAGATATCTATTTAAGGAGCCCTAGTTCGCTCCGACTCTCCGAAGCTTGAAATTGACTAGAAAACCCCCTCAAATTCGTCTCTCCTCCTTCGGCCAGTTCGCTCATCAAGCTCCAGCGACCTCCCTTAATCTTCCTCGTCACCTAACCACAATACCGGTGCTAGGTTCTTCTTCCTCACGTTCGTCCGCGTCGTGCAACACTTGCCGATGCCCCCGTCTCCCCTCCATCTTCTCCGACCGTCCCTCCCTGAGCATCTTCATCTCTGGCGTTGGCAATATGCGCCCGACTCCATCCTTGCCTTCCCTTCGTCCACTATTACTCTAGCTAAGTCCCTTTCACCTTCTACTTCCTTTCCCCCTCTTTATTTCCCTAAATCGACTACTGCCACACTCCACCACCATCTCCTCCACCTCTGGCGAGGTGCTCCCATCGCTCCGCACTTCCATCCACCTCGCCAACCACCCTACGACCTCCGCCTCGACTCCCTAGTCACAACCCCTCACTCCATTCACTCCACCACTCACCCAAACACACCCCTGAACACACCCACACATATGCACATAGTGTGCCCTAGGCACTCTCACACAAGCATCCCCATGCCACGCCAACCACCGTAGCACACTCACCGTGCCTCGGCGAAGCTTCTTGAACGTTCTGATGTGGCCGCAATGCCGTTGTGGCGATTTCAGGTATAGGTGTGCTCCTCCATTAGCATAGAGCTTGAAGCAAGCTTGAAGCGAGCTCCAGGTTCCAGCTTCAGGTCTTTGTCCCAGGCTGCGTGGAACATCTTCGTGCATGACTCCAGACTATCAATTGGAGTCAAGGGCAATAGTAGTGGCTGTAATCGAAGGAACACCTCCGTTGCGGGCACGCGTGAAGAAGGTGGGAAGATAGTCCCACCTCAGAACTGGAAGAGGTGCAGCACCTGCATAAATTGATTTCTTGCCAGTGGCTTATCGCCTCCAACTCACGGGGTGAGGTCCCTCTCACCCGACCGATCGGCCTCATCTATGACCACGCCCCACGAACCTAGTCTTAACCCGACTCAACTTACACTCCTCGCCCACCACCGCACGCTGGTGGACCTGGTCCCAGGTATGTACCCGACCCAATTACCCGAGAAATGTGTGGCTTTGGGAGAGCGAAACCTAAGAGAGAAAAGAGAGAGTGCGCATGGGTAGGGGGTAGGTTTTGCTCTGCAGGCTGAAGATAAGGAGAAGCGAAGAAGAAGAAGGAAGGAGAAGACAAGGACGCAGAGAAGCTAAGGCAGAGAAAGAAAGAGAAGGAAGAAGTTAAGGCAAAGGAAAAAGGTAGTCGGTAGAGAGAGAAAGAAGAGAAAAGCCAAAGAAGAAGAAGCAGGCAGAGAAAGCTAAGGGCTAAGATAGGAAAGCTAAAGAAGACAGAAGCCAAAGGAAGAACAAGAAGGAAAGAGAGGCAGAGAAAGATTGTAGAGGAAGAAGACCGAAGCCAAAGGCAGTCAGTAGAGAAAAAGAAAGAAGAAAAGCACTGTAGCATCATCATTTTAAGGTGTCTGATTTACAAATCAAACGTCCAATTTTGAATTTAATTCATATACATTGTGTTTCTTTAGTATTTTTGTGCTTTACATTTACTCCTATATTTTTGCACTGTGACATTGATATTATTGCATATTCTAAATTGTGATCTTGATTTCTAAAACCCAATTTTCTCCCTATGTTCGACCTCAGACTTTAAATTTGAGTAATAAAATCGTATTTGTTTTGAACGCTTTTTCGGCTATATTACAACATGATATTCTTAAAACTCGATTCAGCGATCTAGTAAACAGTTGCCTAGTTGGAAAAATCCTAAGCTGGGAGGCTTAGGTAGTGGTTTTCACCCAGATCGGGTTTCCACTATAAATCAGTTGTACTCTATGCTTATATTCTTGGTACTTTATTTTTGATCTGTGCATACATTTTTTTTTTGCAATACTATTCACCCTTCCCCTCTAGTATTTAGTTGTGATCCACAGGATATTCCTAGCATCCTCAATATCAACTATTCAAATGATAAATAAATGAACAGTACTCAAACGTCTGATCTGAGAATCAGACGACTTAAATGTTCTCTGCTACAATACACTTCTTTCTTCTTCAATTTTGCTCTCTTCTTCTTCTCTACTTTCTCTATTGTCTTTCCTCTTTTCTTCTTCACAACAACCTTCTCTTCTTTCCTTCTTTCTTAGCCTTTTTTCTTCCTTTCTTCACGCATAAGGGCTTCGCACCCTTCCTCATGACTAAGTGTTGAGTCTCCATTCTTTAGAGCAAAACCCACCCCTACCCCGCTTTCTCTCTTTTGTTCATCCTCTCTTTTTTCTCAATATAGCCAGGTTAATTGGGTATACAAATTGCATGCCCGGGTCCAGGGTTGCGGGCGTGAATTGCAACCGAGGAGTGATAGGAGCTTAGTCAGGCTTATAAGTCAGTCGTGTTGTAGCATAGGTGACCAAGCGTTGACAACAAATAAGAATTTATTACTCGAAAACCTAAGTATCCGATGTCAAACACAGAGAGCAAATGGAATTTATTCACTAATCTCAATAATGTAATTGAACACTTAGAATTACTCAAAACTTAATTCAGAATATAAATGCGAGTTTAAGAGTTAAAATTGTAGCAAAATAGAATTGGACGTCTGATTATAGAATCAGACATCCTAAAAAGATATTTTTCTCTTTTAACTCTCTCTTATTTCCTTCTCCTATCTACTTTCTCTTCTTCTTCTTCTTCTTCCTTCTCTTTCTGTCTCTGCTTCAGTTCCTTCTCTTTTGCCTTCTTAACTTTTGCTTTCTCCCTTTTCTTCTGCACAGAGTCTTTCTCCTTCTTCCTTTGCAAGTCTTCTTCTTCTTTCTTGCTTCTTCCTTTCTTAGCTCTACTTCCCTTGGCTTCAGCCTTTCTTCTTCTTCTTCCTTGGCTTCTGCCTTAGCTCTCCTCTGACGTTCTCTTCTTCTTCCTTTAGCCTTCCTTCCTTCTTCTTCCTTTTGTAGCTAAGTCTGCTTAGCCACTTCACCGTGCCTTAGCTTCAGCTGTGACTTCCATTTCCTTCTTCTTCCCTGCACACACACCGAAGCGCAAAACCTACCTCTACCCTCCCCCGCATCTCTCTCTCTCTGTCTGTATATCTCTCTATGGTACGCTCTCCCAGAGCCAGGTAATCAGGTCGGTCGCGTGCCCGAGTCTAGGCGCACTGGCATGGGTGTGGTACGCAAGGAGTGCACGAATTGGTTAGTCAGGTCCGGGTGCCAAGTCCGCAGGGGAGTGTCGTGGACGAGGCGTGGTAAGGGCAAGGGACCTCACCCCTGTGTGACTTGAGGCGAACAACATAAAACACAATTTCAATTTATCTTACGCGCCTCACTCATGCGTTCACCAGGTGGGACTAATGTCCCACCTGCTTCTGCGTGCACATCCATAGGAATCCTTCTTCGATTGCTACTGATGGGTCGCTCGCCAAACCAATTACTTGGATGCATGAAGTCACGCACTCATCCTGCTTCACTTGGGACCCTGACGCCTAGAGTGCACAGCCTGGGATGAAGCTCGTGACCTTCTCGCTGTGTGCATCAATGGCGGCAAGTGCTCAGATCTGTCACACACGAATACGGCCTGGTGGCCCTATTAAAACACACGGGAAGCTTCACCATGCGAACGCGAAGGCGGGATGGTAGGTGGCAGGCTGCCGGGTGGCCTGGGCGTGCGTGCCTAGGTCACTCTATGGCCAGGCTTATGGGTTAGGTCGGGGGAAGCGTGGAGTGCGTGTGGCGGTCGATGGATGGGTGGAAGATGTTCAGTGGTTGATGGCAGAGGTGAAGAGGTTTATGGCGAGACGTGTGGTTTGGAGTGATGGGTGCGTCTCGCTGGAGGTTGGCTGGAGATGGGGAAGATGGCGGTGGACAGTGGCTATCGAGGGATAATTTGTGAAATAAATTGAGGGGAATTGAAAGGGGATAGAGAGGAGTAAGTATAACCTAATTAAGTGGATGAAGGGGGAGAATTGGTCACTGGCTATATCTGTTGTCGCTGGAGAAGACGGTGTCCAGTGGAGAAGACGGCGACGATGAAGGGTCTACAGGTGCTCGCACGGGTGTTGCGCGATGCAGAGGAAGTTGGTGAGGATAGCTCTGCCACTGGTATTGTGGCAGAGTGACAAGAAACAAGAGGGAGGCTCGTATGAGCTTGTTGGACTACTTGACTGGAGGAGAAGATGAAATTGGGGTGGATCTCTGGCTAAGTCGAGCTGAAGAGGTGCGGCCGGGTTTGAGGATCCTTTTATAGATGCTGGCAGGGTCTCCTGTGCTTGGAAGACAAGCTTCGAAGCGCGTGAGTCCTCACTAGAGAAGGAATTAGTTAAAGACTCAAATCTCTCATGCATTCGCACGAGAGATTGGGTGCAAATCAGAGATTAAGATCGAGCTCAGATAGAAGGGAATTCCTCAGAGAATCTCCCTTCCAAATCTGGGAAGAGATCTCTGAGGAATCAGGGAGTACTCCCCTCCATTCCTTGTCGGAGTAGGATTTCTCCCCATTAATGGCAGAGGGACCTATTTATAAAAGTGGCGAGGAAGTTAGGAGGGTCTGTGTAATGGTTTTCAAAAGATAGGGGCCAAAATGTAATTAGGTGTACTATTTTGTAAAGTAGGTCAAGATGACCTCCCCTTAAGTCCAAATTTTGATACAAACCTAATTTGGATCTAAGGAATCCAATGGTAAAGTTGGAATTTATGTTTGACCACATTTGACTGGATAATTTGCATAAAAACCTAAATTAGGTCAATTAATGAGCTAGGACCCCAATCTAGTTCAAAGTAGGTTCCAAAGGCCAATTTGAAGGTTCTAAAACCTAGGGGATATTTTTCCATGAATTTTAGAAGGTTTAGTTGATTTTTATCCTGACCAAAACCTTGTTGAATTAAGCAGGTCTATTTTAGGGTTATAGAATGTTATTTAATTCTTGGATTGCATAATAACCCATTTCTGATTGAATCAACCCACTTTTTATCTTATTCCGACCATTTCACCTATGTTTTTCCTATGAGAAATCCCATTTATGTACTGCAAAGGTAAAATTGCAGTTTTAACCTTTGTTTCATATTTTCTTCTCAAAACACTTATTCCTTGAATTATGCCCTTCTTTAGGTTATGTAGGAGCTCTTATTCTCTTTCTTAGGCTAAAATGAGCTAGTTAGGGCTCATGATGAGGCTCTCATCATACCCCCATGCCTAGCTTTTGCTAGTCCCTTAGCAAAATTTCAAGGTTTTAACTTCTGTTCAAGACCCTGAATGTATGTTACTAGTTATGATAAGTGCTTTTCTTCTTTTTCTTATGATTAGTTTAGAATGCTGACAATAGGCCTAGAGGTACTCAAGTACCAACCAAAATTCGGACCTAACCTGCTTTAGCCTCAGTCCTCCATGAAGGTTTTTAAGGCTCGCAGAAACTATCCTAGGGTTTGTGGGATTCCGTGGTTAAAGCACCCGTGCTTAAGACATTTTTAGCCTAGGTTCAGTTTGCAGTGCGTTTTTGTAAGAGAGAGACAAATGATTTATTTGTTTGGAGAGCTTTCTCTCTCTTTTCTTTTTATTTCTAGCTTCGGATTGTCTTCTCAACACGGTTTGTATCGAATTCCTCGTCCCCATCATCAATCCTCAAGGGTCTCTGGCAATCGATGCTTCATGATAGCACCACCCATGGCAACCCCCAGAACCCTGGCTTTCGAGATTTCGAGATAATCCCATCCATGGCGTTCCGTGGCTAAATTCAGACCCTGGCAATCGACATTTCGAGATAATGCTGCCCATGGTATCTAAACCGGTAGAGTGCTTCCATGCCCTCGGTAGGATATTTAAATATCCTAAGAGACCAGCACTGAGGAGACGATATGTTGTTACGCATCAAGGGAAATTTCCCGCCTCTCCGCATCGGGAACTCATCTAAATCAACTTGTGTTGATCAGCCGCTACTAATCTAGGTAACTTTTTCAGAGTATTAAAATGGTTTTTGTGTGATTTTGATAGTTATGCGCACTGAACCAGACTGTGTGTGGATTGGGGTGCTTAGGTTACTGAATCCTGCAAATCGAAGGTCAGTTATCGAGGCCGAATACTTCCTAAGCCTTAGACCTAATACTTAAGCTTCGCATTTTCCCCAACCTCTTGAGATTTATCCAGATCTTATTGGGTGCGTGAATTTTTAAGCCTAAGAGTCTAGCCTAGAAGGCCTAAGATCAGCGTTCTTGCTAATCTCTTTTTGTGTCTCCTTAGCACTTTTCTTTCATTTTTCTATTTTCTTGATGTGGTCTAGAACTTCGGTTAATTCCTTAATCTCTTACTAATGACTCTCTTTTTCTTTTTCATTTTGTGCTCCTTTTTGTCATTTTGCTCTTTTCCTCCTCCTCATGATTATGTGGCTCACAAAATTTCCTCCCTCCTCCATTTTTTGTTCTTTTTCATAATTTTTCAATTTTTTTGTGTTTCTGACATATGTGAATTATTTTTGTGAGAATCCTTCTGACTTTTTCTTGGTTCTGTATGTATGCACTTTACCACCCCCCCATGCCTAAGTTTTGTAATGTCCTCATTGTAAACGGAGGGTGTAAAATAGTGTTGTGGTCAGGGACTTAGAACAGGATACATCGGGTGGGTGAATGGGTCAAAAATGACTGATGTGGATGATTGCAAGCTCTGGTTCATGTACCAGTGGTGGAATCAACTGTCTAAGGCTAAACTCAAGGTGCAATGGATGTGGAGTATAGACAAATAATCAGACGGGTCTTTATTTTTGGAATGATGGGTTGCCTCCCATTAAGCGCTAAATTCAACTCCTTCAGCCGAGTGGAACATGGGGGTAGAGAGGGAGTGGTTAAATCAGCGGAGTTTTGTAAAACAAGCACCTTGATTAAGAGCCTGGTGATGAATCCATTTTAATGGACTATTATTACGCCTAAGTACTTCAATTCTAATATAGTATGTTTGTTAATAATCAAATTAAGTCATTAAATAAGTGCATGCATCATTACTTGAGTTTTTATCTATTTTATTGCATTTTACAGTATGTAATTATTTTATGTTTTGTTGCAAGAATAATATCGGGAAGATGAGGGAGGAGGATCAAATGTGGAAAAGAATAGGGGGTGGAGAGATATTTTCCCCCAACAAATATCTCCTCCTACGGCCAACAGAACCCAACAAGCGTCGGCAAAAATTAGGAAGGGATTTTGAAAATCCCTTGAAGGGCGGAAGAGAGGAGTTAAGAGGAGGCGGAGCATAGGAGAGGAGGATCATCTTCTTCCTCCTCCTTGAGGGGATAGCCATCAATCATGCAACCATGCTTGCACTGTGCACCGCGTGCCCTCCACCGCAAATGCCCTTCCAGCCTACACTCCGCCTACCCTCACCGCGTGCCCTCCACTGCAAGCATCCAGCCACAGCGTTCCTAGCAGCGCCCGCACTACCTGTAGGCACTTCTCCACTGCAGGCACCCACTGCAGCGCACCCGCCTCCAGCACAATCTCCGCTCCTGCACCTCCATCATCGTGCGCCTGCCTCCAATGCCACAACCGCTCCCTGCAGGCGCCCCCCCTCTAGCCCGCACCCGCAGACCACCGTGCCCTCCAACCAGCGCATGAAGGAGCTGCACCTCACCTCTGCAGGCCCCTACGCACCTTTAGCACCCTCGCCACTAGCGCTCCCATTGTAGGCGCACCCCCTGCACTCCCGCTTGTAGCGCGCCTCCTCCAGCGACACCTCCTCTACACCCGTGCAAATGCCCGCAAGCACTGTGCCCAACCACCGTGCCCTACAGGCGCTGCACGCCATGCACCCACAGATGCTCGTCATTCTTCTTCGCACTGCCCGCAGGCGCTTCACCTCACAGCCGCGCCCTGCCGGCACTGTAAAGGCACTTTTCCAGCACCACCACCAGCGCCCTTAGGCACGCGCGTGCCCAGCGCGCTGCAGCAGTAGGCCACCTGCGCATCCTCGCACGGCTATTCTCCTCCTCCACCAATAGGCCAGTGGCCATCGTCCTCCTCCCGGCCGTCGCCGGCCACCTCCGGCCACTGCGTCACCACCGTTGCGTAGCCTTCGTCAAGGCGCACCTCCCCATCGACTCTCACGGCCAACTGTGCACGGCTGCACATGCGATGAAGAGAGAGGAGAAATCCTCTGTTTTCTTCCCCATTAATAATTACAATCAATACCATTGCCACCAAAATCAATTTTAATATATGATTATTTTATTATGGTGAAATTGTGACTGCATACTCATACTTTCTGATAATTGAGTGGTTATTGATATTCACATGTTTAACATTGGTTTTGGGATTAAAATGTGCATCAATTTTCTCTAATACATGTCAATTAGAAATTACATAAAATCATCACATATTTATTGAATATTTCAGTGAGGAAAAATTGCATGTATACCCTTATATTTTTGAGTTATTGTGCATCTTATTTACATCACATTTCATGTCGAATTTGATTATGGATTTCGCACTTGATTGAAAGAATACGAAATAATCAAGATTTTATTACATCATTGCCTCCCTATGGACACGACCCGCTCTTCTGTGAGTGGTAATTTTTATTGTAATTATTTTGTTAAGCAATTTTCCACCACTTTGTTACTAAAATGATAGATCATCTTAATCACATTATTCGAAAGCGAAAACTGACCTATCATCTGGTTGGTCCAACCAGGTGCTTGTTAAGATCAACAGGTGATGATGCAGCCCAAACCCAATCAGTCTGGTGGGTTGATAGATGTAAATCAACAGATGCGAAACCCACCATATGCAATGTGGCTCGGATGGATATGGAAGTGAAAACTCGAGTTTAGGCTGAGTCGAACCAGCTTGGTTAGGGTAGGGTTCTGAAAAATAATTAGTGCATGGTGTGGAAACCCTACAGGGGTGATTAGCGAATGATAGATCATGTTTTTCAGTCTGATAGATACCCGATACCCAGTATAGATGTGGAGTTGAATCATCTGCAAACGACTCAGTGAGAGATGAATCAGAATAGAAATTGAGTTCGGTTGTGGGTCGAGGTAGAGAACGGGTTTTGATCAGTTTTGTATGTGTGGAAGTGGTGGCTTCAATGAGAATCGTGTATGAGGGCTCTTCTAGAAAGGAATGACAGGTGGTCTCATGTAGAGAGTCCTCATAGTAACTTTCAAAATTGGAGTTAGAGAATGAGTCATGTGAGCTGAGGTCGTAGATTGGCTTGTTATAATCAGGAAGCAGATTTTCTCTGATGTTATGGTCAGATTCGAAATCGTCGGAGAGTTTGCAAAAATCAAAATTTGAATGAGATTCAAGATCATGAGTTCCACCATAGAATAAATCATATGCTGTAGATTCAGCAGCCTGACTGGGGTCTATCCTAGATGTCAATTTTGAGCTTAAAAAGGTGTCCTTATCTGGTAGAGGCTCAGGTTCCAAGCTGGTAGGACAGACCTAATTGAAACCCCACTCACCCAACTCCTCAGTTTCTGTATCGTAAATTAGCATGTCTTCCGAAAAATTGATTGGTTCCTCTAAGGATGTTGGTGAGGGATATTCATCAAATAGAGGCCCAAAATCATATTCTTCATTGAAAAATTGATTTTCCTCACATGGGGCCTTGAAATCTTCCCAATAGGTTTCAGATCTAGATTCTGGGCTTAGGATGTGGGTTGAATCACTAGAATCTAGGTCTGAATAACCTTCAAGGGTCACCTTATCAGAATAAGGGGTGGACTTTACACTCTCGAGAGGTTTAGTTCCACTCTCATTATTGCAGGAGTTGTGGAATTCTAAGCCTGGTGATTCATGGTCTAGAGTAGGCTCAACATTGTGTTCTCCTGCAATTGGAGCTTCCCAACCTTCTTCAATATCAGCCACATTGTACTACATCTGGGTTGGGAATCCACAACCATTTTGTGCCTCAAGCCCGAGATC
The DNA here is from genome assembly GCA_037157565.1 of Thalassia testudinum. Lineage (NCBI taxonomy): Eukaryota > Viridiplantae > Streptophyta > Magnoliopsida > Alismatales > Hydrocharitaceae > Thalassia > Thalassia testudinum. The sequence goes on from JAZHRO010000080.1 coordinate 4,399,351, forward strand.
AAACTGATCCTCGATGTTTTCCAATGATGGTTCATCCTCTGTTTATGGCATATATGGGTATTTCTGGTCGATAATTTATTTTAATAATCTCATTATCTCTTCGCATTTTTCAAGATCATCTTGGTGTTGGTCCCAAAGTATAGGATTTGTCATGCATTGAAGGTATTCAAGATTGTGCAGTTTTTCTATCTTAATGTATCCTGTGATGAGCATGTCTCGGGTTAATCCTTTTGTGGCTTCCACTAATAGCACTTGGGCACAAGTTATGATGAAGGTTATGGTTGTTGGGACATCAACCTGAATGTGTTCTACTGGTGTTGAGGTTTTGTCTTCTTTTTCATAGAATTTCAGGGCATCCTCAATAATCCTATCTCTCATGGATCTGATATTCAGGTTTCTTGAATGGTAGTCCTAAGTGGTTTGGCTACATATTTGGATCAGGTGGTGGAACCAAGATGTAGAATTAGAGTTTGAATCAAGATGTAGAATCAAGTTATGAAGCGATTAAATTTGAATAAAGAGCCCCACTGACAATGTATGTGTCTGCTCTAAAGAGAAAAGATGAGGGACTGGAGATGTTTTTGACCTAATCAAGGCATCCAAAAATGCTGGATGATTATGGAGATTCGGGGCGGATGATACCCCTATATCAGAAGGTCGTCCACCTGAGAATTACCTGGGAAGCCAAAGAGGGAGAGTCCCACAAAGACCCCTACACTGTAGAGCATCCCCACGGGTTATAGGGTTTCCCCCACCCGACCTCTCTTGTCATTGAGATTCCAGGTAGACCAGAATGGGGACCTTGACCTCTTAAGTCTACCACTTTTATTTCAAAGGTGCTTTAGGGTTCTCACTTGAACTTTAGATGTTTTGATGTTGTGACCTAATTTGGAGGTTGGTTGACCCAAGGGGTCAACTTCACCTGACCTGTCCTAAATATGGCAGAATGATTCTAGGCTTGGGACCTAGAGATCGCCCTGATTTGACTCCCAATTTATTAGGTCCAAGATTTTAAGATTCAAGTGCTGTTAGAGCTTAATTTTTAGGGTTTATCTTGTTTAGATCTCTTCAATCAAGGGCTTGGGTCACACACTGATGTGGGAGGGTCTATTTCCTTTTATACAGGCATGTGTGACTAGCACTCCAAAAGCCCTACTGTTGCAACCCTAATTTGGTTCTATTTCCAATCCTCTATTTCTTCTTGAAAAAGGTTCTCTTTGGACTTAAAAGTAAGAAATGTATTGTCCATGGAGATTAAGCGTGATTTCTATTAGGTAAAAGAATTTGTGGGATAGGATCTAGAAAAAAATCGCTCTAACTTTAAGAAGATTTGAAAATTTTTTCGTAAAATCAGGAAACATTTGGCTTAAAGATGGTGATTACTGTAGAAAGAAGGTAATTGATTCCTAAATTAATTGCTTCCTTTTGTCTTTCAAGGATTACGAGATGGTTTAAGGAAGAAAAGAGATTACCTACCCTAGAGTAGTTGACTTACGGGAGGGATCTTCTCGTGAAATACCTAGCAAGATCACAATAAAGCAAAGTAGGGCAAGTTAGTGTTCAATATGATCAAAAAACGAATGAAGAGATTAGTGATAAATTACACGTTGCTCCCCTGCAATGGTGCCAAAATGTTTACAACACTTTGTCAGGCTTATAAGTCAGTCGCATTGTAGTATAGGTGACCAAGCGTTGACAACAAATAAGAATTTATTACTTGAAAACCTAAGTATCCGAGGTCGAACATAGGGAGCAAATGGAATTTATTCACTAATCTCAATAATGTAATTGAACACTTAGAATTACTCAAAACTTAATTCAGAATATAAATGCAAGAGTTTAAGAGTTAAAATTGTAGCAAAATAGAATTGGACGTCTGATTATAGAATCAGACATCTTAAAAAGATATTTTTCTCTTTTAACTCTCTCTTATTTCCTTCTCTTGTCTGCTTTCTCTTCTTCTTCTTCCTCCTCTTTCTGTCTCTGCTTCAGTTCCTTCTCTTTTGCCTTCTTAACTTTTGCTTTCTTCCTTTTCTTCTGCACAGTGTCTCTCTCCTTCTTCTTCCTTTGTGGGTCTTCTTCTTCTTTCTTGCTTCTTCCTTCCTTTCTTAGCTCTGCTTCCCTTAGCTTCAGCCTTTCTTCTTCTTCTTCCTTGGCTTCTGCCTTAGCTCTCCTCTAACATTCTCTTCTTCTTCCTTTAGCCTTCCTTCCTTCTTCCTTTTGTAGCTAAGTCTGCTTAGCCGCTTCAGCCGTGCCTTCCCTTTCCTTCTTCGTCCTGCACACACACTGAAGAGCAAAACCTACCTATACCCTCCCTCGCGTCTCTCTCTCTCTGTATATCTCTCTATGTACGCTCTCCCAGAGCCGGGTAATCGAGTCAGTTGCGTGCCCAGATCCAGGCGCATCAACGTGGGTGTGGTGCATGAGGAGTGCACAGATTGGTTAGTTGGGTCTGGGTGCCAGGTCCACAGGGGAGTGTCGCAGACGAGGCGTAGTAAGGGCAAGGGACCTCACCCCTGTGTGACTTGAGGCGAACAGCATAAAACACAATTTCAATTTATCTTACGCGCCTCACTCCTGTGTTCATGAGGTGGGACTAATGTCCCACCCACTTCTGCGTGAGCATCTGCAGGAATCCTTCTTCGATTGCTGCTGATGGGTCGCTCGCCAAACCAATTGCTTGGCTGCATGAAGTCGTGCACTCATCCCGCTTCGCTTGGGACCCTGACACTTGGAGCACGTAGTCTGGGATGAAGCTCGCGACCTTCTCGCTGTATGAGTCAATGGCGGCAAGTGCTCAGATCTGTCACACATGAATATGTCCTAGTGGCCCCATTAAAACACATTGGAAGCTTCGCCATGCGAAGGCGAAGGCGGGACATTAGGTGGCAGGTCGCGGGGCGACCTTGGCGTGTGTGACTAGGTTGCTCTATGGCTGGGCTTATGGGTTAGGTCAGGGGAAGCGTGGAATGCGTGTGGCGGTCGATGGATGGGTGGAAGATGTTCAGTGGTCGATGGCGGAGGTGAAGAGGTTGGTGGTGAGACGTGTGGAGGTGTGGAGTGATGGGTGCGTCTCACTGGAGGTTGGCCGGAGATGGGGAAGATGGTGGTGGACAGTGGCTGTCGAGGGGTAGTTTGTGAAATAGATTGAGGGGAATTGAAGAGCGGATAGAGAGGAGTAAGTCTAACCTAATTAAGTTGATGAAGGGGGAGAGTTGGCGGCTAGCTGCATCTACTATTGCCAGAGAAGATGGTGTCCAGTGGAGGAAGACGGCAATGATGAAGGGTCTAGAGGTGCTTGCGCGGGTGTTGTGCGATGCGGAGGAAGATGGTGAGGATAGCTCTACCACTGGTATTGTGGCAGAGCGACGAGAAACAGGAGTGAGGCTCGCCGGAGCTTGCTGGACTACTTGACTGGAGGAGAAGAAGATTAAATTAGGGTGAATCTCTGGCCAAGTCGAGCTGAAGAGGTGCAACTGGGTTTGAGGATCCTTTTATAGATGCTGGTAGGGGCTCTTATGCTTGGAAGACAAGCTTCCAAGCGCGGGAGTCCTTGGCGAAGGAGGAATCAGTTAGAGACCCAAATCTCTCGTGCGTTCGCACGAGAGATTGGGTGCAAATCAGAGATTACAATCGAGCTCAAATAGAAGGGAATTCCTCAGAGAATCTCCCTTCCAAATCTAGGAGGAGATCTCTGAGGAATCAGGGAGTACTCCCCCTCCTTTCCTCGTTGGAGTAGGATTTCTACCCATTAATGGTGGAGGGACCTGTTTGTAAAAGTGGCGAGGAAGTTAGCGGGGTCTGTGTAATGGTTTTCAAAAGATAGGGGCCAAAATGTAATTTGGTGTACTATTTTGCAAAGTAGGTCAAGGTGACTCCCCTTAGGTCCAAATTTTGTTAAAACTTAATTTTAAGCTAAGGAATCCAATGGTGAAGTTGGATTTTAGGTTTGATCACATTTGACTGGACAATTTACACAAAAACCCAAATTAGGTCAATTAATGAGCTAGGACCCCAATCTAGGTCAAAATAGATTCAAAAGGCCAATTTGAAGGTTCTAAAACATAGGGGATATTTTTTCATGAATTTTAAAGGGTTTAGTTGATTTTTATCCTGACCAAAACCTTGTTGAATTAAGCGAGTCTATTTTAGGGTTATAGAATGTCATTTAATTATTGAATTGTATAATAACCCATTTCTGATTGAACCAACCCACTTTTTATCTTATCCAGACCATTTGACCTATGTTTTGCCTCTGAGAAATCCCATTTATGTACTGCAATGGTAAAATTACAATTTTAACCTTTGTTTCATGTTTTCTTCTCAGAACACTTATTCCTTGAATTAAGCCCTTCTCTAGGTTATGTAGGAGCTCTTATTCTCTTTCTTAGGTCAAAATGAGCTAGTTAGGGCTCATGATGAAGCTCTCTTCAGAAAGTCTGGTGTGCATGGGTGTAGTAGGACCTCAACCCATGTGTCTTGAAGCGAATAGCCTTAAACACAAAATAAACGTATGCGTAGGCAAGAGCTTGTATTTCCACGATGTGGGATTATTCCCACAGGCCTCTTCTCGCGTGTGCTACTGTGATGCTTCTCCCAATCAAGGCAGCTGCTGGGGTGTGTGCCTTCAATCAAGGACCTGGGAATGATCCTGAGCCTTGTCCGCGTGTCCTAAAGGGTGCACCTGGATAAGTGTGGCTTTGAACAAGGGGAACATGGTGGCGACGATGGTAGAGGTGGCGGAGCTCTGGCAAATCCTGAAACTCGTGAATAAGGCCTTTCGGCCACATTAAAATAGTTCATAAGAATCACCAAACCACAACGAGTGTAGTGGCAGTGGTTTCATGGTGATTGGTGGTGCGTGGTGGCCTGATGGAGTTGGGGATGGAGGCCGGTGATGGGTTTGTTCGGTGGTGGTCGTGGGAGCATGAACGGTGAAAAAAAGAGAGGGCTTTTGTTTGTGGTGATGTGGCAAAGGTTGTGGAGTAGGTGGCAAGGTGGTTGGAAGTGTGAGGTGACGAAAATGCCTCACCGGAGAGGTGGCTGGAGCGGATGAAGATGAAGGTGATTGGCAGCATCGAGGGGCATTTTTGGGTTTTGGATATGGGAAATTAACCTAAGAACTAAAAGGACCTAACTACCTACTTTAAGGGACGAAAGCGATAGGAAGGACACCGGCATTGTTAGGCTGGCGCCATGGAAGATGAAGTCTCCAGAGAGGGACGGCGACGAAGAACGAGGACAACCCTCGCTTTGACAGGCGAGGTGTGGAGGAAGATGAGGAAGAGGATGGGCAAGCCAATTTGGTCGTTGGCTACCCATAGGAAGACGGGGAAGAAGGCCACCAAAGCTTGGTCAGAGAGGGGCTAGAGGTAGGGTTAGGAAGAGGTTTTTGGCCCTAAACCTTGCTAAGGAAGTAAGGCATGCATTGGGGGGTCCTTTTATAGGCCATAGGATGGAGTTCCAAGCTAGGAAACAAGCTTGTGAACTTGGGACTCGTGCACAAAATTGGGTATACCTACAATCAAATCGTTCTCATGAGCTTTTTCGAAGAAAATAGAGCCAATGAGTGGCTCAAATGGAAGGAGATTCTCTCTGGAGTTCTTCCAATTTTGGAAGGATTTCATCAAAGAATCAGAGAGAAATCTCTGATTGAAGGTCGTCGAAGTAGGAGTTCCTCCACAATAATTGCAGAGGGACCTATTTGTGAAGATGATGACAAACTTAGGGACCTCTTTGTAAGGAATTCAAAAAGCTAGTGGTGCATATGTGAGAAAAAGAGTCAAATTGAACTGAAATGCAAACTAGGTCAAGATGATCTTTGATTGGGCCCAAATTTTGGTACAAACCTATTTGAACTTAAGGAATCTGATGGTAAAGTTAGATTTAGGTTTTGACCAAGTGTGACTGGGTAATTTGCGTAGAAACCCAAATTAGGGCAAATGTCTGTCTAAGACTCTATTTTAGGTCAAATTGGGTTCAGATGGTCAAATCAAAGGTACCAAACATTAAAGAATATTTTTTTATAATTTTTATAAGGTTTAGGTGAATTTTATCCTGACCAGAACCTCAATGAATTAAGTAGGTTTGATTTTAGGAGTTCAGATGTCATTTAATTCTCGCAACATGTGAATACCTGTTTCTGTTCTGCATGAACCCACTTATTAGACATTTATGACCATTTGACCTTCAATCAAACCCTAGGAAACCCCATGATTATTCCGCAATTAAGATATTCAATTAAAACAGCAGTTTTACCCCTATTTTCATGTTTATTTTTCAAAATGGATATGCAGTGAATTACAATCTTCTGGTAGTTATGTAGGAGCATTTATCAATTGATTATGACTAAATAAAGCTAGATATGGCTGATGATGATGTTATCATCTCTTACATCTTCTGGCCATCGACTGTGACCACAGCCCAATTTTGCTGACATATAATAGAAATCTGAAGAGGAGGGGGTACGTCTAGAGATTAGAGGCTAATTGGTATATGGGTAGGAATTTCAATCATACAATTCAATCTAGTTGGAATAGCTCTCACTGCGCCTATCCATAAAAATTGGAAAAGCTCTCATCTGATATCAAGAGATTGACTAGAAAATCCAATATAAATTGGAAGCTATCAAAGAATCAATTGAACATGAAATTTCAGCACTGCAAAACTCCACACCAATGTTGGACTCCCATTGAAAGGAGGAAGAACTGAGATCTAGATATGAAGAAGTCTTGCTTAAGGAGGAAGTCCAGTGGTATTAATGCTCTAAACAGGTCTGGATTCAAAGTGGTGATAGAAACACTAACTTTTATCATCTCTACACCTCAAACAAGAAGAGGAAGGACAAAATAGAATGGTTGAAGCTCCTAAATGGGACTAAAATTGGAGATCAAAATTTAATTGAAAATTGCTTCCATCAGCATTTTACATCACTTTATGAGTCAGAGCAACATAGTCTTGACATTCCTTCCCATTTTGCGGCTTAGGACTAGGTGAGGCCTAATGAATTAGCTTGGTCTGCCTCCATTTCAAAGCATGAGGAAATCAAGAATGTGATATTCCGCATGCCCCCTCTTAAAATCCTAGGGTCTGTATGGATTCCCTCATTCTATCAACAAAGCAGGAGTGTTGTCGGAGAAGGGGTCATCCATTTTGTCCAAACTGCATTCAGAAATTCATACATGCCCACTGAAATGGGAATAACCTTCTTGCTACTGGTCTTTAAGGTAAATAACCCTCTTGAACCTAGAGACTATAGACCTATTAACCTAATGAATACCCTTTACAAACTCATTGCAAACCTGGCAGGCAGGCGAATCTCCCTGGTCTACATAGGCTGATAGCTCGTAACCAATCTGGTTTTCTGCCAGGAAGGCAAACATCATACAATGTTGTTCTAGCCAAGGAGGTCTTTCGCTCGATGAGGATGTGAAGGAGAAAGAAGGGTGCTATGGCAATCAAACTTGACATTGAGAAAGCTTTTGACCACCTTGAATGGCGTTTTATACATTTGTCATTAACTCAATTGCATTTTCCATCACCTTTATTTAACCTCATCATATCTTGCATTTCATCAGCATCTTTTGAAGTTATTTTGAATTGAAATACTACTAAATCTATCCTACATTTGCAGGAAATTAAACAAGGCTGCTTGCTCTCCCATTTCTATTTATTCTATGTTTTGAATTTCTATCTAGATTACTGTCCTCTTCTTTGCATTCAAAAAAAAATTCTGGTTACAGGATATCACCCAAGGCTCAACCTATTACGCATCTTATGTATGCAAACTATACTATCTTATTAGTGAGGGTCACAACAAATTAGGCATTGGAGTTCAAATCAATTCTACACCTATATGAGTTATATTATGAGAAAAGGGTCACCTATCCCAAATCAAGGTTATACTTTGGGCGTGGGGTTAGTGAAAGAGATGGGAAATTCTCACAAATTTCCATATGAAAGCCATGTCAAAATATGAAGTTTACTTGGGTAATCCCATTATTGGCAATAATGGCCAGAAGGTCTTAGCTGACCTTCTAATCCACAAATGTCAAAGGAACCTCTCGAGGTGGAAAGAAATTGCCTATCCCAAGCAAGCAGAGGGATTCTGCTTCAATCTTCTCTACTAACCATCCCCAACCATCTCATGTTTATGCATAGATTCCCTAAGAAGCTTTGCAAATGCATTGACAAACTGGCTAGGGACTTTTGGTGGGGTTTTCACCATGACAGCATCCACTTCTATCCCAAATCTTGGGCTTCCATTTGCATTCCTAAGCATTGTGGGGGTCTTGGCTTCAGAGATACTGAACTCACCAATATGGCCTTTCTTATGAAAATGGGATGGAAACTTCTTATGCAAGCTAATGGATTATGGCAATCACAGCTGAAGACTAAATATTTTCCCAATGAGGATTTTGGGATTACTCACCAAAACTAGGGGATTCACCTTTTTATAAAGGCTCTTTTTTCCATTCAAGGATACTTATTCTTTGGTGTCTCCTGGCTAATCGGTAAGGGATGAGATATTAACTTATGGAGGGATTCTTGGGTGAGAGACTTCCATGGTCTGCTCTTCCTTCAAGTAGCCCCTCCCCTCAATTCCTTAAAAAACTTGGGAACCTAATTGATACACATCAACACTGCTGGAAACCTGATCTTATTAATCAGTTATTCCCCCCTGATGTTGCTACTAGCATTCAAAACACTCCTATCTATTAGGGTCAGGTGGACAGACCAATCTGGTCAAATCACCCAGAGGGTGTCTTCTCAATAAAATCTGCCTATTTGTCGTTCTTAAATCACTTTGGCAGATCCACCCCTAAGCAAGCTGTTATCACCCACTGCAGACATGTTGGTCTCTTAACATCCCCCTAGAATTAAAATTCTTATATGGAAAGCAATCACAGGTGCTTTAAATATGAGGGATGTTTTGGCAAAAAGAACCCTTACGATTGAGGGCTCATGTGTAATATGTAATGAAGGAAGAGAGGATGTTGCCCATATTTTTTTTATCATGCTCATTAGCAAGAGTTGTATGGTTCCTCCTTGGATATCTCATCCAACCCCCCATGGCAACTGGTTTGTGGAGTTCCAGAGTCTTTGTCAGTAGCTCACCACTGCTGAAAGCACTGATCTACTTCCATATTTTGTACCATCTATGCCATGGACCAATAGATGAAATGTTGTCATTGGGTAGTCCTCCCTGCAACCGATGGAATTAAAGAATAGAATCTTAGTAGGCCTTGTAGAGTTCACACACCACTCGCAACAACTAAATTTACTTCAGTCAAATATGACCTCTTCAGTAATTACTTAGCTGCAAGCACCAACTCCTCTATTTTTCAGATCCATTATAGTTCTGGTAGATGCTACGGTCTCCTCCAACCACTCTATACTTGCATCGATCGTTATGGAAAATGGGAGTATGATTATTGCAGCCAGAGCCTCAACTCACTACACTAACCATAGTGAGGAAGCTGAAGCTTTTGCCATCCTTCAAGGCTTAACTCAAGCTATCAACAGGAATCTTCTTCAAGTTACGATTCTTAGTGATGCTTTATCTCTTGTCAAACAAATTCCTCTTGTATCCTTTACACGTCCATGCCTTTTCCCATTGAGAGGCTCATTGAATGACTAAAAGTCATCATTGAATGGATTAGAGGTTGTCCTACCTCGCCACCACCCTTTTGCCTCCTTCTTGCTCATATCACTAAGAAGCATTATTGATGAGCATTTTGACTACCTATTGCACCCTCTCGTTCTACTGCTACCTTTTATCCATTTGCCATCACATCATACCAATTAAGGGTCCAAGTATCGACATTGAGTGGCTTGACAACTACTAGCTCCATTGCTCGTTGGACAACCCAGAGCTTCTCTTCTTCCTCCTTGACTTTAACTCCTTCCATTGAATTTTCTCACCCCCCCAATTTGTGCGATCTTATGCCCTTTCTATAAAATAGCGGCTATTCTGTAAAAGCCTAGCCTCTAACAGGTCGAAGGTGACATTAACAGTGTGAAGTTTGTCACATTCAACCATTGGCCAATTTGGGCATCTTCAGATTTAGATGCTTAAAACTTCCTTTTTTAATCATCTAAATGATTGGCCAGGTGAATAGTACCACCCCTCTCATTTTCCATGCACCCACCCACATTTAAGGTGTCTAACCAAATCCTTCTTGGCATCTAAAAACAATGTTAATGTGCCCCTTCATTTAAAACTTGATCTTTTCTTGTCTTTTCTTTTTCATTTTTCAAGCCTTCCTCCTTATACCATTTTAAGGAAGTTTTAAAAATTAGTTTACTAATGTTTAGGGTAATAAAATCTTAGTTATTATAAAAGAATTAAAAGAATATGTAAAATGTGATTTAGCTAGAGCTTCCATTTGCTTAGATAAGCCATAACCTAAAGTTAGTACATAATCATATGAGACTATTTAGTGTGTTGGTTCTTGGACCCAAGGGTACTTAGGCCCCATGGAGGTGCACAATTTGTGGATTTTTTTAGGAGGCACAAGACCCAATAATCCCAGTGAGCTTTTTACTAAAAGACCCCTCAATCTAACACGAGTGAATATTAATGTTGATCTTGAATGTTGATTAGCTAAATTGGCCAAGTGGTCATTGATCTATCTAAGTTTACTTGATTGGATCTTATGGGGATAGGCAAACCTATGTTAGTATTTAACCTATAAGAAGTTCTTATGGTATGGATGTGGTATGCTGAAGGCGTACTTAAATGGTATATCCAAGAGAGCTAGCATTGTGTATAGGATGGATTAGTGTGGAACTTGAGAGGTTTTATGTGATACAAATGTGGTGTGCTGGCGGCACACATGAGTGGTAAATTCAAGAGCGTCTAACATCATTGGAGATAGATTACTATGGAACTTGAGATGTTCATGTGGTACGTATGTGGTATGCTATAGGCACACATGAGTGGCATATATACCCAAAAGAGTCTAGCACCATTGACGATTAAATGGAACTGACAAAAAAGTTTAAGGATAAGAAATTATGATAAATTGAATCAAGAACAATATCCATAAAGAATCATCTCTAATTAGAAGTTGAAATATTATTACTGTGATAGTGAAGTGGTCTTAGAGTGAGAAAAGAGGGAATGTTTTAAAAAATAAATGTATTATATGAGTAAGGGATCAAGGGAATATAGATTATTAGCTAGTCATGTGAATACATATTAATGAACCAAGAAACAAGATGCAAAATAAAAGGGGATGTAGTAGTTTTACAATCTAAGTAGATCTAGATGGATTAGCCTTGAATTTTGAGTTATGAATCTAATTAAATAACTAATAAGTTTAGTTCATCCTTTTAGCTAGTTTCTCACTAGACAATTACTCATTCCTTATGTTATTCTCCTTCCAATTAGGTGTCATGGTGCAAGGTATGAAGATACACAAAAAAAATATGCATAGTAATAGCTAATAAGAAATAGCTTTTAATTTAGTTTTATTTCTTGTCATTTATACATTTTATTTATAATAGATATATTCATGACCTACATCAAAAGGGATCATGTGTGGTAATTAAGAAAAAGTTTTGTAGCCCTAGTATGGGGCCTTGACAACTTATTCTGATCATCAATCGCCCTAACGCTGAAAGAGTGAACCATAAGCCAGCCTCCTTATCTTTTGGAATGCTTCAGGTCACCAAGCAACACTTTTTGTCCATTGTCAAGAATGCTTAGGACATTCACTTCTTTCAGACGACCATAGGAAAAAACTAAGAAATAAAAAAAAGCACTAATTGATTGGAAAAAAACAAGATGTCCTTGATTTACAAAAGGAAATATTGCTTTTTAACATCAGATTTTGGATTGGAAAAAATGACCTGACAGAGCTTCTTGACAAATCTAGAATCTCAAATATTCAATGAACTTCATAAAAGACACACATTGATATCCTTTAGGAAGAATTCCTCCTTTGGAGGTAAAGGATCAAAATAATGAGCCTCACAAAAATGGATAGCAATACATCTTACCTCAATGAAATGGTTTTGATCGAAAGAATCAAAGTGCATATCTGGACAATAAAAAATGGGAAGGGTTTACTAGAAATTAGAAATCCAGAATAAGAAAGTAAGATATTTCTTTTATCGATGATTAGAAAATAAATAAATAGTGGAAATGCTCATGATAATTACGTATTTATAAAAATACCATCTCAATTCATCCTATTTCATTAGATTTCCTCACTTATAATAATATCTCTTTCTTCATATCTACATTCTACCAGAATGTCTCCAAAGTAACAGACAATTTGTAAATAATATGCATACCTTAAAGTGTTTTCAAAGTCAAAATGATCTATCCAAATGTATCTCTAAGGATGAGATAGCAAATGACTTTCGCCTCTTGAAACTTAGCAAGGCACCTGGCTCTTATAGATCAGCATAGGAAATCATGAAGGGGGATATCATTTCAAACTTGCACCTACCTACTTGCTGAGAACTTTGACCTTAGAAGCTTAATATTTATAAACAATGTTTGATCTCTCTAGCCCTATAAGAAAGGAGATAGAGACCTTGTAGAAAACTGCAGACCCATTTCTTTGTTAACATTTTGTTGAAGAAAATCTCGAAGATCCTCACAAAAATGCATGCTTCAGAGTTGAATAGAATTTTACCACCAATTTAGTGAACTTTCTTACCTGGAATAAGACCTACAGACTGCTTTGTGATTAGAGATAAAACTAAGGCTATTGTAATTGAAATTGATTTCAGAAAAGCTTTTTAATCAATAGATTGAAAGTTAAATGGTTGATGGTTACTCCATCATTCATCATAACTAACTTAATTTAGTTAGAATCAAGAGATAAATACTCCTAAATGATCGTTGATGTAGACAAAATTATTGAGGATAAAATGCCTATTCATGCATGTTCCTAGGCTTATATTTTCATTTCATGTTATAAATTTGCATAGTATACATCATCATGCCATCATCATGCATTTATAGTAGTTGTGTATATTTTAGGTTAATTATGTCCTTTTTATGGATAGGAGGGAAGGAGATTTATTTCAGGGCCTCGGATGGACGATCTAACCAAACAGATCTGATCAGGATGACGATCGGAGTCTAACGCCTCTGAAATCGTCTAGATCGGAATCCTGTAGCACCATATGATGTCCGAAGAAGATCAATGGCCCGGGGGCAATGCGACATCCTTACGGGATTTGGATGAAAAATCTGACCATACGGATGAATCCAAAGCAACGATCGCAGTTGGAAAATGTGGGAATCATCTCTATCCGGGCACCATGGCACCCTCTGCAATGGAAAGAAGATGGACTGCCTAGATGGCACCACGTGGCGCCATCTAGGCTGCCCAACAACAGCCAACAGCACCCGCCCACATCACACCTCATCCACGACCTCCATTCCTAGTCATTGGATCTTGATCCAATGGCTAAGAGCCCTCATCCACCGCGCACCATAAGATATCTTCACGACCATTTGGACGGCTTGGCACATTGGTTGGGGACCCGACCACAAAGAGAGGGGCGTAGGTTCAAATCCCCGCGGCCCCCCCAATTGAACAATTGGCATAGTAGTGCGCAAGGCAACGCACGCGCACAGCACAGCTGCAGCCGTACACAGCAACAGCACAGTGCATGCTAGCGCACGCGTGAGACACGGTGCGAGAGGCATGGACGCATGATGCATGGGCCAACGAGAGTGTTGAATGGCGTGAATCTTCAGCGACTGCCTGGGTAGGGCTTAGTGACCCTTGCAGCTGTCATTAATTGCCTGTGCATAGGAAGCCCTTCCTCCTTCCACTATGAAACAACCTACACCACTCCATTCTTCAACAGCTCTTCATTTCTTCCTCTCACCACCTCCAAGGCTCCAGAGAGAGCTTATCACAAGCCCGTGATGCTCCTCAAGAGTAGAAAACCAAACATTTTCTCGCCTCTCACCCCCATTCGTGGAGCATCCCGAGGCCATCCTCTCACCTCCCTTCGGGAAGAAGATCTTCGCCGCGATGCCATCCTGCCACACCCTCCGTCATCTGGCTCTGTCCTCATTCATCCCGTTCCTCATCACCTTCCTCCAGGTGACATCAGAGCAAGTTGTCCTGCAAGCAACAGTCGAGGGGGATCTCTCACCTATATCTTTCTTTTTGCTTTTGTAGTGTAATATTTCCCGCTTTCTTAGTTGTAGAAAACATTTGCTTCAGAAATATTCGTGATTGTTTCTCTCTCTTATATTTTGCAAGTAGATTAGTTAGATAAGAATTCATCGACCTAATCTCTTGCTTGCTAAAAATACCAAAAAAATTAGGAAAGACAAAACGACAAAAATAATAAAGGCGAAATGCGGATTTTCAAAATCAAATGCTCACCTTCCCGTGTTTGACCCAAGACTCACTTTTCGAGTTTCGGTTATAAATCATATCTGATCGACAAATTTTCTCGTGAATCAAACTATGATGATGGGTTTTCCAAAATCCAAACCCTTTCCGCTTCTGAATCCGTCGTTCATCATTTTGGCACCGTTGCTGGGGAGGCAATGCTCTTTGGTTTTTTCACGTTTTCTCGCATTACTTACATATTTTTCTAACCTATCTTTCTTCTTTGATTTATTGTCTTGCAGGAACTCGGTCGAGGAGCCGAAGTCGAAAGATTGGAGTAAAGTGCGGGTAGAGACATTTGTAAGTTTTCCCCCACCATGCCCACCCTAGATTTCATTTCACCGCACTAATAACTCAAACCCAAATCAACTTAGGTGCCTTTTATAAACCCTAGGATAGATCTATTTGGTTGTTTGCCACCTCCACCCATCTCATCCCCACATATATATAAAAAATAATACTCTTCTCTTGTGGGATTTACTGAAAGTGACACACATTAAACACCCACAACTTTCGACTCAAGGAGCACCATTCCACTTTGATTCTACCACTTAACCGGGATCTAACCTGTAGACCAAGTACACTTCAACTCAATACACATAAGTGAGTAGAAAACCCGTATAGGTTAAACATTTGTGTGCCTTAACCAAGTGGTGCAACAGGCCAATTGATTGAGCAGTTTGGGTCGCACCATTGAAGATAAAAATCATTCATCAGTAGCTTGCCACTTAGGGTTAATCTTTAGGGCTGAACTAGGCACTCCACATTAATTTTTGCTTTCTAAAGGAATATATCATCACCAGTGCTTTCAAAACTTGGAGTGTTCCCTTGTACTTGATTGAATACACCTAAGATTAAACCCTAAAAGCTACTAAACATGGTTAAACCCTAAAAGACACATCACCAAATAACCTTGTTTGCAAACCATGGTTGTGCACGCACACACATTTGAATTGATCATTAAGGGCACAACCCATCTAAAGGGCCCATCACATTCCAAGAGCACGATCATCCCAAGCCTAACTAAAACTGAGTAGACATTGGCCTTAAGGACTGATTCACTCTTCGGGGCTCAGACTGAGATTTTTTCAATTAATCTACTTCTACTAGTCCATCTGATGTCTAGATAGGGGAGTAGCATCAAATGACCGTGGCTGGGGGGTACACTAGGAACCGGAGGCACAAGCCAAAGGAAGAGCCTTCTCTCCAGCCCCTCCCTCTGGTTGGATTTACTGGATAAAAGTAGACCAAATCATTTATAATCTTAGGATGGGTCCTAGGAGTCGCTAGGACTTTAGGCTACCCACATAAGGATAGGTTTGGTTGATTGTACTGTAGGGAACCTTTCTCTCTTCTGTTTTCCCTCCTACTCCACTATGTAATCTTCCACATCACACTCTCATTTCCAATCCTACCCTCCTACTACTACTTATCCCTAAGATGATTACTATCCCGACTTGACTTATGACTACCCATCCACTAGCCGAGACAACTTTGATTGGGGATATGAATCCTGACCTTAGTGTTTAGGGCCTAACCCTGGACAACAAGACTATGATTACTATCCTTCCCAGAGCTACAATAATTATAAATCTCCACCCTTTGATTATCAACCTAACCAGATCTACAACCATGAAGGATATGTTGATTATAACACTTACCCTCCTTAGTATTCCACTGAATATAGGTCGCCACCATTCTTTGAACAACTTGAAACGACCTACTATTAAGGCGGGACCAGAGAACCTTGATATCTTGACTCCCCTAGATTTACCACAAACCTGAACAGAACCATTCGATTCAGGTGAACTAGGTACAAGATAGGGAGTTGGATAACTTAAGGAACACCAAACAATCTTTAGAAGCTCAGCCAACACCATGCATTGTAACATTGGAGCCTATGATCAAAATGATTGATAAGCTTAATAGCTCTTTATTGGATTTGCTCCAAGATGTTAGAGATAGGGACCTGGGTGAGTTTCTACTTGGGAAATTGTCAAGATTGAGAATGAAATTTCTTGGTTGCCTAAGTCCAATCTTGGGATGATTCTCAATATGAACCCCCTTAAGGAGAGCCAATGTCTGAACCCGCTCAGGTGCCTGTTGGGGGGGATACATTTTCTGAGACTGGAGATAACCAGGTTGGTCTAGAGCAACTGATTCAGGATGAACCGATTACCTCACCTAGGATCCTCGAGCTAGGGAATGACGAAAAATATGTCTCCATGGACCATGAAATGACATGATTTTGAGACATATATAAATTAGGATCGAGGATTCTTTAATTCTGAGGATGAGGAATCTTTAGGTGAAGTCTCACTTGAGCATAAGGAAGATGATTTCAGTGAGACAAATGGACCTGAGGAATCTGATGAACCATTTGACAGGCGATAATAGAGGAATTTGATTTGGTTGGGGTTAACTTGGAGGATCTAAATCCTGATCATTGAATTAGTGACCCCATTCCTCATCTGCACCCCGAAGAGTTAACTTTTGAAATCATTATGCCCAAGTCAATCCTGATTCAGCCACAATTGTTGGACTTGGGTATTTTAGATGGGGTATGCAACGATCTGGAGGTCCCAGAAACCTTGATCTTGGAGGATAGGAAGTTGGAAATAAAAATCTAGGAAGCTACTTCTGAGGGAACTATGATTTTGGATCTAAGGTTTCCTGCTGACCTAAAACCACCTAGTTTCTACTAGGACCCTTGTGATATCTTTGACATGCAACCTAAGCTCAAATTTATTGACTATCTTTCTAAGCTGAATTTTTAGTGGACATCTGAACCTTGTAAATCAAATCTACCTTTTGTCTGACACTTTAGTCTTGGGTTGCACACCACCAAATTGCAGGCCCAACCCCGCAAGTACAACAATCTTAGGTTCTGGGTGATTTTCATCCAGAACCTTAGAACCACTCAATCTTGTGGCATGGGTTTGCACCATAATCTAGTCAACATCTGTGGACATCTTCTATTGGCAGGTTTGAGGATTAACCATTTGATTTTGATTTTGACCCGCACTTGTGAATTCTCAAATTCTTCTTTGTATGTATATTATGCCTAGCTAAAGGCATTAAACTTAGCACATGTGTATACTGTCTTCTCTCTGCAGAGCTGACTGGATTGTCACGAAATTTAGGTGAAATTCTGTTTACTCCGCCCTTTTCATGTCTTTATTTTTATAATGAGGACATTGCATTATTTAGGCATGGGGGATGGATAATTAATTCATGAAATCATTTTGTTAACTCCATAGAATTTCATTTAGTTTCTTAAAAAAATAAAAAAAATTAAAATTAAACAGGAAAAAAAAAGAAAGAAATTAGGAGAAGAGAACTTAGGCATTTGGAAGTTATTAACTTTAGGAAACGATATGATAGGACCTGAACACTTAGACTCTTTAGGTCTTCAGGCTTAATCAGCCTAGGTGTCCACTCGAATGTGGACTTAGTCTTGAGTCCTTGCCAAGTAATTCTATTTTAATTTGGTCAATAAATTGGGGTGATAAGTACACAACTTATCAACTCGCCCTCTGATTTGAGGGGATTTTAAGCCTAAGCATCTACACACTGTTTGCACTAACTCATTTTTTAGCGGTTTTTATGGAAATTGGGTAGTTAATGAACCATCTAGGGTGGTATGGCTGGCAAGTTGTCGGTGGTAATAGCTAATTGGTCAGTTGTCCAGAGCCCATTGATTGTGCAGTAATCATAGGTCTTAATTGGCCTAGATTAAGCTAGGACTTAGCATAAGTTAGGGTTATTCATGCATGCATATACATTATCTGCACCTTTACTGCTTTCCTTTAGCTATGCATAAAATAATGTTATAATGTACTGATTAAGTGCATTATGTCGATTGCAGGGAATAAGCTGACCAGGAGCTGGATCTGAAGCTGGATCAGGAATAACAGGAGTTGTAGCAGAGCTGGAGCAGAATGCCTAGTTTAGATGTAGGAATAATAATGTAAGCGGGTTAAAAGTTTGCTTTTCTATTAAATAGGAATAAAGCAATAAAATGTGAAGAGCTTAGGTTCATCCTAGCCCTAGGATAGCCTAGAGACTTCCCCAACCCTTAGCCACCCTTAGATTAGGTCACAACACCCTAGGAAGCCCTAAAACCCTAGTTCCAACCCTTCTCTGGACATCCAGATAAGTTTTAAGACATCCAGGACCCTTAGCCAACTCCCGCACACTTCAAACCCACTTCTGCAGTGTTATTGGACGTCCAGACATTTTGTCAGACGTCCAATTTCTGCATAATACCGAAAACAGAAATCGAAATCCTTCCTGACTCTGATTGGACGTCTAGAAAACAAGTCTAGACTTCTGATTTTTGAGTATAAGACGTTTGATTCTATTATTAGACGTCCTATACTGCTCTCAAATTCCTGTTTTGAGATTTAAGCCTTGATCTTGGATCTCTAGGTCCCTAAACCCAATTCCAACCCCATAGGAACCTAAATTAAGGTTCCCTAACCCTAATACATCACCTCTATACCTCCCTAAGGACCTAATTAGGTCCTCACTAAACCTAATTGACTTGGATCTTAGTCAATTCCATCAGCTTATTCAATTGGACTCATTGAGTCCAATTGATCCCTGATCTCAGCACACACTGTCCAATTGGACTCAGTGAGAGTCCAATTGACCTAGACCTGACTTAATTAAGTTTTCACACACCCAATTAAACTTGTATTAAGTTTAATTGCACTTTACCTTAGTGAATTAAGGTCTATAACCCTAATTTGAGACCTACCTTGACCTAAACCCACTAGAACCCAACCTAATCAACCTAGCCACCTAAGTTTCGACCCACACACACCCACACACACCATCCACACGAAAATATCTAGCCTAGAGTTCTCTAGAACTCTGTACCATGTGTGGTTTCCTTGGTTGCCAAAAATAGCAACCAAGAGCCATTCAATTTTTAGATCCACATTTGGTGGATCTAAAAACCACCATCCACCCTCTCTCTCTCTCTCTCTCCCAGGAGCTCCCACCATAAGCCTTCTAGAGAATTCCATAATTCTCTAGAGAGCTTCCCTTAGGTCAATAAAAAGACCCCTTGGGTGGCCATTGGCACCCATTCACTCCCTTGGCAATTGCTCTCCACTGGTGTCATTCACGCCACCTCCACTTAGCCACTCACTCCACCTCCACGAGCTCACTACCACCACCAAGGAGGACACCATGCCGGGATGCTGGATCAACCCTACTTCTCTCCAAGGGTCAGGCTAAGCTACATTGGCCGCCCCTCATTCTCCTCTCGACCACTCCAAGGCCATCGGGGACCACCCCTGAATGCCCTCTATTCTTCTAGCTCTAGATCATGCTCTTCATAAT
Source organism: Thalassia testudinum (assembly GCA_037157565.1). Lineage (NCBI taxonomy): Eukaryota > Viridiplantae > Streptophyta > Magnoliopsida > Alismatales > Hydrocharitaceae > Thalassia > Thalassia testudinum. The sequence goes on from JAZHRO010000080.1 coordinate 4,419,081, forward strand.
TTTTATTGCTTTCATTTACTGCTTAGTAGAGTAGTCTTACTTCTCCCCCAATGATGCATGCAAAATCCCCCCGTTGATTCTTGTATGCAATTGTTTTCTGGTAGTTAGATTTAATTTTAGATTTAATTTTAAGCATTCATGTATAATCTTTCCTTTAGATTTCCTTGTGCAACAACTCTCCCACGATGAATGAAATTTCATTATATATATATCTCTTATGTGTTTGAAATCATCTTGAGCTAAATGATTATCATATTTGCTTGATTTAAGTGCCTGTTCTTTAACCGCCTATATATTACACACCAGCATGTCATTTAAATAAAGTAGAGCGACTTTAAAATCGATTTCAAAAACAAAAACAACGCCTCCCAGAGACGAACGACCGGGACTCAAAGTCATTATTTTCAAAACAATATCTTTGTTGGATCGTATTTCACAACTATACTACGACGCTTTTATCAAAAATGCGATCTACATTTTCACCAACACCCAGCTACATAACCATTCTCTTTATACTGCCTTTAGGTAAATCTTAGATCAGGGAAGCCACCTAATTAGAAAAGGAAAAAAGAAGAAACAAATTAAAAAAAGAAAGAGAAAAAATAGAAAAAGTAGAAAATAAAAAAAATAAATAAAACCACACTTCCTCGCATGAGTATGGCTGGCAAGTGGTCGTGGGTAACAGCCAATTGGCCTGTTGTCTATAGCCCAGCTCACAAAAATGCACAAGTAATTCTCAAAACACTTAGAGAAGAAGCAAGGAAGTACAATAAACTGGGAAAATATACACTGGGTTCACCCTTGTGTGGACTCCATAAGAAAATAATAAAAAAAAAGTAGGGAGAAAGCTACCAATCAAAAAGATAAACCTTTAGGCAGAAATTCTTAAGGTCACCTACGTCATAAAAGCCTGAAGTTTGTTTTAACGGCCGTTTAGTGAGTTTATCACTCTTTCACAAGATGCTTAGAACTCACAGTACTTTTCAAGTCTTGGGCGGGTCGGGTAGCCATAAAAAGTCATCCCGAAACTCTCAAACACCAGAAGTTCAAAAAAATTACGAAATAAGAAAAAGCAAAAAAAAAATGTATCTTCCCTTTTCAAATAAGGCGAGGACTTGGGCAGTCTGCATTTTGGCAAACACCCGGGTGCTATTGACTTTTCATAGTTTATGACCTTAGTTGAAATTTTCCATTGTTAATAAACGACTTAGGCCTAAGCGATTAAGTCCTAATTCTATTTTTATACATAGCATATAGTTTAATTTTGCTAGGGCTAGCAAAAGATAGCAATGGGGGTATGATGTAGACAGAATTATTGAGGATAAAATGTCTATTCATACATGTTCCTAGGCTTAGATTTGCATTTCATGTTATAAATATTACATAGCATGCATCATCCTGCATTTAGAGTAGTGTATATTTTAGGTGAATTATGTCCTTTTTATGGACCAGAGGGAAGGAGATTTATTTCAAGGCCTTGGATGGACAATCTGACCATATGAATTTGATCAGGACGACGATCGAAGTCTAATGTCTCTGAAATTGTCTAGATCAAAATCCTGTAGCACCATATGATGTCCAAAAAATATCAATGGGTAGGGGGCAATGTGACATCCTTATAGGATTTGGATGAAAAATCCAACCGTATGGATGAATCCAGAGTGACGGTCGAGTCCGACGATGTGGGAATCATCTCGATCCGAGCACCGTGGCACCCTATGTAATAGAAAGAAGATGGACGACCCATATGGAGCCACGTGGTTCCATCTAGGCTGGCCAACATCGGCCAGCAGCACCCACCCACATCACACCTCATCAATGACCTCCATTCCCAGCCGTTGGATATTGATCCAACGGTTGAGAGCCCTCATCCACTGCACACTCTAAGATGTCTTCTCGACCATTTGGATGGCTTGGCGCATTAGTTGGGGACAAGGCCACCAAGAGTGGGGCGCGAGTTCAAATCCCTGTGGCCCCCCCTAATTGAGCAATTGGCACAGCAGTGTGTAAGGCCGTGCACGTGCACAGCCTAGCCACAGCCACGCGTAGTAGCAGTGCAGTGCATGCCAGTGCACGCACGCACGACACAGCGCGGGAGGCACGGGCACATGATGCATGGGCTAGTGGGAGCGTTGAATGGTCGGATCTTCATCGATAGCCTGGGCGAGTCTTTAGTGATGCTTGCAGCTGTCACTAATTGCCTGTGCGTGAGAAGCCCTTCCTCCTTCCACTATAAAAGGACCTACACCCCTCCATTCTTCACCATCTCTTCCTTTCTTCCTCTCACCACCTCCAAGGCTCTAGAGAGAGCTTGTCCCAAGCCTGGGATGCTCCTTTAGAGTAGAAAACCAAACATTTTCCCCCCTCTCATCCCCATTAATGGAGTATCCCACGGCTGTCCTCTGACCTCCCTTCGGGAAGAAGATCCTCACCGCGACACCATCTTGCCCCATCCTCCAGCTCCGTCCTTATTGGTCCCGCTCCTCACCACCTTCCTCCAGGCGACATCAGAGTGAGTCACCCTTCAAGCAACCATCAAGGGGAATTCTCTCACCTATATCTTTCTTTTTTCTTTTGTAGTGTAATCTTTCTCTCTTTCTTACTTGTATAAAACATTTGCTTCAGAAATACATGTGATTGTTTCTCTCTCTCTCTCTTATATTGTGCAAGCAAATTAGTTAGATAAGAATTCATCGACCTAATCTCTTGCTTGCTAAAAATGCCAACAAACTTAGAAATGACAAAAATGACAAAAATAATTAAAAGTGAAATGCGGATTTTCAAAACCAAACGTTCGCCTCCCTGTGTTCGACCTAGGACTTACTTTTCAAGTTTCGATTATAAATCTTATTTGATCGATGGATTTTCTCATGAATCGAACTACGATGATGAGTTTCCAAAATCCAAACCCTTTCCATGTGTGAATCTATCGTTCATCAATCGCCTGAGGACCATAATTCCACTCTGATCTATTTTGAGAAGATAAGAAAATAGGATTAATTCTATTATTTTAACAGCACATCACAGATGCAGATTAACCACAGGGTTACCTAGAAGTTAGTTAATGGTCAATTGAGCATAAAAGACCAAGAAGTGGCCTTACACTGACATAATCAAGGTTTTACGCATTTCAGGGTGAAAACAGTACTAAAAACATTAATTATCAACCCTACTTGAATTTAAAAGGTTCTAGTCAGGGTAAAATTAATCTAAACCTCCTAAAATTCATATAAAAATATTCTAAGAGGTTTGGTACCTTTGGTTTGACCATCTGAATCCATTTTGACCAAGAATAGAGATTTGATGGGAATTTACTTTAATTTGGGCTTCCCTACAATTTACCTAGCAAACATGGTCAAAACTCAAATCCAAGTTCACCATTATATTCCTTGTGTCAAATTTAGGTTAGCACCAAAATTTTGGCCCAATCAGAGTTTATCCTGACCTAGTTTGCATTTTAGACCCTAAAAACTTTATTTCTTACATTCAGACCCCTAAGTTTCAAGTTTATTGCATAAACCCCCCTAACTTATTCATCATCTTCAGAAAAGGGTCCTTGCCACCTAAAACTATCATGTTTCCTAAATCGTCAGTCAAACCCATGGAAACTCACCTTTGACAGCTCTTTTCTCCCCCAATTTCGATCTAAATCCCTCCAAATTTGGAGGGATTGATCCCTCGAGAATCCCCAATCAATTGAACTCGGTCACACGCCCTAATGTGAACCCACTAGCTCAGGTAAGCTTTGAGATTCTTGGAATCAATTTACCAAAGAAACCACAAATCCTATGCACGAAATCTAGCTTGGTTGACACTTATATAAGTTCCTCATTGCCCCACGATCAAGATCAGTCTGGTTCCAGGCCAAATCTCCCACTCTCTTCTCCAGCCACCTCCGTTGTGGATTTGGCAACCTTCTTCCTCCATCCTCCTATGGCCTCCCAATGGTCAAATTGGGAGCGCTCCTTATCACTTACCTTTGTTCGCTTTTTGCCAGCCAAAGCAGAGGCACTCTCCCCCTTTCCTTGTTGCCCTCTTCATCGCTGAAGGTTTCTTCCTCCTCGTGATCGGCACAACATGATAGCACAAAATTCTTCCCCTTTCGTCCAGTAAACCAGGTTATTCTCTTCCTTTGTCTCCCTAACATAGGTCTACCTCCTTAGGAACCTAATTCAACCACATACACCTCTCTCCCTCTCCATCTTCTTCACAGCTAGAGAAGCTCTGGCAAGCTTCATCCTGTCGGTACACTCAACCATACACACAACCACCACCACAAATACCTTCCACTCACTCCATAGAATGAAAGCCCCATGTTTATTGGGTGCTTTGCTCACCCAACACTCCGGCCAACCAACCCACTCCACCATTGTCTTCTTCGACCTTAGTCATCCACCATACGCCATCATTCATCAAATTAACCCCACCACCGAGCTCCTCACACCGCCACAACACTGATGGACCTTCTAATTAAGGCTTAAAGCCCATGTTTGATGTTTCAGGTGCTCGTCGGCATTCCGCTCTCCACCACCGTCGTCCACTATCCACCATCAACCACAGACCTCAAGATCAACTCTAGCAGCTACGGATTGCTCTGCAAACTCAGCTGCAGGGGCAATTGGAGAAAGCACAGCAGTAGCTCCAATTAGCTTGGAGTTCATGCTACTGTAACATGCGAAGTAGAAGAGAGGATAAAGTGCCACATCATGGCTTTTTGAAAATAAATTTTGAATATAACATTTTTGTCGCATCATCTATTTGCCTCAAGTCACACGGGGGTTAGGTTGCCATCACCTTAACCTTCACTCCTCACCCGCAATCACTGCCCGTGGGTCTAGACACTACTCAAGACCTGATAACCCGATTACTCGATTTGGATTTGAGAAAGAGGAGAGATTTTGAGGAGGGATGGGGGAGGATTTTACTCCTCGGGAAGCGTGCACACATACTCAACACTTAATGGATTTCTAAGGCTTTGTGTTGTGCTTGGACATTGGCCTTGGCCTCTGACTTTTGACATTGGTTAAGGCACTATGAACTTATTTGGATCTGTACTGACGTGGATAAGTGGTTCAAGACCACTGATGAGATATTTGGCTATGAATTGAGATTGAGAGTTGACATTGGGACATGTGCTTAATTGTAGGAATTAATTGTGATTCAAATCACCATTTTTATGTTTTAATTATTCTCTTTGTCCCATTGATTTCTAAGACACAATTTACTATTATTGAATATCATTTTGAGTTACTTGATTATTTATTGCATATCTCTGTTGTGAATTATTATGCTCATTATTTCTCATTTCGACTAGTATTTGAATTCCATATTTGCTCCCTACGAATGACCTCGGAACTCACAATTTTTTGAGTATTATAAATTTAAGTGTTGTATTGCTTTTATCGATTATACTGTGACTCTACACTTTACTAAAACACGGTAGAAGCATATCAACATTTTGGTGTCATTGTTGGGGAGCAACGCGCAACTCACCACTTGTCATTCTTAATTAATTGAGCTGGTTTCTAACTTGCCTTATTTGCTTTGTTTTGTTGTTGAGAGGTGATGCGCTATTTCTTAACACAGTTAATTAAGGTTATTAAATGCAATAGAAGTAACTTAGGTTAACTCAAATTAGTGTCATGAGTGTAGTATAGGGTCTCAAGTTAACCTAACATTTTTTATTTTTAAGTTCATTTAACTGGTTGAGTCCAAGTCGTTCACTAGGAGGCATAATAGTAAACTTAAGTCACCACTAATTCCTTAGGCATAATTACTAATTATTTAATCAATCATATTAATAATTATAATACTTTAAACACATGAATAATTGCACAAAAGATTAATCAATGGAAGCATGCAATATTCCATTCATTAGAGACAATTATACAAGAAAGATTTGTCATTAAAAACCAAGTAGAATGTTTATTACAAAAGATTTACAAAATATAAGGCACAAAAAATGCTTACAAGAGTCTAAAATGCCTTTTACAACAATTAAAGCTCAAAATATGCAATACAGCAGCTTCAGCGATTGATCAGACATCTGAAAAGGAACTTAGACGACTTAAAAGTATAACTTGGACTTTTGAAAGTTATATTGGATGTCTGTTTTCTTTAATTTCTTTCATTCATTTTATCTCTTTATTTTGCTTCTCCACTTAATTTCTCTGCCTCTTCTCGTTCTTTACTTCTCTCTCTCTTGAGCATAACTCATTCTTCTTTTAATTCTCTTTTCTTTCTCTCAACCCTTAAGCTCTACAACCTTCTTCTTCCTTAGCTTCTTTTCTTTACTATGCCTTAAACATCCACACTTAGCCAATTTAATTACTCACTTAACCCATTTTACTCTTTACTTTAAAAATTATTTAATTGGCGACCCAGCCTTTCGGGGATACACAGCACCCTAGAGGGGTGGGACCAGACCCTACTAAGCTGGGCCTAGTTAATATTAGGTGGATTTTAGTTCATTTCAGCACAATCACGCATAGTCTCAAGCCCACAACAATCCCACAAGCAAGCTTGCCCACCCGGGCACACACATAAGCACGCACTCCTGTGCACACACACACATGCATGTGCATATGCACGTGCCCAATCGATGCTCAATAGGTTATGTTCGATTTTGTAGGCCCAATGCTGTCGACTGAAGCACTAGGTACACAAAATCGTAATATACTAAGGTATTCACCCACTCACTCCCGAGGTGGGACTTATAGAGTAGCTCCGTGCGCACAGCTACATCAGCCTCGATCTTCAAATGAAGATTCCCAGCAACTCAGAAGTCTAAATCGAGCAATCAAGGGCTCAATGGAAAGCTCTAAGGATCCTTAATCCAATTTTAGCCCCAATTTGGGCTTAGGATCAGATTTGATCCATGGATTTCAGAGATGAATAAGCACTGTTGCAAGTGCCTAGAAATGTACTTCAGGGAAGAATTCAGGTCTTTTTGACCTGCAGAATTAGGTAATACCCTCAATTGAGGGTCTTGAATGCTCTAGTAATGTATTCCATGCAGAATGGAGAAGGAAAAAAAAAATGAAAGTGCTTCAAAGAAGAGCAGAAGCTTGAAAGCTTCATTCAGAAGCTCCAAAGCTTGGGTTGAGGTACTGTTCTTCTCAACAGAGAGATAAAGACCACAGGATTCCATCTGGATCAAAACAGCAGATTGAACTCAATAGATCTGAGCGAGAATTAAGTTCAAATCTCAAAAAAAACACTGAGAACAATGTTGGGTTCCAATTTGAACCCAAACTATGCTGACATCAGCAGGCGATGAAATCCTCAATATTTTTCATTCAAATCAATCTTAAACACTTCAAAATCATCCCAGGAACCTAAGAAACCTATTAAATCAGAGTTTCATCCATTTAATCCACAAATTAAACCTAGGGTTGACCTACTGCAGCCAATATTTGACTTTCTAGTTTAGGGCTTCATAGATCAAATTAATGCCCTAGTTAGACTCAGTTCATCCTCAGGAATTCATTCAAGGTATCAAAGTAGGGTTTTAAGGGTTCAGATAGTGCCTACAAGCAATGCCACCTGGGTTGAGAAGGTGGTGTGTTTGGTAGAGGAAGATATAGGCTTTCAGTCTAAATAAAGACCTAGGATGGGTTTCCTAGGTTCTGCTAAAGCTTCTAGACCTATTCCCAGAATCTAAACCCTAACAGCATTGTCTCTCCAACTTCGTCGAAGTTGGAGAAGATGAGACTCGACAGAGATATAAAGTTAATTAAACTCAAGTCTAGACACGAACATCTAATTCTAAGACTTTAGGTGAGTGATCTGGAGCTTCTCTGGAAGTTCTGAAGGCAGAAGCTCAAAAATTAGATTATCAGAGCTCATCGGAGCTCCAGTGATCGATGAAACAAATGGGTAGAGATCAAGACTCCATGAAACTGATCATAAATGATCTTAAAAGACTCCTAAGGTCACAAGAAATGTTAGAAGCACCTCAATTGCTCAAATCAACACTTGATTTAAAGATTTATAGTTAGAATTTAGTACAAACAAAATCTGAGTTTGCTTGAACTCAGGGATGATCCTCTCACTCAATTGAGTGGGGGAATCAACACATAAAAGTGTGGAGACGGTGAATAGGTGTTTAATTAAGTGATTTAACTTCTCCTGAGCCGCCATTGACAGCGAGCTTAGGAGGTTGGAAAGAATTAGGCATTTCATGACGTAGTGAGTTATTTTTCAAGTTAATAGCAAGATCAGGGCCCTTAAGTGATGTAGAGTGATGGAGGGCCCCTGAGTGAGCGGAGGACCTCAGTTGAAGATGAGGTGGTTTAGGCAAATAAGCTGGTAAAACTTGAGGAGAAGAAACGGAAATGATCATGCAGAGTTGAGGAAACTGCTCAGGTGGTTGAAGGTGTAAGTCGAAGTCCAGCAAGGTTGAAATTGATCTCGCTGGAGATGAGGAAGAAATACTTGAACTATGCTAAATTACACTAACTAAGCTACCTAACTACTCTAAACTAATGCCTAGCTATCTACTGTTACCTGGACGAAGTAGGTGAGGGATCTTACCATTGGCAGGGCGAGAACGAGATTGAAATCTAAAATTGGTTAGAGAAGAAGCTCCAGTCAATCAAAATGGAGAAGATCAGAGAACTGGGGCGCTCCAATGCCGATGGCAGGGCGGAGGAGAGGAAGCGGAGGTGAGAGAGGCAGCGCTTCCTCGGTGGTAGCGCTTGAGACGGAGAACGAAGATGCCGGAGTTGTGCAAGAAGCCTATTGACTGACGACAGTGTGAGTGATATAGACACTATTCCTAAGCTTAGATTTGCATTTCATGTTATAAATATTACATAGCATGCATCATTTTGCATTTAGAGTAGTTGTATATATTTTAGGTTAATTAGGTCCTCTTTATGGTTAGGAGAGAAGAAGACTTATTTCAGGGCCTCAGATGGATGATCGGACTGTATGGATCTGATTAGGATGACGATCGGAGTCTAATGCCTCTAAAATCATCTAGATCGGAGAATCATAGCATCATATGAAGGCTGAGGAAGATCAACGGCAAAGGGGCAATGTGACATCCATACGGGTTTCGGATGGAAAATCTGATTGTACAGATGGATTCGAGGCGACGATCGTAGCCCAGCAGCATAGGAATCATCTCGATCTGAGCACCGTGGCACCCTCTACAAAAGGAAGAAGAATGGACGACCTAGATGGTGCCACGTGGCACCATCCAAGCTGCCCAACGTCAGCCAGCAGTAGCACATGCGCATAGCCGCAACCACGCACAGCCACAGCTGTAGCCGCGCACTGCGTGCAGTAGCAGCCCAGCACATGCCAGCGCGTGCGTGCACGCACGGCGTTGGGAGTATGGGCACGTGAAGCGTGCAGTGCGTGATGCGCACGCCAGCGGAGCGAATCTTCAGGGATGCGCGCCTTTAGTGATGTTTGTAGCTGTCACTAATGGTCTGCGTGCGCTAGCAAGAGGAATTGAAGGTCAGATCTTCAGCAATAGCTACAGCGACGTTTATGGACATCAGTAATGACCCAAATGCGAATTTGTTCTTCCTCTTCCACTATAAAAGGACCTACCCACCACCATTCCAAACCATCTCTTCCTTTCTTCACCTCACCACCTCCAAGGCTCTAGAGAGAGCATGTCCCAAGCTCGGGATGCTCCTCTAGAGTAAAACGAAATAGTTTTCCCTCCCCTCATCCCCATTCGTGGAGCATCCTGTGGTCGTCTTCTCACCACCCTTTGAGAAGAAGATCCTTGTCATGATGTCGTCTTGCCCCATCCTCCCTCCTCTGGCTCTGTCCGCTTTCATCTCACTCCTCACCACCTTCCTCCAGGCGATGTCAGAGCGAGTCGTCCTCCGAGCAACCGTCGAGGGGGATTTCTCTCACCTCTTTCTACCTTTTTATGCTTTCATACTGTAGATTTTCCTGCTTTCATAGTTGTAACAAACAATTCTTCATGAATAGATGATTGTTTCTCTCTCTCTCTCTTTCTTTCTCTTTCTCATATATTTTTGTAAGTAGATTAGCTAGAATTCATCAACCTAATCTCTTGCCTGATAAAAATACAAAAAAAATTAGAAAAGATAAAAATGACCAAAAACAAATGAAAAGAGAAATGCAGATTTTCAAAAAAAACGTTCGCCTCCCCGTATTCGACCCAGGACTCACTTTTCAAGTTTTGGTATAAATTTTATTTGACCACGAGTTTTGCAAATATGATGGCGGGTTACTTGTAACCCTGATTTCAAACTCACGAAACACATGCGATCATTTTGGCATCGTTGCCGGGGAAGCAACGTTCTTTGTTTTTTTTTCATATTTTTTCTACGTTACCTAACTTTTATCTCACTTTTTCTCTGATCTTACTGTGATTGCAGGTACTCTTCTGAGGCGAGCCAAAAAGGTTAGATCGGAGAAAAGTGCGGATGAAGGTTTTGTAAGTGTCCCCCACACCACCCCCACCTTAGTTTTCATTCCATAACCTAATCACTCAAACCTAAATCAACTTAGGTGCTTTTTATAAACCCTAGGATAGATTTGGTTATTTTCCACCTCCACTCACCTCGCCATCCACATAAATAAAATAAAATAAATAAAAAAAGTGTAATCTGATTGTGGGATTTTCTGAAAGAGACACACCTTGACACCCACAACTCTCGACTTAAGGAGCACCACTCCACTTTGATTCTACCACTTAACCGGGATCTGACATGTGGACCCGGTACTCTTAATTCAACACACAAATAAGTGAGTAGAAATTTGAATAGGTCAAACATTTATGTGTGCCTTAACTAAGTGGTGCAATAGGCCAATTGATTAAGCTATTTGGGCCGCACCACTCACTTTAAAACTGATCCACCAAGTAGCTTGCCACTTAGGGTTGATTTTTAGGACTCAACCAGACACTCCACATTTTATTTCTGATTTTTAAAGGAATATATCTTCAACCGTGTTTTCAAAACTTGGAGTGTTCTACTAACCTTGATTGAATATACCCAAGAGTAAACCCTAAAAGCTACTAAACAAGATTGTTTGCAAACCCTGGTTGAGCATGCACACACATTTTAACTAATCATTAAGGGCACAACCCATCTAAAGGGCCCATCACATTCCAAGAGCACAATCATCCCAAGCCTAATTAAAACTGAGTAGACGTTGGCCTTAAGGATTGATTCACTCTTCGAGGCTCAGAATGAGATTTTTTTCGATTAATCTGCTTCTGCTGGTCCATCTGATGTCTAGCTAGGGGAGTAGCGTTAAATGACCACGGCTGGGGGGTACACCAGGAACTGGAGGCATAAGCCAAAGGAAGAACCTTCTCCCCAGTACCTCCTTTTAACTGGTTGTATTGGCCGGATAAAAGTAGACCAAATCATTTATAATCTGAAGATGGGTCCTGGGAGTCTGTAGGTCTTTAGGCTAACCCACCTAAGGACAGGGTTGATTGGTTGTATTGTAGGGCTCCTTTCTCTCTTCTGATTTCCCTCTTACTCCACAATGTATCCTTCCACATCGTACATACATTTCACATCCTATCCTCCTACCACCACTTATTCCCTAGATGATTGCTATCCCGACTTGACTTGTAATTACCCATCCACTAGCTGGGATGACTTTGATTAGGGATACGAATCCGGACCTCAATGTCCATGGCTTAACCCTGGACAACAAGACTATGATTGCTATCCTTCCTAAACCTACAATGATTATGGATCTCCATCCTTTGATGACCAAACTAATCCAATCTACAATCAGGAAGGATATAATGATTATAACACCTACCCTTCCCAGTATTCCACTAAATATAGGTTGCCACCATCCTTTGAACAACCTAGAACGACCTACTTTCAGGGAGGGACCTGAGAACCTCAACATCTTGACTCTCCTAGATTTAACCCAAACCCACCCAAACCTGAATCGAACCAGTCGATTCAGGTGAACCAAATCCAAGATAGGGTGTTGGCTAATTTGAGGAACACTATACAATCTTTAGAAGATCAGCCAACACCATGCACTGAAGCACTGGAGCCTATGATCAAAATGATTAATGAACTTAATAGTTCTTTATTGGATTTGCTCCAAAGTGTTAGGGATAGGGACCTGGGTGAGTTTCTTCTTGGAAAATTGTCGAGGTTGAGGATGAAATTTGTGGTTGCCCTAGTCAAATCTTGGGATAATTCTCAAGATGAACCACCTTTAGGAGAGCCAATGTCTGAACCCACTCAGGCACCTATCGGGGGGAATACATATTCTGAGATTGGAGATGACCAAGTTGGGCTAGAGCAACCCTTTGAGGATGAATTGAGTTTCTCATCCGAGATCCTAGAGCCAGGGAATGACGAAAAATGTCTCCATGGACCATGAAATGACATATGATTTTGAGACATATATAAATGAGTATCATGGATTCTTTGATTCTGAGGGTGAGGGATCTCTTAGTGAAGTCTCACTTGAGCTTAAGGAAGATGATTTTATTGAGACAAATGGGCTTGAGGAGCATGACGAACCATTTGATAGCTCAGGCATTGAAGATTTTGATTCGGTTGGGGCTAACTTGGAGGATTCGAATCCTCATTTACTTGATGATTCAATCAGTGACCCCATTCCTCATCTACACCCCGAAGAGCTGACTTTTGAGATCATTGTGCCCAAGTCAATCTTGATTCAACCACGATTTCTAGACTTGGGAGAATCATATGGGGTGAATGATATGCTAGAGGTCCTGAAGATTGAGCCCTTGATGTTGGAAGATAGAATTGTTGAAACAAAAATTTGGGAGGTTAATTCTGAGGGAACTTTGAATTTGGATCTAAGGGTACCTATTGACCTGAAACCATCTACTTTCTACCAGGACCCTTATGATATATTTCACGTGTAACCTAAGCTCGAAATAACTGATTATTTTTATGAGCTAAATGTTAAGAGGACTTCTAAACCTATTGAACCATCTTTACTCGTTGTTAGACACTTTGGTCTTGGGTTGCACACCACAAAATCGCAGGCCGAACCCCGTAAATACAACAATCTTCAGTTCTGGGTGATTTTCATCTAGAACCTTAGAACTACTCGACCCTGAGGCATGGGTCAGCATCTTAACTTGGTCCATATCTATGGAAATCTTCTGCTAATGGGGTTAAGGATCAACCTTTTGATTTTGATTCTGAATCGCATTTGTGAATTCTCAATTTCTTCTTTGTATGTGTGTTATGCCTAGCTAAAGGCAATAAACTTAGCACGTGTGTATACACTCTTCTCTCTATGGAGCTGATTGGATTTTCATGATACTCAGATGATATTTTGTTTACTCCACCCTTTTCATGTCTTTATTTTTACAATGAAAACATTGCATCATTTAGGCATAGGGGGGTGGATACTTAATCCTGAAATCATTTTGTTAACTCCATAGAATTTCTTTTAGTTTCTTTAAAAAAAAGAAAAAAAAATTGAAAATTCATAAATATAAAAAAAAAGAAGAATTAGGAGAAGAAAACTTAGGCATTTGGAAGTTACTAACATTAGGAAATGATATGATAGGACCTATATACTTAGACTCTTCAGGTCTTCGGGCTTAATTAGCCTGGGTGTCTACTCGAATGTGGACTTAGTCTTGAGTCCTCGCCAATTAAAATTCATTTTAAGTTGGTAAATGAATTGAGATGATAAGCATGCGACTTATCAACCTGCCCTCTAATTTGGGGGGACTTTAAGCCTAATGTTGAATGTGCGAGTTGCTATGCTAACGTGTTTGGTTTTTAAAACCTTGTCGTTGTAGCTTGAAAGCGAAGAACTCGTGTTCAACAAATAAAATTTTTATTGAAATTGGAATTCCAGGTCGAACATAGGGAGGCTACGTTGATCTATATTCGCAATTATATTTTTTTTAGAATTTTTCTTGAAAAGCGAGGTGATATAATTACAATGAAGCTATAACTACAATCAGACTAAAAAGGGAGAGAGAGAGAGAGAGAAAATATGCATTCAATAATTCAAAATGTTTATGCAATAAAACCAAACAAGAATTACACTAGAAAGCGGGAAATTAACTACACTAGAAAACAGGAAAATTCTACACTAGAAAGCTGTAAAGAAGAATGGGAGAGAGAAGTTATCCTCCTCGACGATCGCTTGGAGGACGAGCCGGACGGGACGATGCCTGGATGAAAGAGAATGGAGTGGAAGAAGGAGAACAAAGCAGGACGAAGGAGAACGAGGCAGCACATCGTCGTCATTGCAGGATCCGCTTCCAAATGGGGGACGAAAATTTGACTTTATCTCGCGAGGAGCATCCCGAGTGTGGGACAAGCTTCTCTTGAGCTTTGGAGAGGTAGAGAAGAGAAGGAAGGGATGAGAATTTCGTGTGGAGGGGGTCTCTTTTTATAGTTGCAAGGAGTGGGGGCAATTTGGTCATTACATCTTTAAAAACATTAATTCAGGACCTTTAGTGACAGATAAAATCGTCGCTAAAGGTCTGAACGTGGGTGTAGTGGGTGGTGCACGCGCGCCCACTCGCTTGCTTGCACACGCAACGCTTGCGCACGTTCAGCCATCCTCAGCCGTCCGATCGCGAGATCATACGGCTCAGATCGCGTTATGCCCGCCTCCTCAGCGTGTGCCCGATCGCGTGCGATGCCGCGTTACCGCCACGCGTGAAATAGTGCGTGGGCACTATTGGGCGCGCATGATCATTCGATCACAATCCGAAGGTCGATTGAAGGTGCGCCCCCCGCTTCAAATTCCGTGTGGCGAGGCTCGAACGTGTGCTTTCGATTCGCGTTAGAGTGCTCGACCAACGCGCTAGGGGCACGTTTGTGTCAAGTGCCTGACTTCAACGCGGGTGCGTCACAGCTGTTGGATCTTGATCCAACGGCGAAGAAGGGCAGATGCGTGGGCTTCAGTGGGTGCGTGCGGGCAATTGGGTGGCTGAGATGGTGCCACGTGGTGCCATCTTGGCCGTCCATCTTCTGGATGATGTAGATGGTGCCACGAATGTCGGATTGACTCAATTTTTGTGTCGTTAGGTGATGAGAGCCTCATCATGAGCCATAACTAGCTCATTTTGACCCAATAAAGAAGATAAAAGCTCCTACATAACCTAGAAGAAGGCTTAACTGAAGGAACAAGTGCTCTGAGAAGAAAACATGAAATAAAGGTTAAAACTGTAATTTTACCATTGCAGTACATAAACAGGATTTCTTATAGGAAAAACATAGGTCAAATGTTCTAAATAAGATAAAAAGTGGGTTGAGTCAATCAGAAATGGGTTTACGTGCAATCTAAGAATTAAATGACACTTAGTAACCCTAAAATAGACCCGCTTAAATTAACAAGGTTCAGGTCAGAATAAAAATCAAGTAAACACTCTAAAAATCATGGAAAAACATCCTCTAGGGTTTAGAACATTTAATTTGGCCTTTGGAACCCAGTTTGACCTAGATTAGGGTCCTAGTTCATCAATTGACCTAATTTGGGTTTTTACACAAAATATCCAGTCAAACGTGGTCAAACCTAAAATCCAACTTCACCATTGGATTCCTTAGGTCCAAATTAGATTTATACCAAAATTTAGACCTAAGGGGAGGTCATCTTGACCTACTTTGCAATTTAGTACACCCAAATCATAATTTGGTCCCTATCTTTTGAATATCTTTGCAGAGAGCCCCCTAAGTTCCTCGCCGCCTTTGCAATCAAGTCATGCCGCCATTATTGGGGCAGAATCCTGCTGCAGCGAGGATTTGAGAGGGAATCCTCTCTGATTCCTCAGAGATCCCCTCCCAGAAATGGAAGGGAGATTCTCTGAGGAATTCCCTTCCATCTGAGGTCAATCTTGATCCCTGGTGTGAACCCAATCTCTCGTGCGAACGCACGAGAGATTTGGGTATCTTAACCTCTTTCCATCTCCGGTGACCGACCTCAGATGATTGCGTGCCCTCCACTCCCTGAACAACCGGCCCAGTGCCTATAAAAGAGACTACACCTCCGGCCGCTCATCTTTAGATTGATTTGGCCGAGTTTCCACCTCCAATTCATCTCCTCCTGCCCGGCCAAAGTTCCCAGCAAGCTCCAGTGAGCTCCCTCTGCCATCCTCTACGCTCTGCCACAAAACTAGTGGCAGAGTTAGCTTCCTGGCTCTCCTCCGCGTCGCGCAGCACCCGCGCACGCCGTCTCAGCCCCGTCGTTCTCCCCCACTGGGCAGCATCTTCTCCGGCGACAGCAGGTACTGCTGTTCGCCTCTTCGTCCCCCTTCATCCCTGTAGTTAGGCCAAATACCTTCTCCACATTCCCCTCTCTCTTTTTCCCTTGCTATTTTATCTACTTACCCCCTGACAGTGCCTGAACACCTCCATCTTCCTTGCCTCCGACAGACCTTCGGCTAGCCGCCCACGCCACTCCGCCCCTCCACACGGCTCACCAACCATCTCGTGAGCTCCGCCTCACCACTAGGAAATCATTCCACCCTTCCACTGCCACTCCAGATCTCCCCAATAACCCCTCAAACAACCCCACACATCCGACCACAGGTTAACCTAGGCACGCACGCCTAGGCCGACCTGAGGCCTGCAGCACCGTCCACTGCCTTCGCCTTGCTACGGCGAAGGCCTCTAGCTGGTCTGATTGGGCCGAGAGGCTCATTTTGTGTCTGATAGTGTCGACGCTCCTGCCGCCATGGACGACAGTTGAAGAAGCTCCATAGCTGCTCCAGGCACCAGGGTTCCCAGGCTGCAGGTGCTACGTATTTGTGCGGGTGTCGTGAAGTGCCCTGGTCCAGCAAGGAGCGCTAGTAGAGCCAGCAGCTGTGGGGATGACATGCAAGTCTGCAGGCGCGCGCGAAATCAAGGCAGAGGCTTTAGTCCCACATTGTGGAGAGCCGAGGCACCGCTGCACCATAAATTGAATTTGTGATATTACCTTAACGCCTCCGTAAGCACAGGGGTGAGGTCCCTCACCTGCCCTCACGCCCGCCTCGTCCGCGGTTTCATCTCGCGGATCTGGCGGGATCCGACCCTACCTAAACCTGAGCACTCCTTGCGCATCACACCACCTGCAGGTGCGCCTGGTCCCGGGTATGATCCGACCCGATTATCCCTGTGGCTCTGGGAGAGCGTCGCTGAGTGAATCTCAGAGAGAGAGAGAGACGCACGGGTAGACGGAAAGGGGTAGGTTTTGCTCCTGTGCAGGCAGACTGAGCATGGAGAGACTTAGCCATAAGGAGAAGAGAAGAAGCAGAAAAAGAAACTGAGCGAAGGAGACCAAGGAAGAGGAAGAAGCAAGGCAGAGAAGAAGAAGAGGAAAGAAGACTTCATAGGAGAAGAAGGAAGAGCAAGGCAGAAGCAAGATAGAGAACGAAAGAGAGGTCAAGTGAAGACAGCAAAGATCAGAAGAAGAAGAAGAAGAAAGAAGGAAGGCAAGGCAGGAGAAGAAACAAGAGGAAAGATTCAAAGGCAGGAAGAAGAAGCCTTCGCAAGAAAAGAAGAGAAAGAAGAAAGAAAGCAAGATCAGAAGAAGAAAAAGGGGAAAATACTTTTAAGACGTCTGATCACCAGATCAGACGTCCAATTTCATATTTTTTTGTCCTAATTACTTTTAATCGCATACATTCATATTTGAATTAACATTTTGAGTAAATTAGAGTGTTCAATTACATTTTGATTAGTAGCAAATTCCATTTGCTCCCCGTGTTCGACCTCGGATACTCTATTTTTTCGAGTAAGAAAATTCTTTATATTTGTTTAAATGTTTTGTCGGTTATACTACAACGTGATACACTTTAAACCCGCACAAAAAGCGTGAGAACATTTTGGCGCCATTGCCGTGGACCAACGCGCAATTTACCACTAGTCTCTACATTCTTTTTATCATATTGAACACTAACTTACCCTACTTTGCTTTGATGTGATCTTGCAGGTACTTCACGAGAAAATCTCTCTCGCAAGTCAACCACTCCAGGGCAGGTAATTTCTTTTCTTCCTTAATCATCCCCTAATCTTTGAAAGACAAAAGGAAGAAAATCAATTTAGGAATCAATTGCCTTCTTTATATAGTAATCACCATCTCTAAGGCAAAACATTTCCTGATTTTGCGAAAATTTCTGCAAATATTCTTGAAGTTGGAGTGATTTTTTTTTTTTTTTAGATTCCATCCTACAAATTCTTGTGCCTAATTGAAATAACGCTTAATCTCGGCGGACCACACACTTCTTGTTTATAAGTCCGAAGAGAACTTTTGTGAAAAAGAAAAAGAGGATTGAAAATAAAACCAAATTAGGGTTTCCACATTAAGGTCTTGAAGCGCTAGTCACACATGCCTGTATAAAAGGAAATAAACCCTCCCGCATCAGTGTGCTACCCAAGCCCTTGATTAAGAGAGCTAAATAAGACAAACCCTAAAATTGAGCTCTAAAATCACTTGAATCTTAAAATTTTTGGACCTAATAACCTGGGAGTCAAATCAGGATGATCTCTAGGCTCCAAACTTAGAATCATTCTACCATCTATAGGACAGGTCAGGTGCAGTTGACCCGTTGGGTCAACTAACCTCTAAATTAGGTCACAATATAAAAACATCTAAAGTTCAAGTGAGAACCCTAAAAGCACCTTTGAAATAAAAAGTGATAGACTTAAGAGGTCAAGGTCCCCATTTTGGTCTACCTGGAATCTCAGTGACAAGAGAGGTCGAGTGGGGGAAACCCTGTAACCCGTAGGGGTGCTCTACGTGTAGGGGTCTTTGCGGGACTCTCCCTCTCTGGCTGCCCAGGTAATTCTTAGGTGGACGATCTTCTGATCCAGGGGTCCATCCGCCCCGAACCTCCATAGTCATCCAAACATCTTTGAGTGTCTTGATTGGGTCAAGAACATCTCCAGTCCCTCATCTCTTCTCTTTAGAGCACACATACACATTTTCAGTGGGACTCGTTATTCAGATCTGATCGCTTTATAACACATCGTGATTCCAACTTGATTCTACATCTTGACTCCACCACCTGATCCAAATATGCAGCCAAAACACCTAGGACTACCAATCGAGAAACCTGAATATCGGAGATCCATGAGAGATAAAATGATTGAGGATGCCATGAAATTTTATGAAAATGAAGAAACCTCAACAACAGTAGGAAACATTCAGGTTGATGTCCCAACAACCACAACCTTTGTCATAACTTGTGCCCAAGTGTTAGTAGCAGAAGCCAACAAAGGATCAACCCGTGACTTGCTCATTACTGCATACATTGAGATAGAAAAACTACACAATCTTGAATACCTCCAATGTATGACAGATCCTCGACTTTGGAAGCAACACCAAGATAGTCTTGAAAAACGGGAAGAGATAATGAGATTAGTAAAACAAATTATTGATCAAAAATACCCGTGTATACCAACAGAGGATGATCTATCTTGGGACAACATTGAGGATAAATCTGATCTCGGGTTTGAGGCACAAAGTGGTTGTGGATTCCCAACCCAGATAGAACACAATGTGCCTGATATTGAAGAAGGTTGGGAAGCTCCAAATGCAGGAAAATATCATGTTGAACCCATTTTAGAATCCCAAGACTCCTGCAAGTATGAAAGTAGGACTGAACCTCTCGAGGGTGTAAATCCGTCCCTTATCCTTATAAGGTGACCCTCGAAGGTAATTCGGACTTAGATTCTAGTAATTTAACCCACATCTTAAACTCAGAATCTAGATCTGAAACCTACTGGGAAGATTTCCAGGCCCCATATGAAGAAGATGAATTTTTCAATGAATAATATGATCTTGGGCCTTTATTTGATGCATATCCCTCACCAACATCCTCAGAGGAACTAATCGATTTTTCGGAAGTCATGCCAATCTACGACACAGAAACTGAGGAGTTAGACGAGTGGGATTTCAATTGGGTTTGCCCTACTAGTTTAGAACCTGAGCCTCTACCAAATAGGGACACCTTTTTAAGCTCAGAGTTAACATTTAGGCTAGACCCCAATCAGGCGGCTAATACAGATTATGATTTATTCTATGGTGGAACCCATGATCGTGAATCTCATTCAAATTTTGATTTTCGCAAACTCTCCGACGATTTCGAATCTGACCATAACATCAGGGAGAAGCTGCCTCCTGATTATAACATGTCAATCTTCTTTGAAGCCACCTGCTCCACATATACAGAACCAATCAAATCCCGTTCTCCACCCCGACCCGCAACCGAACTCAATTTCTATTCCGATTCACCTCTCACTGAGCCGTTTGCAGATGAGTCCACTCCATATCTATACCGGGTATCGGGCACCGATCAGACCACAAATCAGGAGCCTCCATCCTTTGATCATCCCTGTAGCGATTCCACACTTTACATTGATTATCTTTCGGAACCCTATTCTCATCAGGCTGAGTCGACTCAGCCTGAACCCGAGTTTTCACTTCCATATCCATCAGAACTTCACTACATATGGTGGGTTCCACATTTGTTGATCTACATCTATCAACCCCTCAGACTTATTGGGTTTGGGCTGCATCATCAGCCCACTGATCTTAACAAGCACCTGGTTGGACCAACCAGGCTCTTAATCAAGGTGCTTGTTTTCCAAAATTCCATTGATTTGACCACTCCCTCTCCACCCCACTTTCCGCTGGCTGAAGGCATTAAATTTAGCGCTTAACGGAAGGCAACCCTTCATCCCCAAAAATAGAGACCCGTCTGATTATCCGTCTGTACTCCACGTCTACTGCACCTTGAGTCAGCCTTAGACAGTTGATCCCACCTTTGGTACACGTATCAGAGCTTGAAATCATTCGCATCAGTCATTTTTGACCCATTCACCCACCCAATGTATCCTGTTCTAAGTCACTGACCTCAACACTAATTCACACCCTTTGTTTACAATGAGGACATTGCAAAACTTAGGCATGGGGGGGTGATAAAGTGCATACACACAGAACCAAGAAAAAAATCAGAAGGATTCTCACAAAAAATTCACATATGTCAAAAACACAAAAAAATTTGAAAAATTAAGAAAAAGAACAAAAAAATGGGGGGAGGGAGGAAATTTTGTGAGCCATATATTCATAAGGAGAAAAAGAGAAGAAATGACAAAAAGGAGCACAAAATGAAAAATAAAAAGTAGTCATTAGTAAAAGATTGAGGAATTAACTGAAGTTCTAGACCAGATCAGAAAAGTAATAAAAGAAAAGTGCTAAGGAGTCATAACAAGAGATTAGCGGGAACGCTGATCTTAGGCCTCTTGGGCTAGATTCTTTAGCTTAAAAATTCACGTATCCGTTAAAATCTGGATAATCCTCAAGAGGTTGGGGAAAATGCGAAGCTTGAGTATTAGGTCTAAGGCTTAGGAAGTATTCAGCCTCGTTAACTGACCTCCGGTTTGCGGGATTCGGTAACCTAAGTAACCCAAATTCACACACAGTCTGGGTCAGTGCGCATAAACATCAAAATCACGCGAAAGCATTTAATGTTCTACAAATATCACCTAGATTAGGAGCGGCCAATCAACACAAGTTGATTTGGACGAGTTCCCAGCACGGAGAGGCGGGAAATTCCCCTCGAAGATGCATAACAACATATCGTCTCCTCGGTGCTTGTCTCTTAGGATATTTGAATATCCTACTGGGGGCATGTAAGCACTCTGCTGGTTCAGATACCATGGGCGGCATTATCCCGAAATGTCGATCGCCAGGGTTTGGATTCGGCCACGAAATGCCATGGGCGGGATTATCTCAAAATCTCGAAAGCCAGGGTTCTGGGGGTTTCCATGGGCGGGATTATTTCAAAATCTCAATAGCCAGGGACCCTTGAGGATTGATGATGGGGACGAGGAATCCGATACAGATCGTGTTGAGAAGCTAATCCGAAGCTAGAAATAAAAAGAAAAGAGAGAGAAAAGCTCTCCAAACAAATAAATCTTCTATCTCTCTCTTACAAAAAATGCACTACAAACTGAACTTAGGCTAAAAATGTCTCAAGCACGGGTGCTTTAACCGCGGAGTCCAACAAACTCTAGGTTAGTTTCTGTGGGTCGTAGAAACCTTTGCAGAGGACTGAGGATAAAGCGGAACAGGTCTGGATTTTGGTTGGTACTTGAGTACCTCTAGGCCTATTGTCGGCATTTCGACCTAATCACAAAAGAAAAGGAGAAGCACTTATCATGATTGTTGACAGACATTCAGGGTCTAGAACGGAAGTTAAAACTTTGAAATTTTGCTAAGGGACTAGCAAAAGCTAGGCATGGGGGTATGATGAGAGCCTCATCATGAGCCATAACTAGCTCATTTTGACCCAATAAAGAAGATAAAAGCTCCTACATAACCTAGAAAAAGGCTTAACTGAAGGAACAAGTGCTCTGAGAAGAAAACATGAAATAAAGGTTAAAACTGTAATTTTACCATTGAAGTACATAAACGGGATTTCTTAGAGGCAAAACATAGGTCAAATGATCTAAATAAGATAAAAAGTTGGTTGAGTCAATCAGAAATGGGTTTACGTGCAATCTAAGAATTAAATAACACTTAGTAACCCTAAAACATACCCGCTTAAATTAACAAGGTTCAGGTCAGAATAAAAATCAAGTAAACCCTCTAAAAATCATGGAAAAACATCCTCTAGGGTTTAGAACATTTAATTTGGCGTTTGGAACCCAGTTTGACCTAGATTAGGGTCCTAGTTCATCAATTGACCTAATTTGGATTTTTACGCAAAATATCTAGTCAAACGTGGTCAAACCTAAAATCCAACTTCACCATTGGATTCCTTAGGTCCAAATAAGGTTTATACCAAAATTTGGACCTAAGGGAAGGTCATCTTGACCTACTTTGCAATTTAGTACACCCAATCACAATTTGGTCCCTATCCTTTGAATATCTTTGTAGAGAGCCCCTAAGTTCCTCGCCACCTTTGCAATCAGGTCCTGCCGCCATTATTGGGGCAGAATCTTGCTCCGGCGAGGATTTAAGAGGGAATCCTCTCTGATTCCTCAGAGATCCCCTCTCAGAAATGGAAGGGAGATTCTCTGAGGAATTCCCTTCCATCTGAGGCCAATCTTGATCCCTGGTGTGAACCCAATCTCTCGTGTGAACGCACGAGAGATTTGGGTATCTTAACCTCTTTCCATCTCCGATGACCGACCTCAGACGATTGTGTGCCCTCCACGCCCTGAACAACCGGCCCAGTGCCTATAAAAGAGACTACACCTCCGGCCGCTCATCTTTAGCTTGATTTGGCCGAGTTTCCACCTCCAATTCATCTCCTCCTGCCCGACCAAAGTTCCCAGCAAGCTTCGGTGAGCTCCCTCTCCCATCCTCTTCGCTCTGCCACAAAACCAGTGGCAAAGTTAGCTTCCTGACTCTCCTCTGCGTCGCGCAGCACTCGCGCACGCCGTCTCAGCCCCGTCGTCGCCGCCGTTCTCCCCCACTGGGCAGCATCTTCTCCGGCGACAGCAGGTACTACTATTCGCCTCTCCGTCCCCGTTCATCCCTGTAGTTAGGCCAAATACCTTCTCCACATTCCCCTCTCTCTTTTTCCCTTGCTATTTTATCTACTTACCCCCCGACAGTGCTTGAACACCTCCATCTTCCTCGCCTCCGACCGATCTCCGGCAAGCCGCCCACACCACTCCGCTCCTCCACACGGCTCGCCAACCATCTCGTGAGCTCCGCCTCACCACCAGGAATTCATTCCACCCTTCCACTGCCACTCCAGATCTCCCCAATAACCTCCCGAACAATCCCACACATCCGGCCATAGGTTGACCTAGGCACGCATGCCTAGGCCAACCTGCAGCCTACAGCACCGTCCACTGCCTTCGCTGTGCTACGGCGAAGGTCTCTAGCTGGTCTGATTGGGCCGAGAGGCTCATTTTGTGTCTGACAGTGTCGATGCTCCTACCACCATGGACGACTGTTGAAGAAGCTCCGTAGCTGCTCCAGGTGCCAGGGTTCCCACGCTGCAGGTGCTACGTATTCGTGTGGGTGTCGCAAAGTGCCCTGGTGCAGCAAGGAGCGCTAGCAGAGCCAGCAGCTGTCGGGATGACATGCAAGTCTGCGGGCGCGCGCGAAATCAGGGTAGAGGATTTAGTCCCACATCGTGGAGAGCCGAGGCGCCGCTGCGCCATAAATTGAATTTGTGATATTACCTTAACGCCTCCGTAAGCACAAGGGTGAGGTCCCTCACCTGCCCTCACGCCCGCCTCGTCCGCAGTTTCATCTCGCAGATCTGGTGGGATCCGACCCTAGCTAAACCTGAGCACTACTCGCGCATCACACCACCTACAGGTGCGCCTGGTCCCAGGTACGATCCGACCCGATTATCCCTGTGGCTCTAGGAGAGCATCGCTGAGTGAATCTCAGAGAGAGAGAGACGCGCGGGTAGAGGGAAAGGGGTAGATTTTGCTCCTGTGCAGGCAGACTGAGCGTGGAGAGACTTAGCCGTAAGGAGAAGAGAAGAAGCAGAAGAAGAAACTGAGCGAAGGAGACCAAGGAAGAGGAAGAAGCAAGGCAGAGAAGAAGAAGAGGAAAGAAGACTTCGTAGGAGAAGAAGGAAGAGCAAGGCAGAAGCAAGACAGAGAACAAAAGAGGGGTCAAGTGAAGACAACAAAGATCAGAAGAAGAAGAAGAAGAAAGAAGGAAGGCAAGGCAGGAGAAGAAACAAGAGAAAAGATACAACGGTAGGAAGAAGAAGCCTTCGCAAGAAAAGAAGAGAAAGAAGAAAGAAAGCAAGATCAAAAGAAGAAAAAGGGGAAAATACTTTTAAGACGTCTGATCACCAGATCAGACGTCCAATTTCATATTTTTTTGTCCTAATTACTTTTAATCGCATACATTCATATTTGAATTAACATTTTGAGTAAATTAGAGTGTTCAATTACATTTTGATTAGTACTAAATTCCATTTGCTCCCCATGTTCGACCTCGGATACTCTAGTTTTTCGAGTAATAAAATTCTTTATATTTGTTTAAACGTTTTGTTGGTTATACTACAACGTGATACACTTTAAACCCGCACAAAAAGCGTGAGAACATTAGGCTTCGATCGTCGATCTAAATCCATCCGTGCAGTCGGATTTGTCGTTTGAAGTGCGAATTTACACCATCTTGGCCCTTGGTCTTCTAGGGTTCCCCAATCACTATCTGATGCTACAGATGCCTGATTAGGGCGATCTTGGAGTCGTTGAACTCCAATCATTGCCCTGATCACATCTGTATGGTTGGATCTTCGATCCGAGGCCCCGATAAAAAATTTACCCTGTCCAAGCACAAAAAAGGAGACAACTAACCTCCATTTTATTCAAACTACTCTAAATGCAAGATGATGCATGTTATGCAATATTTATAAAATGCAATGCAATCCTATGCTTAAGAACATGCATAAATAGACATCTTAAGTAGTGTAAACGTGTTTACATCACCTAAGCATCTACACACTTTTTCTTTGCACTGACTTACTTTTTGGGGGTTTCCTTGGAAATTGGGAAGCTAATGAACTATCTAGGGTGGTATGGCTGGCAAGTTGTCGGTGGTAACAGCTCATCGGCCGGTTGTCCAGAGCCTAGTCACAAGACCATTTTTATTGTACTACCTTTAGGTAAATCTTAGATAAGGGAAGCCACTTAAAGAAAAAAAACAAACAAAAAGAAAAGGAAAAAATAGAAAAAAAAGAAAAAAATAAAAAATAAAATCACACTTCACTACATGAGTATGGCTGGCAAGTTGCTGTGGGTAACAGTCCATTGGCCGGTTGTACAGAACCTAACTCACAAAAAATGCACAATAATTCCTAAAACACTTAGGGAAGAAGCGGGGAAGTAGAATAAACCAGAGAGATGTACACTGGGTTTGCCCTTGTGTTGACCCCATAAACAAGAGAAGTAGGGAAAAAGCTACTAGTCGAAAAGATAAACCTCTAGGCAAGGTCACCTAGGGTCGTAGAAACCCGAAGTTCATTTCAACGGCCGCCTAGTGAGTCTTTCACTATTTTCACAAGATGCTTAGCACTTAGAGTCCTTTCTGAGTCTTGGGCAGGTTGGGTAGCCGTAAAAAGTTATCCTAGAACTCTCAAACTCCAAAAGTACAAAAAAAATTAGAAATGAAGAAAAATAAAAAAAAATGTATTTTCCCTTTTCAAATAAGGCGAGGACTTGGGAGGTCTACATTCTGGCAGGCGCCCGAGTACTGTTGAGTTTTCGTTGTTTAGGCCTATAGTTGAAATTTTCTATTGTTAATAAACGACTTAGGCCTAAGCGATCTAATCCTAATTTTGATTTTATCCATAGCAAGTAGTTTAATTTTACTAGGGACTAGCAAAAATAGGCATGGGGGTATGATATAGACACATCAATTTAGGTTAAAATGCCTATTCATGCATGTTCCTAGGTTTAGATTTGCATTTCATGTTATAAATATTTCATAACAAGCATCATTTTGCATTTAGAATAGTTGTATATATTTTAGGTTAATTAGGTCCTTTTTATGGTCAGGAGAGAAGACTTATTTCAGGGCCTCAGATGGATGATCGGATCGTACGGATCTGATTAGGACGACGATTGGAGTCTAACACCTTTGAAATCATCTAGATTAGAGAATCGTAGCATCATACGAAGTCCGAGGAAGATCAATGGCCAGGGGGCAATGCAACATCCATACGAGTTTTGGATGGAAAATCCGACTGTACAGATGGATCTGGAGTGACAATCACAACCCAGCATCGTGGAATCATCTCGATCTGAGCACCGTGGCACCCTCTACAAAAGGAAGAAGAATGGATGACCTAGATGGCACCACGTGGTGCCATCCAGGCCGCGCAACGTTGGCCAGTAGCAGCATACGTGCACAGCTGCAGCCACACGCAGCGTACCGTGCACAGCCACAGCTGCAGTCGCAGCTGTGCACTACGCACAATGTAGCTGCATGCAGTAGCAGCCTAGCGCGTGCCAACACGCGTGTGCGCACGATGCGAGGAGCATGGGCACGTGAAGCAAGCAACGTGTGATGCGTGCACCAGCGGAGTGGATCTTCAGCGACGCACGCCTTTAGTGACAATTGTAGCTGCCACTAATGGTCTGTGTGCACCATCAATAGGAATTGAAGGGTAGATCTTCAGTGACAGCTGCAGCGACGTTTATGGACGTCAGTAATGAACCAGATGCGAATTTGTTCTTCCTCCTCCATTATAAAAGGACCTACCCACCACCATTCCAAACCATCTCTTCCTTTCTTCACCTCACCACCTCCAAGGCTGTAGAGAGAGCTTGTCCCAAGCCCGGGATGCTCCTCTAGAGTAAAACCAGATAGTTTTCCCTCCCCCGATCCCCATTCGTGGAGCATCCCATGGCCGTCTTCTCACCACCCTTTGCGAAGAAGATCCTCGTCGCGACACCGTCTTGCCCCATCTTTCGTCCACAGACTCCATCCTCCTTTGTCCTGCTCCTCACCACCTTCCTCTAGGCAACATCAGAGTGAGTCATCCTCCGAGCAACCGTCGAGGGGGATTTCTCTCACCCTTTCTACCATTTTATGCTTTCATAGTGTAGATTTTCTTGCTTTCATAGTTGTAACAAACAATTCTTCATGAATAGATGATTGTTTCTCTCTCTCTTTCTCCCTCTCTTTCATATATTTTTGCAAGTAGATTAGCTAGAATTCATCGACCTAATCTCTTGCCTGATAAAAATACAAAAAAATTAGAAAAGATAAAAATGACTGAAAACAAATAAAAAGAGAAACACGGATTTTCAAAACCAAACGTTCGCCTCCCCGTGTTCGACCCAGGACTCACTTTTTAAGTTTCGGTATAAATTTTATTTGACCACGAGTTTTGCAACTATGACGACGGGTTACTTGTAACCCTGATTTCAAACTCATGAAATGCATGCGATCAGTGAGGTAGAACGAAAGGGGGTCGATCCTTAGCATCGAAGGAGTTGGGGGGTATTTATAGGTGGTGAAGGAGGTAGGGGGCTTGAATTTGGATGGCATTGTGTCTAGGTGAATAGAAACTACCGACGTCGTCTCTGACGTCGGTGAGGTTAAACTCCTCACCTAATTAGAATTTAGGGTTCATCCGGTCCGTTGGATGAGTTGGTGGTGGTGAGAGGAAGTTCTGGAGTAGAAATGGTGGCGTTTAGACGAGGGATGGAAGGTGATAAGAAGATGTGGTGACCGATGAACGTCAATTGTTCAGACCGAGGAAGAAGAAGAAGAAGACGAAGGTGTACACAGGGACCTATTTTCTAGAAAACCTAAGAACCTAAAGTTGATAAAAGGGCTCAATTGAATAAAAACCTGGGGACCTAAATGTAAACAGAGGCATTTAAAGCTTACATTAATTTATTTCTTTCTCAACTTTTTTATATGTTATTATAAATTAGGTAAATAATATATTCATGCCTTGAATTTATAATTTTGCCCTTTTTAGCTATATTTGATTAAATGATTAAGTTAATTAAGTTAATTAAGTACTTAGGCTTAAATATTGAATATTGATTAAGTTAATTTAGATATTAATTAACTAGCTAAATATTTATTATTTGAGCCCAAATTAGTAATTAAATTATAATTATGATTAATAGATATTTAATTTAGTGCTTTTATGTTATTTTAATGGTTCTTAGTATTTAATTCCTTTAATATAATTAACCCTTAATAATACATATCCTTAGCTAATTAACTAGGGAAACTAGTTAATTAGGGGTATTTAAAAGCCATGATGAGTCTCTCATCATGAGGTGCATCACGAGGAGATCTTCCACGCAATCAACCACTCCAGGGGTAGGTAAAATTTCTCTTCTTCCTCAATCACCTCCTAATCTTGGGAAGAGTAAAAGGAAACAAATCAATTAGGATCCACTTACCTTACTTTTGTAGTAATCATCATTTAAGGGCAAAGAGTTTCCTAATTTACAAAATTGATTTAAAGCATATTGAAGTTAATTCAACTTGATTAGAGATTCCCCATCCTGATTTCCTGTACCTATTAGGGATTTGCACTAAAATTTCTCAACATCTTAGCCTACTCACTTTCTTGTTTGAGTTCAAGGTGTTATATTTGGAATCAAATTGGCCATGAAATAGAGCCAATCTAGGGTTTCTACATTAGGGTTTTGAAGTGTTAGTACACATTTGCCTGCAATTAAGGAAATTGATCTTGTCACATTTGTGTGCTACCCAAGCCCTTGTTTGAATTGATCTATTCAAGTAAACCCTTAAATCAAGGTTCTAATTCACTTGAATCATAAAATTTTTGGGACCTAATAACTTGAGAACCAATCTAGGGTGATTTGGGTGTTGACCCAAATTTCCTCAACCTTAGGACAAATCAGGTGAAGTTGGTTTACTTTGTGGTTCAACCAACCTACAAATTAGATCACAATTTGAAATAACTTTTAAATCAAGTGAAATTCAAGGCACAATTAGGGCTAAAATTGGTAGACTTAGGTCTCAATTCATACATTCCAGCCTATTTGGAACCTCAGTGACAAGGAAGTTCAGGTAGGGGAAATCCTGTAACCTGTGGGGACGCTTACCATATAGGGTCTTTGCGAGACTCCCTTCTTGGCTGCCAAGTAATTCTCAGGTGTGTGGAACTTTTATCAAAGAGGTCCATTTGGCTCAAAAGCCTTAGTCATCCAAAAGTTTTTGGATGCCTTGATTGGGTCCAATACACATCCACTCCCTCATCTATTCGTTAGTGCACACACACAGGAGAGGTCCCTAGGTCTGACCTAGAGGGCTCCATTAGAGTTGATCTTTTGGGGAAATCTAATCTAATCTAATCCACCACCTGATTTGAAAATACTACCTGACAACATAGGAAACATGTTCAAGAAACCTGAATCCCATATGAGCATCAAAGAGAAAATGATCGAGGTTGCCCTTAGACATAGGAAAGAATTTGACAGGACCTTAAATCCATTTAGGAACATTCAGGTTAATGTGTCAGAAACAACAACCCTCCTTATGAACCATGCCAAGATGATGTTTACACAAATGATACATGGTTCAACCTGGGATGCTATTTTATTAGACTATAGTGAATTGTGGAGATTACATAACACTTGGTATTTTCAATGTTTGACAAATCCACCACTTTGGGAAATACACCAGGGTCTCATTGAGAAATGTAGGTATATGCTAAATATGTTGCAGCAAGACATTGATCAGAAATACACATATCACCACTCAGAAATTGATGAGACATCTTAGAGCAATTTTGAGGATCAGTATAATTTCCCAAAGCCTAGGTATGAAAATGGAGGTTGATATGGACCCCCAAACAAATAGAACCAAATTGTGATTTCTTGTAGTATAACAAACCTGATTATGAGCTAGCCTAGGTAGCTATGAAGCTGGTCCATCATGCCTAGATTTCTCAAACACCTGTGATAAGCCTGACTCAGAATCTCTCGAGGATGTAACAATCGCACCTTATCCTGTTAAGGTATTCCTTGAGAATAATTTTGACATCCCAATAGAACCAAGTCTAGATTCTAGTAACCCAATTCCTACACCTGACCTAGAATCTAGATCTAAGCCTAGTTGGGATGATCAGGAGGCCTAATGCGATGAGAACCAAATTTTAGATCTGAACTATGATTTTGGGGTTGTATTTGATGATTATACCTCTTCAGACTCCTCAGAAGAATGAATTGATTTTTCAGAAGTCACACCGATTTACAATACAAAATTAGAGGAGTTGGAAGAGTTGGGATTTGGTTGGATCTACCCTAGGTACCTAGAACCCGAGCCTATACCTAATAATGACACCCCTTTGAGCTTAGAATTTAAGACTAGGTTTGACCAAAGTCAGGATGATGATTCCATAAATCTTGATTTATTCTGTGGTGGAAATCCTGATCTTGAATCAGGTTTAGAAGCTGATTTTCACAAATTCTCCGATGATTTTGAATCATACTCTGATTTAGGAGAATCCGTGTTTCCTGATTATGAGGCAACTTAAGACCTCAATCCATTCTTTGATTCTAATTCTGAGGTCCCTGATCCTGAGATCATTGATTCAAAATCATATTCTATTGATTTGGAAACATTCTATTATGATCTACAGGAATCAAACACAGTACCTATCGAGAGTGTCTACAGTGCAAAGTTCGAATCTTTCACCAACTCAGATTTCCAGGATCCTCTAAGCACTCTCCAGGTATTTACATTTGACTGGGATGAAGATCATGAAAAAGACTCTGGATGAACCAATCTTCAAATCATTTCTTAAGGAGCCCATACTGCACCTAGACATTAAACTAGCCCTACTACTCACTGCAAAGCCAGAAACATTTAGAAATCGATACCAACCTTGACCTACTATTGGAATCAATTTCTATTTTGACACCTCCTTCTGATTCAATCACATATGGTTCACCACCATATTTTGATAGGGAATCGAACATTGATCAAACTGACAGCCACATCTTGTCCACCTCTGATCCCACCAGCAGGGCTCCTACATTTTTCATAGATCCATTTTCTTTTGAGGATCCCTACTCTGATCAGGCTAAGCTGATACACCCAAATCCTAGATTCATATTTCCACATCTTTTCAAACCACAAAGTGATGGAGAGAGTTTCACTTAATTGAAATAGCAATAGAATGATACGTCATTGTAATTAATGTGGTGGAAATCTCTCAATCAAAGATTAAAATAGATATGAATTTAAAGCACGAAAAGGATGTCGTATCCACAAGGAGGAACAGATTAATAAGTTCACAAAATATTTTTCCTTTGTATTTATTCAATCACATGCACAATCCGTGTTCAAATCTGATGCGAAACAAGGTGAAAAGAAGGAACACGTAATAATTTAGAAATGCAGGGATGTGAATGTAATTTTTACGTCATAAAATTATACATGTGAAAGAGTATGCCATGTACTATTCACTTGCATGCATATGAAGATGTCATTCAAAATTAAATTCCATGCACATAGAGATGAATAATAACGTTTAACAATTATCTAGAAGCATGAGCATTAAGGCATAAATTCACCACAATAAAATAATCATAAATCAAAATTCATTTTGTGGCAATGGAATTCAATGTAAATACTAATTGAGTATAAAATAGAGGAAACATCCTCTCTCTTCCTTGCACGCACGATGAGGCTTCGTGGGAGGAGCGACGCGGCGGGAAGGCATGTCTCAACGAGGGCTACGCAATGGTGGTGACGCGGTGGCCTAAGGTGGCCGGACGGTGGAGAGGAGCGCTGGCCTGTCGTCAGTGGATGGCTGCACTGATGCTATGCACGCAGTCGCGCTGGCGCCAGTGGCTGCGTTGCACTTGCTTGCGGTCGTGCGTGGCTGCGCTGCCCTGCCCGCAGGCGCATGGCTGTTGTGGGCGCGCTGCTGTAGGCGTGACTTTGGGTACTTGTAGGCGCTGAAGAGGAAGAAGATGATGAAGAGAAGGTGTCGTGTGGTTTGCAGTGAGGGCGCAGGTGGCTGGGCGCTACAAGGGTGCTGAAGGCTAGGTGCTGAAGGTGGGCATTGGTGTTGTTGGCGCGCAAGGGTGCTGGAGGGTGGCGGTGAGAGCGCTGGAGGCTGGCGCACAAGGGTGCTGGAGGGGGCGCGCCTCTATGGCACTTGGTAGTGCAAGGGTGCTGACGCGCGTTGCTGCTAAGAGCATTGCTTGGTGCGGTGAGGGCGCGGGTACAAGGAGCAGAGGCAGGGTATGCAAGGGCGCTGGAGCAGTGCACGCAGTTGTGACATGAGGGCAGCACTTGCAGGGTTGCAAGGGCGGTGAGGTTTTGGTGTGGCGCTGAGGCAGGGCGCGTAAGGCAGGCTGTGGGGGGCGTTGGTGCACAGTGCTTGCTGGTTGCATAGTGCATGCAGTCTTCACGGTTGGCCTCCCCCAATCCCCTCCGCCTCTCTCTCTATATCTCCTCTCCTCCACCTGTCAAGGGATTTTCAAAATCCTTTTCTAAATATGGCTAGCACCATTTTCATTTGTTGAGGGAGGATGGCCATAGGTTAGATATTTGTGGGGAGGTGTTGAGGCTGGTCGGAGTATGAAGGAGGTGTTGAGGCGGCCGTTTGTTGGGGGAAATTTATCCCCCCTCCTTGTTCTTTTCCAACATCATGCCTACAACAACAAAGTATAAAATAATTACATACTAAGTTATAAAATGCGATACAATAGATAAAAACTCAAGTAATGATGCATGCACTTATTTAATGACCTAATGTGATTATTAACAAACATACTATGTTAGAATTAAAGTACTTAGGCGTAACAATAGTTCATTAAAATGGACTCATCAAATACTCTCATAACTAAGATTTGCTAATCCCTAGCAAAAATGAAAAATAACAGAAGTAATCAGAAGATTTCATTTTTTCTTATTTCTAAACTTTAGAGATCCAGACAAATGTGAAGTGATGATAGCCTAGGTAATAGATCCACGTGAAAAGCCAATTCACATTGGGAGTTCGTACTTTACTCTTGGTAAATATTTCTGTCAGGATAGGCAACTACTTCCCTCAGGGATAAAGCAGAAGATAATCTGTAATTTGACCTCGGCTTTTGGCTTAGGTAGGAGATATCGAGTTAAATGGATTTGTATTTGGTGGCACACACTCATCTGGTGCTACATGTAATCTAGTACTACAGACTCTAGATTTTTAGACTATTAGACAAGTCAACTTGGAGAGAGGCTAAACAACCATGCTCTCTTGATGTTCCTTGGCGCTCACTCTTTTCTTTCTTTTCTTTCTGAGATCACAAATCTCGCCAGATTTAGTAATTGTACTCACTATTTGGTGGTCTCACATGGCATTCACACTTTAATTAAAGTCCTAATAACTCTACAACTAAGTTAGAGTCCTCAACTAGTATTCGGGCAATCAGAAATACTGAAAGGTAGGTATGGGTCATATTTGGTAGAACACGATAAGTACTTTTATTGCCTCAAAAAAAATGTTACATAAATAACATTATAAACTTGGACCCTTTTCTTTTTCTTTTCTCTCTCTCTTTTCTTCTTTTTTTTTTTGTAATATAACTGTTTCTTCTTTTTCTTCTTTTTGTTTCTTCTTTTTCTTCTTTTCTGTCTTTTTCTTTTCTAAATCAGCATAACACGACACTGACTTTTATTTATGAGGAATTATTAGGGATGATGATGGTCAAGAGGATATTGTATGGCTTATTTGGTGGAAGTACCTATTCTCGGCACTGGGAAGGAATGGATAGGATAGTCATATTTCTGACCTTTGACACTATTACCCTCCTTCAGCGAGGACTCTATGAAGGACAGTCATAACCATCCACCATAGTCATAGCTTTATTAAGACTCAATCTCTGTGTATCTGCCTTATTTGGTGACTCTCAGGAATTCACACAAAGAACGCATACAGGAGCAGAGAGTGAAAACTATGCCTAACTCTGAAGTATCATCATCTAATTATCCAAAACTTAAGAGTCCATGCACTAGACTTAGAGCACCAGTAATCTCTCTACTTTCATCTCAAAAATATGAGGTGGATCTACTAGAGATAGAATGCCTGACTCCCTATTAACTATCCAAGGGTTCAGTAGACTACAAATGTTTATTGGTTTTCTGCAAGGATCCATTACCCAGTCTACGTGCATGTGAAATAAATGTACTGGATTCTAAACTTAAGAAAAAATTCAAGAAAAACCTCCAATGACAATGATATTTTGCTAGGGACTAACCCATTCAGCTCAAGAAAATAAGAGTTTTTGTTTATATATATATGTATGCAAATATTTATAAATGCTATAAACATTCTTAGGTTATACCCCCCCCATGCCAAAGACTGACAATGTCCTCATTGGAAAAATGTAGCCATAGAAGAATATCACCTGAGGAGGAGAGTGGGAGCAGCTAAGGCTCCTCAAGTCGAAGTGCATCCAAAACCTGGCCATCTGAAAGAGTAATACAAGGTTTAAGTCGCTGGCCATTGACCTTAAAGCTCGCACCTGAAGTAGGGTTCCAAATTTCTACAGCTCCATGAGGGAAAGTATTGATAACAACGTATGGCCCATCCCAGCGGGACTTGATCTTTCCAGGAAACAATTTAAGTCTAAAATTGAAAAGCCAGACCCACTGGTTGGGCTTAAAAGTCTTTCTAATGATGTGCTTACCATGGAAGACTTTTGTACGTTGCTTGTAAGCTTGAGAAGTTTCATAGGCTTCATTATGAAGCTCCTCAAGCTCACTTAATTCTAACATACGTGCCTTTCCCGCTTTATCCAGATTCAAGCTAACATTTTTAATAGCCTAATAAGCTTTATGTTGGATTTCAACAGGAAGGTGGCACGCTTTTCCATAGACAAGATGGAAAGGAGACATGCCTAAGGGAGTCTTATACGCAGTTCTGTAGGCCCAAAGAGTATCATTTAGTTTTTTGGACTAATCCTTCCGATCAGGCCTGACAGCTTTTTCTAAAATTCTCTTAATCTCCCTATTAGACACTTCAACTTGTCCACTCGTTTGGAGATGATAAGGTGTGGCTATCATGTGGTTGACTCCCAAATTTTAGAGTATTCCAGTGAAGTGTACATTCTTGAAGTGAGGTCCTCCATCACTTATGATCATCCTTGGGCACCTGTACCGAGAAATGATATTAGCCTTAACAATGCCCAAGACCACGGAATGGTCATTGGTTTACGTGGGTATGGCTTCTATCCATTTTGATACATAGTCTATAGCCACCAGGATGTATTCATATCCGAAGGACACACGAAAGGGACCCATGAAGTCAATGCCCCAAATATCAAAGATTTCAACAGGGAGGATAGGTTGTTGGGGCATCTCATCCCTTTTTCCAATGGTTTCCGCCTGCTGGCAACGTAGACATGCACCCAAATACGTATGTGCATCTCGGAATAATGTGGGCCACCAAAAGCTAGATTGAAGAACCTTATGGGTAGTCTTCTTCCCACTAAAATGTCCCCCACAATGGAGGTCATGGCAGAAACTCAGAACACTTCTTTATTCTTCATCAGGGACGCAACGGTGAAAAAGCTGGTCAGGGCCTACTCTAAAAAGCTCGTGTTCCTCCCAGTGATAAAATTTAGTGTTAGCAAGAAACCTGTCTCGCTTTTGCTTGTCCCAAGTACTGGGGGTAATTTCCGTGACTAGATAGTTCACTATGTCAGCGAACCAAGGAGTTTTAGCTTCCACGGCCATTAGAGACTCATTAGGGAAAGTCTCTTGAATATCGCCAGCAGGGTTTGATGCCGCAATAGGGATCCTAGACAGATAATCTGCTACCACATTCTCAACTCCTTTCTTGTCTTTAATTTCCAGGTCAAATTCTTGGAGTAGCAGAATCCAACGAATTAGGTGAGGTTTCGTGTCCTTTTTAGTAAGAAGATGCTTTAGGGCATAATGATCAGTGAACACCACAACCTTGGATCCCAAAATATAAGATCAAAACTTTTCCAAAGCAAATACTACAATAAGTAGTTCCGTTTCAGTGATCGTGTAGTTTTGTTGAGGATCTGTAAGGGTCATGCTAGCATAATGCAGCACATGAGGTTTGCCATCAACCCTTTGACCTAAGATCGCTCCCACTACAAAATCAGAAGCATCTCACATAAGCTCAAACGGGAGGGTCCAATCTGGTGCTTGGAGAATCGACGCGGTAATAAGGGCTTTCTTCAAAACTTGGAAAGCTTCACCACATCTATCATCAAAATTGAAGGAGACATCCTTCGCTAACAGGTTGCAGAGTGGCTTAGAGATTTTATTGAAATCTCTAATGAAGCACCTATAAAATCCAGCATGGCTAAGGAAAGATCTAACCTGACGAGCATTGGTGGGCAATGGAAGATTAGAGATGGAATCGATTTTTGCGATGTCCACCTCTAATCCTCTCTCGGAAACTATATGCCCTGATACAATGCCCTGCTGGACCATAAAGTGGCTTTTCTCCTAGCTAAGCACCAACTTTGCCTCTTCACAATGGGTTAAGACTTTATTAAGGTGCGAAAGGCATAGGTCAAATGACAAGCCATAAATGGGGAAGTCATCCATGAAAATTTCAACGAACTTGTCGATCATATCAGAAAAGATAGCCATCATACATTGTTGGAAGGTGGTAGGAGCATTACATAACCTGAATGGCATTCGGCGGAACACAAATGTGCCATACGGACTCGTGAAGGTGGTACGTTCCTGATCGTCAAGAAAATTGGCTATCTAATTATACCCAAAGTACCCA
Source organism: Thalassia testudinum (assembly GCA_037157565.1). NCBI lineage: Eukaryota > Viridiplantae > Streptophyta > Magnoliopsida > Alismatales > Hydrocharitaceae > Thalassia > Thalassia testudinum. The sequence continues at coordinate 4,456,246 of JAZHRO010000080.1, forward strand.
TCAAGAAAACAGAAGTACTTGTTCCCCGCCAATCATTCCAAAATTTGATCGATAAATGGTAAGGGGAAATGCTTTTTCTGGGTAGCCGTGTTCAAATGGCAGTAATCAATGCAGACCCTCCACCCAGTTGGGGGTCTAGTGGTCACCAACTCTCCTTGGTCATTCTCCTCCACAGTGATTCTTGCCTTCTTGGGAACTACATGAATAGGAGTGACCCATTTACTATCTAAAATGGGATAGGTAATCCATGCATCCAGCCATTTCAGAATCTCCTTTCTAACAACCTCCCACATATTTGGATTGAGCTTTCTCTGCATGTCTCGGAAAGGCTTCACAGAATCGTCCATGTATATATGATGCATGCAAAGAGAGGGATCAGCACCCTTAATATCAGCAATTGACTAGGCAATTACTTCCTTATGCCTTTGTAAACACTCAAGCAGAGATCCCTCCTGCAATTCAGATAATGCAGATGAGATAATAATGGGAAGCGTGTTATTAAGGCCAAGGAAAGCATATTTCAATGTGCTCGGGAGGGGTTTCAACTCCAACTCAGGAGCCTTTTGGATTGAGGGTTTTAGTTGAGATGATCCCACCTCAGGTAGCGGATCTACCTTCACAGTCTAGGGTGGGGATAGAGACTTAGTGTGTATCCCCAGCAACTCTTCTAATTCGGGCATTTCCCTTTCAGTTTCTTTAATAATCGAGGGATGGTCCTTAGAAATGACCTTCTGAAGGGGATCTCTACATAAGAGTGCTGGAGAAGTCTCTTTAGTTATTTCATCAATGACCTCAATCTGAGAACAATCTTCAAATCCGAATTGCTTGTAAGTATCAAAAGCATTCAACCGGATCTTCTTGTTCCCAAAGCCCATTTTAAGTGCCCTAGATCTACAATTTATAGAGGCATTGGCTATGGCTAAGAAGGGGCATCCCAGAATAATGGACGGCTTTGTGGGCTTATTTGATGGGTTAGTATCAAGCACCAGAAAGTCAACAGGGAAGAAGAAATACTCCACTCTCACAAGGACATCTTCCAACAATCCCCGTGGTGTCTTAAGTGATCTGTCTACAACCTGGAGGATTACTAGACTAGGCTTTAGCTTGCCTCCTCCCAAAAGGTCATAGATAGATCTCGGTAGAATGTTCACCCCCGCACCCAGATCGAGCAGAGCCTCATCAATGTGTTGGTTACCTATAACCACTGAAATATACAGGGCCCCTAGGTCTTTCATTTTGTGGGGTGTTCCATGCTGGAGAACCGAGCAAACATGGTCAGGCAGGATGACCTTGGTTTGGACCTGTTTCCTAGATCAACGCTTCTAGGTGCACAGGTCCTTCAGAAACTTGGCATAGGACGGGATCTGTTTAATAGCTTCCAACAGAGGAAAGTTTATCTGGACTTGCCTAAAAGTATCCATAATCTCTTCTGTCCTATCCATGGCTCCAGAAAAGCCAACAGAAGATTCCCCAGGAGCAGATAGGCGCTTTAGATAGGGCACCCTCGGCTTCTGGGTCATCATGGAGGGAAAGGGGTGGTGGAAGGATGACATCCTCATTGTGGGTGATTTTGTGCGAGGGAGAGCAGTGTGGCTCTTCCTCAGTGGAGATGGAAGTCAGGGCAGGTGTGGAAGGGGAATTCTGAGACATAATCGTAGGAGTGTTATCAGGCTTATCAATCTTTTTTCCACTCCTCAGCACAGTCACTGCTTGGGCGTGCTCCCCGAATACAACCCCCTTGACCTTAGGGTTCTCCTCAAAAGAGCTAGGCAGCTTTCCTGGATCACGTTGCCTAACTGCCTCAGTAAGATGACCAATTTAGGATTGCATATCAGTAATCATCTTATTCTGGGATTGGATGACCATATTTTGATGCTCTTGCATTGCTTTCATCATGGCCTTCTGTTCATTCATCTCAGAGGGCTTATTCTGAGGAGGGTTTTCATAAGATGGTTGGTATATGGGTTGGGGAGGTAAGGGTCATGTATTCCCTCAGTTAGAAGCATCACCTTGATTCCAAGAGAAGTTTGGATGGTTCCGCCACCCCGGATTATAGGTATTGGAATAAGGGTTATTGCGAGGGGGGGAAACCTTGGGCTACATTCAAGTCAGCCTGAATCAACTCAGGGAATTGATTTGCGTGATGGCACTCCGCAATGGCATGCGTTGTGCTTTGGCAAATGGAGCATTCTCTTGAAGCTTGAAGGATAGAGGATACTTGCAGGTTCATGCCAGGGTTTGCTAAAAGCCTATCAAAGCTTTTATTCAATAGTTGAATATGATAAGCCAAATCTTGAGATGCCCCGGCTTCATGGGCCTCTATCTTCCTCTACAAGATTGATGGTTTTCTTTCTTGATAGGAAGAGGACAGATGTATGGAGTTGTCGCTTAATGTTTCAAATAATGCCCAGGCTTCATTCTCAATTCTGGTCATGAAGGTTCCTGCACAGGCTGCATCGATGGTTTGCCTATGCCTTTCAGATAATCTGTTGTAGAACCTTTCGACCAACTGCCATCTTGGCACTTGATGGTGGGGGCATAGCCTAAGAAGGTCATTAAAGCACTCCTAAGTCTCATGAAATTACTCCCCTTCCTGTTGAGTAAAACCCATAATCTCTCTTCTGTAATGGTTGGTTTTACTCATAGGAAAATACTTTTTCAAAAATTCTTCCTTAAGGGTGGCCCAATCATTTACCCTTGCATCGAGGGTATGATACCAGTGCTTGGCCTTAACCTTTAGGGAGAAAGGAAATAGAGTCCTCATCAGGACTTCATCAGTAAAGCCCTAGAGCTTCACCGTAGAACAGACCTCGGTGAATTCCTCCAAATGCCAGTAGGTGTCCTCCCTAGTAGTACCATAAAAGGAGGGCAATAAAGATATGGTATTGCTCTTGATCGCATACGGATTATTCCCTGCCGGTCGTCATAGTGCTTGTGCAGGTTGGTTAGTTGGAATAAAATAGTCCCTTAGGGTCCTTTGTTGATTTGCTCCTTGATCAACCATTCCTTCTCTTTTCTCTCCTAGGTGAGCTCTCCTAAGAATTCTCTCAGGCTTAGGATCAAACACTAGACTACCCTCGAGAGAGCGCCTACCAAGCATACAATATCAATCACAATTCAGGTTCTTATTAAGTAAGTGAAACCTCCACTCCAAAGGTAAGTCAAAGGGTCAAGGCTTATCCCTCCGTTCCCATGCAAGTGGTATAAGAGGGGTGTTGACTTGAAATCTTAACCTTCTTTGTTGCGGAGGTCGAATTAGTTGAAATAAATGGCCAAACAAGTTTTTCACTGCAATTACATGCCTTAATTCAACCTTCGAGTGCCCTAGGACCTATACTTTGCTTGGATGATACTCCCAGGTGATCAAGTGGGAAGTTACTCCAAGGATGAACAAAGGGATGCAAGTAGGGCGAACCCTTCCTTTGAGGCGATGCATATGCGGTGCCCCCTTAACTACCCTTTTGTTCCTTTAAGGGGTGTCCCCCTCCGTGAAGTATCAAAACACTTGGTCAAAAGGTAGTATCACCACCATCACAAAGCACAATAGGAGGGTTTGCACCGATAAAGAGATCGGTGCCTATAGCCTTAAGGGATCGAGCCTTAGTGCAGTGCCTAATGTGTGTTCTCAGTGTCAAAAGTGTTCAACTCACCGCAAATCTTTGTAATTTTTTTTTGAAAATGCAGACAAGTCCCTTAGAATCAGATCAAATGTGAATTGATTTTAGGGTTGAATCTGATTATCAGTCCCACTTTTAGTTATGCGACCACTGAATTAGTAAATTCAAACAACTTGGTTGTCTTGAATTTTAATATGAATGCAAATGCGTGAACAGGAGCTCGATGCAAAAGTTAGAAAGGTGTACTTGTCTCCAGCAATCTTCGTGCTAATATGCTTGCAATAAAATAATAAGATCTAATGTGCTGCTCAATCACCCCTAAATGCACGCACCTAAGGGCATGCAACTTCTAAATAGGAAGCTCGATATTTTCTTTTGTTGGTTTTAAAGGCAAGCAAGCAAAGAATGGAATCATGCATGCGAAAAAAAATGTAAACCCTAGTAGCTAAAGAATGTGGGGACAGACCCCTAAAAATTCAACCCCAATTATTACAAGGGCGAAAAGACAAAAATAAATTTTGTGACGACGGAGAATCCCTTATGAATGTGGGATCTTGGTCTCCTATGTCTTTTCCTCGTGTTGCTTAGCTTGTGGTTGATGTCGCCGTCTGTTGCACCTCGTCACCTCGTCAGATTCCTCGCACAACAAAAAAAATGATTAGATAATTACGCAACACAGACTATTCAAAAATAATAATGTGAATCTATTGCGTCTGTTGCCTCCCCTGCAACGGCACCAATTTGATGGAAAGAGTTCACTTAATTGAAATAGCAATTGACGTGCCTTCGTGCGTGCGTGTTAAGAGGTGTCGTTATAGTTGCACTTGATACGTCGGTTTTAAAAGAAGTAAACGGAGGTGAGTCCGAGTGTCGATCTCAGGGAGGCGTGGAAATCGGATTTTGTTTACCACTTGTTGTCACGAAAAAGGCGGAGTTTTGCTTGCGAAAGAAACGGTTTTGAAAAGCGAGAGATAGAGAGAGTTTAGGGTTAGAAAGCTCTTGGTTTTGATCATGCACTTTAAACAGAAATTAAAAAGGCAACTAAATGAAAAACAATTTCATTAAACATGCATTCATAGTTCATGGTTTACAATATTAAATACATGCTTCAACAAAAGTAAATGAAAGCTTAAAAGAGAGAGAGAGAGGTGGAGAGCGACGAGGCAGCCACGGCGGTGGAGGAGGCTCCGTCGGCGGCTCGTCGTCTCCGGCGATTACAAGAGTGCCTAAGACTAGCTAGGAGAGGAGTGGAGTAGTTGCAAGTGGGAGAGCATCCTTGAATGGTGGTAGAAGGGGGTTTAAATAGAGTTAAGGGCTTCCTAAAAGAAGAATGTGCTTTAGCGACATCCAGAACGTCGCTAAAACCGCTTCCATATACGTCGGTGAAGGTCTGCTGCCGCCGGTCAGCCGCCCGCCCCTTTCTCTCTTCAGGCGCGATCCGTGGACGTCGAACGAGAGCCGTCCGATTGATGATCGGACGGCTGAGATCCTCCCGCGCCTGCGCTAGGATCGCGCTTCGGGCGTGCGTGCGCGCGCGCGTTTCCGCCCGGCGTGCGCGCGCGCGCGCGTGGGCGGTGGGGCGCTGTCGTCGCGCCGCGTGGCGCGATCCTAGCCGCTCGCTTCTGATCGCGCGGCTCAATTTTGCCGCGCCCTTCGCCCGCAGACGATTTTTGCTCCGCGCGACTCGAACGCGCGTCGCCGCAACGCGGGCGTGCGCGCTAACCGTTGCGCCACGCCCGCGCTTTGTCGCGGCGACCGCGGGCGAGCGCGCGGATCTCGGCCGTTCGATCGAAGATCAACGGCCGAGATGCGTCCTTGGCTGGCTTGGGGGCGTGCGGGCGGCGGGGGCGGGGCGACGTGGCGCGTTCTAGGCCGTTGATCTCCAGATCAACGGTCAGGATTTCTTGGGCCCATTGTGGGAGCTCCGGATGTCGGATTTGGCCGATTTTGAGTCCGTTAGACTCCGTTCGTCGTCCTGAATCCATCCGTGCGGTCCGATTGCTCATCTGAGGCCTGCTTTGACAAATGCTTTACACAAATGGCCATTAATACAGTTTATAAGCAATCTTGGTACTTGATGCATGCAATGCTCCTATTCTACTTTATGTTGTGCCTTTTATTCTAAAGATGGGCCATATTCAACCTAATTACTACCCCCTTGCGTGGTGTTATCAGCAATAGAATGATACGTCGTTGTAATTAATGTGGTAGAAATCTCTCAATCAAAGATTAAAATAGATGTGAATTTAAACCACGAAAAGGATGTCATATCCACAGGGAGGAACAGATTAATAAGTTCAAAGAATATTTTTCCTCTGTATTTATTCAATCACGTGCACAATCCGTGTTCAAATCTGATGCGAAACAAGGCGAAAAGAAGGAACACGTAATAATTTAGAAATGCAGGGATGTGAGTGTAATTTTTATGTCAGAAAATTATACATGTGCAAGAGTATGCCATGTACTATTCACTTGCATGCATATGAAGTGTCATTCAAAATTAAATTCCATGCACATAGAGATGAATAATAACGTTTAACAATTATCTAGAAGCATGAGCATTAAGGCATAAATTCACCACAATAAAATAATCATAAATCAAAATTCATTTTGTGGCAATGGCATTCAATGTAAATGCTAATTGAGTATAAAATAGAGGAAACTTCCTCTCTCTTCCTTGCACGAACGACGAGGCTTCGTGGGAGGAGCGATGCGGCGGGAAGGCATGTCTCGATGAGGGCTATGCAATGGTGGTGACGCGGTGGACGGAGGTGGTCGGACGGTGGACAGGAGCGTCGGCCTGTCGCCGGTGGATGGCTGCACTGCTGCTATGCGCGCGGTCGCGTGGGCACCCGTGGCTGCGCTGCCCTACCCGCAGGCGCATGGCTGCTGTGGGCGCACTACTGCAGGCATGACTTTGGGTACTTGCAGGCACTGGAGAGGAAGAAGATGATGAAGAGAAGGTACCGTGCGGTTTGCAGTGAGGGCGCGAGCGGCTAGGCGGTGTAAGGGTGCTAGAGGCTGGGCGCTGTAAGGGCACTGGAGGCTGGGAGCAACGCCTACGGGCGCTGGTGCTGCTAGCGTGCAAGGGCACTAGAGGGTGGCGGTGAGAGAACTGGAGGCTGGCGTGCAAGGGCGCTGGAGGGCACATGCCTATAGGGTGCTTGGGTGCACAAGGGCACTGGCGTGCGTTGCTGCTAAGAGCATTGCTTTGTGTAGTGAGGGTGCGGGCACAGGGCGTAGAGGCAGGGTGCGCAAGGGCGCTGGAGTAGTGTGCGCGGTTGTGATGTCAGGGCAGCACCTGCAGGGCTGCAAGGGCGGTGAGGCTTTGGTGTAGCACTGAGGCAGGGCGCGCAAGGCAGGCTGTGGGAGGCATTGGTGCACAGTGCTTGCTGGTTGCACAGTGCACGTAGTCTCACGGTTGGCCTCCCCCAATCCCCTCCGCCTCTCTCTCTATATCTCCTCTTCTCCACCTCTCAAGGGATTTTCAAAATCCTTTTCTAAATATGGCTAGCACCATTTTCATTTGTTGAGGGAGGAGGGCTGTAGGTTAGATATTTGTGGGGAGGTGTTGAGGCCGGCCGGAGGATGAGGGAAGTGTTGAGGCGGCCGTTTGTTGGGGGAAATTTATCCCCCCCTCCTTGTTCTTTTCCAACATCATGCCTACAACAACAAAACATAAAATAATTACATACTAAGTTATAGAATGCGATAAAATAGATAAAAACTCAAGTAATGATGCATGCACTTATTTAATGACCTAATGTGATTATTAACAAACATACTATGTTAGAATTGAAGTACTTAGGCGTAACAATAGTCCATTAAAATGGACTCATCATAAAGCGTTTGGTGGGATTCACACCTATTGATTCACATTCCTTAACCCACCAGACTGGTTAGGTTTGGTCTGCATCATCAACCAATTGCTCTAAACAAGCACCTAGTTGGACCAACCAAACTACTCATCAAGGTGCTTGTTCTACACAATTCCTCCAATTTGACCACCCCTTCTCCTTGACCACCTTCTACTCGGCTAAAGGCATTGAATTTAGCATTTAACGAGAGACAACCTATCATTCCGAAAACCCGAGACCCTTCTGATCATCTTTTTGAGCTACATTCAAAATTGCACTTTAGGGTTCAATTTTAGAATAGCCGACCCCACCTTGATACTTGTATTGAAGCTTGAAATCATTCGCAACAGTCATCCCAGCTTGTTCACCCACCCTTTGACCATGTTCTAAACCTTGAAATAAGCTGAATTCGTACCCACCTGGTTTACAATAAGGACATTGCAAAACTTAGGCATGGGGGGATTTTTTCTTTTTTTTGAGAAAGAAAGGAAAGCTATCTAAGCCAATAGCCATCTGAAAATTTTATTGATGAGCTAAGCAACAAACAACTACATCAACTGCTTTAATGTTGTATGAGAGCCTGACACTCATGCACAATTCGCACCGCATTTACAGGTCTCCCCAGAAAAAGGCATTCATTTCTCTCATGCCAAACACACCATAAAACAGCCGCCATGGGACAGTGCGGCCTCCCACCCATAATAAAGTTACCCCACATGTCCTCCCAAACAAGGTAGCCTACCACCACAAACCCTATTTCATACAGGATCAATAATCACGCACAAAGAAAAAATGTGTTGCACGCTGTCTGTTTGAAAACCACATAGGTGACATGCTTGAGCAGCCACACTCATTCTTCGATGCCTCAAGTTGCTAGTAATGAGACCATCCCTCCTGCAAAGCCATAAGAAAATTTTGTACCTTCAAAGGAATTTTTAGTTACCATAGGCCTGCACAAATGGCGTCAACTTCTTCATTCTTTGCCCTTGCTACCATTTACTAATAAGCCTTGGCAGATGAAAAATCTCCCATCCATCTATACAAGTCAGTACCACCCACCGACTTGAAAGCTTGCAAATCCTGTAGCAACCATGATCTCTCCTCCCATGTGCGGCTCCCTTCACTGCAGCTAGTCTCCAGCATTCCCCATCTATCCACATCTTCATTCCAAAAGTCAGCAACTTTTGCCTCTTTATCAACAGCAAGGCCATAGACACGTGGGTACTATTGGTGGAGTTGTCCCAATGATGACCACTTTTCCAGCCAAAACAAAAAAGACTGGCCATCCCTACAAACTGGCTGAAAGAAGTTCCAGTTCTCCTTCATAGCCGCTACCACCAAACTCCAAAAAGGTGATGCCTTTGTGGGAAAAAGTCTATTATCGACTAAATGTGATTCACCATATATCTCTCTAACCATCTCATCCCATAGCTTGCTCTCCCCTTTAAAAATTTTTATTGCCCATTTCAATAATAAAGAGTCATTAAACTCCTTTAGGGATCTAACTCCTAGCCCCCTGCTCCTTGGGAAGACATAGATTGTTACATTTTACTGGTTGGAAGAATTGCCCCTCATGCTTCACCCCTTTCCAAAAGAAGTGTTTCCTCATTATATCCAGATGCTTCCAGATTGCTTTTGGAGCTTTGAATACAGAAAAAATGAAGACTAGCAACGCTGTGATGAATGAATTCAAGAGGATCAACCTTCCCCCTTTAGATAGATACCTACTGCTCCAGCACTCCAGCTTCGCTTAAATTTTCTCAAATAAAAGGCTCCAATTAGTCTTCTTCATCTTCCCACTCCTCAATGGCAAAGTGAGGTATGTAATAGGCAAAGAAATGATTAGTGTATGCAGCATCTCTGACATTTGGTCACACACATCTCTGTTTGATCCAAAATAGACAAGAGAAGATTTTTCCCCATTTAGTTTCAGTCCTGATACCTCCCCAAATATAGACACCATATAATAGAGGATACGCACTTCCCATAGACCACCCACTACAAAAAACACGGTATCATCTGCGTATCGGAGCACCAGGGTCCTGGCCTATCTATTCGAGAGAGCATACCCCTTGATCATACCCAACTTCGACAATTTAAAGGTAAAGCAAGCTAATGTATCCACTGTGAGATTGAAAATCAACGGTGCCAAGGGGCATCCCTACCTGACCCCACATCTGGGCTGAATCCATTCACCACATGCTCTACCATTGATCAACAAGGAAAAAGTAGAGGTAGTGATGCATCTCTTCAACCACCTAATCCATATGAGTGGAAAACCTCTTCTCTTTAGCACCTCCCACAAATATGGCCAAGAAACTGAATTGTAGGCTTTACTGAAATTGACCTTCCACATGAAGGCTTTACTCTTCCTCCTACTCCACCTTGCCACCATTTCTTGTGCCATAATAAAAGATTCATGTAGTGATCTATTTGGTAGGAAAGCTGACTGAACAGGAGATATCAACCCGTGGAGCACCATTCTAAGTCGATTTGCTAAGGCCTTACTTATTATCAAGTAGATAGAGTTTGACAGTGTAATCAGCCTAAACTCTTAGAATCACTCAGCCCCAGGCTTCTTTGGAAGCAAAAATAAATAGGACCTATTTAATTTATCAAAGCCACTATTCCCCTATTGAAATTCGCGGACCACCTCCATCACTTCCCCCTCACCACCAGCCAAAATTCCTTGTAAAAGAATAATTGGAAGCCATCCGATCCCAGGGATCCTTCCAAGCTGAGGTCATTGGTAGCATCTACTACTTCCTGTTCTGCAAAAGGGGCTACCAAGCTGTCAGCCTGCACATCATCAACCCTAGGATAATCCACTGTTGCTACTCTCCAAGCACCTCTGACTGGGGTAGCAGAAAAACCACGGAAATAGGTAATTGCATTAGCTCGAATATCTGCCATGGATGTAAGCCTCTGGTCTCCAAAACGAATGGACGAGATGAGATTCACACTCCTCTTGGATCTAGGAACCATGTGGAAAAGCTTAGTATTGCCATCATCCTCATGCAGCCAAAGTTATCGAGTTTACTCTCGCCAATCCATTTCCCTCTTTAAATCCTCTTCTAACACCACTTCTTGTATTTGTTTTTGCTGCTGCAATTCAATTTCAGACATATGACCAAGTGCTTCCTTCTCATCGAGCTCACGCAGCATGGCAAGCACCTCCATTCTCCTTTGCTCACGCAGCACCCCAATCATCAGCCCATACTCCATATTTTTTAGGCCAACCAACTTCGTAGCAAGTCATGCTGTTGTAGATCCAGAGACTTGCTTCGCTTCCCACCAGTTGGTAATCATATCTTTACAACCTAACTCCCTCAACTAAGATCTTTTGGACTTAAAATATGAACCCACCAAAATGTCCACTCCACAGTCCTAGATCAGCGGTGTGTGGTCGGAAAATGGTCTCACTTGCCTGGCCACAGAAGGTAAGTGAAACCTCTCTAGTAAGCTTGAGTTCCCAAAGAAACGATCAATCTAGGACATTTAGCCATTGCCATTGCACCAAGTGTGCTCCACTCTTGATGAAGGATATTCATTAAGACCCAGATTTTGAACCACCATCTAAAAGCCAAGTGTAGATGATCCACTCGCCCACTCGCTCTATCTTGACTTGAAAGAGTGCAATTGAAGTTCCCACCTATTAGCCATGGATTATCACCAATCCCATCAGCTCTCTCTGTTAGTTCAGACCACATGTCTTGCCTTTTGTTGTGCTACATGACCCATCTACACATGTGACGAACCAAAAACTCCCAATATGGACTGATTAGAACTAGAACCTACATGTAACTCTAAATTTAGATTTCAATACCTCTATCATTTGCAAATTTGCAAGCTTCCACCAGATGGCCATGCCTCCTAATTTGGCTTGAGCCCCCATAGTAGCAATCTCCGCATTCCCATTTTGTAACAACGATAAGCTATGCCCATCCTCTTCGATATGTGTTTCTTGTAACAAAGCACAGCCAACATCCCATTCACGCATATATCTTGCAAGGGAAGCTCTCTAGAACCCATCGTGCAACCCATGCACATTCCATGATAGGATCCTCATCTTGTTTCTGAGTTCCCCCTCCTTAAACCTCTATCAATCTGCACTGCACCAATTGCTGTTGAAACCACACTTACTTCCATCCCCACCCTTTCTACATGTTTTCTTCTTCACAGCTTGTATGGTGATCTGATAAGCACCCCTTTCCCTTTACTTTTCACTCTAACATCATATTTAAATCCTTCTGATACATCAAAAGATAAAGGGGTATCCACCATCACATTTTCAACCCATTCCCAGCACCCTCCTCAACTGGTACTATCATTTGAGAGCCCATCTCTCTCACCCTATCATCTTCATGAACCATGTCCCTTGATTCGTTCATCAGGCACCCTTCATGTTCCTCAGGATGATCTTTCCACTTCTTCATCAACGGCGTCTCCTCCATGGCATCCCTACCCGACTATAATTGATTTGGCCTATTCTTGATTACTTCTACTAAAGTTTGTTCTGTTCGCTGCTTACACATCCTCACAATGCCTAAACAAATCTGAACTCAAACCAACCACGAACTTCCCCAGCACCATAGAATGATCTTCTCAGGTAAAAATCCACTATAGAGAATGTTTACATTTACCCAAATCACCCTCCCATCCTGATGGTAACACCATCATTAGGCATAACTAGCTTTAATTAATTAGAATTAATAGACAAATGCTCCTGAATAATTTCTTGAGGACAATAATTCCACTCAAATCCATTTTAAGAAGAAAACATTAAAAAGGGAAAATTTTATAGTTTTAACATCACATCATGAATGTAGAGTAACCATAGGGTCAACTAGGGGTTAATCTAACATTAAATGAGCATTAGAGTCCAAAGAGTGGGTCAACATAGACAAAAATAGGGTTTCATGCATTCCAAGAACCAAAATAGAACATAAAACCCTAATTTCAGATCCACTTAAATTGAAGAGGTTATGGTTAGGATAAAATTCATCTAAATCTCCTAAAATTCATATAAAAATATTCTAAGAGGTTTGGTACCCTTGGTTTGACTATCTGAACCTATTTTGACCTTGAACAGAGCTTCAAGACAGAAATTGCTTTAACTCAGGCTTCTATGCAAATTGCCCAGTAAAGCGTAGTTAAAGCTTAAATCCAACTTCACCATTATATTCCTTGGGTCCAAATTAGGTTAATGCCAAAATTTTGGCCCAATCAAAGTCGATCTTGACCTAGTTTGCAATTTAGCCCTTTAGAACTCTATTTCTTACATTTACCCCCTCAGGTTTCTAATTGTTTGAAAATGGCTCCTAACTTGTCGTCATTTTCTTCACTTAGGTCCCTTCCACCATGGCCAGTGGGAACACACCTTCAGCAAGATTCAAGGGAGATTTTCTCCCTCAAATCAAAGCCAATCACCTCCAAATTTGGAGGGAAGGACCTAGAGGAGATTCCCAAGCTCTCGAATCACCTCTTGATTGCCAAATCAAGCTCTAGAGCTCAGATGAACCCAAGATTTTAGGGATTTTTCTCCCTGAAAGCCCAATCAATCCAAACCTCCTTCTAAGTTTAGATCTTGATCTTGAGCCTTATAAAAGAACCCCCAACTTCAGACCGTCCTCCTTAGCTCGATTCTAGGCCAAAAAGTTTCTTCCTTCTCTCTCTCGGTTGCCTCCGACCGCAGCTCTGGCGAGCTCCTCAAATCACCATCGTCGCCCTCTGCCACATACAACAAGCAGAGGGAACATCTTCCCCAACTTCATTCGCGTCTAGTGCACATTAGCTAGCACTGCTTACCCCCTTGCTCCTCACCATCCTCACCACCGGAGCATTCGTCTTCTCTGGAGTTGGCCTATCAAAATCGGCACCAACTTCCATCCCCTTCATCCGTAGCTAATCTCTCCCTCTTTCTCTCCTTCTTTAGGTTAGATTATGACCCTTATCTCCTAAATTCAATCGACGATTGCCTCTCTCCCCCTCCATCTTCCCTAGCATCGGCGGAGCTCTGACAACATTGTGCAACCGCCAGAGACACCTAATCCACCTGCTATAACTCCCAGAAGCTCCGTCATACTCCTCCAACCAAAATCCCTCACCTAATTTCACCTTATGACCACCCAAGAACCCCACCGAACACACACTCCTTCGGTCACCTCCCCCATCATCGACTGCCGATGTCCGAGCATGCCATGCCCTAAAACCATCGCCATTGCACTTTCCCCTTCACGGCGACACTTCTAAGCATTTTTAGGGAGGCCACAAGGTCGTATTCTCTTTTTCAGGTGTATGTCAAAGCTCTACTACGGCAGTTGTCTTCTCCGATGTTGATCGTCTTCATCTGACCTTCAATCACCCAACTACAGTGCGCAATTGGAGCGATTCCATTTGTTGAAGCTTCCCAAGACTTCCAATGAGGAAACCATTAGCAGTGATAGCCTCAATTTAGTGAACCATCTGCTACAACTAACACGCAAGGAAGAAGAGTGGGGATAGTCCCACATCGTGGATTTTTAGAGCCCTCACAAGATATAAGTTGATTTTATCAAGTCAGCTATTCGCCTCAGACATGGAGTGAGGTCCCCTCATCTCACGTGCCTCTTAGACCTCACTCGCTACACCACACTGGCGGGTTTGGTCTCCTACCTGGTACTGTACAAACCAAATTACCCGAATAGAGTTGATTAGAAGGGAATTTCTGAGGAGGAATGGGGAGGGTTTTGCTTCAAGATTCATTCCCGGTGCCTTGGGATGCATACAAACACTTGGTTTCTCCATGCTTGGCACCCTTGTGCCTTGGCTGTGCTTTGAATGGTTAAGTCATCTGACATTAGGGTCAGACGTCTAATTGAATGTTTTGTGGGATTATTTGGGAGATATTGGCTCTAAATTTGTTGTGTCTATTTAAGTGGTTCTAACCACTGTTGAGATATTTAAATTGGCTTGAAACATGGGATATTTGCTTGATTAAGTGGTGATTCAAATTACCAATCTTTTTAGATTCCTGATTTCTATTTATCCTAATAAATTGTGATACAATTGGATATCATTTGAGAGGAGGAGGGAGATGGTGACGAGAGGGTGGAGATGGGATGGAGAGACCATGGTGATAGGGTGGGAGATGAGGGGTGGTCTACTTTGAGATCTAGGGTTTGGCTGAGGAGAGTGCAGATGGGGTTTTCTTAGAGCGGAGGGTTGAGGGCACGAGGCTTGTGAGGAAGGAGGTTTGGAAAAGGGTTAATAGGGAGATTCTGTGTTTCCGTTGTCGAAGATGTGGACATATGGTGGTGGTATGTCGATCTCCTCTCGTTTGTCTGGCCTGTGGAGGACATGGTCACAAGCTAGATTCTTGTGTGATGATTAGAGGGCAGCCAGGAGAGAGGGCTTTCACACATGTTAGGAGGATAAATATTGAAGGCCCACCACTGCCTCCACCACCGCCGCCCATTTATTTGGGTCATACTGTTGATCTAGAGGATCATGTGTCTAAGGACATTAGGTTTACCGAATTGGTGCTAAGAGGTGCTTTGATTGGAGAGGTGATGATTGGCAATCCCTCTTTGGAAAACCTTCATTTACTGGTAAGATCCCTATCTTTATCAGCAGAAGGTTGGAAGATTGCTACACTTTCCCCTACGTGATTCTTGGTTTTTGGATTGGGGATGATCGATGTTGAACGTCTTCATTTTCGATCGAGCATTTTTGAGAGTGTGAAGGTGTTATAGAGACTTGTATCTCCTTTTGATGGTGCCTTGTCAGAGCGGCTGCCTCAAAGAGCAAGCTCTAGATCAGGAAGGCTAGAAATTAAGGGCTTGCCACTCCATTTAAGGCTGAGGGATGTGGTTGCATCCATGCAACAGGGTTTGCAAAGTTGGGAGAAGATGCAAAGGTTGGCCTGTGGGAAGGGGATGGTCGTATAATGGGTGTGAAGGTGGATGTCTTTAGGGGGGAATTAGTTCCAGAGAGAATTATCCTTCGATGTGGAGGTAGTTCATGGCTCTTACGACTGTGGTTTGGGTGTGAGGAAATAATCCATTAGGAACAGGAAGAGAACAAGATCATTACTAAAATTGTGAGAGAGGATGCAGGTCTGGTGTAGATGGGCCATGATACACTAGATGAGGCACCTAAGCCAAAGAAGCAAAAGGATCATCATCATCTGGGGGTGGATGAGGATGAGATGGATGATATGAAAAATGATGAAATTACAGTGGAGGAGGTAGCTGTGGGGGTGCTTCAGAAGGTTCCTATCAATTCTATGGAGCTCCACTCCTCTTTTCATGCTGCTGAAGGGCTAAAGTTTGGTGTAGGTTCATCATCTAAATCTGGGATTGGGAGGTCCCCATACAAGCTTAGACAAAGAAGACGTGTGAAATTTGTGAAGATGGATGAAAATTCTATTGCATCTGCTCTTAGAGTTGGAAGGATACATAAATTTAATTAGGGGGGATCTCAAGAATGGAGATGAGAGTTCTCTCGTGGAATGTGCATGGGTTGCGTGACAGAGTTTAACGAGCCTCCTTATCAAGATATCTGAGGGAATGTGAGATTGATTGTGCACTAAATGTGCGATGCTTAGCTTACAGGGGGGTCTGGTGGTATAGCATTTTGATGGAGAAAGGCATGTCTACAAGTGATGGAGATCTATAAATCCAAGCATATGATAACTTATAAAAGCAAGATGGTACAAGGGGAGGTGGAATGTCTCATTATAGGAGGCTATGGGCCTTGTGCTATGAATGTTCTAAATGAAATGTGGGAAGATCTCTCAAAAGTGGCAATTCATGCACAGGGGATTCCATGGCTGGTGGGTGGCGATTTTAATTATGTCTTGACAAGGATGGATAGATCAAGTGGCTTAGTGGATAGTGCATCACTTGGTTTTTGATAACATTGCATCTTGGGGTGATAAATCTGTCAATTGAGGTTTATCTTAAGAGCAAAATGGGTAGATAACACATCATAAATAAGAATAGGAGCATCGCATGCATTGCACATCAAGATTGCTTCTAATGCATTATTAACGGCCATGTGTACAAGGACATGTCAAAATAGGCCTTAGATGAGCAATTGGACCACACGGATGGATTCGGAGCGATGAACGGAGTCCAACGGACTCGAAATCGGCCAAATCCGACATCCGGAGCTCCTGCAATGGGCCCAAGAAGTTTTGACCGTTGATCTAATGATCAACAGCCCACAACGCACCATGTGGCACTCGCTCACCACATCTCCACCACTGCCTGCTTCTGCCTTCACCCGAAGGATGAATCTCAACCGTCGATCTTCGATTGAATGGCTGAGAGACGCCTGTGCCCCCGCCCTCACCGCGACAAAGCAGCAAGCGCAGCACAGCAGTCGACCGCCTCACGGCCGCGTAGCTGGTGCAGGTTCGAATCATGCTTCACGGAAATCAGAAGGTGAAGGCACGCACCAGGGAAATTGAATCGCCCGATCAGTAGCGAACAGCGCAGATGGAGCCACGCAGCGCAACGGATGCATGTGGAAGCTCACGCGCGCGATGACGCGGCAGAAGAGCGCACCTCAGCAGCGATCCGCAAGCGCACCCTTCGAGAGATCTTAGCCGTCTGATCTTCAATTGGATGGCTTACAACGCATGCTCGCTGATAGCCACAGAAGAAGAACAGGTGCACACGAGTATCGCTGGGCAGGGGGCTTCACTGACATTTTGGGAAGGACGTCGCTAAAACCCCTTCTTCATTTGGAAAGACCTTCTCCCTATTTAAACCCCTTCCAACCACCCATGGAAGGCATTCACTCCACTTGCAAGTGCTTTACCCCACTCCTAGCCACCATTAGCCCTCTTTGTAATTGCTAGAGCCGACGAGCCGCCGATTGAGCCCCTCTCCACTGCCGTGGCTACCTCACCGTCTTCCTTCTCTTTCCCTCTTTATCTTAAGCCTTACTTTACTTGTGTTTAAGCATTTATCTAGTGTTGTAATTATAAACTACAGTTGCATGTCAAATGAAGTTGTTTTCTATCAAGTTACTTGCCCTCTTTTATGTTTAAAATTGCATGTGTGAATGAAGAAATTCTAACCCTATTCTCTCTCTCTCTCTCCCCCTCTCTCTCACTCGCTTTTCACCCACAACTTCTTGCAAGCAAAAACCCGTTATTTCCATGACATTAAGTGACAAGAAAAATCCTATTTTCATGCCTCCCTGAGATCGACACTCGGACTCACGTCGATTTCTTCATTTAAAACCGACGTTGCAAGCGCAAGCTATAACGACTCTTTTAAACATACGCATCCCACGCATCGTCAGTTTTTGGCGCCGTTGCCTGGGAGGCAACAGATTTATTTTGTCACTTCCATTTTACATCCATGCTCACATCGTCTAATGCCTTGTCTCCTTCTACTTGATGGTTGCAGGAATTCGGCACTTGGACGACAAAGCAGTGCAACTCGTGACGGTAACAAGGGAGTAAGCGCAACAAGGATCGGTCGTGAGTATTTCTTCACCCATGGTTGTTTGCTTGCTTAAAAATCTAAAAAAATGGTAAAACTGAAAAGAATTGGCGTGGTGCATGATTGCCTGACCCACATCCTTAACACATCACCCAACAAAAAAAAAATACACTCTAACATTCTGAATAATCTAAGATTCTTGGAGTGTTCTTCTTTCTTTTTTAGTGGTGTTTGCAAAGCCACCTTGAATTTACATGGGGTGCACCACTCAACCCTAAAATTGACTCATCTAATAGAAGCTGCATGATCACTAGGATGAGTACATTAGGGTTTTAGAGCCTCTACACAACAAAAGGAAATCTACTTTCACCAAATTGTGCTCAAAACTTAATGTGCCCACTGAAACTTGTCTGAAAGCATTAAGACACGTCAATCCTAAAAGACAAAAAAGTAAGGATAAAACATTAAAGACACCACATCTTAAAAATCCTTGCTTGAAAACCATGTTTTGATAGAAGCACACACACTGAAATTGGAAAACTAAGAGGCACTACCCCAATCAACGCCTCATCACATAACCCTAGCACAAGCACTATCCTAGCCCTTTTAAAATAGAGTAGACGTGCCCTAGGCAGGACTGGGTTAAGTCTCGAGAGGCGGGATTTTGTTCGCTGGGCACTTGTTTTGCATTCCCTTAGTAGAATCTGGTGACTAGGCTGTGGGGCAATGTCAAACGACCACGGTTGTGGGGTCTATGGAACTAGCGACGCAAGCCAAAGGAAGAACTTTCCCTACAATCCCCTCATAATCAACCTGGCCAGATTAGCTTTGGGAAGGGGAGTCCAGTGCTTACGGACTTGATCACCCTTTTGGAGATTTATAGGTCCCCTAAGGAATATACCATAAGGACTAGGCTTGTTTGCTTGGTTGAACACACACACTTCTCGCATCTGTTGCTCTTCGCATCCCCTCCTATTCTTCTCTAGTGTATGCAGGGGAGACGATCACTGCATCCCGAGTTGTTTGTTTTGGGACGGGAATCCAGGCGACCTAATTCTGCTAGAAACATGGTTGAACCTAAGGTAGATGAGGTTGAGGACCAACCCCCACCAGACATAATGGCCATCATCCAAGCCCAGATTAACGCAAACCACTAGCTTCAGTAGCAACAGATCCACACTATCATGCAAACCATACATCGGTTGCAGAACCCATAAGGGCAACCGCCACCTGATCTACCACCATTCCAGGACCAACCTAGGCCCCTCCGCGACTTCTACAATCCTTCCGCTATTCGAGTCGAGCCGCATCTTAGGATCCCCGAAGGGGGAGATGATTTTGAGCTAAAACCAAATGTCTTGAGTCTAATTCAGAGCCACTTTCATGGAAGCTCAAATGAAGACCCCTTCCAGCACCTACAGGACCTTGACCGAATAGCTCGAACTGTGAAACCTAGGAACATTAGCCTTGACATTGTTTTAATTAAAATGTTCCCCTTCTCGCTGAGAGACAAGGCATCTCACTGGCTTAGAACCCTAGGTGGACCCATCACCACCTGGGAAGAACTAAGGCATGCATTCTTAAAGAAATTCTTCCCCATAGGAAAGACCAATGCCCTCAGAAGAGCCATTACTACCTTTACACTCCATGGTGGGGAACAGTTCTATGAGGCATGGGAAAGATTTAATGAGCTATTAAGGAAATGCACACACCACAAAGTACCAAGGTGGCAATTGGCCCAGATCTTCTACCACGGTCTGGTCAGCAACCTACGGAACTTCGTAAATGCCTCATGCGGGGGGAACTTCCTGAACAAAGACAAGGAGAGCACATTTGAGCTCTTTGAGTCTATGAGCGAAAATTCGCCCAACAATGCCTCCATGACCTAGTTTAGCCGATCCAGTCAACCCCGTGGTGGGATTTATGAGGTACAAGCAAATTCTGGAATGGTTGACATGGATATCATTGCCAAGAAATTAGATCGAGTGGAATTGGTGGATAAAAAGATAGATGAGCTACTAAACCAGACTAGGAACCCGTTACAGACCTTCTCCCTAGCAAACGGAGCTCACAATGTTGACCTGGTCCAACCCTTAAGCCAACTGAACCTGGAACAACCCCTGACCATGTTCCAGGGAGGGACCTTTGCTCCCTCAACCCTTGATTACTCTCTTCCCTCCCCATCGATAGCTATCCTTGAAGATTTACAAGCTATCCAAGGTTATGCTAAACCTGACCCTTTCTCCAACACTTACAACACTGGCTGACGTAATCACCCCAACTTTTGTTGGACAAACCAAAAACCACCTCAATTCCAGAACAAGCCCAGGCCAAACCAGTAGCCAAACTTGGCCCCTATCAGCAAGGACCACCAGTTAGACCCCCATATAATCAGAATAGGGCGGCTCCTCCCCCGCAAAACCAAATGGACACCCTGATAAAGATGATGGCTGAAATGAACCAGAAACATCAGGAGGAAATGGCTTTAGTAAAGGGACAGTTAAGCCAACTATTGGACTGTAAACAACATGGATCCTTACCTTCCCAGCCACAACCGAACCTGCAAAACGTGATTAACAGAGGCCCCAATTCACAAGGGTTCCAGGGCAATCCCAGGTAGGCTCACATGGTCCAGCCTGCCACACAAACGCCCCTAGGTTCGGTGCTTCTTCATCGTCGTCTTCTCAAGGATCAACCCATGGTCCCAATGCCTCTGCAAATGCGGTAACCTTGAGAAGCGACACTAAAACCCAGGATCCCAAATGGCCGACTCTTCCCGAGACTTCACCGTCTGAAACACCCAACTTAGAAGAGGCACTGGAAAAACCCAAGGACGCAGAAATAGATCATATCCATGTTCAGACACCCTACCCTAAGGCCTTGGAGACAATCAAGAAGAAGAAAAGTGTTGTGGAAACTGAGGAGCTTTTGGAGATCTTTAAGCAAGTTCAGATTAATATTCCGCTCCTCAAAGCCGTCAAGCACATCCCAGCTTATGCCATGTTTTTAAAGGATGCCTGTACACCCAAGCATAAGCCAAGACCTCAAGCACCTAGGAAGTTGTGCTCTCTGAGCAAGCAAGTTCCATAATATCAAGCAACCTTCCACTCAAGCGAACTAACCCAAAAGCACCCCTGATATCCTACAATATCGGGGACATGACATTTGATAGAGCACTCCTGGACTTAGGTGCTTCCATCAATCTGATCCCAACAACCCTGTACCACCAATTTGGTTTCGAAGAGTTGACACCCACGCCTGTCACCATCCAGTTGGTTGATAGATCTGTGAAGACCCCGAAGGGGGTTGTCGAGGACATGATTGTGCGGGTCAAGGACTTCTATTTTCTGGTCGACTTCTTGGTGCTTGACATGGAAGTCCTTGAAAAACTACAGAACGCACCCATAATCTTAGGCAGACCTTTCTTAGCTATAGCTAAGGCGAACATTGATTGTGACACAAAATGTAGGGAAATCGCCTTCAGAGATAAGAAAATGCAGTTGGATATCTTCCGGGCGACCAAGTCTTTTGATTGTGATTGTGTTGAGGAACATGATCCCGTGGAACCTTTGGTCGAGGAATGCCTTACCCTTAGTTCTGTCTCAGACCACCAATCCTGTAACGGCTGTTCTGACCCGTCACCATCACTGCCCATGGACCTTTGTAGGGCTGATTACCATCAAACAACACCATTCGAGGAGATTGATGTTGATCAACTCCCGCCTTTCCCTTTTCCTTCGACTGTTGTTCCACCCGCACCCAAACTAAAGCCACTACTTGAGAATCTTAGGTATGTCTTCCTGGGACCTGACCAGACCTTCCCTGTGATTATTAACTCTCATCTAACCAAGGACCAGGAACTCAGGTTGACCGCGACCCTTTCAAAACATCGGGCCGCCATTGGATGGACCATTTTAGACTTAAGAGGAATTAGCCCCGCCTATTGCACTCATAAGATTTACTTGGAAGATGGGGCACAACCCTCTTGCCTGATGAAGAGATGGTTAAACCCAAATATGCAGGAGGTCGTTAAGAAAGAAATTATAAAGTGGCTTGATGCTGACATCATCTATCCCATCTTTGATAGCCCCTGGGTGAGCCCCACTCAAGTGGTTCCAAAGAAAGCCGGGCTCACCATTTTTACCAATGAGCATGGCGAATCCATCCCCACCTGCACCACCACCGCATGGTGGGTGTGTATTGATTATAGAAAACTCAATGAAGCAACCAAGAAAGATCATTTCCCCTTGCCATTCATTGACCAGATCCTTGAAAGATTGGTAGGGCAAAAGTATTTTTGCTTCCTGAATGGATATTCAGGATATAACCAAGTTGCAATTGCTCCTGAAGATCAAGAGAAGACCACATTCACTTTCCCATACGGCACGTTTGCATTCCGTCGAATGCCGTTCGAGTTATGCAATGCACCTGCTACCTTTCAGCGTTGCATGCTAGCCATTTTTTCAGAAATGGTGGGTGAATACCTGGAGGTCTTTATGGATGATTTCTCTGTATTTGGGAATTCATTCGATCATTGTTTGAGAAACTTGGAGAAAATCCTGAAACGATGTATCGAGGTTAATTTGGTTTAAGTTGGGAAAAAAACCATTTCATGGTTCAAGAAGGAATCATCCTCGATCACATCATATCTCATAGGGGCATAGGGCTAAGGTTGATTTGATTTCCAAACTTCCTCCGCCTAGCACGGTCCTGCAGATCCGTTCATTCCTGGGACATGTTGGCTTCTACCGAAGGTTCATCAAAGACTTCTCCAAGCTTTCCAAACCCTTAACCGACCTTCTGGCCAATGATGCCATATTCCACATGACCTCTGATTACATCCAGGCTTATCACACCCTCCGGGACTTAGTTTCCACAGCACGTGTATTTCAGCCCACAGATTGGTACCATGACTTTGAGATTATGTGTGATGCATCAGATTTTGCCATAGGCGCTGTCCTACGACAAAAACAAGACAAGAAACCCATGGTGATTTACTATGCGAGCAAGACGTTGGATGAGGCCCAACGAAATTATATGGTCACAGAGAAAGAATTGCTCGCTGTAGTTTTTGGACTTGAGAAGTTCTGACCTTACCTACTAGGATCCCACGTGACCATCTATATTGACCATTTAGCCATCCGATACCTGTTGGCTAAAAAGGATGCGAAGCCCAGGCTCATCAGATGGATCCTGCTCTTGTAGGAATTTGACCTGGAAATCCGCGATAAAGTCAAATCAAAGAATGTGATGGCTGACCACTTGTCTAGACTTCACCCAGACCACATTGGACCCTCCCTGCCTTTATCTGACACCTTTCCCGATGAACACATTTTGGCTGTGCAAGACAAAAAACTGCCTTGGTATGCTGACTATGTCAACTACCTGGTTGTAGGACAGACCCTGCACAGCTGGTCCAAACAGCAACGGGACAAGTTCTTGGCCGAGGCCAAGGATTATTTCTGGGATTATCCCATGTTGTTTCACCTTTGTGCTGACCAGACAATCAGGAGGTGTATCCCTGAGGACGAAGTTCAGAGTGTGCTATCTTTTTGTCATGACCAAGCTTGTGGTGGCCACTTCTCAGGAAAGAAAATGGCTGTAAAGGTTCTGTAGTCCGAATTTTACTGGCCTTCCCTATTTAAGGATGCACACAACTTTTCCATGACTTGCTCTTGCTGCCAAACACTGGGGACCATGACCAGAAAAGATACGATGCCCCTCTAGCCCATTTAGTTTGGGGTATTGATTTTATGGACCCCTTTCCACCATCTAACGGCTTTGAGTACATCCTAGTCTCGGTAGACTGTCTCTAAATGGATTGAAGTCGTCGCCACTCGCTGATGCGATCATAAGACTATCATGGACTTTGTTAAGCAGAACATCTTTTCCCGATTTGGAATACCAAAGGCCATGATCAGTGATGGTGGAAGTCATTTTATTTACTCCCAATTTCGTGCCCTACTTAGAGAATACGGGGTTAACCACCTCATCGCTACCCCGTATCATTCGCAAACAAATGGGCAGACCGAGATCTCAAATAGACAAATCAAGAACATTCTATAGAAAACTGTGAGACCTAACAGGAAAGACTGGTCCACATGACTGGATGATGCACTGTGGGCATACAGGACCACTTTCATGACCCCGATAGGCATGTCTCCTTATCGCCTGGTCTTTGGCAAAGCTTGCCACCTTCCTGTCAAGTTGGAACACCGGGCTTATTGGGCCGTCAAACAGTGTAACATGGATTCCCAATTAGCCGGTGCACAGAGGATGCTCCAACTCTCTGAGCTCAAAGAAATTCATCGGGATGCCTGTAAGAACAGTCGACTGTATAAGGAGAAAATAAAAGTCGTCCACGACCGACCCATCCATAGAAAGACCTTTGAGCCTAACCAGCAAGTCTGGCTTTTTGATGCCCGTTTGAAACTCTTTCCAGGGAAGCTCAGGTCCAAGTGGATAGGACCATTTAGGGTGATCAAGCCCACTCCAATGGGACAGTTGAAATAGCTGATCCAAACACTAGGCACACTTTCACAGTCCATGGCCAGAGATTAAAACACTTCCTAGCCCAGGTTCTCCCGAAGGAGAGTGCCACCCTCATTGAGGGATGACACGAAGCACCACCCAGCTGGAGGCATTAAACTTAGCACTTCCTGGGAGGCAACCCAGATGATTTAGACTGATCAGGCATTCTATGTCACTCAGGTAATATCTTTTTGAACCCCTGTTGCATCCATGTATTTGTCAATGAGGACATTGTCCAACTTAAGCATGGGGGGTGGTAAATTGCATGATTCTGAGCTCATTTAATCAGTCTAAATGGAATAAAATTAAAAAAAAAAATTGAATTTAGAAAGAAAAACTTAGGCATTAGAAATTTGTCAATAGTGGGAAATAATACGGAAAGAAATTGAACACTTAGACTTTTCAGGCCTTCAGGCTTAATCAGCCCTGGTGTCCATTAAAATATGGATTTAGCTTCAAATCCTTGCAACCTTAAGCTACTCTAATCCACTAACTAAATAAGGTGATAAGTATACGACTTACCAACTCACCCTCTAACTCAGAAGGACTTTTAGTCTAAGCATCTGCACACATTTTTACACAGACTCACTCCTCGGAGATTCTGACAGAAATTGGGTAGCTAATGAACTCTCTAGGGTGGTATGGCTGGCAAGTTGTCGTGGGTAACAGCCCATTGGCAGGTTGTCCAGAGCCCAGCCACAGGACCACCTCTTCTTCATTGCCTCTAGGTAAATTTGAGATCAAGGAAGCCACCTACCAAATAAATAAAAAAAGGAGAAAAAAGAGAACAAAATAAACCACACTTCACCGCACGAGTATGGCTGGCAAGTGATCGTGGGTAACAGGCCTTTGGTCGGTTGTCCAGAGCCTATCTCAGAAAATGCACAAAAAGAACCAAAACACTTAAGGAAGAAGCGGGGAAGTAGAGCAAGCTGGGGAGATATACACTGGAAAAATCCTTGTGTTGACCTCAATTAAAACAAATGTAGGGAGAAAGCTACCGATCGAACAAATACACCTTCAGGCAAAACACTTCCTCTTTCGATCACCTAGGGGCATAGAAACCTGAAGTCTATCTAAATTATCATTGAGTGAGTCTATCACAATCTTCACACCAAGATGGTTAGCACTTAGAGTTTTGTCCGAGTTTTGGGTGGGTTGGGTAGCCATAAAAAGTTACCAACACACTCTTAACTCTAAAAAAATCTAAAAATAAGAAATATATATATACATACATTAAATCAAGGATTCAGGAGATTCATATTTTGGCAGGCACCAGGGCGCTGCTTAGTCTTTATAAATTAAGATCTTAGTATATTTTCTCCTATTAACAAGTGACGAAGTGTCCAAGTAATTGCTTCTTAAATTCTGACTGGAAATAAAGGCTAGAATAAACCTTGCTAGGGACTAGCAAGGAGTAAGCATGGGGGTATGACAACACTGCATCTTGGGGTGATAAATTTGTCAATTGGGGTTTATCTTAAGAGCAAAATGCACAGATAACACATCATAAATAGGAATAGGAGCATCTCATGCATTGCACATCAAGATTGCTTATAATCATTATTAACTGTCATGTGTACAAGGACATGTCAAAATAGGCCTCAGATGAGCAATCAAACTGCACTGATCAGAGCGACGAACAGAGTCCAACGGACTCAAAATCGGCTAAATCCGACATCCGGAGCTCCTGCAATGGGCCGAAGAAGTTCTGACCGTTGATCTGATGATCAATGGCCCACAGTGTGCCACGTGGCACTCGCTCACCACATCTCCACCGCCGCCCACTTCTGCCTTCACCCGAAGGATGAATCTCAGCCGTCGATCTTCGATCGAACGGCTGAGAGAAGCCTGCGCGCCCGCCCTCACTGCGACAAAGCAGCAGGAGCAATGCAGTAGTCGACCACCTCACGCCCGCGTAGCCTGCGTGGGTTCGAATCGGCTTCACGGAAATCGAAAGGCGAAGGTGTGCACAGGGGAAATTGAATCGCCTGATCAGCAGCGAACAGCGTAGATGGAGCTGCACAGTGCAACGGATGCGCATGGAAGCTCACGCACGCGATGACGTGGCAGAAGAGCGTGCCTCAATAGCGATCCGCGAGCGCGCCCTTCGTGAGAGCTTGGATAGCTTACAATGCATGCGCGCGGATAGCCACAGAAGAAGAATGGGTGCGCGAGAGCGACCGCCGGGCAGGGGGCTTCACCGACATTTTGGGAAGGGTTTTAGCGACATCTCGAATGTCGCTAAAACCCCTTCTTCATTTGGAAAGACCTTCTCGCTATTTAAACCCCTTCCAACCACCCATGGAAGGCATTCACTCCACTTGCAAGTGCTCTACCCCACTCCTAGCCACCATTAGCCCTCTTTATAATTGCTGGAGCCGACGAACCGTCGACTGAGCCCCTCTCCACTACCGTGGCTACCTCGCCGTCTTCCTTTTCTCTTTCCCTCTTTATCTTAAGCTTTACTTTACTTGTGTTTAAGCATTTATCTAGTTTTGTAATTATAAACTACAGTTGCATGTTAAATGAAGTTGTTTTCTATCTAGTTACTTTCCTGCTTTTATGTTTAAAATTGCATGTGTGAATGAAGAAATTCTAACCCTATTCTCTCTCTCCCCCTCTCTTACTCGCTTTTCACCCACAACTTCTCGCAAGAAAAAACTCGTTATTTCTGTGACATTAAGTGACAAGAAAAATCCAATTTTCACGCCTCCCTGATTTCAACACTCGGACTCACGTCCATTTCTTCATTTAAAATCGACGTTGCAAGTGCAAGCTATAACGACTCTTTTAAACATACGCGTCCCACGCACCGTCAGTTTTCAATTGATGATACAAAATCTGGGTTTGAATGAATTTCCCTCTTCTAGAGCAGAGTATACCTGGAGAAATGGAAATGGTTTGATGTCTAAATTAGATAGATTCTTTTGAAATGCAAACCTCTTGGACAAGTTCCAAATGTCATCTGTGGTTGGTTTAGAGCGACCCTTCTCAGGCCATACACCTTTGGTTTGGGATAGTGGTGAACATGCACATGTAGGTTCCTACTTCAAGTTTAGAAGATCATGGCTAAGAGAACTAGGCTTTCATGAAATGATTGAAGCATGGTAGAGGGCTAAACAGGTGGAAGGTACTAATACAATCAAATTGGCTTCAAAGCTTACCTCTATGCGTACTATGCTAAAGGAGCATGGGACAGTGGTAGCAGCATTGAGAGCAAAGGCATCATGAATCAGTCTCCCCTGTGGATTCCCTACCAGGAGGGGGTGATGTAATAAATTGCAGAATTGAAAATAAACAATCTCATAAAAAATTCAATCACACAATGTACACAATTATTTTTAGGTGGAAATCCAAACCGGATGAAAACCACCACCTAACCCTCTCGAGTTAGTATTTTCTGATCAACCAAGTTGATCAAATCCACTAATCGAATCACTTAAACGAGGGTGATTCAACCTCAATTACAACCACGCTACTTTATACGAAGGTAGCGTACCTCAAACCCCTTCTCTTCACGAGAAGGATTTTGTCCCACGAAGGAGACGAGAATTCGCAAAGCGAATACCCAACCAAATAACAAAGATAAAATAACAAATATAGTCCTATAGAGCCAACAAAGATTTAAACCTAGCTTCTATAGGAATTAGGAAACTCCCCTTTGCAAGGAGTGCGTCGAATTGATGACGCAGGTGCGTGAGCCACGCGACGGCGCAACGTCGCTCTCATGAATTACGGTGGGAGAGCGGCTGCGCAAAGGCTTGATGCTCTCAAGATGTAGAACTTGAGCTTGGAGAGCAAGAGCTTTTCTTGGACACAAAAGAGTGTGAAAGTGTATTACTAGGTGTGTCTTATGTATCTAGGTGTATGTTTGTGTGCAAGAGGTTCCTCTCTATTTATAGAGGCCTTAGGAAAGCTTTGGAAGGCTTTGAAAAGCTTCCATAGCCATTGGGTGTAAAGTCTAAGAGAATCAGGCCAAAATCAGGAATAATGATTACACTGACAGGGTTATCAGACGTCTGATCCTGGCATCAGACGTCTGAAAATAAGGTCAGACGTCTGATTTTATGCGGGTTTCTTCCTGACTTAAATCAGATCTAAACAGGGTTCTAGTGCAAGTCCATCAGACAACATAGAGGACGTCTGGCACTATGTCTGGACGTCTGGAAACCTACTTTTTCTGCGGGAATGGATTTCCAAGAGTTGCAATGGCTAGAAAATCTCTGAGAAGAGATTTTGGGTTAGCCGAGGCAAAACGGTCATTTATCAGTTGTCTGGAAAGGCTTAAGGACATCTGATAAGGCTCTAACGGTCATATCCTTCAGTGTTTGTTGTGCCAGCCAACGGTCGACTAATTGGACATCTGGCAAGTCCATCAGATGTCTTCTAAGACATCTGGACTAAGGTCTGGACGTCTTATTTCATCAGATAGGACTACATAATTCCATCCTAATTGTTATCAGACGTCTGAATCAACAGTTAGACGTCTTAAAACATATTATCGGACGTCTGATTTTGGAATTATACGTCTGAAAAAGCTGTTTGAACCCTATATTGGTTTTCTAAGTTTTCTACAGAAAACCTAAGTATCCTAGGGTTGTGCCGGTGTTCCTAGGACTACTGTTAGGGTACTTTGAGGCTCTTTAGCATGATGTTCTAAGGAACAAAAAGAGCAAGAAAATAAAGACAAAACTACATGAAAGAAATAAACAGAATTCTACCCTGTTATTCTTGTCCTTCCATCTTCAATCTATCACTCCTTACGAATCTTCTCTGTTCTCCATCAAGCTCCTCCAATCCATCCTGGATGCGAGCTCGAACTCGGTCTAATCACGTCTCCATTTGCAATTGACCTGAAATCTAAGACTCCAAGTGCAAATGTTAAATGACACGTGTTTTGTTATCATCAAAACAAATGATCCTGGTTCTCTGGCACCAACATCCCCTCTGTCAGACCAAGAACTGGAAGCTACGAAAGGCTAGCAGGAGATGGTAGCAGAGGAGGATCTGAAGCGTGAAATGGATTGGAGTGAACGTTCAAGACAACTCTAGCTTAAAGAGGGTGATGCCAATACAAAGTACTTCCATCTTGCAGCCATTTCATGCAGAAGACAGAACCTGATATCATCTATTGTTAAAGGTGATCAGAGAACTTCTTTATAGGAGATCCAGTCTGAAGCCATCAAATATTTGAAGGAAACTTCACGAGAAGTAGGTATATTTCCTCGAATCTCTGAAGATCAGGCTGGCAAATTGATTGAAGCTGTTTATGAAAAAGTTATGGTGGCTATAAAAGATTTGAACAATGAAGGCTCACCGGGTCTGGATGGTGTTCAAGTCTTTTTCTATAAAGAAATGTGGAATTTTCTAGGTGAGGAGGTGATGAAGGTTATAAGGGAATTTGAGAGAGTCAATTATGGTTTTGATAAGATAAACCAATCTTATCTATTTCTTTTACCAAAGAAACAAGGTGCAGATAGATTTTCGGACTTTAGACCTATTGCACTCTCGAACTCTATCTATTTGGTGGTGAGCAAAGTCCTGGAAAATAGACTTTGGACTATTTTACAAGATCAGATTCTTCCTGTTCAATCAGCCTTCTTCCAAATAGACCTCTACAAGAGTCTTTCATCATGGCTCAGGAAATGGTGATGGGGTGGCACAGGAGAAAATGTAAGGCTTTCCTTTGGAAAGTGGATTTTCGAAAATCTTATGACTATGTGTTGTGGCTTTACTTGTGGGAGGTGTTCAAAAGAAGAGCTTTTCCATATTTATGGCTTCGTTGGATGAAGATGTGCATCACCACAACATCCTTCATTCCTTTGATTAATGGTAGTTCCTGTGGGGCATGGATACAATTGCAATGTGGGGTTAGACAGGGGTGCCCACTTGCTCCACTAGTGTTTAACCTTGCGATTGACACTTTAGCAAGATATGCATGTAGATTTTCAGAGGTTGGTATAATAAGAGGCTATTCTATCTCTAATAGGAATGCCATGGCTCCAGTTCTCCAATATGTCGACGACACTGTGTTTTTTATAGAAGGGAAAGAATAAGAAGCGCAAGTTTTATTACATATGGTGAAGATCTTTAGGGATATGTTAGGTCTGAAATTGAATAGGGAAAAATCCTCCTTAGTTTGCTTTGGATTGAATGATCGAGAGCAAGTGGCGCTATCTTCTTTATTGGGCACACCATTGGTTACACTTCCAATTAGATACTTGGGGCAGCCATTGAAATGTACCAAGTTGAAGAAGAGTGACTAGAAAGTCATGTTTGATAAAATTTCAATCAAGTTAGAAGGCGGGAGCAGCCGTTACTGATGGGAATACCATCATGAGCCATAACTAGCTCAATTTGATCTGATTAAGTCATTAAATGCTCCTGCATAACTGCCAGAGAGCCCTAATCCATTACATAATCATTCTGAGAGAAAGACAGGAAAATAGGGGTAAAACTACAGTTTTAACAGTATATCTCAGTTGCAGTACAATCAAGGGATTTCTCAGGGGTTAATCAAAGGTCAAATGGTCTTAAGAATCTGACAAGTGGGTTAAAACAAACAGAAAAGGATTTTCGTGTGTTTGGAGAATTAAATGACATCTGAAATCCTAAAAACTGACCTGCTTAACTACCTAAGGTTTTTGTTAGGATAAAATTCAGCTAGGCCCTCTAAAATTCATAGAAAAATATTATCTACAATTTGGTATGCATGATTTGACCATCAGAACCCATCTTGACCTAAAATAAAGCCACAGGCAGGCTTTTACCCTAATTTGGAATTTTGCATAAGTTACACAGACAAGTTAAGTCAAAACCAAAATCCAACTTCACCATTAGATTCCTTAGGTCCAAATTAAGTTTGTACCAAAATTTGGGCTCAATCTGAGATCATCTTAACCTAGTTTGCAATTTGGTCCTGTTTGACTCTATTATCTCACACAAATGCCCCTAACTTTTGAATTCTTTCCATTTCAGTCCTTGACTTTATCATCATCTTCACAAAAAGGTCCCTGCACCATGAAATACTAATCCTACAAACTTTGGCAACCTTTAAAGGGCAAGATCTTTGTGATTTCTTGACGAATCCCTCTCAAAATTGAAAAGGAAACTCGTCAAATAATTACCTTTCAAATGAGCCCATCTAGGGATCCTAAATCCCTCTAGAATCCCAATGCGAATGGTTTGATTGATTGGGTATCTTACACTGGTGAGAAGCTCTGAGATTCTAAGCTTGTTTTCCAAGCATAGAACTCCGTCTAGAGCCCTATAAAAGGACCCCGTTGCCTTGTGCATTTCGTCAGCAAGTTTTGGTGCGTCAATCCCTTAGATTCTCCTTCTCCGGCCACCAAAACCCCTGCTCCGATGACCCTCTTCGATCCTCCTCCTTTGGCCGTCCAATGACCAAATTGGTCAGCTTACCCGACTCCTCTCTTCCTCGCGACCTTCCCCAGCCAAAGGGAGGGTGTTTCTCCGCCTGTTTTGTCGTCGCCGTTTCGCCATTCCTTCCTCCTCCGCTGCTAGTCGACCAAAATCAGCTGCCTCCACCTCTTTCTTCACCTAGCTAAGTCCCTCTATCTCTTCCTCTAACTCTATTTCTCTCTACCATACATATAACACACGCATGACTGCCAACCACTTCCCCCGTACTTCATCTTCTCCACATCCAGGCACATCTCCGGTGAAGCGTCTCCACCGCTCCACAACTTCATCCACTTTGCCAGCTGGTCCAAAACCTTCGTTGTATTCCCCTCATCCAAAGCCCTAACTTTTCACACTTGATCGTCCACCCAAACCGCCCACCGAGTAACCCACCTTTACGCAACCTACCCCATCACCGACCGACCACCTTCGTGCACTAAACTCCACGAAACCACCACAGTTGCACTCGCCATGGTACGATGAACCTTCTGAGATATTTTGACGTGGCCATTAGGCTGTATTCCTTATTTCAGGTCTCTCACCGGAACTCCATCGCCGCCACCTCCTTCGCCGCCCTGTTCATCATGTTCTTACATCTTCCGCCTTAGGTGCTATGCCCAGGTTGCGTAGGGACACTCCAGGCTGATCTCCAGGCCTCCAAGTAGAAGCAATACACGCAGCTGCTACTTCAATTTAACGAGGGAAGTCATCCTGCAACTGCGTGAAGAAACCTGTGGGTTTAGTCCCACATCGGAAACAGATGGGCACGCACAAGTGCATAAATTGAAAAAGTGCTATCGGCTTATCGGCTTAGCATGCACAGGGGGTGAGGTCCTCGCATGCACGAACATACGCACACCCTTGCCTGTGCTCATGCCTCACTGGTCTAGCCTCAATCCATTTACCCAGATACCTAGGTCCATTTTGGTTTCCTGGTTCTGAGAGAGGAAGATGAGAAAAAGAGAGGAGAAGGGGGTTTTGCTCTGCCGCCCTCATCTCAACACTTGTGAGATTTGAGAGAGGCCTTTGCCTTTGCTGGCATGCTGAGCCTTGTGCTGTGCCTTCTCTAGAGTTTAAGAAGCTAGAAGAAGCGGAGAAGAGAGAAGCCTATGCCTCTCCCTAAGGTTTGAAGAGAAGAGAGGAAGAAGCCTTTGCCTCTATCTTACTGAGTATCGGTTAAGGCGCCTGAGTGCCTATTCTGTCATCTGATATCTGCTGATACCTTGGTTCTGTTGGTTAAATTGAGATTTTCTTGGCTTATATGATTATGTTACTTTGAGTAGCTTGCAAAGCTTAACATTGTAGGGTAATTTGGTGATTCAAATCACCATTTTACCCTCCTTTTTGCACATTACTACTGGAAATTTTTGCTATATCATTTTGAATCAATATTGGTTGCAATCGCTCATATCTTTTACCTAGAATTGTGATTTTGAGATTAAATTGCCACTTGCTCCCAGCGAACGACCTCATATTTCCTTCGAGTATAAATTTTATTTATTTTTCGCACTGATTCAATCTATATTGCAACACGACGCTTTTAAAACTTGTTTCAGAGCAACTAACAATTTGGCACCATTGCTGGGGAGCAACATGCAATTTGATCTCTTGATTATAATATCTAATTTGGTACTAACTTGCTCTATCTTTTCTTACTGTGATCTGTTGTTGAGGACTCATTGGAGGGAGATCAGCCGCACATTAGCTACTCTAGAGGTAGGTAAACTACATCCACTCTTTCTTAAGCCCCTGATTCTGAGAAGCTAAAAAAGAGAAAAAAAATCAATTAGGGCACTTGCATTCTATTTTTAGATTAATCATCAAGTTCCCTGATTTGATACATTCTATTTAGACAACATCCAAACCCTGATTTGTGCACCTACTTAGGGTTCAAGGTATCTAGGGCTATCACCTTCTTACTTGAGCCCTAGGTACCATATTTTTGACGAATTAAATTGGAACAATCAAGAGTCAATTAGGGTTTCCAATTTAGGATTTTAGAGACATACTTGCTTAATCAAGAATTAACCTTCCCAAACAGTGTGTGCCTAAGCCTTGGTTGAATTGATCTATTCAAGTAAACCCTAAAAACAACTCTTAATCTTATTTGAACACTAAAAGAGGCACCTAAATTTCTCAAAGGACAAAATAGGTGAAGTTGACCCACCATTTTGGGTTAACCAATCTTCAAATTAGGTCAACTTGCACAAAAACATCTTAAAAGTTCAAGAGAAATCATAAGTACCCTTGCTCTTAACTTAAAACTGGTAGACTTAAGAGGTCAAGTCCCCATTCTAGTCAACCTAGATCCTCAATGACAAGAGAGGTTGGGTGGGGGAAACCCTATAACTCGTGGGGGTGCTCTACCGTGTAGGGGTCTTCACGGGACTCTCCCTCTCTGGCTACCCAGGTAATTCTTAGGTCGATGGATTTTTGATTAAGGGGTATCATCCGCCTCGAACCTCGATAGTCATCCAAATTTTTTGGGTGTCTTGATTGGGTCCATCACTTGCTATCCCTCATCTTATCCATCGGTGCATGTTCGGGAGGAGGTCTCTAAGACCACCTTTGAGGCCTCCATTAGCTATTCATTCCCGTCAAGGCCAAGTCTCGACATACCTATTTGTGCAACAACCCAACCTGATCGATATCTCTTCTAATTCATCTGAACCTAGCTCTCCTTCATCCATCATTATGGAGCAACCAGCAGAAGAAAATAATCTTGAGAATCAGCTTCAGTGCCTCAATGATCTATTCCAATCCTTTATGAACCCACCGCAGCATCCTATGATGCAAGATCATTACAATCCCGCTGCGGTGGCGATCAAACCTCGAGTCCAAATCCCCGCTGGGGGTCTTGATACTGAACTCAAGCCCAACATGATTTATGATATTTCCAAATTTCATGGGAGTAATTCTGAGGATCCTTTCCAGCATATCAAGCAACTCAAGCATTTGGCCCAGACCTTTGGATCAGAAGCTCAAAATTGGGATGTCTTACTCATGAAAATGTTCTCCTTCTCTCTCATGGACAAGGCTGCTCACTGGTACCAATCCCAAACACGTCTAATCAACACTTGGGCAGAACTACAATCCAAGTTTGTAAAAAAGTTCTTCCCTGTTGGTCAGACAAATGCTCTACGACACCAGATCACGCATTTTACGCAACAAGCAGGAGAACCACTTCACGAGGCATGGGATTATTTTCTGGATCTCATGCGAAAGTGCCTCCACCATGGAGTTCCTAAATGGGAACAAGTCTAGTCATTTTACCAGGGACTCCGTGAGGATATTTGATTATTCAATGTGACCTGTGGAGGAAACATCATGGTCAACACGAAGAGACCATGTGGGAGACTATCGAGAACATGTGCGAGAACTCCATCAATAATTAATCCATGGGCATGTTCGACTGGACGAATGGCTGTGCATTGACGAATCCAAGGGAAGCACATGAGATGCAGGGCCTGTCCTCTTTCGTCGACTTGGAACTAATGGCCAGTCGCCTGGACAAGGTCTCTATTATTGAGAAGAAGGTGGATGAGCTAATTTGACACTTGCAGTGAGCCACCTCTGCAGAAAACTCGATCGCACAACTGCCCTTTGGCAGGAAGGCTGTGCATAACATCTACCATCGATCTTCTCAGGGGATGGACCCGTATCCACCCCCATCTAATTTAGGGTTTGGAGGAAACTCTGGACCCGTCTATTCTAGTTGAGGGAACTCTGAACCCTCGTATTCTGAGCTTTCCAAGGCTCCACAGACCTGCGAGGACCTGAAAGCCATTCAGAATGATCCATTCTCAAACATCTACAACCTTAGATGGCGTAATCATCCTAATTTCACATGGTCAAGGAACAATCAAAATCAGAAACCTCAATATTAGCCCCGACCACAAGTTTCTCATCCATATCAGCCGCCTCAACCTCGACCCAACCCAACTTATCAATCCAGGCCAACTCATGAAGATCAGATGACTCTCATCCTTCAGACTCTGGCTAACATTTAGAAAACGAATGTGGCTATACAAAAATAACATAAAGATGAGATCATAGAGTTTCGCAATCAACTCACCCAGATGGCAAATCACTACCAACCTGGTGCACTTCCTTCACAAGCTTTGCATAACCCGAATAATGTGCCGAACCAGAGGCACGTTATGAACCCAAATCAGGGCCAAGATCACTTTGTTTATCAGGTCCCTTCTGCTCCATCACCCGACGAGATGGAGGCTTCAACATCATACACAGATTATCAGCAGCAATCACCTCTTTTGCCCATACCAACCCAAAACCAAGCAGGACTAAATTCTGTTACTACCTGTAGTGGCAAAGCAACACAGGACCCACCTTATCCAAGGCACTCCTAGCCTGGTAATGCAAACTCAAACCCTAAGATAATCAACCACGATACCTCTACCCTAAATCAAGAACCTGGACCTATTCTAGAGGAACCTACAAAAGTTCCATTTCTGGAGGCCTTGATCAAAGGAAAAAGGAAAAACCCCAACCCATGGCACTTGAGGAGGACTTGGTCAAGCTCTTTGAGCAAGTCCAACTAAACATCCCTTGATGGATGCAATATGCCATATACCAGCTTAAGCACGATTCCTGAAAGTCGTATGTACACCCAAGCGTAAGCCATTAACCAAAGGCAGGAACCCAATCGTACTATCGGAGCAAGCCAGCTCTGTCATTTTGAGCAAACTCCTGCCTAAAGCAAAAGATTCAGGCACCGCTCTAATCTCCTATGCTATCGGTGATATACAGTTTAACCGAGCCTTACTAAACCTAGGAGCTTACATAAATTTAATACCTACATCCCTACTAGACTACTTTGAGGAATTTGAGCTTAAACCGATAGAGATGACTTTGCAATTAATAGATCAATCTATTAAGTCACCAAAAGGAATTCTCAAGGATGTCATAGTTAGGGTACATGACTTCTACTTCCCAGTGGATTTCAACATCTTAGACATGGATGCTTCTGAGAACTTGAAGAATACGACGATCATATTAGGGAGACCCTTTCTTGCCACTACTAGGGCTAATATTAATTGTGACGAGGGCTAAATTGAGTTCAAATTTGGGAGCAAGATGCTGAAGATTGACATATTTAAGGCCCAATAAGGAATTAATTGCGGGGCTATAGAACAAATTTGTGATATCGAGGCCATGGTTGACGATCTAGGTATCGAGGAAAACCTGCAATTTGAGGAGCTTGAACATAACCTAGACACACCCATAGCTCCTTCCTTTGCTCCTGACACCTACCCTGAACCACCTGCTGCTACTGATAATCCTATAATGGAATTGAAACCCCTACCTGACCATCTAAAATACGTCTTTTTGGGTTCCAATCAGATGTTTCCTATGATTATCAACTCCTGACTCACACCTAATCAAGAAACACGACTGATTTCTATTCTTTAGCAACATCGGAGAGCCATTGGATGGACTCTCGATGATCTGACTGGTATCAGCCCCTCATACTGCACACATCACATCTATACTGAAGAAGGCTTATGACCATCCCGTGAAATGTAGAGACGCCTAAATCCAAATCTGCAGGATGTCGTGAAAAAGGAGATCATCAAGTGGTTAGATGCAGGGATCATCTACCCGATCTCCTATAGTTGGTGGGTGAGTCCAATTCAAGTTGTGCCTAAGAAGGCAGGACCTACTGTGATCACGACTGAAATCGGAGAGACCATACCGACCCGTATAGCGAACTCGTGGAGAGTCTGCATTGATTACAGAAGACTCAATTCCTCCATGAAGAAGGATCATTTCCCACTACCATTCTTTGAATAGATCTTTGAGAAACTAGCGGGAAATCGATTCTTCTTCTCCTTGGATGGCTACTTAGGTTATAACCAAGTCACAATCCATCTTGAGGACTGATGGGGGCATGCTTCGCAAATTAGAATCAGGGTTTGGAGGACCCATGGTCGTAGCTCGCAAAACGCGTCTATCAGATAAATTTATAACCAAAACTCGAAAAGTGAGTCCCGGGTCGAACACGGGGAGGCAAACGTTTGGTTTTATGAAATCTGCGCTTCACTTTTATTTCTTTTTCTTGTTTTTATCTTTCCTAATTTTTTTGGTATTTAGACAGCAAGAGATCAGGTAGATGACTTCTAGCTAATCTACTTACAACACTATAAGGGAGAGAGAGAGAAACAATCATCTATTTATTAAGAATTGTTTGTTACAACTACGAAAGCGGAAAATCTACACTATGAAAGCATAAAAGATAGAAGAGGTGAGAGGAATATCCCTCGATAGTTGCTCGGAGGATGACTCGCTCTGACGTCGCCTAGAGGAAGGTGGTAAGGTGCGGGACGATGGAGGACAAAGTTGGAGGACGGAGATGGGTCAAAATGGTGTCGTGGTGAGGATCTTCTTCCCGAAGGCTGGTGAGAGGACGGCCACGGGATGCTCCATAAATGGGGATGAGGGGAGGGAAAACTATTTGGTTTTACTCTAAAGGAGCATCCCACGCTTGGGACAAGCTCTCTCTAGAGCCTTGGAGGTGGTGAGGTGAAGAAAGGAAGAGATGGTTTGGAATGGTGGTGGGTAGGTCCTTTCATAGTGGAGGAGGAAGAACAAATTCTCATCTGGGACATTATCGATGTCCATAAACGTCGCTACAGATCCCTATAGCTGTCGCTGAAGATTCGCCCTTCAAGTCCTCTTGCTGGCGCGTGTAGACCAATAGTGAAAGTTGCAAGCATCACTAAAGGCTCGCATCACTGAAGATCCGCACCTATCCTCTACTGGCTCGCACATTATGTGTTGCGTGCTTCACGCGGCCATGCTCCCCCCACCGTGTCGCGTGCACGTGCGCTAGCATGTGCTACGCTGCTGCTGAGTGCGGCTGCGGCTGTACATGGTGCACTGCTGCTGCGACTGTGCGCAGTGCGCTGCTGCTGGCCGACGTTGGGCGGCCTGGATGGCGCCACGTGATGCCATCTAGGCCGTTCATTCCTCTTTCTTTTGTAGAGGGTACCACGGTGCTCAGATCGAGATGATCCCATGCTGCTAGACTGCAATCGTTGCTCCGGATCCGTCCATATGGTCAGATTTTCCATCCGAAGCTCGTATGAATGTCACATTGCCCCCTGGCCATTGATCTTCCTCAGACTTTGTATGATGCTACGGTTCTCTAATCTAGATGATTTCAGAGGCGTTAGACTCCAATCGTTGTCCTAATCAGATCCGTACGGTCCGATCATCCATCCGAGGCCCTAAAATAAGTCTTCTTCTCACCTAACCATAAAATGGACCTAATTAACCTAAAATATATGCAACTACTCTAAATGTAGAATGATGCATGCTATGTAATATTTATAACATGAAGTGCAAATCTAAGCCTAGGAACATACATGAATAGGCATTTTAACCTAAATAGATGTGTCTATATCAAGGACCAAGAGAAGACCATCTTCACCTGCCCCTTCGGGATGTTCGCATTCTGAAGGATGCCGTTCGATCTCTACAATGCACTTGCTACTTTTCAGCGAGTGCATGCTTGCTATATTCTCAGATATTGTAGGTGAATACCTTGAGGTCTTCATGGATGACTTCTCGATATTTGGAGAATCTTTTGATGATTGCCTCCTACAGTTGATCCAAATCCTTAGGTGGTGCATCGACGTGAATTTGGTTCTTTCCTAGGAAAAGAGCCACTTCATGGTACCTAAGGGAATTGTCCTAGGACATCTCGTCTCTGAAAAAGGCATCCAGGTTGATTGAGCTAAGGTGAATCTAATTTCCAAACTCCCTATGCCTAGCTCGATCAAAGATATCCAATCCTTTCTAGGGCACGTTGATTTTTACTATCGATTCATTACCAATTTCTTGAAAATCACACACCCCTTGACTAATCTTCTCTCCAAGGATGTCCCCTTTGCAATCATTGAGGAGTGCACTCATGCATTTGAGATCCTACGTGATCGAGTTACCCAAGCATTTATCCTACAGTCCCCGGATTGGTCTCAACCCTTTGAGATCATGTGCAATGCATCTAATTATGTTGTGGGTGCGGTACTTGGGCAAAAAATAGACGGGAAACCCATGGCCATCTACTACGCTAGCAAGACACTTAATGAGGTTCAACGTAACTACACATTACTGAGAAAGAGCTGCTAGCCGTCGTATTAGGCCTAGAAAAATTCAGATCTTATCTTTTGGGTTTCCATGTTACCATATACTCGGATCACACTACAGTGAGGCACCTCCTAGCGAAGAAGGACGCGAAGCCTCGACTAATCCATTGGATCTTGCTATTGCAAGAATTCAATCTCGAGATTCGCGATAAAGTGGGAAAGTAGAACATGGTAGCTGACCATTTGTCCCGTCTTCCTTCTTCAGCAATCGACCCGTCTAGTCTAATCACTGAGCATTTTCTGGACGAGCATCTGCTAGCCATTCACAATTTCCCATGGTTTGCTGATATTGTAAACTATGTGGTTACGAGGAAAGTTCCACCAGATTGGGCGACTTCCAGGCGGGACAAATTGATGGCCGAGGCCAAGTACTATATTTGGGAGGTACCATACCTCTTTCACATTGGCAATGATCAGGTGATTCGGAGATGCATTCCTGATGACGAGGTCAATGACGTTATCTCATTTTGTCATGACCAGGCCTACGGTGGCCATTTCTCTGGGTGTAAACCTACAATGAAAATTCTCCAGTGTGGATTCTTTTGGCCCACTTTGTTCAAAGACACACAGACATATTGTATGGCATGCGCTTGTTGTTAGACTCTCGGCAACATGGACCCGCAGGATATGATGCCCTTGAACTCGATTATTGTGTGAGAAATCTTTGACATATGTGGAATCAATTTCATGGGACCCTTTCCCAGATCTAACATCTTCTAGTGCATTCTATTCACTGTTGATTATGTCTCTAAATGGATCAAAGCCATCCCCACGAGAACTAGTGATCATAAAGTTGTCCTCCGATTTATTCAGGAGAACATCTTTTCTAGATTTGGGGTTCCTAAGGCCATCATCAGTGATGGTAGGTCTCATTTGAACAATGTGCATTTCCAGTCCCTAATGAAAAAGTATGGGGTGTCACATCGTATCTTGACTCCTTACCACCTCCAGACTAATGGACTGGCAGAACTATCAAATTGAAAGATCAAGAAGATCCTTCAGGTCACTGTTTGGCCTGATAGGAAGGATTGGTCTACTTGTCTTTTGGAAGCTTTGTAGGCCTATAGGATCTCCCACGAGACCTAATTAGGCATGTCTCCCTTCAGATTAGTTATAGAAAGGCATGTCACCTTCCTATCGAGATGGAGCACAAGGCTTATTGGGCAGTACAGAAGTGCAATCTTGATCTGATGAAGGCTAGAATACACCGCCGGTTGCAATTGAGTGAGATTGAGTAATTACGCAATGATGTGTATGAGAACTCGCGTATCTACAAAGTGAGGGTTAAGGCCTTTCATGATAGCCACATTATACAAAAATCTTTCCACCCTGGTCAAAAAGTTCTACTCTTTGATGCCAAACTCAAACTGTTCCCAGAAAAACTCAGATCAAAATGGATTGGACCATTCTTGGTGAGATGAATCTTTGGAAATGGAGCCATTGAAATTAGTGAACTCAGCCTTGATTCTGCACCTTTTGTCGTGACTAGTCAAAGACTCATACCGTTCGTCGAATTCACTGACTCAAACTTGGCTGAGATATCTTGTTCCCTCCATTCTCCCTGAGCTCATTGTGCCTGGCTAATGGCGTTAAACTCAGTGCTTAACGGGAGGCAACCCATCACCATTTTGAAAAACGTGAAACCCTTCATGACACATCTTATGCTGAACTCATATTGCACTTTAGGATTCGTACATTAGAATAGCCAACTCCACCTTTGGTACCCATACCCGAGCTTGAAATCGTCCGCAACAATCACCCCGATCCATCCACCCACCCAAAACTTGTTCTAATGTAAGATCTAAGTTGAATTCGAACCCACCTAATTTACAATGGGGACATTGCAAATCGTAGGCATGGGGGGGTATTAAAGTGCAAAATACTGTGAGAATCACTTCACAAGAAAAGGTTTCATCAAAAAAATTACATATTCCAAAAACCAAAAAAATAAAAAGCTGAAAAAGGAAAAAAAATGGAGGAAATTTTGAAAGATTAATTTGAATATCATTTTTGAGGAAAAAAAAGAGAAGGTGATATAAATGTCAAAAAGGAGTACAGTTTGAAACAAAAAGAGATAGTCATTAGTAAAAGATCAAGGAATCTACTTAGTTCTAGACCAAATCAAAAAGAAACAAAGAAAAAAAGTGCTAAGAGACAAAAGATATTAGTATGAATGCTGATCTTAGGCCTCTTGGGCTATGATATTAGGCTTAAAATTCAAGTATTCGTTAAGATCTGGATAGTCTTCAAGAGGTTGGGGAAAATGCAAAGCTTAATTATTAGGTCTAAGGCTTAGGGATTATTCAGCCTCGTTAACTGACCTCTAGTTTGTAGGACTCGGTAACCTAAGCACCCCAATTCACACACAATCTGGTTCAGTGAGCTTAATTATCAAAATCACGCAAAAGCGTTAATTTTGTTATGAAAAGCTACCTAGATTAGGAGCGGCTATCAACATAAGTTGATTTGGAAGAGTTCCGGACGTGGAGAGGTGGGAAATTCCCCTCGAAGATGTATAATAACATACCATCTCCTCGGTGCTTGTCTCTTGGGATATCTAAATATCCTACCGGGTGATAAGTCGATTTGCGCTTTCGAATAATGTGATTAAGATGATCTGTTGTTTTAGTGACAAAGTGGTGGAAAATCGCTTAACAAAATAATTACAATAAAACTACCACTCACAGAAGAGCGGGTCGTGTCTACAGGGAGGCAATGATGCAATAAAATCTCAATTATTTCGTATTCTTTCAATCAAGTGCGAAATCCATAATCAAATCTAACATGAAATGCAATGGAAAGAAGATGCACAATAACTCAAAAATATAAGGGTATATGTGCAATTTTTCCTTACTGAAATATTCAATAAATATGTGATGATTTTATGTAATTTTCAATTGACATGTATTAGAGAAAATTTGTGCATATTTTAATCCCAAAACCAATGTTAAAACATGTGAATCTCAATAATCACGTAATTATCAGAAAGAATGAGTACGCAGTCACAATTTCACCATAATAAAATAATCATAAATGAAAATTGATTTTGGTGGCAATGGCATTCAAATGTAAATTTTAATTAACACAAAAACAAGGGATTTTACCTCTCTCCTCCTTGCACATAGGAGAGAGGTTCAATCGAGGAGAGACTCCTACAAGAGGTTGGCTCAAGCGAGGCCGTCGTGGTGGCAGCAGCGGTGCGTCGTGAGATGGCTGGAGCCGGCCTGCCGGACGAGAGGAGTGGCGGTGGTGGAGAAGCTGTTGCTTCCATGCGTGCTGCAAGCGCAAGGAGAGCAATGCACGCGGGTGCTGGAGGTGCTATAGACGCGCGGAGACGCGAAGGCGTGGGCGCGCGGACGCTCTGCAGAGCACACAGGTGTGCACGGGCATGGGTGTGGCACCGGCTGCAGGTGCTGCAAGCAGGCACTGGAAGTGGGCGTGCCGAGGTGCAGCGCTGCAAGCTCGTAGGGAGAGTGAGGGCATAAAGGTTGGAGGGCAGGTTGCTGGCGTGCTGAGCGCACACTATGGTGAGTAGAGGTGCAGAAGTGCAGTGGCGCTGGAGGTGGGTGCACGGAGGTGGGCTGGATGAAGCGGGGACAGGCGCTGCTGGCACATGCGCTGGGGGTGAAGGGAGAGCATGCACGCAGGTGGTTTGCAGGCGCTGCTAGAGGTTATGG
Source organism: Thalassia testudinum (assembly GCA_037157565.1). Classification (NCBI taxonomy): domain Eukaryota; kingdom Viridiplantae; phylum Streptophyta; class Magnoliopsida; order Alismatales; family Hydrocharitaceae; genus Thalassia; species Thalassia testudinum. Next base: position 4,499,963 of record JAZHRO010000080.1, read on the forward strand.
TGGAGATGAGGAGGCGCGGGTGTGGTGAAGGCGAAGACTACTGTGAGTAGCTGTGCGGTGTGCAGTGGCTGGTGGCTAGAACTGAAGTGAGAGTGCGCACAGTGGTGTCTGATGGAGCGGTGGCAGGAAGAGTTGCAGAGACTCTTTGGCTGTGTGGGCTGTCACCCCACACACCCACGGTGGTGAGTCATTTTGTCGTGGTGAAGCTGGTGGTATGGAATGGAAGAGGAGCAAGGTCCTCTCAACATAGTGATGGACAAGGGGTGGTGGCCTCTGGAGCATGGCAGCTCTCCCTCCTCCTTTTGTAGCCACGGCCATCGTTTCAAATTCAAAATGCCATAGCGTAAATGTGATGCACAGGAGGAGGAGGAGTCGAAGCCGGAGGAGTTACCTGTGCAAAGGAAAAAAAAAAAAAAGAATAAAATATTATGGTTATTTATGCATAAGCCCTTAACTTCTATGTTAAATTAAAACAATGCATGCAATGCACCTAATTGTTAACTAATTAAATGAATGCAATTCTAAGTTAATTCTAAATGCATTTAGTTATGAATGCAATGCATGAATTATATAATTAAATCAAAAATATGAATTAATCTATTTACATCCTAGTGCATGCTAAATAAATGTTAGAATTAACTTAATGTCTAGTTAATTAAATACTTAAATAGCCCACAAATATGGGCTAATCATCGGGGGCATGTAAGTACCCTGTGCTAGTTCAAATGCCATGGGTGGCATTATCACGAAATGTCAATTTCCAGGGTTTGAATTTAGCTACAGAACAGCATGGGTAGGATTATCTTGAAATCTCGAAAGTCAGGGTTCTGGGGGTTGCCATGGGTAATGTTATCTCGAAGCATCGATTGCCAGGGACCATGCGAGGATTGATGGTGGGAGCTAGAAATTTGATACAGATGGTTTTGTAAAGCCAATCTGAAGCTAAAAATAAAAAAGAAAAAGAGAGAGAAAACTCTCCAAAAATGCGAAAAAATCCTCTATCTCTCTTACAAAAATGCACTACAAACTGAACCTGGGCTAAACATGTTATAAGCACGGGTGCTTTAACCGTGGAGTTCAACGAACCTTAGGTTAGTTCCTATGGGCCTTAGAAACCTTCATGGCGGACTGAGGCTAGAGCTGGTCAGGTCCAGATCTTGGTTGGTACTTGAGTACCTCTAGGCCTACTATTGGCATTTTGACCAAATCTACAAAAAGAAACACACATCAGAAATCTGAGCATAAAAAGTCATGGTCTAGAATCTAAGTTAATTCCATGAGATTTTGCTAAGGGACTAGCAAAAGCTAGGCATGGGGTTATGATGGGAACACCATCATGAGCCATAACTAGCTTAATTTGATCTGATTAAGTTATTAAATGCTCCTACATAATCGCCAGAGAGCCCTAATCCATTGCATAATCATTCTGAATGAAAGATAAGAAAATAGAGGTAAAATTGTAGTTTTAATAGTATATCTCAATTGCAGTACAATCATGGGATTTCTCAGGGGTTAATCAAAGGTGAAATGGTCTTAAGAATCTAACAAGTGGGTTAGAACAGACAAAAAAGGGTTTTCATGTGTTTTGAGAATTAAATAACATCTAAAACCCTAAAAATAGACTCGCTTAACTAACTAAGGTTTTGGTTAGGATAAAATTTAGCTAAACCATCTAAAATTCATAGATAAATATTCTCTAGGATTTGGTATGCTTGATTTGACCATCAGAACCCGTCTTGACCTGAAATAGAGCCATAAGCAGACTTTTGCCCTAATTTGGGTTTTTGTAAAGATTACCCAATCAAACTAGGTCAAAACCAAAATCCAACTTCACCATTGGATTCCTTAGGTCTAAATTAGGTTTGTACCAAAATTTGGGCTCAATCTAAATTCATCTTAACCTAGTTTACAATTTAGTCCTGTTTGACTCTTTTATCTCACACATATGTCCCTCACTTTTGAATTCTTTGCATTTCAGTCCCTAACTTTATCATCATCTTCACAAAAAGGTCCCTACCACCATGAAATCCTAATCCTACAAACTCCGGCAACCTTTAAAGGGCAAGATCTTTGTGATTTCTTGACGAATCCCTTAAAATTGAAAGGAAAACTCATCAAGTAATTACCTTCTAAATGAGCCCATCTAGGCATCCTAAATCCCTCTAGAATCCTAATGCGAATGGTTTGATTGACTGGGGATTCTATGCTGGTGAGAAGCTTGAAGATTCTAAGCTTGTTTTCCAAGCTTAGAACTCCGTCTAGAGCCCTATAAAAGGACCCCCGTGGCCTTGCACACTTCCCCAGCAAGTTTTCGAGCGTCAATCCCCTTAGATTCTCTTTCTCCGACCACCAAAATCCCTGCTCCGGTGACCCTCTTCGATCCTCCTCCTCCGGTCGTCCAACAACCAAATTGGTCGGCTTACCTGACACCTCTCTTCCTCATGACCCTCCCCAGCCAAAGGGAGGGTGTTTCTCCGCCTGTTTCGTTGTCGCCGTCTCACCGTTCCCTCCTCCTCCGACGCCAGTCAACCAAAATCAGTTGCCTCCGCCTCTTTTTTCACCTAGCTAAGTCCCTCTATCTCTCTCTCTATCACTCTATTTCTCTCTCCCACACTTACGACACACGCAGGACCGCCAACCACTTCCCCCGCAGTTCATCTTCTTCGCCTCCAGCCACATCTCCAGTAAAGCATCTCCACTGCTCCATAACTCCATCCGCTTTGCCAACTGGTCCAAAACCTTTGTCATACTCCCCACATCCAAAGCCCTAACTTTTTGCATTTCATCATCCACCCAAACTGCCCACTGAGTAACCCACCTTCACGCAACCTACCCTGTCATTGATCGACCACCTCCGTGCACCAAACTCCATGAAACCACCATAGTTTCACTCATCATTGTCCGGTGAACCTTCTAATCTGTTTTGATGTGGCCATCAAGTTGTATTCCTCGTTTTATGTCTCTTGCCGAAAATCCGTCATCGCCACCTCCTTCGCCACCCTGTTCATCATGTTATTATGTCTTCCACCCCAGGCGCTACGCCCAGGTCACGTGGGGACACTCCAGGCTGATCTCCAAGCCTCAAAGTAGAAGCAATACATGCGGTTTCAGCTTCAATTTAGCGAGGGAATTTTTCCTGCAGTTGTGCAAAGAAACCCTATGGGTTTAGTCCCACATCGGAAACAGACGGTGTGCACAACCACATAAATTGAAAAGGTGCTATCGGCTTATCACCTCAGCACTCACAATGGGTGAGTCCTCGCAAGCACGCGCATACACATGCCCTCACCCGTGCTCATGCCTTGCGGGTCTAGTTTTGGTCTATTTACCCGGATACTTTGGTCTATTCTAGTTTGCTGGTTCTGAGAGAGGTAGATGAGAAAAATAGAGGAGAAGGGGGGGTTTTGCTCTGCCGCCCTCCTCTCAACACCTGTGAGATCTGAGAGAGGCCTCTGCCTCTGCTGGCATGCTAAGCCCTCTTCCTCTGCTAGCATGCTAAGCCCTATATTGTTCCTTCTCTGGAGTTTAAGAAGGTAAAAGAAGAGAAGAAGAGAGAAGCCTACGCCTCTCCCTGAGGCTTGAAGAGAAGAGAGGAAGAGTCCTTTGCCTCTGTCTTACTAAGTATCAGTTAAGGCGTCAGAGTGCCTATTCTATCATCTGATATCTGCTGATACCTTGGTTATGTTGGTTAAATTGAGATTTGCTTGGCTTATATGATTTTGTTACTTTGAGTAGCTTGCAAAGCTTAACATTTTAGGATAATTTGGCGATTCAAATCACCATTTTACCCTCTGTTCTTTTTGCACATTACTATTGGAAATTTTTGCTATATCATTTTGAATCAATATTTATTGCAATCGCTCATATCTTTTACCTAGAATTGTGATTTTGAGATTAAATTGCCACTTGCTCCCAGCAAACAACCTCAGATTTCTTTTGAGTATAAATTTTATTTGTTTTTCGCACTGATTCAATCTATATTGCAACGCGATGCTTTTAAAACCTATTTCAGAGCGACTAACAGTTACCTTTCCATGGGAGGAAGACTTATTCTATTGAACTCTGTTATTACATCCATTTTGGTTTTCTTTTTCTCCATTTTCAAAGCTCCTAAGTCTATTTGGAAGCTCATTGATGCGAAATTTGACGTGATTTGTAAAAGTGGATTTTTAAGTTGTAACAAGACAAATCGCAAATGCTTTTAAAATTTATAACCTAGATAGTGGGTTATCTAGAGTCATCCAAGGAGGCAATTTGATTACAAAAATCGATCTCTTGCTCAGAAATGGAAGTCAACTTTCTTTTTGGTCTTTTTAAATATGTATTTTTTTTTTAGGGTTTTGAAATAACGGCAACACTAATTTTGTTGGCAATGGAAAATGACTAACACCTAACTCACTATACTACTACTAAAGTGACAAGTAGAGATTCTCCCTAAGCTCACCCTAGACACATGGAGGCCTAGAGTAATTAGGGAGAAAGAGTGAAAAGTGCTAGAAAATAGATTATAAAAAAAAATTGCAACAAAATGAAATAGAATTGAAGGCAACTTGATTGATGAAAAAGTGTTTTACATAAGAACTTAGTATAGGAATGCTTCTACTACTAGAATAAATGCAATAAATGAAGTAAAACGCAAATCCTCCTGAAATGATGGTGAAGAGGGGAAGCTCCTTGCTCTAAGCTTAGTGGCTCCTAGGCTTGAAAAGGGCTCCTCCTTTTCCTTCCTTGAAAGGCTCCTCCAAGTTGGAAGCTTCCACCTTAATTGTCCTTCTCTAAGGGTGGGTGTGTACCACCCTTAAGCTTCTCCTCTAAGGTGGCGTGGACCACCTTCAAGACCTCCTCCAAAGGACTTCCTTCCCTGGCTTCTCCTTTGGCTGGCATGGGCACAAGAGAGAAGGGAAGATGGGAAGGCACCAAGGGGACAGAGTATCCCCTTAATCTTCTTCTTCTTCTTCTCTCTTGGGAGTGAGCTTTAGGTAGAATATGAGAGGTATTTTGCTAGCCAAGGATGGGTTGTAAGGTGGTGGGTGTTGGTTTTTTATAGGGTAGGATGAGAGGGTTGAGGTGACTCTTGAGATGGATGGCTAAGATAGGAAGATGGGGGTGGTTAGGTGATATTATGGTGGAGAATTGTTGGCGCCAAGTAGGAGGGTGTTTAGGGTGGTTTTGGCGCAAACATCTAGGTGTATTTTGGTGGTGATTGAGGGGTGAAGGGTGGTGAAGAAGGTGGCTCCAACTTGAGTAGAGGTGGAGCTATCTAGGTGGACTTGAGTTTATTTAGTAAATGGAGCTAGCTAGGGTTAAGTTATGGCTGATGGATGGCCAAGGAGCTGGATGCTAGCTAAGCTAAGCTAATCTAAGCTAGCTTAGCTAGTAGTGGAGTGGAGGAGTAGGCATGTGGAGCTTAGGGTTTGAGGAGAGGAGATGGATATGAAGAGTCTAGAGCTGAATTGGAGCTGGCAGCTACAGAAGAGGTCAACATGGGGCTTATCTAGCTGGCTTAGCTTGCTAGTTCTTTGCTAGCTGCTAAGCCAAGCTAAAGTGAGCTGACTTCTGTTGGATAGAGCTGAGGTAAGCTGGGTTTGGTGCTCACGGGGAGGATTGAGCTGGTTGAGACAGCTAAGATAGCTTAGCTCAACTAAGTTGAGCTAAGCTGAGTCCCCGGGAGCTGGACTTGAGCTTCCTGAGATGGAATGAATTCATCTTTAGCTAGCTGGAGTTGAGTGGAGCTAGATGTAGCTGGACCTGAGCTGGGGTGAACTCCAATCAACTCAGCTGAGCTAGCTAAAGCTCCCTGTGGACTAGTGGGAGCTGAGATGAGCTAGACTCAGCTAAGTTGAGCTGGATCTGAGCTGACCTAAGCTAGGGTGAGCTAAGATCAGCTCTCTTGAGCTACCATTCAGCTGAGATGAGCTGAATAGAGCTAGGATGAGCTAACCCTAATTCAGGTGAACTGAATTCCAACTATGGTGAGCTGGATCAAGCTGAGTTCTAGCTGGTGAGAGTTTGTCCTTCACCAGTTGCCTTTCTGAGTGCAAGGGTACTAGGGATCTGTTAATCTATTTGTCCTTAACACTCATAAAAATACATTAAAAACACAATAAAAAATGCAATGCATGCCTAACCTAATTTATGCCTAAATGCAACCCAAAAATCCATTTACGGAGCATAATCCTAAGAGCTAGGTTTGTTTTAATGCATAAGAATAATGATAAACTGGTGTTTATCATGCATTGATGTGATGCAGAAGCGATTTTTCTGGAAGGGAACGTGTCATGAAGGAAGATTTATGCAACCATTGAAGTGGGAACACTTATGTGTACCGAAGGACTATGGTGGAATGGGAATAAAATCTTTAAAAGAATTCAATGAGGCACTGCTAATTAAGTGGGCAATCAAAATTTTTAATGGTGAAATCAAGGCATGGACTGATCTAATTAGAGATAGCTATGGCAGATCTCACAGCTATCTAAATAGGCTACATCCATCTAAACCATCTCCTTTTTCGACATTTGTGGTTCAAGCTCTGAAGAATAATTGGTAAATGCTGCAGCTAGCTTTAGGTGATGGTAGTTCTTTCAAGTTTTGGCAGGAGGAGTGGTCTTCGCTAGGTTTGCTGAAGGAAGTCTATCTAAGAGTGTATGCTGCTGCTGCAAATAGAGATGATTCTGTCTGCAGGTGCTAGTCTGAACAGGAGGAGAGATGGCAGATCAGTGGGGCTGAGTTATGTCGAGAAGGCACATGCTCATAGGAGGAGAAAATGCGGCTGCTATCAGATCTGCAGGCATTCAGACCGAAGGCTAGAATAGAAGATAAATATTTATGGGATGGTGTTTTCATGTCAGGTCGTGCATATGAAAAGATTATGTCCATGTCCAGATTTGAGGAGGCTGATCTGATAGGAAGGAAGTTGTGGTTGCTGCAAATTCCACTCAAAGTTCAAATATTTCTATGGTTGTGCAGGAGGGATGGATTGATTATAGGGAATTTGAGGCATAGGAGGATGGGCTTTGCACTGCAGGTTTGCTATCTTTGTGGGTTACACACTGACAACCCAAGTCACATTTTTTCCTCATGTGTGGTGACAGATGCAGCTTGGAGAAGAGGATGTAGAGAACCACTTCCTATGTGGGATTCTCTTTGGCAAAATTTTTTATTACGAGATAAACCACATGTACATATGGTAGCGGTTATGTGGAGTGTGTGGAGGGCAAGGAATGAGTGTTTGTTTCAGGAGAGACCAGTGAATTTAGAACAAATTATAAATGAATGTTGGTCCCTCATACATGTGTGGGCATCTATTTTGTAATGATCCTTTCTTAATTTTATGATAAATAAAAGTCCTCCCGGATTGCTATCGTAGTACGATAGCTTTCCTTTCAGTTTCAAAAAAAAAAAGGATATCATTTTGAGTAGATTATTATTCACTGAGTATCTCTTGTGTTTAATTGATTGTGCTCATTGATTTAAATTGTGATTAGTGGTTGAATTCCACATTTGCTCCCTGCGAATGACCTCAAACTCAATTTCTTGTTTTCGAGCGCTTTAAAATTTAAATGTTGTAAAGAGATTTTTGTTGACAGTACTACAACGCGATACATACTTTAAACGATGACTCTCACTCCATCAACACATCCCTTTCCCCAAGCACAATCTTCGTACCTTCCTCCATCTCCACAAAGCACCCAATCATCTTCACCACCACCTCATTGGTTCTCAGATGAAGCGGTAGACTTGTGATCTCCAACCTTCCCTGTCTAGAGGCCACCTTCTGCAAAGGATGCTCTGCCAATGCCCCATCAAACAAGGATGCAAATCTCCACATCACAGTAATGTTCTTGAAAACACTTGTTCGAAAATGAAAGGTCTCCACATCAATCATTCACAAACCAAATAGCACAAAGCAGGAAGGGCCCAAGGTTGCAATCTTCCAATCGAGCAAATTTAGAGATAAAGAACTTACTAGTTGACGAAGCTGATCAATGGATGGTGCCTCTGTCATTATCTCCCTAATCAGAGCACCATGCAATACCATCTTTGTCACATGAATGTCCTCAGAATATGGGACCTCCACATCAAGAAAGTGCCTAGCCACATGGAAGGGGAGGCAGTAAAACCCCTGACTTCTTCTGCCATACGCGTGGAGGAGGTTGTAAACCCTTTCCTCCACCCTTTTACATCCCTCCCCGTGTACACAAATCTCTCCTATGGCCTTCCCCACCACACACTACACAGATAAGAGGCCCCCTGCACACAACTGCCATGTGCTCTCTCCCCTTGCATATCAAGCATAGAATCTCCCCATTACTCACCCAACGCCTAGCCCTCACAAAGACCCCCTCCCTCTCTTATCATCCTTGCGCCTCCATCTTTTCGACCTCTAAACCTCCTAGCCCTCATCCTCCCTCCCACCACCAAAGCCCCAGACACTAGGTCGCATGATCCCCCAGAAGTTTTTGGATCCTATTACCCTAAAGCTACTCCATGAGACTATTGCAGATCGGCATGGGGAGGGGGGGTATTAAACTGCAAAACAAATGGAAATTTAATTCTCTGAGGGGTTCTCGCAAAAAATACATATCAAAACTAAGAAAGAGAAAGGGAGGAAAATTTTGTGAAAAGAATGAAAAATCTTTCTTGAGGAGGAAAATAAGAGGATATACAAGAAAATGTCAAAGGAGAAAAATCAAAGAAAATTGATAGTCCTAGCAATTGATTATGGGGTCTACCTAAGTTCTAGACCAAATCAAAACAAGGATTAAGTTTTAAAGTTCTAGAGAAAAGGAGATAAGTAAGAGTATTGAACTTAGGCCTCTTGGGCCTGTTCTAGGGCTTAAACATTCATGAATTTGTTAAAATCCAGATTAATCCTTAAGAGGTTGAGGAAAGTATGAAGTTGATGTATTAAGTCTAAGGCTTAGGGATTATTCAACCCCATTGCCTACCCTTTGGTTTGCGGGACTTGGTAACCCAAGCACCTAAAAATCACACACTGATTTGGTTCAGTGTGCTTAATGAAGAACAATGCCAAAAGTGTTTGTTCTGAAAAAGGTTTTTCCCGAAGATTTGGCTTTGGAGTGGCTGGAAGACACAAGTTGATTGGATGAGTTCTCGACGTGGAGAGGTGGAATGAAAAATACTCCTTTCAAAGATGCGTAATAATATATTGTCTCCTCGGTGCTTCTCTCCTAAGATATCTAAATATCCTATTGGGGGCATATAAATACCTTGTGCTGGTTTAGGTGCCATGGGCAGGATTATCCTGAAATATCAATTGCCAAGGCCTGAATTTAGCTATAGAATGCCAACGACAGCACTATCCCGAAGTGTCAAAGGCTAGGGTTCTGGTGGTTGCCATGGGCGCTGCTATCACGAAGCATCAAAAGCCAAGGACCCTTCGAGAATTGATGGTGGGGACAAGCAAATTGATACAGACCGTGTTTAGGGCCAATCCAATGTTAGATTTAGGGAAATGTAAAAAGAAAAGAGAGAAAACTCTCAAAATAAAAATCCCTCTCTATCTCTCTTATAAAAAATGCACTAGCAAACTGAACCTGGAGTTGTTGTGCTTACGCACGGGTGCTTTAACTGCTGGGGTCAATGAACCTCTGGGTAGTTTCTATAGGCCTTAGAAACCTTAGCGACAGACCCAAGGCTGAGGCTGGTCAGGTCTGGATCTTGGCTGGTACTTGAGTACATTTAGGCCTACTGTTGGTATTCTGATCTGATTTCTAGAGAAGTGGCATAATCAAGCATCTATACATAAAAAATGTGGTCTAGAGCTCGAGTTCTTTCCATAGGATTTTGCTAGAGATTAGCAAAAGTTAGGCATGGGGGTATGATGGTAACACCATCATTTGTCATAACAAACTTAATTTAGTCGAAATCAAGAGATAAATCCTCCTAAATGATCACCTGAGGACCACAATTCCACTCTGATCTATTTTGAGAAGATAAGAAAACATGGTCAATTCAACTATTTTAACAGCACATCACAAATGCAGATTAACCATGAGGTTATTCAAGGGTTAATTAAAGGTTAATTGAACCTAAAAGATCAAAAAGTGGGCTTACACAAATAGAATCAGGGTTTCATGCATTTCGAGGAAGAAAATAGTACTAAAAACCCTAATTATCACCCCACATGAATTGAAAAGGTTTTGGTCAGGATAACATTAATCTAAACCTTCTAAAATTCACATAAAAATATTCTAAGAGGTTTGGTACCTTTGGTTTGACCATCTAAACCCACTTTGACCTAGAACTGAGATTCAGACGGAAATTTGCCTTAATTTGGGCCTCTCTTGATTTAGGCTTATGTGCAATTTACCCATTCAAACATGCTCACAATTCAAATCCAAGTTCATCATTGGATTCCTTAGGTCTAAATTAGGTTAACACCAAAATTTGAGCCCAATCACTTCCATCTTAACCTAGTTTTCATTGTAATCCTTGAAAACTTTATTTTTTACATTTAGAGCCCTAGGTTTCGAGTTTATTATAGAAACCCCCTAACTTCTTCATCATCTTCACAAAAGGGTCCTTGTCACCTGAAACTATCCTACTTCCTAAACCGCAGGTCAAATCCATGGAAACTTACCTTTGACCGCTCGATTATCCTCCAATTTTGATCCAAATCCCTCCAAATTTAGAGGGATTGATCCCTTGAGAATCCCCAATCGATTGAACTCAATCACACCTCCTAATGTGAACCCATGAGCTTAGGTGAGCTCCGAGATTCTTGGAATCAATTTACCAAAAAAACCACGGATCCTGTGCACGAAATCTAGCTTAATCAACACCTATATAAATTCCTCATCGCTCGACGATCAAGATGAGCCCCGTTCCGGGCCAAATCTCCCACTTCTTCTCTTCTCTGACCACCTATGGTGTGGCTCCAGCGACCTTCCTCCGTCCTCCTATGGCTCCCAACGGCCAAATTAGGATCGCCTCCTTATCCCTTACCTTCATCCGCTTCTCTTCAACCAAAGTATAGGCGCTATGCCCCTTTCCTCATCGCCCTCTTCATTGACGAAGGTTTCATCTTCCTCGCGACCAGCAAGATACACTAGTGCAAAAGTCTTCCCCTTTCGTCTATTAAACCAGGTCATTCTCTTCCTTTCTTTCCCTAGCATAGGTCTAGCTCCTTAGGAACCTAATTCGACCACCGTACACCTCTCTCCCCCTCCTTCGCGATCGACAAAGCTCCAGCGAGCTTTGTTCGGTCGCTATGATCAACCATACACACAACCACCACCACCAATCCTTCCACCTACTCCATAGAATGAAAGCTCCATGTTTATTGGGTGCTCCTCTCACCCAAAGCTCCGACCGATCAACCCACTCCACCATCATCTTCTCCGACCTTGGCCATCCAACATAGATCGTTGTTCATAAAATTAACCCCACCAGTGACCTCCTCACACCATGGCGACACTGATGGACCTTCTAATTAGGGCTTAAAGCCCATGTTTGATGTTTCAGGTGCTCACCGACCTTCTGCTCTTGTCACCAACGTCCACCGTCCACCATCGACCACAAACCTCAAGACCACCTCCAGCAACTGTAGATTCGCTCCACAAACTCAATTGCAGTGGCAATTGAGAAAGAAGCATGGCAGTAGCTCCAATTAGCTTGGAGTTCACACTGCTGCAACGCGATGTAGAAGGGTGGATAAAGTGCCACATCATGGATTTTTGAAAATAAATTACAAATAAAATATTTTTTTCGCATCATTTGTTCGCCTCAAGTCACACGAGTGTGAGATCCCCGCTCACCTTAGCATTCACTCCTCACCTGCGATCACTGCCCATGAGTCTGGACACTACTCATGACCTAATAACCTGATTACCCGGTCAAGATTTGAGATAGAGGAGAGATTTTGAGGAGGGATGGGGGAGGTTTTTGCTCCTTGGGAAGCATGCACACATGCTCAACACTTAGTGGATTTCTGAGGCTTTATGTTGTGCTTGGAAGTTTAAGTCATCTGTGGCCTCTGACATCTGACATTGGTTGAGGCACTATGGACTTTCTTGGATCTGTGTGTTGTGGATAAGTGGTTCATGACCACTATTGAGATATTTGGCTGTGAATTATGATTAAGAGTTGACATTGGGATATGTGCTTAATTGTGGAAATTAATTGGTGATTCAAATCACCATTTTTAGGTTTTAATTATTCTTTTTGTCCCATTGAATTCTGAGACACAATTTGCTATTATTGAATATCATTTTAAGTATATTTGATTATTCATTGCATATCTCTATTGTGAATTATTATGCTCAGTATTTCTCTTTTCGACTAGTGTTTGAATTCCATATTTGCTTCTTGCGAATGACCTCAGAACTCATGATCTTTCGAGCATTATAAATTTAAGTGTTGTATCGCTTTTCCGACTATACTACAATGCTATACTTTACTAAAACACAATAGAAGTGCATTAATAATGGTGGCATGGAAGAAATCCCATAAGGGCATTGAAAGCCTTAGAAGGCATGGGTAAGTGTACCCTCTTTCGAAGATAATTGTTGCCTCTACTATTGCCTCTGGCATCTTTTGTTAAACTTTCTTGATGAATGAATGATCTTTTTGACGTCACTCCAAAATAATCCTCTTATTTCTATATATCTATGCAAATTTCAACAGGAAAATATCTCCTACCTCTTCAAGGGATGCAAATTCCTAAAGCATCTCTTATTCTTAGGTGTTAATGATAAACGCCAGTTTATCATCATTCTTATGCATTTAAATAAACCTAGCTCTCAGGATTTTACTCTACAAACGGGTTTTTGGGCTGCATTTAGACATAAATTAGGTTAGGCATGCATTGCAATTTTTATTGACTTTTTAATATGTTTTTGTGAGTGTTAGGGATGTACAGATATATAGATCCCTAAAACCCTAGCGCTCAAGAAGGCAAATGGTGAAGGAGAAGCCCAGACTAGTTGGAACTCAGCTTGATCCAACTAACCACAGCTGGAACCTAGCTCACTTGAACTAGGGTTAGCTCATCCCAGCTCCATTCAGCTAATCTCAACTGAATGGCAGCTCAAGAGAGTTCATCTTAGCTCACCCTAGCTCAAGTCAGCTCAGATCCAGCTCAGCTTAGCTGAGTCTAGCTCATCTCAGCTCCCACTAGTCCACAGGGAGCTCTAGCTAACTCAGCTGAGTTGACAGGAGTTCACCCCAACTCAGATCCAGCTACATCCAGCTCCACTCAACTCCAGCCAGCTGAAGAAGAACTCATCCCAGCTTAGGAAGCTCAAGTCCAGCTCTCGGGGACTCAGTTTAGCTTAACTCAGTTGAGCTAAGCTACCTTAGCTGTCTCAACCAGCTTGATTCTCCCCGGGAGTACCATACCTAGCTCACCTCAGCTCATTATGGTAGAAGCTAGCTTACTTTAGCTTGGCTTAGCAGCTAGCAAAGAACTAGCAAGCTAAGCCAGTTAGAGTAGCTCCATGCCAGCCTCTTCAGCAGCAGCCAGCTCCAATTTTAGCTCCAGACTTCTCCTTCTCAGCTCCTCCCTCCAGACCCTAGCTCCAACACCTTCTCCTCTACTCCTCCTTTAGCTAAGCTAGCTTAGCTTAGCTTAGCTAGCAACCAGCTCCTTGGCGATCCACCACCTTCAAATTCAACCCTAGCTAGCTCCACCAACTTAAGCCTACCTAAGCTAGCTACCCTACTCAAGTTGGTGCCAACTCCTAGCCACCCCTTCACCCCATTATCACCACCAAAAGACACCAAAAGTTGGCACCAGAAACTACCCCTAACCACCTCTCTTTTGGTGCCAACTTTCAGCCCTTAATCCACCCTACACCTACCCACATAACCCAACCTAGCCATCCACCTACCCCTCCTTCTAGAATCCTTCTTGGCGCCAACTTAGACCCCCTTCTAGAAGCCATTCTGGTGCCAATATCAAGGGATGTCAACACCCATAACCACCCCCTAGGTGTCCCTTGAGGTGGCGCCAATTGACCTTGGCCATTGGATCCTTAACCACCTCCATCTCTTCATCTTAGCCCTCCATTCCAAGAGTCACCTTAGCCCCCTTCCTATTCTATAAAAACCCACCACCTACAACCATTTTGGGGCATCCTCCACTAGTGTATTTTGCTACCTATACCACCTATACCTACGACCAAGAAGAAGGAGTAGAGAAGGAGATTAAAGGGGCACATCACCAGCCCTTTTGGTGCCTTCTTCTCCCTACTCTCTTCAACTTGGGCCACGCCAAGGAGGAGGAATTTTCTACTTCAAGGAGGACGGCCAGGAAAGGGAGAAGGACCTAGGGTGGACGTCCACCCTTGGAGAGAAGCTTAGGGCACGCCCCATTAGGGCTTGCCTTGGAGGACATCACCTTGGCGGAGCACAGCAAGGAAGGAGTTGGAGGATTCTTTTCAAGCTTGGGAGCTACAAAACTTGGCGCAAGAAGCCCTCTTCTTCACCATCTATCTAGAGGATTTGTGTTTGCTTTTCTTTATTTTAATTTTTCTAGTAGTAGAAGCATTCCTCTACTAGGCATTTTTGTAAAACACTTTTCATTAATCTAGTTGCCTTCTTTGCAATTTCTTATTTACATTTCTACTTGCTTTATTTTTAGCATTCTTCACTCCCTCTCCCTAATTATTCTAGGCCTCCACTTGCCTAAAGTGAGCTTAGGGAGAGGTTCTACTTGCCACTTTAGAAGTAGTTTATTAAATTTGAAGTGTAAATCACCTTCCCGCCACCATTTCGCATGTTGTCTTAATTCAAAAACAAAAAAATGATATATTGAAAAATACCAAAAAGAAAGTTGAGATTTGTATTCCCATCAAGAGAATCAATTTTGCAACCTCCTTGGACGACCCTAGATACTCCCCTATCTAGGAATATAAATTTAAGAGTTAATCGATTTTGCGCGTTACAACGACGTATTTAACAAACTGTGTGAAATCGCCATTAGTTAACAACCTCAATGGTTGCAACCTCCCTAGAATCCAAACTCATTTCATCCCATTGTTAAATGCAGCTAAAGTTTATTTGATGAATGATGTGAGGGGGGGGTTTGAGGGAGGGTGGTAGGGCACCATCAGAGGAGGAGGGAGGGGGAGGAGGTGGTGGTGGCAGTTATGGAAGGGGAGGAGGGTGGTGTGGGGTTGTCGAGGGGGCAGTTGAGGGAGGGGAGGAGGATGGTGGGGCGTTGGTGGAGATCAGGGCTGAGGGAGGAAGGGAGGGTGATGGAGGGTCATCAGAGAGAAGGGTTGTAACAAGCGCGTGCCCCAGACGCCTTTTAAGACGTCTGGGAGGTGGCCCAGACGTCGGACCAGACGTCTGGGATCACATCCAGACGTCTGACCAGACGTCCGGGATAGTTTACAGACATCTGGAGAACAGTTATGTTCGCACGGGAGATTCGCCTGCGTGCCTGTGCGCGCAGACCTGCGATTTCTCTCTCTCTCTCTCTCTGCGGCTGCAGGCGCGCTGCGACCGCCCTCTCTCTCTCCTCTCCGCGCGGCGTTAAAAGGGGGCGCGTCTCCCTCCCATCTCCACCATCTTCTTCCTTCTTCTCCTGCCTGTGCGCGAGAGCGAGCGGACGCGAGGGCGCAGCGGCAGTGGCAGCCGCAGTGAGCGCGGAGGATGTGCGGCGTGCGAGGGCGGGGCTCTGCCGTGAGGGCGAGCTCGCCGGAGCGGCTTGGCCGGCCGGCGGAGGGCGCAGGGGGCGCGGAGCGACGCGGAGAGGGACCTGCTGCGGGCTGAGCAGCAGACGCGCGAGGTGCGACGCGGGCGGCGTCGCGAGCGGAGGCCGAGCAGGGTTCTGATTCTGGAAAAATTTCCAGAATCAGACGTCTGGATTGATAGCCAGACGGCAAGGTCGACGTCTGTAAGATCATACAGACATCTGAAAGGTGAGTTTCCGCTTTCTTCTTCCTTCATGTCGACTGACCGTACAGAGGGAGGGGGGTTGGCTGTGCGCAGGTTCGCTGATTCGTCATCCTTTGCGAATCAGACGTCTGGAAGTTGTACCAGACGGCGGGAGTGACCTCCAGACGTCCTGAGGGACCATCGGACGTCTGGGATCTAGGGCAGACGTCCCTGCATACTTCTGGACGTTCGGGGAACCAAGCTGAACAGGTAATTCTCTGATCCACCGTTTAAGACGTCTGGAAGGAGTTCCAGACGTCTGATTTTGCACAGTATCGTCTTTTTCGACCCGTTTAGGGCCCGTTTGGGCTCCGTTTTCCGCGATTCGAGTTGCGTTCGTTTCAGAATTAATTCCTCTACCCGCCTACAGTAGCTATACACTGTTTTGAGACACTCCTTGTGTTTGATCCTTGTGATAGGACCTCGTTCGGTTGCTGTCTTGAGAGTCGCGGAGGCGCGCGGGATTCCCGATCACGCCCCCATTACTCCCGTTGTACCTGGTAGAGTGGCTTTAAGTATTAATAAAATCTGTTAAAGTATGGAACCATAACTAGAACCTAGGGCATTGCATGAATCCTAGGAATGAGAAATAGATGGAATGATAGCTCCTAGGTGTTGCATGAATCCTAGGGCCGGAAAACTAGATTGTATGATAGATCCTAGGATATGGCATGAATCCTAGGATGGAAAACTAGTGGAATGTATATTACTGCAGTCTTGGAAAAATGGAAAGGAATATATAAAGCTGCCTGTAAATTTAATTAACAGCTGCCTGTTATGAATAAAGAAACATGTTTGAGATCATGGAACGACTGACTGCATGCCAGTGCGGGCTAGCTACCTGTGCGTTTATCGCGCGTGCCGTAGTCACCGTTACGTCTGTCAGTGACCTTGGGGTGGTTGACTGAGGGTAGGATCACCACGGGGGACTCTCCCGGCCAGGAGAGCACCACGTGCTACTTCTACTTTTGGAAAATACTGCAATCAAGATCGTTCCCACGAGGACATTCGAGATCAAGTAAAGGATCTGAGAAATAAATGAAATAGTGAGAAAAATTGAAAGATGTGAATAAAGGAAGTAATAGAACATAACAGCTACTGTACACTCTACTGTTGCCTTTAGTTAGTTTGCCACTCTACTCAGCGTTTTGCTGACGTGTTACACCCGTTACCTTTTTCAGGACCAGGTGTTGAGCAGCCAGGGTCGGCGACTGCAGAGGACGCTGGGCCGAGTAGGGTCCAGTAGAGTTACCACAGCTTTTGTACCCCTTTTGTTTCTGCTCTAGTGAGTAGTTTTGTTTCCACTGTACCTTCTTTACCTGCAGTTCTTGTTATATGATACATGCTGTTTTACTGTTGTGGTGGTACCTACTGTAATAGTTTCTTTCCTTACTGCTGTACTTTCTTACTGTTAGTTATATTCATGCTGAATGTGATTTATTTTACTGTCTTTTGGTTACTTCCTCGTTGGACGACTAGGTCTTGGGATTAGTCGAGTCGGTCCGGTTCTCGTGTCTCGTAGGGACTCGGGAACTGGGTCGTTACAAGATGGTATCAGAGCAAGGTCGTCCCGAGAAGTGAATCAACTGACTGGAAAATAACCAATTCACATGTTTATAGCTAGAGTAGCCACCACAACATATCTCTTGACATGAGCTCTTAGAAGTGTTGTTAGGTACCGTCTGTTTTGACGTTTCCATTTTGTTTCGCGTCTCCTTGCAGGAGATGCCTCGTCGTGGGACTGGCGAGACTGGCCGCGGGCGCAGCCGAGGGCGAGGTCGGCGAGGTGGACGTGCTGTCGTTGACGTCTCGGTGGACCAGCTACCACTCCCTGGCATCCAGGCCCAGGACCTCGCCAGACTGATACGGGATATTGTACGAGAGGAGCTCCACCCACCGCCCCGAGCACCTCCTCCTGGGGTTGTAGAGGGGGAGTCCTCTGTGGGACCACGCGACGGACGCGACGCTGGACACGAGGGAGGGGATGGGCCCCTGCCGCCCCCACCTTCCTCCGACACTTCTGTACACGAGGCACCTTCGCCTGGAGGTGCACCAGCACCTCCCCTACAGCGCCACTTCGAGCTTTTCGGACAGTTCCGGAAGCTGAAGCCCCCCTCCTTCAAGGGGGATGAGGACCCGACCGAGGCAGAGGACTGGCTTGAGCAGCTGGAGAAGATCTTCGACACCCTTCGCCCCCCGGTGGAGTGCCGCGTGGCCTTTGCCACGTACCAGCTGGAGAGTGCGGCACACCGGTGGTGGAGGGCGGTCCGGGGACAGGAGAGGGACGAGCCGACGTGGGACCAGTTCGTCACCCTCTTCTGCGAGCAGTACTTTCCCCAGACGTGGCAGGACCAGAGGAGGCGGGAGTTCCACACTCTCCGCCAAGGGACGATGACCGTGAGCGCGTACCGCACGCGTTTCTTGGAGCTGTCCCGCTTTGCAACGACAGCGGTAGCCACTGAGGAGGAGCGCCTTTGGAGGTTCACCGAGGGGCTCCGGCCTGCGATCCGGGGGTATGTCAAACCCCTGAAGCTGCCGACGTTTTCGAGGGTGGTAGAGGCAGCTATGACTTACGAGGAGACCAACCCGTCCGCGCGAGAGACCGACAGCGGGCGGAAGAGGCCCTTTCAGCCAGACTTCTCACAGGGCCGGCGAGAACGGAGACACGTGGTGTCCGCAGGAGAGCCATCACGTTGTGCAGGGCCATCAGTGGCCTTTGGGGGCCCTCGACAGGGGCCAGTCGCCAGCACCGGACCCCCGCTTAGCCGACAGCAGGGACTCACTGAGGGCAGGAGTCGGGTTCCCCTCTGCTACCAGTGTGACCAGCCGGGCCACGTCAGGAGGGACTGCCCATCTAGGGCAGGAGGTCAGCAGATACTTCCCGCGCAGAGCACTGGAGGGCGCGCAGGAGGCCGCGGTTCCCAGGCACGAGGAGGAGGACGGCAGTCGCGAGGAGGGTACCGGCCAGCACCTACCCGTCCGACGCAGAGTGTGGCTGCTTCGTCCGCACCTAGAGCTGAGGGGCGTATCAACGCCCTAACACACAGGGACGCCAGAGCATCGGGATCCGTGGTAGCAGGTATGGTTTCAGTTTCTGGCAGACTCGTTTACACGCTTTTCGATTCCGGCGCCACACACTCGTTTGTCGCAGCCAGTTTCGCAGTTAGTTTGGACCAGGATTTTACATTGTTAGAGAATCCGTTCGTAATCAGAGGTCCGAGTGGTCAGCTGTTTGTAGCTGAGGAGGTGTACACGGGTTGCGGGGTCAGCATCGGGGGACATAGCCTGCCAGCTGACCTGATTATGATACAGATGGAGGACTTTGGAGTGATTCTGGGGATGGATTGGCTGTCCGCTTACCACGCCTTGGTAGACTGTTTTGAGAGGAAGATTGTCTTCTCCATTCCGGAGTTGCCTTCCTTCGAGTTTCACGGGCAGCCAGTGGATGGAGGTTTTAGGTGCATTTCGGCACTTCGGGCAGCAAGACTTTTGAGCCAGGGGTGTGAGGGCTTCCTAGCTTGTGTGGTGGCAGAGCACAGCCCCGTGGCAGACTTCCAGAGCATCCCGGTGGTCAGAGAGTACCCCGACGTGTTTCCAGACGAGTTACCAGGACTACCGCCCGAGCGTGAGATCGAGTTTGAGATCTCACTAGTACCAGGGACCAGCCCCATCTCCACCGCGCCATACAGGATGGCACCGCTTGAGCTGCGAGAGCTCAAGTCTCAGTTGCAGGACCTTTTGGAGAAAGGTTTCGTGAGGCCCAGTGCGTCTCCCTGGGGAGCCCCGGTACTGTTTGTGAAGAAGAAGGATGGGACCCTACGCCTTTGTGTGGACTACCGACAGCTGAATAGGGTCACCATCAAGAACAGATATCCGCTGCCGAGGATTGACGATTTGTTTGACCAGTTGCGGGGTGCCACGGTGTTTTCCAAGATCGACTTGAGGTCTGGATACCACCAGTTGAGGATCAGGGAGACCGACGTCTCCAAGACAGCTTTCCGCACCCGGTACGGACACTACAAGTTTTTGGTCATGCCGTTTGGGCTGACCAATGCCCCCGCTGCTTTCATGGACCTGATGAACCGGGTGTTCAGACCGTACTTGGACCAGTTTGTGGTGGTTTTCATAGATGATGTACTCATCTATTCTAGAGATCGGACGCAGCACGGACAGCACTTACGGATGGTTCTGGACACTCTGAGACGACGCAGGCTGTACGCCAAATACAGCAAGTGCGAGTTCTGGTTGAGGGAGGTGACCTTTTTGGGTCATGTGATCTCTGGAGACGGCCTGGCGGTGGATCCCGCCAAGGTCGAGGCAGTGCTCAGGTGGGAGAGACCGCGTTCAGTCACTGAGATTCGCAGTTTCCTGGGACTGGCAGGTTACTACAGACGGTTCATCAGAGGGTTTTCGCAGATTGCACGTCCTATGACACAGTTGACCCGGAAGGATGTGCCTTTCGCTTGGACAGACGCCTGTGAGGCGTATTTTCTGGAGCTGAAGGAGAGGTTGACCTCGGCTCCCGTGCTCACCATCCCTGACAGTAGTGGTGGGTTCGTTGTGTACACGGACGCTTCCTTGCAGGGGTTAGGAGGTGTGCTCATGCAGAGGGGTCACGTGGTCGCTTACGCTTCGCGGCAACTGAAGCCCCATGAGCATACCTACCCTACCCACGATCTAGAGTTGGCAGCTGTTGTCTTCACGCTGAAGACATGGAGGCACTACTTGTACGGTGAGACCTTCGAGATTTTTACAGATCACAAGAGCCTCAGATATCTTTTTGACCAGAAGGAGCTCAACATGAGACAGAGACGTTGGTTGGAGCTCCTGAAGGACTACGACTGCAGCATCTCCTACCACCCGGGAAAGGCCAATGTGGTGGCTGACGCCTTGAGCCGTAAGGCGCCCGCACGCTTGGCCAGTCTACAGTTACAGAGTTGGAGCCTTTTGGAGGAGGTGGGCAGTTGGCGACCTCAAGAGTTACGAGGGTACTGTGGGGCAGTGACGGTGACACGGCAGACCAGGCCAGAGTTGATAGACCGCATCATCACGGGACAGATGGCCGATCCGTACTTGTAGTCTTTGCGCGACAGAGTACTATCAGGGGACCCAGGGGACTTCTCTTTCACAGACCAGGTGTTACGCTTGAGGGGACGGTTGTGCGTCCCCAGAGACGAGGAGCTGTTGAGAGAACTCCTGACTGAGGCACACGATTCCAGATTCACCATACATCCCGGAAACACGAAAATGTACCATGACTTGAGACGTGAGTTTTGGTGGAGAGGGATGAAGCGGGATGTGGGTGAGTTCGTGCAGTAGTGCTTAGTGTGCCAGCAGGTGAAAGCCGAGCATCAGAGGCCTGCAGGGCCGCTTCAGCCGCTTCCAGTGCCAGAGTGGAAGTGGGAGAGCATCACCATGGACTTGGTGGTGGGCTTACCTGTTACCCAGCGAGGACACGACGCAGTCTGGGTAATAGTGGATAGATTGACGAAGACGGCACGATTCTTGCCGATCCGAGTCACTTTGGGACCAGCACAGTTGGCAGAGAGGTATATCCGTGATGTGGTGCGACTACACGGAGTTCCGCGGGAGATCGTATCCGACCGGGATACCCGCTTTACGTCCCAGTTTTGGGCTGAGTTTCAGCAGGCTTTGGGGACGAGGTTGAGGTTTAGCACGGCTTACCACCCCCAGACGGACGGACAGTCGGAACGCACGATACAGACACTTGAGGACCTTTTGCGTGCCTGTGTACTAGACTGGAGGGGCTCTTGGGAGGAGCACCTACCCCTGGCGGAGTTTGCATACAACAACAGTTATCACTCGAGCATCGGCATGGCTCCCTACGAGGCTCTGTACGGACGGAAATGCACGGCACCCTTGAGTTGGGTTGAGGTGGGGACCAAGTGGGAGGTTGGCCCCAGGTTGATCCGGCAGAGTCAGGAGGTAGTTGAGCAGATCCACAGACGACTCCGCACTGTCAGGAGCAGACAGAAGGGCTACGCAGATCGCAGACGCAGAGAGGTGCAGTTCGAGGTTGGGGACCACGTCTTCCTTCGTGTTTCGCCCATGAAGGGCTTACAGCGGTTTGGGGTGAGAGGGAAGCTCGCGCCAAGGTTCGTGGGGCCCTTTGAGGTCCTGGAGCGGGTTGGACCCATTGCTTACAGACTTGCCCTTCCCCCGCAGCTTTCTGGTGTGCACGACGTGTTCCACGTGTCCAACCTCAGGAAATACGTAGCCGATCCCAGCCACGTACTGAGTCACGAGAGCGTCGAGGTGAGCGACGACCTGACCTACCCCGAGCGGCCAGTGCAGATCCTAGACCGAGCCGTCCGCAGGTTGAGACGAAAGCAAGTACCCCTGGTAAAGGTTTTGTGGAGGAGCCAGCGGTACGAGGAGGCTACCTGGGAGCCTGAGGCGGCAATGCGGGAGCGGTACCCAGAGCTTTTCGCGGGTACGTCTTTTCGGACCGGCTTCGG
This sequence comes from Thalassia testudinum, assembly GCA_037157565.1. NCBI lineage: Eukaryota > Viridiplantae > Streptophyta > Magnoliopsida > Alismatales > Hydrocharitaceae > Thalassia > Thalassia testudinum. The sequence goes on from JAZHRO010000080.1 coordinate 4,522,348, forward strand.
TTCTCTTCGAGTTTGTTATGGTTATTTGGACATCTTTTTCCCGCACCCTAGTTGGCGCAAGTTTCGGGGACGAAACCTCCTTTGAGTTTGTTATATTGTAATGAGCGCGTGCCCCAGACACCTTTTAAGACGTCTGGGAGGTGGCCCAGACGTCGGACCAGACGTCTGGGATCACATCCAGACGTCTGACCAGACGTCCGGGATAGTTTACAGACGTCTGGAGAACAGTTATGTTCGCACGGGAGATTCGCCTGCGCGCCTGTGCGCGCAGACCTGCCATTTCTCTCTCTCTCTCTCTCTGCAGCTGCAGGCGCGCTGCGACCGCCCTCTCTCTCTCCTCTCCGCGCGGCGTTAAAAGGGGGCGCGCCTCCCCTCCCTTCTCCACCATCTTCTTCCTTCTTCTCCTACCTGTGCGTGAGAGCGAGCGGACGCGAGGGAGCAGCGGCAGCGGCAGCCGCAGTGAGCGCGGAGGAGGTGCGGCGTGCGAGGGCGGGGCTCTGCCGTGAGGGCGAGCTCGCCGGAGCGGCTTGGCCGGCCGGCGGAGGGCGCAGGGGGCGTGGTGCGACGTGGAGAGGAACCTGCTGCGGGCTGAGCAGCAGACGCGCGAGGTGCGACGCGGGCGGCGTCGCGAGCGGAGGCCGAGCAGGGTTCTGATTCTGGAAAAATTTCCAGAATCAGACGTCTGGATTGATAGCCAGACGGCAAGGTCGACGTCTGTAAGATCATACAGACGTCTGAAAGGTGAGTTTCCGCTTTCTTCTTCCTTCTTGTCGACTGACCGTACTGAGGGAGGGGGGTTGGCTGTGTGCAGGTTCGCTGATTCGTCATCCTTTGCGAATCAGACGTCTGGAAGTTGTACCAGACGGCGGGAGTGACCTCCAGACGTCCTGAGGGACCATCGGACGTCTGGGATCTAGGGCAGACGTCCCTGCATACTTCTGGACGTCCGGGGAACCAAGCTGAACAGGTAATTCTCTGATCCACCGTTTAAGACGTCTGATTTTGCACAGTATCGTCTTTTTCGACCCATTTAGGGCCCGTTTGGGCTCCGTTTTCTGCTATTCGAGTTGCGTTCGTTTCAGAATTAATTCCTCTACCCGCCTACAGTAGCTATACACTGTTTTGAGACACTCCTTGTGTTTGATCCTTGTGATAGGACCTCGTTCGGTTGCTGTCTTGAGAGTCGCGGAGGCGCGCGGGATTCCCGATCACGCCCCCATTACTCCCGTTGTACCTGGTAGAGTGGCTTTAAGTATTAATAAAATCTGTTAAAGTATGGAACCATAACTAGAACCTAGGGCATTGCATGAATCCTAGGAATGAGAAATATATGGAATGATAGCTCCTAGGTGTTGCATGAATCCTAGGACCGGAAAACTAGATTGTATGATAGATCCTAGGATATGGCATGAATCCTAGGATGGAAAAACTAGTGGAATGTATATTACTGCAGTCTTGGAAAAATGGAAAGGAATATATAAAGCTGCCTGTAGATTTAATTAACAGCTGCCTGTTATGAATAAAGAAACATGTTTGAGATCATGGAATTTGAGAACGTGAATCTGGAAAGTGAAACATATGATGTTCTGAGATAAAGAGCTGGAACCCTACGGGGAATTAGGAGTGGAACTCCTGGAAAGAAAAAGGAATGGAACTGAGATGTAGTTTGTACTGTCTCTTGGGTACGCAGTACCAAGGGAAGTACCTGTACCTGTTTAGTGCAGAGTGGGGCCAGCCGCCCCAGGGACCCGGGGTTAGGATTGGCCGCTCTGTACTGACTTGTTGGCCCTCGTGTACGTAGTACCGAGGAGAGCTAGTAGTGTTAGGAGAGTACTAGCTACCCCACGGGCCCCGGGGTTCTGCTAGCCTCCTTCACCGACTTGTTAGGCCCACTAGGGCAAACCAGGGTAGTCAGGCGAGGGTGCACGGACTGTGGAGGGGCAAGGCCTCGGTTTGGTTACTGTGGAGGGGTTGGACCCCTGTTACTGAGAGGGCTCTGCCCTGGTTCTGTGCTGTTCTTTGGGCGCACCCGTTAACGGAAACGACTGACCGCGTGCCAGTGCGGGCTAGCTACCTGTGCGCTTATCGCGCGTGCCGTAGTCACTGTTATGTCTGTCAGTGACCTTGGGGTGGTTGACTGAGGGTAGGATCACCACGGGGGACTCTCCCGGCCAGGAGAGCACCACGTGCTACTTCTACTTTTGGAAAAGACTGCAATCAAGATCGTTCCCACGAGGACATTCGAGATCAAGTAAAGGATCTGAGAAATAAATGAAATAGTGAGAAAAATTGAAAGATGTGAATAAAGGAAGTAATAGAACATAACAGCTACTGTACACTCTACTGCTGCCTTTAGTTAGTTTGCCACTCTACTCAGCGTTTTGCTGACGTGTTACACTCGTTACCTTTTTCAGGACCAGGTGTTGAGCAGCCAGGGTCGGCGGCTGCAGAGGACGCTGGGCCTAGTAGGGTCCAGTAGAGTTACCACAGCTTTTGTACCCCTTTTGTTTCTACTCTAGTGAGTAGTTTTGTTTCCGCTGTACCTTCTTTACCTGCAGTTCTTGTTATATGATACATGCTGTTTTACTGTTGTGGTGGTACCTACTGTAGTAGTTTCTTTCCTTACTGCTGTACTTTCTTACTGTTAGTTATATTCATGCTGAATGTGGTTTATTTTACTGTCTTTTGGTTACTTCCTCGTTGGACGACTAGGTCTTGGGATTAGTCGAGTCGGTCCGGTTCTCGTGTCTCGTAGGGACTCGGGAACCGGGTCGTTACAAGGGTTGAGAGAGATTACCTTTGAGGAGGGTAGTGGAAGTGGTCGGTGGCTGGAAAGGTAGCAGGGTGAGGCAAAGTAGGGCAAGCGCATTGATGATGACATGAGCGAAGAGGCCAATAAGGTGGACGGGGGTGAGTGTGACGATGAGGATGAGGAGGGCGAGCACGGGCGAGGAGGAGGAGGACAAGCGTGTTGGTGACGACATAGACAAGGAGGTTGATGAGGTGAGGGCAATGTTTAGAGGAGGGGGGGAATAAAGAGGGGTAAAAGGAGGGATTCAAGGAAAAGAGTTTTGCATTTGGGAGGGAAAGGAAAAGCTGGTCGGGGGGAAGGGGGAATTTTTTTTGGGAGTGGAGGGCAAGGTTTGTAAAGAGAAACGATGTTTGTTATATGCTTGGTGATGTTTTTTTTTATTGTTTACATTTAATTTTTTATAATAATATTTAATTAAAAAGATGTTAATATAAGTAAAGTTCATGTTATTTTTATTATTTTGGTTAGATTAATTTATTAACGTCATCAAAGATGGTGACGGTAGATTTAATTAAACATCACCTTTAGTCGTTTTGTTGTAATGGATGGTGGTGGTGAACCTGATCATTCGTTGTTCTACATTCTGAGTCGTGGTGACGACTATGATGGTGGTTCTAAGGCAGTGGCGTAAGTGACACAGTATAATGTGTATGTGTTTATATTTTTCCTGCTATTATTATTAGTGTAATATTTGAACCTCGTGTGTGTATATAGATATATATATTATTTTCATTGAATAATTCTTTTCAATTAAATATTTTGAATAACTTAGGTTGCTTTGGAGTGTCTCTTATGTGTTATGTGTAAATTTGAAATTAGTTGTTTTGTTTAAAAAAATTAAAGTATTATTAGCGATGGTTATAAGGTAAACTATTATAAATTACATTCGGCAATTATTTTACAACCGTCGCCATAAGTCCATTAGGTCCACACAATTTTGGTGAGAGGTATCATATCTCTTTCGATGATTGTTATTCACAATTGGTTATAATTTTTTAAACCATCACTAATAAGAATAAAGGACAGTTTTAACAAAAAAATCATTCCTAAAAGTACGTACTTTTTTGGCAGGTAATTCAGATTCTCGTTAAGAACATTGGCCACAATCAAATTGATAACCATTTGTAATTTATTTTAACAGTGATTTCATAACCGTCACCAAAATATACTTCCATGTTCGCCCGCACATGCTGAGAATGTGACAATAGGAGATTGTAATCGTCGCCAAATTAAAACAGCAGTGCAACATATCACGGTGATGTGTGGCAACGGTTTAAAGGCTATTGGCAATGCATACTATTGTAGTGCGGTATAGATGACACCTATGGAATTTGCAAATATGGGGGGGAGGATATTGATCACATATTTTTGAAATGCACTTTTGCAAATGTTGTTTTGTTTTGTCTGGGATATCGTCTCCAAATTTTGACCACTGATTTGTTTGATGAATGCATCCTAATCAGTCACTTGTTGGACAATAAAAATTATAATCATGTCCTTCCCTTTTTTGCTGCTTATTTCCTATGGCTGAACAGATGTAAGATCGTCCATGGCCAAATTAATATCAATCCGGCTCTAATAGCATATCAAGTTCTTGCATCCAGTCAGGAGTATGGAACACAAATTGCCACAGTCAATTTTGTCTCAGAATCTAGAACGATTGGGACTTCGCAAGCTGATGCCAATACACATGATCCCCAAGCTCACAATGTCAATGAAATCTCGATTTTTGTAGATGTTGCAACTGCAGCCCATCAGGCCTATGCTGCTGCAATTATCCTGCATCCAATAGGTTCCATCCTAATGGCACAAGTCATCAAACATCCCACCATTAATATTGAAGAAGCCGAAGCACTTGCAATCCTTTAAGGCATTTCCTTAGCCTTGAATTTGGCTTATACCAGAGGGACCATTTGCAGTGATTCCTTGTCTCCAATAAGTCAAATACTTAGTGCAAAACAACCTTCTTGGATGCCTCTGCATATTATCAAAAATGTCAAGCTTTCTTACTTTCTTTCCCTCATTTGTCAATCTCACATGTTCCAAGAAATGAGGTTCGCTTGGCTCATAATCTTGCCACCTTCTGTAAGAGGTCTGATATTTCAGGTTTTTAAGATGATCTTTCCATTCCCTATCCATTGTAAGGTTGTCTCAGTGCAATGAAATCTTTTCCTCTCAAAAGAAAGGAGTCCTTGATGGTGGTGGTCTATGTGACATGAGGTAGGTAGCAATCATTGTTGCAGGAGACAATCAAACGTTTGACATGTTGCGTTGAGATGAAATGGAAAGACTTACATGTGTTGGTCATAGGATAGGACAAACACATGTTCACCTCCACCGATTAAGCATGCATGGATGGCAAGGAAGGAGATCAGGGATGGCCCGAGTATTTGTTTCTTATAGCAAATTTAGGAATAAATTTTATTCATTCCCTACTTCCTAGAGGCTTTCGAAAAGTGGGTAGACGACAAAACCAAAACCTGCCTTTCACAAGATGAAATAGGGAAACTAACCACGAATCGTGACGAATACATCATTATAAAGTTCAAGACAAGTAAAACCCAAAAAATCACTAGAACCACTTCAACAAATCAAGTGATAACATAAGGGAATTGAACCTTACCCAGTCGGATGCAAGCGGGAATAGAAAAAACACGTCGGCAACGACGATGCATATCTCAAAGATCTAGCAAGCGTACCTTTCTCAAGTGTATAGGTATAGATTACGCTTGTCCATTGCTCCATCAACACCATCTATCACTCTCCTTACCATCATCCACAGATTGCCCCATTTTATTTCTTCTTCTGTTTGATGTAATTTTCCTCGTCGTTGTACTCAATGATCACTTTAGTATAAACCGTTGGAAAACCACCCACGTCGCGATGTGGGAAAAAACCGTGGGATAAGAGTAAATAAATACCTAACAATGATCTAAGTTTGAATAGCACAACATCTTATAATATGGAGAGCATTAGTTTAGGGTAGAACTTTTTTTTTTTTTTTTTTTTTGCAACATGAAACTTTATTAGAAGGGATGAATACCATACAAGTGATGCAAAAAGAGGAGAATTCGTCACCTCTGAAAGAGGTGAAATGCAACCCTTATAAAAGGGGAACTGAACGATCCAAAACATCCCAACTGGAACTAAAATAACAAAAAAGAAATGTTACAAACATTGATTCATGCAATGGTTGGAATCTCAACTACTGTATCATGCTCGTAGATATGATAGCGCAACCAAAAGAAACTTCTAGCTATCAGCGCTTGGAATCTCAACTACTGTATCATGCTCATAGATATGATAGCGCAACCAGAAGAAACTTCTAGCTATCAGCGCTAACAAGAATCCGGCAAGCTAGGCCCTAGAAGAAAATCGGGTAGCTCTCGGTCGTGTGAAGCGCGATATCTCGCATGATCCCAAACTACAAACTAAGCAAGACAACCTAAGAAACAACCAAAACCAAAAGAAAAATATGACCATACAACACCTACAAAAATGAAAACAACCCAAACGACAAACACGATCACCTGCCATTGCCATCCGCGCCTCGGTTATCGGGCTTCACCACCAGATCACTGCAAGCCAACCCCAACCATTGCCCACCACGCCACATGCCTAGTGTCAATCGACGACCACGGCTATACCGATCCATCGCCACACACCAGCCGACATCCACGTCTGCACCGAGCCACGACCACAGACTGACCCTCGATGAACCAACAGCGATGAGTGGTAACCACAATCATCAACGACGAGCCTCCATCATCAATGAGCGGTGATTGTGATCCACAAGTATCGACCTCCAATGAGGTGCAGCAATCTCGGATGACAAGTGACGAGCAGTGAGCCTCCGTGCATCTCATTGAGCAACTCCGATCAATAAGTATGAATGATCTAGGGAAGGGAGGAGAAGGTTCCAAGGGGAGGCCCCAATCGACACTGGATGATCGATCAAGACCCAAGGGGTAAGGGCACTCATCGAATAGAGGAGGGAGGTAGGGGAGGAATGGACCGAAAAGGTTTGTTTTAGTTTATGTAGAACTTAATCTATAGAGTTAGTACGCACCCTCTCTACCTTAGATTACCAAAAAAAAGAAAAAAGAAAAAAAGAAAAGAAAGTTTCGGATTGCCATCCAAGCGTGAAGAGACATTTTTATTCTACTCGAGGAGAATATTTTCCTATCTTCATGATATAGATTTAGTGTGAAGATCCCATGAGATATCCTTTTTAAATGACTAAGACGTGCCTGTATAGATTGAAAGAAATGCTGTTATTTTCTTGAAAATAGATACTATCAACAAATACATATTCTAATATTAGAATAGACAACTAAAGAATTCATGTCAACTTTTTAAACAAACGAAACGATCTATGAAATTAAATAACAAATAGAAAAAAATGATTTTTTGCTGCAAACAACATAAAATTGATAAGGGATTTTATAAAAACATGGAAATTCACCTTCCATGCCACATCGAAAAGTCAACAATGAGATATAAAAGTATTAATTACTTACCAATATTTTCACATAAAATAGTGCCAATTACTTATCAATATTTTCAGATTGAAGACAACTTGTTACTAACAAAAGCTTAATTATACCTAAATTACTAACAAAAACTGATATTTATGGCAATTACTTACGTTTACAGGTGAGAGAGAGAGAGAACTACGGATTGGGATGCGGGTGATTTAGTAAAAGTACGAATGGGCTGAGGAGATGGGGGAAAATGGACGCTGTGAGTGGGGGTTAGCTCACGACGAGAGTCTGGTTATACTAAGGAGAGTCTTGCGAATGGTTAGAGGGGAAGAGACAATGCTTTTCTGATCGGTGTTGGATTTAGAAATAAAGTTTTAACTTCTCAACCCCACAACCATTGAATCTGGAGAAAATCTAATCCAAAGAATAGCCCTATTAATTGCTATGCATCGGCAGAAAGCAACAATCAAAATAATAGATCATGTGGGAAAAACAAATTCAATGAACAACGGGTAGGGCACGATCCACAATCGAGTTCCGCATCATTTGCTTGTACACAATGACCAATGGGAGGTGGTAAGGAGGAATATAAGCAACAAATGGATGCTGCAAATGACAATCCGTAAGAGGGGGAACTATGTATTTCCGAGTCAAACTTGCAACATTAAAGGAAGTGGGGAAAAGAGATCCAAGGTGCAATTTTGCACCAAATGAGATACTTGGAATGATGTGCAACAACGTTGGAACAACAGGTGCATGCAGATGCAGGTAGAGGTCCGGGGCGAGGTGTAGTGGTGGATGTGGGATGATTGTCCACACTAGAAGGGTGGTGGCTGATGTCGACCATGGCAAGGGGAGCTAGAGTTGTGATGGCGTAGGCTAGATACGACAGTGGCAGTGCTGTCATGTAGACGAGTATTAACATGCTTCGATCGTGTTTTTAAAAATTGCATTGTAATATAGAGGATGAAAGTGCAATTAACATTTACAATTTATATTCTCGAAAAATAGTGTATTTCAAGGTCGTTCGTTATGAGCAACAAAAATGAGTGACTTATCACTATCTAAATGTCACAAAATTTAAACTGAGAAACTAGATGCAGAAAATTTAGCTTTTAATTGTGAGCATTCTAGTTTAATAAAGTTAAGAGATAATCACTGGGACCATAGAATTTCGAATAACAAGTATGCAAGCTCTGCAATCTACCAATATGTAATTAAGTATGTACAAAATTCATCGAGAAATTGATTTCACACTCTAACTTCAATATTGCATATTGCTCTGATTATTTAATACTTCATTAAACAAAATAAAGTTATTACGATCTAGCACTAAATAATTCATATCTAAATGCTCAATAATCAAGACAAATCATATATTAATCAAAAGATATTGTACATTAGTCCCTACCAAGTTAGGAAATACAAATTTTCTTACATCATGGTCACTGTAAATTTACAAATGAGTCCTTGTAGAATTTTCTTCTCATAGATGAGTCCTTGGGCTTCTTCTTCTTCCTGCCCTTCTTCTCCTTCAGCCAGCAAAGCTTGCCAGAGGAGCGGTGGCACGATGTTGAAAGCAAGCTTCAGTTTTGGAGCTTCGCCAACGAGTGGTGGAGGAGCTTGGTCGAACCACCGCCAATGTGTTGCCATTGTTGGGTTCGCGTCTTGAGGGTAGGGAGAAGGTGACGATGACGGCGGTGAGTCGTGAGGCCGATGGTGGTCGACATCGCTCCTTGGGGTACATAAGGATTTGTTGGTGATCGCAACGTGATGATCGTGGTGCCGGGAAGCTTCTTGCGAAGCTTCGGGTCATGGAGCGAGGAGAGATGACTGGCGCGTGCCTAAGTGAAGGTGGCAACGATAGGTGCTTTTGACGAGGGGCAGATCACATTGAAGCTCGCTTCCAATAGGTTGGGAAGCTCCACTGTGATGCCATGAAGGTGGAGGTGACCTTGATTTGGCGAGAGGATGACCGGAGTGACCGATTGGAGGCGACGAATGCGGCGAGGAGGGGTTGCATTTGATGGAGGTCTTGGAGCATCGAACCCTTCAATAGGTTGAGGGGTTTTTCTTGTGGGAACATGGTGAAGCTTGTCGGGAGGTCAGTGTTGGGCGAGGAGCTGTGTGTGTCGCGGTTGGCATCGCCAAAGCGTGACTAGCATCTAGCCGCCTGCGAGGAAGACGATGGAGAGGAGGTTGTTGGAGAGGTTGAATCTTGGATTTAAGAGGCCTAAACTAATCTAGAGGGAGAGGGGAAGAAACAGATCTACCTAGAACATGAAGAGGAGGATGAAATGGTAGCCGGTGTGATTGCTGGTCATGAGGAAGAAGTCGGTGAGGGAGTTTGAAGCGATGATGGGGTCGAAGAAATCGTACTGTTTGATGGGAGGAACGGTGACGAAATGAGAGAGACAACTGTAGTCTCATTTGATGGTGAGGAGCGGTAAAGGGGCGAGGTTGAGGAGCTCCAAGTTTGTCGTTGACGGTGATGTCGAGGAAGAAGAAAGAAGGGGAGATGACATGCTGTACGACCAGATTCGCAGGACCTTAGTGGAGCTCAATAGTTCCTTGGCACGTGAGGGGAGGGGCAACAGCTATGGGAATGAACTCGCCAGAATTTGTGGCTGGGGGCATGGAGGTGGGAGGTGGGGAAGGTGCTGGAGGGGACCTTTTTGTAATAAAATCAAAAGTTAAAGGGGCATTTGCAATGAAATCAGGAATTAAGGGCCAAATTACAAACTAAGGGAAGATGAAGTCCAAATGAATCGAAATTTTTTTAATAACCTGATTTAGATATAAGAAATTTAATGGTAACTTCAATTCTTGGTTTTGATGATGTTTGCATAGTCAATTTATGTTTAGACCCAAAATGTACCAAATACCCACCTATGTTTTTGTGTTAGGTCGAAACAAGTTTCGATTGTCAAAATGACTATGGAAAACCTTATAAAATAATTTAAAATGATTTTTGGAAGGTTTATATTGCATTTATTTTCATATAAACTATTTTAATTGAAGTAGGGTCGAAATTAGCCATTTTAATTGAGGATTAACACTCAATTTGAATGAAAATCCTAAATTACTCAGTATGAACCCACTTTTAGGAAATTTAAGCTCAATTGACCTCTGATTAATCATGGTTCATCCCTTACCATTGTACATTTATAATTGTTCATGAAAATTACAGAATTAAACCACATTTTTATCAATTCCTCTCTTCAGCTTTGATTGAGTTATACTCTTTTAATGTGTTAATTAAGTGAATTTAACCTTAGAAATTAGCCAAATTAGGTTTGATACAGTGTATGATGACGATGTCATCAAGGAGGCAGCAGTGGTAATCGGAAGGGGTGGCATTGGGAGTGGGTTTAGTCAGAGTAAGTGGCAAGCGAATTTAGTGTGAGTTTAGTTACCACAACGAAAATGAGGTGGGTGGTGAGTGAGATTTCATATGCAAAAAGATTTGATTTAAAAGACTCATCATCATAGTGCGTAAAATCTGCTACCAAATAAATTTATAACCGAAGCTCGAGGAGAGCCCCGAGTCGAACACGGAGAGGCGAATGTTTAGTTTTTAGAAACTCATGCTTTCCTTTTATTTGTTTTTGGTGTTTTTATCTTTTATGATTTTTTTGGTATTTTTATAAGGCAAGAGATCTAATCAACAAAAACTTTATTTAGCTAATCTACTTGCAAAATGAGAGAGAGACAAAACATATTTCATAGAATGGAGCAATGTTTATTACAACTACTTGTAAAATTAAAGCTACACTAGAAAGCAGTAAAAGATAGAGGGGTGAGAGAAATCCTCCTTGACGGTCTCTTGGAGGACGACTCGCTTTGACGACGACTCAGACGAAGGCAGCGAGAGGTTGGATGAAGAAGAATGTAGCCGGAGGTCGGAGGACGGAGGATGGGGCAGGACGGTGTCACGATGAGGATCTTCTTCTGGAAGGTGGTGAGAGGACAGCCACGATGAGGATTACCTCTTGCAATTTTTTTGGTATTTTTATAAGCTATGAGATCAGATTGACAAAAACTTTATCTAGCTAATCTACTTGCAAAATGAGAGAGAGAAAAAATATTTCATAGAATGGAGCAATGTTTATTACAACTAATTGTAAAATTAAAACTACACTAGAAAGCAGTGAAAGATAGAGGGGCGAGAGAAATCCTTCTCGACGGTTGCTTGGAGGATGACTCGCTTTAATGCTGCCTTAGACGAAGGCTGCGAGAGGCTAGGTGAAGAAGAATGGAGCTAGAGAATGGAGGACGGGGCATGGCAGTGTCGCGGCAAGGATCTTCCAGAAGTTGGTGAGAGGATGGCCATGGGATGCCCTACGAGGAGGCATGAGAAGCGGGAAAAAATATTTAATTTCTACTATAGAGGAGCATTGAGAGCTTGGGACAAGCTCTCTCTAGAGCCTTGAAGGTGGTGAGGGACAGAAAGGAAAAGAGATGAAGAAGAATGGGAGGGGTGGTGATTGTTTTATAGTGGAGGAGGGGAGGCAAAAGAGGTGTACGGGTCAATAGCAACATTTACAATTGTCGCTGAAGCTCTGCCACAAACATCATTGAAGGATAGCTGGCACTCTCACACGTGTGTGCACTGCTGGCGTTGAGGTTGGAGGAGCCACGGCCATTGGATCGGAAATGAACGGTCATGATCGCGTGAAGATCACGCTCACGGATGCACCCGCACCGTGTGTATGACTGAGGGTGCATTTGCGCCATATTGCAGGTGTGCAGATTGCGCGGCATTCATAATGCCATGTCACTGCCTTCTTCGTCGCCCGATCTCCATTGCACGATCCAATTTCAATCTCGTGCCACCACTGCTGGATTCGTCCCCTCACCATGGCTCGAACTCGCACTTGCAGGTTGAGAATGCCACCCCTGACCACTACACTGTGGGTGCAGATTGTCTCATGGACTGGCATGATGGGTAGGTGCTCTTGACCGTTGGATCTCAATCCAATGGTTGAGATCTTCTTGTGATGATGCTCTTTAGGGATGAGCGGTGGTTGCGACCGGTCTTGGGCAGTTGTGATGGAGCCACGTTCATCTTCTTTGCTTTGTAGGTGGCACCATGGATGTCATATTGGATTGATTTATGCGTTGTTACGCTACGATCGTTGATCTAGATCCATCCATGTGGTTTGATTTGTCATTTGAAGCTCAAAATTACATCACCTAACCCCTTGGCCGTTAATCTTCCTCAAACTGCATAATGTGCTACGAGACTCCGATCAAGACAATTTCAGAGGAGTTGGACTCCGATCGTCGTCCTAATCAAATTTGTACGGTTGGATCGTCAATCTGAGGCCCTGGAATAATTCTCCTTCTTTCCTAGCCACAAAAGGACGTGAATAAACAACCTATAATTTATACAAACTATTCTAAATGCAGGATGATGCATGCTATGCAATATTTATAACATGGAATGCATCTATAAGCTTAGGAACATGCATATGTAGGCACTTTAACCTAAATGGATGTATATACATCAGTGGGGAAAGTGGATAGGGAGTAGTGTGAGTTGGGGTAGGGGTGAGAGAGAGGTAGGGGGATGCTTTGTCAGAATTGGGGTGGGGAAGAGGAGCATAAGAGAGGGACAAATGGGAGGGGGAATAGGTGTCAAGAGGAGGGGAGATGTAACCTAGCTTCAGATATATATAATAGATAAATTTGTGTTTTTTTATAGAAATATGGGAGTCTATCTTATATCTAAAGGCTATCATACAAGATAGGGGGACTCGGCCAAAACTTGTCAGTATATTCAAAAAGAAAAACCACGACTTGTGGCTTAGTACATCAATAAAAGAAAAGCAAAGGAAGCAAAGTACAGCCTATGAAGCAAAACTGATAGAACACACATACGACCAACAATAGCTCAAATGACCACGTATGGCAATTGAACTTTGTCTAGATGAATTATCCCCAAAATTCAATGAGGAAGCTCTATCAAAGAGTTAAATATACACCGGTCACTTTCTCAAAGATCTGCAATTCTACAAGCCAAAAGATTCTCCATTGGGTGCACATAAGATAGAGATTGTATTTGCTGTGAATGGTCATGGAGGAGATTAAAATCTTGATGAACCTACCATGCAACCTACACTTTAGTAGCCTACCAATAATATTATAGTGTAGAATCCAAACAAAACAAATTAGGCCCTTGATGATATTCACCCTCCTAGAGCGAGAAGCACTGCGCATGATTAGAAAGAAGGAGCTTGGGTCTACATAGGTAAGATAATTATTGGAGAAAACCCACTTAGAGACAGAACGAACAAGCTAACTCTCAGAGAATAAATGAACGAAAGTCTCAGAGGAGGGCGAGAGAAACAACACCAACATTTGGAGACAAGAGAAACCCCAATCCTTGAAATGTTATCATCCATTAGGAGTCTATTATTTAAAATCGCTAGACGCAAATAGACACTCAGAGGAGTAATTTGAGGCCCCAAACATTTCTGGTAGAAGTGTTCTTACTGGAGTTCCAAAAATTCGAGGAATATGTAGAGGAAATAGAGAAGGTCCACGGGGAAAGAGGGAACCAAAGAGGAACATCCCTGACTTCATCCAGAGTTGTGTTTCTCATTGCAGCATGAATGGCATAAGGGATATTAGAAAATACAAGAAATTTGGGAGGGAGTAACAGGGTATTTCTAACCGAGATTAGTTGAAGGTGGAAACCCTCAGGGATAAAGTCTTTCAAAGAAGAGTCCCCAACCCAAAGGTCCAGCTAGAAGTCAATCTTTCCCTTATAGACTTCCCAACAAATAAATGGTTTCATTTCATTATAAGCTTCTAATAAAAAAAAAATCTCGAGGGAAGAACAAAAGAAGTTGAGGACCTACTACCCATAAGGCCCTGGAGCAACGTAGCATAGATCGAGTCATCGAAAAGCACATTCCAGGCTCTTTTCATTCTTAAAAGCTTTAATGAAGAAGAACAAGTTATGGAATCCTAAAGCCCCAAAATTCAAAGGATGCACGATCTTATCCCAAGATATCTAATGATGATGTGATTCAGAATCCAAAGATCCCCAGAAAATATTTGTGAATGTGGACTCAAGTTTTCGAATGATTACTATTTAGGAGTCTCAATGACAGATAAGATATGAATCCAAATAGATGTCAAAACGTGCTTGATTAAAAGCAATCTTATGACTGAAGATAAGAGGAGCACCTTCAACCCAGCAAGTTTTTAGAAGATATGAGAAAAGTAAGAGATTTTAGATCGATCGGTAAAAATAGGGCAACCCAGATAAGTAAATGGGAAAGAACCCAATTGATATCCCGTAATAGAGAGTAGACGAGGAAGCCTACCAATCGAAAAGTGCTGACTGGCCTAGAAGATTTTCAGTTAAAAATATTGTAGCTCTAATGATAAGAGAAATAATGTCGTAGTTTAAAATGGTGGAAAATCCTTAGATCAAAGATTAAAACAGATTGCAAATTAAACCACAATGAAGATATCATATCCACAGGGAGACTGAGCCTAATAAATTCACAACTTTTAAACTTTTAGATTCAAAATGTTTGAGCAGATGTAAAAATAAATATTCACTAGTGTTGCCTTAAATTACCAAAGATATGTCCTTGAAGAGAATAATTATACTATGCATATTTAGGAAGAGGGATTAAATATTTGAAACCATAATTCAATAGTATCCATCAACCACTAATTGCATAGGAAGTATTCATGCATCTTTTACTTTTATCATATGATAGAGAGCAGGATAAAGAGAAAGATCACCAGCTATTAGAGAAAGCATGTAGGAAAAAGAGAGAAAGTGAGGGGTGAAAGAACAAAACATCCAAATAACATAAATTAATAATTCTTAAGGTGGCCAATTGCATTTGAATGTAATAAGAAATGCCCACCAAAATAGGGGCTTTTCCCTCTCTCCTTCTTGTGCACGGAAAGGATGATCCTCAGCCAGATGGAGCTCAGAGGAGATCGGCCACAATGAGGGCTTTGAGATGACGTAGATGGCACGGGCGGAGGTGGCTTGCGGTGGGTGCTAGGGAGGGAGGGAGATGGTTTGTCGTGTTCTACCTATAGCACCTTGGAGCTTGAAGTAACACTGGCGGAGAGGAGAGCTCCACACACGGAAGGTGCGAGGATGCACGAGGGGCACGGGCAGGGGTGGCTTGTTGGAGGTGGAGCAGTCATGCGTGGTGAGCTAGGTGCATGTGCGTGGTGCATGAGGAGAGGACGCACAACTTACGTGCAGGCAGCACGTGGAAGGCATGTAGGAGATGCACTTGTCGCGTGGGCTAGAGGTAGTGGGTGAGGAGAGGGTGGTCTACGGCTGAAGGTGGACGGCAGTGGCTGGGTTGTGTTGGAGAGTGTTGGGTTCACGTTGAGGTTGTAGGTGGTGTGTGTGGGGAAGAAGGTGAAGACAAAAAATGAAAGAGGAGGAGAAGGGTGGAGGGCATGTGGTGGTTGTGGTGTTGGTGGCAGTGATGGTGTGCATGGTGTTGGATGAGTGATGCTGTGGTGGTGGTGGCTTTGGGTTCTTTTGTGGAAGGGAGGAACAGGGGAGAAGAGGAAATTGAAGAAAAAGAAGAGAAGGGGAAGTGGAGGCAGTGGCATGCACGCACTATCACTGCGTGCATGTGCAGGGATGAAGGTGAGGTTGGAGCATGTGGTGGTCCATGGTGTTCATCGGATTCACAGTGCAAGCCCTTTTCCACAGGGTATGCCTTCGGTTCACGGTGGATGGTGTGAGGAAGATTCCCCCCTCTCCTTTTAAATGCCTCTCTAGTTTTGTTTCTTCCACCAAGATCATCTCCAACAATCTTGGTGATGAGGCGGTGCCAACAAGTTTGGAGGTTGCTGTTGCGAGGTTGCGAGACGCACAACCTTAGGTTGGCAGTTCATTGAGTTGGTCAGTTGAGCGTACTGCTGGCGAAGAGGAGACAGTGATATGATATTGGAAATTTTGCGCACATAATTCTGCATAAATATATATGTATCAAGTTTTAACAAAGTATCTTTTAATTAAGATAAACTAACACTTAATTCTAATTGCAATCTAATGTGGTAAGTTTTGAATGTACTTAAGATAATTAATTGTCCAATAAATTGGACTCATCAAATACTCCCATTCCTAAGTTTTGCTAGTCCCTAGAAAAAGTGAAAAATGATGAAAGTGTTCAAAGATTTTTGCTTTTCTTATTCCAAAAATTTAGAGATCTAGACAAATTTGAAGTGATAGTAGCTTAAGTAACGGATCCACATGAAAATCCAACCTACAATTAAAGTTCGTGCTTTACCCTTGATAAAATTCTATTGGGATAGGTAACTTCTTCCCTCGAGGATAAAACAAAAAAAAAATCTATAATTTGACCCTGGCTTTTTGGCTTAGGTAGGAGGTAATGAGTCAAATGGATTCATATTTGGTGGCTCACACTCATCTGGTGCTACATGTAGTCTAGTACTGCAGACTCTAAATCTCTAAACTATCAAACGAGTCAACACAGAGGGAGGCTAAAAACTATACTCTCTTAATGTTCCTTTATGCTCACTCTTTTTCTTTCTTTCCCCTCTAAGATCATACATCTCACCAGATTTCGCAAATGTACTCAATGTTTGGTGACCTCCTATGGCATTCACACTTTAATTAGAATCCTAATAACCCTATAACTAACTTAGAATTTCTTAGCCAGTATTCGGGCGATTAGAAATACTGAAAAAGTAGGTATGGGTCATATTTGGTGGATCACAATGGGTGTTTTGTTGCCTCAAAGACACCTCAAAGACACCGACATATGATGAAAATGACATGAAGACAAAGCTATAAACTTGAACCTTTTTTTTCTTTTTCTTTCTTTCTTTCTTTTCTTCACTTTTTTTCATATTTTTCTATATATATATATTTTTTTCTTTTTTTTCCTTTTTTATTTATAACTACCAACTCAACACAATGCAAACTTTTTTTCATGCGGCATTATTGGGGATGATGATAAAGAGGATATTGTTTGGCTTATTTGGTGGAAGTGCCTACTCTTGGCACCGAGAAAGAATGGATAGGACAAGCGTATTTCTGACCTTTGGCACTAATACCCTCCTTCAGCCGAGGATTCTATGAAGGATAGTCGTAACCACCTACCAAAGTCATAGTTTTATTAGAACTCAATCTCCATGTATTTACCTTATTTGGTGACTCTCAAAATTCACACATAATGTTCTCATGCAGGAACAGAGCGAAAATTATGCTTAACTTTGAGGTATCATCATTCAATTATCCAAAATTGAAGAGTCCTTGCACTAGACTTACCACACTAGTAGTTTCTCTTGTTTCTCCTCACAAATATTAGGTGGATCTCATAAAAGATAGTATGCCTAACTCCCTTCAAATTGTCCAAGGATTCAGCAGACTAAAATTTCCTATTGGTTTTCTTAAAAGATTCATTACCCATTCTACGTGCAAGTGAAGTAAATGTACTGGACTCTAAACTCAGAAACAATTTAAGAAGAAAATCTTCAATATCACCTCTTTGACAAAAATCTTCCACTAGAGACTAACCAATTCAGCTCAAGATTTTCTTTTTTAATGCACCTAACCTAAATGCATGCATACTGCCTAAGAAAGATCAAAGATGCACCCCCCATGCCTAAATCCTGCAATATCCTCATTGTAAAATTAACACAGGGGGAGAAAGGAAGGAAAACACCTGATGAAGGCATTATTCTAGACATTGGGTTGCTTCTCAACAAGAGCTGCATTTTCTGTCGGTAGCCAAACTAATAGGGAACCTGTAAGTCTGGTTCCAAACAGAAAGAGCTAAGCCCTAAAAGTATGCGTAAAAATGCAGGCTTAGAAAATATGTAGCCATGGATGATGGCGAGCTGATGATGCAGAGTTATCCCACATGCTTGCCAGAAAACATGATAGCAGACAACCTCGCAGGCTACCTAGAGAGGTCTAGGAAAAAGAGTAACATAAAAGGGACCTCTTGAAACAAGAGTGGAGGATAACAAGTGTCCTCCAAACAGGAAGGGTTTTAAAAGATATAATCAAAAGTATGCCCAACCCTTGAATGGCAAGAGTAAAAGTACAAGCATTAATCTAAACTCGCCATTCCACTTGGGGATGTACTGGCTGAACATTCTCCCCAAAAAGAATGTATGTGAGTAGAAACCCAAGCCAAGGATCGGTTAAGGAGTGTAAGGGTTGTTTGTGGTGTTGGGAGGTAATGATTAAGTCCAATGAGGGCTTAGTCAGTGTCAAGTCTAGTTCCAACAATGATTTAGATTTTGTATTATTCTCCTTAATAGTTATTGTAGAAAAATTCAAGTCACCCTACCTATCATTAATGATTTCCTGAAGAATGTGAGTCATATTTTTACCTTCAAGTATATAAGAATCGATGGTGTACTCCAAATCACATTCATTTGATTGCAAGATCGAAGCAACTAAATTATCATCAATTTCATCCCTGAACTCTTTTGGTTCACTTAAGTTTTAGTTGGAGTGTATATGTGATTCACTAGTAAGGGGAGGAGTTGCTTCAGTATCTTCAATTACTTCCAAAGGAGGATTAGTCATAATGTTATGGAGTAAGCCTATATCTCTCAATTCTTTGTTATCTTTGGGGCATAAGTTCTCAATTGATATGTATTGTCCCTGAGAGTCATTCCTAGGCTCCTTAATCTTATGTTCATTCCCCTCCAACTTAGACTCCGTATCTTCCCAATTTTGGGGAGGATAATTTTCAAAATCACAAGTAGAGAGAAATCCATATTTTACCAAATCATTCATATCCTCAGGGGGTAACTCCTCGAATAACACATAATCCCCCCGAGATTCACTCCAAACTCTAAGTCTATGTTCCTCCATTGGGTCATCATTCTCCTCTAAAATAGACTCTTTGTATCCTCGAGACCAGAATTGATCCAATTCATCGAAATCTTGTTCCATTCCCTTAGGGTCACCTATGTTGAGCACCTGTAAATTATCCAAATGTTGTATGGTAGGTGTTGATTCCCTAAGTGGAGGATTGGGATTGGGCTCACTATGAGGAGAATGGGGCTCCACCACATGATCAATTAGGGAAGTGGTATGAGCAACATGACCTTGACCTGGGTCATCAGGGATGAAAATATGCTATAATTGGGATTAATGTCCTTTGGTGGTACCATCTTCCCTTTCTTTTGACTCCAATACAGCTTAGGTGGATAATAACTAAGATCGTCCTTCTCTAATGAACGTGACTCATAGGGTGAGTCTAAGTGATAGCTACTCCTCAAAATTGGATCCCTATTGTCATTGGTTTCCTCAAATTTGATTTTATAATTGAGGTAGAGAGGTAGGGATCAGAATCACTCATAGGAGGGTGGCTAAGCTGACTAATTTCTTCATTTAGTCATTGACAATTCCTCAAAATCTCTCCCATAGACTCCATTTCTTTCTGTTGTTTCTGTATTTCTGTCATAAAAAAGGAGAGGCTACTGTCAGATTAGGGAGGACAGTCCATCTCAGGATCAGATTGACTAGGAGTATCGGTCCACCATTGATTAGAAAAGTCATGATGGGTGGAAGGGTTGGGTGTTTGCATAGTAGTGGGGATTCCAAAGGTGGAAAATCCCACTCCTAGGCTCTGTTCAAAAGTGGGAGTTCTTGAGCCAGTACTCCCAAGATAGGAATAGGATTGATCCCATGAATTGTCATTGTACCCCTCTAAGATGGGCAATATTGGTTCTGATAATCTAAATGATAGGTGTAAGGGTAATCCATTTCTTTTAAGCCAAACAGGTTTAACTCTCTTAAAAGAACTCAGATAGAAACTTCCAAGAGAGCTCTACCACAGCCAAAACAAACACAAATACAGTGGGAATCTATTTTTAGTGGATTACAGGTCTCCTCAATCCTACTCCACAGATTAGTCAAAGAAGTCAAGTCAGTGCTCCTTTTTTACCACTTAAGTGGTATAAGAGGTCAAGTGCACCTGGAGATCCCTAACCAGACCTAATTGAGGAAGGTTGAGGTCAATAGAGTTATAGTAGGTGGCCAAACAAGTTTTACAAGAATTACGCTTCCTAGGCCGACCTTTGTTGGTGTCTACGACCTACTCGCAAGGGATGGAAGTCTCAAATAGAGCCCATGCATGGGGAACCGAAGTAACTTGGTGGATAGGCTTGTTGATTTCTGACTAACTTCCCTTGTGGTGCAAAGAGGAGAGGTAGAAAATTCCTAGTGACCTATGTGTGATGTGCATCGTGTCTCAGGTGTGCAACACACATACGCATTTTGTATTTTGAAATCCCACAAACATATCCTTTTGCACGCAATTTGAAGTCACTGATTTTAAGCTCCAACCTCTTAGTAGTACCAATTTCTTAAAGTGACCACTGAATTAATTATATTCAAACACTTTAGTGGTCTTGGATTTAAGTCCAATGTAGATGCATGGCAGGTATTTGATGCTAAAGAGAAGACGTACCTTACTTCATCTCTCTTCAATGCAGGGATGTATGCGATGCAATAAAGATAAACTAGATCTACTCATTCAATCTTAGATGGTCACCCTATAGATATGCAGCTTCTAGAAGATCGCTCGATTTCTTTTTTTTATGAAAATAAGCAAACAAACCTAATCTAATTTAGCTAGCTAACTAACTAACATGCAGTTCAAACAGTTCAAATAACCTATAATCTAAATAAAATGGGAATAATCTCTCAAAAATGTGCTCTTGCATACAAGAGTGATAAGAAATAAAAGCACTGGGAATAGGTTCCCAAAAATGCCCAATACGGGTCCACAAGATAGTAATTAAATGTGTAATGTTTATCTAGCCTAATCTAAATCTAAAAGAAGCAAATAGGTCTTCGGAAGCCAATCCTCCCTCCACGCATGTGGGATCAAGGCCCACATGCACACACGATCATCCTCGAGGTGGCGATAAGGTCCACCAAGGTGACAAGCATCCCCCTTATGCTTCTCTTCCTCCAGAATGTACCTCGCATGAAGGAATGATAGATCAATGAATAGCAATAAATAGGGATCAATGCCAATAGAAAAATACTTGTGAGTTTACTAGGCCTGTTGCCTCCTTAGCAACGATGCCATTTGATCTAGAAGATTTTCGATTAAAAATATTGTAGCTCTAATGATAAGAGAAATAATGACGTAGTTTAAAGTGGTGGAATATCCTTAGATCAAAAGTTAAAATAGATTGTAAATTAAACCACAATGAAGATATCGTATCCACAGGGAGACTGAGCCTAATAAATTCACAACGTTTAAACTTTTAGATTCAAAATGATTGAGTAGATTCTTGCATGTAAAAATAAATATTCACTAGAGTTGCCTGTAATTACTAAAGATATGTCCTTGAAGAGAATAATTATACAATTCATATTTAAGAAGAGGGATTAAATATTTGAAACAATAATTCAATAATATCCATTAACCACAATTGCATAGGAAATATTCATGCATCTTTTACTTTTATCATATGAGAGAGAACAAGATAAAGAGAAAGATCACTAGCTATTAGAGAAAGCATGCGGGAAAAAGAGAGATAGTGAGGGGTGAAAGAACAAAATGCTCAAATAACATAAACTAATAATTGTTAAGGTGGGCAATTGCATTTGAATGTAATAAGAAATGCCCACCGAAATAGGGGTTTTTCCCTCTCTCCACCTCGCGGACCGAAAGGATGATCGTCGGCCGGATGGAGCTCAGAGGAGATTGGTCACAATGAGGGCTTCACGATGACGTAGATGGCATAGGCAGAGGTGGCCGACGGTGGGCACTCGGAAGGGAGGGAGATGGTGGGTTGTGTTTTGCCTGCAGCAGCATGGAGCTTAAAGCAACACTGGCAGAGAGGAGAGCTCCACGCACGAAAGGCGTGAGGATGTGCGAGGGGTGCGAGCAGGGTGCTTGCTGGAGGTGGAGCGGTTGCATGTGGTGTGCTAGGCATGTGTAGGTGGGTTGCTACAGCTCCGTGCATGGTGTGTGAGGAGAGGAAGCACAGCTTACGCACAGGCAGCGCGTAGAAGGCATGTGGGAGGTGCGCTGGTCACGTGGGCTGGAGGCAATGGGTGAGGAGAGGGTGGTCTACAATTGAAGGTGGACGGCAGTGGTTGGGTTGTGTTGGAGAATGTTGGGTTCATGCTAATGTTGTAGGTGGTTGTTAAAGTGGAAAACTACGTGATCGGAGTTGGATTTGAAAACCCGTCGTAGTTCAATTTGCGAAGCAATCCATTAACAGATAAAATTTAACCGAAATTCGTAAAGAAAATCCGAGTCGAACAAAGGGAGGCTACGTCGATCTAAAATCTGCAATTATATTTTTTTTGGTATTTTTGTTTAAAACCGAGATAATCACAATGGAATTGATATTCACACTAAGGGAGAGAGAGAGAACAATCACTTGATTTATGAATAATGTTTTTATAGCTAGAAAGCGGGAAATGATTACAACTAGAAGGCATGAAACGATTACAGCTAGAAAGCAATAAAAAGAAGAGAGAGAGAGAGATGTTATCCTCCTTGATGATTGCTTGGAGGACGAGCTAGATGGAGCGACGCCTGGAAGATAGAGGACGGGGCGGGAAGAAGGAGGACGAAGCAGGAAGAAGTGGGAATGAGGCAGAACGTCGTCATCGTCGTGGGATCCACTTCTGACACGGGGGCAAGAAAACTTTGGATTTGGCTCTAAAGGAGCATCCTGGGTGTGGGACAAGCTTTTCTTGAGCTTTGGTGAGGGAGAGAGGTGAAGGAAGGGATGAGAATTTCGTAGGGTAGGGGTCTCCTTTTATAGTTGCATGGATTAGGGGCAATTTGGTCATTACATATTCAAAACATTAAATGAGGGGGTCGTTAGTGATAGATTTAAGCATCACTATTGACCCCACGTCGCTGCAACCCCGTGCGTATGCACCCGCGCCTCCTCACCTTCTGCGTCTGCTCGTGTTCTCGCAAGATCAGCTGTTCGATCTCAAGATAGGATGGCTTAAAATGCTCCTCGCCAGCGCCTCTTCGTTAGCTCAACACACAATGCATGCCTCTTCTTAGTCATCCGATCTCGCATCTAATGACTCAGAAATGCATCGCATCCTCCCGCGTCTGATTGGGCATTTGAATCTATGTAGGATCACGCATGCATGAACCGCATGCATCCGTTGTGCCATGTTGCCCGCTCCTCGCCTGCATGATCTACATCGAATGGCTGAATTGAATGTGCCCCCGACCAACGGCCTACAGGCGATAGCGTCCACGACCAACATGCTATAGGAGCTACTTAGTCTCACTTAGGATTTAGGCACGCACGCCTGTTGCCATTGGATCAAGATCCAATGGACCAGATTGTTCGTGCCTTTGCCTTCAGAACTACAGCTGTGGATCCTTGGGCTGATTGGGTGGTTGAGATGGTGCCACGTGGCACCATCTTGGCCATCCATCTTCTGTGTGTTGTAGATGGTGCCATGGATGTCGAGTTGGATCGATTTTCGTGTATTTAGGCTACAGTCATTGATCAGAACCCATCCGTGCGATTGGATTTGTCGTCTGAAGTGTAGATTGACACCATCTTTGCCCTTGATTTCTAAGCTTCCTCAGACTATATCTGGTGCTACAGATGTCCAATCGGTGTGATCTTGGAGTCATTGAACTCCAGTCATTGCCCTGATTAGATCTGTACGGTTGGATCCTCAGTCCAAGGCCCTAATTAAAAGTCACCCTATCCATGGCCATAAATGGAGATAATTACTATACAATTTGACCTAAATGCATGATGCTAATATGGTACTAAGAACAAGCATTAATAGACATTTTTGGCTATTTAGATGTATGCCCATCACACCCCCATGCCTATCTTTTGCTAGTCCCTAGCAAAAACTACATGCTATTTATAAAAGAATTAGGATTGGATTACACGGGCAGAAGTCATTTTCAACATTAAGAAATTTTTACTTAGGACTTGAACTTCAAAGACACAACAGCGGCCGGGTATCTACCAAAATGCAGACTGCCTCAAGCCCTCACCTTATTCAAAGAAGGATTTCTTTTTCTCTTTTTCTTGTTTTCTAATTTTTTTTTTTGGATTTTTGAGTTTAGGGTTTCAGAGCAGCTTTCTATGGCCACTCAGCCCACCTAAGACTCAATGAGAACCCTAAGTTCTAAGCATCTTTTTGTGAATGTGATAGACTCTTTGATTAGCAATCAGAACGGACTTCGAGTTTCTACGCCCCTAGGTCACCTTAAAAAGAATTCTACCTAAAGGTGTATCTATACGACTGGTAGCTTTCTCCCTACTTTCTTTTTTATGGGGTCAACACAAGGGTGAACCCAGTGTATATCTCCCTGGCTTATTCTACTTCTCTGCTTCTTCCTAAGTGTTTTGGAATTTTACGTGCATTTCTTATTCTGGGTTCTGGACAACCTACCCATGGGCTATTACCCACGATAACTTACCAGCCATACTCGTGCGGTGAAGTGTGGCATATTATTTTTTCGTTTCTTTTCTCCTTTTCTTTTTTTCATTTTCTTTTCTTTTTGGATTTTTTTTTTTAAGTAGGTGGCTTTCCTGATCTAAGATTTACCTAAAGGAAGTAGGAAAAGAATGGTCGTGTGACTGAGCTCTGGACAACCTACCTATGGGCTATTACCCACAATAACTTGCTAGTCATACCACCCTAGAAGGTTCATTAGCTACCCAATTTCCATAAAAACCATCAAAAAGCAAGTCGATGCAAATAGTGTGTAGATGCTTAGACTTAAAATCTACTCAAATTAGAGGGTGGGTTGATAAGTCATGTACTTATCACCCCAACTTATTTAATCCAATTGAAATAGAATTCAGGATGGTGAGAAATCGATAAACAAAACCACATTTTAGTGGATGCCCGGGCTGATTATGCCCAAAGAACTGAAGGGTCTTAGTGTTCAGATCCTACTGTATTATTTCCTAAGATTGAAAAGTCCTAATACCCAAGTATTCTCTCCTAATTCAATTTTTATTTTTATTTTTATTTTTATTTTTATTTTTATTTTTTTTATTTTATTTTATTTTTAATAAAGAAAAAAATAAGTAGAATTTACAAAACTCCACAGAGCTAACAAAATGATTCAGAAATGAATCCACCCCCATGCCTAGTTGATGCAATGTCCACACTGAGAATAAAAGACATGAAAGGAAGGGTAGAGTGTAGAAGATATCACCTGGATATGATGCTCGGGTCAGCTCTGAGTCAGATTGTACAACTGCTGACTTTAATGTCATTAGCTAGGTGAAGTCCAGCCAAAGAAGTCACAATGTGATTAGAGCAACCGTGTCTAGAGTGGGTTCTGGAATAATATGATTAAAAGGCTTCAGATGTTGACCGTTGACTTTAAAAGAATTACCCGTCTTTAGGTCAAAGATCTGAATAGTCCCATTTGGAAATATCTAATCGATGATGAACGGGTCGTTCCATTTTGACCTAAGTTTGCCAGGAAAGAGCTTAAGTCGAGAATCAAAGATCTAGACCTTCTGGTTCAGCTCAAAGTTCTTGTAGGATATTAGTTGGTCATGAAGAGCTTTGGTCCGAGCCTTGTAGATCTTGGCATTCTTGTATGCATCTTTTCTAAGCTCCTCCAACTCAGATAGTTGGAGTTTCTTGGTCTTTTCGGCTAAACTCAAATCCAAATTACATTGCTTGATTGCCCAGAATGCCCAATGTTCAATTTCTACAGGTAAATGGCACACCTTTCCATACACCAGATGAAATGGGGACATGCCGATAAGCATTTTGTATACCGTACGGTAAGTCAAAGAGCATCCTCAATCTTTTGAATCCAGTCTTTACAATCAAACCTAACCATTTTCTGAAGAATATTCTTGATCTCCTTATTGGAGATCTCGGCCTGTCCATTCATCTAGGGGTGGTACAGTGTGGAGATTCTATGATTTACCCCATATTTTTCCAGTAAATTACAGAACTGGGCATTAGTGAAGTGAGTACCACCATCGCTGATGATGGCCCTCGAAATCCCGAATCGACTGAAGATGTTCTTAACGAAATCGATGACCACTTTGTGGTCATTAGTTCGGGTCATCGACCCACTTGGACACATAATCAACAACAACGAGAATGTACTGGTGTCCAAATGAAGGGAGGAAGGGTCCCATGAAATCGATGCCCCAAACGTCGAAGATTTTGATGGGAAGAATCAAGTTTAGAGGCATCATGTCTCTCTTGGTTATGCTCCCAAGTGCCTGGCATCGAGAACATGACCTCGAGAATTCCTGGACATCCTTGAATAAAGACAGCCAATAGAATCTAGATTGCAAAATCTTTGCAGCCATCTTTTTCCTGTAGAAATGTCCACCACCATATATGCATGGCAGAACTCGAGTATACTTTTAAATTCATTCTCCGGAACACATTGGAGAATAACTTGATAAGAGACGATGTGGTACAGTTCAGAGTCATCCCAGAAGTAATATTTGGCCTTAAATTTGAGTCTATCTCGTTGTTGCTTGGTCCAATCCTGAGGAATTTGACCAACAACCAAATAATTTACGATGTTTGCAAACCATATAGTTTGGACACCTGATACTGCAAGGATAGTCTCGTTCGGAAAAGTATTAGCAATCGGAATAACTGAATGAGAAGAATCACTCAAAAGTCTCGAAAGATTATCCACCACCACATTCTATGCCCCAGATTTATCTTTGATTTCAAGATCGAATTCTTGAAGCAGAAGAATCCATCGAATAAGCTGTGGTTTGGCATCCTTTTTGGCCAAGAGATGTCTCAAGGCTGAGTGGTCAGTGTAAATTATGACGTGAGACCCTAAGAGATAATCCCTGAATTTCTCTAAAGTAAATACTACAGCTAGCAATTCCTTCTCAATAACAGTGTAATTCCTCTGGGCCTCATCTAGAGTTTTGCTAGCGTAGTAGATGATAGAGGGCCTCCTGTCGATCTTCTGACCCAAAATAGTCCCGACCATGTAATCAGAAGCGTCAATCATGATCTCAAATGGGACTGTCCAAACTGGTGGTTGCAACACCGGAGCACAAGTGACTACCATTTTAAGAAAATCAAATGCCCTATGGCATGATTCATTGAAATCAAACGGCGTATCTTTGGCGAGAAGGTTGCTCAGAGGGTGAGAAACCTTAGAGAAGTCCTTGATGAACCTCCTATAGAATCCCACATGACTAAGAAATGATCGAATTTGTTTAACAGATGTGGGAGGAGGAAGTTAGAGATAGCATCAACCTTAGCTTTGTCAACTTTAATTCCTCATTCAGAGATTACATGACCCAAGATGATGCCTTCTTGTGTCATGAAATGACTCTTTTCCCAGCTAAGGACCAATATTGTTTTGATGCATCTTTTAAGGATCATTTCAAGATTAGCCAGGCAAGAATCAAACGATTCTCCAAAAATAGAGAAATCATCCATGAAGACTTCCATAAACTCTCCCACCATGTCAGAAAATATAGCTAGCATACACCTTTGAAAAGTCGTAGGTGCATTGCATAAGCCAAATGGCATTCTACGGAAAGCAAAGGTTCCGTAGGGACAGATGAAAGTCATTTTTTCCTGATCCTTGGGATGGATAGGGACTTGATTAAATCCCAAGTAACTATCTAGGAAACGGAAGTACTTTTGCCTGGCTAGTCTTTCAAGGATTTGATCAATGAAGGGAAAAGGGAAATGATCTTTTTTCGTGGCTATGTTCAGCTTCCTATAATCAATACAGACCCTCAAAGAGGAAGCTGAACAGGTTGTGATAGATTCTCCTTTCTAATTAGTCTCAACGGTAATCCTAGCTTCCTTGGGAACAATTTGCATGGGACTTACCCAAGGACTATCTGAGATCGGATAAATGATTCCTGTGTCGAGCCACTTAATTATTTATTTCTTGACCACTTCTCGCATATTAGGGTTTAATCTCCTCTGCATTTGGCGAGAAGGATGGGATCCATCTTCCAAGAATATTCTATGATTGCAGTAAGATGGCTCAATCCCCCTAAGGTCATGTATGGTCCAACCAATTACCTCATTGTGTTCCTTTAGGACCTTGATCAGTTTAATCTCCTGCTCCTTAGTTAATCTAGCACTTGTAATCATAAGGAGCATCTTTTGAGGTCCTAAAAACTGATATTTTAAACTCTCAGGCAATGGTTTCAGTTCGAGCTGGGGTGGGTTTAGGATGAAAGGTAAGGATGATGCTGATGAAGATTCATCAAGAGGAAGAGGTTGAAAGTGAACAACATCAATAACCTCTTCAGAATGTGATGGGTTTGCCACAGAGGGTTGCAGGTCAGATTCATCAAAACAGGAGGAACTTTCAAATGCAAAAACCACCATACATGTTTCAATATTCAAGTTGTCATCCTCAAGTTCCACTATAAATCCATAATCGTCGAATTTGTTAACTGCCTTAAAAATATCCAATTTCAATCTCTGATCCCCAAAGGCAATTTCAATGCTACTGCTCTCATAGTTGATATTGGCCTTAGCGGTAGCCAGGAACAGATGCCCCAGAATGATGGGCGTGTTCCTTAAATTCTCAGGTGCATCCATGTCAACGACAAGGAAATCTACAGGAAACTAGAAGTCCTTAACCTTGACAATAACATCCTCAATAACACCTCTCAGATTTGTGATCGAACGGTCCACTAACTGCAGCATTACTGAGGTCGGCCGAAGTTCACCTAATCCGAACTTCTTGTAAAGAGAAGTTAGAATTAAGTTAATGGATGCACCTAGATCCAGAAGTGCCCTATCAAAGGTGTAATCTCCGATGACACAAGAAATTAAAGGAGCACCTGGATCTCTTTTTTCCTATGGAAGGTGATGCAGGATAACAGAACTAGCCTGCTCAGAGAGTACCACCTTCCTTGGAACAAATTCCCTTGACTTACTCTTCTTTATGCATAAATCCTTTAAAAATTTCATGTAAGCCGGTATTTGTTTGATAGCGTCGAGGAGCAGGATATTGATCTCGACATTCTTGAATATATTGAAGAGCTCCTCGTTACTATCAACAAGCTTCTTCCTAGGCTTAATCAAGAACTCAAGAAAAGGAACATGAGTCACATCTTCGGAATTAGGTTCCTGAGCCTTGATTTCTTCTTCAGAGTTCTTCTTTCTCTCCTCAGGCTCTCAAGGATTTGGCAGATCAGAATTGTGTGGTTGTGGATCCTGAGTTTGTTTTTCACTTCTCAAGGTAACTGAATTAGCAGATGCATATGGGTTTGGGTCTTGGGGAGGGTTTGGAAAGATTGGAGGGGCTTCATTAGCCAAAAACCTTTGATTTGAAGAAGAAATAGAGGAGGAAGGACCCTACTTAACCACCTGAGCAAGTGCATGCAGGTCCCTCTGATTCCCGTACCCTTGGGCTTGATTGCCCGGATTTTGGATTTTATGCGAGTTGGATACGGGTTGAGATGACAGAGATCTGGGTTGATGAGAATTAGCAATGAAGTCAGTTTGCAAGTTGTCCAACGAAGTTTTCATTTGCTGCATGAGCTGGAGCATAGATCCTTGCATTTCTACCATCTGTCGGTTCAAATCAACCTGCCCTATGGGTTGACGAGCATTCCAAGCTGGCTGATTGACCTGATTTGAGGGCAGCTGAGTGTAAACATGACCTTGACCCATTGGTCTTTGCGGAGCATTATTTTGGTCAGAATTGGGTCTACTGCCCTAGGTTCTTCCAGGAGAGGTTAGGGTGGTTCCCCCAACCAGGATTATAAGCATTGGAGTAAGGGTTGGACCTAACGTTGTCTTGTACATCATAGACATTCTCATAGGGTGAGGATGGAGAGAAAGAAAGGGAGGGATTAGAGAAAATGGGATCAAAGTCCCCAGTTTGGAACCCATGGGGTTCCGAATAATGCTAGCTCACAGGTTGAGTCGCATCTAGTTGATTCACAAACTCCCGTCCAGAAGGAGGTCTCCATGAATGGAATCCCAAATTCTAGGATTGAGTGGATCGAGAATTGTTCATTGAGTTTCCGGCCAACCACTTTTCCATCCTTTTGGTAACCAGGTCCACCTTATCCAGTTTATCGCAAATCAATTCCATATTGAATGAATGAGAATCGTGGACTTCATTAACATTCAATCTGGGTTGTTGGGATCGGTTAAAAGTATCCATGGAGGCATGAGTGATTGAATTTTCACTCATCTCCTTAAACAAATCATGCGCGCTATCTGTTTCTTTGTTGAGGAAATTGTCTTCGCAAGAAGCATCCACGTGATTTCTGAGTTGCTCAGTCAACCTATGGTAGAAGATCTGCACAAGCTGCCATTTCGGCACCTCATAGTATGGACACTTCCACAATAAGTCCTGGAATCGCTCCCAGGCAACATGAAATTGCTCCCACGGCCACTAGGTGAAGGTAGTAATTGCCCGTCTCAGAGCATTGGTACATCCGACAGGGCAAAGTTTGTTTAGGAAAGCTGATTTTAGATCACTCTATGTCGCGATCGGCCTTCCTATGGTCCTATATCAATGAGCAACTTTATCCCTAAGAGAGTGGGGAAAGTGCCTCATGATCATCTGCTCTTCATTCACGTTTTGTGCTTTGGTGGTCTGGACTAAAGTGGTCAAGTAATCCAAATGATGAAACGGGTCATCAGAGCCAAGCCCATGGAAATGTTTGATCAGGCTTGACACCTGGGGCTTGATTTCAACGTCTCCAGCTGGAATCTAGACACCGGGACGTTCCCCGTAATTTGAAGGATCACAAAAATCCTTCAAAGGTGAGCACCCTACATTCTCTGGAACTATTCTTGCATTCTCTACATTTGTTCCAGCTACCTTTAAAACATCTCCTTTGATTCTGATGCAGAGGAGGTTGTTGATCGGCCATGGGATCAATTTGGCCAAAATTCAATCTATGCCTCTAGAATGATCTAATGGTTCTTCCAATCGGAGATTCAATGATCTCCTTCCAAGCATAAACTAGAAAGAGGTCAGAAGGACTGGGGATAAGGACCCTGCAGCACAACAAAACAAGCCTATCCTTAAGTTGGGTAGACTAAGAATCTACAGACTCTCAGAATCCGTCTTAAGATTATAGAAGATTTACTCTGCTTGTATCTAGCCAATCCAACCAGTTAGGAGGGACTAGGGAGAAGGTTCTTCCTTCAACTTGCACCTCTGGTTCCTAGTGTACCCCCTAGCCGCGATCGTTTGATTCTGCTTCCCTAGCTAGACATCAGATTGACTAGTACAAGCAGGTTAATTGTAAACAATCTCAGTCTAGTCCCCGAAGAGCGAATTAGTCCTTAAGGCCAATGTCTATTTGATTTTATTTAGGCTTAGGATTGTCATGCTTATGGAATGTGGTGGCCCTTAAAAATGGGTTGTGCCCTTAATGATCGATTGAATATGTGTGAGTGCGTGTACAACCAGAGTTTTCAAGCAAGATTATTTGGATGAATGGATTTTAAGGTTCAAATCTTGCTTAAGTAGCTTTTAGAGTTTAGAATTAAGTGAGTTGAATCAAGCTTCAGAGGCAAACCAAATGTTCAAACATGAGTAAAGATCTTTTCCTTTTGCAATCAAAAAGTAAAGTGGAGTGCCTGGTATTAACCTAAATTGTAAACACTAAGGGGAAGTGTTATAGCATTGTAGCATAGTCAGTTATTACCAACATTTCAAATATATAAATTTTTTACTCGGAAAATAAAAGAGTTCCCGAGGTCGAACTCAGGGAGCAAGTTGTATTCTAGAGATATACATGCTTCTTTTACAAAATAAAGAAAGAGAGAGAAAGAATTTGTTGTCTTTTCTTCTTTTCTCTTTGCTTCTCCTCGTCTCAGATCTTCTGTTATCCTCTTCTTCTTTATCTGCAGTGGTGATGTTCTTCTTCTGCAGTGGTGATGTTCTTCTTCTTCTTTCAGCTGTTCCTGCTCTACCTTTTTCTTCTGCAGATCGGTCCTGCTCTTCTTCTTTTCCTTTCTTCAGATCTTCTTCTCTTTTTCTTCTTCTTTCAGTTCTTCCCTTGTTCTTTTGTGTTCTCCTCTGCCTCGCCTTCTTCTGTTGTTCTTCAGATCTCCTTCTTTCTTCTTTTCTTTTTCCAGTCAGGACGTCGTCTGATTTTCCAATCAGACGACTTAAACTGCTTGTTGCTACAGTGTCTCCCTCAGCTTCCTTCTTCTTCCGCGGTCCTTCTTCTTCACCTGTGCCTGCACACTTCAGAGTTTACATCAGAGGACAAAACCTACTCTACCCTCCCCCCCCGCGTCTCTCTCTCTCTGAAACCACTCTTGGGAAAGCTCTCCCAGAGCTGCCGGGTAGTCGGGTACGGGTCGCGCCCGGGTCCAGGCCCACCGGCGTGCGTGGTGGGCGAGGAGTGCAGGTCAGTCTAAGTCGGGTCGGGTCAGATCCGCGGGGCGTGAGCGCGGACGAGACCGGGTAACCGGGCGGGTGAAGGGGACCTCACCCCGTGTGTTGAGGCAGTAAGGCTTATTCACAAAATCAATTTAAACGGTGAAAGAGTTGTGAGGCTTACCGATGTGGGACTAAACGGAGGCCTCTCCTCGCGTGCGCCTGCTGGAAGACCGCGACCTTGCTTCTGCAGCTGCAGCTTCGATTTGCATCGGTTGCTGGCTGGTTGCCTTCGCAGGAATCCCCGTAATCCGCAGCAGCTGGAGACCTGGAGTCCTCAAGCCTGGAGCGCGGGAGAAGCTGCTTCAATGTGGCGTTAATGGCGGTCGAGCCTCAGAACCTGTCGGACACGAATATGGCCTCTCAGCCTGATCAAACTACTGGGGAACCTTCGCCGTGGCACGGCGAAGGTGTGGAGCTGTGCGGCAAGCCGCAAGGTGGTGTCTGGCGGCAGCCCTAGGTTGGACTGCAACCGGAGAAATGGGTTTGTTTGGGGGAGCGTTACGGAGGTGTGGAGTGGCAGTGGAGGGGTGGGGGGTGCTCAGTGTGATGAGGCGGAGGTTCGGTGAGGGTCGGCGAGGCGTGTGAGGCTGTGGAGCGATGGGGGTATCTCGCCGGAGGGTGGTCGGAGACGAAGGGGGTGACGATGGTCAGGGTCGGTCGAGGGCTTAATTGAACAGATTGAAACCGGGGAAAGAAAGAGGAGAGGAAGGGAAGTAGTTCTAACTTACTTGCAGGGACGAAGGGGGAGCAGCAGGGCGACAGTCGTATCGACTGTCGCCGGAGAAGAAGATGCCCAGGGGAAGGGGCGGCGGCGAGCAGAGAGTCGGAGAGGCGCCAGCTGGGTGCGGCGTGGCGTGGGAAGAGCAGGGGAAGAAGTCTCTGCTGCTGGTATTGTGGCAGAGCGAAGAGGAGGAGGAGAACCGCCGGAGCTGGTGAGTGTCTGCCGGAGTGAGAAGAGAGGAAAGTTGGGGGTTTTCTCCGTCAGATCCGAGCTGCCCAGGTCGGTGGAGCGACGGGGGGTATTTACAGGGATCAAAACAGGGAGGAAGGCGGAGGGAGACGACGTGTCTCCCTCGCCGGAGGATGGCCGGAGACGAAAACCCATACCGTCCATGCGTTCGCACGGCCGGTATGGTGGGCTACAGCGACCAGGGGGGTGTCCCTGCGACGGCTGACGACGTAGGGCACCCCCGGTTGACTTGCCAGCCCCTCCCCTTCACCCTACGCGGCGCCATGCTCCGCGCAAGGTCGCCGGAGCATGGTGCTGGCAGGTTTTGCAGGGGGGACCTGAACGCAAAGAACGAAGGAGAGTTAGGGGCCAAAATGCGAGGGTTCAAAAGTTGAGGGCCAAAAAGTAAATATATGAGGACCAAAGTGTAAAGTTGGTCAAGGAGGTTTCTTCTTAGGCTCAAGTTTTTATACATGACTAATTAGGACCTAAGGAATCTGATGGTGAATTTCATTTCTATATTAAACCTTGTTTGACCGGTCAATTTATGCGAAAACCCAAATTAAGTTATTAATTGGGCATGGTTCTCAAAGTAGGTCAAAAGGGGTTCTGAAGGCCAAATTGAAGGTTCTAAACCCTAGAAATTATTTTTCTATGAATTTTAGAGGGTTTATTCTATTTTTACTTTGCCTCGAACCTCGTGAATTGAAGTGGGTTGTTTTAGGGTTACAGATTATCATTTAGTTTCTTGGAATTGCTGTAGCCCTTGCTAGATTATCTCATCCCACTTTTATTCTTATTAAGTTGCTTTGACCTATGTTTGGGCCCTGAATTACCCTGTATGCAGATT
Source organism: Thalassia testudinum (assembly GCA_037157565.1). Lineage (NCBI taxonomy): Eukaryota > Viridiplantae > Streptophyta > Magnoliopsida > Alismatales > Hydrocharitaceae > Thalassia > Thalassia testudinum. Next base: position 4,556,816 of record JAZHRO010000080.1, read on the forward strand.
ATACTGGTAAAATTGCATTTTTACCCCTTATGACTTGTTTTCTCCTTAAACTCAGAATTCTCTGAATTAAGCCTTTCCTTGAGTTATGTAGGAGCTTTTATCCTTTGTATTAGGTCAAAATGAGCTAGTTATGGCTCATGATGAGGTTCTCATCATACCCCCATGCCTAGCCTTTGCTAGTCCCTTAGCAAAAACTTAAGGTTTCAACCCTTGTTCTAGACCATGAAGTTTTTAATAGTTTTAGATAAGTGCCCTATTTTATTTGAGCATAGATTAGGTTAGAATGCTGACCATAGGCCTAAATGGTACTCTAGTACCAATCAAGATCCAAATCTGTCTAGCCTTAGCCTCAGTCTTTAGCAAAGGTTTTTAAGGTCCACAAGAACTAACCTAAGGTTTATTGGACTTTGTGGTTAAAGCACCCGTGCTTGAAATGATTTTAGCCCTGGCTCAGTTCGCAGTGCGTTTTGTAAGAGAGATAGAAAGTATTTCTGTTTGGAGAGTTTTCTCTCTCTTTTTCTTTTTAGTTCTAGCCTAGGATTGGCTTTTCAACACGGTCTGTATCAGATTCCTTACTCCCATCATCAATCCTCAAGGGTTCCTGGCGATCGATGCTTCGAGATAGCACCGCCCATGGCAACCCCCGGAACCCTGGCTAATGAGATTTCGAGATAATCCCATCCATGGTGTTCCGTGGCCGAATCCAGACCCTGGCAATTGACACTTCGAGATAATGCCATCCATGGAATCTGAACCAGCAGAGTGCTTACATGCCCCCAGTAGGATATGTAAATATCCTAAGAGACAAGCACCGAGGAGATGATATTTTGTTACGCATCTTCGAGGGGATTTCCTGCCTCTCCGCGCTGGGAACTCGTCCAAATCAACTTGTGTTGATCGGCCGCTCCTATTCTAGGTGTTCTTTTCAGAATTTTGCGACGCTTCTGCATGATTCTGATTTTTACGCTTACTGAACCAGGCTGTGTGTGAGGTTAGGGTGCTTAGGTTACTGAGTCCCGTAAACAAAAAATTAGTTAACGAGGCCAAATACTCCCTAAGCCTTAGGCCTAATACTTCAGCTTTTCATTTTCCTCAACCTCTTGAGGAGTGTCCAGATCTTAATGGGTACTAAGAGTCTATTCAAGAATGCCTAAGGTTTGCATTCTTACTAATCTCATTGTGCACTTTTCAGTTATTTTCTTGAATGAGGTCTAGAACTTAGGTTAATTCCTTAGTTCCTTACTAATGACTATCACCTTTTCTCATAATTTTGTGCTCCTTTTTCATTTTGTTTCTTTTCTCCTTCACAAAATTTCCTTCTCTTTTCCTCTTATTCTTTTTCGAAAAATTTTTAATTTTTATGGTGTTTTTGGCATATGTGAATTTTTTTGTTTGAAACCTTTTCTTACAAGTTTTGCACTTTCATACCCCCCCCATGCCTAAGATTTGCAATGTCCTCATTGTAACCTAGGGGGTCTTAGTTCATTCCTTAAGACAGAAATTTGGATGAGTGGATGGGTCGGGTTGAATTTTTGCGGACGATTTCAAATCCCAGATGCAAGCATCTGAGTTGGGGTCGGCTGTCTACAAGGGTGAACTTCGAGTGCAAAAAGGTGTCAGAACAAGTTTCAGGTTTTCAAAGAGAATGACGGGCTGCCTCCCGTTAAGTGCTGAGTTTTACGCCATCGGCTAGGCGCAATAAGCTCAAGGGGAAAGGAGGATATAAGATGCCTCAGCCAAATCAGTAGAAGTTACATCAATGAACGGCTTGAGTCTCTAACCGTTCACGATGAAAGGTTCAGAATCATGGCTGAGTGGACTAATTTCGATTGCTCCATTTCCAAAAACCTGTCGGACCAAATATCGTCCGACCCACTTGGATCTCAGATTTCCTGGGAAGAGTTTTAGTCGGGCATCAAAGAGTAGGACCTTTTGACCAGGATGAAAGATCTTTCTCGAGATGTGTTTGTCGTGGAAGGCTTTAACCCGCTCCTTGTAGATTTGCGAGTTCTCGTACGCGTCTAGGCGTAATTCATCGATCTCGCTGATTTGGAGTTTTCTGTGGGTCCCAGCCTTGGAAAGATCTAGATTACAGTTCCGTACTGCCCAATAGGCTTTATGCTCCAGTTCTACGGGAAGGTGGCATGCCTTTCCGTACACCAGTCTAAAGGGAGACATGCCCAATTGGGTCTTGTGGGCGGTCCTATAGGCCCACAATGCTTCCGGAAGTCGGGACGACCAGTCCTTCCTGTCAGGTCGAACAGTGACTTGCAGGATTTTCTTGATCTCCCGATTAGACAGCTCAGCTAGACCATTAGTTTGGGGGTGGTAAGGAGTAGAGATTCGGTGAGACACCCCGTATTTGGTCATTAGTGACCTAAACTGAGCATTTGTGAAATGGGTCCCCCCATCAGAGATTATTGCACGAGGAATCCCGAACCTTGAGAAAATGTGTTGATGAATGAATTTGAGAATGATTTTGTGATCACAGGTTCGGGTCGGCATGGCTTCAATCCATTTGGACACGTAGTCCACAGCCAACAGAATGTATTCGAAACCATCCGAAACAGGAAAGGGGCCCATAAAATCAATCCCCCAAACATCAAAGATTTCGCATACTAGAATCGGTTGCATAGGCATCATGTCGCGATGGCTCATGTTGCCCAAAGTCTGGCAACGACTGCATGCCTTGCAGTGATTGTATGCGTCTTTGAACAGTGTAGGCCAGTAAAAGCCGCACTGGAGGACTTTTGATGCGATTTTATGCCCGGCAAAATGGCCACCGCATGCCTGGTCATGGCAGAAAGAGAGGATATTGTTGAATTCCCCTTCCGGGACACATCTCCGGATGATCTGATCGGCACCTATGCGGAAGAGGTACGGGTCTTCCCAAATGTAATACTTGGCATCGGAGCGTAATTTGTCTTTCTTGGCCTTCGGCCAATCGGACGGGATCTGATGAGATGCCAAGTAATTTACTACATTAGCAAACCATGGAAGGCTAGTACCAATAGTCAGCAGGTGCTCATCGGGAAAATGCTCAGTGATGGGTCCGGAAGGGTCAATTATTTCAGAAGGAAGACGGGATAAGTGATCAGCTACCACGTTTTGCTTTCCCGCTTTGTCGCGAATCTCAAGGTCAAATTCTTGCAACAGCAAGATCCATCGGATTAATCGAGGTTTCGCGTCCTTCTTTGCAAGGAGATGCCTCACAGCTGTGTGATCTGAGTATATGATGACACGGGAACCCAGAAGGTACGATCTGAACTTTTCTAGGGCAAATACTACAGCTAGTAGCTCTTTCTCAGTAACCGTATAGTTACGCTGAGCCTCATCGAGTGTTTTGCTGGTGTAGTAAATGACCACAGGTTTCTTGTCAATTTTCTGTCCCAAAACCGCTCCTACAGCGAAGTCGGATGCATCACACATGATCTCAAAGGGTTGAGACCAATCAGGGGACTATAGGATCGGGGCTTGGGTGACTCGGTCACGTTGGATTTCAAATGCTTGAGTGCATTCCTTGGAAATTTCGAAGGGAACATCCTTGGAGAGAAGAGTGGTCAGGGGGCGTGCGATTTTTGAAAAATCAGGGATAAATCGTCGATAAAAACCGACATGCCCTAAAAAGGATCGGATGTCCCTGATCGAGCTAGGCATAGGAAGGTGAGAAATCAGATTAACCTTAGCTCGATCCACTTGGATACCTTTCTCCGAAATTGAGTGTCCCAGGACAATTCCCTCAGGCACCATGAAATGGCTCTTTTCCCAGGAAAGAACCAAATTCACATCGATGCACCGCCTGAGTATCTGGACCAAGTGTTGGAGGCAATCGTCGAATGATGCTCCGAAAACTGAAAAGTCATCCATGAAGACTTCCAGATAATCACCTACCATATCTGAGAATATGGCAAGCATGCATCGTTGAAAAGTAGCGGGTGCATTGCAAAGACCGAAAGGCATCCTTCGGAAAGCGTATGTTCCGAAGGGGCAGGTGAACGTGGTCTTTTCTTGGTCCTTAGGATGGATTGCCACCTGGTTATAACCGGAGTACCCGTCAAGAAAGCAGAAGAACCTATTTCCCGCTAGTTTTTCGAGAATTTGATCAATGAAGGGTAGTGGGAAATGATCCTTCTTCGTGGAGGAATTGAGTCGGCGGTAATCTATACAGACTCTCCACGAGTTGGCTAATCGGGTAGGAATGATTTCTCCGGTCTCAGTCGTTATAGTGGTGAGTCCTGCCTTCTTGGGCACGACCTGAATTGGGCTCACCCAACGACTATTGGAGATCGGGTAGATGATTCCGGCATCTAACCACTTGATGATCTCCGTTTTCACGACCTCCTGCAGATTGGGGTTTAAGCGTCTCTGCATTTCACGAGAAGGTCGTGTGCCCTCTTCTGAATAGATATGATGAGTACAATAAGAGGGACTTATTCCAGTCAAATCATCGAGAGTCCATCCGATGGCTCTGCGATGTTGCTGGAGGACAATAATCAGACGGGATTCCTGTTCAGGACTGAGGTTGGAATTGATAATCACAGGAAGGGTCTGATTAGAACCCAAAAAGACGTATTTCAAGTGAGCAGGAAGGGGTTTCAGTTCGAGGATGGGGTTTTCAGCAGTAGCGGGTGGTTCAGTATAGATGTGAGGTTCAAGGGTGGGAGTTACTGGGTTGTTCATATCTGGATTCGACTCCTCTGTTTGCAGGTCAAGATCCTTCTGTGCTTGATGAGGCATAATCGAGTCATTCTGGAGGTGTGATTCATCAACCAAAGTCTTGATGTCACAAATTTGTTCGATGACGCCGCAATTAATTCCTTGTTGGGCCTTAAATATATCAATTTTCAGTGTTTGATCTCCAAACTTAAGCTCTATTTGGCCCTCCTCACAGCTGATGTTGGCTCTAGCAGTAGCCAAGAAAGGTCTCCCTAGAATGATTGGTGTATCCCTAGGGTTCTCAGGTGCATCCATATCTAAGACTATAAAGTCCACTGGAAAATAGAAATCCCGCACTCTTACGATAACATCCTCGAGAATCCCTTTTGGTGACTTTATAGATCGATCTGCTAATTGTAATGTCACCTCGGTTGGTTTTAGCTCAGATTCTTCTAGATGGTCAAGTAAGGATGTGGGTATCAGGTTTATGGATGCACCCAAGTCTAACAATGCTCTATCAAATTGGGTACCACCTATCTTACAGGAAATCAGGGGAGTCCCAGGATCTTTTGCCTTGGGTGGGAGTCTACTAAGGATTACAGAGCTGGCTTGCTCTGACAGAACAATTGGGCTCCCTCCCTTGGTTCGCGGCTTACGCTGGGGTGTACATATATTCTTTAGAAATCGTGCGTAAGCTGGTACGTGCCGGATTGCATCCATCAAGGGGATGTTTATGTGGACCTGCTCAAAGAGCTTGACCAGGTCCTCCTCAGGGGCCACGGGTTTGGTGGTCTTCTTTCCCTTGGTCAAGGCCTCGGGAAACGGGATCTTGGTTGGTTCTTCTAGGATAGGTTCAGGTTGTGGATCCGGAACAGCGGTATCTTGGATAACTATCCTAGGGTCATGGTTATCAGGCTTGGAGTGGTTTGGATGATGCGGGTCTTGAGTTGTTTTACCACTACGTGTTGTTACAGAATTTAATCCGGCCTGATTTTGGTTTGGGTTTGGTAAGAGGGGTGGCTGCTGCTGAAATCCCACATAAGAAGTTGAGGCTTCCATCTCGTCTGGAGATGGAGCAGTAGGGGCCTGATAAATCCATTGAGCGTGGCCTAAATTTGGATTCATAACGCGCTTCTGGGTTGGCACGTTATTTGGGTTAGGAAGAGGTTGGGAAGGGAGTGTGCCTGGCTGGCGAGAATTTGCCAACTGGGCCAGTTGAGTTTTAACTTCTGTAAGCTCGTCCTTGTGCTGTTTTTGAATAGCCGCATTCGTTTTTTGAATGTCAGCCAGAGTCTGAAGGATTAGGGACATTTGATCCTGATTTGGCCCTGATAGATAAGTAGGGTTGGGCCGAGGCTGAGGCAGCTGGTAATGACGAGAGGGCTGTGGGCGGGACTGAAAAGGTGGTCTTTGGGTTTGGAAATTTCCCGCCCACTGAAAATTGGGATGGTTTCGCCATCCAGGGTTGTAAGTGTTGGAGAATGGGTCGTTTTGGATGGCGTTGAGGTCCTCGCAGGTCTGAGGAACCTCCTGAGAATCAGGGAAAGGGGGAATGGAGTTCCCCCGGCTGGTGTAGAAAGGATCGGATGATCCTCCGATCCAAGAATCAGATGGGGATGGATATGGATCCATCCCAGGGGAAGATCGGTGGAGGATGCTTTGCACAGTCTCCTGTGTGGAAGGAGGTTGTGCAAAGGAGTTACGCGCGGAGGTGGCTCGCTGCAAGTGCTGAGTCAGCTCATCCACCTTCTTTTCAATGATTGAGACCTTGTCCAATCGACTGGCCATTAATTCCAGGTCGACTGATGCGGACAGGCCCTGCGTCTCATGTGCTCCCTTAAGATTCGTCGCTGCGCGGGTATTCGTCCTGTCGAATAATCCCATGGAGTCATTGTTGATGGAGTTCTCGCACATGTTTTCGAGAATCTCCCATACGGTGTCTTCATGTTGACCCATGATGTTTCCTCCGCAAGTTGCATTGACGAAAAGGCGGATGTCCTCACGGAGTCCCTGGTAAAAAGATTGGACTTGTTCCCATTTAGGAACTCCGTGATGGGGGCACTTCCTCATGAGATCCTGAAAACGATCCCATGCCTCATGGAGAGGTTCTCCTGATTGTTGAGTGAAGTGTGTAATCTAATGGCGCAAGGCGTTGGTCCGACCAACGGGAAAAAACTTTTTCAAAAACTCGGATTGAAGTTCTTCCCAAGTGTTGATCGGCCGGGTCTGAGTTTGATACCAATGGGCGGCCTTGTCCATAAGAGAAAAGGAGAACATCTTCATGAGAAGAATATCCCGATTTTGCGCATCTGATCCAAAAGTGTGGGCCAGATGCTTTAGCTGTTTGATGTGCTGGAAGGGATCTTCAGAATTAAGCCCATGGAATTTAGGTATAGCATGAATCATGTTGGGCTTTAATTCGGAATCAGGTCCTCCAGTCGGGATTCTGACTCGAGGCTCAATGGCCACCGCAGCAGGATTGTAGTGGTCCCGCATCATAGGACGCTGTGGTGGGTGCACGAAGTTTTGGAAGAGGTCATTGAGTCGCTGGAGCTGGTGTTCCAGATTATTTTCTTCCTCAACTGGCTGAGCCATGATGGGGGAAGAAGAAGAACTTGGTTCTGAATCAGAAGAGAGAATAATGTGAGGGTGTTGCTGCATAAACACGGGCGTCGAGGCTTGGCCTTGACGAGAGCGAATTTCTAAAGGAGGTCTTAAGGGTGGTCTTAGGGACCTCCTTCCGTACATTCACTGTTGGAAGAGGTAAGTTTAGAAGGTGCTGGACCCAATCAAGGCACCCAAAAAATGTGTTGGGTGGCTATAGAGGTGCGGGGTAGATGGACCCCTTGATCAGAAAGATCGTCCACCTGAGAATTACCTGGGCAGCCAGAGAGGGAGAGTCCCGCAAAGACCCCTACACGGTAAAGCGTCCCCACGGGTTACAGGGTTTCCCCCACCCGACCTCTCTTGTCACTGCGGTTCCAGGTAGACCAGAATGGGGATCTTGACCTCTTAAGTCTACCAATTTTAAGATCAGGGTGCTTAAGGTTTCACTTGAACTTTAGTCTTTTAAGTGCAAAGAGTGACCTAATTTAAGGTTGGTTGACCCAAGGGGTCAACTTTACCTCTTGTTTTCTTTGAGAGCTTTTAGGTCTTGTCTTTTAGGGTTCAAGTGTTTAGAGAGCCAATTGTTTTAGGTTTTCTTTTGAATAGGTATTTTCAATCAATGGTTTAGGCACACTTCTTTTGGATTTTCTCCATTCTTGATTTAAGTAGTGTGTCTCTAAAACCCTAATGTTGAATCTTATGTTGGCTCTACTTGGTCCAGTTAGTTCTCTGTTGGGTAATTAGGGCTCAAGCAAGAATGTGTTAGCCCTTAAATACCCTTAATAGTGTGCAGGACTAGTGAGTTGAAAACATGCAACTCTTTATTGTTACTAAGTATGGAAGACAGGTTAGCCCTATATTACTTGTTCTTTTCTTTTCTTCCTCTTTAGAGTTTAGGGGTTAATAGCGAGAGGAAAAATTTACCTGTCCTCGGAGTGGTTGTCGTGCGGTTGCTTGTCTTCTTGATTTCCTGTAGTTTCCTGCACAAAAGAGAGGAGATTATCAGAAATTAAAAAGAAACATGAATGTTTACCTCTAGAATAGCCGTTGCTCCCCGGCAACGGCGCCAAAATGAGACGTTGTGACAACCGGGTTTTATTGTTATAGCATTGTAGCATAGCCAGTTATTACCAACATTTCAAATATATAAATTTTTTACTCGGAAAATAAAAGAGTTCCCGAGGTCGAACTCAGGGAGCAAGTTGTATTCTAGAGATATACATGTTTCTTTTACAAAATAAAGAAAGAGAGAGAAAGAATTTGTTGTCTTTTCTTCTTTTCTCTTTGCTTCTCCTCATCTCAGATCTTCTGTTATCCTCTTCTTCTTTATCTGCAGTGGTGATGTTCTTCTTCTGCAGTGGTGATGTTCTTCTTCTTCTTTCAGCTGTTCCTGCTCTACCTTTTTCTTCTGCAGATCGGTCCTGCTCTTCTTCTTTTCCTTTCTTCAGATCTTCTTCTCTTTTTCTTCTTCTTTCAGTTCTTCCCTTGTTCTTTTGTGTTCTCCTATGCCTCGCCTTCTTCTGTTGTTCTTCAGATCTCCTTCTTTCTTCTTTTCTTTTTCCAGTCAGGACGTCGTCCCTCCTTCTTTCTTCCTTTCCCTTCAGGACGTCGTCTGATTTTCCAATCAGACGACTTAAACTGCTTGTTGCTACAGTGTCTCCCTCAGCTTCCTTCTTCTTCCGCGGTCCTTCTTCTTCACCTGTGCCTGCACACTTCAGAGTTTACATCAGAGGACAAAACCTACTCTACCCTCCCCCCCCGCGTCTCTCTCTCTCTCTGAAACCACTCTTGGGAAAGCTCTCCCAGAGCTGCCGGGTAGTCGGGTACGGGTCGCGCCCGGGTCCAGGCCCACCGGCGTGCGTGGTGGGCGAGGAGTGCAGGTCAGTCTAAGTCGGGTCGGGTCAGATCCGCGGGGCGTGAGCGCGGACGAGACCGGGTAACCGGGCGGGTGAAGGGGACCTCACCCCGTGTGCTGAGGCAGTAAGGCTTATTCACAAAATCAATTTAAACGGTGAAAGAGTTGTGAGGCTTACCGATGTGGGACTAAACGGAGGCCTCTCCTCGCGTGCGCCTGCTGGAAGACCGCGGCCTTGCTTCTGCAGCTGCAGCTTCGATTTGCGTCGGTTGCTGGTTGGCTGCCTTCGCAGGAATCCCCGTAATCCGCAGCAGCTGGAGACTTGGTGTCCTCAAGCCTGGAGCGCGGGAGAAGCTGCTTCAATGTGGCGTTAATGGCGGTCGAGCCTCAGAACCTGTCGGACACGAATATGGCCTCTCGGCCTGATCAAACTACTAGGGAACCTTCGCCGTGGCACGGCGAAGGTGTGGAGCTGTGCGGCAAGCCGCAAGGTGGTGTCTGGCGGCAGCCCTAGGTTGGACTGCAACCGGAGAAATGGGTTTGTTTGGGGGAGCGTTACGGAGGTGTGGAGTGGCAGTGGAGGGGTGGGGGTGCTCAGTGTGATGAGGCGGAGGTTCGGTGAGGGTCGGCGAGGCGTGTGAGGCTGTGGAGCGATGGGGGTATCTCGCCGGAGGGTGGCCGGAGACGAAGGGGGTGACGATGGTCAAGGTCGGTCGAGGGCTTAATTGAACAGATTGAAACCGGGCAAAGAAAGAGGAGAGGAAGGAAGTAGTTCAAACTTACTTGCAGGGACGAAGGGGGAGCAGCAGGGCGACAGTCGTATCGACTGTCGCCGGAGAAGAAGATGCCCAGGGGAAGGGGCGGCGGCGAGCAGAGAGTCGGAGAGGCGCCAGCTGGGTGCGGCGTGGCGCGGGAAGAGCAGGGGAAGAAGTCTCTGCTGCTGGTATTGCGGCAGAGCGAAGAGGAGGAGGAGAACCGCCGGAGCTGGTGAGCGTCTGCCGGAGTGAGAAGAGAGGAAAGTTGGGGGTTTTCTCCGTCAGATCCGAGCTGCCCAGGTCGGTGGAGCAACGGGGGGTATTTATAGGGATCAAAACAGGGAGGAAGGCGGAGGGAGACGACGTGTCTCCCTCGCCGGAGGATGGCCGGAGACGAAAACCCATACCGTCCATGCGTTCGCACGGGCGGTATGGTGGGCTACAGCGACCAGGGGGGTGTCCCTGCGACGGCTGACGACGCAGGGCACCCCCGGTTGACTTGCCAGCCCCTCCCCCTCACCCTGTGCGGCGCCATGCTCCGCGCAAGGTCGCCGGAGCATGGTGCTGGCAGGTTTTGTAGGGGGGACCTGAACGCAAAGAACGAAGGAGAGTTAGGGGCCAAAATGCGAGGGTTCAAAAGTTGAGGGCCTAAAAGTAAATATATGAGGACCAAAGTGTAAAGTTGGTCAAGGAGGTTTCTTCTTAGGCTCAAGTTTTTATACATGACTAATTAGGACCTAAGGAATCTGATGGTGAATTTCATTTCTATATTAAACCTTGTTTGACCAGTCAATTTATGCGAAAACCCAAATTAAGTTATTAATTGGGCATGGTTCTCAAAGTAGGTCAAAAGGGGTTCTGAAGGCCAAATTGAAGGTTCTAAACCCTAGAAATTATTTTTCTATGAATTTTAGAGGGTTTATTCTATTTTTACTTTGCCTCGAACCTCGTGAATTGAAGTGGGTTGTTTTAGGGTTACAGATTATCATTTAGTTTCTTGGAATTGCTGTAGCCCTTGCTAGATCATCTCATCCCACTTTTATTCTTATTAAGTTGCTTTGACCTATGTTTGGGCCCTGAATTACCCTGTATGCAGATTATACTGGTAAAATTGCATTTTTACCCCTTATGACTTATTTTCTCCTTAAACTCAGAATTCTCTGAGTTAAGCCTTTCCTTGAGTTATGTAGGAGCTTTTATCCTTTGTATTAGGTCAAAATGAGCTAGTTATGGCTCATGATGAGGTTCTCATCAGGAAGCTACTTGATGAGTTGATTTTAAAATGAAGTGGTGTGGCCTAAACAACTCAAACAATTGGCCGAAATGCACCATTGAGTTTGGCTCACAAGATGATTAACCTAGGTTGATTTCTACTCTCTTATGTGTTGATTTGCGTGTACCAATTCCACAGGTCGGAATCCTAGTTGAGTAGATAAAAATCAAGTTAAGTAATGTGCCTTGAATGTGGGTGTATGTAGTGTGTATGTTGATTTATCCCATAAGAAGTATCTTTTTGTTTTTTTTTTCTTAATGAAGGTGAGATGAGTGGAAGTGGAAATCAAAGCATCCAAACTAATCCTAGGGTTTATGAGAACACCTAGGTTAATTGGGGTTTGATTAAGGTTGTGGAATGAAATCTATGGATGGGGGAAGAATGGGGAGCACTTACAGTTGTCTTCAACTATACTTTACTCCGATCTACCACTCGAAGATTCCCTGTTGAGGTACCAGCAAAACAATAGAAGAGAAATAAAGCAAGTTAAAAAATAAAAAATGTTCAAGAAATGCTGAAAGAAAATCAAGAATCGTTGCCTCCCGGCAATAGCGCCAAAATGTTAAAGCGGAAAACTACGCGATTGGAGTTGGATTTGAAAACTCGTCGTTGTAGTTTGATTTGCGAAGTAATTTGTCAACAGATAAAATTTAACTGAAATTTGTAATGAAATTATGGGTCAAACATAGGGAGGCTACGTCGATCTAAAATTCACGATTATATTTTTTTCTATTTTTGTTTAAAAGTGAGATAATCATAATGGAACTGATATTAACACTAAGGGAGAGAGAAAGAACAATCACTTGATTTATGAATAATGTTTTTATAGTTAGAAAGCGAGGAATGATTACAACTAGAAAGCAAGAAACGATTACAGTTAGAAAGCGGAAAATTCTATTCTAGAAGGTGATAAAAAGAAGGGAGAGAGATGTTATCCTCCTCGACGATTGCTTAGAGGATGAGCCGGATGGAGAGACACTTGGAAGACGGAGGATAGGATGGGAAGAAAGAGGACAAAGCAGGAAGAAGCAGGAATGAGGCAGAACGTCATCATCGTTGCGAGATCCACTTCCAAAATGGGGACGAGAAAACTTTGGATTTGGATCTAAAGGAGCATCCCGGGTGTGGGACAAGCTTCTCTAGAACTTTGGAGAGGGAGAGAGGTGAAGGAAGGGATGAGAATTTCATAGGGTAGGGGTCTCCTTTTATAGTTGCACGGATTGGGGGCAATTTGGTCATTACATATTCAAAACATTAAATGAGGGGGTTTTTAGTGATGGATTTAAGCATCACTAAAGACCCCACATCGCTGCAACCCTGCGCACACGCATCTGCACCTCCTCGCCTTCTACGTCTACTCATGTTCTCGTAAGATCAGCTGTCCTATCTCAAGATTGGATGGCTTAAAATGCTCCTTGCCAGCACCTCTTCGTCAGCTCAACGCATAATGCATGCCTCTTCTCAGCCGTCCGATCTCGCATCCAATGGCTCAGAATGCATCACGCCCCCCGCGTCTGATTGGGCATTTGAATTTGCGTAGGATCACGCATGCATGAACAGTGTGCATCTATTGCACCACGTTGCGCGCTCCTCGCCCACATGATCTGCATCGAACGGCTGAATTGAATGCGCCCCGCGTCTTCAGCTCAATTTGAGGCTCGCGGGGATTCGACCCCGCGACCTCTACCTCGCGTAGCGTCCACGACCGACGCGCTACAGGCGCTACTTAGTCTTGCTTAGGAATTAGGCACGCGAACTTGTGACCATTGGATCAAGATCCAATGGCCCAGATAGTCCGTGCCTTCGCCTTCAGAAGTGCAGTTGCAGGTCATTGGGCCGATTGTGCAGTTGAGATGGCACCACGTGGTGCCATCTTGGCCATCCATCTTCTGTATGTTATAGATGGTGCCATAAATGTCGGATTGGACCGATTTTCATGCCGTTAGGCCATGATCGTCAATCCGAGACCATCCATGTGATCGGATTTGTCGTATAAAGTGCAGATTGACACCATCTTGGCCCTTGATTTCTGAGCTTCCTCGGACTATATCTGGTGCTACAGATGTCCGATCGGGGTGATCTTAGAGTTGTTGAACTTCAGTCGTCGCCCTGATCAGATCTGTATGGTTGGATTCTCGGTCTGAGGCCTTGATTAAATGTCGCCCTATCCATGGCCATAAAAGGAGATAATTACTATACAATTTGTACAATTTGACCTAAATGAATGATTATAGGTGTTATGCAATATTTATAATGAATGATGCTAATATGGTACTATGAACATGCATTAATATACATTTTTGGCTATTTAGATGTACGCACATTAGTGGTGTGTGTTGGGAGGAAGGTGAAGAGGAAAAATAGAGGGTGGAGGGCATGTGGTGGTTGTGGTGTGTTGGGGCGGAAAATTGTCACAAAAAGATTTGAGTTTTGGAAACCCATCATCGTAGTGTAATTTGCGAGAAAAATCCATCAATAGATAATTTTAATGAAAACTCAAAAGGAATTCCAGGTCGAACACAGGGAGGCAGACATTTGATCAAAAATCGCATTTGATTTGTTGCCACATAATAGATTATCTGGTTGTATTGAATCTACACTAACTATCTACTTAAAGAATAAAGAATAGAAGAGAGAGAAAGAATAATACAAATAAAGATAAAGTAGAGAGAATGAGCAGGTATTTCATAATCATTAAATCAAGTTTATTACATCTAATGACTACACTAGAAAGCAGGAAATCTATACTAAAAGGAAATAAAAGAGGTGGAGAGAGGTTATCCTCCTCGACAGTTGCTTGCAAGATGAGTCGTGTTGATGGAGCACCCGGATGAAGGTGGTGAGATGCTGGATGAAGGAGAATGACGATGGATGGTGGAGGACGAGGCAGGGTGACGTCGCAGCGAGATCCACTTCCCGAACGGCGATGAGAAGGCAACCGTAGGCACTCCATGAATGGGGATGAGGTGGAAAAATTATAATTTTAACTCTAATCGAACATCCCAAGTTTGGGACAAGCTCTTAGAGCTTTGGAGGGGGTGAGAGAAGAGAGGAAGGGATGAAGAAAGTGTGGGGGTCGTAGGGCTATTTATAGGTGAAGAATGGAGGGACAATTAGGTCATTTCATCTTAAAACATTAAATGAGGGGGTCATTAGTGACGGATATAAATGTCACTAAAAGCCCCATGTCGCTGATGCATGCATGTGCCCTCACCTCCTCGCTTCCTGCTCGCCCATTCATCATGATCAAGCATTCTCAATCATCCGATCAAGAGATCGGACGACTTAAAACACTCCATCTCTTCTTTAGCCATTGAGAGGCAACGTGGCCACATCTCCACCGTTCGATGAGGAATCAACGACCCAGAATGCATGATTGCACGCCTTCACAAATCACGCCTACTGCTTGTCTGATCTCGTGTGAGATCGAGCATCATTAGGCACATCTGGCCAATTAGATCATCCATGTCATTAGCGCTCGATCGATTGGCTCGATTTCACGCTCGCATGCGAGGAGGAGGGCACAGTGTAGCAACTCAAACGCTCGCCTGTTGCATGAATAGTGCTTCAACAATTGTGCTACACACCTCCTTAAGGCGAATTCAAGAATTCTTCCATGTGCTCTCTCAGCTACTGGATTTCAATCCAATAGTTGAAATCTTCTCTAGACCTCGTTCTTTAAAGATGGGGGGGTGTAGCTAGGACACATCTTAGTCGTTGGATCTTGATCCAACGGCTGAGATAGATCGGTTCGTTGAGGAGAGAGGGCAGCGAGTGAGCCTTGGCCAGTTTCTGTGGTTGAGATGGCATCACATGGTGCCATCTTAGCCATCCATCTTCTGTGACTTGTAGATGGAGCCACGGATGTCAGATTGGATCAATTTTCTTATCGTTGAGCTGCGATCGTCGATTCAAACCCATCCCTATGATCAGATTTATCACCTGATGTATGGATTTACACCACCTAGCCCCTTGACCTCTGATCTTTCTCAGACTGCATCTGTTGCTATGGAAGTTCGATCGGGGGAATCTTGGAGTCGTTGAACTCCGATAGTCGCCTTGATCAGATCCATATGGTTGGATCTTAAATCCAAGGCCTCGATTAAATATCACCCTGTTCCCTGACCATAAAAAGAGAAAATTAACCTAAACTTTATACAACTTGAACTAAATGCAAGATGATGCATGTTATGCAATATTTATAATGTATGATGCAACTATATGCCTAAGAACATGTATAAATAGATGGTTTATATGATATAAACGTGTTTACATCATACCCCCATGCCTATCTTTTGCTAGTCCCTAGCAAAACTACGTGCTATTTATAAGACAATTATAATCAAATTTCTTGGGCAAAAGTTATTTTTCAACACTTAGGGATTTCAACTAAGACCTGAGCTATAGAGACACAATAGCGCTCGGGTGTCTGCCAAAATGCAGACCGCCTCAAGCCCTTGCCTTATTCAAAGAAGGATCTTTTTTTTCTCTCTTTTCTTTTTTTTTTTCTTTTGGATTTTTGAGTTTAGGGCTTCGGAGCAGCTTTCTACGACTACTCAACCCACCCAAGACTCGAAGAGAAGTCTAAGTGTTAAGCATCTTTTCATGTGAAGTGTTATAGACTCACTGATCGGCAATAAGAATGGAGTTCAGGTTTCTACGCCCCTAGGTGACCTTAGAAGAAATTCTACCTAGAGGTGTATCTATTCGACTGGTAGCTTTCTCACTACTTTTATTTTTATGGGGTCAACACAAGGGCGAACCTAGTGTATATCTCTCCGATTAATTCTACTTCTTTGCTTCTTCCTAAGTGTTTAAGATTAAACGTGCATTTTTGTGAGATGGGATCTGAACAACTAACCGATGTGCTGTTACCACTGACAACTTGCCAGCCACACTTGTGCGGTGAAGTGTGGCTTATTTCTCTTTTTTCTTTTCTTTTCTCCTTTCCTATTTCTTTTTCTTTTCTTTCTAGATATTTTTCTTTTTTTTTCTTTCTTTAATTAGGTGGCTTCTTTAATCTAAGAATTACCTAAAGGTAGTAGGAAGAGAATGGTCATGTGGTTGGGCTCTGGACAACCGACCAATGGGTGGTTACCTACGATAACCTGCTAGTCATGCCACCCTAGAAAGTTCATTAGCGACCTAACTACCATTAAAATAGTCAAAAAGCGAATCAGTGCAAATAGTGTGTAGATGCTTAGACTTAAAGTCCCCTTAAATCAGAGGGCAAGTTGATAAGTCGTGTACTTATCACCCCATCTTATTTAACCAATTTAAAATGAATTTTCAAATGGCAAGGACTCGATAAACAAATCCACATTTTAGTGGACACCTGGGCTGATTAAGCCTAAAGACCTGAAGGGTCTTAAGTGTTCAAGTCATCAAGTATTCTTTCCTAAAGTTGAAATTTTTTAAAGCTCAAGCTCTCTTTTCCTAATTCAATTTTTTATTTCAAAAATAAAGAGAAACAAAAAGAATTAATGAAGCTAATAAGATGATTCAGATAATGATATCCACCCCCCATGCCTATCTAATGCAATGTCCCCATTGTATTAAAAAGACATGAAATAGAGTGCAGTAGAGTAGAAAGCACATGAATTTCATGATTACCCAATTAGCTCCAAGATAAAAAAATAGACTGTATACGTGTTGAATTTAGTGCCTTCAGCTAGGCACACTATACAAATAAAGAAGAAATAAAGAATTCATAGGTGTATGTCAGAATCAGAAGAAGAAAATCTAGTTTTGGACCTACCAGGAGAAGATGTCCACAGACGTAGACTAGATTGTGGTGCAGACCCATGCCCCATGGTTGAGTATATCTAAGATTTTGGATAAAAATTATCCAAAACCTAAGATCAGCATGTAAGCGGGGTCGGGCCTGCGATTTGTGACGATGCAACCCAAGTCTAAAAAGTTGTATAATAGAGAAATCAAGCTCAAAAGGATAATCAATGAACTTGTGCTTGGGTTGCACATCCTCAGAATAAAAAATGTCATAAGGGTCCTGGTAGAAGGTTGGGGGTTTCAGGAAAATAGGAACCCTTAGACTCGGTCTTCTGCTTCCTCCAAAATTGGCTTCCCATATCATCATTTCCCAATTCCCATCTATTCGAATGGTAGATCACGTGGTTTAAGGAAAAGCAATGTCATTGTTCGTAGTATAGTGCGAAATTCGATCAAAACAAAAATATTTCTAAAATAACAAGACTTGAAGGCTGGGTCATTCGTCTCTGGGAGGCGCTTAGGAAATGCAAAATAATTTTAATCTTGCTCACTCTACTTACTTAAAAACTCATGCCGGTTTATGATTATGTATGTATCCATGCACGACAAGCTATTGTAGTAGAAATATAAAATGAGTGCAGGCAACTGATTATCACGAGAAAGATATTGCAATCAAGCACATGGTGATATTCACACATAGAAATACAAATATATAAAAAAATGATTTCATTAATAGCATTAGAGTTATAGAGTAGAAATAGTGAAGGCTTGTAGAGGAATGCTTGAAAACATAAAACTAGCTAGTAGAAAATGATTGCATACATGAATCTATGGGGGGATTATGCATGCATCATTGGGGGAGAATATGAAGCTACACTACTAAGCAGTAATAAAGTAGTAAATCTACGAAGAACTATCTACTTAGCTAACAGAAATAAGGGCATTCGGAGGTGTGGTCCGATGGCCTTTAACTTGGTTGAGACGAGGAGGGGCGGCCAATGGGGGTTAGGCTAGCCCTTGGAGAGGTGAGGAGGAGGTGATCCAAGCTTTTGGTGTGGAGCTGCTGCTGCCCATGGTGAGAGCTCGTGGAGGTGGAGGTGGAGGTGTGGAAGTGGTGCTATGCCATGGAAGGTGGAATAATGGAGCCAAGCTTGAATGGGTGCAAATGGCCACCCCTTAGGTCTTTATATAGACCTAAGGAGACTCTCTAGAGAAGTGTGGAACTCTATAAAGAGAGCTCCAAGTGTGGCTATCCAAGTAGGTTTTTAGATCCACCATTTGTGGATCTAAAAATTGAATGGCTCTTGGTTGCTAATTTTAGCAACCAAGAGTAGCGCCACTTGAAGTGAGTTCTAGAGAACTCTAGGTGGGTGTGTGTGTGTGAATGGGTGCATGTGTGTGTGTGTGTGGTCGCACCCTAGGTGGCTAAGTGAGCTAGGTTAGGTCTTAATAGGTTTAGGTTAGGGTAGGTCTTAAATTAAGGCTGCAAACCCTAATTTGCTAAGGAGAAAATGCAATTAAACGTAACACAAGTTTAATTGAATGAGTGTGAACCTAATTGAGAGTGCAATAACTCAATTAGGTTGGGCTTAGGTCAATTGGACTCTTACTGAGTCCAATTGGGCCTGCATGGATTGAGATCTGAGCTCGATTGGACTCTATGAGTCCAATTGACTAGGCAATGGTAATTGACTATGATCTAAGTAAATTGGGCTTAATGAGAACCTAATTAGGTTCTTAGGAAGGTCTATAGGTGGTGTACTAGGGTTAGGGTACCTTAATTTAGGTTCCCAAGGGGTTGGAATTAGGTTTAGGGACCTTAAAACTCAAGATCCAAGCTTGAATTCCAAAAGAGGAATTGGAGAGCAGTCCAGATGTCCAATAATAGTATCAGACGACTTATACTCAAAAATCAAAAGTCTAGACTTGTTTGGACGTCTAATCAGAGTCAGGAGGGATTTGGGGTTCTTTCTTGGGTATTATGCAGAAATTAGACATCTGACCAAGTGTCTGGACGTCCAATAACACTGCAGACATGAGTTTAAGGTGTGCGGGTTGTGGCTAAGGGTCCTGGATATCCAATAACCTATCTGGACATCCAGATAAGGGTTGGAACTAGGGTTTTGAGGCTTCCTAGGCTATGGTGGCCTAATCTAAGTGTGGCTAAGGCTTGGGAAGGCTTCTAGGGCTATCCTAGGGATAGGATTGAACCTAAGTTCATAATTTAACTGCTTTACTTCTACTCAATAGAATAGCATACCTCAACCCTTTACATTATTTCTCTATTACATTTTATTCTAATCTTCTGCTCCAGCACTAGCTTCAGGTCTAGCTTCTAATCCAACTTTAGATCCAGCTTCTAGGTTTCTTATTTCCTACAATTTATATAATCACTTAATTAGTACATTATATCATTATTTCATGCATAGCTAAAGGAAAGCAATAAGGATGCAAATAATGCTTATGCAAGCTTGAATTACACTAGCTTATGCTAAGTTTTAGCCTAATTTAGGTCAATTAAGACCTATGATTGTTACGCAATCATACCCCCATACCTAAATCTTGCTAGTCCCTAGCAAATGCAAGATTAAGTTATTTACAGAAGGGTCCCTAAGGGATTGATTATTTTTATCAAGTGTATGCCTAGAGATTCTTTTCCTTTTTGTATTCATCCTAAAATCTAAAAATCCAGACAATCGTGAAAGTGCAGCTATGTAGCTTTTGCAACTGATTCAAGTGAAAAACCTGATTTACCTCTAAAGCCTGTACTTGACCCCTAATAAAATTCTAGCAGGATAGGCAAACTTCTTCCCTCAGGATATTAAGATTTTCTATGAATTCCACCCCGTCTTTAAGCTTGGGTAGAGAATGTCTGAGGGAAATGATTGTTTATTTGGTGGGTCACTCTCGTTTGGTGCTACATAGAGATTAGTACTACAGAATCTAGATTCCTGATTGCGAAATACGCGTGATTTGTAAAAGCGGGTTTTTAACGTCGTTGTAACACGCAAATCCGCTTTCGCTTTTAAATTTATATCCTAGATAGGGGAGTATCTAGGGTCGTCCAATGAGGCAAAAATTGCAAAATTAATCCTCTTTCTTACAGATAGATCTCAATTTTCTTTTTGATATTTTTCAATATGTAATTTTTTTTTTTTGTATTTTGAAAAGATGAGGGAAAACTGCAGATTGCAGCGAAAAGAACTAACACCTACAAATGATTAAGTAAAATCTAAAAGATAGAAATATCTTCTTCCTAAGCTCACTCTAGGCAAGTGGAGGCCTAGGGTAATTAGGAAGAAGAGGTGAAACAAGTGCTAGAACCAAAACAAACAACTGCAATAAAAAGCTAAAAGAAGGCAATTTTGATTGAGTAGAATGAGTGTTCTTTTCAAGGACAAGTAGAGGAATGCTTCTACTAGAATTAAACAATCTAAAAGCAAGAAAATAAACACAAATCCTCTTGTAACAATGGTGAGGAAGGTTGTCTTCTTGCTCCAAGCCTAGCTGCTCCTTAGCTTGAAAAGAGGGCTTCCTTCTCCTCCTTCCTTGAGAGCTCCTCCAAGGTGAAAGCTACCACCTTTAATGCTCTCTCCAAAGGGGTGGGCATGCACCACCCTCAAAAACTCCTCCAAGGTGGCGTGACCACCTTCAAGATCTCCTCCAAGATCTTCCTTGCCTGGCTTCTCCTTTGGCTGGCGTGACCCAAGAGAGAAGGGAAGAGGGGAAGGCACCAAGGGGACAGAATATCCCCTTAATCTTCTTCTTCTTCTTCTCTCTTGGACGTGGGCTTCTTGGTGGAATATGAGAGTGAAATTGATAGCCAAGGACGACTTGAATGGTGGTGGGTAGTGGTCTTTTTATAGGGTAGGATGGGGGGTTAAGGTGCCCCTTGAAATGGAGGGCTAGGATGGAAGAATGGAGGTGGTTGGTGATCCTATGGCTAAGGAGAGTTGGCGCCAACTCAAGGGGTGTTAAAGGGGATAGTTATGGTGGTGTTGGTGTCTTTTGGTGGTGGAGAGACACCACCATGTTGGCGCCAACATGGGGTCTTCTGGAAGGGGGGTTAGGTGGATGGTGGAGATGGGTTCAAGGGGGATTGTGTGGTGGAGATGAGGGGAGATTTTGGAGGGAAAAGTGGCGCCATTAAGGGGTGGTTATGGGTAGTTTTTGGCGCCACTTTTAGGTGTCTCTTGGAGGTGGTGGGTAGGTTAGGTTGGTGCCAAGTAGGTTAGCTTATGTGGAGCTTAGGTGGAGCTAGTTGGGTGCAGTTGGTAGGTGGGTTTTTGGGGTGGTACAAGCCAAGGAAGTTGGAGCATAGCTAAGCTAAGCTAAGCTAAGCTAGCTTAGCTAATGGAGGAGTAGAGGAGAAGGTAATGGAGCTAGGGTTTGGAGGAAGGAGCTGAGGAGGAGAAATCTGGAGCTGGAGCTGGAGCTGGCTGCTGCTGAAGAGGCTGGCATGGGCCCACTCTAGCTAGCTTAGCTTGCTAGTTCTTTGCTAGTTGCTAAGCCAAGCTAAAGTGAGCTAGATTCTACCAAAATGAGCTGAGGTGAGCTAGGTCTGGTACTCTCGGGGAGAATCAAGCTGGTTGAGGCAGCTAAGGTAGCTTAGCTCAACTGAGTTGAGCTAAGCTGAGTCCCCGGGAGCTGGACTTGAGCTTCCTGAGCTGGGATGAGTTCTTCTTCAGCTGGCTGGAGCTGAGTGGAGCTGGATGTAGCTGGATCTGAGCTGGGGTGAACTCCTGTCAACTTAGCTTAGCTAGCTAGAGCTCCCTGTGGACTAGTGGGAGCTGAGATGAGCTAGACTCAGCTAAGTTGAGCTGGATCTGAGCTGACTTGAGCTAGGGTGAGCTAAGGTGAACTCTCTTGAGCTGCCATCCAGCTGAGATTAGCTGAATGGAGCTGGGATGAGCTAACCCTAGTTCAAGTAAGCTAGGTTCCAGCTGCGGTGAGCTGGATCAAGCTGAGTTCCAGCTAGTCTGGGCTTCTCCTTCACCATTTGCCTTCTTGAGTGCTAGGGTTTTAGGGATCTATATATCTGTACATCCCTAACACTCACAAAAATATATTAAAAAGACAATAAAAAATGCAATGCATGCCTAACCTATTTTATGCCTAAATGCAGCCCAAAAGCCCGTTTGCGGAGTAAAATCCTAAGAGCTAGGTTTGTTTTAATGCATAAGAATGATGATAAACTATCATTTATCACACCCCCATGCTTATCTTTTGCTAGTCTCTTAGCAAAACTTAAAATGGAATTTTTGGGAAATCTAATTTTTTCGACTTTTGAGGAGAAAAAGAGATTAATGAACCTTGGTAGATTAAAACACTGGAGGTACGGGATTTGTTGAAGATAGACATCAGGATTTATTTTTGGATCCAACCATTAGACAGAACGGGATCAATATATCTTCCAGAAAATTCACAAATTAACCCCTTGTTAATTCAGATGACTTGAAATGTTTGTTTTAGGATTTTTCTGGCTCGTGAATCTGATTCGCAACTTGCAAAATCCTTTAAAACCTTATGTCTGTGCTTGTGAAAAGCCAACATTTATAAGGACGTGTTATTATTATTATATATATATATTATATTTTTTTTTTTTTTTGCTTCCCCATGCTTATTGTTAGCTTAGTCTTACAATAGATGTGTCGGGATCATCATTCCCATTACCATTCCTCGAGGGGGCTCTGGCACCAGTACTTTGGGATAGCACTGTCCATGACACCACCCAGGAGCTCACAACACCAAAACACGATGCGGTGAAAAGGGGCGCTCCAAGCAAACTCAAGCTCTTGCTCCAACGCTACAGGTAGAGCACCGTCCAAGACACTTGAGCTGCTAAAATGCGCTTTAATGCTCCATCTAAAGATATGAAATATAGATATAGAGTAGCGCCAAGGCGGTAACAGGTTGACATCGCATCCTCAAAGAAGGTATTTTCCTTCTTCTCGGCGGTGGGAACTCAAACCAATGATCTGCTTCAGACTTTTACTAAATCCAAACACGGGAGTTTTTCAAAAAATTTTTAATTATTTTTAAGTGTTGGCTTGTGTGTGAAAATAGACATAAGAAGTTTCTTAAGATACACAAGTTTTTGAATCAGAAACTAAGTCAAATACTTTCCGTATTACAAAATAGGATCAAGTCACCTGAACTATCATGAGTTTAGGTGGAATTTTAAAGAAGGATATCTTATCTAGTCTAAAATAGACCTTGGAATTCTAATGATCAGATCTATATCCTTATCCCTAGTTTGTTAAAGAGTAAATCCCATTGTACCAAAAGTGAATTTTTTGACCTTAGTCCCGATTTCAAAATTTCTCCTCAAAAAGTTTTCAACATTTTTATTTTTTTGGGTATGCAAGTAGGAAATAAGGAAAATTGTATGTTTTTAGGTTTTGAACATCCTAAATCGATCGTAAAAATTTAAAAACACACCCCCATGCTTAAGAAATGCCATGTCCTCATGCATTAGGAGGGAAAAGGGATCACCTTAGTGAAGAACAGTCGGGTTTAGGATGAACAAAACCTAGAAGAAGAAAAAAAAAAAAAAGCAAGAAAAAAATTGATGGGTTACCTCCCATCCAGTGCTATCTTTTACGCCATTCAGCCGGGCGTGATGTGCACTAGTGTTCAAGGGTGGCTGGCTCAGTAAAATTAAAAGATTCAGATGGAATTCTAGGCGTATGGTCAAAATGGGGCTTTAAACGCTGGCCATTGACTTGAAATGTCGAATTAGTTTTTGGATCAAAAAGGTCAACAGCATCGTATGGATATGTTTTATGGACAATAAAGGGTCGGTCCATTTAGATTTTAATTTGCCAGGAAAAAGACGTAATCTCGCCTCGAAAAGCCAAACACGTTGATTAACGTCAAAGTGTTTCCGAACAATATATTTATCGTGAAATTTCTTTGTTCGGTCTTTATAAATCCTCACATTTTCATAGGAAAAATTACGTAATTCTTCCAATTCAGTTAATTGTAATTTTCTATGGTTACCGGCGTCAGATAAATCCATATTGAGTTGTTTTATTGCCCAAAAAGCCCTATGTTCTAATTCTACCGGGAGATGGCATGCCTTCCCAAAAATCAGACGGAAGGGAGACATGCCAAGTGGAGTTTTAAAAGCGGTACGGTAGGCCCATAAAGCGTCGTCCAATTTGGTGGACCAATCTTTACGGTCAGGCCTAACCATCTTTTGTAAAATATTTTTAATTTCCCGGTTAGAAACTTCATCCTGGCCATTAGTTTGGGGGTGATATGGTGTGGAAATTTTATGATTAACCCCGTATTGAGAAAGGAGGTGACGAAATTGTGAGTGGGTGAAATGTGAGCCTCCGTCACTGATAATGGCTTTTGGTATGCCGAATCTTGAGAAAATATTTTTCTTAAGAAATTCGACAACCACACGGTGATCACTAGTGCAGGTGGGTATTGCTTCTATCCATTTAGAAACATAGTCGACTGCAACTAATATATACAAATACCCACCAGAGTTGATGAACGGTCCCATGAAGTCTATGCCCCAAACATCGAAAATTTTAACTTCTAAAATAGGATTAAGGGGCATCATATCCTTTCGAGTCATGTTGCCGATGCTCTGGCAACGCACACAGGACCGAACGAAGTCATGAGCATCTTTGTGCAAGCTGGGCCAATAAAATCCCGCATTAAGGATTTTAGCTACAGTTTTCTTGCCCGAAAATGTCTGCCACAGGCCATTGAGTGACAATGTACTAAGATATCATGGATTTCAGAATCGGGGACACATCGTCGAATGACTTGATCGGCACAAATGCGGAGAAGGTCGGGCTCCTCCCAAAAATAATATTTAATATCAGCAAAGAACTTATCCCGTTTTGTTTTTGGCTAATCAGCAGGGATTTGTTCTGTTGCTAAGTAGTTTGCGATGGGCGCAAACCAAGGGAGGGTTATAGCAGCTAAAATACTTTCATCAAGGAACTGATCTGGCGGGGTCATTATGTCATTCGTCATAAGACGAGAGAGATGGTCGGCCACTACATTGTGCAATCCCGCCTTATCCTTAATTTCCAGGTCAAATTCCTGGAGCAGTAGAATCCAACGGATAAGGCAGGGTTTCGCATCTTTCTTTGTCAGCAAATATTTATTGCTGAGTGGTCTGTATAAACAGTGACACGGGACCCCAACAGATAAGATCTAAATTTTTCTAAGGCAAATACAATGGCAAGAAGTTCCTTTTCAGTAACCGTGTAATTCCATTGTGCATCATCAAGGGTTTTGCTAGCATAATAGATCACAACGGGCTTCTTGCCAATTCTTTGCCCGAGAACGGCCCCTACAGTAAAATCTGAGGCATCTGTCATTAATTCAAAGGGACTATTCCAATCAGGTCCCTGCAATATTGGCACCTCAGTAACCTCTTTCTTCAACCTCAAAAGACTCTCCAGGCACTTATTATTAAAATCAAATGGATGGTCTTTAGTAAGAAGCTGACTTAAAGGCTTGGAGATTTGGGAAAAGTTTTGTATGAATCGACGGTAGAAACCCACATGACCCAAAAAGGATCTGATTTGTTTGATAGTAGTGGGCGGTGGGAGCTTAGATATAGCATCTATTTTTGCTTTATCTACCGCGATTCCTTGTTTAGAAATAACATGGCCCAAGACAATACCTTCTTGGACCATGAAATGACTTTTCCCCAGCTGAGGACCAGATTAACTTCTATGCACTTTTGAAGGGTTCTTTCAAGATTTTTGAGGCAATGGTCAAAAGAATCCCCAAAAACAGAGAAGTCATCCATAAAAACTTCTAAACATTCACCTACCAGGTCTGAAAAAATTGCAAGCATGCACCTTTGAAAAGTCGCAGGTGCGTTGCAAAGACCGAAGGGCATTCTTCGGAAAGCAAAGGTTCCGAAGGGGCAGGTGAAAGTTGTTTTGTCCTGGTCCCCAGGATGAACCGCCACTTGATTATAGCCAGAATAACCGTCCAAAAAATAGTAAAATTCCCATCCGGCTAACCGCTCCAAGATTTGATCAATAAAAGGGAGCAGGAAATGATCCTTCTTGGTGGCGGTGTTTAATTTTTGATAATCTATACACACGCGCCAAGAAGAAGCAGTTCGAGTGGCTATATTTTTCCCATTTTCATTGGTGACAACTGTTAGTCCAGCCTTTCTGGGGACAACTTGAGTTGGACTAACCCAGGAGCTGTCAGAAATGGGGTAGATGATATCAGCATCTAGCCACTTAATAATCTCCTTTTTTACCACCTCCTACATACTAGGATTCAAGCGCCTTTGTGGTTGGCGAGAGGGGCGAGAATCGTCCTCTAAATATATACGATGCATACAATAGGACGGATGAATGCCTTTAAGATCAGAAAGGGTCCAGCCAATAGCTTTTCGATATTTACTCAAAACCTGGAGAAGTCTGTGCTCTTGTGCCCCGGTGAGTCCAGAATTTATAATCAGGGGTAGGGTCTGATTTGGACCCAGGAAGACATATTTAAGGGAATCGGGCAAAGGTTTTAATTCCAATTGTAGGCCCAGTTCCGAAAGAGTTTCTGCTTTGTGGGTTAAAGGTGAGGTGAGAGTGAAAGGGTCAGCTGGACTGTTAGCTGGTCGTGTGGTTGAGGTGGAAGGGTGAGAAAAAGTAAATTGTTCAGGAACCGTATTTACAACAAAACAGGAACCTAATTGGGAAATCTGCAATGTTTCCTCCACAATGTTTTCTATTTCTGAATCTGAATCATCAAAGAAATCTGGTTCCTGGAACCGCCTAGAGGCTTGAAAAATGTCTAGGGTTACAGATTCACCGCCACACATGATCTTCATCTTTCCAGGATCACAATCAATATTGGCGCGGGCGGTGGCTAAGAATGGTCTTCCAAGAATAATGGGGGCAAACTTAAGTGCTTCAGGTACCTCAATGTCCAGGACTAAAAAGTCTACTGCGAATAGACAATCTTTGACCCGAACAAGAACATCTTCAACAATTCCCCTTGGTTTAATCGTAGATCGGTCGGCTAATTGGAGAGTAACCTCAACAGGCTTCAATTCACCGATCTTAAATTCCTCAAACATAACTGTGGGGATAAGATTAATTGAGGCACCAAGATCCAACAGAGCGCGATCAAATGAGGTATCATTAATGATAACTTGGATTAGGGGGGCACCGGGATCTTTTCTCTTAAGAGGCAGTCGACTCTACACAACTGAGCTGACTGTCTCTGGAAGAATTACCTTTCCTAAATTCTTGGGCTGCCTTTTTGGAGTACATAAATCTTTTAGGAATTTTGCATAGGCAGGGATATACTTAATGGCATCTAGGATAGGGATATTAATTTCTACTTTCCCAAATATATCCATTAATTCCTTCTCAGTGGGCTCAGATTTTGTCTTTTCCTTTTTAGAAGAGTGGAGGGCTTGTGGAAATGGGGCAGGGTTGCCCTATTTTGCATGAATTGGTTCCTGAACAATAGGAGGGGAAGAGTTAATCTGTGTGTCATTAGAGTGGGTTTCTTTAATAGGCAGGGTATTGTGAGTGGTTTTCCCATTCCTCAAGGTAACTGCATTTGCAGTCTGGTTGTTTCTAGGATGAGGACGGTGGGCCTGGCTGTTATTGAAACCCGGCGGATGCTGAGGTGCTGGCTGAATAGGTTGACTGTGATATCCACCTTGAAATTGATTCCTTTGATTGTTTGGGTTGGGCATGGGTTGGGATGGTAGATTCCCAATAGGTCGATGATCAGGAGTAACCTTAACTTGCTGTTGTAAATTGGTAATCATACGGGTTACTTCTGTCATTTGAGTCTGCATTCCTTGCAGAGTTTTCATGACCTGATTATTAATATCATCCTGGGATGGTCCAGGTTGATACAAAGGTTGCCCATAATTCCCAAAATAGTTTTGTTTGGGAAAAGGAATCGGATTCGGGTTTTTCCAGGAGTGATTCGGGTTGGTCCTCCAATTTTGATTGGAAGTGTTGGAGGGGTTTCTAAATTTCTCCTGGAGAGCATAAATATTTTCTGAGGTGGAATCAAAAATATTTTGGTCAAAATTCCCAGTTAAATCTTGCGGGAAATCAGCCGGGATTTGCTGTCCAGCAGATGTGGCATCGATATTGTGTAGATTTTCTCTTCGGAGAATGTGTGGGGGGTTAGTGTGTGGAGAGTGGACGTGTGGAGCTTGTTTGTTTGTGAGCTTTTCTTCCATTTTCTTTTGGTGAATTTGCATCTGGTCCAGTCGTTGAGCTAACATATATAAATCATCTTGTGTGACTGGAATAGAGGTGGTTTTGGAGTCAATTTCATGGACTCCGTGTCTGGGGTTTTGTGATCTGCCAAAAGTGTCCATTGAAGTCATGTTAAATGAGTTTTCACTCATTTCTTCAAAGAGAAGATAGGCACTTTCGGCGTCTTTGTTAAGAAAATTACCCCCACATGAGGCATCCACAAATCGTTTTAATTGATCTTCTAATCCGTGATAGAAGATCTGCACTAGCTGCCATTGTGGAATTTTATGCTGGGGACAACTTCTTAGAAGTTCCTGAAACCTTTCCCAGGCTTCGTGGAGGGGTTCACCAATTTTTTGTTGAAAGGTCGTTATAGATCTTCTTAATGCATTTGTTCGACCGATCGGAAAATTTTTTTTAAGAAAAGCACTTTTTAATTGGGGCCAGGTGGTAATAGGATGCCCAACTGTTCTAAAACAATGTGATGCTTTGTCTTTAAGTGAGAGAGGAAAGAGTCTCATTAACCACATGTCTTCCTGCACATTGCGGGAACGAGTGGTTTGAGCGAGGACAGTTAATTCCTCGAGATGACAAAAAGGGTCCTCTCTTGGAAGACCATGAAAATGCTTGATAAGGTTTAGAGTGGCGGATTTGATTTCGAAATCCCCTTGTGGTATGACCACCCCTGGTCTTTCTTCATAATTGGAAGGATCATAGAAATCCTTAAGAGGAACGACAGGCTGTTGGAGGGGTGGTGGATTTTGTCCTTGATTAGCTAGGTTCATGATAGTCCTAGCTAGATCTTCTTGATTTTGTTGTAGTTGAGCTAAATGGTCGACCATTAATGCAAAGGGATTTGTATTATGGGTTATAATTGAAGGGCCACCTGGCCCTGCTAGTATTTCTGGTTGCTCCAAGTTAGGAAGGTGAGGGAGGGTGGAGTCAGCTTGTGGGTCGGCTGACGGGTTAGAAGTGGAAGCAGAATTTTTTTTTGACGGCTTCCTGGGTTTTCCATTTTTTTAGAAGACGAGGGGGAAGAAAACAATGATTTCTTGCTGCGGGGGGCGAAATCAGATGGTCCCTCGAGGTATGGCTTTTGGGACCGTCGCCCATGCATGCACTACTTGGAAGATTTGGAGGGGAGGAGAAGAGATAGAGATGAGAGAAAGTGTGAAAATCAAACAAACAAAACTAGACCTAACTTAAATGTGACTCCCTGATAACCTAAGACTTGGTCTATATAGGAAATAAGTAGTCAATAGTGAATACTCGTTCTGTCAACAAATCTAGCCAAGTTTCTTAAGGGGAGGTTTGGGTGCAAACGTTTCCCAGGGAAGACCCCAGGTGCTTGTACAAACCTGCGCCTGGTCGTTTGACACAGCCCCTCAGCCTGAACACCAGATACAGATAACAGAATTGGTATTAACTAAAGAGAACTTAAGACCTAAATAGCAAGCCTAAGTTGGTAAAGCCTTAGGGGTCAAGTTGCTACAAATTTTAATTAGGTCTAGGATGCTATAGTGCACACGGAATGTGGAGGGCGTTTATTGGGTTGTTGCCCTGTTATTTGATTTTTTTTGTGTGTGTGTAGGAATTGGAGAGTGGCTCCAATGAAAATCAAGTTGTGACACAATTTTCTTGTATTTATGTGTTTTAGGGTTTTTCTAATTAAATTTTCAAACAAGTTTGAAAATCCACAATCAAAGGAAAACAAGTTGTATGGGTGATTGTATATTTCCTTTTAATTGAGTCTCTAAAAAGAAAGAAGAAACCCTAAGCCAATTATCCCTAAGACAGAAGTTTTACTACCAATGAATTATTTTTAGTGTTTCAGAATTAAGTAGTGGTCCAAACAAGTCAAACAACACCACTACTTTGAAGAAAATCAAACAAGGATTCCAAAAAATATTTTTTTAAGATTTTAAGAAATTTTTTGATAATTATTTTAAATTTTTAATTGTACTGGTGTCAAAGTCCAGAAATGATACCCGTGGGTATTGTGGACTTTTCAATATTACCACCGACCTCAGAAAATTTTTGTGATTTCATATGATGTGTAAAATTTCACAAGGATTCCAGAAAATTAAAATTCACAAAAATTGGATGAGTATAAAAATTCTAAAAATTCACGGACTGTAGCAAAATAGGAAGATTAAAGGGTGTGACCCCTCTTCAATCCACGAATATTTAAAAATTAAATACAAATCCAATTGATCTGAAATTTGGAACAGATGTTCCAAACTTAATTGGGGATCACTCTATAAAATTTTATGATTTTAGGAGGCCTGTGGTGTTAGGAATCGATTTTTCAAGTCTGGACAGAAATCTGGACCTGAAAAATAGAGCACCAATACTTGCAATGGAGTGGTGTTAAAGAAGCATACAAGCAAACAATGGATTTTATAATACACCACTCCACTTAATTAAGTTGTTTGGGATCCTGAAAGCCAAGTTTAATATATTTTTGGTATTTTTAATTAATTATGTGACGAGAAAGAGGAACCAACCTGAATTTCGCGGGAAGAAAAGGAACTTTGAGCTCTCGCTTCCAGATTCCCGCCTTCTCACTGTAGTTCCTGCACACACAAAAGAAAGAAAGAGAAGGGGATGAGATCCACTTTAAGCAAGAGAAAATTAATTAAAGCAAAGCCGTGCCTCCCCGGCAACGGCGCCAAAAAGTGATTGCGAAATACGCGTGATTTGTAAAAGCGGGTTTTTAACGTCGTTGTAACACGCGAATCCGCTTTCGCTTTTAAATTTATATCCTAGATAGGGGAGTATCTAGGGTCGTCCAAGGAGGAAAAAATTACAAAATTAATCCTCTTGCTTACGGATAGATCTCAACTTTCTTTTTGATATTTTTCAATATGTAATTTTTTTTTTTTGTATTTTGGAAAGATGAGGGCAAACTGCAGATTGCAGCGAAAAGAACTAACACCTACAAATGATTAACTAAAATCTAAAAGATAAAAATATCTTCTTCCTAAGCTCACTCTAGGAAAGTGGAGGCCTAGGGTAATTAGGAAGAAGAGGTGAAACAAGTGCTAGAACCAAAACAAACAACTGCAATAAAAAGCTAAAAGAAGGCTATTTTGATTGAGTAGAATGAGTGTTCTTTTCAAGGACAAGTAGAGGAATGCTTCTACTAGAATTAAACAATCTAAAAGCAAGAAAAGAAACACAAATCCTCTTGTAACAATGGTGAAGAAGGTTGTCTTCTTGCTCCAAGCCTAGCTGCTCCTTGGCTTGAAAAGAGGGCTTCCTTCTCCTCCTTCCTTGAGAGCTCCTCCAAGGTGAAAGCTACCACCTTTAATGCTCTCTCCAAAGGGGTGGGCGTGCACCACCCTCAAAAACTCCTCCAAGGTGGCGTGACCACCTTCAAGATCTCCTCCAAGATCTTCCTTGCCTGGCTTCTCCTTTGGCTAGCGTGACCCAAGAGAGAAGGGAAGAGGGGAAGGCACTAAGGGGACAGAATATCCCCTTAATCTTCTTCTTCTTCTTCTCTCTTGGACGTGGGCTTCTTGGTGGAATATGAGAGTGAAATTGCTAGCCAAGGATGACTTGAATGGTGGTGGGTAGTGGTCTTTTTATAGGGTAGGATGGGGGGTTAAGGTGCCCCTTGAAATGGAGGGCTAGGATGGAAGAATGGAGGTGGTTGGTGATCCTGTGGCTAAGGAGAGTTGGCGCCAACTCAAGGGGTGTTAAAGGGGGTAGTTATGGTGGTGTTGGTGTATTTTGGTGGTGGAGAGACACCACCATGTTGGCGCCAACATGGGGTCTTCTAGAAGGGGGGTTAGGTGGATGGTGGAGATGGGTTCAAGGGGGATTGTGTGGTGGAGATGAGGGGAGATTTTGGAGGGAAAAGTGGCGCCATTAAGGGGTGGTTATGGGTAGTTTTTGGCGCCACTTTTAGGTGTCTCTTGGAGGTGGTGGGTAGGTTAGGTTGGTGCCAAGTAGGTTAGCTTATGTGGAGCTTAGGTGGAGCTAGTTGGGTGCAGTTGGTAGGTGGGTTTTTGGGGTGGTACAAGCCAAGGAAGTTAGAGCATAGCTAAGATAAGCTAAGCTAAGATATCTTAGCTAATGGAGGAGTATAGGAGAAGGTAATGGAGCTAGGGTTTGGAGGAAGGAGCTGAGGAGGAGAAATCTGGAGCTGGAGCTGGAGCTGGCTGCTGCTGAAGAGGCTGGCATGGGGCCACTCTAGCTGGCTTAGCTTGCTAGTTCTTTGCTAGTTGCTAAGCCAAGCTAAAGTGAGCTAGCTTCTACCAAAATGAGCTGGGGTGAGCTAGGTCTGGTGCTCTCGGGGAGAATCAAGCTGGTTGAGGCAGCTAAGGTAGCTTAGCTCAACTGAGTTGAGCTAAGCTGAGTCCCCGGGAGTTGGACTTGAGCTTCCTGAGCTGGGATGAGTTCTTCTTCAGCTGGCTGGAGCTGAGTGGAGCTGGATGTAGCTGGATCTGAGCTGGGGTGAACTCCTGTCAACTTAGCTGAGCTAGCTAGAGCTCCCTGTGGACTAGTGGGAGCTGAGATGAGCTAGACTCAGCTAAGTTGAGCTGGATCTGAGCTGACTTGAGCTAGGGTGAGCTAAGGTGAACTCTCTTGAGCTGCCATCCAGCTGAGATTAGCTGAATGGAGCTGGGATGAGCTAACCCTAGTTCAAGTAAGCTAGGTTCTAGCTGCGGTGAGCTGAATCAAGCTGAGTTCCAGCTAGTCTAGGCTTCTCCTTCACCATTTGCCTTCTTGAGTGCTAGGGTTTTAGGGATCTATATATCTGTACATCCCTAACACTCACAAAAACATATTAAAAAGATAATAAAAAATGCAATGCATGCCTAACCTATTTTATGCCTAAATGCAGCCCAAAAACCCGTTTGCGGAGTAAAATCCTAAGAGCTAGGTTTGTTTTAATGCATAAGAATGATGATAAACTGGCGTTTATCACACCCCAAATTATTAAGTAACTCAACTCAGAGAAAGATGAGGAAAGCTATGCTCTCTTTTTGTTCCTTTGTATTCATTCTCTCTTTCTCTTTTTCTTTTCTTTTTCTTTTCTTGAGCTCACAATCTCACCAGATTCACACATATATTCCATATTTGGCGGTCTCACATGGCATCAACACTTTAATAGAGTTCCAATAACCCTAACACTAAGTCAAAATTCCTCAGCTAGTATTTCGGTGGTCACAAACACATAAAAAGTGGGTTAAGGCCATATTTTGTGGATCTCAACATTATTTGGTGGTATTGCCTCAATGCAAATAAAATAAACACTAGATACTCATAACTCTTTTTTTACTTTTTCTTTTTTTATTTTTTTTCTCATTTTCTTTTTCATTTTTTCATTTTTTCATTTTTTTTCATAAAATTTTTCTAACACAACACAATCTAACAACGCATTCATGAATTTTATTGAGGCATTATTTGGGATTGGTGGTACTCAAGAGACATTGGGTGGCTTATTTGGTAGAAGTGCCTACTTACAGCACTGCGAAGGATGGATAGGACAGTGTATTCCTGACCTTGACATCAGTACCCTCCTTTAGCCTAGGATTACATAAAGATGGTTGTAACCATCCATCTTAGTCCTAGTTTTATTAGAACATGCTCTCTGTGTATTTGCCTTGATTGGCGACTCTCAATATTTCACACAAAATGTATACACAGGAACCGAGAGCGGAAACTATGCCTATTCTCTGAGTATCATTACCTAATTATCTAGGATTCCAGATTCCTTGCACTAATCTTAGAGCACCAGTACTCTTTACTCTCATCTCACACTATTTGGTAGATTTTTAGAAGAAAATCTGCCTGATTCCTGACGTGTGCAGAATGCGTTGGTATAATTATGTCATTATAGAATGAGCTTGCTGATAAACACTAGTTTATCATCATTCTTATGCATTAAAACAAACCTAGATCTTAGGATTTTACTCTGCAAACGGGTTTTTGGGCTGCATTTAGGCATAAATTAGGTTAGGCATGCATTGCATTTTTTATTGTCTTTTTGATATGTTTTTTTTGTGAGTGTTAGGGATGAACAGATATACAGATCACTAAAGCCCTAGCACTCAAAAAGGAAAATGGTGAAGGAGAAGCTCAGACTAGCTGGAAATCAGCTTAATCCAGCTCACCAAAGCTGGAACCTAGCTCACTTGAACAAGGGTTAGCTCATCCCAGCTCCATTCAGCTAATCTTAGCTGAATGGCAGCTCAAAAGAGTTCATCTTAGCTCACCCTAGCTCAAGTCAGCTCCGATCCAGTTCAACTTAGCTGAGTCAAGCTCATCTCAGCTCCCACTAGTCCACAGGGAGCTCTAGCTAGCTCAGCTGAGTTGACAGGAGTTCACCCCAGCTCAGACCCAGTTACATCCAGCTCTACTCAACTCCAGCCAGCTGAAGAAGAGCTCATCTCAGCTCAGGAAGCTCAAGTCCAACTCCCGGGGATTCAGCTTAGCTCAACTCAGTCGAGCTAAGCTACCTTAACTGCCTCAACCAGCTTGATCCTCCTCGGGAGCACCAGACCCAGCTCACCTCAGCTCATTATGAGAGAAGCCTGTTCACTTTAGCTTGGCTTAGCAGCTAGCAAAGAACTGGCAAGCTAAACCAGCTAGAGTAGCTCCATGCCAGCCTCTTCTATAGCTGCCAACTCCAGACTTCTCCTCAGCTCCGCTTTTCAAACCCTAGCTCCAATACCTCCTCCTCTACTCCATAGCTAGCTAAGCTAGCTTAGCTAGCAACTAGCTTCTTGGCCATCCACCACCCTCAATTCAACCCTAGCTAGCTCCACCAACTTAAGCCCTACCTAAGCTAGCTATCCAACTCATTTTGGCACCACCTCTTCACCACCTTTCACCCCTCAACTAGCCACCAAAAGACACCAAAAGTTGGTGCCAAAACTAACCCTAACCACCTCCCTTTTGGTGCCAACTTTCAGCCCCTTCATCCACCCTACACCTACCCACATAACCCATCCTAGCCATCCACATATCCCCCTTCTAGAACCCTAAGGTGGCACCACCTAATGGCCTTCTAGAACTCCCATTTTGGTACAAATTCTAAAGGGCACCAAAGCCTTAACTACCCCCCTTATCACCCCTTAGGTGGCACCACTTATTCTTAGCCCTAGGATCCCCAACTACCCCCCATATCCTATCCTAGCCATCCATTCCAAGAGACACCTATGCCCCCCTTCCTACACTATATATACCCACCAAACTTCCCACATTTTCTTCATCCTCCATTAGTGTATTTTGCTACCTATACCACCTACACCTACGGCCAAGAAGGAGTAGAGAAGGAGATTAAAGGGGCACATCATCAGCCCTTTTGGTGCCTTCTTCTCCCCACTCTCTTCAACTTGGGCCACGCCAAGGAGGAAGACTTTTCTACTTCAAGGAGGACGGCCAGGAAAAGGAGAAGGACCTATGGTGGACATCCATTCTTGGAGAGAAGCTTAGGGCACGCCCCCTTAGGGCTTGCCTTGGAGGACATCACCTTGGCGGAGCATAGGAAGGAAGGAGTTGGAGGACTCTTTTCAAGCTTGGGAGCTACCAAGCTTGGAGCAAGAAGCCCTCTTCTTCACCATCTATCTGGAGGATTTGTGTTTGCTTTTATTTATTGCAATTTTCTAGTAGTAGAAGCATTCATCTACTAGGCTTTTTGTAAAACACTTTTTCATTTGCAATTTCTTTAGTTGCATTTCTAATTGCTTTGTTTTTAACATTCTTCACTCCCTCTCCCTAATTATTCTAGGCCTCCACTTGCCTAGAGTGAGCTTAGGGAGAGGCTCTACTTGCCACTTTAGAAGTAGTCTATTGAATTGAAGTGTAAGTCACTTTCCAGCCACAATTTCGCATGTTGCCTTAATTTCAAAAACATAAAAATGATATATTCAAAAAGACCAAAAAGAAAGTTGAGATTTATATTCCAAGCAAGAGAATCAATTTTGCAAACATTTGGCCTCCTTGGACGACCTTAGATACTCCCCTATCTAGGAACATAAATTTAAAAGCGAAAGCGGATTTACGCGTTGCAACGACACTAAATTACCTAATTAACAAACCGTGTATTTTCGCCATCACTTTTTGGTGCCTATTGCCGGGGAGGCACGACTTTGCATTAGTCAATTTTCTATTGCTTGAAGTGGATCTCATCCCCTTCTCTTTCTTTTCTTTTGTGTGTGCAGGAACTATTGTAGGAAGAAAGCAAGAATCTGGAAGCGAGAGCTCAAAGATCCTTTTCTTCCCGTGAAATTCAGGTTGGTTCTCCTTTCTTAGCATATTTAGGCTAAAAGACTACCAAAAAAAATATTAAACTTGGCTTTCAGGACCACAAACAGCTTAACTAAGTGGAGTGGTGCATTTTAAAATCCATTGTTTGCTTGAATGCTTCTTTAACACCACTCCATTGCAAGTATTGGTGTTCTATTTTTCAGGTCCAGATTTCTATCCTGACTTGAAAAATCATAAAATTTCATACAATGATTCCCAATTAAGTTAGGAACATCTGTTCCAAATTTCAGATTGATTGGATTTGTATTTAAGTTTTAAAAATTCATGGACTGTAGAGGGGTCACACCCTTTAATCTTCCTATTTTGCTACTATCCATGAATTTTTAGAATTTTTATCCTCATCTAATTTTTGTGAAATTTAGCATTCTGGAATCCTTGTGAAATTTTACACATCATATAAAATCACAAAAATTTTTTGAGGTCAGTGGCAATACTGAAAAGTCCAAAATACCCACAGATATCATTTCTTGACTTTAACATTAGTATAATTAAAAATTCAAAATAATTATCAAACAAATTCCTAAAATCTTAAAAAATTTTTTTGGAATCCTTGTTTGATTTTCTTCAAAGTAGTGGTGTTGTTTGACTTGTTTGGACCACTACTTAATACAGAAAGCCTAAAATTAATTCATTTGTAGTAATTTTCTATCTTAGGGATAATTGGCTTAGGGTTTCTTTCTTTCTTTTTAGAGATTCACATTAAAGGAAATTAACCATTACCAATACAACTTGTCTTTCCTTTGATTGTGGAGTTTCAAACTTGTTTGAAAATTTAAAAAAAAAAACCCTAAAATACATTTAATTAAATCATATCCTAAAAGACAAAAATACAAAAAAATTATGTGACAACTTGATTTTCATTGGAGCCACTCTCCAATTCCTACACACACACAAAAAAAAATCGAAATAACAACAACCCAATAAACGCGCTCCACATTTCGTGTGCACTATAGCATCCTAGACCTAATTAAAACTTCTAGCAACTTGTCCCCTAAGGCTTTATCAACTTAGGCTTGCTATCTAGGTCTTAAGTTTTCTTTAATTAGTACCAATTCTGTCATCTATATCTGGTGTTCAGGCTGAGGGGCCGTGTCAAACGACTAGGCATGAGTTTGTACAAGCACTTGGGGTTTTCCCTAGGAAACGTTTGGGCCCAAACCTCCCCTTAAGCAACTTAGCTAGATTTGTTGACAAAACGGATATTCACTATTGATTACTTATTTCCTACGTACACCAAGTCTTAGGTTTATTTTTAGGGAGTTACACTTAAGTTAGGTCTAGCTTTGTTTGTTTGATTTGCACACTTTCTCTCACCTCTTTCTCTTCTCCTCTTCTCCCGTTCTTCCATTTTATGCATGGGCGACAGTCTCAAAATTTGCACTTGGAAGGACCATTTGATTTCACCCCCCACGCAAAAAGACCACTTTTTCTGTCTTCTTCTCCTTCTAAAAAAATGGAAACTCAACAAAATAGGTCCACTGACCCTTCCACTTCTACCTCTAACCCCACCACTAACCCTAATTCTAACCCTTCCACCCAAAACCCACCCACCTTTAACTTCCCACACTTGGAGCTCCCTAATCTCGAGTTGCCCCAAACACAACATCAAGACCCCCTGCCTGATCTTTTGAAATTGATGGCTGAGCAGATTAATAAATTAAATTCAAATCAACAAACATTGACTAGGAACATTCAAAACCTAGCCAATCCAAGGCCACACCCACCACCCCGTCAGCAGCCTGTTATTCCTTTAAAGATTTCTATGATCCGTCATATTATGAGGAACGACCAGGGGTGGTCATACCAGAGGGGGACTTTGAGATCAAGCCTGCAGTCCTGAACCTAATTAAACACTTTCATGGCCTTCCTAGGGAAGACCCTTTTAGCCACTTTGAAGAGCTAACTCTTCTTGCACAGACAACCCGTTACCGAAATGTGCAAGAAGACATATGGCTGATGCGGCTTTTTCCATTATCTCTTAAAGATAAGGCCGCTTATTGGTTCAGGACCATTGGTCGACCCATCACAACTTGGCCTCAGCTCAAGAGCGGCTTCCTCAAGAAATTCTTTCCCATAGGTCGTACCAATTCCTTGCGAAGATCTATTACGACCTTTCACTAAAAATCTGGTGAGACTTTCCATGATTCTTGGGAAAGATTTCAAGATCTTATAAGTAGTTGCCTGCACCACGAGATTCCTTTGTGGCAGCTCGTGCAAATCTTCTATCATGGATTAGAAGCTCAAATCTGACATTTTGTCGACGCCTCGTGTGGCGGCAACTTCTTAAATAAAGGTACTGAAAGTGCCTACGACCTGTTTGAAGAAATGAGTGAAAACTCATTTAATCAAGCTTCCATGAACACATTTTGCAGAACCCAAAACCCGCAGTTCGGTGTTCATGAAATAGGCACTCAATCTATCCCTGTCACCCAAGATGATCTTCAATTGATCGCTCAAAAACTCAATCAGATGCATATTAATCAAAAGAAAATTGAGGAAAGACTGGCCACATCAACCCAAGCTCCACACCCACATCTAACCCAACCTAACTTTCCACGAAGAGAAAATTTGCACAATCTCAACACTACTCTTGCTGATTATTCTGAGGTTGCCCATGATTCACTGGAGCATTACAACTATCCAGATCTTAACTCCACTCAAAATATTTCTGCCATCCAGGAGCCCTTTAAAAATTCTTCCAATTGGAAAAATTACTCGAACTACTCATGGAATAATCAGGTTTCTCCCCAACCATGTCATTTTAATGGGTATGGGTCGAATCCAATCTTCCATCCTGGGCCATCTCAACAAGACATCGATGCCCAAATGATGCGAACCCTGCAGGAAATGCAAACAAAAATGACGGAAGTAACCCGCACCATCACAAATCTAAACAATCAGATTGGGGTTACTCCCATGCAAAGACCTGTAGGACATCTTCCATCCCAACCCATGCCCAACCCTAATCACCAAGTGAACCATTATACGGGCAGAACTCCATACTATCCGAATCAGCCTCCTCCTAATCCACCACCTCAGCAGCCTCCTAGGTTTCCGCAATCACAGGCCCCCCACCTCCTCCAAATAATAATCCTACTGCACATGCAGTTACTTTAAGGAGTGGGAAAACCACCACTGATCCCGGGCCTTCACACAAACCTGGTGAAATACCTGTGCAAATTGACTCCCCACCTCCCCATCAGGAAGAAAAAGAAATACAAAAATCTCAAGACAAGATTCCTATCCCTTTCCCACAAGCTCTCCACCCCACCACCAACAAAAAAAAGAAATTTGAGCCCACTACAGAAGAACTCATGGATCTACTTGGGCAAGTTCATATCAATATTCCTCTTTTAGATGCCATCAAATATATACCTGCCTATGCCAAATTTTTAAAGGAGATTTGTACTCCTAAAAGGTAGGCCAAAAATCTAGGACGTGCATCTTTCGGAGACAGTAAGCTCTGTCATACAGAGTAAGCTGGCTCCTAAGATGAAAGATCTGGGGGTGCCTTTAATTTCTGTAATTATTGATGACACTACCTTTAATCGCGCCCTCCTTGATTTTGGTGCCTCAGTTAATATTATTCCCACGAGTTTATTTGAAGAGTTTCAGATTGGTGAATTAAAACCCGTCGAGGTTATCCTGCAATTAGCTGACCGATCTACAATCAATCCTCGTTGGATTGTCGAGGATGTTTTGGTCAAGGTCCAGAATTATGTCTTCCCTGTAGACTTTCTGGTTCTTGACATTGAGGTACCTGAATAATTACTGGACTCCCCAATAATCCTTGGACGCCCTTTTTTGGCCACTGCAAAGGCAAATATCAATTGCCACATAGGCAAAATGGATATCACTTGTGTAGGCCAAACTCTCACTTTAAATATTTTCAAATCCTCTAGGAGATTCCATGATGATAACTTTTTTGAGGACTCAGATACTGAAATTTCCAATATGGTGGAGGAGACAATGTTAATAGATACCCTTACCAACCATAATTTTTTTGAGGACTCTGATTCAGAATCAGTGGTCGGCGAAATCTATAATCTAGAGACTTGTCTTGACCCTAAATTTATTCTTGATGCACCCCTTAAGCACCCTAACCCACCCACTATTCATGCACCTAATTTTTCCACACTAACTTCACCCAATCCTCACCATCCCTTCCCGAACTCCTTTCTTACGGACCTGCCACCAACCCCACCCGAGTTTGGTATCCAACTTGAATTAAAACCATGGCCAAACTCTGGCTACACTTATCATTTTCTATCCAACTTTGATCCCAATATTACTTCTAATCAATTTTCTAGGGATCTAGAAGAAGACACCTTTTTTGCAGGCATCCAAGTGTCCAATTATTTACATGATTTTACATCTTCCGTGCATCCTTCACACCTGGCTGAATGGCGTAAAAGATAGCACTAGATGGGAGGTAACCCATCATTTTTTCTTGCTTTCTTTTTTCTCTTCTTTTTCCAGGTTTTGTTCATTCTAAATCCGACCGTTCTTCACTAAGGTGATCCCTTTTCCCTCCTAATGCATGAGGACATGGCATATCTTAAGCATGGGGGGGTATTTTTAAATTTAACAATCGATTTAGGATTTTCAAAACCTAAAAACATGCATTTTTCTTTAATTTATTTCTGACTTGCATACTCAAAAAGTAAAAATGTTGAAAACATTTTGAGAAAAAATTTTGAAATCAGGACTACGGTCCAAAAATTCACTTTTG
Source organism: Thalassia testudinum (assembly GCA_037157565.1). Lineage (NCBI taxonomy): Eukaryota > Viridiplantae > Streptophyta > Magnoliopsida > Alismatales > Hydrocharitaceae > Thalassia > Thalassia testudinum. Next base: position 4,597,926 of record JAZHRO010000080.1, read on the forward strand.
GTACAATGGGATTTAATCTTTAACAAACTAGGGATGATGATATAGATCTGATCATTAGAATTTCAGAGTCTATTTCTAGACTAGATCAGATATCCTTCTCTAAAATTCCACCTGAACTCATGATAGTTCAAGTGACTTGATCCTATTTTGTAATACAGAAAGTATTTGACTTAGTTTCTGATTCAAAAACTTGCATGTCTTGAGACACTTCTTGTGTCAATTTTCACACACAAGCCAACACTTAAAAACAACTAAAAATTTGGAAAACTCCCTTGTTTGGACTTAGTAAAAGTCTGAAGCAGATCATTAGTTTGAGTTCCCACCGTCGAGGAGGAAAATGGCTCCTTTGAGGATGCGATGTCAACATGTTACCACCTCGGCGCTGCTCCATACCTATACTTCATATCTTTAGACGGAGCATTAAAGTGCATTTTAGCAGCTCAAGTGTCTTGGATAGTGCTCTACCTATAGTGTCGGAGTAAGAGCTTGAGTTTGCTTGGAGCGCCCTTTTACACCACATCGTGTTTTGGGGTTGTGAGCTCCTAGGTGGTGTCATGGACAGTGCTATCCCGAAGTATTGGCACCAGAGCTCCCTCGAGGAATGGTAACGGGAATGATGATCCCGACACATCTATTGTAAGACTAAGCTAAAAATAAGCATGGGAAAAAAAAAATTAAAAAAAAGTAATAATAAATAAATTAACACGCCCTTAAAAATGTTGGCTTTTCACAAGCACAGACACAGGATTTTAAAGGATTCTGCAAGTTGCGAATCAGATTCATGAGCCAAAAAAATCTTAAAAACAAAAATTTCAAGTCATCTGAATTAACAAGGGGTTAATTTATGAATTTTTTGGAGGATATATTGATCCCGTTATGTCTAATGGTTAGATCCAAAAATAAATCCCGATGTTTATCTTTAACAAATCCTGTACCTCCTGTGTTTTAATCTACCAGGGTCCCTTAATCTCTTTTTCTCCTCAAAAGTCGAAAAAATTAGATTTCCCAAAAATTTCGTTTTCCAAAAAATTGAAGTTTGTCTAAGCGACTAGCAAAGATAAGCATCGGGGTGTGATAAACGCCAGTTTATCATCATTCTTATGCATTAAAACAAACCTAGCTCTTAGGATTTTACTCCGCAAATGGGTTTTTGGGCTGCATTTAGGCATAAATTAGGTTAGGCATGCATTGCATTTTTTATTGTCTTTTTGATATGTTTTTTTGTGAGTGTTCGGGATGAATAGAAATACAGATCCCTAAAACCCTAGCACTCAAGAAGGCAAATGGTGAAGGAGAAGCTCAGACTAGCTGGAACTCAGCTTGATCCAGCTCACCACAGCTGGAACCGAGCTCACTTGAACTAGGGTTAGCTCATCCCAGCTCCATTCAACTAATCTCAGCTGAATGGCAGCTCAAGAGAGTCCATCTTAGCTCACCCTAGCTCAAGTCAGCTCAGATCCAGCTCAACTTAGCTAAGTCAAGCTCATCGCAACTCCCACTAGTCCACAGGGAGCTCTAGCAAGCTTAGCTGAGTTGATAGGAGTTCACCCCAACTTAGACCTAGCTACATCCAGCTCCACTCAACTCCAGCCAGCTGAAGAAGAACTCATCTCAGCTCAGGAAGCTCAAGCCCAGCTCCCGGGGATTTAGCTTAGCTCAACTCAGTTGAGATAAGCTACCTTAACTGCCTCAACTAGCTTGATCCTCCTCAGGAGCACCAGACCTAGCTCACCTCAGCTCATTATGGTAGAAACCAATTTGCTTTAGATTGGCTTAGTAGCTAGGAAAGAACTAGCAAGCTAAACCAGCGAGTAGCTCCATGCTAGCCTCTTCAGCAGCTGCCAGCTCCAGACTGCTTCTCCTCAGCTCCTCTCTTCAAACCCTAACTCCAATACCTCCTCCTCTACTCCATAGCTAGCTAAGCTAGCTTACCTTAGCTTAGCTAGCAACCAGCTCCTTGGCCATCCACCACCTTCAATTCAACCCTAGCTAGCTCCACCAACTTAAGCCCTACCTAAGCTAGCTATCCTACTCATTTTGGCGCCACCTCTTCACCACCTTTCACCTCTCAACTAGCCACCAAAAGACACCAAAAGTTGGCACCGAAACTAACCCTAACCATCTCCCTTTTGGTGCCAACTTTCAGCCCCTTCATCCACCCTACACCTACCCACATAACCCATCCTAGCCATCCACATACCCCCCTTCTAGGACCCTAAGGTGGTGCCACCTAATGTCCTTCTAGAAGGCCCATTTTGGCACCAATTCTAAAGAGCACCAAAGCCTTAGCTACCCCCCTTAGCACCCATTCAGTGGCGCCACTTATTCTTAGCCCTAGGATCCCCAACTACCCCCCATATCCTATCCTAGCCATCCATTCCAAGAGACACCTATGCCCCCCTTCCTACACTATATATACCCACCAAACTTCCCACATTTTCTTCATCCTCCATTATTGTATTTTGCTGCCTATACCACCTACACCTACGGCCAAGAAGAAGGAGTAGAGAAGGAGATTAAAGGGGCACATCACCAGCCCATTTGGTGCCTTCTTCTCTCCACTCTCTTCAACTTGGACCACACCAAGGAGGACTTTTCTACATCAAGGAGGATGGCCAGGCAAAGGAGAAGGGGCTAGGGTGGACGTCCACCCTTGGAGAGAAGCTTAGGGCATGCCCCCTTAGGGCTTGCCTTGGAGGACATCACCTTGGCGGAGCATAGCAAGGAAGGAGTTGGAGGACTCTTTTCAAGCTTGGGCGCTACCAAGCTTGGAGCGAGAAGCCCTCTTCTTCACCATCTATCTAGAGGACTTATGTTTGCTTTTATTTATTGCAATTTTTCTAGTAGTAGAAGCATTCATCTACTAGGCTTTTTGTAAAATACTTTTTCATTTGCAATTTCTTTAGTTGCATTTCTAATTGCTTTGTTTTTAGCATTCTTCACTCCCTCTCCCTAATTATTCTAGGCCTCCACTTGCCTAGAGTGAGCTTAGGGAGAGGCTCTACTTGCCACTTTAGAAGTAGTCTATTGAATTGAAGTGTAAGTCACTTTCTAGCCACAATTTCGCATGTTGCCTTAATTTCAAAAACATAAAAATGATATATTGAAAAAGACCAAAAAGAAAGTTGAGATTTATATTCCAAGCAAGAGAATCAATTTTGCAAACATTTGGCCTTCTTGGACGACCCTAGATACTCCCCTATCTAGGAACATAAATTTACAAGCGAAAGTGGATTTACGCGTTGCAACGACACTAAATTACCTAATTAACAAACCACGTATTTTCGCCATCACTCACGTCGTTGGTTTTAAATTAACATATGGATTTGTGAGTCCAAGTGTCGATCTCAGGGAGGCATGAAATCGGATTAGTTTTAGTCACTTTGGGTGTCACAGAATGGTAGCGTGGTTTGCTTGCAAAAACAAGAGCGAAAGAGAGAGAGAGAGGGAGGGAGAGAGTAGGGTTAGAGCCTGAGTTTAAAACATGACAATCACTTTAAGGAGATGTGAACTACGATACAAGAAGCAACATTAACATATAACATGCAATTAGAGTTTGTTTACAAATACAATAATAGATGAAAGCTTAAAATAGTGCAACATAAAACTAGAGTAAGAGAGAGAGTGCGAGGAGGAGGCATGGCGGCCACGGTGGTGGAAGGGGGCTTTGTCGGTGGGTCGACAACTCCGCGGTGGATATGGAATGTTTGGTGGAGCTAGGAGAGGCTTAGTATTGTATGGAGACTGTATATGAATTGAATGCCTTTGAATGGGGTGGTTGAGGGTGTTTATATAGTAGAAGAGGGTTTCCAAAAGAGGTATGGGCCTTTAGCAACGTCCAGTATGTCACTATATCCTTTCCCAAAAGCGTCGCTGAAGTCCCACGCCCGTTGTTCCTTGCACCTCTGCTTCTTCTTCTCAAGTTGCGCCCATGCATCCTCAACCGTCAGATCTGAGGCGTGGATCACCATTAGACCACTGAGGTCTTGCCATGTCAGCCCCCCGCTATGCCCACAGATGCTGCTTCCCCCTGCGATCTGTGTGCTCGCAACAGAGGTCATCCGATTGCGCATCAATGGCTGGGATTGTGTGTGACCGGGCACGCTGGATCACGCCTAGTGTGTGGTGAGCATGCGTCATCACGCACATTTACGTTGGACGCTCAAGATTGTGCCACATGCCTCCATCTGATCCGTCTACGCACCCATCAGTGGCTAAATTTCAATTGCACGCGCGGGCGTAGCCGATGCGACTCGAACGTGCATAGCTCGTTCATGCAGTGAGGCGCTAATCGCTGTGCTGCGTCCGCACTTTGTCTCAGTTGTGTGCAAACGCTTAGCCATCCGATGGCGATCGGACGATTGAGATTGGATCTTGGCATGGTGAAGAGCGCATCGGCGAGGCCCGCGCCCTTGCGATTCCTCATCTGTTTGTTCCTTGGATCGGATGGCTTAGGATGAGCGGGGGTGCTGCATCAGTGCGAGCACGGCGAATGGCGCCACATGGCCGTTTGTGGGCCATTGCTCATCAAATCAATGGCCAGAACTTCTTGGGATTGTTGGGGGAGCTCTGGATGTTTGATTTAAGCGATTTCGAGTCTGTTGAACTCCATTTATTGATTTGGATCCATCTGTGCAATCCGATTGCTCATCTGAAGCATGTTTCAACATGCACTTGTACACATAGCCATTAAATATTGATTATAAGTAATCTTAATTCGTCATGCATGCAATGCTCCCAAGCCCATTATGGTATGTTATTAACGCATATATATCCTCAAAACTAACTCTAGTTGATGGAATTATCATCATTGGATGTAGAGTTATCAACAACTGGCCAATGGGCTATTACCCATGACCACTTGCCAGCCATACTCGTGCGGTGAAGTGTGGCTTATTTATCTTTATCTTTTTTTTACTATTTCTCCTTTTTTTTTCTTTTTTTTCTTTTGTTGTTTTAGTAGGTGGTTTCCCTGATATAATATTTACCTAGAGGCAATAATAAAAGAGAATGGTCCTGTGGCTGGTTTCTGGACAATCGACCAATGGGCTATTACCCACGATAACTTGCCTACCATACCACCCTAGAAGGTTCATTAGCTACCCAATTTCTGTTAGAATCTCTGAGGAGTAAGTCAGTGCAAAAATGTGTGCAGACGCTTAGACTAAAAGTCCCTTCGAGTCAGAGGGCGGGTTGATAAGTCATATACTTATCACCCTACTTATCATCCCTTGCTAGTCCCTAGCAAGGTTTATCCTAGCCATTATTTTCAGTTGGAATTAGGAGTTGATTACTTAGACATATGTTGCTTCTCAACAGGAGGAAACATATACTAAAAACCTCATTCACAGAGACTAAGCAACGGGGATTTGTCTGCCAAAATGCAAACCGCCCAAGTCCTCACTTTAAAACATATATACAGATATATATTTTTTTTCTTTTTCATCTTTTCTAATTTTTTTTTGGATTTTTGGAGTTGAGAGTGTGTAGGTAACTTTTTACGGCTACCCAACCCACCCATAACTCGAAAAAGACTCTAAGTGCTAAGCATCCTGGTGTGAAGATTGTCATAGACTCACTCAATGGTAATTAAATAGGCTTTGGGTTTCTACGCCCCTAGGTGACCGTAAAAGAAAATGCTTGCCTAAAGGTATATCTGTGCGATCGGTAGCTTTCTCCCTACTTTTATTTTGTGAGGGGTCAACATAAGGGTGCTTCCAGTGTATATCTCCCTGGATTGCTCTACTTCCCTGGTTCTTCTTTAAGTGTTTTGGACTTTTTCGTGCATTTAATGAGCTAGGTTTTGGACAACTGGTCAATCAGCTATTACCCATGACCACTTGCCAACCATACTCGTGTGGTAAAGTGTGGCTTATTTATCTTTATCTTTTTTTTTTATCTATTTGTCCTTTTTTTCTTTTTTTTCTTTTGTTGTTCTAGTAGGTGGCTTCTTTGATCTAAGATTTACCTAGAGGCAATAATAAAAGAGAATGGTCTTGTGGCTGGGTTCTGGACAATCGGCCAATGGGCTATTACCCATGACAACTTGCCAGTCATACCACCCTAGAAGGTTCATTAACTACCCAATTTTTATTAGAATCTCCAAGGAGTGAGTCAGTGCAAAAATGCATGTAGATGCTTAGACTAAAAGTCCCTCCAAGTCAGAGGGTGGGTTGATAAGTCGTATACTTATCACCCTACTTTATTGATCAGATTAATGTAAATTAAGGTTGTGAGGATTCGGGGCTAAATCCACATTTTAGTGGACACCTAGGTAGATTAAGCCTAAAGGCCTGAAAAGTCTAAGTGTTCAGGTTCTTCTTGTATTATTTCCTACAATTGACAAGCTCTTCATGCCTAAGGTTTCTTTCCTAATTATATATATATAATTCATGCTGTTAATATAAACTCAGAGAATGTGAATTACCTCCCCCTACGCTTAAGTTGGACAATGTCCTCATTGGCAAATAAATGTATGCAAGGGGGTACAGAATGAAATCATCTGAGTGCCGCCATGTACCTGATCAGTCTGAATCTTCTGGGTTGCCTCCCAAGAAGAGATGGGTTTATTGCCTCTAGCTGGACGAAGCTCCATGTCAACTCTCAATGATGGTGACTACTTCCTTTGGGGGAACCTGGGCAAGAAAATATTTTAATCTCTGGCTGTTTACTATGAAGGTTTTCCCAGTGTTAGGATCTACAATTTCAATCGCCTCATTGGGATAAGGTTTGACCACCTAATATGGTCCTATCCACTTTGATCTCAGCTTCCTGGGGAAAAGTTTAAGTCTTACATCAAAAAGCCAGACTTGCTAATTGGGCTCAAAGGTTTTCCTATGAATGTGTTTATCGTGGATGGTTTTCATCTTCTCTTTGTAAAGTTGATTGTTCTCATAAGCATCCTGATGGATTTCCTCAAGCTCGAAGAGTTGGAGTGTCCTTTGTGCTCCAGCCAACTGGGAATCCATATTACACTGCTTAACAGCCCAGTATGCTTGGTGTTCCAACTCGACCGGAAGGTGGCAAGCCTTGCCAAAGACCAATCGATAAGGCGACATGCCTATCGGGGTCTTAAAAGTGGTCTTGTATGCCCAAAGGGCATCATCCAAATGTGTGGACCAATCCTTCCGGTCAGGTCTCACGGCCTTTTGCAGAATATTCTTGATCTGCCTATTAGAGACCTCCGTTTTCCCATTTGTTTGCTGCTGGTATGGGGTGGCAACATGGTGAGTAACCCCGTATTTTCTAAGTAAGGCACAGAATTGGGCATGAATAAAGTGACTCCCACCATCACTGATGATGGCTTTCGTTATCCCAAACCGAGAGAAGATGTTTTGCTTAACAAAGTCCAAGACAACCTTATGGTCACATCTTCAGGTGCCTACAACTTCGATCCATTTCGAGACATAGTCCACTGAGACTAATATGTACTCAAAGCCATTGGATGGTGGGAAGGGACCCATAAAATCGATACCCCAAACATCAAAAATTTTGATAATCAGAATGGGTTGTAGGGGCATCATATCCTTTCTGGTCATAGTCCCTAATGTTTGACACTGAGAACAAGTCTTCACAAAGCTGTGCATGTCCTTGAATAAGGATGGCCAGTAGAATTCGGACTGCAAAACTTTTGTAGCCATCTGCTTCCCACAGAAGTGGCCACCACAGGCTTGGTCGTGACAGAAGGATAGCACACTTTGGACTTCTTCTTCAGGAATACACCTCCTAATGATCTAGTCAGAATAGAGTCTAAACAGCATAGGATCATCCCAGAAATAGTGCTTGACTTCAACCAAGAACTTTTCCTATTGCTGTCTGGACTAGTCATGCGAAGTCTGACCTACCACCAGATAGTTGACTATGTCTGCATACCAGGGTAGCCTTCTTCCTTACACGACTAGAAGTTGTTCATTAGGGAAGGTGTCGGTTAAGGGTAATGAGGGTCCAATATGGTCCGGGTGAAGTCTGGACAAGTGGTCAGCTACAACATTCTTGGGCCCAACTTTGTCGCATATTTCCAGGTCAAATTCCTGCAAGAGCAGGATCCATCTGATGAGCCTGGGTTTAGCGTCCTTTTTGGCCAACAAATGCTGAATAGTCGAGTGGTCAGTGTAAACCATCACATGGGATCTTAGAAGGTATGATCTGAACTTTTCTAACCCAAAGACTACGACGAGTAGCTCCTTTTCTGTGATAGTGCAATTCCGTTGAGCCTCATCCAATGTTTTTCTTGCGTAGTAGATCACCACAGGTTTCTTCTCTCTTCTTTGTCCTAGGACTACGCCGACAGTAAAATCCGATGCATCGCACATTATCTCAAAGTCTTGGGACTAGTCTGGGGGTTATAAAATAGGTGCAGTGGAGACTGTTTCCTTAAGGGTGTTGTAGGCCTTGATGCAATCAGGTGTCATGTGGAAAAGGGTGTCGTTGGCTAGAAAGTTAGTCAAGGGCTTAGAAAGTTTGAAAAAATCCTTAATGAACCTTCTATAGAAGCCAACATGTCCTAGGAAAGATCGGATTTTCTTGACTGAGATAGGGGGTGGAAGTTTGGAAATTAAATCAACCTTAGCTCAATCAACTTCGATGCCCCTGTGCGAGATGATGTGACCAAGGACAATCCCTTCCTGCACCATGAAATGGCTCTTTTCCCAGCTTAAAACCAGGTTGACCTTGATACATCACTTTAGAATCTTTTCCAAGTCTCTAAGACAATGGTCGAATGAGTTCTCGAACATGAAGAAATCATCCATAATGACCTCCAGGTATTCACCCACCATCTCTGAAAAGATGGCTAGCATGCAATGCTGAAAGGTAGTGGGTGCATTGCATAACCTGAATGGCATACGAAGGAATACAAACATGCCATACGGGCAAGTGAATGTGGTCTTCTCCTGATCTTCTAGTGCAATAGCAACTTAGTTGTATCCTGAATATCCATCCAGGAAGCAAAAATATTTCTGCCCTGCCAATCGCTCGAGAATCTGGTCAATGAATGGCAGAGGGAAATGATCTTTCTTGGTGGCCTCATTAAGCTTCCTATAGTCGATGCACACCCACCATGCGGTAGCGGTGTGGGTGGGAATTGATTCACCCTGGTCAATGGTGACCACAGTGAGCCCGACTTTCTTAGGTACCACTTGAGTGGGGCTCACCCAGGGGCTATCAAAAATGGGTAAATAATGTCTGTGTCAAGCCACTTGATTATTTCTTTTTTAACGACCTCTCATATTTAGGTTCAATCGCTTCTGCATTTGGCGAGAAGGTTGAGCCCCATCTTCCAAAAAGATCTTATGAGTGCAATAGGTAGGGATAATTCCCCTTAAGTCAGAAATTGTCCACCCAGTGGCTGCTCGATGTTTAGAGATGGTTGCAGTCAACCTAATTTCTTGATCTCTAGTTAAATGGGCATTGAAAATCACAGGGAAGGTCTGGTCAGGTCCTAGGAAGACATATTTGAGATTATCGGGCAAAGGCTTTAGTACTGGTGTAGGTGGAACAACATTTGACAGGTAAGGGAAAGGTGGGAGTTGATCAACATTAATCTCCTCAAATGGAGGTTACTGAAGGTAATCAGCTCTACAAGGGTCAACCTCCACAGACTAGGATGGGTCGGGGTTGTTATCAACTGGTTGAGTCAGATGGTCTACTAAAGAGCTAAGAGTGAGGCATTCTTCAACCAAAGGTTTCATGGGATCGTGCTCCTCAACCCAGCCACAATCAAAAGACTTAGCCACCCTGAAGATATCCAATTGCATCTTTTTGTCTCCAAAGGCGATTTCCATGCATCCCGTGTCACAATCAATGTTCTCCTTAGCCGTAGCTAAGAAGGGTCTGCCCAGGATGATGGGTGTGTTTTGTAGCTGTTCGGGGACTTCAATGTCGAGGACCAAAAAGTTGACTAGGAAGTAGAAGTCCTTGACCCGAACAATTACATCCTCGACTACTCCCTTTGGGGTTATCACGGATCTATCAGCCAGTTGGATAGTCACAGGTGTGGGTTTCAACTCCCCAAATCCAAACTGGTGATAAAGGGTAGTTGGGATTAGGTTAATTGAAGCACCTAAGTCCAAGAGTGCTCTATCAAATGTCATGTCCCCAATATTGCAAGATATTAGGGTTGCTCCTGGGTCAGTTCGTTTAGGAGTAGGCTGCTCAATATAACTGAACTAGCTTGTTCTGAGAGCACTACCTTCCTAGGTGCTTGGGTTCTCGGCTTATGCTTCGGCGTACAGATATCCTTCAAGAACTTACCGTAAGCTGGGATATGCTTGATTGCTTCGAGGAGAGGAATATTAATCTGAACTTGTTTGAAAATCTCTAACAACTCCTCATTCTCAACCAGATTTTTCTTTTTCTTCATTTTCTCCAAGGCCTCAGGATATGGTGTTTGGGTTTGAATTGGTTTTGTCTTTTGGTCCTTGGGTTCCTCCCACTCATCCTTAGAATCAGGCATCTCATGAAGCGAGGTCACGGGAGGGGTCGGACATTTAGGGTCCTGGGTTTTAGTGCACTTCTCAAGGTAACCGCGTTGGCTGAGGTGTTGGGACCATGGGTAGATCCTTGAGAAGAAGAGGAGGAAGCACCAAACCTAGGGGGTGTCTGTGGGGCCGGTTGGATCATGTGGACATGCCCAGGATTGGCTTGGAACCCTTGAGGATTGGGGCCTCAATTGATCACATTTCTCGAGTTCGGTTGTGGCTGAGAAGGAAGGGACCCCTGTTGTTTGCTATTCAATAGCTGGCTCAATTGTCCCTTCACTAATGTCATTTCCTCCTAATGTTTCTGATTCATATCAGCCATCATTTTTATCAGCGTGTCCATTTGGTTTTGTGGGGGAGGGACCGCTCTATTCTGATTATAGGGTGGTCTAACCTGTGGACCTTGCTGATAGGAGGGAGGGTTTGGCCTGGGTTGGTTCTGAAATTGGTTCAGTTTTTGGTTTGTCTAAGCAAAATTCGGGTGATTATGCCATTCGGCATTGTAGGTGTTGGAGAAGGGATCAGGTTTTGAGTAACCTTGGATGGCTTGGGTATCTTCAAAGATAGAAGGTGCCAAAGGGGAGGGGGGAGAGTAATCAGGGTTTGAGGGAGCAAAGGTCCCTCCGTGGAACAAGGTCAGGGGTTGTTCCAGGTGCATTTGGTTCATTGGCTGCACCAAATCTACATTGTAATCTCCTTTTGCTAGGGAGAGGGTCTGTAGTGGGTTTCAGGTTTGGTTCAATAGCTCATCAATCATTTTGTCTACCAACTCAACTCGATCCAACTTTTTAGCTATAATGTCCATGTCAACCATTCTAGAATTTGCTTGCACCTCATAGATCACACCACAGGATTGACTGGATCGATTAAACCGGGTCATGGAGGCATTGTCGAGTGAATTCTCACTCATGGACTCAAAGAGTTCAAACTCGCTCTCCTCATCTTTGTTCAAAAAGTTGCCTCCACATGAGGTGTCAATAAAGTTCCTAAGGTTGCTGTCCAGACCATGGTAGAAGATCTGGGCCAATTGCCACCTTGGAACCTCATGGTGTGGGCATTTCCTCAACAATTCATTAAATCTTTCCCATGCCTCATGGAATTGTTCCCCACCTTGTAGTGTGAATGTGGTAATGGCTCTTCTGAGGGCATTGATTTTACCTATGGGGAAAATTTTATTCAAGAATGCATGCCTCAGTTCCTCCTAGGTAGAGATAGGTCTCCCTAAGGTTCTTAGCCAGTGAGATGTTTTATCTTTTAGGGAGAAAGGGAACATCTTAATTAAAATAATATCCAAGCTACTGTCCTTGACTTCACGGTCCGGGCAATCTGGTCTAGGTCCTCTAGGTGTTGGAAGGGGTCCTCATTTGAGCTCCCATGAAATTAGCTTTGAATTAAGCTAAGGACATTAGGTTTTATCTCAAAATCATCTCCCCCTTCAGGGACCGTAAGATGTGGCTCGATCCAGATAGCAGACGAATCATAAAAATCACAGAGAGGCCTTGGTTGGCCCTTGGGAGGTTGTGGTAGGTTAGGTGGGTTCAGTGGGGGTTGCCCTTGAGGGTTCTGCAATCGATGTATGGCTTGCATGATGGTTTGGATCTGTTGTTGTTGAAGTTGGTGGTTGGCAGAGATTTGAGCCTGAATGATGGCCATAGCATCGGGTTGGGGTTGGTCATCAATCTCATCAATTCTTTGGTCAGCCATTTCCCTTGAAAAATCAAGTCTCCTCTTGATTTCCCTTTCTAAGACAAACAGCTCAGGATGAAGTGATCATCTCTCATGCATACACTAAAGAAGAACAGGGAAGGATAAGGAGAGAGACAGGTGCAAGAAGTGTGTGCACAAACAAGCAAGCAAGTCTAGTCCTTATAGTGTATACCTTAGGTGACCTAGAAGCCTCAAAGGGAATGATTAAATCTGCAAGCACTTAACCTCCCTTCCTAATGTTAATCTAGCCAGGTTGATTATGAGGGGATTGAGGGGAAGATTCTTCCATTGGCTTGCACCGCCAGTTCCGTAGACCCCATAACCGCGGTCGTTTGACACTACCCCGCAGCCTAGACACCAAATTTTACAAAGGGAATGAAGGCCAAGTGCCTAGCAAACCTAATCACACCTCAAAGATCTAGACTAGTCCTACCTAGGGCACGTCTACTCCATTTTAATGAGGGCTAGGTTAGTGCTTGTGCTTAGGATATGTGATGAGGCATTGTTTGGGGTTGTGCCTCTTAGTTAGTCTAATTGAGCGTGTGCGTGCACTCAACAAAACATGGTTTGCAAGCAAGGTTTTTAGGATGTGATGTCTTTTAATGATTCATCCTTGCTTTAGTGATTTTTAGGGTTAAAATTCTTTAATGTTTTCAAACAATGTTCAAGTGGGCACACAAGGTTTTGCACACAATGGACGAAAGTCGATTTCCTTTAGAATGATGTGGCCCTAGAAAAACAACCCTAGTGTTCATGCAGTTCTACTAGGTGAGTTGATTTTAATTATGATGAGTGATGCTGCCCAAGTCAAATCATGGTGGCTTCACAAACACCACTCAAAAGAAAGAGGAACACTCCAGAAAGATTATCTCTTCAAGAACATTAGAGTGCATTTTTTTGGTTGGGTGATCAGTTTGGAATGTGGGTCAGGTATCCATTCACCACGGCAATTTTAGATTTATATATATTTGTTTTATTTTTTTTTTAAGCAAGAAAACACTCAATGGGTGGAGTAATACTCACAAAAGGTCTTCGGAATACTTTACTTCTTGTCTATTGTCTTGGATCACGCTCCTCCATCGTAAAGGCGTCAAGTTCCTGCAACCAATCAAGTATAGACAGAAAAATGAGTCAGAAGATACGAATTCTAATGAGGGATGAAAGCGACAAAAGAAATCCATTGCCTTTTATGTAGCGGCGCCAAAAATTGACGTGTGCGGAACGCGTTGGTTTAATTATGTCATTGTAGCATGCGCTCACATTGTCAGTTTTAAATTAAGATATGGATTTGTGAGTCCAAGTGTCGATCTCAAGGAGGCACGAAATCATATTAGTTTTAGTCACTTTGGGTGTCACAGAATGGTAGCATGGTTTGCTTGCAAAATCAAGAGCGAAAGAGAGAGAGAGAGGGAGGGAGGGAGTAGGGTTAGAGCTTGAGTTTAAAACATGACAATCACTATAAGGAGATGTGAACTACGATATAAGAAGCAACATTAACATATAACATGCAATTAGAGTTTGTTTACAAATACAACAATAGATGAAAGCTTAAATTAGTGCAACATAAAACTAGAGTAAGAGCGAGAGTGCGAGGAGGAGGCGAGGTAGCCATGGCGGTGGAGGGGGGCTCCGTCAGCGGCTCGACAACTCCAGGGTAGATATGGAATGTTTGGTGGAGCTAGGAGAGGCTTAGTATTTTATGCAAAGTGTGTGTGAATTGAATGCTTTTGAATGGGGTGGTTGAGGGGGTTTATATAGTAGAAGAGGGCTTCCAAAAGAGGTACGGGCCTTCAGCAACGTCTGATACGTCGCTATATCCTTTCCCAAAATCGTCGCTGAAGTCCCACGCCCGCTGTTCCTTGCACCTGTGCTTCTCAAGCTGCGCCCATGCATCCACAGTAGCCGGATCTAAGGCTCGGATCACCATCGAACTGCTGAGGACGTGCCATGTCTCCCCCCCGCTGCGCCCGCGGATGCTGCTTCGCCCTGTGATCCGTGTGCTCACAACAGAGGTCGTTTGGTCATGCATCAACGATTGGGATTGTGTGCTACCAGGCGTGCTAGATCGCACCTAGCGTGCGGAGAGTGCACGTCATCACGAGCGTTTATGTTGGATGCTTGAGATCGCCTCGCATGCCTCCATCTGATCGGTTCGCGCACCCATTAGTGGCTAAATTTCAATTGCGTGCACGGGCGTAGCTGGTGCGACTCGAAGGTGCATCACGCGTTCGTGCAGTGAGGCGCTGACCGTTGCGCTGTGTCCATGCTTTGTCTCAGTTGTGCACGAACGATCAACCGTCCGATGGCGATCAGATGACAGAGATTGGATCTTGGTGTGGTGAAGAGCACGTTGGCAAGGCCTGCACCCCTGTGATTCCTTAGCTGTCTGATCCTTGGATCAGATGGCCTAGGATGAGTGGGGGTACTGTGTCGGTGGGAGCGTGGCAGATGGCGCCACATGGTCATTTGTGGATCGTTGATCATCAAATCAATGGCCAGAACTTCTTGGGCTTGTTGGGGCTGCTCTGGATGTCGGATTTAAGCGATTTTGAGTATGTTGGATTCCGTTTGTTAATTTGAATCCTTTCGTGTAGTCTGATTGCCCATCTGAGGCCTGTTTCAACATGCACTTGCACACATAGACATTAAACATTGATTATAAGCAATCTTAATTCGTCATGCATTCAATGCTCCCAAGCCCATTATGGTTTGTCATTAACGCACATATATCCTCAAAACTAACTCTAGTTGATGGAATTGTCATCATTGGATGTAGAGTTATCAACTCCCAAAACACTGTCCAAGGGTTCAGGAAAAGAAGCATTTCTTCTCGACAAACTAAAGACATATATCAGTCTTCACGGTGAATCCATTGCAAATTCTACGTGTGGGTGTGAAAATTGTACTCGATTCCAGATTATAGGAATCATCTAGAGGATTAAATCCCTAATGCATTCTATTAATAAAAATAATCTTATTCATGAATGAATTATGTATATATGCTATAAACAAGTAACCTCTTTTATTTTTACTTCGTAAATTCCCTTATCGGGTTACATTTAGCTTGATCCTAAATATAGAACAAAAGGGTGAGCGGGTGAGTCAGAAATGGCTATTGCGGATGATTTCTAGCTCCAATGCGAGCATTGCAGGTGGAGTCGGTTGTTGTTTGTTGCGTTGAATTGGGTTTTAAAAGTATTGATTGTAGTACAACCGAAAAAGCATTCAAAATAGGTATAATTTTATTACTCAAAAAGATTTTTGAGGTCGAACACAGGGAGTAAATTGGTATTTAGAAATCAAGATCATAATTTTTACCAAAAGAAATTACAATAATAGCAGTATCAGAGTGCAAAAATATGGGAGTAAAATGGTGATGTAGATCACCAAATACTCTAATATCACCAAATGATTCAATGTAAAAATATGCAATGGGGCTAAAATCTATCGTCTGAGTCTTTAATCAGACGACTTAAATGTCTAATTGCTTTTCTATTTCTCTGCCTCTGTCTTCTCCTTCCTTCTTCTTTCTTTGGATTTTTGCGATCCTTTTCTTTTCTCTTTGGCTTTCTATGTCTTCTTCCTTTCTCTTCTACCTTTGCTTCTCCTTCTTCAGCTCCTTCCTTCTTTTCTTTCTCTACCGTCTACCTTCTCTTTCTCTTCTTTGCCTTGGCTTTAGCTCCTACCTTAGCCTTCTCTGGCTAAGTGGTGGCTTGAAGAACCTGTAGCAAAACCTACCCCTACCCACACGCAACACTCTTCTCTTTTCTCTCTTAGAATACACTCTCCCAGAGCCACACAATCAGTCGGGTAATCGGGTCAGGTGTGTACCCAGGACCAAGCCCACCAGTGTGCAGTAGTGGGTGAGGTGTGCAATCGGGTCGGGTCAGGCCAGGTCCGTAGGACGTGAGCACGGACGAGACCAGGTTGGGTGAGTGGGACCTCACCCCGTGGATCTGAGGTGAACAACCTTCTTCACTTTTTCCTCTTATGCAGGTGCAGGCGGCCTTCACTTCCGAGGTGGGACTAAATGTCCCACCCTTTCCTCGCGTGAGCCTGCAGAGATGGCCTTCGTGATTGCAGCAGTAGCCGAGGTCTTCAACTCCAATTGAGGGCCTGAGTGCGTGCGTGAAGGTATTCCGCGCACCTGGGACTGCTGCACCTAGGCTAGGCGAACCTCGAGCTTCAACAAGCTTGCTTCAAGCTTGCCCATCAATGGCAGAGTGGCGACGAACCTGAAATCACAAGATTGGCCTTGCAGCCGTGTTAAAATGTTCAGAGAGGGTCGCCGAAGCATGGCTAAGATGCTGGGGTGGTTGGCATGGCGTGGGGTGCTTGGGCACACAGTGTACGAAGGTGTGGGTGTGTTCGGTGAGGGGCGTGAGTAAGTGGTGTACTGCGTGGAGTGAGGGGAAAGGAATAGTGAAGTGCGAGGAAGCTTATGGGCTTGTCGGTGAGGGTTGGGATGGCCTGTGGAGGTGGAGTGGCCACGTCGGAGTTGGTGGTTGGAGATGGCAGGGAAGGAGGTGATGGAGGTCGGCAGTGGTTGATTTTGAAGAATAAAGGGTGGAGAAGAATGTAGAGGGAAGAGGGAGCTTATTTGAGAGGTGAAGAGATGACGGGGGTGAGCGGAGGCGTTGGGTCTGGTGTGGCCGACGCTGGAGACAAAGAGTGGCTCCAGTGAGTGGAGATCGACAAGGACGAAGAGAGGGAGATGCCTGCGGGTATGGCGAGGTGCGGACGAAGTCAAGGAGGAGGAATCTACCGCAGGTATGGTAGTCGGATGTTGAGGAGTGGCGAGGGAGGTCTCCGGACGTCGGCGAACCTACGGCCGTGAAGGGAAGAGAGGAATTAGGGGTGTTCGCGGCCTTATTCGAGCGTCCCCTGATCGGAGGGGTTTGGGCTCCTTTAAATAGGGCTCTGAAGGTCAGTTAAGGCTTGGGAAGCAAGCTTCCCAAGCAAGGAAAGCTCGCTGGAGTTGGAATCCATTAGGATACCCATGACTCTCATGCATTCACGTGAGAGATTGGGAAAGAATATGGGATCAAAGATGGGTTCATATTAAAGGGATTTTCTCAGAGAATCTCCCTTCCAATTTTGGAAGAGATTCTCTGAGCACTCGGGGAGATCTCTCCTTCCAAAGCTCGTTGGAGTAGGATTCCTCTGCTGTAATGGTGGAGGGACCTAATTGCAAAAATGATGAAGAAGCTAGGGGGCTATTTGTAAGGGTTTTTGAAAGATATGGGTACAAATGTGATCAGGCAGGACCCTTTTGGAAAGTAATTCAAGGAAAACTCAACTTGGGTCCAAATTTTGGTACAAACCTAATTTTGACCTAATGAATCCTATGGTGAAGTTGGATTTTGTGTTTGACCACATTTGACTAGGAAATTTATGCAAAAATCTAATTTAGGGTAAATATCTATTTGAGACCCTATTTTGGTCAAGATGGGTTCTAATGGCCAAATTAAAGGTTCTAAACCCTAGATAATATTTTTTTATGACTTTTAGAGGGTTTAGGTGAGTTTTATCCTGACCAGAGCCTTGGTTAATCAAGTAGGATTTTTTAGGGTTTTAAGAAGTCATTTAATTCACAGGATACACAAAAACCCTTTTTTGTCTGATCCAACCCACTTATTATCTTATTAAGACCGCTTGACCTTTGTTTAGACCTTGAGAAAACCTGTTGTTGTACAATATTGGTAAAATTGTAGTTTTATCCTTAGTTTCTTATTTCACTCTCAAGAAGGTTATGTAGTGAATTAGGACCTTCAGTTGGTTATGTAGGAGCATTGATTCTCTCAATTGGGTCAAAATGAGCTAGCTATGGCTCATGATGGTATTCCCATCATACCCCCATGCCTAGCTTTTTCTAGTCCTTTGGCAAAATTTTAAGGTTTTAACTTTGATTCTAGACCATGTAATCTTTTTGATGCTCAAAATTGTGATGTGCGCTTTCTTCTGTAGATTAGGTTAGAATGCCGATAGTAGGCCTAAAGGTACTGAAGAACCAACCAAGATCTGGTCCTGACCAGCTCTAGCCTCAATCTGCTGTGAAGGTTTTTAAGGCCCACAAGAACTATCCTAAGGTTCGTTGAACTCCGCGGTTAAAGCACCCATGCTTGTAACATATTTTAGCCTCGGTTCAGTTTGTAGTGTGTTTTTTTGTAAGAGAGAGATAGAGGAATTTTCTTTTTGGAGAGTTTTCTCTCTCTTTTCTTGTTATTTCTAACTTCGGATCAGCTTCTCAACACGGTCTGTATCGAATTCCTAGTCCCCATCATCAATCCTCGAAGAATCCCTGGCAATCGATGCTTCGAGATATCATCGCCCATGGCAACCCCTAGAACCTTGGCTTTCAAAATTTCGAGATAATCCCACCCATGGCATTCTGTAGCTAAATCCAGACCCTGGCAATCGACATTTCGGGATAATGCCGCCATGGCATCTGAACCAGCACAGGGTACTTACATGCCCCCGGTAGGATATGTGGATATCCTAGGAGACAAGCACCGAGGAGACGATATGTTATTACGCATCTTCGAGGGGAATTTCCCTTCTCTCCGCGCCAGGAACTCATCCAAATCAACTTGCATTGATCAGCCGCTCCTAATCTACGTGACGTTTTCAGAATGATTTAAATGCATTGGTGTGATTTTGATACTTATGCACACTGAACCAGACTGTGTGTGGATTGGGGTGCTTAGGTTACTAAGTCCGACAAACCAAAGGTCAGTTAATGAGGCCGAATACTCCCTAAGCCTTAGACCTAATACTTAAATTTCACATTTTCCCTAACCTCTTGAGGACTATCCAGATCGTAGCGGATACTTGAATTTTTAAGCCTAGGAGTATAGCCCCAAGAGGCCTAAAATTAGTGTTCCTACTAATCTCTTCTGTGTTTTATTAGCACTTTTTGCCTTTTCTTTTTCTTGGTATGGTCTAAAACTCAGTTAATTCCTTAATTGCTTACTAATGAATATCTCTTTTCTTTTTCTTTTCAACTTGTGCACCTTCTTGACAGTTTTCACTTTTCCCCTTTTCCTCCTTAAAATTGATATACCCTCAAAATTTTCTCTCCTCCCATATTTTTATTCTTTTCCAAGAATTTTTTCAATTTTTTGGTATTTTTGGAATATGTGATTTTTTTGATGAAACATTTTCTTGTAAGATGATTTTCATGATGTTTTCCACTTTCATAACCCCCCATGCCTACGATTTGCAATGTCCACATTGTAAATTAGGTGGGTTCGAGTTCAGCTTAGATCATTCATTAGAATAGGTTCTGAGTGGGCGAACAGGTCGAGATGACTGTTGCGGCTGATTTCAAGCTCTGGTACAAGTACCTGAGGTGGGGTCGGCTGTTCTAATGGATGAACCCTAAAGTGCAATATGAATTCATCATAGGAATGCCAAGAAATGTTTCGGGCTTTTAAAAAATGATGGGCTGCCTCTCGTTAAGCGTTGAGTTTTACGCCATCGGCTGGGCGCAATGAGCTCAAGGAGAATGGAGGGTAAAAGATGTCTTAGCCAAATTTGTATCGGTAAGGTCAATGAACGGTTTGAGTCTCTGACCGTTCACGACGAAAGGATCTAAATCGTGGCTGAGTGGATTGATCTCAATGGCTCCATTTCCAAAGATTCGTCAGACGAGGTAAGGCCCGATCCATTTTGATCTTAGTTTTCCTGGAAATAGCTTGAGTTTAGCATCAAAGAGGACTGTTTGACCAGGGCGAAAGATCTTTCTGGATATGTGCTTGTCATGAAAGGCCTTAACTTGCTCTTTGTAAATTTGCGAGTTCTCATACGTGTCATAGCATAATTCATTGATCTCGCCCATTTGAAGCTTTCTCTGGGTTCCTGCCTTAGAAAGATCTAGATTGCAATTTCGTACTTCCCAATAGGCTTTGTGCTCCAATTCGACAGGGAGGTGACATGCCTTCCCGTACACCAATCTGAAGGGAAACATACCTAATTGGGTTTTGTGGGTGGTCCTATAAGCCCACAAAGCTTCCGAAAGTCAGGATGACTAATCTTTCCTATCAGGTCGAACAGTGACCTGGAGGATTTTCTTGATCTCCCGATTTGATAGCTCAACTAAACCATTAGTTTGGGGGTGATAAGGAGTAGAGATTCGGTGTAACACCTCGTATTTGGTTATCAGTGACCTGAATTGAGCATTATTGAAATGGATCCCTCCATCAGAGATTATAGCACGTGGAATCCCAAACCGTGAAAAGATGTTCTGATGAATGAATTTGATAACCACCTTATGATCATTGGTTTAGGTCGGAATGGCTTCGATCCATTTGGACACGTAGTCAATAGCGAGTAGAATGTACTTGAAGCCGTCTGAAATAGGAAAGGGTCCCATAAAATCAATCCCCCCGACGTCGAAGATTTCACATACGAGAATCGAATGTAAGGGCATCATATCATGGTGGCTCATGTTGCCTAAGGTCTGGCAACGAGTGCATGCCATACAGTGATTGTATGCGTCTTTGAAAATCATGGGCCAGTAGAAACCACACTGGAGGACTTTTGCTGTGGTTTTATGACCTGAGAAGTGTCCACCGCATGCCTAGTCATGGCAGAAGGATAGGATGCCCTGAATTTCTATTTCCGAGACACATCGTCGAATGATTTGATCAGCATCGATGTGGAATAGAAACGAGTCTTCCCAAAAGTAATACTTATTATCAGAAAGCAATTTGTCCTTCTTGGCCTTCGGCCAATAGGATAGGATTTGATGTAATGCCAGGTAGTTTACTAGATCAGCAAACCATGGAAGGGGTGTACTAATAGTCAGGAGGTGCTCATCAGGAAAATGTTCCGTAATGGGTTTGGAAGGGTCGATAATGTTAGAAGGAAGGTGGGACAAGTGATCAGCTACCACATTCTATTTTCTCGCCTTGTCATGAATCTCGAGGTCAAATTCTTGCAACAGCAAGATCTTGCAAATTAGTGAGGTTTCACGTCCTTCTTTGCAAGGAGATGCCTCACAGCTGTGTGATTAGAGTAAATGATAACACGGGAACTCAGAAGATATGATCTAAACTTTTCCAGGGCAAATCTATGGCTAGCAGCTCTTTCTCAGTAACTGTGTAGTTACGCTGAGCCTCGTCAAGTGTCTTGGTAGCGTAGTAGATGACCACGGGTTTCCCGTCAATTTTCTGCCCAAGTACCACTCCTATAGCGAAATCAGATGCATCGCACGTGATCTCAAAGGGTTGAGACCAATCAGGGGACTGTAGGATCGAAGCTTGGGTAACTGGATCATGGAGGATCTCAAATGCTTAAGTGCATTCCTTGGAGATTTCAAAAGGAACATCCTTAGATAGTAGAGTAGTTAGGGGGCGTGCGGTCTTTGAGAAATCAGGAAAGAATCGATGGTAAAAATCGATGTGCCTCAGAAAAGATCGGATGTCCTTGATCGAGCTAGGCATAGGGAGTTTGGAAATCAGATTCACCTTGGCTCGATCAACCTGGATGCCTTTTTCTGATATAAGATGTCCCAGGACAATTCCTTCAGGCACCATGAAATGGCTCTTTTCCCAGGAAAGAACCAGATTCACATCATTGCACCGCCTGAGGATTTGGACCAAGTGCAAGAGGCAACCGTCAAATGATTTGCCAAATACTGAAAAGTCATCCATGAAGACTTCTAGATAATCACCTACCATATCTGAGAATATGGCAAGCATGCACCACTGAAAAGTAGCAGATGCATTACAAAGACCGAATGGCATCCTTTGGAACACGTACGTCCTCAAGGGGCAGGAGAAAGTGGTCTTTTCTTGGTCCTCAAGATGGATTGCAACCTGGTTATAACCGGAGTACCCATCTAAAAAGCATAAGAACCTATTTCCCGCTAGTTTCTTGAGGATCTAATCAATGAACGGTAGTGGGAAATGATCCTTCTTTCTAATGGTCTTTAGTTTTTTGTAATCAATGCAGACTCTCCATGAATTTGCCACATGAGTCGATATGATTTCTCCAGTTTCTGTCATGATCACGGTGAGTCCTGCCTTTTTAAGCACAACCTGGATTGGACTCACCCACCAACTGTCGGAGATCAGGTAGATGATCCCAGCATCTAACCACTTAATGATCTCCTTTTTCACGACCTCCTGCAGATTAGGATTCAAACGTCTCTACATTTCACAGGAAGGTCATGTGACCTCTTTAGTATAGATACGGTGTGTGCAGTAAGAAGGGCTAATGGTAGTCAAATCATCAAAAGTCCATCCAATGACTCTTCGATGTTGCTGGAGAATAGTAATCAGACAGGATTTCTAATCAGGTGTGTCTGGAATTGATAATCACAGGAAACGTCTGATTGGAACCCAAAAGGATGTACTTCAGATACTCGAGAAGAGGCTTAAGTTCCAGGATAGTGTTATCAGCAGCAACGGACGGTTCAGGGTGTGTGTTAGGAGCAAGGGAGGGAGTTATGGGCTTGTCTAGGTCAAGTTCGAACTCCTCTGATTGCGTGTTTTGATCCTCTTGTGGTTGATCAGAAGTAGTCAAGTTTTCCTCAATATATGGATTGTCAACCACAGACTTGATATCACATATCTGTTCTATAACACTGCAATTAATCCCTTGTTGGGCCTTCAAGATGTCAATCATTAATGTTTGGTTCCCAAATTTCAGTTCAATTTGGCCCTCCTCACAATTTATGTTGGCCCTAGAAGTGGCCAGAAAGGGTCTCCCTAGTATAATTGGTGTATTCCTCAGATTTTCTGGAGCACCCATATCCAAGACTACGAAGTCCACCGGGAAATAGAAATCCCGAACCTTAACAATGACATCCTCAAAAATTCCTTTAGGTGACTTAATAGATCGATCGGCCAACTGTAATGTCACTTCTATTGGTTTGAGCTCAGATTCCTCAAGATGGTCAAGTAGGGATGTAGGTGTTAGGTTTATGGAGGCTCCTAGATCCAATAAAGCTCTATCAAATTGGGTATCACCAATTGTATAGGAAATCAGGGGAGTACTGGGTCTTTTGCCTTAGGTGGGAGTTTGCTTAAAATTACAGAGCTGGCTTGCTCTGACAATACGATTGGGCTCCCACTTTTGGTTCATGACTTAGCTTAGGTGTACACACGTCTTTCATAAATCGTGCGTAAATCGGTATGTGGAAAATCACATCCATCAAAGGGATGTTTATCTGGACCTGTTCAAAGAGCTTGACCAGGTCCCCCTCAGGTGCCATGGGTTTGTTTGTCCTCTTTCCCTTGGTCAAGGCCTCAGGAAATGGAACCCTTGATGGTTCCTCTAAAATAGGTCCAGGTTCTTGATCTAGGACAGGGGTGTCCTGGATAACTATCCTAGGGCTTGGATTAGCACTACCAGGCTGAAAGTGGTTTGGGTAAGGTAGGTCTTGTGTTGTTTTACCACTATAGGTTGTTACTGAATTTAGTCCTGCCTGGTTCTAGTTCGGTGCTGGTAAAATAGGTGGCTGCTGCTAAAATCTTGAGTATGATGTTGAAGCTTCCATCCCATCGGGTGATGGAGCAGAAGGGGCTTGATAAATCATGTGGGCTTGGCTAGGATTTGGGTTCATAACGTGCCTATGGTTCGGCACGTTATTCAGAGTCGACAGAGGTTGCGAAGGGAGTGTGCCAGGTTGGCGGGAATTTGCCATTTGGGCAAGTTGATTGCGAACTTCTGTGATCTCATCTTTGTGTTGTTTCTGCATAGCCGCATCCGTCTTTTGAATGTCAGCCAGAGCCTGAAGGATGAGAGTCATTTGATCTGTCTGAGTTGGCCCAGATTGATAGGTGACGTGCTGTTGTGCATGTGTGTTAAGAAGTGTCGTTATAGTCGCACTTGCAACGTCGATTTTAAAATAAGTTAATGGAGGTGAGTCCGAGTGTCGGTCTCAGGGAGGCTTGAAAATCGGATTTTTGCTTATCGCTTGTTGTCACGGAAACTGCGGAGTTTTGCTTGCAAAAGATGCGGTTTTGAAAAGCGAGAGAGAGATAGAGAGAGGGTTTAGGGTTAGAAAGTTCCTTGTTTGATCATGCAACTTGAACGGAAATTAAAGTGACAATTGAATGGAAAATAACTTCATTAATCATGCACTTGTAGTTCATAGCTTACAACATTAAATACATGCTTCAAACAAAAGTAATGGAAAGCTTAAAAGAGAGACAGGGAGCGAGTGGAGAGCGACGAGGCAGCCACGGCGGTAGAGGAGGCTCCATCGGTGGCTCGTCGTCTCCGGCGATTACAAGAGGGGTGGAGTACTTGCAAGGGGAGTGAATGCCTTGAGTGAGTGGTTGGAAGGGGTTTAAATAGGGATAAGGGATTCCTAAAAGAAGAAGGGGCTTTAGCGACGTCCAGAGCGTCGCTAAAACCACTCCCAAAAGCGTCGGTGAAGCCCTCCAGCCGTTGGTCAGCTGCCCGCCTTGTTTCTTCTTCTCGTGCGATCCGCGGCTGCTGTGCAAGAGTCATCCGATCGAAGATCGGATGGCTGAGATCCCTCCTCGGCTGCGCTAGGATCGCACCTCGGGCGCACGTGTGCGCGGGCGTCATCGCCCGACGTGTGCACGTGCGTGGGCGCCGGTGAGCAGCGGTTGTGCCGCATGGCGAAATCTCGGTCGCCTGCTACTAATCGGGCGACCCAATTTCGTCGCATGCTACCTCCGTCATCAATTTCAGCTTCGCGCGGCTCGAACCCGCGTCGTGTGCGAGCGGGCGTGCGCGCTAACCATTGCACCACGCCCGCGCTTTATCATGGCGACTGCAGGCGGGCGAGCGAGTCTCGGCCATTCGATCGAAGATCGACGGCCGAGATCTGATCTCGGCTGGATGAAGGGTAGCATGCGGTGGAGCGGGGGGCTGACGTGGCGCAATATGGGCCGTTGATGTCCAGATCAACGGTCAGAACTTCTTGGGCCCATTGTAGGAGCTCCGGATGTCGGATTTAGCTGATCTTGAGTCCGTTGGACTCCGTTCGTCGTTCTGAATCCATTCGTGCTGTCCGATTGCTCATCTGAGGCCTGCTTTGATAAATGCTTACACAAATGGCCATTAATGTAGTTTTATAAGTAATCTTGGTACATGATGCATGCAATGCTCCCATTCTACTTATGTTGTGCCTTTTATTATTAAGATGGGTCGTATTCAACATAATTATCACCCCCTTGTGCAGTGTTATCATACCCCCATGCTTACTCCTTGCTAGTCCCTAGCAAGGTTTATTCTAGCCTTTATTTCCTTTCAAAATTTAAGAAGTAATTGCTTAGACACTTCGTTACTTGTCAATAAGAGGGAATATACGAAGATCTTAATCTACAAAGACTAAGCAGCGCCCGGTTGTCTGCCAAAATACGAATCGCCTGAATCCTTACTTTAATGTATATAACTATACATATGTATATGTATATATATATTTAGAATTTTTTTGAAATTTAGTGTGGGTTGGTAACTTTTTACGGCTACCCAACCCACGCAAAACTCGGTCAAAACCCTAAGTGCTAAGCATCTTGGTGTGAATGTTGTGATAGACTCACTTAACGGTAATTGAGACAGACTTCGGGTTTCTACGCCTCTAGGTGACCGGAAAAGGAAATAAATTTGCCTGAAGGTGTATTTGTTTGATTGGTAGCTTTCTCCCTACGTTTGTTTTAATTGGGGTCAACACAAGGATTTTTCTAGTGTATATCTCCCCGGCTTGTACTACTTCCTCGCTTCTTCCTTAAGTGTTTTGGTCTTTTTTTGTGAAGTTATTGAGCTGGGCTCTGGACAACCGACCAATGGGCTGTTACCCACGATCACTTGCCAGCATACTTGTGTGGTGAAGTGTGGTTTATTTTTGTTTTCTTCTTCCTTTTTTTTTTTTTGTAGGTGGCTTCCCTAATCTCAAATGTACCTAGAGGCAATGAAGAAGAAATGGCCTGTGGCTGGGTTTTGGACAACCTGCTAATGGGTTGTTACCCACGACAACTTGCTAGCCATACCACCCTCGAGAGTTCATTAGCTACCCAATTTATGTCAAAATCTCCGAGAAGTGAGTATGTGCAAAAATGTGTGCAGATGCTTAGACTCAAGGTTTTTCTAAGTTAGAGGGTGAGTTGATATGTCGTATACTTATCACCTTATTTAGTAGGTGGATTAGAATAGCTTAAGGTTGCAAGGATTCGAAGCTAAATCCATATTTTAACGGACACCAGGGCTGATTAAGCCTGAAGGCCTGAAAAGTCTAAGTGTTTAAGTTCTTTTTGTATTATTTTCCACTATTGACAAGTTTCTAATGCCTATGTTTTCTTCCTAAATTCATTTTTTTTTCTTTTTTATTCATTCAGACTGATTAATTGAGCTCAGGATTATGCAATTTACCACCCCCCAAGCTTAAGTTGGACAATGTCCTCATTGGCAAGTACATGGATGCAAAAGGGTTCAAAAAGATAATACCTGAGTGATGTAACTACCGAATTAGTCTGAATCCTCTGGGTTGCTTCCCAGGAAGCATTGAGTTTAACTCCTCCAGCTGAGCGGTGCTCGGTGTTAGCCCTCAACGAGGGTGACACTTTCCTTTAGGGGAACCTGGCCAGGAAATGCTTCAATCTTTGACCATTAACTGTAAAAGTGTGCCCAGTGTTAAGATCAGCAATTTCAACCGCCCCATTAGAGTAGGGATTAACCACCCGAAATGGTCCTGTCCATTTGGACCTGAGTTTCCCCGGAAAGAGTTTTAGGCTGGCGTCAAACAGCTAGACTTGTTGGTTTGGCTCAAAGGTTCTTCTTTGAATGGACGGCTTTCATTGTCTCCTTATACAGTCGACTATTGTCAAAGGCGTCCCGACGAATTTCTTCGAGCTCAGATAATTGAAGCGTCCTCTACGCACCGGCTAACTGGGGATCCATGTTACATTGCTTGATAGCCCAGTAAGCCCGATGTTCCAATTCGATAGGAAGATGGCAGGCCTTGCCAAAGACCAGGTGATAAGGCGACATGCCTATCGGGGTCTTGAAAGCGGTCCTATATGCCCATAGGGCATCATCAAGTCGTGTGGACCAGTCTTTCCTGTCAGGTCTCACAGTTTTCTGTAAAATGTACTTGATTTGTCTATTTGAGACCTCAGTCTGCCCATTTGTTTGTGGATGATACAGGGTGGCAATGCGGTGGTTTACCCCGTATTTTCTAAGTAGGGCACGGAATTGGGAATGGATAGAATGGCTTCCACCATCACTGATCATGGCTTTGGGTATTCCAAACTGGGAAAAGATGTTTTTCTTAATAAAGTCCATGACAGTCCTCTGATCGCATCGTCGGGTGGTGACAGCTTCAATCCATTTGGAAACATAGTCTACCAAGACCAGGATGTACTCGAAGCCATTGGATGGTGGAAAGGGGCCCATAAAATCGATACCCCAAACATCGAAGATTTCGACAATCAAAATGGGCTGAAGGGGCATCATATCTTTCTTGGTCATGGCCCCCAGCGTTTGGCAGCGTGAGCAAGTATTGGCAAAGATGTGCACATCCTTAAATAGGGACGGCCAATAAAATCCAGACTGCAAAACTTTTGCAGCTGTTTTCTTTCCAGAGAAGTGGCCGCCACATGCTTGGTCATGACAAAAGGAAAGTACACTCTGAACTTCGTCTTCGGGGATACACCTCCTGATGATTTGATCAGCACAGAGGTGAAACAGCATGGGATCATCCCAGAAATAGTGCTTGGCCTCAGCCAAGAACCTGTCCCGTTGCTGTCTGGACCAGCTGTGCGGGGTTTGTCCTACAACCAGGTAATTGACATAGTCAGCATACCATGGCATTTTCTTGTCTTGCGCGGCTAGGATGTGTTCATCAGGGAAGGCATCAGATAGAGGTAGGGAGGGTCCAATGTGGTCTGGATGAAGTCTAGACAAGTGGTCAGCCACCACATTCTTCGATCCGGCCTTGTCTTGGATTTCCAGGTCAAATTCTTGCAAAAGCAGGATCCATCTGATGAGCCTGGGCTTTGCGTCCTTTTTGGCCAACAGGTGCCGGATGGCTGAATGGTCAGTGTAAATAGTCACGTGGGATCCCAGCAAATATGATTGGAATTTTTCAAGTCCAAAGACTGCAGCGAGCAACTCTTTCTCTGTGACTGTATAATTACGTTGGGCCTCGTCCAACGTTTTGCTCGCGTAGTAGATCACCACGAGCTTCTTGTCTTGCCTTTGTCCTAGGACAGCGCCTATGGCAAAATCTGATGCATCACACATAATCTCAAAGTCCTAGGACCAGTCTGGGGTTTGATGTACAGGTGCAGTGGAGACTAAGTCCCGGAGGGTGTGATAAGCCTGGATGCAATCAGGAGACATGTGGAATATGGCGTCGTTGGCTAGAAGGTCGGTCAAGGGTTTGGAAAGCTTGGAAAAGTCTTTAATGAACCTTTGGTAGAAGCCAACATGTCCTAGGAAGGAGCAAATCTGTCGGACCGAACTAGGTGGAGGAAGTTTGGAAATTAAATCAACCTTAACCCGATCTACCTCGATGCCCTTATGCGATATGATGTGACCGAGGACAATTCCTTCTTGAACCATAAAATGGCTCTTTTCCCAACTTAACACCAGGTTAACCTCGATGCATCATTTCAAGATTTTCTCTAAGTTGCTCAAACAATGATCGAATGAATTCCCGAATACAGAGAAATCATCCATAAAGACCTCCAAGTATTCACCCACCATTTCTGAAAAAATGGCTAGCATGCAACGCTGGAAGGTCGCAAGTGCGTTGCATAACCCGAACGGCATTCGACGGAATGCAAACGTGCCATACAGGCAAGTGAATGTGATCTTTTCCTGATCTTCCGGAGCAATTGCGACTTGGTTATATCCTGAATATCCATCCAGGAAGCAAAAATACTTCTGCCCTACCAATCTTTCAAGGATTTGGTCAATGAATGGCAAGGGAAAGTGGTCCTTCTTAGTGGCTTCATTAAGCTTCCTATAATTAATACACACCCGCCATGCAGCGGTGGTGCAGGTGGGGATGGATTCGCCACGATCATTGGTGACAACGGTGAGCCCAGCTTTCTTTGGAACCACCTGAGTGGGACTCACCCAGGGGCTATCGGAGATAGGGTAGACGATGTCGGCATCAAGCCACTTGATAATTTCTTTTTTAATGACCTCCCGCATGTTTGGGTTTAAACGTCTCTACATCTGGCGGGAAGGTCGATCCTCGTCTTCCAGGTAAATTTTATGGGTGCAATAGGCAGGGCTAATTCCTCTTAAATCTAAAATGGTCCAACCAATGGCGGCCCGATGTTCTGAAAGGGTCGCAGTCAACCTAGGTTCCTGATCCTTGGTTAGATGAGAATTAATAATCACTGGGAAGGTCTGGTTAGGTCCCAAGAAGACGTACTTGAGATTCTCGGGCAATGGTTTAAGTTTAGGTGCGAGTGGAACCACAGTCGTTGGGAAGGGAAAGGGCGGGAGTTGATCAACATCGATCTCTTCAAATGGTGTTGTGTGATGGTACTCAGCCTTACAGAGGTCCACGGGTAATGATGGTGACAGGTCAAAATAGTCACTACAGGTTTGGTGGTCTGATACAGAACTGAGGGTGAGGCATTCCTCGATTAGAGTTTCCACGGGATCATGTTCCTCAATGCAATCGTAATCAAAAGACTTTGTCGCTCAGAAGATATCCAATTGCATTTTCCTGTCCCCGAAGGCGATTTCCATACATCCCGTGTCACAATCAATGTTTGCTTTAACCGTAGCTAAGAAAGGTCTACCTAAGATTATGGGTGCATTCTGTAATTTTTCAATGACTTCCATGTCGAGCACCAAAAAGTCGACCGGGAAATAGAAATCCTTGACCCGTACAATCACATCCTCGACAACCCGCTTTGGGGTTTTCACTGATCTATTAGCCAGCTGGATGGTGACAAGGGTTGGTGTCAGCTCCGCAAAACCAAATTGGTGGTACAGGGTTGTTGGAATCAGATTGATAGAAGCACCTAGGTCCAGGAGCGCTCTATCAAATGTCATGTCCCCGATATTGCAGGAAATCAGGGGTGCCCCTGAGTTGGCTTAACTGTCCCTTTACCAAGGCCATTTCCTCCTGATGTTTTTGGTTCATGTCAACCATCATCTTTATTAGGGTATCCATTTGGTTTTGTGGGGGAGGGGCTGCCCTATTCTGATTATATTGGGGTCTAACTGGTGGTCCTTGCTGATAGGGGGCAAGTGTGGCTGCTGATTTGGCCTAGGCTGGTTTTGGAATTGCGGTGGTTTCTGATTTGTCCAACCAAAGTTGGGGTGGTTATGCCAGCCAGTGTTGTAAGTGTTGGAGAAAGGGTCAGGTTTCTCATAACCTTGGACAACTTGCACATCTTCTAAGATAGCCGATGTTGATGAACAGGGAAGGGAGTAATCAAGGGTCAAGGGAGCAAAGGTCCCTCCATGGAACGTGGTTAGGGGTTGTTCCAAGTTCAGTTGGGTAAAGGGCTGGACCAGGTCAACATTATGTGCTCCCTTTGCTAGGGAGAAAGTCTACAAGGGGTTCTTGGTCTGGTTCAGTAGCTCATCAATTTTTTTGTCCACCAATTCCACTTGATCCAACTTCTTGGCAATGATGTCCATGTCAACCATTCCAGAATTTGCTTGTACCTCATAAATCCTGCCATGGGGTTGACTGGACCTGTTAAACTGGTTCATGGAGGCATTGTTGAGCGAATTCTCACTCATAGACTCAAAGAGCTCAAACACTCTCTGTTTGTCTTCGTTCAGGAAGTTTCCCCCACATGAGGCATCAACGAAGTTCCGTAGGTTGCTGTCCAGACCATGGTAGAAGATCTGGGCCAATTGCCACCTTGGTACTTCATGGTGTGGGCATTTCCTCAAAAGTTCATTAAATCTTTCCCATGCCTCATGAAATTATTCCCCACCCTGGAGTGCAAAGGTAGTGATAGCTCTTCTGAGGGCATTAGTCTTTCCTATGGGGAAGAATTTCTTTAAAAATGCATGCCTCAGTTCTTCCCAGGTGGTGATGGGTCTACCTAGGGTTCTAAGCCAATGAGAAGCCTTGTCTCTTAATGAGAAGGGGAACATCTTGATTAGAACAATGTCAAGGCTAATGTTCCTAGGTTTCACAGTTCGTGCTATGCGGTCGAGATCCTCTAGGTGCTGAAAGGGGTCCTCATTTGAGCTTCCATGAAAGTGGCTCTGGATCAGACTTAAGACATTCGATTTTAGCTCAAAATCATCTCCCCCCTCGGGGATCCTAAAGTGTGGCTCGACTCTAATAGCAGAGGGATTATAGAAATCGCGGAGGGGCCTCAGTTGATCTTGAAATGGCGGTAAATCAAGTGGTGGTTGCCCTGGTATGTCTTGGAAAGGTGGTGGTGGTTGTTCTTGTGGGTTCTGTAACCATTGTATGGTTTGCATGATGGTGTGGATTTGTTGTTACTGAAGCCGGTGGTTAGCATTGATTTGAGCTTTGATGATGGCCATAGCGTCTGGTGGGGGTTGATCCTCAGCCTCATCTACCCTAGGTTCAACCATGTTTCCAGCAGAATTACATCGTCTAGATTCCTGCCCCAAAACACACAACTCGGGATGCAGTGAGCATCTCCTGTGCATACACTAGAGAAGAACAGGAGGGGATGCGGAGGGCGACAGATGCGAGAAATGTGTTTCAATCAAGCACACAAGCCTAGTTCTTATGGTTTATTCCTTAGGAGACCTAGAAATCTCACAAAGGGTGATTAAGTCCGTAAGCACTGGACTCCCCTTCCCAAGGATAATCTGGCAAGGTTGATTACGAGGGGATTGCAGGGAAGGTTCTTCCTTTGGCTTGCCCCTCCAGTTCCATAGACCCCACAACCGCAGTCCTTTAACACTGCCCCGCAGCCTAGTCATCAGATTCTACCAAGGGAATGAAAGCCAAGTGCCTAGCGAACAAAACCTCGCCTTTTGAGACTTAACTCAGTCCTGCCTAGGGCACGTCTACTCAGTTTTAAAGGGCTAGGATAGTCTTGTGCTTAGGGTTATGTGATGAGGCGTTGATTGGGGTGGTGCCTCTTAATTTTTCACTTTCAGGTGTGTGCTTCTAGCAAAACATGATTTTCAAGCAAGGATTTGTTAAGATGTGTTTTTTTAGTGTTTCTCCTTACTTTAGTACTTTTAGGGTTGACGTGTCTTAATGTTTTCAAACAAGTTTCAGTGGGCACGTCAAGTTCTGCACATAACTCGGTGAAAGTAGATTTCCTTTTATTCTGTAGAGGCTCTAAAACCCTAATGTACTCATCCTAATGATCATGCAGCTTCTATTAGATGAGTCAGTTTTAGGGTTGAGTGGTGCGGCCCAGGTCAACTCACGGTGGCTTCTCAAACACCACTCAAGAAAAAGAAAACACTCCAAGAATTTATTCAGAATGTTAGAGTGTACATTTTTGTGGGATGATGTGTTAAGGATGTGGGTCAAGCAATCATACACCACGCCAATTTTTTTCAATTTTTACAATTTTTTTTTAATTTTCTCACGCAAGCAAACAATGAGAGAAAGATTACTCACTATCGGTCCTCGTAGTGCCTACTTCCTTGCTACCGTCGTGGGATGCGTCGCTTCGCCGTCCACGCACCGAATTCCTGCAACCATCAAGTAAAAAGGAAAATAGGGCATTAGACGATGTGAGAATGAATGTGGAATGGAGGTGATAAAACAAATCCGTTGCCTCCCCGGCAACAGTGCCAAAAATTGATGGGCTATTGTGCATGTGTGTTAAGAAGTGTCGTTATAGTTGTACTTGCAACGTCGGTTTTAAAATAAGTAAACGGAGGTGAGTCCGAGTGTCGGTCTCAGGGAGGCGTGAAAATCATATTTTTGCTTATCACTTGTTGTCACAGAAAGTGCGGAGTTTTGCTTGCGAAAGATGCGATTTTGAAAAGCGAGAGAGAGATAGAGAGAGAGGGTTTAGGGTTAGAAAGTTCCTTGTTTGATCATGCAACTTGAACGGAAATTAAAGTGACAATTGAATGGAAAATAAGTTCATTAATCATGCACTTGTAGTTCATAGCTTACAACATTAAATACATGCTTCAAACAAAAGTAATGGAAAGCTTAAAAGAGAGAGAGAGAGAGAGTGGAGAGCGACAAGGCAGCCACGGCGGTGGAGGAGACTCCGTCGGCAGCTCGTCATCTCCAACGATTACAAGAGGGGTGGAGTAGTTGCAAGGGGAGTGAATGCCTTGAGTGAGTGGTTGGAGGGGGTTTAAATAGGGTTAAGGGCTTCCTAAAAGAAGGGGCTTTAGCGACGTCCAAAGCGTCGCTAAAACCACTCCCAAAAGCGTCGATGAGGCCCTCCAGCCGTTGGTCAGCCACCCGCCTTATTTCTTCTTCTCGTGCGATCCACGGTTGCTGCACAAGAGCCGTCCGATCGAAGATCGGACGGCTGAGATCCCTCCTCAGCTGCGTTGGGATCGTGCCTCGGGCGTGCATGTGTGCGGGCGTCATTGCCCGACGTGTGCGTGCGCGTGGGCACCCATGAGCTGCGGTTGCGCCGCGTGGCGAAATCTCGGCGGCCGCTGCTGATCGGGTGGGCCAATTTCGCCGCGCGCTACCTCCATCTTCAATTTCGACTCCATGCGGCTTGAATCCGCGTCGCGTGTGTGCGGGCGTGCACGCTAATCGTTGCGCCACACCTGCGCTTTGTCGCGGTGACTTCGGGCGGGCGCACGAGTCTTGGCTGTTCGATCGAAGATCGACGGTCGAGATCTGATCTCGGCTGGATGAAGGGCGGCGTGCAGTGGAGCGGGGGCCTGACATGGCGCAATATGGGCCGTTAATCTCTAGATCAACGGTCAGAACTTCTTAGGCCCATTATAGGAGCTCCGAATGTCGAATTTAGCCGATCTTGAGTCCGTTGGACTTCGTTCGTCATTCTGAATCCATTCGTGCAGTCCGATTGCTCATCTAAGTCCTGCTTTGACAAATGCTTACACAAATGGTCATTAATACAGTTTTATAAGCAATCTTGGTACATGATGCATGCAATGCTCCCAATCTACTTATGTTGTGCCTTTTATTATTAAGATGAGCCATATTCAACATAATTATCACCCCCTTGTGCAGTGTTATCAATAGGTAGGGTTGGGTCGAGGCTGAGGTGGCTGATATGGACGAAGAGCTTGTGGACAGGGTTGATATGGTGGTCTCTGATTCTGATTATTTCCCACCCACAAGAAATTGGGATGATTCTGCAGTCCAAGGTTATAGGTATTAGAGAATGGGTCATTTTGGATGGCGTTGAGGTCCTTGCAGGTCTGAGGAAACATAGAAAAGTCAAAGTACGAGGGTTCAGAATTCCCCCAACTAGAGTAGGCAGGATCGGGGTTTCCTCCGATGCTAGAGTCAGACAAAGGTGGATACGGGTCCATCCCCTGAGAAGATTGGTGATAGATGTTATGCACAGCTTCCCTCCTAGAGGGCGATTGTGCGAATGGGTTTTGCGCAGAGGTGGCTCGCTGCAGATGTTGAGTTAGGTCATCCACCTTCTTCTCAATGATAGAGACCTTGTCCAAACAACTGGCCATCAATTCCAAGTTGACGGATGAGGACAGGCTCTGCGTCTTGTGTGCTCCCCTTGGATTCGTTGATGCGTGGGCATTCGTCCAGTTGAGTTGGCCCATGGAGTCATTATTGATGGAGTTCTCGCACATATTCTCGAGAATCTCCCACACAGTGTCTTCATTTTGACCATGATATTTCCTCCGCAAGTTGCATGGACGAATAAATGGATATCTTCATGGTGTCCTTGGTAAAAAGGATGGACTTGTTCCCATTTAGGAACTCTGTGATGGGGGCACTTCTACATGAGATCCAGGAAATGATCCCATGCCTCGTGAAATGGTTCCCCAGGCTGCTGTGTGAAGTGTGTGATCTAGTGTCGTAAGGCATTCGTCTGACCAACTGGGAAGAACTTTTTCAGAAATTCAGATTATAGTTCAACCCATGTGTTGATTGGACGCGTTTGAGTCTGATACCAGTGACCTACTTTGTCCATGAGAGAGAAGGAGAACATCTTCATCAAAAGGATATCCTGATTCTGGACATCTGACCTGAAGGTCTGGGCCAGATGCTTGAGTTGTTTGATGTGCTGGAAAGGATCCTCGGAATTGAGCCCATGAAACTTTGGAATAGCATGAATCATGTTGGGTTTGAGTTCAGAATCAAGACCTCCACCCGGGATTTGGACTCGAGGTTCGATCGCCACCGTAGCAGGATTGTAATGATCTCGCATCATAGGATGCTACGGTGGATTCACAAAGGCTTGGAATAAATCATTAAGGCGTTGAAGTTGGTTCTCAAGGTTATTTTCTTCTACGGGTTGTGCCATGATGATGGAAGAAGGAGAATTTGGTTCAGATGAATTAGAGG
Source organism: Thalassia testudinum (assembly GCA_037157565.1). Lineage (NCBI taxonomy): Eukaryota > Viridiplantae > Streptophyta > Magnoliopsida > Alismatales > Hydrocharitaceae > Thalassia > Thalassia testudinum. Next base: position 4,633,500 of record JAZHRO010000080.1, read on the forward strand.
AGATGTCTATGTGATGGGGTTGCTGCACAAACACGGAAGTCGAGGCCAGGCCTCGATGGGAGTGAATGACTAAAGGAGGCCTCAAGGATGGTCCTAAGGGCCTCCTACCGAACATGCATCGATGGTCTGGATGAGAGTAGAATGTGATGGACCCAATCAAGACACCCAAAAACTTTGGATGACTATAGAGGTTCAGGGTGGATGATATCCCTTAGTCAGAAAGCCGTTCACCTGAGAAATACCTGGGCAGCCAGAGAGGGAGATTCTTGCAAAGACCCCTAGATGGTAGAGTGCCCCCACAGGTTACAGGGTTTCCCCCACCCAACCTATCTTGTCACTGATGTTCCAGGCAGACCAGAATGGGGACTTAACCTCTTAAGTCTACCAGTTTTATTAAAGAGCAAGGGTGCTTAAGATTTTACTTGAACTTTAGATGTATTAAGTGTGCAAAGTGACCTAATTTCAAGGTTGGTTGACCCAACAAGGTGGGTCAACTTCACCTATTTGTCCTTTGAGAAGTTTTAGGTCCCTTCTTTTAGGATTCAACTGAGATTTAAGAGCTTGAATTTTAAGGTTTGCTTGAATAAATCACTTCAACCAAGGCTTAGGCACACATCATTTTGGAGAGTTGATTCTTGCTTATGAAGGTGTCTCTAAAACCCTAAATTGAAATCCTTAATTGGCTTTAATTTTGGTCCAATTTAATTTGTCAAATGTGGTATCTAGGGCTTCATACAAGAATGTGGTAGCCCCAGTTACCTTAAATGGGTGCACAAATCAGTTTTATTATTGAAATCAAATCAGGAAACTTGATGAATTAGCTAAGAATGTAAAGCAAGTAGCCCTAATTGATTTTATCCTTTTTTCCTTTTTAGAATGAGGGGCTTAAGAGTGAACGTAATCAAAACTTACTTGCCCCTAGTGTGTTTGATGTGCAGCTGTCTTTCTTTGATTCTTCTCCCTGAAACAACCACAACAAAAAGAGATATAGCAAGTTAGTACTAAATCAGGAATTGTAATCAAGAATTCTAAATTGCCTGTTGCTCCCCAACAACGGCGCCAAAATGCTCGTCGTGCTGAATCGGGTTTTAAAAGTATTCCGTTGTAGTATAGCCAAAAAAAGCGTTCAAAACAAATATAATTTTATTACGCGAAAAGATTTTCGAGGTCGAACAGAGGGAGCAAATTGGTATTTAGAAATCAAGATCAGAATTTTTACTGAAAGAAATTTCAATAATAGCAGTATCAGAGTGCAAAAATATGGGAGTAAAATGGTCATGTATGATAAATGCCAGTTTATCATCATTCTTATGCATTAAAACAAACCTAGCTCTTAGGATTTTACTTCGCAAACGGGTTTTTGGGCTGCATTTAGGCATAAAATAGGTTAGGCATGCATTGCATCTTTCATTATCTTTTTGATATGTTTTTGTGAGTGTTAGGGATGAACAGATATACAGATCCCTAAAACCCTAGCACTCAAGAAGGCAAATGGTGAAGGAGAAGCTCAGACTAGCTGGAACTCAGCTTGATCCAGCTCACCACAGTTGGAACCTAGCTCACTTGAACTAGGGTTAGCTCTTCCCAGCTCCATTCAACTAATCTCAGTGGAATGGCAGCTCAAGAGAGTTCATCTTAGCTCACCCTAGCTCAAGTCAGCTCAGATCCAGCTCAACTTAGCTGAGTCAAGCTCATCTCAGCTCCCACTAGTCCACAGGGAGCTCTAGCTAGCTCAGCTGAGTTGACAGGAGTTCACCCCAGCTCAGATTCAGCTACATCCAGCTCCACTCAACTCCAGCCAGCTGCAGAACTCATCCCAGCTCAGGAAGCTCAAGTCCAACTCCCGGGGACTCAGCTTAACTCAACTCAGTTGAGCTAAGCTACCTTAGCTGCCTCAACCAGCTTGATCCTCCCCGGGAGCACCAGACTTAGCTCACCTCAGCTCATTATGGTAGAAGCTAGCTCACTTTAGCTTGGCTTAGTAACTAGCAAAGAACTAGCAAGGCAAGCCAGCTAGAGTAGCTCCTTGCCAGCCTCTTCAGTAGCAGCCAGCTCCAGTTTCAGCTCCAAACTTCTCCTCCTCAGCTCCTCCCTCCAAACCCAAGCTCCAACACCTTCTCCTCTACTCCTCCATTAGCTAAGCTAGCTTAGCTTAGCTTGGCTATGCTCCAACTTCCTTGGCTTGTTCCACCCCAAAAACCCACCTAACAACTCCACCCAAATAGCTCCACCTAAGCTCCACATAAACTAACCTACTTGGCACCAACCTAGCCTACCCACCACCTCCAAAAGACACCTAAAAGTGGCGCCAAAACCACCTTAACCACCCCCTTGATGGCGCCACTTTTCCCTCCAAAAACCCCCTTCATCTCCACCATACACCTCTCCTTAAAACCATCTCCACCATCCACCTAACCCCCCTTCTAGAAGACCCTAGGTTGGTGCCAAGATGGTGGTGTCTCTTGACCACCAAAAGCCACCAACACCACCATAACCACCCCCTTTAATACCCCTTGGGTTGGCGCCAAATGCCCTTGGCCGTAAGATCACCAACCACCTCCATCCTTCCATCCTAGCCCTCCATTTCAAGGGGCACCTTAACCCCCCATCCTACCTTATAAAAAGACCACTACCCACCACCATTCAAGGAATCCTTGGCTAGCAAATTCACTCTCATATTCCACCTAGAAGCCCACGTCCAAGAGAGAAGAAGAAGAAGAAGATTAAGGGGATATTCTGTCCCCTTGATGCCTTCCCCTCTTCCCTTCTCTCTTAAGTCACGCCAGCCAAAGGAGAAGCCAGGCAAGGAAGATCTTTGGAGGAGATCTTGAAGGTGGTCCATGCCACCTTGGAGGAGCTTTTGAGGGTGGTGCACGCCCACCCCTTGGAGAGAGCATTGAAGGTGGTAGCTTCCACCTTGGAGGTGCTCTCAAGGAAGGAGAAGAAGGAGGCCCTCTTTTGAAGCCAAGGAGTAGCTAGGCTTGGAGCAAGAAGACTCCCTTCTTTACCAAATTTTGTAAGAGTATTAGTGTTTCTTTATTTGCTTTTAAATTTGTTTAGTTCTAGTAGAAGCATTCCTCTACTTGTCCTTGAAAAGAGCACTAATTCTAGTTAATTAAGTTGCCTTCTTTTAGCTTTTTATTGCAATTGTTACTTTTGGTTGTAGCACTTATTTCACCTCTTCTTCCTAATTACTCTAGGCCTCTACTTGCCTAGAGTGAGCTTAGGAAGAAGATATTTCTATCTTTTAAGTTTTAGTTAAGCAATTGTTGGTGTTAGTACTTTCCGTTACAATTCGCATTTTTACCCTCGTCTTTTCAAAACAAAAAAATTACATATTTAAAATACCAAAAAGAAAGTTGAGATTTATTTCTAAGAAAGAGGATTAATTTTACAAACATTTGGCATCCTTGGACGACCCTAGATACTTCCCCTATCCAGGATATAAATTTAAAAGCAAAAGCGGATTCGCGTGTTACAAAGACGTTAAAAACCCACTTTCACAAATCACGCGTATTTCGTTATCACTTTTTGGCGCCGTTGTCGGGGAGGCACGGCTTTGCTATTCTTTCTCCTCTTGCTTGAAGTAGATCTCATCCACTTCTCTTTCTTCTTTTTCGTGTGTGCAGGAACTATTGCAGGAAGAAAGCAGGAATCTGGAAGCGAGAGCTCAAAGTTACTTTTCTTCCCATGAAATTCAGGTTGGTTCCTCTTTCTGGTCACATAATTAATTAAAACTACCAAAAACATATTAAACTCGGCGTTTAGGATCCCAAACAACTTGATTAAGTGGAGTGGTGCATTCTAAAATCCATTGTTTGCTTGAATGCTTCTTTAGCACCACTCCATTGCAAGTAATGGTGTTCTATTTTTTGGGTCCATATTTCTATCCGGATTTGAAAAATCGATTCCTAACATCACAGGCCTCCTAAAATAATAAAATTTCATACAGTGATTTCCAATTAAGTTAGGAACATCTGTTCCAAATTTCAGGTCAATTGGATTTGTATTTAATTTTTAAAAATTCATGGATTGCAGAGGGGTCACACCCTCTAATCTTCCTGTTTTGCTACTGTCTGTGAATTTTTACAATTTTTATGCTCATTCAATTTTTGTGAAATTTATCTTGCTATAATCCTTGTGAAATTTTGACACATCACATAAAATCACAAAAATTTTCTGAGGTCAGTGGTAATACTGAAAAGTCCACAATACCCCCGGGTATCATTTTTGGACTTTAACACCAGTACAATTAAAAATTCAAAACAATTATCAAACAAATTCCTAAAATCTTACAAAATCTTTTCTGGAATCCTTGTTTGATTTTTTCAAGGTAGTGGTGTTGGTTGAATTGATTGGACCACTATCTATTCAAAAAGCTTAAAAATAACTCATTGGTAGTTAAATTTCTATCATAGGGACAATTGGCTTAGGGTTTCCTTCTTTCTTTTTAGAGACTCAATTTAAAGGAAATATACAATCACCCATACAACTTGTTTTCCTTTGATTGTGGATTTTCAAACTTGTTTGAAAATTTAACTAGAGAAACCCTAAAACACATTCAATTAAATTGAATCCTAAAAGACATAAATACAAAAAAATTGTGTGACAACTTGATTTTCATTGGAGCCACTCTCCAATTCCTGCACACACACAAAAAAATCGAAATAATAGGGCAACAACCCAATTAACGCCCTCCACATTCCGTGTGCACTATAGTATCCTAGACCTAATTAAAACTTGTAGCAACTTGACCCCTAAGGCTTCATCAACTTAGGCTTGCTATCTAGGTCTTAAGTTTTCTTTAGTTGGTACCAATTCTGTCATCTATATCTGGTGTTTAGGCTGAGGGGCCGTGTCAAACGACTAGGTGCGGGTTTGTACAAGCACCTGGGGTTTTTCCTGGGAAACGCTTGGGCCCAAACCTCCCCTTAAGCAACTTGGCTAGATTTGTTGACAGAACGGGTATTCACTATTGACTACTTATTTCCTACATAGACCAAGTCTTAGGTTTATTATTAGGGAGTCGCATTTAAGTTAGGTCTAGTTTTGTTTGTTTGAATTGCACACTTTCTCTCATCTCTTTCTCTTCTCCTCCCCTCCAATTCTTCCAAGTAGTGCATGCACGGGCGACGGTCCCAAAAACCGCACCTCGAGGGACCATCTGATTTCGCCCCCCAAAGCAGGAAATCATTGTTTTCTTCCCCCTCTTCTAAAAAAATGGAAAACCCAGGAAGCCGTGAAAAAAATTCTGCTTCCACTTCTAACCCGTCAGCCGACCCATAAGCTGACTTCACCCTCCCTTACCTTCCTAACTTGGAGCAACTAGAAATACCAGCAGGGCCAGGTGGCCCTCCAATTATAACCCAAAATACAAATCCCTTTGCATTAATGGTCGACCATTTGGCTCGACTACAACAAAATCAAGAAGATCTAGCTGGGACTGTCACGAACCTAGCTAATCAAGGACAAAATCCACCACCCCGCCAACAGCCTGTCGTTCCTCTTAAGGATTTCTATGATCCTTCCAATTATGAGGAAAGACCAGGGGTGGTCATACCACAAGGGGATTTCGAGATCAAACCAGCATTCTAAACCTTATCAAGCATTTTCATGGTCTTCCAAGAGAGGACCCTTTTTGTCATCTCGAGGAATTAATTGTCCTCGCTCAAACCACTCGTTCCCGCAATGTGCAAGAAGACGTGTGTTTAATGAGACTCTTTCCTCTCTCTCTTAAAGACAAAGCATTGCATTGGTTTAGAATGGTTGGGCACCCTATTACCACCTGGCCCCAATAAAAAAGTGCTTTTCTTAAAAAAAATTTTCCGATCGATCGAACGAATGCATTAAGAAGATCCATAACGACCTTTCAACAAAAAATTGGTGAACCCCTCCATGAAGCCTGGGAAAGATTTCAGGAACTTCTAAGAAGTTGTCCCCACCATGAAATTCCAAAATGGTAGTTAGTGTAGATCTTCTATATGGATTAGAAGATCAATTGAAATGATTTGTGGATGCCTCATGTGGGGGCAATTTTCTTAATAAAGACGCTGAAAGTGCCTATCTTCTCTTTGAAGAAATGAGTAAAAACTCATTTAACATGACTTCAATAGACACTTTTTGCAGATCACAAAACCCCAGACATGGAGTCCATGAAATTGACTCCAAATCCACCTCTGTTCCAGTCGCGCAAGATGATCTATATATGTTAGCTCAACGACTGGACCAGATGCAAATTCATCAAAAGAAAATGGAAGAAAAGCTCATAAACAAACAAGCTCCACACGTCCACTCTCCACACACTAACCCCCCACACATTCTCCGAAGAGAAAATCTACACAATATTGATGCCACATCTGCTGCCCAGCAATTTCCGGTTGATTTCCCACAAGATTTGACCAAGAATTTTGATCAAAATATTTTTGATCCCACCTCGAAAAATATTTATGCTCTCCAGGAGCAATTTAGAAACCCCTCCAACACTTCCAATCAAAACTGGAGGACTAACCCAAATCACTCTGGAAAAACCTGAATCCGATTCCTTTTCCCAAACAAAACTATTTTGGGAATTATGGGCAACCTATGTATCAACCTGGACCATCCCCGGATGATATTAATAATCAGGTCATGAAAACTCTGCAAGCAATGGAGACTCAAATGACAAAAGTAACCCGCATGATTACCAACTTGCAACACCAAGTTAAGGTTACTCCTGATCATCGACCTATTGGGAATTTACCTTCCCAACCCATGCCCAACCCAAATAATCAAAGGAATCATTCCAAGGTGGATATCCCAGTCAACCCATTCAGCCAGCACCTCAGCATCCACTGGGTTTTAATAACAGCCAGGCCCCTTGTCCTCATCCTAGAAACAACTAGACTGCAAATGCAGTTACCTTGAGGAATGGGAAAACCACTCACAATACCCTGCCTGTTAAAGAAACCCGCTCTAATGACACATAGATTAACTCTTCCCCTCCTATTGTTCAAGAACCAATTCATGCAAAACAGGGCAACCTTGCCCCATTTCCACAAGCCCTCCACTCTTCAAAAAAGAAAAAGATAAAATCCGGGCCCACTGAGAAGGAACTAATGGATTTATTTGGGCAAGTAGAAATTAATATCCCTCTCCTGATGCCATTAAATATATCCCTGCCTATGCAAAATTCTTAAAAGATTTATGTACTCCGAAAAGGCAACCCAGAAATTTAGGAAAGGTAATTCGTCCAGAGACAGTCAGCTCAGTTGTGCAGAGCCGACTGCCACTTAAGAGAAAAGATCCCGGCGCCCCCCTAATCCAAGTTATCATTAATGATACCTCAATTGATCATTCTTTGTTGGATCTTGGTGCCTCAATTAATCTTATCCCCACAGTTGTTTTTGAGGAATTTAAGATCGTTGAATTGAAGCCTGTTGAGGTTACTCTCCAATTAGCCGACCGATCTACGATTAAACCAAGGGGAATTGTTGAAGATGTTCTTGTCTGGGTCAAAAATTGTCTATTTGCAGTAGACTTTTTAGTCCTGGACATAGAGGTACCTGAAGCACTTAAGTTTGCCCCCATTATTCTTGGAAGACCATTCTTAGCCACCGCCCGTGCCAATATTGGTTGTGATCTGGAAAGATGAAGATCATGTGTGGTGGTGAATTTGTAACCCTAGAATTTTTCAAGCTTCTAGGCGGTTCCAAGTACTAGATTTCTTTGATGAGTCGGATTCAGAAATAGAAAACATTGTGGAGGAAACTTTGCAGATTTCCCACTTAGGTTCCTATTTTGCTGTCAATACGGTTCCTGAACAATCCACTTTTTCTCACCCTTCCACCCCAACCACATGTCTAGCTAACATTCCAGCTGACCCTTTCACTCTCACCTCACCTTTAACCCACAAAGCAGAAACTCTTTCGGAGCCGGGCCCACAATTGGAATTAAAACCTTTGCTCGACTCCCTTAAATACATCTTCCTGGGTCCAAATTAGACCCTGCCCCTAATTATAAATACTAGACTCACTGGGGCACAAGAGCACAAACTCCTCCAGGTTTTGAGTAAATATTGGAAAGCTATCGGTTGGACCCTTTCGGATATTAAAGGCATTCATCCGTCCTATTGTACGCATCGTATATATTTAGAGGATGATTCTCGCCCCTCCCACCAACCACAAAGGTGCTTGAATCCTATTATGCAGGAGGTGGTAAAAAAGGAGATTATTAAGTGGCTGGATGTTGATATCATCTACCCCATTTCTGACAGCTCCTGGGTTAGTCCAACACAAGTTGTCCCCAAAAAGGCTGGACTAACAGTTGTCACTAATGATAATGGGGAAAATGTAGCCACTCGAACCGCTTCTTCTTGGCACGTGTGTATTGATTACCGAAAATTAAACACTGCCACCAAGAAGGATCATTTCCTGCTCCCTTTTATTGATCAAATCTTGGAGCATTTAGCCAGATGGGATTTTTACTATTTTTTGGATGGTTATTCCGGATATAATCAAGTAGCGATTCATCCTGAGGACCAGGACAAAACAACTTTCACCTGCCCCTTCGGAACCTTTGCTTTCCAAAGAATGCCCTTCGGTCTTTGCAACACACCTACGACTTTTCAAAGGTGCATGCTTGTAATTTTTTCAGACCTGGTAGGTGAATGTTTAGAAGTCTTTATGGATGACTTCTCTGTTTTTGGAGATTCTTTTAACCATTGTCTCAAAAATCTTGAAAGAACTCTCCAAAAGTGCATAGAAGTTAATCTGGTCCTCAGCTGGGAAAAAAGTCATTTCATGGTCCAAGAAGGTATTGTCTTGGGCCATGTTATTTCAAAACAAGGAATCGCGGTAGATAAAGCAAAAATTGATGCTATATCTAAGCTCCCACCACCCACTACTGTCAAACAGATCAGATCCTTTTTGGGTCATGTGGGTTTCTACCGTCGATTCATACAAAATTTTTCCCAAATCTCCAAGCCCTTAAGTCAGCTTCTCACTAAAGACCAGCCATTTGATTTTAATAATAAGTGCCTGGAGAGTTTTTTGAGGTTGAACAAAGAGGTTATTGAGGCACCAATATTGTAGGGACCTGATTGGAATAGTCCCTTTGAATTAATGACAGATGCCTCAGATTTTGCTGTTGGGGCCGTTCTAGGGCAAAGAATTGGCAAGAAGCCTGTTGTGATCTATTATGCTAGCAAAACCCTTGATGATGCATAATGGAATTACACGGTTACTGAAAAGGAACTTCTTGCCATTGTATTTGCCTTAGAAAAATTTAGATCTTATTTGTTGGGGTCACATGTCACTGTTTATACCGACCACTCAGCAAATAAATATTTGCTAACAAAGAAAGATGCGAAACCCCACCTTATCCATTGGATTCTGTTGCTCCAGGAATTTGACCTAGAAATCAAGGATAAGGCGGGATTGCACAATGTAGTGGCCGACCATCTCTCTCGTCTTATGATGAATGACATAATGACCCCGCCAGATGATGGGTCAGCCCGAATAGGTTGTTAATATGATATTTTTATCGTTGAAATGTGTATAGTGGTTAACCTAATTCAAACCTAACCATCTCTTTACAAAATTTTTAACCTGGCCTAATTGATTTTATCTTGTCACTTTTAGGCCCAAGGTCGAACACAGGGAAGTGGGGTTAAAGTCGAGTTTCTACGTTTTCCTTAAAACGCGTCTCTTCCGTTCGTTTATTGTGTTTTTGGTGTTTTTCTTCTTTAGGTTTTTTATGGTAATCCTTGTTCTTGAGGCACACCCTCAAAATTGTGTCCTTGGCTTTTAGCCAAACAAAGTCCCAAAACAAGTCTTGCTACTCGCAAGACGAGGCACCTGCAAATCAAAGATTATCTTTTCTTTTTTATGTATTTTTTTTATCTTTTTGCTAACAGAAAAGCAAATAGACAGAAAGTAAATATAGTATGTATATATATATGTAGTATATATATAAAGGGGTGGGGGTGGAGGTGGCGATGGAGTGTAGCACTATGTCGAGTCAGTCGACGTCTAGAGAGACGCAACCAACACGACTAGGTGCCGCGTGGAGTGGGGATGGAGGATGGATGATGTATGGGACCACGCTTTTTTTGTACGCGTGTATCAGGGAATATCAGCAACTGGTGCAGATATTCCCGCGATACAGCGTATAATAAATAACATGAAAATATATGTACATATATATGTATATAAGTAAATATATCTATATATATATATATAAATGTATAGTTATATATGTATAGATATGTATATATAGATATATATGTGTATATATATGTATACAAGTATATATATATATATATTACTATATATATGTATATAGACATGTATATATATATATATATGTATATAAGTATATATGTCTATATATATATAAGTATATGTATAAGTATATAGATGTATATATAAGTAGATATATATATATATGTGTATGTATACATAACTATATAGATATACTATGTATATATATATATGTATGTATGTATGTATATATATATTTATATATATGTTACTATAAGTGTGTGAGTGTGTGTGTATGTGTTGGTATAGGTGTGTGTGTGCGTTGGTGTAGTGTACTGAGAGTGAGTGAGAGAGAGAGAGAGAGAGAAAGAGTATACGTGACAGAGAGCGGGAGCGGGAGAGATCGGCAGAGAGAGAGAGCGGGCGAGTGAAAGATCGCGGATGCGTGAGTTAAGACGTCTGCCGCCTCCGGCGGACGTCTGACGCCGCATCGTCTGAAGGCGGAGGCAGACGTCTGAAGACGGCGGGTGCGGGCGTGGCTTCGCGTAGGGTTCCTGCAGGCGTGCACGAAGGCGACGGGCGGGCGAAGGCGTGGAGGCGCGAGCGTGGAGGAGGTCTGCAGGTGGTCGCGGAGGGTCGCGGAGGAGGGCAGGGGGCGGCGCGAGGCCGTAGCCGGCCGCTGCAGTGCGCGCGGTGGACGGCTACAGGTGCAACTGCGGGGACGTCAGGATGGAGGTTGAGCGGGGAATGGCCCTGCAGGCGCGCGCGAAGTCGACGGGCGGCTGCGGGGATGGTCGCGGAGGAGCGGGAGGACCTGCTGCTGCTGCTGCATGGCTGCTGCTGCCGTGGCTTCAAGCTTCGAAGCTTGGAGCGGTGGCAATGGCGTTAAAGAGAAAAAAAAACGAAGTGAGGGAATGCACCACGCCCACCGGCTCGTCGAAGAGCTGGGCGGTGGTGCTCCCACTGTGGTGGTGTGCACCACAGTGGGTTCTCCTGCTCACCGGGTGCCTCCTCAACGGAGGGCCGATGTATGGGAGGGGAAAGCGGTGGAGAAGATGGCTACGGGTTTGTTTCGTTGCTGCAGCAGCCCCTGTTACGAGGATGAAGCTGCAGCTACTTATAGAGGAGGAGAGAGTGGCGTGCCGGCTGCAGCAGGGAGAGGGTGCGCGAGTTGCAGCTATAGGGAGCGGCGTTGGCAGGGAGAAGTGACGGGAAGAAGTGCTGCGTGGCTGCTGCTGCCGTGGGAAGAAGAAAAGAAGATATCAAGAGAGAAAAAAAAATGAAAAGAGGTGGAATTTGCAAGGAGGCACTTGAGATAAAATGTAACTATGCAAGCCATTGTTTCACTCCTCTTCCTCTCTTGATTAAATGCATGCATGCAAGTGTTTTTACAAATGCGATTACAGGATCCTATTATGCAATGTTAATGCTAGAAAATAGCACAAGAAGGCGTTATTACAGGCGTGTTTTGAGGTGCAAACATATACCCCCATGCCTATCTTTTGCTAGTCCCTAGCAAAATAGTATTTAGAAATAATCTTAAGCTGAAGATTTTCTTCTGAGGTGATATAGGTGTGTTTATTATCGAATATTGTGAGAACCAATTGTAAAAAAGACTACCAGTACTTTAAGTCTCACATGACATAGATCATCTCTCAACTAACCAGGACTCTTGATATTTAAACCTTAAGTACGATTTCCAGGACCCAGGAGGTTTTTGCCGTACTAGAGAGCTCAAGAGGTTATGGTTTGTGCATAGTGAAGGATCAAGACTGAGCAGATGAACATTAAGACTCAATCCCAGGGTTTCATGAATTTTTAAGTACAGGTTGGTCCCAATTTCAGCTCATGTCTTCGGATTGACCCTTAAGATGATGACGGAAAACTCAACTCGCATTTTCTGATTTTTTTTTTTTTTTTGGGCTCACTGGAAAACAAATTATACAGACATTTATGAGATATACTGACTCCTTTGCAACATCTTTTTTTTTTTTTGACAACTCTTTATTTCTCTTTTCTTTTTTTTTGTTTTTTTTTGTTTTTTTTTATTTTTTTCTTTTTTTTTGAAACACGTGTCAGTATATCTCTTACAACACATTTTGAAAGAGCACACTTTTTTTTTCTTTTTGGTGGGAGAGTTTCTTTTTAGTGGAAAGAGTCGTTCCTAAACACAAGACTAAAGCCTGGGATAAAAAGTCTACCTGCGTGCACAGGTAAGGACTCCACCTTCCCTAATGAACACTAGGGTTGGATCTTATGTTCACCTGGCCTTTCCTGATATGTGCAGTGTGAACCACGTTTACTTAAGCTCTCAAGTAAAAGTAAACCAACGGATCTTGTACTTGTGTCTCAGGTACAAGAATACATCCTTAGTTAGGAGAGATCTTGATCTATTTTGTCAATGCTTTAAGTGAATTAGGCCGAGCCTGAGCGAATCAAGCTTTTGTGGCCTGGAAAGTCTTCAAAACAGAGGTTGAATATCCATAAACACTTATTGCCTTTTTGTTTCAGCTTTCAAATCATTACTAAACACCATTTATTATTATTATTATTATATATATATATATTTTTTTTTTCTTCTTTTTTCTTTTTCTTGCATATTTATAAATAGGTGGGAACTGTATGATACCATAACATACCTGGATCCTATGGATGCCTATCCACCCCCCCATGCCAAACAATGCTATGTCCTCATATGCATGCAGGGAAAGGCAGAGAACGGACGACAGATCGCGTAACAGGAGCTGAGGTTCAGGGTATAAATCAGGGTGGAAGGGTGGGTGGATGGTGGGTGGTGAAGAGAAAAGTGAAGTAATCGCGATAGAGGCGTGAAAAGTAATGGTGGATGGTGAGAGATTTGGCATTTTCTGGGACGAGAGTGTCCCAGGCGGATCAGAAAACAGATCAGGAAGAGGAAGTTGGCCCTTAGATTGGCCAAGAAGGGGGGCTTTTTGGATAGATGGATCCAAAAGGGAATAGCCCCGGTGAGTAAGATGTGGGCTCAAGGTCCCAGTGTGGATTTGCAAATCCGCCTGATTTAGCGGGAAAGAAAGGGCAATCCGATCTTCCATAGTGTGGACCGGCGGTGAGCAGCCCGGCGATGACTCAGACCACAAGGTATGGGAAGCGAAAAAAACCTCGTCAGAAGTCTGGTCAGGAGAAGGTACAGGAATAGGGAGGGAATGGGGAATGTCACAGTTTGTGTTGGTCAGGCAGTCGTCAGGTAATTCGCAGCAGTCTGAATTGGCTCCAATTAGTTCGATACACGTACTGACAGTCACGTCCTCGTTAGACGTGACATCCTTGATGTGATCACTATCAGCATAAGAGTGCGGTGCTGCAGCGGGATTAACCTGAAATCCCAGAGGAATACTCGGAGCTTGCAGAATTTGATGAACCTGTTCCTGAGAAGGTTGTACCTGTGGTTGCGGACCACAGGGTACAAAGTTTTGCGGGTTTGGAACAGGTTGGGCGGGAAAAGTGCCCTGAGATCGAGTCGCCATGCTTAGTTGACTAATCTCAGCATTCTGCTGCGCCAAATGCTGAAGAGAGGTCATGTTTTCTTTTTGGCGCTTTGACATTTCCGTCATCATTCGCATCAATTTATCAAGAGGTTTTGATGCGTGTTTGGTTTTCTGCACACAAGGGCCTGATGGCAGATTTGCCATAGGATTAGACTGGGCCCTTGGGATGACGGGTGCGGACGATCGCATTGGTCCACCAGCGGGGTTTCGATGCTGCGGGTTGTTGGACCATGCAAAATTGGGATGATTGTGCCACCCTGGGTTATACGTGGCAGAAAATGGGTTGTTCCCCAGGGTGCAGGCATCTTCTATGCCAGAAGACGTGTCCGCATATGTGTCTGAGTACATGGAGGCTTGGTCCTCCGTGTTGAAATACTGGCTCGCAGAAGCCAGTTCCACATGACTTACCGAGTCGCTTGGCGCGACACTCGATAAGGAAGGTCTTGCAGGGTTTCTCGGGATAAGCTTGGTGTGGAAAGAATTGGAATTGTGACGAAGTGGTGAGGCGGGGGTGTGTGCCATGTTTGTGGAGGAGGAGGATGATTCGGCTCTTTTTCTAGATTTATCAGTCAATACAAGCAATTCAGGGTTTTGTGACCTCCTCCCAAACATACACTACCGGAGGAAGAGTTGAGGAGATGAGTAGGGAAAAGAGATGAGAGAAATGACGCCACAAAGGTACACTTGCTTACAAATCAATACAATCAAGTTCCTAACCTCGACAGTGTTCCCTTAGACTTAAAGATCTAAGTTACCTACTATCATGAACTACGGAACCGAATGCGAGCACCGCGGAACCACCGGGCCAGATTGAAAGGCCGTTTGCCCCAGTCTTAGACACCCGATAGCACGCGGGAACTCTCACCAGCACGTAGCCGCTACACGTAGGTAGTTAGACCTCCAATCCTTAAAAAGGGTCAAGTTACTACCAATTTTAATTAGAGGCTTAGGGTCAAGTGCTTTTGGAATGTGAAGGGCGTTGTTTACGGGTAATGCCCAAGTGATTGATTTTAAGAGTGTGTAAGAACAAGCATGCAATAGGGAAATCTCCCCGAATTGAAGTTTTAATTGGTGAATGGTTTTTAGAGTTCAACCTTAAGTAGTATGAAGTTTAGGATTTTGCTGAATTACCAATTCAACCAATCTCCGGGTTTTGCAAGAATACAGGTTTTTTTTCTAAAGCCCAAGAAACCCTTCTTCAATTATCAGTTAGTTAATGCATGCTAAAATGCAATGGGCTACCCTAAATGGAGATTTCTATGTGTGGATGCGCGAATCAATTTTATACCAATGTGAAAAGGAGCCAAAGCACTTCAATTCAAGTGCTCCCAATCACCAGAAAGATATCCACAGACAAGGCTTCAACCAACAGATAAAGAAACTAAAATTGTTGGGGTTGAAGTATTCAGGATCGAATCACAGGCAAGTTTGAAAAGTCGTGGTGGGGTTGGAATCAACTCAATTCCAAGTCTCCCCACCAAAAATGTGATCCTAAATTAAAGATAAGTGAGGCAAAAGAGGGATACAAGCAATCTTTTTCTTTGCCTCAAAGAATACTTCCCACGGCGAAAAATCTAAGAATCAAGATTCTCGGATTTTCGCTATGCGAAGTAAGGAGGGAAATCCCGGGGCAGTGGGAGTGAAGACAACCAATCAATCAAGTGAATTTTAATCCATTTGCCCTCAAGAAATCCCAAGAAGTTTTTCTAGTTTTTAGTTTTAAATTTATTTATTTTTTTTATTGTGGTGGCAAGTTAACCCTAATTTGATGAGAAAAGAAAACCTACTTGTTCGGCAACGTGTGCGAAGCTCCAATGCGATGTCGGCGTCTTCACGCTCTCGTTCCCGCCTTGGATCTGCTCACGTCCTCGACTTCGTCAGCCTTCTTCTCCTTCCACCAGGTTCACCTGCACACCAAAAACAACAATACCCGTGAAGAGAGAAGAGACAAATTCAAAGGAATTGGATAGAAACTTACTCGAAAGCGCACCTCCCCGGCAACGGCGCCAGAAAAGTTATGATGGGTCAGCCCGAATAGGTTGTTAATATGATATTTTTATCGTTGAAATGTGTATAGTGGTTAACCTAATTCAAACCTAACCATCTCTTTACAAAATTTTTAACCTGGCCTAATTGATTTTATCTTGTCACTTTTAGGCCCAGGGTCGAACACAGGGAAGTGGGGTTAAAGTCGAGTTTCTATGTTTTCCTTAAAACGCGTCTCTTCCGTTCGTTTATTTTGTTTTTGGTGTTTTTCTTCTTTAGGTTTTTTATGGTAATCCTTGTTCTTGAGGCACACCCTCAAAATTGTGTCCTTGGCTTTTAGCCAAACAGAGTCCCAAAACAAGTCTTGCTACTCGCAAGATGAGGTACCTGCAAGTCAAAGATTATCTTTTCTTTTTTATGTATTTTTTTAATCTTTTTACTAACAGAAAAGCAAATAGACAGAAAGTAAATATAGTATGTATATATATATATATATATGTAGTATATATATAAAGGGGTGGGGGTGGAGGTGGCGATGGAGTGTAGCACTATGTCGAGTCAGTCGACGTCTAGAGAGACGCGACCAACACGACTAGGTGCCGCGTGGAGTGGGGATGGAGGATGGATGATGTATGGGACCACGCTTTTTTTGTACGCGTGTATCAGGGAATATCAGTAACTGGTGCAGATATTCCCGCGATACAGCGTATAATAAATAACATGAAAATATATGTACATATATATGTATATAAGTAAATATATCTATATATATATATATAAATGTATAGTTATATATGTATAGATATGTATATATAGATATATATGTGTATATATATGTATACAAGTATATATATATATATTACTATATATATGTATATAGATATGTATATATATATATATATGTATATAAGTATATATGTCTATATATATATAAGTATATGTATAAGTATATAGATGTATATATAAGTAGATATATATATATATATGTGTATGTATACATAACTATATAGATATACTATGTATATATATATATATGTATGTATGTATGTATATATATATTTATATATATGTTACTATAAGTGTGTGAGTGTGTGTGTATGTGTTGGTATAGGTGTGTGTGTGCGTTGGTGTAGTGTATTGAGAGTGAGTGAGAGAGAGAGAGAGAGAGAAAGAGTATACGTGACAGAGAGCGGGAGAGATCGGCAGAGAGAGAGAGAGAGCGGGCGAGCGAAAGATCGCGGATGCGCGAGTTAAGACGTCTGCCGCCTCCGGCGGACGTCTGACGCCGCGTCGTCTGAAGGCGGAGGCAGACGTCTGAAGACGGCGGGTGCGGGCGCGGCTTCGCGTAGGGTTCCTGCAGGCGTGCGCGAAGGCGACGGGTGGGCGAAGGCGTGGAGGCGCGAGCGTGGAGGAGGTCTGCAGGTGGTCGCGGAGGGTCGCGGAAGAGGGCAGGGGGCGGCGCGAGGCCGTAGCCGGCCGCTGCAGTGCGCGCGGCGGACGGCTACAGGTGCAACTGCGGGGACGTCAGGATGGAGGTTGAGCGGGGAATGGCCCTGCAGGCACGCGCGAAGTCGACGGGCGGCTGCGGGGACGGTCGTGGAGGAGCGGGAGGACCTGCTGCTGCTGCTGCCGTGGCTTCAAGTTTCGAAGCTTGGAGCGGCGGCAATGGCGTTAAAGAGAAAAAAAATGAAGTGAGGGAATGCACCACGCCCACCGGCTCGTCGAAGATCTGGGCGGTGGTGCTCCCACTGTGGTGGTGTGCACCACAGTGGGTTCTCCTGCTCGCCGGGTGCCTCCTCGACGGAGGGCCGACGTATGGGAGGGGAAAGCGGTGGAGAAGATGGCTACGGGTTTGTTTCGTTGCTGCAGCAGCCCCTGTTGCG
The DNA here is from genome assembly GCA_037157565.1 of Thalassia testudinum. NCBI lineage: Eukaryota > Viridiplantae > Streptophyta > Magnoliopsida > Alismatales > Hydrocharitaceae > Thalassia > Thalassia testudinum. The sequence continues at coordinate 4,651,131 of JAZHRO010000080.1, forward strand.
AGGATGAAGCTGCAGCTACTTATAGAGGAGGAGAGAGTGGCGTGCCAGCTGCAGCAGGGAGAGGGTGCGCGAGTTGCAGCTATAGGGAGAGGCGTTGGCAGGGTGAAGTGACGGGAAGAAGTGCTGTGTGGCTGCTGCTGCCATGGGAAGAAGAAAAGAAGAAATCAAGAGAGAGAAAAAAATTAAAAGAAGTGGAATTTGCAAGGAGGCACTTGAGATAAAATGTAACTATGCAAGCCATTGTTTCACTCCTCTTCCTCTCTTGATTAAATGCATGCATGCAAGTGTTTTTACAAATGCGATTACAGGATCCTATTATGCAATGGTAATGCTAGAAAATAGCACAAGAAGGCATTATTACAGGCGTGTTTTGAGGTGCAAACACCAGATCAGTTCCCCGATGAAAGCATTTTAGCTGCTACAACCCTCCCTTGGTTTGCGCCCATCGCAAACTACTTAGCAACAGAACAAATCCTCGCTGATTGGCCAAAAACAAACGGGATAAGTTCTTTGTTGATATTAAATATTATTTTTGGGAGGAGCCCTACCTTTTCCGCATATGTGCTGATGAGGTCATTCGACGATGTGTCCCATATTCTGAAATCCATGATATCTTGACACATTGTCACTCAATGGCCTGTGGCGGACATTTTTCGGGCAAGAAAACTGTAGCAAAAATCCTTAATGCGGGATTTTATTGGCCCAGCTTGCACAAAGATGCTCATGACTTTGTTCGGTCCTGTGTGCGTTGCCAGAGCATCGGCAACATGACTCGGAAGGATATGATGCCCCTTAATCCTATTTTAGAGGGTGAAATTTTTGATGTTTGGGGCATCGACTTCATAGGATCGTTCATCAACTCTGGTGGGTATTTATATATATTAGTTGCAGTCGACTATGTTTCTAAATGGATAGAAGCAATACCCACCCGCACTAGTGATCACCGTGTGGTTGTCGAATTTCTTAAGAAAAATATTTTCTCAAGATTTAGCATACCAAAAGCCATTATTAGTGACGGAGGCTCACATTTCACCCACTCACAATTCCGTCACCTTATTTCTAAATATGGGGTTAATCATAAAATTTCCACACCTTATCACCCCCAAACAAATGGCCAGGCTGAAGTTTCGAACCGGGAAATTAAAAATATTTTACAAAAGATGGTTAGGCCCGACCGTAAAGATTGGTCCACCAAATTGGATGATGCTTTATGGGCCTACCATACCGCTTTTAAAACTCTGCTTGGCATGTCTCCCTTTCGTTTGATTTTTGGGAAGGCATGCCATCTCCCGGTAGAATTAGAACATAGGGTTTTTTGGGCAATAAAACAACTCAATATGGATTTATCTGACGTCAGTAACCATAGAAAATTACAATTAACTGAATTGGAAGAATTACGTAATTTTTCCTATGAAAATGCGAGGATTTATAAAGATCGAACAAAGAAATTTCACGATAAATATATTGTTCGGAAACACTTCGATGTTAATCAATGCATTTGGCTTTTCGATGCGAGATTGTCTTTTCCCTGGAAAATTAAAATATGAATGGACCAACCCCTTTATTGTCCATGAAACATATCCATACGGCGCTGTTGACCTTTTTGATCCGAAGACTAATTCAACATTTCAAGTCAATGGCCAACGTTTAAAGCCCTATTTTGATCGTACGCCTAAAATTCCGTCTGAATCTTTTAATTTTACTGAGCCAGCCACCCTTGATCACTAATGCACATCACGCCCGGCTGAATGACGTAAAAGATAGCACTGGATGAGAGGTACCACATCATTTTTTTTCCTACTTTCCTTTTTTTTCTTCTTTTTCTAGGTTTTGATCATCCTAAACCCAACCATTCTTCACTAAGGTGATCCCTTTTCCCTCCTAATGCATGAGGACATGGCATATCTTAAGCATGGGGGGGGTGTTTTTAAATTTTGACAATCGATTTAGGATGTTCAAAACCTAAAAACATGCATTTTTCTTTAATTTATTTCCTGCTTACATACCCAAAAATAAAAAATAAAAATAAAAACGATGAAAAACTTTTTGAGGAAAAATTTTTGAAATCAGGACTAAGGTTGAAAAACTCACTTTTGGTACAATGGGATTTAATCTTTAACAAACTAGGGATAAGGATGCGAATTTGATCATTAGAATTTCAGGGTCTATTCTAGACTAGATCAGATATCCTTTTCTAAAATTTCACCTGAACTCATGATAGTTCAGGTGACTTGATCATATTTTGTAATGTGAAAAGTATTTGACTTAGTTTTTGATTCAAAAACTTACATGTCTTAAGAAACTTCTTGTGTCACTCTTCACACACAAGCCAACACTTAAAAATAATTAAAAATTTTAAAAACTCCCTTGTTTGGACTTAGTAAAAGTCCGAAGCAGATCATTGGTTTGAGTTCCCACCGCCAACGAGGAAATGCCTCCTTTGAGGATGCGATGTCAACATGTTACCACCTCAGCGTTGCTCCATATCTATATTTCATATCTTTAGACAGAGCATTAAAGCACATTTTAGCAGCTCAAGTGTCTTGGACGGTGCTTGACCTATAGTGTCGGAGCAAGAGCTTGAGTTTGCTTGGAGCGCCCCTTTACATCGCATTGTGTTTTGGGGTTGTGAGTGCTTGGGTGGTGTCATGGATAGTGCTATCCCGAAGTACTAGCACCAGAGCCCCCTCGAGGAATGGTAACGGGAATGATGATCCCGACACATCTGTTATAAGACTAAGCTAAAAATAAGCATGGGGGAGAAAAAAAAAAAAAAAAAAATAAATTAACATGCCCTTATAAATGTTGGCTTTTCACAAGCACAGACACAAGGTTTTAAAGGATTTTGCAAGTTGCGAATTAGATTCATGAGTTAGAAAAATCCTAAAAACAAACATTTCAAGTCATCTGAATAACAAGGGGTTAATTTATGAATTTTCTGGAGGATATATTGATCCCGTTCTGTTTGATGGTTAAATCCAAGAACAAATCCCGATGTTTATCTTTAACAAATCCCATACCTCCTTTGTTTTAATCTACCAAGGTCCCTTAATCTCTTTTTCTCCTCAAAGGTCGAAAAAATTAGATTTCCCAAAAATTCCATTTTCCAAAAAATTAAAGTTTTGCTAAGAGACTAGCAAAAGATAAGCATTGGGGTGTGATAAATGCCAGTTTATCATCATTCTTATGCATTAAAACAAACCTAGCTCTTAGGATTTTACTTCGCAAACGGGTTTTTGGGCTGCATTTAGGCATAAAATAGGTTAGGCATGCATTGCATCTTTTATTATCTTTTTGATATGTTTTTGTGAGTGTTAGGGATGAACAGATATACAGATCCCTAAAACCCTAGCACTCAAGAAGGCAAATGGTGAAGGAGAAGCCCAGACTAGCTGGAACTCAGCTTGATCCAGCTCACCACAGTTGGAACCTAGCTCACTTGAACTAGGGTTAGCCCATCCCAGCTCCATTCAGCTAATCTCAGTGGAATGGCAGCTCAAGTCAGCTCAGATCCAGCTCAACTTAGCTGAGTCAAGCTCATCTCAGCTCCCACTAGTCCACAGGGAGCTCTAGCTAGCTCAGCTGAGTTGACAGGAGTTCACCCTAGCTCAGATCTAGCTACATCCAGCTCCACTCAACTCCAGCCAGCTGCAGAACTCATCCCAGCTCAGGAAGCTCAAGTCCAGCTCCTGGAGACTCAGCTTAGCTCAACTGAGTTGAGCTAAGCTACCTTAGCTGCCTCAACTAGCTTGATCCTCCCCGGGAGCACCTGACCTAGCTCACCTCAGCTCATTATGGTAGAAGCTAGCACACTTTAGCTTGGCTTAGTAGCTAGCAAAGAACTAGCAAGCTAATCCAGCTAGAGTAGCTCCATGCCAGCCTCTTCAGTAGCAGCCAGCTCCAGCTTCAGCTCCAGACTTCTCCTCCTCAGCTCCTCCCTCCAAACCCAAGCTCCAACACCTTCTCCTCTACTCCTCCATTAGCTAAGCTAGCTTAGCTTAGCTTGGCTATGCTCCAACTTCCTTGGCTTGTACCACCCCAAAAACCCACCTAACAACTCCACCCAACTAGCTCCACCTAAGCTCCACATAAGCTAACCTACTTGGCACCAAACTAGCCTACCCACCACCTCCAAAAGACACCTAAAAGTGGTGCCAAAACCACCCTAACCACCCCCTCGATGGCGCCATTTTTCCCTCCAAAAAACCCCTTCATCTCCACCATACACCTCTCCTTAAAACCATCTCCACCATCCACCTAACCCCCCTTCTAGAAGACCCTAGGTTGGCGCCAAAATGGTGGTGTCTCTCCACCACCAAAAGCCACCAACACCACCATAACCACCCCCTTTAACACCCCTTGGGTTGGCGCCAAATGCCCTTGGCCGTAAGATCACCAACCACCTCCATCCTTCCATCCTAGCCCTCCATTTCAAGGGGCACCTTAACCCCCCATCCTACCTTATAAAAAGACCACTACCCACCACCATTCAAGGCAACCTTGGCTAGCAAATTCACTCTCATATTCCACCAAGAAGCCGACATCCAAGAGAGAAGAAGAAGAAGAAGATTAAGGGGATATTCTATCCCCTTGGTGCCTTCCCCTCTTCCCTTCTCTCTTGAGTCATGCCAGCCAAAGGAGAAACCAGGAAAGGAAGATATTTGGAGGAGATCTTGAAGGCGGTCCATGCCACCTTGGAGGAGCTTTTGAAGGTGGTGCATGCCCCCCCCCCTTGGAGAGAGCATTGAAGGTAGTAGCTTCCACCTTGGAGGAGCTCTCAAGGAAGGAGAAGGAGGCCCTCTTTTCAAGCCAAGGAGCAGCTAGGCTTAGAGCAAGAAGACTCCCTTCTTTGGCAAATTTTGCAAGGGGATTAGTGTTTCTTTATTTGCTTTTAAATTTGTTTAGTTCTAGTTGAAGCATTCCTCTACTTGTCCTTGAAAGGAACACTAATTCTAGTTAATTAAATTGCCTTCTTTTAGCTTTTTGTTGCAATTGTTACTTTTGGTTCTAGCACTTGTTTCACCTCTTCTTCCTAATTACTCTAGGCCTCCACTTGCCTAGAGTGAGCTTAGGAAGAAGATATTTCTATCTTTTTATTTTTAGTTAAGCAATTGCAGGTGTTTGTACTTTCCGTTACAATTCGCATTTTTGCCCTTGTCTTTTCAAAACAAAAAAATTACATATTTAAAATAGCAAAAAGAAAGTTGATATTTATTTGTAAGAAAGAGGATTAATTTTTACAAACATTTGGCCTCCTTGGACGACCCTAGATACTTCCCCTATCTAGGATATAAATTTAAAAGCAAAAGCGGATTCACGTGTTACAACGACGTTAAAAATCCGCTTTTACAAATAACGCGTATTTCGTTATCAATGTAGATCACCAAATACTCCTACAATATCACCAAATAATTCAATGTAAAAATATGCATTGAGGATAAAATCTGATTCTTTAATCAGACCACTTAAATGTCTGATTGCTTTTCTCTTTCTCTACCTCTGTCTTCTCCTTCCTTCTTCTTTCTTTGGCTTTCTGCGATCCTTCTCTTTTCTCTTTGGCTTTCTATATCTTCTTCCTTTCTCTTCTGCCTTGGTTTCTCCTTCTTCAACTCCTTCCTTCTTTTCTTTCTCTATTGTCTGCCTTCTCTTTCTCTTCTTTGCCATGGCTTCAGCTCCAGCCTTAGCCTTCCGTGGCTAAGTGCTGGTCTGAAGAACCTGTAGCAAAACCTACCCCACCCACGCACAACTCTCTTCTCTTTTCTCTCTTAGGATACGCTCTCCTAGAGCCACACAGTCAGTCGGGTAATCGGGTCAGGTGCGTACTTGAGACCAAGCCCACTGGCATATGGTAGTGGGCGAGGTGTGTAGTCGGGTAGGGTCAGGCCAGGTTCGCAGGGTGTGAGCACGAACGAGATCGGGTCAGGTGAGTGGGACCTCACCCCGTGGATCTGAGGTGAACAGCCTTATTCACTTTTTCCTCTTATGCAGGTGCGGGCATGCCTTCATTTCCGAGGTGGGACTAAATGTCCCACCCTTTCCTTGCGTGTGCCTGCAGAGATGGCCTTCGCGATTGCAGTAGCAGCCGAGGTCTTCAACTCCAATTGAGGGCCTCAGTGCGTGCGTGAGGGTATTCCGTGCACCTGGGACTGATGCACTTGGGCTGGGCGGATCTGGAGCTTCAGCAAGCTTGCTTCAAGCTCGCCCGTCAATGGTGGAGTGGCGACGAACCTGAAATCACAAGGTTGGCCTTGCGGCCATGTCAAAATGTTCAGCAAGGGTCACCAGAGCACGGCGAAGATGCTGGGATGGTTAGCGTGGCTTGGGGGTGCCTGTGCGAGCGTGCCAAGAGCACACTGTGTGCAAAGGTGTGGGTGTGTTCGGTGAGGGGCGTGAGTGAGTGGTGCAGTGCGTGGAGTGAGGGGAAGGGATCAGTGAAGTGCGAGGAAGCTTATGGGCTTGTCAGTGAGGGTTGGGATGGCTTGTGGAGGTGGAGCGACCTCATCGGAGTTGGTGGTCGAAGATGGTAGGGATGGAGGTGATGGAGGTAGACAGTGGTCGATTTTGAAGAATAAAGGGTGGAGAAGAATGTAGAGGGAAGAGGGAGCTTATCTGGGAGGTGAAGAGATGACTGGGGCAAGCAGAGGCATCAGGTCTGGTGTGGTCGACATCGAAGACGAAGAGTGGCTCTAGTGAGTGGAGATCGACGAGGACGAAGTGAGGGAGATGCCTACGGGTACGACGAGGTGCGAACGAAGTCAAGGAGGAGGAATCCACCGCAGGTATGGTGGTCGGACATCGAGGAGGAGCGAGGGAGGTCGTCGAACGTCAAGGTATGGCTGTGAAGGGAAGGGAAAAGAGGAATTAGGGGTGTTCGCGGCCGAATTCGAGCGTCCCCTGATCGGAGGGGTCTGGGCTCCTTTAAATAGGGCTCTGAAGGTCGGTTAAGGCTTGGGAAGCAAGCTTCCCAAGCAAGGAAAGCTTGTTGGAGTTGGAATCCGTTAGGATACCCATGTCTCTCATGTGTTCGCATGAGAGATTGGGAAAGAATCTGGGATCAAAGATGGGTTCAGATTGAAGGGATTTTCTCAACGAATCTCCCTTCCAATTTTGGAAGAGATTCTCTGAGCAATCAGGGAGAACTCTCCTTCCAAAGGTCGCCAACATAGGATTCCTTCGCTATAATGGTGGGGGTTTTGTAAGGGTTTTTGAAAGATAGGGGTACAAATGTAATCAGGTAGGACCTTTTTGGAAACTAGGCCAAGGCAAACTCAACTTGGGTCCAAATTTTGGTACAAAGCTAATTTTGACCTAAGAAATTCAATGGTGAAGTTGGATTTTGGGTTTTACCACATTTTCCTGGGAAATTTATTTAAAAACCAAATTTAGGGCAAATATCTGTCTAAGGCCCCATTCTAGGTCAAGATGGGTTCTAATGGCCAAATTAAAGGTTCTAAACCCTAGAGAATATTTTTCTATGATTTTTAGAGGGTTTAGGTGAGTTTTATCATGACCAGAGCCTTGGTTAATCAAGTGGGTCAGTTTCAGGATTTCAAGAAGTCATTTAATTCACAAGATACACACAAATCCTCTTCTGTCTGATCCAACCCACTTATTATCTTATTAAGATCCCTTAACCTTTGTTTAGCCCTTGAGAAAACCCGTTGTTGTACTGTATTGCTAAAATTACAGTTTTACCCCTAGTTTCTTGTTTCACTCTCAGGAAGGTTATGTAGTGAATTAGGACCTTCTATTAGTTATGTAGGAGCATTTATTCTCTCAATTGGGTCAAAATGGGCTAGTTATGGCTCATGATGGTGTTCTCATCAATTGTTCTTATATTTAGGATCCTAAAGTACATTTGACACGCTGCTCTTAGGTTTTCTAAGTGTTGGCATAAAAATTTTTTAGTTTTGCTGTATATTTACGCCCCCATGCGTAAGTTCTTGCATGTCCTCATGCATGAATATAAAAGAAAATAAATAGAGTAGGTAGTAAGTAGGTAGAGATCACCTGGAATTGCTCCTGAATTTTAATGTTCAGCACCAGCCAACTTGACAGTATGCAATATGCGAAAAGGAAATATGCAAAAAGAAAATTATGCTATGTATAAGAATGGTATGTATAGGGTGATGAAGAATGTGGGTAGATGCTAAGTTTCATGCCTCTAGTTGGGAAAAAACTCAATCAGACGGATCATTGATTGTAAAAGAGCATGTCATATCAATAGAAAGATATGTTCATGCATTCCCAGAATCAATGGTCCACAAATGCAAACCAGCTGATTATGCACCCCTAGTCCAAAAAGTCTAGCTATAATAGAGTGTGGAGTAGTGGTGGAGGATAGAGGATAATCAGAGGAGGAATCATGATGTTGATTTAGCTGATTTATCATGTCCCAAAATTCAGCAGGAAGTTGCTGAGGGAGTGGATCAAAATGTATCTCAGGACCAAAATTTGAGTCATAGGGGCCTTCATAATGATAATTGACATCAAAGATCATGCCCTCTTTAGGCTCTGGGTCATATGGGGGTATTCGTGAAAGTAAAAGATTAGTGGGAAGGTCACTGAAATCCTTGTCAGAAATCACTCCGTCCTCATCAATACTCATCTCTAATTCATCAGAGGCTGACTCTTCATGCTCCGAGTCGAGCCATCCATTAGTTTGACTAGGATGGTAGGTAAGTCCCCAATTCATTCTGCTTTGTGCTTCACCCTCATATGCAATTGGCTCCCCATTACTTCCTGCTTTAGATATCATGCCCATTTCTTTAGGTAAGACATCTCTGGCTATCTTTGTTCTCTGGGTATCAAAATCGAAAGGTGTAGTCTCAGAGATTCCAACATCGCCTTGATAAGTGAAAGAAGAAGGGTGCAAATCGACTAATGCTGGATCAAGAACTAGTATAAATTGATCGGTGTTGTTACATGGAATGCTCGCATCTAGATCCCTATCCTCGGATGGATCTTCATCCTTCGTCTCAGGCAAGTTGTCTCCCACAGTCCAGAGTAATCACTCCTTTCCTCATCATTTTCTTGGATGGAGTTTCCAGTTGAATCCATTCGGGATGTTTCCTGCTCCTGTTCTTCTTCCCTTAAATTTCATCTGAGTATCTACTCCCGTGAATTATCTTCAGGCATGTCAATTCAAGTTCTATAGGATCGCTCAGGCTATTCTCTAGTTGATAATGCAAAAGTAGTATCTCCTGAATTGTGTGATTCTGTTTAAGTGCCCTTCTTATTGATGCCACTTCCTGAAGGGCTTCCATTAAAGTTTCTTTGAGCAGAATCCAGGTTCGTCTTTGGTCCGGATCAATGATAGCCTGGATTCCTTGTAGATATGATGTGACTCTATTTCTCATCCCAGTTATAGCTCGTTGTAATCTATAATGTGGTCACATATACAGTGGTAGTTCTTCAGGGGTTCTAGGGGGTGAATAATATCTCCATGGGTGAGATGCAGGAGTATGAAATTCATACCCTGGGTTATAAGATGAGGTCCCTTGAGGGGCCGACTAGTACGGGTCATAATACCCAGGGTCAGGATATGGGTCGGCCATTTCGGCAACCTGAGAAGAAGGATCAAGTGAAGCGGAAAGTCATCTTTGCCATCTTGGGTTTTGATCCCAAGGTTAAGCTGATTCAGTGACCCAGGCTCTCAGATGAGCCCTTGGGTCCAGATTACTTGGATTCTGACCATGTCTAGATCCAGGATTAGACATTTTGACTAAGAGGATAGAAGAAGGGTGAGAAAATGGTCTGGGCGATGCAACGAATTGCCTTCACCTCCTTTGGATTGGCTCCCAAGATCCAGCCAGTTGAGGTCTCAGTAACCTCCTTCCTTGCATACACCAGCCAACCCCTTGGTTGGTGCAGCTAGGAAAACAAGGCTAAGGCCCTATCAATTAGATGGTACTTATGATCAGATGACTGGATTTTTCATTTTGGGTTTGAATTCTTGAATAAAAATTCATTGAGAACCGATTGAAAGTGGTTCTTGCCTCTTAAGCTAGCCCAGCCAGTCTGGTTACGAGGGGATTAAGGGGAAGGTTTTTCCTTTCGCTCGTGCCTCTGGTTCCATTGACCCCTCGAGTCATAGTCGTTTGACACTATCCTGTAGACTTAGCCACTAGGTTTGGTCAGAGAGGTTGAAAACACCCAGTAGTATGACAACAAATTCTAGTTGATTTCGTGTTTTAGAATTTATTTTGACTCTTTTCTCTTCACTAGGGTTTGGGGTGAGTGGCCCACAAGGTGACCAGGCTCACTGCTAAACACTAGACTTAGCTAAGTCAAGTTCAAGTTTGTGGTCTCTAGAGTGTAAGCCTAAAAGTGTAACATAGGGTTCATGCAATTCTAGGGTTTTTCTTTCTTTCTTTTTAACAGACCACAAGAATAAAACTAATTCTCCAAGAAAAATTGGAATCCAAATTAATTGAAATTTGGTAGGTAGATTCCTTTTCCAAATATCCTTTCATAGAATATTTTTTTACAAATTTTACAATTTCAACTGAATTTATAGGGATTTTTAATTATCAGGGGGTCAGATTTGAAATTTTGACCCCTAGTCGATTTATTGCTTTGAAATAGTATCAAATGATTTTCAAAAATTAAGGACAAATATGAAAATTAAAGCTAATGAGATCAACCTTCAAAACCCACCATTTTTAGTCAAAAAAATTCGTAGATTGCTCAAAATTAATTTTTACATTTTGAAAATTTTAAATCTGGGTCAGTTTGACCCCCTTGGACTTTGTGAATTTTTAAAAATTTTGTGCTTAGAATTTTTTCAAATAAATGGTGCTATTTGAAAGATGGATTGAAAATGAAGTATTTTCCTAAATTTCAAAATTTTTCGGTCACTAATTTTTCGGCAAATGAATTTTTAAGTTAAAAATTAAAGTCTGGTCGAATTTCAGCAACAAGTGGAAAGCCATTTAAAAAGGTGTTTGAAATTCAAATTCCACTTTCCACCAAAAATGAGTTTTTTTTTTAAACATTTTTGGAGGGAAAAGCTTTTTCAAATTTTTTCTCTCTATTTTTTTTTTCAAACTAACCTAAGATTCAAATGGAAACCTAATCTATCAACCTAATGAAAAAAAATATTTTTGTTTTCAGAAAGAAATTTCTAGCAAAGAAAATAATCTAACCTAGATTTCAAACAAAAATCCTAAGCTAAGGGAAAGATGTGCACCTGCATTTTTTTTCTTTACGCTCGATGTGTGCACAGATCCCATTTTTCATATTTTCCTACACACCAAAAAAAACAAGTAGAGGAAGATTTGTCACTAAAAGCTTTAGATCAAAAATCAATTGCGTTGCCTCCCCAGCAACGGAGCCATTTGTTCGAATAGTAGATCGTTTAGTTTTAGGAAAAGAAATGTTGTTTGTAGTATAGTGCAAAATCCAATCAAAACAAAAATATTTCTAAAATAGCGAGACTTGGAGTCCCCGTCGTTCGTCTCTGGGAGGAGTTTAGGAAATGCAAAATAATTTTGATCTCGCTCTCTCTACTTGCTTAAAACTCATGTTGGTTTATGATTATGTACGTATTCATGCACGACTTGCTGTTGCAGCAGAAATATAAAATGAGCGTAGGCAACTGGTTAGCATGTAACGACCCGATTCCCGAGTCCCTACGAGACACGAGAACCGGACCGACTCGACTAATCCCAAGACCTAGTCGTCCAACGAGGAAGTAACCAAAAGACAGTAAAATAAACCACATTCAGCATGAATATAACTAACAGTAAGAAAGTACAGCAGTAAGGAAAGAAAATACTACAGTAGGTACCACCACAACAGTAAAACAACATTTATCATATAACAAAAACTGCAGGTAAAGAAGGTACAGCGAAAACAAAAACTACTCACTAGAACAGAAACCAAAGAGGTACAAAAGGCTGTGGTAACTCTACTGGACCCTACTCGGCCCAGCGTCCTCTGCAGCCGCCGACCTTGGCTGCTCAACACCTGGTCCTGAAAAAGGTAACGAGTGTAACACGTCAGCAAAACGCTGAGTAGAGTGGCAAACTAACTAAAGGCAACAGTAGAGTGTACAGTAGCTGTTATGTTCTATTACTTCCTTTATTCACATCTTTCAATTTTTCTCACTATTTCATTTATTTCTCAGGTCCTTTACTTGATCTCGAATGTCCTCGTGGGAACGATCTTGATTGCAGTCTTTTCCAAAAGTAGAAGTAGCACGTGGTGCTCTCCTGGCCGGGGGAGTCCCCCGTGGTGATCCTACCCTCAGTCAACCACCCCAAGGTCACTGACAGACGTAACGGTGACTACGGCACGCGCGATAAACGCACATGTAGCTAGCCCGCACTGGCACGCGGTCAGTCGTTTCCGTTAACGGGTGAGCCCAAAGCACAGCACGGAACCAGGGCAGAGCCCTCTCAGTAACAGGGGTCCAACCCCTCCACAGTAACCAAATCGGGGCCTTGCCTCTCCACAGTCCGCGCACGCTCGCCTGACTACCCTGGTTTGCCCTAGTGGGCCTAACAAGTCGGTGAAGGAGGCTAGCAGGACCCCGGGGCCCGTGGGGTAGCTAGTACTCTCCTAACACTACTAGCTCTCCTCGGTACTACGTACACGAGGGCCAAGAAGTCGGTACAGAGCGGCCAATCCTAACCCCGGGTCCCTGGGGCGGCTGGCCCCACTCTGCACTAAACAGGTACAGGTACTTCCCTTGGTACTGCGTACCCAAGAGACAGTACAAACTACATCTCAGTTCCATTCCTTTTTCTTTCCAAGAGTTCCACTCCTAATTCCCCGTAGGGTTCCAGCTCTTTATCTTAGAACATCATATGTTTCACTTTCCAGATTCACGTTCTCAAAATCCATGATCTCAAACATGTTTCTTTATTCATAACAGGCAGCTGTTAATTCAAATTACAGGCAGCTTTATATTCCTTTCCATTTTTCCAAGACTGCAGTATTATACATTCCACTAGTTTTTCCATCCTAAGATTCATGCCACATCCTAGGATCTAGCATACAACTAGTTTTCCAGCCCTAGGATTCATGCATCACCTAGGAGCTATCATTCCATACATTTCTCATTCCTAGGATTCATGCAATGTCCTAGATTCTAGTTATGGTTCCATACTTTAACAGATTTTAAAAATAACTTAAGCCACTCTACCAGGTACAACGGGAGTAATGGGGGCATGATCGGGAATCCCACGTGCCTCCGCGACTCTCAAGACTGCAACCGAACGAGGTCCTATCACAAGGATCAAACACAAGGAGTGTCTCAAAACAGTGTATAGCTACTGCAGACGGGTAGAGGAATTAATTTTGAAACGAACGCAACTTGAATCGCGGAAAATGGAGCCCAAACGGGCCCTAACGGGTCGAGAAAGACGATACTGTGCAAAATCAGACGTCTGGAACTCCTTCCAGACGTCTTAAACGGTGGATCAGAGAATTACCTGTTCAGCGTGATTTCCCAGACGTCCAGAAGTCTGCGGGGACGTCTGTCCTATACCCCAGACGTCCGATGGTCCACACGGACGTCTGTAGGTCACTCCCACCGTCTGGTACAACTTCCAGACGTTTGATTCGCAAAGGATGGCGAATCAGCGAACCTGCGCACAGCCAACCCCCCTCCCTCAGTACGGTCAGTCGACAAGAAGGAAGAAGAAAGCGGAAACTCACCTTTCAGACGTCTGTATGATCTTACAGACGTCGACCTTGCCGTCTGGCTATCAACCCAGACGTCTGATTCTGGAAATTTTTCCAGAATCAGAACCCTGATCGGCCTCCGCTCGCGACGCCGCCCGCGTCGCACCTAGCGCGTCTGCTGCTCAGCCCGCAGCAGGTCCCTCTCCGCGTCGCTCCGCGCCCCCTGCGCCCTCCGTCGGCCGGCCAAGCCGCTCCGGCGAGCTCGCCCTCACGGCAGAGCTCCGCCCTCGCACGCCGCACCTCCGCGCTCACTGCGGCCGCCGCTGCCGCCCTCGCGTCCGCTCGCTCTCGCGCACAGGAAGGAGAAGAAGGAGGAGACGGTGGAGACGGGAGGGGAGGCGCACCCCTTTTAACGTCGCACGGAGAGGAGAGAGAGAAGGCGGCAGGCCGCCTGCAGCCGCAGAGAAAAGAGGGAATATGCGGTCTGCGCGCTCAGGCGTGCAGGCGACTCGCATGTGTCGAAAATAACGGATTTCAGGACGTCTGGAAACGATCCCAGATGTCTGTTCAGACGTCTGTATGTGATCCCAGACGTCTGGATCGACGTCTGGGCCTCCTTCCAGACGTCTTACAAGACGACTGGGGCACGCGTTCATTACAATATAACAAACTCAAAGGAAGTTTCATCCCCGAAACTTGCGCCAACTAGGGTGCGGGAAAAAGATGTCCAAATAACCATAACAAACTCAAAGAGGACCGAAGCCTGTCCGAAAAGACGTACCCGCGAAAAGCTCCGGGTACCGCTCCCGCATTGCCGCCTCAGGCTCCCAGGTAGCCTCCTCGTACCGCTGGCTCCTCCACAAAACCTTTACCAGGGGTCCTTGCTTTCGTCTCAACCTACGGACGGCTCGGTCTAGGATCTGCACTGGCCGCTCGGGGTAGGTCAGGTCGTCGCTCACCTCGACGCTCTCGTGACTCAGTACGTGGCTAGGATCGGCTACGTACTTCGTCAATCTATCCACTATTACCCAGACTGCGTCGTGTCCTCGCTGGGTAACAGGTAAGCCCACCACCAAGTCCATGGTGATGCTCTCCCACTTCCACTCTGGCACTGGAAGCGGCTGAAGCGGCCCTGCAGGCCTCTGATGCTCGGCTTTCACCTGCTGGCACACTAAGCACTGCTGCACGAACTCACCCACATCCCGCTTCATCCCTCTCCACCAGAACTCGCATCTCAAGTCATGGTACATTTTCGTGTTTTCGGGATGTATGGTGAATCTGGAACCGTGTGCCTCAGTCAGGAGCTCTCTCAACAGCTCGTCTCTGGGGACGCACAACCGTCCCCTCAAGCGTAACACCTGGTCTGTGAAAGAGAAGTCCCCTGGGTCCCCTGATAGTACTCTGTCACGCAAAGACTGCAAGTACGGATCGGCCATCTATCTCGTGATGATGCGGTCTATCAACTCTGGCCTGGTCTGCCGTGTCACCGTCACTGCCCCACAGTACCCTCGTAACTCTAGAGGTCGCCAACTGCCCACCTCCTCCAAAAGGCTCCAACTCTGTAACTGTAGACTGGCCAAGCGTGCGGGCGCCTTACGGCTCAAGGCGTCAGCCACCACATTGGCCTTTCCTGGGTGGTAGGAGATGCTGCAGTCGTAGTCCTTCAGGAGCTCCAACCAACATCTCTGTCTCATGTTGAGCTCCTTCTGGTCAAAAAGATATCTGAGGCTCTTGTGATCTGTAAAAATCTCGAAGGTCTCACCGTACAAGTAGTGCCTCCATGTCTTCAGCGCGAAGACAACAGCTACCAACTCTAGATCGTGGGTAGGGTAGGTATGCTCATGGGGCTTCAGTTGCCGCGAAGCGTAAGCGACCACGTGACCCCTCTGCATGAGCACACCTTCTAACCCCTGCAAGGAAGCGTCCGTGTACACAACGAACCCGCCACTACTGTCAGGGATGGTGAGCACGGGAGCCGAGGTCAACCTCTCCTTCAGCTCCAGAAAACACGCCTCACAGGCGTCTGTCCAAGCGAAAGGCACGTCCTTCCGAGTCAACTGTGTCATAGGACGCGCAATCTGTGAAAATCCTCTGATGAACCGTCTGTAGTAACCTGCCAGTCCCAGGAAACTGCGAATCTCAGTGACTGAACGCGGTCTCTCCCACCTGAGCACTGCCTCGACCTTGGCGGGGTCCACCGCCAGGCCGTCTCCAGAGATCACATGACCCAAAAAGGTCACCTCCCTCAACCAGAACTCGCACTTGCTGTATTTGGCGTACAGCCTGCGTCGTCTCAGAGTGTCCAGAACCATCCGCAACTGTTGTCCGTGCTGCGTCCGATCTCTAGAATAGATGAGTACATCATCTATGAAAACCACCACAAACTGGTCCAAGTACGGTCTAAACACCCGGTTCATCAGGTCCATGAAAGCAGCGGGGGCATTGGTCAGCCCAAACGGCATGACCAAAAACTCGTAGTGTCCGTACCGGGTGCGGAAAGCTGTCTTGGAGACGTCGGTCTCCCTGATCCTCAACTGGTGGTATCCAGACCTCAAGTCGATCTTGGAAAACACCGTGGCACCCCGCAACTGGTCAAATAAATCGTCAATCCTCGGCAGCGGATATCTATTCTTGATGGTGACCCTATTCAGCTGTCGGTAGTCCACACAAAGGCGTAGGGTCCCATCCTTCTTCTTCACAAACAGTACCGGGGCTCCCCAGGGAGACGCACTGGGCCTCACGAAACCCTTCTCCAAAAGGTCCTGCAACTGAGACTTGAGCTCTCGCAGCTCAAGCGGTGCCATTCTGTATGGCGCAGTGGAGATGGGGCTGGTCCCTGGTACTAGTGAGATCTCAAACTCGATCTCACGCTCGGGCGGTAGTCCTGGTAACTCGTCTGGAAACACGTCGGGGTACTCTCTGACCACCGGGATGCTCTGGTAGTCTGCCATGGGGCTGTGCTCTGCCACCACACAAGCTAGGAAGCCCTCACACCCCTGGCTCAAAAGTCTCGCCGCCCGAAGTGCCAAAATGCACCTGAAACCTCCGTCCACTGGCTGCCCGTGAAACTCGAAAGAAGGCAACTCCGGAATGGAGAAGAAAATCTTCCTCTCAAAACAGTCTACCAAGGCGTGGTAAGCGAACAGCCAATCCATCTCCAGAATCACTCCAAAGTCCTCCATCTGGATCATAATCAGGTCAGCTGGCAGGCTATGTCCCCCGATGCTGACCTCGCAACCCGTGTACACCTCCTCAGCTACAAACAGCTGACCACTCGGACCTCTGGTTACGAATGGATTCTCTAACAGTGTATAATCCTGGTCCAAACTAACTGCGAAACTGGCTGCGACAAACGAGTGCGTAGCGCCGGAATCGAAAAGCGTGTAAACGAGTCTGCTAGAAACTGAAACCATACCTGCTACCACGGATCCCGAAGCTCTGGCGTCCCTGTGTGTTAGGGCGTTGATAAGCCCCTCAGCTCTAGGTGCGGACGAAGCAGCCACACTCTACGTCGGACGGGTAGGTGCTGGCCGGTACCCTCCTCGCGACTGCTGTCCTCCTCCTCGTGCCTGGGAACCGCGGCCTCCTGCACGCCCTCCAGTGCTCTACACGGGAAGTATCTGCTGACCTCCTTCCCTAGATGGGCAGTCCCTCCTGACGTGGCCCGGCTGGCCACACTGGTAGCAGAGGGGAACCCGACTCCCGCCCTCAGTGAGTCCCTGCTGTCGGCTAGGCGGGGGTCCGGTGCTGGCGACTGGCCCCTGTCGAGGGCCCCCAAAGGCCACTGATGGCCCTGCACAACGTGACGGCTCTCCTGCGGATGCCACATGTCTCCGTTCTCGCCGGCCCTGTGAGAAGTCTGGCTGAAAGGGCCTCTTCCGCCCGCCGTCGGTCTCTCGCGCGGACGGGTTGGTCTCCTCATAAGTCATAGCTGCCTCTACCACCCTCAAAAACGTCGGCAGCTTCAGGGGTTTGACATACCCCCAGATCGCAGGCCGGAGCCCCTCGGTGAACCTCCAAAGGCGCTCCTCCTCAGTGGCTACCGCTGTCGCTGCAAAGCGGGACAGCTCCAAGAAACGCGTGCGGTATGTGCTCACGGTCATCGTCCCTTGGCGGAGAGTGTGGAAATCCCGCCTCCTCTGGTCCTGCCATGTCTGGGGAAAGTACTGCTCGCAGAAGAGGGTGACGAACTGGTCCCACGTCGGCTCGTCCCTCTCCTGTCCCCGGACCGCCCTCCACCACCGGTGTGCCGCACTCTCCAGCTGGTACGTGGCAAAGGCCACGCGGCACTCCACCGGGGGGCGAAGGGTGTCGAAGATCTTCTCCAGCTGCTCAAGCCAGTCCTCTGCCTCGGTCGAGTCCTCATCCCCCTTGAAGGAGGGGGGCTTCAGCTTCTGGAACTGTCCGAAAAGCTCGAAGTGGCACTGTAGGGGAGGTGCTGGTGCACCTCCAGGCGAAGGTGCCTCGTGTACAGAAGTGTCGGAGGAAGGTGGGGGCGGCAGGGGCCCATCCCCTCCCTCGTGTCCAGCGCCACGTCCGTCGCGTGGTCCCATAGAGGACTCCCCCTCTGCAACCCCAGGAGGAGGTGCTCGGGGCGGTGGGTGGAGCTCCTCTCGTACAATATCCCGTATCAGTCTGGCGAGGTCCTGGGCCTGGATGTCAGGGAGTGGTGGCTGGTCCACCGAGACGTCAACGACAGCACGTCCACCTCGCCGACCTCGCCCTCGGCCGCACCCGCGGCCAGTCTCGCCAGTCCCACGACGAAGCATCTCCTGCAAGGAGACGCGAAACAAAATGGAAACGTCAAAATAGACGGTACCTAACAAAACTTCTAAGAGCTCATGTCAAGAGATATGTTGTGGTGGCTACTCTAGCTATAAACATGTGAATTGGTTATTTTCCAGTCAGTTGATTTACTTCTCGAGACGACCTTGCTCTGATACCATCTTGTAACGACCTGATTCCCGAGTCCCTACGAGACACGAGAACCGGACCGACTCGACTAATCCCAAGACCTAGTCGTCCAACGAGGAAGTAACCAAAAGACAGTAAAATAAACAACATTCAGCATGAATATAACTAACAGTAAGAAAGTACAGCAGTAAGGAAAGAAACTACTACAGTAGGTACCACCACAACAGTAAAACAACATTTATCATATAACAAGAACTGCAGGTAAAGAAGGTACAGCGGAAACAAAAACTACTCACTAGAATAGAAACCAAAGAGGTACAAAAGGCTGTGGTAACTCTACTGGACCCTACTCGGCCCAGCGTCCTCTGCAGCCGCCGACCTTGGCTGCTCAACACCTGGTCCTGAAAAAGGTAACGAGTGTAACACGTCAGCAAAACGCTGAGTAGAGTGGCAAACTAAATAAAGGCAACAGTAGAGTGTACAGTAGCTGTTATGTTCTATTACTTCCTTTATTCACATCTTTCAATTTTTCTCACTATTTCATTTATTTCTCAGGTCCTTTACTTGATCTCGAATGTCCTCGTGGGAACGATCTTGATTGCAGTCTTTTCCAAAAGTAGAAGTAGCACGTGGTGCTCTCCTGGCCGGGGGAGTCCCCCGTGGTGATCCTACCCTCAGTCAACCACCCCAAGGTCACTGACAGACGTAACGGTGACTACGGCACGCGCGATAAACGCACAGGTAGCTAGCCCGCACTGGCACGCGGTCAGTCGTTTCCGTTAACGGGTGCGCCCAAAGCACAGCACGGAACCAGGGCAGAGCCCTCTCAGTAACAGGGGTCCAACCCCTCCACAGTAACCAAACCAGGGCCTTGCCCCTCCACAGTCCGCGCACCCTCGCCTGACTACCCTGGTTTGCCCTAGTGGGCCTAACAAGTCGGTGAAGGAGGCTAGCAGAACCCCGGGGCCCGTGGGGTAGCTAGTACTCTCCTAACACTACTAGCTCTCCTCGGTACTACGTACACGAGGGCCAAGAAGTCGGTACAGAGCGGCCAATCCTAACCCCGGGTCCCTGGGGCGGCTAGCCCCACTCTGCACTAAACAGGTACAGGTACTTCCCTTGGTACTGCGTACCCAAGAGACAGTACAAACTACATCTCAGTTCCATTCCTTTTTCTTTCCAGGAGTTCCACTCCTAATTCCCCGTAGGGTTCCAGCTCTTTATCTCAGAACATCATATGTTTCACTTTCCAGATTCACGTTCTCAAAATCCATGATCTCAAACATGTTTCTTCATTCATAACAGGCAGCTGTTAATTCAAATTACAGCCAGCTTTATATTCCTTTCCATTTTTCCAAGACTGCAGTATTATACATTCCACTAGTTTTTCCATCCTAAGATTCATGCCACATGCCAGGATCTAGCATACAACTAGTTTTCCAGCCCTAGGATTCTTGCATCACCTAGGAGCTATCATTCCATACATTTCTCATTCCTAGGATTCATGCAATGTCCTAGATTCTAGTTATGGTTCCATACTTTAACAGATTTTAAAAATAACTTAAGCCACTCTACCAGGTACAACGGGAGTAATGGGGGCGTGATCGGGAATCCTGTGTGCCTCCGCGACTCTCAAGACTGCAACCGAATGAGGTCCTATCACAAGGATCAAACACAAGGAGTGTCTCAAAACAGTGTATAGCTACTGGAGACGGGTAGAGGAAATAATTCTGAAGTGAATGCAACTTGAATCGCGGAAAACGGAGTCCAAACGGGCCCTAACGGGTCGAGAAAGACGATACTGTGCAAAATCAGACGTCTGGAACTCCCTCCAGACGTCTTAAACGGTGGATTAGAGAATTACCTGTTCAGCGTGGTTTCCCAGATGTCCAGAAGTTTGCGGGGACGTCTGTCCTATACCCCAGACGTCCGATGGTCCACACGGACGTCTGTAGGTCACTCCCGCCGTCTGGTACAACTTCCAGACGTCTGATTCGCAAAGGATGGTGAATCAGCGAACCTGCGCACAGCCAACCCCCCTCCCTCAGTACGGTCAGTCGACAAGAAGGAAGAAGAAAGCGGAAACTCACCTTTCAGACGTCTGTATGATCTTACAGACGTCGACCTTGCCGTCTGGCTATCAACCCAGACGTCTGATTCTGGAAATTTTTCCAGAATCAGAACCCTGATCGGCCTCCGCTCGCGACGCCGCCCGCGTCGCACCTCGCGCGTCTGCTGCTCAGCCCGCAGCAGGTCCCTCTCCGCATCGCTCCGTGCCCCCTGCGCCCTCCGTCGGTCGGCCAAGCCGCTCCGGCGAGCTCGCCCTCACGGCAGAGCTCCGCCCTCGCACGCCGCACCTCCGCGCTCACTGCGGCCGCCGCTGCCGCCCTCGCGTCCGCTCGCTCTCGCGCACAGGAAGGAGAAGAAGGAGGAGACGGTGGAGACGGGAGGGGAGGCGCGCCCCTTTTAACGCCGCGCGGAGAGGAGAGAGAGAAGGCGGCAGGCCGCCTGCAGCCGCAGAGAAAATAGGGAATATGCGGTCTGCGCGCTCAGGCGCGCAGGCGACTCGCGTGTGTCGAAAATAACGGATTTCAGGACGTCTGGAAACGATCCCAGATGTCTGTTCAGACGTCTGTATGTGATCCCAGACGTCTGGACCGACGTCTGGGCCTCCTTCCAGACGTCTTACAAGACGTCTGGGGCACGCGTTCATTACATATCATGAGAAAGATATTGCAATCAAGCACGTGGTGATTTTCACACATAGATATATAGATATATAAAAAGATGATTTCATTAATTGCATCAGAGTTGTAGAGCAGAACTAGTGGAAGGCTTGTAGAGGAATGCTTGAAAACATAAAACTAGCTAGTAGAAAATGATTGCATACATGATTCTATGGGAGGATTATGCATGCATCATTAAGGGAGAATATGGAGCTACACTACTAAGCAGTAATAAAGTAGTAAATCTATGAAGAACTATCTACTTAGCTAACAGAAATAAGGGCATTCAGAGGTGGGCTCTGATGGCCTTTGACTTGGTTGAGAGGAGGAGGGGCGGCCAATTCGGGTTAGGTCGACCCATGGAGAGGTGAGGAGGTGGTGATCCAAGCTTTTGGCATGGAGCTGCTGCAGCCCATGGTGAGAGCTCGTGGAGGTGGAGGTGTGGAGGTGGAGCAATGCTATGGAAGGTGGAATAATGGAGCCAAGATTGAATGGGTGCAAGTGGTCACCCCTTAGGTATTTTTATAGACCTAAGGGAGACTCTCTAGAGAAGTGTGGAACTATCTAGAGAGAGCTCCAAGTGTGGCTGTCCAAGGTGGTTTTTAGATCCACCATTTGTGGATCTAAAAATTGAATGGCTCTTGGTTGCTAATTTTAGCAACCAAGAGTAGTGTCACCTTGAAGAGAGTTCTAGAGAACTCTAAGTGGGTGTGTGTGCATGAATAGGTGTGTGTGTGTGTGTGTGGTCATGCCCTAGGTGGCTAAGTGAGGTAGGTTAGGTATTAATATGTTTAGGTTAGGGTAGGTCTCAAATTAGGGTTGCAAACCCTAATTTGCTAAGGAGAAAATGCAATTAAACTTAACACAAGTTTAATTGAATGAGTGTGAACCTAATTGAGAGTGAAATAACTCAATTAGGTTGGGCTTAGGTCAATTGGACTCTTACTGAGTCCAACTGGGCTTGTGTGGATTGAGATCTGAGCATGATTAGGCTCTATGAGTCCAATTGACTAGGCAATGGTAATTGACTATGATCTAAGTCAATTGGGCTTAATGAGAACCTAATTAGGTTATTAGGAAGGTCTATAGGTGGTGTACTAGGGTTAGGGTAACTTAATTTAGGTTCCCAAGGGGTTGGAATTAGGTTTAGGGACCTTAGAACTCAAGATCCAAGCTTGAATTCCAAAATAGGAACTGGAGAGCAGTTCCAGACATCCAATAATAGTATCAGACGGCTTATACTCAAAAATCAAAAGCCCATACTTGTTGTTTGGATGTCCAATCAGAGTCAGGAGGGATTTAGGGATCTTTCTTGCGTATTATGTAGAAATTGGATGTTTGACCAAGTGTCTGGACGTCCAATAACACTATAGACTTGGGTTTAAGGTGTGTGGGTTGTGGCTAAGGGTCCTGGATGTCCAATAACCTATCTGGACATCCAGATAAGGGTTGGAACTAGGGTTTCGAGGCTTCCTAGGCTTTGGTGACCTAATCTAAGGGTGGCTAAGGCTTGGGAAGGCTTCTAGGGCTATCCTAGGGATAGGATTGAACCTAAGTTCTTCATAATTTAACTGCTTTACTTCTACTCAATAGAATAGCTTACCTCAACCCTTTACATTATTTCTCTATTACATTTTATTCTAATCTTCTGCTCCAGCACTAGCTTCAGGTCTAGCTTCTAATCCAGCTTTAGATCCAGCTTCTTGGTTTCTTATTTCCAACAATTTATATAATGCACTTAATTAGTACATTATATCATTATTTCATGCATAGCTAAAGGAAAGCAATAAGGATGCAAATAATGCTTATGCATGCATGAACTACACTAGCTTATGCTAAGTTCTAGCCTAATTTTGGTCAATAAGACCTATGATTGCTACGCAATCACCATCCTCCACAATTAGTATTTCAAATTCCGAGACCTCCTGCACATTAGACACCCCATCTGAAATTTCCAAGTCTTTAAGTTGTGATTGAATCAGAATTGACTTAGGTCGAATGATCTCAAGAATAGAATCTTCATTATGCTCAATGAGGTGTGATTGAGGAATGGGGCTTTGAATTGAATCCTTCATGAAATGAGGATTTGAATCCACCATGCGAGCCCCAACAGAATCAAGTTCCTCAATTTTAGGGCCATCAAATGATTAATCGAATTCCTCAGGCCCAAGCATCTTATTGAAATCATGTGTTGCAAACTCAGGTGAGACTTCTCATAATGCTTCTTCACCTTCAGAATCAAAGAATTCTGAATCCTCATTAATGTATGTTTCAAAATCATCAATCACTTTTTGTTCCATGGAGACATATGTTTCCTTGTACCTCAGCTCATGGATCTCAGGTGAAGAAATCAGTTCATCCTTATTTGATTGCTCTAGGACAACCTAGTCAACCCTGGTCTCGTAAAATGTGTCCCCCCTACTGGTGCCTGAGCAGATTATGACATTGGCTCTCCTAATAGGGATTCATCCTGGGAATCATCCCAAGATTGGACTAGAGAAATCACAAATCTCATCCTCAATTTCGATAACTTCCCAAGTAAAAACTCACCCAGGTCCTTATCCTTAACATCCTAGAGCTAATCCAACAAATACTTGTTAAGATTGTTAATCATTTCAATCAGAGGCTTCAATTCTTCAGGGCAACGTATTGGTTAAGCTTCTAAAGATGTATGGTATTCCTTAAGTTAGCCAACACCTTATCTTGGACCTGGTTAACCTAAACCAAATGGTTTGGTTCAGGTTTGGGTTCAATGTAGTGGAGTCAATGAATTGAGGTTCTTGATACCCTTCCTGATAATAGGTCATTTCGGGTTGTCCATAAGAGGGTGATGACCTATATGCAGTGTAATATGAGGAAGGGTAAGGATCCGCATGTCCTTCTTTATTGTAGATTGGGTTAAATTGATCATCCAAGGGTAGAGATCTATAATCATTATAGTTCCAAGAAGAATAGAAATTACAATCATGATGTCGAGGGTTAGACCTTGAACACAGAAGTATGGAATTGTATCCCTAATCCAAGTTATCCCAACTAGTAGATGGTTGATTACAGTACGAGTCAAGATAATAATCATCATATTGGAGATAAGATGTGTCAGGAGGGTAGGATTGGGAATGTGTGTAGAATGTGGAAGGATTCATGACAAATGGGAGGAAGAAAGGTGCCCTTTAATACAAACAATCAAACCTGTCCTTAGGTGGGCTAACCTAATGACCTATAGACTCCCAGAACCTATCTTGAGATAAAGAAATGATTTGATCTACTTCTTTCCTGTCAATCCAACCAGTTAGAGGGAGGGGCTGGGGAGAAGGTTCTTCCCTTGGCTTTTGCCTCAGGTTCCTTTGGTACCCCACAACCACGATCATTTGATTCTGCTCCCCTAGTTAGATATCGGATTGAATGGTAGAAACAGATTAATTAAAAAAAATCTCGATCTGGACTCCGAAGAGTGTGTCCAAACCTTAAGGCCAACGTCTACTTTGTTTTAATTAGGGTTAAGTTTGAATGTGCTTTGGAATGTGATGGGTCCTTTATCTGGGTTGTTCGTATTAACACAAAATCGTCGAATCTAAGGAAATGCATTGTAGTACAGTTGAGAAATCATGATAAACACTTCAAATTTATAACTTGCAAATACGAGGTCGTTCACTAGGAGTAATTCAATAATAATTCATTCTCACAAATTACAATTATAAGCAAAATATGAGAAATTGAGATCAGAAAAACAATTCAGAATAATATATCAATAGATCCAAATACCAATGTGCAAAAAGATTAGGGTAAAATGGTGATTTGAATCACCAAATTACCCTTTAAGTTTAAACATCATAAATACTTAAATATATGAATAGTAAGCTCAAGCACAAAATCAAATGCCTAAGAAATTAAAGGATAGAAATAAGCCCCAGACGACTTAAATGTTTAGGAGGAGCAGCTTCAACAGAGAGGCAAAGGCCTCTTCTTCCTTCCTTCAAGCCTTAAGATAGGCAAGGCACATGACCAATCAGAGGCATGGAAGCCTCTTAGTAGCTAAGTATAAAGTGGGTAGGAGCAAGGGAAAAAACCTCATCTCCTCTCTCTCTCTCCTCTTCTCTCTCAGAGCCATGTAATCGGGTCTCAATCAGGTTATCGGGTCGAGTACAGGGACCAGGGCTACCGGGTGTGCAGGTAATCGAGGTGTGCAAGCAGGCATGAGGAGGGACCTGACCCCTCATGACTTGGCAAGGGGTCCTAGGGAGAAATCCCACTTATGTTGTGCTGTGAGCTCCTAATCCCACGATGTGGGACTAATTCTGCTGCAATCCTCCGCACGATGCAGCAGCTTCTGAAGTTCCTGATTACAGTCGAAGGAGAGGGTGACTCCTTCAATTGACAACCTAAGTGTGTTCCTGGAAGGCTTCCGCATCACCTTGAGGTGGGTGAGAGGAAGAACATGCTAAAGTTGGGCACCCAAGGTCGCGCGAAGAAGCTTGTCAATGGTGGCGAACGTCGAGTACCTGCAAAGATGAAAATGGCTTTGCAGCCACTTCAAAAATGCTCAGGATGATCGTGCAATTGCGGTGAAGGTGATGGTCAGTGGCATGCTGTGAAGGTGGTTGTGGTGGGCTGGCAAAGGTGGACTGTGAAGGTGAAGGTGGAGGTGTTTTGGGAGATGATGGGCATAGTAATCCCCTTAATTTCTTCAGGTGTTTTGCTCACGTGGGCTTGGCAGAGGTATAGGAAGTGATGGAAGGTAGATTCGTGGCATGTAGCGGGTTGTCGAGGTCACCGGAGGTATGCCGAAGATGAGGGAGATGATGGTGGAGCGGGCGAGTTTGTGATCGAAATCGAAGTCTGGAGGTGTTGGGGTGATCATTAGATGAAGAGGAGTCAAGAAGAGGTGCTAGCAGATGAGGAGGATATGGAGGAGGCGCCAACTATGATAGGCCGACGCTGGAGATGAGGAACGCTCCGAGAACGAGAACAACGACGAGGAGGAGGTCGGACAGCGCCACACCAGTATTACTCGATGTGAAGAGGGGAAGAAGATTCGACTACCTATTGTAAGTGGCGGCTCGTGAAGCGAACAAAGGAAGGTGGTCACTGAAGCAAAGCTTAGAGCAGGCTGGAGAGGGAGAAGGGAAGAGGTTTGTGGCCTAAAAACTTGCTAAAGAGGTGAAACAATCCATGAGGGTCTTTTATGGGCCTTCAAGCAAGATCCCAAGCTTGGAAACAAGCTTGAAAGTTTCAGTTTTTCAGGAAGAAGATTCTTGGAAATCAAGGATTCGCATGAGCTTCTTGGGCAGATTTGGGATCTAGAATTAGGTTTAGTTGTTTAGGGATGACCTCAAGATCATCCCTTCCGATTTTGAAAGGGATTGATCGAGAAATCAGGGAGGTATCCCTGATTGAAGATCGGCACCTTTGGGTTCACACCTGCCATGGCGGTAGGGACCCATTTGAAGAAAATGAAGAGAAGTTAGGGGCCTTTCTGTAAGGATTTCAAAAGTTGGGGTATGAATGAGAGAGAAAGAGTTAGACTGGACCAAAATGCAAACTATGTCAAGATGGACTCTGATTTGGTCCAAATTTTGGTACAAATCTAATTTGGACCTAAGGAATCTGATGGTGAAGTCAGATTTTGGTTTTGACCAAGTTTGACTAGGTAATTATGTAGAAAACCAATTTATGGCAACTTTCTATCTAAGACTCTATTTTAAGTTAAAATAGGTTCCAATGATCAAATCAAGGATACCGACCTTATGAAATATTTTTCTATGATTTTTAGACTATTTAGGTGGAATGTATCCTAACCAGAACCTCTGTTATTTAAGTGGGTCTGAAATTAGGACTTTGCGTTACTATTAATTATTGAAATATGCGAAAATCCATTTTTATTTGCATGGACCCACTTATTAAACTTTAATGTTCATTTTACCTTTAATTCACCCCTAGCCAACCCCTAGGTTATTTTGTGTTCATGATTTGCTATTAAAATTATGAAATTAACCCTTGTTTCTTATTCTCTTCTCAAAACACAACATCATGCATATAAGACCCTTTAATGGTGATGTGGGACCTTTTATCATCTTTTTTAGTCCAAAACAAGTTAGTTAGGGCTTATGATGGTGTTCCTATCATACCTCCATGCCTAGCTTTTGCTAGTCCCTTAGAAAAAATTCTATAGATCAAACCAGTTCTCTAGGTCGGACGTAATGCCTTACTGAGCCACATCTCTAGGAATCAGATCTTAATACCAACAATAGGCCTAGAGGTACTCAAGTATCAGCCAAGATCTAGACCTAACTAGCTTTAACCTGAGTCTGCTGCAAAGGTTTCTAATGCCTACAGAGACTACCCAGAGGTTCATTGAACCTAGCGGTTAAAGCAACCATGCGTGTAACAGAATGAGTCCAAGTTCAATTTGCTAGTGCATTTTTGTAAGAGGGAGATAGAAGAAGGTTTTTCATTTAGAGAGTTTCTCTCTCTTTTCTTTAGATTATTCCTTAAATTTAGCCTCAGATTAGCCCTAAACACAGTCTGTATCAGATTCCTCGTCCCCACCATCAATCCTCAAAGGATCCTTGGCTTTTGATGTTTTGGGATAACATCGCCCATGGCAACCCCTAGAACCCCGGCTTTCGACACTTCGAGATAGTGCCACCCATGGCATTCTGTAGCTATATTCCGGCCCTGGCAATCGACATTTCGGGATAATCCTGCCAATGGCACCTGAACCAGCACATGGTGCTTACGTGCCCTAAGTAGGATATTTAGAATCCTAGGAGACAAGCATCGAGGAGACGATATGTTATTACGCATCTTCGAGGGAAATTTTCCACCTCTCCATGCCAGGAACTCATCCAAATCAATTTGTACTTTTGAGTCGCTCCTAATCTAGATCTTAGAACAGCAACTTTTTAGAACAGAATGAATGCCTTTTGCAATATCTTCATAATTAAGCACACTAAACTAGACTTGTGTGTGATTTAGGGTGCTTAGGTTACCGAGTCTTGCAAACCTACGGGCAAGCAATGGGGCCAAATACTCCCTAAGCCTTAGAATTAATACATAAGCTTCGCACTTCCCTCAACCTCTTAAGGATTAATCTGGATCTTAACAAATACTTGAGTGTTTAAACCCTAAAAATGGATCCAAGAGGCCTAAGGTTGGTATTCGCCACTAATTCCCTAATTTTTAGCCTTTCAGGTCTTAGTTATCATTCGATCCAACCTAGAAATTAGGTACATTCCATATTCCATTTCAAGGGACTAATTCATTTTCTTTTCTTTTTTGTTTGCCCCTTTTTCTCTTTTCTTTTGTTTTCTTCTTCTCTTCTTTTCATTTAGTTCAAACTGATTTCTCCTTTCCTCTTTTCTCCCCCCCCCCCCATTTTTTTTTAATGAAACCCTTCCATGCATTGATTTCACAGCGTTTTGCACTTTAATACCCCCTCATGACTACAATTTGCAATGCCCTTATTGTAAATTAGGTGGGTTCAAGTTCAATCCAGATTGTACATTAGAACATGTGGGTGGTGAACGGGTCAGAATGACTATTGAGAATGATTTCAAGCTTTGATACAACTGCCAAAGGTGGAGTCAGCTGTTCTAATGGACGAACCCTAAAGTGCAATATGAATTTAGAAAAAGGATATGTCAGGAAGGTTTTAGGTTTTTCAAAAGATGACGGGTTGCCTCCCATTAAGCGCTAAGTTTAATGCCATCAGCTCAGCGTAATGAGCTCAAAAGGTTGTCAACTGGCACATTATGATGAGTGACAGGGGGAAATATGTGATCGTGGTGAATGAGAATCTAATGGCCATAGATGGATATCAAATTATGATGAAGAGTCATTCCAAAAGATCTATGATATGGGTCAGGTTGATTCATTTTTGGATGGCTCTTATGGAGTTTCTGCAGAGGAATCACTCAGAAGATGTATTGATCATGGAGTTCTGAAGTAAGATCATCATTCGTCCAGAATCCAATAGAGGTGAATCTAATCAACATATCCCAGATGTGTGGTTCCTCTTGTGCAATGTGGCCTAATGGATCGATATCCAATGAGTCATCTTGATTCTTTTTTGCTGAATGTAAGATCATCTCCTCAAGAAATGACTCAAAAATTGGGTCTTCCAATGAATCTTCACTATGATTTTCATCCTAATCAAAAGTGAATGTTTGGAGAGTGCCTTTTGGATTATCTATCTCAAATTCTGTAAAGGATTCATACTTTGGGTGGAGGTCACTCTCAATATCTTCCAAGCTCGATTCCTGGAGATCCCCAAAACAACAAAATGTCTCCAAATCCATGGAATAAAAATCTGAACCTGATGCATCATCATTTTCCCAAGAATTCCTCGGTATGTCCTCAAGATCAAAGGTGAAAGTCTCCACTATTCTCTAGTCATTTGAATAATGCTCGGTCAAATCAGGATTATCCATTATTTGAAAAACTTCCAATTCTGACCCTAGGTTTTCTACTAATGAAATGGTCATGAGGTCTTTAATAAAACGTAGTTGTTCTACCGAGCATTTTCCTTTTTGTTTCTCTGCCTCGAAAATATTAATCTCAGCTCGTTCATCTCCAAAGGTAATTATCATGTGCCCTGATTCACAATTGATTATGGCTCCAGTAGTAGCCAAGAATGGTCTCCCCAAGATCAAAGGCATATCTTGTACCTGTTGTGGCATCTCCATATCAAGAACTAGGAAATCGGCTAAGTAGCTAAAGTCCTTGACTCTAACTACCACATCCTCTACCAACCCAATCAAGGTGATTACGGTTTGGTCAGCTAATTGCAGAGTAACATCAATGCATTTTAGTTGTCTAATCCATAGTTTTTCAAATAAGGCAGTTGGGATTAGGTTGACTAAAGCACCAAGATCCAAAACAACTCTCTTGAAATTTGTACCACTAATCTTGTAGGGGATCAGCGGGGTGCCTGGATCGGATTTCTTAGGAGGTAGACTATTTTGAATTATGGCACTCATACTTTCAGATAGTACTACCTTCCCTTATGATGGTTCCTCCACCTCTTTTTTGGATAAGTCAGGTGAGGTGGGATTGAGAGTGAGGATATCAAGTAACGGAATAGTGACTTGTGCATTCCTCAATGGTCCCGTTACATCAGATTCCGACAGTCCTCAAGTGTGGAGGTGGGATAAGAGCTGGGATAGGGGAATGGATTGGATATCTTTGGGGATGGGTTTCTGTTTCCACCTCTTGGTTTTGTCCTCAACTTTTTTATGTTGATCATAAGTTGGGTGAGATTTGGGAGATGGGCCTCGGGGCTTGGGTTTGTGATCTTTTCTCATACCCACAACATTGATCATAGCACAATCATGATGCAGAGGCAGATGAGAGGGAATTGGTCCTTGTTCCTGAATAGTAGGATAGGTCATGGTGTGATTCGGATCAACTGAGGTGGAAGAGGTAAACACGTAGGTATTAGTGGATGGGCCTGGCTAAGTGTAGTTTGTTTGATCTTGGATTTGATTCACTATGTGTTTTTGAGTCGACATGTTGTTTGGATTTAGCAAAGGTTGGGAGGGAAGTGTGCTAGGCTAGCGAGCATTTGCCAGTTGGGCTAGTTGATTGCGAACCTCTATGATCTCTTCTTTGTGTTGTTTTTATATGTCAAATAGAGTTTGAAGAATCAGAGACATTTGGTCTTCCTTAGGTTGCCCGGATTGGAAATTTGGATTGGGCCTTGGTTGAGCAGGCTGATAAGGTCGTGGAGCTTGTGGTTGGGGTTGTAATTGAGATCTTGAATTTGGGTTATTTCTCGACCATGCAAAATTGGGATGATTACGCCATCCAGGGTTATAAGTGTTTGAGAATGGATTATTCTGGATGGCGTGGAGATCCTCACAAGTCTGAGGAACTTCAGAAAAATCAATGTAGGAGGGTTCAGAGTTCCCCCAACTAGAGTTGGCTATCCCGAAGTTTCCTCCAAGACCATAATCAGACGGGGTGGATTGGCATCCATCCCCTGAGAATGGTAGATGTTATGTACACCCTCTCTACCTGAGGGTGGGTATACATATGGGCTTTGTGGTGCAGCAGCAGTTCGATGCAGATGTCGAGTCAAGTTGTATACCTTTTTTCCAATGGTTGAGACCTTATCTAAGCGACTGGCTATTAACTCCAGATTGATGGATGTGGAAAGGCCTCGGGTCTCGTGTACCCCGTGATTATTTGCTAATGCACGAGTGGTTGCCTGGTCGTACACACCCAATGACTTATTGTTTAGGGAGTTCTCACACATGTTC
The DNA here is from genome assembly GCA_037157565.1 of Thalassia testudinum. Lineage (NCBI taxonomy): Eukaryota > Viridiplantae > Streptophyta > Magnoliopsida > Alismatales > Hydrocharitaceae > Thalassia > Thalassia testudinum. Next base: position 4,682,662 of record JAZHRO010000080.1, read on the forward strand.
TCGAGAATCTCCCAAATCATGTCTTCATGCTGACCCATGATGCTGCCACCACAGGTTGCATTGACAAAGAGCTTGATATCGTCATGGAGCCCATGGTAAAAAGACTGGACTTATTCCCATTTTGGAACTCCATGATGGGGGCACTTGCATAAGAGATCCAAAAAATAGTCCCATGCCTCATGATGAGGTTCTCCTGCTCCTTGAGAGAAGTGCGTGATCTAATGCCACATAGTGTTCTTCCAACCAATGGGAAAGAATTTTTGTAGGAATTCGATCTGAAGTTCTCCCCAAGTGGTGATTGGATGATTCAATGTCTGAAACCAATCGGCAGCTTTATCCGAGAGAGAGAATGAGAACTTTTTCATGTGTAAGCAATCCTGATTTTGTATAGATGGCCCAAAGGTCTGGGCCAGATGCTTCAGATATTGATGTGCTGGAAGGGATCCTCAAAGTTCAAGCCAAGGAATTTCAAGATCGTGTGAAGCAGGACATGAGGGCAGGTTCATGCAGCCCATCAAATGGAACACTATCTGCAGACCAAAGGAGGCTGGGGTGTTGGGAATTAAAGCATTAAAAGAGTTAAATGAGGCCCTACTGCTGAAATGAGCCATCAGAATTTTGGATTGCAAGGAGGGGCTAATTGATGATCTGATCAGGGACAGCTATGGGGGATCCAATAGCTGTCTGCGAGGCTTCAGCTGAAGAGGCCCTCCCCCTTTTGGCGATCAGTGATTTCTGCAATCACCTATTACTGGCATCTGCTACAACCTAAACTTGGAGATGGCAGATGTTTTAGCTTATGGAATGAGAGGTGGTCTGAATTGGGCTTGCTGAAAGAGACCTTCCCGAGGGTGTATGGTGCTGCTGCTGACAAAGATGCCACAGTTAGCAGTCTGTGGTCCCAGGCTGAAGGTTGCTAGCGGCTGGAAGGGCTACAATAGTGCAAGCCAAGCACTCGACTATGGGAGGAGAGGCAGAAACTAATGGAGAAACTACAACAGCTGTATCTTATGACAAATGTGAAGGACACATACTGCTGGCAGGGTATTTTCTCAGTGAAGCAGGCATATGAAAAAATTATTAGATCTAACAATGATGTGGAATGGGATCTTATCGATAGAAAGATTTGGATTTTGAAAATTCCTCTGAAGGTCTAGATTTTCCTGTGGCTTTGTAGATGGGAAGGGTTGATCACTGGCGATCTTAGGCGCAGAAGGATGGGGATTGATCTGAATGCCTACCCTCTATGTGGATTACACTCTGATAGTGCAATGCACATCTTCTCCTCTTTCTTGATCATAGATAAAATCTGGAGGTTGGTGTGCTTAGAACCCCTCCCTCCCTGGGATGCTATGTGGCAGAGGTTCATCAACCCGGTTCGACCATTGGGGCTATGGCAGCCGTTCTGTGGTGTGTGTGGAGGGCGCGGAATGATAAGCTGTTTCAGGGGAGACCGGTGAGATGTGAGAATGTTGTAAAGGAATGTTGGTCTCTCATACATAGTTGGGCAACTTTTTTGTAATACTCTTTTGATATGCAATACAATACCCTCCGGATCGCTATCAATTTATGATAGCAATCCTCACTGATTCAAAAAAAAGAAAGGATCGTGTGAAGCATACTTGGCTTGAGCTCCACCTCAGGTCCTCCCACAGGGATTTGTACTCTGGGCTCGATTTCCACCGCAGTGGGATTGTAGTGATCTTGCATTTGAGGACGTTGTGGTGGGTTGATGTATGAATGGACTAGATCTCTGAGGTCATGCACTTGATGTTGAAGCTCGGGTTCTTCTTATTGGTGTTCCATGGCTATAACTGGAGATTCAGGCTCAAAAATGGAAGAGTCGGAGGAGATATCAATCTGATCGAGAAGTTGCACAAACAAATGGATCGAGGCTTGATCTTGACGAGAGTGGAAAGCTTATGGAGGCCTTAAGAGTGGTCTTAAGGACCTCCTCCTAAAAATGCACTAGTAGAGTAGATGAGGGACAGAATGCTTGCAGACCCAATTGAGGTAACCAAATATGCTTGGATGAATAAGGAGGTTCGAGGTGGATGATACCTCTTGATCAGAAAGTTGCTCACCTGAGAAGTAATTGGGCAGCCAGGAAGGGAGAGCCTTGAAAAGACCCCTACACGGTAAAGCGTCCCCATGGGTTACAGGGTTTCCCCCACTTGACCTTCCTTGTCATCGTGGATCCAAATAGACCGGAATGAGCAACTTGACCTCTTAAGTCTACCAAATTTTAAATCTTGAATTGAGGTGCTTAAAATTTCACTTAACTTTAGAATTGATTTGTGCTTGGTGACCAAATTTGAAGATTGGTTGACCCACAAGGTGGATCAACTTCACCTGACCTGTCCTTGTTATTAAGTCACTATTTTAACATTCAAGTGGATGATTAGAGCTTGATTTTAGGGTCACCTTGATTAGGTAACTTCAAGCAAGGGCTTAGGTAGCACACGATGCAGGAAAGTCAATTCTTGTTATTTCAGGCATGTGTTTCTCAACCCTAAGATGAAAACCCTAATTTGTCTCTTTCTGGTCCAATCAATTTCTAACCAAATTTGGTACTTAGGGCTCAATCAAGAAGTTGAGTAGCCCTAAGTACCTTAAATGCCTAGTAGGTGCAGGAATCTTGGAGAGGGGTTTCTAAATAGATCAAGTTAGGAAACTCAGAAGTGATAATTCTAAATAAGGAATGCAAGTTGACCTAATTGATTTTTCCTTTTTTAATCCTTCCAGAAATAGGGGTTTACGAAGAAGGAAACAAGGTTACTTGCCCATGGAGTAAATGTCATGCGACTAATCCTCTCCTGTGTACATCGTACAACCACAACAAATCAGATAAGGCAAGTTAGATTAAAATTAGAAATTGTAATCAGTGAAATCAAATTATGCATTGCTCTCCGACAATGGTGCCAAAATGTTAATGCAAAATTATCGAATCTAAGGAAATGCATCGTAGTACAATCGAGAAATCACGATAAATACTTAAAATTTATAGCTCGCAAGTACAAGGTCATTCACTAGGAGCAATTCAAGAGCAATTCATTCTCACAGCTTACAATTATAAGCAAAATATGAGCAATTGAGATCAGAAGAACCATTCAGAATAATTATCAATAGATCCAAATACCAATGTGCAAAAAGATTAGGGTAAAATGGTGATTTGAATCACCAAATTACCCTTTATGTTTAAACCTCACAAATACTTAAATATATGAATAGTAAGCTCAACCACAGAATCAAATGGCTTAGAAATTAGAGGACAAAAATAAGCCCTAAACGGCTTAAATGTTTAGGAGTAGCTTCAATAGAGAGGCAAAGGCCTCTTCTTCCTTCCTTCAAGCCTCAAGATAGGCAAGGCACAACACCAATCAGAGGCACGAAAGCATCTCAGTAGCTAAGTATAGAGAGGGCAGGAGCAAAGGAAAAAACCCCCCTCCTCTCTTTCTCTCTCTCCTCTTCTCTATCAAACCCATGTAATCAGGTCACAATCGGGTTATCGGGTCGAGTACAGGGACCAGAGCTACTGGGTGTGAGGGTACCCGAGGTGTGTAGGCAAGCATGAGGAGGGACCCAACCCCTCGTGACTGGGCGAGGGGTTCTGGGGAGGAATCCCTCCTATGCTGCGCTGTGAGCTCCTAATCCCATGATGTGGGACAAATTTTGCTCTAGTCCTCCACACGTTGCAGCAACTTTTGAAGTTCCTGATTGCAGTCGAAGGAGAGGGTGACTCCTTCAATTGATGACCTGAGTGTGTTACTGGAAGGCTTCCGTGTGACCAAGAGGTGGATGCAAGGAAGAACGTGTCGAAGCTGAGCACCTAAGGTCTCGCGAAGAAGCTCGTTAATGGCGACAAAGGTCGAGTACCTACAAAGATGAAAATAGCCTTACGGCCACATTAGAAATGCTTAGGATGATTGCGCGAATGTGATGAAAGTGATGGAGGTAGTGGCGTGCTGTGAAGGTCATCGTGGTGGGCTGGCGAAGGCAGACTATGAAGGCGAAGGCAAAGGTGTTTGGGGAGATGATGGGCACAACAATCCCCTCAATTTCTTGAGGGGTTTCGCTCGTGTGGGCTCAGCGGAGGTATATGAAGTGATGGTAGGAGGATTGGTGGCATGTAGCGGGTTGTCGAGGTCACCGGAAGTATGCAGGAGACGGGGAAGACGACGGTGGAGCAGGCGAGTTTATGATCAAAACCGAAGTCTGGAGGTGCTGGGGTGATCAGTAGATGAAGAGGAGTCAAGAAGTGGTGCTAGTGGATGAGGAGGATATAGAGGAAGCACCAACTATCATAGGCCAGCGTCGGATACGAAGAATGCTTCGAGAGGGAGAACAGTGACGAGTAGGAGGTTGAAGAGCACTGTGCCAGTATTGCGCGATGCGAAATGAAGAGGGGAAGAAGATTTGGCCACCTATTATATGTGGCAGCCAGCGAAGCGAATGGAGGAAGGTGGTCACCGAAGCAAAGCTTGGAGTAGGCTGGAGAGGGAGAAGGGAAGAGGTTTGTGGCCTAAAAACTTGCTAAGGAGGTGAGGCAGTCCATGGGGGTCTTTTATAAGCCTTTAAGCAAGCTCCCAAGCTTGGAAACAAGCTTGGAAGGCTCGATTATTTAGGAAGAAGATTCTTGGAAATCAAGGATTCACATGAGCTTCTTGGGCGAATTTGAGATCTAGAATTAGGTTTAGTTGTTTAGGGATGACCTCAAGATCATCCCTTCCAATTTTGAAAGGGATTGATCGAGAAATTAGGGAGGTATCCCTGATTGAAGCTCGGCACCTTTGGGTTCACACTTGCTATGGCAATAGGGATCCATTTGAAGAAAATGAAGAGAAGTTAGGGGGCTTTTTGTAAGGATTTCGAAAGTTGGGGGTATGAATGAGAGAGAAAGAGTCAAATTGGACCAAAATGCAAAGTAGGTCAAGATGGACTCTGATTAGGTCCAAATTTTGGTACAAACCTAATTTGGACTTAAGAAATTTGATGGTGAGCTCAGATTTTAGTTTTGACCATGTTTGACTAGGCAATTTATGCAGAAACCCAATATTGGGCAACTTTGTATTTTTGACTCTATTTTAGGTAAACATGGGTTCCAATGGTCAAATCAAGGATATTAACGTTATGGAATATTTTTCTATGATTTTTAGGGTCTTATATGGAATTTATCCTAACCAGAACCTTTGTTATTTAAACGGGTCTGAAATTAGGGCTTTAGGTTACTGTTAATTCTTGAAATGTGTGAAAACTCATTTCTGTCTGCAAGGACCCACTTATTAGACTTTAATACTCATTTGACCTTTAATTCACCCCTAGCTAACCCCTTGGTTATTCTGTGTTCATGATTTACTATTAAAATTTCAAAATTAACCCTAATTTCGTATTCTCTTCTTAATACACAACATCATGCATATAGGACCCTCTGATGGTGATGTAGGAGCTTTTATCATCCTTTTCAGACTAAAGCAGGCTAGCTAGGGCTCATGATGGTGTTCCATCAATGTCCCTAATGATTGCTTGATATGTGTATGCATGCACAACGAATGGTTTTCAGGCAATATTATTTTTGGATGTGGTGAATTTTAGGGTTTAAATCTTACTTAGTAGATTTTAGAATTCAACTTTAGGTAAATTCAATCAAGTTCAGTTCGCACAATAGGTTTTGAAAGCACAGGTGAAGGTGTCTTCCGTTAAAACTTAAAAGAATGTCGAGTGCTTGATTAATCTTAAAAGTTGAACCTATTTGGCAGCTACTTGATGAGTTATTTTTAGTTGAAGTGGTGTGGTCCAAACAGCTCAATCAATTGGTCTGATGCACCACTTAATTAGGCACACAAGTGATTACCTAATCTGATTTCTACTCAATTATGTGTTGATGAGTGTACCGGTCCTAAAGATCGGGTCACTGGTTGAGTATGAAGAATTAGAAGAGGTTGTATACCTCTATAAGGTTTTTTATTAATTTTTTTTCTTTTATATGTGGAGGATGAGGTGGGTGGAGGTGTCAAACAAATAATGAAAACTAACCTTAGACTTTATGGAAGATGCTAGGTTAATTAGGGTTTATGTTATTAAGCGGTGGAAAGAAATCTAATAGGTGGGGAGGTAGGATTATTTACAGACCCTTCAGAAGCACTTTGCTCCAATCTACTGCTTTTGCCCATGACGAGTCGATTTTCGCTTCCGAAAATTATGATTAAGATGATTTGTTGTTGTATTTCTAAGTGGTGGAAAATCAACTAATCAAAATAATTAAAATAAACCACTCACAAAGGGAGCAAGTCGTATCCACAGGGAGGCCATGACCTATTAAAACTTGCATGGGTCAAAAATTGATGTTCACTATTAATTTCATCAAGAAATAGAGCCAAATCCACCTTCAGATTACGAAAAAAATAAGAGATCATGTTGATTTTGCATTTACGTTGAAATTTGAGGGTGTTCTCTCAAATGTGCCACAATATTTATTTAATAAAAAAAATCAAAAGCTTGCAATGGTATATGAATGTAATAACTAATGGGAGGTTTACTGTGCAAAAATAGGGGAGGATCTTCAATTGGCTTGCATGCGGAGGGAAGGTGATGGCCGACAGTGAGGTCCTCACCGGAGGTGGGTGAGGCCGACGTGCATTTGGTGGTGGTGGTAGCATGGCTAACTGTGGCCGGAGGCGGTGGTATGGAGGAGAGAAGTGATAGTGGTGGTTGTCGCTGCTGCTTCTGTGCTCAGAGGCACGGCGCTACTGAGGAGCCGCACGTGTGCGAAGGACGTGTGGGCATGTGCTGAGCTGGCAGAGGACTCGCAGGTGCACTGCTGGAGTGCTGCACGGGTGCATTGCTAGAGGGATGCACGCGTGCACGCGGTGCGTACGGAGGTGGCGTTGCTGGAGATGGTACGATCTGCTGATGGTGGTGAGCTGCTGCAGCTGCTGCATGCAAAGGTGTGCGGTGGGTTGATGCTAGATGAGTGCACGGAGAGGAGGGCATGCATAGGTGTGCTCAGGTGGCGGACTTGTGCATGAAGGTCATGCGCAGACAGCGCGTGTTGCTGTAGTAGCAACTGCTGCGTAAGCTGGAGGTGCACGCAGGCGGAGGTTGCTGTTTGCACCTCAAAACACGCCTATAAGAACACCTTCTTGTGCTATTTTCTAGCATTAACTATGTATATTATAATCCTGTAGTTGCATTTGTAAAAACGCTTGCATGCATGCATTTAATTGAGAGGAGAAGAGAATGGAATAAATGGCTTGCTTTTTTTACATTTTTCTTCAAGTGTCTCTTTGCAAAAGTCCCCTCTCCATATTTTATTTTCATCTTTCTTTCTTCTTCCCACGGTTCTTCTACTTCCCGCGGCTGAATTTCGTCCACGCTACCCTACATGCAACGCCTCTCCCTGCTGTCCTTCCCGCACCTCTCCCTGCAGCTGCCATTCTCCCCCATTCCCCGCATGCTCCACGCCATGCTCTCCTCCTCTATAAAGCCGCAACTCTTCCTTCGACGAAGAGGGGGGGAGCTGCTGAAACGCCACCCTGCAGTCCACCACCTTCCTCGCCCGTCCTCCCCTCCATACGCCGGCCCTCCGTCGAGGAGGCACCCGGCGAGCAGGAGAATCCACTGTGGTGCACACCACCACAGTGGGAGCACCATCGCCCAGCTCTTCAACGGGCCGGTGGGCATGGTGTTTTCTTTTCTCGTCGTTTTCGTCTCCACGCCATTGCTGCCGCTTCAAGCTCCGAAGCTTGAAGCAGCAGCAGCAGCAGCTAAACCGCGGCAACAGCAGCAGCAGCAGCACCCCCCGCCTCCTCCGCGACCTTCCCCGCAGGTGCGCAACCCTCCGCGCGCGCCTGCAGGCCCGTTCCCCGCCTCCGTCTCCGTTCTGTCCACCCCGCAGTTGCACCCGCAGCCGGCCGCCGCGCGCACTGCAGCGGCCGGCTACGGCCTCGCGTCGCCCCCTGCCCTCCTCCGCGACCCTACGCGACCACTGCAGAACCTCCCCTCGCTCCTCCGCGATCTTCCCCGCAGGCGCTCAGCTCTCCGCGCGCGCCTGCAGGGCACTTCTCCGCTCCGTCCTCTGTTCTGTCGCCTCTGCCATTGCACCCGCGACCGGCCGCCGCGCACACTGCAGCGGCCGGCCAGGCCCTCTCGCCGCCCCCCGCCAACCTCTGCAACCCTCCGCAACCGACTGCAGACTCCCCGCTGCCATCGTTCGCGCGTCCGCGATCAATCCTTCGCCCGCTCTCTCTCTCTGTCGATCTCTCCGCCCGCTCCCGCTCTCTCTCACGTACTCTCTCTCTCTCTTTTATTTAACTTACAGCAACACACACACACCCATTCACCGACACACACACACTCACACACTTATAGTAACATATATATACTTATATACATCTATATATAATATATACATACATATATATATATATATATACTTATATACATAGTATATCTATATAGTTATGTATACATACATATAATATAATATATATATACATATACATATATAATATATATATATATATACACATACTCATATACATATATATATACATATCTATATACTTATACATATACACATATATATATATATATATCTAGATACATATATACTTATATACATATATATATATACATCTATATAGTATTATATATATATATACTTATATACAAATATCCATAGCTATATACATATATACATACATATATATACATATACACCTATATATATATACATATATATCTATATATATCTATACATATATACTTATACATTTATATATATATATATAGATAGATATATTTACTTATATACATACATATGTACATATATTTTTACGTTATTTACTATACGCTGTATCGTGGGAATATTTGCGCCAGTTGCTGATATTCCCTGATACACGCGTACAAAAAAAGCGTGGTCCCATACATCATCCATCCTCCATCCACACTCCACGCGGCACCTAGTCGTGTTGGTTGCGTCTCTCTAGACGTCGACTGACTCGACATAGTGCTACACTCCATCGTCACCTCCACCCCCACCCCTTTATATATATACTACATATAAATATATATCTATAGCTACTATATTTACTTTCTATCTGTTAGCTTCCTTCTTAGTAAAAAGATAAAAAAAGGGTATAAAAGCGAAAAGATAATCTTTGATTTGCAGGTACCCCGTCTTGCAAGTAGCAAGGCGTGTTTTGAAACTCTGTTTTGGCTAAAAGCCAAGGACACAATTTTGAGGGTGTGCCTCACGAACAAGGATTACCAGAAAAAAACCTAAATAAGAAAAATACCAAAAACACAATAAACGAACAGAAGAGACGCATTTTAAGGAAAACGTAGAAATTCGACTTGAACCCCACTTCCCTGAGTTCGACCCTGGGCCTAAAAGTGACAAGATAAAATCAATTAGGCCAGGTTAAAAATTTTGTAAAGAGATGGTTAGGTCGGAATTAGGTTAACCACTATACACATTTCAACGATAAAAATATCATATTAACAACCTATTCGGGCTGACCCATCATAACTTTTCTGGCGCCGTTGCCGGGGAAGGTCGCTTTCGAGTAAGTTTCTATCCAATTCCTTTAAATTTGTCTCTTCTCTCTTCACGGGTATTGTTGTTTTTGTTGTGCAGGTGAACCTGGTGGAAGGAGAAGAAGGCTGACGAAGTCGAGGACGTGAGCAGATCCAAGGCGGGAACGAGAGCGTGAAGACGCCGACATCGCATTGGAGCTTCGCACACGTTGCCGAACAAGTAGGTTTTCTTTTCTCATCAAATTAGGGTTAACTTGCCACCACAATAAAAAAAAAAAAAAAACTTCTTGGGATTCCTTGCGGGCAAGTGGATTAAAATTCACTTAATTGATTGGTTGTCTTCACTCCCACTGCCTCGGGATTTCCCGCCTTACTTCGCATAGCGAAAATCCGAGAATCTTGATTCTTAGATTTTTCGCCGTGGGAAGTATTCTTTGAGGCAAAGAAAAAGATTTCTTGTATCCCTCTTTTTGCCTCACTTATCTTTAATTCAGGATCACATTTTTGGTGGGGAGACTTGGAATTGAGTTGATTCCAACCCCACCACAACTTTTCAAACTTGCCTGTGATTCGATCCTGAATACTTCAACCCCAACAATTTTAGTTTCTTTATCTGTTGGTTGAAGCCTTGTGTGTGGATATCTTTCTGGTGATTGGGAGCACTTGAATTGAAGTGCTTTGGCTCCCTTTCACATTGGTATAAAATTGATTCACGCATCCACACATAGAAATCTCCATTTAGGGTAGCCCATTGCATTTTAGCATGCATTAACTAACTGATAATTGAAGAAGGGTTTCTTGGGCTTTAGAAAGAAAACCTGTATTCTTGCAAAACCCGGAGATTGATTGAATTGGTAATTCAGCAAAATCCTAAAATTCATACTACTTAAGGTTGAACTCTAAAAACCATTCACCAATTAAAACTTCAATTCGGGGAGATTTCCCCGTTGCATGCTTGTTCTTACACACTCTTAAAATCAATCACTTGGGCATTACCCGTAAACAATGCCCTTCACATTCCAAAAGCACTTGACCCTAAGCCTCTAATTGAAATTGGTAGTAACTTGACCCTTTTTAAGGATTGGAGGTCTAACTACCTACGTGTAGCAGCTATGTGCTGGTGAGAGTTCCCGCGTGCTATCGGGTGTCTAAGACTGGGGCAAACGGCCTTTCAATCTGGCCCGGTGGTTCCACAGTGCTCGCATTCGGTTCCGTAGTTCGTGATAGTAGGTAACTTAGATCTTTAGGTCTAAGGGCACACTGTCGAGGTTAGGAACTTGATTGTATTGATTTGTAATCAAGTGTACCTTTGCGGCGTCATTTCTCTCATCTCTTTTCCCTACTCATCTCCTCAACTCTTCCTCCGATAGTGCATGTTTGGGAGGAGGTCACAAAACCCTGAATTGCTTGTATTGACTGATAAATCTAGAAAAAGAGCCTAATCATCCTCCTCCTCCACAAACATGGCACACACCCCCGCCTCACCACTTCGTCACAATTTCAATTCTTTCAACACCAGGCTTATCCCGAGAAACCCTGCAAGACCTTCCTTATCGAGTGTTGCGCCAAGCGACTCGGTAAGTCATGTTGAACTGGCTTCTGCGAGCCAGTATTTCAACATGGAGGACCAAGCCTCCGTGTACTCGGACACATATGCGGACACGTCTTCTGGCATAGAAGATGCCTGCACCCTGGGGAATAACCCATTTTCTGCCACGTATAACCCAGGGTGGCACAATCATCCCAATTTTGCATGGTCCAACAACCCGCAGCGTCGAAACCCTGCTGGTGGACCAATGCGATCGTCCGCACCCGTCATCCCAAGGGCCCAGTCTAATCCTATGGCAAATCTGCCATCAGGCCCTTGTGTACAGAAAACCAAACACGCATCAAAACCTCTTGATAAATTGATGCGAATGATGACGGAAATGTCAAAGCGCCATAAAGAAAACATGACCTCTCTTCAGCATTTGGCGCAGCAGAATGCTGAGATCAGTCAACTAAGCATGGCGACTCGATCTCAGGGCACTTTTCCCGCCCAACCTGTTCCAAACCCGCAAAACTTTGTACCCTGTGGTCCGCAACCACAGGTACAACCTTCTCAGGAACAGGTTCATCAAATTCTGCAAGCTCCGAGTATACCTCCGAGATTTCAGGTTAATCCCGCTGCAGCACCGCACTCTTATGATGATAATGATCACATCAAGGATGACACGTCTGACGAGGACGTGACTGTCAGTACGTGTATCGAACTAATTGGAGCCGATTCAGACTGCTGCGAATTACCTGATGACTGCCTAACCAACACAAACTGTGACGTTCCCCAATCCCTCCCTATTCCTGTACCTTCTCCTGACCAGACTTCTGACGAGGTTTTCTCCGCTTCCCATACCTCGTGGTCTGAGTCATTGCCGGGCTGCTCACCGCCGGTCCACACTATGGAAGACCGGATTGCCCTTTCTTTCCCACTAAATCAGGCGGATTTGCAAATCCACACTGGGACCTTGAGCCCACATCTTACTCACCGAGGCTATTCCCTTTTGGATCCATCTATCCAAAAAGCCCCCCTTCTTGGCCAATCTAAGGGCCAACTTCCTATTCCTGATCTGTTTTCTGATCCGCCTGGGACACTCTCGTCCCAGAAAATGCCAAATCTCTCACCATCCACCATTACTTTTCATGCCTCTATCGCGATTACTTCGCTTTTCTCTTCACCACCCACCATCCACCCACCCTTCCACCCTGATTTATACCCTGAACCTCAGCTCCTGTTACCCGATCTGTCATCCGTTCTCTGCCTTTCCCTGCATGCATATGAGGACATAGCATTGTTTGGCATGGGGGGGTGGATAGGCATCCATAGGATCCGGGTATTTTATGGTATCAGACAATTACCACCTATTTATAAATATGCAAGAAAAAGAAAAAAGAAAAGAAAAGAAAAAAATATATATATATTAGTAATAAATGGTGTTTAGTAATGATCTAAAAGCTGAAACAAAAAATACAATAAGTGTTTATGGATATTCAACCTCTGTTTTGAAGAATTTCCAGGCCACAGAAGCTTGATTCGCTCAGGCTCGGCTTAATTCACTTAAAGCATTGACGAAATAGATCAAAATCTCTCCTAACTAAGAACGTTTCTTGTACCTGAGACACCAGTACAGGATTCGTTGGTTTGCTTTTTCTTGAGAGCCTAAGTAAACTTGGTTCACACTACACATATCAGGAAAGATCAGGTGAACATAAGATCCAACCCTAGTGTTCATTAGGAAAGGTGGAGTCCTTACCTGTGCTTGCAGGTAGACTTTTTATCCCAGGCTTTAGTCTTGTGTTTAGGAGTGACTCTTTCCACCAAAAAGAAACTCTCCCACCAAAAAGAAAAAAAAAAAAAAGTGTGCTCTTTCAAAATGTGTTGTAAGAGATATACTGACATATGTTTCAAAAAAAAAAAAAAAAAAGATGTTGCAAAAGAGTCAGTATATCTCATAAATGTCTGTATAATTTATTTTTCGATGAGCCAAAAAAAAAAAAAAAAAAAAGGGGAGTTGAGTTTTCCGTCATCATCTTAAGGGTCAATTCGAAGACATGAGCTGAAACTGGGACCAACCTGTACTTAAAAATTCGTGAAACCCTGGGAGTGAGTCTTAAGGTTCATCTGGTCAGTCTTGATCCTTCACTATGCACAAACCATAACCTCTTGAGCTCTCGAGTACGGCAAAAACCTCCTGGGTCCTGGAAATCGTACTTAAGGTTTAAATATCAAGAGTCCTGGTTAGTTGAGAGATGATCTATGTCATGTGAGACTTAAAGTACTGGTAGTCTTCTTTACAATTGGTTCTCACAATATTCGATAAAAAACACACCTATATCACCTTAGAAGAAAATCTTCAGCTTAAGATTATTTCTAAATACTATTTTGCTAGGGACTAGCAAAAGATAGGCATGGGGGTATATGTTTGCACCTCAAAACACGGCTATAAGAACGCCTTCTTGTGCTGTTTTCTAGCATTAACTATGTATATTATAATCCTGTAGTTGCATTTGTAAAAACGCTTGCATGCATGCATTTAATTGAGAGGAGAAGAGAATGGAATAAATGGCTTGCTTTTTTTACATTTTTCTTCAAGTGTCTCTTTGCAAAAGTCCCCTCTCCATATTTTATTTTCATCTTTCTTTCTTCTTCCCGCGGTTCTTCTACTTCCCGCGGCTGAATTTCGTCCACGCTACCCTGCATGCAACGCCTCTCCTTGTTGTCCTTCCCGCACCTCTCCCTGCAGCTGCCATTCTCCCCCATTCCCCGCATGCTCAACGCCATGCTCTCCTCCTCTATAAAGCCGCAACTCTTCCTCCGACGAAGAGGGGGGGAGCTGCTGAAACGCCACCCTGCAGTCCACCACCTTCCTCGCCCATCCTCCCCTCCATACGCCGGCCCTCCCTCGAGGAGGCACCCGGCGAGAAGGAGAACCCACTGTGGTGCACACCACCACAGTGGGAGCACCACCGCCCAGCTCTTCAACGAGCCGGTGGGCGTGGTGTTTTCTTTTCTCTTCGTTTTCGTCTCCACGCCATTGCTGCCGCTTCAAGCTCCGAAGCTTGAAGCAGCAGCAGCAGCAGCTAAACCGTCGCAACAGCAACAGCACCCCTCGCCTCCTCCGCGACCTTCCCCGCAGGCGCGCAACCCTCCGCGCGCGCCTGCAGGCCCGTTCCCCGCCTCCGTCTCTGTTCTGTCCACCCCGCAGTTGCACCCGCAGCCGGCCGCCGCGCGCACTGCAGCGGCCGGCTACGGCCTCGCGTCGCCCCCTGCCCTCCTCCGCGACCCTACGAGACCACTGCAGAACCTCCCCTCGCTCCTCCGCGACCTTCCCCGCAGGCGCTCAGCTCTCCACGCGCGCCTGCAGGGCACTTCTCCGCTCCGTCCTCTGTTCTGTCGCCTCTGCCATTGCACCCGCGACCGGCCGCTGCGCACACTGCAGCGGCCGGCCAGGCCCTCTCGCCGCCCCCCGCCAACCTCTGCAACCCTCCGCAACCGACTGCAGACTCCCCGCTGCCATCGTTCGCGCGTCCGCGATCACTCCTTCGCCCGCTCTCTCTCTCTGCCGATCTCTCCGCCCGCTCCCGCTCTCTCTCACGTACTCTCTCTCTCTCTCTCTTTTATTTAACTTACAGCAACACACACACACCCATTCACCGACACACACACACTCACACACTTATAGTAACATATATATACTTATATACATCTATATATAATATATACATACATATATATATATATATACTTATATACATAGTATATCTATATAGTTATGTATACATACATATAATATAATATATATATACATATACATATATAATATATATATATATATATACACATACTCATATACATATATATATACATATCTATATACTTATACATATACACACATATATATATATATATATATATATATATATATCTAGATACATATATACTTATATACATATATATATATACATCTATATAGTATTATATATATATATATACTTATATACAAATATCCATAGCTATATACATATATACATACATATATATACATATACACCTATATATATATATACATATATATCTATATATATCTATACATATATACTTATACATTTATATATATATATATATAGATATATTTACTTATATACATACATATGTACATATATTTTTACGTTATTTACTATACACTGTATGGTGGGAATATTTGCACCAGTTGCTGATATTCCCTGATACACGCGTACAAAAAAAGTGTGGTCCCATACATCATCCATCCTCCATCCACACTCCACACGGCACCTAGTCGTGTTGGTTGCGTCTCTCTAGACGTCGACTGACTCGAATAGTGCTACACTCCATCGTCACCTCCACCCCCACCCCTTTATATATATACTACATATAAATATATATCTATAGCTACTATATTTACTTTCTATCTGTTAGCTTCCTTCTTAGTAAAAAGATAAAAAAAAGGGTATAAAAGTGAAAAGATAATCTTTGATTTGCAGGTACCCCGTCTTGCAAGTAGCAAGGCGTGTTTTGAAACTCTGTTTTGGCTAAAAGCCAAGGACACAATTTTGAGGGTGTGCCTCAAGAACAAGGATTACCAGAAAAAAACCTAAATAAGAAAAATACCAAAAACACAATAAACGAACGGAAGAGATGCGTTTTAAGGAAAACGTAGAAATTCGACTTGAACCCCACTTCCCTGAGTTCGACCCTAGGCCTAAAAGTGACAAGATAAAATCAATTAGGCCAGGTTAAAAATTTTGTAAAGAGATGGTTAGGTCGGAATTAGGTTAACCACTATACACATTTCAACGATAAAAATATCATATTAACAACCTATTCGGGCTGACCCATCAGTTGCGGAGGTGTTGTGCGGAGAAGCTGGTGGTGCGCAGTAACTGTGGGCGTGGTGAGCGAGCTACGGGTGTGCTGTTGGTCGTGTATGGGGGTTGCTCATAGGCGAGAAGTAGGGCAGTGGCACGTTGTTGGTGATTGCTGGTGATGGCGGTGAGGGTGGTGCATGCTGATGTGCTCATGGTAATGCAAAAGAGCTCCAGATGGCGGTGTGGCCTGTCACGCCATACGCCCACGATGGTGGAGGCTCGTCGCCATGGTTGAGGCTGGTGGTGGTGGAGCGGACGAGAGGTCAACTCTCTGCATAGTGATGAATCGGGGTGGAGGCCTACTGTGCATGGTCATCTCCTCCTCCCTTTGTAGCTGTAGGTGATGAATTTGAAAACAAAGAGGCTGGATAGATCCTCTTCATGGCAAATGAATGCTTGCAGCTGTGTGTGAATGGGTGTGTGACGAGGAGAAGTAGCCATTACCTGTGGAAGAAGAGAATAAGAAAATAATAAAATATTATGGTCATTTATGCATAAACCCTTAACTTCTATGTTAAATTAAAATAATGCAAGTAATTCACCTAATTGATTAACTAATCAAATCATGCAATTCTAAGTTAATTCTAAGTGCATTTAGATACGAATGCCACACATGAATTCTGCAATTAAGCTAAAAATATGAATTAATTTATTTACATCCTAATGTATGCTATCTAAATGTTTAGGATATCTTAATATCTAGGCATTTACATATTTAAATAGCCCACAAATATGGGCTAATCAAATGCCCCCATGACTAGTTTTTGCTAGTCCCTAGCAAATTGAAGCAATAACCCAGCGCTCCAAGTGGACTAGCCAACCCAATTAGTCTTTCTTAGAAACATGTTAAGTTCAGACTTTAGACTTAAGGTTCCCAAGTAGTTGCTAAGTTACAAACTAGGTTGGCTAAGGACGAGTTGCAGGCATAGGTTTCCTTGATTTCTAGCTCTACCCTAGGGATTATTGATCCTAGAGATTAAAGCTTCCGTGCATGTGCATTGGTCTGATTTATTTGAGGTTGGTATGATTGCCAACCTAGAAAGAGAGCAAGAAGATTTTCTTTTGTAATATATATATATTTCTTTGTTTGACTCCTCTTAGTCTAACCTTGGATCAGCTATTAGCACGGTCTGTGTTGGATTCATTGTCCCCATCACCGAACCTCGAAGGGTGACTAGCTTTCGATTCTTCGAGATAACACTGCTCATAGTGACCCCAAGAACTCCTGGTAATCGACACTTCGAGATAGTATCGCCCATGGATTTCTTAAGCAAATTTAGGTCAGTGGCAATTAGCACTTCTAGATAGGGCCATCCATGGTACTTGAACCGCACAATGCTCTTACATGCTCCCAGTAGGATGGACATCCTAAAAGACATGCACCAAGGAGGTGACATGTTATCATCGCATCCTCAAGGTGAGTATATACTCCACCTCTCCTGCAGCAGGAACTGTTAACGTAAGCGAGATCGATTTTGAAATAAGCGCGTTGCAGTATAATCGAAATCGCTTTAAAAACAAATATAATTTTATTAGTCGAAAAAGTTTCCGAGGTCGAACACAGGGAGCAACTGGAATTCACACACTAATCTCAACAATTAATGCAAATGGAACACAAAATATTACTCAAAAACTAATTTGGAATGTAGAGCATACGAGTATATGGAGAGTAAAAAGAATTGTAGACAAAATAATGGTGATTTGAATCACCAATTATAAGTCTAATACATAGAATAATTACTCAAATCTACATAGAATAATGGTGATTTGAATCCTCCTTTTCTTCTTCTCTTTCTCTTTGATTTCTCTTTTCTTCTTCTTCTTCTCTATCTCTGATTTGCTTCTTCTTTGCTCCTTCTTCTTCTTCTTTGGCCCTTCTCTTCTTCTTCTTCTTTTGCCTTCAGCTTAGTAGTCCTTCTTCTTCTTTTTCTTCCTCTTCCTTAGGCTTTCTTCTTCTTTCTTCTACCTTAAGCCCTGTGATCCTCCTCTTCTTCGTCTCTTCTTTCTTCTCTATCTCTCTACTCTCAGAATCTGACTAAGTGTTGGAGCCAATCCTCTCAGAGCAAAAACCCCCTACCCCCACCCAACTCTCCTCTCTCTTTCTCCCTTTCTATTTCTGTCTCGCTCTCCCAAAGCCACAGCCGGTCGGGTAATCGGACCTATCGCATACCCGGGTCTAGGCTCACTCACGTGCATGGTGAGCAAGGAGTGAAGGTCAGGCGGGTAGTAGGGTTGGCCAGGTCCACGGGTGAGGTGTCGTGGACGAGTCCGGTGAACGGGGAGGAGGACCTCACCCTCAGTGTTTAGAGGCAAACAACCCCATTCACTTTTTCACTTTATGCACATGAAAGCGCCTCTTCACTTCTGAGGTGGGACTAAATTCCCACCTTTCCTCGCGCGCCTGCAATAGCAGGGTGCTTGGCCAAATTGGCGAGGCTGCAGCTATTGAAGCCTTCGCTTGAGGGCTTGGACACCTGTACGCCTCTATTCTGCGCTGCTTGGCACTGAAGCCTGGGCGTAACAAGACCTGGAGTGGCTCGAAGCTCGGCAGCAATGCCAGCTCTAACCTACTACCTGAAATCAAGAAAAGAGGCCTAATGGCCATGTCATAATGCTCAACAGGGTCATCGTGGCACGGAGAATGTAACGGTGGCCTTGGCATTGAGCGAGGGTAGCTGTGGTTGCGTACCTAGGGCATACTGTGTGCGTATGAGTGGGTGTGTTCGGGGGGTGATTTGGGTGAGTGGCAAAATGAATAAAGTGAAGGGAAGTGCTCAGTGAGGTGTGGCAGAGGTTGTGGGCTTGTCGGCGAGGGTTTTGGTGGCTTGTGGAGGTAGGATGGCCTTGCCGAAGGTGGTGGCAGGAGATGAAGGAGATGAAGGTGTGAGGGGCGTTGGTGGTCGATTTTGGGAAACAGAGAGAGGGGAAGAAAATACAAGGAACAGGGAACTTAAGAATCTACTCCATGTGACGAAAGGGAAAGGAATCTGATGGGAACACCATCATGAGCCCTAACTAGCTCATTTTGACCTAGAAAAGAGAATAAAAGCTCCAACATAACCAAATGAAGACCTAACTCAAGGAATAATCAGTCAGAGAGAAAAGTAAGAAACAAAGGGTAAAAATGTAATTTTACCATTGTAGTGCAACAACGGGATTTCTCAGGGGTTAAACGTTGGTTAAATGGCCTTAACAAGATAAAAAGTGGGTTGGTTCAATCAGAAAAGGGTTGATGTGAAATCTGGGAATTAAATGACTACTTGTAACCCTAAAACAGACCCACTTAATTCAACAAGGTTCTGGTCATGATAAAATTCAACTAAACCCTCTAAATTCATGAAAAAATATCCTCTAGGGTTTAGAACCTTCAATTTGACCTTTAGAACCTATTGTGACCTAAATAGGGGTCTAAGTCAAATATTTGCCCTAAATTGAGTTTTTATGTAAAATGCCCAGTCAAATGTGGTCAAACCTAAAATCCAACTTCACCATTGGATTCCTTAGGTCGAAATTAGGTTTATACCAAAATTTGGACCTAGGGGGAGTTCATCTTAACTTACTTTGCAAAGCAGTCCAACCCAATTACATTTATGCCCCTAGCTTTTGAAAACCCTTGCAGACATCCCCCTAGCTTCCTCGTCGTTCTTTGTAATTAGGTCCCTCCACCATTACAGCGGAGGAATCCTACACCGGTGAGGATTCAAGGGGGATATCTCCTTGATTCCTCAGAGAATCCCTCTCAAATTTGAAAGGGAGATTCTCTGAGGAATTCCCGTTCGTATGAACCCAATCATGAGCTCTGATTTCCACCCAATCTCTCATGCGAACACTTGAGAGATTTGGGTATCTCTCAACCTTCCAAGTCCGGTGAAGTTTTCGTGCTTGGAAGCTTGCCTTCCAAGCACAAGGCCCTCTACCTGCGACTATAAAAGAGACCCCAGCTCCTCCCATTCATCTCAAGCTTGTTTTGGCCTGAGAATACCCCAAACTTCCTCTCTTCCCCTCCGGCCAAAAAGCCCAACAAGCTCTGATGACTCCTTCCTCTTCTTCTCGTCGCTCTACCACCATACTAGTGGCAGAGTTTCCTCCACCTCCTTCGTCCATGTCGTGCCACACCTGCGCCTGCGCTTATCTCCCTCTCGTTATTGCCACCTCTCTCTCTCTGAGTCTTTGTATCCGGAGACGGCACATACGAGCCGTCCGCCTCCTCCGCTCCCCCTTCGTCCATCACCTCGCAGATAAGTCCCCTTCCTCTACTCTTTCTTTTCCCCTCATCTATTTCTAATTTCATGCCCCGACGACCACATATCACGATCACCTTCTCCACCTCTGGCAGACCACCGGCAAGGTGCTTCAACCATTCCACGCTCCCACCCACCTCGCCAACCACCTCAAAAGCATCACCTTATACCACTAATCATTTTCCCCCTCTCCATTAAGCACTACACCCTCCACACACTTCCCCCGAACACACCCAACTCCACGGCCACAGAACGACCTAGGCATGCACGCCCAGGCCGTCCCGCACCATGCCAACACCCGGGCTACCTTCATTGTGTCACGGCGAAGCCTTCCGAGTGATCTGACAAGGCTGTGAGGCTGTTTTCGTGTCGACAGGTACAAGTGACCTACTAGCCATTAAAGCGAGCTTGACGGAGCTTGCAAGCTTCAGCTTCAGCCCTAGGCATCAAGATTCCAGGTCCCAGATGCGCGGTTTCCCATTGCGAATGATTCAAGCCCAGCAATTTGTGGCCAAAGCACCTGCAGCCTCTGCGATTGAGTGAAGATCTACTGCGGGCATGCGCGAGAAGCAGGTGGGACATTTGGTCCCACCTCGGAAGTCTGTGAGCAAGTGAAGCGGTATAAGTTGTAAAAGTTCTAGGGGCATAGCGCCTCTTGACACAGGGTGAGGTCCCACTCGCCCACCATGCCTTGTTCGCGACCAACGCCTTCGCCGACCTGGTGCTCAACCCGACTACCCACGCACTCCTCGCCCACCACACACGCCGGTGGGCCTAGTCCTGGGCGCGCTGACCCGACACGTTTACCCGAGAAAGGCTCTGGGAGAGCGAGCCTAAGAGAGAAAAGAGAGAGTTCATAGGGGAGGGTAGGGGTTAGGTTTTGCTCTCAAGGGAAAAAAAGGGTGAAGTCAAGGAAGGAGAGGAAGAAGGAAGCCACAACAGCGGCTAAGGGTGAAGTCGCAGAGAAGAAGAAGACGGAAGAAGGAAGGAGAAGGAAGCCTCACAGCCAAAGGAAGAAGAAGGAAGGCAGAAGTCTGAGAAAGCTCGACTGAAGTCAAAAGCAAGGAAGAAGAAGAAAGAGGAAGAAGAAGAAAAGGCCAGAGAAGAATCAGAAAATAAGAAGCATTTGAGAAGAAAGAAGAAGAGCCAGAGAAAGCTCAAGACAGAAAAAAAAGAAAGATTGAAAAAACACTATCTGATTTTTACATCCATTTTTTATATTTTTGAGCTTTTATATACATTGAAATCATTTTTCTTGCTTCATAATTTTGATTGATCATTATATTTTATAAAGTTGAAAGTTGTATTCTTGGTTTTTAAATCCCAATTTGCTCCCTGCATTCGACCTTGGATTCATATTTCTTGAGTAATAAACTTTATTTGTTTCAAAGCAATTTTGGCTATACTACGACTCATTTATTTTAAACCCGATTTCGCTTTCGACAGACATTTTGACGCTGTTGCTGGGGAGCAATAGGCAATTTAGAAACCTTGATCACAACTTCTGATTCAATACTAACTTGATCTATTTCTTCTATTGTGATTATTTCAGGGGAGGAAAAGAAGACAGCCACACAACAACCACACCAGGGGCAGGTAAATTTCTCATTAGCCCAGTTTCTTAAACCCCTCAATTATGAAAGGGAAAGACAGAAAAAATCAATTTAGGGCTACCTGCTTTCCATATCTAGTAATTCACCAAATTTTCCTGATTTTAATTTCAACAAATTTTGAATTGTGCATCTACTTAAGGTAACTAGGGATAGCACCTTCTTGATTGAGCCCTAGATACCATCTTTTGTGGCAACTAAATTGGACCAATTAGAACCAACTTAAGGATTCCAATCTAGGGTTTTTACAGACACATCTCCTCTAAGCAAGAAGCAATTTTTTTCAAAAGGAGGTGTGCCTAAGCCTTGATTGAAAAAACTTATCCAAGAGAAACCCTAAAAAATCAAGCTCTTAAGTCACTTGAACCGTAAAAGAAAGGACCTAAAAGCTCTCAAAGGACAAAGAGGTGAAGTTGACCCATTGGGTCAACGAACCTTGAAATTAGATCACTTTTTGCACTCAAAATATCTAAAGTTCAAGTGGAACCCTAAGCACCTTGATCTTAATTAAAAATGGTAGACTTAAGAGGTCAAGGTCCCCATTCTGGTCTACCTGGAATCTCAGTGACAAGAGAGGTTTGGTAGGGGAAACCCTGTAACTCGTGGGGACGCTCTACCATGTAGGGGTCTTTGCGGGACTCTCCCTCTCTGGTTGCCTAGGTATTTCTTAGGTGGATGGCTTTTTCTGACTAAGGGGTATCATCCGCCCTGAACCTCTATAGTCATCCAAATTTTTTGGGTGTCTAGATTGGGTACAGCACATTCTAATCTCATCTAATCCTTCAGTGCATGTTTGGTAGGAGGTCCTTGAGATCATCCTTAAGACCTCCTTTAGAAATCCACTCCCGTCGAGGCCAAGCCTCGACGCCCGTGTTTGTGTAGCAACCCCACCACATAGACCTCTCCTATGATTCATCAGAACCAAGTTCTCCTTCCATCATGGTACAACCAATTGAAGAAGAAAACAACCTTGAGTACCAACTTCAGCACTTGAATGATCTATTCCAGAACTTTGTAAACCCGCTGCAGCATCCTTTGATGCGAGATCACTATAATCCCACTGCAGTGGCGATCAAGCCTCGAGTCCAAATCCCGGCTAGAGGTCCTGATTCTGAACTCAAGCCCAACATGATTCATGCTATTCTAAAATTCCATGGGCTTAACTCTGAGGATCCATTCCAGCACATCAAACAACTCAAACATCTAGCCCAGACCTTCGGGTCAGATGTACAAAATTAGGATATTCTACTCATGAAGATGTTTTCCTTCTCCTTCATGGACAAGGCTACTCATTGGTATTAGACTCAAACACGTCCGATCAACACATGGGTTGAACTCTAGTCCAAATTTTTGAAAACGTTCTTCTTCGTTGGCTCGACGAATGCCTTGCGCCATCAGATCACTCACTTCACTCAACAATCAGGAGAACCTCTTCATGAGGCATGGGATCGATTCTTGGATCTCATGCGAAAGTGCCCCCATCATGGAGTTCCTAAATGGGAACAACTTCAATCTTTTTACCAAGGACTCCGTGAAGACATTAGATTATTCGTCAATGCAACCTGCGGAGGAAACATCATGGGTCAACACAAAGACACGGTGTGGGAGATTCTCGAGAATATGTACGAGAAATTCATCAATAATGACTCCATGGGCTTATTCGATAGGACGAATGCTAGCACATCGATGAATCGTAGGGGAGCACATGAGGTGTAGGGCCTGTCCGCATCCGTCGACTTGGAACTGATGGCCAGTCCATTGAACAAGGTCTCTATCATAGAAAAGGTGGACGAGCTGACTCGACATCTGAAACGAGCCACCTCTATGCAGAACCTGTTTGCGCAGCCACCTCTTTCGAGGGAAACTGTGCAGAACATCTATCACCGATCTTCTCAGGGGATGGACCTGTATCCACCCCTGTCTAACTCTAGGACCGAAGGGAACTCCGATCCAATATATTCTAGTTGGGGGAACTCTAAACCCTCATATTCTGATTTTCCTGAGGCTCCTCATACCTACGAGGACCTCAACGCCATCCAGAATTATAGGTATTGGAGAATGACCCATTCTCCAATACCTATAACCTTGGATGGCTGAATCATCCCAACTTCTTGTGGGCAGGAAATACTGAGAATTAAAGACCACCTTATCAACCTCGTCCACAAGCTCCTAATCCATATCAGCCGCCTCAACCTCGGCCCAATCCCACCTATCATTCTGGGCCAAACCAAGTAGATCAAATGACTCTTATCCTTCAAACTCTGGCTGACATTTAGAAAACGAATGTGGCAATACAAAAATAGCATAAGGACGAGATCACAGAGGTTTGTAATCAACTCACCCAGATGGCGAATTCCCTCCAACCTGGCACACTCCCTTCGCAACCTCTACCGTATCCAAATAACGTGCCGACCCAGAGGCGGGTTATGAACCCAAATCTAGGCCACGCTCACATGATTTATCAGGCCCCTTCTGTTCCATCACCCGATGGGATGGAAGCTTTGACATCTTATGCGAGATTTCAACAGTAACCACCAATTTTACCAACCCCAAAACTAGACAGGACTAAACTCCGTAACAACCCGTAGTGGTAAAGAAACTCAAGACCCACCTTATCCAAACCATTCCAAGCCCGGTAGTAACCCAAGCCCTAGGATAGTTATCCAGGACACCCCTATCCTAGATCAAGAACCTGGACCTATTCTAGAGGAACCAACCAAGGTTCCATTTCCCGAGGCTTTGACCAGAGGAAAAAGGATAACAAAACTCATGGCTCCTGAAGAGGATCTGGTCAAGCTCTTTCAATAGGTCCATATAAACATACCCTTGATGGATGCAATCCACCACGTACTGGCTTACGCATGATTTCTAAAGACCTATGTACACCCAAGCGTAAGCTACAAACCAAAAGTGGTAGTCCGATTGTACTATCAGAGTAAGCCAGCTTTATAATCTTGAGCAAACTCCTACCCAAGGCTGAAGAGCCAGGCACTCCCCTGATTTCATGTACTATTGGTGATATCCAATTTGACAGAACCTTATTAGATCTAGGTGCCTCCATAAACCTAATACCTACATCCCTCCTTGACCACCTTGAAGAATCTAAGCTTAAACCGATAGAGTTGACGTTGCAGTTAGCTGATCGATCCATCAAGTCTCCTAAAGGAGTACTCGAGGATGTCATCGTTAGGATACGGGATTTCTACTTCCTGGTGGATTTTATAGTCTTGGATATGGATGCACCTAAAAGCCCAAGAGATACACTGATTATACTAGGGAGACCTTTTCTGGCCACTGCTAGAGCCAATATAAACTGTGAGGAAGCCAAATAGAATTGAAATTCGGGAACCAAACACTGAAAATTGACATCTTTAAGGCCCAACAAGGGATTAATTACTGTGTTATAGAACAAATATGTGATATCAAAGCCGTGGTTGATGAACCGTATATCAAGGACAACCTGATTATTCCCGATCAACCACCAAAAGATCAAAACCCGCAAACAGAGGACTCTAACCCTAATCTAGATACACCCATAACTCCTTCCCTTTCTCCTGACACACACCCTAAACCCCCTGCTGCTGCTAATAACCCCATTCTAGAACTCAAGCCTCTTCCCGACCATCTGAAATATGTCTTTTTAGGTTCCAATCAGACGTTTCCTATGATTATCAACTCCAAATTCACACTTGACTAGGAATTCCATCTGATTACTATTCTCCAGCAACATCATAGAGACATTGGATGGACTCTCGATGATTTGACTGGCATTAGCCCCTCTTACTGCACACACTAAATCTACACTGAAGAGGGCACATGACCTTCACGAGAAATGTAGAGACGTTTGAATCCTAATCTGCAGGAGGTCATGAAAAAGGAGATCATTAAGTGGTTAGATGTAGGGATCATATACCCGATCTCTGATAGTCGGTGGGTGAGTCCAATCTAGGTTATGCCTAAGAAGGCAGGACTCATCGTCATTACGACTGAAGCCGGAGAAGTCATACCGACCCGTGTGGCTAACTTGTGGAGAGTCTACATTGATTACAGAAGACTCAATTCCTCCATGAAGAAGGATCATTTCCCACTACCGTTTATTCATTAGATCCTCGAGAAACTAGCGGGAAATAGGTTCTTCTAATTTCTGGATGGGTACTCCAGTTATAACGAAGTGGCAATCCATCCTGAGGACCAAGAAAAGACCACCTTCACCTGCCCCTTTGAGACGTACACGTTCCGAAGGATGCTGTTCGGTCTCCCGCCGAGTACTACATATTGGTTAATCGCGCCGAGTACTCTACATGCTCCCGCCGAAGAGTGAACGTGAGCTCTCTACATGCATATCTTGCTAAAGTGTCAATCGCAAGGTTAAACACTAGTGGAGCAAATGGGCACCCCTATCTAACCCCACATTGCAATTGTATCCATGCCCCACAGGAACTACCATTAATCAAAGGAATGAATGATGTTGTGGTGATGCACATCTTCATCCAACGAAGCCATAAATATGGAAAAGCTCTTCTTTTGAACACCTCCCACAAGTAAAGCCACAACACATAGTCATAAGATTTTCGAAAATCCACTTTCCAGAGGAAAGCCTTACATTTTCTCCTGTGCCACCCCATCACCATTTCCTGAGCCATGATGAAAGACTCCTGTAGAGGTCTGTTTGGAAGAAAGGCTGATTGAATGGGAAGAATCTGATCTTGTAAAATAGTCCAAAGTCTATTTTCCAGGACTTTGCTCACCACCAAATAGATAGAGTTCGAGAGTGCAATAGGTCTAAAGTCCGAAAATCTATCTGCACCTTGTTTCTTTGGTAAAGGAAATAGATAAGATTGGTTTATCTTTTCAAAACCATAATTGACTCTCTCAAATTCCCTTATAACCTTCATCACCTCCTCACCTAGCAAATTCCACATTTCTTTATAGAAAAAGGCTTGAACACCATCCAGACCCGGTGAGCCTTCATTGTTCAAATCTTTTATAGCCACCATAATGTTGTCGACGTTTTGTGCGGGTTTAAAGGATGTCACGTTGTAGTATAACCGACAAAACATCTAAACAAATATAAAGAATTTTATTACTCGAAGATCGGAGTATCCGAGGTCGATCACAGGGAGCAAATGGAAATTACTACTAGTCAAAATGTAATTGAACACTCTAATTTACTCAGAATATCAATTCAAATGTGAATGTATGCAATTAAAAGTAATTAGGAAAAAAATATGAAATTGGACGTCTGATCACAAGATCAGACGTCTTAAAAGTATTTCTCCTGTTCTTCTTCTTCTGCAGTCTCTCATTTTCTTCTTCGTTTGCTTCTTTCTTGTCTTGCGAAGCCTTCTTCTTCTTCTTCTTCTTCTTCTTCTGCTTTTCTTCTTCTCCTGTGAAGGCTTCTTTCTTTCTTCTTCTTCTCTGTCTTGCTCCTTCTTTCTTTTCTTCTTTGGCTTGCCTTTCCTTCTTCTTCTTCTGTAGCGGCCAAGTTCTTCTCCTGCGTTCAGCCTGCCTGCACAGGAGCAAAACCTAACTCTTCTCCCTCTACCCGTGCGTCTCTCTCTTAAGCAGTTCACTCATGGACGCTCTCCCAGAGGCACAGCCATAATCGGGTCGGATCGTACCCGGGACCAGGCGCACCCGCAGGTGGTGTGATGCGCGAGGAGTGCGTTAGCTTAGGTCGGGTCGGATACGCCAGATCCGCGTGGTCAAGCCGCAGACGAGGCGGGCGTGGGGTCAGTGAGGGACCTCACCCCTGTGCTTACGGAGGCAACCAGCTTAATGCACAAATACAATTTATAGCGTACCTGAGTGTTGCAATCCCACGATGTTGGACTAAAGGTGCCGCCTTGATTTCACGCGCGCCCGCAGACTCTCGTATGTAATTGCCCAAGCAGATGGCTCTGCTGGCGCTCCGTGCTGGGCTCACTCACCTCGCGACACTTGCGTGAGTCTCCTGCATCTGCAGCCTGGGAAGCCTGATGCCTGGAGCTTCGTTGGAGCTTCATCAGAGGTCGTCCATGGCGGCAGGAGCTCAAACACTGTCATGCACAAAACGAGCCTCTCGGCCCAATCAGATCAGCTAGAGACCTTCACCGTGGCACGGCGAAGGCGGTGGACGATGCTGCAGACCGCAGGTCGGCCTAGGCATGCGTGCCTAGGTCAACTTGTGGCCGGAGATGGTGGGTTGTTCGGGGGGTGATTATGAAGGTCTGGAGTGGCAGTTGTGGGGTGGAGCGAGTTCCTGGTGGTGAGGCGGAGCTCTCGAGGTGGTTGGCGAGCCGGGTGGGGGGCTGGAATGGTGGAAGCAGCTCGCCGGAGGTCGGTCGGTGATGTGGAGATGAGGGTGGTCAGCGTCGGTCGAGGGGTAATCAGATGAGATAACAGGGGGAAAAGAGAGAGGAGAGGATGGAGAGGAGTTCTAACCTAATTGTAAGGACAAAAGGGGACGGAAGGCGGACAGCAGTACCTGTTGTCGCCGGAGAAGATGACGCCCAGTGGGGGAGAACGGCGGCGACGACGGGGTTGAGGCGACGTGCGCGGGTACTGCATGACGCGGAGGGAAGTCAGGAAGCTAACTCTGCCACTGGTTTTGTGGCAGAGCGAAGAGGGAGGAGAGGGGGCTCGCCGGAGCTTGCTGGGAATTTTGGCTGGGCAGGAGGAGATGAATTGGGGGTGGACACTCGGCCAAATCAAGCTCGGGTCCTGCGGCAGGGTCTGGGAGGTGTTTTATAGGTGCTGGCCGCTCCTGTCAGCACGTGGAGAGCACGCCATTAGGTCTACCGACTTGCCGGAGTTGGAAGGAAGGTGGAACCCAAATCTCTCGTGTGTTCGCACGAGAGATTGGGTTCACACCAGCGATTGTAATTGGCTTTATAAGGAAGGGAATTCCTCAGAGAATCTTCCTTCCATTTCTGGGAGGGAATCTCTGAGGGATTAGAGAGCAATCCCTCTCCGAACCTCGCCGGAGCTCGGTTCTGCCCTAGCAATGGCGGCAGGACCGGTTTGCAAAGGAGGCGAAGAACCTAGGGGGCTCTCTGCAAAGGTATTCAAAAGATAGGGACCAATTTGTGATTTGGGTGTACTAAATTGCAAAGTAGGTCAAGATGACCTCTCCTTAGGTCCAAATTTTGGTACAAACCTAATCTTGACCTAAGGAATCCAATGGTGAAGTTCGATTTCAGGTTTGACCTCGTTTGACTGGACATTTTGCGTAAAAACCCTAATTAGGTTAATTAAGGAGCTAGGACCCTGATCTAGGTCAGACTAGGTTCCAAAGGCCAAATTAAGTGTTCTAAACCCTAGAGGATGTTTTTCCATGATTTTTAGAGGGTTTACTTGATTTTTATTCTGACCGGAACCTTGTTAATTTAAGCGGGTCTGTTTTAAGGTTACCAGGTGTCATTTAGTTCTTAGATTGCACATAAACCCATTTCTGATTAACTCAACCCACTTTTTATCTCATTTAGACCATTTGACCTATGTTTTGACTCTAAGAAATCCCATTTACGTACTGCAATGGTAAAATTACAGTTTTAACCTTTATTTCATGTTTTCTTCTCAAGGCACTTGTTCCTTCAGTTAAGCCTTCTTTTAGGTTATGTAGGAGCTTTTATCTTCTTTATTGGGTCAAAATGAGCTAGTTATGGCTCATGATGAGGCTCTCATCATACCCCCATGCCTATCTTTTGCTAGTCCCTTAGCAAAATTTCAATGTTTTAACTTCCATTCTAGACCTTGAGTGTCTGTCAAGAACTCTGAAAAGTGCTTCTCTTTTTATTTTGTGATTTAGGTAGGAATGCTGATAATAGGCCTAAAGGTACTCAAGTACCAACCAAAATCCAGACCTGTTCCGCTTTAGCCTTAGTCCTCCGCAAAGGTTTCTACGACCCACAGAAACTAACCTAGGGTTTGTTGGACTCCGCGGTTAAAGCACCCGTGCTTGAGACATTTTTAGCCTAAGTTCAGTTTGTAGTACATTTTTTTGTAAGAGAGAGATAGAAGATTTATTTGTTTGGAGAGCTTTTCTCTCTCTTTTCTTTTTATTTCTAGCTTCGGATTAGCTTCTCAACACGGTCTATATCGGATTCCTCGTCCCCATCATCAATCCTCAAGGGTCCCTGGCTTTCGAGATTTCGAGATAATCCAGCCCATGGCAACCCCCGAAACCTTGGCTTTCGAGATTTCGAGATAATCCCGCCCATGGCATTCCATGGCCGAATCCAGACCCTGGCTATCGACATTTCGTGATAATGCCGCCCATGGTATCTGAACCAGCAGAGTGCTTACATGCCCCCGGTAGGATATTTAAATATCCTAAGAGACAAGCACCGAGGAGACGATGTTGTTACGCATCTTTGAGGGGAATTTCCCGCCTCTCCGCGCTGGGAACTCGTCCAAATCAATTTGTGTTGATTGACCGCTCCTAATCTAGGTGACTTTTCAGAACATTAAACACTTTTCGCGTGATTTGGATGTTTATGTGCACTGAACCAGACTGTGTGTGAATTTGGGTGCTTAGGTTACCGAATCCCGTAAACCGGAGGTCAGTTAACGAGGCCGAATAATTCCTAAGCCTTAGACCTAATACTCAAGCTTCGCATTTTCCTCAACCTCTTGAGGATTATCCAGATTTTAACGGATACGTGAATTTTTAAGCTAAAGGTACTAGCCCAAAAGGCCTAAGACCAGTGTTCCCGCTAATCTCTTGTTATATCTCCGTAGCACTTTTCTTTTCTTTTTCTTGATTCGGTCTAGAACTTCAGTTAACCCCTTAATCTTTTACTATTTCTTTTCATTTTCATTTTGTGCTCCTTTTTGTCATTTTTCTTCTTTTTCTCCTCCTTATGCTTAACTGGCTCACAAAATTTCCTCCCTCCCCCCATTTTTTTGTTCTTTTTCTTAATTTTTTTCAATTTTTTTGCGTTTTTGACATATGCAAATTTTTTTTTGTGTGTGAGACTCCTGATTTTTTTCTTGGTTCTGTATGTATGCACTTTATCACCCCCCATGCCTAAGTTTTGCAATGTCCTCATTGTAAACGGAGGGTGTGAATTAGTGTTGAGGTCAGGGGCTTAGAACAGGATACATCGGGTGGGTGAATGGGTCGTAAATGACTGATGCGGATGATTTCAAGCTCTGATACATGTACCAGAGGTGGGATCCTCTGTCTAAGGCTGGTCTCAAGGTGCAATAGACGTGGAGTCCAGATGGATAATCAGACAGGTCTCTATGTTTGGGATGACGGGTTGCCTCCCGTTAAGCGCTAAATTTAATGCCTTCAGCCGAGCAGAAAATGGGGTGGAGAGGGAGTGGTCAAATCAATGGAGTTTTGGAAAACAAACACCTTGATTAAGACCCTGGTTGGTCCAACCAGGTGCTTGTTGAGATCAGTGGGCTGATGATGCAGCCCGAGCCCAATAAGTCTGGTGGGTTGATAGATGTAGATCAGCAGATGCGGAACCCACCATATGCAGTGACATTCTGATGGATATGGAAGTGAAAACTCGGGTTCAGGCTGAGTCGAATCAGCCTGGTCAAAGTAGGGTTCCAAAAAATTATTCATGTAAGGTGTGGAATCCCTACAGAGGTGATCAAAGGATGAAGGCTCCTCATTTGTGGTCTGATCAGTACCCGATACCTGGTCTAGATATAGGGTTGAATCATCTGCAAACGGCTCAGTGAGAGGTGAATCGGAATAGAAATTGAGTCCGGTTGCAGGTCGGGGTGGGGAACGGGTTTTGATTGGTTCTGTATATGTGGAGTAGGTGGCTTCAAAGAAGATTGACATGTTATAATCAGGAGGCAGATTTTCTCCGATGTTATGGTCAGATTAGAGCTCGTCGGAGAGTTTGCGAAAATCAAAGTTTGAATGAGATTCTAGATCATGAGTTCCACCATAGAATAAATCATATGTTGTATATTCAGCAGCCTGACTGGGATCTAGCCTAAATGTTAATTCTGAGCTTAAAAGGGTATCCTTATCTAGTAGAGGCTCCGATTCTAAGCTAGTAGGGTAGACCCAATTGAAACCCTGCTCGTCCAACTCCTCGATTTTTGTGTCGTAGATTGGCATGACTTCCGCAAAATCGATTCGTTCCTCTGAGGAAGTTGACGAGGGATATTCATCAAATCGAGGCCCAAAATCATATTCTTCATTAAGAGATTGATTTTCTTCATCTGGGGCCTTGAAATCTTCAAAATATGTTTCAGATCTAGGTTCTAGGCTTAGGATGTGGGTTGAATTACTAGAATTTAGGTCTGAATAACCTTCGAGGGCCACCTTATCAGAATAAGGGACGGAATTTACACCCTCGAGAGGTTCAGTTCTACTCTCATACTTGCAGGAGTCTTGGGATTCTAAAATGGGCTCATCATGGTCTTTTCCTGCATTTGGAGCTTCCCAACCTTCTTCAATATCAGGTGCATTATACTCCATCTGGGTTGGGAATCCACAACCATTTTGTGCCTCAAACCCGAGGTAAAATTTATCCTCGATGTTGTTCCAAGATAGCTCATCCTTTGTTGGTGGTATGTACGGGTATTTCTGATTAATCACTTGTTTTATTAATCTCATTATCTCTTCCCATTTTTCAAGACTATCTTGGTGTTGCTTCCAAAGTTGAGGATTTGTCATACATTGAAGGCATTCACTATTGTGTAATTTTTCTATCTCAATGTATGCAGTAATGAGCAAGTCACGGGTTGATCCTTTGTCGGCTTCTACTAATAATACTTGGGCACAAGTTATGACAAAGGTTGTGGTTGTTGGGACATCAACCTGAATGTTTCCTACTGTTGTTGAGGTTTCTTCATTTTCATAAAATCTCATGGCATCCTCAATCATTTTATCTCTCATGGATCTCTGGTATTCAGGTTTCTTGAATGGTAGTCCTAGGTGGTTCGGTTGCATATTTGGATCAGGTGGTGGAATCAAGATCAGAGTTTGACTCAAGATGTGTTATGAAGCGATCAGATCTGAATAACGAGTCCCACTGAAAATGAGTGTGTGCTCTAAAGAGAAAAGTTGCAGGACTGGAGATGTTCTTGACCCAATCAAGACACCCAAAAGATGTTTGGATGACTATGGAGGTTCGGGGCAGATGGACCCCTGGATCTGAAGATCGTCCACCTGAGAATTACCTGGGCAGCCAGAGAGGGAGAGTCCCACAAAGATCCCTACATGGTAGAGCATCCCTACGGGTTACAGGGTTTCCCCCACCCGACCTCTCTTGTCACTGAGATTCCAGGTAGACCAGAATGGGTACCTTGACCTCTTAAGTCTATCACTTTTTATTTCAAAGGTGCTTTTAGGGTTCTCACTTGAACTTTAGATGTTTTTGGTATTGTGACCTAATTTAGAGGTTGGTTGACCCAAGGGGTAAACTTCACCTGACCTGTCCTATAGATGGCATAATGATTCTAAGCTCGGAGCCTAGAGATCACCCTGATTTCACTCCCAGGTTATTAGGTCAAAAGAAAATTTTAAGATTCAAGTGATTTTAGAGCTCAATTTTAGGGTTTGTCTTATTTAGCTTTCTTCAATCAAGGGCTTGGGTAGCACACTGATGCGGGAGGGTTTATTTCCTTTTACACAGGCATGTGTGACTAGCGCTTCAAGACCCTAATGTGGAAACCCTAATTTGGTTCTATTTCCAATCCTCTTTTTCTTTTTCAAAAGTTCTCTTTGGACTTATAAACAAGAAGTGTGTGGTCCGCCAAGATTAAGCGTTATTTCAATTAGGCACAAGAATTTGTGGGATGGGAAAAGAAATCACTCCAACTTCAAGAATATTTGCAGAAATTTTCGCAAAATCAGGAAATGTTTTGCCTTAGAGATGGTGATTACTATATAAAGAAGGTAATTGATTCCTAAATTGATTTTCTTCCTTTTGTCTTTCAAAGATTAGGGGATGACTAAGGAAGAAAAGAAATTAGCTGCCCTGGAGTGGTTGATTTGCGGGAGAGATTTTCTCATGAAGTACCTGCAAGATCACATCAAAGCAAAGTAGGGCAAGTTAGTGTTCAATATGCTAAAAAGAATGTAGAGACTAGTGGTAAATTGCGCATTGCTCCCCGGCAACGGTACCAAAAATGTTGTCGACGTTTTGTGCGGGTTTAAAGGATGTCACGTTGTAGTATAACCGACAAAACGTCTAAACAAATATAAAGAATTTTATTACTCGAAGATCGGAGTATCCGAGGTCGATCACAGGGAGCAAATGGAAATTACTACTAGTCAAAATGTAATTGAACACTCTAATTTACTCAGAATATCAATTCAAATGTGAATGTATGCAATTAAAAGTAATTAGGACAAAAATATGAAATTGGATGTCTGATCACAAGATCAGACGTCTTAAAAATATTTCTCCTTTTCTTCTTCTTCTGCAGTCTCTCATTTTCTTCTTCGTTTGCTTCTTTCTTGTCTTACGAAGCCTTCTTCTTCTTATTCTTCTTCTTCTTTTTCTTCTGCTTTTCTTCTTCTCCTGCGAAGGCTTCTTTCTTTCTTCTTCTTCTCTGTCTTGCTCCTTCTTTCTTTTCTTCTTTGGCTTGCCTTTCCTTCTTCTTCTTCTGTAGCGGCCAAGTCCTCCTGCGTTCAGCCTACCTGCACAGGAGCAAAACCTAACCCTTCTCCCTCTACCCGCGCATCTCTCTCTTAAGCAGTTCACTCATGGACACTCTCCCAGAGCCACAGCCATAATCGGGTCGGATCGTACCCGGGACCAGGCACACCCGCAGGTGGTGTGATGCGCGAGGAGTGCATTAGCTTAGGTCGGGTCAGATACGCCAGATTCGCGTGGTCAAGCCGCGGACGAGGCGGGTGTGGGGTCAGTGAGGGACCTCACCCCTGTTCTTACGGAGGCAACCAGCTTAATGCACAAATACAATTTATAGCGTACCTGAGTGTTGCAATCCCACGATGTGGGACTAAAGGTGCCGCCCAGAATTCACGCGCGCCCGTAGACTCTCGTATGCAATTGCCCAAGCAGATGGCTCTGCTGGCGCTCCGTGCTGGGCTCACTCACCTCGCGACACTCGCGTGAGTCTCCTGCATCTGCAGCTTGGGAAGCCTGATGCCTAGAGCTTCGTTGGAGCTTCATCAGAGGTCGTCCATGGTGGTAGGAGCTCAAACACTGTCAAGCACAAAACGAGCCTCTCGGCCCAATCAGATCAGCTAGAGACCTTTGCCATGGCACGGCGAAGGCGGTGGACGATGCTGCAGACCGTAGGTCGGCCTAGGCGTGCGTGCCTAGGTCAACCTGTGGCCGGAGATGGTGGGTTGTTCGGGGGGTGATTATGGAGGTCTGGAGTGGCAGTTGTGGGGTGGAGCAAGTT
The DNA here is from genome assembly GCA_037157565.1 of Thalassia testudinum. Lineage (NCBI taxonomy): Eukaryota > Viridiplantae > Streptophyta > Magnoliopsida > Alismatales > Hydrocharitaceae > Thalassia > Thalassia testudinum. Next base: position 4,717,808 of record JAZHRO010000080.1, read on the forward strand.
CCTGGTGGTGAGGCGGAGCTCTTGAGGTGGTTGGCGAGTCAGGTGGGGGGGTGGAATGGTGGAAGCGGCTCGCCGGAGGTCGGTCGGTGATGTGGAAGATGAGGGTGGTCAGCATCGGTCGAGGGGTAATCAAATGAGATAACAGGGGGAAAAGAGAGAGGAGAGGATGGAGAGGAGTTCTAACCTAATTGTAAGGATGAAAGGGGATGGAAGGCGGACAACAGTACCTGCTGTCGCCGGAGAAGATGACGCCCAGTGGGGGAGAACGGCGGCGACGACGGGGCTGAGGCGGCGTGCGCGGGTACTGCGCGACGCGGAGGGAAGTCAGGAAGCTAACTCTGCCACTAGTTTTGTGGCAGAGCGAAGAGGGAGGAGAGGGGGGCTCGCCGGAGCTTGCTGGGACTTTTGGCCGGGTAGGAGGAGACGAATTGGGGGTGGACACTTGGCCAAATCAAGCTCGGGTCCTGCGGCAGGGTCTGGGAGGTGTTTCATAGGTGCTGGCCGCTCCTGTCAACGCGTGGAGAGCGCGCCATTAGGTCTGCCGACTTGCCGGAGTTGGAAGGAAGGTGGATACCCAAATCTCTCGTGCGTTCGCACGAGAGATTGGGTTCACACCAGCGATTGTAATTGGCTTTAGAAGGAAGGGAATTCCTCAGAGAATCCTCCTTCCATTTCTGGGAGGGAATCTCTGAGGGATTAGAGAGCAATCCCTCTCCGAACCTCGCCGGAGCTCGGTTCTGCCCTAGCAATGGCGGCAAGACCGGTTTGCAAAGGAGGCGAAGAACCTAGGGGGCTCTCTGCAAAGGTATTCAAAAGATAGGGACCAATTTATGATTTGGGTGTACTAAATTGCAAAGTAGGTCAAGATGACCTCTCCTTAGGTCCAAATTTTGGTACAAACCTAATTTTGACCTAAGGAATCTAATGGTGAAGTTGGATTTCAGGTTTTACCTCGTTTGATTGGATATTTTGCGTAAAAACCCTAATTAGGTTAATTGAGGAGCTAAGACCCTGATCTAGGTCAGACTAGGTTCCAAAGGCCAAATTAAGTGTTCTAAACCCTAGAGGATGTTTTTCCATGATTTTTAGAGGGTTTACTTGATTTTTATTCTGACCGAAACCTTGTTAATTTAAGAGGATCTGTTTTAGGATTACCAGGTGTCATTTAGTTCTTAGATTGCACATAAACCCATTTCTGATTAACTCAACCCACTTTTTATCTCATTTAGACCATTTAACCTATGTTTTGCCTCTGAGAAATCCCATTTACGTACTGCAATGGTAAAATTGTAGTTTTAACCTTTATTTCATGTTTTCTTCTCAAGGCACTTGTTCCTTCAGTTAGGCCTTCTTCTAGGTTATGTAGGAGCTTTTATCTTCTTTATTGGGTCAAAATGAGCTAGTTATGGCTCATGATGAGGCTCTCATCACATAACTTTTTCATAAACAGCTTCAATCAATTTGCCAGCCTGATCTTCAGAGATTCAAGGAAATATACCTACTGCCCGTGAAGTTTCCTTGAAATATTTGATGGCTTCAGACCGGATCTCCTATAAAGAAGTTCTCTAATCACCTTTAACAATAGATGATATCAGGTTCTGTCTTCTACGTGAAATGGCTGCAAGATGGAAGTACTTTGTGTTGGCATCACCCTCTTTAAGCTAGAGTTGTCATGAATGTTCACTCCAATCCATTTCACGCTTCAGATCCTCCTCTGCTACCATCTCCTGCTAGCCTTTCCTAGCTTCCAGTTCTTGGTCTGACAGAGGGGATGTTGGTGCCAGAGAACCACAATCATTTATTTTGATGATAGCAAAACACGTGTCATTTAACATTTGCACTTGGAGTCTCAGATTTTAGGCAAATTGGAAATGGAGACGTGACTAGACGGAGTTCGAGCTCGCATCCAGGATGGATTGGAGGAGCTTAATGGAAAACAGAGGAGATTCCCGAAGAGCGATAGATTGAAGATGGAAGGACAAGAAGAATAGGATAGAATTCTGTTTATTTCTTTCATGTACTTTTGTCTTTATTTCCTTGCTCTTTTTGTTCCATAGAACATCATGTTAAAGAGCCTCAAAGTACCCTAACAGTAGTCCTAGGAACACCGGCACAACCCTAGGATACTTAGGTTTTCTGTAGAGAACTTAGAAAACCAATATAGGGTTCAAATAGCTTTTTCGGACGTCTAATTCCAAAATCAGATGTCTGATAATATGTTTTAAGAAGTCTGACTGTTGATTCAGACGTTTGATAACATTTAGGCTGAACTTAGTTAGCTCTGTCTGATGAAATCAAACGTCCAGACCTTAGTCCAGATGTCTTAGAAGACGTCTGATGGACTTGCCAGACGTCCAATTAGTGGACCGTTGCTAGCTTAGCAAACACTGAAGGATATGACCATTAGAGTCTTATTAGACGTCTGATAAATGACCGTTTTGCCTCGGCTGACTCAAAATCTCTTCTCAGAGATTTTCTAGCCGTTGCAACTCTTGGAAATCCATTCCCACAGAAAAAGTAGATTTCCAGACGTCCAGACATAGTGCTAGACATCCTGTATGTCGTCTGATAGACTTGCACTAGAACCCTATTTAGATCTGATTCAAGTCAGGAAGAAACCCGCCCAAAATTAGACATCTGACTTTGTTCCAAGATGTCTTAAAGTGATCTCCTAGATGTCTAATGCCAGGATCAAACGTCTAATAACCCTGTCAGTGCAATCATTGTTCCTAATTTCAGCCTGATTCTCTTAGGCTTTGCTCCCAATGGCTATGGAAGCTTTCCTAAGCCTTCCAAAGCTTTCCTAAGGCCTCTATAAATAGAGAGGAACCTCTTGCACACAAACACACACCTAGATACACAAGACACACCTAGTAATACACTTTCACACTCTTTTGTATCCAAGAAGAGCTCTTGCTCTCCAAGCTCAAGTTCTACATCTTGAGAGCATCAAGCCTTTGCGCACTCGCTCTCCCGCCATAGTTCACGAGAGTAACGTTGCGTCGTCGCATGGCTCACACACCCACGTCATCAATTTGATGCACTCCTTGCAAAGGGGAGTTTCCTAATCCTATAGAAGCTAGGTTTAAATCTTTGTTGGCTCTATAGGACTATATTTGTTATTTTACTTTGTTAATTGGTTGGGTATTCGCTTTGCGAATTCTTGTCTCCTTCGTGGGACAAAATCCTTCTCGTGAAGAGAAGGGGTTGAGGAACGCTACCCTCGCACTTGTAGTGTGGTTGTAATTGAGGTTGAATCACCCTCGTTTAAGTGATTCGTTTAGTGGATTTGATCAACTTGGTTGATTGGAAAATCCTAACTCGAGAGGGTTAGGTGGTGGTTGTCACCCGATTTGGGTTTTCACCTAAAAATAATTGTGCACATTGTGTGATTGAATTTTTTTTTGAGATTGTTTATATTCTATTCCGCATTTTATTACGTCACCCCTCCTGGTAGGGATTCTACAATTGGTATCAGAGTAGGTTCTTGCTATTCGGAGTTACACCCAGCAAGAAGATGATGGAGGGGAGAAATTCTGCGAGTAGAATTTCCGAGGGCCAGTGTACGACTTGTCCACCGTTCTTCTACGGGAGCAACTACCCTTACTGGAAGCTGTGGATGAAGATATGGCTTCAAGCCACCGACTTCACAATTTGGGCTAGGTGCGAGACCCCCTTCGACATCCCAGAAAAATCCGCCGCAGGATACTTGCAGTAGCAGATCTGGGAACTCTCGCTCAACACAAAAATAATGAACACGTTGTACTGCGCGCTCAGCCCGGAGGAGTTCAACAGAATCTCACAATGCGCCACCACATACGAGATTTGGCACACACTTGAGGTAACTCATGAAGGTACCTCTAAGGTAAAAACTTCTAAACTCAATTTACTTTCACAAGAGTTTGAGGCTTTTTCCATGAAATCTAACGAAACTTTAAGTGAGATGAACACTAGGTTCACTCTCATAGTAAATAATTTGAAAGCTTTAGGGAAGACTTTCATCAAGGGAGAGCTTCAAGGGAAGCTTCTTCATTCCCTTGGACCAGAGTGGGAACAGAAAGTCACCACCATCGAGGAGGCAAACGAAGTGGAGGAGCTCAACATGGAAGATCTCCTAGGCAATCGGATGGCCTACGAGACAAAGTTGAAGCAGAAGAAGAAGGATACACCAGAGCCAAAATCGAAGAAAACTCTCGCCTTCAAAGCTGTGTCGGATAGCGAGGTAAGTTCCGAGACGAAGACTTTAAAATTTTACTTAAAAAGTTTTCCAAGTTGTGTAGGGAATCAAAGAAGAAAGAGAAGAAGGAGAGGCCGAGACGTTGCTACCACTGCAACGAGAAAGGGCATCTGCGACCAGAATTCCCTCTTCTCAAAAAGGAGAAGAAGGAAAAGGAGAAGAAATCTAAGAAGAAGGCGTTCCAAGACACTTGGGACGATTCCAGCTTGGAGGAAGAAGTAGAAGAAAAGTCCATAGAAGAAGAAACCGCTTGCTTTGGTTTCATGGCCAGAGGAAGTGATAGCGACAGCGAAAGCGGAAGAGACTCAGACAGCAAGGTAAATTTCAATCTACAATAAGCTTTTAATGAACTATTTGATATTAGTAAATCATTAAGAATAGAAAACAAAAGCATTAAAAAGAACCTTAGCTTTCTTAAATCTGAAAATGGTAGGTTAGAAATAAAACTTAAGGACCTAGAAAGTAGCTCTAGTCCTAAGGATAATAATCTGTTATTAGAAAATAAAAATTTAATCAATGAAAATATTAAATTGATTGAAGAAAATGAGAGTTTAAAGTTAGAAATATCTGATTTACAAACTAAGATGCATATTATAGAAAAGGAAATTGCATGTCTTAGGGAAAACTCTAACAAATTAATCAACAAAGTAGATAATTTTTATAGCCCTAAGGTTGAGAAAGGATCTCCATCAAGGAGACCTGCTAACATATCCGGATCCAAGCTCACTTGGATACCGAAGAAAGAATTAGAATCTTGTATTGTAGGTTTCAGGGATGACTACAACACAAAGGACTAGACCTACAAGCTCAAAGCTGGTCAACTCGTGTTGGGAGAACCAAGCAGCAGACCAAGGAGGAGAACAAGAAGACTGACGAGATGGAGAACAAACAATGATCCCATTTCATGTCGACCACCAGACTGGAGACCAGCGCCAATGCCCGGGCCTCCAAGCTATGGATGGGAGCTTGTTGAACGTAAATGAATGCCTACGCTTACGTGTTTGGTTTTGGAAAACCTGTCGTTGTAGTTCAAAAGAGAAGAATTTGTGTTCAACAAATAAAATTTATACCGAAATGAAAATTCCGGGTCGAACACAGGGAGGCGGACGTTTGATTTAAAAACTTCACGTTTCTTTTTATTTGTCACGAAGTAATTCAATTTAAACTATCTAATTATTTACAATTAATAAAAGAGAGAGAGAGGGTAAGAGAGAGAGAGAGAGTATTACACATGGAAATCAAAATGAGATGTAGAATAAACAAAGAATTTATCATAGAAGAGACTGTTCATTACAATTAGAAGGCATAAAACAATTACACTAGAAAGCGATAAATTTACTTTAGAAAGCATTAAAAGAATGGAGGGAGAAATGTCCTCCTCGACGGTCACTTGGAGGACGAGTAGATTAATCTAGAAAGCAGTAAATCTATACTAGAAAGCAGTAAAAAGAATAGGGAGAGAGAAATCCTCCTCGACGGTTGCTTGGAGGACGAGCCGGACGGGATGACGCCTGGACGAAGGAGAACGAAGCAGGACGAAGGAGGATGAAGTAGAACGGGAACGAAGCAGCACGCTGTCGTCGTCGTGGGATCCACTTTCGAAGGGGAACGAAAATTGGACTTTATCTCGCGAGAAGCATCCCGGGTGTGGGACAAGCTTCTCTTGAGCTTTGGAGGGGTAGAGAGGAGAAAGAAGGGATGAGAATTTCGTATGGAGGGCTCTCCTTTTATAGTTGCAAGGAGTGGGGGCAAAATGGACATTACAACTTCAAAATAATAAAAGAGGGGTCTTTAGTGACAGATAAATCTGTCACTAAAGCCCTCAACGTGGGCATCGTGGGCGGCTCGCGCGTGCCTCCTCGCCTGCTCGCGTGCTCAACGGCTCGCGCACGTTCGTCGCTTTTCAGTCGTCCGATCACGAGATCAGACTGCTTAAGTCGCGCCCTCTCCTACTGCATTGCACGCCTGCCCGTGCGTCCGATTGCGCATCCAATCGCGCGTCCGATTGCGCGTCCAATCGCGTGTGGATGCTATCGGGCGCGCGCGGCCGTCCGATCTCCATCTGACGCTCCACCCGTGCCCAATCGCCGCACCTTCCAGCCCCTCTCCACGGCTCGAACTCGCACCTAGCGCTCGCGAAAGCGCACTCGACCACTGCGCTATGGGGTGCGGATGGTCGAGCTGATGCTTTTAAGCGCGAGCGCCCACAGCCGTTGGATTAAGATCCAACGGTGGAGAGCGATCGGGCGTGGGGCCTTCACAAGATGCAAGCGGCCATTTGGGCGGCTGAGATGGCGCCACGTGGTGCTATCTTGGCCGTCCATCTTCTGGAAGTTGTAGATGGTGCCACGGATGTCGGATTGACTCGATTTTTGTGTCGTTGGGATGCGATCGTTGATCTGAATTCATCCGTACGATCGGATTTATCATCTGAAGTGAGAATTTATACCATCCTGGCCCTTGATCATCTAGGGTTCCCAGGTCACTATCTGATGCTACGGATGCCTGATTAGGGCGATCTTGGAGTTGTTGAACTCCAATCGTCGCCCTGATCACATCCATATGGTTGGATCTTTGATCTGAGGCCCCAATAAAATGTTTGCCCTATCCAAGCACATAAAAGGAGATAATTAACCTCCATTTTATTCAAACTATTCTAAATGAAAGATGATGCATGTTATGCAATATTTATATTATGAAATGCAATCCTATGCTTAAGAACATGCATAAATAGACATATTAAGTAGTGTAAATGTGTTTACATCATACCCCCATGCCTATCTTTTGCTAGTCCCTAGCAAAAATGATATGCTATTTATAAAAGAATTCGGTTGGATTATTTGGTGTTGAGTTATTTTCAATCATTAAGAAATTGTCTACTTAGGAACTGAACTTTCAAAGACACAACAGTGCCCGGGTATCAGCCAAAATGCAGACTGCCTCAAGCCCTCGCCTTATTCAAAGAAAAATTTCTTTTTCTCTTTTTACTCTTTTCTAATTTTTTTGGATTTTCAAATTTTAGGGTTTAAGAATGGCTTTCTATGGCCATTCAACTCACCCAAGATTTGATGAGAACCCTAAGTTTTAAGCATCTTGTTGTGCTTGTGATAGACTCGTTAACCGGCAATTAAAACGGACTTCAGATTTCTATGCCTCTAGGTGACCTCAAAAAGACTTCTGCCTAAAGGTGTATCTTTACAACCGGTAGCTTTCTCCCTACTTTATTTTTTACGAGGTCAACACAAGGGTGAATCCAGTGTATATCTCCCCGATTTATTCTACTTCTTCGCTTCTTCCTAAGTGTTTTGGGAATTTTTTAGTGCTTTTACTGAGCTGGGTTCTAGACAACCGGTCGATGAGCTGTTACCACGGACAACTTGCCAGCCATACTCGTGCGGGGAAGTGTGGCTTATTTCTTTTTGTTCTTTCTCCTTTTCTTTTTGATTTTTTTTTTTTTTAAAATAGGTGGCTTCCCTGGTCTAAGATTTACCTAAGGGCAGGAAAAAGAGAAAGGTCCAGTGACTGGGCTCTGGACAACCTACCTATGGGCTGTTACCTACGATAACTTGCCAGCCATATCACCCTAGAAGGTTCATTAGCTACCCAATTTCCGTTAAAATCGCCAAACAACGAGTCAGTGCAAAGAAAGTGCGTAGATGCTTAAGACTCAAAATTCCCTCAAATCAGAGGGTGGGTTGATAAGTCATGTACTTATCACCCAAACTTTATTTACTCAAATTAAAATAAAATTCAAGTTGGCGAGAACTCGAAAAACAAATCCACATTTTAGTGGATACATGGGCTGATTAAGTTCAAAGACCTGAAGGGTCTTTGTGTTCAGATCTTAATGTAGTTTTTCCTAAGATTGAAAATTTTCTTAAACCCAAATTCTCTTTCCTAATTTTGATTTTTTTTTTTAATCAAAATAAAATAAATCTACGGAGCTAACGAATGAATTCAGAGATAAATATCCACCCCCCCATGCCTATCTAATGCAATGTCATTGTATTAAAAAGACATAAAACAGAGTGGAAAAGCAAAGAAAGCACCTGAATTGCATGAATGTCAGGTCCGCTCCGAGATGAAAAATTAAAAAGAACTGTATATGTGCTGAGTTTAGTGCCTTCAGCTAGGTACACTATACAAAGAAAAGAAATAAAGAATTCACAAGTGCAGGTCAGAATTAGAATAAATAGAAGAATCCGCCGGCCTGTCAACAGAGGTCCACAGATGTGGACCAGATTGTGGTGCAGACCCACACCCCATAATCGAGAATATCTTAGGTTCTGGATAAAAATTACCCAAAACCTAAAATCAGAATGCAAGCTGGGTCGAGCCTGCGATTTATGAGGATGCAACCCAAGACCAAAAAGTCGGGTTGCAGAGAATTGAAGCTCAAAAGGATAATCGTTGAATGTGTGCTTGAGTTGAACATCCTCGAAAGAAATGTCGTAAGGGTTCTGATTTGATGGTTTCAGCTTAAAAGGAACCCTTCGACTCAATCTTCTATTTCCTCCAGAATTAACTTCCTAAATCAGAACTTCCCAGCTCCTATTCTCCTCATTCAGCATATCAAATTCCAGGACCTCTTGTATATTCATCACCCCGTCTGAAATCTCCAAGTCTAAATGATGTGGCAGAATCAAAATTGACTTGGGTCTAATTATCTCAGAATTAGAATCATCAATAAGCTCAACAGGGTGTAACTGATAATCAGGGCATTGAATTGATTCCTCTAGAAAATGCAATTCTGGATCCGAAATGTGTGCCTTAATAAGATCAGTGTCCTCAGTTATTGGGCTATCAAATGATCTATCAGATTCCTCAGGCCCAATCGTCTCATAGAAATCGTGTTCAGAAAACTCTCGTGAGGCTTCGCAACTTGAATCTTCACCATCAGGATCCGTATCAATGTATGTCCCAAAATCATTTGTCACTTTCTGTTCCAAGGAGACATATGTTTCCTCATAACCCGGCTTAGGGATCTCAGGTGAAGAAATCAGATCATCCTTAATTGGTTGTTTTAATTCAATCTGGTCAGCCTCGTAATACGTGTCCCCCCCAACAGGTGCTTGAGCGGGTTCTGTCATTGGCTTTCCTGAAGGGGGTTCATCCTAGGAATTATTCCAAGATTGAATCAAAGCAACCACAAAATCTCATCCTCAATTTCGCTAATTTCCCAAGTAGAAACTCACTCGGGTTCTTATCCTTAACATCCTGGAGCCAATCCAACAAAGACTTGTTTAAATCATCAATCATTTCAATCAGGGGCTCCAATCTCTCAATGCAAGGTATTGGCTGAACTTCTAAAGATTGAATGATATTCCTCAAGTTAGCCAGAACATTATCTTGAACCTGGTTAACCTGAACCAAATGAGTTGGTTCAGGGTTGGGCGGGTTTGGGCTTAATGTAGGAGAATTAACGAATTGAGATTCGTTATACCCTTCCTGATAATAGGTCATTTCAGATTATTGAAAAGATGGTGATGACCTAAAGGCAGTGAAATCAGAGGATGCGTAAGGATCGGTGTATCCTTCTTGATTGTAGATTGTATTAGGTTGTTCATGAAAGGAAGACGATCTATAATCGATGTAGCTCTGAGAAGGATAGAAATCAGAATGAAAGTGTTCAGGGTTAGACCCTAAACATGGAGGTCTGGAATTGTATCCCCAATCTAAATTATCCCAACTAACTGATGGTTGATTACAATACGAGTTGGGATAATCGTCATGCTGAGGATAATTCACAACAGGAGGGAAAGAGTAGGAATGCGTGAAATATGTGGAAGGATTCATGAGACACGGAAGGAAGAAAGGCGCCCTACAATACAAACAATCAAACCTATCCTTAAATGGGTTCGCCTACTGACCTACAGACTCCCAAAACCTGTCTTGAGATAAAGGAACGATTTAATCTACTTCTGTCTGTTCAATCCAACCAGTTAGAAGGAGGGACTGGGGAGAAGGTTCTTCCTTCGGCTTATGCCTCTGGTTCCTAGTGTACCCCCCAGCCACGATCGTTTGACTATGCTCCCCTAGCTAGACATCAGATTGAACAGTAGAAACAGACTAATCGAAAATAATTTCGTTCTGAGTTCTGAAGAGCGAGTTCAATCCTTAAGGCCAACATCTACTCTGTTTTATTTAGGGCTAGGTTTGAATGTGCTTTGGAATGTGATGGGCCCTTTAAATGGGTTGTACCCTTATATTTGATTGATTTGTGTGTGCGTGCACAACCAGTGGTTTTCAAGCAAGATTATTTTTGATGTGGTGAATTTTAAGGTTCAAATCTTGCTTAGTAGCTTTTAGGATTCAACTTTAGGTGTTTTCAAGTAGGTTTCGTTGGCACACCAGATTTTGCAAGGACAGGTGAAGATGTTTTCCTTTAAAGTTTAAAAAGAATGTGGAGTGCCTGGTAAATCCCTAAGAGTTGAACCTAATAGGCAGCTACTTGATGAGTTTATTTTATTTGAAGTGGTGCAGCCCAATCAACTCAAACAATTGGCCTGATGCACAACTTAATTAGGCACACAAATGATTACCTAATCTGATTTCTACTCAATTATGTGTTTGAATGTGTGTACTGGTTCCTAAGGTCGGTTTACCGGTTGAGTTTGAAAATCAGATGAGGTTGTGTACCTCTTTGAGATTTTTTAATTTTTTTCTTTTTTTTTAATATGGGGGTTGGGGTGAGTATGGGTGTCAAACAACAAACAATCTAACCTTAGAGTTTATAAAAACACCTAAGTTGATTGATGTTTGAATTATTATGTTGTGGAATGAAATCTAATGGGTGGGGGTGGGGGATAACTCACAAAACCTTCTACAGCATTTTACTCCGATCTACCGCTTTTGCCTGTCTTGAAAGAGTACCTGCAATCACAATAAGAAAGGAGAAAAGTGAGGTAAATGAATTGTAAGTTAGAAAACGTGAAGAGAAACCAAAGAGCGTCGCCTCCCCGGCAACAGTGCCAAAATGTTGAACGTAAACGAATGCCTACGTTTACGTGTTTGGTTTTGGAAAACCTGTCGTTGTAGTTCGAAAGTGAAGAATTCGTGTTCAACAAATAAAATTTATACCGAAATGAAAATTCCGGGTCGAACACAGGGAGGCGGACGTTTGATTTAAAAACTTCGCGTTTCTTTTTATTTGTCACGAAGTAATTCAATTTAAACTATCTAATTATTTACAATTAATAAAAGAGAGAGAGAGGGTAAGAGAGAGAGAGAGAGTATTACACATGGAAATCAAAATGAGATGTAGAATAAACAAAGAATTTATCATAGAAGAGACTGTTCATTACAATTAGAAGGCATAAAACAATTACACTAGAAAGTGATAAATTTACTTTAGAAAGCATTAAAAGAATGGAGGGAGAAATGTCCTCCTCGACGGTCACTTGGAGGACGAGTAGATTAATCTAGAAAGCAGTAAATCTATACTAGAAAGTAGTAAAAAGAATAGGGAGAGAGAAATCCTCCTCGATGGTTGCTTGGAGGACGAGCCGGACGGGACGACGCTTGGATGAAGGAGAATGAAGCAGGACGAAGGAGGACGAAGTAGAAGAACAGGAACGTAGTAGCACGCCGTCGTCGTCGCGGGATCCACTTCCGAAGGGGAACGAAAATTGGACTTTATCTCGTGAGAAGCATCCCGGGTGTGGGACAAGCTTCTCTTGAGCTTTGGAGGGGTAGAGAGGAGAAAGAAGGGATGAGAATTTCATATGGAGGGGGTCTCCTTTTATAGTTGCAGGGAGTGGGGGCAAAATGGACATTACAACTTCAAAATAATAAAAGAGGGGTCTTTAGTGATGGATAAATCCGTCACTAAAGCCCTCAACGTGGGCGTCGTGGGCGGCTCGCGCACGCCTCCTCGCCTGCTCGCGCGCTCAACGGCTTGCACATGTTCGTCGCCTTTTAGCAGGCTTAAGTCGCGCCCTCTCCCGCTGCATTGCACGCCCACCCGCGCATCCAATCGTGCGTCCGATTGCGTGTCCAATCGCGCGTGGACTCTATCGGGCGCGCGCGGCCGTCCGATCTCCATCTGACGCTCCACCCACGCCCAATCACCGCGCCTTCCTGCCCCTCTCCACGGCTCGAACCCACGCCCGACGCTCGCGAAAGTGCACTCGACCACTATGCTATGGGGCGCGGATGGTCGAGCAGACGCTTTTAAGCGCGAGCACCCACAGCCGTTGGATTAAGATCCAACGACGAAGAGCGATCGGGCGCGGGGCCTTCACAAGATGCAAGCGGCCGTTTGGGCGGCTGAGATGGCACCACGTGGCGCTATCTTGGCCATCCATCTTCTGGAAGTTGTAGATGGTGCCACGGATGTCGGATTGACTCGATTTTTGTGTCGTTGGGCTGCGATCGTTGATCCGAATTCATCTGTGTGGTCGAATTTATCATCTGAAGTGTGGATTTACACCATCCTGGCCCTTGATCTTCTAGGGTTCCCAGGTCACTATCTGATGCTATGGATGCCTGATTAGGGCGATCTTGGAGTCGTTGAACTCCAATCGTCACCCTGATCACATCCATACGGTTGGATCTTTGACCTGAGGTCCCGATAAAATGTTTGCCCTGTCCAAGCACATAAAAGGAGACAATTAACCTCCATTTTATTCAAATTATTCTAAATGCAAGATGATGCATGTTATGCAATATTTATATCATGAAATGCAATCCTATGCTTAAGAACATGCATAAATAGACATCTTAAGTAGTGTAAATGTGTTTACATCAGAGCCCCATCCGATGTGGCATCCACCACCACCACCATTTGGGCCATTCTATTGGCCATGGTAGGTGAGGTAAAAATTCTTTACCCTATCTTTTTATCATTAGCATTTAAATAGGGGGAGTTAAAAAATTTATGAGCTAATTGTCAATTCTTAAGGGGGAGTTGCAAGTTAGCTAAATTTCCTTTAGTAAGGGGGAGAAAAATAATAGCTATCTTGTTATTACAAAAAGGTGGAGGACATTACTCTTGTTAAAAGAAATTCATAGAAGAGCATGTTTTAAGGGGGAGTTATAGGAAATTTAAAATCAATCAAACCTTTTTGATAATGTCAAAAAGGGGGAGGATTTTCAGCATTATTATTTATGGTTTTGTCATCATAAAAAATGGGGAGATTGTTGGTGCTAGAGCACCGCGATCGTTTATTTTGATGATAACAAAGCATGTGTCATTTATCATATGCACTTAGAGTCTCAGATTTCAGGCAAATTGCAAATGAAGACGTGACTAGATGGAGTTCGAGCTCGCATCCAGGATGGATTGGAGGAGCTTGATGGTAAACAGAGGAGATTCGCGAGGAGCGATAGATTGAAGATGGAAGGACAAGAAGAATAGGATAGAATTCTGTTTATTTCTTTCATGTACTTTTGTCTTTATTTCCTTACTCTTTTTGTTCCTTAAAACATCATGTTAAAGAGCCTCAAAGTACCCTAACAGTAGTCCTAGGAACACCGGCACAACCCTAGGATACTTAGGTTTTCTGTAGAGAACTTAGAAAACCAATATAGGGTTCAAACAGCTTTTCCAGGCATCTAATTCAAAAATCAGACATCTGATAATATGTTTTAAGACGTCTAACTGTTGATTCAGAAGTCTGATAACATTTAGGCTGGACTTAGTTAGCTCTATCTGATGAAATCAGACGTCCAGACCTTAGTCCAGACATCTTAGAAGACGTCTGATGGACTTACCAGACATCCAATTAGTGGACCGTTGGCTGGCTTAGCAAACACTGAAGGATATGACCGTTAGAACCTTATCAGACATCCTTAAGCCTTTCCAGACGTCTGATAAATGACCGTTTTGCCTCGGCTGACCCAAAATCTCTTCTCAGAGATTTTCTAGTCGTTGCAACTCTTGGAAATCCATTCCCGTAGAAAAAGTAGGTTTCTAGACGTCCAGACATAGTGCCAGACGTCCTGTATGTCATCTGATAGACTTACACTAGAACCCTATTTAGATCTGATTCAAGTCAGGAAGAAACCCACCTAAAATCAAACGTCTAACTTTGTTCCCAGACGTCTTAAAGTGATCTCCCAGATGTCTGATGCTAGGATCAGACGTCTGATAACCCTGTTAGTGCAATCATTGTTCCTGATTTCAGCCTGATTCTCTTGGGCTTTGCTCCCAACGGCTATGGAAGCTTTCCTAAGCCTTCCAAAGCTTTCCTAAGGCCTCTATAAATAGAGACGAACCTCTTGCACACAAACACACACCTAGATACACAAGACACACCTAGTAGTACACTTTCACACTCTTTTGTGTCCAAGAAAAGCTCTTGCTCTCCAAGCTCAAGTTCTACATCTTGAGAGCATCAAGCCTTTCTGCACCCGCTCTCCCACCGTAGTTCATCAGAGCGACGTTGCGCTGTTGCGTGGCTCACGCACCCGCGTCATCGATTCGACGCACTCCTTGCAAAGGGGAGTTTCTTAATTCCTATAGAAGCTAGGTTTAAATCTTTGTTGGCTCTATAGGACTATATTTGTTATTTTACTTTGTTATTTGGTTGGGTATTCGCTTTGCGAATTCTCGTCTCCTTCGTGGGACAAAATCCTTCTCGTGAAGAGAAGGGGTTGAGGAATGCTACCCTCGCACTTGTAGCGTGGTTGTAATTGAGGTTGAATCACCCTCGTTTAAGTGATTCATTTAGTGGATTTGATCAACTTGGTTGATCGGAAAATCTTAACTCGAGAGGGTTAGGTGGTGGTTTTCACCTGGTTTGGGTTTCCACCTAAAAATAATTGTGCACATTATGTGATTGAATTTTTTTTTGAGATGTTTATATTCTATTCCGCATTTTATTATGTCACCCCCTCCTGGTAGGGATTCTACACTTGAGATTTGTGACAAAGCGAGAAAACAGAATGTGGTAGCTAATCACTTGTCCTGCCTTCCTTCTAAGATCATCGACCCTTCCGGACCCATCATAGAACATTCTCCTGATGAGCACCTTTTGACTATCAATATAGGGCTTCCATGGTTTGCTGATATAGTAAACTATTTGGCATCACATCTGATCCCGTCCAATTGGCCGAAGGCCAGGAAGGACAAATTGCTTTCCGATGCCAAGTATTACTTCTGGGAAGACCCATGTCTTTTCCGCATCGGTGTCGATCAGATAATTCGACGATGCATCACGGAAGCAGAAATCCAAGACATACTCTCTTTCTGCCATGACCAGGCATGCGGTGGACATTTTTCAGGTCATAAAACTGCAGCAAAAGTCCTCCAGTATGGCTTCTATTGGCCCACAATTTTCAAAGATGCGTACAATCACTGTAAGGCATGCACTTGTTGCCAGACCTTGGGCAACATGAGCCATCGTGATATGATGCCTTTATAGCCGATTTTGGTATGCAAAATTTTCAACATTTGGGGGATTGATTTTATGGGACCCTTCCCTATCTTGGACGGCTTTGAGTACATTTTACTCACTGTTGACTATGTATCCAAATGGATCGAAGCCATTCTGACCTGAACCAATGATCATAAAGTTGTTATCAAATTCATTCATCAGAACATCTTCTCACGATTCGGGATTCCTCGTGATATAATTTCTGATGGAGGGACCCATTTCACCAACGATTAGTTCAGGTCACTGATGACCAAATATGGGGTGTCGCACCAAATCTATACTCCTTACCACCCCCAACCTAATGGTCTAGCTGAGCTATCAAACCGGGAGATCAAGAAAATCCTCCAGGTTACTATTCGACCTGACAGGAAGGATTGGTCATCCCAGCTTTCGAAAGCTTTGTGGGCTTATAGGACCGCCCACAAAACCTAATTAGATATGTCTCCCTTCAGATTGGTGTACGGGAAGGCATGTCACCTCCCCATCGAATTGGTGCATAAAGCCTATTGGGTAGTACGGAACTGCAACCTAGATCTTTCTAAGGATGGACCCCATAGAAAGCTTCAAATGAGCGAGATCGATGCGTATGAGAACTCGTGAATTTATAAAGAGTGGGTTAAAGCCTTTCACGACAAGCACATATCTAGAAAGATCTTCCATCCTGGTTAAAATTTCCTACTCTTCGATGATAGACTTAAACTGTTCCCAGGAAAACTATGATCAAAATGGATCGGACCTTACTTGGTTCGGCGACTCTTTGGAAATGGAGCCATTGAGATCAATCCACTCAGCCATGATTCTGAACCTTTCATTGTGAATGGTCATAGACTCAAAACGTTCATTGACATGACTGATACAAATTTGTCTGAGATATCCTTTACCCTCCATTCTCCCTGAGCTCATTGTGCCCAACCGATGGCATAAAACTCAACGCTTAACGGGAGGCAACCCGTCATTCTTGAAAAATCCAAAACCTTTCTTGACATTCCTATGCTGAATTCATATTGCACTTTAGGGTTCATCCATCAGAATAGCCGACACCACCTCAGGTACACGTACCGGAGTCTAGAAATCGTTCGCAACAGTCACCTCGACCTGTTCACCCACCCAAAACCTGTCCTAATGAATGAACTAAGCTGAATTCGAACCCACCTAATTTACAATGAGGACATTACAAGTCGTAGGCATGGGGGGTATGAAAGTGCAAAACTTTATGAAAACTCATCTCACAAGAAAAGGTTTCAACAAAAAAATCACATATCACAAAAAACACCAAAAAATGAAAAAAATCTTGAAAAAGAACAAAAAAATTGAGGGGAGAGAATTTTTTGAGGCCATATAAACCATAAGGAGAAAATGAGGAGGAAAAGAGCAAAATGACAAAAAAGGAGCACAAAATGAAAAAGAAAAAGTGATAGTCATTAGTAAGAGATTAAGGGATTAATCGAAGTTCTAGACCACATCAAGGAAAAGAGAAACGAAGGAAAAAGTGTTAATGAGACACAAAAAGAGATTAGTAGGAATGCTGATCTTAGGCCTTTTGGGCTGGACTCTTTGGCTTAAACATTCAAGTATCCGCTAAGATCTGGATAATCCTCAAGAGGTTAGGGAAAATGACAAGCTTAAGTATTAGGTCTAAGGCTTAGGGAGTATTCGGCCTCGTTAATTGACCTTTGGTTTGCAGGACTCGGTAACCTAAGCACCCCAATCCACAAATAGTCTAGTTTAGTGTGCATAACTATCAAAATCACACGAAAGCATTTAAATGTTCTAAAAAAAGTTGCCTAGATTAGGAGCAACCAATCAACACAAGTTGATTTGGATGAGTTCCCGACGTGGAGAAGTGGGAAATTCCCCTCGAAGATGCGTAACAACATATCGTCTCCTCGGTGCTTGTCTCTTAGGATATGTACATATCCTACGGGGGCACGTATGCACCCTGTTGGTTCAGATGCCATGGGCGGCATTACTACGAAATGTCAATTGCCAAGATCTAGATTTAGCTACAGAACACCATGGGCAGGATTATCTCAAAATCTCAAAAGCCATGGTTCTGAGGTTGCCATGGGTGGTGCTATCACGAAGCATGGATTGCCAGGGACCTTTGAGGATTGATGATGGGGACGAGGAATCCGATACAGACTGTGTTGAGAAGCCAATCCGAAGCTAGAAATAAAAAGAAAAGAGAGAGAAAAATCTTCAAACAAATAAATCCTCTATCTCTCTCTTACAAAAAATGCACTGCGAACTGAACCGAGACTAAAATATGTCTTAAGCACAGGTGCTTTAACTGCAGAGTCCAACGAACCTTAGGATAGTTCCTGCGGGCCTTAAAAACCTTCGTGGAGGACCGAGGCTAAAGCTAGTCAGGTCCAGATCTTGGTTGGTACTTGAGTACCTCTAGGCCTACTGTTGGCATTCTAACCTAATCAAAAAGAAAAAGAAAAAGCACTCATCATAATATGTGAAAGGAACTCATGATCTAGAACAGAAGTTAAAACCTTAAACTTTTGCTAAGGAACTAGCAAAAGCTAGGCATGGGGGTATGATAGGAACACCATCATGAGCCTTAACTCACTAATTTTGACCTAGAAAAGAGAATAAAAGCTCCTACATAACCAAATAAAGGGCCTAACTCAAGGAATAATCAGTCTGAGAGAAAAGTAAGAAATAAAGGGTAAAACTACAATTTTACCATTGCAGAGCAACAACGATATTTCTCAGGGGTTAAACATAGGTCAAATGGCTTTAATAAGATAAAAAGTTAGTTGGTTCAATTAGAAAAGGGTTGATATGAAATCTGGTAATTAAATGACTTCTTGTAACCCTAAAATAGACTCATTTAATTCAACAAGGTTCTGGTCAGGATAAAATTTAACTAAGCCCTATAAAATTCATGAAAAAATATCCTCTAGGGCTTAGAACCTTCAATTTGGCCTTTAAAACCTATTGTGACCTAAATAGGGGTCCTAGTTAAATATTTGCCCCAAATTGGGTTTTTATGTAAAATACCTAGTCAAAAGTGGGTAAACCTAAAATCCAACTTCACCATTGGATTCCTTAGGTCCAAATTAGGTTTATACTAAAATTTGGACCTAAGGGGAGTTCACCTTAACCTACTTTGCAAAACAGTCCAAACTAATTACATTTATGCCCCTAGCTTTTGAAAATCCTTGCAGACACCCCCTTAGCTTCCTTGTTGTTCTTTGCAATTATGTCCCTCTGCCATTACGGTCGAGGAATACAACTCCGGCGAGGATTCAAGGGGGATATCTCCTTGATTCCTCAGAGAATCCCTCTCAAATTTGAAAGGGAGATTCTCTAAGGAATTCCCGTTCATATGAACCCAATCATGAGCTTTAATTTCCACCCAATCTCTCATGCAAACACACATGCGAATGCATGAGAGATTTGGGTATCTCTCGACCTTCCAAGTCCAGCAAGGTTGCCATGCTTGGAAGCTTGCCTTCCAAGCACAAGGCCCTCTGCCTACGACTATAAAAGAGACCCCAGTTCCTCCCATTCATCTCAAGCTTGTTTTGGCTTGAGAATACCCCAAACTTCCTCTCTTCCCCTCCGACCGAAGATCCCAACAAGCTTCGGCGACTCCTTTCTCTTCTCCTTCATCCGCGTCATGCCACACCTGCACCCGTGCCTATCTCCCTCTCGTCATCGCCGCCTCTCTCTTTGGGTGTTCGTCTTTGGCGACGACACATACAAGCCGTCCGCCTTCTCCGCTCCCCCTTCATCCATCACATCGCAGATAAGTCCCCTTCCTCTATTCTTTCTTTTACCCTCATCTATTTTTAATTTCTCGCCCCGACGACCACATATCACGGTCACATTCTCCACCTCTGGAAGGCCACCGGCGAGGTGCTTCAACCATTCCACGCTCCCACCCACCTCGCCAACCACCTCAAAAGCATCACCTCATCCCACTGATCATCTTCCCCCTCTCCATTAACCGCCACACCCTCCACACACTTCCCCCGAACACACCCAACTCCACGGCCACAGAACGGCCTAGGCACACATGCCCAGGCCGTCCCGCACCACGCCAACACACGGTCTACCTTCGCCGTGTCACGGTGAAGCCTTCTGAGTGATCTGACAAGGCTGTGAGGCCATTTTCGTGTCGACAAGTATAGGTGCCCTACCTGCCATTAAAGCGAGCTTGAAGGAGCTTGCAAGCTTCAGCTTTGGCCCCAGGCATCAGGATTCTAGGTCCCAAACACGTGGTTTCCCTTTGCGAACGACTCACACCCAGTAGTTGGAGGCCAAAGCACCTGTAGCCTCTGCAATTGAGTGAAGATCTGCTGCGAGTGCACGCGAGAAGCAGGTGGGACATTTAGTCCCACCTCGGAAGTCTGTGAGTAGGTGAAGCGGTATAAGTTGCAAAAGTGTCAGGGGCTTAGCGTCTCCTGACACGGGGTGAGGTCCCACTTACCCACCACAGCTCGTCTGCGACCCACTCCTCCGCGGACCTGGTGCTCGACCCGACTACCCACTCACTCCTCACCCACCACACACACCGATGGGCCTGGTCCTGGGTATGCTGACAAAAGAAGAAGAGCCAAAGAAAGCTCACGACAGAAAAACAAGTAGAGAGATTGAAAAAACACTATATGATTTTTACATCCGTCTTTATATTTTTGAGCTTCTATATACATTGAGATCATTTTTCTTGCTTCATAATTTTGATTGATCATTACATTTTATAAAGTTGAAAGTTGTATTCTTGGTTTTTAAATCCCAATTTGCTCCCTACGTTCGACCTCGGATTCATATTTTTCAAGTAATAAACTTTATTTGTTTTCAAAGAGATTTTGGCTATACTATGAGGCATTTATTTTAAACCCAATTTCTCTTTTGACAAACAGAATCCCACGCCGGTGTGGTTGCCAGATGTGGGGAAGATGAACCTCCGTAGGAGAGGTGGCGGTGAAGACAGGGTAGGAACGACGTTGGCGGGTATTGCTCGACACGGAGGACGGTGGTGAAGGTGAATCCACCACTGGTATTGTGGCCGGACGACGAAAAAGCTAAGGAGAGGTCACCGGAGCTTGCGGAGTCTTGTGGCCATAGGGGAGAGAGGAATATGGAGGATTCTGGCCCAATTTCAAGCTGATGAGTTGGTTGGACCCTCGAGAGTCTTTAAGTAGGGATCTGAGAGGGTTTTGTGCTTGGAAGCCAAGCTTCAAAGCAAGGAATGCTCGCCAGAGACGGAAGATTTCAAGAGACCCAAATCTCTCATGCGTTTGCATGAGAGATTGGGAAAGAATCAAAGTGCAAAGATGGGTTCAGACTGGCAGGAATTTCTCATGGGATCTCCCTTCCAATTTTGGAAGGGCTTCTCCATGTAATTAAGGAAAAAGCTCCTTTCAAAGGTCGTCGGAGTAGGATTCCTTTGGGATAATGGTATAGGGACCTACTTGTGAAGATAATAAAGAAGTTAGGGAGCTATTCGCAAGGGCTTGTGAAAGTTAAGGGTAGAAATGTAATCAGACAGGACCTTTTTGCAAACTAGGTCAAGATGAGTTCCCATTTGATCCAAATTTTGGTACAAACCTAATTTGGATCCAGGGAATGCAATGCTGAAGTTGGATTTTGGTTTTGACTACGTTTGACTAGGTAATTTATGTAAAAACCCAAATTAAGGCAAATATCTGTCTGAGACTTCATTTTAGGTCAAGATGGGTTCTAATGGCCAAATTGAAGGTACTAAACACTAGAGAATATTTTTCTATGATTTTTAGAGGGTTTAGGTAAATTTTATCCTGACCAAGACCGTGCTTAATTAATTGGGTCTATTTTTAGGGTTTTAAAAGTCATTTAATTCTCAGAATACACACAAACCCTTTTCTATTTAATCCAACCCACTTATTATCTTATTAATACCATTTGACCTTTATTCAGCCCTTGAGAAAATCTGTGGTTGTACTGTATTGGTAAAATTACAGTTTTACCCCTAGTTTCTTATTTTTCTCTTAGAATGGTTATGCAATGAATTATGACCTTCTGTTGGTTATGTAGGAGCATTTATTCACTTCATTAGGTCAAAATGAGTTAGTTAAGGCTCATGATGGTGTTCCCATCATACCTCCATGCCTAGCTTTTGCTAGTCCCTTAGCAAAATTTCAAGGTATTAACTTTGATTCTAGACCATAAGATCCTTTGATGCTTAAAAACTGTGCTGTGTGCTTTCTTTTGTAAATTAGGTTAGAATGCCGATAGTAGGCCTAGAGGTACTCAAGTGCCAACCAAGATCTAGACCTGACCAGCTCTAGCCTCAGTCTGCCGTGGAGGTTTCTAAGGCCCACAGGAACTATCCTAAGGTTCATTGAACTTTGCGGTTAAAGCACCCGTGCTTGTAACAGGTTTTAGCCTTGGTTCAGTTTGCAGTGCATTTTTGTCAAAGAGAGACAGAGGAATTTTCATTATTTTTGGAGAGTTTTCTCTCTCTTTTGTTTTTATTTCTAGCTTCGAATTGGCTTTACAACATGGTCTGTATCAAATTCCTAGTCCCCATCATCAATCCTTGAAGGGTCCCTAGCAATTGATGATTCAAGATAGCATCACCCATGGAAAACCCAGAACCCTGGCTTTCGAGATTTCGAGATAATCCTGCCCATGGCATTCTGTAGCTAAATCCAGACCCTGCAATCGACATTTTGGGATAATGCTGCCCATGTCATCTGAACCAGCACAGGGTGCTTACATGCCCCCGGTAGGATATGTAGATATCCTAGGAGACAAGCACTGAGTAGACGATATGTTATTGCGCATCTTCGAGGGGAATTTCCCTCCTCTCCGCATCGGGAACTCATCCAAATCAGCTTGTGTTGATTAGTCGCTCCTAGTCTAGGAGACTTTTTTAGAATAATTTAAACACATTTGTGTGAATTTGATACTTAAGTGCACTGAACCAAACTGTGTGTGGATTGGGGTGCTTAGGTTACCGAGTCTCTCAAACTAGAGGTCAGTTAACGAGACCGAGTACTCCCTAAGCCTTAGACCTAATACCTAAGCTTCACATTTTCCCCAACCTCTTGGGGACTATCCAGATCTTAGCAGATACTTGAATTTTTAAGCCTAAGATTACAGCCCAAGAGGCCTAAAATCAGCATTCCAACTAATCTCTTCTTTGTTTCCTTAGTACTGTTTATCTTTCATTTTCTTTCTTTTGATATGGTCTAGAACTAAGTCAATTCCTTAATTTCTTACTAATGACTATCTCTTTTTCTTTTCTAATTGTGCTCCTTTTTGACATTTTTAACTCCCCTTTTTCTCCTCAAAATCTGATATGCCATCAAAATTTCCTCTCCTCTAATTTTTTTATTCTTTTTCAAGAATTTTTTTATTTTTTTGGTATTTTTGGAATATGTGATTTTTTTGTGAGAACCCTTCCGAACTTTTGATTTTTGAATGCTTGCACTTTACCACCCCCATGCCTAAGTTTTGCAATGTCCTCATTATAAACGGAGGGTATGAAATAGTTTTGGGTTCAGGAATTAGAACAGGATTATCGGGTGGGGAACGGGTAGGGAATGATGTTGCGGATGATTTCAAGCTCTAGCATGTGTACCAGAGGTGGGATCGATTATTCTAAAATCGAACTCAGTGTGCAATAGACGTAAAGTACAGAAGGATAATTAGAAGGATCTCAGGTTTTTTGGAATGATGGGTTGCCTCCCGTTAAGCGCTAAATTCAATGCCTTCAGCCGAGTGGGAAATGATCTGAAGGAGTGGTCAAATCAGATGAGTTTTGCAGAACAAGCACCTTGATTAAGAGCCTGGTTGGTTCAACCAGGTGCTTGTTCAGATCAGCAGGCTGATGATGCAGTCCAAACCCAATCAATCTGGTGGGTTGATAAATGTAGATCAAGAGATGTGGAACCCACCATATACTTTGGAACTCAAAAGGGTATGGAAGTGTATAGCTCGAGTTTGGCTGAGTCAAATCGACCAGATCAGAGTAGGGATCCTTAAATGAAAAAGAATCAGTGGAGGATGCAGAAACCCTATAGGAGTGATCAGAGAAGGATGGGGCGTGATTTGTAGTCTGATTGATGTTCAAAACCCAATAAAAATGTGGAGGAGAATCATCTGCAACTGGCTCAGTAAGAGGGGAATCAGAATAGAAATTGAGTCCGGTTGCGGGTCGGGGTTAAAAATAGGTTTGAATAGGTTCTGTATGTGTAGAAGTGGTGGCATCAATACGAATTGTGTATGAGGGCTCATCTAAAAAAGAATTAAAGGTGGGTTCATTTAGAGAGTCCTCATAGTAGCCATCAAACTCAAAGGTAAATGCTTGAAGAGTGTTTATAGGATGAAGAAAATCAGAGTCAAGAAAAGATTCGAATTCTAGGTTGTAGACACTTTCGGCATTTTTTTGTTTCTGATTCCTGAGGATCGAAAATAAATGATTCCATCTCGATGGAACTTGATTTTGAATCAGTGATCTCGGGATCAGGAACCTCAGAGTTAGAGTCAAAGAATGGATCATGTGTGCTGAGGTCGTAGATTGGCTTGTAGTCATCAGGAAATAATGGTTCTCCGTAATCATAGTAAGATTCTAAATCATCGGAGAAATTGCGAGAATCAAGTTCTGAAATTGATTCGAGATCAGAGGTTCCACCATAAAATAAATCAAAAGATGTAGGCTTAGCAACATGACTTGGATCTTGCCTATTCTTAGATACCGAGCTCAAAAAGATGTCCCTATTAGGTCTAGGCTCACATTCTAGGCTTGTAGCAAAGACTCAATCAAAACCCCACTCTTCCAACTCCTTGATTTTTGTATCATAGATTGGCATGACTTCCCAAAAATCAATTTGTATTTCTGAGGATGTTGGAGAGGTACAGTCATCAAATAAAGGACCAGAATCATAATCCAAATTTAAACTTTGATTTTTGTCATACAGGGCCTTGTAATTATTCCAAGAAGATTCATATCCAGATTATAGGCTAAGGATGTGGGTTGAATCACTAGAATCTAGGTCAGAATTGCCTTCGGGGGTTACCTTATCAAAGTAAGGGGTGGGATTTACACCCTCGAGAGGTTCTGACTCAATCTCATTATTACAGGAGTCTAGTAATTCTTTGCTTGGAGAACCAGGGTTTTGGTTTTCTAGGGCTGGCTCAAAATCATGTTCTCCTGCAATTTGGACCTCCCAACCTATTTCAAGATTAGGAATATCATATTCCATCTGGGTTGGGAATCCACAACAACCTTGTGTCTCAAACCTGGGATTTGGGAAATCATGTTGATCCTGAATATTATTCCAAGTTGTTTCATTAAATGTTTGGAGCATGTACAGGTACTTTTGATCGATAACTTGTTTCAACAATTTCATCATTTCTTCTCATTTTTCAAGATCATCTTGGTGTTTTTCCCAAAGTACAAAATTTGTCATGCATTGGAGATATTCGAAGTTATGCAATTTTTCTATCTCGATGTATCCTCTTATGAGAATATCCCAGGTTGATCTATTTGTTGCTTCTGTTAATAATAATTGGGCACAGTTTATGATGAAGGTTGTTGTTATTGATACATTAACCTAATGTCTTCAATTGGTTTTGAGAATTTGTAATCAATCTCATAAAATCTAAGGGCATCCTCAACCATTCTATCTCTCATGGATCTTTGAGATTCAGGTTTCTTTAAAGTTTTCCTAAGTAGCCAGGCTGCATTTTTGGATCAGATGGTGGAATCAAGATGTAGAATCAAAATGTAGATTCAGAATGAAGTGATTTGATCTGAATAGAACTCCCTAAGAGAATCTGTGTGTGTGCTCTAAATAGAAGGGATGAGGAACTGGATGTGATATTGACCCAATCAAGGCACCCAAAGATTTTGGATGACTATAGAGGTTCGGGGCAGATGATACCCCTAGATTAGAAAGTCATCCACCTGAGAATTACCTGGGTAGCCAGGATGGGAGAGTCCCGCAAAGACCCCTACACGGTAGAGCACCCCCACAGGTTACAAGGTTTCCCCCACCCAACCTTCCTTGTCACTGAGGGTCCAGGTAGACCAGAATGGATAACTTGACCTCTTAAGTCTACTAGTTTTATGTCCTAATTTGTGCCTTGTTTTTACTTGAATTAGTAGTTGATTTGACTTGTGACCTAATTTAGAGGTTGGATGGCCTATAATGTAGACCAACTTTACCTGACCTGCCCTAAAGATGGTAGATTGAACTCTAGGTCAAGACCTAGAAATCACCCTGATTTGACTCCCAGGTTATTAGGTCCAAGGATTTTAGGGTTCTAGTGATTTTAGAGCCTATTTTTAGGGTTTTACTTTATTAGATCTTTTCAATCAAGGGCTTGGGTAGTAGACAAATGCAGGTGGGTTTGTTTCCTTTTATGTAGGAAAGTGTGAACTAGCACTCCAAAGCCCTAAAAGTTGAAACCCTAATTGGTTCTATTTCCAAGTCCACTTTGATTTTCAAAAATGTTCTCCTTGGACTTCAAACAAGAAGTGCATAGTCCAAGAAGATTAGAACTTAAGTGTAGTCCCTAATAGGCACAGGAAATTTGGGATAGGATCTCTAAACAGAATTACTTCAACCTCAATGAGATTTGAAAAAAATTTCGTAAATCAGGAAACTTACCTTTTAAATGATTATTACTATGAAAAATAAGGTAGGTGATTCCTAATTGATTATTTCCTTTTTGTCTTCCCAAGATTAGGAGGTTGATTAGGGAAGAATCGAGAAGATACCTACCTTGGAGTGGTTGATTTGCATGGAAGATCTCCTTGTGAAGTACCTAGCAAAATCACAATAAAGCAAATAGGGCAAGTCAGTGCTCAAATATAATCAAATAATGCAGAGACTAGTAGTGAATTACGTGTTGTAGTATAGTCGAAGTTGCTTTGAAAACAAATATAATTTTATTACTTGAAAAAGTTTCCGAGGTTAGACACAGGGAGCAAATGGAATTCACACACTAATCTCAACAATTAATGCAAATTGAACACAAAATATTACTCAAAAACTAATTTGAAATGTAGAGCATATGAGTATATGAAGAGTAAAAGGAATTCTAGACAAAATAATGGAGATTTGAATCACCAATTATAAGTCTAATACATAGAATAATTACTCAAATCTACATAGAATAATGGTGACTTGAATCCTCCTTTTCTTATTCTCTTTCTCTTTGATTTCTCTTTTCTTCTTCTTCTTCTCTGTCTCTGATTTGCTTCTTCTTTGCTCCTTCTTCTTCTTCTTTGGCCCTTCTCTTCTTCTTCTTCTACCTTCAGCTCAGCAGTCCTTCTTCTTCTTTTTCTTCCTCTTCCTTAGGCTTTCTTCTTCTTTCTTCTACCTTAAGCCCTACAATCCTCCTCTTCTTCCTCTCTTCTTTCTTCTCTATCTCTCTACTCTTAGAATCCAACTAAGTGTTGGAGCCAATCCTCTCAGAGCAAAAACCCCCTACCCCCGCACAAATCTCCTCTCTCTTTCTCTCTTTCTATTTTAGTCTCGCTCTCCCAGAGTCACAGCGGTCAGGTAATCGGACCTATCGCATACCTGGGTCCAGGCTCACTCGCGTGCGTGGTGAGCAAGGAGTGAAGGTCAGGCGGGTAGTCGGGTCAGCCAGGTCCACAAGTGAGGTGTCGCAGACGAGTCCAGTGAAGGGGGAGGAGGACCTCACCCTCAATGTTTAGAGGCAAACAACCCCATTCACATTTTCACTTTATGCACATGAAAGTGCCTCTTCACTTCTGAGGTGGGACTAAATGTCCCACCTTTCCTCGCGTGCCTACAATAGCAAGGTGCTTGGCCAAATTGGCAAGGCTGCAGCTGCTGAAGCCTTCGCTTGAGGGCTTGGACACCTGCACGCCTCTATTCCGCGCTGCTTAGTGCTGAAGCTTGGGCATAACAAGACCTGGAGCGGCTCAAAGCTCAGCAGCAATGGAAGCTATGACTTGCTACCTGAAATCAAGAAAAGAGGCCTAATGGCCACGTCATAATGCTCAACAGGGTCATCATGGCACGGTGAATGTAACGGTGGCCTTGGCGTTGAGCGAGGGTAGCTGTGGTGGCGTGCCTAGGGCGTACTGTGTGCGTGTGAGTGGGTATGTTCGGGGGGTGATTTGGGTGAGTGGCGAAGTGAATAAAGTGAGCAGAAGTGCTCAGTGAGGTGTAGCAGAGGTCGTGGGCTTGTCGGCGAGGATTTTGGTGACCTGGGGAGGTGGGATGGCCTCACTGAAGGTAGTGGTCGGAGATGAAGGTGCGAGGGGCGTTGGTGGTTGGTTTCAGGAAATAGAGAGAGGGGAAGAAAATAGAGGGAACAAGGAACTTAAGAATCTACTCTAAGGGATGAAAGGGAAAGGAATCCCATGCTGGTGTGGTTGTCGGACGTGGGGAAGATGAACCTCCGTAGGAGAGGCAGCGGTGAAGATGGGGCAGGAACGGCATTGGCGGGTATTGCTCGATGTAGAGGACTGTGGTGAAGGTGAATCCGCCACTGGTATTGTGGCTGGACGACGAAAAAGCTAGGGAGAGGCCGCTGGAGCTTGAGGAGTCTTGTGGCTGGAAGGGAGAGAGGCATATGGAGGATTCCAGCCCAATTTCAAGCTAAGGAGTTTGTTGGACCCTTGGGAGTCTTTAAATAGGAATTTGAGAGGGTTTTGTGCTTGGAAACCAAGCTTCCAAGCAAGGAATGCTCGCCAGAGATGGAAGCTTTCAAGAGACCCAAATCTCTCATGCATTCACATGAGAGATTGGGAAAAAATCAAAGCGTAAAGATGGGTTCAGATTTGCAGGAATTTCTCAGGGGATCTCCCTTCCAATTTTGGAAAAGATCCTCCAAGTAATTAATTAGAACGCTCCTTTCAAATGTCGCTGGACTAGGATTCCTCTACGATAATGGTGGAGGGATCTACTTGTAAAGATGACAAAGAAGTTGGGGGGCTGTTCGCAAGGGTTTTTGAAAGTTAGGGGTAGAAATGTAATCAGACAGAACCATTTTGCAAACTAGGTCAAGATGAGTTCCCCTTAGGTCCAAATTTTGGAACAAACCTAATTTGGACTCGAGGAATCCAATGGTGAAGTTGGATTTTGGTTTTGACCACGTTTGACTGGGCAATTTATGCAAAAACCTAAATTATGGCAAATATCTGTCTGAGACTTCATTTTAGGTCAAGATGGGTTCTAATGGCCAAATTGAAGGTACTAAACCATAGAGAATATTTTTCTATGATTTTTAGAGGGTTTAGATGAATTTTATCTTGACTAGAACCTTGGTTAATTAAGTGGGTCTATTTTTAGGATTTCAAAAGTCATTTAATTCTCAGAACACACAAACTCTTTTCTATTTAATCCAACCCACTTGTTATCTTATTACGATCATTTGACCTTTATTTAGCCCTTGAGAAAACCCGTGGTTGTACTATATTGGTAAAATTATAGTTTTACCCCTAGTTTCTTATTTTTCTCTCAGAATGGTTATGCAATGAATTATGACCTTTTGTTGGTTATGTAGGAGCATTTGTTCACTTCATTGGGTTAAAATGTGCTAGTTAGGGCTCATGATGGTGTTCCCATCAGGAACTCTTCCAATCAAATTGTGTTTTCAAGCTTCTCCTAAGTTAGAACTAAGAGAACCAAATTTTCTTTAAAAAATGAATTAAGGTGATCACTATTACATATGACCAAGTGTGTGTGAAATATGGATGCTTAGGTTATGAGGACCCATAAACCCAAAGGTAGAAAAAGACACCAGGTACTACCCAGCCTTTAACACAATCCCTAGCTTTCCTTCCTTAACCTCTTGACAAGTGGTCTGTAACTTAACTCCTACTTAAGTTTTTAAGTCCACAAAGGACCCTAAGGGTCTAAAGCTAGTAGCTCAACTTAGCATCTAAAGTCAAACACCTAGAGTCAACTTAGTCTAACCTAAAGTTCTGGTCTTATGCCTAAGAATGCAGGATGTGGCCAGTTAAGCACAATGCTAAAATTTCTTTTATTTTTTTCTCTTTTTTTTAGACCAATGCAAATGTATGCAATGTAGAATGCTTTAACTAAATGCATGAATGCACTATGTATAAATGCTATGTATATCCCCAAGTACACCACCCCGTGGCTAAAATATGCAATGTCCCCATTGCATAGAAGGATATTACCTGGGTTAGAAATGGGTTGTTGTTATTTTGTTAGCAGCCGAGTAACCAAAGAACCTGCAAGTCAGGTTCCAAAACCAAAGAAATAGGCCCTAAAAATGAGCAAAGTAATGCTGGCCTAGAAAACAGGTAACCTAGGATGTTGGCGAGTTGATGATGAATCCCGATAGCAAATGGTTGTCCAACCAGGATGGGAATGAAATCGTCCCAGGTCACCAAAGGAGGTTCTAAAGGGTATGCGGGAATAACAACCTCCATATGGGTAGGGGGAGGATGACAAGGATCCTCCAAAAGAGATAGGGAAGGAATGGTGCAGTGATAAACCCCAGGGTGATGGACTGACCATAAAAGGCATCAATCCATACCCAGTACCCCATTACAAGAGATATTGGTCTGTTAAGCCCCCTGGTCAAAATAGTAGTGAGCATGTCTTTAAGCCAAGGATCATCTAGGGTGTCCAAGTTTCGAGGTTGTGGGATGGTCATAAGATCTAAGTTGGGTTTTGTTGGCTCGATGTCCATCCCTAACATCCTTCCTAATTCCTCAATCGCATCCTTAGCATCCCCTTCACTATCAAAAGTATCTTCCTGCACTTCATCAGTGATCATTTCATGGTATGGAGTCAAAATTTCAGCTTCAAACATAGGCGAATCAAAGGGTGACTCCGAATCAAATGAAGGCAGGTTGGAAGCAACAGATCTAGGGATTATCCTATCAATGTCATCCCCAGGTTCTTGCTCTTTACTCAAATCCTCCTCGGAGTCTATATGTGAATCAACATTAATCTTAGAAGTTGCTTCCAAATTTTTCATTATTTCCTCATGAGGAGAGATATCATCAATCGGTATGCTAAGGAAACCTAATTTGGTCAACTTTATGACATCCTCAGGGGCTAATTCTTCAAATAAGACATAATCACCCTTAGTGTCACTCCAAATCTTGAATGTAGGTTCCTCATATAATTCATCCTTCCCCTCATCGTATGATTCATCATGTACCCGAGGTCTAGAATCATTTAAAATCACAGCAGATCCGCTAGGTCACTCTATCTGGGGTAAATGGTTCACACTGGTAGCATCAAACTCCTCAGATAGGTCAATTTCTTCAGGGTTAGGTTCCCTAAGGGTGTGCTTGAGTTCCATCTAGTGATTAGAAGGGAGGGTGGGATTAACAACTTGACTTTGACCCACTTCATCAAATGTGACAAAAATATTTTCATCTGGGTCGAGGTCTTCCAATGGTACCATCATTCCTTCTTTTGACTCTAATATAATTCAGGTGGATACTCAACCTGATCATTATCTTCCTCGGGTTGCCACCTTTCTTCATCCAATGCAAAGCTACTTTCATATGTATCCTCCTCCCACTTAAGGCACGGACCTCTCAAAGAAGTATCATCTGGCAAGGAGGTTTCAAAATAAATCCTAGAAAAGTAGCTATTTTCCTTTACATAATCCCCAAAATTCCCCTCCAACTTAGGGTGTGGCTCTCCCACGGGAGATGCATCTAGCGTAAAGGGGTGCACTTCATCCTCAATTGGGTAGATTGGGTGGCTAATTTCTTCTTTTTCTTGTTGGCCTACTCTCGAAGATTCTCCTAACAATTCAATCATTTCATCTTGTATTTTCTATATCTCCATCTTCAAGGAGGCGAGGTCATCATTACTATCAGGAGAGAAGTCAGGCTCAGGCTTATAGTTCCTAGGAGTTTTTGTCCAACCATTATAATTATTTAGGGAGGGTAGGTTGGGTATTTGTATGGTGTGTGGGGTATTGGGCAAGGCAAATCCCGCTCCTAGGTTCTGCTCACTGATTTAGGGCTTAACCATGCCAATACTCCTATAATAGGAGTAAAAAGGATCCCACTGGTTGTCATTTTGTCCATCAAAAAATAGACCATCTCGGCGTATGGGATCGAAGATTGTAGAATGGGGGTAAGGGTGTTGGCAAGATGTGAAAGGATGAAGTCAACATAGTCCATTCTAACTCATGCCACAATCAGATTCCCCAAGCAAACACAAATCAGAGGACTTTTTAGGTCTTTAATCAGTTAGGCTTTTGAGATTTTAAGTCCACTTATAGGTGACAAATCAAGTTATCTAAATAGTTACGTGCCTACTTGTCGACCTACAATACGCCTAAGAAGACCTAACTAGGACTTTGGTGATCCTCCCTAAAGCCCAAAAAGTTTAGTCACCACCAAACAATGCAAAGAGGGATGCAAGTAGGGTCAAGCCCTTCCTTTGAAGCATTGCTTTCATGGTGCTTCTTAACTACCCACAATCTGTAATGTTTGGAGGCAACTTTACCTCTGAACTAAAGTTCGGGTCACTTTAGACCCCAGCAATAGGAGGCTCTAGTCCTAGCTATTC
Source organism: Thalassia testudinum (assembly GCA_037157565.1). Lineage (NCBI taxonomy): Eukaryota > Viridiplantae > Streptophyta > Magnoliopsida > Alismatales > Hydrocharitaceae > Thalassia > Thalassia testudinum. The sequence goes on from JAZHRO010000080.1 coordinate 4,749,925, forward strand.
GAAACCTAAGGAGAGTTACACGTGCCGTGGTGCAAGAGATATAAGTGTGCATATACCGTAAAAGATTTTGAATTTTGAATCGCACGCCAAGTTTGAAATTCAGGTCCTTGGTTTTTAAATGTCCTTCCTTTAATTAGTCCTTTTTCAAAAAATTAAATATGACCACTTGTTAGATTTATTCAAATCAAACTTGGTGGACTTTGAAATTAAGGTCCACATGCAATGCGTGAACAAATTTGGATGCAAAGTCCAGAAAACATACCTTGCCTCCTACAATCAACGATGAAGAATGCATGCAATGCAGAAAATCAAGTCTAGATGCTGCTCATTCACACCTAAATGGTCGTCCTAGGGTCAGGCAGCTTCTAGCAGGTAGCTCGTGCTTTTATATATATATATATATATCTACTTATGCACAAACAAAGCAAAGCATAAACAACCAGAAAATAAAATAAAAACCTAGATCTAAAGAAAAAGAGAACAGACTCCTGAAAATTATTACCCAACACGGGCCTAAAACAAAATCGTGGAACAAACCCCTAAAAATGTACCCCAGAATAAGGGTTTTCCAAATGAATGTACTAAATAAAGAGAAGAAAGAAAAATAAAAACTATCTACAGCTAAATGGATGAGATGAAGATGTGGTCCTCTGGATATCTCCTCCAGTGGTGGAAACAAGGTCCACCAAGGCATTACTGAGGTAGGCGTGATGCTCCCTCTCCCAGTGTTGCAACTCCACCGATGATGTCAAGGATCGCCTAATCTTTGAGGCTGGTGTGACAATACGTCTCCAAATACGCATACCTCGTAGCTAACAGATAATCAAATTGAAATATGCCTCAAATAAAATGTGAACAAATAACTAAATAAATGCGAGTCTAACAGGCTCGTTGCCTCCCAGGCAATGGCACCATCTGACGAGTCGATTTTCACATTCAAAAATGATGATTAAGATGATTTGTCGTTGTATTTCTTAGTGGTGGAAAATCAACTAATCAAAATAATTAAAATAAACCAATCACAAAGGGAGCGAGTCGTATCCACAGGGAGGCCATGACCTATTAAAACTTGCACGGGTTAAAAATTGATGTTCAATATTAATTTCGTCAAGAAATAGAGCCAAATCTACCTTCAGATTATGAAAATAACAAGAGATCATGCTGATTTTACATTTACGTTGAAATTTGAGGGTGTTCTCCTAAATGTGCCACAATATTTAATTAATAAAAAAATCAAAAGATTGCAATGCATATGAATGTAATAACTAATGGGAGGCTTACTGTGCAAAAATAGGGGAGGATCTTCGATTGGCTTGCACGGAGAGGGAAGGTGATGGCTGGTGGTGAGGTCCTCACCAGAGGTGGGCGAGGCCGGTGCACATCCAGCGGTGGTGGTAGCACAGCTAACAGTGGTTGGAGGTAGTGGTATGGAGGAGAGAAGCGACGTCGATGGCTGTCGCTGTTGCTTCTATGCACGGAGGTGCGACACTGTCGAAGAGCCGCACGTGCACGGAGGATATGCGGGCGCACGCAGAGCTGGTGGAGGACTCGCGGGTGCGCTGCCAGAGGGCTGCATGGGTGCACGTAGTGCGCACGAAGGTGGCATTGCTAGAATTGGCGTGATTTGCAGAAGGTGGTGAGCTGCTGTGGCTGCTGCACGCGAAGGTGTGCAGTGGGTTGATGCTGGATGAGTGTACGGAGAGGTAGGCGTGCGCAGGCTCATGCAGGTGGAGGACTTGCATGTAGAGGTCACGCACAAGCTACATGTGTTGCTGCAGCTGCAGCTACTACGTGAGCTGAAGGTGTGCGTGGGCAGAGGTTCCGGAGGTGCTGTGCTGAGATGATATGGTACACCGCAACTGCGGGCATGGCGAGCTGGTTGCGGGTGTGCTGCTGGCCATGTATGTGGGTTGCACATAGGCAAGAAGGAGGACAGTGGCACACTGTTGGTGATTACTGGTGATGGCGGTGAGGGTGGTGCACGCTGAGGTGCTCACGGTAATGCAAACGAACTCCAGATGGCGATGTGGACTGTCACGCCACATACCCACAGTGGTGGAGGCTCGTCACCACGGTTGAGGCCGGTGGTGGTGGAGCGGACGAGAGGTCAACTCTCTACATAGTGATGAATCGGGGTGGAGGCCTACTGTGCATGGTCGTCTCCTCCCTTTGTACCTGCAGTGATGAATTTAAAAACAAAGAGGCGAGATAGATCCTCTTCATGGCAAATGAATGCTTGTAGCTGTGCGTGAATGGGTACGTAAGGAGGAGAAGTAGTTAATACCTGTGGAAGAAGAGAATAAGAAAATAATAAAATATTATGATTATTTATGCACGAACCCTTAACTTCGATGTTAAATTAAAACAATACAAGTAATTCACCTAATTGATTAACTAATCAAATGCATGCAATTCTAAGTTATTTCTAAATGCATTTAGATATGAATGCCACACATGAATTATGCAATTAAGCTAAAAATATGAATTAATTTATTTATATCCTAATGTATGCTATCTAAATGTTAAGGATATCATAATATCTAGGCATTTACATATTTAAATAGCCCACAAATATGGGCTAATCAGCTCGCCTCGTGAGAGTACTTGCAATCACAATAAGAAAGGAGAGAAGTGAGGTAAACGTTCAGTAAGTCGGAAAACATGAAAAATCAAAGAGCGTCGCCTCCCCAGCAACGACGCTAAAATGTTGGGGTGGAAAATCGTCACAAAATTATTTGAGTTTTGAAAACCCATTGTCGCAGCGTAATTTGCGAGAAAAATCCATCAACAGATAATTTTAACCAGAACTCAAAAGGAATTCCGAGTCGAACACAGGGAGGCGGACAATTAATCAAAAATCATGTTTGATTTGTTGTCAGGAAGCAGATTAATTGGTTGAATTGAATCCACACTAGCTATCTACTTAAAGAATAAAGAATAGAAGAGAGAAAAAGAATAATACAAATAAAGACAAAATAGAGAGAGTAGGTATTTCATAATCATTGAATCAAGTTCATTACATCTAATGACTACACTAGAAAGCAGAAAATCTACACTTGAAAGCAATAAAAGAGAAGGTGGAAGAGGTTATCCTCCTCGACGGCTACTTGGATGACGAGCCACATTGACGGAGTGCCCAAACGAAGGTGGTGAGATGCTGGACGAAGGAGAACGATGATAGATGGCAGAGGACAAGGCAGGGTGATGTCACAGCGGGATCCACTTCCCGAACGACGGTGAGAAGACAACCACGGGCGCTCCATGAATGGGGATGAGAAGGTGGAAAAATTCTAATTTTAACTTTAATGGAGCATCCCAGTTTTAGGACAAGCTCTTAGAGCTTTGGAGGGGGTGAGAGAAGAGAGGAAGGGATGAAGAAAGTGTAAGGGTCAAAGGGTTATTTATAGGTGAAGAATGGAGGGGCAATTAGGTCATTTCATCTTAAAACATTAAATGAGGGGATCTTTAGTGATGGATATAAACGTCACTAAAGACCCCACGTCCCTGATGCATGCATGTGCCCTCGCCTCCTCACCTTCCCACTCGCCTACTTCATCATGATCAAGCATTCTCAGCCATACAATCAAGAGATCTAACAGCTTAAAATGCTCCATCACTTGTTTAGTCATTGAGCGGCAATGCAACCACATCTCCACCATTCGATAAGGAATCAATGGCCCAGAACATGCGATCACACACCTTCATAAATCGTGCCTCTTGCATGTCTGATCTCGCGTGAGATCAAGCACATCTGGCTAATTGGATCATCCATGCCGTTGGCACTCGATTGATCGACTCGATTTCACACTTGCGTGCAAGGAGGAGGGTGCAGCGCAGCAGCTCAAACGTGTGCCTCTTGCCTGAATAGTGCTTCGACCGCTGTGCTACATGCCTCCTTGAGGCAAATTCAAGAATTCTTCCATGTGCTCTCTCTGCCATTGGATTTCAATCCAATGGTCGAAATCTTCTCTTGGCCTTGTTCTTTAGAGATGAAGGGGTGTGATTGGGACACATCTTAGCCATTGAATCTTGATCCAATGGCTGAGATTGATTGGTTCGTTAAGGAGAGAGAGGGAGTGAGTGAACCTTGGCCGGTTTGGTAGCTGAGATGGCACCACCTGGCGCCATCTTGGCCGTCCATCTACTGTGACTTGTAAATGGTGCCAAGGGTGTCGGATTGGATCAATTTTTGTGCTGTCGAGTTGCGATCTTCGATTTGAACCCATCCATGCTGTTAGATTTGTCATCTGATATATGGATTTACACCACTAATGAAAGCCTCATCATGAGCCATAACTAGCTCATTTTGACCCACTAAAGAGAATAAAAGCTCCTACATAACTTAGAAGAGGGTTGAATTGGAGGAATAAGTGTTCTGAGAAGAAAATATGAAATAAAGGTTAAAACGGCAATTTTACCATTGAAGTACATAAATGGGATTTCTCAGAGACAAAACATAGGTCAAATGGACTAAATGAGATAAAAAGTGGGTTGATTCAATCAGAAATGGGTTCACATGCAATCCAGGAATTAAATGACATCTGGTAACCCTAAAACAGACCCGCTTAATTCAACAAGGTTTCTGTCAGGATACAAATCAATTAAACCCTCTAAAATTTATGGAAAAATATTCCCTAGGGTGTAGAACATTCAATTTGGCCTTTGAAACCTAGTTTGTCCTAGATTAGGTCCTAACTCATCAATTGACCTAATTTGGGTTTTTACGCAAAATGTCCAGTCAAACATGGTCTAACCTAAAATCCAACTTCACCAATAGATTCCTTATGTCCAAATTAGGTTTTTACCAAAATTTGGACCTAAGGGGAGGTCATCTTGACCTACTTTGCAATTTAGTACACCTAATCACATTTTGGTCCCTACCTTTTGAAAACCAACACATAAACCCCCCTAGCTTTCTTGCCAATCTTACAATCAGGTCCCTCCACCATTAATGGGGAAGAATCCTTCTCCGACGTGGAAGACAGGGGGGATACTCTCAGATCCCTCAGAGATCTCCTCCCAGAATTGGAAGGGAGATTATATGAGGAATCCCCTTCCATCTGAGCCCGATCATAATCTCTGATTCCTGTCCAATCTCTCGTGCGAATGCACAAAAGATTTGGATCCCAACCACCTTCCTTCTCCGGTGAGACGACGGTGGCTAAAGGCTTGCCCTCCACACACTAGAAGCTCGGCCAGAACCTATAAAAAGACCTCCGACCCTCTACGAATCTCTCAGACTTGTTTTGGCCAGAGAATCCTCCAAATTTCATCTCTCCTCTCTTCGACCGAGAAACTCGCAAGCTCCGGTGATTACCTCTCCTTCTCATCACTCTGCTGCCATACCAGCAGCAGAGTCCACTCCGCCTCATCTTCTCGCCTCGCACCGCACCAAGTGCACGCCTCCCTGACCTCCTCCTCGTATCCGTTATCTCCCTCAGGGTTGTCTTCTCCGATGACGGCACAAACGGGCCGTCTGACTCCGCTGCCCCCTTTCACTCCCAACAGTCTAGATAAGTTCCACATCTTTCACTCTTTCATTTCCCTTACTTTATTTCACACAACCACCCATCGACCGTCCCTGTCCACAGCCACCTTCCTCATCTCTGGCCACCCTCCGGTGAGACACTCACATTGCTCCGCAGCCCCACACATCTCGTCGACCATCGCATAACCTCCGCCACACCTCACTGAGTACCCTCCACTCATCCAAAGTCCCTCTACACCACCACAACAGCCCCCCGAACACACCCATCCGTCCGGCCATAGAGCGACCTAGGCACGCACGCCTAGGCCACCTCGTAGCCTGCCACCTAGCGCTTCACCTTCGTCGTGACACGGCGAAGGTCCCCCGGTGATCTGATTAGGCCGTGAGGATCTTTTTGTGTTAGACAGATTTCAAGCTCCGGCCGCCATTGGCGGCAACTCGAGGAAGCTTCTTGCTTGCTTCAGGCCGCAAGATTGCAGGATTCTAGGTGCTGCAAACTTGGGCAGGTCTTGCGAAAACAGTCTACCCAGCGAGTGACGCCAATAGAGCCTGCAGTTGTGGGAATTGAAGGCACGGTTTGCTGCGGGCGCGTGAGAGGAAGCGGTTGGCATTAGTCCCACATCGGTAAGTCACAAAGTGCATATATCCTTTACATTATTTTTGTGTTATAGCCTCGTTGCCTCCAGTTACACTTGGGGTGAGGTCCCTCACCTTACCACTGTTCCTCGTCCACGAGTTCACCACGAGGACTTGGCACGACCCGACCCGACACTATCTTGAGCACTCCTCGCGCACCACACCCACGAGGGTGCGCCTGGACTCGGGCGCACGACCTGACCCGTTTACCCGGCTCTGGGAGAGCGTGCTGAAGAGTGATATACAGAGAGAGAGACACGCGGGAAGGGTAGGGGAGTAAGTTTTGCTGTGTGTGCTTTGTGTGCAGGACACAGGGACTTAGCCACTGCAAGCGGAGGAAGAAAGAAGGAAGGAGGCTCTGTCGAGAAAGAAGAAAGGCAAGGCAGAAAAGAAGAAGAGAGGCCAAAGGGAAACAGAACCAAGGAAGGAAGAAGAAGGAAGGAGGCTCTGTCGAGGAGAAAGAACAGGCAAGGCAGAAAAGAAGAATCGAGGCCAAGGAGAATAGAACTGAAGAAGAAGACAAGGGGCAGACAAAGATTCAAGAAGGCAAAGGAAAAGAAAAGGAAGAAGAAAGAGAAGACCACTTAAGAAGAGGAAAGCCAGACCTTGGTCGCAAGAAGAAAAGAAATAAGGAAGAGGAACAGAAGTAGCAAGGGAAGAGAAGAAAAGGAACTCTACTTTAAGATGTCTGATATTGTATCAGACGTCCATTTTTTTCCCTTTAAGCAATTTCTTTCTATATCACTCTCATTGAACTAGTCATTTCTTCTCATTTAGAAAGTTGTGTTCTCAAGTTTTGGAAATACTTAGATTGCTCCCTGTGTTCGACCTTGGATACTCTGATTTTCGAGTTATAAATCTTTATTTGTTTTCGCGGAAAGTTCGTCTATATTACAATGCAATATTTGTTAAAACACAATCTAGCTGCGTCAACAACCACCTAGCCCCTTGATTTTTGAACTTCATTTAATGCTATGAAAGTCCGATCGGGGCAATCTTGGAGTTGTTGAATCATCACCCTAATCAGATCTGTACAGTTGGATCTTCAATCCAAGGCCCTGATTAAATATCACCCTATTCCCTGACCACAAAAAGAAAAAAATTAACCTAAACTCTATACAATCTAAATTAAATGCAAGATTATGCATGTTATGCAATATTTATAATGTATGATGCAACTATACTCCTAAGAACACGCATAAATAGACAGTTTAGGTGATATAAACAAGTTTACATCATGGTGGTGGTGGCTTTGGGTTCTTTTGTGGAAGGGAGGAACAGGGGAGAAGAGGAAATTGAAGAAGAAGAGGAGAAGTGGAGGCAGTGGAGCTCACACGGTGAGGGGTGGTGGCATGTATGCTCTGTCACTGCGGGCATGAGTGGGGATGAAGGCGAGGTCAGAGCATGCGGTGGTCCATGGTGTTTGTTGGGTTCACAGTGTAAGCCCTTCTCCACAAGGTATGCCTTCGGCATGTGATGGATGGTGAGAGGAAGATTCCGACCCTCATTTTAAATGCCTCTTAGTTTTGTTTCTTCCGTTGAGATCATCTCCAACAATCTTGATGATGAGGCGGTGCCAACAGGTTCGGAGGTTGCCGTTGAGAGGTTGCGAGAAGCACGACCTTGGGTTGGCGGTTCAATGAGTTAGTCAGTTGAGCACACTACTGGCAGAGAGGAAACAGTGCTATGATATTGGAAATTTTGTGCACATAACCCTGCATAAATATATATGTATCAAGTTTTAACAAAGTATCTATTAATTGAGATAAACTAACACTTAATTCTAGTTGCAATCTAATGAGGTAAGTTTTGATGTACTTAAGCTAATTAATTATCCGATAATTGGACTCATCACCGACCAACATAACAAAAACTCTCAGAGAGACTAACTTTTTGGCCAAAAGCAACTTCAAAGGATTGTATGAAATTAGAAAGGTTGAAATAGAGTTAAGATTACCATTGATGAACAAAATAATATCATTAACGTAAAGAAGAGCTAAAGGTGATTTCACCCCACATTTAATTGAGAATGGTTGAATTTTCTCCGTGAAAGCCAACTCCTTTAAACCTCGAATGAAGGGCTCCATGAAGATGTCAAACATGAACAAAGAAAGGGGATCACCTTAACAAAGACCGTGAGAAGCCTTGAAAAAAGGGGAGGACCTTCCATCGATAAGCACAGAGGTTCCCTTATGTTCAACAAAAGCCTTAATAAGTCTTATAGCCTAGGATGAGAAGCCAAATTGATCAAGAATCTTATAAAGAACTTCCCATTCAACCCAATCATAGTCTTTTTTTAGGTTGAGCAGAAATATAACGGTGGATCGAAAAAACTTCCAATCAATCTATTGGGTCAGCTCAAAGATGGTTGCCATGTGATCAAAGATGGATCTACCCATAATAAAGCCAACCTATTTTGGGGAAAAGATTTTAGGAAGGAGCATAGCAAGCCACTTGGAAAAACTACCAGAGGACTTTGTAAGCTACACATACTAATTGGTCCATAATCAGAGAGTTCAATCATGATACCTTTTTTTGGAACAAGAGAAATGAAAGTGTTGAAGGATCTCGAAGATTCCTGAGAAGTGTACAAGTAAGAGACCACAGCAACAAGATCCAATTTTATCACATCCCAAAAATAGGTGAGAACATCACATTAAATCTGTCTGGACCTAGGGTTTTGTTTGGAGGTATTTGGGACAAGATTTCAAAAATTTCAAACTCCAATGTAGGATTAACAAGGCTTAGGCTATCATTGAAGGAAATTAAAGGTGGTATCACATCTAGAAATTTGTCAATATCAAAGCATCCATTTAAAGAAAGCAAATTTTCAACATATCCAACAACTAAGTGTTGGTGCAAGTGATGATTAATTTTGATATAACAAAACACTTGAGTTTTAACATTTGCTTTGGAGATTGAGATTTCAGGTTAAAAGCCAATAAAAGCAAGTGTGAAGGATTTCAAGCTCAAGTCCATAGAGGAATGAAGGAGCTTGATAAAGAAGACAAGCATCAAGGAGTATGTTGACGGAGCTTGGAGCTAAAGCTTAAAGACCTGAAGAATAGGACTTAGAAAATATTATAGTAATCGTTATATTTTGTTCTTGCTCTTTTTATTTTAGATTCCTGTTAAAGAGCCCAAAATATATTAACCTAAGTCCTAGGAATACTTACCCTTCCTTAGGACACTTAGGCTAAATCCAAAATCTAGTTATAAAGCCAACATAGCAAACATAGTTCTTATTAGACATCTAATATTTCCTTTTAAGTTGTTGGAAATTTAGGTCAGACATCTAATAACCAAGGCCTAGAACACTTAGTTTGTAATATTTAGTCCCTAGATGACCTGACCTACTTCCAGACGTCCATACCTACTCTAAGACGTCTGAAGACCATTTCAGATGTCCAATAAAGAAGATTTGGACTCTAATTACCTTTTACAGACCAAAATCTTTACGGCATAAGTTACTATTATTTTATTGATATTCCTGAATATCCAAGACTATATCTAGATGTCCAATAAGTAGACGCTAGGTCAAATCTGACCTAAATTTTGATTTGTTAGACTTAAGATCATAGTTAGCTTCTCAAGAAATCAATTCTCAAAAGTTACCTTTAGTTCTAGACATCCAATGACATCTCCAAACGTCCTATAGATGATTGATGCCTACATGCTAAATCCCTGTTTGGTTCTGATCACTTCCAGAAACAAACTTGCTTAGTGTCATACGTCCAATAATTCATCCAGACATCTTATAATGTGTAATTAGACATCCAACACTTAGTGTCAAGTACATTGTTTGTATTTAATCAATTCCAATAACACTAATCCTCATTTTTGGATGTCCAGAAACCCTATATCAGATGTCTAACACCTTTTTTAGTCATCTAATGCTACATTCAGACCTAATTATTGCCTAATCTCATTAAGATTTTGACCCAATCTTTTAAGATATAAATCCAACGGCTACAAGGCCTCTCCCAAGCCTTCTTAAACATTCCTAAGACCTTTATAAATAGAGGGGAACCTGTCCTTGGCTAAATAGAACCTAAGAGATAATTCTTACCACCATTATACTCTTTGAGAGGAGATCTAAGAATAAAAAAGTAATCCGTACTCTCCAAGCTCTACACTCCACATTAGAGAACACTGAAACTCTACACTTCCATGCCATTATACTTTCATCTTAGGGAAGTGATGATAACGTCATCATCAGCCATATCTAGCTTTATTTAGTCATAATCCATTGATAAATGCTCCTACATAAACGCCGAAGGGCCATAATTCATTGCATATCCATTCTAAGGGATAAACATGAAAATAGGGGTAAAACTGCAGTTTTAATAGAATATCCTAATTGTAGAGCAATCATAGGATCTCTCAAGGGTTAATTAAAATTCAAATGTTCATAAATGTCTAATAAGTGGGTTCATGCAGACAGAAATGTGTTTTCATGCATTTCGAGAATTAATGGAATCTGAAACCCTAAAAACAGACCTTCTTAATTAATTAAGGTTCTAGTCAGGATAAAATTCATCTAAACCTTCTAAAAATCATATAAAAATATTTCCTAAGGTTTGGTACCTTTGATTTGACCATTGGAACCCATGTTGACCTAAAATAGAGTTTTAGACAGATAGTTACCTTAATTTGAGTTTCTATGCAAATTACCCTGTCAAACTTGGTCAAAACCAAAATCTAACTTAACCATCAGATTCCTTGAGTCCAAATTAGGTTTCTACCAAAATTTGGGCCCAATCAGAGATCACCTTGACCTAGTTTACATTTTAGTCTAGATAGACTCTTTTTATCACATAATGGCCCTTAACTCTTTGAATTCTTTACAAATAGGCCCCTAGGTTTTTCATCTTCTTCACAGTTTGGTATTCTCACCATTTTTGGAAACTCAAACCTTCACCGTCGAGATTTGAGCGAGGATTCCTCGCTCGATTTTCAATCAATCACTCCTAAATTTGAAAGGGAGGTTCCTTGAGGAATTCCCTTCCAAATGAGGCCATTCTTGAATCCTAAAACTCTCTAGATTACTCATGTGAACTCTTTGAAACCACATGTATTCGGCGTACGTGAAAAGCTTGGAGTTTGCAAGCTTGTTCCCAAGCTTGGAACTCCTCCTTAAGGCCTATAAAAGAACCCTGATCAAGTTCCTTACTTCCTTAACTTGGTTTAGAGGTCGGATACCCCCTCTTCCCTTCTCCCTGACCTCCACCTCCACCAACTCCGGAAAGTCCCTCCATCTACCTTCCTCGTCCACTAAAATAGACCATAGCGAGCAGATTCTTTCTTCCTACGATCTTTCTCATCTCGCAATACCGGCGAGCGCCTTTCTAGACCTCATTCTTCCTCGCCATCCCCCACTGGAGGCTTCTCTTCCACAGTGCTGGCCAGCCAAAGCTGGTGTCCTTCTATCCCTTTCATCCCTTAAAGTAGTTAGTTAGGTTCCTTTTAGTTCTTAGTTTAGTTTTCTCTATCCAAAACCAAAAATACCCCCTCGACACCGCCGTTCACCCTTCATCCTCTCCACCTTCGGTCGCCCTCCGATAAGGTCATCCGCTCGCTACACTCATCCATCCACCTCGCTAGCACTCCCAAAAGATCCGCCACTCATCCCCGCACAAAACCCCTCTTCTATTTTATCCACTCGACCACCCAAACCCTCCGTCGACCAACCCATCTTTGTGCTTCCATCCCAGTCACCACCCGACCACCATGCACCTCTAATCACCATGAAACCACCGCCACTACACTCACAAGCACTTGGCAATGCTTATGAATTATTCTAATGTAGCCAAGAGGCCATGTTCTTGATTCTCAAGTGCTCGCCATTCTCCGCCGCCACCGCCATCAACGCTGCCATGTTCTTCGAGTTTCAGGTCACGCAAGCCCCAGGTGCAACCTTCAGGTGCTGCGGACAAGGCTCAAGTACCCTTCCAGGTCCTTGATTGGGGGTGCTAACATCTGCAGCTGCCTTAATTAGTGGAGCCTTCATTGTAGCTGCGCACAAGCTAACAAGGGGACTCAATAGTCCCACATCGTGGATTTGCAAGCCGCTGAAGGCACATAAGGGTTTTTTGTGTTGAGAACTTGTTGCCTCAGACACTTGGGGGTGAGGTCCCTGCACATCTGTACTTAACTCGACCTGACTAGCCTTACACTCATTGGTTGCGACCTCATGTCCACAGCCCTGGATGTGGTTACATGACCCACATACCCGATTAAGATTGGATATTAGAGAAAGAGGAGAATAGGAGAGAGAGTAGGGGAGGGGAGGGTTTTGCTCTTCAAAAGATTACAACACTTAGTCGCTGAGAAGGGTTTGCTCCCCTTGTGCATAAGAAAGAAGGAAGAACTGAAGAAGAAAAGAGGGAAGGAAGAAGAGGAAGGAGAAAAGAAGAAGAGGAAGGAGAGAAGAAGAAGAAAGCTTTGAAGAGTACTGTAGCAAGGCAACAGTTAAGTCGTCTGATTCTCAAATCAAACATTTGAGTATTGTTCATTTATTTGACATTATTGAATAATTGATATACATGTGCTTAGGATAATAATTGGTGCTCTAAATCACCATTATTTTGTTCTAGGTATCTTTTTGCCTCTAGATACATTAATCTTCATTGAATATTTAATGTGATAGATTATTATTCACTGAAAATCTATATTTTACTCAATTTCTTGTGCTAATTTATATTTTAATTGAGATTAGCATGTGAATTCTATATTTGCTCCCTTCGTTCGACCTCGGACTTCATTTAGATATTCGAGTTATAAATTGTATTTGTTGATGAGCTATTTAGGAGACTTTACTAAAACAAGATGCATTTAAACTCCTGAAAACCCCCCTCAACAGGAAGTTCCTTTGCCTATAGGAGCTTAGTGGTAAATTATATTTATGGCTTTATAGGTTCTTATTTTTCTATTTTGTTTTTGGTTGGTTATTAGCATGGCAAATTCCCTTCTTCTCACAAGACAAAATACACTTTATGAAGAAGAGAGGTAATTTGAGGTACACTGCTGATGAGGGCATTAAATTCACTGCATTACACTTAGATCCTTCATACTAGACATATCATTCACATTTTCTTCACATAAAAAGTCATAGGGACGTGTTTGAAAGCTGTCAGGGACCCCTTGGTTAGAATTCCTATCACTTACAGGTCCCTTTGCAATTTTCATACTATTTCACCTTGAGGGCCTTTCCGTAAAAACACTAGCACACCTAATACCTACCCTCCTCTTCTATTGTTCACTCACGAAGAACACGGCTCTTCTAAGTCGTTTGTTCTTTGTGTCTTTGATCCAAAGGTGGATTCTCATTGAACCTTCATGCATCAGTTCCCACACTTTTGCACCACTCTCTAGATCACATCCTACAATCTATGTTTATCTCCAAAAGTTCCTGCACTCCTCATCTTCTCCATCCACTGTTGATACCTAATGTTTCCTGGCCCATTAATGCGATCACCTGGTCCACCTCGCATTTATATAAGGAACTACACCCTCACTCGCGATTCCTATCCACTCCCACCTGATTGCACAGCAATCATGGGTCCTAATCAACCTAAATAATGTTTGAACCTAGCTTAATTTGTGGATATTGCACTCATATCTTGCATATCATGCCTTGCATCAGTTTATCTGGAATAAGATGAGATATCCTACTATTAATGGTTTTTATTGCTATTTGCAGGTAATAAAGTGATCCAGGATGTAGGAGATAGAGGAGTGAGGAGGATAGCCTTATCCCCACCCTTAGAAACCCTAAGATAGCCTTCCCAAACCCAAAACCACCTCTATTAGGACACCTTAGCCTCAAAACCCAAACATAGATAGCACTATCCATGTTCTTATCCACCCTATCCCTCTCCCAAACACATAGGAACCAAAACCCACCTTAGAAAACCTAAAACTCACTCTTAGCACTTTTTAGGACATCCAGACATCTGGCTAGACGTTTAATTTCTATAGAATATCCAATATAGAACCCAGAATCCCTCCTGACGTTGATTGGACGTCCAGACAATAAGTCTAGACTTCTGATTTTTCATTATAATATGTCTGATAACTTTATTGGTCATCCAGAACTGTTCTCTAGCTCTTGTTGTGGAATTCAAGCCTTGATCTTGAGTTCTTAGGTCCCTAAACCTAATTCTAACCCCCTAGGAACCTAAATTAAGGTTCCCCAACCCTAGTACATCACCTTTAGACCTCCCTAAGGACCTAAAGAGGTCCTCACTAAACCTAATTGACTTGAATCATAGTCAATTTCATTGGCATACTCAATTGGACTCAATGAGTCCAATTGAGCCCTAATCTCAGCACATACAGCCCAATTGGACTTAGTGATAGTCCAATTGACCTAAACCTGACTTAATTGAGTTGTTTTACTCTCAATTAGGTTTTCATACACCCAATTAAACTTGTATAAAGTTTAATTGCATTTTACCTCTGTGAATTAGGGTTTACAACCTTAATTTAGGACCTACATTGACCTAAACCAACTAGAACCTAACCTAATCAACTTAGCCACCTAGGTTTCGACCCACACACACCCACACACACCACTTACACGAAATTAGTCTAGCTAGAATTCTCTAGAACTCTCTACCATGTGTTGTTGCCTTGGTTGCTAAAAATAGCAACCAAGGTGCATTCAATTTTTAGATCCACAAAATGTGGATCTAAAACTACCCATTCACTCTCTCTCTCCCTCTCCCATGAGCTCCCACCATAGGCCTCTCTCGGGAATTCCATAATTCTCCAGAGAGCATCCCTTAGGCCTATAGAAAGACCTAAGGGGTGGCCATTTGGTCAATCTTGGCTCTTTGGCTCCCTTCCACCCATTTTCCATTCTCTCCACTTCTCACTTGCGACACCCTCCCTTCCACCCTCCAAATCCTAAGGCCATCCACCACTCTCTCCCCCAAAGGGTGCTCCTCCTCCTCCAAGTGTCCATGGACGGCCATAGAGTAGCTTCTCCACAAGTTCTTAAGGACGGATAGGAAGAAGAAGGGATCTCCACCCTCTCTTCTTCTCTTGGGCTTGCTACCTTCTCATCCTAAAGAGGATGCCCCCCATTTTCTTCTCTTCTTGAACGACCATTAAGGCTCACCCATAACCTCTTGTGGTCGGCCATCTCTTCTGGTAGGTGTGTAGATGGGTTTGCATACTAAAGGTCTAGCCTACACCCTCACACAAGGCCAATGGCCCTAGTGCCACTTCTGACTTGAGGGATTTTCTCTATTTACATGCTTTCTAGTGTAGATGTGTCGACATTTTTATGCATAAAAAATATTGTGTGATCATCGTTCCTATGATTGATTTTCTTTATCTTCATGCTACTTAGGCTCACTCACACTATGCACGGCCACCATGGCCTCATTTAGATGCACGTAGTCACTTAGGTTTTTACTAGCACATCTAGATCTAGGTTTCATTTCGCTTTCAAAATAAAAGTCAAAAACACAAAAAAAAGTGCAAATACAAAAAGACCAAAAATATTAGGTTAGATTAGATTTAGGTTAGAAAAGATGATCCAAATCTCAACTTGTTTTCATGCCTCCCACAGACGAACGATAGGGACTCAAGTTTTAAAAAGAAAAGAAATCTATGTGAGTTTCGTTATTGCAAATATTTTTGTCAAGGGGATTTCACAACTATACTACGATTTCCAATGTTTTCATTAAACTTGCGAATTCCACGCTTGTCACCGCCCCCTGAGATGATCCGTTCGTCCATTCCCCCAACTACAATTACCCCTTCCTTGATGACTAGTAACAGCAAGCATTTTCTTCCTCATTCAATTGCCATTGGCCAACGGCTGGTGGATTTGGGACACCACCTTCATTTGTTGGAGGCTTCTCCTCTTTCTTCACCATTGGCCAACAACTGGTGGCTCTTGGACAACCCCTTCCTCTATTAGATTAGATTTACCACTTTGATAGATAGATTTATAGCTTTATTAGTTATATTTAATCGTTTCCTAGTTTAATTGGATAGTTTAGATTAGAATTCATCATTTAATTGCTTAGAGTTAGGAGTAGATTAGTTGTAGCATTGTCTCCCTTGACTGGACCTCTCTGATCAATTCTGATTAGAGAGGCAATTCCACTCATCCATTTTGATCCATCTTCCTTCCTCACCTCACAATCATGTTCATCTTTTTCCCTTGATGTTTTAATCATTGATCATTCCATTCATCAAAGCATTCAATGGATCTGAAGCTCATTAGCTTTCAGATCTGTTGGAGTGCTCAAAATCAATTTGAGGGAATCTCATTTAGCCTAGACAATCACCAATGCCCTCCCATTGGTTTTAATTGAGCTTGATTAATTTAAGTTATTTAGATTTGGTTCTCATGCTTGATTGAGAGATTAAGGATTCAACCTGGTTTAATGTGTTTTAATCAAGTGAATTGAGTTGATATTAGTGCAATGGATTGATTGTGAAGGGTTTGAGCTTCTTTGATTAGATTGTTATTGTTTATAGAGATTATGCCCAATTTCAATCATTGATACTATTTTTTAGACTGCGATGGGTAGTAAGGGCCATGAAAATTCGATGCATGGATTTGATGCCCTTGCAATGACCTAATCACTTCTAGAGGATCGCAAGGGTGTCCTGAACACCAATCAATGGTGTGCAAGTTACCTAAGTGACTAAGTCATTGTGGCAATCTCAGATTAATCACCCAGGTGGGTGACATTTGATATTGATTCAAAATGGTTTTAATCTATTGATCATAGAGTGATTGATGTTTGAAAGGTTTTAATGAAGGTTTGGGATCAGATTTTGAGTGAATTGAATGCCTGATTTAATTTCTCTTCCTCATGCTGTCTATAGTGTGAGGTAGAGATAAAATTAGGATTTCTTGGATTTCTGGACCTTAGAGCTGACTTGTACTGAGTTTTAAATCACAAAATGGGTATTTGTGACATGTTAGAATGAAATTGCAAGGTTTCTCTATAGATCTAGAATGTCCACTTCTATTGCCTACGTCTGAAGCAATTTCTAGAATCAACACATTTAAATAGTGCTCTAATGACATGGGTGAGATTCTAAAATGATTTTTGATGCTCACAGGACATATTTGAGTGATTTCATTGAGTCCTTGAATTTCAAAGTTAAGATCTGAAACAATTTTGGTGATTTGATAGTAGTATTCTGAATGAGATTTTGGATGAGATTAAGCATGGTTTTTAAATGGTTTCTTGAATGACATTATGTCGGTAAAGGATTTTCTGTATTGGATGTCACATGGATCAGCATCTCATATGCTAGAGCAATCTTTGGAATACACTGATCAAGCATTGGAATATCATGATTTTTCATTGGATAGTAAAAGCTTTTCTTACTGGCATAACCTACTAAGAGTCTGAATTGAAGTTTCTAATCAATGTTGGATCATGTTTGAAGTCAAGAGAAGTTTTTTGAGGGATTGTAATGATAGCATTGATGTTAGAAGCAATCATGTACTTGTATTTGGATGTAATTTGAAATATTTCCCTTGTAAATTTGATTTGAAATATCTATCAATAGCAACTACATATTTCTGAATGGATATATAAATGCATATCTGAAGCAAATCTTCATGTACATAGAGATAAAATAAATTTCTAAAGTAGTTTATTGTGTAACAAGCCTTCATGTGTTTGGATAAACTTTATTTGGCTTGGCATCTATTTGAATCAGTAAAAAGCTTTGTAGAACATCTTTGTCAACGATTGAGATTGCTAAAATCTATCCAACTGAAATTCCATCCTAGTTTTAATGCTTAAATACAGTTTTTATGCTTATACTTGATGCTTGAATGTTAAAGAAGTATCTCAGAACCTGAACAGTATATTTTAGAACTTAATATGAGTTTAAGACTCTTGGCTTCAAGTTCTTATCCCCTTTGAGCCTTATTTTTGTCCAATTTGTAAATATCATAAAAATACAAAAATAATTACAAAAAAATAAAATAAATATGTCTTGAGTTAGATTAGGTTTAGTTTTAGGTGTGCATCAATTAGGTTAGGTTTCGCATCTTGTAAATAGTAGAACATACTAGTAGAAACTTAGGTCTTCTCTAGCTTGAAATAAAAGATGTAAAAGTGAAAACACCAAAAAAGGTCATTCCTCCTTTCTTCTTACCTTTCTTTGCTATTCCCCTATCTCTATAAACATGAAAAGAAAATGAACATATGAAAAATATCAAAAATCCAAAAAAATAACTATGTATATAGTATTTATACTTGTAAATTATACTAAATTAAGTGTATATAATATTTATATGTATATTAAGTGTATAAATAATTTATATATCAATTCTATTTACTTAAGTAGGTATTTATGTTAAGCTATATAGTATGTATTATAATTATATAATTATGTATTTATTTATTTATATTATATGTACATAAGCCATGTATAATTGTAAATAACTATCTACTTATAATCATAATTATAATTGTAGATATAACTTAAAGTAATTATAATGTACAATAACATACCTATATATTGTACATAATTATGTTATAAGTTAATTAGTTATGTCAGTAAGTTGATATAATTTAAATTAGTAAATTGATGAGTTATTGAAGCAAATTATGTTGTATACTTGTATACTATAGTTTAAAGTATTTTCAACATATTTATAACTTATCTATACTGTAGAATAATATTTATATTGTAAATATATGTATATATATATGTAAATCATGTATTTAAATTTATATAAATTGAAATAAATCACTAAAACAAAATTGAATATCTGTAATAATAAGTTAACAATGTATATTAACTAATTTATAAGTCAATTAAACAAGTAATTTATTAATTCACCCTTTAATTAATGAATTAAACCTAAAATCAACATGTATTTTTCACTAACTTTAATGAATTTTTAAATATGATTATATATTTAATTAAGTTAAAATAGTTATACCAATAAGTAGCCCAACATATTAACTATAGGTACATATAATTTAATTTGAAAATAATTATTAAATAAGCACCGGCGCCCACAACTCTCTCAATCGTCAATGTTAGGCGAACAATGAGCATACGGGTGTGTGGGTGTGTGTGAACGTATTGTGGACTAGGAGCCTAGTTGCCTTGGATGGGTTGAGAGGTCTATTATAGGCCTGCATGGGCTCAAAACTATGTAAAAATACACCCAATTAAATACTATGGCCCAAGTTTAATAGTGGTTGATCTAACCCCTATGGGTTGTTGATCCTGCGAAGAGTTGGGCTTGCAAATCACTAATTTTTGGTTAAGTAGAAACTAAGGTTAAGTTAACGTAAAAATAGCTAAGTGTTAAAGAGGTGTGTATGTGTAGTTTTAGAGTTAGCGTTGAGTCTGTTAAGTGTTGTGTGTGTGTGTGTGTTAATAATGTGAGTGTCTATAGGTTAGTATACATAAGTGTATATAGTATATGTATATATATATTATTTTTTCCTTAATTTTGTATATATGTTTTAAAGGAACTTTTAGTAACGTTTATAGATGTCAATGTATATAGTTTCATATGTTAGTATAGCATAGATAGTCTTTTTGCGCTTGTAGTGAGGCATTGCTTAGATATTAATGTCCATAACTAACCTATTAGTTTAGATTAATTTTTAATGCCTTTGTACTTGTTTATATGTTTGAGGTATTGTCATTAACATTAATCGATTCGTTGTTGTACATAATTGACTTAGATTAGTTCATTCTTTAATTCTTTCATCCATTGTTCATTCATTATATATAAACTTAACATTTTTGCAATAAAAGATGATTTTTGGATAATAGAGAGTGAAGCATATCAATAATTGCCTCCTAATGAATGACTTGGAATAAACCAGTAAAAATTATATATAAATAAATGACATCCGTCTGGATTGCAACATTATACCACGACAACGATAATTAACTTTAATTAACTCGCTTTCCAAATGTAACATCAACTACCCTCGTGTAAGTAGTGTTATTGTAATTGAGGTTGTGCCACCCTCAATTCCCGTGTTCTTACACGGGATCTCAGCAACAACCTCCTATCCTACCAACCCCAAATCCAAACCAGGTAGGCCTAAATTACGTGAACTACTCGTAGTGCCAAAACCACTTAGGACCCACCTTACCCTTGTCTATTTGGTCCGAGTAGTTCAAAACCTAAGTCCAGGATCGATATCAAGGGCAAACCCACCCCAGACCCAAAGCCTAAACCAATCCTGGAGAAACCTAAAGATGTGCCATTTCTTGAGGCCTTGACCAAACGAAATAGGAAATCTAAACCCACAGCATCTGAGGAAGACTTGGTCAAGCTATTTGAGCAGGTCTAGATAAGGATTCCCTTGATGGATGAGATTTGTCACATACCAGCTTACGCATGGTTTCTAAAGGATTTATGTACACCAAAGCGTAAGCCACAAAATAAAAATGGGAGTCTGATTGCATTGCTTGAATAAGCTAGTTCTATAATTTTGAGTAAACTCCTAAAGAAAGTGGAAGATCTGGGAACTCCTTTGATCTCATACAAGATAGGGAACTTAGAGTTTGATCATGTTTTATTGGATTTAGGAGCATCCATAAACCTAATTCCCTCCTCCCTACTAGACTACTTTGTGGAAACTGAACTTAAACCAACTGAGGTGACACTACAATTGGTTGATAGATCAATTAAATCACCAAGAGGAATTCTTGAGGGCGTGTTGGTTAGGGTGAGAGATTTCTATTTCTCGGTAGATTTCATCATTTTGGATATGGATATTGAAAATCTGAAAGACACACCGCTCACCTTGGGGAGGTCATTCCTAGTGACAACTAAGGAAAATATTAATTTTGAAGAGGGCTAGATAGAGTTAAAATTCAGGGATGAAACACTAAGGACTGATATTTTTAAGGCCCAGAAAGGAATAAACTATGGGGCAATTGAGGAAGTATGTGACATAGGTTCACTGGTTGAGGACTCGATTCCTGAAATGAGCACAATTTCCCAAGGACCTTGACAAAAGCCATTTTCGTGCATTTTAAAATCGTCAAAAATCGTAGTATAGTCGCGCTAAAACATTTGTAAAAAAAATGATTTTATAAAGATAACGAGACTTGAGTTCATGTTGTTCTTCTCTGGGAGGCGTTTATGCAAATCTGAAATTGATCTTTTTCGCTCTACTTGTTTAAAATCGCACGCTGGTTTCTAATCATTGGATCAATGTTTTGCCACTTTCATTATGAACCCTGATTATGTGCGCATGTGTTAGATAGATGACAAATGTGATAGTGTGAGTTTCAGTATGCGCGATTCTAGTTATGTGGTGGCTGTTTATGAAAAATGCATTAATAGTTAAATCCTCAATATTTTCTGGTACTAACATGCTGGTTGTAATAGATAATAATTAAAAGCAAACAAATTTATTCACACAAAATATATTGCAATCAATAAGCTCATGGTGATTCTCAACACAGAGATATATATATAAAAAAATCTCTTTCATTCATTCAGGCGGGTGTTTGCAACATGGAACTAGAGGAAAACTTATAGAGGAAAGCTTAAAAACATAAATCTAACTAATAGAAAATAATCGCATACATGAATCTATGGGGGTATTTTGCATGCATCATTGGGGGAGAATAAAGAGCTACACTACTAAGCAGTAATAAAAGCATGTAACTATGAAGAACTAAGCTACTAATTTAGCAGAAATAAGGGCATTCGGAGGTGGTCTCCGATGGCCTTTGAGTGGTTGAGAGGAGGAGGGGCGGCCAATGGTGCTTAGGCCGACCCTTGGAGAGAGGTTGGAGAGGTGATCCAGCATCCTGGCATGGAGATGGTGGTGGCCATGGTGAGGCAACTCGTGGAGGTGGAATGTAGCTAACCTAAATGGAAGTGAATAAAGCCAAGAGATGGATGGGTGCAAATGGCCACCCCTTAGGTCCTTTTATTGACCTAAGGGAGATTCTCTAGAGAAGTGTGGAACTCTCTAGAGAGAGCTCCAAGAGTGGCCGGCCAAGGTAGTTTTTAGATCCACCAAGAAGGATCTAAGAATTGAATGGCTCTTGGCTGCTAATTTTGACAACCAAGAGTGGTGCCACCTTTGGAAGAACCTAGAATACTCTAGGTTGTGTGGGAGTGCGTGAATGGGTGTGTGTGTGTGTGTGTGTGGTCGTGTTCTATGTGTCTAAGTGATATAGGTTAGGTCCTAAGGGGTTATGGTTGGTGTAGGTCGTAAATTAGGGTTGCAAATCCTAATTGCTAGGGGGGAATTGCAATTAAACTTAACACAAGTTTAATTGAATGAGTATGAACCTAATTGAGAGTGAAATAACTCAATTAGGTTGGGCTTAGGTCAATTGGACTCTCACTGAGTCCAATTGGACTTGTATGGGTTGAGATCTGAGCTCAATTGGACCCTATGAGTCCAATTGACTAGGCAATGGTAATTGACTATGATCTAAGTCAATTAGGTTTAGTGGGGACCTAATTAGGTCCTTAAGGATGTCTAGAGGTGATGTACTAGGGTTGGGATACCTTAATTTAAGTTCCTAGGGGTTTAGAAATGGGTTTAGGGGGCTAGAGATCCAAGATCAAGGCTTGAATCTCAAAACAGGAACTGGAGAGCAGTTCCAGACATCTAGTAATAGTATTACATGACTTATACTGAAAAATCAGAAGTCCAAACTTCAATTTTGGATGTCTAATCAGAGTCAGGAAGGATTCTAGGTTCTGTCTTGGGTATTCTGTAGAAAATGGATGTCTGACCAAGTGTCTAGATATCCAATAACACTATAGAAGTGGGTTTAAGGTGTGCGGGAGTTAGCTATGGGTTCTGGACATTCTATAACTCATTTGGACATCCAGATAGAGGTTGGAATTAGGGTTTTAAGGTTTCCTAGGGTGCGGTGACCTAATCTCTGTGTGGCTAAGGTTGGGGAAGCTTCTAGGCTATCTTAAGGCTAGTATGGTCCTAAGTTCTTCATATTTTACTGCTTTATTCCTACTTAATAGAATAGCATACCTTAACTCCCTTACATTATTATCTATTACATCTAATCTAGGTCTTCTGCTCCAACTCTGTTGCAACACCAGTTATTCCAGCTTCAGATCCAACTTTCGATCTAGCTTTTGGTCAGCTTATTACCTGTAATTGTCATAATGCACCTAATCAGTACATTATTGTATTATTTTATGCATAGCTAAAAGAAAGCAATAAAGATGGAAATAATCCATATGTATGCGTGAACTGTCCTAACTTATGTTAAGTCCTAGCCTAATTTAGGTCAATTAAAACCTATCATTGCTGCGCAATCATACCCCCATAACTAAATCTTGTTAGTCCCTAGCAAATGCAAGACTAAATTATTCATAGAAGGGTCCCTAAGGGATTGATTATTTTATTAAGTTATGCCTAGAGATTTTTCTCCTTTTTATTTTCATCCTATGCTCTAGAAATCCAGACAATTATGAAAGTGTAACTATGTAGCTTTTGCAATGGATTCAAGTGAAAAACTAATTCACCTCTAAAGCTTGTATTTGACCCCTAGTAAAAATTCTAATGGGATAAGCGGACTTCTTCCCTCGGGGTATTCAAGATATTCTATGAATTCCACCCGGCTTTAAGCTTAGGTGGAGAATCTTAGAGGGAAAAGATTATATATTTGGTGGCTCACTCTCAACTGGTGCTACATAGAGATTAGTATTTCAGAATCTAGATTCTCGGATTATCAAGTAATTGAACTCAGCAAAAGACAAGAAAAACTATGCTCTCTTTTGGTTCCTTTGTATTCATTTTCTCTTTCGCTTTTTCTTTTTCTTTTCTTTTCTTTCCTTTTCTTAGAGCTCACAATCTTACCAGATTCACACATATGACCTATATTTGGTGGTCTCACTTGGCATTAACACTTTAATTGAGTTCCCATAACTCTAACACTAAGTCAGAATTCCTTAGCCAGTATTCGGGCCGTCAAAAACATAAGAAAGGTAGGTTAAGGCTGTATTTGGTGGATCTCAAATTTATTTGCCCTATTTGGTGGCTCTCAAAATTTCACACAAAATGTATACGTAGGAATTGAGAGAGAAAACTATGTCTCAGAGTATTATCACCTAATTATCTAGGACTTCGGATTCCTTGTACTAATCTTAGAGCACCAGTACACTCTACTCTCATCTCACACTATTTGGTGGATTTTTGGAAGAAAATCTGCCTAGCTCCCAAAACACTGTCCAGGGGTTCAGGAGAAGAAGCATTGCTTCTTCTCGACAGAGTAAAGACGTTTATCAGCCTTCACTGTGAATCCATTGCAAATTCTACGTGTGTGTGAAAAGTTATATTGGATTCCAGATTACTGGAATCAACTAGAGGATAAAATCCCTAATGCATTCTCTTGATAAAAATCTTATTCATGAATGCAATATGTATATATGCTATAAACAAGTAACCTCATATGATTTGTACTTCGTGAAATTCCCGTATCGGGTTACAATCGGCTTGACCTTAAATTTAGAACAAGAGGTGAGCGGGTGAGTCAGAAATGGCTATTGCGGATGATTTCTAGCTCTAATGCAAGCATTGGAGGTGGAGTCAGTTGTTCTTTTATTGAGGGTGGTAAAATACATTTGACATGCAACTCCAAGGTTTTTCCTAAATGTTGGCATAAAAATTTTTCAGTTTTACTATATCTACCTCCCCATGCCTAAGTTCTTGCATGTCCTCAAGCATGAATGTAAAAGAAAATAAATACAGCAGAGAGTAGATGGGTAGAAATCACTTATAATTGCTCCTGAAATTATACATTCAGCACCAACCAACCTGACAGTATGCAATATGCAGAAAGAAGATATGCTAAAAGGAAAAATATGCTATATATAAAAATGAATATGTATAGGGTGATGGATGCGGAGTAGATGCTGAGTTTAACGCCTCCAGCTGGGTGAAAACTCAATCACACATCCTCAATAAGATGAATGATCTCATCAGTTGGAGGAGGTTCCTGGGCCAAAAATGGCTTGAGGCGCTAGCCATTTACCGTAGATATATGCCTAGATTTTGGGTCCCTGATCTTGACCACCCCATCAGGATATGGGTGAATCACAACATATGGGCCAATCCACTTGGACTTGAGCTTCCCTGCGAAAAGTTTTAATCGTGAATCGAACAACCAGACTTGCTGGTTGGGCGTGAATGCTTTCCTCCGGATGTGGCGATCATGAAAGGCCTTGGTCTTGTCCTTGTATGTCAATGTGTTCTCATAGGCCCCCTGCCGGATCTCTGCTAATTCGCTGAGCTGGAGTTTCCGTTCTTGACTTCCTGCATTGAGGTCAAGGTTACATTTTCGCACCACCCAAAAGGTGCGATGTTCCAGCTCTACAGGAAGGTGATAGGCCTTGCCATATACCATATGATATGGTGACATTCTAAGTGGGGCCTTATACGCGGTCCGATATGCTCAGAGTGCATCAACTAATTTATCAAACTAGTCCTTCCTGTCTGGTCTAACCATCTTCTAGGGAATCAGCTTGATATGACGATTAGACACTTCAGCCTGCCCATTGGTCTGCGGGTGATACGGGGTGGCTATATGGTGATGTACCCCGTATTTCCTTAATAATGACCTGAAGTGGGCGTGGATGAAGTGGTTTCCCCCGTTGCTAATCAGAGCGTAGGGTATTCCAAAGCTCACGAAGATGTATTGCTGTACAAAAGAAATGACGGTCTTATGATCAGCTCGCCATGCCAGGGTGGCCTCGACCCACTTCGAGACATAGTCAACGGCTAATAATATGTACTCGAAGCCATGCGAGTTCGGAAAAGGGCCCATAAAATCGATGCCCTAGACGTCGAACACTTCTACAACCATGATGGGCAGGAGTGGCATCATGTCTCTCCTGATCATAGAACCAACCAATTGGCACTGTTTGCAGTGTTGGGTGTATTCGTGTGTATCTCTGAAAATAGTTGGCCAGAAAAATCTCGACTACAAAATTTTTGTAGCGATTTTCCATCCCGAGAAATGACCACCACAAGCATCATTATGGAAAAAAGATAACACACTGGGGATTTTAGAATCTGGGATGCATCTTCGAATAATCTGATCTGCTCTAATGTGGAAGAGCAGTGGGTCATCCCAGAGGTAGAATTTGGCCTCCGTAATGAATTTGAGTTTCTGGTCCTTGGATAGGTTCGAGGGAATCTTGCCTGCGGCAAGATAGTTCGTGATATCCACGTACCAGGGGAACTCAACAGAGTGAACTACCAAAAGGGATTCATCCGAAAATTGCTCATGGATAGGCAGGGAATAAGGAACGTGGGCTAGGTCCAGTCTGGATAGGTGATCCGCCACAACATTCTGCTTTCCAGCTTTGTCGCGGATTTCAATATCAAATTCTTGCAATAGAATGATCCATCTGATGAGCTGGGGTTTGGCATCCTTCTTTGCCAATAAATGTCTGAGGGCAGAGTGGCAGTGAAGATGATGAATTTGGGCCCTAATAAATAAGATCTGAATTTCTCCAACTCGAATACTATTGCTAGTAGTTCTTTTTCGATGACTATATAATTGCGTTGAGCCTCATTCAGTGTCTTGCTAGCATAGTATATGACAAAAGGTTATTTTTCCCAACACTAGCCTAAAATAGCACTGACGGCAAAATCAGAAGTGTTGCAAATCATCGCGAAATCAAGCGACCAGTCGGGTGGTTGGAGAATTAGGGAATTAGAGACAGCGCTTCATAAGGTCTCGAAGGCGCTGAGACACGAGGTGTCAAATTCAAATGGGGCATCGGTAACAAGGAGATTCATCAAAGGTCGTGCAATTTTCAAGATTTAGCTCACGTGGCGGTAAGAGGGAAATAATCTCAGATTTAGCTCGATCGACCTCGAGTCCATTTTTAGAGATCCTGTGGCCTAGTACTATGCCATCCCTCACCATGAAATGGCTTTTCTCCCAGGATAGTACTAGGTTTACCTCAATACACCGTTTCAGGATTTTGGTGAGGTTATCAAGACAAGATGCGAATTCATCTCTGAAAATGGAGAAGTCATCGTTGAACACCTCCACATAGTCCCCAATCATGTCAGAGAAGATGGCTGATGAGAGCCTCATCATGAGCCATAACTAGCTCATTTTGACCCAATAAAGAAGATAAAAGCTCCTACATAACCTAGAAGAAGGCCTAACTGAAGGAACAAGTGCTCTGAGAATAAAACATGAAATAAAGGTTAAAACTGCAATTTTACCATTGCAGTACATAAACGGGATTTCTCAGAGGCAAAACATAGGTCAAATGGTCTAAATGAGATAAAAAGTGGGTTGAGTCAATCAGAAATGGGTTCATGTGCAATCTAAGAACTAAATGACACTTGGTAACCCTAGAACAAACCCGCTTAAATTAACAAGGTTCTGGTCAGAACAAAAAGCAAGTAAACCCTCTACAAATCATGGAAAAACATACTCTAGGGTTTAGAACACTTAATTTGTCCTTTGGAACCTAGTTTGACCTAGATTAGGGTCCTAGCTCTTCAATTAACCTAATTTGGGTTTTTACGCAAAATATCCGATCAAACGAGGTCAAACCTAAAATCCAACTTCACCATTGGATTCCTTAGGTCAAAATTAGGTTTGTACCAAAATTTGGACCTAAGGAGAGGTCATCTTGACCTACTTTGCAATTTAGTACACCCAAATCAAAAATTGGTCCCTATCTTTTGAATACCATTGCAGAGAACCCCCTAGGTTCTTCGCCTCCTTTGCAAACCGGTCCTGCCGCCATTGCTAGGGCAGAACCGAGCTCCGGCGAGGTTCGGAGAGGGATTGCTCTCTAATCCCTCAGAGATTCCCTCCCAGAAATGGAAGGAGGATTCTCTGAGGAATTCCCTTCCTTATAAAGTCAATTACAATCGTTGGTGTGAACCCAATCTCTTGTGCGAACGCACGAGAGATTTGGGTATCCTAACTCCTTTCCATCTCCGACGACCAACCTCAGGCAATTACGTGCCATTCACGCCCTGCACACCCAGTCCAGCGCGTATATAAGAACCCACAACTCCGGCCGAAGAGGCTAAGCTTGATTTTCACGGAGATCCCTTCCAAATTCCTCCCTCTCCCATCTCTGGCCAAACGACCCACAAGCTCCGTCGACCTCCTCCCCTCCTTCTCGTCGCTCTGCTGCCATACCAGTAGCAGAGTCCTCTCCGCCGCTTCCTCCTGCGTCGAGCCGTACCCCGCGCGCGCGCTTCTAACCTCGTCTTCGTCGCCGCTTCCTCCCTCAGGGTCTTTCTTCACCGACGACGGCAGTTACGAGCCGTCCTCTCCGCCGCCTTCCTTCCTTCCAGACAATCACAAATACGTTCTCCATCCTCTCCTCTCTCCTTTCTGATAAACGCCAGTTTATCATCATTTTTATGCTTTAAAACTAACCTAGCTCTTAGGATTTTACTCTGCAAACGGGTTTTTGGGCTGCATTTAGGCATAAATTAGGATAGGCATGCATTGCATTTTTTATTGTCATTTTAATGAGTTTTTGTGAGTGTTAGGGATGTACAGATGCACAGATCCCTAAAACCCTAGCACTCAAGAAGGCAATTGGTGAAGGAGAAGCCCAGACTAGTTGGAACTCAGCCTAATCCAGCTCACCTCAGCTTGATCCAGCTCACCTCAGCTTGATCTAGCTCACCGTAGCTGGAACCTAGCTTACTTGAACTAGGGTTAGCTCATCCCAGCTCCATTCAGCTAATCTCAGCTGGATGGCAGCTCAAGAGAGTTCACCTTAGCTCACCCTAGCTCAAGTCAGCTCAGATCCAGCTCAACTTAGCTGAGTCTAGCTCATCTCAGCTCCCACTAGTCCACAGGGAGCTCTAGCTAGCTAAGCTAAGTTGACAGGAGTTCACCCCAGCTCAGATCCAGCTACATCCAGCTCCACTCAGCTCCAGCCAGCTGAAGAAGAACTCATCCCAGCTCAGGAAGCTCAAGTCCAGCTCCCGGGGACTCAGCTTAGCTCAACTCAGTTGAGCTAAGCTACCTTAGCTGCCTCAACCAGCTTGATTCTCCTCGGGAGCACCAGACCTAGCTCACCTCAGCTCATTTTGGTAGAAGCTAGCTCACTTTAGCTTGGCTTAGCAACTAGCAAAGAACTAGCAAGCTAAGCCAGCTAGAGTAGCCCCATGCCAGCCTCTTCAGCAGCAGCCAGCTCTAGCTCCAGCTCCAGACTTCTCCTCCTCAGCTCGTCTCCCTGAAAACCCTAGCTCCAAATGCCTCCAACTCTACTCCCTACTAGCTAAGCTAGCTAAGCTGCTTAACTTAGCTAGTCCACCTCCATGGCACCAAAACCTATTACCCTACTACCTAAGCTCCAGCAAAAAGACCACCTACTCCTACTTTATTTTGGTGCCAACTATCCCTTCCATCACCACCCTACATCCACCATCAAAGCCCATCTCCACCCTCCATTTTTTCCCTCCAAAATTGCCTTCTAGAAGGTATTTTTGGAGGGAAAACCAAGGCACCTCTTCATTTCCCTCCCATTTTTCCCTCCAAGAATAACCAAGCACCCCTTCATTTCCCTCCAAAAACACCATAACCACCCCCCCTTCCCATCCTATAAATACCCTACCCTACCACCACATAATTCCCATCCTCCATTAGTATATTTTCTACCTAAACCACCTATACCTACGGCCAAGAAGAAGGAGTAGAGAAGGAGATTAAAGGGGCACATCACCAGCCCTTTTGGTGCCTTCTTCTCCCCACTCTCTTCAACTTGAGCCACGCCAAGGAGGAGGACTCTCCCACTTCAAGGAGAACGGCCAGGAAAAGGAGAAAAGCTTAGGGTGGACGTCCACCCTTGGAGAGAAACTTAGGGCACGCCCCCTTAGGGCTTGCCTTGGAGGTCATCACCTTGGCGGAGTTCTGCAAGGAAGGAGTTGAAGGATTCTTTTCAAGCTTGGGAGCCACCAACCTTGGAGCAAGAAGCCCTCTTCTTCACCATCTATTTAGAGGATTTGTGTTTTCTTTCTTTATTTCAATTATCTAGTAGTAGAAGCATTCCTCTACTAGGCATTTTTGTTAAACACTTTATTAATTATCTAGTTGCCTTCTTCGCATATCTTGTTTGCATTTCTATTTGCTTATTTTCAGCATTCTTCACTTCCTCTCCCTAATTATTCTAGGCCTCCACTTGCTTAGAGTGAGCTTAGGGAGAGGCTCTACTTGCCACTTTAGAGTAGTTTACTTAATTGGAAGTGTAAACACTTTTCCCGCCATAATTTCGCATGTTGCCTTAGTTCAAAAACAAAAAAAAAATGGTATATTGAAAATTACCAAAAGAAAGTTGAGATATATTCCAAGCAAGAGAATCAATTTTGCAACCATATTGCCTCCTTGGACGACCCTAGATACTTCCCTATCTAGGATTATAAATTTAAGAGCGAAAGCGGATTTACGCGTTACAACGACGTATTTTAACAAACCGCGTAAAATCGCTGTCACTTTTTGGCGCCGTTGCCGGGGAGGCACGGCTTTGCATTAACTCATTTTATCTTGCTTGAAGTGGATCTCATCCCCTTCTCTTTCTTTCTTTTGTGTGTGCAGGAACTACTGCGGGAAGGCGGGAATCTGGAAGCGAGAGCTTAAAGATCCTTTTCTTCCCACGAAAATTCAGGTTGGTTCCTCTTTCTAGTCACATAATTAATTAAAACTACCAAAAATATATTAAACTTGGCTTTCAGGACCCTAAACACTTAAATTAAGTGGAGTGGTGCATTTTAAAATCATTGTTTGCTTGTATGCTTCTTTAGCACCATTCCATTGCAAGTATTGGTGTTCTGTTTTTCGTGTCTAGATTTCTGTCCAGACTTGAAAAATCGATTCCTAACACCACAGGCCTCCTAAAATCATAAAATTTCATAGAGTGATTCCCAATTAAGTTTGGAACATCTGTTCCAAATTTCAGATTAATTGGATTTGTATTTAATTTTTAAAAATTTGTGGATTACAGAGGGGTCACACCCTCTAATCTTCCTGTTTTGCTACTGTCCGCGAATTTTCAGAATTTTTATACTCATCCAATTTTTGTGAAATTTATCTTGTTGGAATCCCTGTGAAATTTTACATATCATATAAAATCATAAAAATTTTCTGAGGTCGGTGGTAATACTGAAAAGTCTACAATACCCACGGGTATTATTTCTGGACTTTGACACCAGTACAATTAAAAATTCAAAACTATTATCAAACAAATTCCTAAAATCTTACAAAAATATTTTCTGGAATCGTTGTTTGATTTTCTTCAAAGTAGTGGTGTTGTTTGACTTGTTTGGACCACTACTTAATTCTGAAAGCTAAAAATAATTCATTGGTAGTTAAATTTCTGTCTCAGGGATAATTGGTTTAGGGTTTCTTCTTTCTCTTTAGAGACTCAATTAAAAGGAAATATACAATCACACATACAACTTGTCTTTCCTTTGATTGTGAACTTTCAAACTTGTTTGAAAACTTAAAGAGAAAAACCCTAAAATTCATTTAATTAAATCACATCCTAAAAGACAAAAATATAAAAAAATTGTGTGACAACTTGATTTTCATTGGAGCCACTCTCCAATTCCTGCACACACACAAAAAAATCAAATAACAGGGCAACAACCCAATAAACGCCCTCCACATTCCGTGTGCACTATAGAATCCTAGACCTAATTAAAATTTGTAGCAACTTGACCCCTAAGGTTTTATCAACTTAGGCTTGCTATTTAGGTCTTAAGTTTTCTTTAGTTAGTACCAATTCTGTCATCTATATCTGGTGTTCAGGCTGAGGGGCCGTGTCAAACGACCAGGCGCAGGTTTGTACAAGCACCTGGGGTTTTCCCTGGGAAACGTTTGGGCCCAAACCTCCCCTTAAGCAACTTGGCTAGATTTGTTGATAGAACGGGTATTCACTATTGACTACTTATTTCCTATATAGACCAAGTCTTAGGTTATTATTAGGGAGTCACAATTAAGTTAGGTCTAGTTTTTGTTTGTTTGAATTGCACACTTTCTCTCATCTCTTTCTCTTCTCCTCCCCTCCCCGTTCTTCCATTTTATGCACGGGCGACGGTCTCAAAATCCGCACTTGGAAGGACCATTTGATTTCGCCCCCACGTAAAAAGACCACTTTTTCTGTCTTCTCCTGAAAAAATGGAAACACAACAAAATAGGTCCACTGACCCTTCCACGTCTACCTCTAACCCCACCTCTAACCCTAATTCTAACCCTTCCACCCAAAACCCAACCACCAGTAACTTCCCACACTTGGAGCTCCCCAATCTTGAGTTGCCCCACAAAAAACATCAAGACCCCCTACCTGATCTTTTAAAATTGATGGCCGATCAGATTAATAAATTAAATTCCAATCAACAAACATTGACTAGGAACATCCAAAACCTAGCCAATCCAAGGCCAAACCCACCACCCCGTCAGCAGCCTGTTGTTCCTCTAAAAGATTTCTATGATCCGTCTTATTATGAGGAACGACCAGGGGTGGTCATACCGGAGGGGGATTTTGAGATCAAGCCAGCCGTCCTGAACCTGATTAAACACTTTCATGGCCTTCCTAGGGAAGACCCTTTCAGCCACCTTGAAGAACTAACTCTTCTTGCACAGACAACCCATTCCCGAAATGTGCAAGAAGACATATGGCTGATGCGGCTTTTTCCATTATCTCTTAAAGATAAGGCCGCTTATTGGTTCAGGACCATTGGCCGACCCATTACAACATGGCCTCAACTCAAGAGTGCCTTCCTCAAGAAATTCTTTCCCATAGGTCGTACCAATTCCTTACGAAGATCTATTACGACCTTTCACCAAAAATCTGGTGAAACTTTCCATGATTCTTGGGAAAGATTTCAAGACCTTTTAAGAAGTTGCCCGCACCACGAGATTCCTTTATGGCAGCTCGTGCAAATCTTCTATCATGGATTAGAAGATCAAATCCGACAATTTGTCGACGCCTCGTGTGGCGGCAACTTCTTAAATAAAGATGCTGAAAGTGCTTATGATCTATTTGAAGAAATGAGTGAAAACTCATTTAACCAAGCTTCCATGAACACATTTTGCAGAACCCAAAACCCGCAGTTTGGTGTTCATGAAATAGGCGCTCAATCTATCCCAGTCACCCAAGACGATCTTCAAATGATCGCTCAGAAACTCGACCAGATGCATATTAGTCAGAAGAAAATTGAGGAAAGACTCGCCACATCAATTCAAGCTCCACGCCCACATCTAACCCAACCTAACTTTCCACGAAGAGAAAATTTGCACAATCTCAACACCACTCCTGCTGATTATTCTGAGGTTGCCCATGATTCACTGGGGAATTTCAATTATCCAGATCTTAACCCCACCCAAAATATTTCTGCCATCCAGGAGCCCTTTAAAAATTCTTCCAATTGGAAAAATTACCCGAACTACTCCTGGAATAATCAAGTTTCCTCCCAACCATATCATTTTAATGGGTATGGGTCGAATCCAAATTTCCATCCTGGGCCATCCCAACAAGATATCAATGCCCAGATGCTACGGACCCTGCAGGATATGCAAACAAAAATGACGGAAGTAACCCGCAACATCACAAATCTGAACAATCAGATTGGGGTTGCTCCCACGCAAAGACCTGTAGGACATCTTCCGTCCCAACCCATACCCAATCCCAATCACCAAGGGAACCATTATATGGGCAGAAATCCACATTATCCAAATCAGCCTCCTCCTAATCCACCTCAGCAGCCGCCCAGGTTCCTGCAATCACAGGCCCCCCCACCTCCTCCAAATAATAATCCGACTGCACATGCAGTTACCTTGAGGAGTGGGAAAACCACCACTGACCCCGAGCCTTCACACGAACCTGATAAGATACCTGTGCAAATTGACTCCCCACCTCCCCATCAGGAAGAAAAAGAAAAACAAAAATCTCAAGACAAGATTCCTGTCCCTTTCCCACAAGCTCTCTACCCCACCACCAACAAAAAAAAGAAATCTGAGCCCACTACAGAAGAACTCATGGAGCTATTTGGGCAAGTTCATATCAATATTCCTCTCCTAGATGCCATCAAATATATACCTGCCTATGCTAAATTTTTGAAGGATATTTGTACTCCTAAAAGGCAGGCTAAAAATCTAGGACAGGTGCATCTTTCAGAGACAGTAAGCTCTGTCATACAGAGTAAGCTGCCTCCTAAGATGAAAGATCCGGGGGCGCCTTTAATTTCTGTAATTATTGATGAAACTACATTTAATCGCGCCCTCCTTGATCTTGGTGCCTCTGTAAATATTATTCCCACAAGCTTATTCGAAGAATTTCAGATCGGTGAATTAAAACCCGTCGAGGTTACCCTGCAATTAGCTGACCGATCTACAATCAAACCTCGTGGGATTGTCGAGGATGTATTAGTCAAGGTCCAGAATTGTGTCTTCCCTGCAGACTTTCTGGTTCTTGACATTGAGGCACCCGAATCATTACTGGACTCCCCGATAATCCTTGGACGCCCATTTTTGGCTACTGCAAAGGCAAATATCAATTGCCACACAGGCAAAATGGATATCAACTGTGCAGGCCAAACTATCACCTTAGATATTTTTAAATCCTCCAGGAGATTCCATGATGATAACTTCTTTGAGGACTCAGATACTGAAATTTCTAATATGGTGGAGGAGACAATGTTAATAGATACCCTTACCGACCACAGTTTTTTTGAGGACTCTGATTCAGACTCAGTGGTCGGCGAGATCTGTGATCCGGAAACTTGTCTTGACTCCAAATTTGTTCCTGATACCCCCCCTAACCCACCCACTATTCACGCACCTAATTTTTCCACACTAACTCACCATTCCTTCCCCGACCCCTTTCTTACGGACCTGCCACCAACCCCGCCCGAGTTTGGCACCCAACCTGAATTAAAACCATGGCCAGACTCAGGCCACACTTATCAATTTCCATCTCACTTTGATCCCAATATTATTTCTAATCAATTTTCTAGGGATCTAGACGAAGACAATTTTTTTGCGGGCATCCAAGTGTCCAATTATTTACATGATTTTCCATCTTCTGTGCATACCTTCACGCCCGGCTGAATGGCGTAAAAGATAGCACTGGATGGGAGGTAACCCATCATTTTTTTTCTTGCTTTCCTTTTTTCTTCTTTTTCCAGGTTTTATTCATCCTAAACCTGACCGTTCTTCACTAAGGTGATTCCTTTTCCCTCCTAATGCATGAGGACATGGCATATCTTAAGCATGGGGGGGTGTTTTTAAATTTTTACGATCGATTTAGGATGTTTAAAACCTAAAAACATGCAATTTTCTTTAATTTATTTCCTGCTTGCATACCCAAAATAAATAAATATATATATATATATATATATGGAAAACTTTTTGAGGAAAAATTTTGAAATCGGGACTACGGTCGAAAAATTCACTTCTGGTACAATGGGATTTAATCTTTAACAAACTAAGGATGAGGATATGGATCTGATCATTAGAATTCCAGGGTCTATTTTAGACTAGATCAGATATCCTTCTCTAAAATTCCACCTGAACTCATGATAGTTCAGGTGACTTGATCCTATTTTGTAATATGGAAAGTATTTGACTTAGTTTTTGATTCAAAAACCTGTGGTTCTTGAGAAACTTCTTGTGTCAATTTTCACACACAAGCCAACACTTAAAAATAACTAAAAATTTGAAAAAACTCCCTTGTTTGGATTTAGTAAAAGTCTGAAGCAGATCATTGGTTTGAGTTCCCACCGTCGAGAAGAAGGAAAAAAACCTTCTTTGAGGACACGATGTCAACATGTTACTGCCTCGGTGCTGCTCTATATCTATATTTCATATCTTTAGACAGAGCATTAAAGCGCATTTCAGCAGCTCAAGTGTCTTGGACGGTGCTCTACCTATAGCGTCGGAGCAAGAGCTTGAGTTTGCTTGGAGCGCCCCTTTTCACCGCATCGTGTTTTGGGGTTGTGAGCTCCTGGGTGGTGTCATGGACAGTGCTATCCCGAAGTACTGGTGCCAGAGCCCCCTCGAGGAATGGTAACGGGAATGATGATACCGACACATCTGTTGTAAGACTAAGCTAAAAATAAGCATGGGGGAGAGAAAAAAAAAAAAAAAATAATAATAATAACACGTCCTTATAGAGGTTGGCTTTTCACAAGCACAGACACAAGGTTTTAAAGGAATTTGCAAGTTGCGAATCAGATTCACGAGCCAGAAAAATCCTAAAAACAAACATTTCAAGTCATCTGAATTAACAAGGGGTTAATTTGTGAATTTTCTGAGGATATATTGATCCCGTTCTATCTAATGGTTGGATCCAAAAACAAATCCTGATGTTTATCTTCAACAAATCCCGTATCTCCTGTGTTTTAATCTACCAAGGTCCCTTAATCTCTTTTTCTCCTCAAAAGTAAAAAAAAAAATAGATTTCCCAAAAATTCCGTTTTCCAAAAAAGTTAATGTTTTGCTAAGAGACTAGCAAAAGATAAGCATGGGGGTGTGATAAACGCCAGTTTATCATCATTTTTATGCTTTAAAACTAACCTAGCTCTTAGGATTTTACTCTGCAAATGGGTTTTTGGGCTGCATTTAGGCATAAATTAGGATAGGCATGCATTGCATTTTTTATTGTCATTTTAATGAGTTTTTGTGAGTGTTAGGGATGTACAGATGCACAGATCCCTAAAACCCTAGCACTCAAGAAGGCAATTGGTGAAGGAGAAGCCCAGACTAGCTGGAACTCAGCCTAATCCAGCTCACCTCAGCTTGATCCAGCTCACCTCAGCTTGATCTAGCTCACCGTAGCTGGAACCTAGCTTACTTGAACTAGGGTTAGCTCATCCCAGCTCCATTCAGCTAATCTCAGCTGGATGGCAGCTCAAGAGAGTTCACCTTAGCTCACCCTAGCTCAAGTCAGCTCAGATCCAGCTCAACTTAGCTGAGTCTAGCTCATCTCAGCTCCCACTAGTTCACAGGGAGCTCTAGCTAGCTCAGCTGAGTTGACAGGAGTTCACCCCAGCTCAGATCCAGCTACATTCAGCTCCACTCAACTCCAGCCAGTTGAAGAATAATTCATCTCAGCTCAGGAAGCTCAAGTCCAGCTCCCGGGGACTCAGCTTAGCTCAACTCAGTTGAGCTAAGCTACCTTAGCTGCCTCAACCAGCTTGATTCTCCTCGGGAGCACCAGACCTAGCTCACCTCAGCTCATTTTGGTAGAAGCTAGCTCACTTTAGCTTGGCTTAGCAACTAGCAAAGAACTAGCAAGCTAAGCCAGCTAGAGTAGCCCCATGCCAGCCTCTTCAGCAGCAGCCAGCTCTAGCTCCAGCTCCAGACTTCTCCTCCTCAGCTCTTCTCCCTGAAAACCCTAGCTCCAAATGCCTCCAACTCTACTCCCTACTAGCTAAGCTAGCTAAGCTGCTTAACTTAGCTAGTCCACCTCCATGGCACCAAAACCTATTACCCTACTACCTACGCTCCAGCAAAAAGACCACCTACTCCTACTTTATTTTGGTGCCAACTATCCCTTCCATCACCACCCTACATCCACCATCAAAGCCCATCTCCACCCTCCATTTTTTCCCTCCAAAATTGCCTTCTAGAAGGTATTTTTGGAGGGAAAACCAAGGCACCTCTTCATTTCCCTCCCATTTTTCCCTCCAAAAATAACCAAGCACCCCTTCATTTCCCTCCAAAAACACCATAACCACCCCCCCTTCCCATCCTATAAATACCCTACCCTACCACCACATAATTCCCATCCTCCATTAGTATATTTTCTACCTAAACCACCTATACCTACGGCCAAGAAGAAGGAGTAGAGAAGGAGATTAAAGGGGCACATCACCAGCCCTTTTGGTGCCTTCTTCTCCCCACTCTCTTCAACTTGAGCCACGCCAAGGAGGAGGACTCTCCCACTTCAAGGAGAACGGCCAGGAAAAGGAGAAAAGCTTAGGGTGGACGTCCACCCTTGGAGAGAAACTTAGGGCACGCCCCCTTAGGGCTTGCCTTGGAGGTCATCACCTTGGCGGAGTTCTGCAAGGAAGGAGTTGAAGGATTCTTTTCAAGCTTGGGAGCCACCAACCTTGGAGCAAGAAGCCCTCTTCTTCACCATCTATTTAGAGGATTTGTGTTTTCTTTCTTTATTTCAATTATCTAGTAGTAGAAGCATTCCTCTACTAGGCATTTTTGTTAAACACTTTATTAATTATCTAGTTGCCTTCTTCGCATATCTTGTTTGCATTTCTATTTGCTTATTTTCAGCATTCTTCACTTCCTCTCCCTAATTATTCTAGGCCTCCACTTGCTTAGAGTGAGCTTAGGGAGAGGCTCTACTTGCCACTTTAGAGTAGTTTACTTAATTGGAAGTGTAAACACTTTTCCCGCCATAATTTCGCATGTTGCCTTAGTTCAAAAACAAAAAAAAAATGGTATATTGAAAATTACCAAAAGAAAGTTGAGATATATTCCAAGCAAGAGAATCAATTTTGCAACCATATTGCCTCCTTGGACGACCCTAGATACTTCCCTATCTAGGATTATAAATTTAAGAGCGAAAGCGGATTTACGCGTTACAACGACGTATTTTAACAAACCGCGTGAAATCGCTGTCACTTTCCCCCAACTATTTTACTTGATTACC
Source organism: Thalassia testudinum (assembly GCA_037157565.1). NCBI lineage: Eukaryota > Viridiplantae > Streptophyta > Magnoliopsida > Alismatales > Hydrocharitaceae > Thalassia > Thalassia testudinum. The sequence goes on from JAZHRO010000080.1 coordinate 4,788,684, forward strand.
CCTCGACAGTACCTAACCGCCTTCATCTTCCTCGCCTCCGACCGCACTCCGGCGAGCCGCCCACACCACTCCGCCACTCCACACGGCTCGCCAACCACCTCATGAGCTCCGCCTCACCACCAGGAACTCGCTCCACCCCACAACTGCCACTCAAGACCTCCATAACCACCCCCCGAACAACCCACCATCTCCGGCCACAGGTTGACCTAGGCGCGCACGCCTAGGCCGACCGACAACCTGCAGCATCACCCACCGCCTTCGCCGTGCTACGGCGAAGGTTTCCAGCTATTCTGATTGGGCCAATAGGCCGTTCTGTGGAATCTCAGGTGAACGCCCCGGCCGCCATTAACAGTCGAAGCAGCAGGAAGCTTGGAGCAGCAGCAGGCGTCAGGCTTCCCAGGCGGCAGGTGCAGCAGGCTCTCGCAAGTGTCGCGAGGTGACTGAGTTCAGCGAGGAGCACCAGCAGGGCCTTCAGCGTGGGCAATTGCACACGAGAGTCTGCGGGCGCACGTGAGGGAAGGAAGAAACCTTTAGTCCCACATCGTGGGATTACAAACTTCAGGAACACTATAAATTGTTTTTGTGATATACTCTTATCGCCTCAGTAAGCACAGGGGTGAGGTCCCTCTCTGACCCCACCCGCCTCGTTCGCGGCCTGACCACGCGGACTTGGCGGATCCGACCCGACCTAGACCTACGCACTCTTTGCGCATCACACCACCTTCAGGTGCACCTGGTCCCGGGTACGATCCGACCCGATTATGCTTGTGGCTCTGGGAGAGCAGCTCAGAGTGAATTGCTTGAGAGAGAGAGACGCGCGGGTAGAGGGAGAAGGGTTAGGTTTTGCTCCTGTGCAAGCAGGCTGATCGCAGGAGAAGGACTTGGCCGCTGCAGAAGAAGGAAAAGCAAGTCAAAGAAGAAGACAGAAGAAGAAGAAAGAAGCCTTTGCAGGAGAAGGAAAGCAGAAAAGATTAGAAGTCTTCGCAGAGAAGAAGAAGGACAAGTGAAGATTGCAAAGAGATCAGAAAGGCAAAGCAGAAGAAGGAAAGATACAGAAGCAGAAAGGAGAAGAAGGAAGAAAGAAAGAAAGATCACATTTAAGACGGCTGATACATAAATCAGATGTCTAATTCTACTTTTTCAATCAATTATATTTGCATTTAACAGTTGTATTCTTGGGTTTTACAAAGTACTGAGATTGCTCCCTGTGTTCGACCTCGGATACTCCGATTTTCGAGTAATAAAAATCTTTATTTGTTTTGAATGCTTTAGCGGGTATATTACAACGCGATATTATCTTTTAACAAACCGCACAAAAGCGCGATAACATTTTGGCACCGTTGCCGGGGAGCAACAGGCACTTTTAAAACTTTTGAGTACAACTTTTCTATCTAATATCTGACTTGACTTCTCTCTTTTTCTATGTTCATTCAGGGAAAGCAAAACAAAAAGGAAAGAATAGCAACTACACAACAGACTCTCCAAGGAACAGGTAATCTCCATAAGCCCTCTCTCTTAACCCTCTCACAATCTAAAAAAGGAAAAAAGAGGGAAATCAACTTAGGGCTACCTGTCTCATATTTAGTAACTCATCAAGTTGCCTGATTTTCATTTCAACATATTTTTATCTGTTCATCCAACTAAGGCAACTAGGGCTAAAACTTTCTTGATTGAGCCCTAGGTGCTAATTTCTACGGCAACTAAATTGGACCCACTAGAGCCAAGTTAGGGATTGCAAAGCTAGGGTTTTTAGAGACACATCTTCTCTAAAACAAAGAAACAAACTTTCCAAAAAGAGGTGTGCCTAAACCGTGTTTGAAAAGATTTATACAAGAGGAACCCTAAGCAAATCAGGCTGATAATCCATTTGAACCATAAAAGGAAGGACCTAAAAGCTCTCAAAGGAACAAGAGGTGAAGTTGATCCCTCGGGTCAACCAACCTTAATATTAGGTCACTTTTGCACTCAAAATACTTAAAAGTTCAAGTGGAACATTAAGCACCTTGATCTTAAAATAAAAAAAGTAGACTTAAGAGGTCAAGATCCCCATTCTGGTTTACCTGGAACCGCAGTGACAAGAGAGGTCGGGTGGGGGAAACCCTGTAACCCGTGGGGATGCTCTACCGTGTAGGGGTCTTTGCGGGACTCTCCCTCTCTGGCTGCCCAGGTATTTCTCAGGTGGACGATCTTCTGATCCAGGGGTCCATCTGCCCCGAACCTCTATAGTCACCCAACAATTCTTGGGTGTCTTGATTGGTCCAGCACCTTCTAATCTCATCACATCTTTCGGTGCATGTTCGGTAGGAGGTCCTTAAGACCACCTTTAAGACCTCCCTTAGAAATTCATTCTCGTCGAGGCCAAGCCTCGACGCCCTTGTTTGTGTAGCAACCCCGCCACATAAATCTTTCATCTGACTCAGACCCTGATTCTCCTTCTTCTCCCATCATGGCACAACCCATTGAAGAGGAGAATAATCTTGAACACCAACTTCAACGCTTGAACGATCTCTTTCAGAACTTTGTAAACCCACTGCAGCGACCCATGATGCGAGATCACTATAATCCTGCTGCGGTGGCAATCGAACCCCGAGTACGAATCCCAATTGGAGGACCCGATTCCGATCTGAAGCCCAATATGATTCATGCCATATCGAAGTTCCATGGGCTTAACTCTGAGGATCCATTCCAACACATTAAACAACTCAAGCATTTGACCCAAACCTTCGGGTCAGATGTACAAAACCGGGATATCCTACTCATGAAAATGTTTTCGTTCTCCCTCTTAGACAAGGCTGCACACTGGTACCAGACTCAGACCCGCCCAATCAACACATGGGAAGAATTACAGTCCGAATTTTTGAAAAAAATCTTCCCTGTTGGCCGGACAAATGCCTTGCGCCAGCAGATCACTCATTTCACTCAACAACCGGGAGAACCTCTTCACGAAGCTTGGGATCGATTCCTAGATCTCATGCGAAAGTGCCCCCATCACGGAGTTCCTAAGTGGGAACAAGTCCAGTCTTTTTACCAGGGACTCCATGAGGATATTCGTCTATTCGTCAATGCAACATGTGGAGGAAACATCATGGGCCAACACGAGGACACGGTGTGGGAGATTCTCGAAAACATGTGCGAGAACTCCATAAACAATGACTCCTTGGGCTTATTCGACAGGACGAATGCCCGTGCATCGACGAATCTAAGAGGGACACATGAGACGCAGGACCTGTCCACTTCTGTCGACCTGGAACTGATGGCCAGTCGGTTGGACAAGGTCTCTATCATAGAAAAGAAGGTGGACGAGCTAACTCGACATTTGCAGCAAGCCACCTCTGCACAAAACTCTTTTGCACGATCTCCTCTGGCAAGGGAAACAGTGCAAAACATCTATCACCAACCTGCCAAGGGGATGGACCCATATCCACCCCCGTCTACCTCTCGGACCGGAGTGACCTCCGATCCCTTCTATTCGAGTTGGGGGAACTCTGAACCCTCGTATTCTGACTTTCCTGAGGTTCCTCAGAACTGCGAGGACCTCAACGCCATCCAGAATGACCCATACTCCAATACCTACAACCCTGGATGGCAAAATCATCCTAACTTTCAGTGGGCAGGAAATTCTCAAAAACCACCATATCAACCCCGCCCACAAGCTCCTCGTCCATATCAACCGCCTCAGCCTAGACCCAATCCCACCTACCAATCCGGGCAAAATCAGGATCAACTGACTCTTATCCTTCAAACACTGGCTGACATTCAAAAGACAAATGCGGCAATGCAAAAACAGCACAAGGACGAGTTCATAGAGGTTCGCAACCAACTGGCCCAGATGGCAAATTCCCGCCAACCTGGCACCCTTCCTTCGCAACCTCTGCCCAACCTAAATAACGTACCGACCCAGAGGCGCGTTATGAATCCGAATCCAGGCCACGCACATTTGATTTATCAGGCCCCTGCTACTCCATCACCAGACGGGATGGAGGCTTCAACATCTTATGCAGGATTGCAGCAGCAGCCACCCCTCCTACCTAACCCAAACCAAAATCAGGCCGGATTAAACTCTGTAACAACACGTAGTGGTAAAACAACACAAGACTCACATTATTCGAACCACTCCAAGCCTGATAATCGCCAAGACCCTAGGGTAGTCATCCAAGATACTACTGTCCCAGATCAAGAACCTGGACCTATCTTAGAGGAACCAACTAGGATCCCATTTCCTGAGCCCTTGACCAAAGGAAAAAGGACAACCAAACCTGTGGCTCCTGAGGAGGATCTTGTCAAGCTCTTTGAACAGGTCCAGATAAACATCCCGTTGATGGATGCAATCCGCCACATACCGGCTTACGCAAGGTTCTTGAAAGACATATGTACACATAAACGTAAGCCGCGAACCAAGGATGGGAACCCAATCGTACTATCAGAGCAAGCCAGCTCTGTCATCTTGAGCAAACTCCCACCTAAGGCTAAAGACCCAGGAACTCCCTTGATTTCTTGTAAAATTGGTGAAACCCAACTTGATAGAGCCCTACTAGACCTAGGTGCCTCCATAAATTTAATACCTACATCCCTCCTTGACCACCTTGAAGAATCTGAACTTAAAACCACTGAGGTGACATTGCAGTTAGCCGATCGATCCATCAAGTCACCCAAAGGAATACTCGAGGATGTCATTGTTAGGGTACGAGATTTTTATTTCCCAGTGGACTTCATAGTACTGGACATGGATGCACCTAAGAACCCAAGGGACACACCAATCATATTAGGGAGACCCTTTTTGGCCACTGCTAGGGCCAATATAAACTGCGAAGAGGGCCAGATAGAATTAAAATTTGGGAATCAAAATCTGAAGATTGACATTTTCAAGGCCCATCAAGGGATTAATTGCGGGGTGATAGAGGAAATTTGTGATGTCGAAACCGTGGTTGAAGAACTGCATATAGAGGACAACCGGATTATTCCTGATCAACCACTAGAGAATCAAAAACCGCTAACAGAAGAGTGCGGACATGATCTAGACACACCTATGACTCCTACCATTGCTCCCGATACAAACCCCGAACCACCCGCTGCTGCTGACAATCCTGTCATGGAACTCAAGCCTCTTCCTGAACATCTAAAATACGTCTTTTTGGATTCAAATCAGAGGTTTCCTGTGATTATCAATTCTCGACTCACACCTGACCAGGAACTCCATTTGATTTCTGTTCTCCAACAACATCGTAGAGCCATTGGATGGACTCTAGATGATTTGACTGGTATAAGCCCTTCATAGTGCACACATCGAATCTACACGGAGGAAGGCTCATGACCTTCAAGAGAAATGCAAAGACACCTAAACCCTAACCTACAGGAGGTCGTGAAAAAGGAGATCATTAAGTGGTTAGATGCAGGAATCATCTACCCGATCTCCGACAGTCGTTGGGTGAGTCCAACACAAGTGGTACCTAAGAAGGCAGGACTTACCATCATCACGACTGAAACCGGGGAAGTCATTCCTACCCGAATAGCTAATTCGTGGAGAGTCTGCATTGATTACAGAAGACTAAATTCCTCCACAAAGAAGGATCATTTCCCACTACCATTTATTGATCAGATCCTCGAGAAACTAGTGGGAAATAAATTCTTCTGCTTTCTTGACGGGTACTCCAGTTACAATCAGGTGGCAATCCATCCAGAGTACCAAGAAAAAACCACATTCACCTGCCCCTTCGGGACGTACGCGTTCCAAAGGATGCCATTCGGTCTCTGCAATGCACCTGCAACTTTTCAGCGGTGCATGCTTGCCATATTCTCAGATATGGTAGGTGATTATCTGGAAGTCTTCATGGATGACTTTTCAGTTTTTGGACAATCATTTGACGGTTGCCTCCAACACTTGGTCCATATACTCAGGCGGTGCATTGAGGTGAATTTGGTTCTTTCCTGGGAAAAGAGCCATTTCATGGTGCCTAAGGGAATTGTCCTGGGACATTTAATCTCAGAGAAAGGCATCCAAGTGGATCGAGCTAAGGTTAACCTGATTTCCAAGCTCCCTATGCCTAGCTAGATTAAGGACATCCGATCTTTTTTGGGGCACGTCGGTTTCTACCAACAATTCATCCCTGATTTCTCCAAGATCGCGCGCCCCCTGACCAATCTTCTCTCCAAGGATGTGCCTTTCAAAATTTCCAAGGAATGCACTCAAGCATTTGAAATCCTACGTGACCGAGTCACCCAAGCCCCAATCCTACAGTCCCCTGATTGGTCTCAACCCTTTGAGATCATGTGCGATGCATCTGACTTTGCGGTAGGAGCAGTTTTGGGGCAGAAAATTGACGGGATACCTGTGGTCATTTACTACGCCAGCAAAACACTAGATGAGGCTCAGCGTAACTATACGGTTACTGAGAAAGAGCTGCTGGCCGTAGTATTTGCCCTGGAAAAATTCAGATCATACCTTCTGGGTTCCCGTATTATCATATACTCGGATCACATAGCTGTAAGGCATCTCCTTGCCAAGAAGGATGCGAAACCTCGACTAATCCGCTGGATCTTGCTGTTGCAAGAATTTGACCTCGAGATTCGTGACAAGGTGGGAAAGCACAATGTGGTAGCTGATCACTTGTCCCGCCTTCCTTCTGAAATTATTGATCCTTCCGGACCTATTACAGAACATTTCCCTGATGAGCACCTCCTGACTATCAGTACAAGTCTTCCATGGTTCGCCGATATAGTTAATTACCTGGCATCACATCAGATTCCGCCCGATTGGTCGAAGGCCAAAAAGGACAAATTACGTTCCGATGCCAAGTATTACCTATGGGAAGACCCGTATCTTTTCCGCATTGGTGCTGATCAGATAATCCGACGGTGCGTCACGGAAGTGGAAATCAAAGACATACTCTCATTCTGCCATGACCAGGCATGCGGTGGACATTTTTCTGGACATAAAATCGCATCGAAAGTCCTCCAGTGTGGCTTCTACTGGCCCACAATTTTCAAGGATGCATACGATCACTGTAAGGTATGTTCCCGTTGCCAGACTCTGGGCAACATGAGCCATAGAGACATGATGCCTCTACAGCCGATCTTGGTATGCGAAATTTTCGATATTTGGGGGATTGATTTCATGGGACCCTTTCCGAACTCGGATGGCTTCGAATACATCTTACTCGCAGTTGACTATGTGTCCAAGTGGATAGAAGCCATTCCAACCCGAACCAACAATCATAAAGTTGTTATAAAATTCCTCCATCAAAACATTTTCTCAAGGTTCGGGACTCCGCGTGCTATAATTTCCGACGGAGGGACCCATTTTACGAACGCTCAGTTCAGGTCACTGATGACCAAATACGGGGTGTCACACCGAATCTCTACTCCTTACCACCCCCAAACTAATGGTCTAGCTGAGCTATCTAACCGAGAGATCAAGAAGATCCTTCAGGTTACTGTTCGACCTGATAGAAAAGATTGGTCTTCTCGGCTTCCGGAAGCATTGTGGGCCTATAGGACCGCCCACAAGACCCAATTAGGAATGTCTCCCTTCAGACTAGTGTACGGGAAGGCATGTCACCTCCCCGTCGAATTGGAACATAAAGCCTATTGGGTAGTACGGACCTGTAATCTCGACCTTTCTAAGGCTGGAACCCACAGAAGACTCCAAATGAGCGAGATCGATGAATTACGCCACGACGCGTATGAGAACTCACGAATTTACAAAGAACAGGTTAAAGCTTTTCACGACAAACACATTTCTAGAAAGGTCTTTCATCCTGGTCAAAAAGTTTTACTCTTTGATGCCCGACTAAAACTATTCCCAGGAAAGCTAAGATCCAAGTGGGTCGGACCCTACCTAGTCCGCCAAATCTTCGGAAATGGAGCTATTGAAATCAGCCCACTCAGCCACGATTCTGAACCCTTTGTCGTGAATGGGCAGAGACTCAAGCCGTTCATTGACATGACCGATATAGATTTGACTGAGTCATCTTTTACCCTCCATTCCTCTTGAGCTCATTGCGCCCAGCCGATGGCATAAAACTCAGCGCTTAACGGGAGGCAACCTGTCATTCTTTGAAAAACCCGAAACCGTTTCTGACATCTCTATGCGGAACTCATATTGCACTTTAGGGTTCATTCATTAGAACAGCCGACTTCACCTCAGGTATACCTACCCGAGGTTAGAAATCGATCGCAACAAGTCGCTTCGACCCATTCACTCACCACACACCTGTCCTAATACATGAACTAAGTTGAATTAGAACCCACCTAATTTATAATGGGGACATTGCAAATCTTAGGCATGGGGGGTATGAAAGTGCAAAATGTCAGAAAATTCATATCAAGAAGGGGTTTCACAAAAAAAAAAAAGAGAGACTTGATAGAGGGGAGGAACAATTCAGGGTCATACAAATGAGAGGAGGAAAAGAAGAAAAAAATGACAAAAAGGAGCACAAAATGAAAATGAAAAGAAATAGTCATTAGTAAAAGATTAAGGGGTTAACTGAAGTTCTAGACCGAATCAAGAAAAAGAAAAGAAAAGTGCTACGGAGATATAATAAGAGATTAGCAGGAATGCTGGTCTTAGGCTTTTTGGGCTAGTACCTTTAGCTTAAAAATTCACGTATCCGTTAAAATCTGGATAATCCTCAAGTGGTTGAGGAAAATGTGAAGCTTGAGTATTAGGTCTAAGGCTTAGGAAGTATTCAGCCTCGTTAATTGACCACCGATTTGCGGGATTCGGTAACCTAAGCACCCAAATTCACACACAGTCTGGTTCAGTGCGCATAAACATCCAAATCATGCGAAAAGCGTTTAATATTCTGAAAATTCACCTATATTAGGAGCGGCCAATCAACACAAGTTGATTTGGACGAGTTCCCGGTGCGGAGAAGCGGGAAATTCCCCTCGAAGATGCGTAACAACATATCATCTCCTCGGTGCTTGTCTCTTAGGATATTTAAATATCCTACTGGGGGCATGTAAGCACTCTGCTGGTTCAGATACCATGGGTGGCATTATCACGAAATGTCAATCGCCAGGGTCTGAATTCGGCCACGGAACGCCATGGGTGGGATTATCTCGAAATCTCGAAAGCCAGGGTTCTGGGGGTTGCCATGGGCGGGATTATCTCGAAATCTCGAAAGCCAGGGACCCTTGAGGATTGATGATGGGGACGAGGAATCTGATACAGACCATGTTGAGAAGCTAATCCGAAGCTAGAAATAAAAAGAAAGAGAGAGAAAAGCTCTCCAAACAAATAAATCCTCTATCTCTCTCCTACAAAAAAAAAACGCACTGCAAACTGAACTTAGGCTAAAAATATCTCAAGCACGGGTGCTTTAACCGCAGAGTCCAACAAACCCTAGGTTAGTTTCTGTGGGCCGTAGAAACCTTTGCGGAGGACTGAGGCTAAAGCAGAACAGGTCCGGATTTTGGTTGGTACTTGAGTACCTCTAGGCCTATTGTCGGCATTCCCACCTAATCACAAAAGAAAAGGAGAAGCACTTAGCATTGTTGACAGACACTCAGGGTCTAGAATGGAAGTTGAAACTTTGAAATTTTGCTAAGGGACTAGCAAAAGCTAGGCATGGGGGTATGATGAGAGCCTCATCATGAGCCATAACTAGCTCATTTTGACCCAATAAAGAAGATAAAAGCTCCTACATAACCTAGAAGAAGGCCTAACTGAAGGAACAAGTGCTCTGAGAAGAAAACATGAAATAAAGGTTAAAACTACAATTTTACCATTGCAGTACATAAACAGGATTTCTCAGAGGCAAAACATAGGTCAAATGGTCTAAATGAGATAAAAAGTGGGTTGAGTCAATCAGAAATGGGTTCATGTGCAATCTAAGAACTAAATGACACTTGGTAACCCTAGAACAGACCCGCTTAAATTAACAAGGTTACGGTCAGAACAAAAAGCAAGTAAACCCTCTACAAATCATGGAAAAACATACTCTAGGGTTTAGAACACTTAATTTGGCCTTTGGAACCTAGTTTGACCTAGATTAGGGTCCTAGCTCTTCAATTAACCTAATTTGGGTTTTTACGCAAAATATCCAGTCAAACGAGGTCAAACCTAAAATCCAACTTCACCATTGGATTCCTTAGATCAAAATTAGGTTTGTACCAAAATTTGGACCTAAAGAGAGGTCATCTTGACCTACTTTGCAATTTAGTACACCCAAATCACAAATTGGTCCCTATCTTTTGAATACCGTTGCAGAGAACCCCCTAGGTTCTTCGCCTCCTTTGCAAACCGGTCCTGCCGCCATTGCTAGGGCAGAACCGAGCTCCGGCGAGGTTCGGAGAGGGATTGCTCTCTAATCCCTCAGAGATTCCCTCCCAGAAATGGAAGGAGGATTCTCTGAGGAATTCCCTTCCTTATAAAGTCAATTACAATCGCTGGTGTGAACCCAATCTCTCGTGCGAACGCACGAGAGATTTGGGTATCCTAACTCCTTTCCATCTCCGGCGACCAACCTCAGGCAATTACGTGCCCTTCACGCCCTGCACACCCAGTCCAGCGCCTATATAAGAACCCACAACTCCGGCCGAAGAGGCTAAGCTTGATTTTGACGGAGATCCCTTCCATATTCCTCCCTCTCCCATCTCTGGCCAAACGACCCACAAGCTCCGGCGACCTCCTCCCCTCCTTCTCGTCGCTCTGCTGCCATACCAGCAGCAGAGTCCTCTCCGCCGCTTCCTCCCGCGTCGTGCCGTACCCCGCGCGTGCGCTTCTGACCTCGTCTTCGTTGCCGCTTCCTCCCTCAGGGTCTTTCTTCCCCTACGACGGCAGTTACGAGCCGTCCTCTCCGCCGCCTTCCTTCCTTCCAGACAATCACAGATACGTTCTCCATCCTCTCCTCTCTCCTTTCCCCCAACTATTTTACTTGATTACCCCTCGACAGTACCTAACCGCCTTCATCTTCCTCGCCTCCGACCGCACTCCGACGAGTCGCCCACACCACTCCGCCACTCCACACGGCTCGCCAACCACCTCATGAGCTCCGCCTCACCACCAGGAACTCGCTCCACCCCACAACTGCCACTCCAGACCTCCATAACCACCCCCCGAACAACCCACCATCTCCGGCCACAGGTTGACCTAGGCGCGCATGCCTAGGCCGACCGACAACCTGCAGCATCACCCACCGCCTTCACCGTGCTACGGGGAAGGTTTCCAGCTATTCTGATTGGGCCAATAGGCCGTTCTGTGGAATCTCAGGTGAACGCCCCGGCCGCCATTAACAGCCGAAGCAGTAGGAAGCTTGGAGCAGCAGCAGGCGTCAGGCTTCCCAGGCGGCAGGTGCAGCCAGCTCTCGCAAGTGTCGCGAGGTGACTGAGTTCAGCGAGGAGCACCAGCAGGGCCTTCAGCGTGGGCAATTGCACACGAGAGTCTACGGGCGCGCGTGAGGGAAGGACGAAACCTTTAGTCCCACATCGTGGGATTACAAACTTCAGGAACACTATAAATTGTTTTTGTGATATACTCTTATCGCCTCAGTAAGCACAGGGGTGAGGTCCCTCACTGACCCCACCCGCCTCATCCGCAGGCTGACCACGCGGACTTGGCAGATCCGACCCGACCTAGACCTACGCACTCCTCGCGCATCACACCACCTTCAGGTGCGCTTGGTCCCGGGTACGATCCGACCCGATTATGCTTGTGGCTCTGGGAGAGCAGCTCAGAGTGAATTGCTTGAGAGAGAGAGACGCGCGGGTAGAGGGAGAAGGGTTAGGTTTTGCTCCTATGCAGGCAGGCTGATCGCAAGAGAAGGACTTGGCCGCTGCAGAAGAAGGAAAAGCAAGCCAAAGAAGAAGACAGAAGAAGAAGAAAGAAGCCTTCGCAGGAGAAGGAAAGCAGAAAAGATTAGAAGTCTTCGCAGAGAAGAAGAAGAAGGACAAGTGAAGATTGCAAAGAGATCAGAAAGGCAAAGCAGAAGAAGGAAAGATACAGAAGCAGAAAGGAGAAGAAGGAAGAAAGAAAGAAAGATCACATTTAAGACGGCTGATACATAAATCAGACGTCTAATTCTACTTTTTCAATCAATTATATTTGCATTTAACAGTTGTATTCTTGGGTTATACAAAGTACTGAGATTGCTCCCTGTGTTCGACCTCGGATACTCCGATTTTCGAGTAATAAAAATCTTTATTTGTTTTGAACGCTTTAGCGGCTATATTACAACGCGATATTATCTTTTAACAAACCACACAAAAGCGTGATAACAATGGCCATCATACAACACTAAAATGTTGCTGGTGCATTGTAGAGGCCAAAGGGCATCCGCTTGAAAGCGAATGTTCCAAAGGGGCATGTGAATGTAGCCTTGTCTTGATCTTTCGGGCTAATCGCTACTTGATTATACTCAGAGTATCCATCCAGAAAGCAAAAGAAACTACGTCCAGCTAACCGTTCCAAGATTTGATAAATGAAAGGCAAAGGAAAGTGATCCTTCTAGGTAGCCATGTTCAGTTTTCTATAGTCAATGCAGACCCGCTAAGATGTCGCAGTGCGGATCGGGATGGATTCGCCTTTTTCATTTTTCACTACGGTGAGTCCTACTTTCTTGGGCACTATCTGGATCAAACTCACCCATTGGCTGTCAGAGATTGGGTATACAATACCTGCATCCAGCCATTTGATGATCTCCTTCTTAACAACCTCTAGCATGTTCGACTTTAGCCATCTTTGAGGTTGTCTCGAGGGTTTCACCCCCTCATCCGTGTAAATGTGATGAGTGCAATACGAGGGGCGAATACCATGGAGATCAGTAATTCTCCACCCTATAGCAGCCCTGTGGTCTTATAGCATAGAAATCAATTGATGCTCCTGTTCTTGGGTTAAGTGGGCACTAATAATGGCTGGGTATGTCTCGCTTTCACCCAAGAGCACATACTTAAGTGAGTCAGGTAAGGGCTTCAATTCAATCATGGGTGGGTCAGAGTCAGAAATGGTAATAGGAGGAGCAAACTCGAAGGTGGGAATCTACTGATCCGTGTGCATGTGAATTCTTGTTGATTCACTTCCTGTGAGATAATCGGTTGTGACTACGTTAACGGGAAATCCATTAGCTGTGGTCACGTCTTCCTGCAACAACAGGGGCAATTCAGTAGTGTGTGGATCAGGATAGCTAGAGTCAGGGGTGTTGTGGTCAGAAACACACCCTAAACAGTCGGATCCTCAGGGAGATATGTGTAGTGCAGTGGTCACAGTCCCGTGTGGATCGAGGTCCAAGAACCCTGATAGTGCAGATGAATGAGACATTGGGTCGTCACAAAGGAGACCAATGTTACCACATTATGCCGAATCTTCATCTTCACCATCCTCCTCTATGCGATCATAATCAAAATTTCTTGATGCCTTGAATATGTCAAGTCGAAGTCACTCATTACCTAGGTCTATCTCCATACACCTGGATGCACAATCAATGTTTGCTCGGGCTGTCGCTAGAAATGGGTGACCCAAAATGATTGGTGCATCTCGGAGATTAGGAGGAACCTCCATATCGAGAATGAAAAAGTCTGTGGGAAAGCAGAATCCACGGACTTTTACGATCACATTCTCAACCAATGCCCTCGGTGTTTTTACTAATCTATCAGCCAGCTGAATCATGACCGAGGTAGGCTTTAACTCCCCAAATCGAAATCAATCAAATATGGTAGTGGGAGTTAGATTGATGGACGAACCCAGATCTAGAAGGGCCCAATCAAATGTAGAATTGTACAAGAAGTAGGATATGAATGGGGTACTAGGTTCTTTCTTTTTCGGTGGCAAGTCAGCTAGAATCACGGCACTAGCTTCTTTTGATAGTACCGCCTGTCGTCTAATTCTAGGCTATCGCTTCAGGGTACAATAGTCCTTGAAGAACCTAGCGAAAGCGGGGATGTGATCAATTGCCTCGAGGAGAGGGGCCTAAATATGTACTTCCTTGAACATTGACTTTAAGTCCTCAAAATTTTGTGTGTCCTTTTTGTTGGTGCTAGAGCACCACAATCGTTTATTTTGATGATAACAAAACACGTGTCATTTAACATTTGCACCTGAAGTATTAGATTTCAGGCTAATTGCAAATGGTGACGTGGTTAGATGGAGTTTGAGCTCGCATCCATGGTGGATTGGAGGAGCTTGATGGAGAACAAAGGAGCTTCTCGAGGAGCGATAAGCTTGAAGAAGGAAGGAGATGAAGAATAGGATAGATTTCCTTTCCTTTGTACTATGTATTTTTTGTTTCTTTTGTTGCTCTTTATTTTTGTTTCTTAGATTCATGTTAAAGAGCCTCAAAGAACCCTCACAATAGTCCTAGGAACACCTGCACTAACCTAGGATACTTAGGTTTTCTGTAGAGAACTTAGAAAACCAAAATAGGCTTCAGACAGCCTTATTAGATGTCTAATCTAAAAATCAGACGTCTGATAATGACTTTTAAGATGTCTGACTGTTGACTCAGACGTTCGATAAAATTTAGGCTAGACTTAATAGGTTCTGTCCGTTTGAATTAGTCATCCATACCTTAGCCCAGACGTCTTAGGAGACGTCTGATGCCTTTGCAAGATGTCCAATTAGTGGAACGTTGGCTGCCCACACAGACGTTGAGGAATCTGATCGTTAGCTCATATCAGACATCTGTAAGTGATCCCAGATGTCTGATATGTGACCGTTTTGCCTCGACTGACCCAAAATCACCTTTGGCAGATCTTATAACCGTTACCTTTCTTGGGATTCCATTCCCGCAGAACAAATAGGTTTCTAGACATCCTGACCTTATGTCAGACATCCTGTGTATCGTCTAATGGACTTTTACTAGAACCCTATTTCGATTTGATTCAAGTCAGGGAGGAAACCCGCCTAAAATTAGATGTCAGACTTTGTTCCCAGATGTCTTAAACAAGTTTTCCAAGCATCTGATGCCAGGACCAGACGTTTGATAACCCTGTCAGAGTCATGATTGATCTTGATTCTGACTTGATTCTCTTGGAGGTTGTACCCAACGGCTATGGAAGCCTTCCAAGGCCATCCAAAGCCTTCTTAGGGCCTCTATAAATAGAGGAGAGCCCTTGCCACTTAGACACACCCAAGACACACCCTTGATAGAATATTTCCACTCACTTGTGTCTAAAAGAAGAAGAAGATCAAATAGAAGAAAGCTATTTCTCTCCAAGCCTTGTTCTACACCTAGAGAGCTTGACTCCTATTGCGCACCTGCTCTCCCTCCGCGAATACGAGAGTGACGAAGCGCTACCATGTGGTTCACACACCTGCGTCATCACATCGATGCACTTCCACCAAAAGGAAAGTTTCCTAACTCCTTTAGAAGCTAGGATTAAATATTTGAGGCTCTATAGGATTGTTGTACTTTATATTGCCTTTTGTTGGGTATTCGCTTTGCGAATTCTCGTCTCCTTCACGAGACAAATTCCTTCTTGTGAAGAGAAGGGGCTTTGAGGTACGCTACCCTCGTATTAAGTATCGTGGTTGTAATTGAGGTTGTACTACCCTCGTTTAAGTAGTACGTTAGTGGATTTGATCAACTTGGTTGATCGAAAAATCCTAACTCGAGAGGGTTAGGTGGTGGTTTTCACCCGGGTTGGGTTTCCACCTAAAAATACTTGTGCCTTATTGTGTGATTCATATTTTTGTGAGATTGTTATATTTTTAATTCCGCATTTTTTATGTCACATTGATCTCACTCCCTCCAAGTAAGGGGAAATTACACTTTTTTCGTACTACATTTCATGTCAGAGCCTCAGGAAATGGGACGAAAATCTCAGGGTCAAGTGGCCTCTTACCCTTATCTACCGTAGATGGCTCCTGAGATGAAGAAGGAGTCAAACCCTCCTGCGACAAAGGGTAAGAAAAATCAGGACCTGCCTACCTATGTGGTGGGTCGAATGTCTTCCTTCCACTCCTCAATGAGACAACAGTTGCATCGGCTTGCTGTCCATGAGGTGGTGGGGGAGCAGAAGGGGCAGAGTATGCAGGGTTCTGCATCAAAGGCAACTGGCCTTGAGCATAACCAGGTGGTGCAGAAGGCACCTGTAATATGGCGTGTGCCTGCCCCTGTGGTGCCTGAAACCTAGGCGGGGAGCCTTGGTTCTACACATACTAAGGGTTTGGGACAGGTGGGGAGGGCAAGGCTCCCTGAGTGCTATGTTCCTGTAATAGTTGGTTTTGCATGTTTTGTATAGTCTATATCAGGTTAGTCATCATCGCCTTCATTATCTGGAAGCTATCCTGTGTAGATTTCCTCATCGATTCTTGCAGCTCCTCTTTCAGTGCCTCCAAAGGGTCAGCCCACTTTGGAGGGTGATTGGCAGCTTGGTGCAGCGGCTGGTATATAGAATGGGGTTGCTGCTGCTGAGATGGGAATGGCTGCTGCCTAGGGTATGTGTTTTGCGCATTCCCGTATTACCTGGTCTAGTAGTGTGGATCTTGATGTGGTCTCTGTGAGTTACCAGGCTAGGAGAAGTTTGGATGCTGGCACCAACCAGGGTTATATGTCTGAGAATATGGGTTATTACGCCTGTATCCTTGAATAGCACTGACGTCCTCATAGGCCGAAGACATCTGAGACGTATATCCATCAAGGGGATATGTATTATAGTCTACGGGTGGTGCGTAACCTTGGTCATATGGTGCCAAATTGGGATTGTTTACGGGATCCTGATATGCAAGATCTCGTAAATAAGGGGAAGATGCATCCCAAGTGAGTAGATTAACTCGAGTAGGGGGCTCGAGGTGCATAGGAGGGTCTTGGGGTAGGAGAGTTTAGGTGAGATTGACCGTGACTAATTTGGTCAATCTTTTTCTCGATTAGGTTTATTCTATCCAGCTACTTGACATTTATATCCATGTCGGCTCGAATAGACTCGGTGTGAGCCTTATGGACCAACCCCCTTCTGACCAGGCTGCTGTAACTGGTTCATGGACGCGGCATTCATCGAGTTCTCCGCCAAAGATTCGAACAACTCAAATGCACTATTCTTATCTTTCACGAGGAAATTCCCGCCACTAGATGCATCAGCCAGATACCGATGTGTGTCATCCAGCCCATGGTAAAAGAACTGAGCTAGGTGCCATCTGGGTATACCATGGTGCGGACATTTCCGAAGAAGGTCGTGAAGTTGGTCCCAGGCTTCATACAACTTCTCCCCAGCTCCTTGGGAGAAAGTCATGATCGCATGCCTCATCATGTTCGTTCAACCTATTGGGAAGAACTTTTGCAGGAATTCATGTTGTAATTCCGGCTAGGTTCTAATTGGCTTCCCAATGGTCTTGAACCAGTATGAAGCTTTGTCCCTCAGAGAAAATGGGAAAAGCTTCATCAGAATAATCCCAAGATCAATATTCCTGGGTCGAATCATTTCTGCGAGTCGACTCAGGTCCTCTAAGTACTGGAACGGATCTTCGCTTGAGTTTCCATAAAAATGAGTGCTAATCAAACTGATCACATTAGGCTTGAGCTCAAATGTGTCTCTGCCTACAGGAATCCTAACTAAGGGTGCGACGATTGGTGCGGCTGGATCATAGAAATCCCGAAGTTGTTCTCCTCAGGGTGGATGTTGCATTCTGTCAAGCGTCATCAAGATACGGTCCATGCTCTGCTGATGCCACTCCTTAGATTCCACAACCTGGGCCTCCAGACGAGCCATCAGGTCTAGATTACCAGCATCCTGACCCGGTCTAGGTTCAGGTCCAGGATTAGCCATTGCGGCTAAGGGAGTAGAAGAAGTGGGGGGAGAAGATGGTCCTAGCGAGGTGACTCGCCTCCTTGGGAGCAGCTCCCAAGGTCCAACCAGTTGAGGTCTAGGTGACCACCTTCCTTGCATACACCACCTAACCCCTGGGTTGGTGTATCCAAGCCAAACAAGGCTAAGGCCTTATTAATCAGATGGTCCTTGTGATCGGGTGACCAGATTTTTCGTTCTAAGTTCAAATTCCTGAAGAAAAATTCATTGTACAACTAACTGAAAGTGATTCCCTCCTCTCAAGCTAGCCCAGCCACGAGGTTGAAAGCACCCAGTAGTATGACAACGAATTCGGGTTGATTTCGTGTTTTAGAATTGATTTTAGCCCATTTTTCTTCAGTTGGGGTTTGTGGTGAGTGGCCCGCAAGGTGACCAAACTCACCGGCTAAGCACTAGACTTGATTAAGTCTAGTCTAGCCTAAATGTGGTCTCTAGATTGTAACTCTAAAGATGTAACCTAGGGTTCATGCAATTTTAGGGTTTTTTTATTCTTTTGTTTTGTTCTTCTTCAGCAGACCATAAGAATAAAAATAGTTCTCTAAACAAAATTGGAATCCAATTAAATTGAAATTTGGTGAGTAGATTCCTTTTTCAATTATATTTTCAGAGAATATTTTTTTGTAATTATTACTATTTTGACAGAATTTATAGAGATTTTTAAATGTCAAGGGGTCAGATTTGGAATTTTGACCCCTAGTCAGTTTTTCAAATTGAAACAGTATCAAATGATTTTCAAAAATTAGGAAAAAATATGGAAATTAAAGCCAATGAGATAAGATTTCAAACTCCACCATTTTAGTCAAAAAAAATTTGCAGATTGCTCAAAATTACTTTTTGAATTTTGAAAAATCTTAATTTTGGGTCAGTCTGACCCTCTTGCATTTTATGAATTTTTAAAATTTTTTTACTTGGAATTTTTTCAAATGAATAGTTGAGTTTGAAAGACATTTTGAAAATAAAGTTCTAACCCAAATTTTAGAATTTTTTGCTCATTAATTTTTTGGAAATTGAATTTTTAAAACAGACTTTCAAATCTGGTCGAAAATCAGAGGGTGGTGGTGAAGCTTTTAAAAGGTGTTTGAGTTTAAAATTAAAACTTTTCACCAAAATTTTTTTTTTTCAAAACATTTTGAAATTTTTTTTTTCAAGAAGGATTCTTTTTTCAAAGGATTTTTAATTTTTTTTTTGCTTTTTCAAAACTAACCTAGGATTCAAAAAGAAACCTAATCTAACTACCTAGATTTTTTTCTTTGATTTTTTCCTTTTTTTCACGAAAATAAATAGGCCCTTTTTTCTCCTTTTCTTTTTCAAATGAAATTGTTAGATGGAAATATAACCTAGGGTTCAGAAAAAACCTAGACTAAGGAAGGGATGATGTGCACCTGGAATTTTTTTTTTCCATGCTCATTGTGTGCGTAGATCCCATTTTCTTTTCTATTTTTCCTGCACATCCAAAGACAAGCAGAGGAAGATTTGTCAGTGATAGCTCAAAAGATCGAAATCAAAAAAATGACGTTGCCTCCCAGCAACGGCGCCATTTGACATAAGCTATTTTTGTGCATTTTAAAATCATCGAAAATCGTAGTATAGTCGTGCTAAAATGTTCGTAAAAAAAATGATTTTGTAAAGATAACGAGACTTGAGTCCTGGTCGTTCGTCTTTGGGAGGCGTTTATGCAAATCTGAAATCGATCTTTTTCACTCTACTTGTTTAAAATTGCACGCCGGTTTCTAATCGTCGGATCAATGTTTTGCCACTTTCATTATGAACCTTGATTACATGAACATGTGTTAGATGGATGACAAATGTGAAAGTGTGAGTTTCAGTACGCATGATTCTAGTTATGCAGTGGCTGTTTACGAAAAATTCACTAATAGTTAAATCCTCAATATTTTCTGGTACCGACATGCTGGATGCAATAGATAATAATTAAAAGCAGGCAACTTTAACCACACAAAATATATTGCAATCAATAAGCTCGTGGTGATTCTCAACACAGATATATATATATATATATGTATAAATTTCTTTCATTCATTCAGGAGGGTGTTTGCAACATGGAACTAGAGGAAAGCTTATAGAGGAAAGCTTGAAAACATAAATCTAACTAACAGAAAATGATCGCATACATGAATCTATGGGGGGATTTTGCATGCATCATTTGGGGAGAATAAAGAGCTACACTACTAAGCAGTAATAAAAGCATGTAACTATGAAGAACTAAGCTACTAATCTAGTAGAAATAAGGGCATTCAGAGGTGGTCTCTGATTGCCTTTGAGTGGTTGAGAGGAGGAGGGGCGGCCAATGGTGCTTAGGCCGGCCCTTGGAGAGAGGTTGGAGAGGTGATCTAGCATCCTGGTGTGAAGATGGTGGTGGCCATGGTGAGGCAACTCATGGAGGTGGAATGTAGCTAACCTAAATGGAAGTTAATAAAGCCAAGAGATGGATGGGTGTAAATGGCCACCCCTTAGGTCTTTTTATGGACCTAAGGGAGATTCTCTAGGGAAGTGTGGAACTCTCTAGAGAGAGCTCCAAGAGTGGCTGGCCAAGGTAGTTTTTAGATCCACCAAAAGTGGGTCTAAGAATTAATGGCTTTTGGTTGCTAATTTTGGCAACCAAGAGTGGTGCCACCTTTGGAAGAACCTAGAATACCCTAGGTTGTGTGGGAGTGCGTGAATGGGTGTGTGTGTGTGTGTGTGTGGTCGTGTCCTATGTGTCTAAGTGATATAGGTTAGGTCCTAAGGGGTTTCGGTTGGTGTAGGTCTTAAATTAGTGTTGCAAACCCTAATTGCTAAGGAGGAATTGCAATTAAACTTAACACAAGTTTAATTGAATGAGTGTGAACCTAATTGAGAGTGAAATAACTCAATTAGGTTTGGTTTAGGTCAATTGGACTCTCACTGAGTCCAATTGGACTTGTATGGGTTGAGATCTGAGCTCAATTAGACCCTATGAGTCCAATTGACTAGGCAATGGTAATTGACTATGATCTAAGTTAATTAGGTTTAGTGAGGACCTAATTAGGTCCTTAAGGATGTGTAGAGGTGATGTACTAGGGTTGGGATACCTTAATTTAGGTTCCTAGGGGGTTAGAATTGGGTTTAGGGGGCTAGAGATCCAAGATCAAGGCTTGAATCTCAAAATAGGAACTGGAGAGCAGTTCCAGACGTCCAATAATAGTATCAAATGACTTATACTAAAAAATCAGAAGTCCAAACTTAAATTCTGGATGTGTAATCAGAGTCAGGAAGGATTTTAGGTTCTATCTTGGGTATTCTGCAAAAATTGGACGTCTGACCAAGTGTCTAGATGTCCAATAACACTGCAGAAGTGGGTTTAAGGTGTGCGGGAGTTGGTTAAGGGTTCTGAACATCCTATAACTCATCTGGACATCTAGATTGAGGTTGGAATTAGGGTTTTAAGGTTTCCTAGGCTGTGGTGACCTAATCTAAGGGTGGCTAAGGCTTGGGGAAGCTTCTAGGCTATCCTAGGGCTAGGATGGTCCTAAGTTCTTCATATTTTACTGCTTTATTCCTACTTAATAGAATAGCATACCTTAACTCCCTTACATTATTATCTATTGCATTTAATCTAGATCTTTCGCTCCAGCTCTGCTGCAACACCAGTTATTCCAGCTTCAGATCCAGCTTTCGATCTAGCTTCTGGTCAGCTTATTACCTGTAATTGTCATAATGCACCTAATCAGTACATTATAGCATTATTTTATGCATAGCTAAAAGAAAGTGGTAAAGATGCAAATAATTCTTATGCATACGTGAACTGTCCTAACTTTTGCTAAGTCCTTGCCTAATTTAGGTCAATTAAGACCTATGATTGATGTGCAACCAGACCTCATGTTGATCTAATTTCCATCAAGTTTTAGAAATGCATTGAAGTATAACAACGAAAAATGAGTCAGCACCTAAATTTTGTAAAGCTTGAGAAAGCGTGAGTTTCCGATGTTCGTAGGGAGCAAATGTAATCGCAATTTCTGCACCAATCCAATATTCAAACAAACTCAATATATATGAAAAATATTCTCAATGAATTGCAAATAGTATGTCAAGAGTTAGAGAACAATAATATAGAGAAATAGCAAAAAATAATGGTGGTTGGAACCACCAATGTGTCTGATAAACACGCATGTATTCATGATTAATTGCTTACTTATGACAGTTTCTAAGCCTAGCATTGCACTCCATAGTGTAAATATTGCATAACATTCATTGTACTACATTTAGTGTAATGTGCATAAATTGTACAATAATTCTTGCATTATTGCGGCCAAAAGACAGAGCGACGATCATAGTCCGACAATGCAGAAATCATCTTAATTCGAGCACTGTAGTATCTTCTACAAGCAAAGAAAGGTAGACGGTTTAGATGGTGCCATGTGGCACCATCCATAGGTTCCAACATCGCCCAGCTCCCCTACAAAGAGCCTTAAGAGGAGATCCTAGCCGTTGGATATCAATCCAATGGCTGAGAAGCCACTGCTCAACCTACCACTCAAGGCCAAAGGAAGATCGCCTGATGAAATCTTAACCGTTGGATCTTCAACCAATGGTCGAGAGCCAGGAAGGCAATAGCTCTTGGCATGATAATCTAGCACCTTCCTCATCAGTAGCATGCCAGTTCCTCAAGGAAGAGGCACAGGTTTAAGCTTTGATCCACTATGGCCTCTTTGGCACTAGCCGAATTGGACCGTTTGATCTTGATCGAGCAGTCAAGATTGCGCACACGTGATTAGATGCCCACCTGTCGACACACCAATGCAATCAGATGTGCACAATCTGCGGTGCCCATTTAAGACGACCACGCACACTTTCCATCGTCGGATCTTCACGAAGGTGCGATGCACAATTATTCAAATCTCCCAAAGGTGCGATCTGCACGTGCCCTCAACCGCACAATTGTGAATCCAACGGCTGACACTCATCCCTTGCTAGCGAGTGGGAAATTCAAATTCAAGCCCGTGCGACCTTTGCTCGATCCACGCCATCCACTTGCGATCCAACAGGTGCAGACGCTCCAGCATTGGCCAGCAGTGGTACACGGATGCGCCAGCGCTTAGCACGCACACGCACGTTGCGCTACGCACAGCTGTGTGCGGGTGGAGCATGCGCGGTGCATGTTGTGTGCACAGCATTGAAGTGCTTGGCCGCGGCAAGCCTCCTCCCTTCACCCATTTAAACCCCCCTTCACCTCCCCATGGCACCTCATCTCTACCTAGCCATTCCTCACCTACTCTAGAGCTTCATGAAGCCTCCCAAGCTCCAAGGCCTCCTATTAGTGTAGCATTCCCTTACTCCACCAAGCATTCAACCATACCCTCACCTCCTTTGTAGGAGACCGCAAAGCTATCCCCTCAGCTCCATTCAGGTAGACGATCACCTCTACCTCCACATTGCCATTTCCTCATCTTGGTCAAGTGGCCCTCTACCCGAGTTCCTCCTGCACATCATCCCTGACGTCTAGCATCTCATCTCCTCCATCCAAGCCACCACCAAGCGTCATCATCTCGCCAGACATCCACTTTGGGAGATTCCTTCTCATCTTCATTCTCTAGTTATTTTGTTTAGCATATTTCTAATTAGTGTAATAAACAACATTTTGATATATCAAATTTGCTTCATTTCTTGACTCTCTATCTTTTTATTTATCCTTGCCTGAATATTATCTTGGTTATTTCTTCATTACAAAAATACCAAAAAAATCACAAAACCCCAAAAACACTAAAAGAAACAAACGTCGCCTCCCCATGTTTGACCCGGAACTCCCTTACGAGTTTCAGTAAAATTTTATTTGATGAGCGGGTTTTCGCGAAGAAAAGTTAGGGTTTTTGAGAAACCCATCGTCGTAGTTGCAAAACTTGCTTCAAATAAAATTTTACCAAAACTCGAAAGGGAGTTTCGGGTCGAACATGGGGAGGCAATGTTTGTTTCTTTGAAATCTACGTTTTGCTTTATTTCTTTTGGTGTTTTTGGGGTTTTGTGATTTTTTTGGTATTTTTGTAATGAAGAAATAGCCAAAATAATATTCGGGCAAGGGTAAATAAAAAGATAGAGTCGAGAAATGAAGTAAATCTGATATATTAAGATGTTTATTACACTAATCAGAAATATGCTAAACCAATAACAAGAGAATGAAGATGAGAAGGAATCTCCCAAAGTGGATGTCTAGCAAGATGACGACGCTTGGTGGTTACTTGGATGGAGGAATTGAGATGCTGGATAGCGGGGATGAGGTGCAGGAGGAACTCGGGTAAAGTGCTGCTTGACTAAGTTGAGAAAATGGTGATGAGGAGGTGAAGGTGATCGTCTACCTGAGTGGAGGTGAGGGGACAACTCTGCGGTCTCCTACCAAGGAGGTGAGGGTATGGTTGAATGCTTGGTAGAGTAAGGGAATGCTACACTAATAGGAGGTCATGGAGCTTGAGAGAAAGCTCTTTAGAGCTTGGGAGGCTTCTTGAAGCTTTAGAGTAGGTGAGGAATGGATAGGTAGAGATGAGGTGCCATGGGGAGGTGAAGGGGAGTTTAACTAGGTGAAGGGAGGAGGCTTGCCATGGCCAAGCACTTCAATGTCGTGCACACGACACGTGTTGCACATGCAGCACCCGTGCATAGCTACGTGCAACGCAACGCTCACGTGCGTGCATTGTGCGCTAAGCACTGGTGCATCCACGCACCGCAGCTGGCCAATGCTAAAGCATCCGCAACAGTTAGATCACAAGTGGATGACATGGATTCAGCGGAGCTCGAAAACACTTGAATTTGAATCGCACGCTTGCTGGCAGGGGGACAAGCATCAGTTGTTGGATTCATGATCGTCCAGCTGAGGGTGCGCGTGGATCGTACCTTCATGAGATTTGAATGTGCTTGCCTCACGCCTTCGCGAAGATCCAACGATGGAGAGCATGCATGGTCATCTTAAATGGGTGCCCCAGATTGCATGCGACTGATCTCGTGTGCATCTACGCATCATCAGGTAGGTGTCTAATCACGTGTGTGCGATCCTGACTGCTCAATCAAGATTGAGTGGTCTAATTTGGTTGGCGTCGAAGAGGCCACAGTGGATCAAAGCTCAAACCTGCGCCTCTTCCTTGAGGAACGGGCGTGCTACCGAAGAGGCAATGTACTAGATTGTTGTGCCAAGAGCTGCTACCTCCCCGGCTCTTAATCATTGGATGAAGATCCAACAGTCGATATTTCATCAAGCCATCTTCCTTTGGTGTTGTGCGGTGGGTTGAACGGTGGCTTCTCAGCCATTGGAGTGAGATCCAATGGCTGGGATCTCCTCTTAAGGTGCTTTGGAGGGAACTGGATGACGTTGGGTGCTCTAGATGGTGCTACGTGGCACCATCTAGGCCATCCACCATTCTTTTCTTGCAGAAGATGCTATGATGCTCAGATTGAGATGATTTCCAATCTACCGGACTACGATCATTGCTCTGGATTCATCCGTTCAGTTGGATTTTGCATTTGAAGCTTAGAAATGTTGTACGCTATCTCCTGGCCACAATAATGCAGGAATTATTATACAATTTATATACGTTACACTAAATGCAATATAATGAATGTTATGCAATATTTATACGATGGAGTGCAATGCTATGCTTAGGAACTATCATAAGTAAGCATTTA
Source organism: Thalassia testudinum (assembly GCA_037157565.1). NCBI lineage: Eukaryota > Viridiplantae > Streptophyta > Magnoliopsida > Alismatales > Hydrocharitaceae > Thalassia > Thalassia testudinum. The sequence continues at coordinate 4,814,064 of JAZHRO010000080.1, forward strand.
ATCATGAATACATGCGTGTTTTTCACACCCCCATGCTTATCTTTCGCAAGTCCCTAGCAAAATTAAGCTAAATGCTATGTATAAAGATAGAATCAAGATTTGATTACTTAGGCAAGATTCATTTATTGCATTATAAAGTTTCACTAAGGACTTAATTACAAAAACTCAGTAGTGCCTGGGTGCCTACCATAATACAAACCACCCAAGTCCTTGCTTTATTTTGAGAAGGGATGATACATTTTTTTTTTGCTTTTTCTTCTCTTCTAATTTTTTTTTTGAAATTTTGGGTTAAGAGTTTCGGGATAACTTTTTATGGCTACCTGACCCACCTAAGACTTGAAAAAGACTCTAATTGCTAAGCATCTTGTGAAAGAGTGATAGACTCACTAGGCGGCCATTAAAGCATACTTCAGGTTTCTACAACCCTAGGTGACCTTAAGAGTTTCTGCCTAAAGATTTATATTTTCGATCGGTAGCTTTCTTCGTACTTCTTTTTTTATGGGGTCAACACAAGGGTGAACCCAGTGTATATATCCCCAGTTTATTCTACTTCCCCACTTCTTCCCTAAGGTTATGTTCGGTAGGCGAGTTAAGTATTTAACCTGCCACTTAACCCGTCTCCAATTTACGTCGGGTTAAGTGGACTTAACCCGGCATAAAGTTATTTCACCATCTCTGTAGAATAACTTTAACCCGCCAAAATGTTCAAACAGGTTAACTGACTTATTCCACCATTTATTCCACTCCTTCAACTTATTCCACAAATTTATTCCCCTTACTAAATGGGGCCTAAGTTTCTAAGAATTATTTGTGCATTTTTGTAAGCTAGGCTCTAGACAATTGACCAATGAGCTGTTACCCACGGCAACTTGCCAGCCATACTCATGCGGTGAAGTGTGGTTTATTTTTCTATTTTTTTCTCTTTTTCCTATTTTCTATTATTTTCTTTTTTTCTTTTTATTTTTGAGTATTGATGAGAGTCTCATCATGAGCCCTAACTAGCTCATTTTGACCTAAGAAAGAGAATAAGAGCTCCAACATAACCTAGAGAAGGACTTAATTCAAGGAATAAGTGTTCTGAGAAGAAAACATGAAATAAAGGTTAAAGCTGCAATTTCACCATTACAGTACATAAACGAAATTTCTTAGAGGCAAAACATAGGTCAAATGGTCTGAATAAGATAAAAAGTGAGTTAGATCAGTTAGAAATGGGTTAATGTGCAGTCTAGGAATTATGACATTCAGTAACCCTAAACTAGACCTACTTAATTCAACAAGGTTTTGGTCAAGATAAAAATCAACTAAACCCTCTAAAATTCATGGAAAAATATCCCCAAGGGTTTAGAACCTTCAAATTGGCCTTTGGAACCTATTTTGACCTAGATTGGGGTCCTAGCTCATTAATTGATCTAATTTGGGTTTTTGTGCAACATGTCAAGTCAAACGTGGTCAAACCTAAATCCAAGTTCACCATTGGATTCCTTAGGTCCAAATTATGCTTGTACCAAAATTTGGACCTAAGGGAAGGTCATCTTGACCTACTGTGCAAAATAGTACACCCAATAACATTTTGGCCCCTATCTTTTGAAAACCATTGCACAGATACCCTAACTTCCTCGCCACTCTTACAAACAGGTCCCTCCACCATTAATGGGGAGAAATCCTACTGCGGTGAGGAATGGATGGGGAGTACTCCCTGATTCCTTAGAGATCTCCTCCCAGATTTGGAAGGGAGTTCTCTGAGGAATTCCCTTCCATCTGAGCTTGGTCTTAATCTCTGATTCGCACCCAATCTCTCGTGCAAACGCACGAGAGATTTGGGTCTCCAATAGTTTCCATCTCTGGAGAGGTCTCTTGTGATTGGAAGCTTGTCTTCCAAGCATAAGAGTCCCTGCCATCGACTATAAAAGCACCACCACCTCCAGCTGCATCTCTTCAGCTTGACTTGGCCAGAGATCCACCCCAATTTCATCTTCCTCTCCTCCTATCAAGAAGTCCAGCGAGCTCCGACGAGCCTCCCTCCTCTTTCTCATCACTCTGCCACACTACTAGTGGCAGAGTTGCCCTCACCATCTTCCTTCGCATCGCGCAACACCTGCCCGAGCATCTCTAGCCTCGTCGTCGTCGCCATCTCCCTCCACTGCATGTCTTCTTCTCCGGCGATAGCAGATATAGCCAGCCGCCTCCTCTCCCCCTTCGTCCACTTAATTAGGTTAGACTTACTCCTCTTTGTCCCCTCTTCAATTCCCCTCCTTCTATTTCACAAAACATCCCTCGACTGCCACTGTCCACCGCCATCTTCTCCATCTCCGGTCGACCTCCGGTAAGACACACCCATCACTCCAAACCTCCACACGTCTCGCCACCAACCTCTTCACCTCCGCCATCGACCACTGAACACTTTCCACCCACTCACATATTGCCACACTAACTCCACGCTTCCACCGAACAAACCCACTCACGCGGTCACAGTCCGACCTAGGCACGCACGCCTAGGCTGATCTGAGCCATGCCAACACCCACCCCACCTTTGCTATGATACGTTGAAGGTTCTCCTGTTGTTTGATAGAGCCGCAAGGCTACCTTTGTGTCGTGCTGGGTAGAGCCCTCGTTCGCCATTAACAAGCACACAAGCTGCATGCTTCCGAACTTCAGGCCACAAGCGTTAGGTTTCAGGACCCTAGGCTACGCAGGTTGAGGGTGCAAGCGAATCCAGCTTGAGAGCGGTAGCTGCGGACCCTTCAGCTGTGTCAATTGACATCCTTCTACAGGTGCCAACAAAAGCTGATGGGACTTTTAGTCCCACCTCGGAAACGTAGGAGTGAGGTACGTGGTTTAAATTGATTTTGTGTTTCATGTTGTTTGTCTCAAGTCACATAGGGGTGAGGTCCCTCGCCCTCACTCGCCACGCCTCATCCGTGACACTCCCCTGTGGACCTGGCACCCGACCCGATTAACCTAACCTAGCACTCCTTGCGCACCACACCCACGTCGATGCGCCTGGACCCAGGCACACGACTGACCCGATTACCTGGCTCTGAGAGAGCGTACCAAAGAGAGAAATAAAGCGAGGGAGATGTGGGGGAGGGTAGGGGTTAGGTTTTGCTACGTTGTACAGGAAAGAAGCAGGGCTAAGGAAGGAAGAGGCATAGCTGAGGTGAAGCTAAGACACTTAGCTGCAGAGAGGAAGGCCAAAGAGAAGAGAATGTCATAGGAGAGCTAAGGTAGAAGCCAAGGAAGAAGAAGGAGAAGAACAAGAAAGGTTGAAGCCAAGGGAAGGAGCAGCACTATATAGCAGGTGGCAAGGCTGATGAAGAAAAAGAAGACCGCAGAGGATGAGGAGGGAGAAAGTCACTGTGCAAGAGAAGAAGGAAGAAGAAAGGCAAGGCTGATGAAGAAAAAGAAGAGCAAGGCAGAGGAAAAAGAAGGAGAAGGCACTGTGTAGAAGAGATGGAAGAAAGCAAAAGCTAAGAAGGCAGAAGAGAAGCAACTGAAGTAGAGACAGAAAGAGAAAGAAGGCAAAGAAGAGAAAGCTGCAAGGAGAAGAAAATAAGAGGCCATCATTTAAGATGTCTGATCATAGAATCAGACGTCCAACTCTTCTATTTTTGCTATAAATTTAATTCATAATCTCTTGCATTTATATTCTGAATTAAGTTTTGAGTAATTCTAAGTGTTCAATTACATTTTTAAGATTAGTGAATAAATTCCATTTGCTCCCTGTGTTCGACCTCAGATACTTAGGTTTTCAAGTAATAAATTCTTATTTGTTGTCAACACTTGGTCATCTATACTACAACATGACTGACTAAAAAGCCCGACAAAGCGTTGCAACATTTTGGTGCCGTTGCCAGAGAGCAACGTGCAATTTATCACTAATCTCTTCATTCTTTTTTGATCATATTGAACACTAACTTGCCCTACTTTGCTTTGTTGTGATCTGGCAAGGTATTTCATGAGAAGATCCCTCCCACAAGTCAACTACTCCAGGGCAGGTAATCTCTTTTCTTCCTTAAACCATCCCCTAATCCTTGAAAGACAAAAGGAAGCAATTAATTTAGGAATCAATTGCCTTCTTTCTATAGTAATCACCATCTTTAAGGCAAAAATTTCCTGATTTTGTGAAAAATTTTCAAATCTTCTTGAATTTGGAGTGATTTTTTCTTGATCCTATCCCACAAATTCCTATGCCTAATAGAAATCACACTTAATCTCTGCGGACAACACAATTCTTGCTTTTAAGTCCAAAGAGAACCTTTTTCAAGAAGAAAAGAGGATTGGAAATAGAACAAAATTAGGGTTTATACAGTAGGGTCTTGGAGTGCTAGCTCACAATTGCCTGTATAAAAGGAAATGAACCCTCCCGCATCAGTGTGCTACCCAAGCCCTTGATTGAAGGGATTTGAATATGATAAACCCTAAAAAAAAATTGAGCTCTAACAACACTTGAATCTTAAAAAATTCTTGGACCTAATAAACTGGGAGTCAAGTCAGGGTGATCTCTAGATCCTAAGCCTAGAATCATTCTGCCATCTTTAGGACAGGTCAGGTAAAGTTGACCCCTTGGGTCAACCAACCTCCAAATTAGGTCACAACATCAAAACATCTAAAGTTCAAGTGAAAACCCTAAAGAACCTTTGAAATAAAAGTGGTAGACTTAAGAGGTTAAGGTCTCCACTCTAGTCTACCTAGAATCTCAGTGACAAGAGAGGTCAAGTGGGGGAAACCCTGTAACCCGTGGGGATGCTCTACCGTGTAGGGGTCTTTGCGGGACTCCCTCTCTGGCTACCCAGGTAATTCTCAGGTGGACGATCTCCATAGTCATCCAAATGTCTTTAGGTGCCTTGATTGGGTCAAAAACATCTCCAATTCCTCATCTTTTCTCTTTAGAGCACACACATACATTTTCAATGAGACTCTTTATTCAGATTTAATCGCTTCATAACGTGATTCTACATCATGATTCAAACTTTGATTCTACATCTTGGTTCCACCACCTGATCCAAATGTCTAGCCAAACCACTTAGGACTACCATTCAAGAAACCTGAATATCAGAGATCCATGAGAGATAGGATGATTGAGGATGCCCTGAAATTCTATGAAAAAGAAGACAAAACCTCAACACCGGTAGGAAACATTCAGGTTGATGTCCCAACAACCACAACCTTCATCATAACTTGTGTCCAAATGCTACTAGCAAAAACCACAAAAGGATCAACCCGAGACATGCTCATCGTAGGATACATTGAGATAGAAAATTGCACAATCTTGAATACCTTCAATGCATGAGAAATCCTCTACTTTGGGAGCAACACCAAGATGATCTTGAAAAACAGGAAGAGATAATGAGATTATTAAAATAAATTATCGACTAGAAATACCCGTATATGCCACAAACAGAGGATGAACCATCTTTGGACAACATTTAGGATCAATCTGATCTCAGGTTTGAGGCACAAAAAGGTTGTGGATTCTCAACCCAGATGGAGTACAATGTGCTTGATATTGAAGAAGGTTGGGAAGTTCCAAGTACAGGAGAACACAATGTTGAGCCAACTCTAGACCATGAATCACCAGGCTTAAAATTCCAAAACTCCTGCAATAATGAGAGTAGAATTGAACCTCTCGAGGGTGTAAATTCTGCCCCTTATTCTCATAAGGTGACCCTCGAAGGTTATTCGGACCTAGATTCTAGTGATTCAACCCACATCCTAAGCCCAGAATCTAGATCTGAAACCTATTGGGAAGATTTCAAGGCCCCATATGAGGAAGATCAATTTTTCAAGGAAGAATATGATTTTGGGCCTCTATTTGATGAATATCCCTCGCCAACATCCTCAGAGGAACCAATCAATTTTTCGACAATAATGCCAATTTACGATATAGAAACTGAGGAGTTGGACGAGTGGGGTTTCAATTGGGTTTGTCCAACCAGCTTGGAACCTGAGCCTCTACCAGATAAAGACACCTTTTTAAGCTCAGAATTGACATCTAGGCTAGACACCAGTTAGGCTATTGAATCTACAGCATATGATTTCTTCTATGGTGGAACTCATGATCTTGAATCACATTCAGATTTTGATTTTTGCAAACTCTCCGACGATTTCGAATCTGACCATAACATCGGAGAAAATCCTCTTCCTGATTATAACAAGCCAATCTACGACCTCAGCTCACATGACTCATTCGCTAACTTCGATTCTGAGGTCTCGATTCCTGAGATCACTCATTTCAGTAAAAGTTCCGCTAACATGGAATCATTTCTTTTCGATCCTTAGGAATCAGAACTAGCAAATGCTGAAAATGATTGCGACCCAGAATATGAATATTTTCTTGACTCTGATTTCCAGTATCCCATAGACGCTCTCCAGGCATTCGTTGTTGATTTTGAAAGTTACTATGAGGACTCTCTACATGAGACCACCTGTCATTCCTTTCTAGAAGAGCCCTCATACACAATTCTCATTGAAGCCACCTCTTCCACACATACAGAATTGATCAAAACTCGTTCTCTACCCCGACACGCAACCGAACTCAATTTCTATTCTGATTCACCTCCCATTAAGCCGTTTGCAGATGATTCAACTCCACATCTATACCAGGCATTGGGTATCGATCAGACTGAGAAACATGACTCATCATTCTCTAATCACCCCTGTAGGGTTTCCACACCATGCACTGATTATTTTTCGGAGCCCTACTCTGACCAGGTTGATTCGACTCAGCCTAAACCTGAGTTTTCACTTCCATATCCATCTGAGCCACATTGCATATGGTGGGTTCTGCATCTGTTGATCTACATCTATCAACCCACCAGACTGATTAGGTTTGGGCTGCATTATCAGCCTGTTTACTTAACAAGCACCTAGTTGGACCAACTAGGATCTTAATCAAGGTGCTTGTTTTACAAAACTCCACTGATTTAACCACTCCCTCTCCACCCCATTTTCCGCTCGGCTGAAGGCGTTGAATTTAGCTCTTAACGAGAGGCAACCCGTCATTCCAAAAAGAAAGACCCGTTTGATTATCCGTCTATACTCCACATCCATTTCACCTTGAGTTTAGCCTTAGATAGTTGATCCCACCATTGGTACACGTACCAGAGCTTGAAATTGTCCGCATCAGTCATTTTCGACCCATTCACCCACCTGATGTATCCTGTTCTAAGTCCTTGACCTCAACACTATTTCACACCCTCCGTTTACAATGAGGACATTGCAAAACTTAGGCATGGGGGGTGGTAAAGTGCATACATACAGAACCAAGAAAAGTCAGAAGGATTCTCACAAAAAAAATTGAAAAATTATGAAAAAGAACAAAGAATTGGAGGAGGGAGGAAATTTTGTCAGCCACATAATCATAAGGAGGAGAAAAAGAGCAAAATGATAAAAAGGAGCACAAAAAGAAAAAGAAAAAGAGACAGTCATTAGTAAGAGATTAAGGAATTAACCTAAGTTCTGGACGACATCAAGAAAAGAGAAAAATGAAAGAAAAGTGCTAAGGAGACATAAAAAGAGATTAGCAGGAATGCTGATCTTAGGCCTTCTAGGCTAGACTCTTAGGCTTAAAAATTCACGTACCCGCTAAGATCTGGATAATCCTTAAGAGGTTGGGGAAAATGCGAAGCTTAAGTATTAGGTCTAGGGCTTAGGAAGTATTCAGCCTTGTTAACTGACCTTTGGTTTACGGGATTCAGTAATCTAAGCACCCCAATCCACACACAGTTTGGTTCAGTGTGCATAATTATTGAAATCATGCAAAAGTTTTTTTAATATTCTGAAAAAGTTGCCTAGATTAGGAGCGATTGATCAACACAAGTTGATTTGGACGAGTTCCCGGCGCAGAGAGGTGGGAAATTCCCCTCGAAGATGCATAAACAACATATCGTCTCCTCAGTGCTTGTCTCTCAGGATATTTCAATATCCTAGCAGGGGCATGTAAGCACTCTGCTAGTTCAGATACCATGGGAGGCATTATCACGAAATATCGATTGCCAGGGTCTGGATTCGACCATGGAACGCCATAGGCGGGATTATCTCGAAATCTTAAAAGCCAGGGTTCTGGGTGTTGCCATGGGTGGTGCTATCATGAAGCAACGATTTCCAGGGACCTTGAGGATTGATGATGGGGACGAGGAATCTAATACAGATCGTGTTGAGAAGCCAATTCGAAGGTCGAATAAAAAGAAAAGAGAGAGAAAGCTCTCCAAACAAATAAATCCTCTGTCTCTCTCTTACAAAAACGCACTGCATACTGAACCTAGGCTAAAAATGTCTCAAGCACGGGTGCTTTAACCGTGGAGTCCAACAAACCCTAGGATAGTTTTTGCGGGCCTTAAAAACCTTTGCGTAGGATCGAGACTAAAGCGTGTCAGGTCCAGATTTTGGTTGGTACTTGAGTACCTCTAGGCCTATTGTCAGCATTCTTAACCTAATCAAAAGAAGAAGAAAAGCACTTATCATAACTAGCAACCGACACTCAGAGTCTAGAACAGAAGTTAAAACCTTGAAATTTTGCTAAGGGACTAGCAAAAGCTAGGCATGGGGGTATGATGAGAGCCTCATCATGAGCCCTAACTAGCTCATTTTGACCTAAGAAAGAGAATAAGAGCTCCTACATAACCTACAGAAGGACTTAATTCAAGGAATAAGTGTTCTGAGAAGAAAACATGAAATAAAGATTAAAACTACAATTTCACCATTGTAGTACATAAACAGGATTCTCAGAGGCAAAACATAGGTCAAATGGCATGAATAAGATAAAAAGTGGGTTGGATCAGTCAAAAATGGGTTAATGTGTAGTCTAAGAATTATGACAATCAGTAACCCTAAAACAGACATGCTTAATTTAGCAAGGCTCTGGTCAGGATAAAAATCAACTAAACACTCTAAAATTCATGGAAAAATATCCCCAAGGTTTTAGAACATTCAAATTGGCCTTTGGAACCTATTTTGACCTAGATTGGGGTCTTACCTCATTGATTGACCTAATTTGGGTTTTTGTACAAAATGTCTAGTCAAACGTGGTAAAACCTAAAATTCAACTTCACCATTGGATTCCTTAGGTCCAAATTAGGTTTGTACCAAAATTTGGACCTAAGGGGAGGTCATCTTGACCTACCTTGCAAAATAGTACACCCGATTACATTTTGGCCCCTATCTTTTGAAAACCATTGCACAGATCCCCCTAACTTCTCGCCACTCTTACAAACAGGTACCTCCACCATTAATGGGGAGAAATCCTACTCTGATGAGGAATGGAGGGGAAGTACTTCCTGATTCCTCAGAGACCTCCCAGATTTGGAAGGGAGATTCTTTGAGGAATTCCCTTCCATCTAAGTGTGGTCCTAATCTTTGATTTGCACCCAATCTCTCGTGCGAATGCACAAGAGATTTGGGTCTCCAATAGTTTCCATCTCCGGCAAGGTCTCTTGTTCTTGGAAGCTTGTCTTCCAAGAATAAGAGTCCCTGCCAATGACTATAAAAGCACCACCACCTCCGGTCGCATCTCTTCAGCTCGACTTGGCCAGAGATCCACCCCAATTTCATCTTCTTCTCCTCTTGTCAAGAAGTCCAGCAAGCTCAGACGAGCCTCCCTCCTCTTTCACGTCACTCTGCCACACTACTAGTGGCAGAGTTGCCCTCACCATCTTCCTTTGCATCGTGCAACACCTGCGCGAGCATCTCTAGCCCTGTCGTCGTCGCCGTCTCCCTCCACTGGACATCTTCTTCTCCGACGAAAGCAGATATAGCCATCCACCTCCTCTCCCCCTTCGTCCACTTAATTACATTATACTTACTCTTCTCTATCCCCTCTTCAATTCCCCTCGTTCTATTTCACAAAACATCCCTCGACTGCCACTGTCCACCGCCGTCTTCTCCATCTTCGGCTGACCTCCGGCGAGATGCACCAATCACTCCACACCTCCACACGTCTCACCACCAACCTCTTCACCTCCACCATCGACCACTGAACACTTTCCACCCACTCAAAGACCGCCACACGCACTCCACGCTTCCACCAAACAAACCCACTCACATGGTCACAATCTGACCTAGGCACGCACGCTTAGGCCTGTCTGAGCCATGCCAACACCTGCCTCACCTTCGTCGTGATATGGCGAAGGTTCTCCTATTGCCTGATGGAGCCTCAAGGCTACCTTTGTGTCGTGCACGGTAGAGCCCTCGTCCACCAGTAACAAGCACACAAGCTGCTCGCTTCTGAGCTTTAGGCCATAAGCGTTAGGTTTCAGGACCCCAGGCTACACGGGTTGAGGGTGCAAGCGAATCCAGCCTGAGAGCCATAGCTGCAGATCCTTCAACTGCATCAATTGCGTGAAGACATCCTCCTGCATGTGCTAGCAGAAGCAGGCGGGACTTTTAGTCCAAAAGTCCCACCTCAGAAATGTAGGAGTGAGGTACGTGGTTTAAATTGATTTTGTGTTTCATGCTGTTTGCCTCAAGTCACACAGGGGTGAGGTCCCTCGCCCTCACTCACCACGCCTCATCTGCGACACTCCCCTGTGGACCTGGCACCTGACCTGACTAACCTAACCTAGCACTGCTCGTGCACCACACTGATGCCAGTGCGCCTGGACCTGGACACGAGACTGACCCAATTACCTAGTTCTGGGAGAGCGTACCGAAGAGAGAAATAAAGAGAGAGATGCGGGGGAGGGTAGGGGTTAGGTTTTCCTACGTTGTGCAGGAAAGAAGCAGAGCTATGGAAGGAAGAGGCATAGCTGAGGTGAAGCTAAGACATTTAGCTGCAAAAAGGAAGGCCAAAGGGAAGAGAATGTCAGAGGAGAGCTAAGGTAGAAGCCAAGGAAGAAGGAGAAGAAGAAGAAGAAAGGTTGAAGCCAAGGGAAGGAGCAGCATTGTATAGCAGGAGGCAAGGCTGACAAAGAAAAAGAAGACCACAGAGGAAGAGGAAGGAGAAAGGCACTGTACAAGAGAAGAAGGAAGAAGAAAGGCAAGGCTGATGAGGAAAAAGAAGAGCAAGGCAAAGGAAGAAGAAGGAGAAAGGCACTGTGTAGAAGAGATGGAAGAAAGCAAAAGCTAAGAAGGCAGAAGAGAAGCAACTGAAGTAGAGATAGAAAGAGAAAGAAAAAGAAGAAGAGAAAGCTGCAAGGAGAAGAAAATAAGAGGCTATCATTTAAGACGTATAGAATCAGACATCCAACTCTTCTATTTTTGCTATAAATTTAATTCATAAACTCTTGCATTTATATTCTGAATTAAGTTTTGAGTAATTCTAAGTGTTCAATTACATTATTGAGATTAGTGAATAAATTCCATTTGCTCCTTGTGTTCGACCTCGGATACTTAGGTTTTCAAGTAATAAATTCTTATTTGTTGTCAACGCTTGGTCACCTATACTACAACGCGACTGACTAAATAGCCTGACAAAGCGTTGCAACAAGTATCATTTTTTTTCTTTTTCTGAGTAGGTGGCTTCCTTGATCTAAAATTTACCTAAAAGCAGTAGAATGAGTATGGTCATGTAGCTGGGCTCAAGACAATCGGCCAATGGGCTGTTACCCACAACAACTTGCTAGCCACACTACTTTAGAAAGTTCATTAGCTACCTAATTTTCGTAAAAACCACTGAAAAGTGAGTCATGCAAATAGTGTGTGGATGCTTAGACTTAAAGTCCCCTCAAATCAAAGGGTGGGTTGATAAGTCATGTACCTATCACCCCATTTTATTGGCCAAATTAGAATAAAATTAATTGGCAAGGACTTGAGACCAAGTCCACATTTGAGCGGACACCCGGGCTTATTAAGCTTGAAGACCTGAAGAGTTAAGTGTTCAGGTCCTAAAGTATCATTTCCTAAAGTTTGCAACTCCTAATGCCTAAGTTCTCTTCTCCTAATTCTAGTTTTTTTTCTTTTTTTCTTCTTTTTTATAAATAATAGGAGATTACTGTCATGGGCTGACAACATGATTAAATCACAAAATATCCATCCCCCATGCCTAGTAAATGCAATGTCCTCATTGTAAAATAAATGTGTACAGGAGGACAGAATAGGAATAATATCACCTGAATTCTGTGAAACTCTAGTCAGCACCAATAGTCTATACATGTACTGAGTTTAGTGCCTTCAGCTAGGCGATGTTCGGCCAACAGAGGTTAGGGCAAGGTGAGAGCAACCTTATACGAAACGGGTTCAGGGAGCACATGGTCAAAATAGGGTTTGAGACGTTGCCCATTGACCTTGAAGGAATTACCTGTCTTTGAGTCAGATATTTCGATGACCTCATTAGAAAAAATCCACTCAATAATGAATTGGCCATTCCACTTAGACCTCAGCTTGCCGGGGAAGAGCTTAAGTCAAGAATCAAAAAGCTAGACCCTCTGGTTCGGCTCAAAGCTCTTAGAGGAAATCATCTGGTCACGAAAGGCTTTGGTCCTTGCCTTATAGATTCTGGCATTCTTGTAGGCATCATTTCTAAGCTCCTCCAACTCAGATAGTTGGAGTTTTCGGGTCTTCTCAGCTAACTCTAGGTCAAGATTGCATTTCTTGATGGCCCAAAATGCCCGGTGTTCTAACTCTACAGGTAAGTGACACTCCTTACCAAACACTAGATGGAATAGAGACATACCGATAGGCATTTTGTACTCCATACGGTAAGCCCAAAGTGCATCATCCAACTTTTGGGTCTAATCCTTCCTATCAGGCCTAACTATTTTCTACAGAATGTTCTTAATCTCCCGATTGGAGACCTCAGCCTGTTTGTTCGTCTAGGGGTGGTAGGGTGTGGAAATCCGATGATTCACCCCATATGTCCAATAAATTCTTGAATTGGGCATGAGTGAAATGCGTGCCACCATCATTGGTAATGGCTCGAGGAATCCCGAACAGACTGAAGATATTTTTCTTCAGAAAATCGATGACCACCTTGTGGTCATTGGTATAGGTGGGAATTGCCTCAATACATTTGGACACGTAATCCATAGCAACCAGAATATACTGGTGTCCAAATGGAGGAAAGAGTCCCATGAAGTCGATTCCCCAAATGTCAAAAATTTCGACCAGAAGTATCAGGCTTAGGGGCATCATGTCTCTCTTGGCCATATTCTCGAGTGTCTGGCATTAAGTGCATGACCTTGAGAATTCCTGGGCATCCTTAAATAACGTCGACCAATAGAATCCGGATTGTAGAATTTTTGCCACCATCTTTTTCCCGGAAAAGTGTCCACCGCACGTAGATACATGGAATAACTCAAGTATACTATGGAACTCATTTTCCAGGACGCATCAATGAATAATCTGGTCAACGCTAATGCGGTACAGCTCAAAATCATCCCAAAAATAGTATTTGGCCTCGGACATAAGTCTATCCCACTGTTGCTTGGTCCAATCCTGGGGGATTTGACCAACGACTGAATAATTAACGATATCCGCAAACTAGGGTGTTTGGATACCCGAGACTGTAAGAATAGCCTCATCCAGAAAAGTATTAGAGATAGGGATATTCGAATGCGGAGAATCAATCAGGATTCTTGAAAGGTGATCCGCCACTGCATTTTGTGCCCCGGATTTGTCTTTGATTTCAAGATCAAATTCTTGAAGTAAAAGAATTCAGCTAATATACTAGGGCTTGGCATCCTTTTTGGCCAAGAGATGTTTCAAGGCCGAGTGGTCGGTGCAGATGATAACATGAGTACCTAAAAGATAAGCCCTAAAGTTTTCCAAAGCAAAACTACAGCTAGCAACTCCTTTTCAGTAATGGTGTAGTTCCTCTGGGCCGCATCTAGAGGGTTGCTAGCGTAGTAGATAATAGAGGGCTTCTTATCTATTTTCTAACCCAAGATAGCCCTGACTGCATAATTAGATGCGTTAGCCATAATCTCAAATATTCCAGTCCAAACCGGTGGTTGCAACACTGGGGTGCAAGTGACTGCCATTTTTAATAAATCAAATGCCTTGCGGCACGATTCATCAAACTCGAATGACGTGTCCTTGGCCAAAATTTTACTCAAGGGTCGAGCAACCTTCTAGAAGTCCTTGATGAATCTTTAATAAAAACCCACATGACCTAGGCATGATCGGATTTATTTCACAGATGTGGGTGGTCGAAGTTTAGAGATGGCATCCACCTCAGCCCTATCAACCTCAATTCCCTTATTAGAGACCACATGACCCAAGACAATGCCTTCTTGAGTCATAAAGTGGCTTTTTTCCCAGCTAAGGACTAGTCGTGTCTTGATGCATCTCTTGAGGATCAATTCCAAGTTAGCTAGGCATGACTCGAAGGAATCTCTGAAAATGGAGAAATCATCCATGAACACCTCAAGATAATCTCCTACCATGTTAGAAAAGATGGCCAGCATGCACCTTTGAAAAGTCATAGGTATATTGCAAAGCTCAAAAGGCATCCTACAGAATGCGAAGGTTACGTAGGGACATGTGAAAGTTGTCTTCTCCTGGTCTTCGGGATGGAAAGGGACTTGGTTATATCCCGAATAACCATCCAGGAAACAAAAGTACTTTTGCCCAACTAACCTTTCTAGGATTTGATCAATGAATGGCAAAGGGAAATGGTCCTTTTTGGTGGTTATGTTCAGCTTCCTATAATCAATACAAACTCTCCAAGAAAAAGCTGAACAGGTGGTGAAAGATTCCCCTTTCTCATTAGTCATGATGGTTATCCCCGCCTTTTTGGGCACAATCTGAACAAGGCTAACCAATGGGCTATCTGAGATCAGGTAAATAATGCCTACATCGAGCCACTTGATTATTTCCTTCTTGACCACTTCTTGCATATTATGGTTTAGTCTCCTTTGCATTTTGGAAGAAGGGCGGGATCCATCTTCCATGAAAATATGATGATTGCAGTAAGATGGCTCGATCCCCCTAAGGTCATGGATAGTCCAACCAATTTCCTCTTTATTCTTCTTAAGGACCTTAATCAATCTCAAATCTTGCTCCTTAGTCAAATCAGCAATGACAATCACAGGGAGCATATTCTTAGGTCCTAAGAACTCATATTTTAAATTCTCAGGCAATGGTTTCAATTCTAGCTGAGGTGGGTTCAGTATAGAGGGTAAGGAGGATGCTGATGAAGATTCATTAGGACGGTCTAGTGGAAGAGGTTGGGAGTGAACAAAATCAACAACCTCTTTAGGGTGTGGCGAGTTTGCCACTGAGGGTTGTGGGTTAGGTTCGCTAGTGCTGGTCAAGTCCTCGAGTACATTGATCGACATACACATCTCAACATTGAAATCATGAACCTTGGGCTCCTTAATAAATCCACAATCCTCAAATCCCTTTTTCACCTTGAAAATATCAAGTGTCAATTTCCTATCTCCAAAGGCGATCTCCATACTATTGCTTTCACAGTTGATGTTGGCCTTGGTAGTAGCTAGGAACTGATGCCCCAGAATGATGGGTGTGTTCCGCAAATCTCCAGGTACGTCCATGTCAAGGATTAGGAAATCTATAGGAAAGTAAAAGTCCTTAACTTTGACAATAACATCCTCAATCATGCCTTTCGATGTGGTGACCGAACAGTCCGCTAACTATAGCATTACTGAGGTTGGCTTGAGTTCACCTAACCTAAACCTTTCATAAAGAGAGGTTGGGATTAGTTTGATGAATGCACCTAGATCCAATAGTGCCCTATCAAAAGTATAATCCCCAATGACTCATGAAATTAAGGGGCCACCAAGATCTTTCTTCTTCTGAGGAAGGTGGTGCAGGATAATAGAACTCGCCTGCTCAGAGAGAATCACCTTCCTCGTGGTAGGTTCTTTTGGCTTACGCTTTTGGGTACATAGATCTTTTAGGAATTTAGCATAAGCTGAGATGTGCTTAATAGCATCGAGGAGCGAGATATTGATCTCTACACTCTTGAATAAATTTAGGAGCTCCTCATTGCTATCTAGGGTTTTCTTCTTTCTGGTTGTCAATAAGGCCTCAGGGAATGGGATGTGGGTGGTGTCCTCAATTTCAGGTCCCTGGGCCTTGTTTCTTCCTTCAACCTCCTCCTTTTCACCCTCGGGCTCCCTAAGGTTTTGGCTGCTAGAAGGTAGTTCGAGGTCCTGGGTTTGTTTCTCGCTCCTCAAGGTGATAGAATTTGCAGATGCATATGGGTTTGGATCATGGGGAGGGTTGGGAAAGATAGGAGGGGATTGATTAACTAGATAACCAGGGTTAGAAGTAGGACCCTACTCAACAACTTGAGCATGTGCATGTGGGTCCCTCTAATTCCTGTACCCTTGGGCTCTATTGCCCTGAGCATGTGCATTGCGAGCGTTGGGTATGAGTTGGGATGGTAGAGATCCGGGCTATCGAGTGTTGGCAATAAGTCTGGATTGCAAGTTGTCCAGTGATGTCTTCATTTGATGCATAAGCTAGAGCATAGATTCTTGCATTTCTACCATCTACCAGTTTAAATCAACTTGCCCTGCAGGTTGTTGGGCATTCTAAGATGGCTGAGGATAGGTCTCTGGGGCAACTGGGTGTATACTTGACCCTAACCCATAGATCTTTGAGGTGCATAGTTGCTGGGTCGTGTTTGGGTCTATTGCCTCTGATTTTTCCAGGAGAAGTTAGGGTAGTTCCTCCAACCCAGGTTATAAGTGTTGGAATACGGGTTGGACCTAGCATTCTCCTGTATCACATATGCATCCTTATAGGGCGTGGATGGAGAAAAGGAAGGATCAGAAAAACTGGGATCAAAGGCCCCAGTTTGGAACTCATAAGGTTCCGAGAAATTTTGACTCATAGGTTGAGCCAACTCTAGTTGGTTCATGAACTCCTGCCCCTTGGAAGCTCATGAAGAATGGAATCCCAAATTATGAGATTGAGTGGGTGTAGAAGTGTTACTTGAATTTTCGGACATCCACTCTTCCATCCTTTTCGTAACCAAGTCCACCTCATCCAACTTGTTGCAAATCAATTCCACGTCAAATGAATGAGTTCTGAATCTCATTAGCATTTGACCTAGATTGTTGGGATCGGTTGAAAGTATCCATGGAGGCATGATTTATCGAATTCTCACTCATTTCCTCGAATAGGTCATATGCACTATCTGCATCCCTATTAAGGAAATTACCTCTACAAGAGGCGTCCACATGATTACGGAGTTGTTTGACCAACCCGTGATAAAATATCTGCATGAATTGCCATTTCGGCACCTCATGGTATGGACACTTCCTCAAAAGATCCTGGAATCACTCCTAGGCACCATGAAATGGTTTCCCCAACCACTGGGTGAAAGTGGTAATTGCCTGTCGCAAAGCATTAGTTCGTCCAATTGGGAAGAATTTCTTCAGGGAAGCCGACTTAAGAGCAACCCATGTTTCTATTGGCCTTCCAATGGTCCGGTACCAATGTGCAGCCTTATCCCTGAGAGAATGGGGGAAAGGCCTCATGATCATTTGCTCTTCATTCACATTCCTAGCTTTGGTGGACTAAACTAGAGTGGTCAGATCCTCCAAGTGCTGGAATGGGTCCTCCGAGCCAAGCCCATGGAAATGTTTAATCAGACTTAAGCCGTGGGGCTTGTTTCCTATGTCTCCGGTGGGAATCATGACGTCGGGACATTCCCCGTAATTTGAAGGATCATAAAAATCCTTCAAGGGTCGAGTACCCTGATCTTTCATTCTTTGGAACCATTGCTGCATTTGCTGCAATTCTTCCAACTACCTCTGAATCAGCTCCTACTAGTTCGGGGGTAGGGGAGTTGGTTGTTGATCAGCCATGGGATCTGCTTGGCTACAACTCAACCTCCACCTTCAGGAATGGTCTAAAGGTCCTTCCAAGTGAGGGTTCAATGACCTCCTTCCAAGCAAGCATTGGAAGGAAGTCGGAAGGATGGGGGGAAAAATGGAACCTTGCAGCACAAAAATGCAAGCTTGTCCTTAAATTGGGTAGCCTAAGAACCTATGCCTCAGAAATAAACTCCAACCACACCACGAATTTGGTGTTGTCCTTGCTCTCGAAGATGGTAAAGTTGGGTTGATGAAGTAGGGGGAGCATGTCCCGAAGGCCTCTAATTATGCCAAACCCCTACGTACTTAAGTCATTTGACAATCGAGCCCCCCAACTTAGCACCTTTTAAAGCAAGCAGACATCACTAATTCGAAGTGCATTCAAGAGAGTATCCTAAAACAAACTT
Organism: Thalassia testudinum; assembly: GCA_037157565.1. Lineage (NCBI taxonomy): Eukaryota > Viridiplantae > Streptophyta > Magnoliopsida > Alismatales > Hydrocharitaceae > Thalassia > Thalassia testudinum. Next base: position 4,832,194 of record JAZHRO010000080.1, read on the forward strand.
TGTGAATCCTAGGGCCAACGTCTACTCAATTTTAGTTAGGCTTAGGATAGTAGTGCTTTCAGAATGTGATGGACCCTTAATAGTTCATTTGAAAATGTGTGAATGTGCACAACCAAGAGTTTTCAAGAAAGATTACTGAGGATGAAGTGAGTTTTAGGATTCGAATCTTGCTTAGTAGCTTTTAGGATTCAAATATTAAGTGTATTCAACCAAGTCTTTTTTGAGAGGCAAACCAAATTTGAAAGCATGGGTTAAAGTATTTTCCTTTATGAATCAAGAAAATATGGAGTGCCTAGCTTGACCTAACTATTTGATTCCTATGTGGCAGCTACAAGATGAATCCGTTTTAAATTAGGTTATACGGCCTAAACAATTCAACCAATTGGCCTAGATGCACCACCAATTGAGGTACACAAAAGGTGATCAACCTAATCTAATTTCTACTCTTTTATGTGTGTTGATGCATGTACCAATTCCACAGGTTGGAATCCTGGTTGAGTAAATATAATCAAAAAAGGTTATGTGCCTCAAATGTGGGTGTGTGTAGTGTATATGTTGATTTTGTCCCACAATCAGAAAGTATATATTCTTTTTATGTTTTACTTTTATATGGGGGTATGATGAGTGGAGGTGGTAAACAAGACAAGCAACTTCTATCCTAGGGTTAGTGAAAGCACCTAAGTAGATTAGGTCTTGATTATTAAGGTGGTGAAATGAACTAGTGAGTGGAGAAGTGGGGGGGAAACTTACAAATATCTCTACTCGTACTTTACTCCAATCTACCGCCTTCAGCTCCTCAATTGGGTTCCTACAAAGACAATGAATCGAAGAAGAAAGATAGGTTAGAAAAATATGTAAGTAATGCGGAGAAACATGGAAAAATCAAATCAAAGTCTATTACCTCCCTAGAAATGGTGCCAAAATGATGAGCGACCTTTGCAACTACGACGACAAGTTTCTCAAAACCCTAACTTTCTTCGCGAAAACCCGCTTATCAGTATCCCTTAATGCTTAGGCTCTTCTCTCAACTCAAACTCAATATCAGACGTCTCAAACACTTAACCAAATTCTCGCACTTAATCCTTAGCACTTAAGCATATCAGAGACTGCACTTCCTCAACACTTAACTCAAACTCTTCAATTATAGCCAACTCAGACATTTGTGAGGAATCACAAATGCCTTAAGTGTTCACTTCCGAGTTTCTCAAGAGTAAAACCCTCCCCTCTTTTTCTCACAAAGGCTCCTCTTTCTCTCTTTAATGTGACCCAGACTAGATCGTTTCAGCATAAGGAGGGTTCAGTTCGCAAGGTGTGGGCAAGCTAAACCACATGCGTATGCTCGTGTGTAAGTGGGACCTGACCCCATGTTCGAAGGAGATATGCCTACACACTCAATTCAATAAATACCAAAATTATTTTTACAAATATCTGATGTGGGACTATCTTGGTTGTTGTCTTCGTGTGTTATAGCTGATGGGTCATGAGGCAAATTGAAGCTGTTAAAGGCTTTTCTTCACTCAATTGGAGCCCCAGGTGACTTCCTCACTTCAGCTTGCACTACCTAGATGTGGAGGTGGCGAGGATGATGGCAGATGTAAACACATTTACACTACTTAAGATGTCTATTTATGCATGTTCTTAAGCATAGGATTGCATTTCATGATATAAATATTGCATAACATGCATCATCTTGCATTTAGAGTAGTTTGAATAAAATGGAGGTTAATTATCTCCTTTTATGTGCTTGGACAGGGCAAACATTTTATCGGGGCCTCGGATCAAAGATCCAACCATATGGATGTGGTCAGGGTGACGATTGGAGTTCAACGACTCCAAGATCGCCCTAATCAGACATCCGTAACATCAGATAGTGACCGAGGAACCTTAGAAGATCAAGGGCCAGGATGGTGTAAATCCACACTTCAGATGACAAATCCGACCGCACGGATGAATTCGGATTGACGATCGCAGCCCAACGACACAAAAATCGAGTCAATCCAACATCCGTGGCACCATCTACAACTTCCAGAAGATGGATGGCCAAGATGGCGCCACGTGGTGCCATCTCGACTGCCCAAACGGCAGCATGCAACCTCTGAAGATCCCGCACCCGCTCGCTCTCCGCCGTTGGATCTTGATCCAACAGCTGTGGTCGACCGTGCTTAAAAGCGTCCGCTCGACCATCCACGCCTCGTAGCGCAGCGTTCGAGCGTGCTTACGCTACTGGTGGGCACGGGTTCGAGCCACAGCAGAGGGCTAGAGGCGCGGGCGATTGGGCATGGGCGGGCATTGGATCGCAATCGGACGGTCACGCACGCTCGATAGCATTCACGCGCGATTGAATACGCGATCGCACGTGGGCGGGTGCGCAGCGCAGCGGGCGGAGATGCATCTTAAGCCATCCGATTTCGCGATCGGACGGCTCAGAATCAATGAACGTGCGATGGCGTTGAGCGCGTGGGCAGCTGAAGCGGCGCACGTGGGCGCAGAAGCTACGCCCACGTTGGGGGCTTTAGTGACGGATTTATCCATCACTAATGACCCCTCATTTATTATTTTGAAGTTGTATTGTCCATTTTGCCCCCACTCCTTGCAACTATAAAAGGAGACCCCCTTCATACGAAATTCTCATCCCTTCCTTCTCTTCTCTACCCCTCCAAAGATCAAGAGAAGCTTGTCACACACCCGGGATGCTCCTCGTGAGATAAAGTCTAAATTTTCGTCCCCCTTCGGAAGTGGATCCCGCAACGACGACAGCGTGCTGCTCCATTCCCATTCTTCTGCTTCGTCCTCCTTCGTCCTGCTTCGTTCCCCTTCGTCCAAGCGTCGTCCCATCCGGCTCGTCCTCCAAGCAACCGTCGAGGAGGATTTCTCTCTCCCTATTCTTTTTACTACTTTCTAGTGTAGTTTTGCTCGTCCTCCAAGCAATCGTCGAGGAGGATATTTCTCCCTCCATTCTTTTAATGCTTTCTAGAGTAAATTTATTGCTTTCAAGTGTAATTGTTTTATGCTTTCTAGTTATAATGAACAATCTCCTCAATTTCCTTGTTTATGCCACATCTCATTTTGATTTCTCTGTGTAATATACTCTTTCTCTCTTAGTCTCTCTCTCTCTCTTCTATTTATTGTAAATAATTAGATAGTTTTAAATTGAATTATTCCGTGACAAATAAAAAGAAACGCGTAGATTTAAATCAAACGTCCGCCTCCCTGTGTTCGACCCAGAATTTCAATTTCGGTATAAATTTTATTTGTTGAACACGAATTCTTTGCTTTCAATCTACAACGACAGGTTTTCCAAAACCAAACACGTTAGCGTAGCGATTTGTAAACGTTCAACAATGGCCAAGCAACGACGGACGGCAATGGTGTAAGGTGGAGCTCTAGCGACACCTGAAATGCATGAATATGAGCTAAAAGGCACAACTAAATAGTCCAAAAACCTCACTGTGAAGTGAGGGAGGTGATAGCAGAGGTGTCATGGAGTTTGTGAGGTGTATGTGACTAGGCAATGTCAAAGTAGTAGGTGTTTTGATGGGTTGTTCGATAGTGGCTGTGAGCGATCAAAAGCCTCAATACTTTAAGGGCTTCTAGTCTATGGGATATGGGAAAGGTTTTGGTGGTGGTGATGGGTCACTTGGTGAACGGTGCTGCCGGTGCGAGCTTGCTGGAGCTTGTGCCAAAGGAGGAGAAGTCAATGGTGGAACAGTGAGTATAGTGGATGAACCTAGGAACTAAGGACGTAGAGAGATGCTAGAGAAGAAGAGGGAGAGAGTAGGCTATGATGAAGGACGAGTGGAGGTGAGGAGCGTTCGACATTGGCCAGTTGGGTGTAAGGAATGCAATGAAGTTCGATGATGGAAACAATGAGGAAGAAGAGGTGGAGAATGACCTTACTTTATCCTACAAGGAGAGCGAAGAAGAGAGAAAGAGGTTGGGCCACCGAATTTGGTCGTTGGGTGGCCGGAAGAGGGAGGATAGATGAGCTCATCAGAGCTAATGGTGGGGTTGGCTGGAGAAGGAGAGGGAATTCCAGCCAAGAATCGACTGGGGAGTATGTTGAGAGGTCGAGGGGTTTATATAGAGGTAGATTTGAGCTTCAAATTGGCAAAATGCACATGTTTGAAGTAGGAATCAGGGAGTTCCCAATTTGTGAGTACTAAGTTTGGTGGAGCTTCTCAGGCTCCAAATTGGGCCAATCATCAGGTGCATTTGGAAGGGAATCCCCTAATTAGCATTCCCTCCAAATTTGGAGGGATTTAGGCTTGAATTGAATGAGAACATCATGGTCAAAGCTCAAAGTTCTTGGGTTTGACCACTACAATTAGAAAATAGGTTATTTCAGGCAATAGGGAGCTATTTATGAAGAAGACAAGAAAGTTACGAGCAGATGTGTAAGGAAGCATGAAACCTAGGGGTTTAGATGTAAGAAATAGAGATTTCAAGGGCTTAAATGTAAACTATGTCAAGATCAACTCTGATTGGGCTTAAATTTTGGTGTCAACCTAATTTGGAGCCAAGGAATCTAATTGTAAACTTAGATTTGGGTTTTAACCACTTTTGACTGGGCAAATTACACGAAAGCCCAAATTAGGGTAAATTCCCGATTAAATCTCTATTTTTGGTTAAAATGGGTATCGATGGTCAAGGTGAAGGTACCAAACCTCTTATAATAATTTTAAATGATTTTCAGGAGTTCTAGATTGAATTTAACTCTACTAGAACCATTTCAATTTGAGTGAGGCTGATAATTAGGGTTTTTAGTACTATTTTAATCTTAAAAATGCATGAAACCTTGATTTGGTTATTCTAAGCCCACTTCTTGGTCTTTCAAGTTCATTTGACTATGAATTAACCCCCTTATAAACCTCTTAGTTAATTTGCATTAGTGATGTGATAAAATAGTAGAATTAACCCTTTCTTCTGTCTTCTTTTCAGATTCTCTTCAGATAGAATTACAATCTTCTGACAATAAGTAAGGAGCATTTATTACAGTAGTTAGGCTAATTTAAGATTATTAACACCAATGATGGTGCTACCATCATACTCCCATGCCTAACTTTTTCTAGTCCCTAGCAATATCCTATGGACCAAACCAGATCTCTAAGTCGGATATTAACCATCACAATGCCTTATCGAGTCGTATCTCTAAAAATTAGATCAAAATACTAATAATAGGCCTAGAAGCACTCAAGTACTAGCCCAGATCCAAACCTAACTAGCCTCAGCCTTGGGTCTGTCGCGAAGGTTTCTAATGCCTGCAAAAATGCCTAGAGGTTTGTTGACCTCAATGATTAAAGCACCTGTGCGTATTTGTAGCAAGTCTAGGTTAGATTTGCCAATGCACTTTTTATGAGAGAGAGGGATATTTATTTTGAGTTTTCTCTTTTTTCTTTTTACATTCCCCTAAATCCAACATTGGATTGGCCCTAAACACGATCTGTATCGGATTCCTTATCCCCACCATCAATCCTTGCAGGGTACCTAGCAATTGATGCTTCGGGATAGCACCGCCCAGGGAAACCCCAGAACCCTAGCTTTCAACACTTTGGGATAGTGCCACCCATGACATTCTATAGCTAAATTCAAGCCCTGACAATCAACATTTTGGGATAATGCTAACCATGGCACCTAAACCAGTACAAGATGCTTACATGCCCCCAGTAGGATATGTGGATATCCTAGGAGACAAGCACAGAGGAGACGGCATGTTATAATGCACCTTTGAGGGGAATATTTTTCATTCCTCCTCTCTGTGCTAGGAACTCATCCAATCAACTTGTGTCTTCGAGCCGCTCCTAAGTCAAATAGATGACAAGCGCAATGCAACTTAGGGATAATGGAGATTAAAAGATTCAGCAGCCAGATTCGAATCAGTGAGCTTGAGGAATGGTTTCAGTCTTTGGCCATTCACAACAAATAGGTCTGAGTCATGGCTGAGTCCACTAATTTCAACAACTCCATTTTCAAAGATCCTCTGAACTAGAAAAGGTTTGATCCATTTCGATCTCAGTTTTCCTGGGAAGAACTTAAGCTTGGCAACAAAGGGAAGTAGTTTTTGACCAGGATGGAAAGATTTTCGTGATATGTGGTTGTTATGGAAGGATTTGATCCACTTTTTGTAGATACGTGAGTTCTCATACACGTCATTGCATAGCTCCTCGATCTTTCTTATATACAACCAATGGTGGATTCCAACCTTCACGGGATCTAGATTACATTTGCATACTACCCAGTAGGCTTTATGCTCCATCTCCACAGGGAGGTGACATGTGTTCCCGTACACGAGTCTGAATGGAGACATTCCTAGCTGGGTCTTATGGGTGGTCCTACAGGCCCACAACGCTTCCGGAAGTCGAGTGGACTAATTGTTCCTGTTAGGCCGAATAGTGACCTGAAGGATTTTCTTGATCTCTCGATTGAAGAGTTCAGCCAATCCATTAGTTTGGGGGTGATAAGGAGTTGAAATACGATGTGACAGCCCATATTCTTTCATCAGGGTCTGGAAGTGCACATTCATGAAGTAAGACCTTGTTGGTAGGGTTTCGTCAAGTGTTAAGAAATGTATGCGTTGTAGTATAATCGACAAAATCTCACAACAAGCATTTAAATTTATAAATTCAGAATCTAAAGGTAGTACGAGGTCATTCGCAAGGAGAAAATATGGAACTCACACAATAATCTTCATTTAAAATAAATGAGCACAATCAATTGATTACAAAATAGATATTCAATGGATAAATATGGTTAAATTGCTATTTAATGACGCTTAAAATATCATGGAAGAAATGGAAAGAGAATAAAAACAATAGTGATTTGAATCATCACTTATTCTCTTTAATTAAGCATGCATTCAATTATTCAAATTATTCAACAGTACCTTCAATCAAATAATCAATGTTAACTATAGTACTTAAATCATTCAACAATGCTCAGAATAATCAGATCAGACATCTTAAGTGTCACAAGCACAAGGCTCTTCAGAAAGAGCTTAAATCATTCAACAATGATCAGAATAATCATATCAGACGTGTTAAGTGTCACAAGCACAAGGCTCTTCAAAAAGAGAGCCTTCCCTTCTTCTTCTTCTGCAAAGCCTTCCCTTTCCTCAAGTGCAGTCACAACCTCTTGTTAAATGGGCTATTCGAGAGATTAAATGCATCTCGTTGTAGTAAAGTCTCCTAAATAGCTTTTCAACAAATAAAATTTACATCTCAAAACTCTAGAAATGATGTCTGAGGTCGAACACAAGGAGTAAGTAAGAATTCACACGCTAATCTTCAATTAAAGTATAAATGAGCACATGAATAAGCCAAGAATAATGATATTCAATAAATGCTAATCTGTCACATTAGATATTCAATGAATAACATCAATATTTCAAGAGTTTCAAAGACCAAAATGATAACTAAGACAAAATAATGGTGATTTCGATCACCAATTATTAGCCTAAGCACATATATATCAATTACTCAAATGATGTTAAATAAATGAACAGTACTCAGACGTATGATATTCAAGTCAGACGACTTAAATGTTCTCTGCTGTTGCTTTCTCTTCTTCTGTTCTTCTCTTTGGCTTCTTCTTCTTCTTCTCTCCTTTCCTTCACAAAGTCTTCAATTCTTCTTTTCTATTTCAGCCTCTGCTTCTTTCTTCTTCTTTTCTTCTGCCTTAGCTTCTTCTTCTCTCTTCTTCTTCCTTTTGCTCACAACGATTACGGGTTGAGCTCTCTGAAGAGCAAAACCCACCCTTCCACTGCTCTCTCTTTCTTTGTCTACCTTCCCCCTCTCTCAGATATTCAGGTAATCGGGTAATCGAATCGTGTACCTGGGTTCAGGGCTACAGGCATAGGTCATAGCCAAGGAGGAGGGGTTAGTTCGAGTCAAGTGTGTGGGTATGAGGGACCTCACCTCATGTGTCTTGAGGCAAACAACCACAAAGACAAAATCAATTTATGCACTATCACGTGCTCCTTCATTAACGATGTGGGACTAAATCCCACAGCTTCTTCATGCGTGCCTGCAGATGAAGATGCCTTCAATTGGCTTGGCTGCTAAGGTTGGTGTCCCAAATCAAGGACCAGGGAAGGGTCCTGGAGGTCACCTGCATGACTTGGAGATCAATCCTACAGCTCTCACGACTAGGAGCTCAAAGAATAAGCAAAGATGGTGGCAGCGAAGGCAATGTTTCTATGAAGGCCTACAAGTCATAAACATGGCCTCTCGACCATATTAAAATAGCTCACAATCTTCGTCGGTGGATGAGTGCGGTGGTGGTGGTTTGGTGGTGTGAGAGGGCGTGAGGTGGCCGGATGGCCTCAGGGAAGGTGACGCGAAGGTGGGTTGCTCGGTGGAGCTTTGGAGTGGGTGATAGGATGAAATAGAAGAGGGTTGGCGAAACGGTGGCAGCAACTAGCTTTTCTTAAGTGGTTGTAGTACAAATAGTTATTGCCATCATTTGCTAATATTTGTTACTCGGAAAATACAGTTCTCCCGAGGTCGAACTCAGGGAGAAAGTCGTATTCTAGAGATATACATGTTTTATTACAAAAATAAAGAGAGAGAGAGAGATGAAAGTTTGGCTTCTTCTTCTTCTCTTCTTTCTTTCTCTATCTTTGGCTTTTGTTCTTCCTGTTCTTCTTCTTCTTCTTCTTTTCTTGCTTCCTCTATTTCTTGGTTGGACGATCCTGTCTTTTTCTTCTTTTTATTTTCTTTGTTTCTTCTTTTCTTGCTTCAGATCTGCCTCCCGTGCTCTTCTTCTTCTGCTTTCTGTTTCTTCACTTGGCTGCTCCTTCTCTCTTCTTTTCTTCTTCTTCTTTGTCTTCTGATGTCTGCAGAGTCTTCACTTGGCTGCTCTGTGTTCCTCTCTTTCCTCTGCCTCACCTTCCTTCTTCTTTGCCTTCACCTGTCTTCAGGATGTCGTCTGATTTGAAAATCAGACGACTTAAACCTCTTGTTGCTACAGTGTCTCCCTGAGCTTCCTTCTTCTTCACTTGTGCCTGCACGCTCAAGAGTTCAGAGTCAGGGCAAAACCTACTCTACCCCTCTCCCCCGCGCATCTCTTTCTCTCAAAGTTCGCTCTTAGGATAGCTCTCCCAGAGCAACCGGGTAATCGGGTACGAGTCGCGCCCGGGTCCAGGCCCACTGGCGTGCGGTGGTGGGCGAGGAGTGCAGGTAGGTTTAATCTGGTCGGGCCAGGTCCGTGGAGCGTGGTCATGGACGAGGCCGGGTCAGGTGAGAGGGACCTCACCCCATGGTCAGGAGGCAGACAGCATAAGACACGTTTTGCCTTTATGCGTCCGCGCGCCTCTGAGAAGTTCCGAGGTGGGACTAAATGTCCCACCCCAATTGAGCGCCCGTCGCGGAGGGAGCAGTGGGCGATCGTGGCTTCACGCGCGGCCTTCGCCCCAACTGCGAGCCTGGGACGTTTCGCAGAGACGCCCCGCACAACCTGGGAGTCGAACCTGGGCGAAGGCATGCCTGCACCTGCAGGCGAAGGAGCTCTGCCTGCTCAATAATGGCGACGGCGGGCGAGTCACCTGCTAAGCTGTACGAGGAGGGGTTGGCGCAGGCGACAGTCGTATCAACTGTCGCCGAAGAAGAAATTGCCCAGAGGAAGGGGCGGCGGCGAGGAAGGGACCGGAGAGGCGCCAGCTGGGTGCGGCGTGACGTGGAAGGATCGAGGGAAGGTAACCCTGCTGCTGGTAGTGCGGCAGGGCGACGAGGAGGAGGAGGAGATGGCCGCCGGAGCAAGGGGGTGTCTGTCGGAGTGGGAAGGGAGGAATTTAGGGGGGTGTCTCCGTCAGATCCGAGCTGCGAAGAACGGCGGAGCGACGGGGGTATTTATAGGGGCGGAATCAGAGAGGAGGGCGGAGGGAGACGACGTGTCTCCCTCGTCGGAGGAAGGAGACCCATACCGTCCGTGTGTTCGCACGGGCAGTATGGGCGGTCGCAGTACCCAGGGGGTGTCCCTGCGATGGCTGACGACGCAGGGTACCCCCCATTGACTTGCAAAGGCCCCTCCCTCACCCTGCGCGGCGCCATGCTCCGCGCAAGGTCGCCGGAGCATGGTGCTGCGTAGGTTTTGCAGGAGGGACCTTAATGCAAAGAACGAAGGAGATTTAGGGGCCAAAATGCGAGGGTTCAAAAGTTGAGGGCCAAAAAGTAAATATATGAGGACCAAAGTGTAAAGTTTGTCAAGAAGGTTTCTTCTTAGGCCCAAGTTTTTATGCATGATTAATTAGGACCTAAGGATTCTGATGGTGAAATTTATTTCTAGCTTAAACCTTGTTTGACCGGTCAATTTACGCAAAAACCCAAATTAAGTTGTTAATTGGGCATCGTTCTCAATGTAGGTCATAATGGGTTCCTAAGGCCAAATTGAAAGTCCTAAACCCTATAGATTATTTTTATATGAATTTTAGAGGGTATAGTTGAGTTTTACCTTACCTCGAACCACGTGAATTGAAGTGGGTCTGTTTTTAGGGTTACAGGCTATCATTTAATTCTTTGGGGTTGCTGTAGCCCTTATTGAGTCATCTCATCCCACTTTTCTTCTTATTAGGTTGTTTTGACCTATGTTTGGGCCCTGAGTTACCCTATTTTCAGATCGGATTGGTGAAATTGCATTTTTACCCCTTAGTTTATGTTTTCTTTGCAAACTCAGAATCTCTCTGAGCCAAGCCTTTCTAAGGTTATGTAGGAGCTTTTATTCTCTATATTAGGTCAAAATGAGCTAGTTATGGCTCATGATGAGGTTCTCATCATACCCCCATGCTTAGCTTTTGCTAGTCCCTTAGCAAAAACTTAAGGTTTCAACCCTTGTACTAGACCATGAAGTTCTTTAATAGCTTCAGATAAGTGCTTTTTCATTTAAACTTAGATTAGGTTAGAATGCTGACCATAGGCTTAAAAGGTACTCTAGTACCAATCAAAATCCAAATCTGTCTAGCCTCAGCCTTAGTCCTTAGCAAAGTTTTTAAGACCCACAAGAACTAACCTAAGGTTTATTGGACTTTGTAGTTAAAGCACCCCGTGCTTGAAACGATTTTAGCCCCGGTTCAGTTCGCAGTGCGTTTTGTAAGAGAGAGAGGTAGAAAATTTTTCTATTTTTGGAGAGTTTTCTCTCTCTTTTTCTTTTTAATTCTAGCTTAGGATTGGCTTTTCAACACGGTCTGTATCAGATTCCTTGTCCCCATCATCAATCCTCAAGGGTTCCTGGCGATCGATGCTTCGAGATAGCACCGCCCATGGCAACCCCCAGAACCCTGGCTATTGAGATTTCGAGATAATCCCATCCATGGTGTTCCGTGGCCGCGTCCAGACCCTGGCAGTTGACACTTCGTGATAATTCCATCCATGGAATCTGAACCAGCAGGGTGCTTACATGCCCCCAGTAGGATATGTGAATATCCTAAGAGACAAGCACAGAGGAGATGATATTTTGTTACGCATCTTTGAGGGGATTTCCTGCCTCTCTGCGCTGGGAACTCGTCCAAATCAACTTGTGTTGATCGGTCGCTCCTACTCTAGGTGTACTTTTTAGAATTTTTTTGACGCTTCTGCGTCATTTTGATTTTTATGCTTGCTGAACCAGGCTGTGTGTGAGGTTAGGGTGCTTAGGTTACTGAGTCCCGTAAACCATAAGTTAGTTAGCGAGGTCAAATACTTCCTAAGCCTTGGACCTAGTACTTAAGCTTTTCATTTTCCTCAACCTCTTGAGGATTGTCTAGATCTTAATGGGTACTAAGAGTCTATCAAGAATGCCTAAGGTTTGTGTTCTTACTAATCTTACCAAGCACTTTTCATTTCTTTTCTTGAAAAAAATGGTCTAGACTAAGGTTAATTCCTTAGCTTCTTACTAATGACTATTACTCTTTTCTTTCATCTTTTTGTGCTCCTTTTCATTTTGTTTCTTTTCCTTCTCCTCAAAATTTCCCTTCTCCTGTTATTCTTTTTATTTTGAAAAATTTTTAATTTTAATGGTGTTTTTGGCATATATGAATTTTTTGTTTAAAACCTTTTTTTCTACAAGTTTTGCACTTATACCCCCCCATGCCTAAAACTTGCAATGTCCTCATTGTGATTTAGGGGTTTTTATTTACTTAATTTATTCCTTAAGACAGATATTTTTGTGAGTGAATGGGTCGGGATGAATTCTGCGGACAATTTCTAATCTCAGATGCAAGCATCTGAGGTGGAGTCGACTGTCTTAAAGGGTGAACCTTAAGTGCACAATGGTGTCAGAAAAAAAAGGTTTAGATTTTGAAGAAATGATGGGCTGCCTCCCGTTAAGCGCTGAGTTTTACGCCATCGGCCGGGCGCAGTAAGTTCAAGGGGAATGGAGGATGAGGGATGATTCAGCCGAATTAGTAGAAGTCACATCAATGAACGGTTTGAGTCTCTGACCGTTCACGATGAAAGGTTCGGAATCATGGCTGAGTGGACTGATTTCAATGGCTCCATTTCCAAAAACCTGTCGGACTAAATACGGTCCGACCCACTTGGACCTCAGTTTTCCCGGGAAAAGTTTGAGTCGGGCATCAAAGAGTAGGACCTTTTGACCAGGATGAAAGATCTTTCTCGAGATGTGTTTGTCGTGGAAGGCTTTAACCCGCTCCTTGTAGATTCGCGAGTTCTCGTACGCGTCTAGGCGTAATTCATCGATCTCGTTGATTTGGAGTTTTCTGTGGGTTCCAGCCTTGGAAAGATCTAGATTACAGTTCCGTACTGCCCAATATGCTTTATGCTCCAGTTCTACGGGAAGGTGGCATGCCTTTCTGTACACCAGTCTAAAGGGAGACATGCCCAATTAGGTCTTGTGGGCGATCCTATAGGCCCACAATGCTTCCGGAAGTCGGGACGACCAGTCCTTCCTGTTAGGCCGAACAGTGACTTGCAGGATTTTCTTGATCTCCCGATTTGATAGCTCAGCTAGACCATTTGTTTGGGGGTGGTAAGGAGTAGAGATTCGATGAGACACCCCAAATTTGGCCATCAGTGATCTAAACTGAGCATTTGTAAAATGGGTCCCCCCATCAGAGATAATAGCACGGGGAATCCCGAACCTTGAGAAAATGTTTCGATGTATGAACTTAAGAACAATCGTGTGATTGCAGGTTCGGGTCGGTATGGCTATGATCCATTTGGACACGTAGTCCACTGCAAGTAGAATGTACTCAAAACCATCCGAAATAGCAAAGGGGCCCATAAAATCAATCCCCCATACATCGAAGATTTCGCATACGAGAATCGGCTGCAAAAGCATCATGTCACGATGGTTCATGTTGCCCAAAGTCTGGCAACGACTGCATGCCTTGCAGTGACTGTATGCGTCTTTGAAAAGTGTAGGCCAGTAGAAGCCACACTGGAGGACTTTGGATGCGGTTTTATGGCTTGAGAAATGGCCACCACATGCCTGGTCATGGCAGAAAGATATGATATTGCTGATTTCCTCTTCCGGGACGCATCTCCAAATAATTTGATCAGCACCTATGCGGAAAAGGTACGGGTCTTCCCAAATGTAATACTTGGAATCAGAATGCAATTTATCTTTCTTGGCCTTTTGCCAACCAGACGGTGTCTGATGAGATGCCAAGTAGTTTACTATATCAGCAAACCATGGAAGTCTAGTACCAACAGAAAGCAGGTGCTCATCAGGAAAATGTTCCGTGATGGGTCCGGAAGGGTTGATGATCTCAGAAGGAAGACGGGATAGATGGTCGGCTACCACATTCTGCCTTCCCGCCTTGTCGCGAATCTCAAGATCGAATTCTTGCAACAGCAAGATCCAATGGATTAGTCGGGGCTTCGCGTCCTTCTTGGCAAGGAGATGCCTTATAGCCGTGTGATCTGAGTAGATGATGACATGGGAACCCAGAAGATACGATCGGAATTTTTCAAGGGCAAATACTACGGCTAGCAGCTCTTTCTCCGTAACCGTATAGTTACGCTGAGCCTCGTCAAGTGTCTTGCTAGCGTAGTAGATGACCACGGGTTTCCCGTCAGCTTTCTACCCCAGGACCGCTCCTACATCGAAGTCAGACGCATCGCACATGATCTCAAAGGGTTGAGACCAGTCAGGGGATTGTAGGATAGGTGCCTGGGTGACTCGGTCACGCAGGTTTTCAAAGGCTAGCGTGCATTCCTTAGAGATTTCAAAAGGTACATCCTTAGAGAGAAGAGAAGTCAAGGGGCGTGCGATTTTTGAGAAATCTGGAATGAAACGGCGGTAAAAACCGACGTTCCCTAAAAAGGAACGGATGTCCCTGATCGAGCTAGGTACAGGAAGGCGAGAAATCAGATCAACCTTAGCTTGATCCACCTGGATGCCTTTTTCCGAAATTGAGTGTCCCAGGACAATTCCCTCAGGCACCATGAAATGGCTCTTTTCCCAGGAAAGAACCAAGTTCACCTCAATGCATCGCCTGAGTATCTGACCAAGTGTTGGAGGCAATCATCAAAAGATTCTCCAAAGACTGAAAAGTCATCCATGAAGACTTCCAGGAAATCACCTACCATATCTGAGAATATGGCAAGCATGCATCGCTGAAAAGTAGCGGGTGCATTGCAAAGACCGAAAGGCATCCTTCGAAAAGCATATGTTCCGAAGGGGCAAGTGAATGTGGTCTTTTCTTGGTCCTCAGGATGGATTGCCACCTGGTTATAACCGGAGTACCCGTCAAGAAAGCAGAAGAACCTATTTCCCGCTAGTTTCTCGAGAATTTGATCAATGAAGGGTAGTGGGAAATGATCCTTCTTCATGGAGGAATTGAGTCGGCGGTAATCTATACAGACTCTCCACGCATTGGCTACTCGAGTAGGAATGATTTCTCCGGTTTCAGTGGTCATGGTGGTGAGTCCTGCCTTCTTAGGCACAACCTGAATTGGGCTCACCCAATGACTATCGGAGATCGGGTAGATGATCCCGGCATCTAACCACTTAATGATATCCTTTTTCATGACCTCCTACAGATTAGGGTTTAAACGTCTCTGCATTTCACGATAAGGTCGCGCGCCCTCTTCTGAATAGATATGATGAGTACAATAAGAGGGGCTTATTCCAGTCAAATCATCGAGAGTCCACCCGATGGCTCTGCGATGTTGCTGGAGGACAACAATCAGATGGGATTCCTGTTCGGGATTGAGGTTGGAATTGATAATCACAGGAAGGGTCTGATTGGAACCCAAAAAGATGTATTTCAAGTGAGTAGGAAGAGGCTTTAACTCGAGGATAGGGTTATCAGCAGCAGCGGGTGGTTCAGTGTAGATGTGAGGTTCAAGGGTAGGAGTTACTGGGTTGTGTATGTCTGGATTTGACTCCTCTGTTTGCGGGTCAAGATCTTTCTGTGATTGATGAGGCATAATCGAGTCATTCTGGAAGTGTGATTCATCAACCAAAGTCCTGACGTCACAAATCTGTTCGATGACACCGCAATTAATTCCTTGTTGGGCCTTAAATATATCAATTTTTAAGGTTTGATCTCCAAATTTAAGCTCTATTTGGCCCTCCTCACAGCTGATGTTGGCTCTAGTAGTAGCCAAGAAAGGTCTCCCTAGAATGATTGGTGTATCCCTAGGGTTTTTAGGCGCATCCATATCTAAGACTATAAAGTCCACTGGGAAATAGAAATCCCGCACTCTTACGATAACATCCTCGAGAATCCCTTTTGGTGACTTTATAGATCGATCTGCTAATTGTAATGTCACCTCGGTTGGTTTTAGCTCAGATTCTTCTAGATGGTCAAGTAAGGATGTGGGTATCAGGTTTATGGATGCACCTAAGTCTAGCAAAGCTCTATCAAATTGGGTAGCACCTATCTTGCAGGAGATCAGGGGAGTACCAGGATCTTTTGCCTTGGGTGGGAGTTTACTGAGGATTACAGAGCTGGCTTGCTCTGACAGAACAATTGGGCTCCCACCCTTGGTTCGCGGCTTACGCTGGGGTGTACACACATTCTTTAAAAATCGTGCGTAAGCTGGTATGTGGCGGATTGCATCCATCAAGGGGATGTTTATGTGGACCTGCTCAAAGAGCTTGACCAGGTCCTCCTCAGGTGCCACGGGCTTGGTGGTCTTCTTTCCCTTGGTCAAGGCCTCGGGAAACGGGATCTTGGTTGGTTCTTCTAGGATAGGTCCAGGTTGTGGATCTGGGACAGGGGTGGGGACGTCCTGGATTACTGTCCTAGGCTTGGGATCAATACCCGGCTTGGAGTGGTTCGAATGAGGTGGGTCTTGGGTTTCCTTACCACTACGGGTCGTTACGGAATTAAGTCCTACCTGGTTTTGGTTGGGATTGGGTAAGATAGCTTGCTGTTGGTAACCTGCAAAAGAAGTGGAGGCCTCTATCCCGTCAGGTGAAGGAACAGAGGGGGCCTGATAAATCATATGGGCAAGGCCCGGGTTTGGGTTCATAACGCGCCGCTGGGTTGGCACGTTATTAGGATTAGGCAGAGGTTGGGAAGGAAGAGTACCTGGCTGGCGAGAGTTTGCCTACTGGGTCAATTGGTTTCGGACCTCTGTAAGTTCATCCTTGTGTTGTTTCTGAATAGCCGCATTCGTTCTTTGAATGTCAGCCAGGGTCTGAAGGATAAGGGACATTTGATCTTGATTTGGCCTAGATGGATAAGTAGGGTTGGGCCGAGGCTGAGGCGGGTAGTAAGGACGAGGAGGTTGTGGGGGGGGTTGGAAGGATGGTCTTTGGGTTTGGGAATTTCCCGCCCACTGAAAGTTAGGATGGTTATGCCATCCAGGATTATAGGTGTTGGAGAACGGGTCGTTCTGGATGGCGTTGAGGTCCTCGTAGGTCTGAGGAACCTCCAGAGAGTTAGAGAAAGAGGGAATGGAATTTCCCTGGCAGGTGAAGAAGGAATCGGAGGGACCTCCGGGCAAAGATTCGGATGATGGGTCCATCCTAGGAGAAGATCGATGGAGAATGTTTTGCACAGTTTCCCTTGTGGAAGGAGGCTGTGTGAAAGGGTTATGCGCAGAGGTGGCTCGCTGCAGATGCTGAGACAGCTCATCCACCTTCTTTTCGATAATCGAGACCTTATCCAATCGACTGGCCATTAACTCCAGGTCGACTGATGCGGGCAGGCCCTGCGTCTCGTGTGCTCCCTTGAGATTCGTCGCTACACGGGTATTCGTCCTGTCGAATAATCCCATGGAGTCATTGTTGATGGAGTTCTCGCACATGTTTTCAAGAATCTCCCACACGGTGTCTTCATGTTGACCCATGATATTTCCTCCGCAGGTTGCATTGACAAAAAGACGGATGTCCTCACGGAGTCCCTGGTAAAAAGATTGGACTTGTTCCCATTTAGGAACTCCATGATGGGGGCACTTTCTCATGAGATCCTGAAAACGATCCCATGCCTCATGGAGAGGTTCCCCTGTTTGTTGGGTGAAGTGTGTAATCTGATGGCGCAAGGCGTTGGTCCGTCCAACAGGGAAGAACTTTTTCAGGAACTCGGACTGAAGTTCTTCCCAATTGTTGATCGGCCGGGTCTGAGTTTGGTACCAATGGGCGGCCTTGTCCATAAGAGAAAAGGAGAACATCTTCATGAGAAGAATATCCCGATTTTGTGCGTCTGACCCAAAAGTTTGGGCCAGATGCTTTAGCTGTTTGATGTACTGGAAGGGATCTTCAGAATTAAGCCCATGGAATTTAGGTATAGCATGAATCATATTGGGCTTTAATTCAGAATCAGGTCCTCCAATCGGGATTCTGACTCGAGGCTCGATGGCCACCGCAGCAGGATTATAATGGTCCCGCATCATGGGACGCTGCGGTGGGTGTATAAAGTTTTGGAAGAGGTCGTTGAGTCGCTGGAGCTGGTGCTCCAGATTGTTTTCTTCCTCAACTGGCTGAGCCATGATGGGGGAAGAAGAAGAACTTGGTTCTGAATCAGAAGAGAGAATAATGTGAGGGGGTTGCTGCACAAACACGTGCGTCGAGGCTTGGCCTTGACGAGAGTGAATTTCTAAAGGAGGTCTTAAGGGTAGTCTTAAGGACCTCCTACCGTACATGCACTGTTGGAAGAGATGAGTTTAGAAGGTGCTGGACCCAATCAAGACACCCAAAAATGTGTTGGGTGACTATAGAGGTGCGGGGCAGATAGACCCCTTGATCAGAAAGATCGACCACCTGAGAATTACCTGGGCAGCCAGAGAGGGTGAGTCTCGCGAAGACCCCTACACGGTAGAGCATCCCCACGGGTTACAGGGTTTCCCCCACCCGACCTCTCTTGTCACTGCGGTTCCAGGTAGACTAGAATGGGGATCTTGACCTCTTAAGTCTACCAATTTTAGTTCAAGAGCAAGGTGCTTAGGGTTCCACTTGAACTTTAGTCTTTTAAGTGCAAAGAGTGACCTAATTTGAAGGTTAGTTGACCCAAATGGTCAACTTTACCTGCTAGTTTTGCTTATTAGGTCTTTGTCTTTTTAGGGTTCAAGTGTTTAAAGAGCCAAACTTATTTTAGGGTTTCTTTGGATAGGTATTTTCAATCAATGGTTTAGGCACACTTCTTTTGGATTTTCTCCATTCTTGATTTAAGTAGTGTGTCTCTAAAACCCTAATGTTGAATCTTATGTTGGCTCTATTTGGTCCAGTTAGTTCTTTGTTGGGTAATTAGGGCTCAAGCAAGAATGTGTTAGCCCTTAAATACCCTTAATAGTGTGCAGGAATAATGGGTTGAAAACATGCAACTTTTTATGGTTTACTAAGTATAGAAGACAGGTTAGCCCTATATTGCTTGTTCTTTTCTTTTCTTCCTCTTTAGAGTTTAGGGGTTAATGGCGAGAGGAAAAAAAAATTACCTGTCCTCGGAGTGGTTGTCGTGCAGTTGCTTGTCTTCTTGATTTCCTGTAACTGCACAAAAGAGAGGAGATTATTAGAACTAAAAAGAAACAAAAATGTTTACCTCTAGAATAGCCGTTGCTCCCCGGCAACGGTGCCAACTGGCGAAACGGTGGCAGCAACTAGCTTTTCTTAAGTCGTTGTAGTACAGATAGTTATTGCAATCATTTGCTAATATTTGTTACTCGGAAAATACAGTTCTCCCGAGGTCGAACTCAGGGAGCAAGTCGTATTCTAGAGATATACATGTTTTATTACAAAAATAAAGAGAGAGAGAGAGATGAAAGTTTGGCTTCTTCTTCTTCTCTTCTTTCTTTCTCTGTCTTTGGCTTTTGTTCTTCCTGTTCTTCTTCTTCTTCTTTTCTTGCTTCCTCTATTTCTTGGTTGGACGATCCTGTCTTTTTCTTCTTTTTATTTTCTTTGTTTCTTCTTTTCTTACTTCAGATCTGCCTCCCGTGCTCTTCTTCTTCTGCTTTCTGTTTCTTCACTTGGCTGCTCCTTCTCTCTTCTTTTCTTCTTCTTCTTTGTCTTCTGATGTCTGCAGAGTCTTCACTTGGCTGCTCTGTGTTCCTCTCTTTCCTCTACCTCGCCTTCCTTCTTCTTTGCCTTCACTTGTCTTTAGGACGTCGTCTGATTTGAAAATCAGACGACTTAAACCTCTTGTTGCTACAGTGTCTCCCTGAGCTTCCTTCTTCTTCACCTGTGCCTGCACGCTCAAGAGTTCAGAGTCAGGGCAAAACCTACTCTACCCCTCTCCCCCGCGCATCTCTTTCTCCCAAAGTTCGCTCTTAGGACAACTCTCCCAGAGCAACCGGGTAATCGGGTACGAGTCGCGCCCGGGTCCAGGCCCACCGGTGTGCGGTGGTGGGCGAGGAGTGCAGGTCAGTTTAATCGGGTCGGGCCAGGTCCGCGGAGCGTGGTCACGGACGAGGCCAGGTCGGGTGAGAGGGACCTCACCCCGTGGTTAGGAGGCAGATAGCATAAGGCACTTTTTGCCTTTATGCGTCCACGTGCCTCTGAGAACTTCCGAGGTGGGACTAAATGTCCCACCCCAATTGAGCGCCCGTCGCGGAGGGAGCAGTGGGCGATCGTGGCTTCACGTGCAGCCTTTGCCCCAACTGCGAGCCTGGGACGTTTCGCGGAGACGCCCCGCGCAACCTGGGAGTCGAACCTGGGCGAAGGCGTGCCTGCACCTGCAGGAGAAGGAGCTCTGCCTGCTCAGTAATGGCGACGGCGGGCGAGTCACCTGCTAAGCTGGACGAGGAGGGGTTGGCGCAGGCGACAGTCGTATCGACTGTCGCCGGAGAAGAAATTGCCCAGAGGAAGGGGCGGCGGCGAGGAAGGGACCGGAGAGGCGCCAGCTGGGTGCGGCGTGACGCGGAAGGATCGAGGGAAGGTAACCCTGCTGCTGGTAGTGCGGCAGGGCGACGAGGAGGAGGAGATGGCCGCCGGAGCAAGGGGGCGTCTGTCGGAGTGGGAAGGGAGGAATTTAGGGGGGTGTCTCCGTCTGATCCGAGCTGCGAAGAACGGCGGAGCGACGGGGGTATTTATAGGGGCAGAATCAGAGAGGAGGGCGGAGGGAGACGACGTGTCTCCCTCGCCGGAGGAAGGAGACCCATACCGTCCGTGCGTTCACACGGGCAGTATGGGCAGTCGCAGTACCCAGGGGGTGTCCCTGCGGTGGCTGACGACGCAGGGTACCCCCCATTGACTTGCCAGGGCCCCTCCCTCACCTTGCGCAGTGCCATGCTCCGCGCAAGGTCGCCGGAGCATGGTGCTGTGCAGGTTTTGCAGGAGGGACCTAAATGCAAAGAACGAAGGAGAGTTAGGGGCTAAAATTCGAGGGTTCAAAAGTTGAGGGCCAAAAAGTAAATATATGAGGACCAAAGTGTAAAGTTGGTCAAGAAGGTTTCTTCTTAGGCCCAAGTTTTTATGCATGACTAATTAGGACCTAAGGTTTCTGATGGTGAATTTTATTTCTAGCTTAAACCTTGTTTGACCGGTCAATTTATGCAAAAACCCAAATTAAGTTGTTAATTGGGCATGGTTCTCAATGTAGGTCAAAATGGGTTTCTAAGGCCAAATTGAAAGTCCTAAATCCTATAGATTATTTTTATATGAATTTTAGAGGGTTTAGTTGATTTTTACCTTGCCTCGAACCACGTGAATTGAAGTAGGTTTGTTTTTAGGGTTACAGGCTGTCATTTAATTCTTTGGGGTTGCTATAGCCCTTATTGAGTCATCTCATCCCACTTTTCTTCTTATTAGGTTGTTTTGACCTATGTTTGGGCCCTGAGTTACACTATTTTCAGATCAGATTGGTGAAATTGCATTTTTACCCCTCAGTTTATGTTTTCTTTGCAAACTTAGAATCTCTCTGAGCCAAGCCTTTCTAAGGTTATGTAGGAGCTTTTATTCTCTATATTAGGTCAAAATGAGCTAGTTATGGCTCATGATGAGGTTCTCATCAAGGGTTTTGGTCCGAGGAGAATGGAAAAAGTTTTGGGAATGTCAGTGAGGGTTTTGGAGGTGTTAGGTGAACGGATGACCTCACCAGGGGTGTGGCCGGAGGTGGAGAAGATGATGGCAAGTGTTTAGTCGAGGGATTCTTTTTAGGTTTTTGGATAAGAAAACTAACCTAAGGAAATAAAGGGACTAATCTAACTACTATAAGTGAACGAAAGGGGTAGGGATGACACCAGCGTTGGCAAGCCAACATCGTTGAAGTTGAAGATCTCTGAAGGGGGGCGACGGCGAAGAAAAAGGTCTGGGATGACGGGGCTTTGATAGACCATCGTCGGAGGAAGGAGGGGAGGATAGCTGTGCCTCCAATTCGATGGTTGGGGCCACGAACGGAGGAGAATGAAGAGGGCCACCGGAGCCTAGTCGGAGAGGGGCCAGAGGTAGGGTTTGGAAGAGATTTTTGGCCCCAAACCTCGCTAAGGAGGTGAGGAACATAATGTAGGTCCATTTATAGGCCTTAGGATGGAGTTCCAAGCTTGGAAACAAGCTTGAAAGCTTTGGAGTTTTTGCGCATGTGGGATACCCACTTCTCCCACACGTTCGCATGGGAGATTGGAAAAGACTTAGCGAAGTCTGATTGAAAGAGAATTCCTCAAGGAATCTCTTGTTCAAATTAGGGACTGATTAATTGAGAAATGTGTGAGAAAATCTCGCTCGAATCTCGTCGATGAGGTGCAGCTATTCCTAATGGCAGTAGGGACCTATATGGGAAGAAGAAGAAAGTTAGGGGGTCCCTACAAGGATTTCAAAAGTTAGGGGTATGTTTGTGAGAGAAAAGAGTTAGGACCAAAATGCAAACTTGGTGAAGGTGATTTCTGATTGGGCCCAAATTTTGGTACGAACCTAATTTGGACCCAAGAAATTTGATGGTGAAGTCAGATTTAGGTTTTGACCAATTTTAATTAGGAAACTTATGCAAAAGCCTAAATTAGGACAATTGTCTGTCTAAGACTCTGTTATAAGTCAAAATGGGTTCCAATGGTCAAATCAAAGTTACCAAACCTTAGGGAATACTTTTCTATGATTTTTAGAAGGTTTAGGTAAATTTTATCCTGACCAAAACCTTAGTTATTTAAGCAGGTCTATTTTTAGGGTTTCATATGTCATTTAATTCCCAGAATGCATGAAAACCCATTTCTATCTGCATGAACTCACCTATTAGGAATTTATGACCATTTGACATTTAATTAACCACTGAAAAACCCTATGATTGCTCTACAATGAGGATATTCTATTAAAACTATAGTCTATTTTCATGTTTATTTCTCAGAATAGATATGCAGTGAATTACAATCATCTGGCGATTATGTAGCAGCATTTATCAATTGATTATGACTAATTTAAGCTAGATATGACTGATGATGACGTTATCATCGCCTCTCTTCAGAGGCTAAGTGTTGCCTTTCTCCTCCTTTCGCATAGGTCCATGGTAGAGAATCATGTAGCAAAACCCTCCCCCCTCTCTCTCACAAATCCCTCCTCTCTTCTCTATCAAAAACCCAAGATTAATAGGGTATACGGTCAGGTATTCGGGTCTAGAACAGTGACCAGCTTGCTGGAGAGGTGTGAGTAGTCGGGTAAGTACATGTTTGGGTGTATGTGGACTCGACCCCCTTGAAATTGGGCGAGGAGTTTAAGGCACAAAAACATGATATAGTATGTTGGCTGCTGGTAGCTCTATGATGTGGGACTATAGCACCATCCTCTTCTTCGTGCAAGTGCTGCAGGTGATGCTTCATCAATTGGATGTGTTGCAGCTGCGGGTCCTTCGATTGAGGACCTGGGAAGGGTCCTGGAGATGGGCCACATCGCCTAGGGTCAGAGTTGCTCGGAGTACGACGGTCATGGTCGGGCAAGACGACGGTGACAATGAATTTCGGTCAACACCTGAAACATGCATATAAACTCAAAAGCCTCAATTAAATGGTTCAAGAGAGTTGCCGTGACTCAGGGAACATGATGTTGGTGGTCCTTTGGTGGATAGATGTCGAGTGTGGCCAGACGATGATGGAGAAGGTGAGCGAAGAAGGTTGAGTTCGGTGGGGCGATTAAGTGGGTTTTTGGTGGAATTGAGTGAGGGGTTTTGATGGGAAAGATGAGGCAGAGCTTATGGAGGTGATATCATGGCATTTGGTGGTGTGTGGTGTCAAGGATACTTCACCGGAGCTCAGCCGATCATGGAGAAGACGGAGTGGTGAAGGGCGGTAAGTTGGCCGAAATAGGGAAGGAAACAACTAGGGAGATTTAGGAGAAGGAAAAGATGTTAGTCCTAGCTAAAAGATGAAGGGGATGAGGATTTCCATGCCGGTGTGATGGTTGGATGTGGAGAAGATGAAGTCTCCGGTGGGGGAGAATGACGAGGATGGAGTAGGGTGGCTCCTGTTGGTATTGCGAGAAGCGGAGGAAGGAGGGAAGATGCTTCCCTCTACCTATGGTATGTGGCAGAGGGTAAAGAGGAAGGTTGGAGGAGCTCGCTGGAGCTACAGTCAGAGGTGGTCAGTGAGGGGAATTTGTGAAGAGATGTGGCTTGAACCGAGCTAAGGAAGAGCGGAATTCCATCGCTGGCTCTTTTATAAACCTTAGGGGACATTTCCAAGTAAGGAAAGAAGCTTTCATGCTTCGAGAATTTCATGCAAATAGGATACTCACATCTTCCAAGCATTCGCATGAGAGATTGGGAAGGAATCAAGGTCCTTGGCAGGTTCATTTGGAAGGGAATTCCTCAAGGAATCTCCCTTTCAATTTTGGAAGTATTTAATTGAGAATCGAGTGAGAAATCCTGGCCTGATATCAACGGTGAAGCTTCTATTCACACTAATGGCAGTAGGGACCTAATTGAAAAGGATATTAAAAACCTAGGGACCTGATTGCAAGTATTTCAAAAGCTAGGGGGTATGTGAGAGAGAAAGAGTCTAACTGGACTAAAATGCAAACTAGGTCAAGATGGTCTCTGATTGGGCCTAAATTCTGGTGCAAACCTAATTTGGACTCAAGGAATCTAGTAGTGAAGTCAGATTTTAGTTTTGACCAAGTTTTATTGGAAAATTTATGCATAATCCCAAATTAGGGCAGAATTATGTTTGTAACTCTATTTAAGGTCGAAATAGGTTCCAATGGTAATACTATGGTATCAAACCTTATGGAATATTTTTCTATGAATTTTAGAAGGTTTAGATAGATTTTGTCCTAACCAAGACCTTAGTAATTCAAGCAGGTCTAAAATTAGGGTTTTGGGAGCTGTATCAGTTCTTAAAATATACGAAACCCTATTTCTATCTATGTGGAGCCTCTTATTAGACTTTAATGCTCATTATAGCTTATATTAACCCTTGGAAAATCCCATGATTATTTTTCATTCATGATAGGATGTTAAAATTTTATAATTAACCCTGATTTAATGTATTCCTCTCACAATGGATGTGTAGGGAATTACGACTCTCTGGTGATTATGTAGGAGCATTTGTCAATTAATCCTGCCTAATTAAAGCTAGTTATGGCTCATGATGTTGTTATCATCATACCCCTATGCCTAACTTTTGCTAGTCCCTTAGCAAAATCTTATGGAAAGAACTAGAATTCTAGACCATGCATTTAAGTTCAGATGTTTGATTTGTTCTGCTCTTTTAGCAATTAGGCCAAAATGGCAACTATAAGCCTAGAGGTACTAAAGTATCAATCAAGATCCAGACCTAAGTAGCTTTATCTTGAGTCTGCCGCGAAGGTTTCTAAGGCCTACAAAAACTACCTAGAGGTTCGTTGAACCCAATCGTTAAAGCACCCATGCTTAGAATGTAGCATTTCTAGGTTCAGTTTGCTAGTGCATTTTTGTAAGAGAGAGATATAAGGATTTTTATTTGGAGAGTTTTCTCTCAGTTTTTTTAGATTTCCCTAGATCCAACCTCGAATTGGCCTTACACACGGTCTATATCGGATTCCTTGTCCCAATCATCAATCCTTGAAGGGTCTCTGGCGTTCGATGCTTCGGGATAGCACCGCCCATGGAAACCCCTAGAACCCTGGCTTTCAATACTTTGAGATAGTGTTGCCCATGGCATTCTGTAGCTAAATTCAGGCCCTTGTAATCGACATTTCGGGATAATCCCACCCATGGCACCTGAACTAGCACAAGGTGCTTACATGCCCCTAGTAGGATATTTAGATATCATAGGAGACAAGCACCGAGGAGATGATATGTTATTATGCATCTTCGAGGGGAATTTCCCACCTCTCCGCACTGGGAACTCGTCCAATCAACTTGTGTTGTCGAGCTGCATCTAAGCTAGTTCTTCGAGATGGCTTTTCATAATAGAACATTTTTTGGTAGATTTTTCTTTATTAAGCACACTAAACCAGATTTAGTGTGTGATTTTGGGTACTTAGGTTACCAAGTCCCATAAACCAAAGGGCAAGCAATGGGGTCGAATAATCCCTAAGCCTTAGATCTACTACATCAGCTTTGCATTTTCCTCAACCTCTTGAGGATTAATCTGGATCTTAACAAATACGTGAGTGTTTGAACCCTAAAATAGATCCAAGAGGCCTAAGGTTGGTACTCTTCACTAATCTCCTAAGTTTTAGCCTTCTAGGTCTTAATTCATCATCCGATCCAACCAAGAAGTTATGTAAGTTTCATACTTAGTTTTAAGGGACTAATTCATTTTTTCTTTGTGTTTGCATCTTTTTTTTCTCTTTTCTTTTCTTGTCTTTTTTTTTCCCTCTTTTCATTCAGTTCACAATGACCTCTCCTTTCCTCTTTTCTCCTTTCTTTTTTAAATAAAACCCTTCCATGCATTGATTTCATGGCGTTTTACACTTTAATACCCCCTATGCCTAAGATGTGCAATGCCCTCATTATAAATTAGGTGGGTTAGAGTTCAATTCAAATCGTACATTAGAATAGGTGGGTGGTGAACGGGTCAGAATGATTGTTGCAAATGATTTCTAGCTCTGATACAAGTATCAAAGGTGTCATCGGCTATTCTAATGGACGAACCCTAAAGTGCAACATGAATTCAACAAAGAGATATGTCAGGAAGGTTTTGGGATTTTCAAAGATGACGGGTTGCCTCTCGTTAAGCGCTAAATTTAACACCATCAGCTGGGTGCAATGAAGCTCAGGGACAATGGAGATCAAAGGATACTTTGTGTCAGTGAGTTCAAAGAATGATTTGAGTCTCTGACTGTTCACAGCAAAAGGGTAAGATTCATGGCTGAGTTCACTGATTTCGATTGCTCCATTTGTGAATACTTGTCTCACAAGGAATAGTCCAATCCATTTTGATTTGAGTTTTTCTGGGAAGATCTTGAGTTTGGCATCGAAGAGTAACACTTTCTGACTAAGATGGAAGGATTTACGTGAAATGTGCTTGTCATGGAAGGATTTCACCTGCTCTTTGTAATTCAAGAGTTCTTATACGCGTCATTGTGTAGTTCCTCAATCTCGCTTAGTTGCAGCCGATGGTGGATTCCAGCCTTCAAAAGATCTTGATTACACTTCCGTACTGCCCAGTAGGCTTATGCTCCATTTCTACGGGGAGGTGACATGCCTTCCCGTACACAAGTCTAAAGGGAGACATGCCTAACTGGGTCTTATGGATGGTCCTATAGGCCCACAAGGCTTCTGGAAGATAGACAGACCAATCCTTCCTGTTAAGCCGAACAGTGACCTGAAGGATCTTCTTGATCTCCCTTTTTGACAATTCAGTCAATCCATTAGTCTGGGGGTGATAAGGAGTTGAGATACGATGCGACACCCCATACCTTTTCATCAGGGATTGGAAGTGCACATTTGCGAAGTGGGTCCCTCCATCAGAGATGATAGCTCATGGAATACCGAACCGAGAAAAAATGTGTTGATGAATGAATTTAATCATAACTTTATGATCATTGGTTCAAGTTGGGATGGCTTTGATCCATTTGGACACAGTCCACAGCTAGGAGACTGTATTCGAAACCATCGGATTTTAGAAAGGGGCCCATAAAGTCAATCGCTAGATGTCGAAGATTTCGCACACAAGAATTAGCTGTAAAGGCATTATGTCACATCAGCTCATGTTGCCTAAGGTCTAGCAACGAGTGCATGCCTTACAGTAGTTGAGCACATCTTTGAAAATTGTGGGCTAATAGAATCCACACTGGAGGACTTTTGTTGCGGTCTTATGTCCAAAAAAGTGACCACCGCAAACTTGGTCATGGCAGAAGGATAAAATTCCATTGAACTCAGATTCTGGAACACATCTTCTGATGATTTGATCACCATCGATGCAGAATAGATATGGATCTTCCTAGACAAAGTATTTTGCTTCTGAAAGTAATTTGTCTTTCCTGGCTTTTGACCAATCAGACAGAATCTAATGCAATGCCAAATAATTCACCATATCAGCATACCACGGAAGTTCTATTTTGATTGTCAAGAGGTGCTCATCAAGGAAGTGCTCTATGATAGGTCCAGAAGGGTCAATGAGTGAAGAAGGAAGACAGGATAAGTGGTCAGCTACCACATTTTGCTTTCCCGCCTTGTCACAAATTTCAAGATCTAATTCTTGCAACAGCTAAATCCAGCAGATTAGTCTAGGCTTTGCGTCCTTCTTCATAAGTAAGTGCCTCACTACGGTGTGATTCAAGTAAATAATGACGTGGGATCCCAAAAGGTAAGACCTAAATTGCTCTAAGCCAAATACTACAGCCAGCAACTCTTTCTCTATAATAGTGTAATTACGCTGAGCCTCGTCCAGTGTCTTATTGGTGTAATATATGACCACTGGTTTCCCATCGATTTTCTGACCTAGCAGAACTCCTATTGCATAGTTAGACGCATCACACATGATCTTGAAGGGTTGAGACCAGTCAGGAGATTGCACGATTGGTGCTTGGGTGTCTCGGTTACGCAGGTTCTCAAATGCATGAATGCACTCACTCGATACCTCAAAAGGTATGTCCTTTGAGAGGAGATTCATCAAGGGGCATGCAATCTTAGAGAAATCAGGTATGAATCGATGATAAAATCTGACATGCCCCAAGAATGATCTGATGTCTTTGACCGAGTTAGGCACAGGTAGCTTGGAAATCAAATTCACATTAGCTTAGTCAACCTGGATACCCCTCTTAGAGACGAGATGTCTAAGAATGATGCCTTCAAGAACCATGAAGTGGCTCTTTTCCCAGGAGAGAACCAGGTTCACTTCAATGCATCTTTTAAGGATTTGGACCAAATGCAGGAGGCATTCAACAAAAGATTCATTGAATACTGAGAAGTTGTCCATGAAGACCTCAAGGTACTTACCCACCATATCTGAGAATATGGCTAGCATGCATTGCTGAAAGGTGGCAGGTGCATTGCATAGCCTGAATATCATCTTGCGGAATGCGTACGTACCATAGGGGCAGGTAAAAGTGGTCTTTTCCTGATCCTCTAGATGAATTGCCACCTGATTATATCTAGCGTAACCATTCAAGAAATAGAAAATTTGATTTCTCGCCAATTTCTCAAGAATTCAGTTAATGAGCAGAAGCAGGAAATGATCTTTCTTCGTGGAGGCATTCAATTTTCGATAGTTTATGAAGACACTCCATGAATTTGCAGTGCGGGTTGGGATGGTTTCTCCAGATTCAGTCGTGATGACAGTGAGCCTTGCCTTTTTAGGCACAACCTGGATCGAGCTTACCTAGCGGCTATCAAAGATCGGGTAGATAATACCAGGATCTAACCACTTGATGATCTCTTTCTTCACGACCTCCTGTAGATTCAGATTGGGTCATCTCTACATTTCTCGAGGTGGTCGGAGCCCTCTTCTATGTAGATACGGTGTGTGCAATAGGAGGGACTGATGCCAGTCAGATCATTTAGAGTCCATGAATGGCTCTTCAATGTTGCTGGAGAATAGAAATCAGCTTTGTTTCCAAATTAGATGTCAGTCAAGAATTGATAATCATAGGAAACATTTGATTGGAACCTAAAATTACATATTTTAGATGATCTGGGAGGGGTTTCAATTCGATAGCAGGGTTATCAACAGCAGGTGGGTGTTTGGGATGGGCCTCAGAAGATAAAGTGGGAGCTAAGGGTGAATCTAGTCAGTTCTGGGCTCCTCTAACTATGGGTCAGAATTTTCTTATGGTTGAGGATCAGGAATAATCGGGTCTTCCTCTACAAGTGGGTCCTCAACCATAGAACTAATGTCACATACTTCCTCAATTACCCTATAGTTTATTCCTTTCTGGGCCTTGAAGATATCAATCTTTAATGTCTGGTTCTCGAATTTTAACACGATCTGGCCCTCTTCACAATTGATATTTGCCCTAGCTATGGCTAGGAATGGTCTCCCTAAAATCATTGGTGTGTTCCTTACAATTTCAAGAGTCTTCAGATCTAACATAATGAAGTCTACTGGAAAATAGAAATCACGAATCCGTACAAGAACATCCTCGAGAATTCCTCTAGGTGACTTGATTGATCTATCTGCTAACTACAAAGTCACCTCAATCAGTTTGAGCTTAGTTTCCTCGAAATGGTCTAGTAGGGATGTAGGTATCAAATTTATGGAGGCTCCTAAATCCAACAATGCTAGATCAAATTCTAGATCACCAATTTTGCCAAAGATCAAGGGGTGTCAGGATCTTTTACTTTTTGCGGGAGTTTGCTCAAAATGATCGAGCTGACTTGCTCAGACAATACGATCAAACTCCCATCTTTGGTTCACGGCTTATGCTTAGGTGTATACAAATTCTTTTGAAATCTTGAGTTTGTTGGTATGTGGTGGATCACATCCATTAAGGGGATGTTTATCTATACTTGCTTAAATAGCTTGACCAGGTCATCCTCAAGTGCCACGGGTTTGGGTTTCCACTTTCATTTGGTTTAGGTTCTGGATCTAGGATAGGGGTGTCCTGGATAACCATCCTAGGGTTAGGCTCTGGACTTCCAAGGTGGGAGTGGCTTGGATAAGGTGGATCCTGTGTCATCTTACCACTACGGGTGGTAACAGAATTAAGTCCTGCCTAGCTCTGGTTTGGATTTGGTAGACTGCTGATATCCCAAGTATGATGTCAAAGCTTCCATCCTATCGGGTGATGGAGCAGAAGGGGCCTGGTAAACATAGTGAGCTTGGCCCTGATTTGGGTTCATAACATGCCTCTAATTCGGCATGTTATTCAGATTTGGTAGAGGCTGTGATGGGAGTGCACCAGGCTGGCGAGAATTCACCATCTATGCGAGCTGATTTTGAACCTCGGTGATCTCGTCTTTATGCTATTTCTGCATAGCTACATTACACTTTTGAATTTCAACCATGGTTTCTAGGATAAGAGTCATTTGATCATCCATTGATGGCCCAGATCAATAATTTGGATTGGACCTAAGCTGAGGAGGTTGGTAAGGGCGTGGAGCTTGTGGTCACGACTGGAATTGAGATCTTGGATTTTGATTATTCCTTGACCACGCAAAGTTGGGATGATTTCGCCATCCATAGTTCTAAGTGTTAGAGAATGGATCATTCTGGATGGCGTGGAGATCATCGCAAGTCTGAGGAACTCTAGAGAAGTCAGAATACGAGGGTTCAGAGTTCCCCCAACCAGAGTAGGTGGTTTCAGAGTTTCCTCCAAAACCAATATTAGATGGGGTGGGTATGAGTCCATCTCCTGATGAGAGTGGTGATAATGTTATGCACAACGTACCTACTAGAGGGCAATTGCGCATACATGCTCTGCTGTGCTGAGGTCGTTCTCTGTAGATGTCGAGACAATTCATCCACCTTCTTTTCGATAATAAAGACCTTGTCCAGGCGATTGGCCATCAGTTCTAGATCGATTGATGTGGACAAGCCTTGAGTCTCATGTGCCCCCGTGTCCTTGTCAATGGACAGGTAGTCGTCCGATCGAACATAGTCATAGATTCATTGTTTATGGAGTTCTTGCACATATTCTCGAGAATCTCCCAAACGGTATCTTTATGTTATCCCATGATGTTTCCACCATAGGTTGCATTGACAAAGAGCTTGATTTTGTCATGGAGCCCATGGTAAAAAGACTGGACTTGTTCCCACTTCGGAACTCCGTGATGGGGGTATCTCCGCATGAGATCTAGAAAGCGATCCCATGCCTCATGAAGTGGTTCTCTCGGATTTTGGGTGAAGTGTGATCTTGTGCCTTAAAGCATTTGTCTGACCAACGGGGAAAATTTTTTGTAAGAATTCATTTTGTAGTTCCCCCCATGTGTTGATTAGATGATTAAAGGTCTAAAACCAATTGGCAGCTTTACCCATGAGTGAGAAGGAGAACATCTTCATGAGTAGGATATCTCGATTTTGTATGGCTTGCCTGAAGGTCTGGGCTAGATGTTTTAGCTACTTGATATGCTGGAAGGGATTTTTGGAGTCTGAGACATGGAATTTAGGAATAGCATGGATCATGTTTGGCTTGAGTTCAACATTAGGCCCTCCAATAGGGATTTGTACTCTAGGTTCAATCTCCACTGTGGCGGGATTGTAGTGATCTCTCATCTAAGGATGTAGTGGTGGATTGATGTATGCATGGAATAGATCATTGAGATGCTGTAGTTGATCCTGGAAATTGGGTTCTTCTCCTTGATTGTCCTTGGATGAAGATGAAGGAGATTTGGGCTCAGAAGTAGAAGAGTTGGAAGAGATATCAATATGTGTAAGCACCTCTATTTTGATGCACCAAAATTATATTTATTGCTAAGACTGACATTTCAGGACTATCTTGCATTGAAGCCTCTATTCAAGACATAAGTTCAGATAGTTGCTAATGTGCTTCTTTTTCCTTTATTTGAGTCTAGGACTTTATTGTAAGGAACCTCAAATAAAGCTCAAAACTGATTTTTTTTGCATATCTTTTCAAAACCAAATTTTAGGGTTATTGATCGACCAAAGCACTTTTATCGAACAACCTACCTATTTGACTAATCAAATCAGTCCATTTTAGGAAGTTAAGAAAAATCCTCTTGATCAACCAACCAAGCTAATTGATCGACCAACATTCTTAATTGATCGACCAAAGTACTTTTTGATTGACCAACTTTGTTTCCTATTCAAGCAAAACTTTTTGCATAAATAGAGGTCGTACTCAACCCTTTCATAAATGACTTTCAAAGAGAAAAATCACCTCATAGTTAAACTTCTCGTGCTTATTTCCAAAAGTCATTGTGCCCTATTCTTCACGTTCTTCGAAAAGCACGATGCCTCAAACCTCTATGAAAAATTGGTTTGATTATTTATTGAGGTTCCATAGAAGTTATTCTTGTTTAATTATATTGTTGTTTTGATTTACGGATTACAAGTTTGTTTGGAAGATCCGTGTTGTTTTTGCTTCTCTTCAGGATAAAAAGGGAAGTGGTTGTAAGAGGTTGTGCCACCCTCATTCAAGTAGTACGTTAGTGGATTGACTAGGTTGCCTAGTCGGGAAAATCCTAAGCTGAGAGGCTTAGGTAGTGGTTTTTACCCATAGGGGTTTCACAATAAATCTTTGTGTATATTATGTGATTGTTTTGTGTGCTATATTTTTATTATAATCGATATCACACTTGATCTTGTATTTGTGGCCAAGTAAGATCCACAGGCACACAAACTCACATTTGGTATCATAGCCTGATCATGAAGGAGACGTCACACCTCAGCTTCACATGGCTGCAACAATAAGTTTTGAGGGGCAATCATTTTTCAAACCACCACTATTCGATGGATCAGATTTTGATTATTGGAAAAGAAGAATGCAAATCTTTCTTGAAGCAATGGACTTTTAGATTTGGCATATAATCGAGTCCAAATATATGCCAAAGAAGAAAGAAGAAAAAGAACTAATGAAGGAAGAGAAGAAGAAAGTAGCAAATAATGCCAAAGCCATGAATGCACTATTTTGTGCAATAACAAGAGAGGAATTTGAAAAAGTTGCTTCATGCAAAAGTGCATATGAGATATGGAACCAACTCTCTGTCATGCACGAAGAAAGTACTAATAAAAAAGTAACATGGGATGACTCCAACCCAAGTTTGGAATCATATATTGAAGAATAAAGCCATGATGATGGAACTCATCTATGTCTCATGGCACCAACAGAATCAAGTGAAGAAGTGGCAAATTTTGACCTTACTTTAGATGAATTATTAGATGCATATCATGATTTATACACTTTAGCTAAAAGATTAAAGAAAGAAAATAGTGAACTTAAAGATAACTGCACTAGTTTTGAAAATGAAAAACTTAGTTTATCTCTGGATTTAGAAAATAAGAAAAGAGAATTAGATGTAACAAGAATTGTGAACATGGAGTTCCATGAGAAAGTGAAGATCTGAAGGAACAATATATTCACTTTAAAGACACACTTAATGACCTCAAATATTCTACTAGAACATATGAAGAAAAATATGAGGACATTAAAAAGAAGAATCAAAAGAAGATTAGGCATGCAATTTTATATCAAAAGGCTAAGAGAAGAGAGTCTAATGGACCCTCTAACTCGAAAGGAATTAATAGTCATGGACCCAAAACAATATGGGTAACAAAAAAGTTTGTGGAAAATTGTGTTGCAGGTTATGGGAAAGATCGACATGGAAATTACAATTAGAGAGGCAACCTTCAACCAGCCAACAATCATCAATTTGGCTATGAAAGATGGTGGAACCAACAATGTCAATGGATGCCAAATTTTTGGTGGAGACCCCCTCCACCTGGCTACTGCATTAGGTATAACTACTTATACCTTAGTAGGTATGATTCCGAAAACTAAATCTTTATTACCTGCTTAGTTATAAATAAGTTTTTAATATAAAATTAACTAAGCACTGAATTAATTAATTTGGGATAGCAACTTGATAGGGGGAGAAGAATAAAGAAAATCAAACCATGATAAGGGATCATTGTTTGAGGGGGAGAATCAAGATCACTTTATTAGTAACATTAGTAACCTTAGATTGCATCTTTATCTATGTTGGATTGTATAACTCTTACTCAACACTTCATTTTATTTTGATATAGTCATTATGTTAAACTATCATGAATTTCATCATCTCCTTATTATGAACTTGATAGTTTTCATATGATTAATTTGACATCATGCTTAATAGAATATTACTTGAAAAAGGGAGAGAAAATGTGATTTTCATTCTTAGAATTTTACTTGTTTAAGTATGATTAACAACAAGCCACTTAAGATATATCTTTTTGTTGATACCAAAAAGGGGGAGAATGTTAAGACCTCTATTTTGATGAAACATATGCTTTTGTAGCTTGCCTAGAATCCATTACTGGACCTCAAGTTGGACAATGATCTTCAGAGCACTATGGATGCCTTCATGGCATCATTAGATGATTAGATGTTTTATTTGTCTCTATTTCTATCTTGGCATGTATAGCTTTATTTCTATCAGAACATTCTATGTACTGCTTATCTAGATGTTTATTTATGCATGAATATTGTCTCTCTCAGTTTTGTGTTTTACTTTAACTCTCTTATATTGCATGACATTTTGCTTGAATTATTTGTTTAACGGGGAGTTAAATGTAAAATCACAAACAACATGCTTTACTTTTTGCTGAAACAAGTGGGAGATTTTATGCAAAACTATTTTTTGAATTTCATAATTATAATTTTGTTGTTATCAAAAAGGGGGAGAATGTAAGCACCTCTGCATTTATGCACCAAAATTATGTTTATTGCTAAGACTGACATTTCATGATTATCTTGGATTGAAATCTCTGTTAAGGCACAAGTTCAGATAGTTACTGATGTGCATCCTTTACATTTATTTAAGTCTAGGACTTTATTGTAAAGAACCTCAAATAAAACTCAAAAACAATTCCTTTCGCATATCTTTTCAAAACCAAATTTTAGGGTTATTGATCGACCAAACTTATTAATTGATCAGCCAAAACACTTTGATCGACCAATGTACTTATTTGACCGATCAAATAAGTCCATTTTAGGAAGTTGAGAAAAATCCTCTTGATCAACCAACCAAGCTAATTGATCGACCAAAAAGTGATCAACCAACATTCTTAATTGATCAACCAAAGTACTTTTTGATCGACCAATTAACCTTAATTGATCGACCAATTTTGTTTCCTATTCAAGCAAAACTTTTTGTATAAATAGAGGTCATACTCAATCCTTTCGTAAACAACTTTCAAAGTGAAAAATCACCTCTCATAGTTAAACTTCTTGTGCTTATTTCCAAAGGCCATTGCACCTTGTTCTTCATGTTCTTCGAAAAGGACGACACCTCGAACCTCTGCAAAAAATCGATTTGATTATATATTGAGGTTCCAAAGAAGTTATTCTTGTTTTATTATATTGTTGTTTTGATTTACGGATTCCAAGTTTGTTTGGAAGATCCGTGTTATTGTTTTCTCTTCTCTTTAGAGGTGGATGATAAATCTTGATCAGAAAATTAATCACTCAAGAAATACTTGGGCAGCCAGGAAGGGAGAGTCTTGGAAAGACCCCTACACACTAGAGCATCCCTACAAGGTTTCCCCCATCCGACCTTCCTTGTCACTGAGAATCCAAGTAGGCCGGAATGAGCAACTTGACCCCTTAAGTCTACCAATTTTATTCTTGACTTATGGTGCTTTTAAATTTCACTTTAACTTTAGAGTTGATTGTGATTTGTGACTTAATTTTAAGGTTGATTAACCCACAAGGTGGGTCAACTTCACCTAACCTACCCTAATGTTTAGGATGAGTTGGGTAATGAACCCAAAATCACCCTGAGTGGTTTGCAAGTAGGTTATTAAGTCCCAAGTTTTAAGGATTCAAGTGAATGTTAGAGCCTTCTTTTAAGGTTTCTTGATTAGGTCAATTTAAGCAAGGCTTGGGTGACAGACAATGTGGGAAATCAATTTTCTTTTAATTCAAGCAAGTGTGTTTTTCTTAAGCCCTAAAGTAGAAACCATAATTTGGTTCTATTTCCAGATCCAATTCTTTCCAAATGTGGCACCTAGGGCTCAATCAAGAAGGTGAACTGCCCTAGGGACCTTAGATCCTTAGTAGGTGTAGAAATCTGGATGGGGTTGTCTAAAATCAATCAAATCAGGAAACTCAAGTGATTAAGTCTAATAAGGAATGCGAGTTGATCCTAATTGATTTTTCTTTTTAATTCTTTCTAGAAATAGGGGCTTTAAGAAGAAGGAAATGAGATTACCTACCCCTAGAGTGGCTGTCGTGTGGCTGATCTTCTTGTGTACCTCTCACAACCATAACAAAATAGATAGAACAAGTTAGTGTCAGATCAGAATTGAAATTAGCAAAATCAAACTGCACATTGCTCTTCAGCAACGGTGCCAAAATGTTGATGGGGTTTTGTCAAGTGTTAACAAATGTATGCATTGTAGTCTAATCGACAAAATCTCGCAACAAGCATTTAAATTTATAAACTCAAAATCTGAAGGGAGTTTGAGGTCGTTCACAAGAAGCAAATATAGAACTCACACAATAATCTTCATTTAAAACAAATGAGCACAGTCAATTGATCACAAAATAGTTATTCACTGAATAAATATGGTCAAATTGCTATTCAATCAAGCTCGAAAGATCATGTGAAAAAAGGAAAGAGAATAAAAACAATGGTGATTTGAATCACCACTTATTCTCTTTAATTAAGCATGCATTCAATTATTCAAATTGTTCAACTGTACCTTCAATCAAATAATCAATGTTAACTCTAGTACTTAAATCATTCAATAGTGCTCAGACTAATCAGATCAGACGTCTTAAGTGTCACAAGCACAAGGCTCTTCAAATAGAGAGCCTTCACTTCTTCTGCAAAGCCTTCCCTTTCCTCAAGCACAAGCACGTCCTCTCTTTAGAGGCTAAGTGTTGCCTCCTCTTCCTTTAGCACAGGGCCATGGCAGAGGATCACGCAGCAAAACCCTCCCCCCACTCTCTCACAAATCCCTTCTCTCTTCTCTATCCAACACTCGAGCTTAATCAGGTATACGGTCGGGTATTCGGGTCTAGAACAATGACCAGGCATGCGGGCTTGTGTCACAAGCGAGGTGTGAGTAGTCAGGTAAGCAGGTGTGCAGGTGTATGGGGACCTGACCGCCGTGTACTTGGGCGAGGAGGCTAAGGCAGAAAAACATGATATAGTATGCTGGCTGCCGGTAGCTCTACGATGTGGGACTATAGCACCATCCTCTTCTTCGCACAAGTGCTGCAAGTGATGCTTCGTTAGTTGGATGTGCTATAGCTACTGGGTCCTTCAATTGAGGACTTGGGAAGGGTCCTGGAGCTGGGCTGCATCGCCTTGAGGTAGTAGTAGGGTCAAAGTTGCTCGGAGTATGGCAGTCGTGGTTAGGCGAGATAGTAGCGACGGTGAACTTCTATCAACACCTAAAACATGCTTACGGGCTTAAAAGCCCCGGTTAAATGGTTCAAGAGAGTCTCAATGACTCAAGGAACATGATGGTGGTGGTCCTTTGGTGGATAGATGTGGAGCGTGGCTGGACGATGACGGAGAAGGTGAGTGGAGAAGGTTGAGTTCGATGGGGCAATTAAGTGCATTTTTGGTGGAATTGAGTGAGGGGTTTTGATGGGCTAGATGAGGCAGAGCTTATGGAGGTGATATCATGGCGTTTGGTGGTGTGTCGCGTCAGGGAGGCTTCACTGGAGCCTAGCCGGTCATGGAGAAGATGGCTGGGTGAAGGGCGATCAGTCGATCGAAATAGGGAAAGAAACAACTAGGGAGATTTAGGAGGAGGAGAAGATGTTAGACCTAGCTAAAAGATGAAGTGGATGAGGATTTCTATGCCAGTGTGATGACCGGACGTGGAGATGACAAAGTTTCCAGTGGGGGAGAATAGTGAGGATGAAGGAGTAGGGTGGCTCCTACTGGTATTGTGAGAAGCAGAGGAAGGAGGGAAGATGTTTCCCTCTACCTATGGTATGTGGCAGAGGGCAAAGATGGAGGATGGAGGAGTTCACTGGAGCTATGGTTGGAGGCAGCCGATGAGGAGAATTTGTGAAGAGATGTGGCCTGAACCGAGCTAAGGAAGAGCAGATTGCATCGCCAGCTCATTTATAGGCCTTAGGGGGCTTTTCCAAGTAAGGAAAGAAGCTTTCAAGCTTCGAGAATTTCATGCACATAGGATACTCACATCTTCCAAGCATTCACATGAGAATTGGGATGGAATCAAGGTCCATAGCCGAGTTCATTTGGAAGGGAATTCCTTAAGGAATCTCCCTTTCAATTTTGGAAGTGTTTGATTGAGAATCAAGCGAGAAATCCTCACTCAAATCTCAACGGTGAAGCTTCCGTTCATAGTAATGGTGGTAGTGACCTAACTGCAAAGACAAAGAAAAACCTAGGGACCTTACTGAAAGGATTTCAAAAGCTAGGGGCATATGTGAGAGAGAAAGAGTCTAACAGGACTACAATGTAAACTAGGTCAAGATGGATTCTAATTGGGCCCAAATTTTGGTAAAAGCCTAATTTTGACCTAAGGAAGCTAGTGTTGAAGTCGGATTTTAGTTTTGACCAATTTTGATTGGACAATTTAAGTAGAAACCCAAATTAAGGCAGAATTGTGTCTGTGACTATTTAAGGTTAAAATAGGTTCCAATGGTCAACACAAGGGTACCAAACCTTATGGAATATTTTTATATGAATTTTATAAGGTTAAGATAGATTTTACCCTAACCAGGATCTCAATAATTTAAGCAGGTCTGAAATTAGGATTTTCGGAGCTGTATTAGTTCTCGAAATATGCAAAACCCTATTTCTATTTGTGTAGACCCTCTTATTAGAATTTAATGCCCATTAGACCTTACCCTGTGATTATTTAGCATTCATGATATGATGTTAAAATTGTAGAATTAACCTTGATTTAATGTATTGCTCTCAGAATGGATGTGCAGGGAATTACGACTCTCAGGCAATTATGTAGGAGCATTTGTCAATTAATCTTGTCTAATTATATCTATTTATGGCTCATGATGATGCTATCATTAGACCCGCCATCCCTGATGATGGCTTTAGGAACCCCAAATCGAGAAAAGATGTTCCCTTGAATGAATTGGAGAACAAGTTTATGATCATTCATTCATGTGGGTACAACTTTGATCCATTTTGAGACATAATCAATAGCAAGTAAGATGTACTCGAAGCCATTAGATCTGGGAAATAGTCCCTTAAAATCAATCCCCCATATGTCAAAGATCCTATGCATGATAATCGGATTTAAGGGCATCATATTGCGTGGGCCAATGTTGCTGAGTGATGATAACGTCATCATCAACCGTATCTAGCTTTATTTAGTTATAATCCATTGATAAATGCTCCTACATAATCGTCAAAGAGCCGTAATTCACTACATGTCCATTCTGAGAGATTAACATTAAAATAGGGGTAAATATGCAATTTTAATAGTATAACCTAAATGCAAAACAATAGCAAGATTTCTTAGGGGTTAATTAAAGTTCAAATGTTTTTAGATGTCTAATAAGAGGGTCCATGCAGATAGAAATGAGTTTTCACGTGTTTCGAGAAATAATGGAATCTGAAACACTAAAAATAGATTCGCTTAATTAACTGAGGTTCTGGTCAGGATAAAATTCACCTAAAACCTTCTAAAAATCATAAAAAAATATTCCATAAGGTTTAGTATCCTTCATTTGACCATTGGAACCTAATTTGACCTAAAATAGTCTTAGTTAGACAACTACCCTAATTTGGGTTTCAACACAAATTACCCAGTCAAAATTGACCAAAACCTAAATCTGACTTTACCGTCAGATTCCTTGGGTCAAAATTAGGTTTGTACCAAAATTTGGTACCAATCAGAGATTATTTTGACTTAGTTTGCATTTTGGTCCAGTCTGATTCTTCTTCTCTCACTTAAACCCCTAGCTTTTGAAATCTATTGCAGGGACCCCCCTAAATTTGTCATCTCCTTCACCTCTAGATCCTTGATTGCCATTAGGAATAGCTGCAACTCAACGGCGAGATTCGAGTAAGGTTTTCTCACTCGTTTCTCAATCAATCAATCCCAAACTTGAACCATAGATTCCTTGAGGAATTCTCATCCAAATAGACCCGGCCATGATTCCTAACTCTTTCCCAATCTCCCATGTGAATGCATGGGAGATGTGGGTATCCTACATGTGCATAAGCCCAAAGCTTTCAAGCTTGGTTTCCAAGCTTGGAAGGACCTCCTATGGCCTATAAAAGATCCCCTGATGCAAACCTTACTTAGCTTATTTTGGCCAGTTCTCCACCTTCTTCTCCTCTCTCCGGCCAAAAGCTTCGCGAGCTCTGGTGAGCTTCCCCATCTACATTCTTCGTCGGCCGTCACTGACTATAACCGGCCGGTTACTCTTTCTCAAGCTCCTTCATCGCTTGCAATACCAACAAGGGTCGTCTTCCCCTCTCTTTCTCACTGTTCTCCCTCATCGGAGGCATTCCCTTCTCCAATGTCAGTCATACCATAACCGGCACCATCCTACCCCATTCATCCAATTAGATTAGATAGTTAGGTTTCCTTAGATCCTTAGGTTAGTTTCCACTATTCAAAACCCAGAAACAAACCCTCGACACTTCATTCACCGTCATCTCCCTCCGCTCTGGCCACCTCTTCGGCGAGGTCATTCGCTCACCACACACCTCCATATACCTCGCCAAACCTCCTAAAAGATCCGTCGTTCATCCACCATCAAAAGCCCTCTAGTATTTCATCCTCTCATTCACTCACCCCACCCACCGAACAACCCATCCTTTGCTCACCTTTTCCACCATCGACCGACCACCTCGAGCCTGAATTCTTCACGCAACCACCACCCACACACTCACCGTGGTCCGGGAATGCTCTTGATTTCTTTTGATTGGGCCGGGAGGTCATGCTCTTGATTTTTAGGGTCTGCCGTCCTCCGCTGTCGTGACATCTTCATCAGTCGTGTTCATCGAGTCACAGCCCTGTTCTTCACCAAGTGTTGTGCCCAGACTGTGTGGATACACCCCAGGCATCACTCTAGGTCTCCGAT
Source organism: Thalassia testudinum (assembly GCA_037157565.1). NCBI lineage: Eukaryota > Viridiplantae > Streptophyta > Magnoliopsida > Alismatales > Hydrocharitaceae > Thalassia > Thalassia testudinum. The sequence goes on from JAZHRO010000080.1 coordinate 4,873,561, forward strand.
TATGAGCCTCAACATCAGATGTTGCACTAATTAGCCCATCCTCTAACTGCAGCTTTGCGTAAAGAGAAACCTTGTGGGTTTAGTCCCACATCATGTGTGGAAGGCCACACAGCTACGCATAAGTTGATTTTCTCACATGGCCTTATCACCTTATAACACCTGGTGGTGAGGTCCCCACTCACCCTCACATACCCGACCTACCTAGACCTAACACTACTCGGCTGTGACACCCATGCACACAGCCCTGGACTCGGTTACGCATACCCGAATACCCGATTAAATCGGATATCGGAGAGAAGAGGAGAAGAGGAAGGAAACAAAGAGAGAGTGGGGGAGGGGAGGGTTTTGCTCCTAAAGGCTTTGAGCAACACTTAGTCGCTAAGAAGGTGAGTTCCCTTGTGCGTATGGAGCTAAAGGAGAAGATCTGAAGGAAGAGGAAAGGCAACAGAAGAGAAGAAGAAAAGAATAGAAGAAAAGATAAGAGGAAAAGCACTGTAGTAGGCGACATTTAAGTCGTCTGACTTGATATCCAGACGTCTGATTACTGTTCATTTATTTAACATGATTGAATAATTAATAAATATGTGCTCAGACCAATAATTGGTGATCTAAATCACTATTATTTTGTCTTAGATATCTTTTTGGTGTTTGAAAGTCTTGAAGTACTCATGTTATACATTGAATATCTAATGTGACATATTAGCATTCATTGAATATCATTATTCTTGGCTTATTCTTTTGCTCATTTATATTTTAATCGAGATTAGCGCATGAATTTCATATTTGCTCCCTGTGTTCAATCTCGGACTTCATTTAGATATTCGAGTTATAAATTTTATTTGTTGAAGAGCGATTTGTTAGTTATACTACAATGCATTTCTCTAACATTGATATAAAAGCCTATCAACATTTTGGTGACGTTGCTAGGGAGCAACACGCAATTCACTACTATTCTTTGTTCTATTTGATTATATTTGAGCACTAACTTGCCCTACTTAGTTCTTGTGATTTTGCAAAGTACATCACGAGGCGATTTGCTGCGCAAAACAACCACTCCTAGGATAGGTAATCTCTCTTCCCTAATCTCCTAATCCGTGGAAGAGAGAAAAGGAAACAAAACCAATTAGGATTCATTTGCCTTATTTTCATAGTAATTTTCATTTAAAAGGCAAGCTTTCCTGATTTGCGAAAAGTTTCATATTTGATTGAAGCTTGAAGCAATTCTGATTAGACAATCCCTACCTTGATTACTTGTACCTATTAGGGACTATGCTTAATTTCTAAATCACTTTGGGCTAACACACTTCTTGCTTGAAGCCCAAAGTGAACATTTTGAGATCAAATTGGACTTGGAATAGAGCCAATTAGGGTTTCAACAACTACAATTTTGAAGAGTTAGCTCACATTTTGCCTGCATAAAGAGAATTGACCCTCTTGCATTTCTGTGCTACCCAAGCCCCTATTTGAATAGATCTAATCAAGAAGAACCCTAAAAATCAAGCTCTAATTTCACTTGAATCTTAAAAAAATCTAAGACCTAATAACCTAAGAGTCAATTCAAGGTGATTTCTTGGTATTGACCTAAATTTTATTCTACCATCTTTAGGGCAAGTCAGGTGAAGTTGGTCTACTTTGTGGGCCAACCAACCTCTAAATTAGGTCACAGGTCAAATCAACTTCTAAATTAAGTGAAATTCAAGGCACATATTAGGCTAAAATTGGTAGACATAAGGTCTTAAGTTTGTACATTCCAATCTACCTAGAAACAGTGACAAGGAAGGTCGGGTGGGGGAAACCCTATAACTCATGGGGACGCTGTACCATGTAGGGGTCTTTACAAGGCTCTCCCTTCCTAGATGACCAAGTAATTCTCAGGTGTGCGAATTTCTGATTCAAAGGTATCATCACCTCGAAACAGCCTTAGTCATCCAAAAATCTTTGGGTGCCTTGATTAGGTCTAAATAACATCCTGTTGGAAGCGAAAAACTACGCGATCAGAATTAGATTTGAAAAACCCGTCGTAGTTCGATTTATGAAGCAATCCATCAAGAGATAAAATTTAACCAAAATTCATAAAGAAATTCTGGGTCGAACATAGGGAGGCTACATCGATCTAAAATCCGTGATTATATTTATTTTCTTTTGAAATTTTTGTTTGAAAGTGAGATAATTATAATAGAATTGATATGAACACTAAGAGAGAGAGAGAAAACAATTACTTGATATAAGAATACTATTTTTACAACTAGAAAGTGGGAAATGATTACAACTAGAAAGTGGGAAATTCTATTCTAGAAAGCGATAAAAAGAAGGGAGAGAGATGTTATACTCCTCGACGATTGCTTGGATGATGAGCCAGACGAAGCGACGCCTGGAAGACAGAAGAAGGAGGATGAACCAGAAGGAAGTGGGAATGAGGCAGCACGTCATCGTCATCGCAGGATCCACTTCCAGAATGGGGGCGAGGAAACTTTGGATTTAACTCTAAAGGAGCATCCCGGGTGTGGGACAATCTTCTCTAGAGCTTTGGAGTGGGAGATGGGTGAAGGAAGTGATGAGAATTTCATAGGGTAGGGGTCCCCTTCTATAGTTGCAATGATTGGGGGCAATTTGGTCATTCCCTATTTAAAAGCATTAATATCAGGTCATTAGTGACGGATTTATTCGTCACTACAGACCTGTCATGGGCGACGTGTGCACACGCTGCATGCTGCTCCTCTCCCACGAGTCTATTGCATGCACACATCCAAGCAATCTCAGTCATCTGATCGCAAGATCGAACGGCTCAGATCGCTCCTCGCCTACTTCAGCTTTGCGCACCCGCACATGAGATCAGGCGTGAAACGAGACGTCCAATTGCTCGTGCACCTGATTGGATGATCAGGGCCGTTTGTAGTTGATCAGATGTTGAAATAGCTTGGTTCCTACCAGAGACATAGAAATCAAGCCCTAGGTGTTAAGCCTGATCAAACATTTCCATGGGCTTAGCTCTGAAGACCTGTTTCAGCACTTGGAGGACTTGACCACTTTGGTCCAGACCACCAAGGTGCGAAACGTGAATGAAGAGCAGATGATCATGAGGCTCTTTCCCCACTCTCTTAGGGATAAGGCTGTTCATTGGTACAGGATAGTAGGAAGGCCGATCGCAACATGGAATGATCTGAAATCGACTTTCTTAAAGAAATTCTTCCTTGTCGGACGTACCAATGCTCTGAGACGAGTGATTACTACCTTCACCCAGTGATTGGGGGAGCAGTTTCATGTTGCCTGGGAGCGATTCAAGGACCTATTGCAGAAGTGTCCACACCACAATGTGCTGAAATGGCAGCTTGTGCAGATCTTTTACCATGGGTTGACTACGCAACTCAGAAATCACATGGATGCTTCTTACGAAGGCAATTTCTTCAACAAAGATGCAAATAGCGGGCATGATTTGTTTGAGGAGATGAGTGAAAATTCAATCAATCATGCCTCCATGGATACTTTTAACCGGTCCCAACAACCCAGATCGAATGTTAGTGAAGTCCACAACTCTCATTCATTCGATATGGAACTGATTTGCAATAAACTAGATAAGGTGGACTTGGTTACTAAAAGGATGGAGGAGTGGATGGCTGGAAACTCAATGAACAATTCTCGATCCACTCAATCCCAGAATTTGGGATTCCATTCGTCATGAGCTCCTTCTGGATGGGAGTTCATGAATCAACTGGATACGGCTCAACCTGTGAGGCAGCATTATTCAGAACCCCACGGGTTCCAAACTGGGACCTTTGATCCCAGTTTTCCTGATCCCTCCCTTTCTTTCTCTCCATCCTCACCCTATCAGGATGTTTATACTGTACAGGAGAATGTTAGGTCCAACCCTTACTCCAATGCTTATAATCAGGGTTGGAGGAATCACCCTAACTTCTCCTAGAAAAACCTGAGGTAGCTGACCCAATTCTGACCCAGTAACTAGGCTCTGCAATGACCAATGGGTCAGGGTCATGTTTACACTCAATTGCCCCCGAATCAGGTCAATTAGCCAGCTTGGAATGCCTGTCAACACATAGGGCAGGCTGATTTGAACCGACAGATGGTAGAAATGTAAGGATCTATGCTCCTGCTCATGCAGCAAATGAAAACTTCGCTGGACAACTTGCAAACTGGGTTCATTGTTAATTCTTATCAACCTGGATCTCTACCATCTCAACCTGTACCCAACCTGCGTAATATCCAGAATCCAGGCAATCAAGCCCAAGGGTATGGGAATCAGAGGGACCCGCACACACATGCTCAGGTGGTTGAGCAGGGTCCTTCCTCTTCTGCTTCTTCTTCAAATCAAAGGTTTCTGGCTAATGAAGCCCGTCCAATCTTTCCTAACCCTCCTCAAGATCCAAACCTGTATGCATCTACTAATTCTGTTACCTTGAGGGGTGGAAAACAAACTTAGGATCCACAACCACACTATTCTGATCTACCAAATCCTGGAGAGCCTGAGGAGAGAAAGGAGAACTCTGAAGAAGAAATCAAGGCTCAGGAACTTGATTCCAAAAATCTAACTCATGTTCCTTTTCCTGAGGCCTTGATTAAACCTAGGAAGAAGAAGGTTGTTGATAGTAACGAGGAGCTCTTGAATATATTAAAGAATGTCGAGATCAATATCCTGCTCCATGACACTATCAAACACATATCGGCTTACGCTAAATTTTTAAAGGATTTATGCATACAGAAGTGTAAGTCGAGGGAATCTATTCCGAGGAAGGTGGTACTCTCCAAGCAGGCTAGTTCTGTTATTCTGCATCACCTTCCTCAAGAAAAGAGAGATCCAGGTGCTCCTTTGATTTGTTGTGTCATTGGAGATTACACTTTTGACAGGGCACTTCTGGATCTGGGTGCATCTATTAACCTAATTCTGACTTCTCTTTACGAGAAGTTAGGATTAGGTGAACTTCGACCGACTTTAGTAATGTTGTAGTTAGCGGACCTTTTGGTCATAAATCCGCGAGGCATTATTAAAGATGTTATTGTCAAGGTTAAGGATTTCTATTTTCTTGTAGATTTCCTTGTCCTTGACATGGATGTACTTGAAAATTTAAGGAACACGCCCATCATTCTGGGGCATCCATTCCTGGCTATCGCTAAGGACAATATCAACTGTGAGAACAATAGCATGGAAATCACCTTTGGGGATTAGAAATTGAAATTGGATATTTTTAAGGTGATTAACAAATTCAAGGATTGTGGATTTATAGAGGAACTTGAGGACGACAACTTGAATATTTAAACTTGTTTGGTGGTTTCTGCAGTTGAAAGTTCCTCCTGTTGTGATGGATCTGACCCGCAACCCTTCGTGGCAAATCTGCCACATTCTGAAGAGGTTATTGATTTTTTTCACTTTCAACCTCTTCCTCTTGATGAATCTTCATCAGCATCATCCTTACCTTCAATCCTAAACCCGCCCCAGCTCGAATTGAAACCATTGCCTGAGAGTTTGAAATATCAGTTTTTGTGACCATAAAAGACACTATCTGTGATTATCAGTGCTAGACTAACTAACGAGCAGGAGATTAAATTGATCAAGGTCATAAAGGAACACAAGAAGGCAATTGGTTGGACCATTCATGACCTTAAGGGGATCAAGCCATCTTACTGCAATCATCAAATATTCTTGGAAGATGAATCTCGCCCTTCTTGCCAATTGCAGAAGACATTAAACCCTAATATGCAAGAAGTGGTCAAGAAGCAAATTATTAAGTGGCTCGATGTAGGAATCATTTATCCGATCTCTGATAGTACTTGGGTAAGTCCCGTACAAATTGTTCCCGAGAAACCTAGGATTACCGTTGTGACTAATGAGAAAGGAGAATTTGTTACAACTCGTTCAGCTTCCTCTTGGAGGGTTTGTATCAATTACAGGAAGCTGAACACAGCCATGAAAAAGGATAATTTCCCTTTTCCCGTTAGCGATCAAATCCTGGAAAGACTAGCCGAGCAAAGTACTTCTGTTTCCCAGACAGTTACTCGAGATACAATAGAAATCCTATCCATCCTAAGGATTAGGAAGAAATGACTTTCACCTGTCCCTACGGAACCTTTGCTTTCCGTATGATGCCATTCGGCTTATGCAATGCACCTGTGACTTTTCAAAGGTGTATGCTAGCCATATTCTCTGACATAGTAGGAGAGTTTATGGAAGTCTTCATGGATGATTTCTCTATTTTCGGAGAATCATTTGATTCTTGCCTGGCTAATCTTGAAATGATCCTTAAAAGATGCATCAAAACAAGACTGGTCCTTAGCTGGGAAAAGAGTCATTTCATGACACAAGAAGGCATCGTCCTGGGTCATGTAATCTCTGAATGGGGAATCGAAGTTGACAAAGCTAAGGTTGATGCTATCTCTAAATTTCCTCCTCCCACATCTATCAAGCAAATTTGATCATTTCTTGGTCATGTGGGATTCTATAGGAGGTTTATCAAGGACTTCTCTAAGGTTGCTCGACCTCTGAGCAACCTTCCCGCCAAAGATACGCCATTTGATTTCAATGAATCATGCCGTAAGGCATTTTATTTTCTTAAAACGACAGTTACTTGTGCTCTGGTGTTGCAACCACCGGTTTGGACAGCCCCATTGGAGATCATGACCGATGCTTCTAATTGTGCAATCAGGGTTATTTTGGGTCAGAAGATCGATAGGAAGCCCTCTATCATCTACTATGCTAGCAAAAGTCTGGACGAGGCCCAGAGGAATTACACTGTTACTGAGAAGGAATTGGTAGTTGTAGTATTTGCTTTTGAGAAATTTAAGGCTTATCGCTAAGGGTTTCATGTCATAGTATATACCAACCACTCGGCCTTGAGACATCTCTTGGCCAAAAAGGATACCAAACACTGTCTTATTCAATGGATTCTTCTACTTCAAGAATTCGATCTTGAAATCAAAGATAAATCTAGGGCATAGAATGTGGTGGCGAATCATCTTTCGAGACTTCTAAGTGATTCTTCTCGTCTGGATATTCCGATTGCTGATACTTTTCCAGATGAGACTATTCTTGCAGTATCAGGTGTCCAAACTCCGTGTTTTGCAGACATCGTAAATTATTTGGTTGTTGGTCAAATCCCTCAGGATTGGACCAAGCAACAAGATAGACTCAAATCTTGGGCCAAATATTACTTCTGGGAGGACCCTGAATTGTACAGCATCAGCTTTGATCAGATTATTCGCCGATGTGTTCTGGAGAATGAATTCAAAAGTATACTCAAGTTCTGCCATGCATCTATGTGTGGTGGACATTTCTTTAGGAAAAAGACGACTGCAAAGATTTTGCAATCTAGATTCTATTGGCCGTCTTTATTCAAGGATGCCAAGGAATTCTCGAGGTCGTGTTCCCGATGCCAGACACTTGGGAGCATAACCAAGAGAGACATGATGCCTCTAAACCTGATTCTTCCCATCGAAATCATTGACGTTTGGGGCATCGATTTCATGGGACCCTTCCTCCCTTCATTTGGACACTAGTACATTCTCGTCACTATTGATTACATCTCCAAGTGGATTAAGGCTATTCCCACCCGAACCAATGACCATAAGGTGGTCATTGATTTCGTCAAGAAGAACATCTTCAGCCGGTTCGGGATTCCAAGGGCCATCATTAGCGATGGTGGTACCCACTTCACTAATGCCCAGTTCCAAAATTTACTGGCAAAATATGGGGTAAATCACAGAATCTCCAAACCTTACCACCCCCATACGAATGGACCGGCTGAGATCTTCAATCGGGAGATCAAGAATATTCCTCAGAAAATAGTTAGGCCTGATCGTAAAGACTGGACTCAAAAGCTTGAGGACGCTCTTTGGGCTTACCGTACGGCATACAAAACACCTATTGGCATGCCACCATTTCGTCTGGTGTATGGAAAGGCATGCCATTTACCTGTAGAAATTGAACATAGGGCATTCTAGGCAATCAAGCAGTGTAATCTGGATTTGGGTTTAACAGGAAAGATCAGGAAACTCCAACTATCTGAGTTGGAGGAACTTAGAAATGATGCATACGAGAATGCCAAGATCTATAACGCTCTGATCAAAGCTCTTCATGACCAATTGATATCCTGCAAGAGCTTTGAGCTGGGCCAGAAGGTCTAGCTCTTTGATTCTCGACTTAAGCTCTTTCCTAGCAAACTTAGGTCAAAATGGAACAACTCATTCATTATCGATCCGATATTTCCAAACAGGGCCATTCAGATCTTTGACCCAAAGATGGGTAATTCATTTAAAGTCAACGGTCAACGTCTGAAGCCTTTTATTGACTGTATTATTCCAGAACCTATCTCAGACATAGTTACTCTAATCACATTGTGATTTCTTTGGCTAAACTTCACCTAGCTGATGGCATTAAATTCAGCAGTTGTACAGTCTGACTCAGAGTTGACCCGAGCATCATATTCAGGTGATATCTTCTACATTCTACTCTTCCTTTCATGTCATTTATTCTCAATGCAGACATTGCATCAGCTTGGCATGGGGGTGGTGGATTCATTTCTTAATCATTTTGTCAGCTCTGAGGAATTCTTATAAATTCTATTTATTTTTTTCTGAAAAAAAAATTGAAGTAGGAGAGAATACTTGGGCATTAAGACTTTTCAATCTTAGGAAATATTGCAGTAGGATCTGAACACTAAGACCTTCAGGTCTTTAGGATTAATTAGCCTAGCTATCCACTAAAATGTGGATTTATTTTTTGAGTCCTCACCATCCTGAATTCTATTTCAATTTTATTATATAAGTTTGGGTGATAAGTACACGACTGGTCACATGTGTTTCACATGTTAGAAATTGGGGTTACAAGTAACCCATCATCGTAGTTGCAAAACACGTCAATCAGATAAAATTTATACCGAAACTCCAAGGGAGTCCTAGGTCGAACACAGGGAGGCGACGTTTACTTTAGTTGAAAACTGCGCTTTGATTTGTTTCTTTTTGGTATTTAAGGGTTTTGTTATTTTTTTGTGTTTTTGAAATAAAAGATAAGCAATAATAAGATAGAGATGGAATCAAGTGTGATGTATTGCATTAATGTCTATTACAATAATCTATGAAAGCATAAAAAGAGAGGGGGTGAGGGGAAATCTCCCAAATCGGCTGTTCGGCGAGACGACGACGCCTGGCGAAAGCTTGGACGAAGGAGGTGAGGAGCGAGACGATGGAGGTGAGATGCAGGAGGTCGTCGAGTCAAGGAAAGCTTCCGCATGGCTCCGGAATGGAGATGAGAAGACGAAGATGATCTACTATCGGAATGGAGGTAGGAGGACAGCTCCAAGGCGACCTATGAATGGGTATGGGAAGTTGGAGGAGTATTTGGTGAGGTAGAGGTCGCTATGCTAATAGGTGCCTTGGGAGCCTGAGAACAAGCTCTAATGGAGTGTTGGTAGGCTTGCTAGAGCTTGGGAGTAGGTAGGAGTAGAGTATGTAGAGATGGCTTGGAAGGGTGGGGGTGTAGGTCCTTTTATAGTGGAGGGGAAGAGGCTAAAAATGGGCAAAGGACCTTTAGCGACCTCCAGACCGTCGTTGGAAACGTTGCTGTAGACGCTCACATCCACTCATGCCCTTAGCTAGCTTTACTGGCTTGAAATGAAGTAGTGACGGTTGTAAGCATCACTATAGGTCAACCCAGCTGTCACTAAAAGCTGGCACCAACAACGCACGTGCCCGTGCTACGCTGCCACCCATCACGCACGCTGATCGCGTGGCAGCCTACTGGTGTGTGCATTGGCATGTGCTGGCGCGCGCATACGTGCTGCACTACTTCTTGCGTGTGCTGTTGATTTTAGGATTGGGGGGGCTGCAGGGATTCGAACCCGCACCCCTCCCTTGAGAACTGCCGCTCCCACCATTACGCTAGGTCGCCCTTTGTGTCGCACGGAGGAGCTCGGTGCAGCCGCTTCCCAGCCGTTGGATCTTGATCCAACGGCTAGGATTCATGGGTGTGGAAGATGAAGGGAGTGAGCGGTGGCTATTGGCCAGTGTTGGGCGATCTGGATGGTGCCACGTGGCATCATCTGGGCTGTCTATCTTCTTCTTCTTGTAGAGGGTGCCACGGTGCTCAGATCGAGATGATTATTGCGATGCCGAACTACGATAGTCGCTCTGCATCTGTCTGTACGGTCGGATTTTCCATCTAAAATTTGTATGGCATCACATTGCCCCCTGGCCATATAAAATGAAGGAATTAATATACAAAACAAACAACTATCCTAAATGCCATGCAATTGATGTTATCAATATTTATAACATGATATGCAATGCTAAGCCTAGGAACTATCATAAATGAGAAATTTATCATGAATTTATGTGTGTTCATCATACCCCGATACTTACTTTTTTCTAGTCCCTAGCAAAATTAACCTAAATGCTATATATAAAAGTAGAATCAGGGTTTGATTATTTTGGCAAAATTCATTGATTGCTTTAGAAAATCTAAACCCCAAGACCTAATTACAAAAACTCAATAGTGTCCGGGTGCCTGCCAGAATGCAGACCATCCAAGCCCTCACCTTATTTAAGAAAAGAAGATAAAAATTTTTTTCTTATTTTTCTTCTTTTCTAATTTTTTCGTACATTTGGAGTTTGAAAGTTTTGGGATACCTTTTTACGGCTACCCGACCTGCACAAGACTCGAAAAGGACTCTAAGTGCTAAGCATCTTGTGAAAATAGTGAAAGATTAACTAGATGGCCATTAAAACAAACTTTGAGTTTCTACAACCTTAGGTGACCTTGCCTAGAGGTTTATCTTTTCGATCAGTAGCTTTCTCCCTACATTTTTCTTATGGGGTCAACACAAGGGCGAACCCAGTGTATATCTCCCTGGTTTATTCTACTTCCCTGCTTCTTCCCTAACTGTTTTAGGAATTATTGTGCATTTTTTTTTGTGAGCTGGGTTCTAGACAACCAGCTAATGGGCTATTACCCATGACAACTTGCCAGCCATACTCGTGCGATGAAGTGTAGTTTTATTTTTTTTTTTCCTTCTTTTTTTTTTTAAGTAGGTGGGTTTCCTGATCTAAGATTTACCTAAAGGTAATATAATGAAAATGATCTTGTGGCTTGGCTCTGGAAAACTGGCCAATGAGCTATTACCACTGATAACTTGCTAGCCATACCACTCAAGTCGGTCCATTAGCTACCCAATTTCCATAAAAGCCGTCGGAAAGTGAGTCAGTGCAAAAAATGTGTGCAGATGCTTAGGCTTAAAGTCCCCCCAGTAAGGTTGATAAGTCGCATACTTATAAATCCTAAATTATTTACCAAATTAAAATGAATTTTAATTAGCGAGGACTCGAGACTATGTCCACATTCGAGTGGACACCGGGGCTAATTAAGCCCGAAGACCTGAAGAGTCTAAGTAGTCAGGTCTCAAAGTCTCAATTCCTAAAGTTTACAACTCCTAATGCCTAAGTTCTCATCTCCTAATTCTAATTTTTTCTTCTTTTTTCTTTTTTCTTTTTCAATTTTTTTTTAAACAAGAATCAAATAATAAGAAATTACTATTACAGCTGACAAAAAGGTTATAAAATATGTTTCCCCCCATGCTTAGTTATTGCAATGTCCTCATTATGAAAAAAATGAAAGCATGTATGAGAGTAGAAGTGGAAGAATAGCACCTGGTTTCCGTGAGACTCTGGTCAACTTGGAACAGTATTTATATGTGCTGAGTTTAGTGCCTTTAGCTGCGCGATGATCAGCCTGCGGTGGTTACGGCAAGATAAGAGCGACCTTATCCGAGACGGGTTCAGGGAGCACATGGTCAACAAAGGGTTTAAGACGCTGTCCATTGACCTTGAAAATATTACCCATCTTTGGGTCAGAGATTTCGATAGCCCCGTTAGGGAAAATCCTCTCAATAACGAATAGGCCATCCCACTTAGACCTGAGTTTTCCAGGGAAAAGCTTCAATCGAGAATCGAAAAGCCAGACCTTCTAGTTCGGCTCAAAGCTCTTACGTGAAATCATCTGGTCATGGAAAGCTTTGGTCCTTGCCTTATAAATTTTGGCATTTTCATAAGCATCAATATGAAGCTCCTCCAACTCAGATAGTTGCAGTTTCCTAGTTTTCCCGGCAAACTCAAGGTCCACATTACATTTCTTGAAGGCCCAAAATGCCCAGTGTTCAAGCTCTACAGGTAAGTGACACGCCTTACCAAACACCAGACGGAACGAAGACAAATCGATAGGCATTTTGTACGCCGTACGGTAAGCCCAAAGAGCATCATCTAGCTTTTGGGTCTAGTCGTTCTGATAGAGAGAAATTCACTTGATTAAATTAGTAATAGAATGACTTATCATTGTAATTTATGTGGTGGAAATCTCTCAATCAAAGATTAAAATAGATACCAATTTAAACCACAGAAAAGATGTCGCATCCACAAGGAGGTTTAAGCCTAATAAAATCATGAAAATATTATTTCAAAGATTATTTCCTGAAGTTATTTCATGCACACATGGAATAGATCATGAAATCTAAAGAGTGTGAGTGCATGAGGGAATAAAAGTGAACACGAGAGGATATGCACGCAATTTCAACATAATAAAATAATAAATCCTTAAATCCTTCCACACTAATGGCACCAAATGTAATTTTGAATACAGGTTTCACTATAGCAAAACAGGGCATTTGAATCCCTTGTGCGTGTGAGGAGGAGGGATGGATGGTCATCCCGTGCTTGGAGGAGGTCGAGGTCGCTGAGAGGGTTCCAATGGCGGTGGTGGCGTCGTCAGAGGTGATCAAAGGTCACTGTGTGGCAGGTTGTCCACCACTGGCGGTGGGTTCCTCCATGAGTCAACGGAGGTTGTTGTCGTCAGCTTTGAAGGTGTGGTCGCACTCATGAGGTCAAGGCAAGCTTAACATAGACCACGACGAGGAGAATGGCGGTCTGTGGCGGTGGCTACACGTGGGCGTGGATGGTGGTCGAGCTCGAATAGGTGGTGTTAATATAGTGATTTAATCATTGAAATGAGTATAGTGGTTAACCTAAATCGAGCTTGACCATCTTTTTACAAAATTTTTAACCTGGCCTACTTGATTTTATCTCGGTCACTTTTAGGTCCAGGGTCGAACTCAGGGAAGCAGGATTAGAGGTGAATAAGTTTCTACGCCTATCCTACAATGAATCTCTTCCGTTCTCTTATCATGTTTTTGGTGTTTTTCTATTTAAGATTTTTTTCTAATAATTTTTGTCCTTGAGGTACACCCTCAAAATCAGGTTCTTGGCTTTGAGCCAAATTAGAGTTCGAAAACTGGTCTTGCTATTCGCAAGACTGAGTACCTGCAAGTCAAGGATTGTCTTTTCTCTTTTGTATATTTTTTATATTTTTAATGGAAGGAAAGAGAAATAGAAATAAGATAAATATAGTACATATAAATATTATATATGTATATAGGGGTGGGGGTGGAGGTGGAAGTGGCATGTAACACGGTGTCGATTTGATTATCGTCTAGGAAGACGCAACCAACAGGACAAAGTGCTGTGTGGAGTGTAGGATGGATGGGTGGAAGATGTGTGTGGAGATGCTTTCTATACTCATGTATCGGGGAATATCAGCAACTGGTGCAGATATTCCCGCGATACAACATGTGGTAGGTGATATGAAAATATATATATATATGTATATATATAAACATATATCTATATGTATACATATAGATATAGAGTTATAATTATATAGGTGTATATGTAGTTATATATACATATATATATATGTAAATGTATATATATATATATAGATATGCAAATATATATATAGATAGATGTATGTATATATGTATATATATATGTATATTTATAATTAGATATATATGTATGTATATATAACTATATATATATATATATATATATAGTAATATATTTATATAGTTATATATATGTGTATATGTATATATATATATATTACTATAAGTATCTATGTATATAGATATACGTAGATATATATATATATATATGTATTTATAGTTATAGATATCTATGTATATATGTATGTATATTTGTATATATATATATATGTATAAATATAGGTGTATATATAGGTATATATATATATGTATATATACTTATACTTAGTTGTATAGGTAGTAATATATGTATATATATATACGTGTATAAATATATATATATGTATATACATATATAAGTATATAGTCATGCACAAGTGAGTGGGTGTGTGTACGAGAGTGTGTGTGTGTGTATGTGTCTGCAGGAGGGAGTGAGAGAGAGAGAGAGAGAGCGTTTGCTGGAAGAAGAGGGCGCGGCGAGTTAAGTCATCTGGAGGCTTCAGCCATCGTCTGATGGTGCGTGCAAGAGCATGCACGCACACACGCAGGCACGCGCAAGCGTAGGCTTGCACTGGAGAGAGTGGTGTGAGGGCGCAGCGCACCGTGCTGCGCGCTGAGGCGAATGTGGGCGAAGAAGCAGGCGCTGGGAGAGACGCTGGCACAGGCGCTGGGAGAGACGCGGGCGCGGGCTAGAGGCGGTTGCAGCGCGGAGAGAGAATGTGCGGTGACCGGATAAGTGAGAAACTTTCCGGTCATAGCACTGTAGCTACAGTGTTGCGCTCTCTAGTGTGAACGGTAGCTACAGTGCGAGCTCAGCGCGGCCGACCGGTTGCGCCCGGTTCAACGTGCACGGGTGCTGTGGAGCGGGATAGCGCGTGCGCAGAAGGTGCTGCGCCAGCTGCTAGCGTGTGAGATGGCCTGCGCGCGGGCGAGAGGTTGCCGGTGCCTTGCTATAGTTGCGGTTGAGCTTCAAAGCTAGGCTTTGTGGCAATGGCGGAAATGGATGGAATGATGAAAACAGAGAGGTGAACCACCATGCCCATCGGCTCTTTGATGAGATGGATGGTGGTGGGACTCACAGTGGTAGTTGTGTACCACTGTGAGCTGCTCCTGCCCGCAGCGTAGCTCCCCAGGAGGAAGAGAGGCTGCATATGGAGGGGAGAGGGGAGGAGATGGCCTGGAGGAAGGAGATGTTATCGGTGTGTTGGACCAGGCTCTCCATGCAAGGAAGCGAGGAGGGCTTTTTGAAGAGGATGGAGGCAAGCACATCCATGCCCTAGGCTGTGCATGGCTGTGCATGCGGCTGGCAGGGCAAGCTGTGGCAGAGAATGGCACGAAGAAGAAGCATCCATGCCCTGTAGCCGCACGGTGAAATTCAAAGCCAAATAAAAATAAAAAATAAAGATGGTGAATTTGCGAGGCAGCACTTGAGGAATACGTTAATTTCAAGGCCATGTTATTCACTCTCCTCCCCTCTCAAATAGATCCATGCATGCGTTTATTTTTACAAATGCAACTATGGCTACCTAATATGCACTGGCAATGCTAGGAAATAGCACAAGATGGCACAATTGTTGGTGTATTTTTGCTGTGCAATCATACCCCCTTGCCTATCTTTTGCTAGTCCCTAGCAAAACATTTTTGTATTGTATTTAGAAATGATCTTAAGCAGAAGATCTTCTTCAGAGGCGACATAGGTGTGTTTATTTGTTGGATATTATGAGAACCACTTGCGGAGAAGACTACCAGTAATTTAAATCTTATGTGACGTAGACCATCTCTCGAATAACCAGGACTCTTGATATTTAAACCTTAAGTACAATTTCCAGGACCCAGGAGGTTTTTGCCGTACTCGAGAGCTCAAGAGATTATGGCTTGTGCATAGTGAAGGATCAAGACTGACCAGATGAACATTAAGACTCAAGCCCAGGGTTTCACGAATTTTTAAGTGCAGGTTGGTCCCAGTTTCAGCTCATGTCTTCGGATTGACCCTTAAAAGGATGACGGAAAACTCAACTCCCATTTTATTACATTTGTGGCTCAAAGAAAATAGGGTATTTGTAACTTTCCCTGAAGAACTTTTGTAGGGAGAAGACTTTACAGATGTTTGTGAGATATACTGACATATTTGGAGCCCCCTTTTTTTTTTTTTTTTTGAAACACGTGTCAGTATATCTCTTACAACATTATTTGGAGGAGCACACTTTTCTTTTGGTGGGAGAGTTCCTTTTTGGTGGAAAGAGTCTATCCTAAACACATGACTAAAGCCTGGGATAAAAAGTTTACCTGCGCGCACAGGTAAGGACTCCACCTTCCCTAATGAGCACTAGGGTTGGATCTTATGTTCACCTGGTCTTTCTTGATATGTGTAGTGTGTACCAAGATTACTTAGGCTCTCGAGTAGAAGCAAACCAACAAATCTTGTACTGGTGTCTCAGGTACAAGAATACGTCCTAAGTTAGGAGAGATTCCGATCTATTTTGTCAATGCTTAAGCGAATTAAGCCGAGCTTGAGCGAATTAAGCTTCTGTGGCCTGGAAAGTCTTCAAAACAGTGGTTGAATTTCCATAAACACTTATTGTATTTTTGTTTCAGCCTTCAGATCATTACTAAACACCATTTTTTTTAACATATTTATAGATGGAGACTGCATGATACCCTAAAATACCCAGATCCTATGGATGCCTATCCACCCCCCCATGCCAAATGATGCTATGTCCTCATATGCATGCAGGGTAGGGTAGAGGAAGGACCAAAGATCGGGTAACGAGAGCTGAGGTGCAGGGTAAACAGTAGGGTGCTAGGGTGGGTGGATGGTGGGTGGTGAAGTGAAAAGTGAAGTGAGTATGACAGTGGTGGAGTGTTGTTGGGGTGCCTCCCAATGAGTGCTGAATTTAACATCCCCAGCTGGACTCAGAATGAGGCACAACATTAGTTACCCTCCAGTAGGGCAACAGTTTCTCCAACGGGGGCAGGTTCGTGAGTAAGATAGGGTTTCAAACGCTACCCATTGACCGTAAATTTATGCCCAGATTTGGGATCTTCAATCTCAACGGCCCTGTTGGGAAATGGTCTCGAGACCAGGAAAGGACCAGTCCATTTGGACTTCAATTTCCAAGGAAAGAATTTGAGTCGGGCATTGTAGAGCCAAACTTGTTGACATGGCTCAAATTCCTTCCGTCGAATACGGCTATCGTGAAAAGCCTTACTATGCTGCTTGAAAGTTAAGGCAGAATCATAGGCTTCACGATGGAGCTCTTCCAGCTCCTGGAGTTGGAGTTTCCTTTCTCGACCACACAAGTCTAGGTGAGGTTACATTGGCGAACCGCCCAATAAGCGCGGTGCTCCAACTCCACAGCCAAATGACAAGGCTTCCCGTAAATTATTCTATAAGGAGACATACCAAGGGGAGCCTTGAAGGCGGTCCGATACGCCCAAAGTGCATCAATCAGCTTGTCGGACCAATCCTTATGATCAGGCCAAACCATTTTCTGGAGAATTTGCTTGATTTGCCGGTTCGACACCTCAGCCTGGCCGTTCGTCTGAGGATGATACGGGGATGCGATACGATGGTGGACTCCGTATTTCCTTAGAAGTGCCCAAAAAGATGCATGGGTAAAGTGGCTTCCTCCATCCGAGATAATGGCTCGAGGGATCCCAAAGCGCGCGAAGATGTGGTCTTTGACAAATCGAGTGGATATAACATGGTCAACACGGCACGTGGGAATAGCCTCGATCCATTTCAAAACATAATCAATAGCCACGAGGATAAATTCTAAGCCGTTGGAAGGAGGAAAGGGACCCATGAAATCAATTCCCCAAATGTCAAAGATTTCCTCAGCTAGGATGGGCTGTAAGGGCATCATGTCACGACATGACATTGACCCTAACGACTGGCACCTAGTGCAATGTTTGGCATAATTGTGTGCATCCTGGTAAAGGGAGGGCCAAAAGAAATCGCACTGCAACACCTTGGATGCTGTTTTCCTCCCAGAAAAATGGCCTCCGCAAGCCTGATCATGGCAGAAGGATAGCACACTGGTGAATTCGCTGTCAGGAATACAGCGACAGATGATTTGATCAACACCTATTCTAAAAAGAAGTGTATTATCCCAGAAATAATACTTTGCTTCTACCATGAGACGCTTGCGCTGGTTTTTAGGCCAGCCACGTGGAAGGGATCCAGAAGCAAGGTAATTGGCAATGTCAGCATACCAAGGTCCACTTGCCACATTAATTGCCAATATGTGCTCATCAGGAAAAATCTCATTAATCGGCAGAGTATGTCCAATATGGTCAGGGTCCAGTCTAGAAGATGATCAGCCACAACATTCTGGGCTCTGGCCTTATCACGGATCTCAATGTCAAATTCTTGGAGCAGAAGGATCCAACGAATCAGTCTAGGCTTGGCATCCTTCTTGTGCATGAGATGGCGAATGGCTACGTGATTAGTGAAAACAATAACATGTGTGCCCAAAAGGTAAGAGCGGAATTTCACCAGCCCAAAGACAACCGCCAGTAGTTCTTTCTCAGTGGTAGTATAATTACGCTGGGCCTCATCCAACATCTTACTGGCATAGTACACCACGAAAGGGTGTCTATCGCGTCTTTGTCCCAGGATGGCTCCGACTGCAAGGTCGGAAGCGTCACACATGAGTTCAAAGTCGAGAGACCAATCAGGTGGCTGGAGAACAGGGACCTTGGTGACAGCATTACGTAGCTGTGTGAATGCTCGTATGCAGTTGGGACCCATATCGAAGGGTATGTTAGTCGATAGGAGATGAGTTAAGGGTCGAGAAATCTTGGAGAAATCTTTGATGAATCTCCTATAGAAACTGATGTGTCCCAGGAAGTAGTAGATTTGTTTGACAGAGCCAGGCACAGGTAAATCAGCAATTACATCAAGCTTAGCTCTGTCAACCTCAATATCCCTATCGGAGATGATATGCCCAAGAACAATTCCCTCGTGTACCAGAAAATGATTTTTTTCCCAGGAAAGCACGAGGTTTACGTCAATACATCTCCTAAGGATACGGGTCAGGTTGGCAAGACAGTCATCAAAAGATGATCCAAAGATCGAAAAGTCATCCATGAAGACCTCGAGAAAGTCACCCACCATGTCATGGAATATCGCCAGCATACATCTCTGGAAAGTTTTTGGCGTGTTACAAAGTATGAACGGCATCCTTCTAAATGCAAAGGTGCCGAAGGGGCAGGTAAAAGTGGTTTTCTCTTGGTCTCGAGGGTCAATTTCCACCTGGTTATATCCTAGAATCCATCTAGGAAACAGAAAATTTTATTTCCCGCTAACCGCTCTAGGATTTGGTCAATGAAAGGTAGCAGAAAGTGATCTTTCTTAGTTGCAGCATTGAGTTTCCTATAATCTACACACACTCTCCAAGATGTAGGAGTGCGTGTAGGGATGGATTCACCCTTGTCATTGACATGGATGGTGAGTCCCGCCTTTTTGGGCACGACGTGAATCGGACTCACCCAGGGGCTAACGCTGATCAGGTAGATTATACTCGCATCTAGCCACTTAATAATTTCCTTTTTAATGACCTCCCACATGTTAGGGTTGAGACGTCGTTGCATCTCGCGGGAAGGTCGAGCCTCCTCCTCCGTATATATACGGTGAGTGTAGTAGGAGGGGCTAATGCCAGTTAAGTCTGATAAAGACCATCCAATGGCTGCCTTGTGTTCCATAAGGATCTTCGTTAGTTTGCACTCTTGCTCCCTGGTCAATTTTGAACTAATGATTACGAGGCGCATTTCATTTGGTCCCAAGAAAACATATTTAAGTGTACTAGGCAGCTCCTTTAGCTCGGGAGTGGATGGTGAAAGATCTAGCATTTCTTGGGACGAGAGTGTCCCAGGGGAATCGAAAAACAAGTCAGGAGGAAGAAGTTGGCCCTCAGATTGGCCAAGAGGAGGGGCTTCTAGGATAGATGGATCCAAAAATGAATAGCCCCAGTGAGTAGTATATGGGCTCAAGGTCCCAGTGTGGAGTTGCAACTCCGCCTGATTTGGCGTGAAAGAAAGGGCAATCCGGTCTTCAAGAGTGTGGACCGGCGGTGAGTAGCCTGAATATGACTCAGACCACGAGGTATGGGAAGAGAAGAAAACCTCGTTAGAAGTCTGGTCAGGAGAAGGTACGGGAATAGGGAGGGATGGGGGAACGTCACAATATGTGTTGGTTAGGCAATCATCAGTGTTTAAAGGCAGTCCGCAACAGTCAGAATATGTCCCAATTAGTCCGATACACGCGTTGACGACCATGTCCTCATCAGACGTGTCATCCTTGATGCAATTGCAATCAAAGTTCTTGGCTGCCTTGAAGATGTTAAGCTTAAGCTTCTCAGATCCAACAGCAATCTCAATACAGCTTGACTCACAGTCGATATGGGTGTAGGCTGTGGCCAAGAAAGGTCGACCAAGGATGATCAGACAATCAGAAAGTGAGCTAGGAACTTCCATATCTAAAACAAGAAAGTCAACAGTAAAACAGAGACTGTTGACCCTAACCACCACGTCTTCCACCATACCGTTTGGAATTTTGACAGAGCGATCTGCCAACTGTAACGTGACAGGGGTGGGTTTTAAATTTCCGAAGGAAAATTTTTCGAGCATGATGGTTGGTATAAGATTGATGGAATATCCTAGATCAAGCAGGGAACGGTTAAAATTGCAGCCTTGGATGTTACAGGAAATAAGTGGTGTGCCCAGATCTTTCTACTTCGGTGGTAGATTAGACAATATAGCACAACTATCATGAGGCGAGAGAACCACCGGATTCTTAGTTTTCTTTGACTGTCGCCTGGGTGTAGTGTAGTCTTTGAAAAATCGGGCGACAGTAGGTATGTGGTCGATAGCCTCGAGTAGGGGTACCTTGATTTTAACATCCTTGAATAAATTACATAGGTTATCAAAGCCTGCGTATCCTTCTTCTTTCCTTTTGTCTTCCTTAGTAGAGCCTCAGGGAATGGGACTGATTTTGGCACCAATTTGGGTGTATCATCCTCTCGCGAATGAGGCATGCATCCCGAATGAGAGGGTAATGAAGAAGACAGGCCAGGATCAGGTCGAGGCGGATCGACAGTCTGCTTGCCACTCCTCGTAGTGATTGCATTAGATGATGCGGGTCTAGTGGGATCATAAGGCGGAGGAGGGTTTGCAATAGGGACATAAGAGTGAGATGCTGTAGCGGGATTAGCCTAAAATCCCGGTGGAATGCTCGGAGCTTGCAAAATCTGATGAACCTACCCCTGAGAAGGTTGTACCTATGGTTGAGGACCACGGGGTACAAAATTTCGCGAGTTTGGAATAGGTTGGGCTGAAATAGTGCCCTGAGATCGAGTCGCCATGCGTAGTTGACTGATCTCAGCATTCTGCTACGCCAATTGGTACTGAAGAGAGGTCATGTTCTCTTCATGGCTTTTCTTCATTTCCATCATCATTCGCATCAATTTGTCAAGACGACTTGATGCGTGCTCTGTTTGTGGTACGTAAAGACCTGATGGCGGATTCGCCATAGGATTAGACTGGGCCCTTGGGATGACGGGTGCGGACGGTCGCATTGGTCCACTCGTAGGGTTTAGGCACTGTGGGTTGTTGGACCATGCGAAGTTCGGATGATTTCGCCACCCTGGTTTATAAGTGGCAGAGAACAGGTTATTCCCTAGGGCGTAAGCGTCTTCTATGCCAGAAGATGCGTTCGCATGTAAATACACATCCGAGCACACGGAGGCTTGGTCCTCCATGTCAAAATATTGGCTTGCAGAAGCCAGATCCACATGACTTACCGAATCTCTCGGCGTGACACTACGTAAGGAAGGTCGTACGGGGTTTCTCAGGATAAGCCTGGTATTGGAAGAATTGGGATTGTGACGAAGTGGTGAGATGGGGTGTTTGCCAAATAATGGGCGGGGTTGGCCAGAAGCTCGTCCAGCTTCTTGTGCACGACGGAGACCTCATCCAATTTCTATGCGATAAGGCTGAGATCTGTGGATGAATGGGAGGGTCCCGTGTCAACTTCGTGGACATTACGGGGCAGGCTGGTACGATTAAAGGCGACAATGGAGGCATTGTTCATTGAGTTTTCGCTCATATTTTCAAATAATTCGAATGCTCCATTCTCATCTTTATTCGTGAAATTCCCTCCATAGGAAGCGTCTGCAATCTGCTTCAAAGTCTCATTCAGCCCATAGTAGAAAATCTGGGCTATATGCCACTTAGGCAGACCATGGTGCGGACACTTCCTGAGGAGGTCATTATATCTCTCCCATGCCTCATGAAACTGTTCTCCATTTTGTTGCGTAAATGAAGTGATAGTACGACGAAGCGCATTGGTTCGCCCGATTGGGAAGAATTTCTTGAGAAACGCTATTCGCATCTCTTCCCAAGAGTGGATGGTTCTCCCAAGTGTGCGTAACCACTGCGACGCTTTATCCCACAATGAAAATGGGAACATTTTCATGAGGACTATAGGTAACTCGATATTTCTTGGTTTAACTGTTTCAGCCAATCGGGTTACGTCTTCCAAGTGGAGAAAAGGATCTTCACTTGCAAGACCATGGAAGTGAAAATTTATCAGGCCAATTATGTTAGGTTTCAATTCAAAGTCGTCCCCTCCCATGGGGACCCAAATCTGTCCTATGGTCTCTGTAGCAGCGGGATTCTGATAGGAGCTAAGAGACCTAGGCTCCTCCCGTTCGGGAGGGTTCTGCATTTCCTCCAATGTTTCCCGAATGGCTTCAATTTGTTCATTATACATTTCCATTTGGGCTTGGAGGAGGGTTATGGGATCCAAGGCTCCACCACCTGGTGGGTTTTGAGGGTGGTTTCCTCCCTCGGAATTTGGGGGTGGGCGTGCAGCCATGTTTGTGGAAGAGGAGGACAATTCGGCTTCTTTCCTAAAATTATCAGACAATTCAAACAGTTTAGGGTTTTGTGACCTCCTCCCAAACATGCACTTCCGCAGGAAGAATTGGGGGGATACGAAGGGAAAAGGAGATGAGAGAAATGACGCCGTAAAGGTACACTTGATGACAAATCAATGCAATCAAATTCCTAACCTCTACAATGTGCCCTTAGACCTAAAGATCTAAGTTACCCACTATCACGACCTACGGAACCGAGTGCGAGCACCGCAGAACCACTGGGCCAGATTGAAAGGATGTTTGCCCCAGTCTTAGACACCCGATAGCACGCGGGAGCCCTCACCAGCACGTAGGCACTACACACAGGTAGTTAGACCTCCAATCCTTAATAAGGGTCAAGTTGCTACCAGTTTTAGTTAGAGGCTTAAGATCAAGTGCTTCTGGAATGTGAAGGGTGTTATTTACGGGTAATGCCCAAGTGGTTGATTTTGTAAAGTGTGTAAACCACGCATGCAATGGGGAAATCTCCCCGAATTGAAGTTTTAATTGGTGAATGGTTTTTAGAGTTTCAGCCTTAAGTAGTATGGATTTTAGGATTTCACTGAATTACCAATTCAACCAATCTCCGGGTTTGAGAGAATACAAGTTTTTTCTAAGCCTAACAAACCCTTCTTCAATGTCAGTTGGTTAATGCATGCTAAAATGCAATGGGCTTCCCTAGATGGAGATTTCTATGTGTGGATGCACGAGTCAATTTTAGATTAGTGTGAAAGGGAGCCAAAGCATTTCAATTCAAGTGCTCCCAATCACCAAAAAGATTTCCACACACAAGGCTCAATCATAAGATTAAGAAAATCAGATTATTGGGGTTGAAATATTCGGGATCAAATCTTAGGCACATGAAAGGTCGTGGTGGGGTTGGAATTAATTCAAGGCCATTTTATTCACTCTCCTCCCCTCTCAAATAGATGCATGCATGTGTTTATTTTTACAAATGCAATTATGGCTACCTAATATGCACTGGCAATGCTAGGAAATAGCACAAGATGGCACAATTGTTGGTGTATTTTTGCTGTGCAATCAGACGGCCGATGGTGGGTTCTTTCGGAGAAGAAAGATGAACAGTGCGGCTGCCACTGTGCTTTGAGTTGAAGGAGGAGAAGGAGTTGGCTGGCCTCTATGGTGGTTGCATGCACATGCGGCCTGGGGGTGCACCAGGGCTAGCTTCTTGCGGACTGGTCGGGCGGTGAGGCTGGAGGGCGAGGTTGCTGGCTGCGTGCATGTACGAGGGCACTCTCAATGGGTTGTGGTGCATAGAGGGGTTGGTGTTGCGCGATATGGTTGGCTGCGGTGAGAGGGCCACAGTGCAGGCTCTGCTTCATGGTGAGCGCAGGGTCCACGATGGTGCAGTTGGAGGTGATCCCCATCCAGGGAAGTCCCATAGCTCTTATCCCTCTCTAGATCCACAACCTCCGCGTCACCTTTCCCATGTGCAACTGCTGGATTTGAATGCCAGCGGAGGGAGCGACGGTGGGAGGTGGACAATTATGGGCATATCCTTCTTCAAATACTAATTATGTCTAGCCACCTATTATACTTTTATTTTCTGCATGCACATATCAAATAAGAAGAATAAATGTATGTATTAGAATGCAAAGCAGATACAAAAATATTCATAAGCTAAGATTAATTACTTCTTAGCTTAGGTCATTAAGCTATAAGGAAATGTATTCCATATGTACTTAAGCCAAATAAATGTCCAATAAATTGGACTTATCAAATGCCCCCATGCCTAAGTTTTGCTAGTCTCGAGCAAAAGTGAAAATAATGGAAGTAATCAAGAGAATCCTTCTTTCTTTGTTCCACAAATTTAGAGATCCAGACAAATGTGAAGTGATAATAATAATGGCCTAAGTAACGGATCCAAGTGAAAATAACCAACTTACTTTTGCAATTCGTACTTATCCCTTGGTAGGTATTTCTATCAGGATAGGAAACTACTTCCCTCAGGGATAAAGCAGAAGATAATCTATAATTTGACCCTAGCTTTTTGGCTTAGGTAGGAGATATCGAGTTGAATGGATTTGTACTTGGTGGCACACACTAATCTGGTGCTACATGTAATCTAGTACTACAGACTCTAAATCTCTAGACTATCAAATAAGTCAACTCGGAGAGAGGCTAAACAACTGTGCACTCTTGATGTTCCTCTGTGCTCACTCTTTTCCTTCTTTTCTTTTTATGATTCACCAATCTCATTAGATTTTGTAACTATACTCACTATTCGGTGGCCTCACATGGAATTCACTCTTCAATTAAAGTCCTAATAACCGTATAACTAAGTTAGAGGACCTCAGCCAGTATTCAGGCAGTCAGAAATACTGAAAGGTAGGTAAGGGTCATATTTGTTGGATTGCAATGGATGTTTTTACTGTTGCCTCAAAAACATCGACATATAATGAAAAAAATTATACGAAGATAAAACTATAAACTTGAATTATTTTCTTTTTCTTTTTCTCCCTCTTTTTTTAATATAAATATTTCTCTCTTTCTTTCTTTCTTTCTTTCTTCTTTTTTCTTTTTTAAATCAACATAACACGATGCAAACTTTTATTTATGAGGCATTATTAGCAATGATGGTGGTCAAGAGGATATTGTGTAGCTTATTTGGTGGAAGTGCCTACTCTTGACACTGAGAAGGAATGGATAGGAAAGTGTATTTCTGACCTTTGACACTATTACCTTCTTCAACCGAGGACTCTATGAAGGACAGTCGTAACCATCCACCATAGTCATAGTTTTATTAAGACTCAATTTCTGTGTATCTACCTTATTTGGTGACTCTCAGGAATTCACACAATGTACGCACACAGGAACAGAAAGCGAAAACTATGCCTAACTCTGAGGTATTCTTATCTAATTATCTAAAACTTGAGAGTCCTTGCAATAGACTTAGTGCACCAGTAATCTCTCTACTTTCTTCTCATAAATATGAGGTGGATCTAATAGAAGATAGTATGCCTGACTCCCTACTAATTGTCCAATGGTTCAGTAGATTAAAAATGCTTATTGGTTTTCTACAAAAATCCATTACCCAGTCTACGTGTAAGTGAATCTAATTGTATTGGATTCTAAACTTAAGAAACAATTTAAAAAGAAAAATCTTTAATGGCATCTCCTTGATAAATTTTCTGCTAGGGACTAACTAATTTAGCTTAAGAAGATAAAATATTTTTTTTTATTAATCACTATTCTAAATGTAAATATTTTTTCTTTATTAATCACTATCCTAAATGTATGTAAATATTTATAAATGCTATAAACATCCTCAGGTTATACCCTCCCATGCCTAAGATTGACAATGTCCTCATTGGAAAAATGCAGACATAGAAGAATATCACCTGGGGAGGAGAGTAGGAGCTAAGGCTCCTCAAGCCGAAGTGTGTCCAAAACCTAGCCATCTGAAAGAGTCATATAAGGTTTAAGTTGCTGGCCATTTACCTTAAAGCTCGTACCAGAAGTAGGGCTTCGAATTTCTACAGCTCCATGAGGGAAAATATTAATAACACGTATGGCCCATCCCAACAGGACTTGACCTTTCCTGGAAATAATTTAAGTCTGGAATTGAAAAGCCAGACCCATTGGTTGGGCTCAAAACTCTTTCTAATGATATGCTTATCATGGAAGACCTTTGTATGTTGCTTGTACGCTTGAGAAGTTTCATAGGATTCATTATGAAGCTCCTCAAGCTCACTTAACTCTAACATATGTGCCTTTCCCGCTTTATCCAGATTCAAGTTAACATTTTTAATAGCCCAATAGGCTTTATGTTGGATTTCAATAGGAAGATGGCATGCCTTTCCATAGACAAGATGGAAAGGAGACATGCCCAAGGGAGTCTTATACGTGATTCTATAAGCCCAAAGAGCATCATTTAGTTTTTTAGACCAATCCTTATAGTCGAGCCTGACAGTTTTTTCTAAAATTTGTTTAATCTCCCTATTAGACACTTCAACTTGTCCACTCGTTTGGGGATGGTAAGTGGTCGAGCATGTTTTGCGTGTTTATAAATCGGGGTTACAAGCAACCCATCGTCGTAGTTGCAAAACACGTCGAACAGATAAAATTTATACCCAAACTCCAAGGGAGTCCCAGGTCGAACACAGGGAGGCGACGTTTACTTTACTTGAAAATCGCGCTTCGTTTTGTTTCTTTTGGTATTTTGGGGTTTTGTTATTTTTTTGTATTTCTGAAATAAAAGAAATCAAACAAACGTATCACAAGATAGAGATCTGGAATAAATCTAATATATATTACTTCTAATGTCAATTACAAGAAACTATGAAAGCATATAAAGAGAGGGAGGTGAGAGGAAATCTACGAAATCAGCTATTCGATGAGAAGATGGCACCTGGCAAAAGCTCGGACGAAGGAGGTGAGGAGCGAGACGATGGAGGTGAGATGCTGGAGGACGTTTTGTTGAGGAAATCTTTGGCGTGGCTCCAGAATGGAGGTGAGAAGACAGAGTTGATCTACTACCGGAATGGAGGTAAGAGGACAGCTCCAAGGTAACCTATGAAGGGAGATGGGAAGTTGGAGGAGTATTTGGTTGGGAAGAGGTTCGTTACACTAATAACCACCTTGGGAGCTTGAGAATAAGCTCTAATGGAGCGTTTGTAGGCTTGCTAGATCTTGGGAGTAGGTGGGAGTAGAGTAGGTAGAGATGGCTTGGAAGGGAGGGGTGTAGGTCCTTTTATAGTGGTGGAGAAGAGGCAAAAATCGTATCTGGGTCTTTACTGACGTCCACAAACGTCGCTGCAGCTGTCGCTGAAGATCCTCCCTTCAATTGCTCTTGCTTGCATGCACAGGCCTTTAGTGACATCCACAAACATCGCTGTAGCTGTCGCTGAAGATCCGGCCTTTAAACTCTCTCTCGCTGGCATGCGCCGACCATTAGTGATAGCTGCAGGCGTCACTAATGGTGCATCGCTAGAGATTCGTTCCGTTCCTTTTTGGTGCTGCACGCATCGCACGCCCGTGTCGCGCACGCGTTGGCTTGTGCTAGAATGCGCGGGCGCATCACACTATGTTACGCGCTGTGTGGTGCGGCGCATGAGCAGCGAAATTGGAAATTGGGGGGGCTGTGGGGATTCGAACCTACGCCCCTTCAATGTGAACTTCTTCGTCAACAAGTGCGCCGCGCCGCCCTTTGTGTCGCGAGGAAGAAATCGGTGCAAATGCTTCCCAGCCATTGGATCTTGATCCAACGGCTAGGATTAACAGCGTAGATGATGAGGGAGAGTGGGCGATGGCTGTTGGCAAGGTTCGGGCGGCCTGGATGGCGCCATGTGGCACCATCTGGGCCATCCATCTTCTTCTTGTAGAGGGTGCCACGGTGCTCAGATCGGGATGATTCTTGCAATGTCAGACTACGATCGTCGCTCCGGATCCATCCGTACGGTCGGATTTTCCATCCAAAACCCATATGGATGTCTCATTGCCCCCTGGTCGTTGATCTTCCTTGAGCTTAATGTGATGCTACGGGACTACGATCTGCACGATTTCAGAGGCGTTAGTCTCCGATCGTCGTCCCGATCAGATTCGTATGGTTTGATCGTCCATCCGAGGCTCTGAAATAAATCCTCTATTCTCCTGACCATAAAAAGGACCTAATTAACCTAAAACATAAACAACTACTCTAAATGCAGAATGATGCATGCTATGCGATATTTATATCATGATATGCAGTGCTAAACCTAGGAACTATCACAAATAAGCATTTTACAATGAATTTATACGCGTTTATCATACCCCCATGCTTACTTTTTTCTAGTACCTAGCAAAATTAAACTAGATGCTATGTATATCAATAGAATCAGGGTTCGAGTATTTAGGAAAAATTCATTGATTGCTTTAGAAAGTCTCATCCCCAAGATCTAATTACAAAAACTCAATAGTGCCTGGGTGCCTGCCAGAATGCAGACCGTCCGAGCCCTCGCCATATTTGAGAAGATAATTTTTTTTATTTTTTTGTACTTTTAGAGTTTGAGAGTTACGGGATAACTTTTTACAACTACCCTACCCACCCAAGACTCGAAAAGGACTCTAAGTGCTAAGCATCTTTGTGAAAAAGTGATAGACTCACTAAACGGCCGTTAAGATTGACTTCAGGTTTCTACGACCTTAGGTGACCTTGCCTAAAGGTTTATCTTTACGATCGGTAGCTTTCTCCCTACTTCTTTTATTTATGAGGTCAACACAAGTGTGAATCCAGTGTATATCTCCCCGGTTTATTCAACTTCCCTGCTTTTTCCCTAAGTATTTTTGAAATTATTGTCCATTTTTTTGTCAGCTGGGTTGTGGACAACCGGCCGATGAGCTGTTACCACTGACAACTTGCCAGCCATACTCGTGCGGTGAAGTGTAGTTTTATTTTATTTATTTTTTTCTCCTTTTTTTCTCTTTTCCTCTTTTTTTTTTCTAAGTAGGTGGCTTCCTTGATCTAAGATTTACCTAAAGGCAGTACAACGAAAATGGTCTTGTGACCGGTGAGCTGTTACCACTGACAACTTTCCAGCCATACCACCCAAGTCGATCCATTAGCTACCCAATTTCCGTAAAAATCGTCGGAAAGTGAGTCAGTGCAAAATAATGTGTGTAGATGCTTAGGCTTAAAGTCCCTCCAAATTAGAGGGTGGGTTGATAATTCGCATAGTTATCATCCCAAATTATTTACCAAATTAAAATAAATTTTAATTGGTGAGGACTCGAGACTAAATCCACATTCGAGTGGACACCCGGGCTAATTAAGCCCGAAGACCTGAAGGGTCTAAGTATTTAGGTCTCAAAGTCTCAATTCCTAAAGTTTACAACTCCGAATGCTTAAGTTCTCGTCTCCTAATTCTATTTTTTTTGTTAACAAGAATCAAATAACAGGAAATTACTGTTACAGTTGACAAAAAGGTTATAAAATATGTCCACCCCCCATGCTTAGCTTTTGCAACGTCCTCATTGTAAAAAAAATGAAAGAATGCAAGAGAGTAGAAGTGGAAGAATAGCACCTGGTTTTCGTGAGACACAGGTCAGCTTGGAATAATCTTTACATGTGATGAGTTTAGTGCCTTCAGCTAGGCGAGGTTCTCAATCATCAATAACTAAACATTGAGGCCACAACAACATAGTTTTTGGGCCCCCAGGTATGGGTCTCGGAGAGTGAAAATGGGCTTACCAAAGATATGAACAATGAAAGTGGTAAGCTGGTGTTGCAGGGAGAGCCCAAATGGTCTCTAATAGGAGTTTTGTAGATTTATTACAGAGGAAGTGTAGTTGGGTATAGAATTTATGCAGTGGTTGGGTAAAAAGGATGATAAGGGTTTTGTGATGTGCTGGGGATTTGTGGGTACCCTAGAATACCTAATGTTTGAAGAGTTCTTCCCCAATGTTCAATTTCATCCTCACACTCTAGGTTCTTAAACCAACCATCCTGATCCTCAGAGTTCCCACCCACAAGTTGGACCTTAAACTCTAAGCATTCAAGATAAGGATATTGTTGGTTTTATCTTGATCACGTGAATCATTCAACAATTTTTTGATTTCATGTATAGCTTCCTCATCTCGTGTTGCTACAATTGGTTGCATTTTTGCTTTGTCCTCAATTATTTTAGCAACTGTGTGATCTTCTTCCCGAGTTTGGGTTGAGTTGGCCATTAAAAGGTTGTCTAAGGTATGATAGCCATTACTTCCTCTATTCTACCAAGCTCCTCCATCGAACCACACTTAGTTTTATTCTTCTTTGAGACCTCGAAAATATTGAATCGATTTTTCTTATCCCCTGAGGCCATTTCTATATTTCCCGATTCACAATCAATCCTCGCCTTGGCAGTAGCCAGGAAAGGTCTTCCCAAAATAATCGGGGTGTGGTTGAGCTGTTTTGGGGCTTCCATGTCCAGGACTATGAAATCAGCAAGGTAATGTAAATCATTAACCTTGACTAAAACATCCTCCAAAATACCCCTTGGTTTTGTAATGGATCTATTGGCTAACTGCAAGGTTATGTTAGTGTGTTTTAGGTAGCCTAGACCCAATTCCATGTGCAGTGAGGTGGGGATCACATTAATGGAAGCGCCTAAGTCAAGGAGGGCCCGGTCAGAAGTAACATTTCCTATGGTGAAGGAAATCAGTAGGGCTCCCGGGTCCTGCTTCTTAGGAGGTAGCTTGTTTATGATCAATGTGCTTGTGTTATCAGACAAAACTACTCTCCTATTGATTTTAGATTTTGCTCTATGCCTTTCTTTATATGCATTCAGTAAACCTATGGTGTAGGCAGGGATTGATTCGATAGCCGCGAGGAGTAAAATGATTGTTAATTTGAAAGCATGAAGTAAGGGCATCCTTTCCTCCAATTTCTCCTCCGACTTTTTCTGTTTGCCCATACAACAACAACATACTCCCGAATCAGACCCTGATGTTTTGTTGATCACATTCTTAGTTGGGAGTTTGGAATTCTTGCTACGGGGCCTAATGGGGTTAACATGGGGTTGGGTAGGTCCCTTGCATTTACTACCACTCATCAAGGTGATGGTGTTTGCCGTGGCAAAATGCTGTTGGTTAGTGCCTTGGGGAGGGTTGGGCAAAACAGGAGGCTCCCGGTTGATTATGGTAGGAACTTGGTTAGCTCCAGGAGGGGCTGGGGTAGCCTGATAGATAGCATGAGCTTGAGCATGCGACTCCCCATCATTACCAAACCCTTGAGGCCTAGCGCCTCGATTTTGAACATTCCTTGGGTTTAGTATAGAATGTGATGGTAGAGATCCAGGCTGCCGGTTGTTTGTACTAAGTCCGGATTGCAAGGTGTCCAGCGAAGTTTTCATTTGTTGCATGAGCTAGAGCATTGACCCTTGCATTTCTACCATTTTTAGGTTCAAGTCAGCCTGCTCGGCGGGTTGTTGAGCATTCCACATGAGCTAATTAACCTGACTTAGGGGCAACTAAGTATATACATGACCCTGACCCATTGGTTTTTGCGGTACATAGTTGTTGGGTCGATATTGGATCTACTGCCCTTGATCTTTCCAAGAGAAGTTAGAATGATTTTTCCAACCAGAATTGTAGGAATTCGAATAAGGGTTGGACTTAACATTCTCTTGCACAAAATGAACATCCTCATGAGATGAGGATGAAGAAGGATCAAAAAGACTGGGATCCAAGGCCCCAGTTTGGAACCCATAAGGTTTCGAGAAAAGTTGGCTCGAAGGTCGAGCCGTCTCTAGTTGGTCCACAAACTCCCGTCCCATAGGAGTTTGCGAAGAATGGAATCCAAATCCCTGGCATTGAGCGGATCTAGAAAAATTAGAGTTTTCAGACATCCACTCTTCCGTTCATTTAGTAACCAGATCCATCTTATCTAATCTATTGCAGATCAATTCCATATCAATGTACGAGAATCTTGGACCTCATTGGCATTTGATCTAATTTGTTGGGATCGGTTGAAGGTTTCCATGGAGGCGTGGTTTAAAGAATTTTTGCTCATTTCCTCAAACGAATCATACGTGCTATCTGCATCCTTGTTGAGGAAATTACCTCCGCAAGAAGCATCCACATGATTATGGAGTTGATCATTCAACCCATGATAAAAAATCCGCACAAGCTGCCATTTAGGCACCTCATGTGTGGACACTTCTGCAACAGATCCTGAAATCTCTCCCAGGCCTCATGAAATGGTTCCCCTTGCTGCTGGACAAAAGTGGTAATTGCCCATCGCAATGCATTGGTTCTCCCAATTGGGAAGAATTTCTTCAGGAAGGTCGATTTCAAAGCTGTCCAAGTAGTAATCATCTTCCAATGGTACAATACCAATATGCGGCCTTATCCCTGAGTGAATGGGGGAAAAGCCTCATGAGCATTTATTCTTCATCCACATTGCGTGATTTGGTAGTCTGAACCAGAGTGATCAGGTCTTCCAAATGTTGGAATGGGTCATCTGAGCCAAGCCCGTGAAAGTGTTTAATTAGACTCAAAACCTAGGGCTTGATCTCAACATCTCCGGCGGGGATCACAACGCCGGGACGATCCTCATAATTTGAAGGATCATAAAAATCCTTCAAGGGCCGAGTGCCCTGACCATTCATTTGTTGGAACCATTGCTGCATTTGCTGCAATTCTTCCAACTGCCACTGAATCAGCTCCTGCTGGTTCGGAGGTGGGGGAGGTGGTCGTTGATCAACCATGGGATCTACTTGGCTAAAGCTCAACCTCCACCTCCGAGAATGGTCTAAAGGTCCTTCCAAACGAGGGTTCAATGACCTCCTTCCAAGCATACACTGGAAGGAAGTCGGAAGGACGAGGAAGAGAAGGGACCCTACAGCACAAAAAATACAAGCCTGTCCTTAGATGGGGTATCCTAAGGTCTACTGACTCTCAAAGTCCGTCCTAAGATTATGGATGATTTTCTCTACTTATGTCCAGGCAATCCAACCAGTTAGAAGGAGGGACTGGGGAGAAGGTTCTTCCTTTGGCTTGCGCCTCCAGTTCCTAATGTACCCCCCAGCCGCAGTCGTTTGACGCTACTCCCCTAGCTAGACATCAGGTTGACTAGTATAAGTAGGTTAATCGTGAATAATCTCAATCTGGATCCTGTAGAGCGAACAAGTCCTTATGGCCAACATCTACTCAATTTTAGTTAGGCTTGGGATATTGGTGCTTTTGGAATGTGATGGGCCCTTAATGGGTTGTGGCCTTAATGATTCATTTGATAATGTGTGAATGTGCACAACCAAGAGGTTTTCAAGCAAGATTATTAATGATGAGCTTAGTTTTAGGATTCAAATCTTGCGTAATAGCTTTTAGGATTCAAATATTAGGTGTTTTCAAACAAAGTTTGTGAGGCAATCCAAGTTTTGAAAGCACGAGTACAAGTATTTTTCCTTTGTAAATCAAGAAAATATGGAGTGCCTAGCTTCACCTAAGTATTGAATCCTATGGGGCATCTACACAATGAACCTCTTTTAGATTAGGTGGTGCGGCCCAAACAATTCAATCAATCGGCTCAAATGCACCACCGATTAAGGCACACAAAAAGGTGATTAACCTAATATGATTTCTACTTTTTTATGTGTTGAATTCATGTACTGGGTCCACAGGTCGGAATCCCAGTTGAGTAGATAAAAATCAAGTCCAATTATGTGCCTTAAATATGGGTGTATAGAGTGCGTATACTGATTCATCCCACAGCAAGTATCTCTTTTTTTTTGTTTTTTTTTTTTTTAAATGTGGGGGTGAGGTAGATAAAGGTGGCAAACAAGACAAACAATTCTATCCTAGGGTTTATGCAAACACCAAAGTAGATTAGGTCTTGGTTATAATTGTGACGAAATGAACTAGTGGGGGGAAAGTGGGGGACACTTACATAGTACTCTACCCGCACTTTACTCCAATCTACCGCACTTGGATCTCCATGCTAGGGTACTTGCAAGATAGTAGATCAAAGACAAGTAGGGTTAGTGCTATGTAAATGCAAAGAAGTGCAATAAATAATAAAGTAAATTCTGTTGCCTCCCCGACAACTGCACCAAAATTGTTGAGCGTGTTTCGCGTGTTTAGAAATCAGGGTTACCATCGTCGTAGTTGCAAAACATGTTGATCAGATAAAATTTTTACCGAAACTCCAAGGGACTCCTGGGTCGAACACAGGGAGGCAACGTTTACTTTACTTGAAAACTGCGCTTCATTTCGTTTCTTTTTGGTATTTTGGGGTTTTGTTATTTATTTATATTTTTGAAATAAAAGAAATCAAACAAACATATCACAAGATAGAGATCTGGAACAAATCTGATATATATTACTTCTAATGTCAATTACAAGAAACTATGAAAGCATATAAAGAGAGGGAGGTGAGAGGAAATCTCCCAAATCGACTGTTCGACGAGACGACGGTGCCTGGCAGAAGCTCGGATGAAGGAGGTGAGGAGCGGGACGATGAAGGTGAGATGCTAGAGGACGTTGTGTTGAGGAAAGCTTCGGCGTGGCTTTGGAATGGAGGCGAGAAGATGGAGTTGACCTGCTATCAGAATGGAGGTGAGAGGACGGCTCCAAGGTGACCTATGAAGGGAGATGGGAAGTTGGAGGAGTATTTGGTTGGGCAGAGGTTCGTTACACTAATAGGCACCTTGGGAGCTTGAGAACAAGCTCTAATGGAGCGTTGGTAGGCTTGCTAGAGCTTAGGAGTAGGTGGGAGTAGAGTAGGTAGAGATGGCTTGGAAAGGAGGGGGTGTAGGTCCTTTTATAGTGGTGGAGAAAAGGCAAAAATCGTATCTGGGTCTTTACTGACATCCACAAACGTCGCTGCAGCTGCCGCTGAAGATTCGTCCTTCAATTACTCTTGCTGGCACGCATAGTCCTTTAGTGATGTCCACAAACGTTGCTGCAGCTGTCGCTGAAGATCTAGCCTTTAAACTCTCTCGTTGGCGTACGCCGACCATTAGTGACGCTGCAAGCGTCACTAATGGTGCGTCGCTGGAGATTCGTTCCGTTCCTTACTAGCACTACGTGCACCGCACGCCTGTGTCGTGCGTGTGCTGGCGTGCGCTGGAATGCGCAGGCACGTCACGCTGTGCTGTGCACTGCGCGATGCAGTGCATGAGCGGCAAAATTGGAAATTGGGGGGGAGCGGGGATTCAAACCCGCACCCCTTCGATGAGAACTGCTTTGTCAACCAGTGCGTTGCGTCGCCCTTTTTGTCACGAGAAGAAATCGGTGCAAACGCTTCCAAGCCGTTGGATCTTGATCCAACGACTAGGATTAACGACGTAGATGATGAGGGAGAGTGGGCGATGGCAGCTAGCCGAGTTTGGGCAGCCTGGATGTCACCACGTGGCACCATCTGGGCCGTCCGTCTTCTTCTTCTTGTAGAGGGTGCCACAGTGCTCAGATTAGGATGATTCCTGCGATGCCGGACTGCGATTGTCGCTCCGGATCTATCCATACGGTCGAATTTTCCATCCAAAACTTGTATGGATGTCGCATTGCCCCTTGACAGTTGATCTTCCTCGGGCTTAATGTGATGCTATGGGACTCTGATCTGAACAATTTCAGAGGCGTTAGTCTCCGATCATCGTCCCGATCAGATCTGTATGGTCTGATCGTCCATCCAAGGCCTTGAAATAAATCCTCTTTTCTCCTGACCATAAAAAGGACCTAATTAACCTAAAATATAAACAACTACTCTAAATGCAGAATGATGCATGCTGTGCGATATTTATATCATGATATGCAGTGCTAAGCCTAGGAACTATCACAAATAAGCATTTTATGATGACTTTATACATGTTTATCAGTAAGGTGTGGCTATCATGCGGTTAACTCCCAAATTTTGGAGTAGTCTTGTGAAGTGTATGTTCTTGAAGTGAGGTCCTCCATCACTTTTTATCATCCTTGGGCACCCATACCGAGAAATGATATTAGCCTTAACAAAACCCAAGTGCACAGAATGGTCATTGGTTCGCATGGGTATGGCCTCTATCCATTTCGATACATAGTCCACAGCCACAAGGATGTACTCATATTCAAAGGACACAGGAAATGGACCCATGAAGTCGATGCCCCAAATATCAAGGATCTCAACAGGGAGGATAGGTTGCTGGGGCATCTCATCCCTTTTTTCGATGGTTCCCGTCTGCTGGCAACGTAGACATGCGCCCACATATGTATGTGCATCTCGGAATAATGTGGGCGACCAAAGGCCAGACTAAAGAACCTTATGGGCAATCTTTTTCCCACTAAAATGTCCCCCACAGTGGAAGTCATGGTAGAAACTCAGAACACTTCTTTGTTCTTCGTCAAGGATACAACGATAGAAAAGCTGGTCAGGGCCTATTCTAAAAAGCACAGGTTCCTCCCAGTGATAAAATTTAGCGTCAACAAGAAACCTGTCTCGCTTTTGCTTGTCCCAAGTACTGGGGGTAATGCCATGACTAGATGGTTCACTATGTCAGAGAACTAAGGAGTTTTGGCCTCCACGGCCATCAGAGACTCATCAAGGAAAGTCTCTTGGATACCGCAGCAAGGTTTGATGCCTCAATAGGGATCCTAGACAGATGATCTGCTACCACATTCTCAACTCCTTTCTTATCTTTAATTTCCAGGTCAAACTCCTGGAGTAGCAGAATCCAATGAATTAGGAGAGGTTTGGTGTCCCTTTTAGCAAGAAGATGCTTTAAGGCAGAATGATCAGTGAACACCACAACCTTGGATCCCAAAAGATAAGACAGAAACTTTTCCAAAGCAAATACTACAGCAAGAACTTCCTTTTCAGTGACCGTGTAGTTTTGCTAAGGATCTGTAAGGATCTTGTTGGCATAATGCAGCACATGAGGTTTGCCATCAACCCTTTGACTTAAGATCGCTCCCACTTCAAAATCAGAAGCATCGCACATTAGCTCAAACGGGAGGGTTCAATCTGGTGCTCCGAGAATCAACGTAGTAATAAGGGCTTTCGTTAAGACTTGGAAAGCCTCGACACATCTATCATCAAAATCGAAGGAGACATCCTTCGCTAACAGGTCACAGAGTGGCTTAGAGATTTTACTGAAATCTCTAATGAAGCACCTATAAAATATAGCATGGCCAAGGAAAGATCCAACCTGATGAATATTTGTGGGAGATGGAAGCTTAGAGATGGAATCAATTTTTGCAGTGTCCACCTTTAACCCTCTCTCGGAAATTACATGCCCTAATACAATGCCCTGCTAGACCATAAAGTGTCTTTTCTCCCAGCTAAGCACCAGCTTTGCCTCTTCACAACGGATTAAGACTTTATCAAGGTGTGAAAGGCATAGGTCAAAGGATGAGCCATAAATGGAGAAGTCATCCATGAAAATTTCAACAAACTCGTTGATCATAATAGAAAAGATAGCCATCATACATCATTTGAAAGTGGCAGGAGCATTACATAACCCGAATGGCATTTGGTGGAACGCAAATGTGCCATACGGACTCGTGAAGGTGGTACGCTACTGATCGTCAGGAAAAATGGCTATCTGATTATACCCAGAGTACCCGTCAAGAAAATAGAAGTACTTGTTCCCCGCCAATCATTCCAAAATATGATCGATAAACGGTAAGGGGAAATGATCTTTCTGGGTAGTCATTTTCAAATGGCAGTAATCAATGCAAACCCTCCAACCAGTTGAGGATCTAGTGGTCACCAACTCTTCTTGTTTGTTCTCTTCCACAGTGATTCCTGCTTTCTTGGGTACCACATGTATAGGACTAACCCATTTACTATCTGAAATGGGATGAATAATCCGTGCATCCAGCCATTTCAGAATCTCCTTTTTAACAACCTCTCGCATATTGGGGTTGAGCCTTCTCTGCATGTCTTAGAAAGGTATATATGATGCATGCAAAGGGAGGGATCAACACCCTTAATATCAGTAATTGACCAGGCAATTACTTCCTTGTGCCTTTGTAAACACTCGAGCAAAGCTCCCTCCTGCGATTCAGATAATGCAAATGAGATAATAACGGGGAGCGTGTCATTAGGGCCAAGGAAAGCATATTTCAATGTGCTCGGGAGGGGTTTCAACTCCAACTCAGGACCCTTTTGGATTGAGGGTTTAAGTTGATACGTCCCTGCCTCAGGTAGTGGGTCTACCTTCATGGTCTAGGGTAGGGATAGAGACTCCGTGTGTATCCCTAGCAACTCTTCTAATTCAGGTATTTCCCCTTTAGTTTCTTCAATAGTAGGAGGATGGTC
The DNA here is from genome assembly GCA_037157565.1 of Thalassia testudinum. Taxonomy (NCBI): domain Eukaryota; kingdom Viridiplantae; phylum Streptophyta; class Magnoliopsida; order Alismatales; family Hydrocharitaceae; genus Thalassia; species Thalassia testudinum. Next base: position 4,912,002 of record JAZHRO010000080.1, read on the forward strand.
CTTAGATATGACCTTTTGAAGGGGATCTCTACATAAGAGTGCTAGAGTAGTGTCCTTAATTATTTCATCAACAACCTCAATCTGAGAACAATCTTCAAATCCGGATTGCTTGAAGGTATCAAAAACATTCAACTGGATCTTCTTGTTCCCAAAGCCCATTTTAAGTGCCCCTGATCTACAATTGATAGAGGCGTTGACTGTGGCTAAGAAGGGGCATCCCAAAATAATGGATGTCTTGGTAGGCTTGTTAGAAGGGTCAGTATCTTGCACAGGAAAGTCAACAGGGAAGAAGAAGTCCTCCACTCTCACCAGGACATCTTCCAGTAATCCCTGAGGTGTCTTAAGTGATCTGTCTGCGACCTGGAGGATGACTAGACTAGGTTGTAACTCACCTCCTGCCAAAAGGTCGCAGACAGAGCTCGGTAAAATGTTCACCCCCACCCCCAGATCGAGCAGAGCCTCGTCAATGTGTTGGTTACCTATAACCACTGAAATATACAGGGCCCCTGGGTCTTTCATTATTGGGGGTGTTCCATGCTGGAGAACTGGGCTAACATGGTTAGGCAAGATGATTTTGGCTTGGACCTATCTCCTAGATTGGTGCTTCTGGGTGCACAGGTCCTTGAGAAACATGGCATAGGATGGGATCTATTTGATAGCTTCCAACAGAGGCAAGTTGATCTGGACTTGCCTAAAAGTGTCCATAATCTCCTCCGTCCTATCCTTGGCTCCAGACAAGCCAATAGAAGATTCCCCAGGAGCAGATAGGTGCTTTGGATAGGGCACCCTCGGCTTCTGTGTAGAGGGGTCGTCATGGCGGGAGAGGGGTGGTGGATTGACAACATCCTCATTGTGGATGATTTCAAGCGAGGGAGAGCAGTGTGGCTCTTCCTCGGCGGAGATGGAAGTCGGGTCGGGAGTAGGAGGGGAATTCTGAGACATAACCGTAGGAGTGTTATCAAGCTTGTCAATTTTCTTTCCACTCAGCACGATCACAACTTAGGCATGCTCCCCGAATACGACCCCCTTGCCCTTTGGGTTCTCCTCAGAAGAGATAGGCAGCTTCCCTGGATCAGGTTGCCTAACTTCCTCAGTAAGATGACCAATTTGGGATTGCATATCAGTAATCATCTTATTATGAGATTGCATGACCATATTCTGATGCTCTTGCATCGCTTTCATCATGGCTTTAAGTTCATCCATCTCAGAGGGCTTATTCTGAGGAGAGTTTTCATAGGATGGTTGGTATATGGGTTGGGGAGGTAGGCGTCTTGTATTCCCTAAGTTATAAGCATCACCTTGCTTCCAAGAGAAGTTTGGATGGCTCCACCACCCCAGATTATAATTATTGTAATAAGGGTTATTGCGAGGAGGTGGGCAGAAACCTTGGGCCGTGTTCAAGTCAGCCTAAATCAACTCAGGGAATTGATTTTCCTGGTGGCACTCCGCAATGGCATGCATTGTGCTTTGGCAAATGGAGCATTCACTCGAAGCCTGAAGGATAGAGGCTACTTGTGGGTTCATGTCGGGGTTTACTAAAAGCCTATCAAAGTTTTTATTCAATAATTGAATCTGATAAGCCAAATCCTGAGAAGCCCCGACTTCATGGACCTCTATCTTCCTCTCCAAGATTGATGGTTTCTTTCTTGATAGGCAGAGGACATATGTATGGAGTTGTCACTTAATGTTTCAAATAATGCCCAAGTTTCATCCTCAGTTTTGGTCATGAAGGTTCCGGCACATGCTGCATCGATTGTTTGCCTATGCCTTTCAGACAATCCATTATGGAACCTTTCGACCAACTACCATCTTGGCACCTAATAGTGGGGGCATAACCTAAGAAGGTCATTAAAGCACTCCCAAGTCTCATGAAATTTCTCCCCTTCTTGTTGAGTAAAACCCATAATCTCTCTTCTGTAATGGTTGGTCTTATTCATAGGAAAATACTTTTTCAAGAATTCTCCCTTAAGGGTGGCCCAATCATTTACCCTTGCATCGAGGGTATGATACTAGTGCTTGGCCATATCCTTGAGGGAGAATGGAAATAGAGTCCTCATCAGGGCTTCATCAGTAAAGCCCTGGAGCTTCACAGGGGAATAGACCTTGGTGAATTCCTCCAAATGTCGGTAGGGGTCCTCCCTAGTAGTACCATAAAAGGAGGGCAACAAAGATATGGTACTGCTTTTGATTTCATATGGATTATCCCCTGCCGGTCGTCCTACTGCTTAAGCGAGTTGGTTGGTCAGAATAAAATAGTCCCTCAGGGTCCTTTGTTGATTTGATCCTTGATCAGCCATGTCTTCTCTTTTCTCTCCTTTGTGGGCTCTCCTAAGAATTCTCTCGGGCTCAGGATCAAACACTAGACTGCCCTCAAGAGAGCGTCTACCAAGCATATAATATCAATCACAATTCAAGTTCTTGTTGATTGAGTAAGTGAAACCTCCACTCCAAAGATAGGTCAAAAGGTTAAGGCTTACCCCTCCATATAAGAAGGGTGATGACTTAAGATCTTAACCTTCTTTGTTGCAGAGGTAGAATTTGTTGATATAGATGGCCGAACAAGTTGTTCACTACAATTATGCGACCTAATTCAACCTTCGAGTGCCCTAGGACCTATACTTTGCTTAGATGATACTCCCAGGTGATCAAGTGAGAAGTTACTCCAAGGAGAAACAAAGGATGCAAGTAAGGTGAACCCTTCCTTTGAGGTGATGCGTATGCGATGCCTCTTAGCTACCCTTTTGTTCCTTTAAGGGGTGTCCCACTTTGTGAAGTATCAAAACACTTGGTCAAATGATAGTACCACCACCACAAAGCATGATAGGAGGGTCTGCACTGATAAAGAGATCGGTGCCTATAGCCTTAAGGGATCGAGCCTTAGTGCGATGCCTAATGTGCGTGCTCAGTGCCAGATGTGTGCATCACACTACAAATCATTTTTATTTTGAAAATGCAGACAAGTCCCTTTGAATCAGATCAAGTGTGATTTAGTTTTAAGGTCAAATCTGATTATCAGTCCCAATTGCAGTTAGGCAACCACTGGATTAAGTAATTTCACTCAGCTTTGTGGTCTTGAATTTTAACCCTAAAGCAAATATGTGAATAGGAGCTAGATTCAAAAGGTTAGAAAGGTCTACCTGCCTCCAGCAATATTCATGCAACTATGCTCGCAATGCAAAAATGGGATCTAATGTGCTGCTCAATCACTCCTAAATGCACGCACCTTGGGGCATGCAACTCCTAATAGGTAGCTCGGTATTTTATTGTGTTTTTTCTTTTTTTATAGGCAAGCAAGCAGAAAAATGAATCATGCATGCAGAAGAATGTAAACCCTAGTAGCTAAAGAATGTGGGGATAGACCCCCAAAAATTCAGCCACAATTACTACAAGGGTGAGAAGACAGAAATAAAATTTGTGACGAAGGAGAATCCCCTGTGAAAGCAGGATCCATATCTCCTATGTCTTCCCCACGTGTGGGTGTCGCTCAAGGTTGGTGTCGTCTCCCAACTACACTTGTTACCTCCACAAATTCCTCGCATAGAAAAGATAACAACTGGTCAGATCTCTGTGCAATGAGAAATAATCAGAAATAAAAATTAGGTGAAATTATTACGTCTGTTGCCTCCCCGGCAGCGGCGCCATTTGATAGAGAGAAATTCGCTTGATTAAATTAGCCATGGAATGATTTATCATTGTAATTTATGTGGTGTAAATCTCTTAATCAAAGATTAAAATAGATACCAATTTAAACCATCGAAAAGATGTCATATCCAGAGGGAGGTTTAAGAGTAATAAAATCATGAAAATATTATTTCCTAAAGTTATGTCATGCACACATGGAATAGATTATGAAATCTAAAAGTGTGAGTGCATGAGGGAATAAAAGAAAACAGGAGAGGATATGTACGCAATTTCAACTTAATAAAATAATAAATCCTTAAATCCTTCCATACCAATGGCACCAAATGTAATTTTTAATACATATTTCACTGTAGCAAAACAGGGCATTTGAATCCCTTGTGCATGTGAGGAGGAGGAGGGACGGATGGCCGTGCCATGCTCGGAGGAGGTCGAGGTCGCTGAGAGGGTTCCAATGGCGATGGTGGCATCGTCTGAGGTGGTCAAAGGTCACCGGACGTCGAGTTGTCCACCACCGGTGGTGGGTTCCTCCACGATTCGATGGAGGTTGTCGTGGTCGGCTTTGAAGGTGTGGTCGTGCTCGTGAGGTCGAGGCAAGCTTAACGGAGACCACGACGAGGAGAATGGCGGTTTGTGGCGGTAGCTGCACGTGGGCGTGGACGACCGACGGTGGGTTCTTTCGAAGAAGAAAGATGAACAGTGCGGCTACCACCGTGCTTTGAGTTGAAGGAGGAGGAGCTGGCTGGCCTCTGTGGTGGTTGCACGCTCACGTGGGCTAGGTCTGCATGCGGGCTGGCTTCTTGTGGACTGCCGCGCAGTGAGGCTGGAGACCGAGGTCGCTAGCTATGCGCACATACGAGGGGACTTGCAATGGGTTGTGGCACATAGAGGGGTTGGTGTTGCATGCTATGGTTGGCTGCGGTGAAAGGGCACGTGAGCGGTGAGAGTGGTGGGATGGCACATGCGCAGTGAGAGTGGTAAGAGGGCCATAGTGCAGGCTCTACTTCACAGTGCGCGCAAGGTCCACGGTGGTGCGGTTGGAGGTGATCCCCATCCAAGGAAGTCCCATAGCTCTTATCCCTCTCCAGATCCACAACCTCTGCCTCACCCTTCACATGCACAACTGCTGGATTTGAATGCCAGCGGAGGGAGCAGCAGTGGGAGGTGGACAATTATGGGCATATCCTTCTTCAAATACTAATTATGTCCAGCCACCTATTATACTTTTATTTTCTGCATGCACATATCAAATAAGAAGTATAAATGTATGTATTAGAATGCAAAGTAGATGCAAAAAATATTCATAAGCTAAGATTAATTACTTCTTAGCTTAGGTCATTAAACTAGAAGGAAATGTATTTCATATGTAATTAAGCCAAATAAATGTCCAATAAATTGGATTTATCACCTTCCTATCAGGCCTAACAATTTTTTACAAATTGTTCTAGATCTCCTGATTGGAGACCTCGGCCTGTCCATTCATCTGAGGGTGGTAAGGTGTGGAAATTCGATGGCTCACCCCGTATTTCCCCAGTAAATTCCAAAACTGGGCATGCATGAAATGTGTGCCACTATCACTGATAATTTCCCTAGGAACCCTAAACCGACTAAAGATATTTCTCTTTACAAAATCGATGACTACCTTGTGGTCATTGGCTCGGGTGCGAATTGCCTCAATCCACTTGGACACGTAATCAACAGTGACCAGAATATACTGGTGTCTAAATGAAGGAGGGAAGGGTCCCATAAAGTTGATGCCCCAAATATCAAAAATTTCGATGGAAAGAATTGGGTTCAGGGGCACCATATCTCTCCTAGCCATGTTCCCGAGTGTCTGGCATTGGGTGCATGACTTAGTGATGTAAACACATTTACACTACTTAAAATGTCTATTTATGCATGTTCTTAAGCATAGGATTGCATTTCACGATATCAATATTGCATAACATGCATCATCTCGCATTTAGAGTAGTTTGAATAAAATGGAGGTTAATTGTCTCCTTTTATGTGCTTGGATAGGGCAAATATTTTATCGGGGCCTCGGATCAAAGATCCAACCATATGGATGTGATCAGGGCGACGATTGAAGTTCAACGACTCCAAGATCGCCTTAATCAGGCATCTGTAGCATCAGATAGAGATCGGGGAACCCTAGAAGATCAAGGGCCAGGATGGTGTAAATCCGCACTTCAGATGACAAAGCCGACCGCACGGATGAATTCGGATCGACGATCGCAGCCTAACGACACAAAAATCGAGTCAATCCAACATCCGTGTTACCATCTACAACTTCCAGAAGATGGACGGCCAAGATGGCGCCACGTGGTGCCATCTCAGCCGCCCAAACAGCTGCTGGCATTTTGTGAAGGCCCCCGCCCGATAGCTCTCCGCCGTCAGATGGAGATCGAACGACTGTGACCGCTCGACGCTTAAAACGTGCGCTCGACCATCCACTCTCCGCAATGCAGTAGTCGAGCGCGCTTACGCGAGTGCGGGGCGCGGGTTCGAGCCGCGGTGAGGGGATTGGAGGCACGGGTAATTGAGGTGCGTGGAGCGTCGGATGGAGATCGTGCGGTCGCGGGCGCCCGATAGCGCCGACACGCAATTGGACGCCCCACGTAACGCGCCATCGCACGCGCAGGCGGGCGGGTTGCAGCGAGCGCGGACGCGATTTAAGCCGTCCGATCTCGCGATCGGACGGCTGAAAAGCACTGGACTCGTGCGAGCATTGAGGAGTGGGTAGCCGAGGAGGCACGCATGGGCGCGGCGGCGACGGCCACGTCGAGGCTTTAGTGACGGATTTATCCGTCACTAAAGACCCCTTATTTATTATTTTGATGATGTAATGTCCATTTTTCCCCCACTCCTTGCAACTATAAAAGGAGACCCCCTCCATATGAAATTCTCATCCCTTCTTTCTTTTCTCTACCCCTCCAAAGCTCAAGAGAAGCTTGTCCCACACCCGGGATGCTTCTCTCGAGATAAAGTCCAATTTTTGTTCCCCTTCGGAAGTGGATCTCGCGACAACGATGGCGTGCTGCTTCGTTCCCGTTCTTCTGATTCGTCCTCCTTCGTCCCTCTTCGTTCTCCTTCATCCAGGCTTCGTCCCGTCCGGCTCGTCCTCCAAGCAACCGTCGAGGAGGATTTCTCTCTCCCTATTCTTTTTACTGCTTTCTAGATTAATTTACTCGTCCTCCAAGCGACCATCGAGGAGGACATTTCTCCCTCCATTCTTTTAATGCTTTCTAGAGTAAATTTATCGCTTTCTAGAGTAATTATTTTATGCTTTCCAGTTGTAATGAACAATCTCTTCAATGCAAAAATTCCTTGTTTATTCTACATCTCATTTTGATTTCTCTGTGTAATATTCTCTTTCTCTCTTACTCTCTCTCTCTTCTATTTATTGTAAATAATTAGATAGTACTAAATTGAATTATTCTGTAACAAATAAAAAGAAACTCGTAGTTTTTAAATCAAACGTCTGCCTCCTTGTGTTCGACCCAGAATTTTAATTTCGGTATAAATTTTATTTGTTGAACACTAATTCTTCGCTTTCGAACTACAACCACAGGTTTTCCAAAATCGAACACGTTAGCGTAGGTTCGTACATGTTCAACATTTTGGCGCCGTTCCTTTAGGTCATCACCATCCTTTCAACAATCTGAACTGACCTGTCATCAGGAAGGGTCAAAATGTTGAACGTTTACGAACCTATGCTAACGAGATTGGTTTTGAAAAACCTGTCGTTGTAATTCGAAAGCGAAGAATTCATGCTCAACAAATAAAATTTATACCGAAATTAAAATTCCAGGTCGAACACAGGGAGGCAGACGTTTGATTTAAAAACTACGCATTTCTTTTTATTTGTTACAGAATAATTCAATTTAGAATTATCTAATTATTTACAATAAAAAGAAGAGAGAGAGAGTAAGAGAGAAAGAGAATATTACACAGAGAAATCAAAATGAGATGTAGAATAAACAAGGAATTTTTGCATTGAAGAGATTGTTCATTACAACTAGAAAGCATAAAACAATTACTCTAGAAAGCGATAAATTTACTCTAGAAAGCATTAAAAGAATGGAGGGAGAAATGTCCTCCTCGACGGTTGCTTAGAGGATGAGTAGATTAATCTAGAAAGCAGTAAATCTATACTAGAAAGCGGTAAAAAGAATAGGGAGAGAGAAATCCTCCTCAACGGTTGCTTGGAGGACGAGCCAGACGAGGCGACGCCTGGACGAAGGAGAACGAAGCGGGATGAAGGAGGACGAAGCAGAAGAATGGGAATGAAGCAGCACGCCGTCGTCGTCGCGGGATCCACTTCCGAAGTGGAACGAAAATTGGACTTTATCTCGAGAGAAGCATCCTGGGTGTGGGACAAGCTTCTCTTGAGCTTTGGAGGGGTAGAGAGGAGAAAGAAGGGATGAGAATTTCGTATGGAGGGGGTCTCCTTTTATAGTTGCAAGGAGTGGGGGCAAAATGGACATTACATCCTCAAAATAATAAAGAAGGGGTCTTTAGTGACGGATAAATCCGTCACTAAAGCCCCGACGTAGCCGTCGCCGCCGCGCCCACGTGCGCCTCCTCGACTGCCCACTCCTCAACGCTCGTGCACGTCCATCGCTTTTCAGTCGTCCGATCGCGAGATCGGGCGGCTTAAATCGCGTCTGCGCCCGCTACAACCCACCCGTCTACGCGTGCGATCACGCATTACGCGGGGCGTCCAATCGCACGTCGGCGCTATCGGTCGCCCACGACTGCACGATCTCCATCCGACGCTCCACGTGCCACAATTACCCGTGCCTCCAATCCCCTCACCGCGGCTCAAACCCGCGTCCCGCACTCACGTAAGCGCACTCGACCGCTGCGCTACGAGGCGTGGATGGTCGAGCACACGTTTTAAGCGCCGGGCAGCCACAGCCGTTGGATCTCCCTCTGACAGCGGAGAGCGATCAGGCGGGGGCCCTCACAAAATGCCAGTGGCCGTTTGGGCTGCTGAGATGGCGCCACGTGGCGCCATCTTGGCCGTCCATCTTCTGGAAGTTGTAGATGGTAACACGGATGTCGGATTGACTCGATTTTTGTGTCGTTGGGCTGCAATCGTCGATCCGAATTCATCCGTGCGGTTGGATTTGTCATCTGAAGTGCGGATTTACACCATCCTGGCCCTTGATATTCTAGGGTTCCCCGATCTCTATCTGATGCTACGGATGCCTGATTAGAGCGATCTTGGAGTCGTTGAACTCCAATCGTCACCCTGATCACATCGATACGGTTGGATCTTTGATCCGAGGCCCCGATAAAATGTTTGCCCTGTCCAAGCACATAAAAGGAGACAATTAACCTCCATTTTATTCAAACTACTCTAAATGCGAGATGATGCATGTTATGCAATATTTATATCATGAAATGCAATCCTATGCTTAAGAACTTGCATAAATAGACATTTTAAGTAGTGTAAATGTGTTTACATCATACCCCCATGCCTATCTTTTGGTAGTCCCTAGCAAAAACTATATGCTATTTATAAAAGAATTAGGTTAGATTATTTGGACCTGAGTTATTTTCAATCATTAAGAAATTGTCTACTTAGGAACTGAACTTTCAAAGACACAACAGTGCCCGGGTATCAGCCAAAATGCAGACCGCCTCAAGCCCTCGCCTTATTCAAGGAAAAATTTCTTTTTCTCTTTTTGGATTTTCAAATTTTAGGGTTCAAGAGTGGCTTTCTACGACCATTCAACTCACCCAAGATTTGATGAGAACCCTAAGTTTTAAGCATCTTATTATGATTGTGATAGACTCGTTGATCGGCAATTAGAATGGACTTCGGATTTCTACGCCTCTAGGTGACCTCAAAAAGAATTCTGCCTAAAGGTGTATCTTTACAACCGGTAGCTTTCTCCCTACTTTTATTTTTTTAACGGGGTCAACACAAGGGTGAATCCAGTGTATATCTCCCCGATTTATTCCACTTCTCCGCTTCTTCCTAAGTGTTTTGGGAATTTTTAGTGCATTTTCTGAGCTGGGTTCTGGACAACTGGTCGATGAGCTGTTACCACCGACAACTTGCCAGCCATACTCGTGCGGCGAAGTGTGGCTTATTTCTTTTTGTTCCTTTCTCCTTTTTCTTTTTGATTTTTTTTTTTTTTTAAGTAGGTGGCTTCCCTGATCTAAGATTTACTTAAAGGCAGCAAAAAGAGAAAGGTCCAGTGACTGGGCTCTGGACAACCTACCTATGGGTTGTTACCCACGATAACTTGCCAGCCATATCACCCTAGAAAGTTCATTAGCTACCCAATTTCCTTTAGAAGGTTCACATGTGCAGGTCAGAATTAGAATGAACAGAAGAATCCGCTGACCTGTCAGCAGAGGTCCACAGATGTGGACCAGATTGTGGTGCAGACTCACACCCCATAATCGAGAATATCTTAGGTTTTGGATAAAAATTACCCAAAACCTAAAATCAGAATGTAAGCAGGATCGGGCCTGCGATTTCTGAGGATACAACCCAAGACCAAAAAGTCGAGTTACAGAAAATTGAAGCCCAAAAGGATAATCGTCGAATGTGTGGTTGGGTTGAACGTCCTCGAAACAAATGTCGTAAGGGTTCTGATTTGATGGTTTCAACTTAAAAGGAACCCTTCGACTCAATCTTTCATTTCCTCCTGAATTAACTTCCCAAATCAAAACTTCCCAGCTCCTATCCTCCTCATTTAGCATATCAAATTCCAGGACCTCTTGTATATTCATCACCCCGTCTGAAATCTCCAAGTCTAAATGATGTGGCAAAATCAAAATTGACTCGGGTCTAATTATCTCAGAATTAGAATCATCAATAAGCTCAACAGGGTGTAACTGATAATCAGGGCATTGAATTGATTCCTCCAGAAAATGTGATTCTGGATCCGTAATGTGTGCCCTAATAAGATCAGTGTTCTCAGTTATTGGGCTATCAATTGATCTATCAGATTCCTCAAGCCCAATTGTCTCACAGAAATCATGTTCAGAAAACTCGCGTGAGACTTCGCAACTTGAATCTTCACCATCAGGATCCGTATCAATGTATGTCCCAAAATCATTTGTCACTTTGTGTTCCAAGGACACATACATTTCCTCGTAACCCGGCTTAGGGATCTCAGGCGAAGAAATCAGATCATCCTTAATCGGTTGTTTTAATTCAATCTGGTCAGCCTTGTAACACATGTCCCCACCAACAGGTGCCTGAGCGGGTTCTGTCATTGGCTTTCCTGAAGAGAGTTCATCCTGGGAATTATTCCAAGATTGAATCAAAGCAACCACGAATCTCATCCTCAATTTCGCTAATTTCCCAAGTAGAAACTCACCCGGGTTCTTATCCTTAACATCCTGGAGCCAATCCAACAAAGGCTTGTTTAAATCATCAATCATTTCAATCAGGGGCTCCAATCTCTCAATGCAAGGTATTGGCTGAACTTCTAAAGATTGAATGATATTCCTCAAGTTAGCCAGAACCTTATCTTGAACCTGATTAACCTGAACCAAATGAGTTGGTTCAGGGTTGGGCGGGTTTGACATCAATGTAGAGGAATTAACGAATTGAGATTCGTTATACCCTTCCTGATGATAGGTCAGTTCAGATTGTTGAAAAGATGGTGATGACCTAAAGGCAGTGAAATCAGAGGATGGGTAAGGATCAGTGTATCCTTCTTGATTGTAGATCGTATTAGGTTGTTCATGAAAGGAGGACGATCTATAATCGATGTAGCTCTGAGAAGGATAGAAATCAGAATCAAAGTGTTCAGGGTTAGACCCTAAACACGGGGGTCCGGAATTGTATCCCCAATCTGAATTATCCCAACTAACTCATGGTCGATTACAATACGAGTTGGGATAATCGTCATGTTGAGGATAATTTACAACAGGAGTGAAAGAGCGGGAATGCGTGAAATATGTGGAAGGATTCATGATACACGGGAGGAAGAAAGGTGCCCTGCAATACAAACAATCAAACCTGTCCTTAAATAGGTTAGCCTAAAGACCTACAGACTCTCAAAACCCGTCTTGAGATAAAGGAACGATTTGATCTACTTCCGTCTGTTCAATCCAACCAGTTAGAAGGAGGGACTGGGGAGAAGGTTCTTCCTTCGGCTTGCGCCTCCGGTTCCTAGTGTACCCCCCAGCCACGATCGTTTGACTCTACTCCCCTAGCTAGACATCAGATTGAACAGTAGAAATAGACTAATCGAAAATAATCTCGTTCTGGGTTCTGAAGAGCGAGTCCAACCTTAAGGCCAACGTCTACTCTGTTTTATTTAGGGCTAGGTTTGAATGTGCTTTGGAATGTGATGGGTCCTTTAAATGGGTTGTGCCCTTAATGATTGATTGATTCGTGTGTGAGTGCACAACCAGTGGTTTTCAAGCAAGATTATTTTTGATGTGGTGAATTTTAAGGTTTAAATCTTGCTTAGTAGCTTTTAGGATTCAACTTTAGGTGTTTTCAATCAAGTTTCATTGGCACACCAGGTTTTGCAAGCACAGGTGAAGATGTTTTCCTTTAAGGCTTAAAAAGAATGTGGAGTGCCTGGTAAATTCTTAAGAGTTGAACCTAATTGGCAGCTACTTGATGAGTTGATTTTATTTGAAGTGGTGCGGCCCAAACAACTCAAACAACTGGCTACAAATGCACCACTAAGTTAGGCACACAAAGATGGTTAACCTAGAATGATTTCTACTCTTTTATGTGTTGCTTTATGTGTACCGGTCCCAAAGATCAGAACCCGGTTGAGTAGAAATAAATCAATTCGGTTAAGTGCCTTTAAATGTGGGTGTACATTGTGTATTTGTTGAAAATTGCCCCACAAAATTATCTTTTTTTTTTTTTTGTTTATACAAATGAAGGTGGAATGAATGTGAGTGAGAATCCAAACAACCAAACTATTCCTAGGATTTATGCAAACACCTAGGTTAATTGGAATTTGGATTCAATGTGGCGAATGAAATCTATGGAGGGGGAAAGAATGGGGGATAACTTACAAAACCTTCCACAGCACTTTACTTCAATCTACCGCTTTTGCTTGCCTCAAAAGAGTACCTGCAATTACAATAAGAAAGGAGAAAAGTGAGGTAAATGATTTGTAAGTTACAAAACGCGAAGAGAAATCAAAGATCGTTGCCTCCCCGGCAACGGCGCCAAAATGTTGAACATTTACGAACCTACTCTAACGAGATTGATTTTGGAAAACCTGTCGTTGTAATTCGAAAGCGAAGAATTCGTGTTCAACAAATAAAATTTATACCGAAATTAAAATTCCAGGTCGAACACAAGGAGGCGGACGTTTGATTTAAAAACTACGCGTTTCTTTTTATTTGTTACAGAATAATTCAATTTAGAACTATCTAATTATTTATAATAAATAGAAGAGAGAGAGCAAGTAAGAGAGAAAGAGAATATTACACAGAGAAATCAAAATGAGATGTAGAATAAATAAGGAATTTTTGCATTGAAGAGATTGTTCATTACAACTAGAAAGCATAAAACAATTACTCTAGAAAGCAATAAATTTACTCTAGAAAGCATTAAAAGAATGGAGGGAGAAATGTCCTCCTCAACGGTTGCTTAGAGGACGAGTAGATTAATCTAGAAAGCAGTAAATCTATACTAGAAAGTGGTAAAAAGAATAGGGAGAGAGAAATCCTCCTCGACGGTTGCTTGGAGGACGAGCCGGACGGGACGACGCCTGGACGAAGGAGAATGAAGCGGGACGAAGGAGGACGAAGCAGAAGAATGGGAACGAAGCAGCACGCCATCATCGTCGCGGGATCCACTTCCGAAGGGGAACGAAAATTGGACTTTATCTCGCGAGAAGCATCCTAGGTGTGGGACAAGCTTCTCTTGAGCTTTGGAGGGGTAGAGAGGAGAAAGAAGGGATGAGAATTTCGTATGGAGGGGGTCTCCTTTTATAGTTGCAAGGAGTCGGGGCAAAATGGACATTACATCTTCAAAATAATAAAGAAGGGGTCTTTAGTGACGGATAAATCCGTCACTAAAGCCCCGACGTGGCCGTCGCCGCCGCGCCCACACGCGCCTCCTCGGCTTCCCGCTCCTCAACGCTCACGCACGTCCAGCACTTTTCAGTCGTCCGATCGCGAGATCGGACGGCTTAAATCGCGTCCGCCCCGCTGCAACCCGCCCGCCTGCGCGTGCGATCGCAGGTTACGCGGGGCGTCCAATCGCGCGTCGGCGCTATCGGATGCCCGCGACCGCACGATCTCCATCCGACGCTCCACGCGCCTCAATTACCCGCGCCTCCAATCCCCTCAGCACGGCTCGAACCCGCACCCCGCGCTCACGTAAGCGCGCTCGACCGTTGCGCTGCGCGACGCGGATGGTCGAGCACATGTTTTAAGCACCGGGCGGCCACAGCCGTTGGATGTCCATCTGATGGTGGAGAGCTATCGGGTGGGGGCCTTCACAAAATGCCAGCGACCGTTTGGGCGGCTGAGATGGCACCACGTGGTGCCATCTTGGCCGTCCATCTTCTGGAAGTTGTAGATGGTGCCACGGATGTCGAATTGACTCGATTTTTGTGTCATTGGGCTGCGATCGTCGATCCGAATTCATCCGTGCAGTCGGATTTGTCATCTGAAGTGCGGATTTACACCATCCTGGCCCTTGATCTTCTAGGGTTCCCCGGTCTCTATCTGATGCTACGGATGCCTGATTGGGGCGATCTTGGAGTCGTTGAACTCCAATCGTCGCCTTGATCACATCCATACGGTTGGATCTTTGATCCGAGGCCCCGATAAAATGTTTGCCCTGTCCAAGCACATAAAAGGAGACAATTAACCTCCATTTTATTCAAACTACTCTAAATGCGAGATGATGCATGTTATGCAATATTTATATCATGAAATGCAATCCTGTGCTTAAGAACATGCATAAATAGACATTTTAAGTAGTGTAAATGTGTTTACATCATACCCCCATGCCTATCTTTTGGTAGTCCCTAGCAAAAATTATATGCTATTTATAAAAGAATTAGGTTAGATTATTTGGACTTGAGTTATTTTTCAATCATTAAGAAATTGTCTACTTAGGAACTGAACTTTCAAAGACACAACAGTGCCCGGGTATCAGCCAAAATGCAGATCGCTTCAAGCCCTTGCCTTATCAAAAGGAAAATTTCTTTTTCTCTTTTTACTCTTTTCTAATTTTTTTTGTTTGGATTTTCAAATTTTAGGGTTTAAGAGTGGCTTTCTACGGCCATTCAACTCACCCAAGATTTGATGAGAACCCTAAGCTTTAAGCAACTTATTGTGATTTGTGATTGACTTGTTGACCAGCAATTAAGACAGACTTCGGACTTCTACGCCTCTAGGTGACCTCAAAAAAGAATTCTACCTAAAGGTGTATCTTTACAACTGGTAGCTTTCTCCCTACTTTTATTTTTTTACGGGGTCAACACAAGGGTGAATCCAGTGTATATCTCCCCAGTTTATTCTACTTCTCCGCTTCTTCCTAAGTGGTTTGGGAATTTTTAGTGCATTTACTAAGCTGGGTTCTGGACAACCGGTCGATGAGCTGTTGCCACCGACAACTTGCCAGCCATACTCGTGCGGCGACGTGTGGCTTATTTCTTTTTTGTTCTTTTCTCCTTTTTGATTTTTTTTTTCTTTTTTTAAATAGGTGGCTTCCCTGGTCTAAGATTTACCTAAAGGCAGCAAAAAGAGAAAGGTCCAGTGACTGGGCTCTGGACAACCTACCTATGGGCTATTACCCACGATAACTTGCCAGCCATATCACCCTAGAAGGTTCATTAGCTACCCAATTTCTGTTAGAATCGCCGAATAACGAGTCAGTGCAAAGAAAGTGTGTAGATGCTTAAAACTCAAAATTCCCTCAAATCAGAGGGCGGGATGATAAGTCGTGTACTTATCACCCAAACTTATTTACTTCAATTAAAATAAAATTCAAGTTGGCAAGAACTCGAAAAACAAATCCACATTTTAGTGGATACACGGGCTGATTAAGTTCAACGACCTGAAGGGTCTTTGCGTTCAGATCTTAATATAGTTTTTCCTAAGATTGAAAATTTTCTTAAACCCAAATTCTCTTTCCTAATTTCAGTTTTTTTTCTTTTTTTCTAATCAAAATATAACAAATCTACGGAGCTGATGAATGAATTCAGAGATAAATATCCACCCCCCCATGCCTATCTGATGCAATGTCCTCATTGTATTAAAAAGACATAAAACAGAGATGAAAAGCGTAAAAAGCACCTGAATTGCGTGAATATCAGGTCCGCTCCAAGATGAAAACGAAAAAGACCTGTATAAGTGTTGAGTTTAGTGCCCTCAGCTAGGCACACTATACAAAGAAAAGAAATGAAGAATTCACATGTGCAGATCAGAATTAGAATGAACAGAAGAATCCTCTGACCTGTCAGCAGAGGTCCACAGATGTGGACCAGATTGTGGTGCAGACCCACACCCCATAATCGAGAATATCTTAGGTTCTGGATAAAAATTACCCAAAACCTAAAATCAGAATGTAAGCGGGATCGGGCCTGCGATTTCTGAGGATGCAACCCAAGACCAAAAAGTCGGGTTACAGAAAATTGAAGCTCAAAAGGATAATCGTCGAATGTGTGCTTGGGTTGAACATCCTCGAAACAAATGTCGTAAGGGTTCTGATTTGATGGTTTCAACTTAAAAGTAACCCTTCGACTCAATCTTCCATTTCCTCCTGAATTAACTTCCCAAATCAAAACTTCCCAGCTCCTATCCTCCTCATTTAGCATAGCAAATTTCAGGACCTCTTGTATATTCATCACCCCGTCTGAAATCTCCAAGTCTAAATGATGCGGCAGAATCGAAATTGACTCGGGTCTAATTATCTCAGAATTAGAATCATCAATAAGCTCATAGGGTGTAACTGATAATCAGGGCATTGAATTGATTCCTCCAGAAAATGTGATTCTGGATCCGTAATGTGTGCCCTAATAAGATCAGTGTTCTCAGTTATTGGGCTATCAATTGATCTATCAGATTTCTCAGGCCCAATCATCTCACAGAAATCATGTTCAGAAAACTCGCGTGAGACTTCGCAACTTGAATCTTCACCATCAGGATCCGTATCAATGTATGTCCCAAAATCATTTGTCACTTTGTGTTCCAAGGAGACATACATTTCCTCATAACCCGGCTTAGGGATCTCAGGCGAAGAAATCAGATCATCCTTAATTGGTTATTTTAATTCAATCTGGTCAGCCTCGTAACACGTGTCCCCCCCAACAGGTGCCTGAGCGGGTTCTGTCATTGGCTTTCCTGAAGAGAGTTCATCCTGGGAATTATTCCAAGATTGAATCAAAGCAACCATGAATATCATCCTCAATTTCGCTAATTTCCGAAGTAGAAACTCACCCAGGTTCTTATCCTTAACATCCTGGAGCCAATCCAACAAAGACTTGTTTAAATCATCAATCATTTCAATTAGGGGCTCCAATCTCTCAATGCAAGGTGTTGGCTGAACTTCTAAAGATTGAATGATATTTCTCAAGTTAGCCAGAACCTTATCTTGAACCTGGTTAACCTGAACCAAATGAGTTGGTTCAGGATTGGGCGGGTTTGACATCAATGCAGAGGAATTAACGAATTGAGATTCGTTATACCCATCCTGATAATAGGTCATTTCAGATTGTTCAAAAGATGGTGATGACCTAAAGGCAGTGAAATCAGAGGATGGGTAAGGATTAGTGTATCCTTCTTGATTGTAGATTGTATTAGGTTGTTCATGAAAGGAGGACGATCTATAATCGATGTAGCTATGAGAAGGATACAAATCAGAATCAAAGTGTTCAGGGTTAGACCCTAAACACGGGGGTCCGGAATTGTATCCCCAATCTGAATTATCCCAACTAACTAATGGTCGATTACAATACGAGTTGGGATAATCGTCATGTTGAGGATAATTTACAACAGGAGTGAAAGAGCGGGAATGCGTGAAATATGTGGAAGGATTCATGATACACGGGAGGAAGAAAGGTGCCCTGCAATACAAACAATCAAACCTGTCCTTAAATAGGTTAGCCTAAAGACCTACAGACTCTCAAAACCCGTCTTGAGATAAAGGAACGATTTGATCTACTTCCGTCTGTTCAATCCAACCAGTTAGAAGGAGGGACTGGGGAGAAGGTTCTTCCTTCGGCTTGCGCCTCCGGTTCCTAGTGTACCCCCCAGCCGCGATCGTTTGACTCTACTCCCCTAGCTAGACATCAGATTGAACAGTAGAAATAAACTAATCGAAAATAATCTCGTTCTGGGTTCTGAAGAGCGAGTCCAACCTTAAGGCCAACCTCTACTCTGTTTTATTTAGGGCTAGGTTTGAATGTGCTTTGGAATGTGATGGGCCCTTTAAATGGGTTGTGCCCTTAATGATTGATTGATTCGTGTGTGAGTGCACAACCAGTGGTTTTCAAGCAAGATTGTTTTTGATGTGGTGAATTTTAAGATTCAAATCTTGCTTAGTAGCTTTTAGGATTCAACTTTAGGTGTTTTCAATCAGGTTTCGTTGGCACACCAAGTTTTACATGCACAGGTGAAGATGTTTTCCTTTAAAGCTTAAAAAGAATGTGGAGTGCCTGTTAAATCCCTAAGAGTTGAACCTAATAGGCAGTACTTGATGAGTTTATTTTATTTGAAGTAGCGTGGCCCAAACAACTTAAACAATTGGCCACAAATGCACCACTAGGTTAGGCACACAAAGATGGTTAACCTAGAATGATTTCTACTCTTTTATGTGTTTCTTTATGTGTACTGGTTCCAAAGATCAGAACCCGGTTGAGTAGAAATAAATCAATTCGGTTAAGTGCCTTTAAATGTGGGTGTACATTGTGTATTTGTTGAAAATTGCCCCACAAAATTATCTTTTTGCTTTTTCTTATATAAATGAAGATGGAATGAATGTGAGTGAGAATCCAAACAACCAACTATTCCTAGGATTTATGCAAACACCTAGGTTAATTGGAATTTGGATTCAATGTGGCGAATGAAATCTATGGAGGGGGAAAGAATGGGGGATAACTTACAAAACCTTCCACAGCACTTTACTCTAATCTACCACTTTTGCTTGCCTCAAAAGAGTACCTGCAATTACAATAAGAAATGAGAAAAGTGAGGTAAATGATTTGTAAGTTACAAAATGCGAAGAGAAATCAAAGATCGTTGCCTCCCCGGCAACGGTGCCAAAATGTTGAACGTTTACGAACCTACGCTAACGTGTTCGGTTTTGGAAAACCTATCGTTGTAGTTCGAAAGCGAAGAATTCGTGTTCAACAAATAAAATTTATACCGAAATTAAAATTCCGGGTCGAACACAGGGAGGCGGACGTTTGATTTAAAACTACGCGTTTCTTTTTATTTGTTACAGAATAATTCAATTTAGTACTATCTAATTATTTACAATAAATAGAAGAGAGAGAGAGAGTAAGAGAGAAAGAGAATATTACGCAGAGAAATCAAAACGAGATGTAGAATAAACAAGGAATTTTTGCATTGAAGAGATTGTTCATTACAACTGGAAAGCATAAAATAATTACTCTAGAAAGCGATAAATTTACTCTAGAAAGCATTAAAAGAATGGAGGGAGAAATGTCCTTGACGGTCTCTTGGAGGACGAGTAGATTAATTTAGAAAGCAGTAAATCTATACGAGAAAGCGGTAAAAAGAATAGGGAGAGAGAAATCCTCCTCGACGGTTGCTTGGAGGACGAGCCAGACAGGACGACGCCTGGATGAAGGAGAACGAAGCAGGATGAAGGAGGACGAATCGGAAGAATGGGAATGAAGCAGCACGCCATCGTCGTCGCGGGATCCACTTCCGAAGGGGAACGAAAATTGGACTTTATCTCGCGAGAAGCATCCCAGGTGTGGGACAAGCTTCTCTTGAGCTTTGGAGGGGTAGAGAAGAGAAAGAAGGGATGAGAATTTCTTATGGAGGGGGTCTCCTTTTATAGTTGCAAGGAGTGGGGGCAAAATGGACATTACATCTTCAAAATAATAAATAAGGGTTCTTTAGTGACGGATAAATCCGTCACTAAAGCCTCGACGTGGTCGTCGCCACGGTGCCCACGCGCGCCTCCTCGGCTGCCTACTCCTCAACGCTCACGCACGTCCAGTGCTTTTCAGCCGTCTGATCGCGAGATCGGACGGCTTAAATCGCGTCCGCGCTCGCTGCAACCCGCCCGCCTGCGGGTGCGATCGCGCGTTACTCGGGGTGTCCAATCGCGCGTCGGCGCTATCGGGCGCCAGCGACCGCACGATCTCCATCCGACGCTCCACGCGCCTCAATTACCCGCGCCTCGAACCCGCGCCCCGCGCTCGCGTAAGCGCACTCGACCGCTGCGCTGCGGGGCACGGATGGTCGAGCGCACGTTTTAAGCGCCAGGCAACCACAGCCGTTGGATCTCCATCTGACGGCGGAGAGCGATTGGGCGGGGGCCTTCACAAAATGCCAGCGGCCGTTTAGGCGGCTGGGATGGCGCCACATGGCGCCATCTTGGCCTCCATCTTCTGGAAGTTGTAGATGGTGCCACGGATGTCGGATAGACTCGATTTTTGTGTCGTTGGACTGCGACCGTCGATCCAAATTCATCCATGCGGTCGGATTTGGCATATGAAGTGCGGATTTACACCATCATGGCCCTTGATCTTCTAGGGTTCCCCGATCTCCATCTGATGCTACGGATGCCTGATTTGGGCGATCTTGGAGTCGTTGAGCTCCAATCGTCCCCTTATCACATCCATTTGGTTGGATCTTTGATCCGAGGCCCCGATAAATTGTTTGCCCTATCCAAGCACATAAAAGGAGATAATTAACCTCCATTTTATTCAAACTACTCTAAATGCGAGATGATGCATGTTATGCAATATTTATATCATGAAATGCAATCCTATGCTTAAGAACATGCATAAATAGACATTTTAAGTAGTGTAAATGTGTTTACATCACTTAGAGAATTCCTAGGCATCCTTAAATAATGACGGCAATAGAATTCGGATTGCAAAATTTTTGTGGCCGTCTTTTTCCCGGAAAAGTGTCCACCACACACAAATGTGTGGCAGAACTCAAGTATGTTATGGAAATCAACTTCCGGGATGCATCAACGAATAATCTAGTCTGCGCCGATGCGGTACAGCTCGGGATCGTCCCAAAAATAATATTTGGCCTCAGACACAAGTCTATCCCATTGTTGTTTGGTACAATCCTAGGGGATTTAACCAATGGCCAAATAATTGACAACATCCGCAAACCAAGGGTTCGGATAACCGAGACTGTGGATAGTCTCATCCAGAAAGGTATCAGAGATCGGGACATCCGGATGAGGAGAATCAATTAGGATTCTCGAGAGGTGATCCGCCACTACATTTTGTGCCTCGGCTTTATCACTGATTTCAAGATCAAACTCTTGAAGTAGCAGAATCCAGCGAATAAGCTGGGGTTTGGCATCCTTTTTGGCCAAGAGATGTTTCAAGGCCAAGTGTTCGATATAGATGATGACACAGGAACCTAACAGATAAGCCCTGAATTTTTCTAAAGCGAAAACTATGGCTAGCAATTCCTTTTTAGTAACGGTGTAGTTCCTCTAGGCCTCATCCAGAGTTTTGCTAGTGTAGTAAATCATAGAGGACTTTTTCTCAATCTTTTCACCTAAGACAGCCCCGACAGCATAATCAGAAGCGTCAGCTATAATCTCAAATGGGGTTGTCCAGACCGGTGGTTGCAATACCGTGACACAGGTAACTGCCGTTTTCAATAAACCAAATGCCTTAAGGCATGATTCATCAAATTCGAATAGTGTGTCTTTGGCCAGAAGGTTACTCAAGGGCTGAGCAACCTTCGAGAAATCCTTAATGAATCTTCTGTAAAAACCCACATGCCCAAGGAAAGAGCGAATATGTTTTACAGATGTGGGTGGAGGAAGTCTAGAGATAGCATCCACCTTAGCTCAATCAACTTCAATTCCTCGACTAGAGACCATGTGACCAAGGACGATGCCTTCCTGAGTCATAAAGTGGCTCTTTTCCCAGCTATAGACCAGTCATGTTTTGATGCATCTCTAAAGGATCAATTCCAGGTTAGCCAAGCAAGACTCAAAAGAATCTCCAAAAATGGAGAAATCATCCATGAACACCTCAAGACAATCTCCCACCATGTCAGAAAAGATGGCCAGCATGCACCTTTGAAAAGTCGTAGGTGCATTGCAAAGCCCGAACAACATTCTACGGAATGCAAAGGTTCCATAGGGACATGTGAAAGTTGTCATTTCCTGGTCTTTGGGATGGATAGGGACTTGGTTATATCTTGAAAAACCATCCAGGAAGCAAAAATATTTTTGCCCAACTAACCTTTCGAGGATTTGATCGATAAATGGCAAGGGAAAGTGATCCTTTTTAGTGGCTGTGTTCAGCTTCCTATAGTCAATACAGACTCTCCAAGCAGAAGCTAAACGAGTGGTGAAGGTTTCCCCTTTCTCATTAGTCGTAACGGTTATTCCGGCCTCCTTGGGTACAATCTGAATGGGGCTAACCCACAGACTATCTAAGATTGGGTAAATAATCCTAGCATCGAGCCACTTGATTATCTCCTTCTTGACCATTTCTCGCATATTCGGGTTTAGTCGCCTTTGCATTTCGCAAAAAGGGCAGGATCCATCTTCCATGGAAATACAATGATTACAATAAGATGGCTCGACCCCCTAAGGTCTTGGATGGTCCAACCAATTACCTCCTTGTTGTTCTTAAGGACCTTAATTAACCTCAATTCTTGCTCCTTAGTCAAATCAACACTAATAATCACAGGGTGCATGTTTTTAGGTCCTACGAACTCATATTTCAAATTTTTGGGCAATGGTTTTAATTCCAGCTAGGGTGGGTTTAGAATAGAAGAAAGGGAGGATGCTGATGAAGATTCATCAGGATGATCTAGTGGAAGAGGCTGGGAATGAACAAAATCAACAGCCTCTTCAGAATGTGGCAGGTCTACCATGGAGGAGGGTTGTGGGTTGGGTTTGCTAAAGCTAATGGAGTCCTCAAGTGCATGATTGTCATACACATCTCAAGATCCTTATCCTCGAGTTCTTCAATGAATCCACAATCCTCAAATCCTCTTATCACCATAAAAATATCCAGAATTAATTTCTTATCCCCAAAGGTGATCTCCATACTACCGCTTTCACAGTTTATGTTGGCCTTGGCTGTAGCTAGGAACAAATGCCCCAGAATGATGGGCGTGTTCCTCAAATCATTAGGTACATCCATGTCAAGGATGTGGAATTCTATAGGAAAATAGAAATCCTTGACCTTGACAATTATATCCTCAATAATGCCTCTCGGTGTGGTGACCGATCGGTCCGCTAATTGTTGTGCTACTGAGGTTGGCCTGAGTTCACCTAACCCAAACCTCTCATAAATAGAAGTCAGGATTAGGTTGATGGATGCACCTAGGTCCAATAGTGCCTTATCAAAAGTGTATTCCCCAATAATGCATGAGATCAAGGGGGCACCTGGATCTTTCTTCTTTTGAGGAAGGTGATGCAGGATCACAGAACTTGCCTGCTCAGAGAGAATCACCTTCCTCAGAGTGCGTTCTCTCGACTTATGCTTTTGGGTACACAGTTCTTTCAAGAATATAGCGTAAGCCTTGATGTGCTTAATATCATCGAGGAGCGGAATATTGATCTCTATGCTCTTGAATAAATTCAGAAGCTCCTCGTTGCTATCTAGGGTTTTCTTCTTCTTGGTTTTCAGTAGGGCCTTAGGGAACGGGATATGGGTGGAATTTTCAATTTCTTGTCCCTGGGCCTTATTGTCTTCTTCAACCTCCTCTTTCTCAAGTTCCCCAGAGTTTTGACTTCTAGAAGGTAATTCAAGGTTCTGGGTCTGCTTCCCACTTCTCAAGGTGACAGAGTTTTCAGAGGCATAAGGGTTTGGGTCTTGCGGTGGATTAGTGAAGATTGGAGGGCCTTGGTTGGTCATGTAACCAGAAGAAGAAGAGGGACCCTACTCAACCACCTGAGCATGTGCATGTGGGTCCCTTTGATTCCCATACCCTTGGGCTTTATTGCCCTGCTTTTGCACATTACACGGGTTGGGTATGGGTTGAGATGGTAGGGATCCAGGTTGTCGGGTGTTTGTAATTAACCCGGATTGCAAGTTATCCAAGGATGTCTTCATTTGTTGCATAAGCTGAAGCATGGACCCTTGCATTTCCACCATCTGCCGGTTTAAATCAGCCTGCCCTGCAGATTGTTAGGCATTCCAAGATGGTTGATTAACCATTCTCGAGGGCAACTGGGTGTATATTTGACCCTGACCCAGAGGTTTTTGAGATGCATAGTTGCTGGGTCGAGATTGGGTCTGTTGCCCCTAATTTTTCTAGAAGTTAGGGTGGTTCTTCCATCCCGAGTTAAAAGTGTTGTAATACGGGTTAGACCTAACATTATCCTGCATTGCATATGCTTCCTCATAAAATGAGATGAAGAGAAGGAAGGATGTGAGAAACTGGGATCAAAGGACCTAGTTTGGAACCCATATGGTTTCGAGAAATCCTGGTTCACAGGTTGAGCCGAATCGAGTTGGTTCATGAATTCCTGCCCCGTGGGAGCTCGTGAGGAATGGAATCCCGAATTCTAGGATTGAGTGGGTAAAGAAGTGTTTCCTGAATTCCCAGACATCCATTCTTCCATTTTCCTAGCAACCAAGTCCATTTTATCCAGTTTATTACAAATTAATTCCATGTCAAATGAATGAGAATCCTGGATCTCATTAGCACTTGACCTAGGTTGTTGAGATCGGTTGAATGATCCATGGAGGCATAATTAATTGAGTTCTCGCTCATTTCCTCAAACAGGTCATATGCGCTATTTGTATCCTTATTGAGGAAATTGCCTCTGCAAGAAGCATCCACATGATTACAGAGTTGCTCAACCAACCCGTGATAGAAAATCTGCATGAGTTGCCATTTCGGCACCTCGTGGTGTGGACACTTCATCAAAAGTTCCTGGAATCGCTCCCAGGCACCATGAAATGGTTCCCCTGGCTACTGGGCGAAAGTGGTAATTACCCATCGCAAGGCATTAGTCCTTCCGATAGGGAAGAATTTCTTCAAGAAAGTCGATTTAAGAGCAGCCCAAGTTTCAATCGACCTTCCTATAGTCCGGTACCAATGTGCGACCTTATCCCTGAGAGAGTAGGGGAAAAGCCTCATGATCATTTGCTCTTCATTCACATTCCTTGCTCTGGTGGTCTGAACCAAAGTGGTCAGATCCTCTAGGTGTTGGAATGGGTCCTCCGAGCCAAGCCCATGGAAATGCTTAATCAAACTTAAGACTTGGGGCTTGATTTCTATGTCTCTGGCAGGAATCATGACGCCGGAACGTTCCCCATAGTTTGAAGGATCGTAAAAATCCTTCAAGGGCCGAATGCCCTGACCATGCATACGTTGGAACCATTGCTGTATCTACTGCATTTCTTCCAACTACCTCTGAATCAACTTATGCTGGTTCGGAGGTGGGGGAGGTAGTTGTTGATCAGCCATGGGATCTGCTTGGCCATAGCTCAACCTCTGCCTCCTAGAATGGTCTAAAGGTCCTTCCAATCAAGGGTTCAATGACCTCCTCCCAAGCATACACTGGAAGGAAGTCGGAAGAATGGGGAAAATAAGGAACCCTGCAGCATAAGAATACAAGCTTGTCCTTAGTTGGGGTAGCCTAAGGTCTATTGACTCTTACAATCCATCCTAAGATTATGGACGATTTACTCTAGTTATGTCCAGCCAATCCAACCAGTTAGAAGGAAGGACTGGGAAGAAGGTTCTTCCTTTGGCTTGCACCTCCAGTTCCTAGTGTACCTCCCAGCCACAGTCGTTTGACACTACTCCCCTAGTTAGACATCATATTGACTAGTATAAGTAGGTTAATCATGAATAATCTCAATCTAGATCCTGACGAGTGAATGAATCCTTAGGGCCAACGTCTAATTGATTTTAGTTAGGCTTGGGAAATTGGTGCTCTAGAATGTGATGGGCCCTTAATGGGTTGTGCCCTTAATGATTTGTTTGAGAACGTGTGAATGTGCACAACCAAGAGGTTTTCAAGCAAGATTATTAATGATGAGGTGAGTTTTAGGGTTCGAATCTTGCTTAATAGCTTTTAGGATTCAAATATTAGGTGTTTTCAACCAAGTTTTGTGAGGCAAACCAAGTTTGTTGTTGAAAGCATGTGTTCAAGTATTTTCCTTTAGAAATTAAGAAAAATATGGAGTGCCTGGCTTGACCTAATTATTGAGTCCTATGGGACAACTAGAAAATGAACCTCTTTTAGTTTAGGTGGTGTGGCCCAAACAATTCAATCAATTGGCTCAAATGCACCACCGATTAAAGCACACAAAAAGGTGGTTAACCTAATATGATTTCTACTCTTTTATGTATTGAATTCGTGTACCGAGTCCATAGGTCAGATGCTTGGTTGAGTAGATGAAAATCAAGTCCGACTATGTGCCTCAAATGTGGGTGTATAGAGTGTATATTGATTCATCCCACAGAAAGTATCTCTTTTTTTCTATTTTTTTTTATATGCGGGGGTGAGGTGGATGAAGGAGGCAAACAAGACAAACAATTCTATCCTAGGGTTTACGCAAACACCTAAGTAAATTAGGTCTTGGTTATGAGTGTGGCAAAATGAACTAGTGGGGGGGATGTAGGGGACACTTATAGAGTACTCTACCCGCACTTCACTCCGATCTACCGCACTTGGATCTCCATGCTAGGGTACCTGCAAGACAGTAGATCAAAGACAAGTAGAGTTAGTGCTATGTGAATGCAAAGAAACGTAATAAACAATAAAGTAAATTCCGTTGCCTCCCCGGTAACGGTGCCAAAATGGTCGCATGTGTTTCGCGTGTTAGAAATTAGGGCTACACGTAACATGTCATCATAGTTGCAAAACACGTCGATTAGATAAAATTTATACCGAAACTCCAAGCGAGTCCCGGGTCGAACATAGGGAGGCAACGTTTACTTTAGTTGAAAACTGCACTTCGATTTGTTTCTTTTTGGTATTTTAGGGTTTTGTTATGTTTTTGTGTTTTTGAAATAAAAGACAAGCAATCACAAGATAGAGATGGAATCAAATATGATGTATTGCATTAATGTCTATTACAATAATCTACGAAAGCATAAAAAGAGAGAGGGATAAGAGGAAATCTCCCGAATCGGCTGTTCGACGAGATGATGGTGCCTGGCAGAAGCTCAGATGAAGGAGGTGAAGAGCGAGACGACAGAGGTGAGATGTAGGAGGATGTCAGGTCAAGGAAAGCTTCAGCGTGGCCTCGGAATGGAGGTGAGAAGACGGAGATGATCTGCTATCGGAATGGAGGTGGGTGGACTGCTCCAAGGTGACCTATGAATGGGGATGGGAAGTTGGAGGAGTATTTGGTGGGGCAAAGGTTCGCTACACTAATAGCTACCTTGGGAGCTTAAGAACAAGCTCTAATGGAGCGTTGGTAGGCTTGTTAGAGCTTGGGAGTAGGTGGGAATAGAGTAGGTAGAGATGGCTTGGAAGGGTGGGGGTGTAGGTCCTTTTACAGTGGAGGAGAAGCAGCTAAAAATGGGTAAAGGACCTTTAGCGACCTCCAGACCATCGTTGGAAACGTTGCTGTAGACAGCTTACATCCGCTCATGCCCTTAGCTGGCTTTGCTAGCTTGCAATGAAGTAGCGACGGCTGTAAGTGTCGCTATAGGTCAGCCCAGCTGTCACTGAAAGTTGGCACCAACCATGCATGCACCCACGCTGCGTTGCCACCCATCACGCGCGCTAATTGCACGGCTGCCTGCTGGTGTGCGCACTGGCATGAGCTAGCACGTGCACATGCGTTGCGCTACTATTTGCGTGTGCTGCTGATTTGAGGATTGGAGGGGGCTGCATGGATTCGAACCGCTGCTCCCACCATTGCGCTAGGTCGCCCTTTGTGTCGTGCGGAGGAGCTCTGTGTAGACGCTTCCTAGCCATTGGATCTTGATCCAATGACTAGGATTCAAGGGCACAGATGATGAAGGGAGTGAGCGGAGGCTGTTGGCTAGTGTTGGGCGGTCTAGATGGCGCCATGTGGCACCATCTGGGCCATCTGTCTTCTTCTTGTAGAGGGTGCCATGGTGCTCAGATCTAGATGATTTTCGCAATGTCGAACTATGATCGTCGCTCTGGATCCATCCGTACGGTCGGATTTTCCATCCGAAATCCGTATGGATGTTGCATTGCCCCCTAGCCATATAAAATGAAGTAATTAATATACAAAATAAACAACTATCCTAAATGCCATGCAATGCTAAGCCTAGGAACTATCATAAATAAGCAATTTATCTTGAATTTATGTGTGTCCACCAATGACTTATCAACCCGCCCTCTGATTTGAGGGAACTTTAAGTCTAAGCATCTACACACTATTCGCACTAACTCGTTGCTCGGCGGTTTTAACGAAAATTGGGTAGCTAATGAACCTTCTAGGGTGGTATGGCTGGCAAGTTATCATGGGTAACAGCTGACCGGTCGATCTTTCGCTTTTAAGTCGTTTGTAGTTTAATGTTGTGGAAAAATCGACTAATCAATT
The DNA here is from genome assembly GCA_037157565.1 of Thalassia testudinum. Taxonomy (NCBI): domain Eukaryota; kingdom Viridiplantae; phylum Streptophyta; class Magnoliopsida; order Alismatales; family Hydrocharitaceae; genus Thalassia; species Thalassia testudinum. The sequence continues at coordinate 4,940,285 of JAZHRO010000080.1, forward strand.
TTTAATAAGAAATAACCACTCGCAGAGGAGCGGGTCGTATCCACAGGGAGGCAATAACGTATTAAAATTCATGCCACTTAAAAATGTTTGTTCGGAGTCAATTTGGACAAGAACCAAGCCAAGATTGCCTTTAGATTAAGGTTTAAGCAAGAAAAATGCTGAAATGACAATTATGAGAAACTACAGGATATTTTCCGCAATGCAGAGTGAATAGAATATGATTAAAATGTGGCAATGGCAGAAAATGTAAATTTTAATTAACGTTTTACTGTAGCAAAACAGGGGAATTTTTCCCCGTTGTCTTGCGCGACGAGGAGCCGATGGTCGGGCGCGGGAAGCTCGGAGGAGGTCCCTTGGATCAAGGGCTTCGAATCGGTGGTGGCGGCGAGTCGCGCGGCGGTCGGAGGTGGCCGGACGAGCTCCGGCGGAGGTGCTGCAGCCGGAAGCTTGCGCAGCCTGTTGGCGTGAAGTCCGCCGCCTGCTGCTGCTGCGGGGGTGGCTGCTGCTGCTGCCGTGGGCACTGCTGCAGCTGGCGTGGCAGGCGTTCGTCTGCCGGCGCGGGGAAGAGGGCGCTGCAGGCGGTTCTGCAAGCGCGACGGAGGGTGCTGCAGCGCGGTTGGAGGATGGCATGCGCTGCGGAGGGTCTGCGGAGGGCGCTGCTGGCGGTTCTGCAGGCGTAGTGGTGAACGGCGTGGACTGCAGGCGCTGTTGGAGGGTGCAGGCGCGTGGGCGAAGGACTATGCAGTCGCGAGTGAATGGCGCTTGCAAGCGGTAGGCGCGGGAGGAGGCGTGCTCGGTTGTGCGGGTCTGCAGGCGCGGTTTGAGGAGGGCGCTGCAGCCGGTGAGTGTGTGGAGATGGCATGAGCGGAGGGTCTGCAGGAGGGCACTGGCGCGGTTGTGCGTGGGCGGTGGTCTGCAGGAGACTTCAGGCGTGCGCGGTGAAGTGAGCGGGTAACTTCAGACGGGTGCGCCGGTGGTTGCGCGTGGAGATGGCGAAGGCTGCAGGTGCAGGGAAGGTGGCGTGAGCGGGCGTGAGGGCTGGAGGTTGTGCACGCCTTGCATGCGGTTGGAGATGAGCGGGCTGCTGCGGCGTGGGTGGTGGAAGTGAAGTGAGAGGACGGAGATTGCTGCTGGAGTGGGGGTGGACTTCAGACGTCCGGGAAATTTCCCAGACGTCTTAAGTGACTGAAAGGGTGATTGCACGGTGGCTCGGCGGTGGTGGTTTGCGACGACGGCGAGGAAGATGCACGCTAGGGTGCTCACGGTGATGTGGGCGAGCTCCGGATGGCGGTGTGGCCTGTCACACCACACGCCCACGGTGGTGGAGACTCGCCGCCACGGTAGAGGCCGGCAGTGTGGAGTGGAAGAGAGAGGTTCTCTCTGCACAGTGGTGGGTCGGTGGCGGAGGCCTCCTGAGCTCGGCTGCCTCCGTGCTCCTTTTGTAGTGTCTTGAACAATTTTGAAATCAGCCGCCGACCAGATCCACCACATTCGCTCCCCCTTGAATGGCTTCATCACTGCAGCAGCCGGGCATTGGAGCGGCAGCCAGCCGTTCTGAAAGAAGACGAATAAAGAAAATATTATTAAAATATTAGGGTTATTTATGTATAGACCCTCAACTTCTATGTTAATAAAAACAATATACCTAATTGGTTATCTAATTAGATGAATGCTATTCTAAGCTAATTCTAAATGCACTTAAGATATGAATGCAATGTATGGATTATGTAATTAGATTAAAACTATGAATTAATCTATTTACATCCTAATTTATACTAAATAAATGTTAGAATTAACCTAATGTGTAGGCACTTAAATACTTAAATAGCCCACAACTATGGGCTAATCAACAGCCCATAGGTAGGTTGTCCAGAGCCCAGCCACTGGACCATTCTTTTCCTGCTGCCTTTAGGTAAATCTTAGACCAGAGAAACCACCTACTTTAAAAAAAAAAAGTCCAAAAAGAAAAGAAAAAAAAGAAAGGGAGAAAAGAAAAAAATCAAAGAAATAAGTACACTTCATCGCACGAGTATGACTGACAAGTTATCGTGGGTAATAGCCCATTGGTAGGTTGCCCAGATCCCAGCTTAAGAAATGCATGTTTAATTACTAAAACACTTAGGAAGAAGAGGAGAAGTAGAATAAGTCGGGTAGATATACACATGGTTCACCCTTGTGTTGACCCCATAAAAATAAAAGTAGGGAGAAAGCTACTGGTCGTATAGATACACCTTTAGGCAGAATTCTTTTCAAGGTCACCTAGAGGCATAGAAACCAGAAGTCCATTCTAATTACCGATCAACGAGTCTATCACATTCACAAAAAGATGCTTAGAACTTAGGGTTCTCATCAAGTCTTGGGTGGGTTGAATGACCGTAGAAAGTTGCTCTGTAACCCTAAACTCAAAAATCCAAAAAAAATTAGAAGAGAAGAAAAAGGAGAAAAAGATATCCTTCTTTGAATAAGGCGAGGGCTTGAGGCGGTCTACATTTTGGTAAATACCCAGGCTCTGTTGTGTCTTTGAAAGTTCAGGTCCTAAGTAAAAATTTCTTAATGTTGAAATGACTTTTGCCTGAGTAATCTAATCCTAATTCTTTTATAAATAGCATATAGTTTTTGCTAGGGACTAACAAAAGATAAGCATGGAAGTGTGATGTGCATACATCTAAATAGCCAAAAATATCTATTAATGCATGTTCTTAGTATCATATTAGCATCATGCATTGTAAATATTACATAGCATGCATAATTATGCATTTAAGTCAAATTGTACAAATTGTATAGTAATTATCTCCTTTATGGCCAGGGATAGGGCGACTTGCAATTGGGGTTTCTGACAGAAGATCCAACCGTATGGATCTGATCAGAGCGACGACTGGAGTTCAACAACTCCAAGATCACCCCGATCGGACATCCATAGCACCAGATATAGTCCGAGGAAGCTCAGAGATCAAGGGCCAAGATGGTGTCAATTCACACTTCATACGACAAATCCGACCGCACGGATGGGTTCAGAACGACGATCGCTGATTAGGTGTTTTTTTCTCTTTGCAAATGATATCAAAAAAATATGTCGTCGCAATATGTAATGTGGTAGAAAAAACCTCGATCAAAGTTAATAAAATACTGAAATAATACCACACTTCAGGTCGTATCACAAGGAGACATAGAACCAATAAGATCACCAATAATCTTGTTCAAGAAAAAATAAATTGCCATTGATGTCAATTCATCATGGGAGGGAAGAAAACAAAATGCATTAACTAGTAATTCCAATCCTTCAATATTGTCACAAATAACCAAGAACAGAAGGGCCTCCCACAAATTTCCCGTAACAAAATAATCAATATCAAAATCCCAATCTTTGGCAATAGCAATCATTGTAATTTTTAATTGAGCCAAAAATAGGGGATTTGTTACCGGCGCATGCATGTGGATGAGGAGAGGATGGTCGGCGTTGTCGTGCTCAGAGGAGGTTGGCATTGTCAAGAGCTTCGCGTTGGAGGTCGCACCGAGGAAAACGACTGCCGGTGGCTGCCGGCCGGTGGGAAGGTTGGCCGACGGTGGTGCATGGCCACGGGGGTGTTGTCAGGCACGGTGAGGTCGTAGAGTTGCTGTCGAGGGAGAGGTTGTTGCTCCGGTGACGTTGGAGGAGAAGATGGTGGTCAGGAGGGGTAGCTGCGAGTAGGAGGTGACCGGCCGGTTGATGGGTGCTTCTTCCCTGTTGGTGGTGAAGGACGATGGAGGTACTGCAACCGCGCACATGTGGGGTGGCTGGCGGCAACGGTGGTTGAACGCGCACACGTACCTGTGCATGGCAGATGGGCTGCACCAGTGGGTCGTCGACGCCGAGGAGAGGACTGCTGCTGGATGTGGTTATGTTGTGTTCGTTTCACACGTAGCAGGAGATGAAGGAGAAATGAAGAAGAAGGAAAGGGGTGGTTGAGGAAGCAAGTCGTGGATGTCAAAGTGGTGGTCACCGGGTAGTGTTACTGTCGTGAGCGAGAGTGGTCATCTAGGGTGTTCTTGGCCTCCTGTCGGGTTCGGTGGAGGAAGCAGAGGATCAGGGGCAGAGCACGGTGAGTACGAAGGGGGCTCACGGTGGTGCTATGGACACGGTGGTGAGGAGATGCATCAAGGAAGAGGAGGCTTGTGGTAGCGTGAACGTCAGGGTTGCGCGGTGAGGTGGTGGCTCGCAGTGGTGGTCACGGTGCAAGCCTCACACTGTCACCGTGTGCCTTGCCACTGTTGCCACGTGAAGGAGATTCGAGGAGGAGCGGGAGGCAGTTGGTGGGATGAGTCTCGGGCGGGAGGCGGTTGGTGGGACGAGTCTCGGACATCCGAGAACCTTCCCGGTCATCTTAATTGAAGAGGCCAGTGCACAGTGAGGGTGTTGGCGGTGTCGACGGAGGCTCGCGGTGGTGGATGGGCATGTGGTGAGGGGAAGGAGATGGAGGCCGTTCTTTTTTTTTCTCCAGGGAAGCAGCCCCCCTCTTTGTCGTTCCTTTCCTATTAAACAAGGAGAAAATGAGAGAACGAGAGAGGGAGTCAGAGAAGGAAAGAAACAAACAATCGACCATGATTTAGTGTTGCCATTTGAGGGAGAGAGACATAAGGAATCAAAGAGATTTTAGGGCAAATAAGGAAGAGATTAAGAGATGCCAAAGAATGATTCTTTTGCCAAATTTTACCAAGATAAAAAAAGTCCCACAATGTAGCATCTCAAATCTATATTTGATGTGAAATCCTTGCCTTTAAAGTGAACAATCAGTTATTTCACATAAATATTCAAGTAATTAATGCCATTTGGAAAGACGGCAATCTGGAAAGACGGCAATCTGATTGTACCCAGAATATGCATCGAGAAAGCAGAAGTATTTATTCCTTGCCAATTTCCAGTATCTGATCAATAAATGGCAAAGGAAAGTGGTCTTTCTGGGTAGCAATGTTTAAATGATGGTAATCGATGCATACCCTCCAACCTATTGTGGGTCTGGTGGTGACATGCTCCCCTTTCTCATTAGTCTCCACCGTGAATCCTGCCTTTTTGGGCACCATGTGAATAGGGCTGACCCATTTACTATCAGAAATGGGGTAGATTATCCCCGCATCCAACCATTTTAAAATTTCCTTTTTCACCACTTCCCGCATGTTGGGATTTAATCACCTCTACATATCTCTAAATGGTTTCATAGAGTCATCCATGTAAATGTGATGCATGCAAAGAGTTGAGTCAACCCCTTTGATATCAGCTATAGTCCAAGCAATGGCTTCCTTGTGCCATTTTAGGCATTCAATTAGTGCTCCCTCCTGCATCTCAGATAGAGCAGCTGAGATGATGGCAGGGAGCGTATCATTGGGCCCAAGGAAGACATATTTAAGGGTCTTAGGAACTGGTTTAAGCTCCAATTCGGGAGCTTTCTAAATCGAGGGAATTATGTTCGATGTCCCCACCTCCTGTAGCGGATCTACCTTGATTGTCCATGGTGGGGAGAGGGACTTAGCTTTGACACCCAACAGTTCTTCTAATTTAGTTATATCTTCCCCTCCTTCAAAATTCGAAGTGCGGTCCTTGGAAATGACCATTTGGAGAGGATCATCACACAAAAGAGCTGGTGTCATCTCCTCGATAATCTCATCAATCACCTCGATTTGGGAACAATCTTCTAATCCTGGTTGTTTATAGGCATCAAACACATTGAGCGAGATCTTTTGATTCCCAAATCCCATCTTGAGTGCCCCTGATTTGCAATTGATCGATGCATTGGTTGTAGCCAAAAAGGGACGCCCAAGGATAACTGAGGGTTTGGTGGGCATGTTGGAAGGGTCAGTGTCTAATATCAGAAAGTCGACAGGAAAGAAGAAGTCCTCTACTCTCACCAAGACATCTTCTAAGAGCCCACGTGGTGTCTTCAGCAATCTATCAGCTACTTGGAGGATTACAGGACTAGGCTTTAAATCACCTCCTCCTAATAGCTCATTGACAGAGCTCGACAATATATTAACCCCCACACCCAGATCGAGGAGAGCCTCATCGATGCGTTGGTCTCCAATGACCACAAAAATATATGGGGCTCCTAGGTCCTTCATCTTGGGGGGTGTACCTTGCTGTAGGATCGAGCTGACTAGGTCGGGCAAAACGACCTTAGCCTGGACCTGTTTCCTAGATTTCCTCTTCTGGGTGCACAGGTCCTTCAGAAATTTAGCATAGGATGGTATTTGCTTGATAGCATCCAAGAGAGGCAAGTTAATGTGAACTTTCTTGAATGTCTCCATTATTTCATCCATCCTATCCTTAGCTCCAAATGAGCCATCAACAGGTGCCGCAGGGGCGGATAAGTGCTCAGGAAAAGGCACTCTTGTCCTCTGAGTGGAGGGGTTGTCATGGCAAGATAAGGGTGGAACCGGAACAACATCCTCCGGATGGGTGATTTCAAGCGAGGAAGGGCTGAGTGGTTCTTCCTCGGTGGATGTGTAGGTGCTGGTTGTAGTAAGAGGGGTGACCGTAGGAGTGAGTTCAGGTTTAGAGAGTTGCTTACCACTCCTCAAAATGGTCACTACCTTAGCGTGCTCCCTTATGAATGGCCCTTTACCCCTTGGGTTCTCCTTAGATGAGCTGGGCAATTTCCCAGGTCGCGTTGTCTAACAGCCTCAACAAGATGGCCTGAGATTGCATTTCTTGGATAGCCTTATTCTGAGATTGAATGATCATACTTTGATTTTCTTGCATAGCCTTCATCATCGCTTTTAGATCGTCCATCTCAAAATTGTTAGGCTAAGGAGGAGACTGGAATTGTTGTGCTTGAAAGGGTTGGGTGGGTTAAGCTCTTATATTCCCCGAATTTGAAGCATTACCTTGCTTCCAATAGAAATTAGGATGGTTTCTCCATGAAGGATTGTAGGTGTTTCCAAAAGGATTGTTCCTGGGTGGTGGATGAAACCCTTGGGCAACACTCAGGTCTGCCTATACTAAATCGGGGAATTGATTAGCCAAATGGCACTCAACAGTGGCGTGAAGAGTGCATTGGAAAATGGAGCATTCAGAAAGAGTCTGGACTTGAGAAGCAATTTGTGGGATAGTGTGTGGGTTAGTCATGATTCTTTCAAAGTTCTGGTTCAACAATTGTATCTGAAAAGCCAAATTCTGAGCTTCCCCGGCTTCACTAGCTTCAGCTTTCCTTTGGAGGATGGATGGTTTCCTATCTTGATAAGCTGAGGTCAAGTGGATAGAATTGTCGCTCAGTGACTCAAATAATATCCAAGCCTCATCCTCCGTTTTGGTGAGAAAGGTTCCGGCACAAGTAGCATCCATGGTTTTCCTATGCCTATCAGATAGTCCATTATAAAACCTTTCTACCAACTGCCATTTAGGCACTTGATGGTGGGGGCATAGTCGAATTAGATCATTGAATCGCTCCCAAGTCTCATAGAAGTGTTCCCCATGCAATTGAGTAAAACCCATGATTTCCCTCATGAAGTGGTTGGTTTTGCTCATAGGGAAGTATTCTCTCAAGAATTCTCCCTTAAGGGTGTTCCAATCATTCACCCTTGCATCCAAGGTGTGATACCAGTGTTTTTCCTTGTCCTTAAGGGAGAAGGGGAAGAGGGTTCCAATCAGAGCTTCAACAGTAAAGTTCTGAAGTTTCACCATAGAACAGACCTTGGTGAATTCCTCTAAATGTCGGTAGGGGTCCTCCCAAGTAGTACCATAAAATGAGGGCAACAAAGATATGGTACTGCTCTTGATCTCATATGGATTATCCCCTGCCGGTCATCTCAGTGCTTGAGCGGGTTGGTTGGTTGGAATAAAATAGTCCCTCAGGGTCCTTTGTTGATTTGTTCCTTGATTAGCCATGTCTTCTCTTTTCTCTCCTTGGTAGGCACTCCTAAGAATTCTCTTGGGTTCAGGATCAAACACTAGACTACCCTCAACAGAGCGTCTACCAAGCATACAATAGCAATCACAATTCAAGTTCTTGTTGATTGAGTAAGTGAAACCTCCACTCCAAAGATAGGTCAAAAGGTCAAGGCGTTATCCCTCTATTCCCACGTAAGTGGTATAAGAGGGGTGATGACTTAAGATCTTGACCTTCTTTGTTGTTGAGGTAGAATTGGTTGATATAGATGGCCAAACAAGTTATTCACTGCAATTACGTGACCTAATTCAACCTTCGAGTGCCCTAGGACCTATACTTTGCTTAGATGATACTCCTAGGTGATCAATTGAGAAGTTACTCCGAGGACGAACAAAGGGATGCAAGTAGGGCAAACCCTTCCTTTGAAGCGATGCATGCACGGTGCCTCTTAACTTCCCTTTTATTCTTTAAGGGCTGTCCCCCTCTGTGAAGTATCAAAACACTTGGTCAAAAGATAGTACCACCACCACAAAGCACGATAGGAGGGTCTACACCGATAAAGAGATCGGTGACTATAGCCTTAAGGGATCGAGCCTTAGTGCGGTGCCTAATGTGTGTGCTTAGTGTCAGACGTGTGCATCACACTGCAAATCAATTTTATTTTGAAAATGCAGACAAGTCCCTTTGAATCAGATTAAGTGTGATTTGGTTTTAAGGTCAAATCTGATTAGTAGTCCCAATTACAGCTAGGTGACCACTGGATTAAGTAATTTTAGTCAACTTTGTGGTCTTGAATTTTAACCCTAATGCAAATGCGTGAACAAAAGCTGGATGCAAAAGTTAGAAAGGTGTACCTATCTCCAGCAATCTTCATGCAAATATGCTCGCAATGCAACAATGAAATCTAATGTGCTACTCAATCACCCCTAAATGCACGCACCTAAGGGCATGCAACTCTTAAACAGGTAGCTCGATATTTTCTTTTGTTTGTTTTAGAGGCAAGCAAGCAGAAAAATGAATCACATGAGTAGAAAAAATATAGCCCCTAGTCTCTAAAGAATGTGGAGACAGAGCCCCAAAAATTAGCCCCAATTACTACAAGGGTGAGAAAATAGGAATAAAACTTGTGACAAAGGAGAATCCCCTATGAAAGTGGGATCCAGGTCTCTAGCATATTCCCCACATTTGGACGTCGCTCAAGGTTGACGTCGTCTACCAGCTGCGCCTTTCGCTTCGTCAGATTCCTCGCACAAAAAAAAAAATCTGGTCAGATCACTATGCAACTCAGAACCATCAGAAATAAAAATCAGGTGAAACTATTGCATCTATTGCCTCCCTAGCAATGACACCATTTGATCAGGTGGTTTTCTCGCTTTGCAAATTATATTAGAAAGATATGTCCTCACAATATGTAATGAGGAAGAAAAAACCTCAATCAAAGTTACTAAAATACTGAAATAATACCACACTTCAGGTTGTATCACAGGGAGACATAGAACCAATAAGATCACTAATAATCTTGTTCAAGAAAAATAAATTGCCATTGATGTCAATTCATCATGGGAGGAAAGAAAACAAAACGCATTAACTAGCAATTCCAATCCTTCAATATTGTCACAAATAACCAAGAATAGAAGGGCCTCCCACAAATTTTTCGTAATAAAATAATCAATATCAAAATCCCATTCTTTGGCAATGGCAATCAATGTAATTTTTAATTGAGCCAAAAATAGGGGATTTGCTACCAGCACACGCACGTGGAGGAGGAGAGGACAGTCGGCCTTGCCATGCTCGAAGGAGGTCGGCATTGTCGAGAGCTTCGCGTCGGAGGTCACGTTGAGGAAAGTATTGGCTGGTGGCAGCTGGTCGGTGGGAAGGTTGGCCGGCGGTGGTGCGTGGCCACGGGGGTGTTGTCGGGCACGGTGAGGTCGCAGAGCTACTGTCGAGGGAGAGGTTGTTACTCCGATGACATTGGCGAAGAAGATGGTGGCTGGGAGGGGTAGCTGTGAGTAGGAGGTAACCAGCTGGTTGATGGGTGCTTCTTCCCTATTGGCGGTGAAGGAGGATGGAGGTACTGCAGCCACGCATGTGTGGGGTGGCTAGCGGCGACGGCTGGTTGAACGTGCGTGCGTACCTACACAAAGCAAATGGGCAACACCGATGGGTCGTCGATGTCAAGGAGAGGACTGATGCTGGAGGTTGTGATGTTGGGTTCGTTTCACATGTAGCTAGAGATGAAGAAGGAGAGAAGAAGAAGAGGGGTGGTTGAGGAAGCAAGTCGTGGATGTTAAGGGGGTGTCGCTGAGCAGTGTTACTATCGTGGGCGAAAGCGGTCGTCGAGGGCATTCTTGGCCTCCTGTCACAGTCGGCAGAGGAAGTAGAGGACCAGGGGCAGAGCATGGTGAGTATGAGGGGGGCTCGCGGTGGTGCCATTGACACGGTGGCGAGGAGATGCGTTGAGGAAGAGGAGGCTTGTGGTAGCAGGAACGTCGGGGTCACGCGGTGAGGTGGTGGCTCATGCTGGTGGTCACGGCGCAAGCCACACACTATCACTGTGTGGCTTGTCGCAGTTGCCGCGCGAAGGAGATTCGAGGAGGAGTGGGAGGCGATCTGTGGGAAGAGTCTCAGATGTCCGGGAACCTTCCCAGTCGTCTTAACTAAAGAGGCCGGCGCACGGTGAGGGTGTTGGCGGTGTTGAAGAGGCTCGCCGTGGTCGATGGGTGCTCGATGAGGGGAAGGAGATGGAGGCCATTTTTTTTTTCTCCAGGGAAGCAGCCCCCCTCTTTGTCGTTCCTTTCCTGTTAAACAAGGAGAAAATTAGAGAACGAGAGAGAGAGAGTCAGAGAAGGCAAGAAACAATCAATTAACCGTGATTTAGTGTTGCCATTTGAGGGAGAGAGACACAAGGAATCAAAGAGATTTTAGGGAAAATAAATAAGGGATTAAGAGATGCCAAAGAATGATTCTTTTGCCAAATTTTACCAAGATAAAAAAAATCCCACAATGTAGCATCTCAAATCTATATTTGATGTGAAGTCCTTGCCTTTAAACTGAATAATCAGTTCTTTCACATAAATATTCAAGTAATTAATGCATGAACTGATACATTCAAAGCTTTCACATTTTTTCATTATCAGCATGCCTTAGATTAAATTATGCTCCAAATAATTCAATAGTTAAGCACTAAATTAGTCCACTCAAGTGGACCCATCAATCGCAGCCTAATGACACAAAAATTCGTCCAATTCAACATCCGCGGCACCATCTACAACACAAAGAAGATGGACGATGAAGATGGTGCCACATGGCACCATCCCAACCATCTGCACCCGGCCACCCCCTCCACTCAACTCCTGAAGGCTCGCGTGATGTAAGATTTCGGCCATTGGATGAAGATCCAACGGCCAAGATTAGTCTAGCGCAAGCGCAGCGCCGCACCTAAAACCGTTGCGTAGTGCAGTGGTTAAGGTGATATGTGTGCAAAGATCGCGAGTTTGAGCCACCATGAAGTGCTTCTCCTCGCATGGATGTGCGCGATCTCAATCGTGAGATCTTTGCACGCGTAGCGCCTTAACCACTACGCTACGCGGTGGTTTAAGGCACGGCGCTGCGTTTACGCTCGGCTAATCTTGGTTGTTGGATCTTCATTCAACGGCCGAGATATCACGTTACGCGAGCCTTAAGCAATTGACCGGAGGGGGGCGGCCGGGTGCGGAGGGTTGGGATGGTGCACGTGGCACCATCCTGACCGTCCATCTTCTTTATGTTGTAGATGGTGCCACGGATGTTGGATTGGATCGATTTTTGCGTTATTAGGATGCGATCGTCGTTCCGAACACATCCATGCTGTCAGATTTATCATCTGAAGTGCATATCGACACCATCTTGGCCCTTGATCTCTGAGCTTCCTCGAACTATATTTGGTGCTACGGATGTCCGATCAGGGCAATCTTGGAGTCCTTAAACTCCAGTCGTCACCCTTATCAGATCTGTATCGTTGGATCTTCCATTAGAAGCCCTGATTAAAAGTCACCCTATCCCTAGCCATTAAAGGAGATAATTACGATACAATTTGTACAATTTAACCTAAATGCATGATTATGCGTGTTATGCAATATTTACAATGCATGATGCTAATATGGTACTAAGAACATGCATTAATAGACATTTTTGGCTATTTAGATGTATGCACATCACACCCCCATGCCTATCTTTTGGTAGTCCCTAGCAAAAACTACATGCTATTTATAAAAGAATTAGGATTAGATTACTTGGGCAAAAATCATTTTCAACATTAAGAAATTTTTACTTAATACCTGAACTTTCAAAGACACAACAGCGCCCAGGTATCTGCCAAAATGCAGACCGCCTCAAGCACTCGCCTTATTTAAAGAAGGATCTCTTTTTCTCCTTTTTCTTCTTTTCTAATTTTTTTTTGGATTTTTGAGTTTAGGGTTACGGAGTGACTTTCTACAGCCACTCAACCTACCCAAGACTTTATGAGAACCCTAAGTTCTAAGCATCTTTTTGTGAATGTGATAGACTCATTGATCGATAATCAGAACAGATTTCGGGTTTCTACGCCCCTAGGTGACCTTAAAATGAATTCTTCCTAAAGGTGTATCTATACGACTAGTAGCTTTCTCCCTACTTTTATTTTTATGGGGTCAACACAAGGGTGAATCCAGTTTTTATCTCCCTAGCTTATTCTACTTCTCTGCTTCTTCCTAAGTGTTTTAGGAATTAAACATGCATATCTTAAGCTGGGATCTAGACAACCTACCAATGGGTTGTTACCCACGATAACTTGCCAATCATACTCGTGCAGTGAAATGTGGCTTATTTCTTTTATTTTTTTCTTTTCTCCTTTTCTTTTTTTTTTTTTAAAAAAAAGGAAATAGAATTTACAAGAACTCCACAGAGCTGACAAAATGATTCAGAAATGAATCCACCCCCCCATGCCTAGCTAATGCAATGTCTGCATTGAGAATAAAAGACATGAAAGGAAGAGTAGAATGTAGAAGATATCACCTGAATATGATGCTTGGGTCAGCTTTGAGTTAGACTGTACAACTGCTAAGTTTAATGCCAGCAGCTAGGCGAAGTCCAACCAAAGAAAGCATAATGTGATTAGAGCAACCATGTCTGAGACAGGTTCTGGAACAATATGATCAATAAAAGGCATCAAACATTGACCGTTGACTTTAAATGAATTACCCATCTTTAGGTCAGAGATCTAAATGGCCCCGTTTAGACATATCTGATCGATAATGAACGGGTCATTCCATTGTGACATAAGTCTGCCGGGAAAGAGCTTAAGTTGAGAATCAAAGAGCCAGACCTTCTGGTTCAACTCAAAGCTCTTGTGGGATATCAATTGGTCATGAAGAGCTTTCGTCCGAGCCTTCTAGATCTTGGTATTCTTGTATGCGTCATTTCTAAGCTCCTCCAACTCAGATAGTTGGAGTTTCCTGATCTTTCCGGCTAAACTCAAATCCAAATTACACTGCTTGATTGCCCAGAATGCCCTATGTTCAATTTCTACAGGTCAATGGCATGTCTTTCCATACACCAAACAAAATGGTGACATGCCAATAGGTGTTTTGTATGCCGTACGGTAAGCCCAAAGTGCGCCCTTAAGCTTTGGAGTCCAATCTTTACGATCAGGCCTAACGTTTTTTTGAAGAATATTCTTGATCTCCCGATTGGAGATCTCGGCCTGTCCATTCGTCTGGGGGTGGTAAGGTGTGGAGATTCTGTGATTTACCTCATATTTTGCTAGTAAATTATAGAACTAGGCATTAGTGAAGTGAGTGTAACCATCGCTGATGATGGCCCTCAGAATCCCGAACTGATTGAATATGTTCTTCTTAAACAAAATCAATGACCACCTTGTGGTCATTGGGTCGAGTGGGAATGGCCTCAATCCACTTGGACACGTAATCAACAGCGACGAGAATGTACTGGTCTCCAAGTGAAGAGAGGAGGAGTCCCATGAAATCGATGCCCCAAACGTCAAAGATTTCGACGAGAAGAATCAGGTTTAGAGGCATCATGTCTCTCTTGGTTATGCTCCCAAGTGCCTGGCATCGAGAACACGACCTCGCGAATTCCTAGGCATCCTTGAATAAAGATGGCCAATAGAATCTAGATTGCAAAATCTTTGCAGCCATCTTTTTCCCGGAGAAATGTCCACCACACACAGATGCATGGCAGAACTCGAGAATACTTTTGAATTCATTCTTCGAAACACATCGGCGAATAATCTAATCAAAGTCGATGCAGTACAGTTCAGGGTCCTCCCAAAAGTAATATTTGGCCTCAGATTTGAGTCTATCTCATTGTTGCTTGGTTCAATCCTGAGGGATTTGACCAATGGCCAAATAATTTACGATGTCTGGAAACCACGAAGTTTGGACACCAAATACTACAAGAATAGTCTTGTCCGAAAAAGTATCAGCAATCAGAATATATGGATGAGAAGAATCACTCAAAAGTCCCGAAAGATGATTCGCCACCACATTCTATGCCCCAAATTTATCTTTGATTTCATGATTGAATTCTTCAAGTAGAAGAATCCATCGAATAAGCCAGGGTTTGGTATCCTCTTTGGCCAAGAGATGTCTCAAGGTAAAGTGGTCGGTATATACTATGAAATGAGACCTTAAGAGATAAGCCCTAAATTTCTCCAAAGCAAATACTACAACTAGCAATTCCTTCTCAGTAACATTGAAATTCCTCTGGGCCTCATCTAGACTTTTGCTAGCATAATAGATGACAGAGGGCTTCCTATCAATCTTCTGACCAAAACAGCCCCGACCGCGTAATAAGAAGCGTCGATCATGATCTCGAATGGGGCTATCCAAACCGGTGGTTGCAACACCGGAGCATAAGTGACTGCTTTTTTAAGTAAACCAAAAGCTTTACGGCATGATTTGTTGAAATCAAATGGTGTATCTTTGGCAAGAAGGTTGCTCAAAGGTCAAGCAACCTTAAAGAAGTCCTTGATAAACCTCCTATAGAATCCCACATGACCAAAAATTGATCGAATTTGTTTGACAGATGTGGTAGGAGAAAGTTTAGAGATAGCATCAACCTTAGCATTGTCAACTTCAATTCCCCGTTCAGAGATTACTTGACCCAGGACGATGCCTTCTTGTGTCATGAAATGACTCTTTTCCCAGCTAAGGACCAATCTTGTTTTGATGCATCTTTTAAGGATCATTTCAAGATTAGCCAGCAAGAAACTGACGATTATCTGAAAACAGAGAAATCATCCATGCAGACTTCCATAAACTCTCCCACCATGTTAGAGAATATGGCTAGCATACACCTTTAAAATGTTGCGGGTGCATTGCATCAGCTGAATGGCATCCTACGGAAAGCAAAGGTTCTGTAGGGACAGGTGAAAGTCATTTTTTTGTGATCTTCGGGATGGATAGGAACTTGATGGTATCCTGAGTAACAGTCTAGGAAACAGAAGTACTTCTGCCCGACTAGTCTTTCCAGGATTTGATCGATAAAGGGAAAAGGGAAATGATCCTTTTTTGTGGTTGTGTTCATATTCTTGTAATCGAAACAAACCCTCCAAGAGGAAGTTAAACAAGTTGTGACAAATTCTTCTTTCTCATTAGGCACAATGGTAATCCCAGCTTTCTTGGGAACAATTTGTATGGGACTTACCCAAGGACTACCAGAGATCGAATAAATGATTCCTGTGTTGAGCCACTTAATAATTTCCTTCTTGACCACTTCTCACATATTAGGGTTTCATCTCCTCTGCATTTGGTGAGAAGGGTGGGATCCATCTTCCAAGAATATTCTATGATTGCAGTAAGATGGCTTGATCCCCATAAGGTCATGAATGGTTCAACCAATTGCTTCCTTGTGTTCCTTTAGGAACTTGATCAGTTTAATCTCCTACTCCTTAGTTAATGTAGCACAGATAATCATAGGGAGCATCTTTTGTGATCCCAAAAACTGATATTTCAAACTCTCAGGCAATGGTTTCAGTTCGAGCTAGGGTGGGCTCAGGATTGAAGGTAAGGATGATACTGATGAAGATTCATCAAGAGGAAGAAGTTGAAAGTGAACAAAATCAATAACCTCTTCAAAATGTGGCAGATTTGCCACAGAGGTTTGCGGGTCAGATCCATCATAACAGGAGGAACTTGCAATTGCAGAAACTGCCATACAAGTTTCAATAGTCAAGTTGTCATCCTCAAGTTCCTCTATAAATCCACAATCCTTGAATTTTTTAATTGCCTTAAAAATATCCAACTTCAATTTTTGATCCCCAAAGGCGATTTCCATGCTACCGTTCTCACAGTTGATATTGGACTTAGTGATAGCCAAGGATGGATGCCCCAGAATGATTGGTGTGTTCCTTAAATTTTCAGGTATATCCATGTCAAGTATAAGAAAATCTACAGGAAAATAGAAATCCTTAACCTTGACAATAACATCTTCAATAATGCCTCACGGATTTGAGACCAAACGGTCTGCTAACTGCAACGTTACTGAAGTCGGCCGAAGTTCACCTAATCCAAACTTCTCGTAATGAGAAGCCAGAATTAGGTTAATAGATGCACCTAGATCCAGAAGTGCCCTATCAAAAGTGTAATCTCCAATGACAAAAAAAATCATAGGAGCACCTGGATCTCTCTTTTTCTGAGGAAGGTGATGAAGGATAACAGAACTAGCCTGCTTAGAGAGTACCACCTTCCTCGGAATAGATTCCCTCGACTTACGCTTCTGTGTCCATAAATCCTTTAAAAGTTTAGCGTAAGCCGGTATGTGTTCGATAGCGTCAAGGAGCGGGATATTGATCTCAACATTCTTGAATATATTCGAGAGCTCATCATTACTATCAACAGGCTTCTTCTTCCTAAGTTTAATCAAGGCCTCACGAAAAGGAACATAAGTTAGATTTCTGGAATCAGGTTCTTGAGCCTTGATTTCTTCTTCAGAGTTCTCCTTTCTCTCCTCAGGCTCTCTAGGATTTGGTAGATCAAAATAGTGTGGTTGTGGATCCTGAGTTTGTTTTCCACTCCTCAAGGTAACAGAATTAGCAGATGCATACGAGTTTGGGTCTTGGGGAGGGTTAGGAAAGATTGGAGGGGCTTCATTAGCCAGAAACCTTTGATTTGAAGAAGAAGTAGAAGAGGAAGGACACTGCTCAACCACTTGAGCATGTGCATGCGGGTCCCTCTGATTCCCGTACCCTTGGGCTTGATTGCCTAGATTCTGGATATTACGTGGGTTGGGTACGGGTTGAGATGGCAAAGATCCGGGTTGACGAGAATTAGCAATGAACCCGATTTGCAAGTTGTCCAACAAAGTTTTCATTTGCTGCATGAGCTGGAGAATAGATCCTTGCATTTCTACCATTTGTCGGTTCAAACCAGCCTGCCCTACGGGTTGAGGGGCATTCCAAGTTGGCTAATTGACCTGATCCAGGTGTAACAGAGTGTAAACATGACCCTAACCCATTGGTCTTTGCAGAGCATAGTTGCTGGGTTAGAATTGGGTCTGCTGCCGTGGGTTTTTCCAGGAGAAGTTAGGGTGGTTCCTCCACCCTGGATTATAAGCATTGGAGTAAGGGTTGGACCTAATGTTCTCCTGTACAGCATAGACATCCTCATAGGATGAGGATGGAGAGAAAGAAAGGGTGGGATTAGAGAAATTGGGATCAAAGGTCCTGGTTTGGAACTCGTGGGGTCCTGAATAATGCTGGCTCATAGGTTGAGCCACATATAGTTGATTCATAAACTCCCGTCTAGAAGGAGCTCGTGACGAATGGAATCCCAATTTCTGGGATTGAGTGGATCGAGAATTGTTCATTGAGCTTTCGGCCATCCACTCCATCCTTTTAGTAACCAAGTCCACCTTATCTAGTTTATTGCAAATCAGTTCCATATCGAATGAATGAGTCATGGACTTCATTAACATTCAATCTGGGTTGTTGGGACCAGTTAAAAGTATCCATGGAGGCATAATTGATTGAATTGTACTCATCTCCTCAAACAAATCGTGTGCGCTATCTACATCTTTGCTGAAGAAATTGCCTCCACAAGAAGCATCCACGTGATTTCTGAGTTGCTCAGTCAACCCGTGGTAAAAGATCTGCACAAGCTGCCATTTCAGCACCTCGTTGTGTGGACACTTCTGCAATAGGTCCTGGAATTGCACCCAAGCAACATGAAACTACTCCCCTGGCCACTGGGTGAAGGTAGTAATCACCTGTCTTAGAGCATTGGTACGTCCGACAGGGAAGAATTTCTTCAGGAAAGTCAATTGTAGACCATTCCATGTTGCGATCGGCCTTCCTATGGTCCTGTACCAATGAGCGGCTTTATCCCTAAGAGAGTAGGGAAAGAGCCTCATGATCATTTACTCTTCATTCATGTTTCGTGCTTTGGTGGTCTGGACCAAAGTGGTCAAGTCCTCCAAGTGCTGAAACGGGTCTTCAGAGCCAAGCCCATGGAAATGTTTGATTAGGCTTAACACCTGGGCTTTGATTTCTACATCTCCGGTAGGAATCTGGACGCTGGGACGTTCCCTGTAATTTGAAGGATCATAAAAATCCTTCAAGGGCTGAGCACCCTGCATTCTCTGGAACCATTCTTGCATTCTCTGCATTTGTTCCAGCTGCCTTTGAAACATCTCCTGTGGATTCTGAGGCAGAGGTTGTTGATCGGCCATGGGATCAATTTGGCCAAAATCCAATCTACGCCTCCTAGAGTACTCTAGTGGTCCTTCCAATCAAGGATTCAATGACCTCCTTCCAAGCATAAACTAGGAGGAGGTAGAAAGGATTGGGGATAAGAACCCTACATCACAATAAAATAAGCCTGTCCTTAAGTAGGGTAGCCTAAGGATCTACAGACTCTTAGAATCTATCTTAAGATTATAAACGATTTACTCTACTTGCATCCAATCAATCCAACCAGTTAGAAGGAGGGACTGGGGAGAAGGTTCTTCCTTTGGCTTACGCCTCCAGTTCCTACTGTACCCCCCAGCCGTGGTCGTTTAGCGCTACTCCCCTAGCTAGACATCAGATTGATTGGTACAACCAGGTTAATCTTAAATAATCTCAAATTGGGCCCTGAAGAGCGAATCAGTCCTTAAGGCCAACGTCTACTTGATTTTATTTAGGTTTGGGATTGTAGTGCTTATGGAATGTGGTGGACCCTTAAGATGGGTTGTGCCCTTAATGATTGATTGAATATGTGTGAGTGCATGCACAACCAAGGTTTTCAAGAAAGATTATTTTTGATGAGTGGATTTTAAGGTTCAAATCTTGCTTAAGTAGCTTTTAGGATTTGGAATTAGGTTAATTCAATCAAGTTTCGAGGCGAACCAGATTTTCAAGCACGGGTGAAGATCTTTTTCCTTTTGAAATCAAAAAGTAAAGTGAAGTGCCTAGTATTGACCTAAATTGAAAACCCTAAAGGGAAGCTACTTGGTGAGTTGATTTTAGGTTAAGTGGTGCGGCCCAAACAACTCAAACAATTGGCCAAAATTGCACCACAGAGTTAGGCACACAAATTGATTGACCTAGACTAATTTCTACTCTTTTATATGTTGATTTGCGTGTACCGGTTCCATAGATCAGAATCCTGGTTAAGTAAATAAAAATAATTAGGTTATGTGCCTTGAATGTGGGTGTATGTAGTGTGTATGTTGATTTATCCCACAAGAAGTATCTTTTTGTTAATTTTTTTTTACATAAGGATGAGATGAATGTGAGTGGAAATCCAAGCAACCAAACTAACCCTAGGATTTATGCAAACACCTAGGTTAACTGGGGTTTGAATTAATGTTGTGAAATGAAATCTTTGGAGGGGGAAGAATGGGGAGTACTTACAGTCATCTTTAACTGCACTTTACTCTAATCTACCGCTTGAAGATTCCCTATTGAGGTACCTGTAAAATAATAGATAAGAAATAAAACAAGTTAGAAAATAATAAAGTGCGTGAAATGCGGAAAGAAAATTGAGAATCATTGCCTCCCCGACAACGATGCCAAAATGTTGGAAGCGGAAAACTACGTGATCGGAATTGGATTTGAAAACCCTGTCCTTGTAGTTTGAGTTACGAAGCAATCCGTCAACAAATAAAATTTAACTAAAATTCATAAAGAAATTCCAGGTCAAACAAAGGGAGGCTACGTCGATCTAAAATCTGCGATTATATATATATATATATATTTGAAATTTTCGTTTGAAAGCAAGATAATTACAATGGAATTGATATTAACACTAAGAGAGAGAGAGAAAACAATCACTTGATATAAGAATACTATTTTTACAACTAGAAAGCAGGAAATTCTATTCTAGAAAGCGATAAAAAGAAGGGAGAGAGATGTTATCCTCCTCGACGATTTCTTGGAGGATGAGTCGAACAGAGTGACACCTAGAAGATGGAGGATAGAGCGGGAAGGAGGATGAAGTAGGAGGAAGCAAAAATGAGGCAGCACATTATCGTCGCCATGGGATCCACTTCCAAAACGGGGGCAAGAAAACTTTGGATTTAACTCTAAAGGAGCATCCCGGGTGTGGGATAAGCTTCTCTAGAGATTTGGAGAGGGAGAGAGGTGAAGGAAAGGATGAGAATTTCGTAGGGTAGGGGTCTCCTTTTATAGTTGTAAGGATTGGGGGCAATTTGGTCATTCCATAGTCAAAAACATTAATATCAGGTCTTTAGTGACAGACTTATTCATCACTAAAGACCTATCGTGCGCGATGTGTGCGTGTGCCATGCGAGCCTCCTCCTCTCCCACACGCCTAACGTACGTGCACGTCCAAGCAATCTCAGCCGTCCGATCACGAGATCGGACAGCTCAAATCACTCCTCGTCCGCTTCAACTTCGTGCACCCGCACGTGAGATCAGGCATGAAATAGGGCATCCAATTGTGCGTGTGCCCAATTGGACATTCTGGGCCTTTCGCAGTTGATTGCACGGTCGAGATCACACGCGTCTACACGAGGAGAAGCGCTTCACGACGGCTCGAACTTGTGATCTTTGCACGTGTAGCGCCTTAACCACTGCGCTACGCAGTAGTTTGAGGCGCGATGCTGCGTTTGTGCTTGGCTAATCTTGGCCGTTGGATCTTCATACAATTGCCAAGATCTCACATCACGTGAGCCTTCAGGAGTTGAGCGGAGGAGGCCAGTCGGGTGCGGATGGTTTGGATGGTGCCACATGGCACCATCCCGACCGTCCATCTTCTTTATGTTGTAGATGTTGCCACGGATGTCGGATTGGACCGATTTTCACGCCATTAGGCTGCAATCGTCATTTTGAACCCATCCATGTGCTTGGATTTATCGTTTGAAGTATGGATTAACACCATCTTGGCCCTTGATCTCTGAGCTTCCTCGAACTATATCTGGTGCTACGGATGTCCGATCAGGGCGATCTTGGAGTCATTGAACTCTAGTCGTTGCCTTGATCAGATTCGTATGGTTGGATCTTCTGTCTGAAGCCCCAATTAAAAGTCACCCTATCCCTAGCCATAAAAGGAGACAAGCACTATACAATTTGTACAATTTGACCTAAATGCATGATTATGCGTGTTATGCAATATTTACAATGCATGATGCTAATATGGTACTAAGAACATACATTAATATACATTTTTGACTATTTAGATGTATGCACATCACATCCTGTCCCTCATCTTTTCTATAGAGCACATACATAGGAAGGTCCTTAGGTTTTTAACCTAAGGAACCTCATTAGATCTTCTTGGGAATTTCTTTCAGATCTAATCAGTTCCAAGCTGAACTTGAGTTTGATTCTACATCTTGATTACACCACCAGATTCTTACAACCTGACAACTTGGGAATGACCAATTAGGAGGCCTGAATCCCAAAATGATCATAAAAGACAAAGTGATTGAGGCTACCCTTAGATCTTTTGAAGATTATCTAGCCAGCATGATTCAGGTTAATGTCCCAGAAACAATAGAATTCATTATGAATCATGTTAAACTACTACTTACTCAACTAAGAAATGGTTCAACCCAGGAGACCCTCATACCAAAATTCAATGAAGTTTACGAATTGCATAGAACAGAGGGTTTACATTGCTTTGCAAATCCATCACTCTGGAAGATACACCAAGATAACATTGAGCAACGTGCAGATGTTCTAAGTCTTTTACAAGAAGCCATTGATGACACATCTTGGAGTGATTCTAAAGCTTCCCTAGAGCCTGGGTTAGACATTCAAAGTTGTTATGGACCCCCAACCCAAATGAATTCAGATTCAAACTTCATAACAATTGACATACTTAATTTTAATAAGGGTTGGGAGGATCCAATTGTAGGTGTATCCAATTATGAACCAGCCTTAGAAAGACCTAATGCTGGTACATCAAGCTTAGATTTCCTTGACACCTGTGATGATGAGCTTAAAATAGAACTTCACAGGAATGTAAATCCTGAGCCTTATCCTGTTAAGGTGATTCTTGAGAATGATTCTAACATCCTAATAGAGCCCAGCCTAGATTCTAGTGATCCAATCTTTACCCATAACCTATAATCTGGATTCAAGCCTATTTAGGATAATTATGAGGCCCAATGTGATGAGAATCAGATTTTAAATCTAGAATACGATTCTGGGCCTGTATTTGATGAATACATCTCTCCAACCTCCTTAGAGACAGCAATTGATTTCTCGAAAGTCATGTCGATCTATGATATAGAAATCAAGGAGATGGAAGAGCTGGGACTCGATTGGATCTATCCTAGGAGCCAAGAACTTGAGCCTATACCTACTAGGGGCACTTTTTTGAGCTCAGAATCAGAAATTAGGTTAGATCCAAGTCAGGTTGTTGCTTCTACACATCTTGATCCTTTATGTGGTGGAACCTTTGATCTAGAATCAAGTTCAGAACACGATCTTCACAAGTTCTTTGACGATTTCAAATCTTACTCTGATTACGTAGAACTGTTGTTTCCTAATGACTCCAAACCAGTTACGACCTCAACGACCATGACCCATCCTTTGATTCTGATGCTGAGGTCAATGATTTGAAAGAAACCATCTCTTCTACAGCACATACAGAACCTTCTCGAATCCGAACCCAAGCCCCACCTGCAACCGTAATCAACTTCTACTCTGATTCTCCTCTAGATGATCTGGTCGCATATGATTCTCCATCTTTTGATTAGGTTTCAGACATCGATCTGACTACTAATCACATCCCATCTTTCTCTAATCACTTTTGTAGGGTTTCTACATCCTCCACAGACTCTTTTGCATTTGAGGATTCCTACTCTGATCAGGCTGAATCGAATCAGCCAAACCTTGGATTTTCATTTCCGTATCCTTTTGAGCTTCAAAGCATCTAGTGGGCACCACATCTACTGATTCACATCCATCAACCCACTAGATTTATTTGGTTCGGGCTGCATCATTAGCCTGTTGATTTGGACAAGCACCTGGTTGGACCAACCAAGCTATTGATTAAGGTATTTGTTCTACAAAATTCATTTGATTTGACCACTCCTCCATGACCATCTTTTGCTCAGCTGAAGGCATTGAAGCTCTTAACGAGAGGCAACCCGTCACGCCAAAAACTCGAGGCCCTTCTGATTATCCTTTTGAGCTTCACATCTACTGCACTGAGAGTTCACATCTACTAAACTCGAATTGTAAACTCGTGGAGAGTTTGTATAGACTATCGGAAATTGAGCACCTCCATGAAGAAAGACCATTTCCCTCTCTCATTTATTGACCAAATCCTTGAGAAGCTGGTGGGGAATCGATTTTTCTGCTTTTTGGATGGGTACTCTAGATATAATCAAGTGGAAATTCATCCTGAAGACCAGGAGAAGACCACCTTTACCTACCCCTATGGGACTTACGTGTTTCAAAGGATGCCATTTGGGCCATGCAGTGCACTTGCCACTTTTCAGTGGTGCATGCTAGCCATATTTTCCGATATAGTGAGTAAATACCTCAAAGTCTTCATGAATGACTTCTCGGTATTTGGTCAAACATTCAATGATTGCCTTTTACACTTGGTTCAAATCCTCCGGCGATGCATTGAAGTGAACCTGGTTCTCTCCTAGGAAAAGAGCCACTTTATGGTTCCTGAGGGCATCGTACTTGGATACCTCGTAATTGAGAAAGGTATCTAAGTTGACCAACCAAAGGTGAATCTAATTTTCAAACTTCCTTTCCCTTCCTCGATTAAAGACATTCGATCCTTTTTGGGGCACGTTGATTTTTATCAATGCTTTATATCTGATTTTTCTAAGATTGCATGCCCCTGACTAATCTTATCTCAAAGGACACTCCCTTTGAGATGACAAGTGAGCGTGTTCGAGCATTTGAAATCCTACATGATCGAGTAACCCAGGCTCCAATCCTACAATCTTCTGACTGGTCTTAGCTGTTTGAGATCATGTACGACACGTCTGACTACATGGTAGGAGTGGTACTTAGGCAAAAGATCGATGGGAAACCAGTCGTAATATATTACGCCAGTGAGACACTGGATGAGGCTCAGCATAATTATACAATTACAAAGGAGCTCTTGGCCAAAGTATTTAGTCTAGAGAAATTCATATCATACCTCTTCGGGTCCCATGTCATTATCTACTCAGATCACACTATTGTGAGGCACTTACTTGAGAAGAAGGATGCTAAATCGAGGCTAATTTGATGGATATTGCTCTTGCAAGAATTTGACCTCAAGATACATGATAAGGCAGGAAAACAAAACGTGGTTGCTGACCATTTATCATGTCTTCCTTCTTCGATCATTGACCCCTATGGAGCTATTACTGAACATTTTTTGGATGAGCATGTGTTGAGCATTGATGCTGGACTTCCTTGGTATGCCAATATTGTTAATTATTTTTCATTGAACCAAATCCCATCTGATTGACCAAAAGCCAAGAAAGATAAATTGATTCTAGATGCCAAGTATTATGTCTACGAAGATCCATATCTCTTCCAAATCAATACTAATCAAATCATCCAGAGATGTATTCCTAACTTCAAAGTCAATGATATAATCTCTTTCTGTCACAACCAAGCCTCCGGTGGCCACTTCTCTGGGAACAAAACTGCAGCAAAAATCCTCTAGTGTGGCTTCTATTGGCCCTCACTCTTCAAAGACGCACACAATTACCAAAGGTCATGCACTCGTTGCCAGACCATAGGAAACATGAGCCACCACAACATGATGCCCTTGAACCTGATTCTCATGTGCAAGATTTTCAACGTATGGGGGATTGATTTCATGGGCCCTTCCCTGAATTCAAATAGTTTCGAATACATCCTTCTGGTGGTGGACTACGTGTCCAAATGAATAGAAGTTGTTCTGACCTGAACCAATGATCATAAAGTGGTGATAAATTTTATTCATGAACACATCTTTTCCTGGTTCAGTGTCCCACGAGCAATCATCTCTGATGGGGGGCCCATATCGTGAATGTGCACTTCCTGTCCCTATTGAAGAAATATGGGGTGTCTCATCAAATTTCGACTCCATATCATCCCCAGACTAATGGATTGGCCGAGCTTTCCAAACGGGAGATTAAGAAAATTCCTCAGGTCACTATCTGACCTGACAAAAAGGATTGGTCAAACCGACTTCTGGAAGCATTATGGGATAATAGGACCGCTGATCAGGATTTACACGATTTGTAAAATTAGGTTTGATGAGTCATTGCAACGCATAAAATCGTTTTGCTTATGAATTTGTATGACCTATATAGGGAAGGATCTAGGGTTGTCCAAGGAGGCCAATTGTTTGCAAAATATGTCTCTTACTTAGAAATGGAAATCAACTTTCTTTTTAATATTTTCTAAATATATGTTTTTTTCAGGGTTTTTGAATAAACAAGGAAAAGCAAAATGTTAACGGGAAAGACTAACACTTAATAGCTAAAATCTTGTGGCAAAAATTGATTTCTTTCTAAGATCACCCTAGGCACGTGGAGGCCTTGGGTAATTAGAAAGAAAGATTGAGAATGTACTAAAGAACAAGTGACATGATTTGCAACAAAAGCTAATAGAAAAAGGCAACTTTGATTAATAGAAAAAGTCTTTTACAAAAAAAAACCTTTAGAGGAATGCTTCTACTACTAGCAAATAAAAAAT
Source organism: Thalassia testudinum (assembly GCA_037157565.1). Classification (NCBI taxonomy): domain Eukaryota; kingdom Viridiplantae; phylum Streptophyta; class Magnoliopsida; order Alismatales; family Hydrocharitaceae; genus Thalassia; species Thalassia testudinum. Next base: position 4,966,268 of record JAZHRO010000080.1, read on the forward strand.
AAAGAGAATGCAAAAGCTAATCCTCTGAATGGTGAAGAAGAGATGCTCTTGCTCCAACTGCGGCTGCTCCCGCAGTAAAAAAGAGCCCCTTCTTCTCCTTCTCCTTGCAAAGCTCCTCCAATGGTGTGGTCTCCTGGCAAGCCCAAGGGGGGGAGTGCTTGATCTCCTCCAAGGTGGATGGAATTCCACCTTCGAAAACTCCTCTAAGGGAGGGCGTGTACCACCCTCAAGACCTCCTCCAAAGGTCTTCCTTGCCTAGCTTCTCCTCGGGCTGGCTTTGGCACAAGAGAGAAGAGAAGAGGGGAAGGCACCAAGGGGATAGAGTGTCCCCTTAATCTTCTTCTTCTTCTCTTGGCTGTGGGCTATAGGGTAGAATATAGGTAGAAAATATGTAGCCAAAGGTGATTTAATGGTGGTGGGTGTTAGTCTTTTTATAGGGTAGGATGGGGGGTATAGGTGGCTCTTGAAATGGATGGCTAGGATGAGATGATGAGGGTAGTTAGGTGATCCTAGGGCTAAGGGGATTTGGCGCCAGCTATGGAGTTCTAGGGGGGTGGTTATGGGTGGTCAAAGGACACCTAAAAGTGGCGCCAACAATGGAAAGGTGCCATGGGTTGGCGCCAACTTGAGGTCATCTAGAAGGGGGTGAGGTGTGTTAGAGCAAATTCGTCGTTGTTAAATTATGCGTTGTAGTATAGGACAAATGCTCTCAAACAAATAAAATTTATGCTCGAATGGAAATCCGAGGTCGAACACATGGAGCAATTAGCCGATCAATCTCAAGGTCACAATTCTAAGTAAAAGATATAAGCAATTGATTCGAGAATGATATATCAAGATTTCAAATATCAATGTGCAAAAAATGATGGGTTAAAATGATGATTTGAATCACCAATTAACCCCTTTTAATTAAGCTCACGTATCTCAATAAATCAACAGTGAATCCAACCACATATTCCACGTCAACCAAATTAAATGATCCAATAGTAGAACCAGCACCAACAGAACACAACTTCATAGAAGAGGCAAAGGCCTCTCTTCTCCGTTAAGCCTCAAGGGAGAGGCACAAGCACAGCACTAACAGAGGCAAAGGCCTCTCAAATTTGCTAAGTGTTGAGAGCAACAGAGGGCAAAAACCCCCCTCCTCTCTCTCTTTATTTCTCTTCTTTCTCTCTCAGAATCAGGTGAACCAAATCAAACTCGAATATCCGGGTAATTGGACCAAGGCCCAGACCCACGAGGCATGACCATAGGAGAGGGCGCGTGCGTATGCGTGTGCGTGAGTGGGAACCTCGCCCCCTGTGCATGCTGAGGCAATGAGTCGTAGGTGCAAAAAAAATTTATGCACTGCTGTGGCATCTACGCTATCCGATGTGGGACTATCCCACCCTCCTTCGTCGCGTGTAGCTATAGATGAAGGTCTCGACCAATTGAAGCAGCAGCGGTTGGTGTGGTACCCAATTGACTACCTGGGCATGATTCTAGAGCAAATTCGTAGGTCCTGGAGGGTGCACCTGGTCCGTTTGTCACTAGACATGAAGAACGGGGCCGGATATGAGCAACGGTGGAGGATGTCTGGCAAATTACCATAATACACGAACACAGCCTTCCAGCCAAGTTAATGACACTCAGAAGCTTCTCCGTGAAGCGGCGAGTGCGGTGGTTGGTGCACCATGTGGTGCGAGTGATGGTGGAGGCCTGACAACCTCGAGAAAGTGAAGAGGAAGTGCTTGAGTTTAGGGAGGTGTTTTGGTGGGTGAATCGCGAAATAGGTTGAGGGCTTTTGTAGAGGGTGGCACAACGAAGCTTATGAGGGTGGTAGCGACAAGTTTTGTGAGGCGGAGCAGCGGATAGGCATCGCCGGGGCTTTGCTGGAGTGAAGGAAGATGAAGGCATCGAGGTGTGTTGCATGGCCGATTGGGAGCGTATGTGAAGGGGAAGTGATGTAGAGGGAGAGAGGAAGGAATAAAGGATCTTAGAGGAGAGGAAGGAGGCCGAAGAGCTTCAGTTGTGGCTGACTAGAGCAAAAGGAGATAGGGATGGCGAGGCGACAACGGTGAATGAGGCAGAGGAACATCCTCCCTTTGACCGGAGAGGTGCGCGAGGAAGACAGGAAGATGGTGGCACTTCCAATTTGATGGTTGGAGGTGCGAAGGAGTAGGACGGAGGGTGTCGCCGGAGTAAGGATGTTTGGTGGCCAAAGAGGGTAAATTAGGGTGTTTTGGCTCACCAAAATTTGCTAAGGATATCGGCACTGCAACCTGGGTCCTTAAATAGGGCTTCAAAGGGCATTCCAAGCTTGGATGCATGTGGTGCTTGCGCGACAAGGAGACCCGATTCTTTGAAAGGTTCGCATTAGGTTTTGAGTAGGATTCAGAACCCAATGCGTGGCTCAAATGGAAGGGGATTTCATCAAGGATCTCTCTTTCTAATTTGGGAGAGATTCATCAAGAAATCAGAGAGAAATCTCTAATTGAAGGTCGCTGGAGTAGGAGTTCCTCTACGATAATGGTGGATGGACCAATTTGTAAAGAACGAAGACAAAGATGGGGGGAAATTTGTAATTATTTCAAAAGTTAGGGGCATAAATGTGAGAGAAAAGAGTTAGACATGACTAAAATGCAAACTAGGTCAAGGTGATCTCTGATTGGGTCCAAAGTTTGGTACAAGCCTAATTTGGACCCAAGGAATCTGATGGTGAAGTCGGATTTAGGTTTTTACTAAGTTTGACTGGGTAAATTGTACAGAAACACAAATTAAGGCAACTATCTGTCTGAGATTCTGTTTTAGGTCAAAAATAGGTTCAAATGGTCAAATCAAGGATGCCAAACCCTAGAGAATATTTTTCTATGATTTTTAGAATGTTTAGGTAAAATTTATCTTGACCAGAACCTTAGTGAATTAAGCGGATCTATTTTTAGGATTTCAGATGTCGATTAATTCTTGAAATGCATGAAAATCTGTTTCTGCCTGCATAACCCACTTATTAGATATTAATGACCATATGACCTTTAATAAACTGCTGAAAAACCTCGTGGTTATTCTATATTTGTGATAAGATGATAAAATTGTAAAAATAACCCTATTTTCATCTTTTCTTCTCAAAATAGAATATTAAGCAGTTAGGACCCTCTAAAGGTTATGTAGGAGATTCTATTGATTTTATTAGACCAAATTGATCTAGTTATGACTCATGATGGTATTCCTATCAAGGTGGATGGTGGATGTGGCTTGGAAGGGATATGTATAGGGTGGATATGAGAGGTGACGTTGATGCCAAAGAGGGGGGTAGTTAGGGTGGTTTTGCCGCCAACTTCTTGGTGCCTTTTGGTGGTGGTTGAGGGGTGAAAGGTGGTGTTGATGGTGGCTCCAACTTGGTGTGGAGGTCTAGTTAGCTTAGGTGGTCTTAGGTGGTCTTAGTTGATGGAGCTAGTTAGGTAGGATTTTAGGGTGCTCGATGGCCAAGGGAGCTGGAGCTTAGCTAGTAGTAGAGTAGAGGAGGAGGCAATTAGAGCTAGGGTTTGTGGAGAGGAGCTAGACAGAAGAAGTTTGGAGCTGAGTTGGAGCTGGCAACTACTGAAGAGGGTGGCATTGAGTTACTTTAGCTAGCTTAACTTGCTAGTTCTTTGCTAGCTGCTAGGCCAAGCTAAAGCAAGCTGGCTTCTACTGAAAGGAATTGAGGTGAGCTGGGTCTAATGCTCCCGAGGAGGAACTAGCTAGTTGAGTTATTTAAGGTAGCTTAGCTCAACTAAGTTGAGCTAAGCTAAACCCCCGGGAGCTAGATTTGAGCTTCCTGAGCTAAGATGAAGTTATCTTTAGCTGCTAGAGTTGAGTGGAGTTGGATGTAGCTGGACCTAAGCTGAGGTGAACTCTAGTCAACTCAGCTAAGCTAGCTAGAGCTCCCAGTGAATTGATGGGAGCTGAGATGATCTAGACTCAGCTAAGTTGAGCTAGATCTGAGCTGACTTGAGCTAAGGTGAACTGAGATGAGCTCCTTGAGTTGCCATTCAGCTAAGATGAGTTGAATGGAGCTAGGAAGAGCTAACCCTAGTTCAAATGAGCTGGATTCCAGCTACGATGAGCTGGATAAAGCTGAGTTCCAGTGGGTTTGGGCTTCTCCTTCACCAGTTGCCTTCATGAGTACTAGGGTTCTAGGGATCTATCAATCTGTATATCCCTAACACTTACAAAAACATATTAAAAAGACAATAAAAAGCAAAATGCATGCCTAACCTAATTTTTGCCTAAACTCAACCCAAAAAACCCATTTGTGGAGCAAAATCCTAAGAGCTAGGTTTGTTTTAATGCATAAGAATGATGATAAACTAGTGTTTATTATACCCCCATGCTTATCTTTTGCTAGTCTCTTAGCAAAGCTTTAATTTTTACAAAACAGAATTTTAGGGAAATCTAATTTTTTCAACTTTTGAGGAGAAAGAGATTACGGGACAGAAGTTGATCCAAACACAGGAGGTACAGGATTTATTAAGGATAAACATTAGGATTTGTTTCTTGATCCAAAAATTAGATAAAAATGGGATCAATATATCCTCCAAAAAATTCATAGATTAACCCCTTGTTAATTCAGATGACTTGAAATTTTTGCTTTTAGGATTTTTCTGGCTCTTGATTTTGATTTGCAACTTGCAAAAGCCTTTAAAACCTTGTGTCATGCTTGTTACAAGTGAACATTTATAAGGGTGTGTTTTTGGTTTAAAACTTTTTTTTTCTCTCCCCCATGCTTATTTTCAGCTTAGTCTTACAACAGATGTGTCAAGATCATCATTTCCATTACCAAACCTCGAGGGGGCTCTGGTGCCAGTACTTTGAGATAGCACTATCCATAACACCACCTAGGAGCTCACAACCCCGAAACACTATGCAGTGTAAAGGGGCACTCCAAGCAAACCCAAGCTCTTGCTCCGACACTATAGGTAGAGCACCATCCAAGACACTTAAGCTGCAAAAATGTGCTTTAATGCTTCATCTAAAGATATGAAATATAAATATGTAGGAGCGCTGAGGTAGTAACATGCTGACATTGAGTTCTGAAAGGAGGCATTTTCCTCCTTCTTGGCGGTGGGAACTCAAACTAATGATCTACTTCAGACTTTTACTAAGGGTAAACAAGGAGGTTTTTCAAATTTTTAGTTGTTTTTAGGTGTTGTCTTGTGTGTGAAATTTAACACAAGAAGTTTTGCATGAAATGCAAGTTTTTGAATCAAAAACTAAGCCAGGTACTTTCCATATTACAAAAGAGGATCAAGTCACCTAAACTATCATGAGTTCACGTGGAATTTTGGAGAAGAATATCTAATATAGTCTAAAAATAGACCTTGAAATTCTAATGATTAGATCTGTATCCTTATCCCTAGTTTGTGAAAGATAAAATCCCATTATGCCAAAAGTGAGTTTTCAAACTTAGTCCCGATTTCAAAATTTTCCTCAAAATGTTTTTAATATTTTTATATTTTTGGGTATGCATCTAGAAAATAAGAAAATGAAAAAAAGAAAGCCTGTTTCTAGGTTTTGAAAATCCTAAATTGATCGTCAAAATTTTAAAAACATCCCCCCATGCTTAAGATATGCAATGTCCTCTTGCATTAGGAGGGAAAAGGGATCACCTTAGTGAAAGACGGTCGGGATCTAGGATAGTCAAAACCTGGAGAAAAGAAAGAAAAAGAAAGCAGGAAAAATGATGGGTTACCTACCATGCAGTGCTATCTTTTACGCCATTCAGTTGGGCGTAGTGGGCATCAGTGATCAACTGTGGTTGATTCAATTAAATTGAAAGATTTTGAAGGAAGATTTAGGGCATGATCAAAATAGGTCTTTAAACGTTGGCCGTTGACTTGAAAACTCTTATTAGTTTTAGGATCAAAAATGTCAACAGCGTCGTAAGGATATGTTTTTAGGACAATAAAGAGGCCGGTCCATTTTGATTTTAACTTTTCAGGAAAAATACGTAATCTTGCATCAAAAATCCAAATGCATTGATTGATGTCAAAATGTTTCCGAACAATGTATTTATCATGAAATTTCTTTGTTCGATCTTTATAAATCCGTGCATTTTCATAAGAAAAATTATGTAATTCTTCCAATTCAGTCAATTGTAATTTTCTATGGATACTGACTTCAGATAAATCCATATTTAATTGCTTTATTACCCAGAAAACCCTATGTTCAAGTTCTATCGGGAGATGGCATGCCTTCCCAAAAATCAGATAGAAGGGAGACATGCCGAGCAGGGTTTTCAAAGTGGTACGATAGGCCCATAAAGCATCATCCAACTTGGTGGATCAGTCTTTACGATCGGGCCTAACTGTCTTTTGTAAAATATTTTTGATTTCCCGATTAGAAACTTCTACTTGGCCATTTGTTTGGGGGTGATAAGGTGTGGAAATTTTTTTATTAACCCCATATTTAGAAAGAAGGTGACGAAATTGTGAGTCAGTGAAGTGTGAGCCTCTGTCACAGATAATGGCCTTTGGAATGCCGAATCTTGAGAAAATATTTTTCTTAATAAATTCGACAACCACACAGTGATCATTGGTGAGGGTGGGTATTGTTTCAATCCATTTAGAAACATAGTTGACTGCGACTAGTATATACAAATACCCACCAGATTTGATGAATGGTCCCATGAAGTCGATGCCCCATACATCAAAAATTTCAACCTCTAAAATTGGATTAAGGGGCATCATATTTTTTCGTGTCATGTTGCCGATGCTTTGGCAATGCATACAGGACCAAACGAAAAAATGAGCATCTTTGTGCAAGTTGGGCCAAAAGAATCCAGAATTAAGGATCTTAGCTATAGTTTTCTTGCCCGAAAAATGTCCGCCACAGGCCATTGAATGACAATGTGTCAAAATATCATGGATTTCTGAATCAGGGACACATCATCTAATGACCTAATCGACACAAATGCAGAAAAGGTTGGGCTCCTCCCAAAAATAGTATTTAATATCAGCAAAGAACTTATCCCTTTTGGTTTTTGGCCAATCAAAAAGGATTCGTTATGTTGCTAGATAGTTTGTAATGGGTGCAAACCAAGGGAGGGTATTGGCAGCTAAAATTCTTTCATCAGGGAATTGATCAAGGGAGTCATCATGTCATTCGTCATAAGATGAGAGAGATGGTCGGCCACTACATTTTGCGATCCCGCCTTATCCTTGATTCCAGGTCAAATTCCTAGAGTAACAGGATCCAACGGATAAGGCAAGGTTTCTCATCCATTTTTGTCAGCAAATATTTAAGTGCGGAGTGGTCGGTATATACAGTGATATGTGACCCCAAAAGATAAGATCTAAATTTTTCTAGGGCAAATACAATGGCAAGAAGTTCTTTTTCAGTAACCGAGTAATTCCATTGTGCATCATCAAGAGTTTTGCTACCATAATAGATCACAACGGGCTTGTTATTAACTCTTTACCATAGAATGGCCCCCACAGCAAAATTCGAGCCATCAGTCATGAGTTCAAAGGGATAATTCCAATTAGGTCCCTGTAAAATCGGTGCCTCGGTAACATCCTTCTTCAACCTCAAAAAACTTTCCAAGCATTTAGCATTGAAATCGAATGGCTGGTCTTTAGCAAGTAATTGACTTAAGGGCTTGGAGATTTGGGAAAAATTTTTAATGAAACGCCGGTAGAAATCCGCATGCCCTAAAATTGAGAGAATTTGTTTCACAGTAGTAGGCAGTGGGAGCTTAGAGATGGCATCAATTTTAGCTTGATCTATCGTAATTCCTTTTTTAGAAATAACATGGCCCAGGACAATACCTTCCTGGACCATGAAATGACTTTTTTCCTAACTGAGGACAAGATTAACTTCTATGCATTTTTGGAGGGTTCTTTCAAGATTCCGAAGACAAAGGTCAAAAGAATCTCCAAAAATAGAGAAGTCATCCATAAAGACTTCCAGACATTCACCTACCAGGTCTGAAAATATTGCAAGCATACACTGTTGAAAAGTCGCTGGTGCATTACAGAGACCAAAATGCATTCTTCGGAAAGCAAAGGCTTCGAAGGGGCAGGTGAATGTAGTTTTGTCTTGGTCCTCAAGGTGGACCGCTACTTGATTACAGCTGAAATACCCACCAAGAAAATAATAGCATTCGTTTCTGGCTAACCACTCCAAGATTTGATCAATAAAAGGGAGCAAAAAATGATCCTTCTTGGTGGTAGTGTTTAATTTTCTGTAATCAATGCACATGTGCCAAGAAGAAGCGATCCTAGTGGCTATGTTTTCCCCATTTTCATTAGTGACAACTGTTAGTCCAGCCTTTTTAGGAACAACTTCAGTAGGACTAACCCAAGAGCTGTTGGAAATGGGGTAGATGATATCAGCATCAAGCCACTTGATAATCTCCTTTTTTACCACCTCCTGCATAGTAGGGTTCAGGCACCTCTATGGTTGGCAGAAGGGGCGAGAATCGTCCTCTAGATAGATACGATGAGTGCAATACGATGGATGAATACCCTTAAGGTCATAAAGGGTCCAGCCAATAGCTTTTCGATTTTTACTTAAAACTTGGAGAAGTGTTTCCTCTTGTGCCCCAGTAAGTCCAAATTTTATGATTAGGGGTAGGGTCTGATTTGGACCCAGGAAAACATATTTAAGGGAGTCAGGCAAGGGTTTTAACTCCAATTGTGGGCCCGACTCCGAAAGAATTTCTACTTTAGGAGTTGTGGTGAAGTGAGAGTGAAGGGGTTAACTAAAGTGTTAGCTGAAGAATGTGTGGTTAGGGTGGGAGGGTGGGATGAAGTGGACTATTCGAGAACCATGTTAATGGCAAAACACAAACCCAAGTGTGAAATCTGCAAAGTTTCCTCCACTATATTTTCCATTTCTGAATCCGAATCATCAAAGAAATCAGGTTCTTGGATTTGCCTAGATTCTTGGAAAATATCTAGGGTAATAAATTCACCGCCACACATGATCTTCATCTTGCTAGAATCACAATCAATATTAGCACGGGCAGTGGCTAAGAATGGTCTTCCAAGAATTATCAGGGTAAACTTTAAAGCTTCCGGTACCTCTATGTCTAGGATTAAAAAGTCTACTGCAAATAAATAATTTTTGACCCGGATAAGAACATTGATGTAAACATGTTTATATCACATAAACTGTCTATTTTTGCACATTCTTAGGCATAGAGTTGCATCATACACTATAAATATTGCATAACATGCATCACCTTGCATTTAGGTTAGATTGTATAAAATTTAGGTTAATTGTCTCCTTTTAAGGTTTGGTAACAAGGCAACATTTTATTAGGGCTTTGGATTGAAGATCCAACCATATGGATCTGATTAGGGTGACAATCAGAGTTCAACGCCTCCAAGATTGCCTCGATCGGACTTCCGTAGTATCAGATATTGTCAGAGGAAAATCATAGGTCAAAGGCCAAGATGGTGTAAATCTGTACTTCAGATGACAAATCTGACCACATGGATGTGTTCGGATCAACGATTGCAACCCAACAACATGAAAATCAATCCAATCCACATCCATGGTACCATCTACAAGTCACAGAAGATGGACGACCAGGATGGTGCCACGTGGCGCCATCCCAGCCGCCCAATACTGACCATGAACGCTCGCTACTCTCTTTCTCCTCAAACGATCGCCAAATCTGGGCCGTTGGATCTTGATCAAACGGCCACAAGCATGCATGCTTTGGATGGAAAATGTGACCAACTCTCGGCCTTGGTGCAATGGTCATGCATCTGTAGGCGAGATAGAGGTGCGAGTTCGAGCCTCTTCAAGCGCCTCAATTCAGCATGAGTGCAGGTGTAGTTCATTTCATCCGTTGGATGCATGGCAAACGGCTGGATGGAGCGACACGTGGTACACCCGAAGTGCGCGGATCGTGCATGTGCGATTTGAAGTGGGCACGCGATGAGATGCAACAGCTTATAAGCCGTCTGATCTCACGATCAGATGGATGGCTGATATCGCGAGGACGTGGACAAGCGTTGAGCGTGTAGAAGGCGAGGAGGTAGGCATGCGCGCGAAGCTTCAGCAACATGGGATCTTTAGTGACACTTAAATCTGTCACTAAAGACCACCTCATTTAATGTTTTAAGCTTGAAATGTCAGTTTTGCCCTCAATCCCTACAACTATAAATGGAGACCCATACCACATGAATTCTTCATCCCTTCCTCTCTTCTCTCACCCCCTCCAAAGCTCTAAGAGCTTGTCCCAAACCTGGGATGCTCCATTAGAGTAAAAATTAGAAATTTTCCACCTTCTCCTTCCTTCATGGAGCATCCCGCAGTTGTCCTCTCACTCCATTAGGGAAGTGGATCCCGTGACGACGACATCCTGCCTCGCCCCCAGTTCTTCCCACTTCGTTCTCCTTCTCACTTCATCCTCCGTCTTCCAGGCATCGCCCCGTCCGGCTCATCCTCCAAGCAATCGTCGAGGAGGATACTTCTCTCTCCATTCTCTTTACTGCTTTCTAGAGTAGATTTATTGGTTTCTAGCATAGATTTCCTACTTTCTAGTTGTAATGATTAGTGTAATGAACAGCATTTGATGATGAAATCCATGTTTATTCTACCTCTCTTTTATCTTTATTTGTAACATTCTCTCTCTCTTCTATTTATTATTTGTTAAATAGATAGCTAGTTTTCGACTATCTAATCTATTTCATGACAAACAAAACAAATGCATATTTTTAATCAAATGTTCACCTCCCTGTGTTTGACCTAGAATTCTTAGAGTTTTGGTATAAATTTATATGTTGATGGATTTCTTCACAAATCATACTACGACGACGGGTTTTCCAAAACTCAATCCTATTTGTGTACATTTTCTGACACAATAAACATCCTCAATGATTCCCCTTGGTTTAATTATTGATCGGTCTACAACTGAAGAGTAACCTCAATAGGCTTTAATTTGCCGATCTTAAATTCCTCAAAAATAATGGTGGGGATAAGATTAATCGAAGCACTGAGATTCAATAAAGCACAATCAAAAGAAGTGTCATTAATGACAACTTGAATCAGGGGTGCGCCTAGATCTTTCTTAAGAAGTAGTTTGCTCTACACAGCTGAGCTAGCTATCTATGAAAGGATTACCTTTGCTAGGATTCGGGGTTGCCTTTTGGGAGTACACAAATCTTTCAGAAATTTTGCATAGGCAGGAATATATTTTATGGCATCTAGGAGAGGGATATTAATCCCTACTTGCCCAAAAGGATCCATTAATTCCTTATTAGTGGGCTCGGATTTCTTCTTTTTGCTGTGTGAGGAGTAAAGGGAATGTGGAAATGGTACAGGGTTTTCTTGTTTTGCATTATTAGGTTCCTGAACAGGGTTAGAGGAAGAGGGAGAAGAGTTGATCTATTTTTCATTAAAACAGGTTTCTTTAGCAGATAGGGGATCTTGAGTGGTTTTCCCATTCCTCAAAGTAACTGCATTTGTAGTATGGTTGTTTCTAAGATGAGGATGGGAAGCCTGACTGTTATTAAAACCTGGGGGATGCTGAGATGCTTGGTGAATGGGTTGACTGGGATATTCACCTTGGAACTAATTCCTTTGATTATTCGGGTTGTCCATGGGTTGGGAAGGTAAATTCCCTGCAGGTCGATGATCAGGAGTAACCTTAACTTGATGTTGCATGTTAGTTATCATGTAGGTTACTTCCGTCATTGGATTCTGCATACCTTGTAGAGACTTCATGACCTGGGTATTAATATCTTCCTAGGATGGTCTAGGTTGATATGTGGGTTGCCCATAATTCCAAAATTGATTTTGTTTGGGAAACAGAATCGAGTTCGGGGCTTTCCAGGAGTGATTCGGGTTGGTCCTCCAATTTTGATTTTAAGTGTTGGAGGGGTTTCTAAATTGCTTTTGGAGAGCATAAATATTTTCCATGGTGGGATCAAGAATATTCTGATTCAGATAATCAAAATTCCTAGTCAAATCTTGTGTAAAATCAACAGAAAATTACTGACCAACAGGTGTGGCATCAATGTTGTGCAGTTTTTATCTTTGGAGAAATTGTGGAGTGTTAGTGTGTGGAGAGTTAAAAGTGTGGAGAATTAAGGTGTGGTGCTTGTTTGTGAGTGAGCTTTTCTTCCATCTTTTTCTGGTGAATTTGCATCTGGTCCAGTCGTTGAGCTAACATATATAGATCATCCTAAGTAACTAGAAAAGAGGTCGATTTGGAGTCAATTTCATTGACTCCATGTCTGGGGTTTTGAGTTCTACCGAAAGTGTCCATTGAAGTCATATTAAATGACTTTTCACTCATTTCTTCGAAAAGGAGGTAGGCACTTTTGGCATCCTTATTAAGGAAATCACCTGATGGAAACACCATCATGAGTCCTAATTAGCTCATTTTGACACATAAAAGAGAATAAAAGCTCCTACATAACCAACTGGAGATCCTAATTCAATGAATAACCATTTTGAGAGAAAAGCAAGAAACAAGGGGTGAAACTATAATTTTACCATTGCAGTATGACAACGGATTTTCTCAAGGGCTAAACACAAGTCAAATGGTCTTAACAAGATAGAAAGTGGGTTGGTTCAAACAGAAAAGCGTTCGTGTGAATTCTTGGAATCAAATGATTTCTTGTAACCCTAAAACAGACCCGCTTGATTAAACAAGGTTTTGGTCAAGATAAAATTCATCTAAACCCACTAAAAATCATAGAAAAATATTCTCTAGGGTTTAGAACCTTCAATTTGGCCATTGGAACCTATTTTGACCTAAAATAGGGTCTCAGACAAATATTTGTCCTAAATTGGGTTTTTTCATAAATTTCCAATTCAAACGTGGTCAAACCCAAAATCCAACCTCACCATTTAATTCCTTAGGTCAAAATTAGGTCTGTACCAAAATTTAAACCTAAGGGGAATTCATCTTGACCCACTTTGCAAATAGGTCCAACCCAATTACATTTCTTCCCTTAGATTTCAAAAATCATTACATTTGACCCCTTAGCTTCTTCTCTGTTCTTTGCAATTAGGTCCCTCCACCATTATAGCAGAGGGAATCCTACTCCGACGAGCTTGAAACGATGATTTCTCCCTAATCTCTCAGAGAATCCCCTTCAAAATTGAAAGAGAGATTCTCTGAGAAGTCTCCTCCAGTGTGAACCCAATTAGAAGCCCTATTTGGTACCCAATCTCTCATGCGAATGCATGAGAGATTTGGGTCTCTCTCGCGTTTCCTCCGCCGGAAAACTTGCCATGCTCGGAAACAAGGTTCTGGTCAAGATAAAATTCACCTAAACCCTCTAAAAATCATATAAAAATATTCTCTAGGGTTTAGAGCCTTCAATTTGGCCATTGGAACCTATTTTGACCTAAAATGGGGTCTCTGACAAATATTTGCCCTAAATTAGGTTTTTACATAAATTTCCTAGTTAAACGTAGTCAAACCCAAAATCTAACCTTACCATTGGATTCCTTAGGTCCAAATTAGGTTTGTACCAAAATTTGGACCTAAGGGGAATTCATCTTGACCCACTTTGCAAATAGGTCCAACCTAATTACATTTCTACCCATAGATTTCAAAAACTACTACATTTGACCCCCTAGCTTTTCCTTTGATCTTTGCAATTAGGTCCCTCCGCCATTATAGTGAAGTGAATCCTACTCTGGCGAGCTTGAAAGAGCGATTTCTCCCTAATCTCTCAGAGAATGCCCTTTAAAATTGAAAGGGAGATTCTCTGAGAAGTCTCCTTCAGTGTGAACCCAATTAGAAGCCCTATTTGGTACCCAATCACTATGTGAATGCATGAGAGATTTGGGTCTCTCTTGAGTTTCCTCTACCAGTGAACACCTACAGGGCCTATTTAAGACATCCCAATTCACCCCGCATCTTCCAAGCTTGAATTCAGCCTGGGAAACCCCTCAATTTCATCTCTTCTCCTCTGGCTGATCTGCTCATCAAGCTCCGACGACTTTTCCCACTCTCCCTCGTCGCCTAGCCACAATACCAGTGGCAGGTTCCTCTTCCTCTCGCTCGTCTGCATCGTGTCGCACCCACCGATGCTCCTACCTCCCCTTCGTCCTCACCGACCTCCCTCACCAAGCACCTTCATCTCCAGTGTCGGTGATATGCACAGATGCCATCCCTGCCTCCCCCTTCATCTCTTCACTCCCAGATAAGTCCTTTCACCCTCTACTCCCCTTTCCCCTGTTTACTTCCTTCAAACAACCACTGCCACACTCCTCCACCACCATCCCCTTCACCTCTGGCCACCACTCCAGCGAGTTCACTCTACCTCCACTGACCACCTCCCTCCTCGCTGACCGGTCCATAATGTAGAATCCTACTAAGAGGGGGTGAGATCAGCGTGACGTAAAAAATGCGGAATTGAAATATAAACAATCTCACAAAATAAGCAATCACACAAAGTACACGAAGATTTATAGGTGGAAACCCAAACCGGGTAAAAACCACCACCTAACCCTCTCGAGTTAGGATTTTCTGATCAACCAAGTTGATCAAATCCACTAACCGAATCACTTAAACGAGGGTGATTCAACCTCAATTACAACCACGCTACTTTATACGAGGGTAGCGTACCTCAAACCCCTTCTCTTCACGAGAAGGATTTTGTCCCACGAAGGAGACGGGAATTCGCAAAGCGAATACCCAATCAAATAAAAAAGATAAAATAACAATAATCCTATAGAGCCAACAAAGTAATATTAAACCTAGGCTTCTATAAGAAATAGGATGCTTCCCTTTGAAAGGAGTGCGTCGGCGACGCGGATGCGTGAACAACACGACGGCGTTATGTCGCTCTCGTGAACTACGGCGGGAGAGCGGGTGCGCAAAGCTTGATGCTCTCAAGATGTAGAACTTGAGCTTTGAGAGCAAGAGAGACACAAAATGGTAGAAAGTATGTTGCTTGGGTGTGTCTTGTGTTTCTAGGTGTGTGTTAGTGTGCAAGAGGTTCCCCTCTATTTATAGAGGCCTTAGGAAGGCTTTGGATGGCTTAGGAAAGGCTCCATAGCCATTGGATGCAAAGCCCAAGTGAATCAACCCGAAATCAGGAACAATCATTGCACTGACAGGGTTATCAGACGTCTGATTCTGGCATCAGACGTCTGGAAGACCACTTTAAGACGTCTGATTTCAAGGTCAGACGTCTGATTTTGGGCGGTTCTCTTCCTGACTTGATTCAGATCTAAACAGGGTTCTAGCGCAAGTCCATCAAACGACATACAGGATGTCTAGCACTATGTATGGACGTCTGGAAACCTACTTTTTCGAGGGAATGGATTTGCAACGGCTAGAAAATCTCTGAGAAGAGATTTTCGGGTCAGTCGAGGCAAAACGGTCAATTATCAGATGTCTGGAAGGGCTTAAGGACGTCTGATAAGGCTCTAACGATCATATCCTTGAGTGTTCGCTAAGCCAGCCAACGGTCCTAATTGGACGTCTGGCAAAGTCATCAGATGTCTCCTAAGATGTCTGGTCTAAGGTCTGGATGTCTGATTTCATCAGATAGAACTAACTATGTCCACCCTAAACGTTATCAGACGTCCGAATCAACAGTCAGACATCTTAAAACACTTTATCAGACATCTGATTTGGTAATTAGACGTCTGGAAACTCTGTTTGAACCCTATATTGGTTTTCTAAGTTCTCTACAGAAAACATAAGTATCCTAGGGTTGTGCCGGTGTTCCTAGGACTACTATTAGGGTACTTTGAGGCTCTTTAACATGAATCTAAGTAACAAAAATAAAGAGCAACAGAAGAAACGAAAATACAAGGAGTACAAGAGAAGGAAATCTATCCTATTCTTCATCTCCTTCCTTCTTCAATCTAACTCTCCTCGCGAATCTCCTCTGTTTTCCATCAAGCTCGTCCAATCCATCCTGGATGCGAGCTCGAACTCCATCTGGTCACGTCTACATTTGCAATTGACCTGAAATCTAAGACTCCAAGTGCAAATGTTAAATAACACGTGTTTTGTTATCATCAAAACAAATGATCGTGGTGCTCTAGCACCAACACATAAGCACCGCCCCACCTCATTGATCATAGCCCCCACTCACAACAGTCCGCCACTCTCCCACAAGCGCCCTCGAACACACCCACACGCATGACCACAGTGTGCCCTAGGCATGCTACCTCAGGTGGTCCCACACCAAGCCAACCACCTCTACACGTTCGCCACACCTTGGCGAAGCTCCCTGAGCTTTTTAAAGTGGCCGCGAGGCCATGTGTGTGATTTCAAGTCTAGGGGTTCACCGCCATTAACAAACAACGGGAAGCTCGCTTGCAAGCTTCTCCAAGCCATGCCTACTTCAGGATCTAGTCCAAGGCTATGCAGGGTACTCTCGCAAACATCTCCAGGTGGCCAACTGAAGGCAAGAGCCATCCTTGTAGCTATAATCGAGCGATGCCTCTCTACTGCAGGCACGCATGAAAGAGGCGGGGAGATAGTCCCACCTTGGAAACATCTGAAGTGCCAAAGCTGCATAAAAGGAATTTCTACATAGGGCTTATCGCCTCTAACTCACGGAGTGAGGTCCCCTCTCACCCGACCCGATGCCTCTTCCGTGACCACCCCTCGCTGACCTGGTGATCCAACCCGACCCAGCACACCTCGCCCACCACAGCATGCTGGTGGGTTTGGTCCTAAGCGCGTACCTGACCCGATTACCCGAGAAGTGGCTCTAGGAGAGAGAACCTAAGAGAGAAAGGAGAGAAGAGAGCTCGCACGGGTAGGGGTAGGTTTTGCTCTGCAGAAGAAGGAGAAGACAAGGCCGAAGAGGAAGCTAAGGGCAGCAGTAGAGAGAAGAAGAGAAAGGCTAAGGCAAAAGAAGGAGCTGAAGGAAAGAGCAAGGAAGGCAGAGAAAGAAAGAGAAGGAAGGAAATGAAGGAAGAAGAAGCTGAAGGCAGCTGAGATAGAGAAGAAGGCAAAGGAAGAGAGAAGCTAAGGCAAGGAATCAGAAGAAGATAAAGAAGAAGAGAAAGAAAGAAGAAGATTGAAGGCAGTAGCCAGAGACAGAGAAAAGAGGAAGAGTTAGGCACTGTAGCATCCACATTTTAAGGCATCTGATTCATAAATCAGACATCCAATTTTGTCTTTATTCACATACATTGATTTCTTTAATATTTTGTGCTTACATTTATTCCTATCTTCTTATAACATTGATCCTATTGCATATTATGTTATTTCAAATTCTCAAGTTTTGATCTTGATTTCTAAACCCTAATTTGCTCCCTGTGTTCGACCTCAGACTTTCAAATTTGAGTAATAAGTTGTATTTGTTTTGAATGTCTTTTTGACTATACTACAATGCGACCTTTTTAAAACTCGATCAAGTGTCCACAAACATTGCTCCCACATGAGGCATCCACAAATCTCTTTAATTGATCTTCTAATCCATGATAGAAGATTTGCACTAACTACCATTGTGGAATTTCATGATAGGGACAACTTCTTAGAAGTTCTTGGAATCTTTCCCAAGATTCATGGAGGGGCTCACCATTTTTTTGTTGAAAGGTTGTTATGAATCTTCTTAAAGCATTAGTTCGACCGATAGGAAAATTTTTTTTAAGAAAAGCGCTCTTTAATTAGAGCCAGGTGGTGATAAGGTGCCCAACCATTCTAAACCAGTGTGAAGCTTTATCTTTTAATGAGAGAGGAAAATGTCTCATTAACCACATGTCTTCCAACACATTGTGAGAACAGGTGGTTTGAGCGAGGATAGTTAATTCCTCGAGATGACAAAAAGGGTCCTCCTTCAGAAGACCATGGACATGTTTGATTAGGTTCAGAATAGCTGGTTTGATCTCAAAATCCCCTTGTGGTATGACCACCCCAGGTCTTTCCTCATAGTTGGAAGGATTATAAAAATCCTTAAGAGGAACGACAGGCTGCTGATGGGGTGGCAGGTTTTGCCGTTGGTTAGCTAGGTTCATCACAGTCCTAGCCAAATTTTCTTGATTTTGTTGAAGTCAAACTAGATGGTCGACCAAAAAGGAGAAGGGGTTTGTATTTTGAGTTTGGATTTGAGGGCCACCTTGCCCTGTAGGATTTTCTGGTTGCTCCAAATGAGGGAGGTTAGGGATGGAGAAGCTAGCTTGTGGGTTGGCTGACGGGTTAGAGGCAGAAGCAGAATTTTTTTGCCGGTTTCCCAGGTTTTCCATATTGGTAGAAGAGGAAGAAGAAGAAAACAAAGATTTTCTGGTGCAGGGGACAAAATAAGATGGTCCCTCAAGATGTGGGTTCTGGGACCTTCGCCCACGCATGCACTTCTTTTCTGGAAGAATTGGAGGGGAGGAGAAGAGAGAGATAAGAGAAAGTGTGCAATTCAAACAACAAAATTCTAGACCTAACTTAAATGTGACTCCCTAAAAAATATAACCTAAGACTTGATCTACCTAGGAAATAAGAAATCAATATTGAATACCCATTCTATCAACAAATCTAGCCAAGTTGCATAAGAGGAGGTTTGGGCCCAACCATTTCCCAGAAAAATTCCCAGGGGCTTGTGCAAACCCACAGTTGGTCGTCTGACACGGCCCCTCAGCCTGACATCAAATATAAATGACAAAATTGGCATTAACTAGAGAAAACTTAAGACTTATATAGCAAGCCTAAGTTGATGAAACCTTAGGGGTCAAATTGCTACAATATTTAGTTAGGTCTAGGAGACTAGAGTGCACACAGAATGTGGAGGGTGTTGATTTGGGTAATGCTCTGTTATTTCAATTTTTTTAGTGTGTGCAGGATTGGAAAGTGATTCTAATAGTAAACAAGTTGTCACACAATTTTTTTGTTTGTTTTTCTGCTTTTAGAATTTGATTTAGCATAGTGTATTTTAGGATTTTATTTTTAAGGTTTCAAACAAGTTTAAGATTCAATAAACAAAGGAAGAACAAGTTGTGTTGGTAAAGATCAATCTCCTTTAAGTTGTTGGTCACTAGAAATGAAAAGAAAACCCTAATCACTTGAATCCTAATACAGAAATTTTACTACCAATGAGTTTATTTTTAAGCTTTTAGTTTATTGTTTACGCGGCTAGATCATGTTTTAACAGATATCTCATTATAATATAGATGAACTCTCTACGAAAACAAATAGAAATTTATAACACGAAAATCAAAGTATCTGAGGTCGAACATAGGAAGCAATTTGGGTATTCTAAAACTTTAGAACACAACTTTTAATAAGAAGCAATAAATAGTTCAACAAAAATGGCATGATAATGTTTTGGAGAAAATGCTCACAAAGAATTGGATGTCTGATGTTGTATCAGTTGTCTTAAAATTGGCCTTCAGTCTCTTCTCTTCTTTTGTTTGCTTTGCTCTGCTGCAGCTATGGTTTCTTGTTCTCCTTTCCTTTTTCTTCCTTAGCCACTCCTGCTCCTCTTCTTTTTCCTTCCTTTGCTTTCTCTCTTCTTGATTCTCTTCCTGCAGCTAAGTCCTAGCCTTGTCTCTTCTTTAGTTTCCTTCTTCGTTTTCTTCCTTTGCTTGGCTGCTCTTTGTAGGAGTGTCTTCGCATAATCGATGCAGCTGCAAGTCTCGCGGCACTTGCTCTTAGGCTGTACTCACTCTCCCTGAATCCGCGCAGTCTAGAAGCCTGGAACCTAACGCTTGTGACCTGGAGCTGGAGAACAAGCGAGCTCGTATGCTTGTTAATGGCAGACAAGAGCTTGACCCTGCACGACACAAAAGGAGCCTTGCGGCTCTATCAGACCACAGGAGAACCTTCACCACGTCACGGCGAAGGTGAAGCAGGTGCTGGCATGGCTCAGACCGGCCTAGGCATGCGTGCCTAGGTCGAACTGTGACCGTGTGAGTGGATGTGTTCGGTGGAAGCGTGGAGTGCATGTGGCGGTCTGTGAGTGGGTGGAAAGTGGTCAGCGGTCGGTGGCGGAGGTGTTGAGGTTGGTGGAAAGATGTGTGGAGGTGTGGAGAGATGGATGCATCTCGTCGGAGGTTGTCCTGAGATGGGGAAGATGCTGGCGGACAGTGGCAGTCGAGGGGTAATCTGTGAAATAGATTGAGGGAAAATAGAGAGGAGGAGATGAGGAGCTTATCTGGGGCACTTGGAGCGAAGGGGAGGTAGAGGAGATGGACGGCGCATCTGTGCCGTCGTCGGAGAAGACGACCCTGAGGGGGAGATAACGGCAACGAGGAGGAGGACAGGAAGGCGTGTGCTGGTGCGGCACAACACGGAAGAACGAGGCAAAGTGAACCCTGCCGCTGGTATGGTAGCAGAGCAACGAGAGGGAGGAGGAAAAATCGTCGGAGCTTGCGGGCTACTTGGCCGCAGAGAGGGGAGATGAATTCTAAGGGAGTCTGCAGCCAAATCAAGCTTGAGGGATTTGCAGAGGACCAGGGATACTTTTATAGTTGCTGGCCGCACTTCTGGTGCATGGAGGGCAAGCCTTCTACCACCGACTTCTCCTCGAGGAAGGAAGGTAGTTGGAGATCCAAATCTCTCGTGCGTTCGCACGAGAGATTGGATGCAAATCAAAGATTGCAATTGAGCTTAGATGGAAGGAAATTCCTAAGAGAATTTCCCTTCCAAATCTGGGAGGAAATCTTTGAGGAATCAGGGAGTATTCCCCCTCCATTCCTCGTCGGAGAAGGATTTCTCCCCATTAATGGCAAAGGAACCTATTTGTAAGAGTGACGAGGGTGCTAGGGGGGTTTGTGTAATGGTTTTCAAAAGATAGGGGCCAAAATGTAATTCGGTGTACTATTTTACAAAGTAGGTCAAGATGACCTCCCCTTAGGTCCAAATTTTGGTACAAACCTAATTTCGACCTAAGGAATCCAATGGTGAAGTTGGATTTTAGGTTTGACCACGTTTGACCAAACTTTTTGCACAAAAACCTAAATTAGGTCAATTAATGAGATAAGACCCTAATCTAGGTCAAAATAGGTTCCAAAGGTCAAATTGAAGGTTCTAAACCTTAGGGAATATTTTTTCATGAATTTTAGAGGGTTTAGTTGATTTTTAAACTGACCAGAACCTTGTTAAACTGCACATTAACCCATTTTTGATTGAACCAACCCACTTTTTATCTTATTTAGATCATTTGACCTATGTTTTATTTTTGAGAAATTCTGTTTATGTACTGCAATGGTAAAATTACAGTTTTACCCTTTATTTCATATTTTCTTCTCAGAACACTTATTCCTTGAATTAAGCCCTTCTCTAGGTTAAGTAGGAGCTCTTATTCACTTTCTTAGGTCAAAATGAGCTAGTTAAGGTTCATGATGAGGCTCTCATCATTTATGTAGTAGTCCAAACAATGCAAACAACACCACTACTATAAGGAAAATCAAACAGGGATTCCAAAAAATATTTTTTTTGTGATTTTAGGAATTTTTTGATATTTTTTTAGAATTTTTCTTTGTACTGGTGTCAAAGTCCAGAAATGATACCTAGGGGCATTTTGGACTTTTCAATACCACTACTACCCTCAGAACTTTTTTTCGATTTTATATGATGTGTAGAATTTCACAAGAATTCTAGAAAGATAAATTTTAAAAAAATTGGATGAGTACAAAAATTCCTAAAATTCATGGATAGTAGCAAAACAAGAAGATTAGAGGAGATGACCCCTCTGCAGTCCATGGATTTTTAAAAATTTTATACAGATTCAATTGTTGTAAAATTTGTAGCAGATGTTCCTTACGTGAATTGAAATCATTGGATGAAATTTCAAGATTTTAGAATTCTTGTGGTGTCAGGAATTGATTTTTGAATTCCTGACAGAAGTCTGGACTCGAAAATCAGAACACCAACATTTGAACTGAAGTGTTAAATGATGCAAGCAAGCAAACAACGGGTTTTAATTTGCACCACTCCACTTAATTAAGTTGTTTAGGATCCTGAAAGCCATGTTTAATATTTTTTTGGTAGCTTTAATGATTTATGTGACAAGAAAGAGGAACCAACCTAAAATCTTAGGGAAGAAAAGGGACTTCTAGCTCTCGCTTCCAAAATCCCGCCTTATTCCTGTAGTTCCTGCACACAATAGAGAAAGAGAGAAAAGGGGATGAGATCCACTTAACTAGTAAGAGAAATAAATGAATGCAAAGCCGTGCCTCCTGATCACGTAACTTTCACTCAACTCAGTAATTAAGTTAATTTTACTTAATTAAGAGTAGAAAAAGTCACTTAGGTTAACTCAAAATTGTGTCGGTTGTGTAGTATAGGGTCAAATTAACCTAACATTTTAGAAATTTTTACTGGTTGAATCCAGGTCGTTCGCTGGGAGGTATAGGTTTTTTCTAAATTCACCAGTTATCTTTTATTTTCTTTATAATTTTAGGACGTGTAATTAAGTTGAATTTAAGAACATGAATTTTGCCAAAATATTAATTAAAATGAAGTAATATGCAAAATCCAATAAGTGAACATATTTACTCAAAATGATCTACTTTATTAACAAGTAAACATGTTAGCTTTCCAATTTTATTTCAAAGAAATTAAGGCAATAAGAGTTCTTTTACTAAAACATGCCTTATTACAACATTTAAGAACAAAAGGTAATTAAAATGATGCAAGAAAAATAATATCCTTTCTTTACTTCTTGAGCCTCTCTCTTTTTCACTCTTTCCTTTATTTTCTTTTCTCTCTTGAGCTCTTTATTCTTCTCACTCTTCCTGTTCTGTTCCTACCTTCACCTTCTCTTCCTGCTCTATTCTGTTCCTGCCTTGTTTTCCCTTAGTCTTCTTCTTCTGTTGCTCCTTAGTGTACCTATTCTCCTTTCTTTCCTTAGTCCTTAGTGTCTGTTCTTCTTCAACACTTG
This sequence comes from Thalassia testudinum, assembly GCA_037157565.1. Taxonomy (NCBI): domain Eukaryota; kingdom Viridiplantae; phylum Streptophyta; class Magnoliopsida; order Alismatales; family Hydrocharitaceae; genus Thalassia; species Thalassia testudinum. The sequence goes on from JAZHRO010000080.1 coordinate 4,989,040, forward strand.
GTCTTAGCCTTCAGCTCTTTCTTAATTCCCTTAGACTTAACCTTCGGCTCCTCTTTCCTTTGGACCATCAGTTGAACCAGGTTTTTTATTTTTTAACCAAAAATAATTTTATTTGCAACGAGGTCCTTTGGAGGATACACTGCACCCTGAGACTAGGGTGGGACCAGACCCTACTAGGTCCATGCCTGACCGACCCTCTCTTGAGCCAAATCGGCCCTCTCTCAAGCCGAACCAGCACAACCAGCCTCCCAGGCCTCCCCCTCCCAGGGCCATACTCGCTCACGCCCACTCAGGTGCACACCCGCAGGCATACGAGCCCGCACACACACATGCACATGCTCAGATAGGTTCAGAATGCTTAGATCGGTAACCGGTGCGCTGAGCGCTGACGATTGAACGGCCTATGCAAAAAATCACTTTTGTTCCAATGCACGCGCTCGAAATCTACCGATGTGGGACTATCTTCCCCCTTCCAGACCCAACTTTAAATGATCATAACTCCCTACTCAAAGCTCCAAATCAAGTGAAATAAAGCTTGATGGAAAGCTCTAAGATTGCTCTACCCAATTGCAGGGTCAATTTAAGGTTCATAGCATGTTTTCCTCTTCAATTTGAAGAGTAAAATCAAGGGGTTCCTACTAGTAAAAATTACCTGGAAATGAAAATTAACTTCATAGAGTCCTCAGATGGACTTTTCTCTCTTATTTAAAGGTTTGTACAGGTTCTAAAGGTTATTCCGCATCTGTTGGTGTAGTCTTGAAGCTCTTAAGACCTTCAAGAATAGTAGAGAAGCTTGAAACTTCTCTGAAAGCTTCATAGATCGAAATTTCAAACTTGAAATGGATAGACAAGCACAAAAGAACATTACTGATCAATTTAAACTAGTTCTAAGGGTTGTAATTAACTTATCTAGGCAGGATTCAAGCTCATATCTCATCAAAATGCTTCTGCTCTTAGTTTGGGTTCGAAAATAACCCAAACTGACAGGAATTAAAATCTTATCAAAACACATGTTTGAGATCAGTTAAATCTCTCTAAAACCATCCAACAGAATCTCAGAGTCTGTTTAAGCTTCTCAATTCATCAAATCATGCCAAATTCAGAATATCAAACTCATGTTTGACTATAAGGCCTCATGTTTTGACTTTCTGATTAAAACCTCTTCAGGTGAAATTAAAGCCTAAATTAGAATCCTTTCAACCTCAGGAATTTGCTCAGCCTTTTCAATAGGTGTTCTAACCAATATTACTAGGGTTTTAGGCTCATCGCCTGAGCTCCAAAAGGCGCTTGTTCGTCAAAAAGATTTAGAGGTTGTTACAGTACTCTAAGGGTTTAAACAGCTTCAGTGCATTGCAATGAAGCTTCTAGGTACCTTAAATGCTTCTTAGATCTCTTTATCAGACTTCAACTCCGCTGGAGTTGGAGAAGATGAAGATCTATCTGCATCTCCAATGGCTAAATCCTCAAATAAACATCTGCAAATTAATCAGTGATCATTAAATCATTGATCTGGAGCCTCTCAACGAATTCTAAAGGCTGAAGCACAGATTTGACTCGCCGGAGCTCCGGTGAGTCCAGAAAATGTGTAAATTGTGTACAGATTGTTTAAACTTGCCATTTTTAATCTAAAAGGTTCCTGAGGCTGCAAGGAACCTCAGAATCACATTTAATTCTTCATTATTTCATTAGAGTTAAGATTTGACACTGAATTCGTTTCTTTAAAAATTTAATTTGAATTTAGCTCAAGACTTGTTTTACCACTCGACTGAGCAGTTAAAACAAGTCAACAGATAATAGCAGTCATAATTGTATAGTAAATTAATAGTTTGAACTACTCGTGAGCCGCCATTGACAGCGAGCTCAGGAACTTAATTAAAATTGGGCGTTTAATTTATATGTGGGAATTACACTTATTACAGTGCCGATTAGGGTCCATAAGTGATGGATAGATGATGATAGACCCAGTGAAGGTGGAATTAGGCCCACTACTATCGCCATGGACAGTGAAGTAGTCGATGGAGGTGGAACTTATTTTAGGCGATTAGGTGATCAATTAAGCGATTAAGTGGATTAGAAATGGTCGTGGGAGATAAAGGAAAGTGATTAGCGAGTTAAAAGGATAAGATTAAGGCTCTGGCGAGTTCAAGGAGCTCGTCGGAGTCGGAGAAGATGACAACTAAAATCTGACATTAACTCTAATCTAATTATCTAACTAGGTAAGCTAACCTACTCCTCTTACTCCTAATCTACTGTTACCTTGACGAAGGGGTCAATAGGGTTCTGCCGAAGGTTCATAGCGGATGAAGAAATCAGAGGGTGAAAGAAAGATCTCCGGTGGGCAGATTTGAGGTGAAGCAGAGGATTCCTTGGGTCGACGCCTGTGTCAGAGACGCGACTGACCACGATGGATCTCCTCGGCTGATTAAGATGAACGGAGGAAGTCGGATATTGAAATGGCAAGTCGTCGGAGTTTTGGATGAATAGCCTATCGAAGTCAACTACAGTGTTAGAAGAGGGAAGGGAGCCAACTTGAGTGAAATCAGAGGGGTTACGGGGTATTTATAGTAGTTGGCGGCGAAGGGAATGGCGGGATCTGGTCGAAGAAGGAGCTTGAGGAGCTTAACCTCCGGCGTCGTCTCCGACGGCGGTGAGGTTATCTCCCACTGGAAATTAGGATTTACGGTTAATCCAAACCGGTGGATGAAGTGGAGGTGGTGAGCGCAAACTGCAAGGGCTTAGACCAAGAAGGTTGATGTTGGCAGGGCGGTGATCGCGTGGTGGCGTGACTTTCCGTCGCCATCTGTTCATTCGGCTGAAGAAGAAGAAGAAGAAGAGGGAAAGGGACTTAAATGTAATAAATCTCAAGGACCTGTGTGAAAAATAAGGATCGGGATGTAATGAATTTTAAGGACCAAAATGTAAACTCAGGTTTTGAAGGTTTATTTTAACTTAGATCTTTTTCAACTTTTTATATATGTTAGTAAATAAGGTAAATATTATATTTTCACATTGAATTTACATTTTTGACTTTTTTAGATTAATTTATTAGATTAAGTAAAATTACTTAAGTTATTATATACTTAGGTATACATTATATTTAAGTTACTTAACTTATTAATTAAGGGAATGATTAATAGGTTTTCCGAGTCCAATTATTATCTAGATTATTAATAATGTTAATTGAATGATAAAATGTCATTTTAAACTTATTTTAAGGTCCTTTACTAAATATCCCTTATTCTATAATTAACCCTTATAAACTCATAACCTTAGCTAATTAACTAGGAAGACTAGTTAATTAGGGGTAATTAGAGATCATGATGAGTGTCTCATCATACCCCCAAGCCAAAGTTTTGCTAGTCCCTAGAGAAATTAACTAAGACTATGATGATTTAAAGCACTTGGGTTTAAATTATCATAAATAGTAACTATGTAGATGAAAGCTTAAGTAAGAAATTTTTAAGTTTAGTATAAATGATTAATGTATAGAGCACATGTGAAAATTTTCTTTCTTAGACTTATACTTATAACATTTTCAAAACACACTTAAAATAATTTGTAAACAAGAATTTTACTCTGAATGAGAATTTCTTAAAAAATCTCTTAATCTTTGTAACTATTCTTAACTCAAATTAGAATACAAAGTGTTTTAAGAAAACAAAACTTAAGAGTTGACAATTAAATTTTAACTCAAAAACTCAATAGATTTAAGTCAATCATTTGTTTATGATATTTGACTTTTATCAATATAAGTTTAAGCAAATTAGCCAGATACTCATTATTAATCAAACTTACAGTAATAAAACTCTAATTTACTAGCTTACAACACTAAAGATTAACTTCTAGACCTAGGATTCTATTAATTCTTCTCCTTTAGGTCTCAACTTAAAATCTTCAAAACCCAATTTCTTAGGCTTCATTGCCCAATACCAAAGTTCAGTAGCTATGATTTTCAAACACCTATGCTTAGTGAAGAGATTTGTCCTAAAGGCATCCAAAGTTGCAAAAAATCTAGATCTTAAGACATCATTTTCTAATCCCAATTATTCCAATTCAAGCCTTTGGCTTGGCCTTACTCAGGTTTGGTTGCTTTCTCCTCACCATTTTTCTATCCCGAGGTCAACACTTTTTGTGTATATCTCCCCGATGGACCACTGGGTCTCTTATTCCCAATATTTTTTTTATCCATATTTTTTATCACTTTTTCTATAGGTTAGAACACCCATTTGTAGAGAGGTGTTCTTTTTATTTGATGGAAGGAAGGGTAGAATCCATTCGTATTGAGATGCTTTTATTTATTATGTGGAAAAACTGCATAAGCACCCATTTTTAATAAGGCACTTAACTATAAGGTGTTTTATTTTTTTTTTTCTTCTCTTTTTTTTTTTCTTTTCCCCCCTTCTCATTTTTCTTACTAACATTATTCTCCAAATCCTTTTACTAGGTGAGTGGCACATCCTTCACCCTTTCAAGAATCGTCCCGCGGAAATCCTTGGACTAAAGAGGATTCAGAATTGATCTCTTAACCTTTGTATTTTCACAGTCTCCGATGCCAACAAGATAATTCTATGTGTGTGAATTTAGATGTTTAGGTTACTTAGCTCTCAAACTAAAGCTTGGACAACAAAGCCCTTCACTCTCAGTTTCTTCAAATTCTTAGTTTCCTCCTATAGGATCCATCAAGACAAAATTTACCAAATTTAGTTATTTATCTTTAGCATGTAAGTTTTGTAAACTAAAATTCTACCAACTCTCTATTTAATTAACTCTGAATATCTGGCCTTTTACTTAACTTTATGATAAAATCAAAATTTCAAAAAGCAAAAGGATTACTTAATCTAATTGATTAAAAGGTTATAATTTAATTCCAAAACTTAAGTTTAAAATCTTAACACACTTAGTTTCTTAATTCAAGGTAAGAATAGAAAAATAAATCTTTAAAAAGATTTACAAGATTCCTAATTCAAATAAAATCTTGTTTTAAAAATTTTAAAACATTTTAAAACACAAAAGTGTGTTTTTACAAAATGTTCAAGTAAAATCTAATTAAGAATTGAATGCTCTTAAATATGCTTTATATATTCTACATACATTTTAAACTTCTGATCTAAAAGAAAATTAAGCTCTTAATTACAATATATATATATTCTTCTTCTTTTCTTCTTTATTAAAAATGAATAAACCCCTCTTATTATTTTTATGAATTTTCTTTATCAAATTTTTGTATTTATATATTTTTATTTATATATATATAAGATTTTCCAATTTTTATGATTTTTATGAAATTTTTTATTTTTAAAATTTTTACCATTTTTGAAATTTCTATTTTTTTAAATTTCATGGATATTCAATTTTTATGTATTTTTATTTTTTAACCCACACTTAAAGTGAAAATTTCACTTCAACACCCCCCTAAGTCAAAATTTTACAATGTCCTCATTGTAAGAAGGGTGAAAAGATATTATACTTCATTTAGTATAGGGTGATGGAAGGAGTCGAAAAGAGGAGATTAAAAATCTCTGTGCGAACAATTTTGAGTTCTGACCAAAGGTCAGAGTGGTCAGTCAGACTAAATGAAGGTAATCAGAATGATATGAAGTGAAATTTTAAAATAAGTGTAGAAGAAAATCAAAAGAGTAAAAACAGTAAACAACTATGTACAAATGCTAAGTTTTATGCCTTTCGCTAGGCGTAAACCCTAGTAAAGAACTCCTAAAAAGAATAGGTATACAGTAAAAACAGAGTAGTTATGAAAGAATTAGATCAAAAAATTAGAAAACAGATTAAATCACCCAATCAAAACTCATCCTGAACTTGCCTAGAATAGATCTCACGGGACCCAAAATCAAATTCTCATGAAAATCTCAGAAAGATCAAAGTGAAACTCGTGAAAATTAGATCTGATTTAGGTTGAGATGTAAAACGTTAAAGATTAAGGCAATTTAAGAAATGTTTCTAACCAAGTTCAGAAGATCAGCAAAGTCAGTTTCAATTCTCAATAATAGGTGGGTCATTTTGACACAAAATAGGTTGCTGATGTGGGTTTGGTGGATTATTTTCAGGTAATATGGAGGATGGGTTATGATTAGAATCAAAGGCCTAATTAATGAAATAGACTTGGCCTTGATTTTGCCTAGGATTTGGCAGATTCCTAGGATTCGGAATTGGCTGAGATGAAAGAGTACCTAGCTGACGAGATTCAGCCAAAAGCATGATCTGATTTCGTAAATCAGCCAACTCTACCTTACATTGCCTATGGATCTCAGTGAGAGCTTCAACATTTTGTCACTGACTCTCTAACACAACTCTTAAAATCTGGTCTAGCTGTGTATCTTTAATAGGCCTAGAGTAATTCTACATACTCATCAGGCTAGGCCTTAAATTTGATTACTGAGGAGGCAATGGAGGTGGGTTAAAATAGGTCTGATTCGGATAATTTAGTCTTTGATTTTGATTTTGATCAGCCCAAGAAAAATTTGGGTGGCTTCTCCATCCAGGATTATAGGAATTTGAATAAGAGTTTGGTCTTGGAATATTTTCCTGGATGGCGTGCAATCCTAAAAGATATGGCGTGTTTTCTGCAATAGGTAAGGGTGGGGAAAAGGGTGGGTAAGATTGTGGGACAAAGGTCCCTCCTTGGGTTGGTCAAGGAGTAGATAGAAAACCCAAGGAAGATGGATCTCTAGAATCTAAATTATTCACAAATTCCCTCCCCGCAGGAATTTACGAAATAGGTGAATACGCGGGATTTGTAGCAAGTAGAGGCATAAGAGTCTTCATTGTGTTTCTAACCTCGTCGAGATGCTTTGCTACGATATCTACTTTGTCCAATTTTTCTGCAATAATCTCTAAATCCTTTGTACTAGACGGATTACCAATCTCGTGAATGCCCTTATGCAGATTTTGATGATTCATATTTGCTCCCCGCGTAAATTGTGACATTGATGCATTATTGATCGAGTTTTCCGCCATCCCTTCAAATAATTCTGAAGCGGATTCTGCGTCGAGATTTAGAAAATTCCCTCCACAAGAGGCATCAACTAGATTGCGAATGCCCTCTTGTAAACCGTAATAAAAGATATGCATGAGTTGCCAACGAGCGATGTCATGATGTGGGCATTTCCTTTGCAATTCATGAAAACGTTCCCATGCTTCATGAATTGGTTCTCCTTGGTTTTGATTGAAAGTAGTAATAGCTTTCCTTAAAGCATTGGTTAGACCAATTGGAAAGAATTTCTTCAAAAATGCAGATTCGAGTTTAGCCCAAGTTGAGATTGATCTTGCCATAGTTTTATACCAATAAGCTGCTTTATCTTTAAGGCTAAAAGAGAACATTTTCATTAGTAGGATTTCCCTATTTTGATTTCGAGGATCAAGAGTTTGGGATAAATTTTTAAGATCTTCTATATGTTGAAAAGGATCCTCGGATGCAAATCCATGAAAGTGGGGGATTAAACCTATAATGTTTGGCTTTAATTCAGGATCATTCTCCCCAATAGGAATCCTAACATTAGGCTCTACTTGTGCATTAGATGGGTTATAATAATCTCTATGTAGAGGCCTTGGATGATGGATCGGTAAATCAAGGATTTCAAAACCTACCTCAGGTCGAGGTGAAGGATGGGTTTGAAGAGTCTGCAAATTGTTTAAGGTTGCTGTTAATAAATTGATTTGTCTAGTTTGCTCTAGCATCCTAAGATTCTGGTTCAGGAGTGCCTCACGAACATCAAAAGGCAACATCTCTCCCTGACCAGAAGAAGGGATCTCGGGATTAAGATTCTGCATTGGATCCATAGAAGTAGATGGATCAGATGGGAAAACCATTGGTTGCTTATCTGCAACCGGCCTAGGATCACCTGTCAACGGTGGTGCAAGAGGCGGATGCAAGGATCGCCTCCTGTCCATAAACGAAAAATAATGTGCAAGTGCACATGCACACCACCGATAAGAAAATAACGGCACAAAAACTCGGAAAATAGCGCAAAAGGCACGAGTTTTGCTCTTTTTTCAAAGGAAAGAAGAGATTCCTAAGGTACACAAACTAATTTGACTCAAACAAATAGAGTAACAGTATCAAAATATGCATCCTAATTCGTGTCTATGCAGGTGCGTACCTTAAAGCTCAAAAGTCTAAGGTCTAAGATCGAGACCGTTCACTACTGGCTCCCCAGGGCTCTAGTAGTGAGACATACTTGATCTTCGACCAAAGCCCTAAGAGATGCAAAGAGGAGAGATAGAAAAATAGACTCGTGTGACTCTAGTGATCGCACTGTGTGCGCGATAGCATGCAACAGACGATAGAGATTGAAAAACCCACATGCATTCTGCAATCAAATTTAAGTCACAATTTTTACTTCCTCTTTTTAGTTAGTCTTTTATAAAAATATATCAATTAAACTACAATGGCCACTTTCTTAATTTTTTTCAAACAAAAATATGTGATCTTTTTAAATCTCAGAGGACAATGATCTATGCGGGTTTTCTCATATTTTCCTGTTGATGTGAGAAAAATAGTTAAAATTCTCGAGTCAGATCGCACTAATTACTAGCAGAATAATGCACTCCTAGAAGTGTATGCCTATGTATATGCTGCTGCTAGTCAGAAAAAGATGTATTTTTTTCTTTTTTTTTAATTTTTTAAATGCAACAATACAAAAGACTAAGGAATACTCACAAAAAATAAAAATAGCAACACTGTTTCCCACCTTCTCCTGAGATTACCCGGAGAGGTAAACCTGAAAAGAAGATAGAAAACAAAAATAAAAAATAAAACAAAATCAAAACAAAATACAGCAAATTAGAACAAAAGTTATTAAAAACAAAAATATAATTAAAAAATACCTCCTAATTGGACAATTATTCCAACTAAATTTTAATGAAACAAAATATTACCTCCCCGGCAATGGCGCCATTAAAATGATCGGTAGATGAGGCAATGCCAGGGAATGTTTTGAGGAAATGAAACAAAATATTACCTCCCCAACAACGGTGCCATTAAAATGATTGTGTAACTTTCACTCAACTCAGTAATTTAGTTAATTTTACTTAATTAAGATTAGAAAAAGTCACTTAGGTTAACTCGAAATTATGTCGGTTGTATAGTATAGGGTTGAATTAACTTAACATTTTAGAAATTTTTACTAATTGAGTCCAGGTCGTTCGCTGGGAGGTATAATTTTTTCCTAATTTCACCAATTATCTTTTATTTTCTTTATAAGCTTAGGAGGTATAACTAAGTTGATTTTGAGAACATGAATTTTGCCAAAATATTAATTAAAATGAAGTAATATGCAAAATCCCATAAGAGAACATATTTACTCAAAATGATTTACTTTATTAACAATTAAACATGTTAGTTTTCCAATTTTGTTTCAAAGAAATTAAGGCAACAAGAGTTCTTTTATTAAAACATACCTTATTACAACATTTAAGAACAAAAGGTAATTAAAATGAAGTAAGAAAAATAATATCCTTTCTTTACTTCTTCAGCCACTCTTTTCTTCTCTCTTTCTTTTATTTCTTTTCTCTCTTGAGCTCTTTATTCTTCTCTCTCTTCCTGTTTTGTTCCTGCCTTCTCCTTCTCTTCCTACTCTATTCTATTCCTGCCTTCTTCTTTTCCCTTAGTCTTCTTCTTCTGTTGCTCCTTACTATAGCTATTCTCACTTCTTTCCTTAGTCCTTAGTGTCTGTTCTTCTTCAACACTTGGTCTTAGCCTTCAGCTCTTTCTTAATTCCCTTAGACTTAACCTTTGGCTCCTCTTTCCTTTGGACCATCAGTTGAACCAATTTTTTTTACTTTTTAACCAAAAATTATTTTATTTGCGGCGAGGTCCTTTCGAGGATACACTGCAACCTGAGACTAGGGTGGGACCAGACCCTACTCGGTCCTCGCCTGACCAACCCTCTCTTGAGCCAAACCAGCCCTCTCTAAAGTCGAACTGGCACAACCAGCCTCCCAGGCCTCCCCCTCCCAGGGCCATACTCGCTCACGCCCACTCTGGCGCACACTCGCAGGCACACGAGCTCGCACACACACATACACATGCTCAAATAGGTTCAGAATGCTCAGATTGGTAACTGATGAGCCGAGCGCTGACGACTGAACGGCCTATGCAACAAATCACTTTTGTTCCCATGCACGCGCTCAAAATCTACCGATGTGGGACTATCTTCCCCCTTCCAGAGCCAACTTCAAATGATCATAACTCCCTACTCAGAGCTCCAAATCAATTGAAATAAAGCTTGATGGAAAGCTCTAAGATGTCTCTACACAATTGCAAGGTCAATTTAAGGTTCAAAGGATGTTTTCCTCTTCAATTTGAAGAGTAAAATCAAGGGGTTCCTACTGGTAAAAATCGCCTGGAAATGAAAATTAACTTCACATAGTCCTCAGATGGACTTTTCTCTCTTATTTAAAGGTCTGTACAGGTTCTAAAGGTTATCCCGCATCTGCTGGTGTAGTATTGAAGCTCTCAAGACCTTCAAGAATAGCAGAGAAGCTTGAAACTTCTCTGAAAGCTTCATAGATCAAAATTTCAAACTTGAAATGGATAGACAGACAAAAAAGAACATTGCTGATCAATTTAAACTAGTTGTAAGGGTTGTAATTAACTTATCTAGGCAGGATTCAAGCTCATATCTCATCAAAATGCTTCTACTATTAGTTTGGGTTCGAAAATAACCCAAACTGACAGGAATTAAAATCCTATCAAAACACATGTTTAAGCTCAGTTAAATCTCTCTAAAACCATCCAATAGAATCTCAGAGTCTGTTTAAGCTTCTCAATTCATCAAATCATGCTCACATTTAGAATATCAAACTCATGTTTGACTATAAGGCCTCATGTTTTGACTTTCTGATTAAAACCTCTTCAGGTGAAATTAAAGCCTAAATTAGAATACTTTCAACCACAGGAATTTGCTCAGCCTTTTTAATAGCTGTTCTAACCAATATTCCTAGGGTTTTAGGCTCGCCGCCTGAGCTCCAAAAGGAGCTTGTTCGTCAGAAAGATTCAGAGGTTCTTACAGTATTCTAAGGGTTTAAACAGCTTCAGTGCATTTCACTGAAGCTTCAACGTACCTTAAATGCTTCTTAGATCTCTTTATCAGACTTCTCCAACTCCGCCGGAGTTAGAGAAGATGAAGATCTATCTACATCTCCAGTGGCTAAATCCTCAAAAAAAATCTACAAATTAATCAGTGATCGTTAAATCATTGATCTGGAGCCTCTCAATGACTTCTAAAGGCTGAAGCACAGATTTGACTCGCCGGAGCTCCAATGATTCAAGAAAATGTGTAAATTATGTACAGATTATTTAAACTTGCCATTTTTAATATAAAAGGGTTCCTGAAGTTGCAAGGAACCTCAGAATCACATTTAATTCTTCATTATTTCATTAGAGTTAAGATTTGATAGTGAATTCGTTTCATTAAAAATCTGATTTGAATTAAGCCCAGGACTTGTTTTGCCACTCGATTGAGCAGTTAAAACAAGTCAACAGATAATAGCAGTCATAATTGTATAGTAAATTAATAGTTTGAACTGTTCCTGAGCCGCCATTGACAGCGAGCTCAGAAACTTAATTAAAAGTGGGTGTTTAATTTATATGTGGCAATTATACTTATTACAGTGTCGATTAGGGTCCATAAGTGATGGATAGATGATGATAGACACAGTGAAGGTGGAATTAGGCCCACTACTATCGCCATGGATAGTGGCAGTAGTCGGTGGAGGTGGAAGTTGTTTTAGGCGATTAGGTGATCAATTAAGCGATTAAGTGGATTAGAAATGGTCGTGGGAGATAAAGGAAAGTGATTAGCGAGTTAAAAGGATAAGATTAAGGCTCTGGCGAGCTCAAGGAGCTCGCCAGAGTCGGAGAAGATGACAACTAAAATCTGACATTAACTCTAATCTAATTATCTAACTAGGTAAGCTAACCTACTCCTCCTACTCCTAATCTACTATTACCTTGACGAAGGGGTCAATAGGGTTTCGCCGAAGGTTCATAGTGGATGACGAAATCAAAGGGTGAAAGAAAGATCTCTGGCGGGTGGATTTCAGGTGACGAAGAGGATTCCTTGGGTCGGTGCCTATGTCAGAGACGCGGTTGACCACGGCTGATCTCCTCGGCTGATTAAGATGGATGGAGGAAGTCAGAAATTGAAATAGAAAGTCATCGGTGTTTTGGATGAATAGCCTACCGAAGTCAGCTACAGTGTTAGAAGAGGGAAGGGAGCCAACTTGAGTGAAATTAGAGGGGTTAGGGGGTATTTATAGTAGTTGGCGGCGAAGGGAATGGCGGGATCTGGTCGAAGAAGGAGCTTGAGGAGCTTAACCTCCGGCGTCGTCTCCGACGGCGGTGAGGTTATCTCCCACTAAAAATTAGGATTTACGGTTAATCCAAACCGGTGGATGAAGTGGAGGTGGTGAGCGCAAGCTGCAAGGGCTTAGACCAAGAAGGTTGATGTTGGCATGGCGGTGATCGCGTGGTGGCGTGACTCTCCGTCGCCATCTGTTCATTCGGCTGAAGAAGAAGAAGAAGAGGGAAAGGGACTTAAATGTAATAAATCTTAAGGACCTATGTAAAAAATAAGGACTCGACTGTAATGAATTTTAAGGACCAAAATGTAAACTCAGGTTTTGAAGGTTTATTTTAACTTAGATCTTTTTCAACATTTTATATATGTTAGTAAATAAGGTAAATATTATATTTTCACCTTGAATTTACATTTTTGACCTTATTAGATTAAGTAAAATTACTTATGTTATTATATACTTAGGTATACATTATATTTAAGTTACTTAACTTATTAATTAAGGGAATGATTAGTAGGATTTTCGAGTCCAATTATTATCTAGATTATTAATAATGTTAATTGAATGATAAAATATCATTTTTAACTTATTTTAAGGTCCTTTACTAAATATCCCTTATTCTATAATTAACACTTATAAACTCATAACCTTAGCTAATTAACTAGGAAGACTAGTTAATTAGGGGCAATTAGAGATCATGATGAGTGTCTCATCACCTCCTCGGCAACAGCGCCAAAAAGTGATCTGGATTTTATGTGGTTTGTAAAATTAGGTTTCTATGAGTTGTTACAACACGTAAAACCATTTCTCTTTTGAATTTGTAAGACCTAGATAGGGAAGTATCTAGGGTTGTCCAAGGAGGCCAAATGTTTGCAAAATATGTCTCTTACTTGGAAATGGAAATGAACTTTCTTTTTGATATTTTTTCAATATATGTTTTTCTTTAGGGTTTTTGAATAAACAAGGCAATGTGAAATGTTGGCAGGAAAGACTGACACTTAATAGCTAAAATCTAGTGGCAAAAATCAATTTCTTTTTATGATCACCCTAGGCATGTGGAGGCCTAGGGTAATTAGAAAGAAAGAGTGAAAATGTACTAAAGAACAAGTGACATGATTTGCAGCAAAAGCTAATAGAAAATGGCAACTTTGATTGATAGAAAAAGTGTTTTGCAAAAAAAAACCTTTAGCAGAATGCTTCAACTACTAGCAAATAAAAATATAAAGAGAATGCAAAACACTAATCCAATTAACGGTGTAGAAGAGATGCTCTTGCTCCAACTGCGGCTGCTCCCGCAGTCAAAAAGAGCCCTTTCTTCTCCTTCTCCTTGCAAAGCTCCTCCAATGGTGTGGTCTCCTGGCAAGCCCAGGGGGGAGTGCTTGATCTCCTCCAAGGTGGATGGAATTCCACCTTCAAAAACTCCTCTAAGGGTGGGCGTGTACCACCCTCAAGACCTCCTCCAAAGGTCTTCCTTGCCTGGCTTCTCCTCAAGCTGGCTTGGGCACAAGAGAGAAGAAAAGAGGGGAAGGCACCAAGGGGACAGAGTGTCCTCTTAATCTTCTTCTTCTTCTTCTTCTCCTGGCCATGGGCTATAGGGTAGAATATAGGTAGAAAATATGTAGCCAAAGGTGATTTAATGGTGATGGGTGTTGGTCTTTTTATAGGGTAGGATAGGGGTTATAGGTGGCTCTTGAAATGGATGGCTAGGATGGGATGATGAGGGTAATTAGGTGATCCTAGGGCTAAGGGGATTTGGTACCACCTAAGGGGTGCTAGGGGGTGGTTATGGGTGGTCAAAGGACACCTAAAAGTGGCACCAACCATGGGAAGGTGCCATGGGTTGGCACCAACTTGAGGGCTTCTAGAAGGGGTGTGAGGTGGATGGTGGATGTGGCTTGGAAGGGGTATGTGTAAAGTGGATATGGGAGGTGAAGTTGGTGCCAAAGAAGGGGGTAGTTAGGGTGGTTTTGGCACCAACCTTTTGGTGCCTTTTGGTGGTGGTTGAGAGGTGAAAGGTGGTGATGGTGGTGGTGCCAACTTGGAGTGGAGGTGGAGTTAGCTTAGGTGGTCTTAGGTGAGCTTAGTTGGTGGAGCTAGTTAGGTAGGGTTTTAGGGTGGTCGATGGCCAAGGGATCTGGAGCTTAGCTAGTAGTAGAGTAGAGGAGGAGGCAATTAAAGCTAGGGTTTGAGGAGAGGAGCTGGACAAAAGAAGTTTGGAGATGAATTGGAGTTGGCAGTTGTTGGAGAGGGTGGCATGGAGCTACTTTAGCTACCTTAGCTTGCTAGTTCTTTGCTAGCTCTAGGCCAAGCTAAAGGAAGCTGGCTTCTGCTGAAAGGAGCTAAGGTAATCTAGGTCTGATGCTCCCAAGGGGAACTAGCTAGTTGAGGTAGCTAAGGTAGCTTAGCTCAACTAAGTTGAGCTAAGCTGAGTCCCCGAGAGCTGGATTGAGCTTCCTGAGCTAAGATGAAGTTATCTTCAGTTTGCTGGAGTTGAGTGGAGTTGGATATAGCTAGACCTGAGCTAGGGTGAACTCCAGTAAACTCAATTGAGCTAGCTAGAGCTCCCAGTGAATTGATGGATCTGAGCTAGACTCAGCTAAGTTGAGCTAGATCTAAGCTAACTTGAGCTAAGGTGAGATGAGATGAGCTCTCTTGAGCTGCCATTTAGCTGAGATGAGCTTAATGGATCTAGGATGAGCTAACCCTATTTCAAGTGAGTTGAATTCCAGCTATGGTGAGCTGGATAAAGCTAAGTTCCAACTGGTTTGGGCTTCTCCTTCACCAGTTGCCTTCCTGAGTGCTAGGGTACTAGGGATCTGTCAATCTGTATATCCCTAACACTCACATAAACATATTAAAAAGACAATAAAAAGTAAAATGCATGCCTAACCTAATTTATGCCTAAATGCAACCCAAAAAACTCGTTTGTGGAGCAAAATCCTAAGAGCTAGGTTTGTTTAATGCATAAGAATGATGATAAACGGGTGTTTATCAACTGCCCGTAAGTCCCAGCTAGGGATGTATCTGTTTAGGCTAGTTTACAGGAAGGCATGTCACCTTCCTATAGAGATGGAGCACAAAGACTACTGGGTTGTACGGAAGTGCAATTTGGATGTCAGGAAGGTCGGAATCCACAGCCATTTGCAAATAAGCGAGTACGATGAACTTCACAATGATGCTTACAAGAACTCATGTATCTACAAGGAGCGGATTAAGTCCCTTCATGACAATCAAATTTCATGAAAAACTTTCTATCCTGGTCAAAAAGTTCTTCTCTTTGATGCCCAACTCAAGCTCTCCCTAGGAAAGTTAAGATTGAAGTGGATCGGACCTTTTCTAGTCCGGAGGATCTTTGGAAATAGAGCTGTCAAAATCAGCGAACTCAATCACAACTTGAACCCTTTTGCAGTGTATCGTCAAAGGCTAGAACCATTCCTTGAGTTGGCCGATTCGAATCTGGCTGTAGAATCTTTTGATCTCCATTCCTCTTGAGTTGCATTGCGCCCAGCTAATGGCATTAAACTTAGTGCCTAATGGGAGGCAACCCATCATTTGAAAACCTGAGACCTTTCTTATCCTTCTTGAACTGCATTTCTATTGCACTTTAGGGTTTATACTTTAGAACAGCCGACTTCACCTCCAATACTCATATTGGAGCTTGAAATCGTTCACAACAACCATTCTGATCGACCACCCACCCGTATAAGCCTATTTTAAAATTAAAACTAAGCTGAATTTGAACCCACCTTGTTTGTAATGACACCATTGCAAAACATAGTCATGGGGGTTATTAAAGTGCAAAATGATTGAAAATTCAATTCTTTTGAAGGGTTCTCACAAAAAAATAAATGATGAAAGGAGAGGAAATCTATTGAGGGCCAATCCAATGGCAGGGCCTAGATTAGCTACCCAAGCCTGAAATGTCAATTGCCAGGGCCTGGAAAATGCCATGGTCAGCACTATCATGAAGTGTCGATTGCTAGGGTTTTGGGGTTGCTATGGGCGGTGCTATCCTAAAGCATCAATTGCTAGGGACCCTTCGAGGATTAGTGATAGGAATAAGGAATCTGACACAGTCAGTGTAGAGGGCCAATCCGATGTTGGATTTAAGGGAGTCAAAAAAAAATTACAAAAAGAGAAAAATCTCAAAAATACCTCCCTCTCTATTGTTGAACATCGAGTTGCTATGCTAATGTGTTTGGTTTTGAAAAAAACTGTCGTTGTAGTTTGAAAGCAAAGAACTCGTGTTCAACAAATAAAATTTATACCAGAATGGAAATCCCGGGTCGAACACAGGGAGGCTACGTCGATCTATATTCGCAATTATATTTTTTTTAGAATTTTTCTTGAAAAGTGAGGCGATGTAATTACAATGAAGCCATAACAACAATTAGACTAAACAAGAGGGAGAGAGAGAGAGGAAACACGCATTCAATAATTCAAAATGTTTATACAATAAAACCAAATAAGAATTACACTAGAAAGCGGGAAATCAGCTACACTAGAAAGTAGGAAAATTCTACACTAGAAAGCTGTAAAGAAGAATGGGAGAGAGAAGTTATCCTCCTTGACGATTGCTTGGAGGATGAGCCGGACAAGACGCCGCCTGGACGAAGGAGGACGGAGTGGAAGAATGGGATCGAGGCAGGAGGAACGAGAATGGAGCAGCACGTCGTCGTTGTCGTGGGATTCGCTTCCGAAAGGGGGATGAAAATTTGACTCTTCTCTTGAGCTTTGGAGAGGTAGAGAAGAGAAGGAAGGGATGAGAATTTTGTGTGGAGGGGGTATCCTTTTATAGTTGCAAGGAGTGGGGGCATTTTGGTCATTCAAATTTTAAAAACATTAATTCAGGACCTTTAGTGATGAATAAAACCGTCACTAAAGGTCGGAACATGGGCGTAGCTGGCGGTGCACGCGTACCGGCTCGCTTGCCCGTGCGTTCAATGCACGCACATGTCCAGCCGATCTCAGCCGTCCGATCGCGCCTCCGCCCGCCTGCGCTGCGCGCCCCATTGCATGCGATGCCGGGTCTTCGCCTCATGTCTAATAGCGCATGAGCACTATCGGGCGATCTGGGTCATCCACAGCCGATCGAGGGGTCACCTTTAATCGCGCACATGCCACAGATTACGAGTTGAACTCGCGTCCTATGAACAAGCAACGACTCGTGACTGCTACGCTGCGCAGTGGAATGTGTCGTGGGGATGTTTTAAGGTGCGCCCATCCACAGCCGTTGGATCAAGATCCAATGGCCTAGATCGCACATTGGATCTTCTTTTGGAGAGGCGGCGGCGGTCTTGAGGGCTGGTTGGATGGCTGAGATGGTGCCAAGTGGTGCCATCTTGGCCGTCCATCTTCTGGATGATGTAGATGGTGCCACGGTTGTCGGATTGACTCTATTTTCTCGTTGTTAGGCTGCGATCGTCGATCCGAATCCATCTATGCGGTTGGATTTGTCATTTGAAGTGTGGACTCACACAATCTTGGCCCTTGATCTTCTGGGGTTCCCCGATCACTATCTGATGCTACAGATGTCAGATTAGGGCGATCTTAGAGTCATTGAACTCCAATCGTCACCCTGATCACATCTGTACAGTTGGATCTTCGATCTGAGGCCATAATAAAAATTTTTCCCTATCCATGAACATAAAAGGAAACAATTAACCTCCATTTTATTCAAACTACTCTAAATGCAAGATGATGCATGTTATGCAATATTTATAGCATGCAATGCAATCCTATGCTTAAGAACATGCATAAATAGACATCTTAAGTAGTGTAAACATGTTTACATCATACCCCCTTGCCTATCTTTTGCTAGTCCCTAGCAAAAACTATATGCTATTTATAAAAGAATCAAGTTGGATTATTTGGGCTTGAGTTTATTTTCAATCACTAAGAAAATGTCTACTTAGGATCTGAACTTTCAAAAACACAACAATGTTTGAGTATCTGCCAAAATGCAGACCGCCTCAAGCCCTTGCCTTACTCAAAGAAAAATTTATTTTTCTCTTTTTCTTCTTTTCTAATTTTTTTTTGATTTTTCAAGTTTTAGGGTTTAAGAGTGGCTTTCTACGGCCATTCAACTCACCCAAGATTTTATAAGAACCCTAAGTTCTAAGCATCTTATTGTGAATGTGATAGACTCGTTGACCGGCAGTTAAAACGGACTTTAGATTTCTACGCCTCTAGGTGACCTAAAAAAAGAATTCTACCTAAAGGTATATCTTTACAACCGGTAACTTTCTCCTTACTTTTATTTTTCTACGGGGTCAACACAAGGGTGAATCCAGTGTATATCTCCCCGATTTAATCTACTTCTCTGCTTCTTCTTAAGTATTTTGGGATTTTTCAGTGCATTTATTGAGCTGGGTTCTGGACAACTGGTCGATGAGCTATTACCATCGACAACTTGCCAGCCATACTCGTGCAGCAAAGTGTGGCTTATTTCTTTTTTTCTTTTCTCCATTTTTTTTTTAAGTAGGTGGCTTCCCTGGTCTAAGATTTAGCTAAAAGCAAGAAAAAGAGAAAGGTCCAGTGACTGGGCCCTGGACAACCTACCTATGGGCTGTTACCCACGATAACTTGCCAGCCATATCACCCTAGAAGGTTTATTAGCTACCTAATTTCCTTAGAATCGCCGAACAACAAGCCAATGACAAGAAAGTGTGTAAATGCTAGAAACTCAAAGTTCCCTCAAATCAGAGGGCGGGTTGATAAGTCGTGTACTTATCACCCAAACTTATTTACTCCAATTAAAATAAATTTAGGTTGGCGAGGACTTGAAAAACAAATCCACATTTTAGTGGATACACAGGCTGATTAAGTCCAAAGACCTGAAGGGTCTTTGTGTTCAAATCATAATGTAGTATTTCCTAAGATTGAAAATTTTCTTAAACCCAAGTTCTCTTTCCTAATTCCAATTTTTTTTTTAATAAATGAAAATAAAACAAATCTACGGAGCTGACTAATAAATTCAGAGATGAATATCCACCCCCCCATGCCTATCTAATGCAATGTCCTCATTGTATTAAAAAGACATAAAAAAAGGTGGAAAGCACTTGAATTGCATGAATGTTAGGTCTGCTCCAAGATGAAAACTAAAAAAAACTGTATACATGCTAAATTTAGTGCCTTCAGCTAGGCACACTATACAAAGAAGAGAAATATAAAATTCACAGGTGCAGGTTAGAATCAGAATAAACATAAGAAACTTCTGACCTGTCAGCAAATGTCCACAGATGTGGACCAGATTGTGGTGCAGACCCATACCCCATAATCAAGAATATCTTAGGTTCTGGATAAAAATTACCCAAAACCTAAAATTAGTATGCAAGCGGGGTCGGGCCTGCGATTTATGAGGATGCAACCCAAGACCAAAAAGTCAGGTTACAGAGAATTCAAGCTCAAAAGGATAATCATTGAATGTGTGCTTGGGTTTGACATCCTCAAAACAGATGTTGTAAGGGTTCTGGTTTGATGGTTTCAGCTTAATAGGAACCCTTCGACTCAATCTTCTACTTCCTCCAAAGTTAACTTCCCAAATCAGAACTTCCCAACTCCTATCCTCAATCAGAATGTTAAATTCCAAGACCTCTTGCATATTCATCACCCCGTTTGAAATCTCCAAGTCTAACATGTGGCTGAATTAGAATTGACTTAGGTCTAATTATCTCAGAAATAGAATCATCGATAAGCTCAATGGGGTGTAACTGACAATCAGGACATTGAATTGAATCCTCCAAAAAATGTGATTCTGGATTCGTAATGTGAGCCCCAATAAGATCAGTTTCCTCAATTATTGGGCTATCAAATGATCTGTAAAATTCCTCAGGCCCAATCATCTCACAGAAATTGTGTTCTGTAAACTCGCATGAGACTTCACAACTTGAATCTTCACCATCAGAATCAAAGAAATCAAGATCCATATTAATGTATGTCTCAAAATCATCCATCACTTTCTTGTCCATGGAGACATACATTTCCTCATACCCCGGCTTAGGGAGCTCAGGTGAAGAAATCAGATCATCCTTAATTGGTTGCTCTAATTCAATCTGGTCAGCCTCGTAACATGTGTCCCCCTCAACAGGTGCCTGAATGGGTTCTGAAATTGGTTCTCCTGAAGAGGGTTCATCCTGGGAATCATCCCATGATTGAATTAAAGCGACCACAAATCTCATCCTCAATTTTGCTAATTTCCCAAGTAAAAACTCACCCGGGTTCTTATCCTTAACATCCTAGAGCCAATCCAACAAATACTTATTCAAATCATCAATCATTTCAATTAGAGGCTCCAATCTCTCAATGCAAGGTATTGGCTGAACTTCTAAAGATTTTATGATATTCCTCAAGTTAGCCAGAACCTTATCTTGAACCCAGTTACCTTAAACTAAATGAGTTGGTTCAGGGTTGGGCAGGTTTGGGATCAATGCAGGGGAATTAACGAATTAAGATTCGTTATACCCTTCCTGATAATAGGTCATTTTGAATTTTTCAAAAGGTGGTGATGACCTAAAGGAAGTGTAATCAGAGGATGGGTAAGGATCAGTGTATCCTTCTTGATTGTAGATCGTATTAGGTTGTTCGTAAAAGGGTGATAATCTGTAATCAATGTGGCTCTGAGAAGGATAGAAATCACAATCATAGTGTTCAGGGTTAGACCCTAAACACGGAGGTTCGGAACTGTATCCCTAATTCGAGTTATCCCAACTAATTGATGGTTGATTACAGTATGAGTCGGGTAATCATCATGTTGAGGATAATTCAAAATAGGAGGGAAAGAGCGGGAATGCATGTAATATGTGGAAGGATTCATGAGAGACGAGAGGAAGAAAGGCGCCCTGCAATACAAACAATCAAACCTGTCCTTAAGTAGGCTAGCCTAAAGACCTACAGACTCCCAAAACCCGTCTTGAGATAGAGAAACGATTTGATCTACTTCTGTCTGTTCAATCCAACCAGTTAGGAGGGACTGGGGAGAAGGTTCTTCCTTCGGCTTGCGCCTCCGGTTCCTAGTGTACCCCCCAGCTGCGATCATTTGATTCTGCTCCCCTAGCTAGAGCACCACGATCATTTGTTTTGATGATAACAAAACACGTGTTATTTAACATTTGCAATTTGTGTCCTAGATTTCAGGTCAATTGCAAATGAGGACGTGTTTAGACAGAGTTCAAGCTCGCATCCAGGATGGATTGGAAGAGCTTGACGGAAAACGGAGGAGGTTCGCGTGGAGCGAAAGATTGGAGATGGAAGACAAGAAGAATAGGATAGATTCTTTTTTATCCTTTCATGTATCTCTTGTATTTATTTTCTTGCTCTTTTTGATTCCTTAGAACATTATGTTAAAGAGCCTCAAAGTACCCTAAAAGTAGTCCTAGGAACACCTGCACAACCCTAGGATACTTAGGTTTTCTGTAGAATACCTAGAAAACCAATATAGGGCTCAAACAGCATTTCCAGACGTCTAATCCCAAAATCAGACATCTGATAAAGAATTTTAAGACGTCTGACTGTTGTTTCAGACGTCTGATAACTGTTAGGCTGGACTTAGTTTTCTGTCTGATGAAATCAGACGTCCATACCTTACACCAGACGTCTTAGAAGACGTCTGGTGGATTTGCCAGACGTCCAGATAGTGGACCGTTGGCTAACTTAGCAAGCACGGCAGTATATGACCGTTAGAGCCTTATCAGACGTCCATAGGACTGTCCAGACGTCTGATAAATGACCGTTTTGCCTCGGCTGACCCAAAATCTCTTCTCAGAGATTTTCTAGCCGTTGCAACGTTTGGAAATCAATTCCCACGGTAAAAGTAGGTTTCCAGACGTCCTGACTTAGTGCCAGACGTCCTCTATGTCGTCTGATGGACTTGTACAAAAACCCTGTTTAGATCTGATTCAAGTCAGGGAGAAACCCGCATAGAATCAGACGTCTGACCTTGGAATCAGACGTCTTAAAGTGGCCTTCCAGACGTCTGATGCCAGAGTTAGACGTCTGATAACCCTTTGAAGTGTAATCATTGTCCTGATTTCGGCCTGATTCTCTTGGGCTTTGCACCCAACGGCTATGGAAGCTTTTCCAAGCCTTCCAAAGCCTTCCTAAGGCCTCTATAAATAGAGGGGAACCTTTGTAACACAAACACAACATAAGAGACACACAAGATATACACTTGGATACACTTAGCTACACACTTTCACACTCTTTTGTGTCCAGAAAAGATCTTGCTCTCCAAGCTCAAGCTTCATCATCTTGAGAGCTAAATTCAGTTTGCGCGCCCGCTCTCCCGCTGTTGTTCACGAGAGCGACATAGCGCCATCGCGTGGCACACGCACCGCGTCATCGTCGACGCACTCCTTGCAAAGGGGAGTTTCCTATTTCCTATAGAAGCTAGGTTTAATTTTGTTGGCTCTATAGGACTGTTGTTTTACTTTATCTTTGTATTTTGGTTGGGTATTCGCTTTGCGAATTCCCGTCTCCTTCGTGGGACAAAATCCTTCTCGTGGAGAGAAGGGGTTGAGGAACGCTACCCTCGTACTTGTAGCGTGGTTGTATTGAGGTTGAATCACCCTCGTTCAAAGTGATTCGGTTAGTGGATTTTGATCAACTTGGTTGATCGGAAAATCCTAACTCGAGAGGGTTAGGTGGTGGTTTTTACCCGATTTGGGTTTCCACCTAAAAATCTTTGTGTACATTGTGCGATTGCTTATTTTTGTGATATTGCTTTATATTTTTATTTCCGCAATTTTATTACGTCACCCCTCCTGGTAGGGACGAACCTTCATTTGGTATCAGAGCAGGTCTTGCATTTTCGGCGTTACAAACCGGCGAGGATCTAAACATGGAGGGAAGCTGTTCCACAATCAGGATCTCCGAGGGGCAGTCCACAACCCGTCCGCCGTTCTTCGACGGGAGCAACTACCCCTACTGGAAGTTGCGGATGAAGACGTGGCTTCAAGCCACCGACTTCACAGTCTGGGCCAGGTGCGAGACCCCCTTCGACATCCCAGAGAAACCCGCCAGAGGATACTCGCAGCAGCAGATCCGGGAGCTCTCTCTCAACGCGAAAACAATGAACGCGTTGTATTGCGCGCTCAGCCCGGAGGAGTTTAACAGAATCTCGCAGTGCACCACCGCATACGAGATTTGGCACACACTCGAGGTAACTCATGAAGGTACCTCTAAGGTAAAAACCTCAAAAATTAATTTACTTTCTCAAGAATTTGAATCTTTTTCAATGAAATCTAACGAGTCTTTAAGTGAGATGAACACTAGGTTCACTCTCATTGTAAATAACTTGAAAGCTTTAGGAAAGACTTTCATCAAGGGGGAGCTTCAAGGGAAGCTTCTTCGTTCCCTTGGACCGGAGTGGGAACAGAAAGTCACCGCCATCGAGGAGGTGAACGAAATGGAGGAGCTCAACATGGAAGATCTCCTAGGCAATCTGATGGCCTACGAGACTAAGTTGAAGCAGAAGAAGAAGGATACACCGGAGCCTAAACCAAAGAAGACTCTCGCCTTCAGAGCCGCGTCGGATAGCGAGGTAAGTTCCGACGACGAAGACTTTAGAATTTTACTTAAAAATTTTTCCAAGTTTTGTAGGGAATTAAAGAAAAAGAAAAAGGAGAAGAAGGAAAGCCCGAGACGTTGCTACCACTACAACGGGAAAGGGCATCTGCGACCAGAATGCCCTCTTCTCAAAAAGGAGAAAAAGAAGGCGTTCCAAGCCACTTGGGACGATTCAAGCTCGGAGGAAGAAGAAGAAGAAGAAACCGCTTGCTTTGGTTTCATGGCCAGAGGAACCAATAGCGACAGTGAAAGCAGAAGCGACTCCGACGATGAGGTAAATTTTGATTTACAAGAAGCTTTTAATGAATTATTCGAGATTAGTAAATCACTTAAAATAGAAAACAAAAGCATGAAGAAGAACCTTAGTTTTCTTAGAAGTGAAAATGATAGGTTAGAAATAAAGCTTAGGGACCTAGAAAGTAGCTCTAGTCCTAATAACCTGCTTTTAGAAAATAAAAATTTAATCAATGAAAATACTAAATTGATTGAGGAAAATTATAGTCTAAAATTAGAAATTTCAGATTTAAAGACTAAGATGGATATTATAGAAAAAGAAATCGCATGTCTTAGGGAAAATTCTAACAAATTAATCAACAAAGTTGATAATTTTTATAGCCCTAAGGTTGAGAAAGGATCTCCATCAAGGAGACCTTCTAACAAATCCGGATCCAAGCTTACTTGGATACCGAAGAAAAATCTGGAATCTTGTTTTGTAGGATTCAGGGATAACTACAATACACAGGACTGGACCTACAAACTCAAGGCTGGTCAACTTAAGTTGGGAGAACCAATGAGTAGACCAAGGAGGAGAAGAAGAAGACCGACGAGACGGCGAACAAACGACGGACCCGCCGCACGTCGACCACCGGATTGGAGACTGGCGCCAATGCCCGGGCCTCCAAGCTACGGATGGGAGCCCCATCCGATGTGGCATCCACCACCACCATTCGGGCCATTTTATTGGCCATGGTAGGTGAGGTAAAAATTCTTTACCCTATCTTTTTATCATAAGCATTTAGATAGGGGGAGTTAAAAAAATGATGAGCTAATTGTCAATTTTTAAGGGGGAGAAATAAGGTAGCTAAA
Organism: Thalassia testudinum; assembly: GCA_037157565.1. Lineage (NCBI taxonomy): Eukaryota > Viridiplantae > Streptophyta > Magnoliopsida > Alismatales > Hydrocharitaceae > Thalassia > Thalassia testudinum. Next base: position 5,014,006 of record JAZHRO010000080.1, read on the forward strand.
TTTCCTTTAGTAAGGGGGAGAAAAATAATAGCTATCGCATTGTTACAAAAAGGGGAGAATATTACCTTTGTTAAAATAAACTCATAGAAGAGCATGTGTTAAGGGGGAGTTATAGGAAATGTAAAATCAATTAAACCTTTTTGATAATGTCAAAAAGGGGGAGGATTTTTTACGGTTTTGTCATCATCAAAAAGGGGGAGATTGTTGGTGCTAGAGCACCACGATCATTTGTTTTGATGATAACAAAACACGTGTTATTTAACATTTGCAATTTGTGTCCTAGATTTCAGGTCAATTGCAAATGAGGACGTGTTTAGATGGAGTTCAAGCTCGCATCCAGGATGGATTGGAAGAGCTTGACGGAAAACGGAGGAGGTTCGCATGGAGCGAAAGATTGGAGATGGAAGACAAGAAGAATAGGATAGATTCTTTTTTATCCTTTCATGTATCTCTTGTATTTATTTTCTTGCTCTTTTTGATTCCTTAGAACATTATGTTAAAGAGCCTCAAAGTACCCTAAAAGTAGTCCTAGGAACACCTGCACAACCCTAGGATACTTAGGTTTTCTGTAGAATACCTAGAAAACCAATATAGGGCTCAAACAGCATTTCCAGACGTCTAATCCCAAAATCAGACGTCTGATAAAGAATTTTAAGACGTCTGACTGTTGTTTCAGACGTCTGATAACTGTTAGGCTGGACTTAGTTTTCTGTCTGATGAAATCAGACGTCCATACCTTAGACCAGACGTCTTAGAAGACGTCTGATGGATTTGCCAGACGTCCAGATAGTGGACCGTTGGCTAACTTAGCAAGCACGGCAGTATATGACCGTTAGAGCCTTATCAGACGTCCATAGGACTGTCCAGACGTCTGATAAATGACCGTTTTGCCTCGGCTGACCCAAAATCTCTTCTCAGAGATTTTCTAGCCGTTGCAACGTTTGGAAATCAATTCCCACGGTAAAAGTAGGTTTCCAGACGTCCTGACTTAGTGCCAGACGTCCTCTATGTCGTCTGATGGACTTGTACAAAAACCCTGTTTAGATCTGATTCAAGTCAGGGAGAAACCCGCATAGAATCAGACGTCTGACCTTGGAATCAGACGTCTTAAAGTGGCCTTCCAGACGTCTGATGCCAGAGTTAGACGTCTGATAACCCTTTGAAGTGTAATCATTGTCCTGATTTCGGCCTGATTCTCTTGGGCTTTGCACCCAACGACTATGGAAGCTTTTCCAAGCCTTCCAAAGCCTTCCTAAGGCCTCTATAAATAGAGGGGAACCTTTGTAACACAAACACAACATAAGAGACACACAAGATATACACTTGGATACACTTAGCTACACACTTTCACACTCTTTTGTGTCCAGAAAAGATCTTGCTCTCCAAGCTCAAGCTCTACATCTTGAGAGCATCAAACAGTTTGCGCGCCCGCTCTCCCGCTGTTGATAACGAGAGCGACGTAGCGCCATCGCGTGGCACACGCACCGCGTCATCGTCGACGCACTCCTTGCAAAGGGGAGTTTCCTATTTCCTATAGAAGCTAGGTTTAATTTTGTTGGCTCTATAGGACTGTTGTTTTACTTTATCTTTGTATTTTGGTTGGGTATTCGCTTTGCGAATTCCCGTCTCCTTCGTGGGACAAAATCCTTCTCGTGGAGAGAAGGGGTTGAGGAACGCTACCCTCGTACTTGTAGCGTGGTTGTATTGAGGTTGAATCACCCTCGTTCAAAGTGATTCGGTTAGTGGATTTTGATCAACTTGGTTGATCGGAAAATCCTAACTCGAGAGGGTTAGGTGGTGGTTTTTACCCGGTTTGGGTTTCCACCTAAAAATCTTTGTGTACATTGTGCGATTGCTTATTTTTGTGATATTGCTTTATATTTTTATTTCCGCAATTTTATTACGTCACCCCTCCTGGTAGGGACGAACCTTCAGGATTCATGAGAGACGAGAGGAAGAAAGGCGCCCTGCAATACAAACAATCAAACCTGTCCTTAAGTAGGCTAGCCTAAAGACCTACAGACTCCCAAAACCCGTCTTGAGATAGAGAAACGATTTGATCTACTTCTGTCTGTTCAATCCAACCAGTTAGAAGGAGGGACTGGGGAGAAGGTTCTTCCTTCGGCTTGCGCCTCCGGTTCCTAGTGTACCCCCCAGCTGCGATCATTTGATTCTGCTCCCCTAGCTAGACATCAGATTGAACAGTAGAAATAGACTAATAAAAAATAATCTCGTTCTGGGCTCTGAAGAGTGAGTCGAATCCTTAAGGCCAACGTCTACTCTATTTTATTTAGGGCTAGGTTTGAATGTGCTTTGGAATGTGATGGGGCCTTTATCTAGGTTGTGCCCTTAATGATTGATTATTTTGTGTGTGCATGCACAACCAGTGGTTTTCAAGTAAGATTATTTTTGATGTGGTGAATTTTAGAGTTCAAATCTTGCTTAGTAGCTTTTAGGATTCAACTTTAGGTGTTTTCAAACAAGTTTTGTTGGCACACCAGGTTTTGAAAGCATAGGTGAAGATGTTTTCCTTTGAAGCTTAAAAGAATGTGGAGTGCCTGGTAAATCCCTAAGAGTTGAACCTAAGTGGCAACTACTTAATGAGTTGATTTTAATTGAAGTGGTGTGGCCCAATCAACTCAAACAATTGGCCTGTTACACTACTTAATTAGGCACACATGTGATTACCTAATCTGATTTCTACTCAATTATGTGTTTGGATGTGTGTACCGGATCCAAAGATCGGTTTACCTGTTGAGTTTGAAAATCAGATGAGGTTGTGTACCTCTGTGAGATTTTTTTTTATTTTCCTTTTAAATGTGGAGGTTGGGGCAGGTGTGGGTGTCAAACAACAAAACAATCTAACCTTAGAGTTTATAAGAACACCTAGGTTGATTGATGTTTGTGTTATTATGTGGTAAAATGAAATCTAATGGGTGGGAGGTGGGGGATAACATACAAAACCTTCCAGAGCACTTTACTCCAATCTACCACTTTTGCTCATCTCGAAAGAGTGCCTGCAATCACAATAAGAAAGGAGAGAAGTGAGGTAAATGATTTGTAAGTTAGAAAACACGAAAAAAAAATCAAAGAGCGTCGCCTCCCCGGCAACAGCTCCAAAATGTTGAATGTCGAGTTGCTACGCTAACATGTTTGGTTTTGAAAAAAATTGTCTTTGTAGTTTGAATGCGAAGAACTCATGCTCAACAAATAAAATTTATACCAGAATGGAAATCCCGGGTCGAACATAGGGAGGCTACGTCGATCTATATTCGCAATTATATTTTTTTTAGAATTTTTCTTGAAAAGTGAGGTGATGCAATTACAATGAAGCCATAACAACAATCAAACTAAACAAGAGGGAGAGAGAGAGAGGAAACATGCATTCAATAATTCAAAATATTTATACAATAAAACCAAATAAGAATTACACTAGAAAGTAGGAAAATTCTACATTAGAAAGTTGTAAAGAAGAATGGGAGAGAGAAGTTATCCTCCTCGACAATTGATTAGAGAATAAGCCGGATGAGATGCCGCCTGGATGAAGGAGGATGGAGTAGAAGAATGGGATCGAGGCAGGAGGAACGAGAACGGAGCAGCACGTCGTCGTCGTCGCTGGATCCGCTTCCGAAAGGGGGATGAAAATTTGACTTTATCTCACGAGGAGCATCCCGAGTGTGGGACAAGCTTCTCTTGAGCTTTAGAGAGGTAGAGAAGAGAAGGGATGAGAATTTCACGTGGAGGGGGTCTCCTTTTATAGTTGCAAGGAGTGGGGGCATTTTGGTCATTCAAATTTTAAGAACATTAATTCATGACCTTTTGTGACAGATAAAACCGTCGCTAAAGGTCCGAACGTGAGCATAGTGGGTGGTGCACACGTGCCCGCTCACTTGCCCATGTGTTCAACGCAAGCGCATGTCCAGCCGATCTTGCCATCGTGCCTCCGCCTGCTTGCGCTGCGCACCCCATCGCGTGCGATGCCGCGTCTTCGCTACGCGTCTAATAGCACGTGAGCACTATCGGGCGATCTGGGCCGTCCACAGCCGATCGAGCAGTCGCCTTTAATTGCACGCACGCCATAGATCACGAGTCGAACTCACGTCCTGTGAACGTCCAACGACTCGCGACCGCTGCGCTGCGCGGTGGAATGTGTCGTGCGGATGTTTTAAGGCATGCGCGTCCACAACCGTTGGATCAAGATCCAACGGCCCAGATCGTGCATTGGATCTTCTTTTGGAGAGGCAGTGGTGGTCTTGAGGGACGGTTGGACGGCTGAGATGGATCCATGTGGCGCCATCTTGGCCGTCCATCTTCTGGATGATGTAGATGGTGCCACAGTTGTCGGATTGAGTCGATTTTTGCACCGTTAGAATGCGATCGTCGATCCGAATCCATCCGTACGGTCGAATTTGTCGTTTAAAGTGTAGATTCACACCATCTTGGCCCTTGATCTTCTAGGGTTCCCCAGTCACTGTCTGATGCTACAGATGTCTGATTAGGGCGATCTTAGAGTCGTTGAACTCCAATCGTCGCCCTGATCACATCTGTATAGTTGGATCTTCGATCTGAGGCCCTGATAAAAGGTTTACCTTGTCCATGAACATAAAAGGAGACAATTAAACTCCATTTTATTCAAACTACTCTAAATGCAAGATGATGCATGTTATGCAATATTTATAGCATGCAATGCAATCCTATGCTTAAGAACATGCATAAATAGACATCTTAAGTAGTGTAAACATGTTTACATCACCTATTCTGAAAAATTCACTGGTAAGTTGAACTTGGACCTTTCTACACAAACACACAGGTGCTTTAACCACTGGGGTCAAAGAACCTCTGGGTAGCCTCTGAGGCCTTAGAAACCTTTGTTGCATACCCAAGGTTGAGCCTGGTCCGATCCATATCTTGGCTATACTTGAGTGCCTTAAGGCCTAGGGTTGCTATTTCAAACTGGTCTCTAGAGGAGTGGCACGATAAGGCATCCTGTTGAAAAATTTTGGCCTAGAGATCTGGTCTATTCCATAGGATTTTGCTAGGGAGTAGCAAAAGTTAGGCATGGGGGTATGATGGTAACACCATCATTTGTCATAACTGGACTAATTTATCCAAAATCTAGAGATAAATGCTCCTAATAATAATCAAAAGGGCATAATTCAGTTCTGTGCTGAATTTGAGAAAAAGAAGAGAAATTGAGTTAATTCTACTATTTTAACATGTAATTACAAATGCAGATTAACTAAGGTGTGAATCAGTGCCTAACATAATATCAAATGAACTTAAATTTCCAAGAACTAGGCTCGAACTGACTAAATCAAGGTTTTTTGAGAATTGAAGATTAATTTAATTTTTTTTTTAAACTGAAAGGAAAGCTATAATGCAATGATAGCAATTTGGGAGGGTATTTTATTGATAAAAAAAAAATAGGAAACAATGAAGATTTACATATCAGATCCCCATCTATATATGAGGGACCAGCACTCATTTACAATTTACTCACAGCATACCGATCTCTTCTAAAATAAACTCTCATTCCTCACCCTCCAAACACACCAAAGTGTTGCATCCATGCGTAGGTGTGATCTCCCAAAAATTAAAAAGCTATGGCACAGAGATTCCCATGGGGGAAGCAACTCCTGGCATGTTCTTCTCCAAATCACATCAGTAATCAAATAGGATGAAAAAATATGATTGATGTTGTCTGTGTGTAGTCCACACAAATGGCACTCGTGAAGAGCTGCACCCATCCTCTTGTGCCTCAGGTCACCTGTGATCAAGCCCTCCCTTCTGCAAAGCCAAAGGAAAATTTGTACCTTGAGGGTGATCTTTAAGAGCCAAATTTTTCTGTCAATGTGATCATTTTCCACATCTCTGCCATCCCCCATAATTCTATCATAAGCTCGCTGAGCCGTATAGAATCCATCCCAAGCATATCTATCTTCCACGACAGTTCTGGGTTTGAAATGTTCCAGCTTTGAAATCATCTTGAGTCTATCATCCCACAGTCTGGTACCCTCCCTGATGGAATCAGCCTCATTCAGTTGCCACCATGCAGCAGCTTCCAACCAGTAGCAGCTCACCGTACCATCTTTGTCCATTGCTGCTGAAAATACCCTCAAATAGGCTTCTTTTAATTAACCTAGCGAGGACCACTCTTCGCTCCAGAAATTGAATGATCTTCCATCTCCTAACACTGGCTGTAATAGATGCCAATTGCTCTTAAGAGCCTAGATCACTGACTGCCAGAACGATGAGGGATGTGAAGGATACAATCTTCTTAGCGCACTATTGGATTGACCATAGCTATCTTTGATTAGTTCAGTTCAAGGCCTCTCTTCCCTAGTCAGAATTTTTATTTCCCATTTGAGCAGTAAGGCTTCATTGAATTCCTTCAACGCTTTGATTCCCAGTCCACCTCTTTCCTTTGGTCATCAGAGTTGCTCCCATTTCAGTGGTTGCATGAATCTACCATCATGTTTGGCACCCTTCCAAAAGAACCTCTTTCGCATTAGATCAATGTGCTTCTAGATGGACTTTGAAGCTTTGAATAGGGAGAAGTAAAAGATGAGAATCGAGGTAATAACAAAATTTAGTAGGATGAGTCTACCACCCTTAGACAAAATCCTACTTTTCCACCCCTCCAATTTGACTGCAATCTTATCAAAAAGCATGTTCCAGTCGCATTTCTTCATTTCTGAGAATCTTAGGGGTAGCCCCAAATATCTAATGGGTAGGCTGGTACGTAGGGTCCCCAGGATAGTAGAGATAGCTTCTTGTTCTTGTTCATTCAAACCAAAACACACTAGATTGGACTTCTCCCTATTTAATTTCATACCTGACATGTCACCAAAAATGTTGACCATATGGCCAAGTGCATAGGCTTCATCCTCTGTTGCCTCTACAAAAAAGATCGTATCATCCGCATACTAGAGAATAGGGGCCATAACTCTCCTATTGGATAAAGAATATCCTCTTATAATACCCGCCTCAGATAGTTTACATGTGTATCTCGCCAGCCCATCAAGTGCAAGGTTAAAAACCAAAGGAGCTAAGGGGCAACCTTGCCTAACACCACACTGCGGCTGCATCCAAGCTCCACAAGGTTTCCCATTGATCAAGGGAGTGAAGGAAGAAGTTGTAATGCACCACTTCATCCATTTGATCCAAACGGGGAGGAATCCTCTTCTCTTAAAAACCTCCCACAAAAAGGGCCACAAAATAGAATCATATGCCTTTCGGAAATCAACTTTCCACATAAAGGCTTTACATTTCCTCTTGTGCCAACCACATACCATCTCTTGTGCCATGATAAAAGACTCTTATAGAGATCTATTTGGGAGGAAGGCTGACTGGACTGGATGAATCAAATCTTGCAAGATGAATCTTAGCCTATTTGCCAAAATCTTGCTCACCACCAAGTATATGGAGTTCGAGAGAGCTATGGGCCAAAAATCAAAGAACTTCTCTGCTCCTTGTATCTTTGGCAACAAGAAAAGAAAGGATCTATTTATCTTATCAAAGCTGGAATTGCCCCCCTCAAATTCCTTGATAACGTCCATCACCTCTTTACCCACCAAACCCAACATCTCCTTATAAAAGAAAACTTGGACACCATCAGGGATAGGAGAACCCTCATTATTCAGGTCATTAATGGCATCCATTGTTTCTTTTTTAGTTATGGTTGCCGCCAGTCTAGACGCATGCTCCTCAGAGACTCTAGGTGAGTCACTTGCTGCCATTCTCCATAGACCTCTACCAGCTGCCATTCTCCATAGACTCTCTAAAATAGGTGGTGGGGGGAAGGATGGAACCCAACCCTAGGGCGACAGGAGAGACGAGCACCGGTGATGATGGATGGACAACCTGGAGACCTCGGGCTTGGAGGCAGAAGGAAAGGAGAGCTCCTATGGCAACTAGAAGAAGGATGGCAGGTGAAAGTCAAGCCTATGGAGGCAAGCAGTGGAGCACCAAGGAAATTGTGTTTTTGGTGTTGTCGGTGAGGGATATGGCAGTGGTGTGCCGCTATCCCCTAGTCTATCTAGCATGTGGGGGGCATGGCCATAAATGAGACTCTTACACGGCTAACCCTGGCTGGCATAGGGGAAGGACTGATCTGCACAATAGGGCAACGAAACCTGGTGTGCCGCTACCTCCACCTCCGCCTCCACATACATATGGGGGACATATGGTGGATGTGGAAATCCCTATGAGTGAAGACATCAAGGAGGCTAAGGTTGTGCTAAGAGGGGCTTTAGTCGGAGAGGTGATGACAGGCAATCCTTCCCTAGAGAAGATCCAACATATGGTAAGCTCTTTATCCTTGTTGACGGGTAGTTGAAAGATTGCATTGCTTTCCCCTATGCGTTTTGTGCTTTTTGGTCTGGGGATGATTGACGTCGAACGTTTGCGATTTCATTTGAGTGCATTTGATGGATTGATGGTGATTTGGAGTTGGTCTTACCCTTTGACGGCTCCTTGCCTGAGCGACCACCCCAGAGAGCCGATTCCAGATCGAGGAAACTGGGAATTAGGGGCCTACCTCTACATCTGAGATCAAAAGAGGTGGTGACAGCCATGATAGCTGGATTTGCTACAGTGGCCAAAGATGCTGAGATTGGGCTACTGGAAGGGGATGGACGGGTGTTAAATGTTCTTATTGATGTTTTCAAGATAGGGTCTCTACCAGAGAAGCTTATTCTCCGCTATAAGGGGAGTTCTTCGATGTTGAATTTGTGTTTCTCAATGGGTGTTACTGATGAGGGTTTTGTTTAGAACAAACCATCTTATGCGAAGGTTGTGAATGATGAGGTAGCCTCGCAACAGCTAGGCCGAGCGACACCTGATGAAGCACCTGAGCATAAAAAATGCAAGGACCACCACCACCTAGAAGAGAAGGAGGAAGGAATGGAAATGGCACCTATAGAGGTTGCTATGATAGGAGATTTGGCTATTGTTAAACAAGCGGCCAAGACATCTAACCTACGGGTACTGTAGGAGATCTCCACCAATTCAATGAATCTGCAGCCCAACTTGTCAACAACAGAGGGATTGAAATTTGGTGTAGGGTCATCATCCAAGAAGGGTGTGGGAAGATCTCCATATAAGCTCAGGCATAGGAGACAAACACCACATTGAAACTAGATAAAGATGCCATTGCAGCTATTATGAGGGTTGGCAAAGCCTAGAACTCTAGGAAGGGGCAAAGCCCCCAAAATGCATAATGAGGATCCTCACTTTGAACATGCGTGAGCTACACAGCAAAAGCTGGAGGGCTTCTCTCTTGAGATATCTAAGGGAATGGGAAATAGATAGTGCTATCATTCAAAAGACACACATTGAGAGTGCGGAAGATAGAGCCTGGGCTGATCTGAAGAATGGGGATGTGGCTGATTGTGTGCTACTTGATTAACATGGCAGATCAGAGGGTATTGCTTTGTAGTGGAGGAAAAATGTTCTGCAAATGCTAGAGGTCTTTAAAGGTCAACATATGTTGACCTATAAATATAAACGAAACCAGGGGGAAGTGAAATATACATCACCGGGGTCTACGATCCTTGTGATGCCTCTACAAGATAGGAGATGTGGGAGGATTGGAATGCAGCTGCAGATTGTGTCAATGGGGCTGCATGGCTTGTGGGTGGAGACTTTAATTGTGTGTTGATGAGGAGGGATAGACCAAGTGGCATGGTGGACAGTGCATGCATTGGATTCCAACTGACGATTTAGACAATTGGCTTGAGTAAATACCCTTCCACTAGAACTGAATTCACTTGGAGAAATGGCAATGGCCTCATGTCAAAAATTGATAGATTCTTTGGTGATACTGGGCTATTGGACAGTTTTCATTTGTCCCCTGTGTCAGGGTAGGAGCGCCCCTTCTCTGATCGCACTCCCCTTGTCTAGGACAGTGGAGGGCAAGTACACACTGGTTCTTATTTCAATTTTAGGAGATCTTGGTTGAGGAAACCGGGATTCTGGGAGATGCTTGAAGTATGGTGGAGGGCTAAACTTGTAGATGGGTCAGCCACTATTAAACTTGCATCCAAGCTAGTGGCTATACGCATAATGCTAAAAGAATATGGGGCTGTAGTGTCCAATATGAGACATCAGAGGAACCTTGAAGCATTTTTGGAAATAAAAAGCCTTGATACAAAAAAGGCAAATAGTCCTTTAACTGACCAGGGACATGATGATCAAAGAATGTGGCAGGGTATGGTGGTGGAGGAGGATTTAAAATAGGAGATGGATTGGAGGGAACGCTCCAGGCAACTTTGGCTTAAAGAAGGGGACGCCAACACCAAGTTCTTCCATTTGGTTGCTAGCTCTCATAGAAGAATCAATTTAATTTCCTCCATAACAATTGATGGTCAGAGAATCTCCTTCATGCCAGCCATTAGAGCTGAGGCCATTAAATATTTTGAAGATTAATTTAATAAAAAAACTAAAAATCCTAATTACAATCGTACTTCAATTGACAAGGTTCTGGTGGAAACAAATATAATCTAAACCTCCTAAAAATCATTGAAAAATATTCTATGAGGTGTGGACTTTCACTTTTACAAAAGGAACCCATTTTGACCAAAAATAGAGACCAAGATGGAAAATTGCTTCATTTTGGGTTAAAGTGTAAATTGCCCAACCAAACTTCGTCAAATCTCAAATTTGAGGTCACAATTAGATTTTTTGGGTCAAAATTAAGTTACCCCTAAATTTTGGACCCAATTAGAGTCCATCTTGACCTAGGTTGCATTTTAGCCCATTTATCTCTATTTATTGCATAAACCCCCTTACATTTCAAAAATCCTTGCACTTCAATCCCCGGTTGACATCACGAGGACGTTAGTTGGTCATCTTATTCATTAAGTAGCGGATTCACAGCATCAAAAGCACCCAAAATGTCAACTTTTGCTTGAAGAATTGATTGAGCAAATCCCAATCAAATCCCACCCTTGCCGGAGAGAGATTGATCTCAAGAGCAATCCCACCAAACTTGGTGGGATTGCTCTTGAGATCAATCTCTCTCCGGCAAGCATCTTTTCAAGCTCCAATTTGGAGCCAATCCTCGTCGGCGAGCAAATTTTTGCAAGACTCAAAAGTTGACCAAATCGCTAACCAAACTTGCAAATCTTGGCTTAATTGATGAGGGATACAACTCTATATACGGGACTTGACATTCCTAAGTCCAAAAGTGTGCTCAATTGGCTGGAATTCCCTCCCCTCTTCTTCTTCCACGTCGGTGAACGATGCGCCACCGGAGCCCTTTCTCCCCACTTCCTCGCCCTTTGCAACATATAATAGGCAGAGGGTGTTTCTTCCTCTTCCTTCCATGGAGCTTCCCACAAAGCTTTAAACCTTAACTCCCCTTCTTCGGCTCTGGCCAACAACCCATCTTCTTCCTCATCGATGCACCTCCGGTGACGCTCTCCCCCCTTCTCTTAAAATTACTTTAGGGCTTTTCTTCTCTCATCTTCAATTAGGTTTTGGGAGCTTTAGAGATCCATCTACCCACTCTTTCTCCCTCTCTGACTTCTCTGACGACCACCACCATCACCCTCACCGACTGACCTCCTCTGACTTCCCTTTACCCAATTGGTTTGGGCAAAAGCTTCCCCTTACCCTCATAAAGCTTTTGCCTAAACCAATTTGTCCATACAACGCCTCCACCATCATCCACCATTCACATCGGTGAGCTTCTTTGAAGCTCAACAGCTACACACATTCACTCACCCTTGCTTTCAATTATCATAGGGTTTTACTCTAGCATAGCTCACCAGGGCTTCTTGTGTGCTTAATTGGGCCAAAAGGCCGTGTTTCCACGTGTAGGTGCTTCACCAGATTGGGTTCCTTCCCCGATGATGAACAGGCACATCCGACGAGAACACGACAAGAGAACCTTCTTCCTCACTGCGAAACACCTTAGGCAAGACATCTAGGTCGTCGATTACCAATCCCATGGCCAATCATAGTTCAATCCAACAATAGCTCCATCAGCAAAGAGACAAAGGAAAAGTCCCACCTCATGAAGGAAGGCGACTCGAAACTATGCTTATAAGGAAACTTGCATCCTAAAGTATCGCTCAGATACTCAGGGGGTTGGGTCCCCACTATACATGCTCACACACACCCGCACACATGTGGGTGAAAGAGCGATTCTTATTTTCAATAAAAATTTTAACATAAAATGTCGCATCGTTGTATGGAGTCGCGTGGTAGAAAATCTCTTTTCAATGCATTTAATATTCAAAATCTAACCACGAAAATAGTTTGGTTGTCTCCACAGGGAGGAATTAGCCTATTAAACTAGTGGATGGTGTCTCATTTATTCGGGAAACTCAGCAGGTGTGCATGCTAATTCGTTCAATTCTTTTTCAACATAAGTCATCATTTTATGTAATTAATCAAGAATATACGTGCGCACATACAAAATCACCACCATGGAAATACGTGAATTGTGATCTTGGTACTGACAAACAATGTAAATATTAATTCCCAATAATAGATTCCTTGTTTGTTGTATGCAATGTGACATATTCTATAGAATTCATGAGAGGTACTCAACCATAAGTAATTTATATAGAATAGAGGGATATTCATGCAATTGTTACCTAAAGAAGTATCATAGTAAATATTGCCTTATGCTCCAAAAAATTAATCCTTCGAAAGTTTAAATGTAAACAATACCAAGCATCGTAGAGAGAGCACTTGACAACAAGAAGAAGAGATGCATGTGAAAATGAAAGAAAGAGGAGGGCATGAGAGCAAGTTCCCCTCAATATTTCCTTTAAAATATCAAAACAACTCTTCATAATGGCATCGAATGAAAATTTAATGCCCATTGTACTATTGCAAAATAGGGGAGATGGAAGGAGAGCTCACACAAGTCGAGGAGAGGCCTACCGACTGCGATCTTTGACGGAGGAGATCGGCAGGTGAAGGCGATCTCACGGGAGGTGACGGCACGGAGGATGGCCATTGGACATGGCCATTGGAGTGGTGGGGTACTTGACGATGTTGGATACTCGACATGAGGGTGAAACAGTAGGGGACGGCTACGAGGGCGTCGGTGCAAATGAGGGGGAGCAGGGCATCGCACAGGTGGTGGAATGACAGCTAGAGGTGGTGTGGGATGAGCGGTGGTGATGGTGGGATGTTGGGTTTCTTCGGAGGTTGCAGGTAGAGAAGAAGAAAAAGAAAAGGAAGATGAAGATGAGCAGTGGATGGTGGTGGGTTGTGGTGATGGCATTGAGGCGAGTGGAGGAGAGGTGATGCCGACGTCGATGGTGTTGGTGGCGGTGGTGTTTGTGATTGTGTGGGGGGGGCTACTGTAGTGAGGGGTTAGCGGTGGGGATGGTGGTCTACGGCGAGGGGATGATGGGTTGATGATGGCTATGCGTGCTGCTATGGAGGAGATGGTGGCGATGGATGCACGCTGTCATCGTGCACAGGAGGTTGAGCGCGGGCGAAGGTGGAGCCTGCTTCATATCACGATACACTCCAAGTCCATGGTGTGCACATGAGGAGCACGGTGGAGAGCAAGGAAGATCCCCCCAGCAGAAAGATAATAGAGCCACAGAGGGAAGGATCCTTTATCCTTCTCTAGATTCGGAACCTCCACCTCTCCCTTCGCAAGCGTAACTACTGGATTTGAAAGCTGACGGAGGGAGCGGCATGACTGCGCAACAATCATAAGTTCTAAAATGCCTAAATTATATAGATTTCTAGCACAGTTATAAATATTGCATTCATTTCATGCATAGTTTGCATTTGCATCATATTTAGTTACTTATTAATAAATAATGTGTTTTATGGACCTAATTATGTTATAATGTCTTATCTTGTGATTGATTGCACGTCTATATCAGAATAATAAATAAAAAAAAGGACAAAGAAATAAGATGGAGGAAATGAGAAGAAAGATTTAAAAAACTAAAGAATAGAAGAAGTAAAGGGAGAAGAGAGGAAAAGGGATAAACCCATGAACCCATCCACCACCAAATAGATCTATTCCTAAACCCACCTAATTAAGCCCCAAGTCAAATTTTCTTTCTTAGTCTTAATTTCCCTATTATAAACCCACTTAGATCCTAATTAGACCCCACCTATTCCTAACGTTAGACACCCTAGGAAACCTATTTAGAGATCCCCTAAACTCATATACACATACATATCCATCTAGGTAACTTAAATACATACCCACACATATCCATTCAAACTACCTATACCCATGCACATCAACACATACACATGCATGCAACACCAAATACTCTCGTACGTCCAAAACCCACTCACCAAAGCAAAACCCATGGACGTCCGTTATTCCCTCAAAATCCTAATCCATGCAACAATCCCACGCACACACAATCACGTACGCACACATATCTTTTTCTAGGAAACCTATTTTTAAATCCTATTTTCCCGGTCGAAGCCACTCTCATATTTCCATTTTATCCCATCACCAACAAAATCCAGGTACGTTGCCCACCCAACATCCACCGAAACTAGTCCCCCTTCCACCCACGTCACCTCTCATTTATCCTCTTATTATTAGAAGAAAAAAAAATCGAAATCCCAACAACATCGGAAAACCCCCCTTATCCCATGCAAACTTCCCAACGTCCTAACCCTCTCCCTCAATTATTTAATCCCTCTCCATCGAAAAAAATCAAGAGAAGAAAAGAGGCCACCGAATCCCGTCTCCCATCCGTCCTCTTCCTCCTCTCCTCTCTCCGACTCTCCATCATCTCCGACCTCCACTCCATCTCCCTCCATCAGCCACCAAGGCTATCCTTGGTAGACCGTTGCTGCTTCGCTATGCATTCCAAAGGCCACCACTCCTTGGTGTCCTCTTTCTATAGATATAATTTTTCTCATTAGTTTTATTTCTAGTATATTTAGTTCTTGTGATTCAAGTATTTTTTTTATTCAACTTGATGTGAAATCATTATATGATATCTATAAAGTTGGTGTGCGACAAATATCTCCTGCTATTTCTATTTAGTATCTAGTTAGAGTAGATCTTTATATCCACAAATCAAAATTTACAAAACAAAAAATTGAAAAAAAAATATATTCATATTGCCGCACCAATCCATGTTAACGACTCACACGGTTTTTGGAACTCACTCAACAGTACCAACATAATGGAAATCATGGAAACCAAGATGTACATATTTACATTTTATATCTCCTTAACGAGTGCACTCATCATCCACAAAAATTAGAGAACGAGTGAGATTAATATTCGCGAGTTGGAGATTGGATTACGCATTTAGGAGTCGTGAGTCTAGTTAGTTTATCGATTTCAATTTCGTATTTTCTGCCTCCCTAAGTTCGACTTCGACTTACCAAGTTTCGTTATATTTTATTTGTCAACATGTTTCGCACTATACTACGATAAATCATCTTTTAAAATGCGATTTACGCGCCGAACATAGCGGTGATGGATAATTATGGGCATACCCTCTTTCAAATGCTAATTATATTCATATCGGACCACCTATTATTTTTTCTCTCTACATGCACATATCAAATAAAGAGCATAAATGTATATATTAGAATGCAAAATAGATACAAAAATATTTGTAAGTTAAGATTAATTACTAAAGTTAAGCCATCAAACTATAAGGAAATGTATTCTATATGTACTTAAGCCAAACAAATGTCCAACAAATTAGACTTATCAGAGGGCGTGAGCCTGATTTGGGTCAATTTTGGACCAGGATTGGGTTGAACCTTAGACCAAGTTTTGGCCTTTGGCTTTGGCTATGAAGGGCCGATTCTTTGGCCTGAAATTTGACTAAGTGTTGAGGCTTTACTTCAGTTGAAAACAACATTTTTTTTGCCTTGACATTCTCTATTCTTTTTGAGTTTGATAGTGATATTGATTGAGTAATCTTTTTCTTTTTGCATCAAACTCTTGTGCCTCATTTCATACTTGTTTGATTAGTGGTTAAATTGAAATTAATTGCTCTCTGAGACGACTTCGAACTCAAAATTCGAGATATAAATTTAAGTGTTGATTTACTTTAGTCGCTATACTATGACGTATTTTTTAAACTCAACGAAAGTGCGTTGGCACTTATCCTTAAGGTTGAAGGAGACCATCTTCATCAGAAGGATTTTCCGATTTTGATTCCGCAGACCTAAAGTCTATAATAGATTTCTTAGATCCTCAATGTGTTGAAATGGATCCTCGGATGTGTGTTCGTGAAAGTGTGGGATAAGACTAATGATATTCAATTTTAGCTCAGGGTCATTTTCCCCTATGGGAATCCTAACATTCGACTCCACCTATGCATTAGAGGGATTGTAATAATCTCTAAGCAAGGGCCTAGGTGGAGGATGCGGAACGAAACCAAGACTCACCTCAGGTCGACGAGCCTAGAGATTCTGGAGAGCAACCATCAACAGATTGATCAAACAATTCTGCTTGAGCATTTGGATGTTCTAGTTTAGGAGCACCACATGGATATCAAAAGGCAGCATATCCTCTTAACCAGAAGAGAGAATCTTGGGATTCTGCGACTGATCCATAGAATCAAATGCATAAAAGGCAAAAAAAGTAGACAGGATAGAGTGCTGCACAAGAGAAGTAGGTCTAGGTAGATCTATCTACGAAGGGACAAGGAGTAGTCTTAGAGATCGCCTCCCGTACATAAACAGAAAAAATGTGCAAAGGCACACTCACGCCACTGCAAAAAACAGCAGCAAGCAAAACCCATATACAGTGAACGAAAGTGGGTTTTCTTCTTTTCAAAGGAAAAGAAGTCCTAGAATATGCTGAAAATATGTGAAGATGCAAACAGATTGTATATCAATACAATTACATGTCCTATGTGTCTACGTACTGCATATCCTATAAGCTTAAAAGTCGAAGGTCTAGGATCGAGACCACTCACTACAGCCTCCCCGAGGCTTTAGAAGTGAGACAAACTTGTTGATCATTGACAAGGCCCTAAGAGGTGAAAAGAGGAGAGGTAGAAGGATAGGCTTGTGTAACTCTAGTGTGATTGTGATGTGTACAATAACATGAAACAGATAATAATGAAAAACCCACACACAATTCTGCATTCAATATATGACACAAGTTTTAAGAATTCCTCTTTTTAGTATATGCTTTTCTAAATAGAAAGAAGTAAAATGTGTTCACTTTTTATGAATTCAAACAAATTATGGTTTTGGTTTTAGGATTTGAAGATAGGGATCTATGTGGGATTTTGTGTATCTATCACCACAAAAAGCAATTCCCATATACAGAAATCTAGCAAGAATAATGCACTCCTAGGAGTGTATACCTAGGCACACTGCTGGTCAGAAATGATGTATTGTTTTTTAATATCTCTACCTAAATGCATCAAGCAAACTACACTAAAGACTAAGTAAAGAGTATCTCACAGCATATGTGCAGGAGATACTGTGGGAATATACAGTGAGAAAAACCCATCCTCTTCCTGAGAATACCTAAAAAGATATCCCTGAAAGAAGACAAAACAAAACACAATAAGCTAGAAATGAATGATATAAAAACAAGAATAATTTAAATGACAATGGTGAATTTAAATTATGTGAGTTGCCTCTCAGCAGCGGTGCCATTAAATAATATGCAAATTCCCAACACAGTTAGTTAAGGTTATTAATCTTAATTAATCATTCTAAAAATGATACTTAAGATACCTTAATTAATTGTCGTTGTTAATTACAGTATAGGGTGCAAGATAACTTAACATTTAGAAAATTACTTTTAACTAGTTGAGTCCAGGTCATTCATAAGGAGGCTTAATTACACTAATCGATCGCCATTTATTCTAAGTTAACCTTTATTTTTAGCTACTCAAGTTAATTAGTACTCTACATAACTTATTTACTTACTATACTACTATTACTTAACTAAATAGCTTATATTACTCTACAATAGATTACTATGCTAATATTAGTACTTAATTAAACTAACACTTAATTAATAGCTTAATCAACTAATACTTACTCTGATATGTTAACCACATGAATAATTACATAAAAGTGATCATTAATAACATGGCAATTATTCCATATACAAGAGTGGACGGAAAGAAATGATATTGCATTGAATTATAGAAAGAAAATTACAAAATAATGTTGTTTTGAAACAACACATTAAAGCTCAATTTACAACTTAGTCATTTATATGATTTATCACTAATCACATATGCCTCTCTTCTCAGCCTTCACAATTAACCAATTTCACAAGCTCTGGCCTCAACACTTATGCTTAAAAGGAGCCCAAGTACACAAAAATTTTTATTTGGCAGGCCCAACCTTTTCATGGAATCAACAGCCCATTGGGTCAGATCAACCATTACTAGAGCTGGACCCATAGTTTGATTATTAATCATATTTTTGTATAATTTTGGGCCCATTTATGCCCACAATAACCTTACTGGGCTCCCAGACTACACCTACACAAGAGCACACATGCATGCACTGATGGGAACATCATCATAAGCTTAGCTAGCCACTTTTAGTCAGGATTGAAGAATAAATGCTCCTACATAACCATCTAAGTGTTATACCTTCGCATCATTCTATTTTGAGAAGAGAACAGGAAACTAGGGTTAATTCTATAATTTTAACAGCATACCATGAACACAGAATAACCAAGGGGTTTGTCAGGGGTAAACTGAAGGTCAAATGAGCAATAAAGACTAATAAGTGGGTCCATGCAAACAGAAATGGGAATTCACGTATTTCGAGAACCAAAACAACACCCAAAATCCTAATTTCAGATCCGCTTAAATTACAGATATTTTAGTTAGGATAAAATTCATCTAATTCTGCTAAAATTCATAGAAAAGTATTCCTTTAGGTTTGGTATCATTGATTTGACCATTTGAACCTATTTTGACCTTAAATAGAGTCACAAATAGATTTCTACCCTAATTTGGGTTTCTACATAAATTTCCCAATCAAACTTGGTCAAAACTAAAATCTTAATTTATCATCAGATTTCTTAGGTCAAAATTAGATTTCTAATAAAATTTGGGCCCAATTAGAGTCCATCTTTGTCTTATTTGCATTTTAGTCCATTGAAACTATGCTCCTCTCAATTAAGCCCCTAACTTTTGAAATATTTGCAATCAGGTACCTAACTTTGTCATCATTTTTTCAAAAAGGTCTCTAATGTCATTGGTGTGAATGAATCTCATCCACCAAGATTCGAGCAAGGTTTCCTTGCTCGATACTAAACCAAATCCTCCCAAAATTGGAAGGGAGAATCTTTGGGAGATCTTCTATCGATTAGACCAGATCTTGGACCTTGATTTGCTCTAGAAAGCTCATGTGAATGCTTGCAATCTCAGGGATCCTTTTACCTAAATTTGGGAATTCGCCAAGCCTCCTACCTTGCTTGGAACACCTTCTGAGGTCATTAAATAGGACCATCTTGAGAAACCAGACTCCTTAGCGAGTTTTTGATCAAGAAAACCCTCTCTTCCTTTTCTCCGACCATCTGCACCTTCATCTCTGATGAGCCTCTCCGTCCTCTTCGTTGAGCTGGCCAACGGTCAAATTGACTGGCCCAACATCCTCCCCTCTTCCTCGCGACCGTCACTGGCCAAAGCGCAGCCGCTTTCCCCCTCTCCTTCCTCGCCGCCGTGTCATTAGACTTCACCACCTTCTTTGACTCCAGCCCATCACAACCGGTCACCCTCGACCATTCTCCCTCTCCCTAAGTTCCTTAAACTCTCTCTCTCCCTCGATCATCTCTACGCCTTCAGAACCTCATTTCAATTGCCGCTACACCTCTGACCCCATCGCATCCTCCGCTCTGGCCAAGCCTCCAACACAGCCCTCCTCTTGTCACAGACCACCAAATTGCTCACTACCACTCCCAAAACCACTACCACACCTCCACGATGAAAACCCTTCTTCCTATTTCATAATTCGCGCCCTCGATACCTCCATCAAACTTGACCTCCTCCGCCCACCTCCTCGACTCCACCAGGACACCACACGCCCCCTCCCCGCACGCAACACCCACCAACACGTTCACCTCTTCCAGGTGAAGCTTTTGAGCTTCTTTGGCAAGGCCAAAAGGTCATATTCTCCTTTTCAAGTGTTTGACGAACGTCCACCACTGTGACCTTCTTCTCCGACCTCCGCTGCAGTGCTTCGGCCGTGTTCTTTGTTGCTGCCACCCCCAGGTGCTGCAAATCATCCCCAGAAGTCTTCCCAGACCCACAATTGAAGCTGCAAGGGTCGCCTTCCATCCCAATTGGAGCCTTCACCTCTTGCAGATTGCACGCGAAGAAGCCTTGGTGGTTTAGTACAAATCGTAGACTTAGGAGTGTGCAACTATAGACAAAAGGAAAAAGTTCTTACAGCTTTTCGCCTCAGCATGCACAGGGGGTGATGTCCCTGCTCATGTGTGTGCATATGTATGCCTTCGCCCGCAGTCATGCCACATCGGTCTGGGCTGATCCATTTACCCGGTTACCTAGGTCTGGTCTGTTTTGAGCTGGGAAGAAAGGAAAGAGAATCAAAGAGAGAAGGGGTGGGTTTGCTGCCTTGGGATTCAAGCCCTCTCCCTCTCTCAACACTTAGCCTCTGCGGGCTCTGTGTGAAGCCCGTGAGCCTTCGCTATTGCTGCTGTGCCTCTTCTGAGGCTTAATGGAGAGAAGCCCTTTTGCTTCTTCTGTGGTGCTGTGCCTCTTCTGATAAGGTGTTTGATGCCTTGTTCTATCGTCTAAGACATTTTGCTAGTTACTGTAGGAATATTTAAGTACTTGACCGACGTGGCTTAATGGTTGTGGTTTACAGTTCATTTATTTGAATATTTGTGTGCCTAAACTTAAAGGGTTAATTTGGTAATTCAAATCACCATTTTAACCCAATCTTTTTGCACTGATACTCTATTCTTCATTGAAATATCATTCTGAGCATTTTATTGATTTCAATTGCATATATACTTCTTGTTAAATTGTGATTGGTGAATTAAATTGCACAATTGCTCCCTGCGAACGATCTCGGACTCCTTTTCGAATCTAAGTTTTATAAATTTAAGTATTTTACGCTTTTGTTGACTATACTGCATGTGCATTTCCTATTCATCGACGATATCACACAAACATGCACACACACCCAAATGCACATAATTTGTGCCCTGCGTTAATGACCAAACAAGCCATGCGTGCAATTCCTTTTATATGCATGCATCGCTTCACCCATTTCTGAGGTGGGATTAAGTTGAGCTCCTTTCTCCTTCAACGCTTGCTGTGCTCCACTCCAACTTACAACATGGATTTCTCTTAGTTCAGAACTCCAAACCAAGCGAATAAGAGCTCGATCGAAAACTCTATGGATCTATTATTGGTTGTTGGTGTTAATTTGATCTTTGGATTAGATTTGATCCTCAAATTGAAGGCTTAAACTTGGCTTGGTGCCATAAACACTCATCAGCAACTCCTAACAGTCAACCTTTAACATACTAACCTATGCTCTCTCTTGCATGCACCTAAAGCATTACTCAAATGCCTGGGACAATTGCACAGCTTTTGGGGGTAGAATGGAGGGTCTAAAGAACTTCAGAATCTCAATGAAGCTTCCTAGCTACCATTGTTCATCAGAGAAGGTCTGACTAGAATCAAATGGGACAATCCAAAAGATCAAAGCTTCAAGAGTTATTCTAAACCACTTTAGGAAATCAAGATTTATTGATCTGAGCTAGAGTTAGCTCGGAATCTCGCCCAGAGGTCTATGAAGCTCACTGAAGGAGACATGGAACCCAAACTCGAAAGAACTAATTTTAGATCTAAATCAACCTAGAAATTCACCAAAATTGATCTAAATGGGTTCCTAACAACCTAAGGAGTAAGATTCAACTCCTAAAACTAATCACTAGTCAGAGTTGACCAGATCAAGCTCAAAAGTTGACTTAAAGTTCTATAGGGATTTTGCTTCAACTACCCAAATCAACTCAAATTCACTTAAGGACTTAATAGATCCTTCAAGATTCGAAATTGATCCATCAGACTCTACTTTCAAACCTTCCACCTAGACACAAAAGTGAATTTTTTCACTAGAATGATCTAAAGGTCTAACTTAATCAAAGGCTATTCTAGGCTTACAATGATCTATGGATGCTTGTAGAGCTATTTCAAAGCTCAGAGAGTAAGAGAATGTTCATATTCAAATCTATCGGAGTTGGAGAAGACAATTCTAATTAGAAAGATATAATCAATAAAATGCATATTAAATGAGTGGAAATTGATCACTATACTCTAAATAGCATATTTGGGGCTTCTTAAAGAGTTCTAAAGCATGTATCTCAATATAGACATCATCGGAGCTCACCAGAGCTCTGGTGATGCTTAGGAGTAGAGATCAGATATTAAATCTCCATGGATTTTCTCTAGAAAAACATCAAAAGACTCTTGATAATCTTAGGATCATCATGAGTACATCAATTGCATCAATTGATCATTGGATAATAGAATTAAACAAGAAATCTTCGAGAAACTCATCCTGAATACGAAAAAACTCAGAAGAGGCTGTCTCACTCAATTGATTGAAGTATTTTAATTCAAAAGTGAATGTGAAGGTGTATAGATGTTTAATTAGGTGAAAGAACTCCTCTGAGTTCTCTATTGGAAGCGAGCTCAGAAGTTGAAGAGGAATTAGTCATTTCTAATCTAGGTGATAATTGACTCAATTATAAGGTGGATTGGGGTGCTAATGGTGTATGGAAGTGATGGAAGGCCCTAATTGGATGTGAAATAGGTCCGAGTTCTTCACATAGACAACAGAGATGCTCAGTTGCATGTGTCATGGATTAGGCAGATTAAGCGATAGATCATGAAATTAAAGACATAGAAATGATTGTGGAAAGGAAAAGAGTGTGATCTATGTGAGATAAAAGTAAAAGAGTTATCTAGATAAGCTTGACATGGCTTGCTGGAGGTTAGGAAGAAGGAAGCTATAACAAGCAATAGGGGAACTAATTACTCTAACTAACTACTCTAATCTACTCTACTCTAAACTACAAAGCTAACACTATTGTTACCTAGAAGAATAGGGGTAAACAATCTCTGTCGAGGTTCGTCGGAGGAAGAAATAGAAGATGAGACAGAAACTCTAGCAGAGATGAATAAGGTGGAAGAATAGGAAGCAGTGGCAATGTAGCAGTGCCCAAAGATGCGGTGGAGGACGACGGAGAGGAAGAAGCGATCGAGCTCCTCAGAGAAGACCAGAGGAAGAGGGTGGAAGTCACTGGAGTAGTAAAGAATATCCTATCACAACTTGATTTGGGGAAGGGGGAAGGGAGTTGCTAATGTAGATCAAAGGTGTGGAGCTCTATTTATAGGTGGTGAGGAAGGTTTAGAGGTAGGAATTTAGATAACAACAAGTCCAGATCCATGGGGATCATGGTCTTCCTCTTCGGCGATGGTGAGTTCATCGTGCTAGAGGTTGTTGAGATTAGGGGGATCCTGACAGTTGGATGAAAAGATCTCGGTGAACATAATCATGGCGGTAACTCTAGTGGCTATGCAATGCCAGATGGAAGATGATCTAAGTAGTGTACTCCCCGAAGTTCAAGGACCATCCGTGGAAATGAAGTGGATGAGGAAGAAGATGTACATAGGGATCTCATTACAAATATAAAAGGACCTAAAAAAGGAAAGGACTCAATTGATATGAAAGATAGGGGCATAAATGCGAACAGTGGTGATATAAACACATCTATTTAGGTTAAAATGCCTATTTATGCATGTTCGTAGGTGATGAGAACCTCATCATGAGCCATAACTAGCTCATTTTGACCTAATACAAAGGATAAAAGCTCCTACATATCTCAAGGAAAGGCTTAACTCAGAGGATTCTGAGTTTGAGAAGAAAACAAGTCATAAGGGGTAAAAATGTAACTTTACCAGTATAATCTGCATACAGGGTAATTCAGGGCCCAAACATAGGTCAAAGCAGCTTAATAAGAATAAAAGTGGGATGAGATGATCTAGCAAGGGCTACAGCACTTCCAAGAAACTAAATGATAATCTGTAACCCTAAAACAACCCACTTCAATTCACGAGGTTCGAGGCAAAGTAAAAATAGAATAAACCCTCTAAAATTCATAGAAAAATAATCTCTAGGGTTTAGAACCTTCAATTTGGCCTTCAGAACCCATTTTGACCTACATTGAGAACCATGCCCAATTAATAACTTAATTTGGGTTTTTGCATAAATTGACCGATCAAACAAGGTTTAATATAGAAATGAAATTCACCATCAGATTCCTTAGGTCCTAATTAATCATGTATAAAAACTTGAGCCTAAGAAGAAACCTCCTTGACCGACTTTACACTTTGGTCCTCATATATTTACTTTTTGGCCCTCAACTTCTGAACCATCGCATTTTGGCCCCTAACTCTCCTTCGTTCTTCGCATTCAGGTCCCCCCTGCAAAACCTGCCAGCACCATGCTCCGGCGACCTTGCGCGGAGCATGGCGCCGCGCAGGGTGAGGGGGGAAGCCTGGCAAGTAAACCGGGGGTGCCCTGCGTCGTCAACCGTCGCAGGGACACCCCCCTGGTCGCTGTAGCCCACCATACCGGCCGTGCGAACGCACGGACGGTATGGGTTTTCGTTTCCGGCCATCCTCCAGCGAGGGAGACACGTCGTCTCCCTCCGCCTTCCTCCCTGTTTTGATCCCTATAAATACCCCCCATTGCTTCACCGACCGGGGCAGCTCGGGTCTGACGGAGAAAACCCCCAACTTTCCTCTCTTCTCTCTCCGGCAGACGCTCACCAGCTCCGGCGGTTCCTCCCCCTTCTCCTCTTCGCTCTGCCGCAATACCAGCAGCAGAGACTTCCTCCCCTGCTCTTCCCACGCCACGCCGCACCCAGCTGGCGCCTCTCCGACTCTCTGCTCGCCGCCGCCCCTTTCCCTGAGCATCGTCTTCTCCGGCGACAGTCGATACGACTGTCGCCCTGCTGCTCCCCCTTCGTCCCTGCAAGTAAGCTAGAACTACTTCCCTTCTTCTCCTCTTTCTTTCCCCGCTTTCAATTTGTTCAATTAAGCCCTCGACCGACCCTGACCATCGTCACCCCCTTCGTCTCCGGCCACCCTCCGGCGAGATGCTCCCATCGCTCCACAGCCTCACACACCTCGCCGACCCTCACCGAACCTCCGCCTCATCACACTGAGCACCCCCCACCCCTCCACTGCCACTCCACACCTCTGTAACGTTCCCCCGAACAAACCCATTCCTCCGGTTGCAGTCCAACCTAGGGCTGCCGCCAGACACCACCTTGCGGCTTGCCGCGCAGCTCCACACCTTCGCCGTGCCACGGCGAAGGTTCCCTAGTGGTTTGATCAGGCCGAGAGGCCATATTCGTGTCCGACAGGTTTTGAGGTTCGACCGCCATTAACGCACATTGAAGCAGCTTCTCCCGCGCTCCAGGCTTGAGGACTCCAGGTCTCCAGCTGCTGCGGATTACGGGGAGTCTTGCGAAGGCAGCCAGCCAGCAACCGACGCAAATCGAAGCCGCAGCTGCAGAAGCTAGGCCGCGGTCTCCCAGCAGGCGCACGCGAGGAGAGGCCTCCGTTTAGTCCCACATCGGTAAGCCTCACAACCTCTTCACCGTTTAAATTGATTTTGTGCATTAGCCTTACTGCCTCAGCACACGGGGTGAGGTCCCCTTCACCCGCCCGGTTACCCGGTCTCGTCCGCGCTCACGCCCCGCGGACCTGACCCGACCCGACTTAAGACTGACCTGCACTCCTCGCCCACCAAGCACGCCGGTGGGCCTGGACCCGGACCTGACCCGTACCCGACTACCCGGCAGCTCTGGGAGAGCTTTCCCAAGAGTGGTTTCAGAGAGAGAGAGACGTGCGGGGGAGAGGGTAGAGTAGGTTTTGTCCTCTGACGTAAGCTCTGAAGTGTGCAGGCACAGGTGAAGAAGAAGGACCGCGGAAGAAGAAGGAAGCTGAGGGAGACACTGTAGCAACAGGCAGTTTAAGTCGTCTGATTTGGAAATCAGACGACGTCCTGAAGGGAAAAGAAGAAAGAAGGAGGGGCGACGTCCTGACTGGAAAAAGAAAAGAAGAAAGAAGGAGGGGCGACATCCTGAAGAGAAAAGAAGAAGATCTGAAGAAAGATAGAAGAAAAAGGAAGAGCAGGAACAGCTGGAAAAAGAAGAAGAACATCACCTCTGCAGACAAAGAAGAAGAAGAAGAACATCACCTCACCTCTGCAGACAAAGAAGAAGAAGAAGAACATCACCTCTGCAGACAAAGAAGAAAGAGAAGAGCATCACCTCTGCAGACAAAGAAGAAGAAGATCTGAGACGAGGAGAAACAAAGAGAAAACAACAAATCCTTTCTCTCTCGTTCTTTATTTCTTTTGTAAAAGAAACATGTATATCTCTAGAATACAACTTGCTCCCTGAGTTCGACCTCGGGAACTCTTTTCCGATTAAAAAAATTTTATATATTTGAAATGATGGCAACAACTGGCTATACTACGACGCTATAACAATAAAACCCGGTTGTCAACTCAAACGAGGAGCCATCATTTTTTTGGCACCGTTGCCGGGGAGCAACGGCTATTCTAGAGGTAAACATTCCTGTTTCTTTTTAATAATCTCCTCTCTTTTGTGCAGAAAAACTACAGGAAATCAAGAAGACAAGCAACCGCACAACAACCACTCCGAGGACAGGTAAATTTTTCCTCTCGCTATTAACCCCTAAACTCTAAAGAGGAAGAAAAGAAAAGAACAAGCAATATAGGGCTAACCTGTCTTCCATACTTAGTAACCATAAAAGTTGCATGTTTTCAACTCATTAGTCCTGCACACTATTAAGGGTATTTAAGGGCTAACACATTCTTGCTTGAGCCCTAATTACCCAACAATGAACTAACTGGACCAAGTAGAGCCAACATAAGATTCAACATTAGGGTTTTAGAGACACACTACTTAAATCAAGAATGGAGAAAATCCAAAAGAAGTGTGCCTAAACCATTGATTGAAAATACCTATTCAAAGGAAAACCTAAAACAATTGGCTTTCTAAACACTTGAACCCTAAAAGACAGGACCTAAAAGCTCTCAAAGAAAACAAGAGGTAAAGTTGACCCCTTGGGTCAGCCAACCTTAAATTAGGTCACTCTTTGCACTTAAAAGATTAAAGTTCAAGTGAAAACCTTAAGCACCCTGATATTAAAATTGGTAGACTTAAGAGGTCAAGATCCCCATTCTGGTCTACCTGGAACCGCAGTGACAAGAGAGGTCGGGTGGGGCAAACCCTGTAACCCGTGGGGACACTCTACCGTGTAGGGGTCTTCGCGGGACTCTCCCTCTCTGGCTGCCCAGGTAATTCTCAGGTGGACGATCTTTCTGATCAAGGGGTCCATCTGCCCCGCACCTCTATAGTCACCCAACACATTTTTGGGTGCCTTGATTGGGTCCAGCACCTTCTAAACTTACCTCTTCCAACAGTGCATGTACGGAAGGAGGTCCCTAAGACCTCCTTTAGAAATTCGCTCTCGTCAAGGCCAAGCCTCGACGCCCGTGTTTGTGCAGAAACACCCTCACATTATTCTCTCTTCTGATTCAGAACCAAGTTCTTCTTCTTCCCCCATCATGGCTCAGCCAGTTGAGGGAGAAAATAATCTGGAACACCAACTCCAGCGACTTAATGACCTCTTCCAAAACTTCGTGCACCCACCAAAGCGTCCTATGATGCGGGACCACTACAATCCTGCTGCGGTGGCCATTGAGCCTCGAGTCAGAATCCCGACTGGAGGACCTGATTCCGAATTAAAGCCCAACATGATTCATGCTATACCTAAATTCCATGGGCTTAATTCTGAAGATCCCTTCCAGCACATCAAACAGCTAAAGCATCTGGCCCACACTTTTGGATCAGATGCGCAAAATCGGGATATTCTTCTCATGAAGATGTTCTCCTTTTCTCTTATGGACAAGGCCGCCCATTGGTATCAAACTCAGACCCGGCCGATCAACACTTGGGAAGAACTTCAATCCGAGTTTTTGAAAAAGTTTTTTCCCGTTGGTCGGACCAACGCCTTGCGCCATCAGATTACACACTTCACTCAACAATCAGGAGAACCTCTCCATGAGGCATGGGATCGTTTTCAGGATCTCATGAGGAAGTGCCCCCATCACGGAGTTCCTAAATGGGAACAAGTCCAATCTTTTTACCAGGGACTCCGTGAGGACATCCGCCTTTTCGTCAATGCAACTTGCGGAGGAAACATCATGGGTCAACATGAAGACACCGTTTGGGAGATTCTCGAAAACATGTGCGAGAACTCCATCAACAATGACTCCATGGGATTATTCGACAGGACGAATACCCGCGCACCCGCGCAGCGACGAATCTTAAGGGAGCACATGAGACGCAGGGCCTGTCCGCATCAGTCGACCTGGAATTAATGGCCAGTCGATTGGACAAGGTCTCAATCATTGAAAAGAAGGTGGATGAGCTGACTTAGCACTTGCAGCGAGCCACCTCCGCACGTAACTCCTTTGCACAACCTCCTTCCACACAAGAGAATGTGCAAAACATCCTCCACCGATCTTCCCCTGGGATGGATCCATATCCATCCCCATCTGATTCTTGGATCGGAGGATCATCCGATCCTTTCTACACCAGCCGGGGGAACTCCATTCCCCCTTTCCCTGATTCTCAGGAGGTTCCTCAGACCTGCGAGGACCTCAACGCCATCCAGAACGACCCATTCTCCAACACTTACAACCCTGGATGGCGAAACCATCCCAATTTTCAGTGGGCGGGAAATTCCCAAACCCAAAGACCACCTTTTCAGTCCCGCCCACAGCCCTCTCGTCACTACCAGCCGCCTCAGCCTCGGCCCAACCCTACTTATCCATCAGGGCCAAATCAGGATCAAATGTCCCTAATCCTTCAGACTCTGGCTGACATTCAAAAAACAAATGCGGCTATTCAAAAACAGCACAAGGACGAGCTTACAGAAGTTAAAACTCAACTGGCCCAGTTGGCAAATTCTCGCCAACCAGGCACACTCCCTTCCCAACCTCTTCCTAACCCAAATAACGTGCCAACCCAGAAGCGCGTTATGAATCCAAATTTAGGCCACGCCCAATGGATTTATCAGGCTCCTACTGCTCCATCTCCAGACGAGATGGAAGCCTCAACTTCTTATGCGGGATTTCAGCAGCAGCCACCCCTCCTACCAAACCCAAACCAAAATCAGGCCGGATTAAATTCTGTAACAACACGTAGTGGTAAAACAACTCAAGACCCGCATTATCCAAACCACTCCAAGCCTGATAACCATAGGATAGTTATCCAAGGTACCGCTGTTCCAGATCCACAACCTGGACCTATCCTAGAAGAACCAACCAAGATCCCGTTTCCCGAGGCCCTGACCAAGGGAAAGAAGACCACCAAACCCGTGGCCCCTGAGGAGGACCTGGCCAAGCTCTTTGAGCAGGTCCACATAAACATCCCCTTGATGGATGCAATCCACCACGTACCAGCTTACGCACGATTTCTAAAGAATATATGTACACCCCAGCGTAAGCCGCGAACCAAGGGAGGGAGCCCAATTGTTCTGTCAGAGCAAGCCAGCTCTGTAATCCTTAGTAGACTCCCACCCAAGGCAAAAGATCCTGGAACTCCCCTGATTTCCTGTAAGATAGGTGGTACCCAATTTGATAGAGCATTGTTAGACTTGGGTGCATCCATAAACCTGATACCCACATCCTTGCTTGACCATCTAGAAGAATCTGAGCTGAAACCAACCGAGGTGACATTACAATTAGCAGATCGATCTATAAAGTCACCAAAAGGGACTCTCGAGGATGTTATCGTGAGAGTGCGGGATTTCTATTTTCCAGTGGACTTTATAGTCTTAGATATGGATGCACCTGAGAACCCTAGGGATACACCAATCATTCTAGGGAGACCTTTCTTGGCTACTGCTAGAGCCAACATCAGCTGTGAGGAGGGCCAAATAGAGCTTAAGTTTGGAGATCAAACACTAAAAATTGATATATTTAAGGCCCAACAAGGAATTAATTGCGGCGTCATCGAACAAATTTGTGACATCAAGACTTTGGTTGATGAATCACACCTCCAGAATGACTCGATTATGCCTCATCAACCACAGAAGGATCTTGACCCGCAAACAGAGGAGTCAAATCCAGATATGAACAACCCAGTAACTCCCACCCTTGAACCTCACATCTATACTGAACCACCCGCTGCTGCTGAAAACCCCATCCTCGAACTGAAATCCCTTCCTGCTCACTTGAAATACATCTTTTTGGGTTCTAATCAGACCCTTCCTGTGATTATCAATTCCAACCTCAGTCCTGAATAGGAATCCCGTCTGATTATTGTCCTCCAGCAACATCGCAGAGCCATCGGATGGACTCTCGATGATTTGACCGGAATAAGTCCCTCTTATTGTACTCATCATATCTATTCAGAAGAGGGCACACGACCTTCTCGTGAAATGCAGAGACGCTTAAACCCCAATCTACAGGAGGTCGTGAAAAAGGAGATCATCAAATGGTTAGATGCCGGAATCATCTACCCGATCTCCGATAGTCGTTGGGTGAGCCCAATTCAGGTCGTGCCCAAGAAGGCAGGACTCACCACTATAACGACTGAGACCGGAGAAATCATTCCTACCCGATTAGCCAACTCGTGGAGAGTCTGTATAGATTACCGTCGACTCAATTCCTCCACGAAGAAGGATCATTTCCCACTACCCTTTATTGATCAAATTCTCGAAAAACTAGCGGGAAATAGGTTCTTCTGCTTTCTTGACGGGTACTCCGGTTATAACCAGGTGGCAATCCATCCTGAGGACCAAGAAAAGACCACGTTCACCTGCCCCTTCGGAACATACGCTTTCCGAAGGATGCCTTTCGGTCTTTGCAATGCACCCGCTACTTTTCAGCGATGCATGCTTGCCATATTCTCAGATATGGTAGGTGATTATCTGGAAGTCTTCATGGATGACTTTTCAGTTTTCGGAGCATCATTCGACGATTGCCTCCAACACTTGGTCCAGATACTCAGGCGGTGCATCGATGTGAATTTGGTTCTTTCCTGGGAAAAGAGCCATTTCATGGTGCCTGAGGGAATTGTCCTGGGACACTCAATTTCGGAGAAAGGTATCCAAGTGGATCCAGCTAAGGTTAATCTGATTTCTCACCTTCCTATGCCTAGCTCGATCAGGGACATCCGATCCTTTTTAGGGCATGTCGGTTTTTATCGACGATTTATCCCTGATTTTTCAAAAATCGCACGCCCCCTGACCACTCTTCTCTCCAAGGATGTTCCCTTCGAAATTTTCGAGGAATGCACTCAAGCATTTGAAATCCTGCGTGACCGAGTCACCCAAGCCCCGATCCTACAGTCCCCTGATTGGTCTCAACCCTTTGAGATCATGTGTGATGCATCCGACTTCGCTGTAGGAGCGATTTTGGGACAGAAAATTGACAAGAAACCTGTGGTCATTTACTACGCCAGCAAAACACTCGATGAGGCTCAGCGTAACTATACGGTTACTGAGAAAGAGCTGCTAGCTGTAGTATTTGCCCTAGAAAAGTTCAGATCGTACCTTCTGGGTTCCCGTGTCATCATATACTCGGATCACACAGCTGTGAGGCATCTCCTTGCAAAGAAGGATGCGAAACCTCGATTAATCCGATGGATCTTGCTGTTGCATGAATTTGACCTTGAGATTCGCGACAAAGCGGGAAAGCAAAACGTGGTAGCTGATCACTTGTCCCGTCTTCCTTCTGAAATAATTGACCCTTCCGGACCCATCACTGAGCATTTTCCCGATGAGCACCTGCTGACTATTGGTACTAGCCTTCCATGGTTTGCTAATATAGTAAATTACTTGGCATCTCATCAGATCCCGTCCGATTGGCCGAAGGCCAAGAAAGACAAATTACGCTCCGATGCCAAGTATTACATTTGGGAAGACCCGTACCTCTTCCGCATAGGTGCCGATCAGATCATCCGGAGATGTGTCCCGGAAGGGGAATTCAACAATATCCTCTCTTTCTGCCATGACCAGGCATGCGGTGGCCATTTTGCCGGGCATAAAACCGCATCAAAAGTCCTCCAGTGCGGCTTTTACTGGCCCACACTGTTCAAAGACGCATACTGTCACTGCAAGGCATGCAGTCGTTGCCAGACTTTGGGCAACATGAGCCATCGCGACATGATGCCTATGCAACCGATTCTAGTATGCGAAATCTTTGATGTTTGGGGGATTGATTTTATGGGCCCCTTTCCTGTTTCGGATGGTTTCGAATACATTCTGTTGGCTGTGGACTACGTGTCCAAATGGATCGAAGCCATACCGACCCGAACCTGTGATCACAAAATCGTTCTCAAATTCATTCATCAACACATTTTCTCAAGGTTCGGGATTCCTCATGCAATAATCTCTGATGGGGGGACCCATTTCACAAATGCTCAGTTTAGGTCACTGATGACCAAATACGGGGTGTCTCACCGAATCTCTACTCCTTACCACCCCCAAACAAATGGTCTAGCTGAGCTGTCTAATCGGGAGATCAAGAAAATCCTGCAAGTCACTGTTCGACCTGACAGGAAGGACTGGTCGTCCCGACTTCCGGAAGCATTGTGGGCCTATAGGACCGCCCACAAGACCCAATTGGGCATGTCTCCCTTTAGACTGGTGTACGGAAAGGCATGCCACCTTCCCGTAGAACTGGAGCATAAAGCCTATTGGGCAGTACGGAACTGTAATCTAGATCTTTCCAAGGCTGGGACCCACAGAAAACTCCAAATCAGCGAGATCGATGAATTACGCCTAGACGCGTACGAGAACTCGCATATCTACAAGGAGCGGGTTAAAGCCTTCCACGACAAACACATCTCGAGAAAGATCTTTCATCCTGGTCAAAGGGTCCTACTCTTTGATGCCCGACTAAAACTCTTCCCAGGAAAACTGAGATCCAAGTGGGTCGGACCATATTTGGTCCGACAGGTTTTTGGAAATGGAGCAATCGAAATCAGTCCACTCAGCCACGATTCTGAACCTTTCATCGTTAACGGTCAGAGACTCAAGCCGTTCATCGATGTAACTTCTACTGATTTGGCTGAGGCATCTTATATCCTCCTTTCCCCTTGAGCTTATTGCGCCCAGCCGATGGCGTAAAACTCAGCGCTTAATGGGAGGCAGCCCGTCATTCTCTTTGAAAACCTGAAACTTGTTCTGACACCTTTTAGCACTCAAAGTTCACCCTTGTAGACAGCCGACCCCAACTCAGATGCTTGCATCTAGGATTTGAAATCGTCCACAAAAATTCAACCCGACCCATCCACTCATCCAAATTTCTGTCTTAAGGAATGAACTAAGACCCCCTAGGTTACAATGAGGACATTGCAAATCTTAGGCATGGGGGGGTATGAAAGTGCAAAACTTGTAAGAAAAGGTTTCAAACAAAAAAATTCACATATGCCAAAAACACCATAAAAATTAAAAAAATTTTTCGAAAAGGAATAAGAGGAAAAGAGGAGAAGGAAATTTTGTGAAGGAGAAAAGAAACAAAATGAAAAAGGAGTACAAAATTATGAAAAAAAGGTGATAGTCATTAGTAAGGAACTAAGGAATTAACCTAAGTTCTAGACCTCATTCAAGAAAATAACTGAAAAGTGCACAATGAGATTAGTAAGAATGCAAACCTTAGGCATTCTTGAATAGACTCGTAGTACCCATTAAGATCTGGACACTCCTCAAGAGGTTGAGGAAAATGAAAAGCTGAAGTATTAGGTCTAAGGCTTAGGGAGTATTCGGCCTCGTTAACTAATTTTTGGTTTACGGGACTCAGTAACCTAAGCACCCTAACCTCACACACAGCCTGGTTCAGTAAAGCGTAAAAATCAGAATCACGCAGAAGCGTCACAAAATTCTGAAAAGAACACCTAGAATAGGAGCGGCCGATCAACACAAGTTGATTTGGACGAGTTCCCAGCGCGGAGAGGCGGGAAATCCCCTCGAAGATGCGTAACAAAATATCATCTCCTCGGTGCTTGTCTCTTAGGATATTTACATATCCTACTGGGGGCATGTAAGCACTCTGCTGGTTCAGATTCCATGGATGGCATTATCTCGAAGTGTCAATTGCCAGGGTCTGGATTCGGCCACGGAACACCATGGATGGGATTATCTCGAAATCTCAATAGCCAGGGTTCCGGGGGTTGCCATGGGCGGTGCTATCTCGAAGCATCGATCGTCAGGAACCCTTGAGGATTGATGATGGGAGCAAGGAATCTGATACAGACCGTGTTGAAAAGCCAATCCTAAGCTAGAGCTAAAAGGAAAAAGAGAGAGAAAACTCTCCAAACAGAAAAACTTTCTATCTCTCTCTTACAAAACGCACTGCGAACTGAGCCAGGGCTAAAATCATTTCAAGCACGGGTGCTTTAACCACAAAGTCCAATAAACCCTAGGTTAGTTCTTGTGGACCTTAAAAACCTTTCCTAAAAGACTGAGGCTAAGGCTAGACAGATTTGGATCTTGATTGGTACTAGAGTACCTTTTAGGCCTATGGTCAGCATTCTAACCTAATCTATGCTCAAATAAAAAAAGGCACTTATCTAAAACTATTAAAAACTTCATGGTCTAGAACAAGGGTTGAAACCTTAAGTTTTTGCTAAGGGACTAGCAAAAGCTAGGCATGGGGGTATGATGAGAACCTCATCATGAGCCATAACTAGCTCATTTTGACCTAATACAAAGGATAAAAGCTCCTACATATCTCAAGGAAAGGCTTAACTCAGAGGATTCTGAGTTTGAGAAGAAAACAAGTCATAAGGGGTAAAAATGCAACTTTACCAGTATAATCTGCATACAGGGTAATTCAGGGCCCAAACATAGGTCAAAGCAGTTTAATAAGAATAAAAGTGGGATGAGATGATCTAGCAAGGGCTACAGCACTTCCAAGAAACTAAATGATAATCTGTAACCCTAAAACAACCCACTTCAATTCACGAGGTTCGAGGCAAAGTAAAAATAGAATAAACCCTCTAAAATTCATAGAAAAATAATCTCTAGGGTTTAGAACCTTCAATTTGGCCTTCAGAACCCATTTTGACCTACATTGAGAACCATGCCCAATTAATAACTTAATTTGGGTTTTTGCATAAATTGACCGGTCAAACAAGGTTTAATATAGAAATGAAATTCACCATCAGATTCCTTAGGTCCTAATTAATCATGTATAAAAACTTGAGCCTAAGAAGAAACCTCCTTGACCGACTTTACACTTTGGTCCTCATATATTTACTTTTTGGCCCTCAACTTCTGAACCGTCGCATTTTGGCCCCTAACTCTCCTTCGTTCTTCGCATTCAGGTCCCCCCTGCAAAACCTGCCAGCACCATGCTCCGGCGACCTTGCGCGGAGCATGGCGCTGCGCAGGGTGAGGCGGGAAGCCTGGCAAGTAAACCGGGGGTGCCCTGCATCGTCAGCCGTCGCAGGGACACCCCCCTGGTCGCTGTAGCCCACCATACCGGCCGTGCGAACGCACGGACAGTATGGGTTTTCGTTTCCAGCCATCCTCCGGCGAGGGAGACACGTCGTCTCCCTCCGCCTTCCTCCCTGTTTTGATCCCTATAAATACCCCCCGTTGCTTCACCGACCGGGGCAGCTCGGGTCTGACGGAGAAAACCCCCAACTTTCCTCTCTTCTCTCTCCGGCAGACGCTCACCAGCTCCGGCGGTTCCTCCCCCTTCTCCTCTTCGCTCTACCGCAATACCAGCAGCAGAGACTTCCTCCCCTGCTCTTCCCGCGCCACGCCGCACCCAGCTGGCGCCTCTCCGGCTCTCTGCTCGCCGCCGCCCCTTTCCCTGAGCATCGTCTTCTCCGGCGACAGTCGATACGACTGTCGCCCTGCTGCTCCCCCTTCGTCCCTGCAAGTAAGCTAGAACTACTTCCCTTCCTCTCCTCTTTCTTTCCCCACTTTCAATTTGTTCAATTAAGCCCTCGACCGACCCTGACCATCGTCACCCCCTTCGTCTCCGGCCACCCTCCGGCGAGATGCTCCCATCGCTCCACCGCCTCACACACCTCGCCGACCCTCACCGAACCTCCGCCTCATCACACTGAGCACCCCCGACCCCTCCACTGCCACTCCACACCTCTGTAACGTTCCCCCGAACAAACCCATTCCTCCGGTTGCAGTCCAACCTAGGGCTGCCGCCAGACACCACCTTGCGGCTTGCCGCGCAGCTCCACACCTTCGCCGTGCCACGGCGAAGGTTCCCCAGTGGTTTGATCAGGCCGAGAGGCCATATTCGTGTCCGACAGGTTTTGTGGTTCGATCGCCATTAACGCACATTGAAGCAGCTTCTCCCGCGCTCCAGGCTTGAGGACTCCAGGTCTCCAGCTGCTGCGGATTACGGGGAGTCTTGCGAAGGCAGCCAGCCAGCAACCGACGCAAATCGAAGCCGCAGCTGCAGAAGCTAGGCCGCGGTCTCCCAGCAGGCGCACGCGAGGAGAGGCCTCCGTTTAGTCCCACATCGGTAAGCCTCACAACCTCTTCACCGTTTAAATTGATTTTGTGCATTAGCCTTACTGCCTCAGCACACGGGGTGAGGTCCCCTTCACCCGCCCGGTTACCCGGTCTCGTCCGCGCTCACGCCCCGCAGACCTGACCCGACCCGACTTAAGACTGACCTGCACTCCTCGCCCACCAAGCACGCCGGTGGGCCTGGACCCGGACCTGACCCGTACCCGACTACCCGGCAGCTCTGGGAGAGCTTTCCCAAGAGTGGTTTCAGAGAGAGAGAGACGTGGGGGGGAGAGGGTAGAGTAGGTTTTGTCCTCTGCGTAAGCTCTGAAGTGTGCAGGCACAGGTGAAGAAGAAGGACCGCGGAAGAAGAAGGAAGCTGAGGGAGACACTGTAGCAACAGGCAGTTTAAGTTGTCTGATTTGGAAATCAGACGATGTCCTGAAGGGAAAAGAAGAAAGAAGGAGGGGCGACGTCCTGACTGGAAAAAGAAAAGAAGAAAGAAGGAGGGGCGACATCCTGAAGAGAAAAGAAGAAGATCTGAAGAAAGACAGAAGAAAAAGGAAGAGCAGGAACAGCTGGAAAAAGAAGAAGAACATCACCTCTGCAGACAAAGAAGAAGAAGAAGAACATCACCTCACCTCTGCAAACAAAGAAGAAGAAGAAGAACATCACCTCTGCAGACAAAGAAGAAGGAGAAGAGCATCACCTCTGCAGACAAAGAAGAAGAAGATCTGAGACGAGGAGAAACAAAGAGAAAACAACAAATCCTTTCTCTCTCTTTCTTTATTTTTTTTGTAAAAGAAACATGTATATCTCTAGAATACAACTTGCTCCCTGAGTTCGACCTCGGGAACTCTTTTCCGAGTAAAAAAATTTTATATATTTGAAATGATGGCAACAACTGGCTATACTACGACGCTATAACAATAAAACCCGGTTGTCAACTCAAACGAGGAGCCACCAGTAGGCTTAGATTTGCATTTCATGTTATAAATATTGCATAGCATGCATCATTCTGCATTTAGAGTAGTATATAATTTAGGTTAATTGCATCCTTTTTGTGGTCAGGAGAGAAGGATATTTATTTTAGAGCCTTCGATTAACGATCTAACCGTACGGATCTGATCAAGACGACAGTCGGAGTCCAACGCCTCCAAAATCGCCTCGAGCGGAGTCCCGTAGCACCATATGTAGTCTGAGGAAGATCAACGGCTAAGGGACTAGGTGACATAATTCGGAGCTTCAAATGACAAATCTGACCGCGCAGATGGACTCGGATCGACGATCGTAGCCCAACAGCATGAAAATCAATTCAATCCGACCTCTGTAGCAGCCCCTACATTGAAAAGAAGATGGACGGCCCAGATCGCGCCACGTGGCACAACCCAGGTCGCCCATGCGCACGCACGTGCCACCACACGCGCACAGCAATGTGAGCACGCACGCATGTGCAGCAGTAGCGCATGCAGACGTAGTGCATGGAGCACGCGCCAGCGCAGCGGCAGCGTGGGCGTGTAGGCTATCTTCATCGATGTTTATGACCGTCACTAAATATCCTATATACGAATTTGATTCTTTCCTCCACTATAAAAGGATTCCTACCCCTCCCATTTTTCTTCATCTCTTCCTTTCTTCCTCTTACCACCTCCAAGGCTCTAGAAAGACTTTGTCCCAAGCCCGGGATGCTCCTCTAAAGTAGAAAATCAAATAGTTTTCTCACCTCCCATCCCCAATCATAGGTTGCCTTGGAGCCGTCCTCCCACCTCCATTCCGGTAGTAGATCATCTCCACCTCCTCACCTCCATTCTGGAGCTATGCCAAAGCTTTCCTCTACCCAACATCCTCCTGCATCTCACCTCCGTCGTTCCGCTCCTCACCTCCTTCATCCGAGCTTCCGCTAGGCGCCGTCGTCTCACCGAACAGCCGCTTCAGGAGATCCATTCTCACCTCCCTCTCTTTTTATGCTTTCATAGATTATTGTAATAGACATTCATGATATATACCATATTTGTTCCATATCTCGTGTGATTTATTCTACTTGTTTCCTTCTTTCAAAAATTAAAAAAAGATAACAAAACTTTAAAATACCAAAAACAAACAAAGCGAAGCACGATTCTCAATTAAAATAAACGTGACCTCCCTGTGTTCGACCCGGGACTCCCTTGGAGTTTCAATATAAATTTTATTTGATTACGAGTTTTGCAACTACGACTAAGGGTTACTCGTAACCCTTATTTCAAACACGCGAAACACGTGCCATCATTGTGGTGCCGTTGTCGGGGAGGCAACAGAATTTACTTTAATATTTTCTATCCTTCTTTGCATTTACATAACACTAACCCCTCTTGTCTTTGATCTACTATCTTGCAGGTACCCTAGCATGGAGATCCAATTGCGATAGATTGGAGTAAAGTGTGGGTAGAGTGTTTTGTAAGTGTCCCCCACATTCCCCCCCACTAGTCCATTTCGCCACAATCATAACCAAGACCTAATCTACTTAGGTGTTTGCATAAACCCTAGGATAGACTTTGTTTATCTTGTTTGCCACCTTCACGCATCTCACCCACATCTTATATAAAAAAAAAAGATATTTTCTGTGGGACGAATCAATTTACACACTCTATACACCCACATCGAAGGCACATAACCTGACTTGATTTTCATCTACTCGACCGGGATTCCGACCTATGAACCCGGTACACGAATTCAACACATAAAAGAGTAGAAATCATATTAGGTTAATCACCTTTTTGTGTGACTTAATTGGTGGTGCATTTGAGCCGATTGATTGAACTATTTGGGCCGCACCACCTAATCTAAAAGAGGTTCATTTTGTAGCTGCCCTATAGGATTCAATAACTAGGTCAAGCTAGGCACTCCATATTTTTCTTGATTCCTAATGGAAAATACTTGAACAAATGCTTTTAAAAACAAACTTGGTTTGCCTCACAAAACTTGGTTAAAAGCACCTAATATTTGAATCCTAAAAGCTATTAAGCAAGATTCGAACTCTAAAACTCACCTCATCATTAATAATCTTGCTTGAAAACCTCTTCGTTGTGCACATTCACACATTCTCAAACAAATCATTAAGGGCACAACCCATTAAGGGCCCATCACATTCCAGAAGCACCAATTTCCCAAGCCTAACTAAAATTAATTAGACATTGGCCCCTAAGGATTCATTCGCTCGTTGGGATCTAGATTGAGATTATTCATGGTTAACCTACTTATACTAGTCAATCTGATGTCTAGCTAGGGGAGTAGCATTAAATGACCACGGCTGGGGGGTACACTAGAAACCGAAGGCGCAAGCCAATGGAAGAACTTCTCCCCAGTCCTGCCTTCTAACTGGTCAGATTGCCTGGACAGTAAATCGTCCATAATCTTAGGACGGATTCTGAGAGTAAGTAGACCTTTAGGCTACCCCATCTAAGGACAAGCTTGTATTCTTGTGCTGCAAGGTTCCCTCTTTGCCTTGTCCTTCCGACTTCCTTCCAGTGTTTGCTTGGAAGGAGTTCATTGAATCCTAGATTGGAAGGACCTTTAGACCATTCTAGGAGGTGGAGGTTGAGCTATAGCCAAGAAAATGCCATGGCTGATCAACAACCACCTCCCCCACCCCCGAACTAGTAGAAGCTGATTTAGAGGTGTTGGAAGAATTGTAGCAGATGCAGCAATGGTTCCAACGTGTGCATGGTTAGGGCGCTCGGTGCTTGAAGGATTTTTACCATCCTTCAAACTATTGGGAATGTCCCGACGTCATGATTCCCACCAGAGACATAGAAATCAAGCCCTAAGTCTTAAGTTTGATTAAGCATTTCCATGGGCTTGGCTCGAAGGACCCATTCCAGCACCTGGAGGAACTGACCACTTTGGTTCAGACCACTAGAGCAAGGAATGTGAACAAAGAGTAAATGATCATGAGGCTTTTCCCCCACTCTCTCAGGGATAAGGCCGCACATTAGTACCGGACCATAGGAAGGCCGATTGAAACTTGTGTTGCTCTTAAGTCGACTTTCTTGAAGAAATTCTTCCCTATCGGAAGGACTAATGCCTTGTGACGGGCGATTACCACTTTTGCACAGCAGCCAGGGGAACCGTTTCATGGTGCCTAGGAGTGATTCCAGGAACTTTTGAGGAAGTGTCCACACCACGAGGTGCCGAAATGGCAACTCATGTAGATTTTCTATCACGGGTTGGTTGAGCAACTCCGTAATCAGGTGGACGCCTCCTGAGGTGGCAATTTCCTCAATATTGATGCAGACAGCGCATACGACCTATTTAAGGAAATAAGCAAGAATTCAATTAATCACGCCTCCATGGATGCATTCAACTAGTCCCAACAACCCAGGTCAAGTGCTAATGAGATCTGGGATTCTCAATCATTTGACATGGAATTAATTTGTAATAAACTAGATAAAATGACTTGGTTGCTAAGAGAATGGAAGAATGGATGTCTGGGAATTCAGGAAACACTACTATACCTACTCAATCCTAGAATTCGAGATTCCATTCCTCACGAGCTCTCACTAGGTGGGAATTTGTGAACCAACTTGATTCGACTCAACCTATGAGCCAGGATTTCTCGGAACCTTATGGGTTCCAAACTAGGGCCTTTGATCCCAGTTTTTCTAATCCTTCCTTCACTCCATCCTCATCCTATGAGGATGCATATGCAATGCAGGAGAATGTTAGGTCCAACCTGTATTCCAACACTTATAACTCGGATGGAGAAACCACCCTAACTTCTCCTGGAAATGTCAAGGGCAACAGACCCAAACTCAACCCAGCAATTATGCATTTCAAAGACCTATGGGTCAGGGTCAAGTATACACCCAGTTGCCCCTAAGACTGGTTACTCAGCCATCTTGGAATGCCCAACAATCTGCAGGGCAGGCTGAGTTAAACCGGCAGATGGTAGAAATGCAAGGGCCTATGCTTCAGCTTATGCAGCAAATGAAGACATCATTGGATAACTTGCAATCCAGGTTAATTTCTAACACTTGACAACCTAGATCTCTACCATCCCAACCTGTACCCAACCCGCACAATGTGCGAAATCAGGGCAATAGAGCCCAAGGGTATGAGAATCAAAGGGACCCACATGCACATGCTCAGGTGGTTGAGTAGGGTCCCTCATCTTCTTCTACTGGTTACATGAATAACCAAGGCCCTCCAATCTTCACTAACCCACCTCAAGACCCAAACCCGTATGCCTCTACAAAGTCTGTCACCTTGAGAAGTGGAAAGCAAACTCGGGACCCTAAATTACCTTCTAGATGCCAAAACCCTAGGGAGCTTGAGAGAGAAGAGGAGGAAATTGAAGAAGACAATAACGCCAAGGGATCGAAAATTGAAAATTCCACCCATATCCCGTTCCTTGAAGCCTTATTGAAAACCAAGAAGAAGAAAACCCTAGATAGCAACGAGGAACTCCTGGATTTATTCAAGAGCGTAGAGATCAACATTCCGCTACTTGATGCTATTAAGCACATCCCAACTTACACTAAATTTTTCAAAGAACTATGCACCCAAAAGCGTAAACCGAGAGAACCCACTCCGAGGAAGGTGATTCTCTCTAAGCAGGCAAGTTTTGTGATCCTCCATCACCTTCCTCAAAAGAAGAAAGATCCAGATGCCCCCTTAATCTCATGCATTATTGGGGAATACACTTTTGATAGGGCACTATTGGATCTAGGTGCATCCATCAACCTAATCCCGACTTCTCTTTATGAGAGGTTTGGGTTAGGTGAACTTAGGCCAACCTCAGTAATGGTACAATTAACGGACCGATCGATCACCACATCGAGAGGCGTTATTGAGGATGTAATTGTCAAGGTCAAGGATTTCTATTTTCCTGTAGATTTCCTCATCCTTGACATAGATATAGATGTACCTAATGATTTGAGGAACGCGCCCATCATTCTAGGACGTCCGTTCCTAGCTACCGCCAAGGCCAACATAAACTGTGAAAGAGGTAGTATGGAGATCGCCTTTGGGGATAAGAAATTAATTTTGGATTTTTTTAAGGTGATAAGAGGATTTGAGGATTGTGGATTCATTGAGGAGCTTGAGGATCAGGATCTTGAGACTTGTATGACAATCAGTGCATTTGAGGACTCCACCAGCTTTAGCAAACCTAACCCACAACACTCCGTGGTAGACCTACCACATCCTAAAGAGGCTGTTGATTTTGTTCATTCCCAGCCTCTTCCATTGAATCGTCCTGATGAATCTTCATCAGCATCTTCCCTACCTTCTATTCTAAACTCACCCCAGCTAGAATTAAAACCATTGCCCAAAAATTTGAAATATGAGTTCTTAGGACCTGAAAACACTCTCCCTGTGATTATTAGTGCTGATTTGACTAAGGAGCAAGAATCAAGGTTAATTAAGGTCCTTAAGAATAACAAAGAGGCAATTGGTTGGACCATCCACGCCCTTAGGGGGATCGAGCCATCTTATTGTAATCATTGTATTTTCATGGAAGATGGATCTCGCCCTTCTCGTGAAATGCAAAGGAGACTAAACCCGAATATGCGAGAAGTGGTCAAGAAGGAAATAATCAAGTGGCTCGATGCTAGGATTATTTACCTAATCTCGGATAGTCCGTAGGTTAGCCCCGTTCAGATTGTACCCAAGAAGGTGGGAAAAACCATTACGATTAAGGAGAAAGCGAAAACCTTCACCACTCATTCAGCTTCTGCTTGGAGAGTTGTATTGACTATAGGAAGTGGAACACAGCCACTAAAAAGGATCAGTTTCCCTTGCCATTCATCGATCAAATCCTTGAAAGGTTAGCTAGGCAAAAATATTTTTGCTTCCTAGTCGATTATTCGGGATATAACCAAGTCCCTATCCATCCCAAAGACCAGGAAAAGACAAGTTTCACATGTTCCTATGGAACCTTCGCATTCCGTAGAATGCCATTTGGGCTTTGCAATGCACCTATGACTTTTCAAAGGTGCATGATGGTCATCTTTTCTGACATGGTGGGAGATTGTCTTGAGGTGTTCATGGATGGTTTCTCCATTTTCAGAGATTTTTTTGAGTCTCGCCTAGCTAACCTGGAATTGATCCTCCAGAGATGCATCAAAACACGGCTGGTCCTTAGCTAGGAAAAGAGCCACTTTATGACTTAGGAGGGCATTGTCCTGGGTCATGTGGTCACTAGTCGGGGTATTGAGGTTGATAAAGCTAAGGTGGATGCTATCCCTAGTCTTCCTCCAC
The DNA here is from genome assembly GCA_037157565.1 of Thalassia testudinum. Lineage (NCBI taxonomy): Eukaryota > Viridiplantae > Streptophyta > Magnoliopsida > Alismatales > Hydrocharitaceae > Thalassia > Thalassia testudinum. The sequence goes on from JAZHRO010000080.1 coordinate 5,057,781, forward strand.
CCACATCCATAAAACAGATCCGCTCTTTCCTTGGGCATGTGGGTTTTTACAGAAGATTCATTAAGGATTTCTTGAAGGTTGCTCGACCCTTGAGTAACCTTCTGGCCAAAGACACGCCATTCAAGTTTGATGAATCATGCCATAAGGCATTTGATTTATTAAAAACAGCAGTCACCTGTACCCCGATGTTGCAACCACTGGTTTGGATAGCCCCATTTGAGATTATGGCTAACACATCTGATTATGCCATCGAGGATGTCTTGGGTCAAAAGATTGAGAAAAAGCCCTCTGTGATTTATTACGCTAGCAAACCTCTGGATGAGGCCCAAAGGAACTACATCATTACGGAAAAAGAATTGCTAGCTATAGTTTTTGCTTTAGAAAAATTCAGGGCTTATCTGTTAGGTTCTCGTGTCATCATCTATATCGACCACTCAGCCTTGAAACATCTCTTGGCCAAAAAGGATGCAAAACCCTGGCTTATTCGCTGGATTCTGCTGCTTCAAGAATTCGATCTTGCAATCAGGGATAAAGCCGAGGCACAAAATGTAGTGGCGGATCACCTCTCGAGAATCCTAATTGATTCTCCTCATCCAGATGTCCCGATCTCTGTTACTTTTCCGAATGAAACTATCCTTACAGTGTCGGGTATCCGAACCCCCTGGTTTGCGGATATTGTCGATTATTTGGCCATTGGTCAAATCCCCCAGGATTGGACCAAACAACAACGGGATGGACTTGTGTCTGAGGCCAAATATTATTTTTGGGACAATCCCGAGCTGTACTGCATCGGCGCAGACTAGATTATTCGTCGATGCATCCCAAAAATCGATACTTGAGTTCTGCCACACATCTCCGTGTGGTGGACACTTTTCTGGGAAACAGATGGCAACAAAAATCTTGCAATCTAGATTCTATTAGTCGTCATTATTTAAGGATGCCCAGGAATTCTCAAAGTCATGCACCAATGCCAGACACTCGGGAACATGGCTAAGAGAGATATGATGCCCTAGAACCCAATTCTTTCCGTCGAAATTTTTGACAATTTGGGCATCGACTTTATGGGGCCCTTCCCTCCTTCATTTGTACACCAGTATATTCTGGCCGCTGTTGATTACATGTCCAAATGAATTGAGGCAATTCCCACCCTGACCAATGACCACAAGGGGGTCATCGATTTTGTGAAGAAAAATATCTTCAGTCGATTCGAGGTTCCTAAGGCAATTACAGTGATGGTGGCACACATTTCACTCATGCCCAGTTTCGGAATTTACTAGGGAAATATGAGGTGAATCATCAGATTTTCACACCTTACTACCCTCAGACAAACGAACAAGCCAAGGTCTCCAATCGGGAGATCAAAAACATTTTGCAGAAAACCATTAGACCTGATAGGAAGGATTGGACCCAAAAGCTAGATGATGCACTTTGGACCTACCGTACGATGTACAAAATGCCTATTGATATGTCCCCGTTCCGTCTGGTGTTTGGTAAGGCGTGTCACTTACCCATAGAACTTGAACACCGGCCATTTTGGGCCATCAGGAAGTGTAATTTTGGCCTAGAGTTGGCCAGGAAACTAGGAAACTCCAACTATCTAAGTTGGAGGAGCTTTGAAACGATGCTTATGAAAATACCAGAATCTATAAAGCAAGGACCAAAGCTCTCCATGACCAGATGATTTCATGTAAGAGCTTTGAGCTGAACTAGAAGGTCTGGCTTTTCGATTCCCGATTGAAGCTTTTCCTCGGAAAACTCAGGTCTAAGTGGGATGGCCCATTCGTTATTGAGTGGATTTACCCTAACGGGGACGTCGAAATCTCTGACCCAAAGATGGGTAATATCTTTAAGGTCAACGGACAGCGTCTCAAACCCTTTGTTGACCATATGCTCCTTGAGCTCATCTTGGACAAGGTTGCTCTTACCTTGCCTTAAGTGCTACGGGCCGATCATCACCTAGCTGAAGGCACGAAACTCAGCACATGTAAAGACTGTTAGCACTTTAATTTGGTAAATAAATTGGGATGATAAGTATGTGACTTATCAACCCGCCCTCTAATTTGGGGGGACTCTAAGCCTAAGCATCTACACACTTTTTTTTGCACTGACTCACTTTTCAGTGGTTTCTTCGAAAATTGGATAGCTAATGAACTATTTAGGGTAGTATGGTTGGCATGTTTTCGGTAGTAATAGCTCATCGGTCGGTTCTCCAGAGCCCAGTCACAAGATCATTTTCATTGCACTTCCTTTAGGTAAATCTTAGATTAGGAAAGCCACCTACCTAAAAAAAAAAAAGGAAAAGAAAAAGAAGAAAAGAAACAAGGAGAAAAAAATAAATAATAAAACCACACTTCACTGCACGAGTATGGCTAGCAAGTTGTTGTGGGTAGCAGCCCATTGGCTGGTTGTCTAGAACCCAGCTCACAAAAAAAAATGCACAATAATTCCCAAAACACTTAGGAAAGAAGCGGGGAAGTAGAATCAACTGGGGAGATATACACTGGGTTCGCTCTTATGTTGACCCCATAAATAAAAGAAGTAGGGAGAAAGCTACCGATCGAAAAGATAAACCTCTAGGCAAGGTCACCTAGGGTCGTAGAAACCCGAAGTATGTTTTAACGACCGCCTATTGAGTCTTTCACTATTTTCACAAGATGTTTAGCACTTAGAGTCCTTTTCGAGTCATGGGTGGGTCGGGTAGTCGAAAAAAGTTATCCCGAAACTCTCAAACTCCAAAAGTACAAAAAAATTAGAAAAGAAGAAAAACAAGAAAAAAAAATTTTGTATCTTCTCTTCTCAAATAAGGTGAGGGCTTGGATGGCCTGCATTCTGGCAGACACCTGGGCACTGTTGAGTTTTTGTAATTAGGTCTTAGGGTTGAGATTTTCTAAAGCAATCAACGAATTTTGCCTAAATACTCAAATTCTGATTCTACTTTTATACATAGCATTTAGGTTAATTTTGCTAGGGACTAGCAAAAAGTAAGCATGGGGGTATGATAAACACACATGAATTCATGATAAATTGCTTATTTATAATAGTTCCTAGGTTTAGCATTGCATATCATGTTATAAATACTGCATAGCATCCATTGCATGGCATTTAGGATAGTTGTATGTTTGGTATATTAATTCTTTCATTTTATATCGCCAAGAGGCAATGTGACATCCTTACAGACTTCGGATGAAAAATCGACCATACGGATGGATCTGGAGCGACGATCGCAGTCCGACAACATATAAAGCACCTCGATCCGAGCACCGTGGCATCATCTGCAAGCAATTATGGGTGGACGATCCAGATGTTGCCACGTGGCACCATCTGGAGCACCCAAAGCTGCCCACCACATCTCCAAAGGCCACCCATCGAGTGATTTTAGCTGTTGGATGAAAATCCAATGGCTGAGAGGCCGCCCTCACCACACGGCCACAATTCTTCTTCGCAACACACCTACAGATGTGGTGCAACTGTGAGGATGAGTGCTCTCAAAGAGCGAGAGCGAGATCGAGCCGCGATTCGCCATGCCCACTACAGTGCCAACTGCCTGATCGCAATCAAGTGGTCGAGATTTCCCACGTGTGATCCAACGTTGCCCACCGATGCGAAGAAACACGCGAGATCACACGCATGCCATCTGGGGTGTGCATTTAAGTCGATTACGAGCAACGCTTGCCGTCCAATCTTAACAATCATGCGAGGCACGCAATTCAAATCAGATCGCGTGCGATCTGCGGACGCGCCTCGACCGTGCGATGCCTCATCCAACGGCTACCAGCGCATGCGCCAGCGGTGCAAATTTCAAATGCTAGCAGGCACGTGCTCTCCTCTCGCAATCATAGCAGTCCACGCCTGATCCAACGACCAACAGTCGCCGTGCCCATGACAGCTGCAGGAGTGAGTGTTGGGTGCGAGATTTACAACGACAGAAGAGCGGGCCTTTAGTGACACTTGCAGCTGTCACTAAATGGCTTGTGCAGTGCGTGCACTAGCCAAAGCATTGAAGAGGCACGGATCTTTTGGCAACAGCTTGGGCGACCTTTAGTGACGCTTGTAGCTGTCGCTGAATGCCTGTGCGCGGGATGCTCTTCCTCCCTCCACTATATAAACACCCCTACACCCCCCATTCCTCTTCATTTCTACCTACTCTACTCCCACCTACTCCTAAGCTCTAGCAAGCCTACCAACGCTCTATTAGAGCTTACTCTCAAGCTCCGAAGGCTCTTATTAGTGTAGCAAACCTCTGCCTCACCAAATATTCCTCCATTTTCCCATCCCCATTCATAGGTTGCCTTGGAGCTGTCCTCCCACCACCATTCTGCTAGCAGATCATCTCCACCTTCCTACCTCCATTCCAGAGCTATGCTGAAGCTTTCCTCTACCCGATGTCCTCCTGCATCTCACCTCTGTCGTCCTACTCCTCACCTCCTTCGTTCGAGCTTCCGCCAAGCGCCATCTTCTCACCGAATAGCCACTTCAGGAGATTCCTTCTCACCTCCCTCTCTTTTTATGCTTTCGTAGATTATTGTAATAGACATTCATGATATATAACATATTTGTTCCATATCTCTTGTGATTTATTCTGCTTGTTTTCTTCTTTCAAAAAAAAAAAAAAAAAATTTAAAATACCAAAGACAAACAAGACGAAGAGCGGTTTTCAATTAAAGTAAACGTCGCCTCCTTGTGTTCGACCGAAGACTCCCTTGAAGTTTCGGTATAAATGTTATTTAATCATGAGTTTTGCAACTATGACGACGAGTTACTCGTAATCCTGATTTCAAACACGCGAAAAACTTGCGATCAAGTGGGTTTTAAAGCTTATTTTAATTTATTCATTTTTCAAATTTTTATAAATAATAGTAAATAATGTATATAGCATGTTTACCATGAAATTACATATTTCCCCATTTTATCTATATTTATTTAAGTACTTACATTATTAAGTTAATTATTAACTATAGATATAAGTTTTATATATAAGGCTTTATTTATAGATTTATGGTTTTGATTTGAGTCCTATTTACTAATTAAACTTAAGTTAACACTAATTAAACCTTAAATGAGTTATTTTAAAATATTTTTGAGATCATTACTATTTTCTCTTTATTATATAATTAACACTGTATTTATGCTATTCATTATTAATTGCTAAGGAAACTAGTTAATTAGAGTAAATTAGGAGCCACGATGAATCTCTCATCAACAGCCTCATTTGAGATCATGACCAATGCTTCAAATTATGCGATCGAGGTTGTCTTAGGTCAGAAAGTAGACAAAAATCCCTCTGTTATCTACTACGCTAGCAAGACTTTGGATGAGGCCCAAAGGAATTACACTATCACTGAAAATGAATTGCTAGTTGTAGTTTTTGCTCTTGAGAAATTTAGGGCTTATCTGTTAGGGTCTCATGTTATTAACTACAAAGACCACTCAGCCTTGAAACACCTCTTGGCCAAAAAGGATGCCAAGTGCTGACTAATTCAGTGGATTTTATTATTACAAGAATTTGATTTGGAAATCAAAGACAAAGGCAGGGTGCAAAATATAGTGCTTGATCATTTTTTGAGAATCCTAACTGATTCTCCTTGTCTGGATATTTCGATTTCTGACACTTTTTTGGACGAGACTATTCTTGTAGTCTCGGTTCTCCAAATTCCCTAGTTTGTAGACATTGTCAATTATTTGGCCGCTGGTCAAGTCCCCTAGGACTGGACTAAGAAACAATAGGATAGACTTACGTCCAAGGCCAAATATTATTTCTGGGATGACCCTGAGCTGTATTGCATCCATGCTGATCAAATTATTCGTCTATGTGTTCCGGAACATGAGTTCCAGAGTATACTCGAGTTTTGCCACGCATCTGCCTATTGTGGACATTTTTTCAGAAAGAAGACGACCGTAAAGATTCTACAGGATGGATTTTATTGGCCATCTTTCCTTAAGAATGCCCAAGACTCCTTGCGATCATGTTCCCAATCCTAGCACTTGAGAGCATAGCCAAGAGAGATATGATGCCTCTAAACCTGATTCATGGGACCCTTCCTCCCTTCATTTGGACACTAGTATATTCTGGTTGTAGTTGATTATGTGTCCAAATGGATCGACGCAATTCCCACTCGAACCAATGACCACAAGGTGGTCATCGACTTTATACGGAAGAATATTTTTAGTTAGTGTGCGATTCCTAAGGCCATCATTAGCGATGGTGGCACGCACTTTATAAATGCCTAGTTTTGGAACTTACTGGTTAAGTACGAGGTAAATCATCGGATTTCCACACCTTACCACCCCCAGACAAACGAATAAGCTGAGGTGTCTAACAAGGAGATCAAGAATATTCTCTAGAAGACAATTAGTCCCAATAGGGAGGATTGAACTCAAAATCTTCATGATGCACTTTGGGCCTACTGGATCACATATAAGATGCCTATAGGCAAGTCTTCGTATCGTCTGGTGTTCGGTAAGGCATGCCATTTACCTGTCGAAATTGAACACTGGGCATTTTGGGCAATTAAACAAAATAACTTAAACTTAGACCTAGCCTGGAAGACCAGGAAACTCCAACTATCTAAGTTGGAGGAGCTTAGAAATGATGCGTACGAAAACACTAAGATTTATAAGCGTCGGACCAAAGCTCTTCATGACCAGATGATTTTTTATAAGAGCTTGTTGAAGCTCGAGTTACTACGCTATTGTGTTTGGTTTTGAAAACTAGTTGTTGTAGTTTGAAAGCGAAGAACTCGTGTTCAACAAATAAATTTATACCAGAATAGAAATCCCAGGTCGAACTCAGGGAGGCAGACGTTTGATTTAAAAATACGCATTTGTTTTATTTATCATGAAGCAGAATAGATGATTGGAAGCTATCTATCTATTTACAATAAATACAAGAGAGAGAGAGAATATTTAAACAAAAGCAAAAAGGGATGTAGAATGAACATGGATTTCATTATCAAAGAGATTGTTCATTACACTACCCATTACGACTAGAAAGTGGAAAATGATTACACTAGAAAGCGGGAAATCTATTACTCTAGAAAGCAGTAAATCTACTCTAGAAAGCAGTAAAAAGAATGGAGAGAGAGATATCCTCCTCAACGATCTCTTGGAGGATGAGTCGGACGAGACAATGCCTAGAAGAAGGGGAACGGAGCAGGAAGAAGGAGAACGAAGCTGGAAGAATTGGAATGAAGCAGGACATCGTCGTCGTCACGGCATCCACTTCCGAAAGGGTTACGAAAATTTGACTTTATCTCTTGAGAAGCATCCCAGGTGTGGGACAAACTTCTCTTGAGCTTTGGAGAGGGAGAGAAGAGAAGGAAGGGATGAGAATTTCATATGGAGGGGGTCTCTTTTATAGTTGCAAGGAGTGAAGGCAATTTGGTCTTTTTAAATTGAAAATCATTAATTCAGGACCTTTAGTGACGGATAAATCCGTCGCTAAAGGTCCGAACGTGGGCGTAGTGGTGGTGTGCGCTCGCCCGCTCATTTCCTGTGCATGAAACGTGCGATCACGTTCTTGAAATCTCGACCGTTCGATCGCGAGATCGAACGGCTGAGATGCATCCTCGCCGCGCCTCAACCGCGTGCTCGCCCAGGTCTGATCTCGCGTTACTCGCAAGCGTCTGATGCGACGTGAGCACTATCGAGCACGCGCAACCGCTTGATCATGATCGATCGGTCAATCGCGCCCCCTCGCCGTGCCTCAGCTGCCTCTCACCAAGGCTCGAACGCCCGCCTCTTCATCGCGTAAGCACGTGCGACCAACGCGCTACAAGCGCGTTTGTGTCACGCTTACGTTTTGTGCACGTGCGTCTACAGCTGTTCGATGATCATCCAATGATGGAAAAGCGGCGATCAGATTGAAGAAGAGAAGGAGCAGTGGGTGCAGCGGCCGGTTGGGCGGCTGAGATGGCGCCACGTGGCACCATCTTGGCCATCCATCTTCTGGATGATGTAGATGGTGCCACAGTTGTCGAATTGAGTCGATTTTCACGTCGTAAGGCTGCGATTATCGATCTGAATCCATCCGTGCAGTCGGTTTGTTGTCTGAAGTGCGGATTTACATCATCTTGGCCCTTGATCTTCTAGGGTTCTCCCGTCTCTATCTGATGCTACAAATGTCTAATTAGGGTGATATTGGAGTCGTTGAACTCTAATCGTCGCCCTGATCAAATCTATACGGTTGGATCTTCGATCCGAGGCTCCAGTAAAAATTTTGCCTTGTCCCTGAACATAAAAGAAGACAATTAACCTCCATTTTATTCAAACTAATCTAAATGCAAGATGATGCATGCTATGCAATATTTATAGTATGTAATGCAATTCTATGCTTAAGAACATGCATAAATAGACATCTTATGTAATGTAAACATGTTTACTTCACACCCCCATGCCTATCTTTTGCTAATCCCTAGCAAAAACTATATGCTATTTATAAAAGAATTAGGTTGGATTATTTGGGCATGAGTTATTTTCAATCATTAAGAAAATGTTTACTTAGGATCTGAACTTTCAAAGGCACAATAGTGCCCGGGTATCTACAAAAATGCAGACCGCCTCAAGCCCTCGCCTTATTCAAAGAAAATTTTCTTTTTCTCTTTTTCTTCTTTTTAAATTTTTTTTATTTTTGAGTTTAGGGTTTAAGAGTGGCTTTCTATAGCCATTCAACTCACCCAAGATTTGATGGGAACCCTAAGTTCTAAGCATCTTATTATGAATGTGATAGACTCGTTAATCGACAATTAGAATGAACTTCTAGTTTCTACGCCTCTAGGTGACCTTAGAAAGAGAGTTCTGCCTAAAGGTGTATCTTTTGGACCGATAGCTTTCTCCCTACTTTTATTTTTATGGGGTCAGCACAAGGGTGAATCCAGTATATATCTCTCCGATTTATTCTGCTTCTTTACTTCTTCCTAAGTATTTTGGGAATTTTCAATGCATTTCTTGAGCTGGGTTCCGGACAACCAATTGATGAACTGTTACCACCGACAACTTGCTAGCCATACTTGTGTCTTTTATTTTCTTTTTCTTTTCTCCTTTTCTTTTTTTTCTTTTCTTTTTGACTTTCTTTGCTTTTTTTTTAAGTAGGTGGCTTCCCTGGTCTAAGATTTACCTAAAGGCAGCAAGAAGAGAATGGTCCAGTGACTAGGCTCTGGACAACCTACATATGGGCTATTACCCACGATAACTTGCTAGCCATATCACCCTAGAAGGTTCATTAGCTACTCAATTTCCGTTAGAATCGTCGAACAATGAGCCAGTGACAAGAAAGTGTGTAGATGCTAGAAACTCAAAGTTCCCTCAAATTAGAGGGCGGGTTGATAAGTCGTGTACTTATCACCCAAACTTATTTACTCAAATTAAAATAGAATTTAGGTTGGCGAGGACTCGAAAGACAAATCCACATTTTAGTGGATACATGGGCTGATTAAGTCCAAAGACCTGAATGGTCTTTGTGTTCAAATCCTAATGTAATATTTCCTAAGATTGAAAATTTTCTTAAGCCCAAGTTCTCTTTCCTAATTCCATAATTTTTATATATATATAAATAAAAGAAAATAAAATGAATCTATGGAGCTAACAAATAAATTCAGAGATGAATATCCACCCCCCATGCCTATCTAATGCAATGTCCTCATTGTATTAAAAAGACATAAAACAAAGTGGAATAGAGTAGAAAGCACCTAAATTGCATGAATGATGGGTCTGCTCCGAAATAAAGAAAAACTATGTATGTGATGAATTTAGTGCCTTCAGCTAGGCACACTATACAAAGAAGAGAAATAAAGAATTCACAGGTGCAGGTCAGAATCAGAATAAAAAGATGAAACCTCTGACCTGCCAGCAGATGTCCACAAATGTGGACCAGATTTTGGTGCAAACCCAAACCCCATAATTGAGAATATCTAAGGTTCTGGATAAAAATTACCCAAAACCTAAAATCAGTATGCAAGCGGGGTCGGGCCTGTGATTTATGAGGATGCAACCCAAGACCAATGAGTCAGGTTACAGAGAATTCAATATTAAAAGGATAATCAATGAATGTATGCTTGGGTTGAACATCCTCAGAACAAATGTCGTAAGGGTCTTGGTTTGATTTCACTTGAATTGGAACCCTTAGACTTGGTCTTCTATTTCCTCCGGAGTTTGCTTCCCAAATCAAAATTTCCCAGCTCCTATCCTCCTCATTCAGAATGTCAAATTCCGGGACCTCCTGCATATTAATCACCCTATCTGAAATTTCCAAGTCTAAAAGATGTGGCTGAATCTGAATTGACTTGGGTCTAGTTATCTAAAAAATAAAATCATTGATAAGCTCAATGGGGTGTAACTGACAATCAGGGCATTTTATTGAATCCTCTAGAAAATGCGATTCTGGATCCGTAATGCGAGCCCCAATAAGATCAGTTTCCTCAGTTATTGGGCTATCAAATGATCTATCAGATTCCTCTGGCCCAATCATCTCACAGAAATCATGTTCTGTAAACTCTAGTGAGACTTCACAAATTGAATCTTCACCATCAGAATCAAAGAAATCAAAATCCACATTAATGTATGCCTCAAAATCATTCGTCACTTTCTGGTCCTCAAGGATTTCAGGTGAAGAAATCAAATCATCCTTAATTGGTTTCTCTAAATCAATCTGGTCAGCCTCGTAACACGTGTCCCCCCGACAGGTGCTTGAGCGGCTTTTGACATTGGCTCTCCTGAAGGGGGTTCATCCTGGGAATCATCCCACGATTGAACTAAAGTAACCACAAATCTCATTCTCAATTTTGCTAACTTCCCAAGTAGAAACTCACCTGGGTTCTTATCCTTAACATCCTGGAGCCAATCCAACAAATACTTGTTCAAATCATCAATCATCTCAATCAGAGGCTCCAATTTTTCAATGCAAGGTATTGGCTGAACTTCTAAAGATTGTATGGTATTCCTCAAGTTAGCCAAAACCTTATCTTAAACCTAGTTAACCTGAACCAAATGACTTGGTTCAGGCTTGGGCGGGTTTGGGATTAGTGCAGAGGAGTAACGAATTGAGATTCATTATACCCTTCTTGATAATAGGTCATTTTGGATCCTTCAAAAGGTGGTGATGACCTAAAGGCGGTGTAATCAGAGGATGGGTAAGAATCAGTGTATCCTCCTTGATTGTAGATCGTATTAGGTTGTCCATGAAAGGGTGGCGATCTATAATCGATGTGGCTTTGAGAAGGATAGAAATCACAATTATGGTGTTCAGGGTTAGACCCTAAACACGGAGGTCAGGAACTGTATCCCCAATCTAAGTTATCCTAACTAACTGATGGTTGATTATAGTATGAGTCGGGATAATCGTCATGTTGTGGATAACTCATAATAGGAGGGAAAGAGCGGAAATGCATATAAAATGTGGAAGGATTCATGATAGATGGGAGGAGGAATGGTGCCCTGCAATACAAGCAATCAAACATGTCCTTAAGTGGGCTAGCCTAAAGACCTACAGACTCCCAGAACCCATCTTGAGATAAAGAAACGATTTGATCTACTTTTATCTGTTCAATCCAACCAGTTAGAAGGAGGGACTGGGGAGAAGGTTCTTCCTTCGACTTGCGCCTCCGATTCTTAGAGTACCCCCCAGCCACAATCGTTTGATTCTACTCCCCTAGCTAGACATCAGATTGAACAGTAGAAACAGACTAATCGAAAATAATCTCGTTCTGGGCTTCGAAGAGCAAGTCGAATCCTTAAGGCCAATGTCTACTCTATTTTATTTAGGGCTAGGTTTGAATGTTCTTTGGAATGTGATGGGCCATTTATCTAGGTTGTGCCCTTAATGATTGATTGATGTGTGTATGTGTGCACAACCAATGGTTTTCAAGCAAGATTATTTTTTTGATGCGGTAAATTTTAGGGTCCAAATCTTGCTTAGTAGCTTTTAGTATTCAACTTTAGGTATTTTCAAACAAGTTTTGTTTGCACACCAAGTTTTGAAAGCACAAGTGAAGATGTTTTTCTTTAAAACTTAAAAGAATGTGAAGTGCCTTGTAAATCCCTAAGAGTTGAACCTATGCGGTAGCTACTTGATGAGTTGATTTTAGTTGAAGTGGTGCAGCCCAATCAACTCAAACAATTGGCCTATTCCACCACTTAACTAAGCACACAAATGATTACTTAATCTGATTTCTACTCAATTATGTGTTTAGATGTGTGTACTGGTTCCAAAGATTGGTTTACCGGTTGAGTTTGAAAATCAGATGAGGTTGTGTACCTTCGTGAAATTTTTTTTTTTTTTAATGTGGAGGTTGAGGCAGGTGTAGGTGTCAAACAAACAAGAAAAACTAACCTTAGAGTTTATAAGAACACCTTGGTTGATTGATGTTTGTGTTATTATGTGTTGACATGAAAACAAATGGGTGGGAGGTGGGGGATAACTTACAAAACCTTCAACAGCACTTTGCTCCAATTTACCACTTTTGCTCATCTCAAAAGACTACCTGCAATCACAATAAGAAAAGAGAGAAGCAAGGTAAATGATTCGTAAGTTGGAAAATGCGAAAAAAATCAAAGAGCATCGCCTCCCTGGCAACGACGCCAAAATGTTGAAGCTCGAGTTACTACACTATCGTGTTGGTTTTGAAAACCTATCGTTGAAGTTTGAAAGCAAAGAACTCATGTTCAACAAATAAAATTTATACCGGAATAGAAATCCTGGGTCGAACTCAGGGAAGTAGACGTTTGATTTAAAAATATACATTTGTTTTATTTGTCACGAAGTAGAATAGATGATTAGAAACTATCTATCTATTTACAATAAATAGAAGAGAGAGAGAGAATATTCAAACAAAAGCAAAAAGGGATGTAGAATGAACATGGATTTCATTATCAAAGAGATTGTTCATTACACTACGCATTATGACTAGAAAGCGAAAAATGATTACACTAGAAAGTGGGAAATCTATTACTCTAGAAAGCAGTAAAAAGAATGGAGAGAGAGATATCCTCCTCGACGATTGCTTGGAGGACGAGCCGGACAAGATGACACCTGGAAGAAGGGGAACGGAGCGGGAAGAAGGAGGATGAAGCGGGAAGAACGGGAACGAAGCATTACGTCATCGTCGTCGTGGGATCCGCTTCCAAAAAGGGTGCGAAAATTTGACTTTATCTCTTGAGAAGCATCCTGGGTGTGGGACAAGCTTCTCTTGAGCTTTGGAGAGGGAGAAAAGAGAAGGAAGGGATGAGAATTTCGTATGGAGGGGGTCTCCTTTTATAGTTGCAAGGAGTGAGGGCAATTTGGTCTTTTTAAATTGAAAATCATTAATTCAGGACCTTTAGTGATGGATAAATCCGTCGCTGAAGGTCCGAACATGGGCGTAGTGGCTGTGTGTGCACGCCCACTCATCTCCTACTTGTGAAATGCGTGCTCACATTCTTGAAATCTTGGCCTTTCGATCACGAGATCAAACGGCTGAGATGCATCCTCGCCACACCTCAACCGCACGCTTGCCCGTGTCTGATCCCGCGTTACGCGCAGGCGTCAGATGCGACATGAGCGCTATCGAGCACGCGCAACTGCTCGATCACGATCGATCGGTCAATCATGCCCCCTCGCCATGCCTCAGTTGCCACTAGCCAAGGCTCGAATGCCTGCCTCTTCATCGCGTAAGCACGTGCGACCAACGCGCTACAAGCACATTTGTGCCGTGCTTACGTTTTGTGCACGTGCATCCACAGCAATTGGATGATCATCCAACAGCGGAGTAGCGGCTATTAGATTAAAGAAGAGAATGAGCGACGGGTGAAGTGGCTGGTTGGGTGGTTGAGATGGCACCATGTGGCACCATCTTGGCCGTCCATCTTCTAGATGATGTAGATGGTGCCACGGCGGGTGCACAGACGGTTGTCAGATTGAGTCGATTTTCACGTCATTAGGCTACGATCGTTGATCCGAATCCATCTGTGTGGTTAGATTTGTCGTCTGAAGTGCAGATTTACACCATCTTGGCCCTTGATCTTCCAGGGTTCCCCGATCTTTATCTGGTGCTACAGATGTCTGATTAGGGCGATCTTGGAGTCATTGAACTCTAATCATCACCTTGATCAAATCTATATGATTGGATCTTCAATCTGAGGCCCCGATAAAAATTTTTCCCTGTCCCTAAACATAAAAGGAGACAATTAACCTTCATTTTATTCAAACTAATCTAAATGCAAAATGATGCATGCTATGCAATATTTATAGTTTGTAATGCAATTCTATGCTTAAAAACATGCATAAATAGAATTTTATGTAATGGAAACATGTTTACATTAAAGCTTTAACCCAAACCAGAAGGTCTGGCTTTCGATTCCTGACTTAAGCTCTTTCTCGGCAAGCTTAGGTCTAAGTGGAACAACTCGTATATCATTACTCAGATTTTTCAGAACGAAGTCATTGAAATTTCTGACCCGAAGATGGGTAATTCTTTTAAGGTATTGGACAAATATTAAAACCCTATGTTGACTGTGTTATCCCTAAACCTGTTTCAGACAAGGTTGCTTTAATCTTGAGGTGACCTCTTTGGCTAAACTATGCCTAGCTGATGACACTAAACTCAAAACTTTGTATAGGTTGTATATATTCAGAGCTAATCAGATTTATAATGAATTCAGGTGCTATCTTCTTTATTCCACTCTCTTTCATGCCTTTATTATACAATGAGGACATGGCATTAACTAAGCATGGAGGGTGGATATAGTTATTCTGAATTATTTTGTCAGCTCCATACAATCTTTCCATTTATTTTTATTATAAAAAAATTATATCTCAGAAAGACCAAAAAATTAGAGAATTAGGAAATGAAAACTTAGGCATTAGAAGTTTTAAACCTTAGGAAATAATACAGTAGGATCTGAACACTTAGACTCTTCAGGTCTACAGGCTTAATTGACCTAAGTGTCCACTAAAATGTGAACCTATTTCTCGAGTCCTTGCCAACTTAGAATTACTTTAAATAAATTGGACTGATAAGTATACGACTTATCAACCCGTACTCTGATTTGAGGGGACTTAAAATCTAAGCATTGACTCATTTTTTAGGTGATATTAACGAAAATTAGGTAGAAAATAAGCATGCTAGGGTAGTATGGTTGACACGTTGCTGTGAGTAACTACTCATAGCTGAGTGCCTAGAACCTAGCCGCGCAACCTGATCTCTTTGGCTATTGCCTTTAGGTACATCTTAGATCAGAGAAGCCAGCTGCTTATAAAAGAGAAGAAAAAAAAACACTTAAAAAGAATAGAAAGAAATGAAAAATAGAAAAAGATAAAAAAATAATAAGCCTCACTTCACCCTACAAGTATGGCTGGCAAGTTTCCATAAGTAACCCCCCATTGCCATTTGTCTAGAGCCCAACCCTAAAAATTGCATGAATAATCCCAAAACTTAAGGAGAAGTGGGGAAGTAGAATAAACCCGGGAAGATAAATATCGGGTTCACCTTTGTGTTGACCTCATCCAAAAATAAGAGTAGGGAGAAAGCTACCAATTGTAAAGATAGACCTTTAGGCAGAAACATTTTCACTTAGGGTCACCTAGGGTTTGTAGATGCTTAAGGTCCATTTGGTTGCCATTTAATGAGTCAATCACTTTCGCACAATAAGATCCCTAGCACCTTTGGTCCTCTTGAGTCTTGGGTGCGTTGGGTAGCTAGAAGTTACCCTAAAACCTTAAACAAAAAAGAAAATTCAAAAAAAAAAGAAAAGAAAAAAAAAGTAAAAAAATTTCTTTCTATTATGTAGGTAATAAAAGGGCAAGGACTTGGGTGGTCTACATTTTGCAGGCACCCTGGGTGCTATTGTGTCTTTGGAGTTTAGATACGAAGTATAATTTTCTTTTCTTGATTAACAACTAGTGCCTTAGTAATCAGATTCTAATTATGTCTTTATAAATAGCATTGTGTTTAATTTTACTAAGGATTTGCAAAAGATAGGCATGGGGGTGTGATAAATATATAACATTTTAAATGAAAATGCCTATTATCTAGGTTCCCTAGTAATTTAATTGCATCTAGCAATGTAAATATTGCATAATAGTCATCATCTTGCATTTAGATTAATTGTTGTAAATTGTATATTAATTTCCCTCTTCTATTGGCTAGGGCACATGGCGACATATATTCGGGCTTCAAATGACAAATCCAACTGTACAGATGGAATCAGGGCGATAATTGCCATCCAACATAGTGAAAATTGAGTCGATCGGATCTCTGTAAAATCGACTACGAAGAAGAGAAGATGGATGACCATGATGATGCCACATGGCACCATTAAGGCCACCTGCAGCCATCTCCCTCCTCCACGCAATTAATCTCGTCCATCAAATTTGCATCCAATGGCTGAGAGGTGATCTCAAGCACTCTTAGTGCCCCTTCACTCTCAACACTAGCACATGATCTCAACCGTTGGATTGAGATCCAATGGTTGAGAAGTACGTGCGTCTCACCTTAGCATAGTGGGGTCAATAGTGCACTCGCAAAGAAAGAGTACACATTCGAGCCCCAATGAAGGATCCTTCTCATCACACATGGGAGGAAATTGGGCCACCCGATTGCGAGCGGACAACGTGGATCATGGCACATTGACAGCTATGGAAGTGTACACAATGGGGAACGTGATGTAGGCACGTGATGAGCAATGTGGATGGCACCACGTGGGTATGTAGATGACTACAATCGTGATACATGTGATTTGAGTGCACAATGAGTGTGCATCCTAAGGCATCAGATGAAGATTGGATGGCTAGGATCACACCTTCCCTCACCAAAAGTGTAGCATGTGCTGCACATGCGTTGCACTGCATTGTGTGTTGTTGCATGAGTGCATGCATGCCGTGCACGGAGGGCATGCCTTGCATGCATGATGGCCAGGTAGTGCACTGCCCATGCTCGACCAATATCCAATTTTGGCACTTTCTCTCCACTATAAATAGCCTACCACCCTCTCTTTTGAAGAGCATCCCTTCCTACTCCCTCCTCCCCCCTCTAGAGCTTAGAAATTCTTCTTGAGCTCTATTTATAGTTTCCTAAACTTGCGGGAAGCTCCACTAGAAGAAAATAAATAATTTTTGTCCCTTGCCTCACCCCCATTCATGGAGCTCTTACCGGCCATCTTCTCACCTCCAATCTAGGAAGAGGATCACTCCGTCATCACCCTACCTCTCGTCTTCTTCCTCTAGCTCTAACCTCCTTCTTCTAGCTCCAATCCTCTTCATCCAGGCGTCATCGAAGCACTCTATCCCAAGTAGCCATATAGGGGGATTCTCTCTCTATCTCTTTTTCTTGCTTTGTAGTGTAGTTTATTTTTTTCGCAAGAATCATTTATCTTGTAATAAACATCTTCTTACTTTTAATATAATTATGTGTTATCTCTTTCTCTCTCTTCCTCTCTCTTATTATTGCTTAGCTTATATTAGTTTCAACTTGATTTTTGTCTAGATAAAACACAAAAAATATAAAGCCACAAAATACCAAAAATAAACAAAGCAAAATGGGAATTTCCAAAATCAAATGTCGCCTCCCTTAGTTCCACCTAGGACTCACATCCCTGTTACAAATTTTATCTAATCTCGAATTTTTTTCACACATACTATGAGGCGGGTTTATCCGAAACCCGAATCTCTATTCTTCTTGCGATTTTTCCCACAATCAAGTACCCCCATGCATCCCATTACAACAACATCCACTACATGTTGCCATAAAATCTTGATCCTTACCTATAAGCTAGGGTTTCTAAAACCTAAGAATAAAGAGAAACTTCCCAACAATAAGGCAGAAGAGTACCTACCTTGTGGAGATGAGCTCTCTTTCTTCTTCCTTAGAGTAGTAGCAACAACAATAGCAGTAACAATGTTGACGATGGTGGCGGTAGCTGACGGCAATAGAACAGTAAGGAGGAGGAGAGGAAGGGTCGAAAGTAAGATGCGAGTTGAGAGAGCTGTGGTGGTTCAAGTGATTAAATGAGGCCATTTTCCTTTAATTTTTTCTCTCCACATCTTATATAAGGGTGTGATATTTTAACAAGAGTCCTTCCACCCAAAACTAAGATTAATTAGAAGTTCACCAACTCAAGTCCTAATACAAAAAGGCCATCAACACAACACTTGTTAGTTATCACAAGGGGTAGCTTTACTCTTAAAGCTACAATTACTATAAATTGGCTCCCAATACCCCTAGTTCATCATTTGGCAAAAGAGTATAGGATATTAATTATCCTAATTAAGCATAGTAAAAGTCTGAACCCTTACACAAAGGCTAGTCAATCTACTATTGCAACACTTGTACGAGGGTAACATAACCTCTCATAATCCACTTGTCTTGTACCTACTAAAAGAAGTCAAAAACAACTCAAGAATCCTAACACACTAGGTCTCAATCAAATAAACTAGAAGATAAAAGTAATATAGAAGTTAAGCCTATGGAACCTCAAAAGTAATATTTCCAAATCGAGTTTTCTCTAGGCATGGGAAACAACATGCTTTGGAAGATGAACGTTCAAGAGAGCATGAAAGCATTAGAGCTTTAAAAGAATAATAGAGAAAGAGAGTAAGAGCTCTTTTCTACTAGAGATTGCTTTGATTATTGTGTTTTGAAAAGGTTGGCTTAGAAGCCTATTTATAAGTGAAATAGAGTTAAAATAGGAAACTCAATAAATATCTTTCAGGCAAAATTGGTCGATCAATCTAAGTGATTAATCGATCAATTATTATTGTTGATCAATCAATTATTGATCGATTAAAAGAATATTTTGGTCGATCAGCTTGCACGAAAAATAGAATTGCCTCGTAAGCCATTTGATCGATCAATTTGATAACTAATCGATCAATCTGTTAATATTGATCAATCAATTGTATTTGAATGTTTTTCGCAAAGTGATTTAAAACAACATTTTGACGCTTTAGTTTTATGAAATATTACTTTAAGGTTCCTTACAAATATTTCTAGATTCTATACAACTAGATACAAGTTACATAAGATTTAGACAAAAAATCTTTCACTTCGATCTTTGCAAGTGAGCAATTTGCTTTATCATTGGCAAGTCCTATACCTCTTTGTTATTTGCAATTGGATCTTGAAATGTTAGTCCATCAATAAAGTGTAATTTTGTTCCATTAGAACAAGAGTCGCAACAATATTTGATTCAGAATTGGTGATATTTCAAATATCAGGGGTGATATTTTGGTTCAAAGCTAAAATATTATTGATGATATTTTAAATAACACCATGATATTTGGTTTAGAACTGAAATATTGCCAGTGCAATTTAATTCAAAATTAAAATATCACCTATTCATGCCTAAATATCATCAATGAAATTTAGCTCAAGAGGGGCAAAAGGGTCTCATAGCATTTCCTAACACCAATTTCCTAATGCCTCAAGTAAACTCACCCTTAGAGAACCATTAAAATACTATGCAATTAAAAAAAAATGATGGCTCCAACATGACTCGACTTGAAGTCTATGAACATTCGCCTAGCAAGGTTAACAAAGATGGTACACATGAATGGCTTGACGATTCATGCAAGGAAAAACATGGAAGTAACTTAAAATGATCTAGATGTGTATAGGTTAATTGAAAAAGATTATTAGAAACTAACGTTAGGATTCAACTACATGTATATATCGACAAAGATGTTAGACTTGATGCACCCTCGTAAGGGAAGAGATGAAATAGTTCCAACCATGATTGCTAAGGAGGCATTTAGGAGCATCATGCAACTAGAACAAGAAGGTTTCATCCATAGTGCTGGAGCAAGCAAGACCATAACTCCTGGTATGGAAGGAAGGGGTCAACATCAAGGTCGAAGTATGAACAACTTCAAGAGGAGATGCAACAACTGAGGAGAGAGAACAAGGACAGGAAAAGGGAGATGTAGGTGATGGTGGAGCAGCAATGCCAGTGGATGTAGGAGAAACAATGGTTCATGGAGCAACAACAATAATGGCACAGATGAATGAGAATGTTTCAACCACCAATGCACTTTGACTTCCACTTCACATCTCGTCGGGACAACAACAATGTTGCTGGCTCAAGGACAGAAGGGGTAGGGGCATAGGCTTAGCATTATTTTTTTTTTGTATGCAAGAATCTTTGTATATAATTTCATTCTATATTATGTATACTGAGGTTCTTTAATGTATCATGTATTTTATTCTGATGGTTAAATAAAATGTGTAGTGTATGTATGCATGTTCATGAATGTATGAATTATTATGAATGTGTGGATAAATGTATGAATACTTATGTAAATGTATTAGGTTGCACAAGTTACAATGTTTTCAAAAAATAATTGATGAATTAAAATATATTATTTTTTGCTCCAAAAAAATCTTTACCGATGATTCTTATTCATCGGCAAAAGCCTCTACCCATGGTTACAAATCGTCAATAAAGGGTTGCGATGACAATTTATAACAGTTGCCTAAAGTTGTGCACCAAATTTACCCATGCTCTAGGGGTGACTTTTAGTGACGTTTTCAAACATCATCTTAAACTGTTTTTGACAGTTTGTGACCATGAAGAATAAGCATTAAACCATGGCAAAAGCTCCTAAAACCGTTGGTAAGAGTCCTACTCACTAGTATGTAGGGGGGGGGATACTTGCCCATGGTTTGGGCAAACCTATTAAGAAAGGGTTTTTCACTACATCTTATTTGGCGAAGCCTATTCCTGACGATTTTGTGGGCTTTACCCATGATTTTCCCCCATCGAGAAGACTAAACCTTCTTGTAGTGTCTTCTTAAATTCTTTTAGGCATGCTTGATTGCACCAAATAACATGGAGATTAACTAGGGACACTTTTCCTCATGCATGTGTTGTAGTCTATCGAATTTGAAGACAACAAATATAGGATCCCTGATGAGGTGTGATTCATCATAGCTAAAATGCCCAAGTTAAGCTAGAAACTAGGTTAAACACTATTAAATTAACACATGAAATGGGTTAAGTGTGAGAAATAGTGAAAAAGACCTAAAACATCAAATTTGTATTAAAAACGTGAAATTAGGTCATTAACTGAGGTATTCTATTCATTATTGTAAATTGATGATCCATTTGCAAGTTGAACAAGCATTTGAGTCCAAAAGTTCAAATCAAAAGTATAATTAACTTCTTAAATGTTCAATTAAGCTTAAATAAAAATTTGGTTGCATTTGGATATTATTAGGACCTTGCATTAATAGGCTTTCACTTAGGTCCTTAGGTCATATACATAACATTCATATAAAAACCTTCTAGGGATCATTTTGAAAGCTGCAGGAGCCTCTTTGCAAATCCTAGGGACGGCTCCGATACCCTTTCTCACCACTTATGGGCTTCGCTGGAAACTTTCTACCCTTTTGCCCATAAGGGCTTCTCTGTAATTTCACCTTTACTCCTGCTGCGTTGTTCCACTATAGCCACGAAGAACACGACCTATCTAGGTCATTCATCTCTTTCTCCCACCATCTTGTGGCTTAGATCTAATCGAAGCTTCACGCACTTCGATGCGTGTGGTCACCTCTTGCCCCAGATCCCATCCAACAGCCTCATTTTGATTAGAACCTCGCACGCGCTCATCTTTCCATCTCCACCACCCAAGACCTAAGTGTGTGATTGCACCTCCACAGCAACCACATTCAGTACCTCGGCTACTTAAATAGTTCCCTGAGCTCGCACGTAAGGTATCGACTCCCTCCTACATCCCTTGAGCCGGTCATTCGTCCACTCCAACTCCTCTCTTCATATTGTCTTTGTTTCATTGCCACTGGTGGTGAAACTCCACCTTCCTCTCTGACTCTCCTTGTCACTAAGGACATCGTAGCACCTGAGGGCAACCCAGAACTCCACTAGCGAGTTTTCCATCCGTTGGAGCACCTCCTCCCTCTCTTCTTCCTCTCCATCCACTAAGTGGAGATCCAAAGGTCCCATTCCTCTGATTGGTTTGGTTTTAATGCTTTATTAGCTAGAATTCCTACTTTCTAGATTAATTGTAGTGTTAGTTAGAGTAATTTAGGAGTAGATTAGATGTTAGAAATCAAAATTCAATGATGGATTAGTGTAGTTTAGGAGTAGATTAGTGTAGATCCACTCCGTCCTCTCTAATCAATTCAAATTAGAGAGATGTTTTTCCACCACCATTTCAACACATACAGCTTTCTCTTCGCTTCACAAATTGCTTCTGGTTTTCCCTCGCAATTTTATTCATTGATCACCCATCCATCAAGGTCAAATTCAGATATGAAGCTTTGGCCTCTAGATCTGAATTTGTGCCTAAAAACCCACTTAGGGGGTCTCCCCTCACTCCATAACTTTACAAAGACCCCCCGATCTAATTTGATTGTCTCAAATTGCTTGATTATCTTTCAATTTGCTTTTAATGCCCAATCTTATGATTTGGTGATCATTTGGGTTTTATTGGATTCAATCGAGCATTTTGAGGGTTTTAATTACTTAATTAGATGTCATGCAATCAATCCAATGTTTTAAATTTGGTTTTTAATTTAAGTGTTATTTGGAGAGTTTACCCATGGATAATTAGTAAAACTAATTTGAGGTCAAATGAGGACCCAGTTGATTTTAAGTTAATCACTAGATCATCTTGAACACCAATAAATGATGTTTAAGTAGATTAGATGATTATTCAGATATCAAATCACATTAAAAAGCCTAAATTAAGGCAGTATGGGTTTTTGATATATATAAGATTCAATTTGGAAATTATGTTCATCAGTGGATTTTTAGATCTTCATTTATGATTTTTAAAAGGATTTTGGGCAGATCTACCAGATGTGTTTTTGTTGATTTAGTGTGCCTCATAGCAGACATTCTTAGGTCTGATCTGGGCTAATTTCAATAGATCAAAAGCAGCAGCTATTGCTGCTGAGATAGCAGCAAAGTTAAGACATCTGGCATTCAGTTCCATCTTCTGATTTCATTTGATTACAGCAGCTATAACTTTGAGTAGTAACCAAATGGTTGCAGCTGCAGCAGATTAGATTTCAATAGCTGCAACTGCTGTTGTATGCTGCAGCAGCCATTGTGTGGCTAGGTTGGAGTCTGATCAGAGGTATTTTAGGCTAGGAATTGGAGATTTTGAGAGGCTAACTTGTTTTGTAGTTTTATAATTATTGTAACAAGCATTCATGTGTTTTTAAGTGATAGAAATCCAATTAGAATTGCTTGTTATTTGGTTTTGAAATCATTGTCAGCTATCTACCTGTGCTTAATTGTCCAAATGACATTATTAATGACATTCACATCAAAAATCAAGTTTAACTGCCCATGCATGTTTAATAGAGTGTGTTAGATGTTTTGGAGTGTTTTAACTATTTTCCAAGCCACTCCAACTCTTTTCAGGGCCTTAGGTTCTCTTTGAAACACTCTTCAAAGCCTTACTTTGGTGAACTTGTAAATAAATAAAAACTATAAAAAAATTCAAAAAAAATAAAATAAACATGTCTTGGCCAAGATTAGGTATATTTTTAGGTGTGTATCAAGTTTGAAGGCATTCTGAACTCCCGACTTGGTAGAACATACCAATCGACAGTTCAATATACCTTGGAACTTAATAAAAGAACTCAAGTTCAAAAACAACATAAACAACTCTCCCTCTCTCATCTCTTTCTTTCTCTCATCCCCTATCTCTACTACACCTTCAAAACTCATAAAACTCAGAAAAACCCTAAAAACTCCCAAAATACCATGTATACTATGTATATACTTGTAGATATAAATTAATTCTAAGCTATAAGTAAATATTGCATAATATGTATATATTGTATATAAATATCTTACATATATATTCTATATAGTAAATTAAGTATTTAGAGTAATCTAATTTATATATAACTTTATTGTATTATTTTATATTAATTTATATAACTTAAATGTATAATAACTAAGTAATTATATAAACATAACTAAATGTATATATCTATACCCAATAATGTACATATGTATTTATATATGTATTATGTATCATATAATACCTGTAATGTAATTTAATTATATATATATAGTAAATAATTAATTTATTAAGTTAACTATCTAATTTATTAAGTTCAAATGAAATAAATTAGTAAATTAAGTTAATACTAACATAATTTATATTATATACTTGTAATATGTTGAAATAAGCATTTTCAACTTATTTATATCATATTTATACTATATTTTAGTATCTATAGATTATTTATATGTATAACTAACTAAAACATATATTTAAATCTATATAAATTAAAATAAAGCTTATAAAATATCATAAAAATATGGAATAAATAATTTATCATGTATATTAATACCGTATTAATTCAATCATACAATTAATTAACTAATTTATACTATAATTAGCTAACTAAACTCTAATTTAATGTGTAAAAGTTGTAGACTTTAGCTAATTTAATTATATAATAAACTAAATTATCTTTGTAAAGTAACTACATAATTATGTAGCCCTATGTAAGGGATTTAAAATTCTATAATTTATTTTTAATTTATAATAAATTATGGCCCTCAAATTGAGGGCCAAAAATCATAAATTAGCACAGCACCAGCACGTGGCTGCAGCTCAGTTACTGCGCCTCTATAGCGCCACATCGTTAACTTACTACCGCCCACACTGCCTTATTTAGATTTTGTGATCTCAGCCCACCAGTCGTCAGGTGCCGGGCACCAATACACACATCACTACTCTCCCTCTCTTACGAACATGATTTGGCATGAGATATTGCTGTCCGATGCATGGGCTGGGGGCCGTGCACTGTGTGTGGGCCTGTGTAGACCCAATAACGAGCTATAAACCAGATCTAATACACACCTAATAATGAAATATAGTGACCCTAGTAGAGGTCTGGTCCCACCTAGAAATGGGTGTTGTGTATCCCTCAAAAAAGTCGCCCACCAATTAAACCAATTTTTGGGTTAAGGACTGAACCGAGCCGATCTGAACCAGCTAAGAAAAGAAAAAGAGAAGAGAGAAGAAGGCTTGAAATTTGGATAAGTATGAGAACCTTCCTCATCATACCTCGATGCCTAACTTTTGCTAGTCCTGTAGCAAAATCTTATGAAACTAACTTAAATTCTAGACCATCTTTGCAGTTCAGAGTCTTGATTCTTTCTTCTTTTTAGAAATTAGGTCAAAATGCCAAAAGTAGGCATAAAGGTAGTCAAGTACCAACCAAGATCCAGACTTGACCAGCTTTAGCCTCAGTCTGCCGTGAAGGTTTCTAAGGCCCACAGGAATTATCCTAAGGTTCGTTGGTCCCAGTGTTTAAAGCACCCGTACTTCTATCATGGTTAGTCTCGGTTTAGTTTGCAGTGTGTTTTTGTAAGAGAGAAGGATGGAAGAATTTTTTGCATTTTTGGAGAGTTTTCTCCCTATTTTTCTTTTCTTTATTTCTAGTTTTGGATTGGCTCAAAAATGCAGTCAGTATCGGATTCCTAGCTCCGACCATCAATCTTCGCAAGGTTCCTGGATTCCGATGCTTCGAGATAGCACTGCCCATGAAAACCTGCAAAACCTTTGCTGACACTTCAAGATAGTGCTACCCATGGCATTCTATAGGTAAATTCAGGCCCTAGCGATTGACATTCCAAGATAATCCAACCCATGTCACCTGAACCAGCACAAGGTGCTTACATGCCCCCAGTAGGATATTTAGATATCCTGGGAGACAAGCACCGAGGAGACAGTATGTTATTGCACATCTTCGAGGGGAATTTCCCACCTCTCTGCGTCGGGAACTCGTCCAAATCAACTTATATTGATAAGCCACTCCTAATATAGGTACCTTTTTCATAATAGAACAAAAACTTTTGCGTGATTTTGATTATTAAGCACATTGAACCAGGCTTATGTGTGGATTGGGGTGCTTAGGTTACCAAGTCCCGCAAACCAAAGGTCAGTTAACGAGGCCGAATAATCCCTAAGCCTTAGACCTAATACGTAAGCTTCGCATTTTCTTCAACCTCTTGAGGACTATCTAGCTCTTAACGGATATGTGAATTTTTAAGCCTTAAAATAAGCCCAAGAGGCCTAAGATCAGCACTCATACTAATCCCTTTATCTCTTTATTATTCTAGGACTTAATTTTTTTTCTTTTGATTTGGTCTAGAACTTAAGTAGATTCCATAATCATTTACTAATGACTATCCCTTTTTGTTTCAAATTATAGCTCCTTTTTTAAATTTAAATCACCTCCCCTTTTCCTCCTTAAAAATGAAATGCAATTTAAGCTCACAAAATTTCCTCCCCTTTCTCTTTTTTGTTCTTTTTCAAATTTTTTTATTTTTTTGGTTTTTTGAATGAGTATTTTTTTTTTGTGAGAACCCTTCAGAACCTTTAATTTCTATGTGTTTGCACTTTAACACCTCCTCATGCCTAAGTTTTGCAATGTCCTCCTTGTAAACTAGAGGGTATGAAATCAGCTTGGTTCATGGGTTAGAACAGGGTAAAAAGGGTGGGTGAACGGGTCAGGGTGACTGTTGTGGACGATTTCAAGCTCTAGTACCAGTACCAAAGGTGGAGTTAGTTGTTCTAACACTGAACTCAGAGTGCAATAGATGTAAAGCTCAAAAGATGATAAGAAGGGTCTCAGGTTTTTGGAATGACGGGTTGCCTCCCATTAAGCACTAAATTCAATGCCTTCAGCCGAGCAGAAGGTGGTCATGGAGGAGTGGTCAAATCAGAGGAGTTCTGTAGAACAAGCACCTTAATCAAAAGCCTGGTTAGTTCAACAAGGTGCTTGTCCAGATCAACAGGCTGATGATGTAGCCCAAACCCAATCAATCTGGTAGGTTGATGGATGTGGATCAAGAGAAACAAGACCCACCAGATGCTGTGAGGCTCAAGAAGATATGGAAGTGAGAATCTAAGGTTTGGCTAAATCGAATCAGCCTGGTCAGAATAGGGATCCTCAAATGAAAAAGAGTCTATGGAGGATGTAGGAACCCTATAGGAGTGATCAGAAAAAGATGGGACGTGATTAGTAGTCTGATCGATGTCCGAAACCCGATCAAAAGATGGAGAAGAATCGTGTACAACTTGATCATCGAAAGTAGAATCAGAGTAGAAGTTGATTCCAATTGCGGGTCGGGGTTGGGTTCGGATTTGAAAGGCTCTGTATGTGGTGTAGAAGAGGTGATTTCTTTCAAAACTATGTGTGTTGAGGGCTCCTCTAGAAAGGTTTCAAAGGTCCGTTCATCTAGAGAGTCCTCAACATGGCCATCAAAATCAAAGGTAAATGCCTGAAGAGTGCTTGTAGGATCATGGAAATCTGAGTCAAGAAAAAATTCAAACTCGGGATTGCAGACACTCTCGACACTTGTTTCTGATTCCTAAATATCAAAAAGGAATGATTCCATCTCAATGGAACCTGATTTCGAATCAATGATCTCAGGATCAAGGACCTCAGAATCAAAGTCGAAGAACGGATCATGGATGCTGAGGTCATAGTTTGGTTCATAATCGTCAGGAAGCAAAGGTTCTCCGAAATCAAAGTAGGATTTGAAATCATCGGAGAATTTGCGAGAATAAGATTTCGAATCTGATTCTGGATCAGGAGTTCCACCACAAGGTGAATTAAGATGTGTAGAATCAGCAACCTGGCTTGAATCTATCATAATTCCATATTTCGAGCTTAAAAAGGTGTCCTTTTTAGGCATGGGCTCAAGTTCTTGGCTCCTAGGATAGACCCAATCAATTCCCAACTCTTCCAACTCCTCGATTTCTATATCATAGATTGGCGTGATTTTCAAAAAATCAATTAGTGCCTCTGAAGAGGTTACAGAGGTGTATTAATCAAATACAGGCCTAGAATCGTAATTCAAATTCAAAATCTGGCTCTCACCATTTTAAGCCTCATGATTATCCCAAATAGGCTTGAATCTAGATTGTAGGTTAAGGGTAAGGATTGGATCACTAGAATCTAGGCTGGGCTCCATTGGGATGTCAAAATCATTCTCAAGAATCACCTTAACAAGATAAGGCTCAGGATTCACATTCTCGAGAAGTTTTGTTTTAAGCTTCTTATTACAGGTGTCAGGGAAATCTTAGCTCGATGGACCAGCTTCCTGGTTTCCTAGGGCTGGTTCGAAATCGGGAACACCTGCAATTGGATCCTCCCAACCCTCATCAAGATCAAGAATGTCAATTGTTATGAAGTTTGAATCTGAATTCATTTGGGTTGGGGGTCCATAACAACTATGATCATCAAACCAAGGATTTAGGAAATTACGTAGATCACTGGAATTACTATAAGATGTCATCTTAACTTCTAATGGGCATTTTTTATCAATGGATCTATATAACTGCTGGGTCACTAAATCGGTGTTTTAAGATTGTCGTGTTGTAGTATAGCCAAAATAGCATTCAAACAAATAAATTTTATTACTCGAAAAGATTTCGAGGTCGAACACAGGGAGCAATATGGAATTTAAAGCTCAAGATCATAATGTAAATCAAGAATAAAGATTGCAATAAAGATAATATCAGGATCAATATGCAAAAAGAATGGAATGAAATGGTGATTTAAATCACCAATTACTCCTCACAAATAACAGTTAAATTAAGTCTCAAATATATGCAATTAAAGTAGCAGATGTCTTAAGTAGCCCTGTGCTACAGTGCTAAGGTTTTTGCTTTTCTTCTTCTGCTGGTTCTTCTTCTTCTCCTCTTCTTCTTGTGCTCCTCTTCCTGTTGTGCAGGTCCTTCTCTTCTTCTTGTTCTTTGTTTCTTCTTCCTCTTTCTTTCTTCCTCTGCTTCACAAGCCTTCTTCTTTCTCTACTCAGCTATTTCGCACAGAGGGGGAAACTTCTTGAATTGTCTAAGTGTCAGCCAATTCTCTCTGTAGCAAAACCCTCCCCATACCCCGTTCAAGCTCTCCTTCTCTTTCTCTCTTAGGCTCTGCCCTCCCAAGGCCTCTCAGTGGGTAACCGGGTAATCGGGTAGTCGCAAACCTGGGTCCAAGGCTACAAGTGTGGTCGCAGCCGAGGAGTGAAGGGCTTAGGCAAGTCAGGAGCACCAGGTCCACAGGTGAGGTGTCACGGACGAGGCGCAGGTGTGCATGGGTGAGAGGGGCCTCACCCCGTGTTTGGAGGTGATAAGCCTAAGAGACTTTTTCAATTTATGCCGGCGTGGGTGCCCGTCAGCTTTCGAGTTGGGACTATCCCACCTTTTCTCTACGTGCAGCTGCAGCTGGTGCTCCTTGTGATTGCGGTCAAAGACGCAGTCGAAGACCCAAATTGACTCCTGGGTTGTGATCCTGGAACTACTCCGTAGTGCCTAGGACTTCCCTTGGGGTCTGCAGATGCTGAAGGGAGATCTGGGGTTGCAGCGCCAAATTTGGATGGTCTCATGGTTCGTGGAAGTGTGTGGTGGGCTGCGAAGGTCGGAGGAGGAACGCGACAGTGGGTGTGTTCGGTGGAGCGTTGGAGAGGCTAATAGCCTCGAATACCAGAGGGCTTTTGCTCTCTGGGACACGACAGAGGTGTAGGGATGAACGACGGCCAAGTTGGTGGAGCGTAGTGGCCGTGCAAGCTCGCCGGAGGTACGCTAGCGAGGTGGAAGACGGAGGACGATGGGGCGAGTCGACGGTCGAAACGGAGTGGCGAGTGCTTGAAAATGAAGAGTGGAAGATGAGGAGTCATTTAGGAGAGGTGGTGGACAACGGGGAGCGGAATTGGAGCCGATTTAGGTATGGCCGACGACGGAGACGAAGCTGCTCTGATAAGGGGTAGACGGCGAGGATAAAGAAGATAGGGATGCCGGCTGGTGCTGCTCGACATGGAAGAAGGCAAGGAAGGAGAATCTACTACTGGTATTGTAGTCAAACGATTAGGGGAGGCAAGGAGGGTCACCGGAGCTTGAAGAGCAATTCGACCGGAGGAGGAGAGAAGAATTTGAGGGTTACTCTGGTCGAATTCAAGCTTGGGGAGTTTGGCCTGGCCTGGGCTTTCTTTTATAGGTCATCAGAGGGCAGTTAGAGCTTGGGAAGCATGCTTCCCAAGCTTGGAAAGCTCACCGGATTGGGAAATCCCTTGAAACCCAAATCTCTCATGTGTTCGCATGAGAGATTGGGTGAGTTTTAGGACTTAGGTTTGGGTTCAAAAGGAAGGGGATTTCTTTACAAACTTCCCTTTCAAATTTAAAAGGAATTCGTCAAGAAATCAGGGAGTTCTTTCCATTTTAAGGTCGCCAGAGCAAGTAGGAATAGGTTTAATGGTGACAAGGACCTTTTTGTGAGAACGACAAAGTTAGAGACCTATTTGAAAATATTTTGAAAGTTAAGGGTAGAAATGTAATTAGATAGGACCAATTTACAAACTCGGTCAAGACAAACTCATCTTGGGTCCAAATTTTGGTAAAAACCTAATTTGGACCTAAGGAATTCAATGGTAAAGTTGGAATTTGGTTTTGACGATGTTTGACTAGGTAATTTATGCAAAAATCCAAATTAGGGTAAATGTCTGTCTGTGACTCTGTTATGGGTTAAAACGAGTTCTGATGGTCAAATTAAAGGTTTTAAGCCCTCGAGAATTTTTTTCTATGAATTTTAGATGGTTTAGGTGAATTTTATTCTGATTAGAACCTTAGTTAATTAAGCGGGTCTATTTTTAAGGTTTCAAAAAGTCATTTAATTCTCAGAACACGTGCAAACCCTTTTCTGATTGTTCTAACCCACTTGTTATCTTTTTAAGACCATTTGACCCTCATTCAACCCTTGAGAAAATGCTTGGTTGTACTGCATTGATGATAAGCTAGAAAAATTACAGTTTTAACCCTAGTTTGTTATTTTTCCCTCAGAATGATTATGTAGTGACTTATGACTCTCTGGCAGTTATGTAGGAGCATTTACTGACTTAATTGAGTCAAAATGAGCTAGTTATGACTCATGATGGTGTTCCCATCAATAACCTATTCAGCAATTCTCCCCGTTTTTCTAAAAAATTCTTGTGTTCTTCAGGAACTAAAGGATTTGACTAACATTGTAGACAATCGTTGTTGTGTAATTTCAACAATTCAATGTGTTATGCTAGGAGATCATCCTGGGTTGAACTGTGGTTTAGTCTAATCCATATCATCTCTGTACGATTCAGAATGTGGTCCATTATTTTCTTGAATTTACCCTGAATGTCCCTTTTACAATATTCTTCATGGTGTCTATAAATATTCTCAATCATTTTGTCTTTGACAGCCATTTGGGACATAGGTTTTCTAATCACCTTTCCTAACTTGTTAGGTTGCATTTTTGAATCGGATGGCGGAATCAAGATATTGAATCAAACTCAAGATCAGATTGGAACTTGATTAGATCTGAAAGAAATTTCCAAGAAGATCTAATGAGGTCTCTTAGGTTAAAAACCTAATGACTTTCCTATGTATGTGTGCTCTATGGAAAAGATGAGGGACTGGATGCTATTTGAACCCAAGCATGGCACCCAAAGATTTTTGGATGACTAAGGCAGTTTCAAGGCAGATGATACCTCTAAATCAGAAATCCGCACACCCGAGAAATACCTGGGCAACCAGGCAGGGAGAGCCTCGCAAAGACACCTACACGATAGAGCATCTCCATGGGTTACAGGGTTTCCCCTACCCAACCTTCCTTGTCACTATAGTTCCAAGTAGACCAGAATGTATGAACTTAAGACCTTAAGGCTACCAATTTTATCCAAACTAGTGCGTTGAATTTCACTTGATTAGAAGTTGATCTGATTGTGACCTAATTTGGAGGTTGATTGGCCTACAATGTAGGTTAACTTCACCTGACCTACCCTAAAGATGGCAGAATGAAATCTAGCTCAAAACCTAGGAATCACTCTAAATTGACTCTCAGGTTATTAACTCCACAATTTTTAAGGTTCAAGTAAAACTTAGAACCTGATTTTTAGAGTTCTTCTTGATTATATCTTTTCAAACAGGGGCTTGGGTAGCACACAAATGCGGAAGGGTTAATTCTCTTTAGTGCAAGCAAATGTGAACTAAAATTTCAAAACCCTAATGTTCAGACCTTAATTGGCTCTATTTCATGCCCAATTAAATCTCAAGTTATTCTCCCTGGACTTCAAACAAGAAGTGCGTAGTCTAAGGAAGATTAGAAATTACGCACAAACCCTAGTAGGTATAGGAAATCAAGGTAGGGAATTCTAAATAGAATCGCCCCAAGCTTTAATCAGATATGAAATTTTTGCAAATCACGAAAACTTGCCTTTTAAATGATGATTTACTAAGAAAATAAGGTAGGTAGTTCCTAATTGATTTTGTTTCCTTTTCTCTCTCACAAGGATTAGGAGATTAGGGAAGAAGAGAGATTACCAACCCTGGGAATGGTTATTTTGCGCGGAAGATCGCCTAGTGACGTACCTTGCAAAAACACAAGAAACAAACAAGGGCAAGTTAGTGCTCAGATATAATTAGATAGAAACAAGAATAGTGGTGAATTGCGCAACGATGAATTGCAATGGCACCAAAATGTTGAACAGGGCTTTTTGGGAGTTTAAATGCATCTCGTTGTAGTAAAGTCTCCTAAATAGTTCATCAACAAATAAAATTTATAGCTTAAAAATCTAGAAATGAAGTCTAAGGTCGAACATAGGGAGCAAATAGGAATTCATATGCTAATCTCAATTAAAATATAAATGAGCATAATAAATGAAGCACTATAAAGATATTCAATGAATATTAATCTATCATATTAAGTATTCAATGAAGATCAATGTACCTAGAGACAAAAGGATACCTAGAACAAAATAATGGTAATTTAGATCACCAATTATTAGCCTAAGCACATGTATATCAATTACTCAATATTGTCAAATAAATGAATAGTACTCAAACGTCTGATCTGAAAATCAGACAACTTAACTGTCGCCTGCTATAGTGTTTCTCTTTGATTTTCTTCTTCTGTTCTTCTGTTGCTTTCTTCTTCTTCTTCTCTTCCTTCTTTCCTTGGCCTCTTCTTCTTCTTCTTCAGGCACGACACTCTTCTTTCCTCTTCTACTTAGCTTCACCTCTTCCTCTTCTTCTCTTCCTTCAGGTTTTCTCCTTCTTTTCTTTCCTCTGCAAGCCTTCTCTTTTCTTCTTCCTTGGCTTCTCATGCACAAGGGTCTCCGCAAGCTTCCTAGTGACTAAGTGTTGGGAGCTTTCTCTGAAGGGCAAAACCCTCCCTTCCCCTGCTCTCTCTTTCTTTCCTTCCTTCTCTCTTCTTTCCCAATATAGCCGAGTTAATCAGGTATTCGGGTCATGTACTCGAGTCCAAGGCTATGGGGGTAGGTCACAACTGAGGAGTGACAAGGGATTAAGCGGATCGGGTGTGAGGGTGTAGTGGGACCTCACCCCATGTATCATAAGACAAACAACCACATAGACAAAATCAACTTACGTGGCTTCAACTGGTCCTAATCCCATGATGTGGGACTATACTTCCATCCCTTTGTCGCGTGCGCTTGCAGGTGAATGTGTCTTCAATTGCAGTAGCTATAGAGGTTCACGCTCTCAATTAAAGACTTGGGAGTGGTTCTAGGACTTGTCCCCATAGCCTGGAGGGTCCCTTAGTGAGGAATAGGGCTGCAACTCGATGAATACAGACGGAGAAGGTGACGCAGCGGCGGAGCTCCTGCAGGGAACCTGAAATCAAGAATACAGGCACTAAGCCCCAATTAGAGCGCTCAAAAGGTTTGCCGTGGCGAGGTGAACTCAGTGCTGGTAGTTAGCGAACATATGGTGGCTGGAGGACATGTGTCGATGACAAAAATGAAGCGTGAAGGATGGGTTGTTCGGTGGGTGATTTGGGTGGTCGAAATGATGGAATAGGAGAGGGGTTTTGATGAGTGTGATGTGGCAGAGCTTTTGGGAGCGTCGGTGAGGCTTTTGGAGGTGTGAAGCGTGCGGAGGACCTCACCGGAGGTTCGACCGGAGCAGAGGACAAAGGTGGTTGGTGACAACGTCGAGGGTTTATTTTTGGTTTTTGGTAAAGGAAAAGAGGGTAGATGAAGAGAGGAACCTAACTAACTAAACTTAACCAGATGAAAGGGGTAGGAGTGACCTCGGCTTTGGCAGGCCGTTGCCGTGGAAGAGAAGCCTCTGGTGATAGGAGTGGCGAGGATAGGAGGGAGACGGCGTCTGCTA
Organism: Thalassia testudinum; assembly: GCA_037157565.1. Classification (NCBI taxonomy): domain Eukaryota; kingdom Viridiplantae; phylum Streptophyta; class Magnoliopsida; order Alismatales; family Hydrocharitaceae; genus Thalassia; species Thalassia testudinum. The sequence continues at coordinate 5,091,898 of JAZHRO010000080.1, forward strand.
GTACCACAAGACATAGATGATCGTGGGAAGAAGGAATCCGTTCACTATGGTTTGTGAGAGCGGACGAGGAAGGTAGACGAAGGGGCTCGCTAGAGTTGATGGAGATGGAGGTCAGGGAGAAGGGAAGAGAGGGTGTCCGGCCTCCAAACCAAGCTAAAGAGGTGAGACATGCCCTGGGCGTGCTTTTATAGGCTATAGGAGGTTCTTCCAAGCTTGGGATCTTGGAAGCTTCACGCATAAGGAAACCCACATCTCTCATGCGTTCGCATGGGAGATTGGAAAACAATTAGTGCCCATGACTAGGTTTAGATCGTAGAGGATTCTCTCAGGAACCTCCCTTCCAAATTTGGAAGAGTTTGGCTGTGAAATCAGGGAGTAATCCCTGATTGAAGGTTGCCGATGAAGTAGGTTTAGGAGTTGAAGGCAACAGGGACCTGTTGGTAAAGAATATGATGAAGTTAGGGGCATATTTACAAGGATTTCAAAAGTTAAGGGCATATGTGTAAGAGAAAAGAGGCAGACAGGATTGAAATGCAAACTAGGTCAAGGTGATCTCTGATTGGACCTAAATTTTGGTACAAACCTAATTTTGACTCAAGGAATCTGATGGTGAAGTTGGATTTTAGTTTTGACCAAGTTTGACTAGATAAGTTGTGTAAAAACCCAAATTAGGGCAATTATCTATCTGAGACTGTTTTAGGATAAATTTGGTTCCAATTGTCAAATCAAAGGTACCAAACCTTAGGGAGTATTTTTCTATGATTTTTAGAAGGTTTAGGTGAATTTTATTCTGACCAGAACCTCAGTTAATTAAGCGAGTCTACTTTTAGGGTTTCAGATGTCCATTAATTCTCAAAACGCGTGAAAACCCATTTCTATCTACATGAACACACTTATTAGACATTTATGAACATTTGACCTTCATTTAACCATGGGAAACCCCACGATTGCTCTACATTTAGGTTATACTGTTAAAACTATAGTTTTACCCCTGTTTTCATGTTTATCTCTCAGAATGAATATGCAATGAATTAGGGCACTTTGGCGGTTATGTAGGAGTATTTATCAATTGATTATGACTAAATAAAGCTAGATATGGCTATTGATGTCGTTATCATCACTTCACTTGTGTGCCTTGGGTGTCTCTATGTATGAGTTGTATTTGTGTGGTGTTTGTGTATGTGTACTCTGTGAGTTGAGTGTGTGTATGTTGTGTGCGTGTTAGCTATGTGTATATTTGTGTTTGTGCATCTGTATATATGTATATATATATGTATATAGTATATAGTGTATACGTATATAAATAATATAATATAATGTATACTATAATAGTATAGTATAAATTAGTGTATATAGAGTAGGCTTGTTTGAGCTCTTATATGTATATATATAACACTAAGGGCTTTAGTGATGAACACATCCATCACTATATATACATATGATGTGAGTATAAGTAATTTTGCCTTAGGTAGTGTAAATATGTTACTAAGGCTACACTGACGTTTATATGTGTCACTGTACATAGGATTATATGTTAGTATAGATAATACTTTTTGCCTTATGTATATAATTTTACTAAGGTTTTCACGACACTTATATATGTTACTGTATATACAATATATGTTACTATAGATGATAGTATGTTATAATGAGTTAGTATAGTAAATATTATTAACTATTTTTGTACCTATACTTATGTATTAACTATATTAGTTATAAAGAACTAACATAGAGTAGTAATACATAGTTTTTTTTAATGTTTGTGTGTGTACACTTGTTTCCAAGCATTGTAATGTGTTCTTGTGTACATAATTAACCAAATTCTTTTATTTGTTGATTCTTTCATTCATTTCTGTAAATAAAATCAATATTTTTGGTATAAAAGAATATTTTTTGGACTTAGAGAGTGATGTATATTAATAACTGCCTTCCAGTGAATTACTTGGAATTAACAAGTAAAAATTAAGTATATAAATAAAATTGATGCGACAACGATTTGTATTTGTGACATGTACTACAACAATGACATTTTAAAACCCCTTTTTAGTGCAAACCGGGCGTCGACGATCAGTCTCCACTAAATCCATTCCATGATCTTTGCACCAATCCATGACTTTTACCAATATATGTTCCTTAGGAGCCCAAGGATAACGTGAAGGGGTGGACCAAACCACACAACAGTTTTAATTTGATTTGAGAGAATGCCAAGATCATATTTCAAGTTCACTTGGCAAATTAATTAGCAAAATACCTCTCTTGTTCTTGCTGAGAGATTTCTTCAAGGCATGGATCAATATTTGAAACCTCTTTTTCCAAAAAGATCAAATCAAATTCAGCTGAACAAGCCAAGTGCCTTCAATCAGCGAGCATAAGTGATTGAACATAAAAGGATTGGGAGAAAGTAGGAGCCATCATAAGTGCACATTGCCAGGAGGATCTTTCCAACAACTTTCACCATCTCCATTAAGCTATCATTACTCATTTAAGATCTCTTTGGGAAATTTAATTACTTTTTTGGAAAATTAAGGAATTAAGAGGATAATAAAATGTGATGTGATGGGGACGAAGATAAAGGGGGGGTTGGGGGAGGTGGGGCCCTTCAAGGAAATCCAAAACTAATGGTAATGCCATCATTCGCCATAAATTACTTAATTTAGTCGGAATCAAGAGATAAATGCTCCTAAATAATCGCCTGAGGATCATAATTCCACTGTGATCTAATTTGAGAAGATGAGAAAATATAGTTAATTCTATTGTTTTAACAGTACATCACAAATGCAGATTAACCATAGGGTTACTCAAGGGTTAACTAAAGGTCAAATGAACATAAAAGACCAAGAAGTGGGCTCACACTGACTGAATCAGGACTTCACACATTTCGAGGATGTAAATAGGATTGAAAAACCTAATTACCAATCCTACTTATATTGGAAAGGTTTTGGTTGGGGTAAAATCAATCTAAACCTCCTAAAATTTATAGAAAAATATTCTAAGGGGTTTGGTACCTTTAGTTTGACCATCTGAACCCATTTTGACTTAGAATAGAGTTTTAGATGAGAATTTACGTTGATTTAGGCTTCTATGCAATTTACCCAGTCAAACATGGTCAAAACACAAATTCAAGTTTACCATTAGATTTCTTGGGTCCAAATTAGGTTAACATCAAAATTTAGGCCCAATTAGAGTTCATCTTGACTTAGTTTGCAATTTAGTCCTTAAAATCTCTATTTCTTACACTTTGACACCTAGGTTTTAAATTATTACCAAGAACCCCTAACTTTCTCATCTTACTTAAATTTTGGTCCTTGTCACCATTAGAAGTGTGAACAAAGTCAACCCAAACAATGTCGCCTTTGACCAATGAGATTTCCTTCTAATCAAGACCAATCCCTCCAAATTTGGAGGGATTGGTCAGGAAGAGATCCTCTTCCATTTGAACGCAATCCTGAATCCTACGAAGGACCCAGGAGCTCACACGTGCTCACAAAAAATGTGGGATTTCTTGATTCCAAATCCTAATTCTATTACCTAATTCTTCCAATTAGATCTCAAATTCAAACTCTATATAAACTCCCCGAACTTCCCACATGTTTTCTAGCCCGGTTCCGACCATAAAACCTCTTCTCCTTCTTCCTCCGACCACCCCTATCATGACTCCAATGAGCCTCCTCAACTTCTTCCTCAGGCCAACCAATGGCCAAATCAACTAGTCCTCCATCTTCCTCAACTTCGTCTACATCTCGCCAACCATAGAGAAAGCATTCTCCCCCTTCATCCTCTCCACTTCTCATCGGAGGCTTCGTCTCACTAGCGTCCGGCAAAGCACATCGGCGAGAGCTCTGTCCCCTTTCATCCAATACACTTGGCCTCTCTCCCCCTTGTCTTATAGACTAGGATTAGTTATTTGGGATTTAGTTTTGACCACTCTATCACTCGCTCTCACCCCGTCTTCCCCAAGTCCAGCGTGAGCTCCAACGAGCTCATGTCGGCGATCCACACACATAAACCACACTCCACCTTCACCAAAACCTCAATCATACCTCCGTAACCAAAAACCCTCAACTTATTGAGAGCTTTAGTCTACGAGGAGCTTGACCGAACAACCCGTCTCATCGCCACCTCTGTCGTCACCGTTCGGCCACCCTGCGCACACTTAAACCAAATCACAACCACCACTACCAGCACCTCACATCGGCAAAGCTTTTCAAGTGTTTAATTGGAGCCTTAGGCTCGAATTTCCTTGCAGGAGCACATGCCAACGTCGGTCATCTCCTTCGCCATCATTCACCGTCAGCCAGCAATCAAAGACAGGTCTACCACCTCCAATAGCTACGGGCGAGCACTGCAAAGCCCTCTAGGACTTCAAATTGAAGAACCATTAGCTGCAGCAACTTTGACTCAGACAAAGCTTCCACCTACTACACATGCAAGCAACAGGACCCAAGATAGTCCCACATCATAAAGTTTCAATTTATATTTTGATATTTAAGGTTTTTTGTGGGATGCCTCGTTGCCTTAGATTCACGGGGTGAGGTCCCTCCTCACACTGTTCACTCCTCGCCCTCCACCACACTAGTAGGCCTGGATCCGGATACGTTTACCCGATTACCCTAAACCTAGTTCTGATGAGCGAGAAAGGAGAGGAAATTCTTAGAGAGGGGGTGGTTTTTGCAATGTTGCCCCTGGAAGTGTGTGCCAACACTTAGCGAATTTTAGACGTTTGAATGGTTGCTATGCTTGGTGACTTTAAGTCGTCTGAGGTTTGCTTCTGATGTCTGATTATGACCTTGATTTGAGTTACTGTGGATTTATTGAGGCTTGAATCTGACATGGATATGCTGTGCTGACGTGGTTAAGTGGTTTATGACCACTGTTGAAACATTTGATTTGGCTTGAGATAGAGAAATTCCTTGGGAATTATGCTTGATTAAGGGATTTAATTGGTGATTCTAATATTCTTTTTGTCCCATTGAATTCTAAGATACAATTTGGTACTTATTGAATATATTTTTTAGAATTATTCATTGCATATCTTCCTTGTAATTAATTATTTTGCTCATTATTTATTATTGTGACTAATGTTTGAATTTAATATTTATTCCATGTGAACGACCTTGTAACTCATGATTTTTCGAGCACTTATAAATTTAAATGTTGTCGATTCGATTTTTGTCCACATACTATGACATGTCTTACTCCCACTAACTACGACGATTTTCGATCGTGTAACATTTTTGCATCGTTGCCAAGGAGTAACACGTAATTCACAACTAGTCATAACATTCTTGATTAATTGTGTTGATTTCTAACTTGCCCTATCTACTTTGTTTTGATTTTGCGAGGTTCATCACAAGAAGATCTTCCTTGCAATCAACCACACCAGGGGCAGGTAAAAATTCTCTTCTTCCCTAATCATCTTTTAATCTTGGGAATAAAAAAAGGAAACAAATCAGTTAGGATCCACTTGCCTTATTTTCCTAGTAATATCATTTAAATGCAAGGAGTTTCTGGATTTACGAGATTTATTGATAGTTGATTGAAGTTGAGACGATTTGATTAGAGATTCCCCATCCTGATTTTCTATACCTATTAGGGATTTGCACTAAAATTTCTTAACATCTTGGACTACTCACTTTCTTGTTTGAGTCCAAGGTGTCATATTTGGAATCAAATTGGACTTTAAATAGAGCTGATCTAGGGTTTCCACATTAAGGTTTTGAAGTGTTAGTACACACTTGCCTACAATTAAAGAAATTGATCTTCCCACATTTGTGTGCTACCCATGCCCTTGTTTGAACTTATTTATTCAAGTGAACCCTAAAATCAAGGCTCTAAATTCACTTGAATCCTAAAACTTGAGGCCTAATAACCTGAGAACCAATTCAAGGTGATTTGGGTCTCTTGACCCAAATTTCATCCTCAACCGTAGGATAGGTTAGGTGAAGTTGGTTCACTTTGTGAATCAAAAATTACGTCACAATTTGACATAACTTCTAAATCAAGTGAAATTCAAGGCACAATTAGGGCTAAAATTGGTAGACTTAGATCTCAATTCATACATTCCGATCTACTTGGAATCTTAGTGACAAGGAAGGTCAGGTGGGGGAAACCCTGTAACCCATGGGGACACTCTACCGTGTAGGGGTCTTTGTGGGACTCTCCCTGGCTAACCAAGTAATTCTTGGGTGTGTGGATTTTTGATCAAAGAGGGCCATTTTTCCAAAAATAGCCTTAGTAATTCAAAATTTTTGGGTGCTTTGATTGGGTCCAATACACATCCAGTCCCTCATCTATTCTTTAGTGCACATACACAGGAGAGGTCCCTAGGTCTGACCTAGAAACCTCCATTAGAGTTGATCTTTTGGGGGAAATCTGATATGATCTGATCAAATCAATCTGGACCTGAATTTGATTCTTCATCCTAATAAATCACTTAATCTGGAAATGCAACCTGATAACATAGGAAAAGTGTTCAAGAAACCTGAATCCCGCATAAGCATCAAAGTGAAAATGATCGAGGCTGCCCTTAGACATAGAGAAGAATTTGACAGGACACACAAATGATACATGGTTCAACCCGAAATGCTCTCTTATCAGAATACATTGAATTGGACAAATTATGTAGCACTGAGCTTTTACAATGTTTGTCAAATCCCCCACTTTGGGAAATACACCAAGATCTCATTGAGAAACATAGGAATATGCTAAATCTGTTGCACAAAGCCATCAATCAAAAATATCATGATTCTAACCTGGAACTTTATGATGAATCTTAGAGCAAGTTTAAAGATCAATATAATTTCCCAGAGCCCTAGTACAAAAATAAAGGTTGTTATGGACCCCTAACCCAAATGGAACTAGATTCAGATTTTTTGTCAAATAACATACCTGATCATGATGTGGGTTGGGCGGATCCAGTTACAGGTGTTCCTGATTATGAGCCAGCCATAGGAAGCTATGAAGCTGGTCCATCATGCCTAGATTTTTCAAACACCTGTGATGAGTTAGACTCAAAATCTCTCAAGGATGTAACTCCCACACCTTATCTTATTGAGGTATGTCTCAAGAATAATTTTGAGATCCTAATAGAACCATGTCCAGATTCTAGTGACCCAATCCCCACACTTAACCTACAATATTGACCTGAGCCTAGTTGGGATGATCATGAGACCTAATGCGATGAGAACCAGATTTTAAATCTGAACTATGATTTTGGGCCTGTATTTGATGATGATACCTCTCTAGACTCCTCAAAAGAACGAATTAATTTTTCAAAAGTCACACCGATTTACGATATATAATTAGAGGAGTTGGAAGAGTTGGGATTTGATTGGATCTATCCTAAGTGCCTAGAACCTGAGCCTATGCCTAATAAGGACACCCCTGTGAACTTAGAACTTGAGACTAGGATAGACCAAAGTCAGGTTGATAACTCCATGAATCTTGATTTATTCTATGGTGGAAATCCCAATCCTAAATTAGGTTCAAAAGCTGATTGTCGCAAATTCTCTATTGATTTCGAATCATACCCTGATTTCGATGAATCATTATTTCCATATGATTACGATCCAGTTTAGGACCTCAGTATCCATGATCCATTCTTTGATTCTAATTTTGAGGCCAATGATTTGGAGATTGAAGTAGCCATACTTCCTACTCTCAACCCAGATCCATTCAGAAACCAATCCAAACCCCGACCTGCCATCGAAATCAATTTTTATTCTGACTTACATCTTTCTGATCTGGTTACATATGATTCATCACCATGTTTTGATAGGGAATCGGACATTGATCAAACTAATAGTTACCTTTTGTCCTTCTCTGATCCCACTAGTAGAATTCCTACAGTCTCAATAGATCCATTATCTTTTGAGGACACCTACTCTGATCTGGCTAAGCTGATTCAGCCAAAACCTAGATTCACATTTCCACATCTATTTCAGCCACAACGCATCTGGTGGGCTCCAAACCTATTGATTCACATCCATCGATCCACCAGACTAATTGGGTTTGGTCAGCATCATCAGCCAATTGATCTAAACAAGAACTTGGTTGGACCAACCAGACTACTCATCAAGGTGCTTGTTCTACAAAATTCCATCAATGTGACCACCCCTTCTCCATGATCACCTTTTGCTCGGTTGAAGGCATTGAATTTAGCGCTTAACGGGAGGCAACCTGTCATTGCAAAAACCCGAGACCCCTTTGATCATCTTTTTGAGCTGCATCCATATTGCACTTTAGCATTCAACCTTTAGAACAACCAACTCCACCTTTGATACTTGTATCAGAGCTTGAAATCGTCCACAACAGTCACCCCAACCCATTCACCTACCCTTGACCTTGTTTTAAAATTTGAGCTAAGCTGAATTCGAACCCACCTGGTTTACAATGACATTGCAAAACTTAGGCATGAAGGGGGTATTAAAGTGCAAAATAAATAGAAATTCAATTCTCTGAGGGGTTCTCATAAAAAATACATATTAAAAAAAATGGAGCAAGGGGAGGGAAATTTTGTGAATTCATTGGAAGAATCTTTCTTGAGGAAAAGAAGAGGAAATACAAAGAATGTCAAAGGAGCAAAATTAGAAAAAGAAATTGATAGTCTTAGCAATTGATTATGGGATCTACTTAAGTTCTACACCTAATCAAAACAAGGATTAAGTCCTGAAGTCCTAGAGACAAGGAGATAAGCAAGAGTGCTGATCTTAGGCCTCTTGGGCCTATTGTAGAGCTTAAACACTTACGTATTTGTTAAGATCTGGATTAATCCTTAAGAGGTTGGGGAAAGTGCAAAGCTGATGTATTAAGTCCAAGTCTTAGGGATTATTCGGCCCCGTTGCCTACCCTTTGGTTTATGGGACTTGGTAACCTAAGCACCCAAAAATCACACACCGATCTGATTCAGTGCGCTTAATGAAGAAAAAAGCCAAAACTATTTTTTTCTAAAAGGGTTTCCCAAAAGATCTGGGTTAGGAGTGGCTCAAAGACACAAGTTGATTGGACAAGTTCCTGACATGGAAAGGTAAACCGAAAAATACTCCCCTCGAAGATGCATAATAACAAATTGTCTCCTCGGTGCTTATCTCCTAGGATATCTAAATATCCTATCGGGGGCATGTAAGCACCTTGTTCTAGTTCGAGTGCCATGGGCATCATTATCCTGAAATATCAATTACCAGAACCTAAATTTAGCTACAAAATGCCATGGGTGGAACTATCCCAAAGTGTCGAAGGCCAGGGTTTTGGGGGTTCCCATGGGCAGTGTTATCACAAAGCATCGAAAGCCAGGGACCCTTCAAGGATTGATGGTGGGGACAAGGAATCCGATATAGACTATGTTTAGGGCTAATATGAGGCTGGATTTAGGTGAATATAAAAGGAGAAGAGAGAAAACTCTCAGAATAAAAATCCCTCTATCTTTCTTACCAGAAATGCACTGGCAAATTGAACCTAGACTTGCAACATCTATGCACGGGTGCTTTAACCATTGGGGTCAAAATCCTCTAGGAAATCTTTGTGGGCCTTAGAAACCTTCACGGCAGACCCAAGGCTGAATCTAGTTAGGTCTGGATCTTGGCTAGTACTTGAGTACCTCTAGGCCTATTGTTGTTATTCTGATGTGATTTCTAGAGAAGAGGCAAAGACAGGCATCTGAACATCAAAAACATGGTCTAGAGATCTAGTTCTTTCCATAAGATTTTGCTAGGGACTAGCGAAAGTTAGGCATGGGTGATCACACGGGTTTCGCATGTTTGAAATCGGGGTTACGAGTAACCCATCGTCGTCATAGTTGCAAATCTCCTGATCAAATATAATTTATACCGAAACTCCAAGGGAGTCCCAGGTCAAACATAGGGAGGCAATGTTTACTTTGTATGAAAACCACACTTTGATTTGTTTCTTTTTGGTGTTTTGTGGTTTTGTTATTTTTTTGATTTTGAAATAAAATGACAATAATCACAAGAGTGAGATAGAATCGAATATGATATATTACATGAATGCAATTATAATAATCTAGAAAACATAAAAAGATAGGGAGGTGAGAAGAAATCTCCCAAAGTGGCTGTTCAGTGAGACGTTGGGAAGTAGGATGGTGAAGGTGAGATGAGGGAGGACGTCGGGTAGAGGAAAGCTTCAGCACAGCTCTAGAATGGAGGTGAGAAGGCAGAGATGATCTGCTACCGGAATGGAGGTGAGAGGATAGCTCCAAGGCGACCTATGAATGGAGATGGGAAGTTGGAGAAGTATTTAGTGGGGTAGAGTTTTGTTACACTAATAGGCACCTTGGGAGCTTGAGAGTAAGCACTAACAGAGCGTTGGTAGGCTTGCTAGAGCTTGAGAGTAGGCGCAAGTAGAGTAGGTAGAGATGGCTTGGAAGGGAGGGGATGTAGTTCCTTTTATAGTGGATGACAAGAGGCTAGAATAGGCATGGGACCATTAGCGACATCCAAAGTCATCACTGTAAGTGTCGCTGTAGGTAGCTCACATCCGCTCACGCTCACAAGCCGGCCTTGCTGGCGTGCAAACAATTAGCAATGGCTGTAAGCGTCGCTGAATGTCTGCCAAGCTTTTACTGAAGGTTGGTGCCAACCAAGCACATGCCCACCCATGCGAGCTGCGCTGTCCCGCCTCATGCGCACAGCTTGCATGGAGATCCTGCTAGCATGCACTGTCATACGCGCGTGCACTGCTAGTGCGTGCTGGCATTGCTGCTGCATGCGTGCGCATCCAATTCACGAAGGGAGGGGGCGCGGTGGGTCTCGAACCTGCATTTTGTGTCTGCGGAGAGGGTGACTCACTGTTTGGCCAAGGTGCAATTTTGGTCAAGTGTAGAGTGCTGCTAGCACGCAGTTCGGGCACCCCTCAGCCATTGGATTGAGATCTAACAGCTGAGATCCCTCTATGTAGTGGCCTTGGGGACTTGTCGGCTCAGGTGGGGCAGCTTGGATGGCACCACATGGCACCATCTAGGTCGTCCGCCTTCTTCTTCTTGTGGAGGGTACTACAGAGCTCCGATGATAGACTGCAATCGTTGCTCTGAATCCATCCGTACTGTCAGATTCTTCATCCGAAGCTCGTAAAGATGTCGCCCTGCCTCCTGGCCTTGTAAAATGATGAAATTAATGTACATAATATGCAACTATCCTAAATGCCATGTAATGGATGTTATGCAATATTTATAACATGATATGCAATGCTAAGCCTAGGAACTATCATAAATAAGCATTTTATCATGAATTCATGTGTGTTTATCATACCCCCATGCTTACTTTTTTCTAGTCCCTAGAAAAATTAGCTTAAATGCTATTTATAAAAGTAGAATTAGGATTCAATCTCTTAGGCATAATTTGTTGGTTATTTTAGGAATTTTCAACCCAAGACCTAGTTACGAAGACTCGACAATGCCCGAGTGCCTGCTAGAATGCAGACCGTCCAAGCCCTCGCCCTATTTGAGAAGAGAAGATACAAATTTCTTTTTTCTTCTTTTCTAATTCTTTTGTACTTTTGGAGTTTGAGAGTTCCAGGATAACTTTTTACGGCTACCCAACCCTCCCAAGACTCGAAAAGGACTCTAAGTGTTAAGCATCTAGAGAAAAGAGTGAAAGACTCACTAGGCAACCGTTAAAATGGACTTCAGGTTTCTAAGACCCTAGGTGACCTTGCCTAGAGGTTTATCTTTTCGAATGGTAGCTTTCTCCCTACTTTTATTTATGGAATCAACACAAGGGCGAACCCAATATATATCTCCCTGGTTTATTCTACTTCTCCGCTTCTTCCCTAAGTGTTTTGGGAATTATTATGCATTTTTTTGTGAGCTTGGTTCTAGATAACCGGCTAATGGGCTATTACCCACTACAACTTGCCAGCTATACTCGTACAGTGAAGTGTGGTTTTTTTATTATTTTTTTTCTCCTTTTTTCTATTTTTTTCTTTTTCTCTCTTTTTTATTTAAGTAGGTGGCTTCCCTAATCTAAGATTTACCAAAAGGTAGTACAATGAAAATGGTCTTGTGACTAGGCTCTGGACAATTGACCGATGAGCTGTTGCCAGTGACAACTTGCCAGCCATACCACCCTAGATAGTTCATTAGCTACCCAATTTCCGAAGAAACTACTGAAAAGTGAGTCAATGCAAAAAAAAGTATGTAGATGCTTAGGCTTAAAGTCCCCCCAAATCAGAGGGTGAGTTGATAAGTCGCATACTTATCATCCCAATTTATTTACCAAATTAAAATGAATTTTAATTGGTGAGGACTCGAGACTAAGTCCACGTTCGAGTGGACACCCAGGCTAATTAAGCCCAAAGACCTGAAGAGCCTAAGTATTCAGCTCTCAAAGTATCAATTCCTAAAGTTAGCAACTCCTAATGCCTAAGTTCTCATCTCCTAATTCTTTTTTTTTTTAATCAAATAATAGGAAATTACTGTTATAGCTAACAAAAAGATTATAAGATATATCCACCCCCCATGCTTAGCTATTGCAATGTCCTCATTGTTAAAAATGCAAGCATGAAGGAGAGTAGAAGTTGAAGAATAGCACTTGGTTTCCGTGGAATTCTAGTTAGCTTGGAACAATCTTTACATGTGCTGGGTTTAGTGCCTTCAGCCAGGCGATGATTGGCACGTGGTGCTTAAGGTAAGGTAAGAGCAACCTTGTTCTAGACAGGTTCAAGGAGCATATGGTCAACAAAGGGTTTGAGATGCTGTCCATTAACCTTGAAGACATTACCCATCTTTGAGTAAGAGATTTCGGCGGCCCTGTTAGGGAAAATCCACTCAATAATGAACGGGCCATCCCACTTAGACCTGAGTTTTCTGGGGAAAAGCTTCAATCGAGAATCGAAAAGCCAGACCTTCTAGACCTTCAATGGAGAGCTTTTTTCCTTGCCTTATAGATTCTGGCATTTTCATAAGCATCATTTTGAAGCTCCTCCAACTCAGATAGTTAGACTTTCTTGGTTTTTCCGGCCAACTCAAGGTCAAAATTACATTTCCTGATGGCCCAAAATGCCCGGTGTTCAAGTTCTACAAGTGACATGCCTTACCAAACACCAGACGGAACAGAGACATACCGATAGGTGTTTTGTACGCCGTACGGTAGGCCCAAAGAGCATCATCTAGCTTTTGGGTCTAATCCTTCCTATCAAGCCTAACGGTTTACTGCAAAATGTTTTTGATCTCCCAATTGGAGACCTCGGCCTATCCGTTCGTCTGAGGGTGGTAAGGTGTGGAAATCTGATGATTCACCCTGTATTCACCCAGTAAATTCTGAAACTGGGCATGAGTGAAATGTGTGTCACCATCACTAATAATTGCCTAAGGAACCCTGAACTAACTAAAGATATTTTTCTTCACAAAATCGATGACCACCTTGTGGTCATTGGTCCTGGTGGGAATTGCCTCAATCCATTTGGACACGTAATCAACAGTGACCAAAATATACTGGTGTCCAAATGACGGAGGGAAGGGTCCCATAAAGTCGATACACCAAATGTCAAAAATTTCGATGGAAAGTATTGGGTTCAATGGCATCATATCTCTCTTAGCCATGTTCCCAAGTGTCTGGCATCGGGTGCATGACTTTGAGAATTCCTAGGCATCCTTAAATAATGATGGCCAATAGAATCCGGATTGCAAGATTTTTGCTGCAGCCTTTTTCCCGGTAAAGTGTCCACCACACGCAGATGTGTGGCAGAACTCAAGTATGCTATGGAACTCAATTTCTGGGACACATCAACGAATAAACTGGTCTGCACCGATGTGGTATAGCTTGGGATAGTCCCAAAAATAATATTTGACCTCAAACACAAGTCTATCTCGTTGTTGTTTGGTCCAATCCTAGGGGATTTGACCAACAGCCAAATAATTGACGATATCCGCAAACCAGGGGGTTCAGATATCGGAGACTGTAAGGATAGTCTCATCTGGAAAAGTATCAGAGATTGGGACATCCGGATGAGGAGAATCAATTAGGATTCTCTAGAGGTGATCTGCCACTACATTTTGTGCCCCGACTTTATCCCTGATTTCAAGATTGCATTCTTGAAGCAGTAGAATCTAGCAAATAAGCTGGGGTTTGGCATCCTTTTTGGCTAAGAGATGTTTCAAGGCCGAGTGGTCGGAATAGATGATGACATGAGAACCTAAAAGATAAGCCCTGAATTTTTCTAAAGCGAAAACTATAGCTTGCAATTCTTTTTTAGTAATAGTGTAGTTCCTCTAGGCTTCGTCCAGAGTCTTGCTAGCGTAGTAAATCATAGAGGGATTGTTCTCAATCTTCTGACCCAAGACTGCCCCGATAGCATAATCAGATGCATCAGCCATAATCTCAAATGGGGTTGTCTAGATCTATGGTTGCAACACTGAGGCATAGGTGACTACCATTTTTAATAAATCAAATGCCTTACAGCATGATTTATCAAACTTGAATGGCATGTCTTTGGCCAGAAGGTTACTCAAGTGTCGAGCAACCTTCGAGAAGTCCTTAATGAATCTTCTGTAAAAACCCACATGCCCAAGGAAGGAACGGATTTATTTTATGATGTGGGTGGAGGAAGTATAGAGATAGAATCCACCTTAGCTTTATCAACCTCAATACCCTGACTTGAGACCACATGACCCAGGACAATGCCTTCCTGAGTCATAAAGTGGCTCTTTTCCCAACTAAGGACCAGCCGTGTTTTGATGCACCTCTGGAGGAACAATTCCAAGTTAGTTAGGCAAGACTCAAAAGAATCTCCAAAAATGAAGAAATCATCCACAAACACCTCAAGACAATCTCCTACCATGTCAGAAAAGATGGCCAGCATGCACCTTTGAAAAGTCGCAGGTGCATTGCAAAGCTCGAATGGCATTCTACAGAATGCAAAGGTTCCGTAGGGACATGTGAAGTTGTCTTTTCCTGGTCTTCGAGATGTATAGGGACTTGGTTATATCCTGAATAACCATCCAGGAAGCAAAAGTATTTTTGCCCAACTAACTTTTTAAGGATTTGATCGATGAATGGCAAGGGAAAGTGATCCTTTTTAGTGGCTATGTTCAGCTTCCTATAGTCAATACAAACTCTCCAAGAAGAAGTTGAATGTGTGGTAAAGGTTTCCCTTTCTCGTTAGTCGTAACGGTTATTCTCGCCTTCTTGGGTACAATTTGAACGGGGCTAACCCACAGACTATCCGAGATTGGGTAAATAATCCTAGCATCGAGCCACTTGATTATCTCCTTCTTGACCACTTCTCACATATTCAGGTTTAGTCTCCTTTGCATCTCATGAGAAGGGTGGGATCCATCTTCCATAAAAATACAATGATTACAATAAGATGGCTCAAACCCCCTAAGGTCGTGGATGGTCCAACCAATTGCCTCCTTGTTGTTCTTAAGGACCTTAATTAACCTCGATTCTTGCTCCTTAGTCAAATTAGCACTAATAATCACAAGGAGTGTGTTTTTAAGTCCTAAGAACTCATATTTCAAATTTTTGGGCAATGGTTTCGCTTCAAGTTGAGGTGGGTTTAGAATAGAAGGTAGGGAGGATGTTGACAAAGATTCATCGGGATGATCCAGTGGAAGAGGCTAGGAATGAACAAAATCAACAGCCTCTTCAGGATGTGGCAGGTCTACCACAAAGGGTTGTGGGTTGGGTTCACTAAAGCTGGTGGAGTCCTTGAGTACACTGATAGTCATACAAGTCTCAAGATCCTGATCCTCGAGCTCCTCAATGAATCCACAATCCTCAAATCCTCTTATCGCCTTAAAAATATCCAGAGTTAGCTTTTTATCCCCAAAGGCGATCTCCATACTACCGCCTTCACAGTTTATGTTGGCCTTGGCGGTAGCTAGGAACGGATTCCCCTGAATGATGGATGTGTTCCTCAAATCGTTAAGTACATCCATGTCAAGGATGGGGAAATCTACAGGAAAATAGAAATCCTTGACCTTGACAATTACATCCTCAATAACGCTTCTTGGTGTGGTGACCGAATGGTCTACTAATTGTAGCGTTACTGAGGTTGACCTGAGTTCACCTAACCCAAACCTCTTATAAAGAGAAGTCGAGATTAGGTTGATAGATGCACCTAGGTCCAATAGTGCCCTATCAAAAGTGTATTCCTCAATGACGCATGAGATCAAGGGGGCACCTGGATCTTTCTTCTTTTGAGGAAGGTGATGCAGGATAACAGAACTTGCCTACTCAGAGAGAATCACCTTCCTTGGAGTGGGTTCTCTTGGCTTACGCTTTTGGGTACACAGTTCTTTCAAGAATTTAGCGTAAGCTAGGATGTGCTTAATAGCGTTGAGGAGCAAAATATTTATCTCTACACTCTTGAATAAATTTAGGAGCTCCTCGTTGTTATCTATGGTTTTCTTCTTCTTGGTTTTCAATAGGGCCTCAGAGAATGGGATATGGGTGGTATTTTCAATTTCCAGTACCTAGTCTTTATTGTCTTCTTCCAATCTCCTCTTTCTCAAGGCCCCCAGGGTTTTGACTTCTAGAAGGTGATTCATGGTTCTGGGTCTGCTTCTCACTTCTCAAGGTGACGAAGTTTGTAGAGGCATATGGGTTCAAGTCTTGAGGTGGGGTAGTGAAAATTGGAGGGCCTTGGTTGGTCATATAACTAGAAGAAGAAGATGATGAGGGACCCTACTCAACCACCTGAGCATGTGCATGTGGGTCCCCTTGATTCCCGTACCCTTGGGCTCAATTACCCTAATTTTACACATTGTGTGGGTTGGGTACAGGTTGGGATGGTAGAGATCCAGGTTGTCGGGTGTTAGCAATTAACCCAGATTGCAAATTATCCAATGATGTCTTCATTTGCTGCATAAGCTGAAGCATAGACCCTTGCATTTCTACCATCTTTCTGTTTAACTTAGCCTACCCTGCAAATTGTTGGGCATTCCAAGATGGCTGAGTAACCAGTCTCAAGGGTAACTAGGTGTATACTTGACCCTGAATCATAGGTCTTTGAGATGCATAGTTGCTAGGTCGAGTTTGGGTCTGTTGCCCTTGACTTTTCTAGGAGAAGTTAGGGTGGTTCCTCCAACTCGAGTTATAAGTGTTGAAATACAGGTTGGACCTAACATTCTCCTACATTTTATACACATCCTCATAGGACGAGGATGAAGAGAAGGAAGGATTAGAAAAAGTGGGATCAAAGGCCCTAGTTTGGAACCCATAAGGTTCCGAGAAATCCTGGCTCACAGGTTGAGTTGATTCAAGTTGGTTCACGAACTCCCACCTTGTGGGAGCTCATAAGGAATGGAATCCTGAATTCTGAGATTGAGTAGGTGTAGAAGTGTTTCCTGAATTCCCAAGCATCCATTCTTCCATTCTCTTAGCAACCAAGTCCATTTTATCTAGTTTATTACAACTCAATTCCATGTCAATTGAATGAGAATCCTGGATCTCATTAGCACTTGACCTAGGTTGTTTGGACCGATTGAATGCATCCATGGAGGCGTGATTAATTGAGTCCTCTCTCATTTCCTCAAATAGGTCGTATGCGCTATCAATAACCCTATTAAGGAAATTGCCTTCGCAGGAGGCGTCCACATGATTACGAAGTTGTTCAACCAACCCGTGATAGAAAATCTGCACGAGTTGCCATTTTGGCACCTCGTAGTGTGGACACTTCCTCAAAAGTTCCTAGAATCACTCCCAAGCACCATGAAATGGTTTCCCTAGCTACTGGGAAAAAGTGGTAATCGCCCATCGTAAAGCATTGGTCCTTCCGATAGGGAAGAATTTCTTCAAGAAAGTCGAATTAAGAGCAACCCAGGTTTCTATCAGCCTTCTTATGATCTGGTACCAATGTGTGGCTTTATCCCTGAGAGAGTGGGGGAAGAGCCTCATGATGATTTGCTCTTCGTTCACATTCCTTGCTTTGGTGGTCTGAACCAAAATGGTCAGATCCTCCAAGTGCTGGAATGGGTCCTCCGAGCCAAGCCCATGAAAATGCTTAATCAAGCTTAAGACTTGAGGCTTGATTTCTATGTCCCCGGTGAGAATCATGATTCCGGGATGTTCCCCATAGTTTGAAGGATCATAAAAATCCTTCAAGGGCCAAGCGCCCTGACCATTCATACGTTGGAACCATTACTGCATCTGCTGCATTTCTTCCAACTGCCTCTAAATCAGCTCCTGCTGGTTCGGGGGCGGGGGAGGTGGTTGTTGATCAGCCATGGGATCTGCTTGGCTAAAGCTCAACCTCCGCCTCTAGGAATGGTCTAAAGGTCCTTCTAATCTAGGGTTCAATGACCTCCTTCCAAGCATACACTAGAAGGAAGTAGAAAGGACGGGGAAGAGAAGGAGCCCTACAGCACAAAAATACAAGTCTATCCTTAGGTTGGGTAGCCTAAAGGTCTACAGACTCTCAGAATTCATCCTAAGATTATGGACAATTTACTCTACCTATGTCTAGGCAATTGAACCAGTTAGAAGGTGGGACTAGGGAGAAGGTTCTTCCTTTGCCTTGCGCCTCCAGTTCCTAGTGTACCCCCAGTCGTGTTCGTTTGATGCTTCTCCCCTAGCTAGACATCAAATTGACTAGTATAAGTAGGTTAATCATGAATAATCTCAATCTGGATCTCGTAGAGCTAACCAATCCTTAGGGCCAACGTCTACTCAATTTTAGTTAGGCTTGGGACAATGGTGCTTCTGGAATGTATTCGACCCTTAATGGGTTGTGCCCTTAATGATTTATTTGAGAATGTGTGAATGTGCACAACCAAGAGGTTTTCAAGCAAGATTATTAATGATAAGGTGAGTTTTAGGGTTCGAATCTTGCTTAATAGCTTTTAGGATTCAAATATTAGATGTTTTCAACAAAGTTTTGTGAGGCAAACCAAGTTTGTTTTTAAAAGCACGTGTTCAAGTATTTTCCTTTAGACATCAAGAAAAGTATGGAGTGCCTGGTTTGACCTAATCATTGAATCCTATGGGGTAGCTACAAAATGAACCTCTTTTAGATTAGGTGGTGCGGCCCATGCAATTCAATCAATCAGCTCGAATGCACCACCGATTAAGGCACACAAAAAGGTGATTAACTTAATATGATTTCTACTCTTTTATGTGTTGAATTAGTGTACCGGGTCCATAGGTCGGAATCCCAGTTGAGTAGATGAAAATCAAGTTAGGTTATGTGCCTCTGATGCGGGTGTATAAAGTGTGTAAATTGATTCGTCCCACAAAAAGTATCTTTTGTTTTTTTTTTTTATAAAATGTGGGTGAGATGGGTGAAGGTAGCAAACAAGACAAAGTCTATCCTAGGGTTTATGCAAACACCTAAGTAGATTTGGTCTTGGTTATGATTGTGGCGAAATGAACTAGTGGCGGGGGGAAATGTGGGGGACACTTACAAAGTACTCTACTCGCACTTTACTCTGGTCTACCACACTTGGATCTCCATGCTAGGGTACCTGCAAGACAGTAGATCAAGGACAGGAGGGGTTAGTGCTATGTAAATGCAAAGAAGCGTAGAAAATAATAAAGTAAATTTCGTTGCCTCCTTGGCAACGGCTCTAAAATGATCACACGGGTTTCTCATGTTTGAAATTGGGGTTACGAGTAACCCGTTGTCGTAGTTGCAAAACTCGTGATCAAATATAATTTATATCAAAACTCCAAGGGAGTCTTGGGTTGAACACAAGGAGGCAACGTTTCCTATGTATGAAAATCGCACTTCGATTTGTTTCTTTTTGGTGTTTTGTGGTTTTGTTATTTTTTTGTTTTTGAAATAAAATGACAAACAATCACAAGAGAGAGATAGAATCGAATATGATATATTGCATGAATGTTAATTACAATAATCTAGAAAACATAAAAAGAGAGGGAGGTGTGAAGAAATCTCCGGAAGCAGTTGTTCGGTGAGACGACTGCACCTGGTGGAAGCTCAGACGAAGGAGTTGGGAAGCAGGATGACGGAGGTGAGATGCAGGAGGACGTCGGGTAGAGGAAAGCTTCAGCGCTGCTTTGGAATGGAGGTGAGATGGTGGAGATGATATGCTACCAAAATGGAGGTGAGAGGACAGCTCCAAGGTAGCCTATGAATGGAGATGGGAAGTTGGAGGAGTATTTGGTAGGGCAGAGTTTCGTTACACTAATAGGCGCCTTGGGAGCTTGAGAGTAAGCTCTAACAGAGCGTTGGTAGGCTTGCTAGAGCTTGGGAGTAGGTGGGAGTAGAGTATGTAGAGATGGCTTGGAGGGAAAGGGGTGTAGGTCCTTTTATAGTGGATGAAAAGAGGCTAGAATTGGCATGGGACTTTTAGCGACCTCCGAGTTGCCGTTATAAGTGTTGCTGTAGGCAGCTCACGCCCACTTACGCTCACAGCTGGCAGTGCTGGTGTGTGAACAATTAGTGACAGCTATAAGCGTTACTAAATGTTTGCCAGGATGGAGCCAACCGAGCACGCGTCAGTCCATGCGAGCATCGCTCCCCACCTCATGCGTGCAAATTGCATGGAGATCCTGCTAGTATGCGCTGCCGTACGTGCACACGCATTGCTGGTGCGTGCTGGCACTACTCTACCGCTGTTGCAGCATGCACACGCATCCAATTGACGAAGGGAGGGGACACTGCGGGTCTCAAACCCATGTCTTGCACCTGCGGAGAGGGTGCCTCACCGTTTGGCCGAGGCATGCTTTTAGTTGAGTGTAGAGTGTTGCTGATGCACGGTTCAGGCACCCCTCAGCTGTTGGATTGAGATCCAAGGATTGAGATCCCTCCATGCGGTGGCCTTGGGGACGTGCTGGCTCAAGTGGGGCAGCCTGGATGGTGCCACGTGGCACTACCTGGGCCATCCGTCTTCTTCTTCTTGTGGAGGGTACTACAGAGCTTCGATCGGGGTGATTCTCGCGATGACGGACTGCGATCGTCACTTTGAATCCATCCGTACAGTCGAATTCTTCATCTGAAGCCTGTAAAGATGTTTCCTTGCCTCCTGGTCATGTAAAATGATGAAGTTAATGTACAAAATATATAACTATCCTAAATGCCATGCAATGGATGTTATGCAGTATTTATAACATGATATACAATGCTAAGCCTAGGAACTATCATAAATATGCATTTTATCATGCATTCATGTGTGTTTATCAATGGGGTATGATGATAATGCCATCATTCATCATGACTAACTTAATTTAGTCAGAATCAAGAGATAAATGCACCTAAATGATCATCTGAGGACCATAATTCCACTCTAATCTAATTTGAGAAGAAGATAAGAAAATAGGGTTAACTCTATTATTTTAACATTACATCACAAATGCAAATTAACCATGGGTTTACTCAAGGGTTAATTAAAGGTCAAATGAACAAAAAAGACCAAGAAGTAGGCTCACACTGATTGAATAAGTGTTTCACGCATTTCAAGGACAAAAATAAGTCTAGAAACCCTAATTATCAACCCCACTTAAATTGGGAAGGTTATGCTCAGGGTAAAATAAATATAAACCTCTTGAAATTAATATAAAAATATTCTAAGGGGTTTGGTACCTTTGGTTTGACCATTTGAACCCATTTTGACCTAAAATAGAGTTTCAGACGAGAATTTGCCCTAATTTGAGCTTCCATGTAATTTACCTAGTCAAACATGATCAAAACTCAAATCCAAGTTTACCATTAGATTCCTTGGATCTACATTAAGTTAACACCAATATTTGGGCCCAATTAGAGTCCATCTTGACCAAGTTTGCAATTTAGTCCTTAAAATCTCTATTTCTTACACTCAGACCCCCAAGTTTCAAGTTTATTACCAAGACCCTGGATCTAAGAAGACGTATTTTTAGACCTCTTGGCCAGCCACTCTAGAGAAGTCTAGAGACTTCTCTTGAGAGCACCTTGGCTGTCCAAGAGTCTATAGAAGACTCTCCTTGGACGACCAAGAAACCCATCTTAGATGCCATCTCCATATTCACAACTCCCTCCACGAGCTCCACCATCATCTCCACTCCACCATTGGAAGTCCAAGATCCAAGAAGCAACTCCACCACCTTCTCAAGAGGCCAACCTTCACACTTTGGCCGTCCTTCTTTCCCCTCCTACTACCTTCAACCACAACCATTGTAGACCACCTCCAATGTCCTGACTTTTAGTAGTCTAGAATTACCGTTCTTCTTAGTTTAATTCTAGCATTAATTTTCTGCTTAGTAGTGTAGTATACCTGCCTTCCAGAGTGCATGCATAAACTCTTCATGGGTTCCATGCGTGTATCTCTATTCTGCTAGCATAGCTCTTGTTATTTTCAATTTCCTATATAAGCATTCCTCTAAATTTGATTGTAATGACACTATTCTTAAGGAAATAAAAATAAGAGTTGCCTGCTTTATATTCTTATCTTTTATACAACTAAAATGTCTTTTTCGGAGGATATTGAGGACTTAACGATTAGCAAATTTTCTGTGGGTTGCCATGAAGAGTTGAAATCATGCGCACTAACACACATACTTTCACGTTTATACTATTTTTGACTCATGCGCATGTTTTACGAGTTAACAACACAACCAACGAATCCTATATTTGTACCCTAAATACTAGACTACAATTCTAAGCAAATAGAGAAATCAAAATCAATTTCGCTTTTATACGCCTCCTTGAGATCGATCGGGACTCATCCTCTTGATATTAATTTTTGTTGGAATTGTAATTCGCACTATACTACGATGCTTTCTTAATCAAATACTTGTTTTGCGAAGACAACAAATGGCGTCATTGCCGAGGTGACAACGTGATTTTGGTTTTTGATTTTTGAGCTTAATCATAATATCTTTACTTTTGCTTGCTTTTGGTGTATAGGAATAGGACAAGAGGATTCTACGCACAGATCATGTGCTATTAAAAAAAATAGGTGCACATCAAACACTTAGTATTAGATTTCCTTTGAACCCTAGATAGATTTGATTTTAGAAAAAAAATCTAAATATTTTCATGCAAAAAACAAAAAAAAAGAGAAAAAGAAATAGATCATAGACTTAAGTTTTTTTTGAATCGTAGCATTAGAGTTGCTTTTGAAAAAGAAAAGAAAAAAATATGAAAATTTTCCATCCAAAAAAGTGGCAAAATTTGAAAAAAAAAAACATTTTGTGAGAAGGCTCATTTTTTATTTCAAGCCTTTTTAAAAGCCTTTTCACCACTCATTGAAATTCAGCCAGATTTTTTTGCGATTTCAAAATTCAATTGAAAAATATTTTATAAACCAAAAATTATGAAATTCGAGATGAAAATATATTTTCAAATTAACTTTCAAATGACACCATTCATTTGAAAAAATTCAATATGTACAACTTTTGAAACTTTGTAAAATACAAGGAGGTCAAACAGACCTAGATATGAAATTTTCTAAATTTCAAAAAGTGATTTCGAATAGTACACAAATCAAATTTGAGTAAAAATAGTGTGGTTTGAAAGGTTATAAAATTATATTTTATTTCCATATTTTTTCCAAATTTTTTTAGTTAAATTGATACTATTTCAAAAAGAAAAATCGACAAGGGGTCAAAATTCCAAATCTGATCCCCCAACAGTTAAAAATTCATATGTATTCAATTGAAAGAGTAAAAATTCCACGAAAATATTCTCTGAAAATTTAATTGAAAAAGAAGTCTTCCTGTCAAATTTAAAAACATTTAGATTCAAATTGTGCCATGGAGAATATTTTTAAATTGAAATGTGGTTTGCTACCTAAACACTTATTCTGTTGTATAAACCCTAGGTGCAACTTTTAGGGTTATAAAATAGAGACACACTTCACTAGACTAGACTTAATCAAGTCTAGTGGCTAGTTGGTGAGTTAGGTCGCCTTGTGGACCACTCACCAAAACCCAATTTGAAGAAAAAAGGTTAAGTAAAATTTTGTAAAATACATTAATTAACCTAAATTAGTTATCAAACTACTGGGTCATCACAACCGCTTTAGCTGAACCCATGCCGAATCTACAGGGTAGTGTCAGATGATTGCATCTAAGGGGCACAAAGGAACCAGAGGAGAAAGCCAAAGGAAGAACCTTCCTCTTAGTCCCCTCATAATAGATTAGCTGGGCTAGCTTGAGGGGTTGGGATTATTTTTAGTCAGTTTTGTAATGAATTTTTTTTCAATAATTAAAATCTTAACAAAAAGTTTGGTCACCTAATCTTAAGGACCACTTGATTGACAAGGCCTTAACCTTGTTTGGCTTGGCTGCACCAACCCAGGTTGGCAAGTGTATGCAAGGGAGGAGGTCACTTAGACCTCAATTGGTTGGACCTTGGGAGCCAATCCCAAGGAGGTGAAGGTGATTCATCGAATCACCCAGACCTTTTTCTCATCAACCTTCTTCTCCTACTCGATTAGCCGAGATGGCTAACCCTAGACTTGAACTTGGTCAGGATCCAGCAAATTTGGACCTGATGGCTTGCCTAGAAGCCTAGGTCATCGAATCCAAGGAACGATATTAGTAGAACATCAACATAATTTTGATGACATTTGATAGGATGCAGCATCCACCCCACAGAGAACAACTATGAGATTTCTACAATCCAACGACTCCGATTCTAGCACCTCAAGTCCAAATTCCCGCAGGTGGAGACACATTCAAGCTGAAGCTAAACTTAATAAGTCTGATTCAGACTTATTGTTATGGAAACTAGAATGAGGATCCCTTTCAGCACGTAGAGGACCTGAGTTGAATCACTGAAATGGTTCGACCCAGGAATGTTGATCTGGGAATAGTTCTCATGAAGTTTTTTCCATTTTCTCTCAAGGATAAAGCTTCATATTGGTTCAAGACCATCAAGAGGCCAATTGGAACCTAGGCGGAATTACGTTGTGAATTCCTCCAAAAGTTTTTCCAAATCAGTCGAATGAACGTGACGAGGCGCACGATTACAACTTTCTCCCAAGGACAAGGGGAGAAGTTTCATGATGCCTGAGATCGATTTCACGATCTTCTCAGGAAATGCCCGCACCATGGTGTGCCCAGATGGCACTTGACTCAGATCTTTTACCTTGGGCTGGATGACACACATCGGTATCTGGCTAATGCATCTAGTGGTGGGAATTTCCTCGCTAAGGATGAGAACAATGCATTTGAGTTGTTCGAATCCTTGGTGAAGAACTCAATCAATGCCACGCTGATGAACCAATTCCAGTGACTTGGACAGAAATGAGTTAGTGTCCATGAGGCTTACGCTGAGTCTACTCCAATTGATATGGACATTATCACCAAGAAGCTAGATAAGGTGGACCTGCTAGATAAGAAGCTCGACGAACTGTTTCGAGCTCGACTCGAATTCTTTGATAATTCTGCTACATCTAGATCTTCTTATGCACCTCGAACCCCTCTTGCTCGAGTTAATTTACTCACTCGGGAGCATCCTCTCCATATTTGTGGGATCTTGCATATCAGGAACCCATGAATAATCTCAATTTGGCACCACAAAATTAGGGTTACGCACCACATGATGATTTTAATGCATATTCCCTTGACGAATAAACATCTTAGACATCTTTGGTCTGCGAAGGCATCGATGCTATTCATTAATACAGGCGTAATAACTCATACTTAGAAACGTATAACCCTAGTTGGCGTCAGCATCCAAATTTCTCCTGGTCTGGTAACTCACAGAGACCACATTAAGATCAACACTACCAAACAAGACAATACGAGAATGCGGAAAACACACAACCAATGCAGCAGCCATTCCATCTTAGAAATAGTTCCGTCCATATATCAGCCACTACATCAAGCTGGCGGTCACCCTCTAAAGCGGGCTGACCCTTTGGAAGCATTAAAAGAGGAACTGTAATAATCTATGTGTAAATCTACTCAGGATAGCTCAGATCATGAAGGCAATGACTAACCAGATACAGAGCATCCAAAACACAAAGAACTAGCAGTTGCAGGAGCAAAGGACATAGGGACCCTTGCCCTCCCAACCTGTCCCTAACCCATGATATGTGCAGAACCAAGGCGCCCAACCTAGCTTTCAGGCACTATAGGGACAGGTGCATGCAATATTACAAGCACCTCTTGCACCACCTAGTTATGCTCAAGGTCAGCCGCATTTTCTGCAAAACCCTGTATATTCTACCCTTCCACTTCTCCGCCACTTCACGGACAGCACGCCGATGTGAAGGCTGTTACATTAAAGAGTGGGAAGAAGACACACAACTCACCATTCAGGTAGGCAGGTCCTGATTTTTCTCGCCCTTTACCGCAGGATGGTTCGACTCCTTCCTCTTCTCAGGAGCCACCTACGGTAGATAAGGGCAAGAGGCTAATTGACCTTGAGATTCCCATCCCTTTTCCTGAGGCTCTGACACGAGATGTAGCATGGAAAAAGGGCACATAGAATTTCGAGGACCTAAAATCAATGTTCAAGGAAGTTCATATTCAGCTCCCTCTCCTCGAGGCTATAGATCACATCCTTGCTATCGCTACGTTCTGTAAGGACTATTGTACCCTGAAGCAACAGTAGAAAAATGAATGATAGGTGATAATGTCAAAGGAAGCTAGCGTCGTGATTCTGGTTGACCTACTGCCTAAGAAGAATGACCTTGGTACCCCACTCATTTCTTACTTTTTGCAGAACTCTCCATTTGATCAGGCCCTTCTTGATCCGAGTTCCTTCATCAACCAATCTCCCACCTCCGTATATGATCATTTTTTATTCAGGGAGTTGAAACCCACCTAGGTTACTATTCAGCTGGCTGATCGATCAGTAAAAACACTGAGGGGGTGGTTGAGACGTGATCGTCAAGGTTCGTGGATTCTGCTTTCCCATAAACTTTTTCGTTCTCGATATGGAGGTTCCTCCTAATCGCCGTGATGCACCAATCATCTTGGGTTGCCCATTTTTGGCGACAGCCTGTGCAAACATTAACTGTGCATCTAGGTGTACAGAGATTGCCCTAGAAAATGAAATAATTAGACTGGATATATTCAGGGCATCAGGGAACTTAGACTCTGATCATGTCAAATTGGACGGTGAAGACGAAGAATCTGCTTTCTGTCGTAACATTGGGCTCCTTCGTAATGACCCAATGTCGATTTGTCTTTGTTGTTAGGGTTTTTAGTCCTCAATCCACACTGGGCTAAGATGACTGCAATGCACATTTTCTCCCACTGATCCGATTGTCTAGGGTGTTCATTCGATCATGACACCCCTGATTGTGATTATCCTGATCCATCATTACTGAATTGAAATGACCGTATGCCTGTTTGGGGTATTTAAGACATCTGGACTAATCGTCAGATGTCTGTCTGGATGTCTGGATGAAGGGCCAGACGTCTGAAAGTGGGAAAATATCGTACATTCTTTTCACTCTGCACGAGGGCGGCGTGCAGAGCTTCTCTCTCTCCTCCACACCCCTCACCCCTAAACCCTAAACCCATCCCATTTAAAACCCTCCCCACCAGCCACCACCTCCACACCTTCCTCCAACCAGTCGTCACCTTCCTCCCAGCCTTCCATGCGATGGGTGGAGAGGAAGTAGAGAGAGAGAGGCGGGACACGGAGGAGGAGGAGAGCATAGCGAGAGTGTGGGAGGGTCGAGGCTGAAGGAGCTTGGAGGAGCTCATGTGGGAGCTCGCGCAAGCAGGATGTCTATGGGAGCTTGTGTAGGACGGTCTGGTACAGGAAATTTTCCAGTATCAAACATCTGAAGGGTCGATCAGACATCCGTAGAGGCATCAGGACGTCTAGAACTGAAGTCGAACATCTAAAAGCATATTATCGTGCGGAGGTACGTGTTTCCTACGCTACTTTTTGCCATGCAGACCGTAGCATAGGGTGGTTTGGTTGAAAATAGGTCTGTGTTTTCGTACGTAGGTGCAAGGCATTGGAAAGGCGTGTGGTGCACCTTTCCAGGCACTTTTGGATGTCTGACCACATCGCCAGATGTCCGACCGCACTTCCAGATGACTGGAAGGAAGGTTCGACGTTTGGAACTCTCCTCAGACGGTTGCAGAGCAGTATGGACATCTGAGGTAGCCAGAAGAAGTCAGAGGTAAGATTTGACAAATTTTAAGACATCTGGGACTAGTCCCAGAAGTCTGATTTTGGATAGTAACCATGTTTTTGGCCCGTTCAGGGCCTAAACGGAATCAAATTTTCTCAAACGAAGTATCATTGTTTTCCACTCGAGTTTCTCTACATGTTAGTGTTGAGTACCTATTGTTTTTGACTCGTCTGATGTGAATTAGTCGCTGGTACAGGTTACTAGCCTATGGCATGTTTCGGGCCCACGGAGACGACGAGATCTACAATGCAGGCCCCCATTCCTCCCATGATACTCGATCGAGTGGTTTAATTCATTTGTTAAGATGTAATAAAGAATATGCCTGCTTAGATTAAATTGATTGAAACTCTAGGATGTGGAATGAACCCTAGGGTAGAAATGTATGAGACTGATGTTTAGCTATACTGTTCACTTGAGATGCATGTTTAACTAAATTGCTAGCAATGTGTATGAGTTGCCTTGTCAGATATGAAAACACGATCTGCCTGCTATGTGATGGAAAGATGGAGAGTTGAATAATATGATCCGGATATTGATAAATGAGATGAATATGAGTATGAACCCTATGGGGAATTAGGAGTAGAACTCCTGTGTATGAAAGGAATCTAGTATGTAGACGGGAAGTGAGCTAGCCCTTGTGTATGCGGTACCAAGGGGAGCAACTATCCCTTTTAGTGTAGAGGGGGAGCCAGCCACCGCTTGGGTTAAGGCTCAGGGTAGGACTGGTCACTCTACACCGACTCTTGTTGAACCTCGTGTACATGGTACCGAAGAAAGCTACTAGAGCAGGGAAGGAGCTAGACGCCCCAATGGGCCCAGGGTTAGGACTAGCCAACCTACACTGACTTTTAGGCACTCTCGGCAAACCAGGGTAGTCAGACGAGGGTATGCAGACTATGGAGGGGCGAGACCCCTATTTGGTTCTGAGGGGTGGGACCCCTATTCTGAGAGGGCAAGGCCCTATACTGTTCCATGCTATACTTTAGGCATACCCGCTAGTGGAAATGACTGATCGTGTGTCAGTGTGTAGCAGCTACCCGTGCGCTTATCACGTGTGCCGCAGTCACCGCTACATCACGATAGTGACCCTGGGGTGGTTGACTGGGTGTAGGACTGCTGCGGGGGACTCTCCTGGCCAGGAGAGCACCACGTATACCTTCTACTCCATGAAAAAGACTGCAATCAAGATCGTTCCCACAAGGAATAGGCAAGATCAAGAAATACTTGGATCCTTCGTGAAATAAATGAACCAGAAATACATAAATGAGATAAATAGAAATGAGAATAAAACCTGGTTACTTGTTTTACCTTACTTGCACATAATTAGTGTAAACACCACTCTACTCAGCGTTCGCTGACTCATTCTTTTCGTAACACTGTTTAGGACCAGGAGTTGAGCAGCTCGAGTTTCCAACTGCAGAGGGTGCTAGTCCCAGCCGATCCCAGCTGTAGTCGTTTCTTTCCAGCTCTTTCATTTTTCTGCTGTTGTAGTGAGTAATAGACATCTATTTTACTATTCTTGTTACCTTCTATTTTCTTTCTGCTGTTGTTGTTGTGGTGGCACGTACTATTTTAAGACAGTTTGTTCTACTTTCCTTTACCATTTCACTTTTCCTTCTGCTTAGTTATAATGCATGTGTGGATGTGCTATTATTTCTTACTTTTGGTTATTTCTCGTTGGATGACTAGGTCTTAGGATTAGTTGAGGCGAGCCAATCTCGGGTCCTGTAGGGATCTAGGAACCGAGTTGTAACAAGATGGTATCAAAGCAAGGTCGTCCCGAGAAATGAACCAATTGGTCTGAGAATAACCACTCACGTGCATATAACTAGGATAGCCATCACAATGTATCACTTTGATATTCGTTTCTGAGTCTTTTTCTCGATGTAATCTGATATCATTGACAACTCTTGTTCTATCTCTTGCATCTCCTTGCAAGAGATGCCTTGTTGAGGAGTTCTCAAGGCAGGCCGTGGTTGTGGCCGTGGATGAGGTTGGAGGGGCGCACATGCTGGACCTGAGGCACAAGTTGACCCACCCCTCCTCCCGGGCATTCAGGCCCAGGATCTCACCTAGCTGATTAGAGACAACGTGCGAGAGGAGCTCCAACAACCTCCTCGGGCACCTCTCCCTGAGGACGTGGAGGGGGAGTCCTTGGTGGGACAGCGAGACCATCGCAGCGTCAGACGAGCAGGAGGGGGAGATCCACCACCACCCCCACCACCCTTTGACACTTTTGAGCATGAGCCCTTCTTGCTTGAAGGCATGCCTGTTCCCCCGCTGCAGCTACACCACGAGCTTTTCAGACAGTTCCGGAAGCCGAAGCCCCCTCCTTCAAGGGGGATGAGAGCCTGTCTGAGGCAGAGGATTGGCTGGAGAAGATAGAGAAGGTGTTCGACACCCTTCGCCCTCCTATGGAGTACCGCATGGCCTTTGCCACGTACTAGCTGGAGAGCGCAGCATACAGGTGGTGGAGGGCAGTCAGAGGCTAGGAGGAGAGAGAGCCGACTTGGGACCAGTTCGTGGCTCTCTTCTGCGAGCAGTAATTTCCGCAGACCTGTCAAGACCAAAGGAGGTGGGAGTTCCACACTCTCTGCCAGGGGACGATGACGGTTAGTGCGTACCACACACATTTCCTGGAGCTGTCATGTTTCGCCCCGACAGCGGTGTCTACCGAGGAGTAGCACCTATGGAGGTTTATAGAGGGGCTCCGACCTACAATTCGGGGGTATGTCAAACCCCTAAAGCTACCCACTTTCTCTCGTGTGGTCGAGGCAGCCATGACTTATGAGGAGACCAACCCGACCACGTGAGACACTGACGACAGACGGAAGAGGCCCTACCAGCCAAAGTACTCTTAGGGCCATCAGGAGAGGAGGCATACGACGCCCGTGGGAGAGCCATCCCGTTCTGTGGGGCCATCAGTGGCCTTTGGGGGCCCTAAATAGGGGCCAGTTTCCAGCATCGAACCCTCACCCAACCGCCAGTAGGGACCTACTGAGGGAGGAGGTCATGTACCCCTCTTCTACCAGTGTGGCCAGCCAAGCCACATCAGGAGGGACTGCCCATCTAGGGCCAAAGAACAACAGATGCTCCCCACACCGAGCGGTGGAGGCCAAGCTGGCGGTGGTGGTAACCAGGCGCGTGGGGGAGGACAGCAATCATGAGGAGGGTACCGGCCAACTGCTGCTCGCCCAACCCAGAGTGTAGCTGCTTCGTCTGCACCGAGAGCTGAGGGGCTTATCAACGCCCTAACACACAGAGACGTTAGGGCTTCAGGTTCTGTAGTGGTAGGTATGGTTACCATTTCTGGCAGATTAGTGTACGTACTTTTTTATTCTGACGCCACCCACTCTTTCGTCTCTACAAGTTTTGCCATCAGTTTGAGGTAGGGCTGTGTATTGTTAGAGGTTCCGTTCTAGATCAGAGGACCAGGTGGCCAGTTATTTGTAGTCGAGGAGGTCTACACGGACTATGAGGTCAGTATAGGGGGACACAGCCTCCCTACTGACCTGATTGTAATCCAGATGGACTTTGGCGTGATCCTAGGGATGGACTGGCTGTCTGTCTATCACACCCTAGTGGACTGTTTCGGGACGAAGATTGTCTTCTCCATACCGGAGTTGCCTCCCTTTGAGTTTCACGGTCAGTCGATGGACGGAGGTTTCCGATGCATCTCCATGCTTCGGGCAGTGAGGCTTTTGAGCCAGGGGTGTGAGGGCTTCTTGGCCTGTGTGGTGGCAGTGCCTAGCCCCGTGGCTAACCTTTGGAGTATCCTGGTGGTTTGCGAGTACCCCGACATCTTTCCGGAGGAGTTACCAGGTTTACCTCTAGAGCGTGAGATCGAGTTCGAGATCTCACTGGTACTGGGGACCAGCCCCATTTCTACTACACCGTACCGAATGGCAATGCTTGAGCTGTGAGAGCTCAAGTCATAGCTACAGGACCTGTTGGAGAAGGGCTTTGTGAGGCCCAGTGCATCCCCGTGGGCAGCCCTTGTACTGTTTGTGAAGAAGGAGGATGGTACCCTTCGGCTGTGTGTCGACTACTGGCAGCTAAATCGGGTCATCGCCAAGAATAAGTATCTGCTGCCAAGGATTGACGACCTCTTCGACCAGTTGCGAGATGCCACACTGTTCTCCAAGATAGATCTGAGGTCAGATTACCACCAATTGAGGATCAGGGAGACCAACGTCTCCAAGACAACTTTCCGTACCCGGTATGGGCACTACAAGTTCTTGGTCATGCTGTTTGGGTTGACCAATGCCGCCGCTGCCTTTGTGGATATGATGAACCGTGTTTTTAGGTTGTACTTAGACCAGTTTGTGGTGGTGTTCATCGACAACGTACTCGTTTATTCTTGGGATCAGGCACAGCATGGACAGCATTTATGCATGGTCCTGGATACCTTGAGGTGATGCAAGTTGTATGCCAAGTACAAGTGCGAGTTTTGGCTGAGACAGGTGACTTTCTTGGGCCACATGATTTTAGGAGATGGATTGGCTATGGAACCAGCCAAGGTAGAGGCTGTACTCAGGTGGGAGAGGCCATGCACAGTGACAGAGATACGCAACTTTTTGGGACTGGCAGGTTACTACCGGCGATTTATCAAAGGATTCTCTTAGATCGCACGTCCTATGACCCAGTTGACCCGAAAGGACGTGCCCTTTGCCTAGACAAATGAGTGCGAGGTGTGTTTTCAGGAGTTGAAGGAGAGACTAACTTCAGCCCATGTACTTACCATCCTAGACAGCAGTGGCAGTTTCGTGGTTTACACCGACACTTCGTTACAGGGGCTAGGGGGTGTGCTCATGCAGCGGGGTCACATTGTCGCTTACGCTTCACAGCAACTGAAGCCCCATGAGCATAGCTACCCTACCCGAGACTTAGAGCTAGTAGTAGTTGTCTTCGCGCTGAAGACATGGAGGCACTACCTTTACAGTGAGACATTCGAGATCTTCACAGATCACAAGAGCCTCAGGTACTTGTTTGACCAGAAGGAGCTTAACATGAGATAGAGACGTTGGTTAGACCTCCTGAAGGACTATGACTGCAGCATCTCTTATCACCTAGGAAAGGCCAATGTGGTGGCCAACACCTTGAGCCGGAAGGCGCTCGCCCACTTGGCTAGCTTACAGGCACAGAGTTGGAGACTCATGGAGAAGGTGGGCAGTTGGCGACCTCGGGAGTCACGGGGGTACTGTGGGGCAGTGACAGTGACACTGCAGGCTTGACCAGAGCTAATAGACTGCATCATCGCGGGACAGATGGCCGACTCGTACTTGCAGACATTATGGGACAGAGTGCTGACAGGGGACCCAGGAGACTTTTCTTTCTCAGATGAGATATCGCGCATGAGGGGACCCCTATGTGTTCCTAAAGATGACTTTGTTGAGAGAGCTCCTAACTGAGGCGCACGGGTCCAGGTTTACCATATATCCCGGGAACACAAAGATGTACCATGGTTTGTGATGCGACTTCTGGTGGAGAGGGATGAAGCGAGATGTTGGTGAGTTCGTTCAACAGTGCTTGGTATCCCAGCAGGTGAAAGCCGAGCACGAGAGGCCTACAAGGCCGTTGCAGCCGCTTCCTGTGCCCGAGTGGAAGTGGGAGAGCATCACCATGGACTTAGTGGTGGGTCTACCAGTTACCCAGCGGGGACACAACGTAGTTTGGGTGATCGTAGATTGGTTGACAAAGACGGCACGATTTTTGCCGATCCAAGTCACCTTTGGGCCAGCACAGTTAGCAAAGCGATACATCAGAGATGTGGTGCGCCTGCACGGAGTTCCTCGTATAATTTGGTCAAACTTGTGATATCCTCAAGGGCTAACTCTTCAAATAAGACATAATCACCCTTAGTGTCACTCCAAATCTTGAATGTAGGTTCCTCATATAATTTGTCTTTCTCCTCGTCACATAATTCATCATATACCCGAGGCCTAGAATCATCTAATATCTCAGCAGATCCCCTAGGGTGCTTTATCTGAGGTAAATGGTTTACATTGGTAACATCAGACTCCTCAGATAGGTCAATTTCTTTAGGGTTAGGTTCCGTAAGGGTGGGCTTGAGTTCCATCTCGTGATCAAAAGGGAGGGTAGGATTAACAACTTGACTTTGACCCACTTCATCAAATGTCATGAAAATACTATCATCTGGGTCGAGGTCTTCCAATGGTACCATCATTCCCTTCTTTTGACTCCAATATAATTCAGGTGGATACTCAACCTTATCATCGTCTTCCTCGTGTTGCCACCTTTCTTCATCCAATGCATAGCTACTTTCATGTGTATCTTCCTCCCACCTAAGGTGTGGATTTCTCAAGGAAGTGTCATCTAATGGGGAGGTTTCAAAATCGATCCTCGAAAAGTAGCTATTCTCCCCAGAATTTCCCTCCAACTTAAAGTGTAACTCTCCCACGGGAGATGCATCTATTGTAGAGGGGTGTACGTCATCCTCAATGGGGTAGATTGGGTGGCTAATTTCATCTCTTTCTTGTTGGCCTGCTCTCGAAGATTCTCCTAACAATTCAATCATTTCGTTTTGCATTTTCTGTATTTCCATCTTCAAAGAGGAGAGGTCATTTCTATCATGAGAGAAGTCAGGCTCAGGCTTATAGTATCCAGGAGTGTCTCTCCAACCATTATAATTTTCAGGGAGGGTGGGTTGGGTATTTCTATGGTGTGTGGGATATTGGGCAAAGCAAATCCTGCTCCTAGGTTCTGCTCACTGATTTGGGGCTTAACCAGGCCAATACTCCTATAATAGGAGTAAAACGAATCCCAATGATTGTCATTATGTCCATCAAGGGATGGACCATCTTGGCGTCTAGGATCGAAGGATGCAGAGTGGGGGTGAGGGTGTGGGCAAGATGTGAAAGGATGAAAATCAATGTGGTCCATTCTAACTCACACCTCAATCAGAATTCCCCAAGCAAAACACAATTCAAAAAGGACCTTTTAGGTCTTTCCCAATTTAGGCTTTTGATTTTAAGTCAGATTGCAAGTGACAATACAATTTGTTCAATCAATTTACGCCCTAAGAAGACCTAGTTGGAGCTTAGGTGTTCTTCCCTAAATCTCAAATGGTGGAGCAACTCCAAAGACGGAAGATCGAGGGATGCAAGTAGGCCTAAGCCTTCCTTTGAAGCTATGCTTTCGCGATGCTTATCAACTACCCCCAAAAATCCGTGATAGGGTATCCCCCTCTTTAGATTTACAAAACCTTTGATCTCAAGTTCTGAACACTTCAGAATCCAACGATAGGAGGGCTCTTATCCTAGTATTTCCAAACCTAAGGAGTGTCTAGAAGCGTGCCGTGGTGCAAGCGAAATAAGTGTGCATACACCGCAAAAGATTTTGAATTTTGAATCACATGCCAAGTTTGAAAATCAAATCCTTGGTTTTTAAAATGTCCCTCCTTTAATTAGTCCTTTTTCTAAAAAATATGTGACCACTTGTTGGATTTATTCAATACAGATTAGGTGGTCTTCGCATTAAGTCCTAATGCAATGCGTGATCAAGAATAGGATGCAAAGTAAGAGAATGCGTACCTTGCTTCCAGCAATCAACGATGCAAGAATGCACGCAATGCAGAGAAGTAAATCTAGAGCCTGCTCATACAGACCTAAATGGTTCGTCCTAAGGGCAGGCAGCTTCTAGTAGGTGGCTCATTTTTTTTTTTTAAACTACTTATGCATAAGCAAATAAAAGTAATCAATAAACTAAAAACCTAAATCTAAAGAAAAGGGAATAGGCTCCCAAAAATTACCCAACACGGGTCTAAAATAAAATCGGGGAACAAACCCCTCAAAATATACCCCAGAACAAGAGTATCAAACCAAATGCAATGAAAAATTAAATCTAAAGTCTTAATTCTACTCTAATCAGATTAGCGACTAAATGTACAATGATGACCATCGCGTCCCCGTCCTTCTCCTCCTTTTCAAAGTAGCTCGACCAATTCTCCTCTGGCGACGTCAAGGGTCGCCTCTCATAATGGCTGATTCTTGCACAAATTTCTCGCATAGAAAAATAATAAATGATCAAATCACTGTGCAATTGAGAAATAATAAAAATAAAATCAGGTGAAATTATTGCGTCTGTTGCCTCCCCGACAACGGCGCCATTTGACGAGTCGATTGTTCGCTTTTCAAGTCGTTTGTAGTTTTATGTGGTGGAAAAATCGACTAATCAACAATTAACATAACCACTCAATTAGGAGTGGGTCGTGTCCACAGGGAGGCAATGACATATTTAAATTCGCACCGGTTAAAAATGTTTGTTCGTAGTTAGTTTAGATGAGAATCAAGCCAAATTTGCCTTCAGATTAAGGTTGAATCAAGAAATCATGTCGAAATAGCAATTCTTAATAACTAGAGGATATTTTTTTCAATGCAGATTTAATAAAATATCATTAAAATATGACAATGGCAGAAAATATAATTATTAATGGCATGAATACTGTAGCAAAACAGGGGATTTATTCCCCTTGGCCGTGCGTGAAGAGGAGTGGATGGCCGAAGGCGGGAAGCTCTGAGGAAGTTCTTTGGACCGAGGGCTTCACAACGGTGGTGGCGGCGAGTCGCGCGATGGCCGGAGCCGGCCGAACGGAGCTCCGGCGAAGGTGGTTGTCATCGATGGCTGCAGCTGCTGGAGGTGATGCGCATGCGTGGGCTGAGCGCTGCTGCAGGTGGTCGCGTGCAGGCACTGGTGTTGTGGGCTCGCTGGAGTTGAGCACGCGGAGGGTTGCTGGCGGGCGCGCTTTGGTGGAGGAGGACGATGCGGGTGCACTGCAGGCTGGAAGGCGCGGAGAAGAACACGCGCCTGCTGCGTGCGTGAAGAGGCGCTGCAGGGCTGCTGGCGGACGCGTACTTTTGGCGGAGAGGCTTTGCAGGCGAAAGGTGCGGGCGCGTTGGAGCGGACACGTGGGCGAATGCTGCAGGAGGTGCGGGCGGAAGGTGCGGGCACGGGAAGGCTGCAGCTACTGCTGGCCGTGCCTACCTTGCGTGCGGCTGGAGGGCGTGCAAGGGAATGCTGCAGGAGGTCCGGCCCTGCTGCAGGCGTGCGGGTGGGTGCTGCAGCGGTAGGGGAACGCTTCTGCAAGAGGTACGTACGTGCGTAGTTGGTGTGGGCATGAAATGGAGGTTGCTGCTACAGATGTGCGGCAAGAAGGCGCGTGTGGGCTGGGGATGGCGTTGGAGGATGGAAGGGTCGTGCGGTGTAGCTGTGACTGGTGGCTGGAAAAAGAACTAAGGACAGGGAAGGAAGATGAAGGTGTACTGTAAGAGCTTCAGATGTCCAGGAAACTTTTCAGACATCTTAATTGACTGAGTGAAATTGCAGTGGCTGCTGCGGTGGTTGTTGGTGACAATGTCGAGGGAGGTGCGCGCTGAGGTGCTCAGGGTAAAGCGAACGAGCTCCGGATGGCGGTGTGGCCTGTCACACCACACGCCCATGGTGGTGGAGACTCGTCGCCACGGTTGAGGCCGGAGGTGTGGAATGGACGAGAGACTAACTCTCTACACAGTGGTGGTCGGGGATGGAGGCCTCCTGAGCTCGGCTGCCTCCTCCTCTATTTTGAAATCAGCTGCCCGACCAGATCCAACACATCCACTCCTCCTTGATTGGGTTCTTCACGCAGCAGCTGGATGAAGAAATGTAGCCGTTGCACGTAGAAGAAGAATAAAAAATAATGATAAAATATTATGGTTATTTATATACAAACCCTCAACTTTTATGTTAACCTTAATTATTGCATGCAATGTACCTAATTAGTTAACTAATGCAATTCTAAGTTAATTCTAAATGCATTTAAATATGAATAAGATGCATGAATTATGTAATTAAATTAGAAATATGAATTAATCTATTTACATCCTAATTTATGCTAAATAATTGTTAAAATTAACCTAATGTTTAGGCACTTAAATACTTAAATAGCTCACAAATATGGGCTAATCAATTTACTCTTAAAAATCCTAATTTCTGCCTCACTTTAATTAAATGTGTTCTAAAGAAATAAATATAATCTAAATCTTCTAAAAATCATTGAAAAATATTCTATAAGGTTTAAAATAATCAATTTGACAAAATAAACCTATTTTGACCTAAAATAGAGACTTAGGCGAATATTCAATACATTTTGGTTTAAAATGTAGTTTGACCAATCAATCCTCATCAAAATCCAAAATTGAAGTCACCATTAAATTCCTTGGGTCTAAATGAATTCATCATAAAAAATTGGGATCATGTGGACTATATCTTGACCTACTTGACAATCAGGCCATCAATTTTTGAATTTCTCTCATCTTGATCCAAATTTCGTTCATTCAGGTCCTTTGCTAACATCAGTATGACGTCATCCTCCTTCACCTCAAGAACATGCAACAAAGAAAAACCTTGCTAAAGCTTGATCTATAGCTCATTTGCTGGTATGTCTCAACCAAATCCCACCAATTTTTGTGGGATTGATTCCTAAATCTTGACAAACATGGTGAGCATGCTTTTAGGTGATTTGAATGGCAAAAGTTGCCATTATCTTCTACGCAAATGTGGGGATTACAACCTAACGAATTGCCAATCAAATCCCTTAATTTGATCTAAATCTTGGCATAGATCACCTTGATGGGAACACCATCATGAGTCCTAACTAAGCTCATTTTGACCTAGAAAAGAGAACAAAAGCTCCTACATTACCTAAAGGAAAGCCTAATTCAAGGAAGAAATGTTCTGAGAAGAAAATATGAAATAAAGGGTAAAACTGTAATTTTACCATTGCAGTACTTCAACAGGATTCCTCAAGGGCTAAACATGGGTTAATTGGACTTAATAAGAGGAAAAGTAGGATGGTTCAGTCAGAAAAGGGTTATTGTGAGATCTAAGAATTAAATGACATTCTGCAACCCTAAAATAAACTCACTTAATTTCACAAGGTTCTGGTCAGGATAAAAATCAACTAAACCCTCTAAAATTCATGGAAAAATATCCTCGATGTTTTAGAACCTTCAAATTGGCCTTTAAAATCGATTTTGACCTAGATTGGGGTCCTAGCTCATTATTTGACCTAATTTGGGTTTTTATATAAAATGTCCAGTCAAACGAGGTCAAACCTAAAATCCAACTTCACCATTGGATTCCTTAGATCCAAATTAGGTTTGTACCAAAATTTAGGCCTAAGGAAAGGTCACCTTGACCGACTTTGAAAAATAGTCCACCTAATTACATTCTGACCCCTAGCTTTTGAAAACCCTTGCGAAAACCCCCTATCTTCCTTGCCACTCTTTGCATTTAGGTCCCTCTACCATTACAGCAGAGGAATCCTACTTCGACAAGGATTTGAGGAGGATTTCTCCTTGAATCCTCAGAGATCTCCTCCAAGATTTGGAAGGGAGATTCTGTGAGGAATTCCCTACCATCTGAACATGATCCCAAGATCGGATTTGGACCTAATCTCTCATGTGAACGCTCGAGAGAATTGGGTATCATCCACACCTTCCATCTCCGGCAAGATCTTTGCGCCTTCCAAACACAAGGACCTTGACCAGTAACTATAAAAGGACCCCCGGTCCTTGCCGTATCTCTCAATCTTGTTTTGGTCGCGGATACCCCCTTGATTTCTTCCTCTCTCGTCTCTGGCCAACTGCTCGCAAGCTTCGGCGATCTGTCCTCCCTCTTCTCATCGCTCTAGAACCATACCAGTGGCAAAGTCTTCTCCGCCTTTCTCCTTCACGTCGCACCGTACCCGTGCGCACCTCTCCAACCCCTTTGTCGTCACCGTCATCCTCACCTCAAGGCCTTCTCTGATGAAGGCACACACGTGCCACTCGTCCCCCGCCTTTCCCCCTTCGTCTAACTTCCCTCAGTAAGTTCCTCTCTCTCTACTCTTCATTTTCCCCTACTTAATTTCAGAAAACTACCCCGATAACCACCGACCACCCCATCTCCCTCATCTCCGGTAGACCACCAGCAAGGCGAATCCATCACTCCACCCATCCAAATGCCTCGCCACCCACCTCAGAACTTTCGCCATCACTCACTGATCACCATCCACTCCTCCACTAACTACGACACACGCCCTACACCCTCACCAGACACATGCACTTCCACGGTCACAGACCGACCTAGGCATGCATGCCTAGGCAATTCTATGCCACACCAACCCCCGCCTCACCTTGGCCGTGATACGGCGAAGCTCCCTAAGTCATTTGACAGGGCTAAGAGGCCATGTTTTTGAGTTTCAGGTTTGAGCCCTTCCTGCCATTGGAGCATGCTTGAAGGAGCTTCCTTGCTCGCTTTAGGTCACCCCACTCCAGGCTGAGGCATTCCAGGTTGGCGGAATCCCTCTACGAACTGTTCGCACCCAGCAATCAAGGGCTTCGTCGACTGCAACTGCCTCAATTGGATAGACATTCTCCTTGTAGGCACGCGAAGAAGCGGGTGGGACTTTAGTCCCACCTCGGAAAGTCAGCAATGAGGTGCGTAGCTTAAATTGTTTTTGTGTTTCTTGTTGGTTGCCACAAGTCACAGGGTGAGGTCCCCTCACCCACGCCACCTGCCTCATCCGCAACCCACACCCACGCTTACCTGGCCAACCCATTTACCTTGCACTCCTCGTGCACCACCCATGCTGGTACGCTTGGACCCAAGCGCGCATAACCCGACCCGATTACCCGACTGGCTCTGAGAGAGTGAAGAGAGAAATAGAGAGAGTGCGTATGCGGGGAAGGGTAGGGGTAGGTTTTGCTCCGCTCTGTGCAGGGAAAGAAGGAGAAGGAAGAGGCAGCTGTTGAAGGACTTGTGAAGAGGAAGAAGCTGAAGTCAGGAGCGGCTAAGGAAGAAGAAAGACTCGAGAAGGCAAAGGCTAAAGAAAGAGAAGGAAGAGGCAGAGGTTGAAGCTACTGAAGAAGGACTTGAAG
The DNA here is from genome assembly GCA_037157565.1 of Thalassia testudinum. NCBI lineage: Eukaryota > Viridiplantae > Streptophyta > Magnoliopsida > Alismatales > Hydrocharitaceae > Thalassia > Thalassia testudinum. The sequence goes on from JAZHRO010000080.1 coordinate 5,132,812, forward strand.
GCAGAAGTCAAGGAAGGAGGAAGAAGCACTGTAGCAGTTGAAGAAAAGGCTGAAGAAGAAGAGTTGAAGGAAAGAAATCAAAGAAGAGAACAGAAACCAAGATGACAAAGAAGAAAAGAAGAAGAGAAGGTGCAGCTAAGCAGAGGAGGACTTGAAGGCAGAAAAGGAGCTGCAGAGAAAAGAAAGAAGACATCAGAGAGAGAAAGAAGAACTTAGAGAAGGAAGAAAAGAGAAGAGAAGAAAGAAGAGAGACATTCTATTTCTTTTTACATTTCTTCTCCTCAGCATCTATACACATTGAATTTCATTCTCTTGCTTCATATTATTGTTGAACATCATATTTTGATTTATTTGAGATTGTGATCTTAGTTTTTAAAGACCAATTTGCTCCCCATGTTCGACCTCGGATACTTAGATTTTCGAGTAATAAAATTCTTATCTGTTTTCAAGGCGATTTCATTTATACTACAACGCATCATCTTTTAAAATCGATTTCGCCCTGTTAACATTTTGGCACCGTTGCCGGGGAGCAACGGGCATTTTAGAAACTTTGGTCACAACCTCTGATTCAGTACTAACTTAATCTCTCTCTTTTGCTGTGATTGTTTCAGGGGAACAAAAGAAAAAGAAGAACAGCCGCACAACAACCACACCAAGGAACAGGTAAACTTTCATTGCCCTTTCTCTTAATCCCCTCAAAATCTGAAAAGGAAAACAAAGAGAAATCAATCTAGGGCTACCTGCTTCCATATTTAGTAATTCATCAAAGTTGCCTGATTTTTACTTTCAACACATTTTGAATTGTACATCCATTTAAGGTAACTATGGCTAATGATTAGCCCATAGTTGTGGGCTATTTAAGCATTTAAGTACCTAGACATTAGGATAATTCTAACATTTATTTAGCATAAATTAGGATGTAAATAGATTAATTCATATTTTTAATTTAATTACATAATCCATCATTGCATTCATATTTTAAGTGCATTTAGAATTAGCTTAGAATGACATTCATCTAATTAGTTAACCAATTAGGTACATTGTTTTCATTAACATAAAAGTTGAGGGTCTGTATATAAATGACCATAATATTTTAACATTATTTTCTTTATTCTTCTTCTTGCAGAAATGGCTGGCTGCCGCTCCAACGCCACCAGCTGCCACAGTGAAGAACCCATTCAAGGAGGAGCGGATGTGTTGGATCTGGTCGGGCAGCTGATTTCAAATTTGTGCAGGCCACTACAAAAGGAGGAGAGAGCATGTTGAGCGAGGTAGGCCTCTACCACCAACCCACCACTGTGTAGAGAGATCTCCTCTCTTCCATTCCACACCGCCGGCCTCAACCGTGGCAGCGAGTCTCCACCATCGTGGGCATGTGGTGTGACAGGCCACACCGCCATCCGGAGCTCGTCCACATTACTGTGAGCACCTTAGCATCCATCTCCCTCGCCGTCGTCACCAACAACCACCGCCGCAGCCACTCTGCAATCACCTTCTCAGTTAGTTAAGACGTCCGGGAAATTTCCCGGATGTCTGAAGCCACCCGCTCTCACCGCCTACAGCCGCACCCACACAACCACATCCTCCCACTTCACCTCCAGTGCCTCCTCCCATGCCCTCCAACCTGCGCACACGTCTGAAGCCAGCACCCCTACTCAGCAGCAACCACCCTTCGCCACTTCACCTTCAGCCGCACGCAAGAACCCGCACTTCCTCCCGCTCTCACCACCTGCACACCCACGCCCAACAGTCCGTGCACTCCCTCCTCCCACACCTGCAGAACCTCACGAGCATGCTCCAGCGCCCTCTAGCCAGCGCGCAGCAGTCCTCCCGCGCCCTCCAACCAGTGCGCAGCAGTCCTCCTGTGCCCTCCAGCCAGCACGCACAACCTGCAGCACGCGCTCCGCCCGCCAACAGCAGCTGCAGCATCAACTACAGCCACCTCTGCCGGAGCTCGTCCGGCCGACTCTGGCCGCCACGCGACATGCCGCGACCACTGTTTCGAAGCCCTCGGTCCAAGGAACTTCCTTTGAGCTTCCCGCGTTCGGCCGTCCACTCCTCGTCGCACACGGCAAAGGGAAAAAATCCCCTGTTTTGCTACAGTAACCGAGCCATTAAAAATTACATTTTCTGCCATTGTCAAATTTTAATAATATTTTATTGATTCTACATTGCGACAAATATCCTCTAGTTACTCATAATTGCTATTTCAGCATTGTTTCTTGTTTCAACCTTAATCTGGAGGCAATTCTGGCTTGATTGTTGTCCAAACAAACTACGAACAAACGTTTTTAACTGGTGCGAATTTAAATACGTCATTGCCTCCCAGTGGATACGACCCGCTCCTCTGCGAGTGGTTATTTCTTTTTAAATATTGATTAGTCATTTGTTCCACCACATAAAACTGTAAACGACTTTAAAGCGAACAATCGACTCGTCAAATGGCACCGTTGCCGGGGAGGCAACAGACGCAATAATTTCATCTGATTTTATTTTGATTATTTGTCAATTACACAGTGATTTGACCATTTATTATTTTATTTTCTGTGTGAGAAAATTTGTGCAAGAATCAGCCAGTGTGAGAGGTGAGCCTTGATGTCGCCAGAGGAGAATTGGACGAGCAATTTTGAAAGCAGGATAAGGACGAGGACGCGACGGACATCATTGTATATTTAGTCGCTAGTCTGATAGAATTAAGACTTTAGATTTAATTTTTCATTGCATTTAGTTTGAAACCCTAGTTCTGGGGTATATTTTGAGGGGTTTGTTCCCCGATTTTATTTTGGACCCATGTTGGGTAATTTTTGGGAGCCTATTCCCTTTTCTTTAGATTTAGGTTTTTTTTTTTACTTTTATTTGCTTGCACATAAGTAGTTTAAAAATAAAAAAAAATAAAAAAAATGAGCTTCCTGCGAGAAGCTGCCTGCCCTAGGACGAACCATTTAGGTCTGTAAGAGCAGCCTCTAGATTTACTTCTCTGCATTGTGTGTATTCTTGCATTGTTGATTGTTGGAAGCAAGGTATGCATTCTCTTACTTTGCATCCTATTCTTGATCACGCATTGCATTTGGGATTTAATTCAAAGACCACAAAGTTTGTCTTGAAGCTATTTAACAAGTGGTCACATATATTCGAAAAAAAAGGACTAATTAAAGGAGGGACATCTAAAAATCAAGGACTTGATTGTAAAACGTTGTGTGCGATTCAAAATTCAAAATCCTTTTGCGGTGAATGCACACTTATATCTGTTGTACCACAGCACTCATTTAGACACTCCTAAGTCTTGAAACGACTAGGACAAGAGCCCTCCTACTGTTGGATTCTGAAGTATTCGGAACTTGAGATCAAAGGTTTTGTAAATCCAAAGAGGGAGATGCCCTGTCACGGATTTTTGGGGGTAGTTGAGAAGCACCACGAAAGCACAGCTTCAAAGGAAGGCTTAGGCCTACTTGCATCCCTCGATCTTCCATCTTTGGATTTACTTGACCATCTGAGATTTAGGGAAGAATACCTAAGCTTCAACTAGGTCTTTTTAGGCATTTCGAAGGTTGACAATAGGCGCGTAATTGATTGGGCAACTTGTTTTGTCACCTACAATTTGAACTAAAGTCAAAAGCCTAAATCTGTAAAGACTAAACAAGTCCTTTTGAATTGTGTTTGTAGTGCATGCTTGGTAGGCGTTCTCTTAGGAGACAACTTGTATTTAATCCTGAACCTAAAAGAATCCTAAGAATCCAAGGGTAGAAATGGTCGGTCAAAGGAGCCTTAAGGAATATTTCATCCCAACCAATCAAGCTGGCCTAGCACTACGTAGACCTGGAGGGGACAATCCGTATGAGATCAAAAGTAGTACCATATCCTTGCTACCCTCCTTTTATGGTACTACTAGGGAAGACCCTTACAGGCATATTGAGGAATTCACCGAGGTCTGTTCCACGGTGAAGCTGCAGGGCGTTACTGATGACGCTCAAATGCGGACCCTCTTTCCCTTCTCCCTAAAGGACAAAGCCAAGTATTGGTATCACACCCTTGATAATATAAATACTTGGGATGCCCTGAAGGAGTTTTTGAAGAAGTACTTCCCCATGAGCAAAACAAATCGCTTTAGGAGGGAAATTATGAGTTTTGTTCAAAAGGATGGGGAAGCATTCCATGATGCGTGGGAGTGCTTTAACGATTTGCTGAGACTTTGCCCACATCACCAGGTGCCTAAATGGCAACTGGTTGAAAGGTTCTACACCGGAATTAATGATTCACATAGGCAAACTGTGGATGGTGCCTGTGCAGGAACCTTTCTATTTAAGACTGAGGATGAAGCTTGAACTTATTTGATACTTTGAGTGAGAATTCTATTCACTTGAATTCTACCTACATGGATAGAAAGCCCACTCTCATGCAAAGAAAGTTGGAGGCGAATGAGGCAAGGGACACCCAGAATTTAGCTTATCAAATTCAATTATGGAATCAAAACATGGAAAGGCTTATGTCGAACCCGAGTTCATTCGTAACTAACACCTCCATATCCCAAGCTTCCGAATGTGTAATTTGTCAAGGCAATACACACGCCACTGTGGATTGCCACTTGGCCTCCCAATTCCTTGAGCTTGTACAAGCGGATTTGAATGCTGCTCAAGGGTTCCATCCAAGACCTCGTAATGATCCTTTCTCCAACACTTATAATGAGGGATGGAGGAACCACCCAAACTTTTCATGGAGACAAGGAAATGTCTCAAATTCAGGGAATTACAAACCACAATCCTTTCAAAACCATCAAATGAACCAACCTTAGACCTTTGCCCAACCTAAAACCTCTGAGATGGATGAATTGAAGGCGATGTTGAAAACCATGCAAGAAAGTCAAAGTGCCATCATCCAATCTCATGACAAGGCTATACATGAGATGAAATCACAAATTGGACACCTTGTTGAGGCCGTTAGACAGAGGGAGACTGGGAAGTTCCCCAGTGCTACTGAGGAAAATCCTAAAGGAAAAGGGATTGTCTTTAGGGAGCATGCTCAGGCGGTGACTATTCTGAGGAGTGGGAAATAAATTTCCAAACTCGATGCTCCTATAGTCTCACCCCCTAAAAAACCATCCACCCCGACTTTCACCCCCACCGAAGAAGACTTGCCCAAATCTTCTCCGCTTGAAATCACCTCACCGAAAGAAGTTGCCCCCGTTCCACCCCTTACTCGACATGACAACCCTTCCACATAGAGATTGAGAGTGCCTTTTCCAGAGTGCTTATCCACCTCTAGGTAGACTTCTGCTAGCTCATCTGGAGCCAAAGATAAGACGAATGAGATTATGGAAACTTTCAAGCAAGTGCAGATTAACCTGCCTTTGCTTGAAGCTATCAGGCAGATTCCGTCTTATGCCTGCTTCTTAAAGGACATGTGCACGAAAAAGCGGCAATCTAGAAAACAGGTCCAATCAAAAGTTGTCCTGCCTGATTCCATCAGCTCAATTGTTCAACATGGCACACCACCGAAACTTAAGGACCTAGGAGACCCATACATCTCTGTAGTTATTGGTGACTTACAAATTGATGAGGCTCTACTTGATCTGGGTGCAGGGGTGAACATCCTTCCGAGCTACGTGTATGAACTTGGGGGAGGCAATCTGAAGCCTAGCCCTGTAATCCTTCAAGTTGCTGATCGATGACTTAAGACACCACGGGGAATTTTGGAAGATGTCCTCATAAGAGTGGAGGATTTCTTCTTTCCCGTTGACTTCTTAGTTTTGGACACTGACCCTACCAACAAGCCAACCAAACCCTCCATCATTTTGGGCTGCCCCTTCCTTGCAACTTCTCATGCTTCAATTAATTGCAATACTGGGGCATTAAAAATGTGCTTTGGGAACAGGAAAATCCGACTTAATGTGTTTGATGCTTACAAACAAGCTGGAGTTGAGGATTGTTCTCAAGTTGAGGTAATAGATGACCTGATTGAAGAGGCAACTCCTGCAATGTTATGTGATGACCCCCTTCAGCATGTCATGCTAAATGAGCATTCCCATCTCTTGGAGGAATGTGAAGGGGATATACTAGAACTAGAGGAATTGCTAGGAGTTTCTGCTGAGTCTCTTCCCCTATCATTTCCGCCGAGGGTAGATTTGCTACCTGAGATGGGGACATCTATTATGAAACCCTTAACCATACAAGCCCCCGACCTTGAGTTGAAACCCCTCCCTGACACTCTCAAGTATGTTTTCCTAGGTGCCAATGATACGCTCCCCGTTATCATTTTGGTTGTGCTATCTGAGGCACAGGAGGGAGCCTTGATTGAATGCCTATCTAGGCACAAGGAAGCTATTGCTTGGAGCATTGCTGACATTAAGGGTATAGACTCTACACTCTGCATGCACCACATTTATACTGATGATTCCATCAAGCATTTTAGGGACATGCAGAGAATCTGAACCCTAATATGAGGGAGGTTGTAAAAAAGGAAATCCTGAAGTGGTTGGACGCCGGGATCATATATCCCATTGCTGACAGTAAATGGGTCAGTCCCATTCATGTGGTGCCAAAGAAGGCAGGCTTTACTATGGAACTCAACGACCAAGGTGAACAAGTTGTCACTAGACCCTCAACTGGATGGAGGGTCTGTATTGATTACCACAAGCTAAACACCGCTACCCAGAAGGATCACTTTCCTTTGCCTTTTATTGATCAAATTCTCGAAAAATTGGCAAGGAATAAGTACTATTGCTTTCTCGATGGATATTATGGGTACAATCAGGTGGCAGTCTTTCCTGATGACCAGGAAAAGACGACATTCACGAGTCCTTACGGTACTTTTGCATTCAAGCGTATGCTGTTTGGATTATGTAATGCCCCTGCAACTTTCCAGCAGTGTATGATGTCTATCTTTTCGGACATAATTGACGAGTGTGTCGAAGTATTTATGGATGACTTCTCTATTTATGGCTCGTCTTTCGACCAGTGTCTCCTGCACCTAGAGAATGTGTTGAAACGATGTAAGGAGACTGGTTTAGTCCTCAGGTGGGAGAAAAGTCACTTCATGGTACAGAAAGGAATTGTACTTGGGCATATTGTATCCGAGCAAGGTTTGGAAGTAGATAAAGCCAAGATTGATTCTATTTCCAAACTTCCATTGCCTACGAATGTCAAACAGATTAGATCCTTTCTGGGCCATGCTGGCTTTTATAGGCGCTTTATTAAAAATTTTAGTAAGATTTCTAGGCCACTTTGTGACTTGTTGGCGAAGGAATCTCCCTTCAGTTTTTATTCAAAGTGTGCCGAGGCCTTTCAAACTCTAAAGGAGGCCTTGATCTCTGCACCTATTCTCCAAGCTCTTGATTGGACACTCCCATTTGAGCTTATGTGTGATGCTTTAGATTATGCTGTTGGAGCTGTCCTTGGACAAAGGGTTGAGGGAAGACCTCATGTGCTGCATTATGCAAGCAATACTTTAACCAAACCTTAGCAAAACTACACCGTCACTGAAAAAGAATTACTTGTTGTAGTTTTTGCTCTGGAGAAGTTTAGGTCTTATCTACTTGGGTCTAAGGTGGTTATTTTTACTAATCATGCAACAGTGAAACATCTCATTGCTAAGAAAGATTCTAAGCCACGTCTGATTAGGTGATCTTACTCCTTCAAGAATATGACTTGGAAATACATGAAAAGAAAGGAGTAGAAAATGTTGTGTCTAACCACCTATTTAGCCTTCCTCTTAATGACTCTCTTTTTGAAGACATTCGCGAGACATTTCCCGATGAAACTCTGATGGCGGTAACACCAACTTTACCTTGGTATGTAGACACTGTAAATTACTTGGTCACTAGACAAACTCCTGGCTCTTGGGATGAGCAGAAAAGAAAGAGATTCATTTCTCAAGCAAGATATTTTCATTGGGAAGAGCCAGAATTATTTAGAATTGGACAAGACCAAGTATTGAGACGTATGCCTGAAGAGGAACAACAAAGTGTGCTGAGTTTTTGCCATGAACTTCATTGTAGAGGACACTTTGGTGCTAAGAAAATTGCTTTTAAGGTTCTCCAGTCCAGTTTTTGGTGGCCTTCCTTATTTAAGAATTCTCATAATTTTGTTAAGGCCTGTATTAGATGTCAACGAACTGGAACGATTGGGAAGAAGAATGAAATGCCTCAACATCCTATTTAATCTGTTGAAATTTTTGATGTGTGGGGAATTAACTTTATGGGCCCCTTCCCGTCGTCCCATGGTTTTGAATATATCTTGGTGGCAGTTGATTATGTCTCTAAATGGATAGAGGCCATTCCTACGTGCACAAATGACCACTCTGTGGTTTTGAAATTTGTGAAGGCCAATATCATATCCCATTTCAGCTGCCCCAAGACTATTATAAGTGATGGGGGACCTCATTTCCGAAACCACCACTTCAATCGGTTAATCAAGAGTTTGGGAGTGACTCACAAGGTTGCTACCCCTTACCACCCTCAGACAAGTGGCCAGGTTGAAGTATCAAATAGGGAGATAAAAAATATTTTGGAAAAGACCATTAGACCTGATAGGAAAGACTAGTCCCAAAAGCTCGATGATGCTTTGTGGGCTTATCGAACGGCTTATAAGACCCCTTTGGGTACTTCTCCCTTTCGGATGGTGTATGGAAAAGCATGCCATTTACCTGTTGAGTTGGAACATAAAGCACTTTGGGCTATTCGAAGTGTTAACATGGATTTAGAGAAGGCAGGTAAGGCACGACTTCTAGAATTAAGTGAGCTTGAGGAGCTGAGGAATGGTGCTTATGACATCTCTTAATCTTATAAAGAAAGAACTAAGGTCTTGCATGATAAGTTTATTCTTCGAAAGACCTTTGAGCCCAACCAACAAGTCTGGCTTTTCAATTCCAGACTTAAGCTTTTTCCTGGGAAATTAAAATCTTGTTGGGATAGGCCTTACATAATCACCAAAGTATTTCCACATGGAGCTGTGGAGATCAAAAATCCTTCCTCTTCAGCAACTCCCTTTATCGTCAACGGTCAACAGTTAAAACCGTACATAACTTTAGATGGCCTTCTAGTTGATGAAGTCACTCTTGAGGAGCCTTAGCTCCTACCATTCTCCGCCTCAGGTAATATCTTCCTTTAGCTATTTTTGTTTTCAATGAGGACATTGTTTGAACCAGGCATGGGGGAGAGGACCTGAGGCATTTTGTTTATAGCATGCATATAAATAAAAAAAAAGTTTTGAGCTTAACTGGCTAGATCTAGCATTCTTAAGCAAATCAGAACTCTAAGGTAGACTAAATTAATTCTACGGTCAAACTTTAGAAGCTAAATGAGCTGCTAGCTTTAGACCTTTAGGGTCCTTTGTGGACTTAAAAACTTAAGAAGGAGTTAAGTTGCAGACCATTCCTCAAGAGGTTGAGGAAGGGAAGCTAGGGTTTGAGTTAAAAGGTGGGGTAGTACCTGGAGTCTTATTCTACCTTTTGGTTTATGGGTCCTTGTAACCCAAGCATCCAAATTTCACACACTTGATCTGGTAATTAACTTCTTTCTTTCTGAAAAGAGATTTGGTTCTCTTAGTTTTGACTTAGGAAAGGCTTGAAAACACATTTTGATTGGAAGAGTTCCCGCCATAGGAGAGGTGGAGTATATACTCACCTTGAGGATGCGATGATAACATATTACCTTCTCAACGCTTGTCTCTTAAGATATCCATCCATTGGGGCCATGTAAGCGCATTGTGCGGTTCAGGTACCATGGGCGGCCCTATCTCGAAGTGTCGATTGCCATAGGCCTGAATTCGCTTAAGAAATCCATGGGCGATACTATCTCGAAGTGTCAATTGCTAGGAGTTCTTGGGGTCATTATGGGCGGTGCTATCTCGAAGCATCGAAAGCCAAGCACCCTTTGAGGTATGTTAATGGGGACAATGAATCCGACACAGACCGTGTTGATAGCTAATCTAAGGTTAGACTTAGAAGAATCAAACAAACAAAATATATATATATATATGTATATGTAAAAAAAAAATTCTTTAACTCAAATAACTCAGACCAATGCACAGGCACGAATGCTTTAATCTCAGGGAGCAATAAACTTTAGGGTAGAGTCAGAAATCAGGGAAACTTGTGCCTGCAACTCATCTTTAGCCGACCTAGTCTGTAACTTAGCAACTACCTAGGAACCTTGGGTCTAGAGTCTGAACTTAATATGCTTTTGAAGGAAGACTAAGTGAGTTGCCTAGTCTACTTGGAGTGCTAGGTTTCGCTTAATTTTGCTAGGGACTAGCAAAAACTAGGCATGGGAGTATTTGATTAGCCCATAGTTGTGGGCTATTTAAGTATTTAAGTGCCTAGACATTAGGATAATTCTAACATTTATTTAGCATAAATTAGGATGTAAATAGATTAATTCATATTTTTAATTTAATTACATAATCCATGCATTGCATTCATATTTTAAGTGCATTTAGAATTAGCTTAGAATGACATTCATCTAATTAGTTAACCAATTAGGTACATTGTTTTCATTAACATAAAAGTTGAGGGTCTGTATATAAATGACCATAATATTTTAACTTTATTTTCTTTATTCTTCTTCTTGCAGGAACGACTGGCTGCCGCTCCAACGCCACCAGCTGCCGCAGTGAAGAACCCATTCAAGGAGGAGCAGATGTGTTGGATCTGGTCGGGCAGCTGATTTCAAATTTCTGCAGGCCACTACAAAAGGAGGAGAGAGGATGCTGAGTGAGGTAGGCCTCCACCACCGACCCACCACTGTGCAGAGAGATCTCCTCTCTTCCATTCCACACCGCCGGCCTCAACCGTGGCGGCGAGTCTCCACCACCATGGGCATGTGGTGTGACAGGCCACACCGCCATCCGGAGCTCGTCTGCATTACCGTGAGCACCATAGCGTGCATCTCCCTCGCCGTCGTCACCAACAACCACCGCCGCAGCCACTCTGCAATCACCTTCTTAGTTAGTTAAGACGTCCGGGAAATTTCCCGGACGTCTGAAGCCACCCGCTCTCACCGCCTGCAGCCGCACCCGCACAACCACATCCGCCCACTTCACCTCCAGCGCCTCCTCCCACCCCCTCCAGCTTGTGCACACATCTGAAGCCACCACCCCCACTCAACAACAACCACCCTTCGCCACTTCACCTTCAGCCGCATGCAAGAACCCGCACTTCCTCCCACTCTGACCGCCTGCACACCCACGCCCAATAGTCTGCGCACGCCCTCCTCCCACGCCTGCAGAACCTCACGCGCACGCTCCCGCACCCGCAGCACCTTCCTCGCACCTGCAGCCTTTGCCCGCATTCCGCCTCCAGCCTTTGCGAGACCTGCAGCCGCACCCGCACAACCGCGCACGCCCTCCTTCCGCGCCTGTAACACCCACTGCAGCAGTCCGCCCACGCCTCCAGCCTTCGCGACCACCCACCCGCGCAGCAGTCCTCACCGCTAATAGGCCGCGCACGCTCCCGCACCATCCAGCCAGCATGCAACAGTCCTCCCGCGCCCTCCAGCCAGCGCGCACAGCCTGCAGCGCGCGCTCCGCCTGCCAACAGTAGCTGCAACACCGACTGCAGCCACCTCCGCCGAAGCTTGTCTGGTCGACTCCGGCCGCCGCGCGACATGCCGCCACCACCGTTTCGAAGTCCTCAGTCCAAGGAACTTCCTCCGAGCTTCCCGCATCCGGCCGTCCACTCCTTGTTGCGCACGGCAAAGGGGAAAAAATCCCCTGTTTTGCTACAGTAACAGAGCCATTAAAAATTACATTTTCAACCATTGTTAATTTTTAATAATATTTTATTGATTCTGCATTGCGACAAATATCCTCTAGTTACTCATAATTGCTATTTCAGCATTGTTTCTTGTTTCAACCTTAATCTAAAGGCAATTCTGGCTTGATTCTTATCCAAACTAACTACGAACAAACGTTTTTAACTGGTGCGAATTTAAATACATCATTGCCTCCCTGTGGATACGACCCTCTCTTCTGCGAGTGGTTATTTCTTTTTAAATATTGATTAGTCGATTTTTCCATCACATAAAACTACAAACGACTTTAAAGCGAATAATCGACTCGTCAGCTAACACCTTCTTGATTGAGCCCTAGATACCATCTTTGAGGCAACTAAATTGGACCAAATAGAGGCAACCTAAGGATTTCAATCTAGGGTTTTAGAGACACATCTTCTCTTAAAGCAAAGAATCAAAAGCTTCAAAAGGAGGAGTACCTAAGCCTTGTTTGAAGAGATTTATCCAAGAGAAACCCTAAGCAAATCAAGCTTTTAATTCACTTGAACCCTAAAAGAAAGGGCCTAAAAGCTCTCAAAGGAACAAAGAGGTGAAGTTGACCCTTTGGGTCAACCAACCTTGAAATTAGGTCACTTTTTGCACTCAAAAGACCTAAAGTTCAAGTGGAACCCTAAGCACCTTGATCTTAATTAAAAAAGGTAGACTTAAGAGGTCAAGGTCCCCATTCTGGTCTACCTAGAATCTCAGTGACAAGAGAGGTCAAGGGAAACCTTGTAACTCGTAGGGGCGCTCTACCGTGTAGGGGTCTTTGCGGGACTCTCCCTCTCTGGCTGCCCAGGTATTTCTCAGGTGGACAACCTTTCTGACTAAGGGGTATCATCCGCCCGGAGCTTCTATAGTCACCCAACATTTTTTGGGTGTCTCGATTGGGTCCAGCACATTCTGATATCATCAAATCCTTTGGTGCATGTTTGGTAGGAGGTCCTTAAGACCTCCTTTAGAAATCCACTCCCGCCGAGGCCAAGCCACGACGCCCGTGTTTGTGCAGCAACCCCACCACATAAATCTATCCACTGATTCAGAAATGAGTTCTCCTTCTTCTTCCATCATGGCACAACCCATTGCAGAAGAGAGCAACCTTGAGCACCAACTTCAGCACTTGAATGATCTCTTCCAAAACTTTGTAAACCTACCGCAGCATCCTATGATGCGAGATCACTATAATCCCGCTGCGGTGGCAATCGAGCCTCGAGTCCAAATCCCGGCTGGAGGTCCTGATTCTGAACTCAAGCCCAATATGATTCATGCCATACCAAAATTCCATGGGCTTAACTCCGAGGATCCATTCCAGCATATCAAATAACTCAAACATCTAGCCCAGACCTTCGGGTCAGATGCACAAAACTGGGATATTCTACTCATGAAGATGTTTTCTTTCTCCCTCATGGACAAGGCTGCTCATTGGTATCAAACTCAGACTCGTCCGATCAACACATGGGTCGAACTTCAGTCCGAATTTTTGAAGAAGTTCTTCCCCATTGGCTGGACAAATGCCTTGCTCCACCAGATCACTCATTTCACTCAACAATTGGGAGAACCTCTTCATGATGCATGGGATTGATTCTTAGATCTCATGCAAAAGTGCCCCCATTACGGAGTTCCTAAATGGGAACAAGTCCAGTCCTTTTACCAGGGACTCTGTGAAGACATTCGATTATTCGTCAATGCAACCTGCGGAGGAAACATCATGGGTCAACATGAGGACATGGTGTGCAAGATTCTTGAAAATATGTGTGAGAACTCCATCAATAATGAATCCATGGGCTTATTCGACCGGACAAATGCCCGTGCATCGACGAATCTTAGGGGAGCACATGAGACGTAGGGCCTGTCCACATCCGTCGACTTGGAGTTGATGGCCAGTCAGTTGGACAAGGTCTCTATCATAGAGAAGAAGGTGGACCAGCTGACTCCGCATCTGCAGCGAGCCACCTCTCCACAAAACTCATTTGCACAACCACCTCTTGGGAGGGAAACTGTGCAAAACATCTATCATCGATCTTCTCAGGGGATGGACCCGTATCCACCCCTGTCTGACTCTTGGACCGGAGGGACCTCTGATCCACTCTATTCTAGTTGGGGGAACTCTGAACCCTCATACTCTGATTTTCCTGAGGCTCCTCAGACCTACGAGGACCTCAACGCCATCCAGAATGACCCATTCTCCAATACCTATAACCCTGGATGGTGAAATCATCCCAACTTCCAGTGGGGGGGGAAATTCTCAGAATCAAAGACCACCTTATCAACCTTTTCTACAAGCTTCTCATCCATATCAACCACCTCACCCTCGGCCCAACCCCACCTATCAATCTGGGCCAAACCAAGATCAAATGACTCTTATCCTTCAAGCACTAGCTGACATTCAAAAGATGAATGCAGCAATGTAGAAATAGCATAAGGATGATATCACAGAGGTTTGCAATCAACTCATCCAGATGGCGAATTCCCGCCAACCTAGCACCCTTCCTTCGCAACCTCTGCCGAACCCAAATAACGTGCCGACCTAGAGGCATGTTATGAACCCAAATCCAGGCCATGCACATATGATTTATCAGGCCCCTTCTGTTCCATCACCCGATGGGATGGAAGCTTCGACATCTTACGCGGGATATCAACAGCAACCATTCATTCTACCAACCCCAAACCAAAACCAGGCAGGATTAAACTCCGTAACAACCAGTAGTGGTAAAGCAACTCAAGACCCACCTTATCCAAACCACTCCAAGCCTGGTAGTAACCCAAGCCCTAGGATAGTTATCCAGGATACCCCTATCCCAAATCAAGAACCTGGACCTATTCTAGAGGAACCAACCAAGGTTCCATTGCCTGAGGCCTTTACCATGAGAAAGGGGATAACCAAACCCGTGGCTCCTGAGGAGGATCTGGTCAAGCTCTTTGAACAGGTCCAGATAAACATCCCCTTGACGGATGCAACCCGCCACGTACTGGCTTACGCACGATTTCTGAAAGACGTGTGTACACCCAAGCGTAAGCCGCGAACCAAAAGTGGGAGTCCGATCGTACTGTCAGAGAAAGCCAGCTCTGTAATATTGAGAAACTCTCACCCAAGGCTAAAGACCCAGGTACTCCCTTGATTTCATGTAAAATTGGTGATACCTAATTCGACAGAGCCTTGTTAGACTTAGGTGCCACCATAAACCTAATACCTACATCCCTCCTTGACCACCTTGAAGAGTCCGAGCTTAAACTAACAGAGGTGACATTGCAGTTAGCCGATCGATCCATTAAGTCACCTAAAGGAATACTCGAGGATGTCATTGTTAGGGTACGGGATTTCTACTTCCCAGTGGATTTTATAGTTCTAGATATGGATGCACCTGAGAACCCAAGGGATACACCGACTATACTAGGGAGACCTTTTCTGGCCACTGCTAGGGCTAACATAAACTGCGAGGAGGGCCAAATAGAATTAAAAGTTGGTAACCAAACTCTAAAGATTGACATCTTTAAGGCCCAACAAGGGATTAATAATGGTGTTATAGAACAAATATGTGATATCAAAGCCGTGGTTGATGAATCACATATCGAGGACAACCTGATTATCCCCGATCAACCACCAAAAGATCAAAATCCGCAAACAGAGGAGTCCAAACCTGATCTAGATACACCCATAACTCCGACCCTTGTTCCTGATACACACCTTAAACCGCCCGTTGTTGTTGATAATCCTGTTCTGGAACTCAAGCCCCTTCCCGATCATCTGAAGTACATCTTTTTGGGTTCCAATCAGACGTTTCCTATGATTATCAACTCCAGACTCACACCTAACCAGGAATCCCGTCTGATTACTATTCTCTAGCAACATTGTAGAGCCATTGGATGGACTCTAGATGACTTGACTAGAATAAGCCCCTCTTATTGCACACAGCGAATCTACACCAAAGTGGGCGCACGACCTTCGCGAGAAATGTAGAGATGTTTGAACCATATCTGCAGGAGGTCGTGAAAAAAGGAGATCATTAAATGGTTAGATGCAGGGATCATCTACCCGATCTCCGATAGTCGATAGGTGAGTCCAATCCAGGTTGTGCCTAAGAAGGCAAGACTCACCATCATTACGACTGAAATCGAAGAGGTCATACCGACCCGTATAGTTAACTCGTGGAGAGTCTACATTGATTACAGAAGACTCAATTCCTCCACGAAGAAGGATCATTTCCCACAACAGTTTATTGATCAGATCCTCGAGAAACTAGTGGGAAATAGGTTCTTCTGCTTTCCTGACGAGTACTCCGATTATAACCAAGTGGCAATCCATCCTGAGGACCAAGAAAAGACCACTTTCACCTACCCCTTCAAGACGTACGTGTTCCAAAGGATGCCGTTCAATCTCTGCAATGCACCCATGACTTTTCAGTGATGCATGCTTGCCATATTATCAGATATGGTAGGTGATTATCTGGAGTCTTCATGGATGGCCTTTCAGTATTTGGAGCATCATTTGATGATTGCCTCTAACACTTGGTCCAAATACTCAGGCGGTGCATTGACATGAATCTGGTTCTTTCCTGGGAAAAGAGTCATTTCATGGTGCCTGAGGGAATCGTCCTAGGACATCTACTTTCGGAGAAAGGCATCTAAGTCGATCGAGCCAAGGTTAACTTGATTTCTAAACTCCCTATGTCTAGCTCGATCAAGAACATCCGATCTTTTCTGTGGCACGTCGATTTTTACCATCGATTTATCCCTGATTTTTCAAAAATTGCGTGCCCCTTGACTACTCTTTTGTCCAAGGATGTACCTTTCAAAATCTCCAAGGAATGCACTCAAGCATTTGAGATCCTTCATGATCGAGTTACCCAAGCCCCGATCCTACAATCCCCTGATTGGTCTCAACCTTTTGAGATCATGTGTGATGCATCTGACTTCGCTGTAGGAGCGATTTTGGGGCAAAAAATTGACGGGAAACTCGTGGTCATTTACTACGCTAGCAAAACACTTGATGAGGCTCAGCATAACTACACAGTTACTGAGAAAGAGCTGCTAGCTGTAGTATTTGCCCTAGAAAAATTCAGATCTTACCTCCTGGGTTCCCATGTTATCATCTACTCGGATCACACAACTGTGAGGCATCTCCTTGCAAAGAAGGATGTGAAACCTCGATTAATCTGTTGGATCTTGCTGTTGCAAGAATTTGACCTCGAGATTCATGACAAAGCGGGAAAACAGAATGTGGAAGCTGAACACTTGTCTCGCCTTCCTTCTGAGATCATTGACCTTTCCGGACCCATCACGGAACATTTTCCTGATGAGCACCTCCTGACTATCGATACATGCCTTCCATGGTTTGCTAACATAATAAACTACTTGGCATCACAACATATCCCATCCGATTGGTCGAAGGCTAAGAAGGACAAATGGCATTCCGATGCCAAGTATTACCTTTGGGAAGACCCATATCTATTCCACATTGGTGCTGATCAAATAATTCGACGATGTGTCACGGAAGCGAAAATCAAAGACATACTCTCTTTTTGCCATGACTAAGCATGTAGTGGACATTTTTCAGGACACAAAATCGCATCAAAAGTCCTCCAGTGTGGCCTTTACTGGCCCATAATTTTCAAGGATGCATACAATTACTGTAAGGCATGTACCTGTTGCCAGACCTTGGGCAACATGGGCCATCGAGACATGATGCCTTTACAGTCGATTCTGGTATGTGAAATTTTTGACATTTGGGGGATTGATTTTATGGGACCCTTTCCTATCTCAAACGGCTTCGAATACATCTTACTCATTGTCGACTATGTGTCCAAGTGGATCGAAGCCATTCCGACCCGAACCAATGATCACAAAGATGTTATCAAGTTCATTCATCAAAACATCTTCTCAAGATTCGGGATTCACGTGCAATAATTTTCGATGGAGGGACCCATTTCACAAATGCTCGGTTCAGGTCACTGATGACCAAATACGGGGTGTCGCACTGAATCTCTACTCCATACCACCCCCAAACTAATGGTCTAGCTGAGCTATCAAATCGGGAGATCAAGAAAATCATCCAAGTTACTATTTGACCTGATAGGAAGGATTAGTCATCCTGGCTTCCGGAAGCTTTGTGGGCTTATAGGACCGCCCACAAGACCCAATTAGGTATGTCCCCCTTTAGACTAGTGTACGGGAAGGCATGCCACCTCCCCGTCGAATTGGAG
The DNA here is from genome assembly GCA_037157565.1 of Thalassia testudinum. NCBI lineage: Eukaryota > Viridiplantae > Streptophyta > Magnoliopsida > Alismatales > Hydrocharitaceae > Thalassia > Thalassia testudinum. The sequence continues at coordinate 5,150,773 of JAZHRO010000080.1, forward strand.
CATAAAACCTATTAGACAGTACGGAATTGTAACTTAGATCTTTCTTAGGCTGGAACCCATAGAAAGCTTCAAATGAGCGAGATCGATGAATTACGCCACAACGCATATGAGAACTCGCAAATTTAGAAAGAGTGGGTTAAAGCCTTTCATGAAAAGCACATATCTAGAAAGATCTTTCATCCTGGTCAAAAGGTCCTACTCTTTGATGCCCGACTCAAATTATTCCTAGGAAAGCTACGATCTAAATGGATCGGACCCTAGCTAGTCCAATAAATCTTTGGAAATAGAGTCGTTGAGATTAGTCCACTCAGCCACTATTCCGAACCCTTTGTCATGAACAGTCAGTGACTCAAACCGTTCATTGACATGACCAATATAGATTTGGCTGAGATATCATTTATCCTATATTCTCCCTGAGCTCATTGCACCCAGCCGATGGTGTAAAACTCAACGCTAACGGGAGGCAACCCGTCATCCTTTGAAAAACCCGAAACCTTTTCTGACATTTTTTGCTGAATTCATATTGCACTTTAGGGTTTATCCATTAGAGCAACTGACTTCACCTCAGGTACCCATACCCGAGTCTAGAAATCGTTCGCAACTATCACCTCGACCCGTTTGCCCACCCAACACCTGTCCTAATGAATGAACTAAGCTGAATTTGAACCCACCTAATTTACAATGGGGACATTGCAAATTGTAGGCATGGGGGGGTATGAAAGTGCAAAATGTTATGAAAACTCATCACAAGAAAAGGTTTCAACAAAAAAATCACATATCACAAAAAACACAAAAAATTGAAAAATCTTGAAAAAGAACAAACAAACTGAGGGGGGAGAGAAAATTTTTGAGGCTATACAAAACATGATGAAAAAGAGCAAAATGCCAAAAAGGATCACAAAATGAAAAAGAAAAAGAAGAATAGTCATTAATAAGAAATTAAGGGATTAACTGAAGTTCTAGACCACATCAAGAAAAAAGGAAAAAGTGAGAAAAAATGCTAAGGAGACACAAAAAGACATTAGAAGGAACGCTGACTTTAGGCCTTTTGGGCTAGACTCTTAGGCTTAAAAATTCAAGTATCCGCTAAGATCTAGATAATCCTCAAGAGGTTGGGGAAAATGCGAAGCTTAAGTATTTAGGTCTAAGGCTTAGGGAGTATTCGGCCTCGTTAACTGACCTTCAGTTTGCGGGACTCGATAACCTAAACACCCCAATCCACACACAATATGGTTCAGTGCGCATAACTATCAAAATCACGCAAAAGCATTTTAATGTTCTAAAAAAGTTGCCTAGATTAGGAGCGGCCGATCAACACAAGTTGATTTGGACAAGTTCCCGGTACGGAGAGGCGGGAAATTCCCCTCGAAGATGCGTAACAACATATCGTCTCCTCAGTGCTTGTCTCTTAGGATATTTACATATCCTACCGGGGGCATGTAAGCACTCTACTGGTTTAGATACCATGGGCGGCATTATCACGAAACGTCGATTGCCAGGGTCTGGATTCGGCCACGGAACACCATGGGCAAGATTATCTCAAAATCTCGAAAGCTGTTGAACGTTTACGAACCTACGCTAACGAGATTGGTTTTGGAAAACCTGTCGTTGTAGTTCGAAAGCGAAGAATTCATGTTCAACAAATAAAATTTATACCGAAATTAAAATTCCGGGTCGAACACAGGGAGGCGGACGTTTGATTTAAAACCTATGCGTTTCTTTTTATTTATTACAGAATAATTCAATTTAGAACTATCTAATTATTTACAATAAATAGAAGAGAGAGAGAGAGTAAGAGAGAAAGAGAATATTACACAGAGAAATCAAAATGAGATGTAGAATAAACAAAGAATTTTTGCATTGAAGAGATTGTTCATTACAACTAGAAAGCATAAAATAATTACTCTAGAAAGAGATAAATTTACTCTAGAAAGCATTAAAAGAATGGAGGGAGAAATGTCCTCCTCGACGGTTGCTTAGAGGATGAGTAGATTAATCTAGAAAGCAGTAAATCTATACTAGAAAGCGGTAAAAAGAATAGGGAGAGAGAAATCCTCCTCGACGGTTGCTTGGAGGAAGAGCCGGACGGGACGACGCCTGGACGAAGGAGAACGAAGCGGGACGAAGGAGGACGAAGCAGAAGAACGGGAACGAAGCAGCACGCCGTCGTCGTCGCGGGATCCACTACCGAAGGGGAATGAAAATTGGACTTTATCTCGCGAGAAGCATCCCGGGTGTGGGACAAGCTTCTCTTGAGCTTTGGAGGGGTAGAGAGGAGAAAGAAGGGATGAGAATTTCGCATGGAGGGGGTCTCCTTTTATAGTTGCAAGGAGTGGGGGAAAAATGGACATTACATCATCAAAATAATAAATAAGGGGTCTTTAGTGACGGATAAATTCGTCACTAAAGCCCCAACGTGGCCGTCACCGTTGCGCCCACGCGCGCCTCCTCGGCTGCCCGCTCCTCAACGCTCGTGCACGTCCAGCACTTTTCAGCATCCGATCGCGAGGTCGGACGGCTTAAATTGCGTCCGCGCCTGCTGCAACCCGCCCGCCTGCGCGTGCGATCGCGCGTTACGCGGGGCGTCCAATCGCGAGTCGGCGCTATCGGGTGCCCGCGACCGCACGATCTCCATCCGACGCTCCACACACCTCAATTACCCGCGCCTTCAATCCCCTCATCGCGGCTCGAACCCGCGCCCCGCGCTCGCGTAAGCACGCTCGACCGCTGCGCTGCGGGGCGCAGATGGTCGAGCGCACGTTTTAAGCGCCAGGCGGCCACAGCTATTGGATCTCCATCTGATGGTGGAGAGCGATCGGACGGGGGCCTTCACAAATTGCCAGCGGCCGTTTGGGCGGCTGAGATGGCGCCACATGGCGCCATCTTGGCCGTCCATCTTCTGGAAGTTGTAGATGGTGCCACGGATGTCGGATTGACTCGATTTTTGTGTCGTTGGGCTGCGATCGTCGATCCGAATTCATCCGTGCGGTCAGATTTGTCATCTAAAGTGAGAATTTACACCATCCTGGCCCTTGATCTTCTAGGGTTCCCCGGTCTCTATCTGATGCTATGGATGCCTGATTAGGGCGATCTTGGAGTCGTTGAACTCCAATCGTCGCCCTGATCACATCCATACGGTTGGATCTTTGATTCGAGGCCCCGATAAAATGTTTGCCCTGTCCAAGCACATAAAAGGAGACAATTAACCTCCATTTTATTCAAACTACTCTAAATGCGAGATGATGCATGTTATGCAATATTTATATCATGAAATGCAATCCTATGCTTAAGAACATGCATAAATAGACATTTTAAGTAGTGTAAATGTGTTTACATCAAAAGCCAGGGTTCTGGGGGTTGCCATGGGCGGTGCTATCACGAAGCATCGATTTTCAGGGACCTTTGAGGATTGATGATGGGGACGAGGAATCCGACACAAACCATGTTGAGAAGCCAATCCAAAGCTAGAAATAAAAAGAAAAGAGAGAGAAAACTCTTCAAAGCTAGAAATAAATCCTCTATCTCTCTCTTACAAAAATGCACTACAAACTGAACCAAGGCTAAAAATGTCTCAAGCATGAGTGCTTTAACCGCAGAGTCCAACGAACCCAAGGATAGTTTCTGCAGGCCTTAAAACCCTTTGCGGAGGATCGAGGCTAAAGCTTGTCAGGTCCGAATTTTGGTTGGTACTTGAGTACCTCTAGGCCTATTGTTGGAATTCTAATCTAGTCACAAAAGAAGAAAAAGCACTTATCATAACTGGTGAAAGAAACTCATGGTCTAGAATAGAAGTTAAAACCTTGAAATTTTGCTAAGGGACTAGCAAAAGCTAGGTATGGGGGTATGATGGGAACACCATCATGAGTCCTAACTAGCTCATTTTGACCTAGAAAAGAGAACAAAAGCTCCTACATAACCTAAAGAAAGGTCTAATTCAAGGAAGAAATGTTCCGCAAAGAAACATGAAGTAATAGGTAAAACTGCAATTTTATCATTGCAATACATCAACATGATTCCTCAGGGGGTAAACATGGGTCAATTGGACTTAATAAGAGGAAAACTGGGATGGTTTTGTCAGAAAAGGATTATTGTGAGATCTAAGAATTAAATGACATTCTGTAATCCTAAAACAAATCCACTTAATTTCACAAGGTTCTGGTCAGAATAAAAATCAACTAAACCCTCTAAAATTCATGGAAAAATATCCTCTAGGGCTTAGAACCTTCAAATTGGCCTGTGGAACCTATTTTGATCTAGATTGGGGCCCTAGCTCATTATTTGACCTAATTTGGGTTTTTGTGTAAAATGTCTAGTCAAACGAGGTAAAACCTGAAATCCAACTCCACCATTGGATTCCTTATGCCCAAATTAGGTTTGTACCAAAATTTGGACGTAAGGGAAGGTCACCTTGACCTACTTTGCAAAATAGTCCACCCAATTACATTCTGACCCCTAGCTTTTGAAAGCCCTTGCGAAAACCCCCTATCTTCCTCGCCACTCTTTGCATTTAGGTCCCTTTGCCATTACAGTAGAGGAATCCTACTCCGGCAAGGATTTGAGGAGGATTTCTTCCAGAATCCTCAGAGATCTCCCAGATTTGGAAGGGAGATTCTGTGAGGAATTCCTTACTGTCTGATCATGATCCCAAGATCGAATCTACACCCAATCTCTCATGCGAATGCTCGAGAGAATTGGGTATCATCTGCACCTTACATCTCCGGCAAGATATTTGCGCTTGGAAGCTTGCCTTCCAAGCACAAGGTCCTCGGCCAGCAACTATAAAAGGACCCCTGGTCCTTGCTGCATCTCTCAATCTTGTTTTGGTCGCGAATTCCCCCTTGATTTCTTCCTCTCTCGTCTCCAGCCAACTACCCGCAAGCACCAGTGATCTCTCCTCCCTCTTCTCGTTGCTCTGCCACCATACCAGTGCCAGAGTCTTCTCCGCCTTGCTTCTCCACATCGCGTCGTACCCGCGTGCGCCTCTCCAACCCCTTCGTCGTCGCCATCATCCTCACCTCAAGGCCTTCTTCTTCGACGACGGTACACATGTGCCGCTCGTCCTCCGCCTTTCCCCCTTCGTCTAACTTCCCTCAGTAAGTTCCTTTCTCTCTACTCTTCATTTTCCTCCACTTAATTTCAAAAAACTACTCCTGATAACCACCGACCACCTCCATCTCCCTCATCTCAGGCAGACCACTGGTGAGGTGAATCCATCGCTCCACCCATCCAAACGCATCTCCACCCACCTCAGAACTTTCGCCATCACTCACTGATCACCATCCACTCCTCCACTGACCGCCACACATGCCCTACACCCTTACCGAACACACTCACTTCCACGGTCACAGACCGACCTAGGCACGCATGCCTAGGCCATTCTATGCCACACCAACCCCTGCCTCACCTTGGTCATGATACGGTGAAGCTCCCCAAGTCATTTGACAGGGCCGAGAGGCCATGTTCGTGAGTTTCAGGTTTGAGCCCTTTTCGCCATTGGAGCAGGCTTGAAGGAGCTTGCTTGCTCACTCCAGGTCACCCCACTCCATGCTAAAGCATTCCAGGTGTGTGGAATCTCTCTACGAACCATTAGCACCCAGTAATCAAGGGCTTCGTTGACTGCAGCTGCCTCAATTGGACGGACATTCTCCCTGCAGGCATGCGAAGAAGCAGGTGGGACTTTAGTCCCACCTCGGAAAGTCAGGAGTGAGGTGAGTAGCTTAAATTGTTTTTGTGTTTCTTGTCGGTCACCTTAAGTCACAGGGTGAGGTCCCCTTGCCCACGCCACCCGCCTCGTCCGCGACCCACATCCACGTGGACTTGGCCGACCCGTTTACCCTGCACTCCTCACGCACCACCCACACCGGTGCCCCTAGACCCGGGCGTGCGTAACCTAACCCGATTACCCGATTGGCTCTGAGAGAGCGAAGAGAGAAATAGAGAGATAGCGTACGTGGGGAAGGGTAGGGGTAGGTTTTGCTCCGCTCTGTGTAGGGGAAGAAGGTGAAGGAAGAGGCAACTGCTGAAGAAAGACTTGTGAAGAGGAAGAACAAAGACTTGAGAAGGAAAAGGCTGAAGAAAGAGAAGGAAGAGGCAGAGGTTGAAGCTGCTGAAGGACTTGAAGGCAGAAGTCAAGGAAGGAGGAAGATGCACTGTAGCGGCTGAAAAAAAGGCTGAAGAAGAGTTGAAGGAAAGAAATCAAAGAAGAGAACAGAAGCCAAGAAGACAAAGAAGAAAAGAAGTGAAGGTGCGGCTAAGCAGAGGAGGACTTGAAGGCAGAAAAGGAGCCGCAGAGAAAACAAAGAAGACATCAGAGAGAAAAAGAAGAACTCAAAGAAGGAAGAAAAGAGAAGAGAAGAGAGAAGAGAGACATTCTATTTCTTTTTACATTTCTTCTCCTCAGCATCTATACACATAGAATTTCATTCTATTGCTTCATATTATTGTTGAACATCATATTTTGATTTATTTGAGATTGTGATCTTAGTTTTTAAAGACCAATTTGCTCCCTGTGTTCGACCTCGGATACTTAGGTTTTCGAGTAATAAAATTCTTATATGTTTTCAAGGCAATTTCATTTATACTACAACGCATCATCTTTTAAAACAGATTTCGCCCTGTTAACACAACTCTATAGAGCTTTACCGTTCTTCCTCGAATTCAAGTGTGCAAACTTTGGTATGAAACACCACCTCATCTTCTTATTCCTCTTCCACTATTGTTGAGCACGTTGGATCTTCTTAACCTCGCTTTTTCACCGCACCTCGCCGTCAAACGAGATCGCAGATCAACTCCCCTTGTCGTCATCGTGCTTCTTGCCAATGAAGGTGACTCTTCTAGCCTCTTTGCTCCAACCAATAGGCCGAACCCCCCTTCTTCCTAGCATATGGTCAGCCAACACCGGACACAACTTCATCTCCATCGTCACTTTTGGGTAGTCCTCTATCTTCCTCTTTCTCTGTAGGGTACTTTAGCCTTCTAGATTTAGGATTCAACCTCTATTTCAGTGTCTCTGCCATCATCTTCCCCATGGCTGGCCACAACTCCGACAACCTCCTCCACAACATGCCGACGACTTCCACAACACATTGACCACCTTCAAATCACCACCACCCCTCAATGAGCAAAATCCCCAAGGTTATTGGGTCAATTACTGGCCAAGGTACCACACCCAACTCTAACACCAACCACCGCCTTGATTGCGCAGCAATCATAGGTCCTAATTGACCTAAATTAGGCTAGGACTTAGCATAAGTTAGGGTAATTCATGCATGCATAACCATTACTAGCACCTTTACTGCTTTCTTTTAGCTATGCATAAAATAATGCTATAATGTATTGATTAGGTGCATTATGTCAATTGTAGGTAATAAGCTGATCAGAAGCTAGATCTGAAGTTGGATCTGAAGAATAAAGAATAACTGGTGTTGTAGCAGAGCTGGAGCAGAAGACCTAGAATAAGATGTAGTAGACAATAATGTAAGGGGTTGAGGTATGCTATTCTATTTAAGTCAGAATAAAGCAGTAAATTATGAAGAACTTAGGCCCATCCTAGCCCTAAGATTGCCTAGAAGCTTCCCCAAGCCTTAACCACCCTTAGATTAGGTCACCAGACCCTAATTCTAGCCTCTATCTGGACGTCCAGATAAGTTATAGGACGTCCAGAACCCTTAGCCAACTCCTGCATACCTTAAACCCACTTCTGCAATGTTATTGGACATCCAGACACTTGATCAGACGTCCAATTTCTACAGAATACCCAAGACAGAACCTAGAAACCCTCCTGACTCTGATTGGACGTCCAAACAACAAGTCTGGACTTCTGATTTTTTACTATAAGACGTCTGACACTATTATTGAATGTCCAGAACTGCCCTCCCGACCTTGTTTTGAGATTCAAGCCTTGATCTTGGATCTCTAGGTCCCTAAACCCAATTCCAACCCCATAGGAACCTAAATTAAGGTGCCTTAACCCTAGTACATCACCTCTAGACCTCCCTAAGGACCTAATTAGGACCTTACTAAACCTAATTGACTTGGATCTTAGTCAATTCCATCAACCTATTCAATTGGACTCATTGAGTCCAATTGAGCCCTAATCTCAGCGTACACTATCCAATTGGACTCAGTGAGAGCCCAATTGACCTATACCAGACTTAATTGGGCTATTTTACTCTCAATTAAGTTTTCACACACCTAATTAAACTTGTATTAAGTTTAATTGCACTTTACCTTAGTGAATTGGGGTTTACAACCCTAATTTGAGACCTACCTTGACCTAAACCCACTAGAACCTAACCTAATCAACCTAGCCACCTAGGTTTCAACCCACACACACCATCCACACAAAAATACCTAGCCTAAAGTTCTCTAGAACTCTCTACCATGTGTTGTTGCCTTGGTTGTTAAAATTAGCAACCAAGAGCCATTCAATTTTTAGATCCACATTTGGTGGATCTAAAAACCACCATCCATCCTCTCACTCACTCTCCCACGAGCTTCCACCATAGGCCTCTATAGAAAATTCGATAATTCTCTAGAGAGCTTCTCTTAGGACTATAAAAAGACCTAAGTGGTGGCCATTTGCACCCATCCACTCTTGGTTCCATTTAGCTTAGTTTCATTCCACATCCACTCCACCTCCATGTCCATGAGTAGCTTCACCATGGCCACCACCACCACCTCCATGCCAAGATGCAAGATCACCTCGCCAACCTCTCTCCAAGGGCTAACCTAAGCACCATTGGCCGCCCCTCCTCCTCTCAACCATTCAAAGGCCATTGGAGCCCACCTCTGAATGCCCTTATTTCTGCTAGATTAGTAGCTTAGTTCTTCTTAGATTTACATGCTTTATTTTCTACTTAATAGTGTAGTTCCTTACTTCTCCCCCAATGATGCATGCAAAATCCCCCTATAGATTCATGTATGCAGTCGTTTTCTAGTAGCGAGTAGTTTTATTTCCCTGTATAAGCATTCCTCTACCTGTGCTCTACAACTCTGATATCATCATCGTCTTTTATATATATAAATATATATTTTGAAAATCACCATGTGCTTAGTTATCATCTTTTGGTGTGATTGAAATTGCATGTTTTAATTACTATCTTTTAGTAACTAGCATGTCGTACATCAATACATAAATCACCATAAACCGGCATGAGATTTTAAGCAAGTAGAGGGAAAGAGATCAATTTCAAATCTGTATTTCCATCAATGCCTCCCAGAGACGAACAACCGGGACTCCAAATCTCGTTATCTTTATAAATATTTTTTTAATCGTATTACGCACTATATTATGACGAGATCTTTCTTATCAAAAACACACTTTACGAGCCACAACAAAATGACACCGTTGCCGCGGAGGCAACGTTGTCTTTTATTTCGATTTCTTGAATTATCACCGATAAATCTTCCTCTGCTTGTCTTTTGATGTGCAGGAAAATAGGAAAAAAATGGGATATGCGCACACAACGAGCGCAGAAAAAAATTCCAGGTGTACATCATATCTTCCTTAGTTTAGGTTTTTTCTTTTTCTAACCCCAGGTAAGATTTCCTTCTAACAATTTTATTTGAAGAAAATAAAAATATCCTATTTATTTTTGTGAAAAAGAAGAAAAAATCAAAGGAAAAAAAAAATCTAGGTAGTTAGATTAGGTTTTTTTTTTAATCCTAGGTTAGCTTTGAAAAAGCAAAAAAAAAATGAAAATCCTTTGAAAAAAAATCCTTCCTGAAAAAAAAAATTCAAAATTTTTTGAAAAAAAAAATTTGGTGGAAAGTTTGAATTTTAAACTCAAACACCTTTCAAAAGTTTCCCCACAACCCTCTAACTTTCGACCAGACTTCAAAGTTCGTTTTAAAAATTCAATTACCAAAAAATTAATGAGCGAAAACTTCTAAAATTCTAGTTAGACCTTCATTTTTAAACCATCTTTCAAACGACACCATTCATTTAAAAAATTCCAAGTACAAAATTTTTAAAAATTCACGAAGTGCAAGGGGGTCAAACTAACCCAGATTTGAGATTTTTCAAAATTCAAAAAGCAATTCCAAGCAATCTGTGAATCTGTTTTGACTAAAAATGGTGGGGTTTGAAATCTGATCTCATTTACTTTAATTTACATATTTTTTCCAAAATTTTGAAGATCATTTGGTACTATTTCAAAGCATAAAATCAACCAAGGGTCAAAACTCCAGATATGACCCCTTGACATTTAAAAATCTCTATAAATTCGGTTAAAATAGTAAAAATTACAAAAAAATATTCTTTGAAAATACAATTGAAAAAGGAATTTACTTACAAAATTTTAACTTATTTGGATTCAAATTTTTGCCAGAGAAGTATTTTTTTTCGTGGTCTATTGAAAAGAAGAAAACAAAAAACCCTAGAATTGCATGAACCCTAGGTTACACCTTTAGGGTTACAATCTAGAGACCACATTTAGGATAACCTAGACTTAGTCAAGTCTAGTGTTTAGCTGGTGAGCTTGGTCACCTTGTGGCCCACTCACCACAAGCCCCAACTGAAGAAAAATGGGCTAAAATTAATTTGAAAACACGTAAGCAACCTGAATTCGTTGTCATACTACTAGGTGTTTTCAATCTCTCTTGCCAAACCTAGTGACTAAGTCTGCGGGGTAGTGTCAAACGATCGTGGCTAAGGGGTAACAGAACCGGAGGCGTAAGCCAAAGGAAGAGCCTTCCCCTTAGTCCCCTCGTAACCAGACTGGCTGGGTTAGCTTGAGAGGCGAAAATCACTTTCAGTCGGTTGCATGATGAATTTTTTCTTCAGGAATTAGAACTTAAAATGAAAAATCTGGTCATCCAATCATAAGGACCATCTGATTGACAGGGCCTTAGCCTTGTCTGGCTTGGCTACACCAACCCAGGGGTTGGGTGGCGTATGCAAGGAAGGAGGTCACTTAGACCTCAACTGGTTGGACCTTGGGAGTCGCTCTCAAGAAGGAGAGTCACCTCGCCAGGACCATCTTCTCCCCCCACTTCTTCTACTCCCTTAGCCGCAATGGCTAATCCTGGACCTGGGCCTAGAACGGGTCAGAATGCTGATAATCCAGACCCGATGGCTCGTCTGGAGGTCCGGGTTGTTGAATCTGAGCGGCATCAGCAGAGCATGGACCGTATCTTGATGACGGTTGACAGAATGAAGCACCCACCGTGAGGAGAACAACTTCGGGATTTCTATGATCCAGCTGCATCGATCGTCGCACCCGTAGTCTGGATTCCCGTAGGCGGAGACGCATTTGAGCTCAAGCTTAATGTGATCGGTTTGATCAACAGTCATTTTTATGGAAACTCAAGCGAAGATCCGTTCCAGCACTTAAAGGACCTGAGTCGACTCACAAAAATGATTCAACCCAGGAATGTTGATCTTAGGATTGTTTTGATGAAGCTTTTCCCATTTTCTCTAAGGGACAAAGCTTTATACTAGTTCAAGACCATTGGGAAGCTGATTGGAACCTGGCCGCAATTACAACATGAATTCCTACAAAAGTTCTTCCCGATCAGTCGAACGAACATGGTGAGGCATGCGATCGTGACTTTCTCCCAAGGAACTGGGGAGAAGTTGCATGGCGCCTTTGACCGATTTCACAACCTTCTCTGGAAATGCCCGCACCATGGTATACCCAGATGGCACCTAGCTCAGATCTTTTACCATGGGCTGGATGACACACATCGGTATCTGGTCGATGCATCTAGTGGCGAGAATTTCCTCATGAAATATGAGAACAGCACATTTGAGTTGTTTAAATCTTTGGCGTAGAACTCGATGAATGCTACGTCCATGAACTAGTTCCAGCGGCTTGGTCAGCAGCGGGTTGGTGTCCATGAGGCCCACACCGAGTCTATTCGAGCTGACATGGATATCATCGTCAAGCTGTTGGATAGAATAAACCTGATCGAGAAAAAGATTGACCAAATTAGTCAAAGTCAATCTAACCTGAACTCTGCTACTCCAAGACCCTCCTATACACCCCGAGCCCCTCCTACTCGAGTTAATCTACTCACTCAGGATGCATCTTCTCCTTATTTATGAGACCCTACATATCAGGATTCCGTAAACAATCCTGATCTGGCATCATATGACAAGGGTTATGCACCACCTGCTGACTATAATACGTATCCCCTAGATGGATATACGTCTCAAACGTCTTTGGCCTACGAGGACGTCAATGCTATTCAAGGATATGGGTGTAATAACCCGTATTTAGAGACGTATAACCTTGGTTGGTGCCAACATTCGAACTTCTCCTGGTCTGGTAACTCACAGAGACCACATCAAGATTCACACTACCAGACCAGGCCATACGGGAATGCGTAAAACGCATACCCTAGGCAGCAGCCATTCCCATCTCAGCAGCAGCAACCCCATTCTATATACCAGCCATTGCACCAAGATGCTAGTCACCCTCCAAAGCGAGCTGACCCCTGGAGGCACTAAAAGAGGAGCTGCAAGAATCGATGAGGAAATCTACATAGGATAGCTTCGAGATAATGAAGGCGATGGCTGACCAGATACAGACTATACAAAACATGCAAAACCAACTATTGCAGGAACATAGTGTTGGTGCTAGAGCACCATGATCGTTTATTTTGATGATAACAAAACACGTGTCTTTTAACATTTGCTTTTGAGTCCTAATTTTCAGGTCAAATTGCAAATGGAGATAGGTGTTTAGACGGAGTTCTAGCTCGCATCCATGGCGAATTGGAGGAGCTGGAAAGAGGCAGAGGAGCTTCGCGAGGAGCGAAAGCTTGAAGATTGAAGGACAAGAAGAATAGGATAGATTTCTATTTTTCTTTTTCTATGTACTTTTGTCTTTATATTCTTGTTCTTTTTGTTTCTTAGAATATCTGTTAAAGAGCCTCAAAAGATACTTAAAGTAGTCCTAGGAACACCTACACTACCCTAGGATACTTAGGTTTTCTACAGAGAACTTAGAAAACCAAAATAGAGATCAAATAGCCTTTTCAGACGTCTAATCTGAATTTCAGACATCTGATAAAAAATTTTAAGACGTCTGACTGTTGAATCAGACGTCCTATTACTTAGGTTGGACTTAGTTAGTTCTGTCTGATGAAATCAGACATCCAGACCTTAGTCCAGACGTCTTAGGAGGCGTCTGATGCCTTTGCCAGACGTCCAATTAGTGGACCATTGACTTCCTTAGCAAACATTGTGGGAATGACCGTTAGCCTCATATCAGACGTCCGTAAAGGACCCCAGACATCTGATACATGATCATTTTGCCTCGACTGGCCCAAAATCTTCCTTCAGAGATTTTATAGCCATTAGACTTGTCGGGAATCCATTTCCAGAGAACAAATAGGTTTCTAGACGTCCAGACCTTGTGCCAGACGTCCTGTGTGTCGTCTGATGGACTTTCACTAGAACCCTGTTTAGGTCTGATTAAAGTTAGGAAGGAAACCCGCCTAAAATCAGATGTCTAACTTAGTTCCCAAACCTCTTAAACTGGTCTTCTAGACGTTTGATGCCAGAACCAAACATCTGATGACCTTGTCAGAATCATGATTATTTATGATTACGGCCTGATTCTCTTTGGCTTTGCACCCAATGGCTATGGAAGCCTTCCAAGGTCTTCCAAAGCCTTCCTAGACCCTCTATAAATAGAGGAGGACCCCTTGTCTTGAGAGACACACCAAGTACAAGCATTTCCACATCTTTGTGCCAAATTGATCTCTAGAAGAAGCTCTAGCCCTCAAGTCTTAGTTCACCTTCCAGAGAGCTTCAATCCAATTGAGCACCCACTCTCCCGCCGTAGTTCACGAGAGCGCCGTTGTACCATTGCGTAGTTCACGCATCCGCGTCGTCGACACACTTCCACCAAAGGGAAGTTTCCTAACTCCTATAGAAGCTAGGTGTTAATATTTGTGGCTCTATAGGATTCTTGTACTTTTGTTGTTCTTTGGCTTGAGTATTCGCTTTGAGAATTCTCATCTCCATCGAGGGACAAAATCCTCCTTGTGAAGAGGAGGGGTTGAGGAACGCTACCCTCGCACTTGTAGCGTGGTTGTACTTGAGGTTGAACTACCCTTGTTGAAGTAGTTCGTATAGTGGATTTGATCGACAAGATCGATTGAAAAATCGTAACTTGAAAGGGTTAGGTGGTGGTTTTCACCCGGGTTGGGTTTCCACCTAAACATACTTGTGCCTAATTGTGTGATGGCTATTTTTGTGAGATTGTCTATTTTAATTCCTCATTCTTTACGTCACGCTGATCTCACCCCCTCCAAGTGGGAAATTACATTTGGTATCAGAGCAGGTTTCTCATTTTTGGCATTACACACCAGCGAAGATCCGATGGAGGAAAGCATCATCGCCACTAGAATCGCCGAGGGGCAGTCCACCGTTCTACCGCCTTTCTTTGATGGAAGCAACGACAGCTACTAGAAGTTACGGATGAAGATGTGGCTTCAAGCCACCGACTTCGCTTTAGTGGAACATTGTGAAACCCCATACGAAGTCTCAGAGAAACCAGAGAGAGGCTATTCGCAATAGCAATCTCGTGAGCTTTCCTTCAATGCGAAAGCTATGAACACGTTGTATTGCGCCCTTAACCTAGAGGAGTTCAACCGAATATCTCAGTGCGCCACTGTATATGAGGCATGACACACTCTAGAAGTTACACATGAAGGTACAACTAAGGTAAAGACTTCTAAAATAAATTTACTTTCTCAAGAGTTTGAGTCTTTTTCAATGAAGTCTAACGAATCTCTAAGTGAGATGAACACTAGATTCACTCTCATTGTAAATAATTTAAAAGCTTTAGGCAAGACCTTTATCAAGGGGGAGCTTCAGGGAAAGCTACTCCGTTCCCTTGGACCGGAATGGAAGCAGAAGGTCACCGCCATCGAGGAGGCGAACAAGGTGGAGGAGCTCAACATGGAAGATCTCCTAGGCAACGTAATGGCCTACGAGACAAAGCTAAAACAGAAGAAGAAGGACACACCAGAGCCAAAACAAAGAAGACCCTCGCATTCAGAGTCGCATCAGATAGCGAGGTAAGTTCCAATGATGAAGACTTTAAGTTTTTAGTTAAAAAGTTTTCAAGTATTGTAGGGAGTCAAAGAAAGAAAAGGAGAAGAAAGAAAGCCCAAGACATTGCTACCACTGCAATGAGAAAGGGCATCTACAACTAGAGTGCCCACTTCTCAAGAAGGACAAGAAGAAGGAAAAGGAGAAGTCTAAGAAGAAGGCAATCCAAGCAACTTGGGATGACACGAGCTCAGAGGAAGAAGAGCAGAACCCCGAGGAAGAAATCGCTTGCATGGGCTTCATGGCCATAGGAAGTGATAGCGACAGTGGCAACAGCGACAATGAGGTAAATCCCGATTTACAAGATGCTTTCGATGAATTATTTTAGCTTAGTAAATCACTTAAAGTAGAAAATAAAAATATTAAAAGGAATCTTAGTTTTCTTAAAAGTGAAAATGAAAGATTAGAAATAAAACTCAAGGATCTAGAAACTAGTCCTAAGGATAATAACTTGTTATTAGAAAATAAAGATTTAATCAATGAAAATACTAAATTGATTAAGGAAAATGCTAGTCTAAAATTAGAAATTTCTGATTTAAAGACTAAGATGAATATTATAGAAAAAGAAGTCACATGTTTTAGGGAAAATTTCAACAAATTAATCAATAAAATAGGTAATTTGTATAGCCCTAAGATTGAGAAAGGATCTCCGTCAAGGAGACCCGCTAACAGATCCGGATCCAAGCTCACATGGATACCGTAGAAAGAATCGGAATCTTGTTTTGTAGGTTTCAAAGAAGATATCAATGTAAAGGACTGGACCTACAAACTCAAGGCTGGTCAACTCGAGTTGGGAGGACCAAGCAGTAGACCAAGGAGGAGAACGAGAAGACTGACGAGACAGCGAACAAATGATGAACCCACTGCACGTCAACCGCTAGACTGGAGACCAACGCCGATACCAGGGCCTCCAAGCTACAGATGGGAGTCCCATCTGATATGGCATCCACCACCTCCATTTGGGCCACTCTATTGGCCATAGTCGGTGAGGTAACCCTTAACCCCATCTTTTTATCATTAGCATATAGATAGGGGGAGTTAAAATTATAAGCTATGTGTCAATCATTAAGGGGGAGATCTTGTTAGCTATATTTCCTTTAGAAAGGGGGAGAAAAATAATAGCTATCTTGTTGTTACAAAGAGGAGGAGGACATTACTCTTGTTAAAAGAAATTCAACCCAATTATAGAAGAGCATGTTTTAAGGGGGAGACATAGGATAATTAAAATTGATAAAAACCTTTTTGATAATGTCAAAAAGGGGGAGGATTTTATGCATTATTATTTTGATTTTGACATCATCAAAAAGGAGGAGATTGTTGGTGCTAGAGCATCACGATCGTTTATTTTGTTTATAACAAAACACATGTCTTTTAACATTTGCTTTTGAGTCCTAGTTTTCAGGTCAAATTGCAAATGGAGATAGGTGTTTAGACAAAGTTCTAGCTCGCATCCATGGCGGATTGGAGGAGCAGAACAGAGGCAGAGGAACTTCGCGAGGAGCGAAACCTTGAAGATGGAAGGACAAAAAGAATATGATAGATTTCTATTTATCTTTTTCTATGTACTTTTGTCTTTATATTCTTGCTCTTTTTGTTTCTTGGAATATCTGTTAAAGAGCCTCAAAAGATCCTTAAAGTAGTCCTAGAAACACCTGCACTACCCTAGGATACTTAGGTTTTCTATAGAGAACTTAGAAAATCAAAATAGGGATCAGACAGCCTTTTTAGATGTCTAATCTGAATTTCAGACATCTGATAAAAACTTTTAAGACGTCTGACTATTGAATCAGACATCCAATTATTTAGGTTGGACTTAGTTAGTTCTATTTGATGAAATTAGATGTCCAGACCTTAGTCCAAATGTCTTAGGAGAAGTCTAATGCCTTTGCCAGACGTTCAATTAGTGAACCGTTGGCTTCCTTAGCAAATGTTGTGGGAGTGACCATTAGCCTCGTATCAAACATCCGTAGAGGACCCCAGACGTCTGATACACGACCGTTTTGCCTCGACTGACCCAAAATCTTCCTTCAGAGATGTTATAGCCATTAGACTCGTTGGGAATCCATTTCTAGAGAACAAATAGGTTTTCAGACGTCCAGACCTTGTGCGAGATGTCCTGTGTGTCGTTTGATGGACTTTCACTAGAACCCTGTTTAGGTCTGATTCAAGTCAGGAAGGAAACCCGCCTAAAATTAGACGACTGACTTAGTTCCCAAACATCTTAAATGAGTTTTCCAGACATCTAATGCCAAGACTAGACGTTTGATGACCCTGTCAGAATCATGATTATTTCTGACTACAGCCTGATTCTCTTTGTCTTTGCACCCAACGGCTATGGAAGCCTTCGAAGGCCTTCCAAAGCCTTCCTAGACCCTTGATTGCGCAATAATCATAGGTCTTAATTGACGTAGATTAGGCTAGAACTTAGCATAAGTTAGGGTTATTCATGCATGCATATGCATTATCTACATCTTCACTGCTTTCCTTTAGCTATGCATAAAATAATGTTATAATGTGTTGATTAAGTGCATTATGTTGATTGCAGGCAATAAGCAGATCTGGAGCTGGATCTGGAGCAGGATTTGAAGCTGGATCAACAATAACGGGAGCTGCAGTAGAGCTGGAGTAGAAGGCTTAGATTAGATGCAGGAATAATAATGTAAGGGAGTTAAAGGTTTGCTATGCTATTAAGTAGGAATAAAGCAGTAAAATGTGAAGAGCTTAGGTCCATCCTAGCCCTAGGATAGCCTAGAGACTTCCTCAAGCCTTAGCCACCCTTAGATTAGGTCACAACACCCTAGGAAGCCCTAAAACCCTAGTTCCAACCCTTATCTGGACGTCCAGATAAGTTATAGGACGTCTAGGACCCTTAGCCATCTCCCGCACACCTCAAACCCACTTCTGCAGTGTTATTAGACGTCTAGACACTTTGTTAGATGTCCAATTTTTGCAGAGTAACCAAAACAAAACTTTGATTTCCCCTTGACTCAAATTGGACGTCCAGAATTGAAGTCTGGACTTATAATTTTTTAGCATAAGTCATCTGATCCTATTATTGGACGTCTGATAGTGGTCTCCAGTCCCTGTTTTGAAATTCAAGTCTTGATCTTAGATCTCTAGCTCCCTAGACCTAATCCCAACTCCATAGGAACCTAAATTAAGGTGTCCTAACCCTAGTACATCACCTCTAGACCTACATAAGGACCTAATTAGGTCCTCACCAAACCCAATTGACTTAGATCAAAGTCAATTACCTTAACCTAAGTCAATTGGACTCATTGAGTCCAATTGAGCTTAGATCACAACCCACACAAGTTTAATTGGACTTAGTGAGAGTCCAGTTGACCTAAACCCAACCTGATTGAGTTATGTCACCCTCAATTAGGCTTACACTCATTCAATTAAACTTAGGTTAAGTTTAATTGCATTTTCATATTAGCATTTAGGGTTTGTAACACTAAAATCATGACCTACACCTACATAAATCCCTTAGGACCTATCCTAAGCCACCTAGCCACATAGAGCACGACCACACACACACACACACACACACACACACCCATTCATGCACACACTTCTCTAGAATTCTCTAGAGTTCTCTTGAGATGGCGCCACCACTTGGTTGCCAAATTTAGCAACCAAGAGGCATTCAAATTAAGATCCACAATTTTTTGATCTCAAAGACCACCTCCACCCCATGTGGCCGGACACTCTTGGACTCTCTCTAGAGAGTTTCACACTTCTCTAGAGAGAAGCCATTGGGTCTATAAAAAGACCCCATGGGCGGCCAAACACACCCATTCACTTCCTTGGCAAATTCACTCCATTAGTGCCATTCACGCCCACTTCCACTTAGCTAGCCACTTCACCTCCACGAGCTCACTACCACCACCATGGAGGACATCATGCTGGGATGCTGGATCAACCCTACCTCTCTCCAAGGGTCGGCCTAAGCTACATTGGCTACCCCTCATTCTCCTCCCGACCACTCCAAGGACATTGGGGACCACCCCTGAATGCCCTCTCTTCTACTAGATTTAGTTTATGCTCTCCATAATTTTATTGCTTTTATTTACTGCTTAATAGTGTAGTCTTACTTCTCCCCCAATGATGCATGCGAAATCCCCCCATTGATTCTCGTATGCAGTCATTTTCTGGTAGCTAGATTTCCGTTTCAAGCATTTATGTATAAGCTTTCATCTATAGTTCTGTTGCAAACAACTCTCTCACTGAATGAATAAAAAAAATGTTATATATATATATATATCTGTCTCTATGTTATGAAATCACAATGAGCTTATTGATTGCTATCATATTTGTGTGATTCAAGTTGCCTGTCTTAATTGTCTATCCATTCTACAACTAAGCATGTCGTACTTAAATACGTAATAATCACGAACCGACATGCGATTCTAAATAAAGTAGAGCTGGATAAGATTGATTTCAAAAGTAAAAGCAATGCCTCCCAGAGACGAACGACTGGGACTCAAAGTCTCGTTATCTTTAGAAATCAAATTTTAACGAACAATTTTGCACGACTATACTACAATTCTGACGACCTTCAAATGCGCGAGAACAGTTACTGTCAAATGGCGCTGTTGCCGAGGAGACAACGTCATTTTCTATGATTTCGATCTTGAAACTATCATTGACAAATCTCTCTCTGCTTTGCTTTTGATGTGTAGGAAAAACATAAAAGAACGGGATTTGCGCACACAACGAGCGTGACAAAGAAAAAAATCAGGGGCACATCATCTCTCTTTAGATTAGGTTTTTCTTCTTGAACCCTAGAGTAGATTTACTTTCTGCACTTTCCTTTAAAAACTTTTTTTCTTGAAAAAAAAAAAGATTTTACTCATTTTCATGAAAAAAAAATCAAGAAGAAAAAGCTTTGAGAAAATCTAGATTAGGTTTCTCTTCGAATCTAGGTTTGTTTGAAAAAAAAATATTTTCGTTTAATCCATTGAAAATTTCTTTTTGAAAAAAGAAATCATGCAAAAGTTATGAAAAAAAAAAATCTTTTTTTTGGAAAGCTTAGATTTCAATTCAACCTCTTTAAAGAGCTTTTCCACCATCTTCTGATTTTCGGCCAAATTTCAAATCTAACTTCAAAATTCGATTGCCGAAAAATTAGTTAGCAAAAAATTCTGAAGTTTGGGGTAAATCTTCATTTTCAAACCATCTTTCAAATTCCACCGATACTTTAAAAAATTCCAAGTAAATAATTTTTAAAAATTTGCGAAGTGCACAGGGGTCAGACTGACCCAGATTCAAAATTTTTCAAATTTCAAAAATCGATTTCGAGCAATCCATGAATCTGTTTTGACTAAAAATGGTGGGGTTTGAAATTTGATCTCATTGGCTTTATTTTCCATATTTTTTCCAAATTTTTGAAGGTTATTTGATACTCTTTCAAAGCAAAAAACCAATTAGGGGTCAAAATTCCAAATCTGACCCCCTAATATTCAAGATTCCCTAAAAATTTGGTTGAAACAGTGAAAATTCCAAAAAAATATTCTCTGGAAAGATAATTGAAAAATAAATCTATTCGAAAAATTTCAAATTAATTGGATTCCAATTATTATCAGAAAACAAATATTACTTTTGTGGTCTGCTGAAACAGAAAAAGAAAAACCCTAGAAGTGCATGAAACTTAGGTTGAATCTTTAGGGTTACAACTAGAGACCACACTTTGGGCTAACCTAGACTTAATCAAGTCAAGTTAGTCGGTGAGCTTGGTCACCTTGTGGGCCACTCATCATAAACCCCACTAAAGAAAATGGGCTAAAAATTAATTTTCAAACATGAAATCAACCCAAGTTCGTTGTCGTACTACTGAGTGTTTTTAATCTCTCTTGCCGAACCTGGTGACTAAGTCTGCGAGGTAGTGTCAAACGACTGTGGCTCGGGGGTCAACGGAACCAGAGGCGTAAGCCAAAGGAAGAACCTTCCCCTTGGTCCCCTCCTAACCAGACTGGATGGGCTAGCTTAAGAGGCGGGAAACACTTTCAGTCGATTGTACGACGAACTTACTTCAGGAATTCAAATCTCTAACGAAAAATCTAGTCACATGATCTATAAGGACCATTTGATTAACAGGGCCTTAGCCTTGTCCTACATGGCTACACCAACCCAGGGGTTGGGCGGTGTATGCACGGAAGGAGGTCACTTCGACCTCACTTGGTTAGACCTTGGGAGCCACTCCCAAGGAGGCGAGTCACCTTGCCCAGACCATCTTCTCCCCCCATTTCTTCTACTCCAAGAGCCACCATGGCAAATCCTGGACCTGGACCTAGACCAGGTCAAGGCATCGAGAATCTGGACCTGATGGCTAGTCTGGAAGCTCGGGTCGCCAAATCTGAGGAGTGGCATCAGCAGAGCATGGATCGCATTCTGACGGCACTTGACAAGATGCAGCACCTGCCGTGAGGAGAACAACTGCGGGATTTCTACAACCCAGCCTCACAAATGGTCACACCTCTTGTCATAATTCCCACAGGTGGAGACGCATTTGAGATCAAGCCCAATGTAATTGGGTTGATCAGCACTCATTTCTAGAGGAACTCAAGCGAAGATTCGTTCCAGCACCTTGAGGACCTGAGTCGACTCGCTGAAACGATCCAACCTAGGAATGTTGATCTCGAGATTGTTATGATGAAGCTTTTCCCATTCTCGCTGAGGGACAAAGTTTCATACTGGTTCAAGACTATTGGGAAGCCAATTGGAACCTGGCCGGAATTACAATGTGAATTCCTGCAAAAGTTCTTCCCAATCGGTTGAACAAATGCAATGCGACGTGCAATCATGACTTTCTCTCAGGGAGCTGGGGAGAAATTACATGAAGCATGGGCCATATTTCACAACCTTCTCCGAAAATGCCCGCATAATGGTATACCCAGATGGCACCTAGCTCAGATTTTTTACCATGGGCTGGATGACACACATCTGTATCTAGCCGATGCATCTAGCGGCAGGAATTTTCTTGCAAAAGATGAGAACAACGCATTTGAGCTGTTCGAATCATTAGCGGAGAACTCGATGAATGCCGCATCTATGAACCAATTCCAGCGACCTGGTCAGCAGCGGGTTGGTGTCCACGAGGCTCACGTCGAGTCTATTCGAGCCGACATGGATATCATCGTCAAGCAGCTGGATAGAATAAACTTAATCGAGAAGAAGATTGACCAGATTAGTCAGGGTCAATCTGACTTGAGCTCTGCTACTTCACGACCCTCCTATGCACCTTGAGCCCCACCTACTCGAGTTAATCTACTTACTCGAGATGAATCTTCTCCGTATTTACGAGATCCCGCATATCAAGACCCCGTAAATATTCCAGATCTGGCAACCTACGACCAGGGTTATGCACCACCCGCAAATTATAATGCGTATCCCCTTGATGAATATACATCTCAGACATCTTCGGCCTACGAGGATGTCAGCGCTATCCAAGGATACGGGCGTAATAACCCATATTCAGAGACACATAACCCTGGTTGGCACCAGCATCCGAACTTCTCCTGGTCTGGTAATTCACAGAGACCACATCAAGATCCACACTACCAGACCAGGCAATACGGGAATGCACAAAACACGTATCCTAGGGAGCAGCCATTCTCGCCTCAGCAGCAGCAGCAACCCCACTCGTTATATCAGCCGCTGCACCAAGCTGCCAACCACCCTCGAAAGTGAACTAACCCGTTGGAGGCATTGAAAGAGGAGCTGTAAGAATCGATGACGAAGTCTACACAAGATAGCTTGTAGATTATGAAGGCGATGGCTGATCAGATTCAGACCATACAGAACACACAAAACCAGCTATTGCAAGAGCATAGGACTCAAGGAGCCTTGCCCTCCCAACCTGTCCTGAATCCTCGATATGTGCAGAACCAGGGTGCCCCGCCTAAGTTTCAGGCATCGTAGGGACAAGCACACGCCATACTACAGGCGCCTCCTGTGCCACCTGGTTACGCGCAAGGCCAGCCGCCTTTGCAGAACCCACGTATTCTGCCCCTTCCGCTCCCCCACCACCTCATGGACAGCAAGCCGATGCACACGCTATTTCCTTGAGAAGCGGAAGGAAGACATTCGACCCACCACCTAGGCAGGCGGGTCCTGATTTTTCCCACCCTTCGCTGCAGGTGAGTTCGACTCCGTCTTCATCATCTGAGGAGCCACCTGCAGTAGATAAGGGTGAGAGGCCACTCAACCCTAAGATTCCCATCCCTTTTCTTGAGGCTCTCACACGAAATGCAGTACGGAAAAAGGACACGTAGAATTTTGAGGACCTGAAATCGATGTCTAAGTACATATTCCGATCCCCCTCCTCAAGGCTATCGATCACATTCCCATTGTCGCTAGGTTCTTCAAGTACTATTGTACCCCGAAGCGACAGCCGAGAATTGGACGACAGGCGGTACTGTCGAAAGAGGCTAGCGCCGTGATTCTAGCTAGCCTACCGCCGAAGAAGAAAGACCCTAGTACCCTACTCATATCCTGCTTCTTGCAGGATTCTCCATTTGATCGAACCCTTTTATACTTGGGTTCGTCCATCAACTTAACTCCCACTGCCATATTTGATCGATTTCGATTTGGGGAGTTGAAACCCACCTCGGTTACGATTCAGCTGGCTAACAAATCAGTCAAAACACCGAGGGGGGTGATTGAGAATGCGATCGTGAAAGCCCACGGGTTCTGCTTTCCTGCAGATTTTTTCGTTCTTGATATGGAAGTTCCTCCTAATCTCCGAGATGCACCAATTATCATGGGTCGCCCATTTCTGGCGACAGCCCGAGTGAACATCGATTGTGCATCCAGGTGTATGGAGATTGCCCTAGGCAATGAGAGACTTCGACTGGACATATTCAAGGCAGCAAATAACTTCGACTGTGATCAAATAGAGGAGGATGGTGAAGATGAAGATTCAGCTTACCATGGTAACATTGGGCTCCTTTGTGACGACCCAATGTCTCATTCATCTACACTATCAGGGTTCTCGAACCTCGATCCACACGAGACTGAAACCATTGCATTACACACATCTCCTCGAGGATCTGACTGTTTGGGGAGTGCTTCTGACCACAGCACCCCTGAATCCAGCTATCTTGATCCATATATTACTAAATCACCCCTATTATTACAGGAAGACATGACTACAGCTAACGGGTTTCCCATTAACGCAGTCACAACCGATTTCATAGGGAGCGACTCAGCGGGAATTCATGTGTACATGGATCAGCTAATTCCCACCCTCGATTCTGCTCCTCCCAATCTCAGTTCTGATTCTGACCCACCTGCGATTGAATTAAAGCCCTTAACTGACTCACTTAGGTATGTGTTCTTGGGCGAAAGTGAGACATATCCAGTCATTATCAATGCCCACTTAACCCTAGAACAGGAACATCAATTGATTTCTATGCTTCAAGATCATAGGGCTGCTATCGGGTGGAGTATTGCTGATCTCCACGGTATTCGCCCCTCGTATTGGACTCATCACATTTACACAGATGAGGGGGTGAAACCTTCGAGACAACCTCAAAGACGACTTAACCCAAACATGCTAGAGGTTGTTAAGAAGGAGATCATCAAATGGCTGGATGTAGGCATTGTATATCCAATCTCAGACTGCCAATGGGTGAGTCAGATTCAGATAGTGCCCAAGAAAGCAGGACTCACCATCATGAAAAATGATAAGGGTGAATCCATCCCGACCTGCACTGCGACATCTTGGCTGGTCTGCATTGACTACAGGAAACTAAACACGGCTACCCAGAAGGATCACTTTCCTTTGCCGTTCATTGACTAGATCTTGGAACGGTTAGCCGGACGCAGTTTCTTCTGCTTTCTGGATGGATACTCTGGGTATAATCAGGTAGCGATTAGCCCGGAAGATTAGGACAAGACCACATTCACATGCCCCTTTGGAACATTCGCCTTCAAGCGGATGCCCTTTGGCCTCTACAACGCACCAACGACATTTCAGCGTTGTATGATGGCTATCTTCTCTGACTTGATTGGGGATTATGTGGAGGTATTCATGGATGACTTCTCTGTTTTCGGAGATGATTTCGCATCTTGTCTTGATAGCCTCACCAAGATCCTGAAACGATGTATTGAGGTAAACCTAGTACTATCCTGGGAGAAAAGCCATTTCATGGTGAGGGATGGCATAGTACTAGGGCACAGGATCTCCAAAAATGGACTCGAGGTCGACCGGGCTAAATCAAAGATTATCTCCCACTTACCGCCACCTAGCTCAGTCAAGTAGATTAGATCATTCTTGGGTCACGTCAGCTTCTATTGGAGATTTATACGCGATTTCTCAAACATTACGCGGCCTTTGACGAATCTCCTGGTTACCGATGTCCCATTTGAATTTGATACCTCGTGTCTCAGCACCTTCGAGATTTTACGAAGCGTTGTTTCCGACTCCCCGATTCTCCAACCACCTGACTGGTCACTTGATTTCGAAATGATGTGCGACGCTTCTGATTTTGCCGTCGGTGATATTTTAGGCCAGCGTCGGGAGCAACAACCCTTTGTCATATACTATGCTAGCAAGATGCCGAATGAGGCTCAGCACAATTACGCTGTCACCGAAAAGGAATAGCTATAAGTAGTATTCGGGTTGGAGAAATTCAGATCATATCTATTAGGGTCCAAGGTCATCATCTTCACTGACCACTCCGCCCTCTGGCATTTGTTGGCAAAGAAGGATGCCAAACCACGGCTCATTAGATGGATCCTTCTATTGCAGGAATTTGATATCGAAATCCACGACAAAGTCAAAAAGTAAAATATTGTGGCGGATCACCTATCCAGATTAGACCCAAACCACATTCCTTATTCCCTGCCTATCCATGAACAATTTCTGAATGAATCTCTTTTGGCAATTCATTCTGTTGAGTTCCCCTGGTATGAGGATTTCGCGAACTACCTTGCCGTAGGAAAAATTCCCGTGAACCTATCCAAGGACCAGAAACTCAAATTCATTGTAGAAGCCAAATACTACCTCTGGGATGACCCACTGCTCTTCCACATTGGAGCGGACCAGATTATCCGAAGATGCATCCCAGATTTTGAGATCTCTAGTGTGTTATCTTTCTGCCACAATGATGCGTGTGGTGGCCATTTCTCAGGATGGAAAACCGCTGCAAATATTTTGCAGTCGGGATTTTTTTGGCCAACCATCTTCAGAGATACACACGATTACGACCAACACTGCAAACGATGTCAGTCGGTCGGCTCTATGACCAGGAGAGACATGATGCCACTCCAACCCATCATGGTCATAGAAGTGTTCGACGTCTGGGGTATCAATTTTATGGGCCCTTTTCCGAACTCGCATGGCTTCGAGTACATATTGCTAGCCGTTGAGTGTCTCGAAGTGGGTCGTGGCCATCCCGACGAGATGGGCTGACCACAAGACCGTCATTTCTTTCGTATAGAAAAATATTTTCACGAGATTCGGAATACCCCACTCTCTGATTAGCGACGGGGGAAGCCACTTCATCCACGCCCATTTCAGGTCATTATTAAAGAAATACGGGGTACATCACCGCATAGCCACCCCGTATCACCCGTAGACCAATGGGCAGGCTGAAGCGTCTAACCGTCAAATCAAGCTGATTCTCCAGAAGACGGTTTGACCAGATAGGAAGGACTAGTCCGACAAATTAATCGATGCACTCTGGGCATATCGGATCGCATACAAGGCCCTACTCGGAATGTCACCATATCGCATGGTATATGGCAAGGCCTTCACCTTCCTGTAGAGTTGGAACACCACGCCTTTTGGGTAGTGCAAAAATGCAACCTTGACCTCGATGCAGGAAGTCGAGAACAAAAACTCCAGCTCAGTGAATTAGAAGAAATCTGGAGGGAGGCCTATGAGAATGCATTAATATACAAGGACAAGACCAAGGCCTTTCATGACCGCCACATCCGGAGGAAAGTATTCACTCCCAACCAGCAAGTCTGGTTATTTGATTCACGGCTGAAAGTGTTCGCGGGGAAGCTCAAGTCTAAGTGGACTGGTCTGTATGTTGTGTTACAGCCATATCCTAATAGGGTAGTCCAGATCAAGGACCTAAAATCAGGCCATATATTCTCGGTAAATGGCCAGCGCCTCAACCCATTTTTGGCCCAGGAACCTCCACCTGACGAGACTGTCATCTTAGTGAGGACGTGTGATTGAGTGCTCGCCCAGCTGGAGGCGTTAAACTCAGCACATATACATACCATTCGCCCCACATTCCACCATCATTTATATATAACCATCTTTATACATAGCATATTCTTTTAGCATATTTCTTTTGTGTATATTGCATGCTAACAAGTTGGCCGGTGCTGAATATAATTTCAGATGCAATTACAGGTGATTTCTACCCATTCTCCCCCTGCAGTATTTATTTTCTTTTACATTCATGCATGAGGACATGCAAGTACTTAGGCATGGGGGGTAGATACAGCAAAAACTAAAAATATCTATGCCAACACTTAGGAAAACCTTGGAGCTGCATGTAAAATGTACTTTAGGACCTTAAATAAAAGAACAACCGACTCCACCTCCAATGCTCGCATTGGAGCTAGAAATCGTTCGCAACAGCCACTTTCGACTCACCCACTCACCTTTTGTTCTAAATTTATGGTCAAGCTGATTGTAACCCAATATGGGAATTTCACGAAGTACAAATTATATGAGGTTACATGTTTATAGCATATATACATATTGCATTCATGACTAAGATTATTTTATTAAGAGAATGCATTAGGGATTTTATCCTCTAGTCGATTCCTGTAATCTAGAATCCAGTACAACTTTTCACACACACGTAGAATTTGCAATGGATTCATGGTAAAGGCTAATAAACGTCTTCAGTCTGTCGAGAAGAAGCAGTGCTTCTTTTCCTGAACCCCTGGATAGTGTTTTGGGAGTCAGGCAGATTTTCCTCCAAAAATCCACCAAATAGTGTGAGAGAGCAGAGTGTATTGGTGCTCTAAGATTAATGCAAGGAATCTAGAATCTTAGATAATTAGGTGATGATACTCAGAGATTAGGCATAGTTTCCACTCTCGATTCCTGCATATACATTTTGCGTAAATTTTGAGAGCCACCAAATGAGACAAATACGCGGAGAGCGAGATTTCATAAAACTAGAGCTAAGGTGGATGGTTACGACCATTCTCTACGAAATCCTCAGCTGAAGGAGGGTATTGATGTCAAGGTTAGAAATACACCGTCCTATCCGTCTCTCCCGGTGCAATGAGCAGGCACTTCCACCAAATAAGCCACCCAATGTCTCTTGAGTACCACCAATCCCTAATAATGCCTCCTCAATAAAGTTCATGAATGTGTGCTAGTTGTGTTATGTTGAAAAGAACAAAAAATGATGATGAAAAAAAAAATTAGAAAAAGAAGAAAAAGCAAAGAAAAGAATGAATATTTAGTGTTTATTTCATCGAGGCAATACCACTAAATAAAATTGAAATCCACTAAATATGGCCTTAACCTATCTTTCTTATGTTTTTGACCGCCCAAATACTGGCTGAGGAACTCCGACTTAGTGTTAGGGTTATGAGAACTCAATTAAAGTGTTAATGCCTAGTGAGACCACCAAATACAAGTCATATATGTGAATCTGGTGAAGTTGTGAGCTCTAAGAAAGAAAAGAAAAAGAAAAGAGCAAGAGAGAATGAATACAAAAGAATCAAAGAGAGCATAGTTCTTCTCGTCTTTCTCTAAGTTGAGTGACTTAGTAATCCGGGAATCTAGATTCTGTAGTACTAGTCTCTATGTAGCACCAAGTGAGAATGAGCCACCAAATATATAATCCTTTCCCTCAGAGATTCTCTACCTAAGCCTAAAGTCGGGGTGAAATTCATAAAATATCTTGAGTACCCCGAGGGAAGAAGTCTGCCTATCCCACTAGAATTTTTACTAGGGGTCAAGTACAGGCTTTAGAGGTGTATTAGTTTTCACTCTAATCCGTTGCAAAAGCTACATGGCCGCACTTTCACAATTGTCTGGATTTCTAGAGCATATGATTGAAACAAAAAGGAGAAAAATCTCTATGCATACACTTGATAGAATAATCAGTCCCTTAGGGACCCTTGCTGTAAATAATTTAGTCTTGCATTTGCTAGGGACTAGCAAGATTTAGGCAAGAGGGTATGATTGCGCAGAATTCATAGGTCTTAATTGACCTAGATTAGGCTAGAACTTAGCATAAGTTAGGGTTATTCATGCATGCATATGCATTATCGCATCTTTACTACTTTCCGTTAGCTATGCATAAAATAATGTTATAATGTGTTGATTAAGTGCATTATGTCGATTGCAGGCAATAAGCAGATCTGGAGCTGGATCTGGAGCAGGATTTGAAGCTGGATCAACAATAACGGGAGCTGCAGTAGAGCTGGAGTAGAAGGCTTAGATTAGATGCAGGAATAATAATGTAAGGGAGTTAAAGGTTTTCTATGCTATTAAGTAGGAATAAAGCAGTAAAATGTGAAGAGCTTAGGTCCATCCTAGCCCTAGGATAGCCTAGAGACTTCCCCAAGCCTTAGCCACCCTTAGATTAGGTCACAACACCCTATGAAGCCCTACAACCCTAGTTCCAACCCTTATCTGGACGTCGAGATAAGTTATAGGACATCTAGGACCCTTAGCCATCTCCCGCACACCTCAAACCCACTTCTGCAGTGTTATTGGACGTCTAGACACTTTGTCAGACGTCCAATTTCTGTAGAGTACCCAAAACAGAACCTTGATTTCCCCCTGACTCAAATTGGATGTCCAGAACTAAAGTCTGGACTTCTGATTTTCTAGTATAAGTCGTCTGATCCTATTATTGGACATCTGATACTGGTCTCCAGTCCCTGTTTTGAGATTCAAGTCTTGATCTTTGATCTCTAGCTCCCTAGACCTAATCCCAACCCCATAGGAACCTAAATTAAGGTGTCCTAACCCTAGTACATCACCTCTAGACCTACCTAAGGATCTAATTATGTCCTCACCAAACCCAATTGACTTAGATGAAAGTCAATTACCTTCACCTAAGTCAATTGGACTCATTGAGTCCAATTGAGCTTAGATCTCAACCCACACAGTTTAATTGGACATAGTGAGAGTCCAATTGACCTAAACCCAACCTGATTGAGTTATGTCACCCTCAATTAGGCTCACACTCATTCAATTAAACATAGGTTAAGTTTAATTGCATTTTCACCTTAGCATTTAGGGTTTGTAACCCTAAAATCAAGACCTACACCTACACAAACCCCTTAGGACCTATCATAAGCCACCTAGCCACATAGAGCACGACCACACACACACACACACACACACCCATTCACGCACACACTTCTCTAGAATTCTGTAGAGTTCTCTTGAGATGGTGCCACCTCTTGGTTGCCAAATTTAGAAACCAAGAGGCATTCAAATTAAGATCCACAATTTTTGGATCTCAAAGACCACCTCCACCCCATGTGTCCGGCCACTCTTGGACTCTCTCTAGAGAGTTCCACACCTCTCTAGAGAAAAGCCATTGGGTCTATAAAAAGACCCCATGGGTGGCCAAACACACCCATTCACTTCCTTGGCAAATTCACTCCATTGGTGCCATTCACGCCCACTTCCACTTAGTTAGCTACTCCACCTCCACGAGCTCACTACCACCACCATGGAGGACATCATGCCAGGATGCTGGATCAACCCTACCTCTCTCCAAGGGTCGGCCTAAGCTACATTGGCTGCCCCTCATTCTCCTCCCGACCACTCCAAGGCCATCGGGGACCACCCCTGAATGCCCTCTCTTCTACTAGATTTAGTTTATGCTCTCCATAATTTTATTGCTTTTATTTACTGCTTAATAGTGTAGTCTTACTTCTCCCCCAATGATGCATGCGAAATCCACCCATTGATTCTCGTATGCAGTCATTTTCTGGTAGCTAGATTTCCGTTTCAAGCATTTATGTATATGCTTTCATCTATAGTTCTATTGCAAACAACTCTCTCACTGAATGAATAAAAAAAATGTTTTATATATATATCTGTCTCCATGTTATGAAATTACAATGAGCTTATTGATTGCTATCATATTTGCATGATTCAAGTTGCCTGTCTTAATTGTCTATCCATTCTGCAACTAAGCATGTCTTACTTAAATACGTAATAATCATGAACCAACATGTGATTCTAAATAATGTAGAGCTGGATAAGATCGATTTCAAAAGTAAAAGAAACGCCTCCCAGAGAAGAATGACTGGGACTCAAAGTCTCGTTATCTTTAGAAATCAATTTTTGACGAATGTTTTTGCGCGACTATACTACGATTCAGACGATTTTCAAATGCGCGAGAATGGTTACCGTCAACCCTCTATAAATAGAGGACCCCTTAGCTTGGGAGACACACCAAGTACAAGCATTTCCACATCTTTGTGTCAAATTGATCTCTAGAAGAAGCTCTAGCCCTCAAGTCTTAGTTCACCTTCCAGAGAGCTTCAATCCAATTGCGTACCCGCTCTCCCACTGTAGTTCACGAGAGCGCCGTTGTGCCATTACGTAGTTCACGCATCAGCATCGTCGACGCACTTCCACCAAAGGGAAGTTTCCTAACTCCTACAGAAGCTAGGTGTTAATATTTGTGGCTCTATAGGATTCTTGTACTTTTACTGTTCTTTGGTTTGTGTATTCGCTTTGCGAATTCTCGTCTCCATCGAGGGACAAAATCCTCCTTGTGAAGAGGAGGGGTTGAGGAACACTACCCTCGTACTTGTTGCGTGGTTGTACTTGAGGTTGAACTACCCTCGTTGAAGTAGTTCGTATAGTGGATTTGATCGACTAGATCAATCAGAAAATCCTAACTCAAGAGGGTTAGGTGGTGGTTTTCACCTGGGTTGGGTTTCCACCTAAACATACTTGTGCCTAATTGTGTGATTGCTATTCTTGTGAGATTGTCTATTTTAATTCCACATTTTTTACGTCTCGCTGATCTCACCCCCTCCAAGTGGGAAATTACATTTGGTATCAGAGTAGGTTTCGCATTTTTGGCATTACACACCAGCGAAGATCCGATGGAGGAAAGCGTCACTACCACTAGAATCGCCGAGGGGTAGTCCACCGTTCGACCGTCTTTCTTCGATGGAAGTAGCTACAGCTACTGGAAGTTACGGATGAACATGTGGCTTCAAGCCACCGACTTCACTTTATGGGAATGTTGTGAAACCCCATACGAAGTCTCGAAGAAACCAGAGAGAGGCTATTCGCAGCAGCAGACCCGCGAGCTTTCCCTGAATGCGAAAGCTATGAACGCGTTGTACTACGCCCTTAACCCAGAGGAGTTCAACCAAATATCTCAATGCGCCACTGCATATGAGGTATGGCACACTCTAGAAGTTACACATGAAGGTACGACTAAGGTAAAGACTTCTAAAATAAATTTACTTTCTCAAGAGTTTGAGTCTTTTTCAATGAAGTCTAATGAATCTCTAAGTGAGATGAACACTAGGTTCACTCTCATTATAAATAATTTAAATGCTTTAGGTAAGACCTTTATCATGGGGGAGCTTCAGGGAAAGCTACTCCGTTCCCTTGGACTGGAATGGAAGCAGAAGGTCACCGCCATCGAGGAGGAGAACGAGGTGGAGGAGCTCAACATGGAAGATCTCCTAAGTAACGTAATGGCCTACGAGACAAAGCTGAAGCAGAAGGACACACTGGAGCCAAAACCAAAGAAGACCCTCGCATTCAGAGATGCATCAGATAGCGAGGTAAGTTCCGATGACGAAGACTTTAAGTTTTTACTTAAAAAGTTTCCAAGTTTTGTAAAGAGTCAAAGAAAGAAAAGGTGAAGAAAGAAAGCCCGAGACATTGCTACCACTGCAATGAGAAAGGGCATCTATGACCAGAGTGCCCTCTTCTCAAGAAGGAGAGGAAGAAGGAAAAGGAGAAGTCTAAGAAGAAGGCATTCCAAGCAACTTGGGACGACAAGAGCTCAGAGGAGGAAGAAGAGCAGAACCCCGAGGAAGAAATTGTTTACATGGGCTTCATGGCCATAGGAAGTGATAGCAACAGCGACAACAGCGATAATGAGGTAAATCCTGATTTACAAGATGCTTTCGATGAATTATTTAAGCTTACTAAATCACTTAAGGTAGAAAATAAAAATATTAAAAGGAATCTTAGTTTTCTTAAAAGTGAAAATGAAAGATTAAAAATAAAACTCAAGGATCTAGAAACTAGTCCTAAGGATAATAACCTGTTATTAGAAAATAAAGATTTAAGCAATGAAAATACTAAATTGATTGAGGAAAATGCTAGTCTAAAATTAGAAATTTCTGATTTAAAGACTAAGATGAATATTATAGAAAAAGAAGTCACGTGTCTTAGGGAAAATTTCAACAAATTAATCAACAAAATAGATAATTTGTATAGCCCTAAGATTAAGAAAGGATCTCTGTCAAGGAGACCCGCTAACAGATCCGGATCCAAGCTCACTTGGATACCGAAGAAAGAATCGGAATCTTGTTTTGTAGGTTTCAAAGAAGATATCAATGTAAGGGACTGGACCTACAAGCTCAAGGCTGGTCAACTCGAGTTGGGAGGACCAAGGAATAGACCAAGGAGGAGAACGAGAAGACTGACGAGACAGTGAATAAATAATGGACATGCCGCAGGTCGACCGCCAGACTGGAGACCAACGCCGATACCCGGGCCTCCAAGCTACGTATGGGAGTCTCATCCGATATGGCATCCAGCACCTCCATTTGGGCCATTCTATTGGCCATGGTAGGTGAGGTAACCCTTAACCCTACCTTTTTATCATTAGCATATAGATAGGGGGAGTTAAAATTATAAGTGATTGTACAGCAATCATAGGTCTTAATTGACCTAGATTAGGCTAGAACTTAGCATAAGTTAAGGAAATTCATGCATGCATAAGCAGTATCTGCATCTTTACTGCTTTCCTTTAGCTATGCATAAAATAATGTTATAATGTGCTGATTATGTGCATTATGTTGATTGCAGGCAATAAGCAGATCTGGAGTTGGATCTGGAGCAGGATCTAAAGTTGGATCCGAAATAACGGGAGTTGCAACAGAGCTGGTGATGTAAACACATTTACACTACTTAAAATGTCTATTTATGCATGTTCTTAAGCATAGGATTGCATTTCATGATATAAATATTGCATTACATGCATCATCTTGCATTTAGAGTAGTTTGAATAAAATGGAGGTTAATTGTCTACTTTTATGTGCTTGGACAGGGAAAATATTTTATCGGGGCCTCAGATCAAAGATCCAACCGTATGGATATGATCATGGCGACGATTGGAGTTCAACGACTCCAAGATCGCCCTAATCAGGCATCGTAGCATCAGATAGAGACTGGGGAACCCTAGAAGATCAAGGGCCAAGATGGTGTAAATCCACACTTCAGATGACAAATCCGACCACACTGATGAATTCGGATCGACGATCGCAGCCAAACGACACAAAGATCGAGTCAATCCGACATCCGTGGCACCATCTACAACTTCCAGAAGATGGACGGCCAAGATGGCGGCACGTGGCGCCATCTCAGCCGCCCAAACGGCCGCTGGCATTTTGTGTAGGCCCCCGCCCGATTGCTCTCCACCGTCAGATGGAGATCCAACGGCTGTGGCCACCCGGTGCTTAAAACGTGCGCTCGACCATCCGCTCCCCACAGCGCAGCGGTCGAGCGCGCTTACGCGAGCGCGGGGCGCGGGTTCGAGCCGCGGCGAGTGGATTGGAGACGTGGGTTATTGAGGCGCGTGGAGCGTCGAATGGAGATCGTGCGGTCGTGGGCTCCCGATAGCGCCGACGCGCGATTGTACGCCCCGCGTAACGCGCGATTGCACGCGCAGGCGGGCGGGTTGCAGCGGGCGTGGACGCGATTTAAGCCGTCCGATCTCGCGATCGGACGGCTGAGACTTCGCGGATGTGCATAGGCGTTACGCACGCAGGCAGCCGAGCGGGCGCGCGTGGGCGCGGCGGCGACGGCCACGTCGGGGCTTTAGTGACGGATTTATCCATCACTAAAGACCCCTTATTTATTATTTTGAAGATGTAATGTCCATTTTGCCCCCACTCCTTGCAACTATAAAAGGAGACCCCCTCCATACGAAATTTTCATCCCTTCTTTCTCCTCTCTACCCCTCCAAAGCTCAAGAGAAGCTTGTCCCACACCCGGGATGCTTCTCGCGAGATAAAGTCCAATTTTCGTTCCCCTTCGGAAGTGGATCCCGCGACGACGACGGCGTGCTGCTTCGTTCCCGTTCTTCTGCTTCATCCTCCTTCGTCCCTTTTCGCTCTCCTTCGTCCAGGCGTCGTCCCGTCCGGCTCATCCTCCAAGCAACCGTCGAGGAGGATTTCTCTCTCCCTATTCTTTTTACCGCTTCGTAGTATAGATTTACTGCTTTCTAGATTAAGCTACTCGTCCTCCAAGCAATCGTCGAGGAGGACATTTCTCTCTCCATTCTTTTAATGCTTTCTAGAGTAAATTTATCGCTTTCTAGAGTAATTGTTTTATGCTTTCTAGTTGTAATGAACAATCTCTTCAATACAAAAATTCCTTGTTTATTCTACATCTCATTTTGATTTCTCTGTGTAATATTCTCTTTCTCTCTTCTATTTATTGTAAATAATTAGATGGTTCTAAATTTAATTATTCTGTAACAAATAAAAAGAAACACGTAGTTTTTAAATCAAACGTCTGCCTCCCTGTGTTCGACCCGGAATTTTAATTTCGGTATAAATTTTATTTGTTGAACACGAATTCTTCGCTTTCGAACTACAACGACAGGTTTTCCAAAATCGAACACGTTAGCGTAGGTTCGTAATCGTTCAACAGCTGGAGTAGAAGGCTTAGTTTAGATATAGGAATAATAATGTAAGGGGGCTAAAAGTTTGCTATTCTATTAAGTAGGAATAAAGCAGTAAAATGTGAAGAGCTTAGGTCCATCCTAGCCCTAGGATAGCCTAGAGAATTTCCCAAGCCTTAACCACCCTTAGATTAGGTCACAACACGCTAGGAAGCCCTAAAACCCTAGTTCCAACCCTTATCTGGATGTCCAGATAAGTTATAGGACGTCCAGGACCCTTAGCCATCTCCCGCACACCTGAAACCCACTTCTGCACTGTTATTGGACGTCTAGACACTTTGTCAAACGTCCAATTTCTACAGAATACCCAAAATAGAACCCAAAATCCCTCCTGACTCTGATTGGACGTCCAGAAAATAAGTCAGGACTTCTGATTTTTGAGTATAAGATGTCTGACACTATTATTAGACGTCTGATACTGCTCTCCAATTCCTCTTTTGAGATTTAACCCTTGATCTTGGATCTCTAGGTCCCTAAACCCAATTCCAATCCCATAGGAAACTAAATTAAGGTGCCATAACCCTAGTACATCACCTCTAGACCTCCCTAAGGACCTAATTAGGTCCTCACTAAACCTAATTGACTTGGATCTTAGTCAATTCCATCAACCTATTCAATTAGACTCATTGAGTCCAATTGAGCCCTGAATTCAGCACACACTGTCCAATTGGACTCAGTGAAAGTCCAATTGACCTAGACCTAAATTAATTGAGTTGTTTTACTCTCAATTAAGTTTTCACACACCCAATTAAACTTGTATTAAGTTTAATTGCACTTTACCTTATTGAATTAGGGTTTATAACCCTAATTTGAGACCTACCTTGACCTAAACCCACTAGAACCTAACCTAATCAACCTAGCCACCTAGGTTTCGACCCACACACACCCACACACACCATCCACACGAAAATATCTAGCCTAGAGTTCTCTAGAACTCTCTACCATGTGTTGTTGCCTTGGTTGCCAAAATTAGCAACCAAGAGCCATTCAATTTTTTGATCCACATTTGGTGGATCTAAAAGCCACCATCTACCCTCTCTCTCTCACTCTCCCATGAGCTCCCACCATAAACCACTCTAGAGAATTCCATAATTCTCTAGAGAGCTTCCCTTAGGTCTATAAAAGACCTAAGGGGTGGCCATTTGCACCCATTCACTTCCTTGGCATTCATTCCACTTAGGTTAGCCACTCCCATCTCCACTCCACCTCCACAAGTTGAGCACCATCATGGATGCCACCATCTCCACGCCAGGAAGCTGGATCAGCTCCCCAATCTCTCTCCAATGGCCGACCTAAGCTCCATTGGCTGCCCCTCCTTCTCTCAGCCACTCAAAGGCCATTGAAGACCACCTCCTAATGCCCTCCCTTCTGCTAGATTAGTAGCTTAGCTCTTCATAGATTTACTGCTTTTATTTACTGCTTAGTAGTGTAGTCTTACTTCTCCCCCAATGATGCATGCGAAATCCCCCCATCGATTCTTGTATGCAATCGTTTTCTGGTAGCTAAGTTTAATTTTTAAGCATTTATGTATAAGCTTTCCTCTAGATTTCCTTGTTCAATAACTCTCCAATGATGAATGAAATTGCATTTATATATATATATATATATATATATATATATATCTCTTTGTGTTTGAAATCACCGCGAGCTTAGTAATTATCGTATTTGCGTGATTTAAGTGCCTATTCTTTAACTGTCAATATATTACACACCAGCATGTCGTTTCCTGAGGATATTGAAAATCTGATAATAGATGCTTTCTCCATAACTAGTCACCACCTCACTAGAATCGTGCGCACAGAAACTCACACGTTCACTTTCGTGATTTCCTTGACTCATGCGCATGTGATCCGAGTTAATAACAGGAGCGGTGAAGTCTTAGTTAGGAGATTGGAAACTGGCATGCGTCTTTAAACAAAATAGAGCAGCTAAAGAAAAGATCAATTTTAAAAGCGAAAACAACGCCTCCCAGAGACGAACGACCGGGACTCAATGTCTCGTTATTTTTATAAAACATTATCTTTGTTGGATAGTACTTCGCGACTATACTACGACGCATCTCTTTCATATCAAAATGCGCATTACGATTAGGCCAACAAAATGGCACCGTTGCTGGGGAGGCAACGTCATTTTCTTGATTTCGATCTATCACTGACAAATCTGCCTCTACTTTATTTTTGATGTGCAGTTCAACATGGAACGAAAATAGGATCAACGCACACATCGAGCGCGGTGAAGAAAAATCAGGTGCACATATCTATCTTAGATTAGGTTTATTTTCCGAACCCTAGAATTAGATCTACTTCCTGCAATCTCTTATGTGAAAAAAAAGGATTTTACTCATTTTTGTGAAAAGGAAAAAAAATCAAAAAAAAATTTTGAAAAAAATCTAGATTAGATTTCTTTTCGAGCTTAGGTTAGCTTGAAAAAAAAAGAAAAAAAAAAGATATTTTCTATGAATCTTTTGAAAAATTCTTTTTGAAAAAAAAAACGTGCAAAAGTTTTGCAAAAAAAAATATCCTTTTTGGTGGAAAGACTAGATTTCAATTCAAGCCTCTTTAAAAAGCTTTTCCATCATCTTTTGATTTTTGGCCAGATTTCAAATCTAAATTAAAAATTCGATTGCCGAAAAATTCATTATCGAAAAATTCTGAAATTCAGGCTAAACCTTCATTTCCAAATCATCTTTCAAATGCCATCTTTACTTAGAAAAAATTACAAGTATAAAATTTTTAAAAATTCACGAAGTGCATGGGCGTTAGACTGACCTAGATTCAAAATTTTTCAAATTTCAAAAAGTGATTCCGAGCAATCCGCAAATCTGTTTTGACTAAAAATGGTGGGCTTTGAAATCTGATCTCATTGGCTTTATTTTACATATTTTTCTTGAATTTTTGAAGGTCAATTGATACTGTTTCAAAATGAAAAACCGACCAGGGAGGTCAATTCATACAGTTTCAAAATGAAAAATCGACCAGGGGTCAAAGTTCCAGATTCAACCCCCTATAATTCAAAATTCCCTAAAAATTCGGTTGAAATAGTAAAAATTCAAAAAAAATATTCTCTAAAAAACTAATTGAAAAAGGAATCTACTCGCAAAATTTCAAATTAATTGGATTCTAATTATTATCAGAGAATCAACATTACTTTTGTGGTCTGCTAAAATAGAGAAAAACCCTAGAAGTGCATGCAACTAGGTTGAATCTTTAGGGTTACAACTAGAGACCACACTTTAGGCCAACCTAGACTTAATCAAGTCTAGTTATTCGGTGAGCCTGGTCACCTTGTGGGCCACTCACCATAAACCCCACTAAAGAAAATGGGTTAAACAATTAATTTTAAAGCACGAAACCAACCCGAGTTCGTTGTCGTACTACTGGGTGATTTTAATCGCTCTTGCCGAACCTGGTGACTAAGTCTGCGGGGTAGTGTCAAACGACCGTGGCTCGGGGGT
This sequence comes from Thalassia testudinum, assembly GCA_037157565.1. Lineage (NCBI taxonomy): Eukaryota > Viridiplantae > Streptophyta > Magnoliopsida > Alismatales > Hydrocharitaceae > Thalassia > Thalassia testudinum. The sequence continues at coordinate 5,190,206 of JAZHRO010000080.1, forward strand.
CAACGAAACTGGAGGCATAAGCTAAGGGAAGAACCTTCCCCCTAGTCCCCTCGTAACCAGACTGGCTGGGTTAGCTTGAGAGGTGGGAACCACTTTTAGTCGGTTGTACGACGAACTTATCTTCAGGAATTCAAATCCCTAACGAAAAATCTGGTACCTGATCTATAAGGACCATTTGATTGATAGGGCCTTAGCCTTGTCCTGCGTGGCTACACCAACCTAGGGGTTGGGCGGTGTACGCACGGAAGGAGGTCACTTCGACCTCACTTGGTTGGACCTTGGGAGCCATTCCCAAGGAGGCGAGTCACCTCACCCAGACCCTCTTCTTCCCCCATTTCTTCTACTCCAAGAGCCACCATGGAAAATCCTAAACCTTGACCTAGACCGGGTCAGGACATTGAGAATCTGGACCCGATGGCTCATCTGGAAGCCCGGGTTGTCGAATCTAAGGAGCGGCATCAGAAGAGCATGGATCGTATTCTGACGGCACTTGACAGGATGCAGCACCTGCCATGAGGAGAACAACTGTGGGATTTCTACGACCCAGCCGCACCTATCGTCGCACCGCTAGTCAAAATTCCCGCAGGCGGAGACGCGTTTGAGCTCAAGCCCAATGTAATTGGGTTGATCAGCACTCATTTCTACGGGAACTCAAGGAAGGATCTGTTCCAGGACCTCAAGGAAGGATCCATTCCAGGACCTCAAGGACCTGACTCAACTCGCTGAAACGATTCGACCTAGGAATATTGATCTCGGGAGTGTTCTAATGAAGCTTTTCCCGTTCTCGCTGAGGGACAAAGCTTCATACTGGTTCAAGACTATTGGGAAGCCAATTAGAACCTGGCCGGAATTACGACGTGAATTCCTGCAAAAGTTCTTCCCAATCGGTTGAACAAACGCAATTGGACGCGCAATCACAACTTTCTCCCAGGGAGCTAGGGAGAAATTACACGAAGAATGGGACATATCTCACAACCTTCTCCGAAAATGCCCGCATCACGGTATACCCAGATGGAACTTAGCTCAGATTTTTTACCATGGGCTGGATGACACACATCGGTATCTAGCCGTTGCATCTAGTGGCAAGAATTTTCTTGCAAAAGATGAGAACAGTGCATTTGAGCTGTTCGAATCATTAGCGGAGAACTCAATGAATGCCGCATCTATGAACCAGTTCCAGTGGCCTGGTCAACAGTAGGTTGGTGTCCACGAGGCTCACACAAGTCTATTCGAGCCGACATGGATATTATCGTCAAGCTGCTGGATAGAATAAACTTAATCGAGAAGAAGATTGACCAGATTAGTCAGGGTCAACACGACTTGAGCTTTGCTACCTCATGACCCTCCTATGCACCCCGAGCCCCACCTACTCGAGTTAATCTACTCACTCGGGATGCACCTTCTCCGTATTTATGAGATCCCTCATATCAGGATCTCGTGAATAATCCATATCTGGCACCCTACGACCAGGGTTACGCACCACCCGCAGATTATAATGCGTACCCCCTTGACGGATATACGTCTCGAACATCTTCGGCCTACGAGGACGTCAGTGCTATCCAAGGATATGGGCGTAATAACCCGTATTCAGAGACGTATAACCCTGGTTGGCACCAGCATCCGAACTTCTAGTCTGGTAATTCACAGAGACCACATCAAGATCCACACTACCAGACCAGGCAATACGGGAATGCGCAAAACACGTATCCTAGGCAGCAGCCATTCCCGCCTCAGCAGCAGCAATCCTGCTCGTTATACCAGCCGCTGCACCAAGCTGCCAACCACCCTCTAAAGTGGGCTGACCCTTTGGAGGCGCTAAAAGAAAAGCTGCAAGAATCGATGAGGAAGTCTACACAAGATAGCTTGCAGATTATGAAGGCGATGGCTTATCAGATTCAGACCATACAGAACATGCAGAACCAGCTGTTGTAGGAGCATAGGACTTAGGGAGACTTGCCCTCCCAACCCGTCCCAAATCCTCGATATGTGCAGAACCAGGGTGCCCCGCCTAGGTTTCAGGCACCGCAGGGACAGGCACACTCCATACTATAAGCGCCTCCTACACCACCCAGTTACTCGCAGGGCCAGCCGCCTTTACAGAATCCCGTGTATTCTGCCCCATCCACTCCCCCACCACCTCATGGACAGCAAGCTGATGCACACGCTGTCTCATTGCGGAGCGGAAGGAAGACATTTGACCCACCACCTAGGCAGGCAGGTTCTGATTTTTCCCACCCTTCGCCACAGGTAGATTCGACTCGTTCATCATCTCAGGAGCCACCTATGGTAGATAAGGGTAAGAGGCCACTCAACCCTGAGATTCCCATCCCTTTTCCTGAGGCTCTAACATGAAATGCAGTACAGAAAAAGGACACATGGAATTTCGAGGACCTGAAATTGATGTTTAAGGAAGTACATATTTAGGTCCCCCTCCTCGAGGCTATCAATCACATTCCCACTGTCGCTAGGTTCTTCAAGGTCTATTGTACCCAGAAGCGACAACTGAGAATTGCACGACAGGCGGTGCTGTCGAAAGAAGCTAGCGCCGTGATTCTAGCTGACCTACCGCTGAAGAAGAAAGACCCTGGTACCCCACTCATATCCTACTTTTTGCAGGATTCTCCATTTGATCGGGCCCTTTTAGACTTGGGTTCATCCATCAACTTAACTCCCACCATCGTATTTGATCGATTTTGACTTGGGGAGTTGAAACCCACCTCGATTAAGATTTAGCTGGCTGACAAATTAGTTAAAACACCGAGGGGGGTGGTTAAGAATGTGATCGTGAAAGTCCATGGGTTCTGCTTTCCCGCAAATTTTTTCGTTCTCAATATGGAAGTTCCTCCTAATCTCCGAGATGCACTAATTATTTTGGGTCACCCATTTCTGGTGACAGCCCGAGCGAACATCGATTGTGCATCCGGGTGTATGGAGATTGCCCTAGGCAATGAGCGACTTCGACTAGACATATTCAAGGCAGCAAAGAATTTTGACTATGATCGAATAGAGGAGGATGGTGAAGATGAAGATTCGGCTTACTGTGGTAACATTAGGCTCCTTTGTGACGACCCAATGTCTCATTCGTCTACACTATCAGGGTTCTCGGACCTCGATCCACACGAGACTGAAACCACTATATTACACATGTCTCCTCGAGGATCTGACTGTTTGGGGTGTGCTTCTGACCATAGCACCCCTGAATCCAACTATCTTGATTCATATATTACTGAATCACCCCTGTTATTACAGGAAGACGTGACTACAGCCAACGGGTTTCCCGTTAATGTAGTCACAACCGATTATATCATGGGGAGCGAATCAGCAGGAATTCACGTGCACACGGATCACCAGATTCCCACCTTCGAGTTTGCTCCTCCCACTCCCATTTTTGACTCAGACCCACCCGTGATCAAATTGAAGCCTGTACCCACTCCACACTTTCTTATAACTAGACTTTTTGGAGTAGGGGTGCACAATCAACTGGTCCGCATCTCTGGACCACTGATTCTAGGAGCATACGAGCACATCTTTCTCTTAATTTTGACCGGCTCCTATGCAAGAATTGATACATCTGATTGAGTTTTCGCCCAGCTGGAGGCGTTAAACTCAGCATCTACCCCACATTCATCCATCACCTTATACATACTCGCTTTATACATAGCATATTTTTCTTGTATCATATTTCCTTTTTGTATATTGCACGCTAACAGGTTGGCCGGTGTTGAATGTATAGTTTTAGGAGGAATTCCAGGTGACTTCTACCCACTCATCCTCTGTCGAATTTATTTTCTTTTATACTCATGCATGAGGACATGCAAGAACTTAGGCATGGGAGGGTAGATATAGCAAAAATTGAAAAAAAATTTATGCCAACACTTAGGAAAACCTCGGAGCTGCATGTAAAATGTACTTTAGGACCCTAAATAAAAGAACAATTGACTCCACCTCCAATGCTCGCATTGGAGCTAGAAATCGTCCGCAACAGCCACTTCCGACTCACCCAGTCACCTATTGTTCTAAATTTAGGGTCAAGCTGATTGTAACCCTATACAGGAAATTCACGAAGTAAAAATTATATGAGGTTACATGTTTATAGCATATATACATATTGCATTCATGAATAAGATTATTTTATTAAGAGAATGCATTAGGGATTTTATCCGCTAGTTGATTCCTGTAATCTGGAATCCAGTACAACTTTTCTAACACACGTAGAATTTGCAATGGATTCATGGTGAAGGTTGATAAATGTCTTCAGTCTGTCAAGAAGAAGCAGTGCTTCTTGTCCTGAACCCCTGGACAGTGTTTTGGGAGTCAGGCAGATTTTCTTCAAAAAATCCACCAAATAGTGTGAGATGAGAGTAGAGTGTACTGGTGCTCTAAGATTAGTGCAAGGAATCTGGAATCCTAGATAATTAGGTGATGATACTTTGTGTTTAGACATAGTTTTCGCTCTCAGTTCCCGCGTATACATTTTTGTGTGAAATTGTGAGAGCCACCGAATAAGGCAAATACGTGGAGAGTGAGTTTTCATAAAATTTGGGCTAAGGTGGATGGTTACAACCATTCTCTATGGAATCCTCAACTAAAGGAGGGTATTGATGTCAAGGTCAGAAATACACCATCCTATCCGTCTTTCCCAGTGCCATGAATAGAAACTTCCACCAAATAAGCCACCCAATGTCTCTTGAGTACCACCAATCCCTAATAATGCCTCCTCAATAAAGTTCATGGATGTATGTTAGTTGTGTTATGTTGAAAAAAAAAAAAAGATGAAAAGAAATAAAAACTGAAAAAAATAGAAAAAGAAGAAAAAGCAAAGAAAAGAATGAATATTTAGTGTTTATTTCATCGAGCCAATACCACCAAATAAAATTTAGATCCACTAAATATGGCCCTAACCTATTTTTCTTATGTTTCTAACCGCCCAAATACTAGCTGAGGAATTCTGACTTAGTGTTAGGGTTATGAGAACTCAATTAAAGTGTTAATGCATAGTGAGACCACCAAATACAGGTCATATACGTGAATCTGGTGAAGTTGTGAGCTCTGCGAAAGAAAAGAAAAGGAAAAGAAAAAGAGTAAGAGAGAATGAATACAAAGGAATCAAAGAGAGCATAGTTTTTTTCGTCTTTCTCTAAGTTGAGTTACCTAGTAGTCCGGGAATCTAGATTCTGTAGTACTAGTCTCTATGTAGCACCAAGTGAGAGTGAGCCACAAAATCTATAATCTTAGCCCTCAAAGATTCTCTACCTAAGCCTAAAGCCAGGGTGGAATTCATAGAATATCTTGAATACCTCGAGGGAAGAAGTCCGCTTATCTCGCTAGAATTTTTACTTGGGATCAAGTACAAGCTTTAGAGGTGTATTAGTTTTCACTCGAATCCGTTGCAAATGCTACATAGCTGCACTTTCACGATTGTCTGGATTTCTAGAGCATAGGATGAAAACAAAAATGAGAAAAATCTCTATGCATACACCTGATAAAATAATCAGTCCCTTAAGGACCTTTACTGTAAATAATTTAGTCTTGCATTTGCTAGGGACTAGCAAGATTTAGCCATTTGGGTATGATTGCGCAACAATCATAGGTCTTAATTAACCTAGATTAGGCTAGAACTTAGCATAAGTTAAGGAAATTCATGCACGCATAAGCACTATCTGGATTTTTACTACTTTCCTTTAGCTATGCATAAAATAATGTTATAATGTGCTAATTAAGTGCATTATGTTGATTGCAGGCAATAAGTAGATCTGGAGTTGGATCTGGAGCAGGATCTAAAGCTGGGTCCGAAATAACGGGAGTCGCAACAGAGCTGGAGTAGAAGGCTTAGTTTAGATGTAGGAATAATAATGTAAGGGGGTTAAAAGTTTGCTATTCTATTAAGTAGGAATAAAGCAGTAAAATGTGAAGAGCTTAGGTCTATCCTAGCCTTAGGATAGCCTAGAGAATTCACCAAGTCTTAACCACCCTTAGATTAGGTCACAACACCCTAGGAAGCCCTAAAACCATAGTTTCAACCCTTATCTGGATGTCCAGATAAGTTATAGGATGTCCAGGACCCTTAGCCATCTCCCACACACCTCAAACCCACTTCTGCAGTGTTATTGGACGTCTAGACACTTTGTCAGACGTCCAATTTCTGTAGAATACCCAAAACAGAACCCAAAATCCCTCCTGACTCTAATTGGACATCCAGACAACAAGTCAGGACTTCTAATTTTTGAGTATAAGACGTCTGACACTATTATTAGATGTCTGATACTGCTCTCCAATTCCTGTTTTGAGATTTAAGCTTTGATCTTGGATCTCTAGGTCCCTAAACCCAATTCCAACCCCATAGGAACCTAAATTAAGGTGCCCTAACCCTAGTACATTACCTCTAGACCTCCCTAAGGACCTAATTATGTCCTCACTAAACCTAATTGACTTGGATCTAAGTCAATTCCATCAGTCTATTCAATTGGACTCATTGAGTCCAATTGAGCCCTGATCTCAACACACACTGTCCAATTGAACTCAGTGAGAGTCCAATTGACCTAGATCTAAATTAATTGAGTTGTTTTACTCTCAATTAAGTTTCCACACACTCAATTAAACTTGTATTAATTTTAATTACACTTTATCTTAGTGAATTAGGGTTTATAACCCTAATTTGAGACCTACCTTGACCTAAACACACTAGAACCTAACCTAATCAACCTAGCCACCTAGGTTTCGACCCACATACACCCACACACACCAACACACACCATCCACATGAAAATATCTAGACTAGAGTTCTCTAGAACTCTCTACCATGTGTTGTTGCCTTGGTTGCCAAAATTAGCAACCAAGAGCCATTCAATTTTTAGATCCACATTTGGTGGATCTAAAAACCACCATCCACCCTCTCTCTCTCACTCTCCCACGAGCTCCCACCATAAGCCTCTCTAGAGAATTCCATAATTCTCTAGAGAGCTTCCCTTAGGTCTATAAAAATACCTAAGGGGTGGCCATTTGCACCCATTCACTTTCTTGGCATTCATTCCACTTAGGCTAGCCACTCCCATCTCCACTCCACCTCCACGAGTTGAGCACCACCATGGAGGCCACCATCTCCACACAAGGAATGTAGATCGGCTCCCCAATCTCTCTCCAAGGGCCGACCTAAGCTCCATTGGCCGCCCCTCCTTCTCTCAGCCACTCAAAGGCCATCGGAGACCACCTCTGAATGCCTTCCCTTCTGCTAGATTAGTAGCTTAGCTCTTCGTATATTTACTTCTTTTATTTACTACTTAGTAGTGTAGTCTTACTTCTCCCCCAATGATGCATGCGAAATCCCCCCATCGATTCTTGTATGCAATCTTGTTTTGGTAGCTAGGTTTAATTTTTAAGCATTTATGTATAAGCTTTCCTCTAGATTTCCTTGTTCAACAACTCTCCAATGATGAATGAAATTGCATTTATATATATATATACTCTTTGTGTTTGAAATCACCGCGAGCTTAGTAATTATCGTATTTGCGTGATTTAAGTGCCTATTCTTTAACTGTCTATATATTACACACCAGCATGTCGTTTCCTGAGGATATTGAAAATCTGATAATAGATGCTTTCTCCATAACTAGCCACCACCTCACTAGAATCGTGCGCACAGAAACTCACCCGTTCATTTTCATGATTTACTTGACGCATGCGCATGTGATCCGAGTTAATAACAGGAGCGGTGAAGTCTTAGTTAGGAGATTGGAAACTGGCGTGCATCTTTAAACAAAGTAGAGCGGCTAAAGAAAAGATCGATTTCAAAAGCGAAAACAACGCCCCCCAGAGACGAATGACCGAGACACAAAGTCTCGTTATTTTTATAAAATAATATCTTTGTTGGATCGTACTTCGCGACTATACTATGATGCATTTCTTTCATATCAAAACACGCATTACGATTAGGCCAACAATAATCTATGTGTCAATCATTAAGGGGGAGATCTTGTTAGCTATATTTCCTTTAGAAAGGGGGAGAAAAATAATAGCTATCTTGTTGTTACAAAGAGGGGGAGGACATTACTCTTGTTAAAAGAAATTCAACCCAATTATAGAAGAGCATGTTTTAAGGGGGAGACATAGGATAATTAAAATTGATAAAAACCTTTTGATAATGTCAGAAAAGGGGAGGATTCTATGCATTATTATTTTTTATTTTGTCATCATCAAAAAGGGGGAGATTGTTGGTGTTAGAGCACCACGATCGTTTATTTTGATGATTACAAAACACGTGTCTTTTAACATTTGCTTTTGAGTCCTAGTTTTCAGGTCAAATTGCAAATGGAGACAGGTGTTTAGACGGAGTTCTAGCTCGCATCCATGGCGGATTGGAGGAGCTGGACAAAGGCAAAGGAGCTTTGCGAGGAGCGAAAGCTTGAAGATGGAAGGACAAGAAGAATAGGATAGATTTCTGTTTATCTTTTTGTATGTACTTTTGTCTTTATATCCTTTCTCTTTTTGTTTCTTAGAATATTTGTTAAAGAGCCTCAAAAAATCCTTAAAGTAGTCCTAGGAACACCTACACTACCCTAAGATACTTAGGTTTTCTATAGAGAACTTAGAAAACCAAAATAGGGATCAGACAACCTTTTCAGACGTCTAATCTGAATTTCAGACATCTGATAAAAACTTTTAAGATGTCTGACTGTTGAATCAGACGTCCGATTATTTAGGCTGGACTTAGTTTGTTCTATCTAATGAAATCAAACGTCCAGACCTTAGTCCAGACATCTTAGGAGACGTCTGATGCCTTTGCCAGACGTCAAATTAGTGGACCGTTGGCTTCCTTAGCAAACGTTGAGGGAATGACTGTTAGCCTTGTATCAGACGTCCGTAGAGGACCCCAGACGTCTAATACATGGCCATTTTACCTCGACTAATCCAAAATCTTCCTTCAGAGATTTTATAGCTGTCAGACTCGTTGGGAATCCATTTCCAAAGAACAAATAGGTTTCCAGACATCCAGACCTTGTGCCAGACGTCCTGTGTGTTGTCTGATGGACTTTCACTAGAACCCTGTTTAGGTCTGATTCAAGTCAGGAAGGAAACCTGCTTAAAATCAGATGTCTGACTTAGTTCTCAGATGTCTTAAATGGGTTTTCCAGATGTTTGATGCCAGGACCAGACGTCTAATGACCCTGTTAGAATCATGATTATTTCTGATTACGGCCTGATTCTCTTTGGCTTTGCACCCAACGGCTATGGAAGCCTTCTAAGGCCTTGCAAAGCCTTCCTAGACCCTCTATAAATAAAGGAGGACCCCTTGGCTTGAGAGACACACCAAGTACAAGCATTTCCACATCTTTGTGTCAAATTGATCTCTAGAAGAAGCTCTAGCCCTCAAGTCTTAGTTCACCTTCCAGAGAGCTTCAATCCAATTGCGCACCCACTCTCCCGCCGTAGTTCACGAGAGCGTCGTTGTACCATTGCATAGTTCACGCATCCGCGTCGTTGACGCACTTCCACCAAAGGGAAGTTTCCTAACTCCTATAGAAGCTAGGTGTTAATATTTGTGGCTCTATAGGATTCTTGTACTTTTATTGTTCTTTGGTTTGAGTATTCGCTTTGAGAATTCTCATCTCCATTGAGGGACAAAATCCTCCTTGTGAAGAGGAGGGGTTGAGGAACGCTACGCTCGCACTTGTAGCGTGGTTGTACTTGAGGTTGAACTACCCTCGTTGAAGTAGTTCGTATAGTGGATTTGATCGACTAGATCGATCAGAAAATCCTAACTCGAGAGGGTTAGGTCGTGGTTTTCACCCGGGTTGGGTTTCCACCTAAACATACTTGTGCCTAATTGTGTGATTGCTATTTTTGTGAGATTGTCTATTTTAATTCCGCATTTTTTACGTCACGCTGATCTCACACCCTCCAAGTGGGAAATTACACATAGGACTCAGGGAGCCTTGCCCTCTCAACCCGTCCTGAACCCTCAGTTTGTGCAGAACCAAGGCGCCCTGCCTTGGTTTCAGGCACCACAAGGACAGGCACACGCCATATTACTGGCGCCTCCTGCACCAACTGGTTATGCTCAAGGCTAGCAACCTTTGATGCAGAACCCCGCATACTCTTCCCATTCCACTCCCCCACCACCTCATGGATAGCAAGCCGATGCAAATGCTGTCTCATTGAGGAGTGGAAGGAAGACATTCGACCCACCACATAGGCAGGTGGGTCTTGGTTTTTCTCACCCTTCACCGTAGGCAAGTTCGACTCCTTCTTCATCTCAGGAGCCACCTTTGGTAGATAAGGGTAAGAGGCCACTTGACCCTGAGATTTCCATCCCTTTTCCCGAGTCTTTGACGCGAAATGTAGTACGGAATAGGGACACGTGGAATTTTGAGGACCTGAAGTTAATGTTCAAGGAAGTACATATTCAGGTCCCCCTCCTCGAGGCAATTGATCACATCCCTGCTGTCGCTAGGTTCTTCAAGGACTATTGTACCCCGAAGCGACAGCCTAGAATTGGACGACAGGCACTACTATCAAAAGAAGCTAGCACCGTGATTCTAGCTGACTTACCACCGAAAAAGAAAGACCTTGGTACCCCATTCATATCCTACTTCTTACATAATTCTCCATTTGATCGGGCCCTTCTAGATTTGGGTTCGTCCATAAACCTAACTCCTACTGCCATATTTGATCGATTTCGATTTGGGGAGTTAAAGCCTACCTCGGTCACTATTTAGTTGACTGATAGATCAGTAAAAACACCGAGGGGGATGGTTGAGAACATGATCATAAAAGTCCACAGATTCTGCTTTCCCATAGACTTTTTCGTTCTCGATATGGAGGTTCCTCCTAATCTTCGAGATGCACCAATCATTTTGGGTTTCCCATTTCTAGCGACAGCCCAAGCAAACATTGATTGTGCATCCGGGTGTATGGAGATAGCCCTAGGTAGTGAGCGACTTTGACTTGACATATTCAAGGCAGCAAAGAATTTTGACTATGATCGCATAGAGGAGGATGGTGAAGACGAAGAGTCAGCATACTGTGGTAACATTGGGCTCCTTTGTGACGACCCAATGTCTCATTCATTTGCACTATCAAGGTTCTTAGCCTCGATCCACACGAGACTGAGACCACTGCACTACACATATCTCCCTGAGGATTTGATTGTTTAGGGTGTGTTTTTGACCACAGCACTCCTGAATCTAGTTATTCTGATCCACACGCTATTGAATTGCCCCTGTTGTTACAAGAAGACATGACCATAGCTAACGGGTTTCCTATTAACACAGTCACAACCGACTATCTCACAGGTAGCAAATCAGAGAGAATTCACACACATCTGGATTATCAGATTTCCACCTTCGAATCTGCTCCTCCTATTCCCATCTCTAACTCTGACCCACCCGTGATTGAATTGAAGCCCTTACCTAACTCACTTAAGTATGTGTTCTTGGGCGAAAGTGAGACATACCCGGTCATTATTAGTGCCCACTTAACCCAAGAACGGGAGTATCAATTGATTTCTACGCTACAAGACCATAGGGTAGCTATAAGGTGGAGCATTGCTGATCTCCGCGATATTCGCCCCTCGTATTGCACTCATCACATTTACACGGATAAAGGGGTGAAACCTTCGAGACAATCTCAAAGACGACTAAACCCGAATATGCTAGAGGTTGTTAAGAAGGAGATCATTAAATGGCTGGATGCAGGTATTGTATACCCAATCTCTGATAGCCAATGGGTGAGTCCGATCCAGATAGTGCCCAAGAAAGCAAAAATCACCGTAGTGAAAAATGATAAAGGTGAATCCATCCCGACCCACACTGCGACATCTTGGAGGGTCTGCATCAACTATAGGAAACTGAACATGGCTACCCAGAAGGATCACTTTCCTTTTCCTTTCATTGATCAGATCTTGGAACAGTTAGTCGGACGTAGTTTCTTTTGCTTTCTAGATGGATACTCCGAGTATAATCAAGTAGCGATTAGCCTGGAAGATCAAGACAAGACCACATTCACATGCCCCTTTGGAACATTCACTTTCAAGCAGATGCCCTTTGGCCTCTACAACGCACCAGCAACATTTCAGCATTGTATGATGGCCATCTTTTCTGACATGATTGGGGACTATGTGGAGGTGTTCATGGATGACTTCTCCATTTTCGGAGATGATTTCGCATCTTGTCTTGATAACCTCACCAAAATCCTGAAACAGTGTATTGAGGTAAACCTAGTACCATCCAGGGAGAAAAGCCATTTCATGGTGAGGGATGGCATAGCACTAGGGCACAAGATCTCTAAAAATGGACTTGAGGTCGATCAAGATAAATCTGAGATTATTTCCCACTTATCCCCACCTAGCTCGGTCAAGCAGATTAGATCATTCTTGGGTCACGTCAGCTTCTATCAAAAATTTATACGCGATTTCTCGAAAATTGCACGACCTTTGACGAATCTCCTTGTTGCCGATGCCCCATTCAAATTTGACACCTCGTGTCTCAGTGCCTTCGAGACTTTATGAAGCGCTGTCACTGATTCCACAATTCTCCAACCACCCAATTGGTTGCTTAATTTTGAGATGATGTGCGACGCTTCTGATTTCACCGTCGGTGCTATTTTTGGCCAGCGTCGGGAGAAAAAACCTTTTGTCATATACTATGCTAGCAAGATGAGAATGAGGCTCAGCACAATTATACTGTCACCAAAAAAGAATTGCTAGCAGTAGTATTCGGGTTGGAGAAATTCAGATCTTATTTATTAGGGTCCAAGTTATCATCTTCACTGACCACTCCGCCCTCCAGCATTTGTTGGAAAAGAAGGATGCTAAACCCCGGCTCATCAGATGGATCCTTCTATTGCAAGAATTTGATATTGAAATCCGTGACAAAGCCGGAAAGCAGAATGTTGTGGCGGATCACCTATCCAGACTAGACCCAGCCCACATTCCTTATTCCCTGCCTATCCACGACCAATTTTCAAATAAATCCCTTTTGGCAGTTCACTCTGTCGAGTTCCCCTGGTACACGGATATTGTAAACTATCTTGCCGCAGGCAAGATTCTAGAGAACCTATCCAAGGACCAGAAACTCAAATTTACTGCGGAGGCCAAATTCTACCTCTGAGATGACCCACTGCTCTTCCGCATTGGAGAGAATCAGATTATTTGAAGATGCATCCCATATTCTGAGATCCCCAGTGTGTTATCTTTTTGCCACAATGATGCTTGTGGTGGTCATTTCTCGAGACGGAAAACCGCTGCAAAAATTTTGCAGTCGGGATTTTTCTGGCCAACTATTTTCAGAGATACACACGAATACACCCAGCACTGTAAACGATGCCATTCGGTTGGTTCTATGACTAGGAGAGACATGATGCCACTCCAGCCCATCATGGTTGTAGAAGTGTTCAACGTCTGGGGCATCGATTTTATGGGCCCTTTTCCAAACTCACATGGCTTTGAGTACTTATTACTAGCCGTTGACTATGTCTCGAAGTGGGTCGAGGCCATCCCGGCGAGACGGGTTGATCATAAGACCGTCATTTCTTTCGTACGGCAATACATCTTCGTGAGATTCGGAATACCCCACACTCTGATTAGCGACGGGGGAAGCCACTTCATCCACACCCACTTCAGGTCATTATTAAAGAAATACGGGGTACATCACCGTATAGCCACCCCGTATCACCCTCAGACCAATGGGTAGGCTGAAGTGTCTAACAGTCAGATCAAGCTGATTCTCCAGAAGACGGTTAGACCAGACAGAAAGGACTGGTCCGATAAATTAGTTGATGCACTCTAGGTATATCGGACAGCGTACAAGGCCCCACTTGGAATGTCACCATATCGTATGGTATATGGCAAGGCCTGTCACCTTTCTGTAGAGCTGGAACACCGTGCCTTTTGGGCGGTGCGAAAATGTAACCTTGACCTCAATGTAGGAGGTCAAGAACAAAAACTCCAGCTCAGCGAATTAGAAGAGATCTAGCAGGAGGCCTATGAGAATGCATTGCTATACAAGGACAAGACCAAGGCCTTTCATGATCGCCACATCCGGAGAAAAGCATTCACGTCAAACCAGCAAGTCTAGTTGTTTGATTTGCGACTAAAACTCTTTTCAGGGAAGCTTAAGTCCAAGTGGACTGGCCCATATGTTGTGATTCACCCATATCCTAATGGGGTAGTCCAAATCAGGGACCCGAAATCTGGGCATGTATCTACGGTAAATGGCCAGTGCCTCAAGCTATTCACGGCCCAGGAACCTCCTCCAGTTGACGAACTCATTCATCTTATTGAGGATATCTGAGTAAGTTCTCGCCCAGCTAGAGGCGTTAAACTCAGCACATATAGATAACATATCCCACATTCTACCATCATCTATACATAACCATTTTTATACATAGCATATTTTTCTTTTAAGCATATTTCTTTGGCATATTGCATATTGTCAGGTTGGCCGATGCTGAAAGTTAAAATTTCAGGAGCAATTTCAGGTGATTTCTACCCATTTACTCCGAGCTATACTTATGTTCTTTTATATTCATGCAAGAGGACATGCAAGAACTTAGGCATGGGGGGGTAGATACGACAAAACTGAAAATTTTTATGCCAACATTTAGGAAAACCTCGGAGTTGCATGTCAAACGTACTTTAGGATCCTAAATGAAAGAACAACTGACTCCACCTCCAATGCTCGCATTGGAGCTAAAAATCATTTGCAACAGCCAGTTCTGACTCACCCACTCACCTTTTCTTCTAAATTTAGGGTCAAACTAAATGTAACCCAATAAGGGAAATTTCATGAAGTACAAATATAAGAGGTTACTTGTTTATAGCATATATATGTTGGTGCTAGAGCACCACGATCATTTGTTTTGATGATAACAAAACACGCGTCATTTAACATTTGCACTTGGAGTCTTAGATTTCAGGTCAAATTGCAAATGTAGATGTGATTAGATGGAATTCGAGCTCGTATCCAGGACGGATTGGAGGAGCTTGATGGAGAACAGAGAAGATTCACGAGGAGCGATAGATTGAAGATGGACAAGAAGAATAGGATAGAAA
Source organism: Thalassia testudinum (assembly GCA_037157565.1). NCBI lineage: Eukaryota > Viridiplantae > Streptophyta > Magnoliopsida > Alismatales > Hydrocharitaceae > Thalassia > Thalassia testudinum. Next base: position 5,205,252 of record JAZHRO010000080.1, read on the forward strand.
TCTGTTTATTTCTTTCATGTACTTTTATCTTTATTTCCTTGCTCTTTTTGTTCCTTAGAATATCATGTTAAAGACCCTCAAAGTATCCTAACAGTAGTCCTAGGAACACCTGCACAACCCTAGGACACTCAGGTTTTCTGTGGAGAACTTAGAAAACCAATATAGGGTTCAAACAGCTGTTCCAGACGTCTAATTCCAAAATCAAACGTCTAATTCCAAAATCAGACGCCTGATAATATATTTTAAGACGTCTGACTGTTGATTCAGACGTCTGATAACATTTAGGCTAGACTTGTTAGTTCTATCTGATGAAATCTGACGTCCAGACCTTAGACCAGACGTCTTAGAAGACATCTGATGACTTTGCCAGACGTCCAATTAGTGGACCGTTGGCTGGCTTAACAAACACTCAAGGAGATGACCGTTAGAAACTTATCAGACGTCCTTAAGCCTTTCCAGATGTCTGATAGATTACCGTTTTGCCTCGGCTGACCCAAAATCTCTTCTTAGAGATTTTCTAGCCGTTGCACTCTCTTGGAAATCCATTCCCATGAAAAAGTAGGTTTCCAGACATCCAGACATAGTGCCATACGTCCTGTATGTCGTCTGACGGACTTGCACTAGAACCCTGTTTAGATCTGATTCAAGTCAGAAAGAAACTCGCATAAAATCAGCCGTCTGACCTTATTTTCAGACGTCTTAAACTGGCTTCCCAGACGTCTGATTCCAGGATCAGACGTCTGATAACCCTGTCAGTGCAATCATTGTTCCTGATTTCGGCCTGATTCTCTTGGGCTTTGCTCCTAACGGCTATGGAAACTTTCGAAAGCCTTCCAAAGCCTTCCTAAGGCCTCTATAAATAGAGAGGAACCTCTTGCACATTAAGACACACCAAAAGACACCTAGATACACTTTCACACTCTTTTGTGTCCAAGAGAAGCCCTTGCTCTCCAAGCTTAAGCTCTACATCTTGAGAGCATCAAGTCTTTGCGCACCCGCTCTCCCGCCGTAGCTCACGAGAGCGACGTTGCACCGTCGGGTGGCTCACGCACTCGTGTCATTGATTCAACGCACTCCTTGCAAAGGGGAGTTTCCTAATTCCTATAGAAGCTAGGTTTAAATCTTTGTTGGCTCTATAGGACTATATTTGTTATTTTATCTTTGTTATTTGGTTAGGTATTCGCTTTGCGAATTCCCGTCTCCTTCGTGGGACAAAATCCTTCTCGTGAAGAGAAGGGGTTGAGGAACGCTACCCTCGCACTTGTAGCGTAGTTGTAATTGAAGTTGAATCACCCTCGTTTAAGTGATTCGTTTAGTGGATTTGATCAACTTGGTTGATCGGAAAATCCTAACTCGAGAGGGTTAGGTGGTGGTTTTCACCCGGTTTGGGTTTCCACCTAAAAATTATTGTGTACATTGTGTGATTAATTTTTTGTGAGATTGTTTATTTTATATTCCGTAATTTATTACGTCACCCCCTCCTCGTAGGGCGAATCCACAATATACATAGTGCATCCATGAATAAGATTATCTTATTAAGAGAATGCATTAGGGATTTTATCCTCTAGTTGATTCTTGTAATCTGAAATCCAGTACAATTTTTCACACACACATAGAATTTGCAATGGATTCATGGTGAAGGCTGATAAACGTCTTTAGTCTGTCGAGAAGAAGCAGTGCTTCTTCTCCTGAACCCCTGGACAGTGTTTTGGGAGTCAGGTAGATTTTCCTCCAAAAATCCACCAAATAGTGTGAGATGAGAGTAGAGTGTACTGGTGCTCTAAGATTAGTGCAAGGAATCTGGAATCCTAGATAATTAGGTGATGATACTCAGAGATAAGGAATAGTTTTCGCTCTCTGTTCCTACGTATACATTTTGCGTGAATTTTGAGAGTCACCAAATAAGGCAAATACGTGGAGAGAGAGTTTTCATAAAACTATGGCTAAGGTGGATGGTTACGACCATTCTTTACGGAATCCTCGACTGAAGGAGGGTATTGATGTCAAGGTCAGAAATACACCGTCCTATCCGTCTCTCCCGATGCCATGAGTAGGCACTTCCACCAAATAAGCCACCCAATGTCTCTTAAGTACCACCAATCCCTAATAATGCCTCTTCAATAAAATTCATGAATGTGTATCTAGATTGTGTTGAGTTAGAAAAATTATATATGAAAAAAAAAGAATGAAAAAATGAGAAAAAGAAAAAAAATGAAAAATGAGAAAATGAGAAAAAGGAAAAAAGAAAAAAAAGAGAAAAAAAAGGAAAGGAAAAAAAGAGAGAAGAAAAGAGCAAAAAAAGAGTTTGTGAATATTTAGTATTTATTTCATTTGCATTGAGGCAATACCACCAAATAAATTTGAGATCCACCAAATATGACCTTAACCCACCTTTCTGGTGTTTCTAACCGCCTAAATACCAACTGAGGAATTCTGACTTAGTGTTAGAGTTATGGGAACTCAATTAAAGTGTTAATGCCAAGTAAGACCACCAAATACGGATCATACATGAGAATCTGGTGAGATTGTGAGCTCTAAGAAAAAAAAAATAGAGAGCGAAAGAGAGAACGAATACAAAGGAACCAGAAAAGAGCATAGTTTTTCTCGTCTTTCTCTGAATTGAGTTACGTAATAATTTGGGAATATAGATTCTATAGTACTAACCTCTATGTAGCACCAATCGAGAGTGAGCCACCAAATATATAATCTTTTCCCTCTAAGATTCTCTACTTAAGCTTAAAGCGAGGGTGGAATTCGTAGAATATCTTGAATACCCTGAAGGAAGAAGTCCGCCTATCCCGCTAGAATTTTTACTAGGGGTCAAGTACAGGCTTTAGAGGTGAATTAGTTTTTCACTTGAATCCGTTGCAAAAGCTACATAGCTACACTTTTACATTTGTTTGGATTTCTAGATCATAGAATGAAAACAAAAAGGAGAAAAATCTCTAGGCATACACTTGATAAAATAATCAATCCCTTAAGGACCCTTCTGTGAATAATTTAGTCTCGCATTTGCTAGGGACTAGCAAGATTTAGGCATGGGGGTATGATTGCGCAGCAATCATTGGTCTTAATTGACCTAAATTAAGCTAGAACTTAGCATAAGTTAGGGTAATTCATGCATGCATAAGCATTACTAGCACCTTTACTGCTTTCTTTTATCTATGCATAAAATAATGCTATAATGTACTAATTAGGTGCATTATGTCAATTGCAGGTAATAAGCTGATCAGAAGCTAGATCTGAAGCTGGATCTAAAGCTGGATCTGAAGAATAAAAAATAACTCGTGTTGCAGTAGAGTTGGAGTAGAGGACCTAGAATAAGATGTAGTAGACAATAATGTAAGGGGTTGAGGTATGATATTCTATTTAAGTAGGAATAAAGTAGTAAATTATGAAGAACTTAGGACCATCTTAGCCCTAGGATTGCCTAGAAGCTTCCCCAAGCCTTAGCCACCCTTAGATTAGGTCACCACACCCTAGGAAACCTTAAAACCATAATTCTAGCCTCTATTTGGACGTCCAAATAAGTTATAAGACATCTAGAACCCTTAGCCAACTCTTGCACACCTTAAACCCACTTCTGCAATATTATTGGACGTCCAGACACTTGATCAGACGTCCAATTTCTACAGAATACCTAAGACAGAACCTAGAAACCCTCCTGACTCTTATTGGACGTCCAGACAACAAGTCTGGACTTCTGATTTTTTACTATAAGACATCTGACACTATTATTGGATGTCCAGAACTGCCCTCTCGACCTTGTTTTGAGATTCAAGCCTTGATCTTGGATCTCTAGGTCCCTAAACCCAATTCCAACCCCATAGGAACCTAAATTAAGGTGCCTTAACCCTAGTACATCACCTCTAGACCTCCCTAAGGACCTAATTAGGTCCTCACTAAACCTAATTGACTTGGATCTTAGTCAATTCCAATAACCTATTCAATTGGACTCATTGAGTCCAATTTAGCCCTAATCTCAGTACACACTATCCAATTGGACTCAGTGAGAGCCCAATTGACCTAGACCAGACTTAATTGAGCTATTTTACTCTCAATTAAGTTTTCACACACCCAATTAAACTTATATTAAGTTTAATTGAACTTTACCTTAGTGAATTAGGGTTTACAACCCTAATTTGAGACCTACCGTGACCTAAACTCACTAGAACCTAACCTAATCAACCTAGCCACCTAGGTTTCAACCCACACACACCCACACACACCATCCACAACAAAATACCTAGCCTAAAGTTCTCTAGAACTCTCTACCATGTGTTGTTGCCTTGGTTGCTAAAATTAGCAATCAAGAGCCATTCAATTTTTAGATCTACATTTGGTGGATCTAAAAACCACCATCCATCCTCTCTCTCACTCTCCCACGAGCTCCCACCATAGGCCTCTCTAGAGATTTCCATAATTCTCTAGAAAGCTTCCCTTAGGTCTATAAAAAGACCTAAGAGGTTGGCCATTTGCACCCATCCACTCTTAGTTCCATTTAGCTTAGTTTCATTCCACATCCACTCCACCTCCATGTCCACGAGTAGCTTCACCATGGCCACCACCACCTCCACTCCAAGATGCTAGATTACCTCTCCAACCTCACTCCAAGGGCCGGCCTAAGCACCATTGGCCACCCCTCCTCCTCTCAACCATTCAAAGGCCATTGGAGCCCACCTCCGAATGCCCTTATTTCTGCTAAATTAGTAGCTTAGTTCTTCTTAGATTTACATGCTTTATTTACTGCTTAATAGTATAGTTTCTTACTTCTCCCCCAATGATGCATGCAAAATCCCCCCATAGATTCATGTATGCAGTCATTTTCTGGTAGCGAGTAGTTTTATTTCCCTGTACAAGCATTCCTTTACTTGTGCTCTGCAACTCTGATATCATCATCATCTTTTATATATACAAATATATATGTTAAAAATCACCATGTGCTTAATTATCATCTTTTGGTCTGATTGAAGTTGCATGTTTTAATTACTATCTTTTGGCAACTAGCATGTCGTACATCAATACGTAAATCACCATAAATCGGCATGAGATTTTAAGCAAGTAGAGTGAAAGAGATCGATTTCAAATCTGCATTTCCATAAATGCCTCCCAAAGACGAACGACCAGGACTCCAAGTCTCGTTATCTTTATAAATATTTTTACTGATCGTATTGCGCACTATACTACGACGAGATCTTTCTTATCAAAAATGCGCTTTACGAGCCACAACACGCCTTCCTCGATGTCGATAGCTCTCCTCCGGCCTGCTCACGTCAAATTACCACCACCATCACCTCTGCCAAGCACGAGCGAAGCTCGTCGACTCCTCGGCTTGAAGCTTTGAACTTTCTAGCACCAAGTCACCATTGTCGGCTGCCATCATCTTCTTTGACCTCCATCGTTGGCCACCCACCTTCATTAGGTTGATGAATGCTGTGGCATCTACTATTTTAGACGGAGATGAATCGTAGCATTCTACTGCATTAAAAAGGCCTTAGGTTCGACCATGCTTCCCCGATTCCTCTGAAAAAAAATCGACATGGATCTAGAGAGTGATGTGTGCCGTGGCATGTGCCATTTTAGACAAAGATGAATGACAGTGATCTACTGCGTTGAGAAGATCGTAGCCCGTAGGTTCTATCATCCTTCCCTAATTTACAAAAAAAAAGAAAAAATAGTTCTCAACGTCAAAACTCATCCCTATGTAATGATTCCAACTTGGGTATTAGTATATACAAGGGCTTTTCCATGACCGAATCTACACACATGACCCCCTATAAAAGGCCACCGTATTGGGGAAGCTCAGGTCTTTTACGACGTTGCTATCCACCACCACAGTCCAGCCCCGAGAGACATTGCCGGTACATGTCTTTGCTCCACTCAGCGCATAATTCTCAGCACATGGGTGTATGGCACACGACCTTGCACACATCGACCGCTAACTTTTCTCACTCCCCTCCATCGAGCTCCAACACCATACAATAATCACTCCCCTTAGCATAGCTCTTAGCACATGGGTGTGTGGCATACGTTCTCGCACACATCAACTACTAACCCGTTCCTCTCCCCTCCACCAAGCTTCAACACTATACGACACTTGCCCCCCTTGGGACACCTAAAAAAAAATTAAACCCAATTGACATACAAATACAATAAATCATATCCCACATTCAGCACAGCACATATGGACGCACATGGTCACATAAAACACCATTTAAACGAAAAAAATGGAAACTTCATAATCTGGGAAATGAGTGAAATATAAAGATCGTACATACACACGTACAAATATAAAACACATGAAGTAGCACACACACCCACCCCACAAGAGCCTCTAAGATCACAACGTAGGTAAATACAAATGAATATAAAAATTGTATATATAGAGGGAGCAGGACACTAGCAAGCACACACCCACCATATGTTTTCACAGCATCGTCACAGGTCACAACACTGGTACAGGGACGTCCATCCATTCCCAGTGCTAGCAGCTGCAAGACTCCATCCCCTCCACCTTGGAGGAAGCCGCACATATTACCGCACATAGCAGCATGAGCAACAGCACAAGTGGAGGGACATGCAAAGGGATGGAGGGATACGCCAAGCGGAGGGACATGCCAGGCAAAGGAGCACAACTTTTGAACAGTAAACCTCACGTTTCGAGCACGTGCATACATTCATGCCGAGATATATTGGACTGCATGCCTCACTGCACAAACCATGAAGTTCAAACTAGAGTTTACATTCAAAGGCAGCACGACAATTCCACCAGCAGTATGCAGGTCTGTTAATGGAGTTAAGCTCACATCACCGCACACATGTAAACGCATCGCCACAAGTTATCGCACACATAGAAGGTAGACACCAAAACACAGCTAAGGAAGCAATCAAAACAACTAAGCAGCCCACCAGATGTATCCCACAGCACAAACGGCGGGAAAGTTCCCCCCGCACCTACTGAAATAACGAAGCAGCACAAGATTTTTTAATTTCGAATGGATAATATACATCCAGAAACCTTAAGTTTCTTATCACGTGCACCTTTAACGCACCCTAACCCGATCACGTAGACCTTTAACCTGCCCCCATTCACTGATCGCAACACAATATTTACACCTACAACATCACTCCATCGACCACATGCATCTCATGAATGTAAGATGCGTCAATTGAGCAGTCAAAATGAGCTTCTCTTTTCCATCTTTCTTCGATCTTATGCCCCCCAACACGCACCTGTAGTACGTGACGTGATCAGGCGGAACTGCAGGCTTTTAAATATTATAAATAGAAAATAAATAATGACCATCAGGCCCCGACATCCATAATACCGCTGTCGCCAACTGAAAATCACATGCCCCGATATTTTAATATCCCAATCCCAACATCCATAATACCCCAATCACCACCTGAAAGGCGCGGGCTTTCCCCGTGATAGTCATCATTATCACCACCATACGTTATTCCGCCCCTAGAAAAAGCAGCCTTTTAAAGCTTAACCCCAACAAAGCAAAAGCGAGTTGAGGGAAGACAATGGACGTCTCTCACCGCCATCCATCGCCCGTGCAAAACCCTCCCTTTTATTTTTTTATTTTATGATTTATCCCCCTTCATTTTTGCCGATCGACTAATTTTTTTAAGTTAATACATTGCCATTACTTGAAAAAAAATAAAACCCTCCCTTTTTTCTTTTTTTTCGCCTGCTCCCTCTCTCCCTCCTTCCATCCAAAGTCCTTCCGACGCAAAGGCCTCTCCTTCCCCTCCTTCTCATCTTTGCCCGTTGTCCCCTCTACCCTTTCTCCCTTCCCAAGGCCCAAATAGGCATCTTGCTTTACTAGACCGACCGACGAGGACTTTTGATCCGCGAAAAAGAGGTACCAATGTCAACTCCAACTCCACTATATTAGAAAGAAAAATGGGAAATATATCTCTTTCCACGACATATTCCACGCTCCCGAGACGTAATGGGCTTCACGTGTTTTTCACGTGAGTGGAGATGCAACGTCGTGTGCTTTTCACATAACGGGCTCATCCTCCATTTCGTGTGTTGTGATGCTGTCGTCATTGCCTTCACCATGCCTACAACTCCATTGAGCACTTTATCTACACCTATGCTTCCCACACCGAAGCTTACGTCATTGAGGTCCCCCTCCCATTCCCCGTCTCCTCCCCTGCAGTGGTCGTTGCCAAGTTCCGTAGGGATGTGCGAGGTAGCTAACGGAGGCCGTGGAGTTCGCCGCACAGGTGCCTGTGACTGGAGAGGCGGAGGTGGAGCTGAGGTTGTGCGCTTGGGAGCTGGAGGAGGTGTGTCGACCTCCCCCTCGATGCAACCACCTCCTGCGACCTCTTCAACCACTTCGCACAGGTGAGTGCTGCACGTAAGGTCGGTGGCTGAATGTTGCACGCTAGTGAGGGAGCAGTGGTGTGCGTGTGGCTGTGGGAGGTGCTCTCCGGAGAATGTACACCAGGTGCTCAATAAATGCCAAGGAGGAAGGTGGTGGGTGCTGCTGCAAGGAGCAGCAGCCCATGGCCCTGCCCATGGCCGAGTGTTGTGCTCAGGTGATTGCGACGTGCGGGAGGACAATGTGTTGCTTCGTTGCTACATCATTCGTAGCAGTTCTCCCACCATGACCCCTCCTTGGCCCTCTTCAACAACTGCAGCTTCGGGGTGTGCTCGTTCCATCTTGGAGTCCCTCTCCCGCTATCTTGTCCTCTACCTCTCCTAGAGCAACCCCTTGTACTTCCAGCAGTTGAAGCCCCTCCTCCACTCTTGGTCCGTCGTCCACGACATCATTCGGTTGGGACACAAGGTAAATGTGGAGACGTCGATTCTGCACACAAGGTGTTCAACGAAATGCCCAAGAGGAACATGGTCTCGTGGGCCACACTCATTGGTGGGCACTTGCACCAGGGTGACCCCAAAAGACTCATAGAAATCTTCAAACGAATGCGTCATTCAGGAACGACCCCAATGAGTTTACAATGTCCATGAACCTTAAAGCTTGTGGGCTGTTGATTTCGGTCCGTCCGATGTTGATGTCTTTCTCCGATTATTCCGATTGGATGTATTGGTTGGGGGGGAAATGATATGTGCTTCTTTTGGGTGATACAATGCACATTATATTTTGTTTTGTGATTGGGTGCAAAAGTGCTGATCCTCGAAGATTGGTTGCTATGTTGTGTTGCTATGCTGATGTGTTATATTTGTCACTGTGTTGTTGTGTTCAAAATTTTATAATGAGTATGTTGCCCTATGTTTGGTTGTGTTTTGAAAAGTGATCAGCTATCTCCCATGTAAGATGTATGCTGTTTTATGTCTCATTGGTTGTAATTGTATATCTTCATTCAAATAATTGAACAACTGGATAATATAACATATCTCAAGTGGGATATATTGCTGCCATAGTTGCACATGTGTGCCTATGAGGTTTATTTATCCGTGCCATGTGTTTTATTTATTTTTTCCTCTCTAATTAGGTGTGATTCAAATATCCTGCTAAATGTATTCTATACCTTACAGATTTGGAGCAGTGTTGTTGCCAGCATGATGTTTGTACCAGAGATATTAGTACGAATGTATTCTTCTTGCAAGGAAGTTCATCTAGAGAGAAGGGTATGAATTAGGACATGATTGAGTCTTGCATTTGAAGGATCTCATTAGCATGTTCCTCTCATTGCTGTGTTGTAATTTTTTCCCACTCTCTGGATCTCACTAGCATGCATTTGAAGGTTTGCTTAAAATATTGTGCTTACTATATTCCAGACCTTACACATTTGCAGTAGTGTTCTTCCCAATTTGATGCTCATGTTGTTGCCATCTATTTAATAGATGTTAATTTGATCTCCTACATAACTCATGTTCATTTAATACAGGGCAAATTAAATCTGCCTATCATTTGATATGCTTTGGTTTGTACATCCGTAGCTTCTTCGTAATGATTTATGCTATCAACTAACTTTTCATCTATTTTGTAACTGTTGTGTTCATATGGGGGCACACGGTTCATGCGATATTTTTCATAAGTGTATTCCAATATATCTCATCTACCCAAAAGTCCTCATGCCCAGCAATATGGTCGTCAACCCCGAAAAAATTCATGCCTACGGAAAGTTATATTGACTTTTGCCCAAGAATCACCATGCCCAAATGTATGCACTGGAATTCCCAAAAACTTCATGCACATTGAAAGTTAAATTGCATCTGGAAGCACATACTTGCTATGTAGAATTGCATGTGCCTGAGGATATTGCACTGACTTGAATGCTACCATAATCTAAACATCGGTTAGAACTATATGCATCACCATCATGGGATGGATATATACACAAGATTTTGTGCCTATTCTTAAGATCTGGACTCTTAATGGGGAATGGTTGTATGCACTTTACAACCATTTCGATTATTTATCTTGAAGAAATAAAATCTAATTAGAATCACGTATCAAACATCACAGATGACCTTCTTGAAGGAGTGATTTCCCATTTTAGATTGCACCATCTCAAACATTTTCGAGATTTGAATTTATTCTTTGCCGTTGACATGGGCTCAAACATCTGTTCTATGTTGTTCTATTTGAGGATATTATTTATACATTGTGAAAACACAAAACACGACATGGACATTCCAAACATGATACGCACCTTTGTGCTTTGCGGTCTCCAGAAATAACACAACACCTACACACAAGGAACGACATAGAACCTGCCCAGATATGACAACACACATTGAAGCATAAGGGATGGACCCTCTAGGTGTTGACCACCCACCTCGCTCTCCAACTTGATGTCATTGGTGGAGCTAGGCCTCAAGGGGAACAACCTCACCGGGGGGGGTACGGGTGTGCATCAAAAAATGACCTCCACTGCCTAGTCACTTCGGAGCAGTTCAACTCCTCTTCTTTCACTAGTAACCTTCAACTCAGTAGGCATAGCGCTGTACCATCGTGCCCTTCGCCGTCCCCATCCACTCGACCAAGCCTATTGCCTTCGCCGGTGAGAGAACCATAGGAGATGTGTGCTGCATGCTCTGCGAGTTGTGTGCTGTGTGCCTTCTCGCCTTTGTCATGCCACATGTGCTCCACCACCGGTGTGCTCGCAGAAACCACTTTAGGAGCAGCTGCAGCACGTGCATTGCAACTCCCGAGCGAGGGAGCGATTTGGGTCAGTCCTACCACTTGAGACTAGTTGGAAATTTGTCATGTGCATCGTGACCTAGCGGTCTGCATTTGCGCATGTCCTTCATCGCCATGTGCTTGCATCACTTGTGCTGCAACATTGCATCGGACAGCACATAGCTCGAGGTGCTCTGTGTTGTGCCGGACAGCACATAGCTCACTAGTAAACAGCACATGACACACGACACACTGGCGAGATCGTGGGCCCACGCGGGGGCAGTGAGCAGTGTGTGGCTGTGCTCTGTCAATTTGAAATCCACGGCACACCGACCCGTGTGCTTTGTACTTCAGCTACTCCCAGCACATAGCACACGGAGCACATACACACTCACACGTACCCACAGGTGGAAATGAAGCCCAATACCTTAAATGGGCTTTTATAGAAGGGTAGTGTCGTAGAATAAAGCATGGATGTTTTCTTCTATATACTATTACTCTATTAGAAACACATATAGGTATGTACTTATTTCTGTTTACATGTCTTTATATATTTTTTTTCTTTATAGGAAAGTTCTTCAACGATTCAAAAGGTTGAAATAAGTTATTTGAGTTAAAATATTTTATTTTCACAAATATGACTTTAAATTTTACGAAATATTTTACAAGAGCTATCAAATATTTTATAAATTTCTCTACTTTAAAAAATTTTGTGCATTTACAAAGTCATCTGCAAATGGCTTTTAATATTTCCCAAAGTATTATCAGGATATCTTTTCTTTTTAGATGAACATCAAATGTTTTTTGATTTTTTTTAAAAGTACGTTTAAGTAGTAAGCATTCTTTGGATATCACTACTAGAAAAATACCTATTTGCGTCTCTTCAGATGCGACGATTTTAGCAAAAATCATCATCTATATTCAGTACTACCCCAACTCCCATTGACCATTGACGGATTATGTGTACGACGATTTTACACGAAATCGTTGTAATAAAGAAATATGAAAAACTACCCTCAAGAATATGAAGGGGCACCTTATTATCGGTTATAACGACGATTTTAATAATCAGCGTCTCTTACATGATACGACGGTTTATTCCTAAACCGCCATATATACTGAAGTTGAAAACTAGGTTGGGTGACATTTTTCCCATCCTCTCCTTCCTTAGATGATGTTTTTTGCCAAAATAGTCATAAATGCCCACATTTGAGGCACCACACAGCTTGATTGCTCTCCCCCTCGAACAATCTCCTCTTAAAAACCCTCTCCAGCCACCCCTTCCCCTCTTTCGAGGATCATCATTCTCCCTCTTTTTGGTTGCCACCTCTCTCGTTCTCGGTAATGGCCCTCTTCTTCCCACTCTTCGAACACCCTCTCCTTCCTCCCCCTCGCCATCTCCACCAATCCTCCTATATCCGACCATCCCCTCCATCCCCCTCCTCCTCCTCCTCCCCCTCCGACGACCACCTCCTCCTCCTCCTATCTGACCCCTCCTCCTCCTCCTCCTCTCCATCTCCTCCTCCACCTACGACCACCTCCTCCTCCTCCTCCTATCCGATCCCTCCTCCTCCTGATCACCCTACCTCCACCTCCTCTCCCCATTCGACATCCTCCTCCTCCCTATCACCTCCTCTCCTCCTCCCCCTCCCTCCTTCCTCCTTGTCCTCATCCTCCCCCTCTTGGACTCATTCTCATCCTCCCCCTACCACTCCCTCCCTATTCATTTATTATTGTTTAAGACAATTTTTATTATAATTTTATATTAGTTATGTTTATTTGTATACGTCATCATCGATTCTCGTGTTTCCTTGAGGTATGAATGCATGAATTTTTAGATTAATTATGGTGTGAATGTGCGATGTATCCACTTTATTTTGTTATATATATTGTGGATGTGAATGAATGTAGGGTATACCTACTTTATTCTGTTGTATATATTATGAATGTGAATGACTGTTGGGTGTACCTACTTTAATCATATTTTGCATGTTTGAGTATAATATGGGAGGTACCCACTTAATTATTGTTTGAATGATTGTGGAGTGCACTCACTTAGTTGTAAATATTTAATTGCATGATTAATTTTGTGTGTTTATTATGGTAAGAAGCTTATTACATAGAAAACTTTATCGAAAATTTTAATAATTTAGGAAGATAGGAGAATTCAATTTTTATGGATAACTTATTTATTTTTAATGCAAATTTTATCATTTTCATGAATTTATAGATACACACACTACAATAGTTTTTACCTACATTGAACGTCTAAAACTGTTGACGTAGGTCCAAAATACCGTCATTATAGATATAAAAGTCTATTCCAATGATCAACTTTGGCATCTTTTTAAGAGGAGTCATTGTAGCTATCCTGACGGTTAAAACCGTCGGTGTAGCACTAGATTCTACAGTGACGGTCAACTTTCCCAATGTTGTCCAATTTGCTTTAATGTTAGCAATGATAGTTTTATCTGTTGATGTAGATCAAGATTGATAACTCTAATAATGTAAAACATCAACAATACTATCACTATAGGTAAGTACTCCATGTTTAAATTAATATTTGATAACAAAAAAATATGTTAGTTTCTTAATATGTTAATGTCATATAATTACTTCATCATATAATTACTGTCATGAAGTTTTGATGAACACATACAATGACATTTTTTCATTATCGTTGCCATAGTTTCTTAATATGTTAATGTATAAATGTATTGTTACATTTCGTCAGCTCTATTTTTTTCTACATTATACAAGATAAACAAATATGAGTTGTTTATATACTACCACACAAATAGGGGAATTGATAAAGTTAATAAAAATCAAATTCATTCTATTAAGATGTATAGTCCCTTTACAGAGAACCAGTAAAAAGTGAATAAATATTGAAATAAAATTTTAACTATCTATCTTTACAAAATAGTAAAAAATAAGAAATAAAATTCAATAAAAAATAATCGAACATCCTAGGATAAACATAACATTTCCTCAAAATTCAAAATACAAGTTGCATCTTTGTCATGAAACAGGCAAGAAATTAATGAATATTAATTACTTATAATTTTATTATCCTTAAACAACTTCCTATTTCTATGTTTAAAGTAAAGAAATTCAAGAAGCATAAAAGATTAAGAAATGAATGCTTCAACATGGAACCAAAAAAGGATGCACTTGAGAATCGAACCTGGGTATGTACTGTGGAAGGGTACCATTTAACCACTAAACCACTGGTGCTATTCATGTTTAATGAAACTAAACACAAACAAAGAGTAGACAGAAGATGAACAATTGAGAAACAGTCTAGATGCACACCTCAACCTACCCTCTTCTGCACCACAGAAACAGTCTAAATGAATTACCAACAAGAAAGAAAACTAACTTGCAACCTAGGGCAGAAGAATAGGTGCTGGTGGAGTCTTCAAAACAATAGTAAAGCTCTTGTTTTGTCTAAAAAGAAAGGAATTATGCTTTTGGATAATTCTATAAGGTAAAGCTCTTGTACATATAATTTACTCACATTGCTGTTGTGTATCATCTATAAGTGATAGAGCAGTACCATCACTACTAGAAGAGGCACGTTTTGCGATGCTTTTTGGGTGACAGTTTTGAAACCGCCGTCGAATAAGATATTTGGTGATAATTATTTATTTCACCATCGCAGAATGTGGCAGTAAACACCCCAATGTAATGGCACAAAGTTGAATAATTCATTAAATTGACAGTAGTGTGCAAATCAATGCAGAATACATTTCAGGATTGTTATTGACCTACCATTGCTAAAAATATCTCAAATTTTATAACTATGTGCATGAGAATGAAAATTTTAATGGATTTTATAAAATGGTCGAGGATCATGGTGTTGATTTTTCACTTCAAGCTAGAAAAAATGAATTTTATAAATCACAACAAATGTATAATTTTGATTGTCATATTGAGGCCATCTAGAGGCTGATTTAGGTGATCTAAGACTCAATCTTGGGGCTCTCGAGAATGCTGAATACATCCATATGGTTGGATTGGGCGGATTTTACTTCAAATTCTGAGGCACATATCGAGGGCACGTAGCCAATGCCTTTTTACCCTATTTTTGCAAAGTAATCATGACCCCCAGATGACATTGATCGCATTTTTGCATGGTTTGTTAAATTATAGTTTTAAGTCGTTGCAACGCACAAAAATAGATTCGCTTTTAAATTTATATTCCTAGATAGTGGGATATCTAGGGTCGTCCAAGGAGGCAAGTTTGCAAAAATTAAATCTCTTGCTTGGAAAATAAATCTCAACTTTCTTTTTGGTCTTTTTGAATATATAGTTTTTATGATTTTTGAAATAAAGGCAACATGCAAGTTTTTGTTGAAAGCTAGAGAATAACTAATATCTAATTCAAGAAACCTACCCTAAGGTGACAAGTAGAGCCTCTCCCTAAGCTCACCCTAGGCATGTGGAGGCCTAGAATAATTAGGGAGAGGGAGTGAAACAATTGCTAGGCAAAATTTGTTACATGCTATGCAACAGAAATTGAAAGAAGGTAATTTAAATTAAATCAAAATTGTGCACACAAAACCTATAAAGGAATGCTTCTACTCTACTTGAAAATACAAGAAAAATAAAACACAAATCCTCTAGATAGATGGTGAAGAAGAGGGCATCTTTCTCCAAGCAAAGTAGCTCCTTGACTTGAAAAGACAACTCCTTCTCCTTTGCATGAGATGCTCCTCCAAATGATGTCCTCCAAGGTGGTAGCCACCACCTTTAATTCTCCTCCTCCAAGGGTGGACGTCCACCCTAGGTTCTTCTCCTTTGCCTGGACATCCTCCTTGAAGTAGAATGCGTGGCACAAGTTGAAGAAAGTGGGGAGAAGAAGTCACCAAAGGGGCTGGTGATGTGCCCCCTTAATCTTCTTCTCTATTCCTTCTTCTTGGTCGTAGGTGTAGGTGGATGTAGGTGGAATAATACACTAATGGAGGATGATCTAAAATGGTGGTAAGTAGTGGGTTTATATAGAGTAGGAAGGGGGGATAGGTGGCTCTTGGAATGGATGGCTTTGATAGGATATGGGGGGTAGTTGGGGATCCTATGCCTAAGGGTGATTGGCACCAACCCAAGGGGCACCTAGGTGGTGGTTATGGGTGGTGGTACCCCTTGAAGTTGGCGCCAAAATGGTTTCTAGAAGGGGGGCTTAGGTGGCACCAAGTAGGGTTCTAGAAAGAGGGGTAGGTGGGTGGCTAGGATTGGTTGTAGGGTTATGTGTATGGTGGATATGGGGGTGGATGTTGATGCCAAAAAGGGGGGTAGTTAGGGTTAGGTTTTGGCGCCAAAATTGGTGCCTTTTGGTGGTGATGATGGGGTGAAGAGGTGGCTAGGTGGTGGCGCCAACTTGGAGTAGGATAGCTAGCTTAGGTAGGGCTTAAGTTGGTAGAGCTAGCTGGGGTTGAGTTGAAGGTGGTGGATGGCCAAGGAGCTAGTTGCTAGCTAAGCTAGCTAAGCTAAGCTAGCTATGGAGTAGAGGAGGAGGTATTGGAGCTAGGGTTTGAAGAGAGGAGCTGAGGAGGAGAAACCTGGAGCTTGAACTGGAGTTGGTAGCTGCTGAAGAGGGTGGCATGGAGCTACTCTAGCTGGCTTAGCTTGCTAGCTCTTTGCTAGCTGCTAAGCCAAGCTAAAGTAAGCTAACTTCTACCATAATGAGCTGAGGTGAGTTGGGTCTGGTGCTCCCTGGGAGGATCAAGCTGATTAAGGCAGCTAAGATAGCTTAGCTCAACTAAGTTGAGCTAAGCTGAGTCCTCGGGAGCTGAACTTGAGCTTCCTGAGCTGGGATGAATTTATCTTCAGCTGGCTAGAGTTGAGTGGAGTTGGATGTAGCTGGACTTGAGCTGGGATGAACTCCAGTCAACTCAGCTGAGCTAGTTAGAGCTCCCTATGGACTAATGGGAGTTGAGGTGAGCTAGACTCAGCTAAGTTGAGTTGGATTTGAGCTGACCTAAGCTAGGGTAAGCTAAGATGAGTTCTCTTGAGCTGTCATTCAGCTGAGATGAGCTGAATGGAGCTAGGATGAGCTGAACCTAATTCAAGTGAGTTAGATTCCAGCTATGGTGAGTTGGATCAAGCTGAGTTTCAGCTAGTTTGTGCTTCTCCTTCACCTGTTGCCTTCCTGAGTGCTAGGGTTCTAAGGATTTGTTAATCTGTTTATCCCTAACACTCACAAAAACACATTAAAGAGACAATAAAAAATGTAATAAATGCCTAACCTAATTAATGCCTAAATGTAGCCTAAAAACCCATTTGCGAAGTAAAATCCTAAGAGCAAGGTTTGTTTTAATGCATAAAAATAATGATAAACTGGCGTTTATCACACCCACATGCTTGTCTTTTGCTAGTCTCTTAGCAAAACTTTAATTTTTACAAAATAGAATTTTTGGGAAATCTTTTTTTTTTTTACTTTTGAGGAGAAAAAGATTAAGGGACCTTGGTTGATCTAAACACAAGAGGCACAGGATTTATGAAAGATAAACATCGAGATTTCTTTTTGGATCCAAAGATTAGACAAAACGGGATCAATATATCTTCTAGAAAATTCACAAATTTACCCCTTGTTAATTCAGATGACTTGAAATTTTTATTTTTGGTATTTTTCTGACTCTTGAATCTAATTTGCACCTTGCAAAATCCTTTGAAACCTTGTGTCTGTGCTTGTGAAAAGCCAACATTTGTAAGGGTGTATTTTTGGTTTAAAACTTTTTTTTTCTCTCCCCCATGCTTATTTTTAGCTTAGTCTTACAACAGATGTGTCGGGATCATCATTCCCATTACCAATCCTCGAGGGGGCTCTGGCACTAGTACTTCGGGATATCACTGTCCATGACACCACCTAGGATCTCGCAACCCTAAAGCACAATGCGGTGTAAAAGGGCGCTCCGAGCAAACTCAAGCTCTTGCTTCGACACTGTAGGTAGAGCACTATCCAAGACACTTGAATTGCTAAAATGCGCTTTAATGCTCCGTCTAAAGATATGAAATATAGATATGAAGCAGCGCCGAGGCGGTAACATGTTGACATCGCATCCTCAAAAGAGGCTTTTTCCTCCTTCTCGACGGTGGGAACTCAAACCAATGATCTGCTTCAGACTTTTACTAAGTCCAAACAAGGGATTTTTTCAAAATTTTAGTTATTTTTAAGTGTTGGCTTGTGTGTGAAAATTGACACAAGAAGTTCCTCAAGAAATGCAAGTTTTTGAATCAGAAATTAAGTCAGATACTTTCCATATTACAAAAGAGGATCAAGTCACCTAAACTATCATGAGTTCAGGTGGAATTTAGAGAAGGATATCTGATCTAGTCTAAAAATAGACCCTGAAATTCTAATGATCAGATCCATATCCTTATCCCTAGTTTGTTAAAGATTAAATCCCATTATACCCAAAAGTGAATTTTTCGACGTTAGTCCCAATTTCAAAATTTTTCCTCAAAAGTTTTTAACATTTTTATTTTTTTGGGTATGCAAGCAGGAAAATAGAATAAATAAAGAAAAATGCATGTTTTTAGGTTTTGAAAATCCTAAATCGATCGTCAAATTTTAAAAACACCCCCCATGCTTAAGATATGCAATGTCCTCATGCATTAGGAGGGAAAAGGGATCACCTTAATGAAGAGCAGTCGGGTTTAGGATGATTAAAACCTAGAAAAAGAAAGGAAAAAGGAAAGCAGGAAAAAAAATGATGGGTTACCTCCCATCCAGTGCTATCTTTTACGCCATTTAGCCAAGTGTGAAGGTATGCACGGAAGACAAAAATTCATGTAAATAGTTGGACACTTGGATGCCCGCAAAAAATGTGTCTTCTTCTAGATCCCTAGAAAATTGATTAGAAGCAATATTGGGATCAAAATTGGATGGAAAATGATAAGTGTAGCCTGAGTCTGCCCATGGTTTTAAATCAGGTTGGATGCCAAACTCGGGCAGGGCTGGTGGTAGGTCCATAAGAAAGGAGTCGGGGAAGGGATGGTGAGGATTGGGTGAAGTTAGTGTGGAAAACTGGGGTGAGGGAAGAGTGGGTGGGTTAGGGTGATTAGGGGGTTCATCAGGAATGGATTTTGGGTCAAGACAAGTCTCCAGATCACAGATTTCGCCAACCACTGATTCTGAATCAGAGTCCTCAAAAAATTATGGTCGATAAGGGTATCTATCAACATTGTCTCCACCATATTGGAAATTTCCGTAACTGAGTCCTCAAAAAAGTTATCATCATGGAATCTCCTGGAGGATTTGAAACTATCTAAAGTGATAGTTTGGCCGGCGTAAGTGATATCCATTTTGCTTGTGTGGCAATTGATATTTGCCTTTGCAGTGGCCAAAAAAGGGCGTCCAAGGATTATTGGGGAGTCCAATAATGATTCAGGTACCTCAATGTCAAGGACCAGAAATTCTACAGGGAAGACACAATTATGGACCTTGACCAAAACATCCTTGACAATCCCACAAGGTTTGATTGTGGATCATCGGCTAATTACAGGGTAACCTCGACGGGTTTTAATTCACCGATCTTGAATTCTTCAAATAAAATCGTGGGAATAATATTAACTGAGGCACCAAGATTAAGGAGGGCGCGATCAAAGGTAGTGTCATCAACAATTACTGAAATTAAAGGCACCCCCGGATCTTTCATCTTAGGAGGCAGCTTGCTTTGTATGACAGAGCTTACTGTCTCCAAGAGATGCACCTGTCCTAGATTTTTGTCCTGCCTTTTAGGAGTACAGATCTCCTTCAAAAATTTGGCATAGGTAGGTATATATTTGATGGCATCTAGGAGAGGAATATTAATTTGAACTTGCCCAAATAGATCCATGAGTTCTTCTTTAGTGGGCTCAGATTTCTTTTTTTACTTGGTGGTGGGGTGGAGAGCTTGTGGGAAAGGGATAGGAATCGTGTCTTGAGATTTTTGTATTTCTTTTTCTTCTTGATGGGGAGGTGGGGAGTCAATTTGCACAGTGATGGGGATTTCACCAGGTTTGTGTGAAGGCCTGGGATCAGTGGTGGTTTTCCCACTCCTCAATGTAACTGCATGTGCAGTTGGATTATTATTTGGAGGAGGTGGGGGGGCCTGCAGTTGTGGAAACCTGGGAGGCTGCTAATGTGGTGGATTAGTAGGAGGCTAATTCGAGTAGTGTGGATTTCTACCTGGATATTGGTTCCTTTGGTGATTAGGGTTAGGCATGGGTTGGGACAAAAGATGTCCTGCAGGTCTTTGCGTGGGAGTAACCCCAATCTGATTGTTCAAATTTGTGATGGTGCAGGTTACTTCCATTATTTTTGTCTACATTTCTTGTAGGGTTCTCATCATTTGGGCGTTGATGTCTTGTTGAGAAGGCCCAGGATGAAAGGTTGGATTCGACCCATACCCATTAAAATGATTTGGTTGGGAAGGAACCTGATTATTCCAGGAGTAGTTCGGGTAATTTTTCCAATTGGAAGAATTTTTAAAGGGCTCCTGGATGGTAGAAATATTTTGAGTGGGGTTAAGATCTGGATAGTTGTAATTCCCCAGTGAATTGTGAGTAACCTCAGAATACTGGTAATAATCATCAGGAGTAGCGTTGAGATTGTGCAAATTTTCTCTTTGTGGAAAGTTAGGTTGGGTTAGATGTGGACTGTATGGAGCTTGGGTTGATGTGGCAAGTCTTTCCTCAATCTTCTTTTGGTTAATGTGCATTTGGTCGAGTTTTTGGGCGATCATTTGAAGATCATATTGGGTGATAGGGATAGCTTGGGTGCCTACTTCATGAACACTGAACTGCAGGTTTAGAGTTCTGCAAAATGTGTTCATGGAAGCTTGATTAAATGAGTTTTCACTCATTTCTTCAAAAAGGTCATAGGCACTTTCAGCATCCTTATTTAAGAAGTTGTCGCCACACGAGGCATCAACGAATTGTCAGATTTGATCTTCTAATCCATGATAGAAGATTTGCACGAGCTGCCATAAAGGAATATCGTGGTGCAGGCAACTTCCTAAGAGATCTTGAAATCTTTCCCAAGAATCATGGAAAGTCTCACCAGATTTTTGTTGAAAGGTCGTAATAGATCTTCGTAGGGAATTAGTATGACCTATGGGAAAGATTTTTTTGAGGAAGGTGCTCTTGAGTTGAGGCCAAGTTGTGATGGGTCGGCCGATGGTCCTGAGCCAATAAGCGGCCTTATCTTTAAGAGATAATGGAAAAAGCTGCATCAGCCATATGTCCTCTTGCACATTTTGGGAATGGGTTGTTTGTGCAAGAAGAGTTAGCTCTTCAAGATGGCTGAAAGGGTCTTCCCTAGGAAGGCCATGGAAGTGTTTAATCAAGTTCAGGACTGCAAGCTTGATCTCGAAGTCCCCCTCTGGTATGACCACCCCTGGTCGTTCCTCATAATAAGATGGATCATAAAAATCTTTTAGAGGAATAATAGGCTATTGACGGGGTGGTGGGTTCGGCCTTTGATTGGCTAGGCTTTGGATGTTCCTAGTCAATGTTTGTTGATTGGAATTTAATTCATCAATCTGCTCAGCTATCAATTTTAAAATATCAGGTAGGGGGTCTTGATGTTGTGTTTGGGGCAATTCAAGATTAGGGAGCTCCAAGTGTGGGAAGTTAAAGGTGGGTGGGTTTTGGGTGGAAGGGTTAGAATTAGGGTTAGTAGTGGGGTTAGAGGTGGAAGTGGAAGGGTTAGTGGATCCATTTTGTTGATTTTCCATTTTTTTAGAAGAAGAAGATAGAAAAAGTGGTCTTTTTGCATGGGGGGAAAAATCAAATGGTCCTTCCAGGGGTGGATTTTGAGATCGTCGCCCGTGCATAAACTGGAAGAATGGGAGGGGAGGAGAAGAGATGGAGATGAGAGAAATGTGCACACAAGCAATCAAATTCTATACCTAACTTAAGTGTGACTCTCTAAAAATAAACCTAATACTTGGTCTACTTAGGAGATAAGTAATTAATAGTGAATACCCGTTCTGTCAACAAATCTAACCAAGTTGCTTAAAGAGAGGTTTGGGCCCAAACGTTTCCCAGGAAAATTCCCAGGTGCTTGTACAAACCCGTGCCTGGTCGTTTGACACGACCCCTTAGCCTGAACACCAGATATAGATAACAGAATCGGTATTAACTATAGAAAACTTAAGACCTATATAGCAAGCCTAAATTGATGAAAACCTTAGGGGTTAAATTGCTACCAATTTTAATTAGGTCTAGGATACTAGTGTGCACATGGAATGTGGAGGGCGTTAATTGGGTTGTTGCCATGTTATTTCAAAATTTTTTTTTTAGTGTGTGTAGAAATTGGAAAGTGGTTCCAATGAAAAGTAAGTTGTCACACAATTATTGTATTTCTATCTTTTAGGATTGGATTTAACTTGGTGTACTTTTAGGGTTTTCTTTTTAAGTTTTCAAATAAGTTTGAAATTCCACAAACAAGAGGAAATCAAGTTGTATGGGTGAAGATATGTTTCCTTTTGATTGTTTGTCTCTAAAAATGAAAAAAGAAACCCTAATCCAATTGATCCTAAGATAGAAATTTAACTACTAATGAGTTATTTTTAGGCTTTCTATATTAAGTAGTGGTTCAAACAATTCAAACAACACCACTACCTTGAAGAGAATCAAACAAGGATTCCATAAATTATTTTTGTAAGATTTTAGGAGTTTGTTTGATAATTGTTTTGAATTTTTATTTGTATTGGTGTCAAAGTCTAGAATTGATACCCATGGGTATTTTGGACTTTTTAGTATTACCACTGATCTCAAAAAATTTTGGTGATTTTATATGATGTGTGGAATTTTACAAGGATTCCAGAAAGCTAAACTTCACAAAAATTGGATGAGTATAAAAATTCTAAAAATTCACAGACAGTAACAAAATAGGAAGATTAGAGGGTGTGATCCCTCTGCAATCCACGGATTTTTAAAAATTAAATACAAAGCCAATTGATCAAAAATTTGGAATCATTGTATGAAATTTTATGATTTTAGGAGGCCTGTGGTGTTGGGAATTAATTTTTCAAGTTCGGACAGAAATCTGGAACTGAAAAATAGAACACCAATACTTGAAATGGAGTGGTGTTAGTGAAATATTCAAGTAAACAAAGAATTTTAATGGACACCACTCCACTTAATTAAGATGTTTGGGATCCTGAAAGTCAAGTTTAATATTTTTTGGGTAGTTTTAATTAACTATGTGACTAGAAAAGAGAACCAACCTGAATTTCGTGGGAAGAATAGGAACTTTGAGCCCTCGCTTCCAAATTTCCGCTTTCTTCCTACAATTCCTGCACACACGAGAGAAAAGAAAGAGAAGGGGATGAGATCCACTTCAAGAAAGAGGAAAATGATTAATGCAAAGTCGTGCTTCCCCGGCAACGGCACCAAAAAGTGATCACATTTTTGCGCAGCTTGTTAAATTAGGGTTTTAAGTCGTTGCAATGCACAAAAACATATTCGCTTTTAAATTTATATTCCTAGATAGTGGGGTATTTAGGGTCGTCCAAGGAGGCAAGTTTGCAAAAATTAAATCTCTTTCTTGGAAAATAAATTTCAACTTTCTTTTTGGTCTTTTTGAATATATAGTTTTTATGATTTTTGAAATAAAGGCAACATGCAAGTTTTTGTTGAAAGCTAGAAAACAACTAATACCTAATTCAAGAAACCTACCCTAAGGTGACAAGTAGAGCCTCTCCTTAAGCTCACCCTAGGCACGTGGAGGCCTAGAATAATTAGGGAGAGGGAGTGAAACAATTGCTAGGCAAAATTTGTAACAAGCTATGCAACATAAATTGAAAGAAGGCAATTTGAATTAAATCAAAATTGTGCACACACAACCTACAGAGGAATGCTTCTACTCTACTTGAAAATACAAGAAAAATAAAACACAAATCCTCTAGATAGATGGTGAAGAAGAGGACTTCTTGCTCCAAGCAAAGTAGCTCCTTGACTTGAAAAGATAACTCCTTCTCCTTGGCGTGAGATGCTTCTCCAAATGATGTCCTCCAAGGTGGTAGCTACCACCTTTAATTCTCCTCCTCCAAGGGTGGATGTCCACCCTAGGTTCTTCTCCTTTGCCTGGTCATCCTCCTTGAAGTAGAATGCTCCTCCTCCTTGGTGTGGCACAAGTTGAAGAAAGTGGGGAGAAGAAGGCACCAAAGGGGCTGGTGATGTGCCCCCTTAATCTTCTTCTCTATTCCTTCTTCTTGGTCGTAGGTGTAGGTGGATGTAGGTGGAATAATATACTAATGGAGGATGATCTAAAATGGTGGTAAGTGGTGGGTTTATATAGAGTAGGAAGGGAGGATAGGTGGCTCTTGGAATGATGGCTAGGATAGGATATGGGGGGTAGTTGGGGATCCTATGGCTAAGGGTGATTGGTGCCAACCCAAGGGGCACCTAGGTGGTGGTTATGGGTGGTGGCACCCCTTCAAGTTGGCACCAAAATGGTTTCTAGAAGGGGGGCTTTGGTGGCGCCAAGTAGGGT
This sequence comes from Thalassia testudinum, assembly GCA_037157565.1. NCBI lineage: Eukaryota > Viridiplantae > Streptophyta > Magnoliopsida > Alismatales > Hydrocharitaceae > Thalassia > Thalassia testudinum. The sequence goes on from JAZHRO010000080.1 coordinate 5,229,846, forward strand.
TCTAGAAAGAGGGGTAGGTGGGTGGCTAGGATGGGTTGTAGGGTTATATGTATGGTGGATATGGGGGTGGATGATGGTGTCAAAAAGGGGGGTAGTTAGGGTTAGGTTTTGGCACCAAAATTGGGGCCTTTTGGTGGTGATGATGGGGTGAAGAGGTGGCTAGGTGGTGGCACCAACTTAGAGTAGGATAGCTAGCTTAGGTAGGGCTTAAGTTGGTGGAGCTAGCTAGGGTTGAGTTGAGGGTGGTGGATGGCCAAGGAGCTAGTTGCTAGCTAAGCTAAGCTAAGATAAGCTAGCTTAGCTAGCTATGGAGTAGAGGAGGAGGTATTGGAGCTAGGGTTTGAAGAGAGGAGCTGAGGAGGAGAAGCCTGGAGCTTGAATTGGAGTTGGCAGCTGCTGAAGAGGGTGGCATGGAGCTATTCTAGCTGGCTTAGCTTGCTAGTTCTTTGCTAGCTACTAAGCCAAGCTATGTAAGCTAGCTTCTACCATAATGAGCTGAGGTGAGCTGGGTCTGGTGCTCCCGCAGAGGATCAAGCTGGTTAAGGTAGCTAAGATAGCTTAGCTCAACTAAGTTGAGCTAAGCTGAGTCCCCGGGAGCTGGACTTGAGCTTCCTGAGCTGGGATGAATTTATCTTTAGTTGGCTAGAGTTGAGTGGAGCTGGATGTAGCTGGACCTGAGTTGGGGTGAACTTTAGTCAACTTAGCTGAGCTAGCTAGAGCTCCCTGTGGACTAATGGGAGCTGAGATGAGCTAGACTCAGCTAAGTTGAGCTGGATCTGAGTTGACCTGAGCTAGGGTGAGCTAAGATGAGTTCTCTTGAGCTATCATTCAACTGAGATGAGCTGAATGGAGCTAGGATGAGTTGACCCTAATCCAAGTGAGCTGGATTCCAACTATGGTGAGCTGGATCAAGCTGAGTTCCAACTAGTTTGTGCTTCTTCTTCACCTGTTGCCTTCTTGAGTGCTAGGGTTCTAAGGATCTGTTAATCTGTTTATCCTTAACACTCACAAAAACACATTAAAATGATAATAAAAAATATAATGCATGCCTAACCTAATTAATGCCTAAATGCTGCCCAAAAACCCGTTTGCAAAGTAAAATCCTAAGAGCTAGGTTTGTTTTAATGCATAAGAATAATGATAAACTGGCATTTTTCGAAGTCATCATGGCCCCCCGACGACATTAGGTAGAGTAGTCTCTCTTTTCCTATGTGATTTATGGACGTTGTGGTCTTCTTCGCATGTCACATCGTTTAGCGTGCATTCTTGCCTGTTGCTGGGATTGGAACCCATCTTTGTGTTTCTTATTGCTTGGGTACTTGAATATTAAATATTAATGTTGCAAATCAAGTTGATGACTTGGAATATGTATGATTGAATTGACATAATTAACTACTAGCTTTAAAGGGGTTAATTACATCTTATTAGACACTTTTCATCATTTAACGAAATTTAAGTCCTTAAGTAAATTGATTGTGACCCTATCATCACATCCATGAAACAAATTCCATTTTCATAAAATTGGTGCCATTCTGGTCATCAAACTACAACTTAACTAGGACCACGATAAGAAATCGGAAATTAAGTTGTTTAGTAATTAATTTGCTAATGATGTAAGCTGCTTTCATAACTTGAACCAATGGTGTTAAATGGTGGGACTTATGAATCAATTAAGAGATGTTATTAACTCAGTTATCTGGAAATAAGATATTAAATTGATGACAAAAGATTGGTCAAAAATAAATTGGATAACTGGTTTAGCCCTGCTACTCTCCAGGACTTTAGTTATAACTTTGGTTTCTTAAATCGATTTTGGGCTGGTTTAGGGAGTTGTTGGCCTCCCTATGACTCTTTGGTTAGGCTTAGCAGCCAACTGTGATAGCAGGATGCGTGGCTCGAGGGTTGGAGTTGGCTTTCTTTACTTGGCCAGTGGGTGGGTTATTGCTATCTATGGTTCAGCGTATGTAACTAGTGATAAGCCCATATTTGTGAGCTAATTAAATATGTAAATGCCTAAACATTAAGGTAACACATTCATTTAGATAGTATGCATTAGTATGTAAATAAGTTAGAATATAAGTTGGCTTGTATGCATTTCAAATGCATTGTTAGGAATAATAACCTATTTAGTAAACTTTGCAGGTTCAAACTAAATTTGCCAATATTATTTGTTTATTGATTTCATCTTTATGGATGCATGCTGGTGGTTGATGTTACGAGGGAGGATGCCATTGAAGGTCGCCATTGAAGCAACCGAGAAGAGCAGATTTGACCTTAATGGCCATGACACTCCTCCCCATCCAATTGGTTTGAAATCCATCCAACCACTATAAGAATAGCAACAGACCACCGAGCTTGGGGAGGCCACCACTCTCACTCCACCACTATGCAGAGCTTCAAGCTCATCCATCTCACCACCACCGGCCTCGACCGTGGTAGTCCGCTCCACTACCGTGGGCCTGCGTTGTGACAGGATGCACTGCCAAATCCAAGCGGCTGCACTACCGTGAGTACACACAGGTGTGCACTCCATCGTGATCCACTATCCACTACACCAACACCATCTCCTTCTTCATCTTCTTCACGCACTCCTTGCATCCATTCTTGCTATGTGCACGGCTCTCCTCACGCCTCCCGCACACATGCACCATTAAGTCCTTCTCCGCGCGCTACACCTCCTACGTGCCCGCACATGTACCACCTCGTGCTCCTGCATCAGCTAATAGAGGGGACAACACCGCCGCCATCACCAAGTCCTCCTACTGTTCATCTTCTTCTTTGTGAAGAACCCATCACCACCGCATCCTGCCAACCTCCTTCGTGTGCTTAGCCATTACCGACGCCACCATTGAGCGCACCTCCTCCTCGTGCATCCAGCGTACCCTTGCGTGCACCCTCCTCACGTGTGCATACACGTGCTCCATCCATAGCAACAACAGCAGCCGGCCTCCCCATCCTCTTCTTCTTCTCCGTCAACAGGGAGGAGGAACCCAACAACCATCGTCGCTCCTCTACACGTAGCCACCGCCACAGACCTCCGTTCTCCATGTTGTCGCCTCCGTTGTGCTCGCCTCAACTCCATGAGATTAGCCATACCCACGATCGCGGCATCTGCAACCCCATGCAAGCACGAAGCTGCTCCCACTGCTGGCAGCATCCTTCTCTCTGGTAACCGCCGTAGGCTACCGTTCAACATGCCGTCACCGCCCACGTGTAGCCCTCATCATGGCCAACCTTCTCCAAGCTTCCTGCGGTCCACCATCACCTCTCCTCCACGCATGCATGAAGGGAAGAAAAGCTCTGTTTTGGGTTTGATTTTTATTTACATTTGCATGCCATTGATGAGATGTGGGATTTTTGAGTTAATAATATTCTAATTTGGTGATTTTGTGAGAGCTCCCTCCATCTTTCACGAAAATACGATATCAGCTAATTCATGTCTTATTATCTTAATTGTAAAGCTATTTTGATTCAGTTTCTTTGTGAAATTAATTACGAACATCGGTTTTTGACTAGTGCGAATTTTAATAGGCCATTGCCTCCTTGTGGATACGACTCGCTCTTTTGAGTGGTTATTTTAAATTATTTTGAAACATGATTTTCCACCACTTCAATACTAATTAGATGCATCACTTTGTGTGAAACAACAACGAAAGTGAAAGTCATCTTTTCAAATGGTGTCGTTGTCGGGGAGGCAACGAGCCTGATAAACTCTCATCATTCTTTTGTTCATGCTGATTTAAAATTTTGAGCTATATTTAATCTATTCTATCTGATTTGGTGCAAGGTACGCATATTACATACGAGTTATTGTACTAGCCTCAGCAATGTCATGGTGGACTTTGTTTCCACTGCTTGGAGGAGAGATTGAGCTTCCCGTCTACGAGGAGAAGCTTGAACATTGGTGAACCTTGTTGCCACCAACTGGGAGGACATTTGGAGTGATCATCTTCATCAATGTCAAATTTTTAGTAGATAGAATTTAGGTTGTAGAACTTTATTTTTCTTTATTTATTTTCTTGCACATTCACTTGGTTTGAGATCCTTGTTCTGGGGCACATTTTAGGGGTTTGTTCCTCGACCTTATTTTAGGCTCGTGTTGGGTAATTTTTCAAGAGTATGTTCCCTTTTCTTTAGATCTAGGATTTCATTTCATTTTGTGGTTGTTTATCCATTCCTTTGTTTATGCATAAGTAGTCTACATTGATATAAAAATATATATATATGAACTGCTTGTATCTAGAAGCTGTATGCCATTAAGACAATCATTTAGGATTGCTTGAATAGCCTCTAGACTTCATTTCCTGCATATGTGTGCATATCATTGCTGATCGTAGGAGGCAAGGTACGTTTTCTTGACTTTGCATCCATATTTGTTCATGCATTGCATGTGGATGTTAATTTCAAAGACCACAAAGTTTGATTTGAATTGATTTAACAAGTGGTCATCTTTAAATTCGAAAAAGGACTTAACTAAAGGAGGGACATTAAAATCAAGGACTTGAACTGATAATCTCGCATGCACTTCCAAAATTCAAAAAAAAAATTTCGGTGTATGCACACTTTTCTATTTTGTTGCACCGAAGCATGCATATAAACACTTTTAGGTCTTGGAACCATTAGGACAAGAACCCTCCTACCATTGGATTCTAAAGTGTTCAGAACTCGAGATCAAGGGTTTCGTAACTCCAAAGAGGGGGATACCCTGTCATGGATTTTTGAGGGTAGTTAAGAAGCACCACGAAAGCAAAGCTTCAAAGGAAGGCTTAGGTCTACTTGCATCCCTCGATCTTCCGTCCTAGGAGTACTTTACCATTTGAACTTTAGGGAAGAGCACCTAAGTTCCAACTAGGCCTTTTTAGGCATTCCGTAGGTCAACAATAGGCGTGTAAATGGATTAAACAAATTGTATTGTCACCTACAATCTAACTTAAAACCAAATGCCTAAATTGGTAAGGACCTAAAAAGTCCTTTGATTTGTGCTTGTATTGGGAAGAATCTGACTTGGGTGTGAGTTAGAATGGACCAATTCTCTCTTTCACCTCTTGCCTTCACCCTTACCCCCAATCTACGATCTTTAATCCCATACACCAAGATGGTCCATCCTTTGGTTGACATAATGATAGTCATTGGGATCCTTTTTACTCCTACTATAGGAGTATTGACCTGGTTAAGCCCCAAATAAGTGAGCATAACCTAGGAGCGGGATTTGCCTTGCCTAATATCCCACACACCATTGAAATACCCAACCCACCCTCCCTGAATGATTTTAATGGTTGGATCGAAACTCCTAGGAACTACAAGCCTGAGCCTGACTTCTCTCCTAATAGTAATGATGACCTCTCCTCCTTGAAGATGGAAATACAGAAAATGCAAGATGAAATAATTGAATTATTAGGAGAATCTTCAAGAGTAAGCCAACAAGAAAAGAAGACATTAGCCACCCAACCTACCCCATTACGGATGACGTGCACCCCTCTACGCTAGATGCATCTCCCATGGGAGAGCCACACCCTAAGTTGGAGGGAAATTTTGGGGATTATGTAAAGGAGAATAGCTATTTTTCGAGGATTGATTTTGAAACCTTCCTGCTAGGTGATACTTCCCTGAGAGGTCCATGCCTTAAGTGGGAGGAGGATATGAATGAAAGTAGCTATCCATTGGATGAAGAAAGGTGGCAACCTAAGGAAGATGATGATCAAGTTGAGTATCCACCTGAATTATATTGGAGTCAAAAGAAGGGAATGATGGTACCATTGGAAGACCTTGACCTAGACGATAGTATTTTCGTGACATTTGATGAGGTTGGTCGAAGTCAAGTTGTTAATCCCACCCTCCCTTCTGATCATTTGATGGAACTCAAGCCCACCCTTAGGGAACCTAACCCTGAAGAAATTCACCTATTTGAGGAGTCTAATGTTACCAATTTACCCCAGATAGAGTGCCCTAGGGAATCTGCCGAGACTTTAGATGATTCTAGACCTCGGGTACATGATGAATTGTATGATGAGGAGAAGGATGAATTATATGAGGAACCTACATTCAAGATTTGGAGTGACACTAAGGGTGATTATGTCTTATTTGAAGAATTATCCCTCGAGGATGTCACAAATTTGATCAAATTAGGTTTCCGTAGCACATCTATTGATGATATCCCTCTTTACGATGAAATAATGGAAAGCGTGGAAGCAACTTATGAGATTGATGTGGATTCACATATAGACTTTGGGGAGGGTTTGGGAAAAGAATAAGAACTCAGGGATGAGATTGATAGGGTAATCCTTAAATCTATTGCTTCCGACCTGCCTTCATTTGATTCGGAGTTACCCTCTAATTTGCTTATGTTCGAAGGCAAAATTTTGACTCCATATATTGAATTGATCATTGATGAAGTGCAGGACGATATACATGACATCAGTAGGGATCCTAGGGATGCAATTAAAGAATTAGAAAGATCGTTAGGGGTGGAAACCGAGACAACTAAACCTAATCTAGATCTTATGGCCATTCCGTAACCTCGAAACTTGGACACCCTAGACGATCCTTGGCTTAAATACATTCTCACTATTGATGCTTAAACTTAGACACCCTAGACCAATATCTCTTGTAATAGGGTATCGGGTATGGATTGATGCTTTCTATGGTCAGTCCATCACCCTAGGGGTATATCTTTGCACTATCCCTTCCCCATTCCTTTTGAAGGATCCTTGTCATCCTCCCCCTACCCCTATGGAGGTTGTTATTCCCGCCTATCATTTAGAACATCCTCCGAGGACCTGGGAATATTTCATTCCCTTCATGGTTGGGCGAGCATTTGCTATCGGGATTCATCATCAACTCGCTAACATCCAAGGTTACCTCTTTTTTAGGCTTATATTGTTATTCTCATTTTTAGGGCCTATTTCTGCAATCCATGAACTTGACTTGCAGATTCATTGGCTACTTGGCTGCCAACAAAATAACTGAAAGAGCGATATTCATTTTTGTTGAAAACTTTAACATAAAATGATGTGCCGTTGTATTTAATCCCGTGGTAGAAAATCGCTTTTCAAAACATTTAAATTTTCAAAACTAACCATGAAGAGTTAGGTCGTCTCCATAGGGAGGAATTAGTCTAAAAAAAAAAGAGTAATAATGCATAAAGGAATCGGGAATATTAATAGAGATGCATGCTAACTAGTGCTCTCATTTCCAGCATATATTCTCAATATAGATAATTAATCAAGAAGATGAGGGTGCACATGCAAAATTACCAAAATACAATATTCTAAATAATGACCTTGGTAATAGCAAACAATGTTAATATTAATCTCCTAACTAATGACACTATAATCAATATCTCATATTGTATGTCATTCAGAAGGAGAAATCAATTACATGTAATTTCAAATAAAGCAAGGGGTGGCCATGCAAATTGTGCAGCAATATATTAATTCAGAAAATAAATGAATAGTAACTTTGACAATGGCATTTTTCATAATTTTTAATGGTGGAGGAAACAGAGCATTTGCTCTCTCTCCTCCTCGCGAGAGAGAGAGAGCACCGGCGGGGCTGTCACAAGCAAGGATGTTGGCGAGGATGATGGCTATCGGATGGAGGTGGCGGCGTCGATGGAGATGGCAAGAGGCGGTCGGCCGATGGAGGAGATGAGGACCGGAGGAGGCTGCTACCGCCGCTACCACGCTTGCTGCAGATGGTGAAGGTGCATAGTTGGGAGCCTGTCGACGGACGTGCGTAAGGAGGTGCGGGTGGGTGTGCGCTGCAGTGAAGGGGTGTGCACCTGCAGGTGGGCACGCGCGGTCTAAGGTGGAGCACGAGCGGACGCTTACAGAAGCGCGGATGCTGCGGTAGGCGCGCGATGCGGCTGCAGAACCGGGAAAGAGGAGGCGCTGGAAGGGAGATGGGTGCTTGAGATGGTGCTGTCTTGGTGCGGCGCGGCTGCAGGCACTGTGAGGGAGCCTACGGTGTTGCGCTAGGGAGCGGCTACAGGCATGAGAAGTGGGGAGGCGCGAGTGGGGCGTCTGTGGGCGTTGGAAGGATTGGCAGTGCTATGGAAGGCGGTGTAGATGGCAGCGAGCACCTGCGGGTGCTGGAGAAGGGTGTGCTTGTGCGTAGAGACTCGGCTGGAGGTTGAGGTGGCTTGTGTGCGTGCCTACAGATGGCGCGGGCATCTGGTGGTGTGGGCAGTGTGCGCTTGCGGGCGTAGGGGCGTGGCTGCAGGCTCTTACAAGGAGATGGGTGCACGAGTGTGTGTGCCTGTGGGCTGGCTGGAGAGGTTGGAGTGAACACCTGCAGGAGCGGCTGGAGGATGTGGCTGAGGTGTGCGGTTGGGAGCTTACCGACGAGTGTGCGCAAGGTGGTGTGGGTGGGTGCACTGAGTAGGCAGAGATGAAGTTGTGCACAGTGCATGCAGTGGAGTTTTTCCCCGCCAGGGGGAAGATTGCCTATCTAGTGCACCCCACCTCGTTTCTTTTAACTCCTCTCTCTCCCCGTGTGCACCAATCAAGGGATTTTCAAATCCCTTTTCTATTTTTGTCCGACGGGCGTTGGAGGGGAGAGTTACGACTGGCCGGAGGAAAGGGAAAAGATCCCGCCGGTTGTTGGGGAAATTTGCTCCCCAACCCTTGCTCTTTCTAAATATAATACCTGCACATAAAAACAACAAAATCATTACATATTAAGTTATAGAATGTTATAAACTTAAATCATGATGCATACAAATATTCTACAACTTAATTACAATTATTAACACACCTAAATGGTACGATTAAAGATACTTAAGCTTAGTATTAGTCCATTAAAATGGACTCATCAAATACCCCCATGCCTAAGATTTGCTAGTCCCTATCAAAAATGAAAAATAATAGAAGTAATCAGAAGATTTCTTCTTTTCTTACTTCAAAACTTTAGAAATCTAGACAAATGTGAAGTACTGATAGCCTAGGTAACATATCCAAGTGAAAGAGCCAATTTGCATTGGGAGTTCATACATCACCCTTGGCAAATATTTCTGTCGGGATAGGCAACTACTTCCCTTGGGGATAAAGCAGACGATAATCTGTAATTTGACCCCGACGTTTGGCTTAGGTAGGAGATATCGAGTTGAATGGATTTGTATTTGGTGGCACACACTCATCTGGTGCTACATATAGTCTAGTACTGCAGACTCTAGATCTCTAGACTATTAGATAAGTCAACTATGAGAGAGGCTACACAATTGTGCTCTCTTGATGTTCCTGGGCACTCCCTATTTTCTTTCTTTCTGAGATCACGAATCTCGTCAGATTTAGAAATTGTACTCACTATTTGGTGGCCTCACATGGCATCCACACTTCAATTAAAGTCCTAATAACTCTACAACTAAATTAGACTCCTCAGCTAGTATACGGGCGATCATAAATAGTAAAAGGTAGGTATGGGTCATATTTGGTGGAACGCGAAAGGTGTTCTGTTGCCTCAGAAACAATATTACATTAGAAACTTGGATTTTTTTTTAATATAACTATTTCTTCTTTTTCTTCTTTTCTCTCTTCCTTTTTTTTTAATTTCTTCTTATTTTTGTTTTTTTTTTCAATCAACACAACACGATACAGACTTTTATTTACGAGACATTATTAGGGATGATGATGGTCAAGAGGAAGTCGTGTGGCTTATTTGGTGGAAGTGCCTATTCTTGGCACTAGGAAGAAATAGATAGGACAGGTGTATTTCTAACCTTTGACACTATTACCCTCCTTCAGCCGAGGACTCTATGAAGGACGGTCATAACCATCCACAATAGTCATAGCTTTATTAAGACTCAATCTTTGTGTATCTACCTTATTTGGTGACTCTCAGGAATTCACTCAAAGTACGCACACAGGAACAGAGAGTGAAAACTACGCCTAACTTTGAAGTATCATCATCTAATTATCTAAAACTTAAGAGTCCTTACGCTAGACTTAGCGCACCAGTAATCTCTCTACTTTCTTCTCACAAATATGAGGTGGATCTACTAGAAGATAGTATGCCTGACTCCCTATGTACTATCCAAGGGTTCAGTAGACTTACAAATGCTCATTGGTTTTCCTCAAGGATCCATTGCCAAGTCTATGTGCACGTGTAATAAATGTACTGGATTCTAAACTTAAGAAATAATTCCGGAAGAAAAACCTCTAATGACAAAGGTATTTTTCTAGGGACTAACCCATTTAACTCAAGAAAAGAAGATTTTTTTTTAATTTTTTTATACTAACCTAAATGCATGAATACTTCCTAAAATACAAATGCACTCCCCCATGCCTAAATTCTACAATGTCCCCATTGTAAAATTAAAATAGGAGGAGAAAGGAAAGAAATCACCTGAAGACGGTGTTATTCAGATCACTGGGTTGCCTCCCAACAAGCACTACATTTTCTGTCAGTAGCCAGACTAAGAAGGAACCTATAAGTCTGGTTCCAAACAGAAAAGGTTAGGCCCTAAGAACATGTGTAACAGTGCAGGCCTAGAAAATAGGTAACCACGGATGTTGGCGAGTTGATGATGCAATGTTATTCCAAATGCTCGCCAGAAGAAATGAAAATAGAAAATCTCGTTGGCTACCTGGGGAGGTCTAGGAATAAGAAAGGGAATAAGAAAGGAGGCCTCCGGAAATAGAATAAGTGGAGGATAACAAGGATCCTCCAAAGTAGGATGGGTTTTAAAAGATATAATCATTATTAGTTCAAACCCTTGAATGGCGAGAGTAAAAGTACAAGCATCAATCCATACTCGCCATTCTATCCTAGGATGTACTGGCCTGATATATTCTCCAGAAAGAATGTACATGAGAAGAGATCTGAGCCACGGATTGGTTAGGGAGTATAAGGGTTGTTTGTAGTGTTGGAAGGTAATGGTTAAGTCCAATGAAGCCTTAGTTGGTGTTAGGTCCAATTCCAACAATGATTCAGATTGTGTACACTCCCTAATAGTTGTAGACAGCTTCAAGTTATCCTGCCTAGCATTAATGATCGGAGTCATATTTGAATCAAGGGTAGACTCCAAATTACAACTTTTTGATGGCAAGGTCAAAATGTAAGAATCATTATCATTCAGCTCATCCCCAGATTTGTTTGGTTCACTCAAATATTTGTCAGGGTGTATATGTGATTCATTAGGAGTTGTATCAGTATCCTCAATTATTTCTAAAGGAGGATCAATCTTAATATTTTGGAGGAAGCCTATATCATTGAATTCATCATTTTTCTCGGGGTATAAATCCTCAATTGACGTGTTTTGTTCTCGAGAGTCTCCCATAGACTTCTCATTATTTTGTTTGTCCTCCTTTAATATCAACTCCTCTTTTGATGGAGGATGACTCTCAAAAAAAGGAAGGAATCTAGATTTAATCATATTATTTCTATCTTCTAGAGGCAAATCCTCAAAATAATTCCCTTGTGGTTCATTCAAGATTTTCAGTCCAGGTTCCTCTATTGGGGCATCCTCATTTTCTGAATTAGACTCTTCATATCCCTGAGACCAGAATTGATCATCCTCTATTCCCTTAGGGTCACCTTCATTGGGTGCATTTAAATCCTCAGGATGCTGAATGGTAGGTGTTGATTCCCCAAGTAGAGGGTCAGGAGTAGGCTCACTAAGGGTAGAATGGGATTCCACCAAATAATTAATAGGGGAAGTGATAAAAATAATACAACCTTGACTCGGGTTGGTAGGGGTAAGGAGAATACTGTCATTGGGGTCAAGGTCCTCAAGAGGTAGCATCTTCCCTTGCTTTTGACTACAATATAATTCAGGTGGATAATCACTATGATCGTTATCCTTTAATGGCCATGTCTCATTGGGAGAGTCTAAGTGATAGCTACCTAAAATTGGATCCCTATTGTCATTAGGTTCCTCAGAATTATTTTCATGATCATGGTTTATTGGGTAGGGATCAGGATTATTGGGAAGCATGTAGCTAAGTTGTCTTATTTCTTCATTTAACTGTTGACTATTCCTCAACATCTCTCCCATTGATTCCATTATTTCCTTTTGCTATTTTTGCATTTCTATCATAAAAGAGGAGAGGCTACTATTACCAGGATGGGGAGGATAGTCAATTTCAGGCTTTAGTTGCCTAGGGGTATCGGTCCAACCTCGATACGAAAAATCATGAAGGGTGGGAGGGTTGGGTGTTTGCATGGAAGTATGGATTTCAAGATTGGAAAATCCCACTCCTAGGCTTTGCTCAAAAGTGGGAGTTATCAAGCCAGTACTCCCAGGGTAAGAATGAGAATGATCCCATGAATTGTCAATGTTCCCATCAAAGGATGGATACGCTCGGAGCATGGGATCCTGATTAAAAGATGGGAAGTATTGACTCTGATAATCTAAATGATAGGAGTAAGAGTAATCCATTTCTTTAAGCAAAACAATTTTAACTCTCTTAGGATTTAGCAAAATTCAGAATATAAGCAGAAAACTTCCTAGAGAGTTCTATTGTCAAAGCAAACGCAAATTCAACGGGATCTGTTTTTAGTAAATTATAGGTCTCAGAGTTATATGTTTAGTTGGTGGCCAAACAAGTTTTGCAAAAATTACGCTTCCTAGGCCAACCTTCGCTGGTGCCTATAACCTACTCGCAAGGGATGGAAGTCTTGAATCGAGCCCACACGCGAGGAACCGAAGTAACTTGGTGGATTGGCTTGTTGATTTCCAACTAACTTCACTTGTGGTGCAAAAGAGGAGAGGTAGAAATTTATCTAGTGACCTTATGTGAGGTGCATAGTGTCTTAAGTGTGCAAGCATACGATCGTGTTTTGATTTTTTTGAAATTCTGCAAACAGGATCCTTTTGCGCACAATTTTCAGTCACAGATTTTAAAGTCCAACCTCTTAACAGTCCCAATTTTTTAAAGTAACTACTGAATTAATTTGATTCAAGCACTTTAGTGGTCTTAGATTTAGGTTCAATGCATATGCATGACAAGTAATTAACGCTCAAGAGAAGACGTATCTTACTCCAGCTTTCTTTGTGCAGTAATGAATGCAATGCAATAAAAATAAACTAGATGCTACTCATTCAGTCCTAGGTGGTCGTCCTATAGATATGCAGCTTCTAGCAAGCAGTTCGAATTTTTGTTTTATATAATAAACAAACAGACTTAATCTAACTAACTAACCAAAATTCAGTTCAAACAGTTCAAATAATCCAATAATCTAAATAAATGGGAACACACTCCCGCATACAAGGGCGATAAGAAATAAAGTGACACTGGGGACACGTTCCCAAAAATACCCAACAAGGGTCCAAAAGACAGAGTTTAAATTCTAATGTCTATCTAACTAAATCTAACTAAAACATACTGACTAAATCAGAAATAGGCTTCTCTGTAAGCCTATGTGCGTGGGATCAAGGCCCACGTGTTCCTATTGCTGTCCTCCAGGTGGCTTCAAGGTCCACCAAAAAGATCGTCTCCGCCGTACGCACCCATCGCATTTGCCATGTGTTTTTGCATAGAAGAAAATCCACAGTTAGTAATTCAGAAAAGCTTTCAAAATAACATAAAATTCCTGAAAAATTAATAGGCATTTTTCCTCCTCGGCAACGGCACCATTTGAAAGAGAGATATTCGTTTTCATTGAAAACTTTAACTTAAAATGATGTGCCGTTGTATTTAACCGTGTGGTAGAAAATCGCTTTTCAAAACATTTAAATTTTCAAAACTAACCATGAAGAGTTAGGTCATCTCCACAGGTAGGAATTAGCCTAAAAGAAAAGAGTAATAATGCATAAAGGAATCGAGAATATTAATAGAGATGCATGCTAACTAGTGCTCTCATTTCCAGCATAAATTCTCAATATAGATAATTAATTAAGAAGATGAGGGTGCACATGCAAAATTATCACAATATAATATTCTAAATAATGACCTTGGTAATAGAAAACAATGTTAATATTAATCTCCTAACTAATGACACTCTAATCAATATCTCATATTGTATGTCATTCAGAAGGAGAAATCAATTATATGTAATTTCAAATAAAGCAAGGGGTGTCCATGCAAATTGTGCAGCAATATATTAATTCAGAAAATAAATGAACAGTAACTTTGACAATGGCATTTTCCGTAATTTTTAATGGCGGAGGAAACATAGCATTTGCTCTCTCTCCTCCTTGTGAGAGAGAGAGAGCACTGGCGGAACTGTCACGAGCAAGGGATGTTGGCGAGGATGATGGCTATCCGATGGAGGCGGTGGCATCGACGGAGATGGCCGGAGGCGGCTGGCCGATGGAGGAGATGAGGACCGAAGGAGGCTGCTACCGCCGTTGCCACGCTTGCTGCAGATGGCGAAGGCGCGTAGTTGGGAGCCTGTCGACGAGCATGTGCAAGGTGGTGCGGGTGGGTGCGCGTTGCAGTGAAGGGGTGTGCACCTGCAGGTGGGCGCGCGCGGCCTGAAGTGGAGCATGAGCGGACGCTTGCAGAAGTGCGGATGCAGCGGTAGGCGCACGGTGCGGCTGCAGGAGCGGGAAAGAGGAGGCGTTGGAAGGGAGATGGGCGCTTGAGATGGTGCTGTCTTGGTGCGGTGCGGCTGCAAGCGCTGTGAGGGAGCCTGCGGTGCTGCGCTAGGGCGCGGCTGCAGGCGTGAGAAGTGGGGAGGCACGAGTGGGGCATTTGCGGGTGTTTGAAGGATTGGCGGTGCTATGGAAGGTGGTGTAGATGGCAGCGAGCACCTGCGGGTGCTGGAGAAGGGTGTGCTTGTGCGTAGAGACTTGGCTGGAGGTTGAGGTGGCTTGTGTGCGTGCTTGCAGATGGCGCAGGCATCTGGTGGTGTGGGCGGTGCACACTTGCGGGCGCAGGGGCGTGGCTGCAGGCTCTTACAGGGAGATGGGCGCGTGGGTGTGTGTGCCTGTGGGCTGGCTGGAGAGGTTGGAGCGAACACCTGCAGGAGCGGCTAGAGGATGTGGCTGAGGTGAGCGGTTGGGAGCTTACCAACGGGTGTGCGCAAGGTGGTGTGGGTGGGTGCACTGAGTAGGCAGAGATGAAGTTGTGCACAGTGCATGCGGTGGAGTTTTTTCCCGCCAGGGGGAAGATTGCCTATCCAGTGCACCCGCCTCCTTTCTTTTAACTCCTCTCTCTCCCTGCGTGCGCCAATCAAGGGATTTTCAAATCCCTTTTCTATTTTTGGCCGATGGGCGTTGGAGGGGAGAGTTACGACTGGCCGGATGAGAAGGAAAAGATCCCGCCGGTTGTTGGGGAAATTTACTCCCCAACCCTTGCTCTTTCTAAATATAATACCTGCAAATAAAAACAACAAAATCATTACATATTAAGTTATAGAATGTTATAAACTTAAATCATGATGCGTACAAATATTCTACAACTTAATTGCAATTATTAACACACCTAAACGGTATGATTAAAGATACTTAGGCTTAATATTAGTCCATTAAAATGGACTCATCAATAACGGTAGCCCAACTTTGACCCAGGTAATACCCTTCTTGATGGGAACACCATCATGAGCCATAACTAGCTAAATTCGGTCTGATAAAGTTGATAAATGCTCCTACATAACCTCAGGGGATCCTAAGTGCTTGATATTCTATTTTGAGAAGAAAGATGAAAATATGGTTATTTCTGCAATTTTACCATCTTATCACAAATGCAAAATAACCATGGGGTATTTCAGGGCTTTATTAAAGGTCATTTGGTCATTAATGTCTAACAAATGGGTCTATACAAACTGAAACGTGTTTTCACAAATTTCAAGAATTAATGGACATCTGAAATCCTAAAAGTAGACCTGCTTAGTTAATTGGGATTCTGGTCAGGATAAAATTCACTTAAATCCTCTAAAAATCATAGAAAAATATTCTTTAGGGTTTGACATCCTTTATTTGACCATTTGAACCCATTTTGACCTAAAATAGAGTCATAGACAGACAGTTGCCTTAATTTGGGTTTCTGCATTATTTACCTAGTCAAAATTGGTCAAAACCTAAATCCAACTTCACCATCAAATTCCTTGGGTCCAAATTATGTTTGTACCAAAATTTGGGCCCAATCAGAGACCATCTTGACTAAGTTTGCATTTTGGTCCAGTCTAACACTTTTCTCCCACACACATGCCCCTAACTTTTGAATTCATTGCAAATTTACCCCTAACTTCTTCATCTTCTTTGAAGAATGGTCCTTGCTGCCATTGGAGGTCAACCAACCTCTAGGAGAGCTTTGACTAGACTAAATCCTACTCTAATGGCAATCAAATTCCACCAAACTTGGTAAGATTGATGTTCACACCGTAACAAACCTATTGGGATAGATCCTAACTCCTAAAACCCATTGATTCGTGCATGCGAATGCATTGAATCAATGGGTGTTTCTTTATTCCTAAAAGAGCAACTCCGAGCTCTTTCCTGATCTACAGCCCTCTTTGGAGCTCTATTTAAACCCTGGAACCCATGCCTTACCTCCTTAGCAAATTTTGGTCAAAGAAAACCTTCTCTCTTCCCTCTCTGACCACCTCCATAGTTTGCTTCAGCGACACCCTCCGTTTTGCTCCTCCGCACCTCCAACCATAAAATTGGAGGTTCCACCATCTTCCTTTCTTCCTTGCGCACCTCTCCAGTCAAAGGGAGGGCATTCCTCTACCTCAATCGCCGTCACCGCTTTGCCATCCCTACCATCTTCTCCGACTCCAGTTAGTTGCAACTGGAGCCCTTTTCCTATCTCCTCCACTCTAAGTCTCTTTATTCCTTCTTCTCTCCCTCTACTTTCTTTTCACCTACACACAAGTCACTCACGACCACTGGAATGCCCTCCCGCACTTCATCTTCTCCATAGCCGGCTGAACTCTAGTGAGTTTGCCCGGCCTCCATAGTCCACCAACCGCATCGCTTCCACTCTCCTCACCTCCACCGTGTCATCACGACCAAAACCCCTCAAGTAATTGAGGGGATTGGCCTCTCACGCACTCCACCTAACACACACGCCTCCTCACCACCTTTTGGAGGTCATCAAGCCTCCACACCCACTCACATGCAACGTCACCACCATTGTTACATTCGTCGACGTCTGGCAATCCTCCTAAGCATTGCTGACAGGGCCGAGAGGCTGTTTTGTTCTTTTCAGGTACACAGGTACGGCAACCATTGGAGGAGCTCCTTTGAAGAGCTCGACGAAGGTATTCATGAGCCACAACATCTAGGTGAACTTCCCAGGTGGCGCGGAACTAATCCAAGATTGAGTGTGGACCCTCAATTAGGAGCTTCAGGTGCTCCTTCGCCATTAATTGGATGAGGACACAACTGCAACTGTGCATGAAAGAGGGGTATGGGTTTTAGTCCCACATCAGATAGAACAGACGTGCACGCAGCATATAAATTGAATTTCTATTTAAGGCTATTCACCTGAGCATGCACATGGGGTGAGGTCCCTCTCACGCACGTGCATATGCATGCCCTTTCCCGTGGTTCACGCCACATGGGTCTGGGCTTTGGTCAATTTACCCGGTTACCCGGGTTTGGTCTGATTCGCCCGATCCTGAGAGAGAAAGAAGAGAAAGAAAGAGAGAGAGGGGGGGTTTTTCCCTTTGTTCCTCTCTACCCTTAGAAAAATTTGAGAGGCCTTCACCTCTGTTGGTGCTATGCTTGTGGCTCTCCTCTGAGGCCTGAAGGGAAAAGAGAGGCCTTTGCCTCTATTGCTGGTTCTGAGTCATTGTTGCATTATTGAAACACTTAAGTTGACGTGGAAATTGTGTGGTTGATATTGTAGCATTATTTGAGTAAATTGTTAATAGAGTAAATTGATGATTTAAATCATCATTTTGCCCTAATCTTTTTACTACATTGACTTTAACTCTTTCATTTATATCATTTGTGCTTAAAGTTTCTATTACATTATTATATTGTGCTTAGAATTGCAATCTTGAGTACTAAATTGCCTATTGCTCCTTGCATTCGACCTCAGACTTTTTTGAGTTATAAATTTAAGTGTTTAATGCGATTTTGTCTTATACCATAACGCATTTCTTAAACATCGATGATTTCGCGTTGACACTTCTATGCAATGGAGACATTACAAATTTTAGGCATGGGGTGTTGTACTTAGGGGATATACATAGCATGTATACGTAATTGCATACATCTACATTTCATAAATTTGCATTTATAAAAAAAAAAAATTGCATTGAGCTTAATTGGTTGGGTCTTACATTCTTAGGCATAAGGCAAGAACTTTATGTTAGACTAAGTTGACTCTAGGTGTCTAACTTTAGAAGCTAAGTTGATCTACTAGCTTTAGACCCTTAAGGCCCTTTGTGGACTTAAAAACTCAAGTAGGAGTTAAGATGTGGACCATTCCTCAAGGGGTTGAGGAAGGAAAGCTAGGGTTTTAGTTAAAGGTTGGGTAGCACCTAGTATCTTTTTCTGCCTTGTGGTTTATGATTCATCGTAACTTAAGCATCCACATTTCACACATACTTGGTCTTGTGTAAATAGTGATTACCTTAATTCCTTTTTTAAAGAAAATTTGCTTCTCTCGGTTCAGACTTAGGAGAAGCTTGAAAACACAACTTGATTGGATGAGTTCCTACCACATGAGAGGTGGAGTATATACTCACCTTGATGATGCGATGATAACATGTCACCTCCTTGGCACTTGTCCTTAGGATGTCCATCCTATTGGGGGCATGTAAGCGCATTGTGCGGTTCAGGTACCATGGGTGGCCCTATCTCGAAGTGCCGATTGCCATAGGCCTGAATTTGCTTAAGAAATCCATGGGCGATACTATCTTGAAATGTCTATTGCAAGGAGTTCTTGGGGTCACCCTGGGTGGTGCTATCTCGAAGCATTGAAAGCCAAGCACCCTTCGAGGTTCGGTGATGGGGATAATGAATCCGACACATACAGTGTTGATAGTTGATTCAAGGTTAGACTTAGAGGAATCAAACAAAAAATATATATTACAAAGAAAAAAAATTCCTTCTTACTCTCTTTCTAGGTTGGCAATCATACCAACCTCAAATAACTCAGACCAATGCACATGAACGGATACTTTAATCTCTGGGACCAATAAACCTTATGGTAGAGCTAGAAATCAAGGAAACCTGTGCTTGCAACTTGTCCTTAGCCGACCTAATCTATAACTTAGCAACTACTTGGGAACCTTAGGTCTAAAGTCTGTAACTTAATATGTTTCTAAGGGAAGATAAATTGGGTTGGCTAGTCTACTTGGAGTGCTAGGTTATTGCTTGAATGCAAAAATTAGGCATGGAGACATTTGATAAGCCCATATTTGTGAGCTAATTAAATGCATAAATGCCTAAACATTAAAGTAACACATTCATTTAGATAGTATGCATTAGTATGTAAATAAGTTAGAATATAAGTTGGCTTGTGTGCATTTCACATGCATTGTTATGAATAATAACCCATTTAGTAAACTTTGCAGGTTCAAACATAAATTTGCCAATATTATTTGTTTGTTGATTTCATCGTTACGGATTGCATGGTGGTGGTTGACGTTACGAGGGAGGATGCCATTGGAGGTTGCCATTGAAGCAGTCGGGAAGAGCGGATCTGACCTTAATGGCCATGATGTCCTCCCCATCCAATTGGTTTGAAATCCATCCAACCACTATAAGAACAGCAACTGACCACCGAGCTTGGGGAGGCCACCACCCTTACTCCACCACTATGTAGAGCTTCAAGCTCATCCATCTCACCACTGTCGGCCTCGACCGTGGCAGTCCGCTCCACTACCGTGGGCGTACGTCATGACAGGATGCATAGCCAAATTCGAGCGGCTGTGCTACCATGAGCACACACAGGTGTGCACTCCACAGTGATCTACTGTCCACTGCATCAATACCATCTCCTTCATCTTCTTTACGTGCACCCCGCATCCATTCTCGTCGTGTGCACTGCTCTCTTCACACCTCCCGTGCACACGCACCAGCAAGTCCTCCGTGCGCTGCACCTCTCGTGTGCCCTCGTGTGTACCACCTCGTGCTCCTGCTTCAGCTAACAGAGGGGACAACACCACCACCATCACCAAGTCCTACTGTTCATCTTCTTCTTCATGAAGAATCCACACCACCACATCCGGCCAACCTCCTTCGTGCACCTAGCCATCACCGACGCCACCATCGAGTGCACCTCCTCCTCGTGCATCCATTGCACCCTTGCACACACCCTCCTTGCGTGCGCATACACGCGTGCCGCCCATAGCAACAACAGCAGTCGGCCTCCCCATCTTCTTCTTCTCCGTCAACAGGGAGAAGGAACCCAACAACCATCGCCGTTCCTCTACACTCAGCCACCACCACAGACCTTAGTTCTCCACACTGTCACTTCTGTTGAGCTCACCTCGACTCCACGAGACCAACCACACCCTTGGTCATGGCATCTGCAACCCTACGCAAGCATGTAGCTGCTCCCACTGCTGGCGGCATTCTTCTCTTCGGCAACCTCCTCTGGCCACCATTCGATGTGCCATCATCGCCCACGTGTAGCCCTCATCGTGGCCAACCTTCTTCGAGATTCCCGCAGTCTGCCATCACGCATGCATGAAGAGAATAAAAGCTCTATTTTGGGTTTGATTCTTATTTACATTTGCATGCCATTGATGAGATGTGGGATTTTTGAGTTAATAATATTCTAATCTGGTGATTTTGTGAGAACTCTCTCCATCTTTCACAAAAATACAATATCAGCTAATCCATGTCTTATTATCTTAATTGAAACTCGATTTTGATTGAGTTTCTTTGCAAAATTAATTACCAACATCGATTTTTGACTAATGCGAGTTTTAATAGGCCATTGCCTCCCTGTGGATACGACCTGCTATTCTGATTGGTTATTTTAAATTATTTTGAAAAGTGATTTTCCACCACACCGATACTAATTTGACGCATCATTTTATGTGTGAAATAACAATGAAAGTGAAAATCGTCTTTTCAGCTAGCACATGTTCATGCTATACAATGTACCTGCCACCCCTTTCTGCAATGACCCTAGGGTGACGAAGAGTGGTGAATCGATGGGTATAAGCTGTCTTCTTGGCCAAGAGGGTGGCTTATACCAATCTTGTGCCTCAAGAAGTCATATGAAATCACCTCATGGCCTTAGGTGCTGATTAATGGGATTTTGACCGAAACAAGTTGGGCATAACTTGTAAATGAACAGAATAACATGAAGTTTAATAAAAGGATTAATTTATTAGATAGTGCCCTTTCTTTTTCTTGCTCTCAATAACTGTTTTGTACCCAGTTGCTGTTTCTACTCTAATCAATTTTTACTGACGTGTTCCTTGGATTTCGTGCCTAGGTGTTGCTAAGCAGCCAGTGGTTGAGGTTGTGGTGGGTCCTTCTGTTGTGGGGCCTAGCATGGTACTTAGAGACAGTCCATGTGGACAGTAGTTTTAGCTACGTAGGTTTTCCTTTCAGTTTTTCTAGTGATTGTACTTTCTTACTCTACTACTCCATTCATTTTCTATTTCTACTGGTGAACTCTTATTATTATCTATTTTTGTCGGTACTTTATTTTTATTTAATGCATTATGAACTTCTATTTGGCTATTATTATTGTTGTTTTACTATTATGTGCTGGGTGACTATGATCCTATTGAGAATCGGATGCTATTCCATACTTAACGGCTTGAGTCTCGCCAGCCCTTCTCGGTTGGTGGGACTCGGGTCATCACAGATGGTATCAGAGACAAACTCCCTTTAGTAGGAGGAAAGGGCTACCTTTGGGACTACCAAAGAGTGTGTCATGAGGTGGAGCCACCACTTCTACTGGGAGTATCAAAAACTGAGGACGTCAGGATTTCAAGTGGGGGGGGTTGTAACAACCTCAAAGATAGTCTCACATCGTAAACTCATGAAAGTGAGTAGTGGGATATAAAAGTATTAAGAATTACTACTTGTTAACTTCGGCTTAAGCATTTTGCGTGGTTGCTTGGGTTTATGGGGCCCATCCCAATAAGTTGTCAAGGCCAGTTTTTATCGATTAAACTTGGGTTCAGGCTCGGTGATTGCACAGCAAGATACACCAATAAATATGCCATCTTGTGTTATTTCCTAGCATTACCCATGCATCTTATGTAGCCATACTTGCATTTGTTAATATACACCTGCATGCATTTATAAAGAGGGGAAGAGAGTGAGAATAAATGGCCATCCAATCCACTTCCATTATTAACATTTTCCTTGAGTGTGGCATTGCAATTTCACCATTTCATTTTTTATTCCCATGCGGCTGCAGGGCATGGTGTGCACCTCTCCTCGCCGCTCCTCCTGCTAGCAGCATGGGGAGAGGCATGCTCTCCCTCTATAAAAGACCTTGTACTCCCCCTTGCTGGAGCGGTCGGCATCCCACCTTCATATAGACCCATCACTACCCTCAAACAACACCTCACGCACTGCTGGCCGCTCTCCTTTCCTCTCCCACTCCATACATAGTTCCTCTTCTCACAAGTTGAGAAGAGACACACTGTGCGCAGGAGAAAGCTCACAGTGGCCTCAGACCACCATTGTGAGTTCCACCACAGCCCAGCTCCGTCGTGAGCAGGTGGGCATGGTGGTTTCTTGCTTTGTTTTTTTCATTTGTATTTTCCTTTCCTTTTTCATTTTGTTGCTGTTCTTCTCCTCCGCCATTAATGTAGGCTCCAAGCTCTGAAGCTCGCACCCTCCGCACACCTCCAACATGTCCGCACACCTCTAGCCAGTCACCGCCTGCCCAAGTAGATCGCTTGGGGCTTCTTTCCTCTTGCGGGGGCGCTCCACAGTGTCAGTTGTGCACCAAACCGCCTCCCGTCAGTCTCTAGACTGCGCGCACACTATAGCACATTGTAGCGCGCGGTCTACGTGACACTGTAGGCATTAGTTTGTTTCTCACTTAGCCGGTGGCTACATCGTTCTCTCTCCTTGCCAGCACCCTCTCCAGTCGGTCATCACCCGTGCTCCCACACAGCGCGTGCGTTGTGCTCACCAGCTTTGCACGCGCATTTAGCTTCGCCTGTGTGCCCACATGCCTTTGCCTCCAGACGACGCCTCTGCACTACAGACGTCTTAAACGACTACCTCCATCCCCTCTAGTGCACACACACCCACCCTGATACACACACTCACAGACACTCACACCTACACGCATACATATACATATATATATACTCACACACCCTCACCCTTAAATATTTATACATACGTAATTATATATATATATTCCTATACATATATATATATATATATATATACACACATCTATATAGTTATAGCTACTTATATAGATATATACATATATACTTATATATCCACACACCCACATTCTCCCATACACACCTCACATATACTACCCACATACCTGTGCACTCACCCCTCCACCGCGCATCGTATCGCAGGAATATTCGCACCAGTTGCTGATATTCTCCGATACCCGCTCAAAGCAAGTGCTTCCACCCACACTCACAAACATCTGCTCTACACTCCACGTAGCACTTAGTCTTGTTGGTTGCATCTTGCTAGACATGGACCAACTTGGCACCATGCTACATCCCATCCCCATCTCCATTTTCACCCCTATTTATATAACATCTTTATAAATAAATAAATATATATATACATATATATTCTATATCTACTATATATACAGATATAGATATACTAAGGTAATTATTTTTTTTCATTTCTTTTGTTGCATTCTATTTTGCTTTCAATTTGTCTTTTCTTCTTGCTACTAAAAAGACTAAAAAATATAAAATAGAAAAGATAAATCTTGATTTGCAGGCACACGGTCTTGTGTGTGGTGAGACAAGATTCGTTGTATTTTGGCATATAGCCAAGGACCTATTTGAGGGTGTACCTCAAGGACAAGTTTATCGAAAAAAATAAAAATAAAAACCTAAAAATCAAGAAAACCAAAAACATAATAAACGCAAGGAAGAGATACGTTTTAGGAAAGGCATGGGAACTTCGCAATCTCTTAATCCCCGCCTCCCTGAGATCGACCCTGGGCCTAAAAGTGATCAAGATAAAATCAAGTAGGCCAGGTTAAAAATTTTATGAAATTGGTGTAGACTCGATTTAGGTTAACTTACTATACTCATTTCGACATTAATATCACCATATTAATAAAGCCTATTCGAGTATGCATCACGCTTTTTTGGCAACGTTGCCGGGGAGATGCTATTTGAAGTTTGTTTGTGTGCAGGTGTACCTGTTGCAAGGAGGAGACACGCAGAGGAGGTCGGAGACATGGGCAAATCCAAGGTGGGTGCAAGAGTGTGAAATCACCGACGCTGCAATTAGAGCTTCGCCTACGTTGCTGAGGGGGTAGGTGTCTTCCTCGTAGTAACTTAGGTCATCTTGTCTCCTTGAAAGAAAAGAGAAAAAAATATAAAAATTCCAAAAACCTAAAAACACTTCTTGGGAGTTTCTTGGGGCAAGTGGACTAAAATCCACTTGTTGATTATTTGCTATCACCCCATTGCCCCTTGATTTCTCGCGAACTTCGCATAGCGAAAATCCAGGAATCTTGATTCTTGCCTTTTTCGTTGTGTGAAGTCTTCTTAGAGGCAAGATAAAAATTGAGTGATTGCTATCCTTCCTTGCCTCATTTATTAGCATTTTGGGATCACATTTTTTTGGTGAGGAGTCTTGGAATTGAGTTGATTCCAACCCCACCACGACTTTACATCTGCCTTAGATTCGATCCTGAATATTTCAACCCCAACATTTTCATTTTTACATCATTTTGGTGGTGGAGCCTTGTGTGGATTATCATTTTAGTTATTGGGAGCACTTGAATTGAGTGTGTTGGCTCCCTCTCACATTAAGCTAAAATTGACTCGTGCATCCACACCTAGAAATTTCCATCTAGGGAAGCCCATTGCATTTTTAGCATGCATTAACTAATTCACATTGAAGAAGGGTTTGTTGGGCATAGAAAACTTGTATTTTCTGAAAATCCGGAGATTGGTTGAATTGATAATCCAGTGGAATCTTAAAATTCATACTACTTAAGGTTGAAATTCTAAAAGCCATTCATCATCTAAAACTTCAATTCGGGGAGATTTCCCCATTGCATGCTTGATTTACACTTAAAATCAATGCACTTGGGCATTACCCGTATACAACGCCCTTCACATTCCTGGAGCACTTGATCCTAAGCCTCTAAATTTAAACTGGTAGCAACTTGACCCCTCTTAAGGATTGGAGGTCTACTTACCTACGTGTAGCACCTACGTGCTGGTGTGGATTCCCGCGTGCTATCGGGTGTCTAAGACTGGGGCAAATGGCCTTTCAATCTGGCCTGGTGGTTCCACGGTGCTCTCATTTGGTTTCGTAGGTTGTGATAGTAGGTAACTTAGATCTTTAGGTCTAAGGGCACATTGTAGAGGTTAGGAAGTTGATTTCTTTGATTTGTCATCAAGTGTATCCTTACAGCGTTGTTTCTCTCATCCCCTTTCCCTTCTCATCTCTCCAATTCTTCCTACGGTACTGCATGTTTGGGAGGAGGTCACAAAACCCTTAATTATTTGAATTGTCCGATAATTCTAGAAGGATAGAAACTGGTGAATCGTCATCCTCCTCCACAAACATGGCTGCACACCCACCCCTAAATCCCGAGGGAGGAAATTGCCCCCCTCCAATCCCACCAAGTGGTGGTGGAGTTGTACACCCCATAACCCGCCTCCAAGCCCAAATGGCACTGTATAATGAACAAATCAAGGTCATAAGGGAAACATTGGAGGAAATGAATCGCCCTCCCCCTGAAAGGGAGGAACCCAAGTCTCTTAGTTCGTATCAAAATCTCACTGCTATAGAGACCATTGGGCAAATTCAGGTCCCCATGGGCGGGGACGATTTTGAATTAAAACCTAATGTCATTGGCCTAATTAACTTTCACTTCCAAGGTCTTGCAAGTGAATATCCCTTTCTTCATTTGGAAGACTTAACCCGATTAGCTGAAATTGTTAAACCAAGAAACATTGGGTTATCAATTGTCCTCATGAAAATGTTCCCATTTTCGTTGTGGGACAAAGCGTTGTAGTGGTTGGGCACCCTTGGGAGAACCATCCATTCTTGGGAAGAGATGCGCATAGCATTTCTCAAGAAATTCTTCCTAATCGGGTGAACCAATGCACTTCGCTGGGCTATAGTTCGTTCGTGCAACAAAATGACGAGCAATTTCATGAGGCTTGGGAGAGGTATAATGACCTCCTAATGAAGTGCCTGCACCATGGTCTTCCAAAGTGGTATATAGCCCAAATCTTCTATTATGGGCTAAATGAGACTTTGTGACAGATCACCGACGCTTCCTGCAGAGGGAAATTTATGAATAAAGATGAGAATGGAGTATTTGAATTATTTGAGAACATGAGTGAAAACTCAATGAACAATGCCTCCATTGTCACCTTTAATCTTACCAGCATGCCCCGCAATGTTCACGAAGTTGACACAGGACCCTCCCATTTATCCACAGATCTTAACTTAATTATACAAAAATTGGATGAAGTCTTCGTCGTGTGCAAGAAGCTGGACGAGCTTCTGGCCAACCCCGCCCACTCTATGGCAAACACCTCCACTCCATCACTCCGTCACAACCTTAATTCGTCCAATATCGAGCTGATTCCCAAGAATTTTGTGAGACCATCCTTGTCGAGTATCGAGCCAAGCGATTCAGTAAGCAATGTGGACCTGGCTTCTGCAAGCCAATATTTTGACACGAAGGACCAAGCCTCCATGTGCTCGGATGCATATACGCATGCGGACTCATCTTCTGGCTTAGAAGACGCGTGTGCCCTAGGGAACAACCCATTCTCTGCTACTTATAACCCAGGGTGGCGAAATCATCCTAATTTCCCATGGTCCAGTAACCCACAGCGCCAAAACCCCACTAGTGGACCAATGCAACCGTCCGCACCTGCCATTCCAAGGGCCCAGTATAATCTTGTGGCAAATACGCCATCGGGTCCTTATGCACGACAAATAGAACACGCATTAAGGCCTCTTGATAAATTGATGCAAATGATGACAGAAATGTCCAAGTGCCATGAAGAAAACATGACCTCTCTTCAGCACCAATTGGCGCAGTAGAATGCTGAGATCAGTTAAGTACACATGACGACTCGATCTCAGGGCACTCTTTCAGCCCAACCTATTCCTAACCCGCGAAATTTTGTACCCCGTCGTCCGCAACCACAGGTACGACCTTCTCAGGGGCAAGTTCATCAGATTTTGCAAGCTTCGAGCACTCCACCAGGATTCCAGGCTAATCTTGCAGCAGCACATCACCCTTATGTCCCTATTGTGAACCCTCCTCCACCTTATGATCCTATTGGACCCACGACGTCCAATGCGATTACTACGAGGAGTGGTAAGCAAACTGTCGATTTGCCTCGACCTGATTCTGGCCCATCTTCTTCATCGCCCTCTCAATTGGGATGCGCACCGCATTCTTGTGAGGGCGATATGCCCAAACTAGTGCCCGAAGCGATCCCATTCCCTGAGGCTCTACTGAGGGAGCCAAAAGATATGAAAAAGAATATGCTGGCCTTTGATAATCTGTGTAATTTATTTAGGGATGTTGAGATCAAAGTACCCTTGTTGGAGGTTACTGACCATATACTAACTGTCGCCCGATTCTTCAAAGACTACACTACACCCAGGAGACAGTCAAAGAAAACAAAGAATCCAGTGGTTCTCTTGCCTCATGTGAGTTGTGCTACATTGTCAAATCTACCACCAAAGCAGAAAGATCCAGGCACACCGCTTATTTCTTGTAACATCCAAGGCTGCAATTTTAACCATGCTTTGCTTGATCTAGGATCTTCCATCAACCTTATACCAACCATCATGCTCAAGAAATTTGCCTTAGGAAATCTGAAACCCACCCCTATCACATTGCAGTTGGCAGATTATTCTGTCAAAATCCCGAAGGGTATGGTGGAAGATGTGGTGGTTAGGGTCAACAGTCTTTGTTTTCCTATTGACTTTCTTGTTTTGGATATGGAAGTTCCTAGTTCACTTTCTGATTGTCCGATCATCCTTGGTCGACTTTCTTGGCCACAACCCGTGCCCATATCGACTGTGAGTCGGGTTGTATTGAGATCGCCATTGGCTCTGAGAAGCTCAAGCTGAACATCTTCAAGGCCGCTAAGAATTTTGATTGCGATTGCATCGAGGATGACACGTATGATGAGGACATGGCTGTCAGCACGTGTATCGGACTAATAGGGACCTATTCTGATTGCTGTGGATTGCCTCTGAACACAGACCATTGCCTGACTGACATATATTGTGACGTTTGCCCATCCCTCCCCTTACCCTTACCTTCTCTTGACCAGACTTCTAATGAGGTTTTCTCCACTTCTCACACCTCGTGGTCTGAGTCATATCCGGGATACTCACCTCTGGTCCACTCTCTTGAAGATCGGATTGCCCTTTCTTTCCTGCCAAATTAGGCGGACATGTGACTCCACATTGGAACCTTGAGCCCAAATGCTGATCACTAGGGCTCTCCTTTCTTGGATCCATCAATCCAAGATGCCCCTCTTCTTGGCCAATCTGAGGGCTAGCTTCTTTCTCCTACCCTTCTTTCTTTTGATTCGCTTAGGACATTCTTGTCCCAAGAAATGCCATATCTTTCATCATCCACTCTCGAGCTGAAAGCGCTGCCTGACACACTCAAATATGTTTTTCTTGGGCCAAATGAAATGGTCCCCGTAATTATTAGTTCAAAACTGACTAAGGAGCAAGAGTGCAAGCTAATGAAGGTCCTCATGGAACACAAGGCAGCCATTGGATGGTCCTTATTTGACTTAACTGGCATTAGCCCCTCCTACTGCACTCACTGTATATATACAGAGGAGGCTCGACCTTCCCATGAGATGCAGCAACGTCTCAACCCCAACATGCGAGAAGTCGTTAAAAAGGAAATCATTAAGTGGCTAGATGCGGGCATAATCTACCCGATCAGCGACAACCCCTTGGTAAGCCCGATTTATGTCATGCCCAAAAAGGTGGGACTCACCATCCATGTCAATGAAAAGGGCGAATCCATCCCTACACGCACTCCTACATCTTGGAGAGTGTGTGTAGATTATAGGAAACTAAATGCTGCAACAAAGAAAGACCATTTTCCGCTATTTTTTATTGACCAAATCTTGGAGCAGTTAGTGGAAAATAAAATTTTCTGTTTCTTGGATGGATTCTTTGGATATAACCAGGTGGCTATTGACCTTCGGGACCAAGAGAAAACCACCTTCACCTGCCCCTTTGGCACTTTCGCATTTAGAAGGATGCCATTCGGACTTTGTAATGAGCCAGCAACCTTCCAGAGATTTATGCTGGCGATATTTCATGATATGGTGGGTGACTTTCTTGAGGTCTTCATGGATGACTTTTCGGTCTTCGGACCTTCATTTGATGATTGTCTATCCAACTTGACTCGCATCCTTCGGAGATGTATTGATGTGAACCTCGTGCTTTCTTCGGAGAAAAGTCATTTTATGGTACATGAGGGGATTGTTCTCGGTCACATCATCTCCGATAGGGGTATTGAGGTTGACAGAGCTAAGCTTGATGTGATTGCTGCTTTACCTGTGCCTAGCTCTATCAAGCAAATCCACTCCTTCTTAGGACATGTCTATTTCTATAGGAGATTCATCAAAGACTTATCCAAGATTTATAGACCTTTAACTCATCTCCTATTGACTGACGTACCCTTTGATATGGGCCTCGGTTGTATACGAGCATTCACACAACTGCGTGATGCTGTCACTAAGGCCCCTGTTCTCCAGCCACCTGATTGGTCCCTCGACTTTGAACTCATGTGTGACGCTTCCGACCTTGAAGTCAGAGCCATCCTTGGACAATGACGTGATAGACACCCCTTCGTGGTGTACTACGCTAGTAAGACGTTGGACAAGGCCTAGCGTAATTATACAACTACTGAGAAAGAACTACTGGCAAATGTCTTTGGGCTGGAGAAATTCCGCTCTTACCTTCTAGGCTCACATGTTACTGTATTCACTGATCACGTGGCCATTGGTCATCTCATGTGCAAAAAGGATGCCAAGCCTAGACTAATTCGTTGAATCCTTTTACTCCAAGAATTTGACCTTGAGATCCGTGATAAGGACGGAGCCCAGAATGTTGTTGCTGATCATCTCTCGAGGCTGGACCCTGACCACATTGGACTTACCCTGCCGATTAATGAGGTTTTTCCCGATGAGCACTTGCTGGCAATTAATGTGGCAAGTGGACCTTGGTATGCCGACATTGCCAATTACCTTGCTTCTGGCTCCCTTCCACGTAGCTGGCCTAAAAACCAGTGCGAGTGTCTCATCGCAGAAGCAAAGTATTATTTCTGGGATAATCCACTACTTTTTTGAGTAGGTGCTAACTAGATCATCCATTGCTGTATTCCTGACAGCGAATTCCCTAGTGTGCTATCCTTCTGTCACGATCAAGCCTGAGAAGGCCATTTCTTTGGGAGGAAAACTACAGCCAAGATGTTGCTGTGTGGTTTCTTTTGGCCCTCCCTTCACTAGGATGCTCACAATTATGCTAAACATTGCACTAGGTGCCAGTCGTTAGGATCAATGTCACATTGTGACATGATGCCCTTGCAACCCATCCTAGCTGTTGAAATCTTTGACATTCGGGGAATTGATTTCTTGGGTCCCTTTCCTCCTTTCAACGGCTTTGAGTACATCCTCGTTGCTGTTGATTATGTTTGGAAATGGATCGAGGCTATTCCCACGCGCCATGCTGACCATGTCATATCTACTCAATTTGTCAAAGACCACATTTTTGCATGCTTTGGAATCCCTCGAGCCATTATCTCTGATGGAGGAAGTTATTTCACCCATGCTTCTTTTCGAGCACTTCTGAGGAAATATGGACTTTGCCATCGTATCGCATCTCCGTATCATCCTCAGACGAACGGTCAGGCTGAGGTGTCGAACCGGCAAATCAAACAAATTCTCTAGAAAATGGTTCAGCCTGACCATAAGGATTAGTCCGACAAGCTGATTGACGCACTTTGGGAGTATCGGATCACCTTCAAGGCCCCCTTTGGTATGTCTCCTTATAGAATTGTTTACGGGAAGCCTTGTCATTTTCCCATTGAGCTGAAGCACGACGCTTATTGGGCAGTTCACCAATGTAACCTCGACCTAGACCTGCGTGGTCGAGAAAGGAAACTCCAACTCCAGGAGCTGGAAGAGCTCCGTCGTGAAGCCTATGATTCTACCTTAACTTTCAAACAATGCACTAAGGCCTTTCATGATAGCTGAATTCGGTGGAAGGAATTTGAGCCATCTCAGCAAGTTTGGCTTTACAATGCCCGGCTCAAATTCTTTCCAGGGAAATTGAAGTCCAAATGGACTGGTCCCTACTTGGTCTCAAGACAATTTCCTAACAGGGCCGTTGAAATTGAAGATCCCAAATCTGGGCGTAAATTTATGGTCAATGGGCAGCGGTTAAAACCCTATCTTACTCATGAACCTGCCCCCATTGGTGAAACTGTTACCTTGCTAGAGGGTAATTGACTTCATGCCTCATTCTAAGTTCAGCTGGGGATGTTAAATTCAACACTCGTTGGGAGGCACCCCAGCAACACTCCTCCACTATCGCCTACACAATTTCACTTCACTTCACTTCGTACTTCTTCACTTTTCACTTCACCACCCACCCTACCACCCTGCTGTATACCTCTCACCTCAGCTCTCGTACCATGATCCTTGGACCTTTCTTTACCTTGCATGCATATGAGGACATAGCATCATTGGGCATGGGGGGGTGGATAGGCATCCATAGGATCTGGGTATTATATGGGTATCATGCAGCTTCTACATCCATTATACATATCCATCTATAAATTTGTACATAGCCTAATTCAAAGAAAAAAAAAGAAAAAAGGCATTTAGCAATGATCTGAAAGCTGAAACAAAAATACAATAAGTGTTTATGGATATTCAACCGTTGTTTTGAAGACTTTCTAGGCCACAGAAGCTTGATTCGCTCAGGCTTAGCTTAATTCACTTGAAAATTGATAAGATAGATCAAAATCTCTCCTAATTAAGGACGTATTCTTGTACTTGAGTCTCTAGTACATGATTCATTGGTTTGCCTCTACTTGAGAGCCTAAGTAATCTTGGTTCACACTACACATATCAAGAAAGACCAGGTGAACATAAGATTCAACCTTAGTGTTCCTTAAGGAAGGTGGAGTCCTTACCTGTGTGCGTAGGTAAACTTTTTATCCCAGCCTTTAGTCTTGTGTTTAGGAGAAACCCTTTCCACTGAAAAAGTACTCACCCACCAAATAAGTGTGTTCTTCCAAATAAAGTTGTAGGAGACATACTGACACGTGTTTCAAAAAAAAAAAATCTTACGAATAAGTCAGTATATCCTCCAAATATCTGTAAATTCTTCTCCCCAAAAGTTTTTATGGCAAGTTACAAATACCTTGTTCTACCATAAATTCTTTAAGCCACAAAAATAATAAAAGTGGGGTTGAGTTTTTCCATCATCTTTCTGAGGGTTAATCCGAAGACATGAGCTGAAGCTGGAACCAACTTGTACTTAAAAATTTGTGAAACCCTGGGCTTGAGCCTTAATGTTCACCTGGTTGGTCTTGATCCTTCACTATGCACAAACCATAAGCTCTTAGCCCTCGAGTACGGTGAAACCCTATGAGTTCTGGAAATCGTAGTTAAGGTTTAAATATCAAGAGTCCAGGTTAGTCGACAGATGGTCTACATCATGTAAGACTTGAAGTACTGGTAGTCTTCTCTGCAATTGGTTCTCACAATATCCAACGGATCAACACATTAATGTTGCTTCAAAAAAAAAAAAGTCTTTAGCTTAAGATCATTTCTAAACACAATACAAATGTTTTACTAGGGACTAGCAAAAGATAGGCATGGGGGTATGATTGCACAGCAAGATACACCAATAAATATGCCATCTTGTGTTATTTCCTAGCATTACCCATGCAACTTATGTAGCCAAACTTGCATTTATAAATATACACCTGCATGCATTTATAAAGAGGGGAAGAGAGTGAGAATAAATGGCCATCCAATCCACTTCCATTATTAACATTTTCCTTGAGTGTGGCATTGCAATTTCACCATTTCATTTTTTATTCCCATGAGGTTGCAGGGCATGGTGTGCACCTCTCCTCGCCTCTCCCCATGCTGCTGCCACTCCTCCTGCCAGCAGCATAGGGAGAGGCGTGCTCTCCCTCTATAAAAGACCTTGCACTCCCCCTTGCTGGAGCGACCGGCATCCCACCTTCATACAGACCTATCACCACCCTTAGACAACACCTCACGCACCGTTGGCCACTCTCCTTTCCTCTCCCTCTCCATACAAAGTTCCTCTTCTCACAAGTTGAGAAGAGGCACACCGTGTGCAGGAGAAAGCTCACAGTGGTCTCAGACCACCACTATGAGTTCCACCACCACCCAACTCCGTAGTGAGCAGGTGGGCATGGTGGTTACTTGCTTCATTTTTTTATTTGCATTTTTCTTACCTTTTTCATTTTGTTGCTGTTCTTCTCCTTCGCCATTAATGTAGGGCTCCAATCTCTGAAGCTCAAGCCCTCCGCGCACCTCCAGCACGTCAGCGCACCTCCAGCCGGTCACCGCCTACCCAAGCAGACCGCTTATGGCTTCTTTTCGCGCGCGCGGGTGCTCCAAACTACCTCCAGCTGGTTGCCAGACTGCACGTGCACTGTAGCACACTGTAGCGCGTAGTCTGCGTGACACTATAGCCACTGGCTCGTTTCTTACTTAGCCGGTAGCTACGTTTCTCTCTCTCCTCTCCTGCACCCGCTCTAGTTGGTCACCTCCTGCACTCACCAGTTGTGCGTGCGCATTCACCTTCGCCTGTGCGCACAAGCGCCTGTGCCTCCAAACGATGCCTCTGCACTGTAGACTTCTTAAATGGCTGCCTCCATCCCCTCCAGTGCACACACACACACCCTGATACACACACACTCATTTACACTCACACCTACACGCATACATATACATATACATATATATATATATATATATATACTCGCACACCCTCACCCTTAAATATTTATACATACGTAATTAAATATATATATATTCCTATACATATATATATATATACACACATCTATATAGTTATAGCTACTTATATAGATATATACATATATACTTATATATCCACACACCCACATTCTCCCATACACACCTAACATATACTACCCACATACCCGTGCACTCACCCCTCCACCGCGCATCGTATCGCGGGAATATTCACACCAGTTGCTGATATTCCCCGATACCTGCGCAAAGCAAGTACTTCCACCAACACTCACAAACATCTGCTCTACACTCCACGCGGCATTTAGTCTTGTTGGTTGTATCTTGCTAGACGTGGAGCAACTTGACACCGTGCTACATCCCATCCACATCTCCATTTTCACCCCTATTTATATAAAATCTATATAAATAAATATATATATATTCTATATCTACAATATATACAGATATAGATATACTAAGGTAAGTTTTTCTTGTCATTTCTTTTGTTGCATTCTATTTTGCTTTCAATTTGTCATTTCTTCTTGCTACTAAAAAGACTAAAAAAGTATAAAACAGAAAAGATAAATCTTGATTTGCAGGCACACGGTCTTGCGTGTGGTGAGACAAGATTCGTTGTATTTTGGCATATAGCCAAGGACCTATTTGAGGGTGTACCTCAAGGACAAGTTTATCAGAAAAAAAAAAGTAAAAACCTAAAAATCAAGAAAACCAAAAACATAATAAACGCAAGGAAGAGATACATTTTAGGAAAGGCGTAGGAACTTCGCAATCTCCTAATCCCCGCCTCCCTGAGATCGACTCTGGGCCTAAAAGTGTTCAAGATAAAATCAAGTAGGCCAGGTTAAAAATTTTGTGAAATTGGTGTAGACTCGATTTAGGTTAACTCACTATACTCATTTCGACATTAATATCACCATATTAATAAAGCCTATTCGAGTATGCATCACCTGGTTTGTTACACAAGTGGAGAGCCTAAATAAAAAGATGGAGAGAATGGAACGTTGGGAGATGGAGAGGGTGAAAAGATTGGAGGATATAACCTCGTGACTGCAGGTAGCCACTGACAGGATGGAGTGATAGGACTAGTTATTAGAGTGGCAGAGCCAGTAGTTGAAGGAGTTGATGGCATTACTCCAAGGATCTAGACCAGACCATTCGATGTTTCACACACCTTCACGATGGGACGATGACGATAGGGGTGGACCAGGTGTTGTTGGCATAGGTGCCCCAGCGTAGTGTATATATCATATATATCTTTCGTAATACTTGAACTCTTTCAATATATAAATGATTTCCATTTTTATTGTATTTAATTTAATTTGAATTTTTATTATGGTATGATTTACTATTATAATTAATTGATAGGTATAGATATAAACCTTAATTGAAAATCGTTTAAAAAAAACATACATTTAGCAACAATTTAATCAAAACTGTTGCCAAAATAGTTACCACGATCATTATATAACCGCCGCTTAATATTTAATTTTGGCACCTCAACTCTCCTCCTGCCACTTAATAAATTACTGCAATAGTAGAAGTGAGATTTGGCGATAGTTATTAACCATCGCTAAATCCAACTAGTTTCTTGCCATCCCACTTTTACGCCAAGTTAAGGTATTCAATGACAGTATGTCACTATACAACGATGGTTATGAAATTCTACTAAAGGATTTTAATTCCAGCGTGAATAATTTTTGCATCGACATTTAGTGACAGTTGGTTCGGGAATCGTTGCAAAATGAAATTGAGGATAGTCAATAACCGTTGTAAATTATCGAGACCCTTGAACTTGGCATCAGGAGAAATAGCATCCCTACATCATTTTAATCATAGCAAAAGACTTATAGCAATACACTATTTCACGATGGACTATGGCGATGGTTTTAGGCTCATTAGCGATGATTTATAATTGTCGCAAAATGCACCTTTTCCTATAGTGAATGATACATATCTAGGCAAGTCTTTGAAAATCTCTGGGAGCAATGTTTTTCTAATTAATGTTGTATTACTTAAAACTCTTGCATAGAATTTTCTAAACATTTCTACTTAATATTGAATGATGTTGTTATTGTGTGTCATCCATAAGACTACAACTAGAAATTTTGTAAAGTTAAGCATGTCCTATTAAGTCTTTGAAAATGTCTATGAGCTAGTGTTTCCTCAATTAATTTTACATTACTCAAAGCACACATCAGAATGGTGCTGTGTACTTGTTATCTAAATTCAAGAAGTTGAGAAAAAAAATCCTCTTTGTGATTCTCTTGCTTTGTGGAAGAGAGAGGATGATATAAGTGAAATAATATCTTCACTAGTTTGCCAACAAGATAAACTCTGAAGTACTATCTTCACTGGTCTTTCACTATGATAAACTCTGAGATCCTATCTTCACTGGTAGATAAGATACAGATACATTAAATTGAATCCCAATTCAGTCAGATTTGTATGTTCCCCTTCATGAAAGATTTCTCTTTTTCTTTTCAAAAAGGAATTTTGACTTACATGTAAGTGGGAATATTTTTCATAGAAGATTTTTATTTTTCTATTTTCAAAGAAGATATAACATTTATGCTAGTTGCAGCTACAAGTGTTTGTTTAAATTTAGTAGCATATCCATAAAATGGATGCAAATCTACAACTACCACAATCTATTTGAAAATAAATAAATGTTTAGAGGGTAAATTCAAGTTCAATTGCAAGACTTAATAAAAAAAGGGACCTTGACAAGCATCAAGCTGAAAGTGGATACATTGATATCCAATAAGTGCTTAGTGATCTCATTCTTCAAACCCATTGCCATTTTCTATCAAATAGGACACCAAATCTCATTAAGCGACATTGACAACACATGCATGGAATGACATATGCAATTTTGGTGTCTTATTTACCTACACAGTCCTTCTGGAAGGCTTCAATGAAAATATTTTTCTGGTCAAAATCACTGTTAAAACTCCACCATAACATCAGTTGGGAAGATGGAGGCATTCCTAATAGCATAAACACACCTTCGCTTGTTGTTCACAATCATGCTGTAGCAAAGATACTTCTTTCTAGTAGCATGGGTAACTTTTAAC
Source organism: Thalassia testudinum (assembly GCA_037157565.1). Taxonomy (NCBI): domain Eukaryota; kingdom Viridiplantae; phylum Streptophyta; class Magnoliopsida; order Alismatales; family Hydrocharitaceae; genus Thalassia; species Thalassia testudinum. The sequence continues at coordinate 5,266,979 of JAZHRO010000080.1, forward strand.
ATTGCCACATTGAATATTCCTAAGATATCGAGCAATAACTGCATACAACTTCGTTCCTTGAGATGACCAAAATAAAGTATTCAAACTACAATAATATACCAAATATCAAAACTGGAGACACATCCATATACTTGGTGATGGGAACACCATCATGAGCCCTAACTAGCTCATTTTGACCTAGAAAAGAGAACAAAAGCTCCTACATAACCAACTGCAGGTCTTAACTTAATGAATAACCTTCTGAGAGAAAGGCAAGAAACAAGGGATAAAACTACAATTTTACCATTGTAGTACAACAACGGGTTTTCTCATGGGCTAAACATAGGTCAGATGGTCTTAACAAGATAAAAAATTGGTTGGTTCAAACAGAAAAGGGTTCATGTGAATTCTAGGAATTAAATGACTTCTTGTAACCCTAAAACAGACCCACCTGATTTAACAAGGTTATGGTCATGATAAAATTCACCTAAATCCTCTAAAAATCATGGAAAAATATTCTCTAGGGTTTAGAACATTCAATTTGGCCCTTGGAACCTATTTGACCAAAATTGGGGTTTCAGTCAAATATTTGCCCTAAATTAGGTTTTTGCATAAATTTTCTAGTCAAACGTGGTCAAACCCAAAATCCAAATTCATCATTGGATTCCTTAGGTCCAAATTAGGTTTGTACCAAAAATTTGGACCTAAGGGGAATTCATCTTGACCTACTTTGCAAATAGGTCCAGCCTAATTACATTTCTACCCCTAACTTATGAAAACTTCTGCAAAAACAACCCTAACATTATCTTTGTTCTTTGCAATTAGGTCCCTTCGCCATTATAGCGGAGGGAATCCTACTCCGGCAAGGTTTCAAAGGCAAGAACTCTATGATCTCTCGAAGAATCCCCTTCAAAATTGAAAGGGAAATTCTCTGAGAAATCTCCTCCAATGTGAACCCATTGATGAGCCCTAATTCCTACCCAATCTTGGGTCTCTCTGAGTTTCCATCTCTGATGAGATTGTCATGCTTGGAAGCTTGGCTTCTAAGCACAAAACCCTCCTCCAGGGCCTATAAAAGCACGCCCAAATCAACCCGCATCCTCCACGCTTGAAATTGGCTAGAGATTCCCCTTACTTCGTCTCTTCCCCCTCCGGCCAGTGATTCGGCAAGCTCCGATGACCTCCCTCTCTTTCCCTCGTCGCTCTATCACAATACCAGTGGTAGAGTTCTCTTCCTCCTATTCATCCACGTCGCGCCACACCCGTCGACGCCCCTGCAGCCCCTTCATAGTTGCCGTCCTCCCCACTGAGTGCTTCATCTCCAGCAACGGTAATACGAGCCAGCTGCCATCTCTGCCTCCCCCTTCATCTCCTTATGCACAGCTAGGACCTCTCTCTTTTCTAATCATTTTCCTCTCTTTATTTCTTCAAGACACGCCTCGACGCACGCAACCACCATCACCTTCTTCATCTCCGGTCAGACTTCTGGAGAGGTGTCCCTACCGCTCCACACCTCCATCTGCCTCGCCAACCACCCCATAAGCACTGCAACACCTCACTGACCATAAACCCTCACTCCACTCACCATGCCACGCCCCCAGAACACCCCTCGAACACACCCACTTTCACGCATACAAAGTGCCCTAGGCATTCACACTCCGGCCACCCCACAGCACGCCGACCTCCGCACTACATTCGCCATGTCTTGATTAAGCTATCTGAGCTTTTTGATGAGGCTGTGAGGCCATTTTCTTGTTGACAGGTGTAGGCATCTCCATCACCATTAATGCACGTGAGGAGCTTCCTTGCAAGCCTCCTCCAGGTCTCTCCGCTCTAGGTGAATCGCCCCAGGTGTGCGGAATCCCTTCGCGCACAACTCCAGATGAGCGATTGGCTTTGAAGACCCCATAGCTACTGGAATCAAGGAGGCCTCCTACTGCGGGCACGCATGCGAAGGAAGGTGGGATGTTTAGTCCTACCTTGGAAGATCTTGAGCAGGCGCAGTGAAATAAGAGGAAAAAGTAAATACGGCTTATTGCCTCCTGACCACGAGGTGAGGTCCCACTCACCTCTCACTGCCTCATCCGTGACCCGATCCCCGCGGACCTGGCTTGACCCGTATACTCAACTTGCACTCCTCGCCCACCACCGCATGCCGGTAGGCCTGGTCTTGGGTGTGCACCCGACCCGATTACCCGAGAAGCAGCTCTGGGAGAGCGAGCCTAAGAGAGAAAGAGGAAGAGAGATCGCGGGGGCGGGTAGGGGTAGGTTTTGCTCTCTCGCAGGCAAGGAGAAGAAGCCAAGGAAGAAGAGGGTAGAAGCCAGTGAATGCTAAGGAAGGAGAAGGCAAGAAGAAGAGGAAGAAGCTGAAGGGCTAAAGAAAGAGAAAGAGAAGAAGGAACTGAAGGCTGAAGAAGAAGGAGGAGTCGCCAGAGAAAGAAGAAGAAGAAGAAAGAGGAGCCAAAGGCCAGAGCAGCTAAAGGCAGAAAGGCAAAGGCACAAGCATGAGAATAGAAGCAAGAAGAGAAAGAAGAAGGAAGGAAGCAACCAGAGACAGATCAGAGAAGAGAAATAGCACTGTAGCAATCACATATTTAAGACGACTGATTCACAAAATTAGATGTCCATTTTTTTTGTGCTCTCTTTATATATATTGGCATTCTGTGTTTTTGCACTATAACTCTGATTTTCCATTGCATATTTTTTTCAATTTCAAAGTTGTGCTCTTGATTTTTAAACCCCAATTTGCTCCTTATGTTCGACCTCGGACTTAAAACTTTGAGTAATAAAATTTATTTATTTTCAACCGATTTCAACTATACTACGACGCATCAATTTTAAAACATTGATCTCGCCAGTTAAATACTTGGCAATGTCCAAAACTTTTTTTTTTGCAAGAAGAAGCTTATCCATTGAATTAAGACAACCAGAACACTAGAGGTTACATGTGATAGGGGAGTTACAACGTCTTTTATTATTTCTTTGCTGCTTATATCTCTCAATTTTTTCTTCCAAGACTTCCTCATCCTCTTTAGAACAAAGGACTTTTTAGGACTGATGATAATTGTATTAGGAAAGGTGTAAGGTTGGGCATCCATGGGTGCAAAAGTACTTTGATTTGCAACAGGTAGAAGATAGTTATTAAAAGTAATTTGGCTATTTGGAGGGTTTTGCATTTGGAGAGGAGGGGTTTTGATGTTTTGCATATGAGTGGTGTTGGTGGCTTCTATGGTTTTGAGGGAATTAGATGGTTCATGGGTAGATAGGTTAGGTGCTTGTGGTTTGATGGTGACATGGATGTTTTGGTGGTGAGAGGGGATATTTGGTTCAATAGATGTAGTGAAAAATATGTTGGGAGGGCTTGCAGATAGGGTAATTTCAAAACTTAGGAGTTTTGAAAATTTTGAATGGTCCACATTTAGAGGGGATAAGGATGGAAGGTGAGCTAAACTTGGCAAGGTTTGAGGAGAAATTGAAAGGGGAGTTACCACATTTAAACTATCCTCCAAAATAAAGAATTTCTTACGAGTGTCCAACCTAACATAACTGCCATCTATGGAATCCACTACTACGCTCACCATCTGTCCCGTTGTTCGCAACTGACAAAACTCCTCTACTTCCAACCGCCGCACACGGTGGCGAGGAGATTCGTTGACGGTTGGCCAAGATCTTTGGAGCTTTTCTTGAATTCAAAGGACCTCTTCTAGTAGCCTTTAAATCAAAGGGAAATCTGCAGGGGAATGAAGATAGTGACTTCATTTGTAGATCTTCATTTGTAATCTGAGAGATTTTTGAATAATAAACTCATGGATTTCCCTTGTGTAACTAATGAATAGAGTGACATGCTTGTGACCCCTATTTCTGAATAGGAAGTGCTAAAGGCCATTAAAGATTTAAATAATGAAGGGGCTCCAGGTCCAGATGGTGTTCAGGTGTTTTTCTACAGCGAGCTATGGAATGTTGTTAAGGTGGATGTGTTGAAGGTTATCCATGAGTTTGAACTGGGTAACTCTGGATTTGAGAGGCTGAACAAATCCTATCTGTTTTTGTTACCCAAGAAATCAAGTGCAGAAAGTTTTTCTGATTACAGACCCATTGCGTTATCAAATTCCATCTACCTTATTATTAGCAAGGTTATTACTAACAGATTGCAGGAGGTTCTAAAGGATTTGATTATGCCTGTTCAATTAGCTTTTCTTCCGGGGAGATCGTTACAAGAGTCATTCATTGTGGCGCAGGAAATTGTAATGGGGTGGCAAAGGAGAAAATCAAAGGCTTTCTTATGGAAAGTGGACTTTTCAAAAGCCTATGATTCTATCTCCTGGTCATACTTGTGGGAGATCTTTAGAAGGAGGAAATTTCCACCCTTATTGATTCAATGGGTGAAGAGATGCATTATGACAGCCTCTTTTTCCCCTTTGATAAATGGTAAACCGTGTCGTTCTTGGATTCAGCCCCAATGTGGAGTAAGGCAAGGTTGTCCTATTGCCCCTTTGATTTTTAATCTTGCGGTGGATACTTTGGCTAGGTTTGCCTGCAAATTGGCTGTGGATGGTTTTATAAGGGGGTATTCAATGTCTAATCATAGGGCTCTAGCTCCTATACTTCAGTATGCTGATGATACTGTTTTTCTTGTAGAAGGGGGGAAGAGAGAAGCGCAGGCTCTGTTACATATGGTTAAATTGTTTGGAGAGGTTTCTGGGCTCAGATTGAGTGGAAGTAAATCTTCCCTGGTCTGTTTTGGGATGAATGATGGTTTACAGAATGAGATCTCTGCCATTCTTGGTACACCTGTGGTGCCATTACCGATTAAATATCTGGGTCTGCCTTTGAAATGTTCGAAGTTGAAGAAAGCAGATTGGTCTTCCTTTTTTGGAAAGGTAGCTACAAAATTAGAGGGCTGGAGCAGTAGATACCTATCAAAAGGGGGGAGGTATATATTACTGAATTCTGTTATCACATCGATTCCTATTTTCTTCTCTGTCCTGAGAGCTCCAAATTTTATTTGGAAAAGGCTGGAGGTGATGCGGAAAAGATTCTTTTGGAAAGGGACCTCCCATCAAGGGGCTTTCTTTCAACCCTTAAAATGGCAGTCAATTTGCAAACCAAAGAAGCTAGGAGGCATGGGTGTTAGATCCCTTAAGGAATTCAATGAAGCTTTACTTTTGAAATGGGCTGTTCGGTTACTGCAGGGGGAAAAAAATTTGGATAGAAATTATTCAAGACAGTTATGGGAGTACCAATGATGAGAAAAATCGTCTTAACCCACGTAAAGCATCCCCTTTTTGGCTTTCCGTGGTGCGAGCCTTGAAGGAAAATTGGAATTTTTTCAAATCTATTTTAGGTGATGGAAAAAGCTTTAAGTTTTGGCTGGAGAATTGGGTACATGGAGGGACGCTTAAAGATAGGTTCCCCATTGCTTATGCTGCGGCAGCAAATAAAAATGCAGTGGTAGCTGATTATTGGGATGCGGATTTGGAGCAGTGGCTATTAAATATTGGTGGGAGGAATAATCATGAAACAAGAACCCGAGTAGAGAATGAACGTCTCATGCAAGAGCTTGCTACTTTCAAACCCATGCCTCATGAATATGACACATACAAATGGGAAGGTAATTTTTCTACTGCAGCTGCCTATGACAAATTGATAATGTCCTCCAGGATGGCGGAAGATGAAGAAATGGGGAAAAAGCTATGGAAGTTAAAAATACCACTAAAGTTACAAATTTTCTTATGGCTGTGCAGGAGGGATGGTTTGATTACTGGAGATCTGAGGCACAGAAGGATGGGGACCCCAACCCAGTTTTGTTATTTGTGTGGGTTGCATAATGATTCTACAGATCATTTCTTCTCTTCATGTGCTATCACTGATTATGTTTGGAGGACAGTATGCAATGAGTCCTTACCCACCTGGGGAAATTTGTGGAGCTGTCTGGTAGATGGGAATAAGCCTTATATACATATGGTGGCTGTTTTGTGGGCGGTATGGAGGGCTAGAAATGAGTGTGTTTTTCAGGAGACCCCAGCTCATGTGGAAAATATTGTAAATTTATGCTGGAGGCTCATACAGTGCTGGGAGTCGAACTTGTAAATTATTTCTTTTATTATCAATAATAGCTCTCCTGGTTTGCTATCGGTGATTCGATAGCATTCCTTTCTTCCTCAAAAAAAAAAAAAAAAACTTTGGGCAATCTGGCTTCTCGTGATCAATCTTCCCATAATAACTACAGATCTGGGCAAATTTTCAATTTTAATTGGAAAAATGAATGAGACCTCACCAATTCTATCAATTGTGATCTTCTTTGAAAGTTCTTGCCCGATGTCCAACTCTACTTTGATTCTCGCAAACATCTTGGAATTAGTTGTTTCCATGTCGATATCCTTGGTTACTCCCTTCTATATTCTGGAGGTAATTCAAATATCTGCAACCAAAAAGGACTTGCCTGGAATAGATAATCAGAAGGTCTTTTGTTTGTCTGCCCTCTTGCTAATAATACTAAATCTCCATCAATATTCCATGGAGCCTGATTGAGAACATCATGCATATCATTTTCTTCTTCAAAATATGCCATCCAAATTCTGGAGCAGCTTCTTGAATTGTTGGTGCAATGGTGATCTTCCAAGACTTGGACAAGATTTCAAATATAGCCCTCGGCCTAACTTTTCTATCTGTATGAATTGTGAAAAATAGCATTTTTCCATGCACTTGAGTCATTTAAATCAGTATTATAAAATTTGATTACCTATTCAGTTTCTTCAATATGCAAGATCTTCTCCATATTCTTTATAAAGTCAGCTTCATCATTTTCCATGGGCTTTGCCTTGTGACTTGATGGCATTAGAGATTGCTGGTATAATATGGATAGGGAGTGAAGATGGTAAAGGAGCAAAAGGCATGGAGGGTGAACAAATAGAGAGAGGTATGTAAAGAGGAGTAGAAGGGGAAGAACAAACTTGGTGATTGATTCCTCAAGGCTCTATCTTCTATGGGAGATGAACAAGGAGAGGAGACAAGACTCACCCACGGCGGGGAACAAAAAAGGATTCAATGGCTAAAACTAGAGATGCCTCTTGCAGTGCATTAAGAAAAAAAAAGAAACCTTTGTAAGCATTTTCACGACATCTCTCATGCAAAACCCCAATGAGGCATTTCCGCAAACATTTCCTGAAAGAAATCACTGAAGCATTTTGACAAACACTTTGTAGGCATCTAGAAAATTAGTATCTTAACTATTCCATTCCAAATGTCACTAGAAACCTTAGAGACATTGCCATAGATTGGGAGAAAGAGAGGTAAGATTTAAAGCAATTAGATCTAAGCAATTGAGAACTCTCACCCTTTCTCGAGTAGATCAAGTGTAGATTGTGAGTGGATTGTGACTAGATAATGTGCAACCATAAGCTAATCAAGTAACGAATCAAATGCAGGTCATGATGAGATCATGTGAGACATTGAGAGAAAAATGTGCGTATGAAAGAGAGGAGATTTGACCTACAGATATGAACTCTAAAAGGGAGATGATTGAGCGATTGATCATTTGTGAGAGATAGAAGGGTGGACCTACTCTTATGGAGAAAGGTGTGGGGTTGTTGGGATTTGGGGGTGGAGGTGGTGGTGGTGATGAGGTGGGTGAGGGGGCACAACAGTGCTCTCATGGTTGAGGCCAAGATATTTTGACTTATAATAATAAAAAAAGGTGATTGTCAATGTAAAAATATAAGATCACCAAAATTTTAAGGATACTAATAACAACGTATCTAAATGTCACTATAATCCCACCATCAGTATATGTAACATTTTTTGTAGTGACACTTGCACAAATCTAGATGCACATGAGGACAAATAGTAGGAATTCTAACCCCTAGATTATAGGTTTTGGGAGGGGATAATCGTGTCAAAATACTTGCCCGTCGAGACTTATCGTCATGTTATATAAACAATGTAGTAGTATGTGAATACTTCACTTCCATGCACAATGTGTTGTCATTATAGCATGCTATAAGTCTCAATCATCTTTAGCTCGGTGATGTACCAGGGTAAAGAGAGTCCTTGAAATTTTGATTACAACTTAGCTTACTTGTTACATGTAATTATTGTGTGGAGAAATTTTGGTCACATTTTCTCTCTCCTCTCTGGTATACCAACTGATCTTAGCTAGGTTCCTGAAGTACCCCTAATTCAAGGTTGGAGGGAATCAAGTTAAGGTTAGTTTTGGGGGTACACTGGAGAAGTGCAGGGAGATGTCGAAATTTCTCTAAACTCTACTTGCATGTAAAAAGTAACGTTATAATCAAATCTTCAAAGATTGACTATCAATTGAAAGCCTTAATCAAAATACAAACACCGTTAATATCCGATTATAATTATTGGATGATTTTATTTTATTTTTATAGATTATCATGGAAAGTCTTGGATTAGTTTGAGGAACTTAGATTACTACCGATACAAGAATAGAGTGAAGGAGTTCCTTGATGGGCCTTTCATGATGATAGGAAGTCATTCAGACAAGAAGAATCGTTCGATAGGATTTTTTTGTCGATGTGGGAGGTACTTGAATGGATATTTTCATGATTGGAATACTGTATTCGAGCACACAATTTGCAATAATTGGTGGTAGCATTATACTAAGTGGATTGCTCATAGAGAGGATCTTATGGAGGAAGTCAGATGAGATACAATAGATTTCGATAAGTCTACTGTGGATATTGAAGTTGCTGACATTGATGAAATGAAAGCGGTAGGTGACAATTTGGATAATGGAGAAACTTGTAATAAGTTTTATGATGCTATTAAGGAGATAGATGAACCAATTTCTCCTGGTATTACGTCCATGTTGAGATTATCATTTCTTCTGAAATTATTTCGGATAAAGGTTATGAATAGAGACATGTCTAAATTAATGTCTGAGGTTCTTTGATTCATTGGAGAACTTTAAATAATTTGAAAGGTTATTTCGAGACATGGTGTGATGAGAACAAGCAGATTTGTGTTCTTGGATTAAATTGTTAGAAAATTGACACGTGTTCAAATGATTGTGTGTTGTATAGAAATGAATATATGATGTGCATACATCTGAAAAGCCAACAATGTCTATTATTGCATGTTCTTAGTATTATATTAGCATCATGCATTGTAAATATTGCATAACATGCATCATCATGCATTTAAGTCAAATTATACAAATTCTATAGTAATTTCTTCTTTTTGGTGGCCAAGGATTGGGCAACTTTTAGTCAGGGCCTTGGATTGAAGATCAAACCATACAGATTCGATCAGGGCGACGATTGAAGTTTAACGACTCAAAGATCGTCTCGATTAGACTTCCGTAGCATCAGATATAATCCGAGGAAGGTCAGAGATCAAGGGCCAAGATGGTGTAAATCTACACTTCAAAATGACAAATCCGACTACACGAATGGGTTCGGATCGATGATCGTAGCCCAACGATGCGAAAATTGGTTCAATCCAACATCTGTGGTACCATCTACAACACATAAAAGATGGACGGCCAAGATGGAGACACGTGGTGCCATCCCAGCCACCCAATCGACCCAAGGACCCATTGTTGCCTTCTCTCTCCTCAACCGCGCCATCACTTCTTAGCCATTGGATCATCATCCAACGGCCAAGATTGATCCTCACCCGCCTTCACAACTCCTTAACTGTGACATCGTGAGCTATTAGAGTCGTTGGATCAAGATCCAACGGCTTTGAGCGATGGAGATGAAGTCATCTTCTCGACAATCCACCATGATAGTGCATTGGTTGCGCACTTGTGGCCGAAGCAGAGGTTGCGAGTTCAAGCCCTGTGCACCGCAAAATCAAGAGCGCAATGCATGTACGACGAAATCCATCTGTCGGATGAGGCGTGAACGATCGATCAAAGCGCGACGTGGCTGCACGAGATGAGCAAGCACTGCACGTGCGATCTTACGCTTGTTGAATGTGCCATCGAACGTGCATTAAGTGCTGCAACTGAAGAATAAGAAACAGCGTTGAGGGCTTTTAAGCCGTTCGATCGCTGGATTAGATGGCTAAGAGCTCGTTTGCATGGCTTAAGCATTTGAGATGCGAGGAGGCGAAGAGGAAGAGGCGCGCGGGCAGGCGCGCATGTAAGGCCACGATCAGGGCTTTAGTGACGCTTTTAATCCATCACTAAAGACCCTAACATTAAATTTTTAAGTGAAATGACCTTTGTACCCTCTCTAATCTTCACCTATAAAAGGCCCTACAACCCCCACACTTTCTTCATCCATTCCTTCACCTCTCTCCCTCTCCAAAGCTCTGAAGAAGCTTGTCCAAAACTTGGGATGCTCTTCTAGAGCCAAAATCAAAGTTTTCTCCCCCCGTTCCGAAAGTGGACCCGAGATGATGACGATGCCCTGCCTCTCCCCTGGTTCTTCTTGCTTTGTTCTTCATTTTTTGTCTTTGTCCTCTATCTTCCAGGATTCGCCCCATCCGGCTCGTCCTCCAAGCAACCGTCGAGGAGGATAGCATCTCTCTCCCTTCTTTACTGCTTTCTAGAATAGAATTTCCTGTTTCTAGCTGTAGTCATTTCCTACTTTCTAGTTGTAAAAATAATATTCAGTTGCAAAGTGATTGTTCTCTCTCTCTCTTTCTTAGTGTTAATATCAAATCCATTGTGATTATCCCACCTCTAAAGCAAAAATACCAAAAAAAAAATATAATTATGGATTGTAGATCGACATCGCTTCCCTATGTTCGACTCGAAATTTCATTATGAATTTCGGTAAATTTATCTGTTGACAGATTTCTTCGCAAATCATACTATGATGACCGATATTTCAAAACTCAATCCTTTTTGCATAGATCTTCCGATACAACATTTTGGCACCATTGCCGGGGAGGCGACGATTCTCGATTTTCTTTCCGCATTTCACGCACTTTATTGTTTTCTAACTTGCTTTTATTTCTCTTCTATTGTTTTGCAGGTACCTTAATAGGGAATTTTCAAGTGGTAGAAAGGAGTAAAGTGTAGTTGAAGACAACTGTAAGTGCTCCCCATTCTTCCCCCCTCCATATATTTTATTCCAAAATCTTAATTCAAACCCCAATTAACCTAGGTGTTCGTATAAACCCTAGGATTAGTTTGGATGCTTTGATTTCCATCCCTACTCATCTCACCTTTGTAAAGAAAAAACAAAAAGATACTTCTTGTGGGATAAATCAACATACACACTACATACACCCACATTCAAGGCACATAACCTAACTTGATTTTTATCTACTCAATTGAGATTCCGACCTATGGAACTGGTACACGCAAATCAACACATAAGAGAGTAGAAATCAATCTAGGTTAATCATCTTGTGTGCCTACTCAGTGGTGCATTTCGATCAATTGTTTGAGTTGTTTGGGCCACATCATTTCATTTTAAAATCAACTCACCAAGTAGCTTCCCCTTAGGGTTTACAATTTAGGTCAGTACCAGGCACTCCACTTTATTTTTTGATTTTAAAAGGAAAAGATCTTCACCCGTGTTTGAACATTTGGTTTGCCTCTGAAACTTGATTGAACTCACCTAATTCTAAACCCTAAAAGCTACTTAAGCAAGATTTGAACCTTAAAATCCATTCATCCAAATAATCTTGCTTGAAAATCCTACTTGTGCACGCACTCACACATATTCAATCAATAATTAAGGGCACAACCCATCTTAAGGGCCCACCACATTTCATAAGCACTACAATCCTAAGCCTAAGTAAAATCAAGTAGACATTGTCCTTAAGGACTAATTCGCTCTTCAGGGCCTAGACTGAGATTGTTTATGATTAACCTGCTTGTACTAGTCAATCTGATGTCTAGATAGGGGAGTAGAATCAAACGAACGTAGTTGGGGGTACACTAGGAACCGGAGGCGCAAGCTGAAGGAAGAACCTTCTCCCCAGTCCCTCCTTCTAACTGGTTGGATTGACTGGATACACTTAAAGTAAATCATCTATAATCTTAAGACGAATTCTGAAAGTCTGTACATTCTTAGGCTACCCAACTTAAGAACAGGCTTGGTTTGTTGTGTTGTAGGGTTCTTATCCCCAGTCCTTCTGACCTCTTTCTAGTTTATGCTTGGAAGGAGGACGTTGAATCCCTGATTGGAAGGACCATTAGATCATTCTAGGAGGCATAGATTGAATTTTGGCCAAATTGATCCCATGGCCGATCAACAACCTCCTCTGCCTCAGAATCAACACGAGATGTTTCAAAGCCAATTGGAACAAATGCAGAGAATGCAAGAATGATTCTAGAGAATGCAGGGTGCTCATCCCTTGAAGGATTTTTATGATCCTTCAAATTATGGGGAACGTCCCGGCATCCAGATTCCTACCGGAGACTTAGAAATCAAGCCCCAGGTGTTAAGCCCAATCAAACACTTTCATGGGCTTGGCTCTGAAGACCCATTTCAGCATTTAGAGGACTTGACCACTTTGATCCAGACCACCAAAGCACGAAACGTGAATGAAGAGCATATGATCTTGAGGCTCTTTCCCCACTCTCTTAGGGATAAAGCCGCTCATTGGTACAGGACCATAGGATGGCCGATCGTGACATGGAATGATCTGAAATCGACTTTCCTGAAGAAATTCTTCCCTGTTGGACATACCAATGCTCTGAGATGGGCGATTACTACCTTTGCCCAGCGGCTGGGGGAGTAGTTTCATGTTGCCTGGGAGTGATTCCAGGACTTGTTGCAGAAGTGTTCACACCACGAGGTGCCGAAATGGCAGCTCATGCAGATCTTTTACCATGGGTTGACTGAGCAACTCAGAAATCACATGGACGCTTCTTGCGGAGGCAATTTCCTCAACAAAGACACAGATAGCATGCACAATTTGTTTGAGGAAATGAGTGAAAATTCAATCAACCATGCCTTCATGGATACTTTTAACAGATTCAACAACCCTGATCGAATGTTAATGAGGTCCATGACTCTCATTCATTCGATATGGAACTGAGTTGTAATAAACTAGATAAGGTGGACTTGGTTACCAAAAGGATGGAGGAGTGGATGGTGGAAAACTTTGCAAATAATTCTCAATCCACTCAATCCTAGAATTTGGGATTCCATTCTTCGTGAGCTCCTTCTGGATGGGAGTTCATGAATCAACTGGATGCGGCTCAACCTGAGCCAGCATTGTTCGAAACCCCATGGTTCCAAACTGGGGCCTTTGATCCTAGTTTCTCTGATCCCTCCTTTCCTTTCTCTCCATCCTACCCTATTAGGATGTTTATGCTATACAGGAGAATGTTAGGTCCAACCCTTACTCCAATGCTTATAATCTTGGTTGGAGGGATAACCTTAACTTCTCCTGGAAAAGCCCTGGGCAGCAGACCCAATTCCGACCCTGCAACTATGCTCCACAAAGACCAATGGGTCAGGGTCATGTTTACACTCAGCTGCCCCTAAATTAGGTCAATCAGCTAGCTTGGAATGCTCGTCAACCTGTAGTGTAGGCTGATTTGAACTATCAGATGATAGAGATGCAAGGATCTATGCTCTAGCTCATGCAGCAAATGAAAACCTCGCTGGACAACTTGCAAATCGAGTTCATTGCTAATTCCCATCAACCCGAATCTCTACCATCTCAACCCTACCTAACCCGCGTAATATACAGAATCCGGGTAATCAAGCCCAAGGGTACTGGAATCAGAGGGACCCACACGCATATGCTCAGGTGGTTGAGCAGGGTCCTTCCTCTTCTGCTTCTTCATCAAATCTGAGGTTTCTGACTAATGAAGCTCCTCCAATCTTTCCTAACCCTCCCCAAGACCCAAACCCTTATGCATCTGCTAACTTTGTTACCTTGAGGAGTGGAAGCCAAACCCAGGACCCAAAACTACCTTGTTCTGATATACCAAATCCTGGAGAACCTGAGGAGAGAAAGGAGAACTTTGAAGAAGAAATCAAGGCTCAGGAACCTGATTCCAAAGATCTGACTCATGTTACTTTTCTTGAGGCCTTGATTAAACCTAAGAAGAAGAAGCATGTTGATAGTAACGAGGAGCTCTTGAATATATTCAAGAATGTCAAAATCAATACTCACTCCTCAACGCTATTAAACACATACCGGCTTACGCTAAATTTTTAAAGGATTTATGCACATAGAAGCGTAAGTCGAGGGAATCTATTCCAAGGAAGGTGATACTCTTCGAGCAGGCTAGTTCTGTTATCCTGCATCACCTTCCTCCAAAAAGAGAGTTCTAGGTGCCCCTTTGATTTCTTGTGTCATCGGAGATTACACCTTTGATAGGGCACTTCTGGATCTAGGTGCATCCATTAACCTAATTCCGACTTCTCTTTACGAGAAGTTCGGATTAGGTGAACTTCGGCCGACCTTAGTAACGCTGCAGTTAGCGGACCGTTCAGTCACAAATCTGAGAGGCGTTATTGAGGATGTTATTGTCAAGGTTAAGGACTTCTATTTTCCTGTAGATTTCATTGTCCTTGACATGGATGTACCTGAGAACTTAAGGAACACGCCCATCATTCTGGGCGTCTGTTTCTGGCTACTGCTAAGGTGAATATCAACTGTGAGAGCGGTAGCATTGAAATAGCCTTTGGGGATCAGAAATTGAAGTTGGATATTTTTAAGGCGATTAATAAATTTGAGGATTGTGGTTTATAGAGGAACTTGAGGAAGATAACTTGAATATTGAAACATGTATGACGGTTTCTTCAATTGAAAGTTCCTCCTATCTTGATGGATTTAACCTACAACCCTCTGTGGCAAACCTGTCACATTCTAAAGAGGTTATTGATTTTGTTCACTTTCAACCTCTTCCTCTAGATGAATCTTTATCAGCATCATCCTTTCCTTCCATTCTAAACCTTCCCCAGCTCGAACTGAAACCATTGCCTGAGAGTTTGAAATATCAATTTTTGGGACCTCAAAATATGCTCCTTGTGATTATCAGTGTTAGATTAACTAAGGAGTAGGAGATTAAGCTGATCAAGGTCCTAAAGGAACATAAGGAGGCAATTGGTTGGACCATTCATGACCTTAGGGGGATCGAGCCATCTTATTGCAATCATAGAATATTCTTGGAAGATGGATCCCGCCCTTCTCGCCAAATGCAGAGGAGATTAAACCCTAATATGTGAGAAGTGGTCAAGAAGGAAATAATTAAGTGGCTCGACGTAAGAATCATTTATCCAATCTCAAATAGTCCTTGGGTAAGTCCCGTGCAAATTGTTACCAAGAAAGCCAGGATTACCATTGTGACAAATGAGAAAGTGTTGGGACCATATAGTGTGTATTTGATCAGAAATGCATCGTAGTACAGTTGAAAATACGATCAACAAAAATAATTTCTAAGATAACGAGATTTGAGTCTCGGTCGTTCGTCTCTAGGTGTTTATGGAAATGTAAATTTGAAATTGATCTTGCTTGCTCTACTTATTCAAAATCGCATGTTGATTTATGCTAAGTTCATATTGATGAATGACATGCTGTTGCCAGAATATCAAAAATTGAAAACATGCAACTTTAATCACACCAAAAGATGATAATCGAGCACATGGTGATTTTCAACATATATATATATATATAAAGATGATGATAGCAGAGTTGCAGAGCACCAGTAGTGCAATGCTTGTACAGGGAATGTAAAAACTAACAGCTAATAGAAAATGACTGAATACATGAATCTATGGGGGATTATGCATGCATCATTAGTGGAGAAGTAAGGAGCTACACTACTAAGCAGTAAATAAAGCATTAAATCTATAAAGAACTATAATCTAGTCTAGTAGAACTAAGGGCATTCAGAGGTGGGCTCCGATGGCCTTTGACTTGGTTGAGAGGAGGAGGGCTGGCCAATGGTGCTTAGGCTGACCCTTGGAGAGAGGTTGAGGAGGTCATCCAACATCTTGTCATGGAGATGGTGGTGGCTGGGGTGAAGCTACTCGTGAAGGTGGAGTGGAGGTGGAATGATGCTAAGCTAAAATGGAGCCAAGAGTAAATGGTTGCAAAGTGCCACCCCTTAGGTCTTTTTATAGACCTAAGGGAGACTCTCTAGAGAAGTGTGGAAATCTCTAGAGAGACCTCCAAGTGTGGCCATCCAATGAGAGAGAGAGGGTGGTTCTTAGATCCACCAAAAGTTGATCTAAGAGAAGACTCATCCTTGGTTGCTATTTTTGGCAACCAAGGTGGCGCCTCCTTTGTAAGGTCCTAGAATACTCTAGGTGGTGTGGGAGTGCATGAATGGGTGTGTGTGTGTGTGTGTGATCGTGGCCTAAGTGGTTAGGTGGGTTAGGATAGGTTCTAGTGGGTTTAGGTCTATGTTAGGTCTCAAATTAGGGTTGCAAACCCTAATTCACTAAGGCAAAGTGCAATTAAACTTAATACAAGTTTAATCAGGTGTGTGGAAACTTAATTGAGAGTAAAATAACTCAATTAAGTAGGGTTTAGGTCAATTGGACTCTCATTGAGTCCAATTGGATAGTATATGCTGAGATCATGGCTTAATTGGACTCAATGCATCCAATTGAATAGGTTGATGGAATTGACTATGATCTAAGTCAATTAGGTTTAGTGAGGGCCTAATTAGGTCCTTAGGGTGGTCTAGAGGTGATGTACTAGGGTTAGGGCACGTTAATTTAGGTTCCTAGGGGGTTAGAATTGGGTTTAGGGGGCTAGAGATCCAAGATCAAGGCTTGAATCTCAAAACAGGGTCTGGAGGGCAGTTCTGGATGTTTAATAATAGTGTCAGTCATCTTATAGTAACAAATCAGAAGTCCAGGCTTTTTGTCTGGACGTCCAATCAAATTCAGGTGGGATTACAGGTTCTGTCATGGGTATTCTGCAGAAATTGAATGTCTGACCAAGTGTCTGGATGTCCAATAACACTGCAGAAGTGGGTTTAAGATGTGCGGGAGTTGGATAAGGGTTTTGGACATCCTATAACTCATCTAGACATCTAGATAGAGTCTAGATTTAGGGTTTTAAGGTTTCCTAGGGTGTGGTGACCTAATCTAAGGGTGGCTAAGGCTTGGGAAAGCTCTAGGCTGTCCTAGGGCTAGGATGGACCTAAGTTCTTCACAATTTATTACTTTATTCCTACTTAATAGAATAGCATACCTAAACTCCCTTACATTATTATCTATTGCACCTAATCTAGGTCTTCTGCTACAGCTTTGCTGCAACACCAGTTATTCTTTATTCTTTAGATCCAGCTTCAGATCTAGCTTCTGATTAGCTTATTACATGCAATTGACATAATACAACTAATCAGTACATTATAGCATTATTTTATGCATAGCTAAAAGAAAGAAGAAAAGGTGCTAGTAATGCTTATGCATGCATGAATTACCCTAACTTATGCTAAGTCTTAGCCTAATTTAGGTCAATTAAGACCTATGATTGCTGCGCAATCATATCCCCATGTCTAAATCTTGCTAGTCCCTAGCAAATGCGAGACTAAATTATTCACAAAAGGGTCCCTAAGGGATTGATTATTTTATCAAGTGTGTGCCTAGAGATTTTTCTCCTTTTTGTTTTCATCCTATGCTCTAGAAATCCAGACAATCGTGAAAGTGTAGCTATGTAGCTTTTGCAACGGATTCGAGTGAAAAACTAATTCTCCTCTAAAGCCTGTACTTGACCCTTAGTAAAAATTCTAGCGGGATAGGCGAACTTCTTTCCTCGGGGTATTCAAGATATTCTATGAATTCCACCCGGCTTTAAGCTTAGGTAGAGAATCTTAGAGGGAAAAGATTATATATTTGGTGGCTCACTTTCGACTAGTGCTACATAGAGATTAGTACTATAGAATCTAGATTCCCAAATTATTACGTAACTCAACTCCGAGAAAGACGAGAAAACTATGCTCTCTTTTGGTTACTTTGTATTCATTCTCTTTTTTTCTTTTTCTTTTTTCTTTTCTTTTTTTTTCTTAGAGCTCACAATCTCACCAGATTCACACATATGACCTGTATTTGGTGGTCTCACTTGGCATTAATACTTTAATTGAGTTCCCATAACTCTAACACTAGGCTAGAATTCCTCAGCCAGTATTCAGGTGGTCAGAAACACAAGAAAGGTGAGTTAAGGCTATATTTGGTGGATCTCAAATTTATTTTGTGGTATTGCCTCAACGCAACCAAAATAAACACTAAATATTCACTCTCTTTTTTTCTTTGCTTTTTCTTCTTTTTCTAATTTTTTTCAATTTTTCTTTCTTTTCATCATTTTTTTTCTTCTTTTTTCATTTTTTTCCTAAAATTTTTTTTCTCTGTTTTTTTTTTTTCAACACAACACAACTAGCACACATCCATGAACTTTATTGAGGAGGCATTATTATGGATTGGTAGTACTCAAGAGACATTGGGTGGCTTATTTGGTGGAAGTGCCTACTAATGGCACCGGGAGAGACGGATAGGACAATGTATTTCTAACCTTGACATAAATATCCTCCTTCAGCCGATGATTCCGTAAAGACTGATTGTAACCATCCACCTTAGCCCTAGTTTTATGAAAACTCACTCTTTGCGTATTTGCCTTATTTGGTGGCTCTCAAAATTTCACGCAAAAATGTATACGTAGGATATGAGAGAGTGAAAACTATGCCTAATCTCTGAGTATCATTACCTAATTATCTAGGATTCCAGATTCCTTACACTAATCTTAAAGCACTAGTACACTCTACTCTCATCTCACACTATTTGGTGGATTTTTGGAAGAAAATTTGCTTGACTCCCAAAACACTATCCAGGGGTTCAGGAGGAGAAGCACGGCTTCTTCTTGACAGATTAAAGACGTTTGTCAGCCTTCACCGTGAATCCATTGCAAATTCTACGCGTGTGTGAAAAATTGTATTGGATTCTAGATTACAGGAATCAACTAGAGGGTAAAATCCCTAATGCATTCTCTTAATAAAATAATCTTATTCATGGATGCACTATGTATATATGTTATAAACAAGTAACCTCTTATATTCATACTTCATGAAATTTCCCTTATCGGGTTACATTCAACTTGACCCTAAATTTAGAACTAGAGGTGAGTAGGTGAGTCGGAAGTGACTGTTGCATACGATTTTTAGTTCCAATGTGAGCATTGGAGGTGGAGTCGGTTGTTCTTTTATTTAGGGTCCTAAAGTACATTTGACATGTAGCTTCGAGGTTTTCCTAAGTGTTGGCATAAAAATTTTCAATTTTGTCGTATCTACCCCCCCATGCCTAAGTTCTTGCATTTCCTCATGCATGAATATAAAAGAAGATAAATACAGCAAGGAGTAAGTGGGTAGAGATCACATGGAATTGTTTCTGAAATTTTAATGTTCAGCACCGGCCAACCTAACAGTATGCAATATGTAAGAGAAATATGCTTAAAAGAAAAATATGCTATGTATAAAAATGGTTATGTATAGATGATGGTAGAATGTGGGGTAGATGCTGAGTTTAACACCTCCAGCTGGGCGAGAACTCAATCAGATGTATCAGTTCTAGCATAAGAGCTGGTCAAGATTAAGAGAAAGATGTGCTTGTATGCTCCTAGAATCAGTGGTCCGGAGATGTGAACCAACTGATTGTGCACCCCTACTCCAGAAAGTCTAGCTATAGGAAAGCGTGGAGTGGTGGTGGAAGATAGAGGATAATCAGAGGGGGGGTCATGATGTTGATTCAGCTGATTTATCATGTCCCACAATTCAGCAGGAAGTCGCTGAGGGAGTAGATCAACATGTATCTCAGAACCAAAATTTGAGTCATAGGGATCCTCATAATGATAATTGACATCAAAGATCATGCCCTTTCTAGGCTTTGGATCATATGGGGGTATTCGTGAAAGTAGATCTATGGGGAGGTCATTGAAATCCTCGTCAGAAATTACTTCGTCGTCATCAGTCTCATCTCTGATTCATCGGAAGCTGACT
This sequence comes from Thalassia testudinum, assembly GCA_037157565.1. Classification (NCBI taxonomy): domain Eukaryota; kingdom Viridiplantae; phylum Streptophyta; class Magnoliopsida; order Alismatales; family Hydrocharitaceae; genus Thalassia; species Thalassia testudinum. Next base: position 5,286,849 of record JAZHRO010000080.1, read on the forward strand.
CTTCCGACTCTGAGTCGAACCATCCATTAGATTGACTAGGATGGTAGGTGCGTCCCTAGCTCATTCTGCTCAAAGCTTCACTCTCACATGCATTGGGTTCCTCAGTAATTCCTTCCTCAAGTAGCATATTTATTTCTTCGTTCAAAACATCCATAGCTACTTCTGGTCTTCGGATGTCAGGATCAGGGATAGAAAGTGTCATTTGATTATCTCTAATATCCAAATTAGGTATGTAGGTGAAAGAAGAAGAGTGCAGATCAGAAGATGTTGGCTTTAGCACAAGTTCACCTATAATGGGAAGTGGCCTAGATTGATCAGTAGTGTCACATGTAATGTTTGCCTCAAGATCCGTATCCTCAAATGGATCTACTTCCCTTATCATGGTTGGGTTATCTAACCCAAGAGGTATCTCCCAGGATTCAGGATAATCCGATTGTGGCTTAGTCCTAGAGATATCGGTCCTTTCATCCTCAGTTTCTTGAATGGAGTTCTCAAATGAACCCATTCGGAACGTTTCCTGCTCCTGTCTCATATCCAAGCTAGATTCTTCTTCCCCTGAATTATCTTTCGACATCTGCTCCTGAGAATCTCCTGTGTGTCCTTCCGGCGTAGTTGTTTCAGATTCTTTGAGGTCGTCAAGGCTATTTTCCACTTGATATCTCAAAAGCAGCAGTTCTTGAGTTTCCTGATTTTGTCTAATTAGCCTTGTTATCCTTGCTATTCCCTGAAGGAGCTCCATGATAGCTTGTTGATACGGAATCCAGCTTTGTCTTTGGTTCGCCTTAGTGATAGCTTGGATTTCGTGTAGATAGAATGCGGCCTTCTCCTTAATGCTAGCTATAGCTCTCTGTATTCTATAATGTGGTCGCATTTGCATTGGTAATTCTTCAGGGGTTCCAGGGGGTGAATAAGGTCTACGCATATTCCATGGGTGAGAAGCAAGAGTGTGAAATCCATATCCTAGGTTATAAGATGTGGTCCTTTGAGGGACTGACTGGTATGGGTCATAATATCCAGGGTTAGGATATGGGTTAACCATTTTAGTAACCTGAGGAGAAGGATTAGGTGAAGCAAAAAGTCATCTTTGCCACCTTGGGTTATGATCCCAAGGTTGAGTTGATTCAATGACCCGGGCTCTCAGATAAGCTCATGGGTCTAGCTCTTCTAGATCTTGATTAGGTCCAGATCCAGGGTTAGCCATTGTGGCTAAGCAGGTAGAAGAAGAGGGTGGGGGAGAAGATGGCCTGGGCGAAGTGACTCGCCTCCTTGGGGGTGGCTCCTAAGGTCCAACAAGTTGAGGTCTGAGTGACCTCCTTCCTCTCATACACCAACCAACCCCTAGGTTGGTGCAGCCAGCCAGACAAGGATAAGACCTTTCAATCAGATGGTCTTTATGATCGGATGACCATATTTTTTATTTTAAGTTTGAATTCCTGAAGAAAAATTCATCGTACAACCGATTGAAAGTGATTTCTACCTCTGAAGCTAACCCAACCAGTTTGGTTACGAGGGGACTAAGGGGAAGGTTCTTCCTTCAGCTCACGCCTTCGGTTCTGTTACCCCCAAGCCACGATCGTTTGACACTACCCCGTAGACTTAGTCACCAGGTTCGGCAAGAGAGGTTGAAGCCACCCAGTAGTATGACAACAAATTCTGGTTGATTTTGTGTTTTAAAATTAATTTGATCCTGTTTTTCTTCAGTTGGGATTTTCGGTGAGTGGCCCACAAGGTGACCAAGCTCACCGGCTAAACACTAGACCTAACTAGTCTAGGTTAGCCCAAATGTGGTCTCTAGAATGTAACCCTAAAGGTATAACCTAGGGTTCATGCAATTCTAGGTTTTTTTTCTTTTTCAGCAGAGCACGAAATAAAAATACTTCTCTGGCAAAAATTGGAACCCAAATAAATTGAAATTTTGCAAATATATTCCTTTTTCAATTATCCTTTTATATAATATTTTTTTGTGATTTTTACTATTTCAATCGAATTTCTAGGGATTTTTGAATGTCAGAGGGTCAGAACTGGAATTGTGACCCCTTATCGACTTTTCAAATTGAAATAGTATCAAATGATCTTCTAAAATTTGAGAAAAATATGGGAATTAAAGCCAATGAGATCAGCTTTCAAACCCCATCATTTATTGTCAAAACAAATTCGTGGATTGCTCGGAATTGCTTTTTGAATTTTGAAAATTTTCAAATCTGGGTCAGTCTGACCCCCTTGCACTTTGTGAATTTTTAAAAATTTTGTACTTGTAATTTTTTCAAAAATGGTTCCATTTGAAAGGTGGTTTAAAAGTGAAGGCATATCCCAAATTTTAGAATTTTTCTCTCATTAATTTTTTGGCAATTGAATTTTTAAATAAGAATTTGAAGCCTGGCTGAAAATCGGAGGGTGGTGGGGAAGCTTTTGAAAAGGTGTTTGACTTTGAAATTCAAACTTTCCACCAAAATATTTTTTTTTTCTTCAAAAACTTTTGAATTTTTTTTGAAGGGAAAATATTTTTTCAATTATTTTTCTTTTTTTTCAAACAAATTAACGTAAGATTCAAACAGAAACCTAATGTAACTACCTAGACTTTTTTTTAATTTTTTTTTCACCAATATAAAAAGGTTTTTTTTTTCAAATGAAATTGCTAGAAGGAAATCTAACCTAGGGTTAAAAAAAAGGAGAAATCCTAATCTAAGAGGAGATGTGCACCTGATGATTTTTCTGCACCCGATGTGTGCAAATCCCATTTTTCCTGCTTTCCTGCACATCTAACAAAGAAGCAGAGGAATATTTGTCACTAAAAGTTCAAAAGATCGAAATCAATTCCATTGCCTCCTCGGCAACGGTGCCATTTTTTTGGGATCATATAGTGCATATTTGATTAGAAATGCATCGTAGTACAGTTGCCAAATATGATCAACAAAAATAATTTCTAAGATAACGAGATTTGAGTCCCAGTCGTTCGTCTCTGGGAGGTGTTTATGGAAATGCAGATTTGAAATCGATTTCGCTAGCTCTACTTATTCAAAATTGCATGTCAATTTATGCTAAGTTCGTATTGATGCATGACATGTTGTTGCCAGAATAGTAGAAATTGAAAACATGCAACTTTAATCACACCAAAAGATGATAATTAGGCACATGGTGATTTTCAACATATATATATAAATAAAGATGATGATAACAGAGTTGCAGAGCACCGGTAGCGGAATGCTTATATAGGGAATGTAAAAACTAACAGCTAATAGAAAATGACTACATACATGAATCTACGGGGGATTATGCATGCATCGTTGGGGGAGAAGTAAGGAGCTACACTACTAAGCAGTAAATAAAGCATTAAATCTATGAAGAACTATAATCTAGTCTAGTAGAACTAAGGGCATTCAGAGGTGAGCTCCAATGGCCTTTGACTTGGTTGAGAGGGGAAGGAGGGGCAGCCAATGTTGCTTAGGTCAGCCCTTGGAGAGAGGTTGAGGAGGTGATCAAACATCTTGGCATGGAGATGGTCCTTAGCTGGGAAAAGAGCCATTTCATGACACAAGAAGACATCGTCTTAGGTCATGTAATCTCTGAATAGGGAATTGAAATTGATAAAGTTAAGGTTGATGCTATCTCCAAACTTCCTCCTCCCACATCTGTCAAACAAATTCAATCATTTCTTGTTCATGTGGGATTCTATAGGAGGTTTATCAAGGACTTCTCTAAGGTTTCTTGCCCTCTGAGCAACCTTCTGACCAAAGATACGCCATTTGATTTCAATGAATCATGTCGTAAGGCATTTGATTTTCTTAAAACAGCAATCACTTGTGTTCCGGTGTTGCAACCATCGGTCTGGACAACCCCATTTGAGATCATGATCGATGCTTCTGATTATGTGGTCGAGACTGTTTTGGGTCAAAAGATTGACAGGAAGCCCTCTATCATCTACTACGCTAGCAAAACTCTAGATGAGGCTCAGAGGAATTACACTGTTGCTGAGAAGGAATTGCTAGCTATAATAATTACTTTGGAGAAATTTAGGGCTTATCTCTTAGGGTCTCACGTCATAATTTACACCGACCACTCGGCCTTGAGACATCTCTTGGCCAAAAAAGATGCCAAACCCCAACTTATCCGATGGATTCTTCTGCTTTAAGAATTCGATCTTGAAATCAAAGATAAATTCGGGGCACAGAATGTAGTGGCAGATCATCTTTCGAGACTTCTAAGTGATTCTTCTCTTCCAGATATTCCGATTGCTGATACTTTTATGGCCGAAACTATTCTTACAGTATCAGGTGTCCATACCCCGTGGTTTGTAGACATTGTAAATTATTTGGTCGTTGGTTAAATCCCCCAGGATTGGACCAAGCAATAATGAGATAGATTCAAATTTGAGGCCAAATATTACTTCTGGGAGGACCCTGAACTGTATCGCATCGGCTTTGATTAGATTATTTGCCGATGTGTTCCGGAGAATGAATTCCAAAGTATACCCGAGTTCTGCCATGCATCTGCGTGTGGTGGACATTTCTCTGGAAAAAAGACGGCTGCAAAAATTTTGCAATCTGGATTCTATTGGCCGTCTTTATTCAAGGATGCCCAGGAATTCTTGAGGTCGTGTTCCCGATGCCAGGCACTTGGGATCATAACTAAGAGAGATATGATGCCTCTAAACCTGATTCTTCCCATCAAAATCTTCAACGTTTGGGGCATCGATTTCGTGGGACCCTTCCTCCTTTCATTTGGACACCAGTACATTCTCGTCGCTGTTGATTACGTGTCCAAGTAGGTTGAGGCCATTCCCACTTGAACCAATGACCACAAGGTGGTCATCGATTTTGTCAAGAAGAACATCTTCAGTCGGTTCGGGATTCCGAGGGTCATCATCAGCGATGTGGTACTCATTTCACTAATGCCCAGTTTCATATTTTATTACAAAAATATGGGGTAAATCATAGAATCTCCACACCTTACCACCCCCAGACGAATGGACAGGGCGAGATCTCCAATCGGGAGATTAAGAATATTCTATAGAAAATGATTAGGCCTGATTGTAAAGATTGGACTCAAAAGCTTGAGGATGCTCTTTGGGCTTACCGTATGGCATACGAAACGCCTATCGGCATGTCACCATTTCGTCTAGTGTATGGAAAGGTATGCCATTTACCCGTAGAGATTGAACATAGGGCATTCTGGGCAATCAAGCAATGTAATTTGGATTTGAGTTTAACCAGAAAGACTAGGGAACTCTAATTATCTGAGTTGGAAGAGCCTAGAAATGACGCATACGAGAATGACAAGATCTGTAAGGCTCGGACCAAAGCTCTTCATGACCAATTGATATTCCGAAAGAGCTTTGAGCCAAACCAGAAGGTTTAGCTTCTTGATTCTCAACTTAAGCTCTTTCCTGGAAAACTTAGGTCAAAATGGAATGGCCCATTCATCATTGATCAAATATTTCCAAACGAGGCTATTCAGATCTCTGACCCAAAGATGGGTAATTCTTTTAAAGTCAATGGTCAACATCTGAAGCCTTTTGTTGATCGTATTGTTCCAGAACCTGTCTCAGACACAGTTGTTCTACTCATATCGTGATTTCTTTAGCTGGACTTCACCTAGCTGATGGCATTAAACTTAGCACATGTATAGTCTAACTCAGAGTTGACCTGAGCATCATATTCAGGTGATATCTTCTACATTCTACCTTTCCTTTCATGCCTTTTATTTTCAATGAGGACATTGCATTAGTTAGGCATGGGGGGGTGGATTCATTTCTGAATCATTTTGTCAGCTCTGTGGAATTCTTGTAAATTCTACTTATTTTTTCTATTATTTATTTAAAAAAATGAAAAAAAATTGAATTAGGAAAGAATAATTGGGAATTAGGATTTTTCAACCTTAGGGAATAATACAGTAGGATCTGAACACTTAGACCCTTCAGGTCTTCAGGCTTAATCAGCCCAGGTGTCCACTAAAATGTGGATTTGCTTATCGATTCCTTGCCATTCTGAATTTACGTCAAATTGGTTAAATAAGTTGGGGTGATAAGTATATGAATTATCAACCCACCCTTTGATTTGAGGGGATTTTAAGTTTAAATCTACACACTATTTGCACTAACTCACTTTTCAGCAGTTTTTACGAAAATTGGGTAGCTAATGAACTTTCTAGGGTGGTAGGCTGGCAAGTTATCATGGGTAATAGCCCATAGGTAGGTTGTCCAAAGCCAAGTCACACGACCATTCTTTTCCTACCGCCTTTAGGTAAATCTTAGATCAGGGAAGCCACCTACCTAAAAAAAGAAAGATAAAAAAAAGGAGAAAAGAAAAGAAAAAGAAATAAGTCACACTTCACCGCACGAGTATGGTTGGCAAGTTATCATGGGTAATTGCCCATTGGTAGGTTGTCCAGAACCCAGCTCAAGAAATGCATGTTTGACTAAACCGTTCTTGCTCATTTGAAAGTCGTCGAAATCGTACTATAGTCGCGTAAAAACGTTCATCAAAAATAAGTTTGTAAAAATAACGTGACTTTGAGTCCCGGTCGTTTGTCTCTGAGAGGCATTTGTTTACTTCTGAAATCGATCTTCTATTTCTCTACTTTGTTTAGAAATGCATGCTGATTCGTGATTATTACGTATTTAGGTATGACATGCTTAGTTGCAAGAATATTAGGAGTTAGAAACAGGCAACATGAATCACACAAATATGATAGCAATCAATAAGCTCACAGTGATTTCACAATATGGAGATATATATATATATATATATATATATATATAAAAGCATTTTTCATTCATTCAATGGGAGAGTTGTTTGCAACAAGAACTTTAGAGGAAAGCTTGTACATAAATGCTTGAAATTTAAACCAAGCTACCAGAAAATGACTGCATACAAGAATCAGTAGGGGGTTTTGCATGCATCATTGGGGGAGAAGTAAGACTACACTATTAAGCAGTAATAAAAGCAATAAAATTATTGAGAGCATAAACTAGATCTAGCATAATAAAGGGCATTCAGGGGTGGTCCCCGATGGCCTTGGAGTGGTTTGGAGGAGAATGAGGGGCGGCCAATGTAGCTTAGGCCGACCCTTGGAGAGAGGGAGGATTGATCCAGCATCTCGGCATGATGTCCTCCACGATGGTGGTAAGCTAGTGGAGGTGGAGTAGCTAACCTAAGTGAAGGTGGGCGTGTATGGAGCTAATGAGGTGAGTGGTGCCAATGGAAGCCAAGGATGTGAATGGGTGCAAATGGCCACCCCTTAGGTCTTTTTATAGACCTAAGGGAAGGTCACTAGAGAATTATGGAATTCTATAGAGTGGCCTATGGTGGGAGCTCGTGGGAGAGTGAGAGAGAGAGAGGATGGATAGTGGTTTTTAGATCCACCAAATGTAGATCTAAAAATTTAATGGCTCTTGGTTACTAATTTTGGCAACCAAGGCATGTAGGTTCCCTACTAGGAGGGGGTGACGTCATAAATGCGGAAATAAAATATAAAGCAATCTCACCAAAGAAAACCAATCACACAATGTACACAGGTATTTTTTAGGTGGAAACCCAAACCGGGTGAAAACCACCACCTAACCCTCTCGAGTTAGGATTTTCTGATCAACCAAGTTGATCAAAATCCACTAAACCGAATCACTTAAAACGAGGGTGATTCAACCTCAATATAACCACGCTACAAGTATGAGGGTAGCGTTCCTCAACCCCTTCTCTCCACGAGAAGGATTTTGTCCCACGAAGGAGACGGGAATTCGCAAAGCGAATACCCAACCAAAAGACAAAGATAAAATAAAACAAGTAATCCTATAGAGCCAACAAAGGAATTTAAACCTAGCTTCTATAGGAAATAGGAAACTCCCCTTTGCAAGGAGTGCGTCGAGTTGATGACGCGGTGCGTGAGCCATGTGACGGCGCAACGTCGCTCTCGTAAACAACGGCGGGAGAGCGGGTGCGCGAAGCTTGATGCTCTCAAGAGAATGGAGCTTGAGCTTGGAGAGCAAGAGCTAGCTAGGACACAAGAGAGTGGAACTATGTTGCTTAAGTGTGTCTTGTGTTTCTCTTGGTGTGTCTTCTCTAAGTGTATGTATGTGTGTCAAAGGCTCCCCTCTATTTATAGAGGCCTTAGGAAGGCTTTGGAAGGCTTAGAAAAGCTTCCACAGCCGTTGGGTACAAAGCCCAAGTGAATCAGCCCGAAATCAGGAACAATCATTGTTCTGACAGGCTTATCAGACGTCTAATTCTAGCATCAGACGTGTGGAAGTTCACCTTAAGACGTCTGATTCCAAGGTCAGACGTCTGATTTTGGGTGGGTCTCTCCCTGACTTGGATCAGATCTAAACAGGGTTTTTGCGCAAGTCCATCAGACGACATATAGGACGTCTGGCACTATGTCTGGACGTCTGGAAACCTACTTTTACTATGGGAATTGATTTCCAAACGTTGCAACGGCTAGAAAATCTCTGAGAAGAGATTTTGGGTCAGCCGAAGCAAAACGGTCATTTATCAGACGTCTGGACAGTCCTATGGACGTCTGATAAGGCTCTAACGGTCATATTCTTGAGTATTTGCTAAGCCAGCCAATGGTCCACTAATTGGACGTCTGGCAAATCCATCAGACGTCTCATGAGACGTCTGGTCTAAGGTCTGGACGTCTGACTTCCTCAGACAGAACTAGCTATGTCCAGCCTAACAGATATCAGACATCTGAAACAACAGTCAGACGTCTTAAAATACATTATCAGACGTCTAATTTGGGAATTAGACGTCTGGAAGTGCTGTTTGAACCCTATATTGGTTTTCTAAGTGTTCTACAGAAAACCTAAGTATCCTAGGGTTGTGCAGGTGTTCCTAGGACTACTGTTAGGGTACTTTGAGGCTCTTTAACATAATATTCTAAGGAAAAAAAAAAGAGCAAGAAAATAAAGACAAGAGATACAAGAAAGGATTAAAAAGAATCTATCATATTCTTCTTGTCTTCTATCTTCAATCTGTCACTCCACGCGAACCTCCTTTGTTTTCCGTCAAGCTCCTCCAATCCATCCTGGATGCGAGCTCGAACTCCATTTAAGCACGTCTACATTTGCATTTGACCTGAAATCTAGGACTCAAATTGCAAATGTTAAATAACACGTGTTTTGTTATCATCAAAACAAATGATCGTGGTGCTCTAGCACCAACAAGGAAACCACACATGCTAGAGAGTTCTAGAGAACTCTAGGCTAGGTATTTTCGTGTGGATGGTGTGTGTGGGTGTGTGTGGGTCGAAACTTAGGTAGCTAGGTTGATTAGGTTAGGTTCTAGTGGGTTTAGGTCAAGGTATGTCTCAAATTAGGGTTATAAACCCTAATTCACTAAGGTAAAGTGCAATTAAACTTAATACAAGTTTAATTGGGTGTATGAAAACTTAATTAAGAGTAAAACAACTCAATTAAGTCAGGTCTAAGTCAATTGGACTCTCACTGAGTCCAATTGGACAGTGTGTGCTGAGATCAGGGCTCAATTGGACTCAATGAGTCCAATTGAATGGGTTGATGGAATTAACTAAGATCCAAGTCAATTAGGTTTAGTGAGGACCTAATTAGGTCCTTAGGGAGGTCAAGAGGTGATGTACTCGGGTTAGGGAACCTTAATTTGGGTTCTTATGGGGTTGGAATTGGGTTTAGGGACCTAGAGATCGAAGATCAAGACTTAAATCTCAAAACAGGAACTGGAGAGTAGCATCAGACGTCTAATAATAGTGTCAGATGTCTTGACCCCTAGTAAAAATTCTAGTAGGATAGGCAAACTTCTTCCCTCAGGGTATTTAAAATATTCTATGAGTTTCACCCTGGCTTTAGGCTTAGGTAGAGAATCTCTGAGGGAAAAGATTATATATTTGGTGGCTCACTCTCACTTGGTGCTACATAGAGACTAGTACTACAGAATCTAGATTCCTGGACGACTAACTCAACTTAGAGAAAGACGAGAAAGACTATGCTCCATTTTGATTCCTTTGTATTCATTCTCTCTTACTCTTTTCTTTTTCTTTTCTTTCTTAGAGCTCACAACCTCACCAGATTCACATATACGATCTGTATTTGGTGGTCTCACTAGGCATTAGCACTTTGATAGCGATTTTACGCGGTTTGTTAATTAGGCAATTTAGTGTCGTTGCAACGCGTAAATCCGCTTTCGCTTTTAAATTTATATCCTAGATAGGGGAGTATCTAGGGTCATCCAAGGAGGCAAAAATTGCAAAATTAATCCTCTTGCTTACAGATAGATCTCAACTTTCTTTTTGATATTTTTCAATATGTAATTTTTTTTTGTATTTTGAAAAGACGAGGGCAAACTGCAGATTGTAGCTAAAAGAACTAACACCTACAAATGATTAACTAAATTCTAAAAGATAGAAATATCTTCTTCCTAAGCTCACTCTAGGCAAGTGGAGGCCTAGGGTAATTAGGAAGAAGAGGTGAAACAAGTGCTAGAACCAAAACAAACAACTGCAATAAAAAGCTAAAAGAAGGCAATTTTGATTGAGTAGAATGAGTGTTCTTTTCATGGACAAGTAGAGGAATGCTTCTACTAGAATTAAACAATCTAAAAGCAAGAAAAGAAACACAAATCCTCATGTAACAATGGTGAAGAAGGTTGTCTTCTTGCTCCAAGCCTAGCTGCTCCTTGGCTTGAAAAGAGGGCTTCCTTCTCCTCCTTCCTTAAGAGCTCCTCCAAGGTGGAAGCTACCACCTTTAATGCTCTCTCCAAAGGGGCGGGTGTGCACCACCCTCAAAAACTCCTCCAAGGTGGCGTGACCACCTTCAAGATCTCCTCCAAGATCTTCCTTGCCTGGCTTGTCCTTTGGCTGGCGTGACCCAAGAGAGAAGGGAAGAGGGGAAGGCACCAAGGGGACAGAATATCCCCTTAATCTTCTTCTTCTCTCTTGGACGTGGGCTTCTTGGTGGAATATGAGAGTGAAATTGCTAGCCAAGGATGTTGGAGCATAGCTAAGCTTAGCTAATGGAGGAGTAGAGGAGAAGGTGTTGGAGATAGAGTTTGGAGGGAGGAGCTGAGGAGGAGAAGTCTGGAGCTGAAATTGGAGCTGGCTGCTGCTGAAGAGGCTGGCATGCAGCTATTCTAGCTGGCTTAGCTTGCTAGTTCTTTGCTAGCTACTAAGCCGAGATAAGGTAAGCTAGCTTCTACCAAAATAAGCTGAGGTGAGCTAGGTCTGATGCTCCCGAGGAGAATCAAGCTGGTTGAGGTAGCTAAGGAAGCTTAGCTCAGCTGAGCTGAGCTAAGCTAAGTCCCCAGGAGCTGGACTTGAGCTTCCTGAGCTGGGATGAGTTCTTCTTTAGCTAGCTGGAGTTGAGTTGAGCTGGATGTAGCTGATCTGAGCTGGGGTGAACTCCTGTCAACTCAGCTGAGCTAGCTAGAGCTCCCTGTGAACTAGTGGGAGCTGAGATGAGCTAGACTCAGCTAAGTTGAGCTGGATCTGAGCTGACTTGAGCTAGGGTGAGCTAAGATGAACTCTCTTGAGCTACCATTCAGCTGAGATTAGCTGAATGGAGCTGGGATGAGCTAACCCTAGTTCAAGTGAGCTAGGTTCCAGCTGTGGTGAGCTGGATCGAGCTGAGTTCCAACTAGTCTGGACTTCTCCTTCACCATTTTCCTTCTTGAGTGCTAGGGTTTTAAGGATCTGCATATCTACATCCCTAACACTCATAAAAACATATTAAAAAGACAAATAAAAGATGCAATGCATGCCTAACCAAATTTATGCCTAAATGCAACCCAAAAACCCATTTGCGGAGTAAAATCCTAAGATCTAGGTTTGTTTTAATGCGTAAGAATGATGATAAACTGGCGTTTATCACACCCCCATGCTTATCTTTTGCTAGTCTCTTAGCAAAACTTTAATTTTTTGGAAAACGAAATTTTTGGGAAATCTAATTTTTTTGACTTTTGAGGAAAAAAAGAGATTAAGGGACCTTGGTAGATTAAAACACAGGAGGAACGTGATTTGTTAAAGATAAACATCGGGATTTGTTTTTGGATTCAACCAATAGATAGAACGAGATCAATATATCCTCCAGAAAATTCACAAATTAACCCCTTGTTAATTCAGATGACTTGAAATGTTTGTTTTTAGGATTTTTCTGGCTCATGAATCTGATTCGCAACTTGCAAAATCCTTTAAAACCTTGTGTCTGTGCTTGTGAAAAGCCAACATTTATAAGGACGTGTTATTATTATTATTATTATTATTTTGCTCCCCCATGCTTATTTTTAGCTTAGTCTTACAACAGATGTGTCGGGATCATCATTCCCGTTACCATTCCTCGAGGGGGTTCTGGCACCAGTACTTCGGGATAGCACTGTCCATGACACCACCCAGGAGCTCACAACCCCAAAACACGATGCGGTGAGAAGGGGCGCTCCAAGCAAACTCAAGCTCTTGCTCCGACGCTATAGGTAGAGCACCGTCCAAGACACTTGAGCTGCTAAAATGCGCTTTTAATGCTCCGTCTAAAGATATGAAATATAGATATGGAGTAGCGCCGAGGCGGTAACATGTTGACATCGCGTCCTCAAAGGAGGCATTTTCCTCCTCGGCGGTGGGAACTCAAACCAATGATCTGCTTCAGACTTTTACTAAATCCAAACAAGGGAGTTTTTTCAAAAATTTTAATTATTTTTAAGTGTTGGCTTGTGTGTATAAATAGACACAAGAAGTTTCTCAAGACACACAAGTTTTTGAGTCAGAAACTAAGTCAAATACTTTCCGTATTACAAAATAGGTTCAAGTCACCTGAACTATCATGAGTTCAGGTGGAATTTTAGAGAAGGATATCTGATCTAGTCTAAAATAGACCCTGGAATTCTAATGATCAGATCCATATCCTCATCCCTAGTTTGTTAAGGATTAAATCCCATTGTACCAAAAGTGAATTTTTCGACCTTAGTCCCGATTTCAAAATTTTTCCTCAAAAAGTTTTCAACACTTTTATTTTTTTGGGTATGCAAGCAGGAAATAAAGAAAATTGTATGTTTTTAGGTTTTGAATATCCTAAATTGATCGTAAAAATTTAAAAACACCCCCCCATGCTTAAGAAATGCCATGTCCTCATGTATTAGGAGGGAAAAGGGATCACCTTAGTGAAGAACGGTCGGGTTTAGGATGAACAAAACCTGGAAGAAGAAAAAAGAAAGCAAGAAAAAAATTGATGGGTTACCTCCCATCCAGTGCTATCTTTTATGCCATTCAGCCGGGCGTGATGTGCACTAGTGATCAAGGGTGGCTGGCTCAGTAAAATTAAAAGCTTCAGAGGGAATTCTAGGCGTATGGTCAAAATAGGGCTTTAAACGCTGGCCATTGACTTGAAATGTCGAATTAGTTTTTGGATCAAAAAGGTCAACAGCGCCGTATGGATATGTTTTATAGACAATAAAGGGGCTGGTCCATTTAGATTTTAATTTTCCAGGAAAAAGACGTAATCTCGCATCGAAAAGCCAAACATGTTGATTAACGTCAAAGTGTTTCCGAACAATATATTTATCGTGAAATTTCTTTGTTCGGTCTTTATAAATCTTTGCATTTTCATAGGAAAAATTATGTAATTCTTCCAATTCAGTTAATTGTAATTTTCTATGGTTACCAGCGTCAGATAAATCCATATTGAGTTATTTTATTGCCCAAAAAGCCCTATGTTCTAACTCTACCGAGAGATGGCATGCCTTCCCAAAAATCAGACGGAAGGGAGACATGCCAAGCGGAGTTTTAAAAGCGGTACGGTAGGCCCATAAAGCGTCGTCCAATTTGGTGGACCAATCTTTACAGTCGGGCTTAACCATCTTTTGTAAAATATTTTTAATTTCCCGGTTAGAAACTTCAGCCTGACCATTAGTTTGGGGGTGATATGGTGTGGAAATTTTATGATTAACCCCGTATTTAGAAAGGAGGTGACGGAATTGTGAGTGGGTGAAATGTGAGCCTCTGTCACTGATAATGGCTTTTGGTATGCTGAATCTTGAGAAAATATTTTTCTTAAGAAATTTGACAACCACACGGTGATCACTAGTGCGGGTGGGTATTGCTCTATCCATTTATAAACATAGTCGACTGCGACTAATATATACAAATACCCACCATAGTTGATGAACGGTCCCATGAAGTCGATGCCCCAAACATCAAAAATTTTAACTTCTAAAATAGGATTAATGGGCATCATATCCTTTCGAGTCATGTTGCCGATGCTCTGGCAACGCACACAGGACCGAACGAAGTCATGAGCATCTTTGTGCAAGCTGGGCCAATAAAATCCCGCATTAAGGATTTTAGCTGCAGTTTTCTTGCCCGAAAAATGTCCGCCACAGGCCATTGAGTGACAATGTATTAAGATATCATGGATTTCAGAATCGGGGACACATCGTCGAATGACCTGATCGGCACAAATGCGGAAAAGGTCGGGCTCCTCCCAAAAGTAATATTTAATATCAGCAAAGAACTTATCCCGTTTTGTTTTTGGCCAATCAGCGGGGATTTGTTCTATTGCTAAGTAGTTTGCGATGGGCGCAAACCAAGGGAGGGTTGAAGCAGCTAAAATACTTTCATCAGGGAACTGATCTGGCGGGGTCATTATGTCATTCGTCATAAGAGGAGAGAGATGGTCGGCCACTACATTGTGCAATCCCGCCTTATCCATGATTTCCAGGTTAAATTCCTGGAGCAGCAAAATCCAACGGATAAGGTGGGGTTTCGCATCTTTCTTTGTCAGCAAATATTTAATTGCTGAGTGGTCTGTATAAACAGTGACACGTGACCCGAACAGATAAGATCTAAATTTTTCTAAGGCAAATACAATGGCAAGAAGTTCCTTTTCAGTAACCGTGTAATTCCGTTGTGCATCATCAAGGGTTTTGCTAGCATAATAGATCACAACGGGCTTCTTGCCAATTCTTTGCCCTAGAACGGCCCCTACAGCAAAATCTGAGGCATCTGTCATTAATTCAAAGGGACTATTCCAATCAGGTCCCTGCAATATTGGCGCCTCAGTAACCTCTTTCTTCAACCTCAAAAAACTCTCCAGGCACTTATTATTAAAATCAAATGGCTGGTCTTTAGTAAGAAGCTGACTTAAAGGCTTGGAGATTTGGGAAAAGTTTTGTATGAATCGACGGTAGAAACCCACATGACCCAAAAAGGATCTGATTTGTTTGACAGTAGTGGGCGGTGGGAGCTTAGATATAGCATCTATTTTTGCTTTATCTACCGCGATTCCTTGTTTAGAAATAACATGGCCCAAGACAATACCTTCTTGGACCATGAAGTGACTTTTTCCCCAGCTGAGGACCAGATTAACTTCTATGCACTTTTGGAGGGTTCTTTCAAGATTTCTGAGGCAATGGTCAAAAGAATCCCCAAAAACAGAGAAGTCATCCATAAAAAATTCTAAACATTCACCTACGAGGTCTGAAAAAATTGCAAGCATGCACCTTTGAAAAGTTGCAGGTGCGTTGCAAAGACCGAAGGGCATTCTTCGGAAAGCAAAGGTTCTGAAGGGGCAGGTGAAAGTTGCTTTGTCCTGGTCCTCAGGATGAACCGCCACTAGATTATAGCCAGAATAACCGTCCAAAAAATAGTAAAATTCCCGTCCGGCTAACCGCTCCAAGATTTGATCAATAAAAGGGAGCGGGAAATAATCCTTCTTGGTGGCGGTGTTTAATTTTCGGTAATCTATACACACGCGCCAAGAAGAAGCGGTTCGAGTGGCTATATTTTCCCCATTTTCATTGGTGACAACTGTTAGTCCAGCCTTTTTGGGGACAACTTGAGTTGGACTAACCCAGGAGCTGTCAAAAATGGGGTAGATGATATCAGCATCCAGCCACTTAATAATCTCCTTTTTTACCACCTCCTGCATACTAGGATTCAAGCGTCTTTGTGGTTGGCGGGAGGGGTGAGAATCGTCCTCTAAATATATACGATGCGTACAATAGGACGGATGAATGCCTTTAAGATCAGAAAGGGTCCAGCCAATAGCTTTTCGATATTTACTCAAAACCTAGAGAAGTTTGTGCTCTTGTGCCCCGGTGAGTCCGGAATTTATAATCAGGGGCAGGGTTTGATTTGGACCCAGGAAGACATATTTAAGGGAATCGGGCAACGATTTTAATTCCAATTGTAGGCCCGGTTCCGAAAGAGTTTCTGCTTTGTGGGTTAGAGGTGAGGTGAGAGTGAAAGGGTCAGCTGGAATGTTAGCTGGTCGTGTGGTTGAGGTGGAAGGGTGAGAAAAAGTAGATTGTTCAGGAACCGTATTTACAACAAAATAGGAACCTAATTGGGAAATCTGCAATGTTTCCTCCACAATGTTTTCTATTTCTGAATCCGAATCATCAAAGAAATCTGGTTCCTGGAACCGCCTAGAGGCCTGAAAAATGTCTAGGGTTACAGATTCACCGCCACACATGATCTTCATCTTTCCAGAATCACAATCAATATTGGCGTGGGCGATGGCTAAGAATGGTCTTCCAAGAATAATGGGGGCAAACTTAAGTGCTTCAGGTACCTCTATGTCCAGGACTAAAAAGTCTACTGCGAATAGACAATCTTTGACCCGGACAAGAACATCTTCAACAATTCCCCTTGGTTTAATCGTAGATCGGTCGGCTAATTGGAGAGTAACCTCAACAGGCTTCAATTCACCGATCTTAAATTCCTCAAAAATAACTGTGGGGATAAGATTAATTGAGGCACCAAGATCCAACAGAGCGCGATCAAATGAGGTATCATTAATGATAACTTGGATTAGGGGGGCGCCGGGATCTTTTCTCTTAAGAGGTAGTCGGCTTTGCACAACTGAGCTAACTGTCTCTGGAAGAATTACCTTTCCTAAATTCTTGGGCTGCCTTTTTGGAGTACATAAATCTTTTAGGAATTTTGCATAGGCAGGGATATACTTAATGGCATCTAGGATAGGGATATTAATTTCTACTTGCCCAAATAAATCCATTAATTCCTTCTCAGTGGGCTCGGATTGTCTTTTTCTTTTTTGAAGAGTGGAGGGCTTGTGGAAATGGGGCAGGATTGCCCTGTTTTGCATGAATTGGTTCCTGAACAATAGGAGGGGAAGAGTTAATCTGTGTGTCATTAGAGCGGGTTTCTTTAACAAGCAGGGTATTGTGAGTGGTTTTCCCATTCCTCAAGGTAACTGCATTTGCAGTTTGGTTGTTTCTAGGATGAGGACTGGGGGCCTGGCTATTATTGAAACCCGGCAGATGCTGAGGTGCTGGCTGAATAGGTTGACTGTGATATCCACCTTGAAATTGATTCCTTTGATTGCTTGGGTTAGGCATGGGTTGGGATGGTAAATTCCTAATAGGTCGATGATCAGAAGTAACCTTAATTTGATGTTGTAAATTGGTAATCATGCGGGTTACTTCTGTCATTTGAGTCTGCATTCCTTGTAGAGTTTTCATGACCTGATTATTAATATCACCCTGGGATGGTCCAGGTTGATACAAAGGTTGCCCATAATTCCCAAAATAGTTTTGTTTGGGAAAAGGAATCGGATTCGGGTTTTTTCCAGGAGTGATTCGGGCTAGTCCTCTAATTTTGATTGGAAGTGTTGGAGGGGTTTCTAAATTGCTCCTGGAGAGCATAAATAGTTTCCGAGGTGGAATCAAAAATATTTTGGTCAAAATTCTCGGTTAAATCTTACGGGAAATCAACCGGAATTTGCTGGCCAGCAGATGTGGCATTGATATTGTGTAGATTTTCTCTTCGGAGAATGTGTGGGGAGTTAGTGTGTGGAGAGTGGACGTGTGGAGCTTGTTTGTTTGTGAGCTTTTCTTCCATTTTCTTTTGGTGAATTTGCATCTGGTCCAGTCATTGAGCTAACATATATAAATCATCTTGTGTGACTGGAACAGAGGTGGTTTTGGAGTCAATTTCATGGACTCCGTGTCTGGGGTTTTGTGATATGCCAAAAGTGTCTATTGAAGTCATGTTAAATGAGTTTTCACTCATTTCTTCAAAGAGAAGATAGGCACTTTCGGCGTCTTTGTTAAGAAAATTGCCCCCACATGAGGCATCCACAAATCATTTTAATTGATCTTCTAATCCGTGATAGAAGATCTGCACTAGCTGCCATTGTGGAATTTCATGGTGGGGACAACTTCTTAGAAGTTCTTGAAATCTTTCCCAGGCTTCGTGGAGGGGTTCACCAATTTTTTGTTGAAAGGTCGTTATAGATCTTCCTAATGCATTTGTTCGACCGATCGGAAAATTTTTTTTAAGAAAAGCACTTTTTAATTGGGGCCAGGTGGTAATAGGACACCCAACTGTTCTAAACCAATGTGATGCTTTGTCTTTAAGAGAGAGACGAAAGAGTCTCATTAACCACATGTCTTCCTGCACATTGCGGGAACGAGTGGTTTGAGTGAGGACAGTTAATTCCTCGAGATGACAAAAAGGGTCCTCTCTTGGAAAACCATGAAAATGCTTGATAAGGTTTAGAATGGCGGGTTTGATTTCGACATCCCCTTGTGGTATGACCACCCCTGGTCTTTCCTCATAATTGGAAGGATCATAGAAATCCTTAAAAGGAACGACAGGCTGTTGGCGGGGTGGTGGATTTTGTCCTTGATTAGCTAGGTTCGTGATAGTCCTAGCTAGATCTTCTTGATTTTGTTGTAGTCGAGCCAAATGGTCGACCATTAATGCAAAGGGATTTGTATTATGGGTTATAATTGGAGGGCCACTTGGCCCTGCTGGTATTTCTGGTTGCTCCAAGTTAGGAAGGTGAGGGAGGGTGGAGTCAGCTTGTGGGTCAGCTGACGGGTTAGAAGTGAAAGCAGAATTTTTTTGACGGCTTCCTGGGTTTCCCATTTTTTTAGAAGATGAGGGGGAAGAAAACAATGATTTCTTGCTGTGGGGGGGGAAATCAGATGGTCCCTCGAGGTGTGGCTTTTGGGACCGTTGCCCATGCATGCACTACTTGGAAGACTTGGAGGGGAGGAGAAGAGATAGAGATGAGAGAAAGTGTGCAAATCAAACAAACAAAACTAGACCTAACTTAAATGTGACTCCCAAATAACCTAAGACTTGGTCTATATAGGAAATAAGTAGTCAATAGTGAATACCCGTTCCGTCAACAAATCTAGCCAAGTTGCTTAAGGGGAGGTTTGGGCCCAAACGTTTCCCAGGGAAGACCCCAGGTGCTTGTACAAACCCGCGCCTGGTCGTTTGACACAGCCCCTCAGCCTGAATACCAGATACAGATGACAGAATTGGTATTAACTAAAGAGAACTTGAGACCTAAATAGCAAGCCTAAGTTGATCAAGCCTTAGGGGTCAAGTTGCTACAAATTTTAATTAGGTCTAGGATGCTATAGTGCACACGTAATGTGGAGGGCGTTTATTGGGTTGTTGCCCTGTTATTTGATTTTTTTTTGTGTGTGTAGGAATTGGAGAGTGGCTCCAATGGAAATCAAGTTGTCACAAAATTTTCTTGTATTTATGTCTTTTAGGATTTAATTTAATTAAATGAGTTTTAGGGTTTCTCTCTTTAAGCTTTCAAACAAGTTTGAAAGTTCACAATCAAAGGAAAGATAAGTTGTATGTGTGATTGTATATTTTCTTTTAATTGAGTCTCTAAAGAGAAAGAAGAAACCCTAAGCCAATTATCCCTAAGACAGAAATTTAACTACCAATGAATTATTTTTAGGCTTTCAGAATTAAGTAGTGGTCCAAATAAGTCAAAAAACACCACTACATTGAAGAAAATCAAACAAGGATTCCAAAAAATATTTTTGTAAGATTTTAAGAATTTTTTTTATAATTATTTTGAATTTTTAATTGTACTGGTGTCAAAGTCCAAAAATGATACCCGTGGGTATTGTGGACTTTTCAGTATTACCACCGACTTCAGAAAATTTTGTGATTTTATATGATGTGTAAAATTTCACAAGAATTCCAACAAACTAAAATTCACAAAAATTGGACAAGTATAGAAATTATAAAAATTCACGGACTGTAGCAAAACAGGAAGATTAAAGGGTGTGACCCCTCTGCAATCCACGAATTTTTAAAAATTAAATAAAAATCCAATTGATCTGAAATTTGGAATAGATGTTCCAAACTTAATTGGAAATCACTCTATGAAATTTTATGATTTTAGGAGGCATGTGGTGTTAGGAATATATTTTTCAAGTCCGGATAGAAATCTGGACCCGAAAAATAGAACACCAATACTTGCAATGGAGTGGTGTTAAAGAAGCATACAAGCAAACAATAGATTTTATAATGCACACTCCACTTAATTAAGTTGTTTGGGATCCTGAAAGCCAATTTTAATATATTTTTGGTATTTTTAATTAATTATGTGACCAGAAAGAGGAACCAACCTGAATTTCGCGGGAAGAAAAGGAACTTTGAGCTCTCGCTTTCAGATTCCCGCCATCTCGCTGTAGTTCCTGAACACACAAAAGAAAGAAAGAGAAGGGGATGAGATCCACTTCAAGCAAGAGAAAATGAGTTAATGCAAAGCCGTACCTCCCCGGCAACGGTGCCAAAAAGTGATAGCGATTTTACGCGGTTTGTTAATTAGGCAATTTAGTGTCGTTGCAACGCGTAAATCCGCTTTCGCGTTTAAATTTATATCCTAGATAGGGGAGTATCTAGGGTCGTCCAAGGAGGCAAAAATTGTAAAGTTAATCCTCTTGCTTACAGATAGATCTCAACTTTCTTTTTGATATTTTTCAATATGTAATTTTTTTTTGTATTTTGAAAAGACGAGGGCAAACTGTAGATTGTAGCTAAAAGAACTAACACCTACAAATGATTAACTAAAATCTAAAAGATAGAAATATCTTCTTCCTAAGCTCACTCTAAGCAAGTGGAGGCCTAGGGTAATTAGGAAGAAGAGGTGAAACAAGTGCTAGAACCAAAACAAACAACTGCAATAAAAAGCTAAAAGAAGGCAATTTTGATTGAGTAGAATGAGTGTTCTTTTCAAGGACAAGTAGAGGAATGCTTCTACTAGAATTAAACAATCTAAAAGCAAGAAAAGAAACACAATCCTCTTGTAACAATGGTGAAGAAGGTTGTCTTCTTGCTCCAAGCCTAGCTGCTCCTTGGCTTGAAAAGAGGGCTTCCTTCTCCTCCTTCCTTAAGAGCTCCTCCAAGGTGGAAGCTACCACCTTTAATGCTCTCTCCAAAGGGGTGGGCGTGCACCACCCTCAAAAACTCCTCCAAGGTGGCGTGACCACCTTCAAGGTCTCCTCCAAGATCTTTCTTTCCTGGCTTCTCCTTTGGCTGGCGTGACCCAAGAGAGAAGGGAAGAGGGGAAGGCACCAAGGGGACAGAATATCCCCTTAATCTTCTTCTTCTTCTCTCTTGGACGTGGGCTTCTTGGTGGAATATGAGAGTGAAACTGCTAGCCAAGGATGTTGGAGCATAGCTACGCTAAGGTAAGCTAAGCTAAGCTAAGCTAAGCTAAGCTAAGATAAGCTAGCTTAGCTAATGGAGGAGTAGAGGAGAAGGTGTTGGAGCTAGAGTTTGGAGGGAGGAGCTGAGGAGGAGAAGTCTGGAGCTGAAATTGGAGCTGGCTGCTGCTGAAGAGGCTGGCATGGAGCTATTTTAGCTGGCTTAGCTTGCTAGTTCTTTGCTAGCTACTAAGCCGAGCTAAGGTAAGCTAGCTTCTACCAAAATGAGCTAAGGTGAGCTAGGTCTGATGCTCCCGGGGAGAATCAAGCTGGTTGAGGCAGCTAGGGTAGCTTAGCTCAACTGAGCTGTGCCAAGCTAAGTCCCCAGGAGCTGGACTTGAGCTTCCTGAGCTGGGATGAGTTCTTCTTCATTCGGCTGGAGTTGAGTTGAGCTGGATGTAGCTGGATCTGTGCTGGGGTGAACTCTTGTCAACTCAGTTGAGCTAGCTAGAGCTCCCTGTGAACTAGTGGGAGCTGAGATGAGCTAGACTCAGCTAAGTTGAGCTGGATCTGAGCTGACTTGAGCTAGGGTGAGCTAAGATGAACCCTCTTGAGCTACCATTCAGCTGAGATTAGCTGAATGGAGCTGGGATAAGCTAACCCTAGTTCAAGTGGGCTAGGTTCCAACTGTGGTGAGCTGGATCGAGCTGAGTTCCAACTAGTCTGGGCTTCTCCTTCACGATTTGCCTTCTTGAGTGCTAGGGTTTTAAGGATCTGTATATCTGTACATCCCTAACACTCATAAAAACATATTAAAAAGACAAATAAAAGATGCAATGCATGCCTAACCTAATTTATGCCTAAATGTAGCTCAAAAACCCGTTTGCGGAGTAAAATCCTAAGAGCTAGGTTTGTTTTAATGCGTAAGAATGATGATAAACTGACGTTTATCACACTTTAATTGAGTTCTCATAACCCTAACACTAAGTCAGGATTCCTCAGCCAGTATTTGAGCCGTCAGAAACACAGAAAAATTGGTTAAGGCCATATTTGGTGGATCTCAATTTTATTTGGTGGTATTGCCTCGATGAAATAAACACTGAATATTCATTCTTTTCTTTGCTTTTTCTTCTTTTTCTAATTTTTTCAAATTTTCTCTTTCATTTTTCTCTCTGTTTTTTTTTTAACATAACACATCCATGAACTTTATTGAGGAGGCATTATTAGGGATTGGTGGTACTCAAGAGACATTGGGTGGCTTATTTGGTGGAAGTGCCTACTCACGGCATCGGGAGAGATGGATAGGATGGTGTATTTCTGAACTTGACATCAATACCCTCCTTCAGCCGAGGATTCCATAAAGAATGGTCGTAACCATCCACCTTAGCCCTAGTTTTATGAAAGCTTGCTCTCCGCGTATTTGCCTTATTTGGTGGCTCTCAATATTTCACACAAAAATGTATACGCGGGAACCGAGAGCGAAAACTATGTCTAATCTCAGAGTATCATCACCTAATTAGCTAGGATTCCAGATTCCTTGCACTAATCTTAGAGCACCAATACACTCTACTCTCTCACACTATTTGGTGGTTTTTTGGAGGAAAATCTGCCTGACTCCCAAAACACTGTCCAGGGGTTCAGGAAAAGAAGCACTACTTCTTCTTGATGGACTGAAGACATTTATCAACCTTCACCGTGAATCCATTGCAAATTCTACGTGTGTGTGAAAAGTTGTACTGGATTGCAGATTACAGGAATCAACTAGAGGATAAAATCCCTAATGCATTCTCTTAATAAAATAATCTTATTCATGAATGCAATATGTATATATTCTATAAACATGTAACCTCATATAATTTGTACTTCGTGAATTTCCCGTATTAGGTTACAATCAGCTTGACCCTAAATTTAGAACAAAAGGTGAGCAGGTAAGTCGGAAGTGGCTGTTGCGAACGATTTCTAGCTCCAACGCGAGCATTGGAGGTGGAGTCGGTTGTTCTTTTATTTAAGGTCCTAAAGTACATTTTACATATAGCTCCGAGGTTTTCCTAAGTGTTGGCAAAAAGTCTTTCAGTTTTTGTTGTATCTCCCCCCTCATGCCTAAGTTCTTGCATGTCCTCATGCATGAATATAAAAGAAAATAAATTTGACAGAGGATGAGTGGCTAGAAGTCACCTGGAATTGCTCTTGAAAATATACATTTAGCACCGGCCAACCTGTCAGCATGCACTATGCAGAGAGAAAATATGCTAAAAGAAAAGTATGCTATGTATAAAAATGGTTATATATAAATGATGGTGGAATGTGGAGTGAGTGGTATCTATACGTGTTGAGTTTAATGCCTCCAGCTGGGCGATCTCTCAATTAGATGTGTCATTTCTAGCATAGGAGCCAGCTAAGATTAAGAGAAAGATATGCTCGTATGCTCCCAGAATCAGTGGTCCGGAGATGCGAACCAGCTGATTGTGCACCCCTACTCCAAAAAGTCTAGCTAAAAGAAAGTGTGGAGTAGTGGTGGAGAATAGAGGATAATCAGAGGGGGGATCATGATGTTGATTTAGCTGATTTATCATGTCCCACAATTCAGTAGGAAGTTGCTGAGGGAGTAGATCAAAATGTATCTCAGAATCAGAATCTAAGTCATAGGGATCCTCACAATGATAATTGACATCAAAGATCATGCCATCTCCAGGCTTTGGGTCATATGGGGGTATCTGTGAAAGTAGAAGATCTTTGGGGAGGTCACTGAAATCCTCATCAGAAATTACTTTGTCCTCATCATTATTCATCTCAGATTCATCGGAGGCTGACTCTTCAGGCTCAGGGTCGAGCCATTTATTAGATTGACTAGGATGATAGGTGAATCCCCAGCTCATTCTACTCGAAGCTTCACCCTCATATGCATTGGGCTCCTCAGTAATTCCTGCCTCAAGTAGCATATTTATTTCTTCGTTCGAGTTATCCATAGCTACTTTTGGTTTTCGGATGTCAGGATCAGGGATAGCAAGTGTCATCTCAGACTCTCTATCATCTGAATTAGGGATGTTGGTGAAAGAAGAAGAGTGCAGATCAAAAGATGTTGGCTCCAGCACAGGTTCACCTACAATGGGAAGTGGTTTAGGTTGATCAGTAGTGTCGCATGCAATGCTTGCCTCAAGATCCATATCCTCAATTGGATCTACTTCCCTTGCCTCGATTGGGTTATCTAACCCGATAGGTGTCTCCCAGGATTCAGGATAATTTGATTGCGCCTCAGTCCTGGAGATATCAGTCCTTTCCTCCTCAATTTCAGGTGAACCCATTTGGCATACTTCCTGCTCCTATCTCATATCCACTGCAGATTCTTTTTCCCCTGAGTGATCTTTCAGCATCTGCTCCCGAGAATCTGCTGTGTGTTCTTCCAGCGTAGTTGTTTCAGCTTCTTCAAGGTCTTCAAGGCTATTTTCCACTTGATATCTCAAAAGTCGTAGTTCTTGAGTTCCCGATTTTGTCCCATTACCCTTGTTATCTCTGTTGTTTCCTAAAGGAGCTCCATCATAGCTTGTTGATGCGGAATCCAGCTTTGTCTTTGGTTTGGTTCAATGATAGCTTGGATTTTGTGTAGATAAGATGCTACCTTTTCCTTAGCGTTAACTATAGCTCTCTGTATTCTGTAATGCGGTCGCATATGCATCGGTAGCTCTTCAGGGGTTCCAGGGGGTGAATTAGGTCTACCCATATTCCATGGGTGAGAAGCAGGAGTATGAAATCCATATCTTGAGTTATAAGATGTGATCCTTTGAGGGACCGACTAGTATGGGTCATGATATCCAGGGTTAGGATATGGGTTAACCATTTCGGTAACTGGAGGAGAAGGATCAGGTGAAGCGAAAAGTCATCTTCGCCACCTTGGGTTCTGATCCCAAGGTTGAGCTGATTCTGTGACCCGGGCTCTTAGATAAGCTCGTGGGTCCAGCTCTTCTGGATCCTGATTAGGTCCAGATCCAGGGTTAGCCATGCGGCTCTTGGAGTAGAAGTAGAGGGAGAAGATGGTCCGGGAGAGGTGACTCGCCTCCTTGGGAGTGGCTCCCAAGGTCCAACCAAGCGAGGTCAAAGTGACCTCCTTCCTTGCATACACCACCCAACCCCTGGTTGGTGTAGCCAAACAGGACAAGGCTAAGGCCCTATCAATCAAATGGTCCTTATAGATCAGGTGACCAGATTTTTCATTAGAAATTTGAATTTCTGAAGATAAGTTCGTTGTTCAACCGACTGAAGGTGATTCCCGCCTCTCAAGCTAACCTAGCCAGTCTGGTTACGGGGGGACTAAGGGGAAGGTTCTTCCTTTGCCTTACGCCTCCGGTTCTGTTGATCCCCGAGCCGCGGTCGTTTGACACTACCCTGCAGACTTAGTCACCATGTTTGGCAAGAGAGATTAAAAACACCTAGTAGTATGACAATGAACTCGGGTTGATTTTGTGTTTTAAAGTTAATTTTAACCCATTTTCTTCAGTGGGGTTTGTGGTGAGTGGCCCACAAGGTGACCAAGCTCACTGGCTAACTAGACTTGATTAAGTCTAGGTTAGCCCAAAGTGTGGTCTCTAGTTGTAACCCTAAAGATTTAATCTAAGTTGCATGCACTCCTAAGGTTTTTTTTTTCTATTTCAGCAGACCATAAAAGTAATGTTGATTCTCTAATAATAATTGGAATCCAATTAATTTGAAAATTTTTGAGTAGATTCCTTTTTCAATTAGTTTTTCAGACATTATTTCTTTGGAATTTTTTCTATTTCAACCGAATTTTTAGAGAATTTTGAACATTAGGGGGTCAGATCTAGAATTTTGACCTCTGGTCGATTTTTCATTTTGAAATAGTATCAAATGACCTTCAAAAGTTTGGGAAAAATATGGAAAATAAAGCTAATGAGATAAACTTTCAAACCCCACCATTTTTAGTCAAAACAGATTTGTGGATTGCTCGAAATCACTTTTTTAAATTTGAAAAATTTTGAATCTGTGTCAGTTTGACCTCTGTGCACTTCACGAACTTTTAAAAATTGTATACTTGGAATTTTTTCAAAATAACGGTGGAGTTTGAAATATGATTTGAAAATGAAGATTTAGCCCAAATTTTAGAATTTTTTGGTTACTATTTTTTTGACAATTGAATTTTTAAGTCAAGCTTAAAATCTGGCTGAAAATCAGGAAATGGTGAAAAAGCTTTTTAAAAAGGTTTGAATTTGAAATCTAAGCTTTCCACCAAAAATACTTTTTTTTCAAAACTTTTGCATGTTTTTTTTTCGCAAAGAAGTTTTCAAGCGATTCAAAGAAAATATCTTTTTTTTTTCAAACTAGCCTAGATTCGAAAGGAAACCTAACCTAGATTTTTCTTGAAAATTTTTCTGATTTTGATTTTTTTTCATGAAAATAAGAAAATTTTCTTTTTTTTCAAAGAATTTCTCAAAGGAAATTGCAGAAAGTAAATCTACTCCTAGGGTTCAGAAAAAAGAAACCAAATCTAGAGAGAGATGATGTGCACCTGATTTTTCTTCGCCGTGCTCGATGTGTGTGCAGATCCCATTTTCCTTTCGTGTTGTCCTACACATCAAAGACAAAGTAGAGGCAGATTCGTCAGTGATAGATTAAAAGATCGAAATCAAGAAAAATGATGTTGCCTCCCCGGCGGGAGCAAAATTTGACGAGTGATGTTCTCGCGCATTTGAAAGTCGTCAGAATCATAGTATAGTCATGCAAAAATATTCGTCAAAAATAAGCTTGTAAAAATAACGAGACTTTGAGTCCTGGTCGTTCGTCGCTAGGAGGCATTTGTTTACTTCTGAAATTGATCTTCTATTACTCTACTTTGTTTAGAAACACATGCCGATTCGTGATTATTACGTATTTAGGTATGACATGCTTAGTTGCAAGAATATTAGGAGTTAGAAATAGGCAACATGAATCACGCAAATATGATAGCAATCAATAAGTTCACGGTGATTTCACAATATGGAGATATATGCATAAAAGCATTTTTCATTCATTCAATGGGAGAGTTGTTTGCAACAAGAACTTTAGAAGAAAGCTTGTACATAAATGCTTGAAATTTAAACCTAGCTACCAGAAAACGATTGCATACAAGAATCAGCAGGGGGTTTTGCATGCATCATTATGGCAGAAGTAAGACTACTCTATTAAGCAGTAATAAAAGCAATAAAATTATCGAGAGCATAAACTAAATCTAGCAGAATAAAGGGCATTCAGGGGTGGTCCCCGATGACCTTGGAGTGGTCGGGAGGAGAATGAGGGGCAGCCAATGTAGCTTAGGCTGACCCTTGGAGAGAGGGAGGATTGATCCAGCATCTCGGGATGATGTCCTCCACGATGGTGGTGAGCTCATGGAGGTGGAGTAGCTAACCTAAGAGAAGGTGGGTGTGTATGGAGCTAATGAGGTGAGTGGTGCCAATGGAAGCCAAGGATGTGAATGGGTGCAAATGGCCACCCCTTAGGTCTTTTTATAGACCTAAGGGAAGCTCTCTAGAGAATTATGGAATTCTATAGAGTGGCCTATGGTGGGAGCTCATGGGAGAGTGAGAGAGAGAGGATGGATGGTGGTTTTTAGAACCACCAAATGTGGATCTAAAAATTGAATGGCTCTTGGTTACTAATTTTGGCAACCAAGGCAACCACACATGATAGAGAGTTATAGAGAACTCTAGGCTAGGTATTTTCATGTGGATGGTGTGTGTGTGTCGAAACTTAGGTGGCTAGGTTGATTAGGTTAGGTTCTAGTGGGTTTAGGTCAAGGTATGTCTCAAATTAGGGCTATTAGGGTTATAAGCCCTAATTCACTAAGGTAAAGTGCAATTAAACTTAATACAAGTTTAATTGGGTATGTGAAAACTTAATTGAGAGTAAAACGACTCAATTAAGTCAGGTCTAGGTCAATTGGACTCTCACTGAATCCAATTGGATAGTGTGTGCTGAGATTAGGGCTCAATTGGACTCAATGAGTCCAATTGAATGGGCTAATGGAATTGACTAAAATCCAAGTCAATTAGGTTTAGTGAGGACCTAATTAGGTCCTTAGGGAGGTCTAGAGGTGATGTACTAGGGTTAGGGCATCTTAATTTAGGTTCCTATGGGGTTGGAATTGGGTTTAGGGACCTTGACATCGAAGATCAAGGCTTGAATCTCAAAACAGGAACTGGAGAGTAGTATCAGACGTCTAATAATAGTGTCAGATGTCTTATACTAAAAAATCAAAAGTCCAGACTTGTTTTCTGGACGTCCAATCAGAGTCAGGAGGGATTTTGGGTTCTATTTTGGGTTTTCTGCAGAAATTGGACGTTTGACAAATTGTCTGGATATCCAATAACATTGCAGAAGTTGGTTTGAGGTGTGCGGGAGATGGCTAAGGGTCCTGGATGTCCTATAACTTATCTGGACGTCCAGATGAGGGTTTGAACTAGGGTTTTAGGGCTTCCTAGGGTGTTGTGACCTAATCTAAGGGTGGCTAAGGCTTGGGGAAGTCTCTAGGCTATCCTAGGGCTAGGATGGACATAAGCTCTTCACATTTTACTACTTTTTTCCTACTTAGTAGAATAGCAAACTTTTAACCCCCTTACATTATTGTCCCTATATCTAAACTAAAACTTCTGCTCCCGCTCTGCTACAACTCCTGTTATTCCTGATCCAGCTTCAGATCCTGCTTCAGATCCTCCTCCAGATCTGCTTATTGCCTGCAATCGACATAATGCACTTAATCAACACATTACAACATTATTTTATTCATAGTTAAAGGAAAGCAGTAAAGTTGCAGATAATGCATATGCATGCATGAATAACCCTAACTTATGCTAAGTGCTAGCCTAATCTAGGTCAATTAAGACCTATGATTGCTACGCAATCAATGTTAAATTCCAAAACAATTTCGAAGAAGCGGAGAAGTAGAATAAGCTGGGGAGATATACACTGGGTTTGCCCTTGTGTTGACCCCATAAAAATAAAAGTACGGAGAAAGCTACCGGTCGAATAGATACACCTTTAGGTAGAATTTCTTTTCAAGATCACCTAGTGATGTAGAAACCTGAAGTCCGTTCTAATTGCCGATTAGTGAGTCTATCACATTTCTCACAAAGATGCTTAAAACTTAGGGTTCTCTACGAGTCTTGGGTGGGTTGAGTGGTCGTAGAAAGCTACTTCGAAGCCCTAAACTAAAAAATTCAAAAAAAAAAAAGAAAAAAGAAAAGAAGAGAAAGATCCTCCTTTGAATAAGGCAAGGGCTTGAGGTGGTCTGGATTTTGGCAGACACCCAGGCGCTGCTGTGTCTCTATAGTTCAAGTTCTTAGTAAAAATCTCCTAGTGTTGAAGAATAACTTTTGCCCAAGAAATCCAACCTAATTCTTTTATAAATAGCATATAGTTTTTGCTATGGACTAGCAAAAGATTGGCATGGGGGTGATGTGCATACATATGAAAAGCCAAAAATGTATATTAATGTATGTTCTTAGTATCATATTAGCATCATGTATTGTAAATATTGCATAACATGCATCATCATGTATTTAAGTCAAATTGTACAAATTGTATAGTAATTTCTTCTTTTTGGTGGCCAGGGACCAGGAGACTTTTAATCGGGGCCTTGGATTGAAGATCAAACCGTACAGATCTGATCAGGGTGATGATCGAAGTTTAACGACTCCAAGAACGCCCCGATGGGACTTCCGTAGCGTTAGATATAATCCAAGGAAGGTCAGAGATCAAGGGCCAAGATGGTGTAAATCCGCACTTTAAATGACAAATCCAACTGCACGGATGGGTTCGGATCGATGATCGCAGCCCAACGGTGCAAAAATCTGTTCAATCCGACATTCGTGGCACCATCTGCAACACATACAAGATGGACGGCCAAGAGGGTGCTACGTGGCAATATCCCATCCGCCCAATCGGCCCAAGGACCCACTGCTGCCTTCTCTCTCCTCAGCTATGCCATCACTTCTTAGTCATTGGATCATCATCCAACGACCAAGATTGGTCCTCACCTGCCTTCACAACTCCTCAGCTGAGACGTTGTGAGCGATCACAGTCGTTGGATCAAGATCCAACAGCTGTGAGCGATGGAGCCGAAGTCATCTTCTCGACGATCCACCAAGATAGCGCATTGGTCGCGCACTTGTGGCTGAAGCAGACGTTGCGGGTTCAAGCCCCACGCACCACAAAATCAAGAGCACAATGCATGTGCGGCGAAATCCATCCGTCTGATGAGGCATGATCGGCCGATCAAAGCGCGACGTGGCTGAAAGAATAGACTTTGTTTTCATTGAAAACTTTAATATAAAATGATGTGTCATTGTATTTAATCGCGTGGTAGAAAATCGCTTTTCAAAACATTTAAATTCTCAAAACTAACCATGAAGAGTTAGGTCATGTCCACAGGGAGGCAATTATGCAATAAACTCTCGATTATTTTATATTCTTTCGGTAAAGTGCGAAATCCCTATTCAAATCTGACATAAAATGCGATGGAAGGTAGATTCACAATAACTTAAAAAGATAAGGGTATGTGTGCAGTTTTCTATCACTGAAATCTTCAATAAATATATGATGATTTTATGTAATTTTTAATTGACATATGCTAGAGAAAATTAGTGCATAGGTTAAGCCCAAAACCAATCTTAAAATAGGTGAATATCAATAACGTGCAATTATCAGAAAGCATGAGTGTGCATGTGCAATTCTACCATAATAAAATAATAATAAATAAAAAATCAAATTTTGGTGGCAATGGCAGTGAATGTAATTTTTAATCAACCTCAAAACAGAGCATTTGCTCTCTCTCCTCCTCGCGAGAGAGAGAGAGAGCATCAGCAGGTCTTTCACACGAAAGGGAGGTTGGCGAGGATGAGGCCAATCCGATGGAGGTTGCAGTGTCGACGGAGATGGCCGGAGGTGGCCGGTTGGCGGAGGAGATGAATGTTGGAGGAGGTTGTCTGCTATCGTGAAGGTGGTGCTTGAGAGAGGAGCGTGGAGGTGTGCACCTGTGGGCATGGCCTGGTAGAGGCGGACGGGCGCATGCCTGTAAGCGTGAAGGCGTGCAGCAAGAAGGAGGGTGCGCAGTGGTGAAGGCACGCAGTGTAGTGCCTGCTGGGCTGCTTGGTGCGGTGCGGTGACTGCGGTTTGCTCTACAGTAGAGAGCGTTGGAGGAGGGGGAACGCGTGCGTTGGAGCGGGTGCCTGGTGGCGAGGGCGGTGCAGCGCTTGCAGGTGCTTGCAGGGGCGCGGGTGAGGCGAGGGCGGTGTTTGCAGGCTGCGGAGAAGCATTGGTGGTGCAGGTGCGTTAGCAAGCGTCAGCGCACTGCAGTAGGGCGCGGCCTGGCAGGTGAAGGCAGGTGGTGTAGAAGGGTGCGCTTGCAGGAAGGAGGGCGCAGCGGTGGTGAAGGCGCGCAGCGCCTGCGGGTGCGGCTGGAGGATGCTTGGCGTGCGTGCCTGCTATGGTGAAGGTGCCTGCAGGGGTGCTAGAGGCGCGCTTGTAGTAGGGGTGCTGGAAGGAGGAAGCGCTGAAAGGAGGATGCAGCTGGAGATGGGCGCGTGAAGGAGTAGGGCGCGCTCTTGCGCAAGGAAGATGCAGATCCTGCAGCGCAGGGAAGGATGTGGTAGTGGATTGGAGAGGTTGGAGCGTGCATGGTGGTAGTGGAGAATATGGAGGAAGTTGTGCACAGTGCACGCTTGGGGTTGTTCCCCGCAATGGGGAAGATGGATCCTTCTCTCCTCTCTCCGCCTCCTTTTTATCTCGTCCTTGACGCAAGTTGAGGGATTTTCAAATCCCTTACTAAATATGGCCGGTGCTGTTGGTGAGGTTGTTGATGGCCGGCCATATGATGAGAAATTTTTGGGCGAAAATATCTTTTCTCCCCCTGTTCTTTTTCCCATTGATCCTCCTCCCTTTTCTTCTCGATTATTTGCCGGATGGATAGATTAAGTGGAGAAGATGTAACGAGTGTGCTGTTGAGGGACTTGCATGAAACATAAATTAATTACACACTATGTTATAGAATGCGATAAAATAGATGTAAAATTAAATAATGATGCATGCAATCATTCTACAACTTAATGTAGATATTAACAAACATACAATGTTAAAAGAGAATTACTTAGGCGTAACAATAGTCCATTAGAATTGACTCATCAAATACCCCCATGCCTAAGATTTGCTAGTCCTTAGCAAAAATGAAAAATAATAGAAGTAATAAGAAGATTTCTTCTTTTCTCATTTCAAAACTTTTGAAATCCAGACAAATGTGAAGTGATGATAGCCTAAGTAACAGATCAAAGTGAAAAAGCCAATTCGCATTGGGAGTTTGTACTTCACCCTTGGTAAATATTGCTGTCGGGATAGGCAACTACTTCCCTCAGGGATAAAGCGGAGGATAATCTGTAATTTGACCAAGGTGTTTGGCTTAGGTAGGAGATATCGAGTTGAATGGATTTGTATTTGGTGGCACACACTCATCTGGTGCTACATATAGTCTAGTACTGCAGACTCTAGATCTCTAGACTCTTAGACAAGTCAACTCTGAGAGAGGCTATACAATTGTGCTCTCTTGATGTTCCTGGGAACTCCCTCTTTTCTTTCTTTCTGAGATCACGAATCTTGCCAGATTTAGAAATTGTACTCACTATTTGGTGGCCTCACATGGCATCCACACTTCAATTAAAGTCCTAATAACTCTACAACTAAGTTAGAGTCCTCAACTAGTATTTGGGCGATCAAAAATACTAAAAGGTAGGTATGGGTCATATTTGGTGGAACGCGATAAGTGTTCTATTGCCTCAGAAACAATGTTACATTATAAACTTTGACTTTTCCTTTTTTTTTGCATATATACATCTGTGTCTTCTTTTTCTTCTTCTTTTCTTTTCTCTCTCGTTCTTTTTTTTTATAATATAAATCAACATAATACGACACAGATTTTTATTTATGAGGCATTATTCGGGATGATGATGGTCAAGAGGATATTGTGTGGCTTATTTGGTGGAAGTGCCTATTCTCAGCACCGGGAAGGAATGGATAGGATAGGCGTATTTTTGACCTTTGACACTATTACCCTCCTTTAGCCGAGGACTCTATGAGGGATGGTCGTAACCATCCATCATAGTTATAGCTTTATTAAGACTTAATCTCTGTGTATCTGCCTTATTTGGTGACTTTCAGGAATTCACTCAAAGTATGCACACAAGAATAAAGAGTGAAAACTACGCCTAACTCTAAAGTATCATCATCTAATTATCGAAAACTTAAGAGTCCTTACACTAGACTTAGCGCACCAGTAATCTCTACTTCTCACAAATATGAGGTGGATCTACTAGAAGATAGTAAGCCTGACTCCCTATGAACTGTCCAAGGGTTCAATAGACTACAAATGCTCATTGGTTTTCCTCAAGGATCCATTACCCAGTCTATGTGCACGTGAAATAAATGTACTAGATTCTAAACTTAAGAAATAATTCCGGAAGAGAAAGCTCCAATGACAAAGGTATTTTGTTAGGGCTAACCCAATCAGCTCAAGAAAAGAGGATTTTTTTTTTATATGCTAACCTAAATGCATGAATACCTCCTAACATGCAAATGCACTCCCCCATGCCTAAATCCTACAATGTCCCCATTGTAAAATTAAAACAGGAGGAGAAAGGAAAAACTTCACCTGACACGGTGTTATTCTGACCGCTGGGTTGCCTCCCAACAAGCGCTGCATTTTCTGTCAGCAGCCAGACTTAGAAGGAACCTATAAGTCTAGTTCCAAATAGAAAAGATTAGGCCCTAAGCATATGCATAACAGTGCAGGCCTAGAAAACAGGTAGCCACGGATGTTGGCGAGCTGATGATGCAACGTAATACCAAATGCTTGCCAGAAGATATGAAAACGAAGAACCTCGTTGGCTACCTTGGGAGGTATAGGAATAATAAATGGAATATGAAAAGGGACCTTCAGAAATGGAATATGTGGAGGATAACAAGGATCCTCCAGAGCAGGACAGGTTTTAAAAGATATACACATAATTAGTTCAAACCCTTGAATGGTGAGAGTAAAAGTACAAGCATCAATCCACATTCGCCATTCTACCCGAGGATGTACTGGCCTAATATATTCTCCAGAAAGAATGTACATGAGCAGAGATCTGAGCCAAGGATCAGTTAGGGAGTATAAGGGTTGTTTGTAGTGTTGGAAGGTAATGGTTAAGTCCAATGAGAGCTTAGTCGGTGTTACGTCTAATTGCAACAATGATTCCGATTGTGTATACTCCTTAACAGTTGTAGACAACTGCATATTACACTGCCTAGCATTAATGATTGGAGTCATATTTGAATCAAGGGTAGACTCCAAATTGCAACTCTTTGATGGTAGGGTCAAAATGTTAGAATCATTATCATTCAGCTAATCCCCAGATTTGTTTGGTTCAATCAAATTTTCGTTAGAGTGTATATGTGATTCATTAGGAGTTGGATCAGTATCCTCAATTATTCCCAAAGGTGGATCAGTCTTAATGTTTTAAAGCAAGCCAATATTACTGACTTTGTTATTCTTCTTGAGGTATAAATGCTCGATTGACATGTTTTGTCCCCAAGAGTCTCCCATAGACTTCTCACTATTTTGTTTTTCCTCCTTTAATAGCAACTCCTGATTTGATGGAGGATGACTCTCAAAAGAAGGGAGGAATCTGGATTTAATCATATTATTTCTATCTTCTTCAGCTAATCCCCAGATTTGTTTGGTTCAATCAAATTTTCGTTAGAGTGTATATGTGATTCATTAGGAGTTGGATCAGTATCCTCAATTATTCCCAAAGGAGGATCAGTCTTAATGTTTTAAAGCAAGCCAATATTACTGACTTTGTTATTCTTCTTGAGGTATAAATGCTCGATTGACATGTTTTGTCCCCAAGAGTCTCCCATAGACTTCTCACTATTTTGTTTTTCCTCCTTTAATAGCAACTCCTGATTTGATGGAGGATGACTCTCAAAAGAAGGGAGGAATCTGGATTTAATCATATTATTTCTATCTTCTGGAGGTAAATCCTCAAATGATAAATAATGTTCCTCTATTGGGGCATCCTCATTTTCTGAATTAGACTCTTCATATCGCTGAGACCAAAATTGATCTAATTCATCCTCCAATCCGTTAGGGTCACCTTCATTGAGTGCATTTAAATCCTCAGGATATTGAATGATAGGTGTTGACACCCAAAGTGGAGGGTCAGGAGTAGGCTCACTAAGGGTAGAATGGGATTCCACCAAATAATCAATAGAGGAAGTGATAGGAATAATACAACCTTAACTCGGGTGGGTAGGGGTAAGGAGAATATTGTCATTGGGGTCAAGGTCATCAAGAGGTACCATCTTCCCTTACTTTTGACTCCAATATAGTTTAAGTGGATAATCACTATGATTGTTGTCCTCTAGTGGCCATGTCTCATTGGGAAAGTCTAAGTGATAGCTACATAAAATTGGATCCCTATTGTCATTAGGTTCCTCTGAATTATTTTCATGATCATGATTATATGGGTAGGGATCAGGATTATTGGGAAGCGTGTAGCTAAGTTGTCTTATTTCTTCATTTAACTGTTGACTATTCCTCAACATCTCTCCCATTGATTCCATCATTTCCTTTTGCTGTTTTTGCATTTCTATCATAAAAGAGGAGAGGCTACTATTATCAGGTTGGGGAGGATAGTCAATTTCAAGCTTTGGTTGCCTAGGGGTATCAGTCCAACCTCGATACAGAAAATCATGAAGGGTGGGAGGGTTGGGTGTTTGCATGGAAGTAGGGATTTCAGGGTTGGGAAATCCTGCTCCTAGGCTTTGCTCAAAAGTGGGAGTTATCAAGCCAGTACTCCCAGGATAAGAATAAGAATGATCCCATGAATTGTTAATGTACCCATCAAAGGATGGATACGCTTGAGGCATGGGATCCTGATTAAAAGATGGGAAGTATTGACTCTGATAATCTGAATGATAGGAGTAAGAGTAATCCATTTCTTCAAGCAAAACAATTTTAACTCTCTTAGGATTTAGCAAAATTCAGAATATAAGTAGAAAACTTCCTAGAGAGTTTTATTGTCAAAGCAAATGCAAATTCAAAGGGATCTATTTTTAGTAGATTATAGTTCTTAGAGTTATATGTTTAGTTGGTGGCCAAACAAGTTTTGCAAAAAATTACGCTTCCTAGGCCAACCTTCGCTGGTGCCTATAACCTACTCGCAAGGGATGGAAGTCTCGAAAAAAGGCCACACACGAGGAACCAAAGTAACTTGGTGGATAGGCTTGTTGATTTCTGACTAACTTCCCTTGTGGTGCAAAAGAGGAGAGGTAGAAATTTATCTAGTGACCTTATGTGTGAGGTGCACAGTGTCTCAAGTGTGTAAGCATACGATCGTGTTTTGATTTTTTTGAAATTCCGCAAACAGGATCCTTTTGCACACAATTTTCATTCATAGATTTTAAGGTCCAACCTCTTAGCAGTCCCAATTTTTAAAGTGACCACTGAATTAATTTGATTCAAACACTTTAGTGGTCTTAGATTTAGATTCAATGCATATGCATGATAGGTAATTGATGCTAAAGAAAGACGTACCTTACTCCATCTTTCTTCATGCAATGTATGAATGCAATGCAATAAAAATAAACTAGATGCTGCTCATTCAGTCCTAGATGGTTGTCCTATAGATATGCAGCTTCTAGCAGGCAGTTCGAATATATATATATTTTATATAATAAACAAGCAGACCTAATCTAACTAACTAACCGAAATTCAGTTCAAATAGTTCAAATAATCCTATAATATAAATAAATGGGAACACCCTCCTGAAAATATGCTCTCTCATACAAAAGTGATAAGAAATAAAGTGGCACTGGGAACACGTTCCCAAAAATACCCGACAAGGGTCCAAAAGATAGTAATTCAACTCTAATGTCTATCTAAACTAAATCTAACTAAATCAGAAATAGGCTTCTCCATAATCCTATGTGCGTGGGATCAAGGCCCACGTGTTCCTGTTGCCGTCCTCCAGGTGGCGTCAAGGTCCACCAAAAATATCGTCTTCGCCGTGCGTGTCGTTTAGGGTCAATGTCGTCACTTTGCTGCGCCTATCGCCGTGTCAAATTCCTCGCACAATAATAAAAATGATCAGATGATTTCGTAACTCATAATATTAAAATAATAATAATAATAACATGAATCTATTGCGTCTGTTGCCTCCCCGGCAACGGCACCATTTAAAAGAGCGGTCTTCGTTTTCGTTGAAAACTTTAATATAAAATGATGTCTCATTATATTTAATCACGTGGTAGAAAATCGCTTTTCAAAATATTTAAATTATCAAAACTAACCACAAAGAGTTAGGTCGTGTCCACAGGGAGGCAATTATGCAATAAACTCTCGATTATTTTATATTCTTTCGGTAAAGTGTGAAATCCCTATTCAAATCTGACATAAAATGTGATGGAAGGTAGATTCACAATAACTTAAAAAGATAAGGGTATGTGTGCAGTTTTATCTCACTGAAATCTTCAATAAATATATGATAATTTTATGTAATTTTCAATTGACATATGCTAGAGAAAATTAGTGCATAGGTTAAGCCCAAAACCAATCTTAAAATAGGTGAATATCAATAACGTGCAATTATCAGAAAGCACGAGTGTGCATGTGCAATTCTACCATAATAAAATAATAATAAATAAAAAATCAAATTCTGGTGGCAATGGCAGTGAATGTAATTTTTAATCTCCCTCAAAATAGAGCATTTGCTCTCTCTCCACCTCGCGAGAGAGAGAGCACCGGTGGGCCTTTCACACGCAAGGGAGGTTGGGTAGGAAGAGGCCGATTCGATGGAGGTTGCGGCGTCGACGGAGATGGCCGGGCGGTGGATGAGATGAGCGTCGGAGGAGGCTATCTGCTGTCGTGAAGGTGCTGCTTGAGGGAGGCACGCGAAGGTGTGCGCCTGCGGGCACGGCCTGGCAGAGGCGGACGGGTGCACACCTGCAGGCGTGCAGCAGGAAGGAGGATGCGCAGTGGTGAAGGCACGTAGTGCAGTGCCTGCTGGGCTACTTGGTGCGGCGTGGTGCTTGCGGATCGCTCTGCAGTGGAGAGCACTGGAGGAGGGGGAACGCGTGCGCTGGAGCGGGTGCCTGGTGGCGAGGGCGGTGCGGTGCAGCGCCTGCAGGCGCCTGCAGGGGCACAAGTGAGGCGAGGGCGGTGCTTGCAGGCTGCGGAGAAGCGTTGGTGGTGCGGGTGCGTGAGCGGGCATCAGCGCACTGCAGTAGGGTGTGCCCTGGCAGGTGAAGGCGGGCGGTGGAGAAGGGTGCGCTTGCAGGAAGGAGGGCGCGGTAGTGGTGAAGGCATGCAACGCCTGCGGGCGTGGCTGGTGGATGCTTGGCGTGCGCGCCTGCTATGGTGATGGTGCCTACGGGGGTGCTAGAGGTGCGCCTGCAGTAGGGGCGCTAGAAGGAGGAAGTGCTGAAAGGAGGATACGGCTGGAGATGGGCGCGCGGAGGAGTAGGGCGTGCTCCTGCGCGAGGATGATGCAGATCCTGATGCGTGGGGAAGGCTGTGGCTGTGGCGTTGGAGAGGTTGGAGCACGCGTGGTGGCAGTGGAGAAGATGGAGGAAGTTGTGCACAGTGCACGCTTGGGGTTGTTCCCCGCAAGGGGGAAGATGGATCCTTCTCTCCTTTCTCCGCCTCCTTTTTATCTCCTCCCCAGCGCAAGTTGAGGGATTTTCAAACCCCTTACTAAATATGGCCGGTGCTGTTGGTGAGGTTGTTGATGGCCGACCATATGATGAGAAATTTGTGGGGGAGAATATCTTTTCTCCCCCTGTTCTTTTTCCCATTGATCCTCCTCCCTCTTCTTCTCGATTATTAGCCGGATGGATAGATTAAGTGGAGAAGATGTAACAAGTGCGCTGTTGCGGGACCTGCATGAAACATAAACTAATTACATACTATGTTATAGAATGCAATAAAATAGATGTAAAATTAAATAATGATGCATGCAATCATTCTACAACTTAATGTAGATATTAACAAACATACAATGTTGAAAGAGAATTACTTAGACGTAATAATAGTCCATTAGAATGGACTCATCAGTGGCTGCACGAGATGAGTGAGCGCTGCATGCACGATCTCACGCTTGTTGAACGTGCCATCGAACGTGCGTTAAGCACTACAGTTGAAAAAAAGAAGCAGCGTTGAGGGCTTTTAAGCCGTTCGATCATTGGATCGAATGACTGAGAGCTCGTTTGCATGGCTTAAGCATTTGAGATGCGAGGAGGAAAAGAGGAAGACGCGCACGGGCAGGCACGCACGTAAAGCCACGATCAGGACCTAGTGACACTTTTAATCTGTCACTAAAGACCCTGACAATAAATTTTTAAGTGAAATGACCTTTGTACCCTCTCCAATCTTCACCTATAAAAGGCCCTACGACCCTTACACTTTCTTCATACCTTCCTTCACCTCTCTCCCTCTCCAAAGCTCTAAAGAAGCTTGTCCCAAACTTGGGATGATCCTCTAGAGCCAAAGTCGAAGTTTTCTCCCCTCGTTCTGGAAGTGGATCCCATGACGACGATGATGCCCTGCCTCGCCCCTAATTCTTCCTGCTCCATTCTTCATCCTCCATCTTCCAGGCGTCGCCTCGTCCAACTCATCCTCTAAGCAACTATCGAGTAGGATAACATCTCTCTCCCTTCTTTACTGCTTTCTAGAATAGAATTTCCCATTTCTAGTTGTAATCATTTCCTGCTTTTTTAGTTGTAAAAACAATATTCAGTTGCAAAGTGATTGTTCTCCCTCTCTCTCTCTCTCTTAGTGTTAAAATCAAATCCATTGTGATTATCCTGCTTCTAAAAGAAAAATACCAAAAAGAAAAAATCGTGGATTTTAGATCGACGTAGCCTCCATGTGTTCGACCCGAAATTTCTTTGTGAATTTCAGTAAATTTATCTGTTGATGGATTTCTTCGCAAATCATACTACGACGACAGGTTTTTCAAAACTCAATCCTTTTTGCATTGATCTTCCGATACAACAATATACAAAGTTGAGTACTTATCTACAATGTGGTGTGGAAAAATATAAGGTGGGGAAATCATTAAATAAAAGTTCTAGAAGAAATCCTGAGAAGGTTCTACATTATTTTTGATTGATTTGTAAGCCTCGATGCCTTTTGTATCAAGTAGAATTGCAAATTTGATGACATGGCATCAAGATAACAAGTCACGAAATGGTTGCATTTGTCATCTAGTTGATTCAAAAGAGTGGAGGAATTTTGATAGCATGCATTTAGCATTTGCAAAAAATGCACGAAATGCCAAATTAGATCTTGCAAATGATGGGTTTAACCCCATCAAGAATAAGTACTCATCTTATTCAATTAGGCCATTTGTGATGGTAACTTATAAGTTACCTCCTTGACTTTGTATGCGATCATCATATATGATGTTGACTCTCTTGATCTCAGGTCGAAAGCAACCAGGGAATGAAGTAGATGTTTATCTCCAACCAATGATAGATGAACTAAAACTATTGTGGTATAACGGTGTTCAAACATATGATGCACACATGAGGGAATTTTTTTCAATGAATGTTATGTTATT
Source organism: Thalassia testudinum (assembly GCA_037157565.1). Classification (NCBI taxonomy): domain Eukaryota; kingdom Viridiplantae; phylum Streptophyta; class Magnoliopsida; order Alismatales; family Hydrocharitaceae; genus Thalassia; species Thalassia testudinum. The sequence goes on from JAZHRO010000080.1 coordinate 5,327,863, forward strand.
GTAGACGATTAATGACTTCCCTGCATATGCAATTTTGTCTGGATTGAGTACAAAAGGAAAGTTTGCTTGTTCGGTATGTATGGATGACACTCATTATCTTTGACTACCTTAAAGTAACAAGTTATGTTATTTGGGACATCGTAGATTCCTTCTTGCTAAGCATAGATGGCAAACATCAATATTTAAGGGCAAGTTTGATGGTAAAAGATGTTGGTATTCTTCCAGGAATCCGAAGAATAAGCTGAGTACAGATTCAATAAGGTTGTCAAGATATCAAGTAATGGAGAAATTACAACAGCTTGGCAACATACCATTAGGTTGTCTATTCAAGAAGATCTAACTACTTTGAAACAGTCGAGACTTAAAAAGAATAGCATTTTCTTCATGGAGATGCCAATTTGTCATAATCTTGATGTGATGCACATTGAGAAAAATATTATGGACAACATTTTGGATGTGTTCAACTTAATGAATAATCTAAAGGATACAATGAAGGCAAGGAAGGACATGATAATGTTAGGCATTTGTCCAAAGTTACATGTTAATGAAAAAAAAGATGGCAGTTGTGACCTTTCGGATGCCATTGATACCCTGACAACTATGACAAAAAATTTGGTCCTTCTTGAAAGAAATACAGGTGCCCGATGGATATTCATCACAACTATCACATTGTGTAAATGAGACGTAGAAGAAGATTATTGGGTTAAAGAGTCACGACTCTCATGTTTACATGCAAGTTCTGTTACCGCTAGTTATTTATGGAGTGCTGCCTGATATGGTAGTTGATTCATTTACAGAATTGAGTTGATATTTCAAAGCTATTTGTTCAAAGATATTAGATTCTAAAATATTAAACTACTTACACAGAGAAATTGTTATCACATTGTGTAAAATGGAACAGATTTTTCCACTAGCTTTCTTTGACGTCATGGTGCATTTAATGTTGCATCTTACAAATGAAGCAAAAATTGCTGGGCCTGTGCAATACAGATGGATGTATCTAGTGGAGCATTTTTCTTAAAATATTGAAAGATTATGCGCTGAACAACAATAAGTCAGAAGGGTCTATTGTTGAAGGATGTCATCTAGACGAGTCTATTAACTTCTTCATCATGTATATGGATGAGACAGATAATCGATTTAATTGATTACAGAGAAATTATGATGGAGGATATAATGAGAACGATGAAGATTACCTTCCCATATTTGATATTCTAAGAAGGTTAATTCTCCATACAGAACACAAATCAATCTTTGAAATCAAGCGACGTTTAGCTCACTTGTATATACTGAAGCAGATTCCAGAGGTTGATCCATTCTACAATGAATTTAAGGAGTGTTCACATCTAGCCGTATGCGATCTTGACTTCCTGAAATGGTTTAAAAAACCCGTAATTCAAATGAAAGAAGATAATGACCCACAGTGGGTGGATGATTTTGACATAAGAGCTGATACACCATTGAACTATGGTCATTATCATTCAGGATACATTATAAATGGGTTCACGTTTAGATTAAAAGCTATAGATGATACGAAATCTACGTAGCATTCTGCTGTTGTTGTCATTTGCGACTTAAGCACTAGGTGAGTTGGCTACTACAGACAAAGTTGTCATGTTCACGTGCAAGTGGTTCGACGTGTTTAAAAGAAGGTCTTGGCTTCAAGGTTGATAAGAAACACAAATTTATCAATCTGAATAAGAATTGTCAGATTCTTCATTCTTTCAAACCGTTCATGTAAGGGCTTGGATTTTATTTGTGTTTAATTAGCTATTTAAAATCATAATTGGTTGATTAACAATGTATTAAGGGCTTCGGGAACCTTAATTAGGCAATTGTAATCTTGGGATTTAAGAAGCCCTTGAAAACATTAACAAATGTTTATGTAATAAAAAGATAAGGGGTTGTTTGCATAAAAAAATTGTGATGATATCCTTTCTTAGAACTCAAGTTGGGATTGGAGGGGCTCCTTTGCAAAATCTCTAACCCTTATATATATGCTAAGGAAACTTAAAAATAAAACCAAAATCCCATTTGTTAGTTCCCTCCCAAGCCATTTCTTCCACTGGTGCTCCCCTTCATCCCTCTCCATTGCCAGCTGTTGCTACTGCTGCTCCAACCATTGCTACTGCTGCTACGGGTGGAAAAGAGGAGGAGAGCTACTGCTGTTGTGTTGGGTGCGAGACAAAGAGAAGAAAATGAAAGAGGAGCATGCCCAATTTGAGGTAGAGATTTCCCTCTTGTTGTACCTCCTTCTTGTTTCCTTTGGTTAGGAGTTGTATGAAAGATTTATTTGGAGTGGAATCAGTGATTTTCTTGTATGATTTTAGGTGATGCATGTGGTGGTTTCATGTCTTGGTGGGTAATATTTTTGGTAGTGAAATTTTTCTAGTTAGAGGTTGCCCTAAGGTTGGATGGGGGATTTGATTGTTTCAAAATGTTCTTCATATGTGTATTGGCTTGTGGTTTACATTTTATGAGATTCAGATGAGTTAAGGGGGTGTTTTAAGGCTTGGAATCATGATTTGGTAGTTCTAGAATCGGCTTGCAGACTTACCTAATGTTAGGTAAGGGTTACCTAACGTTTGATAGGTGCTAGAGGGCCTCCTAACGTTAGGTAACAGGTCCTTAATGTTAGGTAGTATGTTGGGGCTACTAATTGGACTGGAATTAGGGTTTTTGATGCTAGGAGTCCTAAGGAATGATTAAACCTAGTTTATAACCTAATTGGGGGTCTTGTGGGTGCCTTAATGGGAAGGGAAATGGTTAATTGCAGTTTAACCCTATATGGGTTTAGGGTGTCTTTAACTGAGAATGAAGCTCTTTAAATGGATAAAAAATAATCTAAATTGGCTAAGTAGCAACTTGAACCTTACATGATGACATAAATGACTCAGCTGGAGTCTAATAAAGGAAATGGTTGGATCCTAAGGTCTTGGGTAAAGACCCCAAGCAATCCTATAGGTAATTAGGGTTGTCTGATCTGGTTTAGACTAGGGGGAAAAGAAAAGGATTGAGAAATGATTTGGTCTAATAGGTGAGCTTGTAAGGTTGTACCCTTGGATTGGGTGAACCATGGATTCACTGCTCAGGTAGGGGGGCCCAAGGTGTTGCGGTGGCTGGAGGCTACCAAGGAGTTCTGTTGTGGAACTTAGGGGGTTCCCGGCTATGGTGATAGCCCATGGGCTGTTATTGGAAGTTGGTACTTGGTTGTACCCGAATCGAACTCAATGAGGAGGTACTCGTGACTATAGACTCTATAGGTACTCGTATGCGCACGGGGAATGCAGAGGGTACTTGGTACTTGTTGCTAAAGACTCACTTGGCAACTGTATGTACAAAATTTTCTTGGGTACCGTGATGGATTGGTTGTCCTGTCTGACGATGGATTAGGAGGGCACACATGAAGATTGCGGTCCTACAGGGAGCTGCTCCTAGTGGGAGCATTGGTGTGGCTCGACAATTCTGGCCAATCCTACGATGATGATCTGGTTTATCTGTGACTAGTCCTTGTTGAACATGAACTAAGCTTGCGCTTCGTGGTTGCAAGGGATAGGTCTAGGTAGCAACTAAGAGGCTCGACTCTTCTGACTGAGGTCAGTAACATTCTCGATATGTCAAGTGTGGGCATGCCTTTCTCGAGGATCAACAGACTTGCTAGCATCTCTCTTAATCAAGGAGAGACTATCAGGATGGAATCCACAGGAAAGGATGCATCTCAATCTCCACTGGTAGAGAGGGATGATTCCTAGAATTTGATCATTGAGGCAAGTGAGAGGATGAGTTATACTAATCAAATCATGAGGATTTGGGGCAACTACATGAATGGGTTTCGGACCATGGTGATTGGTCAAGTTAGACCGGGTTCAAGAGTTAGAACCTAGGGTGTTGAGTTTGGGCTAGGGATTTAGCCAGTTAGTGAGACTGTACACTATCCTATGTTTTTGATTACAGTATAGTATAGGTTTGTTCCCCACTGGGCCGATTGGCTCATCCCTACTTTGTGACCTAGTTTCAGGTGTTTGCCGTTGTATGTCGTTGATACACAGGATTTGTCGTTGCGTGAATTTTTACTAAGATTTCTGGCAGGTAATCTTTTGTGCTTTACTTCCATTGCAACTTCCTATTTAGCGTATATTTATGTTACTGCTTTACATTATCACTTATGTGCCATTCTCCCAATATTTGTCTTCAACTTTCTTATTAAATGGAAATTCTTGGTAGCTCGACTTAGCAAGGTACAACTCAAATTAAATAAACCAACACCTCTTTTGTTGTCATTCCCCTGAACTCCAACCCTCATTGGGGCCCTGGGTTTTTAGGGTGTGGCAGTTCACCTTAGCATGCCAAGTATCTCAAGTCTTCTACATCCCTAACAACAGCCGAAATAGATGGATGATACTCGTTCAAACAATTCCACATGGTTATTATGATACTCCAAAAAAGTTGAACCTAAATTAGAAGCAGAAGCTTATTATGAACATCCACGAGAATGTGAAGTTGGTCTAGGTGAAATGGACATCAATATATAAGGTATAATTATCTTTTATACCATTCTCTTTTTATTAGAATATGAAGAGCATAGATGGTACATATTAATAAAAATTTTGATTTAAAATAGTTCTCTTCACCACTTATGTTCCATCTAAAGATCAAAGTTGTAGATATTTCTATCAAACCATTGCCTAAGTCTAGTTCCCAAAGATGCAGTTTTGCTTTAAGCATGTTGGATGGCTATATGCTTCAGGTTGAGGGAGAAATTAATGTTTGTAATGTGCATTGTTATTTTAACTTCTTCCCCTTGAGGGAGCTACACCGATGACTGTTTGGATTGGACAATAAGTCTCCAGAGTCCAAATTGAAGATATCCATCCTTTTCCTCAAAGGCATCAACACTTTTTTCTAGCATAGCATCAGGGAGATAAGACCTAGTGATGAGACCACATTTGTGGGCAAACCGAACACGTAAATGCCTAGATATTAGATTAATGTTTACATGTGCATAGCAAACTTTAATATGTAAATAGATTAGTTTATAAAATTGCTTGCATGTATATTTGATACATGGCATTCCTATGTAAATGTACTAGAGGATAGTATGCATTATAGTTTAGTTGGCATGCATACGTTACATGCATTGTTTTGAGTTTTTATATAAATAACCAAGTTTTCTTTTTTTTTCCTATAGCGCACACGCACTACCACCAATTTCCACCACCAACCCAAGTTGGTCGCTATTGCTTCCCAACTGCTTGTATATCCTTGTCGAGTTGCTGGTTGAGATTTTCGAGGAAGAAATAGATTGAGGGGAATGTCTATAAAAGAGAATCTCCACAATGCTTCTGGGATTATCTTTCACCTATCTTCTACGCACCTTCATCGTGCACACAGAGCAGACACCATGGTCGTAGTGTGCATCGTGGCTTGAAGTGCACTAGTGACGGGTTTTCTCCCAACCGCAGCTAGTCTTTGTTTGTTTTAGTGCTTATTACAGTAATGTCGTTGTGGTATAAAATAAGACAGCTACGGTTGTCGTTACTATCAAAATTTACTCGGAAATAGTTTCCCGAGGTCAAACTCAGGGAGCTACTAGAATTCTAGAAGTACAAAGTTTCTTTATTACAAAAATAAGAGAGAGAGAGAGATATTTTGTCTTGGCTTCTTCTTCTTCTCTTCTTTCTCTTTGTGCTTTTCCTCTTCTTTCTTCTGCTGCTCTTCCTGTCTTCTTCTCTTCTTTCTCTTTTCTTCAGCTGCAGTATCTCTCTCTACGAGTCTTCTTCTTCCTTGGCTCTGTTTGCCTTCAATTCCTCTTCTTCTTCTGCTTGTCTTCTATTTCTTTTCTTCTTCAGTTCTTCTTTTTCTTGTCTTTATCTTCTGGAAAGTCTTCTTTTTCTTCCTTCTTCTCTTTTCTTTCTTTTCTGCTGTGGAGCCTTCTCTTTTCTTCTTCTTCTTCCTTGGTCTTTTGCTTTAGGTCCTCTGAAGTTTATTCGTCGTCTGATATCACAGTCAGACGACTTAAACGACGGTCTGCTACAGTGCTTCCCCTCTTTTTCTTCCTTCGCTGCTTCTTCTTCTTCTCTTCTTTGGCGAGCCTTCTTCTTCCTCTGCTTCTTCTTCCTTGGTCTTCTGCCTTGCTCAGCTGCAAGACTTCAGAGTTTCTTCTTCTTATGCTCCTCTTCTTCTTGCGGCTAAGTGTTGAGCCTTCCTCCTTCGCACCCTGTTCCTGCACAAGGCATAGCAAAACCTAGCCCTTCCCTCTACTTGCACGTCTCTCTCTCTCTCTGTAAACCACTCATAGGAAGCTCTCCTAGAGCCGGGTTATCGGGTCAAGTAGTGTACCCATGACCAGGCGCATCGGCATGGGTGGTGCGCAAGGAGTGCAGGGTAAACGGGTCGGCCAGGTCTGCGTGGCGTGGGTCGCAGACGAGGCGGGCGAGTGGGCGAGGGGACCTCACCCCGTGTTCTGAGGCGTTAAGGTAAAAACACAAAATCAATTTAAATAGGTGCGGCGCTTCAAAATCTTACGATGTGGGACTAAACTTTGTTTCTTCTCGTGCGCGCCCGCAGGAAGAATGCGACCTCGCCTCAGGAGCTGCGTCCACGTTTCCCCTCGTGTGCCAGCTGCCTGCCTTCACCCAATTCTCCCCAATTCGCATCAGCTAGAGATCTGATGCTCTGAGGCCTAGAGCTCGCTTGGAAGCTCCTTGCGTCGTTGCCAATGGCGGCCGGGGCAGTAGGTCTGTCTAACACAAATAGGGACTCTCGGACTAATCATACCACAGGGGAACCTTCACCGTGGCACGACGAACGTGATGTGAGGTGCAGCAGGCAGTAGGACGGCCTAGGTGTGCGTGCCTAGGTCGTTCTGTGGCCGGAAAAATGGGTTTGATCGGGGGAGTGTTGCGGAGGTGTGGAGTGGTAGTGGAGGGGCGAAGGGTGTTTGGTGAGGTGAGGCTGAGCTTTTGGTGCAGTTGGCGAGTCGTATGGGGTTGTGGGATAATGGGAACGACTCGCCGGAGAGTGGCCAGAGGTGGGGAAGATGAGGGTGGTCAGGCGTGGTCGTAGGGCGATCAAGCAAAACAAGTTCGGGAAAAGAAAAAGGGGAGGAAGGGAAATAACTATTACTTACCTACAGGGACGAAGGGGGGCTGGAGCGGTGGGCAGCCATACCGACTGTCGCCGGAGAAGAAACACCCAGAGGGAGAGAGCGGCGGCGAGGAAGAGGGCAGGGAGGCGTGCGCTTGGTGCGGCACGAAGCGGGGAGATCAGGTGAAGGTGGCTCTGCTGCTGGTATTGCAGCAAAGCGACGAGAAGGAGGAGGAGCCGCCGGAGCTGGTGGGTTCCTGTCGAAGTGGGGAGAGAGGAAGGGATGAGGGATTCTCCGTCAAGACCAAGCTGGGAGAACTGGTTGGTGATGCTGGTCTTTATAAAGGCGGTGGCGGAGGGTCGGAGGCAGCGTGCGTCCCTCGTCGGAGTATGGTCGGAGACAAGACCCATACCTTCCGTGCGTTCGCACGGAAGGTGTGGGCGTCGTCAGGTGGCATGGCCGAGTCCATGCGACAGCAGATGTCGTAGGGAACTTCGCGTTTACTTTGTAGGACGCCTCTCTCACCCTGCGCGGCGCCATGCTTTGCGCAAAGTCGCCGGAGCATGGTGCTGTGCAGAGACTTGCAGGAGGGACCAAAATGAAAAGAACAACGAGGAAATTAGGGGCCAAAATGCAAAGGTTTCGAAAGTTGAGGGTCAAAAAGTAAATGGTGAGGACCAAATTGCAAAGTCGGTCAAGGAGGTCTCTTCTTAGGCTCAAGTTTTTATGCATGACTAAATTGGACCTAAGGATTTTAATGGTGAATTTTGTTTCTAGGTAAGATCATGTTTGACCAGCCAATTTACGTAAAAACCCAAATTAAATCATTAATTGGGCATGGTTCTCAATGTAGGTCAAAATGGGCTTCTAGGGCCAAATTGAAGGTTCTAAACCCTAGAGATTATTTTTCTATGAATTTTAGAGGATTTAGTTGATTTTTTTCCTATCTCGAACCATGTGAATTGAAGTGTATTTGTTTTAGGGTTATAGAATGTCATTTAATTCCTTGGAGTTGCTGTAGCCCTTATTGGATCAAATCATCCCAGTTTCCTTCTTATTTGGTTTGTTTGACCTGTGTTTGGACCCTGAGTTACCCTGTTTGCAGATTGTGTTGGTGAAATTGCATTTTTACCCCTTATAACTTATTTTCTTTTTGAACTCAGAATTCTTTGAGTTATGTAGGAGCTTTTTCTTGCATATCTAGGTTAGATTATGCTAGTTAGGGTTCATGATAAGGTTCTCATCACGCACTACTTCCCTCCATTGTACCACCGCGAGTGCTTGTGGTGATAGCACGAGTGCCACCATCCTTGCTGCGATCATCACCACCTTCATCATCCCCTATCACCTTTCTTGCCTTCCTCTGTTTCCCCTTCAAGGTCCACACACAGAGACCCATCTCCATCTTCCATGCCAAACCCATAGCCCTTCTCCCTCACCACAGCCATCCACACCTAAACCTCTTCTTCTTCTTTTTCTTCTTCTTTCTCACCCACCAACCAATGTTCATCATCTTCACTAAAACCAACCCATCACCTTCACGACCGCAGCCCCTCGTAGCCACCCCTGTCGGATGCCAAACTTGCCATCGACCCTCCTCTGCACTCAACCATCCATGCGCTACATGCCGCACCCCTCAATAGGCTGCTGCTAAACCCCCACCGGTGACCGTCCTCCTTTGACTGGCCACCATCGACGGCTCCGCCAATGCCATCACAACGATTAAGACTCGACCGACCTCCACTGTGTGTCATCCAACCATCGGTGCTCCTCGCACATGAGTAAGAGAGAGAGCAAATGCTCTGTTTTGGTTGGAATTAGTAATTACATTTGGCTGCCATTGTGGAACCTTCATTTTTAATTTAATATTTGATTTACTGTGTGATTTGTAGCCGACCCCTTTAGTTCTCACTATTTCTCATATTATTTAATTCCCCAATTTATTATTCTCACATAAGTTACATGTTATACTATAATTGTGGGTAAATTTCTGACCATCATGTTTTGATAAATTTGCGAGTTAATTTGACTTGTTCCTCTCCATGGAAACGACCTAATCATTTTGGTTAGAAGTAATTAATATTTTGATAATCAATTTTTCACCACAAAAGCATTACAACAACACGACATTTCATGTCAAAAATTTCATTGAAAGCGAAGATCAACTTTTCACCTAGTTTGCCTTTTCACATATGGAGAAAACGAATCATAAATATCTTATCCCTCCAATTTATTCCGTCAAGTGCAATGAGAGCTATACCTTCTCTAACCACTTCATGTTAACACCTTTTTTTATCTGTTCCTCTTAGTCCACTTCATGTTAAACCAAAAAAGGAATTGGATATTCATTACACATCTACTTAGCATTTTCTTAAAGGACAAATAGGAGCAACTACTATTTTTTTGTACGTTTGAAATTCGAAGAATAACTTAATAGGCAACAATCATAAAAACACTTGCTAGTAGAAAGTGGCGATTCCCTTAGCAAATTGTTAGGCACTAGGAATTGTTCAATAATCATATATTCTATATTAGACTCCTAACCAAGTTCTTTTGGAAAGCCTTAACAAAATTATTAAGTTGTAAATGAAAGGTAGCATTAGCAATAATTCTAGAATAATCTAAACCAAATGTAAGGAACAAAATTTAAAGAGAGAAGATAATTTTATTAAAGTGTCCTTATATGAACGTATATAGTTAAGAAAAGATGAGAAGAAACAAAAGGGGCTCAAGATGAAAAGAAGATGAAAACAATAGTAAAATCCAATCTATGGAAAGAGTTATGTTTTTTAATATATGTTCCAAGTGCTCTGTTTATTCACTTTTAATATATGTTCCAACTTGCAGTATATGTGGGGTGTGCGCAAAATTTACTTTTTGCATTTAAATGTGATATTTTCTATATGTAAGATTTTGGAAAATATCCATAATATATGGGAAACTCTGCTGATTTTTTTTTCATTTATAATATTTTTATTTTTTCTCATATTTGTATAAGTAATTTTTTTAATGTGCATATGAAATTCATGAAGTTTGCATCATGAAAGAATACCGATAATCAAGCGATCTTGGGGGGTAGGGATGAGACCCAGCCACCGTCCACCCACCCTCCACATACCCATACCCAGCCACCTTCCACCCAACCTCCCCATACCCAACAGCCTTCCCGTACCCAGTCTCCCCATACCCAGTAGCCTTCGTGTACCTAGTAGCCTTCCCATACCCAGCCTCATACTCAGTAGCCACCACACACTTAGCCCCCACGCACCCAGTAGCCACCGCTCACTTAGCCTCCACGCACCTAGCACTCAGCCTGCACACACCCAGTAGCCACCCCGTACTCAGCCACCGCGTACCTCGCCCCTTCCTTTGAGTACATCCCTTTCAGTACTCCCTACGTAGAGCACATAGTTTGTCTGTCTAACCCCACATTTACGAGCTCTAGTATATATCTTCGTCTTGGTGATCATGCTTGATAGTACCATTACAAATGCAAGAGGGTGGTCACCCATGTAGAGCCAGAGCCTGAGCTTAAGGCTGACACCCACTACACCAAGGGTGATGAGGACGACGAGCACGAGGACGTGGGCTACGAGGATGAGGAGGATGAGGGTGAGGATGGTGATGATGAGGTAGAGGAGACACCTCATCAGGATCCTTAGATGGAGATGATGGATTTTTAATACACTTAATGAGCTAATTACAACCCTAATTGGTTGCCTAATAATTGGTTAAAGGCTTTGGGCATGAGGAGCCCCTTAAAGATTACTAATTAAATTTAACATATGTGTAATAAGTAAAAAGTTGAGGGGCCATTTGTGAGAGAATAGTGTTTGAAGGCCTTTCTTGGAAAGCAAGCAAGGAGTGGAGGGGCTTTGGGTGCAAAATATCTACCTCTTATAAAAGACAAGAAAAAAAATTAAAAATAAAAGAGAAGAAAACCCTCTCCATTGCTTTCCCTCTCAAGCCAATCCCTGCCCTTGCCATCAGTGAAGCAACTCACCTCCTCCTCTCCCTACCACCGACCATCAGCCGCCACCACTATCGCCAAAGTTACTACAGAAGAAAAGAGAAGAGGAGTTGCTATGACTATAGTTGCTATTGTTGCAATAGCTGCTACTGTCGGTTGACATTGGAAGAAGAAGAGGAGCTGTAGCTACTATTGCTGCACCTACTACTGCTGTCACTACTCGAGCTGTTGCTGTTGTCGCTGTTGCTGCCAACGTGAAGAAGAAAGAGAACAGGCTCTTCCATAAAGGTAGGGACCTCCCTTTCTTGGTTTATCTCTTGTTTCCTATGATTAAGGATGCTAAAGGAATGATTTTAAACATGGAAATTGTGTTGGTTTTTGTGGAAATAAAATGTATGCTTGGCTTTCGAATTAGGTGCTGGAAGCACCTAGTACTGATATTGGTGGCCAGTACTGGTACTAGTTGACTTAGCACCAGCTAATAAGAGGCATAAAATGGATACTGAAGGCACCCAGTACCGGCACTATTGATCAGTACCAGTAGTGGATGTGTTCAGTCGGCATGATTGTGGGTGCCTAGTACCAATACTGGTGCCCAGTATTGATACTAGTTGGGTTACTTGGAAAAGGCTGATGGAGCTCAATTCCAGTATCGATGCTTAGTACTGGTATTGGCTAGTACTGTATATTGGTACTGTGGGTGCCCAGTACCGGTATTGTTGCTCAATAATGGTATTGGTTGAGTTACTTGGTAAGGTGTGAATGGTGCATAGTATCGATACTGGCATTTAGTACCGGTACAAGTTGGTGTTGTGAAATGGTACTGGGGGTGCCTAGTATCAATACTAACATTCAGTATTGGTATTGGCTGGTATTGTGGACATTGTACTGGGGTTTACTAGTATTGGTGCTAAGAGCTAGTACCGGTATTGGTTGGCTTGATTGAGGTAGGGTTCTTCCCCCTTGTATACCTTCTTTGATTTCCTATGATTGGGGCTGGTTGAGGCAAGATTTTGGGGCTGGGAGTCAGTCCGCGTGTGTGTGGTTTTGGGTTTCTTGGAAGTCGGGTCTCCTTATATGTTAATGTTTGCTTTATCTTGATTACCAAGGTTTCAATGAATGGATAAGGTTTTCCCTGATTTTATCTTATTATATGTGTTCTTTTGATACTCCATAATGTGTAGGTTCACATTCTGATTATGTTGGAGTGTGGTGGTTGAGTGTGGGAGTATGAACTTTCCCAGGTTGTGGTTTCATGTAGGGGTATGTGGGTTACCCTCCAAATTTGGGCTAAATCAATGAGAGAGTTACATTTAAGGATGTTTGTTGGGATTTGATTTTTTATGACACCAATGAAACCTAGGTGGTTTTGGGTGGTTATAGATTGGATTCGCATCCTAAAAAGATGGTTTGTTTGGGTTAGATTTGTATGGGCATATGTTGGTATGAGAACAATCGCATTTCCAAACCCAGATAGGGTTCTGAACTACAGTTTGGATGTCCAATTTTGTTGATAGGGGTTGGTATTCCTGAAGGGTACCTTGTGGACATCTAAGGATTTGTTAGATGACTTAAGTTGCCTTATTGGACATCTGACACTGGTGTTGGATGTCCAATAAGATGTGTGTGATCCCATTTCATATAGGAATTCCTCACAAGGACATAAAACTCGATTTAATTAGCTAATCCATGCCTGATACCAAGGAATGAAGGTATTAAGCCCTGTTTGAAGTATGGAATTAGAGTTTGAGGGCCTGAAATGGAGCCTTAATGAGTCATGTTCAGCCACAAAGATGTGGGGATTTTTTGTGTAAACAAACCGTAGATAAAATAAATGAGAAGCTTTGTATTGATACGGGTGTAGTTGCTTCACCCTTTTTGGGTCAGGAGGCAAGGAAATCCTAAGCTCTAAAAAGAAGATTAAAAGTTGATTGAATCTGGCTAAGTAAAGGATTGAATCCAAAATATTGGGATCAGGGGTCTCTTGGGTTCAAGATGTACCTAGTATGCCTGTGTATTGGTGGTCAAGTTTGTAAGTGGCTTGGTGACGTAAAACCTAAGTTTCAGGCACGAAAGGCGGGTTTTGTAGTTTTGAATTTGACATGTAGACTGACCTAATGTTAGGTCAGGTTTACTTAATGATAGGTGGCTACTGGAGGGTTTCCTAATGTTAGGTAACAAGTCCTTAATGTTAGGTAATTTGTTAGAGTTGTTAATTAGTATGAAGTGTGGATTTTTGACACTAGGAATCCCAAGGAATGATGGAACCTAACTGAGGGTTTGTGGATGCCCTAAATGGGCCAGGTTAATGGTGAAATTGCTGTAAACCCTAGATGGGTAAGGTGTGTGTGCATGTGCCTTTAATTTAAATTTGAAGCTCACTAAGTCCATTAAAAGCAATCTGAATTGGCTAAGTAATCACTTAAACTTCACATGATGATATTTGTGACTCGACTAGAGTTTAATAAGAGGAAATGTTTGGATCCTAAGGTCTTGGGTAAAACCCCAGGTTATCCATTACTTCTTTAAGGCTTTATTCTAGAGAAGGAACTCGATGAAATTAAATGATTGTAGGTCTTCTAGGTGTGCTCATAAGATTGCACCATTGAACTTGGTGAACCAAGGGTTCACTACTCGGGTAGGGCACATGAGGTGTTACGGTAGTTAAAGGCTACCAAGGAACCTGTTGTGAAACTTGAAGAGTTCCCAGGTTTGGTGACAGGCCCTAGGCTGTCATCGGTGTTTGGTACTTGGATGTACCCAAATCTGACTTGATGTGGAGGTAGTGGTGGCTCTAGGCTCGTAGGTGCCCGCATGCATAGTGGGAGACACCAAGGTACTTGGTACTCGTAGCTAGAGGCCTACTTGGCACCTGTATATATGGGATTCACCTATGTACCATGATGGATTGGTTAAGATCTCATCCGATGGTGGATTGAGAGGGCACACCCAAAGACTGCACTCCTATAGGGAGCTATGATAAATGCCAATTTATCATCATTCTTATGTCCTAAAACATATCTAGCTCTTAGGGTTTTAACTTCGCAAATGGGTTTTTGGGCTACATTTAGGCATTTACATAGGATAGGCATGCATTGCATTTTATTATATTTTTGATGAGTTTATTAGAGTGTCAAGGATAAGCAGAGAGTCAGATCCCACATACCTTAGCACTCAGGAAGGCAAAAGATGAAGAAGCTCCCTTCAACTGGATCCCAACTAGATGCAACTCATCCCAGTTGGATCCTATCTCATTCTAGCTGGATCAACTCATCCTTAGCTCCATTTAGCTCATCTCAGCTGAATGGTAGCTCAAGCTAGTTCACCTCAGCTCCATTTAGCTCACCTCAGTTGGATGGCAGCTCAAACTACCTCAATATAGTTGATCCTAGCTCCATTCCAACTCTCCATCTCAGAAGAGTTCACTAGAAGCTCAACCTGACTAGGACTTGCTATTGCCATCAACTAGCTAGACCTAGTCAGCTGAAGAAGTCATCAACCAGCTCAGGTCAACCCAAGTCTAGCTCCTGGAGACCTAACTCAGCTCAACTTGGTTGAGCTGAGTTACTTGACCTAAGCTAGCTACTTGATAAGCACATATAAATTCATCATAAAATGCTTATTTATAATAGTTCCTAGGCATAGCATTGCATATCATGATATAAATATTGCACAAACATCCATTGCATTGCATCTAGTATAGTTGTATATTATGTATATTAATTCCATCATTTTACATGGCTAAAAGGTAGTGCGACATCTTTATGGGCTTCGGATGAAGAATCCGATCGTACGGATGGATTCAAAACAACGATCGCAGTCCGTCAACACGGGAATCACCTAGATCTGAGCTCTATAGCACCCTTCGCAAGAAGAAGAAGATGGACGGCCCAGATGGCACCACGTGGCGCCATTCAGGCCACCCCACTTGAGCCAATGCGCCCCCAAGCCCACCGCAAGATCAGATCCTAGCCATTGGAACTCAATCCAATGGCTGAGATGTGCGCTCCATAGCTGAAGAAGTGCCTCATCTCAAATAGCCTCACGCAGATCAAGCAAGGAGTCATCTCGACCGTTGGATCTCCATCCAACAGTCATGGGCGTGGAAGTTCAATTCAAAAATAGAACACATGATGACCCTCAACACAATGGTCTGCACCTTCACTCTCAACGCACGACCATGCGTAAGAAGCCCCGCACATGGATTTTATCCGTTGAAGCACATGCAGGAGGAAATTGATTCGTCGATGGAAGATCGGGCGGTGAAGGAAGTGGTTACATGGACGCACAGTTGAGCGCGGATGCTGTATGCGGGTGCTGACGCACATCGAGAACGCACCATCTGACACGTGCGGCATCCGACGGCTGATGGCGAGGCGTGCGATTCAAATTTGGCGAAGGGGTGCGATCTTCTCTCGGCCGTGCGATCCTTCATCCGACGGTCAGGATCCGTCCGTGCCTGCATGCGTGATGACAGCTGTGGGCATGGGCGATGGGTGTGGGATTTACAATGATAGAAGGGCGAGCCTTTAGTGACACTTGCAGCTGCCACTAAATGGCCTGAGCAGTGTGTGTGCCAGCCTAAGCAATGAAGAGGCACGGATCTTCAGCGACAACTCAAACGGCCTTTAGTGACGCTTATAGCTGTCACTGAATGGCTATGCGCGAGACTCTCTTCCCTCCACTATATAAACACCCCTACACCCCCAATTCCTCCTCATCTCTACCTACTCTACTCCCACCTGCTCCCAAGCTTTAGCAAGCCTACCAACGCTCCATTAGAGCTTCTTCTCAACCTCCCAAGGCTCCTATTAGTGTAGCGAACCTCTACCTCACCAAATATTCATCCCTCTTCCCATCCCCATTCGTAGGTCGCCTTGGAGCTGTCCTCCTACCTCCATTCCGGTAGCAGATCATCTCCACCTTCTCACCTCCATTCTGGAGCCACACCGAAGCTTTCCTCTACCTGACGTCCTCCTGCATCTCACCTCCATTGTCCTGCTTCTCACCTCCTTCGTCCAAACTTCCATCAGGCACCGTTGTCTCGTCGAACAACTGATTCGGGAGATTTCCTCTCACCTTCCTCTCTTTTTATTCTTTCATAGATTATTGTAATAGACATTAATGCAATACATCACATTTGATTCCATCTCTATCTTGTGATTGCTTGTCTCTTATTTCAAAAGTAAAAAAAAATAACAAAACCCTAAAATACCAAAAACAAACAAAATGAAGCATGGTTTTCAATTAAAGTAAACGTCGCCTCCCTGTGTTCGACTCGGGACTCCCTTGGAGTTTCAACATAAATTTTATTTGACCACACATTTTGCAACTACGATGACGGGTTACTCATAACCCCGATTTCTAACTCATGAAACCCATGAGATCATTTTGGCATTGTTGCCAGGGAGGCAACGGAATTTACTTTATTGTTTATTGCACTTCTTTGCATTTACATAGCACTAACCCTGCTTGTCTTTGATCTACTATCTTGCAGGTACCCTAGCATGGAGATCGAAGTGCAGTAGACTGGAGTAAAGTGCAGGTAGAGTACAATGTAAGTGTCCCCCACATTCCCCCCCACTAGTTCATTTCACCAAACTCATAACCAAGAACTAATCTACTTTGGTGTTTGCATAAATCCTAGGATAGAATTGTTTGTCTGGTTTGCGACCTTCATCCACCTCACCCCTGCATTAAAAAAAAAAAGATACTTTTTGTGGGACGAATCAATATACACACTCTATACACCCACATTTGAGGCACATAATCGGACTTGATTTTCATCTGCTCAACTGGGCTTCCGACTTGTGGACCTGGTACACGAATTCAACACATAAAAGAGTAGAAATCATATTAGGTTAATCACCTTTTTTGTGTGCCTTAATCAGTGGCGCATTTGAGCTGATTGATTGAATTGATTGGGGCACACCATCTAATCTAAAAGAGGTTCATTTTCTAGCTGCCCCATAGGATTTAATAACTAGGACAAGCCAGGTACTCTATATTTTTCTTGATTTCTAAAGGAAAAAACTTGAACACGTGCTTTCAAAAAAAAACTTGGTTTGCCTCACAAAACTTGGTTTTGAACACCTAATATTTGAATCCTAAAAGTTATTAAGCAAGATTCGAACCCTAAAACTCACCTCATCATTAATAATCTTGCTTGAAAACCTCTTGGTTGTGCACATTTACACATTCTCAAACAAATCATTAAGGGCACAACCCACTAAGGGCCCATCACATTCCAGAGCACCAATTTCCCAAGACTAACTAAAATCAATTAGATGTTGGCCCTAAGGATTCATTCGCTTGTCGGGATCCAGATTGAGATTATTCACGATTAATCTGCTTATACTAGTTAATCTGATGTCGAGGTAGGGGAGTAGTGTCAAACAACCGCGGCTGGGGGGTACACTAGGAACTACAGGCGCAAGCCAAAGGAAGAACCTTCTCCCCAGTCCCTCCTTCTAATTAGTCTGATTCCCTGGACATAAGTAGAGTAAATCATCCATAATCTTAGGATAGATTCTGAGAGTCAGTAGACCTTAGGCTACCCCATCTAAGGATAGGCTTGTATTCTTGTGCTGCAGGGTTCCCTCTTTTCCCCATCCTTCCGACTTCCTTCCAGTGTATGCTTGGGAGGAGGTCATTGAACCCTAGATTGGAAGGACCTTTAGACCATTCTAGGAGGCAGAGGTTGAGCTATAGCCAAGCAGATCCCATGGTTGATCAACAACCACCTCCCCCGCCCTTGAACCAGCAAGAGCTAATTCAGTGGCATTTAGAAGAATTGTAGCAGATGCAGCAATGGTTCCAACATATGCATGGTCAGGGCGCTCGACCCTTAAAGGATTTTTACGATCCTTCAAACTATGGGGAACGTCCCGACGTCATGATTCCCGTTGGAGACATAGAAATCAAGCCCCAAGTCTTATGTTTGATTAAGCATTTCCATGGGCTTGGCTCGGAGGACCTATTCTAGCACCTAGAGGATCTGACCACTTTGGTTCAGACCACCATAGCAAGGAATGTGAACGAAGAGCAAATGATCATGAGGCTTTTCCCCCACTCTCTCAGGGATAAGGCCGTACATTGGTATCGGACTATAGGAAGGTTGATTGAAACTTGGGCTGCTCTTAAGTCAGCTTTCTTGAAGAAATTCTTCCCTAACGGAAGGACCAATGCCTTGCGACAGGAGATTATTACTTTTGCCCAGCAGCAAGGGGAATCATTTCATGGTGCCTAGGAGTGATTCCAGAAACTTTTGAGGAAGTGTCCACACCACGAGGTGCCGAAATGGCAACTCGTGCAGATTTTCTATCACAGGTTGGTGGAGTAACTCCGTAATCACATGGATGCCTCCTGCGGAGGCAATTTCCTCAACAGGGATGCAGATAGTGCATACGACCTATTTAAGGAAATGAGCGAGAACTCAATTAATCATGCCTCCATGGATGCATTCAACTGGTCCCAACAACCTAGGTCAAGTGCTAATGAGATCTAGGATTCTCATTCATTTGACATGGAATTAATTTGTAATAAACTAGATAAAATGGACTTGGTTGCTAAGAAAATGGAAGAATGGATGTCTGGGAATTCAAGAAACACTTCTATACCCACTAAATCCCAGAATTTGGGATTCCATTCCTCATGAGCTCCCGCGGGGTAGGAATGCGTGAACCAACTCGATTCGACTCAACCTATGAGCCAGGATTTCCTGGAACCTTATGGGTTCCAAACTGGGGCCTTTGATTCCAGTTTTTCTGATCCTTCCTTTTCTCCATCTCATCTTATGAGGATGCATATGCAATGCAGGAGAATGTTAGGTCCTTCCTTTTCTCCATCCTCATCTTATGAGGATGCATATGCAATGCAGGAGAATGTTAGGTCCAACCCGTCTCCCAACACTTATAACTCGGGATGGAGGAACCACCCTAACTTCTCCTAAAAGAATCAGGGGCAACAGACCCAATCTCCACCCAACAACTATGCATCTCAAAAACCTATGGGTAAGGGTCAAGTATACACCCAGTTGCCCTTGAGACCAGTCACTCAGCCATCTTGGAATGCCCAACAATTGGCAGGGCAGGCTAATTTAAACCAGCAGATGGTGGAAATGCAAGGGTCCATGCTTTAGCTTATGCAACAAATGAAGACATCATTGCATAACCTACAATCCAGGTTAATTGCTAACACCCGACAACCCGGATCTCTACCATCCCAACCTGTACCCAACCCACACAATGTGCAAAATCATGGCAATAGAGCCCAAGGGTACTAGAATCAAAGGGACTCACACGCACATTCTCAGGTGGATGAGTAGGGTCCCTCATCTTCTTCTTTTGGTTACATGACTAACCAAGGGCCTCCAATCTTCACTAGCCCACCTCAAGACCCAAACTCATAAGCCTCTATAAACTCTGTCACCTTGAGAAGTGGAAAGCAAACCTGGGATCCTAAATTTCCTTCTAGATGCCAAAACCCTGGGGAGCTTGAGAGAGAAGAAGAGGAGATTGAATAAGACAATAAGGCCCAGGGACCGAAATTGAAAATTCCACCCATATCCCGTTCCCAGAGGCCCTCTTGAAAACTAAGAAGAATAAAACCCTAGATAGCAACGAGGAGCTTCTGGATTTATTCAAGAGAGTAGAGATCAATATTCCTCTCCTTGATGCTATTAAGTACATCCCGGCTTACGCTAAATTTTTGAAAGAACTTTGTACCCAAAAGCGTAAATCGAGAGAACCCACTCCGAGGAAGGTGATTCCCTCTGAGCAGGCAAGTTCTATGATCCTGCATCACCTTCGTCAAAAGAAGAAAGATCTAGGTGCCCCTTTGATCTCATGCATTATTGGGGAATACACTTTTGATAGGGCACTATTGGATCTAGGTGCATCCATCAACCTAATCCCGACTTCTCTTTTTGAGAGGTTTGGGTTAGGTGAACTTAGGCCAACCTCAGTAACGATACAATTAGCCGACCGATCGGTCACCACACCGAGAGGTGTTATTGAAGATGTAATTGTCAAGGTCAAGGATTTCTATTTTCCTGTAGATTTCCTCATCCTTGACATGGATGTACCTAATGATTTGAGGAACAAGCTTGAAAGGGTGATCTTCGTTTTCGTTGAAAACTTTGACATAAAATGACGTGTTGTTGTATTTAATTGCATGGTAGAAAATTGCTTTTCAAAACATTTTAATTCTCATAATCTAACCACGAAAATAGTTAGGCCATCTCCACAGGGAGAAATTAGCCTATTTAAACTAGTGAATAGTATCTCGTTTATTCGGGAAACTCAACGTGTATGCATACTAACTGGTGCACGTGTTTTTAACATAAATTCCTTGATTTAAAGAATTAATCAATAATGTAAGGGTGTACATGCAAAATCACCACCAATGAAATACCTGAATTACGATCTTAATACTGACAAGCATCATAAAATTTAATTAAATCAGAATTTGCTCCCTATAACAAATATACATGCTTGCTTATTCATGAGATGAATTTGACTGTATGCAATTCAATTAGAATTGAGGGACATGCAAGCAAATCTACTGTAATATAATAATAAGATAAATAAGTGAATAGTGTTATCCACAATGGTAGGATTCGTAATTTTTAATTATACTCGAAACAGAGGATTTCTCCTCTCTCTTCCTTGTGCGTGAAGAGGGAAGGCTGACCGACCATTGAAGAGCAAGGGAGGTTGACGAAGACGAGGCCAATCCAATGGAGGTCGCGGTGTCGACGGAGATGGCTGGAGGTGGCCAGCTAGCAGAGGATAAGCTCGCCGGCAGTGATTTTCCAACGCGTGTGCGTGGGCTGCGGGAGGCACTACCGCGGGCGTGGGCGAGCACGTGGAGTCGAGGTGAGTCTGGTGGCGTCAATGACGTGAAGAACGGATGACTATGGTGACGATTGCTGGGAGAGGGGCAACATCGGCATTGGGTTCTTCTCTGTTGGCTGATGGAGAAGATGAAGAAGGAGAGGAGGGGGTGCGATTGTTCTGTTTGCACAGTGCTGCTGTTGGTGGTATCGTGCGTGAGGTAGGTGCTTGCAAGCACTGTGCGTGCGCATGGCTACGCTGCTGCGGGCGCGGTGAGGGTAGTGCACTGTGAAGGCAGCGGCTGGCGGTGAGGGCACTGCGCGCAGTGAGGGCGCTGCGTGGTGGGTCTGCTACTGTTGTGGCTGCATGCGGTTGTGGCTGCTGTGAGAGGGTGCGCACACGAGGGTGCTACACGCGGTGAAGGCAGCAGCTGGTGGTGAGAGCAGTGAGAGGAGTACGTGGTCCACAATTCATGCTTCTTGCATAATGCACGCAGGATCCATGGTGCTCGCCTCATTCACAGTGGTGAATGAGAATCTCCCCAAGATCCTCCACCACTTTTATCTCCTCCCCTATCTGTTCTTCTTCCTCGATGAAAGTCAAGGGATTTTTAAATCCCTTACTAAAATTGGCTGGCAGCTATTGAGAGATGGATTTGTTGAGGCCGACCGGCTATTGGGGGGGGGAATTCTTTTCACAACCCTGGTCTCTTGCAAAATTGTTCCTCATCCTCTCTCACTTTCCCGATTATTTGTTAACTCTTAAGTTAGCCTGATGGAGTGGATCAAGTGGAGGAGATGCATAGGGTGCGCTGTGTGTAAGACCTGCATGAAATATAAAATAATTACATAATAAGTTATAGAATGCAATAGAATAGATGTAAACTTAAGTAATGATGCATGCAATCATTTTATGACCAAATGTAGTTATTAACAAACATAAAATGTAAGAATAAAGTTAACTTAGGCGTAACAATAGTCCATTAAAATAGACTCATCAAATACCCCAATGCCTAATATTTGCTAGTCCCTAGCAAAAATGAAAAATAATAGAAGTAATCAGAAGATTCCTTCTTTTCTTATCTCAAAAATTTAGAGATTCAGACAAATGTGAAGTGATAATAGCCTAGGTAATAGATCGAAGTGAAAATAACCAACTTACATTTGCAGTTCATACTTATCCCTTAGTAAATATTTCTATCAGGATAGGCAACTACTTCTCTCGGGGATAAAGCAGAAAATAATATGTAAATTGACCCCAGCTTTTTGGCTTAGGTAGGAGAAACTGAGTTTAATGGATACGTATTTGGTGGCACATACTCATGTGGTGCTACATGTAATCTAGTACTACAAACTCTAGATCTCTAGACTATTAAACAAGTCAACTCAGAGAGAGGCTAAACAACTGTGCAGTCTTGATGTTCCTTGGTGCTCACTCTTTTCTTTCTTTTCTTTCTGAGATCACAAATCTCGCCAGATTTAGTAAGTGTACTCACTGTTTGGTGGCCTCACATGTTATTCACACTTCAATTAAAGTCCTAATAACTCTACAACTAAGTTAGAGTCCTCAACCAGTATTCAGGCGATTAAAAATACTGAAAGGTAGGTATGGGTCATATTTGGTGGATTGCGATGGGTGTTTTTGTTGCCTTAGAAACATCGTCACGAAGATAAAACTGTAAACTTGGACTCTTTTCTTTTTCTTTTCTTTCTCTCTTTTCTATTTTTCTTCTTTTTATATATATATATATATAATTGTTTCTCTTTTTTTTTCTTTTTCTTTCTTTATAAATCAACATAACACGATGCAAACTTTTATTTATGAGGCATTATTAGGGATGATGATGGTCAAGAGGATATTATGTGGCTTATTTGGTGGACGTGCCTACTCTTGGCACTGGGAAGGAATGGATAGGACAAGCGTATTTCTGACCTTTGATACTATTACCCTCCTTCAGCTGAGGACTCTATGAAGGACGGTCGTAACCATCCACTATAGTCATAGCTTTATTAAGACTCAATCTCTGTGTATCTGCCTTATTTGGTGACTCTCAGGAATTCACACATTGAACATAGGAACAGAGAGTTAAAACTATGCCTAACTCTGAGGTATCATCATCTAATTGTCCAAAACTTAAGAGTCCTTGCACTAGACTTAGCCCACTAGTAATCTCGCTACTTTCTTCTCACAAATATGAGGTGGATTTACTAGAAGATAGTATGCCTGACTCCCTATTAATTGTCTAAGGATTCAGTAGACTGAAAATGCTTATTGATTTTCTTCAAAGATCCATTACCCAGTCTACGTGCAAGTGAAGTAAATGTACTAGATTCTAAACTTAAGAAATAATTTAAGAAGAAAAATCTTTAATGACACTTCCATGATAAAGATGTTTTGATAGGGATTAACCAATTTAGCTCAAATTTTTTTTTTAATATATATGCTAACCTAAATGCATGAATACTTCCTAAAATGCAAAATGCACCCCTCCATTCCTAAATAATACAATGTCCTCATTGTAAAATTAAAATAGGGGGAGAAAGGAAGGAAATCACCTGATAATGGTGTTATTCAGAACCCTGGGTTGCCTCCCAACAAGCACTGCATTTTCTGTCAGCAACCAGACTTATAAGGAACCTGTAAGTCTAGTTCCAGACAGAAAAAACTAGGCCTTAAAAAAATGTGTAACAGCGCGGGCCTAGAAAACAGGTAGCCACGGATGTTGGCAAGCTGATGATGCAACGTGATTCCAAATGCTCGCCAGAAGACATGAATGCGGAGAACCTCGTTGGCTACCTTGGGAGGTCTAGCAATAACAAAAGGAATATGAAAAGGGACCTCCCAAAATGGAATAAGTGGAGGATAACAAGGATCCTACAAAGCAGGATGGGTTTTAAAAGATATAAACATTATTATTTCAAACCCTTGAATGGCAAGACTAAAAGTACAAGCATCAATCCACACTCGCCATTCTACCCGAGGATGTACTAGCCTGATTTGCTCTCCAGAAAGAATGTACATGAGCAGAGATCTGAGCCAAAGATCGGTTAGGGAGTGTAAGGGTTGTTTGTAGTGTTGGAAGGTAATGATTAAGTCCAATGAGGGTTTAGTCGGTGTCAGGTCCAATTCCAACAATAATTCAGATTGTGTATTCTCCCTAACAATTGTAGAAAAATTCACGTCACCCTGCCTAGTAGTAATGATTGGAGTCATATTTTCACCTTCCAGTATATATGAATCAATGGTGGACTCCAAATTATATTCCTTTGATGGCAAGGTCGAAACAACAGAATCATTATCATTAATCTCATTCCCAAATTCTTTTGGTTCACTCAAATTTTTTTCGGGCTGTATATGTGATTCATTAATAAAGAAAGGAGTTGCTTTAGTATTATCAATAATTTCTGATGGAGGATCCATCTTAATGTTTTGTAGTAAGCCTATATCACGCAATTCTTTGTTCTTCTCGGGGCATAAATCCTCTATTGACATGTTTTGTCCCTGAGAGTCTACCCTAGGCTTCTCACTATTGTGTCTGTCCTCCTCTAATATCAACTCTTGGTTTGATGGAGGATGTCTCTCAAAAGAAGGGAGGAATTCAGATTTCACCATATTATTTATATCCTCTGGGGGTAAATCCTCAAATAATAAATAATCCCCCTGTGATTCACTCCAGATTTTTAATTTGGGTTTCTCCATTGGGACATCCTCGTCCTCTGAAATAGACTCTTTATATCCCTGAGAACAAAATTGATCTAATTCATTCTCCATTCCCTTAGGGTCACCTTCATTGGGTGCATTTAAATTCTCAGGATGCTGAATGGTAGGTGTTGATTCCCTAAGTGGAGGGTCAGGATTAGGCTCACTAAGGGTAGAATGGGATTCCACCAGATAATTAGTAGGAGAAGTGATATGAACAATACAACCTTGACCCAGGTTATCAGGGGTAAGGAAAATACTGTCATTAGGGTCAAGGTCCTCAAGAGGTACCATCTTCCCTTTCTATTGATTCCAATATAGCTCGGGTAGATAATCACATGGATCGTTCTCCTCTAGTGGTCGTGTCTCAGTGGGAGAGTCTAAGTGATAGCTACGTAAAATGGGATCCCTATTGTCATTAGTTTCCTCAAAATTATTTTCATGATCACGGTCATATGGGTAGGGATCAGAATTACTGGGAAGAGCATAGCTAAGCTATCTTATTTCTTTGTTTAATTGTTGACTATTCCTCAACATCTCTCCCATAGATTCCATCATTTCCTTTTGTTGTTTTTGCATTTCTATCATAAAAGAGGAGATGCTACTACTATCAGATTGGGGAAGATAGTCAATCTCAGGCTCTGGTTGCCTAGGGGTATCGGTCCAACCTCGATACGAAAAATCATGAAGGGTGGGAGGGTTGGGTGTTTGCATAGTAGTAGGGATTCCAGGGTTGGAAAATCCCGCTCCTAGGCTCTGCTCAAAAGTGGGAGCTATTAGGCTAGTACTCCCAGGATAAGAATATGAATGATCCCATGAATTGTCAATGTACCCATCAAAGGATGAATACACTCGAGGCATGGGATCCTGGTTAAAATGATAGGAGTAAGGATAACCCATTTCTTTCAATTAAACATGTTAAACTTTCTTAGGATTTAGAAGAAATCAGAACACAAGTAGAAACTTCTTAGAGAGTTCTATCACTATCAAAACAAACACAAATACATTGGGATTTGTTTTTAGTAGATTCTAGGTCTTAGTGCTCAGTTGGTGGCCAAACAAGTTTTGCAAGAATTACGCTTCCTAGGCCGACCTTCGTCGGTGCTTACAACCTACTCACAAGGGATGGAAGGCTCAAATTGAGCCCATGCATGAGGAATCGAAGTAACTTGGTGGATAGACTTATTGATTTCCGACTAACTTCCCTTGTGGTGTAAAGAGGAGAGCTAGAAATTTATCTAGTGACCTTATGTGTGAGGTGCACAGTGTCTTAGGTGTGCAATCATACGTTCGTGTTTTGAGTTTTGAAATCTTGCAACCAAGATCCTTTTGCACACAATTTTAAGTCATAGATTTTAAGGTCCAACCTCTTAGTAGTCCCAATTTTTAAAGTGACCACTGAATTAATTCGATTCAAGCACTTTAGTGGTCTTAGCTTTAGGTTCAATGCAAATGCATGATAGGTAATTGATGCTCAAGAAAAAGACGTACCTTACTCCAGATTTCTTCAATGTAGGGATGTCTGCAATGCAATTAAAATAAACTAGATGCTGCTCAATTAGTCTTAGATGATCACCCTATAGATATGCAGCTTCTAGCAAGTAGTTTGAATATATATATATATTAATAATAATAAGCAAACAAACCTAATCTAACTAACTAACCAACATGTAGTTCAAACAATTCGAATAATCCTATAATCTAAACAAATGAGAACACGCTCCCGAAAATACGCTCCCGGATACAAGAGCAATAAGAAATAAAGAAACACTGGGAACACGTTCCCAAAAATACCCGACAAGGGTCCAAAAGACAGAAATTAAGTTCTAATGTCTATCTAAACTAAATCTAAACTAAGATCTAATGAGTAAATTAGAAACAGGCTCCTCCATAAGCCTACGTGTGTGGGATCAAGGCCCACGTGCTCTTGTTGCTAGCCTCCAAGTGGCGTCAAGGTCCATCAAAAAGATCGTCTCCGTCGTGCGCGCCTGTCGCGTTCGTTAAGTGTTTTTGCATAGAAGAATATGAACAATTAGTAATTCAGAAAAGCTTTCAAAATAGCATAAAAATAACATAAAATTCCTGAAAAAAATTAATAGGCGTGTTTCCTCCCCAGCAACGGTGCCATTTGAAAGGGCAATCCTCATTTTTGTTGAAAACTTTAACATAAAATGATGTGTTGTATTTAATCGCGTGGTAGAAAATCACTTTTCAAAACATTTTAATTCTCACAATCTAACCACGAAAATCGTTAGGTCATCTCCATAGGGAGGAATTAGCCTATTTAAACTAGTGAATAGTGTCTCGTTTATTCGAGAAACTCAACGTGTATGCATACTAACTAGTGCACGTGTTTTCAACATAAATTCCTTGATTTAAAGAATTAATCAATAATGAAAGGGTGTACATGCAAAATCACCACCAATGAAATACCTAAATTACGATCTTAATATTGACAAGCATCATCAAATTTAATTAAATCAGAATTTGTTCCCTATAATAAATATACATGCTTTCTTATTCATGAGATGAATTTGATTGTATGCAATTTAATTAGAATTGAGGGACATGCATGCAAATCTATCGTAATATAATAATAAGATAAATAAGTGAATAGTGTTGTCCACAATGGCAAGATTCGTAATTTTTAATTGTACCCAAAACAAAGGATTTCTCCTCTCTCTTCCTCGCGCGTAAAGAGGGAAGGTCGGCCGGCTGCTGATAAGCAAGGGAGGTTGACGAAGATGAGGTCGATTTGATGGAGGTCACGGCGTCGACGGAGATGGCTGGAGGTGGCCGACTGGCAGAGGATAAGCTCGCCGACTGCGATTTTCTAATGCACGTGTGTGGGCTACGGGAGGTGCTGCCGCAGGTGTGGGCGAGCACGTGGAGTCGAGGTGAGTCTGGTGGCGTCGACGGCACGAAGAACGGATGGCTGTGGTGACGACTGCGTGGAGAGGGGCGACGTCGGCATTGGGTTCTTCTCTGTTGGCTAACAGAGAAGACGAAGGAGAGGAGGGGGTGCGATTGTTCTATTTGCACGGTGCTGTTGCTGGTGGTATCGCTCGTGAGACAGGTGACTACAAGCACTATGAGTGCCCGTGGCCATGCTGTTGCGGGCGAGGTGAGGGCGCTGCGTGGTGAGGGCAGTGCGCGGTGAAGGCAGCGGCTGGCAATGAGGGTGCTACGTGCGGTGAGGGCGCTGCACAGTGGGTCTGCTACTATTGTGGCTGCAAGCGGTTGTGGCTACGGTGAGAGGGCGCGTGCCGAGGGCGCTGCATGCTGTGAAGGCAGCGACCGGCGGTAAGAGCGATGACAGGAGTACGTGTTCCACAATTCACGCTTCTTGCACAGTGGACACAAGATCCATGGTGCTCACCTCCTTCATGGTGGTGAATGAGAATCCCCCCAAGATCCTCCGCCACTTTTATCTCCTCCCCCATCCATTCTTCTTCCTTGGCGCAAGTCAAGGGATTTTTAAATCCCTTACTAAAATTGGCCGGCGGCTGTTGAGAGATAGATTTGTTGAGGTCGGCCAGTTGTTGGGGGGGGGGGGGAATTCTTTTCACAACCCTGGTCTCTCGCAAAATTATTCCTCCTCGTCTCTCACTTTCCTGATTATTTGTTAACTCTTAAATTAGCCTGATGGAGTGGATCAAGTGGAGGAGATGCATAGGGTGCGATGTGTGCGAGACCTGCATGAAATATAAAATAATTACATAATAAGTTATAGAATGCAATAGAATAGATGTAAACTTAAGTAATGATGCATGCATTTTATGACCTAATGTAGTTATTAACAAACATAAAATGTAAGAATAAAGTTTACTTAGGCATAACAATAATCCATTAAAATGGACTCATCAACACCCAACATTCTGGGGCATCCGTTCCTAGCTACCACCAAGGCCAACGTAAACTATGAAAGCGGTAGTATGGAGATTGCCTTTGGGGATAAGAAATTAACTCTGGATATTTTTAAGGCAATAAGAGGATTTGAGGATTATGGATTCATCGAGGATCTCGAGGATTAGGGTCTTGAGACTTGTATGACAATCAGTGCACTTGAGGACTCCACCAGCTTTAGCGAACCCAACCCACAACCCTCCGTGGTAGACCTGCCACATCCTGAAGAGGCTATTGATTTTGTTCATTCCCAGCCTCTTCCACTGGATCGTCCTGATGAACATTCATCAGCATCCTCCCTACCTTCTATTCTAAACCCACTCCAGCTGGAATTAAAACCATTGCCCAAAAATTGGAAATATGAGTTCTTAGGACTTGAAAACACACTCCCTGTGATTATTAATGCTGATTTGATAAGGAGAAAGAATCGAGGTTAATTAAGGTCCTTAAGAACAACAAGGAGGCAATTGGTTGGATTGTCCACGACCTTAGAGGGATTGAGCCATTTTATTGTAATTATCGTATTTTCATGGAAGATGGATCCCACCCTTCTCGCGAAATGCAAAGGAGACTAAACCCAAATATGCAAGAAGTGGTCAAGAAGGAGATAATAAAGTGGCTCGATGCTAGGTTTATTTACCTAATCTTGGATAGTTCGTGGGTTAGCCCCATTCAGATTGTACCCAAGAAGGTGGGAATAACTGTTATGACTAATGAGAAAGGGGAAACCTTCACCACTCGTTCAGTTTTTGCTTGGAGAGTCTGTATTGACTATAGGAAGTTGAATACAACCACTAAAAAGGATCACTTTCCCTTGCCATTCATCGATCAAATCCTCGAAAGTTTAGCTGGGCAAAATTATTTTTGCTTCCTGGACGGTAATTTGGGATATAACCAAGTCCCTATCCATCTCAAAGACTAGGAAAAGACAACTTTCACATATCCCTATGGAACCTTTGCATTCCGTATAATGTCGTTCGGGCATTGCAATGAGCCTGCGACTTTTCAAAGGTGCATGCTGGCCATCTTTTCTAACATGGTGGGAGATTGTCTTGAGGTGCTCATGGATGATTTCTCCATTTTCAGAGATTCTTTTGAGTCTTGCCTGGCTAACTTGGAATTGATCCTCCAGAGATGCATCAAAACCCGGCTGGTCCTTAGCTAGGAAAAGAGCCACTTTATGCCTCAGGAAGGCATTGTCCTAGGTCATGTGGTCTCTAGTTGGGGTATTTAAGTTGATAACGCTAAGGTGGATGCTATCTCTAGACTTCCTCCACCCACATCCGTAAACCAGATCTGCTCTTTCCTTGGGCATGTGGGTTTTTACAGAAGATTCATTAAGGATTTCTTGAAGGTTGCTTGGCCCTTGAGTAACCTTCTGGTCAAAGACACACCGTTCGAGTTTGATGAATCATGCCGTAAGGCATTTGATTTATTGAAAACGGCAATCACCTGTGCCCCGGTGTTGCAACCATCGGCTTGGATTGCCCCACTTGAGATTATGGCTGACGCATCTGATTATACCATTGGGGCTGTCTTAGGTCAAAAGATTGAGAAAAAGCCCTCTGTGATTTACTATGCTAGCAAGACTCTAGACGAGGCCCAGAGGAACTACACCGTTACTGAAAAAGAATTGCTAGCCATAGTTTTCGCTTTAGAAAAATACAAGGCTTATCTATTAGGTTCTCGTGTCATCATCTATACTGACCACTCGACCTTGAAACATCTCTTGGCCAAAAAGGATGCCAAACCTCGACTTATTCGCTGGATTCTGCTGCTTCAAGAATTCGATCTTGAAATCAGGGATAAAGCCAGGACATAAAATGTAGTGGCAGATCACCTCCTAAGAATCCTAATTAATTCTCTTCATCCGGATGTCCCGATCACTGATACTTTTTCGGATGAGACTATCCTCAAAATCTTGGGTATCCGAACCCCCTAGTTTGCAGTATCCTAATTTGGCGAAGGGGTGCGATCTTCCATCGACTGTGCGATCCTTCATTTGACAGTCAGGATGCATCCGCGTCTGCGTGTGCGATGACAGCTGTGGGGGTGGGTGGTGGGCGTGGGATTTATAATGACAAAAGGGCGAGCCTTTAGTGACACTTGCAGCTGTCACTGAATGGCCTGCGCAGTGCGTGCACTAGCCCAAGCAATGAAGAGGCATGGATCTTCAGCGACAGCTTAAGCGGCCTTTAGTGATGCTTATAGCTGTCATTGAATGCCTATGTGTAGGACTCTCTTCTTCCCTCCACTATATAAACACCCCTACACCCCCCATTCCTCTTCATCTCTACCTACTCTACTCCCACCTACTCCCAAGCTCTAGCAAGCCTACCAACAGTCCATTAGAGCTTGTTCTCAACCTCCCAAGGCTCCTATTAGTGTAGCGAACCTCTACCTCACCAAATATTCATCCCTCTTCCCATCCCCATTCGTAGGTCACCTTGGAGCCGTCCTCCCACCTCCAATCCGGTGGCAGGTCATCTCCGCCTTCTCACCTCCATTCCGGAGCCACACCGAAGCTTTCCTCTACCCGACATCCTCTTGCATCTCACCTCCGTTGTCCCGCTCCTCACCTCCGTCGTTCGAGCTTCCGCCAGGCACCGTTGTCTTGCCGAACAGTCGATTCAGGAGATTTCCTCTCACCTCCCTCTCTTTTATGCTTTCATAGATTATTGTAATAAACATTAATGCAATACATCACATATGATTCCATATCTATCTTGTGATTGCTTGTCTCTTATTTCAAAAACAAAAAAAATAACAAAACCCTAAAATACCAAAAACAAACAAAACGAAGCACGATTTTCAGTTAAAGTAAATGTTGCCTCCCTGTGTTCGACTAAGGACTCCCTTGGAGTTTCGGCATAAATTTTATTTAACCACGCATCTTGCAACTATGACGATGGGTTACTCGTAAGCTCAATTTCTAACTCACGAAACCCGTACGATCACTACTTCAGCTAGCTAGGTACTCTTCGGGAAGACCAGACCCAGCTCACCTCAACTTAGATTAGAAGAATCTAGCTCTACTTCAGCTCCCTTTAGTAGACATCAACTCCAGAGTAGCTCCTTCCAGCTAACTCCAGCTCTTCTCCCTCTAAACCTTAGCTCACTCCACCTTTCTACCATACTCCCTACTAGCTAAGCTAGCTAAGCTAGCTTAGCTTATCTAGTCACCTCCTTGGCCACAAAAACCTAACCCTAAAACACCACCTAACTAGTCCACCAATGTAAGCCACCTACCTACATCTACTCCTACTCCAACTTGGCGCCACCACTACCACACCTCTTCACCCCATAACCTCCACCAAGAGACATCAAAGTTGGTGCCAAAAACCACCTCCAACCACGTCCCTTTTTGGCACCATTTTTTCCTTCAAAAACCCTCTCGTCATAACCCTACACCTAAGCCCACAACTAATCCCAATGCTACACCTAATGTACCTTCTAGAAAACCCTAATTTAGTGCCAAAGTTGAGGCATCTCTCAACTCATGGATGTACACCAAGGGGTGGAATTAACCCATAACCATCCCACTTGCACCCTTTAAAGTGGCGCCAACTAACCAAGGGCCTAGGATCCCCATAACCACCCATAACCTCCCTTAGAACCAATCCTATCCCTACACATGTCCACGGTAACCATCTCCCTCTCAACTTCTATATATACCCCACCTAACCACCACCTAAATCCCATCTTCTCTCTTTGTATATTCCACCATTACACCACCTACACCTAAGGCCAAGGAAAAAGAAGAGAAGAAGATCAAGTGGGCAACCTACCCACCCCCTTGGTGCCTTCTTCCTCATTCTTCTTCTCCCTTGTGCCATGACAAGGAGGAAGCCTTCATCTAGGGGGATGGCCAGGCAAGAGGAGGAACAAAGGTGGTAGAAGTCCACTAATGTGGGTGCGCTTCATGAATTAAAATTAGGGATTGGAGGACCCATCGTCGTAGCTCGCAAAATGCATCTATCAGATAAAATTTATAATCGAAACTCAAAAAGTGAGTCCTGGGTCGAACACGGGGAGGCGAATCTTTGGTTTTGAAAATTCGTGCTTCGCTTTTATTTATTTTTGGTCGTTTTTGTCTTTTCTAATTTTTTTGGTACTTTTAATAGGGCAAGAGATTAGGTCGATGACTTCTATCTAATCTACTTGCAACGATATAAGAGAGAGAGAGAGAAACAAACATCTATTGATAAACGAATGTTTGTTACACTATGAAAGTAGAAAATCTACACTACGAAAGCGTAAAAAGATAGAATGAGGTGAGAGAAATCCCCCTCGACGGTCGCTCGGAGGATGACTCGCTCTGACGTCGCTTGGAGGAAGGTGGTGAGAAGCGGGATGAACAAGGATGGAGCTGGAGGACAGAGGACGGGGCAGGACGACGTCTTGGCGAGAATCTTCTTCCCGAAGGGCGGTGAGAGGACGGCCACGGGATGCTCCACGAATGGGGATGAGGGGAGGGAAAACTATTTGATTTTCTACTCTAGAGGAGCATCCCAGGCTTGGGACAAGCTCTCTCTAGAGCCTTGGAGGTGGTGAGAGGAAGAAAGGAAGAGATGAAGAAAAATGGGAGGGGTAGGGGTCCTTTTATAGTGGAGGAAAGAATCAAATTCATATACAGGACATTCAGTGACGGTCATAAACGTCGTTGAAGATCCACCCAAACGTCGCTGAAGATAGCCCACGCGCCCACGTTGTCGCTACGCATGCACGCTTGTGCTGCAATGCGCGTGCGGTGGCGCGTAAGTGCGCATGGTCGGCCTGGGTTGCACCACTTGGCACGATCTGGGCTGTCCATCTTCTTTTCGTTGTAGGGGCTACTATAGAGGTTGAATTGAGTCGATTTTTATGCCATTGGGATGCGATCGTCGACCCGAATCCTTCTGCATGGTTGGATTTGTCATTTGAAGCTCCGAATTATGTCACCTAGTCCCTTGGCCATTGGTCTTCCTTAGACTGCGTATGGTGCTATGGGATTCCGATCGAGGCGATTTCGAAGGCGTTGGACTCCTACCGTTGTCTTGATAAGATCCGTACGGTTGAATAGTCAATCTGAGGCTTCGAAATAAATATCCTTCTCTCCTTACCACAAAAATGATGCAATTAACCTAAATTATATATAACTACTCTAAATGCAGAATGATACATGCTATGCAATATTTATAACATGAAATACAAATCTAAGCCTAGGAACATGCATGAATAGGCATTTTACCCTCAATAATTTTGTCTACATCATACCCCATGCTTATCTTTTGCTAGTCCCTAGCAAAATTAAACTACATGCTATGTATAAATACAGAATTAGGATTTGATCGCTTAGGCCTAAGTCGTTTATTAACAATAGAAAATTTCAACTATGGTCCTAAGCAACAAAAAGTCAATAGTACCCGAGTGCCTACCAGAATGCAGACTGCGCAAGTCCTCACCTTATTTGAAAAGGGAAGATACATTTGTTATTTTTCTTCTTTTCTAATATTTTTGTACTTTTGGAGTTTGAGGGTTCAGAGATAACTTTTTACGGCTACCCGACCCGCCCAAGACTTGAAAAGGACTCTAAGTGCTAAGCATCTAGTGAAAATAGTGAAAGACTCACTAGGCAACCGTTAAAACGGACTTCAGGTTTCTACGACCCTACGTGACCTTGCCTAGAGGTTTATCTTTTCAAACGGTAGCTTTCTCCCTACTTCGTTTATTTATGGGGTCAACACAAGGGTGAACCAAGTGTATGTCTCCAGTTTATTCTACTTCCCCGCTTCTTCCCTAAGTGTTTTGGGAATTATTGTGCATTTTTTTTTTGTGAGCTGGGTTCTGGACAACTGGCCAATGGGCTGTTACCCATGATATCTTGCCAGTCATACTCATGCGGTGAAGTGTGGTTTTTTTTTTTTTTCTCCTTTTTCTTTTTTTTCTTTCTTTTCTTTTCTTTTTTTTCTTAAGTAGGTGGCTTCCCTACTCTCAGATTTGCCTAAAGGCAGTACAACAAAAATGGTCTTCTGGCTGGGCTCTGGACAACCGATCGATGATCTGTTACCACCGACAACTTGCCAGCCATACCACCCTAGATAGTTCATTAGCTACCCAATTTCCAAAGAAATCATCGAAAAGTGAGTCAGCGCAAAAAATGTGTGTAGATGCTTAGGTTTAAAGTCCCCCCAAATTAGAGGGTGGGTTGATAAGTCTCATACTTATTATCCCAAATTATTTATTGAATTAAAATGAGATTGACTTGGCGAGAACTCGAGACTAAGTCCAGATCTGAGTGGACACCCAAGCTAATTAAGCCCGAAGACCTGAAGAGTCTAAGTGTTTAGGTCTTCTCGTATCATTTTATAAAGTTAATAACCTCCAAATTCTTAAGTTCTCATCTCCTAATTCTTTTTTTCTTTTTGAATTTTCCAAAAAAATTTTAAATAAAGTAACTAAAAGAAATTCTATGGAGTTAACAAAATGATTTTAGGAATTGATTATCCACCCCCATGCCTAAATGATGCAATGTCCTCATTGTAAAAGCAAAGACATGAAAAGGGCAGAGTAAACAGAATATCACCTGAATTTTGTGACAACCCGGTCAGCTCCGTAGAAAGAAGAGAGTATACACAAACGCTAAGTTTAATGTCTTCAGTTAGGCATAATATACATAGAAGGAAGAAATTGAGAATTCACAAGTGTGGGTTAGAATCAAAATAAAAAGATTGATCCTCAAACCCATCAGCAGAAGATGTCCACAGACGTTGACCAGATAATGGTGTAGATCCATGCCCTAGGGTTGAGTGGTTCTAAGGTTCTGGATGAAAATCACCTAGAATCGAAGGTTGTTAAACTTGCGGGGTCAGGCTTGTGATTTTGTGGTGTGCTACCCAAGACCAAAATGGTGGACAATAGGTAGATCTGGTTCACTAGTTTTAGTTGTCCACTTAACATTTAGCTCAGAAAATAATCAATTATTCCAAGCTTGGGTCGCACGAGAAATATATCATAAGGGTCCATATAGAAGATAGGTGGTTTTAGGTCAATAGGTACCCTTATATCCAAAATCGTAGTTCCCTCAAAATTAGCCTCCCAGATTTTCATTTCCAAATTCCTATCCTCTAAAATCAAGTGCTCAAGCTCCAGGACCTCCAAATCATTGTATACCCCATCTAAAGTGCCCAAGTTCAACAATTGCGACTAAATCAGGATTGACTTGGGTGTAATGATTTCAAAAGTCAGCTCTTCGGGGTGTAGATGAGGACTGGGGTCACTGATTGAATCATCAAGATTCAGACCCTCCAAGTTAACCCCAATCGAATCCAAATCTTTAATGAACGGGCTGTCAAATGGTTCATCAGATTCATCATGCTCGTTTGTCTCACTAAAATCATTTTCCTTATGCTCAAGTGAGACTTCACCTAAAGATTCTTCACCCTCAAAGTCAAAGAATTGATGATCCTCATTTATATATGTTTCAAAATCATATGTCATTTCATGGTCCATGGAGACATATTTTTCGTAATTCCCTGGCTCTGGGATCTCGGGTGAGAAACTCGATTCATCCTTAAAGGGTTGCTCTAGACCAACCTGGTCATCTCCAATCTCAGAATATGTATCCCCCCCAACAGGTGCCTAAGCAGGTTCAGACATTGGCTCTCCTGAAGGGGGTTCATCTTGAGAATCATCCCAAGATTTGACTAGGGCAACCACGAATTTCATCCTCAACCTCGATAATTTCCCAAGAAGAAACTCACCTAGGTCCCTATCCCTAACACTTTGGAGCAAATCCAATAGAGAACTATTAAATTCATCAATCATTTTGATCATAGGCTCCAATGCTTCACTGCATGGTGTTGGCTGAGCTTCTAAAGATTGTATAGTACTCAAATTAGCCAACACCCTATCTTGGATGTGGTTCACCTAAACCGACTGGTTCGATTCAGGTTTGGGTGGGTTAGGGTTAAATCTAAGGGAGTCAAGATGTCGAGGTTCTCAGGTCCCTCCCTGATAGTAAGTCATTTCAGGTTGTTCAAAGAATGGTGATGACCTATTTTCAATGGAATACTGGGGAGGGTAGGTGTTATAATCATCATATCCTTCCTGATTGTAGATCAGGTTGGTTTTGTCATCAAAGGATGGAGATCCATAATCATTGTAGGTTTGGGAAGGTTAGTAATCATAGTCTTGTTGTTCATGGTTAGACCCTGGACACTGAGGTCCATATTCATATTCCCAATCAAAGTCATCTCGACTAGTGGATGGGTAATCATAAGTCAAGTCGGGATAGTAATCATCTTGAGGATACGTGTTGGTAGGAGGGTAGGATTGGAAATGTGTGAAAGATGTGGAAGGATACATTGTGGAGTAGGAGGGAAAATAGAATAGAGAAAGGTGTCCTGCAATACAATCAATCAAACCTATCCTTATGTGGGTAGCCTAAAGACCGACAGACTCCCAGGACCCGTCTTGAGATTATAAATGATTTAGTCTACCTTTATCCAGTCAATCCAACCAGTTAGAAGAAGGGACTGGGGAGAAGGTTCTTCCTTTGGCTTGCGCCTTTGGTTCCTACTGTACCCCCCAGCCACGGTCGTTTGACGCTACTCCCCTAGCTAGACATCAGATGGACCAGCAGAAGTAGATTAATTGAAAAAAATCTCAGGCTGAGCCCCGAAGAGCGAATCAATCCTTAAGGCCAACGTCTACTCAATTTTAATTAGGCTTGGGATGATTGTGCTCTTGGAATGTGATGGGCCCTTTAGATGGGTTGTGCCCTTAATGATCAGTTAAAATGTGTGTGCGTGCACAACCAGGGTTTGCAAATAAGGTTATTTGATGATGTGTCTTTTAGGGTTTAACCTTGTTTAGTAGCTTTTAGGGTTTACTCTTAGGTATATTCAATCAATCTTAGGAGAACACTCCAAGTTTTGAAAGCACGGGTGTAGATATGTTCCTTAAAAATCGAAAATAATGTGGAGTGCCTGGTTCAACCCTAAGAATTAGCCCTAAGTTGCAAGCTACTTGATGGATCGCTTTTATCTTAAATGGTGTGGCCCAAACAGTCCAATCAATTGGCCTATTGCACCACTTAGTTAAGGCACACAGAAATGTTTGACCTATTTAGATTTCTACTCACTTATTTGTATGTTAAGTGTATCGGGTCCACAGGTTAGATCCCAGTTAAGTGGTAGAATCGATGTGATTGTGCGCTTTGGGGTAAGAAGTTGTGGGTGTTAAGTGTGTAGCTTTCAGAAAATCCCACAAGAGAAGAGTATTTTTTTTTTTTTTTTTTATATATGTGGGGGTGAGATGAGTGGAGGTGTCGAACAAACAGCCAAATCTATCCTAGGGTTTATTAAAAGCACCTAAGTTGATTAGGGTTTGAGTTATTAGTGTGGTGAAATGAACTAATGGGTGGGGGGTGGGGATAAACTTACAAAACCTTCATCCACACTTTTCTCCTATCTAGCCACTTTGGCCCTCCTCAGAAGAGTACCTGCAATCACAGTAAGATCAGAGAAAAAGTGAGATAAAAGTTAGGTAAGGCAAAAAAAATGCGAGAAAACCTAAAGAGCGTTGCCTCCTAGGCAACAGTGCCAAAATGATGTGGGCGTGCTTCGCGAATTAAAATTGGGTGTTTGGAGGACCCGTTGTTGTAGCTCGCAAAATGCATCTATCAGATAAAATTTATAATCGAAACTCAAAAAGTGAGTCTCAAGTCGAACACAGGGAGGCGAACATTTGGTTTTGAAAATCCGTGCTTTGCTTTTATTTGTTTTTGGTCGTTTTTGTCTTTTCTAATTTTTTTGGTACTTTTAATAGGGCAAGCGACTAGGTCGATGACTTCTATGTAATCTACTTGCAACAATATAAGAGCGAGAGGGAAACAATCATCTATTTATAAACGAATATTTGTTACATTATGAAAGCGGAAAATCTATACTATGAAAGCATAAAAAGATAGAATGAGGTGAGAGAAATCCCCCTCGACGGTCGCTTGGAGGACGACTTGCTCTGACATTGCCTAGAAGAAGGTGGTGAGAAGCGGGACAAATGGGGACAGAGCCAGAGGACAGAGGATGGGGTAGGATGGCGTCGCGGCGAGGATTTTCTTCCCGAAGGGCCATGAGAGGTAGGCTAGGGGATGCTCCACGAATGGGGATGAGGGGAGGGAAAACTACTTGATTTTCTACTCTAGAGGAGCATCCCAGGCTTGGGACAAGCTCTCTCTAGAGCCTTAGAGGTGGTGAGAGGAAGAAAGGAAGAGATGAAGAAAAATGGGAGGGGTAGGGGACCTTTTATAGTGGAGGAATGAATCAAATTCGTATATAGGACATTTAGTGACCGTCATAAACATCACTGAAGATTTGCTGCAAGCGTCGCTGAAGACATCCCACGCGCCTACGCTACCGTTGTGCTGGCGCACGCTGTGTCGCACGCCTCCTCGCGCTATGCGCCCGCGTGCGCGTACGCCCGCGCTGCTGTGCGTGTGCATGTGCGGTGGCATATGCGTGTGCATGGGCTGCCTAGGTTGAGCCACTTGGCGTGATTTGGGCCATCCATCTTCTTTTCGTTGTAGGGGCTACTACATAGGTCGGATTGAGGTAATTTTCACTCTGTTGGGTTGTGATTATTGGCTTGAATCCATCCGTGTGGTCGGATTTGTCATTTGACGCTCCAAGTTATGTCACCTAGTCCCTTAGCCGTTGGTCTTCCTCGGACTGCATATGGTGCTATGGGACTTCGATCGAGGTGATTTTCGAGGTGTTGGACTCCGATCATTTTCTTGATCAGCTCCGTATGGTCAGATTGTCAATCCGAGGCTCCAAAATAAATATCCTTCTCTCCTGACCACAAAAAGGATGCAATTAACTTAAATTATATACAACTACTCTAAATGCATAATGATGCATGCTATGTAATATTTATAACATGAAATGCAAATTTAAGCCTAGGAACATGCATGAATAGGCATTTTACCCTCAATAATTGTGTCTACATCATCCACCCTTGGAGGAGGATCATTTGAAGGAAGAAGCCAAAGAGAAGTTCTTTTCAATTGAAAGAGTAGCCACAGTTCTAGCAAAGGTTTCTTGAAGCTTCTACTGGAGGATATCTCTCTTCTTCTATCTTCCATTTTAGCTTTTGTATTATCTAGTAGTTTGTTGTTTTGCAAGAAGCATTCCTCTACATGTACTTCACTTTCTAGCAATACAAGTTCATATTTGCCTTCCAAGTTCATGTTTCAATTTTAGTGTCTTTTTCTTGCTTTTGAGTAGCTTAGTGCACCACACCCCTTCTCTCTTAATTACCCTAGAAGCACTTGCCTAGGGTGAGCTTAGAGGAGAAGGCTTCATTATTGTCACATAGGGTTTGTTGATAGGTGTAGTGTAATCATTATCTCGTATTCCATTGCCCAATTGTTTTGAAAATTATAAAAATAACAAAAATCAAAATCATAAAGAGAAAGTGTGGATTTGAGAGGTGAGAGAGAGAACCAACTTTGTGACTTAACAAATTGGCCTCCTTGGACAACCCTAGATACTCCACTATCTAGGTTTTATAAATTTAAGAGTTGATCAATTTTATGCGTACAACGACACTATTTCGCATCATTAACAAACCAAATATTTCTCGCATCAAGCTACTCTTGGCAGGAGCAATGGTTTGGCTCAACAATTCTGGCCAATCCTGTAATGATTATCTGATTTGATTTGAAGCTAGTCCTTGTTGGACACGAATAAAGCTAGCTCTTCATGGTTACAAGGCATAGGTCTGGGTAGCTCTCAAGAGGCCTAACTCTTTTGGCTGAGGTCAGCAACACTTTTGGTACATCGAGAATAGGCACACCTTTTTGAAGATCAATAGACTTGCTAGCCTCTCCCTTGGCCAGGGCGAGACTATCAACCTGGAAATCCAAGGAAAGGGTGCATCTCAATCTCCTCTGGTAGAGTGGGGTGCTTCCCAGAATCTAATCACTAAGGCGAGTGAGGGAAAATTTTCATACTAATAAATAACGGGAAAAAGAGGCAACTCGATTAATGGGTTTAGACCGCCATGGTTGGTTAGATCCACCAGGTTTGGGAGTCGAAACCTAGGGTGTTGAGTGTGGGCTAAGGATCTAGCCGGTTAGTGAAATCATACACTATGTTGTGTCTTTGATGCAATACAGTAGTTATTTGTTCCCTACTGACATAGTTGGCTCATCCCTACCTTGTGACCTACTTTCAAGTCGTTGATGTCCTAGGTCGTTAACACTCGGGATTTATCGCTACATAAGTTTTGTTGATACTGTTGATAAGTAACTTTTATGTTTTAAGTTTACAGTGGATTTTTTGTTTGTTATATGCCTGCTAGATGCATGCTTTGGTTTAAAGTAGATTTTTGTTTAGTTACTACTTTACAATGTCTATTGTGCCATTCTCCTAATATTTCTTCCATTTTACTTGATGAATGGAACTCTTTGATAGTTTGACTTAGTTAGGTACAACCTGAATTAAATAAACTAGCACCTCTTTTGTTACCATTCCTTGGAACTCTGACCCTCATTTGGGGGCCTGGGTTTTTGGGTTGTGACATAGGGACCAGTATTAGTAAGAATTACAGGATTATTTAATTATTGTCAACATTTATTGTATTATATATTTTTACATTCTAATTTTATTATATTTTTCTTATCAAGTAAGAAAAAGAAAGGAAAGGGTCTGACAAGAAATGAAGATTTAAATACACTTCCAGAGGGGAAGAGGTTCAAAGTAGAAATCAACAAAGCTGGAGAAGCTAAGGACTACACAAAATTCACTAGCCAACACTCCAAGATGGTGAAGGAACTCGTCCTCCTTTCTTGTTTCAATTGGAAGAGGGTCCCAAAAGAGGTGAAGGGGCAGCTTATTTGTAACATACAGGTAAAATACAGGCAACTTAACAATATATATGTGTGTGTGTATATTGGTTCAATTATAATTTATTTCTAATATTGCTCAATATAGGTGACTTAGATTGGGGTGATGATCCAAAAGTCATCAAGTATATCTTTAATCATGTGGCAAGGCGACATCATGATTGGAGGATGATGACGAAGGCTCAAATAAAATAAGTAATATTACCAATCTTTTTCTTGTATACTTATTTAATTAGTTTTTTTGACTTTTTCTTCTTATAACTTAGTTTGATAAGAAAATGTCATCACATGAGGAGGCATTGAGGAACATGCCTCCAACATTATTGTTGGAAATTTGGAAAGAATACTGTATGCATTGGAGAAATCCTGAAATAGAGGTAATTAATTACTTATATTATTTTTATTTTCTAATAAATGATTTATTTGTTTTCTCATTACAATATCTAATTCGTACAAGAACAGGCGAAGAGAAATAAGACTAACAGGGCCAAAGTTGCATCGCAGACCCACTGCTTGGGTCGAACGAGTATAGATACAATGAAGATAAGATATGTAAGTAAATTCTTGTTATTTCTATTATTTTAATTGAAAGTTAACTTTAGTTGTATTTATTATTAGTTACAATTTTAAATATATTTGTAGGCACATTCGAATGACAGTGCCCAACTTGATCAAGTTGGTGTCTATGAGATAACTCATATCAAGGCTACCACTAACGGCAATCGCACATGGATACATGAGATGTACTAGACAAAGCATGTAAGTTACATTTAATTATTATTTGCTTTAAATTTTATACTTATTTTTATATGATATTACATTACTTAGAATAACTTAAATTGTAATTTGTGGGGAGAGATGATGAACTTAAGTAATTCCCTTACTTCGGATGCGAAATCCAAGACTCAGAGCAGCCTCCTATGACACCTGAGGAAGGTTTCAGGACTATTATGCCTCCGGAGCATGGAGGCTTCGTACGTAGCAGGGGAAGAAGCCAAACAATCTCTAGTTGATATGGATGAAAGGGGTCATCATCGATAGCCGTAGTAGAGTAACTGCAGACACAAGTTCAAATGCTGTAGCAAGGAAACTAGCAAATGCAGTAGTAGCGCCAAAATGTCACCTCACAACTGTAGCAACAAACTCAAGCTTGGTAGGCTATAAAATAGTTTATGAAGCAGCAACAGTTGGCGATTTTTTGAGTAGCAAAGAGATGAGATGCAGGAGCTGATGCAGTTTATATAAGGTGGGCTGGACCACACTTCTTACC
Source organism: Thalassia testudinum (assembly GCA_037157565.1). Lineage (NCBI taxonomy): Eukaryota > Viridiplantae > Streptophyta > Magnoliopsida > Alismatales > Hydrocharitaceae > Thalassia > Thalassia testudinum. Next base: position 5,370,520 of record JAZHRO010000080.1, read on the forward strand.
ATTTCAAGCCTTGTAGAGACAACGATGATTTTGGTGGTGGTGGAGCAAGTCATGGGATTGGAGCAGAAGTTTAGTTTTATTTGTTTTACGTTTACACTTTATGTTTTATTATATTGATCTATTCATGTTACGGGAACTTTTATTATCAATGAAATTTTATTTCATCCTATCAATTGTTGTGTTTGAAATAGTTTCTACTAATAGATAAATTTATTATAGGTAGCTTACCTATATACATAACATTTATAGAAAAATTAACACATTATAGGTGATAGTTTTAAGAAAAACTGTCACATATCTGTATATACAACGGTACAAAACCATCGTATATAGTGAAAGATGCTTTTGAATTTCTCGCTAAACATTAATGTCAATGGTCTCTATAATCGACATATATTTATATAGATGACTGATGGGGACACCATCATGAGCCATAGCTAGCTCAATTTGATCTGGCTAAGTCATTAAATGCTCCTACATAACCGTCAGAGGACTGCAATTCATTGCATAATCATTCTGAGCGAATGACAAGAAACCAGGGTTAAAACTGTAATTTTACCAACATATCTTGAATGCAGTACAACCATGGGTTTTCTCAAGGGTTAATTAAAGGTCAAATGGTCCTAAAAAGCTAACAAGTGAGTTAGAACAGACAGAAAAGGGTTTTCATGTATTTTGAGAATTAAATGACTTTTGAAATCCTAAAAACTGACCTGCTTAATTAATCGAGGTTCTGGTTAGGATAAAATTCACCTAAAACTACTAAAATTCATAGAAAAATATTCTTTAGAGTGTGGTACCATCAATTTGACCATCAGAACCCGTCTTGACACAAAACAGAGTCTCAGATAGACATTTACCCTAATTTAGGCTTTTGCATAAATTACGGAGTCAAACGTGGTCAAAACCAAAATCCAACTTCACCATTCAATTCCTTAGGTCCAAATTAGGTTTGTACCAAAATTTGCGCCCAATCTGAGATTGTCTTGACCTAGTTTGCAACTTGGTCCTGTCTGATCACATTTATGTCCTTAACTTTCAAAATGCTTACTAAAATGGTCCCTAACTTTGTTATTGTTTTCAGAAATAGATTCCTACCGCCATTAATCCTATTCCTACAAACTCCAGTGACCTAAAAATGGCAAGTTCTCCTTGATTCCTTGATGAATCCCTCTCAGATTTGAAAGGGAAGTTTGTCAAGGAATTTCCTTCCTTTTGAGACAATTCCCACACCCTAGAACCTCCCCAATCTCTCATGCGAATGCATGAGAGATTAGGGTATCCTAAAAATCTCATCTTCGGCGAAGCATTCCAAGCATGGGAAGCTTGCTTCCCAAGCTCAAAACTACCTCTAAAAGCCTATAAAAAGACCTCCAGATCAAACCGTTCTTCCTAAGCTTGAATTATGGCTAGAAACCCCTCTCTTCCTCTCTTCTTTTCGACCGCAAGTCTCCACAAGCTCCGGCAACTCCTTCGGCCTCATTCCTCGTTCGTTCTTGTAAAACTAGTAGCAAATTCTTATCCTCAAATTCTCTCACGTCGAGTAGTACTAGCTAGCGCTTCTATCTCCATCTTCATCGCGGTCCAACTCCTACCAGAGAATTCATTTTCTCCGTCGTTGGCATACCACAATCGGTGTGGATCTCCCTCCTTTCATCTAGTTGAATAGCTAGATAGGGTTAGATAGCACCATAGGTTAGTTTCCCTTCCTTAATTCTCAATTTCAACCCCTCAACACGACCGTTCACCTCCATCTTCTCCGTCTCTGACCGCTCCTCCGACGAGGCCTATACTCCGCTACACTCCTTCATCTGCCTCTCCAACCACCTCATGACCTTCGCCACACCACCCTCTACCAAACCGCTCCCCTATTTCGCTCCATCGCTCACCCAAACCGTCTCCCAAACAACCCACCTTTATGCCATCTTCTCTATCACCGACCACCCTTTACACATCGCCATCCTCCACAAAACCATCCACCATCGCCTTTGCCATGCTACAGCGAAGCTAAGGAGTGTTTTAACTGGGGCCTCGTGCTCGTATTTCATGTTTCAGGCCTTACGTTGGAGCTCTGCTCCCACATTATCTTCTTCGGCTACATTTGTGGTGTTCTAGCCATGCGAGCCCTAGGTTTTCATCCCAAGACACACGGACAAGACCTAGGACCACTCTCAGGTCCTTGATTGAAGGCGTACACTCCAGCAGCTGCTTCATTTGAGAGAGCAATCCACCAGCAGCTGTGCGAAGAAGAAGGGTGCAGATATAGTCCCACGTTGTTCGCAACAAAGTAAGCATAGATGAATAAGATGAAAAAGTGATTGGGGCTTGTTGCCTCAAGTCACGAGGGGTGAGGTCCCTCACACCCCACACGTGCCTCGTTCGTGACACGCCCCCCGCAGACCTGGTGCAGACCCAATTACCTGCTTAAGCCCTGTACACTCCTTGACTGCGACCCATGCCCGCAACCCTGGACCCGGGTGCACTCTAGGTCTGATTGCCCGAATACCCAGTACTGTTGAAGGGTTTGGGAGAGCGTGACCCAAGGAGAGAAAGAGAGGAGAGGTTGCGCGGGGCAGGGGAGGGTTTTGCTCTGGAGAAGTTGGCTAACACTTAGCCAAATTTGAGATCCTTCCCCTCTGCGTAAAGAAGAAGAGCAGAGGAAGAAAGAAGAAAAGGAAGAGAAGGAAAAGAGTAGTGAAAGAAGAGAAGCAGAGAAGAAGAAGAATATAGGAAGAGCGGTAGAAGAGAATAAGAAACAGAACTGAAGAAGAAGAAATTAGTGAAAGAAGAGAAGTAGAAGAGGAACAAAATCAAAGAAAGAAGAAGTAGAGCACTGTTCATCAAACATTTAAGACGTCTGATCATTCAATCAGATGGCTGACTTGAGTTGATTTCATACATAGTTATTTAGTTCCATTTGATATTATTGTAGGGAGTAATTGGTGATTCAAATCACCATTTTACTCCATTCTTTTTGCAGTCTGTCACTTGATCTTATTGGCACATTATTTGAATCAATTTCTAATTATAATTTCTTATCTCTATTATTTAAAATTACAATCTTGAGAATTGAATTCCTACTTGCTCTCAGCGAATGACCTTGGACCTTTCGAGCATAAATTTTATCTATTTTTTTCGAGATTTCGACTATACTGCAACGAAACGATTTAAAACCCGATCTCGAGCGACTAACAACAATGGGTTGATTAAAAACCATCATTTAAATATATCACACGATGGCTTTACAAATTGTCGTGTATAATCACACATACATGACAATTTTTTATGTAAACCGTCACATATACATGATAGCAACACACACTTTCGCGATGCCATATTGTGACGGTTAGATGGCTTTCAATGACAGTTTTTAACCATTGCACAAAGTTGTTTGTCCTGTAGTGTATGCTTGGACTTTCCATCTAGGGTTTAAATATTATATTGGCTTAAATATCTTATTTGATCACTTGGACTCATTGGAAGGGTCATCTGTGCATACCCACACAAAGAAACATATGAAGTAAATAAGGTCTCCCTCCAACAATAGATAATTGCCTACTTCTATTTCTTTGAACTTCAACTAGGAACTACATATTGCAATGAGTCTTGAAGATCCATTGCTTCTTTACATAGTGGATGCATAGAACAAAGCTCTTAAAGGGCTTCCATTACCATACGTTCTAGCTTTATGATTGAGCAACGGACCCTCAACTCTATATCTACCACTTGCAAAACCTCATGCTCGCAAAGAGGTGCTAGGAGGAGGTTTGTTCTTCCCCTCCTCTCTTATGGAGAAAGCCAATGAGTGGTTTTCGACTCTATTAGAGAAGTCCTCGAACTCTTTTGTGGAGCACAAAGCCTATTTTTTCCAGTAGTTCTCCATTTTTGGGAGAATTAAGGAGGATTCGCTGATCCTTTCCTCCATTGTACAATAAAGTAGGGAGAAGTTGAAGGATTATTTACAACACTTTTAGGATAGTTACAAGGTATACTGATGAGAGCCTCATCATGAGCCCTAACTAGCTCAGTTTAACCTATGAAAGAGAATAAGAGCTCCTACATAACCTGGAGAAGGACTTAATCCAAGGAATTAATGTTCTGAGAAGAAAACATGAAACAAAGGTTAAAACTGCAATTTTACCATCGCAATACATAAATGGGATTTCTCAAAGGAAAAACATAGGTCAAATGGTATGAATAAGATGAAGAGTAGGTTGGTTCAGTCAGAAATGGGTTATTGTGTAATCCAAGAATTAAATGACATTCTATAACCTTAAAACAGACTCGCTTAATTCAACAAGTTTTTGGTCAGGATAAAAATCAACTAAACCCTCTAAAATTCATGGAAAAATATCCCCTATGGCTTAAAACCTTCAATTTGGCCTTTGGAACCTCTTTTGACCAAGATTGGGGTCTCAACTCATTATTTGACCTAATTTGGGTTTTTATGTAAAATGTCTAGTCAAACGTGGTCAAACCTAAAATACAACTTCATAATTGGATTCCTTAGGTACAAATTAGGTTTTTACCAAAATTTGGACTTAAGGGGAGGTCATATGGACCAACTTTGCAAAATAGTCCACCCATTTACATTCTAGCCCCTAACTTTTGAAAACTCTTGCGTAGACCTCCCTAACTTCCTCGCCACTCTTACAATCAGGTCCGTCCGCCATTAATGGGGAGAAATCCCACTCCGGAAAGGAATGGAGGGGGAGTACTCCCTGATTCCTCAGAGATCTCCCAGATTTAGAAGGGAGATTCTCTGAGGAATTCCCTTCCATTTGAGTGTGATTTCAATCTCTGATTTGCACCCAATCTCTCGTGCGAAGGCTCGAGAGTATCCAATGGATTCCTTCTCTGGCAAGGACTCTCATGCTTGGAAGCTTGTCTTCCAAGCATAAGAGCCCCTACCAGCATCTATAAAAGTATCCTCAACCCCGGCCGCATCTCTTCAGCTCGACTTGGCCGGAGAATCACCCCAATTTCGTCTCCCTCTCCTCCAGTCAGGAGTCCAATGACCTCCTCCTCACAATACCAGTGGTAGAGCCGCCTTCACCACCTTCCTTTGCATCGTACAACACCCGTGAGCGCTCCTCTAGCCCCGTCGTCGTCGCCGTCACCCCTCCCCTAGACATCGTCTTCTCCGGCGACAGCAGGTACAGCCAGTAGCCACCTCTCCCCCTTCGTCTACTTAGTTAGGTTAGAATTACTCCTCTCTATCCCCACTTAAATTCCCCTCTCTCTATTCTCCCTTTCGACCCCTCGTAGCCACTATCCATCTCCATCTTCTCCATCTCCGGCTGCCCACTGGCAAGGCGCTTCCACCGCTCCACACCTCCACACGCCTCGCCAGACACCTCACCACCTCCAGCATCATCCACTAATCACCTTCCGCTCATCCATCGAACACCATCACCTCTCTAAACGTCCCCCGACCAAACCCTTAAGCACGGCCACAGGGTGACCTAGGCACGCATGCCTAGGCCACCCCGCGACCTACCACTTACCGTCCCACCTTCGCCTCGACACGGCGAAGCTTCCCATGTGTTTTAATGGGGCCGCTAGGCTGTATCTGTGTATGTCAGATTTGAGCACCTGCTGCCATTGGAGCATGCAGCAAGAAGGTCGCAAGCTTGGCTCCAGGCCACGTGCTCCAGGTGTCAGGGTCCCAGGTGAAGTGGGTTGGTCTTGCGCATGTAAGCAGCTAGGCAATTGGCTTGGTGAAGCAACCTAGCAGTAGCAATTGGCGAAGGTCTCCTGCGAGTGTGAGTGAAGAAATAGGTGGGACATTTAGTTCCACCTCATAAACTCATAGGTGAGTGGCAACACTTAAATTATTTTTGTGCCTTCAACTATTTGCCTCAAGTCACACAAGGGTGAGGTTCCTCGCCCTCACGCCTCGTCTGCGACTTGCCCTCGCGGATCTGGCACCCGACCCGTTTACCTAAACCTAGCACTCCTCGCACACCACACCCACGCTGGTGTACCTGGACCCGGGCGCGCACCCAACCCGATTACCCTGCTCTGGGGAGCGCACTGAGGAGAGAGAGAGAGACGTGGGGGAGGGTAGGGGATAGGTTTTTCTTCTGTGTGTGCATGCGCAGGGAAGAAGAAGAGAAGAAGGAAGAGGAAGGCGTAGCTAAGGCAAGGTGAAGCTAAGACACTTAGCTGTAGAAAGGAAGAGGAAGGAAGGCTAAAGAGAAGAAGAGAAAGTTAGAGGAGAGCTAAGGCTGAAGGAAATCAAGGCAGAAGCCAAGGGAAGGAGCAGCACTGTAGCAGAGGTGCGGCTGAGGAAGAAAGAAGAAGACCGCAGAAGAAGGAGAATGGCACTGTGCAAGAGAAGAAAGAAAGAGACAAGGAAGAAGAGCTGCAGACGTCCAAAGTCAGAGAAGAATAGATGAGCTGAGGAAAGCTAGAGATAAGGAAAGAAGAAGAGAAGGCAGAAAGAAGGGCCAATTCTTCTATTTTTGCTATAATTTTAGTTCAAAACTCTTGCATTTATATTCTTAATTAGGTTTTGAGTAACTCTAAGTGTTCAATTACATTATTGAGATTAGTGAATAAATTCCATTTGCTCCCTGTATTCGACCTCGGATACTTAGGTTTTTGAGTAATAAATTCTTATTTGTTATCAACGCTTGGTCACATATACTACAACGCGACTGACTTATACTCATCTAAAAAGCTTGACTAAGCATTATAACATTTTGTCGCCGTTGCTGGGGAGCAACGCACAATTTATCACTAGTCTCTACATTCTTTTTGACTATATTGAACACTAACTTGCCCTATTTATTTTATTGTGATCTTGCTAGGCGTTTCAAGAGAAGAAATCTCCCACGCAAGTCAACCTCTCCAGGGTAGGTAACCTCTCTTCTTCTCTAAAATCCATCGCCTAACCCTTGAAAGACAAAAGGAAGAAACCAACTTAGGAATCAATTGCCTTCTTTTTATAGTAATTACCATATTTAAGGTAAAGGTTTCCTGATTTTGCAAAAATTCTAAAAAAACTTATTGAAGTGGAAGTGATTTCTTAGAGATCCCATCCCACAAAATTCCTATGCCTAATAGAAATCATGCTTAATCGCTGCAGACAACACACTTCTTGTTTTTGAGTCCAAAAAGAATTTTTGTCAAAAGGAGGATTGGAAATAGAACTAAATTAGGGTTTCAACATTAGGGTTTTTGGAGTGCTAGTCACACATGCCTGTATAAAAGGAAATAAACCCTCTCGCATTAGTGTGCTACCCAAGCCCTTGGTTGAAGAGATCTAAACATGACAAACCCTAAAAATTGAGCTCTAACATCACGTGAATCTTAAAAAATCTTGGACCTAATAAACTGGGAGTCAAATCAGGGTGGTCTCTAGGTCCCAAGCCTAGAATCATTTTGCCATCTTTAGGACAGGTCAGGTGAAGTTGACCCCTTGGGTCAACCAACCTCCAAATTAGGTCACAACATCAAAACATCTAAAGTTCAAGTGAAAACCCTAAAGAACCTTTGAAATAAAAGTGGTAGACTTAAGAGGTCAAGGTCCCCATTCTGGTCTACCTGGAATCTCAGTGACAAGAGAAGTCAGGTGGGGGAAACCCTGTAACCCGTGGGGACGCTCTACCGTATAGGGGTCTTTGTGGTGCTCTCCCTCTCTGGCTGCCCAGGTAATTCTCAGGTGGACAACCTTCTGATCTAAGGGTATCATCCGCCCCGAACCTCCATAGTCTTCCAAACGTCTTTGGGTGCCTTGATTGGGTCAAAAACATCTCCAGTCCCTTATCATTTCTCTTTAGAGCACACACATACATTTTCAGTGGGACTCTTTATTCAGATTTAATCACTTCATAACTTGATTCTACATCTTGATTCCACCACCTGATCTAAATATGCAGCCAAACCACTTAGGACTACCATTCAAGAAACCTGAATATCGGAGATCCATCAGAGATAGGATGATTGAGGATGCCCTGAAATTCTATGAAAAAGAAGACAAAACCTCAACACCAGTAGAAAACATTCAGGTTGATGTCCCAACAACCACAACCTTCATCATAACTTGTGCCCAAGTGCTATTGGCAGAAGCCACAAAAGAATCAACCCGAGATATGCTCATCACAAGATACATTGAGATAGAAGAATTGCACAATCTTGAATACGTTCAATGCATGAAAAATCCTATACTTTAGGAGCAACACCAAGATGATCTTGAAAAATGGGAAGAGATAGTGAGATTATTAAAACAAATTATTGACCAAAAATACCCGTATATGCCACAAACAGAGGATGAACCATCTTGGGACAACATCGAGGATCAATCTGATCTCGGGTTTGAGGCATAAAATGGTTGTAGATTCCCAACCCAGATGGAGTACAATGTGCCTGATATTGAAGAAGGTTGGGAAGTTCCAATTGCAGGAGAACACAATGTTGAGCCAACCCTAGACCATGAATCACCAGGCGTAGAATTCCAAAACTCCTGCAATCATGTGATTAGAACTGAACTTCTCGAGGGTGTAAATTTCGCCCCTTATTCTGATAAGATGACCCTCAAAGGTTATTCGGACCTAGATTCTAGTGATTCAACCCACATCCTCAGCCCAGAATCTAGATCTGAAACCTATTGGGAAGATTTCGAGGCCCCATATGAGGAAGATCAATTTTTCAATGAAGAATATGATTTTGGGCCTCTATTTGATGAATATCCGTCGCCAACATCCTCAGAGAAACCAATCGATTTTTCTGAAGTCATGCTAATTTATGATACAGAAACTGAGTTGGACGAGTAAGGTTTCAATTGGGTCTGTCCTACCATCTTGGACCTGAGCCTCTACCAGATAAGGACACATTTTTAAGCTCAGAATTGACATCTAGGCTAGACACTAGTCAGGCTGCTGAATCTACAGCATATGATTTATTCTATGGTGGAACTCATGATCTTGAATCTCATTCAGATTTTGATTTTAGCAAACTCTCCGACGATTTCGAATCTGACCATAACATCGAAGAAAATCTATTTCCTGATTATAACAAGCCAATCTACACCTCAGCTCACATGACTCATTCTCTAATTCTGATTCTAAGGTCCCGGTTCCTGAGATCACTGATTTCAGTTCATGTTCCAGTAACATGGAATCATTTCTTTTCGATCCTCAGGAATCAGAACCAGCAAATGCCGAGAGTGATTGTGACCCAGAATACGAATCTTTTCTTGACTCCAATTTCCAGTATCCCATAGACACTCTCCAGGCATTCGCTTTTGATTTTGAAAGTTACTATGAGGACTCTCTACATGAGACCACCTGTCATTCCTTTCTAGAAGAGCCCTCATACACAATTCTCATTGAAGCCACCTCTTCCTCACATACAGAACTGATCAAAACCCGTTCTCTACCCCGACCCGCAACCGGGCTCAATTTCTATTCTGATTCACCTCTTACTAAGTCGTTTGCAGATGATTCAACTCGACATCTATACCGGGCATTAGGCATCGATCAGACTGAAAAACATGATCCATCATTCTTTGATCACCCCTGTAGGGTTTCCTCACCATGCACTGATTATTTTTCGGAACCCTACTCTGACCGGGCTGATTCGACTCAGCCTAAACGCAAGTTTTGATTTCCACATCCATCAGAACTTCATTGCACATGGTGGGTTCCGCATCTGTTGATCTACATCTATCAACCCACTAGACTGATTGGGTTTGGGCTGCATCATCAGCCTGCTGATCTTAACAAGCACCTGGTTGGACCAACCGGGCTTTTAATCAAGGTGCTTGTTTTACAAAAATCCATTGAGTTGACCACTTCCTCTCCACCCCATGTTCCGCACGGTTAAAGGCGTTGAATTTAGCGCTTAATGGGAGGCAACCTGTCATTCCAAAAATAGAGACCCGTCTGATTATCCGTCTGTACTCCACGTCCATTGCACCTTGAGTTCAACCTTAGATAGTTGATCCCACCTCTGGTACACGTACCAGAGCTTAAAATCATCCGCATCAGTCACTTCCCAACCCATTCACCCACTCGATGCATCCTGTTCGAAGTCCTTGACCTCAACATTGTTTCACACCCTCATGATAGTAGCGCAACTCATTCCATCACCTTCCATCGCCTGCAGGTGTTGCCTCCACGCCAGCCCGTAGGCCACAACCGCCCGCAGGCACCCAAGCCAGCAACAGCTCGTAGGCACTGTGCCCCTTCCAATGCCCTAGTGCGCCCTCACCAATGCCCTTGCGCGCCCTCCAGTGCTGATTCACCTTCCACCACACCCTGTAAGCCTCGCTCGCAGGTGCTGCACCGCAAACAGTAGACGCCTACGCCCGCAGGCCACTCCAGCCGCGCTCCTGCGTGCACCTTGTGCGCGTGCACCCAGTGCGCAGCTGCATGGGCTGCAGCAGTGGCGCCACCCTCTCCCCGCGCGGCCTCCTCCTCCAACAGGGCCAACAGGCCGGTGGCCATTCTCCTTCGTTCGGCGGCTGCGTCACAACCGTTGCATAGCCCTCATCGAGGCGCACCACCCCGTCGACTCTCGCCGCCAACCGTGCGTGGTCGTCCACGCGAGGAAGAGAGAGGAGAAATCCTCTGTTTTCTTCTCAATTAATATTTACATTTAATGCCATTTCCATTGAAATATTCATATTTTATTCAGGCTACATTGCATTGATACACTCATAGTTTCCTGAAATTACGTCACTTGTGTTAGGTGCATGATTTAACTTTGAATTTCAAATCAGATTTGCATGCAAGTTAAACTTACATGATTTGCCATTACACATGCATCATACACATATTTTTAGAGCTTAATTCCTGATGTGAAAACTGCATAAATACCCCTAAACTTTTAGGGAAATTGCAAGCTTCATTTAAAATAGCAAATTCCTCGCATTAAAGTCGTGGTAGTGTCTGCAAACAGTATATTCCTCGACTCGTGAATTTATTGGTCTATTCCTCCCTGTGGATGCGACATCTTTACTATGGTTAAATTTGATATTCAGTTTTGTTTGAGAGATTTTCCACCACATAAAACACAATGACATATCATTCTATTGCTATCATAAATAAGCGAGAATCTCTCCATCAAAATGGCACCGTTGTTGAGGAGGAAAAACAAACGCAATAGATTCACTTCGTTATTTTTGAATATTCTGAGTTGTGCAGTTATCTGATCATATTTTTTATTATGCAAGGAATCTGACGGGGCGACAGGCGTAGGAGAGCGACGACACTGACCTTGAATGACACGCATGGTGGAGACGACCTTTTTAGTGGACCTTGACGCCATCTGGAGGCCAGCAACAGGAACATGTGGGCCTTGATCCCATGGGCATAGGCTTACGGAGAAGCCTATTTTTTATTTAGTTAGTAGATCTTAGTTAGATTTAGTTTAGCTAAACATTAGAATTTAATTTCTGTCTTTTGGACACTTGTCGGGTATTTTTGGGAATGTGTTCCTAGTGCCTCTTGATTTCTTATCGCTCTTCTATGCGGGAGCGTATTTTCGAGAGCGTGTTCCCATTTATTTAGATTATAGGATTATTTGAATTATTTAAACTGCATGTCGGTTAGTTAGTTAGATTAGGTTTGTTTGCTTATTATTAGTATTGAGAAAAAAAAATCGAACTGCCTGCTAGAAGCTGTATATCTATTGGACGACCATCTAGGACTGAATGAGCAGCATCTAGTTTATTTTTCGTATATTGCATACATTATTGCACGAAGAAAGCTGGAGTAAGGTACGTCTTCTCTTGAGTATCAATTACCTGTCACGCATCTGCATTGAACCTAAATCTAAGACCACTAAAGTGCTTGAATCAAATTAATTCAGTGGTCACTTTAAAAATTGGGACTACTAAGAGGTTGGACCTTAAAATCTGTGACTTAAAATTGTGTGCAGAAGGATCTTGTTTGCAAAATTTCAAAACTCAAAATACGATCGTATATTTGCACACCTGAGACACTATGCACCTCACACATAAGGTCACTAGATAAATTTCTACCTCTCCTCTTTTGCACCACAAGGGAAGTTAGTCGGAAATCAACAAGCCTATCCACCAAGTTACTTCGATTCCTCGTGTGTGGGCTCGATTCGAGACTTCCATCCCGTGCGAGTAGGTTATAAGCACCAACGAAGGTTGGCTTAGGAAGCATAATTTGTGCAGAACTTGTTTGGCTACCAACTGAACATTTAATTCTAAGACCTACAATCTACTAAAAATAGATTCCACTGAATTTGCGTTTGCATTGATAGTAGAACTCTCTAGGAAGTTTTTGCTTGTGTTCTGAATTCTTCTAAATCCTAAGAGAGTTAAAATTATTTTGCTTAAAGAAATGGATCACCCTTACTTCTATCATTTAGATTATCAGAGTCAATACTTCCCATCTTTTAATCAGGATCCCATGCCCCGAGTGTATCCATCTTTTGATGGGTACATTGACAATTCATGGGATCATTCATATTCCTATCCTGGGAGTATTGGCCCGATAACTCCCACTTTTGAGTAGAGCATAGGAGCAGGATTTTCCAACCCTGAAATCCCTACTTCTATGCAAACACCCAACCCTCCCACCCTTCATGATTTTCCGTATCGAGGTTGGAACGATACCCCTAGGCAACCAGAGCTTGAAATTGACTATCCTGCCCAACCTAATAATAGTAGCCTCTCCTCTTTTATGATAGAAATGCAAAAATAGCTAAAGGAAATGATGGACTCCATGGGAGAGATGTTGAGGAATAGTCAACAGTTAAATGAAGAAATAAGACAGCTTAGCTACATGCTTCCCACTAATTTTGATCCCTACCCAGACGACCATGAGCATGCAAATAATTTTGAGGAAACCAATGACAATAGGGATCCAATTTTATGTAGCTATCACTTAGACTCTCCCAATGAGACACGGCCACTAAAGGAAAACGATTGATGAGTCCATTTCAATGGACTAATATTACGCCTAAGTAACTTTAATTGTATCTTTTAGGTTTGCTAATAACTACATTAAGTTATAGAATATTTGCATGCATCATGATTTAGCTTTACATCTATTCTATAACATAATATGTAATGATGTTCTTTTTACGTGCAGGAAAAATATTTGGCAAAAGAATAAGGAGGGGAGGGTAAATTACCCTTTTAAACAACCGGTGACTATTCTTTTCCCCATCCTCTAGGCACCCTCAACAGCCACCGTCCAGAAATAGTTAAGGTTTTTGAAAATCCCTAAACTCACGCATGTGCAAACCAGGAGGAGTTAAAGAGGAGGCGGAGAAAGGAGAGGGGGAGATCCATCTTCCCCCTTGCGGGGAACAACTCCAGTGTGCACTGTGGATCTGCATCTTCCCCCCTGCAGGGAACTGCTTCCCCGCGTGCACTGTGCACCCCATCCTCCCTTCCAGCACCATCATCGCATCCTCCCTTCCAGCGCCCATCTCCAGCCACCTCTCCAATCACCACACCAGTCTGCCTCATGCCCAACACTGCGAGCGCTCACGCAACTGCGCCACTCTACCTTGCGCGCCCCTGCCAGGCCGCGCACACCTTAGCACCCCCCTCTAGCCGTGCCTTCACCATTGTCAGGCCAGCACCCGTAGGCGCTGCATAGCTACTCCGCTAACCCACACCCCTGCCAAGAGCCCGCAGGCGCACGCGTCAACCTTCAACGCCTGCCTTCGCTTCCCCTCCTAGTGCCTTCAACCCCCCGTAGTCACTGCACCGCGCTGCCCTCACCACCTTGCGCACCTGCACAACGCCTCTCCGCAGCCTGCAAGCACCGCCCTCGCCCCTGCAGGTGCCTGCAGGTGCTACTCTGCACCGCCACCAGCTCCTGCAGGCACGCTCGCCTTCATCCTCCACCCGCGTCAGCAGGCGCTGCGCGCCTTCACCACTACCACGCCCTCCTCTCCGCAGCGCATCTACCTCGCCGCAGTGCCTTCTCCGACGTTCTTCTCCTTTGCCAGCCGACCACCTCCAGCCATCTCTGTCGACGCCGCAACCTCCATTGGATCGGCCTCGTCTTCGCCAACCTCCCTTGCGGTTAACACCCCTGCTGGTGCTCTCACTCTCTCGCGAGGAGGAGAGAGAGCAATGCTCTGTTTTCTCTGAGATTAAAAATTACATTCACTGCCATTGCCACCAGAAATTATTTTTGATTTATTATTATTTTATTATGGCAAAATTGCGAATGCACACTCATGTTTTCTGATAATTGCACGTTATTGTTATTCACCCATTTCAAGATTAGTTTTGGGCTTAACATGTGCATCAATTTTCTCTAGTATATGTCAATTGAAAAATTACATAAAATCATCATATATTTATTGAAGATTTTAGTGAGGGAAAACTGCACATATACCCTTAACTTTTTGAGTTATTGTGAATCTTCTTTTTATCGCATTTTATGTTAAATTTGAATAGGAATTTTGCACTTAACCGAAAGAATATAAAATAATCAAGAGTTTATTGCATAATTGCCTCCCTGTGGACATGACCCGCTCTTCTGTGAGTGGTTATTTTTATTGTTGATTAGTCGATTTTTCCACCACTTAAATACTACAATGCAAAGTGGAAAGTTGACCCATCAAATTGGCGCCGTTGCCGGGGAGGCAATAGGCGCAATAGATTCACGTTATTATTTTTTTGAATATTTTGAGTTGCGCAATCATCTAATCATTTTTATTATTGTGCGATGAATCTGACACGGCGACAGGCGCAGCAGAGCGACGACATTGAACCTAAACGACGCACACGGCGGAGACGATCTTTTTGGTGGACCTTGACGCCACCTGGAGGACGGCACAGGAACACATGGGCCTTGATCCCACGCACATAGGCTTACGAAGAAGCCTATTTCTGATTTAGACAGTAGATCATAGTTAGATTTAGTTAGATAGACATTAGAATTTAATTTCTGTCTTTTGGACCCTTGTAGGGTATTTTTGGGAACATGTTCCCAGTGCTACTTTATTTCTTATCGCTCTTGTATGCGGGAGCGTATTTTCGGGAGTGTGTTCCCATTTATTTAGATTATAGGATTATTTGAACTATTTGAATTGAATTTCGGTTAGTTAGTTAGTTAGATTAGGTCTGTTTGTTATTATTATTAAAAAAAAATATTCGAACTGCCTGCTAGAAGCTGCATATCTATAGGACGACTATCAAGGACTGAATGAGCAACGCCTAGTTTATTTTTATTGCATTTCATTCATACATTGCACGAAGAAAGCTGGAGTAAGGTACGTCTTTTCTTGAGCATCAATTACCTGTCATGCATTTGCATTGAGCCTAAATCTAAGACCACTAAAGTGCTTGAATCAAATTAATTCAGTGGTCGCTTTAAAAATTGGGACTACTAAGAGGTTGGACTTTAAAATCTGTGACTGAAAATTGTGTGCAAAAGGATTCTGTTTGAGGAATTTCAAAAAATCAAAACACGATCGTATGCTTGCACACTTGAGACACTGTGCACCTCACACATAAGGTCACTAGATAAATTTCTACCTCTCCTCTTTTGCACCACAAGGGAAGTTAGTCGGAAATCAACAAGCCTATCCATGAAGTTACTTCGGTTCCTCGTGTGTGGGCTTGATTCGAGACTTCCATCCCTTGTGAGTAGGTTATAGGCACCAGCGAAGGTTGGCCTAGGAAGCGTAATTTTTTGCAAAGCTTGTTTAGCCACCAATTGAACATTTAATTCTAAGACCTTCAATCTACTAAAAATAGATCCCTTTGAATTTGCGTTTGCTTTGACAGTAGAACTCTCTAGGAAGTTTCTGCTTGTATTCTGAATTCTTCTAAATCCTAAGAGAGTTAAAGCTGTTTTGCTTAATGAAATGGATTACCCTTACTCCTATCAGTTAGATTATCAGAGTCAATACTTCCCATCTTTTAATCAGAATCCCATGCCCCGAGCGTATCCATCCTTTGATGGGTACATTGACAATTCATAGGATCATTCTTATCCTGGGAGTACTGGCTTGATAACTCCCACTTTTGAGCAGAGCCTAGGAGCGGGATTTCCCAACCCTGAAATCCCTACTTCCATGCAAACACCCAACCCTCACACCCTTCATGATTTTCCGTATCGAGGTTGGACCGATACCCCTAGGAAACCAGAGCCTGAATTTGACTATCCTCCCCAACTTGATAATAGTAGCCTCTCCTCTTTTATGATAGAAATGCAAAAACAGCAAAAGGAAATGATGGAATCAATGGGAGAGATGTTGAGGAATAGTCAACAGTTAAATGAAGAAATAAGACAACTTAGCTACACGCTTCCCAATAGTCCTGATCCCTACCCATACGATCATGATCATGAAAATAATTCTGAGGAACCTAATGACAATAGGGGTCCAATTTTATGTTGCTATCACTTAGACTCTCCCAATGAGACATGGCCACTAAAGGACAACGATCATAGTGATTATCCACCTGAACTATATTGGAGTCAAAAGCAAGGGAAGATGGTACCTTTTGAGGACCTTGACCCCAATGATAGTATTCTCCTTACCCCTACCAACCTGGGTCAAGGCTATTTTGTTCCTATCACTTCCCCTATTGATTATTTGGTGGAATCCCATTCTACCCTTAGTGAGCCTACTCCTAACCCTCCACTTAGGGAATCAACACCTATCATTCAGTATCCTGAGGATTTAAATGCACCTATTGAAGGTGACCTTAATGGAATGGAGGATGAATTAGATCAATTTTGGTCTCAGGGACATGAAGAGTCTATTTCAGAGGATGGGGATGCCCCAATAAAGGAACCTGGACTGAAAATCTGGAGTGAACCATAGGGGAATTATTTATCATTTGACGATTTACCTCCAGAGGATAGAAATAATATGATTAAATCCAGATTCCTCCTTTCTTTCGAGAGTCACTCTCCATCAAAATGGGAGTTGGTATTAGAGAAAGACAAACAAAATAATGAGAAATCTGTGGGAGACTCCCAGGGACAAAACACGTCAATTGAGGATTTATACCCTGAGAACAATAATGAATTCAATGATATAAGCTTCCTCCAAAATATTAAGACTGATCATCCATTAGAAATAATTGAGGATATTGATCCAACTCCTAATGAATTACATATACACCCCAATAAATATTTGAGTGAACCAAACGAATCTGGGGATGAGCTGAATGATAATGATTCTAACATTTTGACCCTACCATCAAAGAGTATGACTCCAATCATTAATGCTAGGCAGGGTAATATGTAGTTGTTTACAACTGTTAGGGAGTATACACAATCAGAATCATTGTTGGAATTAGACCTAACACCGACTAAGCCCTCATTGGACTTAACCATCACCTTCCAACACTACAAACAATCCTTATACTCCCTAACTGATCCTTGGCTCAGATCTCTGCTCATGTACATTGTTTCTAGAGAACATATCAGGCCAGTACATCCTCGGGTAGAATGGCGAGTATGGATTGATGCTTATACTTTTACTCTCGCCATTCAAGGGTTTGAACTAATAATGTGTATATCTTTTAAAACCCGTCCTGCTCTGGAGGATCCTTATTATCCTCCACTTATTCCGTTTCGGGAGGTCCCTTTTCATATTCCATTTATTATTCCTAAACCTCCCAAGGTAGCCAACGAGGTTATTCACTTTCATATCTTCTGGTGAGCATTTGGTATTACGTTGCATCATCAGCTCGCCAACATCCGTGGTTACCTATTTTCTAGGCCTACACTGCTACGCATATTTTTAGGGCCTAACTTTTTCTGTTTGGAACCAGACTTATATGTTCCTTCTATGTCTGGCTGCTGACAGAAAATGTAGCGCTTGTTGGGAGGCAACCTAGCAGTCTGAATAACATCGTCATCAGGTGATTTCTTTCCTTTCTCCTCTTGTTTTAATTTTACAATGGGGACATTGTAGGATTTAGGCATGGGGGAGTGCATTTGCATTTCAGGAAGTATTCATGCATTTAGGTTAGAGCATATAAAAAAAAATTCATCTTTTCTTTAGCTGATTGGGTTAGCCCTAGCAAAATAACTTTGTCATTGAAGATTTTTCTTCCGGAATTATTTCTTAAGTTTAGAATCCAGTACATTTATTTCACATGGACATAGACTGGGTAATGGATCCTTGAGGAAAACCAATGAGCATTTGTAGTCTACTGAACCCTTGGGCAGTTCATAGGGAGTCGGGCATACTATCTTCTAGTAGGTCCACCTCATATTTGTGAGAAGAAAGTAGAGAGATTACTGGTGCACTAAGTCTAGTGCAAGGACTCTTAAGTTTTGGATAATTAGATGATGATACTTCAGAGTTAGGTGTAGTTTTCACTATCTGTTCCTATGTGCGTACTTTGTGTGAATTCCTGAAAGTCACCAAATAAGGCAGATACACAGAGATCGAGTCTTAATAAAGTTATAACTATGGTGGATGGTTACGACCATCCTTCATAGAGTCCCCGGTTGAAGGAGGGTAAATGTTGAACGTTCGAATTGCTACGCTAACGTGTTTGGTTTTGGAAAACCTGTCGTAGTTTGAAAGCGAAGAACTTGTGTTCAACAAATAAAATTTATACCGAAATTGAAATTCTGGGTCGAGCACAGGGAGGCGGACGTTTGATTTAAAAACTACGCGTTTGTTTTTATTTGTCACAAAGTAATTCAATTTAAAACTATCTAATTATTTATAATAAATAGAAGAGAGAGAGAGGGTAAGAGAGAGAGAATATTACACACAGAAATCAAAATGAGATGTAGAATAAACAGAGAATTTATCATTAAGGAGATTGTTCATTTCACTATTACAACTAGAAAGCATAAAACAATTGCACTAGAAAGCGATAAATTTACTCTAGAAAGCATTAAAAGAATGGAGGGAGAAATGTCCTCCTCGACGATTGCTTGGAGGACGAGCAAAACTACACTAGAAAGCAGTAAATCTATATTAGAAAGCAGTAAAAAGAATAGGGAGAGAGATATCCTCCTCGACGGTTGCTTGGAGGATGAGCCGGACGAGACAAGGCCTGGACGAAGGAGGACGGAGCAGGACGAAGGAGGACGAAGCAGAAGAACGGGAATGGAGCACGCCGTCGTCGTCGCGGGATCCACTTCTGAAGGGGGATGAAAATATGGACTTTATCTCGTGAGAAGCATCCCGGGTGTGGGACAAGCCTCTCTTGAGCTTTCGAGAGGTAGAGAAGAGAAGGAAGGGATGAGAATTTTGTATGGAGGGGGTCTCCTTTTATAGTCGCAAGGAGTGAGGGAAAATTAGTCATTACATCCTTAAAACATTAAATAAGGGGTCTTTAGTGATGGATAAAACCGTCGCTAAAGCCCCAACGTGGGTGTAGTGGGCGCTCCCCACGCGCGCCTCCTCAGCTACCCACTCTCAACGCCCGCCCACGTTCTTTCATCCACAGCCATCCGATCGCGAGATCGGACGGCTTAAAAATGCGCCTAACCCGCTCGCTGCGTGCATGCCCAACGCGTACGATGGCATGTTCCCGCCTCGTGTGAAATAGCGCGTGGCCGCTATTGGAAGATCTGAGCCGCCCGATCGCGATCCAACGCATGCCTGCGCTCGCTTGCCCGCGCCCTTCTCCCCTTCGCTGCAGCTCTATCCCGCGTCTTGTGAACACGATAGTGCCTTCGACCACTGCGCTACGGGGCGCGGATGGTCAAGCGGGCGAATTTTGGTGCGGTTATTCACAGCCGTTGGATCAAGATCCAACGGCGGAGAGAGGGTGGACACGGAGGCTTCAATGATTGCATGCGGCCATTTGGGTGGCAGAGATGGCACCACGTGGCGCCATCTTGGCCGTCCATCTTCTGGATGTTGTAGATGGTGCTACGGATGTCGGATTGACTCGATTTTTGCGTCGTTAGGCTGCGATCGTCGATCCAAATTCATCCGAGTGGTCGGATTTGTCAATTGAAGTGCGTATTTACACCATCCTGGCCCTTGATCTTCTAGGATTCCCTGGTCACTATCTGATGCTACGGATGCCTGATTAGGGCGATCTTGGAGTCGTTGAACTCCAATCGTCGCCCTGATCACATCCATACGATTGGATCTTCGATCCAAGGTCCCGATGAAATGTTTGCCCTATCCAAGCACAAAAAAGGAGACAATTAACCTCCATTTTATTCAAACTACTCTAAATGCAAGATGATGCATGTTATGCAATATTTATATCATGAAATGCAATCCTATGCTTAAGAACATGCATAAATAGACATCTTAAGTAGTGTAAATGTGTTTACATCATACCCCCATGCCTATCTTTTGGTAGTCCCTAGCAAAAACTATATGCTATTTATAAAAGAATTAGGTTGGATTATTTGGGCCTGAGTTATTTTCAGTCATTAAGAAATTGTCTACTTAGGAACTGAACTTTCGAAGGCACAACAGTGCCTGAGTATCTGCCAAAATGCAAACCGCCTCAAACCCTCGCCTTATTCAAAGAAAAATTTCTTTTTCTCTTTTTACTCTTTTCAAATTTTTTTGGATTTTCAAATTTTAGGATTTAAGAGTGGCTTTCTATGACCATTCAACTCACCCAAGATTTGATGAGAACCCTAAGTTTTAAGCATCTTATTGTGATTGTGATAGACTCGTTGATCGGTAATTAAAACGGACTTCGGATTTCTACACCTCTAGGTGACCTAAAAAGAATTCTGCCTAAAGGTGTATCTTTACAACCAGTAGCTTTCTCCCTACTTTTATTTTTTTACGGGGTCAACACAAGGATGAATCCAGTGTATATCTCCCCAGTTTATTCTACTTCTCCGCTTCTTCCTAAGTATTTTGGGAATTTTTTTTTAGTGCATTTACTGAGCTGGGTTCTGGACAACCGATCGATGAGCTGTTACCACCGACAACTTGCCAGCCATACTCGTGCGATGAAGTGTAGCTTATTTCTTTTTTTTCTTTTTGATTTTCTTTTCTTTTTTTTTTTTTTAAGTAGGTGGCTTCCCTGGTCTAAGATTTACCGAAGGGCAGGAAAAAGGGAAAGGTCCAGTGATTGGGCTCTGGACAACCTACCTATGGGCTATTACCCATGATAACTTGCTAGCCATATCACCCTAGAAGGTTCATTAGCTACCCAATTTCCGTTAGAATCGCCGAACAACGAGTCAGTGCAAAGAAAGTGTGTAGACGCTTAAAACTTAGAAATTCCCACAAATCAGAGGGTGGGTTGATAAGTCGTGTACTTATCACCCAAACTTATTTACTCCAATTAAAATAAAATTCAGGTTGGTGAGAACTCGAAAAACAAGTCCACATTTCAGTGGATACACGGGCTGATTAAGTCCAATGACCTGAAGTGTCTTTGTATTCAAATTATAATGTAGTATCTCCTAAGATTGAAAATTTTCTTAAACCCAAGTTCTCTTTCCTAATTCTGAATTTTTTTTTAATAAAAGAACATAAAACAAATCTATGGAGTTGACGAATGAATTCAGAGATGAATATCCACCCCCCCATGACTATCTAATGCAATGTCCTCATTGTATTAAAAAGACATAAAACAGAGTGGAAAAGCGTAGAAAGCACTTGAATTGCATGAATGTCAGGTTTGCTCCGAGATGAAAGCTGAAAAGAACTATATATGTGCTAAGTTTAATGCCTTTAGCTAGGCACACTATACAAAGAAGAGAAATGAAGAATTCACAAGTGCAGGTCAGAATCAGAATAAACAGAAGAATCCTCCGACTTGTCAGTAGATGTCCACAGATGTGGACTAGATTGTGGTGCAGACCCATCCTCCATAATCGAGAATATCTTAGGTTTTAGATAAAAATTACCCAAAACCTAAAATCAGAATGCAAGCGGAGTCAGGCCTGCGATTTATGAGGATGCAACCCAAGACCAAAAAGTTAGGTTATAGAGAAATTAAGCTCAAAAGGATAATCGTTGAATGTGTTCTTGGGTTTGACATCCTCAAAACAAATGCCGTAAGGGTTCTGATTTGATGATTTTAGCTTAAAAGGAACCCTTCAACTCAATCTTCCATTTCCTCCAAAGTTAACATCCCAAATCCGAACTTCCCAGCTCCTATCCTCATTCAAAATGTTAAATTTCGAGACCTCTTGCATGTTAATCACCCCGTTTGAAATCTCCAAGTCTAAATGATGTGACAGAATCAGAATTGACTTGGGTCTACTTATCTCAGAAACAGAATTATCGATATGCTCAATGGGGTGTAACTGACAATCAGGGCATTGAATTGAACCCCCCAGAAAATGCGATTCTGGATCCGCAATGTGTACCCTAATAAGATCAGTTTCCTCAGTTATTAGGCTATCAAATGATCTATCAGATTCCTCAGGCCCAATTGTCTCACAAAAATCGTGTTCAGAAAACTCGCGTGAGACTTCGCAACTTGAATCTTCACCATCAAATAAATCAGGATCCGTATCAATGTATGTCCCAAAATCATTTGTCACTTTCTGTTCCAAGGAGACATACGTTTCCTCGTACCCCAGTTCAGGGATCTTAGGTGAAGAAATCAGATCATCCTTAATTGGTTACTTTAATTCAATCTGGTTAGCCTCGTAACACGTGTCCCCCCAACAGGTGCCTGAGCGGGTTCTTTCATTGGCTTTCCTGAAGAGGGTTCATCCTGGGAATCATCACATGATTGAATCAAAGCAACTACGAATCTCATCCTCAATTTCGCTAATTTCCCAAGTAGAAACTCACCTGGGTTCTTATCCTTAACATCCTGGAGCCAATCCAACAATGACTTGTTCAAATCATCAATCATTTCAATCAGGGGCTCCAATCTCTCAATGCAAGGTATTGGCTGAACTTCTAAAGATTGTATGATATTCCTCAAGTTAGCCAGAACCTTATCTTGAACCTGGTTAACCTGGACCAAATAAGTTGGTTCAGTGTTAGGCGGGTTTGGGGTCAAAGCAGGGGAATTAACGAATTGAGATTCGTTATACCCTTCCTGATAATAGGTCATTTCAGATTGTTCAAAAAGAGGTGATGACCTAAAGGTAGTGTAATCATAGGATGGGTAAGAATCAGTGTATCCTTCTTGATTATAGATCGTATTAGGTTGTTCATGAAAGGTTGACAATCTATAATCGATGTGGCTCTGAGAAGGATAAAAATAACAATCAAAGTGTTCCGGGTTAGACCCTAAACACGGAGGTCCGAAGTTGTATCCCCAATCCGAATTATCCCAACTAACTGATGGTTGATTACAGTACGAGTCGGGATAATCATCATGTTGAGGATAATTCACAACGGGAGGGAAAGAACGGGAATGCATGTAATATGTGAAAGGATTCATGAGACACGGGAGGAAGAAAGGCACCCTTCAATACAAACAATCAAACATGTCCTTAATTGGGTTAACCTACAGACCTACAGACTCCCAAAACCCATCTTCAGATAAAGAAATGATTTGATCTATTTCCGTCTGTTCAATTCAACCAGTTAGAAGGAGGGACTAGGGAGAAGGTTCTTCCTTCGACTTGCACCTCCGGTTCCTGGTGTACCCCCCAGCCATGATCGTTTGATTCTGCTCCCCTATCTAGACATCAGATTGAACAGTAGAAACAGACTAATCGAAAATAATCTCGTTCTGGGTTCTGAAGAGCGAGTCCAATCCTTAAGGCCAACGTCTACTCTGTTTTATTTAGGGCTAGGTTTGAATGTGCTTTGGAATGTGATGGGCCCTTAATGATTGATTAATTTGTGTGTGCATGCATAACCAGTGGTTTTCAAGTAAGATTATTTTTGATGCGATGAATTTTAAGGTTCAAATCTTGCTTAGTAGCTTTTAGGATTCAACTTTAGGTGTTTTCAAACAAGTTTCGTTGGCACACCAGGTTTTGCAAGCACAGGTGAAGATGTTTTCCTTTAAAGCTTAAAAAGAATGTGGAGTGCCTGGTAAATCCCTAAGAGTTGAACCTAAGTGGCAGCTACTTGATGAGTTGATTTTATTTGAAGTGGTGCGGCCCAATCAACTCAAACAATTGGCCTGTTGCACCACTTAATTAGGCACACAAATGATTACCTAATCTGATTTCTACTCAATTATGTGTTTGAATGTGTGTACCGGCTCCTAAGATCGGTTTACCGGTTGAGTTTGAAAATTAGATGAGGTTGCGTACCTTTGTGAGATTTTTTTTAATTTTTCTTTTCTTAATGTGGGGGTTGGGGTGAGTATGGGTGTCAAACAATAAACAATCTAACCTTAGAGTTTAATAAAACACCTAGGTTGATTGATGTTTGAATTATTATGTTGTGGAATGAAATCTAATGGGTGGGAGGTGGGGGATAACTTACAGAACCTTCCACAGCACTTTACTCCAATCTACCGCTGTTGCTTGTCTCGAAAGAGTACCTGCAATCACAATAAGAAAGGAGAGAAGTGAGGTAAATGATTTGTAAGTTAGAAAACACAAAGAGAAATCAAAGATCGTCGCCTCCCTGGCAACGGCACCAAAATGTTGAACGTACGAATTGCTGCGCTAACGTGTTTGGTTTTGGAAAACCTGTCGTTGTAGTTTGAAAGCGAAGAACTCGTGTTCAACAAATAAAATTTATACCGAAATTGAAATTTTGGGTCGAACACAGGGAGGTGGACGTTTGATTTAAAAACTACGCATTTGTTTTTATTTGTCATAAAGTAATTCAATTTAAAACTATCTAATTATTTACCATAAATAGAAGAGAGAGAGAGGGTAAGAGAGAGAGAGAATATTACACACAGAAATCAAAATAAGATGTAGAATAAACAGACAATTTATCATTAAGGAGATTGTTTATTTCACTATTACAACTAGAAAGCATAAAACAATTGCACTAGAAAGAGATAAATTTACTCTAGAAAGCATTAAAAGAATGGAGGGAGAAATGTCCTCGACGATTGCTTGGAGGACGAGCAGAACTACACTAGAAAGCAGTAAATCTATATTAAAAAGTAGTAAAAAGAATAGGGAGAGAGATATCCTCCTCGATAGTCGCTTGGAGGACGAGCCGGACAGGACGACGCCTAGACGAAGGAGGACGGAGCAGGACGAAGGAGGACAAAGCAGAAGAACGGGAACGGAGCAGCACGCCGTCGTTGTCGCGGGATCCACTTCCAAAGGGGGATGAAAATATGGACTTTATCTCGCACGAAGCATCCCGGGTGTGGGACAAGCTTCTCTTGAGCTTTCGAGAGGTGAGAAAAGGAAGGGATGAGAATTTCGTATGGAGGGGGTCTCCTTTTATCGTTGCAAGGAGTGAGGGCAAATTAGTCATTGCATCATTAAAACATTAAATAAGTTGTCTTTAGTGACGGATAAAACCGTCGCTAATGCCCCAACGTGGGTGTAGTGGGCGCTCCCCACGCACGCCTCCTTAGTTGTCCACTCTCAACGCCCGCCCACATTCTTTCATCCATAGCCGTCTGATCGCGAGATCGGACGGCTTAAAAATGCGCCTAACCCGCTTGCTGCGCGCATGCCTAGCGCATACGATGGCGCGTTCCTGCCTCGCGTGAAATAGCACGTGGCCGCTATTGGAAGATCTGAGCCGCTCGATCGCGATCCAATGCACGCCTACGCTCGCTCGCCCGCGCCCTTCTCCCCTTCGCTGTGGCTCGATCTCGCGTCTTGTGAACGCGATAGTGCCTTCGACCACTGCGCTACGGGGAACGGATGGTCGAGCAGGCGAATTGTGGTGCGGCTGTTCACAGCCATTGGATCGAGATCCAACGGCGGAGAGAGGGTACACACGAAGGCTTCAGTGATTGCATACGGCCATTTGGGCGGCCGAAATGGCACCACGTGGCGCCATCTTGGCCATCCATCTTCTGGATGTTGTAGATGGTGCTACGAATGTCGGATTGACTCAATTTTTGCGTCGTTAGGCTGCAATCGTCAATCCGAATTCATTCGTGCGGTCAGATTTGTCAATTGAAGTGTGGATTTACACCATCCTGTCCCTTGATCTTCTAGGGTTCCCCGGTTACTATTTGATGCTACGGATGCCTGATGAGGGCGATCTTGGAGTCGTTGAACTTCAATCGTCGCCCTGATCACATCTATACGGTTGGATCTTTGATTCGAGGCCCTAATAAAATGTTTGCCCTGTCCAAGCACATAAAAGGAGACAATTAACCTCCATTTTATTCAAACTACTCTTAATGCAAGATAATGCATGTTATGCAATATTTATATCATGAAATGCAATCCTATGCTTAAGAACATGCATAAGTAGACATCTTAAGTAGTGTAAATGTGTTTACATCAGTAATAGTGTCAAAGGTCAGAAATACGCCTATCCTATCCATTCCTTCCTGGTGCCGAGAATAGGCACTTCCACCAAATAAACCACACAATATCCTCTTGACCATCATCATCCTGAATAATGCCTCATAAATAAAAGTCAGTGTCGTATTATGTTAAAAAAAAAAAGGAGAGAAGAAAAAGAAAAGAAGAAGAAAAAGAAGAAAGAGAAAAAGAAGAAATATTTATATTACAAAAAAAAAAGCTTCAAGTTATAATGTAACATTATTTCTGAGGCAACAGAACACCTATCGCATTCCACCAAATATGACCCATACCCATCTTTTAGTATTTCTGATCGCCCGAATACTGGTTGAGAACTCTAACTTAGTTGTAGAGTTATTAGGAGTTTAATTGAAGTGTAGATGCCATGTGAGGTCACCAAATAGTGAGTACAATTTCTAAATCTGGCGAGATTTGTGATCTCAGAAAGAAAAAGAAGAGGGAGTGTCCAAGAACATCAAGAGAGCACAATTGTGTAGCCTCTCTTAGAGTTGACTTGTCTAATAGTCTAGAGATCTAGAGTCTGCAGTACTAGACTATATGTAGCACCAGATGAGTGTGTGCCACCAAATACAAATCCATTCAACTCGATATCTCCTACCTAAGCCAAATGCCGGGGTCAAATTACAGATTATCGTCTGCTTTATCCTCGAGGGAAGTAGTTGCCTATCCCGGCAGAAATATTTACCTAGGGTAAAGTACAAACTCCCAATGTGAATTGGCTTTTTAACTTGGATATGTTACCTAGGCTATCAGCACTTCACATTTGTCTGGATTTCTAAAGTTTTGAAGTAAGAAAAGAAGAAATCTTCTGATTACTTCTATTATTAAAAGAAGAAATCTTTTGATTACTTCTATTATTTTTCATTTTTGCTACTGACTAGTAAATCTTAGGAATCGGGGTATTTGATGAGTCCATTTTAATGGACTAATATTACGCCTAAGCAACTTTAATTGTATCCTTTAGGTTTGCTAATAACTACATTAAGTTATAGAATATTTGCATGCATCATGATTTAGGTTTACATCTATTCTATAGCTTAATATGTAATGATGTTCTTTTTATGTGCAGGAAAAATATTTGGCAAAAGAATAAGGAGGGGAGGGTAAATTACCCTTCTAAACAACCGGCGGCTGTTCTTTTCCCCATCCTCCGGGCACCCTCAACAGCCGTTGGCCAGAAATAGTTAAGGGATTTGAAAATCCCTTAACTCATGCACATGCAAACCAGGAGGAGTTAAAGAGGAGGCAGAGAAAGGAGAGGGGGAGATCCATCTTCCCCCTTGCAGGGAACAACTCCAGCGTGCACTGTGGATCTGCATCTTCCCCCCTGCAAGGAATTGCTTCCCCCCATGCACTGTGCACCCCATCCTCCCTTCCAGCTCCATCACCGCATCCTCCCTTCCAGCGCCCATCTCCAGTCGCCTCTCCAATCACCGCACCAGTCTGCCTCACGCCCAACACTGCAGGCGCTCACGAAACTATGCCACTCCACCTTGCGTGCCCCTACCAGGCTGCGCACACCACACCGCCCCCTTCTAGCCGTGCCTTCACCACTGTTAGGCCAGCACCCGCAGGTGCTGCATAGCTGTTCCGCTCACTCACGCCCCTGCCAAGCGCCCGCAGGCGTGTGCCTCAGCCTCCAACACCCGCCTTTGCTTCCCCCGCTAGCGCCTTCAGCCCCCCGCAGGGGCTGCACCGCGCTACCCTCACCACCTTGCGCACCCGCACAGCGCCTCTCCGCAGCCTGCAAGCACCGCACAACACCTCTATACAGCCTGCAAGCACTGCCCTTGCCCCTGCAGATGCCTGCAAGCACTGCTCCGCACCGCCACCCGCGCCCGTAGGCATGCCCGCCTTCATCCTCCAGCCGCACCCGCAGGCGCTGCGTGCCTTCACCATTGCCACACCCTCCTCTCCGCAGCGCATCCACCTCGCCGCAGTGCCACCACAGCAGAGACAGCAGCGCCATCTCTGGTGTTCTTCTCCTCCGCCGGCCGGCCACCTCCGGCCATCTCTGTCGACGTCGTAACCTCCATCGGATCGGCCTCATCTTCGCCAACCTCCCTTGCAGTTAACACCCTTGTCAGTGCTCTCTCTCTCTCTCACGAGGAGGAGAGAGAGTAAATGCTCTGTTTTCTCTGAGATTAAAAATTACATTCACTGCCATTGCCACCAGAAATTATTTTTTATTTATTATTATTTTATTGTGGAAAAATTGAGAATGCACACTCATATTTTCTGATAATTGCACGTTATTATTATTCACCCGTTTCAAGATTGGTTTTGGGCTTAACATGTGCATCAATTTTCTCTAGTATATGTCAATTGAAAAATTACATAAAATCATCATATATTTATTGAAGATTTCAATGAGGGAAAATTGCACATATACCCTTATCTTTTTGAGTTATTGTGAATCTTCGTTCCATCTCATTTTATGTCGGAATTGAATAGGAATTTCGCACTTAACTAAAAGAATATAAAATAATCAAGAGTTTATTGCGTAATTGCCTCCCTGTGGACACGACCTGCTCTTCTGTGAGTGGTTATTTTTATTGTTGATTAGTCGATTTTTCCACCACTTAAATACTACAACGCAAAGCGGAAAGTCGACCCGTCAACGATCATAGTGATTATCCACCCGAGCTATATTGGAGTCAAAAGTAAGAGAAGATGGTACCTCTCGAGGACCTTGACCCCAATGACAGTATTCTCCTTACCCCTACTAACCTGGGTCAAGGTTGTATTATTCCTATCACTTCCCCTATTGATTATATGGTGGAATCCCATTCTACCCTTAGTGAGCCTACTCCTGACCCTCCACTTAGGGAATCAACACCTATCATTCAGTATCTTAAGGATTTAAATGCACCCAATGAAGCTGACCCTAAGGGAATGGAGGATGAATTAGATCAATTTTGGTCTCAGGGATATGAAGAATCTATTTCAGAGGATGAGGATGCCCCAATAGAGGAACCTAGACTGAAAATCTGGAGTGAATCACAGGGGAATTATTTATCATTTGAGGATTTACCTATAAAGGATATAAACAATATGGTGAAATCCAGATTCCTCCCTTCTTTTGAGAGTCATCCTCCATCAAAACAGGAGTTGATATTAGAGGAGGACAAACAAAATAGTGAGAAGCCTATGGGAGACTCTCGGGGACAAAACACGTCAATTGATGATTTATACCTCGAGAAGAATAACGAATTCAGAGATATAGGCTTGCTCCAAAATATTATGACTGATCCTCCTTTAGGAATAATTAAGGATACTGATCCAACTCCTGCTTTCACTAATGAATCACATATACAACCCGACAAAAATTTGAGTGAACCAAACGAATCCGGGGATGAGCTTAATGATAATGATTCTGATATTTTTGCCCTGCCATCAAAGAGTTGTAATTTGGAGTCTACCCTTGATTTAAATATGACTCCGATCATTAATGCTAGGTAGGGTAACGTGAAGCTGTCTACAACTGTTAGGGAGTATACATAATCTAAATCATTGTTGGAATTGGACCTGACACCGACTAAGCCCTCATTGGACTTAACCATTACCTTCCAACACTACAAACAACCCTTATACTCCCTAACCGATCCTTGGCTCAGATCTCTGCTCATGTACATTCTTTCTGGAGAACATATCAGGCCAGTACATCTTCAAGTAGAATGGCAAGTGTGGATTGATGCTTGTACTTTTAGTGTTGCCATTCAAGGGTTTCAAATATTAACGTTTATATCCTTTAAAACCCATCCTACTTTGGAGGATCCTTGTTATCCTCCACTTATTCCGTTTCGGGAGGTCCCTTTTCATATTCCTTTTGTTATTCCTAGACCTCCCAAGGTAGCCAACGAGGTTCTCTGCTTTCATATCTTCTGGCGAGCATTTGGGATTACGTTGCATCATCAGCTCGCCAACATCTATGGCTACCTGTTTTCTAGGCCGGTACTGTTACGCATATTCTTAGGGCCTAACCTTTTCTGTCTGGAACCAGACTTACAGGTTCCTTCTAAGTCTGGTTGCTGATAGAAAATGCAGCGCATGTTGGGAGGCAACCCAACGGCCTGAATAACACCGTCATCAGGTGATTTCTTTCCTTTCTCCCCCTATTTTAATTTTACAATGGGGACGTTGTAGGATTTAGGCATGGGGTGGTGCATTTTGCATTTTAGGAAGTATTCATGCATTTAGGTTAGCATATATATAAAAAAGAAATTCTCTTTTCTTGAGCTGATTGGGTTAGTCCCTAGCAGAATACCTTTGTCATTAGAGGTTTTTTTCTTCTTGAATTATTTCTTAAGTTTAGAATCTAGTACATCTACTTCACATGTACGTAGATTGGGTAATGGATCTTTGTAGAAAACCAATAAGCATTTGTAGTCTACTAAACCCTTGGACAGTTAATAGGGAGTCGGGCATACTATCTTTTAGTAGATCCACCCCATATTTGTGAGATGAAAGTAAAGAGATTACTGGTGCGCTAAGTCTAGTGCAAGACTCTTAAGTTTCGGATAATTAGATGATGATACTTCAGAGTTAGGCGTAGTTTTCGCTCTCTGTTCTTGTATGCGTAGTTTGTGTGAATTCCTGAGAGTCACCAAATAAAGCAGATACACAAAGATTGAGTCTTAATAAGGCTATGACTATGGTAGATGGTTAGGACCATCCTTCATAGAGTCCTCGGATGAAGGAGGGTAATAGTGTTAAGGGTCAGAAATACGCCTGTCCTATCCATTCCTTCCCGGTGCCGAGAATAGGCACTTCCACCAAATAAGCCACACAATATCCTCTTGACCATCAACATCCCTAATAATGCCTCATAAATAAAAGTTTGTATCGTGTTATGTAGATTGATAAAGAAACAAAAAGGAAAAAGAGAAGAAGAAACAAATAAAAAAAAAAAGAGAGAAGAAGAAGAAAAGAAAAAAAAAAGAAGAAAAGAAGGAGAAAAGAAAAAGAAAAGAGTCCAAGCTTATATTTTATAGTTGTAACATTGTTTCTGAGGCAACAAAAACATTTATTACGTTCTACCAAATATGACTCATACCTATCTTTTAGTATTTTCGATCGCCCAAATACTGGTTGAGGACTCTAACTTAGTTGTAGAGTTATTAGAACTTTAATTAAAGTGTGAATGCCATGTGAGGCCACAAAACAGTGAGTACAATTACTAAATATGGTGGTATTTGTGATCTCAGAAAGAAAAGAAAGAAAAGAGTGAGTGCCAAGGAACATCAAGAGAGCACAGCTGTTTAGCCTCTCTCTGAGTTGACTTGTCTAATAGTCTAGAGATCTAGAGTCTGTAGTACTAGACGACATGTAGCACCAGATGAGTGTGTGCCACCAAATACAAATCCATTCAACTCGATATCTCCTACCTAAGCCAAAAGCCAGGGTCAAATTATAGATTATCTTCTACTTTATCCCTGAGGGAAGTAGTTGCCTATCCCGACAACAATATTTACCAAGGGTCAAGTATGAACTGCCAATGCGAATTGGCTTTTTCACTCAGATCTATTACCTAGGCTATTATCACGTCACATTTGTTTGGATCTCTAAAGTTTTGAAATAAGAAATGACGAAATCTTCTGCTTACTTCTATTATTTTTCATATTTACTAGGGACTAGCAAATCTTAGGCATGGGGGTATTTGATGAGTCCATTTTAATGGACTATCGTTACGCCTAAGTACTTTAATTCTAGCATAGTATGTTTATTAATACTCACTTTAGGTCATTAAACAAATGCATGCATCATTAGTTGAGTTTTTATCTATTTTATCGCATTCTATAACTTAATATGTAATTATTTTATGCTTTGTTATTGTAGGAATAATGTTGGAAAAGAACGGGGGGGGGGGGGGGGGGTGAAATAAATTTCCCCCAACAATCACGCAACCTCCGATCTGCCTCAACACCCCCAACAGCCGCCGGCCAAAATTAGTAAGGGATTTGAAAATCCCTTAATTGGCATGGGGGAGAGGAGTTAAGAGGAGGCTAAGCAAAGGAGAGGTCGTCATCTTCTTCCCCCCCTTGAGGGGATATCCTTCTCCACCGTGGAGAGGGCAGACACTGTGAACCAAGCGTGCACTGTGCACACCATCGCCCTTCTGCCCTTGCGTGCCACCTTCCACTGCCATCACGCTACTGCACCAACCACCCTTCCACTGCCTGTCCACTGCGCGCGTGCCCTTGCAGCCACACCACTGCCCTCGCTCCCTCCACCGCCATCACGTGCCTGCACCAAGCCCCTACGCTGCACCAGCACCCACAGGCAGCAGCAAACCTCACCTGTAGACGCCACAGCCGCACCTTGCAAGCGTTGCAGGCAGTAGCGCACCTCATGCCATCACCTTCCACTACCTGCAGGCGCTGCCTCCAAGCCAGCCCATAGGCCACAACCGCCCGCAGGCACCCAAGCTAGCAGCTTCCCGCAGGCGTTGTGCCCCCTCCAGTGCCCTAGCATGCCCTCACCAGTGCCATTGTGCACCGTTCAACGCTGCTCCACCTTCCACCGTACCCTGCAAGCCTCGCCTGCAGGCACTGCACCGCAGGTAGCAGACGCCCACGCCCGCAAGCCACTTTAGCAGCGCTCCTGCGCACGCCTCGGGCACGTGCGCCCAGCACGCAACCGCGTGGGCTGCAGCAGCGGTGCCACCCTCTCCATGCGTGGCCTCCTCCTCCAACAGGGCCAATAGGCCGACGGCCATTCTCCTCCGTCCAGCTGCCGTCGGCCACCTACAGCCACCACATCACCACCATTGCGTAGCCTTCTTCGAGGCGCACGACCCCGTCGACTCTCGCCGCCAATCGTGCACGGCCGTCCATGCGAGGAAGAGAGAGGAGAAATCATCTATTTTCTTCTCAATAAATATTTACATTTAATGCCATTGCAATTGAGATATTCATATTTTATTCAGGCCACATTGCATTGATACACTTATAGTTTCCTGAAATTATGTCACTTGTGTTAGGTGCATGATTTAGCTTTGAATTTCAAATTAGATTTGCATGCAAGTTAAGCTTACATGGTATGCCATTACACATGCATCATACACATATTTTTGGAGCTTAATTCCTGACGTGAAAACTGCATAAATACCCTTGAACTTTTAGGAGAAATTGCAAGCTTCATTTAAAATACCAAATTCCTCGCATTAAAGTCGCGGTAGTGTCTACAAACAGTATATTCCTCGACTCGTGAATTTATTGGTCTATTCCTCCCTGTGGATGCGACATCTTTACTGTGGTTAAATTTGATATTTAGTTTTGATTGAGAGATTTTCCACCACATGAAACACAATGACATATCATTCTATTACTATCATAAATATGCGAGAATCTCTCCATCAATTAGGAGCCATGATGGGTCTCTCATCATACCCCTAAGCCAAGATTTTTCTATTCCCTAGCAAAATTAAGCAAGAAATAGGATGATTTAAGTACTAGGGTGATTAAATAAATATAAATAACTCTATAGTAGAGGAATGCTTAGGTCAGAATTTTTTTAATATTCATATTTTTCTATTTTTATGTTTTAAATAAGTATCAATAAATAAAGAAAGCATTAGCAAGAATCCACTTATTATGGACTCAAAACCCTAAATACTTTCAGAAATATGTATTCATAAAAAGAGAATCTCGACGAGAATTTCTTTCAAATCAGAATATTGAAAACCTGTTTATTCTCTGTATCCACTCTAAACTCTAAAAATCAAAGAAGTCAAGATGACTAAGCTAACAAGACTCAAAGATTGGAAGTTAAATTCCAACTAAAAAATTCAATAGACATAGGTTAACCCTTAAGCTCATGAAATCCAATTTTTACCATCCTAAGCTTTTGTAAATCAACTAAATACCCTTTATTAACCAAATTCAGAGAAGAGTAAAATCCCTAAACAACCAGCCCACAACATCAAGGACAGACTTCTAGACATTTGGTTTTGTCAATCTATCTCCTTTAGGCCTCAACCGCTAGTCTCCAAAACCAAATTTCTCAGGCTTCACTGCTATTGAACATGTGAAATCAGTGTTTAAGATTGATACGTTGTAGTACAGACCAAAATCTCTCATCAACAAATATAATTTATAACTCAAATTGAAGTCCGAGGTCAAACACAGGGAGTAAATATGGAATTCACACGCTAATCTCAATAAATAATATAAATGAGCATAATTAATGATAACAATTACTCAAAACTAATATTCAATGTATAACATGAGTATATGAAGAATCTAATGAGGCAAAAAGACATCTAAGGCAAAATAATGGTTATTTGAATCACCAATTATTAGCTTAGATACACATATAATAATTACTTAATGATCTAAATAAATAAACGTTATCAACCACTTTAAATCCACATAAGCTTTAGTGCACAATGCACTCCCTGCTAAACAGATCAGATGATAGAGCTCTCAATTAGATGGCTTAATCATCCACTACTACATTGCTAAGAGGGCACTCTTCTTCTGTTCTTCAAGCCTTTATAAGGCTTCTTCTTTCTTCTTCAGCTGCCTTTCTTCTTTCTCTACCTTTGGTTTCTTCTTCAGCCTCCTCTTCTTCTCACGCACAGGGGGAACAACTTCTCGAATGGCTAAGTGTTAGCCATTCTTCTCCATAGCAAAACCCTCCCCTACCCTACACTCTCTTTCTTTTTCACTTCCAGGAATAATTGGGTATTCGCATTTGGATTAGAGCGTACCCAGGACCAGGGCTGCGGGAGTGAGTCGTAGTCGAGGTGTGAGTATAGCTTAGGCGGGTGATCGGGTATAAGACAGGCCATTGTGGAGTAGTGTCACAAGCGAGGCATGAAGGGGTGCGCAGGGGACATCACCACCCTATGTTACTTGAGGCGGTAAGCCTTGTTCACAAAATCGTCTTATGGGATGCCTCACGCCTCTCCATATATGATGTGGGACTATAAGTCCCCTCCTCTCGTGCACTACAGGTGGGGTTTTGACCAATTGAAGCAACCGCGGTCGATGTAGTGCCCAATTGACTACTTGGGCATGATCCTGGAATAAGTCTGCAGGTCTTGAAGGGTGCATCTAGAGCAGGGACCTCAAGAATAGGGTCTGGTGCTTTGTAAAGAAGCTCTAACAATGGTGCAAATAGGTCCTATACCTGAAATCAATAAGATGGTCTTTCAACCACATTAAACCAGTTCAACAGGTTCGCCGGAGCACGGTGAATGTGGTGGTGGTGGTTTCGTGGTGTGAGAGTGAGTGTGGTGGCCAGACGGAGGTGGAGATGGCTAGAGGAAGTGGGTTTGTTCAGAGTGTTTTAGGTGGATGGGAAGGTGAATAGAGAGAGGGGTTTTGATGGGTGGAATATGACGGAGGTTATGGGCATGTCGGCGAGGCGTGTGGATGTGTGTAGCAATGGAAGTGCCTCGTCGAAGGTGTGGCTGGATGTGGAGAAGACAGGGGTGAACGGTGGTGTTGAGGACTTGTTTTTGGGTTTTTGATAAGGGGAATTAACCTAAAGAACTAAAGAGACCTAACTACCTACTCTAAGGGTCAAAAAGGATAAGGAGGACGTCGGGTATGGTATGTCCAATGTCATGGAAGAGAACTGCTTCGATGAGGGTAGGATGGCAAGGACGACAGAGGGAGAGGCGTCGACTGGTATGGCACGACGTGGAGGAAGACAAGGAAGGAGAATTCGCCGCTGGTATTGCGAGTAAACGGCGAGGGAGGTCAGAAGAGGTCGCCGGACGTCAAGGAGCTATTTGGCCGGAGAGGAGGGAGGAATTGAGGGTGATTCTGGCCAAATTTGAGTGTCAGGAAAATGGTTTGTCGTGGGGACCCTTTTATAGGCCTCAGGGAGTCGGTTGGAGCTTGGAAGCCAAGCTTTCAAGCATGGAAGGTTCGCTGGAGTTGGAAACCTAAGAGATACCCGAATCTCTCATGTGTTTGCATGAGAGATTGGGAAGGTTATGGAGATTGAAGTTGGGTGCATTGGAAAGAGAACTTCTCAAGGAATCTCCCTTCTAATTTTGGAAGGGATTCATTGATCAGAGAAGGAGTTCTCTTCAATCAAAGGTCACTGGAGAAGGATTCCTTCGTGATAATGCTGGAGGGACCTATTTACAAAGAGTGATGAGAAAGATAGGGGCCTGTTTGTGAGGATTTTGAAAGTTAGGGGCATGTGTGTGAGAGAAAAGAGTCAGACAGGACTAAATTGCAAACTAGGTCAAGATGATCTCAGATTGGGTCCAAATTTTGGTGCAAACCTTATTTGGACCCAAGGAATCCAATGGTGAAGTTGGATTTAGGTTTTGACCAAGTTTGACTAGGTAATTTATGAAAAATCCTAAATTAGGGCAATTGTCTGTCTAAGACTCTGTTTTAGGCTAAATTGGGTTCTGATTGTCAAATTAAAGGTACAAAACCCTAGAGAATATTTTTCTATGATTTTTAGAGGTTTTAGATAAATTTTATCTTAACCATAACCTGATGGAATCAAGAGAGTATGTTTTTAGGGTTTTAGATGTTGATGAGTCCATTAAAATGGACTAATATTAAGCCTAAGTATATTTAATCGTATAGTTTAAGTGTGTTAATAATGGCAATTAAGTTATAGAATATTTGTACGCCTTATAATTTGAGTTTATAACATTCTATAACTTAATTATTTTGTTATTTTTGTGTGCAGGTAATAAAACCAGAAAGAACAAGGGTGGGGGGATAATTTCCCCAAACAGCCGATTCTTTCCCCCCTCCCCCGCCGAACATTGGGGCAATCTCCACCAACACTCGCCGGCCAAAAATAGAAAGGGATTTGTAAATCCCTGGATTGGCGCACGGAGGGAGAGGGCTTAAAAAGAGAAGAGGCTGCGTGCACGAGAAGAGGATCTTTCCCCCCTGGTGGGGAACTTCTTCATGGTGGAAGAGGGTGGACACTGTGTGACTCGTGTGCACTGTGCCTGCACCTACCCCCTCATGCGCCTGCAAGCCAAACACCATCAACACTCTCCTCGTCTCTAGCGCACCGCAGCGTGCGCACTGCTCACGCCACCCCGCCAGCGCGCCTACTTCTCTCGTGCGCCTGCCTCCATCCATCTGTAGGGGCATCCCCCGGCGCACCCACAGGCGCACTCCACCTTTGCCTGCTCCGCCCTCTCCAGAACCAGCGCATCCTCCTCCCCGCAGCTCGCACGCCATCTCCCCGCGTGCGGCACCACACACCCCACCGTTCTACCATCCTGTAAGCGGACAACAGGCGTCCTACCGCCCTGCAGCGCCTGCTCCAACCTCTACGAGCAACCACGCGCCATCACCCGCAATTCCCTGCAGGTGATCCTCATCGCACCTGCCCTACCGCGTGCCCCAGCACCCTCCACTTGCGCATCCCTGCAGCGCCTCCGCTCGCTCGCGCTGAAGGCAATATTGCACCCCAACACCCT
The DNA here is from genome assembly GCA_037157565.1 of Thalassia testudinum. Taxonomy (NCBI): domain Eukaryota; kingdom Viridiplantae; phylum Streptophyta; class Magnoliopsida; order Alismatales; family Hydrocharitaceae; genus Thalassia; species Thalassia testudinum. Next base: position 5,408,203 of record JAZHRO010000080.1, read on the forward strand.
CTCGGCGTCCCTGCAATCTGCACACCAGTGTGTGCGCTTTCCTGCCTCCAAGCCCCACAGCCGGCTGTGTCTCTGCCCTGCAGCGCCTGCTCCAACCTCTGCGAGCAACCGCGCGCTCTTCTCGCACAGCGCGTGAGCAACCTCTGCAGCGTCTCCGCGCACCGGCACGCGTGTGCGCCACAGCCGGTCGAACAGCCGCAGCAGCAGCCGCTCTCTTGCTCCACAGGCCGGAGCTCCGGCCACCGCCTCCAGCCACCTCCGTTGCAGCCGCTGCCACTGTCAGAAAACTCTCGACCTCGCCATCCTCTGAAGCCCTGCATCGACCCCAGCGGATCTCTCTCTCTCGCACGAGGAAGAGAGAGAGGAAAAGCTCTGTTTTTATTTGAATTAGAAATTACATTCAATGCCATTGCAGGCAATTTCATTTTTTTATTAATATTATATTCTGGCAGAATTGCATTCACGCACTCACAGTTCTTTTTAATTACATGGTATTAATATTGGCTAGTTTAAACATTGATTTTAGACTTGATTTAAGTACTAATTGTCTATAGTACACATCACATGAAAATTGCATTAATTCATCCTAAATTTATTGAGGATTTCTGTGAGGGAAAACTGCACTTACACCCTTAACCTTTTAGGTTATTACAAACCTACTTTCCTTCACATTTTAAGTCCAATTTGAAAAGGAATTTCGCACTATCCGAAATAACATTAAATAATTAAGTATTGATTGCATCATTGCCTCCCTGTGGACACGACCCGCTCTTCTACGAGTGGTTATTTTCATTATTTTTGATTCGTCGATTTTTCCACCACTTAAATACTATAACGCTAAGCGACAAGTCAACTTACCAGATGTCATTTAATTCTCAAAATACACGAAAACCCATTTTTGTCTGCATGGACCTATTTGTTAGACATTTAAGAACATTTGCCTTTGATTGACCCCTAGAAAATCCTGTGATTATTCTACAATTGAGATATGCTGTTAAAACTACAGTTTTACCCTTGTTTTACTATCTTTCTCTCAGAATGATTAAGCAATGAATTATGGTCCTCTGGCGGTTATGTAGGAGCATTTATTCCTTGATTATGACTAATCAAAGCTAGATATGGCTAATGATGACGTTATCATCATACCCCTATGCCTAACGTTTACTAATCCCTTAGCAGAATCTCATGGAATTAACTCAAATTCTAGACCAAGCCTTTTTATGGTCAATTTTCTGATGTGTGCTTTCTTTTGTAGATTAGGTCAGAATGCTAACAACAGGCCTAGAGGTACTCAAGTACCAGCCAAGATCTGGACCTAACCAGCTTTGGCCTCAGTCTGCCGCGAAGGTTTCTAAGGCCCACAAAAACTGACCTAAGGTTTTTTGAACTCCGCGATTAAAGCACCCATGCTTAAAACATGTTTAGTCCATGTTCAGTTTGCAGTGTGTTTTTCTAAGAGAGAGAGAGAAAAATTTTTGTATTTTTGGAGAGTTTTCTCTCTCTCTTTTTCTTCTTTATTTCTAGCTTCAGATTGGCTTTACAACTTGATCTGTATCGAATTCCTAGTTCCCACCATCAGTCCTCGCAGGGTCCCTGGCTTTCGATGCTTCGAGATAGCACCACCCATGGCAACCCCTAGAACCTTGGCTTTCGACACTTCGAGATAGTGCTGCCCATGGTGTTCTGTAGCTAAATTCAGGCCTTGGCAATCAACATTTCTAGATAATCCCACCCATGGCACTTGAATCAGCACAAGTTGCTTACGTGCCCCCAGTAGGATATTTAAATATCCTAGGAGACAAGCACCAAGGAGACGATATGTTATTGTGCATCTTTGAGGGGAATTTCCCACCTCTCCGTGCCGGGAACTCATCCAAATCAACTTGTGTTGATAAACCGCTCCTAATCTAGGTGACTTTTCAGAATAGAATTAACTGCGTGATTTTGATAATTAAGTGCATTAAACTAGACTGTGTGTGGATTAGGGTGCTTAGGTTACCGAGTCCCGCAAACCAGAGGTCAGTTAAGGAGGCCAAATAATCCTTAAGCCTTAGACTTAATACTTAAGCTTCGTATTTTCCTCAACCTCTTGAGGACTATCCAGATCTTAACGGATACGTGAATTTTTAAGCCTAAAACAAGCCCAAGAGGCTTAAGATCAGCACTCATACTAATCTTCGTATCTCTTAGCACTTTTTGACTTTTATTTCTTTCTTTGATTTGGTCTAGAGCTTAGTAGATTTCATAATCTTTTACTAATGACTAACTCTTTTATTTCAAATTGTTGCTCCTTTTTGACATTTAAATCACCTCCTCTCTTCCTCTCAAGAATTTTTTTCAAAATTTCCTCCCCTTTCTCCAGTTTTTGTTCATTTTCAATTTTCTATTGTTATTATTTTTTATTTTTTGGAATATGTATTTTTTTGTGAGAACCCTTTAGAACTTTGAATTTTTAGTGTTTGCACTTTAACATCCCCCATGCCAAAGTTTTGCAATGTCCTCATTGTAAACCAGAGGGTATGAAATTAGTTTGTGTTCAGGGATTAGAACAGGATAATCGGGTGGGCGAATGGGTCGGGATGACTATTGCATACGATTTTAAGCTCTGGTATGAGTACCAAAGGTGGAGTCGACTGTTCTAAAAACTAAACTCAAAGTGCAATAGACATGAAGTACAAAAAGATAATCAGAAGGATCTTGGGCTTTTGGAATGACGGGTTGTCTCCTGTTAAGCGCTAAATTCAATGCCGTCAGTCGAGTAGAAAATGGTATGGAGAAGGAGTCGTCAAATCAGACGAATTTTGTAGAACAAGCACCTTGATTAATAGCTTGGTTAGTCCAACCAGGTGCTTGTTCAAGTCAACAAGCTAATGATGTAGCCCAATCCCAATCAATCTGGTGGGTTGATAGATGTGAATCAGTAGATATGAAATCCACCATATGTTGTGGAGCTCAAGTATATGTGGAAGTGAAAAGCTAGGGTTTGGCTGAGTTTGGTCAGAGTGGGGATCCTCAAGTGAAAAAGGGTCGGTGGAGGATGTAGGAACCCTATGGGAGTAATCAGAGAAGGATGGGGCATGATTATCAATCTGATCAAAGTCTGAAACCTGATTGAAATGTGGAGGAGAATCATCTGCAACCGGCTCATCGAGAGGAGAATTAGAGTAGAAATTGAGTTCGGTTGCGGGTCAAGGTTGGAAATGGGTTTTGGAAGGCTCTGTATGTGTAGAAGAGGTGGCTTCTTTCAAATCATTGACCTAGTGTCAGAATCAAAGGATGGGTTGTAGTCACTGAGGTCGTAAATTCGTTTGGATTTGTAGTGAGATGCTTTATTTGGTGGATAAAAACTTCATAAGCATTGATGTGCACACATCTAATTAGCATAAAATGTCTATTTATTCTTGTTCCTAGTGTCATGAAGCATCAAGCATTATAAATATTGCATAACATGCATCATCATTCATTTAGGTTAATTTGTATAGTAATTTTCCTTTTTATGGCTAGGGGATCGGATGATATTTATCAAAGCCTAGAATTGAAGATCCAACCATACGGATCTAATCAGGGTGACGATCGAAGTTCAACGACTCTAAGATCGCCCCGATCGGATCTCAGTAGCATCAGATGTAGTTCGAGGAAGATCAGATGCCAAGGGGCAAGGTGGTGCAAATTCATACCTCAGATAACAAATCTAACCACATAGATGGGTTTGGATCGATGATCGCAGCCCAACGGCATAAAAATTGGTTCAATCCGATAATTGTTGCACCACCTACAAAGCAAAGAAGAGGGATGGCAATGATGGTGCCATGTGGCCCCATTACAACCGCCCAACACTGGCTGCAGTACCCTTCTTTTCCTACATGATCAATACTAACTGTTGTATCATCGATCCAACGGCTGAGATTCCATCAAGACGTGCCTCACCTCTCACTAAAGGCAAAGCTCGTAGATCCTCAGCTGTTGGAACTTTATCCAATGGTCGAGGGCTCTCAAGTGTTCAAGGCAAAACGTGACAAAGAAGGGTAGCACAGCGGTTGAGTAATGTTCATGCGAGAAGAGCATGTGGGTTCGACTCTCCCCTCGCCTTCAATTTGCAGTGCACGCAGGCATGGCTAAAATTCGATCGCTTGATCGTGATCGAGCGGTAGCAGAGGTCGTTACATAGCGCTGGATGGGCAACTACCAACACGTGTGCGATGACATGGCTTCTCACGTGAGATTTGATGCATCACGAGAAGAGGTGCTTTGGATTGGATAGCTTTTAAGCCATCTGATCCATTGAACGGATTGCTAATGTTTATCCACATCGTGCGGGCGTGGTGGAAGCACTTCAATGCTTGAAGAGCAACAGCCGCAGACGTGGCGCTTTGAGAGGCGTTGGATCATGATCAAAGGGCCCTCTTGTTTCATGTGTGCTTTAGCGACGTAGGGCTTTAGCAACGGATGCATGTGTTACTAAAGACCCTAATATTAATTTTTAGACTTTGAAATGGCCTTTCTCCCCCTAATTCTTCACCTATAAAAGGGACCCTATGCCCCTCATTCTCATCATCCCTTCCTTCATCTCTCTCCCACTATAAGAGCTAAGAACTTAAGTTCTAAGCTCACTCTAGTGCCCCCAAGCTATAGGAAGCTCCACTAGAGTTAAAAATCAAAATTTTCCACCTCTCACCCCCTTCATAGAGCTCTCGCCAGCCATCCTCTCGCCCCTATTCCAAAAGCGAATCCCATTCCTTGGTTCATCCCGATTTGCCCTATCTTCCATCTTCGCACTCCTTCCTCTACGCATCATTCGTCTGACTCATCCTTTAAGCAATCGTTGAGGAGGATAAATTCTCACCTCGTCATCTTTTTATCGCTTTCTAGAATAGATTTCTAGCTTTCTAGTTGTAGAAATTAATTGTAATGACATTATCTTAGTTATAAAAAGTTGTTCTCTCTTTCTCTATCTCTCTTATTTATGTTACAAGTACATTAGATGTTTATAATCATTGTGAATGTTTCCTTTATAAAAAAATTACAAAAAAATATAGTTGCAGATTTAGAATCGACGTAGTCTCCACGTGTTTGACCTGGGACTCACCAAAGTTTTGATAAAATTATCTGATTGACGAATTTTTACGTAACTACAATGAAGGTGTTTTTAACTCAATCTTTTAGCATACAAAATCTCGCTCATCAAGCATATATTTGTATTAAGATACTTAACTACGGGGTGTATATAATTTAATTTTTTTTTTCAATAATTTATTTTTCTTCCCTCATTTTTCTTACTAAATTAAATACTGCAAATCTTTCTAGGTGAGTGGCACATCCTTCACCCTTTCAAGAGCCACCTCATGAAAATCCTTGGACTAAAGAAGATTTAGAATCGATCTCTTAACCTCTGTGTTTTTGCGGTCTCACATGCCAGCAAGACAATTCTAATGTCTGTGAATTTTGGACACTTAGGTTACTTAGCTCGCAAACTAGAGCGTGGATAGCAAAGCCTTTCACTCTCAAGTCCCTTAAACCATTAGTATCAACCCGTATGATCTGTCAAGACGCAACTCGTCAAATCTAGCCGGACATCCTCAATTGATTAAGATAACTATAGCTGTTAGACCTTATGGCTAAAGATTCTACTAACTCTTTAGTTAACCAACTCTAGGTATCTAGTCTCTTTACTCAACTTGGTGGTAAAAATAGATATTCAAAAATCAGAAGAATCTAACCTATTCTTATTGACCAAAAAAGTTACATTTTAGTTACAAAATTTAATTCTCGTATAAAACTTAATAACATCTTAGTTACTTTGTTTTAGAATAAAAGGTGGGAAAAATAGATCCTATTAGGGTTTTAGACTCTAACTCAAGAAAAAATTTTGTTCAAAATTTGTAAATAAATATGTGTTTTGAAAAGATATTCAAGATAAAGTCCAAAGTAAGGATTCAATGTTCTTACTAATTATACACTATTTACAATTTAAATATTTTTTTTATGATTTCTAACCTTAGAAAGAAAATTAAGCTCTTTAATTACTAATATAAATATTTAAATATGTACTTTTTATTCTTGTTCCGTTCTTCTTTAGAAATTAATGTAATTCCCCTATTTATTATTATTTTTTACTTTTTATGCTTTATCAAAATTTCAATTTTTATGCATGTTTCAAAAATTTATATTTTTTTCAAAAATTTTAAATCTTTATAAATTTTTAGGTATTTTAAAATTTTTCTCATCATTTATCTACCAATACACTTAGAATATAAAGATTTCACTTCACACCCTCCCAAGCCAAAATTTTACAATGTCCTCATTATAAGAAGGGTGAAAGAGATTCTACACTTCACTTAATATAGGGTGACGGAAGGAGTCGTAAAGAGGAGATCAAGGATTTCTGTGCAGACGATTGCAAGTCTGACTTCATTTAGAGTGGTTAGTCAGGCTATGTGAAGAGTAGGAAATAAGGAAGTGGTAGATAAGGTACAGACTTAAGTGTATAGGTAGATGAAAGTGTGGAAAGTAGGAAACAACTATATACAAGAGTGCTAAGTTTTACTCCTTTAGCTAAAAGTGAACCCTAAAGAATTAATGGAGCGTATAACAATCTCCAACAAGACCCAGACATGTGTTTCAAGATAAGGTTTAAGGCATTGACCATTGACTTTGAAGGGTTGATTCTTGTTGGGTTCGGAGATTTCGACAGCTCCATTGTCGAAGACTCTAATGACTTCAAATGGACCTGTCCATTTGGATCTAAGTTTACCAGGGAAGAGTTTCAAACGAGCATCAAAGAGCAATACCTTCTAACCAAATGTGAAAGATTTGCAGGAAATGTGTTTGTCATGAAAGGCTTTCAAATTTTCCTTATACAACTTAGAACTCTCATAGGAATCATGTTGGAGTTCCTCAAGTTCACTAAGTTGCAACCTACGATTATCACCAGCCTTCGCAAGGTCAAGATTATAGGCTTTAATTGCCCAATAGGTCTTGTGTTCGATTTCTATGGGAAGATGGTAGGGTTTCCCATAAACAATTTTGTATGGTGACATGCCTATTGGTGTTTTGTTGACAGTCCTATAAGGCCAAAAAGCCTCATCTAATCAGGAAGACCAATCCTTCCTATAGGGTCAGAATGTCATGTGAAGGATCTTTTTAATCTTCCGGTTAGAGACCTCGGTTTGGCCATTAGTTTGGGGATGATAAGGTGTAGCACTACAATGTGTGACCTCGTATTTTCTAAGTAAATTCCTAAATTGGGCATTATTGACATGGGATTTGCCATCAGAAATGATAGCATGTGGACCCCAAAACAAGAGATGATATGACTCTAAACAAAAGGAATGATAACTCTATGATCATTTGTGGGTGTGCGTACAGCTTCCATCCAATGAGAAACATAATCAACAGCGAGTAAAATGTACTCGAAGCCAGAAGAAGACGGAAAATGACCCATAAAATCTATGCCCCAAATGTCAAAGATTTCACAGATAACAGTCGGGTTTAGAGGCATCAAGTCTTTGCGTGACATGCTACCAAGAGTTTGGAAGTGACTACATGCCTTACAATATGCTTGTGAATCCACAAAAAGTGTGGGTCAATAAAATCGGCACTACAAAACTTTTGCAGGTCTTACGACTAGAAAAATGACCGCCACAAGCCTGGTCATGACAAAAGGAAAGAATAGAGTCAATCTTAGGAGTTGAAACACAACATTTGATGATCTGATCATTGCAAAGTCAAAATAGATAAGGATCTTCCTAGAAATAGTATTTGGCTTCTGATTTGAGTCATGATTTGCGATTCCTATCCCAATCGAGTAGGAATTGATGTGTAACGAAATAATTAACGATGTCAACTTACCAAGGAAAATTGTAAAATATAGTCAAAAGATGTTCATCAGGGAAGTGTTTGGTGATTAGAGGAGATGTCTCTATAATGTCAAAAAGAAGGCGGGAAAGGTGGTTGGCAATGACATTCTATCATCCCACCTTATCACAAATTTCTAGGTCATATTCTTGCAAAAGTAAGATCAATTTGATCAACCTAGGTTTTGTGTCCTTTGATAGAAGGTGTTTAATCGCTAAGTGATTAAAGTACACAATGATTCGAGACCCGAGGATGTAAGATCTAAACTTTTCCAATCCAAATGCTATCGCTAGCAACTCCTCAATAACAGCATAATTCCTTTGTGCATCATTATGTGTTTTTCTAGCATAGTAAATCACTATGGTATTCTTCTTGATTTTCTGACTTAATACAGCTCCTATGTGTAATCAGATGCGTCGCACATGATTTCAAAGGGTAGATTCCAATTAGGAAGTTGCAGAGTAGGATCCTGTGTAACTCTATCTCTCAAATTCTCTAATGTAGATGTACACTCCTTATTCATCTCAAAAACTGTGTTTTTCGTGAGGAGGTTCGTGAGTGGTTAAGCAATCTTCAAAAAATCAAGTATAAATCCTCTATGAAATCCAACATGCCTGAGAAATGATTGGATGCCCTTGATTGAGTCAGGAATTGGTAGATTTGAGATCTAATTGATCTTGGCTTGATCTACTTGGATACCTCGCTCAGATATGAGATGGCCAAGTACAATGTCCTCTGGAACCATAAAATGACTCTTCTTCCAGCTGAGGACAAGATTCACTTTGATACAATGTTTCATGTTCTGCGACAAATTTTCTAAGAAAATATCAAAAGTCTCCCCGAAGATTGAAAAATCATCCATGAATACCTTCATATATTCACCTACCATCTCAGAAAAGATGGCTAACATGAACCTTTGAAAGGTCGCGGGTGCATTACAAAGCCTAAATGGCATCCTTTGGAAAGCAAAGGTTCCAAAAAGGTAGGTGAATGTCGTTTTCTCTTGATCTTCGAGGTGGATCACAACATGATTGTATCCAGAGTAACCATCTAGAAAGTAGAACTTTTTACCAGCAAGTTTCTCAAGGATCTGATCAATGAATGGCAAAGAAAAGTGGTCCTTCTTTGTAATCGTGTTGAGTCTACGATAGTCAATACAAACCCGCCATGAATTTGCAATTCTTGTTGGAATGGTTTCTTCAAATTCGATCTTAATTATGGTGAGTCCTACCTTTTTAGGCACCACTTGAATTGGACTCACCCAAGGTCTATCAGATATAGGATATATAATGTCAGTGTCTAGCCACTTAATGATTTCTTTCTTTACAACCTCCTTAAGATTCGGATTTAGTCGCCACTGTGCTTTGCGGGAAGGTAGTGTGCTACATCTTCAATATAGATGCGATGAGTACAATATTTGGGGCTAATCCCAGTGAGATCGTGTAAAGTTCACCCAATTGCCTTATGATCTCGCAAAATTGCAATCAATTTTGATTCTTGAGATTCAGAAAGATGTGAATTAATGATTACTGGATAAGTTTGATTAGATTCGAGATAAACATATTTAAGTGTTTTAGGCAATGGTTTAAGTTCAATCTTTGGAGTAGGATCAACAACTGAGTCTGGGACAGGATTTTCTACTGCAAAGAGGGATAAAGATGAGTCATGTGATTCAACCTCTGGATCGAGTAGAGATTTAGATAGCAGAATTTCATCCTGAGGATAGACAATATCAAAACAAGGGTCTTCTAATTCTAAGGAACTAGACTTATCCTCAAGAATAGAAATAGATTTCATCTCCTCAATCCACTTGCAATTCAATCCTTGAGAAGCTCTAAATATGTCAAGTTTAAGTGCCTTCTCCCCAAACTTTAATTCCATCTTTCCTGTTTCGCAATCTGTGTTGGCCTTTGTAGTGGCCAAAAGGGGTCTCCTTAAGATAATTGGGGTATCTGTAATGCATTCGGGTACTTCCATATCAAGTACAATAAAATCCATTGGAAAGTAGAAGTCCCGAACTCTAACTATTATATCCTCCAAATTTCCATTTGGTGACTTAGTAGATCTATCCGCTAATTGTAAAGTCACATTGATGGCTTAAGGTTTTCTATCTCAAAGTGTTCTACCAAGAAGGATGGAATAAGTTTAATAGATGCTCCTAAATCAAGGAGGGCTCTATTAAAGCACTGGTCCCAATTATACAGGAAATAAGTGGAGATCCTGGATCTTTCATTTTCAAAGGAAATGTACTTGAGATAATTGAGCTCACATGCTCTCAGAGTACCACAGTGCTTCCTTTCTTCGGCTTACACTTAGGAGTACATAATTCCTTGAGAAATCTTGTGTAAGTCGGAATGTGCTTGATAACATCTAGAAGTGGAAAGTTCATGTGAACCTACTCAAAAATCTTAATCAAATCCTCATCAATGTAACAGGTTGCTTTTGTTTCCTAGATTTCTTCAATGCTTCTGGAAATGGGACTTGGATATCGTGTTCTACTGAGGGATTACCCTGATCATGGGAATCAGTGAGAATAACGGGGTCAGGTGAATCACCACTCACAGGTGTAGAAATAGGAGTTGTTCTAGATGTACTAGGGTCTTGGGATTGTACATGTGGATCTACAGGGTCCCTAGTGGAAGTCCCACAAAGGGTTGTAATAGAGTTAATACCTACATGTGAAGAAGCAGGAGAAGATGTAGATGCTTGATTCTGGAAAGATGGATTTGGTAGTAAAGATTAATTCGTTTCATTTGGAAATGATTGCTGTTGATTCAGATACTCGTATTTGGGAGGTGCAGAGGGTGGGTTTTGATTCTAATTTAAGGGAATTTGATTCACAAGATGAGCTCGACCCTGAGTCAGATGTTGACCTCGTGGGTTAAACCTATGGTTTTGGATATTTCCAGGGTTTGGAACTGGCTGGGTGGAAGGGCCCCTAGCTGATGAGATTCAACTAACTGTGTGATTTGGCCCCTAAGGTCAGTCAATTCTATCGAATATTGTCGTTGGACTTCAGCGAGAGCCTCAGCATTTTGTCGCTGGCTCTCAGTCACAGCTCGCCAAATCTACTCGAGCTGTGTGTCTCTATTTGGCCCTGAGAAGTTCTGCATACTCGGATGAATGGGCCTTGCATTCGATTATTGAAACGAAAACTTAGGCAGGTTTTATCGAGTTTGATTCAGATACGTAGGTCTTTGGGAATGATTAGACCAAGAGAAGTTGGGATGGTTTTGCCATCTGGGATTGTAGGTATTCGAATATGGGTTTGAACTTGTAGTGTATTCTTGAATGGCTCACAAATCATAAGGATATGGCAAATTTTCACCAAAAGAGTGAATGCGGGAAGAGGTAGGAATGATGGGACAAAGGTCCCTCCTTGGGTTGGTGAATGAGTAGGGAGAAAAGCCAAGGAAGAAGGATCTCTAGAATCCAAATTATTCATAGATTCCCTCCTCGCAGGAATTTGCGAAATAGGGAAATGCGTGGGATTCTGCATAGTGAGAAGAGGCGTAAGAGTCTTCATTGCATTTCAAACCTCGTCAAGATGCTTTGCTACGATATCGACTTTATTCAGTTTCTCAGTTATAATCTCTAAATCCTTTGAATTGGATGGATTTGTGATCTCATGAATGCCCTTTTGATGCAGATTTTAATGTGTGTGTGGATTTCCCCTCGTGAATTGTGATATAGATGCATTGTTGATCGAGTTTTCCACCATCCGTTCAAACAGTTCTAAGGTAGATTCTTCGTAACAATTCAAAAAGTTCCCTCCACAAGAGGCATCGACCAGATTGTGAATGCTCTCTTGCAATCCATAATAAAATATATGCATTAGTTACCAATGAGGGATGTCATGATGTGGGCATTTCCTTTGTAATTCATGAAAGTGCTCCCACGCTTCATGAATTTGTTTGCCTTGGTTTTGAGTAAAGGTCGTGATAAGTCACCTAAGGGCATTGGTTCGATCTCTAGGAAAGAATTTCTTTAGGAAAGTAGATTCGAGTTTAGTCCAAGTAGAGATAGGTCATGCAATGGTGCACTACCAATAAACGACTTTGTCTTTTAAACTAAAGGAGAACATTTTCATAAGTAGGATTTCCTGATTTTGATATCAAGGTCTGGTGTAGACCTAGATAGGTTGTGTTAATATGGTGATTTTATCGTTGAAATGCGTATAGTGGTAAACCTAAATCGAGCCTAACCATCTCTTTACAAAATTTTTAACCTGGCCTACTTGATTTTATCTTGGTCACTTTTAGGCCTAGGGTCAAACTCAGGGAAGTGGGATCAGAAGTGAATAAGTTTCTACACCTTTCCTACAACGAATCTCTTCCGTTCGTTTATTAGGTTTTTGGTGTTTTTCTATTTAAGATTTTTTTTCTGATAATTTTTGTCCTTGAGGTACACCCTCAAAATCAGGTTCTTGGCTTTAAGCCAAATTCAGGTTCCAAAACTGGTCTTGCTATTCGCAAGACTAAGTACCTGCAAGTCAATGATCATCTTTTCTCTTTTGTATATATATATATTTTATCTTATTAATGGCAAGAAAAGAGAAATAGAAATAAGGTAAATATAGTATATATATATGCATATATTATATATGTATATAGGGGTGGGGGTGGAGGTGGAGATGGCGTATAGCACGGTGTCGAGTCGGTCATCGTCTAGGAAGACGCAACCAACAGGACGAAGTGCCGCGTGGAGTGTAGGATGGATGGTGGAAGATGTGTGCGGAAACGCTTTCTGTACGCGTGTATCGGGGAATATCAGCAACTAGTGCAGATATTCCCGCGATACAACTTATGGTAAGTGACATGAAAAAATATATATATATATATGTAAATATATATCTATATGTAAATATATATATGGTTATAAATATATAGGTATATATTTAGTTATATGTGTGTATATATATATATATGTATATGTATGTATATATAACTATATAGATGTATATATATATATGTATATAAATATATATATTGATATATGTATATAGATATATGTAGATAGATATGTGTATATATATGTATATATATATATATGTATCCATACTTATACTTAGTTATATAGGTAATAATATATATATATAGATATATATATATATATATATATATATTTATATAGGTATATAAATATATGTATATATGTAAATATATATGTGTATGTATCTATATATATAAGTATATATATATTTATATTTATATATATGTATGTATGTATACTAATACTTAGTTATATAAGTACTAATATATGTATAGATATATGTATATATATATATGCATATAAATATAAATATATATAAATATATATGTATATATATATATAAGTATATAGTAGTGTATAAGTGAGTGGGTGTGTGTGTACGAGAGTGTGTGTGTGCGTGTATCTGTCTGCAGGAGTGAGAGAGTGCTGTGAGAGAGAGAGAGAGCTCGTCTGCTGGAGTGAAGGAACACAGAGAGATAAGTCGTCCGCAGCCCCCAAGCATCGTCTGATGCCATGCACATGCACAAGCACGTAGGAGCGCGAAGACGTGTGCGTACGCAGGAGGGAGCGGGCGTGGGAGGAACCGTAGCGCACTACGCTGCGTTGTGAGGCGGGTGCAGGCGCGAAGAAGCGGGCGAAGACGTGGGCTCTGAAGCGGGGGGCGTACGCGAGAGCGATAGCTGGAGCGGGTGCGGGGAGAGACACGGGCGCGGGCTGGGGCCAGTAACAGCGTGGAGAGAGAGCGCCGGGTGACCGGATAAGTGAGAAACTTACCGGTCACCACACTGTAGCCACAGTGTCACGTTCTCTAGCGTGAACAGTGGCTACAGTGCACACTCGGCTCGCGCGACCGCCTGCACCCGGTTCCATGAGTGCGGGTAGTGTGGAGCGGCTGGCGCACACGCTGAAGAGGTTGCGTCGGCTACTGGCTTGCGCGGAGAAGCTTCACGACAGGGCACGCGGAGAGGGGACGAGGGCGACCTGCTGGCGTGCGCAAAGAGACCTGCGCCGGCTGCTGGCGTGCGCGGTGGCCTGCGTGCGCGGAAGAGGAGTCCAGTGCCGTGCTGCTGTTGTGCTTGAGCTTCAAAGCTCGGCTCTGTGGCAATGGCGGAGATGCTTGAAATGACAATTCAGATAAGAGAACCACCATGCCCACCGGCTCTTTGATGAGCTAGGCGGTTGTGGGACTCACAGTGGTGGTTGTGCACCATTGTGAGCGACTCTTGCCCGCAGTGTGGCTCTTCAGGAAGAAGAGAGGCTGCGTATGGAGGGGAGAGGGGAGGAGACGGCCTGGAGAAGAAGCTGTTGTGGTGTTTTTTTTGTGTGGACCAGGCTCTCTTGCAAAGAAGCAAGTCGTGCCCTTTTAAAGAGGAAGAAGGCATGCACAGCCATGCCCTAGCTATGCATGGCTGTGCAAGCGACTACAAGGCAAGCTGTTGTGTAGAGCATGGCGTGAAGAAGATCAAGCCATGCCTTGCAGCTGTGGAGAAGAAAGTCAAAATCAAATAGAAATAAAAAATAAAGATGGAAATTTTGCGAGGCAGCACTGGAAGAATTTTTCAATTACAAGGCCATTTATTTCACTCTCCACCCCTCTCAAATAAATGAATGCATGCGTGTATTTTCACAAATGCGACTATGGTTGCCTATTATGCACTAGTAATGCTAGGAAATAGCACAAGATGGCACAATTGTTGGTGTATTTTTGCTGTGCAATCAAGGTCCAAGAGTTTGGGATAGGTTTTTAAGGTCTTCGATGTGTTGAAATGGATCCTCGGATGCATAACGATGGAAGTTGGGATTAGACCTATAATGTTTGGCTTAAGCTTTGGGTCTTTTTCCCCAACAAGAATCCTAACACTAGGCTCTACTTGGGCATTGGATGGATTGCAATAGTCATAGAGTAGAGGCCTAGGTAAAGGATGATGTGGAGGAAAATCAGTTGGATGAGGACCCTTAGGTCGAGGACAAGGATGAGCCTGAAGGTCCTAAAGAGCAATCGTCAACAGATTTATTTGACAATTTTGCTCTAGCATGTACAAATTCTGGCTTAGGAGCGCCTCATGGATATCAAAAGGTAGCATCTCCCCCTAACCAGAAGAAGAGATCTCGGGATTCAGGTTTTGCGATTGATCCATAGAATCAAACATAGAAAATGCAGAAAAAGCAGAAGGGAAAATAGGTTACTTTAGTGCAATCGGCCTCGGTTGACCTATCAAAGGAGATACAAGAGGCGGTTTCAGAGATTGCCTCCCATGCATAAACTACAAAAAATGTGTAAAGGCACACTTACACCACTGCGAAAAACAACGGCAAAGAAAAACCTGTAAATAGCGCAAAAAGCGGGTTTTATTCTTTTCAAATGAAAAGAAGACCTAGAATATGCATAAAATATAGAGACGCAAAGAAGTAATATATCAATCCAAATATGTGTCCTATACATGTCTACGTATGTGCATATCCTAGAAGCTCAAAGGTCTAAGGTCTAGGATCAAAACTACTCACTACTGGCTCCTCAGGGCTTAAGTAGTGAGACAAGCTTGCTGATCTTCAACTAAAGCCCTAAGAGGTGCAAAGAGGAGAGATTGAAGCAAGACTCGTGAGACTCTAGTGATCAAACTGTGTGCGTGATAGCATGCAACAGACGTAAGTGATAAAAACCCGTATGTAATCTACAAATAGGATATATGTCATGAGTTTTTAAAATTCCTCTTTTTAGTTAATCTTTTTCAAATGATAGAAAAAAGTAAATGTGATCATTTTTTAGATCTTTTCAAACAAGAATATGATCTTTCTTATTAATCCACGACAAGGATCTACCTAGGTTTTTCGCGTGTTTTTCGCACTGATGCAAGATCAAAAATATTCCTGAGTCAGATCGGTAGCTATTAGTAAGTATATGTACTTCTAAGAGTGTAAGCCTAGTGGTATGCTATTGCTAGTCAGAAAAGTATGTCTTTTTGGTATTTTTATATTTCTAATTAAATGCAACAAACAACCTAACTAAAGACTAAGGAAAGAAATACTCACAATGGCATATACAACGAATAAGAGAGAAAATACAAAATAGAAAAACCAACCTTCCTCTTGAGAATACCTATGAAGATATCCCTGCAAGAAGACAAAAACAAAACAAAACAAAAACAAACTAGTTAGAAATGAAATATGTACAAAACAAATAATTAATATGATAATGGCAAATATAATTACCAAGTAACCTCCCCGACAACGGTGCCATTAAAATGATTGTTTAATTCTCAACATAGTTAATTAAGGTTATTAGTCTTAATTAATCGCATAAAAAATGGACTTAGGCTAACTTGATTTGTTAAATCATTGTCATTGATTGTAGTATAGGATCAAGCTAACCTAATATTTTAGATTTTAATTCATTTAACTAATTGTGTCTAGGACATTCACTGGGACAATTAAACTTAATCAATTCACCATTTTAATTCTAAAGCATAATATTACCAATTACTCAATTAATTAGATCAATAATTATAATATATGTTAAGCACATGAATAATTGCATATAGAATTGAACATGAAATTATGCAACTACTCCATTAATAAAAGACTTGTACACGAAAGATTTTACAGCGAATAGCAAAAGGAAAGAAATGTTTATTACAAGTGTTACAAAATATAAAGGCATAAAAAGAATGTTTACATGAATACAAATGCCTTTATTACATTAAACTCATCAAACACTTAATCAACTCTTGATTCTTTAGCTCAACCTTCTCTTCTCTTATCATTTCTCACTTATCAGAAGTCTCTTTTTAAAATCAAAGGACTTAAATGTTAAAATTAGACTTCTGATTATAATTTAGATGTCTCTTTTCTTTAAGTCACTCTTCACTTAGATCATTTTTTCTCTATTTGTGCATCTCTCTCTCTTCGCTCTTACCGTGTGCAACCATCCACACTTAACTAATTTTTAACCCTTAACCCACTTTTGACACTTAAACCAAAATTATTTACGGGTGGATTGAGTTCATTTCGCAGGATCAACGGTCCATGAGGATCAGATTTGGCCACTACTAGGAACCCAACCCTAATTTAATTAGGGTGGATTTTAGTCCTTTTAGCTTTTTGCACAGTAATGGGTCCAACCAGGCCCACAAATTTCTCACGCCCACTCGAGCCCCCACGCACACAAGCGTGCACACACTTGCATACATGTGCATAGCACACGCTCAAAGAATGATCAGAGGTGATATAGGTTAATTCGCGCCCAGTGCTTGACGACTGAAGCGCTGAGTGATGAAAAAACTTAAATATGTGTGCGGTGCGCTTTCACCTACTTATGTGGGATAAAACACAGCTGGTTCTCCTCCGCTACTTCGTTCTTGGTCAGATCGTAGAATAAGGATTCTCGCCAGCTCTGGTCATCAAATCGAGCAATCAAGGGCTCGATCGAAAGCTGTTGATCTTAGTTACATGATTTTATCATGAATTTGGTGCTTGGATAATAATTGATCCATGCATTCAAGGCATGAAATGGCATTGTTGCCATGTCCTGTAATGTGCTTCAGAAGAGGAAATTCAGGTCAATTGACTTGCATAAGAGATAGTACCCTCAATTGAGGGCTTTGGAAAGCTTCATAAGAGCATTCCGCATCAAATAGAGGAAGAAAGGAGTAAGGAAGAGCTTCAGAAAGATCAGAAGCTTCAGGACATCATTGTTGAATCACAGCACACTAATTTTAGATTTGAATCAACTAAACAAGTAGTTAAGATCCTTATCTAACAATATAGATTGATTTAAAATGTCAAATAGAACTGATTTAGGCAATGATTGGCTTCAAATCTCGACAAAAGTTCCTAGAATAGTTTTGGGATCCAGTTTGAACCCAAACTATGAAGGTAATTGAATTCACACTAAACCACAGTAAATCTCACTCTAATTGGACATCATAATCAGCCTAGGAACTCAAAACATCCCTTAAATCTTCCAAGATCTAAAACCTAACTAACAAACCTAGGTTGATTGATGTAAACATGTTTACATTGCATAAGATGTCTATTTATGCATGTTCTTAAGCATAAAATTTCATTGCATACTACAAATATTGCATAGCATGCATCATCTTGCATTTAGATTAGTTTGAATAAAATGAAGGTTAATTGTCTCCTTTTATGTTCAAGGACAGGGAAAAATTTTTATTGGGGCCTCAGATCTAAGATCCAACCGTACAGATGTGATCAGGGCGACGATTGGAGTTTAACGACTCCAAGATCGCCCTAATCAGACATCTGTAGCATCAGATAGAGACCGGGGAACCCTAAAAGATAAAGGGCCAAGATAGTGTGAATCCGCACTTCAAATGACAAATCTGACCACACGGATGGATTCGAATCGATGATCGTAGCCTAACGATGTGAAAATCGACTCAATCCGACAACCATGGCACCATCTACATCATCTAGAAGATGGACGGCCAAGATGGCACCATGTGGCACCATCTCGGCCGCCTAATCTACCGCCCTCAACTTCTGAAGACACTAGCAACCACAAATCTCCGTTGTTGGATCAAGATCCAACGGCTGAGATTGCATCCCAACCGGCACACCCATCCTCTGAAGCCGCACCTGAAGAGCTGCCTTGATCATTGGATCTCAATCCAATGGTCCTGATCATGTGCGCACGAATTCATCTCCGTGACACAAGCACCACTGTAGTGTAGTGGGTGAACGTGTTTGTGCGACGCAGCGGCGCGCGTTCAATTCCTCATGAGTGATTGCTGGGGCACGGGCGAGCGAGCTTTGCAACTGCTCGATCATGATCGAGCGACTGCGGGCACTCAATAGCAGCCATGCGCTATTGCACACTCGCGCGTATGCGAGATCATACGCACGAGCGCACGATGAGGAGGTGGGCGAGGGCACATCTCAGCCATTCGATCTCATGATAGAACGACCGAGAATCGAAGGATGTGAGCGTGCGTTAGAAGTGTGGGAGGCGAGCGGGTGGTGTACGTCGCCCACGATGGGGCTTTAGCGACGGTTTTATCTGTCACTAAAGACCCCTAATTTAATGTTTTGAGATTAAAAAGGCCAAATTGCCCTCATTCCTTGCAACTATAAAAGGCGACCTCCTCCATAAGAAATCATCATCCCTTCCTTCTCTCCTCTACCTCTCCAAAGCTCAAGAGAAGCTTGTCCCACACCCGGGATGCTCCTCGCGAGATAAAGTCAAATTTTCGCTCTCATTTTGGAAGCGGATCTTACGATGACGATGACGTGCTGCCTCATTCTCATTCCTCCTGCCTCGACCTCCTTCTTCTCGCTCCTTCCTCCTTCGTCTAAGCGATGTCTCGCCCGGCTCGTCCTCCAAGCAATCGTCGAGGAGGATAACTTCTCTCTCCCATTCTTCTTTACAGCTTTCTAGAGTAGAATTTTCTTACTTTCTAGTGTAGCTAATTTCTCATTTTCTAGTGTAATTCTTCTCTAGCTTTATTATGTAAGCATTTCGAATTATTGAATGCTTGTTTTCTCTCTCTCTTTTATTCTGATTGTTAATATGGCTTCATTGTAATTACATCACTTCACTTTTCAACAAAAATTCTAAAAAAATATAATTACGAATATAGATCGACGAAGCCTCCCTGAGTTCGACCCGGGATTTCTATTCCAGTATAAATTTTATTTGTTGAACAGTAGTTCTTCGCTTTCAGACTACGACGATAGGTTTTTTAAAACCAAACACGTTACCATAGCAACTCGTAACTTTAACATTTTGGCGCCATTGCCGGGGTGGCAATGATTTCTGATCTTCTTTTCGCATTTCATGCACTTTATTGTTTTCTAACTTACTTTCTCTTGCGTCTATTGTTTTGCAGAGACCTCCATCAGGGAATCATCAAGCTGTAGACTAGAGTAAAGTGTAGTTGAATACAACTGTAAGTGCTCCCCATTCTTCCCCCTCCATAGATTTCATTTGCCACATTAAATCCAAATTCCAATTAACCTAGGTGTTTGCATAAATCCTAGGAATAGTTTGGTTGTTTGGATTCTCACTCACATTCATTCCACCCTCGTTTATAAAAACCAACAAAAAGATAATCTTGTGGGGCAATTTTTAACAAACACACAACGTACACCTACATTCAAGGCACTTAGCCTAATTGATTTGTTTCTACTCAACCGGGTTTTGATCTGTGGAATCGGTACACACAAAACAATGCATAAAAGAGTAGAAATCATTCTAGGTTAACCATCTTTGTGTGCCTAACTTAGTGGTGCATTTGTGGCCAGTTGTTTGAGTTGTTTGGGTCGCACCACTCTACTTAAAATCAACTCATCAAGTAGCTCCTCCTTAGGGTTTTCAATCTAGGTCTATTCCAGGCACTCCACTTTCTTTATGGTTTTAAAGGAAAGCAATCTTCACCTGTGTTTGACAACCTGGTTTGCTTCGAAACTTGATTTTAATCAACCTAATTTGAAACCCTAAAAGCTACTTAAGTAAGATTTGAACATTAAAATCCACGCATCACAAATAATCTTGCTTGAAAACCCTGGTTGTGCATGCACTTACACAATTCTAAATCAATCATTAAGGGCACAACCCATTTTAAGGGCCCATCACATTCCATAAGCACCACAATCCCAGACCTTAATAAAATTGAGTAGACGTTGGCCTTAAGGTCTGATTCGCTTTTCAGGGCCTAGTCTGAGATTGTCTTTGATTAACCTACTTGTACTGATTAATTTGATGTCTAGCTAGGGGAGTAGAGTCAAACGACCGTAGCTAGGGGGTACACTAAGAACCAGAGGCGAAAGTCGAAAGAACCTTCTCCCCAATCCCTCCTTCTAACTGGTTGGATTGAGCAGACGCAAGTAGAGTAAAGCATTTACAATCTTAAGGCAGGTTTTGGGAGTCAGTAGATCCTTACGCTACCCCACTTAAGGACAACCTTGTTTTGTTGTACTGCAGGGTCCCTATCCCCAGTCCTTTTGACCTTCTCCTAATTTATGCTGGGAAGATGGTCATTGAATCCCCTGTTGGAAGGACCACTAGAGTATTCTAGGAGGTGCAAATTGGATTTTGGTCAAATTGATCCCATGGCGGACCAACAGCCTCCTCTGTATGGAGATTCACAGGAAGAATTCCGAATGCAATTGGAACAAATGCAGAGAATGCAGAATGAAGGGCACTCAGCCCTTGAAGAATTTTTATGATCCTTCAAATTACGAGGAATGTCCCGGCGTCCAGATTCTAGTCGGTGACGTAGAAATCAAGCCCCAGGTGTTAAGCTTGATCAAACATTATCATGGGCTTGGCTCCGAAGATCCGTTTTAGCACTTGGAGGACTTGACCACTTTGGTCCAGACCACCAAGGCACGAAACATAAACGTGGAGCAAATGATCATGAGGCCCTTCCCCCACTCTCTTAGGGATAAGGCTGAGCATTGGTACAGGACAATAGGAAGACCAATTGCAACTTGGAATGAGTTGAAATCGGCCTTTTTGAAGAAATTCTTCCTAGTTGGACGTACCAATGCCTTGAGATGGGCAATCACTACCTTTACCCAGCGGCCGGGGGAGCAGTTTCATGTGGCCTGGGAGCGATTCTAGGACCTATTGTAGAGGTGTCCATACCACGAGGTGCTGAAATGGCAACTTGGGCAGATCTTCTATCATGGGTTAACTAAGCAACTCATAAATCATGTGGATGCTTCTTGCAGAGGCAATTTCCTCAATAAAGACGCAGATAGTGCACACGATTTATTTGAGGAAATGAGCAAGAATTTAATCAATCATGCCTCCATGGATACATTTAACCGGTCCCAGCAGCCCAGATCAAAGGTCAATGAAGTCCATGACTCTCATTCATTTCATATGGAATTGATTTGTAACAAACTAGACAAGGTGGACTTGGTTGCTAAGAGAATGGAAAGTGGATGGCTAGAAATTCTATGAATAATTCTCAATCCACTCAATCCCAAAATTCGGGATTCCATTCTTTAGGAGTTCCTTCTGGACAGGTGTTCGTGAATCAACTTGATGCGGTTCAACCTGTGAGTCAGTATTTTTCGGAACCCCACGAGTTCCAAATTGGGGCCTTTGATCCTAGTTTTTCTGATCCTTCCCTTTCTTTCTCTCCATCCTCACCATATGAGGATGTCTGTGCTATACAAAAGAATGTTAGAACCAACCCCTACTCTAATGCTTATAATCCGGATTGGAGAAACCACCCTAACTTCTCTTGGATAAACCTAGGGCAACAGACCCAATTCCGACCCAGCAACTATGCTCCGCAACGACCAATGGGTCAGGGTCATGTATATACTCATTTGCCTCCAAATCAGGTCAATCAGCCAGCTTGGAATGCCCGTCAACCCGTAGGGCAGGCTAATTTGAACTGACAAATGGTAGAGATGCAAGGATCCATGCTCCAACTCATGTAGAAAATGAAAACCTCTCTGGACAACTTACAGTCCAAGCTCATTGCTAACTCTCGTCAACCCAGATCTCTACCATCCCAACCCATACCCAACCCACGAAGTATTCTGAATCCAGGCAACCAAGCCCATGGGTACGAAAATCAGAGGGACCTACACGCACATGCTCAGGTGGTTGAGCCGGGTCCCTCCTCCTCTTCTTCTTCTTCTTCTTATGCAAATCAACAATTTCTAGCTAATCAAGCCCCTCCAATCTTTCCTAACCCTCCCCAAGACCCAAACTCTTATGCATATGCAAATTCTATCACCTTGAGGAGTGGTAAGCAGACTTAGGAACCACAACTACACTGTTCTGATCTATTGAATCCTGAAGAACCTGAGGAGAGAGAGGAGAATTCTGGAGGAGAAAGCAAGGCTCAGGAACCTGATTCCAAAGATCTGACTCATGTTCCTTTTCCTGAAGCCTTGATCAAATCAAAGAAGAAGAAGTCTGTTGATAGCAACGAGGAGCTTCTGAATCTATTTAAGAATGTTGAGATCAATATCCCGCTCCTCGATGCTATCAAGCACATACCGACTTATGTGAGATTTTTAAAGGATTTATGTACACAAAAGCGTAAGTTGAGAGAATCTGTTCCGAGGAAGGTGGTACTCTCCAAGTAGGCTAGTTCTGTTATCCTGCACCACCTCCCTCAGACAAAGAGAGATCCAGGTGCTCCGTTAATTTCTTGTGTCATCGGAGATTACACATTTGATAGAGCACTTTTGGATCTGGGTGCATCCATCAACCTAATTCCAACTTCTCTTTATGAGAAGTTTGAATTAGGTGAACTTCGGCCAACTTCAGTAATGCTACAGTTAGTGGACCACTCGGTCACAAATCCACGAGGCATTATTGAAGATGTTATAGTTAAGGTCAATGATTTCTATTTTCCCGTGGATTTCCTTGTCCTAGACATAGATGTACCTAAAAATCTGAGGAACACGCCCATCATTCTGGGGCATCCGTTCCTGGCTACCGCTAAGGCCAACATTAATTGTGAAAGCGGTAGCATGGAAATCACCTTTGGGGATCAATGAATGAAATTGGATATTTTTAAGGCGATTAATAAATTTGAGGATTATGGATTTATTGAGGAACTTGAAGAGGATAATGAAAACATTGAAAGTTGTTTGATGGTTTCTTCAATTGAAAGTTCCTCCTTTGATGACGAATTCAACCCACAACCCTCTATGGCAGACCTTCCATCTTCTGAAGAGGTTATTGATTTTGTTCACTCACAACCTATTCCTCTTGTTGAGTCTTCAGCATCTTCCTTACCATCAATCATCAACCCACCCCAGCTTAAACTGAAACCATTGCCTGAGAATTTGAAATATCAATTTTTAGGACCTCAGAAGATGCTCCCTGTCGTTATCAGTGCTAAATTAACAAAGGAGCAAGAGATTAAATTGATCAAGGTCCTGAAGGAACACAAGGAGGCAATTGGTTGGACCATTCATGACCTCAGGGGGATCGAGCCATCTTACTGCAATCATAGAATATTTTTGGAAGATGGATCCCGCCCTTCTTGCCAGATGTAGAGGAGATTAGATCCAAATATGCAAGAAGTGGTCAAAAAGGAAATCATCAAGTGGCTCGATGCAGGAATTATTTATCCAATCTCTGATAGTCCCTGGGTAAGTCCTATGTAGATTGTTCCGAAGAAAGTCGGGATTACCGTTGTGACTAACGAGAGAGGAGAATCTGTCACAACTCGTTCAGCTTCCTCTTGGAGGGTTTGTATTGATTATAGGAAGCTGAACATAGCCACTAAAAAGGATCATTTTCCCCTTCCTTTCATCGATCAAATCTTGGAGAGACTAGTTAGGCAGAAGTATTTCTAGGCTTGATGGCTCCTCGAGATACAACCATGTTCCTATCCATCCCAAGGATCAGGAAAAAGCTACTTTCACCTGTCCTTACGGAACCTTTGCTTTCCGTAGGATGCCTTTTGGTTTATGCAATGCACCTGCGACTTTTCAAAGGTGTATGTTAGCCATATTCTCTGACATGGTGGGAGAGTTTATGGAAGTCTTCATGGACGATTTCTCTACTTTAGGAGAATTGTTTGACTCTTGTTTGGCTAATCTGGAAATGATTTTTAAGCGATGTATCAAAACACGATTGGTCCTTAGCTGGGAAAAGAGTTATTTCATGACCCAAGAAGGCATCGTCTTGGGTCATGCAATCTCTAAACGAGGAATCGAAGTGGATAAAGCTAAGGTTGATGCTATCACTAAACTTCCTCCTCCTACATCTGTTAAAAAAATCCGATCATTTCTTGGTCATGTGGGATTCTATCGAAGATTCATCAAGGATTTCTCGAAGGTTGCTCATCCCTTGAGCAATCTTCTTGCCAAAGAAACGTCGTTTGTTTTCAACGAATCATGCCGAAAGGCATTTGATTTCCTAAAAATGGCAGTCACCTGTGCTCTAGTGTTGCAACCACCAATTTGGATAGCGCCTTTTGAGATCCTGACCGACACTTCTGATTACGTGGTCGGGGCTGTTGGGTCAGAAAATTGATAGAAAGCCCTCTGTCATCTACTATGCTAGTAAAACTCTGAATGAAGCCTAGAGGAATTACACTGTTACTGAAAAGGAATTACTAGCTGTAGTGTTCGCTTTGGAAAAATTCAAGGCTTATCCCTTATGGTCTCATGTTATCATCTATACCGACCACTCGGCCTTGAGACATCTATTGGCCAAAAAGGATGCCAAACCCCAGCTTATTCATTGGATTCTTCTACTTAAAGAATTTGATCTTGAAATTACAGATACAATTGGGGTACAAAATGTGGTGGCGGATCATTTGTCGAGAGTCTTAGGTGATTCTTCTCATCTGGACATTCCGATTGCTGACACTTTTCTGGACGAAGCTATCCTTACAGTTTCAGGTGTCCAAACCCCATGGTTTGCTAACATTGTTAACTATTTGGCCGTTAGTCAAATCCCCCAGGATTGGACTAAGCAACAACAGGATAGACTCAAATCTGAGGCCAAATACTACTTATGGGAGGACCCTGAACTGTACCGCATTGACTCCGATTAGATTATTCGCCGATGTGTACCGAAGAATGAATTCAACAGTATTCTCGAGTTCTGCCATGCATCTGCGTGTGGTGGACATTTCTCTGGGAAAAAGATGGCTGCAAAAAACTTGCAATCTGGCTTCTATTGGCTGTCTTTATTTAAGGATGCCCAGGATTTCTCAAGGTCATGTTCTCGATGTCAGGCACTCGGGAGCATAACTAAGAGAGATATGCTGCCCCTAAACCCAATTCTTCCTATCGAAATTTTCGATGTTTGGGGCATCGATTTCATGGGATCCTTTCTCCCTTCATTTGGACATCAGTACATTCTTGTTGCTGTTGATTATGTGTCCAAATGGATTGAGGCAATTCCCACCCGAACCAATGACCACAAGGTGGTCATCGATTTTGTCAAGAAAAACATCTTCAGTAGGTTTGGGATTCCGAGAGCCATCATCAGTGATGGTGGCACTCATTTTTCTAATGGCCAATTCTGAAATTTGTTGGCCAAATACGGGGTTAATCACCGAATTTCCACACCTTCCCATCCCCAGACGAATGGACAAGCTGAGATAACATTCTGCAAAAAATGGTTAGGCATGATCACAAGGATTGGACTCAAAAGTTTGAGGATGCTCTTTGGGCCTACCGTATGGTGTATAAAACGCCCATTAGTATGTCTCCATTTCGTTTGGTGTATGGAAAGCTGTGCCATCTACCCATAGAGATTGAACACAGGACATTCTAGGCAATTAAACAATGCAATTTAGATATGAATTTAGCTAGGAAGACCAAGAAACTCCAACTATCTGAGTTCATGGAGCTTAGAAATGATGCATACAAGAATGAGAAGATCTACAAGGCTCAGACCAAAGCTCTACATGATCAATTGATTTCCCGCAAGAGCTTTGAGCCAAACCAGAAAGTCTGGTTATTTGATTCTAGACTTAAGCTCTTTCCTGGCAAACTTAGATCTAAATGGAATGACCCATTCATAATTGACTAGATTTTTCCAAATGGAGCCATTCAGATTTCTGACCCAAAGATAGGTAACACATTTAAAGTCAACCGTCAATGTCTGAAGCCTGTTATTGACCGTACTCTTCTAGAACCCATCTCAAACACTATTGCTCTAGCTGTTTTGTGACTTCTTTGGCTGGACTTCGCCTAGCTGACGGCATTAAACTTAGTAGTTGTACATATGACACAAAGCTGACATGAGCTTCATATTCAGGTGACATCTTTCATACTCTACCCTTTCTTTCATGTCTCTTTCACAATGTGGACATTGCATCAGCTAGGCAAGAGTGGTGGATTCATTAGAATCATTTGGTCAGCTTTGTGAAATTCATGTAAATTGTTTTTCTCTTCTTATTTATAAAAAAAAAAGAAAAGAAAAATTGAATTAGGAAGGAATAGTTGGACATTAGGACTTTTCAATCTTAGGAAATATTACATTAGGATCTGAACACAAAGACCCTTCAGGTCTTTGGACTTAATTAGCCCGTGTATCCACTAAAATGTGGATTTGTTTTTCAAGTCCTCGACATCTTAATTCTATTATAATTGGAGAAAATAAGTTTGGGTGATAAGTACACGACTTATCAATCCACCCTATGATTTGAGGGAACTTGGAGTTTTAAGCATCTACACACTTTCTTTGCAATGACTCATTGTTCGGTGATTTTAGCGGAAATTGGGTAGCTAATGAACCTTCTAGGGTGATATGGCTGGCAAGTTATCGTGGGTAATAGTCCATAGGTAGGTTGTCCAGAGCCTAGTCACTGGACCATTCTCTTTTTGCTACCTTTATGTAAATCTTGGACCAGGGAAGACACCTACTTAAAAAAAAAAGTCAAAAAGAAAAGAAAAGTAGAAAAGAAGAAAATAAAAGAAATAAGCCACACTTCGCCACACGAGTATGGCTGGCAAGTTGTCGGTGGTAGCAGCTCATCGACCGGTTGTCTAGAACCCAGCTCAATAAATGCACTAAAAATTCCTAAAACACTTAGGAAGAAGCAGAGAAGTAGAATAAACCGGGGAGATATACACTAGATTCACCCTTTTGTTGACCCTGTAAAAATAAAAGTAGGGAGAAAGCTACCGGTTGTAAAGATACACCTTTAGGCAGAATTCTCTTTTTAAGGTCACCTAGAGGCGTAGAAATCCGAAGTCCCCCATCAATGCCTCGATATCCCATCTATTTACATCAAAAATTTCAAATACTTTGGGCTCTATTTTCCCATGATTCCAACACTTAACTATAATTAAGGGCTTAACTAATTACATAGATGTCATTAAATATTTCAAACCCTTATAGGTAGCAATAAGGAGAGCCAACAACATTAGCGAGGTTGTTAAGCCCTCTTTGTCATGCCCCAAAGCCTAGACTCCTAAATGAAGGTCGAGGTTCCGAGGGTGGCAACAAGAAAGGCGCTGGTTTATTTAATTCAAGTTGCACAAAACAAAGTCGAGCTACCAAAAGTTCCACCTATTAACAAAATGGAAGAAAATAACAAGAGAATGGCACACTAAACATGCACCAAGTAGGTATATACAACAAAAATTTATAATAATACCGAAGTGTAACCGTTACCTACCAAATGACACTTGCACGATAATACCGAAGTGTATGAACCAAGTAGGTATATACTCAAGGAAACCTTGCGCGAAAACACTGCGCAATAGCAACACCTGAAATTAGGTCAAAAATAGGGGTGAGCCAAACAACTATTATATTTGAACAAAAAATAGGTTAGTATACAATTTCACTAGCCAGCTAGATCTCTACCTAACTCAAAACCTAAGGTTTCAACCTTACCCCAGTTGAACCTGACCAACCACCATGGTCCAAGCCCATTAGTCGTTCACCTTAATTAATCCAACACATTCTAATGTAACTATCTAACAATTCAAGATCCTAGCACTTGTCATTACGATTCCTAGAGTGACTAAATCAAGCTTTCACATCGAAGGAGATCTTGATGTACCTTCTCCAATGGTACAGTTGTACCATAACCCCTCCTTGGCCTTCAGAGAGATTAAAGCACTCATGTCCATCAGACAAGAATACCTGTTTCGGTCGTTAGAACATTGACTATACATAAAGTCTCTGGAGGCTATTTCACACGACATTCCTAAGTACCTGATCCAAATGATTCGGCGGGAGAAACTTCCCTCTACCCATGATCCCCAGAAGCTGTTCCACTCAAGATCCCACATCTCTCACTTATGGAGATCCCTGGAAATTGTTTCACCCAAGATTTGCACGATCCTCACCACTTGAGAATCCCTAAAAACTATTCCACTCAAAATCCCTTGAGTCACGAACCTGAGATCCTTGGAAACGGTTCCACTCAAGATCTTTGGGCACCTCTCATTGACATAGATTCAAGACACCCCTAATGCCTCATCTCCATGATGGCACCTAGTGATGTGTCGTAGTATAGCCAAAATCGCTTTGAAAACAAATGAAAGTTTATTACTTGAAAAATATGAATCCAAGGTCGAACACAGGGAGCAAATTGGGATTTATAAACCAAGAACACAACTTTCAACTTTATAAAATGCAATGACCAAAGTTATGAAGCAAAAATGATATCAATGTGTATAAAAGCTCAAAAATATAAAGATGGACGTCTGATGTAAAAATCAGATGTCTTAAATGCCCAATGCAACAGTGCTTCTTTTTTTATTTTTTCTCTTTTTCTCTCTGTCTCCAGCTTCTTCTTTCTTCTTCTGTCTTCTCTGATTCTTCTTATTCTCTGATTCATCTCTGAACTTTTCTTCTTCTTTCTCTTCTTTCTTCTGATTGCTGGCCTTGGCTTCTTCTTTCTTTCTTCTTTCTCTTTCTTTGCTTCTGACTTCAGCTGAGCCTTCTTAGACTTCTACCTTCCTTCTTCTTCCTTTGGCTTTCTGCTGAGGCTTCCTTCTTCTACTTCCTCTTCAGCCTTCTTCTTCTTCTCTAAGACTTCACCCTTAGTTGTTGTAGTGGCTTCCTTCTTCCTCTTCTTCCTTGTCCCTGAGAGCAAAGCCTAGCCCCTACCCTCCCCACGAACTCTCCTCTCTTTCTTCTCTCTTAGGCTCGCTCTCCCAAAGCCTTCTCGGGTAAACGGATCAGGTCAACGCGCCCGGGACTAGGCCCACCGGCGTGCGTGGTGGGCGAGGAGTGCACGAGTAGTTGGGTCGAGAACCAGGTCCATGAAGGCATGTGTTGCGGACGAGGCATGGTGGGCGAGTGGGACCTCACCCCGTGTCAGGAGGTGCTAAGCCCTAGCACTTTTGCAATTTATGCCGCTTCCCTTACTCGCAGACTTCCAAGGGGGACTAAATGTCCCACCTGTTTCTCGCACGCGCCTACAGTAGGTCACGCTCAATTGCAGAGGCTGCGAGCTTTGGCTTCCAATCTCTGGTTGGAGTTGTTCGCAAAGAGTGCCTACATGTTTAGGACCTAGGAACCTAATGCCTGGGGCCGTAGATGAAGCTTGCAAGCTTCTTCAAGCTTGCTCCAATGGCGGTCAAGGCACCTATACCTGTCTACAAGTAAATGGCCTCACGACCTTGTCAAATCACTAAAAAAGCTTTGTCGTGACACGGTGAAGGTGGCTCGGTGGTTGTCGTGGCTCAGGGTGGCATGGGCGTGCGTGCCTAGGCCATTCTGTGGCCGTGGAGTTGGGTGTGCTTGGGGGAAGTGTGTGGAGTGTGTGGCGGTCAATGAAAAGGGGGAAAATGATCAGTGGGATGTGGTGATGCTTTTGAGGTGGTTGGCGAGGTGGGTGAATGCATGGAATGGCTGGAGCACCTCACCGGTGGTCTGCCGGAGGTGGAGAAGGTGACAGTGATATATGATCGTCGGGGCGTGAAATTAGAAATAGATGAGGGGAAAAGAAAGAGCAGGGGAAGAGGACTTATTTGCGAGTGGATAGACGAAGGGGGAGATGAGGAGGCAAACGGCTCGTATGTGCCGTCACCGGAGACGAAGACCCAGAGAGAGAGAGACAGCGACAACGAGAGGGAGATAGGCACGGGTGCAGGTGTGGCGCGATGCAGACGAAGGAGGCGGAGGCAACTCTACCACTGGTATGGTGGCAGAGCGATGAGAAGAGGGGGTAGGAGTCACCAAAGCTTGTTGGGCTCATTGGCCGGAGGAGAAGAGAGGAAGATTGGGGGTATTCTTAAGACAAAACAAGCTTGCCCGGAACGGAAGGATCTGGGGTCCCTTTTATAGTCTTAGGTAGAAGGCCTTGTGCTTGGAAGGCAAGCTTCCAAGCATGGCAACCTCGCCGGACTTGGATGGTCGGGAGATACCCGAATCTCTCATGCCTTCGCATGAGATATTGGGTGGAAATCAGAGCCCAAGATTGGGTTCACATGAATGGGAATTCCTCAGAGAATCTTTCAAATTTGAGAGGGATTCTCCGAGGAATCAAGGAGATATCCACCCCGAATCCTCGCCGGAGTAGGATTCCTCCACTGTAATGGTGGAGGGACCTAATTGCAAAGAGCGACAAGGAAGCTAGGGGGTGTCTGCAAAAGTTTTCAAAAGCTAGGGGTCTAAAAGTAATTAGGTTGGACTGTTTTGCAAAGTAGGTCAAGGTGAACTCCCGTTAGGTCCAAATTTTGGTATAAACCTAATTTGGACCTAAGAAATCCAATGGTGAAGTTGGATTTTAGGTTTGACCACGTTTGACTGGGAATTTTACACAAAAACCCAATTTAGGGTAAATATTTAACTATGACTCCTGTTTAGGTCAAAATAGGCTCTAAAGGCCAAATTGAAGGTTTTAAACCCTAGAGGATATTTTTCCATGAATTTTAGAGGGTTTAGTTTAATTTTATCCTAACCAAAACCTTGTTTTAGGGTTACAAGAAGCCATTTAATTCCCATATTTCACATTAACCCTTTTCTGTTTGAAGCAACCCACTTTTTATCTTGTTAAGACAATTTGACCTATGTTTAGCCCCTGAGAAATCCTGTTGTTGCACTGCAATGGTAAAATTGCAGTTTTACCCCTTGTTTCTTATTTTTCTTTCATACTGGCTATTCCTTGAGTTAGGCCATTCATTTGGTTATGTAAGAGCTTTTGTTCTCTTTTCTAGGTCAAAATGAGCGAGTTATGGATCATGATGGTGTTCCCATCATACCCCCATGCCTAGCTTTTGCTAGTCCATTAGCAAAATTTCAAGGTTTAAACTTCTGTTCTTGACCATGAGTTCCTTTCACATATTATGGTGAGTGCTTTTTTCTTTTTTTTCTTTTTGATTAGGTTAGAATATCGACAGTATGCCTACAGGTACTCAAATACCAACCAATATCCGCACCTGACTAGCTCTAGCCTCGATCCTCCGCAAAGGTTTTTAAGGCTCACAGGAACTATCCTAAGGTTCGTTGGACTTCGCTGTTAAAGCACTCGTGCTTGAGACATATTTTAGCCTTGGTTCAGTTTGCAGTGCATTTTTTGTAAGAGAGAGACAGAGGATTTATTTATTTGGAGAGTTTTTCTCTCTCTTTTCTTTTTATTTCTAGCTTCGAATTGGATTCTCAACACGGTCTGTATCGATTTCCTCGTCCCCATCATCAATCCTCAATGGTCCCTGACAATCGATGCTTTGTGATAGCACTACCCATGGCAAACCCTAGAACCCTGGCTTTCAAGATTTTGAGATAATCCTGCCCATGGCATTCTGTAGCTAAATCCAAACCCTAGCAATCGATATTTCGTGATAATGCCACCCATGGCATCTGAACCAGCAGGGTGCTTACATGCCCCCAGTAGGATATGTAAATATCCTAGGAGACAAGCACCGAGGAGACAATATGTTGTTACGCATCGTCAAGGGGAATTTCCCTCCTCTCCGCACTAGGAACTAGTCCAAATCAACTTGTGTTGATCGGTCGCTCCTAATCTAGGCAACTTTTTTTAGAACATTTAAACATTTTTTGTGTGATTTTGATAGTTATGCGCACTGAACCAGACTGTGTGTGGATTGGGATGCTTAAGTTACCAAATCCCGCAAACCAAAAGTCAGTTAACAAGGCAGAATGCTCCCTAAGCCTTAGACCTAATACTTAAGCTTCGCATTTTCCCCAACCTCTTAAGGATTATCCAGATCTTAGCGGATACTTGAATGTTTAAGCCTAAAAGTCTAGCCCAAAAGGCTTAAGATCGGCGTTCCTACTAATCTCTTTTTGTGTCTCATTGCACTTTTTCCTTCATTTTTCTCTTTTCCTTGATGTGGTTTAGAACTTCGGTTAATCCCTTAATCTCTTACTAATGACTATCGCTTTTTCCTTTTCATTTTGTGCTCCTTTTTTGACATTTTGCTCTTTCCCTCCTCATTTTCTCCTTATGATTTGTATGGTCTCAAAAATTTTCTCTCCCTTCAATTTTTTATTCTTTTTCAAGATTTTTTTCATTTTTTGGTGTTTTTTGTGATATGTGATTTTTTTGTTGAAACCTTTTCTTGTGAGATGACTTTTCATGATGTTTTGCACTTTCATACCCCCCCATGCCTACGATTTACAATGTCCCCATTTTAAATTAGGTGGGTTCGAATTCAGCTTAGTTCATTCATTAGGACAGGTTTTGGGTGGGCAAACGGGTCGAGGTGACTGTTGCGAATGATTCTAGACTCGGGTACGGGTACCTAAGGTGGAGTTGGCTATTCTAATGGATGAACCCTAAAGTACAATATGAATTCAGCATAGAAATGCCAAGAAATGTTTTGGGTTTTTCAAGAATAACGGGTTGCCTCCCGTTAAGTGCTGAGTTTTAAGTCATCGATTGGGTGCAATGAGCTCAGGGAGAATGGAGGGTAAAGGATATCTCAACCAAATTTGTATCGGTCATGTCAATGAACGGTTTGGGTCTCTGACCGTTCATGATGAAAGGTTTGGAATCGTGGTTGAGTAGACTATTCTTAATGGCTCCATTTCCAAAGATTCGTCAGACTAAGTAGGGTCCGATCC
Organism: Thalassia testudinum; assembly: GCA_037157565.1. Taxonomy (NCBI): domain Eukaryota; kingdom Viridiplantae; phylum Streptophyta; class Magnoliopsida; order Alismatales; family Hydrocharitaceae; genus Thalassia; species Thalassia testudinum. Next base: position 5,441,504 of record JAZHRO010000080.1, read on the forward strand.
ATTTTAATAGTAGTTTTCCTGGGGACAATTTGAGTTTGGCATTGAAGAGTAGGACCTTTTGACCAAGATGGAAGATCTTTCTAGATATGTGCATGTCATGGAATGCTTTAACCTTCTCTTTGTAAATTCGCGAGTTCTTATACGTGTCATGGCGTAATTCATCAATCTCTCTCATTTGAAGCTTTCTATGGGTTCCAGCCTTAGAAAGATCTAGGTTGCAGTTCCGTACTGCCCAATAGGCTTTATGCCCCAATTCGACGGGGAGGTGACATGCCTTCCCGTACACCAATCTGACGGGAGACATACCTAATTGAGTTTTGTGGGCGATCCTATAAGCCCACAAGTCTTCTGGAAGCTAGGCTGGCAAGTCCTTCCTGTCAGGTTGAACAGTAACTTAGAGGATTTTCTTAATCTCCTGGTTTGATAACTCAGCTAAACCATTAGTTTGGGGTGGTAAGTAGTAGAGATTTGGTGTGACACCTCGTATTTGGTCATCAGTGACCTGAATTGAGCGTTGGTGAAATGGGTCCCTCCGTCGAAAATTATAGCACGTGGAATCCCGAACCGTGAGAAGATGTTCTGATGAATGAATTTGATAACAACTTTATGATCATTGGTTAGGGTCAGAATGGCTTCAATCCATTTGGACGCATAGTCCACAACGAGTAGAATGTACTCGAAGCCATCCGAGACAAGGAAGGGTCCCATAAAATCAATCCCCCAAATGTCAAAAATTTTGCATACCAAAATCGGCTGTAAAGGCATCATATCACGATGGCTCATGTTGCCCAAGGTCTGGCAACGGGTGCATGCCTTACAGTGATTGTATGCATCTTTGAAAATTGTGGGCCAATAGAAGCCATACTGGAGGACTTTTGCTGTGGTTTTATGGCCTGAGAAATGTCCACCGCATGCATGGCAGAAAGAGAGTATGTCTTGGATTTCTACTTTCATGATGCATCGTCGAATTATCTGATCAGCACTGATGCGGAAAAGATACGGGTCTTCCCAGAAGTAATACTTGCCATCGGAAAGCAATTTGTCTTTCTTGGCCTTCGGCCAATTGGACGGGATCTGATGTGATGCCAAGTAGTTTACTATATCAGCAAACCATGGAAGCCCTGTATTGATAGTCAAAAGGTGCTCATGAGGAAAATGTCTCGTGATGGGTCCGGATGGGTCGATGATCTTAGAAGGAAGGCGGGATAAGTGACCAGCTACCACATTCTATTTTCCCACTTTGTCATGAATCTCGAGGTCAAATTCTTGCAACAGCAAGATCCAGCAGATTAATCGAGGTTTCGCATCCTTCTTTACAAGGAGATGCCTTACAATTGTGTGATCCAAGTAGATGATAACATGGGAACTCAAGAGATAAGATCTTAATTTTTCCAGGGTAGATACTACAGCTAGTAGTTATGCTGAGCCTCGTCAAGTGTTTTGCTAGCTTAGTAAATGACCACAGGTTTCCCATCAATTTTTTGCCCCAGTACCGCTCTTATAGTGAAATCAGATGCATCGCACATGATCTCAAAGGTTTGAGACCAATCAAGGGACTGTAGGATCGGGGCTTGGGTAACTCAGTCACGAAGGATTTCAAAGGCTTGAGTGCATTCCTTGGAGATTTCAAAAGGTACATCCTTAGAGAGAAGAGTGGTCAGGGGGCACGTGATTTTTGAGAAATATGGGATAAATTGACTATAAAAACCAACGTACCCCAGAAAAGATTGGATGTCCTTGATTGAGCTAGGCATAGGGAGTTTGGAAATCAAGTTTACCTTGAATCGATCGACTTGGATGCCTTTCTCTAAAATCAGATGTCCCAAGACAATTCCTTCAGGCACCATGAAATGGCTCTTTTCCCAGGAAAGAACCAGATTCACGTCAATGCACCGCCTAAGGATTTGGACCAAGTGTAAGAGGCAATCGGCAAATGATACTCTGAATACTGAGAAGTCATCCATGAAGACTTCCAGATAATAACCTACCATATCTGAGAATATGGCAAGCATGCATCGCTAAAAAGTCGCGGGTGCATTGCAGAGACCGAATGGCATCGTTCGGAACACGTATGTCCTGAAGGGGTAGGTGAAAGTGGTCTTTTCTTGGTCCTCAGGATGGATTGCCAACTGGTTATAACCGAAGTACCCGTCCAGAAAGCAGAAGAACCTATTTCCTACTAGTTTCTCAAGGATTTGATCAATAAACGGTAATGGGAAATGGTCCTTCGTGAAGGAATTGAGTCTTCTATAATCAATGTAGACTCTCCATGAGTTAGCCACAAGGGTCAGTATGACTTCTCCGATTTCAGTCGTAATGACGATGAGTTCTGCCTTCTTAGGCACAATCTAGATTGGACTCACCCACTGACTGTCGGAGATCGGGTAGATGATCCTTGCATCTAACCACTTAACGATCTCCTTTTTCACGACCTCCTGAAGATTAGGATTCAAATGTCTCTGCATTTCTCACGAAGGTTGTGTGCCCTCTTTGGTGTAGATATGGTGTGTGCAATAAGTGGGGCTAATACTAGTCAAATCATTGAGAGTTCATCCAATGGCTCTATGATGTTGCTAGAGAATGGTAATCAGACAGGATTCCTGGTCAGGTGTGAGTCTGGAGTTGATAATCACAGGAAATGTCTGATTGGAACCCAGAAAGACATATTTTAGATGGTCGGGAAAGGCTTGAGTTCTAGAATGGGGTTATCAGCAGCAGTGGGCGGTTCAGGGTGTGTGTCAGGAGCAAGGGAAGGAGTTATGAGTGTATCTATATCAGGGTCAGACTCCTCTCTTTGCTGGTTTTGATCTTCTGGTGGTTGATCGGGAATAATCAGGTTGCACTCGGTATACTATTCATCAACCACAGCCTTGATATCACATATTTGTTCTATAACACCGCAATTAATCCCTTGTTGGGTCTTAAATATGTCAATCTTCAGTGTTTGGTTCCCGAATTTCAGTTCTATTTGGCCCTCCTCACAGTTTATATTGGCCCTAGCAATGGCTAGAAAAGGTCTCCCTAGTATAATTGGTATATCCCTTGGGTTTTCAGGTGCATCCATATCCAAGACTATAAAATCCACCAGGAAATAGAAGTCCCGTACCTTAACAATGACATCCTTGAGTATTCCTTTAGGTGACTTAATGGATCGATCAGTTAACTGCAATGTCACCTTTATCAGTTTAAGCTCAGATTCTTCAAGGTGGTCCAGGAGGGATGTAGGTATTAGGTTTATGGAGGCACCTAGATATAATAAGGCTCTATCGAATTGGGTCTCACCGATAGTACATGAAATCAGGGGAGTACCTGGGTGTTTAGCCTTAGGTGGGAGTTTGCTCAAGATTACAGAGCTGGCTTGCTCTGATAGTACGATCGGACTCCCACTTTTGGTTGGCGACTTATGCTTGGGTGTACACATGTCTTTTAGAAATCGTGCATAAGCTGGTACGTGGCGGATTGCATCTATCAAGGGGATGTTTATATGGACCTGTTCAAAGAGCTTGACCAGATCCTCCTCAGGAGCCACGGGTTTGGTTATCCTCTTTCCCTTGGTTAAGGCCTCGAGAAATGGAACCTTAGTTGGTTCCTCTAGAATAGGTCCAGGTTCTTGATCTGGAATAGGGGTGTCCTACATAACTATCTTAGGGCTTGGGTTACTACCAGGTTTGGAGTGGTTTGGATAAGGTGGGTCTTGAGTTGCTTTACCACTACGGGTTGTTATGGAGTTTAGTCCTGCCTGGTTTTGGTTTGGGGTTGGGAGAATGGTGGCTATTGTTGAAATCTCGTGTAAGATGTCGAAGCTTCCATCCCGTCGGGTGATGGAACAAAAGATGCCTGATAAATCATGTGGGCGTGGCCTGTATTTGGGTTCATAACACGCCTCTGGGTCAGCATGTTATTTGGATTCGGTAGAGGTTGCGAAGGGAGTGTGCCAGGTTGGTGGGAATTCGCCATCTGGGTGAGTTGATTGTGAACCTCTGTGATCTCATCCTTGTGCTGTTTCTGTATTGCCACATTCATCTTCTGAATGTCAGCCGAAGTATGAAGGATAAGAGTCATTTGATTTACTTGGTTTGGCCCAGATTGACAGGTGGGGTTGGGTCGAGGCTGAGGCGACTGATATGGACGAGGAGCTTGTGGACAGGGTTGATAAGGTGGTCTTTGATTCTGAGTATTTCCCACCCACAGGAAGTTGGGATGATTCTGCCATCCAAGGTTATAGGTATTGGAGAATGGGTCATTCTGGATGGTGTTGAGATCCTCGCAGGTCTAAAGAGCCTCAGGAAAATCAGAGTACGAGGGTTCAGAGTTCCCCCAACTAGAGTAGATTGGATCGGAGGTCCCTCCAGTTCTGGAGTCAGACGGGGGTGGATACGGGTCCATCCCCTGAGAAGATCGGTGATAGATGTTCTGCACAGTTTACCTCGCAAGAGGTGGCTGTGCAAACGGGTTCTGTGCAGAGGTGGCTCATTGCAGATGTCGAGTCATCTCATCCACCTTCTTCTCTATGAAAGAGACCTTGTCCAACCGATTGGCCATTAGTTCCAAGTCGACAGATGCAGACTGGCCCTGCATCTCATGTGCTCCCCTAGGATTTGTTGATGCGCGGGCATTCGTCTGGTCGAATAAGCCCATGGAGTCATTATTGATGGAGTTCTCACACATATTCTCGAGAATCTCCCACACCGTGTCTTCGTGTTGACCCATGATGTTTCCTCCGCAGGTTGCATTGATGAATAATCGAATGTCTTCACAGAGTCCCTGGTAAAAAGACTGGACTTGTTCCCATTTAGGAATGCCGTGATGGGGGCACTTTCGCATGAGATCCAAGAATCGGTCCCATGCCTCATGAAGAGGTTCTCCTGATTGTTGAGTGAAGTGAGTGATCTGGTGGCGCAAGGCATTCGTCCGACCAACGGAGAAGAACCTTTTCAAAAATTCAGACTGGAGTTCAACCCATGTGTTGATCGGATGCGTCTGGGTTTGATACCAATGAGCTGCCTTGTCCATGAGGGAGAAAGAAAACATCTCCATAAGCAGAATATCCCGATTTTGTACATATGATCCGAAGGTCTGGGCCAGATGTTTGAGTTGTTTGATGTGCTGGTAGGGATCTTCAGAGTTAAGCCCATGGAATTTTGGAATAGCATGAATTATGTTGGGCTTGAGTTCAGAATCAAGACCTCCAGCCGGGATTTGGACTCGAGACTCGATCGCCACCGTAGTGGAATTATAGTGATCTTGCATCATAGGACACTACGGCGGGTTTACAAAGTTCTGGAATAGATCATTCAAGCGCTAAAGTTGGTGTTCAAGGTTGTTCTCTTCTTCAATTGGTTGTGCCATGATGGAAGGAGAACTTGGTTCTGATGAATCAGAGGAGAGGTCTATGTGGTGGGGTTACTGCACAAACACGGGTATTGAGGCTTGGCCTCGACGGGAGTGGATTTCTAAAGGAGGTCATAAGGATGGTCTCAAGGACCTCCTACCAAACATGCACTGAAGGATTGAATGAGATTAGAATGTGCTGGACCCAACCGAGACACCCAAAAAATTTGGATGACTATAGAGGTTCGGGGCGGATGATACCCCTTAGTTAGAAAAGCCGTCCACCTGAGAAATACCTGGGCAGCCAGAGAGGGAGAGTCCTACAAAGACCCCTATATGGTAGAGCATCCCCACGAGTTACAGGGTTTCCCCCACCCGACCTCTCTTGTCACTGAGATTCTAGCTAGACCAGAATGGGGACCTTGACCTCTTAATTCTACCACTTTTAATTAAGATCAAAGGTGCTTAGGGTTCCACTTGAACTTTAGATATTTTGAGTGCAAAAAGTGACCTAATTTCAAGGTTGGTTGACCCAAGGGGTCAACTTCACCTCTTTGTCCTTTAAGAGCTTTAGGTCCTTTCTTTTAGGGTTCAAGTGACTTAAGAGCTTGATTTTTAGGATTTCTCTTGGATAAGTCTTTTCAATCAATGCTTAGGCACACCTCTTTTTGAAAAATTTGATTCTTTCTTAGAGAAGATGTCTCTAAAAACCTTAGATTGGAATCCTTAAGTTGGCTTAATTAGTCCAATTTAGTTGCTAAAGAAAATGGTATCTAGGGCTCAATCAAGAAGGTGCTAGCCCTAGTTATCTTAAATGGATGCACAATTCAAAATGTGTTGAAATAAAAATTAGGCACCTTTGGTGGATTAGCTAGATATGGAAAGTAGGTAGCCCTAAATTGATTTTTTTGTTGTTTTTTCCTTTTCAGAATTGAGGGGATTAAGAGAAAGGGCTAATGAGAAATTTACCTACGCTTGGTGTGGTTGTTGTGCGGCTATCTTCTTTTTCCTCCCTTGAAATAATCACAACAGAAGAAATGGATCAAGTTAGTAGTGAATCAAATGTTGTGATCAAGGTTTCTAAATTGCCTGTTGCTCCCTGGTAACGACGCCAAAATGTTTGTCGAAAGCGAAATTGGGTTTAAAATGAATGCGTTGTAGTATAGCCAAGATAACTTTGAAAACAAATGAAAGTTTATTACTCAAAAAATATGACTCCGAGGTCAAACATAAGGAGCAAATTGGGATTTATAAACCAAGAACACAACTTTCAACTTTATAAAATGCAATGACCAATCAAAGTTATGAAGCAAAAATGATATCAATGTGTATAGAAGCTCAAAAATATAAAGATGGACGTATGATGTAAAAATCAAACGTCTTAAATGCCCAATGCTACAGTGCTTCTTTTTGATTTTTTCTCTTCTGCTCTCTGTCTTCAGCTTCTTTCTTTTTTTGCCTTCTCTGATTCTTCTTATTCTTTGATTCGTCTCTAGCCTTTTCTTCTTCTTTCTCTTCTTTCTTCTGATTGCTGGCCTTGGCTTCTTCTTTCTTTCTTCTTTCTCCTTCTTTGCTTCTGACTTCAGCGGAGCCTTCTTAGACTTCTGCCTTCCTTCTTCCTTTGGCTTTCTGCTGAGGCTTCCTTCTTCTTCTTCTTTGCGGCTTCACCTTTAGCTATTGTAGTGGCTTGCTTCTTCCTCTTCTTCCTTGTCCCTGACGCAAAACCTACCCCCTACCCTCCCTGCGAACTCTCCTCTCTTTCTTCTCTCTTAGGCTTGCTCTCCCAGAGCCTTCTCGGGTAAACGGATCGGGTCAGCGCACCCGGGACCAGGCTCATTAGCATGCGTGGTGGGCAAGGAGTGCGCGGGTAGTCGGGTCGAGAGCCAGGTCTGCGGAGGCATGTGTCGCGGACGAGGCATGGTGAGCGAGTGGGACCTTACCCCGTGTCAGGAGGCACTATGCCCCTGGCACTTTTGCAATTTATGCCGCTTTACTTGCTCGAAGACTTCTGAGGTGGGACTAAATGTCTCACCTATTTCTCGCACGCACCCACAGCAGGTCACACTTAATTGCAGAGGCTGCAAGGGCTTTTGGCTTCCAATTTCTGGTTGGAGTTGTTTGCGAAGAGTGCCTGCGCATTTAGGACCTAGGAACTTGATGCCTAGGGCTGTAGATGAAGCTTACAAGCTTCTTCAAGCTCGCTCCAATGGCTGCCAAGGCACCTGTACTTGTCTACAAGAAAACGGCCTCATGACCTTGTTAAATCACTCAGAAAGCTTTGTCATGACATGGCAAAGGTGGCTCGGTGGTTGGCATGGCATGGGGTGGCCTGGGCGTATGTGCCTAGGTCGTTCTGTGGCCGTGGAGTTGGGTGTGTTCGGGGGAAATGTGTGGAGTGTGTGGCGGTCAATGGAAAGGGGGAAAATGATCAGTGGGATGTGGTGATGCTTTTGAGGTGACTGGCGAGGTGGGTGAGTGCATGGAATGGCTGGAGCACCTCGCCGGTGGTCTGTCGGAGGTTGAGAAGGTGACAGTGATATGTGATCGATGGGGCATGAAATTAGAAATAGATGAGGGGAAAAGAAAGAGCAGGAGAAGAGGACTTATCTGAGAGTGGATAGACGAAGGGGGAGCTGAGGAGGCGGACGGCTCATATGTGCTGTCACCAGAGATGAAGACCCAGAGAGTGAGAGACAGCGACGACGAGAGGGAGATAGGCACGGGCGCAGCTGTGCCGCGACACGGATGAAGGAGGCGGAGGCAACTCTACCATTGGTATGGTGGCAGAGTGACGAGAAGAGGGGGTAGGATTTGCCGGAGCTTGCTAGGCATTTTGGCCGGAGAAGAGAGGAAGATGGGGGTATTCTTAGGGCAAAACAAGCTTACCCGGAATAGAAGGATCTGGGGTCCCTTTTATAGTCTCAGGCAGAGGACCTTATGCTTGGAAGGCAAGCTTCCAAGTACAGCAAGCTCGCCGGACTTGGTAGGTTGGGAGATACCCAAATCTCTCATGCATTCGCATGAGAGATTGGGTGGAAATCAGAGCTCACGATTGGGTTCACAAGAACGGGAATTCCTCAGAGAATCTCTTTCAAATTTGAGAGGGATTCTCTGAGGAATCAAGGAGATATCCCCCTTGAATCCTCGCCGGAGTAGGATTCCTCCGCTGTAATGGCGAAGGGACCTAATTTCAAAGAATGATGAGGAAGCTAGGGGGTGTCTGCAAAAGTTTTCAAAAGCTAGGGGTCTAAAAGTAATTGGGTTGGACTGTTTTGCAAAGAGGTCAAGGTGAACCCCCTTTAGGTCCAAATTTTGGTATAAACCTAATTTGGACATAAGGAATCCAATGGTGAAGTTAAATTTTAGGTTTGATCACGTTTGACTGGGCATTTTGCACAAAAACCTAATTTAGGGTAAATATTTGACTAAGACCACTATTTAGGTCAAAATAGGTTCTAAAGGTCAAATTGAAGGTTCTAAACCATAGAGGATATTTTTTAATGAATTTTAGAGGGTTTAGTTGAATTTTATCCTGACCAAGACCTTGTTAAATTAAGTGGGTCTATTTTTGGATTACAAGAAGTCATTTAATTCCCAGATTTCACATTAACCCTTTTCTGTTTGAACGAACCCACTTTTTATCTTGTTAAGACCATTTAACTTATGTTTAGCCCCTTAGAAAACCCATTGTTGCACTGCAATGATAAAATTGCAGTTTTATCCCTTATTTCTTATTTTTCTTTCAAACTGGTTATTCCTTGAGTTAGGCCGTTCATTTGGTTATGTAGGAGCTTTTGTTCTCTTTTCTAGTTCAAAATGAGCTAGTTAGGGCTCATGATGGTGTTCCCATCAACCCCCAACCTAGAACTTCTCCAGTTTTGAGGTTGAAAGCTTGTAGCCACATGCTACCAACTCCCAGGTTGGACCTGTACCAGTGAACTCACAGTTCACAAGTCCCAATGTCTTACCCTATGAGCTCATCTATTTGACTAAATTGCTCCATAGTCCTTTCTCCTTATCTGTACCAAATTATGCAACCTTAGGGATCTACTAGATAGCCTGGGGTCTTACCCAAGACCTTAGGATCCAAGCATTTCCTCTTAGTAGACTCTAGTTGAGTCAGGAACATTTTAGCATTTTGGATTCTTGCCCTTACTTAGTCAGATTAAATTGCCTTTTTATCCAATTCTTAGAGATCAAGAGATCGTTGCCTCTTACCTCAAACAATTATGGTGGAACATATGCACCAGTACTAGTACTAAGTCCTGATACCGGTGCTTAACACCGTCAGGCTAGTCCAAGCCATAGTATGCCAGTACAATGCTAAGCTCTAGTCTAGTACTGGACACCCACAGCACCACCTCAGCCATGTCAACTAATACTGGTAATAAGCTTTTGTACTAGTATTGGTTACACTAAGTATAATATCACAATACTAATCAGTACGACAGGATCATACAAGTCCCACTCCTTTCTTTTCCTGGACCAAAATACACATGGGCACTTTATGAGCCCAGTAGAGAAACAAAGTATGACGTTAAAGCTATAATCATGGGACCAATTCATATGTAAAAAAAAACTCCAATTATGGAGTTGAAGAAAATGCCATTTGTCCATCTAATTTGAGAGCCAAAGGCTAATGGTAGATATGGAAGGATGAGTACGGTGGGAGTAAGCTTCATCCTACCCAAGATAGCAAATGCCATGAAGAAAAAAAAGGATTGCAACACAACTGTTACGACCTGATTCCCGAATCCCTACAAGACACGAGAATCGGATCGACTTGATTGATCCCAAGACCCAGTCGTCCAACGAGAAAGTAACCAAAAGAGCAGTGAAATAAACCACATTCACTATGTATATAACTAGCAGTAATAAAATACAGCAGTAAAGAAAAGAACTACTACAGTATACACCACCACTACTACAGTATACACCACCACAACAGTAAAGAAATAACAGGTACATAAACATGATGCTTACAATAAAAGAGTACAGTGGTAACAGAAAATACTCACTACAACAGAAGGAAAGGTACAGTGGGTACTACACAAGTAAAACTACTGGGCTCTACTAGTTCCAGCACCCTATGCAGCCGCCGGCTCTGGCAGCTCAACACCTGGTCCTGAAAAGGTGACAAAGGTGACACATTAGCGAAATGCTGAGTTGAGTGGCAACCAAAGGCTAAGAAAAATAGTAAGGTGGACAGTAGCTGTTATATTTTTAATCTCTTTCTTTATTTTTTCCATTTACTCATTATTGAATTATTCCTCAGATCTTTCTCTTGATCTTGAATGTTCCTCGTGGGAACGATCTTGATTGCAGTCTTTTCCAAAAAGTAGAAGTAACACGTGGTGCTCCCCTGGCTGGGAGAGTCCCCCGTGGTGATCCTACCCTCAGTCAACCACCCCAAGGTCGCTGACAGACGTAACGGTGACTACGGCATGTGCGATGAACGCACGGGTAGCTACCCCGCACTGGCACATGGTCAGTCATTTCCATTAGCAGGTGTGCCCAAAGCACAGCACGGAACCAGTATAGGGTAGGGCCCTCTCAGTAACAGGGGTTCAGCCCCTCCACAGTAACCAAACAGGGGTCTTGCCCCTCCACAGTCCGCACACCCTCGCTTGACTACCCTGGTTTGCCTAGTGGGCCTAACATGTCGGTGTAGGAGGGCTAGCAGAACCCCGAGGCCCGTGGGGTAGCTAGTGCTCTCCCTACACTAGTAGCTCTCCTCAGTATTGTGTACACGAGGGCCAAAACTTGGTACAAAGTGGCCAGACCTAACCCCAGGTCCCTGGGGCGGCTAGCTCCACTGCACAAAACAGGGGGATAGTCGCTCTCCTTGGTACTCCGTACTCAAGGGCCAGCTCACTTCCACAATTCCATTCCATTCACTTCTCAGGAGCTCTACTCCTAATTCCCCATGGGGTTCATGCTCGTTTTTCTTTAACTCAGCAAATTTACGTTTCATCATTTCAGCTTTATATTCATATAGCCCATGTTCTCAATAGTAATTATCCATTCATAAATAGGCAACTGTTAACCAATTACAGGCAGTTATCGTTTTCCTTTCTACTTTTCCAAGACTGCAATATATATATTCCATCTAGTTTTCTAGCCCTAGGATTCATGCCATATCCTAGGATCTATCATTCAATCTAGTTTTTCAGTCCTAGGATTCATGCAATACCCTAGGATCTATCATTTAATCTAGTTTTTCAGTCCTAGGATTCATGCAATACCCTAGACTCTATTAATTATTTCACAAGTGCATAATTTTTTATAAATAATTAAAGGGGCCACTCTACTCACAAAATCGAGAGTACTGGGGGCGTGATCGCAAGCCCACGCACCTCCGCAACCCCTAGAGCCGCAACGGAACGGGGTCCTAATGCAAGGATCAATTACAAGGAGCTACTCAGAATAGGATACTAATACTATACACAGGTAGAGGAACTAAATATGAGAAGAACGAAACTTGAAATGCGGAAAACGGACTTCGAACGGACCCTAAATGGGTCAAAAACGACAAGTCTGCCCAAAATCAGACGTCTGGAACATCTTCCAGATGTCTTAAACGATGGCTCAGGTCATACCTTAATCTGCGCAGTCCTTCAGACATCCAGAATCCCGCTGAACCGTCTTGACTTAGTTTCCAGACGTTCAACTGTCACTTCGGACGTCTGGAGACCCTCTCCATTGTCTGGTGCTGTGCCTAGACGTCCGATCTGTGTGGGATGGCATGCCCTTGCACCTTCCTGAATGAGACCTGCACACATACGCGGCCGTCCTCAATACGAAACAATGCAGAACTCTTCGGCGGAACGGCTGCATGGCCGTACACACGAAAGAAGGAGGAAGGTAAAATATCGTACCTTTCAGACGTCTAGACCATCCTCCAAACGTCTCTCGCGTCATCTGGACGTATGTCCAGACGTCTGATTCTAGGAAATTTTCCCAGAATCAGGACCTCCTCGCCCTCTGCCTGTTGCGCATGGCTGTGCCACGTCGCGCTCGCCTACTGTCTGAGCTGCAGCAGCACCTCCCCAGCACCACGCTCCTACTGCGCACTCGCCGGTCGGCCTTGGCTTCTCCGGCGAGCTCGCACCCTCGTGATCTAGCTCTCTCCCTCTCGTAGTAACCCCTCCTCCCCACAACTCACGGCAGCAGCTGCTGCCGGCCTCGCCAGCTCACTCTCTCGCTAATAGGAAGAAGAAGAAGATGAAGGCGGTGGGGTGAGGGTGAGGGAGAGGAGAGGGGGCATTTGAAGGCTGCCGTGGGGAGAGAGAGAGGATAAGATGGTTGCATCTGCAGGGAGGAAGGAAAGAGAAGAAAGGAGGGCGGCGGTTCAGTCTGCGTGCACATGCGCGCAAACGCGAACTCGTACACCAAAAAAATTTAATTCCAGACGTTTGGGAAGGCTTCTAGATGTCTGACCAGACGTCTGGACCAATTCCCAGATGTCTTAAACGACGTTTGATGCCAGGGTCATAACAACATATCAAACTCAAAGGAAGTTTCGTCCCCGAAACTTGCTCTAACTAGGATGCAGAAAAGAACGATATATGCATAATAAACGCAAAGCGGACTGAAGTCGGTCTAAAAAGACGTACCCGCAAAAAGCTCTGGGTACCACTCCTGCATCGCCGCCTCAGGCTCCAAGGTAGCCTCCTCATACCGCTGGCTCCTCCACAAAACCTTCACCAGGGGTACTTACTTCCGTCTCAAACTGCGGATGGCTCTGTCGAGAATCTACACTGGCCGCTCAGGGTAGGTCAGGTCGTCGCTCATCTCGACGCTCTCGTGACTCAGGACATGACTGGGATCGACGACGTACTTCCTGAGGTTGGAACGTGGAACACGTCGTGCACACCAGAAAGCTGGGGAGGAAAGGCAAGCCTGTAAGCAACGGGTCCAACCCCCTCCAGGACCTCAAAGGGTCCCACGAACCTCGACGCGAGCTTCCCTCTCACCTCAAACCGCTGCAGGCCCTTCATGGGCGAAACATGAAGGAAGACGTGGTCCCCAACCTCAAACTGCACCTCTCTGTGTTTCCGATCTGCATAGCTCTTCTGTCTGCTCCTGACAGTGCGGAGTCATCTGCGAATCTGCTCAACCACCTCCTGACTCTATCGAATCATCCTGGGGCCAACCTCCCACTTGGTCCCCACCTCAACCCAACTCAAGGGTGCCGTACACCTCCGTCCGTACAGAGCCTCGTAGGGTGCCATGCTGATGCTCGAGTGATAACTATTATTATATGAAAACTCCGCCAGGGGCAAGTACTCCTCCCAAGAGCCCCGCCAGTCCAGTACAGAAGCATGCAAAAGGTCCTCAAGTGTCTGTATCGTGCGCTCAGACTGTCCGTCCGTCTGGGGGTGGTAAGCTGTACTGAACCTCAACAGTGTCCCCAGGGCCTGCTGAAACTCAGCCCAAAACTGGGATGTAAAGCGGGTATCCTGGTCGGATACGGTCTCCCACGGAACTCCATGTAGACATACCACGTCGGGGATATACCTCTCTGCCAACTGTGCTGGTCCCAAGGTGACTCGGATCGGCAAGAAATGTGCCATCTTTGTCAATCTGTCAACGATTACCCAGACTGCGTCGTGTCCTCGCTGGGTAACAGGTAAGCCCACCACCACGTCCATGGTGATGCTTTCCCACTTCTACTCTGGCACTGGAAGTGGCTGTAGCGGCCCTGCAGGCTCTGATGCTCGGCTTTCACCTGCTGGCACACTAAACACTGCTGCACGAATTCACCCACATCCCGCTTCATCCCCCTCCACCAAAAGGCACACCTCAAGTCATGGTACATCTTCGTGTTTCCGGGATGTATGGTGAATTTGAAACCGTGTGCCTCTGTCAGGAGCTCTCTCAACAGTTCCTCGTCTCTAGGAACGCACAAACGTCCCCTCATGCGCAGCACCTAGTCTGTAAAAGAGAAGTCTCCAGGGTCTCCTGACAGTACTCTGTCACGCAAGGACTGCAAGTACTGTTGGTGCTAGAGCACCACGATCATTTGTTTTGATGATAACAAAACACATGTTATTTTACACTTGCACTTGGAGTCTTAGATTTCAGGCCAATTGCAAATGTAGACATGATTAGACGGAATTCGAGCTCGCATCCAGGAGGGATTGGAGGAGCTTGATGGAGAATAGAGGAGATTCACGAGGAGCGATAAATTGAAGATGGAAGGACAAGAAGAATAGGATAGAATTCTAGTTATTCCCTTCATGTACATTTGTATTTTTTTTTCTTGCTCTTTATTTTTTACTTAGATTCATGTTAAAGAGCTTCAAAGTACCCTAACAGTAGTCCTAGGAACACCGGCACAACCCTAAGATACTTAGGTTTTCTATATAGAACTTAGAAAATCAATGTAGGGTTCAAACAGAGTTTCCAGACGTCTAATTCCCAAATCAGACGTCTGATAAAGTGTTTTAAGACGTCTGACTGTTGATTCAGACGTCTGATAACATTTAGGCTGGACTTGGTAGTTCTGTCTGATGAAATCAGATGTCCAGACCTTAGTCTAGACATCTTAGGAGACGTCTAATGACTTTGCCAGACGTCTAATTAGTGAACCATTAGGATGGCTTAGCAAACACTGAAGATCTGACCGTTAGAGCCTTATCAGATGTCCTTAAGCCCTTCCAGACGTCTGATAATTGACCGTTTTGCCTCGACTGACCCGAAAATCTCTTCTCAGAGATTTTCTAGCCGTTGCAAATCCATTCATCCAGACATAGTGCCAGACGTCTTGTATGTTGTCTGATGGACTTGCGCTAGAACCCTATTTAGATCTGATTCAATTCAGGAAGAGACCCGCCGAAAATCAGACGTCTGACCTTATTTTCAGACGTATTAAAGTGATCTTCCAGACGTCTGATGCCAGGATCAGACGTCTGATATCCCTGTCAGTGCAATGATTGTTCCTGATTTCAGGCTGATTCACTTGGGCTTTGCACCCAACGACTACGGAAGCTTTCCTAAGCCTTCCAAAGCCTTCCTAAGGCCTCTATAAATAGAGGGAAGCCTTTGCACACCAAGACACACCTTAGCAACATACTTTCTACTCTTTTGTGTCTCTCTTGCTCTCCAAGCTCTAATTCTTCATCTAGAGAGCATCAAGTTTTGCGCACCCGCTCTCCCGCCGTAGTTCACGAGAGCGACGTTGCGCCGTCGTGTGGCTCACGCACTGCGTCATCAACTCGACGCACTCCTTGCAAAGGGGAGTTTCCTAATTCCTATAGAAGCTAGGTTTAAAATTACTTTGTTGGCTCTATAGGACTTGTTGTTTCTTTTATCTTTGTTATTTGGTTGGGTATTCGCTTTGCGAATTCCTGTCTCCTTCGCGAGACAAAATCCTTCTCGTGGAGAGAAGGGGTTGAGGTACGCTACCCTCGTTTAAGTAGCGTGGTTGTAATTGAGATTGAATCACCCTCGTTTAAAGTGATTTGTTTAGTGGATTTTGATCAACTTGGTTGATAGGAAAATCCTAACTGGAGAGGGTTAGGTGGTGGTTTTCACCCGGTTTGGGTTTCCACCTAAAAAATACTTGTGTACTTGTGTGATTGTCTATTTTGTGAGATTGCTTTATATTTATTTCCGCAATTATTACGTCACCCACTCTTGGTAGGGAAATTTCATTTGGTATCAGAGCAGGTTCTTGCAAGATCGGAGTAACACCCGGCAAGAAGATCATGGAGGGAAGCATCGCCGCAATCAGAATCTCCGAAGGGCAGTCCACCGTGCGACCACCCTATTTCGACGGGAGGGACTTCGGATTTTGGAAGTTGAGGATGAAGACGTGGCTCCAAGCCACTGAGTTCGAGATATGGGGATGTTGCGAAACCCCATACAAGATTCCGAAGCGACCCCAAGGAGCCTACTCGCAACTGCAGATTCAAGAGCTTTCACTCAACGCAAAGGCAATGAATGCCTTGTATTGTGCGTTGAGTCCGAAGGAATTCGAACAAATCCAAGAGTGCACCACCGCCCACGAGATATGGAGGAGGTTGGAAGGCACTCATGAGGAGACGAGCTCGGAAGAAGATCTCGGGGAGAAGGAAACCGCGTGCCTTGGTTTCATGGCAATCGGAGAAAGTGACAACGACAGCGACAACAACGACAATGAGGTACACTCGGATTTACAAGATGCTTTTAATGAGTTGTATGAGCTTAGTAAATCACTAAAAGTAGAAAACAAAAGCATGAAAAAGAATCTTAGTTTTCTTAAATCTGAAAATGATAGGTTAGACATAAAACTTAAGGATCTAGAAGCTAGTCCTAAAAATGATAACCTATTATTAGAAAATCATAACCTCATCAATGAAAATAATAAATTGATTGAGGAAAATGTTAGTCTAAAAATAGAAATTTCTGATTTAAAGACTAAGATGAGTATTATAGAAAAAGAAATTGCATGTCTTAGGGAAAACTCTAACAAATTAATCAACAAAGTAGATGATTTATATAGCCCTAAGATTGAGAAAGGATCTCCATCAAGGAGACCCACTAACAGATCCGGATCCAAGCCCACTTGGATACCGAAAAAAGAATTGGAATCTTGTTTTGTAAGTTTCAGGGATAACTACAACACAAAGGACTGGACCTACAAACTCAAGGCTGGTCAACTCGAGTTGGGAGAACCAAGGAGTAGACCAAGGAGGAGAACAAGAAGACCGACGAGACGGTGAACAAACGATGGACCCGCCGCACATCGACCACCAGACTGGAGACCGACGCCAATGCTCGGGCCTCCAAGCTACGGATGGGAGCCCTATCCGATGTGGCATCCACCACCACCATTCAGGCCATTTTATTGGCCATGGTAGGTGGGGTAAAAACCATTTACCCTATCTTTTTATCATAAGCATTTAGATAGGGGGAGCAAAACATTATAAGCTAATTGTCAATTTTTAAGAGGGAGATATAAGGTAGCTAAATTTCCTTTAGAAAGGGGGAGAAAAATAATAGCCATCTTGTTGTTATAAAAAAAAAAGGGGGGGAGGACATTACCTTTGTTAAAATAAATTTATAGAAGAGCATGTTTTAAGGGGGAGTTATAGAAAATTTAAATCAATCAAACCTTTTTGATAATGTCAAAAAGGGGGAGGATTTTTTGCATTATTATTTATGGTTTTTTCATCATCAAAAAGGGGGAGATTGTTGGTGCTAGAGCACCACGATCATTTATTTTGATGATAACAAAACACATGTTATTTAACACTTGCACTTGGAGTCTTAGATTTCAGGTCAATTGCAAATGTAGACGTGATTAGATGGAATTCAAGCTCGCATCCAGGACGGATTGGAGGAGCTTGATGGAGAATAGAGGAGATTCGCGAGGAGCGATAAATTGAAGATGGAAGGACAAGAAGAATAGGATAGAATTCTATTTATTCCTTTCATGTACATTTGTCGTTATTTTCTTACTCTTTATTTTTTACTTAGATTCATGTTAAAGAGCCTCAAAGTATCCTAACAGTAGTCCTAGGAACACCGGCACAACCCTAGGATACTTTGGTTTTCTGTAGAGAACTTAGAAAACCAATGTAGGGTTCAAATAGAGTTTCCAGACGTCTAATTCCCAAATCAGACGTCTGATAAAGTGTTTTAAGATGTCTGATTGTTGATTCAGACGTCTGATAACATTTAGGCTAGACTTGGTAGTTCTGTCTGATGAAATCAGACGTCCAGACCTTAGTCCAGACGTCTTAGGAGACGTCTGATGACTTTGCCAGACGTCCACTTAGTGGACCGTTAGGCTGGCTTAGCAAACACTGAAGATCTGACCGTTAGAGCCTTATCAGACGTCCTTAAGCCCTTCCAGATGTCTGATAATTGATCGTTTTACCTCGACTGACCCGAAAATCTCTTCTTAGAGATTTTCTAGCCGTTGCAAATCCATTCCCATGAAAAAGTAGGTTTCCAGACATCTAGACATAGTGCCAGACGTCTTGTATGTCGTCTGATGGACTTGCGCTAGAACCCTATTTAGATCTGATTCAAGTCAGGAAGAGACCCGCCCAAAATCAGACGTCTGACCTTATTTTCATACATATTAAAGTGATCTTCCAGACGTCTGATGCCAGGATCAGATGTCTGATATCCCTGTCAGTGCAATGATTGTTCCTGATTTCGGACTGATTCACTTGGGCTTTGCACCCAACGGCTACGGAAGCTTTCCTAAGCCTTCCAAAGCCTTCCTAAGGCCTCTATAAATAGAGGGGAGCCTTTGCACACCAAGACACACCTAAGCAACATACTTTCTACTCTTTTGTGTCTCTCTTGCTCTCCAAGCTCTAATTCTTCATCTAGAGAGCATCAAGCTTTGCGCACCCGCTCTCCCGCCGTAGTTCACGAGAGCGACGTTGTGCCGTCGCGTGGCTCACGCACCGTGTCATCAACTCGACGCACTCCTTGCAAAGGGGAGTTTCCTAATTCCTATAGAAGCTAGGTTTAAAATTACTTTGTTGGCTCTATAGGACTTGTTGTTTCTTTTATCTTTGTTATTTGGTTGGGTATTCGCTTTGCGAATTCCCGTCTCCTTTGCGAGACAAAATCCTTCTCGTGGAGAGAAGGGGTTGAGGTACGCTACCCTCATTTAAGTAGCGTGGTTGTAATTGAGGTTGAATCACCCTCGTTTAAAGTGATTCGTTTAGTGGATTTTGATCAACTTGGTTGATAGGAAAATCCTAACTGGAGAGGGTTAGGTGGTGGTTTTCACCCGATTTGGGCTTCCACCTAAAAAATACTTGTGTACTTGTGTGATTGTCTGTTTTGTGAGATTGCTTTATATTTATTTCCACAATTATTACGTCACCCCCTCCTGGTAGGGAAATTTCAAGTACGGGTCAGCCATCTGTCCTGTGATGATGCAATCTATCAGCTCTGGCCTCGTCTGTCGTGTCATAGTCACTGCCCACGTTGCCCCCGTAACTCTAGTGGTCGCCAACTGCCCATCTCCTCCAAGAGGCTCCAACTCTGCACCTGTAAACTGGCCAAGTGTGAGGGTGCCTTCCGGATCAAGGCGTTAGCCACCACGTTGGCCTTTCCTGGGTGGTAGGAAATGCTGCAGTCATAGTCTTTCAGGAGCTCCAACCAATGTCTCTGTCTCTTGTTGAGCTCCTTCTGATCAAATAGGTATCTGAGGCTCTTGTGATCTGTGAAAATCTCGAAGGTCTCACCGTACAAGTAGTGTCTCCAAGTCTTCAACGCAAAGACGACAGCTACCAGCTCCAGGTCGTGGGTAGGGTAGCTATGCTCATGGGGCTTTAGTTGCCGCGAAACGTAAGTGACAACGTGACTCCTCTGCATGAGCACAACCCTTAACCCTTGCAAAGAGGTGTCTGAGTACACAACGAATCCGCCACTACTGTCTGGGATGGTGAGCACGGGAGCCGAAGTCAGCCTCTCCTTCAGCTTCTGAAAACACGCCTCACAGGTGTCTGTCCAAGTAAAGGGCACGTCCTTCCGGGTCAACTGTGTCGTAGGATGTGCAATTTGTGAAAAGCCCCTGATAAATCACCTGTAGTAGCCTACTAGTCCCAAGAAACTAGGAATCTCAGTAACCGTATGTGGTCTCTCCCACCTGAGCACTGCCTCGACCTTGGCTGGGTCCACAGCCAAGCCATCCCCAGAGATCACATGACCTAAGAAGGTCGCCTCCCTCAACCAGAACTCGCACTTGCTGTATTTGGCATACAGCCTACGCCGTCTCAGTGTGTCCAAACCATCCGCAAGTGCTATCTGTGCTGCTTCTAATCTCGAGAATAGATGAGCACATCATCAATGAATACCACCACGAACTCGTCCAAGTACGGTCTAAACACCTGGTTCATCAAGTCCATGAAGGCAGCGGGGGCATTGGTCAGCCCAAACGGCATGAC
Organism: Thalassia testudinum; assembly: GCA_037157565.1. Taxonomy (NCBI): domain Eukaryota; kingdom Viridiplantae; phylum Streptophyta; class Magnoliopsida; order Alismatales; family Hydrocharitaceae; genus Thalassia; species Thalassia testudinum. The sequence goes on from JAZHRO010000080.1 coordinate 5,461,738, forward strand.
CAGAAACTCGTAGTGTCCGTACCGGGTGTGGAAAGCTATCTTGGAGACGTCTGCCTCCTTGATCCTCAACAGGTGGTATCCAGACCTCAAGTCGATCTTGGAGAATACCGTGGCACCTCGCAGCTGGTCAAATAAGTCATCAATCCTCGGTAGCGGATACCTGTTCTTGATCGTGACCCTATTTAGCTATCGGTAGTCCATACAAAGGCGTAGGGTACCATCCTTCTTCTTTACAAACAGTACCGAGGCTCCCCAGGGAGACACGCTGGGCCTCACAAAGCCCTTCTCCAAAAGGTCCTGCAACTGAGACTTGAGCTCTCGTAACTCAAGTGGTGCCATCCTGTATGGTGCTGTGGAGATGGGGCTGGTCCCCGGTACCAGTGAGATCTCAAACTCGATCTCACGCTCGGGCAGTGGTCCTGGAAACTCGTCTAGGAACACGTCGGGGTACTCTTTGACCACTAGGATACTCTGGAAGTCTACCACAGGGCTGGGCTCTGCCACCACACAAGCTAGGAAACCCTCACACCCCTGGCTCAAAAGTCTCGCCGCCCGAAGTGTAGAAATGCTCCTGAAGCCTCCGTCCACTGGCTGCCCGTGGAACTCGAAAGAAGGAAACTCTGGTATGGAGAAGACGATCTTTCTCTCAAAGCAGTCCACCAAGGCGTGGTAAGCGGACAGCCAATCCATCCCCAAAATTACGCCAAAGTCTTCCATCTGTATCATAATCAGGTCAGTGGGAAGGTTGTGTCCCCCAACACTAACCTTTCAACCCGTGTATACCTCCTTAGCTACAAACAGCTGACCACTCGGACCTCTGATCACGAACGGATCCTCTAACAACATACAATTCTACCCCAAACTAACCACGAAACTGGCGGCGACAAACAAATGCGTAGCGTCGGAATCGAAAAGCGTGTAAATGAGTCTGCCAGAAACTGAAACCATACCTGCCACCATTGATCCCGAAGCTCTGGCATCCCTGTGTGTCAAGGCATTGATATGCCCCTCAGTCCTAGGTGCGGACGAAGTAGCCACACTCTGCGTCGGACGGGTAGCTGCTGGCCGGTACCCTCCCTGTGATTGCTGTCCTCCTCCTTGCACCTGGAACCCGCGGCCTCCTGCTCGCCCTCCAATGCTCGGCGCGGGAAGCATCTGCTGACCTCCTACCCTAGATGGGCAATCCCTCCTGATGTGGCCCAGCTGGCCACACTGGTAGCAGAGGGAACCCGACTCCCGCCCTCAGTGGTTCCCTACTGGCCACACTGGTAGCAGCTGGCCCCTGTCGAGTGCCCCCAAAGGCCACTGATGGCCCTGCAAAACGTGACGGCTCTCCTGCGGGCACCACGTGTCTCCTCTCTCGTCGACCCTGTGAGAAGTCTGGCTGATAGGGCCTCTTCCGCCCGCTGTCAGTATCTCACGCAGACGGGTTGGTCTCTTCGTATGTCATAGCTGCCTTCACCACCCTCGAGAACGTAGGCAGCTTCAGGGGTTTGACATACCCCCGAATCGCAGGTCGGAGCCCCTCGGTGAACCTCCAAAGGCGCTCCTCCTCAGTGGCCACTGCTGTCGCTGCGAAGCGAGACAGCTCCAGAAAACGCGTGCGGTACGCGCTCACGGTCATCGTCCCCTGGCGGAGAGTGTGGAACTCCCGCCTCCTCTGGTCCTGCCATGTCTGGGGAAAGTACTGCTCACAGAAAAGGGTGACGAACTGGTCCTAGGTCAGCTCGTCCCTCTCCTGTCCCCTGACCACCCTCCACCACCTGTGTGCTACACTCTCCAACTGGTACGTGGCAAAGGCCATGCGGCACTCCACCGGGGGGCGAAGGGTGTCAAAAACCTTCTCGATCTGCTCGAGCCAGTCCTCTGCCTCGGTCGGGTCCTCATCCCCTTGAAGGAGGGGGGCTTCAGCTTTCGAAACTGTCCGAAAAGCTCGAAGTGGCGCTGAAGTGGAGATGCTGGTGCACCTCCAGGTAAAGATGCCTCATGCGTAGAAGTGTCGGAGGAAGGTGGGGGCGGTGGCGGCCCATCCCCTTCCCCACGTCCAGCGCCATGTCCGTCGCAATGTCCCACAGAGGACTCCCCCTCTGTAGCCCCAGGAAGAGGCGCTTGTGGCGGCGGGTGGAGCACTTCTCGCACGATGTCCCATATCAGCTGGGCGATGACCTAGGCCTGAATGCTTGGGCGAGTGGCTGGTCCACTGAAACGTCAACCTCAACGCGCCTACCCCTCCGACCTTGTCCTCAGCCGCGCCCGCGGCCTACCTCGCTAGTCCCGCGTCGAGGCATCTCCTGCAAGGAGACGCGAATACAGAATAGAAACACGTCAATACGAATCGATATCTAACGGTGAAGTCTAAGAACATATGTCAAAAGAAACGTTGTGGTGGCTACCCTAGTTACAGACACATGAATTGGTTATTTTTCAGTCAGTTGATTCACTTCTCGGGACAACCTTACTCTGATACCATCTTGTTACGACTCGATTCCCGAATCCCTACAAGACACGAGAATCGAACCGACTCGACTGATCCCAAGACCCAGTCGTCCAATGAGAAAGTAACCAAAAGAGCAGTGAAATAAACCACATTCACCATGTATATAACTAGCAGTAACAAAATATAGCAGTAAAGAAAAGAACTACTACAGTATACACCACCACAACAGTAAAGAAATAAACAGGGACATAAACATGATGCTTACAATAAAAGAGTACAGTGGTAACAGAAAATACTCACTACAACAGAAAGAAAGGTACAGTGGGTACTACACAAGTAAAACTACTGGGCTCTACTAGGCCGAGCACCCTCTGCAGCCGTCGGCTCTGGCTGCTCAACACCTGGTCCTAAAAAGGTGAAAAAGGTGACACGTCAGCGAAATGCTAAGTAGAGTGGCAACCAAAGGCTAAGAAAAACAGTAAGGTGGACATTAGCTATTATATTTTTAATCTCTTTCTTTATTTTTCCATTTACTCATTATTGAATTATTCCTCAGATCTTTCCCTTGATCTTGAATGTTCCTCGTGGGAACGATCTTGATTACAGTCTTTTCCGAAAAGTAGAAGTAACACGTGGTGCTCCCCTGGCCGGGAGAGTCCCCCGTGGTAATCCTACCCTCATTCAACCACCCCAAGGTCGCTGACAGAAGTAACGGTGACTACAGTACACGCGGTAAACGCACAGGTAGCTACCCCACACTGGGACGTGGTTAGTCGTTTCCATTAGCAGGTGTGCCCAAAGCACAGCATGGAACCAGTATAGGGCAGAGCCCTCTCAGTAACAGGGGTCCAGCCCCTCCACAGTAACCAAACATGGGTCTTGCCCTCCACAGTCCGCGTACCCTCGCTTGACTACCCTGGTTTGCCTAGTGGGCCTAACAAGTCGGTGTAGGAGGGCTAGCAGAACCCCAGGGCCCGTGGGGTGGCTAGTGCTCTCCCGACACTAGTAGCTCTCCTCAGTACTGTGTACACAAGGGCCAAAAGTCAGTACAAAGTGTCCAGACCTAACCCCGGGTCCCTAAGGCAGCTAGCTCTGCTCTGCACTAAACAGGGAGACAGTCGCTCTCCTTGGTACTCCGTACTCAAGGGCCAGTTCACTTCCCTAATTCCATTCCATTCACTTCTCAGGAGCTCTACTCCTAATTCCCCATGGGTTTCATTCTCATTTTTCTTTAACTCAGCCAATCTAGGTTTCATCATTTCAGCTTTGTATTCATATAGCCCATGTTCTCAATAGTAATTATCCACTCATAAACAGGCAACTGTTAACCAATTACAAGCAGTTATCATTTTCCTTTCTACTTTTCCAAGACTGCAATATATATATTCCATCTAGTTTTCCAGTCCTAGGATTCATGCCATATCCTAGGATCTATCATTCAATCTAGTTTTTCAGTCCTAGAATTCATGCAATACCTTAGGATCTATCATTCAATCTAGTTTTTCAGTCCTAGGATTCATGCAATACCCTAGAATCTATTAATTATTTCACAAGTGCATAATTTTTGATAAATAATTAAATGGGCCACTCTACCCGCAAAATCGGGAGTGCTGGGGGCGCGATTGGCAAGCCCGCGTGCCTCCGCAACCCCTAGAGCCACAATGGAACGGGGTCCTAATGCAAGGATCAATTACAAGGAGCTACTCAGAACAGGATACTAATACTGTTGACAGGTAGAGGAACTAAATATGAGAAGAACGAAACTTGAAACGCGGAAAATGGACTTCGAACGGACCCTAAACGGGTCAAAAACGACAAGTCTGCCCAAAATCAGACGTCTTGAACATCTTCCAGATGTCTTAAATGATGTCTCAAGTCATACCTTGATCTGCGCAGTCCTTCAGATGTCCAGAATCCCGCTGAACCGTCTAGACTTAGTTTCCAGACGTCCTACTGTCACTCCGGACGTCTGGAGACCCTCTCTGTCATCTAGTGCTATGCCCAGACGTTCGATCTGTGTGGAATGGCGTGCCCTTGCACCTTCCCGAACGAGACTTGCACACATACACGGCCGTCCTCAGTACGAAATGATGCAGAACTCTTCGGCAAAACGGCTGCATGGTCGTACACACAAAAGGAGGAAGGTAAAATATCGTACCTTTCAGATGTCTAGACCTTCCTCCAGATGTCTCTCTCGTCGTCTGGACGTATGTCCAGATGTCTGATTCTCAAAAATTTTCCCAGAATCAGGACCTCCTCGCCCTCCGCCTGCTGCGCACAGTCGTGTCGCACCGCACTCACCTGCTGTCTGAGCTGCAGTAGCTCCTCCCCAGCACCACGCTCCTGTTGCGCACTCGCGCGGTCGGCCCTGGCTACTCCGACGAGCTCGCACCCTCGCGATCTAGCTCTCTCCCTTTCACAGCAACCCCTCCTCCCCACAACTCATGGCAATAGCTGCTGCCGCCCTCTCCCTCTCACTCTCTCGCTAACAGGAAGAAGAAGATGAAGGCGGTGGAGTGAGGGTGAGGGATAGGAGAGGGGGTATTTGAAGGCTGTCATGGGGAGAGGAGAGAAAAGGATGGCTACGTCTGTAGGGAGGAAGGAAAGAGAAGAAAGGAGGGTGGCGATTCAGTCTGCGCGCGCATGCATGCAGACGTGAACCCATACGCTGAAAAAATTTAATTCCAGACATCTGGGAAGGCTTCCAGACATCTGACCAGACGTCTGGACCAATTCCCAGATGTCTTGAATGACGTTTGATGCCGGGGTCATAACAACAACCTTTCATAAACCTATGCAAAATTCATCTAATTTTAATGAATCATATTTCACTATCATGCTTACTACAGATACAATCACAACCAACACAAGGAAGCTATAGGAACATAATGAAATATCTAGCTGATTTCACTTCCAATGTCTTGTCATCTGACTTTCATATGGTTTTAACAAGAAGAATAGGAAAGGGTACTTGCAATTCACCCTATAGATTGTAGACCCTATAGTTTTAGTTGTAGAGGTGAAAATGAACCCCATGTTTTAGGTTCCTCAAAGAAGAGGAAAAAACCTCGACAAAATGGTTAATAATTCTAATTGTACAAAGAGGAAGGCCAGATCAATACTAAGTATTACAGCTTGTGATACTAGTTCAACAAGCTCATCATGACTAGATAGATGATCATAAACTAACATTAAACCCACCAATAACAACAACAACAATCATAGCCATAGGATTAGTGCATTAAGGTTTAAAACAAGGAGGATCTGACCAAGTTTCATAACCTTCCTCCAAGAGAAACATATTATGTTTGAGGCAAACTTGATTTAGCTATGTGTTCAAGTTTCTATATACTAATGATGCTGTAAACAAGAAGTTATTGGACCATTCCTTGGAAGAGCCCAATCTGGAGCGATTCCTACCCTCCACTTTTCTCACCCAAGGCCTGAATCTTGAGGGAGGAGGGGAGAGGTCAACATGAACTTCAACCTTGAGGAGCCACCTACTCCAGTCATGGGTGTCCAGGAAACCTATAGCTAGGCAATAAATGGATCTACAAACCCAATGCATAATTGAAGTTGACCTCATTGTTTTAAATAAGCACTTGCCAAATGTTAAGGGGCTCCACATGAATCCCTTGGTAATCACTCTCATGTTTGCAAGGATATAGGTAACTATCTCTTTCTGGATGAAGGCAACATACTTAAATCGTCTTTTGGGATACCTTACCTAAGGAGGACTTTCATAAAGAAGAAATTTGGTTGATGAGGAGAGAAAAGTCAGGCCCAAACACATCCCTTGCCACCACAGTTGATCGACGCTCCAACATGACAGAGGTGACATGATAGACTTTGGGCAAGAAAGCTAGCCACCTAACAACTCCTAGCAAAGTAAAGCAGGTCCTCCAAATCCTCTCGATGCATGGTCAACCCCATGTCTAAGCAAGGTTCCATGCCCAACCCCCAGGAGAGCAAAGCCCAAGCAACGTTTACCTTGAAGGAAAAATGACTCAGAGGCAAAGAGGACCTCAAGAAGTGAAGAAAATGATTACACTTCCCAAAGAGTAAATGATTATGTATGATAATTAGGGCTCTATAACCCCTATAAAATGGGTCCATTGTATATAAGAAAAGGGTAATTACCCTATTGGTACTCAAAAGAGAAAAAGAACATTTTAGTGTACTATTAAGGGTTAGATCCATTTCCCAAACGTACACCATTTAGGTGTAACTGGGTTACCAATTTCTTCCCTCTTTTCTTCTTGGTTGCTTAATTTCTTGAGTGAGTTCAAGAGAATCAATCACTAGTCTTTCTCCAAACCATTAGTTGGGTTTGGAGAATACCAAACCACATTGATAAGCATTTATTACTAGCCTTGGTTTTGATAATAACAAAATCACCTTGTTATATGTGTGAGAAAGAACTAGCATTTCAAAAAGAAAAGAGACTTGTATGGTTGTTACAAAAAGAAAAGTGCCTTCCCAAGATAAGAAGAAGATACCATCGAAATGATCGAAAAGAAGTTTATACAACTTCTTGTTTTGAGAACTTGTAATTTTCTTTTTGATAGTTTGTTAAAACGACCTTCGTAAGTAAGCTTCCTAGATAATCCTTTAAAATCTAATCCAATGCAATCTCTCTAACCTAATCTAAACCTATTTTGTATAAGTCTATCCTATTTCTATTTATACTAAGCTTTTCAATACTTAGCTTTTCAACCTAAATTCTTCCTAATCGATCAATTTACCTAAAAGATCAACCAAATTATGTAATTCCCAAAGCCCTATTTCTCTAGACAATTTGATCAATTAATGATCTTTCTTGAATGGTCAAAACTTCAATCAATCAATAATTTTGCAAAGATTTTTTAGAACACCTTCAATTTTATTGAACAACCTCTCTTTTTGATTGATCAAATCCTCTTTTGATTGATAAATCTTGAACTCTAATCAATTAATTTGTAGGAGTTGGAAAATTCCAATTTTGGATCTTTATCGATCAATCTAAAAAATTGATCAATCAACCTCTTTCGAAACTAATGAAAAATTCAATTTTCTACTTCTTAGTGTGGTGCCCTAAAGGTAATCTAGAGGACAAACCTACAAACTACCGTGTAAACCTATACCTGTACAAATCACCTATGCATATATTCTTCCTAAGAACGAATCTATTGCATATATTCATACATGCATGTTCCTTTGGTGGGTATCGATGGGAACACCATCATGATCCATAACTAGATAACTGCCAGAAGGTCATAACTCACTGTATAAGCATTCTAAGGGAAAAATAAGAAACTAGGGTTAAAATCATAATTTTACCAATGCAGTACAACCACAAGTTTTCTCAAGGTCTAAACAAAGGTTAAATGTTCTTAGTAGGGAAACAAGTGGGTTGGATTAGATAGAAAAGGGTTTGTTTGTGTTCTGAGAATTAAATGACTTTTGAAACCTAAAAATAGACCCACTTAATTAACCAAGGTTCTGGTCAGGATAAAATTTGGTTAAACCCTCTAAATATCATAGAAAAATATTCTCTAGGGTTTAGTACCTTCAATTTGACCATTAGAACCCATCTTAACCTAAAATGAAGTCTCAAACATATATTTACCCTAATTTGGGTTTTTGCATAAATTACCTAGTCAATCGTAGTCAAAACCAAAATCCAACTTCACCATTGGATTCCTTAGGTCAAAATTAGGTTTGTATCAAAATTTGGACCCAAGATGAGTCTACCTTGACTGAGTTTGCAAAAAGGTCCTGTCTGATTACATTTCTACCCCTAACTTTCAAAAACCCTTGCATTCAGCCCCCTAGCTTCTTCATCATCTTTACAATTAGGTCCCTCCACCATTATCATGGAGGAAACCTACTCCAATGACTTTCAACTTGTATTTTCTCCCTAATTGATTGATGAATCCCTTTTAAAATTGGAAGGGAGATTCATCAATTAATCCTCTCCAGTATGAACCTATTGATGAGCTCTAATTCCCTCCCAATCTCTCATGCGAACACATGAGAGATTTGGTTCTCTTGAAGCACCCAAATCCGGCAAGCATTCCTTGCTTGGAAGCTTGGCTTCCAAGCACAAAACCCTCTCTAAAGACCTATAAAAGACTCCCTAGGGTCCAATCGTTCTCCTCAGCTTAAATTCGATCCGAACTCCCCCTCTTCCTCTCTCCTTTCCGGCCGCAAAACTCCGCAAGCTCTAGCTATCTCTCTTTGACTCCTCTCATCATCCGTCCGCCATACCTGCGACAAATTCACCTTCATCACCGTCCTCCGCGTCGAGCAATACCAGCCGTCACCGTTCCTCCCCTATCTTAGTCGTCGCCTCTCCTACGGAGGTTCGTCTTCCCCACGTCCGGCAACCACATCGGCATGGGATTCCTTTCCCTTTTTATCCTTAGAAGTAGGTTCATAGGTTCCCTATCTCTCTTACTTTCTACCCCTCTTTATTTCCCAAAATCGACCACCAATGCTACTGAACACTGTCATCTCCTCCATCTTCGGTGACTCCTCCGGTGAGGTGTTCCCACCACTACACACCTCCATCCACCTCACTGACAAGCTCACAACCTCCACTACACCTTCCCACTCATTTCCCCTCATTCCATTCGCTCCATCATCCACCCAAACGCTTTCCCGAATAGACCCACTCTCACTGACTGTTCCCGTCACCGTCTGGCCACCACAGCCACCCTCGCTCCACGCCACCACCCCCAGCACATCTGCCATGCTCCGACAATACTCCCTAAGCACTCTGATGTGGTGAAAGGCCGTTCATTTGTTTTTAGGTTCATACCTTGTCCGCCATTGGCGAGCAAGCTCGAAGCCTGCTTGAGGCTACCCCAGGTGCTGCCACGCCCAGGTTAAAGTCCCAAGACGTGCAGAAGTCTCTTGCGCACACACCCAGGTTCTCAATTGCAATCGCAAGCCTCAGTCATTGAGGCAATTGCAATGGAGATCTCTGCTGCGGCCATGCAAGGAAAGGGTGCGCGGATAGTCCCACGTCGGGCAGTTCTGAAGCCGCACACTCGCATAAATTGAATAAGTGAATGGGGCTGTTTGCCTCCAAACACTGAGGGTGAGGTACTCCTCCACCTTCACTCAGCCTCATCCGCGACACCTCACCCGCGGATCTAGCTTGACTCGACTCGACCTGCACTCCTCGCTCACCACCGCACGTCGGTGAGCCTGAACCCAGGTATGCGCTAGATCTGATTAACCGACAGGCTATGGCTCTGGGAGAGCGAGACTAAAATAGAAAGAGAGAAAGAGAGAGGAGAGTTGCGTGGGGTAAGGGGGGGTTTTGCTCTGAGAAGTTTGGCTCCAACACTTAGCCGGATTCAGAAGGCAGAAAAGCTAAAGAAGGAAGAAGAGAAAAAGAAGAGGAGAATTGAAGGAGAAAGAAGAGAAATAGAAATAGAAGAAGAAGGGCCAGAGAAGAGGCAAGCCTGGGAAGAAGAAGAGAGGAAGAGAAGGACCTAGTTGAAGCATAGAAAGGAAGAATAAGAGGAATTAGAGAAAGAGAAGAAGAAGAAGAAAAGAGAAATCAAAGAAGGGCCAAAGAAGAAGAAAGTCTAAAGAAGAAAAAGGAAGAAGAAAAAGAGAAGGATTGCAGGGCTGAAGGTAGAAGAAGGAGAAGAAGAAGAAAGAAAGAATCAGAGAAAGTACTGTAGCAAACATCATTTAAGACGTCTGATTTCATACTCTCTCCTTTAGTCAATTTGAGTAACTATTCTATGCATTAGACTTATAATTGGTAATTCAAATCACCATTATTTTGTCTAAAATTCTTTTTACTCTTCATATACTCATATGCTTTACATTCCAAATTAGTTTTTGAGTAATATTTTGTGTTCAATTCGCATTAATTGTTGAGATTAGTGTGTGAATTCCATTTGCTCCCTGTGTTCGACCTCGAAACTTTTTCGAGTAATAAAAATTGTATTTGTTTTCAAAGAGATTTCGACTATACTGCAACATGACACTTTTAAAGATCGATCTTGCCTTGAGAACAATTTTGGCACCATTGCCGGGGAGCAATAGCAATTCACCACTATTCTCTGCATTATTTGATTATATTTGAGCACTGACTTGACTTATTTGCTTTATTGTGATTTTGCGAGGTACTTCACGAGGAGATCTTCCGCACAAATCAACCACTCCAGGGCAGATAATTTCTCTATTCTTCCTAATCAACCTTCTAATCTTGGGAAGATAAAAAGGAAACAATCAATTAGGAATCACCTGCATTATTTTTCATAGTAATTATCATTTAAAAGGCAAGTTTCCTGATTTACGAGTTTTTTTTTCAAATCTCATTGAAGTTGAAGCGATTCTGTTTAGAGATCCTACCCTAAATTTCCTGTTCCTGTTTGGGACTATGCTTAATTTCTAATCTTCTTGGACTACGCACTTCTTGTTTGAAGACCAAGGAGAACATTTTTGAAGATCAAAGTGGACTTGGAAATAAAGCCAATTAGGGTTTCTGCATTAGGGTTTTGGAGTGCTAGTTCACGCTTGCCTGCATAAAAGGAAGTAAACCCACCTGCATTTGCGTACCACCCAAGCCCTTGATTGAAAAGATCTAATCAAGAAAAACCCTAAAATCACGTTCTAAACTCACTTGAACCCTAAAATCATTGGATCTAATAACCTGGGAGTCAAATTAAGGTGATTTTTAGGTCTTGACCAAGAGTCATCCTACCATCTTTAGGGCAGGTCAGGTAAAGTTGGTCTACATTGTAGGCCAACCAACCTTCAAATTAGGTCATAACTCAAATCAACTGCTAATTCAAGTGAAAACAAAGGCACAAATTAGGACATAAAACTAGTAGACTTAAGAGGTCAAGTTATCCATTCTGGTCTACTTGGACCCTCAGTGACAAGGAAGGTTGGGTAGGGGAAACCCTGTAACCCGTGGGGGTGCTCTACCGTGTAGGGGTCTTTGCAGGACTCTTCCTTCCTGGCTGCCTAGGTAATTCTCAGGTGGACGACTTTCTGATCTAGGGGTATCATCCGCCTCGAACCTCTATAGTCATCCAAAAATCTTTGGGTGCCTTGATTGGGTCAATATCATAGTCCAATCCCTCATCCCTTCTATTTAGAGCACACACACAGATTTCCTTGGGAATCTTTTTCAGATCTAATCAATTTCGATCTAAACTTGAATTTTGATTCTACATCTCGATTCCACCATCTGATCAAAAAATGCAACCTGGCTACTTAGGAAAATTATTCAAGAAACCTGAATCACAAAGATCCATGAAAGATAGAATGGTTGAGGATGCCCTTAGATTTTATGAGATTGATTACAAAACCTCAAAACCAATTGAAGACATTCAGGTTAATGTATCAACAACAACAACCTTCATCATAAACTGTGTCCAATTATTATTAACAGAAGCAACAAATGGATCAACTCGGGATATTCTCATAACAGGATACATCGAGATAAAAAAATTGCATAACTTTGAATATCTCCAATGCATGACAAATTCTATACTTTGGGAAAACACCAAGATGATCTTGAAAAATAGGAAGAAATAATGAAATTGTTGAAACAAGTTATCGATAAAAAATACCCATACTTGCCCCAAACAGTTAATGAAACATCTTGGAATAATATTAAGGATCAATTTGATTTCCCAAATCCCAGGTTTGAGACACAAGGTTGTTGTAGATTCCCAACCCAGATGGAATATGATATGCCTGATCTTGAAATAGGTTGGGAGGTCCCAATTGCCAAAGAACAGAATTTTGAGCCAGCCCTAGAAAACCAAAACCCTGGTTCACCGAGCATAGAATTCCTAGACTCCTGTAATAATGAAATTGAATCAGAACCTCGCGAGGGTGTAAATCCCACCCCTTACTATGATAAGGTGACCCTTTAAGGCAATTCTGACCTAGATTATAGTAATTCAACCCACATCCTTAGCTTAGAATCTGGATTTGAATCTTCTTGGGATAATTACAAGGCTCTGTATGACGAAAATGAAAGTTTGAATTGGGATTATAATTCAAGGCCTTTATTTAATGAATGTACCTCTCCAACATCCTTAGAAATACAGATTGATCTTTTAGAAGTCACGCCAATCTATGATACAGAAGCCGAGGAGTTGGAAGAGTGGGGTTTTGATTAGGTCTTTCCTACAAACCTAGAACTCAAACCTAGACCTAATAGGGACACCTTTTTGAGCTTAGAATCTATGAATAGGATAGACCCAAGTCAGGTTGCTAAGTCTACCTCTTGTGATTTATTCTGTGGTGAAATCTCTGATCTCGAATCAAATTCAGAACTTGATTCTCGCAAGTTCTCCAATGATTTTGAATCTTGCTATGATTACGGAGAACCATTGTTTCCTGACAACTACGAGCCAATCTATGACCTCAACACACATGATTCATTCTTCGACTCTGACTCTGAGGTCCTTAATCCCAAGATCATTATTTTAAATTCAAGTTCCATTAAGATGGAATCATTTCTTTTTGATACTTAGCAATCTAAAACAGAAATTGCCAAGGGTGTCTACAATCCAGAGTTCGAATCTTTTCTTGACTCAAATTTTCTTCATCCTATAAACACTCTTCAGGCATTTATCTTTGAGTTTAATGGCTACTATGAGGACTCTCTAAATGAACCCACCTTTGAACCCTTAGTAGAAGAGCCCTCACACACAATTCGTATTGATGCCACCTCTACAACATATGCAGAACCTACCCAAACCCGTTTGCAACCCCGACCTGCAACCGGACTCAATTTCTATTCTGATTCCCCTCTTAATGAGTCAATTGCAGATGATTCCCTTCCACATTTTTATTAGGTTTCGGACATCGATCAGACTACAAATCCTGCCCCATCCTTCTCTGATCACTCCTGTAGGGTTCCTACATCCACCACTAATTTTGTTTCATTTAAGGATCCCTACTATGATCAGGCTGATTCGACTCAGCCAAACCCTAGCTATACACTTCCATACCATTTCGAGTTCCCAAGTATATGGTGGGTTCCACATCTCTTGATCTACATTTATCAACTCACCAGATTGATTCGGTTTGGGCTGCATCATCAGCCTATTGACCTGAACAAACACCTGGTTGGACCAACCAGTCTCTTGATCAAGGTGCTTATTCTGCAAAACTCATCTGATTTGACCACTCCTTCTCCATACCATTTTTCACTCGGCTGAAGGCGTTGAATTTAGCGCTTAATGGGAGGAAACCCGTCATTCCAAAAAACCTAAGATCCTTCTGATTATCGTTCTGTACTTTACATCTATTGCATCCTGAGTTCGATTTTACAATAGTCGATCCCACCTCTGGTACATGTGCCAGAGCTTGAAATCATCCGCAACAGTCATTCTCGACCCGTTCACCCACCTAATAATCCTATTCTAATCCCTGAACCCAAAACTGTTTCACACCCTCCGTTTACAATGAGGACATTGCAAAGATTAGGCATGGGGGGTGGTAAGGTGTAAGCATTCAAAAATCAAAGTTCAGAAGGGTTTTCATTAAAAAAAATAACATATTCCAAAAATACCAAAAAAAATAAAAAGTCTTGAAAAAAAATAAAAAAGTGAAAGGAGAGGAAATTTTGATGGCATATCATACTTTAAGAAGAAAAAGGGGAGGAGTTAAAAATATCAAAAAGGAGCACAATTAGAAAAGAAAAAGAGATAGTAATTAGTAAAGGATTAAGGAATTGACTTAGTTCTAGACCATATCAAAAGAAAGAAAGACAAAAAGTGCTAATGAAACAAAGAAGAGAGTAGTAGGAACATTTATTTTATGCCTCTTGGGCTGTGATCCTAGGCTTAAAAATTCAAGTATCCGCTAAGATCTAGATAGTCCTCAAGAGGTTGGGGAAAATGAGAAGCTTAAGTATTAGGTCTAAGGCTTAGGGAGTATTCAGCCTCGTTAACTGACCGCTGGTTTGTGGGACTCGATAACCTAAGCACCCCAATCCACACACAGTCTGGTTTAGTGCGCTTAAGTATCAAAATCACGCAAATACATTTAAATTATTCTCAAAAAAGTCACCTAGATTAGGAGCGGCTGATCAACACAAGTTGATTTGGACGAGTTCCCGATGTGGAGAGGCAGGAAATTCCCCTCGAAGCTGTGCAATAACATATCGTCTCCTCGGTGCTTGTCTCCTAGGATATCTACATATCCTACCGGGGGCATGTAAGCACCCTGTGCTGGTTCAGATGCCATGGACAGCATTATCCCAAAATGTCGATTGCCAGGTTCTGGGGTTTCCATGGGCGATGATATCTCAAAGCATTGATTGCCAAGGACATTGCAAGGATTGATGATGGGGACTAGGAATCCGATATAGACCGTGTTGTAAAGCCAATTTAAAGCTAGAAATAAAAAGAAAAGGGAGAGAAAACTTTCCAAAAATAAAGAAAAATTCCTCTATCTCTCTCTGACAAAAACACACTCCAAACTAAACTTGGGCTAAAACATGTTATAAGCATGGGTGCTTTAACTGCGGAGTTCAACAAACCTTAGGATAGTTCCTGTGGGCCTTAGAAAGCTTCGCGGCAGACTGAGGCTAGAGCTGGTCAGGTCTGAATCTTGGTTGGTAATTAAGTACCTCTAGTCCTACTATCGGCATTCTGACCTAATCTACAAAAGGAAGCACGCATCAAAGTTTTTGAGCATCAAAGGATCTTATGGTCTAGAATCAAAGTTAACACCTTGAAATTTTGCTAAGGGACTAGCAAAAGCTAGGAATGGGGGTATGATGGGAACACCATCATGAGTCATAACTAGCTCATTTTTACCAAATGAAGTCAATAAATGCTTCACATAACTGGCAGAAGGTCATAGCTCACTATATAAGCATTCTAAGGGAAAAATAAGAAACTAGGGTTAAAATTGTAATTTTACCAATGCAGTACAACCACAGATTTTCTCAAGGGCTAAACAAAGGTCAAATGGTCTTAATAGGGTAACAAGTTGGTTGGATTAGACAAAAAAGGATTTGTGTGTGTTCTGAGAATTAAATGACTTTTGATACCCTAAAAATAGGCCTACTTAATTAACCAAGGTTCTGGTCAATATAAAATTCACTTAAAACCTCTGAAAATCATAGAAAAATATTCTTTATGGTTTAGTCCTTCAATTTGACCATCAAAACCCATCTTGACCTAAAATGAAGTCTCAGACAGATATTTACCCTAATTTGGGTTTTTGTATAAATTACCCAGTCAAACATGGTCAAAACCAAAATCCAGCTTCACCATTATATTCCTTAGGTTCAAATTAGGTTTTTACCAAATTTTGGACCCAATATGAGTTTTCCTTGACCTAGTTTGCAAAAAGATCTTGACTGATTACATTTCTACCCCTAACTTTCAAAAATCCTTGCATTCAGCCCACTAGCTTCTTCGTTGTCTTCACAATTAGGTCCCTCCACCATTATCGCGGAGGAAACCTACTCTAACGACTTTCAACTTGGATTTTCACCCTGATTGATTGATGAATCCCTTCCAAAATTGGAAGGGAGATTCATCAATTAATCCTCTCCACTGTGAACCCATTGATGAGCTCTAATTCCCTCCCAATCTCTCATGCGAACGCATGAGAGATTTGGGTCACTTGAAGCTCCCAAATTCGGCAAGCATTCCTTGCTTGGAAGCTTGGCTTCCAAGCACAAAACCCTCTCTGAAGACTTATAAAAGACTCCCCAGGGTCCAACGGTTCTCCTCAGCTTGAATTCGACCGGAACTCTCCCTCTTCCTCTCTCCTTTCCGACCGTAAAACTTCGCAATCTCCGGCGGTCTCTCTTTGACTCCTCTCATCATCCATCTACCATACCTGTGGAGGATTCACCTTCATCACCGTCCTCCACATCGAGCAATCCCAGCCATCGTTGTTCCTCTCCCATCTTCGCCACCACCTCTCCTACGGAGGTTTGTCTTCCCCACATCTGGAAACCACACCAGTGTGGAATTCCTTTCCCTTTTCGTCCTTATATCTAGGTTCTTAAGTTCCCTATCTCTCTTACTTTCTCCCCCACTCTTTATTTCCCAAAATCGACCACTAACACTACTGAACACCATCATCTCCTCCATCTCCAGCGACCCTCTGGTGAGGTGTTCCCACCACTACACACCTCCATCCACCTCGCCGATAAGCTCACAACCTTCACTGCACCTTCTCACTCATTTCCCCTCATTCCATTCGCTCCATCATCTGCCCAAACGCCTTCCCGAACAGGCCCACTCTCACTAACTGTTCCCATCACCGTCCGGCCACCACATCCACCCTCGCTCCATGCCAGCATTCCCAGCACATCTGCCGTGCTCCAGTGATACTCCCTGAGCGCTGTGACGTGGCCGAAAGGCCATTCTGTTGTTTTCAAGTTCAGACCTCCGCCATTGGCGAGCAAGCTCAAAGCTTGCTTGATGCTACCCCAGGTGTTGCCATACCCAGGTTAAAGTCCTAGGATGGGCGAAAGTCACTTGCGCACGCACCCAGGTCCTCAGTTGCAGTCACGAGCCTCAGTTGTTTAGGCAATTGCGATGGAGATCTCTGCTGCGGCTACGTGAAGAAAGGGTACGCAAATAGTCCCACATTGGGTAGTTCTGAAGCTGCACACCCGCATAAATTGAATAAATGAATGGGGTTGTTTGCCTCCAAACACTGAGGGTGAGGTCCTCCACCTTCACCCGGCCTCGTCTGCAACACCTCACTTGCGGACCTGGCCTGACTCGACTCGACCTGCACTCCTCTCTCACCACCGCACGTCGGTGAGCTTGGACCCAGGTATGTGCTAGATCCGATTACCTGACTGGCAGTGCTCTGGGAGAGTGAGACTGAAATAGAAAGAGAGAAAGAGAGAGGAGAGTTGTGCAAGGTAAGGGGGATTTTTACCCTGAGAAGTTTGTCTCCAACACTGAGCCAGATTCGGAAGGCAGAAAAGGCAAAGAAGGAAGAAGAGAAGAAGAAGAGGAGAATTGATGGAGAAGGAAGAGAAAGAAGAATAGAAGAAGAAAGGCCAGAGAAGAGGCAAGCCTACGAAGAAGCAGAGAGGAAGAGAAGGACCTAGCTGAAGCAGAGAAAGGAAGAATAAGAGAAATCAGAGAAAGAGAAGAAGAAGAAGAAAAGAGAAATCAAAGAAGGGCCAAAGAAGAAGAAAGTCTAAAGAAGAAAAAGGAAGAAGAAGAAGAGAAGGATTGCAGGGCTGAAGGCAGAAGAAGAAGAAGAAGAAGAAGAAAGAAAGAATCAGAGAAAGTACTGTAGCAAACGTCATTTAAGACGTCTGATTTCATACTCTCTCCTTTAGTCAATTTGAGTAACTTTTCTATTAATTACACTTATAATTGGTGATTCAAATCACCATTATTTTGTCTAAAATTCTTTTTACTCTTCATATACTCATATGCTCTACATTCCAAATTAGTTTTTGAGTAATATTTTGTGTTCAATTTGCATTAATTGTTGAGATTAGTGTGTGAATTCCATTTTCTCCTTGTGTTCGACCTCAGAACTTTTTCGAGTAATAAAAATTGCATTTGTTTTCAAAGCGATTTTGACTATACTGCAACGCGATACTTTTAAACATCGATCTTGCCTTGCGAACAGGTACACCTTACATGCATACATCATGACACATGTGCAAGGAAAAGTGTTGCATGCCTAAGATGTAAAACTCCATCATCAACATTCATCCACATCCATACACATATGTAGAGAAAGAGATAGAGAGATACATCACCGTATATATATATATTTATATATATTCCATACATGTCAATACTTGTCTAGCAGGCACAACATACAACCACATCTTATCAGTATAACATATCATGGATCATATCATGGATCACAATATCTTCCATTTCAAAATGGTGATCCTTTACTACATCCAAAGCAACTCGCAAAAAGCCTACAAGAAGTGAAAGGTAACTAGCTGTAGCTGCACCATCCCATGATCCTCCAAGAGCTCCACTATATCATGCAAGATGGTCAAAATATCCAACACACACATACAAAACAACTCATGCCCTAATCAAAGAAGTAGGACTTTAACCCCTAGAAACTGAAAGTATGTGATAAGTATACATTATTTCATGTAAAAATGCATGTTATGTGGGTTCCGTAGCAAATTAGGTGCATTTAGATTTGTAAATATTGCATTAATAGTGTAATCATGCATCTAGAGGGATTTGCATAAATTGTATACTAATTTACACATTTTTATGGCCAGGGGACAAGGAGACACAAACCTGGGATTCAAACGAGAAATCTAATCATACGGATGGACTTAGAGCAACTATCGTAGTCTAACGGCCTGAGTATCGTCTTGATTGGAGCTCTATAGCACCCGATATGACGAGAAGATGGAAAACCATGATGGAGCCATCACAGCCGCTCAATGTTGCTTGCCCTCACTCCTCTCACTATGCCTCTAATCGTGGCCGTTGGATCTTCATCCAACAACTACGATTTCCCTAACCACCATTACATTGCCTGACCACCATTACATCCTCTTGACCATCTGCACTCATAGGGCATTGGGTGAGAACTCCACATAGAGCAAGGACCGCAAGTTCAAAATGTGCTCAGCGGATTAAATCTACTGGAAGAGGCGCGGATGAAATTGGATAGCATGATGGTGATCGAGCGGCACTGAAGGTGGCTACGTGATGACTCGTGGTCACATGTGGGTCTCACGCGATTAGAGTTCACACAGCACCCATTCTTGACAGTCTGATCAAGATCAGATGGCCCTCAGAGCTCCTCACGTGGGTCTCGCGTTATCTGAACCACAATCAGCATGCGATCCCCACCCTCCATCTTAGATCCGACGATGCATGTGCTCCCTTCACAATCTCAAGGTGCGCTATGCGCTATTAACGCCCCTCCGAGCCACTTAATGAAGATCGAACGACCAAGAATGGCCCAGCATGTGTGGAGTGCGATCCCAACTACGTGCAGGTGTCTTGGGTGCATGGTTGGATGGCCAAATACCCATTTTACCCCTAGTTTTCACCTATAAAAGGCCTACACACCCCTCCTTCCTCTTCATCCCTTCCTACTGCTTCCTCTCCCACTTTAGAGCTCAAGAATCATTCTTGAGTGAGTACCATGCCCCATGATGCTCCACTAGAGTAATTAAAATAAAATTTCCACCTTCTCAACCCCCACTCCTGGAGTACTCGCCAGCCATCCTCTCACCACCCTTTCGGGAAGTAGATCCTATTTCGGTATTGCCCTACCTCATCCTCACTTCGTCCAAGCTCCATTCTTCTTCCTCTACCTCTACCCTCATTCTTTTGGGCATAGTCTAAGCGCCTTGTCCTCCGAGCAACCGTCAAGGAGGATGATGTAAACACATTTACACTAATTAAGATGTCTATTTATGCATGTTCTTAAGCAAAGGATTGCATTTCATGATATAAATATTGCATAACATGCATCATCTTGCATTTAGAGTAGTTTGAATAAAATGGAGATTAATTGTCTCCTTTTATGTGCTTGGACAAGGAAAACATTTTATCAGGGCCTCGGATCAAAGATCCAACCGTATGGATGTGATCAGGGTGACGATTGGAGTTCAACAACTCCAAGATCGCCCTAATCAGGCATCCGTATCATCAGATAGTGATTAGGGAATACTAGAAGATCAAGGGTCAGGATGGTGTAAATCCATAATTCAAATGACAAATCCAATCGCACGGATGAATTCGGATCGACAATCGCAGCCTAACGACGTAAAAATCGAGTCAATCCGACACCCGTGGCACCATCTACAACATCTAGAAGTTGGACGGCCAAGATAGCGCCACGTGGTGCCATCTCGGTCGCCCAAATGGCCGCATACAATCTCTAAAGTCTCCGCATCTGCCCCCTCTCCGCTGTTGGATCTCGATCCAACGGCTGTGGATGCGGCTCGTTGAAATCCTCCATGCGACCTTTTGGGTGAGGCAGCACAGCGGTCCAGTGCCTTATCGCGAGGCACTGGCGTGCGTTCGAGCCTCGCCACGTGAATTCTGAAGCGAGCGGGTGCACTGTTATCAACCGCCAGATCGCAATCCAACGGCCGCGTGCACCTGATAGCGTTCACGCGCTATTGCATGCTCGGCGTCACGCGGCATCGTACGCGCTGGGCGGGAGTGCAGCAACGGGCGAAGACGCAAGTTAAGCCGTCCGATCTCGTGATCGGACGGCTGTGGATGAAAGAACGTGGGTCGACGTTGAGAGAGAGAGCAGCTGAGCGGGTACGCATGGGCAGCAGGCACTACGCCCATGTTGGGGCTTTAGTGACGGTTTTATCCATCACTAAAGACCCCTCATTTATTGTTTTAAAGATGTAATGACCAATTTGTCCCCACTCCTTGCAATTATAAAACGAGACCCCCTCCACACGAAATTCTCATCCCTTCCTTCTCTTCTCTACCTCTCCAAAGCTCAAGAGAAGCTTGTCCCACACCCGGGATGCTTCTCGCGAGATAAAGTCCAAATTTTCGTCCCCGTTCGGAAGTGGATCCCGCGACGACGACGGCGTGCTACTCCGTTCCCGTTCTTCTGCTTCGTCCTCCTTCATCCTACTTAGTCCTCCTTCGTCCAGGCGTCATCCCATCCGGCTCGTCCTCCAAGCGACCGTCGAGGTGGATATCTCTCTCCTTATTCTTTTTACTACTTTCTAGTATAGATTTACTGCTTTCTAAAGTAATTCTGCTCGTCCTCCAAGTGATCGTCGAGGAGGACATTTCTTTCTCCATTCTTTTAATGCTTTCTAGAGTAAATTTATTACTTTCTAGTGTAATTGTTTTATGCTATCTAGTGTAAAAGTAAAATGAACAATCTCCTTAATGATAAATTTCCTATTTATTCTACATCTCATTTTGATTTCTGTGTGTAATATTCTCTCTCTCTTACTCTCTCTCTCTTCTATTTATTGTAAATAGTTAGATAGTTTTAAATTGAATTACTTCGTGACAAATAAAAATAAATGCGTAGTTTTTAAATCAAACATCCGCCTCTCTATGTTTGACCTGGAATTTTCATTTCTGTATAAATTTTATTTATTGAACACGAATTCTTCGCTTCCAAACTACAATGACAGGTTTTCCAAAATCGAATACGTTAGCGTAGCTATTCAAACGTCCAACAGAGGATAACTTATCTTCCCTCTCTTTTTATTGCTTTCTAGCATAGTTTTTATATTCTGCAATTAGTGTAATGAACATTGACTTAGTTTGATGAAATAATTATTCTCTCTCTCCTTCTCTTTCTTTTATTCTATGAGTAGATAAGTATTCTTATTTTTTCCACATAAAAATACCAAAACAATATAAAATCATAAAATACCAAAAATAAATAAAGTAAACACAGATTTCTCACATAATAAAACACCGCCTCCTTGTGTTCGAATCAGGACTCACTTGAGTTTCAGTAAAATTATTTGATCTCGAATTTTTCTGCGACTGCGATGACTTAGGTTTCTCTTTCCAAAAATCCTAAATATCTTTGCATGAATTTTTTGATAATCAGTAGGGTGTAGGTGCACAAGTCATTAAGCACCTTAATCACCTCTAATATGTGATTTTAATGGTACAAGTCATTAATCACCTCAAAATGTCGGGATTAATAAAATTGAATAGTCATATTATGTATATTGTGCTTGTATGTGGACTAACATGCATAAGGAAAGATCCAAATGGCTTGCTTGCAAAAATTGAGAGCATAAGCATAAAGCTCAAGAGCATGATCATGTATCACAAAGAAGAATCACAAGCTTGTGACTTAATGAGTAAAGACTTAAAGCCTAGTCAAGCTTAAAAAATGAGAATACTTGAACCTAAAAAGTCAAGGAAAGGAATCAAAGCTTGGAGAACTTGAAAAAGGGTCTTGGTGTTACGTCTTAATGTAACTTACGAATTCGAGTTGTAATTTTACTTTGCTTGTTGGTAGATTGTAAGGAGAATTCCATTCTAGATCATTTTATACTAAAATTAGGGGTATCACGCATAAAATCCACAAGGACACACTTACAGAGCCTCAACAAGTCTAATTAATCGTTAATTAGGTCATTAGGGGATAATTAGATATTAATTATTGACTAATGACCATAGTGTAGTGATGGGAGATGAAAAACAATTAGAATAGACCATATGCTACCTATCTAATATTAGATCCACAGGGCATGGCCAAGATGAAGCCATTAAGGAATAACGAACATTGTAGCTAACGCTGGATAGCTTATCTAGCATTACATAAAGTTCATGTAACGTTAGATGGTTTGTTGATTGCACAGCAATTCACGCCAATAATTTTTCAATCTTATGTTATTTTCTAGGATTACACAGTAGTATTAATTAACAAATCATACATTTTGTAAATAACAACATTCATGAATAATTTGGAGAAAGAAAGAGAAAGGGGTAGATTCTTCATATTTCATTTCCCATGTGTGTGTCACCATCCATTTTTTTATCCACCTATTACCTATGTTCATTATCCAAGACCTCAAGTGAATCACCCATATTTTTCCATAAATCCTTGAATGGCCACCTACATGTTGTACACACCACCCCCCACCTATAAAACCATACCCTCATCTCCACTCTCAAGAGGTCAACACCGACACACCTCACAGCACACACACACTTACACCTCTCATCGACCACTGCTTCTCCTCACTCCCTCTCTTCCACTCCTAATCTCAGCATCCTCTCACAAGTTGAGAGGCCATGCAGATGATAAAGGAGATCCCTCCTGTGATCACAACCACCACGGCAAGGACTCACCACCGTCAAGCTCCTTTGTGAGAAGGTAGATGTGGTGATTCTATGTCAATAACGTAGTTTGTCTTTTCCATTTCATCATTTTTTATCACGATTACAACAACTCAAGGAGCTGGTCTATTTTGATACAGTGTGTCAATCGCACTTCATTGTTGTGGCTTCATCACTGGGAAGCTTCTCACTTATCTGGTGATAGGGCCTCACTCACCCACTCACATGCCAGTCTCCCTCTTCCTTTCTCTTCGAGTGACCGGCTAAGTAAGGAACTTAGCTAGTCACTATCGCAACAACCGATTGCGCACACCACCTCCCACACACTCGCGTGCCCCCATAAGTCACCCCCTAGCGTGCCAAGTGACCAGCCAACTTCTTAGTTTGTCAGTCACCAGCGCTCACACGTGCCCTCCCATTCCTCACTAAACAAGATGCATGCCACACACCCGCATTCACGTGAACTCTCTCCTCCACAGGCTGGCACAATTCTGACTAGGCTGCTTCTCACTTTGCTAGTCGCGTGCATGCATGCCTCACACCCCTTTGCACACGGCACTTCACTCACTATGCGCACCACTCAGTACCACACTCGCGTGCTCCACATTCACTCACTATGCCTGTGCACACATAGACTCTCAATGCAGCGTGTGCAATCACCCTCTCCCACTTGTGCACACTCACATTCACACACACAGACACACCCCTTATCACACAGATGCACACACACTCATCTTCATTCACACACAAACATACATCCTCATACACTCACATCAACAAACACACACGCATACTCATCTATGCACAAACACATACACATATACCCATTCACCCATCACAAGCACGTCCCCATTTACCATGCATTTTATTGCGTGTGTGTAATCACTAGTTACGAACACATATGTGATTCCCACGCACATTAAGCATAAACACACACACTTGCACACACATCCATTCCACACCCTTCACGTGGCACATAGCTAGGGTTAATCATGTCTCTCTAGACATGGTTAACCTAGCACGTTACTACATCCCATTTTCCAATCCCATCCTCCTTTTCTTCTCTCTCTCTCTATACACACACACACATACAAAGACATATATATCTTATACATACATATGGACATATATAAATAAGCTATGTATTTCCATTTATTTCAATTCCTGCATTTCTTTCCTTTGCTCTCTTATTATCTTTTATTTGATAATTAAGAAAATACTAAAAAAGTCATAAAAGAGAAAAGATAACCTTGTGTCTTGCAGGTACCTGATCTCGCATGTAGAGAGATTATTTAGACTCAAGTTGGCTTGTTGCCAAGGACTTATTTTAAGGGAGTGCCTCAAGAACAAAGTTATCACAAAAACACCTAAAACCAAAGAAAAATTCTAAAACATAATAAGCGAATGGAAATGATGCACCTTTGGGTTCATGTAGAAATCAAGAGCCTTAAAACTGTCTCCCTAATTTCGACCCTTGGCCTAAAACTGACACTCTTAAAACATACTTTAGTCTAGGTTAATATATTTGAGAAATCTGTGTAGGATCTCTTGTAGTTAACCACTTCTATTATACACATTTCAGTGCTAATATCACCTAATTAAATAACACTACTTGCGATTCATCATAAGTTTTCTAGCATCGTTGCCAGGGGGCATTATTCAAGTTTAATTTCTACTCTTTTCCTTTAGCATTATTCTTCTTTGCTCCCATCTCTTCACGGGAATTCATTGTTTATTTGTTTCCACCCGTCTCTTCTTCACCTCATTATTCATATTTGGGGTCACGTTATTTTTGGTTGGGGAGTCTTGGAATCAAGTTGACTCCAACCCCACCATGACCTCAAATTTTTCCTCTAATTTGATCCCAAATTTCCACCCAAAAAAAAAAAGCATTTCTCTTATTTTAGTGGTTGAGCCTTGTGTGGATTCTACATTTTGGTGATTGGGAGTAATTGGTTGCATTGTTTGACTCCCAGTTGCATTATCTTAAAAGAAATGCGTGCATCCACACTTAGAAATATCCATTTAGGGGCCCATTGCATTGTATGATGCATTAACCAATCAATGTGAAGGAGGGTTGTTTGGTCATAAAAGCTTGTTTTTCAGAAAACCTGGAGATTGGTTGAAACGGTAATTCATTTGAATCCTAAAATTCATACTACTAAAGAGCGAAATTCTAAAAGCCATTCACCAATTTAAACTTCAATTCAGGGAGATTTCCCTATTGCATTCTTAATTTACACACTCTTCAATCAACGAACTTGGGCATTATCCTTTAAACAATGCCCTTCACATTCCAGAGCACTTGTATCTAAGCCTCTTAATTAAAACTGGTAATAACTTGACCCCATTAAGGTTTGGAGGTCTAACTACCTATGTGTAGTGCCTACGTACTGATATGGGTTCCCACATGTTATTGGGTGTCTAAGACTAAGGCAAATGGCCTTTCAATCTGGCCTAATGGGTTCGCGGTGCTTGATACAGTTCCGTAGGTGGCGATAGTAGGTAAATTGAAACTTTAGGTCTAGGGTCACCTTTAGAGGTTAGGACATTGATTGTTTAATTTGTCATCAAGTGCACCTATTAGATGTCATTTCTCTCATCCCCTTCTCTCTTCTTATCTCCCCAATTCTTCTTTCTGTGGTGCATGTTTGGGAGGAGGTCACTAAATCCTGAACTTATTGAATTGTTTGATAATTTTAGGATGGTAGAAATGAGTGAATCATTGTCCTCCTTCATAAACATGTATGCGCACCCACCCCAAAATCCCAAGGGGGGAAATCCTCCCCCTCCCCCTCCACTATGTGGTAGGGGAGTCGACTCCATAACCCGCCTCCAAACCCCAAATGGCCATGTATAATGAATAAATGAAAGCCATCATGGATACCTTGGAGGAAACGCAAAATCCTCCTCCTCCAGAAGTGTCTAGGCCTCTAAGCTCTTATCTCAATCCCGCTACAACAGTGACCCATAGGCAGGTTCATGTCCTCGAGGGTGGGGATGCTTTTGAGTTAAAACCAAATGTCATTAGTTTAATCAACTTCCACTATAGTGGCCATGCTAGTGATGACCCTTTCCTTCACTTAGAGATCTTACTTGACTTGCTGAAATAATTAAACCAGGAAATGTCAGGTTAGATGTGGTCCACATGAAAATGTTCCCAATTTTATTGTCGGACAAAGCCACGCAATGGTTGCACATGATTGGAACACCCATCACTTCTTGGAGAGAGATGCATACATCCTTTCTCGAGAAATTCTTTCCGATCGGGTGCACCAATGCACTTGTCGTGCCATCAGTTCTTTCATGCAGCAAAATGACAAACAATTTCTTGAGGCTTGCGAAGGGTATAATGATCGCCTCAGGAAATGCTTGCATCACAATCTGCAATGGTGGCATGTAGCCCAGATTTTGTACAATGAGCTAAATGAGACCACGCAACAGATTGCGGATGCTTCTTGTGGAGGTAATTTTATAAACAAAGATGAGGATGGAGCATTTGAACTATTTGAAAATTTGAGTGAAAATCCATTAATAATGCTTCCATCTTCGCCTGTAATCGAATCAATGCACCTCACAGTTGAGCACACAAGGTTGACATGAGACCCTCCCATTCGTCCACTGATTTGAACTTAATTGCACAAAAATTGGACGAGGTTTCCATCGTTCACAAAAAGTTGTACAAACTTTTGGCCAACCCCACCTGTTCTATGGCCAGGACTTTGACTCCTCCCTTACGTCAAAAACCTAACCCTTCCCAAGTCAACCTTCTTACTAAGAATTCTGTACTACCAGCATCATCTTTGCTGAGTATCGTGTTGAGCAATTCAGTAAGCAATGTGGATCTGGCTTCTGCTAGCTTATATTTTGACATGGAGGAGCAAGCCTGCATGTGCTTGGATGCATTAACTTATGCACACTCGTCTTCAGAATTCGAAGATGTGTGCCCCTTGGGGAACAATAGCCCTTATTCTACTGCTTATAGCCCGGGGTAGCACAATCATCCGAACTTCAATTGGTTCGGCAATCCTCATCACCAAAACCCCATTTGTGGACTAGTATGATCATCCGTTCCCATCATCCCAAAAGCCTAGTATGGTCCTCTAGCAAATTCGTCGCCAGGCCCTTGCACACCTCAAGCTGATCACGCATCAAACCCTCTTGACAAATTGATGCGCATGATGATAGAAATGTCTATGTGCCATGAAGAAAACATGACTCTCTTCAGCACTAATTGGCGCAGCAGAATGTTGAGATCAGCCAACTACATATGGTAACTCAATCTCAGGGCACTCTTTCTGCCCAACTTGTCCCAAACCTACAAAACTTTGTACCCCATGGTCGGCAACCACAAGGTATGACATTCTCAGGGGCAGGTGTGCCAGATTCTGCAAGCTGCGAGCATTCCCCTAGGATTTTAGGCAAATCTCGCAGCAACACAGCAACCCTACATCCCTGTTGTGAACCCTCCTCCACCTTACGTTCCCTCTTAACTTGTGACGTCAAATGTGATTACTACGATGAGTAGTAAACAAACCATCAATTTGCCTCGACTTGATGCTGGCCCATCTTCTTCATCGTCCCCCATTCAAATTCCACACCACATTCTCATGCGGATGACATACCCAAATTGGTGCCAAAATAGGTCCCATTCCTTGAGGATCTACTAAGGGAACCAAAAGGCAAGAAAAAGAACACGTAGACCTTTGATAATCTGCGTGATTTATTCAAGGATGTTGAAATCAAGGTTCCCTATTGGAGGCTACAGACCACATCCCTACCATCAGCTATTTCTTTAAGGATTACACTACACCGAGGCGACGACAAAAGAAAACGAAAACTCCAGTGGTTCTCTCACCTTATGTGAGTTATGCTATTCTCTCAAAACTACCACCAAAGCAGAATGACCTAGGCACCACTCTCATTTTTTGTAGTATCAAAGGCTGCAATTTTGATCGTGCCTTGCTTGATTTAGGATCTTCCATTAACCTCGTTTCGACCATCATGTTTCAAAATTTGCATTGAGAAATCTAAAACCCACCCCTATTACATTATAGCTAGCAAATCACTCTGTCAAAATCTCGTAGGGTGTGGTGGAAGACATGGTATTACAGCTAGCAGATCGCTCTGTCAAAATCCCGTAGGGTGTGGTGGAAGATGTGGTGGTTTGGGTCAGTAGTCTCTAATTTCCTGTTGACTTTCTTGTGTTAGACATGGAAGTCCCTAAGTCACTTTCTGATTACATAATCATACTCGTGAGACCATTCTTGTTCACAGCCCATGCCCATATTGATTGTGAAATGGGCTACATTGAGATAGCCGTGGGCTCTGAGCTGCTTAAACTCAATATTTTTAAGGCCACCAAGAATTTTTGACTGCGATCTAATCAAGGATGACACGTCTGACGATGACATGGTCGTCAGTGCGTGCATCGGGTTGGTAGGTACTTATTCCGACTACTACAGCATACCCCTTGATAATCACCAGAGCCTGATTGATTTTTATTATGACATTTCCCCACCCCTTGTCTTATCCCTCCCTGACTAGACCCCTGATGAGGCTCACTCCACTTCTTACACTTCATGGTCTGAGTAATATACGGGCTACTCACCTTCGATCTACTCCCTTGAAGACCAGAGTAGCCTTTCTTCCCCACCAAATCTGGTGAAAGCGATATTCCACACTGGGAGTTTATTCCCAAGCATTTGTTCTTGGGGCTCCCCTTTCTTGGATCCATTAATCCAAGATGCCACTACTCTTGTCCAACCTGAGGGCTAGTTTTCTTCACCCCTAATTCTTCCTCCCTATAATCCTTTTGGGACACTCTCATCCCAAGTTTTGCCAACTCTTTCCTAATCCACTCCCGAGCTTAAAGCACTGTTTGACATGCTAAAATATGCTTTCTTAGGACAAAATGAGACACTTCTTGTCATCATCAATTCAATATTTTCCAAGGAGCAAGAGATCAAACTAATGATGGTCCTAACTGAACATAAGGCAAGCATTGGATGGTCTATCTCTAATTTGACTAGCATTAGTCCCTCCTACTGCACTTACCATATATATTCGGAGGAGGTGGTTCGACTTTCCTACATCTCAATCCTAACATGCGGGAGGTCATTAAAAAGGAAATCATTAAATGGCTTGATGAGAGAATCCTTTACCTGATCATTGACAGCCCCTGGATGAGCCCAATTCACGTCGTGCCCAAAAAGGCAGGCCTCACCATTCGTTTTAATGACAGGGGTGAATCCATCCCTACACGCATTCTAATGTCTTGGAGTGTGTGTGTAGATTATAGGAAAGTAAATGTTGCTACTAAGAAAAACCATTTTCTACTACCTTGTATTGACCAAATCTTAGAGCAGTTAGCAGGAAATCAGTTCTTTTGTTCCTGGATAGATTCTCAGGCTATAAGAAGGTGGCTATCGATCCCCGTGATCAAGAGAAGACCACCTTCACCTATCCCTTTAGCACCTTCACCTCCTGAAGAATGTTGCTCGGACTTGTAACGCGCTAGCTACCTTCCAATGTTGCATGCTGGAAATATTTCATGACATGATAGGTGATTTTCTTGAGGTCTTTTTGGACAACCTTTTGATCTTCAGACTGACATTTGATGATTGTCTAGCCAACCTGACCCTCATCCTTTGGAGATGTATTAATGTGAACCTCGTGCTTTCTTGGGAGAAAAGTCACTTTATGGTGCACAAGGATATTGTTCTAGGACATATCATCTCTGAAAGAGGTATGGAGGTAACAAGGCTAAGGTGGATGTGATAGCTGATTTACCTATACCTTGCTCTATTAGGAAAATCCTCTCCTTTCTTGGTCATGTTGGGTTCTATAGAGGATTTATCAAGGATTTCTCAAAAATTTCTAGACCTTTGATGCATCTCCTATCGACCAATGTGCCCTTCGACATGGACCCCGACTGTATTCGAGCATTCATGCAGCTACATGATGCTTTCACCAAGGCCCTTATTCTCCAATCACCTGATTGGTCCCTCAACTTTAAGCTGATGTGTGTTGATTGTGACCTAGCTGTCGGAGCCATCTTGGGACAAAGACGCGATAGACACCCCATCATGGTGTACTACACTAGTTAGATGCTGGACGAGGCCTAGCATAATTATATGACCACTGAAAAGGAGTTTCTGGTGGTCGTATTTCGACTAGAGAAATTCATATCTTATCTTCTGGGCTCCTGTGTCACCTTCTTCACTGATCAACGTGGCCATCCGTCATCTCTTTAATAAGGATGCTAAACCCCAAATGATTCGTTGGATTTTTCTGTTACAAGAGTTTGATCTTGAGATCCGAGATAAGGTCGAAGCCAGAATGTGGTCGCAAACCATCTTTGTAAACTTGACCCTAACCATATTGGACGTTCTTTGCCGCTTAATGAATCTTTCTCCAATGAGCACCTTCTGGCAATAGATATGGCAAGCGGACCTTAATATGCCGATATCGCTAATTACCTTGCCTCTGGCTCTCCTCCCTGAGGTTGGCCTAAAAACCAACACAAGCGTCTCATTGCAGAGGAAAAGTATTACTTCTAAGATAATCTACTTCTTTTTGGATTAGGTGCCAACCATATTATCCATCATTGTGTTCCTGACAGCGAGATCCCTAGTGTGCTATCTTTTTGCCATGATCAGGCCTACGGAGGCCATTTTTCCAGGAGGAAGACAACAACCAAGTTGTTGCAATGTAGATTCTTTTGACCCTCCCTTCATCAAGATGCACACAATTATACTAAGTGTTGCACTAGATGCCAGTCGCTAGGGTCAATGTCACACCATGACATGATGCCCTTGCAACCCATCCAAGCTATAGAGATCTTTGATATATGGGGAATCGATTTTATGGGTCCCTTTCCTCCATCCAATGGGTTCGAGTACATCCTTGTTGCCGTTGATTATGTCTCAAAATGGACTGAGGCTATTCCCACATGTCATGTTAACCATGCTATCACCACCAAATTTGTAGACTATATCTTTGCACGCTTTGGGATCCCTCAGGCCATCATTTTGGATGGAGGAACCAATTTCACACATTCATCTTTCCAGGTACTTCTGAGAAAGTATGAAGTTCACCACCATATTGCATCTTCGTACCATCCCCAGACGAATGGCTAGGCTGAGGTGTCAAACCAGCATATCAAGTAAATCCTCCAAAAAATGATTCATCTTGACCGTAAGAATTGGTCTGACAAGCTGACTGATGCCTTATGGGCATATCAAACCGCCTTCAAGGATCCCCTAGGTATGTCACCATATAGGATTGCTTTTGGGAAGCCTTGTTGATGGCGACGAATTTGCTCACGGAAAGGGTTCGAGTTTGGAAACTCATCATCATAGTTCGATTCGCAAGAAAATTCATCGATCAGATAAAATTTATAATCGAAACTCGAAAAGTGAGTCTCAGGTCAAACACGGGGAGGTGAACGTTTCATTTTGAAAGATACGCATTTCGCTTTTTATTTGTTTTTGTCGTTTTTGTCTTTTCTAATTTTTTTGGTATTTTTAGATGAATTCTTATCTAACTAATCAACTTGCAAAATATAAAGAGAGAGACAAAGAAAGAGAAGCAATCATGTATTTTTATAATCAAATATTTATTACAACTAGGAAAGTGAGAAATCTATACTATGAAAGCAATAACGATAGAGATGGGTAAGAGAAATCCCCCTCGATGATCGTTGGGAGGACGACTCACTCTGACATCGCCTGGAGGAAGGTGGTGAGGAGCAGGATGAACGAGAATGGAGTCAGAGGACAGAGGGTGGGGCAGGATGGCATTGCGGCAAGGATCTTCTTCCCGAAGGGAGGTGAGAGGACGGCCATAGGATGCTCCACGAATGGGGATGAGAGGCGAGAACAAATGTTTGCTTTCTACTCTAGAGGAGCATCCCAGGCTTGGGACAAGCTCTCTCTAGAGCCTTGGACGTGGTGAGAGGAAGAAAGGAAGAGATGGTTATGAATGGAGGGGTGTAGGCCTTTTTATAGTGGAGGAGAGGGGCTAAAACAAGTAAGGGATAATTAGCGAAAGCAAAGGTGTTGCTAAAGTTCCAGCTCAAGAGTCGTTGTTGCCTCCAGCTCACACTCACGCACGCACGCTCATGGTTGGATCAGGCATGAACCATTGGCAGCTGTTGGATCAGAGGTAGATGGTTGAGATGGAGCGGGGATCGCGTGCTCGTTGGCACATCAGATTGGACATCGGTCGGTGCATGATCGTATGCGTGTAGATCATGCGGGCCTGATTGTGCCACATCACCTCCCTCTCTGCCTCTTGATGGCCATCAGACGGGCGCAATTCGATTGCACCCGTGCTTGCGAGATCGCCTCCCCCACCGTGGCTTAAACTGGTAATCGCAGTTTGCAAGCACTTGTCTTCACCATTGCGCCAAAGCCACGGTTTGTTGAGCAAACATCTTGATGGTTGCGTGCCCATGGCCATTGGATTAAGATCCAACAACCCAGTTCTGATTTCTGACTGGAGAAGGAGAGCTGTGCTAATCCTTGCGCGGCTGTGGGTGGTCCAGATGATGCCAAGTGGCATCATTTGAGCTTTCTATCTGATATGCTTTGTAGATGATGCCATGGACATTAGATTGGGTCGATTCTCATGCTGTTGGGTTGTGATTGTCGATCCAGATCCATCCATGCAATTGGATTTGGCATTTAAAGCTCTGAATTATGTCACCTAGTCCCTCGGCCATTGATCTTCCTTGAATTGCATATGATGCTACAGAGTTCTGATCTAAACGATTTCGAGGGCATTAGACTCCAATCATCACCATGATCAGATCCGTACGGTCAGATCTTCCATCCAAGGCCTTGAAATAAATCTCCTTCCCTCCTGGCCATAGAAAGGAAGTAATGAACCTAAAATATACACAACTACTCTAAATGTAGGATGATGCATGCTATGCAATATTTATAACATGAAATGCAAATCTCAGATTGGGAACACGCATGAATAGGCATTTTATCTTCAATAATTGTGTCTACATCACTTGTCACTTGCCCTTTGAGTTGGAAGGCTACGCTTATTGGGCGGTTCACCAATGTAACCTCGACCCAGACCAGTGTGGTTGAGAATGAAAACTCCAACTCCATGAATTAGAAGAGCTGAGATGTAAGGCTTATGACTCTGCTTTGACCTTTAAACAACGAACTCGCATTCAACGAAAGGAGTTTGAGCCATCACCGCAAGTTTGGCTTTATAATTCTCAGCTCAAATTCTTTCCTGGTAAACTAAAGTCAAAATAGAATGGGCCATTCCTTGTCTCATGACCATTTCCTAATGGTGTCGTTGAAATCCAAGACTCCAAAAATGGGCATAAATTTACAGTAAATGGGCAGTGGTTGAAACCTTATCTCACTCATGAATCTACCCCTATTGGTGAGACAGTTGCCCTGCTGGACAGTAACTAATTTCTACCTCACTTTGAATCCATGGGGACGTTAAATTCAACGCTCGTTGGGAGGCACCCCAACGCCCTTCCATCTTTTGCCATTTTCTCTCATATCTCATTTTTTGTACTCCATCACTACACTTGACTTCACATGTTTCTACCACACACCATCCACCCACC
Organism: Thalassia testudinum; assembly: GCA_037157565.1. NCBI lineage: Eukaryota > Viridiplantae > Streptophyta > Magnoliopsida > Alismatales > Hydrocharitaceae > Thalassia > Thalassia testudinum. Next base: position 5,495,543 of record JAZHRO010000080.1, read on the forward strand.
CATTTACCTTGCCGTGTACCCCTTACTCACTATTATACCAAGAGCCTTTAATCCTACCTCACCCCTCTTGCATGCATATGACGATATAGTAAGATTTTGCATGGGGGGATGGATAGGAATCCATAGGATCTTTCATATTCTTTGGGTATAATGCAAGGCTCCCTTCCATTGTATATATCCATCTTTAGTGTATATATAGCTTTATTGAAAAATCCATAAATATAAGAAAATGTTGAAAAATTTTGAAAAAAAATTATAAAACACATAAAATTTAAAAATTCAAAAACTCTAAAAATGGTTTCAAAAGTGTTTATTTATGATATGAAAGCTGAAACAAAAATAAGATAAGTGTTTATGGGCATTCAACCTTTACTTTTAGGCTTTCCTGGCCACATAAGCTTGATTTACTCAAGCTTTGGCTTAACACACTTGAACTTTGACAAGATAGAACCAAAATCATTTCTAACTTAGGACATATACTTGTCCCTGAGTCAACCAATTCGTCTGTTTGCCTCTATTTAAGAGTTGAATTGTAAGCACCTCTATTATGATGCACCAAAATTATGTTTATTGCTAGATTAACATTTCAGGACTATCTTGAATTAAAGCATTAAAGCATCTTTCAAGTCAAGTGAAGATAGTTGCTAATGTGTCTTTTTATCTTTATTTGAGTCTAAGACATTATTGTAAGGAACCTCAAATAAAACTCAAAAATGGGATTTTCACGTATCTTTTCAAAACCAAGCTTTTATGGTTATTGATCTACCAAACTAGCCAATTGATTGACCAAATCACCTTTATCGACCAGCTAACTTCATTAACCGACCAAATCAGCCCATTTTAGGAAATTGAGAAATATCCTTTTGATCGACCAACCAAGTTAATTGACCGATCAATTAGTGATTGACCAACCATCTTAATTGATTGACCAAATTACCTTTTGATCGACCAATTAGCCTTAATTAATCGACCAATTCATTTTCCTATTTAGGCAGAACTTTTAGTATAAATAGAGATAGTATGCAGCCTATCTTTTCATAACTTTAAATAGAAATACCATTTAAAAATAGAGCTTCTCATACTTTCTTCTAAAGTCTTTTGCACCTCGTTTTTCATGTTTTTCAAAGTAGGACTCCTCGAATCTCTACGAAAAAATTTTGATTTGATCTTTTATTGAGGTTCCATAGAAGTTATTCTTGTTATTCTATTTTGTTGTTTTGATTTACGGATCCCAAGTTTGTTGATAAGATCCGTGGTTGTTATTTTTGCTTCTCTTTAGGATAAAAAGGAAGTGGTTGTAAGATGTTGTGCCACCCTCGTTCAAGTGGTACACCTAGTGGATTGACTAGCTTGGACTAGTCAGAAAAATCCTAAGCTGGGAGGCTTAGGTAGTGGTTTTCACCCGGATTAGGTTTCCATTATAAATCATGTGTACTCTGTGCAAGAATCTATGGTGTGCATATATTTTAAAGTAATACTATTCACCCCTCCCCTCTAGTATTTAGTTTCAATCCACAAGATATTCTCCTACTCACATTTGGTATTAGAGCTTAGTTGTCCAGAAGATGTCAAAGTCATTTATCGACACATACGTTGAGGGGCAATTTGCTATTTATCCTCCTCTCTTTGATGGGATGAACTACGGATACTAGAAGACTAGGATGCAGATCTTCCTAGAATCCATGGACTTCAAGGTATGGGATGTCATCGCCTCCAAGTACACTCATCCTGAAATCAAGGGAGTGGTGGTGACACCAGATCAAAAGAAGATGGCTACCCACAATGCTAAAGCCATGAATGCAATCTTCTGCGGGCTTTTGAGTGCAGAATTCAACCGCGTCTCTACTTGCAAGACAACCTACGAGATCTAGAGCATCATCAAATTCACCCATGAGGCGACAACTAAGGTAAAAGAAACTCGAGAAAATTTACTAACATAGAATTACGAGCTTTTCAGGATGAAGAAAGGTGAATCAATTAAGGAGATGTCCATGAGGTTTATGCACATCATAAACTCTCTAAAAAACCTAGATCAGGAGTTCAAAAATGAAGCCTTGGTGAGAAAGATACTTCGATGACTTACTAGTGATTGGGAGATCAGGACTACAGCATACAGGAGTCAAAAGATCAGTCTACCCTAAAACTAGACGATCTTATTGGAAGCCTTATGGTCTACATAGTTCAACTTCAGCACGTGAAGGAACATGAAGACGAAGGAATAAGGAAGAAAGCTATAGCCCTTGAAGCCATTCAAGAATCTAAAGAAACTTCAAGTGGAGAAGAAGAGGAAGATATAGCACTCCTATCTAGAAAATTCAGGAAGTTCCTCAAGGATAAGAATAACTGGAGGAAGAAGAAAGAAAAAAACCAAGAACGATGCAGTCATATGTTACAACTGCAAGAGAAAGTGACACATCAAGAAGGATTGACTGCTTCTTAGGAAGGAATTAGATAAGAAGAAGAACTTTAGAAAAAATGGAAAAAAGAAAGCTTTTACCGCAACTTGGGATGAGACAGACTCAAGTTTAGAGGAAGAAGAAACCTCGGGAGAGGATGCTCTTCTCGGTCTTATGGCACTAGAAGATGAGGTAACCTCCTTTACCCAAGATGAATTATTAGAAGCATTCTTTGAGATGCATGATATACTAAAATCATTAAAATTATAAAACAAAAACCTGGTAAAAGCATTAGGTAAAGAAAAAGCACAAAAAGTACTTGAAAATCAAAACAAAGAGTTATCTGTTGAGATCATTACATTAAACTCACAGATAAACAACTTAAAAGTAGATATAGACAAACTAAAAGAAAACTCTACTATCTTATTAAATGACCTAACTAAATTGACAAATGGAAGTAAAAACTTGCATAAATTGTTAGGAACACAAACCCAAAGCACCACAAAATTTGGGTTAGGCTATATACCAAAAAAAAACCATGAAGCATCTAGTTCTAGCCAGAATAAACAGAAAGGTAGCTTTCCAAAGCAGGCAACGCTAACTAATCACTGTGGACCCAAACAAAAATGGGTACCAAAAAGTATTTTGCAATCTTATTTTGTAGGTTCTGTAGATTATACGAAGTGGACTTTCCAACAAATCAATGGAACACTAAAGCCACTCTATCAAACAAAGCCTCACAATCATAAACTAATGACAAGAAAGAGAAGAAAGAAGGTGTATAATGGGCAGCGGCTATTCCAAGCACATGACTAGCAAGGAAGACCTATTCCTATAGCTCAACCATTAGGATGGTGGTACGGACACATTTGGGAACAACCACAAGAGCCGTATTATTGGTAATGGCCAAATTGGTAACTCTTCCACCCCTTTTGATAACGTGCATTTAGTTAAAGGTTTAAAACATAACCTGTTACACGTAACTGATCGCACGGGTTTCACATGTTTGAAATCAGGGTTACAAGTAATCCATCGTCGAAGTTGCAAAACTCATAATCAAATATAATTTATACCAAAACTCCAAGGGAGTCCCGGGTTGAACACAAGGAGGTGACGTTTACATTGTATGAAAACTGTGCTTCGATTTGTTTCTCTTTGGTGTTTTATGGTTTTGTTATTTTTTCTTGTTTTTGAAATAAGATGACAAACAATCACAAAAGAGATATAGAATCAAATATGATATGTTGCATGAATGTTAATTACAATAATCTAGAAAACATAAAAAGAGAGGGAGGTGTGAAGAAATCTCCGAAAGCGGTTGTTCGGTGAGACGACGGCGCCTAGCAGAAGCTCAGATGAAGGAGTTGGGAAGCCAATCGATGGAGGTGAGAAGCGGGAGGACGTCGGGTAGTGGAAAGCTTCAGCACAGCTCCAGAATGGAGGTGAGAAGGCAAAGGTGATCGGCTACTGGAATGGAGGTGGGAGGATGGCTCCAAGGTGGCCTATGAATGGGGATGGGAAGTTGGAGGAGTATTTGGTGGGGTAGAGTCTCGTTACGCTAATATGTGTCTTGGGAGATTGAGAGCAAACTCTAACAGAGCATTAGTAGGCTTGCTAGAGCTTGGGAGTAGGTGGGAGTAGAGTAGGTAGAGATGGCTTGCAAGGGAGGGGGTGTTGGTTCTTTTATATATGGATGAAAAGAGGCTAGAATAGGCATGGGACCATTAGTGACCTCCAAGTCATCACTGGAAGTGTTGGTGTAGGCAGCTCATGCCTGCTCATGCCCACAATTGGCCTTGTTGGCGTGCAAATAATTAGCGATGGCTGCAAGCATCACTGTATGTCTGCCAAGGTGTCGCTGAAGGCTGGCACCAACCTAGCACGCACCCGCCCCATGCGCGCAGATTGCGTGGAGGTCTTGCCTGGTGTGCGCGCGCGTGCGCTGTTGGTGCATGCTGGCGCTGCGCTGCCGCTGCTATTGCTGCTACATTCACGTTCATGCGCTAGTTGGATTGAGAATGGGGGGGCTGTGGGGTTCGAACCCGCGCCCCTACCTTGCGATCCAACGCTCCCACTGTTGCACCACGTCCACAAGTATGTCGCGAAGAGGAGTTGCAGCCATGTGGTGAGGGCGGGTTCTCAGCTGTTGAATTTTCATCCAACGACTAAGATCACTTGATGGGTGACCCTTGGTGATGTGGCGGGTGACTTGGGCTCTCCAGATGGTGACGGTCCAAATGGTGCCACATGGCACCTTCTAGACCATCCACCCTTCATTACTTGCAGAGGATGCCATGGTGCTCGGATTGAGGAGATTTCTACGTTGTTGGACTGTGATCATCGCTTTGAATCCATCCGTATGATCGGATTTTTCATCCGAAGTATGTAAGGATGTCGCATTACCTCCTAGTCATAAAAAATGAAGGAATTAATACACAAAACATACAACTATCCTAGATGCCATGCAATGGATGTTATGCAGTATTTATAACATGATATGCAATTCTAAGCCTAGGAACTATCATAAATAAGCATTTTATCATGATTCATGTGTGTTTATCATACCCCTATGCTTACTTTTTGCTAGTCCCTAGCAAAATTAGCCTAAATGCTATTTATAAAAGTAGAATTAGTATTTGATCTCTTAGGCATAATTTGTTGGTTGTTGTAGGAACTTTCAACCCAAGACCTGGTTATGAAGACTCGATAATGCCCGGGTGTCTACCAGAATGCAGGCTATCCAAGCCCTAACCTTATTTGAGAAGACAAGATAATTTTTTTTTTCCTTATTTTTCTTCTTTTCTAATTTTTTTTTTGTACTTTTGGAGTTTGAGAGTTCTTGGATAACTTTTTATGGCTACCCGACCCTCCCAAGGCTCGAAAAGGACTCTAAGTGCTAAGCATCTAGTGAAAAGAGTGAAAGACTCACTAGGCAGCCGTTAAAATGAAATTCAGGTTTCTACGACCCTAGGTGACCTTGCCTAGAGGTTTATCTTTTCTAACGGTAGCTTTCTCCATACTTCTTTTATTTATGGGGTCAACACAAGGGCGAACCTAGTGTATATCTCCCCGGTTTATTCTACTTCCTCACTTCTTTTCTAAGTGTTTTGGGAATTATTGTGCATTTTTTTTTGTGATCTGGGTTCTAGACAACCGGCTAATGGGTAATTACCCATGACAACTTGCCAGCCATACTCGTGTGGTGAAGTGTGGTTTTTTTATTTCTTTATTTTTTTCTCATTTTTCTATATTTCTTTTTCTTTTTCTTTTTTAAGTAAGTGGCTTCCCTGATCTAAGATTTACCTAAAGGCAGTACAATGAAAATGGTTTTGTGACTGGGCTCTAGACAACCTGCCGATGAGCTGTTACCACCGACAACTTACCAGCCATATTACCCTATATAGTTCATTAGCTACCCAATTTCCAAAAAAATAACTGAAAAGTGAGTCAGTGCAAAAAAAGTGTGTAGATGCTTAGGCCTAAAGTACCCCCAAATCAGAGGGCGGGGTGATAAGTCGCATACTTATCATCCCAATTTATTTACCAAATTCAAATGAATTTTAATTGGAGAGGACTAGAGACTAAGTCTACATTCGAGTGGACACCTAGGATAATTAAGCCCGAAGATCTGAAGAGTCTAAGTATTCAGGTCTCAAAGTATCAATTCCTAAAGTTTGCAACTCCGAATGCCTAAGTTCTCATCTCCTAATTCTCTCTTTTTTTTTTAATCAGATAACAGGAAATTACTATTACAGCTGACAAAAAGATTATAAGATATATCCACCACCCATGCTTATCTATTGCAATGTCCTCATTGTTAAAAATGAAAGCATGCAAGTGAGTAGAAGTGAAAGAATAACACCTGGTTTCCGTGAGACTTTGGTCAGCTTGGAATAGTCTTTACGTGTGCTGAGTTTAGTGCCTTTAGCTAGGCGATGATCAGCCCGCGGTGGTTAAGGCAAGGTAAGAGAAACCTTGTCCGAGATGGGTTCAGGGAGCACATGGTCAACAAAGAGTTTGAGACGTTGTCCGTTGACCTTAAGATATTACCCGTCTTTGGGTCAAAGATTTCGATGGTCCCGTTAGGGAAAATCTGCTCAATAACGAATGGTCGTCCCACTTAGACCTGAGTTTTCCGGGGAAACTCTTCAATCAAGAATCGAAAAGCCAAACCTTCTAGTTCAGCTCAAAGCACTTATGTGAAATCATATGGTCATGGAGAGCTTTGGTCTTTGCCTTATAGATTCTGGCATTTTAATAAGCATCATTACGAAGCTCCTCCAACTTATATAGTTGAAGTTTCCTGGTTTTCCCAGCGAACTCAAGGTCAAAATTACATTTCTTGATGGCCCAAAATGCCCGGTGTTCAAGTTCTACAAGTAAGTGACACGCCTTACCAAACACCAGACAGAATGGAGACATATCGATAGACATTTTGTACACCGTACGGTAGGCCCAAAGAGCATCATCTATCTTTTAGGTCCAATCCTTCTTATCAAGCATAACGGTTTTCTGCAAAATGTTTCTGATCTCCCAATTGGAGACCTTAGCCTGTCCATGTCTTTAAGGGTGGTAAGGTGTGGAAATCCATTAATTCACCCTGTATTTCCCCAGTAAATTCTAAAACTAGGCATGAGTGAAATGTGTGCCACCATCATTGATAATTGCTCGAGGAACCCCAAACCGACTGAAGATATTTTTCTTCACAAAATTGATGACCACCTTGTGGTCATTGGTCCAGGTAGGAATTGCCTCAATCCATTTGGACATGTAATCAACAGTGACCAGAATATATTTGTGTCCAAATGAAGGAGGAAAGGTCCCATAAAGTCGATGCTACAAATGTTGAAAATTACGACGGAAAGTATTGGGTTCAGGGGCATCATATCTCTCTTAGCCATGTTCCCGAGTGTCTAGCATTGGGTGCATGACTTTCAGAATTCCTAGGCATCCTTAAATAATGACAACCAATAGAATTCTAATTGCAAGATTTTTGCTACTGTCATTTTCCTGGAAAACTGTCCACCGCACGCAGATGTGTGGAAGAACTCAAGTATGCTATGGAACTTGATTTCTAGGACGCATCGATGAATAATCCTTTCTGCACCGATGCGGTACGGCTCAGGATCATCCCAAAAATAATATTTTGCCTCAGACACAAGTCTATCCCATTGCTGTTTGGTCCAATCCTAAGGGATTTGACCAACGGCCAAATAATTGACGATATTCGCAAACCAGGGGTTTCAAATTCCCGAGACTGTAAGGATAGTCTCATCTACAAAAGTGTTAGAGATCAGGACATCCGGATGAGGAGAATCAATTAGGATTCCCGAGAGGTGATCTGCCACTACATTTTGTGCCCTGACTTTATCCCTGATTTCAAGATCGAATTCTTGAAGTAGCATAATCTAGCGAATAAGCCAGGGTTTGGCATCCTTTTCAGGCAAGAGATGTTTGAAGGCTGAGTGGTCGGTATAGATGATGACACGAGAACCTAAAAGATAAGACCTGAATTTTTCTAAAGCGAAAACTACAACTAGAAATTCTTTCTTAGTAACAGTGTAGTTCCTCTGGGCTTCGTCCAGAGTCTTGCTAGCGTAGTAAATCATAGAGGGCTTTTTCTCAATCTTCTTACCCAAGACAGCCCCAACGGCATAATCAAATGCACCAGCCATAATCTCAAATGGGGCTATCCAGATCGGTGGTTGCAGCATCGGGGCACAGGTGACTGCCATTTTTACTAAATCAAATGCCTTACTGCATTATTCATCAAACTCGAACGGCATGTCTTTGGCCAGAAGGTTACTCAAGGGTCGAGCAACCTTCGAGAAGTCCTTAATGTATCTTCTGTAAAAACCCACATGCCCAAGGAAAGAGCGGATCTATTTTACGGATGTGGGTAGAGGAAGTCTAGAGATAGTGTCCACCTTAGCTTTATCAACTTCAATACCCCGACTAGAGACCACATGACCCAGGACATTGCCTTCTTGAGTCATAAAGTGGCTCTTTTCCCAGCTAAGGACCAGCCATATTTTGATGCATCTCTGGAGGATCAATTCCAAGTTAGCTAGGCAAGACTCAAAAGAGTCTCTGAAAATGGAGAAATCATCCATGAATACCTCAAGACAATTTCCCACCATGTCAGAAAAGATGGCTAGCATGAACCTTTGAAAAGTCGTAGGTGCATTGCAAAGCCTAAACGGCATTCTACGAAATGCAAAGGTTCTGTATGGACATGTGAAGGTTGTCTTTTCCTAGTCTTCGGGATGGATAGGGACTTGGTTATATCCCGAATAATTGTCTAGGAAGCAAAAGTATTTTTTCCCAACTAACCTTTCAAGGATTTGATCGATGAATGGCAATGGAAAGTGATCCTTTTTTGTGGATGTGTTTAGCTTCCTATAGTCAATACAGACTCTCCAAGCAGAAGCTGAATGAGTGGTGAAGGTTTCCCCTTTCTTGTTAGTCGTAACAGTTATTCCCGCCTTCTTGGGTACAATCTGAATGGGGCTAATCCACAAACTATCTGAGATTGGGTAAATAATCCTAGCATCAAACCACTTTGTTATCTCCTTCTTGACCACTTCTCGCATATTTGGGTTTAGTCTCCTTTGCATTTTGTGAGAAGAGTAGGATCCATCTTCCATGAAAATGCGATGATTACAATAAGATGGCTCAATCCTCTTAAGGTCATGGATGGTCCAACCAATTGCCTCCTTGTTGTTCTTAAGTACCTTAATTAACCTCGATTCTTGCTCCTTAGTCAAATCAACACTAATAATCATAGGGAGCATGTTTTCTGGTCCTAAGAACTCATATTTTAGATTTTTGGGCACTGGTTTTAATTCCAGCTGAGGTGGGTTTAGAATAGAAGGTAGGGAGGATACTAACGAAGATTCATCAGGATGATCTAGTGGAAGAGGCTGGGAATGAACAACATCAATAGCCTCTTCAGGATGTAGCAGGCCTACCATAGAGGGTTGTGGGTTGGGTTCGCTAAAGCTGGTGGAGTTCTCGAGTGCACTGATCATCATACATGTCTCAAAATCCTAATCCTCGAGCTCCTCAATGAATCCACAATCCTCAAATCCTCTTACCACCTTAAAAATATCCAGAGTTAACTTCTTATCCCCAAAGGCGATCTCCATACTACCGCTTTCACAATTTATGTTGGCCTTGGCGGTAGCTATGAATGGATGCCCTAGAATGATGGGTGTGTTCCTCAAATCATTAGGTACATCCATGTCAAGGATGAGGAAATCTACGGGAAAATAGAAATTCTTGACTTTGACGATTACATCCTCAATAATGCCCCTCGGTGTGGTGACTGAACGGTCCGCTAATTGTTGTGTTACTGAAGTTGTCCTGAGTTCACCTAACCTAAACCTCTCACAAAGAGAAGTCGAGATTAGGTTGATGGATGCACCTAGATCAAACAATGCCCTATCAAACGTGTATTCCCCAATAATGCATGAGATCAAGGGGGCACCTGGATCTTTCTTCTTTTGAGGAAGGTGATGCAGGATCACAGAACTTGCCTGCTTAGAGAGAATCACCTTCCTCAGAGTGGGTTCTCTTGGCTTACGCTTTTGGGTACATAGTTCTTTCAAAAATTTAGCATAAGCCAGGATGTGCTTAATAGCATCAAGCAGCGGAATATTGATCTCTACGCACTTGAATAAATCCAGGAGCTCCTCGTTGCTATCTAGGGTTTTCTTCTTCTTGGTTTTCAATAGAGCTTCAGGGAATGGGATACAGGTAGTAGTTTAATTTTCTGTCCTTGGGCCTTTGAGGTGGGTTAGTGAAGATTGGAGGGCCTTGGTTGGTCATGTGACCAGAAGAAGAAGATGAGGGACCCTACTCAACCACTTGAAAATGTGTGTGTGGGTCCCCTTGATTCTCGTACCCTTGGGTTCTATTGCCCTGATTTTGCACATTGCGCGGGTTGGGTACGGGTTGGGATGGTAGAGATCCGGGTTGTCAGGTGTTAGCAATTAACCTGGATTGCAAGTTATCTAATGATGTCTTCATTTGTTGCATAAGCTGAAGCATGGACCCTTGCATTTCTACCATCTGCTGGTTTAACTTAGCTTGCCTTGCAAATTGTTGGGCATTCCAAGCTGGCTGAGTAACCGGTCTCGGGGGCAACTGGGTGTATACTTGACCTTGACCCATAGGTCTTTGAGATGCATAGTTGCTAGGTCGAGTTTGGGTCTATTGCCCCTGACTTTTCCAGGAGAAGTTAGGGTGGTTCCTCCAACCCGAGTTATAAGTGTTGGAATACGGGTTGGACCTAACATTCTCCTGCATTACATGCACATCCTCATAGGACGAGGATGGAGAGAAGGAAGGATCAGAAAAACTGGGATCAAAGGCCCCAGTTTGGAACCCATAAGGTTTCGAGAAATCATGGCTCACAGGTTGAGTCGAATCAAGTTGGTTCACTAATTCTCGCCTTGTGGGAGCTTGTGAGGAATGGAATCCCAAATTTTGGGATTAAGTAGGTATAGAAGTGTTTCCTGAATTCCCAGACATCCATTCTTCTATTCTCTTAGCAACCAAGTCTTTTTTATCCAATTTATTACAAATCAATTCCATGTCAAATGAATGAGAATCCTGGGTCTCATTAGCACTTGACTTGGGTTGTTGGGACCAGTTGAATGCATTCATGGAGGCATGGTTAATTGAGTTCTCACTCATTTCCTTAAACAGGTTGTAAGCACTATCTGCATCCCTATTGAGGAAATTGCCTCCGCAGGAAGCATCCACGTGATTACGGAGTTGCTCAACCAACCCGTGATAGAAAATCTGCACGAGTTGCCATTTCGGAACCTCGTGGAGAGGACACTTCCTCAAAAGTTCCTGGAATCGCTGCTAGGCACCATGAAACGGTTCCCCCGACCGCTGGGCGAAAGTGGTAATCGCCCATCGCAAGGCATTGGTCTTTCCGATAAAGAAGAATTTCTTCAAGAAAGCTGACTTAAGAGCAGCCCAAGTTTCTATCAGCCTTCCTTTGGTCCGGTACCAATGTGCAACTTTATCCCTGAGAGAGTAGGGGAAGAGCCTCATGATCATTTTCTCTTCATTCACATTCCTTGCTTTGGTGGTCTGAACCAAAGTGGTTGGATCCTCCAAGTGCTGGAATGGGTCTTCCGAGCCAAGCCCATGAAAATGCTTAATCAATCTTAAGACTTGGGGCTTGATTTCTACATCCTCAGTGGGAATCATGACGCCGGGACGTTCCCTATAGTTTGAAGGATCATAAAAATCCTTCAAGGGCTGAGCTCCCTGACCATTCATACGTTGGAACCATTGCTGCATCTACTACATTTCTTCCAACTACCTCTAAATCATCTCCTGCTGGTTCGGGGGTGGGGGAGGTGGTTGTTGATTAGCCATGGGATCTACTTGGCTAAAGCTTAACCTCTTCCCCTAGGAATGGTCTAAAGGTCCTTCCAATCTAGGGTTCAATGACCTCCTTCCAAGCATGCACTGGAAGGAAGTTGGAAGGATAGGGAAGAGAGGGAACCCTACAACATAAGAATATAGGCCTGTCCTTAGATGGGGTAGCCTAAAGGTCTACAGACTCTCAGAATCCGTCCTAAGATTATGGATGATTTACTCTACTTATGTCCAGGAAATCCGACCAATTAGGAGGGACTGGGGAGAAGGTTCTTCCTTTGGCTTGCGCCTCTAGTTCCTAGTGTACCCCCCAGCCATGGTTGTTTGACGCTACTCCCCTAGCTAGACATTAGATGGACTAGTATAAGTAGGTTAATCATGAATAATCTAAATCTGGAACTCGTAGAGTGAACCAGTCCTTAAGGCCAACGTCTACTCAATTTTAGTTAGGCTTAGGACAATGGTGCTTCTGGAATGTGATGGGTTCTTAATGGGTTGTGCCCTTAATGATTTGTTTGAGAATGTGTGAATGTGCACAACCAAGAGGTTTTCAAGCAAGATTATTAATGATGAGGTGAGTTTTAGAGTTCGAATCTTGCTTAATAGCTTTTAGGATTTAAATATTAGGTGTTTTCAACCAAGTTTTGTGAGGCAAACCAAGTTTGTTTTTAAAAGCATGTGTTCAAGTATTTTCCTTTAGAAATCAAGAAAAATATGGAGTGCCTAGCTTGATCTAGTTATTAAATCCTATGGGGCAGCTACAAAATGAACCACTTTTAGATTAGGTGGTGTGGCCCAAATAATTCAATCAATCAGCTCAAATGCACCACCAATTAAGGCACGAAAAGGTGATTAACCTAATATGATTTCTACTCTTTTATGTGTTGAATTCATGTACCAGGTCCACAGGTCAAATCCTGGTTGAATAGATGAAAATCAAGTCAGGTTATGTGCCTCTGAGGTGGGTGTATAGAGTGTGTAAATTGATTCATCCCACTGAAAGTATCTTTTTGTTTTTTTGTATAAAATGCGAGGGTGAGGTGGATGAAGGTGGCAAACAAGATAAACAATTCTATCCTAGGGTTTATGCAAACACCTAAGTAGATTAAGTCTTGGTTATGGGTGTGGCAAAATGAAACTAGTGGAGGGGGAATGTGGGGGACACTTACAAAACACTCTACCTGCACATTACTCCGGTCTATTGAACTTGGATCTCCAAGCTAGGGTACTTGCAAGACAGAAGATCAAAGGCAAGCAGGGTTAGTGCTATGTAAATGCAAAGAAGCACAGAAAATAATAAAGTAAATTCCGTTGCCTCCCCAGCAACGGCACTAAAATGATCACACAGGTTTCGCATGTTTGAAATTAGTGTTATGAGTAACCCATTGTCGTAGTTGCAAAACTCGTAATCAAATATAATTTAAATCGAAACTCCAAGGGAGTCCCGGGTCGAACACAGGAAGGCGATGTTTACTTTGTATGAAAACTGCGCTTCGATTTGTTTCTTTTTGGTGTTTTGTGGTTTTGTTTTTTTTATTTTTGAAATAAGATGACGAACAATCACAAGAGAGATATAGAATCGAATATGATATATTGCATGAATGTCAATTACAATAATCTAGAAAACATAAAAAGAGAGGGAGGTGAGAAGAAATCTCCTGAAGCGATTGTTCGGTGAGATGACGACGCTTGGCAGAAGCTCGGATGGAGTTGAGAAGTAGGTCGACGGAGGTGAGAAGTGGGAGAATGTCGGGTAGAGGAAAGCTTCAGCGTAGCTCTGGAATGGAGTTGAGAAGGCGGAGGTGATCGGCTACCAGAATGGAGGTGGGAGGACGGCTCCAAGGCGACCTATGAATGGGGATGGGAAGTTGGAGGAGTATTTGGTGGGGTAGAGTCTCGTTACACTAATAGGTGCCTTGGGAGATTGAGAGCAAACTCTAACAGAGCGTTGGTAGGCCTGCTAGAGCTTGGGAGTAGGTGGGAGTAGAGTTGGTAGAGATGGCTTAGAAGGGAGTGGGTCTTAGTCTTTTTATAGTGGATGAAAAGAGGCTAGAACAGGCATGGGACCATTAGTGACTTCCAAGTCATCACTAGAAGTGTCGCTATAGGTAGTTCACGCCTACTCACGCCCACAGCTGGCCTTGCTAGCATGAGAATAATTAGCGATGGTTGTAAGAGTCGCTGTATGTCTGCCAAGCTATCGCTGAAGGCTGGCGCCAAACGAGAACGCACCCGCCCCATGCGCATAGATTGCGTGGAGGTCCTGCCTGGCGTGCACATTGGCATGCACTGGCATGCGCGCGTGCACTGCTGGTGTGTGTTGGTGCTACACTGCTACTGCTGCATGTGCGTGCATGCACTTCCGAGATTGAGAATGGGGGGGCTATGGGGATTCGAACCTGCGGCCCTCCCTTACGATCCAACGCTCCCACCGTTGCACCACGTCTGCAAGTATGTCGCGAAGAGGAGTTGCGGCCACGTGGTTAGGGCGAGTTCTCAACCGTTGGATTTTCATCCAACGATTGAGATCACTTGATGGGTAGCCCTTGGAGATGTGGCGGGTGACTTTGGACGCTCCATATGGTGCCACGTGGCACCATCTGGACTGTCCACTCTTCATTGCTTGCAGAGGATTCCACGGTGCTTGGATTGAGGTGATTTCTATGTTGATGGACTGCGATCGTTGCCCCAGATCCATCCATACAGTCAGATTTTTCATCCAAAGTCCGTAAGGATGTCGCATTGCCTCCTAGCCATATAAAATGAAGGAATTAATATACAAAACATACAACTATCCTAAATGCCATGCAATGGATGTTATGCAGTATTTATAACATGATATGCAATGCTAAGCCTAGGAACTATCATAAATAAGCATTTTATCATGAATTCATGTGTGTTTATTAGTAAGCCAAATATGTGATAAAGGAAATAAAATTACATTCACATCAAAAGGTTTTAAAATTTGTAATAAAGAAACAAAACAAATTATTCTTAAAGGAAATAGACATAATGGCATTTACACTGTAAACTTTGACAAATATGACAGTCTTGAATGTTTAGCCGTATCTGACTTAGTAAACTTGCGAAACATGAACTTGTCAAGGGTCTACCAAAGATCAACTTCAAGAAAAGCAAAGTTTGCGATTCTTGTCAATTTGGTAAGCAAACCAAAAATGATGGTTAGCACTTCTCAACCCCTGGAGCTACTTTACTTAGACTTATTCGGACCAACCAAATCTGAAAGCCTAAGCGGGTGCAAATATTGTTTAGTCATAATTGATGACTTCTCTAGATTTACTTGGGTATCTTTCTTAAAAAGTAAGAACTTAACCATAAATGCCTTTAGCAAACTAGTCAAAAGATTACTGAATGAGAAAGGATCTGTGGTAATTAGGATTATAAGTGATCATGGTGGGGAATTTGAAAATCAATCTTTTTTGAATTTTTGTGATCAATATGGAATCAAACATGAATTTGCCTTCCCTAGAGCTGCACCTCAAAATGGTGTAGTTGAGAGGAAAAATAGGACTTTGCAAGAGTATGCCCGCACAATACTATGCGAGTCAACGCTGCCTCGATATTTTTGTGCTGAGGCTGTAAACACTGCTTGCTATATCTAGAATAGAACCTTGATCAAACCAATCCTAAGGAAGACTCCTTTTGAACTTTATCATGGAAGAAAACCTAGAATTTCCTACTTCAAGATTTTCGAATGTCGATGCTTTATACTTAACACTAAAGATAATCTTGATAAGTTCGATGCTAAAAGCTCGGAAGGGATTTTCTTAGGTTATTCAACTAGAAGTAAAGCCTATAGGGTCTTTAATAAGAACTATGTTGTTGAGGAAACCATGCATGTGTCATTTAATGAAACATTGTTCAACCTAAATCTTCTACGATTAATGATGATGACCTAGTACATGATCCATCAAACATTCTAGAAGAGAATATTTCTAATGAACTACCCAAAGGTATCTCTTTCGTGAAAGATCATCCTAAAGAACTGGTAATAGGAGAATTATCAAAAGGAGTTCAAACTAGATCTTCCCTTAACACACTAGCCTTTACAGCCTTTGTTTCTCAATTAGAACCTAAAAATGTTAAGGAAGCCTTCTCAGGCAATTGTTGGATTATTGCTATGGAAGATGAACTAAATCAATTTAAGAGAAATCAAATATGGGAACTTGTTTCAAAGCCTGAATCACAAACCATTAGAGGAACCAAGTGGGTTTTTAGGAACAAACTTGATGAATTAGGAAATGTAGTTAGAAATAAAGCTAGACTTGTGGCTCAAGGATACAATCAAGAAGAAGGAATAGATTTGATGAAACATATGCACATGTTGCTCGACTAGAATCTATTAGAATGTTTCTAGCTTTTGTAGCCCATATGGAATTCAAACTCTTCCAAATGGATGTCAAAATTGTCTTTTTAAATGGTTTCATCAAGGAGGAAGTCTTTGTTAAACAACCTCCAGGATTTGAAGATCCAAATCATCTAGAACACGTATACAAATTAAACAAAACATTATATGGTCTAAAACGAGCTCCATGAGCCTGGTATGACAGATTAAAAACATATCTAATTGATAATGAATTTAAAATTGGTCAAATAGATCCAACCTTATTTACCAAAAGAAAAGAAAATGATCTCTTAATAATTCAAATATATGTTGATGATATTATTTTCGGTGCTACTAATGATCTGTTGTGGCAAGACTTTGCAAAGGTATTGCAGGATTAGTTGAGAAGAGTATGATGGGAGAACTTTGATTCTTTCTTGGACTTGAAATTGATCAGCTGTCCTCTGGAATCTTCATATCTCAAACAAAATACACAGCAGAGATACTGAAGAAATTCTCGATGGATAAAGTCAAAGGTAAAGAAACACTGATGGAGCTTCTACCCAATTGAAAACTAATGATATAGGTAAATCAGAAGATCAAAAACTATATAGAAGCATGATAGAATCTCTATTATATTTAATTGCAAGTAGACTTGACATTCTATTTTGTACTTGTTTGTGTGCTCGCTTTCAAGTAAACCCTAAAGAAACACATCTAAATGTTGTTAAAAGAATACTTAGATATCTAAACAACATGCAAGACTTAGGACTTTTTTATCTGAAGTCTGACACATTGGAATTATATTCCTTTTGTGATGCTGACTATGCGGGTAGTTTCACAGACCATAAGAGTACTAGTGGAACTTGTCAATTTCTCGGAAATTCCCTAGTCTCTTGGTTCTCTAGAAAATAAAATACTGTATCACTATCCACAACTGAAGTAGAATATGTAGCAGCATCTTTAGCTTATTCACTACTATTGTAGATGAAACAGACATTACAAGACTTTAGCTTATCTTATAGGAATAATAAAATTTTGTGTGCAACACAAGTGCCATTAATCTATCTAAGAATCCAGTATGACACTCTAGGACCAAGCATATAGATGTTAGACACCACTTTCTTAGAGATTATGTCTTAAAAGGGGACATCAATTTAGAATTTGTTAGCACAGAAAATCAACTAGCTGATATATTTACAAAATATTTGCCTAAAGAAAGGTTTAATCAAATTTGTCATTCACTAGGTTTATCAAGATGAAAAGAGCTTAATTAATTTTCCTGATGGATGCCTTCATGGAATCATTAGATGATTAGATTATCTTTTCTTAGTTATTGTTGATTGCCATGTATAACTTAATTTTTCTCAGAACATTTATATTCTATGCATTACTTATATAGACTCTTTATTTATTCATGAGGATTATCTCTCTCAGTTTTGTGTTTCTCTTTAGCTCTCTTATATTGCATGATATTTATGATGCTTGAATTACATGTTTAAGGGGGAGTTAAATGTACAATCACAAGCAGCATGTTTTACTTTTTGCTGAAACAAAAAGGGGGAGATATTATGCAACCTTTTAAATTTCATAATTATAATTTTGTTATCATCTAAAAGGGGGAGAATGTAAGCACCTCTATTTTGATGCACAAAAATTATGTTTATTGCTAGACTAACATTTTAGGACTATCTTGAATTAAAGCATTAAAGCATCTTTCAAGTCAAGTGAAGATAGTTGCTGATGTGTGTCTTTTTATCTTTATTTGAGTTTAGGACATTATTATAATGAACCTCAAATAAAACTCAAAAATGGATTTTTCTCATATCTTTTCAAAACCAAGCTTTTAGGGTTATTGATCGACCAAGCTAACTAATTGATTGACCAAATCACCTTGATTGACCAACCAACGTCATTAACCGATCAAATCAACCCATTTTAGGAAATTGAGAAATATCCTTTTGATCGACCAATTTAATTGACCGATCAATTAGTGATTAACCAACCATCTTAATTGATTCACCAAATTGCCTTTCGATCGACCAATTAACCTTAATTGATTGACCAATTTAATTTCCTATTCAGGCAAAACTTTTAGTATAAATAGAGGTCGTACGTAGCCCATTTTTTCATAACTTTAAATAGAAATACCATTTAAAAATAGAGCTTCTCGTGCTTATTCCAAAGGCTTTCGTGCGTCATTCTTCACGTTTTTCAAAGCACGACACCTTGAACCTCTACGAAAAAATTTTGGTTTGATCTTTTATTGAGGTTCCATAGAAGTTATTCTTGTTATTCTATTTTGTTGTTTTGATTTACGGATCCCAAGTTTGTTGATAAGATCCGTGGTTGTTGTTTTTGCTTCTCTTTAGGATAAAAAGGAAGTGGTTGTAAGAGGTTGTGCCACCCTCGTTCAAGTGGTACACCTAGTGGATTGACTAGCTTGGACTAGTCAGAAAAATCCTAAGCTGGGAGGCTTAGGTAGTGGTTTTCACCCGGATTAGGTTTCCACTATAAATCATGTGCACTCTGTGCAAGAATCTATGGTGCTTTATTTTTTGATTTGTGCATATATTTTAAAGTAATACTATTCACCCCTCCCCTCTAGTATTTAGTTTCAATCCACAAGATATTCTCCTAATTTTTATTGAATTAGGGGGCTGCCCCCTATAGCACTGGCCAGTCGACCTGCTAGAGCCTAGTTAGCACCCTAGTGCATGAGGGAGAATGAAGACGACAGTTGGTGGGGATGTTAGACATCTCCCTCCTTATAAAGAATAAGGGCAACAGCTGGCTAATCTTTTGGTTGGCTGCTCTCTTCCTTTTCTTTCTCTCATGATTCTAAAAGAAGAAAAAGAAGATCAAGAACTCAATCAAGGAGCTTGATGGCCCTCCTTAAATAAGTTCTCCTGCATGGAGATTAATCCATTCAATCAAACAATTTGATTAATTTAATTGGAATCAAACCTAGTATTTCCCTTTTGGCTTGGGAGATATTTCAATGGTTCTTAATAAAATCCTAATATGGTGTGAACCCTTGAATTTTCTTCCAAGGGTTGGGATCTAATCCCACTTGATTTTGCTTGATTGGCCCATAACAATTTAGGGGATGTTTAGATCAAGTATCTAAATATTAATTAATTGAATTCAACCCTTGAATTTTGTACCGAATCAAATTAGGTGAATTAATCACCAAATTAAATGTAATTCAACTCCTTAAATCACTTCAATCAATCCAATCAAATAGGTACATGCCAAAATTATTATTGGTTTCAGTACACTAATAATCAAGGGTTTAAGATCAGAGGAATTATGATGCTATGCCTCCCTGTAGTATTCCAAATACTCGTGAATCCTTCACATTGGAAGACATACACAACCCTTTGGATTGAATCCCAGATCAACTATCCATCCCATCATGGGTTACATACTTTTCACATTCTCTATGTACTATTGGGATGAGAACAAAAACCAGATCCTTTCCTAAAGGACTATCTTCATCTCTTCATGTATGGGTTTAATCAAGACCCGTACAATCATGCATGGAATTTTGTACTTCTCAATATATGTGGAGCAAGCTCGAGTATCCCAATCTACTGTGTACACCTATGTCAGCAGATCTATGTGATCCCTTCAGGAGATTATGTGCCTCTTGTGTCCTCATATGCACAGTAACTTTCCAATTTTATTATTGTTGTAATCGTAAATCAAATTTTGATCAAGATAGCATCGTAGTATAGTTGCAAAATCTAAGTCAACAAAAATTAATGTATCAAGACGATGAGTCCTAGTTGATCTCAGGGAGGAGTTTAAGATTGATTCTTGATTCTTTTTACTTGCTTAGAATCGTATGCCGATTTCAAGCCCGCGAATGTAAGTTTTGCCCGTCGTGTTGTTTACTCGAACTACATGTGCGTGTCAGATAAACAATAAATGCGAATGCGTGAGTACAACTGCGCACCATTCTAACTTTGCAATGGCTATTAACAGAAAATGCATCAATCGCAAGGTCATTGATATCTTCAGGAACCGACATTTTGTTGCAATATAATAAGAAATTAAATCAGGCAACTAATGATCACAGTATAGATAAAGCACATGGTGATTTCATTTCTTCGAAATATGTCATCATGACAATCACAGATAGAGGAAAGCTTGTACATAAAAGCTTAAAGCAACAATTTCTAGCTAACAGAAAATGGATGCATGCATGGATCTAAGAAAGATTATGCATGCATCATTCAAGTAGAGGACTACTACACTACAATGTAGAAAATTAATGCAGAAATTAACTATGAAGAACATCTATCTAGCTAATAGAATTTAGGGCATTGGAGGTGGTCTCCAATGGCCTGTGTGGATTGAGGTGGTAGGAGGGAAGAGAGGGATGGCCAAGGTGGTTGTCCAGCCTCTTGACAAGGTGGTGGAGAGGTGCTCTAGCCTTGGACATGTAGGTGGAAGTGATGGATGTGATGGAGCTCATGAGATGGAGTGCACGTGAATGGAAGCTAAGGCTAGATGGGGGTCCATGGCTGTCCAAGGGTGTGTTTTTATAGACTTAGGGATGGCTCCTATAGAGAAGTGTGGAATTCTCCAGAAGAGCCTCCATCTTGCCGTCAAGATGGGTAGGAGTGAGTCTTCTTAGATCCATAATTTATGAATCTAAGAATGGACCAACTTGGTTGCTACTTTTAGCACCCAAAGTGGCACCATCTAGTGAAGACTCTAGAGGACTCTAGAGTGGATGGCTATGTGTGTGTGTGTGGGTGTGTGCGCATGACTAGGTGGCTATGGTTAGGTGGTCAAGGTTGAGTCTTAGAGGTCTAGCTGATTGGGTTTAGGTAGGCTCCTAGAATTACGGTTATAAACCCCAATACTAATGTGAAAGTGCAATTAAACTTAGTACAAGTTTAATTGATTGGATGTGCATCTAATTGGGAGAGAAAATACCTAATTAGGTCAGGCTTGAGGCTCTCACTGAGTCCAATTAGACTTGTGCTAATTGAGATCTGAGCTTAATTGGACTCTATGAGTTCAATTGACTAGGTAAAGTGTGATTAACTTAGATCCAAGTCAATTGGGTTTAGTGAGATCCTAATTAGGTTCTTAGGAGGGTCTTAGGGTAGTGTACTAGGCTTAGGGCACCTTAATTTAGGTTCCCTAGGGTCTAGAATTGGGATAAGGGGCTTTGGAAATCAAGATCCAAGGTTGATTTCAAAAACAGGGGTTGGAGAAGGGTTCCAGACATTTGATTTATCAATCAGACAACTTATACATCAAAATCAGAAGTCCAAAACTCTAGTTTGGATGTCCAAAGTTGAGTCAGGGAGGAGTTTAGGTTCTGTCTTGGAATTCTACAGAAATTGGACATCTAACACCTTGTCTGGATGTCCAATATTCTAGTAGAATTGGGTTCTAAAACGGGTGGTGTCTAAGGGTTTTGGACATCCAACAACCTACCTGGACGTCCAGATATCGGATGGAATGAGGGTTTTGAGGTATCCTAGGCAAAGGTGACCTAATCTAAGGATGGCTAGGGTTTAGGAGGGTCTCTAGGGCTGTCCTAAGGCTAGGAAGGGTCCTATGTTCTTCATAATTTAACTCCTACATTAAAATTCTACTTGGTAGAGTAGTATACCTCTCCCTGCATTATTTCTTCCTTTCTATTCCATGGCTTCTACTCTAGCTCTGTTGTAGCTCTTGCTTTTTCCCTTCTTCAGATTAAGCTCTAGGCCATCTCTTGAGCTTCTTATTACCTACAATCCAAATAATGCACTAATCAGTACATGATAACATTATTTCATGCATATCTAAAAAAAGTAGGAAAAGATGCAATGTATGCTAGTCATGCATGAATTATACTACAATTATGCTAAGTTCTAACTTAATTTAGGTCATTTAAGTCCTATGATTGCTGTGCAATCATACCCACATGCCTAAATCTTGCCAGTCCCTAGCAAATGCAAAGCTAAGTTATCTACAAATGGGTCCCTAAACAACTGATTATTTTTATCAGATGAAAGACTAGAGATTCTTTTCCGTTTCATTTTCATCCTAAAATCTAGAAATCCATACAATTGTGAAAGTGAAACTATGTAGCTTATGCAATGGATTCGGGTGAAAAGCCAGTTCACCTCTAAAGCCTGTACTTGAACCCTAGTAAAATTCTAACTGGATAGGAAAACTTCTTTCCTTGGGGTATACAAGATATTCTATGATTTATCCCCCTGCTTTTAGCTTAAGTAGAGAATGTCTATGGCAAATAGGTGTGTAGTTAGTGCCTCACCCTCATTTGGTGCTTCTTATAAATTAGTACTACAGAATCTAGATTCCCAAATTATTAAGTAAATCAACTCAGAGGAAAGTGAGAAAAACTATGCTCTCTTTGGTTCCTTTGTATTCACTCTTTTTTTTTCTCTTTTCTGTTCTTTTCTTTTTCTTTCGAGCTCACAATCTCACCAGATTTATAAGTAGAATCTGTATTTGGTGGTCTTACATGGTATTAACACTTCAATAAAGTTCCAATAACCCTAATACTAAGTCAGAATATCTTAGCCAATATTTGGGCGGTCAGAAATACAAAAAGGTAGGTTAAGGCCATATTTGGTGGATCACAACTATGGTGGGTAATGCTGCCTCAATGCTAAAAACTAATCATTTTTTTTCTGCTTTTTCTCTTTTCTAATTTTTGTTATTTCTTTTTAGATATCATATCAACACAACTCAATACAGCACATGACATATGAAACTTTTATTCTAGAGGCATTATTGGGGATTTATGCTATTCAAGAGGATATCGGGTGGCTTATTTGGTGGAAGTGTCTACTCTCGGCACCAGGAAAGAGACAAATAGGACAACGTATTTCTGACCTTGATATCAATACTCTCCTTTAGCCAAGAATTCCATAAAGAATGGTCGTAGCCATCCACCTTAGTCCTAGTTTTATTAAAACTCTATCTCTGCGTATTTGCCTTATCTGGTGGCTCTCTGAAATTCACACAATCAATTATACACGAGAACCAAGAGTGAAAACTATGCCTGCTCTGAGTATAATCACTTAATTATCTAGGATTCCAGATTCCTTGCACTAATCTTAGACCACTAGTAATACTTTACTCTCTTCTCACACTATTTGGTGGATTTTCTTGAAGAAGGTTTGCTTGACTCCATAATCACTGTCTAGGGTTCAGGAAAAGAAGCACTGCTTCTTCTCGACAAACTAAAGATGTTTATCAATTTTCACAGTGAATCCATTACAAAAACTACGTGTGAGTGTGAAAATTGTATTGGATTCTAGATTACAAAAATCAATTAGAGGATAAAATCCCTAATACAACCTCTTGATAAAAATCTTTTTCATGCATGCAATATGTATATATGCTATATACATGATATAACCTCTTATGATTTGTACTTCAATATTGTTCCCTTATTCGGTTACATTCAGCTTAGTCCTTAATTCAAAACAATAAGGTGAGCGAACAAGTCAGAAGTGGTTGTTGCGAACAATTTCTAGCTCCAATGCAAGCATTGGGGGTAGAGTCGATTGTTCTTAAATCAAGGACCCTAAAGTACATTAATAAGCTGCTCTAAGGTTTTCCTAAATGTTGGCATAAAAATTTTTTAGTTTTGATGTATCTACCCTCCCCCCCCCCCATGCCTAAGTTCTTACATGTCCTCATGCATGAATATAATAGAAATAAATTGACAGGGAGTAAGTGGGTAGAGATCACCTAGAATTGCCCCTAAATTTTTTTAGCATAGGCCAACTTGATGATATGCAATATGCAAAGAAGTATGCTAAAAGAAAATATGCTATGTATAGAAAGGTATGTATATATGTATTTATAGATGCTGAGTTTAATGCCTTCAGCTGGGTGAAAACTCAATCACACGTCCTCAATAAAATGAATGACTTCATCAATAGGAGGAAGTTCCTGCGCCATAAATGGCTTGAGGCAATGGCAATTTAGCATCGAAATGTGCCCAGATTTTGGGTCCATGATTTGGATCACCCCATTGGAATAAGGGTGAATCACAATATACGAGCCAATCCACTTGGACTTGAGTTTTCCCGCAAAGAATTTCAGACGTGAATCGAATAACTAGACATGTTGGTTGGGTGTAAATTCCTTTCTCCAGATGTGGCAATCGTAAAAGGCCTTGGTCTTGTCCTTATATATTGATGCGTTCTCATAGGCCTCCCGTCAGATCTCTTCTAATTCACTAAGCTGGAGCTTCCTTTCATAACCTCCCGCATCGAGGTTAAAATTACATTTTTGCACTGCCCAAAAGGCACAATGCTCCAACTTGATAGGAAGGTGATAGGCCTTTCCATATACCATACGATTTGGTGACATTCTGAGTGGAACCTTGTAAGCAATCTGATATGCCCAAAGTGCATCGATTAATCTATCAGACTAGTCCTTCCTATTGATTACTTAGCAATCATAGGCCTTAATTCACCTGAATTAAGGTAGAACCTAGCTTAACATGGGCATTCTGCATGCATAGACATCAAACTTTGCATCTTAGATGATTTATATGTTTTATACATAATAATGTGCTATTTGAGAGGTATTATTAATTGTAGGTAATCCAGGGTTGCAGATGATCGATCCAACCTTATGGATCTGTTTAGAATAACAACGGGAGTCCAACGCCTCCAAGAGCACATCAATAAGACTCTCGTAGCACCCTAGGGAGTTTGCAGAAGAAGCAGAAGACAAGGAGAAATTGAAGAATATCCGAATGTTAGATGACAAATCCAACCTCATGGATGGATCCGAATCAACGTTCGTAGTCCAACGGCGTAGAAATCAACTTAATCGGAGATGTACATCATCAGATACAAGGAGAAGAAGATGGATGGCCACAATGGTGCCACATGGCACCATCGCAGCTGCCCCTCACTGCGCCCCAATCTGGAAAGGAGAACCCCAGGTCATTGGATCATCATCCAATGGCCGCGATACAGCCACATCACCGCCTCCAGTCGCCTCATCACGCACAGGAGAGATCTCGACCGTTGGATTCCCATCCAATGGTAGAGGGCAGCCGCACAGGAAATGGAAGGCGCGACAGTCCGCGCATGTAGCATAGAGAAGAGGGCGCTTAACCGACAGTAGGCGATGCGGGATCGAAGCACGCCTGGTATGAAATCAGAAGCGGCTAGCGCGAGCGCAATTGACAGCCAGATCTTCATTAGGCAACTCGACAACTGACTCATGGTGGGCGCGAAGGCGCTAGATCAAGAACGCACACGACGACGCATGTGGAGACGCATGTGCGAGCGCTTTAGGATTCACAGGCACATTGGTTGCATGCTTTTAAGTTGTTACGATCGAACAGCTGATGATCGGGCGCTCAAAAGCGGCAAGTGGTGAAGGAGATGAAACGAAGACGCCCGCGAGGAAGATCTGCAGCCGTGCGATGGAGGATCAACGCTCGACATGCTGCCACATGGCATCACCAGATTAAATCGAGGATAAAAGAAGGATTTGGAAGGCTTAATCAGGGTCGTTGATCTCCCAATCAAGGGATCTGATTAATCTGAAGCCTTTGTACGGATTTAAGGGGCCAAATACCCCAAATGCCCTTCACTAAAGCTATTAAAAGAGGCTTAAGGGCCCCATTTGAAAGCAATTCTCTTATTTTCTTCTTCCTCCTTCTTCAACCTCTCTCTCTTCTTCTTCTCGTCTTCTCTGCATCCGTCTCTGCACCTCCGTCTAAAGCATCCATTGGGCCACCCCAATGGATCATTGTTGCTCTTCCCAACCTCTCCAAAAGGCCACCATGAACCCCCCGTGGTGCCCTCGTTCTGTTACATAAGTAGTTTACATTTATGTTAGAATTTATCTAGTTATATGTATACAATTCATGTTCAAACTCTTTTGATTGTTATATATATTGTGTCTATACTATTTATCATTTATATTTGGAATAATGTATGAAATCAAAAGTGCTTTCTGCCTCCTTGTGATCGACCGGGACTCACCAAGTTTCGTTAATTTATTTTCTCGAGAGGTATTTCACGCTATACTACATCGTGCTAATTTTCTACGTGATCTACAACTAGCAGGTTTGGTTGTTTGACTCCTGACTCAAATTCTTTGTGGGAAAGCACATGTCCAAATGGACTGGGCCATTTCTGGTGGTCCACCCATATCCTAACGGGGCTGTCCAAATTAAAGACCCAAAATCTGGGCACGTGTTTATGGTTAATGGCCAATGGCTCAAACCATTCTTTGCCTAGGAACCTCCTCTTGCTAACAAAATGATACATCTTCTTGAGGACGTCTGACTGATGAGTTGCCTGGCTGGAGGCGTTAAACTCAGCACGTATACATATATACATACCATATATACATAGCATATTTCATTTTTGCATATTGTTTTGCATATTGTGTATGGCATTGCAGTGATGGCATGAGCTGAATGACAACTCAGAAGTAGTTTCAGGTGATTTCTATCCATATACACCCTGCCTTATTTCTTTTATTCATGCATGAGGACATGCAAACACTTAGGCATGGGGGGGGCTAGTCCATAAAAAACTGAAAATTTTTTGCCAACAAGGGATTACATTGTTTTATCAGAGATTTATTCTTTAGTAGATTCGTAATCTTAGAATCTAGTATAATCTCACATCTGCATTTAAAATTTTCATGGATCCACTGTGAAAACCAATAGACATCTCTAGTTTGTCGAGAAGAAGCATTGCTTCTTCTCCTGAAGCCTTGGACAGCAATCAGGGAGTCAGGTGAACCATCTTCTAGTAAATCCACCAAAACATATGTTAGATGAGAGTAGAGAGAATACTGGTGCTCTAAGGCCAGTGTAAGAAATCTTTAATCCTTAATAATTGAATAGTGACACTCGAAGATGGGCATAGTTTTCACTCTCAGTTCTTGCGTACTAGTTCTGTGAGAAATTTCGTATGAGAGCCACCAAATAAGGCAAAAACACAGAGAGCAGGTTCTAATAAAACTAGGACTGAGGTGGATGGTCACGATCATCCTCTATGGAATCCTCGACTGAAGGAGGGTACTGATGTCAAGGTCAGAAATACATCATCCTATTCGTTCCCTACCTGGTGCCGAGAGTAGGCACTTCCACCAAATAAGCCACTCGAGATCCTCTTGGTCATCCCCAAAAATCCCAAATAATGCCTCATGAATAAAAGTATGTATGTTGTGTTGCATTGTTGTGTTATGTCATGTTGGTAATAAAATTGTGCCAATAGATATATATTGATAAAAAAAAAAGCATACAATAGGGATATTTGCTTGTGAAAAAAAAAAGTGTTATGTTAAGAAGTTTGAGATATGTAAATCAAAATGTTTTGAGGCAAAAACACCTACCATCCCCATAAACCACCAAATACAGCCTTAACCTTTTTTTTTCTGTATTTCTGACTGCCTGAATACGAGCTGAGTCTGACTTAGTTGTAGGGTTATTAGAACCTAATTAAAGTGTATTGTCATGTAAGACCACCAAATATAGTTGCAAATCTGGTAAGATGTGAGCTCTGGAAGAAAAAGAAAAAGAAAAATAGATAAAAGAAAAAGTACAAATGATTAAAGAGAGCACAGTTTTCCAGCCCTTGTCTAAGTTAAGTTATTCAATAATCTAATAATCTAGATTCTGAAATACTAGTCTCCATGTAGCACCAGAAGAGAGTGAGCTACCAAATACAAATCCAGTTAACTTAGACATCTTCTACCTAAGCCAATAGTCGGGGTTAAAATTTGTGAATAGTTCATATCCCCGAGAGAAGAGGTTTTTCTATCCTAATAGAATTTTACTAGGGGTCAAGTACAAGCTTTAAATGTATATTAACTCTTCGCTTGGATCCATTGCAGAAGCTACAACATTATATAAATTTTTGGATGAAACAAAAGTAAATAAACCTCTAATAAACTCTTGATAAAATGCATTTAGTCTTGCACTTGCTAGGGACTAGCAAGATTTAGGCATGGTGGTATGATTGCGTAGCAATCATAGGCCCTAATTTGCCTGAATTAAGATAGAACCCAGCTTAACATGGGAATTCTGCATGCATAGACACTGTACTTTGCATCTTAGATGATTTATATGTTTTATACATAATAATGTGCTATTTGAAAGGTATTATTAATTGCAGGTAATCCAAGGTTACAGATGACCGATCCAACCTTATGGATCTATTGGAATAACAATGGGAGTCCAATGCTTCCAAGAGCACATCAATCAAACTCGTGTAGCACCCTAGGGAGTCCATAGAAGAAGCAGGAGACAAGGGGAAATTGAAGAATATTTGAACCTTAGATGGCAAGTCCAACCTCACGAATGGATCCGGATCGACGTTCGCAGTCCAACAAAGTAGAAATCAACTTAGTCGAAGTCCTACATCATCAGATACAAGGAGAAGATGGACGGCCATGATGGCACTACGTGGTGCCATCGCAGCCACCCCTCACCATGCCCCAATCTAGAAAGGAGAACTGCAGGCCATTGGATCGTCATCCAATGGCCGTGATGCAGCCATGTCGCTACCTCCAACCGCCTCATTATGCACAGGAGAGATCTCGACCGTTGGATTCCCATCCAATGGCTGAGGATAGCCTCACAGGAAATGGAAGGCGCAATAATTCATGCTTGCAGCACAACGGAGAGGGTGTTTAACCGACAGCAAGCGACGCGGGATCGAAGTGCACCTGGTGTTAAATCAGGAGAAGCGACGAGCGTGGGCACAATTGACCATCGGATCTTCATCGGGTGGCTAGATAGTAGATGCTTGGTGAGTGCAGAGGCGCTGGATCAAGAATGCCCGTGATGACGCATACAAAGACATGCATGTGAGTGCTTTAGGATTCATAGGTGCGATGGTTGCATGCATTTAAGTCATCCGATCGTAAGATCGGACGGCTGACAATCGAGCACTCAAAAGCGACGAGCGGCAAAGGAGATGAAACAAAGGCACGTGCGGAAGATCTATGGCTGTACGATGGAGGATCGATGCTCGACAGGCTACCATGTGGTAGCACTAGATTAAACCAAGGATAAAAGATGGATTTGGAAGGCTTAATCAGGGTCGTTGATCTTTTGATCAACGGATTTGATTAATCTGAAGTCTTTGCACGGTTTTAAGGGGCCAAATACCCCAAATGCCCTTAACTAAAGCTATAAAAGAGGCCTAAGGGTCCCCTTGGAAAGGCATTCTCTTATTTTCTTCTTCTTCCTCCTCCTTCAACCTCTCTCTCCTCTTCTTCTTCCCATCTCATCTGCATCCGTCTTTGCACCTTCGTCTGAAGCGTTCGTTGGGCCACCCCGATGGATCGTTGTTGCTCTTCCCAACCTCTCCAAAAGGCCACCACGAGCCACCCATGGTGCCTGATGAGAACCTCATCATGAGCCATAACTAGCTCATTTTGACCCAATACAAAGGATAAAAGCTCCTACATATCTCAAGGAAAGGCTTAACTCAGAGAATTCTGAGTTTGAGAAGAAAACCAGTCATAAGGGGTAAAAGTGCAATTTTACCAGTATAATCTGCATACAGGGTAATTCAGGGCCCAAACACAGGTCAGAACAGCTTAATAAGAATAAAAGTGGGACGAGATGATCTAGCAAGGGCTACAGCACTTTCAAGGAACCAAATGATAATCTGTAACCCTAAAACAACCCACTTCAATTCACAAGGTTCGAGGCAAAGTAAAAATAGAATAAACCCTCTAAAATTCATAGAAAAATAATCTCTAGGGTTTAGAACCTTCAATTTGGCCTTTAGAACCCATTTTGACCTACATTGAGAACCATGCCCAATTAATAACTTAATTTGGGTTTTTGCGCAAATTGACCGGTCAAACAAGGTTTAATATGAAAATAAAATTCACCATCAGATTCCTTAGGTCCTAATTAGTCATGTATAAAAACTTGAGCCTAAGAAGAAACCTCCTTGACCGACTTTACACTTTGGTCCTCATATATTTACTCTTTGGCCCTCAACTTTTGAACCCTCGCATTTAGGCCCCTAACTCTCCTTCGTTCTTTGCAAACAGGTCCCTCCTGCAAAACCCTGCCAGCACCATGCTCCGGCGACCTTGCGCGGAGCATGGCGCCGCGCAGGGTAAGGTGGAGGACCTGGCATGTGTACCGGAGGGTGCCCTGCGTCGTCAGCCGTCGCAGGAGCACCCCCATGGTCCTTGCAGCCCCCCATACCGGCCGTGCGAACGCACGGACGGTATGGGTTCGAATTCCGACCATGCTCCGGCGAGGGAGACACGTCGTCTCCCTCCGCCTTCCTCCCTGCTTCAACCCTATAAATACCCCCCGCCGCTCCACCGACCAAGGCAGCCTGGATCTGACGGAGAAAACCCCCAATTTTCCTCTCTTCTCACTCCGGCAGACGCCCACCAGCTCCGGCGGTTCTTCCTCCTCCTCCTCTTCGCTCTGCCGCAATACCAGCAGCAGAGATTTCTTCCCCTGCTCTTTCCGCGTCGCGCAATACCGGCGCGCGCTGCCTCTGCCCCGTCGTCACCGCCGTCCTCCCCCCACTGGGCATCGTCTTCTCCGGCGACAGTCGATACGACTGTCGCCCTGTTCCTCCCCCTTCGTCCCTGCAGTTAAGTTAGACTTACTCCCCTTCTCCTCCTCTTTCTTTCCCCGCTTTCGATTTAGTCAATTAAGCCCTCTACCGACCCTGTTCACCCCCATCCTCTCCGCCTCCGACCACCCTCCGGCGAGCCGCTCCCATCACCTCAGCGACCCACACGGCTCGCCGACCACCGCAGAACTTCCGCCTCCTCACCCTGATCCTCTTCCGCCCCTCTACTTCCCACCAAACACCCTCTGCAGACCCACCGAACACACCCACTCCCTCGCTCACAGTCTGACCTAGGACGACCTAACAGCTCCATCTCGCCCCCTGCAGACCCCCTGACCACCTTCGCCGTGCCACGGCGAAGGTCCTCCGCCTGTCTGATTTGGCCGAGAGGCCGTGCCATTGGTTTCAGGTTCCAGGCCTTGACCGCCATTGGCGAGGAAGTTCGAAGCCTGCTCGAGGTTGCTCCAAGCCGAGATATCCCAGATTGAATAGCCACGGCCAGCGCGGAAGAGTCTCACGCACACACCCTGGCCCTCGATTGGAGCTGTACGCCTCAACAGCCGATGCAATTGGGAGCACCATCCCTGCTGCAGGCGTAAGAGAATTGGGGTGGGACATTTAGTCCCACCTCGGAATCTCTCAAAGGCGCGCGGACACATAAATTGAAAAACTGCCGTATGCTGTTTGCCTCAGTTACCACGGGGTGAGGTCCCTCTCACCCGACCCGACCCGACTCGGCCTCGTCCGTGACCACGCTCCGCGGACCTGGCCCGACCCGATTAGACTGACCTGCACTCCTCGCCCACCACGCACGCCGGTGGGCCTGGACCCGGGCCTGACCCGAACCCGATTACCCGATAGCGCTCTGGGAGAGCTTCCGAGGAGTGATTTCAGAGAGAGAGATACGCGGGGGAGGGGGGTAGAGTAGGTTTTTGTCTTGACGAATAAACTCTGAAGTGTGCAGGCCAAAGAAGAAGAAGCAGACCCGCTGAAGAAGAAGGAGCTGCTGCACTGTAGCGAAGGCATTGTTAAGTCGTCTCAGCACCGGGGCAGACGACGGAAGGTCAGCAGCCAAAGAGGAAGAAGACCCGCTGAAGAAGAAGGAAGAGCAACGGCCATCGCGAGAGAAGAAAAAGAGAAGTCAAGGCAGGTGAAGACAAAGAAGAAGAAGGAATGAAGAGAAGCAAGAAGCAAGAAAAGAAGAAGATGATCTGACGAAAAAGAAAGAAAGGAAACAAGAAGAAGAGCACGAGGGGAAAATCTGAAGAAAGCAGAAGAAGAAGAAGAAGAAGAAGAAGAACAGGAAGAACCAAAGACAAAGAGGAAGAAAGAAGAAAAGAAGAAGAAGCCAATTTTTCATCTCTCTCTCTCTCTCTCTTTATTTTTGTAATAGAACTTGTATATCTCTAGAATACAACTTGCTCCCTGAGTTCGACCTCGGGAACTCTTTCAGTTTTCCGAGTAATAAAAATTTTATATGAAACGTTGGTGACAACCGGCTTTACTACAACGATATAACTGAAACCGACGCTTCATCATTTTGGCGCCGTTGCCGGGGAGCAACGGCTATTCTAGAGGTAAACATTCCTGTTTCTTTTAAGTTCTGATAATCTCCTCTCTTTTGTGCAGCTACAGGAACTCAAGAAGACAAGCAACCACACCAAAGACAGGTAAATTTTTCCTCTCACTATTAACCCCTACACTCTAAAGAGGAAGAAAAGAAAAGAACAAGCAATATAGGGCTAACCTGTCTTCCATATTTAGTAACCATAAAAGTTGCATGTTTTCAACTCATTATTTCTGCACACTATTAAGGGTATTTAAGGGCTAACACATTCTTGCTTGAGCCCTAATTACCCAACAAAGAATTAACTGGACCAAGTAGAGCCAACCTAGGATCCAACATTAGGGATTTAGAGACACACTCCTTAAGCAAGAATTGAGAAAACCAAATGAAGTGTGCCCAAGCCCTTGTCTGAAAATACCTATTCAAAGAAAATCTAAAACAATTGGCTCTCTCTAAACACTTGAACCCTAAAAGACAGGACCTAAAAGCTCTCAAAGAAAACAAGAGGTAAAGTTGACCCCATGGGTCAACCAACCTTAAATTAGGTCACTCTTTGCACTTAAAAGACTAAAGTTCAAGTGAAACCTTAAGCACCCTGATCTTAAAATTGGTAGACTTAAGAGGTCAAGATCCCCATTCTGGTCTACCTGGAACCGCAGTGACAAGAGAGGTCGGGTGGGGGAAACCCTGTAACCCGTGGGGACGCTCTACCGTGTAGGGGTCTTCGCGGGACTCTCCCTCTCTGGCTGCCCAGGTAATTCTCAGGTGGACGATCTTTCTGATCAAGGGGTCCATCTGCCCCGAACCTCTATAGTCACCCAACAATTTTTGGGTGTCTTGATTGGGTCCAGCACCTGCTTATCTCATCCAGCCCTTCAGTATTTTTCAGGAGGTCCTTGAAACCTCCAATAGAAGTTCACTCTTCCCGAGGCTAAGCCTCGGCTCCTTTGTTTTTGCAGAAATCATTCACATAGCCCCTCTTTCCTCTGATTCTGAACAAAATCCCCTTCTTCCATCTTGATTCAAACTTTGATTCCACCACCTGATCCAATTATGCAGCCTAATTACCTAGCAAGACTACCATTCAAGAAACCTGAATATCGGAGATCTATGAAAGATAAAATGATCGAGAATGCCATAAGATTCTATGAAAAAGAAGAAAAAACCTCAACACCAAGAGGAGATATTCAGGTTGATGTCCCAACAACCACATCCTTCATCATGAACTGTGCCCAAATTCTATTGACTGGAATTTCAAAAGGATCAACCCGAGATATGCTCATGACAGGATACATTGAGATGGAAAAATTACACCAATCTGAATACCTTCAATGCTTGACAAATCCTGTACTTTGGGAACAACACCAAGATGCCCTTATAAAACGGGTAGAAATGATGAAATCAATAGAACAAATTATCAACCAGAAATACCCGTATAAACCAGAAACAGAGGATGAACCATCTTGGAACAGTATTAAGGAACCATTCAGTTTCCCAGATCCCGGGATTGAGGCACAAAGTGGTTGTAAAATCCCAACCCAGGTAGAAGATAGCATTAAAATAGGTTGGGAAGTTGCAGGAGAACACAATGCTGAGCCAACCCTAGGCCATAAATCACCAAGCTTAGAACTCCAAGACTCCTGCAATAACAAGATTAGAATTGAACCTCTGGAGGGTATAAATTCCACCCCTTGTTTTGATAAGGTGACCCTCGAAGGTTATTCGGACTTAGGTTCTAATAATTCTACCCACATCCTAAGCCTAGAACCTAGATCTGAAACTTATTGGGAAGATTATGAGGCCCTTTATGAGGAAGATCAAATTTTTACAGGATATGATTCCGGGCCTCTATTTAATGAGTATCCCTCTCCAACATCCTCAGGAAATCTGATCGATTTCTCAGAAAACATGCCAATTTATGATACAGAAACTGAGGAGTTGGATGAGCAAGGTTTTAATGGGGTCTATCCTACCAGCTTAGAGCTTGAACAGAACATCTTTTTGAGCCCAGAAGTGATATATAGGCTAGAACCCAATCAGGCTGCTGATTCCACATCTGATGATTTCTGCTGTGGTGGAATTCATGATCATTTTCGCCAACTCTCCGACAATTTCAGATCTGACTATCATTGCGGAGAGATTCCCCTTCCTGAACACGCCAGGCCTATCTACGACCTCAGTTCACATGACTCTGACTCTGACTCTGACTCTGAGGTCCTGATTCCCGAGATCACCGATAACACAGAATCATTCCTTTTCGATCCTCAGGAACCAAAAACAGAAAATGCCAAGAGTGATTGCAACCCAGAATCCAAATTTTTTCTCGAATCCGATTTCTTTCATCCTACAAACACTCTTCCGGCATTTGATAGTTACCCAGAGGACTCTCTGCAGAAAATCACCTATCATCTGTTTCTAGAAGAGCCCTCGTACACAATGGCCACCTCATCCGCACACACAGAACGGATCAAAACCTCTTCCAAACCCCGACCCGCAACCGGACTCAATTTCTATTCAGATTCACCTCTCACCGAGCCGATTGCATTTCCACATCGGGTTTCGAACATTGATCAGGCTACATACCATGCTCTATCATTCTCTGATCACCCCTGTAGGGTTCCTGCATCAACCACTGATTATCCTACGGGTCCCTACTCTAACCAGGCTGATTCGGCACAGCCAAACCCTGCGTTTACACTTCCACATCCATCTGAGCTTCATAATTTCTGGTGGGCTCCACACCTTTTTATCCACATCTATCAACCCACCAGATTGATTGGGTTTGGGCTGCATCATCAGCCTGTTGATCTGAACAAGCACCTGGTTGGACCAACCAGGCTCTTAATCAAAGTGCTTGTCTTACAAAACTCTGCTGAGTTGACCATCCCCTCTCCATCGCATTTCCCGCTTGGCTGAAGGCATCAAATTTAGCGCTCAACGGGAGGCAGCCCGTCATTCTCTTTGAAAACCTGAAACTTGTTCTGACAGCTTTTTGCACTTGAAGTTCACACTTTAGGACAGCCGACTCCACCTCAGGTGCTTGCATCTGAGATTAGAAATCGTCCGCAACAGTCACCCCGACCCATTCACTCATCAAAACAGCTATCCTAATGTATGAACTTAGTCGAATAGAAACCCCTAGGTTACAATGAGGACATTGCAAATCTTAGGCATGGGGGGGTATGAAAGTGCAAAAACTCGTAAGAAAAGGTTTCAAACAAAAAATTCACATATGCCAAAAATACCATAAAAATTAAAAAATTTTTGAAAAAGAATAAGAGGAAAAGAGGAGAAGGAAAATTTTGTGAAGGAGAGAAGAAACAAAATGAAAAAGGAGCACAAAATTATAAGAAAAGTTGATAGTCATTAGTAAGGAACTAAGGAATTAACCTAAGTCCTAGACCTCATTCAAGAAAATAACTGAAAAGTGCACAATGAGATTAGTAAGAATGCAAACCTTAGGCATTCTTGAATAGACTCTTAGTACTCATTAAGATCTGGACACTCCTCAAGAGGTTGAGGAAAATGAAAAGCTGAAGTATTAGGTCTAAGGCTTAGGAAGTATTCGGCCTCGTTAACTAATTTTTGGTTTACGGGACTCAGTAACCTAAGCACCCTAACCTCACACACAGCCTGGTTCAGTAAGCGTAAAAATCAGAATCACGCAGAAGCGTCGCAAAAATCTGAAAAGAACACCTAGAATAGGAATGGCCGATCAACACAAGTTGATTTGGACGAGTTCCCAGCGCAGAGAGGCGGAAAATCCCCTCGAAGATGCGTAACAAAATATCATCTCCTCGGTGCTTGTCTCTTAGGATATTTACATATCCTACGGGGGGCATGTAAGCACTCTGCTGGTTCAGATTCCATGGATGGCATTATCTCGAAGTGTCAATTGCCAGGGTCTGGATTCGGCCACGGAATACCATGGATGGGATTATCTCGAAATCTCAATAGCCAGGGTTCCGGGGGTTGCCATGGGCGGTGCTATCTCGAAGCATCGATCGCCAGGAACCCTTGAGGATTGATGGGAGCAAGGAATCTGATACAGACCGTGTTGAAAAGCCAACCCTAGACTAGAACTAAAAAGAAAAAGAGAGAGAAAACTCTCCAAACAGAAAAAACTTTCTATCTCTCTCTTACAAAACGCACTGCGAACTGGGCCAGGGCTAAAATCATTTCAAGCACGGGTGCTTTAACCACGAAGTCCAATAAACCTTAGGTTAGTTCTTGCGGGCCTTAAAAACCTTTGCTAAAAGACTGAGGCTAAGGCTAGACAGATTTGGATCTTGATTGGTACTAGAGTATCTTTTAGGCCTATGGTCAGCATTCTGACCTAATCTATGCTTAAATAAAAAGGCACTTATCTAAAACCATTGAAAACTTCATGGTCTAGAACAAGGGTTGAAACCTTAAGTTTTTTTGCTAAGGGACTAGCAAAAGCTAGGCATGGGGGTATGATGAGAACCTCATCATGAGCCATAACTAGCTCATTTTGACCCAATACAAAGGATAAAAGCTCCTACATATCTCAAGGAAAGGCTTAACTCAGAGAATTCTGAGTTTGAGAAGAAAACCAGTCATAAGGGGTAAAAGTGCAATTTTACCAGTATAATCTGCATACAGGGTAATTCAGGGCCCAAACACAGGTCAGAACAGCTTAATAAGAATAAAAGTGGGACGAGATGATCTAGCAAGGGCTACAGCACTTTCAAGGAACCAAATGATAATCTGTAACCCTAAAACAACCCACTTCAATTCACAAGGTTCGAGGCAAAGTAAAAATAGAATAAACCCTCTAAAATTCATAGAAAAATAATCTCTAGGGTTTAGAACCTTCAATTTGGCCTTTAGAACCCATTTTGACCTACATTGAGAACCATGCCCAATTAATAACTTAATTTGGGTTTTTGCGCAAATTGACCGGTCAAACAAGGTTTAATATGAAAATAAAATTCACCATCAGATTCCTTAGGTCCTAATTAGTCATGTATAAAAACTTGAGCCTAAGAAGAAACCTCCTTGACCGACTTTACACTTTGGTCCTCATATATTTACTCTTTGGCCCTCAACTTTTGAACCCTCGCATTTAGGCCCCTAACTCTCCTTCGTTCTTTGCAAACAGGTCCCTCCTGCAAAACCCTGCCAGCACCATGCTCCGGCGACCTTGCGCGGAGCATGGCGCCGCGCAGGGTAAGGTGGAGGACCTGGCATGTGTACCGGAGGGTGCCCTGCGTCGTCAGCCGTCGCAGGAGCACCCCCATGGTCCTTGCAGCCCCCCATACCGGCCGTGCGAACGCACGGACGGTATGGGTTCGAATTCCGACCATGCTCCGGCGAGGGAGACACGTCGTCTCCCTCCGCCTTCCTCCCTGCTTCAACCCTATAAATACCCCCCGCCGCTCCACCGACCAAGGCAGCCTGGATCTGACGGAGAAAACCCCCAATTTTCCTCTCTTCTCACTCCGGCAGACGCCCACCAGCTCCGGCGGTTCTTCCTCCTCCTCCTCTTCGCTCTGCCGCAATACCAGCAGCAGAGATTTCTTCCCCTGCTCTTTCCGCGTCGCGCAATACCGGCGCGCGCTGCCTCTGCCCCGTCGTCACCGCCGTCCTCCCCCCACTGGGCATCGTCTTCTCCGGCGACAGTCGATACGACTGTCGCCCTGTTCCTCCCCCTTCGTCCCTGCAGTTAAGTTAGACTTACTCCCCTTCTCCTCCTCTTTCTTTCCCCGCTTTCGATTTAGTCAATTAAGCCCTCTACCGACCCTGTTCACCCCCATCCTCTCCGCCTCCGACCACCCTCCGGCGAGCCGCTCCCATCACCTCAGCGACCCACACGGCTCGCCGACCACCGCAGAACTTCCGCCTCCTCACCCTGATCCTCTTCCGCCCCTCTACTTCCCACCAAACACCCTCTGCAGACCCACCGAACACACCCACTCCCTCGCTCACAGTCTGACCTAGGACGACCTAACAGCTCCATCTCGCCCCCTGCAGACCCCCTGACCACCTTCGCCGTGCCACGGCGAAGGTCCTCCGCCTGTCTGATTTGGCCGAGAGGCCGTGCCATTGGTTTCAGGTTCCAGGCCTTGACCGCCATTGGCGAGGAAGTTCGAAGCCTGCTCGAGGTTGCTCCAAGCCGAGATATCCCAGATTGAATAGCCACGGCCAGCGCGGAAGAGTCTCACGCACACACCCTGGCCCTCGATTGGAGCTGTACGCCTCAACAGCCGATGCAATTGGGAGCACCATCCCTGCTGCAGGCGTAAGAGAATTGGGGTGGGACATTTAGTCCCACCTCGGAATCTCTCAAAGGCGCGCGGACACATAAATTGAAAAACTGCCGTATGCTGTTTGCCTCAGTTACCACGGGGTGAGGTCCCTCTCACCCGACCCGACCCGACTCGGCCTCGTCCGTGACCACGCTCCGCGGACCTGGCCCGACCCGATTAGACTGACCTGCACTCCTCGCCCACCACGCACGCCGGTGGGCCTGGACCCGGGCCTGACCCGAACCCGATTACCCGATAGCGCTCTGGGAGAGCTTCCGAGGAGTGATTTCAGAGAGAGAGATACGCGGGGGAGGGGGGTAGAGTAGGTTTTTGTCTTGACGAATAAACTCTGAAGTGTGCAGGCCAAAGAAGAAGAAGCAGACCCGCTGAAGAAGAAGGAGCTGCTGCACTGTAGCGAAGGCATTGTTAAGTCGTCTCAGCACCGGGGCAGACGACGGAAGGTCAGCAGCCAAAGAGGAAGAAGACCCGCTGAAGAAGAAGGAAGAGCAACGGCCATCGCGAGAGAAGAAAAAGAGAAGTCAAGGCAGGTGAAGACAAAGAAGAAGAAGGAATGAAGAGAAGCAAGAAGCAAGAAAAGAAGAAGATGATCTGACGAAAAAGAAAGAAAGGAAACAAGAAGAAGAGCACGAGGGGAAAATCTGAAGAAAGCAGAAGAAGAAGAAGAAGAAGAAGAAGAACAGGAAGAACCAAAGACAAAGAGGAAGAAAGAAGAAAAGAAGAAGAAGCCAATTTTTCATCTCTCTCTCTCTCTCTCTTTATTTTTGTAATAGAACTTGTATATCTCTAGAATACAACTTGCTCCCTGAGTTCGACCTCGGGAACTCTTTCAGTTTTCCGAGTAATAAAAATTTTATATGAAACGTTGGTGACAACCGGCTTTACTACAACGATATAACTGAAACCGACGCTTCATCAGTGCCCTCATTCTGTTACATAAGTAGTTTACATTTATGTTAGAATTTGTCCAGTTATATGTATAGAATTCATGTTCAAACTCTTTTGATTGTTATATATATTGTGTCTATACTATTTAGCATTTATATTTGGAACAACGTATGAAATCAAAAGGCTTTCTGCCTCCCTGTGATCGACAGAGACACCAAGTTCCGTTAATTTATTTGCTCGAGATGTATTTCTCACTATACTACAACGTGCTAATTTTCTACCCGATCTATGCCATGAACACCTATCTGATCTAATCATCTTCTTGAGAATCAACTTGATTTGACAGCTAGATACTTCAACCTGCCCATTGGTCTGCGGATGATACAGGGTGGCTATACGGTGATGTACCCTGTATTTCTTTAATAATGACCTGAAGTGGGCGTGGATGAAGTACTACCCCTGTCACTAATCAGCACGTAGGGTACATCGAATCTCACAAAAAGATATTCTCGTATGAAAGAAATATCAGTCTTGTGATCAGCTCGCCTAGCTGGGATGGCTTCGACCCACTTCAAGACATAATCAACAGCGAGAAATATGTACTTGAAGCCATGCAAATTCAGAAAAGGGCCCATAAAATCGGTGCCCCAAACGTTGAATACTTCTACAACCAAAATGGGTTGGAGAGGCATCATGTCTCTCCTAGTCATAGAACCATCCGACCAACAAAAAATCATAAATCGCATTTTTGATCAAGATATCATTGTAGTATAGTTGCGAAATCCGATTCAGCAAAAATTAATATATCAAGACGATGAATCCTGGTCGATCTCAGGGAGCTGTTTGAGATTGATTCTTGATTCTTTTTACTTGCTTAAAATCATACGTCGGTTTCAAGCCTGCGAATGTAAGTTTTGCTCATTGCGTTGTTTACTCGAGCTACATGTGCGTGTGTCAGATAAACAATAAATGTGAATGTGTGAGTACTAGTGCGCACCATTCTAACTTCACAATGGGAACTAATGGAAAATGCATCAATCGTAAGGTCATTGATATCTTCAGGAATCGACATTTTGTTGCAATATAATAAGAAATTAAATTAGGCAATTGATGATCACAATATAGATAAAGCACATGGTGATTTCATTTCTTCGAAATATGTCATCATTACAATCACAGATAGAGGAAAGCGTGTACATGAAAGTTTAAAGTAACAATTTCTAGCTAACAGAAAATTGATGCATGCATGGATCTAAGAAAGATTATGCATGCATCATTTAGGCAGAGGATTACTACACTACAATGTAGAAAATTAATGTAGAAATTAACTACGAAGAACATCTATCTAGCTAATAGAACTTAGGGCATTGGAGGTGGTCTCCAATGACCTGTGTGGCTTGAGGTGGTAGGAGGAAAGAGAGGGACGGCCAAGGTGGTTGGCCAGCCTCTTTAGAAGGTGGTGGAGAGGTGCTCTAGCCTTGGATGTGTAGGTGGAAGTGATTGAGGTGATGGAGCTCGTGAGATGGAGTTCACATGAATGGAAGCTAAGGCTAGATGGGGGTTCCTGGCCGTCTAAGGGTGTGTTTTCATAGACTTAGGGATGACTCCTCTAGAGAAGTGTGGAATTCCCTAGAAGTGCCTCCATCTTGGCATCAGGATCGATAGGAAGGAGTCTTCTTAGATCCACAATTTGTGGATCTAAGAATGGACCAACTTAGTTGCTATTTTTTGTAACCAAAGTGTCACCATCTAGTGAAGACTATAGAGGACTCTAGAGTAGGTGGCTATGTGGGTGTGTGTCCGTGACTAGGAGGGTGTGTTTAGGTGGTCTAGTTCAAGTCCTATAGGTCTAGGTGATTGGGTTTAGGTAGGCTCCTAGAATTAAGGTTATAAACCCTAATACTAATGTCAAAGTGCAATTAAACTTAGTACAAGTTTAATTGAGTTGATGTGTGTCTAATTGGGAGAGAAAATACCTAATTAGGTCAGGCTTGAGTCAATTGGACTCTCACTGAGTCCAATTAAACTTGTGCTATTTGAGATCTATGAGTTCAATTGACTAGGTGAACTGTGATTGACATAGATCCAAGTCAATTAAGTTTAGTGAGAACCTAATTAGGTTCTTAGGAGGGTCTTAGGGTAGTGTACTAGGCTTAGGGCACCTTAATTTTGGTTCCCTATTGTGTAGAATTAGGTTTAGGGGATTAGGAAATCAAGATCCAATCTTGATTTCAAAAATAGGGATTGGAGAAGGGTTCCAGACGTCTAATTTATGAATAAAATAACTTAAACTTCAAAATCAGAAGTCCAAAACTCTAGTTTGGACGCCCAAAGTTGAGTCAGGGAGGAGTTTAGGTTCTGTCTTGGAATTTTGCAGAAATTAGATGTCTGACACCTTATTTAGGCGTTCAATACTCTAGCAGAATTGGGTTCTAAGTCTGTGGTGGTGTCTACGAGTTTTAGATGTCTAGCAACCTACCTGGATGTCCAGATATGGGCTGGAATGAGGCTTTCGAGGAATCCTAGATAAGGTGACCTAATCTAAGGGTGGCTAGGGTTTAGGAGGGTCTCTAAGGCTATCCTAAGGCTAGGAAGGGTCCTATGTTCTTCATAATTTAACTCTTACACTAAAATTCTACTTGGTAGAGTAGTATACCTCTCCCTGCATTATTTCTTCCTTTCTATTCCATGGCTTCTACTCTAGCTTTGCTGCAGCTCTTGCTTCCTCCCTTCTTTAGATTAAGCTCTAGGCCATCTCCTAAGCTTCTTATTACCTACAATCCAAATAATGCACTAATCAGTACATGATAGCATTATTTCGTGCATATCTAAATAAAGTTGGAAAAGGTGCAATGTATGCTATTCATGCATGAATTATACTACAATTATGCTAAGTTCTAACTTAATTTAGGTCATTTAAGTCCTATGATTGCTACACAATCACATACCAAGGTTGGTGTATCCCCTATCGGTACTCCAAATGTGCATACTCAGACACAGAGACACATATCTGTAGCAAGTTAAAGGATACGCCTTCTCCGAGATAGTGATAATAGAGGGATTTTCTCATCTCCATCTCATCAAGTCAACTCCTTGACTCCACTTGTATGATAACCTTGAATCTCTATTCATTTCTATGTAGAGGATGTGCATCAAGAGCATCAGTCAGGCAACAACCTATAGAGAAGATTGCCACTCTTCTCAGATTGGCGACTATAGTTGGATATCATGATGGTTCTTGATGACTTTATCAAAATTCTCAATCTAAACCATTTGGATTCTTTAATATCTGTCATTAGGATATCCAACACTACATAGTACATTATCCCAATTGTACTAAGCAGCTAATTTAACTGTGTCCACATGATATGACACTAAGATCTAAATCACTAATCGATGAGTTGATTCAGATTGGATTTCTTAGGGCACAAAACTCCAACAATACACTCAGGTCTCAGTTGTAATGAGTCACCTTCAGTTAGTGTGACCCATTGAATTCTCTCTATGAGTGATCACCACACTCCTAATGTCTAGGTGTTTCCATAGAGTAATCACCAGACACCCCCAAATGGGCTACCCTTCTAATCTTGGATGTATCTTGCAGAGTAACCATCCAGCACTTCATTAAGCTACCTTGTATTTCACGAGATTGGCTTGACGAGTCGACTTTCCACTTTGCGTTGTAGTATTTAAGTGGTGGAAAAATTGACTAATCAACAATAAAAATAACCACTCATAGAAGAGTGGGTCATGTCCACAGGGAGGCAATTATGCAATAAACTCTCGATTATTTTATATTCTTTCGGTTAAGTGCGAAATCCCTATTCAAATCTGACATAAAATGCGATGGAAAGTAGATTCACAATAACTTAAAAAGATAAGGGTATATGTGCAATTTACCCTCAGTGAAATCTTCAATAAATAAATGATGATTTTGTGTAATTTTCAATTGTCATATACTAGAGAGAATCGGTGCACGTGTTGATCCCAAAACCAATCTTAAAATAGGTGAATATTAATAACATGTAATTATCAGAAAGCATGAGTGTGCATGCACAATTCTACTACAATAAAACAATAATAAACCAAAAATCAAATTCTGGAGGCAATGGTAGTAAATGTAATTAATCTCCCTTAAAACAGAGCATTTGCTCTCTCTCCTCCTCGCGAGAGAGAGAGAGAGCACCGGCGAGTCTTTCACACGCAAGGGAGGTTGGCAAAGATGAGGCCGATCCGATGGAGGTTGCGGCGTCGACGAAGATGGCAGGAGGTGGCCGGCAGGAGGAGGAGGAGTGGCGGCGGTGGACGGGTACTGGCACTGCTACGCGTGCTACAGATGCGTGGAGATGCGAAGGCATTGGCATGCGGGCACTCTACAAAGTGTGCAGGTGCGCATGGAGGTGCGGCGCTGCAGGCGATGGGTGAAGCGGAGGTGGGCACACCTGTGGGGGTGCAGCAATGCATGCGCTGGGTGAAGCGGAGGTGGGCGTGCCTGTGGGGGTGCGGTGCTGCAGGGAGGCAATCTGCAGCGAATGGACGTCCCTGTAGGCGGTAGTGCGTGCTCTGTGGGCAGTCTTGGCCACGCGTGAGAGCGATGAGGGAGCTGCGGCACTGGGGGTGCGCCTGCGGGTGTGGGGTTGCCTGCGGTGTAGTACGGTGGGAAAGGCTTGATAGGGTGTGGTTGTAGGCAGGCGGTGAAGGTGGGTGAAGCGCTGGAGGGTCTGCAGTGCTGCACTTGGTGCTGGAGATGGGCACACGCCTGCGGGCGCGCAAGGTGGAGAA
The DNA here is from genome assembly GCA_037157565.1 of Thalassia testudinum. NCBI lineage: Eukaryota > Viridiplantae > Streptophyta > Magnoliopsida > Alismatales > Hydrocharitaceae > Thalassia > Thalassia testudinum. The sequence goes on from JAZHRO010000080.1 coordinate 5,539,801, forward strand.
GGAGCTGGCATAGGCATAGTGCATGTGGTGGATCAATTCCCCGCAGGGGGAAGATGCAGATCCATAGTGCACGCTGGAGTTGTTCCCCACAAGGGGGAGGATGGATCTGCCCCTCTCCTTTCTCCACCTCCTCTTTAACTCCTCCTGGTTTGCGCATGCGTGAGTTAAGGGGTTTTCAAATCCCTTAACTATTGCTGGCCGGCGGCTATTGAGGGTGCTTGGAGGATGGGGAAAAGAACAGCCGCTGGTTGTTTAAAAGGGTAATTTACCCTCCCCTCCTTATTCTTTTGCCAAATATATTTCCTGCACATAAAAAGAACATCATTACATATTAAGTTATAGAATAGATGTAAACCTAAATTATGATGCATGCAAATATTCTATAACTTAATGTAGTTATTAGCAAACCTAAAAGATACAATTAAAGTTACTTAGGCATAATATTAGTCCATTAAAATGGACTCATCAAATTCCCTCATGCCTAAGATTTACTAGTCCCTAGCAAAAATGAAAAATAATAGAAGTAATCAGAAGATTTCTTCTTTTCTTACTTCAAAACTTTAGAAATCCAGACAAATATGAAGTGATGATAGCCTAGGTAACAGGTCCAAGTGAAAAAGCCAATTCGCATTAGGAGTTTTTACTTCACCCTTGGTAAATATTTCTGCCAGGATAGGCAGCTACTTCCCTCGGGGATAAAGCAGACGATAATCTGTAATTTAACCCCGGCATTTGGCTTAGGTAGGAGATATCGAGTTGAATGGATTTGTATTTGGTGGCACACACTCATCTGGTGCTACATATAGTCTAGTACTACAGACTCTAGATCTCTAGATTATTAGACAAGTCAACTCTAAGAGGGGCTACACAATTGTGCTCTCTTGATGTTCTAGTGTACTCCCGCTTTTCTTTCTTTCTGAGATTATAAATCTTACCAGATTTAGAAATTGTACTCACTATTTAGTGGCCTCACATGGCATCCATACTTCAATTAAAGTCCTAATAACTCTACAACTAAGTTAGAGTCCTCAACCAGTATTCGGGCGATCAGAAATACTAAAAGGTAGGTATGGGTCATATTTGGTGGAATGCGATAGGTGTTCTGTTGCCTCAAAAATAATGTTACATTATAACTTGGATCTTTTTTTTTATAATATAAACATTTCTTGTTTTTCTGTTTCTTCTTTTTCTTCTTTTCTCTTCTTCTTCTTTCTTTTTTTTTTAAATATAAATCAACATAATACAACACAGACTTTTATTTATGAGGCATTATTCGGGATGATGATGGTCAAGAGGATATTGTGTGGCTTATTTGGTGGAAGTTCCTATTCTTGGCATCGGGAAGGAATGGATAGGACAGGCGTATTTCTGACCTTTGACACTATTACCCTCCTTCAGCCGAGGATTCTATGAAGGACGGTCGTAACCATCCACCATAGTTATAGCTTTATGAAGACCCCATCTCTATGTATCTGCCTTATTTGGTGACTCTCAGGAATTCACACAAAGTACGTACACAAGAACAGAGAGCGAAAAACTATGCCTAACTCTGAAGTATCATCATCTAATTGTCCAAAGCTTAAGAGTCCTTGCACTAGACTTAGCTCACCAGTAATTGATAGCGACTTCACACGGTTTGTTAAATACGTCGTTGTAACGCGTAAATCCGCTTTCGCTCTTAAAATTTATATTCCTAGATAGGGGAGTATCTAGGGTCGTCCAAGGAGGCAATATGGTTGCAAAATTGATTCTCTTGCTTGGAATATATCTCAACTTTCTTTTTGGTAATTTTCAATATACCATTTTTCTTTATTTTTGAACTAAGGCAACATGCGAACTGATGGTGGGAAAAGTGTTTACACTTCCAATTAAGTAAACAACTCTAAAGTAGCAAGTAGAGCCTCTCCCTAAGCTCACTCTAGGCAAGTGGAGACCTAGAATAATTAGGGAGAGGAAGTGAAGAATGCTGAAAATAAGCAAAAAGAAATGCAAACAAGATATGCGAAGAAGGCAACTAGATAAGTGATAAAGTGTTTTACAAAAGGCCTAGTAGAGGAAAGCTTGTACTACTAGAAAATTGCAAATAAGAAAATAAAACACAAATCCTCTAGATAGATGGTGAAGAAGAGGGCTTCTTGCTCCAAGGTTGGTAGCTCCCAAGCTTGAAAAGAATCCTTCAACTCCTTCCTTGCAGAACTCCGCCAAGGTGATGACCTCCAAGGCAAGCCCTAAGGGGGCGTGCCCTAAGTTTCTCTCCAAGGGTGGATGTCCACCCTAAGCTTTTCTCCTTTGCCTGGCCGTCCTCCTTGAAGTGGGAGAGTCCTCCTCCTTGGCGTGGCCCAAGTTGAAGAGAGTGGGGAGAAGAAGGCACCAAAAGGGCTGGTGGTGTGCCCCTTTAATCTCCTTCTCTACTCCTTCTCCTTGGGCATAGGTATAGGTGGATGTAGGTAGAAAATACACTAAGGGAGGATGCCCCAAAATGGTGGTAGGTGGTGGCTTTTTATAGAATAGGATGGGGGGTTAAGGTGCCCCTTGAAATGGAGGGCTAGGATGGAAGGATGAGGGTGGTTGGTGATCCTATGGCTAGGGTGAGTTGGCGCCACCCCAAGGGGTGTTAAAGGGGGTGGTTATGGTGGTGTTGGTGTCTTTTGGTGGTGGAGAGACACCCCCATGTTGGCGCCAACATGGGGTCTTCTAGAAGGGGGGTTAGGTGGATGGTGGAGATGGATTCAAGGAGGATTGTGTGGTGGAGATGAGGGGGGATTTTGGAGGGAAAAGTGGCGCCATTAAGGGGTGGTTATGGGTAGTTTTTGGCGCCACTTTTAGGTGTCTTTTGGAGGTGGTGGGTAGGTTAGGTTGGTGCCAAGTAGGTTAGCTTATGTGGAGCTTAGGTGGAGCTAGTTGGGTGGAGTTGGTAGGTGGGTTTTTGGGGTGGTACAAGCCAAAGAAGTTGGAGCATAGCTAAGCTAAGCTAAGCTAAGCTAAGCTAGCTTAGCTAATGGAGGAGTAGAGGAGAAGGTGTTGGAGTTAGGGTTTGGAGGAAGGAGCTGAGGAGAAGAAGTCTGGAGCTGGAGCAGGAGCTGGCTGCTGCTGAAGAGGCTGGCATAGGGCTACTCTAGCTGGCTTAGCTTACTAGTTCTTTGCTAGCTACTAAGCCAAGCTAAAGTGAGCTAGCTTCTACCAAAATGAGCTGAGGTGAGCTAGGTCTGGTGCTCCCGGGGAGAATCAAGCTGGTTGAGGCAGCTAAGGTAGCTTAGCTCAACTGAGATGAGCTAAGCTGAATCCCCGGGTGCTGGACTTGAGCTTCCTGAGCTGAGATGAATTCTTCTTCAGCTGGCTGGAGTTGAGTGGAGCTGAATGTAGCTGGATCTGAGCTGGGGTGAACTCCTGTCAACTCAGCTGAGCTAGCTAGAGCTCCCTGTGAACTAGTGGGAGCTGAGATGAGCTAGACTCAGCTAAGTTGAGCTGGATCTGAGCTGACTTGAGCTAGGGTGAGCTAAGGTGAACTCTCTTGAGCTGCCATCCAGCTGAGATTAGCTGAATGGAGCTGGGATGAGCTAACCCTAGTTCAAGTAAGCTAAGTTCCAGCTATGGTGAGCTGGATCAAGCTGGGTTCCAACTAGTCTGGGCTTCTCCTTCACCAATTGCCTTCTTGAGTGCTAGGGTTTTAGGGATCTGTGAATCTGTACATCCCTAACACTCACAAAAACACATTAAAACAACAATAAAAAATGCAATGAATGCCTATCCTAATTTATGCCTAAATGCAGCCCAAAAACCCGTTTGCGGAGTAAAATCCTAAGAGCTAGGTTTATTTTAATGCATAAGAATGATGATAAACTGGCGTTTATCAGTAATCTCTCTACTTTCTTCTCACAAATATGAGGAGGATCTACTAGAAGATAGTATGCCTGACTCCCTATGAATTGTCCAAGGGTTTAGTAGACTACAAATGCTTATTGGTTTTCTTCAAGGATCTATTACCAAGTCTACGTGTACGTGAAATAAATGCACTAGATTCTAAACTTAAGAAATAATTCCGGAAGAAAACGCCCCAATGACAAATGTACTTTGCTAGTGCTAACCCAATCAGCTCAAGAAAAGAGAAATTTTTTTTTATATGCTAACCTAAATTCATGAATACTTCCTAAAATGCAAATGCACCCCCCCATTCCTAAATCCTACAATTTCCCCATTGTAAAATTAAAATAGGAGGAGAAAGGAAAAACATCACCTGACAACGGTGTTATTCTGACTGTTGGGATGCCTCCCAACAAGCGCTGCATTTTCTGTCAGCAGCCAGACTTAGAAGGAACCTATAAGTCTGGTTCCAAATAGAAAAGGTTAGGCCCTAAGAATATGCGTAGCAGTGCAGGCCTAGAAAACAGGTAACCATGGATGTTGGCGAGCTAATGATGCAATGTAATTCCAAATGCTCACTAGAAGAAATGAAAACAGAAAATCTCATTGGCTACCTGGGGAGGTCTAGGAATAAGAAAGGGAATATGAAAAGAGACCTCCCGAAATGGAATAAGTGGAGGATAACAAGGATCCTCCAGAGCAGGACAGGTTTTAAAAGATACAAACATTATTAGCTCAAACCTTTGAATGGTGAGAGTAAAAGTACAAGCATCAATCCACACTCGCCATTCTACTCGAGGATGTACTGCCCTAATATGTTCTCTAGAAATAATGTACATGAGCAGAGATCTGAGCCGAGGATCGGTTAGGGAGTATAAGGGTTGTTTGTAGTGTTGGAAGGTAATGGTTAAGTCCAATGAGGGCTTAGTCAATGTTAGGTCTAATTCCAACAATGATTCAGATTGTGTATACTCCCTAACAGTTGTAGACAACTGCATATTACCCTGCCTATCATTAATGATCGAAGTCATATTTGAATCAAGGGTAGACTCCAAATTAGAACTCTTTGATGGCAGGGTCAAAATGTCAGAATCATTATCATTAAGCTCATCCCCAGATTCATTTGGTTTACTCAAATTTTTGTCAGGGTGTATATGTGATTCATTAGGAGTTGGATCAGTATCTTCAATTATTTCTAATGGAGGATCAGTCTTAATATTTTGGAGCAAGCCTATATCATTGAATTCGTTATTATTCTCGGGGTATAAATCCTCAATTGACGTGTTTGGTCCCCGAGAGTCTCCCATAGACTTCTCATTATTTTGTCTGTCCTATAATATCAACTCCTATTTTGATGGAGGATGACTCTCAAAAGAAAGGAGGAATCTGGATTTAATCATATTATTTCTTTCCTCTTAAGGTAAATCCTCAAATGATAGATAATTCCCCTGTGATTCACTCCAGATTTTCAGTCTAGGTTCCTCTACTGGGGCATCCGTATTTTCTGAATTAGACTCCTCATACCCCTGAGACCAAAATTGATCTAATTCATCCTCCATTCTGTTAGAGTCAACTTCATTGAGTGCATTTAAATCCTCCAGATACTGAATGATAGGTGTTGATTCCCTAAGTGGAGGGTAATGGGTAGGCTCACTAAGGGTAGAATGAGATTCCACCAAATAATCAATAGGGGAAGTGATAGGAACAATATAACCTTGACCCTGGTTGGTAGGGGTAAGGAGAATACTATCATTGGGGTCAAGGTCATCAAGAGGTACCATCTTCCTTGCTTTTGACTCCAATAAAGCTCGGGTGGATAATCACTATGATTGTTGTCCTCTAGTGGCCGTGTCTCATTGGGAGAGTCTAAGTGATAGCTACATAAAATTGGATCCCTATTATCATTAGGTTCCTCAGAATTATTTTCAAGATCATGATTATATGGGTAGGGATCAGGACTATTGGGAAGCGTGTAGCTAAGTTGTCTTATTTCTTCATTTAACTGTTGACTATTCCTCAACATCTCTCCCATTGATTCCATCATTTCCTTTTGCTGTTTTTGCATTTCTATCATAAAAGGGAGAGGCTACTATTATCAGGTTGGGGAGGATAGTCAATTTCAGGCTCTGGTTGCCTAGGGGTATCGGTCCAACCTCAATACGGAAAATCATGAAGGGTGGGAGGGTTGGGTGCTTGCATGGAAGTAGGGATTTCAGGGTTAGGAAATCCTGCTCCTAGGCTCTGCTCAAAAGTGTTATCAAACTAGTACTCCCAGGATAAGAATGAGAATGATCCCATGAATTGTCAATGTACCCATCAAAGGATGGATACGCTCGGGGCATGGGATCCTGATTAAAAGATGGGAAGTATTGACTCTGATAATCTGAATGATAGGAGTAAGAGTAATCCATTTCTTTAAGCAAAACAATTTTAACTCTCTTAGGATTTAGCAAAATTCATAATATAAGCAAAAAACTTCCTAGAGAGTTCTATTATCAAAGCAAACGCAAATTCAAAGGGATCTGTTTTTAGTAGATTGTAGGTCTTAGAGTTATATGTTTAGTTGGTGGCCAAACAAGCTTTGCAAAAAATTATGCTTCCTAGGCCAACCTTCGCTGGTGCCTATAACCTACTCGCAAGGGATGGAAGTCTCGAATCAAGCCCACACATGAGGAACCGAAGTAACTTGGTGGATAGGCTTGTTGATTTCTGACTAGCTTCCCTTATGGTGCAAAAGAGGAGAGGTAGAAATTTATCTAGTGACCTTATGTGTGAGGTGCACAGTGTCTCAAGTGTGCAAGCATACGATCGGGCTTTAATTTTTTGAAATTCCGCAAACAGGATCCTTTTGCACACAATTTTCAGTCACAGATTTTAAAGTCCAACCTCTTAGCAGTCCTATTTTTTAAAGTGACCACTGAATTAATTTGATTCAAGCACTTTAGTGGTCTTAGATTTAAGTTCAATGCATATGCATGACAGGTAATTGATGCTCAAGAAAAGACGTACCTTACTCCAGCTTTCTTCGTACAATGTATGAATGCAATGCAATAAAAATAAACTAAATGCTGCTCATTCAGTCCTAGATGGTCGTCCTATAGATATGCAGCTTCTAGCAGGCAGTTGAATATATTTTTTTTTTCTATATAATAAACAAACATACCTAATCTAACTAACTAACCAAAATTCAGTTCAAATAGTTCAATTAATTCTATAATCTAAATAAATGGGAACACGCTCCCGAAAATACTCTCCCGCATACAAGAGCGATAAGAAATAAAGTGGCACTGGGAACACGTTCCCAAAAATACCCAACAAAGGTCCAAAAGACAGTAATTTAGTTTTAATGTCTATCTAAACTAAATCTAACTAAATCAGAAATAGGCTTCTCCGTAAGCCTATGTGCGTGGGATCAAGGCCCACGTGTTCCTGTTGCCGTCCTCCAGGTGGCATCAAGGTCCACCAAAAAGATCATCTCCGCCGTGCACGTCATTCAGGTTCAATGTCGTCGCTCTACTGTGCCTGTCACCGTGTTAGATTCCTCGAACAATAATAAAAATGATCAGATGATTGTGCAACTCAGAATATTCAAAAACAATGAAGTAAATCTATTGCGTCTGTTGCCTCCCCGGCAACGGTGCCAATTTGACGAGTCGACTTCCTGCTTTCCATTGTAGTATTTAAGTGGTGGAAAAATCGACTAATCAACAATAAAAATAACCACTCACAGAAGAGTGGGTTGTGTCCACAGGGAGGCAATTATGTAATAAACTCTCGATTATTTTATATTCTTTCAGTTAAGTGCTAAATCCCTATTCAAATCTCACATGAAAAGCAATGGAAAGTAGATTCACAATAACTTAAAAAGATAAGGGTATATGTGCAATTTTCCCTCACTGAAATCTTCAATCAATATATGATGATTTTGTGTAATTTTCAATTGTCATATACTAGAGAGAATCAGATCACGTGTTGATCCCAAATCCAATCTTAAAACAGGTGAATATCAATAACATGCAATTATCAGAAAGCATGAGTGTGCATGTGCAATTCTACCAAAATAAAATAATAAATAAAAAATCAAATTCTGGTGGCAAGGGCAGTAAATGTAATTTTTAATCTCCCTCAAAACAGAGCATTTGCTCTCTCTCCTCCTCAAGAGAGAGAGAGCACCGGCAGGTCTTTCACACGCAAGGGAGGTTAGCGAAGACAAGTCCGATCCGATGGAGGTTGCGGCGTCGACGGAGATGGCCGGAGGTGGCCAGTAGGCGGAGTGGCGGCGGTGGACGGGTGCTGGTGCTGCCGCACGTGCTATAGATGCGCGGAGACACGAAGGCGTTGGCGTGCGGGCGCTCTGCAGAGCGCGTAGGGACGCGTGGAGATGCGGCGCTGGGTGAAGCAGAGGTGGGTACACCTGTGGGGGTGCAACGCTGCAGGCGCTAGGTGAAGCGGAGGTGGGCGCGCTTGTGGGGGTGCGGCACTGCAAGCGCTGGGTGAAGCAAAGGTGGGCGTGCCTATAGGGGTGCGGCACTGCAGGGAGGTGCTCTATAGCAAATGACGTCCCTGTGGGTGGTAGTGCATGCTCTGCAGGCAGTCTTGGCCACGTGTGGGAGCGGTGAGGGAGCTGCGGCATTGGGGGTGCATGTGAAGTAGATGTACTGGATTCTAAACTTAAGAAATAATTCAAGAAGAAAAAAACCTCTAATGACAGAGGTATTCTGCTAGGGACTAACCCAATCAGCTCAAGAAAAGAGAATTTCTTTTTGATAAATGCATGAATACTTCCTAAAATGCAAAATGCACCCCCCCCATGCCTAAATCCTACAATGTCCCCATTGTAAAATTAAAATAGGGGGAGAAAGGAAAGAAATCACCTGATGATGGTGTTATTTAGGCTGTTTGGTTGCCTCCCAACAAGCGCTGCATTTTCTATCAGCAGCCAGACTTAGAAGGAACCTGTAAGTCGGTTCCAAACAGAAAAGGTTAGGCCCTAAAAATATACGTAACAGTGCGGGCCTAGAAAACAGGTAGCCACAGATGTTGGCGAGCTGATGATGCAACGTAATCCCAAATGCTCGCCAGAAGATATGAAAGCGGAGAACCTCATTGGCTACCTTGGGAGGTCTAGCAATAGCAAAAGGAATATGAAAAGGGACCTCCCAAAACAGAATAAGTGGAGGGTAACAAGGATCCTCCAAAGCAGGATGGGTTTTAAAAGATATAAACATTAATATTTGAAACCCTTGAATGGCAAGACTAAAAGTACAAGCATCAATCCACACTCGCCATTCTACTCGAAGATGTATTGGCCTGATATGTTCTCCAGAAAGAATGTACATGAGCAGAGATCTGAGCCAAGGATCGGTTAGGGAGTATAAGGGTTGTTTGTAGTGTTGGAAGGTAATGGTTAAGTCCAATGAGGGCTTAGTCGGTGTCAGGTCCAATTCCAACAATGATTCAAATTGTGTATACTCCCTAACAGTTGTAGACAACTTCACGTTACCCTACCTAGCAATAATGATCGGAGTCATATTTGAATCAAGGGTAGACTCCAAATTACAACTCTTTAATGGCAAGGTAAAAATATCAGAATCATTATCATTAAGCTCATCCCCGAATTCGTTTGGTTCACTCAAATTTTTGTCGGGGTGTATATGTGATTCATTAGTGAAAATAGGAGTTGGATCAGTATCCTTAATTATTCCTAAGGGAGGATCAGTCTTAATATTTTGGAGCAAGCCTATATCTCTGAATTCGTTATTCTTCTCGGGGTATAAATCCTCAATTGACGTGTTTTGTCCCCGAGAGTCTCCCAATGGCTTCTCACTATTTTGTTTGTCCTCCTCTAATATCAACTCCTGTTTTGATGGAGGATGACTCTCAAAAGAAGGGAGGAATCTGGATTTCACCATATTGTTTATATCCTTTGTAGGTAAATCCTTAAATGATAAATAATTCCCCTGTGATTCACTCTAGATTTTCAGTCCAAGTTCCTCTATTGGGGCATCCTCATCCTCTGAAATAGACTCTTCATATCCCTGAGACCAAAATTGATCTAATTCATCCTCCATTCCCTTAGGGTCACCTTCATTAGGTGCATTTAAATCCTCAGGATACTGAATGGTAGGTGTTGATTCCCTAAGTGGAGGGTCAAGAGTAGGCTCACTAAGGGTAGAATGGGATTCCACCAGATAATCAATAGGGGAAGTGATAGGAATAATACAACCTTGACCTAGGTTAGTACGGGTAAGGAGAATACTGTCATTGGGGTCAATGTCCTCAAGAGGTACCATCTTCCCTTGCTTTTGACTCCAATATAGCTCGGGTGGATAATCACTATGATCGTTGTGTAGAATTCGGCCTACCAGGAGGGGGTGACGTAATAAATTGCGGAATATAATATAAACAATCTCAAAAAATCAATCACGCAATGTACACAATAATTTTTAGGTGGAAACCCATACCGGGTGAAAACCACCACCTAACCCTCTCGAGTTAGGATTTTCCGATCAACCAAGTTGATCAAATCCACTAAACGAATCACTTAAACGAGGGTGATTCAACCTCAATTACAACCACGCTACAAGTGCGAGGGTAGCATTCCTCAACCCCTTCTCTTCACAAGAAGGATTTTGTCCCATGAAGGGGATGGGAATTCGTAAAGCGAATACCCAACCAAATAACAAAGATAAATGACAACAATCCTATAGAGCCAACAAAGTAATTTAAACCTAGCTTCTATAGGAATTAGGAAACTCCCCTTTGCAAGGAGTGCATCGGATCAATGACGCGGGTGCGTGAGCCACGCGACGGCACAATGTCGCTCTCGTGAACTACGACGGGAGAGCGGGTGCGCGAAGGCTTGATGCTCTCAAGATGTAGAACTTGAGCTTAGAGAGCAAGAGATTCTTTTTGGACACAAGAGAGTGAAAATGCTTGTTCTTGATGTGTCTAGGTGTATCTAGGTGTGTATTTGTGTGCAATAGGTTCCTCTCTATTTATAGAGGCCTTAGGAAAGCTTTGGAAGGCTTTGGAAAGCTTCCATAGCCGTTGGGTGCAAAGTCCAAGAGAATCAGGCTAAAATCAGGAACAATGATTGCACTGACAGGGTAATCAGATGTCTGATCCTGGCATTAGACGTCTGGAAGATCACTTTAAGACGTCTGGGAACAACATCAGATGTCTGATTTTAGGTGGGTTTCTTCCTGACTTGAATCAGATCTAAACAAGGTTCTAGTGCAAGTCCATCAATGACATACAGGACGTCTGGCACTATGTCTAGACGTCTAGAAATCGACTTTACTGTGGGAATGGATTTCCAAGAGAGTGCAACGGCTAGAAAATCTCTGAGAAGAGATTTTGGGTCAGCCGAGGCAAAACAGTCATATATCAGACGTCTGGAAAGGCTTAAGGACGTCTGATAAGGCTCTAACGGTCATATCCTTCAATGTTTGTTAAGCCAGCCAACGGTCCACTATTTGGACATTTGGCAAAGTCATCGGACGTCTTCTAAGACGTCTGGACTAAGGTCTGGACGTCTGATTTCATCAGACAGACCTAACTATGTCCAGCCTAAATGTTATCAGACGTCTGAATCAACAGTCAGACGTCTTAAAACACATTATAAGACATCTGATTTTGGAATTAGATGTTTGGAACAGCTGTTTGAACCCTATATTGGTTTTCTAAGTTTTCTACAGAAGACCTAAGTATCCTAGGGTTGTGCTGGTGTTCCTAGGACTACTGTTAGGGTACTTTGAGGCTCTTTAACATGATTTTCTAAGGAACAAAAAGAGCAAGGAAATAAAGATAAAAGTACATGAAACAAATAAACATAATTCTATCCTATTCTTCTTGTCCTTCCGTCTTCAATCTATCGCTCCTCGCAAATCTCCTCTGCTCTCCATCAAGCTCCTCCAATCCATCCTAGATGCGAGCTCGTGCTCTGTCTAATCATGTCTCCATTTGCAATTTGACCTGAAATCTAAGACTCCAAGTGCAAATGTTAAATGACACGTGTTTTGTTATCAAAACAAACGATCATGGTGCTCTAGCACCAACATGTTGACGGGTCGACTTTCTGCTTTGCGTTGTAGTATTTAAGTAGTGGAAAAATCGACTAATCAACAATAAAAATAACCACTCACAGAAGAGCAGGTCGCATCCACAGGGAGGCAATTATGCAATAAACTCTTGATTATTTTATATTCTTTCGATTAAGTGCAAAATTCCTATTCAATTCCAACATAAAATGCGATGAAAAGAAGATTCACAATAACTCAAAAGGATAAGGGTATATATGCAGTTTTCCCTCACTGAAATCTTCAATAAATATATGATGATTTTATCTAATTTTTCAATTGACATATACTAGAGAAAATTGATGCACATGTTAAGCCCAAAACCAATCTTGAAACAGGTGAATAATAATAACGTGCATTTATCAGAAAACATGAGTGCACATTCACAATTTTTCCATAATAAAATAATAATAAATCAAAAATAATTTCTGGTGGCAATGGCAGTGAATGTAATTTTTAATCTCAGAGAAAACAAAGCATTTGCTCTCTCTCCTCTTCGCGAGAGAGAGAGAGAGCACCGGCAGGGGTGTTAATCGCAAGGGAGTTTGGCGAAGATGAGGCTGATTCGATGGAGGTTGCAACGTCAACGGAGATGGCCGGAGGTGGCCGGCCGGTGGAGGAGAAGAACACCGGAGAAGGCGCTGCTGTCTCTACTGTGGAGGTGCTGCGACGAGGTGGATGCACTGTGGAGAGGAGGGTGTGGCAGTGGTGAAGGCGCGCAGCGCCTGCGGGCGAGCCTGGAGGATGAAGGTGGGTGTGCCTACGGGCACGGGTGGTGGTGCGGAGCAGTGCCTGCGAGCACTTGCAGGGGCGAGGGCGGTGCTTGCAAGCTACAGAGAGGCACTGTGCGGTGCTTGCAGGCTGCGGAGAGGCGCTGTGCGGGTGCACAAGGTGGTGAGGGCAGCGCGGTGCAGTGCCTGCGGGGGGTTGAAGGCGCTGGTGGGGGAAGCAAAGGCGGGCGGTGGAGGTTGAGGTGAGCGCCTGCACACACTTGGCAGGGGCGCGAGTGAGCAAAGCAGCTATGTAGCGCCTGCGGGTGCTGGCCTGACAGTGGTGAAGGCGCGGCTGGAGGGGGGGCACTGTTGTGTGCGCGGCTTGGCAGGGACACGCAAGGTGGAGTGGCACGGTTGCATGAGCGCCTGCACTGTTTGGCGTGTGGCAGATTGGTGCGGTGATTAGAGAGGCGGCTGGAGATGGGAGCTGGAAGGGAGGATGCGGTGATGGCACTGGAAGGGAGGATGGGGTGCATAGTGCACGCGGGGAAGCAGTTCCCCGAAGGGGGAAGATGCAGATCCATAGTGCACGCTGGAGTTGTTCCCTGCAAGGGGGAAGATGGATCTCCCCCTCTCCTTTCTACACCTCCTCTTTAACTCCTCCTGGTTTGCACGTGTGTGAGTTAAGGGATTTTTAAATCCCTTAACTATTTTTGGCCGGCGACTATTGAGGGTGCCCGGAGGAATGGGAAAAGAACAGCCGTCGGTTGTTTAAAAGGGTAATTTACCCTCCCCTTCTTATTCTTTTGCCAAATATTTTTCATGCACATAAAAAGAACATCATTACATATTAAGTTATAGAATAGATGTAAACCTAAATCATGATGCATGCAAATATTCTATAACTTAATGTAGTTATTAGAAAACCTAAAAGATACAATTAAAGTTACTTAGGTGTAATATTAGTCCATTAAAATGGACTCATCATGGCTAGCACCTCCAACGTGGCTCCACAGACACCCCATCTCGAGATTTCATAGGTGGCTGATCGAAGGTACCCAACTAGGTTCATTACAAACCCATGAGTAAATGGTCACCGTCTTAGATCAATGACTTACCTCACAGTTACTTGCACATGTTTTGATCAAATCTTAAGGAAGAGGGAGTGGCCATATCCCCTTATTTTGCATTGATTTTATAACTCAAAATTCCCCATAGTCACGACCTTTGGATGAGTCCTATCCTCACTCTCTTAGGTTATTCCTTGAGTCTTATGTCTAGTAATCTAACCATATACTTCCATCTCTAAAGGCCTCTCAAAAGCTTCCATATTCACCCTTAACACTCTAAAGGGATTGATCAATCAAAACTTGAGACTGATCTACCAGAATGGACCATTGATCAATAAATACAACGGACTGATCAATCAATCAGTATTGCATCACCTAGTGTTAACTTCCTGGCTTGATTCCAAGTGATCAAAACTTCTTTCTAGTTGATCAGTATGCCTCTCCTTCACCTCCTTCTAGCAGTTTCACTTATTTTTGGCTGAAGTACAAAGTGGACCTATCAAGAACCAAAAAGTGACAATTAATTGATGCATTTTTGCTCTAGAACACCAATTCTCATCTATCAGATTGGGTGTCTAATCAATTAATTAGACATAAACTTACATTTCCAAATCGCAACGCTCACTCCCTTTTGTTAAGATCTTCCTCCTTACACATTCTTAACCTCAAGACCTTATCCCATTACTTCCACATCCATGTTGGTGTTGCCTTTTAGTCCATTTTAATGTAGGCTTCAGGGATTTCCTTGGGATTAAACCTTCAATGATCATTTATATTCAAACAACATAGCATTCATGTACCCAACTTAGCTCAAATGGTATTAATATGAATTTCTTCATGAATTACCAAACCAAAATCATTCTATCCCTTACTCAACTCTCAAGATTGATAATACCATCATTCCTATTGGGAATGAATGTTTCATCTTGTGGCATCGTGGAATCGTGAAATCAATCATTTAAAATTTTTTATTCCCAGGCTACTATCGTTCTTGATAGCATTCCTTACTTTTTCAAAAAAAAAAAGGATCAATGCTTGGAAACTCGAAAATGATAATCAAATTAAACAACCTAAACTGGAACCACATGGGGAGAACTCAATTCCCATTTTGAGATCCCTACGAGTATTGAGAAATACCTCTTGGGGTGGCATAGCACAACACCTTACGTGTTGTACCTCCTACTATAATTCCCAACTCAGCGAGACTTCCTTCTTCTCAACTAGTAGATCAGGCCCTTCACACCAAGAACACTCAATTGCCTATGCATGTCATGAACACTTCATGAATCCCAAGGCAATCTTCATCTCGAAGCTCCTCTAGAATCAACCATGTGCGTCCAATACTCACGGCCAACAAGTATTGGGCATCCAATCTCTTTACTGGACATCTACAAGTCCTTTAGGACTTCTCTTCAAGAGCCTAGGCAACTAGAAGACAAAAATCTAGACATCTAGGTGAGATACTGAGCATCTCCTATCCCCTCAAAACCTTCCTAAGATTGTTGGACGTCTAGGGAAGAGGAAGATGGAGCAGCAATGACACTACTATCTCTTCTCTCTCTCTCTCTCTCTCTCAGTTAAGGGGTAGTTTAATAAACAAATCACATTTGATTAACTGATTAGGGTTTCTCTCATTGCCATTGGGAAATATATATAGTGAATCCTTGTATTCCTAATATCATGGGGACCACTGGATAAAATTCAATGGTTGAGATTAAATCTTAATTGACACTTGCATGATTAGCCCTTAATAAATTTAACCAATTTTGATTTTAGTATCCAAATTCTTTTAATTTCTATCTATCTAAATCCTTTTGGATCAAGACCAAACCAATTTAACCTAATTAAATGCCAAATCAAATACTGTTTAACTCTTTAAATAATATTTAATTTTCATAAAATCAAGAACCAATCAAAATTATTATTGGTTTCATCACACTAACAACAAAGTGTTTAAAAATTTGCATTTATGGCACTACACCTCCCTTAAATATTCCAAATACCTAAGCATGGCACAAAAGAGGGGTGAATTATGCAATATAAAAAATTATCAAATAAAATAACAATTTAAATAGCACAATAATTCAGACTACAAATTTAACACAATGATTTAGAGAAGAACCTCTACCTTGTTTCCCAACAAGGATTTATCACTTGCTACATGCAAGTAATCCACTATACAACCACGCTTCAACCAAAGGGTGGTAAACCTCAAGTTACAACAACCACTTTCTTATACAACCCACAAGAAAGTTAGTTTGCTCTTCTTTTTAGGAAGAATGGGAATTCCACACCAGGAAACCCAACAGCAACAAGTATCAAAATATAGATGTTTATACTAAGTGTACAAAAGTGACATGCAAGTATAAGCTCAATACTAAGAATTTTATACTCCAATATAACTTTCCTTGAAAGTATATAATAAGCACTTAAAAGTAAGGGGTTAGGAATTTTACTTCTTGATGAACTTCCCTTAAAAATAAGAAATGATGTGTGGAAATTGTATATCATAGATCTTGCAATTGAGAGCTTGAAGACCTTCCGTATGAGAGAGAGCATTTGAGAGCACTTGAATTTGTGTGAAAGACCGTTTTCAAAGTTAATGAACTCTTGAATATTTTTGAGTAGATATTTCATGTATTGTGTGTCTTTTAGTGAAGAACCAACATGTGTATTTATAGAAGTATTAGGGTCCTTTGAAGCGACTTGAATGTTCGATCAAAAACATTCATGTAATTATAGGAAACCATAACTAAAATTAAATTTTGTAATAGTATATAATCAAGTAAACTAATTGATTAATAAAATGTATTGTCAAATAATTATGTGACTAATTTCTATCTTTTGATTGAAAATTGATTTATTCTGATTTAAATAACCATGAGCGGTTACAATGTCTAAAACTTTAGAGGTTTCAATCAAATTATTGACATGTAATAAAAAGTGACTTCTATAATGTTTTACAACATCTACATAAATATTTATATAGAATAAAAGTCAATAATAGTCAACATAATAATTTTTGTATTGAAATTTCATCAATTAGGCTCAATAAAAAGAACTACGTTATTCGTTATGATTTATTAAGCAATTAATAAAATTATTTTTAGTGTGATTGTGAAAGTGAACAATGGCTCTTTAATAAGGTTCTAAAATAAAATAAAGATAACCTTCATGGAACTTGAGAGCTTCTTGCAATGACATGGATGTCCAAGATTTTTATTTTTCTTGTATTTCATTAGGATTAATCTAAAAATATAGCATAAGATACAAATACAATAATAATTATAAATTTTGTTAAACATCAAAATAGAGTCATACAGTACTAACATACTAACAATCTCCCCTCCCTCCCTTTTAGATGTTTGACAAAATAATTGAGATAAATTTAAATACTCCTCCTATCAAAAAGAATCGATGCATATAGAAATAAATATGAGGGGACATCTAATTCTTTCTTTTCTCTCCCCCTTTTTAACAAACTTAAAAAAGGTAAATATTAAAGATGTAAGCAGTCATATAAGAATGGAGAGAACTATATATTTAACAAATGCTTAAGGAAGGCATTGATGTAAATATGTTTATATCACATAAACTGTCTATTTACACATGTTCTTAGGTATAGAATTGCATCACAAACTATAAATATTGCATAACATGCATCATCTTGCATTTAGGTTAGTCTACATAAAATATAGGTTAATTGTCTCCTTTTATGGTCAGGGACTGGGTAACTTGTTAATCAGGGCCTTGGATCGAAGATCCAACCATATGGATCTGATCAAGGCAACAATTGGAGTTCAACGACTCCAAGATAGCCCTGATCGGACATTCATAGCACCAAATAGAGATCGAGGAACCCTAAAGATCAAGGACCAAGATGGTGTTAATCCGCACCTCAGACAATAAATCTGATTGCACAGATGGGATCAGATTGACGATTGCAGCCTAACAGCAAAAAATCAGTCCAATCCGACACCTGTGGCATCGTCTACAACACACAGAAGATGGACAGCCAAGATGGTGCCACGTGGCACCATCTCAGCCACCCAACCAACCCCAAGGACCCGCCTCTGCTCTTCTTCTTCACCTGCTCGACGAATCTCTATCGTTTAGATGCCCATCCAACAACCACAGATCTGCGCACACAAATCCTCCGGCGACACAACAAAGACATAGCGCAGCGGTCGAACGCCTCTTCGTGAGCAAAGGGCGTGCGTTCGAGCCACGCTGAGCGCCTCAATCCAGACGGGCGCGGGTGCGGGCGCGATTGGGCCGTCAAATGAAGATCGGGCGGCCGAAGGGAGGAGGCGTGGCACGCCGAGGATCCTTTGATCGCATACGCGGGGGATGACACACGTCTGCACGCCTCATCCACGCAGGCGCATGGCATAAGTGTTTTGAACGGGCACTGCAAGAATCGATCTCGATCGTCCGATCGTGAGATCAACCAAATGTGCACAGGTGCGTTTAGGTGTGAAAGGTTGGGAGGCACGTGTGGTGTGCACACATCGGCCACGTTCAGGCCTTTAGTGACGGATAAATTCATCACTAAAGGCCCTGAATTATTGTTTTTGAAAGTAAAATGTCCAAAATGCCCTCACTCCTTACAACTATAAAAGGAGACCCCTACCCTATGAATTTCTCATCCCTTCTTCTCTTCTCTCACCCCTTCTAAAGCTCTAAGAGCTTGTCCCAAACCTGGGATGCTCCTCTAGAGTAAAAGTCAATTTTTCCACCTTCGTCCCCCTTCGTGGATAATCCTGTGGTTGTCCTCTCTCTACATTCGAGAAGTGGATCCCACAACGACGATGATGTGCTGCTTCATTCTCGTTCCTCCAGCTTCATCCTCCTTCCCACTCCGTTCCCTGTCTTCCAGGTGTCATCCCGTTCGGCTCGTCCTCCAAGCGATCGTCGAGGAGGATACTTCTCTCTCCATTCTTTTTACTACTTTCTAGAGTAGATTTAGCGCTTTCTAGTATAGATTTCCCGCTTTCTAGTCGTAATGAGTAGTGCAATGAACAACTTCTTATAATGAAATCCATGTTTATTCTACATCCCTTTTGCTTTTATTTGTAATATTCTCTCTCTCTTCTATTTATTATTTGTTAAATAGATAGCTAGTTTTCGACCAGCTATTCTATTTTGTGACAAACAAAACAAATGCGCATTTTTAATCAAACGTCTGCCTCCCTATATTTGACTTGGAACTTCTTTACGACTTTTCGGTATAAATTTTATATGTTGAACAGATTTCTTCACAGCTCGAACTACAACGATGGGTTTTCAAATCCAACTCCAAACACGTAGTTTTTTGCCTCCAACATTTTGGCACCATTGCCGGGGAGGCGACACTCTTTGACTCTTCATGTTTTCCAACTTACGAATCATTTACCTCACTTCTCTCCTTTCTTATTGTGATTGCAGGTACTCTTTTGAGACAAGCAAAAGTAGTAGATTGGAGCAAAGTGCTATTGAAGGTTCTGTAAGTTTACCCCCACCTCCCACCCATTAGTTTTCATTCCATCACGTAATAACACAAACATAAATCAACCTAGGTGTTCTTATAAACCCTAAGGTTAGTTTGAATTGTTTGTTTGACACCTACATCTGCTTTATCCTCCACATTTAAAAAGAAAAATTAAAAAAATCTCACAGAGGTACACAACCTCATCTGATTTTCAAACTCAATCAGTAAACCAATCTTTGGAACAGGTACACACACTCAAACACATGATCGAGTAGAAATCAGATTACGTAATCACTTGTGTGCCTAATTAAGTGGTGCAACAGGCCGATTGTTTAAGTTGATTGGGCCACACCACTTCAACTAAAATCTACTCATTAAGTAACTGCCACATAGGTTCAACTCTTAGGGATTTACCAGGCACTCCACACTCTTTTAAGCTTCAAAGGAAAACATCTTCACCTATGTTTTCAAAACCTGGTGTGCCAACAAAACTTGATTGAAAATACCTAAAGTTGAATCCTAAAAGCTACTAAGCAAGATTTGAACCCTAAAATTCACCACATCAAAAATAATCTTGCTTGAAAACCACTGGTTGTGCACACACACACACATCAATCAATCATTAAGGTCACAACCCAGATAAAGGGCCCATCACATTCCAAAGCACATTCAAACCTAACCCTAATTAAAACAGAGTAGACGTTAGACTTAAGGATTGGACTTGCTCTTCGGAGCCCAGAACAAGATTATTTTTTATTAGTCTATTTCTACTATTCAATCTGATGTCTAGCTAGGGGAGTAGAATCAAACGATCACGGCTGGGGGGTACACTAGGAACCAGAGGTGCAAGCTGAAGGAAGAACCTTCTCCCCAATCCCTCCATCTAACTGGTTGGATTGAACGAAAAGTAGATCAAATCATTTCTTTATCTCAAGACGTGTTCTGGGAGTCTGTAGGTCTTTAGGCCAGCCCTCTTAAGGACAGGTTTGATTGTTTGTATTGTAGGGCACCTTTCTTCCTCTCATTTGTCATGAATCCTTCCACATTCTACATGCATTCCCGCTCTTATCGTCCTGTTATGTCTTATCCTCAATGTGATGATTATCCCAACTCGTACTGTAATCAACCATCTCTTAGTTGGGATAACTTAGATTGGTGATATAGTTCCGGACCTCCGTGTTCAGGGTCAAACCCTGAACACCATAATTGTCATTTCTATCCTTCTTCGAGCCACATCGATTATAAATCGCTACCCTTTCATGGACAACCTAATACGATCTACAATCAAGAAGGATACACTGATCCTTACCCATCCTCTGAATACACTGCCTTTAGGTCATCACCACCATATGAACAATCCGAAATGACCTATTATCAGGAAGGCTATCATGAATCTCAATTCGTTAACTCCTCTGCACTGATCCCAAACCTGGCCAACCCTGAACCAAACTATTTGGTTCAGGTTAACCAGGTCCAAGATAAGGTTTTGGCTAATTTGAGGAATACTATACAATCTTTAGAAGCTCAGCCAATACCTTGCACTGAAGAATTGGAGCCCCTGATTGAAATGATTGATGATCTGAACAAATATTTGTTGGATTAGCTCCAGGATGTTAAGGATAAGGACCCGGGTGAGTTTTTACTTGGGAAGTTAGCAAAATTGAGAATGAGATTTGTGGTTGCTTTAGTTCAATCATGGGATGATTCCCAGATGAACCCCCTTCAAGAGAACCAATGTCAGAACCCGCTCAGGCACCTATTAGGATGGACACATGTTACAAGGCTGACCAGATTGACTTAGAGCAACCAATTAAGGATGATCTGATTTCTTCACCTGAGATCCCCGAGCCAGGGTACGAGGAAACGTATGTCTCCATGGACCAGAAAGTGATGGATGATTTTGGTACGTACATTAATAAAGATTTAGATTTCTTTGCTTTTGAGGGTGAAGAATCAATTTGCGAAGTCTCACATGAGTTTACATAACACAATTTCTGTGAGACAACTGGACCTGAGGAATCCGATAGATCATATGATGGCCCAATAATTGAGGAAACTGATCATATTAGGGCTTCTATGGTAGATTCAAATCCCTGCATTAAGGATTCAATTCAATGCCCTAATTCTCAGTTTCACCCCATTGAGCTTACAGACGATTCTATTTTTGAGATAACTAGACCTAAGTCAATTCTGATTCAGTCACATCTTTTAGACTTGGAAATTTCAAACGGGGTGATTAATGTACAGGAGGTCACAGAATTTGACATTCTGAATGAGGAGGATAGGAGTTGGGAAATTTTGATTTGGGAAGCAAACCCCAAAGAAAGTAGAAAACCGAGTCTAAGGGTTCCAGTTAATCTGAAACCATCAAACTAGGGCCCTTACGACATTTGTTCTAAGGATGTCCAACCCAAGCACACATTCATTGATTATCCTTTTGAGCTTGATTTCTCTGTAACTCGACTTTTTGGTCATGGGTTGCATCCTCATAAATTGCAGGCCTGACCCCGCTTGCATACTGATCTCAGGCTCTGGGTAATTTTTATCCAGAACCTTAGATATTCTCGACCATGGGGTATGGGTCTGCATCACAATCTGGTCCACATCTGTGGACATCTGCTGCCAGGTCTTAGGCTGCATCTTTTTATTCTGATTTTGACCTGCACCTGTGAATTCGTTATTTCTTCTTCTTTGCATAGTGTGCCTAGCTGAAGGCACTAAGTTCAGCATGTATACAGTTTTCGTTTATCTCGAAGTGGACCCGTTATTCACGTAATTCAGGTGCTTTCTACTCTACTCACTCTATTTCATGTCCTTTTAAGACAATGAGGACATTGCACTAGATAGGCATGGGGGGTGGATATTCATCTTTGAATTATTTTGTCAGCTCCGTAGATTCGTTTTGTTTTTATGATAAAAATTTTTTTTTGTGGAAATAGGAAAGAGAACCTGGGCTTTAGAAAATTTTCAATCTTAGGAAATTGATGAGATCCTCATCATGAGCCATAACTAGCTCATTTTGACCTAATAAAGAGAATAAAAGCTCCTACATGTCTTAGAAGAGGGCTTAATTGGAGGAATAAGTGTTCTGAGAAGAAAACATGAAATAAATGTTAAAACTACAATTTTACCATTGCAGTACATAAACAGAATTTCTCAAAGATAGAGCATAGGTCAAATGGTCTAAATAAGATAAAAAGTGGGTTGAATCAATCAGAAATGGGTTCATGTGCAATCTAGGAATTAAATGACATTTGGTAACCCTAAAATAGACCCGCTTAATTCAACAAGGCTCCGGTAAGGATAAAAATAAAATAAACCCTCCAAAAATCATGGAAATATATCCCCTAGGATTTAGAACATTCAAATTGTCCTTTGGAAGCTAGTTTGACCTAAATTAGGGTCCTAGCTCATCAATTGAGTTAAATTGGGTTTTTACGCAAAATGTCCAGTCAAACGTGGTCAAACCTAAAATCCAACTTCACCATTAGATTCCTTATGTCCAAATTAGGTTTTTACCAAAATTTGGACCTAAGAAAAGGTCATCTTGACCTACTTTGGAAAATAATCCACCCAATTACATTCTGGCCCCAAACTTTTGAAAACCCTTGCGAAAACCCCCCCAACTTTTGTTGTCACTTTCTGCATTCCGGTCCCTCTTCCAATGCAGCAGAAGACCCATACTCCGGCGAAGTCTCAAGGAGGATTTCTTCTCGCTTCCCCAGGGAGCTGCTCTCAGATGTGAAAGGGGGGTTCCTGCAGAAGTCCCCTACCGCCTGAGCAGCTCCCCATGCCCTGATTTGCACCATACCTCTCGTGCGAACGCTCGAGAGGTATGGGTGTTGTACTTGCGACGACCTCCAGTGAGAGCTTTGCTCACCCTCCGTGCATCTGACCCTCTGCTTGCGCCTTTAAAAGAAACCCCAAGACCAGCCGCTTGAAGCAGACTTGTCTTGGCAGAGAAACCCTCAAAAAATTCCCCTCTTCCGTCTCCAGCAGGAAACCCTCAAGCTCCGGTGACCACTCCTCCTCCTTCTCATCACTCTGTTGCCATAACAGCAGCAGAGCCAGCTTCATCTCGTCTTCCTGCGTCGCGCCGCACCAAACGCACGCCTCCCTGCCCACTTCCTCGTAACCGCTCTCTCCCTCTGGGTATTTCTTCTCCGGCGACAGTCGATACGACTGCCCGCCTCTCCGGCCCCCTTCATCCCTGCAAGTAGGTTATAATTACTCCCCATCTTCCCCTCTTTCTTTTCCCCACTCTATTTCACTTGATTGCCCCACGACCACGCCTGTCCACCATCACCTTCCCCATCTTCGGCCACCCTTCGGCGAGTTGCCCCCATCGATCCGCAGCTCCACACAACTCGCCGACCGTCCCAGAAGCTCCACCTCATCACACTAACGCCCTCCACCCCTCCACAGTTCCTCCACACTCACTCAACACGCCACCGAACGCACCCATCTTTCCTGCCATAGGATGACCTAGGCACGCACGCCTAGGCCGCCCCGCGGCCTGCTGCATAGCTCAACACCTTTGCCGTGCCACGGCGAAGGTTCCCCAGTAGTTTGACTAGGCTGAGAGGCCGTATTCGTGTCTGACAGGTTCTGAGGCTCGACCGCCATTAAGCCACCTTGAAGCAGCTTCCTTCGAGCTCCAGGCTTCAGAGCTCCAGGTTTTCAGCTGCTGCGGATTGGGGAGACTCCCACGAAGGTAGCCAGCTAGCAAGCTAAGGGAATCAAGGCTGCAGCTAAGGAGATTGCGAGGAGGTCTTCCTGCGAGGGCGCGCAAGGAGAAGCAACCAGTTAGTCCCACATCGTAAGTTCACAAAGCACCGCACTGGTTTAAATTGATTTTGTGCATACAGCTAATCGCCTCCGAATCCACTGGGGTGAGGTCCCTCACCCATCACACCCGCCTCGTCCGCGGATTCACCTCGCGGACCTGGTGGGATCCAACCCGACACCAACGAGCACACCTTGCGCACCATATCACGCCGGTGCACCTGGTCCCGTGTACGCAACCCGACCCGTTAACCCAGCTCTGGGAGAGCTTCCTGTGAGCAGTTCGCAGAGAGAGAGATACGTGCGGGTAGAGGGAAGGGTTAGGTTTTGCTGTGCCTTGTGTGCAGGAACAGAGCGCGAAGGAGAAAGGCTAGGTACTGAGCCGCAGGAAGGAGAAGGAAGAAGCTCTGAAGAGAGGCTGAGAAGAGGAAAAGGCAAGGCAGAGAAGAAGTAGAAGAAGAGAGGCCATGCAGAAGAAAAGAGAAGGAAGGAAAAAGAGAACTCAGAAGAAGAAGGCTCACCAAGGAAGAAGAAGAAGATACTGAAGAGGAAATAGAAAGAGGCAAGGCAGAAGAAGATGGACTAATAGAAGACAGAATCAAAAGAAGAAGAAGAAGAATAGTGAAGAAGAAGAAGATAAGAGGCACGCAACAGCAAAAGAAGAAGAAGACTTTCATTTTAAGATGTCTGATACAGAAATCAGACGTCCAATTCTGTTCTTTTTAGCAATTCATTTTTATAATTCTCTCATTGAACCAATTGTTTTCTCAAGTTTTTAAAAGTACGTAGATTGCTCCCTGTGTTCGACCTTGGATAATCCGATTTTCGAGTAATAAAATCTTTATTTGTTTTGAACGTTTTTTCGGCTATACTACAATGTGACATCTTTTAAAAACCCGATAAAACATCGCAAAACAACATTTCGGTGCTGTTGCCAGGGAGCAACGGGCACTTTTAAAGCTTTTGATCATAACTTTTGATCCAATATTTGATCTAATTCATCTCTCTTATTGTGCTTATCTCAGGGAAAGCAGAGAAAAGAAGAGCAGCTACACAACAAACACTCCAAGGAACAGGTAATCTTCATTAGCCCTCTCTTAACTCCCTCAAAGTCTGAAAAGGAACAAAACAAGAATCAACTTAGGGCTACCTGTTTCATACTTAGTAATTCATCAAAGTTGCCTAATTTTTCATTTCAACACATTTTTAATTGCTCATCCAACTAAGGTAACTAGGGCTAAAACTTTCTTGATTGAGCCCTAGATACTAAATTTTGATGCAACTAAATTGGACCAACTAGAGCCAACTCAAGGATTAAAAAGCTAGGGTTTTTAGAGACACACCTTCTCTTAAAAAAGAAAAAAGTTTTTCCAAAAAGAGGTGTGCCTAAACCTTGTTTGAAAAGATCTATACAAGAAAAATCCTAAACAATTGGCTCTCTAAAAATACTTGAATCCTAAAAGACAAGACCTAATAAGTTCTCAAAGGAATCAAGAGGTGAAGTTGATCCCTTGGGTCAACCAACCTTAAAATTAGGTCACTTTTTCACTCAGAAAGATGAAAGTTCAAGTGAAAACTTAAGCACCCTGGTCTTAACCTAAAATTGGTAGACTTAAGAGGTCAAGGTCCCCATTCTGGTCTACCTGTAACCACAGTGACAAGAGATGTCGGGTGGGGGAAACCCTGTAACTCGTGGGGACGCTCTACCGTGTAGGGGTCTTCGCGGGACTCTCCCTCTCTAGTTGCCCAGGTAATTCTTAGGTGGCCGATCTTTTGATCAAGGGGTCCATCAGCCCCGCACCTCTATAGTCACCCAACATTTTGGGTGTCTCAATTGGGTCCAGCACCTTCTAATCTCATCACATCCTTCGGTGCATGTTCGGTAGGAGGTCCTTAAGACCTCCTTTAGAAATTCACTCTCGTCGAGGCCAAGCCTCGACGCCCTTGTTTGTGCAGCAACCCCACCACATTAGTCCTTTCCTCTGATACTGAACCAAGTCTCCCTTCTTCCATCTTGGCACAACATGAGTCTACATCGAAGTTTTTGATTCTACATTTTGATTTCACCGCCTGATCCAAATATGCAGCCTAATTACTTAGCATCACCCTTGAAGAGACCTGAATCTCAAAGATCCATGAGAGATAGGATGATTGAGGAAACCCTTCAGTTCTATGGAATCAAATATAAACCAATAGAAAACATTTAGATTGATGTCCCAACAACCACTGCCTTCATCAAAAACTGTGCCCAAACTCTATTAACAGAAGCCATAAAAGGATCAACCCGAGAAATGCTCCTAACAGATACATTGAGATAGAAAAATTACACAAATCTAAATACCTTCAATGCTTGACAAATCCTGTACTTTGGGAACAAAACCAAGATGCTCTTGAAAAACGGGTAGAGATGATGAGATTACTAGAACAAACTATCAACCAAAAATACCCATATACACCAGAAACAAAGGATGAATCATCTTGGAACAGTACTAAAGATCAATCTAGTTTCCCAGACCTTGGGACTGAGGCACAGGGTGGCTATAGATTCTCAACCCAGATAGAAGACAACATTAAATTAGGTTGGGAAGTTGCAGGAGAACACAATGCTGAGCCAATCCTAGACCATGAATCGCCAAGCTTAGAATTCCAAGACTCCTACAATAATAAGATTAGAACTGAACCTCTTGAGGGTATAAATTCCGCCCCTTATTTTGATAAGGTGACCTTCGAAGGTTATTCGGACTTTGATTCTAGTAATCCTACCCACATCCTAAACCTAGAATCTAGATCCGAAACTTATTGGGAAGATTATGAGGCCCCATATGAGAAAGATCAAATTTTTAAAGAATATGATTCCGGGCCTCTATTTGATGAATGTCCTTCTCCAACATCCTCAGGAAATCTGATTGATTTTCCAGAAGATATGCCAATTTACGATACAGAAACTGAGGAGTTGGATGAGTGGGGTTTCAATTGGGTCTCTCCTACTATCTTGGAACTTAAGCCTAGACAGAACACCTTTTTAAACTCAGAATTGACATATAGGCTAGACCCCAGCAGGGCTGCTGATTCCACACCAGATGATTTATACTGCAGTGGAATTCATGGTTGTGAATCTCATTTAGAACTGAATCTTTGCAAACTCTCTGACAACTTCGAAGAGACTCCCCTTCCTAAACATACCAGGCCAATCTACGACCTCAGCCCACATGACTAATTCTCTTACTTTGACTCTGAGGTCCCACTGCCTGGGATCATGGAAGAAATTCTTTTTGATCCTTAGAAACCAAAACCACAAAATGCCGAGAGTGATTGCAACCCAGAATTCAAATCTTTTCTCAAATTAGATTTTCTGCATCCTATAGACACTCTTCAGGCATTTGATAACTACCCAGAGGACTCTCTACAAGAGACCACTTGTCATTCGTTTCTAGAAGAGCCCTCATACACAATTCTCATTCAAGCCACCTCTTCCACATACACAGAACAGATCAAAACCTCTTCCCAACCCCGACCCGCAACCGGACTCAATTTCTATTCTGATTCACCTATCACCGAGCCAATTGCAATTCCACATCTATATCGGGTTGCGAACACTGATCAGACAAAAGACCTTGCTCCATCATTCTCTGATCACCCCTGCAGGGTTTCCGCGTCATTCACTGATTATGATACGGGTCCCTGCCTTGACCGGGCTGACTTGACTCAGCCAAACCTCGCATTCACATTTCCACATCCATCTAAGCTTCATAGTATATGGTAGGTTCCTCACCTCTTGATCTACATCTATCAACCCACCAGATTGATTGAGTTTGGGCTGCATCATCAGCTTGTTGATTTGAACAAGCACCTGGTTGGACCAACCAGTCTCTTGATCAAGGTGCATGTTATGCAAAACTCCGCTGATTTGACCATTCCCTCTCGATTCCATTTTCCGCTTGGCTGAAGGCATCAAATTTAGCGCTCAACGGGAGGCAGCTCGTCATTCTCCTTGAAAACTTGAAACCTTTTTTGACACCTTTGTGCACTTAAGGTTCACCCTTTAAGACAGCCGACTCCACCTCAGATGCTTGCATCTGAGATTAGAAATCGTCCGCAACAACCACCCTGGCCCATTTACTCATCAAAACATCTGTCCTAAGGAATGAACTAAGTTGAACAAAAATCCCCTAAGTCACAATGAGGACATTGCAAATCTTAGGCATGGGGGGTATGAAAGTGTAAAATTTGTAAGAAAAGGTTTTAAACAAAAAATTTCACATATGCAAAAATACCATAAAAATTAAAAAAAAATTTTGAAAAAGAATAATAGAATAAGAGAAGGAAAGATCTTTTGTGGAGGGGAAAAGGAAACAAAAAAATGAAAAGGAGCACAAAATGAAAGAAAAAGTGATAGTCATTAGTAAGAAACTAAGGAATTAACCTAAGTTCTAGACCTCATTCAAGAAAAGAAATGAAAAGTGCATAGTGAGATTAGTAAGAACGCAAACCTTAGGCATTCTTGGATAGACTCTTAGTACCCACTAAGATCTAGACATTCCTCAAGAGGTTGAGGAAAATGAAAAGCTTAAGTATTAGGACCAAGGCTTAGGGAGTATTTGGCCTCATTAACTAACTTTTGGTTTACGGGACTCAGTAACCTAAGCACCCTAACCCCACACACAACCTGGTTCAGTAAGCATAAAAATCAAAATCACGCAGAAGCATCGCAAGATTCTGAAAATCACACCTAGAGTAGGAGCGGCCGCTCAACACAAGTTGATTTGGACGAGTTCCCAGCGCGGAGAAGTGGGAAATTCCCCTCGAAGATGCGTAACCAAATATCATCTCCTCGGTGCTTGTCTTTTAGGATATTTACATATCCTACTGGGGGCATGTAAGGACTTTGCTGGTTCAGATTCCATGGATGGTATTATCACGAAGTGTCAATTGCCAGGGTCTGAATTCGGCCATGGAACACCATGGATGGGATTATCTCAAAATCTCAATAGCCAGGGTTCCGGGGGTTGCCATGGGTGATGCTATCTCAAAGCATTGATTGCCAGGAACCCTTGAGGATTGATGATGGGAACAAGGAATCTGATACAGACCGTGTTGAAAAGCCAATCCTAAGCTAGAATTAAAAAGAAAAAGAGAGAGAAAACTCTCCAAACAGATAAATCTTCTATCTCTCTTTCTTACAAAATGCACTGCGAACTGAGCCAGAGCTAAAATTATTTCAAGCACGGGTGCTTTAACCACAAAGTCCAATAGACCTTAGGCTAGTTCTTTTGGGCCTTAAAAACCTTTGCTAAGGACTGAGGCTGAGGCTAGATAGATCTGGATCTTGGTTGGTACTAGAGTACCTTTTAGGCCTATGGTTAGCATTCTAACCTAATCTAGGTTTCAAATGAAAAAGCACTTATCTGAAATCATTAAGAACATGGTCTAGAACAAGGGTTGACACCTTGAGTTTTTGCTAAGGGACTAGCAAAAGCT
Organism: Thalassia testudinum; assembly: GCA_037157565.1. Classification (NCBI taxonomy): domain Eukaryota; kingdom Viridiplantae; phylum Streptophyta; class Magnoliopsida; order Alismatales; family Hydrocharitaceae; genus Thalassia; species Thalassia testudinum. The sequence continues at coordinate 5,569,259 of JAZHRO010000080.1, forward strand.
AGGCATGGGGGTATGATGAGAGCCTCATCATGAGCCATAACTAGCTCATTTTGACCTAATAAAGAGAATAAAAGCTCCTACATGACTTAGAAGAGGGCTTAATTGGAGGAATAAGTGTTCTGAGAAGAAAACATGAAATAAAGGATAAAACTGCAATTTTACCATTGCAGTACATAAACGAAATTTCTCAGAGACAGAGCATAGGTCAAATGGTCTAAATAAGATAAAAAGTGGGTTGAATCAATCAGAAATGGGTTCATGTGCAATCTAGGAACTAAATGACATTTGGTAACCCTAAAACAGACCCGCTTAATTCAACAAGGTTCATGTCAGGATAAAAATCAAATAAACCCTCTAAAAATCATGGAAAAATATCCCATAGGGTTTAGGACATTAAAATTGGCCTTTGGAACCTAGTTTGACCTAAATTAGGGTCCTAGCTCATCAATTGACCAAAATTGGATTTTTACGCAAAATGTCTAGTCAAACATGGTCAAACCTAAAATCCAACTTCACCATTGGATTCCTTAGGTCCAAATTAGGATTGTACCAAAATTTGGACCTAAGGGAAGGTCATCTTGACCTACTTTGCAAAATAGTCCACCCAATTACATTCTGGCCCCTAACTTTTGAAAACCCTTGCGAAAACCCCCCCAACTTTTGTTGTCACTTTCTGTATTCCGGTCCCTCTTCCAATGCAGCAGAAGACCCATACTCCGGCGAAGTCTCGAGGAGGATTTCTCCTCGCTTCCCCAGGGAGCTGCTCTCAGATGTGAAAGGGGGGTTCCTGCAGAAGTCCCCTACCGCCTGAGTAGCTCCCCATGCCCTGATTCGCACCATACCACTCGTGCGAATGCTCGAGAGGTATGGGTGTTGTACTTGCAGCGACCTCCGGTGAGAGCTTTGCTCACCCTTCGTGCATCTGACCCTCTGCTTGCGCCTTTAAAAGAAACCCCAGGACTAGCCGCTTGAAGCAGACTTGTCTTGGCGGAGAAACCCTAAAAAAATTCCTCTCTTCCCTCTCCGGAAACCCACAAGCTCCGGTGACCACTCCTTCTCGTCGCTCTGCTGCCATACCAGCAGTAGAGCCAGCTTCGTCTCGTCTTCCTGCATCACGCCGCACCAAGCGCACGCCTCCCTGCCCACTTCCTCGTCGCCGCTCTCTCCCTCTAGGTATTTCTTCTCCGGCGACAGTCGATATGACTGCCCGCCTCTCCGGCCCCCTTCGTCCCTGCAAGTAGGTTATAATTACTCCCCATCTTCCCCTCTTTCTTTTCCCCACTCTATTTCACTTGATTGCCCCACGACCATGCATGTCCACCATCACCTTCCCCGTCTCCAGCCACCCTCTAGTGAGTTGCCCCCGTCGATCCGCAGCTCCACACAACTCGCCGACCGTCCCAGAAGCTCCGCCTCATCACACTGAACGCCCTCTGCCCCTCCACAGTCCCTCCACACTCACTCAACACGCCATCGAACACACCCATCTTTCCTGCCACAGGATGACCTAGGCACACACGCCAAGGCCGCCCCGTGGCCTGTTGCATAGCTCTAAACACTATTCACACTTATTCATTTTTCAGCGATTTTAACAGAAATTGGGTAGCTAATGAACCTTCTAGGGGGTATGGTTGGCAAGTTATCATGGGTAATAGCCCATAGGTAGGTTGTCCAGAGCCCAGCCACTAGACCATTCTTTTTCTGCTGCCTTTAGGTAAATCTTAGACCAGGGAAGCCACCAACTTAAAAAAAAAAAAAAGTCAAAAAGAAAAGAAAAAGAAAAAAAGAAAAGGAGAAAAGAAAGAAAAAGAAACAAAAAAGAAATAAGCCACACTTCGCCGAACGAGCATGGCTGGTAAGTTGTCGGTGTTAATAGCTCATCGACCGGTTGTCCAGATCCCAGCTTAAGAAATGCACTAAAAATTCCAAAACACTTAGGAAGAAGCGGAGAAGTAGAATAAGCCGGGGAAATATACATTGGATTCACCTTTGTGGTGACCCCATAAAAATAAAAGTACGGAGAAAGCTACCGGTCGTATATATACACCTTCAGGCAGATTTCTTTTTAAGGTCACCTAGGGGCGTAGAAACCCGAAGTCCATTTTGATTGCCGATCAACGAGTCTATCACTTTCACAAAAATAAGCTTAGAACTTAGGGTTCTTATCGAGTCTTGGGCGGGTTGAGTGGCGGTAGAAAGCCGCTCTGTAACCCTGAACTCAAAAATCCAAAAAAATTAGAAAAGAAGAAAAAGAGAAAAAGAGATCCCTCTTTGAATAAGGCGAGAACTTGAGGCGATCTGCATTTTGGCAGATACCCAGGTGCTATTGTCTCTCTGTAGTTCAGATCCCAGTTGAAATCCCTAAGTGTTGAAAATAACTATTGCCTAGGAAATATGACTTAATTCTATTATAAATAGCATGTAGTTTTGCTATGGACTAGCAAAAGATAGGCATGGGGGTGTGTTGTAAACATGTTTATATCACATAAACTGTCTATTTACACGTGTTCTTAGGCATAGAATTGCATCACATACTATAAATATTGCATAACATGCATCATTTTGCATTTAGGTTAGTGTGTATAAAATGTAGGTCAATTGTCTCCTTTTATGGCCAGGGACAGGGCAACTTGTTAATCGAGGCCTCAGATCGAAGATCCAACCATACGGATCTGATCAGGGTGACGATTGGAGTTCAACGACTCCAAGATCGCTTTGATCAGACATCCATAACACCAGATAGAGATTGAAGAACCCTAAAGATCAAGGGCCAAGATGGTATTAATCCACACCTCAGACGAAAAATCCGACCACACAGATGGGATCAGATCGACAATCGTAGCCTAACGATGCAAAAATCAGTCCAATCCGACACTCGTGGCACCCTCTACAACACATAGAAGATGGACGGTCAAGATGGCACCACGTGGCACCATCTCAGTCGCCCAACTGGCCCCAAGGACCCGCCTCTGCTCTTCTCCTTCACCCTCTCGATGAATCTCCACCATTGGATGGCCATCAATGGCCATAGATCCACGAGCACAAATCCACCGCGTGACACAATCGAAGGCGTAGCGCAGTGGTCGAGTGCCTCTTAGCGAGCGAAGGGCGCGCGTTCGAGCCGCACTAAGCACCTCAATCTAGATGGGCACGGGTGTGGGCACGATTGGGCCATTAGATGAAGATCAGGCAGCCGAGGGGAGTAGGCGTGGCACGCAGAGGATCCTTCAATCGCGTACGCGTGTGATGACACACGTCTACACACCTCATCGCACGTGGACGCGCGACACAAGCGTTTTGAATGGATGCTGCGAGAATCGATCTCAACTGTTCGATCTCACGATCGGACGGTTGAGATCAAGCAAACATGCGTAGGTGCGTTTAGGCATGGAAGGCAGGGAGGCACGCAGCACGCGCATGTCAGCCACGTTAATGCCTTTAGTGACGGATAAATCCGTCACTAAAGGCCCTGAATTAATGTTTTCGAAATTAAAATGTCCAAAATGCCCCCACTCATTGCAACTATAAAAGGAGACCCCTACCCTATGAATTTCTCATCCCTTCTTCTCTTATGTCATCCCTTCCAAAGCTCTAAGAGCTTGTCCCAAACCCAGGATGCTCCTTTAGAGTAAAAATCATAATTTTTCCACCTTTGTCCCCCTTCGTGGATCATCCTACGGTTGTCCTCTCTCTGCATTCGGGATGTGGATCCCGCTATGACGACGACGTGCTACTTCATTCCCGTTCCTCCCGCTTCGTCCTCCTTCCCACTCCGTTCCCCATCTTCCAGGCATTGTCCCGTTCGGCTCATCCTCCAAGCGATCGTCGAGGAAGATACTTCTCTCTCCATTCTTTTTACTGCTTTCTAGAGTAGTTTATCGCTTTCTAGTATAGATTTCCTACTTTCTAGTCGTAATGAGTAGTGTAATGAGCAACTTCTTATAATGAAATCCATGTTTATTCTACATCCCTTTTGCTTTTATTTGTAATATTCTCTCTCTCTCTTCTATTTATTATTTGTTAAATAGATAGCTAGTTTTCGACCAGCTATTCTGTTTCGTGTCAAACAAAACAAATGCGTATTTTTAATCAAACGTCTGCCTCCCTATGTTCGACCTGGAACTTCTTTATGACTTTTCGATATAAATTTTATCAGTTAACGGATTTCTTCGTGACTCGAACTACAACGACGGGTTTTCGAATCCAACTCCGAACACATAGTTTTCCACCTCCAATAGGCATCATAACATCAAAATAGAAATGCAATAATAATAAACACACACAACATATTCACATTAATAGCATCAACACTAGAGTACCTAAAAGATAGCCTACTTTCATGCAAAAGTAAACAAAATAGAGAATCCACACATCCAAAAGAACATACATAACAACAAAGTCTTAACTTAAGCAAATTAGATAGAGCTTAACATTAAGGAAAATTTAAACTAAGATAACTATGCTTAAGGGTTCTTGAGGTTAGATTTTATCTTCTTCAGATCCTTCTTGGTGCTAGCTTTGAAGCAGTCGAATTGCCATTGCATTCCATTAAGAACAGTGGCAAGTGCTTTACAATCATCTGATTGGTGTTGAAGGAGTAGGCCAATACCACTTGATAAGGCTGGATAAATGTGATCAATCCTCATGTTGTCCCAATTAATGTTTAAGGATGGCCTAGATCCTCTGATTGAATGGTGTAAGGGCCTGCATCGTCTAGAGCATCATCAAGGACATTTTCATCTGTCTAGAGAGAGGTTGTTTGCTTGATACGTTGAAGGGTTGTCTAATCAAAGTAGAGGGAGGAAGTTTCAAGTTGGTAATAGTCCAATTTGTTCTTAAAGAACTTGAAAAGATGGGACAAAAGAGAACCAAAGGGGAGTGAACTAGTATGGGTGATTAAGGAAAACCTTCAGCCAAAGAATTTTGATCTACTAAATGAACAATAGACTAAGATGGCACTATAATGAGGATAATGATTGTAGCCGCCTATCTTGCCAAAAATGTTCCATTTTATAACTCAAGCTAGAAAACGAGCTTAGAGAGTAAGTTTGTTGGTTGGAAAGCTAGAATATGGCTGATCACAATATTGTGGGAGAACAATTGTGCGATGGACATCCTAAATAGGAATACATTCTTCAAGGTCCTTTAGAAATTGGCTAGACATATCATTGCAAATGACTTAACACATAACAAAACCATCAATGATGAACATGAAATCTTCGACTTTGGAAGTAAAGACATGAGCAAGTGGTGATTCTATTTGGATCAAGTTAGCATAGATGAAATGAACCAACTGAGGATAAAAACCCTTAATGTCTTTCTTTCCAGAAAAATCAAGGGATGACCAACTTAATCTAGCTACTAGGAGCTAAATCGATTAAGTTAAGATGCCACCATAGCTCAATTTTTCACACCTATTCACTAGGTCATTTAGAAAGTTTATTATGGAACTTGAATGTTGGGATTAAAGAGACAGTCCCAATCAATACACAAGGAGGCATATTTAAGGGCCACTTAGTGAGTTCATTTATTCCATTTTTGTGGTTTTGTCAGTTGTCATTTTCTTTCTTTTTTCTATAGTTGAATGTAGGAAAAATGAAAGGCTAATGTTGTGCGGGTTGTTGAGGGGTTTTAAAAGATGTCTTCATTGTAGTAATAATTCCTCAAAAATAGCTTGAACAACGGATAAAATTTATAACTCAAATGTTAGAAATGAAGTCCAACGTCGTTCGCTGGGAGCAAATATGGAATTCACTCACTAATCTCAAGAAATAATGTAAATGAGCACAATTAATTACTCAAAATCTAATATACAATATATGGCATGAGTATATGAAGAGTCAAAAAGAATTCTAGAAAAAATAATGGTGATTTGGATCACTAATTATAAGTCTAACATATAGAACAATTACTCAATCCAATTCATATGGAATTGATAATCAAAAAATCAGACATCTTAAAAGGTGTTGCTATAGTGATTCCTCTTTTCTTTTTCTTCTATTGTTCTTCTTCTTCTTCCTTTCCTTGGCTTCTCTCTTTCTCTTCTTCCTTCTCGTCTTCTACGGTCCTCCTCTTCTTTTTTCCTTTATGCACAGGGGGGAAGGCTTTGATTTTTGGCTAAGTGTCAGCCAATACACAACAGAGCAAAAGCACCCTTAACCCTACACTCTCTCTCCTATTCCTTCTCCTCTTCCTCTCTCAGGGATAACTGGGTAGTCGGGTATCAAATCAAAGTGCACCCAGGACCAGGGTTACCAGAGTAGGTAGTAGCCGAGGTGTGGGGATTAGGCGGGTATTCGAGTATGGTGCCAGACCCACATGCAAGAGTGTCACGAGCGAGGTGTAGGGTGTGTGCGAGGGGACCCGACCCCCTGTATTCTCGAGCAATAAGCTGTACGCGCAAAAATAACTTATGTCACCACAGGCGTTTTTCATCAAACGATGTGGGACTAAAGTCCCACACCCTCTTTGCGTACAGTTGCAGCTGGGTGGTCCATTCAATAAAAGGTGAAGAGGAGGTGGTCTCCTCCAATTAATAGCCTAGGCGGACCCCTGGGTTGATTCTGCACCTCCTAGAGCAAGGGCCTGGAGCTTTCATGGCTTGGAGCTTGAAGAACAAAGCAGGGATGACGGCGATGATGGCGCAGCACCGATGAAACCTGAAAAGCATGGATACGGCCTCAAGGCCCAATTAAACAAGTTCAGGACCTTCACCGGACCACGGCGAATGTGTGGGTGGTGGTCTTGTGGCTTAAGAGGGAGTGAGGTGGTCAGATGAGGCTGGAGTAGGTCACGTGAAGGTGGGTTGTTCAGGAGATGGTTTGGGTGTGTGGTGGAGCGAAATGGGAGAGGGGTTTCGATGGGTGAGTCATGGTGAAGGTTGTGAGGTGGTTGGCGAGGCGAATGGAGGGGTGTAGCGATGGGGCCACCTTGCCGGAGGAGTGGCTAGAGATAGGGAAGATGAGGGTGATTTACAACGTTAAGGGGATATTTTTGATTTTTGAGGGTGTAAAACTAACCTAAGAGAACTAAGGAGGCTAAACTAACCCTAATCTAATGGAAGGGGGAGAACGCCACTGGCTTTGATCGACGGTGTCGAGGAAGAAAGTACCCCGATGGAGGTTGGATGACAACGACGACAGAGGTTGGGAAGCTCCTACTGGTGCAGCCAAGAGCGGAAGAAGTCTAGGGGAAGGAATCCATGGCTGGTATTATAGACGAATGACGAAGGAGATCAGGAGGACTCATCAGAGCTTGCAGAGTTTCTCGGCTAGAGCTAAGAGAGGAAGGGGGGTTTCACAGTCGGAATTCAAGCTTGGAGAGACCGGTCTACCCTGGCGGTTCTTATATAGGCATCAAAGTGTTGGTTGAAGCTTAGAATCCAAGCTTTCAAGCTTGGAAGGTTCACCAAAATAGGAAACCCACTCCTTTGAAGGATTCGCATGATACATTGAGTGATTTTTGGGACTTCGGATCTGGTTAAAAAGGAATCTAATTTCTTGACGAATTTCCCTTTCAAATCTGAGAAGGATTTGTCAAGAAATCAAAGAGATCTTGCCAAACGAAGCTCGCCAGAGTTGTAGGATAAGGATTCTAGGGTGGAAGGGACTTGTTTGGCAAGAAGACAAAGAAGATGGGGGGCTTTTTGTGAGGAATTCAAAAGCTGAGGGGCTATTGGAGATAAAGAAAGTCAGACTTAGACCAAAGTGCAAACTAGGTCAAAACAATCTTAGATTGGGCCCAAATTTTGATACAAATATAATTTGAACCTAAGGAATCCAATGGTGAAGTTGGATTTTGGTTTTGACCTTGTTTGAATGGGTAATTTACGTAAAAACCTAAATTAAGGCATAGGTTTGTCTGACTATTTTAGGTCAAAATAGGTTATGATGGTCAATTCAAGGATGCCAAACCCTAGAGAATATTTTTCTATGAATTTTAGAGGGTTTAGGTGAATTTTATATTGACCAGAACCTCAGTGAATCAAGCGAATATATTTTTAGGGTTTCAGATGTCATTTAATTCTTGAAACGCATGAAAACTCATTTCTGTCTGCATGGACCTATTTGTTAGACATTTAAGACCATTTAACCTTTAATTAACCCCTGAGAAATCCCGTGATTGTTCTGCATTTTAGATATGCTATTAAAATTGCAGCTTTACCCCTGTTTTCTTATTATTCTCTCAGAGTGGATTTGCAGTGAATTACATCTCTTTTGGCGGTTATGTAGGAGCATTCAATGTTGGAATATGACAAAATAAAGATAGATATGGCTGATGATGATGTTATCATCAGCTAATCACAACTACCTAACCTTTTTCAATTTTGATTAAGTTGCAAAAAATAAAAAGACTAACTCTTTTTGGTCCTTTTCTCTTTTATATTTTTTTGGCTTTTGTTGATATCAAAAAAGCATGTAAAGTTAATTACACTACAACTAACGAATGTGAAGAGATGTTTTGTGGCTTTCATTTTGTAATTTTTTTTGGCTTTTGATAAACAAAAGATAAATGATTTTTTTTCTTTACTTTTTGAATATAAGGACAAGAAATATTCACAAAACTAACACTTGCTATTCACGAAAAAAAGATTACAACTTTAGAGGTGACATACTAAAAGTAATAAAACACTTCATGAACTCAACTCATGTAGCTTGAAGCTACTTATACAAAACACCTGAAATATGTACAAATTTCACTCTTCACTCAACGGGATAATGGTGTTTACAAGAGTAATTTGATGTCTCTTATGGTGCATATTTGCATGGAGATGTGGAATAGGGTATGGTGATAGATTGATAGTTGTAGTGGTAGTGATAATAAGGGGGATGGCTAATAAGTATAGAGCCATTAAACTAAGCTAGGAGGTTGTGGTAGAGTATGAGAATGTGCTAAGATGTGAGAGGTTCGGTGATGTGAGTGATTATGTGCTCATTAGTCCTAAGATTGGTGGTGATAACTAGTGTGGAGCTGAGGGATATAGTGAGGTCAACTGTATATTTAGGTGTTTCTAATATTTTTTCTATCACCATATTTTCTATGGAATTTATTTAGTGTGCATGGTGAAAAGGATATGGGACGACCATGGGTTGGCCATTCACTACAAAAAAAATTGCCTTTAGCGACATTTAATATTTGCCACTATAGGCATTATATTTGCAGCTATATGTAATTGGCGACACTTAAAATAATTGCTGCCTAATTACCGCCTTCGTTGGTGTCACTAAAAGGTTAGCGGCAATTGTATAATCATCGCTAAATCAATGGTATTAGCGACATTTTAATTGCTGCAAATATTGTCGCTAATGACCTTTTGTAGCAATTTATTTGTCACTATTTCGCCACTATTGATTTATATTAGTGGCAATTTAATTGATGCTATTAGTGTCACTATATACTTTATTTAATGGCCTTATTTTCTGTCACTAAATTGCCACTATTGATTTCTTTAGTGACACTTTATTTTGCCATTTAATTGCCTCTATTGATACTATTTAGTAGCAATTATTTGTGTCTCTAGATTTCTACTATTGATTTACTTTAATAGCACTTTCTTATGCCACTAAATTGTCACTAATTATTTACTTTTAATGGCACTTTCTTTTGCAATTTAATTGCCACTGCCAGTTTGCTATCGTTGTTGATGGCATTCCTCATCTTTTCAAAAAAATACCTATACAATTTAATTTTATTCATTACTAAGAAATAATTTTTTTTTAACAAGCGCAAAACATAGGGGCTTGAGCACAAAAGTCCTTTTTATTGACTTCCCAGATCATTAAAGTACATATTCCCCTCTTAAGGGTGATATAAGAGAAAAGAAAAATATAGAAAAAATAAAAATACAATGAGTTTGCACATGGCATATTATATCTTCTGTAGATCTAATTCCAACTTTCCAATTACTGAATATCTTTCATAAGCAACTCATTCCTCTTATTAGCCTCCTTCCCATTTCCCTTTTGTAGCCTGCAATCTTCATTTAATTGAATATGGCCATGTGATTTGGTATTTACAATTTTCTCCTCTTGGTTGATATCCTTGAACTCCTCTTGAAATTCCTCTAAACTTGCAAACTAGAAGAAAAACACCAAAAATGACAAAACTGTCACAAAAACACATGGATGAGGAGAATGACGGTGATAAAAGGGCACAATAAGGACATACATATTGTAGTTATCTCAAATAAGTTTTTCTTCTAAATTTTGAATGACCAATTATCATAAACAAACCTTGCCCGCATCAAGGAAATGCATTAGCATGAAAAGCACATCTAGAATGTTTTGAAATAAAGAAAGAATATTAGAACAATTATTAAACTTAAATTGTGTTGCTCAACTCATCTAGAATGTTTTGAAATAAAGAATATCAGAACAATTAATAAACATAAGCTGTGTTGCTAATTGTAATTAATTAGTTCTTCATCATTTAAATTAGCTCCTCAATTGCATGTTGTCTATTAGAAAAGTCTTTTGCATTTATACATTAGGGTCACAGAAACATTCAGATATATCCACCACACTTGTAACCATTGAGATCAAATGAAATTGAAGTTATTGAATTATTGTCATCATAGCATTCATTCAAAGCTTTCTGATATCAGATCACCTGATTTAAGGAGCTTTATTTTCATACTTAAAAATCTTGTATATTCATAGTTGTGTAAATGTGAATAAACAAGATCTACCTTGTAATACTTTTTGAATTGAATATTCAGATCTACCAGCTTTAACCTTCCATGGAAAGACTCCTCAAAAGGTTCAGAGTTGAGATTATGCTGCATAAAAAGCACATTTGGAAAAAACAAGGGCCAAGGATTGAAAAGACTACCCACAATGGGATTCCCTCATAAAAGCCAATCGATTTTGTTTTCTAAAGTGCCATATCCACATTATATCAATCCCACAAGAGTCCACACCCTAGCAAGCACCATACACATCCACACATTCTGAGCAATATATGGGACAATCTTCATATCAGTGCATTAACCTATTCAACCATATGAATTAAGGTGAACACCAGTTGATGATGCCGTCTAATGTAGAAAATGGAAAGCCTCTACAGCATCAACCAACACAACCTTGTTTTACCTGGCAAGGTTCCCTTTCACCTCGGCCAATCACGTCAAGATAATGCCAATTTTCCTATGCATCATGATCACGTCCATTTTACTCCACCCTACGATGCCTTCTCTATAAACCTTGTCAGGAAAGGTAAAGATAAAGCAAAGAGAATGATATGAAAAAAGAGTTATCTGGATATCGTATGCCTTCTCCAAAGTTTTACAATGTTGAGACTACAGCTACTCCTCTGTATCCTGATATAGCATGCTATCTGGATATGCAAAAAGAGTGATGGAGTTAATGTATGTTGGGTCCTCCAAGCTGATATTTATTGGTTAAGCCTACTGCAAATGACCATTGTTACTCTAGAAAATAAGCAGATAAGCTCATCAAAGTACATGGGTCTAGTAACAAGCAAAGGGAATGTCATCTGCAGTACAAGATCTGAATATTCTTCTTTATAGCTTATGGATATTGTAATATGGTGTCTTTAGTAATCTGGAGATGTTGGAGATGTTTATATGTAATCTGCTACTACTAATTACATATAATAGTTGCAGCTAATTACATACAAGACATGGTCAAACTACTTGAAGAAGCTAATATTGTTTTGGAGAGAATTACCTATAAGCTCACCACACCATCAAAGAAGTTTCTTACAGCTCTTACATTAGCTTTGTCTATGCTGCACAAAAAGCAAACTAACAAATAAGAAATATTTATTTTTATCAAACATATCTAATTTTTTTACACCTGGTTTTGGTATTTGATATAAGTACAGATCCTTACATGTTGAGGAATAATCCAACATCAGCAAAGTGCTTTACTTTGGTGCTAGAAGGAAATAATTTTTGAAACTCATCACAACGTAGTATTGTTGATAACCCACCTGTCGAACAACCAGAGTGAACTACCTAAAGAAGCAATAGGGAATTATGATGAGAATGGAAAACAAAAATATCAAGAGTTGGGTCCATATAGATAAAGATACTTGTTCAGCTTGATTCAACCCTCTGGACATCAGCTCTTCCAAAGTAGATGACCAGATGTGTTGACCTCGGAAATAAAAATTCCCAATCTGCATCAGAATGCCTACTTGTGAAGAAAATCATCTAGAATCATGTTTTGATAATGTATATAGCTTATAACAAAATAAAGCATTCAATGCAACCTTTTTAGTTGCTGCTGCAGAATGCAATCTGCTGCTGCAGCTATCATGTTGGTCTTCAGTAATATGGATATTGTAATCTGCTGTTGCTAGAATGTTGGAGATGTTTATATGTTATTTATGTTCATTAGTTGTTGCTGCTGCTCAGATTCTTAGGAAACAACTGCTAAGGAAACATGCTTGCTGCTTAAAAGACAAGCATCTAAGGGCAATCAAGAACACTAGCTTAAAAGAGAAGTTGCTTAAAAGCTGAACAAGTTGCTAATTGGAACAACTTGCTTCCTATGTGCATTAGTCAAGTTACTGCTCCTGCTACTCATCTTTTAAGCAGCAACTTGTTCCAATTAGCAGTAGGCAAGCAAGTAGCACCAGCATCATAGGCAAGCAGCAGCAGCAGTTTTAGGAGCTGCAGCAGCAGCAGTTGGTAGTTCAAGCATAAGGGATAACTATTGGGTCAAGAATTGGTTAATGACCATCCATCTGCTCCATTAATCAAGAATATTATTAGTTTCACAATTATGCCCATAGCCTCTTAAAGGCCATCACTTCCCATATCACTAACACAAGTTGGCCTTCCCTTAAAATTACACCATTCAACGCAACCAAATTGCCCAGATCACTGCAAAATGCATACACCCACTCCTTTCTCGTCCTAAAGGAACCACTCTAAATCTCCTCCACAAATTTGAGAAGGATAACAAATCGATCCAAGCCACACTACAGCAATCCCATATACCCATTGCAAAAGAGCATAAAAAACTAAGCAATTGTTGTTGTCTCACTTGATCACAAGGGCAAGAAGAGGTATCAAAGTTTGGACCAATCTTCATGGAGTAGACCTTCATCATGATCCTCCTTCTTTGCAACAGCCAAAAAAAAGTCCTTTTTTAACATTTTCACCTTCCAAAGTAACCAACAGTCTCTCAAGAGACATGCATCACTACGTACAAAGAAGGATCTCCATGCATTGACCAGAAAGATTCCCCAAGAAATAAGTCTCCAAGCCCTCACTACAGGGTCCCAATAATCCGCAACTGACACATACAAGTTGGATGATGATCCAAAATGCCTTGACAATCTATCACAAAAGTTTCCCTTGTCTTCTGATAGTCAAGTCAAAACTAGAAATCTACACCATCACTAGACCAAGGCATGTAAAAAGGAACCAGAAAAGGCAAGATTTGCAATAGACACTTCGAGAAGGAAATACAAATTATGAAATGATTTTTTTAAAAAAAAAACATAATGATGCAAGTGGTGATACCTATGTATACTAACTTTCTTGCTTCTATCCAGATCAGTATGAGGGTCATGATGCTCCTCACCTAAATCGTCCAAACCCAAAGGACACAAAGTAATAAATCAACAAATGATAGTTTTTATGGCCAAACAAAAAAATTTTCAAGTATTTAAGACTGTTGACACTTCCCCTTGAATTGCACAAATCGAAAGAACCCATCTTCTAGGCTAATAAGATCGCTCCATCTATTGTCACTGTAAAAAAGATTTCTAAGGCAATAAAGAAGCGCCAAAAATGGAACCTCCAGTTAGAAAATATCCCTACATCAGGAATATCTGAGGGTCTCATTTTTCTCCCAAGCCAAATAAAGACGCACAGTAATAATAAATCAACAGAAGCTGGTTCTTGTAGTTCTGCACAAGAAGGTCATGATGCTCTCCCCCTTGAATTGCGCAATTACAAAGAACCCATCTTCAAAGAAGGTAAGAATCCTCCATTAACTTCCACTCCCAAAAAGAAATTCTAAGGCAAAAAAGAAAGGCAGCATATACTGAACCATAGGTAAGAAGAAAATCTCACACAGAATCTTCAACTATAATTTACTATGATACAATGGGCCCATTGCTACACCTACATTCCCATTGGTTCTGAAAAATGATGGAAAGGTTTGACATTGATGAAGAGAGCAACATAGATCCAATACTGATGAAAAATGATGGAAGGTTTGACATTGATGAAGAAATAGTAATGAAGTCCTTTCTAGACCAAGAACTGATCAACCATAATACAAACAGATCATATAGTTTCTGAGCCATAATGTCTTGGGAACTTAAAATGAGGACCAAACTTACCAAAAGCGACAGCATATTCTAAAGTGCAACCAAAATCATATCAAATAGAAAGTTTAAATGGAAGCAAGGTAGTGCTTGATTGGTCTTTTCTTTTATTGGTAGCTTATGCATTTGTTTCTTCTACGACTTCAAAAGCCAATTTCCAAATTTCATGCTCCAGTTTTTTTAATATATCAAAATATAATGATATACCAAAATGACCTTTCAAAAACAATATATAAAAAGCAGAGGAGGCAATTTCTCCCTTGTACCTTCATAAATCAAATTGAATGATGGCTTCCCATAGTAGGCAAGCAGCAGCAACAGTAGGAGGCAAGCAAGCCGCAACAGCAACATGTAGGCAAGCACCATTAGTGATTTGATCAGCACAACAAACATTAGATTGGCACACCACACTCCAAAGACTGATCAATAATTGAAATATTAAATTAGAAATTTGACTAGGTATCAACCTACCATATCAAGATAGTCATAAAAGATCTTGTATACATTCTATCAATTGCAACTCCATGTTCTAGTTGAAGCTGTGGAATAGCCTCCTGAGCTCCTGCCCTTCTTTTCTTCCAAGAGCATCAGGCTTCCATATTCAAAATGCTACTCAGTTGATAATTACAATCAGCTCAGCAACAAAGTGCTTCAGTTTTCTAATTCTCCATCTGGTTGAATTCTATTATATCTAATCCATTTTTAATTACAACCAAGAGCATCTAGACTTCGTTGTCAATCACATATCATAATGAAACTAGGTAAATAGATTTTGACAACGATCTGATTATGTTGTTAAAGATAGAAAGAGGATTCCTAAAGCAATTCTTATTTCACCATCTAAATCTCATCTTCTTAACCATGTTGCCTATTGGAAAAATTTCCCATCCTTTTTTTTGGACAAGAAAAATTTGCCCATCTTAGTAGGGAGCAATTAAATAATTGTAGACATCGCAGAAAGCTCTTATCATAATAGTGATTATAATAGTGAAATCTCTTATTATAATATGCTATAGAGAAAGAAAGCTTGCATACCTTTCATTAGCAGCCACCATCCAAAATCATTCCTTAATAAAATATCCACCAATGAAATATCATTCCACCAATAAAATATAAGTCATTGCACATAACCTATAATCATTTTTTAGAGTTCAAAGCTAAACAACTAACATAACAATCAAGAAAAATACAAAAAGTATATTCAAATTTGAAAGCTAGGATAGCTAAACTAGACTCCAGACCATATCTAAACTAAATAATGTGGGCAGCATGTTCTTTTACCAATTCTTCATCTTTGAGTTCCCACGTCTATTAAATGTTCCTGAAAAAAGATTAAGTGTAAATTACCAATCTAACAAGGATAAAAAGTTATAATGGTTGGTAAACTTATCCATTACCTTGGAATAGTAAGTCTTTTAGGCCATGCAATGATTGAACCAGTGTCATCTCCTATTGTTTGATATTGTTCGAACGGCCTAATCAAAGGCTCATCTTCCTTAATTGCAACCTCAATAACAACCCCTATATATTTTGATCCAATTTGGATGCCTCCAATGCATTGACTTGGATCAATTATCTATACACGAGCAAGTGCAACTTCTACTTTTGCAAAATCTATATCAAGTAATGAAACCTCCTACAGCAATAAAAACTCAGATTATATACTAGGTTATGATCACTTAGAAAAAATAAAAACTTAAATTTTACCTGTCCTCTAAAAAAAGTAGATGCAACACTTGCTTGTTGCCTTTTTGAAGTTCTTATCTCATTTCTTCAGGGGTTATCTTCTTGCCTTTCCTACAAATGAGTACATGGGTTATTGCACTAGATACATGAATAAACAGGGTTATTACTAAAAGTAAAGGAACCATACACAAAATACCTCAATAGAATTCCTAATTTGCAAGTTTGGTCTAGCCAAAGATTGTAGCATTTCTTTTAAACTGTTTATTTCTTAACATTGTTATGCCTACATTTCCTCCATCTTTTTGTCTTGAGCATCCAACTTTGCTTCAAGATTTTATTTCCTTAAATGTTCTTCGTCGATTTGTGCTCCACCCGTAGTAGATGCTCCTAGCCCATATCCATGTTAATATTTTGCTTGTCCTCCTCCCACTATGGTTGTGTAAACCGCATCAATGTGGGAAGGATCCTCTAACTCCTCTCCTTTCTCCATGGCATTAGTTAATTGTTCCTAAGCATTATCAATAAAAATAAGTAGAAAGAAAAGTATTATATTTTAATAAGAGAGAAAATAAAAGGTAAAATTCCATCTCACAAAAGCAAGTCTTACAATCTTGTTTGCAACTTCAGCATTAATAGGTGTACCATCCTTTTTCTTATGTGCAGTTATAAATACTTCTACACAAGTCACCTTTCTTCCCTTCACTTTTCCATCTAACACAATCCAAGGTATAATGTTTATCATTACATATAAGAGAGAATGTTAACCAAAAGAAATTTGTGAAATACTTACTTCTTGCTTCAGACATGCATAACTTTTGATTCCTGTTGTGCGGTTCATTTTTAATTTCAACCTATTTGATTTATTAGCAGCAGAATGCTCCTACAATACATGCATATAACTTAGAAATATACCAATGAAATCAACTTGACTGTAAAGTACCAAATTTAACTCAATTTACCTTGAATTTTTCAGTATCCCAATGCTCATTCAGAGACTTCCATTGCTCTTTTGAAACACGGGAATCATGATGTTTCATCCTCTCTTCAAAAGGCCAGTCAGGCTTGTAATAGCTTTCCTCTTGCTTGCCTTTAAAATCCCTCCACCTTTTTTCTATTGAATTCATGATCCATTTCTTCATCTTTATGTCAAATTCAAATTTATTCTACATGAATAATTAAAGGAAAAAGTCAACCTAATTTTCTTTCCTAAGGTAAATATATAAATTGAATCAAATGCCATTAATAAGTACTAGAACAGGTTCAAACATTTCTAGCTTCTTATCATTTGGAATCAACCTCCAATCCATGCAATCCAAAGGTGCGAATTCTAAATTTCTAGCTATGGTTCCTAGAAAACTTTTCAAGTTGTTTTGAGTAGACCTAATAGGTTGGTTCAGTTCATTCATATCCACAAAAATCTTGTTTGTATACTTATTGGCCCACAACTTCAAGCATGTTGTGTGACCTCGCTTTTTCTTTTGATTACAAGCTACCACTACCAATGTAAAAATACATCATTTAGATAAAAAAAACACTATGTTAATAAAAAGAAATATATCAATAATATGTGGTGAGTAAAGAAAAATTACATACCATGATAATATATTTGAAAGGAAAAAAAAATGGTTGACAAAGATTTGCTCATAGCATTTAATCATTTTCATCGATTTATGCATTGCTACCTTCAACTAAAGTTCGTAATATTATAGAGCATATTTCCACATTATATATTATCTTACCATTTTCACTGACTTCAAATTCTGTGCTTTCCTGAGATCTTGAGAGAGACTCATAACACGGTTGTTGTGGTTCTAAGCCATGTGAAGATGGCAATTTTCCCTTTTCTTTTTGTTGACCTTCCTTTCTTTATTCTCATTTCTCATGGCCTCTCGAACCTTGAGACTTATCCACATGTGATTGATAAACTCTTTGTGTTTCTTTATATCTTCTTGGCTCATCACGTATTTGATTGATTGCAGCTAAAACTGAGCTTTTCTAGAAAGGAGATCCTATCTTTTCTCATTTATGTCAAATTCACCTCTAACTCACTTTCGGTTGAACATCCTGTAGTTAAATCAAAAGCAAAATAAATAATTTAAACAAAAAAAATTGAATAGTAGAAGATTAAATAAAATTTTATAAACAATTAAAATAATTTTCAAATAGCAACTCACACTCATTTAAGTTATCTTCATCTGACTCAATGTCAAGAATGGTATCATATGAATAGCATTTAAGTGTTGCTCCCAAATTTCTTTCATGAAAGTGACACCATGCATATAATTTCTTATTAGAGTAACGTTATCATCATCCTCCATTGAATCTCCCATACATGCATATGTAAACTACTTTCTAAATGTTGATCAGTATGTGCATCTACGACTTTATCTTGGATGTCTTATGTGTCTCTAGGTCTTGTTTGAATCACAAAGTGCCAACCTTTGCGATTAGGATGACAAGCATAAAAAACTTGATGAACTTGAGATGCTAGGACAAATGGATCATTTGAGTAGCCAATTTGCTCTAAATTCACTTATGTAAGACCATCCTTCTTTTTTGCTTTAGATCGTACCCATTGACACTTGAATAACATAGTTTTTATTTTCTCATAATAATTAATATGGATAATATCTATCAGCACCCCATAGTAAGCAACAGGTCCTATTGTAGGGTTTGGATCATTTGCTTTCAAGAAGCACTCTATATCGACTACTACTATTACTCCACTATTTTGTGTTTTTCTATTTTCTTGTTTACACTTTGTATGGAATCTGAAACCATTTATTATGTAGCCATCATAATAAACTATTATGTTATGCGGTCCTTGAGCAAGCACCTTAAGCTCTTTTGGTACATATTCTCTTTTAGCCTTTTCCTCAATCTATATACAAAAGAGAAAATGTCAATTACAATATTGACAATTAAGAAGGAACTTATAAAACTCAATAGTGGGTAGCATACATGTTTCTTGAACCAATCAGGAAACGTATTGCTGTGGAGATTACTCAATTACTTTTTTGATAGGCGTCAATTTAATTTCAAATTGTCTTCATGCAATTTACAGTTACTAACTTAGTGAAAAATCAAACTATATATTATAAATTTCAACAAAATCAACCTACACAAGTTCTTACTTTTTAAATAGCAAAACCACTTCACAATTTGATAATATATACCCATGTTCATGATTCATCAAAATGGGATCGAGAACTATTGGAGTTCCTTTTCCTATTGCATGACCCGAATGTGAGAGTGCTAAAAATCCTTCATCCAGTGTATCAAAGTCATCCTCGACATTTTTTGATAACTTAATGATCCTCATCTCAACACCTTGCAAATATCTAGAACAAAATGTAAGGCATTCGTCTGCAATGGAACCTTTGGGATGACTTTTATTGCGAACGTATCTTTTTAATGTGAAAAGGTACCTAGTAAAATAAAACTACTTAAATTAGCATGTCAAGCAATTGATTAAGTAAATTACTTGAAAGAAAGGTTAATTACCTCTCAATGGGATACATCCATCGATATTGAACAGGCCCAACTAACTTTGCCTCTATAGCTAATTGTATAGGCAAATGCATCATTATATCAAAGAATGAAGGCAGAAATATTTTCTCCATTTGACATATTGTAACCATAATTCTTCATTCCAATTGCTCAATATGACTTGGATCAATCTTCTTTGAGCATAGGTCTCTAAAGAAATTGCAAAATTCTATCAACACTAACCTCACATTCTCATTCTTTACAGTAACTGCTAATGCCAATGGAAGTAGTTGTTGCATTAGAATATGGTAATCATGACTTTTCAAACCAATTATATTCTATGTAGATATGCTTATGCATCTAGATACACTTGATGCATACCCATCTGGAGCCTTTATTCCTTTAAGAAGTTTGAACATGTCAATTTTTTTTTTCTTCTTTAATGAAAAGCATGCAGAGGGTAGGTTCATCTTGTTTCCGATAACAGTTGGATGCAAAGCATGTCTAATATTCATTTCCTGCAAATCAAGCTGACTTTTGACATTATCGTTGTTCTTTTTATCCAAAGCTAGTAATGTTCCCAATATACTTTCACAAACATTTTCCTTAATATGCATTACATCAAGATTGTGGTGTATAAGATTTCCTTTCCAGTAAGGAAAATCGAATAGAATAATTTTTTTATCCAATTAGGCATGAACTTACTTTTGTTGTTAGGATGAATGCCAATGATACTAGGAATACCTTCTAATTGTGTAACGACCCGATTCCCGAGTCCCTACGAGACACGAGAACCAGACCGACTCAACTAATCCCAAGACCTAGTCGTCCAACGAGGAAGTAACCAAAAGAGCAGTAAAATAAACCACATTCAGCATGAATATAACTAACAGTAAGAAAGTACAGTAGTAAGGAAAGAAACTACCACAGTATGTACCACCACAACAGTAGAACAACATTCATAATATAATTTGAACTGCAGGTAAAGAAAAGTACAGCTGAAACAAGAACTACTCACTATAACGTAACAAAAGAGGTACAAGAGACAGTAGTAACTCTACTGGACCCTACTCGGCCTAGCGTCCTCTGCAGCCGCTGACCCTGGCTTCTCAACACCTGGTCCTGAAAAAGGTAACGAGTGTAACACGTCAGCAAAACGCTGAGTAGAGTGGCAACTAAAACTAAAGACAACAGTAGAGCGTACAGTAGCTGTTATGTTCCATTACTTTCTTTATTCACATCTTTCAATTGTCTCACTATTTCATTTATTCCTCAGATCTTTATCTTGATCTCGAATGTTCCTTGTGGGAACGATCTTGATTGCAGTCTTTTCCAAAAAGTAGAAGTAGCACGTGGTGCTCTCCTGGCCGGGAGAGTCCCCCGTGGTGATCCTACCCTCAGTCAACCACCCCAAGGTCACTGACAGACGTAACGGTGACTACGGCACGCGCGATAAACGCACAGGTAGCTAACCCGTACTGGCACGCGGTCAGTCATTTCCGTTAACGGGTGCACCCAAAGCACAGCACGGAACCAGTCCAGGGTAGAGCCCTCTCAGTAACAGGGGTCCAACCCCTCCACAGTAACCAAACCGGGGCCTTGCCCCTCCACAGTCCGCGCACCCTCACCTGACTACCCTAGTTTGCCCTAGTGGGCCTAAACAAGTCGGTGTAGGAGGCTAGCAGAACCCCGGGGCCCGTGGGTAGCTGGTGCCCTCCTAACACTAGTAGCTCTCCTCGGTACTACGTACGCGAGGGCCAGCAAGTCGGTACAGAGTGGCCAGTCCTAACCCCGGGTCCCTGGGGCGGCTGGCTCCGCTCTACACTAAACAGGTACAGGTACTTCCCTTGGTACTACGTACCCAAGAGACAGTACACAACTACATCTCAGTTCCATTCCTTTCTCTTTCCAGGAGTTCCACTCCTAATTCCCCCGTAGGGTTCCATCCTTTTTACTCAAACATCCAGGTTTCACTTTCCAGTTTCACATTCTTACAATCCATGTTCTCAACCACGTTATTTATTCACAACAGGCAACTATTAATTCAAATTACAGGCAGCTTTATATCTCTTTCCATTTTCCAAGACTCAGTATTATACATTCCACTAGTTTTCCCATCCTAGGATTCATGCCATATCCTAGGATCTATCATACAATCTAGTTTTCCAGCCCTAGGATTCATGCAACACCTAGGAGCTATCATTCCATCTATTTCTCATTCCTAGGATTCATGCAATGTCCTAGGTTCTATTTATGGTTCCATAACTTAACAGATTTTATTAATAACTTAAAGCCACTCTACCAGGTACAATGGGAGTAATGGGGGCGTGATCGGGAATCCCACGTGCCTCCACGACCCCCGAGACTGCAACAGAACGGGATCCTATCACAAGGATCAAACACAAGGAGTGTCTCAAAACAGTGTATAGCTACTGTAGACGGGTAGAGGAATTAATTCCGAAAAGAACGCAACTCGAATCGCGGAAAATGAAACCCGAACGGGCCCTAAACGGGTCGAAAACGATGAAACTGTGCAAAATCAGACGTCTGTAACTTCTTCCAGATATCTTAAAAAGTGGATCAGAGAATTACCTTGTTTTGCGTGGTTTCTCAGATGCCCAGAAGCTTACGGGGACGTCTGGCCTAGTTTCCAGTCGTCCGATGGTCACCCCGGACGTCTGGAGGTCACTCCCGCCGTCTGGTACTACAGCCAGACGTCTGATTCGTGTTGGATGGCGAATCACCGAGCCTGCGCACACCCATCTCTCTCCCTCAGTATGGTCAATCGACAGGAAGGAAGAGGAAGATGGAAAACTCACCTTTCAGACGTCTGGACAGTCTTCCAGACGTCGACCTCGTCGTCTGGCTATCAGCACAGACGTCTGATTTTGGAAATTTTTCCAGAACCAGGGTGCGACTCGCCCTCCACTCGCGACGCCGCCCGCATCGCACCCCGTGCGCCTGCTGCTCGAGCCGCAGCAAGCCTCCCGCGTCGTTCCGCGCTCGCTACGCTCCCCGCCGGCCGGCCATGGCAGCCCCGGCAAGCTCGCCCTCACGGCTGAGCACCGCTCTCGCACGCAGCACCCCCTCCGCGCTCACTGCGGCCGTCGCCACCGCAGCAACCCCACGCCCGCTCTCGCGCTCGCTCACTGGAAGAAGAAGAGGAAAGGGGTGGAGGCGACGGAAGCTAGGGGAGTCGTGGTCTTTTAAGGCCGTGCGAGGAGGAGAGAGGACGCGGCAGGGCGTCTGCAGCCGCATGGAATAAACGAATATGCGGGTCTGCGCGCTCAGGTGCGCAGACGATCCGCGCGTGTGGAAGATAACGAATTTCCAGACGTCTGGAAACAATCCCAGACGTCTGGTCCGACGTCTGGGCCACCTCCCAGACGTCTTAAAAGACGTCTGGGGCACGCGTTCATTACAAATTATGTCGAAAGTTTATTAGCAGACAATTTTTTAGGTGGCTCCCTAACCTCTTGCTTACCATTAAAGGATGCCAATTGTCCTCAATACTTATGATTCATAGGAAGAAATTGTGTATGGCCCATGTAGACATTTTTTCGACTATAGTGAAGATATATTGAGTTAGTGTCCTTATTGCATGAAGGACATGCCATGTCTCCTTTTGTTACCCATCCATAGATATCACCGTAAGTAGGAAAATCATTAATGGTCCATAAAAGTGCAGCACGTAACTGGAATAACTCTTTCTTAGAGACATCAAAAGTTGAAACCCCAAGCCATAACTCCTGGAGCTCAATTAAAGGTTGCAAAAAGACATCTATATGAGCTTTTGGACCAGATTTACTAGGAATCAGTGTTTACAATATGAAATTTGGTTGTTTCATGCATAACCATGGAGGCAAATTATACGGTATCAAAATAACAGGCCATATGCTATATTAAGATGACATAATTCCAAAAGGATTAAAACCATCAGTTGCTAGACCAAGTCCAATATTTCAAGGATCTGGTGAGAAATCTAGATGTTTGCTATCAAAGGTTTTCCATATTGGGGAATCTGCTGGTTGTCTCATAATACCATCATTTGAGCTATCTTCAGCATGCCATCTCATCAGAGAAGAAGTTTTCAATGACATAAACAACTTCTGCAATCTAAGATTCAATGGAAAATACTACATAACCTGGGCAAGTATTTTCTTACCTTATTTACGATTTGCATTTTCCTCCGATTTATTACCACTTTCCCTCCATCTAGAAGCATCACATACTTTACAGCTGACATCATTTGCATTATCTTTCCAATATAACATTCATTTGTTAGGATAAATATCTATTTTCTTGTAGTTTAGCCCAAGTGTAGATATTATCTTCTTAGCTTCATAAAGGGACGCTGGAAGTGTTTCTCCTTCTGGAAATGCTTGTTTTAGCAATTCTAATAAGATAGTGAAAGATTTATTTGTCCAACCTCCAAGGCATTTTATGTGAAATAAGTGGACAATAAATGACAACTTACTGAACTTTTTACATCCAGGGTACAATTCTTCTTCTATGTTCTTAAGCAAGTTAAAGAATTCATTTGTTTTCTCATCAACACCACTTGAAGACCCATATTCCATGTGATTTGTGTCATTATGTAAATTTTGGAAGCCAAAAGTATCATATATCAAGTCATTTATTTGATCATGGTCTTCATCTTCACTACTTTCAGCATTACTTCCATTGGCATCTATGGGTACTTCCCCATGAAAAATCCATTGAACTTATCCTTGTAAAAAGCCATTGCAAATTAAATGCTCTAATACCACATTCCTATTTGCATGACATAGGTTAACACATGCTCTACAAGGGCAAAGATTGGTGCCATCTTTTGGTTCTTTCTTAAAAGCAAATTCAATGAATTGGATAACACCTATCAAATATTTAGTACTTG
The DNA here is from genome assembly GCA_037157565.1 of Thalassia testudinum. NCBI lineage: Eukaryota > Viridiplantae > Streptophyta > Magnoliopsida > Alismatales > Hydrocharitaceae > Thalassia > Thalassia testudinum. The sequence goes on from JAZHRO010000080.1 coordinate 5,593,635, forward strand.
TTCGATCTTCTTCAAGGATCCAACTTCTATCCATTGTTTAACTCTCAACCGAGTAATGAATACCTGAGGAAGTATTTTCCAAAGAGATTTTAAATAAGCTTCATCAATAATTATAATGAAGTAAATCTTTTAACGTAACCTAAAATTTATGGTAAACCACCCATAAGTTGGAAAGAAATATAGGGATGATATGTGTATTTTGATGAAGATTTTTAATTGATAGCCCAACCTTGAAGATTTGATCACGATGTTATTTGTTACATGCAACCAATGCTTGGAGAAATTTCGACAGCATCTCTCTACACTTCTCCAGTATACCCCCCAAGACTAACCTTAACTATATTCTCAATAGCACCTAATTAAGGCCGCATTTGGAACGTAGCTAAAATTAGTTGCTATACTAAAATAGAGTAGGAAGATGATGCCAAAATTTCACCAATCACTGTCTACATGTAACAAATAACACCTCAGTTGTGATCAAATCTTCAAAGACCCCCTTTAGTTTGGAACTTCTCCGAATTAAGGACGATCAAGACTTATGGTATGTTATAAAGGCAATGTATCATGCATATATGTGAGGTATACATACACTAACACATTGTCCGTATAACATAATCATAAGTCTCAAATGGGCGAGTATTTTGACACATTTATATCCCCCCACAACCTATACCCTAGGCATTAGAGCTCCTATTGTTTGTCATTAAGTGCATCTTAATTTATGCAAGTGTGCGTAACTAAATGATATAATACAAAAAACTAATAATCAAAAATTTTAGTTTTAAATCAAATTTTTGTAACTAAATTTCATCCCAAAAATCCTTAAACACTAACCCAAAACCACTAAACCCTAAACTTAAAACTTAAACTCAAAACCCTAAACTCAAAACCTAAACTCAAAACCCAAAATCGTAAACTCTAAACTCAAAACCCTAAATCCAAACCCAAAACCCTAATTCCAAAACTCTAAACTCAAAACCCTAAAACCTAAACCCAAAACCCAAGACCTTAAACTCAAAACCCTAAAACTTAAACCCAAAACTGAAGACCGTAAACTCCAAACGCAAGACCCTAAAACACAATACCCTAAAGTCTAAACTGAAACCTTGAAAACCCAATATCCTAAACTCTAAACTCTAAATCCAAAACCCATAAATTGAAAACATAATACCTGAAGCAAAAAGCCAAAATGCTAAACTTCAAATCATAAATGCTAAATCATGATATATGTAGCACACCCCACATTTAACTTCAATAACAAAAATAATCAAACGTGTAACATTTGACATCACAATCACATCACAAATTTAATCAAATGAAATTTAATTCAAATTGCATAATATTCACTTATATTCACATTTCCATGCAAACTAACTTACATTCAATTATTTTAATTTCTTGAAATTAATTCAATAACCATTTACATGCAAATTTATATTACAAATAAACATGTAAATAATCTAACATGTTAATTTCATCTAACATGCAACTTTAATTTAATCTAACATGTAAATTTATATTACATGAGCATTTAATTTAACATGTAAATTGAATCTAATAATTAAAAGGCAAGTATATTAGCACTAAAATACACATTTAATTTCAAAAAAAAAAAAAAGAGGGGGGTTCTATGAGGGGAGGGTAGGGAGGGGGGAGGGGGGGGAAAGGGAGGATGGGTCAAGGGGAGGAGGGAAGGTGGCAGGGGCACAGGGCAGGGAGGGGGAGGGGGGTAGGGGGAGAAAGGGAGGATGGGTCAAGGGGGAGGAGGGAGGTGGCAGGGGCACAGGGCAGGGAGGAGGAGGTGGTAGGGGGAGAAAAGGAGGATGGGTCAAGGGGAGGAGGGAGGTGGCAGGGGCATAGGGCAGGGAGGGGGAGGAAGGGAGAATAGGTCAGGGAGAGGAGGGGAACAGCAAGGGCAGAGTGTAGGGAGGGGGGAGGGTGCAGGGATAGGAGAGGAGGATGCGGCAACGAGAGGAGGTGGGACGGCAAGGGAAGTGGGTAGGGGGAGGAGGGGATGAGGTGGTTCAGGATTGTAGTTTGAAACGACATCAATAGGGAGACAACGAGATTGAGTGAGGTCACTAGGAAGGAGGCAAGGTCAAGAAGGGAAGAAAGCGAGAGAGATAGACAAAGATCGATACCTTGGGAAGATGGTGGAGCAGAGGATGTGAGAGACGATGGTGGAGCAGAGGATGCAATCGGAGACTATGCCAGTGATCGAAACGAGAGAGCAAACTAGAGGATCGCACGGTTAAATGCGACGGCTAAACAAGAGGATCAAAGAGGCAAGGGCTAAAGATGATAGGCGAGGGCTCCTCAGCGAGGGTTGAAGAGGAGAGGTGCGGGAGTTCGTGCTTGAGTTTTGAGTGAAGAAAAGTCTTTAATTCTTTTTCCCCCTTAAATCAAGGTATTTTTTTGTCTTATAAAATAAATATTTTTGATTGTTTACTGAACACACATATTTACTTTTAAAAAATTCACTTTTTTACCCCTAAATTATGTTTGGAAATAATAATAATAATATGTATACGTGACATATATAAAGTTGTGAGATTTGTAATATTAATTAGACTCATGTGATGCATTTGGGAGAGAGGATATTATTAGATGTTTCAAAATAATAGATGTCAAAATATTTGCTCTAATATTTTTCATAAAAAATGAACACTTTTATGAAAGCACATTTTAAATTATATCTTGATGTATTAATTAATATTTTTTCCAACATTGTACACATTGCTCTGATACCCACTTACATATATCTTAAATAAATGAAATCAAAAGTTTTGTTTTTTGTTTGAAGGGATAAGTTTCAATTTACCTTTTTCCTTATGTTATTAAAAAAATGTTGAAGATGAAATAGTGGCCTTATTTCATGTACACCAATTTGTCCTTCGAGAAAGATATTATATAGGCATAAGTAAAAATTTCTACTAAACCAAAGACTATAGTGGCAAATTTATTAGCCACTAATGCTAATTGTCCTTTTACAAAAGTGTTATAGTAGCATAAGTAACAATTGCCACTAAATCAACGATTATAGTGGCAAATATATTTGCCACTAATGGTAATTGTCATTTGATAAAAATATTATAGTGGCATAAATAATAATTACCACTAAATCAAAGTCAATAGTGGCAAATATAATTACCACTAATACCTGCTTGAGAAAATGTTATAGTGGCAAATACAAAAAATTTGCAACTAAATCTAAGCAATTAGTGGCAAATGTATTATATGCCACTAACTAATTTGCCATTAAAGGCCATTTTTTTTGTAGTGATTCACTAGGCACCTATGGTGTGTTTGTGGTGATAATGGGGAAACTGTAGGTCGCTAGGTTAAGGATCTACCTAGGTGGGCGCACTTGTGAGTGGAGTGTGTATGTGAAGTGAGTAAAGATAGCGAAGTGAAGTCACTAGACATGTGACTAAATTAGTGAGTGAGTGAAGTCAAAGGTGAGTGGTACAGTGACATCAAGAGTGAATGTGGTGGTAATGGTGGATAAGTGAAAAGGGTGGTGTTTATGATGTGGCATGGAGATAGTAATAGTGGTGCTACTGAGGGCGTTTGAGTGAGTGTGTGTGTGAGCAAAAGGAGATTAAATAAAAAGCAAGATAGCAATGGAAATAAAAGAGAGCTTGAAAGAAATGTTATCTACTAAAAGATAGGCATGCAATAAGATAAAAATTGCAAGGAGTAGAAAACTATCTAGTGCTTGGAAATTAAATCTAACTACCAACAAAGAAAAAAGAAGAAAGTGGTAGAGGATGGGTGTCCTCCCAATATGAGGTTGATGATAACATCATCATCAGCCATATTTAGCTTTAATTAGTCATAATCAATTAATAAATGCTCCTACATAACTATCAAAGAGCCATAATTCAGTCCATATTCATTCTTAGAGAAATGCATTAAATCAGGGTAAAATCTGTAGTTTTAACATATCATAAATACAGAGCAATCACGGGGAATTCCAGGAGTTAATTAAGGGTCAAATGGTCATTAATGACTAACAAGAGGGTTCATGCAGACGGAAATGGGTTTTCGTACATTTCAAGAATTAATGGACATCTAAAACCCTAATTTCAGATCTTCTTGATTAACTGAGATTATGTTCAAGATGACATTCATCTAAACCTTCTAAAAATTATATAAAAATATTCTATAAGGTTTGGTACCTTTGATTTGACCATTGGAACCCATTTTGACCTAAAATAGTCTTAGATAGACAGTTACCCTAATTTAGGTTTGTATGTAAATTACCCAATCAAACTTGGTCAAAACTTAAATTTTACTTTCACCATTAGATTCCTTGGGTCCAAATTAGGTTTGTATAAAAATTTGGGTCCAATCGGAGATCATCTTGACCTAGCTTACAATTCAGTTCAGTCTGATTCTTTTTCTCACACATGCACCCTTAGCTTTTTGAACTCCTTGCAAATAGGTCCGTGAGTTTGTCATCATCTTCATAAATAAGTCCCTCCACCATTATCATGGAGGAAATCCTACTCCGACGACCTTCAATCAGAGATTTCTCTTTGATTTCTTGACGAATCTCTCCCAAAATAGAAAAGGAGATCCCTGATGAATTCCTCTTCCATTTGAGCCATGTGTTGGGCTCTAAATCCTACTCAAAACCTAATGCGAACCTTTCAAAGGTTTGAGTCTCCTTGTCATGCAAGAACCACGTGCTTCCAAGCTTGGAAAGCTCCAATGAAGCCTATAAAAGGTTCCCTGAGGTCAAGCTGAAGTCCTTAGCTTGGTTTAGAGGCCGAATACCCCCTCTTCTCCTCTCCCTGACCTCCTTCTCAACCAAACTCCGCTGATCCCTCCGACCACCTTCCTCTTCCACCCTCACAGACAATAGCGGGTGGATCCTTCTTCCACATATTCTTTCGCATCTCACAATACCGGTAGAAGTCATCTATCTCGTCTTCCTCGCCGCTCCTTCACCACCGGAGACTTCATCTTCTTCGTCGTCGACCTGACACAACCAACACGGATCCTCCCCTTTCATCCATTTAGATTAGGTTAATTAGGTTTATCTCCTCCCCTACTTCCTATTTATCCCTTTTAATCTTAGTTTCAACCGTCGATGCCACAGCCTTCCACCTTCGTTCCCATCTCCGGCCATACCTTCGACGAGGTCTTCTGCATGCTACACAACTCCAAACACCTTGCCACCAACTCCAAAAGCTCCGCTGTTCCTCCACGTTCAAAATCCCTCTCCTATTTCACCCTATCGCCCCCTCCAAAGCTCCACCGAACAAACCCACTTTCGTTCATCTCCTTCACCTTCGTCCGACCACCTCACGCCCTCTCACACCACAAGACCACCACCCACACATTCACCGTGGTCCTGCGAAGGTTCTGAGCAAGTTTCATTGGGTCGTGAGGCCGTATTTATGCTTTTCTGGCCTTCGTTGCCTCCGCCACTGTAGCCATCATCTTCTCCAGTTCCAGTTGTTGCTCTTCGGCCTTGTTCTTCGCAACTATTACTCCCAGGCACTACGGATTTGCCCCAGGAGTCTTCCTAGGCAGTCAATTGAAGGAAGCAACAAGGGATTCACTCCAATTGCTCGTAGGCAACTCACTGCAGACATGCTGAGAAAGAAGATGTGGGATTAGTCCCACCTTGGAAGCACATGAGCCACTGCAATGAAATATATTGATTTTATGCCAAGGCCTTATCACCTTGACACACAGGGGGTGAGGTCCCCCACATGCATAGCCCTCGCACCCTCATCCATGCCCACATGCATGTGGGCATGGACCTCTGACTGTATACCCGAATACCTAATTTCCCTGGTTCTGAGAGAAGGAATTTGTGAGGACGGGGGTTTTGCTCTCTGAGGCATGACCCTGTGCAACACTTAGTCTCTGAGAAGAAAGGAGGCATTGGCTAAAAGAAGAAGGAGAAAAGAAGAAGAAGAATCAAAAGAGAAGATGAAAAGAAGAAAAAGGCTTTTTGAGAGCCTTGAGCTGTGAAGGTTAAGTCGTCTAATTTGCATAGGCAACGTATGATTTGGGTTTGATGCTGGTATTATTGGAACATTTAAGTACCTAAGTTGTATGGTTGAAAATAATGTACCATTATTTGAGTAATTAATATATATGTGCTTAAACTAATAATTGGTCATTTAAATCACCATTATTTTGTCTTAGATATCTTGTTGTCCTCTTAAACTCTTAAAGTACTCATGTTTATCATTGAATATCTAATTTGAATAATTATTATGCATTGAATATCATTATTGTGCTTAAATTCCTGTGCTCATTTATATATTCATCTTGATTAACGTGTGAATTACAATACTTGCTCTTTGTGTTCAACCTCAGACTTCATTTCTTGATTTTGAGTTTATAAATTGTATTTGCTGATCAATCTATTTAGGAGACTTTGCTACAATGAAATGACTTTAAACCTCCTAACTGGCCCTATCAACAGAGGTGCTAGACCTATTAGGAGGGGAAGGGATCCATAGAAATTCCTACCCTTCCTTACCTAGAGCACAATCACCAATGACCAAGGGGGTGCAAGTTAGCCTTTGGCCATGGGATAATAGAGCACTTGAGAGAGTAGAGAGCTTATGATGGCTTGAGAGGAAGAGAATTGAGGGGGGTGATGGGGGGGGTGCCTATGATGGGGTCTCTCTTTATAGAGAAGGCTCCAAGGGTGTTGGAAATGAGGTATAAGCTAAGAGCTAGGTTAAGGGTACAACTTAACGGGATAGAAAGTTCTTGTGTGGTGTACACATTAAGGTAAGGGAGAAAGTCAAGGTGAGTCAAAGAGAGGTGGATAGGGATGGGCTGGCATGGAGATAAGGTGGTATTAGTGGGGATGGTTTGGGTGGTGTTTAGGGTGGATTAAGGTGTCATGAAGGTTAAGTGGAATTAGGCTAGATGGAGGTGATTAAGGTATAGTGGGCTTGAGTGGTGTGTGGGCTTCATGTAGGCATATGTGGCCTAGGAAATAAAAATAAAAGAAATTAAAACACATAATGGTTTTCCTAGGCCCACATTCTAATGTGACAAATTTAATAAAAAATGTAGAATCTGTATGGTGTGTGATAAGTGCAATTTATGTATTCATGTGTCCAATTGTGTGTGTAGAGTGATTATGTGAACATGAATTTGTGTGCCTATAGTGTGTGCACATGAGTGTATGCATGTTTCAATATGTGTGCATGGGTGTGTGTGTTTGGATGTGAAGTATGGCCTTGCATGGGTTTGCATGGCCTTGTATTGATGGGGCCATGCTTGCCCTGATGTTGCATGAGCTTGTCTTGACTCGCATAGCTTTGTCTCCCTCTCTCCTATTCATCTAATTTCTAGCTCTCCTCTCTGTTTCCTGTATGCAGGAATTGTGCTTTTTTGAATTTCTTCTTGCATTTCTTTAATTTAGTCCAATTGTAGTCTACTTTCATGGTCCTATGCACATGAAATGACAATATTACTTATAGGGCCATAAAATAGGTAAATTAGGTAAAGAATATACAAGAAATGCTAATGCATGGAATGGATGCTTTACTTAAAATGTAAGATTGGTTATTAGCTTAATTTAGTCAGTTTAGGTCTTGTGATTGTTGTGTAATAATATCCCCATGCCTAAACCTTGCTAGTCCTTAGCAAGTGAATGCATGATTTTCTAAACCCTAATTATTTTCATTTCCTTTTTCTTTGGCTTTATTGCAATATACTGAGTTGAGGATCAGACCTTTTAAATACCAATTGTCACCATCCCTAGGAACTAATACTTAAGACCTTGTTGTTTGTCGAAAGCGAGATCAAGTTTAAAATAATTGCATCGTACTATAGCCAAAATCGCTTTGCAAATAAATAAAGTTTATTACTCGAAAAATATAAATCCGAGGTCGAACACAAAGAGCAAATTGGGATTTAAAAACCAAGAGTACAACTTTCAAATTTATAATATGCAATGACTAGTCAAAGTTATGAAGCAAGAAAAATGATATCAAGGTATGTAGAAGCTCAAAATAAAAGATGGATGTCTGATGTGAAAATCAGACGTCTTAAGTGCTCAATGCTACAGTGCTTCTTTAATTTCTCTTCTTATTCTCTGTCTTTAGCTTCTTCTTTCTTCTTCTGTCTTCTTCATCTTTCTCTGTCTCTTCTTCTTCTTCTCTTTCTGACTTCAACCTTGCTCTTCTCTTCAGCCGAGCCTTCTCTTCCTTAGCTGCTCAGATTTCTACCCTTCTCCTTCTTCTTCCCTTGGCTTCTACTCCGACTTCCTTTCCTTAGCTTCCTCTTCAACCTTCTTCTTCTTCTCCTGTAGCTTCACCCTTACCTTTTCTTTTCTTTTCCCTGAGAGCAAAACCTACCTCCTACCCTCCCCGTGAATTCTCTTGTTTCTTCTCTCTTAGGCTCGCTCTCCCAAAGCCTTCTCGGGTTAATGGGTCGGGTTAGCGTGCCCGGGACCAGGCCCATCGGCGTGCGGTGGTGGGCAAGGAGTGCGTAGGTAGTCGGGTCAATAACTAGGTCCACGGAGCGTGGGGTCCCGGACGAGGCGAGTAGGATGAGTGGGACCTCACCCCGTGTCAGGAGGCAATAAGCCCCTGGTACTTTTTCCACTTATAGCACTCCGCCCGCTTCAAAACTTTCGAGGTGGGACTAAATGTCGCACCTTCTTCTCGCGCGCACCCGCAGTAGGGTGTTCACAAATCGTAGAGGCTCACTGGGCTTGGACTCCAATAACAGGCTGGAAACATTTGCAAAGGAAGCTTGCACGTCTAGGAACCTGGAGCGTGATGCCTGGGGCCTGGAATGAAGCCTGCAAGCTTCTTTGAGCTTGCTGCAATGGCATCGAAGCACCTGTACTGTCTACAAGAAAAATGATTTTACGGCCTCATCAAATCACACAGGTAGCTTCACCGTGACACGGTGAAGGTGTCTCGGTGGTTGGCTTGGCGTGGGGTGACCTGGGCGTGCGTGCCTAGGTCACCCTATGGCTGTGAATATGGGTGTGTTTGGGGGATGTGTTGGGAGCGTGTGGTGGTGAATGGGAAGAGGGATGATGATCAGTGAGACGTGGCGGAGCTTTTGAGGTGGCTGGCGAGGTGGATGGGTGCGTGGAATGGCTGGAGCACCTCGCCGGTGGTCTGCTGGAGGTGGAGAAGATGAAGATGGTGTGTGAATGTCGGGGCATGATAACAGAAAATAAATAAGGGAAAATAAAGAGCAGAGGGAGTAGACTTATCTGAGAGGGAGTAGACGAAGGGGGGAGCAGAGAAGGTGGATGGCTCGTATGTGTCATCGCTGGAGATGAAGGCCAGTGAGAGAGGGACGGCGATGACAAGAGGGAGGCAGGCACGTGCGAAGGTGTGGCGCGATGCTAGCGAAGGAGTCAAAGGCAACTCTGCCACTGGTATTCTGGCAGAGAAACGAGAGGAGGAGATTGGAGTCATCGAAGCTTGCTGGGAACTTGGCCGGAGGAGAAGAGAGGAAGATTGGGGGTTTTCTCAGGCCAAATCAAGCTTGAGAGGAGAGGAAGGATCTAGGGGCCTTTTTATGGCTCCTGGTAGAGGGCCTTGTGTTTGGAAGGAAAGCTTCCAAGCACGGCAACTTTGCCAGACTTGGAAGGTCAGAAAAGACCCAAATCCCTCATGCGTTCGCATGAGAGATTGGGTGGAAATTGAACTCCAAATTGGGTTCACATGAACGGGAATTCCTCAGAGAATCTCCCTTTTAAATTTGAGAGGTATTCTCAGAGGAATCAGGGAGTTGTCTCCCATGAATCCTTGCTAGAGTAGGATTTCCTCCGCTATAATGGTAGAGGGACCTAATTGCAAAGAACGATGAGGAAGCTAGGGGGTGTCTGCAAGAGTTTTCAAAAGTTAGGGGCATAATTGTAATTGGGATGGACTGATTTGCAAAGTAGGTCAAGGTGAACTCCCCTTAGGTCCAAATTTTGGTATAAACCTAATTTGGACCTAAGGAATCCAATGGTAAGGTTGGATTTTGGGTTTGACCACGTTTGACTGGTCAATTTCCACAAAAACCCAATTTAGGGCAACCATTTGACTTAGACCCCTATTTAGGTCAAAATAGGTTCTAAAAGCCAAATTGAAGGTTATAAACCATAGAGGATATTTTTCTATGAATTTTAGAGGGTTTAGGTGAATTTTATCCTAATCAAAGCCTTGTTAAATTTAGTAGGTCTGTTTTAGGGTTAGAAGAAGTCATTTAATTCCTAGATTTCACATGAACCCTTTTCTGTTTGAACCAACCCACTTTTTATCTTGTTAAGACCATTTAACCTATGTTTTGCCCCTAAGAAATCCTGTTGTTTTACTGCAATGGTAAAATTGCAGTTTACCCATTGTTTCTTACTTTTCTTTCAGGAGGGTTTTCCCTTGAGTTAGGTCCTCCAGTTGGTTATGTAGGAGCTTTTGTTCTCTTTTCTAGGTCAAAATGAGCTAGTTAGGGCTCATGATGGTGTTCCGATCATACCCCCATGCCTAGCTTTTGCTAGTCCCTTAGCAAAATTTTAAAGTTTTAACTTCTGTTATAGACCATGAGTTCCTTTCACATATTATGAAGAGTGCTTTTTCTTTTTCTTTTTGATTAGGTTAGAATGGCAACAGTAGGCCTAGAGGTACCCAAGTACCAACCAAGATGTGGACCTGACCAGCTCTAGCCTCGGCCCTCCGCGAAGGTTTTTAAGGCCCGCAGGAACTATCCTAAGGTTCATTGGACTCCGCGGTTAAATCACCTGTGCTTGAGACTTATTTTAGCCTTGGTTCAGTTTACAGTGCATTTTTTGTAAGAGAGAGATAGAGGATTTATTTGTTTAGAGAGTTTTCTCTCTCTTTTCTTTTTATTTCTAACTTCAGATTGGATTCTCAACACGCTCTGTATCGGATTCCTCGTCCCCATCATCAATCCTCAAAAGGTCCCTGACAATCGATGCTTTGTGATAGCACTGCCCATGGAAACCCCCAGAACCTTGGCTTTTGAGATTTCAAGATAATCCTACCCATGGCGTTCTGTAGCTAAATCCAGATCCTGGCAATCGACATTTCATGATAATGCCGCCCATGGCATCTGAACCAGCATGGTACTTGCGTGCCCCCAGTAGGATATGTAAATATCCTAGGAGACAAGCACCAAGGAGACAATATTTTATTACGCATCTTCGAGGAGAATTTCCCACCTCTCCCCATCGGGAACTCGTCTAAATCAACTTGTGTTGATCGGCTGCTCCTAATCTAGACAACTTTTTTCAAAACATTTAAATGCTTTTGTGTGATTTTGATAGTTATGCGCATTGAACCACACTATGTGTGGATTGGGGTGCTTAGGTTATCGATTCCCGCAAACCAAAGGTCAGTTAATGAGGCTGAATACTCCCTAAGCCTTAGACATAATACTTAAGCTTCGCATTTTCCCCAACCTCTTGAGGATTATCCAGATCTTAGCGGATACTTGAATTTCTAAGCCTAAGAGTCTAGCCCAAAAGGCCTAAGATTAGCATTCCTACTAATCTCTTTTTGTGTCTCATTAGCACCTTTTCCTTCATTTTTCTTTTCCTTGGTGTGGTATAGAACTTCGGTTAATCTCTTAATTTCTTACTAATGACTATCTCTTTTTTCTTTTTCATTTTGTGCTAGTTTTTTGAAATTTTGCTCTTTTCCTCCTCATTTTCTCCTCATGATTTGTATGGCCTCAAAATTTTCTCTCCCCTCAGTTTCTTTGTTCTTTCTCAAGATTTTTTTCATTTTTTTGGTGTTTTTTGTGATATGTGATTTTTTGTTGAAACCTTTTCTTGTGAGATGAGTTTTCATGAAGTTTTACACTTTCATACTGATGTAAACACATTTACACTACTTAAAATGTCTATTTATGCATGTTCTTAAGCATAGGATTGCATTTCATGATATAAATATTGCATAACATGCATCATCTCGCACTTAGAGTAGTTTGAATAAAATGGAGGTTAATTGTCTCCTTTTATGTGCTTGGACAGGGCAAACATTTTATCGGGGCCTCGGATTAAAGATCCAACCGTATGGATATGATCAGGGCGACGATTGGAGTTCAACGACTCCAAGATCACCCTAATCAGGCATCCATAGCATCAGATAGAGACTAGGGAACCCTAGAAGATCAAGGGCCAGGATGGTGTAAATCCGCACTTCAGATGACAAATCCGACCGCACGACTGAATTCGGATCGACGATCGCAACCCAACGACATAAAAATTGAGTCAATCCGACATCCGTGGCACCATCTACAACTTCCAGAAGATGGATGGCCAAGATGGCGCCACGTGGCACCATCTCAGCCGCCCAAACAGCCCTTGGCATTTTGTGAAGGCCCCCGCCCGATCGCTCTCCGCCATCAGATGGAGATCCAACGGCTGTGGCCGCCCGGCGCTTAAAACAAGCGCTCGACCATCCGCGCCCCGCAGCGCAGCGGTCGAGCACGCTTACGCAAGCGCGGGGCGCGGGTTCGAGCTGCGGCGAGGGGATTGGAGGCACGAGTAATTGAGGCGCGTGGAGCGTCGGATGGAGATCGTGCGGTCGCGGGCACCCGATAGTGCTGACACGCGATTAGACACCCCGCGTAACGCGCGATCGCACGTGCAGGCGGGCGGGTTGCAGTGGGCGCGGACGCGTTTTAAGCCGTCCGATCTTGCGATCGGACGACTGAAAAGCACTGGACGTGCGCGAGCATTGAGGAGCGGGCAGCCGAGGAGGCGCGCGTGGGCGCGGCGGCGACGGCCACGTCGGGGCTTTAGTGACGGATTTATCCGTCACTAAAGACCCCTTATTTATTATTTTGAAGATGTAATGTCCATTTTGCCCCCACTCCTTGCAACTATAAAAGGAGACCCCCTCCATACGAAATTCTCATCCCTTCTTTCTCCTCTCTACCCCTCCAAAGCTCAAGAGAAGCTTGTCCCACACCCGGGATGCTTCTCGCGAGATAAAGTCCAATTTTCGTTCCCCTTCGGAAGTGGATCCCGCGATGACGACGACGTGCTACTTCGTTCCCGTTCTTCTGATTCGTCCCCTTTCGTCCCGCTTCGTTCTCCTTCGTCCAGGTGTCGTCCCATCCAGCTCGTCCTCCAAGCAACCGTCGAGGAGGATTTCTCTCTCCCTATTCTTTTTACCGCTTTCTGGTATAGATTTACTGCTTTCTAGATTAATTTACTCGTCCTCTAAGCAATCGTCGAGGAGGACATTTCTCTCTCCATTCTTTTAATGCTTTCTAGAGTAAATTTATCGCTTTCTAGAGTAATTGTTTTATGCTTTCTGGCTGTAATGAACAATCTCTTCAATACAAAAATTCCTTGTTTATTCTACATCTCATTTTGATTTCTCTGTGTAATATTCTCTTTCTCTCTTACTCTCTCTCTCTCTTCTATTTATTGTAAATAATTAGATGGTTCTAAATTGAATTATTCTGTAACAAATAAAAAGAAACGCGTAGTTTTTAAATCAAACATCCACCTCCCTGTGTGCGACTCGGAATTTTAATTTCGGTATAAATTTTATTTGTTGAACACGAATTCTTTGCTTTCGAACTACAACGACAGGTTTTCCAAAACCAATCTCGTTAACGTAGGTTCGTACACGTTCAACACATACCCCCCTATGCCTACGATTTGCAATGTCCCAATTGTAAATTAGGTGGGTTCGAATTCAGCTTAATTCATTCATTAGAACTGGTGTTGGGTGGGCGAATAGGTCAGGTGATTGTTGCGAACGATTTTTAGACTCAGGTATGGGTACCTGAGGTGGGGTCGGCTATTTTAATGGATGAACCCTAAAGTGCAATATGAATTTAGCATAGGAATGTCAAGAAAGGTTTCGGGTTTTTCAAGAATGATAGGTTGCCTCCTATTAAGCGCTGAGTTTTACACCATCAGCTGGATGCAATGAGCTCAGGGAGAATGTAGTGTAAAGGATATCTCAGCCAAATTTGTATCGGTCACGTCAATGAATGGTTTAAGTCTCTGTCCATTCACGATGAAGGGTTCGGAATCGTGGCTGAGTGGGCTGATCTCAATGGTTCCATTTCCAAAGATTCATCGGACTAGGTAGGGTCCGATCCATTTTGATCGTAGTTTTCCTGGGAACAATTTAAGTTTGGCATCAAGGAGTAGGACCTTTTGACCAGGATGGAAGATCTTTCTAGATATGTGTTTGTCATGAAAGGCCTTAACCTACTCTTTGTAAATTCATGAGTTCTCATATGCGTCGTGGCGTAATTCATCGATCTCACTCATTTGAAGCTTTCTATGGGTTCCAGCCTTAGAAAGATCTAGGTTGCAGTTCCATACTGCCCAATAGGCTTTGTGCTCCAACTCGATGGGGAGGTGACATGCCTTCCAATACACTAATTTGAAGGGAGACATACCTAATTAGGTTTTATGGGCGGTCCTATAAGCCCACAAAGCTTCTGGAAGCCGGGATGACCAGTCCTTCCTGTCAGGTCAAACAATAACCTGGAGGATTTTCTTGATCTCCTGATTTGATAGCTCAGCTAGATCATTAGTTTTGGGGTGGTAAGGAGTAGAGATTCGGTGCGACACCCTGTATTTGGTCATCAGTGACCTGAACTGAGCGGTGGTGAAATGGGTCCCTCCGTCAGAAATTATAGCACGTGGAATCCCAAACTGCGAGAAGATGTTCTGATGAATGAATTTGATAACAACTTTATGATCATTGGTTCGGGTCGGAATGGCTTCGATCCATTTGGACACATAGTCAACAGTGAGTAAAATGTACTCGAAGTCGTCCGAGACAAGGAAGGGTCCCATGAAATCAATCCCCCAAATGTCAAAAATTTTGCATACCAACATCGGCTATAAAGGCATCATGTCACGATGGCTCATGTTGCCCAAGATCTAGCAACAAGTACATGCCTTATAGTGATTGTACGCGTCTTTGAAAATTGTGGGCCAATAGAAGCCGCACTGGAGGACTTTGGTACATTTTATGACCTGAAAAATGTCCACCGCACGCTTGGTCATCGCAGAAAGATAGTATGTCTTGGATTTCTGCTTCCATGATGCATCGTCGAATTATCTGATCAGCACCGATGCGGAAAAGATATGGGTCTTCTTAGAAGTAATACTTGGCATCGAAAAGCAATTTGTCCTTTTTGGCCTTCGGCCAATCGGACGAGATCTAATGTGATGACAGGTAGTTTACTATATCAGCAAACCATGGAAGCCTGTATTGATAGTCAGAAGGTGCTCATCAGGAAAATGTTCCGTGATGGGTCTGGAAGGGTCGATGATCTCAGAAGGAAGGCGGGATAAGTGATCAGCTGCCACGTTTTGTTTTCCCACTTTGTTGAGAATCTCGAGGTCAAATTCTTACAACAGTAAGATCTAGCGGATTAATCAAGGTTTCGCATCCTTCCTCGTAAGGAGATGCCTCACAACTGTGTGATCCGAGTAAATGATAACACGGGAACCCAGAAGATAAGATCTAAATTTTTCCAGGGCAAATACTACGGCTAGCAGCTGTTTCTCAGTAACTGTGTAGTTACGTTGAGCCTCGGTAAGTGTTTTGCTAGCGTAGTAGATGACCATGGGTTTCCCGTCAATATTCTACCCCAGTACCACTCCTACAGTGAAATCAGATGCATCGCACATGATCTCAAAGGGTTAAGACCAATCAGGGGACTGTAGGATCGGGGCTTGGGTAACTCGGTCACGAAGGATTTCAAATGCTTGAATACATTCCTTGGAGATTTCGAAAGGTACATCCTTAGAGAGTAGAGAGGTCAGGGGGCCTGTGATTTTTGAGAAATCAAGAATAAATCGATGGTAGAAATCGACGTGCCCTAGAAAAGATCGGATGTCCTTGATCGAGCTAGGCATCGGTAGTTTGGAAATCAAGTTCACCTTGGCTCGATCAACTTGGATGCCTTCTCCTGAAATAAGATGTCCCAGGATAATTCCTTCAGACACCATGAAATGGCTCTTTTCCCAGGAAAGAACCAGATTTACGTCAATGCATTGCCTGAGGATTTGGACCAAGTGCAGGAGGCATCGTCCAATGATGCTCCAAAAATTGAAGAGTCATCCATGAAGACTTCCAGATAATCACCTACCATATATGAGAATATGGCAAGCATGCACTGCTGAAAAGTTGTAGGTGCATTGCAGAGACCGAATGGCATCCTTCGGAATGCGTATGTCCCGAAGGTGCAGGTGAAAGTGGTATTTTCTTGGTCCTCAGGATGGATTGCCACCTGGTTATAATTAGAGTACCCATCCAAAAAGTAGAACCTATTTCCCACTAGTTTCTCGAGGATCTGATCAGTAAACGGTAGTGGGAAATTATCCTTCTTTATGGAGGAATTGAGTCTTCTGTAAGCAATGTAGACTCTCCACGAGTTAGCACACGGGTCGGTATGACTTCTCCAGTTTCAGTCGTGATAACGGTGAGTCCTACCTTCTTATGCACAACCTGGATTGGACTCACCCACCGACTGTTGGAGATCAGGTAGATGATCCCTTCATCTAACCACTTAATGATCTCCTTTTTCATGACCTCTTGTAGATTAGGATTCAAATGTCTCTGCATTTCCTGCGAAGGTCGTGTGCCCTCTTCGGTGTAGATATGGTGTGTGCAGTAAGAGGGGCTGATAGCAATCAAATCATCAAGAGTCCATCCGATGGCTCTACGATGTTGCTAGAGAACAGTAATCAGACGAGATTCCTGGTCAGGTGTGAGTCTGGAGTTGATAATCACAGGAAACGTTTGATTGGAACCCAACA
Organism: Thalassia testudinum; assembly: GCA_037157565.1. Taxonomy (NCBI): domain Eukaryota; kingdom Viridiplantae; phylum Streptophyta; class Magnoliopsida; order Alismatales; family Hydrocharitaceae; genus Thalassia; species Thalassia testudinum. The sequence goes on from JAZHRO010000080.1 coordinate 5,610,400, forward strand.
AGACATACTTTAGATGGTCGGGAAGAGGCTTGAGTTCTAGAATGGGGTTATCAGCAGCAGCGAGTGATTCAGGGTGTGTGTCAGGAGTAAGGGAAGGAGTTATGGGTGTGTCTATATCAGGGTTAGACTCCTCTGTTTGTGGGTTTTGATCTTCTTGTGGTTGATCGGGAGTAATCAGGTTGTCCTTGATGTATGGTTCATCAACCACAACCTTGATATCACATTTTTATTCTATAACACCAAAATTAATCCCTTGTGCCTTAAAGATGTCAATTTTCAGTGTTTCGTTCCCAAATTTCAGTTCTATTTATCCCTCCTCATAGTTTATTTTGGCCCTAGCAGTGGCTAGAAAGGGTCTCCCTGGTATAATCGATGTATCCCTTGGGTTTTTAGGTGCATCCATATCCAAGACTATAAAATCCACTGGGAAATAGAAATCCCGTACCCTAACGATGACATCCTCAAGTACTCCTTTAGGTGACTTAATGGATGGATTAACTAACTGCAATGTCACCTCTGTCGGTTTAAGCTCAGATTCTTCAAGGTGGTCAAGGAGGGATGTAGGTATTAGGTTTATGGAGGCACCTAAATCTAATAAGGCTCTATCGAATTAAGTATCACCAATGGTACATGAAATCAGGGGAGTACCTGGGCCTTTAGCCTTAGGTGGGAGTTTGCTCAAAATTACAGAGCTGGCTTGCTCTGACAGTACGATCGGACTCCCACTTTTGGTTCGTGGCTTACACTTGGGTGTACACATGTCTTTTATAAATCGTGCGTAAGCCAGTACATGGCAGATTTCATCCATCAAGGGGATGTTTATATGGACCTATTCAAAGAGCTTGACTAGATCCTCCTCAGGAGCCACAAGTTTGGTTATCCTCTTTCCCTTGGTCAAGGCCTTAGGAAATGGAACCTTTGTTGGTTCCTCTAGACTAGGTCTAGGTTCTTGATCTGGGATAGGGGTGTCCTAAATAACTATCCTAGGGCTTGGGTAACTACCAGGCTTAGAGTAGCTTGGATAAAGTGGGTCTTGAGTTGCTTTACCACTATGAGTTGTTACGAAATTTAGTCCTGCCTGGCTTTGGTTTGGGGTTTGGTAAATAGGTGGCTTCTATTGAAATCTCACATAAGATGTCGAAGCTTCCATCCTATCGGGTAATGGAATAGAAGGGGCCTGATAAATCATGTCAGCGTGGCCTGGATTTGGGTTCATAACGTGCCTCTAGGTCGGCACGTTATTTGGATTCTACAGAGGTTGTGAAGGGAGTGTGCCAGGATGGTGGGAATTCACCATCTGGGCGAGTTGATTGCGAACCTCTGTGATCTCATCCTTGTGTTATTTCTGTATTGCCGCATTCATCTTCTGAATGTCAGCCAGAGTCTGAAGGATAAGAGTCATTTGATCTGCTTGGTTTGGCCCAAATTGATAGGTGGGGTTGGGCCGAGGCTGAGGTGATTAATATGGACGAAGAGCTTGTGGACGAGGTTGATAAGGTGGTCTTTGATTCTGAGTATTTCCCACCCACAGGAAGTTGGGATGATTCTACCATCTAGGGTTATAGGTGTTGTAGAATGGGTCATTTTGGATGGCGTTGAGGTCCTCGCAGGTCTGAGGAACCTCAAGAAAATCAGAGTATGAGGGTTCAAAGTTCCCCCAACTAGAGTAGATTGGATCGGAGTTTCCTCCGGTCCTGGAGTCAGACGGGGGTGGATACGGGTCCATCCCCTGAGAAGATCGGTGATAAATGTTCTGCACAGTTTCCCTCCCAAGAGGTGGATGTGCAAACGGGTTTTGCACAGAGGTGGCTCGCTGTAGATGTCGAGTTAGCTCATCCACCTTCTCTATGATAGTGACCTTGTCGAACCGACTGGCCATCAGTTCCAAGTCGACGAATGTGAATAGGCCCCGCGTCTCATGTGCTCCCATAGGATTCGTCGATGCACGAGCATTTGTCCAGTCGAATAAGCCCATGGAGTCATTATTGATGGAGTTCTTGCACATATTCTCAAGAATCTCCCACACAGTGTCTTCATGTTGCCCCATGATATTCCCTCCGTAGGTTGCATTGACGAATAATCGAATGTCTTCACGGAGTCCCTGGTAAAAAGACTGGACTTGTTCCCATTTAGGAACTCCGTGGTGGGGGCACTTCCGCATGAGATCCAAGAATCGGTCCCATGCCTCATGAAGAGGTTCTCCAAATTGTTGAGTGAAGTGAGTGATCTGGTGGCGCAAGGCATTTGTCTGACCAACGGGAAAGAACTTTTTCAAAAATTTGGACTAGAGTTCAACCCACGTGTTGATCGGACACATCTGAGTCTGATACCAATGAGCTACCTTGTCCATGAGGGAGAAGGAAAACATCTTCATAAACAGAATATCCCGATTTTGTACATCTGACCCGAAGGTCTGGGCCAGATGTTTGAGTTGTTTGATGTGCTGGAAGGGATCCTTGGAGTTAAGCCCATGGAACTTTGGGATAGCATGAATCATGTTAGGCTTGAGTTCAGAATTAGGACCTCCAGCCAAGATTTGGACTCGAGTCTCGATTGCCACTGCAGCGGGATTATAGTGATCTCGCATCATAGGACGCTGCGGTGGGTTTACAAAGTTCGGGAATAGATCATTCAAGCATTGGAGTTGGTGTTCAAGGTTGTTCTCTTCTTCAATTGGTTGTGCCATGATGGAAGGAGAATTTGGTTCTAATGAATCAGAGGAGACGTCTATGTGGTGGGGTTGCTGTACAAACACGGATGTTGAGGCTTGGCCTCGGCGAGAGTGGATTTCTAAAGGAGGTCTTAAGGATGGTCTCAAGGACCTCCTACCAAACATGCACTGATAGATTGGACGAGATTAGAATGTGTCGTACCCAATCAAGACACCTAAAAAATTTGGATGACTATAGAGGTTCGGGAAGGATGATACCCCAAAGTCAAAAAGCCATGCACCTGAGAAATACCTGGGCAGCCAAAGAGGGAGAGTCCTGCAAAGACCCCTACATGGTAGAGCATCCCCACAAGTTGCAGGGTTTCCCCCACCGGACCTCTCTTGTCACTGAGATTCCAAGTAGACCAGAATGGGGACCTTGACCTCTTAAGTCTACCACTTTTAATTAAGATCAAAGGTGCTTAGGGTTCCACTTGAACTTTAGATATTTTGAGTGCAAAAGTGACCTAATTTCAAGGTTGGTTGACCCAAGGGGTCAACTTCACCTATTTGTCCTTTGAGAGCTTTAGGTCCTTTCTTTTAGGGTTCAAGTGAACTTAAGAGCTTGATTTTTAGGGTTTCTCTTGGATAAGTCTTTTCAATCAAGGCTTAGGCACACCTCTTTTTGGAGAATTGATTCTTGCTTAGAAAAGATGTGTCTCTAAAAACCCTAGATTGCAATCCTTAAGTTGGCTCTAATTGCTCCAATTTTGTTGCCACAAAAGATGGTATCTAGGGCTCAATCAAGAAGGTGATAGCCCTAGTTACCTTAAATGGATGCACAATTCAAATTGTGTTGAAATCAAAATCAGGCAACTTTGGTGGATTAACTAGATATAGAAAGCAACTAGCCCTAAATTGATTTTTTCTTTGTTTTTCCTTTTCAGAATTGAGGGGATTAAGAGAAAGGGCTAATGAGAAATTACCTACCCTTGGTGTGGTTGTTGTGCGACTATCTTATTTTGAATCTTCCTCCCTGAAACAATCACAACAAAAGAAATAGATCAAGTCAGCATGGAGTCAGAAGTTGTGTTCAAAATTTCTAAATTGCACCGTTGCTCCCCGACAATGGTGCCAAAATATCTATCAAAAGTGAGCTTGGGTTTAAAATAATTACGTCGTAGTATAGCCAAAATCACTTTGAAAATAAATAAAGTTTATTACTCGAAAAATATAAATTTGTGGTCGAATGCAGGGAGCAAATTGGGATTTAAAAACCAAGAATACAACTTTCAAATTTATAATATGCAATGGCTAATCAAAGTTATGAAGAAAGAAAAATGATTGACAGAAGCCGTTTTCGGGCGTTTTAAAGTCATCGGAAATCGTAGTATAATCTCGCAAAAATGTTCGTCAAAAAATGATTTTTTTTTGTAAAGATAACGAGACTTGAGTCCCGATCATTTGTCTCTAGGAGGCATTTATGCAAATCTGAAATCGATCTCTTTTTCACTCTACTTGCTTAAAATCGCATGGTGGTTTATGGTTATTACATATTTAAGCACGACATGCTTAATTGTAAGAATATCAGAAGTTAAAAGCAGGCAACTTTAATCACACCAAATATATTGCAATAAGCTCATGGTGATTCTCAACACGTAGACATATATATATAGAAAATTTTCTTTCATTCATTCAGGAAGGTGTTTGCAACATGGAACTAGAGGAAAGCTTAAAACATAAATCTAACTAACAGAAAACGATCGCATACAGGAATCTATAGGGGGATTTTGCATGCATCATTGGGGGAGAATAAAGAGCTACACTACTAAGAAGTAATAAAAGCATGTAAACTATGAAGAATTAAGCCACTAATCTAGCAAAAATAAGGGCATTCGGAGGTGGTCTCTGATGGCCTTTGAGTGGTTGACAGGAGGAGGGGTGGCCAATGGTGCATAGGCCAGCCCTTGAAGAAAGGTTGGAGATGTGATCCAGCATCCTGGCGTGGAGATGGTGGTAGCCATGATGAGCAATTCGTGGAGGTGGAGTGGAAGTGAATGTAGCTAACCTAAATGGAGGTGAATAAAGCCAAGAGATGGATGGGTGCAAATGGCCACCCCTTAAGTCTTTTTATAGACCTAAGGGAAGCTCTCTAGAGAAGTGTGGAACTCCATAGAGAGAACCCCATAAGTGGCTGGCCATGGTAGTTCTTAGATCCATAAAAAGTGGATCTAAGAATTGAATGGCTCTTGGTTGCTAATTTTGGCAACCAAGAGTGGCGCCACTTTGAAGAGAGTTCTAGAGAACTCTAGATTGTGTGGGAGTGCGTGAATAGGTGTGTGTGTGTGTGTGTGGTCATGCCTTAGGTGTCTAAGTGATATAGGTTAGGTCCTAAGGGGTTTAGGTTGGTGTAGAGCTTAAATTAGGGTTGTAAACCCTAATTGCTAAGGAGGAATTGTGATTAAACTTAACACAAGTTTAATTGAATGGGTGTGAACCTAATTGAGAGTGAAATGACCCAATTAGGTTGGGCTTAGGTCAATTGGACTCTCCCTGAGTCCAATTGGACTTGTGTGGGTTGAGATCTGAGCTCAATTGGACCCTATTAGTCTAATTGACTCGGCAATGGTAATTGACTATGATCTAAGTCAATTGGGTTTAGTGAGGACCTAATTAGGTCCTTAGGGAGGTCTAGAGGTGATGTACTAGTGTTAGGGTACCTTAATTTAGGTTCCTATGGGGTTGGAATTGGGTTTAGGGAGCTAGAGATCCAAGATCAAGGCTTGAATCTCAAAACAGGGACTGGAGAACAGTTCCAGACGTCTCATAAATGCGTCAAACGACTTATACTCAAAAATCGGAAGTCCAGACTTGTTGTCTGGATGTCTAATCTGAGTCAGGAAGTATTCAAGGTTCTATCTTGGGTATATTGTAGAAATTGGACGTCTGACCAAGTGTCTGGATGTCCAATAACACTACAGAAGTGGGTTTAAGGTGTGCGGGAGTTGGCTAAGGGTTTTGGACATCCTATAATTCATATGGACGTCTAGATAAGGGTTGGAATTAGGGTTTTAAGGTTTCCTTGGGTGCGGCGACTTAATCTAAGGGTGGCTAAGGCTTGGGGAAGTTTCTAGGCTATCCTAGGGCTAGGTTGGACCTAAGTTCTTCACATTTTACTGCTTTATTCCTACTTAATAGAGTAGCATACCTTAACTCCCTTACATTATTATCTACTACATCTACTCTAGGTCTTCTGCTTTAGCTCTATTGCAACACCCGTTATTCTTCTATTCTCCTGATCCAACTTCAGATCCAACTTATTACCTGTAATTGACATAATGCACCTAATCAGCACATTATAGCATTATTTTATGCAAAGCTAAAAGAAAGCGGTAAAGATGCAAATAATGCTTATGCATGCATGAACTACCCTAACTTATGTTAAGTCCTAGCCTAATTTAAGTCAATTAAGACCTATGATTGCTGCGCAATCAATGATATCAAGGTATGTAGAAGCTCAAAATAAAAGATGGACGTCTGATGTGAAAATCAAACATCTTAAGTGCTCAATGCTACAGTGCTTCTTTAATTTCTCTTCTTGTTCTCTGTCTTCAGCTTCTTTCTTCTTCTATCTTCTTCATCTTTCTATGGCTCTTCTTCTTCTTCTCTTTCTACCTTCAGCCTTGCTCTTCTCTTCAGCAGAGCCTTCTCTTCCTTAGCTGCTCAGATTTCTGCCCTTCTCCTTCTTCTTCCATTGGCTTCTACTGCGACTTCCTTTCCTTAGCTTCCTCTTCAGCCTTCTTCTTCTCCTGCAGCTTCACCCTTACTTTTTCTTTTCTTTTCCCTGAGAGCAAAACCCACCTCCTACCCTCCCCGTGAATTCTCTTCTTTCTTCTCTCTTAGGCTCGCTCTCCCAGAGCCTTCTCAGGTTAATGGGTCGAGTAAGCACGCCTGGGACCAGGCCCACCGGCGTGCGATCGTGGGCGAGGAGTGTACAGGTAGTCGGGTCGGTAACCAGGTCCATGGAGCGTGGGGTCATGAGCGAGGCGAGTGGGATGAGTGGGACCTCACCCCATGTCAGGAGGTGATAAGCCCCTGTCACTTTTTCCACTTATAGCACTCTTCCCACTTCAAAACTTTCGAGGTGGGACTAAATGTCCCACCTTCTTCTCGCGCACACCCGCAGCAGGGTGTTCACAAATCGCAAAGGCTGCAGGGGGCTTGGACTCCAATAGCAGGCTGGAAACATTCGTGAAGGAAGCCCGCAAGTCTGGGAACCTGGAGCGTGATGCCTGGGACCTAGAATGAAGCCTGCAAGCTTCTTCGAGCTTGCTCCAAAAAGGCATTGAAGCACCTGTACCTGTCGACAAGCAAAATGGCCTTGTGGCCTCATTAAATCACACAAGTAGCTTCGCCATGACTCAACGAAGGTGTCTCGGTGGTTGGCGTGGTGTGGGGCGGCCTGGGTGTGCGTGCCTAGGTCACCCTGTGGCTATGAAGGTGGGTGTGTTCAGGGGATGTGTTGGGAGCGTCTGGCAGTTAATGGGAAGAGGGATGATGGTCAGTGAGACATGGCGGCAGCGTGTGGCGCATATGTGCTATCGCCGGAGACGAAGGCCTAGTGAGAGAGGGACGGCGACGACGAGAGGGAGGCAGGCAAGTGCGCAGGTGTGGCACGACGCGGATGAAGGAAGCAAAGGCAACTCTGCCACTAGTATTGTGGCAGAGCGATGAGAGGAGGATATTGGAGTTGCCGGAGCTTGCTTGGAATTTGGTCGAAGGAGAAGAGAGGAAGATTGGGGGTTTTCTCAAGCCAAATCAAGCTTGAGAGGAGCGGAAGGATCTGGGGGCCTTTTTATAGCTCCTGGCAAAGGGCCTTGTGCTTGGAAGGCAGGCTTCCAAGCATGGAAACCTCACTAGACTTGGAAGGTCATAAAAGACCCAAATCTCTCATGCATTCACATGAAAGATTGGGTGGAAATTGGAGCTCCAAATTAGCTTTACATGAACAGGAATTCCTCAAAGAATCTCCCTTTCAAATTTGAGAGGAATTCTTTGAGGAATTAGGGAGTTGTCTCCCTTGAATCCTCGCCGGAGTAGGATTTCCTCTGCTATAATGGTGGAGGGACCTAATTGCAAAGAACGATGAGGAAGCTAGGGGGTGTTTGCAAGAGTTTTCAAAAGTTAGGGGTATAATTATAATTGGGCTAGACTGACTTGCAAAGTAGGTCAAGGTGAACTCCTCTTAGGTCCAAATTTTGGTATAAACCTAATTTGGACCTAAGGAATCTAATGGTGAAGTTGGATTTTGGATTTGACCATGTTTGACTGGGAAATTTAAACAAAAACCCAATTTAGGGCAACCACTTGACTGAGACCCCTATTTAGGTCAAAATAGGTTCTAAAAGCCAAATCGAAGGTTCTAAACCCTAGAGGATATTTTTCAATGAACTTTAGAGGGTTTAGGTGAATTTTATCCTGACCAGAACCTTGTTAAATTAAGTGGGTCTGTTTTAGGGTTACAAGAAGTCATTTAATTCCCAAATTTCACATGAACCCTTTTCTATTTGAACCAACCCACTTTTTATCTTGTTAAGACCATTTGACCTATGTTTAGCCTCTGAGAAATCCCGTTGTTGTAGTTCAATGGTAAAATCACAGTTTTACCCCTTGTTTCTTTCTTTTCTTTCAGAAGGGTTTTTCCTTGAGTTAGGTCCTCCAGTTGGTTATGTAGGAGCTTTTGTTCTCTTTTCTAGGTTAAAATGAGATAGTTAGGGCTCATGATGGTGTTCCCATCACTCATCTTTAAAGACTCAACTACACAAAGGTGTCTGCAAAAATGCAGACTACCTAAGTCCTTGCCTTATTCTCTCATTTCTCTCATTTCCTTTTCTTTTCTTTCTTTTTCCTCAAAATTTTTCTATGTTTTTGCTAGGGTTTCACGGTAACTTTCTCTAGCTGCCCAATCCACCTAAGATTCAAAAGACTCAAAAGCACTAAGCATCCAGTCAGTGTAAGTGTGACTTGTTGTATGGATGAATGTAATGGACCTTAGGTAGCCCTAAAATCCATGTGATCTTAATAGAAATATTTCTACCTAAAGGTTTATCTTTCTAACTAGGTAGCTTTCTCCCTATTACTTTTTCTATGGGGTCAACATCAGGATGAACTTAGTGTATGTCTCCTTAGTTTTTATATACTTCTACTCCCTTGCTATGCCTTATTTAAGGGTTATGAATATGCAAGAGCTGGGCTCTGGACAACCTACTATGGGGATTACCTAGGACAACTTGCCAACTATGCCTATGCGTGGGTGTGGCTCTACTTTTTCTATGCAAATAAAATATTTTTCTTTTCTCTTGTTTTTCTCTTTCTTTTTTTTCTGCTCATGTCTAAGATGTACATGAAGATTAGGTCTAATGGATGGGGTATGGGCCCCCAACAATGGAGGGTTATCCACTGCTACATGCCAGCCATACCACTCCTGTATGTTTATTGGATGCCTAATTTCCATTATAATTCTCATACAATGGGGCGAATCCTGCCAAAGGTTATTTCGATGCTTCTCCGATAGGGTGGATGAGGGAGGAATCTTGAGAGGTAGTCGGGAGGGTGGAGTATCGTGGAGGGCTAGTCTGAGGGTTGTCTATGGATCAAAATAATATACTAGAGGGGAGGAGTGAATAGCATCACTCTAAAAGAAATTTGAATAAAAAATAAATTCACAATAGAATCAAGCACAGATTACACCTAGATTTATAGTGGAAATCCAAACAGGGTGAAAACCACTACCTAAGCCCCACAGCTTAGGATTTTCCTGACTAGTCGAAGCTAGTCAATCCACTATCGTACCACTTGAACGAGGGTGGCACAACCTCTTTACAAACCACTTCTCCGTACAACCTGAAGAGAAGCACAACAACAACGGACCTTTCCCAACAACTTGGGATCCGTTAATCAAACAACAATGTAAAAGAACAATGAAGAACTTATGGAACCTCAATAAAAGTCAAACCAGAATTTCAGTGGTGGTTTGAATCGACATGCTTTGAAAGGTATGAAAATCGAAGCATAGAAGCACTTGAAGAAGCATGAGAAGCTCTTTCCTTTTAGAGAGGATTTTTCTACTTAAGAGTATGTACAAAAAGGGCTACATACGACCTCTATTTATTCTGGAAAATTGACCTAAAAGGGAAATCAAATTGATCGATCAATTAAGGTAGATTGATCGATCAAAATAATGTTTGGTCGATCAATCTAGTTATTTGATCGATCACTAATTAGTTGATTAATTAACCTAAATGGTCAATCAAAAGTGTATTAATCAACTTCCAAAATGGGTTGGTTTGATCGATTAATTAAGTTGGTTAGTCGATCAATATCCTTAAAAGCTTGATTTTAGAAAGAGGCACGAAAATCTATTTTAGACTTATTTTGAGGTTCCTTACAAAAATATTCTAAACTCAATAAGGATAAAAGAGAATAAAACATAGATCAGCATTCTTCTAATCTTGGTCCATGAGAGAAGCTTTGATCCGTGAGAAAGAGTCCTGAAATATTAGTCTTGCAAGAAGCATAATTTTGGTGCATCAAATAGAGGTACTTACATGGTCGTGGCAGTGGAGGTGCTTGGAACGACTCTCGTGGAAGAGGGAGGTCACCTCTTGAGTGTTTTCGATGTAGGGAAAGGGGCCATATGGTGAGTGAATGCAAGAATGCACTCATCTGCCTTGCGTGTGGCAGCCTTGGTTACAAGAGGGCTTCATGCAAGTTGGCATGGAGAGAGCCTCCTCCATGTCGTGATGTGGGTGGAGGGAGGGTGAGTAATGTGGGTATCCATCAACGTATGGAGATGAAGGAGCGAGCGTCAATGAACCCTAACATTGCTGAGAGGAGAAGTGGGCCACCTCCTCCATCTCCCCCCTCGATGGATATGGAGGTTCCCCTCTCATCGGATGTTCTAGTGGCGAAGTTGCTCTTGTGTGGGGCGCTGATTGGAGAGGTCATGTGCGGGTCATCTTCACTGGAGCATCTTTGGGAGGTGGTAAATTATCTTGCACTTTCCTGTTTGCTATGGAAGATTGAGATGTTGGGAGCATCATATTTTCTTATTTTTAGCCAGTATGATGTTGATGTCGAGAGGTTGAAGTTTCGATCTTCTTTGGTGGGAGAATTAACGATTTTGTGGAGATTGGTCTCTCCTTTTTTATGGTGCTCTATCGAAGAGACCACCTCAGAGAACCATTGTCAGGAGTAGGCTGATCTCCATAAGAGGGTTACCTCGACATCTCTAGTCGATGGTGGTGGTATCAAAGATGGTGGCAGGGTTTGATCAGCTACATGAGGGGACCGTGGTTGGGTTACAGGAGGGTGACGGCTCTGTGGTCCAGGTCGAAGCCATCCTTAAGTAGGAGGGATCCTTTCCTAAAAGGGTCATTCTGAGATGTGGGGGATCATTGTGGTTATTGCTCATTCAGGTGGAACTGTAGCCAATTCATCCTCAAAAGCCGATGAAGGTGCATGTTAGTAGGGAGCCATAGGTGGATGACGGGGTGTAGTGGAGGGAGGTGCAATGTGAGGAGCTGAAGGATAGTGGGGGGGTCTAAAGAAGAGGAAGGTCATGTCTAATGAGGTGAGGGAAGTCACGGAGTGTGGTGCAACTATTACCTTGAAGTGTTGCTGGGAGATAGTATGTTGGTGGTAAGGGATGAGGGGGCTGGCAGTAATGTGTAGCCTCATGGAGGGATGAAGGAGAAAGGTGATGAGTTCACTTTTTATGCTGAGGTAGGGACGACCTATGAAGCTGGGTTCTCTTCCCAGGGTACAGGTAGTTGGAAAGGAAGATGTAGCCTGAGGAGCAGGGATGTAGTTAATGCAACTTGGGTTGATAAAGATACCGTTGCCAAAGTGGTTGGTGTGGTTCTCATGAGTGGTGCCAAATCAGCTTTCTCATGTTGAGAATCTTGGCATGGAATGTGCGTAGGTTACGTGATAGGGCTAGATGTGGGGCATTAGCCAAGTATCTGAAGGAATGGAAAGTGGGTTACTGCATTTTGTAGGAGATGCACGTGGAGAGTGATCGAGCTACAGTGTGCCAGCTTTGCTTTTGGGTGGTCTTGCTGAGGTCAGACATGTCTGGGAAGTAGGCAGATCAGGTGGTTTGTGTGTGTGGTGGAGGACTGGTGTGCTGTAATTGAAAGGCATGTGGTTTGGCTCTTATTCCATCACATGCAAATTTTGTAGGTTGGTTGATGATTGTGAGTTTTTTGTGTCCTACATATATGGGCCCTGTGAGCAGAGAGACAGGTCTCAGATATGGAGTGAGTTGAGGGAGGCAGCTTCTCAAGTACAGGGGAGCATGGGTGGTTCGTGCCTTGGTGGTGACTTCAACTCCATGCTTCTCTCTTCAGATTAGCCTGATGGCCATACAGATTCTTCCACCTTTGGCTTCCAGATGGTGGTGGATGAGCTAGAGTTGGTGGACCTTCCTATGGTAGGTGTCTTGTATACATGGCAGAATGGAAGTGGATAGATGTCAAGAATTGACAGATTCTTGTGTACTGTGGAGATGATGGTTCTTTTCTAGTTAGCATTTGTGATAGCCATGAGATGGTTGTTTTCAGATCACACTCCCATTCTTTGGGAGAGAGGTGAGGGGGTCACTACAAGCACTTGGTTCAGGTTCTAACGCTCCTGGTTGAGAGAGGAGGGGTTCAAGGAGATGATTTCTTCTTGGTGCGAGTCACAAGAGAAGGTTGGCATCTAAGCAAGTGGGGTTGCTTCATGTTCATTTTTAGTACCGCAAGTCCATCGCCATCACCAAGGCACAGAGGTGTCAAGAGGCTTTGGATGGTGTGCATAGCTTGAATGTAAAGGATGAGGTGAGTACTCTATCAGAGGAGGAAGTGGTGCAACGTAAGGCCTTGTAGGAGGTTGTGCCACATGAGGATCTAAAGAGAGAGATAGATTGGAGACATAAGTCTAGACAGATTTGGCTAAAGGAGGGTGATTCCAACATGAAGTTCTTCCATGGAGTTGCCAATGCGAGAAGAAGATAGAATCAGATAGTGAAGTTAGGGTATGCTGGTGAGATGGTTGAATCTGACAGGGATATCCGGGAGATGGTAAATAGGTATTTCTTTGACATGTCTAGATCTGCTCTTAGGGGTGGGTGGAAACTTCGATGCTCGGACATGCCATTGCTGGATGAGAAGGTTGGACGTGTGTTATGGAGGCCCATCTTTGAGTTGGAAGTCGTGGAAGCTTTGAAGGGGCTTAAGGCAGAAGGCTTCCCTGGTGTTGATGGTTTCCCAGTTTTGTTCTATAGGGAATTCTAGTCCACGATAAGGGTAGACATGTTGAGGGTCGTAGAGGAATTCTAGAGGAAGAATGCTAGCTTGGAAAAGATTAATAGATCTCTATTATTCTTGCTTCCTAAGAAGCCGGGGGTAGTGGAGTACGCTGATTTCCACCTTATTGCCTTGTCCAACTCCATCTATTTGGTGATTGGTAAGGTGTTGGCAAATAGACTGAGAGAAGTGTTACTAGAACTGATTAGCACAATTCAGTCAGCCTTTCTGAAGGACCTCTCCTTGCAGGAGTCATTTGTCTTGGCGTAGGAGATGATTGATGGGTGGAAACGTAGGAGGAAAGCTGCTTTTTAGAAGGTGGATTTCTCTAAGGCATATGACTCCATCTCATGGCCATATTTGTGGGAGATTTTCAGTTACCACCTCATCTTTTTCCCCACTGGTGATTTGGAAACCAATTGGCCAGTGGATCCAACAGTAGAAGAGGGTGAAACAGGGGTGTCCACTTGCACCTTTGGTGTTTATTCTAACTGTGGATACTCTTGCTCATCTTACCTTTCAGACGTGCGAGGGGGGGCAGCTTCACGGTTACATGTTGAGATGCAAGAGGGCATTGACGCCCATTCTTCAGTATGCAGATGACACGGTCATCTTCATAGAAGGTGGAGCTAAGGAGGCTGAGTGTATCAAGTATCTCATTGATATCTTCGACGAGATTACTGGGCTAAAGATCAACAGGGCCAAGTCGTTACTGGTCTGTTTTGGGGAGATAGTACAAGCACAGAATGAAATTTCATAGATTTTACAGATCCCGATGGTGTCTTTTCCCATTCAATATTTGGGTCTTCCCTTGTTATCCAAGAAGATGAGGGGTCAGGACTGGAAGGATCTCTTGGAGAAGATATCCTTGCGGCTAGCTGGATGGTATGGCTGACTTCTTTCTAAGGGAGGTCGACTAGTGTTTCTTAATTATGTTCTTTCTGCCATGTCGGTTTTCTTCCTTTCGATGTTCAGGCCACCAGGCACGATCATTAAGAAGATGGATGTGATAAGAAAGCGATTCTTCTGGAAGGGGGCTGGTCATGTGGGTCATTTTCTATAACTCGTCAAGTGGGTGACTATTTGCAGGCTGAAGAAGGATGGTGGACTAGGGGTACGATCCCTTTGAGAGTTTGGTGATTCCCTGCTAATGAAATGGGGTATCATTGTTATCAAGGGGGAGGATGGCCCTTGGCAAAGGGTGGTTAAGGATTTGTATAATGTGGCAGAGATGGTAGATGGTGTGGTCCATCCATCATTGCCTTCTCCTTTTTAGGGCTCTGTTTCTACGATGTTCCAGAACCAGTTGTCCTCCTCTTCCCGAAGGTTGGGTGATGGTTGCATCTTTCATTTTTGAAAGATAATTGGAGTGGATAGGGGGCTTTCTCAGACCTGTATCCTCAATCTTATGGTAGGCCAAAGCACAAGGATGTTGTTGAATGGCTAGATTGAGGTTTTAAACGATGTGTTTGTTGTAGTAATAATTCCTCAAAAATAGCTCGAACAACAAATAAAATTTATAACTCGAATGAAGTCCGAGGTCGTTTGTTGGGAGCAAATATGGAATTCACGCGCTAATCTCAATATATAATGCAAATGAGCACAATTAATTATTCAAAATCTAATATGTAATGTATGGCATGAGTATATGAAGAGTAAAAAGGAATCTAGACAAAATAATGGTGATTTGGACTAGCAATTATTAGTCTCACACATAGAACAATTACTGAATATAATCAAATGAACGAACTGATGATCAGACAATTAGATGTCTTAAAATGCGTTGCTACAGTGATTCCTCTTTTCTTTTGCTTCTCCTCTTCTTCTTCTTACTTCCTTGCCTTGGCCCTTCTTCTTCAGTTCTTCTATGGTCCTCCCCTTTCTTCTTCCCTTTCTACGTGCGCAGGCCCTCTTCCTTCCCCTTTTCTTCTTCCTTAGCTTCTTCCTTTACTTCTCTACCTTGCATTTTCTTTCTTTCTTTCCTTGGCTCTGTCTCTTTTCCTATTCCCAAGACTAAGTGTCACACAATTGTCTGCAAGAGCAAAACCCCCTTTAACCCGCACTCTGTCTCTCCCCTTTCTCTCCTTCTCTTTTTAGGAATAACCAGGTATTTGGGTATCAGGCATGAGTGCACTTGTGACTAGGGCTGCGGGCATGGATCGTAGCCAAGGTGTGAGTACAAGGTTAGGCGGGTCGAGCGAGTGCGGGTAAGTGGGGACCTCACCCCCAGTGTTCTGAGGTGATAAGCCATAGGCACGAAATCAATTTATCTTGCCTCAGACGCTTTGCCACTTCCGATATGGGACTATGTTGTTTCGCCTTCTACGTGCAACTTGCAGCAGCAGCTTCAGGTGCTTTTCACTCAATTGAAGCAGCCAACACGGTCAATGTCGTGAATTGACTGGTCGGATTGCTTCCTGGATTATTTCCATGTGACCTGGGCATGGCACTTGGGACTTGCAGTAGCTAGAGAATGCTTCAAGTGAGCTTAAAGCTTTCCTGCTAATGGCGGGCTCAACCTGGTACCTAAAACTCAAGAAAAAGGCCTTACGGCCACATCAGACGGCTCAACAGCTTCGCCGTGTGAAGGCGAACGTGGTGGTGGATGCAGTGTGGCGTGCGTGTGTGCATGGAGGTCGTACGACCTTGGTGAATCAGTGCGGTGAGGGTGGAGTTTAGGAGAGTCATGGAGTCGCGAATCGGAGAAATAGATAGAGGGCTTTTGCCCTCCTTGTGATGGCGGAGCTTGTGGAGTCAATGGTGAGGCGTATGGATGGGTGTAGCGATGGGGGCACCTCGTCGGAGGAGTGGTTGGAGACGGAGAAGACGAGAGTGATTAGTGGATTAAAGGGGTTCTTTTTGGGATTTTTGGGTAGGACACTAACCTACGAGCTATAAGGAACTAATCTAACCTAAGCTAATAAGACAAAAGGGGTAGGAGGATGCCAGCTTTGATTGGCCGACGCCGTGGAAGAGAACTTCTCCATTGAGTTGGATGGCGAGGAAGAGAGGGGACGACGGCCCTAGCTTTGACCAGGTGCAGACGAAGGAGACGAAGATGATGGCACTATTGTTGGGAGGCCAGAGAGTGACGGAGGAAGAAGCTCACCGGAGCTCGGTTGGAAAGGGGTCAGAGGTAGGGTTAGGAAGAGGTTTTTGGCCCCAAAACCTTGCTAAAATGTTCGACCATGCATCAGGGGTTCTTTTATAGGCTATAGGAATCCCTTCCATGCTTGGAAAGGAGCTTCCAAGCTCGAGAAGTTTTTTGCGAAATAGGATACCCAAACCTTTGAAAGGTTCACATGACCTTTTGGGAATGAATTGGAGCTTAAGACAGGTCTCAATTAGAAGGGAATTTCACAAAGAATCTCCAGTTCAAATTTGAGATTGTTTGATTGAGAATCGAGTGAGAAAATCTCGCTTGAATCTCGTTGGAGCTCAACATGTTCAAACTAATTGTGACAAGGACCTAAAGGTGAAGATGATGATGAAGTTAGGGACCTATTTGTAAAGGATTCAAAAAGTTAAGGGCCATTGTGTGATAAAAAGAATCTGTCAGGACTGAAATGTGAACTAGGTCAAGGTGATATCTAATTGGGCCCAAATTTTGGTACAAACCTAATTTGGACCCAAGAAATCTAATGGTAAAGTCTAATTTAAGTTTTCACCAAGTTTAATTAGGTAATTTTTGCAAAAACCCAAATTAAGGCAAAGGTCTATTGTGACTGGTTTATGTCAAAACAGGTTCTGATGGTTAATTCAAGGATGCCAAACCCTAGAAAATATTTTTCTATGAATTTTATCTTGAACAAAACCTCAGTAAATTAAGCGAGTCTATTTTTAGGGTTTCAAATGTCATTTAATTTCTATAACACGTGAAAATCCGTTTCTGTCTGTACGGACCCTATTTTTAGATATTTAAGACCATTGGACCTTTATTTAACCCTTGAGAAAACCCGTGATTGTACTGCAATTGAGATATGCTGTTAAAACTGTAGTTCTGCCCCTATTTTCCTGTTATTCTATCAGAATGGATTTGCAGTGAATTATGGTGCTTTAGCTGTTATGTAGGAGCATTTATTTCTTGATTATGACTAATTAAAGCTATATATGGCTGATGACGATGTTATCATCATACCCCCATGCTAGTACCTTAGCAAAATCTTATAGTATTAGCTTAAATTCTAGACCATGCCTTTAATGCTCAGATCTCTGATGTGTGCTTTTTTCTGTAGATTGGGTCCGAATGCTAACAATAGGCTTAGAGGTACTCAAGTACCAACCAAGATTCGGACTTGACTAGCTTTAGCCTCAGTCTGCCACGAAGGTTTCTAAGGCCCACAGGAACTAACCTAAGGTTCATTCAACTCCGCTGTTAAATTACCCATGCTTAAAACATGGTTACTCTAGGTTCAGTTTGCAGTGAATTTTTGTAAGAGAGAGATAGAAGAATTTTTTGCATTTTTTGGAGAGTTTTCTCTCTTTCTCTTTTTATTTCTAGCTTCGGATTGGCTTTACAACACAATATGTGATGGGAACAACATCATGAGCCCTAACTAGGTCATTTTGACCTATAAAAGAGAACAAAAGCTCCTACATAACCAAGTAAAGGGCCTAATTCAAGGAATAACTATTTTGAGAGAAAAGCATGCAATAAAGGGTAAAATTGTAATTTTACCATTGCAGTACATCAACAGAATTTCTCAGGGGCTAAACATAGGTCAAATGATCTTAACAAGATAAAAAGTAGGTCGATTCAATCAGAAAAGGGTTCATGTGCAATCTAGGAATTAAATGACTTCTTGTAACCCTAAAACATACTCACTCAATTCAACAAGGTTTTGGCCAAGATGAAATTCACCTAGATCCTCTAAGCTTCATGGAAAAATATCCTCTAGGGTTTAGAACCTTCAATTTGGACTTTGGAACCTCTTTTGACCTAAATAGGGGTCCTAGTCAATTATTTGCCCTAAATTGGGTTTTTATGTAAAATATCTAGTCAAATATGGTCAAACCTAAAATCCAAATTCACCATTGGATTCCTTAGGTTTAAATTAGGTTTGTACCAAAATTTGGACCAAAGGGGAGTTCACCTTGACCTACTTTGCAAAAAAGTCCAACCTAATTACTTTTATACCCCTAGCTTTTGAAAACCTTGCAGAGACCCCCTAGTTCCTCGCCATTCTTTGTAGTTAGGTCCCTCTGCCATTACAGCGGAGGAGTCCTACTCTGGCGAGGATTCAAAGGGGAAGTTATCCCTGATTCCACAGAGATTCCCTCTCAAAATGGAAAGGGAGGTTCTCTGAGGAATTTCCGATCATTTGAACCAAATCCTAAGCCCTAATTATCACCCAATCTCACATGCGAAGAGGATACCCATGCTTGGAAGCTTGCCTTCCAAGCACAAGGCCCTCTGCCAAAGACTATAAAAGACACCCCAGCCTCGGCCATCCATCCTCAGCTTGGTTTGGCCGGAGACAACCCTCCAATTTTGTCTCTTCTCCTCCAACCAAGCATCCAGCAAGCTCCGATGATCTTTCCTTCCTCTTCTCGTTGCTCTGCCACAATACCAGTGGCAGAGACATCTCTGCCTCCTTCGTCTACGTCACGCCATAAATGCGCACACGCCAACTACCCCCTCGTCGCCGCCGTCACCCCTCTACTGGATCTTCGTCTCCGACGGTGGCAGGTACGTGCCAGCCACTATCTCACCCCCTTCATCCTTAAATTAGGTTAGATACTTTCCCCTTCGTCTCCTCTCTATTTTCCCTCTCTTGATATCTATTTCCACCCCTCGACAATTGCAAACCACCACCATCGTCTCCACCTCCAGTAGACCACCGGCGAAGGCGCATCCATCATTCCATACACCCACCGCTACCTTCAACTAATCACTTCCCCCATCACCATCGACTGCCATAACCTCCATAATTTCCCCCCGAATAGGCCCATCACCACGGCCATAGACCGACCTAGGTACGCACACCTAGGCCACCCCGCGCCACCCCACCCACCGAGTCACCTTCACCATGTCACGGCGAAGCTTCCTGTGTGATTTAATGAGGCCACAAGGCTGTGTTACTTGATAGCAGGATCGGACCTCCATCGCCATTAGGGCCGACTTGAAGAAGCAAGCAACCTTCGCTCCAGGATGTTGCGCTCTAGGTTCCTAGGTCCATACGACGCGGATTCACCTTACTCATGCATTTAGCCAAGTAATTGGCTTTGTGAGGCATTGCAGTTGCAGCAATCAAGGAAGACCCCTGCGGGTGCGCGCGAAGAAGCTGGTGGGACTTTTAGTCCCACCTCGATAACTTTAGAAGCGGAGAAGCGGTATAAATTGTTTTCGTGTTTTACGCTCTTTGCCTCCAAACACAGGGTGAGTTCCCCTCGCCCACATACTCGCCTCGTCTGTGCCCATGCTCCGTGGACCTGGCTGCTTGACCCGATTACCCCTCACTCCTCGCGCATCACCCACGTCGGTGCACCTAGACCTGGGTGCATGTTAACCCGACCCATTTATCGATTGGCTCTGGGAGAGCGAGCCTAAGAGAGAAAAGAGAGAGAGCAGTCGCGGGGGTGGGTAGGGGTAGGTTTTGCACTTGTGTGTAGGGAAAGGAATAAGGAAGAGGAAGTTGAAGGAGAAGGAAGCCTTAGGAGAAGCTGCAGAGGAAGCTGAGGATCTGAAGGCAAAGTTGAAGAAAGAAGGGGCTGAGGGCTAAAGGCAGAAGAAGCTGTAGAGGAACTTAGGAGAGGAAGAACCAAGGAAGGAGAAGGCACAGCTGAAGAAGAAAGAGAGAAAAGGAGATCAGAAGCCAAGGCAAAGAAGCTAAGGGTAGAGAAAGCTAAGGCAGAGAAGAAGGAAGAAGAAGGAAGGGGAAGCCAGAGAAAGAAAGAAGCCAAAGAAAAAGACATCAAAGAAAGAAGAGAAGCCAAGAAGGAGAAGACAATGAAGAAAAGAAGCAGAAGAAGACAAAGAAGAGAGAAGGCACCACCAAGGAAAAGGACTAAAGCCAAAAAGAGAAGAGAAAGAAGAGCTAGAGAAAAAAGAGAAAGGCAGAGAAACTAGAGAAGAAGCAAAAGAAACACTTTTTATCCAAGTCTTCCCAATTTCTCTCTTTTGCTGCATTTTATTATTCATAACTTCATGCTTTACATTCTGAATTAGGTTTTGAGTAATTTTATGTGTTCAAATTGCATCTATTGAGATTAGTGCATAAATTTCATTTTCTCCATGTGTTCAACCTCGGACTTAACATTCGAGTAATAAAATTTATTTGTTTTGAATGCTTTTTTGACTGTATTACAATGCGACCTTTTTAAAACCCGATTAAGCATTCTAACATTTTGGCACACGTGCAATTCATCACTAATCTCTACATTATTTTGTTTGTATTTGAACACTAACTTGCCTATTTGTTTTGTTGTGATCTTGCGAGGTATTTCACGAGGAGATCTCCTACGCAAATCAACCACTCCAGGGCAGGTAAATTCTCTCTTCCTCCCTAATCCATCTCCTAATCCTGGGAAGACAAAAAGGAAACAATCAATTAGGAATCAACTGCCTTCTTTCCATAGTAATCATCATTTAAAAGGCTAGTTTCCTAATTTGCGAAAATTTTTCAAAACTTATTGAAGTTGAGATTTTTAGAGATCCTACCCCAAATTCCTGTGCCTATTAGAGATCACGCTTAATCTCTAAATCTCTGTGGACTACACACTTCTTGTTTGAAGTCCAAAGAGAACTTTTGTAAAAAATCAAAGTGGGTTGGAAATAGAGCCACATTAGGGTTTCTATAGTAGGGTTTTGAAGTGCTAGTTCACACGTGCTTGCATAAAAGGAAACAAACCCACCCACACTTGTGTGCTACCCAAGCCCTTGATTGAAAGAATCTAAGCAAGACAAACCCTAAAATTAAGCTCTAAAATCACTTGAACCTTAAATGCCTTGGACCTAATAACCTGGGAGTCAAAATCAGGGTGATTTATAGGCCATGACCTAGAATCACTCTGCCATCTTTAGGACAGTTCAGGTGAAGTTGACCCCTTGTTGGGTCAACCAACCTTGAAATTATGTCACAAAACCAAAACATCTAAAGTTCAAGTGGAACCCTAAGCACCTTTGATCTTAAATAAAAGTGGTAGACTTAAGAGGTCAAGGTCCCCATTCTGGTCTACCTGGAATCTCAGTGACAGGAGAGGTCGGGTGGGGGAAACCCTATAACCCGTGGGGATGCTCTACCATGTAGGGGTCTTTGCGGGACTCTCCCTCTCTAGGTACCTAGGTAATTCTCAAGTGGAAGACTTTCCGATCCAGGGGTATCATCCACCCCGAACCTCCATAGCCATCCAAACATCTTTGGGTGAGTCGATTGGGTCAAAAACACATCTAGTCCCTCCTCCCTTCTCTTTAGAGCACACACATAGATTTTCAGTGGGATTCTCTATTCAGATCTAATCACTTCACAACTTGATCCAAATTCTGATTCTACATCTTGATTCCACCATCTAATCCAAACATGCAGCCTGGTTACTTAGGACTACCATTCAAGAAACCTGAATCACAGAGATCGATGAGAGATAGGATGATCGAGGATGCCCTTGAATTCTATGAAATTGAATACAAAACCTCAACACCAGTAGAGGACATTCAGGTTAGTGTTCCAACAATAACAACTTTCATCATAACCTGTGCCCAAGTGTTATTGACAGAAGCCACAAAAGGATCAACCCAAGACATGCTCATAACAGGATACATTGAGATAGAAAAATTACACAACTTTGAATGCCTTCAATGCACGACAAATCCTGTACTATGGGAACAACACCAAGATGATCTCGAAAAATGGGAAGAGATGATGAGATTATTGAAACAAGTTATCGATCAAAAATACCCATACACGCCCCAAACAAATGATGAACCATCTTGGAATTGTATTGAGGATCAAT
Organism: Thalassia testudinum; assembly: GCA_037157565.1. Lineage (NCBI taxonomy): Eukaryota > Viridiplantae > Streptophyta > Magnoliopsida > Alismatales > Hydrocharitaceae > Thalassia > Thalassia testudinum. The sequence continues at coordinate 5,632,348 of JAZHRO010000080.1, forward strand.
ACGATTTCCCAAACTCTGGGTTTGAGGCACAGAGTTGTTACGGATTCCCAACCCAGATGGAATACAACATGCCTGATCTTGAATTAGGTTGGGAAGTTCCAATTGCAGGAGAACACGATTTTGAGCCAGCCCTAGATCCTGGGTCACCAAGCATAGAATTCCGAAACTCCTGCGATGATGAGATCAAAACTGAACCTCTCGAGGGTATAAATCCCGGCCCTTATTCTGATAAGGTGACCCTCGAAGGTAATTCGGACCAAGATTCTAGTGATTCAAAACACATCCTCAGCCTAGAATCTGGATCTGAAACTTATTGGGAATATTACAAGGCCCTATATGACGAAGATCAAAGTTTCAAATAAGAGTATGATTCCAGGCCTCTATTTGATGAATATCCCTCGCTAACATCCATAGAGAGACAAATCGATTTCTCAGAGGTCACGCCAATTTATGATACAGAAATCGAGGAGTTGGACGAGTGGGATTTTGATTGGGTCTTTCCGACAAACCTAAAACTTAAGCCTAGACCAAATAAGGACACCTTTTTAAGCTCAGAATTCACATATAGGCTAGATCCAAGTCATGTTGCTAAGTCTACATCATATGATTTACTCAGTAGTGGAACCCATGATCTCGAATCACATTCAGAACTTGATTTTCACAAACTCTCTGACAATTTCAAATCTTACCATGAGTTCGGAGAACCTATGTTTCCTGAATACAATGAGCCAATCTGCGACCTCAGCTGACAGGATTCATTTTCCGACTCCGACTCTGAGGTCACGGTTCCCGAGATCATTGATTTCAGTTTAGGTTCCAGTGACATGGAATCATTTCTTTTCGATCCTCAGGAATCAAAACCAGAAAATGCCGAGAGTGACTGCAACCCAGAGTTCGAATCTTTTCTTGACTCAGATTTCCCTCATCTTATAGACACTCTTCTGGCATTCACTTTTGAATTTGAGAGCTAGTACGAGGACTCTCTACATGAAACCACCTATAACTCCTTTCTAGAAGAGCCCTCATACACAATTCTCATTGAAGCTACCTCTTCCGCACATACAGAACCCATCAAAACTCGTTTTCAACCTTGACCCGCAACCGGACTCAATCTCTATTCTGATTCCCCTCTTACTGAGTCGATTGCAGATGATTCAACTCTACACATATACCGGGTTTCAAACATTGATCAGACTAAAGACCATGCTCCATCATTCTCTGATCACCCCTATAGGGTTTCTGCACCATTCACTGATTATTTTACGGATCCCTACTCTAACCAGGCTGATTCAACTCAGCCAAACCTCGAATTCACACTGTCACATCCGTCCGAGCTCTATAGCATATGGTGGGTTCCACATCTCTTGATCTACATTTAGCAACCCACCAGATTGATTGGGTTTGGGCTGCATCATCAGCCTCTGGATCTGAACAAGCACCTGGTCGGACTAACCAGGCTCTTGATCAAGGTACTTATTCTACAAAACTCCACTGATTTAACCACTCCCTCTCCATACCATTTCCCGCTCGACTGAAGGCGTTGAATTTAGCACTTAACGGGAGGCAACCCGTCATTCCAAAAACTCGAGATCCATCTGATTATCCATCTATACTTTACGTCTACTGCACCCTGAGTTCAGCCTTACAACAAGTCGATCCCACCTCTGGTACACGTACTAGAGCTTGAAATCATTCGAATCAGTCATTCCCAACCCAGTCGGCCACCCGATAAATCCTGTTCTAAGTCCCTGGAACCCAACACTATTTTACACCTTCCATTTACAATGAGGACATTGTAAAACTTAGACATCGGGGGATGGTAAAGTGCAAACATACAGAAATCAAGAAAAGTCAGAAGGATTCTCACAAAAAATTCACATATGTTAAAAACACCAAAAAAAATAGAAAATTATGAAAAAGAACAAAAAAATTGGAGGGAAGAAAATTTTGAGGTCATATAATCATCAGGAGGAAAAGAGCAAAATGTCAATGGGAGCACAAAATGAAAATGAAAAAGAAATAGTCAGTAGTAAGAGTTTAAGGGATTAACCGAAATTCTAGACCACATCAAGAAAGAAAAGTGAAGAAAAGTGCTAATGAGACACAAAAGAGATTAGTAGGAATGCTGATCCTAGGCCTTTTGGGCTAGACTCTTAGGCTTAAACATTCAAGTACCCGCTAAGATCTGGATAATCCTCAAGAGGTTGGGGAAAATGCAAAGCTTAAGTATTAGGTCTAAGGCTTAGGGAGTATTTGGCCTCGTTAACTAACCTTCGGTTTGTAGGACTCAGTAACCTAAGCACCCCAATCCACACACAGTTTGGTTCAGGGCACATAACTATCAAAATCACGCAAAAGTATTTAAATGTTCTAAAAAAATTTGCCTAGATTATGAGAGGCCGATCAACACAAGTTGATTTGGACGAGTTCCCGGCACGGAGAGGTAGGAAATTCCCCTCGAAGATGCGTAACAACCTATCGTCTCCTCGGTGCTTGTCTCCTAGGATATGTACATATCCTACTGGGGGAGCGTAAGCACCCTGTTGGTTCAGATGCCATGGGTGGCATTATCACGAAATGTCGATTGCCAGGGTCTAGATTTGGCTACAAAATGCCATGGGCGGGATTATCTCGAAATCTCGAAAGCCAGGGTTCTGGGGGTTGCATGGGCGGTGCTATCACAAAGCATCGATTGCCAAGGAACTTTGAGGATTGATGATGGGGGTGAGGAATTCGATAAAGACCGTATTGAGAAGCCAATCCGAAGCTGGAAATAAAAAGAAAAGAGAGAAAACTCTCCAAACAAATAAATCCTCTGTCTCTCTCTTATAAAAAAATGCACTGCAAACTGAACCGAGGCTAAGATATGTCTCAAGCACGGGTTCTTTAATCGTGGAGTCCAACGAACCTTAGGATAGTTCCTGCAGGCCTTAAAAACCTTCGCGGATGACCAAGGCTAGAGCTGGTCAGGTCCGGATCTTGGTTGGTACTTGAGTACCTCTACACCTACTGTCGACATTCTAACCTAATCAAAAAGAAAAAGAGAAAAAACACTCATCATAAATATGTGAAAGAAACTCATGGTCTAGAACAGAAGTTAAAACCTTAAAATTTTGCTAAGGGACTAGTAAAAGCTAGGCATGGGGGTATGATGGGAATACCATCATGAGCCCTAACTAGCTCATTTTGACCTAGAAAAGAGAACAAAATCTCCTACATAACCAAGTAAAGGGCTTAATTCAAGGAATAACTATTTTGAGAGAAAAGTAAGCAATAAAGGGTAAAAGTGCAATTTTACCATTGCAGTACATCAACGGGATTTCTTAAGGTTTAAACATTGGTTAAATGGTCTTAACAAGATAAAAAGTGGGTCGGTTCAATCAGAAAAGCGTTCATGTGCAATCTAAGAATTAAATGACTTCTTGTAATCCTAAAATAGGCTCACTTAATTCAACAAGGTTTTGGTCAGAATAAAATTCACCTAAATACTCTAAAATTCATGGAAAAATATCCTCTAGGGTTTAGAACCTTCAATTTGGCCTTTAAAACCCTTTTTTACCTAAATAGGGGTCCTCGTCAATTATTTGCCCTAAATTAGGTTTTTGTGTAAAATGTCTAGTCAAACATAGTCAAACCTAAAATCCAAATTCACCATTGGATTCCTTAGGTTTAAATTAGGTTTATACCAAAATTTGGATTTAAGGGGAGTTCACCCTGACCTACATTGCAAAACAGTCCGACCTAATTACTTTTATACCCCTAGCTTTTGAAAACCTTGCAGTAACCCCCTAGCTTCCTCACCATTCTTTGCAATTAGGTCAATTCACCATTGTAGCAGAGGAGTCCTACTCCAGCGAGGATTCAAGGGGAAGTTCTCCCTGATTCCTCAAAGATTCCCTCTCAAAATGGAAAGGGAGATTCTCTGAGGAATTCCCGATCATCTGAACCAAATCCTAAGCCCTAATTATCACCCAATCTCTCATGCAAACGCATGATAGATTTGGGTATCTCTCACAATCCTACTCTGGCGAGGATACCCGTGCTTGGAAGCTTGCCTTCCAAGCATAAGGCCCTCCGCCAGAGACTATAAATGACACCTCAGCCCCAGCCGTCCATCCTCAGCTTGGTTTGGCCGGAGACAACCCTCCAATTTCGTCTCTTCTCCTCCGACCAAGCATCTAGTGAGCTCCGACGATCTTTCCTCCCTCTTCACGTCGCTCTGCCACAATACCAGTGGCAGATACATCTCCACTTCCTTCATCCGCGTCGTGCCATACCTGCGCACACGACAACTACCCCCTCGTCATCGCTGTCACCCCTCTACTGGATCTTCGTCTCCGACGGTGGTAGGTATGCGCTAGCCGCTATCTCACCCCCCTTCGTCCTTAAATTAGGTTAGATACTTTCCCCTTCATCTCCTCTCTAATTTCCCTCTCTCGATATCTGTTTCCACCACTCGACAACCGCAGACCACCACCATTGTCTCCACCTCCGACAGGCCACCAACAAAGGCGCATCCATCATTCCACACACCCACATGCCTCACCAAACCCCACAGAAGCACCGCCACCTTCCACTGATCACTTCCCCCATCTCCATCAACCGCCATAACCTCCACAATCTCCCTCTGAACAGACCCATCACCACGGCCATAGACTGACCTAGGCACGCATGCCTAGGCTGCCCTGCACCATGCCACCCACCGAGTCAGGCACCCACCCGCCTTGCGCACCCCTGTGTTCAACCTTGGACTTAACATTTGAGTAATAAAATTTATTTATTTTGAATGCTTTTTTGACTGTAGTACAACGCGACCTTTTTAAAACCTGATTAAGCGTTCTAACAATCTGTATCAGATTCCTAGATCCTACCATCAATCCTCATAGGGGTCCCTGATGATTGATGCTTTGACAGAGCACCACCCATGGCAACCCCCATAACCCTAGCTTTCGACACTTTGAGATAGTGCCATCCATGGAGTTCTAAAGCTAAATTCAGGCCCTAGCAATTGAAATTTTGGGATAATCTCGCCTATGGCACCTGAATCAACACAAGGTGTTTACGTTCCCCTAGTAGGATAGTTAGATATCCTAGGAGACAAGCACTGAGGAGACGGTATGTTATTGCGCATCTTGGAGGGGAATTTACTGCTTCTCGACGCTGGGAACTCATCCAGTTCAACTTGTGTTGAAAACCCACTCCTAATCTAGGTGGCTTTTTCATAACAGAATTAATGCATTTGTGTGATTTTGATCATTAAGCGCACTGAACCAGACTGTGTGTGGGTTAGGGTGCTTAGGTTACCGAGTCCCGCAAACCAGAGGTCAATTAATGAGGCCGAATACTCCCTATTCCTTAGACCTAATACTTAAGCTTCACATTTTCCTCAACCTCTTGAGGATTATCTAGATCCTAACGGATACGTGAATTTTTAAGCCTAAAACATAGCCCAAGAGGCCTAAGATCAGCACTCATACTAATCTCTGTGTCACTTAACACTTTTAACTTTTATTTCTTTCTTTTGATTTGGTCTAGAACTTAAATAGATTCCATAATCTTTTACTAATAACTATCTCTTTTTATTTCAAATTGTTGCTCCTTTTTGACATTTAAATCACCTCTTCCTCCTCTCAAGAATGATATGCATTTAAATTTTTTCAAAATTTCCTTACCTTTCTCCAATTTCTTTTTGTTCTTTTTCTATTTTTTTGGTTTTTTGGAATATGTATTTTCTTGTGAGAATCCTTCAGAACTTTGGATTTTTGTATGTTTGCACTTTAACACCCTCCCATGCATAAGTTTTGCAATGTCCCCATTGTAAACTGGAGGGTATGAAATTAGCTTGGGTTCAGAGATTAGAATAGGATAATCTAGTGGGCGAACAGGTTGGGATGACTGTTGCGGACAATTTCAAGCTCTGGTACGAGTACCAAAGGTGGAGTCGACTATTTTAAAACTGAACTCAAAGTGCAATAGATGTAAGGTACAAAAGGATAATCAAAAGGATCTCAGGTTTTTGGATTGAAGGGTTGCCTCCCGTTAAGTGCTAAATTTGACGCCTTAAGCTGAGCGAAAAATGGTATGGAGAAGGGGTGGTCAAATCAGACGAGTTTTGTAGAACAAACACCATGATCAATAGCCTGGTTGGTCCAACCAGGTGCATGTTCAGATCAGCAGGCTGACGATGTGATGTGGATCAGGAGATGTGGTGCCCACCAGATATGTGAAGTCAGAATGATGTGGAAGTGAAAAATTAGGGTTTGGCTGAGTTGGATCAGCCTGGTCAGAGTAGGGATCCTCAAAAGAAAATGAATCAATGGAGTATGTGAGATCCCTACTAGAGTGATCAGAGAAGGATGGGATGTGATTAGTAGTCTGATTAAAGTTTGAAACCTGATCAAAATGTGGCAAGGAATCATATGCTACCAAATCATCGAGAGGAGAGTTAGAGTAGAAATTGAGTCTGGTTGCAGGTCGTGGTTGAAAATTGGTTTTGGAAGGTTCTGTATGTGTTGTAGAAGAGGTGCTTCCTTTCAAATCATTTACCTCAGCCTCAGAATCAAAAGACGGGTCATGTTTGCTGAGGTTGTAAACTGTTTTGGAGTCATTAGAAAATAATAGTTCTCTGAAATCAGGGTAAGATTTGAAATCGTCGGAGAACTTGCAAGAATCATGTCCTGAATCTGATTCTGGATCAGAGGTTCCACCATAGAATAAATCAAGAGATATGGACTCAGCAACCTAACTTGGGTCTAACCTATACTCAGAGTCTGATCTCAAAGAGGTGTCTTTATTAGGAATAGGCTCGGGTTCTTGGCTTGTAGGGAAGACCCAATCGATTCTGAGCTCTTCGGGCTCCTCTGTTTCTATATCATAGATCGGCGTGACTTTCAAAAAATCAATTTGTATTTTTGAGGAGTCTAAAGAGGTGTAATCATCAAATACGGGCCCTAAATCATAATCCAGATTCAAAATCTGATTCATATCACACAGGGCCTCATAATCTTCCCAATATGGCTCAGATCTAGATTCTAGGTTAAGCGTGTGGGTTGGATCACTAGAATCTAGGCTGGGCTCTACAGGGATGTCAGAATTGTCCTCAAGGACCATCTTATCAGAGTAAGGAGAGGAAATTACATCCTCGAGGAGTTCTGACTCAATCTCATCACAACAAGCATCTGGAACATTAGTGCATGGTAAGGTTAGCTCATAATCATGATCACCTGTAATTGGATCCTCCCCACCCATTTCAAGATCAAGTATGTCAATTGCTATAAAATTTGAATTGGAATTCCTCTAGGTTGGGGGTCCATGGCAACCTTGATCCTCAAACCTGGGATTTGGGGGATTGTGCTGGTTAATCCAAGATGTCCCAAGGGTGTACTGATGCCTATGATTGATAGCACGTTTCAACATCTGCATTATCTTGTCTCTTCTTTCAAGGTCATCTTGGTGTACTTTCCATAGTGATGGCTCAAATCTACACAAGATATACTCACCATTATGCCATCTCTCAATTTCCCAATATTTTGGCATGAGAACATCCCAAGTTGCCCCATTTTCTAGTTGTGTCAAAATCAGTTGTGCTTGTTCCGAAATGAATGTTGTTGTGTTTGACACATTAACCTGTATATCCTCAAACAGGTCAGCTAACATGTCAGGTTGCATTTTTGAATCAAATGGTGGAATCAAGATGTAGAATCAAAACTCAAGATTAGATTGGAAGCTGATCAGATCTGAATGAAATCCCTAAGATGATCTGTGTATGTGCTCCAAATAGAAGGGATGAGGGACTAGATGTGAAATTGACTCAATCAAGGCACCCAAAGATTTTTGGATGACTAAGTTAGGTTCGAGGTGGATGATACCCCTGAATTAGAAATTCGCACACCCGAGAAGTACCTAGGCAGCCAGGAAGGGAGTGCCCCCCACAAAGACCCTTACACGGTAGAGCGTCCCCACGGGTTACAGGGTTTTCCCCTACTTGACCTTCCTTGTCACTGAGGTTAAAGGTAGACCAAAATGTACGAACTTAAGACCTTAAGTCTAACAATTTTATGTCCTAATTTATGCCTTGAGTTTCCCTTGATTAGAAGTTAATTCAACTTATGACCTAATTTGGAGGTTGGTTGGCCTACAATGTAGACCAACTTCACCTAACCTTCCCTAAAGATGGCAAAATGAAATCTAGGTCAAGACCTACAAATCACCCTAATTTTACTCCTAGGTTATTAGGTCCAAGATTTTAAGATTCAAGTGAAATTAGAGCCTGATTTTAGGGTTTTTATTCATTAGATCTTTTCAATCAAGGGCTTGGGTAGCACACAAATACAGGAGGGTAACTTTCCTTTAATTCAGGTACAATGTGTACTAGCACTCCAAACCCTAATGTCAAACCCTAATTGGCTCTATTCTACATCCAATTTGATCTCAACATATACACCTTGGACTCAAACAGGAAGGTAAGTAGTCCAAGATGATCAGAAATTAAGCGTGATCCCTAATAGGCACAGGAAATTTGGGGTAGGGAATTCTAAACAAAATCGTCTCAATCTTCAATCAGATTTGAAAAAAAATTCGCAAATTAGGAAACTTGCCTTTTAAATGATAGTTACTATGAAAAATAAGGCAGGTGATTCCTAATTGATTGTTTCCTTTTTGTCTTCCGAAGATTAGGAGGCTGATTAGGGAAGAATAAAGAAGTTACCAGCCCTAGAGTGGTTGATTTACGTGGAAGATCTCCTTGTGAAGTACCTCGCAAAATCATAATAAAGCAAATAGGGCAAGTTAGTACTCAAATATAAAAATATAGCAAGAGAATAGCAGTGAATTACACGTTACTCCCTAGTAATGGCGCCAAAATGTTGAATGGCAAGATTGAGGTTTTAAAAGATGCGTTCATAGTAGTAATAATTCCTCAAAAATAGCTCGAACAACATATAAAATTTATAGCTCGAAAGAAATTTGAGGTCGTTCGCAGGGAGCAAATATGGAATTCACATGCTAATCTCAATATATAACGTAAATGAGCATAATTAATTACTCAAAATCTAATATGCAATGTATGGCATGAGTATATGAAGAGTAAAAAGTAATCTAGAAAAAATAATGGTGATTTGGATCACCAATTATTAGTCTAACACAAAGAACAATTATTGAATATAATCAAATGAAGGAACTGATGATCAGACAATCAGACGTCTTAAAATGCGTTGCTATAGTGATTCCTCTTTTCTTTTGCTTCTCCTCCTCTTCTTCTTTATTCCTTGCCTTGGCGCTTCTTCTTCAGTTCTTCTATGGTCCTCCTCATTCTTCTTCTTCCCTTTCTGCGTGCACAAGTCCTCTTCCTTCTCCTTTTCTTCTTCCTTAGCTTCTTCCTCTACTTCTCTACCTTGCCTTGTCTTTCCTTCTTTCCTTGGCTTTTTCTCTTTTCCTATTCCCATGACTAGGTGTCACACAGTTATCTGCAAGAGCAAAACACCCCTTAAAACACGCTCTCTCCCTCGTTTCTCTCCTTCTCTTATTAGGAATAACTGGGTAATCAGGTATCGGGCATGAGCTCACCCGAAACCAGGGCTGCGGGAGTGGATCGCAGTCAAGGTGTGAGTACAGAGTTAGGTGGGTCGGGTGAGTGCGGGTGAGTGGGGACCTCACCCCTAGTGTTCTGAGGCGATAAGCCCTTGGCACGAAATCAATTTATCCTACCTCAGATGCTTTGCCGCTTCCGATATGGGATAATGCTATCCCGTCTTCTACGCGCAACTAGCAACAGCAACTTCAGGTGCTTTTTCACTCAATTGAAGTAGCCAACATGGTCAATGTCATGAATTGACCAATCGGATTGCTTCCTAGATTGTTTCCGCACGACCTGGGTGTGGTACATGGGACTTGCAGCAGCTGGAGAATGCTTCAAGCGAGCTTGAAGCTTGCCTGCTAATGGTAGGCTCGACCTGGTACCTGAATCTCAAGAAAAAGGCCTCACAGCCACGTCAGACTATTCAGTAGCTTTGCCGTGTGATAGCGAACATGATGGTGGATGCAGGGTGGCATGCATGTGTGCGTGGAGGTCGCATGACCTCGGTGAGTCAGTGCGGTGAGGGTGGAGTTTGGGAGAGTCATAGAGTCGCGAATCAAAGAAATATACAGAGGGCTTTTGCCCTCCATGTGATGGCGGAGCTTGTGGAGTCGGTGGTGAGGTGTGTGGATGGGTGTAGCGATGGGGGTGCCTCGTCGGAGGAGTGGTCGGAGATGGAGAAGACGAGAGTGATTAGTGGATTCGAGGGGTTCTTTTTGGGATTTTTGGGTAGGAAACTAACCTATGAGCTATAAGGAACTAATCTAACCTAAGCTAATCATACAAAAGGGGTAGGAGGATGCTAGCCTTGATTGGCCAGTGTCGTGGAGGAGAACTTCTCCATTGAGGTGGACATCAAGGAAGAGAGGGGACGATGACCCTGGCTTTGGCACACCAGGTGCGGACGAAGGGACAAAGATGATGGCACTCCCAATTTGGCCGTTGGGAGGCTAGAGAGCGATGGAGGAAGAGGCTCGCTGGAGCTTGGTTGGAGAGGGGCTGGAGGTAGGGTTAAAAAGAGGTTTTTGGCCCCAAAACCTTACTAAAAGGTTTGGTTGTTCGTTAGGGGTTCTTTTATAGGCTATAGGAAGCCCTTCCATGCATGGAAAGAAGATTCCAAGCTAGGGAGGTTTTTACGAAATAGGATACCCGAGCATTTGAAAGGTTCGCATGACCTTTTGGGAATGAATTGAGCTCAAGACAGGTCTCAATTGGTAAGGAATTTCACAAAGAATCTCCGATTCAAATTTGGGATTGTTTGATTGAGAATCGAGCAAGAAAATCTCGCTCGAATCTCGTTGAAGCTCACCATGTTCACACTAATGGCAGAAGGGACCTAAACATGAAGATGATAAACAAATTAGGGACCTATTTGTAAAGGATTCAAAAAGTTACGTGCCATTATGTGATAAAAAGAATCTGTCAGAACTGCAATGCAAACTAGGTCAGGGTGATCTCTAATTGGGCCCAAATTTTGGTACAAGCCTAATTTGGACCCAAGGAATCTGATGGTGAAGTTTGATTTAGGTTTTGACCAAGTTTGATTGTGTAATTTATGTAAAAACCCAAATTAGGGCAAAGGTCTATCTATGACTCTGTTTTAGGTCAAAACAGGTTCTGATGGCCAATTCAAGGATGCCAAACCCTAGAAAATATTTTTCCTATGAATTTTAGAGGATTTCTATGAATTTTATATTGACCATAACCTCAGTAAGTTAGGCAGGTCTATTTTTAGGATTTCAGATGTCATTTAATTCCCGTAACGCGTGAAAACCCATTTCTGTTTGTATGGAACCTCTTTTTAGATATGTAAGATCATTTGACATTTATTTATCCCCTGAGGAAACCCATAATTGTATTAAAATTGAGATATACTGCTAAAACTGCAATTTTACCCCTATTTTCTTATTATTCTCTCAGAATGGATTTGCAATGAATTATGGTCCTCTAGCTATTATGTAGGAGCATTTATTCCATGATTATGACTAATTAATGCTAGATATGACTGATGATGATGTTATCATCAAATGCCAAAGTGGTGGATTGGTGGGATGGCAATAGGGAGACGTGGAGGAAGCTAGTGCAGGGGACTTGTTATGCATGTAATACGCCCGAAGAGTTTGGCCATATGTTAGAAGCGCTAGAGGCTTTTCAGCCCCGAACTGGTACTGATGCATTGACATGGAGGGAGGGAGTCTATACCCCTTCCAAGGCTTATCATAAGTTGCTATACACACACATCAGCATGTGTGTGGGGCTCTGTGGAAAATTAAAATTCCGTTAAAGATGCAGGTCTTCTTGTGGCTTGCAAGAAGAGACGATCTTGTGGCAGGGTCTTTCAAGCACAAAATTATGGGAGTGCCTCTTGTTCCTTGTCCCATTTGTGGTTTTGGAGATGACGACATACACCATTTGTTCGGTGTTGTGGTTGTGAAATGCATATTTCTTATTAGAAACGTCGTAGTATAATTGCGAAATACAACTCAATAAAACATTTTAATTATGAGACCATAAGTCTCGGCCAATCTCAGGGAGGCATTTAGAAAAGAGAAATTGATTTTTGATTTCCTTACTTGCTTAAAACTGTACCCTAGTTTCTAAGGTGCGAGTTAAAGATGCGCCAGTCACTTTATTTACGCGGGAAACATGTGCGTGCATTAAATAGATCATGAATGTGAAGATGTGAGTTGGTGTATGCACGACCTTGACAATACGATGATGGCTAACGGAAAACATATCGATCGCTAATTCATTTATATCCTCAGGGACAGACATTTTAGTTGCAATATGATAGGAATATAAAGCAGGCAACTAATAGAGAAATAGATATCATGAAAGCATTGATTTTATTTTCTCAAGAATGGTCATCATTACAATTGGCTCTTGAGACATGCTTGTACATGAAAATTAAAGCAGGAATTCTAATGCTGAAGGCACGCTTCATGTATTAGAATTTAGGTTTGGAGGACCCGTCGTCATAGCTCACAAAACACGTCTATGAAATAAAATTTATAACCGAAACTTGAAAAGTGAGTCACGGGTCAAAACGAGGAGGAGAACGTTTGGTTTTATAAAAATCCGTGCTTCACTTTTATTTATTTTTGGTTGTTTTTATCTTTTCTAATTTTTTTGTATTTTTATCAAGCAAGAGATTAGGTTGATGAAAACTTTATCTACTTGCAAAAAGATAAGAGAGAGAGGGAGAAAGAGAGAGAGAGAAACAATCATCTATTCATGGACTGTTAGTTACAATTACGAAAGTGGAAAAGCTACACTACAAAAGCGTAAAAAGATAGAATGAGGTGAGGGAAATCCCCCTCGATGGTTGCTAGAAGGACAACTCCCTCTAACGTCGCCTGGTGGATGGTGGTGAGGAGTGGGATGAATGGGAATGGAGCCGGAGGGTGGGATAGGACAATGTTGCGGCGAGGATCTTCTTTCTGAAGGGTGGTGAGAGGACGGCCACGGGATGCTCCATGAATGGCGATGAGAGGTGGGAAAACTATTTTCTTTTCTACTCTAGAGGAGCATCCCCAGCTTGGGACAAGCTCTCTCTAGAGCCTTGGAGGTGGTGAGAGGAAGAAAGGAAGAGATGAAGAAAAATGAGAGGGGTAGGGGTCCTTTTATAGTGGAGGAAAGAATCAAATTCGTATACAAGACATTTAATGACGGTCATAAACGTTGCTGAAGATCCACTGCAAACGTCACTGAAGATCCCACTCACGCACCTCTTCTGCCACACTGCTGGCGTGCGATGTACGCGCCGTTGTTGCGGGCACACGCGCAATACGTGCCGCTGTTGCCGCTGCCTCCATGAGTGCACTACGCTACTACACACACCGCTACGCTTGTGCGTGCGTGCCTCCGCGGATGTGCACGCGCCCGTGCTGCTGTGTGCGTGTAGTGGTGCGTCTGTGTGCATGGGAGGCCTAGGTTGCGCCATGTGGCACAATCTTGGTCGTCCATCTTCTTTCCTTTGTAGGGGATGCTACAGAGGTTGGATTAAGTCGATTTTCATGCCGTTGGGTTGCAATCGTCGACACGAATCCATCCATGTGATCATATTTGTCGTTTGATGCTCTAGATTGCATCACCTAATCCCTCAGTTGTTGATCTTCCTTGGATTGCATATGGTGCTACAGGACTCCGATCGAGGTGATTTCGGAGGCGTTGGACTCCGATCGTCATCTTGATCAGATCTGAACAGTCGGATCATCAATCTGAGGCTCTAAAATAAATATCCTTCTCTCCTGACCACAAAAAGGATGCAATTAACCTAAATTATATATAACTACTCTAAATGCAGAATGATGCATGTTATGCAATATTTATAACATGAAATGCAAATCTAAGCCTAGGAACATTCATGAATAGGCATTTTACCCTCAATAATTATGTCTACATCATACCCCCATGCCTATCTTTTGCTAGTCCTTAGCAAAGCTAAACTACATGCTATGTATAAAAATAGAATTAGGATTCAATCGCTTAGGCCTATGTTGTTTAATAACAATAGAAATTATCAACTACGGTCCTAAACTACAAAGACTCAACAGTATTTGGGTGTCTACCAGAATGCAGACCACCCAAGTCCTTGCCATATTTGAAAAGGGAAGATACATTTTTTTTCTTTTCTTCTTTTCTAATTTTTTTTGTACTTTTGGAAGTTTGAGAGTTCTGGGATAACATTTTACGGCTACCCGACCCGCCTAAGACTCAAAAAGGACTCTAAGTGCTAAGCATCTAGTGAAAAGAGTGAAAACAAACTAGGCGACCGTTAAAAGGGACTTCGGGTTTCTACAAACCTAAGTGACCTTGCCTAGAGGTTTATCTTTTCTAACGGTAGCTTTCTTCCTACTTTTATTTATGGGGTCAACACAAAGGCAAACCCAGTGTGTATCTCCCTGGTTTATTCTACTTCCCCGCTTCTTCCCTAAGTGTTTTGGAAATTATTGTGCGTTTTTGTGAGCTGGGCTCTGAACAACCGGCCAATGGGCTGTTACCCACGACAACTTGCCAGCCATACTCATGTGGTGAAGTGTAGTTTTTTTTTCTTTTTTTTATTTTTCTTTTTCATTTTTTTTTAATTAGGTGGCTTCCCTGATCTAAGATTTACCTAAAGGTGGTATGACGAAAATGGTCTTATGGCTAGGCTCTAGATAACCAACCAATGAGCTGTTTCCACCGACAACTTGCCCACCATACCACCCTAGATAGTTCATTAGCTACCCAATTTTCAAAGAAACCTCTGAAAACTGAGTCAGTGCAAAAAGTGTGTAGATGCTTTGGCTTAAAGTCCCCTCAAATCAGAGGGTAGGTTGATAATTCACATACTTATCATCCTAATTTATTTACCAAATTAAAGTAAATTTGAATTGGCGAGGACTCGAGACTAAGTCCACATTGGAGTGGACACCTGGGCTACCTAAGCCTGAAGACCTGAAGAGTCTAAGTATTCAGGTCCTATCATATCATTTCCTAAAGTTAATAACTTCCAAATGCCTAAGTTCTCTTCTGCTAATTCTTCTTTTTTCTTATCTTTTTGAATTTTGAATTTTTCTTTTCTTTAAAGAAACTAAAAGAAATTCTATGGAGTTAACAAAATGATTTCAGGATTAAGTATTCATCCTCCCATGCCTAAATGATGCAATGTCCTCATTGTAAAAATAAAGACATGGAAAGGGCAGAGTAAACAGAATATCACCTGAGTATCATGAAAATCCGGTCAACTTCACAGAGAGAAGAGTGTATGCACACATGCTACGTTTAATGCCTTCAGCTAGGCATAACATACATACAAAGAAGAAATTGAGAATTCATAAGTGCAGGTCAGAATCAAAATAAAAATATTGATCCTCAGACCTGCCAGCAGAAGATGTCCACAGACGTGGACCAGATTATGATGCAAACCCATGCCCCAGGGTCGATTGGTTCTCAGGTTCTGGATGAAAATCACCCAGAATCGAAGGTTGTTAAGCTTGTGAGGTCGGGGCTGCGATTTTATGGTGTGCAACCCAAGACCAAAGTGTCGGACAATGGGTTGATCTGATTCATTAAACTTGGGTGTCCACTTATAGTTCAGCTTAGGAAGATAGTCAATTATTCCAGGTTCAGGTCGCACATGAAAGATATCATAAGGGTTCTAGTAGAAAGTAGGTGGTTTTAGGTCAGCAGGAACCCTTAAATCCAAACTTATTTTTCCCTCAAAATGAACCTCCCAAATTTTCATTTCATCATTTCTATCCTCCAACAACAAGAGCTCAGGCTTCGGGACCTCTAACATACTGCTCACCCCATAAGATTTACCCAAGTCTAGAAATCGTGGCTAAATCAAGATTGACTTGGGCACAAAGATCTCAGAAGTCAGCTCTTTGGGGTGTAAATGAGGAATGGGGTCACTGATTGAATCATCAAGATTTGGATCCTCCAAGTTAACCCCAACTGAATCAGAATCTTCAATAGTCGGGCTATCAATGATTTATCAAATTCCTCAAGTTTGTTTGTCTCACTAAAATCATTTTCCTGATGCTCTAATGAGACTTTACTAAGAGATTCTTCACCCTCAGAGTCAAAGAATTCATGATCCTCATTTATATATGCCTCAAAATTGATTGTCATTTCCTGGTTCAAAGAGACATATTTATCCTCGCTCCCTGGCTCGGGGATCTCGAGTGAATCAATCGGTTCATCCTTAATGGGTTGCTCTAGCCCAACCTAGTCATCCCGGTTTCAGAAAATGTATCCTCCCCGATAGGTGCCTAAGAAAGTTCTGACATTGGCTCTCCTGAAGGGGGTTCATCTTGAGAATCATCCCAAGATTTAACTAGGGCAACCACAAATTTCACCTCAACCTCGATAATTTCCTAAGAAGAAACTCACCCAGGTCCCTATCCCTAACATTTTGGAGCAAATCCAATAGAGAACTATTAAGTTCATCAATCATTTTGATCATAGGCTCCAATGCTTCAGTGCATGGTGTTGCCTGAGCTTCTAAAGATTGTATAGTGTTCCTCAAATTAGCCAACACCTGATCCTAGATCTAGTTCACCTAAATCGAATGGTTCGGTTGAAGTTTGGGTGGGTTTGAGTTAAATCTAGAGGAGTTAAGATATCAAGGTTCTCAGGTCCCTCCCTAATAGTAGGTCATCTTGGGTTGTTCAAAGAATGGTGATGACCTATTTTCAATGGAATACTAGGGAGGGTTGGTGTTATAATCAGCATATCCTTCCTGATTGTAGATCGGGTTGGTTTGTTCATGAAAAGATGAAGATTTATAATCATTATAGCTCTAGGAAGGATAGTAATCATAGTCTTGTTGTCCAGGGTTAGGCCTTGAACGTTGAGGTTCGAATTCATATCCCCAATCAATGTTATCCCAGCTTTTGGATGGCTAATTACAAGTCAAGTCAGGATAGTAATCATCTTGGGGATAAGTGGTGGTAGGAGGATAGGATGTGAAATGTGTGTAGGATGTGGAAGGGTACATGGTAGAAAAGGAGGGAAAATAGAGAAGAGAAAAGGTGTCCTGTAATACAATCAACCAAACCTATCCTTATGTGTGTAGCCTAAAGACCTACAGACTCCTAGGACCCGTCTTGAGATTATAAACGATTTGGTCTACTTTTATCCGATCAATCCAACCAGTTAGAAGGAGGGACTAGGGAGAAGGTTCTTCCTTTGGCTTACGCCTCCGGTTCCTAGTGTACCCCCCAGCCACGGTCGTTTGACGCTACTCCCCTGGCTAGACATCAGACGGACCAGCATAAGCAGATTAATAAAAAAAAATCTCAGTTTGAGCCCCGAAGAGTGAATCAATCCTTAAGGCCAACGTCTACTCAGCTTTAGTTAGGCTTGGGATGATCGTGCTCTTGGAATGTGATGGGCCCTTAAGATGGGTTGTGCCCTTAATGATCAGTTAAAATGTGTGTGTGTGCACAACCATGGTTTGCAAACAAGGTTATTTGTTGATATGTCTTTTAGGGTTTAACCTTGTTTAGTAGCTTTTAGGGTTTAATTCTTAGGTTGGTTCAATCAAGGTTTAGTAGAAAACTCCAAGTTTTGAAAACACGGGTGATGATATGTTCCTTTAAAAATAAAAAAAATGTGGAGTGCCTGGTTCAACCCTAAGAATCAACCCTAAGTGGCAAGCTACTTGATGGATTAGTTTTAGATTGAGTGGTGTAGCCCAAATGGTTCAAGCAATTGGATTATTGCACCACTTGATTAAGGCATACAAAAAGTCTTAACCTAATCAGATTTCTACTCACTTATTTGTGTGTTGAGTTAAGTGTACCAGGTCCACAGGTTAGATCCTGGTGAAGTGGTAGAATCGATGTGATTGTGCACCTTACGATGAGAAGTTGTGGATTTTAAGTGTGTAGCTTTCAGAAAATCACACAAGAGAAGACTATATTTTTTTCTTTTTTTTTAATATGCGGTGTGAGGTGAGTGGAGGTGGAAAACAAACAACTAAATCTATCCTAGGGTTTATAAAAAGCACCTAAGTTGATTTGGGTTTGTGTTATTAGTGTGGTGAAATGAACTAGTTGGTGAAGGTGGTGGGGATAAACTTACAAAACCTTCATCCGCACTTTTCTCCGCTCTAACCACTCTGGCCTGCCTCGGATGAGTACCTGCAATCACAGTAAGATCAGAGAAAAAGTGAGATAAAAGTTAGGTAAGGAGAAAAAACACGGAAAAGAACCAAAGAGCGTTGCCTCCCCAGCAACGGTGCCAAAATGAAGGCACGCTTCACGTATTAGAATTCAAGTTTGGAGGACTCGTCGTCGTAGCTCGCAAAATGCATCTATCAAATTAAATTTATAACTAGAACTCGAAAAGTGAATCCTGGGTCGAACATGGGGAGGCGAATGTTTGGTTTTATAAAAGTTCGCGCTTCACTTTTGTTTGTTTTTGGTTGTTTTTATCTTTTCTAATTTTTGTACTTTTATCAAGAAAGTGATTAGGTCGATGAAAACTTTATCTACTTACAAAAAGATAAGAGAGAGAGGGAGAAAGAGAGAGAGGGAAACAATCATCTATTCATGAGCAACTATTTGTTACAACTACGAAAGCAGAAAAACTACACTACGAAAGCGTAAAAAGATAGAATGAGGTGAGAGAAATCCCCCTTGACGGTTGCTCGAAGGACAACTCACTCTGACATCACCTGGAGGAAGGTGGTGAGGAGTGGGACGAATGAGAACGGAGCTGGATGATGGAGGGTGGGGTAGGACGATGTCGCGGCGAGGATCTTCTTCCCGAAGGGTGGTGAGAGGACGACCACGGGATGCTCCACGAATGGGGATGAGAGGTGGAAAAACTATTTCCTTTTCCACTCTAGAGGAGCATCCTGGGATTGAGATAAGATCTCTCTAGAGCCTTGGAGGTGGTGAGAGGAAGAAAGGAAGAGATGAAGAAAAATGAGAGGGGTAAGGGTCCTTTTATAGTGGAGGAAAGAATCAAATTCGTATATAGGACATTTAGTGACGGTCATAAACAACACTGAAGATCTGCTGCAAATGTCGCTGAAGATCCTACTCACATGCCCCTACTATCGCACCGCAAGCGCGCGTTGTACACACCCTTGTCATGAGCGCATGCGTGATATGCACCACTGCTGCTGCTGCCTCCTCGCGCGCTCCGTTGCACTTGCACATGCATGCCTCCACGCACGCGTGCACACCTGCACTACTGTGCGTGTGCAATGGCACGTGTTTGTGCATAAGCAACCTAGGTTGCCTATGTACAAACACGTGCCATTGCACACGCACATGGTGCAATCTGGGCCATCCATCTTTCCTTTGTAGGGGATGCTACAGAGGTTGGATTGAGTCGATTTTCACACCGTTGGGCTATGATCGTTGACCGAAATCCATCTGTGTGGCCGGATTTGTCGTTTGATGCTCCGGATTGCATCACCTAATCCCTTAGCCATTGATCTTCCTTGGATTGCATATGGTGCTACGAAACTCCGATCGAGGCGATTTCGAAGGCGTTGGACTCCGATCGTCATCTTGATCAGATCCGTACAGTTGGATCATCAATCCGAGGCTCTAAAATAAATATCCTTCTCTCCTGACCACAAAAAGGATGCAATTAACCTAAATATATACAACTACTCTAAATGCAGAATGATGCATGTTATGCAATATCTATAACATGAAATGCAAATCTAAGCCTAGGAACATGCATGAATAGGCATTTTACCCTGAATAATTGTGTCTACATCATCTACCTAATAGAATATGGATGCATGCATGGATCTAAAAAAGATTATGCATGCATCTTGTAGGTATAAGATTACTATACTACTAAGCAGTAAATTAATGAAAAATTAAACTACGAAGAATGAATCTAGCTAAAAGAACTTAGGGCATTGAGGAGGCCTCCAATGGCCTGTGTGGCTTGAGGAGGTAGGAGGGAAGAGAGGAACGACCAATGGTGGGTAGGTCAGCCTCTTTAGAAGGTGGTGGAGGTGGTGCTCTTGGATGTCCAAAGGTATTTGGAGGTGGAGGGAGCTCATGGAGATGAAGATGGAGGAAGAAGCCACCAATGGAGGGTCCAAGATGGGGGCTTGTGGCCGTCTAAGGGGTCATTAAATTGACTCTTGGCTTAACTCTCTGGAGAACTATAGAGTTCTCTAGAAGAGCATCCATCTTGGCCTCAAGATGGGAGAGGAAGTAGTCTCTTAGATCCACATTTTGTGGAT
This sequence comes from Thalassia testudinum, assembly GCA_037157565.1. Taxonomy (NCBI): domain Eukaryota; kingdom Viridiplantae; phylum Streptophyta; class Magnoliopsida; order Alismatales; family Hydrocharitaceae; genus Thalassia; species Thalassia testudinum. The sequence continues at coordinate 5,652,633 of JAZHRO010000080.1, forward strand.
CTAAGAGTGGACTCCCTTGCCATTTTTAGCAACCAAAGGTGGTGCCATCTAAAGAAGACTCTAGAGTGTACGTGAATGTGTAGGTGTGGGTGTGTGTGTGTGTGTGTGAATAGGTGGTTAAGTGGACCACTTGGTCCACTTCTAATTAGGTCTAGGTTCGTCCTATTTAGGTGTCTAAAATAGGTTTAAGTGTAACCTATTACTAGATGGTTGATCAAATTGAACTTAACCAAGTTTAATTGGGTTAACATCTGTTCAATTGGGAGAAAAATCCCCAATTATATTAGGCTTGAGTCAATGGGACTCTCACTGAGTCCAATTGGACTTGTGCTAGTTGAGATTCGAGCTCAATTGGACTCTATGAGTCCAATTGACTAGGTAAGTGTGATTGACTTAGATTCAAGTTAATTGGGCTTAGTGAGAACCTAATTAGGTTCTTAGGAGGGTCTTGGGGTAGTGTACTAGGCTTAGGGCACCTTAATTTAGGTCCCCTAGGGTGTAGAATTGGGTTTAGGGGCTTAGGAAATCAAGATCCAAGCTTGATTTCAAAAATAGGGATTGGAGAAGGGTTTCAGACGTTTGATTTTATAATCAAATGACTTATACTTCAAAATCAAAAGTCCAGAATTTAGCTTTGGACATCTAATGTTGAGTCAGGGAGGAGTTTAGGTTCTGTCTTGACGTTCTACAGAAATTGGACATTTGACACCTTGTCTAGATGTCCAATTTTCTAGCAGAATTGGGTTCTAGGTTTGCAAGTTGTGTCTAAGGGCTCTAGACATCCAGATATGGGCTGGAATGAGGGTTTTGAGGTATCCTAGGCTAAGGTGACCTAATTTAAGGGTGTCTAGGGTTTAGGAGGTCTCTAGGGCTATCCTAAGGCTAGGAAAGGTCCTATGTTCTTCATAATTTAACTCTATATTAAAATTCCACTTAGTAGAATAGTATACGTCATCCTATATTATTTCTTCCTCTTTATTCTAGGGCTTCTACTCTAGCTTTACTACAGCTCTAGCTTCTTCCCTTCTTCAGGTCCAACTTCAGGCCATCTCTTGAGCTTCTTATTGCCTACAATCCAAATAATGCAGTAATCAGTACATTATAACGTTATTTTATGCATATCTAAATGAAATAGGAAAGATGCAAATGTATGCTGTTCATGTATGAATTATACTACAATTATGCTAAGTTCTAACTTAATTTAGGTCATTTAAGTCCTATGATTGCTGCACAATCATACCCCTATGCCTAAATCGTACTAGTCCCTAGCAAATGCAAAACTAAGTTATCTACGACTGGGTCCCTAAAGGATTGGTTACTTTTATCAAGCATAAAACTAGGGATTCTTTTCCTTTTCATTTTCATCCTATAATCTAGAAATCCGAACAATTGTGAAAGTACAACTATGTAGCTTATGCAATGAATTCGAGTGAAATGTCGATTCACCTCTAAAATCGGTACTTGACCCCTAATAAAATTCAAGTGAGATAGGCAAACTTCTTCCCTCGAGGTATAACAAGATATTCTATGGTTTCTACCCTGGCTTTTAGCTTAGGTAGAGAATGTCTAAGGCAAATAGGTGTGTATTGGGTGGCTCACTCTCATTTGGTGCTATATAGAGATTAGTACTATAGAATCTAGATTCCCAAATTATTAAGTGGATTAGCCCAGAGAAAAGTGAGAAAAACTGTGCTCACTTTAGTTCCTTTGTATTCACTCTCTCTTTCTCAGTTCTTTTCTTTTCCTTTTTTCTTTTTGAGCTCACAATCTCACCAGATTTACACACATAATCCATATTTGGTGGTCTCACATGGCATTAACACTTTAATAGAGTTCCAATAACTCTACACTAAGTCAGAATTCCTCAGCCAGCATTTAGGTGGTCAGAAAGACAAAAAGGTAGGTTAGGGTCATATTTGGTGGATCGCAACTATGGTGGGTATTGCTGCCTCAATGCTATTAAAATAAATACTAAAACACTCATACTCTCTTTTTTTTTCTTCTTTTTTTTCTATTCTTTTTCAAAAATATTCTTTTTTTTATTTTTTTCATCTTTTTTTTGTATATATATATCTTTTTTTCCTTCTTTTCTTAGCTATCATATCAACTCAACACCATACAATGCATGACATATGCGACTTTTATTCTAAAGGCATTATTGGGGATTGGTGGTGTTCAAGAGATATCAGGTGGTTTATTTGGTGGAAGTGCCTATTCTTGACACTGGGAGAGAGACTGATAGGACAACGTATTTCTGATCTTGATATCAATACCCTCCTTCAGCGGAGGATTCCGTAAAGAATAGTCGTAACCATCCACCTTAGTCTTAGTTTTATCAGATCTTGATCTCTATATATTTACCTTATTTGGTGACTCTCTAAAATTCACACAATCAGTTATACGCATGAACTGATAGCAAAATCTATGCCTACTCCGAGTATCATCACTTAATTATCCAGGATTCCAGATTCCTTGCACTACTCTTAGAGCACCAGTAATACTCTACTCTCGTCTCACTCTATTTGATGGATTTTTAGAAGGTTTACCTAACTCCCTAATCACTATCTAGGGGTTCAAGAAAAGAAGCACTGCTTCTTCTTGACAAACTAAAGACGTTTATCGGTCTTCATAGTGAATCCATTGCAAAATCTATGTGTAAGTGTGAAAATTGTACTGGATTCCAGATTACAGGAATCAACAGAAGGATAAAATCCCTAATGCAACCTCTTGATAAAAATCTTTTTCATGCATGCAATATATATATGCTATATACAATTAACCTCTTATGATTTGTACTTTAATATTGTTCCCTTATCAGGTTATATTCAGCTTAGTCCTTAATTCAGAGTAAGAAAGTGAGTGAACAAGTCGGAAGTGGCTGTTGCAAATGATTTCTAGCTCCAATGCAAGCATTGGAGGTGGAGTCGGTTGTTCTTAAATCAAGCACCCTAAAGTTCAGTTAACATGCTGCTTGGAGGTTTTTCTATGTGTTGGCACAAAAATTTTCAATTTTGATGTATCTACCCCACCCATGCCTAAGTTCTTGCATGTCCTCATGCATGAATATAATAGAAATAAAGTATGCCAGGGAGAAAGTGGGTAGAAATCACCTGGAATCGCTCCTAAATTTTCATTCAGCACAGGCCAACCTGACGATATGGAATATGCAGAGAAATATGCTAAAAGAAAATATGCGATGTATAGAAAGGCATGTATATATGTATTTATAGGTGCTGAGTTTAATGCCTTCAGCTGGGCGAAAACTCAATCAGATAGATCAATGATTGCATAAGAGTAAGTCAAGATCAAAAGGAAGATGTGTCCATGTTCTCCTAAAATCAGTGGTCCACAAATGCGAACCAACTTATGACGCATCCCTACTCCAAAGAGTCTATCTAGAGCAGAATGTGGAATAGGGGCAAGAAGTGGAGGATAATCCAAATGACGATCATGATGTCAATTCTGCTGAGTAATCATGTTCCAGAATTCCATGAAAAATTGCTGAGGAGGTGGATTGATATGATGATGAAAATGCATGACAACATCAGAGTCTGGATCATAGGGGTCTTCATAATGGTGATTGACATCAAAAATCATGCTCTCCCCAAACCCTAGGTTATATGAGGGTACATGTGAGATTGGGGGTTCTAATCTAGGTCACTGAAATCTTCGTCAAAAGTTATCTCATCCTCATCAGTACTAAACTCAAATTCATCGAAAGCTATCTCAGTCTCCGTGTTGAGCCATCCATTAGATTGACTAGGATTGTAAGTCCCTAATTCATTCTGCTCAGTATTTCACCCTCATATGTGGTAGGTTCCTCATCAGATAGCATTTCCATTTCCCTAGGCAAATCATCCAAAGCCATTCCTGATATTTGGATATCAGTATTAGGAGTAGAGAGTGTAGTCTCAGAGTTTCCCCCATCACCCTAATAGGCGGAAGGAGAAAGAAGCAAATCAAATGATGTTGGATTAAAATTAGATTCACTTCCCATAGGAAGTGACTTAGATTGATTAGTAGTGTCAAATTCAGATGTTGCACTCAATTCATCCAAGCACGTATGATCATCAGGACTGATTGATTCTTCCAAATGGAATGCTCGTACCTCAGGGTTTCCATCAAGATCCCTATTTTCAAGTGGATCTACTTCCTTCTCAACCGAGTTGTCCAACCTATGAGGTATCTCCTAGGATTCAGGGTATTCAGATTGAGAGTTAGTTTTGGAGATATTTATCCTTTCCCTATTACTTTCACGAATGGGGTTTCAGATGAGTCGATTCGGGATATTCCTAGCTCATGTCCCATATCCACACCAGATGTTTGTCCCCATGAATTCATTCCAATTATCTGGCCCAACGAATCCCTTGTAGCACTTTCAGGTGTAGTCACTTCAGGTTCTTCGAGGTCTTCAAGGCTATTCTCCACTTGATACTGTAAAAGTAGTATTTCTTGAAATGTCTGATTCTATCTGGTTAGGCTTGTCAAGGATTCTAATTCTTGAAGGGTTGTCATTAAAGATTCTTGGGCTGGAATCTAGGTTCGTCTATGTTCCGGATCAGTGGTAGTCTGGACTTCATGCAGATAAATTGCGACCTTCTCCTTAGTCCTGGATATCATTCGTTGAAATCTGAAATGTGGTCACATATGCAATGGCAATTCATCAAGGATTCCAAGAGGTGAGTCAGGTCTACTAATGTTCCATGGGTGAGATGCAGAAGTATGAAATTCATACCTTGGGACATAAGATGGGGTCCTTTATGGGGCCAATTAGTATTGGTCATACTAACCAAGGCTAGGATATGGGTTTACCATTTCAGCAAATCGAGAAGAAGGATCAAGCAAAGAGAAAAGTCATCTTCACCACCTTGGGTTTGGTTCCCAATGTTATTTTGATTTAATGACCTGGGCTTCCAGGCGAGCCATTGGGTCCAGATTCCCTGCGTCCTAACCAGGTCCAGGTCCAAGGTTAGCCATCTATAGATGAAGACGAAAGGTGATAAGATGGTTCGGCCGGTGTGACAAATCACCTTCACCTCCTTGGGAGTGGCTCCCAAGGAGGTGAAGGTGTGGCTCCCAAGGTCCAAACAGTGGTCTAAGTGACCTCCTCCCTTGCATACACCAACCAACCCCTGGATTGGTGTAGCTGATGACTGGGTTTTGGCAAAGTAAAATCAGGGTTTCGAGAACCTGTCATCATACTTTGAAAAACACGTTATCAAATACAATTTTTAACCAAAACTCCAAGGGAGTCCTGGGTCGAACACAGGGAGGCGATGTTCACTTTCGTTGAAATATGCGCTTCGTTTTGTTTCTTTTTGGTGTTTTAGGGTTTTGTGATTTTTTTGGTGTTTTTGTAAAGAAATGGCAAGCAAGATAACTCACAAAGGAGATGGAAACAAATCTGATATATCACGCAAATGTTTATTACAATATGCTAAGAAATACGAAGGAGATAGGGGTGAGAAGAAATCTCCCAAATCAGCTATTTGGTGAGACGATGGCGCTTGGTGGCAGCTTGTGTGAAGAGGGTGAGGTGCTAGATGACAGAGCTTAGATGCAGGAGGATGCCAGGTAGAGGAATGCTTCACCAAGTTTTCGGAATGGGGATGAGGAGATGGAGGTGATCTTCTACTAGAATGGAGGTGGGAGGATGGCTCCAAGGCTTCTTATCGAGGTGGTGAGATGGACGATGAGTATTTGGTGGGGTATAGGAGCATTACACTAATATGAGGCTTTGGAGCTTGGGAGTAAGCTCTAAGGGAGCTTTGGTAGGCTACTAGAGCTTAGGAGTAGGTGGGAGTAGAGTAGGTAGAGATGGTTTGGAAAGGAAGGGGTCATGGTGTTTATATAGTGGTGGAATGGAGGTGTTTTGCACTCACGGGTCTTCAGCAACATTTAAAACGTCACTAAAGACCCGCTGGGGGTGTCACTATACATTCAAGCGCCTCTACTGGCATGAGGAGGCATGACTGCAGCTGGCGTAGTGCATGGAGATCTCCATCCATTAGATCAGGAGTGGATGGCTTAGATCATGAGTAAGAAGTGCACGCTTGCTTGCATTCAAATTAAGCACTCGCTGGCAGCCGTTGGATGAACCATTGCATGACTAGGGGCACCCGCCATGCCCTCGCAGTCTTTTAAATTGCTCACCTGCTAGTCGAGGAAGCATCTCCACTATTCAATCTTGATCGTGTGGCTGAGGAGCACGCTCGGATCATGCCCCTAGTGAGATTTAAATCATACACATCATGCGATCATGAAGATCGAACGACGGATAATGCACCCGATCGACTTAAATGAGTGCTCCAGATGTCACGCATCTGCCTTCGCATGTGGATGCGCATCATCGTCCAGCGAGTGTGAGTCATCTCGACCGCTCGATCGAGATCGAGCAGTCCAATTTAGTCGATGTGGGAGCGGGCACTTCACCATTTGGCCAAAGAGTCGCTTTATCACGTGGAGGTGAGGTGCGGCTGCGCGCTTCGACCGTTGGATGAAGATCTAATGGTCAAGATGAAACTTCCATGCTGCACTTTGGAGGAGAGATCGGCCGATGTAGAGAGTTTCTCAGCCGTTGGATTGAGATCCAATGGCTGGATTGCTCCTTGCGTGAAGTTGGGGAGGCTGTGGCTCATGTAGGGCGGCTTGGATGGTGCCACGTGGTGCCATCTGGGCCGTCCATCTTCTTCTTATAGAGGATGCTACAGAGCTCTAATCAGGGTGATTTTCACGTTGATAGACTACGGTCGTCGCTCCTTATCCATCGGTACAGTCGGATTCTTCATCCAAAGCTCATAAAGATGTCGCACTGCCTTCTGGCCATATAAAATGTTGGAATTAATATACAGAATGTACAAACATCCTAAATTCAATGCAATGAATGTTATGCAATATTTATACTATGATATGCAATGCTAGACCTAGGAACTATCATAGCTAAGCATTTTATCATGAATTCATGTGTGCTTATCGTACCCCCATGCTTACTTCTTGCTAATCCCTGGCAAAATTAGCCTAAATGCTATGTATAAAAGTAGAATTAGGATTTAATCACTTAGGAACAATTTGTTGGTTGATTTAGAAAATTTCAACCCAAGACCTGGTTACAAAAGCTCGGCAGTGCCCAGGTGTCTGCCAGAATGCAGATCGCCCAAGCCTTCACCTTAGTTGAAAAGGGAAGATACATTTCTTTTGCTTTTTCTTCTTTTCTAAGTTTTTTTAACTTTTGGAGTTTGAGAGTTTCGGAATAACTTGTTACAGCTACCCAACCCACCCAAGACTTGAAAAGGACTCTAAGTGCTGAGCATCTTGTGACAAGAGTGAAAGACTTACTAGGCGACCGTTAAAATGGATTTCGGGTTTCTATGACCCTAGGTGACCATAACAGTTTCTGCCTAAAGGTTTAACTTTTCGAATGATAGCTTTCTCCCTACTTTATTTTTTATGCGATCAACACAAGGGCGAACCCAGTGTATATCTCCCCAATTTATTCTACTTCCCCGCTTCTTCCCTAAGTGTTTTGGGAATTATTTATGCATTTTTGTGAGCTGGGCTCTGGACAACAGGCCAATGGGCTGTTACCCACGACCACTTGCCAGCCATACTCATGTGGTGAAGTGTGGCTTTATTATTATATTTTTTATTTTCTCCTTTTTCTATTTTTTTCTTTTCCTTTTTGGGTGTTTCTTTCTCACTTTTTTTTCTAAGTAGGTGGCTTCCCTGATCTAAGATTTACCTAAAGGTAGCAAGAAGAGAATGGTCGTGTGGCTGGGCTCTGGACAACCGGTCGATGAGCTGTTACCACTGACATCTTGCTGGCCATACCTCCCTAGATAGTTCATTAGCTACCCAATTTTCGTAAAAACTACCGAAAAGTGAGTCAATGTGAATAGTGTGTAGATGCATAGACTTAAAATCCCTTCAAATCAAAGGGCGAGATGATAAGTCGTGTACTTATCATCCCAATTTATTTTCCAAATTAAAATGAAATTGAGTTGGCGAGGACTCGAGACTAAGTCCACAATCGAGTGGACAACCTGGCTAATTAAGCTCAAAGACCTGAAGAGTCTAAGTATTCAGGTCCCAAAGTATCAATTTCTAAAGTTTGCAACTCCTAATGCCTAAGTTCTCTTCTCTTATTTTCTTTCTTTTTTGAATAAAGCAATAGGAAATTACTGTTACAGCCGACAAAATGATTATTTCATAAAATATCCACCTCCCCATGCTTAGCTAATACAATGTCATCATTGTTAAAATGAAAGCATGCAAGAGAGTAGAATTGGAAGAATAGCACCTGGTTTCCGTGAAATTCTTGTCAACTCGAAATAGCTTTTACACATGCTGAGTTTAGTGCCTTCAGCTAGGCGATATTGGGCCAGTGATGGTTAGGGCTAGGTGAGAGCAACCTTGTCTGAGACAGGTTCAGGGAGCACATGGTCAACATAGGGTTTGAGACATTGTCCATTGACCTTGAAGGAATTACCCATCTTTGGGTCAGAGATTTCGATGGCCTCATTAGAAAAAATCCGCTCAATCACGAATGGGTCGTTCCACTTAGACCTAAGCTTACCAGGGAAAAGCTTTAGTCGAGAATCGAAAAGACAGACCTTCTGGATTGGCTCAAAGCTCTTACGTGAAATCATTTGGTTAGGATGAGCTTTAGTCCTTGCCTTATAGATTTTGGTATTTTCATAGGCATCATTTCTAAGCTCCTCCAACACAGATAATTGGAGTTTCCTGGTCTTCCCAGCCAACTCTAGGTCAACATTACATTTCTTGATGGCCCAAAATGCCCGATGTTCTAACTCTACGAGTAAGTGACACACCTTACCAAACACCAGACAGAACAAAGACATACCGATAGCCATTTCGTATGCCGTACTGTAGGCCCAAAGAGCATCGTCTAGCTTTTGGGTCCAATCCTTCTTATCAGGCCTTACAATTTTCTGCAAAATGTTTTTGATCTCCAGATTGGAGACCTCGGCCTGTCCGTTCGTCTGTGGGTGGTAGGGTGTGCAAATCTGATGAATTACCCCATATTTCCCCAGTAAATTCCTAAACTAGGCATGAATGAAATGTGTGCCACCATCACTGATAATTGTCTGAGGAATTCCAAATAGACTAAAGATATTTTTCTTCACAAAATCGATGACAACCTTATAGTCATCGGTCCGAGTGGGGATTGCTTCAATCCATTTGGACATGTAATCAATAGCGACCAGAATATACTGGTGTCCAAAAGGAGGGAAGGGCCCCATGAAGTTGATGCCCCAAATGTCAAAAATTTCGATGGAAAGAATTGGGTTTAGGGGCATCATGTCTCTCTTGGCCATGTTCTTGAGTATCTGGCATGAAGCACATGAGTTTGAGAATTCCTAGGCATCCTTAAATAATGAAGGCCAATAGAATCTAGATTGCACAATTTTTGTCATCTTTTTCCTGGAAAAGTGTCCACCACACATAGATGTATAGCTGCACTCAAGTATACTATGGAACAGATTTTCTTGGATGCATCGACGAATAATCTAGTCAATGTCAATACGATATAGCTCGAGATCGTCCCAAGAATAATATTTGGCCTCAGACATAAGTCTGTCCTATTGTTGTTTGGTTGAATCCTGGGGGATTTGACCAACAGCCAAATAATTGACAATATCTACAAACCAAGGTGTTCGGATACCCAAGACTGTAAAGATAGTCTCATCCGGAAAGGTTTCAGTGAGAGGGATATTTGGATGAGGAGAATCAATTAGGATTCTCGAAAGGTGATCCGCCACTACATTTTGTGCCTTCACTTTGTCCCTGATTTCAAGATCAAACTCTTGAAGTAACAGAATCTAGCAAATAAGCTGAGGCTTGCATCCTTTTTGGCCAAGAGATGCTTCAAGGACGAGTGGTCGGTGTAAATGATAATATGAGAGCCTAAAAGATAAGCCCTAAATTTTTCTAAAGCAAAAACTACGGCTAGAAATTCTTTTTTAGTAATAGTGTAATTCCTCTGGGCCTTGCCCAGAGTCTTGCTAGAGTAGTAGATTACAGAGGGCTTTTTCTCAATTTTCTAACCTAAGACAACCCTGACTGCATAATCAGATGTGTCCGCCATTATCTCAAATGGGGTTGTCCAGACCGGTGGTTGCAACACCGGGGCAAAAGTGACTATCGTTTTTAATAAATCAAGTGCCTTACGGCATGATTCACCAAACTCGAACGGTGTGTCTTTCGCTAGAAGGTTACTGAAGGGTCGAGCAACCTTCAAAAAGTCCTTGATGAATCTTCTATAAAAACCCACAAGCCCAAGGAAAGAGTGGATCTGTTTTATGGATGTGGGTGGAGGAAGTCTAGAGATGGCATCCACCTTAGCCTTATCAACCTCAATACCCCGATTAGAGACCACATGACCCATGACAATGCCTTCTTGGGTCATGAAGTGCCTCTTCTCTCAACTAAGGACCAGCCGTGTCTTGATGCATCTCCAGAGGATCAATTCCAAGTTAGCTAGGCAAGACTCGAAAGAATCTCCGAAAATGGAGAAATCATCCATGAAAACCTCAAGACAGTATTCCACCATGTTAGAAAAAATGGCTAGCATGCACCTTTGAAAATTCGCAGGTGCATTGCGAAGCCCGAACGACATTCCCCAGCAACGGTGCCGAAATGATGAACGGGTTTTGGCGAAGTAAAATCAGGACTTCGAGAACCAGTCGTCAAGTTCACAAAACACGTTATTAAATATAAGTTTTGACTGAAAATCCAAGGGAGTCCCGGGTAGAACACAGGGAGGCAATGATCCGATTGCATATGATTCTTCTCCACATTTTGATTTGGTTTCGAACTTTGATCAGACTACTAATCATGTCACATCCTTCTCTGATCGCTCTCCTAGGGATCTCACATCCTGCATAGATCCATTTTTTTTTTAAGATCCCTACTCTGACCAAACCCGCGATTCTCACTTCCACATCTTCTTGAGCCACACAGCATCTAGTGGGCTCCGCATCTACTGATTTGCATCAATCAACCCACCAGATTTATTGGGTTTGGGCTGCATCATCAGCCTGTTGATCAAAACAAGCACTTGGATGGACCAACCAAGCTATTAATCGAGGTGTTCATTTTTCAAATTTCATTTGATTTGACCACTCCTCCATTAACCACTTTCTACTCAGCTGAAGGCATTGAATTTAGTGCTTAACAAGAGGCAACCCATCATTCCAAAAACCCGAGACCCTTCTGATCATCCTTTTGAGCTTCACATCTACTGCACTCTGAGTTCAATTTTAGAATAGCCGACTCTACCTTTAGTACATGTACTAAAGCTTGAAATCGTCCGTAGCAGTCATGCTGACCCGTTCACCCACCCATTGACCTTGTTCTAATCCTTGAACCCAACTAATTTCATACCCTCCAGTTTACAATGAGGACATTGCAAAACTTAGGCATGGGGGGTCTTAAAGTGAAAACATATAAAAATTCAAGTTTCTGAAGGATTCTCACAAAAAATTACTCATATTCAAAAAGCCAAAAAAATAAAAAAATTGAAAAAGAACAAAAAATGGAAAGGGGAGGAAATTTTGAGAGATCATTGCATATCATTCTTGAGGAGGAAATGAGAAGGTGAATTAAATGATAAAAAGGAGCTACAATTTGAAATAAAAAAGAGTCATTAGTAAATGATTATGGAATCTACTTAAGTTTTAGACCAAATCTAAAGGAAAAAATTAAGACCTAGAATAACAGAGAGACAAGGAGATTAGTATGAGTGTTAATCTTAGGCCTCTTGGGCTTATTTTAGGGCTTAAAAATTCAAGTATCTGTTAAGATCTGAATAATCCTCAAGAGGTTTCGGAAAATGCGAAGCTTACATATTAGGTCTAAGACTTAGGGATTATTCGACCTCGTTAACTGACCTCTGGTTTGCGGGAATTGGTAAGCTAAGCACCCTAATCCACACACAAGTCTGGTTCAGTGCGTTTAATAATTAAAATCATGCAAAAGCATTTTATTCTGTTCTGAAAAAGCTACCTAGATTAGGAGCGGCTTATCAATACAAGTTGATTTGGACGAGTTCTCGTCATGGAGAGGTGGGAAATTCCCCTCGAAGATGCGTAATAACATACCATCTCTACAGTGCTTGTCTCCTAGGATATCTAAATATCCTATCGGGGGCATGTAAGCACCTTGTGCTAATTCAGGTGCCATGGTTGGGATTATCCCAAAATGTCGATTACTAGGGCATGAATTTAGCTACAGAACGCCATTGGCAGCATTATCTTGAAGTGTTGAAAGCCAGGGTTTAGGGGGTTGCCATGGACGGTGTTATCTTGAAGCATCGACTGCTAGGGGCCCTGCGAGGATTGATGGTGGGAACTAGGAATCTGATACAAATTGTATTTTTGAGCCAATTTGAAGCTAGAAATAAGGAAAATAAAGAGAGAGAGAAAGCTCTCCAAAAATAAAAAAATTCTTCTATCTCTCTCTCTTACAAAAATGCACTGCAAACTGAACCAGGACTAACCATGTTGCAAGCACAGGTGTTTTAACCGCTGGGTTCAACGAACCTTAGGATAGTTTCTGTGGGCCTCAGAAACCTTCACGGTAGGCTGAGGCTAAAGCTGGTCAGGTCTCGATCTTGGTTGTTACTTGAGTACCTCTAGGCCTACTTTTGGCATTCTGACCTAATTTCTAAAAGGAAGAAAGAATCAGGACTTTGAACATCAAAGCATGGTCTAGAATTCAAGCTCATTCCATAAGATTTTGCTAAGGGCCTAGCAAAAGTTAGGCATGGGGGTATGATGATAATGTCATCATCAACCATATCTAGCTTTATTTAGTCATAATCCATTGATAAATGCTCCTACATAACCACCAGAAAATCGTAATTCATTGCACATCCTTTTTGAGAGATAAACATTAAAACAGGGGTAAAATGGCAGTGTTAACAGAATAACCTAATTGCAGAATAATCACGAGATTTCTCAGAGGTTAATTAAAGGTCAAATGGTCATAAATGTCTAATAAGTGAGTTCAAGCAGAATGAAATGGGCTTTCACGTGTTTTGAGAATTATTGGACATCTGAAACCCTAAAAATAGACCTACTTAAATAACTAAGGTTCTGGTCAGGATAAAATTCACCTAAATATTCTAAAAATCATAGAAAAATATTTTATAAGGTTTGATACCTTTTATTTGACCATTGGAACCCATTTTGACTTAAAACAGTCTCAGACAGACAGTTGCCCTAGTTTGGGTTTCTACACAAATTACCTAGTCAAACATGATCAAAACCAAAATCTGAGTTCACCATCAGATTCCTTGGGTCCAAATTAGGTTTGTTCCAATATTTGGGCTCAATCAGAGATCACCTTGATCTAGTGTACATTTCAGTCCTGTCTAACTATTTTCTCTCACACATATGCCCCTAACTTTCGAATTCTTTACAAAGACCCCTCTAACTTCTTCATCCTCTTCACATCTAGGTCCCTGCCGCCATTAGGAGTAGGATGCACCTCACCAGCGAGATTCAAGCGAGATTTTCTCACTCAGTTCTCAGTCAATCTGTCTCAAAATTGAAAAAGAGATTCCTTAAGGAATTCTCTTTCAATTGAGACCAACCTTGACTCCTAACTCTTTCCCAATCTCCCATGCAAATGCATGGGAGATGTGGATATCTTACATGTGCGTAAGCCCCAAGGTTTCAAGCTTGGTTTCCAAGCTTGAAAGGACCTCCTATGGCCTATAAAACACCCCTGAAGCAAACCTTACCTCCTTAGCTTGGTTTAGAGGCCGGACACCCCCTCTTCCCTTCTCCCCGACCTCCTACTCCAACTCCAGCAAGTCCTCTGATCACCTTCGTCATCCACCCTCATAGACAATAGTGGGTGGATTCTTCTTCCCCAAATTTTTCTGCATCTCGCAATACCAGCAGACAACCTCTTCCACGTCTTCTTCGTCTCTCCTTCATCACCAGAGGCTTCATCTTCTCTGTCGTTGGTCTACCAAAGGTGATGCAGATCCTACCCCCTTCATCCAATTAGTTTAGGTAGCTAGGTTAGTTAGATCTTTAGGATTAATTCCCTATACTCAAAACCCAAAAACACCCCTTGACTCACATGCACGTCGTCATCTTCCTCCGCTCTAGCCACCTCTCCGGCGAGGTTATCTGCTCTTTACACCCATCCACCCACCTCCCCAACACCTCCACAACCTTCTCCATAGCACCACGAACAAAACCCTCTACCTATTCGCCACTCCACCCACCCAAAAGCTCCACCAAACAACCCACCTTCACGTCACCTTCCCCGAGGCCCTCTAGCCACCACACATTGCCACTCACCACATACTCACCGCCTCTACACTCCACTCCTTCCGACGATGCTCATGAGCTATTTTAATATGGCCGAGAGGCCGTGTTCTTGATTCTCAGGTACTTGTCATTCTCTGCCACCACCACCATCAATGCCGTCGTGTTCTTCAAGCTCCAGGCTATGAACACCCCAGGTCACACCTCTAGGTGTTGTGGGTGCAACCCAGGAAGACCGCTAGGTCCTCAATTGGGCACCCCAACAACAGTAGCCTCCTAATCAGACGTAACTCCACCTATTACTGTTCGCATGAGGAGAGGCCTGTGGATAGTCCCTCATCGTGGGAATTGGAAGCAATCTCAGCTCATAAATTGAATTTGTCATTGTGGCCTATCACCTCAGTACATCGAGGGTAAGGTACTCGCTCACTCACACATACTCGACTCGACATGCCTACTGTGCACTCCTTGGCTGCGACACTCACACACGTAGCCCAAGATCCGATTACACAAACTTGAATACTTGATTAACCCAGCTATTTGAGAGAAGAGAAGATGAGGAAGGAAGGAAATAGAGAGCGGGGGAAAGTTGGGTTTTGCTCCTGAAGAATTTGAACAACACTTAGTCGCTAGGAAGGAAAGAAGAGAAGAGGGGAAAGGAGCCATGCATAAGTAGAAGGAAGAAGAAGGAGAAGATAAAGAGAAGAGTCATGCCTCAAAGAAGAAGTAGAAAAAGAGAAAGGAAAGAAAGAAGAAGAAGAGAATAAGAAGAACAACAGAAGATTGAAGACACTATAGCAGGCGACATTTAAGTCACCTGAGTCATCAACCAAAGCTTCTGATTACTGTTCATTCATTTAATATTCATTGAGTAATTGATATACATGTGCTTAGGCTAATAATTGGTGATCTAAATCTCCATTATTTTGTTCTAGGTATCTTTTTGTCATCTTTAAGTTTTGAAGTACTTATGTTATTCATTGAACATCTAATGTGACAGATTAGCATTCATTGAATATCATTATTGTGCTTATTCATGTGCTCATTTCTATTTTATTTAAAGATTAGCATGTGAATTCCTATATGCTCCCTGTGTTTGACCTTGGACTTCATTTTTAGATTTTCAAGCTATAAATTGTATTTGTTGACAAGCTATTTTGGAGACTTTACTACAATGAAATGCATTTAAACTCTTGAAAATCTTGGCAACACCCGCACCTGTCATTTGCGGAGCGGGCACTTCACTGTTTGGCCAAAGAGTTGCTTTATCGTGTGGAGGTGAGGTGCGGCCGCGCGCTTCGACCGTTGGATGAAGATCCAATGCTCAAGATGAAGACTTCCTTGCTACACTTTGGAGGAGAGATCGGATGATGTAGAGAGTTTCTCAGCTGTTGGATTGAGATCCAACTACTGGGATTGCTCCTTATATGAAGCTGGGGAGGTTGTGGCTCGTGTAGGGTGGCTTGGATGTTGCCACGTGGTGCCATCTGGGCTGTCCATTTTCTTCTTCTTATAGAGGATGCTACGGAGCTCTGATCAGGGTGATTTTTAGGCTGACGGACTGCAATTGTAGCTCCGAATCCTTCCGTACGATCAGATTCTTCATTTGAAGCCTATAAAGATGTTGCACTGCCTCCTGGCTATATAAAATGTTGGAATTAATATACAAAATATACAAACTATCCTAAATGCAATGCAATGAATGTTCTGCAATATTTCTACTATGATAAGCAATGCTAGACCTAGGAACTATCATAAATAACCATTTTATCCTGAATTCATGTGTGCTTATCATATGCCCATGGTTACTTTTTGGTAGTCCCTGGCAAAATTAACCTAAATGCCATGTATAAAAGTAGAATTAGGATTTGATCACTTAGGCACAATTTGTTGGTTGCCTAAGGATTTAATCACTTAGGCAAATTTCAACCCAAGACCTGGTTACAAAAACTCGACAGTACCCAAGTGTCTGCCAAAATGCAGACCGCTTAAACCCTCGCCTTAGTTGAAAAGGGAAGATACATTTTTTTGCTTTTTCTTCTTTTCTAATTTTTTTTTAACTTTTGGAGTTTAAGAGTTTCGAGATAACTTTTTACGGCTACCCAACCCACCCAAGACTCGAAAAAGACAATAAGTGCTAAGCATCTTGTGACAAGAGTGAAAGACTCACTAGGCGGCTGTTAAAATTGACTTCGGGTTTCTACAACCCTAGGTGATCTTTGTTGGTGCTAGAGCACCACGATCATTTGTTTTGATGATAACAAAGCATGTGTCATTTAACATT
This sequence comes from Thalassia testudinum, assembly GCA_037157565.1. Lineage (NCBI taxonomy): Eukaryota > Viridiplantae > Streptophyta > Magnoliopsida > Alismatales > Hydrocharitaceae > Thalassia > Thalassia testudinum. Next base: position 5,669,220 of record JAZHRO010000080.1, read on the forward strand.
TGCACTTGGAGTCTTAGATTTCAGGTCAATTGCAAATGTAGACGTGTTTAGACGGAATTCGAGCTCGCATCCAGGATGGATTGGAGGAGCTTGATGGAAAATAGAAGAGATTCGCGAGGAGCGATAGATTAAAGATGGAAGGAAATGAAGAATATGATAGATTTCCTTCTCTTGTACTTGTTGTATTTTTCGTTTCTTTTGTTGCTCTTTATTTCCTTAGAAAATTATGTTAAAGAGCCACAAAGTACCCTAACAGTAGTCCTAGGAACACTTGCACAACCCTAGGATACTTAGGTTTTCTGTAGAACACTTAGAAAACCAATATAGGGTTCAAACGAAGTTTCCAGACGTCTAATTCCAAAATCAGACGTCTGATAAAGTATTTTAAGACGTCTGACTGTTGTTTCAGACGTCTGATAACTATTAGGCTGGAGTTAAGTAGTGCTGTCTGATGAAATCAGACGTCCAGACCTTAGACCAGACGTCTTAGGAGACATCTGATGACTTTGCCAGACGTCCAATTAGTGGACCGTTGGCTCTCTTATTGTATAGTCAAGAATATGACCGTTAGAGCCTTATCTGATGTCCTTAAGCCTTTCCAAATGTCTGATAATTGACCGTTTTGCCTCGGCTGACCCAAAATCTCTTCTCAGAGATTTTCTAGCCGTTGCAACATTTGGAAATCCATTCCCACAGAAAAAGTAGGTTTCCCGACGTCCAGACATAGTGTCAGACGTCCTATATGTCGTCTGATGGACTTGCGCAAGAACCCTGTTTAGATCTGATTCAAGTTAGGAAGAGACCCGCCCAAAATCAGATGTCTGACCTTGGAATCAGACGTCTTAAAGTGAACTTCCAGACATTTGATGCCAGAATTAGACGTCTGATAAGCCTGTCAGAGCAATGATTGTTCCTGATTTCGGGCTGATTCTCTTGGGCTTTGTTCCCAACGGCTATAGAACCCTTCCTAAGCCTTCCAAAGCCTTCCTAAGGCCTCTATAAATAGAGGGGAACCTTTGCAACACAAACACACACCTAGAGACACCTAAGATACATAGTTCCACTCTCTTGTGTCCTAGATAGCTCTTGCTCTCCAAGCTCAAGCTCCATTCTCTTGAGAGCATCAAGCTGTTGCGCACCCGCTCTCCCGCCGTTGTTCACGAGAGCGACGTTGCGCCGTCGCGTGGTACATGCGTCCGCGTCGTCGACGCACTCCTTTCAAAGGGAAGCATCCTATTTCCTACAGAAGCTAGGTTTAAAATTACTTTGTTGGCTCTATAGGACTTGTTGTTTCTTTTATCTTTGTTATTTGGTTGGGCATTCGCTTTGCGAATTCCCGTCTCCTTCGTGAGACAAAATCCTTCTCGTGGAGAGAAGGGGTTGAGGTACGCTACCCTCATTTAAGTAGCGTGGTTGTATTGAGGTTGAATCACCCTCGTTTAAAGTGATTCGGTTTAGTGGATTTTGATCAACTTGGTTGATTGGAAAATCCTAACTCGAGAGGGTTAGGTGGTGGTTTTCACCCGGTTTGGGTTTCTACCTAAAAATACTTGTGTACTTGTGTGATTGCTTATTTACGAGATTATTTATATTCCGCATTTTTTACGTGACGCTAATCTCACCCCCTCCTAGTAGGAAATTTCAATCTTAACAGTTTCTGCCTAAAGGTTTAACTTTTCGAATGGTAGCTTTCTCCCTACTTTATTTTTTATGGGGACAACACAAGGGCGAACCGAGTGTATATCTCCCTGGTTTATTCTACTTCCCCGCCTCTTCCCTAAGTGTTTTGGGAGTTATTTATGCATTTTTGTGAGCTGGGCTCTGGACAACTGGCCAATGGATTGTTACCCACGACCACTTGCCAGCCATACTCATGTGGTGAAGTGTGGCTTTATTATTATATTTTTTATTTTCTCCTTTTTCTATTTTTTTCTTTTTCTTTTTGGGTGTTTCTTTTTCACTTTTTTTTTTCTAAGTAGGTGGCTTCCCTGATCTAAGATTTACCTAAAGGCAACAGGAAGAGAATGGTCGTGTGGCTGGGCTCTGGACAACTGGCGAGGACTCGAGACGAAGTCCACAATTGAGTGGACAACCCGGTTAATTAAGCTCGAAGATGTGAAGAGTCTAAGTATTCAGGTCCCAAAGTATCAATTCCTAAAGTTTGCAACTCCTAACGCTTAAGTTGTCTTCTCCTAATTCTTTTTTTATTTAATAAAATAGTAGGAAATTACTGTTATAGCTGACAAAATGATTATTTCATAAAATATCCACCCCCCATGCTTAGCTAATGCAATGTCCTCATTGGCAAAATGAAAGCATGAAAGAGAGTAGAATTGAAAGAATAGCACCTGGTTTCCGAGAGATTCTGGTCAGCTCAAAATAGCCTTTACACTGCTGAGTTTAGTGCCTTCAGCTAGGCGATATTGGGCCAGTGATGATTAGGGCAAGGTGAGAGCAACCTTGTCCGAGATAGGTTCAGGGAGCACATGGTCAACATAGGGTTTGAGATGTTGTCCATTGACCTTAAAGGAATTACCTGTCTTTAGATCAGAGATTTTGACGGCCTCGTTAGAAAAAATCTGCTCAATAACAAACAGCTTGTTCCACTTATACCTAAGCATACCATGGAAAAGCTTCAATCGAGAATCGAAGAGCCAGACCGTCTGGTTTGGCTTAAAGCTCTTATGTGAAATCATTTGGTCAAGAAGAGCTTTAGTCCTTGCCTTATAGATTCTGGCATTTCCATAGGCATCATTTCTAAGCTCCTCCAACTCAGATAATTGGAGTTTCCTAGTCTTCTAAGCCAACTATAGGTCGACATTACATTTCTTGATGGCCCAAAATGCCCGATGTTCTAACTCTAGGGGTAAGTGACACGCCTTACCAAACACCAAACAGAACGGAGACATACCAACAGGCATTTTATACGCTGTACTGTAGGCCCAAAGAGCATCATCTAGCTTTTGGTGCCAATCCTTCCTATCAGGCCTTACAATTTTCTGCAAAATGTTTTTGATCTCCCGATTGGAGACCTCGGCTTGTTCGTTCATCTGTGGGTGGTAGGGTGTGGAAATCCGATGAATTACCCTAAATTTCCCCAGTAAATTCCTAAACTAGGCATGAGTGAAATGTGTGCCACCATCACTGATAATTGTCTGAGGAATTCCAAACCGACTGAAGATATTTTTCTTCACAAAATTGATGACCACCATATGGTCATTGATCTGAGTGGAGATTGCCTCAATCCATTTGGACACGTAATCAATAGCGACCAGAATATACTAGTGTCCAAATGAAAGAGGGAAGGGCCCCATGAAGTCGATGCCCCAAATGTCAAAAATTTCGACAGAAAGAATTGGGTTTAGAGGCATCATGTCTCTCTTGGCCATGTTCCCGAGTATTTGGCATCAGGCACACGACTTTTAGAATTCCTAGGCATTCTTAAATAATGATGGCCAATAGAATCTAGATTGCATAATTTTTGCCATCTTTTTCTTGGAATAGTGTCCACCACACGTAGATGTATGGCTGAACTCAAGTATACTATGGAACTAATTTTCTTGGACACAACGACGACTAATCTAGTCAGCGTCAATACGATATACCTCAGGATCATCCCAAAAATAATAGTTGGCCTCAGACATAAGTCTGTCCCATTATTGTTTGGTCCAATCCAAGGGGATTTGACCAACCGCCAAATAATTGACAATATCTGCAAACCATGGGGTTCGGATACCCGAGACTGTAAGGATAGTCTCATTCAGAAAAGTTTCTGAGAGAGGGATATCCAAATGAGGAGAATCAATTAGGATTCTCGACAGGTGATGCGCCACTACACTTTGTGCCTTCACCTTGTCCCTGATTTCATGATCAAACTCTTGAAGTAACAGAATACAGCGAATAAGTCGAGGCTTGGCACCCTTTTTGGCCAAGAGATGTTTCAAGGGTAAGTGGTCGATGTAAATGATAATGTGAGACCTTAAAAGATAAGCCCTAAATTTTTCTAAAGCAAAAACTACGGCTAGAAATTCTTTTTCAGTAACAGTGTAATTCCTCTGGGCCTCATCCAGAGTCTTGCTAGAGTAGTAGATAACAGAGGGCTTTTTCTCAATTTTCTGGCCCAAGACAACTCCGACTGCATAATCATATGTGTCTGCCGTTATCTCAAATGGGGTTGTCCAGACCGGTGGTTGCAACACTAGGGCACAGGTGACTGTCGTTTTTAATAAATCAAATGCCTTATAGAATGATTCATCAAACTCGAACGGTGTGTCTTCCGCCAGAAGGTTACTTAAGGGTCGAGCAACCTTCGAAAAGTCCTTGATGAATCTTCTATAAAAACAGACATGCCCAAGGAAAGAGTGGATCTATTTTATGGATGTGGGTAGAGGAAGTCTAGAGATGGCATCCACCTTAGCCTTATCAACCTCAATACCCTGATTAGAGACCACATGACCCAAGACAATGCCTTCTTGGGTCATGAAGTGCCTCTTCTCTCAACTAAGGACCAACAATGTCTTGATGCATCTCTGGAGGATCAATTCCAAGTTAGCCAGGCAAGACTCGAAAGAATCTCCGAAAATGGAGAAATCATCCTTGAAAACCTCAAGACAGTCTTCCACCATGTTAGAAAAAATGGCTAGCATGCACCTTTGAAAATTCGTAGGTGCATTGCAAAGCCCAAATGACATTCGCCGGCAATGGTGCCGAAATGATGAATGGGTTTTGGCAAAGTAAAATCAGGGCTTCGAGAACTAGTCGTCATAGTTCACAAAACATGTTATCAAATACAATTTTTAACCGAGACTCCAAGGGAGTCTCGGGTAGAACACAGGGAGGCGATGATCCGGTTGCATATGATTCTTCTCCACATTTTAATTGGGTTTTGGACTTTGATCAGACTAATCACGTCACATCCTTCTCTGATCACTCTCGTAGGGATCTCACATCCACCACAGATCCATTTTCTTTTGAAGATCCCTACTCTAACCAGGTTGATTGGAATCAGCCAAACCCGCGATTCTCACTTCCACATCTTCTTGAGCCTCACAGCATCTAGGGGCCTCTACATCTACTGATTCTCATCCATCAACCCACTAGATTGATTGGGTTTGGGCTGCATCATCATCCTGTTGATCTGAACAAGCACGTGGATGGACCAACCAAGCTATTGATCAAGGTGTTCATTTTACAAAATTCATCTGATTTGACCACTCCTCCATTAACCACTTTCTATTCAGCTGAAGGCATTGAATTTAGCACTTAACAAGAGGCAACCCATCATTCCAAAAACCTGAGACCCTTCTGATCATCCTTTTGAGCTTCACGTCTACTGCACTATGAGTTCAGTTTTAGAACAGCCGACTCCACCTTTGGTATATGAACTAAAGCTTGAAATCATCCGCAATAGTCATGCCGACCCGTTCACCCACCCATTGATCCTGTTCTAATCCTTGAGCCCAACTACTTTCATACCCTCCGATTTACAATGAGGACATTGCAGAACTTAGGCATGGGGGGGTCTTAAAGTGAAAACATATAAAAATTCAAGTTTCTGAAGGGTTCTAACAAAAAATTACTCATATTCAAAAATCCAAAAAAATAAAAAATTGAAAAAGAACAAATAATGGAAAGGGTAGGAAATTTTGAGAGATCATTGCACATCATTCTTGAGGAGGAAGTGAGAAGGTGATTTAAATGATAAAAAGGAGCTACAATTTGAAATAAAGAAAGAGATAGTCATTTGTAAATGATTATGGAATCTACTTAAGTTTTAGACCAAATCTAAAGAAAAAAATCAAGTCCTAGAATAACAGAGAGACAAGGAGATTAGTGTGAGTGTTGATCTTAGTCCTCTTGGGCATATTTTAGGGCTTAAAAATTCAAGTATCCGTTAAGATCTGAATAATCCTCAAGAGGTTGAGGAAAATGCGAAGCTTACATATTAGGTCTAAGGCTTAGGGATTATTCGGCCTCGTTAACTGACCACTAGTTTATGAGACTCTGTAACCTAAGCACGCTAATCCACACACAAGTCTGGTTCAGTATGCTTAATAATTAAAATCACACAAAAGTGTTTTATTCTGTTCTAAAAAAGCTGCCTAGATTAGGAGCGGCTTATCAACACAAGTTGATTTGGACGAGTTCCCAACATGAAGAGGTGGGAAATTCCCCTCAAAGATGTGTAATAACATACCATCCTCTCCATGCTTGTCTCCTAGGATATCTAAATATCCTATCAGGGGCATGTAAGCACCTTGTGCTGATTCAGGTGCCATGGGCGGGATTATCCGAAAATGTCGATTGCCAAGGTCAGAATTTAGCTTTAGAACGCCATGGGAGATATTATCTCGAAGTTTTGAAAGACAGGGTTCTGGGGGTTGCCATGGGCAGTGCTATCTTGAAGCATCGACTGGTAGGGACCCTACGGGGATTGATGGTGGGAACTAGGAATCTGATACAGATCGTATTTTTGAGCCAATCTGAAGCTAGAAATAAAGAAAAGAAAAAGAGAGAGAAAGTTCTCCAAAAATCAAAAATTCTTCTATCTCTCTCTCTTACAAAAATGCACTACAAACTGAACTAGGACTAACCATGTTACAAGCACGGGTGCTTTTACCGTTGGGTTCAACGAACCTTAGGATAGTTTCTGTGGCCCTTAGAAACCTTCGCCGAAGACTGAGTCTAAAGCTGGTCAGGTATGGATCTTGGTTGTTACTTGAGTATCTCTAGGTCTACTTTTGGCATTCTGACCTAATTTCTAAAAAGAAGAAAGAATCAGGACTTTGAGCATCAAAGCATGGTCTAGAATTCAAGCTCATTCCATAAGATTTTGCTAAGGGACTAGAAAAAGTTAGGCATGGGGGTATGATGATAACATCATCATCAGCCATATCTAGCTTTATTTAGTCATAATCCATTAATAAATGCTCCTACATAACCGCCAGAAGATCGTAATTCATTGCACATCCTTTTTGAGTGATAAACATTAAAACAAGGGTAAAAATGCAGTTTAAATAGAATATCATAATTATAGAACAATCACGGGGTTTCTCAGGGGCTAATTAAAGGTCAAATGGTCATAAATGTCTAATAAGTGGGTTTATGTAGAACGAAATGATTTTTCACGCATTTTGAGAATTATTGGACATCTGAAACCCTAAAAATAGACCCACTTAAATAACTGAGGTTCTAGTCAGGATAAAATTCATCTAAACCTTCTAAAAATCATAAAAAAGTATTTTAAAAGGTTTGGTACCTTTTATTTGACCAATGGAACCCATTTTGACCTAAAATAAAGTCTCAGATAAACAGTTGCCCTAATTTAGGTTTTTATGCAAATTACCTAGTCAAACATGATCAAGACCAAAATATGAGTTCATCATTTGATTCCTTGGGTCGAAATTAGGTTTGTACCAAAATTTGGGCCCAATCAGAGATCACCTTGACCTAATGTACATTTTAGTCATATCTGACTCCTTTCTCTCACACATATGCCCCTAACTTTTGAATTCTTTGCAAAGACCCCCCTAATTTCTTCATCTTCTTTACATCCAGGTCCCTATCACCAGGAGTAGGATGTACCTCACCAGCAAGATTGAAGCGAGATTTTCCTGCTCGTTTCTCAATCAATCTGTCTCAAAATTAAAAGAGAGATTCCTTAAGGAATTCTCTTTCAATTGAGACCGGCCTTGACTCCTAACTCTTTCCCAATCTCGCATGCAAACGCATGGGAGATGTGGGTTTCCTACATGTGCGTAAGCCCTAAGGTTTAAAGCTTGGAAAGACCTCCTATGGCATATAAAAGACCCCCTGAAGCAAACCTTACCTCAGCTTTGTTTAGAGGCTAGACACCCCCTCTTCCCTTCTCCCCGACCTCCTACTCCACCAACTCCAGCAAGTCTTCTAATCACCTTCCTTGTCCACCCTCACAGATAATAGCGGGTGGATTCTTCTTCCCCAACTTTATCCACGTCTCGTAATACCAGCAGACGTCCTCTTCCACGTCTTCCTTGTCACTCCTGCATCACCAGAGGCTTCATCTTCTCTGTCGCTGGCCTACAAAAGGTGACGCAGATCCTACCCCCTTCATCCAATTAGTTTAGGTAGTTAGGTTAGTTAGATCTTTAGGATTAATTCCCCATACACAAACCCAAAAACACCCGTCAACACACACGCACGCCGTCATCTTCCTCCGCTCCAGCCACCTCTCCGGCGAGGTTATCCACTCGCTACACCCGTCCACCCACCTTCGCAACACCTCCACAACCTTCGCCACAGCACCACAAACAAAACCCTCTGCCTATTTGCCACTCCACCCACCCAAAAGCTCCATCGAACAACCCACCTTCGCGCCACCTTCCTCGAGGCCCTCTGGCCACCACACGTTGCCACTCACCACATACGCACCGCCTCTACACTCAACACCTTCCGACAATGCTCATGAGCTATTTTAATATGGCCGAGAGGCCATGTTCTTGATTCTCAGGTACTCGTCATTCTCCTCCATCGCCACCATCAACACCACCGTGTTCTTCGAGCTCCAAGCTATGAACTCCCCAGGTCACACATCCAGGTGACGCAGGTGAATCCCAACAAGACCACCAGGTCCTCAATTAAGGACCCCAGCAGCAGTAGCCTCCTAATCAGACGCAGCTCCACCTGTTGCTATTCGCATGAGGAGAGGCCTGTGGTTAGTCCCTCATCATGGGAATTGGAAGCAATCTCAGCTCATAAATTGAATTTGTCATTGTGGCTTATCGCCTCTATACACCGAGGGTGAGGTCCCGTCTACTGTGCACTCCTTGGCTGCGACACTCACACATGTAGCCCAAGATCCGATTACACAAACCTGAATACTTGATTAACCCAGCTATTTGAGAGAAGAGAAGATGAGGAAGGAAGGAAATAGAGAGAGGGGGAAAGTTGGGTTTTGCTCCTGAAGAATTTGAACAACACTTAGTCGCTAGGAAGGAAAGAAGAGAAGAGGGGAAAGGAGCCATGCATAAGTAGAAGGAAGAAGAAAGAGAAGCTAAAGAGAAGAGTCATGCCTCAAAGAAGAAGTAGAAAAAGAGAAAGGAAAGAAAGAAGAAGAAGAGAATAAGAAGAACAACAGAAGATTGAAGACACTATAGCAGGCGACATTTAAGTCACCTGAGTCATCAACCAAAGCTTCTGATTACTGTTCATTCATTTAATATTCATTGAGTAATTGATATACATGTGCTTAGGCTAATAATTGGTGATCTAAATCTCCATTATTTTGTTCTAGGTATCTTTTTGTCATCTTTAAGTTTTGAAGTACTTATGTTATTCATTGAACATCTAATGTGACAGATTAGCATTCATTGAATATCATTATTGTACTTATTCATGTGCTCATTTCTATTTTATTTAAAGATTAGCATGTGAATTCCTATTTGCTCCCTATGTTCGACCTCAAACTTCATTTCTAGAATTTCGAGCTATAAATTGTATTTGTTGATAAGCTATTTAGGAGACTTTACTACAATGAGATGCATTTAAACTCCTGAAAAACTTGGCAACACCTGCGCCTCTCATTTGTGGAGCGGGTGCTTCACCGTTTGGCCAAAGAGCCGCTTTATCGCGTGGAGGTGAGGTGCGGCCACATGCTTCGACCATTGGATGAAGATCCAATGGTCAAGATGAAGACTTCCTTGCTGCACTTTGGAGGAGAGATCGGCAGATGTAGAGAGTTTCTTAGCCGTTGGATTGAGATCCAACGACTGGGATTGCTCCTTGCGTGAAGCTGGGGAGGTTGTGGCTCGTGTAGGGCAGGTTGGATGTTGCCACATGGGGACATCTGGGCCGTCCATCTTCTTCTTCTAATAGAGGATGCTATAGAGCTTTGATCGAGGTGATTTTCGTGCTGACAGACTGCGATCGTCGCTCTTTATCCATCTGTATAGTTGGATTCTTCATCCGAAGCTCATAAAGATGTCGCATTGCCTTCTGGCCATAAAAATGTTGGAATTAATATACAGAATGTACAAACATCCTAAATGCAATGCAATGAATGTTATGCAATATTTATACTATGGTATGTAATGCTAGACCTATGAACTATCATAAGTAATCATTTTATCATGAATTCGTGTGTGTTTATCAGTAGCCAAGACAAACAAGGCTAAGGCCTTGTTAATCAAGTGGCCCTTAAGATCAGGTGACCAGATTTTTCGTTAAGATTCTAATTTATGAAGAAAATTTGTCGTACAATCGATTGCAACTAATCCCAACTCCTAAGCTAACCCAGCCAATCTGTATGAGGGGACTAAGGGGAAGGTTCTTCCTTTGGCTTTCGCCTCTGGTTCTTTTGCACCCCCGAGGCATGATCTTTTGATACTACCTGCAAATTTGGCTAAGGTTTGACTAGGGCGATTGTGATGACCTAGTAGTACGACAACGAATTAAGGTTAATTAACGTATTTTATGCAATTTTTCCTTAACCTTTTTCTTCAAATGGGGTTTTTGGTGAGTGGTCATCGAGGTGACCAAGCTCATCAGCTAGTCACAGGACTTGAGTAAGTTTAGGTTGGCTCAATGTGGTCTCTAGAACCCTAAAAGTTGAGCCTAGCGTTCAAGCAAGTTCTAAGTGTGCTGCAGACCAGTATTTAACTTAAAACTATTCTCTGTATCACAATTTGAATCCAATTGATTTGAAATTTGACATGTAGATTTCCTTTTCAATTAGCTTTCCAGAGAATATTGTTTTGAAATTTTTATTGTTTGAATCAAATAAATATGAATTTTTAATTATCGGGGGGTTAGATCTTGAATTTTGACCCTTTGTCAGTTTTTCAATTTGACATAGTATCAAATAAACTCCAAAAATTTGGGAAAAATATGGAAATGAAAGCTAGTTTGATGGCCTTTAAAAGCCCACCATTTTTTATCAAATTTGATTCTTGTACTATTCGGAATCACTTTTTTAAATTTGGAAATTTTCAAATCTGAGTTAGTTTTACCCCCTTGTAATTCACGAATTTTTTAAAATTCCATGATTCAAAATGAATGGTGCCATTTGAAAGTTGATTTGAATGTAAAGCTCGTTCTCGATTTTCAGAATTTTTGGCCAAATAAATATTTGACAATCAAATTTTTAAATCAGAAATACAGTCTGGCTGAATTTTGAGGGATGGTGAAAAGGTGTATGAAGGGTTTGAAATTCAAAATCTAACCTTTTTCACTAAAGAAAAAATTTCTTTTTGAATTTTTTTTTCAAAACTTTTTTCAAACCTTTTCACAATTTTTTTTCTTTTTGGAGGGAAAATTTTTCAAATTTTTTATCTTTTTTTTTTCAAACAAAAACTCTAACCTAAGATTCGAAAGAACCTTAAGTCTAAAACCTATCTTTTTCTTTAAATATGCAATTTTTTTTTCTTTTCAAAAATCAAATTCTACCTAGAATTCAAATCTACGTAGGGTTCAAAAAGGGAAACTAAGCTAAGATAGGGATGTGCACTTGATTTTTTTCTTCACCTACGCCTGATGTGTGCACAGATTCCACTCTTCATGTTCTTGCACATCAAAAAGTAAGCAGAAGCAAATTTGTCATTGTTATGCTCACAAAAATCAAAAATCAAAATTGAGTTGCCTCCCCGGTAATGGCGCCATTTGTTGGGCTCGTAAAATGTGTATTTTTTATTAGAAACCTCATAGTATAGTTGCGAAATACGACTCAACAAAACATTTTAATCACAAGATGGTGAGTCCCGGTCGATCTCAAGGAGGCATTTAGAAAAGTGAAATTGATTTTTGATTTCCTTGCTTAAAATTGTACCTTGTTTCTAAAGTGTTAGTTAAAGATGTGCCAGTCGCTTTATTTACATGCAAAACATGTGCGTGCGTTAAATAAATCACGAATGTGAGGATGTGAGTTGGAGTGTACACGACCTTGACAATATGATGACGGTTAGTGGAAAACATATTGATTGCTAATTCATTTATATCTTCGGGGACAGACATTTTAGTTGCAATATGATAGGAATATAAAGCAAGCAACTAATAGAGAAACATATATCATGAAAGCATTGATTTTAGTTTCTCAAGAATGGTCATCATTACAATTGGCTCTAGAGACATGCTTGTACATGAAAGATTAAAGCAGGAATTCTAGCTAACAGAATAGGGATGCATGCATCTTGCAAGAAGAAGATTACTATACTACTAAGCAGTAAATTAATGCAAAAATTAAACTACGAAGAAGAAATCTATCTAAGAGAACTTAGGGCACTAGACGTGGTCTCCAATGGCCTGTGTGGCATGAGGTGGTTGGAGGAAGAGAGGAACGGCCAATGGTGGTTAGGCCAATGACGTGCTCAAATCGCTTCAGTTAAAACACGTCATTGTAGCACAATAAGAGCATCAAGTTTAAAATTTATACCAAACTATTAATAATTTGGTGAGTTCGAGTCGTTTCACTGGGAGGCTTCTAAATAATTCCTAATTAGGTTATCGAGGGATAGTACGAGTGATTTGAAACAAAACTTAACAATTAACTAGTAACTTAAACCTAACTAATCTAAATTAATAAAAATCCTATGATTATTCTTTTAGATTTTTATTAGAGAAAATAAACGTTATCTTAATGCTTAAAGCCAACAAAGGTGGATGATGAGCCCAAAAATCTTTGATTCACATATGATCCTACTTCATGTCCTAAGAACCTTAAAAAGCAATCTTTAACAACAAAACTTAATAAAATATTTAAAAACTATTTTAGCATGTTCAAACATAATGAAAGTGCTGCTTAACTAATACTAAATGATTTCGTTAACTATGACCATAAAAATGCATTTAACAAACAATTAACGACAAGGATATATTAACGAAGAAAATTTAGACCATTTTATTCTAAGTTAATGGGAGAATAAGTGTAAATATCCAATAGTACGAAATGCGAATGTGAAAGTCTTAACCACCATGAAGCATTAACTTATACAAACTTTAATTGGAAATTAGAAAATATAACATTACAATTAATGAGATTTTTAGTTTTTTTTTTCACAAACCTTGACAAAATGGAACTTGAGAGCATGGACACTTAACTGCATATAGGAAACTGCATTCATCACATAAATCTAGGTCAAGACATAGAATTCACCCTGAATTAACTCTCAAGTTATTAGGTCCACATTTTAGGGTTCAAGTGAATCTTAAAGCCTGATTTTTAGGGTTTTTCTTGATTAGATCTTTTCAAGCAGGGGCCTGGGTAGCACACACATGAGAGAGAGTTTATTCTCTTTATGCAGGCAAATGTGTACTAGCACTTCAATCCCCTAATGTAGAAACACTAATTTTCTCTATTCCAAGTCCAATTTGATCTCCAATTGTTCACTTTGGGCTTCAAGCAAGAAGTTTGTTAGCCCAAGGTGATTTTAGAAATTAAGCGTAATCCCTAATAGGTACAGGCAATTTGGGTAGGGAATTCTAAATAGAATCGCCTCAAGCTTCAATCAGATATGAAAATTTTTTCTCACAAATCAAGAAACTTGCCTTTAAATGAAAATTACTATGAAAATAAGGCAAATGAATCCTGATTGATTTTGTTTCCTTTTCTCTCTTCCAAGAATTTGGAGATTAGGGAAGAAGAGAGATTACCTACCCGGGGAATGGTTGTTTTGTGTGGAAGATCGCTTCGTGATGTACCTCGCAAAATCACAAGAAATCAAATAGGGTAAGTCAGTGCTAAAATATAATCAAATAAAACCAAGAATAGTGGTGAATTGCACGTTGCTCCCCAGCAACGGCTCCAAAATGTTGATGCGAATTTGTTGTTGTTTAAGATATGCATCGTAGTATAGGACAAATGCACTCAAAGAAATAAATTTATAAGCTCGAAAATCTAGAAATGAAGTCCGAGGTTGAACATAGGGAGTAAATAGGAATTCACACACTAATCTCAATTAATAAATAAATGAGCACAAGAAATTGAGCATAATAATGATATTTCAATGAATATTAATCTGTCACATTAAGTATTCAATGAAGCCCAATGTATTTGAAGGCCAAAAAGATAACTAAGATAAAATAATTGGTGATCTAAATCACACAACCAGCCATTCCCTCCTCACACACGAGCCCGGGGAAGAAATCCCCTGTTTCGGGTTGCATTTCTATTTACAATTGATGCCATTGCCACATTCATTTTTGCATTTCATTATTAAGGTGAATTTGTAAGAATACCCTTCCATTTCTATGTTAATGCTGATTTAACTGGAACTCTCATTGGTAGCTTAATTGAAAGGGGATCTTGACTTCATTGCTTGGTGAAATCAAGTGGGAACGTTGGTTTTCAACTCTTGTCATTTTTCCATTTAATTAATATTATATTGTGGCTGCTTTATGAGAATACCCCTACACTCACACAAATGCGATTTCAGCTATTTCATGCATTGTTATCTTGATGAAAAGGGGGTTTCATTTGATTCCTTATGGTAATTATTTGTGAACATTAGTTCTCTCATTTTGCAAGTTTGTAATAGGTGCATGCCTCCCTATGGACATGACCTGCTCTCCTCTCGAGTGATTATTTCAATTATTTTGATTAGCGATTTTCCACCACTTACATACTTCTTCAATGCATCATTTTATGTGCAAAACTACTTTGAAAGTGAAAATCGTCTCGTCAAATGGCACCGTTGCCGGGGAGGCAATGGGCCTGTTAAACTCTCATTCGTTCATTTATTTGTTCACATTTTATTTGAGGCATATTTTACTTCAATTATCTATTTGGTGTGAGGTACTGAAGGTAGAAGCTTGACACACTGTTGTGGACCTTGTTTCTGCTACCGGAGGAGAACACCCAGAGTGCTTATTATCTCCTCCGATCTGTAGTACTTAGCATTTAGATGTTATTTATTTTCTTTATTTTATTTTCTCTCACATTTGGCTTGAGACCCTTGTTCTGGAGTATATTGTTCCCCGCCATTATTTTAGGCCCCTGCACAAGTAATTTTTCGAGAGTTTGTTACCATTTCTTTAGCTTTAGGTTTTTATTTTCTTTTGTGGAGTTATCCTTTCTTGTTTGTGCATAAGTAGGTTAGATATAAAACACAAAAGAAAACATCATGAACTACCTGCTAGAAGCTGCATGTCCTAGGACAACCATTTAGGTGTGTATGAGCAGCCTCTAGATTTATATTGCATTTGCATGCATTTCATTGGTGATTGTTGGAGGCAAGGTACGTTTTCTTTTCCTTGCATTCTATCTTGTTCATGCATTTGCATTCGAATTTAATTGTAAGATCACCTAATTGAATTGAAAAGATCTAACAAGTGGTCACATATTTTTCTTGAAAAAGGAATTTAACTAAAGTAGGAACATTAAAAACCAAGGACTTGAATTGAGAACTTGTTCAATTCACAAAATTCAAACTCAAAATTTTATCGTGTATGCACACGTATATGATTGTGCATCGAGGCACACATTTAAACATTGCTATGTTTTTGAGATGTTAGGAAAGAACCCTTCTACCGTTGGATTCCAATGTGCTTCAAAATCAAGATCAAAGGTTTTGTAACTCAAAGGAGGGGGATACCCTGTCACGGATTTTTGAGGGTAGTTAAGAAGCACCATGAAAGCACAGCTTCAAAGGAAGGTTAGGCCTACTTGTATCCCTCGATCTTCCATCCTTGGAGTACTTTACCATTTGAACTTTAGGGAGGAGCACTAAAGTTCCAACTAGATCTTCTTAGGCATATCGTAGGTCAACAAGTAGGCACGTAACTGTTTAGATAACTTGATTGTCACTTACAACTGGACTTAAATCTCAAAGGCTTAATTGATTGAAGACCTAAAAAGTCCTTTGATTTGTGTTTGCTTGGGGAAATTTGACAGTGGTGTGAGTTAGAATGGACCACTTTGACCACCACCCTTTCACCTCTTGCACACACTCTTACCCCCACTCTACAATCTTCGATCCCATACATCGAGTTGGTCCATCCTTTGATGGACATAATGACAGTCATTGGGATCCTTTTTACTCCTACTATAAGAGTATTGGTTTGATTAAGCCCCATCACGGTGAGTAGAATCTAGGAGCGAGAAACACCTTACCTGATATCCCACATACCATAGAAATACACAACCCACCCTCCCGAAATGATGTTAATGGTTAGACAGAAACTCCTAGGTATTATACCCTTAAGCCTAACTTCTCTCCTGAAAATAGTAATGACTTCTCAACCTTGAAGATGCAAATACAGAAAATGCAAGATAAAGTGATCGAATTATTAGGAGAATCTTCGAGAGCAAGCCAACAAGGAAAAGAAGACATTAGCCACCTAACCTACACCTTTGATGCTGACTTCCACCCCTCTACACTAGATGCATCTCCCTTGGGAGAGCCACGTCCTAAGTTGTAGGGGAATTTTGGGGATTTTGAAAGGAAGAATAGTTACTTTTCTAGGATTGATTTTGAACCCTCCCCACTAGAATACACTTCCTTGAGAGGTCCATGCCTTAAGTGGGAGGAGGATATAAATGAAAGTAGCTATGCATTGGATGAAGAAAGGTGGCAACCCGAGGATGACATTGAGGTTAAGTGCCCAATTGAATTATATTGGAGTCGAAACAAGGGAATGATGGTACCATTGGAAGACCTCGACCAAGACGATAGTATTTTTGTGACATTTGATGAAGTTGGTCAAAGTCAAATTGTTAATCCTGCTGTCCCTTCTGATAATGATCAACTAATGCAACTTAAACCTACCCTTAGGGAATCTAACCCTGCATTTCACCTATTTGAGGAGTCTGAGGATGCAAGTATAAACCCATTACCCCAGATAGAGTGCCCTAGGGGATCTGATAACATGGTGGAATAATTTACACCTCGTGTAGATGAAGAATTACTTGTTGAGGAGCAGGATGAATTATGTGAGGAACCTACATTCAGGATTTGGAGTGACACTAAGGGTGATTGTCTTATTTGAAGAATTATCCCCTGAGGATGTCACAGATTTGATCAACATAGGTTTCCTCCGTGATCCTATAAATGATATCTCTCCTCAAGATCAAATAGTCGAAAATGTGGAAGCAACTTCCGAGATTTATGTGGATTCACATATGGACTCTGGGGAGGATTTGAGAAAAGAATAATAACTCGGGATGAGATTGATAGGGTAATCCCTAAATCTGTTGCTTCCAATCTGCCTTCATTTGAATGGGAGTCACCCTCTGATTTGCATATGTCTGAAGGCAAAATTTTGACTCCATACCTTGAATTGATCACTAATGAAGAGAAGGTTGCTACTTGTGATACTACCAGAGATGCTAGGGTTGCAATTGAAGAATTAGAAAGATTGTTAGGGATGGACATTGAGCCGACTAAACCCAACCTAATTCTTATGGCCATCCTGCAGCCTCAAAACTTGGACACCCTAGACAATCCCTAGATTAGAGATCTGCTCACTTCTGTTCTGATCGGGGGGCTTGTAATGGGGTATCGGGTATGGATTGATGTTTTTTTATGGTCATTCCATTACCCTGGGGGTTTATCTTTATACTATCCCTTCCCTATTTCTCTTAGAGGAACCATGTCATCCTCCTACCCCTTTGGAGGTCCTTATTCCCACCTATCATTTAGAGCCTCCGATGACTTGGGAAAATTTCATTCCCATCTTGGTTGGGCGAGCATTTGCTATCAGGATTCATCATCAACTCGCCAACATCCTAGGTTACCTCTTTTCTAGGCCTGTATTGTTATGCTCATTTTTAAGGCCTATTTCTTCAGTTTTGGAACCAAACTTGCAAGCTCTTTGGCTACTTGGCAACTAACAAAATAATAGCAACCCAACTTTGACCCAGGTAATACCCTTCTATGCAATAGGGACATTGCACATTTTAGGCATGGGGAGTTGATCGCACGTGTTTCGCAAGTTTGAAATCAGGGTTACAAGTAACTCGTCGTCATAGTTGCAAAACTCATGATCAAATAAAATTTATACCGAAACTCTAAGGGAGTCCCGAGTTGAACACAAGGAGGCAACGTTTACTTTAATTGAAAATTGCGCTTCGATTTGTTTATTTTTGGTATTTTAAAGTTTTGTTATTTTATTGTGTTTTTGAAATAAGAAGACAGGCAGAATAAATCACAAGAGATATGGAACAAATATGTTATATATCATGAATGTCTATTACAATAATCTACGAAAGCATAAAAAGAGGGGGGTGAGAAGAAATCTCCCGAATCGGCTGTTCGGCGAGACGACGGTGCCTAGCGAAAGCTCAGACAAAGGAGGTGAGGAGTGGGTCAACGAAGGTGAGATGCAGAAGGACGTCGGGTAGAGGAAAGCTTCAGCGTGGCTCCAGAATGGAGGTGAGAAGGCAGAGATGATCTGCTACCGGAACGGAGGTGGGAGATGGCTCCAAGGTGACCTATGAATGGGGATGGGAAGTTGGAGTAGTATTTAGTGGGGCAGAGGTTTGCTATACTAATAGGCACCTTGGGAGCTTGAGAGCAAGCTCTAATAGAGCGTTGGTAGGCTTGCTAGAGCTTGGGAGTAGGTGGGAGTAGAATAGGTAGAGATGGCTTGGAAGGGAGGGGGTGTAGGTCCTTTTATAGTGGAGGAGAAGAGGCAAAAATAGGTATGGGACCATTAGTGACCTCCAGGCCGTCGCTGGTAGTGTCGCTGTAAGCAGTTCATGCCCGCTCATGCCCGCTTACGCCCACAACTGGCTTGATGGCACACGAAGAATTAGCGACAGCTGTAAACGTCGCTGTAGGTCCAGCTCATGCGTCACTGTAGGTTGGCGCCAACCGAGCACGCACCCACACTGTCGCTATGCTGTGCGCATGCATGCCTCCGCATGCGTGTGTGCACCCACGCTGTTGTGTGCATGCGATGGCAGTGCGTGCGCATGGGCGGCCTAGGCTGCGCCATGTGGCACAATATGGGTTGTCCTTCTTTCCGTTGTAAAGGTTGCTACAAAGGTCGGATTGAGTTGATTTTTACGCCGTTAGGCTGCGATCGTCGACCCGAATCCATCCGTGTGGTCGAATTTGTCATTTGAAGTTCTGAATTATGTCATCTACTCCCTTGGCAGTTGATCTTCCTCAAACTACATATGGTGCTACAGGACTTCGATTGAGGCAATTTCAGAGCCTTTGGACTCCAATCGTCATCTTGATCAGATCTGTATAGTCAGATCGTCAATCCGAGGCTTCGAAATAAATATCCTTCTCTCCTGACCACGAAAAGGATGCAATTAACCTAAATTATATACAAGTACTCTAAATGCAGAATGATGCATGCTTTGCAATATTTATAACATGAAATGCAAATCTAAGCCTAGGAACATGCATGAATAGATATTTTACCCTCAATAAATGTGTTTACATTAGGAATGTACTTAGGGGATATGCATGGTACATGTACATAATTGCATGCATCTGCATAACATTGCATAGCATGCATTTGCACCAAAAAAAAAAATTGCATTGAGCTCAACTAGCTAGGCCCTACATTCTTAGGCTTAAGATCGGGGCTTTAGGTTAGATTAAGTTGACACTAGGTGTTTTACTTTAGAAGCTAAGTGGAGCTACTAGCTTTAGACCCTTAGGGTCCTCTGTGGACTTAAAAACTTAAGTAGGAGTTAAGTTGTAGACTATTCCTCAAGAGGTTGAGGAAGGAAACCAAGGATTGAGTTAAAGGCTGGATAGTATTTGGTGTCTTTTCCTACCTTGTGGTTTACGAGTCCTTGTAACCTAAGCATCTATATTTCACACACACTTAGTCTTGTGTAAATAGTGATCACCTTAATTCCTTTCTTAAAGAAAATTTGCTTCTCTCGGTTCTGACTTATGAGAAGCTTGAAAACACAACTTGATTGGATGAGTTCCAGCCTCATGAGAGGTGGAGTATATCTCACCTTGATGACGTGATGATAACACATCTCCTCGATGCTTGTCTCTTAGGACATCCATCCTACTGGGGGCATGTAAGCGCATTGTGCAATTCAGGTACCATGGGTGGCCCTATCTCGAAGTGTCAATTGCCACAGGCCTAAATTCGTTTAAGAAATCCATAGGCAATACTATCTTGAAGTGTTGATTGCTAGGATTTCTTGGGGTCGCCATGGGCGGTGCTATCTCAAAACATTGAAAGCCAAGCACCCTTCGAGGTTCGGTGATGGGGACAATGAATCCGACACAGACCGTGTTGATAGCTGATCCAAAGTTAGACTTAAAGGAATAAATATATATATATACATATATATATTACAAAAAAGAATTCTTCCTACTCTCTTTTCTATGTTGGCAATCATACCAATCTCAAATAAATAAAACCAATGCACATGCACAGATGTTTTATACTCTGGGATCAATAAACCCTAGAGTAGAGTGAGAAATCAAAGAAACCTGTGCCTGCAACATGTCCTTAGCCGACCTAGTCTGTAACTTAGCAACTACTTGGGAAACTTAGGTCTAAAGTTTGTAACTTAACATGTTTCTAAGGGAAGATCGATTAGGTTGGCTAGTCTACTGGGAGAGCTAGGTTATTGCTTGAGTTTGCTAGGGACTAGCAAAAACTATGCATGGGGGCATTTGATGAGCCCATATTTGTGGGCTATTTGGTTACTTAAATGCCTAGACTTTATATTAATAATAATATAAAAATAACATGCATTAGGATGTAAATAATTAATTCATACGTCTTATTGATTAACACATTCCATCATATAGGAAGCACTAAGTGATTTACTCACTAATATGCAAAGTTCAATTAAATATGATAGCATGCATTAGAAATAAGATTTCTTTTAAAGTGTTGTATATAAATAACCCAATAATTAATTATTTACTCATTTCTTCTATTCTACTGGAATCGCATAGGAATAATAGCTACTACAGACGTTTACTCTTTCGTGTGCCAACCAACCAAGAACCACCACTCGCGAGAAATCAAAGAGCCAAAAGGAGCAGATTTGACTTTAATGGCCTTGACACTCCTCTTGCCCCATTCAAATTCATCTCTACTGCTATAAAGGAGGAGAAAGGCCACCAAGCTTGAGAGGCCATCATTCACTCCACCACCGTGCAGAGCTTCGAGCTCGTCCATTCCATATCGTGGGCCTTGACCGTGGTAGTTCGCTCCACCATTGTGACAGGATGCACCTTCAAATAGGAGCGGCTGCACCACCGTGAGTGCACCTGTTGGTGAATGATCATTACCCTCCACCACCAAACATCACCACGTTAGCCAATATCTCATCATCTTCTTCTTCGTTATTCTTCTGCAACCCCCTTCAACGAACCCACCACCAAGATCATCATTCATTCTCCAATAGCATCCAACCCATAGTAGAGCCCGTCACCCCACCAGCAACCGGGCCATCTCCACCTCCACGCTGCAATAGTAGCGAACAGAGACGTCAAGCCACTGTGCACAGAGACGTCCGCTGCTCTGACCAAGCATAACAGCTCCCACGTGCAATTGCGCATGGTTGCTCCTGCAGCCGTTGGGTAGAACAGCCACCCACTATGCTCACACCTCCTCCGCGTGCCTCGTGCCCACCGGAGCCTCCCCCTCACCACACACATGCCCAACGCGTGACTAGCTTTGCACCCCTCTCCTCTCCGTGAGCTTTAGCAGCAAACAGAGCTGCAGCCACCACCACCCACCAACTTCCTCTCCTCCATTCCAGTGTCTCTAGCCACCTCGCACCAGTTGCCACCACCATCGGGTGCAGCTCGGTCCAACGGACCTCCTGCAAGCTTTGCACCTCCGGTCTTTCCCTTCTCCTCGCACACGAGCTCGGGGAAGAAATCCCCTTTTTCGGGTTGCATTTCTATTTACAATTCAAGCCATTGCCACATTCCTTTTTGCATTTCATTATTAAGGTGAATTTGTAAGAATGCCTTCCATTTCTGGGTTAATGTTGATTTAACTTGAACTCTCATTGGTAGCTTAATTGAAAGGGGATCTTTACTTCATTGCTTGGTGAAATCACATGGGAATGTTAGTTTATGACTCTTGTCATTTTTCCATTCAATTAATATTATATTGTGGCTGCATTACGAGAATACCCCTCCACTCACACAAATGTGATTTCAGCTATTTCATGCATTGTTATCTTGATGAAAAAGGGGCTTCATTTGATTCCTTATGGAGATTATTTGTGAACATTAGTTCTGTCATTTTGTTAGTTTGTAATAGGCGTGTGCCTCCCTGTGGACATGACCTGCTCTCCTTTTGAGTGGTTATTTTAATTGTTTCGACTAGCGATTTTACACCACTTACATACTACTTCAACATGACATTTTATGTGCAAAACTACTTCAAAAGTGAAAACCATGTTGTCATCCCCTCTATTGAAAAGCTTCGGGGATAACCAATTCTCTATCTCTCTCTTCCTCAATGTGGAAGGTTTCGATGTTGTGTGCATCTTAGTTTTTGGTTTTGAGCTGAGTGAGGGAGATGTGGAGATATTAAAATTCATATCATCAAGCTTGGGCGATCTTGATGTTCTTTGGAGACTTGTATCCCCCTTTGATGGTGCATTACTTGATCAGCCTCCGTAGAGGGCGTTTGATAGATGTAAGACTGTCCGTATCTATGGTTTGTCGTTGCATCTTTGGTCAACTGCAATGGTGGCCCATGTGATAGCTGGTTTTGGTGCTTTAAAGGATGGTGTTGTAGTTGGCTTGAATGAGGGTGGTGGCAGCGTGGTGCAGGTTGAAGTGATCTTGAGGCAAGTGATAAGTCCACTTTAGTGGACCATTATTTAGCTTAAGTACTCTTTAATTATCTGTTCATAGTTTCTAATTAATTAAGAGTTATATGATAATTCACATTAGTCTGCATGTAATTTTATGCATCAATTTTAAACTTAATAACATATGATATGGTAACATAATTCATTTGACAGATGCAGGCTAAGTGGAACAGTTCAGACGTCCTTTTTTTGCGTCTATAAGATGTCTAGAGATAAGGTCGGACGTCTGGGAATTGCCATCATGAACTCGCTGATGACCACACTTTTAATATGTCTGGCGTGTTGATCAGACGTCTAATGGAGATATCGCCAGGAGGATCTTACCATTCCAACCACTCGCGATCTTCATGAGTGGTTGGAAACACTTGCAGCCAAAGGAAATCGAGGAGGTTTTTGTGTTTAAAAAGGAAGGCTGCGTCCACCCAGATCATCTTTGCCCCCTAACGGGGATCTCCTTTCTCCACCGTGGACATTACACGCACCGTGGACCCTGCGAGCACCATGGCTTAGGCATGCTGCACCTTTGCTCTTTCTCCCTCTCGCCGGTTGCACAGTGACAGCATGCAACCACAACACCACTGCACATAAACCCCCTCAGCCATCCATCTTCTCCTTCCTCTTTGTTTTCTTCTTCTTCACCTTCTCCACTACCATTCCCTTATGCACCCTTGCACTCATGCCCTCGCACCACCATCCTCGCCCGCACGCAACGCCACCACAACCACCATCACCCCTTAGCCAACCCCCCCCCCCGACCCCTTCTTCCTCTTCTTCCAACCACTCCTCCCTGCAACTTCTCCAAAGGAACCCAACACCTACAGCCAAACGCTCTCGCAGTCCACCCTCCTCCAATCGCCAAACTCAGCCCTAAGCTAACTCCGGCGATCTCAAGCACCAACGAGCCTCCTTGCCGATCGCAAGCACCCGCTGATGCCTCCATGGTTCGCCGCACCTTCTCCTTGTCGTCAGCCTTTCCTCCTCTGTCCAATCACCGTCGACCACCTCCGGTCGTGTCACTAGCACCGTTGCTAGCCTCTCCTCCCTTACGTCTCCTCCTCTTAGACTCACGGCCGGCGAGCCCCTCCTCAGGGCATGCAAGCAGGGGATTCGTATCCCCTATTTTGCTACAGTGAAGGCCAAATTAATAATTACAAATCTTGCCATTGCCACTTTACTATTAGTTTATTTAATGAATTAATATATTGAAAGGAAATTGCATGAATATACCTCTATTTTTTATTAATTACTTATGGCTGAATTCTCCTCATGACTGATATTAAATATGGGATATTAGATATAGTGACAGGCTCTGTCTTGTTGGAAATTAATATTTATAGGATTACCTATATCAAGATCACTATTTTACCTGGTATTATATTGTGGTGATTTTGCATGTGTACACTTACATTATTGATTAATTGTTTAGAATGAGAACTTATGTTGAAAATAAGTTGCATTAGTTAGCATGCGCACCCATTGATATTCCCAAATAAATGAGGCACCACTCACGAATATAATAGGCTAATTCCTCCCTATGGAGACGACCTAACTATTTTTGTGGCTAGATTTTGAATAATTAAATGTTTTGAAAAGCGATTTTCTACCATGCAACTAACTATAATGACATGTCATTTTATGTTAAAATTTTAATAAGAAATGAAGATTGCTCTTTCAGCAAGGTGGCTCTTTCCCTGATAGAGTCATCCTAAGGTTTGGTGGGTCGACTTGGCTGCTTTGTATCCAAGTCGAGATGCAACTGGTTTATCCACATAAACTGACGATGGAGAGGAAGGATAGGGAACATCTCATGGAGGATGTGATGCAATGGAGAGAAGTGCATCATGAGGACATGGTGGGGGTCAGTGATGGCTAAAAGATGAGGAAGTTCTTCTCTATGGACGCGAATGAAGAGAAGGTGGCTACTTCAAGGGGTGCAATGGAGTCTATGATGGTCTCTAGTGCCATTGTTTTGCGTGAGGAGGGTAGCAACAGTAGCATGCATCATGTGGTGGAAGTGGAGGCTTAGGAGAACATGTGTGAGTTCACATTTAAGGTAAGGGGATGGCTTATGATGTGGGTGTAATTCCCTACGAGAGGGGGTGAGAAATGCATGATGTGGAAAATATGTGGAAATATACAAAACAATCTCACAAAAAGCAACAATCACAAGTGCACAATAGATTTTTAGGTGGAAACCCAAACCCGGGTAAAAGCCTCTCGACTTAGGATTTCCCGATCGACCAAGTCAATCAAATCCACTATCCGAGTCACTTAAAATGAGAGTAACTCAACCTCAATACAACCATGCTACTTGAGAGTAGCATACCTCAAACCCCTCCCCTTCACGAGGAGTATTTACTCTCTCGATGGAGACAGGAATTTGCAAAGCGAATACCCAACCAAAGACAATAAAACAACAATAATCCTATAGAGCCACAAAGTGAATAATTAAATTTAGCTACTATAGGTAAAGGATCTTCCCTTTGGTGGAAGTGTGTTGACTTAGCAACACGGATGCGTGAACCACGCAAAAGCACGACAATGCTCTCATAAATGATGGCGGGAGAGCGCATGCACAGCAAATGTGGTGCTCTCTAATGAGGGCTAGAGGGTCTCGGAGAGCACTTCTATATGATCTTCTTTTTCTTTAGGACAAAATGTGAGTGGAAGTGGTAATGCATGATGTGTCTTTGGTGTATCTAACAAAGGAGGGCTCCCCCTCTATTTACAGATGGCCAAGGAAGGCTTTGGAAGGCTTCTATAGCCATTGGGAACAAACCCAAGGTAGATTAGGTCGGAATCAAGGACATTAATGATTTTGACAGTGTTATCAGACATTTAGAAAAAGTATCAGACGTCTGGAAACTACTTTTAAGACGTCTGGAAAGTAGATCAGACGTCTAATCCTAGACGAGTTTCCTTACTGACTTGAGTCAGACCTAAATAGGGTTCTAGTAAAAGTTAGTCAGATGACATCTTGGACATCTGGCACTAAATCTGGACGTCTAGAAACCTAAATAACTGCGAGAATGGATTTCCTGAGGCACAAATGGCTACATCTATGATGAGAAGTGATTTTGGCTTAATCGAGGGCTAACGTCTATTTATCAGATGTATGAGGTCCTCTATGAATGTCTAAAAGAAGATTAAGGGTCAATCCTAAACAATTATATTTCTAAGCCAATGTTCCACTAATTGGACATCTAGCAATGTCATCAGACATCTGCTAAGACGTTTGGACTAAAGGCTTAACGTATAAACATGGCAGATAGAGAGTGGTTTCCAACCTAAGTGTTTTTAAACATCTGAACAAACAATCAAACATCTTAAAGTCAAAGATCTGATGTCTGATTTCCATATTGGATGTATGATCAAGTTGTCCGATTCCTACTTTGTTTTTCTAGGTTAACTATAAAAAGTCTAAGTATCCTAGGGTTGAGTAAGTGTTCCTAGGACTACAGTTTTGTTACTTTAGGGATCTTTAAGTAATCTAGGAAAATAAAGATCAAAGAACAAAAGATACAAAGTACAAACTACAAGACAAATAGATATCTATCATATTCTTCTTGTCTTCAAGCTCTTGCTCCAAGCGAAGCTCCTTCTCCTTCAATGAGCTCCTCTAACTCACCATGGACCCGAGCTCTTCACACTTGTATCCATTTGCAAATGACCTAAAATCTTGGACTCAAAAGCAAATGTCAAATATCAAGTGTTTTGTTATCATCAAAATTAACAATCGTGGTGCCCTTGCACCAACAGTGGGGTCATCATCAAAGGTGTGTGGTGGAGCAGGTAGTCGAGGAAGACATAATCTAAGAAGATGTGGGTCAATGAAACTTCAGGTGGTGGATGAAAATGTGGTTGCCAAGGTATTAAATGTGGCTCACACTCAATTTGAGAACAAGGGGAATCAAGCCCTATTATGCTAAAGGTACTATCGTGGAATGTGCGTGGGTTATGCGATAGGAACAGGCATGGGTCATTGGCCAAGTATTTGAAGGAGTGGAGGGTGAACTGTGGTTTGCTACAGGAGATGCATGTTGACAGTGAGGAGACTTCTATTTGGCAGCCTTTGTTGATGAATGGCCAGGCAAATATTAAAAATGTCAGAGTTGTGGGGAGGTTAGGAGGATATTTTATTTGGATGAAGAGGGACACGTTGCAGTTGGTAGACGTGTAGTCTGGTTCCTTTATTATTACATGCAAATTCAGCAAGGTGTAGGATGACAGCGACATATTTAATACAAGCATGTATGGACCTTGTTCACAAAGTGAGAGACCGCACAAGTGGGAGGAGTTGCAGGAGGCTACTAGTTGCATACAGGGGGTGCATGGTTGATTGGGGGAGATTTCAATGCTACATTTCCACTGCTAACAACCATATGGTAGTACTAATTCTTTTACCTTTGGGTTTCAGACTCTGGTGGCAGATTTGGATTTGGTTGATCTTCCTGTGTTAGGCTCCATGTATACCTGGTGAAATGGCAGTGGTCAAATGTCCAGGTTGTATTAATTCATGTGCAATGTTGAGTTAATGGGATCCTTTCAGTTGGCCTTGGTGATGGCTTTGAAACACCTGCTCTCTGATCATGCACCTATCTTGTGGGAGAGTGGAGAGGGTGTTAATACATGCACTTACTTCAAATTTCAAAGATCATGGTTGAATGAGGAAGGTTTTAGAGAGATGGTCACTTCATGGCGGATATCTCAGGAGGACGTGGGTACGGTAACATAAAAACTTGCCTCTAAATTGAAAGGTCTGCGCCACATTTTATTTAAGTGTAAGAAGTCAATTGCTATCACGAGAGCATAGAAGAGGATGGATGCACTGGAAGGAGTGCAGAGGCTTGATGACTAAGAGGAGGTGGAGGCATTATCTGAATGTGACCTCCAACAAAGAAAGATGCTCCAAAGTGTTTTGGCCCAAGAAGAATTGCAACGTGAAATTGATTAGCATTAGCGATCAAGACAGCTTTGGTTAAAAGAGGGGCGCTCTAATACTTAGTGTTTTCATGGGGTTGCTAGTGCAAGAAGAAGACATAATCTTATCTTTGAGTTGTGCTATGATGGTTGTATGGCTGAGACTCCTCATGAACTACGTGAGATGGCAAACATGTACTTCTTTAACATGTCACATGCAAGGTCTAAGGGTGGATGGCATCTATGTTCTTCTAATATGTCGTTGTTGGGAAAGGAGGATGGTAGAATGTTGTGTAGGTTGATTTCAAAGGAAGAGATAATCAATGCATTGAAGGGTCTTAAGTCTGAGGGGTCTTCTGAACTAAATGGATTTTCTATTCTTTTTTTACAAAGAATTCTGGCCTATGGTTGGAAGGGATGTGATGAAGGTGATTGAGAAGTTTCAAAAAGGTAATTTTGGGCTTGAGAAAATAAACAGGTGTCCCCTTTTTCTTCAACCTAAGTAGCAGGGTGCAGTGGCGTGCTCCAACTTCCAACCTATTGCTTTATTCAATTCTATCGACTTAGTAATTGGCAAGGTTCTTGCAAACTGTATGAGAGAGGTGTTGCATGGCTTAATAAGCCCCATTCAGTTAACCTTTTTGAAGGGTCGCTCATTTCAAGAATCTTTCATTTTGGCACAGGAGATGGTTTCAGGGTGGGTGCAAAGGAAGAAGGTTGCATTTCTGTGAAAGGTGGATTTCTCCAAAGCACATGATTCCATCTCTTGGTCATACCTTTGGGAGATCCTTTAGAGGAGGGGGTTTCCGGAGATGTGGATGCAGTGGATGAAGCAGTGTATTGCTACATCCTCCTCTCCCTTGATGAATGGTCAGCCTACAAAACAGTGGGTTCAGTCCCAGAAAGAGGTGAAGCAGGGCTACCCTCTAACACCACTTGTGTTTATTCTTGCAGTTAACACATTGGCGCGTTTCACTTTCAAAGCATGTGATGGTGGACTTGTTCATGGATATACCTTGAAGAATAATCGTGCATTGACAACCATATTGTAGTATGTGGATGATACAGTTTTTTATATAGAAGGGGGAGTCAGGGTGGAAAAGTGCCTTAAGTACCTTGTGGATATATTTGGGGAAATATCCATGTTGAAAATTAATGGGGCGAAGTCTCCTTTAATCTGCTTTGGAGGTGTGTTCAATTTCCAGGAGTCCATCTTACAGCTTCTACAGATGTTGGTGGTATCTCTTCCTGTTAGGTATTTGGGTCTGTCGTTGAGGGCCAAGAAGATGAAAAGTGGTGATTGGAAAGAGCTCCTTGAGAAGTTGTCGATGCGTTTATTTGGTTGGTGTGGCAAGCTACTATGTAAGGAGGGAAGATTTGTACTACTAAACTCGGTCGTTTCTACTATGCTTGTGTTTCTTTTATCCATGTTTAGGCCACCATGGACAATTATTAAAAAGATGGATGTGATGAGAAAATGCTTCTTCTGGAAGGGGGCTAGCCATGAAGGGAGTTTAATGCAACCGGTTAAATGGAGCACCATTTGCAAGCCCAAAAGGGAGGGGGGATGGGCGTTCGATCTCTCAGTAAGCTTGGTGACTCCCTCTTACTTAAATGGGGAGTCATCATTCTCGAAGGTGAAAGTGGTAGGTGGCAGGATGTGATCACGTATGGTGATACAGATTCTCCAATGGGCATTTTGCACCCAACTAAGCTGTCCCCCTTCCGGTCCTCTGTCTCTACAGTGGTACAGAACTAGTGGTCCAGTTTTTCTCCAGAGCTCAGTGATGGTAATATTTTCCACTTATGGAAGGACAACTAGTGTGGTAGAGGATGCTTGGAGGAGTTATACCTGCAATCCTATGGTCATGCGATGGAGAATTATGCAACAGTAGCTGAATATTGAGAGTGAGCCAGGTCGGTGGAGATCCCCAATACAAAATGATCACTATGAATGCAGATCTGTGGATGAGACAGGGAGAATGATGGAGATGTTGGAGGCCTTTTGTCCACATGAAGGGGTAGATGGATTTGTTTGGAAGGAGGGCATCTACACTCCATCCAAGGCATACCATTTTCAGATTACAGATAATGGGAATGATGAACATAAACAGGTGTGATCGATGATGTGGAAGCTTAAAATCCCACTAAAGGTGCAAATTTTCTTATGGCTGACCAGAAGAGAAGATCTTGTTACAGGTGTGTTTAAACATTGTCTCATGGGCACACCATCCATTGCTTGTCCTTTATGTAGCTTTGGAGATGATATTAGACATCTATTTGGTGCATGCCTTGATCAAATGAGGTATGGCGCCGAACTTTCTCCTCCTCCATGCCAACCTGGGATGAACTGTGGAAACAATTGGTTGACTCCTCCAAGCCTCAGGTCTGCATGGCAGTTGTTTTGTGGGCGATTTGGAGAGCCAAGAATGATGTGATTTTTAATAGTGTGATGGGATGGGTGGAAAATATTTGTATTGATGTGAACTCTTCGCAAGTCTGTGGCTTTCAACTCTATAATTACACTTCCATTTCATTAATAAGTTTGGACAACTACTATCCTTAGTAGTGGTCCTTTCTTTCTCTCAAAAAAAAGAACTTGGGTTGTTGCTAAGGTTGTGTGGCAAAAGTTGGTCTAGTGTTGTTTCCATCCTAAGAAAAGTTTAGATGTTGCACCCATCGAGGGTTGTAGGTTTCAAAATACAGGTTGTTGCATCCGTACCCATGCACTGCATTCACATCTTCATAGGTTGAAGATGTGATTGATGCGATTTCATCAACCAAGTATGCATCAAAATCAGAATTGTGTGCATATCCCTACTCAACTGGGACCAGTTCTAGTTTGTTTACGAGCTCCTAGAAGGATGGAGCTCATGAAGAAGCAAACGAAGAATGTCTAGAAGGATCTCAAACTAAGACCATGGGTCTAGAAGGTGGGACTCAAGAAGAAGGGGAAGGAGAGACTGCTACACTTTTGCATGTGGTGGAGCAGTTTTGTATCAACTCATCCATCTTCTTATCAAGTAGGTCCACCTTGTCCAGTTTTGAGGTAATGAGGTTCATGTTGTCTCTTACATTTCTAGTTGGACCTCATGAGCAGTTGCTTTAGGGTGGCTGGATTTGTTGAATTGGCTCATAGAGGCAGCATTCATGGAGCCAAAGTCTTAAAGATTTTAAATGCACTTTCCTCATTCTTGGTGAGGCATCAACTAAGTACCTATGGGTGTCATCTAACCCATGGTAAAATATTTGTGCAAGGTGCCATCTGGGCACGTCATGTTGAGGGAATTTTCTAAGAAGATCTTGGAACTTGTCCCAATCATCATGCAGTCTTTCTTCAGGTGTTTGGCCAAAAGTCGTAATAGCATGCCTCATTGCATTTGTTCATCCAATAGGGAAGAATTTTTGTAAGAACTCTACCCTAAGTTCCTCTCAATTAAGTGTTAATAGGCCTTCCTATGGATTTCAACCAGTAAGAAGCCTTATCCCTTAGAGAGAAGGGAAAGAGCTTCATCATTACCACCCCTAAGTCCACATTTTTGGGATGAACTATCTTGACAATTCATCCCAAGTCTTTCAGATGTTGAAAAGAGTCCTCATGAGAGTTTCCATGGAAATATGTCTAAATTAGACTTATGACAGTTCAAACATGTCACCCACTATAGGTAGTCTAACAAATGGCTACAGTTGAACTGCATACTTCACTAAAAAACTAACACTTGCTATTCACTAAAAGAAAGATTACAACTCTAGAGATAACATACTAAAAACAACAAAACACTTCATTAACAAAACTCATGTAGCTAGAAGCTACTTATACAAAGCACTTGAAATATGTACAAGCTTCACTCTTCACTCAACAGGATAGTGGTGATTACAAGAGTAATTTGATGTCGCCTTTGGTGCATATTTACATGAAGACGTGGAATAGGGTATGGTGATGGAGTGATAGTGGTAGTGGTAGTGATAATAGGGGCAATGATTAATAAGTATAGAGCCATTAAACTAAGCTAGGAGGGTGTGGTAGAGTGTGCGAATGTGACAAGATGTGAGAGGTTCGATGATGTGAGTGATTATGTGCTCATTAGCCTTAAGGTTGGTGGTGATAACTAGTGTGAAGGTGAGGGATACAGTGAGATGAACTCTATATTTAGGTGTTTCTAAGATTTTTTCTATCACTGTATTTTCTATGGAATTTACTTAGTGTGCATGGTGAAAAGGAGATGGGACAGCCATGGGTTGGCCATTCACTAGGCACCTATTGTGGGTTGGTGGTGATCATGGGGCAAGGGTAGGTCACTAGGTTAACGATCTACGTAAGTGGCCGTGCACTTGTGAGTGGAGTGTGTATGTGAAGTGAGTGAAGATAGTGAAGTGAAGAGACTAGATGTGTGACTAAAATAGTGAGTGAGTGAATAAAAGCAGTGGTGAATGGAATAGTGGAGTGAAGAGTGAATTTGGTGGTGATGGTGGATAAGTGAAAATGGTGGTGTCTGTGTTGTGGCTTGGAGATGGTAATAGTGGTGCTAGTGAAGGCATTTGAGTGAGTGTGTGTGAGCAAAAGTAGATTAAATAAAAAGCAAGATAGCAATAGAAATAAAAGAGAGCTTGAAAAGAAATGTTGTCTACTTAAAGATAGGCAATAAGATAAAAATTGCAAGGAATAGAAAACTATCTAGTGCTTGGAAATTAAACCTAATTACCAGAAAAGTAAAAAGAAGGAGGTAGAGGATAGGTGTCCTTCCAATATGAGCTACTAAACCACTTGGGAGGGGAAGGGATCCCTGGCAATGCCTACCCTTCTTCAACTAGAGCATAATTACCAATGAATAAGGGGGCAGAAGTTAGCCTTTGGCCATGGGAGAAGAGCACTTGAGAGAGTAGAGGGCTTATGCTGGCTTGAGAGGAAGGGAATGAGGAGAGGGGGGCACTTATGATCGGGTCTCTCTTTATAGAGTGGGTTCAAAGGTGTGGTGGAATTAAGGTGTACGCTAAGGGCTAGGTTAAGGGTACAACTTAAGGGGATGGAAGGTTCTAGTGTGGTGTACACCTTAAGGTAAGGGAGCAAGTCAACATGAGTCAAAGAGAAGTGGATAGGGATGCATGGGTTGGTGTGGAGATAGGTTGGGATTAGTGGGGGTGGTTTGGGTGGTGTTTAGGTGGATTAAGGTGGCATGAAGGTTAAGTGGAATTAGGATAGGTGGAGGTGATTAAGGTGCAGCGAGCTTGAGTGGTGTGTAGGCATCATGTGGGCATATGTGGCCTAGGAAATAAAAATAAAAGAAATTAAAACACACAGTGGTGTTCCTAGGCCCACATTCTAATGTGATAAATTGAATAAAAATATGTAGAATGTGTGTGGTGTGTGATAAGTGCAATTTATGTGTTCATGTGTCCAATTGTGTGTAGAGTGATTATGTGCACATAAATTTGTGTGCCTGTAGTGTGTGCACATGAGTGTATGTGCATTTCAATTTGTGTGCATGGGTGTGTGTGTTTGGAGTCTGGACGTAAAGTATGGCCTTGCATGGCCTTATACTAACAAGGCCATACTTGTCCTGATGTTGCATGAGCTTGTTCTGATCCGCATAGCTTTGTCTCCATCTCTCCTATTCTTCTGATTTTTCGGTCTCCTCTCTGTTGTTTGTATGTGGGAATTATGCTTATAAATCTATTCTTGCATTTCTTCAATTTTGTCCAATTGTAGCTCTCCTTTCATGGTCCTATGCACATGAAATGACAATATACCTAATAGGATCATAAAATAGGGAAGTTAGGTCAAGAATATACATGAGATGCTAATGCATGGAATGGATGCTCTATTTATGATGTAAGCTAGGTTATTAACTTAATTTAGTCAGTTTAGGTCCTATGATTACCATACAATCAGGGGACAAGAAAATAGTGACGTGTTGGGAATCAAAGGGTGATTTAATACTAACACCTTCAACATCAATCAACTGATCAAAAAGAAGGGGACGGTGTGTGACAACTTTTTCTTGACTGATATGTAAGAAGAACTTCTTCTCAGCTTCACGAATAGTGAAGATGGCAGTTCCAGGGTGCATTTGATTTGGAGGAGACGAAGGAGGATAAAAGTTTGCCAAGTGTTGGGTGGAATTTTCACTATGATCCATAGTCTTCTTGCCAGATCAAGTAGTGGGAGGCATCTAATAGGTAGAAAAAGAGAAGAAAAACAAAGAGAAAGAATGTTGGAATCAAGGAAGAAACAAATCACCAAGTTGATTAAAAAGTACGTGGATTAGGGTTGAAGAATCGAACGAAAGGTAAAGAAAAAAAGTTCAATTAGGGCAGCAATATCAAACAAAACAACAAAGCAAAGCAAATCAAGTAGTGGTAAAAAATAAATGAAAAAGAGAAAAGAAGAGAACAAATATACCTTGAAAATGGCTCTAATACCAAATGAGAATGGTACATACCTTGTGAAGAAGAACGACGATGAGAAAAGGTGAAAGTTGGTGTTCATGAATGTGAGGAGAGAGAGAGAGAGAAGTGGATGCAGTGCTTCAGGTCTAGAGGGAGAGGTTTTGAATTGATGAACGTAAGTGGAGGTTATTAAATGTAATTGAGTAAATGACAAATTAAGATGGATAGGGAATGGTTGGAAAAGGGTGACGTGACCAAAAAAAAGTTGTAGGTTAATGAGATGGAAAGATGTGTTTATAGAGAGAGACATTTAAGTTGTGGAACAAGATACCTTGGGATGTGAAGAGAAAGATAACTATCTTTCTAGAAGAAGTTAGGGGACAAGAAAAAAATGGTTTTTTGAAAGATTTAAAAAGGACAAGTAACATCTTTTTAAAATATTAGTTGTAAAAATAACTAATTAACCAATTAATACAATACAATACGAAATAATTAAGCACATCATTTTAGGAAATAATTTAGCAATGTTTTATTGAATGTTTAACTAAGCTCATTAAGAGTGCATATACCTAATTTTCTTTTAATATAGGTAAATCTATCTAATGAAAGAGGTTTAATAAGAATATCAACTAATTGTTCTTATGTACTGCTAAATTCTAATTGTACTTCAAATTTTAATGTATTTTCGCGAAGAAAATGATGTATAACATCAATGTGCTTAGTGTGCGAATGGTGTACATGATATTTGATAAATTAATAGCACTAATATTATCACAAAGAATTTTGACATTAGAAAATGTTAAACCTAGAATAAATAGGATTTGTTTCATCCATAATGGTTGTGAACAAGCTAAAGCAGTAGAGATCTAATAAGCTTCTATAGTTGATAAGGCAACACAATTTTGTTTCTTAGAAAACCAAGTAATGAAAGAATTACCCATAAAATGACAAGTTCCACTTGTACTTTTCCTATCAGTTTTGCTTCCTGCGTAGTCAACATCACTATAGGCTAAGAGTTCTAAAGTTGATGACTTGAGATAAAATAAACCAAGATCAGGAGTATTTTTCAAATAACAAAAAATTCTCTTAACAACATTTAAATGAGATTCTTTAGGAGAAACTTGAAATCTAGAACACAAGAAAGTTACAAACATAATATCAGGTCGACTAGCAGTTAAATATAAAAGTGAACCAATCATACCTCTGTATTTTGTCGAATCTACTTATTTACCTTGACTATCCAAGTCCAAATTTATAGTAGCAGACATAGGAGTGTCTTTTCCTCTAGAATTTTCCATGCCGAACTTTTTGAAAGTATCTTGAGTATATTTGGTTTGGTGAATAAATATTTCATCACTTAATTGATGAATTTAAAGTCCCAAAAAGTATTTGAGTTCACCCTACATGGTCTTGGAAAATTCTTGGCATAGAGAAGAGTTAATAGATACAAAAATAATGACATCAACATATATTTGAACAATTAAGATATCAGAAATAAAGTAGTATCGACTTTTCCCATTTTAAAATCTAATGTAAGAAGAAGGCTTTTAAGTCTACCATTCAAAGCTCTAGGAGCTTGCTTTAAACCATATAAAGCTTTCTTTAATTTATAAACGTGATTTGGAAAATCCAAGTTTTCAAAACCTGGTGGTTGTTTCACGTAGACTTCTTTTATAAAACCATTCAAAATGTAGATTTAATGTCCATTTGAAATAAAGTAATACCATAATGAGCAGCAAAACCTAATAACATACGAATTGATTCTAATCATACAATAGGTACCTAAGTTTCATCAAAATCAATACCTTCTTATTGTTTATAACCTTGAGCAACTAAACGAGATTTATTTTTAATAACAGTACCTTCATTTGTTTTATTACGAAAATCCCAATGAGTTCCAATCATTGATTTATTTTCTGAAAGTGGAACTAAATCCCAAATTGATTTAATTATTCTTCCATAGCTAAAATCCAAAATGAATAATCTAAAGCTTCTTTAATTCATTTAGGTTCTACTTGAGAAACAAAAGCACTAAGAGTAAATTTATTATTAAGGAGTTGACCATGTGTTCTCACACTTGCTTCAACATCCCTAATAAATAACTCTTTAGGGTGATCTTTATTGAAGGCCCAATCTTTAGGAAGATCATGAACATTATTTTCCTTTATATCAAAAACATCAATGAAAGATTGTTCATCATCATCTTCTTCATTATCAATTTCTTAAATTGAAGAAGATGGGTCTTCAACAAATTTCACATGAAGAGTTTCTTCAACAGTTAGAGATTTCTTATTAAAAACACGATAGGCTTTATAATGAGTAGAATAACAAATAAAAATACATTCTTCGCCTTTTGCTTCAAACTTTTCTAAATTATCCTTTGTATGTAATACGAAAAATTTGCAGCCGAAGATATTGAAATAAACTAATTTTAGGTTTTTGATAAAAATAGAGTTTAAAAGATGTTTTGTTCAAAATAAGCCTAATCAGAACTCCATTTAAAACATAACAAGCAGTGTTTGTTGCTTCATCCTAGAAATATTTTAGAATACCAAATTCAATAAATGTTCTTACACATTCTTGAAAAGTACGATTTTTACTTTCAACTTC
The DNA here is from genome assembly GCA_037157565.1 of Thalassia testudinum. NCBI lineage: Eukaryota > Viridiplantae > Streptophyta > Magnoliopsida > Alismatales > Hydrocharitaceae > Thalassia > Thalassia testudinum. Next base: position 5,705,875 of record JAZHRO010000080.1, read on the forward strand.
ATTTTGTTGTGTACAAGGAAAGGAGAATTCATGAAAAATTCCATTTCATCACAAAATGAAGAAAAATATTGATTTTCAAATTCACCACAATGGTCAAAGCAAATTTTACTAATCATTTATCCTTTTTCATTTTGTACCCTTTTTTAATATGCCTTAAAACAATTAAAAGCTTACTCTTTGTGTTGCAAAATGAAAACCCCAATAAAGCGAAAATAATCATCTACAATTATCAAACAAAAGTAACAGCCATTTCAACTTTCAAATTTAGTAGGACCAAATAAATCTAAGTGTAATGTTATAACGCTTTGTCGGGCTTTTTAGATGAGTATAAGTCAATCACGTTGTAGTATAGGTGACCAACCGTTGATAACAAATAAGAATTTATTACTCAAAAACCTAAGTATCCGAAGTCGAACATAGGGAGCAAATGGAATTTATTCACTAATCTCAATAATGTAATTGAATACTTAGAGTTACTTAAAACTAAATTCAGAATATAAATGTAAGAATTTAAGAATCAATTATAACAAAAATAGAAAAATTGGACCTCTGATTCTATAATCAGAGGTCTTAAAAAGATATTTCTTTTTAAGCTTTTATTTCTTTCTCCTTCCTGAGTCTTCTCATTTCTGCTTTCTTTCTTCTTCACTTTTCTTCTTCGTCTCTTTAGTTCTGCTCTTTCATATGTTCCACTGCCTTGTTCTTCTTTTACTTCTCTTCTTCTTTCTTTCTTCTTTCTTCTTTAGCCACACCTCTGCTACAGTGCTGCTCCTTCCCTTGGCTTATGCCTTTCTTCTTCTTCCTTTTCCTTCCTTGCCTTGATTTCCTTCTTCAGCCTTTTCCTTAGACTCTCCTCTTTTTCTTCTTCTCTTTGGCCTTCCTTCCTTCTTCCTTTCTATGGCTAAGTATCCTTCCTTCCCTGCTTAGCTTCGCCTCAGCTGCGCCTTCCTCTTCCTTCTTCTTCCCTGCACAACACCACGCAGTAAAACCTACCCCCTACCCTCCCCGCGTCTCTCTCTCTCTATTTCTCTCTTCGGTACGCTCTCCCATAGCCAAGCAATCGGGTCGAGTATCACGTGCCCGGGTCCAGGCACACTGGCGTGGGTGTGATGCGCGAGGAGTGCTAGGTTTAGGTAAATGGGTTGGGTGCCAGATCCGCGAGGGCAGATCGCGAACGAGGCGTGATGGCGAAGGATCTCACCCTTGTGTGGCTTGAGGCAACTAGCACAAAACACAAATTCAATTTATACTACATACTTGCGCTAAAGATTTCTGAGGTGGGACTAAAGTGTCCCACCCGCTTCACTCACGCACCCGCAGGGTGTCGCCTTCAATTACCAAAGCTGCAGTTGCCCTCCAGCCAATTGCCTAGCTATGTGGATGCGCAAGACCAATCCGCACGTCCTGGAGCGCAACACCTGGGTGGATGCGGCCTGGAGCAACCTTGCAACTTTCTTGCTTCAGTGTCAATGGCGGAAGGGGGGTCGACCTGCATTTCACTTAATACAGCTTGTCGACCCCATTAAAACACCTGAGGAGCTTCGTCGTGTCTTGGTGAAGGTGGGACGGTGGGTGGTAGGCCGTGGGGCGGCCTAGGAGTGCTTGCCTAGGTCACCCTGTGGCCGTGCTTATGGGTTTGGTCGGGGGACGTTTAGGGAGGTGATGGTGGTCGATGGATGGGCGGAAGGTGATCAGTGGAATGTGGCGAAGGTAGTGAGGTATCTGGCGAGGTGTGTGGAGGTGTGGAGCGGTGGAGGCACCTCGCCGGTGGGCGGCCGAAGATGGAGAAGATGGCGATGGATAGTGGCTGCGAGGGGTCGAAAGGGAAAATAGAGAGAGGAGAATTTAAGAGGGGATAGAGAGGAGTAATTCTAACCTAACTAAGTGGACGAAGGGGGAGAGGTGGCTACTGGTTGTACCTACTGTCATAGAAGAAGACGGTGTCCAGGGGAGGGAGAGTGACGACGACGAAGGGTCTAGAGGTGTACGCACAGGTGTTGTGCGACGCGGAGGAAGATGGTGAGGGCAACTATACCACTAGTAGTGTGGCAGAACAATGAGAAAGAAGAGGGACGCTCGTCGGATCTCGCTGGACTTCCTAACCGGAGGAGAAGATGAAATTGGGGTGGATCTCTAGCCAAGTCGAGTTGAAGAGATGCGGCCAGGGTTGAGGATCCTTTTATAAATGCTGGCAGGGGCTCTTGTGCTTGGAAGATAAGCTTCCAAGCGTGAGAGTCCTCGCCAGAGAAGGAATCCGTTGGATACCCAAATCTCTCGAGCCTTCGCACAAGAGATTGGGTGCAAATCAGAGATTGAAATCACGCTCAAATGGAAGGGAATTCCTCAGAGAATCTCCCTTCCAAATCTGGGAGGAGATCTCTGAGGAATCAGGGAGTACTCCCCCTCCATTCCTCGTCGGAGTAGGATTTCTCCCCATTAATGGCGGAGGGACTTGATTGTAAGAATGGCGAGGAAGTTAGGGGGATCCGTGCAAGAGTTTTCAAAAGTTAGGGGCCAGAATATAATTGGATGGATTATTTTGCAAAGTAGGTCTAGATGACCTCCCCTTAGGTCAAAATTTTGGTACAAACCTAATTTGGACCTAAGGAATCCAATGATGAAGTTGGATTTTAAGTTTGACCACGTTTGACTAGATATTTTACACAAAAATCCAAATTAGGTCAAATAATGAGCTGAGATACCAATCTAGGTCAAAAGAGGTTCCAAAGGCCGAATTGAAGGTTCTAAACCCTAGGGGATATTTTTCCATGAATTTTAGAGGGTTTATTTGATTTTTATCCTGACTATAACCTTGTTGAATTAAGCGGGTCTATTTTAGGGTTACAAAATGTCATTTAATTCTTGGATTGCACAATAACCCATTTCTGACTGAACCAACCTACTCTTTATCCAGTCATTCAAACATACGACCATTTGACCTATGTTTTGCCTCTGAGAAATCTCATTTATGTACTGTAATGGAAAAATTACAGTTTTAACCTTTGTTTCATGTTTTCTTCTCAGAACATTAATTCCTTGAATTAGGTCCTTCTCCAGGTTATGTAGGAGCTCTTATTCTCTTTCATAGGTCAAACTGAGCTAGTTAGGGCTTATGATTAGGCTCTCATCATGTAACAATTGTAAAGGTTGATTAGTAGAAACAACATTTTTAGATTTAAAAGAAATTTTATGAATCTTACCTAATGAGGAAGCATCACAAGTACTAAAATCATCAAACTTCTTATTAGGCAAACCTTTAACTAAATCATGCTTAATAAATTTATTTAAGTGCCTAGTGTGTAAATGACCTAAACGTTTGTGTCATAAAGAGATTTCATTACTAGATGCAACTAAATAGTCATAAGTATTATTTTTGTCAATAATCACAATATAAATATTTTTATATCCTTTTTCTTCTAAAACAACATTTTCATTTTCATCTAAAATCTTAAAACATTTAGATGTAAATAAAACAGAAAATCCCTTGTCACATATTTGGCTAACACTCAAGTGTTTGTGCTTGAGACCTTTAACCAAGAATACATGACTAAAGAAATAGTTACCTTTACCAATAGTTCCTGAACCAATAATGTGGCCTTTGTGATTGTTTCCAAAGGTCACAATACCTCTTTTCTTGTATGTAAATTCCTTGAATAATTCTTGATTTCCTGTCATGTGTTACAAGCAACCACTATCCATCACCCATTTTCTTTCTATACTTTCCTACAAAATGAGAGGGCGACTTCCTTATTGCTTTGATATTGCCTTTATCCATATGGAAAGTCCAATTTGCATAATCAACTTCTTTCATTCCTACAAAATAATTAAGTATTCAAAACTATTTTTGGTACCCTTATTTTTTGGGCCCACGGGAGTTAGTTTTCTTACATTTGTTTTGTATGAAAGTTACTCCTTTTTCAACTTTTTAACTAAAAAAATATCACTATCTTTAGAAGAATTTGCAGCACTACAGGAAAAGACACTTTTGGCGATGGTTAAAAATTGTCACCAACAACCTTAAAAACATCGCCAACATCCGTTGTGGAATGTTGCATCGCTGTAAGGAATTAGCGACGGTTGAAATGATGTATCAACGCTATTTCTCTAGGCACCATATCCAAGGATTGTGATAATTTGTAGCAATTATTGATCACCATTAAATGTATTTAGCGACAGCTACTGAAATAACTGTTGCCAAATGTTGGCTCGAGAGAATTTTAGGTGGGAAAATAAATCATTTTGCGACGGTTGATAACCATCGCTATGATGCACAATGCCGCCACCAAAAACCATGAGTTGGCACGAAAGTAGTTTGCGTGGGAATATATTGGTTTTTGGCAACGATTTGTAACCGTCTCCAAAGTTCCTATTACCGTCGCCATATTTAACGAGTTGGCGAGAGGAGAGTGAGTGGTGCCAAAATTTAATATTCAGTGGCAATTTTATAAAAGTCTTCTTAACATGATTAGCAATGATTTTTATGTAAACCGTCACCAAATGTATGGTATTTTTTAAAAAAAGTAAATTTTTAATTAGGGTTTATACCTATAGTTACCAAACCATCATATAAAAGTAAATCAGACCATAATAAAAATGCAAATGTAAATCACACCACAATAAAAATGCAAATTATTTATATATTAAAGAGTTTAACTGTTACAAAAGATAAGAAATGTTCATAATAAATATACACTGCGATGGGGCACCTATGCCACCAGCTCTTGGTCCACCCTTATCATCGTCTTCCAATCGAGGACTTACGTGAAACATCGAATGGTTTGGTCCAGGCCCTTACAGGAATTCCATCAGGTCCATCAACTGTTGGCTCTGCCGCTCTAATAACTCATCCTATCGCTCCATCCTGTGAGTGCCTGCATGCAGTTGCGAGGTCACATCCTCCAACCTCTTCTCCCTCTCTACCTCTCGATGTTCCATTGTCTCTATTTTCTTATTCAGATTCTCCACTTAGGTTGTCAACGACGACTATCCTTTCCTCCTATATAAGGAAGAGATGGCCATGCTCCTTCCTCCACTACGAATGAAGCCTCCATGCTCTGGAGGCATCATGGTTTTGAATGACTCCTTTGGTGTGATCAAAGGCTGCAGGACGATCATGGAGTTCTCGTCCATGACCTCAAGAGGATGGATCAAGTCGATCATATGAGTCTGTGAATATAGTTGTAATTATTTCAAAATGTAAATTAGTGTAGTAAATTAATAGTGTAAAAATTCATGATACTTACATATCTCTCCTAATATGTCTCATGAACCCATGCACGGGGGCCACCGATTGTCTGGTTACTGTAAGTGTGCTCATAAACTCCTACTCAATCCAGCTCAGTACCCTTGTGCGCATTAGCCTAAAAATTTAATAAAGGAAAAAATTTTAGCTTACATATATTCGTATGTCTATATTGAATGTAAATAAATATTTTTTACATATCTAACTCTTAATAAGTCAATACTCATTTGACCCAAGCAATGGGTCTATGGTGGAGCTTGGCCTTTGTTGCCCTTATTTTTTTAGCTTGCTCCTACAAGAATTATTAGTAGTAAATAACAATATAATCATTTAAAATTATACATAAACAACTAATTCTTTACCTCTATCATCTGATTTCTCCAATGCTCGCACACCTCCCTCCAAATGTCAGGTGTAACCATTGGAGGCACATTCCTCAATGCCTACTCAAATGTGCTATTATTAAAATACCAAAATATTTATATAAATCATTAGCAACTTTTTTAAAAATATATTAACTGTTGTATTTTTAAATGGTAGCATTTCTTAACGTACTCTTCACCTCCTCCCTCCAACCACGGTGGATCTTGCCTGTGTGCTTTAGAATATAGTTGGACACGTTTGGATCGAGTCCCCAATCAAATATCTCCTACAATTAGAAAATTATTGTAAATCTTATAGAAATAAGTTTTAATTGAGGTTTGTAAAATGGATAGTGGAGATGCATGTACCTACAGCTCATGAATAAGTGTCACCTTCAACTCCTTCAACACTTTCCACCAATCAAAGCATGAAAGAGGCACGATCGAATTCGTAAGTGTCACCAACATACTACTAAACTTTGGGTATTTCTTTGCTTCTATCGGAAGATTAATCTTGACTAGGATCCTAGTGCCTATTAGTAATCTATCTAGGTCCACATTCCATATTGGACCCTTATTTTCTTACCTGAAAACAAATTATATCATATTTTCATTAAATTAAATACTAGTTAATTAAATTATAATGTCGAGAAGCATAAACTTAAATTAAAAAATGAATGATAATTTTACTAGCACTGTTCAGTTGCAACAGGCGCAGACGTGCCTGCTTCAGTCTTAGCATGCACGTCTTGTTGTACCTCCCCACCCTCCTGTTGTCCTCCTTGTCCTCCTGTTGTACATCCTAACCCTCTTTCCCACTAGCCTCATCCTTATCATCCTTGTCATCGTCAGGCTTCTCAATGAAGTAACTAGTAGAAGGAAGCTAGGTGGAAAGAACTGGGGCCTTACCCTTCCACTAAAGGTGACTCCCCTAGGAAAGAGTATGTGGGGCTATGTACTTGGATCTATGAGAAGGCTGCCCTATATGACCGACACCCAGGGGTAGAGACATAGTAGGTGGTGTTAGGGATACCCTGGGGTGAGGTGGGTATATACTAGGAAAGGAATGGGGTGATCTAGGTTCATGGCAGAGACTAGAAAATAGGAGAAGGCTGCAAGACTAGAGGCTGAGTTTGGGCCTCCTTCCTGATCGATGCCTCCTGATTTTCCCTAGAGGCCTTTTTAAACTTCATTTGCACATCAAATTATAATTAATTAGCGATAAATAGAGAGTTGAAGGGGGAGGTTGCTAAAGGGAGCTCTGGCGAATTTGAATTCTCCTTTGGGTGGGAAACTCCGGTGAGGATGGTTGGCCGCCTGAGGGGGCCCAGAGACCGCGCCAACGGCTCTGATGGTTGGGCGATGCGGCATTCGTGGTCTTGGAGAAGAAAGGTGCGAAGCGACTAGGCGTCTGGTGGAGCTGGGATTCTGGACAAGAGGGGTTATCATGATGGCCGGGGTCAAAGTCGTAGGGAAGTGGTCTGTTTCAGATGTCGGCTCCATGGGCATCTAGTGGCGATGTGCCATCGGCCGGTGCTTTGTCTGGCATGTGGGGGCTATGGTCACAAGCGGGACTCCTGCTTGACATATCGTGGTGGTCCTGGGGGCAAGATGCGCACTGCACCTTGGTTTCCTAAGGGTGAGGCGTAGTTGCCTCTTCCACCCCCCCATCAACTTTTGGGGGGCACACTGTGGATGTGGAGATTCCCCTGAGCGTGGACGTTAAGGTGGCGAAGTTGGTCTTGCATGGAGCCTTGATTGGGGAAGTGATGATGGGTACTCTATCCCTGGAGAGAGTTCGGCGACTGGTAAGCTCTCTTTCCCTCTCGACTAATACTTGGAAAATTGTAGTTATCTCTCCTTTGTGGTTTGTGCTTTTTGATGTGGGGGTGGTAGATGTCGAGCAGCTATGTTTTCAGACCAGCAATTTGTGTGGACTGTCAGTGATGTGGCGGTTGGTTTCCCCATTTGATGGTTCCTTGCCTGAGCGACCCCCTCAAAGAGCTGCTCCCAGGTCTAGTTTTCTTGAGATCAAAGGCCTGCCTTTGCATCTGAGGTCTAGGGCGGTGGTGGAAAATATGGTCGCTGGGTTTGCGTCTGTGGCTAAGGATACTGAAGTTGGTCTGACTGAAGGAGATGCCAGTGTTCTGAAGGTGAGGGTGGATGTTTTCAGGGCTGGATCTATTCCTGATAAGATGATTCTCAGGTGTAGAGGAAGCTCTTGGATACTCCTCTTGAGGTTTCATGTGATGAACAGGGGTATGGAGCTAAGTCATCACCCCCCATCTTATGCTGAGGTGCTATAAGCCAGAGTAGGTTCCTTATAACCAAACTGTGCCAATCAGGAGTTGGTGCCTGAACACACTAATAGTGTGGAAATGGAAGATGTGGGGGGGGGGGGAGTTTGAGGGTTGAGGAGGTGATGACTGAAACCCTGGAGGATGGGGGTGGGATACCCCTGATCCAGGATGATTTTGCAGTGGTGGTCAAAGAAGGAGAGGAGGTAAATGTGATAAATGAAGCTGTGGCTGAGGATCTGAAAGCTGTGACTTCCCTGCCAATGCTCCTGTGGGTTCTGATACGGTAGATCCCCTTGTGAATTCCCTTGATTTGCAATATAGCTCTCCTATGGATGATGATGTGCACCTGAAGTCTAAGACTCCTACCTTTGGTCTTGGGAAGCCTCCATACAAGCTGAGGCTAAGAAGACATACTCCTACACAAAAAGTTGATGAATCTATCATTGCAGCTGTGATGAAGGTTAGCAAAACCTCTGCTGCTAAGAAGGGGACAGATCAGACATCCAAATGATGATTCTTACTTGGAATGTGCGTGGGTTGCACAACAGAAGCAGGAGGGGGTCCTTGCTTAGATATTTGCGAGAATGGGAGATTGATTGTGCCATCCTCCAAGAGACACATATTGATAGTGAATCTGACAAGGCATGGGTGGAGATGAGAGCTGGTCTTGCAAACGACATTGTGGTGATTTATTATAATGGCAGATCCGGGGGAATTACCATCTGGTGGAAGAAGCGTGCGCTGCATTTGGAGGAGGCTTCTTTGGCTAGGCACCTATTGACTTGCAGGTTCAAGAGAGGCCAGGGGGATAGTAATCTCTTTGTGACAGGTGTGTATGGTCCTAGTGACCCTAGCAGAAGACAGGAGCTGTGGGAGGATCAGAACTTGGCTGCAGACTTTGTGAATGGGGCAGTCTGGCTAGTTGGAGCAGACTTTAATTGTGTTTTGGTGGGGAGTGACAGACCCAATGGTGTGGTGGATAGTTTTTCCACTAGCTTCCAGTTGATGATCCAAGCTTTGGGCTTGTGTGAATTTCCCTCCTCGAGCTCTGAATTCACTTGGAGGAATGGTAGTGGGCTCATGTCCAAGATTGATAGGTTTTTTGGCAATGCTGGGCTGATGGATCTCTTCCAATTGTCCTTTGTGGTCTTCAGTGTCCCTTTTCTGACCATACCCCCCTGGTCTGGGATAATGGGGAACAGGTGCTAGCTGGTTCCTACTTCAAGTTTAGGAAGTCATGGCTGAGGGAGCCTAGTTTCAGAGATATGTTTGCTAGTTGGGGGAGGGCCCAGCAAGTTGAAGGCACGGGTACCTTCAGGCTGGCTTCTAAGATTCTGTCCTTGAAAGGAATGTTAAAGGAATATGGTGATGTTATCTCTATCCTCAGGCATCAGAAACATCGAGAGGCCTTGTTGAAGATTCAGGAACTGGAAGCTAAGGAAGCCTTTGCTTAGCTATCTGAATAGGATTCTGCTAACAGAAAGAAGTGGCAGGGGGTGGTGGCTGAAGAAGACTTGAAGCTAGAGATGGATTGGAGGGAAAGGTCAAGGCAGCTATGGCTAAGTAAGGGGGATGCAAACACTAAATTCTTCCACTTGGCTACCAGCTCTAGGAGAAGAGTTAATTTGATCTCATCTATTGTTAAAGAGGGGTAGACAATTACGACCATCTTTGATATCATAGCAGAGGTTGTCAGGTACTTCAAGGAGTCTTCAAGAGCTACTGGTAGGGGCTGTTGGAGGATGGCAACTAGTGATATTCCCAAAATTACAGAGATTCAGAGGTCCAACCTGATAGAATCTGTGTCTGAAGCTGAAGTCTTGAAGGCCTTCAAAGATCTCAATTGTGAAGGATCACCTAGTCCTGATGGGATCCAAGTTCTCTTCTACAAAGAGTTATGGGATATTGTGGGCACTGAGGTAATGGATGTGATTAGAGAGTTTGGGAGTGGCAACTTTGGTTTTGAAAGAATCAATAGATCCTATCTTTTTCTTTTGCCAAAAACTCTAGGAGCTGAATTCTTTCAGGAGTTTAGACCTATTGCCCTCTCTAACTCTTTATACCTGGTGATTAGCAAGGTCTTGGCCAATAGATTGAGGTCTGTTTTGCAAGATTTGATCCACCCTATTCAATCAGCCTTCCCCCCCAGTAGATCTCTACATGAATCCTTTATCATGGCCCAAGAGATGATTTGTGGTTGGCACAAAAGAAAATGCAAGGCTTTTCTATAGAAGGTTGACTTCTGAAAAGCTTATGACTCCATCAGTTGGACATATCTTTGGGAAGTGCTTAAAAGAAGAGGCTTTCCCCCTACTTGGATTCAATGGGTGAAAAGATGTATCACCACTGCCTCTTTCACCCCTTTGATAAATGGGATGCCCTATGGTTCTTGGATTTAGCCCCAATGTGGAAACAAGCAAGGATGTCCTTTGGCACCTCTGATTTTCAACCTGGCAGTGGACAACTTGGCCTGGTACTCTTGTAAGCTCACTAAAGCAGGTCTTATTAGAGGGTATTCATTGTCTTGCAGGAGTAACTTGGCTCCCATTCTTCAATATGCGGAAGATACGATTTTTTTTGTGGAGGGGTCTATGGATGAAGCACTGGCTTTGCATCATATGGTCAATATCTTTGGTGAGTGTTGACGCGACTGGCTCGATCGTGTTTTAACAGTTATTTACGTCGTAGTATAGGTGATCAAGCATCGTCAACAAATAAAAGTTTTATTACTCAAAAATCCCTCGTGCGTTCGCACGAGAGATTGGGATCAAATCAAGGATCATGACTGGCCTCAGATGGAAGGGAATTCCTTAGAGAATCTCCCTTCCATTTCTGGGAGGGGATCTCTGAGGAATCAGAGAGTATTCCCTCTCTCGCCGGAGCAGGATTCTGCCCCAATAATGGTGGAAGGACCTGATTGCAAGGTTGGCGAGGAAGTTAGGGGGCTCTCTGCGATGATTTTCAAAAGTTAGGGACCAAAATGTGATTTAGCCGTACTAAATTGCAAAGTAGGTCAAGATGAGCTCCCCTTAGGTCCAAATTTTGGTACAAACCTAATTTTGACCTAAGGAATCCAATGGTGAAGTTGGATTTTAGGTTTGACCACGTTTGACTGGATATTTTGCCTAAAAACTCAAATTAGGTCAATTGATGAGCTAGGACCCTATTCTAGGTCAAACTGGGTTCACAAGGCCAAATTGAGTGTTCTAAACCCTAGGGGATATTTTTCCATGATTTTTAGAGGGTTTAATTGATTTTTATCCTGACCGAAACCTTGTTGCTTTAAGCGGGTCTATTTTAGGGTTACCAAATGTCATTTAATTCCTGGATTGCACATAAACCCATTTCTGATTGATTCAACTCACTTTTTATCTTATTTAGACCATTTGACCTATATTTTGCCTCTGAGAAATCCCGTTTATGTACTGAAATGGTAAAATTGCAGTTTTAACCTTTATCTCATGTTTTCTTCCCAGAATACTTATTCCTTCATTTAGGCCTTCTACTAGGTTATGTAGGAGCTTTTATTCTCTTTATTGGGTCAAAATGAGCTAGTTATGGCTCATGATGAGGCTCTCATCATACCCCCATGCCTAGATTTTGCTAGTCCCTTAGCAAAATTTCAAGGTTTTAACTTCCATTCTAGACCCTGAGTGTCTGTCAACAATCATGATAAGTGCTTCTCCTTTTCTTCTGTGATTAGGTCGGAATGTTGACAATAGGCCTAGAGGTATTCAAGTACCAACCAAAATCCGGACCTGACCCGCTTTAGCCTCAGTCCTCCGTAAAGGTTTCTAAGGCCCACAGAAACTAACCTAGGGTTTGTTGGACTCCGCGGTTAAAACACCCGTGCTTGAGACATTCTTAGCCTAAGTTCAGTTTGCAGTGCATTTTTGTAAGAGAGATAAAGGATTTATTTGTTTGGAGAACTTTTCTCTCTCTTTTCTTTTTATTTCTAACTTCGGATTAGCTTCTCAACACAGTCTGTATCAGATTCGTCATCCCCATCATCAATCCTCAAGGGTGCCTAGCTTTCGAGATTTCGAGATAATCCCGCCCATGGCAACCCCCAGAACCCTGGCTTTCGAGATTTTGAGATAATCCCGCCCATGGCATTTCGTGGCAGAATTCAGATCCTGGCGATCGACATTTCGTGATAATGCCGCCCATGGTATCTGAACTAGCATAGTGCTTACATGCCCCCAGTAGGATATTTAAATATCCTAAGAGACAAGCACCAAGGAGATGATATGTTGTTACGCATCTTCGAGGGGAATTTCTCGCCTCTCCGCGCTGGGAACTCGTCCAAATCAACTTGTGTTGATTGGCCGCTCCTAATCTAGGTGACTTTTTCAAAACATTAAATGCTTTTGCATGATTTTGATATTTATGCGCACTGAACCAGACTGTATGTGAATTTGGGGTGCTTAGGTTACCGAATCCCGCAAATCGGAGGTCAGTTAACAAGGCCAAATACTTCCTAAGCCTTAGACCTAATACTTAAGCTTCGCATTTTCCCCAACCTCTTGAGGATTATCCAGATTTTAGTAGATACATGAATTTTTAAGCTAAAGAATCTAGCCCAAGAGGCCTAAGATCAGCGTTCCCACTAATCTCTTGTTATGTCTCCTTCGCACTTTTTCTTTTATTTCTTTTCTTGATCTGGTCTAGAACTTCAATTAATTCCTTAATCTTTTACTAATGACTATTTCTTTTTCTTTTTCATTTTGTGCTCCTTTTGTCATTTTTGCTCTTTTTCTCCTCCTTATGTTTATGTGGCTCACAAAATTTCCTCCCTCCCCCCATTTTTTTGTTCTTTTTCATAATTTTTCAATTTTTTGTGCTTTTCGCATGTGAATTTTTTTGTGTGAGAATACCCACTTTATCACCCCCCCATGCCTAAGTTTTGCAATGTCCTCCTTGTAAACGGAGGGTGTGAAATAGTGTTGAGGTCAGGGACTTAGAACAGGATACATCAGGTGGGTGAATGGGTCAAAAATGACTGATGCGGATGATTTCAAGCTCTGATACGTGTACCAGAGGTGGGATCAACTGTTCAAGGCTAAACTCAAGGTACAATAGATGTGGAGTACAGACGGATCATCAGATGGGTCTCTGTTTTTGGGATGATGGGTTGCCTCCCGTTAAGCGCTAAATTCAATGCCTTCAGCCAAGCGGAAAATGGGGTGGAGAGGGAGTGGTCAAATCAACGGAATTTTGTAAAACAAGCACCTTGATTAAGAGACTGGTTGATCCAACCAGGTGCTTGTTAAGATCAGTCGGCTGATGATGCAGCCCAAACCCAATGAGTCTGGTGGGTTGATAGATGTAGATCAATGATGTGGAACCCACCATAAGCAATGTGATTCAAATGGATATGGAAGTGAAAACTTGGGTTTAGGCTGAGTCGAATCAGCCTGGTCAAAGTAGGGTTCCAAAAAATAATCAATGTAAGGTGTGGAAACCCTATAGGGGTGATCACAGAATGATGGCTCCTATTTTTTGGTCTGATCAATGCCCGAGACCCAATATAGATATGGAGTTGAATCATCTGCAAACGGCTCAGTGAGAGGTGAATGAGAATATAAATTGAGTCTGGTTACGAGTCGAGGTAGAGAACGGGTTTTGATTGGTTCTATATATGTGGAGCAGGTGGCTTCAAAGAAAATTGGCTTGTTATAATCAAGAAGCAGATTTTCTCCGATGTTATGGTCAGATTCGAAATTGTTGGAGAGTTTGCGAAAATCAAAGTCAGAATGAGATTCAAGATCATGAGTTCCACCACCATAGAATAAATCATATGTTGTAGATTCAGCAACCTGACTGGGGTCTAGCCTAAATGTTACTTCTGAGCTTAAAAGGGTGTCCCTATTTGGTAGAGGCTCAGGTTCTAAGCTAGTAGGGTAGACCTAATTGAAACCCCACTCGTCCAACTCCTTGATTTCTGTGTTGTAGATTGGCATGACTTCCGAAAAATTGATTCGTTCCTCTGAGAATGTTGGCGAGGGATATTCATCAAATAAAGGCCCAAAATCATATTCTTCATTGAAAGATTGATCTTTTTCATATGGGGCCTTGAAATCTTCAAAATAGATTTCAGATCTAGGTTCTAGGCTTAGGATGTGGGTTGAATCACTAGAATCTAGGTCTAAATAACCTTCGAGGGTCACCTTATCAGAATAAGGGACGGAATTTACACCCTCGAGAGGTTCAGTTCTACTCTCATACTTGCAGGAGTTTTGGATTTCTAGAATGGGCTCATCATGGTATTTTCCTTCATTTGGAGCTTCCCAACCTTCTTCAATATCCGGCACATTGTATTCTATCTGGGTTGGGAATCCACAACCATTTTGTGCCTCAAACCCGAGATCAGATTTATCCTCGATGTTGTCCCAAGATAGTTCATCCTCTGTTTGTGGTATATACGGGTACTTTTGGTCAATAATTTGTTTTACTAATCTCAGTATCTCTTCCCATTTTTCAAGACTATCTTGGTGTTGCTTCCAAAGTCGAGGATTTGTCATACATTGAAGGTATTCAAGATTGTGTAGTTTTTCTATCTCAATGTATCCAGTAATGATCAAGTCATGGGTTGATCCTTTTGTGGCTTCTGCTAATAGTAATTGGGCACAAGTTATGATAAAGGTTGTGGTTGTTAGGACATCAACCTGAATGTTTCCTATTGGTGTTGAGGTTTCTTCTTTTTCATAGAATTTCAGGGCATCCTCAATCATTTTATCTCTCATGGATCTCTGATATTCAGGTTTCTTGAATGGTAGTCCTAAGTGGTTTGGCTGCATATTTGGATCAGGTGGTGGAATCAAGATGTAGAATCAGAGTTTGAATCAAGATCAAGTTATGAAGCGATCAGATCTGAATAACGAGTCCCACTGAAAATGTGTGCGTGTGCTCTAAAGAGAAAAGATGAGGGACTGGAGATGTTTTTGACCCAATCAAGACACCCAAAGATGTTTGGATGACTATGGAGGTTCAGGGCGGATGGTACCCCTGGATCAGAAAGTCGTCCACCTGAGAATTACCTGGGCAGCCAGAGAAGGAGAGTCCCGCAAAGACCCCTACATGGTAGAGCATCCCCATGGGTTACAGGGTTTCCCCCACTCGACCTCTCTTGTCACTGAGATTCCAAGTAGACCAGAATGGGGACCTTGACCTCTTAAGTCTACCACTTTTATTTCAAAGGTGCTTTAGGGTTCTCACTTGAACTTTAGATGTTTTGATGTTGTGACCTAATTTAGAGTTTGGTTGACCTAAGGGGTCAACTTCACCTGACCTGTCCTATAGATGGCAGAATGATTCTAGGTTTGGAGCCTAGAGGTCACCCTGATTTGACTCCCAGGTTATTAGGTCCAAGATTTTAAGATTCAAGTGATTTTAGAGCTTCTTTTTCTTTAGGGTTTGTCTTGTTTAGATCTCTTCAATCAAGGTCTTGGGTGACACACTGATGCGGGAAGGTTTATTTCCTTTTATGCAGCCATGTGTGACTAACACTCCAAGATCCTACTGTAGAAACCCTAATTTGGTTCTATTTCCAATCTTTTTTTCTTTTTCACAAAAATTCTCTTTGGACTTGAAAGCAAGAAGTGTGTTGTCTGTAGAGATTAAGCATTATTTCTATTAGGCACATGAATTTGTGGGATAGAATCTAAAAAATTGCTCCAACTTCAAGAAGAATTTAAAAATTTTCGCAAAATTAGGAAATGTTTGCCTTAAAGATGGTGATTACTATATAAAGAAGGAAATTGATTCCTAAATTGATTTTCTTCCTTTTGTCTTTTCAGGATTTAGGGAATGGTTTAAGGAAGAAAAGAAATTACCTGCCCTGGAGTGGTTGACTTGCGGGAGTGATTTTCTCGTGAAATACCTGCAAGATCAAAACAAAGCAAAGTAGGGCAAGTTAGTGTTCAATATGATAAAAAGAATGTAGAGACTAGTGATAAATTGCACATTGCTCCCCGGCAACGGCACCATTTTGTTGACGCGACTGGCTCGATCATGTTTTAACAGTTATTTACGTCGTAGTATAGGTGATCAAGCGTCATCAACAAATAAAAGTTTTATTACTCGAAAACTTGAGTATCCGAGGTTGAACACAGGGAGCAATCGGAATTTACTACTAATCTCAAATGTAATTGAACACTCTAATTTACTCAAAGTTTAATTCAAATGCATTTAAAAAGTAATCCAGGCAGAAGAGTAAAATTGGACGTCTGATCTTGTGATCAGACGTCTTAAAAGTATTTTCCTCGTTTGATTGTTCTTCTTCTTCTTTCTCTGCAGTCTCTCTTCTGCCTTCTTCTTTGTATCAACGGGTCTTCTTCTTCTTCCTTGGTTTCTGTCTTGGCCTCTCTTCTTCCTTCTCTTCTCTCTTCTGCGAAGGCTTCTTCTTCCTTGGCTCTGCTATACTTCTTCTCTTCTTCCTTCACCTCTTCCTGCTCTTTTCACTGGCTTCCTTCCTTCTTCATTTTTGCCTTCTGCTTCCTTCTCTTCTTCCCTTTGCTAGCAGCGGCTAAGTGTTTGCTTCACTCCTTCCTTCCCTGCACAACCACAGCAAGGTACAACAAAACCTAACCCCTCTACCCACACCCACGCGTCTCTCTCTCTGTAAGCCACCCTTAGCAAGCTCTCCGAGAGTCGAGTTAACGGGTCGGATCGCGTGCCCGTGACCAGGCGCACCGGTGTGTGGGTGATGAGGGAGGTGTGCTCAGGGTCGGGTCGGATCGCGCCAGATCCGCGTGGTGGAATCGCGGATGAGGCGCCATGAAATAGGTGAGGGACCTCACCCCAAGTGTGACTGGAGGTGATAAAACGGTATCACAAAAATAATAAAAAGCATGCCAGTGCTATGTAAGTTACCGATGTGGGACTATTGGTTGCTGCCTTCTTGCGTGCGCGCCCGCAGAAATCCTTCCTGCAATTGCCACAGCTGCGGACGTCGCAGCGTCTCTTGCTTGGTCAGATAGCTTCGCAGTGCTTCCCCGAGTGTGCTGCACCTAAAGCCTTGCGGTCCTGAAGCCTGGAGCGAGCTTGGAGCTTCTTTGAGTCACCGTCAATGGCGGCAGGGGCTATGAATCTGTCAGACATGAAACGAGCCTCTCGGCTTAATAAGATCACCGGGGGACCTTCGCCTTGTCACGGCGAAGGTGAAGGGCAAGGTGGCAGGCCGCAGGGCGGAGTGTGTTCAGTGTGGTGAGGCGGAACTTTTGCGATGGTCGGCGAGGCGTGTGGGGTTGCGGAGCGACGGGGGCGCCTCACCGGAGGGTGGTCGAAGATGAGGAAGGTGACGGTGGAGGGCGGCGGTCGAGGGGTCGATTGAGTGAAATACAGTGAGGAAATGAAAGAGGGGATAGAGGGGAATGATTTTAACCTACTTAAAGGGACGAAAGGGGCAGAGAGGCGGACGGCCATATCGATTGTTGCCGGAGAAGAAGATGTCCAATGGGGGAGGATGGCGGCGAAGACGGGGCTGAAGTGGCGTGCGCGAGTGTTGCGCGACGCGGAGGAGAATCAGGAAGAAGTCTCTACCACAGGTTTTGTGGCAGAGCAAAGAGGAAAGGAAAGAAAGCTCGCCGGGTACCCTGGCCGGGAAGGAAGAGACCAATCTGAGGTGAAACCCTAGCCAGGTCGAGCTGAAAATGAGCCGCCGGGTTTGGGGGTTCTTTTATAGGCACAGGCCATGTGTTCTGGAGTGTGAAGGGCAAGCATTCGTCACCGACGGCTCGCTAGAGAAGGAAAGTGGGTGGATACCCAAATCCATCGTGCGTTCACACAAGAGATTGGGATCAAATCAGGGATCATGACTGGCCTCAGATGGAAGGGAATTCCCCATAGAATCTCCCTTCCATTTCTGGGAGGGGATCTTTGAGGAATCAGAGAGTATTCCCTCTCTTGCCGGAGTAGGATTCTGCCCCAATAATGGTGGAAGGACCTAATTGCAAGGTTGGCGAGGAAGTTAGGGGGCTCTCTGCAAAGATTTTCAAAAGTTAGGGACCAAAATGTGATTTGGGTGTACTAAATAGCAAAGTAGGTCAAGATGACCTCCCCTTAGGTCCAAATTTTGGTACAAACCTAATTTTGACCTAAGGAATCCAATGGTGAAGTTGGATTTTAGGTTTGACCACGTTTGACTGAATATTTGGCATAAAAACCCAAATTAGATCAATTGATGAGCTAGGACCCTATTCTAGGTCAAACTGGGTTCACAAGGCCAAATTGAGTGTTCTAAACCCTATGGGATATTTTTCCATGATTTTTAGAGGATTTAATTGATTTTTATCCTGACCAAAACCTTGTTGCTTTAAGCGAGTCTGTTTTAGGGTTACCAAATGTCATTTAATTCCTGGATTGCACATAAACCCATTTCTGATTGATTCAACCCACTTTTTATCTTATTTAGACCATTTGACCTATGTTTTTCCTCAGAGAAATCCCATTTATGTACTGCAATGGTAAAATTACAGTTTTAACCTTTATCTCATGTTTTCTTCCCAGAATACTTATTCCTTCATTTAGGCCTTCTACTAGGTTATGTAGGAGCTTTTATTCTCTTTATTGGGTCAAAATGAGCTAGTTATGGCTCATGATGAGGCTCTCATCAGTGAGCTCTCTGGCTTGAGGCTGAATAGGGGTAAATCCAGTTTGGTCTGCTTTGGCTTACCTGAGGAGGAGCAAGGTGCTTTAGCTATTGTTTTGGGGACCCCCCACATCAGTCTTCCTATTAAATACTTGGGGTTGCCTTTGAGATGCTCTAGAATGAAACATAGAGATTGGAGCTGCCTCTTTGACAAAATTTTTGTGAAATTGGATGGGTGGCATAGCAGCTTCCTCTCCATAGGTGGAAGACTTATCTTGCTCAACTCTGTGGTCTCCTCCATCCCTATTTTGTACTTTTCCATATTTAAAGCACCTAATTCCATTTGGAAAAGGTTGGATGTATTGAGAAAAAGGTTCTTTTGGAAGGGAGCTAAACATGAGGGTAGATTTCTGCAGCCACTCAAATGGGAGCAGATCTGCCAACCAAAAGATAGCGGCGGACTTGGGATTAAGTCCTTGACGTAGTTCATTGATGCTTTGCTACTTAAGTGGGCAGTTAAACTCTTGCAAGGAGACCTGAAGCCATGGATTGTCCTAATCAGAGATAGCTATGGTTCTTCCAATAGTGTGCTGTCCAGGCTTCAGCCCAGCAGACCTTCTCCTTTATGGAAATCAGTAACAAGAGCATTAGCTGATCACTTCCACTTGCTACAGCCGGCTCTTGGGGATGGCAGGGCCTTTAGTTTCTGGAAGGAGGGTTGGTCAGTGCTTGGTGTCTTGAAGGAGCTCTATCCTAGGGCCTTTGCTGCAACATCTGACAAGGAAGCTACTGTTAGCAAGTTCTGGTCTTGCAACAGCTGCAGCTGGAATCTACATGAGGAGGAATCCAATAGGAGGGGCACCCGGCTGTGGGAAGAAAGGAGGAAGCTGCTATCAGACCTTGAGAGCTTTAGGCCATGGACTGGTGTGGAGGATAAGTACCTTTGGGAGGGAGTTTACAATGTGCAAAGTGGCTATAACAGAATCTTAAACCATGGGAGTGGATGGAGCTGTGATTTCATTCATAAGAAGATTTAGCTTCTGAAAATTCCCCTTAAGGTACAAATTTTTGTTTGGCTATGTAGGAGAGATGGATTGATCACAGGAGATTTGCGACATAGAAGGTTGGGAACTGATCATCATGTTTGTTACTTATGTGGGATGCATACTGACTTTACAAATCATATCTTCTCTTCTTACCTTATCACTGATGCTATTTGGAGGAGGACATGTCAGGAGCCGCTTCCAGATTGGGCTTCCATATGGCATGGGTTTGGTGTGAGAGGGAAGCCACATGTACACATGGCTGTCACTCTCTAGTGTGTGTGGAAGGCGAGAAATGAGAGACTTTTTCATGAGAGACCGGTGTGCTGTGAAAGAATTGTAAGTGAGTGCTGGTCCCTCATACATACATGAGGATCTCTTTTGTAATTCCTCTTACTTGTTTATATAATATACCACTCCAGATTGCTATCGTAAGATGATAGCTTTCCTTTTTGTTTCAAAAAAAATTAGCGATAAATATAAATAAAAAATAAAAAAAAATCGACAGAGTTTCCTCTATATTGTTTAATTTTTCCTAAATCCAAATTCAAGAGAATATAAAGAATAACAAAACATAGATAAGGATCGAGTTGATATGTGTAAAGCAATTGTCTTAGATGGGAGGTCTGATATCCATTATGTACATGCAGTTGGCAAGGTAAGGGGCTTCTGTGTGTGGTGGAACCGAAGTTAGTTGGATCTACAGGATGTCAGGATAGACACATGATGGTAACTGATGGTAACACCATCATTCATCATAACTAACTTGAATTAGTCAGAATCCAATGATAAATGCTACTAAATGACCGTTTGAGGATCATAATTTCGTATTAAGCTGATTTGAGAAGGTAAGAAAATAGCATTAATTTTGTTATTTTAACATACAATCACAAAGGCATATTAACCAAGTGGTTGATCAAGGATTAATTAAAGGTTAAATAAACTTAAATGACCAAGAAGTGGGCTCACACTAACTAAATCAATGTTTCAGACATTTTGAGGATAAAAATAATATTGAAAACCCTAATTATTAGCCACACATAAATTAAAAGGATTTTGATCAAGATAAATTCAATATAAACCTACTAAAAATCATTAAAAAATATTCTAAGAGGTTTGGTACTTTCACTTTGACCATCTGAACACATTTTGACCAAAAACAGAGATTCAAATGGGAACTTGCCTTGATTTGCACTCCTATGCAATTTACCCATTCAAACATGGTCAAAACTCAAATCTAAGTTCACCACTATATTCCTTGGGTCCAAATTATGTTAACACCAAAATTTGGGCCCAATCAGAGTCTATCATGACCTATTTTGCATTTTTACCCCTAAAAACTCTGGTTTTCAATCTAAACCCCTAACTTTCATGTTTCCTTAAAAAGAGGCCCATAAGTTCTCATCTTCATCAGCAAGATCGCCCTGCTACCATTGACATCAGGTTTCCTAAAAAACACATACATCGTCAACTTCAATCTGAGATTCCTCCCTGATTCTTGGATCAAATCCCTCCAAATTTAAAAGGATTGATAAGGAAGAGATTCTCTTTCCATTGGACTTGATCTCAAAGCTTGTTTTGGTGTGGGAAGCTCCAGTGAGCTCGCGAAAATCAAGTATTCAAGTTTCCAAATCAGTGGCCTAAATGTGCAAAATCTTCAAGTTTAAGCTAAAATTTGAGCCCTATGTAAACTCTGCCATGTTCCCAGGTCCAGACTAGCCAAGAATCGACCAAAAACCACCTTCCTCCTCTTCCTTCGGTCGTCTCCAACTTGCGCTCTAACGACCTCCATTGTTCGACCGTCGAACAATCAAATTGGACGGCCTAAACTCTTCCTCTCTCATCCATGCCTAGTGTGCCATAACCAAGGCTCTCTCCCCCATCATCGTCGTCGTTCTCACCCATTGGAGACCTCATATCCCTCAGCTCCAGTAAGCCATGCTAGAGAGGATACCTCCCTCTTTCATCCAATAGACTAGGCTTTTGTACTCCTCTCCTTCTTTAGATTAGGACTAGACCCTTCATACTTAGGTTTGATCCCTATTTTACTCTCTCCCCTCGTCTTCCCCAAGTCTAGTGTGAGCTCCATTGAGCACACACTGACACCACACGTGTCCAAACAACATGCCACTACCACCAAAAGCTCTGCCTCGACTCCATGACCAAAAGACCTCTCCCTGTTAGGAGTTTCAGCCACTCCATCATCCCACCGACCAACCCATCAAACCGTCGTCACCTCCAACTCCAACCGACTCCTCCACCCCATGAATCAACACAAAACCACCACCATAACACTCCTCGCATCACGGCAATTCTTCTGAGCTTCCTAATTAAGGCAATTATCCTATGTTTTGAATTTTAGGTCATCGCCACCGCCGTTGTCATCTCCAACACCATTCGTTGCCTTCCGACCATCGATGGTCTTGTTACCACCTCAAGCAGTTGCGGCTTCATCTAGAGAACCCATCTGCAGCCTCAATTTGAAGAAGGATCGACAGCAGCAGCTCCAATTACTTGGAGGTTTACAGGAGCTATGCACAAAGAAACACTAACCATGATAGTCCCACATTATGGGCATTTAGATTTGGAAAGTGTATATGACATTTTACATGCATAGCTATCTCGCCCAAGAGACGGGGGTTAGGTCCCCTTCACACGAGCCTGTGCACTCCTCGCCTGTTCCCACACACACGTCCGCTTGGTCCCCGGTTTGGATCCAATTACCCGTTTACCCAATTAGAAGGAGAGAAAAGGAAAGGTTCTTAAAGAGAGAGGGGTAGGTTTTGTACCGTGCATATTGAGCCTAACACTTAGGCTCATTTGTGAAGGGCTCTGAAGTTGATAATTAAGTTGTCTAAGGCTTGCTGAAGATGTCTGATTTGTGAAGAGATATGACTATGATTTGGCTACTATTGTCTTTGAAGATCTGATTCTGAGTTGGGAATTGTGTTAAGTGTTAGAGGGGCTTAATTGGTGGTTTCAACCACCTTTTTTTGTTCTTTATATTTTTGTTATTTGACTCTTGAAATACAATTTGGATTCTAATTGAATATATATTTAGTTGATTGATTCATTGCATATCATTATTGTGAATTGATTATTATGCTCATTTCTATTATTTTGTTTAGTAGATTGAATTCCAAATTTGCTCCCTTTGAATGACCTCAGAACTCATGATTTTTGAGCACTTATAAATTTAAATGTCGATTTGATTTTCATCACTATACCATGATGTATTTCTCTAAACTATGACGATTTTCGAACCAATAGTAACACCATCCATCATTACTAGCTTAAATTAGCTTAATTCCAATGATAAATGCTCCTTAATATTCATCAGAAAATCATAACTCTATTCTAAACTGAATATGAGAAGATGGGAAATTTCCTTAAGTTTGTTATTTTAACGAATAAGCACGAATGCAAAATAAATTAAGGGTTAATCAATGATCAAATGAACTTAAATTTTCAAGAAGTAAGCTCGAACTGATTGAAATAGGGTTTTCTGCAATTTGAGGATTATTTTATTAATAAAAACCCTAAATTTCCAAGAAGTAAGCTCAAACTAATTGAAATAGGGTCTTTTGCAATTTGAGGATTATTTTATTAATAAAAATCCTAAATTACAACCTCGCTTCAATTAAATGGGTTATCATGAAAATAAATGTAATCTAAACCTCCTAAAAATCATTTAGAAATATTCTATGAGGTTTTAAACCTTCAGTTTGACCAAAGGAACTCATTTTGACAAAAAATAGAGACTTAGGTGGGAATTTACCTTATTTTGAGATTCAGTATACATTAACTAGTCAAAGTACGTCAAAACATAAATCTAAGGTCATCATTAAATTCCTTAGGTTCAAATTAGGTTATCACCTAAATTTTGAGCCCAATTAGAGTCTATCTTAACCTAATTTCTAGTTGAACCCATTTGCCTTTATTTATTACAAAATTACCCCTAAGTTTTGATTTCCTTTGCATTAAGGTCCCCACCTCCATTGTCTTCAACAAAATGCAGTAGCAACAGTGGGAATAGGAAACCCAAACCGACAATCTTGATTTAGGAATATCTCCTTCGAATCACCATCAAATCCCTCCAAATTTGGAGGGATTGGTTGCAAGATGATTCCCTACCGATTGAGCAAGATCATGATCCCAATTTGGAACTTAAGATAGCTAGTGAAGAATGAATTTCTACGGTCTTGAGTTGCCAAATTCAAATGGAATTCACAATGATTCCATGCAATTGAAGGCCAAAACCTCTTCTATATAAGCTTAGACACATTCCCATGTGCATTTAAGTCAAGATTAGACCATGTTTCACCTTCCTTCTTCACGCATGGCCACCATAATCGATGACTCCGACGAGCTCCTCCATTCTCCCTCTTCCGCGCGTGCTCAAGGCCAATTGGCACTACCAATCTCTTCCTCTCTTCCTCATGACTCTTGACAACCAAGGCAAGGATGTTCTGACCCCTTCTTCCTCACCATTACCCTCGCCATCCATGTCTTCTTCCCCACGTCCAACCGGCCAACGTTGGATGTAGTTCTTCCTCCTTTCATCCCTATAAGCAGTTCTTCTTCTTCCCCTCTCCTCCTAGGTTCATTTTAGGTCTTTAGAATTAGGTTTTAAGCCCACACTCCACCGTTGGAGCTTCATCTTCTCTATGGCCGGCAAAAGCTCCAGCGAGCTCGAGTCACCACACTACATCTCCATCCACCCATCCACCTACACCACAAGCTTCCCCACAACTTGTAGATCAAAATGACTAAAGAAATTGAGAGCTTTGATCTAAAAATTAATGGGCTGAACAACCCATCACTCCATTGCCATCCACGAGTTCATCTAGCCACCCTAGGCCTCCATTCATCAAATTGACACCACCACCACATTCCCCACCTTGCAAAGAAACTTTTGAGCTATCTAATTGGAGCCAAGGGCTCGCATTTTGTTTCAGGCCTATCACCAGTGTTGGTCATCTTCTCCGTTGTCGGGGACCCTCCTCCAGCAAGCAAGCATCAAGGGGAGCCCCTTAATAGCTTCAGAACTCCTCAAGGAACATATCTGGGTCGATTCCCAGGTCCATCGAAGCCCCAAGTAGCTATAGCCTCCACTGATTGAAGGGGCATGTCCACGCCAAAGACTGAAGCAGGAGGGAGCAGGCAAGGTCCCACCTCGTGGAATTCCAAATAGAAATTGGCTATAAAAGAAATTTTCTCCTTAATGGGTGCCCAAGACCACAGGGGGTCAGGTGTCCTACCCCACACGAGCCTACACACACTCCTGTGCACACGCGAGCATGCCTGGGCGCGAGCCTAAGTTGGTTTTGCTTGGATTTATGGGCCTTGGGTGTATTTTGAGCTTACTTTATGTGAACTTTGGTTGAGTTTGGTGATCACTTTTAAGACGTCTGATTGGCATGTAATTTAGCTAAAAATTCACAAGTGTTGAGGCTTAAGCTTAGTTGTGAAACACATTTTTTGTTTCAACACTACATTCTTTTTTAGCTTGATATTATTTGATTAATCTTTTTTTTTGCATCAAGTTCTTAGGCTTCATTTTCATTACTTGATTAATGGTTAAATTGCATATTATTTGCCCCCTGAGACAACATCAGACTCACATTCGATCTTATAAATTTAAGTGCTTTCATTGCTTTAGTTCCTATACTAAAATTGACTTTAGCGTGTTAACAACATGCATATTATTACTGCCAAGTTTTTGAGGACATCCGATGGCAGTTGTTTATTTGTCTCATGTGTTTATGGGTCATGCATGGCTACAGATAGACAGAGGCTATGGGAGGACATTCGCCAAGCTTCTCTTTTTGTGGGGGATAATGCCTAGTTAGTGGGTGGTGATTTTAATGTTACCTTATTGACGAAGGATAGGTCGGATGGTAGAGTTGATACCTCAACACTTGGTTTCCAGGAGTTGGTCGATCTCTCCACATTAGGAGCAGCTTTTACGTGGAGGAATGGGAGTGGTTTGATGTCTCGTATTGATCATTTCTTGTGCAATGTGGAGTGCATTAGCTCCTTTCAAGTAGTAGTGGTGACAACACTTGGGCATCCATTCTCAGATCATACGCCAATTGTGTGGAATAGTGGGGAAGGCTCACCATAGAGTTCATACTTTAAATTCTAGCATTCTTGGTTGGACGAGCCTGGTTTTTGTGATATGATTGCATCGTAGTGGGTAGCCAATGGAGGTGATGGTTGGACTACACAGATTTTGGCATCGAAGTTGTGAGACATGCAACATACGTTGGTGGAATACAAGAGAGTCCATGTGCACGACAAGTCTCAATGGTGTGAAGAGGCCATTGAGGAGGTCAAGAGATTAGACAAGAAGGAGGAGAATGATCCTTTGTCTGATAAGGATAAGAAGCTACATTTTGAATTATAGTCTCTCATTACTAAAGAAGACTTGCTGAGGGAAATTGATTGGCGTGAGGAATTGTGTCAACAGTGGCTCAAAGAAGATAATGCGAATACAAAGTTTTTCCATGTAGTGGCTAGTGCGATGTGAGGACTCAAATTTAATTTCCTCCCTAAAGATGGTGGACATGGAACTTACAACCCCACAGGAGATTAGCAAGGAAGTAAATGATCATTTCTATAATGTCACGTAGGTTGGTCAACATGATGCATGTCATGTCTCCTCTTCAAATATGTCTCGCCTCAATGAAGAAGCAGCTACTTCTCTTGTTCGGCCTATAACAGAGTCTAAAGTGTGTGAAGCCTTGAAAGGGCTTAAGGTGGAGGGCTCCCCTAGACCAGACGATTTTCAAGTGTTTTTTTACAAAGAATTTTGGGTGCTGGAGAGGAATGATGTCGTGAAAGTGATAGAAGAATTTCAGTGTGGGAACTATGGTTTTAAAAAGCTGAAAAGGTCTTTCTTTTTCTACTACCTAAGAAGCAGGGGGCTAACATAGTCAATGATTTTAGGCCTACTGCATTGTCAAATTCAATTTACTTGTTGATTGGGAAGACTCTTGCTAATAGAAAGCGGAAGGTGTTGCCAAGGCTGATTAGCCTAGTGCAATATGCATTCCTGAAGGGTAGATCTTTAAAGGAGTCTTTCATTCTTGTGCAACAAATGATTTCTAGTTGGAAGAGAAAGAAGAACAAATGCTCAATGTGGAAAGTTGATTTCTCTAAGGCTTATGATTCTGTATCCTAGCCTTATTTGTGGGAGATTCTTAGGAGGAGAGGATTCCTGGATACGTGGATAATGTGGGTGAGAAGATGCATCACCACATATTCCTTTTCACCCATACTTAATGGGAAATCAACTAAGAGGTGGATCCAACCATAGAAAGGGGTTAGAAAAGGCTGCTCGATCTCTCCCCTTATTTTCCTTTTAGCGGTGGGCACTCTGGCACACTTTTCCTTTCAGGCTTGTAGTGGAGGGCTTATACATGGATACACTCTATCATCCCATTGTGCATTGACCCCACTCCTCTAGTACACGAATGATACTATTTTCTTCATTGAAAGTGGCACTAGTGAGGCCAAAGTGGTGAAGTACATGGTAGATATCTTTGGGGAGATTTCTGGACTTAGGGTGAATGCTCTAAGTCCTCTTTCATTTGCTTTGGGGCAGCCAACCAAATCAAAGACTCTCTATCCAACATCCTCCAGACTCTGGCTGTTACTCTCCCAATGCAATACTTGGGATTACCCCTTCTTGGGAAGAAGATGAGCTCTGATTGGCCACCTCTTTTTGAGAAGCTATCTATTTGGATGGCAGGATGGTATGGTAGGTTCCTCTCCAAAGGGGATAGGTTGGTTCTTTTCAACTCGGTGCTATCCACTATCCCTATTTTATTTCGTCCATGTTTAGATTGTCGGGGACTATTCTGAAGAGATTAGATATGTTTCACAAACGTCTATTCTGGAAGGGAGTCGCCCATGATGGTAGATTCATGCAACTTGTGAAGAGGAGCACTTTACGTCACCCAAAGAGAAAAGGGGGACTTGGTATCAGTTCTCTTAGGGAGTTTGGTGATTCCCTTCTTCTGAAATGGGGAGTCATCATTCTTCGTGGTGATACCGGTCTTTGGCAGGATCTGATATGGGACTCTTATGGGTCAATAGGTTCGCCAAAGGATGTGCTATATGCAGCTAAGGCCTCTCCCTTTTGTTCTTAGGTCTCCAAAGCTGTGGAGTTAAACTGGGAATCCTTCAAGCCGGTTGTTGGTGATGGGTCATGTTTTGGCTTTTGGAAGGATAACTAGATGGGACTTGGCTCCTTTGACATGCTATTCCCACATGTGTTTAATGCTACAGTGCATAAGGACATCAGAGTTGGAGACAATTGGGGCCCTTCCATGGGTCATTGGAGGCCACCATGACCCACTAATCACTACTTTAGTAGGACGCAGGAAGAGTTTGGAATGTTGGAGGAGACTCTGCAAGCTTTTAAACCATCTGGTGGGGTGGACGATTTTGCTTGGGTGGATGGTGTATATACCCCTAGCAAGGGGTACAAACATATGCTTGGTAAGGTGGATGATGGCATTCCTTGTGTTGCCATTTGAAATATCAAAGTCCCCACCAAAATCCAAATTTTTCTTTGGCTTGCTAAAATGAATAGCATGGTCTCTGGCTCCCTGAGGATGCGTGTTATGGGTTCTCCCACCATCCTTTACCCTCTATGAAACCTTGTCGAGGATGATGTCAAGCATCTTTTTAGCTCATGTTTGGTTACTACAGAGGTCTGGCACATGTGCTGCTCTTCCTCCATACTGTTTGTGTGAAATCGTCATTGTTTAAGGAATGCATTGTAGTACAGGACAAAATCACTTAATACATTTAAATTTATAAACTCAGATTCAGAAAGGAGTCTGAGATCGTTTGCAGGGAGCAAGTACGCAATTTAATTCACCAATCACAAGAAATATATATGAAATTGAAATCAATAATACTCATAATGATATTTCAATAAAAACCAGAAGAATAGTGCAAAAGGATTGGGTTAAAATGATGATTTGAATCACCAAATTAACCCTTTTAGTTTAAGCTCACAACCAGTTAAATGTTTCAACAGTAAACCACAATCAATATCAGGCACTTTAAATATCTCAATAGTAACCAGCAGAGTGCCTTAGACGTCAACCAAAGGCTTCATATGCCTTATCAAGAGGGGCTCAAGGGCCTCTCAAGAGAAGCACAAGGCTCCTTTTTCCTTCGAGAGCCTCAGAAGAACAAAGCAGCAGCACCATCAAAAGCTCAAGAGCCTCACACAAAGCCCACAAAGGCTAAGTGTTAAGAGAGGGGAAGGCTTAAATCTCGAGGCAGCAAAACCAACCCTCTCTCAGATTCTCTTTCTTCCCTTTCCAAGCTTAGAATAGATCAAACCTGAGTATCGAGTAAATGAATCCATCGGTAGATGATGTAATACAATTGTACGTGGGGATCCGATTGAAATGTCATCGGGCAGGAAGGGGTCTGGTGACCGAGTGGGCGAAAAAGGTTTTGGCACCAGCAACTATGGAGGTGGGGGCGGAGGTGGCACACCAGGGCGGAGGTGGGTGGAAGAAGGGTCTAGCATGATAGGAGAGAGAAACCATGGGTGGACAACCTGGAGGTCTAGGGCCTGGAGACAGAGGGAAAGAAGGGGGCACTTTCAACAAGGGATGGGAGGTAGGTATGGGGCGTGTGAATGAAGGCAGACCTTAGGGCAACAAGGAGATTGTATGCTTTCATTATTGAAGACGAGGACATATGGCGGCTGTTGACATGTTAAAACGGTGTTTTAGAAGTCGTTACATTGTAGTATGGGTCATAATAGCGCAAAAATAGATAAAATTTATACTTGAATAAAATCCAAGGTCGTCACTGGGAGCAAGTAGCAAAATAAATCTCAAGATTGCAATTCCATCACAAAAATTTCCAAACACAAATGATATGTATATAAGAGCAAATGTTGATAGTGCAAAAAGATTAGGGTAAAATGGTGATTTGAATCACCAATTACCCTAATTACAATAATAGCAAATATCTCAATAGTATCAATCAACCAAATGCCACGTATGGTAAGTGCACAGTGCACTCAGAACCAGCAACAGAGGAAAAGGCCTCTCTTTCTCAAGCCTCAAGGAGAGGCATGGCAGAGCTCAGCACCAATACCAATAGAGGTGAAAGCCCCCTCAGAATTTGCTAAGTGTCGAGAGGTAGGCAGTAGAGCAAAACCCCCCTCTCCCCCCCTCTCTTCTTCCTTTCCTCTTTCTTTCTTCTCTCAGAAATATACTAATCATACCAGGTATACAAGTAATCAGATTAGAGCCCAGACCCACAAGCTGTGATCACGGGTGAGGGCTTGTGTGCGTACGTGGAGAGGGACCTCACCCCATGCTCACTGAGGCAACTAAGAAGAGGAGCAAAATCAACTTATGGGCTACGGAGGGATCTGTTCTATCTGATGTGGGACTATCCCACGCAGCTTCGTCGCAATGCCGCAGCAGCTGAAGACACTTATGATTAAGGTTGACAGGAGTTGCTGATGCTTCAATTGGAAGCTTGGGTCTCTTCATGGAAGTGGGCCGCAGCACCTAGGATCATCACGAGGAAGAACTCGACCTGAGCGCGTCGGACGGAGCCGGAGAAGGAAGCGTAGTGATGGAGCTCTGATGTGGGACCTGAGATAAGAAAACACGGCCTGATGGCCCAATTAGATATGCTCAGGAGGATCGCTGGTCTTAAGCGAATGTGATGAGGGGGTTGGCGTGGTGTGAGAGTGTGCGTGTGAGTGTGGCGACGTCGGTGAAGGTGGATGGAATTGGGTTTGTTCTGTGGGGAGCTAGGGCAAGCGATGGAGTGAAATAGGAGAGGACTTTTGATGGAGGGAGTACAACGGTGCTTTTGGAGGTGGAGCGGGTGTGTTTGGTGGTGTGTAGTGTTCTCGAAACCTCATCGGAGCTTAGCCAGAGTGAAAGAAGATGACGACGTTGAGGGAGAAACAGTGGTTGTGTGGGTATCGTAAGTGCAGGGAAAAGTAGGGAGAGAGAAGAGGATAAAGGGGCTTAGGAGAGGAGAAGGTGGCTGGAAGAGGTTAGTTGTGGTAGACTAACGTAGGAGAAGATGAGGGGAACGGAGAGGCGGCGATGACGAACGAGGGAGAGAAACACCCTCTCTTTCTCCGGAGAGGTGTGTGACGATGAGGGGAGGAACATAGGCCATCCAATTTGGTTGTTGGACAGCTAGACGAGGAGAATAGAGGACTTCACCAGAGCAAGGTGTGGAGATGGCCGGAGGAGGAAGAAGGCTTCTCTCTGACCAAAAATTGCTAAGGAGCAAGGGTTCTTGCCTCTGATCCTTTTATAGGCCATGGGGAGGGGTTTCAAGCTTAGAGACCAAGCTTTCAAGCTTGGTAATCTTGCAGGAGTAGGACATCCACATCTCTCATGCGTTCACATGAGAGATTGGGAAAGAATTGGAGCCCACGAATAGGTTCAAATTGTAGAGAAATCTCTTAGGAATCTTCCTTCCAAATTTGGAAGAGATTAAGCATGAAATCAGGGAGAAAACTCGGATTGAAGGTCGTAGGTGTTGCAGGAATAGGACATGGAGGCAGTGGGGACCTTTTCGTGAGGAAGACGACAAAGATAGGGGGTATTTGCAAGGAATTTCAACAGCTGAGGGGTTGTGTGAGAGAGAAAGAGTCAGATTGGACCAAATTGCAAACTTGGTCAAGACAATCTCTGATTAGGCCCAAATTTTGATACAAACCTAATTTGGACCCAAGAAATCAAATGGTGAAGTTGGATTTTGGTTTTTACCTAGTTTGACTAGGTAATTTATGTAAAAACCCAAATTAGTTCAATAGTCTGTCTAAGACTCTATTTCTGGTAAAAATGAGTTCAGATAGTCAAATCAAAGATGCCAAACCCTAAAGAATATTTTTATATGATTTTTAGAGGGTTTAGATGAATTTTATACTGACTAGAGTCTCAGTTAATTAAGCAGGTTTGATTTTAAGGTTTCAGATGTCTACTAATTCTTGAAATGCATGAAAACCTGTTTCTGTCTATATGGACCCACTTATTAGACTTAAATGCATATTTAACTTTTAGTAACCCCTGAAAAACCCTGTGGTTATTTTATATTTGTGATAAGATGTTAAACTTGTAGAAATAACCTCATTTTTATCTTTTCTTCTCAAAACAATTAATCTTGCCCAAAAGACCTTTTGACTAATATGTAGGAGCTTTTGTTGATTTTATTATATCAAATTTAGCTAGCTATGGCTCATGATGGTGTTCCCATCATACCCCCTGTTGAACAACGTTTACGAAGCTACGCTAACGTGTTCGATTTTGGAAAACCTGTCGTTGTAGTTCGAAAGCGAAGGATTCGTGTTCAACAAATAAAATTTATACCGAAATTAAAATTCCGGGTCGAACACAGGGAGGCGAACGTTTGATTTAAAAACTTCGCGTTTCTTTTTATTTTGTCACGAAGAAATTCAATTTAAACTATCTAAGTATCTACAACAAATAAAAGAGAGAGAGGGAGTAAGAGAGAGAGAAAGAATACTATACATGGAAATCAAAATGAGATGTAGAATAGACAAGGAATTTATCATAAAAGAGTTCATTCGTTACAAATAGAAAACATAAAACAATTACTCTAGAAAGCATTAAAAGAATGGAGGGAGAAATGTCCTCCTCGACGATCGCTCGGAGGACGAATAGACTACTCTAGAAAGCAGTAAATCTATACTAGAAAGCAGTAAAAAGAATAGGGAGAGAGAATCCTCCTCGACGGTCGCTTGGAGGACGAGCCGGACGGGACGACGCCTGGATGAAGGAGGACGAAGCGGGACGAAGGAGGACGAAGCAGAAGAACGGGAACGGAGCAGCACGCCGTCGTCGTCGCGGGATCCACTTCCGAAGGGGGATGAAAATTTGGACTTTATCTCGCGAGAAGCATCCCGGGTGTGGGACAAGCTTCTCTTGAGCTTTGGAGAGGTAGAGAGGAGAAGGAAGGGATGAAAATTTCGTATGGAGGGGGTCTCCTTTTATAGTTGCAAGGAGTGGGGGCAAAATGGACATTACATCTTCAAAATAATAAATAAGGGGTCTTTAGTGACGGATAAAACCGTCGCTAAAGCCCCGACATCGCCGTCGCCGCCGCGCCCACGCGCGCCCGCTCGGTTGCCCGCGCACGTAACGCCTACGCACGTCCGCGTAGTCTCGGCCGTCCGATCGCGAGATCGGACGGCTTAGATCGCGTCCGCGCCCGCTGCGTAGCGCGCCGCCCGCGTGCGATCTCGCGTTACGCCCGGCGTCCAATCGCACGTCGTCCTGATTGAGTGCGCGCAGCCGTTGGATCTTCATCTGACGCTCGTCCGCGCTCGCTCGCCCGCGCCTTCCACCCCCTCACCACGGCTCGAACCTGCGACCTCCGCTTCGCCCGCAGCTGCATCGCCGCTGCGCTACGCGGACGAAATGGTCGCGCGGACGCTTTTAAGCGCGAGCGACCGCAGCCGTTGGATCGAGATCCAACGGCGGAGAGGAGACGGTGCGCGGTCTTCACAAGACGCATGCAACCGATTGGGCGGCTGAGATGGCACCACGTGGCGGCATCTTGGCCGTCCATCTTCTGGAAGTTGTAGATGGTGCCACGGATGTCGGATTGACTCGATTTTTGTGTCGTTGGGCTGCGATCGTCGATCCGAATTCATCCGTGTGATCGGATTTGCCATCTGAAGTGCGGATTTACACCATCCTGGCCCTTGATCTTCTAGGGTTCCCCGGTCTCTATCTGATGCTACGGATGCCTGATTAGGGCGATCTTGGAGTCGTTGAACTCCAATCGTCGCCCTGATCATATCCATACGGTTGGATCTTTGATCCGAGGCCCCGATAAAATATTTGCCTTGTCCAAGCACATAAAAGGAGACAATTAACCTCCATTTTATTCAAACTACTCTAAATGCAAGATGATGCATGTAATGCAATATTTATATCATGAAATGCAATCCTATGCTTAAGAACATGCATAAATAGACATTTTAAGTAGTGTAAATGTGTTTACATCATACCCCCATGCCTATCTTTTGCTAGTCCCTAGCAAAAACTCTATGCTATTTATAAAAGAATTAGGTTAGATTATTTGGACCTGAGTTATTTTCAATCATTATGAAATTGTCTACTTAAGAACTGAACTTTCAAAGACACAACAGTGCCCGGGTATCAGCCAAAATGCAGACCGCCTCAAGGCTGGCCTTATTCAAAGAAAAATTTCTTTTTCTCTTTTTACTCTTTTTTTTTTTTTTTTTTTCAAATTTTAGGGTTTAAGAGTGGCTTTCTACGGCCATTCAACTCACCCAAGATTTGATGAGAACCCTAAGTTTTAAGCATCTTATTGTGATTGTGATAGACTCGTTGACCGGCAATTAGAACGGACTTCGGATTTCTACCCCTCTAGGTGACCTCAAAAAGAATTCTGCCTAAAGGTGTATCTTTACAACCGGTAGCTTTCTCCCTACTTTTATTTTTTAACGGGGTCAGCACAAGGGTGAATCCAGTGTATATCTCCCCGGTTTATTCTACTTCTCCGCTTCTTCCTGAGTGTTTTGGGAATTTTTAGTGCATTTTCTGAGCTGGGTTCTGGACAACCGGTCGATGAGCTGTTACCACCAACAACTTGCCAGCCATACTCGTGCGGTGAAGTGTGGCTTATTTCTTTTTGTTCTTTTCTCCTTTTTGATTTTTTTTTTTCTTCTTTTTTTTTTTTTTTTAAGTAGGTGGCTTCCCTGGTCTAAGATTTACCTAAAGGCAGCAAAAAGAGAAAGGTCAGTGACTGGGCTCTAGACAACCTACCTATGGGCTGTTACCCACGATAACTTGCCAGCCATATCACCCTAGAAGGTTCATTAGCTACCCAATTTCCATTAAAATTGCCAAATAACGAGTCAGTGCAAAGAAAGTGTGTAGATACTTAAGACTCAAAATTCCCTCACATCAGAGGGCGGGTTGATAAGTCGTGTACTTATCACCCAAACTTATTTACTCCAATTAAAATAAAATTCAAGTTGGCGAGAACTCAAAAAACAAATCCACATTTTAGTGGATACACGGGCTGATTAAGTCCAAAGACCTGAAGGGTCTTTGTGTTCAGAACATAATATAGTATTTCTTAAGATCAAAAATTTTCTTAAACCCAAATTCTCTTTCCTAATTTTGATTTTTTTTTTTTATATAAAATAAAACAAATCTACGGAGCTGACGAATGAATTCAAAGATAAATATCCATCCCCCCATGCCTATCTAATGCAATGTCCTCATTGTATTAAAAAGACATAAAACAGAGTGGAAAAGCGTAGAAAGCACCTGAATTGCATGGATATCGGGTCCGCTCCGAGATGAAAATGAAAAAGAACTGTATATGTGCTGAGTTTAGTGCCTTCAGCTAGGCACACTATACAAAGAAAAGAAATGAAGAATTCAGAAGTGCAGGTCAGAATTAGAATAAACAGAAGAATCCTCCGACCTGTCAACAACGGTCCACAGATGTGGACCAGATTGTGGTGCAGACCCATCCCCCATAATCGAGAATATCTTAGGTTCTGGATAGAAATTACCCAAAACCTAAAATCAAAATGCAAGCGGGGTCGGGCCTGCGATTTGTGAGGATGCAACCCAAGGCCAAAATGTCGAGTTACAGAGAATTGAAGCTCAAAAGGATAATCGTTAAATGTGTGCTTGAGTTTGACATCCTCGAAACGAATGTCGTAAGGGTTCTGATTTGATGGTTTCAGCTTAAAAGGAACCCTTCGACTCAATCTTCTATTTCCTCCAAAATTGACTTCCCAAATCAGAACTTCCCTGCTCCTATCCTCCACATTAAGTGTATCAAATTCCAAGACCTCTTGTATATTCATCACCCCGTCTGAAATCTCCAAGTCTAAATGATGTGGCAGAATCAAAATTGACTTGGGTCTAATTATCTCAGAATTAGAATCATCAATAAGCTCAATAGGGTGTAACTGATAATCAGGGCATTGAATTGATTCCTCCAGAAAATGCGATTCTGGATCCGTATCGTGTGCCCTAATAAGATCAGTTTCCTCAGTTATTGGGCTATCAAATGATCTATCAGATTCCTCAGGCCCAATCGTCTCACAAAAATCATGATCTGAAAACTCGTGTGAGACTTCGCAACTTGAATCTTCACCATCAAAGAAATCAGGATCCGTATCAATGTATGTCCCAAAATCAGTTGTCACTTTGTGTTCCCAGGAGACATACGTTTTCTCGTAACCCGGCTCAGGGATCTCAGGTGAAGAAATCAGATCATCCTTAATTGGTTGATTTAATTCAATCTGGTCAGCCTCGTAACACATGTTCCCCCCAACAGGTGCCTGAGCGGGTTCTGTCATTGGCTTTCCTGAAGAGGGTTCATCCTGGGAATCATCCCAAGATTGAATCAAAGCAACCACGAATCTCATCCTCAATTTCGCTAATTTCCTGAGTAGAAACTCACCCGGGTTCTTATCATTAACATCCTGGAGCCAATCCAACAAAGACTTGTTTAAATCATCAATCATTTCAATCAAGGGCTCCAATCTCTCAATGCAAGGTATTGGCTGATCTTCTAAAGATTGTATGATATTTCTCAAGTTAGCCAGAACCTTATCTTGAACCTGATTAACCTGAACCAAATGAGTTGGTTCAGGATTGGGCGGGTTTGACATCAAAGCAGAGGAATTAACGAATTGAGATTCGTTATACCCTTCCTGAAAATAGGTCATTTCAGAATGTTCAAAGGATGGTGATGACCTAAAGGCAGTGAAATCAGAGGATGGGTAAGGATCGATGTATCCTTCTTGATTGTAGATCGTATTAGGTTGTTCATGAAAGGAGGACGATCTATAATCGATGTAGCTCTGAGAAGGATAGAAATCAGAATCAAAGTGTTCAGGGTTAGACCCTAAACACGGGGGTCCGGAATTGTATCCCCAATCCGAATTATCCCAACTAACCGATGGTTGATTA
The DNA here is from genome assembly GCA_037157565.1 of Thalassia testudinum. NCBI lineage: Eukaryota > Viridiplantae > Streptophyta > Magnoliopsida > Alismatales > Hydrocharitaceae > Thalassia > Thalassia testudinum. Next base: position 5,742,422 of record JAZHRO010000080.1, read on the forward strand.
CAATACGAGTCGGGATAATCGTCATGTTGCGGATAATTCATGACAGGAGTGAAAGAGCGGGAATGCGTGAAATATGTGGAAGGATTCATGAGACACGGGAGGAAGAAAGGTGCCCTGCAATACAAACAATCAAACCTGTCCTTAAATGGGTTAGCCTACAGACCTACAGACTCCCAAAACCCGTCTTGAGATAAAGGAACGATTTGATCTACTTCTGTCTGTTCAATCCAACCAGTTAGAAGGAGGGACTGGGGAGAAGGTTCTTCCTTCGGCTTGCGCCTCCGGTTCCTAGTGTACCCCCCAGCCGCGATCGTTTGACTCTGCTCCCCTAGCTAGACATCAGATTGAACAGTAGAAACAGACTAATCGAAAATAATCTCGTTCTGAGTTCTGAAGAGCGAGTCCAATCCTTAAGGCCAACGTCTACTCTGTTTTATTTAGGGCTAGGTTTGAATGTGCTTTGGAATGTGATGGGCCCTTTAAATGGGTTGTGCCCTTAATGATTGATTGCTTTGTGTGTGCGTGCACAACCAGTGGTTTTCAAGCAAGATTTTTTTTGATGTGGTGAATTTTAAGGTTCAAATCTTGCTTAGTAGCTTTTAGGATTCAACTTTAGGTGTTTTCAATCAAGTTTCATTGGCACACCAGGTTTTGCAAGCACAGGTGAAGATATTTTCCTTTAAAGTTTAAAAAGAATGTGGAGTGCCTGGTAGATCCCTAAGAGTTGAACCTAATTGGCAGCTACATGATGAGTTGATTTTATTTGAAGTGGTGCGGCCCAAACAACTCAAACAACTGGCCTGATGCACCACCTAATTAGGCACACAAATGATTACCTAATCTGATTTCTACTCGATTATGTGTTTGGATGTGTGTACCGGCTCCTAAGATTGGTTTACCGGTTGAGTTAGAAAATCAGATGAGGTTGTGTACCTCTGTGAGATTTTTTTTTTTTTTTTTTTTTTCTTTTTTTAATGTGGGTGTTGGAGTGAGTATGGATGTCAAACAACAAACAATCTAACCTTAGAGTTTATAAGAACACCTAGGTTGATTGATGTTTGAATTATTATGTGATGAAATAAAATCTAATGGGTGGGAGGTGGGGGATAACTTACAAAACCTTCCACAACACTTTACTCCGATCTACTGCTTTTGCCTGTCTCAAAAGAGTACCTGCAATTACAATAAGAAAGGAAAAAAAGTGAGGTAAATGATTTGTAAGTTACAAAATGCGAAGAGAAATCAAAGAGCATTGCCTCCCCGGCAACGGTGCCAAAATGTTGAACAACGTTTATGAAGCTACGCTAACGTGTTCGGTTTTGGAAAACCTGTCGTTGTAGTTTGAAAGTGAAGGATTCGTGTTCAACAAATAAAATTTATACCGAAATTAAAATTCCGGGTCGAACACAGGGAGGCGAACGTTTGATTTAAAAACTTCACGTTTCTTTTTATTTTGTCACGAAGAAATTCAATTTAAACTATCTAAGTATCTACAACAAATAAAAGAGAGAGAGGGAGTAAGAGAGAGAGAAAGAATACTATACATGGAAATCAAAATGAGATGTAGAATAGACAAGGAATTTATCATAAAAGAGTTCGTTCGTTAAAACTAGAAAACATAAAATAATTACTCTAGAAAGCATTAAAAGAATGGAGGGAGAAATGTCTTTCTCGACGATCGCTCGGAGGACGAATAGACTACTCTAGAAAGCAGTAAATCTATACTAGAAAGCAGTAAAAAGAATAGGGAGAGAGAATCCTCCTCGACGGTCGCTTAGAGGACGAGCCGGACGGGACGACGCCTGGATGAAGGAGGACGAAGCGGGACGAAGGAGGACGAAGCAGAAGAACGGGAACGGAGCAGCAGGCCATCGTCATCGCGGGATCCACTTCCGAAGGGGGACGAAAATTTGGACTTTATCTCGCGAGAAGCATCCCGGGTGTGGGAGAAGCTTCTCTTGAGCTTTGGAGAGGTAGAGAGGAGAAGGAAGGGATGAAAATTTCGTATGGAGGGGTCTCGTTTTATAGTTGCAAGGAGTGGGGGCAAAATGGACATTACATCTTCAAAATAATAAATAAGGGGTCTTTAGTGACGGATAAAACCGTCGCTAAAGCCCCGACGTCGCCGTCGCCGCCGCACCCACGTGCGCCCGCTCGGCTGCCTGCGCGTGTAACGCCTACGCACGTCCGCGTAGTCTCGGCCGTCCGATCGCGAGATCGGACGGCTTAGATCGCGTCCGCGCCCGCTGCGTAGCGCGCCGCCCGCGTGCGATCGCGCGTTACGCCCGGCGTCCATTCGCGCGTCGTCCTGATTGAGCGCGCGCAGCCGTTGGATCTTCATCTGACGCTCGTCCGCGCCCGCTCGCCTGCGCCTTCCACCCCCTCACCGCGGCTCGAACCCGCGACCTCCGCTTCGCCCGCAGCTGCGTCGCCGCTGCGCTACGCGGACGAAATGGTCGCGCGGATGCTTTTAAGCGCGAGCGACCGCAGCCGTTGGATCGAGATCCAACGGCGGAGAGGAGACGGTGCGCGGTCTTCACAAGACGCATGCGGCCGATTGGGCGGCTGAGATGGCGCCACGTGGCGCCATCTTGGCCGTCCATCTTCTGGAAGTTGTAGATGGTGCCACGGATGTCGGATTGACTCGATTTTTGTGTCGTTGGGCTGCGATCGTCGATCCGAATTCATCCGTGTGGTCGGATTTGCCATCTGAAGTGTGGATTTACACCATCCTGGCCCTTGATCTTCTAGGGTTCCCCGGTCTCTATCTGATGCTACGGATGCCTGATTAGGGCGATCTTGGAGTCGTTGAACTCCAATCGTCGCCCTGATCATATCCATATGGTTGGATCTTTGATCCGAGGCCCCGATAAAATATTTGCCCTGTCCAAGCACATAAAAGGAGACAATTAACCTCCATTTTATTCAAACTACTCTAAATGCAAGATGATGCATGTAATGCAATATTTATATCATGAAATGCAATCCTATGCTTAAGAACATGCATAAATAGACATTTTAAGTAGTGTAAATGTGTTTACATCACCCCCATGCCTAGCTTTTGCTAGTCCCTTAGCAAAATTCTATGAGTCAAGCCAGTTATCTAGGTCAGATGTAACCATCAGGATGCCTTACTAAGCCGCATCTCTAGGAATCAGATCTTAATACCAACAATAGGCCTAGAGGTACTGAAATACCAGCCTAGATCCAAACCTGACTAGCTTTCGCCTCAATCTACCGTGAAAGTTTCTAAGGCCAACAGGAACTAACCTAAGGTTCATTGTACCTAGCGATTAAAGCACCTGTGCTTGAAACATGGTTAGACCAAGTTCAGTTTACTAGTGCATTTTGTAAGAGAAAGATATAGAAGGAGATTTTTATTTGTGGAGAGCTTTCTCTCTCTTTTTCTTTTCATTATATTTTTCCTTAGATCCATCTTCTGATTGGCCCTTAAACACGATCTGTATCGGATTCCTTGTCCCCACCATCAATCCTCCCAGGGTCCCTGGCAATCGATGCATAAAGATAGCACCGCCCATGGCAACCCCCAGAATCCTGGCTTTCAAGATTTTGGGATAATCCCTTCCATGGAGTTCTGTATATAAATCCAAACCCTGGCAATTGATATTTCATGATAATGTCACCCATGGCATCTGAACTAGCACAAGGTGCTTACATGCCTCCGGTAGGATATTTAGATATCCTAGGAGACAAGCACCAAGGAGACGATATGTTATTACGCATATTTGAAGGGAATTTCCCACCTCTTCATGCTGAGAACTCATCCAAATCAATTTGTGCTTTTGAGCCACTCCTAATCTTGATCTTAGGACCATTTTTAGAACAGATTAAATGCCCTTTGGCATGATTTCATTATTTAGAGTGCACTGAATCGTACTGTGTGTGATTTAGGGTGCTTAAGTTACCGAGTCCCACAAACTAGAGGTCAGTTAATGAGGCCGAATACTACCTAAGCCTTAGACCTAATACATAAGCTTTGCATTTTCAATCATGACAAGTACGTGAGTGTTTAAATCCAATCAAATCCAAGAGACCTAAGGTTGATATTGGCTACTAATCCCTTAAGTTTTAGCATTCTAGGTCCTAATTCATCATTCAATCCAACCTAGAAGTTAAGTAAGTTCCATATTACTTTGAAGGGATTCAATTTCTTTTATCTTTTTGCTCCTTTCTTTTCTTTTCAATTTTTCTTCCCTCGTTTTCTCAAAAAAGGCTCTCCTTTTTCCTCAACCTCCTTTCTTCTTAATAACATATATAATTTTTTTGATGAAACCCTTTTTGTGAATTGATTCTCATGGCATTTTGCACTTTAATACCCCTGCATGCCTACATTTTGCAATGTCATTGTAAATTAGGTCGGTTCGAGTTTAACTAAGATCATACGTTAGAATAGGTTCAAAGGGTGGGTGAATGAGTCAGGATGACTATTGTGGACAATTTCAAGCTCTGGTATGAGTACCAGAGGTGGAGTCGGCTGCTCTAATGGATGAACCCTAAAGTGCAATAAGAGTTTAGCAAAGAGATGTGTCAAAAGGGTTTTAGGTTTTTCAAGAAAATGGCGGGTTGCCTCCCGTTAAGCACTGAGTTTAACGCCATTAGCTAGGTGCAATAAGCTCAGGGAGAATGGAGATAAAAAAGATACCTCAGCCAAGTTCATATCAGTGAGTTCAATGAACAGCTTGAGTTGCTAGCCATTCATGATGAAAGGTTCAGAATCAAGGCTGGGTTGATTGATTTCAACGATTCCATTTCCAAATATTTTTCTTACTAAGAAAGGTCCAATCCACTTAGATCTGAGTTTTCCTGGGAAGAGTTTGAGCTTGGCATCAAAGAGTACGACTTTCTGACCAGGGTGGAAAGATTTTCGTACAATGTGCCTGTCATGGAAGGCCTTGACCCACTCTTTGTAGATACGCGAGTTCTTGTATGCATCATTGCGTAGCTCCTCGATCTCGCTCATTTGCAACTGGTGGTGTATTCCATCCTTCATCAGATCTAGATTGTACTTCTGTACCGCCAAATAGGCCTTATGCCCCATCTCTTCGGGAAGGTGACATGCCTTTCCATACACTAATCTGAAGGGGAGACATGCCTAATTGGGTTTTGTGGGTGGTACTATAGGCCCACAAAGCTTCCGGAAGGCGAGTAGACTAGTCATTCCTATTAGGCTGAATAGTGACTTGAAGGATCTTCTTGATCTCTCAATTCGATAGTTCTGTGAGTCCATTGGTCTAGGGGTGGTAAGGAGTCAAGATACGATGCGACACCCCGTACTTTTTCATCAGGGACTGGAACTGCACATTGTTGAAATGAGATCCGCCATTGTTGATGATGGCCTTAGGAACCCCAAATTTGGTAAAGATGTTCTCCTGGATAAATCAGAGGACAACTTTATAGCTTTGATCCATTTGGAGACATAATCAACAGAGAGTAGAATGTATTCGAAGCTGTTGGATCTAAGAAAGGATCCTGTGAAATCGATTCCCCATATGTCAAAGATTTCACACACAATAATCGGGTTCAAGGGCATCATATCCCACGGGCCCATGTTGTCGAGGGTCTGACAATGAATGCATGCCCTGCAATATGTTTGTGCATCTTTGAACATCGTGGGCCAGAAGAACCCACACAGGAGAATTTTCACTACGGTTTTGGGCCGAGAGAAATGGCCACCGCAGGCTTGGTCATGACAGAATGAGATCATGTAATTGACCTCGTTGTTAGGAATGCATCTCTAGATTGATGAGTGGCTACTCATCATAGCTAAAAGGCCGAAATTAAGCTAGACACTAAGCAAAACAATATCAAATTAACATATAAAAAGGGTTAAGTGTGGGAATTAAAGAAAAGACCTAAAACTTTTAATGTGTGTTAAAACCTCCTAATTAGGTCACAAAAATGAGATATTCTGAAAACTAAAGGACAAATGATGATCCATGCATCAATTGAACACATAAACAAGTTTGAAAAGATAAATCAGAAGTAAAATCAATGTCTTAAATGTTCAATTAAGCACATGTAAAAATTTGAAAGCAATTGGACATCATTTAGGCTTAGAAATAAATAGATTACAATTAGGTCCTTCCTGCATTACATTTCTACCCTTCAAAACTCCTTCTTGGACCTTTTTGCAAGCCACAGGGACCCTTCTGTATGACTGCAAGGCCCTTCCAGTTATAGTCCTTTTCACTTTTGGACCTGCACGCTATTCTTCTGCCCCTTCGTTCAAGGGTCTTCCTGCAAGTTTTCCCTCATTTCAGAGAGAAGCCTGTGTTCTTCACGCGCACTGTAGCACGCGAAGAACACAGCCATTCTCGACCGTCCATCGCACTTTTGATCTCGATCTGCGGCTGGAATCAAATGGAACCTTCACGCGATTCGGTGCGTGCGTTCACCTCTCTTCCCAGATCTCATCTGACGGTCAGATCTCTCTCTTGACTCTCCGCGCGCTCTACCCATTTCATCCTCACCGCCGGCTTAATTTTGATTAACCTCACCCTTGCGGTGATTCCAATCACTGAGCTGCTACTTAAGCACCTCAGTGGTATCGCGCGCAAAGGATCGCTCCCTCCTACATCTCTTAGCGATCAGTTCGTCCACTCCAGTCTCTCCTCCTCATCTAGACCCTGATTTCACAGCCATCGGCTGTGGAATCATCGCCTGCTCTCGACCCTCCTCGTCGCTAAGGACCTCGTAGCACCTGAGGACGACCCTGGAGTCTCACTAGCATACTCTTCCCTCCGCTGGAGTCACCCTCCTCCTTTCTTCCTCCTTAGCCGCCGGCTAAGGACCCATAGGTCCCATTCTTCCTTTTAGTTTAGGTTTTTAATTCTGCACAAGTAGTGTTAGATTTAGTTTGCAGTAGTTTAGAATAGAGTTAGTTTTAATTGTTAGTGTTTAATGTTAGCTGTAGTTAGATTAGTCTTAGGAGTAGAATTAGTATTAGATCCCCTCCCTCACCTCCTCTGATCAGTCCAGATCAGAGGGGAAGAATGATCTGTTCATTGTTCAATTTATCTCCCTCTTCATGTTTTGTTTTTCCATCATCCAAATTCTGATTCTTGTTTTTCCTTTTAACGATGAATTTTTCATCAATCACCCACACATCCTGACCCAATTTCAGATCTGATGGTGCACTGCCTCAGATCTGAAAGTGGCGTCACAAGCACCATTTGGGGCTTCTCACTCACTCCATTTGTTTCACAAAAACCCCTCTATTTTAAATAGATTGCCCCAGTTTGTCAGAGCACTTTTGATTTGGATTTTAAAGGATTTTTACTCTCTGAAATGTTTTGACAGATCTGACAAATTGAAGGGATTTTTGGTTTTCATTGTGGGCAAGGACTCTGAGAAGTTCTCTGGTGACAGAGAACCAATCAGAAGAGCCTTTCATGATTCTGTTTATACTTTGTTTTGAATGCATTCGCCAGCTTCCATTAAATTTCCTTAATGCATTCTTAGTCTCTTTTTGCTATTTCAGAACTGCCATACACTATTTGTGTTGATGATCATTTCTGTATGGTGATTCTCTAACCTAAGGAGTTTTCCATACTCCTTAAGGTTGCAAGAAACTGGGATTGTATGTTGTTGGTTTTAATTGATTGAGCTAAGTCTTCCTTCATGCTATCTATGGCATTAGGAAGACTAACTCAATGCCATTTGAGTTTTGATCTGAAAGGATGCTTCTGATAGGGTTTTTCCTAATGAGTGTTTGAGCTGAATTTACATGAGATTTTTGTGAGATTTAAACCCTTATCAGATTTGGATTTCAACTCTCAAAATTTTTAGTTTGTTTTGAATTTTCTCTTATTCCCAGTTATACAGTAACATGCTGCAACTTGCAGCTACATTTCCCTCCATCTCCAAATTCTCTTCTCCTCCAAATTCCCCTTTCATCTGTGAATTTTTTTTGTTCCCCTTTCTCTAAGTGGACTAACTGCAGCAGCAGTTAGCCACTTGACAGTGGCTTAAGCCACTGCCACTGTAAATAACACATACTAAATACATTCTTCTTCTCTCCATCTCTTCCGACAGTAGCTGTGGCTGCTGTCTTAATTGAACACTAACACTCAATCAACTCTAATTTCCTAACTTCCTACTAAAACCTAATTGTACATACTTATTTTAAAACTGTAAATATACCTATCCATAGTATTATAACTATAACATATAGCCTAATTATGTAAGTAAGATACATAGTTATACTGTAAATATGTATAAAACCTGTACATAAATCCATATACATATGTAATCTATGTAAATATATGTATATATACTAAACTATTATGTATGTATCTACTTAATAATGTATATATATATAAACAGATTCCTATTTACATATTTAGTAGCTATATTATAGATTAACTTAGCTAAATTAATAATTTAGAGCTATAATTAAATTAAATACATCTATAAACTTAGGATAACATATATAGTAAGTAATTTAAGCTAATTAAAGTGTATTTATACCTAGTACAGCTTACTGTAACTTAGTTTTAATTATAAACTACACAGAATTGCTATTTTAGCCTAAATAAAACATAAATAAATTTGTAAAAATACAATAAAAATATGTATTAAATACTTAAGTATGTAAATTAAAACTGTTTAAGGTCAATTAGACCATTTACAAATTATTTTATAAGTAATTAACTATTTAATCACCTAAATCAACCTGTATAATCAGCCTAGTTTAGCAAATTTATTTGTATAGTAAAAATATTTAAAATTTAAAATTAATTAATCAATTATGTAGTATTACGTAAATATTTTATTTACCATATTTTATTTTATTTTTTTTTAATAATTTATGGCCCCCAAATCGAGGGCCAAAAACGCGCACAGACGCAGCTGCGTTTGATTTCCAGCACACGATGTGGCGCTGGAATAGCGCCACATCATGTGCTGCAAACCAAACGCAGCCGTATAAATATAATTTATGCTATAGGCTCATTAGTCGTCACGGGCGCAGGGCGCCCGAAACACTGCCTATTATGTCCGGTCCGATTACTCGATGTGTGCTGAACTTTGATGTGTGTGTGGGGCCGGGGGCCCGAGCGTGTGCGAGCTTGAAGGCGTTGGGCTGAGGCCTGACGCTGAGATTGAAAACGTAACTAAGCCACCTAATCTAAGATTAGGGCGCGCTTAGTAGAGGTCTAGTCCCACCCGTAGGGTGTTGTGTATCCCTCGAAAAGCGTGCCCGCTAATTAAACACATTTTACACTAAGGACGTTAGCCTAACCCCGTCTCCACCGCAGCCTCTGAAATACCTCAAGAGACAAGAGTTAAACACAGAAGAAAATGAAAGGACAGACTACTTAAGAGAAGGAACACAAGAGATAACAAGAACAGAAAGACTTACTGTACATACAGCAGTAGAATAAGTAATATACATACGTATAAGTAAATCCACATAATTACTAACAGAATAAAACGACACTATAAACGTCGCTAAAGACCTCAGTTTGCTTCTTTAGGTTGTATATAGTGTTTTCTGAGATTTAGCGACGTTTATATCTGTCACTAAAACTGATATATATGTCACTATAAATAAAAGACTAGTAAGTTAAGTTTTTACACTATGGTATCCTAATGTAGTATGAACTAACATATTAGTGTTAATAGTATAACTTGTAAATACATAGTTTAGAGTATAATAATAGATTGTTTGATGCTTGTTCATAGTTAGTATTTTTGCAAGCACTTCTTAGTAACTAGGTAAATAAAACATTCATTCATTCTTTAAGTGTAAAGTTTCTTTTTGAATAAGAAGACAATTTTGGAGATAATCAAAGAGTGACCGAATTAAATTCAATAAATTGCCTCCCAGAGAACGACCTGGAACAAAACCAGTAAAAATTAGATAAATAAGCAAATGATAATAATGGTTGTAATGACTGGTACTCACCCATACTCACCACTATACGACATTCTTAATGTTATATTATACACACTATACTACAACAACATGATCATAACAATAATCATTCATCATCATACAACCATGTTTTACATCAACCATCATCATAGATCACCTGATCATTGCCAATGTGGAAGAGATACGGTTCCTCCTAAATATAGTACTTGGCCTCGGAAATCAGCTTGTCCTACCTAGAAGTCACCCAATCTGGTGGGACTTTCCCCGTAACCAAGTAGTTTACAATATCAACAAACCATGGGAGATTGTGGATGGCAGTAGGTGCTCGTCCAAAAAATGCTCGGTGATCAGACCAGATGGGTCGATGGCTGAAGAAGGAAGACGGGAAAAATGGTCAGCTACCACATTCTGTTTTCCTACCTTATAGCAAATCTCGAGATCAAATTCTTGCAACAGCAAGATCCAACAGATTAGTCAAGGTTTGGCATCCTTCTTCGCGAGTAAGTGCCTCACAGTAGTGTGATCCGAGTAAATGATGACACGGGAACCCAGAAGATAAGATCTGAATTTATCTAGGCCAAATACTATAGCCAGCAGCTCTTTCTCAGTAACTGTATTGTTACGCTAAGGCTCGTCCAATGTCTGGCTGGCGTAGTAGATGACCATGGGTTTCCCATCATCTTTCTACCCAAGCACCGCACCCACTGCGTAGTCAGACGCATCACACATGATCTCAAAGGGTAGAGTCCAGTTAGGGGATTGTAGGACTGGTGCTTGAGTAACCCGATCACGTAGGATCTCAATTGCTTGAGCGTATGTTTGTCATGGCGAAATCGAGTTTAAAATGAAGCGTTGTAATATAGTTGAAATCGCTTTGAAAATAAATACAATTTTTATTACTCGAAAAAGGTTCCGAGGTCAAACACAGGGAGCAATATGGAGTTTAGAAATCGAGATTATAATTTAACTTGTAAAGTATTGAAATAAGAATGCCAAGTATCAATGTGCCAAAAAGATGGGAGTAAAATGGTGGTTTAAATCAACATAGACTCCTTACAATATTAACTAAGGAACTCAATATATATGTATGAAACGAAAGCTCAAATCTGCCATCTGATTTGGAAATCAGACGACTTAAAGTGATTTTCTTCTTCTTTTTCTTTTCTTCTTCCATCTCTGGTGATAAGTCCACTTTTGTGGACTATTATTTAGCTTAAGTACTATTTAATTACTTATTCTTAGTTGTTAATTAATTAGGAGTTATATTGCAATTCACCTTGGCCTACATTTAATTTTATGCTTCAATTTTTACATTTAATAGCATACGTTATGATAATATAATGTATTTGATAAATGCAGGTTAGGTGCAAGATCAGGAGTTAATTTTTACTTATATAAGACGTCTGGGACTTGGATTGGACGTCTGGAATTATTAATTACAAATCCGCGGCATTATATTTTTAAGACGTCTGATGCTCCAGATAGACGTCTGAAGAAGGAACCGCCCGTACTTATCTACCGTTCCAACCACTCGCGATCGTCGCGAGTAGTTGGAGATACTTGCAGCCGAAGGAAAAGGAGGAGAGTGGGGTTCAAAAAGAAGCGGCGTCCTCCGAGGATAGGGCGGATCTTCCTCCCCTGGCAGGGATCTTCTCCCTCTCACCACTGTGGAACAAATGCACTCTGTGTTTCAAGCTTGCACCGTGGTCTCTGCGCCCTACAACTTCCCTCCGCAAGCGCCTGCCCGCTTGCCATCTTCCAGCGCCCCTCATCACCTGCCTCCCCCGCCGCACCAAGTGCTTGCAGGCACCGCACCATCAGCCTGCCCATAACCCACCCGCGCGCCTCCTTCCTACAAGCAGACCGCAGGCGCCCGCTTGCCATCTCCCGCGCCTTCCCACCTTTGCACCTTGCAGAACGCACAACTCAGCCACAGCGCAGGTGCCGCGCCCTTGTGGCCACGCGCAGTGCGCAACTGCGCCGCGCACAACCCTGCAGCAAGCACAACCCTCTCACGTGCAAGCAGCCCTCGCGTAGCGCCACCAGCCACCCCACTGTTCATCTTCTTCCCCAAAAGAACCCATCACCGGCCATCCACCTACAAGTGCAGCCACCTCCACGCGCTACGAAGCTTCACTCCAACAGCGCCATCGACTCCGCCTTGACCTCACAAGGGTGCCTACACTCGCAGCAACCCTTCCTGCCATCCCTACGCATCCCGCGTGCAAGCCATCGCCGACGGCATCCAAGGCTCCGACCGACCGCCGCCGGTCACCTCCGTTGACGCCACGACCACCAACACGAAGCCCACATCCCGGTCGATCGACTCTGAGCACCGCACCTCCAGCCGCTCCTTCTCCTCTGCGTGCGCACGAGGGAACGAAAACCCCTATTTTGCTACAGTGATTAGTCCATTAATATTTACCTTAAATGCCATTGCGGAAGTTCCTATTCATTTATTTTATGCATTACATTATTGCGATGAAATTGCATAGTCCTCCTTCTACTTAACCTAAATTATTTGCACATATATATATATATCACATGAATGATTGAATGCATGGATTATGGAGAACAAGTTATGTTTTAGAATTTAATATTTACGATGCTTATCAGTATAGAGATCACTATTTTACATGTTATTATATTATGGTGAATTTGCATAATAGCACCTACATTCTTGATTAATTGGTTAAAACAAGCATTTAGGTGAGAAAAAGAAAGGCACGAAGTAGCAAGCATATCTATTGAGTTTCCTGAATAAACGAGACACTATTTATTAAATTAAATAGGCTAATTCCTCCCTGTGGAGATGACCTAACTATTTGTGGTTAGATTTCAAAATTTTAAATGTTTTGAAAAGTGATTTTCTACCACGCGATTAAATACAATGACACATCATTTTATGATAAAGTTTTCAACGAAAATGAAGATCGCTCTTTCAAATGGCGCCGTTGCCTGGGAGGAAAAATGCCTATTAATTTTTTGGGAATTTTATATTATTTTTATGCTATTTTGGAAGCTTTTCTGAATTATTAACTGTGGATTTTCTTCTGTGCAAAAACACGTGGTGAATGCAACGGGCGCGTACGGCGGAGATAATCTTTTTCGTGGACCTTGAAGCCACCTGGAAGACGGCAACAGGAACATATGGGCCTTGATCGCACGCACATAGGCTTACGGAGAAGCCTATTTCTGATTTAAGCAGTAGGTCTTAGTTAGATTTAGTTAGATAGACATTAGAATTTAAATTAATGTCTTTTGGGCCCATATTGGGTACTTTTGGGAACGTGTTCCCAGTGCCATTTTATTTCTAATCGCTCTTGATGCTGGAGCGTATTTTCGGGAGCGTGTTCTCATTTATTTAGATTATAGGATTATTTGAACTATTTTGAACTGCATTTCAGTTAGTTAGTTAGATTAGGTCTGTTTGTTATTCTTATTTAAAAAAAATATATATATTCGAATTGCCTGCTAGAAGCTGCATATCTATAGGACGATCATCTAGGACTGAATGAGTAGCATCTAGTTTATTTTTTATTCCATTGCATTCATCACTACACGAAGAAAGCTGGAGTAAGGTACGTCTTCTCTTGAGCATTAATTACTTGCCATGCATATGCATTGAACCTAAATCTAAGATCACAAAAGTGCGTGAATCAAATTAATTCAGTGGTCACTTTAAACAAATTGGGACTGTTAAGAGGTTGGACTTTAAAATCTATGACTGAAAATTGTGTGCAAAAGGATCCTGTTTGCGGAATTTCAAAAAATCAAAACACGATCGTATGCTTGCACACTTGAGACACTGTGCACCTCACATAAGGTCACTAGATAAATTCTACCTCTCCTCTTTTGCACCACAAGGGAAGTTAGTCAGAAATCAACAAGCCTATCCACCAAGTTACTTCAGTTCCTCATGTGTGGGCTCGATTCAAGACTTCCATCCCTTGCAAGTAGGTTATAGGCACCAACGAAGGTTGGCCTAGGAAGCGTAATTTTTGCAAAACTTGTTTGGGCACCAACTAAACATATAACTCTAAGACCTGCAATCTACTAAAAGCAGATCCCGTTGAATTTGCATTTGCTTTGACATTAGAACTCTCTAGGAAGTTTTCTGCTGAATTTTGCTAAATCCTAAGAGAGTTAAAATTGTTTTTCTTAAAGAAATGGATTACTCTTACTCCTATCATTCTGATTATCAGAGTCAATACTTCCCATCTTCTAATCAGGATCCCATGCTTCGAGCATATCCATCCTTTGATGGGTACATTGACAATTCATGGGATCATTCTCATTCTTACCTTGGGAGTACTGGCTTGATAACTCCCACTTTTGAGCAGAGCCTAGGAGTAGGATTTTCCAATCCTGAAATCCCTACTTCCATGCAAACACCCAACCCTCCCACCCTTCATGATTTTCCGTATCGAGGTTGGACCGATACCCCTAGGCAACCAGAGCCTGAAATTGACTATCCTCCCCAACCTGATAATAGTAGGCTCTCCTCTTTTATGATAGAAATGCAAAAACAACAAAAGGAAATAATGGAATCAATGGGAGAGATGTTGAGGAATAGTCAACAATTAAATGAAGAAATAAGACAACTTAGCTACACGGTTCCCAACAATCCTGATCCCTACCCATCTGATCATGATCATGAAAATAATTCTGAGGTACTTAATGACAATAGGGATGCAATTTCATGTAGCGATCACTTAGACTCTCCCAATGAGACGTGGCCACTAGAGGACAACAATCATAGTGATTATCCACTTGAACTTTATTGGAGTCAAAAGCAAGAGAAGATTATTGTTCCTATCACTTCCCCTCTTGATTATTTGGTGGAATCCCATTCTACTCTTAGTGAGCCTACTCCTGACCCTCCACTTAGGGAAGCAACCCCTATCATTCAATATCCTAAGGATTTAAATGCACCTAATGAAGGTGACCCTAAGGGAATAAAGGATGATCAATTCTGGTCTCAGGGTTATGAAGAGTCTAATTCAGAGGATGAGGATGCCCCAACAGAGGAACATGGACTGAAAATCTGGAGTGAATCACAGCAGAATTATTTATCATTTGAGAATTTAGCTCCAGAGGATAGAAATAATATGATTAAATCCAGATTCGTCCTTTCTTTTGAGAGTCATCCTCCATCAAAACAGGAGTTGATATTAGAGGAGGACAAACAAAATGAGAAGTCTATGGGAGACTCTCGGGGACAAAACACGTCATTTGAGGATTTATACCCCGAGAACAATAACGGATTCAATGATATAGGCTTCCTCCAAAATATTGAAACTGATCCTCCTTTAGAAATAATTGAGGATACTGATCCAACTCCTAATGAATCAAAGATACACCCCGATAAATATCTGAGTGAACCAAATGAATCTGGGGATGAGCTGAATGATAATGATTCTTACATTTTGACCCTGTCATCAAAAGGTTGTAATTTGGAGTCTACCCTTGATTCAAATATGACTCCGATCATTAATGCTAGGCAGGCTAACTTGAAGTTATCTACAACTGTTAGGGAGTCTACACAATCTGAATCATTGTTGGAATTGGACCTAACATCAACTAAGCCTTCATTGGACTTAACCATTACCTTCCAACACTACAAACAATCCTTAAACTCCCTAACCGATCCTTGGCTCCGATCTCTGCTCATGTACATTCTTTCTGGAGAATATATCAGGCCAGTACATCCTAGGGTAGAATGGCGAGTATGGATTGATGCTTGTACTTTTACTCTCGCCATTCAAGGGTTTGAACTAATAATGATTATATCTTTTAAAACCCGTCCTACTTTGGAGGACCCTTGTTATCCTCCACTTATTCCATTTCGGGAGGTCCCTTTTCATATTCCGTTTATTATCCCTAGACCTCCCAAGGTAGCCAACGAGATTTTTCACTTTCATATCTTCTGGCGAGCATTTGGAATTACATTGCATCATCAGCTTGCCAACATCCGTGGTTACCTGTTTTCTAGGCCTACATTGTTACGCATATTCTTAGGGCCTAACCTTTTCTGTTTGGAATCAGACTTAGGTTCCTTCTTAGTCTGGCTGCTGACAGAAAATGTAGCGCTTGTTGGGAGGCAACCCAGCAAACCGTGTCAGGTGATTTCCTTCCTTTCTCCTCCTGTTTTAATTTTACAATGGGGACATTGTAGGATTTAGGCATGGGGGAGTGCATTTGCATTTTAGGTGCATTTAGGTTAGCATATAAAGAAAAAAAAAATTCTCTTTTCTTGAGTTGATTGGGTTAGTCCCTAGCAGAATACCTTTGTCATCGGAGGTTTTTCTTCTTGAATTATTTCTTAAGTTTAGAATCCAGTACATTTATTTCACGTGCACGTAGACTTGGTAATGGATCCTTGAGGAAAACCAATGAGCATTTGTAAGTCTACTGAACCCTTGGACAGTTCATAGGGAGTCAGGCATACTATCTTCTAGTAAATCCACCTCATATTTGTGAGAAGATGTAGAGAGATTACTGGTGCGCTAAGTCTAGTGCAAGGACTCTTAAGTTTTGGATAATTAGATGATGATACTTCAGAGTTAGGCGTAGTTTTCACTCTCTGTTCCTGGGTACGTACTTTGAGTGAATTCCTGAGAGTCACCAAATAAGGCAGATACACAGAGATTGAGTCTTAATAAAGCTATAACTATGGTGGATGGTTACGACCATCCTTCATAGAGTCCTCAGCTGAAGGAGGGTAATAGTGTCAAAGGTCAGAAATACACCTGTCCTATCCATTCCTTCCCAGTGCCAAGAATAGGCACTTCCACCAAATAAGCCACAAAACTTCCTTTTCACCATCATCATCCCTAATAATGCCTCGTAAATAAAAGTCTGTATCGTGTTGTGCTGATTGAAAAAGAAACAAAAACAAGAAGAAATAAAAAAAAAAAGAGAGAGAAAAGAAGAAGAAAAAGAAGAAATAGATAGAAGAAAAAGAAAAAAATAGTTATATTACAAAAAAAAGGGGTCCAAGAGTATGATGTAACACTGTTTCTAAGGCAACAAACACCTATCGTGTTCCACCAAATATGACCCATACCTACCTTCTAGTATTTCTGATTGCTTGAATACTGGTTGGGGACTCTAACTTAGTTGTAGAGTTATTAGGACTTTAATTGAAGTGTGGATGCCATGTGAGGCCACCAAATAGTTAGTACAGTTTCTAAATCTGGCAAGATTTGTGATCTCAGAAAGTGAAAGAAAAGAGAGTGCCCAGGAACATCAGGAGAGAACAGTTATGTAGCCTCTCTCAGAGTTGACTTGTCTAATAGTCTTGAGAGCTAGAGTCTGCAGTACTAGAATATATGTAGCACCAGTTGAGTGTGTGCCACCAAATACAAATCCATTCAACTTGATATCTCCTACCTAAGCCAAACGTCGGGGTCAAATTACAGATTATCGTCTGCTTTATCCCCGAGGGAAGTAGTTGCCTATCTCGACAGAAATTTTTGCCAAGGGTGTTGTATGAACTCCCAATGCGAATCGGCTCTTTCACTTGGATCTGTTACCTAGGTTATCAACACTTCACATTTGTCTGGATCTCTAAAGTTTTGAAATAGGAAAAGAAGAAATCTTCTAATTACTTCTATTGTCTTCCATTTTTGCCCAGGACTAGCAAAACTTAGGCATGGGGGCATTTGATAAGTCCACTTTTGTGGACTATTATTTAGCTTAAGTACTATTTAATTATTTGTTCTTAGTTGTTAATTAATTAGGAGTTATATGGCAATTCACCTTGGCCTGCATTTAATTTTATGCTTCAATTTTTACATTTAATAGCATACGTTATGATAATATAATGTATTTGATAAATGTAGGTTAGGTGCAAGATCAGGAGTTAATTTTTACTTATATAAGATGTCTGGAATTATTAATTACAGATCCACGGCATTATATTTTTCAGACGTCTGATGCTCCAGATAGACGTCTGAAGAAGGAACTGCCCGTACTTATTTACCGTTCCAACTACTTGCGATCACCGCGAGTAGTTGGAGATACTTGCGGCCGAAGGAAAAGGAGGAGAGTGGGGTTCAAAAAGAAGTGGCATCCTCCGAGGATAGGGCGGATCTTCCTCCCCTGGCAGGGATCTTCTCCCTCTCACCACTGTGGAACAAATGCACTCTGTGTTTCAAGCTTTCACCATGGTCTCTTCGCCCTGCAACTTCCCTCCGCAAGCGCCTGCCCGCTTGCCATCTTCCAGCGCCCCTCATCACCTGCTGGCCCCGCCACACCAAGTGCTTGCAGGGACCACACCATCAACCTGCCCACAACCCGCCCGCACGCCTCCTTCCTGCAAGCAGACCACAGGCACCCGCTTGCCATCTCCTGTGCCTTCCCACCTTTGCACCTTGCAGCACACACAACTCGGCCACAACGCAAGCGCCACGCCCTTGTGGCCACGCGCAGTGCGCAACTGCGCCGCGCACAACCCTGCAGCAAGCACAACCCGCTCGAGCGCAAGCCGCCCTCACGCAGTGTCACCAGCCACCCCACTGTTCATATTCTTCCCCAAAAGAACCCATCGCCGGCCGTCCACCTCCAAGTGCAGCCACCTCCACGCGCCACAAAGCTTCACTCCAACAGCACCATCAACTCCGCCTTGACCTCACAAGGGTGCCCACACTCGCGGCAACCCTTCCCGTCGTC
Source organism: Thalassia testudinum (assembly GCA_037157565.1). Lineage (NCBI taxonomy): Eukaryota > Viridiplantae > Streptophyta > Magnoliopsida > Alismatales > Hydrocharitaceae > Thalassia > Thalassia testudinum. The sequence goes on from JAZHRO010000080.1 coordinate 5,760,996, forward strand.
CCTAGGCATCCCGCATGCAAGCCGCCGCCAACGGCATCCAAGGCTCCAGCCGGCCGCTGCCGGTCACCTCCGTTGACACCACGACCACCAACACGAAGCCCACATCCCGGCCGATCGACTCCGAGCACCGCACCTCCAACCACACCTTCTCCTCCACGTGCGCACGAGGGAACGAAAACCCCTATTTTGCTACAGTGATTAGTCCATTAATATTTACCTTAAATGCCATTGTGGAAGTTCCTATTCATTTATTTTATGCATTACATTATTACGGTGAAATTGCATAATCCTCCTTCTACTTCACCTAAATTATTTGCACATATATATATATCACATGAATGATTGAATGCATGGATTATGGAGAACAAGTTATGTTTTAGAATTTAATATTTACGGTGCTTACCAGTATAGAGATCACTATTTTACATGTTATTATATTATGGTGAATTTGCATAATAGCACCTTCATTCTTGATTAATTGGTTAAAACAAGCATTTAGGTGAGAAAAAGAAAAGCACGAAGTAGCAAGCATATCTATTGAGTTTCCTGAATAAACGAGACACTATTTATCAATTTAAATAGGCTAATTCCTCCCTGTGGAGACGACCTAACAATTTGTGGTTAGATTTTGAAAATTTAAATGTTTTGAAAAGCGATTTTCTACCACACGATTAAATACAACGACACATCATTTTATGATAAAGTTTTCAACGAAAATGAAGATCGCTCTTTCATCTGGCTTTTGTCTTTCTCTTTAGCTTCTTCTCTTTCTCAGCTATGACTTTCTCCTTCATCTTTTTCTTCTCATCTCTGCTTTGCTCCTTCTTCTACTCTTCTGCTCAGGCCTTCACCTCTTCTTTTCTTCTTCCTTCTCTGGCTTTCCTCTTCTGAATCTGGCTAAGTGTCAGCCGAAATTCCCTGTAGCAAAACCCTCCCCCTGCCCGCGCAACTCTCTTTCTCTCTTTCACTCTTAGGATCTGCTCTCCCAGAGCCACAGGTAATCGGGTTATCGGATTTAGGTGCATACTTGAGTCCAGGCTCACCGGCGTGCGGTGGTGAGCGAGGAGTGTAGGTCGGGTTATCGAGTCGAACCAGGTCCGCGGATACGTGTCACAGACGAGGTCGGGTGAGCGAGTGAGAGGGACCTCACCCCGTGAACTGAGGCAAACAACTTATGTGACCTTTTCAATTTATTCTCCTCAGCTCGCTTTGCAGCCGATGATGTGGGACTATTCGCTCCCCTCTTCTTCGCGCATCTGCAGCAGGGGGTTTTCTCCTCAATTGCTTCAGCTCATGAGGCAGAGGTGTCCAATTCATTGCCTGGACTTATTCGCAGGAGGCTTCCGCGTGACCTGGAGTTGAGACCTAGGCGTAATAGGACCTGGAGCGAACTTCAAGCAAGCTCGAAGCTTGCTCGTCAATGACAGAAAGTTTGAGTACCTAAAAATAGCGAAATGACCTTTCGGCCATGTCAAAATGCTCAGCGAGGGTCACCGGACAATGGCGAGTGCGATGAGGGTGTTGGTATGGCATCTCATGGTCTATGAGTGCATGGTGAGGTCGGACTATGTGCGTGAGAGTAGGTGTGTTCGGGGGTGCGTGTTAGTGAGTGGAATGATGAATAAAGAGAGGGGAAATGAGCGGAGAGGTGAGGCGGATGTTTTGAGGTGGTCAGCGAGGGATTTGGTGGTCTGTGGTGGTGGGATGGTCTCGCCGGAGGGTATGGTCGGAGATAGAGGAGATGAGGTTGCGGAGGGTCATCGGTGGCTGATTTGAAGTGGAGCAGATGTGAAAATAAAGTGCAGGAGATGAGAAACTTAGCTAGGAGGTAGGTGGACAAAGTGAGGTAGAGATGGCATCGGATGCGGTGTTGCTGACGTCAGAGATGAAGGTGGTTCTAATGAAGGAGAAACGGTGAGGACGAACGGGAAATGAGCGTCTGCTGGTATGGCTAGATGTGAAGAGGAATGGGGAGGATAGTCCGTCGTTGGTATGGCGGACGAACGACGAGGAGAAGTAGAAAAAATCATCGGACATCGAGGAAACTTCAGCTGCGAAAGAGAGTGGAATTTGAGGGAGATCTTGGTCAATTTTGAGCATGAGGAGTTCGGGAAGATCTGACGCTTCTTTTATATGGATCCAGAGGCAAGGAAAGCTTGGAAATCAAGATTTCCAAGCTCGGAAACCCTCGCCGAATTTGGGAGTTTTTTCGATACCCAATTCTTGAAGGTTCCCTTCGAGGAGGGGTGACGTAAAAATAATTGCGGAAATAAAATATAAAAAGCAATCTCAAAAAAAATAAGCAATCACACAATGTACACAAAGATTTTTAGGTGGAAACCCAAACCGGGTGAAAACCACCACCTAACCCTCTCGAGTTAGGATTTTCCGATCAACCAAGTTGATCAAATCCACTAACCGAATCACTTTGAACGAGGGTGATTCAACCTCAATACAACCACGCTACAAGTACGAGGGTAGCGTTCCTCAACCCCTTCTCTCCACGAGAAGGATTTTGTCCCACGAAGGAGACGGGAATTCGCAAAGCGAATACCCAACCAAATTACAAAGGTAAAATAAAACAACAAACCTATAGAGCCAACAAAGTAATAAACCTAAGCTTCTATAGGATTTAGGAAACTCCCCTTTGCAAGGAGTGCGTCGACGATGACGCGGGTGCGTGAGCCACGCGACGGCGCAACTTCGCTCTCGTAGACAACGGCGGGAGAGCGGGTGCGCAACGGCTGGATGCTCTCAAGATGTAGAACTTGAGCTTAGAGAGCAAGAGCTTCTTGGACACAAGAGTGTGAGAGTGTATAGCTAAGTGTGTCTTGTGTCTTTCTTAGTGTATATCTTGTGTATTTTTGTTTACAAAGGTTCCCCTCTATTTATAGAGGCCTTAGGAAGGCTTTGGAAGGCTTGGAAAAGCTTCCATAGCCGTTGGGTGCAAAGCCCAAGAGAATCAGGCCGAAATCAGGACAATGATTACACTTCACAGGGTTATCAGACGTCTAACTCTGGCATCAGACGTCTGGAAGGCCACTTTAAGACGTCTGATTCCAAGGTCAGACGTCTGATTCTATGCGGGTTTCTCCCTGACTTGAATCAGATCTAAACAGGGTTTTTGTACAAGTCCATCAGACGACATAGAGGACGTCTGGCACTAAGTCTGGACGTCTGGAAACCTACTTTTACCGTGGGAATTGATTTCCAAACGTTGCAACGGCTAGAAAATCTCTGAGAAGAGATTTTGGGTCAGCCGAGGCAAAACGGTCATTTATCAGACGTCTGTGAAGTCCTATGGACGTCTGATAAGGCTCTAACGGTCATATTCTTCAGTGTCTTCTAAGCCAGCCAACGGTCCACTAACTGGACGTCTGGCAAAGTCATCAGACGTCTCCTAAGACGTCTGGTATAAGGTCTGGACGTCTGAATTCATCAGACAGAACTAACTATGTCCAGCCTAACAGTTATCAGACGTCTGAAACAACAGTCAGACGTCTTAAAATCCTTTATCAGACGTCTGATTAGTGAATTAGACGTCTGGAAAGTCAGTTTTAACCCTATATTGGTTTTCTAAGTGTTCTACAGAAAACCTACGTATCCTAGGGTTGTGCAGGTGTTCCTAGGACTACTGTTAGGGTTCTTTGAGGCTCTTTAACATAATGTCTAAGGAAAATAAAGAGCAAGAAAATAAATACAAGAGATACATGAAAGGATAAAAAAGAATCTATCCTATTCTTCTTGTCTTCCATCTCCAATCTTTCGCTCCACGCGAACCTCCTCTATTTTCCGTCAAGCTCCTCCAATCCGTCCTGGATGCGAGCTCGAGTTCCGTCTAAACACGTCTTCATTTGCAATTGACCTGAAATCTAGGACTCAAATTGCAAATGTTAAATAACACGTGTTTTGTTATCATCAAAACAAATGATCGTGGTGCTCTAGCACCAACAATTCTCTCATCCATTCGCATGAAAGATTGGGAAAGATTCGGAGCACATGGACGGGTTTAGATTGGTGGGGATTTCTTCAGGAGTTTCCCTTCCAATTTTGGAAGGGATTCACAAAGAGATCAAGGAGAAATCTCCTATCAAAGATCGTCGGAGTAGGTTTCCTCCACGATAATGGTGGGGGGGACCTAATTGTGAAGATGATGAGGAAATTAGGGGGCTGAATGTAAGGATTTTCGAAAGTTAGGGGTATAAATGTAATCAAATAGGACCATTTTGCAAACTAGGTCAAGACAAGCTCATCTTGGGTCCAAATTTTGGTACAAACCTAATTTGGACCTAAGGAATCAAATGTTGAAGTTAAATTTTGGTTTTGACCACGTTTGGCTAGGTAATTTATGGAAAAACCCAAATTAGGGTAAATATCTATCTGAGACTCCATTTTGGATCAAGATGGGCTCTGATGGTCAAATTGAAGGTATTAAACCCTAGAGAATATTTTTGTATGATTTTTAGAGGGTTTAGGTGAATTTTATTCTGACCAAATCCTTAGCTAATTAAGTGGGTTTATTTTTAAGTTTTCAAAAGTCATTTAATTCTGAAAACACATGTAAACCCTTTTCTGACCTCCATGCCTAGCTTTTGCTAGTCCCTTAGCAAAATTTCAAGGCATTAACTTTGATTTTAGACCATAAAATCTTTTGATACTTAAAGACTTTGTTGTGTGCTTCCTTTTGTGGATTAGGTTAGAATGCCGATAGTAGGCCTAGAGGTACTCAGGTACTAACCAAGATCCGGACCTGACCAACTCTAGCCTCAGTCTACCACGAAGGTTTCTAAGGCCCATAAGAACTAACCTAAGGTTTGTTGAACTCCGCGATTAAAGCACCCATCTTATAACATGTTTTATCCTCGATTTAGTTTGCAGTGTATTTTTATCAGAGAAAGATAAAGGAATTTTTCCTTATTTTTGGAGAGTTTTCTCTCTCTTTTCTTTCTATTTCTAGCTTCAAATTGGCTTTACAACACGGTCTGTATCAGATTCCTAGTCCCCATCATCAATCCTGGCAGGGTCCCTAGCAATTGATGCTTCGAGATAGCACCGCCCATGGCAACCTCCAGAACCCTGGCTTTCGAGATTTCGAGATAATCCCACCCATGGCGTTCTGTAACTAAATCTAGACCCTGGTAATCGACATTTCGGGATAATGCCGCCCATGGCATCTGAACCAGCACAGGGTGCTTACATGCCCCCGATAGGATATGTAGATATCCTAGGAGACAAGCACCGAGGAGACGATATGTTATTTCACATCTTCGAGGGGAATTTCCCTCCTTCTGCATTAGGAACTCGTCTAAATCAACTTGTGTTGATCAGCCGCTCCTAATCTAGGTGACTTTTTTAGAACAATTTAAACTCATTTGTGTGATTTTGATACTTAGGTGCAATGAACCAGACTGTGTGTGGATTAGGGTGCTTAGGTTTCCGAGTCCCTCAAACCAGAAGTCAATTAACGAGGTCGAATAATCCCTAAGCCTTAAATCTAATACTTAAGCTTCGCATTTTCCCCAACCTCTTGAGGACTATCCAAATCGTAGTGGGTACTTGAATTTTTAAGCCTAGGATTCTAGCCCAAGAGGCCTAAAATCAGCATTCCTACTAATCTCTTCTATGTTTCATTAACACTTCTTGCCTTTCTTTCTTTTGATATGGTCTAGAACCAAGTAAATCCTTAATCTTTTACTAATGACTACCACTTTTTCTTTTTCTTTTCAAATTGTGCTCCTTTTTGACATTTTTATCTCCTCCCCCTTTTTCTCCTCAAAATTTGGTATGCCATCAAAATTTACTCTTCTCTCATATTTTTGTTCTTTTTCAAGAATTTTTTTTATTTTTTGGAATATGTGATTTTTTTTATGAAACCCTTTCTTGTGAAGTGATTTTTGCAGCATTTTGTACTTTACTAGCCCCCCATGCCTACGATTTGTAGTGTCCTCATTGTAAATTAGGTGGGTTCAAGTTTAGCTTAGATCATTCATTAGAACAAGTGTTGGGTGGGTGAATGGGTCAGGATGACTGCTGCGGATGATTTCAAGCTTGGGTATAGGTACCAGAGGTGGAGTCAGCTGTTCTAACAAATGAACCCTAAAGTGAAATATGAGTTTAGCATAGGATGTGTCAAGAAAGGTTTCGGATTTTTCAAAAAAGATGGGTTGCCTCCCATTAAGCGCTGAGCTTAATGCCATCGGCCAGGCGCAATGAGCTCAGAGAGAATGGAGGGTAAAAGATGTCTCAGCAAAATTTGTATTGGTAAGTTCAATGAACGGTGTGAGTCTCTGACCGTTCATGACAAAAGATTCTGAATCATGGCTAAGTTGACTGATTTCGACGACTCCATTTCCAAAGATTCATCGGACAAGGTAAGGTCTAACCATTTTGATATGTGTTTTCCTGGGAACAGTTTGAGTTTGGCATCAAAGAGTAGGACATTTTGACCAGGGAAAAAGATCTTTCTGGATATGTGCTTGTCATGAAAGGCCTTAACCCGCTGTTTGTAAATTTACGAGTTCTCATACACGTCGTGGCTCAATTCATCGATCTCGCTCATTTGAAGCTTTCTGTGGGTTCCTACCTTAGAAAGATCGAGATTGCAGTTCCATACTGCCCAATAGGCTTTGTGCTCCAATTCGACGGGGAGGTGGCTGGTGTCAGACCCGAATAGGTTGTTAATATGGTGATTTTATCATTGAAATGTGCATAGTGGTTAACCTAAATCGGACCTAACCATCTCTTTACAAAATTTTTAACTTGGCCTACTTGATTTTATCTTGGTCACTTTTAGGCCCAGGGTCGAACTCAAGGAAGTGGGGTTACAAGTTAAGTTTCTACACCTTTCCTACAACGAATCTCTTCAGTTCGTTTATTGTGTTCTTAGTGTATATATATATATCTATGTATAGAAATATATGTATATATATCAATATATATATATGTATATGTATATATGTATGTATATAATAGTGTATAGGTGTGTGTGTGTATGAAAGTGTGAGTGTAGGTGTGTGTGAGCGTCGGTAAAGAGAGAGTGAGAGAGTGTTGTGAGAGAGAGTGAGAGGGAAAGAGAGAGAGAGTGGGAGAGAGCTCAGTTCCTGCTTGAGGTTAAGTCATCCGCGACCAGCGGGCGTCGTCTGGAGGTCCTCAAGTGCACGCGCAGGCACGCATGCCCGCAGAGAAGCCCGCATTGGAGGGCGAGGGATGCAGAGAGGAGACACAGTGCACCGTGCTGCGTGAAGGCTAAAGCGGGTGCTCGTAGGCGTGCGTGAAGGGAGCGGGCGATGCGGGGCAAGACGTGCACGCGGGCGATCGGCGGTAGTGGCATGCCGGGTGACTGGTTAAGTTAGAAGCTCACCGGTCACCCCACTGTAGCCACAGTGTTGCGCAGACTCACATGAACAGTGGCTACAGTGTAAGGCCACGCCGCACGACCAGGTACGGGCGATTGTGTGAGTGCGGATGGCTCAGCACGCGCGGTGGAGTGGCTCTGGCTACTGGCTTGCGGGCGTGACCTCACGACAAAGTGCGTGGAGGGGGGTTGGGTCGCAAGCGAAGGGGCGTGATAGGGTGCGTGGAGGCCTACGGGTGCTGTTGAGTTGCGCTGGGGTGCTTGGCTGACCGCTGCAGAGGTGGTCAGAGGCCGGTCGCAAGCGGAAGAGAGAGCGCGATAGAGCGAAGAAGCGGGAGGCAGAGAGTCCTGCAGGTGCGTGCAGAGGGCGAGGGTGCCTGCAGGCGCGCATGGAAGGGGCTGGGGCTGCTGCTGCTGCCTTGCCGTTGCTGTTGCAGCTGAGCTTCGAGCTTCAGACCTTGAAGCATGCGGCAATGGCTGAAGGTGCTGGAAACGTAAAAACGAGAGAAGTGCCACCACGCCCACCGGCTCTTTGAAGAGTTGGGTGGTGGTGGTCTCACTGTGGTGGGTGTTCACCACATTGATGGCTCCTGTCCGTCGGGTGTATCCGAGGAGGGCTGGCGTATGGAGGGAGAGGGAGGAGATGGTGGCCTAGAAGGGGAAGAAGCTTTGTGGGTTTTTTTTTTGTGGGGGACCAGGCTATTTGAAGAAGAAATCGTGCCCTCTTTTTTATAGAGGAGGAAGGCATGCACAGCCATGCCCTAGCTGTGCATGCGGCTGCATGGGGCTCAGCAGGGAGTGGCAGCCGCAGGGAAGGGTTGGAGCAAGGAATGGCGCGAGGAGAAGAAGAAGATGGATGCAGCCGCGAGAAAGATTTAAAAATCAAGTGAAATAAAAAAATAAAAAGATGGTGAATTAATAGAGATGCACTTGAGGAAAAATTTTAATTGCAAGGCCACTTATTTATTCTCCTCTCCTCTCAATAAAATGCATGCATGCATGTATTTTTACAATGCAGCTATGGAACCCTAATATGCATAGGTAATGCTAGGAAATAGCACAAGAAGGCACTATTGCAGGTGTATTTTTGCGGTGCATTCATACCCCTATGCTTATCTTTTGCTAGTCCCTAGCAAAATATTTTTTTGTAGTATTTAGAACTGATCTTTAAGCAGAAGATTTTCTTCTGAGGCGACATAGGTGTGTTTATTGTTGGATATTGTGAGAACCAATTGTAGAGAAGACTACCAGTACTTTAAGTCTCACATGACATAGATCATCTCTCGACTAACCAGTACTCTTGATATTTAAACCTTAAGTATGATTTTCAGGACCTAGGAGGTTTTTGCCGTACTCGAGAGCTCAAGAGGTTATGGCTTGTGCATAGTGAAGGATCAAGACTGACCAGATGAACATTAAGACTCAAGCCCAGGGTTTCACAAATTTTTAAGTACAGGTTGGTCCCAGTTTCAGCTCATGTCTTCAGATTGACCCTTAAGAACATGACGGAAACTCAACTCCCATTTTCTGACATTTGTGGCTCACAGGAAAATAGGGTATTTGCGACTTGCCCTGAAGAAATTTTAGGGTAGAGATTTTATAGATATTTGTGAGATATACTAACTTATTTGCATCTTTTTTTTTTTTAATAGAAACACGTGTCAATATATCTCTTACAACATTATTTGGAGGAGCACACTTCCTTTTGGTGGGAGAGTTTCTTTTTGGTGGAAAGAGTTTCTCCTAAACACAAGACTAAAACCTAGGATAAAAAGTCTACCTACGTGCACAGGTAAGGACTCCACCTTCCCTAATGAACACTAGGGTTGGATCTTATGTTCGCCTAGTCTTTCCTGATATGTGTAGTGTGAACCAAGTTTACTTAAGCTCTCAAGTAAAAGCAAACCAACGGATCCTATACTGGTGTCTTAGGTACAAGAATACATCCTTAGTTAGGAGAGATTCTAATCTATTTTGTCAATGCTCAAGTGAATTAAGCCCGAGCCTGAGTGAATCAAGCTTCTGTGGCCTGGAAAGTCTTCAAAACAGAGGTTGAATATCCATAAACACTTATTGTATTTTTGTTTCAGCTTTTAGATCATTACTAAACACCATTTATTATTATTATATATATATATATTTTTTTTTCTTTTTCTTGCATATTTATAAATAGGTGGGAACTGCATGATACCATAAAATACCCAGATCCTATGGATGCCTATCCAGCCCCCCATGCCAACAATGCTATGTCCTCATATGTATGCATGGTAGGGTAGAGGAAGGACGAAAGATCAGGTAACGAGAGCTGAAGTGTAGGGTATACAGCAGGGTGGTAGGGTGGGTGGATGGTGGGTGGTGAAAGATTTGTTATTTTCTGGGACGAGAGTGTCCCAAGCAGAACAGAAAATAAGTCAGGAGAAAGCAGCTGGCCCTCAGATTGGCCAAAAAGAGGGGCTTCTTGGATAGATGGATCCAAAAAGGAATAGCCCCAGTGAGTAGTATGTTGGCTCAAGGTCCCGGTGTGGAATTGCAAATCCGCCTGATTTGGCAGGAAAGAAAGGGTAATCCGGTCTTCAAGAGCATGGATCGGCGGTGAGCATCCCGGATATGACTCAGACCACGAGGTATGGGAAACGGAGAAAACCTCATCAGAAGTCTAGCCAGGAGAAGGTATGGGATAAGGGAGGGATGGGGGAACGTCACAATATGTGTTGGTCAGGCAATCGACGATGTTTATAGGAAATCCGCAGCAGTCAAAATAGGTCCCAATTGGTCTGATACATGCGCTAACGGCCATGTCCTCGTTAGACATGTCATCCTCGATGCAATTGCAATCAAAGTTTTTGGTTGCCTTGAAGATGTTAAGCTTGATCTTTTCAGATCCAACGGCAATCTCAATACAGCTCGACTCGCAGTCGTTAAGGGCATGGGCTGTGGCCAAGAAAGGTCGACCGAGGATGATCGGACAATCAGAAAGTGACCTAAGAACTTCCATATCTAAAATATGAAAGTCAATAGGAAAACAGAGACTGTTGACCTTAACCACCACATCTTCCACCACACCCTTTGGGATTTTGACAGAACGATCTACCAACTGTAATGTGACAGGGGCGGGTTTCAGATTTCTCAAGGAAAATTTTTCGAGCATGATGGCCGGTATAAGATTTATGGAAGATCCTAGATCAAGTAGGGCACGGTTAAAATTTCAGCCTTGGATGCTACAGGAAATAAGCAGTGTGCCCGATTCTTTCTGCTTCGGTGGTAAATTTGACAGTATAGCACAACTCGCATGAGGCGAGAGAACCACCAGATTCTTAGTTTTCTTTGATTGTCGCCTGGGTGTTGTGTAGTCCTTGAAAAATAGGGCGACAGTAGGTATGTGGTCGATAGCCTCAAGCAGGGGTACTTTGATTTCTACATCCCTGAACAAATTATGCAAGTTATCAAAGGCCTGCGTGTTTTTCTTCTTTCCTTCTGGCTCCCTCAGTAGAGCCTCAGGGAATGGGACTGATTCTGGCACCAATTTGGGTGTATCATCCTCTCGTGAATGCGGTGCGCATCCTGAATGAGAGGGCGATGAAGAAGATAGGCCAGGATCAGGTTGAGGCAGATCGACGGTCTGCTTACCGTTCCTTGTAGTGATAGCATCGGACGATGCGGGTCCAATGGGATCATACAGCAGAGGAGGGTTCGCAATAGGGACATAAGAGTGCGGTGCTGCAGCGGGATTAGCCTGAAATCCCGGTGGAATGCTCGAAGCCTGCAGAATTTGATGAACCTGTCCCTGAGAAGGTTGTACCTGTGGTTGCAGACCACGGGGTACGAAGTTTCGTAGGTTTGGAACAGGTTGGGCGGGAAGAGTGCCCTGAGATCGAGTTGCCATGCATAGTTGACTGATCTCAGCATTCTGCTGCGCCAATTGGTGCTGAAGAGAGGTCATGTTCTCTTTATGGCGCTTTGACATTTCCGTCATCATTCGCATCAATTTATTAAGAGGACTTGATGCGTGTTTTGTTTGTGGTACGCAAGGGCCTGATGGAGGATTGCCGTAGGATTAGACTGGGCCCTTGGGATGACAGGTGCAGACGGTCGCATTGGTCCACTCACGGGGTTTTGGCACTGCGGGTTGTTGGACCATGCGAAATTTGGATGATTTCTCCACCCTGGGTTATATGTGGCAGAGAATGGGTTGTTCCCCAGGGCATAAGCATCTTCTATGCCAGAAGACGTGTCTGCATGTAAATATGCATTCGAGCACATGGAGGCTTGGTCCTTCGTGTCGAAATACTGGCTTGTAGAAGCCAATTCCACATGACTTACCGAGTCGCTTGGCGCGACACTCGGTAAGGAAGGTCTTACGAGGTTTCTCGGGATAAGCCTGGTGTTGGAAGAATTGGAATTGTGACGAAGTGGTGAGGTGGGGGTGTTTGCCATGTTTGTGGAGGAGGACGATTCGGCTCCTTTTCTAAATTTATCAGGCAATTCAAACAGTTCAGGGTTTTGTGACCTCCTCCCAAACATGCAGTACCGCAGGAAGAGTTAGGGAGATGAGAAGGGAAAAGAGATGAGAGAAACGATGCCACAAAGGTACACTTGATGACAAATCAATACAATCAAATTCCTAACCTCTACAATGTGCCCTTAGACCTAAAGATCTAAGTTACCTGCTATCATGGACTACGGAACCGAATGCGAGCACCACGGAACCACCAGGCCAGATTGAAAGGCCGTTTGCCCCAGTCTTGGACACCCGATAGCACGTGGGAACCCTTACCAGCATGTAGGTGCTACACGCAGGTAGTTAGACCTCCAATCCTTAATAAGGGTCAAGTTACTACCAATTTTAGTTAGAGGCTTAGGGTCAAGTGCTTTTGGAATGTGAAGGGCGTTGTTTACGGGTAATGCCCAAGTGATTGATTTTTCAAAGTGTGTAAAACAAGCATGCAATGGGGAAATCTCCCCGAATTGAAGTTTTTATTAGTGAATGGTTTTTAGAGTTCAGCCTTAAGTAGTATGGATTTTAGGATTTCGCTGAAATACCAATTCAACCAATCTCCGGGTTTTTGAGAGAATACAGGTTTTCTTCTAAGCCCAACAAACCCTTATTCAATTTCAATTGGTTAATGCATGCTAAAATGAAATGGGCTACCCTAAATGGAGATTTCTATGTGTGGATGAACGAATCAGTTTTAGAGTTTATGTGAAAGGGAGCCAAAGCACTTCAATTCAAGTGCTCCCAATCACCAGAATGATTTCCACACACAAGGCTCAACCAAAAGAAAATCAAATTGTTAGGGGTTGAGGTATTCGGGATCGAATCTTAGGCAAGTTGAAAAGTCGCGGTGGGGATGGAATTAACTCAATTCCGAGTCTCCCCACCAAAAATGTGATCCCGAATTGTAGATAAATGAGGCAAAAGAGGGGTGCAATCAATCTTTTTGTGTTTGCCTCAAAGAATACTTCATACGGCGAAAAATTCAAGAATCAAGATTCTTGGATTTTCACTATGCGAAGTAAGGCAGGAAATCTCGGGGCGGTGGGAGTGAAGACAATCAATCAAACAAGTGAATTTTAATCCACTTGCCCCAAGAGATCCCAAGAATTTTTTCTAGTTTTTTAGTTTTTAGTTTTTTTTTTTTAGGTTGACAAGTTAACCTATGTTGCTAATAAAAGAAGAACCTACCTGTGCAGCAACGTGTGCGGAGCTCCAGAGCGGTGTCGGCGTTTTCACGCTCTCGTTCCTGCCCTTGGATCTGCCCACGTCTCTGACTTCGTCTGCCTGCCTTCTCCTTGCAACAGATTGACCTGTACACCAAAAAAGCAGACACCTGTGAAAAGAGAAGAGATAAATTGAAAGGAATTGAATAGAAACTTACTTGAAGGCGCACTTCCCTGGCAACGGTGCTAGAAAAGGTGTGGTGTCGGACCCGAATAGGTTGTTAATATGGTGATTTTATCGTTGAAATGTGTATAGTGGTTAACCTAAATTGGACCTAACCATCTCTTTACAAAATTTTTAACCTGGCCTACTTGATTTTATCTTGGTCACTTTTAGGTCCAGGGTCGAACTCAGGGAAGTGGGGTTACAAGTTAAGTTTCTACGCCTTTCCTACAATGAATCACTTCCGTTCGTTTATTGTGTTTTTGGTGTTTTTTTTCTATTTAGATTTTTTTTCTGGTAATCTTTGTCCTTGAGGCACACCCTCAAAATTGGGTTCTTGGCTTTGAGCCAAAACAGGGTTCCAAAATAGGTCTTGCTATTCGCAAGATGGAGTACCTATAAGTTAAGGATTATCTTTTCTCTTTTATGTATTTTTTTTTTATCTTTTTACTAACAGGAAAGCAAAATAGAAATAAAGTAAATATAGTATATATATATAGGTCTATATTATGTATATAATGGGGTGGGGGTGGAGGTGGAGATGGAGTGTAGCACGGTGTCGAGTCGGTCGTCATCTAGAAAGACGCAACCGACAGGACGAGGTGTCGCGTGTAAGGTGTAGGATGGATGGTGGAAGATGAATGCGAACATGCTTTTTGTATGCATGTATCGGGGAATATCAGGAACTGGTGCAGATATTCCCGCGATACCATGTTTGGTAAATAATGTGAAAATATATCTATATATGTATATATGTAAATATATCTATATGTATATATGGTTATATATAGGTATATATATGTATATATATATATGTGTATATATATATGTATATATGTGTATATATAAGTGTTCTCACGTTTTTGTGTGGGTTTAAAGTGTATCACGTTGTAGTATAACCGAGAAAACGTTTAAACAAATATAAAGAATTTTATTACTCGAAAAACTAGAGTATCCGAGGTCGAACACGGGGAGCAATCTCAATACTTTTTAAAACCAAAGAATACAACTGTTAAGTGAAAATGAGTGATTCAAAGAGAGAATTTTAAAAAGGATTTGTAAAAGAAAATAGAATTGGACGTCTGATTTCTGTATTAGACGTCTTAAATGTAATCCCCTTTCTCTCTTCTCCTTTCTGCTTCTTTCTCTTTCTGCCTTTGCTTCTTGTTTCTTATTTCTTCTCCTGCCTTGCCTTCCTTCTTTCTTCTTCTCCTTCTGATCTTTGCAGAGTCTTCACTTGGCCTCTCTTCGTTCTTCTCTTTCTTTTTCCTTGCCTTCCTTCTCTCTTTTCTACTAAGGCTTCTTCTTCCTTGGTCTCTTCTCTTCTTCCTTTTTTGCAGTTGCTAAGTGTTCGCTTCTTCATTTGCTTCTTCTTTCCTGCGCACACCACAGCCAAGGCAAAACCTACCCCCGTCCCTCTACCCAAATGTCTCTCTCTTTCTCTGCAATTTGCTCAAGGACGCTCTCCCCAGAGCTACACGGGTAATCGGGTTGGCTTCGCACCCGGGACCAGGCGCACCGGCAGGTGGTGATGCGCGAGGAGTGCTCAAGGATTGGGTCGGGTTGGATCCCGCCAGATCCGCGAGATCAAGCCGCGGATGAGGCAGGTGTGAGGGCAGGTGAGGGACCTCACCCCTGTGCTTACGGAGGCAGTGAGCTTAAAACACAAAAATAATTTATATTATACCTGTGTTTCGCGATTCCACGATGTGGGACTATCTGATCAGTCCCAATTTCACGCACGCCTGCAGAGCTTCCGTCGTGCAATTGCCCCAGCTGCTGGCCTCGCAGTGCGACTTGCTGGCCTCACTGGCTTAGCGACACTCGCGTGAGTCCGCTGCACCTGCAGCCTGGGCGCCCTGGTGCCTGAAGCTGCTACAAGCTCCTCGCTGCTTCGACCTTCAATGGCGGCAAGAGCTGCGACCTGTCATACACAAGAACGGCCTATTGGCCCAATCAGATTAGCTAGAAACCTTCGCCGTAGCACGGCGAAGATGATGCGCAGTGCTGTAGGCCGCAAGTTGGCCTAGGCATGCGTGCCTTGGTCAACCTGTGGTCGGAGATGTGGGGTTGATTGGGGGGTGATTGTGGAGGTCTGGAGTGGCAGTGGAGGGGTGGATTGAGTTCCTAGTGGTGAGGCGGAGCTCATGAGATGGTTGGCGGGCCGTGTGGAGGGGCGGAGTGGTGTGGGCGGCTCGCCGGAGGGCGGTCAGAGGCGAGGACGATGGAGGTGGTTAGGCACTGTCGGGGGGTAATTGGATAAAATAGCAGGGGGAAAAGAGAGAGGAGAGGATGGAGAGGGTATCTGGGGTGATCTGGAAGGAATGGAGGCAGCGGAGTGGACGGCGCGTAACTGCCGTCATCGGGGAAGAAGGACCCTAAGGGAGGAAGTGGCGACGAGGATGAGGGCAGGGGCACGTGCGCTTGGTACGGTGCGACGCGGGAGGAAGCGGCGGAGTTGACTCTGCTGCTGGTATGGCAGCAGAGCGACGATGAGGGGAGGAGGTTGTCGGAGCTTGCGGGTCTTTTGGCCGGAGTGGGAGAGAGGAAATTTGAGGGGATCTCCGTCCAATTCAAGCTTGGCCTCTGCGGCAGGGTCTAGGGAGCCTTTTATAGGTGCTGGCCGCCCCTTCTAGCGCGTGGAGACCGCGCAATTAACTCTGTTGGCTCACCGGAGATGGAAGGAGGGTGGATACCCAAATCTCTCGTGCGTTCGCACGAGAGATTGGGTTCACACCAGGGATCGCGATCTGCTTTAGATGGAAGGGAATTCCTCAGAGAATCCCCCTTCCATTTCTGGGAGGGAATCTCTGAGGGATTAGAGAGTAATCCCTCTCTAAACCTCACCGGAGCATGGTTCTGCCCTAACAATGGCGGCAGGACCGGATTGCAAAGGGGCGAAGAACATAGGGGGCTCTCTGCAAAGATATTCAAAAGATAGGGACCAAATTATGATTTGGGTGTACTAAATTGCAAAGTAGGTCAAGATGACCTCCCCTTAGGTCCAAATTTTGGCATAAACCTAATTTTGACCTAGGGAATCCAATGGTGAGGTTTTATTTTCGGTTTGACCACGTTTGACTGGACATTTTGCGTAAAAACCCAAATTAGGTTAATTGAAGAGCTGAGACCCTAATCTAGGTCAAACTGGGTTCCAAAGGCCAAATTAAGTGTTATAAACCCTAAAGGATGTTTTTCCATGATTTTTAGGGGGTTTACTTGATTTTTATTCTGACCTGAACCTTGTTAATTTAAGCGGGTCTATTTTAGGGTTACCAGGTGTCATTTAATTCTTAGATTGCACGTAAACCCATTTCTGATTGACTCAACCCACTTTTTATCTCATTTAGACCATTTGACCTATTTTTTGCCTCTGAGAAATCCCATTTATTACTGCAATGGTGAATTTGCAATTTTAACCTTTATTTCATGTTTTCTTCTCAGAGCACTTGTTCCTTCAGTTAAGCCTTCTTCTAGGTTATGTAGGAGCTTTTATCTTCTTTATTGGGTCAAAATGAGCTAGTTATGGCTCATAATGAGGCTCTCATCAATAAGTATATGTATATATGTATGTAGCTATATGTATAGATAGACATATGTATAGATGTATATATATATATGTATGTATGTATGTATATAATACTATATAGATCTATATATATATATATATATATATATATATATATATGTATATATATATAATAATATATGTATATAGGTATATGTATCTAGATATGTATATATATGTATATATGTATATATAGTTATATAGATATATATGTATATATGTATGTATATATATATATATATATATATGTATAAGTATATGTATGTATAAGTATATGTGTATATATATATGTGTGTGTATGTATATAGACTAATACCTATTTATATAAGTATTAATATATGTATAGATATATGCATAAATATATATATATATATACGTATATAAGTATATGTATATATGTATATAGATATAAGTATATATATATAAATATAAGTATATATATATGTATATAAATATATGTATATATATCAATATATATATATATATATATGTATATGTATATATATATGTATATAATAGTGTATAGGTGTGTGTGTGTCAGTATGAAAGTGTGAGTGTAGGTGTGTGTGAGCGTCGGTAAAGAGAGAGTGAAAGAGTGTTGTGAGAGAGAGTGAGAGAGAGAGAGAGCAGGAGAGAGCTTGGTTCCTGCTTGAGGTTAAGTCGTCTGCGACCAGCGGGCATCATCTGGAGGTCCTCAAGCGCACGCGCAGGTGCGCATGCACGCAGAGAAGCACGCGCGAAGGCAGCAGGCGATGCAAACGGGTGTGGGCGACGCTTGGCGAGACGCACGCGCGGGCGATCGGTGGTAGTGGCACACCGGGTGACCGGTTAAGTGAGAAGCTCACCGGTCACCCCACTGTAGCCATAGTGTCGCGCAGACTCGCTTGAACAGTGGCTACAGTGTAAGGCCGCACCGCGCGATCGGGTACGGGCGGTTGTGTAAGTGCGGACGGCTCGGCGCGCGCAGTGGAGTGGCTCCGACTTCTAGCTTGCGGGCGTGACCTTGAGACAGAGCGCGCGGAGGGGGGTTGGGTCGCAAGCGAAGGGGTGCGACAAGGCATGCGGAGGCCTGCGGGTGCTGCTGGGGTGTGCTGGGGTGCTTGGCCGGCTGCTGCAAAGGCACGCAGAGGCCGGTCGTGGGCGGAAGAGGGAGCGTGACAGAGTGAAGAAGCGGGAGGCGAAGCGGCCTGCAGGCGCACGCGGAGGGCAAGGGCGCTCGCAGGCGCGCGCGGAGGGTGGCGGTGCCTATAGGCGCACTCGGAAGGGGCTGTTACTGCTGCTGTTGCCTTGCCGTTGTTGCTACCGCTGAGCTTCGAGCTTCAGACCTTGAAGCCTGCGGCAATGGCTGAAGGTGCTGGAAACGTAAAAATGAGAGAAGATCCACCACGCCCACCGGCTCTTTGAAAAGCTGGGCGATGGTGGTCTCACTGTGGTGGGTGTTCACCACAGTGAGGGCTCCTGTCCGCCGGGTGTCTCCGAGGAGGGCTGGCATATGGAGGGAGAGGGAGGAGATGGTGGCCTAGAAGGGGAAGAAGCTTCATGGGTTTTTTTTTTTGTGGGGGACTAGGCTGTTTGAAGAAGTCGTGCCCTCTTTTTTATAGAGGAGGAAGGCATGCACAACCATGCCTTGGCTATGCATGCAGCTGCATGGGGCTCAGCAGGGAGTGGCAGCCAGAGGGAAGGGCTGGAGCAGGGAATGGCGCGAGGAGAAGAAGAAGATGCATGCAGCCGCGGGAAAGATTTAAAAATCAAGTGAAATAAAAAAATAAAAAGATGGTGAATTAACAGAGATGCACTTAAGGAAAAATGTTAATTGCAAGGCCACTTATTTATTCTCCTCTCCTCTCAATTAAATGCATGCATGCATGTATTTTTACAATGCAACTATGGAACCCTAATATGCATAGGTAATGCTAGGAAATAGCACAAGAAGGCACTATTGCAGGTGTATTTTTGCGGTGCAATCAGTGACATGCCTTCTCGTACACTAATCTGAAGGAAGACATGCCTAATTGGGTTTTGTGGGCGGTCCTACAAGCCCACAAAGCTTCCGGAAGTCAGGATGACCAATCTTTCCTGTTAGGTCGAACAGTGACCTGGAGGATTTTCTTGATCTCCTGATTTGATAGCTCAGCTAGATTGCTGGTTTGGGGGTGATCAGTAGAGATTCAGTGTGACACCTTGTATTTGGTCATCAGTGATCTGAACTGAGCATTAGTGAAAGGGGTCCCTCCATCAGAGATTATGGCATGTGGAATCCCGAACCGAGAAAAGATGTTCTGATGAATGAATTTGATTGCTACCTTATGATCGTTGCTTGGGTCGAAATGGCTTCAATCCATTTGGACATGTAGTCAACAGCAAGCATAATGTACTCGAAGCCGTCCAAAATAGGAAATGGTCCCATAAAATCAATCCCCCAGACATCAAAGATTTCACATACGAGAATCGGTTGTAAGGGCATCATATCATGGTGGCTCATTTTGCGTAAGGTCTGGCAACGAGTGCATGCCTTATAGTGATTGTATGAGTCTTTGAAAATCGTGGGCCAATAGAAGCCACACTGGGGGACTTTTGCTACGATTTTATGACTAGAGAAGTGTCCACTACATGCCTGGTCATGGCAGAAGGACAAGATGTCCTGAATTTCCGCTTCCGGGACACATCGTCAGATGATTTGATCAGCACCAATGCGGAAGAGATACGGGTCTTCCCAAAAGTAGTACTTGGCATCGGAAAGTAATTTGTCCTTGGCTTTCGACCAATCGGACAAGATTTAATGTGATGTCAGGTAGTTTGCTAGATCAGCAAACCATGGAAGGCCTGTACTGATAGTCATGAGGTGCTTATTAGGAAAATGTTCTGTAATGGGTTCGGAAGGGTCAATAATGTCAGAAGGAAGGGGAGACAAGTGATCAGCTACCACGTTCTGTTTTCCCGCCTTGTCATGAATCTTGAGGTTAAACTCTTGCAATAGCAAGATCTAGCAGATTAGTCGAGGTTTCGCGTCCTTCTTCCCAAGGAGGTACCTCACAGCAGTGTGATCAGAGTAAATGATAACACAGGAACCCAGAAGATATGATCTAAACCTTTCCAGGGCAAATACTACGGCTAGTAGCTCTTTCTCAGTAACTATGCAGTTACACTGACCCTCGTCAAGTGTCTTGCTAGCATAATAAATGACCATGGGTTTCCCGTCAATTTTCTGCCCAAGTATTGCACCTACAGCATAATCGGATGCATCGCATATGATCTCAAAGGGTTGAGACCAATCAAGGGACTATAGGATAGGTGCTTGGGTAACTCGATCACGTAGGATCTCAAATGCTTGAGTGCATTCCTTGGTGATTTCAAAAGGAACATCCTTAGATAGGAGATTAGTTAGGGGCATGCAATTTTCAAGAAATCAGGAATGAATCGATGGCAAAAATCGATGTGCCCTAGGAAAGATCGGATGTCTTCGACCGAGCTAGGCATAAAAAGTTTGGAAATTAAATTCACCATGGCTCGATCAACCTAGATGCCTTTTTCAAAGATGAGAGTCCCAGGACAATTCCCTCAGGTACCATGAAGTGGTTCTTTTCCCAGGAAAGATCCAGATTCACGTCAATGCACCACCTGAGGATCTGGACCAAGTGCAGGAGGCAATCATCAAATGATTCACCAAAAACTGAGAAGTCATCCATGAAGACTTCTAGATATTCACCAACCATATATGAGAATACGGCAAGCATGCACCGCTGAAAAGTAGTGGGTGCATTGCAGAGATCGAAAGGCATCCTTCGGAATGCATAAGTCCCGAAGGGGTAGGTGACAATGGTCTTCTCTTGGTCCTCAGGATGGATTGCCACCTGGTTATAGCTGGAGTACCTGTCAAGAAAGCAGAAGAATCTATTTCTCACTAGTTTTTCAAGGATCTGATCAATAAACGGCAGTGAGAAATGATCCTTCTTTGTGGAGGTATTGAGTCTTCTATAATCAATGCAGACTCTCCATGAATTTGCTACACAGGTCAGTATGATTTCTCTGGTCTAAGTCATGATCACGTTGAGTCCTGCCTTCTTAGGCACAACCTAGATTGGACTCACCCACCGACTGTCGGAGATCGGATAGATGACCCCAGCATCTAACCACTTAATGATCTCCTTTTTCATGACCTCCTGCATATTAGGATTCAGACGTCTCTGCATTTCACGAGAAGGTTGTGTGCCCTCTTTAGCATAGATGTGATGTGTGCAGTAAGAGGGGCTAATACCAGTCAAATCATCGAGAGTCCATCCAATGGCTCTTCGATGTTGCTAGAGAACATAAATTAGATGGGATTCCTGATCAGGTGTGAGTCTAGAGTTGATAATCACAGGAAACGTATGATTGGAACCCAAAAAGATGCAATTTAGATGATCGGGAAGTGGCTTTAGTTCTAAAATAGGGTTATCAGCAGAAGTGGGTGGTTCAGAATAGGTGTCAGGAGCAAAGGAAGGAGCTATGGGTGTGTCTAGGTTAAGTTCGAACTCCTCTAATTGTGGGTTTTGTTCCTTTTGTGGTTGATCAGAAGTAGTCAGGTTTTCCTCGATATACCGATCGTCAACCATAACCTTAATATGACATATTTGTTCTATAACCCAGCAATTAATCCCTTGTTGGGCCATTAAGATGTTGATCTTTAGTGTTTGGTTCCCAAATTTTAGTTCAATTTGGCCCTCCTCACAATTAATGTTGGCCCTTGTAGTGGCTAGAAAGGGTCTCTCTAGTATGATCGGTGTGTTTTTCTGATTCTTTAGAGCATCCATATCCAAGATTATGAAATCCACCAGGAAATAGAAATCCCGAACCCTAATAATGACATCCTAAAGAACTCCTTTAGGTGACTTAATAGATAGATCTGCCAACTGTAATGTCACCTCTGTTGGTTTGAGATCAGATTCCTCAAGATGGTCAAGTAGGGATGTAGGTATTAGGTTTATGGAAACTCCTAGATCTAATAATGCTCTATCAAATTGGATATCACCAATTGTGCAGGAAATTAGGGGAGTACTTGGGTCTTTTGCCTTAGGTGGGAGTTTGCTTAAAATGACAGAGCTGGCTTGCTCTAACAATACGATTGGGCTCCCACTTTGGTTCGTGGCTTATGCTTAGGTGTACACACGTCTTTCACAAATCGTGCGTAAGCCGGTATGTGGCGAATTGCATCCATCAAGGGGATGTTTATATGAAACTATTCAAAGATCTTGACCAAGTCCTCTTTAGGTGCCACGAGTTTGGTTGTCCTCTTTCCCTTAGTCAAGGCCTCGGGAAATGGAACCTTAGATGGTTCCTCTGGAATAGATCCAGGTTCTTGATCTGGGACAGGGGTATCCTGGATTACTATCCTAGGGTTTAGGTTAGCACTACCAGGCTGAAAGTGGCTAGGGTAAGGTGGGTCCTGTGTTGCTTTGCCGCTACGGGTCGTAACTGAATACAGTCTTGCCTGGTTCTGGTTTGGTGTAGGTAAAATAGGTGGCTATTGCTAAAATCCCAAGTATGATGTCGAAGCTTCCATCCCATCTAGTGATGGAGCAAAAGGGGCTTGATAAACCATGTAGGCTTGGCCTTGATTTGGGTTTATAACACCCCTCTGATTTGGCATGTTATTGGGATTAGGTAGAGGTTGCAAAGGGAGTGTACCAGGTTGGCGGGAATTTGCCCTCTGGGCGAGTTGATTGCGAACCTCTGTGATCTTGTCTTTGTGCTATTTCTGCATAGCTGCATTCATGTTTTGAATGTCAGCTAGAGTCTGAAGGATAAGAGTCATTTGATCCATCTGAGTTGGCCTAGATTGATAGGTGGGATTGGGCCGAGGTTGAGGCAGCTGATATGGACGAGAAGCTTGTGGACGGGGCTGATATGGTGGTCTCTAATTCTGATTATTTCCTGCCCACATGAAATTAGGATGATTTCGCCATCCAAGGTTATAGGTGTTAGAGAATGAATCATTCTAGATGGCATTAAGGTCCTCGCAGGTCTGAGGAACCTCAGAAAAGTTAGAATGCGAGGGTTCAGAGTTCCCCCAACTAGAATAGGTGGGTCCGGAGTCTCCTCTGGCCCTAGAGTCAGACGGGGGTGGATACGGGTCCAACCCTAGAGAAGATTGGTGGTAGATGTTATGCACAGCTTTCCTCCCAGAGGGAGGCTGTGCGAACGGGTTTTGCGCAGAGGTGGCTTGCTGCAGATGTTGAGTTAGCTCATCCACCTTCTTCTCAATAATAGAGACCTTGTCCAAACAACTGGCCATCAGTTCCAAGTCGATAGAAGAGGACAGGCCCTGCGTCTCATGTGTTCCCCTTGGATTCGTTAATGCACAGGCATTCGTCCTGTCAAATACACCCATGGAGTCATTATTGATGGAGTTCTCACACATATTCTCAAGAATCTCCCACATAGTGTCTTCGTGTTGACCCATGATATTTCCTCTACAAGTTGCATTGATGAATAATCGAATATCTTCACGGAGTCCCTGGTAAAAAGATTGGACTTGTTCCCATTTAGGAACTTCGTGTTGGGGGCACTTTCACATGAGATCCAGGAAATGATCCCATGCTTCGTGAAGTGGTTCTCTAGGCTGTTGTGTGAAGTGTATGATTTGGTGTTGTAAAGCATTCGTCCGACCAACTAGGAAGAACTTTTCCAAAATCTCGGATTGTAGTTCAACCCATGTGTTGATTGGACGCGTTTGAGTTTGATACCAATGAGCTGCTTTATCCATGAGAGAGAAAGAGAACATTTTCATGAGAAGAATATCCCAATTCTGAACATCTGACCCAAAGGTCTGGGCCAGATGCTTGAGCTGTTTAATGTGTTGGAAAGGATCCTCAGAATTGAGCCCATGAAATTTCGGAATAGCATGAATCATGTTGGGCTTGAGTTCAGTATCAGGACCTCCAGCTGGGATTTGGACTCGAGGTTCGATCATCACCGCGGTGGGATTGTAATGTTCTCGCATCACAGGATGCTGCGGTGGATTCACAAAGGCTTGGAATAGATCATTAAGGTGTTCAAGGTGATTCTCGAGGTTGTCTTCTTCTGCAGGTTGTGCCAAGATGATGGATGAAGGAGAATTAGGCTCAGATGAATCAGAAGAGATGTCTATGTGATGGGGTTGCTGCACAAACACGTAAGTTGAGGCCTGGCCTCGACGGGAGTGAATAACTGATTGTGCAGCAATCATAGGTCTTAATTGACCTAAATTATGCTAGGACTTAGCATAAGTTAGGGTAGTTCATGAATGCATAAGCATTGTTTGCATCTTTACTGCTTTCTTTTAGCTATGCATAAAATAATGCTATAATGTGCTGATTAGGTGCATTATGTCAATTACAGGTAATAAGCTGGATCTGAAGCTGGATCAGGAGAATAGAAGAATAACAGGTGTTGCAGCAGAGCTGGAGCATAAGACCTAGATTAGATGTAGTAGATAATAATGTAAGGGAGTTAAGGTATGCTACTCTATTAAGTAGGAATAAAGCAATAAAATGTGAAGAACTTAGGTCCTTCCTAGCCCTAGGATAGCGTAGAAACTTCCCCAAGCCTTAGCCACCCTTAGATTAGGTCACCGCACCCTAGGAAACCTTAAAACCCTAATTCAAACCTTTATCTGGATGTCCAGATGAATTATAGGACGTCCAGAAAAATTAGCCAACTCCCGCACACCTTAAACCTACTTCTGCAGTGTTATTGGACATCCAGACACTTGGTCAGACGTCCAATTTCTGAAGAATACCCAAGACAGAACCTTGAATCCTTCCTGACTCTGATTAGACGTCCAGACAACAAGTCTGGACTTCTGATTTTTTAGTATAAGTCGTCTGACACATTTATTAGATGTTTGGAACTGTTCTCCAGTTCCTATTTTGAGATTCAAGCCTTGATCTTGGATCTCTAGCTCCTTAAATCCAATTCCAACCCCATAGGAACCTAAATTAAGGTACCATAACCCTATTACATCACCTCTAGACCTCCCTAAGGGCCTAATTAGGTCCTCACTAAACCCAATTGACTTAGATCATAGTCAATTACCATTGCCTAGTCAATTGGACTCATAAGGTTCAATTGAGCTTAGATCTCAACCCACACAAGTCCAATTGGACTCAGGGAGAGTCCAATTGACCTAAGCCCAACCTAATTAAGTCATTTCACTCTCAATTAGGTTCACGCCCATTCAATTAATCTTGTGTTAAGTTTAACTACAATTCCCCCTTAGCAATTAGGGTTTGCAACCCTAATTTAAGGCCTACACCAACCTAAACCCCTTAGGACCTAACCTAGAACACTTAGCCACATAGGGCATAGCCACACACTCACACACACACACCCATTCACACACACACATCCATCTAGAGTTCTCTAGAACTCTCTTCCAAAGGTAGCGCCAGTCTTGGTTGCTAAAATTAGCAACCAAGGGCCATTCAAATTGAGATACACTTTTTATGGATTTAAGAACCACCTCTCTCTCTCACTTGGCCGGCCACTTATGGGGCTCTCTCTAGAGAGTTCCACACTTCTCTAGAGAGTCTCCCTTAGGTCTATAAAAAGACCTAAGGGGTGGCCATTTGCACCCATCCCATTCTTGTCACTCATTCACACTTAGGTTAGCTACATTCACCTCCATTCCACCTCCACGAGTTGTGCACCATGGCTGCCACCATCTCCACACCAGGATGCTAGATCACTTCTCCAACATCTCTCCAAGGGCCGACCTAAGCACCATTGGCCACCCCTCCTCTCAACCCTTCAAAGGCCATCGGAGCCCACCTCCGAATGCCATTATTTTCTGCTAGATTAGTAGCTAGTTCTTCATATTTACGTGGCTTTCATTTACTGCTTAGTACTGTATCTCTTATTCTCCCCCAATGATGCATGCAAAATCCCCCCATAGATTTCTGTATGTGATCATTTTTCGTTAGCTAGATTTATATTTTCAAGCTTTCCTTTATAAGATTTCCTCTAAATTCCATGTTGCGAACATCCTCCTAAATGAATGAATGAAAGATATATTTTTTATATACATATCTCTGTGTTGAAAATCACCATAAGCTTGTTGGTGTTAGAGCATCACGATCATTTATTTTGATGATAACAAAACATGTGTCTTTTAACATTTGCATTTGAGTTCTAGTTTTTAGGTCAAATTGCAAATAGAGACAAGTGTTTAGACGGAGTTCTAGCTCACATCCATGGCAGATTGGAGGAGCTAGACAGAGATGGAGGAGCTTCACGAGGAGCGAAAGCTTGAAGAAGGAAGGAGATGAAGAATATGATAGATTTCATTTTATCTTGTTCTATGTAATTTTATTTCTTTATTTTGCTTTTTATTTCTGTCTTAGATTTTATGTTAAAGAGCCTCAAAGGATCCTTAAAGTAGTCCTAGGAACACTGCACTACCCTAGGATACTTAGGTTTTCTATAGAGAACTTAGAAAACCAAAATAGGGAACAGACAACCTTTTCAGATGTCTAATCTGAATTTCGGACGTCTGATAAAAACTTTTAAGACGTCTGACTGTTGACTCAAACGTCCGATTATTTAGGCTGGACTTAGTTAGTTCTGTCTAATGAAATCAGATGTCCAAACCTTAGTCCAGACATCTTAGGAGACGTCTGATGCCTTTGCCAAACATCCAATTAGTGGACCCTTGGCTTCCTTAGCAAACGTTGAGGAAATGACCATTAGCCTCGTATCAGACGTCCGTAGAGGACCCCAAACGTCTGATACATGACCATTTTGCCTCGACTGACCCAAAATCTTCCTTCAGAGATTTTATAGCTGTTAGACTCGTTGGAAATCCATTTCCAGAGAACAAATAGGTTTCCCGACATCCAGACCTTGTGCCAGACATCCTGTTTGTCGTCTGATGGACTTTCACTAGAACCTTGTGTAGGTCTGATTCAAGTCAGGAAGGAAACCCGCCTAAAATCAGACGTTTGACTTAGTTCCCAAACGTCTTAAATGGGTTTTCCAGACGTCTGATGCCAGGACCAGACATCTGATGACCCTGTCAGAATCATGATTAATTCTGACTATGGCCTGATTCTCTTTGGCTTTACACCCAACGGCTATGGAAGCCTTCCAAGGCCTTCTAAAGCCTTCCTAGGGCCTCTATAAATAGAGGGGGACCCCTTAGCTTGTAAAAACACACCAAGACATACTAAGCAAACCACTTTCCACATCTTTTGTGTCCAAGAGAAGTAGTTGAAGCTCTAGCTCTCCAAGCATCTGTTTCATATCTAGAGAGCTTCATCCCTTTGCGCACCCACTCTCCCTCTGCGATTACGAGAGCAACAAAGCGCCGCCGCATGGTTCATGCACCTGCGTTGTCACTTCGATGCACTTCCACCAAAGGAAAGTTTCCTAACTCCTATAGAAGCTAGGATTAAATATTTGAGGCTCTATAGGATTGTTGTACTTTATATTGTCTTTGGTTGGGTATTCACTTTGTGAATTTCTGTCTCCTTCACGAGACAAATTCCTTCTTGTAAAGAGAAAGGGTGTTGAGGTACACTACCCTCAATCTAAGTAGTGTGATTGTAATTGAGGTTCAGTCACCCTCGTTTAAGTGACTGGGTTTAGTGGATTTGATCGACTAGGTCGATCAAATCCTAACTCAAGAGGGTTAGGTGGTGGTTTTCACCCGGTTTGGGTTTCCACCTAAAAATATTTATGCCTATTGTGTGATTGGTTAATTTTGTGAGATTGTCTATTTTAATTCCGCACTTTATATTACGTCATGCATATCTCACCCCCTCCAACCAGGGAATTACAGAGCTTATTGATTGCAATCTATTTCGTGTGATTCAAGTTGCCTGCTCTTCATTTTTATATATTGAAACCAGTATGTCAGTACCAGAAAATATTAAAGATTTAACTATCAATGCATTTTCCGTAAACAGCCACCACATAACTAGAATTGTGCGTACCGAAACTCATACCTTCACCTTCGTCATCTATCTAACACATGCGCACGTAATCAGAGTTCACAATGAAAATGGCAAAACTTTAATCCAACGATTGGAAACTAGCGTGCGATTTTAAACAACTAGAGCGGTAAAAGATTGATTTTAGATTTGCATAACGCCTCTCAGAGACGAACGGTCGGGACTCAAGTCTCGTTATCTTTATATAAATATTTTTTGTTTGATCATATTACGCACTATACTACGACACATTTTCCTATCAAAATGCTCTTTACGAGCCACAACAATAACTAATGGAGGCCTCAAGGATGGTCTTAAGGACCTCCTACCAAACATGCACTGATGGATTGAATGAGAATAGAATGTGATGGACCCAATCAAGACACCCAAAAAATTTTGGATGACTACAGAGGTTCGAGGCGGATGATACCCCTTAGTCAAAAAGCCGTCCACCTGTGAATTACCTGGGCAGCCAGAGAGGGAGAGTCCTGTGAAGACCCCTACACGGTAGAGCATCCATGCGGGTTACAGGGTTTCCCCGACCCGACCTCTCTTGTCACTGATGTTCTAAGTAGACCAGAATGGGGACTTGACCTCTTAAGTTTACCAGTTTTAATTAAGAGAAAGAGTGCTTAGGATTTCACTTAAACTTTTAAGATTTATTGAGTGCAAAAAGTGACCTAATTTAAAGTTTGGTTGACCCAAAAAAGGTGGGTCAACTTCACCTGTATTGTCCTTTGAGAAGTTTTAGGTCCCTCTTTTAGGATTCAAGTGAGATTAAGAGCCTGATTTTAGGGTTTGCTTGAATAAATCAATTCAAGAAAGGCTTAGGCACACATTGTTTGGGAAAGATCTGTTCTTGATTGTGTGTGTCTCTAAAAACCCTAACTTGGAATCCTTACTTGGCTCTTGTTTTGGTCCAATTTTATTTTGTCAAATGTGATATCTAGGGCTCAAACAAGAATGTGATAGCCCTAGTTACCTTAAGTGGGTGCACAAATTAGGTTTTGTTGTTTAAATCAAATCAAGAACTTGATGAATTATCTAAGAATGGAAAGCAAGTAGCCATAATTGATTTTTTTAATTTTAACCTTTTCAGAAATAGGGGCTTATGAGAGAAGCGATAGAGCTTACCTGCCCCTGGTGTGTTTGATGTGTGGCTGAACTTTCTTCAATGAATCCCTCCTAAAACAACAAAGAGATAAAGCAAGTTAGTACCAAATCAGGAATTGCAATCAAGAGTTCTAAATTGCCCATTGCTCCCCGGCAATGGCACCAAAATGTTTGTCGCGGCAAAATCGAGTTTAAAATGAAGAGTTCTAATATAGTTGAAATCTCTTTGAAAATAAATACAATTTTTATTACTTGAAAAAGTTTCCGAGGTCGAACACAGAGAGCAATATGGAATTTAGAAATCAAGATCACAATTTAACTTATAAAGTATTGTAATAAGAATGCCAAGTATCAATGTGCCAAAAGATGGGAGTAAAATGGTGGTTTAAATCACCATATACTCCTTACAATATTAACTAAGGAACTCAATATATATGTATGAAATAAAAGCTCAAATCTGTCATCTGATTTGGAAATCAGACGACTTTAAGTGATTTTCTTCTTCTTCTTTTCTTCTTCCTTCTCTGCCTTTTGTCTTTCTCTTCAACTCTTCTCTTTCTCAACTATGACTTTCTCCTTCTTCTTTTTCTTCTCTCTCTGCTTTGCTCCTTCTTCTTCTACTCTTCTGCTCAGGTCTTCACCTCTTCTTTTCTTCTTCCTTCTCTGGCTTTCTTGTTCTAAATCCGGCTAAGTATCAGCCAAATTTCCCTATAGTAGAACCCTCCCCCTACCCACGCAACTCTCCTTCTCTCTTTCACTCTTAGGATCCACTCTCCCAGAGCCACGGGTAATCAGGTTACCGGATTCAGGCACGTACCCGGGTCCAAGCTCACCGGCGTGTAGTGGTGAGCAAGGAGTGCAAGTCGGGTTATCAGGTTGAACTAGGTCCGTGGGTACATGTCATGGATGAGGCCGTGTGAGCGCGTGAGAGGGACCTCACCCCGTGAACTGAGGCTAAAAGCTTATGCGACTTTTTCAATTTATTCGCCTCAGCACATTTTGCAGCCGATGATGTGGGACTATCCGCATCCCTCTTCTTCGCACGTCTACAGCAAGGGGTCTTCTCCTCAATTGCTTAAGCTCGTGAGGTAGAGGTGTCCAATTGACTACTTGGACTTGTTCGTAGGAGGCTTCCACGCAACCTGGAACTGAGACTTGAGCGTAGCAGGACCTGGAGCAAACTTCTAGCAAGCTCGAAGCTTGCTCATCAATGGCGGCAAGGTCGAGTACCTAAAAATAGTAAAATGGCCTTTCGACCATGTCAGAATGCTCAGGGAGGGTTTCCGGACAACGACGAGTGAGATGAGGATGTTGGTGTGGTGTCTCGTGGTCTGTGAGTGCATGGTGAGGTCAGACTGTGTGCATGAGAGTGGGTGTGCTTGGAGGTGCGTGTGAGTGAGTAGAGTGATAAATAAAGAGAGGGGAAATGAGAAAAGAGGTAAGGCAGATGTTTTGAGGTGGTCGGCGAGGGATTTGGTGGTTTATGGTGGTGGAATGGTCTCGTCGGAGGAGATGGCCGGAGATGGAGGAGATGAGGTCGCGGAGGGTCGTCTGTGGTTGATTTGAAGTGGAGCAGACGTGAAAATAAAGTGTAGGAGATGAGGAACTTAGCTAGGAGGTAGGTGGTCAAAGTGAGGCAGAGATGTCATTGAATGCGGTGTTGCTAACGTCGGAGACGAAGGTGGTCCCGGTGATGGAGAAATATCGACAAATAGGAAACGGGCGTCTGCTGGTATGACAAGATACGAAGAGGAATGGGAGGATAAATCTACCGCTAGTATGGTGGATGGACAACGAGAAGCAGAAAAGGTCACCGGACTTCGAGGAACCTTCGGCCGTGAAAGAGAGAGGAGTTTGAGCGAGATCTTGGCCGATTTCGAGCGTGAGGAGTTCGGGAAGATCTGGCGATACTTTTATAGGGATACAGAGGTAAGGCAAGCTTAGAAATCAAGCTTTCCAAGCTCAGAAACCCTAGCTGGATTTGGGAGTTTTTTTGATACCCAATTCTCTCATGCATTCACATGAGAGATTGGGAAATATTTAGAGAACATGGATGGGTTCAGATTGGAGGGGATTTCTCAAGGAGTTTCCCTTCCAATTTTGGAAGGGATTCGCTAAGAGATCAAGGAGAAATCTCCTGTCAAAGATCGTTGGAGTAGGTTTCTAGTGTTGTAATTATTGATGGTGTAGTTATTGATGGAGGTGGTTAGTACTGAAAATATCATGAGTGTCATTGTAGTGGATTGTATGAAATACCAACCATCATTACAACCATTATTATTTAATTAACTAATTTTTACTGGTTTTATTCCAGGTCATTTAGTGGGAGACAGTTATTGATTTACATCACTCTCTAAGTCCAAAATTATCCTTTAATTCCAAAAAGAAGTTTTGTGTCTAACAAAGAATGAATGAATGAATACTTGGTTTGATTGTTTACAAAGAATCAATAAAAATGCTTGCAAAAATTAATTATAAACAAGCACCAAACACTTCATCACTATACTTTAAACTATCTCTTTATAAGTTATATTGCTAATACTTACATAAAAATACACTACCAACTAAGATTACATAGCATACTAATTTAACTTACTATGTTGACTCCTACAGTAACACATATAATAGCTATAGTGACAGACACAAACGTCGCTGGACCCCAGAAAAAGCTATATAAAAACTAAGAGGGAAACTAGGGTTTGTAGCGACGGTTATAGCGACATCTTATTCTGTTAGTAAAGGTACGAAGTTATTTACATAAAAGTAAATGGTTGTACTACGTATATATATATAGATATTATAATCCTTTGTATCGGTATTCTCACTCTCTCTTTCTTCACCATACGTATTTACACCTTCACTCTCTTTCCACACTACTCATCTGTCATTCTTCTTCTTCTTAGTCTTATTCTGCATTATAAGTCTTTGCAACACTACGGCATAATAGGTGATTAACTGCTGTCATTACCCTTTTAATTAATCAAAAATTTACTTAATTTGCGGGCACACTTTTCGAGGGATACACAGCACCCAAAGGGTGGGACCAGACCTCTACTAAGCGCGCCCTAATTTGTCATTAGGCCACTTAATTATGTATTACCAAGCTCAGATCATAGGGCCTCTCAGCCCGCGCACACACACACCCTCGGGCCCCCGGCCCTAAATGCTCATACTCATGGTCATGCTCAGATATAAGGTTCGGTTGTTTCGGGCACCCAGAGCCCATGACGACTGCGCCTTATACTAACAAAAACAATATATACTACAGTGCACGATCTTCAGCACACGATGTGGCGCTATTCGTGCACTGCATCTGCGCTGAAATTGAGTTGCGGCTGCACGACAAAAGGGATTTTGGTCCTCAATTCGAGCGCCATAATTTATTTTAAAATAAAAATAGAATATGGGAAAATAAAGTATTTGTATAATACTACACAATTGTACACTTGATTTGAAATTTTAACTATATTTACTATATAAATAAATTAATTAAAGTATATAGTTTATACGTACAGATTTTGATATTTAATTTTTTAATTGCGTATAAATTAATTATTATATGGCCTAATTGACCTTATACAAAGTTAGTATACATGTATAATTATTTTATAGACATTTTTATTGTATTTTACATATTTGATTTCCATTCTATTTACATTTAAATATCATATTTTGAACTATTTTATTTATAAATTAAGTTTAAATAATATAATAAGATATAAATACACTTCAATTA
The DNA here is from genome assembly GCA_037157565.1 of Thalassia testudinum. Classification (NCBI taxonomy): domain Eukaryota; kingdom Viridiplantae; phylum Streptophyta; class Magnoliopsida; order Alismatales; family Hydrocharitaceae; genus Thalassia; species Thalassia testudinum. The sequence continues at coordinate 5,793,594 of JAZHRO010000080.1, forward strand.
GCTTAAATTACTTAAAGTACATTAATCTAAATATACAGAATCAGTTAACTTAATTCTAACTCTAAATTACTAATTCATCTAATTTAAGTTAATTTAATTAATAAATAGTTGTATAATTAAGATATATACAATATAATCTAACTTAAATACCCAATTTACAGCATACAATATATACATAAGTTATTTGTACAGTTTATATACATATGTTACTTATTTACATATATAACTTAGTATAAAGCTGATATTTACAAGAATATACTTCATATACAAGGTACTTTTTAGGTATTTTTGGAGTTTTTCACTTTTTATGATTTTTATACATGTTATAGAAATAAGAGATGAGAAGAAAAGAATTAGATGAAGAGAAAGAGATGTTTTTGACGTTTTTAGGTGTAACCTCTATTATTAAGTTTTATGGAATACAGATCCGTCGACTGGCAAATTATACTAAGTTGGGGGTTCTGCATACCATGCAACTTGGTATGTAATTAGAAAACGCTCTGATCTTCAATCAGACAGTTTTATTTTATTTTTTTTAGAATTTTTTACTAATTTTTATTGAATTTCCAATCTCATCCATCCTAAGCCTTTCAAAAGATTTCTAAGGAGTCCTAAAGGGTTAGGATGGATCTTAAAGAGATCTAAAAAGGCATTGACTGCCTTAACTACAATTAGTATGAACTCTGAAAGGAATTTTACCCATTTTAGCACATTCTTCAGTTTATATCTCATTTAGTTCATGTGCTTGGACAGTTAGACTGAAAATTAACTAGCTGACAAATGCTTAGAAGAAAGATAACAAGCATTCAAAGGATTGAAATTCAATTACTATACAGGAAAGCTTGTATACAAGGAATACAGTTTGACTACATGTCAGCTATCTTTAGACAATATTCTACAGGGTTTTTAGATCAGAAATTTCTGCTACACATTAAGACAATAGAATAGTAGCAGCAAGGACTCTAAACACCAACCCTACAGCAAGCCAGACCTAATTCCAGACGGCTTAACTGCTGCTGCAGTTAGTCCATCTAGAATCAAATCAGGTTTGTAGAAAGAAGGGAAATGTAGCTGCAATTGCAGCAACTTGCTGTGACTCTGGGATTAAACCACATACATCCTACCTTAGAAATTCCCTCAACCCCATCTGACAAGGGTTTCACTACTCATCAAAAACACTCAATATTCCAACTCAAACGCAAGAACCCTTGTCAATAAATTCTCATCAAATTAAATTAGTAGAAACACTGATCTAACTCTTCCTAATGCTATAGATAGCATGTAGAAAGAGTTAAATCAATCAACTAAAATCCACAATTCAAATCCCAGCTTCTGGAACCTTAAGGAGTATTGAGAACTCCTTAGGTTAAAAATCATCAATGCTCTTCACAAACAACAACTCATGAATACAAGATAGAACTTCAAATCACCATAGTGATTTTCCTTAGTTCTATCGTGCATTCAATGCATTAAAATCCTCATAAAAACTCAGATCATATTATGTCTCTTCTGAGATGAATTCTGACATCAGAAACATCTTAGATTCCTTGCCGATCAATGAATAAGAATCAGAATTCTTCAGTTTGTAAGATCAAAACAATCAAAACCCAATTGAGTAAAAATCTTTGAAATCTGAGTTAATTAAAAATCCAACAAACTGATCACTTTTTAGCTCAGATCAGGGGCTTTTGTGAGCAAAAATGGGGTGAATGGGAAGCCCCTAATGTGCTTTTTGACGCCAATTTCAGATCTGAGGTTAGAAACCAGTCAGATCTGAAATTAGGTCTAAATGAATGGGTGAATTGCGAGAAACAAATCGTGGAAATCAGAAGCGAATATGGAAAACATGGAGAGGGAGAAAATTCATGATCATGGACTCTGTGAAACCATCCCCTCTGATTTGGAATGATCAGAGGAGGTGAGGGGGAAATTCTGGTCTAAATCTACTGCTACAGCTACACTATCAGCACAGTGAAATTAAACACTACAAATTACTTTAATTCTACTCTAAACCTACTTAACTACAACTACAACTAATTTATAGAATGGTAAATCTATTCTAACAGGAAGAATGGGACCTATGGGTCCTTAGCCGGTGGCTAAGGAGGACGAAGGGAGGGAGATGACTCCAGGGGAGGGAAGAGTCTGCTAGTGAGGCTCCAGGGTCGTCCTCAGGTGCTACGTGGTCCTTAGCGATGAGGAGGTCGAGAAGAAGTCGGTGATTTCACAGCCGGTGGCTGTGAAATCAGAGAATTGGTGGGGAGGAGAGACTGGAGTGGACGAATGATCGCTAAGAGATGTAGGAGAGAGCGATCCCTTGCATGCGTGACCACTGAGGTGCTTAAGTAGCAAACTCAGTGGCTCAGATCACCGCGTGGGTGAGGATAATCGATGAAGCAACCGGCAGCAAGGATGAGAGGAGAGGGGCGCGCGGAGAGCCAACTCAAAAACTGACCGTCAGATGGGATCTGGGGAGAGGGGTGAGCGCATGCACTGCTTCACGTGAAGCTTCGATTCAGATCAAGTCGCAGATCAAAATCGCGAGAGAACAGATGGTCGAGATCTGCCGTGTTCTTCACGTGCTACAGTGTGTGCGAAGAGCAGCAGGTGGATCTCGAAATGTTGGAAAAATTGCAGGGAACACCCCTTCATGAAGGGGTAGAGAAATTGTGTGCAGGCCCATAAGTGACGAGAATTGTAATAGGATGGACCCTGCAGCCTTTCAAAGGGGTCCCTGCGGGTTACAAGTAGGTCCAAAAAGGATTTCTAAAGACAAGAATGTGATGCATGAAGGACCTAAGTGTAAACTCTATATTACAAGGCCTAAATGATGTCCAAATGCCTTCAAATTTTTATATGTGCTCAATTGAACATTTAAGAAATTAATTGTACTTTTGATTTGGCCTTTTAAACTTATTTATGTGTTCAATTAACGCATGAATCACCATTTGTCCTTTACCTTTAGAGTATCTCGTTTTATGACCTATTTATGCAGTTTTAACATAGAATAAAGGTTTTAGGTCTTTTTCTTTGATTCCCACACTTAACCCTTTTTATCTGTTAATTTGATGTTGTTTAACTTAGTGTCTAGCTTAACTTCAGCTTTTTAGCTATGATGTGTAGCCACTCATCATACCCTCATGCTTACGTTTTGCTAGTCTCTTAGCAAATAATTCATTAAAGTGCATAGTAATTTGAGTATCAGCAAGGCAAGTGTGAAGAGATATCTTTTTCTTCTTTCAATTTTTTCAAAGCCCTAAGTGTTTGAAGATGATCTTCAAGCTGAAAGATTTTTCCAATAAACCAACTATGTTTATGTTTGGACATTGTGAGAACCTTATTACTGAGGATAACCTGCCAGAACTCAAGACTTAAATGACATAGACCATCTCTCAACCAACAAGGACTCTTGATATTTAAACCTTAAGTCGAATTCCAGGACTCAGGGGGTTTTACAGAGACTCAGGATGCTATGAGGTTATGGCTGTGCTTTGTGATAAGTCAGGACTAACCAAGTGAATTCTAAAACTCAATCCTGGGGTTTCACCTCTTTTTAAGTCCAAGTTGGTCCTAACTTCAGCTCATGTTTTCGAATGACTCTCAAGAATTAACGAGTATTCAAACCCATTTCTTATTATGTTTGTGGCTCCAAGAATTTTTGGTGGAAAAACAGGGTATTTGTATTGAACCCTGAAAACATTTTTGGTGGAACTTTTGTATTTACAGACTTTAGAGAACATACTTGACTTATTTGCAAGAACTTTCTTTTTAGACTTTTCTGATTTTTTTTTTTTTTTGTCAGTATGTCTCCGGCAACTTTATTTGGTAGAGTGCACTTTATTTGGTGGGTGAACTTTTTGTGGAAAGAGCTTCTCCTAGACACAAGACTAAAGACTAGGGCAAAGAGTCTACCTGCACGCACAGGTAACGACTCCACCTTCCCTAATGAACACTAGGGTTGAATTTTAGGTTCAAGTGATTTTTCCTGACATTGCGTAATGTAAGCCAAGGTTACTTAGACTCCTAAGTCAAAGCAAACCAGCGAATCCTATACTGGTGACTCAGGTACAAGAATATGTCCTAAAGTTAGGAGAGACTGTGGTCTATCTTTGTCAAAGCTCAGAGTGTATTAAGCCCAAGCTTGAATCAAGCTATAATGGCCCGGCAAGTCAAACCAGTAAAGGTTGAATGTCCATAAACACTTATTCTATTTTTGTTCTCAGCTAGAAGATCATAGTTAAACACTTATTTTTCATCTTTGACAACTTTTTCTCCCTCTCTCCTTAAAATTAATGTCCTCCCTTGACAATAGAGTGCATGTCCCTTCTACATTTAATCCTTTTATAGGCCATGGGGTGGGGTTTCAAGCTTGGTAAGCTTGCCAAAGTAGGACACCTAGATCTCTCATGCGTTCACATGGGAGGTTGGGAAAGAATTGGAGCCCACAAATAGGTTCAAATTGTAGAGAAATCTCTTAGGAATCTTCCTACCAAATTTGGAAGAGATTGAGCGTGAAATCAGGGAGAAAACTATGATTGAAGGTCGTCGGAGTTGTACGAATAGGACATGGTGGCGGCGGGGACCTTTTTGTGAAGAAGACAACAAAGATAGGGGGTATTTGCAAGGAATTTCAAAAGCTAAGCGGTTGTGTGAGAGAAAAAGAGTCAGACTGGTCCATATTGCAAACTTGGTCAAGACAATCTCTGATTAGGCCCAAATTTTGATACAAACCTAATTTGGACCTAAGAAATCAAATGGTGAAGCCAGATTTTGGTTTTTACCTGGTTTATATGGGTAATTTATGCAAAAACCTAAATTAGTTTAATAGTCTGTCTGAGAGACTATTTTAGGTCAAAATGGGTTCAGATAGTCAAATCAAAGATGCCAAACCGTAAAGAATATTTTTCTATAATTTTTAGAGGGTTTATATGAATTTTATACTGACCAAAACCTCAGTTAATTAAATAAGTCTATTTTTAGGATTTTAGATATCCATTAATTCTTGAAATGTGTGAAAAACCATTTCTGTCTATATGGACCCACTTATTAGACTTAAATGCATATTTGACCATTAGTAACCACTGAAAAACCCTGTGGTTATTTTGTATTTGTGATAAGATGGAAAAATTGTAGAAATAACCTCATTTTCATCTTTTCTTCTCAAAACAATTAATCTTGCCCAAAAGACCTTCTGACTGATATATAGGAGCTTTTGTTGACTTTATTAGATCAAATTGAACTAGTTATGGCTCATGATGGTGTTCCCATCAGCGACGATATGCCATTTCCCCATTGTTTGTATGGCTTGTGGTGCCATGGCCATAAACGGGATTCCTGTATGGCAAGTAGAGGGCAAGCGAGAGGAAGGGCCTCCATGCGCACCAAAGAAACAAACACTGTGGGTACGCCACCACCACCACCGCCTCCACCTACTTATGGGGGGCACACTGTGGATGTCGAAATCCCTATGACAGAAGACATTAGGATGGCAGAGCTTGTGCTAAGAGGGGCTCTAGTCGGAGAGGTGATAATAGGCAATCCACCCGTGAATAAGATCCATCAACTGGTAAGATCACTAGCCCTATCTTCTGATGGTTGGAAGATCGCATCTCTCTCCCCTACGTGGTTTGTTCTTTTTGGTTTGGGGATGATGGATGTTGAACGTTTGCGATTTTGATCGAGTGCTTTTGAAGGCCTGATGGTGATATGGAGGTTAGTCTCCCCCTTTGACGGGTCTTTTCTTAAGCGGCCGCCCCAGAGGGTAGGGTCCAGATTGGGGAGGCTGAAGATTAGAGGCCTACCTTTGCATTTAAGATCAAAGGAGGTGGTGACGTCCATGATAGCAGGATTCGCAACGCTAGCTGAAGATGCTGAGGTCGGACTGAGGGAGGGTGATGGTCGCGTGTTGAATGTGTTGGTGGATGTCTTCAAGGCAGGGTGTTTGTACGCTTTTGTGATCGAGTTTTAAAGATAACACATTGTAATATAGCCGACAAAGCGTTCAAACAAATAGAGAATTTTATTACTCGAAAAACTAGAGTATCCGAGGTCGAACACAGGGAGCAATCTCAGTACTTTTAAAACTAAGGAATACAACTTTTAGATGAAGAACAATTGATTCAAAGGGAGAGAGTTATAAAAAGAATTGCTAAAAGATAACAGGATTAGACGTCTGATTTCTATATCAGACGTCTTAAATGCAACTATTCTTCTTCCTATTTTGATTCTATCTTGGCCTTCTCTGATTTTTGCTTTCTCTTCTCTCTTCTACCTTCTTCTTCGTAGGCTCTTCTTCTTTTCTTCTGATCTACAGGTCTTCTTCTTCCTTGAACTTCTTTCTCTTCTTTTCTCTTTCCTGCGAAGGCTTCTTCTTCCTTGGTCTTCTTCCTGCCTTTGCTTCTTTTCTCTTCTGTCTTCTTCTTCTTTTCGTCTGCAGTCCTCCTTTCTTCCTTCTCTTCTCTTCTTTGCTCAGCCTCTTCTTCTTCTTCTTCTCTTCTTCTTCCTTGCAGCTAAGTCTCTTTTCTTCAACGCCCGGCCTGCCTGCACAAGAGAGCAAAACCTACCCCTTTCCCTCTACCCGCATGTCTCTCTCTCTCTGAAATTCACTCAAGGACGCTCTCCCAGAGCCACGGGTAATCGAGTCGGATTTCGCACCCGGGACCAAGCGCATCGGCAGGTGGGTGATGCGCGAGGTGTGCTCAGAATGGGTCGGGTCGGAGCCCACCAGATCCACAAGGTGAAACCGCAGACGAGGCGAGAGTGGGATAAGGTGAGGGACCTCACCCCTATGCGTTCGAAGGCAACGGGGTAATATCACAGAAATAATTTAAAGTATACCTGCACTTCGCATTTCGCCGATGTGGGACTATTGGCTCTACCTCGCTCCCACGCGTGCCTGCAGAAGATTCTTCTTCGATTGCCAAGGCTACGGACATCGCTGCGCTATTTGCTGGACCATATGTCTTCGCACTGACTGCCCGAGTCCACTGCGCCTAAGGCCTGGAGCTGCTGAAGCCTGGAGCTGATGGAACCTGGAGCTGTTCCACCCGTCAATGGCGGTAGGGGCTACAAGAATGTCAAACACAGAACAAGCCTCTCAGCTTAATCAGACCAGCTGGGGACCTTCGCCGTGGCACGGCGAAGGTGGTGCACGGTGCTGCAGGTCGTGGGACGGACTAGGCGTGCGTGCCTAGGTCGACCTGTGACCTGAAGTGTGGGGTTGTTCGGGGGGCTGTGGTGGAGGCATAGAGGGATGGTGGATGGGCGGAGATTGTTCCTTGTGGTGAGGCAGAGCTTATGAGACAGTTGGCGAGCTGTGTGGAGGTGCGGAATGATGGGGGCAGCTCACCGGAGGTCGGACTATTACGTGGAAGATGAGGGTGGTCGAGCAATGTCAGGGGGCAATTAAATGAAATAAAAGGGGGAAAAGAGAGAGGGGAAGATGGAGAAGGTATCTGGAGTGTTCTGGAAGGGAGGGAGGTAGGGGAGTAGACAGCGCGTAGCTACCGTCATCAGAGAAGAAGAACCCTGAGGGAGGGAGCGGCAACGAGGATGAGGTTAGGGGCACGCACGCTTGGTATGGCGCAACGCAGGAGGAAGAGGCGGAGTTGACTCTGCTGCTGGTATGGCAGCAAAGCGACGGGAAGGAGGGGAGGAGGTCGCCGGAGCTTGCGGGTTTCTTGGCCGGAGATGGAAGAGAGGAAAATTTGGGGGAATCTCTGCCAAAACAAGTCTGAAGATCTGCGGCCGAGTCTGGGGATAGTTTTATAGGTGTTGGTCGAACTTTCTAGTGCATGGAGGGCACGCAATCACCTCCGCCGGCTCGCCGGAGAAGGAAAGAGGGTGGATACCCAAATCCCTCATGCGTTCGCACGAGAGATTGGGTTCACACCATAGATCGTGATTGGCCTTAGATGGAAGGGAATTCATCAGAGAATCTCCCTTCCATTTCTGGGGGGGAATCTCTGAGGAATCAGAGAGTAATCCCTCTCTAAACCTCGCCAGAGGTCGGTTCTGCCCTAACAATGGCGGCAGGACTTGATTGCAAAGGTGGCAATGATTTTCAAAAGATAGGGGTCAAATTGTGATTTGGGTGTACTAAATTGCAAAGTAGGTCAAGATGACCTCCCCTTAGGTCCAAATTTTGTTAAAAACCTAATTTAGACCTAAGGAATCCAATGGTGAAGTTGGATTTTAGGTTTGACCACATTTGACTGGACATTTTGCGTAAAAACCCAAATTAGGTCAATTAATGAGCTAGGACCCTATTCTAGGTCAAACTAGGCTCCAAAGGCCAAATTAAATATTCTAAACCCTAGGGGATATTTTTCCATGATTTTTAGAGGGTTTACTTGATTTTTATCCTGACCGAAACCTTGTTGATTTAAGTAGGTCTGTTTTAGGGTTACCAAATGTTATTTAATTCCTAAATTGCACATGAACCCATTTCTGATTGACTCAACCCACTTTTTATCTTATTTAGACCATTTGACATATGTTTTGCCTCTAAGAAGTCCCATTTATGTACTGCAATGGTAAAATTGCAGTTTTAACCTTTAATTCATGTTTTCTTCTCAGAGCACTTATTCCTTCATTTAGGCCTTCTTCTAGGTTATGTAGGAGCTTTTATCTTCTTTATTGGGTCAAAATGAGCTAGTTATGGCTCATGATGAGGCTCTCATCATACCCCCATGCCTAGCTTTTGCTAGTCCCTTAGCAAAATTTCAAGGTTTTAACTTCCGTTCTAGACCCTGAGTGTCTGTCAACAATCATGATAAGTGCTTCTCCTTTTCTTTTGTGATTAGGTAGGGATGCTGACAATAGGCTTAGAGGTACTCAAGTACCAACCAAAATCCGGACCTGACCCGCTTTAGCCTCAGTCCTCCGCAAAGGTTTCTACGGCCCACAAAAACTAGCCTAGGGTTTGTTGGAATCCGCGGTTAAAGCACCCGTGCTTGAGACATTTTTAGCCTAAGTTCAGTTGCAGTGCATTTTTTGTAAGAGAGAGATAGAAGATTTATTTGTTTGGAGAGCTTTTCTCTCTCTTTTCTTTTTATTTCTAGCTTCGGATTAGCTTTTCAACACGGTCTGTATCGGATTCCTCGTCCCCATCATCAATCCTCAAGGGTCCTTGGCTTTCGAGATTTTGAGATAATCCCGCCCATGGCATTCCGTGGCCGAATTTAGACCCTGGCGATCGACATTTCGTGATAATGCCGCCCATGGTATCTGAACCAGCAGAGTGCTTACATGCCCCCAGTAGGATATTTAAATATCCTAAGAGACAAGCACCGAGGAGACGATATGTTGTTACGCATCTTCTAGGGGAATTTCCCATCTCTCCGCGCTGGGAACTCGTCCAAATCAACTTGTGTTGATTGGCCGCTCCTAATCTAGGTGACTTTTTCATAACATTAAACGCTTTTGCGTGATTTTGATATTTATGCGCACTGAACCAGACTGTGTGTGAATTTGGGGTGCTTAGGTTACCGAATCCCGCAAATCGGAGGTCAGTTAACGGTGATGAATACTTCATAAGCCTTAGACCTAATACTCAAGCTTCGCATTTTCCTCAACCTCTTGAGGATTATCCAGATTTTAACAGATACGTGAATTTTTAAGCTAACAAATCTAGCCCAAGAGGCCTAAGACCAGCGTTCCCGCTAATCTCTTGTTATGTCTCCTTAGCACTTTTTCTTTTTCTTGATTTGGTCTAGAACTTCAGTTAACCCCTTAATCTTTTACTAATGACTATTTCTTTTCATTTTCATTTTGTGCTCCTTTTTGTCATTTTACTCTTTTCCTCTTCTCATTTGTATGACCCTGAATTGTTCCTCCCCTCCTTCAAGTCTTTTTTTTTTTTTTGAAACCCTTTCTTGATATGAATTTTCCTGACATTTTGCACTTTCATACCCCCCCATGCCTAGGATTTGCAATGTCCCCATTGTAAATTAGGTGGGTTCGATTTCAACTTAGTTCATGCATTAGGACAGGTGTGTGGTGAGTGAATGGGTCGAAGTGACTTGTTGTGAACAATTTCTAATCTCAGGTAGGGATACCTGAGGTGAAGTCGGCTGTTCTAATGGATGAACCCTAAAGTGCAATATGAATTCCGCATAGAGAGATGTCAGAAAAGGTTTCGGGTTTTTCAAAGAATGATGGGTTGCCTCCCGTTAAGCACTAAGTTTACGCCATCGGCTGGGCGCAACGAGCTCAAGAAGAATGGAGGGTAAAGGATGACTCAGCCAAATCTATATCGGTCATGTTAATGAACGGCTTGAGTCTCTGACCATTCACGACAAAGGGTTCAGAATCGTGGCTGAGTGGGCTGATTTCAATGGCTCCATTTCCGAAGATTTGTCGGACTAGGTAGGGTCCGACCCACTTAGATCTTAGCTTTCCTGGGAATAATTTGAGTCGGGCATCAAAGAGTAAAACCTTTTGACCAGGATGAAAGGCCTTTCTAGAAATGTGTTTGTCGTGAAAAGCTTTAACCCGTTCTTTATAAATTCACGAGTTCTCATATGCGTCGTGGCGTAATTCATCGATCTCACTCATTTGAAGTCTTCTATGGGTTCCAGTCTTAGAAAGATCCAGATTACAGGTCCGCACTGCCCAATAGGCTTTATGCTCCAACTCGACGGGGAGGTGACATGCCTTCCTATACACTAGTCTGAAGGGAGACATTCCTAATTGGGTCTTGTGGGCGGTCCTATAGGCCCACAATGCTTTCGGAAGCCGAGAAGACCAATCTTTTCTATCAGGTCGAACAGTAACCTGAAGGATCTTCTTGATCTCTCAGTTAGATAGCTCAGCTAGACCATTAGTTTGGGGGTGGTAAGGAGTAGAGATTCGGTGTGACACCCTGTATTTGGTCATCAGTGACCTGAACTGAGCGTTTGTAAAATGGGTCCCCCTGTCGGAAATTATAGCACGCGGAATCCCGAACCTTGAGAAAATATTTTGATGAAGGAATTTTATGACAACTTTGTGATTGTTGGTTCAGGTCGGAATGGCTTCTATCCACTTGGAAACATAGTCAACTGCGAGTAAGATGCATTCGAAGCCATCCGAGATCGGGAAGGGTCCCATGAAATCAATCCCCCAAATATCAAAAATTTCACATACCAAGATCGGCTGTAGAGGCATCATGTCTCGATGGCTCATGTTGCCCAGAGTCTGGCAACAAGAACATGCCTTACAGTGATCGTATGCATCCTTGAAAATTGTGGGCCAGTAAAAGCCACACTGGAGGACTTTTGATGTGGTTTTATGTCCTAAGAAATGTCCACCGCATGCCTGGTCATGACAGAATGAGAGTATGTCTTTGATTTCCACTTCCGCGATGCATCGTCAAATTATCTGATCAGCACCAATGCGGAATAGATACGGGTCTTCCCATAGGTAATACTTGGCATCGGAACGCAATTTGTCCTTTTTGGCCTTCGGCCAATTGGGCGGAATCTGATGTGATGCCAGGTAATTAACTATATCATCGAACCATGGAAGACTTGTACTGATAGTCAGGAGGTGCTCATTAGAAAAATGTTCTGTGATAGGTCCGGAAGGATCAATTATTTTAGAAGGAAGGCGGGACAAGTGATCAGCTACCACATTTTACTTTCTCGCCTTGTCGCAAATCTCAAGGTCAAATTCTTGCAACAGTAAGATCCATCGGATTAATCGAGGTTTCACGTCCTTCTTTGCAAGGAGATGCCTCACAGCTGTGTGATCCGAGTATATGATAACACGGGAACCCAGAAGGTATGATCTAAATTTTTCTAGGGCAAATACTACGGCCAACAGCTCTTTCTCAGTAACTGTATAGTTACGCTGAGCCTCATCCAGTGTTTTGCTGGCGTAGTAAATGACCACAGGTTTCCCGTCAATTTTCTGCCCTGAAATCGCTCCTACAGTAAAGTCAGATGCATCGCACATGATCTCAAAGGGTTGAGACCAATCAGGGGACTGTAGGATTAGGGCTTGGGTGACTCGGTCACGTAGGACCTCAAATGCATGAATGCATTCCTTGGAAATTTTGAAAGGCACATCCTTGGAGAGAAGATTGGTCAGGGGGTGCACAATTTTGGAGAAATCAGGGATAAATCGACGGTAGAAACCGACGTGCCCCAAAAAAGATCGGATGTCCTTAATCGAGCTAGGCATAGGGAGCTTGGAAATCAGGTTAACCTTAGCTCGATCCACTTGGATGCCTTTCTCCGAGATTAAATGTCCCAGGACAATTCCCTCAGGCACCATGAAATGGCTCTTTTCCCAGGAAAAAACCAAATTCACCTCGATGCACCGCCTGAGTATTTGGACCAAGTGTTGGAGGCAATCATCAAATGATTCTCCAAAAAATGAAAAGTCATCCATGAAGACTTCCAGATAATCACCTACCATATCTGAGAATATGGCAAGCATGCACCGCTGAAAAGTTGCAGGTGCATTGCAGAGACCGAATGGCATCCTTCGAAATGCGTACGTCCCGAAGGGGCAGGTGAATGTGGTCTTTTCTTGGTCCTCTGGATGGATTGCCACCTGGTTGTAACCGGAGTACCCGTCAAGAAAGCAGAAGAACCTATTTCCCGCTAGTTTTTCGAGGATCTAATCAATAAACGGTAGTGGGAAATGATCCTTCTTCGTGGAGGAATTTAGTCTTCTGTAATCAATGCAGACTCTCCACGAGTTAGCTATTCGGGTCGGAATGACTTCTCCGATTTCAGTCGTGATGTTGGTAAGTCCTGCCTTTTTAGGCACCACTTGTATTGGACTCACCCAACGACTGTCGGAGATCGGGTAGATGATCCCTGCATCTAACCACTTTATGATCTCCTTTTTCACGACCTCCTGTAGGTTAGGGTTTAGGTGTCTTTGCATTTCTCTTGAAGGTCGTGGGCCTTCTTCTGTGTAGATTCGATGTGTGCAGTATGAAGGGCTTATACCAGTCAAATCATCAAGAGTCCATCCAATGGCTCTACGATGTTGCTGGAGAATAGAAATCAAACGGAGTTCCTGGTCAGGTGTGAGTCGAGAGTTGATAATCATAGGAAACGTCTGATTCGAATCCAAAAAGACGTACTTTAAATGTTCGGGAAGGGGCTTGAGTTCCATGACAGGATTTTCAGCAGCAGCGGGCGGTTCGGGGTTTGTATCAGGAACAAGGGTAGGAGTCATAGGTGTGTCTAGATCATGTTCGCACTCCTCTGTTAGCGGGTTTTGATTCTCTAGTGGTTGATCAGGGATAATTAGGTTGTCCTCTATATGCAATTCATCAACCACGACTCTGATATCACATATTTCCTCTATAACCCCACAATTAATCCCTTGTTGGGCCTTAAAAATGTCAATCTTCAGGTTTTGATTTCCAAATTTTAATCTGGCCCTCTTGGCAGTTTATGTTGGCCCTAGCAGTGGCCAAAAAGGGTCTCCCTAATATGATTGGTGTGTCCCTTGGGTTCTTAGGTGCATCCATGTCCAGTACTATGAAGTCCACTGGGAAATAGAAATCTCGTACCTAACAATGACATCCTCGAGTATTCCTCTAGGTGACTTGATGGATCGATCGGCTAACTGCAATGTCACCTAAGTGGGTTTAAGTTCAGATTCTTCAAGGTGGTCAAGGAGGGATGTAGGTATTAAATTTATGGAGGCACCTAGGTTTAGTAAGGCTCTATCAAATTGGGTTTCAACAATTTTACAAGAAATCAAGGGAGTTCCTCGGTCTTTAGCCTTGGGTGGGAGTTTGCTCAAGATGACAGAGCTGGCTTGCTCTGACAGTATGATTGGATTCCCATCCTTGGTTCGCGGCTTACGTTTAGGGGTACATATGTCTTTCAAGAATCTTGCGTAAGCTGGTATGTGGCGAATTGCATCCATCAATGGGATGTTTATCTGGACCTGTTCAAAGAGTTGACCAGATCCTCCTCGGGAGCCACGGGTTTAGTTATCCTTTTTCCTTTGGTTAAGGCCTCAGGAAATGGGATCCTAGTTGGTTCCTCTAGGATAGGTCCAGGTTCTTGATCTGGGACAGTGGTATCTTGGATAACTATCCTAGGGTCTTGGCTATTGTCAGGCTTGGAGTGGTTTGGATAATGTGGATTTTGGGTTGTTTTACTACTACGTGTTGTTACAGAGTTTAATCCGGCCTGATTCTAGTTTGGGTTTGGTAGGAGGGGTGGCTGCTGCTGAAATCCCGCATAAGATGTTGAAGCTTCCATCCCGTCTGGCGATGGAGCAGTAGGGGCCTGATAAATCACATGTGCTTGGCCTGAATTTGGATTCATAACACGCTTTTGGGTTAGCACGTTATTTGGGTTAGGCAGAGGTTGCGAAGGAAGGGTGCCAGGTTGACGGGAATTTACCATCTAGGCCAGTTGGTTGCGAACCTCTGTGATCTCGTCCTTGTGCTGTTTTTGCATTGCCATATTTTTCTTTTGAATGTCAGCCAGTGTTTGAAGGATAAGAGTCAGTTGATCCTGGTTTTGCCTGGATTGGTAGGTGGGATTGGGCCGAGGCTGAGGCGGCTGATATGGACGAGGGGCTTGTGGATGGGGTTGATATGGTGGTCTTTGAGAATTTCCCACCCACTGAAAGTTAGGATGATTTCGCCATCCAGGGTTGTAGGTATTGGAGAATGGGTCATTCTGGATGACGTTGAGGTCCTCGCAGTTCTGAGGAACCTCAGGAAAGTCAGAATACGAGGGTTCAGAGTTCCCCCAACTCGAGTAGAATGGATCGGAGGTCACTCCGGTCCGAGAGGCAGACAGGGGTGGATATGGGTCCATCCCCTTGGCAGATTGGTGATAGATGTTTTGCACAGTTTCCCTTGCCAGAGGTGGTCGTGCAAAAGAGTTTTGTGCAGAGGTGGCTTGCTGCAAATGCCGAGTTAGCTCGTCCACCTTCTTTTCTATGATAGAAACCTTGTCCAACCGACTGGCCATCAGTTCCAAGTCGACAGAATTGGACAGGTCCTGCATCTCATGTGTCCCTCTCAAATTCGTCGATGCGCGGGCATTCGTCCTGTCGAATAAGCCCATGGAGTCATTATTTATGGAGTTCTCGCACATATTTTCGAGAATCTCCCACACCGTGTCCTCATGTTGACCCATGATGTTTCCTCCGCACGTTGCATTGATGAATAAACGAATATCTTCACGGAGTCCCTGGTAAAAAGACTGGACTTGTTCCCACTTAGGAACTCCGTGATGGGGGCACTTTCGCATGAGATATAAGAATCGATCCCATGCTTCATGAAGAGGTTCTCCCAGTTGTTGAGTGAAATGAGTGATCTGGTGGCGCAAGGCATTCGTCCAGCCAACGGGGAGGAATTTTTTTCAAAAATTCAGACTGCAGTTCCTCCCATGTGTTGATCGGACTGGTCTGAGTTTGATACCAGTGTGCGGCCTTGTCCAAAAGGGAGAACGAAAACATTTTCATGAGTAGGATATCCCAGTTTTGCACATATGACCCGAAGGTCTGGGCCAGATGCTTGAGTTGTTTAATGTGTTGGAATGGATCCTCAGAGTTAAGCCCATGAAACTTCAGTATGGCATGAATCATATTGGGCTTCAGTTCAGAATCAGGTCCTCCAATCGGGATTCATACTCGAGGTTCGATCGACACCACAACGGGATTATAGTGAACTCTCATCATAGGTCGCTGCAGTGGGTTTACAAAGTTCTGAAAGAGATCATTAAGGCGTTGAAGTTGGTGTTCAAGGTTATTCTCCTCTTCAATGGGTTGTGCCATGATGGAAGAAGGAGAACTAGGGTTTGAATTAGATGAAAGATTTATGTGGAGGGGTTGCTGCACAAACAAGGGCGTCGAGGCTTGGCCTCGACGAGAGTGAATTTCTAAAGGAGGTCTTAAGGGTGGCCTTAAGGACCTCCTACCGAACATGCACCAAAGGATGTGATGAGATTAGAAGGTGCTGGACCCAATCAAGACACCCAAAAATTGTTGGGTGACTATAGAGGTTCGGGGCGGATGGACCCCTTGTCAGAAAGGTCGTCCACTTGAGAAATACCTGGGCAGCCAGAGAGGGAGAGTCCCGCAAAGACCCCTACACGGTAGAGCGTCCCCACGAGTTACAGGGTTTCCCCCACCCGACCTCTCTTGTCACTGTAGTTCCAGGTAGACCAGAATGGGGACCTTGACCTCTTAAGTCTACCTTTTTTACTTTAAGATCAAGGTGCTTAATGTTCCACTTGAACTTTTAAGTATTTTGAGTGAAAAAGTGACCTAATTTTAAGGTTGGTTGACCCAAGGGATCAACTTCACCTTTGTTCCTTTAAGAGCTTTTAGGTCCTTTTCTTTTTAAGGTTCGAATGGATTAAAAGCCTGATTTGCTTAGGGTTCTTCTTGTATAGATCTTTTCAAACAAGGTTTAGGCACACCTCTTTTTGGAAAAATTTATTTCTTTGTTTAAGAGAAGATGTGTCTCTAAAAACCCTAGCTTTGCAATCCTTAAATTGGCTCTAGTGGATCCAATTTAGTTGCCTCAGAATTTAGCACCTAGGGCTCAATCAAGAAAGTTTTAGCCCTAGTTACCTTAGTTGGATGAGCAGATAAAAATGTGTTGAAATGAAAATCAGGCAACTTGATGAGTTACTAAATATGAAACAGGTAGCCCTAAGTTGATTGTTCTCTTTTTTTTTCTTTTCAGATTTTGAGAGAGTTAAGAGGGAGGGCTTATGGAAATTACCTGTTCCTTGGAGTGTCTGTTGTGCAGCTTCTCTTCTTTCCTTTTTGCTTTCCCTGTTTTGAGCACAACAAAAGAGAGGAGTTAGGTCAAATATTGGATCAAAAAGTTGTAATCAAAAGCTTTAAAAGTGCTCGTTGCTTCCCGGCAATGGCGCCAAAATGTTTGTACGCTTTTGTGGTCGGGTTTTAAAGATAACACGTTGTAATATAGTCGACAAAGCGTTCAAACAAATAGAGAATTTTATTACTCGAAAAACTAGAGTATCCGAGGTCGAACACAAGGAGCAATCTCAGTACTTTTAAAACTAAGGAATACAACTTTTAAATGAAGAACAATTGGTTCAAAGGGAGAGAGTTATAAAAAGAATTGCTAAAAGATAACAGGATTAGACGTCTGATTTTTATATCAGACTTCTTAAATGCAACTATTCTTCTTCCTGTTTTGATTCTGTCTTGGCCTTCTCTGATTTTTGCTTTCTCTTCTCTCTTCTGCCTTCTTCTTCGTAGGCTCTTCTTTTCTTCTGATCTACAGGTCTTCTTCTTCCTTGAACTTCTTTCTCTTCTTTTCTCTTTCCTACGAAGGCTTCTTCTTCCTTGGTCATCTTCCTGCCTTTGCTTGTTTTCTCTTCTGTCTTCTTCTTCTTTTCGTCTGCAGTCCTCCTTTCTTCCTTCTCTTCTTCGCTCAGCCTCTTCTTCTTCTTCTTCTCTTCTTCTTCCTTGCGGCTAAGTCTCTTTTCTTCAATGCTCGGCCTGCTTGCACAAGGGAGAAAAACCTACCCCTTTCCCTCTACCCGCACGTCTCTCTCTCTCTCTGAAATTCACTCAAGGATGCTTTCCCAGAGCCATGGGTAATCGGGTCGGATTTCGCACCCGGGACCAGGCGCACCGGCAGGTGGGTGATGCACGAGGTGTGCTCTGAATGGGTCGGGTCAGAGCCCACCAGATCCGCGAGGTGAAACCGCAGACGAGGCGAGCGTGGGATAAGGTGAGGGACCTCACCCCTGTGCGTTCGGAGGCAACGGGGTAATATCATAGAAACAATTTAAAGTATACCTGCGCTTCGCGTTTCCCCGATGTGGGACTATTGGCTCTGCCCTACTCCAGCGCGCCCGCAGAAGATTCTTCTTCGATTGCCAAGGCTGCGGACGTCGCTGCGCTATTTGCTAGACCAGATGTCTTCGCACTGACTGCCCGAGTCCACTGCACCTGAGGCCTAGAGCTGCTGAAGCCTGGAGCTGATGGAACCTGGAGCTGCTCCACCCGTCAATGGAGGCAGGGGCTGCAAGAATGTCAAACACAGAACATGCCTCTCAGCTTAATCAGGCCAACTGGGGACCTTCGTTGTGGCACGGCGAAGGTGGTGCATGGTGCTGCAGGTCGTGGGACGGCCTAGGCGTGAGTGCCTAGGTCGACCTGTGACAGGAAGTGTGGGGTTGTTCGGGGGGCTGTGGTGGAGGCGTAGGGGGATGGTGGATGGGCGGAGATTGTTCCTTGTGGTGAGGCGGAGCTTATGAGAAGGTTGGCGAGCCATGTGGAGGGGCGGAATGATGGGGGCGGCTCACCGGAGGTCGGTCGGTGTCGTGGAAGATGAGGGTGGTCAGGCAATGTCGGGGGGCAATTAAATGAAATAAAATGGGGAAAAGAGAGAGGGGAAGATGGAGAAGGTATCTGGAGTGTTCTGGAAGGGAGGGAGGCAAGGGAGTATACGGCGCGTAGCTGCCGTCGTCGGAGAAGAACCCTGAGGGAGGGAGCGACGACGAGGACGAGGTCAGGGGCACGCGCACTTGGTATGGCGCAATGCAGGAGGAAGAGGCGGAGTTGACTCTGCTGCTGGTATGGCAACAGAGCGACGGGAAGGAGGGGAGGAGGTCGCCGGAGCTTGCGGGTTTCTTGGATGGAGATGGAAGAGAGGAAAATTTGGGGGAATCTCCGCCAAAATAAGTCTGAAGATCTGCGGTCGGGTCTGGGGATCCTTTTATAGGTGTTGGCCGAACTTTCTAGTGCGTAGAGGGCACGCAATCACCTCCGCCAGCTCACCAGAGAAGGAAAGAGGGTGGATACACAAATCCCTCGTGCGTTCGCACGAGAGATTGGGTTCACACCAGAGATCGTGATTGGCCTTAGATGGAAGGGAATTCCTCAGAGAATCTCCCTTCCATTTCTGGGGGGGAATCTCTGAGGAATCAGAGAGTAATCCCTCTCTAAACCTCACCAGAGGTCGGTTCTGCCCTAACAATGGCGGCAGGACTTGATTGCAAAGGTGGCGAGGAAATTAGGGGGCTCTTTGCAATGATTTTCAAAAGATAGGGGTCAAATTGTGATTTGGGTGTACTAAATTGCAAAGTAGGTCAAGATGACCTCCCCTTAGGTCCAAATTTTGGTACAAACCTAATTTGGACCTAAGGAATCCAATGGTGAAGTTGGATTTTAGGTTTGACCACGTTTGACTGGACATTTTGCGTAAAAACCCAAATTAGGTCAATTAATGAGCTAGGACCCTATTCTAGGTCAAACTAGGCTCCAAAGGCCAAATTAAATATTCTAAACCCTAGGGGATATTTTTCCATGATTTTTAGAGGGTTTACTTGATTTTTATCCTGACCGAAACCTTGTTGATTTAAGTAGGTCTGTTTTAGGGTTACCAAATGTTATTTAATTCCTAAATTGCACATGAACCCATTTCTGATTGACTCAACCCACTTTTTATCTTATTTAGACCATTTGACCTATGTTTTGCCTCTGAGAAGTCCCGTTTATGCACTGCAATGGCAAAATTGCAGTTTTAACCTTTAATTCATGTTTTCTTCTCAGAGCACTTATTCCTTCATTTAGGCCTTCTTCTAGGTTTTGTAGGAGCTTTTATCTTCTTTATTGGGTCAAAATGAGCTAGTTATGGATCATGATGAGGCTCTCATCACAGGGTCTGTCCTTGAGAGACTTATCCTCTGGTGCAGGGGTAGCTCGTGGTTGTTGCATCTAAGCTTTGCAATGGGGGATACAGAGGGGCAACTTCATCATGATAAGATGACTTATGTAGAGGTTGTGAGGGAAGAGGATACCCTGCAGTAGGGGGGTCGTGCAACTCTTGATGAGGTGCCTGTGCCTAGGAAATGCAAACACCATCACCACCTGGGGAGAAAGAAGGAAGTGATGGATGTGGCTTTAGTAGAAGATGCAATGCCTCCACCTGAGGAAGTTGCTGTAGCTGGAACAGTGAATGCTATGCCTAATGATCGTGTTTTGCATGATGTTTCTAATCTTTCTATGAGACCTCAGTCTAATCTACATGACGTGGAAGGGATGAAGTTTGGAACTGGGCCAGCAACCAAGGCAGGTGTGGCCAGATCTCCATACAAACTCAGAGAAAGGAGGCCTGCCACCTCTGTGAAACTGGATGAAAATGTCATAGCTGCCATCATGAAAGTTGGCAAAATCCAGAACTCTAATTCGGGGAATGCCTAAGGAGGGAGATGAGAATTCTCTCCTGGAATGTGCGTGGGTTGCGCGATAAGAGTTAGAGGGCCTCCCTTTTGAGATATATGAGGGAGTGGGAGATAGACTGTGAAATTATTTAGGAGACACACATCGAGAGTGAGGATGACAGGGCTTGGAATGATTTGAAATGTGTAGGTGCTGCTGAATGTGTTGGGCTCATGTCACAAGGTAGATCAAGCGACATTGCTGTGTGGTGGAGAAAAGCATGTCTGCAGGTGATGGAGGTGCATAGAGCCAGACATATGTTGACATGTAAATGCAAGAGGAGTCAAGGGGAGGGTGAATGCTACATTACAGGAGTGTATGGTCCCTGTGATGCCTTTATGAGACACGAGCTATGGGAGGATTGGGCTACAACAATAGAATACATACATGGGGATACGTGGCTCATGGATGGGGATTTTAATTGTGTTTTGACAGGGATGGACAAGCCAAGTGGATTGATGGACAATTCTTCTCTTGGATTCCAGCTAACAGTACAAAGCCTTGGTTTGAGTGAGTTCCCATCATTTGGTGTAGAATTCACATGGAGAAATGGAAATGGCTTGATGTCCAAAATAGATAGGTTCTTTAGGAATGCTTGTTTGTTGGACATGTATCAACTATCTTCAATGGCAGGGCTAGAATGCCCATTCTCAGATCACACACCATTGGTCTGGGATAGTGGTGAGCATGTGCACACTGGTTCATACTTCAAATTTAGAAGATCATGGCTGAGAGAATTGGGTTTTCGCAAGATGCTTGAGGCATGGTGGAGGGCCAAGCAAGTGGAAGGTTCGGCCATTATCAGGCTAGCTTCCAAACTGACAGCCATGTGCACAATGATCAAGGAGTATGGGTCTATGGTGTCCACTTTAAGGCAGCAAAGGTGCCTTGAGGCCTTGATGAAAATTCAAGGATTGGATACCAAGGAAGCAGCAAGCCCCTTATCTGATCAAGAGCTAGATGCAAGAAGGTCGCGGCAGAGGGTGATTGCGGAAGAGGATCTGAAGCTAGAAATAGACTGGTGGGAACATTCATGGCAGCTTTGGCTTAAAGAGGGAGACGCCAACACCAAATTCTTCCACCTTGCTGCCAACTCTCGAAGAAGGTTGAATATAATCTCTTCCATTATCAAGGATGGGTAGAGATTATCTTCCTTGCAAGAGATTAGGTCTGAAGCCATCAGATACTATAGGGAATCCTCATGGGCAGCACGAAGGGGTATGTGGAGAATGGCTGCAAGTGATTTTCCTTGAATTTCAGCAGAACAAGCTTCCAGGCTAACAGCTTCTTTCACTAAGAATGAGACTATGGAGGCCATCCATGATCTAAATATGGAAGGAGCCCCTGGACCTGATGGCATTCAAGTCCTTTTCTATAAGGAGATGTGGGGCTTGTTGGGTAAGGAGGTGATGGATGTTCTCAAGGAATTTAAGGGAGGCAACTGCGGATTTGATAAGGTCAATAGATCTTATCTTTTCCTATTACCAAAGATACAAGGGGCAGAGAGGTTCTCTGATTTCAGACCTATAGCTCTCTCAAATTCCATTTATTTAGTGGTGAGCAAAATTTTGGCAAATAGATTGAGGGTGGTGTGACACGATATGATTCACCTTGTCCAGTCAACATTCCTTCCCAACAGATCTTTGCAAGAATCTTTCATTATGGCTCAGGAGATGGTGAGTGGGTGGCATAGGAGGAAGTGTAAAGCCTTTATGTGGAAAGTGGATTTCCAAAAGGCTTATGATTCTGTTTCTTGGCCCTATTTGTGGAAGGTCTTTAAAAGAAGAGGGTTCCCTCCCCTTTGGATACAATGGATAAAGCATTGCATCACTACTACATCCTTTTCACCCCTGATTAATGGCAAACCCTGTGGGGCTTGGATTCAACCACAATGCGGAGTGAGGCAAGGCTGCCCACTATTTCCACTGATTTTTAATCTTGCGATGGATGGTCTAGCTAGACACACTTGCAAGCTATCCGAGGTAGGTATCATTAGAGGGTACTCAATATCTAGCAAGAGAGCCATGGCTCCTGTACTTCAATATGCAGATGACACGATCCTTTTGTGGAGGGGACAGGGCTGAAGCCCAAGCATTACGGTAGATGGTTAAGATTTTTGGGGATATCTTAGGTTTGAAATTGAACAGAGAAAAATCTTCCTTGGTATGCTTTGGTCTTAGCGATCAGGAACAAGGTGCATTGTAAGAGATCTTGGGAACTCCACGTACTAATCTGCCAATCAGATTCTTGGGGCTACCCTTAAGATGTTCGAAATTGAGAAAGAGTGATTGGAACCATCTCTTTGATAAGATTTCCATCAAACTTGAAGGGTGGAATAGTAGGTTCCTATCTAAGGGAGGAAGGATCATGTTGTAGTGAAAAATCTACGTAGACGGAAGTTGAGTTTTGAAAAATCCATCGTCGTAGTATGATTTGCGAAGAAATCTGTCAAAAGATAAATTTATACCAAAATTCATAAAGAAATTCTGGGTCGAACACAGGGAGGCTACGTCGATCCAAATTTTGCTATTATATTTTTTTGGTTTTTTTTATTTTAAAAGCGAGATAATCACAATGACATTGATATTAACACTAAGAGAGAGAGAGAACAATCACTTTGAAACTGAATACTATTTTTACAACTAGAAAGCAGGAAATGATTACAACTAAAAAGTGGGAAATTCTATTCTAGAAAGCAATAAAGAAGGGAGAGAGATGTTATCCTCCTCGACGGTTGCTTGGAGGATGAGCTAGACTGGGCGATGCCTAGAAGACGGAGGACGAAGATGGAAGACAAAGAATGGAGCAGGAAGAACTGGGGGCAAGGCAAAGTGTCATCATCACAGGATCCACTTCCAGAACAAGGGAGAGAAAACTTTGATTTTGGCTCTAAAAGAGCATCCCAGGTTTGGGACCAGCTTCTTTAGAGCTTTGGAGGGGGAGAGAAGTGAAGGAAGGGATGATTGAAATATGGAGGGTGTAGGCCTTTTTATAGGTGTAGAGATTAGGGGCAAAAAGGTCAATTTATGTTAAAAATATTAATACAAGGGCCTTTAGTGATGGATAAAACCATCACTAAAGCCCAGATCGTGGGCGACGTATGCGCGTGCCCGTCGTCTCCTCTCCTGCATGCTTACGCACATGCACGTTCAAGGGCTATCAGCCATCCAATCACGAGATCGAACTGCTTAAAAGTCATCGCGCCCACGCCTTCATCACGTAACCGCATGTACGATCAGGCATCCGAGTTGAGTGTCCAATCGCGCATTCTCCTGATCTGAAGATCTGGGCCATTGGCACCTGATCAGGTAGCTGGATTAAGCCGTACTCGTGATGAAAGCGATGTAGATGCATGACTCAAACACACACCCTTCCTTCACGAAAATGCATTCAACCGCTGCGTTGTGGTGAGATTTCGGTCACGTAAATGTTTTAAAGGGCGGATGCTCGCAACCGTTGGATTGTGATCCAACGGTTGAGATCATCCGATCCTATGCCTTCAGATAATGAAGGGACGCGTCCTAGAGTAAATCTTGGCTGTTGGATCAAGATCCAACGGCTGAGATTGTGCGATGGAGAGGCCTTTGAGGAAGAGGCATGGGCTGATGGTGCTTTTGGATGGTTGGGATGATGCCACGTGACACCATCCTGGTCGTCCATCTTCATATGCTCGTAGGTGGTGCCACGGATGTTGGATTGGATCGATTTTCCCACCGTTAGGCTATGATCATTGATCCGAACCCATTCGTGTGGTCGGATTTGTCGTCTGAAGTGCAGATTGACACCATCTTATCCCTTGATCTCTAACCTTCCTTAGATTATATATGATGCTACGGAAGTTCGATCGGGGTGATCTTGGAGTCGTTGAACTCCAATTGTTGCCCTAATCAAATCCGTACGGTTAGATCTTCGATCTGAGTCCCCGATTAAAAGTCGCCCTGTCCTTGGCCACCAAAAAGAAAAAATTACTATACAATTTGTACAATTTAACCTAAATGTATGATGATGCATGTTATGCAATATTTACAATGCATGATGCTAATATGATACTAACAACATGCATTAATAGACATTTTTGGCTATTCAGATATATGCACATCAGCTCATTTTGTTGAATTCTATTATCACCTCTATACTGGTCTTCTACTTCTCCCTTTTCAAAGCCCCTAAATCTATTTGGAAGCGCATTGAATTGATGAGGAAGTGCTTCTTTTGGAAGGGGGTGGGTCATGAGGGCTGATTCATGTAGCCACTAAAGTGGGAGCAGCTATGCCATCCTAAAGAAGGGGGAGGTTTGGGGATAAAGGTGCTAAAAGAATTCAATGAGGCCTTACTTATCAAATGGGTGATTAAAATTCTTAATGGGGAAGAGAAGCTATGGACTGAACTTATTAGAGGAAGCTACGACAACTCCAATAGTGCATTGAGGAGGTTGTACCCATCCAAACCGTCCCCTTTTTGGAGCTCTGTTATTCAAGCACTTAATAACAATTGGCATATGCTGCAGCCTGTGCTAGGTGATGATAGGGCCTTTCATTTCTGGAAGGAGGATTGGTCCCCATTGGGCTCCCTGAAGGAGGCCTACCCAAGAGTGTATGCGGCTGCTATAGGTAAGGACTATATGGTAAGCGACTGCTGGTTGGATCAGGGAAGTTGTTGGCAGTTGAATGTGACTGAAACAGGTAGGGAGGGAACCCAGCTATGGGAGGAAAGGCTTAAGTTGATTTCAGACCTGCAGTGCTTCAAACAAAGGCCTGGTGTGGAGGATAGTTATATGTGGGAAGGCATCTACACGGCATAGCGTGCATATCGCAAAATGGTGGGCAGTGGTAGGGATATGGAAAGCGGTCCAATTGACAAAAAAATTTGTCTCTTAAAGGTTCCACTCAAGGTGCAAATTTTTCTTTGGCTATGCAGAAGGGAGGGCTTGATTATAGGAGACCTCAGGCACAAGAGGATGGGCACTGCTTTACATGAATGCCATCACTGTGGAATGCACACTGACAGCCTGAGCCATGTCTTTTCTTCATGTTTGATTACGGATGTGATCTAGAGAAGAACTTGTCAGGAACCGCTCCCTCCATGGGAGTCTATGTGGCCAAGCTTTCTAGTACATGGCAGGCCGCACCTGCACATGGCTGCGACTCTATGTTGTGTTTGGAGGACAAGGAATGAGAGTTTGTTTCAGGAGAGACTAGTGTGCTGTGAGCAAATTGTAAATGAGTGCTGGTCCCTCATACATAGGTGGGGATCTATTTTGTAATTCTTGATATCAATAATAAAATGCCCTCCTAGATTGCTATCGTAGCTCCATAGCTTTCCTCTTAGTTTCAAAAAAAGAAAAAAAAAGGATCCACCACCCAGACCTGCGAGGCGTGAGCATGGGTGAGGGCGTGGACAGGTGCGTGTGGCGCATCGTGTGCGAGGTCGTGTGCGAGTAGGGACCTAACCCCAGTGACTCAAAGGCAAACAACCAATGTGACTTTTGGATTTTATCTATTGCGAGGAGGTCTTCAATCTACAATGTGGGACTATCCCATAGAGTCTTCATCACACAGTAGTAACAGGAGGTTGAGCTTCCAATTGGGGTAGAAGAGGTAGCTGATGGCTTCAATTGGCTACCTGGACAACTACAGATGAAGGCTCCGCGTCGGTTGCGATCTATAGCTAGATGAGTTGGGGGTTGGAGATGAGTGAATGGGGCCGGAGAAGACGAGGGCGGTGGTGAAGCTCTGGTGGACCTAAAAAACATGAATGCGGGCTTATACCCCCAATCAAACAAGTTCAGATGGATTGCTGGAGCTTAGCGAATGTGCTAGTGGTGGTTTCGTGGAGTGAGGGTGTGTCAATGTGTTGGCGAAGTGTGGAGGTGGTGCGGAGGACTTCGAGTTCGATGGAGGTGTTAAGTGGCCAATCCCCTCAATTTCTTGAGGGGTTTGGTGGGTGTAGGATGGTGAACATTTTGGGACTGGTGGCAGGCAAGTTGGTGGTCCATGGTGTTAGCATGGGCTCATCGGAGCCTTTACCGGAGCGGAAGAAGATGAAGTGGGTGGGTTGTGTTGTTGGTTGAAAAAGAAAAGGAAGGGGTTAGGAAGATTCAGGAAGGAGAGATGAAGAGAAAGAGAGAGTTAGAGGAAGAGAGAGTGAGCGGATGTGACCAGCTATGATAGGCCGACACTGGAGGAGTCCACGGTGATACGGTGGCGAGGAAGGAGAGGGAGATGGCGACTGTGCTTTGGCTGGCAATGGTCGTGATGACAAGGGGAAGATGTTGAGCCAGTAAATTTGACCGTTGGTCAGCTCGATGAAGAGGATGGAGAGGCTCACCGGAGACGAAGGTGCGGATGGCTAGAGTTGAGGAAAGAGAGGGTTTTTCCGGCTCAAAACTTCGCTGAGCGAGGTCTTGCGAGGGGGGACCTTTTAAAGGTCTCATGGCTTGCTTCAAGCATGGAAACAAGCTTGAAGAGATCAGATTTTTAGGAAAAAAGATCCCTGATTTTGAGGAGTTCATACAAGCTCCTGGATGTGAATTGGGATCCAAGACATGGTTCAGATGATTGGGGATTCTCTCAAAATCATTCCTTCCAATTTTGGAAAGAATTGATCGAGAAATCAGGGAAAAATCCCAGATTGAAGGTTGGTGTGTTTGGGTCACACTTTTAATGGCAGTAGGGACCTTTTTGAATAAAATGATGATAAGTTAGGGGGCTAAATGCAAAGATTTCGAAGCTAGGGGCTTAGGTGTGAAAAATAGAGTTTAAATGGACTAAAATGCAAACTAGGTCAAGATGGACTTTGATTGGGACCAAATTTTGGTACCAACCTAATTTGGACCCAAGGAATCTGATGGTGAAGTCAGATTTTAGTTTTGACTAAGTTTGACTAAGGAATTTGCACAGAAATCCAAATTAGGGTAGAATTCTGTCTGTGACTCTATTTAAGGTCAAAATAGGTTCAGATGTTTAAATCAAGGGTACCAAACCTCAAGGAACATTTTTATATGAATTTTATAATATTTAGATGAATTTTATCCTAACAAGAACCTCTGTAATTTAAGCGAGTCTGAAATTAAGGTTTCAGGTGCTATATTGGTTCTCGAAATGCGTGAAACCGGGTTTCTATTTGCATGGACCCACTTATTAGTCTTCAATGCTCATTTGGCCTTCATTTTACCCTTGAAAGACCCCTTAGTTATTCTGCGTTCGTGTTATGCTATTAAAATTATAAAATTAACCCTAGTTTCTTATTCTCTTCTCAAAATAGAATGAAGTGGAGTTATAACCCTCAAATGTTTATGTAGGAGCATTTATCTTTCAAATCTGACTAAAAGTGGATAGTTAGGGCCTATGATGGTGTTCCCATCACTTACACACATGGGACAGATTGTGGAGATCTCTCCTTAATCCTTTATTATTTAAAATTAATATGGTCGCTGTGTTGTGGGGGGTCTGGTATGCTAGAAATGATGTGTTGTTTAATAATGGCTGTGGGTGGGTAGAGAATATCTCCAGGGGAGTGTCTGTGTATGCCAGGCAGTGACTATCTATTTAATGTTATTTGATTAATAAAAGCTGTTGATGGTAGCATTCCTTTCTCTTTCAAAAAAAATAATAAAGAATAATAGAAATATAAACCATAATTTGTGACATGAAATGGAAACTCATGCAATTGTTTATGAAAATAAAGTTTGTGTATCTTTAGTATATTATCAATTAGGAATAGATCCAAAATCACTGTAAGTTGAAAAATTGACCTAAAGCTAACTTCTTTAGAATACTTGCATGTAAGGTTATGAAATAATCATTCTCAATCTATGTAAATATTCCTTGAGGGTTATTCGCTTTTCTTTTTTTTGAGAATATATTGCCCTCGATCTCTACGGTTAATACAATGAGAGCATGAATTAATCCTTTAATTGTCAAAGCTTTATATGATATAACGACTGAAATAAAAGGGAGTTAAATTCAACATTGTACCTTATATGCTATTGTCTAATTCATCGAGTTTTACATCTCCTTCTTCTGGAATTTCTAGATAAGCTTTAGATTCAAAATCAAGATCAATATCCGTTTCTGCATCAAAGTATTCACGCAGCACAGTTCTGATCGGTATTACCCATCCATTCCTGCTATTATTGGGGACATCAAACACTTATGACACTTGACAGGCTAAGGTGAATGGTTCTACTATCTGACAAGTGAACTTCCCCTTCGTACTCCATCCTAACAAGTTTGTATACGCTGAAAAGTCATTTATTGTCCATAACAGTGCTTCATACATCTTGAAGAATTCTTTCTTTTGTGTGTTGTACGTTTGAATGCCATCATGCCAAAATTATTTCAGTTCATCCACCAATGGTTGTAAATACACCTCAATCGCATTTCCTGGTTGCTTTAGACCTGGGATGAGAAGTGCCATCATCATAAATGAGGATTGCATACAAAATCAAGGAGGTAAGTTATAAGTAACCAACATGACTGGACAAATAGAATAAAATGGGTACATGTTTTTGAAAGGATTGAATCCTTTGCTAGTAAGCCTCAATCTAACATTACGTGAATCCTTGGAGAATGATAAATGTGTGCTGTAAAATTGCTTCCACTCTTTAGAATCTGCTGAATGACCAATACGTCTATCTTGTGACTTGTTGTCTGCATGCCATCTCATCAACATTATTTTACTCGATATAAATAGTTGCTGGAGCCTTCGAATCAATAGAAAATATCGAAGAACCTTTCTTCCTTGTTTCTTATCTCCTCTATACCTCTCCTTGCCACATTTTGGGCAAGAACTCAACCCAGCAAACTCATTTCTATATAACATGCAGTCATTCGGACATGCATGAATCTTCTCAGAATTGAAATCCAACACTCAAATCTACTTCTTCGCTTCATACCATGACTTAGGAAAACCACCAAGATTATTCAACAACTCTCGTATGAAGTGAAGTACCTCTGACATTAATTTCTTCATAGATCTATTCACAACTTTCATCTAAAATAACTTCAACAGGAATGATAGCCCAGTCATGGAACTAATTCTGGGAGCAATTGGTTCTTCTGTTGCCTTCATAAAACTGATTATAGCTTCTCAATGTTTCTTCCCCGTTCCCAATCTCAGCATCACCCTCTCTCATCTCATTAAGCATCTCATCAATTTGATTCCCTTTGACACCATCGTTGGAGTCATCAACTTCCATTGCATTTCTTGTGACCTCCTCTATAGGTTCCTCTCCATATGTAGTTCACTTCGTGAAATGCTACCACCAACCATTGCAGATTGCATGCTCAAACACAGTGTTTCTATTCTAAATGAATCCATTAAAACACTTCCTACATGGACAAAATATCTTCTCCAAATGTTCTCCTCGTCTATATTGTTTCCTTTCCACATGAAAGGCCCAATCCAAGAATGAAAGGACTTCACTCTTATATTGAGTGTAATCCAAGGTCCTCAAACCAATCTATGACTTGTCCATGGTAACCTAAAATATAAAGTAAACCACCCACAAGTTAGAAATGAATATAGGGATGTGTGTATTTTAATGAAGGTTTTCACTTGATAGTCCACCCTTGAAGATTTGAACACAGCATTACTTGTTACATATAATCGGTGTCTGGAGAAATTTCGGTAGCATCTCTGCGCACTTCTTCAGTATATCCCTCAAGACAAACGTTAACTACATTCCCAATTACTCTCATTTAAGGGTGCTTCAGAAACATAGAAAAGATCAGTTGGTATACCAAAGAAGAGTGAGAAGATACTACCAAAATTCCTCCA
Source organism: Thalassia testudinum (assembly GCA_037157565.1). Taxonomy (NCBI): domain Eukaryota; kingdom Viridiplantae; phylum Streptophyta; class Magnoliopsida; order Alismatales; family Hydrocharitaceae; genus Thalassia; species Thalassia testudinum. Next base: position 5,823,558 of record JAZHRO010000080.1, read on the forward strand.
AACACCAGTTACATGTAACAAGTAATCCTAAGTTGTGATCAAATCTTCAAGGACCCTCTTTACCCCGATGCTTCATCGAACTAAAGATGATCAAGACTTATGGCATGCTATAAAGACAAAACATCGTGCATGTAAGTAAGGTATACATACACTACTACATTGTCTAAAATTGACTCTGACAACTTTTGCCCTAGGGATTGGAACACCTAATGTTTGGCCTCACGTGCATCGAAAATTGAGCAAGTTTGTATATCTAACAATTATAATAAATTACATTTTAATTACAAACTTAATTAAATCACTAAAACCATAACCAGCCCAACCCTATTCCTAAATCCTAACAGATCCCAATGGACTTAAACCTACCACAACCCTATTCGTAAACCCTAACACAACCCAATCGACTTAAACCTACCACAATCCAATTCATAACCATAACCCAACAAAACCATCCAAACCCTACTCCAACGCAATCCCTAAAGCGTAGCCCAACCCAACCACCCTAACCCTCGCCCAACTCAATCCCTAAACTCTACTCCAACACAACCATGCTAATTGTCACACAACTCAATCCCTAAACCCTAGCCCAACCACCCTATACACAACCCAATATGAAACTTATACAACATATATAGATTAAACCCAATCCAACACAAAACAAGCATCATCCATCACCCAACTCCATCCCAATCCTAGGCTTCATCCTACCCAAATCCTAACATAACCTAGCCATAACCCAATAAACCCCCAACCAACGAATATATTGAACATTAATGAATTTTAAAAAAACTTTGGCAAAGTTTCCCTTTAAATATTTAATTTCTCCCACAAACCAGCATTTCAAAAGTGCACACTACACATACTTATAAAATTGGGCACACCCCACATTAAAATTGTAACAAAAAAAACATAAATCCTTAAGAAAACCATATATGTAGGCACACCCTACTATCCATTCAATTAAAATACAATACATGGGCACACCCCAGGTCTAATAAATTTCTAAAATTATGTTGAAAAGGCATAAAAGTGGGCACATGATGGTAACATCATCATGGGCCCTAACTAGTCACATTTAGGAAAGTTTGAGTGATAAAAGCTCCTACTTAATCATCTGTGGGTCACAACTCCGCATCATTCTGATTTAAGAAGAAAACAGGGAATCAGGGTTAATTTTACGATTTTAAAACACATCACAAATACAGAATAACCACGGGATCACTCAGGGGTTAATTTAAGGTCAAATGAGCACAAAATTTTAAAAAGTGGTCAACACAGACTGAAACAAGGTTTCACTCATTTCCAAGGTGAAAATAGTACACAAAACCCTAATCATCAACCTACTTAAATTGAAGAGGTTCGGGTCAAGATCAAATCAATATAAACCTTTTAAAATTCATATAAAAATATTCTAAGAGGTTTGGTACCCTTGATTTGACCACCTGAACCCATTTTGACCAAGAATAGAGTTTCAGACGGAAATTTGCCTGATTTGGGCTTCTATCCTAATTTTCTAGTCAAACATGGTCAAAACTCAATTCCAAATTCACCATTAGATTCCTTGGGTCCAAATTAGGTTATCACCAAAATTTGGGCCCAATCAAAGTCCATCTTGACCTAGTTTGCATTTTAGCCCTTAAAAACTCTATTTCTAACATTTTGCCCCCCAAGTTTCAATTTTATTATGATTTGGTCCTTAACTTTCTTGTCATTTTCTCCAAATGGGTCCCTACAGCCATTGGTGTGAACAGAGCTTCTCCGTCAAGATTCGAGCGATGATTTCTCGCTCAATCCTCAACCAAATCCCTACAAATTTGGAGGGATGAATCTTGAGGAGATTCCCAATCAATTGAATGGCCTCAAGAACCCTGAATCGATCCATGGAGATCAGGAGAGCACGAGGAAATTTGGGGATTTTTTTCCCCTAAAATCACGGTTGTATTTGGCTCTTTCCTTGCATTAGAACTTGGGTCTGAGCTTTATAAAGAGCCCTCGAGTCTAGGGCATCCTCTGCCAAGAACAGGTCGAAAATTGCCTCTCCTCTTCTTCTCTGACCTCCGTCTCTTTGAGCTCCGATGACCTCCTCCATCTCCTTCGTCCAACCTCCCAACAATCAAATTGGGAGGCTCACCAACTTCCTCTCAGTCCTTCGCTCCTCGCCAACCATTGCAGGGGCCTTCTCCCTCCTCGTCATCTCCATTTTGTCTCACCATCAACCTCATCTACTCTGACTTCAACCCATCAACGCCAGATGACTCCACCCACTCTCTCTCCCTAAGCTTCTCTTCTCTCTTTCTCTCACTCCCCTGCTTCCTTCTACACCTTTGATTCTAGGATCGACCATCAAATCACCCTCACCACTGTTAACAAGCAAAATCGATGTTATAAAAGCTGCGTCGTAGTATAGGTCGAAATCGCTTGAAAAGAAATAGAATTTATTACTCGAATGGAAGTCCGAGGATGAACACAGGGAATAATTTGTAAAAATGATACTCAAGATTGCAATTCAACACAAATATGTAAGAATTTATGGCAAAATTCCAAGCAGTAATGATATATGAATGAAAGTGTATGTCAAATAGTGCAAAAAGAATGGGGTAAAATGGTGATTTGAATCGCCAATTATCCCTCACAATTATATCAAATATTTCAACAGTGCTAATCAATTAAATGCCACGTAGGATAAGTGCATAGTGCACTTCTGCTGAATCTCAGAGGTACTACTTCTTTCGTGTGCTTCAGCACTTCTTCTTCTGTTCCTTCTCTCCTCTTCCTCTTCTCTATGATTGCTTCCTCTCCTACCTTCTCGTCTTCTTTGCTACTCTTCTTCTTCCTTCTCTTCACGCACAAGGGGAAGGGTTCTTTCTTCAAACAGCTAAGTATCAGCCATTGAACCACAGAGCAAAACCCCCTACCCCCGCACACTCTTTCCTTCCTCTCTCATTGGGCTTTCTCTTCCTCGCCTTCCCAAGGACACCGTCCGGGTAATCGAGTTAACAGGCACATGTGCACTGGGGACCAGGCTCATCGGCAGTGGGTGGTAAGCAAGGAGTGTGTAGATTAGGCAGGTAATCGGATGCACCAAGCCCGTGGGTGATGGGTCACGGGCGAGGCGCAGGTGATGGGTGAGTGAGGACCTCATCCCCTGTGTTAGTTGAGGCGATAAGCCTATGACAGAAAATCAATTTATTCGGCTGTGAGTGCTCTTCAGCAACCGATGTGGGACTATCTCACCGGGCTTCTTCTACTGGTAGCTGCTGTTGCTGCTTTGTTCAATTGCAGTCAAAGGCCTGGTCAAAGGGCCAAATTGGTCCCTGGGTTGTGATCTTGGAGGAATTCTGCTGCACCTGGGACTTCCTCCTAGGCAAATCCTACATGAATAAGACCTGGGGCTTTGCGAAGAAGCTTCAACAATGGCACAGGGGTCCTGAGTACCTAAAATCAAACAAATGGCCTTATGGACACATTAAACTAGCTCAGGAGGGTCGTGAGGTGATGGCAAATGTGCTGATGGTGGTTTCGTGGAGGATGGTGGCCTGTGGTTGCTGGACAGTGACGGGATAGGTTGGCGAAGGTGGGTTTGCTCTGTGGCCCTGAAGAAAGGCTAATAGCCTCAATAACTAGAGGGCTTCTGCTCTCTTGGACATGACGAAGCTTTTGTAGTCGGTGGCGAAGCGAATGGAGGTTTGGAGAGGTGGAGGCACTTCACCGAAGATGTGGCCGGAGCAGAAGAAGGTGAAGGTGGTCAGAGGCGTAACGGGGGTTTAAATGAAGTGTTGGAGGTGCTGTCGTGACGTGGAGAAGCTGAGGAGTCGATAGCGATAGGTAGTGGACAACAACGATCAGAGTTGGTGCTGGTTGCGTATGGTCGGTGCCGAAGACAAAGATAACTCCGGTGGGGGTTGGACGGTGAGGACGAAGGAGATAGGGACGTCGGCCGGTACTGCGTGACGCGGAGGAAGGTGAGGAAGGAAAATCCATCTCTAGTATTGTGAATAAACGAAGAATGAAAATGGAGGAGGTCGCTGAAGCTCAAGGAGCCTTTCAGCCAGAAGAGGAAGGAGGAATTATGGGGAGTTTCCAGCCAAAATCGAGCTTGGGAACTTCGGACTGATCTAAGGGTCCTTTTATAGGCCTTTGGATGGTGTTTTGGGCTTAGGAAGCAAGCTTCCCAAGCTAGGAAAGCTCGTCGGAGATAGAAATTGGAAATATACCCGAATCTCTCATGCATTCGCATGAGAGATTGGGAAGATTTTAGGGATTAGGATTTGGCTCAAAAGGAAGGGAATTCCTTGACGAACTTCCCTTTCAAATCTGAGAGGGATTCATTAAGGAATCAAGGAGAACATGCCATATTAAGGTCGTCGGAATTGTAGGATTAGGATTCATGGTGACAGGGACCTTTTTGAAGAAAATGATGATAAAGATAGGGACCTTTGTGTATGAAATTCAAAAGCTAAGGTCCCATGTGGAATAAAGGAAATCAAACTTCGACCAAAGTGTAAACTAGGTTGAAACAATCTCAGATTGGGCCCAAATTTTGGTACAAACCTAATTTAGACCTAAGGAATCCAATGGTGAAGTTGGATTTTGATTTTGATCTAGTTTGACTGGGTAATTTTCATAATTACCCAAATTAGGGTGAATGTCTGTCTGAAAATTTGTTTTAGGTCAAGATGGGTTCCAATGGTCAAATTGAAGGTACCAAACCCTAGATAATATTTTTCTATGATTTTTAGAGGTTTTAAGTGAATTTTATTCTGACCAAAATCTCAGTAGATTAAGCAGGTCTATTTTTAGGATTTTAGATGTCCATTAATTTCTATAAGGCATGAAAATCCTTTTGTCTATTGTAACCCACTTATTAGACTCTTAAGATCATTTGACCTTTGTTCCACCCTTGAGAGAACCCGTGGTTATTCTATTTTTGTGATAGAATGGTAAATTTGTAGAAATAACCCTGTAATCTTATTTTGTTCTCAAATTAATATTTTGTGCCCTTAAGACCTTCTGATGGGTATGTAGGAGCTTTTATTGACTTAATCAAATCAAGCTGAGCTAGCTATAGCTCATGATGGTGTTCCCATCAGCCACCTCCAACCTCTCCATGACTGACGTAGCTTTGGAGAGTTGGCCACGCCACCACAGACCACTAAACCGACCATGACCACCTCTAAAAGCATCACCACTCCTCACTGATCAAAATCCCCAAAGAAATTTCGGGCTTTGATCGTGCTGTCACTCCATCGATCACCACACTCTTTGCTCGCCATCTCCGACATCAACAAACCACCCCACACCACCACACGCCTTGAAACCACCACCACTACACTCGCCTTCACACGGTAAAACTTCTGAACATGTTTGACAGGTTGTGAGGCCATTTTCTTGCATGCAGGACTTCACCAGATCGCTGACGCCACCACCGTCTTCTTTGATTACATTCGCCCATCTCCAACCTTTACGCAACCTGCTGCTACCCTCAATCAAAGCTGACCTAACTCCTGAAGCCTTCCAGGCCTTCATGCAAAAGAACCAGCAGTAGCTTCAGCCTCAATTTGACAGCCTTCGACCTGCTGTAGCTGCGAAGAAGATAGCATCTCAATTAGTCCCACAAAGTGTTCCCACAAAGTGTGGGACAAAAGCGAAATAGTATAAAAAGGATTTTGCCTCATCTGCTGGTCGCCTCTGAACTCACAGGGGTGAGGTCCCTCTCACGCCCTAAAGCATGTGTTAGTGCACGCCCTCGCCCACGATTCACGTACGTGGGTCTAGGTTGGATCCGATTGCCCGGTTACTGTTCATTCGGGTCTGAGAAGGAAAGAGATTTGAGGAGGAGGGAGGAGTTTTTGCACTGTAGCCTCGAGATTTGTGCCCCATCCTCTCCTCGCTCAACACTTAGCGTTGCTATGCCTTGTCTCTGCTACTTCCCTCTTGTGCCTTGTGTTTGTAAGGCTTGTGCTTTGCAGTTCTTCTGAGGCTTTGGTTTAAGGCATCTGGGCCTTAGACGCGTCGTTTGATTTGGTTGCTTTTCCTTGGTTTTGATATTGCTGTGAATATTTGGTTGAGGTTACTATTGGATTATTTGAGATATTTTATTAGAGCTTAAATTGTAGGGTTAATTTGGTGGTTTAAATCATCATTTTTAGCCCACTCTTTTTGCACTTTGATATCTACATTCTGAGATACATTTTTGACATATATTGCATATCATTTTGATTATCTGATTCACTTGCAATCACTATTTTTTATTATTGTGATTAATGAATTTATTTGCTATAATTACTCCCTGCAGACGACCTCGGACCCATTTCTTTTTCTCAAGCTTATAAATTTAAATGTTATATTGATTTTCATCACTATATTGCAATGCAATCTTTTTACAATGATTTTTGACGCAACAGCACACCGCACCATCAATTCAACAAAATATAATATGTGGGCACACCCAACTTCTAACATGGACCTAAAGTATCACACAAATAAATTAAAAATTTTTAATTATACCTCCAAAACCTCCGAGTGTGACTATCGCGTACAACCTGTAATTTCAAAAACATAAAATAAATTAAATAACTAACTACTATGTTATTAATAACTTTAGTAATTACTTTAATACAATGAGAAGGAAATGAAGAGGAGATTTTGATTATGTACTACACGTGATCAATGAGAGTTGGGTTTTCCCTTCCGAAAAAAAGATCCTTCTTGGGTTTTACTTTAGAGTTGTATCACTTTATACATAAATTTAATAGGCATGGCACATGTCTTCAAATTCTAGCAATGGAATTTTCTATTTACTTTCAAAAAGAAAAAAGATTCAATAGGCATGCGAAATTACCAAAGAATGAGATAGGAGACTTATTCACACTAAAAAGAAAAACAATCTAAATATGTATATGTGGAAATAATGATGCATGAGGTGCAAAGTTAGTTCTGGTGAGCATAAATGGCTCAAAAGCTACTACATTGTGACCATCCAAGGTAATAGTGGGCCATGAAAGGACAATTGAAGGGCATCGAAGGTTATAAGTTGGTAAGGGTTCTAACAATCTAAAACCTTTTAGGAAAATGGCATTGGAGGTCATAATTAAGCTGCCAAGATCTTAAAAGTTATATCCATTGGATTGAGAGCTTTAAGGTTTTTGACACAACTGAGAGTGACAAGCAAGTATAAGCTCAATACTAACAATTTTATACTCCAATATAACTTTCCTTGAAAGTATATAATTTAAGCACTTGAAAGTAAGGAGTAAGGAATTTTACTTCTTAATGAACTTCCCTTAGAAATAAGAAATGATGCGTAGAAGTTGAATAACGTAGATCTTGTAGTTGAGAGCTTGAAGACCTTTTGCATGAGAGATAGTTTTTGAGAGCACTTGAATTTGCGTGAAAGATCTTTTTCAAAGTTGATGAACTCTTGAATATTTTTAAGTAGATATGAGAAAGTAGATATTTCATGTATTGTGTGTCATTTAATGAAGAACCAACATGTGTATTTATAGAAGTATTAGGGTCCTTTGAAGAGACATGAACGTTGGATCAAAAACATTCATGTAGTTATAGGGAACCATAACTGAAACTAAATTTCGTAATAGTATATAATCAAGGATATTAGTCGATTAATAAAATGTAGTGTCAAATAATTATGTGACTAATTTCTATCTTTTGATTGAAAATTGATTTGTGATTACTAATTTTGATTTAAATAAACATGAGCGGTTACAATGTCTAAAATTTTAGAGGTTTTCATCAAATTATTGACATGTGATAAAAAAATGAGTTCTAGAATGTTTGATAATGTTTACATAAACGTTTAGAATAAAAGCCAACAGCAGTGAATGTAATAATGTTTTTACCGTCATCAAATATGCTCATTATAAAAAGAACTACGATATCAGTTATGATTTATTAAGCAATTAATAAAATGATTTTTAACGTAATTATGCAAGTGAATAATGCCTCTTTAACAAGGTTCTAAAATAAAATAAAGATAACCTTCATGAAACTTGAGAGATTCTTGGAATGGCATAAATGTCCAAGATGTTTATTCTTGTATTTCATCAAGATTAATCTACATACAAAAACAATAATAATTGTAAATTTTGTTAAACATCAAAATAGAGTTATATAGTACTAATGTACTAACAATACCCATGAATCCTTTGCACTAAAAGATATATGTAACCTCAAGAATTAATTCCCAAATCCATTGTCCTTTTTACCATGGTTATATATATTCATGTTCTCCTTGTATCATTGGGACGAGAATGAAAACCAACTCCTTTCCAAAGTGTTTGTCCTTTTCTCTTTCATGTATAGGACTGATCAAGACTCATACAATCATGCATGGAATTTCGTACAACTCAATATATGCAAAGCGAGCTCGTGTGTTCCAATATACTGTGTACACCTACAATAGTAAATATGAGTGATCCCTTCTAGAGATCACGTGTCTCCTATGCTCTCATGTACACACTAACTTTCCAATCTCAGCACCAAGATGCACAATTCAAACACAGAGACACAAATCTATCTCAGGTCAAAGGATAAGCCTTCTTCATGACAATGATAAGAGAAAGACTTTTGCATGTCCATCTCATTGAGTCAACTATTTGACTCAACCTATATGGTAGACCAGAATGTCCATTTCTATGCATAAGCAATGCATCAAGGATATCTATCAAGCAATAGTCTCTCAAGAAAATTTTCATCTCTTCTTAAATTGGAGACAATTGTTAGATATCATAATAGTTCTTGATGACTTATCGATTCATCAAACCAAACCATTTATATCTTTGATACCTATCGTTAGTTTACCCAACATGGCTACAATACATTCTCCCACTTGTATTGAGAGACCCAACTAGCCACATTAATGTGCCCACATGATCTAATACTCAGATTTGAATCTTCAATCAAGTGATTCCTCTCAAGTTGTCTTGCCAAGTGCATACAATTCCACCAGACTATTACTTATCCTTAGAGCCAATCCTGAAATACCTCTTCGACCCATGATTCCAACTTCACAATTAAGCGCTTTACCATAAAGCCGTGATTGATCAAAGTGTCAAGCTACAACCTGAAGCATTGCATATGATAATAACTTTATCATATGTAGTATCTAGTTTATGATGATTTTTCTCTCTGCATACATGCTCTTTATTTTGAGAAGCCATTTCTCAACAAGAGCAATGTTTTTGTTATCATTGTAACAATGGGAGTTTTGACATAGGAAACTAAGTCAAGTTCTACCAAAGGTCTTACATATCCACAACATTTATGAGGTACCTTTGAAAGCTACAACATATTCCACTTCAACTCTCATAAAGTAGTGTATAAGCTTCCGAAGCAGATACTCCACTATTCAAAATATAAGTGGCTCTTATGTGGACTGTCCACATCAAGCTGCAAGTATCACATCTCAACTCATTGAGATCACCCCTTCATGATTTCATTCCTTTCCACAAGGAATGTTAGAACAACTTAATATTTCACCTAAAGTTTCATATGACTTGTGGATTGATACACATTATCCTCCCACTATATCAAACACATTAATTTGGAACTATGCTTAGTTTGTGTGCATTGCACATACATAGCTTGTTTTCATTCTATGAACCCTTTAAGTTGACATTTTTCCATAAGAAGATGTCATAAAAACATATGCATTGATTTTCATTGTATAAATATCTACCAAGCATTATATGTTTTAGGAATCATCAAGTTGATCATTGAAATAATTTTCAATCAAACTTTTAGATTTCAATTTTTGGATTATGAGAACAACGATTATCTGCATATGGTACTAATATTATGCTCCCATTAGCCCTTACATGAGTCCAGACATCATTTGATGTTTGAATGTGTTTGTAACATTTTGTGGATCATTCTAGTCTACATGCCTATTTAGATCATGATTGGGCTCAAGCTTATAGCCTTCGCCCAATCCCTCACGTTATGATCCTCAAAGCTTCATTATATGAAGGAAAATCATTCTCAAACTCATTTGAGACAAGAGATCTAAAATTGTCATGTGTGCTTTTTACTGTCTTGAAACTCTTTTCAAGTAGTTTAGCATATTTGTCATGGTCAATTCCCTTCATATTTGGTTTTGGACCATGAGTAGGTTCTAGCAACCTTTCAAGATTCCTTGCTTCTCTTGGTTTAATTCTCATTCCAAGTATTTATCTTATGAAATCCAACATACCACAAGTTGAATACTTCTTGAGAATTTCCATTTAGGAATAGGAAGATTTTCTTATTTCAAATGACGATTGAAAACAAATAATTGCCTATATATCCAACTAGATTGGATATATAATGGGCTCAAGCAATGATTTGCATGTCCTATTCAAAACAAGTTCCACAACTCTCCTACCATGCATTATTCTTAGTGTGAAACCCAGTTGGGTATTCATCATTTTGGAATCTAACATTCCATAAGTCAAAGTTAACTTTTAAAGATTCTTATCACAAAAATGACAACTATTGTCACATCTGTGAAATGAAGGAATATAAAAGTTTATCCCTTAATCCAACTTACTTGGATAGGACATTAGCTTAGCAACATTTAATTTTGATGGCCTCATCTTGGTAGAGTTCAAGTAACCCTTCAATAATCATTCCTTGGATTGGATTATGAGTTGAGCATTTATCTTTTTGGAAATATGATATTCCAAAAATAAAAAATTCTCAACTAATCTATATCACAATGATGATAACCAATATCAAGCTTGTGATGTCCAATGAATTTTCCTAGAGTCTGACTCATTTGGATTGGACATAGGCAATTAACACCAAATATATATATCTAAATCCTTAACCACATAATATGTGATTGTTGCTAGCAAAATCGTCGATGTTTAGAAATACGCATCATAGTATAGGACGAAAATCACACAAATGCTTAAATTTATAAAGCTTGAAAACAATGTAAGTCTGAGGTCATTCACAAGAAGAAAAATAGAATTCATGCACTAATCTCGATATAAATCAAATGAGCACAAGGATTAATTGCAAGAAAGATATGCAATAAATGATCCATAAAAATATATGCAATGATAAGCCAATGTGTATCTCTAAAGGTCAGTAGAATAAAAAGAATGGAACCTCAAAAACAATGGTGATTTGAATCACCATTTAACTCTCTTTAATTAAGCTTGTATCTAAAAAATTCAACTTATCTCGAATCAATTATTCAAATAATGCCACAGTACTTCTGAACCAAATCAGATGTCAGATCTGATGACTAGACACCTTAAGTGTCAAAGCACAAAGTCACAGTAAGGCTCTCAAAGGCTCCAAGCCTCACAAGGGGCAAGATCCTCTTCTCAATTCTTGCTAAGTATCAAGGCTCTCTTTAGCATGCACCCCAAGGCAGTATAGCCTAAGACAAAATCCTCCCCCCTCCTCACAAATTCTCCTCTTCTTCTCTAATAACCAAGCATAATCGGATCCATATACAAGTAATCGGGTCATGAGCAGTATCGGGTCCAAGCTCACCAGGGGTGCAGGTGAGCGAGGAGTGAGGGCTACGTGAGTGCGTGGGGGACCTGACCCCCATGTTATCGGGTGATAAGGCTATCAGAGGAATCCCATTTATATCACGCAGATAGCTCTTCAACAACTGATGTGGGACTATCTTTGTCTCCGTCGTTCGGGTGCAACTGCTGATGCTACCTCGATTCAATTTAGGCATATGGGAAGATGTCTTGGCCAATTGGGAGCCAAATGTCTTCACAAGTATGCTCTGTGCCTATTGAAGCTGTAGTTGAGGTCGAAAGGTGGCTGACGGTGGTGGATGGTGGCGAAGTGACCGTCAATGGCGTTCCCTCCGATGAGACTCATGAAATGAAGAATATGGCCAATGAGGCCCAGTTAAAATGTTCACGAGTATCGTCAGAGCATGACAAATGTGGTGGAAATGCTCTTTCATCATTTGAGGGTGTGTGGCGGTAGGACGGTGAAGGAGCGACAGTTGAATGATGGTTTCTTCGGCCAGAGGATTTGGTGGGCGGAAGGGAGGACTTTTGAAGGTGGAGGTGTGGCAATGCTAATGGAGGTGATGGCATGGAGATTGGTGGTCTGTGGAAGACGTAAGACCATGTCAGAGGTATGCTGGACCTGGAGAAGTCGGAGGGGGAGAGAAGTGGTTGTCGGTAGAAATAAGGAGATAAGGAGCTAATCCTAATCTAGAGAAGGAGGGGAGTTGAAGGAACATAGTTGACGGATGAAAGGGAGGGAAATTGCGCCAGCTTTGATTGGTTGGTTGCGGAAGGGATGAAGACTTCCAGTGAGAGGAGCAGCGAGGAAGGAGTCTGGGGACCTCCTGCTGGTATTGCGAGAAGTAGATGAAGGAGAGGAGGGGATTCCCTCTACCTATGGTATGTGGCAAAGGGTGAAGATGAAGGTTGGAGGAGTTCGTCGGAGTTGCAGCGGAGGTGGCCGGAGAGAGGAAAATTTGAAGTTAAGTCCAAACCGAGCTAAAGAAGATGTCCTAAGGAGCTAGAGCTTATATAGAGCTCATAACCAAGCTCTAAATAAGGGAAGAAGCTCTATTTGCTTGGATAATAAGTCACAAGACACCCACAAATTTCGCGGGTTCTCTAGGGCTAATCAGCATGAATTGAAAGCCAAGATCACCTTCAGAAGATTCCTTGCAATGTGAACACCAACCCCACCAAATTTGGTGGGATTTGGTGTTAGATTGATTGAGTTTTGAGGCAGTCAAAGGTCGTCAATAGGTCAGTTGACCTAACAATGGTGGCAGGGACCTAACACTGAAGAAGATGAAGAAGTTAGGGGGCTTTCTGCAATTAATTCAAAAGTTACGGGCTTGAATAAGAAAAATAGAGATTTAATGGACTTAAATGCAAACTAGGTCAAGATGGACTCTGATTGGGCCCAAATTTTGATACAAACCTAATTTTGACCCGAGAAATCTAATGGTGAAGTCGGATTTGAGTTTTTACCACATTTGACTAGGCAATTTGCACAGAAGCCCAAATTAGGGCAAAATTCCATCTACGACTCTATTCAAGGTCAAAATAGGTTCAGATGGTCAAACTAAGGGCACCAAACCTCTTAAAATATTTTTATATGAATTTTAAAAGGTTTAGATGAATTATATTGACCAAAACTTCTTTAATTTAAGCGGGTTTGAAATTAGGATTTTGTGTGTTGTCTTGAAATGCGTGAAGCTCAATTCTGTCTGTATGGACCCATTAACTGGACTTTAATGCTTAGTTGACCTTCAATTAACCCTTGGGAAACCTCGTGGTTACTCTACATTCATGATGTGATGTTAAAAATGCAAAATTAACCCTGTTTTAATGTTTTCATCTAAGAATGGATTTGCATGGAATTACGATTCTCAGGCGATTAAGTAGGAGCTTTTGTCTCTCGATTCTGACTAATTAAGGCTAGTTATAGCTAATGATAGTGTTACCATCATACCCCCATGCCTAAATTTTACTAGTCCCTAGCAAAATCTTATGGAAAGAACTGGATCTCTAAACTATATTTTGATGTTCAGATGTCTGATGTGTGCTAGTCTCTAGAAATCATATCAGAATGCCAACAATAGGCCTAAAGGTACTCAAGTATCAATCAAGATCCATACCAGACCAGTTTCAGCCTGGGTCTGCCATGAAGGTTTCTAAGGCCTGCAAAAACTGCACAGAGGTTCGTTGACCCTAGCGGTTAAAGCACCCATGCATTAGACATATTGAGTCCAAGTTTAGTTTGCTAGTGCATTTTTGGTAAGAGATGGATAGAAGGATTTTTATTTTGAGAGTTTTATCTCTTTTCTTTTTAGATTTCCCTAAATCCAACTTCAGAGTGGCCTTAAACACAGTCTGTATCAGATTCCTTGTCCCTACCATCAATCCTCGAAGGGTTCCTACTTTCAATGCTTTTAGATAGCACCACCCATAGCAACCCCCAAAACTCCTGGATTTTGACACTTCTGGATAGTGTCGCCCATGGCATTCTGTAGCTAAATTCAGACCTTGGCAATAGACAATTCGGGATAATCTCACATATAGCACCTGAACCAACACAAGCTCCTTACATGCCCCCAGTAGGATATTTAGATTTCCTAAGAGACAAGCACCGAGGAGATGATATGTTATTATGCATCTTCGAGGGAAATTTCTCATCTCTCCACACCAGGAACTCGTCCAATCAACTTATGTTAAGTCACTCCTAAGCTAGATCTTCGAGATGGCTTTCAGAACAGAACACTTTTAGCATGATTTCTTTAGTAAGCGCACTGAACCAGACTGGTGCACTATTTTTGGTGCTTAGGTTACCAAATCCCGCAAACCAAAGGGTAGGCAACGGGGTCGAATAATCCCTAAGCCTTAGACCTACTACAATAGCTTCGCACTTTCCTCAACCTCTTGAGAACTAATCTGGATGTTAACAGATATATGAATGTTTAAGCCCTAAATCAAGTCAAAGAGGCCTAAGATCAGCACTTATTACTAATCTCCTTGTCTCTAGCACTTTAGGACTTAGTCTTTCTTTTGATTTAGTCTAGAACTTAAGTAAATCCCATAATCAATTGCTATGACTATCGATTTTGTTTTTTATTTTTGCTCTTTTTGACATTTGAATTTCCTCCTCTTTTCCTCCTCAAGAAAGATTTTCAATCATTTCTCAAAATTGTCCTCCCTTTTCACCTTTGTTTTAATATGTATTTTTTTGTGGGAACCCCTTAGAGAATTGAATTTCCACTTGATTTGCACTGTAACACCCCCCATGCTTAAGTTTTGTAATGTTCTCATTGTAAACTAGGAGGGTATGAATTTAGCTTGGTTCAAGGTTTAGAATAGGGTCAAAGGGTGGGTAAATGGGTTGGAATGATTGCTGTGAATAATTTCAAAATTTGATACAAGTACCAAAGGTGGAGTCAGCTGTTCTAAAGTTGAACTCTCAAATGTAGTAGGAGTATAGCTCAAAAAGATGATCAAAAGGGTCTCAGGTTTTTGGAATGATGGGTTGCCTCCCGTTAAGTGCTAAATTCAATGCCTTTAGGCAAGCAAAAGGTGGTCAAGGACAAGTGGTGGTCAAATCAGAGGAGTTTTGTAGAACAAGCACCTTGATTAGTAGCCTAGTTGGTCCAACCAGGTGCTTGTTTAGATTAATAGGTTGATGACACAGACCAA
The DNA here is from genome assembly GCA_037157565.1 of Thalassia testudinum. Lineage (NCBI taxonomy): Eukaryota > Viridiplantae > Streptophyta > Magnoliopsida > Alismatales > Hydrocharitaceae > Thalassia > Thalassia testudinum. The sequence continues at coordinate 5,838,731 of JAZHRO010000080.1, forward strand.
ACCCAATCAGTCTAGTGGGTTGATGGATGTGAATCAATAGGTGTGGAGCCCACCAGATACTATGTGGCTCAGAAAGACGTGGAAATGTGAATCACAGGTTTGGCTGAATTAGCTCAGCCTGATCAGAGTAGGGGTCCTCAAAAGTCAATAGACCTGAGGATGATGTAGGAACCCTACTATTGAGATTAGAGAAAGATAAGTCATGATTGTTGGTCTGATTAATGCCCGATCCCTGATCAAAAGATGGAGGTGAATCATATGCAACAGGATCAGAGAGAGGTGAATCATATGATTCTGGTGGTAGGTCGAGGTTGGGATCGGATTTTGGTAGGCTCTGGCTTTGTGATGGAAGGTGTGGCTTCTTCAAAATCTGGGTGTGGTGAGGGCTGATTGCGCAGCAATCATAGGTCTTAATTAACCTAAATTAGGCTAGAACTTAGCATATGCTAGTGTAATTCATGCATGCATAAGCATTATTTGCATCTTTACTGCTTTCCTTTAGCTATGCATGAAATAATGATATAATGTACTAATTAAGTGCATTATATAAATTGCAAGAAATAAGAAGCTCAGAAGCTAGATATGAGGCTGGATCTGGAGCTGGACCTAAAGCTAGTGTTGCATAAGAGCTGAAGCGAAAGATTAGAATAAAATGTAGTAGAGAAATAATGTAAAGGGTTGAGGTATGCTATTCTATTGAGTAGAAGTAAAGTAGTTAAATTATGAAGAACTTAGGTTCAATCCTAGCCCTAGGATAGCCCTAGAAGACTTACCAAGCCTTAGCCACCCTGAGATTAGGTCACCATAGGCTAGGAAGCCTTAAAACCCTAGTTTCAGCCTTATTTGGACGTCCAGATAAGTGATTGGACATCCAGGACCCTTAGCCACAACCTGCACACCTTAAACCAATGTCTGCAGTGTTATTGGATGTCTAGACACTTAGTCAGACGTCCAATTTCTGTAGAATACCCAAGATAGAACCCTGAATCCCTCCTGACTCTAATTGTACGTCCAGACAACAAGTCTGGACTTTTGATTTTTGAGTAGAAGTCGTCTAATACCTTTATTGCATGTTTGGAACTGCTCTCCAGTTCCTATTTTGGAATTCAAGCTTAGATCTTGAGTTCCTAGGTCCCTAAACCCAATTCTAACCCCCTGGGAACCTAAATTAAGGTACCCTAACCCTAGTACACCACCTCTAGACCTTTCTAGAATCTAATTAGGTTCTCATTAAGCCCAATTGACTTATATCATAGTCAATTACCATTGCTTAGTCAATTGGACTCATAGAGTCCAATTGAGCTCAGATCTCAACCCACACAAGTCCAAATAGTCTTAGTGAGAGTTCAATTGACCTAAGCCCAACTTGATTGAGTTATTTCACTCCCAATTAAGTTCACACTCACTCAATTAAACTTATGTCAAGTTTAATTGCACTTTCCCATTAGCAATTGGGGTTTGCAACCCTAATTTGAGACCTACACTAACCCAAACCCCTTAAGACCTAACCTAGACCACTTAGCGACCTAGGGCATGACCACACACACACACACACACACACCCATTATTGCGCACACACACACCTAGAGTTCTCTAGAACTCTCCTCAAGGTGGCGCCACTCTTGGTTGCTAAAATTAGCAACCAAGAGACATTCAAATTGTAGATCCACTTTGGGTGGATCAAAGAACCACCTTCTCTCTCTCTTGGATGGCCACACTTTGAGCTCTCTCTAGAGGGTTCCATACTTTTCTAGAGAGTCTCCCTTAGGTCTATAAAAGGACCTAAGGGGTGGCCATTTGCACCCATTCAAGCTTGGCTCCATTATTCCACCTTCCATAGCATAGCTCCACCTTCACACCTCCATCTCCATGAGCTCCCACCATGGCCAGAAGTAGCTCCACACCCTAAGTTTGAATCACCTCCACCTCACCTTGCCAAGGGCCAGCCTAACCCCATTGGCCACCCCTCCTTCTCCTCCCAACCAACTCAAAGGCCATCGGAGCCCACCTCCGAATGCCCTTATTTTTGCCAGCTATGTAGATAGTAGCTCTTCGTAGATTTACTGCTTTATTACTACTTAGTAGTGTAGCTCCATATTTCTCCCCTAATGATGCATGCATAATCCCCCATAGATTCATGTATGTAGTCATTTTCTGCTAGCAAGTAGTTTATGTTTCAAGCATTTATCTACAAGCATTCCTCTAGCTATGCTGTAACCACCATCATGCAATCAATGAAATTATCTTTCTATATGTGTGTGTGTGTATGTGAAAATCACCATGTGCTAGACTACCATATCTTTCACGTGACAATCAGTTGCCTGCGCTTGTTTAATATTTCTATTGCAACAGCATGTCGTGCATGAATACGTACTTATTATAAATTGACATGCGATCTTAAGCAAGTAGAGCGAGCGAGATCGAAATTAATTTGCACTTCCTAAAAGCCTCCTGATGAGTCCATTTTAATGGACTAGTATTACTCCTAAGTAACTTTAATCTTACCTTTTAGGTTTGTTAATTACTACATTAAGTTATAGAATATTTGCATGCATCATGATTTAAATTTACATCTATTTTATAACATTCTATAACTTAATATGTAATGATTTTGTTGTTTTTATGTGCAGGAATGATATTTAGAAAGAACGAGTTGGGGAATAAATTTCCCCAACAAACAACTGGCGACTTGTGTTTTCCGCCCATCCTCCAGCCACCCTCAACAGTAGTTGGCCAAAAATAGCAAGGGGATTTTGAAAATCCCTGGAAGGGCGAAAGAGAGGAGTTAATAGGAGGCAGAGCACAGGAGAAGAACCATCATCGAGGAACCGTGTAACCCATGTGCATTGTGCACCAAGTCTTCACCGCTCCCTCCAGCCGCGACTGTAGGCACCCGCACCCCCGCAGGCGCTTCCCCGTGCACCTACCAGGCCTCACCTGCACAGCGCCATCACTGCACCCCCTTCCAGCGCCATCACCTCCAGCCTGCTCCTGCCACCCTGCAGGCACCTGCTCCACCCCACTCGAGCCCGCAGATGCTTGCACCTTCCAGCGCTCACACCACCCAAGCCTTCCTCGCACACCTGCCCGCACCCCCGCAGGCACTTCCTCCTACACCTGCCAGGCCGCACTCGCACAGTGCCTCCCTGGAGCACCTCCACCTTGCACGCCCCTACCACGCCCGCACCTCCACCCTCACAGGAACCCCCCCTCTCCTCCAGTGCCCTTCCCTGCAGGCGCTGCACCGCTCACTGCCCTTGCCACCAGCGCCCGCCTTCAGGTGCACCGCCCCACCCGCGCCCCTGCCAGTCCTGTGCCTCTCCACTACAGACCCCCCCCACAGACGCTGCATGCCAAGCACCGCAGGCGCTCGCCTTCACCACCGCCTGTACGCGCCCCCCACTGCCCTGCCAGGCCCGCGCCTCTCCAGCCACCGCAGCATGCCCCCTCTGCAGATGCTGAATAGCCACCAGCCGCTCCTGCAGACATCCGCGCCCTTGCCACCAGACCCCTACAGGTGCGTACAGGCACGCACCAGCATGCACCTATGCGGCCAACCGTGCGTAGCTGCGCAACTGTAGCAGAGGTAGCCTCCTCCAACAGGCCAGCGGCCATCCTCCACCGTCCGGCTGCCACCGGCCACCTCCGAACGCCCTGTCACCACCGTTACGTAGCCCTCGTCAAGCTGCACCTCCCCGCAGACTCTCGCAGCCAACCGTGCACGGCCGCACATGCGAGGAGGAGAGAAGAGAAATCCTCCGTTTTTTCCTACATTAATAATTACATTCAATGCCATTGCCAATTTTATATTAATATTTTATTCAGGCCACATTGCACTGATGCACTCAGATTTTCCTAAAATTATTTCACTTGTGTGTATGTGTATGTTTCTACCTTGAATTTTAAATCAGAATTGCATGAAAGTTGAATTTACATGATAAGCCATTACACATGCATCATACGCATATTTTTGGAGATTAATTCCTGACATGAAAACTGCATAAATACCCCTGAACCTTTAAGGAAATTGCAAATTTCATTTAACATAGCATATTCCTCGCATTAAAGTTGCAGAAGAGTTTGCGAACTGTGTATTCCTTGACTCGTGAATTTATTGGTCTATTCCTCCCTGTGGATACGACATCCATTATTGTGGTTTAAATTCATATCTGTTTAATCTTTGATTCAGAGATTTTCCACCACCTTTTGTGCTGCAACGATTTATTATCTTAATATTAATTATTCAAAGTGAAAATCACTCTGTCAAATTGGCGCCATTGCAGGGGAGGCAACAGATGCAATAGATTCACTTCATTATTTTTGAATATTCTAAGTCGCGCAATTATCTGATCAATTTTCTTTTTTTTACTGTGCGAGGAATCTGACGAGGCGATGAGGTGCAACAGAGTAGCGACAGCAACCATGAGCTAAGCCACACAAGGAAAAGACAGAGACCGAGATCCTGCTTTCACAAAGGATTCTCCATCGTCACAAAATTTATTTCTGTCTTTTCGCCCTTGTAGTAATTGGGGATGAATTTTTGGGGGTTTGTCCCCACATTCTTTAGCTACTAGGGCTTACATTATTTTCTTTTGCATGCGTGATTCTATTTTCTGCTTGCCTGCCTTTAAAACCAACAAAGAAAATATCGAGCTGCCTATTTAGAAGTTGCATGCCCTTAGGTGCGTGCATTTAGGGGTGATTGAGCAACACATTAGATCTTATTATTGCATTGCAAGAATATTAGCACGAAGATTGCTGGAGACAGGTACACCTTTCTAACTTTTGCATCCAGCTCCTGTTCACGCATTTGCATTCAAATTAAAAATCAAGACCACCAAGTTGTTTGAATTTACTAATTCAGTGGTCACATAACTAAAAGTGGGACTGATAATCAGATTCAACCCTAAAAGCAATTCACATTTGATCTGATTCTAAGGGACTTGTCTGCGATTTCAAAAGAAATTACAAAGATTTGCGGTGTGTTGCACACTTCTGACACTAAACATGCACAATAGGCACCACACTAAGGCTTGATCCCTTAAGGCTATAGGCACCAATCTCTTTATCGGTGCAGACCCTCCTATTGTGCTTTGTGGTGGTGGTGATACTATCTTTTGACCAAGTATTTTGATACTCCACGGAGGGGGACACCCCTTAAAGGAACAAAAGGGTAGTTAAGGGGCACCCCATATGCATCGCCTCAAAGGAAGGGTTCACCCTACTTGCATCCCTTTGTTCGTCCTTGGAGTAACTTCTCACTTGAGCACCTGGGAGTATCATCCAAGCAAAGTATAGGTCCTAAGGCACTCGAAGGTTGAATTAAGGCACGTAATTGCAGTGAAAAGCTTGTTTGGCCATTTATATTAACTAATTTGACCTCCACAACAAAGAAGGTTAAGATTTCAAGTCCACACCCCTCTTATACCACTTACGTGGGAATGGAGGGATAAATCTTGATCTTTTGACTTATCTTTGGAGAGGAGTTTTCACTTACTCAATAAGAACCTAAAGTGTGTTTTGTATGCTTGGTAGACGCTCTCTTGAGGGTAGTCTAGTGTTTGATCCTGAGCCTGAGAGAATTCTTAGGAGTGCTCACCTAGGAGAGGAAAAAGAAGGAATGGCTGAGCAAGGTGCAAATCAACAAAGGACCCTAAGGGACTATTTTATTCCAACTAACCAACCTGCACAAGCACTAAGACGACCAGCAGGGATAATCCGTATGAGATCAAGAGTAGTACCATATCTTTATTGCCCTCTTTTTATGGTACTACTAGGGAGGACCCCTACCAGCATTTGGAGGAATTCACCGAGGTCAGCTCCATGGTGGAGCTCCAGGGCTTTACTGATGAAGCCCTGATGAGGACTCTATTTCCTTTCTCCCTAATGGATAAGGCCAAGCACTGGTATCATACCCTCGATGCAAGGGTAAATGATTGGGCCACCCTTAAGGGAGAATTTTTGAAAAAGTATTTTCCTATGAGTAAAACCAACCATTACCGAAGAGAGATTATGGGTTTTACTCAACAGGAAGGGGAGCAATTTCATGAGACTTGGGAGCACTTTAATGACCTTCTTAGGTTATGCCCCCACCATCAAGTGCCAAGATGGCAGTTGGTCGAAAGGTTCTATAACGAATTATCTGAAAGGAATAGGCAAACCATCAATGCAGCCTATGCAGGAACCTTCATGACCAAAATTGAGGATGAAGCCTGGGCATTATTTGAAACATTAAGCAACAACTCCATACATCTGTCCTCTGCCTATCAAGAAAGAAAACCATCAATCTTGTTGAGGAAGATAGAGGCCCATGAAGCCGAGGCTTCTCAGGATTTGGCTTATCAGATTCAACTATTGAACAAAAACTTTGATAGGCTTTTAGCAAACCCCGGCATGAACCCGCAAGCAGCCTCTATTTTTTAGGCTTCAAGAGAATGCTCCATTTGCCAAAGCACAATGCATGCCACTGCGGAGTGCCATCAGGCAAATCAATTCCCTGAGTTGATTCAGACCGACTTGAACGCGGCCCAAGGTTTCTGCCCCCCTCACAATAACCCTTATTCCAATACTTATAATCCAGGGTGGCGGAACCATCCAAACTTCTCTTGGAAGCAAGGTGATGCTTTTAACTCAGGGAATACAAGACCCTTACCTCCCCAGCCCATATACTAACCTTCTTATGAAAAGCCTCCTCCGAACAAGCCCTCTGAGATGGATGAATTGAAGGCCATGATGAAAGTAATGCAAGAGCATCAGAATATGGTTATCCAATCTCAGAATAAGATGATTACTGATATGAAATCCCAAATTGGTCATCTTACTAAGGTAGTTAGGCAACGTGATTTGGGGAAGCTGCCTAGCTCCTCTAAGGAGAACCCTAAGGGTAAGAGGGTTGTATTCCGGGAGCATGCCCAAGCAGTGACCGTGTTGAGGAGTGGAAAAAAGATTAACAAGCTTGATAACACTCCTATGGTTACATCTCAGAATTCCCCTTCCACACCTAACCCGACTTCCATCTCCATCGAGGAAGAGCCACACTACTCTCCCTCGCACAAAATCACCCACAATGTGGATGTCGTCCTTCCACCACCCCTTTCTTGCCATGATGACCCCTCGACCCAGAAGCCGAGGGTGCCCTATCCTGAGCGTCTATCTGCTCCTGGGGAATCTTCTGTTGGCTCATCTGGAGCCAAGGATAGGAAGGAAGAGATTATGGATACTTTTAGGCAAGTCCAGATTAACTTGTCTCTGTTGGAAGCGATTAAACAGATTCCGTCCTATGCCAAGTTTCTAAAGGACCTGTGCACCCAGAAGCGTCGATCTAGGAGACAGGTCCAAACCAAGGTCATCCTGCCTGACCATGTTAGCTCAGTTCTCTAGCATGGAACACCCCCCAAAATGAAAGACCTAGGGGCCCCGTATATTTCAGTGGTCATAGGTAACCAACACATTAACGAGGCTCTGCTCGATCTAGGTGCGAGGGTGAACATTCTACCAAGCTCTGTCTATGACCTTTTGGGAGGAAGCAAGCTAAAGCCTACTCCAATAATCCTCCAGGTTGCAGATAGATCACTTAAGACACCGCGGGGATTGTTGGAAGATGTCCTTGTGAGAGTGGAGGATTTCTTTTTCCCCGTTGATTTTCTGGTACTTGATACTGACCCATCTAATAAGCCCACAAAGCCGTCCATTATTCTGGGATTCCCCTTCTTGGCCACAACCATTGCCTCTATAAATTGTAGATCTGGGGCACTTAAAATGGACTTTGGGAACAAGAAGATCCGGTTGAATGTTTTTGATACTTACAAGCAACCCGGATTTGAAGATTGTTCTTAGATTGAGGTCATTGATGAAATAATTGAAGAGACTACTCCAACACTCTTATGTAGAGATCCCCTTCAGAAGGTCATATCTAAGGACCATCCCTGGATTATTAAAGAAATTGAAAGGGAAATGCCCGAATTAGAAGAGTTTCTGGGGATACATACTGAGTCTCTGTCCCCACCATGGACTGTGAAGGTAGATTTGCTGCCTAAGGCAGGGACATGTCAACTAAAACCCTCAATCCAAAAGGCTCCTGAATTAGAGTTGAAACCCCTCCCAAGCACATTGAAATATGCTTTCCTTAGCCCTAATAACATGCTCCCCATTATTATCTCGTCTGCATTATTTGAATTGTAGGAGGGAGCTCTACTTGAGTGTTTACAAAGGCACAAAGAAGCAATTGCTTGGACAATTGTTGATATTAAGGGTGTTGATCCCTCTTTTTGCATGCATCATACATACAAGGACGAGTCCGTGAAGCCTTTCCAAGATATGCAGAGAAGGCTCAATCCAAATATGCGGGAGGTTGTTAAAAAGGAGATTTTGAAATGGCTGGATGTAGGGATTATCTATCCCATTTCAGATAGTAAATGGGTTAGTCCTATTCACGTAGTTCCTAAAAAGGCAGGAATCACTGTGGAAGAGAATGACCAAGGAGAACTGGTGACCACTAGACCCTCAACTGGTTGGAGGGTCTGCATTGATTATCGCCGTTTAAACACGGCTACCCAGAAAGACCATTTCCCCTTACCATTTATCGATCAAATTCTGGAACGATTGGCGGGGAACAAGTACTTTTGTTTTCTTGACGGGTATTCTGGGTACAATCAGATAGCCATTTTTCCTGATGATCAGGAGCGTACCACCTTCACGAGTCCGTATGGCACTTTTACGTTCCGCCGAATGCCATTCGGGTTATGTAATGCTCCTGCCACTTTCCAACATTGTATGATGGCTATCTTTTCTGGTATGATCGATGAGTTTATTGAAATTTTCATGGATGACTTCTCCATTTATGGCTCGTCCTTTGACCTATGCCTTTCACACCTTGATAAAGTCTTAACCCATTGCGAAGAGGCAAAGCTGGTGGTTAGCTGGGAGAAAAGCCACTTTATGGTCCAGCAGGGCATTGTGTTAGGGCATATAGTTTCCAAGAGAGGATTAGAGGTGGACACCGCAAAATTGATTCCATCTCTAAGCTTCCATTGCCTGCCAATGTTCGCTAGGTTAGATCTTTCCTTGGCCATGCTGGATTTTATAGGCGCTTCATTAGAGATTTCAGTAAAATCTCTAAGCCACTCTGCGACCTATTAGAAAAGGATGTCTCCTTCAATTTTGATGATAGATGTGGCAAGGCTTTCCAAGTTTTGAAGAAAGCCCTCATTACCGCGCCGATTCTCCAAGCACCAGATTGGACCCTCCCGTTTGAGCTTATGTGCGACGCTTCCAATTTTGCAGTGGGAGCAGTCTTAGGTCAAAGGGTTGATGGCAAACCTCATGTGCTGCATTATGCCAGCAAGACCCTTACGGATCCTTAGCAAAACTACACGGTCACTAAAAAGGAACTACTTGCTGTAGTATTTGCTTTGGAAAAGTTTCGGTCTTACCTTTTGGGATCCAAGGTTGTAGTGTTCACTGATCATTTTGCCCTAAAGCATCTTCTGGCTAAAAAGGACACCAAACCTTGCCTAATTCGTTGGATTCTAATGCTCCAAGAATTTGACCTAGAAATTAAAGACAAGAAAGGAGTTGAGAATGTGGTAGCAGACCATTTGTCTAGGATCCCCATTGAGGCATCAAACCCTGCTGGCAGTATTCAAGAGACTTTCCCTGATGAGTCTCTAATGGTTGTGGAAACTAAAACTCCTTGGTTCGTTGACATAGTGAACTATCTGGTCACGGGCATTACCCCCAGTACTTGGGACAAGAAGAAACGAGACAGGTTTCTCGCTAATGTTAAATTTTATCACTGGGAGGAACCCAAGCTTTTTAGAATAGGCTATGACCAGCTTTCTCGCCGTTGCGTCCCTGACGAAGAACAAAGAAGTGTTCTAAGTTTCTGCCATGACCACCATTGTGGGGGACATTTTAGTGGGAAGAAGATTGCCCATAAGGTTCTTCAGTCTGGCTTTTGGTGGCCCACATTATTTCGAGATGCACATAAGTATGTGGGCGCATGTCTACGTTGCCAGTAGACAGGAACCATTGGAAAAAGGGATGAGATGCCCCAACAACCTATCCTCCCTATTGAAATCTTTGATATTTGGGGCATTGACTTCATGGGTCCATTTCCTGTGTCCTTCGGATATGAATACATCCTTGTGGCTATAGACTATGTATCAAAATGGATAGAAGCCATACCCACGCAAACCAATGACCATTCCGTGGTCTTTGTCTTTGTTAAGGCTAATATCATTTCTCGATATGGGTGCCCAAGGACGATCATAAGTGATGGAGGACCTCACTTTAAGAATGTACATTTCACAAGACTACTCCAAAATTTGGGAGTCAACCACATGATAGCCACACCTTATCATCCCCAAATGAGTGGACAAGTTGAAGTGTCTAATAGGGAGATTAAGCGAATTTTAGAAAAAACCGCCAGGCCTGATCGGAAGGATTGGTCTAAAAAACTAAATGATGCTCTTTGGGCCTACAAAACTACGTATAAAACTCCCTTGGGCATGTCTCCTTTCTGTCTTGTCTACGGAAAAGCGTGCCACCTTCCCGTGGAAATCCAACATAAAGCTTATTGGGCTATGAAAAATGTTAACTTGAATCTGGATAAAGCGGGAAAGGCACATATGTTAGAATTAAGTGAGCTTGAGGAGCTTCGTAATGAAGCTTATGAAACTTCTCAAGCTTACAAGCAACATACAAAAGTCTTCCATGACAAGCACATCATTAGAAAGACTTTTGAGCCCAACCAATGGGTCTGGCTTTTCAATTCTAGACTTCAATTATTTCCTGGAAAGCTCAAGTCCCGCTGGGATGGACCATACGTTGTTATCAATACTTTTCCTCGTGGAACTGTAGAGATTAGGAACCCTATTTCAGGTGCGTGCTTTAAGGTAAATGGCTAGTGACTTAAACCGTATATTACTCTTTCAGATGGACAGGTTTTGGACGCACTTCGGCTTGAGGAGCCTTAGCTCCTCCCACTCTCCTCCTCAGGTGATATTCTTCTATAACCTGAGAATGTTTATAGCATTTATAAATATTTGCATGCATATATATTTATATGTATATAAAAAAAAATCTCTTTTCTTGAGCTGAATGGGTTAGTCCCTAGTAGAATACCCTTGTCATTGGAGGTTTTTCTTCTTGAATTATTTCCTAAGTTTAGAATCCAGTACATTTATTTCACGTGCACGTAGACTGGGTAATGGATCCTTGAGGAAAACCAATAAGCATTTGTAGTCTACTAAACCCTTGGACAATTCATAGGGAGTCAAGCATACTATCTTCTAGTAGATCCACCTCATATTTGTGAGAAGAATGGAGAGAGATTACTGGTGCGCTAAGTCTAGTGCAAGGACTCTTAAGTTTTGGATAATTAGATGAGGATACTTCAGAGTTAAGCATAGCTTTCACTCTCTGTTCCTATGTGCGAATTTGTGTGAATTCCTGAGAGTCACCAAATAAGGCAGATACACAGAGATGAAGTCTTAATAAAGCTATGACTATAGTGGATGGTTACGACCGCCCTCCATAGAGTCCTCGGCAGAAGGAGGGTAATAGTATCAAAGGTTAGACTACATGTAGCACTAGATGAGTGTGTGCCACCAAATACAAATCCATTCTACTTGATATCTCCTACCAAAGCCAAAATCTGGGGTCAAATTACAGATTATCTTCTATTTTATCCCTAAGGGAAGTAGTTGCCTATCCCGGTAGAAATATTTACCAAGGGTGAAGTACGAACTCCCAATGAGAATTGGCTTTTTCACTTGGATCTGTTACCTAGGCTATCATCACTTCACATTTGTCCAGATTTCTAAAGTTTTGAAATAAGAAAAGAAGAAATCTTCTTATTGAAAGTTCTTCCCTACCAGGAGGGGTGACGTAATATAAAGCAATCTCAAAAAAATCAATCGCACAAGTACACAAGTAATTTTTAGGTGGAAACCCAAACCGAGTGAAAACCACCACCTAACCCTCTCGAGTTAGGATTTTCCGATCAACCTAGTTGATCAAATCCACTAACTGAATCACTTTAAAATGAGGTTGATTCAACCTTAGTACAACAACGCTACAAGTACGAGGGTAGCGTTCCTCAACCCCTTCTCTCCACGAGAAGGATTTTGTCCCACGAAGGAGACGGGAATTCGCAAAGCGAATACCCAACCAAAAGACAAAAATAAAATAAAACAACAAACCTATAGAGCCAACAAAGTAATAAACCTAAGCTTCTATAGGATTTAGGAAACTCCCCTTTGCAAGGAGTGCGTCGACAATGACGCGGGTGCGTGAGCCACGCAACGGCGCAATGTCGCTCTCGTGAACAACAGCGGGAGAGCGGGTGCGCGAAGGCTTGATGCTCTCAAGAGAATGGAGCTTAAGCTTGGAGAGCAAGATCTTTTCTGGACACAAAAGAGTGTGAAAGTGTGTAGCTAAGTGTATCCAAGTGTGTATTTGTGTTACAAAGGTTCCCCTCTATTTATAGAGGCCTTAGGAAGGATTTGGAAGGCTTGGAAAAGCTTCCATAGCCGTTGGGAACAAAGTCCAAGACAATCAGGCCGAAATCAGGACAATGATTACATTTGACAGGGTTATCAGACGTCTAACTCTGGCATCAGACGTCTGGAAGGCCACTTTAAGACGTCTGATTCCAAGGTCAGACGTCTGATTCTATGCGGGTTTCCTCCTGACTTGAATCAGATCTAAACAGGGTTTTTGTGCAAGTCCATCAGATGACATACAGGACGTCTGGCACTAAGTCTGGACATCTGGAAACCTACTTTTACTGTGGGAATTGATTTCCAAACGTTGCAACGGCTAGAAGATCTCTGAGAAGAGATTTTGGGTCAGCCGAGGCAAAACGGTCATTTATCAGACGTCTGGAAAGGCCTAAGGACGTCTGATAAGGCTCTAACGGTCATAATCTTGAGTGTTCGCTAAGCCAGCCAACGGTCCACTAATTGGACGTCTGGCAAATCCATCAGACGTCTCCTAAGACGTCTGGTCTAAGGTCTGGACATCTGATTTCATCAGACAGAACTAACTATGTCCAGCCTAACAGTTATCAGAAGTCTGAAACAACAGTCAGACGTCTTACAATACTTTATCAGTCGTCTGATTTGGGAATTAGACGTCTGGAAGTGCTGTTTGAACCCTATATTGGTTTTCTAAGTATTCTACAGAAAACCTAAGTATCCTAGGGTTGTGCCGGTGTTCCTAGGACTACTGTTAGGGTTCTTTGAGGCTCTTTAACATAAAATATCTAAGGAAATAAAGAGAGCAACAAAAGAAACGAAAAATACAACAAGTACAAAAGAAGGAAATCTATCCTATTCTTCATTTCCTTCCATCTTCAATATTTCGCTCCACGCGAACCTCCTCTGTTTTCCGTCAAGCTCCTCCAATCCGTCCTGGATGCGAGCTCGAACTCCATCTAAACATGTCCACATTTGCAATTGACCTGAAATCTAGGACTCAAATTGCAAATGTTAAATAACACGTGTTTTGTTATCATCAAAACAAATGATCGTGGTGCTCTAGCACCAACAATCTCCCCCTTTTTGATGATGACAAAACCGTAAATAATAATGCATAAAAAATCCTCCCCCTTTTTGACATTATCAAAAAGGTTCGATTGATTGTACATTTCCTATAACTCCCCCTTAAAACATGCTCTTCTATGAGTTTATTTTAACAAAGGTGATATTCTCCCCCTTTTTGTAACAACAAGATAGCTATTATTTTTCTCCCCCTTACTAAAGGAAATTTAGCGAACTTGTGTCTCCCCCTTAAAAATTGACAATTAGCTCATTAATTTTAACTCCCCCTATCTAAATGCTTATGATAAAAAGATAGGGTAAAGGGTTTTACCTCACCTACCATGGCCAATAAAATGGCCCAAATGGTGGTGGTGGATGCCACATCGAATGGGGCTCCCATCCGTAGCTTGGAGGCCCGGGCATCGGCGCCGGTCTCCAATCTGGTGGTCGACGTGCGGCGGGTCCGTCGTTTGTTCGCCGTCTCGTCGATCTTCTTGTTCTCCTCCTTGGTCTACTCCTTGGTTCTCCCAACTTGAGTTGACCAGCTTTGAGTTTGTAGGTCCAGTCCTTTGTGTTGTAATTATCCCTGAACCCTACAAAACAAGATTCTAATTCTTTCTTCGGTATCCAAGTGAGCTTGGATCCGGATCTGTTAGCGGGTCTCCTTGATGGAGATCCTTTCTCAACCTTAGGGCTATAAAAATTATCTACTTTATTGATTAATTTGTTGGAGTTTTCCCTAAGACATGCAATTTCTTTTTCTATGATACTCATCTTAGTCTTTAAATTAGAGATTTCTAACTTTAGACTATCATTTTCCTCAATCAATTTATTATTTTCATTAATGAGGTTATTATTTTCTAATAACAGGTTATTATCCTTAGGACTAGTTTCTATGTCCTTAAGTTTTATTTCTAACCTATCATTTTCAGATTTAAGAAAACTAAGATTCTTTTTCATGCTTTTGTTTTCTATTTTAAGTGATTTACTAATCTCAAATAGTTCATTAAAAGCTTCTTGTAAATCAAAATTTACCTCATTGTCGCTGTCGTCGCTTCCGCTTTCGCTGTCGCTGTTGCTTCCTCTGGCCATGAAACCAAAGCAAGCGATTTCTTCCTTTTCTTCTTCTTCTTCCTCCAAGCTCATCTCTTCATGAGTGTCTTCTAACTTCCTCCATATCTCGTGGGCGGTGGTGCACTCTTGGATTCGTTCGAATTCCTTCGGACTCAATGCGCAATACAAGGCATTCATTGCCTTTGCGTTGAGGTTGAGATTCCGAACCTGATCTTCTGAGTAACCTTTTGCGGGTTTCTTGGGAATCAAAAATGCAGATTCACATTTTTCCCACACCCGGAAGTCGTAGGCCTGCAACCACATAGTCATACGATTTTTCCAATAAATAAAATCTATACCTGCAAAGTATGGTGGTCGCAAGGTATTGTGTCCTTCGGTGCACACGAATGCTTTTCCCTCCATATCTAGATCCTCACCGGTTTGTAACGCCGATTTTGCGAGACCTGCTCTGATACCAACTGAAAGTTCTTCCCTACCAGGAGGGGTGACGTAATATAAAGCAATCTCAAAAAAATCAATCGCACAAGTACACAAGTAATTTTTAGGTGGAAACCCAAACCGGGTGAAAACCACCACCTAACCCTCTCGAGTTAGGATTTTCCGATCAACCTAGTTGATCAAATCCACTAACCGAATCACTTTAAAACGAGGGTGATTCAACCTCAGTACAACCACGCTACAAGTACGAGGGTAGCGTTCCTCAACCCCTTCTCTCCACGAGAAGGATTTTGTCCCACGAAGGAGACGGGAATTCGCAAAGCGAATACCCAACCAAAAGACAAAGATAAAATAAAACAACAAACCTATAGATCCAACAAAGTAATAAACCTAAGCTTCTATAGGATTTAGGAAACTCCCCTTTGCAAGGAGTGCGTCGACGATGACGCGGGTGCGTGAGCCACGCAACGGCGCAATGTCGCTCTCGTGAACAACGGCGGGAGAGCGGGTGCGCGAAGGCTTGATGCTCTCAAGGGAATGGAGCTTAAGCTTGGAGAGCAAGATCTTTTCTGGACACAAAAGAGTGTGAAAGTGTGTAGCTAAGTGTATCCAAGTGTGTATTTGTGTTACAAAGGTTCCCCTCTATTTATAGAGGCCTTAGGAAGGCTTTGGAAGGCTTGGAAAAGCTTCCATAGCTGTTGGGAACAAAGTCCAAGAGAATCAGGCCGAAATCAGGACAATGATTACATTTGACAGGGTTATCAGACGTCTAACTCTGGCATCAGACGTCTGGAAGGCCACTTTAAGACGTCTGATTCCAAGGTTAGACGTCTGATTCTATGCGGGTTTCCTCCTGACTTGAATCAGATCTAAACAGGGTTTTTGTGCAAGTCCATCAGACGACATACAGGACGTCTGGCACTAAGTCTGGACGTTTGGAAACCTACTTTTACTGTGGGAATTGATTTTCAAACGTTGCAACGGCTAGAAGATCTCTGAGAAGAGATTTTGGGTCAGCCGAGGCAAAATGGTCATTTATCAGACGTCTGGAAAGGCCTAAGGACGTCTGATAAGGCTCTAACGGTCATAATCTTGAGTGTTCGCTAAGCCAGCCAACGGTCCACTAATTGGACGTCTGGCAAATCCATCAGACATCTCCTAAGACATCTGGTCTAAGGTCTGGACGTCTGATTTCATCAGACAGAACTAACTATGTCCAGCCTAACAGTTATCAGACGTCTGAAACAACAGTCAGACGTCTTACAATACTTTATCAGTCGTCTGATTTGGGAATTAGACGTCTGGAAGTGCTGTTTGAACCCTATATTGGTTTTCTAAGTATTCTACAGAAAACCTAAGTATCCTAGGGTTGTGCCGGTGTTCCTAGGACTACTGTTAGGGTTCTTTGAGGCTCTTTAACATAAAATATCTAAGGAAATAAAGAGAGCAACAAAAGAAATGAAAAATACAACAAGTACAAAAGAAGGAAATCTATCATATTCTTCATTTCCTTCCATCTTCAATCTTTCGCTCCACGCGAACCTCCTCTATTTTCCGTCAAGCTCCTCCAATCCGTCCTGGATGCGAGCTCGAACTCTGTCTAAACACGTCCACATTTGCAATTGACCTGAAATCTAGGACTCAAATTGCAAATGTTAAATAACACGTGTTTTGTTATCATCAAAACAAATGATCGTGGTGCTCTAGCACCAACACTTATTACTTCTCTTATTTTTCATTTTTACTAGGGACTAGCAAATCTTAGGCATGGGGGTATTTGATGAGTCCATTTTAATGGACTAGTATTACGCCTAAGTAACTTTAATCTTACCTTTTAGGTTTGTTAATAACTACATTAAGTTATAGAATATTTGCATGCATCATGATTTAAGTTTACATCTATTTTATAACATTCTATAACTTAATGTGTAATGATTTTGTTATTTTTATATGCAGGAACGATATTTAGAAAGAACAAGGAGTTAGGGAATAAATTTCCCCAACAAACAACCGGTGGCATGTGTTTTTCCCCCATCCTCCGACCACCCTCAATAGCGGCCGGCCAAAAATAGCAAGGGGATTTTGAAAATCCCTGGAAGGGCGGAAGAGAGGAGTCAAGAGGAGGCGGAGCGCAGGAGAAGAACCATCATCGAGGAACCGTGTAACCCATGTGCACTGTGCACCAAGTCTTCACCGCTCCCTCCAGCCGCGACTGCAGGCACCTGGTCGAGCCCGGATAGGTTGTGTTAATATGGTAATTTTATCGTTGAAATGCATATAGTGGTTAACCTAAATTGAGCCTAACCATCTCTTTACAAATTTTTTAACCTGGCCTACTTGATTTTATCTTGGTCACTTTTAAGCCTAGGGTCGAACTCAGGGAAGTGGGATTAGAAGTGAATAAGTTTCTATGCCTTTCCTACAATAAATCTCTTCCGTTCATTTATTATGTTTTTGGTGTTTTTTCTATTTAAGATTTTTTTCTGATAATTTTTGTCCTTGAGGTACACCCTCAAAATCAGGTTCTTGGCTTTGAGCCAAATTAGGGTTCCAAAACTGGTCTTGCTATTCGCAAGACAGAGTACCTGCAAGTCAAGGATTATCTTTTCTCTTTTATATATTTTTTTATCTTTTCAATTGCAGAAAAGAGAAATCGAAATAAGATAAATATAGTATATATATATGTATATATTATATATGTATATAGGGGTGGGGGTGGAGGTGGAGATGGTGTGTAGCACGGTGTCGAGTCGGTCGTCATCAAGGGAGACGCAACCAACAGGATGAAGTGCCACGTGGAGTGTAGGATGGATGGGTGAAAGATGTGTGTGAACACGCTTTCTGTACGCGTGTATCAGGGAATATCAGCAACTGGTGCAGATATTCCCATGATACAACGTATGGTAGGTGATATGAAAATATATATATGTATGTATATATGTAAATATATATATGTATAAATATATGTGTATATATATGCATATATACTTATACTTAGTTATATAAGTACTAATATATGTATAGATATATGTATATATATATATGTATATGTATATAAATATATATAGATATAAATATATATATGTATATATATATATAAGTATATAGTATTTTATAAGTGAGAGTGTGTGTGTGCGAGAGTGTGAGTGTGTGTGTGTATATGTCTGCAGTGAGAGTGAGAGAGTGCTGTGAGAGAGAGAGAGAGAGAACGTCTGTTGAAGATGGCGCGGGCGTTAGGTTGTCTGAAGCAGTGGATGACGTTTGGTGCCACGCGCAGGCGCGGGCGCGTGGTGCACGAAGGCGTGCGCGCACGCAGGAGGGAGTGAGAGCGAGGGAGAGACCGCAACGCACTGTGCTGCGTAGTGAGGCGGGTGCGGGCGAAGGCGCGATGCGCTGAAGCGGGCGAAGATGCGGGCGCTGAAGCGAGCGAAGACGCATGCGCTGAAGCGGGAGGGCGCTGGCGTACGCGGGAGCGGGTGAAGGGAGACACGGGCACAGGTGCTGGAGCAGGAGAGGGGAGAGACGCGGGTGCAAGCTGGGGCCGGTAGCGGCGCGCCGGGTGACCGAATAAGTGAGAAACATACCGATCACTGCACTGTAGCCACAGTGTTTCGCTGACTAGCGTGAACAGTGGCTACAGTGCCGCTCGGCTCGCGAGACCGATTGCCAGCAGTTCTGTGAGTGCGGGCGGTGTGGAGCGACTAGCACGCGCGCTGAAGAGGCTGCGTCGATTGCTGGCTTGCGTGGAGAGGTAGGTGCGAGCGCGAAGAAGAGGGAGGCGAGGGCGGCCTGCAGGCACACGCTGGAGATGAGGGCGGTGGTGAGGAAAATGATTGTTGTAAATGTTTGTTGGTAATAATTGTTGATTATGTCGTTGTAGTATAGGGTGTATAATATAACATTAAGGATGTCGTATAGTGGTGAGTATGGGTGAGTTCCAGTCATTACAACCATTATTATCATTTGCTTATTTATCTAATTTTTACTGGTTTTGTTCCAGGTCGTTCACTGGGAGGCAATTTATTGAATTTAATTCGGTCACTCTTTGATTATCTCAAAATTGTCTTCTTATTCAAAAAAAGAAACTTTACATTTTATTAAAGAATGAATGAATGTGTGTTTTATTTAACTAATTACTAAGAAATGCTTGCAAAAATACTAACTATGAACAAGCATCAAACAATCTATTATTATACTCTAAACTATGTATTTACAAGTTATCCTATTAGTACTATCATAATAGTATATAATACATTAGAATGCAATGGTGTAGAAATTTAACTTATTAGTCTGTTATGTATAGTAACATATACAGCAGTTTCAGTGACAGATATAAGCGTCGCTAAATCTCAGAAAACACTATATACAACCTAAAGAGGCAAAACTGAGATCTTTAGCGACGTTTATAGTGTCACTTTATTCTGTTAGTAATTATATAGATTTACTTATACGTATGTATACTACTTATTCTTTTTCTTTGTTTCTCTTTCTTTCTTCATTAAGTCTCTGTTCTTTGTATTCTTAACTCCTGTTCTTCTTGTGTTCATATTTCTGTTTTCTTCTAAGTATTCATCTTCTTCTTTCTCTTTTTATTACTCTTGTTCTTTTCTCTGTTGTTCTTGTACTCTTTTCTTTTTTCTCTCGTGTTAACTCTTTGTTCTTCTCTTTGTTAACTCTTCTGTCTTAGCATATTTCAGAGGCTGCGGTGGGGAGGGGATTAGGCTAATATCATTAGTTTAAAACGTGTTTAGTTTGCGGGCACGCTTTTCGAGGGATACACAGCACCCTAAGGGTGGGACCAGACCTCTACTAAGCGCGCCCTAATCTCAGATTAGGTGGCTTAATTATGTCTTTAATCTCAGCGCCAGGCCTCAGCCCAACGCCATATGCTCGCACACGCTCGGGGCCCCCGGCCACACACACACGTCACATATTTATCGCAAATCAGACAGAGTACTCAGACCAGAGCTCAATGGGTAATCGGGTCATATGTTCAAAGGCAGTGCTTCGGGCGCCCGGCGCCCGTGACGACTGGCCTAACAGTAACACAAATTATATTTATGTGGCTGCGCTTGACTTGCAGCACACGATGTGGTGCTATTCCAGCGCCACATCGTGCGCTGGAAATCAGGTGCAGCTGCGTCTGTTCGTGCTTTTGGCCCTTGATTTGGGGGCCATAAATTATTAAATAAAATAAAATAAAATATGGTTAATAAAGTATTTACATAATACTACATAATTGATTAATTAATTTTGAATTTTAAATATATTTACTATATAAATAAATTCGCTAAACTAGGCTGATTATACAGGTTGATTTAGGTGATTAAATAGTTAATTACTTATAAAATAGTTAGTAAATGGTCTAATTGACCTTATACAGATTTAATTTACATACTTAAGTATTTTATACATATTTTTATTGTATATTTACGAATTTATTTCTATTTTTATTTAAGTTAAACTAGCTGTTCTGGGTGTTTTAAATAAAACTAAGTTACAGTAAGCTATACTAGGTATAATTGTACTTTAACTAACTTAAATTACTTACTATATATGTTAACCTAAGTCTATAGATTTATTTACTTAATTATAGCTCTAAATTATTAATTTAGCTAATTTATTCTATAATATAGCTACTAAATATGTAAATATGAATCTGTATATATACATATACATAAATCAGTAAATACATACATAATAGTTCAGTATTTATACATATATTTACATAGATTACATATGTATATAGATTTATGTACAAGTTTATACAGTATTTACAGTATATCTATGTATGTCTACGTACATAATCAGGCTGTATATTATAGTTATAATAGTATGGATATGTATATTTACAGTGTGAAATTAAGTATGTATAATTAGGTTTTAGTAGGAATTTAGGGAATGAGGGTTAATTAAGTTTTTATTTCATTTTAAACAGCAGCTAAGCTACTGTCAGAGAAGATGGAGAGGGAAGAGAATGTGCTGTTCAGGGTGTTTTAGCAGTGTCAGTGGCTTAAGCCACTGTCAAATGGGCTAACTGCTGCTGCAGTTAGTCCATTTGAAGAGGGGGAAAGTATTCACAGATGAGAGGAGAATTTAGAGAAGAGGGGAATGTAGCTGCAATTTGCAGCATTTTACTGTATAACTGGGAATAAGAGAAAATTCAGAACAAACTAAAAATTAAAGAGTTGAAATCCAAATCTGATAAGGGTATAAATCTCACGAAAATCACATAAGAATTCAGTTCAAATACCCACAAGGAAAAGCCCTTATCAAAAGCATCATTTCAGATCAAAACACAAATGGCATTGAGTTAGTCTTCCTAATGCCATAGACAGCATGAAGGAAGACTTAACTCAATCAATTAAAACCAAAAACATACAATCCCAGTTTCTTGCAACCTTAAGGAGTATGGAAAACTCCTTAGGTTAGAGAATCACCATACAAAAATAATTATCAAACAGGTGGTGTATGGCAGTTCTGAAATGACAAATCAGAAAAAGAATGCATTAAAGGAATTTATAAAAGCTAGCGAATGCATTCAGATCAAGGCAGAAGCAAATTCATGAAAGGCTCTTCTGATTTGTTCTCTGTCACCAGAGAACTTCTCAGAATCCTTGCCCTCAAGGAAAACCAAAATCCCTTCAATTTGTCAGATCTGTCAAGACATTTCAGAAAGCAAAATCTCTTCAAAACCCATGTTAAAGTGAATCTGACAAACTGAGGCAATCAATCTAAAATAAAAGGGGCTTTTGTGAACACAAATGGGGTGAGTGAGAAGCCCCAAATGGTGCTTGTGACGCCAATTTCAGATCTGAGGCAGTACACCATCAGATCTGGAATTGGGTCCGGATGTGTGGGTGATTGGTGAAAAATTCGTCGTTAAAAGGAAAAAAAACAAGAATCAGAATCTGGATGATGGGAAAAACAAAACATGAAGAGGGAGATAAATTGAATAGTGAACAGATGATTCTTCCCCTCTGATCTGGACTGATCAGAGGAGGTGAGGGAGGGGATCTAATACTAATTCTACTCCTAAGACTAATCTAACTACAGCTAACATTAAACACTAACAATTAAAACTAAATCTATTCTAAACTACTGCAAACTAAATCTAACACTACTTGTGCAGAATTAAAAACTAAACTAAAAGGAAGAATGGGACCTATGGGTCCTTAGCCGGCGGCTAAGGAGGAAGAAAGGAGGAGGGTGACTCCAGCGGAGGGAAGAGTCTGCTAGTGAGACTCCAGGGTCGTCCTCAGGTGCTACGAGGTCCTTAGCGACGAGGAGGGTCGAGAGCAGGCGATGATTCCACAGCCGGTGGCTGTGAAATCAGGGTCTAGGTGAGGAGGCGAGACTGGAGTGGAAGAATTGATCGCTAAGAGATGTAGGAGGGAGCGATCCCCTGCGCGCGACACCACTGAGGTGCTTAAATAGCAGCTCAGTGATTGGAATCACCGCAAGGGTGAGGTTAATCAAAATTAAGCCGGTGGTGAGGATGAGATGGGTAGAGCGCGCGGCGAGTCAAGAGAGAGATCTGACCGTCAGATGAGATCTGGGAAGAGAGGTGAACGCACGCACCGAATCGCGCGAAGGTTCCATTTGAATCCAGCCGCAGATCGAGATCAAAAGTGCGATGGACGGTCGAGAATGGCTGTGTTCTTCGCGCGCTACAGTGCGCGTGAAGAACTCAGCTTCTCGTTGAAATAAAGGGAAAATTTGCAGACGAACCCTTAGAAGAAGGGGTAGAACATTTGCGTGCAGGCCCATAAGCGAGTAGAATAGCAGCTGGAAGGGCCCTGCAGTCTTACAAAAGGGTCCCTGCGGCTTGCAAATAGGTCCAAAAAGGAGTTTTGAAGGGTAGAAATGTAATGCATGAAGGACCTAATTGTAATCTACTTATTTCTAAGCCTAAATGATGTCCAATTGCTTTCAAATTTTTACATGTGCTTAATTGAACATTTACGACATTGATTTTACTTCTGATTTGGCTTTTCAAACTTGTTTATGTGTTCAATTTATGCATGGATCATCATTTATTCTTTTATTTTAAGAGTATCTCACTTTTGTGACCTAATTATGAAGTTTTAACACATGTTAAAAGTTTTAGGTCTTTTCTTTAATTCCCACACTTAACCCTTTTTATATGTTAATTTGATATTGTTTTGCTTAGTGTCTAGCTTAATTTCAGCCTTTTAGCCATGATGAGTAGCCACTCATCATACCCCCATGCTTACGTTTTGCTAGTCCCTTAGCAAACAATCTATTGAAGTGTAAGGAAATTTAAGTATCAACAAGGTAAGTGTGTAGAGATATCTTTTTCTTCTTTCAAAAATTTTTAAGTGTTTATGATGATGATCTTTAAGCTGAAACATTTTCCAATACCAACTGTGTTTTTGGACATTGTGAGAACCTGGTTACTGAGGATAACCTACCAGAACTCGAGGCTTAAATGACATAGACCATCTCTCAACCAACAAGGACTCTTGATATTTAAACCTTAAGTCGAATTCCAGGACTCAGGAGGTTTTACAGAGACTCAGAATACTACGAAGTTATGGCTGTGCTTTGTGATAAGTCAGGACTAACCAGGTGAATTCTAAAGCTCAATCCCGGGGTTTCACTTCTTTTTAAGTCCAGGTTGGTCCTAACTTCAGCTCATGTTTTCGGATGACTCTAAAAAATTGATGGTATTCAAACCCAACCCTTATTGTATTTGTGGCTCAGAGAAGATTTTTTTTTGTGGAAAAATAGGGTATTTATTTTGAACCCTGAAAACATTTTTGGTGGAAGAGTTGTTTTTCAGACTTTTTGGAGAACATACTTAACTTTTTTTTTTTTTTTTTTTTGAACAGTATGTCTCCAAAACTTATTTGGTAGAGCGCACTGTATTTGGTGGGTGAATTTTTTGTGGAAAGAGCTTCTCCTAGACACAAGACTAAAGATTAGGACAAAGAGTCTACCTGCACGCATAGGTAAGGACTCCACCTTCCCTAATGAACACAAGGGTTGAGGTTTAGGTTCAAGTGGTCTTTCCTGACATTGTGTAGTGTAAGCCAAGGTTACTTAGACTCCTAAGTCAAAGCAAACCAACGAATCCTGTACTGGTGACTCAGGTACAAGAATTGTCCTAAAGTTAGGAGAGACTGTGGTCTATCTTGTCAAGGCTCGAAGTGTATTAAGCCTAAGCTTGTATCAAGCTCCTATGGCCCGGCAGGTCAAACCAGTAACGGTTGAATGTCCATAGACACTTATTCTATTTTTTTGTTTTCAGCTATAAGATCACTTATCTTTTCTTTTTTCTTTTTCTCCCTCCTCTCTTGAAATGAATATCCTCCTTTGACAAATAAAGTACATGTCCCTTATTGTATTTTTGGAATTTTTCTGATTTGTTATTTTTTTGTATTTTTAGCTTTGTAAATTTTTTTTCAAAAAATTTTTTTCAAAATTTTTCAATTTTTTTGAAGTATATAATTTTTTGATAATACTATATGTACTATAGTTGTGTCTACAATTGCATTTTGGTTTAAATGGTTTACCATTTACACCCCCCCATGCTTAAATGTTTCAATGTCCTCATTGAATGAAAGGGTGGATGCAAATGCATGCTCTGCTTTTCACTATCCTAGGCTGGGTGATGGAAGGAAGTCGGAATGAAGAGATAAAATCTCTGTGCGGACGATTTTAAGTCTGATCTAAGATCAGAGTGAACAGTCGGGCTAGGAAGTGAAATGCATGACATGTGTGCAATGAATGTATGCTCAGAATGCAAGGGTAGACACTATATGCAAATAAAGGCAAGAGTAAGAAAGGTGTAAAACAGCTATATACAAGGGTAGGTGTTTGCTAAGTTTAACGCCGTCAGCTAGGCGAAAACTTAGTTTGGTATCTCAAAATGTAGGAGAGAAATGGTGGAATTGACAAGTCTGAGATCATGCGGCTCAATGAAAGGTTTCAGTCTTTGTCCATTAACAATAAAGGGTTCAGATTTGTCAAGTTCAGTGATCTCAACAGCTCCATTATCAAATAATCTCAAGATCATGTTGATTCAGTGTTATGCACTGGTTGTGAAATGTCATGTGTTTGGTCTTGCAGTGCTGGTCTAGGTTGGACATACCTTTGAGCAGGTATGTTCCTAGGGTTGGGTTGTGCTTGGGATGGGAGTGAATGTGGTTGACGGGACTCCGTCAAGTGTGATAGCTGGGCTCTCATCTCAGCTAAGGCCGCGTCTTGTCTCTGCTGCATAGCAATATTCTGTTGTTGCATATCAGCAAGAGCATTCATGATAGACCCCAACTGGTCATCTCGTGTAGGCCCAGATTGAGAGTATTGGGTGGGCCTGGGTTGGGGTTGCTGGTAGGTACGCGGTGGATATCCGTGTGATTGTGGAGGTGGTGCTCGGATCGGGTTGTGTAATGGTGGTGCAGACGGTTGTTGAAAAGGAGGTCTTTGTGAATTTCCCGACCACGAGAAATTTGGATGATTACGCCATCCAGGGTTATAGGTTTGTGTGAAAGGATCATTGTGAATGGCATGAAGCTCCTCCGAAGCTCCAGAAGGTGCAGGGAAGTCAGTGAAGGGAGGAACAAAGGTTCCTCCAACCGGTGAAGGATATGGAAATGGAAAATCCGGTAATGCAGTTTGTGTCACAGAAAGGTTATTCACAGTTTCCCTCCCTGTGGGAAACTGAGAAGAAGTGTTTTGTGCTGGTGACTGAGAAGAAGAAGATGGGTGTTTTGAGAGAAATTTCCATACTTCATCTACTTTCTTCTCGATTAAGCCCACTTTATCCAGTTGACTAGCCACTATCTCTAAGTCTTTGCTACTGGATTGGGCTTCATGTACCCCCGTGTGTGAGTGGGAATGTGAGGACTTTCTATTAAACACGCTCATTGAAGCATTGTTAATAGAGTTTTCGGCCATGCCTTCAAAGAGCTCAAAGGCTGAGTCCTCGTCCCGACACAGGAAATTGCCTCCACAAGCGGCATCTACAAAATTCCGTGTGTCATCATGGAGCCCATGGTAGAAGATCTGAACCTGTTGCCAGCGTGGGACACCATGGTGGGGACATTTTCTCAAAAGCTCATGGAATCTCTCCCAAGCCTCGTGCATAGGTTCTCCTAAATTCTGGGTGAAGGTGGTGATGGCACGCCTTAAGGCATTAGTGCGGCCTACAGGAAAGTACTTCTTTAAGAACTCGTGTTCTAAAGAAGCCCAGGAATCTATAGGTGTAGTCCGTGCAAGTGTTCTAAACCAAAAGGCTGCCTTATCTTTTAATGAAAAGGAGAACATTTTCATCAAAAGCGTGTGCTGATCATGTCCTTGCGGACCCAAAGTTTGGGCAAGATTCTTCAGCTCCTCTAAATGCTGAAAAGGGTCCTCAGAAGCAAGTCCATGGAAGTGAGGAATGAGTGCTATAATGTTCGGCTTCAGTTCAGCAGCACGACCCCCATTGGGATAACGTACCACAGGCATTGGTTGGGCAACTGCGGGATTATAATAATCTCGTAGTTGAGGTCTACGGGGTTGGGGTGGTGCCTGAGGATTTCTAGGTTGAAGTGGTTGTGGTTGGGGGTTAGCTAATAGATTTACAGCTTGAGCAAGCTGTTGCACCTGTTGGGTTAAGGTATTCATTTGTAGTTGTGTATCGAAAAGGTGCTGAAGATGAGGCATAGGTCCTCTCTCCGGGGGTGGATTAGGATGATTAGGATAAGGTGGAGGTTGGAACCTAGGGATAGGTGGTTGCTGTGGTAGAGGATGTGCAACTAAGTCTGGAGGAAGTTCTTCAAAATCCTCAAAGTGTGAAGAATCAAGATCATCCTCTTGGCGAGGGGGATTGTGGAAAGTATTTTGAGACTCAGGAGGTAAGGGATTAGAAGTGGAAGGCAAAGAAGATGATGCAGTAGCTTGGGTAGCAGTACCCAAGCTACTGCATCAAGTTCTGGGCTTTGGGATCTCCTACCTTCCATTGAGTTGGTTTTTTTTTTTTTTTTTTTTTTTTGAAATCCCGTTTACTCTAATTCGATCCAACTCAATGGGAAAAAATTTTTAATGTTCACAGTAAAACAGAAGAATCCCAATGAAATCTCAATTCAAGAAGACCAATCAATCGAGATGAATCGGAGAAAATTTTTCCTAGAGGCTGCTACGCAAAGTATGTTATACGCAAACAATTGTTTCAAGCAATTGTACGTATCCTAAGATAAACCTAGCGAAGTGCAGACCTCTAGAATCCACTGGGAATCTGGATTAGACTGAGCGTGCGGATCCAGATCCTGTGGTTGCAGAAAGATGAGGTAGAAACCCGTGTATTGTGGCCTTAAGTGATCGTGCTGTGTGCACGATAACATTCAACACAAGGCGATTAAAATCTCAAACATGGTTTCACCCAATTTTGCTATCTCCTTTTTGATTTAATTGAAGTGATTAAAATATGTTTTCTATGCTGCTCGTTTCAGTTTTTACTAAATTCAGAACAAGTAGTGGTCTTCTTTAATTTTAAGTCAAATGCAAATATGGCAGGAGTTAGAGTTAGGTAAGAAATGCGTACCTGACTCCAGCAATCTTCTAATGCAGATTTGACTTGAATTAAAATCTAGCAGGAATGAAATGCAATCCTAAAAATGGATGCCTGAGGTTATGGTGCTGCTAGATAAGTATGAGGTCTTTTTGATTTTTTCTGAAAAATTTTATATGCAATTCAAAAGTAAGGAAAGAAATTAAGAAGATAAAGAAATAAAGTCCAGATAGTCCAGAATTATTACAAAAATTGTGTGAGAACAAGCTCTCACAACTTATGACTAACAATTGCTCCTAATCAATAAACCTAAAACTATCTATACTAAAACTAATACTAAAATCCTACAGCGACTTCGAGGCAAAACTCCACCAGGAAGACGGATCTGGAGCGCAGCGACTCCACCAGGAAGACGACACTCCTCCTCAAGTGCTGTGGAAAAAACAAATGATTAGTAAAAGAATAAAGGAATGTATACACAATTAATTCAATGGAAAATAAAAGCAATTATAATGAATGAATGAAGAATTTCTATATACAAAAGAATGAAAAGAAAATTTTGGTGCAAAGAGCGTTGCCTCCCCGGCAGCGGCGCCAAAATAATGGTGGTGAAAATGATTGTTGTAAATGTTTGTTGGTAATAATTGTTGATTATGTCGTTGTAGTATAGGGTGTATAATATAACATTAAGGATGTCATATAGTGGTGAGTATGGGTGAGTTCCAGTCATTACAACCATTATTATCATTTGCTTATTTATCTAATTTTTACTGGTTTTGTTCCAGGTCGTTCACTGGGAGGCAATTTATTGAATTTAATTCGGTCACTCTTTGATTATCTCAAAATTGTCTTCTTATTCAAAAAAAGAAACTTTACATTTTATTAAAGAATGAATGAATGTGTGTTTTATTTAACTAATTACTAAGAAATGCTTGCAAAAATACTAACTATGAACAAGCATCAAACAATCTATTATTATACTCTAAACTATGTATTTACAAGTTATCCTATTAGTACTATCATAATAGTATATAATACATTAGAATGCAATGGTGTAGAAATTTAACTTATTAGTCTGTTATGTATAGTAACATATACAGCAGTTTCAGTGACAGATATAAGCGTCGCTAAATCTCAGAAAACACTATATACAACCTAAAGAGGCAAAACTGAGATCTTTAGCGACGTTTATAGTGTCACTTTATTCTGTTAGTAATTATATAGATTTACTTATACGTATGTATACTACTTATTCTTTTTCTTTGTTTCTCTTTCTTTCTTCATTAAGTCTCTGTTCTTTGTATTCTTAACTCCTGTTCTTCTTGTGTTCATATTTCTGTTTTCTTCTAAGTATTCATCTTCTTCTTTCTCTTTTTATTACTCTTGTTCTTTTCTCTGTTGTTCTTGTACTCTTTTCTTTTTTCTCTCGTGTTAACTCTTTGTTCTTCTCTTTGTTAACTCTTCTGTCTTAGCATATTTCAGAGGCTGCGGTGGGGAGGGGATTAGGCTAATATCATTAGTTTAAAACGTGTTTAGTTTGCGGGCACGCTTTTCGAGGGATACACAGCACCCTAAGGGTGGGACCAGACCTCTACTAAGCGCGCCCTAATCTCAGATTAGGTGGCTTAATTATGTCTTTAATCTCAGCGCCAGGCCTCAGCCCAACGCCATATGCTCGCACACGCTCGGGGCCCCCGGCCACACACACACGTCACATATTTATCGCAAATCAGACAGAGTACTCAGACCAGAGCTCAATGGGTAATCGGGTCATATGTTCAAAGGCAGTGCTTCGGGCGCCCGGCGCCCGTGACGACTGGCCTAACAGTAACACAAATTATATTTATGTGGCTGCGCTTGACTTGCAGCACACGATGTGGTGCTATTCCAGCGCCACATCGTGCGCTGGAAATCAGGTGCAGCTGCGTCTGTTCGTGCTTTTGGCCCTTGATTTGGGGGCCATAAATTATTAAATAAAATAAAATAAAATATGGTTAATAAAGTATTTACATAATACTACATAATTGATTAATTAATTTTGAATTTTAAATATATTTACTATATAAATAAATTCGCTAAACTAGGCTGATTATACAGGTTGATTTAGGTGATTAAATAGTTAATTACTTATAAAATAGTTAGTAAATGGTCTAATTGACCTTATACAGATTTAATTTACATACTTAAGTATTTTATACATATTTTTATTGTATATTTACGAATTTATTTCTATTTTTATTTAAGTTAAACTAGCTGTTCTGGGTGTTTTAAATAAAACTAAGTTACAGTAAGCTATACTAGGTATAATTGTACTTTAACTAACTTAAATTACTTACTATATATGTTAACCTAAGTCTATAGATTTATTTACTTAATTATAGCTCTAAATTATTAATTTAGCTAATTTATTCTATAATATAGCTACTAAATATGTAAATATGAATCTGTATATATACATATACATAAATCAGTAAATACATACATAATAGTTCAGTATTTATACATATATTTACATAGATTACATATGTATATAGATTTATGTACAAGTTTATACAGTATTTACAGTATATCTATGTATGTCTACGTACATAATCAGGCTGTATATTATAGTTATAATAGTATGGATATGTATATTTACAGTGTGAAATTAAGTATGTATAATTAGGTTTTAGTAGGAATTTAGGGAATGAGGGTTAATTAAGTTTTTATTTCATTTTAAACAGCAGCTAAGCTACTGTCAGAGAAGATGGAGAGGGAAGAGAATGTGCTGTTCAGGGTGTTTTAGCAGTGTCAGTGGCTTAAGCCACTGTCAAATGGGCTAACTGCTGCTGCAGTTAGTCCATTTGAAGAGGGGGAAAGTATTCACAGATGAGAGGAGAATTTAGAGAAGAGGGGAATGTAGCTGCAATTTGCAGCATTTTACTGTATAACTGGGAATAAGAGAAAATTCAGAACAAACTAAAAATTAAAGAGTTGAAATCCAAATCTGATAAGGGTATAAATCTCACGAAAATCACATAAGAATTCAGTTCAAATACCCACAAGGAAAAGCCCTTATCAAAAGCATCATTTCAGATCAAAACACAAATGGCATTGAGTTAGTCTTCCTAATGCCATAGACAGCATGAAGGAAGACTTAACTCAATCAATTAAAACCAAAAACATACAATCCCAGTTTCTTGCAACCTTAAGGAGTATGGAAAACTCCTTAGGTTAGAGAATCACCATACAAAAATAATTATCAAACAGGTGGTGTATGGCAGTTCTGAAATGACAAATCAGAAAAAGAATGCATTAAAGGAATTTATAAAAGCTAGCGAATGCATTCAGATCAAGGCAGAAGCAAATTCATGAAAGGCTCTTCTGATTTGTTCTCTGTCACCAGAGAACTTCTCAGAATCCTTGCCCTCAAGGAAAACCAAAATCCCTTCAATTTGTCAGATCTGTCAAGACATTTCAGAAAGCAAAATCTCTTCAAAACCCATGTTAAAGTGAATCTGACAAACTGAGGCAATCAATCTAAAATAAAAGGGGCTTTTGTGAACACAAATGGGGTGAGTGAGAAGCCCCAAATGGTGCTTGTGACGCCAATTTCAGATCTGAGGCAGTACACCATCAGATCTGGAATTGGGTCCGGATGTGTGGGTGATTGGTGAAAAATTCGTCGTTAAAAGGAAAAAAAACAAGAATCAGAATCTGGATGATGGGAAAAACAAAACATGAAGAGGGAGATAAATTGAATAGTGAACAGATGATTCTTCCCCTCTGATCTGGACTGATCAGAGGAGGTGAGGGAGGGGATCTAATACTAATTCTACTCCTAAGACTAATCTAACTACAGCTAACATTAAACACTAACAATTAAAACTAAATCTATTCTAAACTACTGCAAACTAAATCTAACACTACTTGTGCAGAATTAAAAACTAAACTAAAAGGAAGAATGGGACCTATGGGTCCTTAGCCGGCGGCTAAGGAGGAAGAAAGGAGGAGGGTGACTCCAGCGGAGGGAAGAGTCTGCTAGTGAGACTCCAGGGTCGTCCTCAGGTGCTACGAGGTCCTTAGCGACGAGGAGGGTCGAGAGCAGGCGATGATTCCACAGCCGGTGGCTGTGAAATAAGGGTCTAGGTGAGGAGGCGAGACTGGAGTGGAAGAATTGATCGCTAAGAGATGTAGGAGGGAGCGATCCCCTGCGCGCGACACCACTGAGTTGCTTAAATAGCAGCTCAGTGATTGGAATCACCGCAAGGGTGAGGTTAATCAAAATTAAGCCGGTGGTGAGGATGAGATGGGTAGAGCGCGCGGCGAGTCAAGAGAGAGATCTGACCGTCAGATGAGATCTGGGAAGAGAGGTGAACGCACGCACCGAATCGCGCGAAGGTTCCATTTGAATCCAGCCGCAGATCGAGATCAAAAGTGCGATGGACGGTCGAGAATGGCTGTGCTCTTCGCGCGCTACAGTGCGCGTGAAGAACTCAGCTTCTCGTTGAAATAAAGGGGAAATTTGCAGACGGACCCTTAGAAGAAGGGGTAGAACATTTGCATGCAGGCCCATAAGCGAGAAGAATAGCAGCTGGAAGGGCCCTGCAGTCTTACAAAAGGGTCCCTGCGGCTTGCAAATAGGTCCAAAAAGGAGTTTTGAAGGGTAGAAATGTAATGCATGAAGGACCTAATTGTAATCTATTTATTTCTAAGCCTAAATGATGTCCAATTGCTTTCAAATTTTTACATGTGCTTAATTGAACATTTACGACATTGATTTTACTTCTGATTTGGCTTTTCAAACTTGTTTATGTGTTCAATTTATGCATGGATCATCATTTATTCTTTTATTTTAAGAGTATCTCACTTTTGTGACCTAATTATGAAGTTTTAACACACGTTAAAAGTTTTAGGTCTTTTCTTTAATTCCCACACTTAACCCTTTTTATATGTTAATTTGATATTGTTTTGCTTAGTGTCTAGCTTAATTTCAGCCTTTTAGCCATGATGAGTAGCCACTCATCAGGCGGCCTGCAGGCGCCCGCTTGAGGCCTGCGCGGCTGCTGCCGCCTTGCTGCTGCTGCTGCGGAGCTTGAGCTTCAAAGCTTGAAGCTCTACGGCAATGGAGGAAATGGCTGAATGACGAATTCAGATAAGAGAAGACCACCACGCCCACCGGCTCTTTGATGAGCTGGGCGATGGTGGGACTCACAGTGGTGGTTGTGCACCACTATGAGCTACTCCTGCTCGCAGAGTGGCTCCTCAGAAGGAGGAGAGGCTGCGTATGGAGGGGAGAGGGGAGGAGACGGCCTGGAGGAAGCTGCTGTGGTTGGACGTGGACCAGGCTCCCTTGCATAGAAGCAAGCCGTGCCTTTTTAATGTGGAAGAAGGCATGCACAGCCATGCCCTGGCTGTGCATGCGGCTGCAGGGAGTGGCTTGCTGCAGAGAATGGCGTGAGGAAGAAGAGGCCATGCTTTGCAGCCGCGAGAAGAAATTCAAAATCAAATAGAAATAAAAATAAAGATGGAAATTTTGCGAGGCATCACTTAAAGAATTTGTCAATTACAAGGCCATTTATTTCACTCTCCTCCGCTCTCAAATAAATGCATGCATGCGTGTATTTTTGCAAATGCGAATATGGTTGCCTATTATGCACTGGTAATGCTAGGAAATAGCGCAAGATGGCACAATTGTTGGTGTATTTTTGCTGTACAATCATAACCCCATGCCTATCTTTTGCTAGTCCCTAGCAAAACATTTTCTTGTATTGTATTTAGAAATGATCTTAAGATGAAGATTTTCATCTGAGGTGACAAAGGTGTGTTTATTTGTTGGATATTGTTAGAACCAATTGTAGAGAAGACTACCAGTACTTTAAGTCTCACATGACATAGACCGTCTCTCAACTAACCAGGACTCTTGATATTTAAACCTTAAGTACGATTTCCAGGACCCAGGAGGTCTTTGCCATACTCGAGAGCTCAAGAGATTATGGCTTGTGCTTAGTGAAGGATAAAGACTGACCAGATGAACATTAAGACTCAAGCCCAGGGTTTCACAAATTTTTAAGTACAGGTTAGTCCCAGTTTCAGCTCGTGTCTTAGGATTGACCCTTAAAAAGATGACGGAAAACTCAACTCCCATTTTCAGACATTTGTGGCTCAAAGAAAATAAGGTATTTGCACTTTGCCCTGAAGAACTTTTATAGGAGGAAGATTTTACAGATATTTGCGAGATATACTGACTTATTTGCATCTCTCTTTTTTTTTTTGAAACATGTGTCAGTATATCCCTTACAACATTATTTAGAGGAGCACACTTTTCTTTTTGGTGGGTGAGTTCCTTTTTGGTGGAAAGAGTCTCTCCTAAACACAAGACTAAAGCCTGGGATAAAAAGTCTACCTGCACGCACAGGTAAGGACTCCACCTTCCCTAATGAACACTAGGGTTGGATCTTATGTTCACCTGGTCTTTCTTGATATGTGTAGTGTGAACCAAGATTACTTAGGCTCTCAAGTAGAAGTAAACCAACGGATCCTGTTCTGGTGTCTCAAGTGCAAGAATACATCCTTAATTAGGAGAGATTCTGATCTATTTTGTCAATGCTCAAGTGAATTAAGGCGAGCCTGAGCAAATCAAGCTTCTGTGACCTGGAAAGTCTTCAAAACAATGGTTGAATATCCATACACACTTATTGTATTTTTGTTTCAGCCTTCAGATCATTACTAAACACCATTTTTTTTTATATACATATATATATATATAGATGGAAACTGCATGATACCATAAAATACCTAGATCCTATGGATGCCTATCCGCCCCCCCATGCCAAACGATGCTATGTCCTCATATGCATGCAGGGTAGGGTAGAGGAAGGATGAAAGATCAGGTAATGAGAGCTAAGATGCAGGGTATACAGTAGGGTGGTAGGGTGGGTGGTGAAGTGAAAAGTGAAGTGAGCGTGACAGTGAAGTGAAAAGTGATAGTGGATAGTGAGAATGTTGAGGTGCCTCCCAACGAGCGTTGAATTTAACGTCCCCAGCTGAACTCAGGATGAGGCACAACATTAGTTACCCTCCAGCAGGGCAATAGTTTCTCCAACGGGGGCAGGTTCATGAGTAAGGTAGGGTTTCAAACGCTGCCCATTGACCGTAAATTTATGCCCAGATTTGGGATCTTCAATCTCAACGGCCCCGTTGGGAAATGGTCTCGAAACCAGGAAAGGACCAGTCCATTTGGACTTCAGTTTCCCAGGAAAGAATTTGAGCTGGGCATTGTAGAGCGAAACTTGCTGAGATGGATCAAATTCTTTCCGCTGAATACGGCTATCGTGAAAAGCCTTAGTGCATTGCTTGAAAGTTAAGGCAAAATCATAGGTTTCACAACAGAGCTCTTCCAGCTCCTGGAGTTGGAGTTTCCTTTCTCGACCAGACATGTCTGGGTCGAGGTTCCATTGGTGAACCGCCCAATAAGCGTGGTGCTCCAACTCCACGGGCAAATGACAAGGCTTCCCGTAAACGATTCTATAAGGAGACATACCAAGGGGAGCCTTGAAGGTGGTCTGATACGCCCAAAGTGCATCAATCAGCTTGTCGGACCAATCCTTATGGTCAGGCCGAATCGTTTTCTGGAGAATTTGCTTGATTTGCCGGTTCGACACCTCCGCCTGGCCGTTTGTCTGAGGATGATACGGGGATGCGATACGATGGTGGACTCCGTATTTCCTCAGAAGTGCCTGAAAAGAAGCATGGGTAAAGTGTCTTCCTCCATCCGAGATAATTTCCCGAGGGATCCCAAAGCGCTCAAAGATGTGGTCTTTGACAAATCGAGTGGATATAACATGGTCAGCACGACGCGTGGGAATAGCCTCGATCCATTTCGAAACATAATCAACAGCCACGAGGATAAATTCGAAGCCATTGGAAGGAGGAATGGGACCCATGAAATCAATTCCCCAAATGTCGAAGATTTCCACAGCTAGGATGGGTTGTAAGGGCATCATGTCACAACGTGACATTGACCCTAACGACTGGCACCTAGTGCAATGTTTGGCATAAATGTGTGCATCCTGGTGAAGGGAGGGCCAAAAGAAACCACACTGTAACACCTTGGCTGCAGTTTTCCTCCCAGAGAAATGGCCTCCGCAGGCCTGATCATGGTAGAAGGATAGCACACTAGGGAATTCGCTATCAGGAATACAACGACGGATGATTTGATCAGCACCAATGCGAAAAAGAAGTGGATTATCCCAGAAGTAATACTTTGCTTCTGCCATGAGACGCTCACGCTGGTTTTTAGGCCAGCCACGTGGAAGGGATCCAGAAGCAAGGTAATTGGCAATGTCGGCATACCAAGGTCCACCTGCCACATTAATTGCCAATAGGTGCTCATCAGGAAAAATCTCATTAATCGGCAGAGTAAGTCCAATATGGTCAGGGTCCAGTCCGGAAAGATGATCAGCCACAACATTCTGGGCTCTGGCCTTATCTCGGATCTCAATGTCAAATTCCTGGAGTAGAAGGATCCAATGAATCAGTCTAGGCTTGGTATCCTTCTTTTGCATGAGATGGCGAATGGCCGTGTGATCGGTGAAAATAATAACATGTGAGCCCAGAAGGTAAGAGCGAAATTTCTCCAGCCCAAAGACGACCGCTAGTAGTTCTTTCTCAGTGGTAGTATAATTACGCTGGGCCTCGTCCAACGTCTTATTGGCGTAGTACACCACAAAGGGGTGTCTATCGCGTCTTTATCCCAAGATGGCTCTGACTGCAAGGTCGGAAGCGTCACACATGAGTTCAAAGTCGAGGGACCAATCAGGTGGCTGGAGAACAGGGGCCTTAGTGACAGCATTACGCAACTGCGTGAATGCTCGTATGCAGTCGGGGCCCATATCGAAGGGTACGTCGGTTGATAGGAGATGAGTTAAAGGTCGGGAAATCTTGGAGAAATCTTTGATAAATCTCCTATAGAAACTGACATGTCCCAGGAAGGAGCGGATTTGTTTGATAGACCCAGGCACAAGTAAATCAGCAATAACATCAAGCTTAGCTCTGTCAACCTCGATACCCCTATCGGAGATGATATGTCCGAGAACAATTCCCTCGTGTACCATAAAATGACCTTTTTCCCAAGAAAGCACGAGGTTTACACCAATACATCTCCTAAGGATACGGGTTAGGTTGGTAAGATAGTCATCGAAAGATGGTCCAAAGACCGAAAAGTCATCCATGAAGACCTCAAGAAAGTCACCCACCATGTCATAGAATATTGCCAGCATACATCTCTGGAAAGTTGCTAACGCGTTGCAAAGTCCGAACGGTGTCCTTCAAAATGCAAAGGTGCCGAAGGGGTAGGTAAAAGTGGTTTTCTCTTGGTCCTGGGGGTCAATTGCCACCTGGTTATATCCTGAGAATCCATCCAGGAAACAGAAAAATTTATTTCCCGCTAACCGCTCCAGGATTTGATCAATGAAAGGTAGCGGAATGTGATCTTTCTTAGTTGCAGCATTGAGTTTTCGATAATCTACACACACTCTCCAAGATGTAGGAGTGCGTGTAGGGATGGATTCGCCCCTGTCATTGACATGGATGGTGAGTCCTGCCTTTTTGGGCACAAAGTGAATCGGACTCACCCAGGGGCTATCGCTGATTAGGTAGATTATACCTGCATCCAGCCACTTAATAATTTCCTTCTTAACAACCTCCCACATGTTAGGGTTGAGACGTTGTTGCATCTCGCGGGAAGGTCGAGCCTCCTCCTCCGTATATATACGGTGAGTGCAGTAGGAGGGGCTAATGCCAGATAAGTCTGATAATGACCATCCAATGGCTGCCTTGTGTTCTATAAGGACCTCAGTTAGTTTGCACTCTTACTCCCTGGTCAATTTTTAACTGATGATTACAAGGAGCATTTCATTTGGTCCTAGGAAAACATACTTAAGTGTACTAGGCAGCTCTTTCAGCTCAAGAGTGGATGGTGAAAGATCTGGCATTTCTTGGGATGAGAGTGTCCCAGGCAGGTCGGAAAACAAGTCAGGAGGAAGAAGTTGGCCCTCAGATTGGCCAAGAAGAGGGGCTTCTTGGATAAATGGATCCAAGAAGGAATAGCCCCAGTGAGAAGTATGTGGGCTCAAGGTCCCAGTGTGGAGTTGCAAATCAGCCTGATTTGGCGGGAAAGAAAGGGCAATCTGGTCTTTAAGAGTGTGGACCGACGGTGAGTAGCCCGGATATGACTCAGACCACGAGGTATGGGAAGCAGAGAAAACCTCGTCAGAAGTCTGGCCAAGAGAAGGTACGGGAATAGGGAGGGATAGGGGAACGTCACAATATGTGTTTGTCAGGCAATCATCATTATTTACAGGTAATCTGCAGCAGGCAGAATAGGTCCCAATTAGTCTGATACACACGCTGACGGCCATGTCCTCGTCAGACGTGTCATCCTCGATGCAATCGCAATCAAAGTTCTTGGTTGCTTTGAAGATGTTAAGCTTGAGCTTTTCAGATCCAATGGCAATCTCAATACAGCTCGACTCACAATCGATATGGGCTTGGGCTGTGGCCAAGAAAGGTCGACCAAGGATGATCAGACAATCAAAAAGTGAGCTAGGAACTTCCATATCTAAAATAAGAAAGTCAATAGGAAAACAGAGACTGTTGACCCTAACCACCACGTCTTCCACCACACCCTTCAGAATTTTGACAGAATGGTCTGCCAACTGTAATGTGATAGGGGTGGATTTCAGATTTCCCAAGGAAAATTTTTCGAGCATGATGGTTGGAATAAGATTGATGGTAGATCCTAGATCAAGTAGGGCACGATTAAAATTGCAGCCTTGGATGCTACAAGAAATATGCGGTGTGCCCGGATCATTCTGCTTCGGTGGTAGATTTGATAGTATAGCACAACTCGCATGAGGCGAGAGAACCACCGGATTCCTAGTTTTCTTTGACTGTCGCCTAGGTGTTGTGTAGTCTTTGAAAAATCGGGCAACAGTAGGTATGTGGTTGATAGCCTCTAGCAGGGGTACCTTGATTTCAACATCCCTGAACAAATTACGTAGGTTATCAAAGGCCTGCGTATCCTTCTTCTTGCCATTTGGCTCCCTCAGTAGAGCTCAGGGAATGGGACTGATTCTGGCACCAATTTGGGTGTATCATCCTCTCGCGAATGCGGTGCACATCCCGAATGAGAGAGCGATGAAGAAGACGGGCCAGGATCAGGTCAAGGCGGATCGACGGTCTGCTTACCACTCCTCGTAGTGATCGCATTGGACGATGCGGGTCTAGTGGGATCATAAGGCGGA
Organism: Thalassia testudinum; assembly: GCA_037157565.1. Classification (NCBI taxonomy): domain Eukaryota; kingdom Viridiplantae; phylum Streptophyta; class Magnoliopsida; order Alismatales; family Hydrocharitaceae; genus Thalassia; species Thalassia testudinum. The sequence goes on from JAZHRO010000080.1 coordinate 5,877,589, forward strand.
GGAGGGTTCGCAATAGGGACATAAGAGTGAGGTGCTGCAGCGGGATTAGCCTAAAATCCCAATGGAATGCTCAGAGCCTGTAGAATTTGATGAACCTACCCCTGAGAAGATCGTACCTGTGGTTGGGAACAGGCTGGGCTGGAAGAGTGCCCTGAGATTGAGTCGCCATGCATAGTTGACTGATCTCAACATTCTGCTGCACCAATTGGTGCTGAAGAGAGGTCATGTTCTCTTCATGGCGCTTTGACATTTCCATCATCATTCGCATCAATTTGTCAAGAGGGCTTGATGCGTGTTCTGTTTGCGGTGCACAAGGACCCGATGGCGAATTTGCCATAGGATTAGACTGGGCCCTTAGGATGACGGGTGTGGACGATTGCATTGGTCCACCCGTGGGGTTTTAACGCTGTGGGTTGTTGGACCATGTGAAGTTCGGATGATTTCTCCACCCTGGGTTATAAGTGGCAGAGAATGGGTTGCTCCCCAGGGTGCAAGCGTCTTCTATACCAGATGACGTTTCCGCATGTAAATATGTGTTCGAGCACACGGAGGCTTGGTCCTCCGTGTCAAAATACTGGCTCGCAGAAGCCAGATCCACATGACTTACCGAATCACTCGGTGGATACTCGATAAGGATGGTCTTACGGGGTTTCTCGGGATAAGCCTAGTGTTGGAAGAATTGGGATTGTGACAGTGGTGAGGTGGGGGTGTTTGCCATAGAACGGGTGGGGTTGGCCAGAAGCTCGTCCAACTTCTTGTGCACGACGGAGACTTCATCCAATTTCTGTGTGATATGGCTGAGATCAGTGGATGAATGGGAGGGTCCCGTGTAAACTTCGTTGACATTACGGGGCAGGCTGGTACGATTAAAGGCAACAATGGAGGCATTGTTCATTGAGTTTTCGCTCATATTTTCAAATAACTCGAATGCTCCATTCTCGTCTTTATTCATGAAATTCCCTCCATAGGAAGCGTCTGCAATCTGCTTCAAAGTCCCATTTAGCCCATAGTAGAAAATCTAGGCTATATGCCACTTAGGAAAACCGTGGTGCAGACACTTCCTGAGGAGGTCATTATATCTCTCCCATGCCTCATGAAACTGTTCGCCATTTTCTTGCGTAAATGAAGTGATAGTACGGCGAAGCGCATTGGTTCGCCCGATTGGGAAGAACTTCTTGAGAAATGCAGTTCGCATCTCTTCCCAAGAGTGGATGGTTCTCCCAAGGGTGCGTAACCACTACGATGCTTTATCCCGCAATGAAAATGGGAACATTTTCATGAGGACTATAGGTAACCCGATATTTCTTGGTTTAACAGTTTCAGCCAATCGGGTTAGGTCTTCCAAGTGGAGAAAAGGATCTTCACTTGCCAGACGATGGAAGTGAAAATTTATTAGGCCAATTATGTTAGGTTTTAGTTCAAAGTCGTCCCCGCCCATGGGGACCCGAATTTGTCCTATGGTCTCTGTAGCAGTGGGATTCTGATAGGAGCTAAGAGACCTAGGCTCCTCCCATTCGGGAGGGTTCTGCATTTCCTTCAATGTTTCCCTAATGGCTTCAATTTGTTCATTATACATTTCCATTTGGGCTTGTAGGCGGGTTATGGGATCCAAGGCTCCACCACCTAGTGGGTTTTGAGGGCGGTTTCCTCCCTCAGGATTTGGGGGTGGGCGTGTAGCCATGCTTGTGGAGGAGGAGAACGATTCAGCTTCTTTTCTAAAATTATCAGGCAATTCACACAGTTCAGGATTTTGTGACCTCCTCCCAAACATGCACTCCCGCAGGAAGAATTGGGGGGATACGAAGGGAAAAGAGATGAGAGAAATGACGCCGTAAAGGTACACTTGATGACAAATCAATACAATCAAATTCCTAGCCTCTACAGTGTGCCCTTAGACCTAAAGATCTAAGTTACCTACTATCACGAACTATGGAACCGAATGCGAGCACCGCAGAACCACTGAGCCAGATTGAAAGGCCGTTTGCCCCAGTCTTAGACACCCGATAGCACACAGGAACCCTCACCAGCACGTAGGCGCTACACGCAGGTAGTTAGACCTCCAATCCTTAATAAGGGTCAAGTTGCTACCAGTTTTAGTTAGAGTATTAGGATCAAATACTTCTGGAATGTGAAGGGTGTTATTTACGGGTAATGCTCAAGTGATTGATTTTACAAAGTGTGTAATCCAAGCATGCAACAGGGAAATCTCCCCGAATTGAAGTTTTAATTGGTGAATGGATTTTAGAATTCAACCTTAAGTAGTATGGATTTTAGGATTTATCTGAATTACAAATTCAACCAATCTTCGAGTTTTGAGAGAATATAAGTTTTCTTCTAAGCCCAACAAACCCTTCTTCAATGTCAGTTGGTTAATGCATGCTAAAATGCACTGGGCTTCCCTAGATGGAGATTTCTATGTGTGGATGCACGAATCAATTTTAGATTAGTGTGAAAGGGAGCCAAAGCACTTCAATTCAAGTGCTCCCAATCACCAAAAATGATTTCCACACACAAGGCTCAACCAAAAGATAAAGAAAATCAAATTGCTGGGGTTGAAGTATTCGGGATCGAAGCTTAGGCATGTGAAAGGTCGTGGTGGGGTTGGAATCAACTCAATTCCAAGTCTCCCCAAAAAAAATGTGATCTCGAATTGCAGATAAATGAGGCAAAGAGGGATGGCAATCAATCTTTTTATTTTTGCCTCAAAGAATGCTTCACACGGCGAAAAAAATTCAAGAATCAAGATTCTTGGATTTTCGCTATGCGAAGTTTGGCGGGAAACCCCGAGGCGGTGGGAGTAATGGCAAACAATCAAACAAGTGCTTTTTAATCCACTTGCCCCAAGAGATCCAAAGAAGTGTTTTTAGTTTTTTTTTTTTATTAACGTGACAAGTTAACCTAAGTTGCTAAGAAAGAAAGACCTACTTGTTCAGCAACGTGTGCGAAGCTCCAATGCGGTGTCGGCGACTTCACGCTCTCGTTCCCGCCTTGGATCTGCCCACATCTCCGACTTCGTCTGCCTGTCTTCTCCTTGCAACAGGTTCACCTGCATAGCAACAAACAAAAACACCTGTGAAGAGAAGGGTGTGAAAAGAGAAAAATTAAAGGAATGGAGTAGAAACTTACTTGAATGCGCACTTCCCCGACAGTGACTCCAGAAAAGAGGTATGGTCGAGCCTGGATAGGTTGTGTTAATATGATGGTTTTATCGTTGAAATGCGTATAGTGGTTAACCAAAATTGAGCCTAACCATCTATTTACAAAATTTTTAACCTGGCCTACTTGATTTTATCTTGGTCACTTTTAGGCCCAGCGTCGAACTAAGGGAAGTGGGATTAGAAGTGAATAAGTTTCTACGCCTTTCCTACAACGAATCTCTTCCGTTCGTTTATCATGTTTTTGATGTTTCTTCTATTTAAGATTTTTTTCTGATAATTTTGTCCTTGAGGTGCACCCTCAAAATCAGGTTCTTTCTTTGAGCCAAACTAGGGTTCCAAAACTGGTCATGCTATTCGCAAGACTGAGTACCTGCAAGTCAAGGATTCTCTTTTCTCTTTTATATATTTTTTTATCTTTTTAATTGCAGAAAAGAGAAATAGAAATAAGATAAATATAGTATATATATATGTATATATTATATATGTATATAGGGGTGGGGGTGGAGGTGGAGATGGCGTGTAGCACAGTGTCTAGGATGACGCAACCAACAGGACGAAGTGCCGCATGGAGTGTAGGATGGATGGGTGAAAGATGTGTGCGAACACGCTTTCTGTACGTGTGTATCGGGGAATATCAGTAACTGGTGCAGATATTCCCACGATACAACGTATGGTAGGTGATATGAAAATATATATATATGTATGTATATATGTAAATATATATCTATGTATATATATATATGGTTATAATTATATAGGTGTATATGTAGTTATATATGTATATTTATAATTGTATATATATTTTTGTATATATATGTATATATATGTATAAATATATGTGTATATATACTTATACTTAGTTATATAAGTACTAATATATGTATAGATATATGTATATATATATATATGTATATGTATATAAATATATATATAAGTATATAGTATTGTATAAGTAAGAGTGTGTGTGTGCGAAAGTGTGAGTGTGTGTGTGTATATGTCTGCAGTGAGAGTGAGAGAGTGCTGTGAGAGAGAGAGAGAGAGAGAGAGCGTCTGCTGAAGATGGCGCGGGTGTTGGGTTGTCTGAAGCAGCGGCCGATGTCTGGTGCCACGCGCAGGTGCGGGCGCGTAGGCGCACGAAGGAGTGCGCGCACGCAGGGGGGAGTGAGCACGAGGGAGAGACCGCAGCGCACTACGCTGCGCGGTGAGACAGATGCGAGCGAAGGCGCGATGTGCTGAAGCGGGCGAAGACGCGGGCGCTGAAGCGGGCGAGAGCGGGAGAAGGGAGACACGGGTGTAGGTGCTGAAGCGGGCACGGGGAGAGAGGCGGGTGCGGGCTGGGGCCGGTAGCGGTGCGCCGGGTGACAAGATAACTGAGAAACTTACCAGTCACCGCACTATAGCCACAGTGTTCTGCTGACTAGCATGAACAGTGACTACAATGCCGCTCGACTCGTGCGACCGGTTGCCAGCGGTTCTGTGAGTGCGGGCGGTGTGGAGCGGCTGGCGCGAGCATTGAAGAGGCTACGCTGGCTGCTGGCTTGCGCAGAGAGGCGGGTGCGGGCGCAAAGAAGCGGGAGGTGAGGGCGGCCTGCAGGCACGCGCTTGAGGCCTACGCTGCTCTGCCGCCTTGCTGCTGCTGCTACTGCTGCAGAGCTTCAGCTTCAAAGCTTGAAGCTCCTGCGGCAATGGCGGAAATGGCTGAACAATGAATTCAGAGAAGAGAAGACCACCACACCCACCAGCTCTTTGATGAGCTGGGCGGTGGTGGGACTCACAGTGGTGGTTGTGCACCACTGTGAGCTACTCCTGCCCGTAGAGTGGCTCCTCAGAAGGAGGAGAGGCTGCGTATGGAGGGGAGAGGGGAGGAGACGGCCTGGAGGAAGCTGCTGTGGTTGGACGTGGACTAGGCTTCCTTGCAAAGAAGCAAGCCGTGCCTTTTTAAAGAGGAAGAAGGCATGCACAGCCATGCCCTGGCTGTGCATGCGGCTGCAGGGAGTGGCTTGCTGCAGAGAATGGCGTGAGGAAGAAGAGGCCATGCTTTGCAGCCGCGGAGAAGAAATTCAAAATAAAATAGAAATAGAAATAAAGATGGAAATTTTGTGAGGCAGCACTTGAAGAATTTGTCAATTACAAGGCCATTTATTTCACTCTCCTCCGCTCTCAAATAAATGCATGGATGCGTGTATTTTTACAAATGCGACTATGGTTGCCTATTATGCACTGATAATGCTAGGAAATAGCACAAGATGGCACAATTGTTGGTGTATTTTTGTTGTACAATCAGCGCCGGCACCCTTGCAGGTGCTTCCCCCTGCACCTGCCAGGCCGCACCCGCACAGCGCCATCACCGCTCCCCCTTCCAGCGCCATCACCTTCCATCCTGCTCCAGCTGCCCTGCGGGCGCCCACTCCACCCCACCCACTCCCACAAATGCTTGCACGTTCCAGCGCTTACACCACCCAAGTCTTCCTCACGCACCCGCCCGCACCCCTGCAAGCACCCGCACCCCTGCAGGCGCTTCCCCCTCCACCTGCTAGGCTGCACTCATAGCGCCTACGTGGAGCGCCTCCACCTTGCGTGCCCCTACTGCGCCCATCCCTCCAGTGCCCTCGCAGGCACCCCCCCTCCCCTCCAGCGCCCTTCCCTGTAAGTGCTGCACCACTCACCGCCCTTGCTACCAGTGGCTGCCTTCAGGCGCACCGCCCCACCCGCGCCCTTGCCAGGCCCACGCCTCTCCACTGCAGACCCCCCCGCAGGCACTGCACGCCAAGCACCGCAAGCTCTCTCCTTCACCACCGCCTGTACGCGCCCCCCACTACCCTGCCTGGCCCGCACCTCTCTAGCCACTGCAGCGCCCCCCCGCTGTAGACGTTGAAGAGCCACCAGTCACACCTGCAGACGTCCGCGCCCTCGCCACCAAACCCCAGCAGGCACGCACAGGCGTGCACCAGCGCACACCTACGCGGCCAAACGTGCACGACCACGGCAAAGGCAGCCTCCTCCAGCAGGCTGGCAGCCATCCTCCTCCGTCCGGCTGCCGCCGGCCACCTCCGGACGCTGCGTCACCGTCGTTGCGTTGCCCTCGTCAAGCCGCACGTCCCTACCGACTCCGCGGCCAACCGTGTCTTGTTTCCCTACTTAGAGGGGGTGATGTAATAAATTACCGAATATAATATAAACAATCTCACAAAAAATTCAATCACACAATGTGCATAAATATTTTTAGGTGGAAACCCAAACCGGGTGAAAACCACCACCTAACCCTCTCGGGTTAGGATTTTTCGATCAACCAATTTGATCAAATCCACTAACCGAATCACTTAAACGGGGGTGATTCAACCTCAATTACAACCACGCTACTTTATACTAGGGCAGCGTACCTCAAACCCCTTCTCTTCATGAGAAGGATTTTGTCTCACGAAGGAGACGGGAATTCGCAAAGCGAATACATAACCAAATAACAAAGTAAAATAACAAATATCCTATAGAGCCAACAAAGTAATTTTTAACCTAAGCTTCTACAGGAATTAAGATGCTTCCCTTTGCAAGGAGTGCATAGACAACGCGGATGTGTGAACGACGGCTCAACATTGCTCTCGTGAACTACGGCAGGAGAGTGGATGCGCAAGTGCTTGATGCTCTCTAGATGAAGAATTAGAGCTTGGAGAGCAAAATCTTTTCTTCTTGGATCAAGAGACACAAAATGGTGTGAAAATGTATTACTTGGTGTGTGTCTATGTTCAAGAGGTTCCCCTCTATTTATAGAGGCCTTAGGAAGGCTTTGGAAGGCTTAGGAAAGCTTCCATAGCTGTTGGGTGCAAAGCCCAAGAGAATCAGGCCGAAATCAGGAACAATGATTGCACTAACAGGCTTATCAGACGTCTGATCCTGGCATCAGACGTCTGGAAGATCACTTTAAGACATCTGGGAACAACATCAGACGTCTGATTTTAGGCGGGTTTCTTCCTGACTTGGATTAGATCTAAACAGGGTTCTAGTGCAAGTCCATCAGATGACATACAGGACGTTTGTCACTATGTCTGGACGTCTGGAAACCTACTTTTTCGTGGGAATAGATTTCCAAGAGAGTGCAATGGCTAGAAAATCTCTGAGAAGAGATTTTGGGTCAACCGAGGCAAAACAGTCATTTATCAGACGTCTAGAAAGGCCTAAGGATGTCTGATAAGGTTCTAATGGTCATATCCTTGAGTGTTCGCTAAGCCAGCCAACGGTCCACTATTTGGACGTCTGGCAAATTGATCAGACGTCTGGACTAAGGTCTGGACGTCTGATTTCATCAGATAGAACAACAAGTCCAGCCTAAATGTTTATCAAACGTCTGATTCAACAGTCAGACGTCTTTAAACACACTATCAGACGTCTGATCTTGGAATTAGATGTCTGGAAAAGCTGTTTAAACCCTATATTGGTTTTCTAAGTTTTCTATAGAAAACCTAAGTGTCCTAGGGTTGTGCCGGTGTTCCTAGGACTACTGTTAGGGTACTTTGAGGCTCTTTAACATGAATCTAAGTAACAAAAATAAAGAGTAACAAAAGAAATGAAAAATACAAAGAGTACACGAGAAGGAAATCTATCCTATTCTTCATTTCCTTCCTTCTTCAATATATCGCTCCTCGCGAATCTCTTCTGTTCTCCATCAAGCTCCTCCAATCCGTCCTGGATGCGAGCTTAAACTTCGTCTAATCACGTCTCCATTTGCAATTGACCTGAAATCTAAGACTCCAAGTGCAAATGTTAAATAACACGTGTTTGTTATCATCAAAACAGATGATCGTGGTGCTCTAGCACCAACAATCTCCCCCTTTTTGATGATGATAAAATCATAAATAATAATGCAAAAAATCCTCCCCCTTTTTGACATTATCAAAAATGTTTGATTGATTTTAAATTTCCTATAACTCCCCCTTAAAACATGCTCTTCTATGAATTTCTTTTAAACAAGAGTAATGTCCTCCCCTTTTTTTGTAACAACAAGATAGCTGTTCTTTTTTTCCCCCTTACTAAAGGAAATTTAGCTAACTTGCAACTCCCCCTTAAAAATTTACAATTAGCTCATAAATTTTTTAACTCCCCCTATCTAAATGCTAATGATAAAAAGATAGGGTAAAGAATTTTTACCTCACCTACCATGGCCAATAAAGTGGCCCAAATGGTGGTGGTGGATGCCACATCGGATGGGGCTCCCATCCATAGCTTGGAGGCCCGGGCATCGGCGCCGGTCTCCAGTCTGGCGGTCGACGTGCGGCGAGTCCATCGTTTGTTCGCCATCTCGTCGGTCTTCTCATTCTCCTCCTTGGTCTACTCCTTGGTTCTCCCAACTTGAGTTGACCAGCTTTGAGCTTGTAGGTCCATTCCTTTGTGTTGTAGTCATCCCTGAAACCTACAAAACAAGATTCCAATTCTTTCTTCGGTATCCAAGTGAGCTTGGATCTGGATCTATTAGTAGGTCTCCTTGACGGAGATCCTTTCTCAACCTTAGGGCTATAAAAATTATCCACTTTGTTGATTAATTTGTTAGAGTTTTCCCTAAGACATGCAATTTCTTTTTCTATGGTATGCATCTTAGTCTTTAAATCACAGATTTCTAACTTTAAACTATCATTTTAATCAATCAATTTATTATTTTCATTGATGACGTTATGATTTTCTAATAATAGGTTATTATCCTTAGGACTAGAGCTACTTTCTAGGTCCTTAAGTTTTATTTCTAACCTGTCATTTTCACTTCTATGAAAACTAAGATTCTTTTTCATGCTTTTGTTTTCTGTTTTTAGTGATTTACTAAGCTCATACAACTCATTAAAAGCATCTTGTAAATCCGAGTTTACCTCATTGTTGTTGTCGTCGCTGTCGTTATCCGTGATGGCCATGAATCCAAGGCACACGGTTTCCTTCTTCTTGAGATCTTCTTTCGAGCTCGTCTCCTCATGAGTGCCTTCCAACCTCCTCCATATCTCATGGGCGGTGGTGCACTCTTGGATTCATTCGAATTCCTTCGGACTCAACACGCAATATAAGGCATTCATTGCCTTTGCGTTGAGTGAAAGCTCTCGAATCTGCAGCTGCGAGTAGCCTCCTTGGGGTCGCTTCGGGATCTCGTATGGGGTTTCGCAACATACCCATATCTCGAACTAAATGGCTTGGAGCCACGTCTTCATCCTCAACTTCCAATATCCGAAGTCCCTCCCGTCGAAATAGGGTGGTCGGACGGTGGACTGCCCTTCGGAGATTTTGATTGCGGATATGCTCCCCTCCATGATCTTCTTGCTGGGTGTTACTCCGATCTCGCAAGAACCTGCTCTGATACCAAATATTGTTTCCCTACTAGGAGGTTGCGACGTAATAAATTGCAGAATATAATATAAACAATCTCACAAAAAATTCAATCACACAATGTGCACAAATATTTTTAGGTGGAAACCCAAACCGGGTGAAAACCACCACCTAACCCTCTCAAATTAGGATTTTCCGATCAACCAAGTTGATCAAATCCACTAACCGAATCACTTAAACAAGGGTGATTCAACCTCAATTACAACCACGCTACTTTATACGAGGGTAGCGTACCTCAAACCCCTTCTCTTCACGAGAAGGATTTTGTCTCACGAAGGAGACGGGAATTCGCAAAGCGAATACATAACCAAATAACAAAGTAAAATAACAAATATCCTATAGAGCCAACAAAGTAATTTTTAACCTAAGCTTCTATAGGAATTAAGATGCTTCCCTTTGCAAGGAGTGCGTCGACGACGCGGATGTGTGAACGACGGCGCAACATCGCTCTCGTGAACTACGGTAGGAGAGTGGATGCGCAAGTGCTTGATGCTCTCTAAATGAAGAATTAGAGATTGGAGAGCAAAAGCTTTTCTTCTTGGGATCAAGAGACACAAAATGGTGTGAAAATATATTACTTGGTGTGTGTCTATGTTATTTATAGAGGCCTTAGGAAGGCTTTGGAAGGCTTAGGAAAGCTTCCATAGCCGTTGGGTGCAAAGCCCAAGAGAATCAGGCCGAAATCAGCAACAATGATTGCACTGACAGGCTTATCAGACGTCTGATCCTGGCATCAGACGTCTGGAAGATCACTTTAAGACATCTGGGAACAACATCAGACGTCTGATTTTAGGCGGGTTTCTTCCTGACTTGGATCAGATCTAAACAGGGTTCTAGTGCAAGTCCATCAGACGACATACAGGACGTCTGTCACTATGTCTGGACGTCTGGAAACCTACTTTTTCGTGGGAATGGATTTCCAAGAGAGTGCAACGGCTAGAAAATCTCTGAGAAGAGATTTTGGGTCAGTCGAGGCAAAACAGTCATTTATCAGACGTCTGGAAAGGCCTAAGGATGTCTGATAAGGCTCTAACGGTCATATCCTTGAGTGTTTGCTAAGCCAGCCAACGATCCACTATTTGGACGTCCAGACTAAGGTCTGGATGTCTAATTTCATCAGATAGAACAACAAGTCCAGCCTAAATGTTTATCAAACGTCTGATTCAACAGTCAAACGTCTTTAAACACACTATAAGACGTCTGATCTTGGAATTAGATGTCTGGAAAAGCTGTTTAAACCCTATATTGGTTTTCTAAGTTTTCTATAGAAAACCTAAGTATCCTAGGGTTGTGCCGGTGTTCCTAGGACTACTGTTAGGGTACTTTGAGGCTCTTTAATATGAATCTAAGTAACAAAAATAAAGAGCAACAAAAGAAATGAAAAATACAAAGAGTACACGAGAAGGAAATCTATCCTATTCTTCATTTCCTTCCTTCTTCAATATATCGCTCCTCGCGAATCTCTTCTGTTCTCCATCAAGCTCCTCCAATCCGTCCTGGATGCTAGCTTGAACTCCGTCTAATCACGTCTCCATTTGCAATTGACCTGAAATCTAAGACTCCAAGTGCAAATGTTAAATAACACGTATTTTGTTATCATCAAAACAGATGATCGTGGTGCTCTAGCACCAACATCGTGCGCTGCTGCACACGCGAGGAGAGATAAGAAATTCTCTATTTTTATCTACATTAATAATTACATTCAATGCCATTGCCAATTTTATATTAATATTTTATTCAGGCCACATTGCATTGATGCACTCAGATTTTCCTGAAATTATTTTACTTGTGTTATGTACATGTTTCTACCTTGAATTTCAAATCAGAATTGCATGAAAGTTGAATTTACATCATAAGCCATTACACATGCATCATACACATATTTTTGGAGATTAATTCCTGACGTGAAAACTGCATAAATATCCCTGAACCTTTAAGGAAATTGCAAACTTCATTTAACATAGCATATTCCTAGCATTAAAGTTGCAGAAGAGTTTGCAAACTATGTATTCCTTGACTCATGAATTTATTGGTCTATTCCTCCTTGTGGATACGACATCCGTTATTATGGTTTAAATTCATATCTGTTTAATCTTGGATTGGGAGATTTTTCACCACCTTTTGTGCTGCAACGATTTGTTATCTTAATATTAATTATTCAATGTGAAAATCACTCTGTCACCTCCCAGCGATGAACGACTGGTACTCCAAGTCACGTTATTTAAGAAATTATTTTTGACGAGTGGATTTCGCAACTATACTACAAAGAACAACAGTCGTATTTTCAAACACGTGATCTCTGCAATTCGTCAAATGGCACTGTTGCCGAGGAGGCAATGCAATTGATTTTCGATCTAAAGCTTTCAGTGACAAATCTTCCTTGGCTTGTTTTTGGATGTGCAGGAAAAATGGGATCTACGCACACATTGAGCATAGAGAAAAATTGCAGGTGCATATCTCTCTCTTAGCTTAGGATTTTTGTTTGAACCTTAGGTTAGATTTCCTTTTTTCTACTAGAAATTTCTTTCTAAAAAAAATAAAATTCTTTAGGTTGTTAGATTAAGTTTCTGCTTGAATCTTAGGTTAGTTTGTTTGAAAAAAAAAGAGAAAAAATTTGAAAAAGTTTTTCCCTCCAAAAAAAATTCAAAAATTTTTGAAAAAAAGAACATTTGAAAAACAAAGAAAAAAAAATATTTTTGGTTGAAAGTGATTTGAATTTCAAACCACTCTTAAAAGCTTCTCCACCACTTGCTGAAATTCGGCCAAACTTTAATTTTTGATTTAAAAATTCATTTGCCAAATAATTAGTGAGCGAAAAGTTATAAAATTCAGGTAAGTACTTCATTTTCAAACTATTTTCAAACAGCACCATTTATTTGAAGAAATTCAAAGTATAAAATTTTTAAAAATTCATGAAGTACAAGGGGGTAAAACTAACCCAAATTTGAAAATTTTCAAAAATCAATTCTGAGCAATATACAAATCTTTTTTGATTAAAAATGGTGTGGTTTGAAAGCTGATCTCATTAGCTTTAATTTCCATATTTTCCTGAATTTTTGAAAATCATTTGATACTATTTCAAAGTAAAATACCGACTAGGGGTCAAAATTCCATATCTGACCCCCTGACATTAAAAATCCATATAAATTTGGTTGTAATAGTAAAAATTATAAAAAAAATATTCTATGAAAAGATAATTGAAAAATAAATCTACTTACCAAATTTCGCTGTATTTAGATTACATTTGTATTTAGAGAACTAGTCTGATTCTTTAGGTCTGCTAAAACACCTAGAATTGCATGAACCCTAGGCTCAACCCTTAGAGCCAAATTTCTAGAGACCACACTTGAGCTAACCTAGACTTAGCTAAGTCTAGTGTTTAGCCAGTGAGCCTGTTCACCTTGTGGGCCACTCACCCCAAACCCCAGTGAAGAAGAAAAAGGGTTAAAATAAATTTTGAAAACACGAATCAACCCAAATTCGTTGTCATACTACTAAGTGTTTTCAACCTCTCTGACCAAATCTGGTGACTAAGTCTGCGGGGTAGTGTCAAATGACCACGGCTCAGGGGTCAACGGAACCAGAGGCACGAGCTGAAGGAAGAACCTTTCCCTTAGACCTCTTGTAACTAGATTGGTTGGGTTAGCTTGAGAGGCGGGAATCACTTTTAGTCGGTTCTCGATGAATTTTTCTTCAGGAATTCAAACCCAAAATGAAAAAATCCATTCATCTGATCATAAGGACCATATGATTGAAAGTGCCTTAGCCTTGTCTAGCTGGCTGCACCAACCTAGGGGTTGGTTGGTGTATGCGAGGAAGGAGGTCCCTGAGACCTCACCTAGTTGGACCTTGGGAGTCACTTCAAAGGAGGCTAGTCACCTCGCCTGGGTCATCTTCTCCCCCACCCTCTTTTTCTTTTATCCTCTTAGCCGAGATGGCTAACCCTGGACCTCGACCTGGTCAGAATCCAGGTAATTTGGACCTGAGGGCTCATCTGGGAGCCTAGGTCACTGAAACAAAACAGCCTTGGGAACCAAACCCAAGGTGACGAAGATGACTTTTCTCTTCGCCTAATCCTTCTTATCGGGTTGCCGAAATGGTTAACCCATATCCTAACCCTGAATACTATGACCCATACCAATCAGCTCCTCAAAGGACCTCATCTTATAACCCAGGGTATGAATTTCATACTCCTGCATCTCACCATGGAATATGGGTAGATATGATTCACCCCTTAGAACCCCTGAAGAACTACCACTGTATATGCAACCACATTATAGATTATAGCGGGCTATAACTAGGATGAGAAACAGAGTCTCATCCTATCTACATGGAATCCAGGTTATTATGGATCCGGAACAAAGACGAGCTTGGATTCCATATCAAGAACTTTTGATGGAGGCCCTTCAGGAAATAGCAGAGATGACAAGGCTAATTGGACAAAATTGGGAACTTCAAGAAATACTGCTTTTGCATTATCAAGTGGACAATAGCTTGGGAGACATCGAAGAACCTGAAGTGACCACACCTGAAGATAATTTGTAGGAGCAGATACCTGAATGAAAATCAGGGGAAGAAGAAGCCAATATGGATATGGGACAGGAGCAAGAAATATCTCGAATAGTTTCATATGGAAACTCTAGTCGAGAAAATGATGAGGAAAAGACAAATATCTCCAGGAATGAGTCACAATCTGGATACTTTGGATCTTGGGAGACACATTATGGGTTAAACAACTTGTCTGAGATGACGGATGAAGATCCATCTGAGGATATGGATCTGGAGGCAAGCATTCCATGTAACACCATCGATCAATTTATACCTATTCTTGACCCAACATCAACCGATTTGCACCCTTCTTCTTTTACTTACCAAGGCGATGTGGGAATCTTTGAGACTACACCTTTTGATTTGGATACCCAAAGAATAGAGATAGCCAGGGATGTCTTGCCTGAAGAAATGGACATGATATTTGAAGCAGGAAGTAATGAGGACCCTACTACATATGAGGGTGAAGGAATGAGCAGAATGAACTAGGGACTTACCTACCATCCTAGTCAGACTAATGGATGGCACAACACAGAGCTTGAAGAGTCAGCCTCTAATGAGTCAGAGATGAGTACTGATGAGGATGAAGTGATTTCTGACGAGGATTTCAATGACCTCCCCACTGATCTTTTACTTTCACGGATACCCCCATATGACCCAGAACCTGGAGAGGGCATGATCTTTGATGTCAATTATCATTATGAAGACCCCTATGACTCAGATTCTGGTTCTGAGATACATTTTGATCTACTCTTTCAGCAACTTCCTGCTGAATTGTGGGCCATGATAAATCAGCTGAATCAACATCATGATCCCCCCTCTGATTATCCTCTATCCTCCACCACTACTCCACACTCTATTATAGTTAGACTTTTTGGAGTAGGGGTGCATAATCAGCTGGTTCGCATCTGTGGACCACTGATTTTGAGAGCACACGAACAAATCATTCTATTGACCTTGACCTGCTCTTCTACAATTAATGATCCATGTGATTGAGTTTTCAACCAGCTGGAGTCATTAAACTTAGCATCTACCCACATCCTTCATCACCCTATACATACTCGCTTTATACATAGCATATTTTTCTTTTAGCATATTTCCTTTTTGCATATTGCATACTGTCAGGTTGGCCGATGTTGAATGTTAAAATTCAGGAGCAATTTCAGGTGATCTCTACCCACTTACTCCCTGCTATATTTATTTTATTTTATATTCATGCATGAGGACACGCAAGAACTTAGGCATGGGGGGGTAGATATATAGTAAAACTGAAAAAATTTGTATTCCAACATTTAGGAAAACCTCAGAGCAGCATGTGAAATGTACTTTAGGATCCTAAATATAAGAACAACTGACTCCACCTCCAATGCTCTCATTGGAGCTAGAAATCATCCACAACAGCCATTTCCCACTCATCCGCTCACCCTTTTGTTCTAAATTTAGGACCAAGCTGAATGTAACCCAATAAGGGAATTTATGAAGTACAAATGAATGAGGTTACTTGTTTATAGCATATATACATAATGCATTCATGAATAAGATTATTTTTATTAAGAGAATGCATTAGGGATTTTATCCACTAGTTGATTCTTGTAATCTGGAATCCAATACAATTTTCACACCCACACATAGAATTTGCAATGGATTCATGGTGAAGACTGACATACGTCTTTAATCTGTCAAGAAGAAGCAGTGCTTCTTTTCCTGAACCCCTAGACAGTGTTTTGGGAGTAAGGCAGATTTTCTTCTAAAAATCCACCAAATAGTGTGCGATAAGAGTAGAGAGTACTGGTGCTCTAAGATTAGTGTAAGGAATCTGGAATTCTGGATAATAAGGTAATGATACTCAGAGAATAGGCATAGTTTCCACTCTTAATTCCTGTGTATACATTTTGTGTGAAATATTAAGAGCCATCAATCAAGATAAATACGTGGAGAGTGAGTTCTGATAAAACTAGGGCTAAGGTGGATGGTTACAATCATTCTTTATGGAATCCTCGGCTAAAGGAGGGTATTGATGTCAAGGTCAGAAATACACCGTCCTACCCGTCTTTTCTAATGCCAAGAGTAGGTACTTCCACCAAATAAGCCACCTGATGTTGACACATCCATTTAGGATAAAATGCCTATTTTTGCATGTTCCTAGGCTTAGATTTGTATTCCATATTATAGATATTGCATAGCATGCATCATTCTACATTTAGAGTAGTTGTGTATATTTTAGGTTAATTGCACCCTTTTTGTGGTCAATAGAGAAGGAGATTTATTTCGAAGCCTCGAATTGACAATCCTACTATATGGATCTGATCAGGATGACAATCGGAGTATAATGCTTTGAAATCTCCTTGATCGAAGTCCCGCAGCACCATATGCAGTCTGAGGAAGACCAATGGCCAAGGGACTAGGTGACACAATCCAAAGCTTCAAACGATAAATCCAATCGCATGGATGGATTCGGGCTGATGATCGCAACCCAACGGCATGAAAATCGACTCAATCCGACCTCTGTAGCAGCCCCTACAATGGAAAGAAGATGGACGGCCCAGGTCGCGCCATGTGGTGCAACCCAGGCAGCCCATGTGTACTCACGCACCACTGCATGCACATAGAAGTGCAAGCACACGTGCAAGGTAGCGGCAATGTGCGTGCGGGTGCAAGGCTTGTAAGTGGGAAGCTCACATGCTGTTTGTGATGCGTAGAGCGCATTTTGATATGAAAAAGCGTCGTAGTATAGTGCGCAATACTATCAAACAAAGATATTTATAAAAAGATAACGAGACTTTAAGTCTCAGCCGTTCATCTCTTGGAGGCATTTGTTTTAATTCTGAATCGATCTTTTATCGCTCTACTTCATTTAAAATTGCACGCCGATTTCTAATCTTCAAATTAAGACTTCGCCACTTCTATTATGGATTCTAATCACGTGCGCATGTGTTAAATAGATCACAAAGGTGATCATGTGAGTTTTGGTGCACACGATTCTAGTGATGTGGTGGTTGTTTACAGAAAATGCGTCTATAGTTAGATTTTCTATATTTTCTGGAATCGACATGCTTGTTGTGAAATATATAAGTAAGTGAAAATAGGCAACTTGAATCATGTAGAAAAGATGGCAATTGTGCTTGGTGAGAGGTTGGAGGAGTGATCCAACATCCTGGCATGGTGTCCTTCATGGTGGTGCTCAACTCATGGAGATGGAGTGGAAGTGGCTAGCCTAAGTGGAGGTGGATGTGAATGGAGCCAAGGAAGTGAATGGGTGCAAATGGCCACCCCTTAGGTCTTTTTATAGACCTAAGGGAGTCTCTCTAGAGAAGTGTGGAACTCTCTAGAGAGAGCCCCATGAGTGGCCGGCTAAGAGAGAGAGAGGTGGTTTCTTAGATCCACCATTTGTGGATCTAAGAATTGAATGCCTCTTGGTTGCTAAATTTGGCAACCAAGAGTTGGCGACACTTCAAGAGAGTTCTAGAGAACTCCAGAGGAGTGTGTGTGCGTGAATTTGTGTGTGTGTGTGTGTGTGGTCGTGCCCTAGGTGTCTAAGAAGTCTAGGTTAGGTCCTAAGAGGTTTAGGTAGGTGTATGCCTTTAATTAGGGTTGCAAACCCTAATTGCTAGGGGGAAATTGCAATTAAACTTAACCTAGGTTTAACTAAATGAGTGTGAACCTATTTGAGAGTGAAATAACTCAATTAGGTTGGGTTTAGGTCAATTGGACTCTCACTAAGTCCAATTGGACTTGTGTGGGTTGAGATCTGAGCTCAAATTGACTTTGATCTAAGTCAATTGGGTTTGGTGAGGACATAATTAGGTCCTTGGTAGGTCTAGAGGTGATGTACTAGGGTTAGGATACCTTAATTTAGGTTCCTATGGGGTTGGGATTTGGTTTAGGGAGCTAGAGATCCAAGATCAAGGCTTGAATCTCAAAACAGGGACTGGAGACCAGTTCCAGACATCCAAAAACATGATCAGACAACTTATACTCAAAAATCAAAAGTCCAGACTTTAGTTCTGGACGTCCAATCTAAGTCAGGGGGAATTCTAGGTTCTGTTTTGGGTATTCTACAGAATTAGACATCTGACAAAGTGTCTGGACGTCTAATAACACTGTAGAAGTGGTTTGAGGTGTGCAGGAGATGGTTAAGGGTTCTGGACGTCCTATAACTTATCTGAATGTCCAGATAAGAGTTGGAACTAGGGTTTTAGGTCATCCTATTATGCTGTGACCTAACCTAAGGGTGGCTATGGCTTGGGGGAAGTCTCTAGGCTATCCTAGGGCTAGGATGGACCTAAGCTCTTCATATTTTGCTGCTTTATTCCTACTTAATAGAATAGCAGACCTTAACTCCCTTACATTATTATTCCTACATCTAATCTAATTCTTCTGCTCCAGTCCTGTTGCAACACCCATTATTCCTAATCAAGCTTCAGATCCAGCTCCTGATCAGCTTATTGCCTGCAATCGACATAATGCACTTAATCAGCACATTATAACATTATTTTATGCATAGCTAAAGTAAAGCAGTAAAGATGCAGATAATGCTTATGCATGCATGAATTGCCCTAGTTTATGCTAAGTCCTAGCTTAATTTAGGTCAATTATGACCTATGATTGCAGTGCAATCATACCCCCATGCCTAAATCTTGCTAATCCCTAGTAAATGCAAGACTAAATTATTTATAGCAAGGGTCCCTAAGGGATTGATTATTTTATCAAGTGTATGCCTAGAGATTTTTCTCCTTTTTGTTTTCATCCTATGCTTTAGAAATCCAGACAAATGTGAAAGTGCAGCTTCGTAGCTTTTGCAACGGATTCGAGTGATAGACCTGATTCACCTCTAAAGCCTGTACTTGACCCCTAGTAAAATTCTAGCGGGATAGGCGGACTTCTTCCCTCGGGGTATTCAAGATATCCATGAATTCCACCCTGGCTTTAAGCTTGGGTAGAGAATCTCTGAGGGGTACGGGTGTTTATTTGGTGGCTCACTCTCACTTGGTGCTACATAGAAATTAGTACTGTAGAATCTAGATTCCCAGATTACCAAGTAACTCAACTCAGAGAAGGAGGAGAAAGCTATGCTCGCTTTGGTTCCTTTGTATTAATTCTCTCTTTCTCTCTTCTCTTTTTCTTTTCTTTTCTTTCTTTTCCTAGAGCTCACAATCTCACCAGATTCACACATATGCTCTGTATTTGGTGGTCTCACTTGCCATTAACACTTTAATTGTGTTTCCATAACCCTAACACTAAGTCAGAATTCCTCAGCTAGTATTCGGGCGGTCAGAAACACAGAAAGATAGGTTAAGGCCATATTTAGTGGATCTCAAATTTATTTGGTGGTATTGCCTTAATGCAAATGAAATAAACACTAAATATTCACAAGCTCTTTTTTTCTTGCTTTTTCTTGCTATTTCTAATTTTTTCTTTCTTTTCATCATTTTTTTTTTCAACATAACACAACTAGCACACATTCATGAACTTTATTGAAGAGGCATTATTAGGGATTGGTAATACTCAAGAGACATTAGATGGCTTATTTGGTGGAAGTGCCTACTCACGGCACCGAGAGAGATGGATAGGATGGTGTATTTCTGACCTTGGCATCAATACCCTCCTTCAGCTGAGGATTTCGTAAAGAATGGTCGTAACCATCCACCTTAGCCCTAGTTTTATGAAAACTCGCTCTCCGTGTATTTGCCTTATTTGGTGTCTCTCAAAATTCACACAAAATGTATACGCAGGAACCGAGAGCGAAAACTATGTCTAATCTCAGAGTATCATCACCTAATTATCTAGGACTCCAGATTCCTTGCACTAATCTTAGAGCACCAATACACTCTACTCTCATCTCACACTATTTGGTGTATTTTTGGAAGAAAATCTACCTGACTCCCAAAACACTGTCCAGGGGTTCAGGGGAAGAAGCACTGCTTCTCTCGATAGACTAAAGATGTTTATCAGCCTTCACCGTAAATCCATTGCAAATTGTACGTGTGTGTGAGAAAATTGTACTAGATTCCATATTACAAGAATCAACTAGAGGATAAAATCCCTAATGCATTCTCTTAATAAAATAATCTTTTTCATGAATGCAATATGTATATATGCTATAAACAAGTAACCTCGTATAATTTGTACTTCATGAAATTTCCCTTTCGGGTTACATTCAGCTTGACCCTAAATTTAGAACAAAAGGTAAGTGGGTGAGTCGGAAATGGCTGTTGTGGACAATTTCTAGCTCCAATGCAAGCATTGGAGGTGGAGTCGGTTCTTTTATTTAGGGTCCGCTCCGAGGTTTTTCTAAGTGTTGGCATAAAAATTTTCAGTTTTGTTGTATCTACCCCCCCATGCTTAAGTTCTTGCATGTCCTCATGCATGAATATAAGAGAAAATAAATACTGCAGGGAGAGAATGGGTAGAAATCACCTGTAATTGCTCCTGAAATTATATATTCAGCACCGGCCAACCTGTCAGTATGCAATATGGAGAAAGAAAATATGCTAAAAGAAAAATATGCTATATATAAAAATGAATATGCAGAGTGTGGGATAGATGCTAAGTTTAACACCTCTAGCTGGGCGAAATTCGATCATACGTCCTCAATAAGATGAACAATCTCATCAGGTGGAGGAGGTTCTTAGGCCAAAAATGGCTTAAGGCGCTGACCATTTACCGTAGATATATGCCCAGATTTTGGGTCCCTGATCTAGACCGCCCCATTAGGATATGGTGAATCACAACATAAGGGCCAGTCCACTTGGACTTGAGCTTCCCTGTGAAATGTTTCAGTCGCGAATCAAACAACCAGACTTGCTGGTTGGGCGTGAATGCTTTTCTCTAGATGTGGTGGTCATGAAAGACCTTGATCTTGTCCTTGTATATCAATGCTCTCTCGTAGGCCTCCTGCCGGATCTCTTCTAATTTGCTGAGTTGGAGTTCCCATTCTTGACCTCCTACATTGAGGTCAAGGTTACATTTTCACACCGCCCAAAAGGCACGGTGTTCCAGCCCTACAGGAAGGTAACAGGCCTTGCCATATACCATACGATATGGTGACATTCCAAGTGGGGCCTTGTACGCAGTACGATATGGCCAGAGTGCATCAACTAATTTATCGGACCAGTCCTTCCTGT
Organism: Thalassia testudinum; assembly: GCA_037157565.1. Lineage (NCBI taxonomy): Eukaryota > Viridiplantae > Streptophyta > Magnoliopsida > Alismatales > Hydrocharitaceae > Thalassia > Thalassia testudinum. The sequence continues at coordinate 5,898,773 of JAZHRO010000080.1, forward strand.
CTGGTCTAACCGTCTTCTGGAGAATCAGCTTGATCTAACGGTTAGACACTTCAGCCTGCCCATTGGTCTATGGGTGATGTGGGGTGGCTATACGGTGATGTACCCCGTATTTCCTTAATAATGACCTGAAATGGGCGTGGCTGAAGTGGCTTCCCCCCATCGTTAATCAGAGCGCGAGGTATTCCGAATCTCGTGAAGATGTACTACCATACAAAAGAAATGACGATCTTATGATCAACCCATCTCGCTGGGATGGCCTTGACCCACTTCGAGACATAGTCGGCGGCTAGTAATATGTACTCAAAACCATGGGAGTTCAGAAAAGGACCCATAAAATTGATGCCCCAAACGTCGAACACTTCTACAACCATGATGGGCTGGAGTGGCATCATGTCTCTCCTGGTCATAGAACCGACCGACTGGCATCGTTTGCAGTGTTGGGCATATTCGTGTGTATCTCTGAAAGTGGTTGGCCAGAAAAATCCCGACTGCAAAATCTTTGCAGCGGTTTTTTGTCCCAAGAAATGACTACCACAAGCATCATTATGGCAAAAAGATAACACACTGGGGATCTCAGAATCTGGGATGCATCTTTGAATAATCTGATCCTCTCCAATGCGGAAGAATAGTGGGTCATCCCAGAGGTAGAATTTAGCCTCTACAGTGAATTTGAGTTTCTGGTCCTTGGATAGGTTCGTGGGAATCTTGCCTCCGGCGAGGTAGTTCACGATATCCACATACCAGGGGAACTCAACGGAATGAACTACCAAAAGAGATTCATCAGGAAATTGCTCATGGATAAGCAGGGAATAAGGAATGTGGTTTGGGTCCAGTCTGGATAGGTGATCCGCCACAACATTCTGCTTCCGGCTTTGTCGCGGATTTCGATATCAAATTCTTGCAATAGAAGGATCCATCTAATGAGCCCTAGTTTGGCATCCTTCTTTGCCAACAAATGCCGGAGGATGGAGTGGTCAGTGAAGATGATGACTTTGGACCCTAATAGATACGATCTGAATTTCTCCAACCCAAATACTACTGCTAGCAGTTCTTTTTCAATGATAGTGTAGTTGCACTGAGCCTCATTCACCGTCTTGCTAGCATAGTATATAACGAAGGGTTTTTTCTCCCGACATTGGCCTAAAACAGCATCGATAGCAAAATCGAAAGCGTCACACATCATTTCGAAATCAAGCGACCAGTCGGGTGGTTGGAGAATTGAGGAATCAGAGACAGCGCTTCGTAAAGTCTCGAAGGCGCTGAGATACGAGGCATCAAATTCAAATGGGATGTCGACAACAAGGAGATTCGTCAAAGGCCATGCAATTTTCGAGAAATCACGTATAAATCTCGGATAGAAGCCAACGTGACCCAAGAATGATCTGATCTGCTTAACTGAGCTTGGTGGTGGTAAGTGGAAAATAATCTCTGATTTAGGTCGATCAACCTCGAGTCCATTTTTAGAGATCCTGTGCCCTAGTACTATGCCATCCCTCACCATGAAATGGCTTTTCTCCCAGGATAGTACTAGGTTTACCTTAATACACCGTTTCAGGATCTTGGTGAGGTTATCAAGACAAGATGCAAAATCATCTCCAAAAATGGTGAAGTCATCCATGAATACTTCCACATAATCCCTAATCATGTCAGAGAAGATGGCCATCATACAGCGCTGAAATGTCACTGGTGCGTTGCAGAGGCCAAAGGGGCATCCGCTTGAAAGTGAATGTTCCAAAGGGGCATGTGAATGTGGTCTTGTCTTGATCTTCCAGGATAATCGCTACTTGACTATACCTGGAGTATCCATCCAAAAAGCAAAAGAAACTGTGTTTGGCTAACCATTCCAGGATCTGGTAAATGAAGGGCAAAGGAAAGTGATTCTTCTAGGTAGCCATGTTCAGTTTCCTGTAGTCGATGCAGACTCGCCAAGATGTCATAGTGCGGGTCAGGATGGATTTTCCCTTACCGTTTTTCACAACGGTGAGTCCTGCTTTCTTGGGCACTATCTGGATTGGACTCACCCAATGGCTATCTGAGATTGGGTATACAATACCTGCTGTATGGTCGGACTCGGATAGGTTGTTAATATGGTGATTTTATCGTTGAACTGTGTATAGTGGTTAACCTAATTCGAACCTAACCATTTCTTTACAAAATTTTTAACCTGGCCTACTTGATTTTATCTTGTCACTTTTAGGCCTAGGGTCAAACTCAGGGAAGTGGGGTATAAGTCGAGTTTCTATGCCTTTCCTACAATGAGTCTCTTCCATTCGTTTATTGTGTTTTTGGTGTTTTTCTTATTTAGATTTTTTTCTGGTAATCTTTGTCCTTGAGGCATACCCTCAAAATTGGGTTCTTGGCTTTGAACCAAAATAGAGTTCCAAAACGAGTCTTGCTATTCGCAAGATGGGGTACCTGGAAGTCAAAAATTATCTTTTCTCTTTTATATATATTTTTTTATCTTTTTACTAACAGGAAAGCGAAACAGAAATAAAGTAAATACAGTATATATATATGTATATATTATGTATATAAAGGGGTGGGGGTGGAGGCAGAGATGGAATGTAGCACGGTGTCGAGTCAGTCGTCGTCTAAAGAGACGCAACCAGCAAAACTAGGTGCCGCGTGGAGTGTGGGATGGATGGTGGAAGATGTATGTAACCACGCTTTTTGTACGCATGTATCAGGGAATATCAGCAACTAGTGCAGATATTCCCGCGATACAGCGTATGGTAAATAATGTGAAAATATATATATGTATATATGTAAATATATCTATATGTGTATATATATATAGTTATAAATGTATAGGTATATATATATATGTATATATATAAGTGTATATGTATATATATATCTGTGTGTGTGTATGTATATATATATAACTAAGTATATAGTAATATCTGTATATATAGATATATGTAGCTAAGTATATATATATATATATATATATGTATGTATGTATGTATGTATGGATATAATACAATATAGATGTATGTATATATATAATAATAATAATATATGTATATAGGTATATGTATCTAGATATGTATATATATATATATATAAGTATATATATAAGTATATAGATATATATATATGTATATAAGTATACTAATACTACTATATATATAGATGTAAGTATATATATATATATGTATATGCATAGTAATATATGTATATATGTATATATATACATGTATGTATGTATATGTATATATATATATATATATATATATATATATATATATATATATATATGTATGTATGTATGTATGTATACTAATACATAAGTATATAGGTACTACTATATGTATAGATATAAGTATATATATATATGTATATAAATATATGTGTATATATATCACTATATATAAGTATACGTATATATATATATATGTTTATAATAGACTATAGGTGTGTGTGTCTGTGTGGAAGTGTTAATGTAGGTGTGTGTGTGCGTCAGTGATGAGAGAGTGCTGTGAGTGTTGTGAGAGAGAGAGAGAGAGCTGGAGAGGAGAGGCTGTGGGTTAAGTTGTCTGCACGTGAAGGCCGTCATCTGATGGCTTCCGCGTGCGGGCACGTATTCGCGTAGAGGAGAGCGCCTGCGCCGACCGGTTGCTAGCGCGGAGAGCTCGCGACAGAGAGCGCGGGGCTGGAGGGCGAGGGCACCTGCAACTTACGCGAAAGCTTACAGGTGCCGCAGGGGGGCGGGGAGGTGCTTGGCCAGCCGCTGCAGAGGTGCACAGCAGTCGGTTGCGGGCGACAGTGCATGCAATAGAGCGGAGAAAGCGGAGGCAGAGAAGGCCTGCAGGCGTGCGTGGAGGGGCTCCGCGCCTGCAGGGAAGCGCGCAAGCTGCTGGGCTGCTGCTTCAAGCTTCATACCTTGAAGCGGCTCCAATGGCGGGAAGGTGCGGGAATGTCAAAAAAATGAAAACAGACCCACCACGCCCACCGGCTCTTTGAAGAGCTGGGCGGTGGTGGTCTCACTGTGGTGGTGTGCACCACAGTGAGAGCTCCTGCTCGCCGGGTTTCTCCTCGGAGGAGGACCGACATATGGAGGGGAATGGAGGAGAGGACGGTGTGGCCTGGAGATGGAGCTACCTGTGGGATTTTTCTTGCCTGGGACCATGCTCCCTTTGCAAAGGCAGGAGCTGCGGTCTTTAAATAGAAGAGGAATGGCATGGCCGCATGCAGCTGCAGGGAGAGGGATGGATGTTGGTGCTAGAGCACCACGATCATTTGTTTTGATGATAACAAAACACGTGTTATTTAACATTTGCAATTTGAGTCCTAGATTTCAGGTCAATTGCAAATGAAGACGTGTTTAGATGGAACTCGAGCTCGCATCCAGGACGGATTGGAGGAGCTTGACGGAAAATAGAGGAGGTTCGCGTGGAGCGAAAGATTGGAGATGGAAGACAAGAAGAATAGGATAGATTCTTTTTTATCCTTTCATGTATCTCTTGTATTTATTTTCTTGCTCTTTATTTTCCTTAGACATTATGTTAAAGAGCCTCAAAGAACCCTAACAGTAGTCCTAGGAACACCTGCACAACCCTAGGATACGTAGGTTTTCTGTAGAACACTTAGAAAACCAATATAGGGTTAAAACTGCATTTCCAGACGTCTAATCCCAAAATCAGACGTCTGATAAAGTATTTTAAGACGTCTGACTGTTGTTTCAGACGTCTGATAACTGTTAGGCTGGACTTAGTTTTCTGTCTGATGAAATCAGACGTCCAGACCTTAGACCAGACGTCTTAGAAGACGTCTGATGGATTTGCCAGACGTCCAGATAGTGGACCGTTGGCTAACTTGGCAAGCACGGCTGTATATGACCGTTAGAGCCTTATCAGACGTCCATAGGTCTTTACAGACGTCTGATAAATGACCGTTTTGCCTCGGCTGACCCAAAATCTCTTCTCAGAGATTTTCTAGCCGTTGCAACGTTTGGAAATCAATTCCCACGGTAAAAGTAGGTTTCCAGACGTCCAGACTTAGTACCAGACGTCCTCTATGTCGTCTGATGGACTTGTACAAAAACCCTGTTTAGATCTGATTCAAGTCAGGGAGAAACCCGCATAGAATCAGACGTCTGACCTTGGAATCAGACGTCTTAAAGTGGCCTTCCAGACGTCTGATGCCAGAGTTAGACGTCTGATAACCCTGTCAAATGTAATCATTGTCCTGATTTCGGCCTGATTCTCTTGGGCTTTGCACCCAACGGCTATGGAAGCTTTTCCAAGCCTTCCAAAGCCTTCCTAAGGCCTCTATAAATAGAGGGGAACCTTTGTAACACAAATACACACAACACAAGAGACACTTAGAAAGACACAAGACACTTAGCTAGACATTTTCACACTCTTGTGTCCAAGAAGTTCTTGCTCTCCAAGCTCAAGCTCTACATCTTGAGAGCATCAAACAGTTTGCGCGCCCGCTCTCCCGCTGTTGATAACGAGAGCGACGTAGCGCCATCGCGTGGCACACGCACCGCGTCATCGTCGACGCACTCCTTGCAAAGGGGAGTTTCCTATTTCCTATAGAAGCTAGGTTTAATTTTGTTGGCTCTATAGGACTGTTGTTTTATTTTATCTTTGTATTTTGGTTGGGTATTCGCTTTGCGAATTCCCGTCTCCTTCGTGGGACAAAATCCTTCTCGTGGAGAGAAGGGGTTGAGGAACGCTACCCTCGTACTTGTAGCGTGGTTGTATTGAGGTTGAATCACCCTCGTTCAAAGTGATTCGGTTAGTGGATTTTGATCAACTTGGTTGATCGGAAAATCCTAACTCGAGAGGGTTAGGTGGTGGTTTTCACCCGGTTTGGGTTTCCACCTAAAAATCTTTGTGCACAGTTTGTGATTGTTTATTTTGTGAGATTGCTTTATATATTTTCAATTCCGTATTTTATTACGTCACCCCTCCTGGTAGGGACGAAACCTTCAATTGGTATCAGAGCAGGTCTCGCATTTTCGGCGTTACAAACCGGCGAGGATCTAAACATGGAGGGAAGCTGTTCCACAAGTAGGATTTCGGAGGGACAGTCCACAACCCGTCCGCCCTACTTTGACGGGAACAACTACAGCTGCTGGAAGCTGAGGATGAGGATGTGGCTTCAAGCCACGGACTTCGCTCTATGGGGACGTTGCGAAGCCTCATACGAGATCCCGGAGCGACCGGATGCAGGCTACTCGCAGCTGCAGATTCAAGATCTCTCACTCAACGCAAAGGCAATGAATGCCCTGTATTGCGCATTGAGTCCGGAAGAGTTCGAGAAAATCCAAGAGTGCACCACCGCCCACGAGATATGGAGGAGGTTGGAAGGCACTCATGAGGATTCCAGCTCAGAGGAAGAAGAAGAAGAAAAAGAAGAAGAAACCACTTGCTTTGGTTTCATGGCAATCGGAGAAAGCGACATCGACAGCGAAAGCGACTCCGACAATGAGGTAAACCTGGATTTACAAGAAGCCTTTAATGAACTTTTTGAGATTAGTAAATCACTTAGGGTAGAAAATAAAAGCATTAAAAAGAACCTTAGTTTTCTTAGAAATGAAAATGATAGGTTAGAAAAACAACTCAAGGATATAGAGACTAGTCCTAAGGATAATAACCTGTTATTAGAAAATCAAGACCTCATCAATGAAAATAATAAATTGATTGAGGAAAATAATAGTCTAAAGTTAGAAATTTTTGATTTAAAGACTAAGATGCAAATTATAGAAAGAGAAATTGCATGTCTTAGGGAAAATTCTAACAATTTAATCAACAAAGTAGATAAGTTTTATAGCCCTAAGGTTGAGAAAGGATCTCCATCCAGGAGACCTTCTAACAAATCCGGATCCAAGCTCACTTGGATACCGAAGAAAAAATTAGAATCTTGTTTTGTAGGGTTCAGGGATGACTACAACATAAAGGACTGGACCTACAAGCTCAAGGCTGGTAAACTTAAGTTGGGAGAACCAATGAGTAGACCAAGGAGGAGAAGAAGAAGACCGACGAGACGGCGAACAAACGACGGACCCGCCGCACGTCGACCACCAGATTGGAGACCGGCGCCGATGCCCGGGCCTCCAAGCTACGGATGGGAGCCCCATCCGATGTGGCATCCACCACCACCATTCGGGCCATTTTATTGGCCATGGTAGGTGAGGTAAAATTCTTAACCCTATCCTTTTTATAAGCATTTAGATAGGGGGAGTTAAAAATGATGAGCTTATTGTCAATTTTTAAGGGGGAGATACAAGTTAGCTAAATTTCCTTTAGTAAGGGGGAGAAAAATAATAGCTATCTTGTTGTTATAAAAAGGGGGAGGACATTACCTTTATTAAAAATAAATAGAAGAGCATGTTTTAAGGGGGAGTAATAGGAAATATAAAATCAATCAAACCTTTTTGATAATGTCAAAAAGGGGGAGGATTTTTATGCATTATTATTTATGATTTTGTCATCATCAAAAAGGGGGAGATTGTTGGTGCTAGAGCACCACGATCATTTGTTTTGATGATAACAAAACACGTGTTATTTAACATTTGCAATTTGAGTCCTAGATTTCAGGTCAATTGCAAATGAAGACGTGTTTAGACGGAACTCGAGCTCGCATCCAGGACGGATTGGAGGAGCTTGACGGAAAATAGAGGAGGTTCGCGTGGAGCGAAAGATTGGAGATGGAAGACAAGAAGAATAGGATAGATTCTTTTTTATCCTTTCATGTATCTCTTGTATTTATTTTCTTGCTCTTTATTTTCCTTAGACATTATGTTAAAGAGCCTCAAAGAACCCTAACAGTAGTCCTAGGAACACCTGCACAACCCTAGGATACGTAGGTTTTCTGTAGAACACTTAGAAAACCAATATAGGGTTAAAACTGCATTTCCAGACGTCTAATCCCAAAATCAGACGTCTGATAAAGTATTTTAAGACGTCTGACTGTTGTTTCAGACGTCTGATAACTGTTAGGCTGGACTTAGTTTTCTGTCTGATGAAATCAGACGTCCAGACCTTAGACCAGACGTCTTAGAAGACGTCTGATGGATTTGCCAGACGTCCAGATAGTGGACCGTTGGCTAACTTAGCAAGCACGGCTGTATATGACCGTTAGAGCCTTATCAGACGTCCATAGGTCTTTACAGACGTCTGATAAATGACCGTTTTGCCTCGGCTGACCCAAAATCTCTTCTCAGAGATTTTCTAGCCGTTGCAACGTTTGGAAATCAATTCCCATGGTAAAAGTAGGTTTCCAGACGTCCAGACTTAGTACCAGACGTCCTCTATGTCGTCTGATGGACTTGTACAAAAACCCTGTTTAGATCTGATTCAAGTCAGGGAGAAACCCGCATAGAATCAGACGTCTGACCTTGGAATCAGACGTCTTAAAGTGGCCTTCCAGACGTCTGATGCCAGAGTTAGACGTCTGATAACCCTGTCAAATGTAATCATTGTCCTGATTTCGGCCTGATTCTCTTGGGCTTTGCACCCAACGGCTATGGAAGCTTTTCCAAGCCTTCCAAAGCCTTCCTAAGGCCTCTATAAATAGAGGGGAACCTCTGTAACACAAATACACACAACACAAGAGACACTTAGAAAGACACAAGACACTTAGCTAGACATTTTCACACTCTTGTGTCCAAGAAGTTCTTGCTCTCCAAGCTCAAGCTCTACATCTTGAGAGCATCAAACAGTTTGCGCGCCCGCTCTCCCGCTGTTGATAACGAGAGCGACGTAGCACCATCGCGTGGCACACGCACCGCGTCATCGTCGACGCACTCCTTGCAAAGGGGAGTTTCCTATTTCCTATAGAAGCTAGGTTTAATTTTGTTGGCTCTATAGGACTGTTGTTTTATTTTATCTTTGTATTTTGGTTGGGTATTCGCTTTGCGAATTCCCGTCTCCTTCGTGGGACAAAATCCTTCTCGTGGAGAGAAGGGGTTGAGGAACGCTACCCTCGTACTTGTAGCGTGGTTGTATTGAGGTTGAATCACCCTCGTTCAAAGTGATTCGGTTAGTGGATTTTGATCAACTTGGTTGATCGGAAAATCCTAACTCGAGAGGGTTAGGTGGTGGTTTTCACCCGGTTTGGGTTTCCACCTAAAAATCTTTGTGCACAGTTTGTGATTGTTTATTTTGTGAGATTGCTTTATATATTTTCAATTCCGTATTTTATTACGTCACCCCTCCTGGTAGGGACGAAACCTTCAATGGAATGGCAGCTGCAGGGAAGGACAGCTGCAGCATGGCGCGTGTAGAAGATGCAGTCGCGGGAAAGATAAAAAAATCAAGTGGAAATAAAAATGGAGGTGGTGGATTTTTGCAAAGAGGCACTTGAGGAAAATGCGAATTGTGAAACCATTTATTTCATTCTTCTTTCCACTCAATTAGATGCATGTATACATGTATTTTTGCAAATGCAACTACGGAATCCTAATATGCATAGGTAGTACTAGGAAATAGCACAAGAAGGCACTATTGTAGGCGTATTTTTACGGTGCAATCATACCCCCATGCCTATCTTTTGCTAGTCCCTAGCAAAACTTCTTTTTTTTGTAGTATTTAGAAATGATCTTAAGCTGAAGATTTTCTTCTGAGGCGATATAGGTGTGTTTATTGTTGGATATTGTGAGGACCAATTGCAGAGAAGACTACTAGTACTTTAAGTCTCACATGACAAAGATCATCTCTTGACTAACCAGGACTCTTGATATTTAAACCTTAAGTACGATTTCCAGAACCCAGGAGGTTTTTGCCGTACTCGAGAGCTCAAGAGGTTATGGTTTGTGCATAGTGAAGGATCAAGACTGACCAGATGAACATTAAGACTCAAGCCCAGGGTTTCACGAATTTTTAAGTAAAGGTTGGTCCCAATTTCAGCTTGTGTTCTCGGATTGACCCTTAAGAAGATGACGAAAAACTCAACTCCCATTTTCTGATTTTTTGTGGCTCAAACGAAAACAAGGTATTTGTAACCTGCCCTGAAGAACTTCTTGTAGGACGAAGACTTTATAGACATTTGTGAGATATACTGACTTATTTGCAACTTTTTTTTTTTTTGAAACACATGTCAGTATATCTCTTACAACATTCTTTTGAAGGAGCACACTTTTTTTTCTTTTTGGTGGGAGAGTTTCCTTTTTGGTGGAAAGAGTCGTTCCTAAACACAAGACTAAAGCCTGGGATAAAAAGTCTACCTACGTGCACAGGTAAGGACTCCACCTTCCCTAATGAACACTAGGGTTAGATCTTATGTTCACCTGGTCTTTCCCGATATGTGTAGTGTGAACCAAGTTTACTTAAGCTCTCAAGTAGAAGCAAACCAACGAATCATGTACTGGTGTCTCAGGTACAAGAATACGTCCTTAGTTAGGAGAGATTCTGATCTATTTTGTCAATGCTCAAGTGAATTAAGCTGAGCCTGAGCGAATCAAGCTTCTGTGACCTGAAACGTTTTCAAAACAGAGGTTGAGTATCCATAAACACTTATTGTATTTTTGTTTCAGCTTTCAGATCATTACTAAATACCATTTTCATTTTCTCTCTCTTTTATATATATATATATAGAAACTGCATGATACCCTAAAATACCCAGATCCTAAGGATGCCTATCCACCCCCCCATGCCAAACAATGCTATGTCCTCATATGCATGCAGGGAAGGGTAGAGAAAGGACGAAAGATCGGGTAACGAGAGCTGAAGTGCAGGGTATACAGCAGGGTGGTAGGGTGGGTGGAGAAGTGAAAAGTGAAGTGAAAAGTGATGGTGGATGGTGAGTGTTGTTAGGGTGCCTCTCAACGAGCACTGAATTTAACGTCCCCAGCTGGACTCAGAATGAGGCAAAGAATTAGTTACCCTCCAGTAGGGCAACAGTTTCTCCAACGGGGGCAGGTTCATGAGTCAGATAGGGTTTCAAACGCTGGCCGTTGACCGTAAATTTACGTCCAGATTTGGGATCTTTGATCTCGATGGCCCCGTTGGGGAATGGTTTTGAGACTAGGAAAGGACCAGTCTATTTGGACTTCAATTTCCCAGGAAAAAATTTGAGTCGGGCAGTATAGAGCCAAATTTGATGAGATGGCTCAAATTCCTTCCGCCGAATATGGCTGTCGTGAAAAGCCTTAGTGCATTGTTTAAAGGTTAGAGCAGAATCATAGGCTTCACGACGGAGCTCTTCCAGCTCTTGGAGTTGGAGTTTCCTTTCTCGACCACATAGGTCTGGGTCGAGGTTACATTGGCGAACTGCCCAATAAGTGCGGTGCTCCAACTCCATGGGCAAATGACAAGGCTTCCCGTAAATGATTCTATATGGAGACATACCAAGGAGAGCCTTGAAGGTGGTCCGATACGCCCAAAGTGCATCAATCAGCTTGTTGGACCAATCCTTATGGTCAGGCCGAACTATTTTTTGGAGAATCTGCTTGATTTGCCGGTTCGACACTTCCACCTGGCCATTCGTCTGAGGATGATACGGGGATGCAATACGATGGTGGACTCCGTACTTCCTCAGAAGTGCCCGAAAAGAAGCATGGGTAAAGTGGCTTCCTCCATCCGAGATAATGGCTTAAGGGATCCCAAAGCATGCAAAGATGTGGTCTTTGACAAATCGGGTGGAAATAACATGGTCAACACGGTGCGCGGGAATAGCCTCGATCCATTTCGAAACATAGTCAACGGCCACAAGGATGAATTCGAAGCCGTTGGATGGAGGAAAGGGACCCATGAAGTCAATTCCCCAGATGTCAAAGATTTCCGCAGCTAGGATGGGTTGCAAGGGCATCATGTCACAACGTGCCATTGACCCTAACGACTGGCACGTAGTGCAATGTTTGGCATAATTGTGTGCATCCTGGTGAAGGGAGGGCCAAAAGAAACCGCACTGCAACACCTTGGCTGCAGTTTTCCTCCGAGAGAAATGGCCTCCACAGGCCTGATCGTGGCAAAAGGATAGCACACTGGGGAACTCGCTATCAGGAATACAGCGACGGATGATTTGATCAGCACCTATCCGAAAAAGAAGCGGATTATCCAAAAAATAATACTTTCCTTCTGCAATGAGATGCTTGCGCTGGTTTTTAGGCCAGCCACGTGGAAGGGATCCAGAAGCAAGGTAATTGGCAATGTCGGCATACCACGGTCCACTTGCCACATTTATTGCCAATAGGTGCTCATCAGGAAAAATTTCATTGATCGGTAGAGTAAGTCCAATATGGTCAGGGTCCAGTCTGGAAAGGTGATCAGCCACAACATTCTGGGATCCGGCCTTATCGCGAATCTGAATGTCAAATTCCTGGAGCAGAAGGATCCAACGAATCAATCTATGCTTGGCATCCTTGTTGTGCATGAGATGGCGAATGGCCGCGTGATCAGTGAAAACAATAACGTGAGAGCCCAGAAGGTAAGAGCGAAATTTCTCCAGCTCAAAGACGACCGCCAGTAGTTCTTTCTCAGTGGTAGTATAGTTATGTTGGGCGTCGTCCAACATCTTACTGGCGTAGTACACCACGAAAGGGTGTTTATCGCGTCTTTATCCCAGGATGGCTCCGACTGCAAGGTCGGAAGCGTCACACATAAGTTCAAAGTCGAGGGACCAATCAGGCGGCTGGAGAACAGGGGCCTTGGTGACAGCATTACGCAGCTGCGTGAATGCTTGTATATAGTTGGGGCCCATATCTAAGGGTACGTCGGTTGATAGGAGATGAGTTAAGGGTCGAGAAATTTTGGAGAAGTCTTTGATGAATCTCCTATAGAAACCGACATGTCCCAAGAAGGAGCTAATTTGTTTGACAGAACCAGGCATAGGTAAATCAGCAATGACATCGAGCTTAGCTCTGTCAACCTCGATACCCTAATCGGAGATGATATGTCCGAGAACAATTCCCTCGTGTACCATAAAATGACTTTTTTCCCAGGAAAGCACGAGGTTTACATCAATACATCTCCTAAGGATACGAGTCAGGTTGGCAAGACATTCATCGAAAGATGGTCCAAAGATCGAAAAGTCATCCATGAAGACCTCAAGAAAGTCACCCACCATGTCATGGAATATTGCCAGCATGCATCTCTGGAAAGTTGCTGGCGCGTTGCAAAGTTCGAACGGCATCCTTCTAAATGCGAAGGTGCCAAAAGGGCAGGTAAAAGGGGTTTTCTCTTGGTCTCGGGGGTCAATTGCCACCTGGTTATGTCCTGAGAATCCATCCAGGAAACAGAAAAATTTATTTCCCGCTAACCGCTCCAGGATTTGGTCAATAAATGGTAGCGGGAAGTGATCTTTCTTGGTTGCAGCATTGAGTTTCCTATAATCTACACACACTCTCCAAGATGTAGGAGTGCGTGCAGGGATGGATTCACCCCTATCATTGATATGGATGGTGAGTCCTGCCTTTTTGGGCACAACGTGAATTGGACTCACCCAGGGGTTATCGCTGATCGGGTAGATTATACCCGCATCCAGGCACTTAATGATTTCTTTCTTAATGACCTCCCGCATGTTAGGGTTGAGATGTCGCTACATCTCACGGGAAGGTCGAGCCACCTCCTCCGTATATATACGGTGAGTGCAGTAGGAGGGGCTAATGCCAGATAGGTCTGATAAGGACCATCCAATAGCTGCCTTGTGTTCTATGAGGACCTTAGTTAGTTTGCACTCCTGCTCCCTAGTTAATTTTGAACTGATGATTATAGGGAGCGTTTCATTTGGTCCCAGGAAAACATACTTAAGTGTGTTAGGCAGCTCTTTCAACTCAGGAGTGGATGGTGAAAGGTCTGGCATTTCTTGGGATGAGAGTGTCCCAGGCATGTTGGAGAACAAGTTAGAAGGAAGAAATTGGCCTTCAGATTGGCCAAGAAGAGGGGCTTAAGGATAGATGGATCCAAAAAGGAATAGCCCCAGTGAGAAGTATATGGGCTCAAGGTCCCAGTGTGGATTTACAAATCCGCCTGATTTGGAGAGGAAGAAAGGGCAATCCGATCTTCGAGAGTGTGGACCAGCGGTGAGTAGCCCAGATATGACTTAGACCACGAGGCATGGGAAGCGGAGAAAACCTCGTCAGAAGTCTGGTCAGGAAAAGGTACAGGACAAGGGCGGGATGGGGGAACGTCACAATATGTGTTGGTCAGGCAGTCATCAGTGTTTATAGGTAATCTGTAGCAGTCCGAATATGTCCCAATTAGTCCGATACATGCACTGACGGCCATGTCCTCGTCAGACGTGTCATCCTCGATGCAATAGCAATCAAAGTTCTTGGCTGCCTTGAATATGTTAAGCTTGAGCTTGTCAGATTCAACGGCAATCTCAATACAGCCTGACTCGCAGTCGATATGGGCGCGGGCTGTGGCCAAGAAAGGTCGACCGAGGATGATCGGACAATCAGAAAGTGAACAAGGAACTTCCATATCTAAAACAATAAAGTCAACAGGAAAACAGAGACTGTTGACCCTAACCACCACGTCTTCCACCACACCCTTCGGGATTTTGACAGAACGATCTGCCAACTGTAACGTGACAGGGGTGGGTTTTAGATTTCCCAACTAGAATTTTTCGAGCATTATGGTGGTATAAGATTTATGGAAGATCCTAGATCAAGCAGGGCACGGTTAAAACTGCATCATTGGATGCTACAGGAGATAAGCGGTGTGCCCGGATCTTTCTGCTTCGGTGGTAGATTTGACAGTATAGCACAACTCGCATGAGATGAGAGAACCACCGGATTCTTAGTTTTCTTTGACTGTCGCCTGGGTGTTGTGTAGTCTTTGAAAAATCTGGCGACAGTAGGTATGTGGTCGATAGCCTCGAGCAGGGGTACCTTGATTTCTACATCCCTGAACAAGTTACGCAGGTTATCAAAGGCCTGCGTATCTTTCTTTTTGCCTTTTGGCTCCCTCAGTAGAGCCTCAGGGAATGGGACTGATTCTGGCATGAATTTGGGTGCATCATCCTCTCGCGAATGCGGTGCGCATCCCGAATGAGAGGGCGATGAAGAAGAAGACGGGCCAGGATCAGGTCGAGGCGGATCGACGGTCTGCTTACCACTCCTCGTAGTGATAGCATTGGATGATGCGGGTCCAGTGGGATCATACGGCAGAGGAGGGTTCACAATGGGGACAAAAGAGTGCGGTGCTGCAACGGGATTAGCCTGAAATCCTGGTGGAATGCTCAGAGCTTGCAGAATTTGATTAACCTGTCCCTGAGAAGGTCGTACCTATGGTTGAGGACCACGGGGTACAAAGTTTTGCTGGTTTGGAACAGGTTGGGCGGGAAGAGTGCCCTGAGGTCGAGTTTCCATGAGTACTTGACTGATCTCAGCATTCTATTGTGCCAATTGGTGCTGAAGAGAAGTCATGTTCTCTTCATGGCGCTTTGACATTTTCGTCATCATTCGCATCAATTTGTCAAGAGGACTTGATGCGTGTTCAGTTTGTGGTACGCAAGGGCCTGATGGTGGATTTACCATAGGATTAGACTGGGCCCTTGCGATGACGGGTGCGGACGGTCGCATTGGCCCACCAGCGGGGTTTTGGCGCTGCGGGTTGTTGGACCATGCGAAGTTTGTATGATTACGCCACCCTGGGTTATAAGTGGCAGAGAATGGGTTGTTCCCCAGGGCGCAAGCGTCTTCTATGCCAGAAGACATGTCCACATGTAAATATGCATCCGAGCACATAGAGGCTTGGTCCTTCGTGTCAAAATACTGGCTCGCAGAAGCCAGTTCCACATGACTTACCGAGTCGCTCGGTGCGACACTCGGTAAGGAAGATCTTATAGGGTTTCTCGGGATAAGCCTGGTGTTGGAAGAATTTGGATTGTGACGAAGTGGTGAAGAGGTGGTGTTTGCTAGAGATTAGGCGAGGTTGGCCAGAAGCTCATCCAGCTTCTTGTGCATGACAGAGACTTCATCCAGTTTTTGTGCAATAAGGCTTAGATCAGTGGATGAATAGGAGGGTCCCGTGTCAACTTCGTGGACATTTCGAGGCTGGCAGGTACGATTAAAGGCGACAATGGAAGCATTGTTCATCGAGTTTTCACTCATATTTTCAAACAGCTCGAATGCTCCATTCTCATCTTTATTCATAAAGTTCCCTCCGCAGGAAGCGTATGCAATCTGCTTCAAAGTCTCATTTAGCCCATAGTAGAAAATCTGGGCTATATGCCACTTAGGCAGACTGTGGTGCAGACACTTCCTGAGGGGGTCGTTATACCTCTCCCATGCCTCATGAAATTGTTCACCGTTTTGTTGCATAAATGAAGTGATGGCACGGCGAAGCACATTGGTTCGCCCGATTGGGAAGAACTTCTTGAGAAACGCTGTTCGCATCTCTTCCCAAGAGTTGATGGTTCTCCCAAGGGTACGTAACCACTGCGACGCTTTATCCCACAATGAAAATGGGAACATTTTCATGAGGACTATAGGTAACCCGACATTTCTTAGTTTAACCGTTTCAGCCAGTCGGGTTAGGTCTTCCAAGTGGAGAAAAGGATCTTCACTTGCAAGACCATGGAAGTAAAAATTTATTAGGCCAATAATGTTTGGTTTAAATTCAAAGTCATCCTCGCCCATGGGGACCCGAATTTGTCTTATGGTCTCTATAGCAGCGGGATTCTGATAAGAACTAAGAGACCTAGGCTCCTCCCATTCGGGAGGGTTCTACATTTCCTCTAATGTTTCCCGAATGGCTTCCATTTGATCATTATACATTTCCATTTGGGCTTGGAGGCAGGTTATGGGATCTAAGGCTCCACCACCTGGTGGGTTCTGAGGGCGGTTTCCTCCCTTGGGATTTGGGAGTGGGCATGCAGCCATGTTTGTGGAGGAGGAGGACGATTCAGCTTCTTTTCTAGATTTATCAGTCAATTCAAACAGTTCAGGGTTTTGTGACCTCCTCCCAAACATGCACTACCGCAGGAAGATTTGGGGAGATGAGAAGGGAAAAGAGATGAGAGAAACGACGCCACAAAGGTACACTTGATTACAAATCAATACAGTCAAGTTCCTAACCTCTACAGTGTGCCCTTAGACCTAAAGATCTAAGTTACCTACTATCACGAACTACGGAACCGAATGTGAGCACCGTGGAACCACCGAGCCAGATTGAAAGGCCGTTTGCCCCAGTCTTAGACATCCGATGGCACGCGGGAACTCTCACCAGCACGTAGGCGCTACATGCAGGTAGTTAGACCTCCAATCCTTAATAAGGGTCAAGTTGCTACCAGTTTTAGTTAGAGTATTAGGATCAAGTGCTTCTGGAATGTGAAGGGTGTCATTTACGGGTAATGCCCAAGTGATTGATTTTTCAAAGTGTGTAATCCAAGCATGTAATGGGGAAATCTCCCCGAATTGAAGTTTTTATTGGTGAATGACTTTTAGAGTTCAGCCTTAAGTAGTATGAATTTTAGGATTTTGCTGAATTACCAATTCAACCAATCTCCAGGTTTTGTGCGAATACAAGTTTTCTTTCTAAGCCCAAGAAACCCTTCTTCAATATCAGTTAGTTAATGCATGCTAAAATGCAATGGGCTACCCTAAATGGAGATTTCTATGTGTGGATGCACGAATCAGTTTTAGATTTGTGTGAAAGGGAGCCAAGCACTTCAATTCAAGTGCTCCCAATCACCAAAAAATGTCCACACACAAGGCTCAACCAGAAGATAAAGAAAATCAAGTTGTTGGGGGTTGAGGTATTCGGGATTGAATCTTAGCAAATTGAAAAGTCACGGTGGGGTTGGAATTAACTCAATTCCAAGTCTCCCCACCAAAATGGTGATCCCGAATTGTAGATAAGTGAGGCAACAGAGGGGTGCAATCAATCTTTTTATTTGCCTCAAAGAATACTTCCCACGGCGAAAAATTCAAGAATCAAGATTCTCGGATTTTCGCTATGCGAAGTAAGGCGGGAAATCCTGGGGCGGTGGGAGTGAAGACAATCAATCAAACAAGTGAATTTTAATCCACTTGCCCCAAGAGATCCCAAGAAGTTTTTCTAGTTTTTAGTTTTAAATTTTTTTTTTTTTTAAGGTGACAAGTTAACCCTAGTTGCTAAGAAAAGAAGACCTACTTGTTCGGCAACATGTGTGAAGCTCCAATGCGGTGTCAGCGTCTTCACGCTCTCGTTCCCGCCTTGGATCGGCCCACGTTCCTGACTTCGTCTGCCTGTCTTCTCCTTGCAACCAAGTTCACCTGCCCACCAAAAAAAGCAAAAACACCCGTGAAGAGAGAAGAGAAAAATTGAAAGGAATTGAATAGAAACTTACTTGAAAGCGCACCTCCCGGCAACGGCGGCAGAAAAGATGTATGGTCGGACTCGGATAGGTTGTTAATATGGTGATTTTATCGTTGAAGTGTGTATAGTGGTTAACCTAATTTGGACCTAACCATCTCTTTACAAAATTTTTAACCTGGCCTACTTGATTTTATCTTGTCACTTTTAGGCCTAGGATTGAACTCAGGGAAGTGGGGTACAAGTCGAGTTTCTACGCCTTTCCTACAACGAGTCTCTTCCGTTCGTTTATTGTGTTTTTGGTGTTTTTCTTATTTAGATTTTTTTTTGGTAATCTTTGTCCTTGAGGCACACCCTCAAAATTGGGTTCTTGGCTTTAAACCAAAACAGAGTTCCAAAACGAGTCTTGCTATTCGCAAGACGGGGTACCTGCAAGTCAAAGGTTATTTTTTCTCTTTTATATATTTTTTTTATCGTTTTACTAACAGGAAAGCGAAACAGAAATAAAGTAAATACAGTATATATATATGTATATATTATGTATATAAATGGGTGGGGGTGGAGGCGGAGATGGAGTGTAGTACGGTGTCGAGTCAGTCGTCGTCTAAAGAGACGTAACCAACAGGACTAGGTGCCACGTGGAGTGTGGGATGGATGGTGGAAGATGTATGTAACCACGCTTTTTGTACGCGTGTATCGGGGAATACCAGCAACTAGAGCAGATATTCCCGCAATACAGCGTCTGGTAAATAATGTGAGAACATATATATATGTATATATGTAAATATATCTATATGTATATATATATATAGTTATAAATGTATAGGTATATATATATGTATATATATAAGTGTATACGTATATATATATGTGTGTGTGTGTGTGTGTGTATGTATATATGATAAATGCCAGCTTATCATCATTCTTATGCATTAAAACAAACCTAGCTCTTAGGATTTTACTCCGCAGATGAGTTTTTGGGCTGCATTTAGGCATAAATTAGGTTAGGCATGCATTGCATTTTTTATTATCTTTTTAATATGTTTTTGTGAGTGTTAGGGATGTACAGATTTACAGATCCCTAAAACCCTATCACTCAAGAAGGCAAATGGTGAAGGAGAAGCCCAGACTAGCTAGAACTCAGCTTGATCTAGCTCACCATAGTTGGAACCTAGCTCACTTGAACTAGGGTTAGCTCATCCCAGCTCCATTCAGCTAATCTCAGCTGAATGGCAGCTCAAGAGAGTTCATCTTAGCTCACCCTAGCTCAAGTTAGCTCAGATCCAGCTCAACTCAGCTGAGTCTAGCTCATCTCAGCTCCCACTAGTCCACAGGGAGCTCTAGCTAGCTCATCTGAGTTGACAGGAGAGCTGAATGGCAGCTCAAGAGAGTTCATCTTAGCTCACCCTAGCTCAAGTTAGCTCAGATCCAGCTCAACTCAGCTGAGTCTAGCTCATCTCAGCTCCCACTAGTCCACAGGGAGCTCTAGCTAGCTCATCTGAGTTGACCGGAGTTCACCCCAGCTCAGATCCAACTACATCCAGCTCCACTCAACTCCGGCCAGCTGAAGATGACTTCATTCCAGCTTAGGAAGCTCAAGTCCAACTCTCAGGGACTCAGCTTAGCTTTTATATATATATGTATATATATATATCACTATATATAAGTATACGTATATATATATATATGTTTATAATAGAGTATAGGTGTGTGTGTGCACGTGGAAGTGTTAGTGTAGGTGTCTGTGTGTGCGTCGGTGTAGAGAGAGTGCTGTGAGTGTTGTGAGAGAGAGAGAGCTGGAGAGGAGAGGCTGCGGGTTAAGTTGTCTGCACGTGAAGGCCGTCGTCTGATGGCTTCCACGCGCAAACACGTATTCGTGCAGATGAGAGCGCCTGCACCGACCGGTTATGAACACGGAGAGCTCGCGACAGAGTGCGTGGGGCTGGAGGGCGAGGGCGCCTGCAGCTTGCGCGGAAGCTTGCAGGTGCCACAGGGGGGCGGGGAGGCACTTGGCCGGCCACTGCAGAGGTGTGCAGCGGCCGGTTGCGGGCGATAGTGCGTGCGACAGAGCGGAGAAAGCGGAGGCGGAGAAGGCCTGTAGGTGCGCGCGGAGGGGCTGGGCGCCTGCAGGGAAGCGTGGAAGCTGCTGGGGCTGTTGCTGTTGCTGCTTCAAGCTTCAGATCTTGAAGTGGCTCCAATGGCGGGAAGGTGCGGGAATGCCAAAAAAATGAAAACAGACCCACCACGCCCACCGACTCTTTGAAGAGCTGGGCGGTGGTGGTCTCACTGTGGTGGTGTGCACCACAGTGAGAGCTCCTGCCCACCGGGTTTCTCCTCGAAGGAGGACTGGCGTATGGAGGGGAATGGAGGAGAGGATGGTGTGGCTTGGAGATGGAGCTGCCTGCAGGATTTTTCTTGGCTGGGACCAAGCTCCCTTTGCAAAGGCAGGAGCTGTGGTCTTTAAATGGAAGAGTGATGGCATGGCTGCTTGCAGCTGCAGGGAGAGGGATGGAATGGTAGCCGCAGGGAAGGACAGCTGTAGCATGGCACGCGTAGAAGATGCAGCCACGGGAGAGATAAAAAAAATCAAGTGGAAATAAAAGTAGAGGTGGTGGATTTTTGCAAAGAGGCACTTGAGGAAAATGCGAATTGTGAAGCCATTTATTTCATTCTTCTTTCCACTCAATTAGATGCATGTATACATGTATTTTTACAAATGCAACTACGAAATCCTAATATGCACAGGTAGTGCTAGGAAATAGCATAAGAAGGCACTATTGTAGGCATATTTTTGCGGTGCAATCACCTGCATCCAGTCATTTGATGATCTCCTACTTAACAACCTCTGGCATATTTGGCTTAAGCCATCTTTGAGGTTGTCTCGAAGGTTTCACCCCCTCATCTGTGTAAATGTGATGAGTGCAATACAAGGGGAAATACTACGGAGATCAGCAATGCTCCACCTTATGGCAGCCCTATGGTCTTGTAGTGTAGAAATCAATTGATGCTCCTATTCTTGGGTTAAGTGGGCATTAATAATGACTGGGTATGTCTCACTTTCGCCTAAGAACACATACTTAAGTGAGTCAGGTAAGGGCTTCAATTCAATCACGGGTGGGTCAGAGTCAGAAATGGGAATGGGAGGAGCAGACTCGAGGGTGGGAATCTGCTGATCCATATGCACGTGAATTCCCGCTGATTAGCTTCCTGTGAAATAATCGGTTGTGACAACGTTAACGGGAAACCCGTTAGCTGTGGTCACGTCTTCCTGCAACAACAGGGGCGATTCAGCAATGTGTGGATCAGGATAGCTAGATTCAGGGGTGCTATAGTTAGAAGCACACCCTAAACAGTCAGATCCTTGGGGAGATATGTGTAGTGCAGTGGTTTTAGTCCCGTGTGGATCGAGGTCCAAGAACCTTGATAGTACAGACGAATGTGACATTAGGTCGTCACAAAGGAGCCCAATGTTACCATAGTATGCCGGATCTTCGTCTTCACCATCCTCCTGTATGCGATCACAGTCGAAATTCTTCGCTGCCCTGAATATGTCAAGTCGAAGTCACTCATTACCTAGGGCTATCTCCATACACCCGAATGCACAATCAATGTTCGCTCGGGCTGTCGCTAGAAATTGGCGACCTAAAATAATTGGTGCATCTCGGAGATTAGGAGGAACTTCCATATCGAGAATGAAAAAATCTGCGGGAAAGCAGAACCCGCAGACTTTTACGATCACATTCTCAACCACCCCCCTCGGTGTCTTCACTAATCTATTAGCGAGCTGAATCGTGACCGAGGTGGGCTTCAACTCCCCAAACAAAATCAATCAAATACAGTAGTGGGAGTTAGGTTGATGGACTAACCCAAATCTAGAAGGGCCCAATCAAATGGAGAGTCCTGCAAGAAGCAGGATATGAGTGGGCTACCAGGGTCTTTCTTTTTCAGCGACAAGTCAGCTACAATCACGGTGCTAGCCTCTTTCGACAGTACCGCCTGTCATCCAATTCTCGGCTATTGCTTCGGGGTACAATAGTCCTTGAAGAACCTAGCGACAGCAAGAATGTGATCGATTGCCTCAAGGAGGGGGACCTGGATATGCACTTCCTTGAATATTTATTTCAGATCCTAAAAATTCCATGTGTCCTTTTTTCATACTACATTTCGTGTCAAAGCCTCAGGAAAAGAGACGAGAATCTCAAGGTTAAGTGGCCTCTTACCCTTATCT
Organism: Thalassia testudinum; assembly: GCA_037157565.1. Lineage (NCBI taxonomy): Eukaryota > Viridiplantae > Streptophyta > Magnoliopsida > Alismatales > Hydrocharitaceae > Thalassia > Thalassia testudinum. The sequence continues at coordinate 5,921,198 of JAZHRO010000080.1, forward strand.
ACCGCAGGTGGCTCCTGAGATGAAGAAGGGGTCGAACCCGCCTACGGTGAAGGGTGGGAAAAATCAGGACCCAGCTGCCTAAGTTGTGGGTCGAATGTCTTCCTTCCGCTCGTCAAAGAGACAGCATGTGCATCGGCTTGCTATCCATGAGGTGGTGGGGGAGCGGAAGGGGCAAAGTATGCAGGGTTCTATAAAGGTGGCTGGCTTTGAGCGTAACCCGGTGGTGCAAGAGGCACCTGTAATATGGTGTGTGCCTATCCCTGTGGTGCCTGAAACCTAGGCGGGGTGCCTTGGTTCTTCACATATCGCAGGTTTGGGATGGGTTGGGAGGGCAAGGCTCCCTAAGTTCTATGCTCCTGCAATAGCTGGTTCTGCGTGTTCTGTATAGTCTGTATCTGGTCAGCCATTTCCTTCATAATCTACAAGCTATCTTGTGTAGATTTCCTCATCGATTCTTGCAGCTCCTCTTTCAATGCCTCCAAAGGGTCAGCCCGCTTTGGAGGGTGACTGGCAAATTGGTGCAGCAGCTGGTATAAAGAACGGGGTTGCTGCTGATGCAGGAATGGCTGCTGCCTAGGGTACGTGTTTTGTGCATTCCCGTATTGCTTGGTCTGGTAGTGTGGATCTTGATGTGGTCTCTGTGAATTACCAGACCAAGAGAAGTTTGGATGCTGGCGCCAACCAGGGTTATACGTCTCTGAATACGGGTTATTACGCCAGTGTCCTTGGATAGCACTGACGTCCTCGTAGGCCGAAGATGTCTAAGATGTATATCCGTCAAGGGGATACATATTATAATCTACAGGTGGTGCGTAACCATGGTCGTAAGGTGCCAGCTCTGGATTGTTTACGGGATCCTGATATGCAGGATCTCGTAAATGAAGAGAAGATGCATCTCGAGTGAGCAGATTAACTCGAGCAGGAGGGGTTTGGGGTGCATAGGAGGGTCTTAGATTGGCAGAGTTCAGATTAGATTGACCCTGACTGATCTAGTCAATCTTTTCCTCAATTAGGTTTATTCTATCCAGTTGCTTGACGATGATATCCATGTCAGCTCGAATAGACTCGGAGTGAGCCTCATGGGCACCAACCCGCTATTGACTAGGCTGCTGGAACTGGTTCATGGACGCGGCATTCATCGAGTTCTCCGCCAAAGATTTGAACAGCTCAAATGCGCTATTCTCATCTTTCACAAGGAAATTCCTGCCACTAGATGCATTGGCCAGATACCGACGTGTGTCATCTAGCCCATGGTAAAAGATCTGAGCTAAGTACCATCTAGGTATACCATGGTGCAGGCATTCTGGAGAAGGTCGTGAAATCGATCCCAGGCTTCATGCAACTTCTCCCCAGCTCCTTGGGAGAAAGTCATGATTGCGCGTCGCATCGCATTTGTTCAATCGATTGGGAAGAACTTTTGCAAGAATTCACATCGTAATTCCGGCCAAATTCCAATTGGCTTCCTAATGGTCTTGAACCAGTATGAAGCTTTTTCCCTCAGAGAGAATGGGAAAAGCTTCATTAGAACAATCCCGAGATCAATGTTCCTAGGTCGAATCATTTCTGTGAGTCGACTCAGGTCCTCTAGGTGCTGGAACGGATCTTCATTTTGAGTTCCCATAGAAGTGAGTGCTGATCAATCCAATCACATTGGGCTTGAGCTCAAATGCATCTCTGCCTGCAGGAATTCTGACTAAAGGTGCGACGATTTATGTGGCTGGATCGTAGAAATCTCGCAATTGTTATCCTCGTGGCGGGTGATGCATCCTATCAAGTGCCGTCAATCTGCGATCCATGCTCTACCGATGCCGCTCCTCAGATTCAACTACTTGAGCTTCCAGATGAGCCATCGGATCCAGATTCTCAATATCTTGACCTGGTCCAGGTCTAGGTCCAGGATTAGCCATGGTGGCTATGGGAGTAGAAGTGGGGGGAGAGGTAGGTCCCAGCGAGGTGACTCGCCTCCTTGGGAGTGGCTCCCAAGGTCCAACCAAGTGAGGTCTAAGTGACCTCCTTCCTCGCATACACCACCCAACCCCTGGGTTGGTGTAGCCAAGTCAGACAAGGATAAGGCTCTGTCAATCATATGGTCCTTATGAGTTAGATGACCAAATTTTTCATTTTAAGTTTTAATTCCTGAAGAAAATTCATCGTACAACTGATTGAAAGTGATTCCTGCCTCTTGGCTAACCCAGCCAAGATGTTGAAAACACCCAGTAGTACGACAACGAATTTGGGTTTTATTTCGTGTTTTAAAATTGATTTTAGCCTATTTTCTTCAGGTGGGGTTTCCTTTTGGTGAGTGGCCCACAAGGTGACCAAGCTCACCGGCTAAGTACTAGACTTGATTAAGTATAGGTTAGCCCAAGTGTGGTCTCTAAGTTGTAGCCCTAAAGATTTACCCTAAGGTTCATGCAATTTTAGGGTTTTGTTCTGTTTCAGCAGACCACAAAAATAAAACTTGTTCTCTGACAACAGTTGGAATCCAATTAACTTGACATTTGTCGAGTAGATTTATTTTTTAATTATATTTTAAAATAATATTTTTTTAGAATTTGTATTGTTTCAACTGAATTTTTAAAGATTTTTTAATGTCAGAGGGTCAGATTTGGAATTTTCACCCCTAGTTGGTTTTTCACTTTGAAATAGTATCAAATGACTTTCAAAAATTCAGGAAAAATATGAAAATAAATCCAATGAAATCAACTTTCAAACCCCACCATTTTTAATCAAAACAGATTTGCGAATTGCTCAGAATGGCTTTTTGAAATTTGAAAAATCTCGAATCTGGGTCAGTCTGACCCCCTTGGATATCATAAATTTTTAAAAATATTTTACTTGGAATTTTTTCAAATGAATGGTGCCGTTTGAAAGATGGTTTGAAAATGAAAGTCTAGCCCAAATTTCAGATTTTTTTCTTCTCTAGTTTTTGAGCAATCGAATTTTTAAAACAGCCTTTGAAATCTGGCCGAAAATCAGAAAATGATGGAGAAGCTTTTAAAGGGGGTTTGAGTTTGAAATCTAAGCTTACCACCAAAAATGTTTTTTTTCTTTTCAAAAACTTTTGCATGTTTTTTTTTTCGAAAAGAATTTTTCAAAAAAAATCTCTTTTTTTTTTGCTTTTTTTCAAACTAACCTATGATTCAAAAAGAAACCTAATCTAGATTTTTTTTTAATTTTATTTTTTTTCTTTTTTTTCTTTTTTTTCACGAAAATGAATAAGTATTTTTTTTTCAAAAGAAATTGCTGGAAGTAAATCTAGTCCTAGGGTTAAAAAAAAAACTAATCAAAAAGAGTGTGATATGCACCTGATTTCTTTTTTTGCACTCGTTGTGTGCTCAGATCCCGTTCTTTTTTCCATTTTTCTTGCATGTTGATGTGGTCTCGATCATGTTTTAACACCTAATTATGTCGTAGTATAGGTGATCAAGTATCGTCAACAAATAAAAGTTTTATTACTCGAAAACCTAAGTATCCGAGGTCGAACACATGGAGCAATTGGAATTTATTACTAATCTCAAGAATGTAATTGAACACTTTAATTACTCAAAACTTAATTCAAATGTAAATGCATGGGTTTGAAAATTAATTGTGGCAAAAAGAAGAATTTGGACATCTGATCATGGGATCAGACATCTTAAAAATGTGTTTCCCTTCTCTTATTTTTCTTCTAATTTTCTTCCTTTCTTCTTCTTTGTGCTTCTTCTTCTTATTTTCTTCTACCTTGCTTCTTTCTTCTCCTACAGTATCTTTCTCCTTACGGGTCCTTCTTCTTCTTCCTTGGCTTTGCTTCCTTGGTTCTGTTTTCCTTTTCCTTCAGTTCCCTCTTCTTCTTCTACTTATCTTTACCTTTCTCTGTTTCTTCTTCAATTCTTCTCTTTTTCCTTTGCGAAGGCTTCCTTCCTTCTGCTTCTTCTCCTTAGTGGCTAAGTGTTGGCTTCTTCCTTCCTTCCCTGAACAAACTACAGCAAAGCAAAACCTATCCCTCAACCCACACCCGCACGTCTCTCTCTGTAAACCACTCATCAACACGCTTTCCCAAAGCCGAGTAAACGGGTCGAATCGTGCGCCCGGGACCAGGCGCATCGGCATGTGGGTGGTGCGTGAGTGCTCAGGATAGGGTAGGGTCATGCTAGATCCGCGTGGTGAACTCGCGAACGAAGCGCAGTGGTAAGGTGAGGGACCTTACCCCAAGTGCATTCGGAGGCAACCGGCATATATGACAAAAACATTATAAATCACTCCACTGCTTTGTGAGTTAACGATGTGGGACTAATACCCACTGCCTTCCCTAGCGCGCCCGCAGGAGTCCATGCCTTCAATTCCCGCAACTGCAAGCTCTGTGGCATCGCTCGCTGGACACCTTGTCTTCGCAAGACCTGCCCAAGTTCGCAGCACCTGGAATCTTGCAGTCCTGAGGCCTGGAGCAAGTGTGGAGCTTCTTCAAGTTGCCGTCAATGGCGGCCAGAGCTTGAGATATGTCAGACACGAAAAGAGCCTCATGGCCTAATCAGATCATCGGGGGACCTTCGTCGTGTCATGGCAAAGGTGAAGAGATAGGTGGCAGGCTGCGGGGTGGCTTAGGCATGCGTGCCTAAGTCGCCCTGTGGCCGAATGGATGGGTGTGTTCGGGGGACTGTTGGGTAGGTATTGCAGGCCTATGGACGGGCAGAGGTTATTCAGTGAGGTGACGCAGAGGTTATGTGATGGTCAGCAAGGTGTGTGGGGCTGCGGAGCGATGGGAGCATCTCGCCGGAGGGTGGCCGGAGATGCGGAAGGTGGTGGTGAACAGCGGCGGTCGAGGGATGTTTGATGAAATAAAGTGAGGGAGATGACAGAGGGGATAGAGAAGAATAGGTTTAACCTAACTAAAGGGATGAAGGGGACGAGGAGGTGGACGGCAGTACCTATTGTCACCGGAGAAGAGGACGTCTAGTGGAGGAAGACGGCGGCGACGACGGGGCTAGGGCAGTGTGCGCGGGTGTTGCGCGACGCGGAGGAGGATGAGGAGGATGGATCTACCACTGGTTTTGTGGCAGAGCGAAGAGGAAGAGGAGGGGCGGCTCGCCAGAGCTCACTGGACCCCTTGGCCAGAGAAGAGGAAGATGAATTTAAGGTGGAATCCCGGCCAAGTCGAGCTGAGGAGGTGCGGCCAGAGTTAGGGTTTAATTTATAGGTGCGACCGTGCTTCTGGTGCGTGGAGGGCACATCTTCTGCCACCAACAACTCACCGGAGATGGAAGGTGGTTAGATACCCAAATCTCTCATGCGTTCTCATGAGAGATTGGGTGCAAATCTGGGATCATGATCGGGCTTAGATGGAAGGGGATTCCTCAGAGAATCTCCCTTCCATTTCTGGGAGGAGATCTCTGAGGGATCTGAGAGCATTCCCTCTCTAATCCTTGTCAAAGCAGGATCTCTCCCTAATAATGGCGGAGAGACCTGATTGTAAGATTGGCGAGGAAGCTAGGGGGGTCTATGTGATGGTTTTCAAAAGATAGGGACCAAAATGTGATTGGGTGTACTAACTTGCAAAGTAGGTCAAGATGACCTCCCCTTATGTCCAAATTTTGGTAAAGACCTAATTTAGACCTAAGGAATCCAATGGTGAAGTTGTATTTTAGGTTTGACCACTTTTGACTGGGTATTTTGCATAAAAACCCAAATTTGATCAATTGATGAGCTATGACCTTAATCTAGGTCAAACTAGGTTCCAAAGGCCAATTTGAATGTTCCAAACCCTAGGGGATATTTTTCCATAAATTTTAGAGGGTTTAATTGATTTTTATCCTGACCAAAACCGTGTTGAATTAAGCGGGTCTATTTTAGGGTTACCAAATGTCATTTAATTCCTGGATTGCACATGAACCCATTTCTGATTGATTCAACCCACTTTTTATCTCATTTAGACCATTTGACCTATGCTCTGCCTCTGAGAAATCCCATTTATGTACTGCAATGATAAAATTGCAGTTTTAACCTTTATTTCATGTTTTCTTATCAGAACACTTATTCCTTCAATTAGGTCCTCTTCTAGGTTATGTAGGAGCTTTTATTCTCTTTATTAGGTCAAAATGAGCTAGTTATGGCTCATGATGACATTCTCATCATTGCACATCCAAAAACAAAGTAGAGGCAAATTTGACAGTGATAGATTAAAAGATCAAAATCAAGAAAAATGACGTTGCCTCCCCGACAACGATGTCATTTGTTCGTGATGCATAAAGCACGTTTTGATATGAAAAAGCATCGTAGTATAGTGCGCAATACGATCAAACAAAGATATTTATAAAAAGATAATGAGACTTTGAGTCCCGGTCGTTCGTCTCTGGGAGGCGTTTGTTTTAATTCTGAATCGGTCTTTTATCGCTCTACTTCATTTAAAATCGCATGCCGGTTTCTAATCTTCGAATTAAGACTTCGCCACTTCTATTATGGATTCTGATCACGTGCGCATGTGTTAAATAGATCACAAAGGTGAACGTGTGAGTTTCGGTGTGCACGATTCTAGTGATGTGGTGGTTGTTTACAGAAAATGAATCTATAGTTACATTTTCCATATTTTCCAGAACCGACATGCTTGTTGCGAAATATATAAGTGAAAACAGGCAACTTGAATCACGTAGAAAAGATGGAAACTAATAAGCTCATGGTGATTTCAAAACATAGAGATATATATAAAAATGTATCTTTCATTCATTCATTTGGAGAAGTGTTTGCAACATGGAATGTAGAGGAAAGCTTATCCAAGAATGCTTAAAAATGTAAATCTAGCTACCAGAAAATGATTGCATACAGGAATCTACGAGGGGATTTTGCATGCATCATTGGGGGAGAATAAGGACTACACTACTAAGCAGTAAATGTAAAGAGCTAAATACTAATATATTAGAAAGTGAGGGCATTTGGAGGTGGGCTCCGATGGCCTTGGAGTGGTAGGGAGGAGAATGAGGGGTAGCCAATGGAGCTTAGGCTAGCCCTTGGAGAGAGGTTGGAGGAGTGATCCAGCATCCTGGCGTGGTGTCCTTCATGGTGGTGCTCAACTCATGGAGATGGAGTGGAAGTAGCGAGCCTAAGTGGAGGTGGACGTGAATGGAGCTAAGGAAGTGAATGGGTGCAAATGGCCACCCCTTAGGTCTTTTTATAGACCTGAGGAGTCTCTCTAGAGAAGTGTGGAACTCTCTAGAGAGAGACCCATGAGTGGCCGGCCAAGAGAGAGAGAGGTGGTTTCTTAAATCCACCATTTGTGGATCTAAGAATTAAATGCCTCTTGGTTGCTAAATTTGGCAACTAAAAGTTGGCGCCACTTCAAGAGAGTTCTAGAGAACTCTAGAGGAGTGTGTATGCATGAATGGGTGTGTGTGTGTGTGTGTGTGTGTGTGTGGTCATGCCCTAGGTGTCTAAGAGGTCTAGGTTAGGTCCTAAGAGGTTTGGGTAGGTGTATGCCTTGAATTAGGGTTGCAAACCCTAATTGCTAGGTGGAAACTGCAATTAAACTTAACCAAAGTTTAATTGAATGAGTGTGAACCTAATTGAGAGTGAAATAACTCAATTAGGTTGGCTTTAGGTCAATTGGACTCTCACTAAGTCCAATTGGACATGTGTGGGTTAAGATATGAGCTTAATTGGACTCAATGAGTCCAATTGGCTTAGGTGATGGTAATTGACTTTGATCTAAGTCAATTGGGTTTGGTGAGGACCTAATTAGGTCCTTAGGTAGGTCTAAAGGTGATGTACTAGGGTTAGGATACCTTAATTTAGGTTCCTATGGGGTTGGGATTTGGTCTAGGGAGCTAGAGATCCAAGATTAAGGCTTGAATCTCGAAACTGGGTCTGGAGACCAGTTCCAGACATCCAAAAACATGATCAGACAACTTATACTCAAAAATCAAAAGTCCAGATTTCAGTTCTGGACATCCAATCTAAGTCAGGGGGAATTCTAGGTTCTGTTTTGGGTATTCTACAGAAATTAGACATCTGACAAAGTGTCTGGACATCCAATAACACTTGAGAAGTGGGTTTGAGGTGTGCAGGAGATGGCTAAGGGTTCTGGACATCCTATAACTTATCTAGACGTACAGATAAGGGTTGGAACTAGGGTTTTAGGGCTTCCTAGGGTGCTGTGACCTAATCTAAGGGTGTCTAAGGCTTGGGGGAAGTGTCTAGGCTATCCTAGGGCTAAGTTGTTCACATTTTACTACTTTATTCCTACTTAATAGAATAGCAAACCTTAACTCCCTTACATTATTATTCCTACATCTAATCTAAGTCATCTGCTCCAGTCCTGTTGCAACACCCATTATTCTTGATCCAGCTTCAGATCCAGCTCCAAATCCAGCTCCTGATCAGCTTATTGCTTGCAATCGACATAATGCACTTAATCAGCACATTATAACATTATTTTATGCGTAGCTAAAGCAAATCAGTAAAGATGCAGATAATGCTTATGCATGCATGAATTACCCTAGTTTATGCTAAGTCCTAGCCTAATTTTGGTCAATTAAGACCTATGATTGCTGTGCAATCACGTGCGCAGGCGACAAGGGCACGTGGAGCGTGTGCCAGCAGTGCGGCAGCAGGGGCGTGTGAGCGGGATCTTCAGTGACATTTATGACCGTCACTAAATCTCTTGTATAATAATTTGATTCCTTCCTCCACTATAAAAGGACCCTTACCCCTCCCATTTTTCTTCATCTCTTCCTTTCTTCCTCTCACCACCTCCAAGGCTCTAGAGAGAGCTTGTCCCAAGACCGGGATGCTCCTCTACAGTAGAATTAAATTTTTTTCCCTCTCGTCATCCCTATTCTTGGAGCATCCCGCGGCCGTCTTCTCACCCACTTCGGGAAGTAGATCCTCACTGCGACGCTGTCCTACCCTACCCTCTGTCCTCCAACTTCGTCCCCGTTCATCCCGCTCCTCACGACCTTCCTTTAGGCGACGTCAGAGCGAGTCATTTTCCAAGTGACCGTCGAGGGAGATTCTTCTCATCTCCATCTATCTTTACTCTTTCTAGTGTAGTTTTTCTTGCTTTCATAGTTGTAGAAATGCTTGTTGAGATACATGTGATTGTTTCTCTCTCTCTTATATTTTACAAGTAGATTAGTTAGATAAGAATTCATCGACCTAATCTCTTGCTTGCTAAAAATACCAAAAAAATTAGAAAAGACAAAAATGACAAAAACAAATAAAAGCAAAACACGTATTTTTCAAAACCAAATGTTCTCCTCCCTGTGTTCGACCCGAGAATCACTTTTCGAGTTTTGGTTATAAATTTTATCTAATCAATGGATTTTCTCGCGAATCAAACTACGACGACGGGTTTTCCAAACCCGAACCCTTTCCTTGTACGAATCCGCGTTGATCATTTTAGCACCGTTGCCGGGGAGGCAATGGAATTTGCTTTCTTGTCTTTCGTGTTTCATTGCACTTACTTATTATTAACCCCGCTTGCCTCCGAGTGCGGTAGATTGGAGTAAAGTGCGGGTAGAGTAATCCGTAAGTGCCCCCCACATTCCCCCCTACTAGTTTCATTTTGCCACATCAATAACCAAGACCTAATCTATTTAGGTGTTTGCATAAACCCTAGGATAGAATTTGTTTGTCTTGTTTGTCACCTCCACTCATCTCACCCTCGCATATCATAAAAAAAAATAAAAAAAAGATACTTCTTGTGGGACAAATCAACATACACATTACGAACACCAACATTTGAGGCACATAACCTATCGTGATTTTATCTACTCAACCAAGATTTCAACTTGTGTAACCGGTACACCAATTCAACACATAAAGGAGTAGAAATCATATTAGGTTAATCATCTTTTTGTGTGCCCTAATCGGTGGTTCATCTGGGCCAGTTGATTGAATTGTTTGGGCCGCACCACCTAATTGATGTAAACACATCTACACTACTTAAGATGTCTATTTATGCATGTTCTTAAGCATAGGATTGCATTGCATGCTATAAATATTGCATAACATGCATCATCTTGCATTTAGAGTAGTTTGAATAAAATGGAGGTTAATTGTCTCCTTTTATGTACTTGGACAGGGCAAACTTTTTATCAGGGCCTCGGATCGAAGATCCAACCGTACAGATGTGATTACGGAGACTATTGGAGTTCAACGACTCCAAGATCGCCCTAATCAGGCATCTGTAGCATCAGATAGTGGCCGGGGAACCCTAGAAGATCAAGGGCCAAGATGGTGTAAATCCACACTTCAAACGACAAATCTGATTGCATGGATGGATTCAGATCGACGATCTTAGCCTAACGGTGCAAAAATCAACTCAATCCGACATCGTGGCACCATCTACAACATCCAGAAGATGGACGCCCAAGATGGCGCCATGTGGCGCCATCTCAGCCGTCCAATCGACCCTCAAGATCGCCGCTGTTCTTTTCAAAGAAGTTTTGGCACGCGATCTGGGCCGTTGGATCTCGATCCAACGGCTGTGGATATGCACGCCTTAAAACATCCTCACGCCCATCCAAGCTCCACAGCGTAGTGGGTGAGGGTGTTATCGCGAGCAGGCGACGCGCGATCAAATCGCGCGAGAGGGCGAGCGGCATGGACGAGAGGGTGCAGCCGAGCGTCAGATCTCAATCGAGCGGCTACGGGCACTCGATAGTGCCCACGCGCTATCGCACGCCCGCGCCTCATGCGGCATCGCACGCGGGCGGGCGTGCGTTGAGGAGCGGGGAAGGCTCATCTTAAGCCGTCCGATCTCGCGATCGGACGGCTGAGATTCAGCGGACATGTGCAAGCGTTAAGCGCGCGTGAAAGCCAGCAGCTGTGCGGGCAGCTCCCACGATGGGGCTTTAGCGACGGTTTTATCCATCACTAAAGAACCCTTATTTAATGTTTTAAAATTTAAATGACCAAATTGCCCTCACTCCTTGTAACTATAAAAGGAGACCCCTTCCACATGAAATTCTCATCCCTTCCTTCTCTACCTCTCCAAAGCTCAAGAGAAGCTTGTCCCACACCCAGGATGCTCCTCGCGAGATAAAGTCCAAATTTTCGTCCTCGTTCGGAAGTGGATCCCGCGACGACAACGATGTGCTGCCCCATTCCCATTCTTCTGCTTCGTCCTCCTTCGTCCTGCTCCGTCCTCCTTCATCCAGGCGTCATCCCATCCAACTCGTCCTCCAAGCAATTGTCGAGGAGGAAACTTCTCTCTCCCATTCTTCTTTATAGCTTTCTAGTGTAGAATTTTTCTACTTTCCAGTGTAGCTGATTTCTCACTTTTTAGTGTAATTCTTATTTGGTTTTATTGTATAAACATTTTGAAATATTGAATACATGTTTTCCCTCCTCTCTCTCTCTCTTCCTTTTAGTCTGATTGTTGTAATAGCTCCATTGTAATTACATCACCTCGCTTTTCAAGAAAAATTCTAAAAAAGATATAATTGCGGATATAGATCGACGTAGCCTCCCTGTGTTCGACCCGGAATTTCAATTTCGATATAAATTTTATTTGTTGAACATGAATTCTTCGCTTTCAAGCTACAATGACAAGGTTTTAAAACCAAACACGTTAGCGTAGCAATTCGTACGTCTAACATTTTGGCGCCGTTGCCGAGGAGGCAACGATTTCCGATCTTCGTTTCGCATTTCTTGCACTTTATTGTTTTCTAACTTGCTTTCTCTTGTGTCTATTGTTTTGCAAAGACCTCCATCAGGGAATCATCAAGCGGTAGACTGGAGTAAAGTACAGTTGAAGACAACTGTAAGTGCTCGCCATTCTTCCCTCCCTCCATAGATTTCATTTGCCACATTAAATCCAAATTCCAATTAACCTAGGTGTTTGCATAAATCCTAGGAATAGTTTGGTTGTTTGGATTCTCACTCACATTCATTCCACCCTCATTTATATAAAAAAAAAATAACAAAAAGATAATCTTGTGGGGCAATTTTCAACAAACACACAATGTACACCCACATTCAAGGCACTTAACCGGATTGATTTGTTTCTACTCAACCAAGTTCTTATCTGTGGAACCGGTACACACAAAGCAACACATAAAAGAGTAGAAATCATTCTATGTTAACAATCTTTGAGTGCCTAACTTAGTGGTGCATTTGTGGCCAATTGTTTGAGTTGTTTGGGCCACACCACTCTACTTAAAATAAACTCATCAAGTAGCTCCTCCTTAGGGTTTTCAATCTAGGTCTATTCTAGGCACTCCACTTTCTTTCTGGTTCAAAGGAAAACAATCTTCACCTGTGTTTGACAACTTGGTTTGCATAGAAACTTGATTGCAATCCACCTAATTTGAAACCCTAAAAGCTACTTAAGCAAGATTTGAACATTAAAATTCACGCATCACAAATAATCTTACTTGAAAACCCTGGTTGTGCATGCACTTACACAAATCTCAATCAATCATTAAGGGAACAGCCCATTTTAAGGGCCCATCACATTACATAAGCACGACAATCCCAGGCCTTAATAAAATTGAGTAGACGTTGGCCTTAAGGTCTGATTCGCTCTTCAGGGCTTAGTCTGAGATTGTGTTTGATTAACCTACTTATACTGATTAATCTAATGTCTAGCTAGGGGAGTAGCGTCAAATGACTGTGGCTGGGGGGTACACTAGGAACCGGAGGCGAAAGCCGAAGGAAGAACCTTCTCCTCAGTCCCTCCTTCTAACTGGTTGGATTAAACAGACGCAAGTAGAGTAAATCATTTATAGTCTTAAGGTGGGTTTTGGGAGTCAGTAGATCCTTAGGCCACCCCACTTAAGGATACCTTATTTTGTTGTGTTGCAGGGTCCCTATCCCCAGTCCTTTCGACCTTCTCCTAGTTTATGCTGGGAAGACGGTCATTGAATCCTCGATTGGAAGGACCATTAGAACATTCTAGGAGGCGCAAGCTAGATTCTGGTCAAATTGATCCCATGGCCGACCAACAACCTCCTCTGCTTGGAAATCCACAGGAAGAATTTCGAAGGCAGCTGGAACAAATGCGCAGCCTCCTCTGAGAATGCAGGAATGGTTCCAGAGAATGCAGGGCGCTCAGCCCTTGAAGGATTTTTATGATCCTTCAAATTACGGGGAACGTCCCGACGTCCAGATTCCAGCCGGTGACGTAGAAATCAAGCCCTAGGTGTTAAGCCTGATTAAACATTATCATGGGCTTGGCTCCAAAGATCCGTTTCAGCACTTGGAGGACTTGACCACTTTGGTCCAGACCACCAAGGCACGAAACGTAAACGAGGAGCAAATGATCATGAGGCTCTTCCCCCACTCTCTTAGGGATAAGGCTGCGCATTGGTATAGGACAATAGGAAGACCATTTACAACTTGGAATGAGTTGAAATCGGCCTTTCTGAAGAAATTCTTCCCAGTCGAACGTACCAATGCTTTGAGACAGGCAATCACTACCTTTACCTAGCGGTCGGGGGAGCAATTTCATGTGGCCTGGAAGCGATTCCAGGACTTATTGAGGAGGTGTCCATACCACGAGGTGCCGAAATGGCAACTCGTGCAGATCTTCTATCATGGGTTGACTGAGCAACTCAGAAATCATGTGGATGCTTCTTACGGAGGCAATTTCCTCAATAAAGATGCATATAGTGCACATGATTTATTTGAGAAAATGAGTGAGAATTCAATCAATCATGCCTCCATGGATACTTTTAATCGGTCCCAGCAGCCCAGATCAAATGTCAATGAAGTCCATGATTCTCATTCATTTGATATGGAATTGATTTGTAAAAAACTTGATAAGGTGGAGTTGGTTTCTAAGAGAATGGAAGAGTGGATGGATGGTAATTCTATGAACAACTCTTGATCTACTCAATCCCAAAATTCGGGATTCCATTCCTCACGAGCTCCTTCTGGACGGGAGTTCGTGAATCAACTCGATGCAGCTCAACCTGTGAGTCAGCATTTTTCGGAACCCCACGGGTTCCAAACTGGGGCCTTTGATCCCAGTTTTTCTGATCCTTCCCTTTCTTTCTCTCCATCCTCACCCTATGAGGATGTCTATGCTGTACAAGAGAATGTTAGATCCAACTCCTACTCGAATGCCTATAATCCAGGTTGGAGAAACCACCCTAACTTCTCTTGGAAAAATCCGAGGCAACAGACCCAATTCCGACCCGGCAACTATGCTCTGCAACGACCAATGGGTCAGGGTCAAGTATATACACAGTTGCCTCCGAATCAGGTTAATCAGCCAGCTTGGAATGCCCGTCAAATGGCAGGGTAGGCTGATTTGAACCGTCAAATGGTAGAGATGCAAGGATCCATGCTCCAGCTCATGCAGCAAATGAAAAACTCGCTGGACAACTTGCAATCCGAGCTCATAGCTAACTCTCGTCAACCCGGATCTCTACCATCCCAACCCGTACCCAACCTGCGAAATATTATGAATTCGGGCAACCAAGCCCATGGGTATGGAAATCAAAGGGACCCACATGCACATGCTCAGGTGGTTGAGCAGGGTTCCTCATCTTCTTCTTCTACAAATCAAAAATTCATGGTTAATCAAGCCCCTCCAATCTTTCCTAACCCTCCCCAAGACCCAAATTCTTATGCATCTGCAAATTCTGTCACTTTGAGGAGTGGTAAGAAGACTCAGGATCCACAACCACACTATTCTGATCTTTTGAATCCTAAAGAACCTGAGGAGAGAGAGGAGAATCCTAAAGAAGAAATCAAGGCTCAGGAACCTAATTCCAAAGATCTGACTCATGTTCCTTTTCCTGAAGCCTTAACCAAATCAAAGAAGAAGTCTGCTGATAGCAATGAGGAGCTTATGAATCTATTTAAGAGTGTTAAAATCAATATCCTGCTCCTTGATGCTATCAAGCACATACCAGCTTACACAAGATTTTTAAAGGAATTATGTACACAAAAGTGTAAGTCGAGAGAATCTCTTTCGAGGAAGGTGGTACTCTCCGAGCAAGCTAGCTCTGTTATCCTGCACTACCTCCCTCAGAAAAAGAGAGATCCTAGTGCTCCATTGATTTCTTGCATCATCAGAGATTACACATTTGATAGAGCACTTTTGGATATGGGTGCATCCATCAACCTAATTCCGACTTCTCCTTACGAGAAGTTTGGGTTAGGTGAACTTCGGCCAACTTCAATAACGTTATATTTAGCGGACCGCTCGGTCACAAACCCGCGAGGCGTTATTGAAGATGTTATAGTTAAGGTCAAGGATTTCTATTTTCCTGTAGATTTCCTTGTCCTTGACATGGATGTACCTAATAATCTGAGGAACACGCCCATCATTCTAGGGCATCCGTTCCTAGCTACTGCAAAGGCCAACATTAATTGTGAAAGCGGTAGCATGAAAATCGCCTTTGGAGACCAACGAATGAAATTGGATATTTTTAAGGTGATCAACAAATTTGAGGATTATGGATTTATTAAGGAATTAGATGAGGATAATGATAACAATGAAACTTATTTGATGGTTTTTTCAATCGAAAGTTCCTCTTTGGATGATGAATTTGACCTGCAACCCTCTATGGCTGACGTGACATCTTCAGAAGAGGTTATTGATTTTGTTCACTCACAACCTCTTCTACTTGTTGAATCTTCAGCATCTACCCTACCATAAATCATCAACCTGCCCCAGCTTGAATTGAAACCATTGCCTGAGAATTTGAAATATCAATTCTTAGGACCTCAAAAGATGCTCCCTGTGATTATCAGTGCTAAATTGACAAAGGAGCAAGAGAATAAATTGATTAGGTCCTGAAGGAACATAAAGAGGCAATTGGTTGGACCATTCATGACCTCAGGGGGATCGAGCCATCTTACTGTAATCATAGAATATTTTTGGAAGATGGATCCCGCCCTTCTCGCCGATGCAAAGGAGATTGAATCCAAGTATGCGAGAAGTGGTCAAAAAGGAAATCATCAAGTGGCTCGATGCAGGAATTATTTATCCAATCTCTGATAGTCCCTGGGTAAGTCCCGTACAGATTGTTCCGAAGAAAGCCAGGATTACCATTGTAACTAACGAGCGAGGAGAATCTGTCACAACTCATTCAGGTTCCTCTTGGAGGGTTTGTATTGATTATAGGAAGTTGAACACAGCCACTAAAAAGTATCATTTTCCCCTGCCCTTCATTGATCAAATCTTGGAAAAATTAGCCAGGCAGAAGTACTTATATTTTCTTGATGGCTACTCGGGATACAACCAAGTTCCTATCCATCCCGAGGATCAGAAAAAAACTACTTTCACCTATCCCTACGGAACCTTTGCATTTCGTAGGATGCCTTTCGGGTTATGCAATGCACCTGCGACTTTTCAAAGGTGTATGCTAGCCATATTTTCTGACATGGTGGGAGTTTTTGGAAGTCTTCATGGATGATTTCTCTATTTTCGGAGAATCATTTGACTCTTGTTTGGCTAATCTAGAAATGATTCTTAAGCGATGTATCAAAACACGATTGGTCCTTAGCTGGGAAAAGAGTCATTTCATGACCCAAGAAGTCATCGTTTTCGGTCATGTAATCTCTGAATGTGGAATTGAAGTGGATAAAGCTAAGGTTGATGCTATCGCTAAACTTCCTCCTCCCACATCTGTTAAACAAATTCGATCATTTCTTGGCCATGTGGGATTTTATCGAAGATTCATCAAGGATTTCTTGAAGGTTGCTCGTCCTTTGAGCAATCTTCTTGCCAAAGAAACGCCGTTTGTTTTTGACGAATCATGCCGAAAGTCATTTGATTTCCTGAAAACGGTAGTCACTTGTGCTCCTATTTTGCAACCACCAATTTGGACAGCCCCTTTTGAGATCATGACCGACGCTTCTGATTACGCGGTCAGGGCTGTCCTGGGTCAGAAAATTGATAGAAAGCCCTCTGTCATCTTCTACGCTAGTAAAATTCTGGATGAAGCCCAGAGGAATTACACTATTCCTGAAAAGGAATTACTAGCTGTAGTGTTTGCTTTGGAAAAATTCAGGGCCTATCTCTTAGGGTCTCATGTGATCATCTATACTGACCACTCGACTTTGAGACATCTCTTGGCCAAACAAAGATGCCAAACCCTGGCTTATTCGTTAGATTCTTCTTCTTCAAGAATTTGATCTTGAAATCAAGGATAAAATCGGGGTACAAAATGTGGTAGCGGATCATTTGTCGAGACTCTTAGGTGATTCCTCTCGTCCAGACATTCCGATTGCTGACACTTTTCCGGACGAAACTATTCTTACAGTTTTAGGTGTCCACACCCCATGGTTTTCTGACATTGTTAACTATTTGGCCGTTGGTCAAATCCCCCAAGATTGGACCAAGCAACAACGGGATAGACTTAAATCTGAGGCCAAATACTACTTCTAGGAGAACCCTGAACTGTATCACATCGGCTCTAATCAGATTATTCGCTGATGTATACCGGAGAATGAATTCAACAGTATACTCGAGTTCTACCATGCATCTGGGTGTGGTGGACATTTCTCCGGGAAAAAGACGGCTGCAAAAATCTTGCAATCTGGCTTCTATTGGCCGTCTTTATTCAAGGATGCCCAAGATTTCTCAAGGTCATGTTCTCGATGTCAGGCACTTGGGAGCATAACTAAGAGAGACATGATGCCCTTAAACCTAATTCTTCCCGTCAAAATTTTTGATGTTTGGGGCATCGATTTCATGGGACCCTTTATCCCTTCATTTGGACATCAGTACATTCTTGTTGCTGTTGATTATGTGTCCAAATGGATTGAGGCGATTCCCACCCGAACCAATGACCACAAGGTGGTCATCGATTTTGTCAAGAAAAATATCTTCAGTAGGTTCAGGATTCCGAGGGCTATCATCAGTGATGGTGGCACTCATTTTACTAATGCCCAATTCCAGAATTTATTAGCCAAATATTGGGTTAATCACCGAAATTTCACACCTTATCATCCCCAGACGAATGGACAAGCTGAGATCTCTAATCGAGAGATCAAGAACATTCTGCAGAAAATGGTTAGGCCTGATCGCAAGGATTCGACTCAAAAGCTTGAGGACGCTCTTTGGGCCTACCGTACGGCGTATAAAACACCCATCGGCATGTCTCCATTTCCTTTGGTGTATGGAAAGGCTTGCCATCTACCTGTAGAGATTGAACACAGGGCATTCTGGGCAATCAAACAATGCAATTTGGATCTGAATTTAGCTGGGAAGACCAGGAAACTCCAACTATCTGAGTTGGAGGAGCTTAGAAATGATGCTTATGAGAATGCCAAGATCTACAAGGCTCAGACCAAAGCTCTACATGATCAGCTGATTTCTTGCAAGAGCTTTGAGTTGAACCAGAAGGTCTGGTTATTCGATTCTAACATAAGCTCTTTCTTGGCAAACTTAGATCTAAATGGAATGGCCCATTCATAATTGACCAGATTTTTCCAAATAGAGCCGTTCAGATTTCTGACCCAAAGACGGGTAACACATTTAAAGTCAACGGTCAACGTCTGAAGCTTGTTATTGACCGTATTCTTCCAAAACCCATCTCAGACACAGTTGCTCTAGCCATTATGTGACTTCTTTGGCTGGACTTCGCCTAGCTAA
The DNA here is from genome assembly GCA_037157565.1 of Thalassia testudinum. Lineage (NCBI taxonomy): Eukaryota > Viridiplantae > Streptophyta > Magnoliopsida > Alismatales > Hydrocharitaceae > Thalassia > Thalassia testudinum. The sequence continues at coordinate 5,939,724 of JAZHRO010000080.1, forward strand.
CGGCATTAAACTCAGTAGTTGTACATATGACACAAGGCTGATATGAGCTTCATATTCAGGTGACATCTTTCATATTCTACCCTTTCTTTCATGTCTCTTTTTCAATGAGGACATTGCATCAGCTAGGCATGGGGGGGGGTGGATTCATTTTTGAATCATTTGGTCAGCTTTGTGAAATTCATGTAAATTATTTTTCTCTTCTTATTTATAAAAAAAAAAATCAAAATTAGGAAGGATTAGTTGGACATTAGGACGTTTCAATCTTAGGAAATTTTACATTAGGATCTAAGCACAAAGACCCTTCAGGTCTTTGGACTTAATTAGCCTGTGTATCCATTAAAATGTAGATTTGTCTTTCAAGTCCTCGCCATCTTAATTCTATCGTAACTGGAATAAATAAGTTTGGGTGATAAGTACACGACTTATCAACCCAGCCTCTGATTTGAGGAAATTTTTGAGTTTTAAGCATCTACACACTTTCTTTGCACTGACTCATTGTTCGGCGAATCTAACGGAAATTGGGTAGCTAGTGAACCTTCTAGGGTGATATGGCTGGCAAGTTATCGTGGGTAACAGCCCATAGGTAGGTTGTCCAGAGCCCAGTCACTAGACCTTTCTCTTTTTGCTGCCTTTAGGTAAATCTTAGACCAGGGAAGCCACCTACTTAAAAAAGAAAAAATAAAATAAAAAGAAAAGGATAAAAAGAAAAGAAAAAAATAAATAAACCACACTTTGCCGCACGTGTATGGCTGCCAAGTTATCGGTGGTAACAGCTCATCGACTGTTGTCCAGAACCCAGCTCAATAAATGCACTGAAAATTCCCAAAACACTTAGGAAGAAGCGGAGAAGTAGAATAAATCGGGGAGATATACACTGGATTCACCCTTGTGTTGACCCCGTAAAAAAATAAAAGTACGGGGAAAGCTACCGGTTATAAAGATACACCTTTAGGAAAAATTCTTTTTGAGGTCACCTGGAGGCGTAGAAATCCGAAGTCCATTTTAATTGTCGGTCAACGAGTCTATCACATTCACAATAAGATGCTTAGAACTTAGAGTTCACATCAAATCTTGGGTGAGTTGAATGGCCGTAGAAAGCCACTCTTAAACCCTAAAACTTGAAAATCCAAAAAAATTAGAAAACAGGAAAAAGAGAAAGAAATTTTTCTTTGAATAAGGCGAGGGCTTGGGGTGGTCTGTATTTTGGCAGATACTTGGGCACTGTTGTGTCTTTGAAAGTTCAGTTCCTAAGTAGATATTTTCTTAATGATTGAAAATAACTCATGCCCAAATAATCCAACCTAATTCTTTTATAAATAGCATATAGTTTTTACTAGGAACTAGCAAAAGATAGGCATGGGGGCATGATGTAAACACATTTACACTACTTAAGATGTCTATTTATGCATGTTCTTAAGCATAAGATTTCATTGCATGCTATAAATATTGCATAACATGCATCATCTTGCATTTAGAGTAGTTTGAATAAAATGGAGGTTAATTGTCTCCTTTTATGTGCTTGGACAAGGCAAACTTTTTATCGGGGCCTCGAATAGAAGATCCAACCGTATAGATGTGATCAGGGCGACGATTGGAGTTCAACGACTCCAATATCATCCTAATCAGGCATCTGTAGCATCAGATAGTGATTGGGGAATCCTAAAAGATCAAGGGACAAGATGGTGTAAATCCATACTTCAAATGACAAATCCGACAACATGGATGGATTCGGATCGATAATCGCAACCTAACAGTGCGAAAATCAACTCAATCCGACACCCGTGGCACCATCCACAACATCCAGAAGATGGACGGCCAAGGTGGAGCCACGTGCGCCATCTCAGCTGTCCAATCGGCCCTCAAGACCGCCGCTGCTTTTTCAAAGAAGTTTTGGCGCACGATCTGGGCCGTTAGATCTCGATCCAACGGTTGTGGATACGCACGCCTTAAAACATCCTCGCGCCCATCCACGCTCTGCAGCGCAGTGGGCGAGGGTGTTATCGCGAGCAGGCGACGTGCGATCGAATCTCACGAGAGGGTGAGCGACGCAGAGGAGCAGGCACGGCAGAGCGTCAGATCTCGATCGAGCGGCTGCGGGTGCTCGATAGTGCCCACATGCTAACGCACGCCCGCACCTCACGCGGCATCGCATGTGGGTGGGCGTGCGTTGAGGAGCGAGGAAGGCACATCTTAAGCCGTCCGATCGCGAGATTCAGCGGACGTGTGCAAGCGTTAAGCGCGTGTGAAAGCCAGTAGCCGCGCGGGCAGCGCCCACTACACCCACGATGGGGCTTTAGCGATGGTTTATCCGTCACTAAGGGCCCCTTATTTAATGTTTTGAAATTTAATTAACCAAATTGCCCTCACTCCATGTAACTATAAGTGGAGACTAGTCGGACCCGGATAGGTTGTGTTAATATGGTGATTTAATCGTTGAAATGAGTATAGTGGTTAACCTAAATCGAAACTAACCATCTCTTTCAAAATTTTTTTTACTTGGCCTATTTAATTTTATCTTGGTCACTTTTAGGCCTAGGGTCGAACTCAGGGAAGTGGGATTAGAGGTGAAGAAGTTTCTACGCCTTTCCTACAACGAATCTCTTCCATTCGTTTATTATGTTTTTGGTGTTTTTCTATTTAAGATTTTTTTCTGATAATTTTTGTCCTTGAGGTACACCCTCAAAATCAGGTTTTTGGCTTTGAGCCAAATTAGGGTTCAAAACTGGTCTTGCTATTGGCAAGACTGAGTACCTGCAAGTCAAGGATTATCTTTTCTCTTTTGTATATTTTTTTTATCTTTTTAATGGAAGGAAAGAGAAATAGAAATAAGGTAAATATAGTATATATATATGTATATATTATATATGTATATAGGGGTCGGGGTGGAGGTGGAGATGGCGTGTAGCACGGTGTCGAGTTGATCGTCGTCTAGGAAGATGCAACCAACAGGACGAAGTGCTGCGTGGAGTGAAGGATGGATGGGTGGAAGATGTGTACGACAACACTTTCTGTATGCGTGTATCGGGGAATATCAGCAACGGGTGCAGATATTCCCGCAATACAACATGTGGGATGAAAAATATATATATATATATATATATATATGTAAATATATATCTATATGTTTATAGATAGATATGGTTATAATTATATAAGTGTGTATGTAGCTATATGTGTGTGTGTGTATATATATATATATATTTATAATTAGATATATGTATGTATATATATATCACCATATATAGATATAGATTTGTGTATATATATATATATATATATATATATATATTAGTATGAGTATCTATGTATATTATGTAGATCTATATATATATATATATGTATTTATAATTATAGATATATGTATATATATTTATATATATATATATATGTATAAGTATATGCGTATATATATGTATATATATATATGTATCTATACTATATATATACGTATCTATACTTATACTTAGTTATATAGGTACTACTATATGTATAGATATAAGTATATATATATATATGTATAAATATATATATATCAATATATATATGCATGTATATATATATATAAGTATATAGTAGTGTATAAGTGAGTGGGTGTGTGTGTACGAGAGTGTGTGTGTGTGTATGTGTCTGTAGGAGTGAGAGAGTGCTGTGAGAGAGAAAGAGAGCATTTGAAGAAGATGGCGTGGGTGTTTAAGTCATCCTAATGCAGCTGCCGTCGTCTGATGCCACGTGCACGCACAGGCGCATAGGCGCGCGAAGAGGTGCGCGCATGCAGGAGGGAGCGGGAGCGAGAGGAAGGACCACAGCACACTACGCTACACGGTGTGGCAGGTGCGGGCAAAGAAGAGGGCGAAGACGCGAGCACAGAGAGAGACACGGGCGCAGGCGCTGGAGCGGGCGCGAGGAGAGACGCGGGCACGGGCGTGCACGGATGGGCTGGCGCTGATAGCGACGCGTAGAGAGAGCGCCTGGTGACCGGATAAGTGAGAAACATACCGATCATCGCACTTAGCCACAGTGTTCCGCTGACTAGAAATAATGGCGCGAAGAGGAAGCTGCCATACCCTGTAGCCGTGCAAAGAAATTCAAGGCCAAATAGAAATAAAAAATAAAGATGGAAATTTTGCAAGGCAGCACTTGAAGAATTTGTTAATTACAAGTCCATTTTATTCACTCTCCTCCCCTCTCAAATAAATGCATGCATGCGTGTATTTTCACAAATGTGACTATGGCTACCTAATATGCACTGGCAATGCTAGGAAATAGCACAAGATGGCACAATTGTTGGTGCATTTTTGCTCTGCAATCATACCCCCATGCCTATCTTTTGCTAGTCCCTAGCAAAACATTTTTTTATTGTATTTAGAAATGATCTTAAGCTGAAAATTTTCTTCTGAGGCGACATAGGTGTGTTTATTGTTGGATATTGTGAGAACCAATTGCAGAGAAGACTGCCATAGATCATCTCTCGACTAACCAAGACTCTTGATATTTAAACCTTAAGTACGATTTCCAGGACCCAGAAGGTTTTTGCCGTACTCGAGAACTCAAGAGATTATGGCTTGTGCTTAGTGAAGGATCAAGACTGACCAGATGAACATTAAGACTCAAGTCCAGGGTTTCACGAATTTTTAAGTACAGGTTGGTCCCAGTTTCAGCTCGTGTTTTTGGATTGACCCTTATAAAGATGACAGAAAACTCAACTCCCATTTTATAATATTTGTGGCTCAAAGAAAACAGGGTATTTCTGACTTGCCCTAAAGAACTTTCGTAGGAGAAGACTTTACAGATATTTGCGAGATATACTGACTTATTTGCATCTTTTTTTTTTTTTGAAACACGTGTCAGTATATCTCTTACAACATTATTTGGAGGAGCACACTTTTTCTTTTTGGTGGGAGAGTTCCTTCTTGGTGGAAAGAGTCTCTCCTAAACACAAGACTAAAGCCTGGGATAAAAAGTCTACCTGCGCACACAAGTAAGGACTCCACCTTCCCTAATGAACACTAGGGTTGGATCTTATGTTCACCTGGTCTTTGTTGATATGTGTAGTGTGAACCAAGATTACTTTGGCTCTTAAGTAGAAGCAAACCAACAGATCCTGTACTAATGACTCAGGTACAAGAATACGTCCTTAGTTAGGAGAGATTTCGATCTATCTTGTCAATGCTCAAGTGAATTAAGCCGAGCCTGAGCAAATCAAGCTTCTGTGGCCTGGAAAGTCTTCAAAACAGTGGTTGAATATCCATAAATACTTATTGTATTTTTGTTCAGCCTTCAGATCATTACTAAACACCTTTTTTTTTTTGTACATATTTATAGATAAGTGGAAACTGCATGATACCATAAAATACCCAGATCCTATGGATGCCTATCCACCCCCCCATGCCAAACGATGCTATGTCCTCATATGCATGCAGGGTAGGTAGAGGAAGGATGAAAGATCGGGTAACGAGAGCTGAAGTGCAGGGTATACAGCAAGGTGGTAGGGTGGGTGGATGGTGGGTGGTGAAGTGAAAAGTGAAGTGAGCGTGATAGTGGCGGAGTGTTGTTGGGGTGCCTCCCAACGAGCGCTGAATTTTCCATCCCTAGCTGGACTCAGAATGAGGCACAACATTAGTTACCCTCTAGCAGGGCAACAGTTTCTCAAACGGGGGCAGGTTCATGAGTAAGATAGGCTTTCAAACACTGCCCGTTGACCGTAAATTTATGCCCAGATTTGGGATCTTCAATCTCAATAGCCCCATTGGTAAATGGTCTCGAGACCAAGAAAGGACCAATCCATTTGGACTTTAGTTTCCCAGGAAAGAATTTGAGCCGGGCATTATAGAGCCAAACTTGCTGAGATGGCTCAAATTCCTTCCGCCGAATATGGCTGTCGTGAAAAGCCTTAGTGCGTTGCTTGAAAGTTAAGGTAGAATCATAGGCTTCACGATGGAGCTCTTCCAGCTCCTGGAGTTGGAGTTTCCTTTCTCGACCACACAGGTCTGGGTCGAGGTTACATTGGCGAACCGCCCAATAAGCGCGGTATTCCAACTCCACGGGCAAATGACAAGGCTTCTCGTAAACGATTCTATAAGGAGACATACCAAGGGGAGCCTTGAAGGCGATCCGATATGCCCAAAGTGTGTCAATCAGCTTGTCGGACCAATCCTTACAGTCAGGCCGAACCATTTTCTAGAGAATTTGCTTGATTTGCCGGTTCGACCCCTCTGCCTGGCCGTTCGTCTGAGGATGATATGGAGATGCGATACGATGGTGAACTCCGTATTTCCTCAGAGGTGCCTAAAAAGAAGCATGGGTAAAGTGGCTTCCTCCATCCGAGATAATGGCTCGAGGGATCCCAAAGCGTGCAAAGATGTGGTCTTTGACAAATCGAGTGGATATAACATGGTCAGCACGGCACGTGGGAATAGCCTCAATCCATTTCGAAACATAATCAACAGCCACGAGGATAAATTCGAAGCCGTTGGAAAGAGGAAAGGGACCCATGAAATCAATTCCCTAAATGTCAAAGATTTCCGTAGCTAAGATGGGTTGTAAGGGCATCATGTCACGATGTGACATTGACCCTAACGACTGGCACCTAGTGCAATGTTTGGCATACTTGTGTGCATCCTGGTGAAGGGAGGGCCAAAAGAAACCGCACTGCAACACCTTGGCTGCAATTTCCCTCCCAGAGAAATGGCCTCCCCAGGCCTGATCGTGGTAGAAGGATAGCACACTGGGGAATTCGCTGTCAGGAATACAGCGACGGATGATTTGATCAGCACCTATTCGAAAAAGAAGTGGATTATCCCAGAAATAATACTTTGCTTCTGCCATGAGACGCTCGCTCTAGTTCTTAGGCCAGCCACATGGAAGGGATCCAGAAGCAAGGTAATTGGCAATGTCGGCATACCAAGGTCCACTTGCCACATTAATTGCCAATAGGTGCTTATCAGGAAAAATCTCATTAATCGGCAGAGTAAGTCCAATATGGTTAGGGTCCAGTCTGGAAAGATGATCAGCCACAACATTCTAGGCTCCGACCTTATCTCGAATCTCAATGTCAAATTCTTGGAGCAGAAGGATCCAACGAATCAATCTAGGCTTGGCATCCTTCTTGTGCATGAGATGGCGAATGGCCGCGTGATCAGTGAAAACAATAACATGTGATCCCAGAAGGTAAGAGCGGAATTTCTCCAGCCCAAAGCCGACCGCCAGTAGTTCTTTCTCAGTGGTAGTACAATTACGCTGGGCCTCGTCCAACGTCTTACTGGCGTAGTACACCACGAAGGGGTGTCTATCATGTCTTTGTCCCAGGATGGCTCCGACTGCAAGGTCGGAAGCGTCACACATGAGTTCAAAGTCGAGGGACCAATCAGGTGGCTAGAGAATAGGGGCCTTGGTGACAGCATTACGTAGCTGCGTGAATGCTCGTATGCAATCGGGGCCCATATCGAAGGGTACGTCGGTTGATAGGAGATGAGTTAAAGGTCGAGAAATCTTGGAGAAATCTTTGATAAATCTCCTACAGAAATCGACATGTCCCAGGAAGGAGCGGATTTGTTTGACAGAGCCAGGCACAGGCAAATCAACAATTACATCAAGCTTAGCTCTGTCAACCTCGATACCCCTATCAGAGATGATATGTCTGAGAATAATTCCCTCATGTACCATAAAATGACTTTTTTCCCAAGAAAGCATGAGGTTTACATCAATACATCTCCTAAGGATATGGGTCTGGTTGGCAAGACATTCATCGAAAGATGGTCCAAAGATCGAAAAGTCATCCATGAAGACCTCGAGAAAGTCACCCACCATGTCATGGAATATTGCCAGCATACATCTCTGGAAAGTTGCTGGCGCATTACAAAGTCCGAACGACATCCTTCTAAATGCAAAGGTGCCTAAGGGGTAGGTAAAAGTGGTTTTCTCTTGGTCCCGAGGGTCAATTGCCACCTGGTTATATCTTGAGAATCCATCCAAGAAACAGAAAATTTTATTTCCCGCTAACCGCTCCAGGATTTAGTCAATGAAAGGTAACGGAAAGTGATCTTTCTTAGTTGCAGCATTGAGTTTTCTATAATCTACACACACTCTCTAGGACGTAGGAGTGCGTGTAGGGATGGATTCGCCCCTGTCATTGACACGGATGGTGAGTCCCACCTTTTTGGGCACAACGTGAATCAGACTCACCCAGGGGCTATCGCTGATCGGGTAGATTATACCCGCATCCAGCCACTTAATAATTTCCTTCTTAACGACCTCCCGCATGTTGGGGTTGAGACGTCGCTGCATCTCACGGGAAGGTCGAGCCTCCTCCTCTGTATATATATGGTGAGTGCAGTAGGAGGGGCTAATGCCAGTTAAGTCTGATAAAGACCATCCAATGGCTGCCTTGTGTTCCATAAGGACCTTCGTTAGTTTGCACTCTTGCTCCCTCGTCAATTTTGAGCTGATGATTACAGGGAGCATTTCATTTGGTCCCAGGAAAACATACTTAAGTGTACTAGGCAGCTCTTTCAGCTCGGGAGTGGATGGTGAAAGATCTAGCATTTCATGGGACGAGAGTGTCCCGGGTGAATTGGAAAACAAATCAGGAGGAAGAAGTTGGCCCTTAGATTGGCCAAGAAGAGGGGCTTCTTGGATAGATGGATCCAAAAAGGAATAGCCCTAGTGAGAAGTATATGGGCTCAAGGTCCCAGTGTGGAGTTGTAAATCTGCCTGATTTGGCAGGAAAGAAAGGGCAATCCGGTCTTCAAGAGTGTGGACCGGTGGTGAGTAGCCCGGATATGACTTAGACCACGAGGTATGGGAAGCGGAGAAAACCTCATCAGAAGTCTGGTCAGGAGAGGGTACGGGAATAGGGAGGGATGGGTGAACGTCACAATATGTGTCAGTCAGGCAATCATCAGTGTTTAAAGGTAGTCCGCAGCAGTCAGAATAAGTCCCAATTAGTCTGATACACGCGCTGACGGCCATGTCCTCGTCAGACGTCATCCTCGATACAATCGCAATCAAAATTCTTGGCTGCCTTGAACATGTTAAGCTTGAGCTTTTCAGATCCAACAGCAATCTCAATACAGCCTGACTTGCAGTCGATATGGGCGCGGGCTATGGCCAAGAAAGGTCGACCAAGGATGATCGGACAATCAGAAAGTGAGCTAGGAACTTCCATATCTAAAACAAGAAAGTCAACAGGAAAACAGAGACTGTTGACCCTAACCACCACGTCTTCCACCACACCCTTTGGAATTTTGAGAAAATGATCTGCCAACTATAACGTGACAGGGGTGGGTTTCAGATTTCCCAAGGAAAATTTTTCGAGCATGATGGTTGGTATAAGATTGATGGAAGATCCTAGATCAAGCAGGGCACGGTTAAAATTGCAACCTTGGATGCTACAAGAAATAAGCGGTGTGCCCGGATCTTTCTGCTTCAATGGTAGATTTGACAGTATAGCACAACTCGCATGAGGCGAGAGAACCACCGAATTCTTAGTTTTCTTTCACTGTCGATTGGGTGTTGTGTAGACTTTAAAAAATCAGGCGACAGTAGGTATGTGGTCGATAGCCTCTAGCAGGGGTACCTTGATTTCAACATCCCTAAACAAATTACGCAGGTTATCAAAGGCCCACATATCCTTCTTCTTGCCTTTTGGCTCCCTCAGTAGAGCCTCAGGGAATGGGACTGATTCTGGCACCAATTTGGGTGTATCGTCCTCTCGCGAATGCGATGCGCATCCCGAATGAGAGGGTGATGAAGAAGATGGGCCAGGATCAGGTCGAGGCAGATCAATGGTCTGCTTACCGCTCCTCGTAGTGATCGCATTGGATGATGCGGGTCTAGTGGGATTACAAGGCAGAGGAGGGTTCGCAATAGGGACATAAGAGTGAGGTGCTGCAGCGGGATTAGCTTGAAATCCCGGTGGAATGCTCGGAGCCTGCAGAATCTGGTGAACCTACCCCTGAGAAGGTCGTACCTGTGGTTGAGGGCCACGGGGTATGAAATTTCATAGGTTGGGAATAGGTTGGGCTGGAAGAGTGCCCTGAGATAGAGTTGCCATGTGTAGTTGACTGATCTCAGCATTCTGCTGCGCCAATTGGTGTTGAAGAGAGGTCATGTTCTCTTCATGGCAATTTGACATTTCTGTCATCATTCGCATCAATTTATCAAGAGGGCTTGATGCGTGTTCTGTTTGCGATATGCAAGGACCCGATGGCAAATTAGCCATAGGATTAGACTGGGCCCTTGGGATGACGGGTGCGGACGGTCGCATTGGTCCACCCATGGGGTTTTGGCGCTGCGGGTTGTTGGACCATGCGAAGTTCAAATGATTTCACCACCCTGGGTTATAAGTGGTAGAGAATAGGTTGTTCCCCAGGGCGCAAGCATCTTCTATGCCAGAAGACGCGTCCGCATGTAAATATGCATCCGAGCACACAGAGGCTTGGTCCTCTATGTCAAAATACTGGCTCGCAGAAGCTAGATCCACATGGCTTACCAAATCTCTCGACGCGACACTCGGTAAGGAAGGTCTTACGGGGTTTCTTGGGATAAGCCTGGTGTTGGAAGAATTAGGATTATGATGAAGTGGTGAGGTGGGGGTGTTTGCCATAGAATAGGCAGGGTTGGCCAGAAGCTCGTCTAGCTTCTTGTGCACGACGGAGACTTCATCCAATTTCTGTGTAATAAGGCTGAGATCAGTGGATGAATGGGAGGGTCCCGTGTCAACTTCGTGGACATTACGGGGCAGGCTGGTACGATTAAAGGTGACAATGGAAGCATTGTTCATTGAGTTTTCACTCATTTTCAAATAATTTGAATGCTACATTCTTGTCTTTATTCACGAAATTCCCTCCGCAGTAAGCATCTACTATCTGCTTCAAAGTCTCATTTAGCCAATTCTCTGAATTTTAGGATTTCTCTGAATTACCAATTCAACCAATCTCCAGGTTTTGAGAGAGTACAAGTTTTCTTCTAAGCCCAACAAACCCTTCTTCAATGTCAGCTGGTTAATGCATGCTAAAATGCAATGGGCTTCCCTAGATGGAGATTTCTATGTGTGGATGCACGAATTAATTTTAGATTAGTGTGAAAGGGAGCCAAAGCACTTCAATTCAAGTGCTCTCAATCACCAGAATGATTTCCGCACACAAGGCTCAACCTTAAGATAAAGAAAATCAGATTGTTGGGGTTGAAGTATTCGAGATCGAATCTTAGGCACGTGAAAGGTCGTGGTGGGGTTGGAATCAACTCAATTCCAAGTCTCCCCACCAAAAAGGTGATCCCGAATTGCAGATAAATGAGGCAAAGAGGGATGGCAATCAATCTATTTATTTTTGCCTCAAAGAATACTTCATACGGCGAAAGATTCAAGAATCAAGATTCTTAGATCTTCGCTATCCGAAGTTTGGCGGGAAATCCCGTGGCGGTGGGAGTGATGGCAAACAATCAAACAAGTGATTTTTAATCTACTTGCCCCAAGAGATCCCAAGAAGTTTTTTATTATTATTATTATTAAGGTGACAAGTTGACCTAAGTTGCTTAGAAAGAAAGACCTACTTGTTCAACAACGTGTGCAAAGCTCCAATGCAGTGTCGGCATCTTTACGCTCTCATTCCCACCTTGGATCTGCCCACGTCTCTGACTTCGTCTGCCTGCCTTCTCCTTGCAACAGGTTCACCTACATAGCAATAAACAAAAACACCCGTGAAGAGAAGGGTGTGAGAAGAGAAAAATTAAAGGAATGGAGTAAAAACTTACTTGAATGTGCACTTCCCCGGCAACGGCGCTAGAAAAGAGCTATGGTCGGACCCGGATAGGTTGTGTTAATATGGTGATTTAATCGTTGAAATGAGTATAGTTGTTAACCTAAATCGAGCCTAACCATCTCTTTTAAAAAAATTTTTACCTGGCCTATTTGATTTTATCTTGGTCACTTTTAGGCCCAGGGTCGAACTCAGGGAAGTGGGATTAGAGGTGAAGAAGTTTCTACGCCTTTCCTACAGCAAATCTCTTCCATTCGTTTATTATGTTTTTGGTGTTTTTCTATTTATGATTTTTTTCTGATAATTTTTGTCCTTGAGGTACACCCTCAAAATCAGGTTCTTGGCTTTGAGCCAAATTAAGGTTCAAAACTTGTCTTGCTATTTGCAAGATTGAGTACTTGCAAGTCAAGGATCATCTTTTCTCTTTTGTATATTTTTTTTATCTTTTTAATGGAAGGAAAGAGAAATAGAAATAAGGTAAATATAGTATATATATATATATATGTATATATTATATATGTATATAGGGGTGGGAGTGGAGGTGGAGATGGCGTGTAGCACGGTGTCGAGTTGATCGTCGTCTAGGAAGACGCAACCAACAGAACGAAGTGCTGCATGGAGTGTAGGATGGATGGGTGGAAGATGTGTGCGAAAATGCTTTTTGTACGCGTGTATCGGGGAATTTTAGCAACGGGTGCAGATATTCCCGTGATACAACGTGTGGGATGAAAATATATATATATGTATATATGTAAATATATATTTATATGTATATAGATAGATATGGTTATAATTATATAAGTGTGTATGTAGCTATATTTGTATGTGTGTATATATATATATATGTATGTCTATATATATATAGATATGCAAATATATGTATAAATAGATGTATGTGTATGTATATATATATATATATTTATAATTAGATATATGTATGTATGTATATATCACTATATATAGATATAGATGTATATATATATATATATATATGTATATAGTTATATATATGTGTATATGTACATATATATATATATATATATATATATATATATATATATATACATATATATATATATATATATATATATATATATATATGTATATATACATATATATATTAGTATGAGTATCTATGTATATTATGTAGATCTATATATATATATATATGTATGTATGTATAAGTATATGTGTATATATATGTATATATATATATATGTATCTATACTTATACTTAGTTATATAGGTACTACTATATGTATAGATATAAGTATATATATATATATGTATATAAATATATATATATATCTATATATTTATTCATGTATATATATATATAAGTATATAGTAGTGTATAAGTGAGTGGGTGTGTGTGTACGAGAGTGTGTGTGTGTATGTGTCTGCAGGACTGAGAGAGTGCTGTGAGAGAGAGAGAGAGCATTTGCAGAAGATGGCGTGGGCATTTAAGTCGTCCTGACGCAGCTGCCGTCATCTGATGCCACGTGCACGTGCAGGAGTGTAGGCATGCGAAGAGGCGCGCGCACGCAGGAGGGAGCGGGCGCGAGAAGAAGGACTGCATTGCACTGCGCTGCGCGGTGAGGCGGGTGCGGGCGAAGAAGAGGGTGAAGACGTGGGCGCAGAGAGAGACGCGGGTGCAGGCGCTGGAGCGGGCACGAGGAGAGAGTGCCTGGTGATAGGATAAGTGAGAAACTTACCGGTCACCGCACTGTAGCCACAGTGTTCTGCTGACTAGCCTGAACAGTGGCTACAGTGCGTGCTCGGCTCGCGCAACCGCCTGCGCCCGGTTTAGCATGTGCGGGCGGTGTGGAGCGGCTGACGCACGTGCGGAAGGACTGCGTCGGCTGTTGGCAAGAGCGAAACCGGTTGGGCTGCAGGCAGAGTTTCGCGATAGGGCTCACGGAGAAGGGCGAGGGCGGCCTGCTGGCGCACGCAGAGGCCACGGAACAGGCACCTGAGGTGCGTGGTGGCCTGCACTGCTGCTGGCTGCCGCTGCTTCTTCTTGAGCTTCCGAGCTTGAAGCTCCTACGACAATGGCAGAAATGCTTGGAACGATGAAATCAGAGCGGTGAACCACCACGCCTACCGGCTCTTTGATGATCTGGGCAGTGGTGGGACTCACAATGGTGGTTGTGCACCACTGTGAGCTGCTCCTGCCTGTAGCGTGGCTCCTCAAGAAGAGGAGAGGTTGCGTATGAAGGGAAGAGGGGAGGAAACGGCCTGGAAGGGAAGCTGCTGTGTTGGGTGGACCAGGCTCCCTTTGCAAAGAAGATAGCCGTGCCTTTTTAAAGAGGAAAGAGGCATGCACAGCCATGCCCTAGCTGTGCATGGATGTGCATGAGGCTGCAGGGAGAGCTTGTTGCAGAGAATGGCGCGAAGAGGAAGCTACCATACCCTGTAGCCGTGCAGAGAAATTCAAGGCCAAATAGAAATAAAAAATAAAGATGGAAATTTTGCGAGGCAGCACTTGAAGAATTTGTTAATTACAAGGCCATTTTATTCACTCTCCTCCCCTCTCAAATAAATGCATGCATGCATGTATTTTCACAAATGCGACTATGGCTACCTAATATGCACTAGCAATGCTAGGAAATAGTACAAGACGGCACAATTGTTGGTGTATTTTTGCTGTGCAATCAGAGACCCCCTCCACATGAAATTCTCATCCCTTCCTTCTCTTCTCTACCTCTCCAAAGCTCAAGAGAAGCTTGTCCCACACCCGGGATGCTCCTCGCGAGATAAAGTCCAAATTTTCGTCCCCATTCGGAAGTGGATCCCACGACGACGACGACGTGTTGCCTCGTTCCTGTTCTTCTACTTCATCCTCCTTCGTCCAGGCGTCGTCCTGTCCGGTTCGTCCTCCAAGCGATCGTCGAGGAGGATAACTTCTCTCTCCAATTCTTCTTTACAGCTTTCTAGTGTATAATTTTTCTACTTTCTAGTGTAATTCTTATTTGATTTTATTGTATAAATATTTTGAAATATTGAATGCATGTTTTCTCTCTCTCTCTTCCTTTTAGTCCGATTGTTGTAATAGCTTCATTGTAATTACATCACCTCGCTTTTCAAGAAAAAATCTAAAAAAAATATAATTGCAAATATAGATCGACGTAACCTCCCTGTGTTCGACCTGGAATTTCAATTTCGGTATAAATTTTATTTGTTGAACATGAATTCTTCACTTTCAAGCTACAACGACAAGGTTTTAAAACCAAATACGTTAGCGTAGCAATTCATACATCCAACACTAATCTATAAGGAACTCATTTAGTAGCTGCCCCATAGGATTCAATATTTAGGTCAAACCAAGCACTCCATATTTCTTTTTGATTTACAAAGGAAAACATTTGAACTCATGATTTCAAACTTGGTTTGCCTCCTGGGAATTTGTTTGAATCTACCTAATATTTGAACCCTAAAAGCTGCTAAGCAAGATCTGAATCTTAAAACTCACTTCATCCTTAATAATCTTGCTTAAAAACATTTTGGTTGTGCACATACACACATACTCAAACAAATCATTAAGGGCACAACCCATTAAGGGCCCATCACATTCCAGAAGCACCAATATCCCAAGCCTAACTAAAATTGATTAAACCTTGGCCACAAGGACTGATTCGCTCTTTGGGACCCAGATTGAGATTGTTCACAATTAACCTTCTTATACTAGATAATCTGATGTCTAGCTAGGGGAGTAGCATCAAATGACCACGATTGGGGGATACACTAGGAACCGGAGACACAAGCCAAAGGAAGAACCTTCTCCCCAGTCCCTCCTTCTAACTAGTTGGATTGAATGGATACAAGTAGAGTAAATCGTCAATAATCTTAAGACGGATTCTAAGAGTTTGTAGACCTTTAGGCTACCCAACCTAAGGATAGGCTTGTATTTTTTGTGCTATAAGGTTCCTTCTCTTCCCTGTCCTTCCGACTTCCTTCTAGTGTATGCCTGGAAAGTGGTCATTGAACCCTCATCTGGAAGGACCTTTAGACCATTCCCAAAGGCAGAGGTTGAGTTATAACCAAGCAGATCCCATGGCTGATCAACAACCACCTCCCCCACCCCCGAACCAGCAGGAGCTAATTCAGAGGCAGTTGGAAGAATTGCAGCAGATGCAGCAATGGTTCTAATGAATGAATGGTCAGGGCGCTAGACCCTTGAAGGATTTCTATGATCCTTCAAACTATGGGATATGTCCAAGCGTCATGATTCCCATTGGAGACATAGAAATCAAGCCCCAAGTCTTAAGTTTGATTAAGCATTTCCATGGGCTTGGCTCGGAGGACCCATTCCAGTACCTGGAGAATCTGACCACTTAGGTCTAGACCACCAAAGCTAGGAATGTGAACAAAGAGTAGATGATCATGAGGCTTTTTCCCCATTCTCTCAGAGATAAAGCTGCACATTGGTACCGGACCATTGGAAGGCCGATAGAAACATGGGCTGCTCTTAAGTCGACTCTTGATAGAAACATGGTACCAGACCAATGCCTTGCGACGAGTAATTACCACTTTCTCTCAGCGGCCGGGGGAACCATTTCATGGTGCCTGGGAGAGATTCCAGGAACTTTTGAGGAAGTGTCCACACCATGAGGTGCCAAAATGGCAACTCGTGCAAATATTCTATCACAGGTTGGTCGAACAACCCTGTAATCATGTGGATGCCTCCTGCTGAGTCAATTTCCTCAACAGGGATGCAGATAGCGCATACGACCTGTTTGAGGAAATGAGCAAGAATTCAATTAATCACACCTCCATGGATGCCTCCAACCAGTCCCAACAACCCAGGTCAATTGCTAATGAGATCCAAGATTCTTATTCATTTGACATGGAATTAATTTATAACAAGCTTGAAAAGATGGACTTGGTTGCAAAAAGAATGGAAGAATGGATGTCTGGGAATTCGAGAAACACATCTACACCCACTCAATCCTAGAATTTAGTGAACCAACTTGAATTCCTCACGAGCTCCCACTGGCCGGGAGTTCATGAACCAACTTGAATCGGCTCAACTTATGAGCCAAGATTTCTCATAACCTTATGGGTTCCAAATTGGGGCCTTTGATCCTAGTTTTTCCGATCCTTCCTTCTCTCCATCCTCACCCTATGAGGATGCATATGCAATATAGGAGAATGCTAGGTCCAACCCATATTCCAACACTTATAACTTGGGTTGGAGGAACCACCCTAACTTCTCTTAGAAAAGTCAGGGGCAATAGACCCAAACACGACCCAGCAACTATGCCCCTCAGAGACCATGGGTTAGGGTCAAGTATACACCAATTTGCCCCCGAGATCGATTACTCAGCCACCTTGGAATGCCCAACAATCTTAGGGTAGGCTGATTTAAATCGACAGATGGTAGAAATGCAAGGGTCCATGCTTCTGGTTATACAACAAATGAAGATATCATTAGACAGCTTGTAATTCGAGTTTATTGCTAACTCCAGACAACCTAGATCTCTACCATCCCAACCCGTACCCAACCCGCGCAATGTGCAAAATCAAGGCAATAGAGCCTAAGAGTACAGAAATCAAAGGGACCTACACGCACATGCTTAGGTGGTTGAGCAAGGTCCCTCCTCTCCTTCTTCTGGAACATGACCAATCAAGGCCCTCCAATCTTCACTAACTCACCTCAAGACCCGAACCCATATGCCTCTACAAACTGCATTACCTTGAGAAGTTGAAAGCAAACCCAGGACCCTGAGTTACCTTCTAGAAGCCAAAACCCTGGGGAGCTCGAGAGAGAAAAGGAGATTGAAGAAGACAAATAGGCCCAAGGATCGAAAATTGAAGATACCACCCACATCCCGTTCCCTGAAGCCTTATCGAAAACTAAGAAGGAGAAAACCTTAGAGAGCAAGGAGGAGCTCCTGAATTTATTTAAGAGTGTAGAGATCAATATTCTGCTCCTCAATGCTATTAAGCGCATCCCGGCTTACGTTAAATTTTTGAAATATCTATGTACCCAAAAGTGTAAGCCGAGAGAACCCACTCTGAGGAAGGTGATTCTCTTTGAGCAGGCAAGTTCTATTATCTTGCATTACCTTCCTCAAAAGAAGAAAGATCCAAGTGCCCCATTGATTTCATGCGTCATTCGGGAGTACACTTTTGATAGGGCACTGTTGGATCTAGGTGCCTCCATCAACCTAATCCCCAGCTCACTTTATGAGTGGTTTAGGTTAGGAGAACTTAGGCCAACCTCGATAACTCCACAATTAGCAGACCATTCGGTCACCACACCGAAGGGCATTATTAAGGATGTAATCGTCAAGGTCAAGGACTTATATTTTTCCATAGATTTTCTGGTTCTCAACATGGATGTACCTAACGATTTGAGGAACACGCCCATCATTCTGGGGCACCCATTCCCAGCTACCGTAAAGGCCAACATAAATTGTGAGAGCGATAGTATGGAAATCACCTTTAGGGATAGGAAGCTAACGCTTGATATTTTCAAGGCAATAAAAGGATTTGAGGATTGTGGATTCATTGAGGAGCTCGAGGATCACAATTTTAATGTTGAGACTTGTATGACGATTAGTGTACTTGAGGAATCCATAGCGAACCTGAATGCACGGGTTTCACATGTTTGAAATCGGGGTTACGAGTAACTCGTGATCAAATATAATTTATACCAAAACTCCAAGGGAGTCCTGGGTCGAACACAGGGAGGCAATGTTTACTTTGTAAATCGCACTTCGATTTTTCTTTTTGGTGTTTTAGGGTTTTATTTTCTTTTTGTTTTTGAAATAAAATGACAATCAATCACAAGAGAGAGATAGAATTGAATCTGATATATTGTATGAATGTCAATTACAATAATATAGAAAACATAAAAAGAGAGGGAGGTGAGAAGAAATCTCCCGAAGTGACTGTTCGGTGAGACAACAGCGCCTGGCAGAAGCTCAGATGGAGTTGGGAAGCAAGTTGACGGAGGTGAGAAGTGGGAGGACATCACTGTAGGCTGGCGCCAACTGAGCACGCACTCGCCCGCAGCTGGCCTACGCATCACGCACCCCTGGTCTCACACGCACGCTCGCACGCTAGTGCTATGCTAGTTATGCACTGGTTGTGCGCGCGCCTGTGCGCATGTGTGTTTACGTTGGCTGTGCCCTGGCTGTGCACCCAATTTCTGATTTGGGGTGTCCGCGGGTCCCGAACCTGCGCCCCCTTGATCCGCAGAGAGTGCTCAGCCACTAAGTTGGGCTCTCCCTTGAGTCAGGAAGAGGAGTGCGGAGTGGAGACTTCTTAGCCGTTGGATCAAGATCCAACGGCTGGAAATGAAGGTCGTGGATGATGCTGGCCGGTGTTGGGCGGCTTAGATGGTGCCACGTGGCGCCATCTAGGCCATCCATTCTTCTTTCTGTTGCAAGGGGTGCCACAATGCTCAAATCGAGATGATTCCCATGTTGCCGGATTGCGATCGTTGCTCCAGATCCATCCGTATGATCGAATTTTCCATCCGAAACCCATATGGATGCCGTATTACCCCCTTGCCGTTGATCTTCCTCGGACTTCATATGATGCTACAGGACTCCGATCTAGACGATTTTAGAGGTGTTAGCCTATGATCGTCATTTTGATCAGATCCATACGGTCTGATCATCCATCCGAGGCCATGAAATAAATCCTCTTCTCTCCTGACCACCTAATTAACCCAAAATATATATAACTACTCTAAATGCAGAATGATGCATGCTATGCAATATTTATAACATGAAATGCAAATCTAAGTCTAGGAACATGCATGAGTAGGCATTTTAACCTAAATAGATGTGTTTACATCATACCCCCATGCCTATCTTTTGCTAGTACCTAGCAAAATTAAACTAAATGCTATGTATAAAAGTAGAATTAGGATTAGATCGCTTAAGCTAAGTCATTTATTAACAATAGAAAATTTCAACTAAGGTCCTAAATAACGAAAACTCAACAGTACCCAGGTGTCTGCCAGAATATAGATCGGCCAAGTCCTCGCTTTATTTGAAAAGGGAAGATACATTTTTTTATTTTTCTTCTTTTCTAATTTTTTTGTACTTTTGGAGTTTGAGAGTTCCGGAATAACTTTTTATGGCTACCCAACCCACCCAAGACTCAAAAAGGACTCTAAGTGGTAAGCATCTTGTGAAAATAGTGAAAGAGTCACTAGGCAGCCGTTGAAATGGACTTCGGGTTTCTACGACCCTAGTTGACTTTGCCTAAAGGTTTATCTTTTCGATTAGTAGCTTTCTCCCTACTTCTTTTATTTGTCGGGTCAACACAAAAGCGAACCCAGTATATATCTCCCTAGTTTATTCTACTTCCCCACTTCTTCCCTAAGTGTTTTGGGAATTATTGTGCATTTTTTTTTTGTGAGCTGGGTTCTGGATAACCAGCTAATAAGCTATTACCCACGACAACTTGCCAGCCATACTTGTGTGTTGAAGTGTGGTTTATTTATTATTTATTTTTTTCTACTTTTTCTATATATATATATTTTTTTTTATCTTTTCTTTTTTTTAAGTAAGTGACTTTCCTGATCTAAGATTTACCTAAAGGCAGTACAATGAAAATGGTCTTATGACTGAACTTTGGAAAACTGGCTGATGAGTTGTTACCACCGTCAACTTGCCAGGCATACCACCCTAGATAGTTCATTAGCTACCCAATTTTCATAAAAACTGTTGGAAAGTGAGTCAGTGCAAATAGTGTGTAGATGCTTAGCCTTAAAATCCCCCCAAATCAGAGGGTGGGTTGATAAGTCGCATACTTATCATCCCAATTTATTAGCCAAATTTAAATGAATTTGGATTGGAAAGGACTCAAGACTAAGTCCACATTCTAGTGGACACCCAGGCTAATTAAGTATGAAGACTTGAAGAGTCTAAGTGTTTAGGTCCTCTCGTATCATTTCCTAAAGTTAATAACTTCCAAATGCCTAAGTTCTCTTTTCCTAATTTCTTTCTTTTTTATCTTTTTTAAATTTTCAATTTTTTATTATTATTTTATAAGAAACTAAAATAAATTCTATGGAATTAACAAAATGATTTCAGGAATTGATTATCCACCCCCCATGCCTAAATGATGCAATGTCCTCATTGTAAAAGCAAAGACATGAAAAGGCAGAGTAAATAGAATATTACCTGAATTTCATAACAACTCGGTCAGCTCTGCAGAGAGAAGAGAGTATACACACATGCTAAGTTTAATGCCTTTAGCTAGGCATAATATACATACAAAGATGAAATTAGGAATTCACAGGTGCAGGTTAGAATCAAAATCAAACGGTTGATCCTGAAACCTATCAGCAAAAGATGTCCACAGATGTGGACCAGATTATAATACAGATCCATGCCCCAGGGTCAAGCTGTTCTCAGGTTCTGGATGAAAATCATCTAGAACTGAAGATTGTTGAGCTTGCAAGGCTGGGCCTACAGTTTGGTGGTGTGCAACCCAAGACCAAAGTGTCGGACAATGTGTAAAGATGGTTCATTAGGTGCGGAAGTCCACTTAATGTTCAACTTAGAAAAAAAATTAGTTATTTTGAACTTGGGTTACATGTGAAAGATATCGTAAGGGTCCTAGTAGAAAGTAGGTGGTTTCAGGTCAATAGGTACCCTTAGATCCAAAATCAAAGTTCCCTCAAACTTAGCCTCCCAAATTTTCATTTCAACAATTCTATCCTCAACATCAAGAGCTCAGGTTCAGAGACCTCTAGCATATCATTCATCGTATACGATTTACCCAAGTCCAGAAATTGTGGCTGAATCAAGATTGACTTGGGCACAATGATCTCAGAAGTCAGCTCTTTTGGGTAGGATGAGGAATGGGGTCACTGATTGAATCATCAAGATTCGGATTCTCCAAGTTAACCCCAATTGAATTTGAATCTTCAATAGTCAAGCTATCAAATGATTTATCAGATTCCTTAAGCACATTTGTCTCACTAAAATCATTTTCCTTAAGCTCAAGTGAGATTTTACTAAGAGATTCCTCACCCATAGAATCAAAAAATCCATGATCCTCATTTATATATGTCTCAAAATCATATATCATTTCATGATCCAAGCACACATATTTTTCTTCATTTCCTAGCTTGGGGATCTCGAGTGAATCAATCGGTTCATTCTCAAAGGGTTGCTCTAGACCAATTTGGTCATCTCCAATCTCCGAATATGTATCCCCCCTGACAAGCACCTAAGCGGGTTCAAACATTGGCTCTCTTAAAGAGGGTTCATCTTGAGAATCATCCCAAGATTTGGCTAGTGCAACCACAAATTTCATCCTCAACCTCGACAACTTCCCAAGTAGAAACTCACCCAAGTCCCTATCCTTAACATTTTGGAGCAAATCCAATAAAGAACTATTAAGTTCATCAATCATTTTGATCATAGGCTCCAATGCTTTAATGCATGTGTTCGCGTGCTAAATCGGTGTTTTAAAATTGTTTCATTGTAGTATAGCCAAAATAGCACTCAAACAAATAAATTTTATTACTCGAAAAGGTTCCAAGGTCAAACACAGGGAGCAATATGGAATTTAAAGCTCAGGATCACAATTTAAATCAAGAATAAATATTGCAATAAGAGTAATGTTAGAATCAATATGCAAAAGGAATGGAGTAAAATGGTGATTTAAATCACCAATTACTCCTTACAAATAACACTCAAATTAATGCTTAAATATATGCAATTAAAGTAGCAATATAGGGTGATTTTTCTTTTCTTCTCTTCTTTGTTGTGCAGCTACTTCTCTTCTCTTCTTCTTCTCTTCTTCTTCTTTCTTCCTCTGCTGCTGTAGGTCCTCTCCTTCTTCTCTGTTCAGCCTCTTCACACATAGGGGTCTTCTTGAATTGGCTAAGTGTTAGCCAATACTCTCTACAGCAAAATCCTTCCCTACCCCCATGCACTATCTCTCTTTCTCTCCCTAGGTCACACTCTCCCAGAGCCTTCCACAGTACCAGGTAATCAAGTTCGGACCTAGAGCACACCTGGGACCAGGGTTACCGGCGTGGGTGGAAGCCGAGGTGTAGGTTTTAGGCGGGTCGGGTGTACCAAGTCCGCGGGGTTAGAGTCGCGGACGAGGCACATGAGGCATGCATGCGGGGACCTCACCCCTTGTGCGTGCTGAGGTGATAAGCCTATAGCAGAAATTCAATTTATGTGTTGGCGAGCACTCTTCCACGAATGATGTGGGACTAAATGTCCCTCCTTCTTTGAGTGCACCTACAGTTGCTTCCTTCGCTCAATTCACATGTAAGGAGTGGTCAAAGGCTCCAATTGACTGCACAAGGATGCTCCTGGAGGTAGTCCTCTCTGTCTGGAGTCAAAGTCCTGGAACTACAAGCCTGATTAGAGCTTCAAGCAAGTTCACGGCTGCTGAATCAGTGGCAGAGGAGGCTGGAACACCTAAAACCAAGCAAATGGCCTCGCTGCCCAATTAAACTTGCTCAGGACCTTCGCCAGACCACGGTGAGTGCAACGATGGAGGTTGAGTGGCGTGGTGAGGTCCATGCATGCGTGGCTGAGTCAGACTGTGTGCATGAGAGTGGGTGTGTTTGGTGGGCCGTTGGAGAGACTAATAGCCTCGAATACCAGAGAGCTTTTGCTCTCTGGGACATGGCGGAGCTGTAGGGATGAACGGTGATTGGATTGTTGGAGCGTAGTGGCTGTGCGAGCTCGTCGGAGGTACACCGATGAGGTGGAAGATGGAGGACAAGGGGGTGAGTGTCTGAAAATGAAGAGTGGAAGACGATGAGTTGTTTAAGAGAGGAGGCAGACGAAGGGGAGCGGAGTTGGTGCCGATTGAGGTATGGCCGACGCCGGAGATGAAGCTGCTCTGATAAGAGGTGGGCGGCGAGGATTGATGAGAAGCTCATCATGGTCTATAATTACCCCTAATTAACCAGTCTCCCTAGTTAATTAGCTAGGAATGTGTAAATATATGGGTTAATTATTAAATAAGGGATAAAATAGTAAAGGACCTTAAAATAAGTTTAAAATGCTATATTATTATCCAATTAATATTATTAATAATTTAATTAATAATTGGACTCGAAATATCATCAGTAGTTTATCTAATTAATGTGTTAACTAACTTAAGTATTATTTATACCTAAGTATGTAATAACTTAAGTAACTTTACTTAATTAAATAAATTAAGCTAAAAAGGTCAAAATTGTAAATTCAAGGTCTAAATATAATACTTGTCTTATTTATAATCATATATAAAAAGTTGAAAAAGATTTAAATTAAAATAAACCTTGAAAACCTTAATTTACATTTTAGTCCTTATGTTTTATTTCAATCGAGTCCTTATTCTTTACCTAGGTCCTTAGTTTTCATTTCAAGTAAGTTCCTGAAAACCTCTTCTTCTTCTTCTTCTTTCTTTCTTCAACCTCCTCGACGGCTGACGACAGGAGGTGCATTCACCCACCGATCACCGCGTATCCGACGTAATTCCTTCCTCTCCAAGCTCCTGGAGCTTATGCTCACCACCTTCTTTTCATCCACCGGTCTGGATGAAGCTGCAATCCCATTTTATGGTTGAAGATAACCTCACCAGCATCGGAGAAGATGCCGATGGTTACTCCACTCCTAAACTTTTCTCCATCCAGATACACCCTCCTTCTCAGCCGCCGCAACCTATAAATACCCCTCCACACCCTCGATTTCAGGAAGTTAGCTCCCTTCCCTCTTCTTCCACTGAGCTAACCAATAGGTTGTTCTTTCCAAAATCCAGTGACCTTCCTCCACTTCCTCCATCTTCCTCCACCACCTTTGCTTGCTCTGGATCTCCGCCGATGTCAGCCAAGTCTTCTGACATAGCGCTGATGCTGGAGTTCCTCTGCTTCACTCCACTACACCCGTCGGATTTCTTCCCTGTCCCTCTGATTTCCTTCTCCGTTAAGGATCATCGATGGAGATCTTCTGCCCCCTTCGTCCAGGTAATAGTACGTTAGGTAAGTAGTTTAATTATAGTTAGTTAGGTAGATTAGATAGATGTAATGTCATATTTTCATTCATCTTCCTCAGCTCCGGCGAGCTCATTGAGCTTGTCTAGAGAAATCTTTTGTCTTTTTAAAACATTAATCACCTTCCCTAATCTCCCATGAACATTTCCTACACATTAATTCCCTGATTTGATCACCTATTCGCCTAAACCACCTCCACCTTCACCAGTTGCTTCTGCTGTCCATGGCAGAAGTAGCTGAGCCTAATCCACCTCCACTGGGGCCCTCCACCACTTAACCATCACTTAAGGGCCCCTATCCTCACTTTAATTTGAATAATAATCATCTATAACTTAAACACCTAATTTCATATACTCTCCTAAGCTCGCTGTCAATGGCGGCTCAGGAGGAGTTCATATTGCTAATTAACCATCTATAGTTCATCGCCACTTCATTCTAACTTGTTTCCTCCATTCAATTGAGTGAGAAAACATGTCCTGAGCTCAATTAAACTCAGAATCTGATCACTGTGAATTCATTGCATAACTTTCAGTTTAATTGTTAATTGAAGAAATTAATGTGTTCCTGAGGTTCCTTGTGACCTCAGGAAGCTTTTCAGATAGTTCATGGCATGTTTTAATGTCATTTGTACACTTTTAGCCTTTCTTCTGAACTCACCAAAGCTCCAGCGAGCTCCGGCGAGTCAAATGTACTCTTCAACCCATAGAACTTCGTGTGAAGCTCCAGATCATGTATTTGAGGTTCACTGAGCATTCTCAAGCATTTTGTTTGAGATTTTAAGACTTGGAGCTCCTTCCAGACCTCTGTCTTCTCCAACTCCGGCAGAGTTGGAGATGACTATTAGTTAGGGTTAAGATTCCTTTTTAAAGGTCTAGAAGCACCAGAAGGATGCCCTGAGACCAATCCAATAGATCAATCACTGAGATTGACCTTGGTTTGTTCTATCGAACAAACTCACTTAGGATCTCAGGCGATAGGCCTGGAACCCTAGAAATACAAGTTGGAACTACCTTCTGAGAGTCTGAATCTATTCATGAGGGGAAATTGAAGTGACCTAAAGAATTAATTTCATTTGAGATTACCTAATTTAGAAAGTCAAATTTCAAGGTTTAATGGTCAATGTTAAGTCTAGTATGTGGATTTAGGATTCAATAAGAAGAATTGATGAGTTCAATTTGTTCCTGGGATGATTTTAAATGATTCAAATTCAATTTGGTTGAACTCTAATCAATTTTAGAGAAGAATTCGATTGCTATTCAGTTTGGGTTGTATTTGAACCCAAACTGACGACAAAGAGTTTTTGGTGAATTTTAAATGAATAATCTTCCCAGATAGATCCTAAACAACCTTTAGAGGTTGTTTGATTTGATGAAATAGATCTCTAGCTGTCTGTTGGACTGAATAGAACTTGAAATGGATTTCTAAAGTTCCTTAGCGAAGCTCTTAAGCTTCTTCACCTTCCTGAAACTCCATAGAGTTCCTTTCCTTCACCTATAGCTACGAAAACACCTTTTGATTCTGTTCAGCACCTCATCTGAGGTTAGAAAGCCACCATGTAGGTCTTTAGAGCTGAGATTCACTTCTGCAGGCTAGTATGGCTGTAGCAAACCAGACCTTTTCATCATTCAAATTGAAGAGAAAAACCTTCCCTGAGTATCAAATTGATACTATAATCGTGTAGAGCAACCTTAAAGCTTTCTAGCGAGCTTTTATTTGGTCGAATTGGAGCTCTGTGCTGGCTGGAATCACTAACCAAAGTCTAGTCTGGAAGGGGAAGACTTAGTCCCACATCGACGAAACAGAAGCGCCCGCCTGTGAATAAAACTAAAATGTGTACGGGGTTATTTAGTCATCAGCGCAAGGCGCACAAATGAGCATATGGGTGTGTGTGTGGGTGCGTGCGGTGCGCGTGCCTGGGTGTGTGTGCACCTATGGGTGTGCGAGCGTAGGCCCGTGAGGGCATGTGCATGTGGGCTTGGGAGGCTGTGGGCCGGATAGGCTCAAGACTATGCTGAATCGAAAATAAACTAAATCGAATAAAAACCAGGCTTAGACCCAGTAGGGTCTGGTCCCACCCTAAGAGGGGTGCTGTGTATCCCTGATCGATCCGAGCCGCCAACCTTAAAACCTAATTTTTGGTTCAGGAAATGGGTTCAAATCGGTTTAGTTCAGCTCAGTTGCAAAGGAAGAGAAGGGTTTCAAAGGAAGAGAAGGAGAAGAAGAGGAGAGCTCGTTAAGGTTGAATAAGATAATAGGCAGAAGAGTAAAGGAAAGATAACAGGCAGAACAAAATGATAAGAAGAAAGATTAAGAAGAAGAGATGTATAAGAAGAAGAGCTCGAGAAATGAAAAAAGAAATAAGAGAAAGTTAAAAAGAGAAAAGAGAGAGAGAGAGAAAGGTAGAAGAAGAAGAGAAGAAAAATTGAGGCTGAAGACAGAGAAGAATAAATAGTGGTCTAATTTCTTGTATTCTACTAATTTCTTTTTGAGCATAAAAGATGTATAAGGCATATATTCATTGGAATTTCTTTTTCTTGCCTTAATCTCTTGTAAATAAGAAGAATTAAAAGAAATAAACATGTTTACTTGTTCGTAACAGTAAATCATATGTGTAAATATGTTTTCCTTATGGTATTTTGCATTCTTTTAATTGAAAATCCTTAAGCAAAATTCATATTCTTAAAGTAAATTTAATTATAATTCTCACAAGTAGCTTAGAATTTAATGGTGAATTCAAACTAAGTAATGCCTCCCAACGAATGACTTGGACTCTACCAGTTAAAAAGAAATAAAATCTGAAATGTTAGGTTAACTTGACCCTATACTACTCAATCGACATGAATTCAAGTTGACCTAAGTTACTTTCTTTTTACACATAATTAAGCATAATTAACTTGATTAACTGTGTTGAGAAAGTTAACGACCAGAAGGAGGTAGGGGTGTCGGCGGGTGTTGCTCGACGCGGAAGAAGGCAAGGAGGAAGAGTTTACCCCTGGTATTGTGGTTAGACAATGAGGTGAGGCAAGGAGAGTCGCCAGAGCTTGAAGAGCAATTCAGCCAGAGGAGGAGGGAAGAAAATTGGGGGTTTCTCCGGTCGAATTCAAGCTTGCAAGGATCGGGCAGGCCTTGGGAGTCTTTATATAGGTATCAGGGGGTCGATTAGAGCTTGGAAGCCAAGCTTTCAAGATTGGAAAGTCACCAGAGTTGGAAACCCAAATTTCTCATGTATTCGCATGAGAAATTGGGAAAGATTTGAAGCACAAGAATCGGTCTAATTGAAAGAGGATTTCAAGAGGAATCTCCGATTCAATTTTGAGGAGGTTTCATCAATCAATCAAGGAGAAATCCTTGATTGATTGTCGTTGGAGTTGTAGGATTAGGAGTTCTGTGCGGTGGGGACCTTTTTGTGCGAATGACGACAAAGTTAGGGGCCTATTTGAAAATTTTTTGAAAGTTAAGGGTAGAAATGTAATTAGACAGAACCAATTTGTAAACTAGGTCAAGACAAACTCATCTTGGATCCAAATTTTGGTACAAGCCTAATTTTGACATAAGGAATCCAATGGGGAAGTTGGATTTTGGTTTTGACCATGTTTGACTAGGTAATTTATGCAAAAATCCAAATTATGGCACATATCTGTCTGTGACTCTATTCTGGGTCAAAACAAGTTCTGATGGTCAAATTGGAGGTTCCAAACCCTAAGGAATATTTTTTTACGAATTTTATAGGGTTTAAGTGAATTTTATCCTAATCAGAACCTCAGTTAATTAAGTGGGTCTGTTTTTAGGGTTTCAAAAGTCATTTAATTCTCAGAACATGCGAAAACACTTTTCTGTCTGTCTTAACCCACCTACTGGACTTTTAGGAACATTTGACCTTCATTCAACCCCTGAGAAAACCTATGGTTGTACTGCATTCATGATAAGATGATAAAATTACAGTTTTAACCCTAGTTTCTTATTTTTCCCTCAGAATGATTATGTAGTGACTTGTGATTCTCTAGCAGTTATGTAGGAGCATTTACTGACTTAATTGGGTCAAAATGAGCTAGTTATGGTTCATGATGGCGTTCCCATCATACCCCCATGCCTAGCTTTTGCTAGTCCCTTAGCAAAATTTCAAGGTATTAACTTTGATTCTAGACCATAAAACCTTTTGATGCTAAAAAACTTTGATGTGTGCTTCCTTTTGTAGATTAGGTTAGAATGCCGATAGTAGGCCTAGAGGTACTCAAGTACCAACCAAGATCCGGGCCTGACCAGCTCTAGCCTCAGTCTGCCGCGAAGGTTTCTAAGGCCCACAGGAACTAACCTAAGGTTCATTGAACTCCACAGTTAAAGCACCCATGCTGGTAACATGTTTTAGCCCAGGTTCAGTTTGTAGTGTGTTTTCTTCAAAGAGAGATAGAGGATTTTTTCTTTATTTTTGGAGAGTTCTCTCTCTCTTTTCTTTTTATTTCTATCTTCGGATTAGCTTTACAACATGATCTGTATCGAATTCCTAGTCCCCGCCATCAATACTCGCAGTGTCCTTAGTAATCGATGCTTCGAGATAGCACTGCCCATGGCAACCCCTAGAATCCTGGCTTTCGAGATTTCGAGATAATCCTACCCATGGCATTCTGTAGCTAAATTCAGACCCTGGTAATCGGCATTTCGAGATAATGGCACCCATGGCATCTGAACAAGCACAGGGTGCTTACATGCCCCTGGTAGAATATGTAGATATCCTAGGAGACAAGCACCGAGGAGACAATATGTTATTGCACATCTTCGAGGG
The DNA here is from genome assembly GCA_037157565.1 of Thalassia testudinum. Lineage (NCBI taxonomy): Eukaryota > Viridiplantae > Streptophyta > Magnoliopsida > Alismatales > Hydrocharitaceae > Thalassia > Thalassia testudinum. Next base: position 5,969,236 of record JAZHRO010000080.1, read on the forward strand.
GAATTTCCCACCTCTCCATGTCGAGAACTCATCTAAATCAACTTATGTTGATCGGCTACTCCTATTTTAGGTAACTTCTTTTTCAAAATAGGTTTAACGCATTTGCGTGATTTTGATACATAGGCACACTGAACCTGACTGTGTGTTGGTTGGGGTGCTTAGGTTTCCGAGTCCCGCAAACTAGAGGTCAGTTAATGAGGCCGAATAATCCCTAAGCCTTAGACCTAATACTTAAGCTTCGCATTTTCCCCAACCTCTTGAGGACTATCCAGATCTTAGCGAATACTTGAATTTTTAAGCCTAGGATTACAGCCCAAGAGGCCTAAAATCAGCATTCCGACTAATCTCTTTATTATTTTATTAGCACTTTTTGCCTTTCATTTTCTTTCTTTTGATTTGGTCTAGAACTAAGCCAATTCCTTAATCTTTTACTAATGACTATCTCTTTTTCTCTTCTTCTCAAATTGTGCTCCTTTTTGACATTTTTATCTCCTTCCTTTTTCTCCTCGAAATCTGATATGCCATCAAAATTTCCTCTCCTTTCATATTTTTGTTCTTTTTCAAAATTTTTTTAGTATTTTTGGAATATGTGATTTTTTTGATGAAACCCTTTCTTGTGAAGTGATTTTCATGGCATTTTGCACTTTAATACCCACCCATGCCTATAATTTGCAATGTCATTGTAAATTAGGTGGGTTCGAGTTCAGCTTAGATCATTCATTAGAACAAGTGTTGGGTGGGTGAATGGGTCGGGGTGACTATTGCAGACGATTTCAATCATGGGTATAGGTACTAGAGGTGGAGTCGACTATTCTAATGGATGAACCCTAAAGTGCAATATGAGTTCAGGATAAATGTGTCTAGAAGAATTTTGGGTTTTTCAAAATGACGGGTTGCCTCCCGTAAGCGTTGAGTTTAACACCATCAACTGGGCGCAATGAGCTCAGGGAGAATGGAGGGTAAAAGATACCTCAACCAACCTTGTATCGATGAGTTCAATGAACGATTTGAATCTCTAACCTTTCATGACAAAAGGTTCTGAATTGTGGCTGAGTTGACTAATTCCAACAGCTCCATTACCAAAGATTCGTCGGACAAGGTAAGGTCCAATCCATTTTGATCTGAGTTTTCCTGGGAACAATTTAAGTTTGGCATCAAAGAGTAGGACTTTTTGACCAGGGAAAAAGACCTTCTGGATATGTGCTTGTTATGAAGGGCCTTAACCCGCTCTTTGTAAATTCGCAAGTTCTCATACGCATTGATTGCACCGCAAAAATACGCTTGCAATTGTGCCATCTTATGCTATTTCTTAGCATTACAAATGCATATTAGGTCTCCATAGTTGCATTGTAGCAATACATGCATGCATGCATTTAATTAAGAGGGGAGGAGAGTGAAATAAAATGGCCTCGCGATTACATCTTTCCTCAAGTGCTGCTTCACAAAATTCACCATCTTTTTATTTTTATTTTATTTTGAATCTCTTCCCGCGGCTGCATGGGACATCTTTCTCCTTGCACCATTCCCTACTCCAGCCCTTCCCAGCGGCTGCCTTTCCCTGCAAAGGCCATGCATGAGCCATGCACAGCTAGGGCATGGCCGTGCATGGCTTCTTCCTCTATAAAAATGCCACGGCTCCTCCTTTGCAAAGCCAGCCTGGTCCAACGAAAAGAACCCGCAGCTCCACTTCCTTCCAGGCCACCGTCCTCTTCCTCTCCCTCCACACGTCGGCCCTCCTCCTCCGAGGAGACACCCGGCTGAGAGGAGCAACTCACGGTGGTCCACAACCACCATCGTGAGTCCACCACCGCCCAGCTGACCAAAGAGCCGGTGGGCGTGGTGGCTCTTTCCTCGTTTTTTACGTTTCCAGCACTTCCAGCCATTGGAGCGGTAACTTCAAGCTTTGAAGCTCAAAGCTCCGCACGCAGCAGCAAGGGCAGCAGCAGCTGCCCCACTCCTTTCTGTGCAAGCCGGCAGGCCGCCTTTGCCTTTCCTTGCACGCTTGCAGGCACCATCACCTCCCGCTTCTCCGCCCTGTCGCGCTCTCTCTTCCACCTGCAGCCGACCACCACACGTCACTACAGCGGCCAGCCAAGCCTCACCGTGCACCCCAGCAGCACCCGCAGGCCACCGCGCATGCCTGCAGGCACCCTTGCTTCCCTCTCGGCTCACTCTGTCGTGAGCTTCTCCGCGCCTGCAACCAACCAGCGCAGACCTTCTTCCTCGCGTGCCAGCCCACGCGCGCTAGCCACGAGCTGCCTGCACTCACAACACCTGCAGCTCCTGGTTGCGCGGCTCGCCCGGCAACTGTAGCCACTGTTCACGTGTTTCTGCGGAACACTGTGGCTATAGTGGGGTGACCGGTGAGCTTTTCACTTAACCGGTCACCCAGCGCACAGCTACCGCCGTTCGCCCGCGCACGAGTCTCGCCCCACGTCGCCTGCACCTGCCCGTGCGTCTACCAGCCCGCGTATGCCTACCTTCGCCCACCCCTCTCGCCCGCGTGCGCCCGTGTCACCCACTTCCTTCGCTCGCTTTCGCATCTCTGCGCAGCGCTATGCGCTGCGGCCCCTCCCCTCCGTGCCACTCCCTCCAGCACACATCCTCTGCGTGCATACGCACCTGCGCGCTCGTGGAGACCTCCAGATGACGCCCGCTGGTCTGTAGACGCCTTAACCCTCCAGTAGTGCCCTCTCTCTCCCGCTCTCTCTCTCTCTCTCTCTCTCTCCCACAATTACCGACGCTAACACACACATACACTCACACTTCCATACACACACACACACCTATACAATATTATATACATATATATATATGCGTATACATATATATATTGATATATATATACATATATTTATATATTTATATATATATTTTTTATATTTATACATATAGTCGTACTTATATACTTATGTATTAGTATACATACAAATATATATACATATATCTACATACTTATATATATATATATATACACACACACACACATATACTTATACATACATATATATACATATACTTATACACACACACAGATATATATATATATATATATATACACATACATACATATATACATTTATATCTATATAACTATATATACATATATACATATATATACATATCTAGCTACATATATCTATATATACATATATTACTATATACATATATACATATATATATACATATATACCTATATAGCTACATACATATATACATATACTTATATATATATACATATATATATACCTATATATTTATAACCATATATATATATAGATATATTTACATACATATATATATATTCACATTATTTACCATACATGGTATCGCGGGAATATCTGCACCAGTTGCTGATATTCCCCGATACACGCGTACAAAAAGAGTGGTCACATACATCTTCCACCATCCATCCCACACTCCACGCGGCACCTCGTCCTGTTGGTTACGTCTTTCTAGACGACAACCGACTCGACACCGTGCTACACTCCATCTCCGCCTCCACCCCCACCCGTTTATACATATATAATATATACATATATATATACACTATATTTACTTTATTTCTATTTCATTTTCCTGTTAGTAAAAAGATAAAAAAAATATATAAAAGAGAAAAGATAATCCTTGACTTGCAGGTACCCCGTCTTGTGAATAGCAAGACCCATTTTGGAATCCTATTTTGGCTCAAAGCCAAGAACTTAATTTTGAGGGTGTGCCTCAAGGACAAAGATTACCAAAAAAAAATCTAAATAGGAAAAAACACCAAAAACACAATAAACGAACGGAAGAGACTCGTTGTAGGAAAGGCGTAGAAACTTGACTTGTAACCCACTTCCCTGAGTTCGACCCTGGGCCTAAAAGTGATCAAGATAAAATCAAGTAGGCCAGGTTAAAAAAAAAAAATTTGTAAAGAGATGGTTAGGTCTGATTTAGGTTAACCACTATACACACTTCAACGATAAAATCATCATATTAACAACCTATCCGGACTCGACACCACACCTTTTCTAGCGCCGTTGCTGGGGAAGTGAACCTTCAAGTAAGTTTTTACTCCATTCCTTTCATTTTTCTCTTCTCTCTTCACGGGTGTTTTTGTCTTTTTTTGTGCAGGTGAACCTGTTGCAAGGAGAAGACGGGCAGACGAAGATGGGAACGTAGGCAGATCCAAGGCGGGAACGAGAGTGTGAAGACGCTGACACCGCATTGGAGCTTCACACACGTTGCCGAACAAGTAGGTTTTCTTTTCTTAGCAAACTAGGGTTAACTTACCACCTTAATAAAAAAAAAACTAAAAAACTTTGGGGGATCTCTTGGGGCAAGTGGATTAAAATTCACTTGTTTGATTGATTGTCTTCACCCCCACCGCCCCACGATTTCTCGCCTTACTTCGCATAGAGAAAATTCAAGAATCTTGATTCATGAATTTTTCACCGTGGGAAGAATTCTTTGAGGCAAACATAAAAAGATTGATTACACCCCTCTTTGCCTCACTTATCTGTAAATTCGGGATCACATTTTTGGTGGTGAGACTTGGAATTGAGTTGATTCCAACCCTACCACGACTTTTCAACTTGCCTAAGATTCGATCCTGAATACTTCAACCCCAACAATTTGATTTTCTTTATCTTTTGGTTGAAGCCTTGTGTGTGGAAATCATTCTGGTGATTTGGGAGCACTTGAATTGAAGTGCTTTGGCTCCCTTTCACATTAATTTAAAACTGATTCGTGCATCCTCATATAGAAATCTCCATTTAGGGTAGCCCATTGCATTTTAGCATGCATTAACCAACTGATATTGAAGAAGGGTTTGTTGGGCTTAGAAGAAAACTTGTATTCTTGCAAAACCTGGAGATTGGTTGAATTGGTATTTCAGCGAAATCCTAAAATCCATACTACTTAAGGCTGAACTCTAAAAACCATTCACCAATTAAAACTTCAATTCGTGGAGATTTCCCCATTGCATGCTTGTTTTACACACTCTGAAAATCAATCACTTGGGCATTACCCATAAACAACGCCCTTCATATTCCGAAAGTACTTGACCCTAAGCCTCTAACTAAAATTGGTAGTAACTTGACCCTTATTAAGGATTGGAGGTCTAACTACCTGCGTGTAGCGACTACGTGCTGGTGAGGGTTTCCGCATGCTATCGGGTGTCTAAGACTGGGGCAAATGGCCTTTCAATCTAGCCCGGTGGTTCCGTGGTGCTCGCATTCGATTCCGTAGTTCGTGATAGTAGGTAACTTAGATCTTTAGGTCTAAGGGCACACTGTAGAGGTTAGGAATTTGATTGTATTGATTTGTAATCAAGTGGACCTTTACGGCGTCATTTCTCTCATCTCTTTTCCCTTCTCATCTCCCCAATTCTTCCTGCGGAAGTGCATGTTTGGGAGGAGGTCACAAAACCCTGAACTGATTGAATTGCCTGATAAATCTAGAAAAGAAGCTGAATTGTCCTCCTCCTCCACAAACATGGCTACACACCCACCCCCAAATCCCGTGGGAGGAAACCGCCCTCAGAACCCACCGAGTGGTGGAGCCTTAGATCCCATAACCCGCCTCCAAGCCCAAATGGAAATGTATAATGAGCAAATCGAAGCCATTCAGGAAACATTGGAGGAAAGGCAGAACCCTCCCGAACGGGAGGAGCCTAGGTCTCTTAGCTCTTATCAGAATCCCACTGCTACAGAGACCATAGGACAAATTCGAGTCCCCATGGGCGAGGACGACTTTGAATTAAAACCCAACATAATTGGCCTGATAAATTTTCACTTCCATGGTCTTGCAAGTGAAGATCCTTTTCTCCACTTGGAAGACCTAACCCAACTGGCTGAAACGGTTAAACCAAGAAATGTCGGGTTACCTATAGTCCTCATGAAAATGTTCTTGTTTTCATTACGGGACAAAGCTTCGCAGTGGTTACGCACCCTTGGGAGAACTATCCACTCTTGGGAAGAGATGCAAACAGCGTTTCTCAAGAAGTTCTTCCCAATCGGGCAAACCAATCTGCTTCGCCGTGCCATCACTTCATTTACACAACAAAACGGCGAACAATTTCATGAGGAATGGGAGAGGTATAATGACCTCCTCAAGAAGTGTCCGCACCACAGTCTGCCTAAGTGGCATATAGCTTAAATTTTCTACTACGGGCTAAATGAGACTTTGAAGCAGATTGCAGACGCTTCCTGCGGAGGGAATTTCATGAATAAAGACGAGAATGGAGCATTTGAATAGTTTGAAAATATGAGTGAAAACTCAATGAACAATGCTTCCATTATCGCCTTTAATAGTACCAGCCAGCCCTGAAATGTCGACGAAGTTGACACGGGACCCTCCCATTCATCCACTGATCTAAGCCTTATTGCCCAAAAATTGGATGAAGTCTCCCTCGTGCACAAGAAGCTGGATGAGCTTCTGGCCAACCCCGCCCGTTCTATGGCAAACACCCCCACTTCACCACTTCGTCACAATCCAAATTCTTCCAACACCAGGCTTATCCCAAGAAACCTCGTATGACCATCCTTACCAAGTGTCACATCGAGCGACTCGGTAAGTCATGTGGAACTAGCTTCTGGAAGCCAATATTTCGACACGGAGGACCAAGCCTCCATGTGCTCGGATGCATATTTACACACGAACGTGTCTTCTGGCATAGAAGACGCTTGTGCCCTGGGGAACAACCCGTTCTCTGTCACGTATAACCCAGGGTGGCGAAATCATCCAAACTTCTCATGGTCCAACAACCCGCAATGCCAAACCCCACGGGTGGACCAATGCGACCGTCCTCACCCGTCATCCCAAGGGCCCAGTCTAATCCTATGGCAAATCTGCCATCAGGCCCTTGCATACCGCAAACAGAACACGCATCAAGTCCTCTTGACAAATTAATGTGAATGATGACGGAAATGTCAAAGTGCCATGAAGAGAACATGACCTCTCTTCAGCACCAATTGGCGCAGCAGAATGCTGAGATCAGTCAACTACGCATGGCGACTCGATCTCAGGGCACTCTTCCTACCCAACCTATTCCAAACCCGCGAAACTTCGTACCCCGTGGTCCTCAACCACAGGTACGACCTTCTCAGGGGCAGGTACAAAAAATTCTGCAAGCTCCGAGCATTCCTCCGGGATTTTAGGCTAATCCCGCTGCAGCATCGCATTCTTATGTCCCTATTGTGAACCCTCCTCTACGGTATGATCCCACTGGACCCGCATCGTCCAATGCTATTACTACGAGGAGTGGCAAGCAGACCGTTGATCCGCCTCGACCTGATCCTGACCCGTCTTCTTCTTCATCACCCTCTCATTTAGGATGTGCACGGCATTCGCGAGAGGATGATACACCCAAATTGGTGCCAGAATCAGTTCCATTCCCTGAGACTCTACTGAGGGAGCCAAAAGGCAAGAAGAAAGACACGCAGGCCTTTGATAACCTGCGTAATTTGTTCAGGGATGTAGAAATCAAGGTACCCCTGCTCGAGGCTATCGACCACATACCTACTGTTGCCCGATATTTCAAAGACTACACAACACCCAGGCGACAGTCAAAGAGAACTAAAAATCCAGTGGTTCTCTCGCCTCATGCGAGTTGTGCTATACTGTTAAACCTACCACCGAAGCAGAAAGACCTGGGCACACCGCTTATTTCCTATAGCATCCAAGGCTGCAGTTTTAACCGTGCCCTGCTTGATCTAGGATCTTCCATAAATCTTATTCCGACCATCATGCTCAAAAAATTTTCCTTGGGAAATCTGAAACCCACCCACGACCATCATGTCAAAATCCCAAAGGGTGCGGTGGAAGACGTGGTGGTCAGGGTCAACAGTCTCTATTTTCCTATTGACTTTCTTGTTTTAGATATGGAAGTTCCTAGCTCACTTTCTGATTGTCCGATCATCCTTGGTCGACCTTTCTTGGCCACAGCCCGCGCCCTTATCGACTGTGAGTCGGGCAGTATTTAGATTGCTGATGGATCTGAAAAGATCAAGCTTAACTTCTTCAAGGAAGCCAAGAACTTTGATTGCGATTGCATCGAGGATGACACATCTGACGAGGACATTACCGTCAGTGTGTGTATCGGACTACTTGGGACTGATTCAGACTGCTGCGGATTACCTGACAACTACCTGATCAACACATACTGTGACGTTCCCCCATCCCTCCCTTGTCCCGTACCTTCTCCTGACCATACTTCTGATGAGGTTTTCTCTGCTTCCCATACCTCGTGGTCTGAGTCATATCCGGGCTACTCACCGTCGATCCACACTCTTGAAGATCGGATTGCCCTTTCTTTCCCGCCAAATCAGGCGGATTTGCAACTCCACACTGGGACCTTGAGCCCACATCCTACTCACTGGGGCTATTCCCTTTTGGATCCATATATCCAAGAAACCCCTCTTCTTGGCCAATCTGAGGGCCAACTTCTTCCTCCTAACCTATTTTCTGATCCGCCTGGGACACTCTCGTCCCAAGAAATGCCAGACCTTTCACCACCCACCATCCACCCACCTACCACCCTGCTGTATACCCTGCACCTCAGCTCTCGTTACCTGATCTTTCATCCTTTCTCTACCTTTCCCTACATGCATATGAGGACATAGCATTGTTTGGCATGGGGGGGGGGGGATAGGCATCCATAGGATCTGGGTATTTTATGGTATCATGCAGCTTCCACCTATTTATAAATATGCAAGAAAAAAGAAAAAGAAAAAAAGAAAAAATATATATATAATAATAAATGGTGTTTAGTAATGATCTGAAAGCTGAAGCAAAAATACAATAAGTGTTTATGGATATTCAACCTCTGTCTTGAAGACTTTCCAGGCCACAGAAGCTTGATTCGCTCAGGCTCGGGCTTAATTCACTTGAGCATTGACAAAATAGATCAGAATCTCTCCTAACTAAGGACGTATTCTTGTACCTAAGACACCAGTACAGGATCCGTTGGTTTGCTTTTACTTGAGAGATTAAGTAAACTTGGTTCACACTACGCATATTAGGAAAGACCAGGTGAACATAAGATCCAACCCCAGTGTTCATTAGGGAAGGTGGAGTCCTTACCTATGCATGCAAGTAGACTTTTTATCTCAGGCTTTAGTCTTGTGTTTAGGAGCGACTCTTTCCACCAAGAAAGAACTCTGCCACCAAAAAGAAAAGTGTGCTCCTCCAAATAATGTTGTAAGAGATATACTGACATGTATTTCAAAAAAAAAAAAGTTGCAAACAAGTCAGTATATCTCGCAAATGTCTGTAAATATCTACATAAAAAGTTCTTCAGGGCAAGTCGCAAATACCCTCTTTTCCTATGAGCCACAAATGTCAGAAAATGGGAGTTGAGTTTTCTGTCATCTTCTTAAGGGTCAATCCGAAATCACATGCTGAAACTGGGACCAACCTGTACTTAAAAATTTGTGAAACCCTGGGTTTGAGCCTTAATGTTCATCTGGTCAGTCTTGATCCTTCACTAAGCACAACCCAAAACCTCTTGAGCTCTCGAGTACGGCAAAAACCTCCTGGGTCCTGGAAATTGTACTTAAGGTTTAAATATCAAGAGTCCTGGTTAGTCGAGAGATGATCTATGTCATGTGAGACTTAAAGTACTGGTAGTCTTCTCTACAATTGGTTCTCACAATATCCAACAATAAACACACCTATGTTGCCTCAGGAGAAAATCTTCAGCTTAAAGATCATTTCTAAATACAATACAAAAAAATGTTTTGCTAGGGACTAGCAAAAGATAGGCATGGGGGTATGATTGCACCGCAAAAATATGCCTGCAATTGTGCCATCTTGTGCTATTTCCTAGCATTACCAATGCATATTAGGTCTCCATAGTTGCATTGTAAAAATACACGCATGCATGCAATTAATTAAGAGGGGGAGGAGAGTGAAATAAAATGGCCTCGTGATTACATCTTTCCTCAAGTGCTGCTTCACAAAATTCACCATCTTTTTATTTTTATTTGATTTTGAATCTCTTCCCGCAGCTGCATGGGACAACACCTTTCTCCTCGCGCCATTCCCAGCTCCAGCCCTTCCCTGCAGCTGCCTCTCCCTGCCAAGGCCATGCATGAGTCATGCACAGCCACGGCGTGGCCGTGCATGGCTTCTTCCTCTATAAAAATGCCATGCCTCCTCCTTTGCAAAGCCAGCCTGGTCCAATGAAAAGAACACATAGCTCCACTTCCTTCCAGACCACCGTCCACTTCCTCTCCCTCCACACGCTGGCCCTCCTCCTCCGAGGAGACACCCGGCGGATAGGAGCAACTCACGGTGGTCCACAACCACCACTCAGCTCACCAAAGAGCCGGTGGGCGTGGTGGCTCTTTCCTCATTTTTTACGTTTCCAGCACTTCCAACCATTGGAGCGGTAGCTTCAAGCTTTGAAGCTCAAAGCTCCGCACACAGCAGCAAGGGCAGCAACAGCACGCAGCAGCAGCCGCCCCACATCTTTCCGCGCAAGCCTGCAGGCCACCTTCACCTTTCCTCGCGCTCCTGCAGGCACCATCGCCTCCCACTTCTCCTCCCTGTCGCGCTCTCTCTTCCGCCTCCAACCGGCCACCGCACATCACTACAGCGGCTGGCCAAGCCTCACCACGCACCCTAGCAGCACCCACAGGCCACCGCGCGTGCCTGCAAGTGCCCTTGCTTCCCTCTTCGCACGCTCTGTCGCGAGCTTCTCCGTGCCTACAACCGGTCGGCGCAGACCTTCTTCCTCGTGCACCAGCCCGCGCGCGCCAGCCGTGAGCCAGCCGCACTCACAGCACCTGCAACACCCGGTTGCGAGGCTCGCCCGGCCATTGTAGCCACTGTTCATGCATTTCTGCGGAACACTGTGGCTACAATGGGGTGACCGGTGAGCTTCTCACTTAACCGGTCACTCGGCGCATCGCTACCACCGTTCGCCTACGCGCGCGTCTCTCCCTGCATCGCCCGCACTTGCTCGCGCATCTGCCAGCCTGCGTACGCCTGCCTTCGCCCACCCCACTCGCCCGCGTGCGCCCGCGTCACCCGCTTCCTTCACCCATGTTCGCATCTCCACGCAAAGCTGTGCACTGTGGACCCTCCCCTCCATGCCACTCCCTTCAGCGTACGTCCTCTGCACGCATACGCGCCTGCGCACGCGTGGAGACCTCCAGGCGTGGCCTGCTGGTCTGCAGACACCTTAACCCTCCAACAGTGCCCTCTCTCTCCCGCTCTCTCTCTCTCTCTCACTCTCTCTCAGAACACTCTCTCACTCTCTCTTTACCGACGCTCACACACACATACACTCACACTTCCATACATACACACACACCTATACACTATTATATACATATATATATATACGTATACATATATATATTGATATATATATACATATATTTATATATATATTTTATATTTATACATATAGTAGTACTTATATACTTATGTATTAGTATACATACATATATATATACATATATCTACATACTTATATATATATATATACACATATACTTATACATGCATATATATACGTATACTTACACACACACACACACACACACAAATATATATATATACATACATACATACAAACATATATACATTTATATCTATATAACTATATATACATATATACATATATACATATATATATACATATGCATCTATATAGTATCATATACATACAAACATATTTATATTTATATATATATATATATTTACATACATATATATATGTACATATACATATATACCTATATAGCTACATACATATATACATTTACTTATATATATATATATACACCTATAGATCTATACATATATATATATATATACCTATATATTTATAACCATATATAATATATATATACACATAGATATATTTACATACATATATATATATATATTTTTTTTTTTTTCACATTATTTACCATACGTGGTATCACGGGAATATCTGCACCAGTTGCTGATATTCCTCGATACACGCGTACAAAAAGCGTGGTCACATACATCTTCCACCATCCATCCCACACTCCACGCGGCACCTCATCCGGTTGGTTGCATCTTTCTAGACGACAACCGACTCGACACCGTTCTACATTCCATCTCTGCCTCCACCCCCACCCCTTTATACATATATATATACACTATATTTACTTTATTTCTGTTTCGCTTTCCTGTTAGTAAAAAGATAAAAAATATATATAAAAGAGAAAAGATAATCCTTGACTTGCAGGTACCCCGTCTTACGAATAGCAAGACCCATTTTGGAACCCTGTTTTGGCTCAAAGCCAAGAACTTAATTTTGAGGGTGTGCCTCAAGGACAAAGATTACCAGAAAAAAATCTAAATAGAAAAAACACCAAAAACACAATAAACTAACGGAAGAGACTCATTGTAGGAAAGGCGTAGAAGCTTGACTTGTAACCCCACTTCCCTGAGTTCGACCCTGGGCCTAAAAGTGATCGAGATAAAATCAAGTAGGCCAGGTTAAAAAAAAAATTTGTAAAGAGATGGTTAAGTTCGATTTAGGTTAACCACTATACACACTTCAATGATAAAATCATCATATTAACAACCTATCCGGACTCGACACCATGTGTCATGGCATAATTCATTGATCTCGCTCATTTGAAGCTTTCTGTGGTTTCCTACCTTAGAAAGATTGAGATTGCAGTTCTGTACTGCCCAATAGGCTTTGTGGTCCAATTCGACTGGGAGGTGACATGCCTTCCCATACACCAATCTGAAGGGAGACATTCCTAATTGCATTTTGTAGGCGATCCCATAAGCCCACAAAGCTTTCGGAAGTCGGGATGACCAATCTTTCCTATCAGGTCGAACAGTGACCTGGAGGATTTTCTTGATCTCCCGATTCGATAGCTCAGCTAGACCATTGGTTTGGGGGTGATAAGGAGTAGAGATTCAGTGCAACACCCCGTATTTGGTCATCAGTGATCTGAACTGAGCATTCGTGAAATGGGTCCTCCATCAGAGATTATGGCACATGGAATCTCGAACCGAGAAAAGATGTTCTGATCAATGAATCTGATAACCACCTTATGATCGTTGGTTCGGGTCAGAATGGCTTCGATCCATTTGGATACGTAGTCAATAGTGAGAAGAATGTATTCGAAGCCATCCAAAATAGGAAAGGGTCCCATAAAATCAATCCCCTATATATCGAAGATTTCGCATACAAGAATTGGATGTAAGGGCATCATATCATGGTGGCTCATGTTGCCTAAGGTCTGGCAACAAGTGCACACCTTATAGTGATTGTATGCATCTTTGAAAACTGTGGGCCAATAGAAACTGCATTGGAGGACTTTTGCTGTGGTTTTATGACCAAAGAAGTGTCCACCTCATGCCTGGTCATCGCAGAAGGATAAAATGTCTTGAATTTTCACTTCCGAAACACATCGTCAGATGATCTGATCAGCACCAATGAGGAAGTGATACGGGTCTTCCCAAAAGGAGTACTTGGCATTGGAAAGTAATTTGTCCTTCTTGGCTTTTAGCCAATTGGGCGATATCTAATGTGATGCTAAGTAGTTTACTAGATCAGCAAACCATGGAAGTCCTGTATTGATAGTCAAGAGGTGCTCATCAGGAAAATGTTCAGTAATGGGTCTGGAAGGGTTGTTAATATCAGAAGGAAGGTGGGATAAGTGATCAACTACCATATTCTGTTTTCCCACCTTGTTGGGAATCTCGGGATCAAATTCTTGCAACAGCAAGATCCAGTGGATTAGTAGAGGTTTCGCGTCCTTCTTCGCAAGGAGATGCCTCACAGCAGTATGATCTGAGTAAATGATAACACAAGAACCCAAAGGATACAATTTGAATTTTTCCTGGGCAAATACTATGGCTAGCAGCTCTTTCTCAGTAACTGTATAATTACGCTAAGCCTTGTCAAGTGTCTTGCTAGCATAGTAAATGACCACGGGTTTCCCATCTCTTTTCTGCCTAAGTACTGCCCCCACAGTGTAATCAGATGCATCGCACATGATCTCAAAAGGTTGAGACCAATCAGGGGATCGTAGGATAGGTGCTTGGGTAACTCGATCATGTAGGATCTCAAATGCCTGAGTGCATTCCTTGGTGATTTCAAAAGGGACATCCTTAGATAGAAGATTAGTCAGGGGGCACATGATTTTTGAGAAATTAGGAATGAATCGACGGTAAAATCGTTGTGCCCCAGGAAGGATCTGATGTCTTTGACCGAGCTATGCATAGGGAGTTTGGAAATCAAATTCACCTTGGCTCAATCAACCTAGATGCCCTTTTCAGAGATAAGATGTCCCAAGACAATTCCCTCAGGTACCATGAAGTGGCTCTTTCCCAGGAAATAGCCAAGTTCACGTCGATGCATCACCTGAGGATCTGGACTAAGTGCAGGAGGCAATCGTCAAATGATTCACCAAATATCGAGAAGTCATCCATGAAGATTTCAAGGTATTCACTTATCATATCTAAGAATATGGCAAGCATGCACCGCTGAAAAGTAGCGGGTGCATTGCAGAGACCGAACAGCATCCTTCGGAATGCATAAGCTCCGAAGGGGCAAGTGAAGGTGGTCTTTTCTTGGTCTTCAGGATGGATTGCAACCTGGTTGTAACCAGAGTACCCATCCAAAAAGCAGAATAATCAATTTTCGCTAGTTTTTTGAGAATCTGATCAATGAACGGTAGTGGGAAATGATCCTTCTTCTTGGAGGAATTGAGTCTTCTGTAATCAATGCAGACTCTCCACAAGTTTGCTATACGAGTCAGTATGGCTTCTCCAATTTCAGTCGTGATGATAGTGAGCCCTGCCTTTTTAGGCACAACCTTGATTGGACTCACCCACCGACTGTCGGATATCGGGTAGATGATCCCTGCATCTAACCACTTGATAATCTCCTTTTTCACGACATCCTATAGATTGGAATTCAGACGTCTCTGCATTTCACGGGTTGGTCGTGAACCCTCTTTAGTGTAGATGTGGTGTGTGCAGTATGAGGGGCTGAAACTAGTGAGATCATCGAGAGTCCATCCAATGGCTCTTCGATGTTGCTAAAGAATAGAAATCAGGCATGCTTCTTGACCAGGTGTAAGTCGGGAGTTGATAATCACAGGAAACATCTGATTGGAACCCAAAAAGACGTACTTGAGATGATCGGGAAGAGGCTTTAATTCCAAAATTGGGTTTTCAACAGCAGCGGATAGTTCAGGATGGGTGTTGGGAGCAAAGGAAGGAGCTATGGGTGTATCTAGGTTGAGTTCGAGCTCCTTTAATTGCGAGTTTTGATCCTCTTGTGGTTGATCAGAAATAGTCAGGTTCTCGATGAAGTCGTTAACCACTGCTTCAATATCGTAAATTTGTTATATGACTCTACAATCAATTCCTTGTTGGGCCTTAAAGATGTCGATCTGTAGTGTCATGCTCCCAAATTTCAATTCAATTTGGCCCTCCACACAATTGATATTGACCCTAGCAATGGCCAAAAAGTGTCTCCCTAGTATGATCGGTGTATTCTTCACATTCTCAAGAGCGTCCATGTCTAAAATGATGAAATCCACTGGGAAATAGAAATTATGCACCCTAACTATGACATCCTTGAGAATTCCTTTTGGTGACTTAATTAATCGGTTTGCTAGTTGTAAAGTCATTTCAGTCGGTGTAAGTTCAGATTCCTCAAAATAGTCTAGTAGGGATATGGGTATGAAATTTATGGAGGCTCCTAAGTCTAATAAAGCTTGGTCAAAACGTATATCACTGATTTCACAGGAGATCAAAGGGGTGCTTGGGTCTTTTGCCTTAGGCGGGAGTTTGCTCAGAATGATAGAGCTGTCTTGCTCTGACAGTACAATTGGATTCCCGTCTCTGGTTCGCGGCTTACGCTTGGGTGTACATATGTCTTTCAGACATCGTGTGTAAGCCGGTACGTGGCGCATCGCATCCATCAAGGGGATGTTTATATGGACCTGCTCAATGAGCTTAACTAGGACCTCCTCAGGTGCCACGGTTTTGGTTATCCTTTTTCCCTTAGTCAAGGCCTTAGGAAATGGAACTCTAGATGGTTCCTCTAGAATAGGTCCAGGTTCTTGATCTGGGATAGAGGTGTCCTGGATGACTATCCTTGGGTTAGGGTTTGTATTACCACGCTGGGTTTGGCTTGGATACGGTGGGTCCTGTGTTGTTTTTCCAGTGCAGGTAATAACAGAATTTAATCCTGCCTGGTTTTGGTTTGGTGTGGGTAGAAGAGGTGCTTGCTGCTGGTAACCCGTATATGATGTCGAAGCCTCCATCCCATCAGGTGATGGAGTAGAAGGGGCATGATAAACAAAGTGAGCTTGGCCCGGATTTGGGTTCATAACATGCCTCTAGTTCGACAAGTTATTTGGATTAGGCAGAGGTTGTGAAGGAAGTGCACCAAGTTGGCGAGGATTTGGCATCTGGGCAAGTTCATTGCGAACCTCTGTGATCTCATCTCTGTGTTGTTTTTGCATAGCCGCATTCATCTTCTGAATGTCAACCAGAGTCTGAAGGATAAGAGTCATTTGATCTGTCTGAGTTCGCCCAGATTGATAAGTTGGGTTAGGCCGATGCTGAGGCAACTGATATGGACGAGGAGCTTGTGGTCAGGGAGGATATTGAGGTCTCTGATTTTGATTATTGCCTGACCAAGTGAAGTTGGGATGATTACACCATCAAGGGTTGTTGGTGTTTGAAAATGGATCATTTTGAATGGCGTTGAGGTCCTCGTAGGTCTGAGGAACCTCGAGAAAATCAAAATATGAGGATTCAGAGTTCCCCCAACTAGAGTAGGTGGATCCAGAGTTTCCTCTGTAGCCAAAATTAGACAGGGGTGGATAGGGGTCCATCCCCTAAGAAGGTCGGTGATAGATGTTGTGCATGGCCTCTCTGCCAGAGGGTGGTTGAGTGAATGGGTTTTGTGTAGAGGTGGCTGGCTACAAATGTCGAGTTAGCTCATCCACCTTCTTCTCAATAATAGAGACCTTATCCAGATGACTGGCCATCAGTTCCAAGTCGACAGAAGAGGACAGGCCTTGCGTCTCATGTGCTCCCTTTGGATTCGTCAATGCACGGGCATTCATTCGATCGAACATGCCCATGGATTCATTATTGATGGAGTTCTCGCACATATTCTCGAGAATCTCCCACATGGTGTCTTCGTGTTGACCCATGATGTTTCCTCCACAAGTCGCATTGACGAATAATCTAATATCCTCATGGAGTCCCTGGTAAAAAGACTGGACTTGTTCCCATTTAGGAACTCCATGATGGGGGTACTTTCGCATGAGATCCAGAAAATGA
This sequence comes from Thalassia testudinum, assembly GCA_037157565.1. NCBI lineage: Eukaryota > Viridiplantae > Streptophyta > Magnoliopsida > Alismatales > Hydrocharitaceae > Thalassia > Thalassia testudinum. The sequence continues at coordinate 5,986,531 of JAZHRO010000080.1, forward strand.
TCCCATGCTTCGTGAAGTGGTTCTCCTGCTTGTTGTGTGAAATGTGTGATCTGGTGCCATAAAGCATTTGTCCAACCAACAGGGAAAAACTTTCCTAGAAACTCGAATTGCAGTTACGCCTAGGTTTGATCAGACGTGTTTGGGTTTCGTACCAGTGAGCAGCTTTATCCATGAGAGAGAAGGAGAACATTTTCATGAGTAGAATATCTCGATTTTGAGCTTCTGACTGATAGCGAAATACGAGTGATTTGTAAAAGCTAGTTTTTAACGTCGTTGTAACACACGAAACCGCTTTCGCTTTTAAATTTATATCCTAGATAGGGGAAGTATCTAGGGTCATCCAAGGAGGCCAAATGTTTGCAAAATTAATCCTCTTGCTTACAAATAGAGCTCAACTTTCTTTTTGGTATTTTAAATATGTAATTTTTTTTTGTTTTGAAAAGACGAGGGCAAAATGCGAATTGTAACGGAAAGTACTAACACCTACAATTGCTTAACTAAAACTTAAAAGATAGATATATCTTCTTCCTAAGCTCACTCTAGGCAAGTGGAGGCCTAGAGTAATTAGGAAGAAGAGGTGAAACAAGTGCTAGAACCAAAAGTAACAATTGCAATAACAAGCTAGAAGAAGGCAATTTAATTAACTAGAATTAGTGTTCTTTTCAAGGACAAGTAGAGGAATGCTTCTACTAGAACTAAACAAATTTAAAAGCAAATAAAGAAACACTAATCCTCTTACAAAATTTGGTGAAGAAGGGAGTCTTCTTGCTCCAAGCCTAGCTGCTCCTTGGCTTGAAAAGAGGGCCTCCTTCTTCTCCTTCCTTGAGAGCTCCTCCAAGGTGGAAGCTACCACCCTCAATGCTCTCTCCAAGGGGTGGGCGTGCACCACCCTCAAAAGCTCCTCCAAGGTGGCATGGGCCACCTTCAAGATCTCCTCCAAAGATCTTCCTTTCCTGGCTTCTCCTTTGGCAGGCGTGACTGAAGAGAGAAGGGAAGAGGGGAAGGCACCAAGGGGACAAAATATCCCCTTAATCTTCTTCTTCTTCTTCTCTCTTGGACGTGGGCTTCTAGGTGGAATATGAGAGTGAATTTCTAGCCAAGGATGCCTTGAATGGTGGTGGGTCGTGGTCTTTTTATAGGGTAGGATGGGGGGTTAAGGTGCCCCTTGAAATGGAGGGCTAGGATGGAAGGATGGAGGTGGTTGGTGATCCTATGGCCAAGGGTATTTGGCGCCAACCCAAGGGGTGTTAAAGGGGGTGGTTATGGTGGTGTTGGTAGCTTTTGGTGGTGTTGAGACACCACCAATTTGGCGCCAACCTAGGGTCTTCTAGAAGGGGGGTTAGGTGGATGGTGGAGATGGATTTAAGGAGAGGTGTATGGTGGAGATGAAGGGGGTTTTTCGAGGGAAAAGTGGCATCATCAAGGGGGTGGTTAGGGTGGTTTTGGCACCACTTTTAGGTGTCTTTTGGAGGTGATGGGTAGGCTAGGTTGGTGCCAAGTAGGTTAGCTTATGTGGAGCTTAAGTGGACCTAGTTGGGTGGAGTTGTTAGGTGGGTTTTTGGGGTGGTACAAGCCAAGGAAGTTGGAGCATAGCTAAGCCAAGCTAAGCTTAGCTAATGGAGGAGTAGTGGAGAAGGTGTTGGAGCTAGGGTTTGGAGGGAGGAGCTAAGGAGGAGAAGTCTGGAGCTGAAACTGGAGCTGGCTGCTGCTGAAGAGGCTGGCATGGAGCTACTCTAGCTAGCTTAGCTTGCTAGTTCTTTGCTAGCTGCTAAGCCAAGCTAAAGTAAGTTAGCTTCTACCATAATGAGCTGAGGTGAGCTAGGTCTGGTGCTCCCGAGGTGGATCAAGCTGGTTGAGGCAGCTAAGGTAGCTTAGCTCAACTGAGTTGAGCTAAGATGAGTCCCTGGGAGCTGGACTTGAGCTTCCTGAGCTGGGATGAGTTCTTCAACTAGCTGGAGTTGAGTGGAGCTGGATGTAGCTGAATCTGAGCTGGGGTGAACTCCTGTCAACTTAGCTGAGCTAGCTAGACTTCCCTGTGGACTAGTGGGAGCTGAGATGAGCTAGACTCAGCTAAGTTGAGCTGGATCTGGGCTGACTTGAGCTAGGGTGAGCTAAGATGAACTCTCCTGAGCTGCCATTCAGCTGAGATTAGCTGAATGGAGCTGGGATGAGCTAACCCTAGTTCAAGTGAGTTAGGTTCCAGCTGTGGTGAGCTGGATCAAGCTAAGTTCCAACTAGTCTGAGCTTCTCCTTCACCATTTGCCTTCTTGATTGCTAGGGTTTTAGGGATCTGTATATTTGTTCATCCCTAACACTCACAAAAACATATCAAAAAGACAATAAAAAATGCAATGCATGCCTAACCTATTTTATGCCAAAATGCAGCCCAAAAACCCCTCTGCGGAGTAAAATCCTAAGAGCTAGGTTTGTTTTAATGCATAAGAATGATGATAAACTGGCGTTTATCACACCCCCATGCTTATATTTTGCTAGTCTCTTAGCAAAACTTCAATTTTTTGGAAAATGGAATTTTTGGGAAATCTAATTTTTTCGACTTTTGAGGAGAAAAAGAGATTAAGGGACCTTGGTAGATTAAAACAAAGGAGGTACGGGATTTATTAAAGATAAACATCGAGATTTGTTTTTGGATCCAACCATTAGACAGAATGGGATCAATATATCCTTCAGAAAATTCACAAATTAACCCCTTGTTAATTCAGATGACTTGAAATGTTTGTTTTTAGGATTTTTCTGGCTCATGAATCTGATTTGCAACTTGCAAAATCCTTTAAAACCTTGTGTTTGTGCTTGTGAAAAGCCAACATTTATAAGGGCGTGTTAATTTATTTATTATTACTTTTTTTTTTCTCCCCCATGCTTATTTTTAGCTTAGTCTTACAACAGATGTGTCGGGATCATCATTCCATTACCATTCCTCGAGGGGGCTCTGGTGCCAGTACTGTAGTTTCCCCTACCAGGAGGGGGTGACGTAATAATTGCGGAAATAAATATAAACAATCTCACAAAATACAATCGCACAAAAGGCACAAAGACTTTTAGGTGGAAACCCAAATCGGGTGAAAACCACCACCTAACCCTCTCGAGTTAGGATTTTCCGATCAACCAAGTTGATCAAAATCCACTAAACCGAATCACTTTAAACGAGGGTGATTCAACCTCAATTACAACCATGCTACTTAAACGGGGGTAGCGTACCTCAACCCCTTCTCTCCACGAGAAGGATTTTGTCTCCGAAGGAGACGGGAATTCGCAAAGCGAATACCCAACCAAATAATAAAGATAAAAGAAACAACAAGTCCTATAGAGCCAACAAAGTAATTTTAAACCTAGCTTCTATTGGAATTAGGAAACTCCCCTTTGCAAGGAGTGCGTCGAGTTGATGACACGGTGCGTGAGCCACGCGACGACGCAACTTTGATCTCGTGAACTACGGCGGGAGAGTGGGTGCGTGAAGCTTGATGCTCTCAAGATGATGGAACTTGAGCTTGGAGAGCAAGAAAGTCTTTTCTTGGACACAAAAGAGTGTGAAAGTGTATCTAGGTGTCTTTTTGGTTTCTCTTAGTGTGTATCTTATGTGTAAAGGCTCCCCTCTATTTATAGAGGCCTTAGGAAGGCTTTGGAAGGCTTAGAAAAGCTTCCATAGCCGTTGGGTACAAAGCCCAAGTGAATCAGCCCGAAATCAGGAACAATCATTGCTCTGACAGGATTATCAGACGTCTAATTCTGGCATCAGACGTCTGGAAGTTCACTTTAAGACGTCTGATTTCAAGGTCAGACATCTGATTTTGGGCGGGTCTCTTCCTGACTTGAATCAGATCTAAATAGGGTTTTTGTGCAAGTCCATCAGATGACATACAGGACGTCTGGCACTATGTCTGGACGTCTGGAAACCTACTTTTTCGTGGGAATGGATTTGCAACGGCTAGAAAATCTCTAAGAAGAGATTTTCGGGTCAGTCGAGGCAAAACAGTCAATTATCAGACGTCTAGAAGGGCTTAAGGACGTCTGATAAGGCTCTAACGGTCAGATCTTTAGTGTTTGCTAAGCCAGCCTAACGGTCCACTAATTGGACGTCTGGCAAATCCATCAAACGTCTCCTAAGACGTCTGGCAAATCCATCAGACGTCTCCTAAGACGTCTGGTCTAAGGTCTGGACGTCTGATTTCATCAGACAACACTACTTAAGTCTAGCCTAATTGTTATCAGACGTCTGAATCAACAGTCAGACGTCTTAAAACACTTTATCAGACGTCTGATTTGGGAATTAGATGTCTAGAAACTCTATTTGAACCCTACATTGGTTTTCTAAGTTCTCTACAGAAAACCTAAGTATCCTAGGGTTGTGCCGGTGTTCCTAGGACTACTGTTAGGGTACTTTGAGGCTCTTTAACATGAATCTAAGTAAAAAATAAAGAGCAAGAAAATAACGACAAATGTACATGAAAGGAATAAATAGAATTCTATCCTATTCTTCTTGTCCTTCCATCTTCAATTTATCGCTCCTCACGAATCTCCTCTATTCTCCATCAAGCTCCTCCAATCCATCCTGGATGCGAGCTCGAATTCCGTCTAATCACGTCTACATTTGCAATTGACCTGAAATCTAAGACTCCAAGTGCAAATGTTAAATAACATGCATTTTGTTATCATCAAAACAAATGATCGTGGTGCTCTAGCACCAACAAGTACTTCGGGATAGCACTGTCCATGACACCACCCAAGAGCTCACAACCCCAAAACTCGATGCGGTGTAAAGGGGCGCTCTAAGCAAACTCAAGCTCTTGCTCCAACACTATAGGTAGAGCATCGTCCAAGACACTTGAGCTGCTAATATAGATATGGAGCAACGCCAAGGCGGTAACATGTTGACATCGCGTCCTCAAAGGAGGCATTTTCCTCCTTCTCGGCGGTGGGAACTCAAACCAATGATCTGCTTCAGACTTTTACTAAGTCCAAACAAGGGAGTTTTTCAAATTTCTAGTTATTTTTAAGTGTTGGCTTGTGTGTAAAGAGTGACACAAGAAGTTTCTCAAGACATGCAAGTTTTTGAATCAGAAGCTAAGTCAAATACTTTCCACATTACAAAATAGGATCAAGTCACTTGAACTATCATGAGTTCAGGTAGAATTTTAGAGAAGGATATCTGATCTAGTCTAAAATAGACCCTGAAATTCTAATGATCAGATCCGCATCCTCATCCTTAGTTTGTTAAAGATTAAATCCCATTGTACCAAAAGTGAGTTTTTCAACCTTAGTCCTGAAAAAAAAAATTTTTCTTCAAAAAGTTTTTCATCATTTTTTTTTGGGTATGCAAATAGGAAATAAATTAAATAAAAATGCATGCTTTTAGGTTTTGAACATCCTAAATCGATCGTTAAAATTAAAAACACCCCCCCATGCTTAAAATATGCCATGTCCTCATGCATTAGGAGGGAAAAGGGATCACCTTTGTGAAGAATGGTTGGGTTTAGGATGATCAAAACCTGGCAAAAGAAGAAAAAAAGAAAGCAGGAAAAAAATGATGGGTTACCTCCCATCCAGTGCTATCTTTTACGCCATTCAACCGGGCGTGATGTGCATTAGTGATCAAGGGTGGCTGGCTCAGTAAAATTAAAAGATTCAGTCGGAATTTTAGACGTATGATCAAAATAGGGCTTTAAACATTGGCCATTAACTTGAAATGTCGAATTAATTTTTGAATCAAAAAGGTCAACAGCGTCGTATGGATATGTTTTATGGACAATAAAGGGGTCGATCCATTTATATTTTAATTTGCCAGGAAAAAGACGTAATCTAGCATCGAAAAGCCAAACTGTTGATTAACGTCAAAGTATTTCCGAACAATATATTTATCGTGAATTTTCTTTATTCGGTCGTTATAAATCCTCGCATTTTCATAGGAAAAATTACGTAATTCTTCCAATTCAGTTAATTGTAATTTTCTATGGTTACCGACGTCAGATAAATCTATATTGAGTTGTTTTATTGCCCAAAGAGCCCTATGTTCTAATTCTATCGAGAGATGACATGCCTTCCCAAAAATCAGACGGAAGGGAGACATGCCAAGCGGAGTTTTAAAAGCGGTACGGTAGGCCCATAAAGCGTCGTCCAATTTGGTGGACAAATCTTTACAGTCGGGCCTAACCATCTTTTGTAAAATATTTTTAATTTCCCGGTTAGAAACTTCAGCCTGGCCATTTGTTTGGGGGTGATAAGGTGTGGAAATTTTATGATTAACCCCATATTTAGAAAGAAGGTGACGGAATTGTGAGTGGGTGAAATGTGAGCCTCCATCACTGATAATGGCTTTTGGTATGCCGAATCTTGAGAAAATATTTTTCTTAAGAAATTTGACAACCACACGGTGATCACTAGTGCGGGTGGGTATTGCTTCTATCCATTTAGAAACATAGTCGACTGCGACTAATATATATAAATACCCACCAGAGTTGATGAACGATCCCATGAAGTTGATGCCCCAAACATCAAAAATTTCAACCTCTAAAATAGGATTAAGGGGCATCATATCCTTCCGAGTCATGTTGCCGATGCTCTGGCAACGCACACAGGACCGAACGAAGTCATGAGCATCTTTGTGCAATCTGGACCAATAAAATCCCAAATTAAGGATTTTAGCTACAGTTTTCTTGCCTGAAAAATGTCTGCCACAGGCCATTGAGTGACAATGTGTCAAGATATCATGGATTTCAGAATTGGGGACACATCGTCAAATGACCTAATCGGCACAAATGAGGAAAAGGTCGGGCTCCTCCCAAAAATAATATTTAATATCAACAAAGAACTTATCCCATTTTGTTTTTGTCCAATCAGTGGGGATTTGTTCTGTTGCTAAGTAGTTTGCGATGGGCGCAAACGAAGGGAGGGTTGTAGCAGCTAAAATGCTTTCATCGGGGAACTGATCTGATGGGGTCATTATGTCATTCGTCATAAGACGAGAGAGATGGTCGGGCACTACATTGTGCAATCCCGCCTTATCCTTGATTTCCAGGTCAAATTCCTGGAGCAGTAGAATCCAATGGATAAGGAGGGGTTTCGCATCTTTCTTTGTTAGCAAATATTTAATTGCTGAGTGGTTGGTATAAACAGTGACATGTGACCCCAACAGATAAGATCTAAATTTTTCTAAGGCAAATACAATTGCAAGAAGTTCCTTTTCAGTAACTGTGTAATTCCATTGTGCATCATCAAGGGTTTTGCTAGCATAATAGATCACAATGGGATTCTTGCCAATTCTTTGCCCTAGAACGGCCCCTACAGAAAAATCTGAGGCATCTGTCATTAATTCAGAGGGACTATTCCAATCAGGTCTTTGCAATATTGGTGCCTCAGTAACCTCTTTCTTCAACCTCAGAAAACTCTCCAGGCACTTATTATTAAAATCAAATGGCTGGTCTTTAGGGAGAAGCTGACTTAAGGGCTTGGAGATTTGGGAAAAATTTTGTATGAATCGACGGTAGAAACCCACATGACCCAAAAAGGATCTGATCTGTTTGACAGTAGTGGGTGGTGGGAGCTTAGATATAGCATCTATTTTTGCTTTATCTACCGCGATTCCTTGTTTTGAAATAACATGGCCCAAGACAATACCTTCTTGGACCATGAAATGTCTTTTTTCCCAGCTAAGGACCAGATTAACTTCTATGCAATTTTGGAGAGTTCTTTCAAGATTTTTGAGACAATGGTCAAAAGAATCTCCAAAAATAGAGAAGTCATCCATAAAGACTTCTAAACATTCACCTACCAGGTCTGAAAAAATTGCAAGCATGCACCTTTGAAAAGTTGTAGGTGCGTTGCAAAGTCCAAAGGGCATTCTTCGGAAAGCAAAGGTTTCGAAGGGGCAGGTGAAAGTTGTTTTGTCCTGGTCCTCAGGATGAACTGCTACTTGATTATAGCTGGAATAACCATCCAAAAAATAGTAAAAATCCCATCCGGCTAACCACTCCAAGATTTGATCAATAAAAGGGAGCGGGAAATGATCCTTCTTGGTGGCGGTGTTTAATTTTCGGTAATCGATACACACGCGCCAAGAAGAAGCGGTTCGAGTGGCTACATTTTCCCCATTATCATTAGTGACAACTATTAGTCCAGCCTTTTTGGGGACAACTTGTGTTGGACTAACCCAGGAGCTATCAGAAATGGGGTAGATGATATCAGCATCCAGTCACTTAATAATCTCCTTTTTTACCACCTCTTGCATAATAGGATTCAAGCACCTTTGTGGTTGGCGGGAGGGGCGAGAATCGTCCTCTAAATATATACGATGCGTACAATAGGACAGATGAATGCCTTTAAGATCAGAAAGGGTCCAGCCAATAGTTTTCTGATATTTACTCAAAACCTGGAGGAGTTTGTGCTCTTGTGCCCCGGTGAGTCCAGAATTTATAATCAGGGGCAGGGTCTGATTAGACCTAGGAAGATGTATTTAAGGGAGTCGGGCAAAGGTTTTAATTCCAATTGTGGGCCCGACTCCGAAAGAGTTTCTGCTTTATGGGTTAGAGGTGAGGTGAGAGTGAAAGGGTCAGCTGGAATGTTAGCTGGACGTGTGGTTGGGGTGGAAGGGTGAGAAAAAGTGGATTGTTTAGGAACTGTATTTACAGCAAAATAGGAACCTAAATGGGAAATCTGCAAAGTTTCGTCCACAATGTTTTCTATTTCTGAATCCGAATCATCAAAGAAATCTGGTTCTTGGAATTGCCTAGAAGCTTGAAAAATGTCTAGGGTTACAAATTCACCGCCACACATGATCTTCATCTTTCTAGAATCACAATCAATATTGGCGCGGGCGGTGGTTAAGAATGGTCTTCCAAGAATAATGGGGGCAAACTTAAGTGCTTCAGGCACCTCTATGTCCAAGACTAAAAAGTCTACTGCGAATAGATAATTTTTGACCTGAACAAGAACATCTTCAACAATTCCCCTTGGTTTAATCGTAGATCGGTCGGCTAATTGGAGAGTAACCTCAACAGGCTTCAATTCACCAATCTTAAATTTCTCAAAAACAACTGTGGGGATAAGATTAATTGAGGCACCAAGATCCAACAGAGCGCGATCAAATGAGGTATCATTAATGATAACTTGGATTAGGGGGGCGCTGGGATCTTTTCTCTTAAGAGGCAGTCGACTCTGGACAACTGAGCTGACTGTCTCTTGAAGAATTACCTTTCCTAAATTTTTGGGCTGCCTTTTCTGAGTGCATAAATCTTTTAAGAATTTTGTATAGGCAGGGATATACTTAATGGCATCTAGGAGAGGGATATTAATTTCTACTTGCCCAAATAAATCCATTAGTTACTTCTCAGTGGGCTCAGATTTTGTCACTTTCTTTTTTGAAGAGTGGAGGGCTTGTGGATATGGGGTAGGGTTGCCTTGTTTTACATGAATTGGTTCCTGAACAATAGGAGGGGAAGAGTTAATCTGTGTGTCATTAGAGCGGGTTTCTTTAACAGGCAGGGTATTGTGAGTGGTTTTCCCATTCCTCAAGGTAACTGCATTTGCAGTCTGATAATTTCTAGGATGAGGATGGGGGGCCTAGCTGTTATTGAAACTCGACGGATGCTGAGGTGCTGGCTGAATGGGTTGACTGGGATATCCACCTTGGAATTGATTCCTTTGATCATTTGGGTTGGACATGGGTTGGGAAGGTAAATTCCCAATAGGTCGATGATCAGGAGTAACCTTAACTTGGTGTTGCAAGTTGGTAATCATGTGGGTTACTTCTGTCATTTGAGTCTGCATTCCTTGCAGAGTTTTCATGACCTGATTATTAATATCATCCTGGGATGGTCCAGGTTGATACATAGGTTGCCCATAATTCCCAAAATAGTTTTGTTTAGGAAAAGGAATCAGATTCGGGTTTTTCCAGGAGTGATTCAGGTTAGTCCTCCAATTTTGATTGGAAGTGTTGGAGGGGTTTCTAAATTGCTCCTGGAGAGCATAAATATTTTCCGAGGTGGGATCAAAAATATTTTGATCAAAATTTCCGATCAAATCTTGTGGGAAATCAGCCGGAAATTGCTGGCCAGCAGATGTGGCATCAATATTGTGTAGATTTTCTCTTCGGAGAATGTGTGGGGGGTTAGTGTGTGGAGAGTGGACGTGTGGAGCTTGTTTGTTTATGAGCTTTTCTTCCATTTTCTTTTGGTGAATTTGCATCTGGTCCAGTCGTTGAGCTAACATATATAAATCATCTTACGTAATTGGAACAGAGGTGGATTTGGAGTCAATTTCATGGACTCCGTGTCTGGAGTTTTGTGATCTGCCAAAAATGTCCATTGAAGTCATGTTAAATGAGTTTTCACTCATTTCTTCAAAGAGAAGATAGGCACTTTCAGCATCTTTATTAAGAAAATTGCCCCCACATGAGGCATCCACAAATCGTTTCAATTGATCTTCTAATCCATGATAGAAGATCTGCACTAACTGCCATTGTGGAATTTCATGGTGGGGACAACTTAGAAGTTCTTGAAATCTTTCCCAGGCTTCATGGAGGGGTTCACCAAGTTTTTGTTGAAAGGTCGTTATGGATCTTCTTAATGCATTTGTTCGACCGATCGAAAATTTTTTTTTAAGAAAAGCACTTTTTAATTAGGGCCAGGTGGTAATAGGGCACCCAACCGTTCTAAACCAATGAGATGCTTTGTCTTTAAGAGAGAGAGGAAAGAGTCTCATTAACCACACGTCTTCTTGCACATTGCGGGAACAAGTGGCTTGAGCAAGGACAGTTAATTCCTCGAGATGACAAAAAGGGTCCTCTCTTGGAAGACCATGAAAATGCTTGATAAGGTTTAGAATGGCCAGTTTGATCTCGAAATCCCCTTGTGGTATGACCACCCCTGGTCTTTCCTCATAATTGGAAGGATCATAGAAATCCTTAAGAGGAACGACAGGCTGTTGGCAGGGTGGTGGATTTTGTCCTTGATTAGCTAGGTTCGTGATAGTCCTAGTAGATCTTCTTGATTTTGTTGTAGTCGAGCCAAATGGTCGACCATTAATGCAAAGGGATTTGTATTTTGGGTTATAATTGGAGGGCCACTTGGCCCTACTGGTATTTCTGGTTGCTCCAAGTTAGGAAGGTGAGGGAGGGTGAAGTCAGCTTGTGGGTCGGCTGATGGATTAGAAGTGGAAGCTGAATTTTTTTGACGGCCATTTTTTTAGAAGAGGAGGGGGAAGAAAATAATGATTTCCTGCTGCGGGGGGCGAAATCAGATGGTCCCTCGAGGTGTGGGTTTTGGGACCATCGCCTGTGCATGCACTACTTGGAAGAATTGGAGGGGAGGAGAAGAGAAAGAGATGAGAGAAAGTGTGCAATTCAAACAAACAAAACTAGACCTAACTTAAATGCGACTCCTAATAATAAACCTAAGACTTGGTCTATGTAGGAAATAAGTAATCAATAGTGAATACCCATTCTGTCAACAAATCTAGCCAAGTTGCTTAAGGGGAGGTTTGGGCCTAAACGTTTCCTAGGGAAAACCCCAGGTGCTTGTACAAACCCGTGCCTGGTCGTTTGACACAGCCCCTCAGCCTGAACACCAGATATAGATGACAGAATTGGTACTAACTAAAGAAAACTTAAGACCTAGATAGCAAGCCTAAGTTGATGAAGCCTTAGGGGTCAAGTTGTTACAAGTTTTAATTAGGTCTAGGATACTACAGTGCACACGGAATGTGGAGGGCATTAATTGGGTTGTTGCCCTGTTATTTCGATTTTTTGTGTGTGTGTGCAAGAATTGGAGAGTGGCTCCAATGAAAATCAAGTTGTCACACAATTTTTTTTTTGTATTTATGTCTTTTAGGATTCAATTTAATTGAATGTGTTTTAGGGTTTCTCTAGTTAAATTTTCAAACAAGTTTGAAAATCCACAATCAAAGGAAAACAAATTGTATGGGTGATTGTATATTTCCTTTAAATTTAGTCTCTAAAAAGAAAGAAAGAAACCCTAAGCCCATTGTCCCTAAGATAGAAATTTAACTACTAATGAGTTATTTTTAGGCTTTCTGAATAGATAGTGGTCCAATAAATGCAACCTACACCACTACCATGAGTAAAATCAAACAAGGATTCGAAAAAAGATTTTTTTAAGATTTTAGGAATTTGTTTGATAATTATTTTTAATTTTTAATTATACTGGTGTCAAAGTCCAGAAACGATACCTGTGGGTATTGTGGACCTTTCAGTATTACCACCGACCTCAAAAAATTTTTGTGATTTTATGTGATGTGTAAAATTTTACAAGGATTCCAGAAAGATAAATTTTACAAAAATTGGATGAGTATAAAAATTGTAAAAATTCACAGACAGTAGCAAAATAGGAAGATTAGAGGGTGTGACCCCTCTTCAATCCATGAATTTTAAAAAATTAAATAAAAATCCAATTGATCTGAAATTTGGAACAGATGTTACTAACGTAATTGGAAATCACTGTATGAAATTTTATGATTTTAGGAGGCTTTTGGTGTTAGGAATCGATTTTTCAAGTCTGGATAGAAATCTGGACCCAAAAAATAGAACACCAATACTTGTAATGGAGTGGTGCTAAAGAAGCATTCAAGCAAACAATGGATATTAAAATGCACCACTCCACTTAATCAAGTTGTTTGGGATCCTGAAAGCCAAGTTTAATATGTTTTTGGTAGTTTTAATTAATTATGTGACCAGAAAGAGGAACCAACCTGAATTTAGCGGGAAGAAAAGGAACTTTGAGCTCTCACTTCCAGATTCCCGCTTTCTTCCTACAATAGTTCCTGCACACACGAAAAAGAAGAAAGAGAAGAGGATCAGATCTACTTCAAGCAAGAGGAGAAAGAATAGCAAAGCCGTGCCTCCCTAACAACGGCGCCAAAAAGTGAGTGAAATACGCGTGATTTGTAAAAGTGGGTTTTTAACGTCATTGTAATACGCGAATCCACTTTCGCTTTTAAATTTATATCCTAGATAGGGGAAGTATCTAGGGTCATCCAAGGAGGCCAAATGTTTGCAAAATTAATCCTCTTGCTTACAAATAGAGCTCAACTTTCTTTTTGGTATTTTAAATATGTAATTTTTTTTGTTTTGAAAAGACGAGGGCAAAATGCGAATTGTAACGGAAAGTACTAACACCTACAATTGCTTAACTAAAACTTAAAAGATAGATATATCTTCTTCCTAAGCTCACTCTAGGCAAGTGGAGGCCTAGAGTAATTAGGAAGAAGAGGTGAAACAAGTGCTAGAACCAAAAGTAACAATTGCAATAACAAGCTAAAAGAAGGCAATTTAATTAACTAGAATTAGTGTTCTTTTCAAGGACAAGTAGAGGAATGCTTCTACTAGAACTAAACAAATTTGAAAGCAAATAAAGAAACACTAATCCTCTTGCAAAATTTGGTGAAGAAGGGAGTCTTCTTGCTCCAAGCCTAGCTGCTCCTTGGCTTGAAAAGAGGGCCTCCTTCTTCTCCTTCCTTGAGAGCTCCTCCAAGGTGGAAGCTACCACCTTCAATGCTCTCTCCAAGGGGTGGGCGTGCACCACCCTCAAAAGCTCCTCCAAGGTGGTGTGGACCACCTTCAAGATCTCCTCCAAAGATCTTCCTTGCCTGGCTTCTCCTTTGGCTGGCGTGACTGAAGAGAGAAGGGAAGAGGGGAAGGCACCAAGGGGACAGAATATCCCCTTAATCTTCTTCTTCTTCTTCTCTCTTGGACGTGGGCTTCTAGGTGGAATATGAGAGTGAATTTGCTAGCCAAGGATGCCTTGAATGGTGGTGGGTAGTGGTCTTTTTATAGGGTAGGATGGGGGGTTAAGGTGCCCCTTGGAATGGAGGGCTAGGATGGAAGGATGGAGGTGGTTGGTGATCCTATGGCCAAGGGTATTTGGCGCCAACCCAAGGGGTGTTAAAGGGGGTGGTTATGGTGGTGTTGGTGGCTTTTGGTGGTGTTGAGACACCACCAATTTGGCGCCAACCTAGGGTCTTCTAGAAGGGGGGTTAGGTGGATGGTGGAGATGGATTTAAGGAGAGGTGTATGGTGGAGATGAAGGGGGTTTTTCGAGGGAAAAGTGGCACCATCAAGGGGGTGGTTAGGGTGGTTTTGGCACCACTTTTAGGTGCCTTTTGGAGGTGGTGGGTAGGCTAGGTTGGTGCCAAGTAGGTTAGCTTATGTGGAGCTTAGGTGGAGCTAGTTGGGTGGAGTTGTTACGTGGGTTTTTGGGGTGGTACAAGCCAAGGAAGTTGGAGCATAGCTAAGCCAAGCTAAGCTAAGCTAAGCTAAGCGAGCTTAGCTAATGGAGGAGTAGAGGAGAAGGTGTTGGAGCTAGGGCTTGGAGAGAGGAGCTGAGGAGGAGAAGTCTGGAGCTGAAACTGGAGCTGGTTGAGGTGAGCTAGGTCTTGTGCTTCCAGGGAGGATCTAGCTGGTTGAGGCAGCTAAGGTAGCTTAGCTCAACTGAGTTGAGCTAAGCTGAGTCTCTGGGAGCTGGACTTGAGCTTCCTGAGCTGGGATGAGTTCTTCTTCAGCTGGCTGGAGTTGAGTGGAGCTAGATGTAGCTGGATCTGAGCTGGGGTGAACTCCTGTCAACTTAGCTGAGCTAGCTAGACCTCCCTGTGGACTAGTGGGAGCTGAGATGAGCTAGACTTAGCTAAGTTGAGCTAGATCTGAGCTGACTTGAGCTAGGGTGATCTAAGATGAACTCTCTTGAGCTGCCATTCAGCTAAGATTAGCTTAATGGAGTTGGGATGAGCTAACCCTAGTTCAAGTGAGCTAGGTTCCAGCTGTGGTGAGGTGGATCAAGCTAAGTTCCATCTAGTCTGAGCTTCTCCTTCACCATTTGCCTTCTTTAGTGCTAGGGTTTTAGGGATCTGTATATCTGTTCATCCCTGAACCTTACAAAAACATATCAAAATGACAATAAAAAATGCAATGCATGCCTAACCTATTTTATGCCTAAATGCAGCCCAAAAACCCATTTGCGGAGTAAAATCCTAAGAGCTAGGTTTGTTTTAATGCATAAGAATGATGATAAACTGGCGTTTATCACTGACCCGAAGGTCTGGGCCAGATGCCTGAGTTGTTTGATATGCTGGAAAGGATCTTCAGAATTACGCCCATGGAATTTGGGAATGGCATGAATCATGTTAGGCTTGAAGTCAGTGTCAGGACCTCCAACGGGGATTTGTACTCGAGGTTCGATTGCCACCGTAGCGAGATTGTAATGATCTCGCATCATTGGACACTACGATGGGTTCACAAAGGCTTGGAATAGATCATTGAGGTGCTGAAGCTGATTTTCAAAATTATTTTCTTCTACGAGTTGTGCCATGATGATGGATGAAGGAGAATTAGGTTCAGATGAATTGGAAGAGATATCTATAGGATTGGGTTGTTGCACAAATAAAGAGGTCAAGCCTTGGACTCGACGTGAATGAGTGACTAAAGGAGGCCTCAAGGATGGTCTTAGAGACCTCGTCCCGAACATGCACCGATGGAGTAGATGAGAGGTAGAATGTGATGGACCCAATCAAGACACCCAAAAATTTTGGATGACTATAGAGGTTCGGGGTGGATGATACCCCTTAGTCAGAAAGTCGTCCACCTGAGAATTACCTGGGCAGCCTGAGAGGGAGAGTCCCACAAAGAACCCTACACAGTAGAGTGCCCCCACGGGTTACAGGGTTTCCCCCACCCGACCTCTCTTGTCACTGATGTTCCAGGTAGACTAGAATGGGGACTTGACCTCTTAAGTCTACCAGTTTTAATTAAGAGCAAGGGTGCTTTACAATTTCACTTGAACTTTAAGATGTGTTGAGTGCAAAAGTGACCTAATTTGATGATTGGTTGACCCAAACAATGTGGGTCAACCTGTATTGTCCTTTTGAGAATCTTAGGTCCCTTTTTTGGTGTTCAAATGACTTTGAGAGCCTGATTTTAGGGTTTTGCTTGAATAGATCAGTTCAATCAAGGCTAGGCACACATTGTTTGGAAGGATGATTTCTTGATTAAGCAAGTGTGTCTCTAAAAACCTTAAACTGGAATCCTTAATTATCTCTAATTTGGTCCAATTTATTGTGTCTAAATGTGGTACCTAGGGCTCAAACAAGAATGTGATAGCCCTAGATACCTTAAGTTTTAACTGGGTGCACAAATCAGGATTTGTTGTCTAAATAAAATGTATCAAATCAGGCAACTTAATGAATTATCTACGGATAGAATGTAAGTAGCCCTAATTGATTTTTTTTTTTAACCTTTTCATAATGAGGGGATTAAGAGAGAGAGTGGTTAAAACTTACCTGCCCCTGGCGTATTTACTGTGCGGCTGATCTTCCTTCAATGTATCACTCCTGAAACAACCACAACAAAAGAGATATAGCAAGTTAGAATCTGAATCAGGAATTGCAATCAAGAGTTCTAAATTGCCCGTTGCTCCTCGGCAACGGCGCCAAAATGCTTCGCGCTAAATTGGTGTTTTAAAATTATTTCGTTGCAGTATAGCCAAAATAGTGCTCAAACAAATAAATTTTATTACTTGAAAAGGTTCCGAGGTCGAACACAGGGAGCAATATGGAATTTAAAGCTCAAGATCACAATTTAAATCAAGAATAAATATTGCAATAAGAGTAATGTCAGAATTAATATGCAAAAAGAATGGAGTAAAATGGTGATTTAAATCACCAACTACTTCTTACAAATAACACTAAAATCAATGCTTAAATATATGCAATTAAAGTAGCAATATAGGGTGATTTTTCTTTTCTTCTTCTTCTTCTCTTCTTTGTTGTGTGGCTGCTTCTCTTTTCTTCTTTCTTCCTCTGCTACTACAGGTCCTCTCCTTCTTCTTCTCTGTTCAGCCTCTTCACATAGGGGGCTTCTTGAATTGGCTATATGTCAGCCAATACTCCCCGCAGCAAAACCCTCCCCCACCCACGTGCGCTATCTCTCTCTCTCTCTGGGTCATGCTCTCCCAGAGCCTTCCACAGTACCGGGTAATCAGGTTCGGACCTAAAGTGCAATTGGGACCAGGGCTACCGACGTGGGTGGTAGCCGAGGTGTAGGTTTTAGGCGAGTGGGTGTACTAGGTTCGTGGGGTCATAGTTGCGGATGAGGTGCTTGAGGCATGCGTGTGGGGACCTCACCCCCTATGCGTGCTGAGGCGATAAACCTATAGCAAAAATTCAATTTATGCGCTGGCAGGCGTTCTTCCACGAACGATGTGGGACTAAATGTGCCTCCTTTGCGTGTGCCTGCAACTGTTTCCTTCACTCAATTCACAGGTAAGGAGCGGTCAAAGGCTCCAATTGACCACACGAGGATGCAATTGGAGGTAGTCCGCTGTCTGGAGTCAAAGTCCTGGAACTGTAGGCCTAGTTAGAGCTTTAAGCAAGCTCACGGCTACTGCGTCAGTGGCAAAGGAGGCAGGAACACCTGAAACCAAGTAAACAGCCTCGCGGCCCAATTAAACTTGCTTAAGACCTTCTCTGGACCACGGTGAGTGCAACGGTGGAGGTTGAGTGGTGTTGTGAGCTTCGTGCGTGCATGGCAGAGTCGGACTATGTGCATGAGAGTGGGTGTGTTCAGTAGGGCGTTGGATAGACTAGTAGCCTCATATACCAGAGGGCTTTTGCTCTCTGGGACACGGCGGAGGTGTAGGGATGAACGAAGGCTAGATTGGTGGAGCATAGTGGCCATGCGAGCTCGCTGGGGGTATGCCGGTGAGGTGGAAGACTGAGGACGGTGGGGCGAGTTGGCGGTCAAACCAGAGTGGTGAGTGTCTGAAAATGAAGAGTGGAAGATGAGGAGTTTTTTAGGAGAGGAGGCAGAAGAAGGGGAGCAGAGTTGGTGCCGGTTGAGGCATGGATGGCACAGGAGATGAAGCTACTCTACTAAGAGGTGGACGGCGAGGATGAAGGAGGTAGGGGTGCCAGCGAGTGCTGCTCGATGCGAAAGAAGGCAAGGAGGAAGAGTCTGCCGCTGGTATTGCGGCCAGATGATGAGGTGAGGCAAGGAGAGTCACCGAAGCTTGAAGAGGAATTCGGTCGAAGGAGGGAAGAAAATTGGGGGTTTCTCTGGTCGAATTCAAGCTTGCAAGGATCGGGCAGGCCTTGGGAGTCTTTATATAGGTATCAGGGGTCAATTAGAGCTTGGAAGACAAGCGTTCAAGCTTGGAAGGTCGTCGGAGTTGGAAACCCAAATTTCTCATGCATTCGCATGAGAAATTGGGAAAGATTTGAAGCACAAGAATCGGTCTGATTGAAAGAGGATTTCAAGAGGAATCTCCGGTTCATCTTTAAGGAGGTTTCATCAATCAATCAAGGAGAAATCCTTGATTGATTATCACTGGAGTTGTAGGATTAGGAGTTCTGTGCAGTGGGGACCCTTTTGTGAGAATGATGACAAAGTTAGGGGCCTATTTTAAAAGTTTTTGAAAGTTAAGGGTAGAGATGTAATTAGACAGGACCAATTTGCAAACTAGGTCAAGACAAACTCATCTTGGATCCAAATTTAGGTACAAACCTAATTTGGACCTAAGGAATCCAATGGTGAAGTTTGATTTTGGTTTTGACCATGTTTGACTAGGTAATTTACGCAAAAACCCAAATTAGGGCAAATGTCTTTCTGTGACTCTATTCTAGGTCAAAATGGGTTCTAATGGTCAAATTGAAGGTTCAAAATCCTATAGAATATTTTTATATGAATTTTAAAGGGTTTATTGAATTTTATCCTGATCAGAACCTCAGTTAATTAAGTAGGTCTATTTTTAGGATTTCAAAAGTCATTTAATTCTCAGAACATGCGAAATCTCTTTTCTGTCTGTCTTAACCCACTTATTAGACTTTTAGGACCATTTGACCTTCATTCAACCCCTGAGAAAATCCATGGTTGTACTGCATTCTTGATAAGCTGGTAAAAGTGCAATTTTAACCCAAATTTCTTATTTTTCCCTTAGAATGATTATGCAGTGACTTGTGATTCTCTAGCTGTTATGTAGGAGTATTTACTGACTTAATTGGATCAAAATGATCTAGTTATGGCTCATGATGGTGTTCCCATAAGCATGGTGTTAGTTGAGCTTCTAATGATTATATTGTGTTCCTCAAATTAGCTAGCACCCTATCGTGGATCTGGTCCACCTGAACCGACTAGTTCGATTCAGGTTTGGGTGGATTTAGGTTAAATCTATGGGAGTCAAGATGTTGAGGTTCTTGGGTTCCTCCCTGAGAGTAGGTCATCTCAGGTTGTTCAAAGAATGGTGGTGACCTATATTCAGTGGAATACTAGGGAGGGTAGGTGTTATAATCATCATATCCTTCCTGGTTGTAGATTGGGTTGGTTTAATCATCAAAGGATCGAGATCTATAATCATTGTAGCTCTGGGAAGGAAAGTAATCATAGTCTTCTTATCTAGGGTTAGGCCCTGGACATTGAGGTCCGAATTCATATCCCTAATCAAAGTTATCCTGGCTAGTGGATGGATAATTACAAATCAAATCGAGATAGTAATAATCTTAGGGATGAGTGGTGGTAGGAGGGTAGGATTGGAAATGTGTGAAAGGTGTGGAAGGATACATGATAGAATAGGAGGGAAATCAGAAGAAAGAAAGGAGCCCTGCAACACAATCAACCATGCCTGTCCTTATGTGGGTAGCCTAATGATCTACAGACTCCCAGGACCCATCTTCAGATTGTAAATAATTTGGTCTACTTTTATCCTGTCAATACAACTAGTTAGAATGAGGGACTCGGGATAAGGTTCTTCCTTTAGCTTATGCCTCCAGTTCCTAGTGCAACCCCTAGCCGTAGTCGTTTGATGCTACTCCCCTAACCAGACATCAGATGGATTAGCAAAAGCAGATTAATCGAAGAAAATCTCAGTCTAAGCCCCGAAGAGCAAATCAATCCTTAAGGCCAACGTCTACTCAATTTTAATTAGGCTTGGGATGATGGTGCTCTTGGGATGTGATGGGCCCTTTAGATGGGTTGTGCCCTTAATGATCAGTTGAAATATGTGCACGTGCACAACCAGGGTTTGCAAACAAGGTTATTTGATGATGTGTCTTTTAGGGTTTAACCTTGTTTAGTAGCTTTTAGGGTTTAATTCTTAGGTTGGTTCAATCAAGGTTTAGTGGAACACACCAAGTTTTGAATGCATGGGTGATGATATGTTCCTTTACAATTCAAAAATAATGTGGAGTGCCTGGTTCAGCCCTAAGAATTGACCCTAAGTGGAAAGCTACTTGATGGATCGATTTTAGATTGAGTGGTGCAACCCAAATAGTTCAAGCAATTGGCCTATTACACCACTTGATTAAGGCACACATAAAGTCAATTAGATTTCTACTCACTTATTTCTATGCTAAGTTACGTGTACCGGGTCCACAGGTTAGATCTTAGTTAAGTGGTAGAATTGATGTGATTGTGCACCATATGGTGAGAAGTTGTGGGTGTTAAGTGTGTAGCTTTCAGAAAATCCCATAAGAGAAGAGTATATTTTTTTTTCTTTTTTTTTTTGATATATATGTGGGGGTGAGATGAGTGGAGGTGGCAAACAAACAACCAAATCTATCCTAGGGTTTATAAAAAGCACCTAAGTTGATTTCAGTTTGAGTTATTAGTGTGGTGAAATGAACTAGTGGGTGGGGGTGGTGTGTGGGACACTTACAAAGCACTCTACTCGTACTTTACTCTGGCCTACCGCACTTGGATATCCATGCAAGGGTACCTGCAAGACAGTAGATCAAAGACAAGCGGGTTAGTGCTATGTAAATGCAAAGAACTATAGAAAATAATAAAGTAAATTCCGTTGCCTCCTCGGCAACGATGCCAAAATGATCGCATGGGTTTCGCATGGTTGAAATCGGGGTTATGAGTAACCTATTGTCACAGTTGCAAAACTCGTAATCAAATATAATTTATACTGAAACTCCAAGGGAGTCCTAGGTCGAACATAGGGAGGCAAAGTTTACTTTGTATGAAACCGCGCTTTGATTTGTTTCTTTTTGGTGTTTTAGGGTTTTGTATTTTTTTTTTTTTGAAATAAAATGACAATCAATCATAAGAGAGAGATAGAATTGAATCTGATATATTGCATGAATGTCAATTATAATAATATAGAAAACATAAAAAGAGAGGGAGGTGAGAAGAAATCTCCAAAAGCTGTTGTTCGGCGAGACGATAGCGCCTGGCGGAAGCTTGAATGAAGGAGTTGGGAAGCAAGTCGACGGAGGTGAGAAGTGGGACGACGTCGGGTAGAGGGAAACTTCAACGCAGCTCCAGAATGGAGGAGAGAAGGTGGGGTGATCTGCTACCGGAATGGAGGTGGGAGGACGGCTCCAAGGCAACCTATGAATGGGGATGGGAGGTTGGAGGAGTATTTGGTGGGGTAGAGGTTCGCTATACTAATAGGCGCCTTGGGAGCTTGAGAGCAAACTCTAACAGAGCGTTGGTAGGCTTGCTAGAGCTTAGGAGTAGGTGGGAGTAGAGTAGGTAGAGATGGCTTGGAAGGGAGTGGGTATAGGTCCTTTTATAGTGGAGGAGAAGAGGCTAGAATAGGCATGGGACCATTAGTGACCTCCGAGTCATCGCTGTAAGTGTCGCTGTAGGCAGCTCATGCCCGCTCAT
The DNA here is from genome assembly GCA_037157565.1 of Thalassia testudinum. Lineage (NCBI taxonomy): Eukaryota > Viridiplantae > Streptophyta > Magnoliopsida > Alismatales > Hydrocharitaceae > Thalassia > Thalassia testudinum. The sequence goes on from JAZHRO010000080.1 coordinate 6,008,150, forward strand.
GCCCACAGCTGCCCTTGCTGGCATGCGAATAATTAGCGATGGCAGTAAGCATCGTTGTAGGTCAAACTCAGGCATCACTATAGCCTGGCGCCAATCGAGCACGCGCCAACCTACAGCTGGCCTACACATCACGCGCCCTTGGTAGCACGCGCGCGCTCGTGTGTTGGCGCTACGCTGGCTGTGCGCAAGACTGTGCGTGTGCGTGCTTGCACTGGCTGTGCGCCCAATTTTTGATTTGGGGCATCCGTAGGTCTCGAACCCGACCCCCCTTAATCCGCAGAGAGCTCTCAGCCACTACACTGGGCTCTCCCTTGAGTCGCGAAGAGGCGAGAGTTGCGGAGGCTTCTCAGCCATTGGATCAAGATCCAACGACTGGGAATGAAGGTCGTGGATGATGCTTGTCGGTGTTGGGCAGCCTGGATGGCGCTACATGGAACCATCTGGGCTGTCCATTCTTCTTTCTATTGCAAGGGGTGCCACGATGCTCAGATCGTGACTTAGTAGGCGATTGTTTAGAAGTCTTCATGGATGACTTCTCGGTCTTCGGGAGCACATTTGATGCATGTCTAGACCACCTGACCAAGGTCCTGCAAAGATGCATTAATGTGAATCTGGTACTTTCCTGGGAGAAATCTCATTTCATGGTAACTGAAGGACTTGTATTAGGTCACCTTATTTCTGAGAGAGGAATTGAGGTTGACCGCGGGAAGGTAAAGTTGATTTCTGATTTACCACTACCTTCGTCGGTTAAGCAAATTCGATCTTTCCTCGGGCATGTTGGTTTTTATCGCCGCTTTATAGCGGATTTCTCGAAAATAGCCCGACCTCTCACTACTCTCCTCTCTAAAGATGTAGACTTCCAGATCTCTGACGATTGTGTTCGTGCCTATACGACACTTCGTGATCTGATTACCAAGGCACCCATACTGCAACCCCCGAATTGGTCTCACCCTTTTGAGATCATGTGTGATGCCTCTAATTATGCAGTAGGAGCTGTCCTTGGTCAAAAATTGGACGGGAAACCCACAGTCATCTATTACGCTAGCAAGACCTTAGATGAAGCTCAGAGGAATTACACCGTCACGGAAAAGGAATTGCTAGCTGTAGTATATGCACTGGAAAAATTCAGACCTTATCTTTTAGGTTCCCACATCATAGTCTACACTGACCACACGGCAGTTCGATATCTTCTCGCCAAGAAGGACGCGAAATCTCGTCTGATTAGATGGATCCTACTTTTACAGGAATTTGATTTAGAGATTCGTGATAAGGCTGGAAAGCAGAATGTGGTAGCTGACCACTTATCCCACCTTCCTTCTGAAGCGATTTCTCCTTCTTTACCCATCTCTGACCACTTCCCTGACGAGCAATTGCTGGTCATTCATTCTGATCTTCCCTGGTATGCTGACATTGTCAACTACCTGGCTTCTGGACTCATCCCCACTAATTGGGTCCGACATCAAAAAGACAGACTTAGATCCGAGGCCAAGCACTATTACTGGGAAGAACCTTGGCTTTTCAAGCATTGTAAAGACCAGATCTTTAGGAAGTGAGTCCCTGATAAGGAGATTAGAAGCGTCTTATCATTCTGCCACGACCAGGCGTGCGGCGGTCACTTCTCTGGCAAAAAGACCGCTGCAAAGATTTTGCAGAGTGGTTTCTATTGGCCCACAATCTTCAAGGATGCACATGAATATAGCAGGGCATGTTCACGCTGTCAGTCTCTCGGTAGTATTGGCCGCCGAGACATGATGCCCTTGAATCCGATCATGGTGTGCGAAATCTTTGACATTTGGGGCATTGACTTCATGGGACCTTTTCCTAAATCTTATGGCTTCGAGTACATATTGTTGGCAGTTGAGTATGTTTCAAAATGGATTGAAGCCATCCCCTCAAGGACTAATGATCATAGAGTTGTGACACAATTTGTTCAAGATTTCATCTTCTCTAGATTCAGGGTACCTAAAGCCATCATTAGTGATGGAGGGTCTCATTTTAGAAACACACATTTTCAGTCCCTACTTCAAAAGTATGGGGTGTCACATAGGATTGCTACATCTTATCACCCTCAAACCAATGGACTTGCTGAATTATCTAATCGGGAGATCAAAAAGATTTTACAGACTACCATCCGACCTGATAGAAAGGATTGGTCTTCCCGCCTTTCTGATGCGTTGTGGGCATATAGGACAGCCCACAAAACCCCTTTAGGCATGTCTCCTTTTAGACTTGTGTATGGGAAACACTGTCATCTTCCTGTAGAATTAGAGCACAAAGCCTATTGGGCCATCAGAAAGTGTAACTTAGACTTAGAGAAGGCCGGTGATCTTAGGAAATTATAAATGTCTGAGCTCGATGAATTAAGGAATGAATCTTATGAAAGCTCAAGGATGTATAAGGACAAACTTAAGGCCTTCCATGACCGTCACATTCTTAGGAAATCTTTTCACCCTGGTAAAAAAGTCCTTCTCTTCGACTCTAGACTGAAACTCTTTCCTGGGAAAGTTAAGATCAAAATGGATTGGACCTTTCAAAATCTTGAGATTATTTGATAATGGAGCCGTTGAGATCACTGAACTTGACAAATCTGAACCTTTTATTGTTAATGGACAAAGACTGAAACCTTTCATTGAGCCGCATGATCTCAGACTTGTCAATTCCACCATTTCGCTCCTACATTTTGAGCTACCAACTAAGTTTTCGCCTAGCTGAAGGCGTTAAACTTAGCAAACACCTACCCTTGTATATAGCTGTTTTACACCTTTCTTACTCTTGCCTTTATTTGCGCATAGTGTCTACCCTTGCATTCTGAGCATACATTCATTGACACACATGTCATGCATTTCACTTCCTAGCCCGACTATTCACTCTGATCCTAGATCAGACTTAAAATCGTCCGCACAAAGATTTTATCTCCTCATTTCGACTTCCTTCCATCACCCAGTCTAGGATAGTGAAAAGCAGAGCATGCATTTGCATCCACCCTTTCATTCAATGAGGACATTGAAACATTTAAGCATGGGGGGGTGTAAATGGTAAACCATTTAAACCAAAATGCAATTGTAGACACAACTATAGTACATATAGTATTATCAAAAAATTATATACTTCAAAAAAAAAAAATTGAAAAATTTTGAAAAATTTTTGAAAAAATTACAAAGCTAAAAATACAAAAAAATAATAAATCAAAAAATTCCAAAAATACAATAAGGGACATGTACTTCATTATCAAAGGAGGACATTTATTTCAAGAGGGGAGGGAGAGAAAGAAAAAGAAAAAGAAAGAAAAGATAAGTGATCTCATAGCTGAAAAAAAAAAAAAAAATAATAATAATAGAATAAGTGTCTATGGACATTCAACCGTTACTGGTTTGACCTGCCGGGCCATAGAAGCTTGGTACAAGCTTAGGCTTAATACACTTCGAGCCTTGACAAGATAGACCACAGTCTCTCCTAACTTTAGGATAATTCTTGTACCTGAGTCACCAGTACAGGATTCGTTGGTTTGCTTTGACTTAGGAGTCTAAGTAACCTTGGCTTACACTACACAGTGTCAGGAAAGACCACTTGAACCTAAACCTCAACCCTTGTGTTCATTAGGGAAGGTGGAGTCCTTACCTGTGCGTGCAGGTAGACTCTTTGTCCTAATCTTTAGTTTTGTGTCTAGGAGAAGCTCTTTCAACAAAAGAAATCCACCCACCAAATACAGTGCGCTCTACCAAATAAGTTCCGGAGACATACTGTTAAAAAAAAAAAAAAAAAAAAGTCAAGTATGTTATCCAAAAAGTCTGAAAAACTACTCTTCCACCAAAAATGTTTTCAGGGTTCAAAACAAATACCCTGTTTAAAAAAAAAAAAAAAAAAAAATCTTCTCTGAGCCACAAATACAATAAGGGTTGTGATTGAATACCATCAATTTTTGAGAGTCATCCGAAAACATGAGCTGAAGTTAGGACCAACCTGGACTTAAAAAGAAGTGAAACCCCAGGATTGAGCCTTAGAATTCACCTGGTTAGTCCTGACTTATCACAAAGCACAGCCATAACTTCATAGCATTCTGAGTCTCTGTAAAACCCTATGAGTCCTGGAATTCGACTTAAGGTTTAAATATCAAGAGTCCTTGTTGGTTGAGAGATGGTCTATGTCATTTAAGCCTCGAGTTCTGGTAGGTTATCCTCAGTAACAAGGTTCTCACAATGTCCAAAAACACAGTTGATATTGGAAAATTTTTCAGCTTAAAGATCATCACTTACAAAAAAAAAAAAATTTGAAAGAAGAAAAAGATATCTCTACACACTTACCTTGCTGATACTTAAATTTCCTTACACTTCAATAGATTGTTTGCTAAGGGACTAGCAAAACGTAAGCATGGGGGTATGATGAGTGGCTACTCATCATAGCTAAAAGGCCGAAATTAAGCTAGACACTAAGCAAAACAATATCAAATTAACACATAAAAAGGGTTAAGTGTGGGAATTAAAGAAAAGACCTAAAACTTTTAATGTGTGTTAAAACCTCCTAATTAGGTCACAAAAATGAGATATTCTGAAAACTAAAGAACAAATGATGATCCATGCATCAATTGAACACATAAACAAGTTTGAAAAGATAAATCAGAAGTAAAATCAATGTCTAAAATGTTCAATTAAGCACATGTAAAAATTTGAAAGCAATTGGACATCATTTAGGCTTAGAAATAAATAGATTACAATTAGGTCCTTCATGCATTACATTTCTACCCTTCAAAACTCCTTCTTGGACCTTTTTGCAAGCCGCAGGGACCCTTCTGTATGACTGCAAGGCCCTTCCAGTTATAGTTCTTTTCACTTTTGGACCTGCACGCTATTCTTCTACCCCTTCGTTCAAGGGTCTTCCTGCAAGTTTTCCCTCATTTCAGAGAGAAGCCTGTGTTCTTCACGCACACTGTAGCACGCGAAGAACACAGCCATTCTCGATCGTCCATCGCACTTTTGATCTCGATCTGCGGCTGGATTCTATTGGAACCTTCGCGTGATTCGGTGCGTGCATTCACCTCTCTTCCCAGATCACATCTGACGATCAGATTTCCCTCTCGACTCGCCCCGCGCTCTACTCATCTCATCCTCACCGCCGGCCTAATTTTGATTAACCTCACCCTTGCGGTGATTCCAGTCACTGAGCTACTATTTAAGCACCTCAGTGGTGTCGTGCGTAAAGGGATCGCTCCCTCCTACATCTCTTAGCGATCAGTTCGTCCACTCCAGTCTCTCCTCCTCATCTAGACCCTGATTTCACAGCCACCGGCTGTGGAATTATCGCCTGCTCTCGACCCTCCTCGTCGCTAAGGACCTCGTAGCACCTGAGGACGACCCTGGAGTCTCACTAGCAGACTCTTCCCTCCGCTGGAGTCACCCTCCTCCTTTCTTCCTCCTTAGCCGCCGGCTAAGGACCCATAGGTCCCATTCTTCCTTTTAGTTTAGGTTTTTAATTCTGCACAAGTAGTGTTAGATTTAGTTTGCAGTAGTTTAGAATAGATTTAGTTTTAATTGTTAGTGTTTAATGTTAGCTGTAGTTAGATTAGTCTTAGGAGTAGAATTAGTATTAGATCCCCTCCCTCACCTCCTCTGATCAGTCCAGATCAGAGGGGAAGAATCATCTGTTCATTGTTCAATTTATCTCCCTCTTCATGTTTTGTTTTTCCATCATCCAAATTCTGATTCTTGTTTTTTCCTTTTTAACGACGAATTTTTCATCAATCACCCACACATCCTGACCCAATTTCAGATCTGATGGCGCACTGCCTCAGATCTGAAAGTGGCGTCACAAGCACCATTTGGGGCTTCTCACTCACTCCATTTGTTTCACAAAAGCCCCTCTGTTTTAAATGGATTGCCTCAGTTTGTCAGAGCACTTTTGATTTGGATTTTAAAGGATTTTTACTCTCTGAAATGTTTTGACAGATCTGACAAATTGAAGGGATTTTTGGTTTTCATTGTGGGCAAGGACTCTGAGAAGTTCTCTGGTGACAGAGAACCAATCAGAAGAGCCTTTCATGATTCTGAGTATACTTTGTTTTGAATGCATTCGCTAGCTTCCATTAAATTTCCTTAATGCATTCTTAGTCTCTTTTTGCTATTTCAGAACTGCCATGCACTATTTGTGTTGATGATCATTTCTGTATGGTGATTCTCTAACCTAAGGAGTTTTCCATACTCCTTAAGGTTGCAAGAAACTGGGATTGTGTTTCTTTGGTTTTAATTGATTGAGCTAAGTCTTCCTTCATGCTGTCTATGGCATTAGGAAGGCTAACTCAATGCCATTTGAGTTTTGATCTGAAAGGATGCTTCTGATAGGGTTTTTCATAATGAGTGTTTGAGCTGAATTTACATGATATTTTCGTGAGATTTAAACCCCTTTCAGATTTGGATTTCAACTCTGTAAATTGTAGTTTGTTTTGAATTTTATCTTACTCCCAGTTACACAGCAATATGCTGCATCTAGCAGCTACATTCCCCTCTTCTCTAAATTTCCCTCTTCTCTGTAGAATACTTCCCCCCCTCTTCAAGTGGACTAACTGCAGCAGCAGTTAGCCACTTGATAGTGGCTTAAGCCACTGCCACTGTAAACTACACATACTAAATACATTCTTCTTCTCTCCATCTCTTCTGACAGTAGCTGTGGCTGCTGTCTTAATTGAACACTAACACTCAATCAACTCTAATTCCCTAACTTTATACAAAAGCCTAATGACATAGACTTATTTTAAAACTGTAAATATACCTATTCATAATATTATAACTATAGCATATTAGTTAGATACATAGTTATACTGTAAATATGTATAAAACATGTACAGAAATTCATATACATATGTAATCTATGTAAAAATATGTATATATACTAATCTATTATGTATGTATTTACTGATTTATGTATATATGTATGTACAAATTTATATTTACTTATTTAGTAGCTAAGTTAATAAGTTAGAGCAATAATCAAGTAAATAAATCTATAAACTTGGGAATATATATATATATTAAGTAATTTAAGTTAGTCAAAGTATAATTATACCTAGTATAACTTACTGTAACTTAGTTTTAATTTTAAACACCCAGAACTGCTATTTTAGCCTAAATAAAACATAAATAAATTCGTAAAAATACAATAAAAATATGTATTAAATATTTAAGTATGTAAATTAAAACTGTTTAAGGTCAATTAGACCATTTACTAATTATTTTATAAGTAATTAACCATTTAATCACCTAAATCAACCTGTATAATCAGCCTAGTTTAGCGAATTTATTTGTATAGTAAATATATTTAAAATTCAAAATTAATTAATCAATTATGTAGTATTACGTAAATATTTTATTTACCATATTTTATTTTATTTTTTTTAATAATTTATGGCCCCCAAATCGAGGGCCAAAAACGCGCACAGACGCAGCTGCGTCTGATTTCCAGCGCACGATGTGGCGCTGGAATAGCGCCACATCGTGTGCTGCAAACCAAACGCAGCCATATAAATACAATTTATGCTATACCTTAATCAGTCGTCATGGCGCCGGGCGCCCGAAACACCGCCTGTTATGTCTGGTCCGATTACCCGATGTGTACTGAACTTCGATATGTCTGTGGGGCCGGGGGCCCGAGCGTGTGCGAGCTTTAGGCCGTTGGGCTGAGGCCCTGCGCTGATACGAAACCGTAATTTAGGCACCTAATCTGAGATTAGGGCGCGCTTAGTAGAGGTCTGGTCCCACCCATAGGGTGCTGTGTATCCCTCGAAAAGCGCGCCCGCTAATTAAGCACATTTTACACTAAGGACTCTCCACCGCAGCCTCTGAAATACCACACAGAAGAAATTGAAAGGGACGACTTAAGAGAAGGAACACACGAGATAACAAGAACAGAAAAGACTTACTGTACATACAGCAGTAGAATAAGTAATATACATACGTATAAGTAAACCCACATAATTACTAATAGAATAAAACGACACTATAAACGTCGCTAAAGACCTCAGTTTGCTTCTTTAGGTTGTATATAGTGTTTTCTGAGATTTAGCGACGTTTATATCTGTCACTAAAACTGATATATATGTCACTATAAATAAAAGACTAGTAAGTTAAGTTGTTACACTATGGTATCCTAATGTAGTATGAACTAACATATTAGTGTTAATAGTATAACTTGTAAATACATAGTTTAGAGTATAATAATAGATTGTTTGATGCTTGTTCATAGTTAGTATTTTTGCAAGCACTTCTTAGTAACTAGGTAAATAAAACATTCATTCATTCTTTAAGTGTAAAGTTTCTTTTTGAATAAGAAGATAATTTTGGAGATAATCAAAGAGTGACCGAATTAAATTCAATAAATTGCCTCCCAGTGAACGACCTGGAACAAAACCAGTAAAAATTAGATAAATAAGAAAATGATAATAATGGTTGTAATGACTGGTACTCACCCATACTCACCACTATACGACATCCTTAAGGTTATATTATACACCCTATACTACAACGACATGATCAACAATTATCACCAACAACAATTTACCAACATCATTATTTTGGTGCCGTTGCCGGGGAGCATCGGTGTCAACAATTTACCAACACCATTATTTTGGCGCCGTTGCCGGGGAGGCAACGCTCTTTGCACCAAAATTTTCTTTTTATTCTTTTGTATATAGAAATTCTTTATTTCATTCATTCATTCATTATAATTGCTTTTATTTTCCATTGAATTAATTGTGTATACATTCTTTTAGTCATTTACTAATCATTTGTTTTTCCACAGCACTTGAGGAGGAGTGTCGTCTTCCTGGTGGAGTTTTGCCTCGAAGTAGCTGTAGGATTTTAGTATTAGTTTTAGTGTAGATAGTTTTAGGTTTATTAATTAGGAACAATTGTTAGTCATAAGTTGTGAGAGCTTGTTCTCACACAATTTTTGTAATAATTCTGGACTGTCTGGACTTTATTTCTTTATCTTCTTAATTTCTTTCCTTACTTTTGAATTGCATATAAAAATATTTTTCAAAAAAAAAAAAAATCAAAAAAAAATCAAAAAGATCTCATACTTATCTAGCAGCAGCATAACCTTAGGCATCCATTTTTAAGATTGCATTTCATTCCTGCTAGATTTTAATTCAAGTCAAATCTGCATTAGAAGATTGCTGGAGTCAGGTACGCATTTCTTACCTAACTCTAACTCCTGTCATATTTGCATTTGACTTAAAGTTAAGAAGACCACTACTTGTTCTGAATTTATTAAAAAGTGAAACGAGCAGCATAGAAAACACATTTTAATCACTTCAATCAAATCAAAAAGGAGATAGCAAAATTGGGTGAAACCATGTTTGAGATTTTAATCGCCTTGTGCTGAATGTTATCGTGCACATAGCACGATCACTTAAGGCCACAATACACGGGTTTCTACCTCATCTTTCTGCAACCACAGGATCTGGATTCGCACGCTCAGTCTTATCCAGATTCCCAGTGGATTTTAGAGGTCTGCACTTCGCTAGGTTTATCTTAGGATACGTACAATTGTTTGAAACAATTGTTTGCGTATAACATACTTTGCGTAGCAGCCTCTTGGAAAAATTTTCTCTGATTCATTTCGATTGATTGGTCTTCTTGAATTGAGATTTTATTGGGATTCTTCTGTTTTATTGTGAACGTTAAAAATTTTTTCCCATTGAGTTGGATCGAATTAGAGTAAACGGGATTTCAAAAAACCAACTCAATGGAAGGTAGGAGATCCCAAAACCCAGAACTTGTACTCCCCTTGGGTACTGCTACCCAAGCTACTGCATCATCTTCTTTGCCTTCCACTTCTAATCCCTTACCTCCTGAGTCTCAAAATACTTTTCACAATCCCCCTCGCCAAGAGGATGATCTTGATTCTTCACACTTTGAGGATTTTGAAGAACTTCCTCCAGACTTAGTTGCACATCCTCTACCACAGCAACCACCTATCCCTAGGTTCCAACCTCCACCTTATCCTAATCATCCTAATCCACCCCCGGAGAGAGGACCTATGCCTCATCTTCAGCACCTTTTCGATACACAACTACAAATGAATACCTTAACCCAACAGGTGCAACAGCTTGCTCAAGCTGTAAATCTATTAGCTAACCCCCAACCACAACCACTTCAACCTAGAAATCCTCAGGAACCACCCCAACCCCGTAGACCTCAACTACGAGATTATTATAATCCCGCAGTTGCCCAACCAATGCCTGTGGTACGTTATCCCAATGGGGGTCGTGCTGCTGAACTGAAGCCGAACATTATAGCACTCATTCCTCACTTCCATGGACTTGCTTCTGAGGACCCTTTTCAGCATTTAGAGGAGCTGAAGAATCTTGCCCAAACTTTGGGTCCGCAAGGACATGATCAGCACACGCTTTTGATGAAAATGTTCTCCTTTTCATTAAAAGATAAGGCAACCTTTTGGTTTAGAACACTTGCACGGACTACACCTATAGATTCCTGGGCTTCTTTAGAACATGAGTTCTTAAAGAAGTACTTTCCTGTAGGCCACACTAATGCCTTAAGGCGTGCCATCACCACCTTCACCCAGAATTCAGGAGAACCTATGCACGAGGCTTGGGAGAGATTCCATGAGCTTTTGAGAAAATGTCCCCACCATGGTGTCCCACGCTGGCAACAGGTCCAGATCTTCTACCATGGGCTCCATGATGACACACGGAATTTTGTAGATGCCGCTTGTGGAGGCAATTTCCTGTGTCGGGACGAGGACTCAGCCTTTGAGCTCTTTGAAGGCATGGCCGAAAACTCTATTAATAATGCTTCAATGAGCGTGTTTAATAGAAAGTCCTCACATTCCCACTCACACACGGGGGTACATGAAGCCCAATCCAGTAGCAAAGACTTAGAGATAGTGGCTAGTCAACTGGATAAAGTGGGCTTAATCGAGAAGAAAGTAGATGAAGTATGGAAATTTCTCTCAAAACACCCATCTTCTTCTTCTCAGTCACCAGCACAAAACACTTCTTCTCAGTTTCCCACAGGGAGGGAAACTGTGAATAACCTTTCTGTGACACAAACTGCATTACCGGATTTTCCATTTCCATATCCTTCACCGGTTGGAGGAACCTTTGTTCCTCCCTTCACTGACTTCCCTGCACCTTCTGGAGCTTCGGAGGAGCTTCATGCCATTCACAATGATCCTTTCACACAAACCTATAACCCTGGATGGCATAATCATCCAAATTTCTCGTGGTCGGGAAATTCACAGAGACCTCCTTTTCAACAACCTTCTGCACCACCATTGCACAACCCGATCCGAGCACCACCTCCACAATCACACGGATATCCACCGCGTACCTACCAACAACCCCAACCCAGGCCCACCCAATACTCTCAATCTGGGCCTACACGAGATGACCAGTTGGGGTCTATCATGAAAGCTCTTGCTGATATGCAACAACAGAATATTGCTATGCAGCAAAGACAGGACGCGGCCTTAGCTGAGATGAGAGCCCAGCTATCACACTTGACGGAATCCCGTCAACCACATTCACTCCCATCACAAGCACAACCCAACCCTAGGAACATACCTGCTCAAAGGTATGTCCAACCTAGACCTGCACTGCAAGATCAAACACATGACATTTCACAACCAGTGCACAACACTGAATTCTTCACTGACTCAAATTCTTCTCTTGCACAAACACAACCACCTCTGCTACCTAACAATGATTTACCATCTACCTCTAGAGCTGAACTAAATGCCATAGTCACTAGGAGTGGTAAATGCACACTAGATCCACCTCTTCCAACACCTACCACTTCTAGTTCTGCTCCTCCACTTCCTACTTCTCCTCTACCTATGACTGAACCTCTCACAACTCCAGTACCTTTTCCTGAAGCTTTAAAGAAGAAGGAGAAAGGAAAGAAAAAGACCTGTGTGGCACCTGAGGAGGATTTGCTTAAGCTCTTTGAGCAAGTCCACATAAACATCCCCTTGTTGGATGCAATCCGCCACATTCCTCTTTACGCTAAGTTTTTAAAAGACCTATGTACACCTAAGCGTAAAGCAAGAATTCAAAAAGGGAGTAGTCCAATCATTCTCTCGGAACAAGCTAGTTCCATCATCTCTAGTACCCTCCCAACTAAGATGAAAGACCCAGGCACCCCTCTCTTATCCTGCATGATAGGTAACACCACATTCAATAGAGCACTACTTGACCTAGGTGCTTCCATCAATCTTATCCCAACCTCTCTACTGACACATTTTGAGGTTGGCAATCTGAAGCCAACAGAGGTGTCCCTGCAATTAGCTGACAGATCAGTTAAGACACCTCAGGGAGTGTTGGAAGATGTCATAGTGCGGGTCAAGGATTTTTACTTCCCTGTAGACTTTATAGTCCTTGACATGGAAGTACCTGAAGATATCCAGAATACACCTATCATTTTAGGAAGACCTTTCTTGGCTACGGCCAAGGCAAACATCAATTGTGAGGAGGGCCTTATAGAATTAAAGTTTGGAGATCAGAAAATAAAAATTGATATTTTTCAGGCCCAAAGAGGACCAACCTGTAGTTTAATTGAAGAAATCTTCTCCCTGGATTCATTGGATCAATTGGTTGAGGACACCTTGATCAATTCATTAAATTTAGAACCTCAACACTCTTTGGACTCTGACTTGACTTCCACTGAGATACCAAATTTAGAGACTGAGAACCTTCCTCCCATTCCATTAGTATCTCTAGGATCTCCTGAAACTTTCACACTTGCTCCTTCTGATCCTGTGCCTGTTGAACTCAAACCTCTTCCTGACTCTCTCAAATATGATTTCTTAGGACCTGATCAGACCTATCCGGTGATTGTTAACTCTTCCCTTTCTTCTGATCAAGAGTCACGACTCTTATCTGTCCTAAGAGCACATAGGCAAGCTATAGGATGGAGCCTTTCTGACCTTACTGGCATCAGTCCTTCTTATTGCACACATAGGATTTTCACTGAAGAAGGATCTAGACCTACTAGACAGCCCCAGCGTAGATTAAACCCTACATTACAAGAGGTGATAAAAAGTGAAATGATTAAATGGCTGGACAATGGAATTATCTACCCAATTTCTGACAGTAGATGGGTAAGTCCTGTTCAGGTTGTGCCAAAGAAGGCCGGACTTACCATCGTCACCACTGATTCTGGAGAAGTCATCCCTACACGCATTGCTAGTTCGTGGCGAGTATGTATAGATTACCGAAAACTCAACCAAGCCACGAAGAAATATCATTTCCCTTTGCCCTTCATTGATCAAATACTGGAAAGAGTGGCAGGGAATAGATTTTTCTGCTTTTTGGATGGCTATTCAGGATATAATCAGGTGGCAATTCACCCCAATGATCAGGAGAAAACGACATTCACCTGCACCTACGGAACCTTTGCATTCCGTAGGATGCCTTTTGGATTGTGCAACGCACCTGCTACATTCCAGCGGTGTATGTTTGCAATCTTTTCCGACTTAGTAGGCGATTGTTTAGAAGTCTTCATGGATGACTTCTCGGTCTTCGGGAGCACATTTGATGCATGTCTAGACCACCTGACCAAGGTCCTGCAAAGATGCATTAATGTGAATCTGGTACTTTCCTGGGAGAAATCTCATTTCATGGTAAATGAAGGACTTGTATTAGGTCACCTTATTTCTGAGAGAGGAATTGAGGTTGACCGCGCGAAGGTAAAGTTGATTTCTGATTTACCACTACCTTCGTCGGTTAAGCAAATTCGATCTTTCCTCGGGCATGTTGGTTTTTATCGCCGCTTTATAGCGGATTTCTCGAAAATAGCCCGACCTCTCACTACTCTCCTCTCTAAAGACGTAGACTTCCAGATCTCTGACGATTGTGTTCGTGCCTATACGACACTTCGTGATCTGATTACCAAGGCACCCATACTGCAACCCCCGAATTGGTCTCACCCTTTTGAGATCATGTGTGATGCCTCTAATTATGCAGTAGGAGCTGTCCTTGGTCAAAAATTGGACGGGAAACCCACAGTCATCTATTACGCTAGCAAGACCTTAGATGAAGCTCAGAGGAATTACACCGTCACGGAAAAGGAATTGCTAGCTGTAGTATATGCACTGGAAAAATTCAGACCTTATCTTTTAGGTTCCCACATCATAGTCTACACTGACCACACGGCAGTTCGATATCTTCTCGCCAAGAAGGACGCGAAATCTCGTCTGATTAGATGGATCCTACTTTTACAGGAATTTGATTTAGAGATTCGTGATAAGGCTGGAAAGCAGAATGTGGTAGCTGACCACTTATCCCGCCTTCCTTCTGAAGCGATTTCTCCTTCTTTACCCATCTTTGACCACTTCCCTGACGAGCAATTGCTGGTCATTCATTCTGATCTTCCCTGGTATGCTGACATTGTCAACTACCTGGCTTCTGGACTCATCCCCACTAATTGGGTCCGACATCAAAAAGACAGACTTAGATCCGAGGCCAAGCACTATTACTGGGAAGAACCTTGGCTTTTCAAGCATTGTAAAGACCAGATCTTTAGGAAGTGAGTCCCTGATAAGGAGATTAGAAGCGTCTTATCATTCTGCCACGACCAGGCATGCGGCGGTCACTTCTCTGGCAAAAAGACCGCTGCAAAGATTTTGCAGAGTGGTTTCTATTGGCCCACAATCTTCAAGGATGCACATGAATATAGCAGGGCATGTTCACGCTGTCAGTCTCTCGGTAGTATTGGCCGCCGAGACATGATGCCCTTGAATCCGATCATGGTGTGCGAAATCTTTGACATTTGGGGCATTGACTTCATGGGACCTTTTCCTAAATCTTATGGCTTCGAGTACATATTGTTGGCAGTTGAGTATGTTTCAAAATGGATTGAAGCCATCCCCTCAAGGACTAATGATCATAGAGTTGTGACACAATTTGTTCAAGATTTCATCTTCTCTAGATTCAGGGTACCTAAAGCCATCATTAGTGATGGAGGGTCTCATTTTAGAAACACACATTTTCAGTCCCTACTTCAAAAGTATGGGGTGTCACATAGGATTGCTACATCTTATCACCCTCAAACCAATGGACTTGCTGAATTATCTAATCGGGAGATCAAAAAGATTTTACAGACTACCATCCGACCTGATAGAAAGGATTGGTCTTCCCGCCTTTCTGATGCGTTGTGGGCATATAGGACAGCCCACAAAACCCCTTTAGGCATGTCTCCTTTTAGACTTGTGTATGGGAAACACTGTCATCTTCCTGTAGAATTAG
Organism: Thalassia testudinum; assembly: GCA_037157565.1. Taxonomy (NCBI): domain Eukaryota; kingdom Viridiplantae; phylum Streptophyta; class Magnoliopsida; order Alismatales; family Hydrocharitaceae; genus Thalassia; species Thalassia testudinum. The sequence continues at coordinate 6,023,403 of JAZHRO010000080.1, forward strand.
AGCACAAAGCCTATTGGGCCATTAGAAAGTGTAACTTAGACTTAGAGAAGGCCGGTGATCTTAGGAAATTACAAATGTCTGAGCTCGATGAATTAAGGAATGAATCTTATGAAAGCTCAAGGATGTATAAGGACAAACTTAAGGCCTTCCATGACCGTCACATTCTTAGGAAATCTTTTCACCCTGGTAAAAAAGTCCTTCTCTTCGACTCTAGACTGAAACTCTTTCCTGGGAAAGTTAAGATCAAAATGGATTGGACCTTTCAAAATCTTGAGATTATTTGATAATGGAGCCGTTGAGATCACTGAACTTGACAAATCTGAACCCTTTATTGTTAATGGACAAAGACTGAAACCTTTCATTGAGCCGCATGATCTCAGACTTGTCAATTCCACCATTTCGCTCCTACATTTTGAGCTACCAACTAAGTTTTCGCCTAGCTGAAGGCGTTAAACTTAGCAAACACCTACCCTTGTATATAGCTGTTTTACACCTTTCTTACTCTTGCCTTTATTTGCGCATAGTGTCTACCCTTGCATTCTGAGCATACATTCATTGACACACATGTCATGCATTTCACTTCCTAGCCCGACTATTCACTCTGATCCTAGATCAGACTTAAAATCGTCCGCACAAAGATTTTATCTCCTCATTCCGACTTCCTTCCATCACCCAGTCTAGGATAGTGAAAAGCAGAGCATGCATTTGCATCCACCCTTTCATTCAATGAGGACATTGAAACATTTAAGCATGGGGGGGTGTAAATGGTAAACCATTTAAACCAAAATAAAATTGTAGACACAACTATAGTACATATAGTATTATCAAAAAATTATATACTTCAAAAAAAAAAAATTGAAAAATTTTGAAAAATTTTTGAAAAAATTACAAAGCTAAAAATACAAAAAAATAATAAATCAAAATATTCCAAAAATACAATAAGGGACATGTACTTCATTATCAAAGGAGGACATTTATTTCAAGAGGGGAGGGAGAGAAAGAAAAAGAAAAAGAAAGAAAAGATAAGTGATCTTATAGCTGAAAAAAAAAAAAATAATAATAATAGAATAAGTGTCTATGGACATTCAACCGTTACTGGTTTGACCTGCCGGGCCATAGAAGCTTGGTACAAGCTTAGGCTTAATACACTTCGAGCCTTGACAAGATAGACCACAGTCTCTCCTAACTTTAGGATAATTCTTGTACCTGAGTCACCAGTACAGGATTCGTTGGTTTGCTTTAACTTAGGAGTCTAAGTAACCTTGGCTTACACTACACAGTGTCAGGAAAGACCACTTGAACCTAAACCTCAACCCTTGTGTTCATTAGGGAAGGTGGAGTCCTTACCTGTGCGTGCAGGTAGACTCTTTGTCCTAATCTTTAGTTTTGTGTCTAGGAGAAGCTCTTTCCACAAAAGAAATCCACCCACCAAATACAGTGCGCTCTACCAAATAAGTTCCGGAGACATACTGTTAAAAAAAAAAAAAAAAAAAGTCAAGTATGTTATCCAAAAAGTCTGAAAAACTACTCTTCCACCAAAAATGTTTTCAGGGTTCAAAACAAATACCCTGTTTAAAAAAAAAAAAAAAAAAATCTTCTCTGAGCCACAAATACAATAAGGGTTGTGATTGAATACCATCAATTTTTGAGAGTCATCCGAAAACATGAGCTGAAGTTAGGACCAACCTGGACTTAAAAAGAAGTGAAACCCCGGGATTGAGCCTTAGAATTCACCTGGTTAGTCCTGACTTATTACAAAGCACAGCCATAACTTCATAGCATTCTGAGTCTCTGTAAAACCCTATGAGTCCTGGAATTCGACTTAAGGTTTAAATATCAAGAGTCCTTGTTGGTTGAGAGATGGTCTATGTCATTTAAGTCTCGAGTTCTGGTAGGTTATCCTCAGTAACAAGGTTCTCACAATGTCCAAAAACACAGTTGATATTGGAAAATTTTTCAGCTTAAAGATCATCACTTAAAAAAAAAAAAAAAAAATTTTGAAAGAAGAAAAAGATATCTCTACACACTTACCTTGCTGATACTTAAATTTCCTTACACTTCAATAGATTGTTTGCTAAGGGACTAGCAAAACGTAAGCATGGGGGTATGATGAGTGGCTACTCATCATAGCTAAAAGGCCGAAATTAAGCTAGACACTAAGCAAAACAATATCAAATTAACACATAAAAAGGGTTAAGTGTGGGAATTAAAGAAAAGACCTAAAACTTTTAATGTGTGTTAAAACCTCCTAATTAGGTCACAAAAATGAGATATTCTGAAAACTAAAGAACAAATGATGATCCATGCATCAATTGAACACATAAACAAGTTTGAAAAGATAAATCAGAAGTAAAATCAATGTCTAAAATGTTCAATTAAGCACATGTAAAAATTTGAAAGCAATTGGACATCATTTAGGCTTAGAAATAAATAGATTACAATTAGGTCCTTCATGCATTACATTTCTACCCTTCAAAACTCCTTCTTGGACCTTTTTGCAAGCCGCAGGGACCCTTCTGTATGACTGCAAGGCCCTTCCAGTTATAGTTCTTTTCACTTTTGGACCTGCACGCTATTCTTCTACCCCTTCGTTCAAGGGTCTTCCTGCAAGTTTTCCCTCATTTCAGAGAGAAGCCTGTGTTCTTCACGCACACTGTAGCACGCGAAGAACACAGCCATTCTCGACCGTCCATCACACTTTTGATCTCGATCTGCGGCTGGATTCTATTGGAACCTTCGCACGATTCGGTGCGTGCGTTCACCTCTCTTCCCAGATCACATCTGACGGTCAGATTTCCCTCTCAACTCGCCCCGCACTCTACTCATCTCATCCTCACCGCCGGCCTAATTTTGATTAACCTCACCCTTGCGGCGATTCCAGTCACTGAGCTGCTATTTAAGCACCTCAGTGGTGTCGTGTGTAAAGGGATCGCTCCCTCCTACATCTCTTAGCGATCAGTTCGTCCACTCCAGTCTCTCCTCCTCATCTAGACCCTGATTTCACAGCCACCGGCTGTGGAATTATCGCCTGCTCTCGACCCTCCTCGTCGCTAAGGACCTCGTAGCACCTGAGGACGACCCTGGAGTCTCACTAGCAGACTCTTCCCTCCGCTGGAGTCACCCTCCTCCTTTCTTCCTCCTTAGCCGCCGGCTAAGGACCCATAGGTCCCATTCTTCCTTTTAGTTTAGGTTTTTAATTCTGCACAAGTAGTGTTAGATTTAGTTTGCAGTAGTTTAGAATAGATTTAGTTTTAATTGTTAGTGTTTAATGTTAGCTGTAGTTAGATTAGTCTTAGGAGTAGAATTAGTATTAGATCCCCTCCCTCACCTCCTCTGATCAGTCCAGATCAGAGGGGAAGAATCATCTGTTCATTGTTCAATTTATCTCCCTCTTCATGTTTTGTTTTTCCATCATCCAAATTCTGATTCTTGTTTTTTCCTTTTTAACGACGAATTTTTCATCAATCACCCACACATCCTGACCCAATTTCAAATCTTATGGCGCACTGCCTCAGATCTGAAAGTGGCGTCACAAGCACCATTTGGGGCTTCTCACTCACTCCATTTGTTTCACAAAAGCCCCTCTGTTTTAAATGGATTGCCTCAGTTTGTCAGAGCACTTTTGATTTGGATTTTAAAGGATTTTTACTCTCTGAAATGTTTTGACAGATCTGACAAATTGAAGGGATTTTTGGTTTTCATTGTGGGCAAGGACTCTAAGAAGTTCTCTGGTGACAGAGAACCAATCAGAAGGGCCTTTCATGATTCTGAGTATACTTTGTTTTGAATGCATTCGCCAGCTTCCATTAAATTTCCTTAATGCATTCTTAGTCTCTTTTTGCTATTTCAGAACTGCCGTGCACTATTTGTGCTGATGATCATTTCTGTATGGTGATTCTCTAACCTAAGGAGTTTTCCATACTCCTTAAGGTTGCAAGAAACTGGGATTGTGTTTCTTTGATTTTAATTGATTGAGCTAAGTCTTCCTTCATGCTGTCTATGGCATTAGGAAGACTAACTCAATGCCATTTGAGTTTTGATCTGAAAGGATGCTTCTGATAGGGTTTTTCCTAATGAGTGTTTGAGCTGAATTTACATGAGATTTTCGTGAGATTTAAACCCCTTTCAGATTTGGATTTCAACTCTGTAAATTGTAGTTTGTTTTGAATTTTATCTTACTCCCAGTTACACAGCAATATGCTGTATCTAGCAGCTACATTCCCCTCTTCTCTAAACTCCCTTCTTCTCTAAATTTCCCTCTTCTCTGTAGAATACTTCCCCCCTCTTCAAGTGGACTAACTGCAGCAGCAGTTAGCCACTTGATAGTGGCTTAAGCCACTGCCACTGTAAACTACACATACTAAATACATTCTTCTTCTCTCCATCTCTTCTGACAGTAGCTGTGGCTGCTGTCTTAATTGAACACTAACACTCAATCAACTCTAATTCCCCAACTTTATACAAAAGCCTAATGACATAGACTTATTTTAAAACTGTAAATATACCTATTCATAATATTATAACTATAGCATATCAGTTAGATACATAGTTATACTGTAAATATGTATAAAACATGTACAGAAATTCATATACATATGTAATCTATGTAAAAATATGTATATATACTAATCTATTATGTATGTATTTACTGATTTATGTATATATGTATGTACAGATTTATATTTACTTATTTAGTAGCTAAGTTAATAAGTTAGAGCAATAATCAAGTAAATAAATCTATAAACTTGGGAATATATATATATATATTAAGTAATTTAAGTTAGTCAAAGTATAATTATACCTAGTATAACTTACTGTAACTTAGTTTTAATTTTAAACACCCAGAACTGCTATTTTAGCCTAAATAAAACATAAATAAATTCGTAAAAATACAATAAAAATATGTATTAAATATTTAAGTATGTAAATTAAAACTGTTTAAGGTCAATTAGACCATTTACTAATTATTTTATAAGTAATTAACCATTTAATCACCTAAATCAACCTGTATAATCAGCCTAGTTTAGCGAATTTATTTGTATAGTAAATATATTTAAAATTCAAAATTAATTAATCAATTATGTAGTATTACGTAAATATTTTATTTACCATATTTTATTTTATTTTTTTTAATAATTTATGGCCCCCAAATCGAGGGCCAAAAACGCGCACAGACGCAGCTGCGTCTGATTTCCAGCGCACGATGTGGCGCTGGAATAGCGCCACATCGTGTGCTGCAAACCAAACGCAGCCATATAAATACAATTTATGCTATACCTTAATCATTCGTCATGGCGCCGGGCGCCCGAAACATCGCCTGTTATGTCTGATCCGATTACCCGATGTGTACTGAACTTCGATATGTCTGTGGGGCCGGGGGCCCGAGCGTGTGCGAGCTTTAGGCCGTTGGGCTGAGGCCCTGCGCTGATACGAAACCGTAATTTAGGCACCTAATCTGAGATTAGGGCGCGCTTAGTAGAGGTCTGGTCCCACCCATAGGGTGCTGTGTATCCCTCGAAAAGCGCGCCCGCTAATTAAGCACATTTTACACTAAGGGCTCTCCACCGCAGCCTCTGAAATACCACAGAAGAAATTGAAAGGGACGACTTAAGAGAAGGAACACATGAGATAACAAGAACAGAAAAGACTTACTGTACATACAGCAGTAGAATAAGTAATATACATACGTATAAGTAAACCCACATAATTACTAACAGAATAAAACGACACTATAAACGTCGCTAAAGACCTCAGTTTGCTTCTTTAGGTTGTATATAGTGTTTTCTGAGATTTAGCGACGTTTATATCTGTCACTAAAACTGATATATATGTCACTATAAATAAAAGACTAGTAAGTTAAGTTTTTACACTATGGTATCCTAATGTAGTATGAACTAACATATTAGTGTTAATAGTATAACTTGTAAATACATAGTTTAGAGTATAATAATAGATTGTTTGATGCTTGTTCATAGTTAGTATTTTTGCAAGCACTTCTTAGTAACTAGGTAAATAAAACATTCATTCATTCTTTAAGTGTAAAGTTTCTTTTTGAATAAGAAGACAATTTTGGAGATAATCAAAGAGTGACCGAATTAAATTCAATAAATTGACTCCCAGTGAACGACCTGGAACAAAACCAGTAAAAATTAGATAAATAAGCAAACGATAATAATGGTTGTAATGACTGGTACTCACCCATACTCACCACTATACGACATCCTTAAGGTTATATTATACACCCTATACTACAACGACATGATCAACAATTATCACCAACAACAATTTACCAACATCATTATTTTGGCACCGTTGCCGGGGAGCATCGGTGTCAACAATTTACCAACACCAAGAACCCAACCTACAACCCTCCATGGCAGACTTGCCACATCCTAAAGAGGCTGTTGATTTTGTTCTTTCCCAACCTCTTCCACTGGATTGTCCTAATGAATCTTCATCAGCATCCTCCCTTCCCTCTATACTAAACCCACCACAGCTAGAATTGAAACCATTGCCTAAAAATTTGAAATATGAGTTATTAGGACCTAAGAAGATGCTCCCTGTGATTATTAGTGCTGATTTGACTAAGGAGCAAGAAGTGAGATTGATTAAGGTCCTTGAGAAAAATAAAGAGGCAATTGGTTGGACCATCCACGACCTTAGGGGGATCGAGCCATCTTACTGTAATCACCGTATTTTTATGAAAGATGGATCCCGCCCTTCTCATGAAATGCAAAGGAGATTAAACCCGAATATGCGAGAAGTGGTTAAAAAGGAGATAATCAAGTGGCTCGATGCTAGAATCATTTACCCAATCTCTAATAGTCCATGGGTTAGCCCCATTCAAATTGTACCCAAAAAGGCGGGAATAACCGTTACGACTAACGAGAAAGGGGAATCCTTTACCACTCATTCAGCTTCTGCTTGGAGAGTTTATATTGACTATAAGAAGCTAAACACAGCCACCAAAAAGGATCATTTCCCCTTGACATTCATTGTTCAAATCCTAGAAAGGTTAGCTGGGCAAAAGTACTTTTGCTTCCTGGACGGTTATTCGGGATATAACCAAGTCCTTATCCATCCCAAAGACCAAGAAATGACAACTTTCACATGTCCCTATGGAACCTTTGCATTCCGTAGAATGCCGTTCGGGCTTTGCAATGCACCTACGACTTTTCAAAGGTGCATGCTGGCCATTTTTTCTGACATGGTGGGAGACTGTCTTGAGGTTTTCATGGATGATTTCTCCATTTTCAGAGATTCTTTCTAGTCTTGCCTAGCTAACTTGGAATTGATCCTCCAGAGATACATCAAGACTTGGCTGGTCCTTAGCTGGGAGAAGACCCACTTCATGGCCCGAGAAGGCATTGTATTGGGTCATGTGGTTTCTAATCGGGGTATTGAAGTTGATAAGGCTAAGGTGGATGCTATCTCTAGACTTCCTCCATCCACATCTATGAAATAGATCCACAATTTCCTTGGGCATGTGGGTTTCTATAGAAGATTCATTAAGGACTTTTCGAAGGTTGCTCAACCCTTGAGTAACCTTCTAGCCAAAGACACACCATTCGAGTTTGATGAATCATGCCATAAGGCATTTGATTTAGTAAAAACAATAGTCACTTGTGATCCGGTGTTGCAACCACTAGTCTAGACAGCCCCATTTGAGATAATGGCGGACGCATCTGATTATGCCGTCGAGGCTATCTTGGGTCAGAAAACTAAGAAAAAACCCTCTATAATCTACTTCACTAGCAAGACTCTGGACGAGGCCTAGAGGAATTACACAGTCATTGAAAAAGAGTTGCTAGCCATAGTTTTTTCCTTGGAAAATTTAGGGATTATCTTTTAGGTTCTCATGTTATCATTTACACCGACCACTCGGCCTTGAAACATCTCTTGGCCAAAAAGGATGTCAAGCCCAAGCTTATTTGTTGGATTCTATTACTTCAAGAATTTGATCTTGAAATCAGGGACAAAGTCGGAGAACAAAATGTAGTGGCAGATCACCTATCGAGAATCCTAATTGATTCTCCTCATCCGAATATCCCTATATCTGAAAATTTTTCAGATGAGATGATCCTTACAATCTCGGGTATCCGAACCCCCTAGTTTGCAGATATTGTCAATTATTTGGCTGTTGGTCAAGTCACCCAAGATTAGACCAAACAAAAATGGGACAGACTTATGTCTAAGGCCAAATACTATTTTTGGGATGATCCCGAGCTTTATCGTATCCACACCAACCAAATAATTTGCCGATGCATCCCGGAAAATGAGTTCCATAGTATACTTGAGTTTTGCCATGCATCTGCGTGTGGTGGACATTTTTCTGGGAAAAAGACGACGGCCAAAATTTTGCAATCCAGATTCTATTGGCTATCATTAGTTAAGATGCCCAAGAATTCTCAAAGTCGTGTGCCTGATGTCACGGGAACATGGCCAAGAGAGACATGATGCCTCTAAACCCAATACTTTCTACCGAAATTTTTGACATTTAGGGCATCGACTTCATAGGACCCTTCCCTTCTTCATTTGGACACCAATATATTCTAGTCGTTGTCAATTATGTGTCCAAATGAATTGAGGCAATCCACACCTGGACCAATGACCACAAGGTGGTCATCAATTCTGTGAAGAAAAATATCTTCAGTCGGTTCAGGATTCCTCGGGCAATTATCAGTGAAGGTGGCACACATTTCACTCATGCCTAGTTTTGGAATTACTAGGGAAATATAGGGTAAATCATTACATTTCCATACCCTATCACCCATAGACGAACGGACAGGCCAAGGTCTCCAATCGGGAGATCAAAAACATTTTGCAAAAAACCATAAGGCCTAATAGGAAAGATTAGACCCAAAAGCTAGATGATACTCTTTGGGCTTACTGTACGGCGTACAAAATGCCTATCGGTATGTCTCTGTTTTGTTTGGTATTTGGTAAGGCATGTCACTTACCCGTAGAGTTAGAACACCAGGCATTTTGGGCCATCAAGAAATGTAATTTCAACCTAGAGTTGACCAGGAAGACCATGAAACTCCAATTATCTAAGTTGGAGGAGCTTAGAAATGATGCCTATGAAAATGCTAGAATCTATAAGGCAAGGACTAAAGCTCTTCATGACCAAATGATTTCACGTAAGAGCTTTGAGCCAAACCAGAAGGTCTGGCTTTTCGATTCTCGACTAAATCTCTTCCCTGATAAGCTTAGGTCTAAGTGGAATGGCCCATTCGTTATTGAGCAGATTTTTCCTAATGGGGTCGTCGAAATCTCTTACCTAAAGACGGGTAATTCCTTCAAGATCAACAGAGAACATCTCAAACCCTATGTTGACATGTGCTCCCTGAACCCGTCTCGAGCAAGGTTGCTCTCACCTTGCCCTAACCACCACTGGCCGAATATCACCTAGCTGAAGGCACTAAACTCAGCACGTGTAAAGGCTATTTCAAGCTGACCAAAATCTTACAAAAACCAGGTGTTATTCTTCCCATTCTACTCCTGCATGCTTTCATTTTAACAATGAGGACATTGCATTAGCTAAGCATGGGGAGGCGGATATCTTATGAAATAATCTTTTTGTCAACCATAACAGTAGTTTCCTGTTATTTTATTTTTTAAAAAAAAAGAAGCAGGAGAGGAGAACTTAGGCATTAGGAGTTGCAAACTTTAGGAATTGATACTTTGGGACCTGAATACTTAGACTCTTCAAGTCTTCGGGCTTAATTAGCCCGGGTGTCCTCTCGAATGTGGACTTAGTCTCAAGTCCTTGCCAAATAATTTTATTCTAATTTGGCTAATAAATTAAGGTGATAAGTACACGAATTATTATTGTGTCAGAAATATCATCGCGAATAGATTTGAGTTTTGAAAAGTCGTAGTTGTAGTGCGATTTGCATGAAAAACAGTCAACAGATAAATTTTACTGAAACTCAAAAGGAATTCCGGGTCAAACACAAGGAGGCAGACATTTGATTAAAAATCACGTTTGTTTTATTGTCACGAAGTAGATTAACTGGTTGAATTGAATCTAAACTAGCTATCTACTTAAATAATAATGAAGAGAAGAGAAAGAGAGAATATTAAAAATAAAGACAAAATTGAGATAGAATAAACATGAATTTCATAATCGCAGAATGATGTCTATCACAACTAACCACTATAGTAGAAAGCGGGAAATCTTATAACTAGAAAGAGGTAAATCTACTCTAGAAAGCAGTAAAAAGAAGGTGAAAAGAAGTTATCCTCCTCAACAGTTGCTTGGAGGATGAGTCGCATTGAAGGAGCGGCCGGACGAAGGTGGTGAGATGCGAGACAAAGGAGAACGACGACGAACGATGGAGAACGGGGCAGGGCGACGTTGCAGCAGGATCCGCTTCCCGAATGGCGGTGAGAGGACCACTGCAAAATGCTCCATGAACGGGATGAGAAGGTGGAAAAATTATATTTTTTAACTCTAGAGGAGCATCCCGAGATTGGGTCAAGCTCTTAAAGCTTTGGAGGGGGTGAGGAAGAAAGAGAGGGATGAAGAAAGTGTGGGGTTTATAGGGCTATTTATAGGTGTAGAGGTTAGGGGCAAAAAGGTAATTTCAAGTTAAAAAATTAATGCAAGGGCCTTTAATGACAGATTTAAGCATCACTAAAGGGCTGAACGTGGGCTTAGTGACGCATGCGCGCCATCGTCCCCTCTCCCCGCACTCTCAATGCACGCCCATGATCAGATGATCTCAGTCGTCTGATCGCAAGATCGGATGGCATAGTTCATGCATCATCGCTTCTTCTTTAGCTCCTTCACCCGCCCGTGTGTGATGGCACGTTAGATTGTGCATCATCACGTGCGTGCATGAGCCAAAGCATCTTCGTGCGCCACGTCGCCCGCCATCTGAGCATTCGCTTGCCATCCAACGGCTTAATTAAGCTGGTTCCACGCGTCTACTTGATTTGAAGCAAGGCACGCTTCGAACTCACACCTATTGGTTGCGAGTAGCACGACCAACCAATGCACCAAGGCTGCCTCTTCGTCAAGTTTCTATCCAAAGTGCGTGCCCCCATGGCCATTGGATCAAGATCCATCGGTCCAGATCTAATTGCACGATTGAGAGAGAGGGAGCGAGTGCCTTTGGCTAGTGTAGGCAACTGAGATGGCTCCATGGCCATCCATATTTTGTGTCTTGTAGATGGTACCACGGATGTCGGATGGGACCGATTTTTGCATCGTTGGGCTACGATCATTGATATGAACCCATCTATGCATTTGGATTTGTCATCTGATGTGCAAATTTACACCATGTTGGCCCATTGACCTTTGATCTTTCTCAGACTGCATCAGATGCCACGGAAGTCTGATAGGGGTGATTTTGGAGTCGTTGAACTCCAATCGTCGCCCTGATCAGATCCGTATGGTTGGATCTTCAATCCGAGGGCCCAATTAAATGTCGCCCTATCACCTGACCATAAAAAGGAAAAATTAACCTAAATTTTATACAATCTATCCTAAATGCACGATGATGCATGTTATGTAATATTTGTAATGTATAATGCAACTATATGCCAAAGAACATGCAAAAAATAAACAGTTTATGTGATATAAACATGTTTACATCACTTATGAACTTGCCCTCTAATTTGAGGGAACTTTAAGTCTAAGCATCTACATACTATTTGCACTGACTCACTTTTCGATAATTTCTTCGGAAATTAGATAGCTAATGAACCTTTTAGGGTAGCATGGCTAGCATGTTGTCATGGGTAGCAACCCATTGGTCGGTTGTCCAGAGCCTAGCTACTTGACCATACTTATTCTACTACTTTTAGGTAAATCTTAGATCAGGGAAGCCACTTACTTAGAAAAAAAGGTACTCAAAAATTTAAAAAAAGAAAAAAATAGAAAAATAAACCACACTTTACCGCACGAGTATGGCTGGCAAGTTACCGTGTGTAACAGCCCATTGGCTGGTTGTCCAGAGCCCAGCTCACAAAAATGCACAAATAATTCCCAAAACACTTAGGGAAGAAGCGGGGAAGTATAACAAACTAGGAAGATATACACTGGGTTCGCCCTTGTGTTGACCCCATAAAAAAATTTTAAAAGTAGGGCGAAAGCTACAGTTCCGAAAAATAAAGCTTTAAGCAGAAACTCTTAAGGTCACCTAAGGTCGTAGAAACCTAAAGTCCATTTTAACGGTCGCCTAGTGAGTCTTTCACTCTTTTCACAAGATGCTTAGCACTTAGAGTCCTTTTCAAGTCTTGGGTGGGTTGGGTAGCCGTAAAAAGTTATCTCGAAACTCTCAAACTCAAAAAGTCCAAAAAAACAAAAAATTAGAAAAGAAGAAAAATAAAAAAATGTATCTTCCCTTTTCAAATAAGGTGAGCACTTGGGTGGTCTGCATTCTGGCAGACACCTGGGTACTGTTGAGTTTTCGTAGTTTAAGACCTTAGTTGAAATTTTCTATTATTAATAAATGACATAGGCCTAAGCGATCGAGATCTAATTCTATTTTTATACATAGCATGTAGTTGAATTTTGCTAGGGACTAGCAAATGATAGGCATGGGGGTATGATGTAGACACATCCATTTAGGTTAAAATGCCTATTTATGCATGTTCTTAAGCTTAGATTTCCATTCCATCTTATAAATATTGCATAGCATGCATCATTTTACATTTAGAGCAGTTGTGTATATTTTAGGTTAATTGTGTGCTTTTTGTGGTCAGGAGAGAAGGAGATTTGTTTTGGAGCCTCGAATTGACGATCCAATCATACGGATCTGATCAGGACAATGATTGGAGTCCAATGCCTCCAAAATCGCATTGATCGAAGTCCCATAGAACCATATGCAGTTCGAGAGAGATCAACAGCTAAGGGACTAAGTAACTCAATCTGAAGCTTCAAACGATAAATCCGACCTCACGGATGGATTCGGGTCAACTATCGCAGCCCAATGGCATGAAAATCGACTCAATGCGACCTCTGTAGCAGCCCCTACAAAGGAAAGAAGATGGACAGCCCAGGTCGCGCCACGTGGCTCAACCCAGGCCACAGATGTGCACGTATGTGTCACTGCACGCACACAACAGTGCAGGCATGTGTGAAAACAGAGGCATGCATGTACGCAAGGCAGCGGCAACAGTGGTAGCACTCACATGGGCGTGGCGCGTGCATGTGCGACAAGGGCGCATGGAGCGCGACCCAATGGTGCGACAGCAGGGGCACGTGAGCGAGATCTTCAGCGATGTTTATGACCATCACTAAATGTCCTATATACGAATTTGATTCTTTCCTCCACTATAAAAGGACCCCTACCCCTCCCATTTTTCTTCATCTCTTCCTTTCTTCCTCTCACCACCTCCAAGGCTCTAGAGAGAGCTTGTCCCAAGCCCGGTATGCTCCTCTAAAGTAGAATAAAATATTTTTCCCTCCCCTCATCTCCATTCGTGGAGCATCCCGCGGCCATCTTCTCACCTACTTCGGGAAGTAGATCCTCCTCGTGACGTTGTCCTTCCCCACCCTTCATCCCCCAGCTTCATCCTCGTTCGTCCCGCTCCTTACCACCTTCCTCCAGGCAATGTCAGAGCAAGTCATCCTCCAAGCGACCGTAGAGGGGGATTCTTTTCATCTCCATCTATCTTTACTGCTTTCTAGTGTAGTTTTTCCTACTTTCATAATTGTAGAAACACTTGTTGAGATATATGTAATTATTTCTCTCTCTCTCTCTCTTATATTTTGCAAGTAGATTAGTTAGATAAGAATTCATCTACCTAATCTCTTGCTTGCTAAAAATACCAAAAAAATTAGAGAAGACAAAAATGACAAAAACAAATAAAAGCAAAATGCGTATTTTTCAAAACCAAACGTTTGTCTCCCCGTGTTCGACCCAGGACTCACTTTTCGAGTTTCAGTTATAAATTTTATCTGATCGATGGATTTTCTCGCAAATCAAACTATGATGATGGGTTTTCCAAGCCCGAACCCTTTCCACGTGCGAATCTGCATTCATCACCACCCAATGTCGCTTGAGTACCACCAATCCCAAATAATGCCATAAGAAAATTCATGAATGTGTTGTTAGATTGTGTTGCGTTAGAAAAAATTATATATAAAAAAAATGAGAAAAAGAAAAAAAATAGAAAGAAAGAAAAAAAAGGGAGAAGAAAAAAGTAGAAAAAGAGTCATGAGCGTATAGTGTTTATTTTATTTGCATTGAGGCAATACCACCAAATAAAGTTGAGATCCACCAAATATGGCCTTACCCACTTTTTCTATGTTTCTGACTGCCCAAATACTGGTTGAGGAATTTTGACTAAGTGTTAGGGTTATTAGAACTCGATTAAAGTGTTAATACCATGTGAGACCACCAAATATGGAATTTATGTGTGAATCTAGTGAGATTGTGAGCTCAAGAAAAGAAAAAGAAAATAAAAGAAAAGAGAGAGGGAATGAATACAAAGGAACCAAAGAAAGCATAGTTTTTCTCATCTTTCTCTGAGTTGAGTTACTTAATAATTTGGAAATCTAGATTCTTTATACTAATCTCTATGTAACACCAAGTGAGAGTGAGCTACCAAATAAAAAACCATTTCCATCAGACATTCTCTACCCAAGCTTAATGCCAGGGTGGAATTCAAAGAAAATCGTGAATACCTCGAGGGAAGAAGTTTGTCTATCCCACTAGAATTTTACTAGGGGTCAAGTACAGGCTTTAGAAGTAAATTAGGTTTTTCACTTGAATCCGTTGCAAAAGCTACATAGCTGCACTTTCACGATTGTCTGGATTTCTAGATTTTAGGATGAACACAAAATGGAAAAGAATTTCTAGGCATACACTTGATAAAAAAAATCAGTCCTTTAGGAACCCTTCTGTAATTAACTTAGTTTTGCATTTGCTAGGGACTAGCAAAATTTAGGCATGGGCGTATGATGGCGTAGCAATCATAGGTCATAATTAACCTAAATTAGGCTAGAACTTAGCATAAGCTAGTGTAATTCATGATGCATAAGCATTATTTGCATCTTTACTGCTTTCCTTTAGCTATGCATGAAATAATGATATAATGTACTAATTAAGTGCATTATATAAATTGTAGGAAATAAGAAGCTCAAAAGCTGAATCTGAGGCTGGATCTGGAGCTGGACCTAAAGCTAGTGCTGCATCAGAGCTGGAGCGAAAGATTAGAATAAAATGTAGGAGAGAAATAATGTAAATGGTTGAGGTATGCTAATCTATTGAGTAGAAGTAAAGCAGTTAAATTATGAAGAACTTAGGTTCAATCCTAGTCCTAGGATAGCCCTAGCAGCCTACCCAAGCCTTAGATACCCTTAGATTAGGTCACCATAGCCTAGGAAGCCCTAAAACCCTAGTTCCAACCCTTATCTGGACGTCCTGGATGTTCAATCACTTATCTGGACGTCCAGATAAGTGATTGAACATCCAGGACCCTTAGCCACAACCTGCACACCTTAAACCCATGTTTGCAGTCTTATTGAACGTCCAAACACTTGGTCAAACATCCAATTTCTATAGAATACCTAAGATAGAACCCTGAATCCCTCCTGACTCTGATTGGACATTCAGACAACAAGTCTAGACTTCTAATTTTTTAGTACAAGTCATCTGATACCTTTATTGGACATCTGGAACTACTCTCTAGTTCCTGTTTTGGAATTCAAGCTTGGATCTTGAGTTCCTAGGCCCCTAAACCCAATTCCAACCCCCTGGGAACCTAAATTAAGGTACCCTAACCCTAGTACACCACCTCTAGACCTTCCGAAGAACCTAATTAGTTCTCATTAAGGCCAATTGACTTAGATCATAGTCAATTACCATTGCCTAGTCAATTGGACTCAAAGAGTACAATTGAGCTCAAATCTCAACCCACAAAAGTCCAATTAGGTTCAGTGAGTTTCCAATTGACCTAAGCCCAATTTAATTGAGTTATTTCACTCTCAATTAAGTTCACACTCACTCAATTAAACTCATGTCAAGTTTAATTGCACTTTCCCATTCGCAATTGGGATTTGCAACCCTAATTTGAGACCTCCACTAACCCAAACACCTTAGGACCTAACCTAGACTGACTCGTCGATCGTTCGCTTTAAAGTCATTTGCAGTTTAATGTGGTGGAAAAATTGTCTAATCAATATTTAAAAAAGAAATAACCACTCGCAGAGGAGCGGGTCGTATCCACAGGGAGGCAATGACGTATTAAAATTTGCACCAGTTAAAAATGTTTGTTCGTAGTTAGTTTGGACAAGAATCAAGCCAAAATTGACTTCAGATTAAGGTTTAAGCAAGAAACAATGCTGAAATAGCAATTCTGAGAAACTAAAGGATATTTTCCGCAATGCAGAATCAATAAAATATGATTAAAAAGTGACAATGGCAGAAAATGTAATTTCTAATTGGCAGGTTACTGTAGCAAAACAGGGGAATTTTTCCCCTTTGTCTTGCGCGACGAGGAGTGGATGGCCGGGCACGGGAAGCTCGGAGGAAGTTCCTTGGACCGAGGTCTTCGAAGCGGTGGTGGCGGTGTGTCGCGCGGTGGCCGGAGGTGGCCGGACGAGCTCCGGTGGAGGTGCTGCAGCCGGTGAGTGCGCGCGGCCTGTTGGCGTGAAGACTGTCGCGTGCTACTGCTGCGTGGGTGGCACTGTTGTGCGGATTTGCAGGCGCGGGAGGAGGGCGCTGCAGGCTGAGGAGGGCGCGGTTGGAGATGAGCGGGTGCGGGCACGTGGTTGGAGGTGAGCGGGTGGCTCTGCAGGCGCAGGAGAAGGGCGCTGCAGGCGGTGAGCACGCGCAACCGCTGGTCTCGCAAAGGCTGGAGGGGGCGTGTGGGCGAAGGCAGCAGGTGCAAGGAAGGTGCTACGGGCGTAGGAGCGCGCGCGTGAGGTTGGCGTGGGCTACAGGCATGGGGAAGGTTCTGCAGGCGTGGAAGGTTGCGGGTGACTTCAGACGTGTGCGATGGAAGTGAAGTGGGAGGACGGAGATTGCTCTGGATTGGGAGGTGGACTTCAGACGTCCGGAAAATTTCCCGGATGTCTTAAGTGACTGAAAGGGTGGTTGACGGTTGTTGCGGCAGTGGTGGTTGGTGACGACGACAAGGGAGATGCACGCTAAGGTGCTCACGGTAATGCAGGCGAGCTCCGGATGGCTGTGTGGCCTGTCACACCACACGCCCACGGTGGTGGAGACTCGCCGCCACAGTAGAGGCCGACAGTATGGAATGGAAGAGAGAAGGTCTCTCTGCACAGTGGTGGGTCGGTGGTGGAGGCCTCCCGAGCTCGGCTGCCTCCCTCCTCCTTTTGTAGTGTCCTGCACCAATTTGAAATTAGCTGCCCGACTAGATCCAATACATCCGCTCCTCCTTGAATGGGTTCTTCACTACGGCAGCTGGTGGCGTTGGAGCAGCAGACAGCCATTCCTGCAAGAAGAAGAATAAAGAAAATAATGCTAAAATATTAGGGTCATTTA
Organism: Thalassia testudinum; assembly: GCA_037157565.1. Lineage (NCBI taxonomy): Eukaryota > Viridiplantae > Streptophyta > Magnoliopsida > Alismatales > Hydrocharitaceae > Thalassia > Thalassia testudinum. Next base: position 6,040,868 of record JAZHRO010000080.1, read on the forward strand.
TATACAGACCCTCAACTTCTATGTTAATGAAAACAATGTACCTAATTGGTTATCTAATTAGATGAATGCCATTCTAAGCTAATTCTAAATGCACTTAAGATATGAATGCAATGCATGGATTATGTAATTAAATTAAAACTATGAATTAATCTATTTACATCCTAATTTATGCTAAATAAATGTTAGAATTAACCTAATGTGTAGGCACTTAAATACTTAAATAGCCCACAACTATGGGCTAATCAAATACCCTCATGCCTAGTTTTTGCTAGTCCCTAGCAAAATTAAGCAAAACCTAGCACTCCAAGTAGACTAGTCAACCCACTTGGTCTTCCTCCAGAAGCATATTAAGTTCAGACTCTATACCTAAGGTTCCTAAGTAGTTGCTAAGTTACAGACTAGGTCGGCTAAAGACGAGTTGCAGGCACAAGTTTCCTTGATTTCTGACTCTACCCTAAAGTTTATTAATCCCTGAGATTAAAGCATCCGAGCCTGTGCATTGGTCTGAGTTATTTGAGTTAAAGGATTTTTTATATATATATATACTTCTCTCTTCTTCTTTTTTTGTTTGATTCTTCTAAGTCTAACCTCAGATCAGCTATCAACACGGTCTGTGTTGAATTCATTATCCCCATTACCATACCTCGAAGGGTGCCTAGCTTTCGATGCTTCGAGATAGCACCGCCCATAACGACCCCAAGAACTCCTTGCAATCGACACTTCGATATAGTATCGCCCATGGATTTCTTAAGCGAATTCAGGCCTATGGCAATCGGCACTTCGAGATAGGGCCGCCCATGGTACCTGAACCGCGCAATGTGCTTACATGCCCCCAGTAGGATGGATATCCTAAGAGACAAGCGCCAAGGAGGTAATATGTTATCATCTCATCCTCAAGGTGAGTATATACTCCACCTCTCCTGCGGCAGGAACTCTTCCAATCAAAATGTGTTTTCAAGCCTCTCTTAAGTCAAAACTAGGAGAACCAAATCTTTTTTCAGATAGATAGAAATTAAGTTAATTACCAGACCATGTGTGTGAAATTTGGATGCTTGGGTTACAAGGATCCGTAAACCAAAAAGTAGAATAAGACTCCAGGCACTACCCCACCTTTTAACTCAAACCCTAGCTTCCCTTCCTCAACCTCTCGAGGAATGGTCCGCAACTTAACTCCTACTTAAGTTTTTAAGTCCACAAAGGACCCTAAAGGTCTAAAGATAGTAGCTCATTTAGCTTCTAAAGTTTGACCCTAGAATTAACTTAGTCTACCCTAGAGTTCTGATTTGCTTAAGACTGCAAGATCTAGCCAGTTAAGCTCAAAACCCCTCTTTTTTTTCTCTTTCTCTCTCTTTTCTTTTTTATATATATGCATGCTATAAACAAAATGCCTCAGGTCCACTCCCCCATGCCTGGTTCAAACAATGTCCTCATTGAAAACAAAAATAGCTAAAGGAAGATATTACCTGAGGCGGATAATGGTAGGAGCTAAGGCTCCTCAAGAGTGACTTCGTCAACCAGATGGCCGTTTAAAGTTATGTAGGGTTTTAACCGTTGACCGTTGACGATAAAGGGAGTTGCTGAAGAGGAAGGATTTTTGATCTCCACAGCTCCATGCGGAAATACTTTGGTGATTATGTAAGGCCCATCCCAACGAGATTTTAACTTCCCAGGAAAAAGCTTAAGTCTGGAATTGAAAAGCCAAACTTGTTGGTTGGGCTCAAAGGTCTTTCGAAGAATAAACTTATCATGCAAGACCTTAGTTCTTTCTTTGTAAGCTTGAGAGGTGTCATAAGCATCATTCCTCAGCTCCTCAAGCTCACTTAATTATAGAAGTCGTGCCTTACCTGCCTTCTCTAAATCCATGTTAACACTTCGAATAGCCCAAAGTGCTTTATGTTCCAACTCAACAGGTAAATGGCATGCTTTTCCATACACAATCCGAAAGGGAGAAGTACCCAGAGGGGTCTTATAGGCCGTTCGATAAGCCCACAAAGCATCATCGAGCTTTTGGGACCAGTCTTTCCTATCAGGTCTAACGGTCTTTTCCAAAATATTTTTTATCTCCCTATTTGAGACTTCAACCTAGCCACTTGTCTGAGGGTGGTAAGGGGTAGCAACCTTGTGAGTCACTCCCAAACTCTTGATTAACCGATTGAAGTGGTGGTTTCGGAAATGAGGTCCCCCATCACTTATAATAGTCTTGGGGCAGCCGAAACGAGATATGATATTGGCCTTCACAAATTTCAAAACCACAGAGTGGTCATTTGTGCGCGTAGGAATGGCCTCTATCCATTTAGAGACATAATCAACTGCCACCAAGATATATTCAAAAACATGGGACGACGGGAAGGGGCCCATAAAGTCAATTCCCCACACATCAAAAATTTCAACAGATTGAATAGGATGTTGAGGCATTTCATTTTTCTTCCCAATCGTTCCAGTCCGTTGACATCTAATACAGGCCTTAACAAAATTATGAGAATCCTTAAATAAGGAAAGCCACCAAAAATCGGACTGGAGAACCTTAAAAGTAGTTTTCTTAGCACCAAAGTGTCCTCCACAATGAAGTTCATGGCAAAAACTCAGCACACTTTGTTGTTCCTCTTCAGGCACACAACGTCTCAATACTTGGTCTTGTCCAATTCTAAATAATTCTGGCTCTTCCCAATGAAAATATCTTGCTTGAGAAATGAATCTCTTTCTTTTCTGCTCATCCCAAGAGCCAGGAGTTTGTCCAGTGACCAAGTAATTTACAATGTCTGCATACCAAGGTAAAGTTGGTGTTACCGCCATCAGAGTTTCATCAGGAAATGTCTCGCGAATGTCTTCAGAAATAGAGTCATTAAGAGGAAGGCGAGACAGGTGGTCAGCCACAACATTTTATAATCCTTTCTTTTCATGTATTTCCAAGTCAAATTCTTGAAGGAGTAAGATCCACCTAATCAGACGTGGCTTAGAATCTTTCTTAGCAATGAGATGTTTCACTGCTGCATGATCAGTAAAAATAACCACCTTAGACCCAAGTAAATAAGACCTAAACTTCTCCAGAGCAAAAACTACAGCAAGTAATTCTTTTTCAGGGACGGTGTAGTTTTGCTAAGGTTCAGTTAAAGTCTTGCTTGCATAATGCAGCACATGAGGTCTTCCCTCAACCCTTTGTCCAAGGACTGCTCCCACTGCATAATCCGAAGCATCACACATAAGCTCAAATGGGAGTGTCCAATCAGGAGCTTGGAGAATAGGCGTAGAGATCAAGGCCTCCTTTAGAGTTTGAAAGGCCTCGGCACACTTTGAATCAAAACTGAAGGAAGATTCCTTCGCCAACAAGTCACAAAGTGGCCTAGAAATCTTATTAAAATTTTTAATAAAGCGCCTGTAAAAGCCAGCATGGCCCAGAAAGGATCTAATCTGTTTGACATTCGTAGGCAATGGAAGTTTGGAAATAGAATCAATCTTGGCTTTATCTACTTCCAAACCTTGCTCGGATACAATATGCCCAAGTACAATTCCTTTCTGTACCATGAAGTGACTTTTTTCCCAGCTGAGGACTAAACTAGTCTCCTTACATCGTTTCAACACATTCTCCAGGTGCAGGAGACACTGGTCGAAAGACGAGCCATAAATAGAGAAGTCATCCATAAATACTTCGACACACTCGTCAATCATGTCCGAAAAGATAGACATCATACACCGCTGGAAAGTTGCAGAGGCATTACATAATCCAAACGGCATACGCGTGAATGCAAAAGTACCGTAAGGACTCGTGAATGTCGTCTTTTCCTGGTCATCAGGAAAGACTGCCACCTGATTGTACCCAGAATATCCATTGAGAAAGCAATAATACTTATTCCCTGCCAATTTTTCGAGAATTTGATCAATAAAAGGCAAAGGAAAGTGATCCTTCTGGGTAGCGGTGTTTAGCTTGCGGTAATCAATACAGACCCTCCATCCAGTTGAGGGTCTAGTGACAACTTGTTCACCTTGGTCGTTGAGTTCCACAGTAAAGCCTGCCTTCTTTAGCACCACATGAATGGGACTGACCCATTTACTATCAGTAATGGGATATATGATCCCAGCGTCCAACCACTTCAGGATCTCCTTTTTTACAACCTCCCTCATATTAGGGTTCAGACGTCTCTGCATGTCCCTAAAAGGCTTGATGGAATCATCAGTATAAATGTGGTGCATGCAGAGTGTAAAGTCTATACCCTTAATGTCAGCAATGCTCCAAGCAATAGCTTCCTTGTGCCTAGACAGGCATTCAATCAAGGCTCCCTCATGTGCCTCAGACAGCACAGCCGAAATGATAACGGGGAGCGTATCATTGGCACCTAGGAAAACATACTTGAGAGTGCCAGGGAGGGGTTTCAACTCAAGGTTGGGGGCTTGTATGGTTGAGGGTTTCATAATCGATGTCCCCATCTCAGGTAGCAAATCTACCTTCAGCGAAAATGATGGGGGAAGAGACTCAGCAGAAACTCCTAGCAATTCCTCTAGTTCTAGTATATCCCCTTCACATTCCTCCAAGAGATGGGAATGCTCATTTAGCATGACATGCTGAAGGGGGTCATCACATAACATTGCAGGAGTTGCCTCTTCAATCAGATCATCTATCACCTCAACTTGAGAACAATCCTCAAGTCCAGCTTGTTTGTAAGCATCAAATACATTAAGTCGGATTTTCCTATTCCCAAAGCCCATTTTCAATGCCCCAGTATTGCAATTAATTGAAGCATGAGAAGTTGCAAGGAAGGGGCGACCCAAAATGATGGAGGGTTTGGTTGGCTTGTTGGTAGGGTCAGTGTCCAAAACTAAGAAGTCAACGGGAAAGAAGAAATCCTCCACTCTTATGAGGACATCTTCCAAAATTCCTCGTGGTGTCTTCAGTGATCGATCAGCAACTTGAAGGATTACAGGGCAAGGCTTCAGATTGCCTCCCCCAAGTTGTTCATACACGTAGCTCGAAAGGATGTTCACCCCCACACCCAAATCAAGTAGAGCCTCATCAATTTGTAAGTCACCAATAACTACAGAGATGTATGGGGCTCCTGGGTCCTTAAGTTTTGGGGGTGTGCCATGTTGAATAATTGAGCTAATAGAATCAGGCAGGACAACTTTTGATTGGACCTGTTTTCTAGATTGCTGCTTTTTCATGCAAAGGTCCTTTAAGAAGAGGGCATAAGACGGAATCTGCCTGATAGCTTCAAGAAAAGGCAGGTTAATCTATACTTGCTTGAAAGTTTCCATAATCTCATCCGTCTTATCTTTGGCTCCAGATGAGCTAGCAGAAGTCTGCCCAGAGGTGGATAAGTGCTCTGGAAAAGGCACTCTCGATCTCTGGGTGGAAGGGTTGTCATGTCGAGTAAGGGGTGGAACGGGGGCAACTTCTTCCGATGAGGTGATTTCAAGCGGAGAAGATATGGGCAAATCTTCTTCGGTGGGGGTGAAAGTCGGGGTGGATGGTTTTTTAGGGGGTGAGACTATAGGAGCATCAGGTTTGGAAATTTCTTTCCCACTCCTCAGAATAGTCACCGCCTGAGCATGCTCCCTAAAGACAATCCCTTTTCCTTTAGGATTTTCCTCAGCAGCACTGGGAAACTTCCCAGTCTCCCTCTGTCTAACGGCCTCAACAAGGTGTCCAATTTGTGATTTCATCTCATGTATAGCCTTGTCATGAGATTGGATGATGGCACTTTGACTTTCTTGCATAGTTTTCAACATCGCCTTCAATTCATCCATCTCAGAGGTTTTAGGTTAGGCAAAGGTCTGAGGTTGGTTCATTTGATGGTTTTGAAAGGATTGTGGTTTGTAATTCCCTGAATTTGAGACATTTCCTTGTCTCCATGAAAAGTTTGGGTGGTTCCTCCATCCCTCATTATAAGTGTTGGAGAAAGGATCATTACGAGGTCTTGGACAGAACCCTTGAGCGGCATTCAAATCCGCTTGTACAAGCTCAGGGAATTGGGAGGCCAAGTGGCAATCCACAGTGGCGTGTGTATTGCCTTGACAAATTACACATTCGGAAGCTTGGGATGTGGAGGTGTTACGTACGAATGAACTCGGGTTTGACATAAGCCTTTCCATGTTTTGATTCAATAATTGAATCTGATAGGCTAAATTCTGGGTGTCCCTTGCTTCATTCGCCTCCAACTTTCTTTGCATGAGAGTGGGCTTTCTATCCATGTAGGAAGAATTCAAGTGTATAGAATTCTCACTTAAAGTATCAAATAAGTTTCAAACTTCATCCTCAGTCTTAGATAGAAAGGTTCCTACACAGGCACCATCCACAGTTTGCCTATGCGAATCATTAAGTCCGATGTAGAACCTTTCAACCAGTTGCCATTTAGGCACCTGGTGATGTGGGCAAAGTCTCAGCAAATTGTTAAAGCGCTCCCACGCATCATGGAATGCTTCCCCATCCTTTTGAACAAAATTCATAATTTCTCTCCTAAAGTGATTTGTTTTGCTCATGGGGAAGTACTTCTTCAAAAACTCCTTCAGGGCATCCCAAGTATTTATATTATCAAGGGTGTGATACCAATACTTGGCTTTGTCCTTTAGGGAGAAGGGAAAGAGGGTCTGCATTTGAGCGTCATCAGTAACGCCCTGCAGCTTCACCATGGAACAGACCTTGGTGAATTCCTCGATATGCCTGTAAGGGTCTTCCCTAGTAGTACCATAAAAGGAGGGTAGCAAGGATATGGTACTACTTTTGATCTCATATGGATTGTCCCCTCCAGGTCTATGTAGTGTTGGGCCAGCTTGATTGGTTGGGATGAAATATTCCTCAAGGCTCCTTTGACCGGCCATTTCTACCCTTGGAAGGTCTTTTCTTAGGATTCTTTCAGGTTCAGGATCAAATACAAGTTGTCTCCTAAGAGAACGCCTACCAAGCATGCACTACAAACACAATTCAAAAGGACTTGTTTTGTCTTTACAAATTTAGGCTTTTGACTTTAGTTCAAATTGTAGGTGACAAAACAAGTTGCCCAATCAATTACGTGCCTATTGTCAACCTACGGCTCGCCTAAGAAGACCTAGTTGGAGCTTAGGTGTTCTTCCCTAAATCTCAAATGGTCAAGTAAATCCAAAGACGGAAGATTGAGGGATGCAAGAAGGCCTAAGCCTTCCTTTGAAGCTGTGCTTTCGCGGTGCTTCTCAACTACCCCCAAAAATCCGTGACAGGTATCCCCCTCTTTGGATTTACAAAACCTTTGATCTCAAGTTCCGAACACTTCAGAATCCAACGATGGAGGGCTCTTGTCCTAGTCGTTTCAAGACTTAGGAGTGTCTAAATGAGTGCTGTGGTGCAATAGATATAAGTGTGCATTCACCGCAAAATGATTTTGAATTTTGAATCGCACACCACGTTTTACAATCAAGTCCTTGATTTTTAGATGTCCCTCCTTTAATTAGTCCTTTTTTCGAATATATGTGACCACTTGTTAGATCGCTTCAAGACAAACTTTGTGGTCTTTGAATTAAATCCCAAATGCAATGCGTGATCAAAAATAGGATGCAAAGTAAGAGAATGCGTACCTTGCCTCCAGCGATCTACGATGCAAGAATGCACGCAATGCAGAAAAGTAAATCTAGAGGCTGCTCATACAAACCTAAATGGTTCATCCTAGGGCAGGCAGCTTCTAGCAGGCAGCTCATTTTTTTTATTTTTATTTTTTAGAACTACTTATGCACAAGCAAATAAAAGTAATAAAAAAAAAAACCTAAATCTAAAGAAAAGGGAACAAGCTCCCAAAAATTACCCAACACGGGCCCAAAACAAAATCGAGGAACAAATCCCTCAAAATATGCCCCAGAACAAGGGTTTCAAACTAACTGCAATATAAAATTAAATCTAAAGTCTTAATTCTAGTCTAATTAAACTAGCGACTAAATAAAATGGTGTCTGTCGCGTCCTCGTCCTTCTCCTCCTTTCAAAATTGCTCGTCCAATTCTCCTTTGGCGACGTCCAGGATCACCTCTCACAGTGGCTGATTCTTGCATAAATTTTTGTAGCACAGAAAAGAAAATAATAAATGGTCAAATCACTATGCAATTGACAAATAATCAAAATAAAATCAACCAAAATTATTGCATCTGTTGCCTCCCCGGCAACGACGCCATTTGACTCGTCGATCGTTCGCTTTAAAGTCGTTTGCAGTTTAATGTGGTGGAAAAATTGTCTAATCAATATTTAAAAAAGAAATAACCACTCGCAGAGGAGCGGGTCGTATCCACAGGGAGGCAATGACGTATTAAAATTTGCACCAGTTAAAAATGTTTGTTCGTAGTTAGTTTGGACAAGAATCAAGCCAAAATTGACTTCAGATTAAGGTTTAAGCAAGAAAAAATGCTGAAATAGCAATTCTGAGAAACTAGAGGATATTTTCCGCAATGCAGAATCAATAAAATATGATTAAAAAGTGACAATGGCAGAAAATGTAATTTCTAATTGGCAGGTTACTGTAGCAAAACTGGGGAATTTTTCCCCTTTGTCTTGCGCGACGAGGAGTGGGTGGCCGGGCACAGGAAGCTCGGAGGAAGTCCCTTGGACTGAGGGCTTCGAAGCGGTGGTGGCGGTGTGTCGCGCGGCGGCTGGAGGTGGCCGGACGAGCTCCGGTGGAGGTGCTGCAGCCGGTGAGGAGCGCGGCCTGTTGGCGTGAAGACTGCCGCGCGCTGCTGCTGCGTGGGTGGCTACTGTTGTGCGGGTTTGCAGGCGCGGGAGAAGGGCGCTGCAGGCGGTGAGCGCGGTTGTGCGGGTTTGCAGGCACGGGAGGAGGGCGTGGTTGGAGATGAGCGGGTGCGGGCGCGTGGTTGGAGGTGAGCGGGTGGCTCTGCAGGCGCGGGAGAAGGGCGCTACAAGAGGTGAGCGCGCGCAGCCGCTGGTCTCGCAAAGGCCGGAGGGGGCGTGTGGGCGAAGGCAGCAGGTGCGAGGAAGGTGCTGCGGGAGTAGGAGCGTGCGCGTGAGATTGGCGTGGGCTGCAGGCGTGGGGAAGGTTCTGCAGGCGTGGAAGGTTGCGGGTGACTTCAGACGTGTGCGGTGGAAGTGAAGTGGGAGGACGGAGATTGCTCTGGATTGGGAGGTGGACTTCAGACATCCGGAAAATTTCCCGGACGTCTTAAGTGACTAAAAGGGTGGTTGACGGTTGTTGCGGCAGTGGTGGTTGGTGACGACGGCGAGGGAGATGCACGCTAAGTTGCTCACGGTAATGCAAGCGAGCTCCGGATGGCGGTGTGACCTGTCACACCACACGCCCACGGTGGTGGAGACTCGCCGCCACAGTAGAGGCCGACAGTATGGAATGGAAGAGAGAAGGTCTCTCTGCACAGTAGTGGGTCGGTGGTGGAGGCCTCCCGAGCTCGGCTGCCTCCCTCCTTTTGTAGTGTCCTGCACCAATTTGAAATTAGCTGCCCGACCAGATCCAATACATCCGCTCCTCCTTGAATGGGTTCTTCACTGCAGTAGCTGGTGGCGTTGGAGCGGCAGACAGCCGTTCCTGCAAGAAGAAGAATAAAGAAAATAATGTTAAAATATTAGGGTCATTTATATACAGACCCTCAACTTCTATGTTAATGAAAATAATGTACCTAATTGGTTATCTAATTAGATGAATGCCATTCTAAGCTAATTCTAAATGCACTTAAGATATGAATGCAATGCATGGATTATGTAATTAAATTAAAACTATGAATTAATCTATTTACATCCTAATTTATGCTAAATAAATGTTAGAATTAACCTAATGTGTAGGCACTTAAATAATTAAATAGCCTACAACTATGGGCTAATCATAGACCACTTAGCCACCTAGGGCACGACCACACACACACATACACACACCCATTCACATGCGCACACCCACCTAGAGTTCTTTAGAACTCTCCTCAAGGTGGTACCACTCTTGGTTGCTAAAATTAGCAAACAAGAGACATTCAAATTATAGATCCACTTTTGGTGGATCTAAGAACCACCTTCTCTCTCCCTTGGATATCCACACTTGAAGATCTCTCTAGAGAGTTCCATACTTCTCTAAAGAGTCTCCCTTAGGCCGTTAGACCTAAGGGGTGGCCATTTGCACCCATTCAAGCTTCTCTCCATTATTCCACCTTCCATAGCATGCTCCACCTTCACACCTCCATCTCCATGAGCTCCCACCATGGCCAGTAGCAGCTCCACGCCAAAAGCTTGGATCACCTCCACCTCACCTCTCTAAGGGTCGGCCTAACCCCCATTGGCCGCCCCTCATTCTCCTCTCAACCAACTCAAAGGCCATCGGAGCCCACCTCCAAATGCCCTTATTTCTGCTAGCTAAGTAGATAGTTGTTCCTCGTAGATTGATTGCTTTATTACTACTTAGTAGTGTAGCTCCATATTTCTCCCCCAATGATGCATGCATAATCCCCATAGATTCATGTATGCAGTCGTTTCTACCAGCGAGTAGTTTATGTTTCAAGCATTTATCTATAAGCATTCCTCTAGCTGTGCTATAACCACCATCATGCAATCAATGAAATCATCTTTCTACATATATCTATGTGTGAAAATCACCATGTGCTTGACTATCATATCTTTCGTGTGATAATCAATTGCCTGCACTCGTTTTATATTTCTATTGCAATGGCTTGTCATGCATGAATACGTACTTATTATAAATTGACATGAGATCTTAAGCAAGTAGAGTGAGCGAGATCGAAATTAATTTGCACTTCCTAAATGCCTCCTAGAGAAGAATGACTGGGACTCCAAGTCTCGTTATTTAAGAAATTAGTTTTGACGAGTGGATTTCGCAACTATACTATGAAGAACAACAATCATATTTTCAAACACACGATCTCTGCCATCCATCAATGGTCCTTCTAGAAATGATTCAAAGATATATTCATCTAGAGAGTCTTCATGATGCTCATCAAAATCAAATGTAAATGCTTGGAGAGTGCTTATAGGATCATGGAAATCTAAGTTAGTGAATGCTTCAAACTCTGGATTTTGGACACTCTCTGCAGTTACTGTTTCTGATTCCTACAAATCATAATAGAATGATTCCAACTCAATGGAACATGATTTTGAATCAATGATCTCAAGATTAGGGACCTCAGAGTCGGACTCAAAGAATGGATCATGGATGCTGAGGTAGTAAACCGGCTCGTAATTGTTAGGAAATAATGGATCTCCGAAGTCAGAGTAGGATTCAAAATCATTGGAGAATCTGCATAAATCAGTTTTTGAATGTGATTCTAGATCAAGATTTCCACCACGAAACAAATCATGATGCATAGAATCAACAACCTGACCTGGATCTAGCCTAATCTCAAATTCCAGGCTCAAAGAGGTGTCCTTATTAGGCATAGGCTCACGTTCTTGGCTCCTAGGATAGACCCAATCAAATCCCAACTCTTCCAACTCCTCTATTTCTGTATCATAAATAGGTATGACTTCTGAGAGATCAATTTGTGTCTCTAAGGAGTTTGGAGAGGTGTAATCATCAAATACAGGTCTAGAATCATGATCCAGATCTAAAATATGATTCTCATCACATTGGGCCTCTTGATCATCCCAAATAGGCTCAGATCTAGATTCTAGGTCAAGGGTAAGGATTGGGTCACTAAAATCTATACATGGTTGTATTGGGATGTCAGAATCACTCTTGAGGATTACCTTAATAGGATAAGGTTCGGGAATTACATCCTTGAGAGGTTCTGATTCATGATCATCATAGGTGTTTGAGAAATCAAGGCATGATGAACCAGCTTCATGACTCTCTAAGGCTGGTTCAGAATCAAGAACACCTGTAACTGCATCCACCCAACCAATGTCAAGATCAGGTATGTCATTCTGCACAAAGCTTGAATTTGATTCCATTTGGTTTGGGGGTCCACAACAACCTCGATTTTCTAACTCAGGCTCTTGGAATCATATTGATCCTCAATGTTGCTCCAAGATGTCTCATCAACTTCTATGGGGACATATTGGTATTTTTGATTGATGGCTTCATACACCATATTCATCAATTTTCCATATTTCTCCATGAGACCTTGGTGTTTTTCCAAAAGTGGGGGATTTGACCAACAATGTAGATACTCATTGCTATGTAATTTCCCTAATTTAATATATTCTAATAGAGATCATCCCGAGTTGAACCATGTATCATTTGTGTCAATATCATTGCAACACAGTTCATAATGTGGGTTGTTGTTTTTGACACATTAACATGAAGTTTGTTAAATGGATTCGAGGTTTTGTAATACTCATTATGATGTCCAAGAGCAGCCTAGATCATTTTCTCTTTTATGCTCATTTAGGATTCAGGTTTCCTAAGTAGTCTTCCTAAATTGTCAGGTTGCATTTTTCAAATCAAGTGGTGGATCAAGATGTGGAATCAAATTCAAGTCCAAAATGAATTGATTAGATCAGATCAAAAATCCCATAGAAGATCAACTCTAATGGAGGCCTCTAGGTCAGATCTAGGGACCTTTCCTATGTCTATGCTCTAGAGAATAGATAAGGGACTGAATGTGAATTTGACCCAATCAAGGCACCCAATGATTTTTGGATGACAAGGCTATTTCGAGGTAGATGATACCTCTGAATTAGAAATCCACACACCCAAGAATTACTTGGGTATCCAGGAAGGGAGAGCCCTGCAAAGACCCCTACACGGTAGAGCGTCCCCACAAGTTACAGGGTTTCTCCCACCCGACCTTCCCTACCACTGCGGTTCCAAGTAGACAGGAATGTATGAATTGAGACCTCAAGTCTACCAATTTTAGTCCTAATTTGTGCCTTGAATTTCACTTGATTAGAAATTGATTCAATTTGTAACCTAATTTGGAGGTTGGTTGGCCCACAAGGTGGACAAACTTCACCTGACCTACCCTAAAGATGAAGGATGAAATTTGGGTCAAGACCCAAAATCACCCTGAATTGACTCTTAGGTTATTAGGTCCAAATTTTAGGGTTCAAGTGAATTTAGAGCCTGATTTTAGGGTTTTCTTGGATAGATCTTTTCAAACAAGGGCTTAGGTAGCACACAAATGTGGGAAGATTGGTTTCCTTGAATGCATGCAAGTGTGAACTAACACTTCACAACCCTAAAGTGGCAATCCTAATTGGATCTATTTCCAAGTCTAATTTAATCTCAAATATGGCACCTTGGACTAAAACAAGAATGTGAGTAGTCGAAGATGTCGAGAATTTAAGTGTAAATCCCTAATAAGTACAGGAAATCAGGATGGGGATCTCTAATCAAATCGTCTCAATCTTCAATTAGATATCAATTCACTTTTTACAAATCAAGAAATTTTACCTGTGAATGATATTACTATAGAAATAAGGCAAGTGGATCCTACTTGTTTGTTTCCTTTTTCTCTTTCCCCAGATTAGGAGGTTGATTAGGGAAGAAGAGAAATTTTACCTACCCCTAGAGTGGTTGATTGCGCGAAAGATCTTCTCGTGATGTACCTCGCAAAATCACAGGAAAAACAGATAGGGCAACTTAGTAATCAGCTCAATCAAATAAGATACGACTAGCGGTGAATTGCACGTTGCTCCCCGGCAACGACACCAAAATGTTGCTAGCAAAATCGTCGATGTTTAGAAATACGCATCATAGTATAAGGCAAAAATTGCACAAACACTTAAATTTATAAACCTTGAAAACAATGTGAGTCCGAGGTCATTCGCAAGGAGCAAATGGAATTCATGCACTAATCTTAATATAAATCAAATGAGCACATTGATTAATTACAAGAAAGATATGCAATGAATGATCCATAAAAATATATGCAATGATAAGAATGTATATCTCTAAAGATCAGTAGAATAAAAAGAGTGGAACCTCAAAAACAATGGTGATTTGAATCACCATTTAACTCTCTTTAATCAAGCATGCATCTCAATAATTCAATAGTATCTCGAATCAATTATTCAAATAATGCCACAGTACTTCAGAACCAAATCAGACGTCAGATCTGATGACTAGACACCTTAAGTGTCAAAGCACAAAGCCACAGTAAGGCGCTCAAGGGTGCCAAGCCTCACAAGGCACAAGCGCCTCTTCTCAATTCTCACTAAGTATCAAGGCTCTCTTCAGCACGTACCCCGAAGCAGCATAGCTTGAGGCAAAAGCCTCCCCCTTCCTCACAAATTATCCTCTTCTTCTCTCATAACTGGGCATAATCGGATCCATATACGGGTAATCGGGTCATGAGAAGTATCAGGTCCCAGCTCACCAGGGGTGCAGATGAGTGAGGAGTAAGGGCTAAGTGAGTGCGTGGGGCACTCGAGCCCCCGTGTTACTCGACGATAAGGCTATGGGAGGAATCCCATTTATATCACGTAGGAGGCTCTTCAATAACCAATGTGGGACTATCTTTGTCTCCATCATTCGTGTGCAGCTGCTGATGCTACCTCGATTCAATTCAGGTAGATGGGAAGATGTCTTGGCCAATTGGGAGCCCAGATGTCTTTGCAAGTATGCTCTTCACCTACTAGAGATGTAGTTGAGGTCTGACGGTGGTGGGCAATGGCGGAGTGACCGTCAATGGCATTGCCTCTAGTGAGACCCCTAAAATCAAGAATAGCCAATGAGGCCCAGTTAAAATGTTTACGTGTATCGCAAGAGCACATCAAATGTTGCGGCAATGTTCTTGCATCATTTGGGGGTGTGTGGCAGTAGGACGATGAAGGAGCTGACGATAGAATGATAGGTTCTTCAGCCAGAGGTTTTGGTGGGTGGTAGGGCGAATAGGAAGAGGGTTTTTGAAGGTGGAGGTGTGGCAATGCTAATAGAGGTGATGGCGTGGAGATTGGTGGTTAGTAGAAGACTTACGATCACACCAGAGGTATGTCGAACGTGGAGAAGACAGAAGGGGAGAGAAGTGGTTGTCAGTCGCAATAGGGAGATAAGCTAATCCTAATCTAGAGAAGGAAGGGAGTTGAAGGAACCTTGCTGATGGATGAAAGGGAGGGAAATTGCATCGACTTTGATTGGCCAGTCGCAGAAGGGATGAAGACCTCCAGTGAGGAGCGGCGAGGAAGAAGGGGTCTAGGGAGCTCCTACTGGTATTGTGAGAAGCAGACGAAGGAGAGGAGGGAATTCCCTCTGCCTACGGTATGTGGCAGAGGGTGAAGATGGAGGTTGCAGGAGTTCATCAAAGCTGCAGTGGTGGTGGCCAGAGAGAGCAAAATTTGAAGAAGTTAAGGCCAAACAGAGCCAAAGAAGATGGCCTGAGGAGCTAGAGCTTATATAGAGCTCATAACTAAGCCCTAAACAAGGGAAGAGGCTCTATTGCTTGGAGAATAAGGCATAAGTCACCCAAGAATTTCGTGGGTTCACTAGGGCTAATCAGCATGTATTGAATGCCAAGATCACCTTCAGAAGATTCCCTACAATGTGAACACCAATCCCACCAAATTTAGTGGGATTTGGTGTTAGTTTGATTGGGTTTTGAGGTGGTAAAAGGTTATCTATAGGTTGGTTGGCCTAACAATGGCAGCAGGGACCTAATAGTGAAGAAGATGAAGTTAGGGGGCTTTCTACAGTTAAGTCGAAAGTTAGGGGCTTGATTGGGAAAATTAGAGATTTAATGGAATTAAATGCAAACTTGGTTAAGATGGACTCTGATTAGGCCCAAATTTTGGTACAAACCTAATTTGGACTCAAGAAATCTAATGGTGAAGTTAGATTTGAATTTTGGACATGTTTGCCTAGGAAATTTGTACAGAAGCCCAAATTCAGGTAAAATTCTGTCTACGACTCTATTCAAGGTCAAAATAGGTTCAAATGGTCAAACTAAGGGTACCAAACCTCTCATAATATTTTTTTATGAATTTTAAGAGATTTATATGAATTTTATCCAGATCAAAACCTCTTTAATTTAAGCAGGTTTGAAATTAGGATTTTGTGTTGTTGTAGTTCTCAAAATGCATGAAACCCCATTTCTATCTATATGGACCCACTCATTGGACTTTAATGCTTATTTGACCTTCAATTAACCCTTGGAAAATCCTGTGGTTACTCTGTATTCATGATGTGATGTTAAAACTGCAAAATTAACCCTACTTTAATGTTTTCTTCTCAGAATGGATTTGCATGGAATTACGGCCCTCAGGCGATTAAGTAGGAGCTTTTGTCTCTTGATTCTGACTAATTAAAGCTAGTTATGGTTAATGATGGTGTTACCATCAGTGATCAAGGAAACTAGACTTGATTTAAACCCAGAAAGGATAACCCTTCACATTCTTTGATACAAATACTCATTGGATTCAAGGAATCATATTTACATAATCATTTGAACTTCTCTAAATTTAATTTCATCTTAAGAAGACAAGCCCAAGCTAAGTTGTACTAAGAGGATCAAGATATAAACAATTTCTTACTCTTTGTGATACTCCTTTAAATTTATCTAATTGAGATATGCTATATAAGTCAAATCTAATCTTTTATGATGTGTTCATCTTACATGATTTTCGAAATTCATTAATCCCACAACTACACATGGAAATCATTGATCTTTCCAAAAGATCTACTATTATTTCCACCTTTTGAACATCATCATAATTGGGATGATCAATAGTGAATGTTACCATCCACCAAGGATTCTTTCCATAATGCACACATCACTACATATCATTTTGAGACATCCTTACCACAAGTCCTTTCCATAAAATGATCAACCATAAACTATCTTGGAGTTCATGATTCTCGAGTTAGAAGAGACTATTACTCCCACTGACTGAGAGATCTATTCTCAACCATCCTCTCAATCTTACTCATAGACACTCATGTCCCAACATATGACATCGCATGGAAGCAGAGCATCCTCTTTGCACTTATTCAAAATTCTCATTAACGATCATATCACTAAAGAAGTCCAAGCATCTAAAAATGATTCTGGAGCATTCAAGCATCCATTGGATAAAACTTACAATAAGTCATTCACCACATGAATAAGTCAATTTCAAACAATTTGGAAATAGAAACAATTTCTATTGATGCATGATTACAAAGACAATCTTTGTGATTCAAAATTCAAATTCCAAATAAGAAGGTTTATATTCCTTGACAGCTCCCACTGCAACAATTTGCTTTAGATTCCATCTAAAAAGTCTCTCCATCCTCAACTCTATCCTGGTCAGTTAAATAATAAGCAACAATTGCAAATATGTTGGGTGCATCAAAATCCTTTTATTCATCATATGAATAAATAGAGGATGAAGATTAATAGTAACTTGAAGAATTTTTCCTCTAACCTTCGATAATGTCTAGAGATCTTCATGGATGGATTCCATCCTATGCGACGTTCTCTTGTCCATGTGTCAGTTGTCCTTCCTTAAGCTCTCCTAGTTTAGGAACATTTCCTTTTCCTTGAGATGCCATGTACTCCGTCAAGATGATCCAATATGTTATGTAGACATTCTACCAACTCAAGGATTGTCCCTTTATACTTTTCTTTGTCAAGGGCTCAAGCATAAAAGTTGAGAAAAGATACTACGATCATAACAAGCTTCTCATCTTCATGTACGATCCCTCCATACACTTCATATTCTAGAAATAATTTTTTGTATCGAGAATACATATTCTTCCAAAGAGCTTTCCAAACTCATTTTAGAATCTCGAAGTATATAAAAAATTGTATTTCAAGTACCCAAGTCTTCAAGCTTAAATATAATGTCACTTGTACATTTGCAACTATTCATATGCTCTACCAATCCTATTAGTAGATGCTTGATAAAGCAGTATTTTGTAAACACATTATCATCATGCCAAGCTTCATTATATTTCTCCATAGCTTAATTTTTTGGGTTTTCAAATGGCCTAGAGCATAGCACATAGCTCAGGTTAGCTGCTTTCGCTCTATTTGCAACCATTGCGAACCATTTGTCATGAATGGATTTCTTCCACTTATTCGAATCAAAGGGAGTTTTCAAAAACATCATCTGCCAAACAACATTAACGTGGTTAGGTTTTGAAAACCACTTTTTTTTAGTAATTTTAAAATAAAGGCCTCCCACTATGTCCAATTTTGAGTCTTGTTCCCTCTTCAAGTCTCAAATTAATAGGCACATCAATCCTAGTGCCTCAAATGAGAACGAACACTCCTTTCCATTGAGATGGTGTATCTACAAGGGCCTACATACACAATGCCAACAAAAAAAGATGGAACTTTTTCCAACTCACAAGTCTAACTTGCATATTCATATTGTTTGGCCTTTTAGTGCACACTACACCATGCTGTCAAACCACTATTGAGTGTACACTTGACTACATGTGTGAACTTCCAAATGCACTACACCTAGGAAGACTCATTATAAGCCCCAAACTCTAGACTCATTTTGGCCTTAAGTGTGTCAAAACAAACTCATCAGCAATTGTTAGGTGTGAATCAGATCTATTACCCTAAAAATGAGAAGAATGCATACTTTCATCCAACCTAGTCAACACCTAGTGAAATTTTCCCAAAATATTTCATACATGGTACTATTAGATTTCTATTGTCATAAGCTTTACAATGATTCTTATTTCGAGGAAATCCAAGTTGTGTAGCAAAACTTGCGTATAAATGCATTTAACGAAGATGTAAGAGCACGTGAACCGAAATCAAGAATTTATAGGGTTATTTTCATTGAAATATAGGTTTTGAGTTATTTAAAAGTCGATCATGTTATTTTGAACACATTGGCACCCGTCGAGGTCGAGTAGGGTCAGAATACCACGTAAAATGTGAAAAATGCGTAGTTTCGATTCTCCCTTGGTTAAAACTTTCAAAAGAGGGTCATGTGGGGTATCGTTAGATTCCTCTCATCACAAGATTTCCAACGATACTAGTTTCACATGAATCCGAGGTGTGTACCTCAAGTATACCCAAAACAAGGCATGATTAAACCAACTTTCTGAGGGTATTTTAATCGAGTGGACATTTTACCTAACCCTAATCCTAATCGGTGGCCTATGAAAAGGTCCTAATTAGGGTTTGGGGCATTAATAACACCCTTGGACCGCACACAAATCTAGAAAATGGAGAAAGAAGAACAAAGAAGAAGAAAGAGGGAACAAATAGGAGAGAAAAGAGAGAAGAGGGTTAGCGTGAAAGTGGCACACAACATGCTCTCGAGAGGCCGGCCGACAAGTGTAGCGAGAGCGCACATCATGGGCAGTGAGTAGAGGTGCAACGAGCAAATATAGTGTAAGATACATCCAATACACACATTGCACATAGCATGGGCACACACAACAAGTGGGTGGTCTTCGCGTAGAGGAAGGTGATGAGTCCATTTTAATGGACTATTGTTACGCCTAAGTTAACTTTAATCATACCTTTTAGGTTTGTTAATAACTACATTAAGTTATAGAATGTTTGCATGCATCATTATTTAAGTTTACATATATTTTATCGCATTCTATAACTTAATATGTAATGATTTTATGTTTTTATGTTGCAAGAATGATATTGGGAAAGAACAAGGAGGTGGGATAAATTTCCCCAACAAACAGATGGCTCAATCTCTTCCTCATCCTTCGGCCAGGTTCAACACATCCCTCAACAAATGCAAACAGTCGCTAGCCAAAATTAGAAAAGGGTTTTTGAAAATCCCTTGAGAGGTGGAGAGAGGAGATAAAAGATGCACTTGCACAGGAGAGGAGATATCTGGATCTTCGAATCATCTTCCTCCCCCTTGAGGGGATAGCCATTGAAGGTCGCATGCCTTGTGCAACCAGCATGCACTGTGCACACCTTGCCAGCCTCACCGCCCATCGCCTACATCCAACCAGCACTGCACCCACTGCCCACAAGCACTCACACCTTTCCAATCTCACCACCCATTGCCTGTGTCCAACCAGTGCTGCACCCACCGCCCGCAGGCACAGCCCCCTCCAGCGCCTTGCGCGCCCTCTGTAGGCATGCCCCCTCCTCCAGCGCCCTTCACTGCAGGCACTGCATCGCTCACCGCAGGCACGCCACCAGCGCACCCTCTTCAGGCACGCCCCCTCCAGCGCCCTTTCACTGCAGGCACACCACCAGCACTCCCACCTGTAGCGTGCCCTTGCCACCAACACTCCCGCCTGCAGTGCACCCTCACCATCAGCACTCCCACCGCAGGCGTTGCAGGTGCTCACCGCCCTTGTGCTCCCTCTTCAGGCGTGCCCCCTCCAGTGCCCTTCAACGCAGGCACACCACCAGTACTCTCGCCTGCAGCATGCCCTCGCCACCAGTGCTCCCACCATAGGCGCTCACCGCCCTTGCGTGCCCTCTGCAGGAGCTACAGGCCAACCATCCTCCACTACAAGCGCCCGCAGGCGCCACACCTGCAGCCACTACCTCACGCCAGACCGCAGGCACTACACCGCTCCTCTGCAGGCACGCACCCGCGCGCACCTGCGCCATCGCCCCAAGCCAGCGCCGCCTGCCGACGCAGCGCCTCCCTGTAGAACACTTTGCGCACGCGTGCGCCCAGTGCGCAACCACGCAGGCTGTAGTAGTGGCCTCCTCCTCCAACAGGCCGGTGGCCATCCTCCTCCATCCGGCTACCGTTGGCCACCTCCGGCCTCCGCGTCACCGCCGTTGTGTAGCCCTCGTCAAGGCATACCTCCCCGTCGACTCTCGCAGCCAACCGTGCACGGCTGCACACGCGAGGAAGAGAGAGAAGAAATCCTCTGTTTTTGTTTCAATTAATAATTACATTCAATTCCATTGCCAATTTTATATTAATATTTTATTCAGGCCACATTGCATTGATGCACTCAGACTTTCGTGAAATTACTTGTGTTATGTGCATGATTCTACCTTGAATTTCAAATCAGAATTGCATGAAAGTTGAATTTACATGATAAGTCATTACACATGCATCATACACATATTTTTGGAGCTTAATTCTTGATGTGAAAACTGCATAAATACCCCTGAACCTTTAAGGAAATTGCAAGCTTCATTTAAAATAGCATATTCCTCTCATTAAAGTTGCAGAGAAGTCTGCGAACTGTGTATTCCTTGACTCATGAATTTATTGGTCTATTCCTCCCTGTGGATGCAACATCCTTTACTGTGGTTTAAATTCATATCTATGTTAACTTTTAATTGAGAGATTTCCACCACATTAATTACGACATATTCTTCTATTGCTATCATAAGTAAGCGAAAATCTCTCCATCAAAATGGCGCCGTTGCCGGGGAGGCAACAAACGCAATAGATTCACGTTATTATTTTTTGAATATTCTGAGTTGCGTAATCATCTGATCATTTTTTTATTATGCGAGGAATCTAACAGGGCGACAGGTGTAGCAAAGCGACGACATTGACCCTGAATGACGTGTACGGCGGAGACGATCTTTTTGGTGGACCTTGGCTCCACCTAGAGGCTAGTAACAGGAACATGTGGGCCTTGATCCCACGCACATAGGCTTACGAAGGAGCCTGTTTTTGATTTAGTCAGTAGAGCTTAGTTTAGAATTAGTTTAGATAGACATTAGAATTTAATTATTGTCTTTTGGACCCTTGTCGGGTATTTTTGGGAACGTGTTCCCAGTGCCTCTTTATTTCTTATCGCTCTTGTATGCAGGAGCATATTTTCGAGAACGTGTTCCCATTTATTTAGATTATAGGACCATTCAAATTATTTGAACTGCATGTTTGTTAGTTAGTTTGATTAGGTTTGTTTGCTTAGTATTATTATTAAAAAAGAAAAAATCGAACTGCCAACTAGAAGCTGCATATCTATAGAACGACCATCTAGGACTGAATAAGCAGCATCTAGTTTATTTTTACTACATTGCATTCATTATTGCACGAAGAATGCTGGAGTAAGGTACGTTTTCTCTTGAGCATCAATTACCTATCATGCATATGCATTGAACCTAAATCTAAGACCACTAAAGTGCTTGAATCAAATTAATTCAGTGGTCACTTTAAAAATTGGGACTGCTAAGAGGTTGGACTTTAAAATCTATGACTGAAAATTATGTGCAAAAGGATCTTGTTTGTGAAATTTCAAAACTCAAAACACGATCGTATATTTGCACACCTGAGACACTATGTACCTCACACATAAGGTCACTAGATAAATTTCTACCTCTCCTCTTTTTCACCACAAGGGAAGTTAGTCAGAAATCAACAAGCCTATCCACCAAGTTACTTCAGTTCCTCGTGTGTGGGCTCGATTCGAGACTTCCATCCCTTGCGAGTAGGTTATAGGCACCAGCGAGGTTGTCCTAGGAAGCATAATTTTTTGCAAAACTTGTTTGGCCACTAACTGAACATTTAATTCTAAGACCTGCAATCTACTTAAAACAGATCCCACTGAATTTGCGTTTGCTTTGACAGTAGAACTCTCTAGGAAGTTTCCGCTTGTATTCTGAATTCTTCTAAATCCTAAGAGAGTTAAAATTGGTTTGCTTAAAGAAATGGATCACCCTTACTCCTATCATTTAGATTATTAGAGTTAATACTTCCCATCTTTTAATCAGGATCCCATGCCCCGAGCGTATCCATCCTTTGATGGGTACATTGACAATTCATGGGATCATTCTTATGCTTATCCTGAGAGTACTGGCTTGATAACTCCCACTTTTGAGCAGAGCCTAGGAGTGGGATTTTCCAACCCTAAAATCCCTACTTCTATGCAAACACCCAACCCTCCCACCCTTCATGATTTTTTGTATCGAGGTTGGACTGATACCCTAGGCAACCAGAGCCTAAAATTGACTATCCTCCCAAACCTGATAATAGTAGCCTCTCATCTTTTATGATAGAAATGCAAAAACAACAAAAGGAAATGATGGAATCCATGGGAGAGATGTTGAGGAATAGTCAACAGTTAAATGAAGAAATAAGACAACTTAGCTACACGCTTCCCAGTAATTCTGATCCCTACCCATACGACTATGATCATGCAAATAATTCTGAGGAACCCAATGACAATAGGGATCCAGTTTTATGTAGCTATCACTTAGACTCTCCCTATGAGACACGGCCACTAGAGGACAACAATCATAGTGATTATCCACCCGAGCTTTATTGGAGTCAAAAGCAAGGGAAGATGGTACCTTTTGTGGACCTTGACCCCAATGACAGTATTCTCCTTACCCTTACCAACCCGGGTCAAGGTTGTATTGTTCCTATCACTTCCCCTATTGATTATCTGGTGGAATCCCATTCTACCCTTAGTGAGCCTACTCCTGACTCTCCACTTAGGGAATCAACACCTATCATTCAGTATCCTGAGGATTTAAATGCACCCAATGAAGGGGACCCTAAGGGAATGGAGGATGAATTAGATCAATTTTGGTCTCAGGGATATGAAGAGTCTATTTCAGAAAATGAGGATGCCCCAATAGAGGAACCTGGACTGAAAATCTAGAGTGAATCACAAGGGAATTATTTATTATCTAAGGATTTACCTCCAGAGGATATAAATAATATGGTGAAATCCAGATTCCTCCCTTCTTTTGAGAGTCATCCTCCATCAAAATAGGAGTTGCTATTAGAGGAGGAAAAATAAAATAGTGAGAAGTCTATGGGAGACTCTTGGGGACAAAACACTTCAATTGAGGATTTATACCCCGAGAAGAATAATGAATACAGTGATATAGGCTTGCTCCAAAACATTAAGACTGATCCTCCTTTAGGAATAATTAAGGATACTGATCCAACTACTAATGAATCACATATGCACACCGACAAAAATTTGAGTGAACCAAACGAATCCGAGGATGAGCTTAATGATAATGATTCAGATATTTTGACCCTACCATCAAAGAGTTGTAATTTGGAGTCTACCCTTAATTCAAATATGACTCCAATCATTAATACTAGGTAGGGTAATGTGCAATTGTCTGCAACTATTAAGGAGTGTACACAATCTGAATCATAGTTGGAATTGGACCTAACACCAACTAAGCCATCATTGGACTTAACCATTACCTTCCAACACTACAAACAACCCTTATACTCCCTAATCGATCCTTGGCTCAGATCTCTGCTCTTGTACATTCTTTCTGGAGAACATATCAGGCCAGTACATCCTTGGGTAGAATGGCAAGTGTGGATTGATGCTTGTACTTTTACTCTCGCCATTCAAGGGTGTGAACTAATAATGTTTATATCTTTTACAACCCGTCCTGCTCTGGAGGATCCTTGTTATCCTCCACTTATTCCGTTTCGGGAGGTCCCTTTTCATATTCCATTTATTATTCCTAGACGTCCCAAGGTAGCCAACGAGGTTCTTTGCTTTCATATCTTTTGACGAGCATTTGGTATTACGTTGCATCATCAACTCGCCAACATCCGTGGCTAGCTGTTTTCTAGGCCCGCACTGTTACGCATATTTTTAGGACCTAACTTTTTCTTTTTGGAACTAGATTTACAGGTTCCTTCTAAGTCTAGCTACTGACAGAAAATACAGCGCTTGTTGGGAGGCAACCCAGCAGTCTGAATAATACCGTCATCAGGTGATTTCTTTCCTTTCTCCTATTTTAATTTTACAATTGGGACATTGTAGGATTTAGGCATGGGGGGTGCATTTGCATTTTAGGAAGTATTCATGCATTTAGGTTAGCATATATATATAAAAAAAATTTCTTTTCTTGAGCTGAATGGGTTAGTCCCTAGAAGAATACCTTTGTCATTGGAGGTTTTTCTTCTTGAATTATTTCTTAAGTTTAGAATCCAGTACATTTATTTCACGTGCACGTAGACTTGGTAATGGATCCTTGAGGAAAACCAATAATCATTTGTAGTCTACTGAACCCTTGGACAGTTAATAGGGATTCAAGCATACTATCTTCTAGTAGATCCACCTCATATTTGTGAGAAGAAAGTAGAGAGATTACTGGTGAGCTAAGTCTAGTGCAAGGACTCTTAAGTTTTGGATAATTAGATGATGATAGTTCAGAGTTAGGTGTAGTTTTCGCTCTCTATTCCTGTGTGCGTACTTTATGTGAATTCTTGAGAGTCATCAAATAAGGCAGATACACAGAGATGGAGTCTTAATAAAGCTATGACTATGGTGGATGGTTATGACCGTCCTTCATAGAGTCCTTAGCTGAAGGAGGGTAATAGTGTCAAAGGTCAAAAATACGTATGTCTTATCTATTCCTTCCCGGTGCCGAGAATAGGCACTTCCACCAAATAAGCCACACAATATCCTCTTGACCATCATCATCCCTAATAATGCCTCATAAATAAAAGTCTGTGTCGTATTATGTTGATTTATAAAAAAAAACAGAGAGAGAGAAAAGAAAAGAAGAAGAAAAAGAAGAAATAGAAAGAAGAAAAAGAAGAAACAGTTATATTACAAAAAAAAAAGGAAGAAGAAGAAAAGAGAGAAAAAAAAGTCCAAGTTTATAATGTAACATTGTCTCTGAGGTAACATAACACCTATCGCATTCCACCAAATATGACCCATACCTACCTTTTAGTATTTCTGATCGCCCAAATACTGGTTGAGGACTCTAACTTAGTTGTAGAGTTATTATGACTTTAATTGAAGTGTGGATGCCATGTGAGACCACCAAACAGTGAGTACAATTACTAAATCTAGCGAGATTTGTGAACTTAGAAAGAAAAGAAAGAAAAGAGTGAGCACCCAGGAACATCAAGAGAGCACAGTTGTTTAGCCTCTCTCTGATTGACTTTTCTAATAGTCCAAGGATCTAGAGTCTGTAGTACTAGATTACATGTAGCACCAGATGAGAGTGTGCCACCAAATACAAATCCATTCAACTCGATATCTCCTACCTAAGCCCAAAGCCGAGGTCAAATTATAGATTATCTTCTGCTTTATCCCCGAGGGAAGTAGTTGCCTATCCCGACAACAATATTTACCAAGGGTGAAGTATGAACTCCCAATGTGAATTGGCTTTTTCACGTGGATCTGTTACCGATGCTATCATCACTTCACATTTGTCTGGATCTCTAAAGTTTTGAAATAAGAAAAGAAGAAATCTTCTGATTACTTTTATTATTTTTCATTTTTGCTAGGGACTAGCAAATCTTAGGCATGGGGGTATTTGATGAGTCAATTTTAATGGACTATTGTTATGCCTAAGTTAACTTTAATCTTACCTTTTAGGTTTGTTAATAACTACATTAAGTTATAGAATGTTTGCATGCATCATTATTTAAGTTTACATCTATTTTATCACATTTTATAACTTAATATGTAATGATTTTAAGTTTTTATGTTGCAGGAATGATATTGGGAAAGAACAAGGAGGGGGGGATAAATTTCCCCAACAAACAGCTGGCTAAATCTCTTCCTCATCCTCCAACCAGGTTCAACACATCCCTCAACAAATGCAAACAGTCGTCGACCAAAATTAGGAAAGGGTTTTTGAAAATCCCTTGAGAGGCAGAGAGGGGAGATAAAAGAGTCACTTGCACAGGAGAGGAGATATCTGGATCTTCGGATCTTCTTCCTCCCCCTTGAGGGGATAGCCATTGAAGGTCACATGCCCTATGCAACCAGCGTGCACTGTGCACACCTTGCCAGCCTCACCGCCCATCGCCTACATCCAACCAGTGCTGCACCCACCGCCTGCAAGTGCTCACACCTTTCTAGCCTCACCGCCCATCGCCTGCGTCCAACCAGCGCTGCATCCACCACCCGCAGGCACAGCCCCCTCTAGCGCCTTGCGCGCCCTCTGCAGGCGCGCCCCCTCCTCCAGCGCCCTTCACCGCAGGCATACCTTGCGCGTAACCGGGTGGTGCAGGAGGTGCCTGTAGTATGGCGTGTGCCTGTCCTTGCGGTGCCTGAAACATAAGCGGGGCACCCAGGTTTTGTACATATCGAGGGTTCGAGACAGGTTGGGAGGGCAAGGCTCCCTAAGTCCTATGCACCTGCAACAGCTGGTTCTGCGTGTTCTGTATGGTCTGAATCTGATCAGCCATCACCTTCATAATCTGCAAGCTATCTTATGTAGACTTCCTTATCGATTCTTACAGCTCTTCTTTTAGCGCCTCCAAAGGGTCATCCCGCTTTGGAGGGTGGTTAGCAACTTGGTGTAGCGACTGGTATAACGAGCGGGATTGTTGTTGCTAAGGCAGGAATGGCTGCTGCCTAGGGTACATGTTTTGCGCATTCCCGTATTGCCTAGTCTGGTAGTGTGGATCTTGATGTGGACTCTGTGAATTACCAGACCAAGAGAAGTTCAGATGCTGGCACCAACCAGGGTTATACGTCTCTGAATATGGGTTATTACGCCCGTATCCTTGAATAATGCTAACGTCCTCGTAGGCTGAAGATGTCTGAGACGTATATCCGTCAAGGGGGTACGCATTATAATCTGCGGGTGGTGCGTACCAGATCTAGATTATTCACGGGATCCTGATATGCGGGATCTCGTAAATACGAAGAAGATGCATCCCGAGTGAGTAGATTAACTCGAGCAGGTGGGGCTAGGGGTGCATAGGAGGTCCGTGAGGTAGCAGGGCTCAAGTCGGATTGACCCTGACTAATCTGGTCAATCTTCTTCTCAATTAAGTTTATTCTATCCAGCTGCTTGACGATGATATCCATGTCAGCTCGAATAGACTCGGCATAAGCCTCGTGGACACCAACCCACTGCTGACCAGGCCGCTGGAACTGGTTCATAGATGCGGCATTCATCGAGTTCTCCGCTAATGATTCGAACAGCTCAAATGCACTGTTCTCGTCTTTTGTGAGAAAATTCCCGCTGCTAGATGCATCGACCAGATACCGATGTGTGTCATCCAGCCCATGGTAAAAAATCTGAGCTAAGTGCCATCTGGGTATACCATGATGCGGGCATTTCCGGAGAAGGTCGTGAAATTTGTCCCATGCTTCATGTAATTTCTCCCCAGCTCCCTAGGAGAAAGTCATGATTGCATGCCGCATTGCGTTTGTTCGACCAATTGGGAAGAACTTTTGCAGGAATTCACGTCGTAATTCCAGCCAAGTTCCAATTAGCTTCCCAATAGTCTTGAACCAGTATGAAGCTTTGTCCCTCAGCGAGAATGGGAAAAGATTCATCAGAATAATCCCGAGATCAATATTCCTGGGTCGAATCATTTCAGCAAGTTGACTCAGGTCCTCAAGGTGCTAGAACGAATCTTCGCTTGAGTTCTCGTAGAAATGAGTGCTGATCAACCCAATTACATTAGGCTTGAGCTCAAACACGTCTCCGCCTGTGGGAATTCTGACTAGCGGTGCGATGATAGGTGCGGCTGGGTCGTAGAAATCCTGCAGTTGTTCTCCTCATGGCGGGTGCTGCATCCTGTCAAGTGCCTCCAAAATACGATCCATGCTCTGCTGTTGCCGCTCCTCAGATTCGGCAACCTGGGCTTCCAGACGAACCATCGGGTCCAGATTCTCAATGTCCTGACCCGATCTAAGTCCAGGTCTAGGATTCGCCATGGTGGCTCTTGGAGTAGAAGAAATGGGGGGAGAAGATGGTCCAGACGAGGTGACTTGCCTCCTTGGGAGTGGATCCCAAGGTCCAACCAAGTGAGGTCGAAGTGACCTCCTTCTGTGCATACACCGCCCAACCCTTGGGTTGGTGTAGCCACGCAGGACAAGGCTAAGGCCCTGTTAATCAAATGGTCCTTAAAGATCAGGTGACCAGATTTTTCGTTAGAGATTTGACTTCCTGAAGACAAGTTTGTCGTACAATCGACTGAAAGTGGTTCCTGCCTCTCAAGCTAACCCAACCAGTTTGGTTACGAGGGGACTAAGGGGAAGGTTCTTCCTTTGGCTTACGCCTCCGGTTCCGTTGACCCCAGAGCCATGGTCGTTTGACACTACCCCGCAGACTTAGTCACCAGGTTCGGCAAGAGAGATTAAAATCACCCAGTAGTACGACAACGAACTCAGGTTGATTTCGTGTTTTAAAATTAATTTTTAACCCATTTTCTTCAGTGGGGTTTGTGGTGAGTGGCCCACAAGGTGACCAAGCTCACCGGCTAACTAGACTTGATTAAGTCTAGGTTAGCCCAAAGTGTGGTTTTTAGTTGTAACCCTAAGGGTTTAACCTAAGTTGCATGCACTTCTAGGGTTTTTCTCTATTTCAGCAGAACACAAAAGTAATTTTGGTTCTCTGATAATAATTGGAATCCAATTATTTTGAAATTTTGTGAGTAGATTCCATTTTCAATTAGTTTTTCAGAGAATATTTTTTTGAATTTTCACTATTTCAACCAAATTTTTAGGGAATTTTGAATTTCAAGGGGTCAGATCTGGAACTTTGACCCTTTGTCCATTTTTCATTTTGAAACAGTATCAATTGACCTTCAAAAATTCGAAACAAATATGGAAAATAAAGCCAATGAGATCAGCTTTCAAACCCCACTATTTTTAGTCAAAAAAAATTTGCAGATTGCTTTAAATCAATTTTTGAAATTTAAAAAATTTTGAATCTGGGTCAGTCTGACCCCTGTGCACTTCACAAATTTTCAAAAATTGTATACTTGGGAATTTTTCAAAGTAATAGTGGCATTTGAAAGATGGTTTGAAAATGAAGGTTTACCCCGAATTTCAGAATTTTTCGCTAACTAATTTTTCGGCAATCGAATTTTTAAGTTAGATTTGAAATCTAGCCGAAAATCAGAAGATGGTGGAAAAGCTTTTTTTAAAAGAGGTTTGAATTGAAATCTAAGCTTTCCACCAAAAAGGATTTGTTTTCCTTTCAAAACTTTTGCACTTTTTTTTTTCAAAAAGAAATCTTCAAAGGATTCAATAGAAATATCTATTTTTTTTCAAAGTAACCTAGATTCGAAAGGAAACCTAATCTAGATTTTTTTTTCAAATTTTTTTTTTAACTTTTTTTCATAAAAATGAGAGAAATCTTTTTTTTTTTAACAAAGAATTTGTCAAAGGAAAGTGCAGAAAGTAAATCTACTCCTAGGGTTCAGAAAGAGAAACCTAATCTAAGAAAGATGATGTGCACCGGATTTTTCTTCGCCACGCTTGGTGTGTGCGCAGATCCCATTTTCGTTCCGTGTTGTCCTGCACATCAAAAACAAAGTAGAGGTAGATTTGTCAGTGATAGATTAAAAGGTCAAAATCAAGAAAAATGATGTTTCCTCCCCAGCAACGGTGCCATTTGTTGGGGAGTCATAGGTCGCATTTTTGATAGAAAAGGAATGTGTCGTAGTATAGTCGTGAAGTATGATCCAACAAAGATAGTGTTTTGTAAAAATAACGAGACTTGAGTCCCAATCGTTCATCTCTTGGAGGTGTTGTTTTCGCTTTTGAAATCGATCTTTTCTACTACTCTACTGCGTTTAAAGATGCACGTCAGTTTCTAATCTCCTAACTAAGACTTCACCGCTCCTGTTATTAACTCGGATCACATGCGCATGCATCAAGTAAATCACAAAAGTGAACGTGTGAGTTTCTGTGCGCACGATTCTAGTGAGGTGGTGACTAGTTATGGGGAAAGCATCTGTTGTCAGATTTTCAATATCCTCAGGAAACGACATGCTGGTGCATAATATATAGATAGTTAAAGAGAAGGCACTTAAATCATGCAAATACGATAATTATTAAGCTCGCGGTGATTTCAAACACATAAAGAGACATATATATATAAATGCAATTTCATTCATTCATTGGAGAGTTGTTGCATAAGGAAATCTAGAGGAAAGCTTATACATAAATGCTTGAAAATTAAACCTAGCTACCAGAAAACGATTGCATACAAGAATCGATGGGGGGATTTTGCATGCATCATTGGGGGAGAAGTAAGACTACACTACTAAGTAGTAAATAAAAGCAGTAAATATACGAAGAGCTAGGCTACTAATCTAGCAGAAGGAAGGGCATTCGAAGGTGGTCTCTGATGGCCTTTGAGTGGCTGAGAGAAGGAGGAGTAGCCAATAGAGCTTAGGCCGGCCCTTGGAGAGAGGTTGGTGAGCTGATCCAGCTTCCTGGTGTGGAGATGGTGGCCTCCATGGTGGTGTTCAACTCGTGGAGGTGGAGTGGAGATGGAAGTGGCTAACCTAAGTGGAATGAATGCCAAGGAAGTGAATGTGGGTGTTTGGCCGCCCAAGGGGTCTTTTTATAGACCCAATGGCTTCTCTCTAGAGAGGTGTAGAACTCTCTAGAGAGATTCCAAGAGTGGTCGGCCACATGTGAGTGGATGTAGTCTTCGAGATCCAAGAATTGTGGATCTCAATTTGAATTCCTCTTGGTTGCTAAATTTGGCAACCAAGAGGTGGCGCCATCTCAAGAGGTCTCTAGAGAATTCTAGAGAAGTGTGTGTGCATGAATGGGTGTGTGTGTGTGTGTGGTCGTGCTCTATGTGGCTAGGTGGCTTAGGTTAGGTCCTAAGGGGTTTGGGTAGGTGTAGGTCTTGAATTAGGGTTACAAACCCTAATTGCTAAGGGGAAAATGCAATTAAACTTAACCTAAGTTTAATTGAATGAGTGTGAACCTAATTGAGAGTAGAATAACTCAATTAGGTTGGGTTTAGGTCAATTGGGCTCTCACCAAGTCCAATTAAACTTGTGTGGGTTGAGATCTAAGCTCAATTGGACTCAATGAGTCCAATTGACTTAGGTGAAGATAATTGACTTGATCTAAGTCAATTGGATTTGGTGAGGATCTAATTAGGTCCTTAGGTAGGTCTAGAGGTGATGTACTAGGGTTAGGACACCTTAATTTAGGTTCCTATGGGGTTGGGATTAGGTCTAGGGAGCTAGGAATCCAAGTCCAAGACTTGAATCTCAAAACAGGGACTGGAGACCAGTATCAGACGTCCAATAATAGGATCAGACGACTTATACTCAAAAATAAGAAGTCCAGACTTCAGTTCTGGATGTCCAATTTGAGTCAGGGGGAAATCAGGGTTCTGTTTTGGGTACTCAGCAGAAATTGGACATTTGACAAAGTGTCTGGACGTCCAATAACATTGTAGAAATGGGTTTGAGGTGTGCGGGAGATGGCTAAGGGTCCTGGACCTTCAGATAAGGGCTGGAACTAGGGTTTTAAGGCTTCTTAGGGTGTTGTGACCTAATCTAAGTGTGGCTAAGGCTTGGGGAAGTCTCTAGGCTATCCTACGGCTAGGATGGACCTAAGCTCTTCACATTTTACTGCTTTATTCCTACTTAATAGAATAGAAAACTTTAACTCCCTTACATTATTATTCCTATATCTAAACTAATCCTTCTGCTCCAGCTCTGCTACAACTCCTGCTATTTCATATCCAGCTCAGATCCTGCTCCATATCCAGCTCCATATCTGCTTATTGCCTGCAATCAACATAATGCACTTAATCAGCACATTATGACATTATTTTATGCATAGCTAAAGGAAAGCAGTAAAGATGCAGATAATGCTTATGCGTGCATGAATTTCCCTAACTTATGCTAAGTTCTAGCCTAATCTAAGTCAATTAAGACCAATGATTGCTGCGCAATCACGCGCCCTCTTCAGGCGCGCCCCTTGCAGCACCCTTCACCGCAGGCACGCCACCAACGCTCCCACCTGCTGCGCGCCCTCGCCACCAGCTCTCCCACCGTAGGCACTGCAGGTGCTCACCGCCCTTGCGCGCCCTCTTCAGGTGCACCCCCTCCAGCACCCTTCACATCAGGCACGCCACCAGTGCTCTCGCCTGCAGTGCTCCCTCGCCACCAGCACTCCCACCGCAGGCACTCACCGCCCTTGTGCGCCCTCTGCAGGCGCTATAGGCCAACCATCCTCCACTGCAAGTGCCCGCAGGCGCCACGCCCGTAGCCACTGCCTCACGCCAGACTGCAGGCATTGCACTGCTCCTCTGCAAGCGCGCACCCACACGCACCTACGCCATCGCCCCAAGCCAGCGCCACTTGCAGGCGCGGTGCCTCCCTGCAAAACGCTTTGCGCACATACGCGGCCAGCACGCAACCACGTGGGCTGCAGCAGTGGCCTCCTTCGCCAACAGGCCGGCGACCATCCATCGGCTACCGCATCACCGCCGTTGCGTAGCCCTCTTCTAGGCACACCTTCCCATCGACTCTCGTGACCAACCATGCAAGGCCGCACACGTGAGGTAGAGAGGAGAAATCCTCTATTTTATTTCAATTAATAATTACATTGAATGCCATTGCCAATTTTATATTAATATTTTATTCAGGCCACATTACATTGATGCACTCAGACTTTCGTGAAATTACTTGTGTTATGTGCATGATTCTACCTTGAATTTCAAATCAGAATTGCATGAAAGTTGAATTTACATGATAAGCCATTACACATGCATCATACACATATTTTTGGAGCTTAATTCCTGACATGAAAACTGCATAAATACCCTTGAACCTTTAAGGAAATTGCAAGCTTCATTTAAAATAGCATATTCCTCGCATTAAAGTTGCAGAAGAGTCTACAAACTGTGTATTCCTTAACTCGTGAATTTATTGGTCTATTCCTCCCTGTGGATACGACATCCTTTATTGTGGTTTAAATTCATATCTATGTTAATTTTTGATTGAGAGATTTCCACCACAATAATTACAACAACATATTCTTCTATTGCTATCATAAGTAAGCAAAAATCTCTCCATCAGAAGGCACACATACACGAGTCATCGCACATGTCCATGCAATCCAATAGTCGTGAGAGCACACAGCCATGACTCATGGCTGGGAGTGCATGGGAATCATCATGCGACACATGTCAACGGTACATGAACCAGCTTGGGTGATAATTTAAGCTCGATTCGCATACCTTTGCATATTTTGGACAAGTCGAGGTCTTCCCAACCTACGATTTTTTCCAATAAGGTACTGTTAGAATCGTCTCAATGTGAACTATGTGTTGATAAGATTTATTTCTACTTTTAAAAATTATTTCTTATGTAAAAATTTCAATTAGTGTTCTAATGAGTTTTGGACTCGTTTCTCAATGTGTTTGGCCTAGGGAGTCGACTCGGAGCATGCACGGATTACGAGCACTCAACTCGCATCTCTAGACTGTGGGTGCATATTTCAGAGTCATCGTGATCCCCCGAGGATGTTAGGTAGAGAAGTCCCTCTTTTTTCCTATATGGTTTATCTGCTTTGCGATTTTCTTCACATATTACACCATTTAGTGCATGTTCTATTTTTGGGGACTTAAAATACATCATTAATGTTATGATTAAGGATGAATAATTGAATTAAATTGCTGATTAAGGATGAATACTGGGTTGGGTGATCGAATTTTATAACAAAACCCTAATTTTCAAATATGATGGTTGAGGGTAGTTTTGTTTTTTTTTTTCAGACAAAGAGAAAGGACCACTACTATTCACAGTAGTATCCAAATTTATTTATAAATCAATAAGACTAATTACAATGCATCAAGCCACATCTTGGCATGCAATGCTATATCAGTGCAAATGTTCTCCACCTATGCACACCCACTACTAAAAGTTGCATCATTTCTCGCTCTCCATACAGCCCATAAGATAGCAGCCATAAATACATGTGGCTTCTCGTTTGAAATAAAAGACATCCATAGAACATCCCACGAAGGTAATGGGGAGGAAACAAATTTACTCCAAACTGTATTAGTTACTAGGAAAGAGGTGAAAAGGTGTCTAGTATCATCTTTTGCAAATCAGCACAGTGGGTAGATGTTTAATCACGAGAATCGTCTTTTAGAAATACGCGTCGTGCTATAGGATGAAATTCACACAAACACTTAAACTTATAAACTCATAATCGATGTGAGTCTGAGGTCGTTCGTAGGGAACAATTAGTCAAATCAATTCAACTAATCAAAATATCAAGGAGAATATGTGAAAATAATACTCAATGTATATATCAGTATAGTATTGCAATAAAATCAGAAATAAGAGTGCAAAAAGATGGGATTAAAATGGTGATTTGAATCACCAAATTAACCCTAATGTTAAGCTCAACAAATAGCTCAAATAATTGAACAGTATCCTCAATCGAATATCCACAGTAAATATCTCCATAGTATCCATATCAAGCCAATCAAGCACCAAGTCAGAAAATTGTGTAAGGCTTCAGACGACTTAACCTCAAGGCACCAAGGCACAGCAGACAGAGGCACAAGGACCTCTCCAAGGCTCAACAGCAACTAAGTGTTGAGAGAGGTGAGGGAGGGCACGAATCCCGAAGCAGCAAAAACCTCCTTCTCCCTCTCAGATTTTTCTCTCAGAACTTGGTCAGACCTAAGCAACCAGGTAAACGAATCTAGTGCCCAAATCCATGGGTGTGTCCATGGGCAACGGCACGTGGACAAACCCATGTATAGCGCCTGCGGTGGGGCTTGTGAGGGACCTCACTCCTGTGCTCTCGAAAGCGAAGAGTTGATTAGACGAATTCACTTTATACGCCATCCTGAGTTACTGAGTCCACGATATGGGACTAAAGAAAAGCTCCTACTTCGTTATGAACTGCAGCTGGAAGCTTCTCTCAATTTGAGTGGCTGCTACGACTTTATCTACAATTGAAGCTCGAGAAGGTTCCTGATGCAGTTCTATAGCTTCCTGATGTGGTGGTAGGTCCACTTGTGGTTGGAGAGAGGCGGACGATGGTGGCGAATTGAAGGCAACAGGAGAAGGTCTAGTGAGTACCTACAATCACGAAAATGGGCTACTTACCCCAATTAGAAAGCTCAGAGGTTTCGCCATGAAGCAAGTGTTTACTCGCTCTAAATCAGGATTTTAAAAGTAATGTGTCATAGTATAGCCGATAAAGTGTGAAAAAACAAATAGAATTTATACTCGAATGAAATTCGAGGTCGAACACAGGGAGCAATTAGCAATTTAATACTCAAGATTGCAATCCCAAGCATAATATAGCAATATAATAGAAATTTCAAGCACAAAGGATATAAATATAGAAGCAAGAGTCAATGTAATAAAAAAGGTTAGAGTAAAATGGTGATTTGAATCACTAAATTACCCTGTTACAATTATACTAAATAATGCAATAGTACTAGTCAACCAAATGCCACTTAAATTGAGTGCACAGTGCACTCTTTATTAGAGATCAGATGGCTTAATCGTCCAGATGCTATAGTTCCAAGAGGGCACTCTTCTTCTTGGCTTCTTCTTTTTCTTTTCTTTCTCCTACCTTAGGCCCTTTTCTTCTTCTCTCTTTTCTCTTCACACACAAGGGAGGAAACTAACGAATTTTGGCTAAGTGTTGGGGGCTTTCAAGAGCAAAACCCCCTTTCCCCTCTCTCTCTTTCTCTCCTTTCCTCCTCTTCTCTTTCTCTCAATCAGGCAGGTAATCGGGCAATCGGCTACGCGGATACCTGGGACCAGGGCGCATGGCGTACGTGCAGCCGAGGAGTTTAGGCAGTGATGGAGGGACCTGACCCCTCATGTACTGGGCGAGGGGTCTGGGTCACCTTTTCCTTTTATACCACTACGGGAGTTCGTCAACTAATGATGTGGGACTAAAATCCTACACCATTCTTCATGCAGTCGCGAAGCTGCTCCTTCGTTCAATTTAGGCACAAGGGTGGTCAACACCCTCAATCTTCAATCCACACGAGCCGCTGGAATGATTCCACATCTCCTGATGCTAAGACTTGGAGCTGTAGATGAAGAACGAGCTTTGAAGCTCGCTTCGAAGAAGGTTCTTTAATGGCAATGGGGGTTGGCACCTGAAATCACAAAAAGGTTCTTACGGCTATGTCAGAATAGCTCAGTAGGTGTGCGAGAGTGCAGTGAAGTCGATGGTGGCTTAAAGACTTGCTGAAGAAGAGGGGAATGCCAAGGAGGTCTTTTATAAGCCAGAGGGTGAGCTTTCAAGCTTGGAAACCAAGCTTTGAAAGCTCGGAAATCATAGAATAGGTTTAGGATTTCCAAGAGTTCATATGAACTCTTGGACGAGATTTGGAAGGCAAAACCTGCCTCAGATTAAAGAGCAACTCCTCAAGAATCTTCCTTCGAAATTTGGAAGGGTTTCGCCGTGAAATCAAGGAGAATCTCTTGATTGAAGGTCGACGGTTCATGGGTTCACACAATAATGGCAGAAGGGGCATTTCTATGAAGAAGATGAAGAATTTAGGGGGGTTTTTGCAATAATTTCAAAAAATGAGGGGTTATTTGAGAGAATAAGAGTAAGACTTGAACTAAAATGCAAACTAAGTTGAAATAATCTTAGATTGGGCCTAAATTTTGATACAAACCTAATTTGGATCCAAGGAATTCAATGCTGGAGTTGGATTTTGGTTTTGACCTAGTTTGACTAGGTAATTTATGCAAAAATCCAAATTAGGGCAATAGTCTGTCCATGACTCTATTTTGGGTCAAAACAGATTCTGATGGCCAATCCAAAGATGCTAAACCCTAGAGAATATTTTCCTATGAATTTTAGATGATTTATATGAATTTTATTCTGACCAAAGCCTCAGTAGATTAAGTGGGTTTGTTTTTAAGATTTCAGATGTCATTTAATTCTTGAAATATGTAAAAACTCGTTTCTGTCTACATGGACTCCTTTATTAGATTTAAATGCATATTTGACCTTTAGTAACTCTTGAAAAATCCCATGGTTATTCTGTATTTTTGTATTATTGGTAAAATTGCAAAAATAACCTTTTATTCTTCTTTTCTTCTCAAAACAGCTCAACTTACCCAAGAGACCTTCTGACTAGTATGTAGAAGCTTTTATTGACTTTAGCTGATCAAATTGAGCTAGTTGTGGCTCATGATGGTGTTCCCATCAGCGAGGAAGGCGAAGGCGGTGTTGTCATGGTGTTTGGCGAAGTGTGGTGCTCAGCCAACGTCGGAGAAGGTGACCGGATGTGTGTGTGTTCAGGGGAGTTGTGGAATGGGTGGAAGATGGAATAGGTAGAGGGCTTTTGATGGTGGAGGTGTGGCGGAGCTTTTGGTGGCGGTAGTGAGTGGTTTGGTAGTCTTTGGCACCGGCCCGAGCTCACCGGAGCTCATGCCAAACGTGAGGAAGACGACGATCGAGAAGGCGGTGTTGTGGTCGAACCTAAAGTCTAAGGGGTTGGAGAGGATTAGGAGGGTGAGAGGAAGCGAAAAGGGAGATTTAGAGAGAGGGAGAGTGGACGAGGGTGGTCGACTATGATGGGTCAGCACAGGAGAAGGTGAAGGCGATGGCGAGGGAGCGATGTAGTAGGAGAGGTTGGAAATGGCCGATCTATGTTTGGACATGGCCACGACGACGAGGTGAAGATGACCAGTTGCTCAATTTGGCCATTGATTAGCTCGACGAAAGGGGCGAAGAGGTTCACCGGAGCTCGAACAAGTGTTGATCAAAGGAGAGAAGAAGAGATTCTTCGCCCTTTCTGAGCTAAGGAGAATTGCCAAGCATAGGGAAGCTTATAGAGAGCTTCAGAATGAGCTCTAAATGAGGAAAGGAGCCTGATTGATTCACGATTTTTGGGAAAAAAGTTCCCCAAAAACCTCGAGTTCACCTAAGCTCTAAGATTTGATTTAGAGTTCTTGAAATGGCTCAATGGATCAAGGACCTCCTTAAGACTAATCCCTCCAAATTTGGAGGCATTTGGTCTTAATTCAAGAGAGAAATCTCTCTGTGAATCTTGACTGAGGTGCATTCCCACCTCTAATGGGGATAGGGACCTAAATGAAGAAAATGATGAGAAATTAGGAGGCTATTTGCAAAGAATTCAGAACCTGAGGGGCTAAATGTAAGAAATAGAGTTTAAAAGGGCTAAATTGCAAACTAGATCAAGATGGAATCTGATTGGGCCCAAATTTTGACCTTAACCTATTTTTAACCCAAGGAATCTAATGGTGAAGTTGGATTTCAATTTTGACCATGCTTAACTGGAAAATTTGCATAGAACCCCAAATTAGGGTAAAATTCTATTTGAGACTCTGTTCAAGGTCAAAAGGGGTTCAGATGGTCAAACTAAGGGTACCAAACCTCTTAGAATAGTTTTCTACAAATTTTAAGAGGTTTATATTAATTTTATCCAGACCAAAACCACATTAATTTAAGTAGGTTTGAAATTAGGGTTTTGGGTCCTGTTATGGTTCTCAGAATGTGTGAAAGCCCATTTCTGTCAGTGCTAACCCACCTTTTGGACTTTTAAGCTCATTTAACCTTTATTTAGCCCCTGAGTGATCCCGTGGTTAATCTATGTTCATGATGTGCTATTAAAATTATACAATTAACCTTGATTTCTTATTCTTTTCTCAAATGAGAGCACTGCGGAGTTACAAACCCTTAGATAATTATGTAGGAGCTTTTATCAATCATACCTAACTAAATGTAGCTAGTTAGGGCCTATGATGGTGTTCCTATCAGCAGAGGACCTCCGAAGTGCCTATTGTTCTTCTTTTGTATGACCCAGTTACAAGTCCTCTTCTTGAGAGCCAAAGAAACATCTGAACCTTGAGGTAGATCTTCAGCTTCCATAGGTGGGCTGAGACACAACAGTGACCATCGTCATCAAGGTCTCCAATAGGAATCTCATAGGCCTTCGATGGCGTGTAAATTCCCTTCCTCCACTAAAACCTATCGACTCCTTCCTTCAGCCTAAAAGCTAATAGGGTGGATCTCATCCTAGCTGCCTCCTCCCCAATTCGAGTGGTGTGCAACCCACTCACTGGGATCTTCCACTCTTGAGTCTCCTCCTACCAAGGTTTTGCCACTAACAAGTTCTTCGATTCTGAAACCTCATACATGCATGGGAAAGAAGCTTTTAGTTGTCCCATGGCACTCCAATTGTCCTCCCAGAAGGATAGTTGTTCACCATTCCCCAACACTCCTAATGATCCCTGAGTGAGTCAGACATTGACCTCCAAAAAGGCAATGGCTCAATGGAATTGGTTAACTTTGTTAATCTACCCAAGCCACCATACGAATCTCTAACCACCTTATGCTATAAACCATCATCACCACTCAAAATAATCCCCCCCACTTGAGAAACAAAGAATCCCCAAACTCCCTAAGGTTGCGAACCCCCATACCACCATGCTTCATAAGGATGCAAATCTTGTACCACTTTACCGGCTGCATAAAACATCATGTCTAGGATGGGCCTTTCCAAAAAAGTGCTTGCACACAACATCAAGTTTCTTCACTATAGAATCTAGGGATCTGAATACTGACAAGAGAAAAACCAGCTTAGCAGATAGAATAAAATTTAACAGGATCAACCTACCACCTTTGGATAGAAATCTACCACACTAACTATCCAACTTGAGTGAGATCTTCTCAAATAGACCCATCTAGTCCTTCTTCCTTTTCTTGGCTTGGAGAGGTAAGCCTGGGTAGTGAAGTAAATGACGACTGCAAACTATGAGAGAGTGTCTCCTCACTAAACCCACCACCAAAGCACACCGAAGATGACTTTGCACCATTAATCATAAGCCCATATACTGCACTGAAGATATCTACCACATGCTTCAAAACCCTCGCTTTGTTGGAACCTTGTTCCACATCTTGTTTTGGTGTTAACAAAATTATTATGGATTAATGTTTGCAAATTGAGTGCTTTTCAGATTTAGGTGAAAATCAAGGCAAACAGGAATGACGACAAGGAGGAGGAAAGATGATAAGGAGGAGTCGAGGAGGAGAAGATCATCTTCGACTTTTAGATTCTTTAGATTAGGTTTTTATTTCATAGAATGTATGCCTCTTAACAAAGGAATACAACTTATATCATAAAATTAATTAGAGATAAATTACGATTTGTGCTATGATCTTTTTCAAAGAATGTAATTGATTAATTCACTTAAAAAAGGTATTTGTTAAACCACAAGTACCAGTACTAAAGTATAGTACCGGTACATGTGAGTTATAGGTTTGGGCTTTTTCAAAGAAACAACGTGTACCCCATGAGTACCGGTACTCATGATCAGTACTGGTACAAGTGGGTTACAGATTTATGTTAAGTGTTTAGAACCGAAATCTGGAAGTAACAAGTATTGGTACTCATGATTAGTACTGGTACCTAAAAGGTATTATCTGTGACAAGTTTACTTAAAACACAAAATAGTATGTCACTAGTACCGGTATGCATACTTTAGTACCGATACAACTTAGTCATTGGCTCAAATCTAAACGGCTAAAAAATTAATTTTGGCTATATGAACATTGCGATTTAAACCCCAACATCTAGTAGATGACCCACTAAGGTCCTAACTCTATAAATAAACCCTTGGACTCTTAGTTTGCACATAAGAGATAGAAGAGAAAAATTCTAGAGCTATATTTCATATTTTTCACCACATTTTGAAGAGAGGAAAATTGTTTGCTGGTTCCAATCTTTCTACAAGTTTGCAAACTGTTTGATGTGTTTTGTTTACACATTCACAAAGCAAATCACGTCTTCTCTAGGCTCTCAAATCGGTAATATCATTTACATACTTGTTGAGAGGCTTAGGAATTCTTTTTGTAAAAGGTCTCTTTCTTACACCAGTTCTTATTTGTATTTTTGAGGTTGTTGCTCATTGGGTTGTAACAAACCCGTTATTGTACTTGGGTTGAGGTAACCAGTTAATTACCTCGAATTAGTAAATTAATTCCCTCAGGATTGAGGGAATCGGGTTAAGAATCCTAAGTTGGGAGGCTTGGGTAGTGGAGTAGCCAAGTGAGTGGGGAACCGTATACATCTTGTGCCAATTTCTATGATTGTAATTTGTCCAAATATTTCTTGTTATTACTGATATTGTGTTTGAGTGGTTGTGCCTTTTAGATCCTATTAGGTGGCATCAGAGCGGGTTACGAGAAGACGTAACAACTCTTGCTCGCAATGGCATTAGCCTCATGGTGCACCGAACGACAATCGTTGACCCGTCCTCCCTATTTCGATGGGATGGACTATGGGTATTGGCGGAGGAGGATGCAAGTCTTCCTCAAGGCGATGGATGAAGAATCATGGAGCCTTATCCAACAAAAGTATCCAGATCCAAAGGAGGAAGTAGTGCTAATGGCAGATCAAAAAAAGAAAATTGTGAGCAACATAAAGGCCATTATCGAAGGAAGAGTTCAACTGAATTTATACATGCGAGTCCACATACGAAATTTGGAACACTCTTGAGGTCACCTACGAAGGAACAAGGTAAAAGAAACCTATATCTCTATTCTAACAGAAAATTATGAGTGTTTCAGGATGGAGAAAGGTGAGATGATCAAGGACATGCATACAATGTTTGGGGAAATTGTTAACCCCATGAAGAATCTTGGAGTAAAATTTACGAAAGAACTTGTAAGGAAGATCCTAAGATCTCTTACAAG
Organism: Thalassia testudinum; assembly: GCA_037157565.1. Classification (NCBI taxonomy): domain Eukaryota; kingdom Viridiplantae; phylum Streptophyta; class Magnoliopsida; order Alismatales; family Hydrocharitaceae; genus Thalassia; species Thalassia testudinum. The sequence continues at coordinate 6,083,008 of JAZHRO010000080.1, forward strand.
TAATTGGAGTCCAAAGACCACAGCCATCTAAGAGGTGAAGGACCTCTCCACTCTCCCCTTGGATGATCTAGTTGGTAGCCTTATCGCCTATGAAGTCCAACTAGAGAACATGAAGAAGAACGAGGAGAAGGCGTCAAGCAAGAAGAAGAGTATTGCCTTTAGAGTAATTAAGGAGGACACAGATTCAAGCACCTCGGAATCCGAAAATGAAGAGATGGAGATTCTCACAAGAAAGTTCCAAAAGTTTCTCCGAAAGCAAGGTAAGCAAATCAATAGAGTTTCATCTAATATTATTGTTATGACTGCAAGAAAAAGGGCCACTTGCAAAAGGATTGCCCCATGAACAAGAAGATGGAAGATAATAGGAAAGATACAAAGGAGGTCAAGAAGAAGAAGAAGAAAGCTTTGAAAGCAACCTAGGATGATAGCAACTCTGACATGGACATTGATCGCATGTGTTTCGCATGTTCGAAATCGAGGTTACAAGTAACCCATCGTCATAGTTGTAAAACTCATGATCAAATAAAATTTATACCAAAACTCCAAGGGAGTCCCGGGTCGAACACAGGGAGGCGACATTTACTTTAATTGAAAACCACTCTTCGATTTGCTTCTTTTTGGTGTTTTAGGGTTTTGTTATTTTTTTGTGTTTTTGAAAGGAGAAGACTAGCAAAATAAATCACAAGAGATATGGAACAAATATGACATACATCATGAATGTCTATTACAATAATCTATGAAAGCATAAAAAGAGATGGAGGTGAGAAGAAATCTCCCGAAGTGGATGTTTGGTGAGACGATGGTGCCTGGCAGAAGCTCGGACGAAGGAGGTGAGGAGCGGGACGACGAAGGTGAGATACAGGATGACGTCGAGTAGAGGAAAGCTTTAGCGAAGCTCCGGAATGGAGGTGAGAAGGCAAAGATGATCTGCTACCGGAATGGAGGTGGGAGGATGGCTCCAAGGTGACCTATGAATGGGGATGGGAAGATGGAGGAATATTTGGTGAGGTAGAGGTTCGCTACAGTAATAGGAGCCTTGGGAACTTAAGAGTAAGCTCTAACGGAGCGTTGGTAGGCTTACTAAAGCTTAGGAGTATGTGGGAGTAGAGTAGGTAGAGATGGCTTGGAAGGGAGGGGGTGTAGGTCCTGGCGCAATCTGGGCCGTCCATCTTCTTTTCGTTGTAGGGGCTGCTACAGAGGTCAGATTGAGTAAATTTTCAAATCGTTGGGTTGTGATCGTTGACCCGAATCCATCCGCATGGTCAAATTTGTCATTTAAAGCTCCCAATAATGTCACCTAGTCCCTTAGCCATTGATCTTCCTCAGACTACATATGGTCCTACGGGACTCCGATTGTCATCTTGATCAGATCCATATGGTTGGATCGTCAATCCGAGGCTCTGAAATAAATATCCTTCTCTCCTGACCACAAAAAGGACGTAATTAACCTAAATTATATACAACCACTCTAAATGCAGAATGATGCATGCTATGCAATATTTATAACATGAAATGCAAATCTAAGCCTAAGAACATTCATGAATAGGCATTTTAACCCAAATAGATGTGTTTACATCATACCCCTATGCCTATCTTTTGCTAGTCCCAAGCAAAATTAAACTACATGCTATGTATAAAAGCAGAATTAGGATTAGATTGCTTAGGCCTAAGTCATTTATTAACAATAAAAAATTTCAACTAAGGTCCTAAACAACGAAAACTCAACAATACCCAGGTGTCTACCAGAATGCAGACCGCCCAAGTCCTCGCCTTATTTGAAAGGGAAGATACATTTTTTTGTTTTTCTTCTTTTCTAATTTTTTTATACTTTTGGAGTTTGAGAGTTCTAGGATAACTTTTTACGGCTACCCAACTCGCCCAAGACTCGAAAAGGACTCTAAGTGCTAAGCATCTTGTGAAAATAGTGAAATACTCACTAGGCAACCGTTGAAATGGACTTCGGGTTTCTACGACCCTAGGTGACCTTGCCTAAAGGTTTATCTTTTCGATTAGTAGCTTTCTCCCTACTTTTATTTATGGGGTCAACACAAGGGCGAACCCAATTTATATCTCCCCGATTTATTCTACTTCCCTGCTTCTTCCCTAAGTGTTTTGGGAATTATTGTGCATTTTTTTTGTGAGCTGAGTTCTGGGCAACCGGCCAATGGGCTGTTACCCACGACAACTTGCCAGCCATACTTGTGCGGTGAAGTGTGATTTTGTTTATTTTTTTATTTTTTTCTCCTTTTTCTATCTATATATTTTTTTCTTTTTCTTTTTGTTTTGTTTAGTTTTTTTTAAGTAGGTGACTTCCCTGATTTAAGATTTACCTAGAGACAGTACAATGAAAATCATCTTGTGAATGGGCTCTGGATAACCTGCCAATGAGCTATTACCACCGACAACTTACCAGCCATACCACCCTAGATAGTTCATTAGCTACCCAATTTCCAAAGAAACAGTCGAAAAGTGAGTCAGTGCAAAAAAAAAGTGTGTAGATGCTTAGGATTAGCGTCCCCCCAAATCAGAGGAAGGTTGATAAGTCGCATACTTATCATCCCAATTTATTTCCCAACTTAAAATGAATTTTAATTTTTGAGAACTCGAGACTAAGTCCACATTGGAGTGGACAGCCGGGTTAATTAAGCCCGAAGACCTGAAGAGTCTAAATGCTTAGGTCCTCTCGTATCATTTCCTAAAGTTAATAACTTCTAAATGCCTAAGTTCTCTTCTCCTAATTCTTTTTTTTCTTATCCTTTTGAATTTTGAATTTTTTTTATAAGAATCAAATAACAGGAAATTACTGTTACAGCTGACAAAAAGGTTATAAAATTTGTCCACCCCCCATGCTTAGCTATTGCAATGTCCTCATTGTGAAAAATGAAAGCATGCAGGAGAGTAGAAGTGGAAGAATAGCACCTGGTTTCCGAGAGACTCTGGTCAGCTTGGAATAGTCTTTACATGTTCTGAGTTTAGTGCCTTCAGCTAGGCAAGGTCCTCAATCAAATATAACTAAACATTGAGGCCACAACAACATAGTTTCTGGGCCCCCAGGTATGGGTCCCAGAGAGTGAAAATGGGCTTGCCAAAGAGATGAACAATGAAAGTGGCAAACTGGTGGTGCAGGGAGAGCCCAAATGGTCTCCAGTAGGAGTTTTGTTGATTTATTACAGAGGAAGTGTGGTTGGGTATAGAATTTGTGCAGTAGTTCGGTGAAAAAGGACGATGAGGGTTTTGTGCTGTGCTGGGGATTTGTGGGTACTCTAGAATACCTAATGTTGAAGAGTTCTTCCCCAATGTTCAATTTCATCCTTACACTCTAGGTTCTTAAACCAACCATCCTGATCCTCAGAATTCCCACCCACAAGTTGGACCTCAAACTCTAAGCATTCAGGATAAGGATGTTGTTGGATTTTATCTTGATCACGTGAATCATCCAACAAATTTTGATTTCATGTATATCTTCATCATCCCGTGTTACTACAATTGGTCGCATTTTTGCTTTGTCCTCAATTATTTCCCCAACCATGTGATCTTCTTCCCGAGTTTGGGTTGAGTTGGCCATTAAAAGGTTGTCTAATGTATGTATGGCCATTACTTCCTCAATTCTACCAAGCTCCTCCATCAAACCACACTTAATTTTATTCTTCCTTGAGACCTCGAAAATATTGAATCGATTTATCTTATCCCCTGATGCCATTTCTATATTTCCCGATTTATAATCAATCCTTGCCTTGGCAGTAGCCAAGAAAGGTCTTCCTAAAATAATCGAGGTGTGGTTGAGCTATTTTGGGGCTTCCATGTCCAAGACCATGAAATCAACAAGGTAATTCAAATCATTAACCTTGACTAAAACATCCTCCAAAATACCCCTTGGTTTTGTAATGGATTTATCAGCTAATTGCAAGGATTTGTTAATGTGTTTTAGGTAGCCTAGACCCAATTCCATGTGCAGTGAGGTGGGGATCACATTAATGGAAGCCCCTAAGTCGAGGAGGGCCTGGTTAGAAGTAATGTTTCCTATTGTGCAGGAAATCAGTGAGGTTCCCAGGTTTTGCTTCTTAGGAGGTAACTTGCTTAGGATCAATGTGCTTGTGTTATCAGACAAAACTACTGATGGGAACACCATTATGAGCCCTAACGAGCTCATTTTGACCCAGAAAAGAGAATAAAAGCTCCTACATAACCAATTGAAGGTCTTAACTCAATGAATAATTCTTTTGAGAGATAAGCAAGAAATAAGTGGTAAAATTGCAATTTTACCATTGTAGTACAACAATGGGTTTTCTCATGGGCTAAACACAGGTCAAATAGTCTTAACAAGATAAAAAGTGGGTTGGTTCAAATAGAAAATGGTTCATGTGAATTCTAGGAATTAAATAACTTCTTATAACCCTAAAACAGTCCCACTTGATTTAACAATGTTTTGGTCAAGATAAAATTCACCTAAATCCTATAAAAATCATGGAAAAATATTCTCTAGGGTTTAGAACCTTCAATTTGGCCCTTAGAACCTATTGTGATCTAAATTGGGGTCTCAGTCAAATGTTTACCCTAAATTGGGTTTTTACGTAAATTGCACAATCAAACGTGGTCAAACATAAAATAGAACATCACCATTGGATTTCTTACGTCCAAATTAGGTTTTTAAAAAAAATTGGACCTAAGGGGAATTCATCTTGACCAACTTTGCAAACAGGTCCAGCCTAATTACATTTCTACCCTTAACTTTTGAAAACTTATGCAGAAACCCCTCTATCTTTGTCTTTTTTCTTTACAATTAGGTCCCTTCGCCATTATAGCCGAGGGAATCCTACTCCGGTGAGAATTCAAAGGCAAGATCTCTCAGATTTCTCAGAGAATCCCCCTCAAAATTGAAAGGAAGATTCTCTGAGAAATCTCCTCCAATTTGAACACAATCAGAAGCTCTATTTGGCACCCAATCTCTTATGCGAATGCATGAGAGATTCGAGTCTCCTACAACCTTCAATCTTCGGTGAGCTTGCCGTGCTTGGAAGCTTGGCTTCCAAGCACAAATCCTTCCTTCAGGGCCTATAAAAGCATACCCAAATCCCTCCGCATCTCCCATGCTTGAAATTGGCCAAAGAATCCCTCTATTTCGTCTCTTCCCCCTCTGGCCAGTGACTCAGCAAGCTTCGGCGACCTCCCTCTCTTTTCCTCTTCTCCTAGCCACAATACCAGTGGCAGGGTTCTCTTCCTCCTATTCATCCGCGTCGCGCCACCCCTGCCAAGGCCCCTACAGCCCCTTCGTCGTCGCCATCCTCCCCCCACTGAGTTCTTCATCTCCGACGATGACAATATGAGCCGGTCGCCATCTCTGCATCCCCCTTCATCTCTCTACATCCAGCTATGTCCTCTCTCCTTTCTAATCCTTTTTCTCTCCTTATTCCTTGAAAATGCCCCTCGACGCACACAATCACCCTCACCTTCATCTCCGGCCAAACCTCCAGCGAGGCATCCCTATCGCTCCACACCTCCATCCACCTCGCCAACCACCACATAAGCACCACAACACTCCACTGATCATAAACCCTCACTCTACTCACCGCGCCACACCCCCAGAACAGCCCCTGAACACACCCACTCTCACGCACACAGGGTGCCCTAGGCACGCACACTCCGGCCACCCCACGCCATACCGACCCCAGCACTACGTTCGCCGTGTCTCAGTAAAGCTTTCTGAGCTTTCTAATGAGGCCACAAGGCCATTTTCGTGTTGACAGGTTTGGAGGCCCGCCACCATTAACGAACGCAAGCTGATAGCTTGCAAGCTTGCCCCAGGTCTCCTCGCTCCAGGCTAAGAGTCCCAGGGTGTGCGGACTTCTCTCACGCACAGCTCCAGCTAAGCAATTGGCACTGAAGATCAAAGTAGCCGCTGCAATGAAGGAAGCCTCCTACTGCGGACACACGCGAAGGAAGGTGGGATTTTAGTCCCATCTCGGAAGCTGTCGAGCAAGCACAGCAGAATAAATTGGAAAAGTGAATCAGGCTTATTGCCTCCTAACCATGGGGTGAGGTCCCACTCACCCTCTCACCGCCTCATCCGTGACCCAATCCCCGCGGACCTGGTACGACCCGTATACCCGACCCTGCACTCCTCTCCCACCACCGCACACCAGTGGGCCTGGTCCTAGGCACGCACCCGGCCCGATTACCCAAGAAGCGGCTCTGGGAGAGCGAGCCTAAGAGAGAAAGAGGAAGAGAGAGCATGGGTGGGTAGGGGTAGGTTTTGCTCTAGCAGGAAAGGCGAAGAAGAAGAAGGCTAAGGAAGGAGAAGGCAAGGACTGAAGAGGAAGAGGCTGAAGGCTGAAGGGTTGAAGAAAGAGAAAGAGAAAGAGACGGAACTGAAGGCAGAAGAAAGAGGAGCAGCAGAGAAAGAAGAAGAAGGAAGTAGCCAGAGACAGATCAGAGAAGAGAAATAGAAGCACTGTAGCAATCATAAGTTTAAGACGTCTAATTCACAAAATCAAATGTCCATTTTTTGCACTTTCTTTATATACATTGATATTATGTGGCTACTTTTACATTTTTGCATTACAACTCCAGTTTTCATTGCTCCTTATATTCAATTTTTCAAAGTTGTGCTCTTGATTTTTAAACCCCAATTTGCTCCCTGTGTTCGACCTCGAACTTAAAACTTCGAGTAATAAAATCTATTTATTTTTGAGTGATTTCAACTATACTACGATGCATTGATTTTAAAACATTGATTTCGTTCAGTAAACAACTACTCTCCTATTGATTTCAGATTTTGCTCTATGCCTTTCTTATATGCATTCATTAAACCTATGGTGTAGGAGAGGATTGATCCGATAGCTGCGAGGAGTAAAATGATTGTTAATTTGAAAGCCTGAAGTAAGGACATCCTTTCGTCCAATTTCTCCTCTGACTTTTTCTGTTTGCCCATACAACAACAACGTACTCCTGAATCAGACTCTGATGTTTTGTTGATCACATTCTTAGTTGGGAGTTTGGAATTCTTGCTACGAGGCCTAATGGGGTTGACATGGGGTTGGGTAGGTCCCTTGTGTCTACTACCACTCCTCAAGGTGATGGTGTTTGCCATGGCAAAATGCTATTGGTTAGTGCCTTGGGGAGGGTTAGGCAAAACAGGAGGCTCCCTGTTGATTATGGTAGGAACTTGGTTTGCTCCAGGAGGGGCTGGGGTAGCCTAATAGATACCACGAGCTTGAGCAAGCGACTCCCCATCATTACCAAACCCTTGAGGCCCAATTCCCTGGTTCTGAACATTCCTTGGGTTTGGTACAGATTGTGATGGTAGAGATCCGAGCTATCAGTTGTTTGTACTAAGTTCGAATTTCAAGGTGTCCAGCGAAGTTTCCATCTGTTGCATGAGCTGGAGCATTGACCCTTGCATTTCTACCATTTTCAGGTTCAAGTCAGCCTGCTTGACGTGTTGTTGAGCATTCCACATGGGCTAATTAACCTGATTCAGGGGCAACTAAGTATATACTTGACCCTGATCCATTGGTTTTTGCAGTACATAGTTGTTGGGTCGATATTGGGTCTGCTGCCCCTGATCTTTCCAAGAGAAGTTAGGATGATTTTTCCAACCAGAATTGTAGGAATTCAAATAAGGGTTGGACCTAACATTCTCTTACATAGCATGAACATCCTCATAAGATGAGGATGAAGAAGGATCAGAAAGACTGGGATCAAAGGCCCCAGTTTGGAACCCATAAGGTTCCGAGAAGAGTTGGCTCGAAGGTCGAGCTGGCTCTAGTTGGTTCACAAACTCTCGTCCCGTAGGAGCATGCGAAGAATGGAATCCCGATCCCTGGGATTGAGTGCATCTATAAAAATTAGAGTTTTTGGACATCCACTCTTCCATTCATTTAGTAACCAGATCCATCTTATCTAATCTATTGCAGATCAATTCCATATCAGATGTATGAGAATCTTGGACCTCATCGGCTTTTGATATAATCGTTGGGATCAGTTAAAGGTTTCCATGGAAGCATGGTTTAAAGAATTTTCACTCATTTACTCGAACAAATCATACGCGCTATCTGCATCCTTGTTGAGGAAATTGCCTCCGCAAGAAGCATCCACATGATTATGGAGTTGATCATTCAACTTGTGATAAAAAATCTACACAAGTTGCCATTTAGGCACCTCGTGGTGTGGACACTTCTGCAATAGATCTTGGAATCTCTCCCAGGCCTAATGAAATGGTTCCCCCTACCGCTAGGCAAAAGTGGTAATTGCCAGTCGCAATGCATTGGTTCACCCAATTGGGAAAAATTTCTACAGGAAGGCCGATTTCAAAGTTGCCCAGGTAGCAATCCATCTTCCAATGGTACGATACCAATGTGCAGCCTTATCCCTGAGTGAATGGGGGAAAAGCCTCATGAGCATCTGTTCTTCATCCACATTCCGCGATTTGGTGATCTGAACCAGAGTGATCAGGTCTTTCAAATGTTGGAATGGGTCCTCTGAGCCAAGCCCGTGAAAGTGTTTAATTAGACTCAAAACCTGGGGCTTGATCTCAACATCTCCGATGGGGATCACAACGCCGGGACGATCCTCATAGTTTGAAGGATCATAAAAATCCTTTAAGGGCCGAGCGCCCTGACCATTCATTCGTTGGAATCATTGCTGCATCTACTGCAATTCTTCCAACTACCTCTGAATCAGCTCTTGCTAGTTCGGGAATGGGGGAGGTGGTTGTTGATCAGCCACGGGATCTACTTGGCTATAGCTCAACCTTAGCCTCCTAGAATGGTCTAACGGTCCTTCCAATCTAGGATTCGATGACCTCCTTCCAAGCATACACTAGAAGGAAGTCGGAAGGACGAGGAAGAGAGGGAACCTTGCAGCACAAGAATACAAGCCTGTCCTTAGATGGGGTAGCCTAAAGGTCTACTGACTCTCAGAATCTGTCCTAAGATTATGGACGATTTACTCTACTTATGTCCAGGAAATCCGACCAGTTAGGAGGGACTGGGGAGAAGGTTCATCCTTTGGCTTGTGCCTTGATGTAAACACATTCATTGAGGGTAAAATGTCTATTCATGCATGTTCCTAGGCTTAAATTTGCATTTCATGTTATAAATATTGCATAGCATGCATCAATCTGCATTTAGAGCAGTTGTATATAATTTAGGTTAATTGCGTCCTTTTTGTGGTTAGGAGAGAAGGATATTTATTTCGGAGCCTCGGAATGACGATCTGATCGTACGGACGTGATCAAGACGACGATCGGAGTCCAACATCTCTAAAATCACCTCGATCGGAGTCCCGTAACACCACATGCAGTCCGAGGAAGATAAACGGCCAAGGGACTAGGAGACATAATTCGAAGCTTCAAATGATAAATCCGATCGCACGGATGGATTCGGGTCATCGATCGCAGCCTATTGGCGTGAAAATCAACTCAATCTGACCTCTGTAGCAGCCTCTACGGCAAGAAGATGGACGGCCCAAACTACGCCACGTGGCGCAACCTAGGCCTCCAACACATGCGCGCAGCATCGCACGTGGGTGCATGCACGGGTGTGCGTGCAGGCGCGCAGGAGTGCATGCACGCAGCGCAGCGTGAGCGAGTGGGCGCGCACGCGTGCGCAAGGCAGCAGCATGGCGCCAACTCAGCGTGAGGTGGACTACAGCAACGCTTACAGCTGTCAGTAATTCATCACATGGCAGCAAAGCCAACTGTGGGTGCCAGCTGGCATGAGCTGCCTACAGCGACATTTCCAGCGATGGCCTGGATGTCACTAATTGTCCTATACCTATTTTTGCCTCTTCTCCACTATAAAAGGACCTACACCCCCTCCCTTCCAAGCCATCTCTACCTACTCTACTCCCACCTACTCCCAAGCTCTAGCAAGCCTACCAATGCTCCATTAGAGCTTGTTCTAAAGCTAGCAAGGCGCCTATTAGTGTAGCAAACCTCTACCCCACAAAATACTCCTCCAACTTCCCATCTCCCTTCATAGGTCACCTTGGAGCCGTCCTCCCCCCTCCATTTCGGTAGCAGATCACCTCTGTCATCTCACCTCCATTCCGGAGCTACGCCGAAGCTTTCCTCAACCCGACGTCCTCCAACATCTCACCTCCATCGTCTCGCTCCTCACCTCCTTCGTCCGAGCTTCTGCCAGGTGCCGTCGTCTCACCGAACAGCCGATTCAGGAGATTTCCTCTCACCTCCCTCTCTTTTTATGCTTTCACAGTAGATTGTAATTGACATTAGATTGATATATATACCATTTTCGTTCCACATTTTTATCTTGTAATTCATTTGCTTGTCTTTTATTTCAAAAACACAAGAAAATAACAAAACCCTAAAATACCAAAAAGAAATGAATCGAAGCACGGTTTTCAATAAAGTAAACGTCGCCTCCCTGTGTTCGACTTGGGACTCCCTTGGAGTTTCGGTATAAATTTTATCTCATCGACGTCTTTTGCAACTATGACGATGGGTTACTTGTAACCCTAATTTCTAAACACGCGAAACACGCACGACCATTTTGGCGTCGTTGCCAGGGAGGCAACGGAATTTACTTTAGTGTTTATTGTGTTTCTTTGCATTTACATAACACTAACCCTACTTCTCTTTGATCTACTGTCTTGCAGGTACCCTAGCATGGACATCCAAGTGCGGTAAACTGGAGTAAAGTGCAGGTAGAGTGTTTTGTAAGTGTCCCCCCCACACCACCCCCACCTTAGTTTTCATTCCATAATCGAATAACTCAAACCCAAATCAACTTAGGTGCTTTTTATAAACCCTGGGATAGATTTGATTGTTTGTTTGCCACCTCCACTCACCTTGCCATCCACATAAATAAAAAAAAATTGAAAAAAAAAGTGTTATCTGATTGTGGGATTTTCTAGAAGCTACATGATGAATCCATCTTAATGGATTTGTATTACGCCTAAGTAACTTTAAGCTTACCTTTTAGGTGTGTTAATAACTACAATTAAGTTGTAGAATATTTGTATGCATCATGATTTAAGTTTATAACATTCTATAACTTAATATGTTATGATTTTATTATTTTTATGTGCAGGAATGATATTTAGAAAGAACAAGTGTTGGGGAGTAAAGTTCCCCAACAACCGGCGGCATCTTTTCCCTTTCCTCCAGCCAGTTGTAACTCTCCCCTCAACTCTCACTGGCCAAAAATAGAAAAGGGATTTGAAAATCCCTTAATTGGCGCGGGGGAGAGGAGTTAAGAGGACGGGGGCAAAGGAGAGAGAGGAGCATCTGCATCTTCCCCCCTGGCGGGGAACTGCAACCCCAGCATGCACTGTGGACAACTTCCACCATCTTCTCCACTGCCACCACGCGCACTCCAACCTCTCCAATGCCACTGCCACAACCTCCTCGCCGCACACCCAAAGTTGCATGCTCCCCACTGCGCACCTGCCATCACCGCACTGCCCCAGGTCGCACCCGCAGGTGAATCCTCCCTTCCAGCACCTCCTTGCAGCGTGCCCCCCCTCACCATTGCAGGCCCCTCTCCAGTGCCAGCAGGGCGCGCCCCTCTCCAGCAGGCACGTCCCCTCCCATAGGCGCCTGCTCATGCACCCGCACCACCTCTACCCACACCCGCCATCATCGCACCGCAGCCTATGAGTACTGCCCTCGCCTCACCCGCTCCAGCAGGGCACGTCCCTCTCCAGCGCCAGCACCCTGCAGAAAGGCACCCGCAGGCACGCACCCACCTCCCTTCCAGCGCCTCCTCTTTCCCGCCCGCAGCTCCTGCAGGCGCGCACCCTCTCACCCGCATGCCCGTAGGCACTGCATCGCCTCACCTTGCGTGCTCCTGCACCGCACCGCCTTCACCTGCCAGGCCGTGCCATCTGCAGCATGCCTCTCCTCCCTGCAGCGTGCCCTCTCTCCCGCAGGCATCCAGCACTTGCTCCAGCACTGCCCGCAGGCGTGCGCCATCTACAGTGCGCGCTTCGCTGCAGGCGCTACCCCACAGGCTCCTCCAAAAGACTGACGGTTCTCCTCTACCGGCCGGCCACCTCCGACCATCTCCCTCGACGCCGCAACCTCCATAGGATTGGCCTCGTCTTCGCCAACCTCCCTTGCTTGTGAAAGCCCTGCCGGTGCTCTCTCTCTCTCGCAAGGAGGAGAGAGAGCAAATGCTCTGTTTTGAGGGAGATTAAAAATTACATTTACTGCCATTGCCACCAGAATTTGATTTTTGATTTATTATTATTTATTATGGCAGAATTGTGTATGCACACTCATGCTTTCTGATAATTGCATGTTATTGATATTCACCTGTTTTAAGATTGGTTTTGGGATCAACACGTGCACCGATTCTCTCTAGTATATGACAATTGAAAATTACACAAAATCATCATATATTTATTGAAGATTTCAGTGAGGGAAAACTGCACATATACCCTTATCTTTTTAAGTTATTGTGAATCTACTTTCCATCGCATTTTATGTCAGATTTGAATAGGGATTTCGCACTTAACCGAAAGAATATAAAATAATCGAGAGTTTATTGCATAATTACCTCCCTATGGACATGACCCTCTCTTCTGTGAGTGGTTATTTTTATTGTTGATTAGTCGATTTTTCCACCACTTAAATACTACAACACAAAGCAGAAAGTCGACTCGTCACACACACTTAACACCCACAACTTCTCACCCTAAGGCACACAATCACATTGATTCTACCACTTAACCAGGATCTGACCTGTGGACCCGGTAGACTTAATTCAACACATAAATAAGTGAGTAGAAATCTGAATAGGTCAAAAATTTCTGTGTGCCTTAACTAAGTGGTGCAATAGGCCAATTGATTGAACTGTTTCGACTGCACCACTTAAGATAAAAGCAATTCATAAGTAGCTTCCCACTTAGGGTTGATTCTTAGGGCTAAACTAGGCACTCCACATTTTTTTTTCTATGATTTCTAAAGGAATATATCATTACCAGTGCTTGCAAAACTTGGAGTGTTCTCCCAAACTTGATTGAATATACCTAAGATTAAACCCTAAAAGCTAATAAACAAGGTTGAACTCTAAAAGACACATCATCAAATAACCTTGTTTGCAAACCCTGGTTGTGCACACACACACATTTTAACTGATCATTAAGGGCACAACCCATCTAAAGGGCCCATCACATTCCTAAAGCACCATTGTCCCAAGCCTAACTAAAATTGATTAGACGTTGGTCCTAAGGATTGGTTCGCTCATCGGGATCCAGATTGAGATTGTTCATGATTAACCTGCTTATACTAGTCAATCTGATGTCTAGCTAGGGGAGTAGCGTCAAACGACCGTGACTGGGGGTACACTAGGAATTGGAGGAGCAAGCCAAAGGAAGAACCTTCTCCCCAGTCCCTCCTTCTAACTAGTTGGATTGCCTGGACATAAGTAGAGTAAATCGTCCATAATCTTAGGATGGATTCTGAGAGTCTGTAGACCTTTAGGCTACCCAACCTAAGGATAGGCTTGTATTTTTCTATTACAAGGCTCCTTTCTCTTCTGATTTCCCTCCTTACTTCACCATGTACCCTTCCACATCCTATCCTCCTACCACCACTTATCCCCAAGATGATTACTATCCCAACTTGACTTGTAATTACCCATCCACTAGTCGGGATGACTTTGATTAGGGATATAAATCCGGACCTCAGTGTCAAGGGTGTAACCCTAGATAATAAGACTATGATTATTATCCTTCCCAGAGTAATAATTATTATGGATCTCCATCCTTTGATGACTAAACCAACTCGATCTACAATAAGGAAGGATATCATGATTATAACACCTACCCTCCCCAGTATTCCACTGAACATAGGTCGCCATCATCCTCTGAACAACCTAGAATGACCTACTTTCAGGGAGGGGCCCGAGAACCTCAACATCTTGACTCCCCTAGATTCAACCCAAACCCACCCAAACCTGAATCGAACCAGTCAATTCAGGTGACCCAGATCCAAGATAGAGTGTTGGCTAATTTGAGGAACACCGTACAATCTTTAGAAGCCCAGCCAACACCAAGCATTGAAGCACTGGAGCCTATGATCAAAATGATTGATGAACTTAATAGTCCTCTATTGGATTTGCTCCAAAGTGTTAGGGATAGGGACCTAGGTGAGTTTCTACCTGGGAAGTTGTCGAGGTTAAGGATGAAATTTGTGGTTGCCCTAGTCAAATCTTGGGATGATTCTCAAGGTGAACCCCCTTCAGGAGAGACAATGTCTGAACCCGCTCAGGCGCCTATCAGGGGGGATACATTTTCTGAGATCGGGGATGACCAAGTTAGGCTAGAGCAACCATTTGAGGATGAACCGATTGATTCACCCGAGATCCCCAAGTCAGGAAACGAAGAAAATTATGTCTCCTTGGATCAAGAAATGATTTATGATTTTGAGACATATAAATGAGGATCATCAATTCTTTGACTCTGAGGGTGAAGAATCTTTAGGTAAAGTCTTACTTGAACATAAGGAAAATGATTTTAGTGAGACAAACAGGCATGAGGAATCTGATGAACCATTTGATAGCCCGTTCATTGAAGATTTGGATTCGATTGGGGTTAACTTGGAGGATCCGAATCTTGATGATTTAATCAATGACCCCAGTCCTCATCTGCACCCCGAAGAGCTGACTTCTTAGATCTTTGTGCCCAAGTCAATCTTGATTCAGCCACGATTTCTGGACTTGGGAGAATCATATGGGGTGAATAATATGCTAGAGGTCCCGAAGCCTGAGCTATTGATGTTGGAAGATAGAATTGTTGAAATAAAGATTTGGGAGGCTAATTTTGAGGGAAGTTTGATTTTGGATCTAAGGGTACCTATTGACCTAAAACCACCTACTTTCTACCAAGACCCTTACAATATCTTTCACGTGCAACCCAAGCTCGAAATAACTGATTATTTTTCTAAGCTAGATGTTAAGTGGACAACCGCACCTATTGAACCATCTTTACCCATTGTCCGACACTTTGGTCTTGGGTTGCACACCAATAAACTGCAGGCTCGGCCCCGCAAACACAACAACCTTTGGTTCTGGGTGATTTTCATCCAGAACCTGAGAACCACTCAACCCTGGGGAATGGGTCTGCACCATAATCTGGTCCACATCTATGGACATATTCTGTTGGTGGGCTTCAGGATCAATATTTTTATTTTGATTCTAACCCGCACTTGTGAATTCTCAATTTCTTCTTTCTATGTATGTTATGCCTAGCTGAAGGCATTAAACTTAGCACGTGTGTATACACTCTTCTCTCTACAGAGATGACCAGATTTTCACGACACTCAGGTGATGTTCTGTTTACTCTGCCCTTTTCATGTCTTTATTTTTACAACGAGGACATTACATCATTTAGGCATGGGGGGTGGATAATCAATTCCTGAAATCATTATGTTAACTCCGTAGAATTTCTTTTAGTTTCTTATAAAATTTAAAAAAATTTTGAAAATTTGAAAAAAGATAAAAAAAAGAAAGAAATTAGGAAAAGAAAACTTAGGCATTTGTGAGTTATTAACTTTAGGAAATGATACGAGAGAACCTAAACACTTAGACTCTTCAGGTCTTCGGGCTTAATTAGCCCGGGTGTCCACTCGAATGTGGATTTAGTCTTGAATCCTCACCAATTAAAATTTATTTTAATTTGGTAAATAAATTGGGATGATAAGTATGCGACTTATCAACCCATCCTCTGATTTGGGGGACTTTAATCCTAAGCATCTACACACATTTTTTTTGCACTGACTCACTTTCTGACAATTTTTACGGAAATTGGGTAGCTAATGGACCGACTTGGGTGGTATGATTGGCAAGTTTTCGGTGGTAACAGCTCATCGGCTGGTTGTCTAGAGCCCAGCCACAAGACCATTTTCGTCGTATTACCATTAGGTAAATCATAGATCAGGGAAGCCACCTACTTAGAAAAAAAAAAGGAAAAGAAAAAGGAGAAAATAAAAAAATAAATAAAACCACACTTCACCGCACGAGTATGGTTGGTAAGTTGTCGGTGGAACAACTCATCGGTCGGTTGTCCAGAACCTAGCTCACAAAAAAATAAATGCACAATAATTCCCAAAACACATAGGGAAGAAGCAGGGAAGTAGAATAAACTGAGGAGATATACACTGGGTTCACCCTTGTGTTGACCCCATAAATAAAAGTAGGGAGAAAGCTACCGATCATAAAGATAAACCTTTAGGCAAGGTCACCTAGGGTCGTAGAAACCTAAAGTCCGTCTTAATGGCCGTTTTGTGAGTCTGTCACTTTTTCACAAAGATGCTTAGTACTTAGAGTCCTTTTCGAGTCTTGGGCAGGTCGGGTAGCCATAAAAAGTTATCCCGAAACTCTCAAACTCCAAAAGTACAAAAAAATTAGAAAAGAAGAAAAATAAAGTAATATATATCTTCCCTTCTCAAATAAGGTGAGAACTTGGGTGATTTGCATTCTGGTAGACACTCGGGTACTATTGAGTTTTTGTAGTTTAGGACCTTAGTTGAAATTTTCTGTTGTTAATAAATGACTTAGGCCTAAGTGATCTAATCCTAATTCTACTTTTATACAAAGCATATAGTTTAATTTTGCTAGGGACTAGCAAAAGATAGGCATGGGGGTATAATGTAAGCACATTTATTGAGGGTAAAATGTCTATTCATGCATGTTCCTTGGCTTAGATTTGCATTTCATGTTATAAATATTGCATAGCATGCATCATTCTGCATTTAAAGTAGTATATAATTTAGGTTAATTGCAACCTTTTTGTGGCTAGGGGAGAAGGATATTTATTTTAGAGCCTCAGATTGATGATCTAACCATACAAATCTGATCAAGATGACGATCGGAGTCCAACACCTCTGAAATCGCCTCGATCGGAGTCCCGTAGCACCACATGCAGTCTAAGGAAGATCAATGGCCAAGGGACTAGGAGACATAATTCAGAGCTTCAAATGATAAATCCAACCACATGGATGGATTCGGGTCGACGATCGCAGCCTAACGGCATGAAAATCGACTCAATTCGACCTTTGTAGCAGCCCCAACAACAAGAAGAAGATGGACGGCCCAGACTACGCCATGTGGCGCAACCCAGGTCGCCAACACACGCACGTAGCACCGCACGCGGGTGCGTGCACGAGTGTGCGTGTGAGAGTGCATGCGTGCAGCGCAGCGCGAGCACATGGGCGCGTGCACGCGTGGCAAGGCAAGAGCGCAGCGCCAACGCAGCGTGAGGTGGACCACAGCGACGCATGAGCTAGACTTACAACGACTCTTACAGCCGTCGGTAATTCATCGCATGCCAGCAAAGCTAGCTATGGGCACCAGCGGGCATGAGCTGCCTACAGTGACATTTCTAGCGATGGCCTAGATGTCACTAATAGTCCCATACCTATTTTTGCCTCTTCTCTTCCACTATAAAAGGACCTACACCACCTAACTTCCAAGCCATCTCTACCTACTCTACTCCCACCTACTCGCAAGCTCTAGCAAGTCTACCAACACTCCATTAAAGCTTGTTCTCAAGCTCCCAAGGTGCCTATTAGTGTAGCGAACCTCTGCTCCACCAAATACTCCTCCAACTTCCCATCTCCCTTCATAGGTCACCTTGGAGCTGTCCTCCCACCTCCATTCCGATAGCAGATCAAATCCGTCTTCTCACCTCCATGCTAGAGCTACACTGAAGCTTTCCTCAACCCAACATCCTCTAGCATCTCACCTCCTTCGTCCAAGCTTCCGCCAGGCACCGTCGTCTCACCGAACAGCCGATTCGGGAGATTTCCTCTCACCTCCCTCTCTTTTTATGCTTTCATAGTAGATTGTAATAGACATTGGATTGATATATATACCATTTTCATTCCACATCTCTATCTTGTGATTCATTTACTTGTCTTTTATTTCAAAAACATAAAAAAATAACAAAACCCTAAAATACCAAAAAGAAACGAATCGAAGCGTGGTTTTCAATAAAGTAAACGTCGCCTCCTTGTGTTCGACCTGGGACTCCCTTAGAGTTTCGGTATAAATTTTATCTGATCGACATGTTCTGCAACTACAACGATGGGTTACTTGTAACCCTAATTTCTAAACACTCGAAACATGCATGACCATGCCTTCAGTTCCTAGTGTACCCCCCAGCCGCGGTCGTTTAATGGTATTCCCCTAGTTAGACATCAGATTGACTAGTATAAGCAGGTTAATTGTGAATAATCTCAATCTGGATCCCGACGAGTGAATGAATCCTTAGGGCCAACATCTAATTAATTTTAGTTAGGCTTGGGAAATTGGTGTTTCTGGAATGTGATGGGCCCTTAATGGGTTGTGCCCTTAATGATTTGTTTGAGAATGTGTGAATGTGCACAACCAAGAGGTTTTCAAGCAAGATTATTAATGATGAGGTGAGTTTTAGAGTTCGAATCTTGCTTAATAGCTTTTAGGATTCAAATATTAGGTGCTTTCAACAAAGTTTTGTGAGGCAAACCAAGTTTGTTTTAAAAACACGTGTTCAAGTATTTTCCTTTAGAAATCAAGAAAAATATGGAGTGCCTAGCTTGACCTAGTTATTGAATCTTATGGGGCAACTACAAAATGAACCTCTTTAGATTAGGTGGTGCAGCCTAAATAATTCAATCAATCGGCTCAAATGCACCACCGATTAAGGCACACAAAAAGATGATTAACCTAATATGATTTCTACTCTTTTCTATATTGAATTCGTGTACCAGGTCCATAGGTCGGAATCCCGGTTGAGTAGATAAAAATCAAGTCAGGTTATGTGCCTTTGATGTGGGTGTATAGAGTGTGTAAATTGATTCATCCCACAGAAAATATCTTTTCATTTTTTTTTATAAGATTTGGGTGAGATGGGTGAAGGTGGCAAACAAGACAAACAAAGTCTATCCTAGGGTTTATGTAAACACATAAGTAGATTAGGTCTTTGTTATGGGTGTGGCGAAATGAAACTAGCGGAGGGGGAATGTGGGGGACACTTACAAAACACTCTACCCACACTTTACTCCGATCTACCACACTTGGATCTCCATGCTAGGGTACCTACAAGATAGTAGATCAAAGACAACCGGGGTTAGTGCTATGTAAATGCAAAGAAGGGCAGAAAATAATAAAGTAAATTCCGTTGCCTCCCTGGCAACGGTGCAAAATGATCACACGTGTTTAGCATGTTTGAAATCAGGGTTACAAGTAACCCGTCGTTGTAGTTACAAAACTCGTAATCAAATAAAATTTATACTGAAAATCCAAGGGAGTCCCAGGTCGAACATAGGGAGGTAACGTTTACTTTAATTGAAAATCGCACTTCGATTTTTTTCTTTTTGGTGTTTTAGGGTTTTGTTATTTTTTTGAGTTTTTGAAAGAAGAAGACTAGCAGAATAAATCACAAGTGATATGGAACAAATACGACATTTATCATGAATGTCTATTACAATAATCTACGAAAGCATAAAAAGAGATGGAGGTAAGAAGAAATCTCCTGAAGTAGCTGTTCGATGAGACGACGGCGCCTGGTGGAAGCTCGGACGAAGGAGGTGAGGAGCAGGACGACGGAGGTGAGATACAGGAGGACGTCGAGTAGAGGAAAGTTTCAGCGTAGCTCCGGAATGGAGGTGACAAGGCGGAGATGATCTTCTACCGGAATGGAGGTGGGAGGACTGCTCCAAGGTGACCTATGAATGGGGATGGGAAGATAGAGGAATATTTGGTGAGGCAGAGGTTCTCTACACTAATATGAGCCTTGGGAGCTTGAGAGTAAGCTCTAATAGAGCATTGGTAGGCTTGCTAGAGCTTAAGAGTAGGTAGGAGTAGAGTAGGTAGAGATGGCTTGGAAGGGAGGGAGTGTAGGTCCTTTTATAGTGGAGGAGAAGAGGCAAAAATAGGTATGCGACCATTAACGACCTCCAAGCCGCCATTCAAAGTGTTGCTGTAGGCAACTCATACCCACTAGCGTGCACAGCTAGCCTTGCTGGAGTGCGAATAACTAGCGACGACTGTAAGCTTCGCTGAAGATCTGCCACAAACGTCGCTAAAGACAGCCTACGCGCCGACGGTGGTGCACGCTCCACGCGATGTGTCCCTTACGCGCTAGTGCTGCGCTGTGCATGAGCGTGCCTCCGCATGCACGTGCGCACCCACGTTTCTGCACGCGTGTGGTGGCACGTGCGTGCGCATGGGCGGCCTGGGTTACGCCAAGTGGTGCAATCTAGGCTATCCATCTTCTTTTCACTGCTATAGAGGTCGGATTGAGTCGATTTTCGCACCGTTAGGCTGCAATCGTCGACCCGAATTCATCCGCGCAGTCGGATTTGTCATTTGAAGCTCTGAATTATGTCACCTAATCCCTTAGCTGTTGATCTTCCTCGAACTACATGATGTAAACATGTTTATATCACATAAATTGTGTATTTACGCCTGTTCATAGGCATAGAATTGCATCACATATTATAAATATTGCAAAACATGCATCATCTTGCATGTAGGGTAGTCTGTATAAAATGTAGGTTAATTGTCTCCTTTTATGGCCAAGGACAAGGCAACTTGTTAATCAGGGCCTCAGATTGAAGATCCAACCATACGGATCTGATCAGGGCGACAATTGGAGTTCAACAACTCCAAGATCGCCCTAATCGGACATCCGTAGCACCAGATAGAGATCGAGGAAGCCTAAAGATCAAGGGCCAAGATGGTGCCAATCCGCACTTCAGACGACAAATCCAACTACACGGATAGGTTTAGATCGATGATCGCATCCTAACGGAGTGAAAATCGGTCCAATCCGACATCCGTGGCACCATCTACAATACACAGAAGATGGACGGCCAACATGGCGCCATGTGGTGCCATCTCAACTGCCTGATAGGCCCCAGGGACTCGCCGCTCTCCTCTTCTGAACATGCGGCAAGGCGTGATCTGGGTCGTTGGATATTGATCCAATGGCCGTGAGCGCGCGCCGCTTAAACCCTCTACGCGACACAAATGAAGATGCAATGCAGCGGTCGCAAGGGGTTGTCGAGCGCGAGGCACGAGTTCGACTCGCAATCCGCTGCACGCGCACATTAAATCCGAACCGTGCGATCAGCTGCAGATGGTCTAAATCGCCCAATCGGGCATATGCGGCATCAGACGCTCTGCCTCACACCTGATCTAACACGTGATCAAGCGGCGCCGGTGAGGATGACTTTAAGTCGTCCGATCTTGAGATCGTATAACAGATATCGTCCAAACGTGCATAGGCATTTTGGGTGAGGAAGAAGAGCGGGCACGCGCAGCGCGCGCCCACGTTGTCCACGACTGGCCTTTAGCGACGTTTATGTCTGTCATTAAAGGCACCTCTTTAATGTTTTTGAAGTTAAAATGTCCAAAATGCCCCCAATCCTTGCAACTATAAAAGGATACCCCTACCTAACGAAATTCTCATCCCTTCTCTTCTCTCACCCTTCCAAAGCTCTAAGAGCTTGTCCCAAACCTGGATCTAGAGTAGAAATCATAATTTTTTGACCTTCGTCCCCCTTCATGGAGCATCCCACGGTTATCCTCTCTCTGCATTCGGGAAGTGGATCCCGCGATGATGACGACGTGATGCTTCATGCCCATTCCTCCCGCTTCATCCTCCTTCTTCCTGCTCCGTTCCTCGTCTTCCAGGTGTCATCCCATCTGGCTCATCCTCCAAGCAATCGTCGAGGAGGATATTTCTCTCTCCATTCTCTTTACTGCTTTCTAGAGTAGATTTACTGCTTTCTAATGTAGATTTCCCACTTTCTAGTCATAATGAGTAGTGTAATGAACTTCTCATAACGAAATCCATGTTTATTATACCTCTCTTTTGGTTTTATTTGTAATAATCTCTCTCACTCTCTTCTATTTATTAGTTGTTAAATAGATAGCTAGTTTTCAACCAGCTAATCTGTTTCGTGACAAACAAATAAAGCACGTATTTTTAATCAAACATCCTCCTCCCTGTGTTCAACCTAGAACTTGTTTACGGATTTTCAGTATAAATTTTATCAGTTGAACGGATTTCTTCGTGACTCGAACTATGACGATGGGTTTTCGAATCCAACTCCGAATGATAGTTTTCCTATCCAACATTTTGGCGCCGTTGCCAGGGAGGCGACGCTCTTTGATTCTTTGCGTTTTCTGACTTACGAATCATTTACCTGACTTCTCTCCTTTCTTATTATGATTGCAGGTACTCTTTTGAGAAAAGTAAAAGTGGTAGATTGGAGCAATGTGCTATTGAAGGTTCTGTAAGTTTACCCTCACCTCCCACCCATTAGTTTTCATTCCACCACATAATAACACAAACATAAATCAACCTAGGTGTTCTTATAAACCCTAAGGTTAGTTTTGATTGTTTGTTTGACACCTACACCCACCTTACCCTCCACATTTATAAAGAAAAATTAAAAAAATCTCACAGAGCTGCACAACCTCATCTGATTTTCAAACTCAACCGATAAACTGATCTTTGGAACCAGTACACACACTCAAACACATAATCGAGTAGAAATCAGATTAGGTAATCACTTGTGTGCCTAATTAAGTGGTGCAAAGGCTGATTTTTGAGTTGATTAGGCCGCACCACTTCAACTAAAATCAACTCATTAAGTAGCTGCCACATAGGTTCAACTCTTAGGGATTTACCAGGCACTCCACATTCTTTTAAGTTTTAAAGGAAAACATCTTTACCTGTGCTTTCAAAACCTGGTGTGCTAACAAAACTTGATTGAAAATACCTAAAGATGAATCCTAAAAGCTACTAAGCAAGATTTGAACCCTAAAATTCACCGCATCAAAAATAATCTTGCTTGAAAATCATTGGTTGTGCACGCACATACACATCAATCAATCATTAAGGGCACAACCTAGATAAAGGGCCCATCACATTTCAAAGTATATTCAAACCTAACCCTAATTAAAATAGAGTAGACATTGGCCTTAAGGATTTGACTCGCTCTTCGGAGACCAAAATGAGATTATTTTCAATTAGTCTATTTCTACTATTCAATCTGATGTCTAGCTAGGGTAGTAGAATCAAACGATCGTGGCTAGGGGTTACACTAGGAACCAGAGGCGCAAGCCGAAGGAAGAACCTTTTCCCTAGTCCCTCCCTCTAACTAATTGGATTGAAGGGAAAAAAGTAGATCAAATCATTTCTTTATCTCAAGATGGATTCTGGGAGTCTGTAGGTCTTTAGGCTAGCCTACTTAAGGACAGGTTTGATTGTTTGTATTGCAGGGCTCCTTTCTTCCTCCCATCTATCATGAATCATTCCACATTCTATATGCATTCCTACTCTTTCCCTCCTGTTATGTCCTATCCCCAACATGATGATTATCCCGACTCATACTGTAATCAACCATCTGTTAGTTGGGATAACTCAAATTGGAGATACAGTTCTAGACTTCCGTGTTCAGGATCTAACCCTAGACACCATCATGAGTTTTTATCCTTCTCAGAGCCACATTGATTATAGATCGTCATCCCTTCATGGACAACCTAATACGATCTAGAATCAAGGAGGATACACTAATCCTTACCCATACCATGAATACACTGCCTTCAGGTCATCACCACTTCATGAATAACCCGAGATGACCTATTATCAGGGAGGGTATCACGAATCTCAATTCGTCAACTCCTCTGCACTGATCCCAAACCTGCCCAATCCTGAATCAAACCTTTTGGTTCAGGTTAACCAGGTCCAAGAAAAGGTTTTGGCTAACTTGAGGAATACTATACAATCTTTAGAAGCTCAGCCAATACCCTACACTAAAGAATTGGAGCCCCTAATTGAAATGATTGATGATCTGAGCAAGTATTTGTTAGATTGGCTCCAGAATGTTAAGGATAAGGACCCGAGTGAGTTTTTACTTGGGAAGTTATGGAAATTAAAAATGAGATTTGTGGTTGCTTTAGTTCAATCATGGGATGATTCTTAGGATGAACCCCCTTCAGGAGAGCCAATGTCAGAACTCGCTCAGGCACCTGTTGGGGGGGACATGTGCTACGAGGCTAACCAGATTAACTTAGTGCAAACAATTAAGGATGATTTGATTTCTTCACCTGAGATCCCTGAAC
This sequence comes from Thalassia testudinum, assembly GCA_037157565.1. Taxonomy (NCBI): domain Eukaryota; kingdom Viridiplantae; phylum Streptophyta; class Magnoliopsida; order Alismatales; family Hydrocharitaceae; genus Thalassia; species Thalassia testudinum. The sequence continues at coordinate 6,107,091 of JAZHRO010000080.1, forward strand.
GGGAAACAAGGAAGCGTATGTCTCCATGGATCAAAAAGTGATGGATGATTTTGAGACACATTAATACGGATTTATATTTCTTTGATTCTGAAGATAAAGAATCAATTTGCGAAGTCTCACGCGGGTTTACTGAACACAATTATAGTGAGACAACTGGGCCTGAGGAATCCGATAGATCATATGATGGCCCAATAACTGAGGAAACTGATCTTATTGGGGCTTCCATGGCAGATCTAGATCCTTGTATTAAGGATTCAATTCAACGCCCTGATTCTCAGTTTCACCCCATTGAGTTTACTGACAATTCTATTTTTGAGATAACTAAACCCAAGTCAATTCTGATTTAGTCACATCTTTTAGACTTCGAAATTTCAGACGGGGTGATTAATATGCAGGAGGTCTCAGAATTTGACATTCTGAATGAGGAGGATAGGAGCTGGGAAATTTTGATTTGGGAAGCAAGTTCCGGAGGAAGTAGAAGACCGAGTCTAAGGGTTCCAATTAATCTGAAATCATCAAACCAAGACCCTTACGACATTTGTTCTGAGGATGTCCAACCCAAGCACATATTCATTGATTATCCTTTTGATATCGAATTCCCTGGAACCCGACTTTTTAGTCTTGGGTTGCATCCTCATAAATCGTAGTCCCAACCCCGCTTGCATATTGATTTTAGGTTCTGGGTAATTTTTATCCAGAACCTTAGATATACTCGACCATGGGGTATGGGTCTTCATCACAATTTGGTCCACATCTGTGGACATCTACTGGCAGGTTCTAAGGTGAATCTTTTTATTCTGATTCTGACCTGCACCTGTGAATTCGTTATTTCCTCTTCTTTGTATAGTGTGCCTAGCTGAAGACACTAAATTCAGCACATATACTATTTTTGTTCATCTCCGAGCGGACCCATTATTCACGCAATTTAGGTGCTTTCTACTCTACTACACTATGTTTCATGTCTTTTTAATACAATGAAGACATTGCATTAGATAGGCTTGGGGGGGTAGATATTCATCTTTGAATTATTTCGTCAACTCCATAGATTCATTTTGTTTTTATTCTGAAAAAAAAGAAATTGTGGAATTAAGAAAGAGAACTTGGACTTTAGAAAATTTTCAATCTTAGGAAATAAAATAATATGATTTGAACACGATGACCCTTCAGATCATCGGACTTAATCATCCCGAGTATCCACTAAAATGTGGATTTGTTTATCGAGTCCTCACCATCCTGAATTCTATTTTAATTTTATTAAATAAGTTAGGTGATAAGTACACGACTTATCAACCCGCCCTCTGATTTGAGGGAACTTTAAATCTAAGCATCTACACACTATTCATCACTGACTCGTTGTTTGGCGATTTTAACGGAAATTGAGTAGCTAATGAACCTTCTAGAGTGGTATGGCTAGCAAGTTATCGTGGGTAACAGCCCATAGGTAGGTTATCCAAAGCCCAGCCACCGGACCATTCTTTTCCTGCTACCTTTAGATAAATCTTAGACCAAGGAAGCCACCTACTTAAAAAGAAAAAGAAAGTTAAAAAAAAAAAGAAAAAGAAAAAAAATAGGAGAAAAGAAAGAAAAAGAAACAAAAAGAAATAAGCCACACTTCGCTACATGAGCATGGTTGGCAAGTTGTCGGTGGTAACAGCTCATCGACCGATTGTCCAGAACCCAGCTCAAGGAATGCACTAAAAATTTCAAAACACTTAGGAAGAAGCGGAGCAGAATAAGCGGGGAGATATACACTGGATTCACCCTTGGGTTGACCTCATAAAAATAAAAGTAGGGAGAAAGTTATCGGTAGTATAGATACACCTTCAGGCATTTTTTTTTTCTAGGGTCACCTAGGGGCGTAGAAACCCGAAGTCTATTCTAATTGTCGATCAACAAGTCTATCGCATTCACAAAAAGATGCTTAGAACTTAGGGTTCTTATCGAGTCTTGGGCGAGTTGAGTGGCCGTACAAAGCCACTCTATAACCCTAAACTCAAAAATCCAAAAAAAAATTAGAAAAGAAGAAAAAAAGAAAAAGAGATCCCTCTTTGAATAAGGCGAGAACTTCAGGCGGTCTGCATTTTGGCTGATACCCAGGCACTATTGTGTCACTGTAGTTCAAATCCTAGTTGAAATCCCTAAGTGTTGAAAATAACTATTGCCTGAGAAATTCGACTTAATTCACTTATAAATAGCATGTAGTTTTGCTAAGGACTAGCAAAAGATAGGCATGGGGCCGTGATGCAAATACGTTTATATAACATAAATTGTCTATTTAGGTGTGTTCTTAGGAATAGAATTGCATCACATATTATAAATATTGCATAACATTCATCATCTTTCATTTAGGTTAGTATGTATAAAATGTAGGTTAATTATCTCCTTTTATGGCCAGGGATAGGGAAACTTGTTAATCGGAGCCTTGGATCAAAGATCCAACCATACGGATCTGATCAGGGCGACGTTTGAGTTCAACGACTCCAAGATCGCCCTAATCGGACATCCATAGCACCAGATAGAGACCGAGGAAGCCTAAAGATCAAGGGCCAAGATGGTGCCAATCCACACTTCAGACGACAAATCCAACTACATGAATGGGTTTGAATAGATGATCGCAGCCTAACGGTGTGAAAATCGGTCCAATCCGACATCCGTGGCACCATCTACAACACACAGAAGATGGATGGCCAAGATGGCGCCACGTGGCACCATCTCAGCTACCCGATTAGCCCCAGGAACCCGCTACTCTCCTCTTCTGAAGGTGCGGCAAGGCATGATCTAGGCTGTTGGATCTTGATCCAATAGCCGTGAGCATGCACCGCTTAAACCCTCCACGCAACACAAATGAAGACGCAGCGCAGCGGTCGCGAGGTGTTGCGTTAGCGTGGGGTGCAGATTCGACTCGCAATTCGCTTCACACACGCATTAAATCTAAACTGTACGATCGGCTGTGGATAGTCCAGATCACCCAATCGGGCGTACGTGGGATCAGACGCTCCACCTCAAGCTCAATCTGACGTGCGATCAAGCGGCACGGGTGAGGATGCCTTTAAGCCGTCCGGTCTTGAAATCGAATGGCTGATATTATCCAAACGTGCGCGGGCATTTTGGGCGTGGAAGAGGAATGGGTGCGCGCAAGTGCACACACGTCATCCACAACCGGCATTTAGCATTTATGTCTGTCGTTAAAGGCCCCTCTTTAATGTTTTTGAAGTTAAAATGTCCAAAATGCCCCCAATCCTTACAACTATAAAAGGAGACCCCTACCCTACGAAATTCTCATCCCTTCCTCTCTTCTCTCACCCCTTCCAAAGCTCTAAGCGCTTGTCCCAAACCTGGGATGCTCCTCTAGAGTAGAAATCATAATTTTTCCACCTTCGTCCCCCTTTATGGAGCATCCCACGGTTGTCCTCTTTCTGCTTTCAGGAAGCAGATCCCGCGACAACGATGACGTGCTGCTTCGTTCCCGTTCCTCTCGCTTCATCCTCCTTCCCTCTCTGTTCCCCGTCTTCCAGGTGTCGTCCCGTCTGGCTCATCCTCGAAGCAATCATCGAGGAGGATATTTCTCTCTCTATTCTCTTTACTGCTTTCTAGAGTAGATTTACTGCTTTCTACTGTAGATTTCCCGCTTTCTAGTCGTAATGAGTAGTGTAATGAACAACTTCTTATAATGAAATCCATGTTTATTCTACCTCCCTTTTAGTTTTATTTGTAATAATCTCTCTTACTCTCTTCTATTTATTATTTGTTAAATAGATAGCTAGTTTTCGACCAGCTTATCTGTTTCGTGACAAACAAATAAAATGCATATTTTTAATCAAACGTCCGCCTCCCTATGTTTGACCCGGAACTTCTTTACAGACTTTCGGTATAAATTTTATCTGTTGAACGGATTTCTTCGCGACTCAAACTACGACGACGGGTTTTTGAATCCAACTTCGAATGCGTACTTTTCCTACTTAACACTGCATATGGTTCTACAAGACTCCGATCGAGGTGATTTTGGAGGCGTTAGACTCCTATCGTTGTCTTGATCAGATCCGTACAGTTGGATCATCAATCCGAGTCTCTGAAATAAATATCCTTCTCTCCTAACCACAAAAAGAATGCAATTAACCTAAATTATATACAACTACTCTAAATGCAGAATGATGCATGCTATGCAATATTTATAACATAAAATGCAAATCTAAGCCTAGGAACATTCATGAATAGTCATTTTAATCCAAATAAATGTGTTTACATCAAACACAGACTCCAGTGAATCAGATGACAACAAGGTCGCACACCTTTATTTGGTTTCAACTTCAGAAGACATGGAAAATGAGGTAAATCCTAATGTTTCTCTTGAAGAATTGCTAGAAGCTTATGAAGAATTATATCATAAAGCTAGATTGTTTAAAAAGGAAACTAAAGTTTTAAAGAGTAATTATCAAACATTAGAAATAGATAAATCATGTCTAGAGTTGGAATTAGAAATGTCAAAAGAGACTAATAATCAGTTGCATGCAAAAATAGTAAAGCTAAAAGATATTTATTATCATTTTGAGGGAACCTTAAATAATCTCAAAACAACAACTAGGTTAAATAATGAATTTTATGATTCTTTAAGATTAAATTTTAAGAGTAAAAAGAATACGCAAAATAAAAATAAATCACATGTATCTAAAGGCCAAAAATCCCAAGAATTATAGATCTAACACAAAAGAGGTCTATAAATCTTAGGGTTTGGAAGGTACTAACCTGAAAGGACCCACAAGAAAATCGGTACCTAGAAAGGACATTTTACATTGTTTTGCAGGAGTAGATCAACATGATCAATGGGTATTCAAGGCACACAATGGAACACTCCGACCATTCTACAAACTACATGAAGATCAAGAAAGGTGGACTAGTGGAGCTTGGTATCTACCTTCCTCATTCTACTACAGGTAATTTTTTTGGTATGGTAATTTTACCCCTTCATTTTTTAATGATTGACAAAAAGGGGGAGAAGAATAAAGAGCAAACAGTAATATTATTAGGGGGAGCATATATTGAGGGGGAGGATTAAATTAAAAGGTTTTCCTTAATATAACACTGCTAAAAATTACTTTTTCTATAATTATCTATTTGCAAGATAGTTTTGTCAACACCAAAAAGGAGGAGATTGTTGAAACCTTGTTTCATATCTTGTTTTAGTGTTAACAAAATTATTATGGATTAATGTTTGCAAATTAAGTGCTTTTTAGATTTAGGTGAAGATCAAGGAAAATAGGCATGATGACAAGGAGGAGGCAAGATTGTAAGGAGTCGAGGAGGAGAAGATCATCTTCGACTTTTAGATTCTTTAGATTAGGTTTTTATTTCATAGAATGAATGCCTCTTAACAAAGAAATACAACTTAGATCATAAAATTAATTAAAGATAAATTAGGATTTGTGCTACGATCTTTTTTAAAGAATATAACTGATTAAGTTACTTTAAAAAAGTACTTGTTGAACCACAAGTGCCAGTACTAAAGTTTAGTATCAATACATGTGTGTTACAGGTTTGGGTTTTTTCAAAGAAACAAATCTGTACCCCACGAGTACCGGTACTCATGATTAGTATCAGTACTTGAGGCAATGAGTACTAGTGCTCATGATCAATATCAGAACAAGTGGGTTACAGATTTGTGTTAAGTATTTAGAACCCAAATCTGGAAGCAACGAGTACCAGTACTCATGATTAGTACCGGTACCCAATAGGTATTGTCTGTGACAAGTTTATTTAAAACACAAAATAGTATGTCACTAGTACCAATACCCATACTTTAGCACTAGTACCAGTTAGCTGTTAGCTCAAATCTGAACAGCTAAAAAATTAATTTTGGCTATATGGATGATGGGATTTAAACCCCAACGTATAGTAGATGACCCACTAAGGTCCTAACTCTATAAATAAACCCTTGGACCCTTAGTTTTCAAATAAAAGATAGAAGAGAAAAATTCTAGAGCTATATTTCATATTTTCCACCATATTTTGAAGAGAGGAAAATTGTTTGCTGGTTCCAATCTCTCTACAAGTTTACAAACACTTTGACATGTTTCGTTTACGCATTCACAAAGCAAATCATGTCCTCTCTAGGCTCTCAAATCGGTAATATCATTTACATACTTGTTGAGAGGCTTAGCAATTCTTGTTGTAAGAGTTCTCTTTCTTACACCAGTTCTTATTTGTATTTTTGAGCTTGTTGCTCGTTAGGTTGTAACAAACCCGTTATTGTACTTGGGTTGATGTAACCCATTAAATACCTCGAATTAGTAAATTGATTCCCTCAGGGTTGAGGGAATTGGGTTAAAAATCCTAACCTAGGAGGCTTAGACAGTGGAGTACCCAAGTGAGTGGGGAACTACTATATAGCTTGTGCCAATTTCTATGATTGTAATTTGTGCAAATCTTTCTTGTTATTACTGATATTGTGTTTGAGTGGTTGTGCCTTTTAGATCCTATCACGCTTCACGTTCCCCTCCTTCAATAAAGAACACAGTATCATCCGCAAACTGCAAGATAGGCGTTAATGCATGTTGGGATGATAAGGAATACCCATGCAAAATACCACTCACGCTGGTTTTGAAAGCAAACTCGCCATTGTATCCATCACCAAAATAAAAATAAGAGGGACGACAGGACATCCTTGTTTGACTCCTTTCTGTGGCTGTTCCACCCTCTAGTAGGTCGGCCATTAATTAAAGGGGAGAAAGTGGATGTAGTGATATAATGTTTGATCCACTAAACCCATAGCTCCGGGAAACCCTATCTTTTGAATATTTCCCATAAGTATGACCACGAGACCGAGTCATAAGCCTTCGAGAAGTCCACCTTCCACAAAAAAGCCTTCTTCTTCCTACCCAACCAGCCACCATCTCCTATGCCAAAATAAAGGACTCCTATCTGGATCTACCCTTCAAGAAAACCAACTGTACTAGGCTAATGATAGACTACATAACCTCTCTCATACGGTTGGCAAGCACCTTACCAAGTATCAGATATATGGTGTTCGATAACGCAATGGGTGTGAAATCAGAAAGTGACTCCACGCCAGCCTTCTTTGAAAGGAGAAAAGGATAAGATCTGTTGATTTGTTCCAAACCAAAGTTGCCCCTCTGGAATTCATCCATTACACCTATCACATCATTTTTAACCACCATCTAAAACTCCTTGTAGCATAGGATTGGAAAACCATCTGGACCTGACGAACCCTCAGCCTTCAAGCCCTTCAGGGCCAGAACAATCTCAGTTTCCTCGATCTTCCTGCACAAAGCATCGTTGTCCTCCTATTGATGTGAGCTAGACAGGAGTTTTAAAATAGTTTCATTGTAGCAAAGCCTCCTAAATAGCTCAATCAATAAATACAATTTATTACTTGAAATCTAGAAATGAAGTTCGAGGTCGAACACAGGGAGCAAATATGAAATTCACACGCTAATCTTTAATTGCATATAAATGAGCACAGCAAATTAAGTACAATAATGATATTCAATGAATAATAACTACTCAAATCTAATATTCAATGGCAAACATGAGTACTCAAGAGTTTAACATGACAAAAAAAAAACCTAGGACAAAATAATGGTGATTTAAATCACCAATTATTAGTCTAAGCACATATATATCAATTACTCAAATATATCAAATAAATGAATAATGGCTTGAACCACTTAAGCTTTAAATCCACGCAGGCAAATGTCAAGCTAAATCAACCTCATCAAACGTCGGATCTTTCCACCAAATGACTTAAACGTCACCTTGCTACAGTGCTTTCTTCTCTTCTTTAGGCTTTCTTCTTTTGCCTCAACTTTCCTTCTCTTCTTCCCTTCAAGTATTCTCCTTTTTCTTTCTCTTCTCAGGCACAAGGGACCTTTAGCAACTAAGTGTTAGCCACTTCACAAAGGAGCAAAACCCTCCCTCCCCCGCTCTCTATTTCCTCTCCTCTTCCTCAGATAACAGGGAAACCAATCGAGTAATCAAGGATCTGGATTAAGCAGTATCGAGTCCAGGCCTACATGTGTGGTGTCATAGACGAGGAGTGAAGGTTTAGGTAGGTAGCGGGTGAGCAGGTAAGGGAACCCGACCCCTATGACTTGGGCAAAGAGGCCTAATCACAAATTCCTCTTATGAGTAGCTGTGCACTTCTCATCTGCCGATGTGGGACTATTCCACTATAGCTTCCTTGCGTGTTTGCAGTAGAGATGAAGCTGCGTCTAATTGGGATGCTGCTACTGCTGAGGTCCTCAATTGAGGACCTAGCAGTCTTCTTGGGATGCACCCGCGTCACCTAGAGCGAGTTCTGATGAAGAACATGGCCGCAGGGTGAAGAACAAGCAGGAGAAGATGGCGCAGTGGCAGAGATCTGACGTAAGACTTGAAACACAAAGTACGGGCTAAAAGCCCTTGTTAAAACATTTAGGAGGATCGCAAGAATGCAGTTGAGGGTGTTGGTGGCGGTGGTGTGCTGCAGGGGTTGTTGTAGATGGCTAGCAAAGGCAGAGGAGACCATGTGAAGGTGTTGTGATCAGTGATCATGTGGATGGACAATGCCCTCAATAGAGTCAATGGAGAGGTTTTTGGTGGATTGTGGAAGCATGGAGACCTCGCTGGAGATGTGGCCAGAGTGGAGGAAGATAGAGGTGTGCAGTGGCGTCGAACGGTTGAAGCAAGGTTTAAGAGTCCTAAGCGAACCTACGGAGCTAGAGGAACCTAAGTAACCTAGATCTAATGGATGAAAGGGAAGATAGGCACCGATTGTGGTATGGCCAGTGCCGAAGACAAGAATACCTCCGATTGGGGAGAACGACGAGGATGAGGGAGGAAGACGGTGCCTGATAGTATTGTGAGACGCAGAGGAGCTTGAGGAAGAGAAACCGACCAACTATAGTCTGTGGTAGCCAATAAAGAAGGGAGTAGAAGGAGCTCTCTGGAGCTTGCAGAGGAATTGGCTAGAGAGTGGAGAAGAAGGGGTATTCCAGTCCAAACCAAGCTAAGTTAAGAAGGTTGTGCACGCCGACTATTTATAGAGCTTTAGGGAGAGCTCTGGATCAGGATAGAAGGATTTCCATGGCTTGGGATAAAAGAAATAGAACCCATGATTCTCATGCATTCGCACGAGAAATCTATGGGGACTTGGAACTCCAAATTGATCCCAGATGATTCGTCTATGTGTGAACATCAATCCCACCAATTTTGGTGGGATTTGATTACCATTTGAGTAGGATTTAGGTCGATCAATGCTTGCGTGGAGGTCGGGTTTGACCTCAATGGCAGTAGGGGCTTGGGCCTCTTTGCGAGGATTTCAAAAAGCTAGAGGTACATGTGTGAGAAAAAGAATCAGACCGGACTGAATTGCAAACTAGGTTAAGATGATCTTTGATTGGGACCAAATTTTGGTACAAACCTAATTTGAACCCAAGGAATCTAATGGTGGAGTAGGATTTTTATTTTGACCAAGTTGGACTGGGTAATTTACATAGAAACCCAAATTAGGGCAACTGTCTATCTAAGACTTTGTTTTAGGTCAAAATAGGTTCCAATGGTCAAATCAAGGATATCAAACCTTATAGAATATTTTTCTATGAATTTTAGAAGGCTTATATGAATTTTATCTTGACCACAACCTTAGTTAATTAAGTGGGTCTGAAATTAGGGCTTCAAATGTCCATTAATTCTTGAAATGCACGAAAACCCATTTCTGTCTACATGGACCCTCTTATTAGACATTTATGACCATTTGACCTTTAATTAACCTCTGGAAAATCTCGTGATTGTTCTACATATAGGATATGATGTTAAAACTACATATTTACCCCTGATTTAATTCATGTCTCTCAGAAAGGATATGTAATTACTTATGACTCTCCGGTGGTTATATAAGAGTAATTATCAATTGATTCTAACTAATTAAAGCTAGTTATGACTGATGATGACATTATCATTACCTCCCTTCTAAGTCGTGACATATCATACTAGGACAATCTCCACTCACCTCTCGGAGTCTCACGCATGAAGTCAGTGTAGTATCTATTTGCCATTTCATTTACTTGAAGGAGGGATGTGGCCACCTAATCACCATATTTGAGTGTAGAAATCAAGTCATATCTTCTTCCTGTGCTCGCCACCACATGAAAGAATTTAGTGCTAACATCACCTTCCTTAAACCACAGTTGCTGCGACTTTTGGCACCAATCAATCTCCCTCTGTAAATCATCTTTAGCAATAACATTCATCATATTTTTCCTTAGAATCTGCTCTTCCTCATTGAGTGCTAGTGACCCCTCTTTGTCATCAAGTTTTTTCACACTCTCCAACGTATCTTTTTTCTTCTAAGCTTTCATCTATGCTAAGGTCCTTTTATAATCAAACAACATATGACGTAGACCCCTTTGCTTATGAGCCAAGCATTGGGTAGCAGTACCCATCCCCTCCATAGCCAACCACCACGAAGAGACCATGTCCCTGAAGCCATCCTCCAAAAGCCACGATTTCTGAAATTTAAAATAAGAATATGCCCTAGTCCCCTCCCCACATTCTCACACAAGGGGCGTGTGGTCAGAGAAAGGCCTCACCATCACTATCACCGACGCCATGTGAAATGACCCCATCAACTCTACATTGCATAGGAATTGATCAACTTTGATTTACAAACCTCCCCCATTCCTCCACATGTACGCTGCACTAGATGATGGAATATCTGTCAATTCCAAATCTAACACCACAGACTGAAAAGCAAAGGTTGAGGAATTGTCCTCCCATCTGGTCTGTCATTAGAGTATAAAGTAGCATTGAAATCACCTCCCACTAGCCACGCTGCACCATAGACCCATTGAGGCATCTGTCTCAATTCTTACCATAAGATAGGCCGTTCGTCTTGGGAACACGACCCATACACTACTGTGACACATAGATTAAGGCCATTCGTCCTACTGGTGAACCTGCAACTAATCGAGTATCTGCCTTCTTTGCTTTCCATCAAATCCAAGGAGCATGACTTCAACCATACGCATACACCCCCCACCCTTCCTTGAGAAGGAATGTACTTCGGAGAGTCCTCCCTATTGTTCAGCGGGTACCACATCCCTTCTTCCCCCCTTCAATATTCGTCTCTTGACGAAGAGCACAATCCACTTCCCACTCTCTTAGATATCTACTCAGAACACACCTCCTTATACGGTCCCTTAAACCCCAAACATTCCACGTTAGGACTTTTAGCATAATGACGTTTGTGATCCCCCCATGGTACTCTTCGTGTTGATCACCAACAAGACACTAGCGATCTGTTGCACATCCACTTGAGTCGATCCTTGTCTCCTAAGATTGAACCTCCCTCTACTAGATGAACCTACTTTACTCATTGAGTTAGAGCCCAGGTTATAATCAACTCCTATGAGGGTGGAAAACATAAAGGGAGAGTCCCCCTCTTTTCATTCTACATCGTAGCCATCTATGGATCACAAAGTATTTTGGATGGTACATCTTTGTGAAGCACAATTGCTCTCTCAGTATCCATGCTCAACTGTTCCACCTCCATCTTCCGTATTTTCTGAGTTGCACCAACATACTCTAGTACCTGTTGAACTTAAACAAGGTGCCACTCAATGATCCCATCTTTCTCAGCAATAGGGGATTTGTTCACCGTCTCCACTTCCTCTCTATTCGTCATCAACAGAACATGCACACGAATGGTGAGGAGCCACGAGGAACCACGACACCTAAGAACTGCCTTATCATGGAACAAGCCTCCATGTCTCAAGTTTACTTCACAGCAAACCACACTACCATCCCCCTCCTCAAGCCCAACGAGCTCCCTTCCTTCAAGGAAGCAAAATCGACAATAATGCTATCAGCAACAACATTTGATCGTAGATGGAGAGGTAAGCACCTGATCTCTACCATGCCTTCTCTGACATACACGCATGGAGGAGGTCTCTCCTTCAAAGCACCATCAAATGGGGAAACCAAACATCACATAATGGAGACAGACCCGAAAGAAGATGATCAAAATTTTAACCCCTCAACATCCGCATTCAACAAACCAAAAACCAAGAACCTCAATGGGTTCAACATAGAAACCTTCCACTGCGAAGAGGAGAGAGTGAGAGTTCTTACAAACCAACGGAGGTCATCCACCGACGGTGCACCAACCATGATCTCCCCGATCACCGCATCCTGCAGATGTCTCTCCATGGCCAAGACCTCCAATGACAAGGGGACCTCCACGTCAAGCAAGGGTGTAGCAGGTGGAGGTGGAGGATTTCATGCACGCCTACATTGATCTACCTTAAAACCCTCTCCTCTATGTGGACCCCAACAGCCCACATGGCGATTAGGGTTTTAGTCCTCCCGAGGGGGCAACCCACCATGCCCCTCCATGTTGGATCTTCTCTTGTACGTGCTTCGACATTGACCCAGGCCTCCATATGCAAGATAAACGATTGCATTGCGACACTCTGCCACCATGTGCCCTTACTCCCCACCTGTTGATGAGGTATGGCTCATCATAGCTAAAATGCCTAAGTTAAGCTAGAAACTAGGTTAAACACTATATTATTAACATGATAAATGGGTTAAGTGTGAGAATTAATAGAAATGACCTAGAACATCAAATTTGGGCTAAAAATGCATAATTAGGTTAATTTATGAGATATTCTATTCATTAATACAAATTGATGTTCCAATTGCAAATTGAACACATTTCTAAGCTCAAAATTTCAAATCAAGGGTAAAATTAACTTCTAATATGTTCAATTAAGCTCCAATAAAAATCTCATGGCATTTGAACATCAATAGGACCTTGCATTCATGACATTACACTTAGGTCCTCATTTCATAACATTTCTTTACATACAAAGGTTGTAGAGGCCTCTTGGCAAGCTTCCAAGAACATGTTGGATGTTATTTTTATCACTTATGGGTTACATTGAAAAATTCCTACCCCTTCACTATAAGTCCAACTTTGTAAATGTCCCAACAGCCCTGCATATATCTCCTCATGCACTGTTCACACTCGAGGAACATCAACAGCAGCAGCTATTGATCTTCTATCCCTCAGATCCTACGGTGGATTGATCTCCATCCTTCTCACGCATTTACGTGGTGGATCGTAATTTCATTCAGATCTCATCTAGCAGTGGAGATTTGTCTCTAAGTCTTCCCACGCATGTTGCAAACCCCATCCACTGTTGGGGTCCTAATCGACTAATCCCACACCATAGTGAATTGATACACTCCAACACCTACTTAAACACCTCCCATGAGCTCATGCGGCATCCATCAACATCCTCTCCTCGAGTTGGTCCCTTCAGTCCATCCCCTCAGCTCTCTTTCCTCCATTCCTAGCCTGTGGTGACAGTATAGGCCACCTCTCTCTTTCAATCGCCTTCAACCGCTGGCTGCTGGCTCGTGGACACCTCCTACATCAATTGAGGGTCTCCTCCCTTTCGTCGCCATCGACTGATGGCCGGTGGATTTTGGACACCACCTTCATCTACTAACTATATTTACCTACTTTCCTAGTGTAGTTTATTGCTTTCTAAGTAGATCTATTTCTTTCTAGACTAGTTAGGAGTAGAATTAGCTAGATAATTCATGGATTTAGTGATCAATTAAGAGTAGAGTAGAATAGATCCGATCTCGCCCTCTCTTATCAATTCATATTAGAATGGTGTTTTCACATAGTTGCATCAATTCATACAGCTTCCTCTACACATCATATTGCACATTCACTGTTTCCTCGCATTTTGATTCATAATCCACCCCATCCACCCGAGCATATCTAGATTTGAAGTTCTTAGACTTCGCAATCTAGATAGCATTTAAATCCAACTGGGTGTCTCACCATTCACTTCATATGTTCACAAGGAACCCCAATCTGGTTTTGATTGCCTTGAATTGCTCGATTCTTTCATATTTGTGTTTCATTCCCAATCTTGTTATTTGGAGATAATTCAGGTTTAAATGGGTTTAATCGAGCTATTTGAGGTTTTATCACTTAATGGGTGTATTGCAAGGACTCATAGTGTTCTAATTCAGATTTGATTTTTAGATGAGCATATGCCCAATTTAAGCCTTGTATTGGGTAGTTTGACCAAGGATAATCAGTGATAATGATTTGAGGTTGAACAAGGACCCAAGTGATTCTAAGATGATCACTAGATCACCTTGAACACCAATCAATGGTGTTCAAGAAGATCAGATGATCTGATCAGTAAGTAATCAATCTAAAGTGAAAGCCCAAAACAGGGCAACATGGTCTTTTGAATGCAAAAAGCTTTTAATCTGATTTCAGGGTTTGACTAAGGTGTTCGAGAATTTTAGTGAAGATCTGGAGTGTTTTGAAATGATTTCAAATACCTAATGTGATCATTTCCCTCTACATTGTCTCTAATGTAGAGTAAAGATCATCTTAGGGTCTTCAAAGATTTTTAAAGAGTGTGAGTTGATTCCATGGATTCCAGATCTTCAGAAATATTTTACACTAATTTTAAAGTGGTTCTTAGTGGATTTGAGCATGGATATTGGTTTTAATGGAATTTGTAGCTCTCATATTTGAATTTTCAGATCTGAGAATTAAGTTTTTGACCAAGAATGTAAACCTCAATAGTCTAATTTCATGCAACAATGGAAGTAGTAGTGGATGCTCAATCTGGCAGTAGCTGCTAATCACATTTGCAATAGCAGCATTACTGCTGAATTCATGGCAGCAACAGTTAGGTTTTCTGCTGAAATAGCAAGTGCAATTCTTGGATGATTTCAAGAGCTATTCTGGGATGATTAAAGGGTTTGAAGGATGTGACATTATTTTGTATGGCTAAAACTTCATGTAACAAGCATGTCTATATTGTTAAGTCTAAAAATTTGATGTGCATTGCTTGTAACCCATGTTTCAATCACTGTCAGCTACTTGTTAATGAACTATATTGTCCAACATGTTAAATGAATGAAATTTGAAATGGAAATCTTGATTATTGCTTCTAATATCTTCTATGTGATGTATTGACACTCTTGAATGTTCATATCCCACTGCTAGCACATATTCCTCAGTTTAAGGCCTTGAGTCCACCTCATATCCCACTGCCCTTTTAGGCCTAATTTGAGAAAGATTGTAAACACTAAAAAAAATATATTAAAAAATTATAAAAAATAAAATAAACCTGTCTTGAGTAAAATCAGGTATTTCTTTAGGTGTGTGTAAAGTTTCAAAGTATTCCAAACCCTCTAGCTGATAGAACATACCAGCCGACGGTTTGGTTTACTTTGGAACTTAATAAAAGAAACCAAATTCAAAAATACTAAAAAAAGTCTTTCTCTCTCACCTCACTTTTTTTCTCTCTTCTCCTACCTCTATAAAACATAAAAACACCATAAAAATTTGAAAAAGCCAAAAATTACAAAAAAATACCATGTATATACTATTTATACTTGTAAATATAATTTAATACTAAGCTAAAATGTAAATAGTAACTTATATAACTTAAATGTACATAAATAACTTATATATTTATTATATAAATTTAAATAAGTAATTATGATGTGTTAAACTATATATATTGTAATTATATAATTATCTATTTATTTATTTATATGATATATACATATACCTAAGTACATACATATCACTATGTATATGTGTATAATTGTATCTATAACTGTACATATGTATTTAAGTATTTATTATATACCTAATTAGACCTGTACATTGATTTATTTATCTATTTATTATATGTAATTAAGTTGTTAAGTTAATTAGATAAATTATTAAGTTAAAAAAAAATAAATTAGTGAATTAAGTTATCACTGAAGTAATTCAAATTGTATACTTGTATATTATTATTTCAATTATTTTAAACCTGTTTGCAATATATTTACACTGTATTATAGTATTTATACCTTAAATATGTATATATCTAATAAAAATGTGTAAATAAATGTATATAAATTAAAATAAATGTTCTAAAATAAATAAAAAAAATTTAATAAATACCTTATTAGATAAATTAACTACTTATAAAGTCAATTGCACCATTAATTTATTAATTTGTACATCAATTAAGTAATTAACCTCTAATTTAACTTGTATAAATCAGTAAATTTAAGCAATTTTTAAATATAATTAAATAAGTTATAATCCTAAATTAATTATACATTTAAGTAGCCTTATATAAGGGCTTTGCAACCCTTTAATTTAATTTAAATTTAGATTAAATGTAGGCACTCAATTCGAGGTCCAATGTTGGCCAATTCACACGTAGCCGCGCGCCTAAGAGGCATTTTCTTTAGTCCCACCTCGTTAACAGACGAGGTGCTGCTGCACTATAAATTGAATGGCCTCTGCCACCCTCTCATCGTCAGTGCTCGGAGCGAAATAAAACCATTACTCCTTCCCTCTCTCTGAGCATTACGAGCATATTGAAATGAGCATTTGGTTTAGTGGGCTGGGAGCCCGGTGTGCACAATGTTGGGTCTGCTATGGGCCTGGTTTGAACCTGAGAGAAATTGGACAAAATATACACAATAAAAACTAGAACTGGGTCTAGTAATGGTCTGGTCCCACCCGAATTGGTGCTGTGTATCTCATGAAAGACCCAGTTTACCCACTAAACAAATTTTGGTCTAAAGGCTACGAGGTGAGCATGTGTTGCCAAAAATTTGGCTAAGTGTTGAGCCTTAGTTTTGTGAGTGTGAGTGTGTTGAGTGTATATAAAGTATGTGTATAATATGTATACTATGTGTATATGTATATATAAGTATATATGTATAATAATGTATATGTATAGAGTACACATGTAAATTATATATATATGTATGTATAGTACATATATATATATATATATATAAGTAGAGTAAAATAGGATAGTAAAGTATACATTCAAGCCTTAAGTGTATATATAAGCTTCTATAAGGCTTTAGTGTCATTTTTATCCATCACTACAAGTATATATATGTCAGTGAATATAATCCTTTTTGACTTATAGTTTGTACATACTTTCACTAAGGCTATAGAGACACTTACATATATCATTGTACATACATTATATGTTACTAAAGGTATCAGTATATGTTAGTGTAATTTAGTATAGTACATATTAATAGTTACTTTTGTACCTATACTTAGGTATTATTTAGGATAGTTGTATATAACTAACATAGAGTAGTTTTAAGTAGCTTTTCATGCCTGTTTAGTTGTAAATATGTTCGAGGCATTATAGTTAGTAATTAATTGATTCATTTTGTACATAATTAACTCAATTCAATCATTCTTTGATTCATTGATTCATGTGTAAATAGAATTGACATTTTTTGAATAAAAGATCATTTTTGGAACATAGAAAATGATGTATATCAATAACTTCCTCCGAGTGAACAACCTAGAATAAACCAGAACAAATTATATAAATAAATAAAATAACACAACATCTATATGCATTACGACTATACTACAACAACGACATCATTAAATCACTATTTTTATGCAATACGGAAAGTCGTTAGTCACCTATAGCACAACACACCTCCCTCATCCCCCCATCTCCCACCCCTTTCCATATAGGAACCACCACAAGGACCTCCTCCACCGACCCATGGCCCCCAACCTGCCGACTAACGGTCACACTCGACCCCCCTCCGACATCTCTCCACCCCCATCCAACCTCCCTCGCCATCGCCTCCCCTCGCCATCCTTCAAATATAATTAACGTTAATAACTCTAATCAGTAGTTTTGTTAATTAAAATGCCTAATTTCATTTGTAGAATAATGAGAACCTAAGTTTGGAATTGAATGATTAATGGGTCTCTATTTAATAAATGAGATATGTTGATTAATTAAAAGACATGACTTGTATTGATGTTATTAGTGCGGTTATCCGATACTAAGTTATTAAAATTGATAGCGATAGAATTATTAAGAATTAAATTAGATAACTGTTGTAGCCCTACTACTCGCTGAGACTTTGGCTATAGCTTTGGTTTGTTTTAGACTGTTTGGGACAGTTAAGGAGTTGCTGGCCTTCCTGTGACTTATAGCTAGGCTTAATGGCCAATTGGTATAGCAGGATGCATAGCTTGAGGGATGAAGTTGTTTTACCATACTCACCTATCGAGTGGATGAGAGGTTGTCTATGGTTCAACATGTAAGGCTAGCACATGTTTAAGCCGCATGTAGCCACCACTCCTCGCAATGACCCCAAGGTGAGGGATTGCAGTGTAGGATGGGTATAGGTCATTTTCCTAACTAAGAGAGTGTCCTACACCGATCATACTTCTTAAGATGCCACGTAGAGATCGTCTCATGCCCCAAGAGACAGATTAAGTGTTGGATGACCATAATTAAATGGGCATTAGCTTATTAAATAAGTAAATTAACAAACAACGTTAAATAAATGGCTTAACATATGAATGCTACCCTTTTCCTTCTGATATTATGATGCTTATCTCTACTCTACTTAATTTTTGCTGATGTACTTCCTTGGGTTCCATACTCAAGTGTAGTTGAGTAGCCTGAGGTAGTGGCTATGGTTGGCCCTTTAGCTGCAAAACCTAGCATGGTACCAGGAGACGGTCCATGTGAATAGTAGTTTCTTTAACTACATAGGCTTCCTTTCAATTTTCTAGTGATTATATTCTTATTCTCAAGTATGATTTTCCTTTACTATTTTATGGTCAACTCTTACTGCTTTTGTCAGTACACTTTTATTTGATGCTTCATAAATTTTTGTTTGGCTATTGATGTTTTGTGAATATATGTTGGGTGATTGCGATCCCTTATGTGTTAGATGCTATTTCATGCTCGACAACTCGAGTCTCATTAGATTTAGTCAATTAGTGGAACATAGCTCATCGCATTCACATACGGTCCATCCCTTTCAAAAAGCAAGGAAATCTGCTCCATATGCATGTTCTACCAATGCCTTCATTTGGGGAACATACTCGATCACTGGTATAATCCCACTGTTACATCCACCCCACCTTGTCAAAGGCCAATGATTTATCATCACTATGATGATTTGCTTCATGCTTAAGGGATGCTACTACTTTGACTAGGTCTATTTAAGAAGAGTCAATTTAATCCTATTAAATTACTAATCTCAACCTAGTCTAAATTTGAATTGCATTCTAATATTTCCTATGTATCGTATTTGAGATTACATCCCCATGCATCCAAGCATATACATACATTCATTCCAAAATATTACAAGGGCTCTCAAATTATAGGGATTACATGAAAACAACTCAACCTACTTACAATCACTTCACACCACATGCCACCATGATAATATTATCATTCCACAACATTAAAACCATCAAAATATTACAGAAAAATGACACCCAGATACCCATCACAACATCACATGTTGAGAAAATGCCAATGGTTAATTCTCTTATGATTACTACTTAATCATATTTAGTGAGAGTAGTCAGTTTTTACTAGTGAAACACTAATTTGAGATTTGTTTGGAACAAATGCAAGCATTTTATTATTTTGAAAACTTTAATTTCAAAAAATAATCCTATGATAAATCTGAAATTTATTTTCCAAAATAATTTATAGTTTGCTTGAGGTTTTGAAAATATCTATGTGCATAATTCAACAATCACATCCACATCACAACATAGGCAAACATAATCAAAACCACAAATACAAAACTTAGCTATTGAAAACAATGGATATTCCCTAATACCCATATCAAGTTTTTCATTGAAAGTCAGATCAAATTCAATTCAATTTCAAGTTTAAATCATGGATTTGACCAACGTTTTTGGTAAAATAAACACTTACTACACACCTGATCAGTAAATCAGACGCCTAATTTTCTCATTAGATATGACCTGAGAACATAAACAAGTTATGTTTGTATATCAGATATCTAAGGCATCATAAATCATTCTTTAGGTTGTCTAATAAGCAAATCAAACGTCCAATCTTGCCTTTGGTTCACACAATGAGCAAAAACAAATTTTTTGCTTGTTAATTAGACATCCAGCAACCTTGTCAGATGACCTATATATCCAAATAAGTTGTCTAACATTAATGTCAAACATCCAATTACTACAACAATTGCCATCAAAGAGCGAAAACAACTATCCCTCTCATACTACACATCTAACAACCTCATCAAGCAACCTTAATCACAATTTAGGTCATCTGACAGGTTTGTTGGTTGTCTTTTGTAAGTTTTTTTCAAAGTTTGTGACTCTTACGTCACATCAATTATCCATTAAGTCTTCAAATCCAATTTGCAACTTAAAAATCTCTCAATTAAAACCCTAAATCTGCATTTCTATGTTAAAACACGGATTGACCTAGGCTCTGATACCACTGTTGGGAATGAGCGATTCGTCATGCCACATCACGAAAGCATGAAATTGGTCATTTCAATTTTTTGATTTGATAAGCAGATCGATGCCTGAAAACCCAAAAAATGAGAATCGAATTAAACAACCAAAATTGAAACCACATGAGAAGAACTTCATGAATTTTTAAAAAATTTGTACTTTGAATTTCTTCAAATAAACGGTGCCAACTAAAAGATGGTTTGAAAATGAATTACTTGCCTGAATTTCATAATTTTTTGCTCAATAATATTCGGCAAATGAATTTTTAATTTGGAAAATGAAGTCTAGCCAAATTTCAGATAATGGTGGGAAAGCTTTTAAAAGGTGTTTGAAATTCAAATTCACTTTCCACTAAAGAAAAAGATTTTTTCCTTTTTTTTCAAATGTTTTTTTTTCAAAAATTTTCAAAATTTTTTTCTTTTTATTTTTCAAAAACTAACCTAACTAAGCTAAGATTCAAAAAGTGACCTAGTCTAATAACCTAAAAAAAAAAAATTAAATATGCAGATTTTTTTTTAGAAAGAAATTTCTAACAAAAAAAAATAATCTAAGCTAAGGTTCGAGAAAAAGAGTCCTAAGCTAGGAAAGATGTGCACCTATATTTTTTCTCTACGCTTGATGTGTGCACAGACCCCATTTTTCTTGATTTCCTACACATCCAAAAACAAGTAGAGGTGGATTTGTCACTAAAAGTCCTAAGATCGAAAATCAATCACGTTGCCTCCCTGGCAATGGCATCATTTGTTTGTAGCGATAGACCGCGTATTTTGAAATCATTTGTCATTCGTAGTACATCCGCAAAATCCAGTCAACAAAAATATTTGTAGATTAATGAGACTTTGAGTCTCGGTCTTTCATCTCTGGGAGGCATTATGGAAATGAAAAAATGATTTCGATCTCACTCACTCTACTTGCTTAAAATCACACACCGGTTTCTAACCTACGGATCAATGTTTTTCCATTTGCATAATTAACCCTAATCACGTGTGCATGCGTTAAGTAAATGAAAAATGTGAATGTATGGGTTTTAGTACACACAATCCTAGTTATATGATAGCCATTGACACATAACACATCAATGGTTAGATCCTCAATGTTTTCAGGCATCGACATGCTAGTTGCAAAAAAATATAAAATGAGCACAGGCATTTTATTATCACAAGAAGGATATTGCAAAGAAGCTCATAGTGATTTCATAATAGACATAAATATATATAAAGATGATTTTCATTGGATCCAGATTAGGGTTACAGAGCAAAGCTAAAGGAAAACTTATACATGAATGCTTGAAAATAGAAAACTATCAAGCAGAAAATGATTGCATGCGTGATTCTATGGGGGGATTACACATGCATCATTGGGGAGGAATATGGAGCTACACTACTAAGCATCAATAAGGCAGATAAAAATTACAAAGAACTATGATCTACTTAGCTAGCAGAAGGAAGGGCATTCGGAGGTGGTCTTCAATGGCCTTTAAGTGGAGTTAGGGAGAAGAAAGAGGGGCAGCCAACGATGCTTAGGCCAACCCTTGGAGGAAGGAGGGAGAGGTGACCTGGCTTGGCATGAAGGTGGTGGAGCTCGTGGAGATGGAGGTAGAGTGGAGGTGGAATTATGCTAAATGAAGGTGGAATGAAGCCAATTTCCAAGATTACACCAAGATTGGTGCAAATGGCTTCCCAAGGGGCCTTTAAATAGACCCAAGGGAGACTCTCTAGAGATGTGTGGAACTCTCTAGAGAGAGTCCGAAGAGTGGCTGTCCAAGGGAGGGAGGAGGTGGTTCTTAGATCCACAAAAAGTGGATCTAAGAGAAGGCCTTTTCTTGGTTGCTAAATTTAGCAACCAAGGTGGCACCACCTTTGGAAGAGCCAAGAAGGCTCTAGGTGGTGTGGTGTCCATGAATGTGTGTGTGTGTGACCTAGGTGTCTAGGTGGTCTAGTGGTCTAGGTTAGGACCTAAGGGGTTTGGGTTAGGATAGGTCCTAAAATTAAGGTTGTAAACCCTACTTGCTAAGGTGATTGCTCAATTAAACTTGACATAAGTTTAATTGAGTGAGTGTGATCTTAATTGAGAGTGAAATAACTCAATTAAGTTGGGCTTAGGTCAATTGGACTCTGAGTCCAATTGACTAGGCAATTGTAATTGACTATGATCCAAATCAATTAGGTTTAGTGATAACCTAATTAGATTCTTAGGAAGGTCTAGGGGTGGTGTCCTAGGATTAGGGTACCTCAATTTAGGTTCCCAAGGGGTTGGAATTGGGTTTAGGGACCTAGGAACTCAAGATCCAAGCTTGAATTCCAAAACAAGAACTAGAGAGCAGTTCCCAATGTCCAACTTAAGTGTTAGAAGACTTATACTCAAAAATCAGAAGTCCGGACCTCTTGTCTAAACATCCAATTTGAGTCAGGGAAGAATTAGGGTTCTGTCTTGGGGGATTTTGCAGAAATTGGATGTCTGACCATGTGTCTAGACATCCAATAACACTGCAGACATGGGTTTAAGGTGTGTGGGTTGTGGCTATGGGTCCTGGACGTCCAATAAGGGCTGCAACTAGGGTTTTAAGGCTTCCTAGGCTATGGTGACCTCATCTAAAGGTGGCTAAGGCTTAGGAAGACTTCTAGGGCTATCCTAGGGCTAGGAATGATCCTAAGTTCTTTATAATTTAACTCTGCCTTACTTTTACTTAATAGAATAACATACCTCAACCCTTACATTATTTCTCTACTACATTTATTCTAATGTCTTCTGTTCTAGCTCTGATGAAGCACTAGCTTCAGGTCCAGCTTCAAATCCAGCTTCAGATCTTCTTATACCTACAATTTATATAATGCACTTAATTAGTACATTATATCATTATTTCATGCATAGCTAA
This sequence comes from Thalassia testudinum, assembly GCA_037157565.1. Taxonomy (NCBI): domain Eukaryota; kingdom Viridiplantae; phylum Streptophyta; class Magnoliopsida; order Alismatales; family Hydrocharitaceae; genus Thalassia; species Thalassia testudinum. The sequence goes on from JAZHRO010000080.1 coordinate 6,130,313, forward strand.
AGGAAAGTAGTAAAGATAAAATTAATGCTCATGTATGCATGGATTACACTAGTTTATGCTAAGTTCTAGCCTAAGTTAGGTCAATTGAGACCTATGATTACTGTGCAATCATACCCCCATTCCTAAATCTTGCTAGTCCCTAGCAAATGCAAGACTAAGTTATTTACAATTGGGTCCCTAAAGGACTTATTATTTTTATCAAGTGTTTGACTAGAGATTCTTTTCCTTTTCATTCTCAACCTAAAATCTAGAAATCCAGACAATCGTGTAAGTGCAGCTATGTAACTTTTGCGATGAATTCAAGTGAAAAACCTGATTCTAGCGAGATAAGCAAACTTCTTCCTTCAGGGTATTCAAAATATTAGATGAATTCCACCCCGGCTTTAAGCTTGGGTAGAGAATGTCTGAGGAAAATAGGTGTGCATTTGGTGGCTCACTCTCAATTGATGCTACATAGAGATTAGTACTACAGAATCTACATTCCCAACTTATTAGTGAATCAACATAGAGAAAAGTGAGAAAAGCTATGCTCTCTTTCATTCCTTTGTATTTATTCTCTCTTCTTTTTTTTCTCTTTTTTTTTCTTTTTGAGCTCACAAACTCACCAGATTTATACATATATTCCCTATTTGGTGGTCTCACATAGCATTAACACTTTAATAGAGTTCCAATAACCCTAACACTAAGTCGAAATTCCTCAGCTAGTATTTGGGTGATCAGGAATACAAAAAAGGTGGGTTAAGGCAATTTTTGGTGAACCTCAATTGTATTTGGTGGTATTGCCTCAATGCAAATGAAATAAGCACTAAAATATTTATACTCTCATCACTCTTTTTTCTGCTTTTTCTTTTTTTTTTCTTTTTCTATTTTTTTCTTCTCTCTTTGTTTTTCTATGTATATTTTGATTTTTTTTCCATTTTTCTTTTTTTTGTTTCTTTTCTTTTTCTTTTTTTTTAATAAATTTTTTTCTATATCTATAAAAATCAACACAACACAATACAGCACACAACATGCACAACTTCTATTCAAGAGGCATTATTAGGGATAGGTGGTACTCAAGAGATATCGGGTGACTTATTTGGTGGAAGTGCCTACTCTTGGCATCGAGAAGAGATGGATAGGATGGTGTATTCCTGACCTTGACATCAATACCCTCCTTCAGCCGAGGATTCCGTAAAGAATATTCGTAAGCATCCACCTTAGTCCTAGTTTTATTAGAACTCGATTTCCACGTATTTGTCTTATTTGATGGCTCTCAAAAATTCACAAAAAACTTATACACGGGAACCGAGAGCAAAACTATGCCTAACTCCTAGTATTACCACTTAATTATCTAGAATTCTAGATTCCTTACACTAATCTTAGAGCATCAGTAACACTCTACTCTCATCTCACACTATTTGGTGGATTTTTGGAAAGAAATCTACCTGACTCCCAATACACTGTCTAGGAGTTCAGGAAAAGAAGCACTACTTCTTCTCGACAGACTAAAGACGTCTATCAGTCTTCATAGTGAATCCATTGCAAAATCTACGTGTGAATGTGAAAATTGTACTAGATTCCAGATTATAGGAATCAACTAGAGGATAAAATCCCTAATGCATTCTCTTGATAAAAATCTTATTCATGAATGCACTATGTATAAATGCTATATACAAGTAACCTCTTTCATTTGTACCTCGATGAAATTCCCTTATTAGGTTACATTCTTCTTGGTCCTAAATTTAGAATAGAAAGATGAGTGGGTGAGTCAGAAATGGCTGTTGCGGATGATTTCTAGCTCCAATGCGAGCATTGGAGGTGGAGTCGATTATTCTTGTATTTAAGATCCTAAAGTATGTTTGACATGTTGCTTAAAGGTTTTCCTAAATGTTGGCATAAAAATTTTTCAGTTTGGATGTATTTATCCCCCCATGCCTAAGTTCTTGCATGTCCTTATGCATTAATATAAAAGAAAATAAATATGATAGGGAGTAAATGGGTAGAAATCACCTAGAGTTGCTCCTGAATTTTCATTCAGCACTGGCCAACCTGACAATATGCAATATGCGAAAAGGAAATATGCTAAAAGAAAAATATGCTATGTATAAAAATGGTACGTATAAGGTGATGGGAAGTGCGGATGGATGTTGAGTTTAACGCCTCCAACTAGGAGAAAACTCAATTAGATGTCCTCAATTAGATAAATGACTTCGTCTACGGGAGGGGGTTCCTTGGCCATAAATGGCTTGAGGCGCTGGCCATTTATCGTAGGAACATGCCCAGATTTTGGGTCCATGATTTGGACCGCCCCATTAGGATAGGGGTGAATCACAACGAATGGGCCAATCCACTTAGACTTGAGTTTCTCTGTGAAAAGTTTCAGTCGTGGATCAAACAACCAGACTTGCTAGTTGGGTGTGAATTCTTTCCTCCGGATGTAGCGGTCGTGAAAGGCCTCGGTCTTATCCTTGTATATCAATGCATTCTCATACGCCTATTGCCAGATTTCTTCTAATTGGCTGAGCTAGGCGTTCCTTTCATGACCTCCCACATCAAGGTCAAGGTTACATTTTCGCACTGCCCAAAAGGCATGGTGTTCCAGCTCGATAGGAAGGTGACAGGCCTTACCATATACCATGCAATATGGTGACATTCTGAGTGGGGCCTTGTAGGGGGTCTGATATGCCCAAAGTGCATCAACTATTTTGTCGAACCAGTCCTTCCTATCTGATCTAATTGTCTTGTGGAGAATCAACTTGATTTGATGGTTAGACACTTCAGCCTGACCATTGGTCTATGGATGATACGGGGTGGCTATACGGTGATGTACCCCGTGTTTCTTTAGTAATGACCTAAACTGGACGTGGATGAAGTGGCTTCGCCCATCGCTAATCAGAGCGCAGGGTATTCCGAATCTTACAAAGATGTACTCCCGTATGAAACAAATGACAGTCTTATGATCAGCCTGTCTTACCGAGATGACTTCCACCCACTTCGAGACATAGTCAACAGCGAGCAATATGTACTCGAAGCCATGAGAATTCAGAAAAGGCCCATAAAATCGATGCTCCAAACATCAAACACTTCTACAACCAAGATGGGTTGGAGAGGCATCATGTCTCTCCTGGTCATATAACGGACCGACAGGCATCATTTACAGTACTGGGCATACTCATGTGTGTCTCTAAAGATAGCCAGAAAAATCTTGACTGCAAAATTTTTGCAGCGATTTTCCGTCCCTAGAAATGACCACCATAAGCATCACTATGGCAAAAAGATAACACACTAAGGATCTCAAAATCTGGGATGCATCTTCTAATAATCTGATCGGCTCCAATGTGGAAGAAAAACAGATCATCCCAAAGGTAGAATTTGGCCTCTGCTATGAATTTGAGTTTCTGGTCCTTAAATAAATTCGTGAGACTCTTGCCTCCAACAAGATAGTTCGTGATATCCTCATACTAGGGAAACTCAACAGAGTGAATTGCCAAAAGACATTCATCCAAAAATTGGTCTGAGATAGGCAAAGAATATGGGATGTGGGTTGGGCCCAGTTTGGATAGGTGATCTGCCACAACATTTTGTTTTCCATCTTTGTCGCAAATTTCAATATCAAATTCCTGCAATAGAAGGATCCATCAAATAAGACAGGGTTGGCATCCTTCTTTGTCGACAAATGCCAAAGGACAGAGTAGTTAGTGAAGATGATGACCTTAAACCCTAACAAGTATGATCTGAACTTCTCCAACCCTAATACTACTGGTAGCAGTTCCTTTTTGGTGACAATATAATTACGCTGAGCCTTATTTAGCATCTTGCTAGCATAGTATATGACAAAGGGTTGTTTTTCCCTATGCTAGCCTAAAATAGCTCCGACGATGACATTAGAGTCGTCTCACATCATCTCAAAATCAAGAGACCAGTCGAGTGGTTGGCGAATCAAGGAATCAGAGACAACGCTTCGTAAAGTCTCAAAGGCACTGAGACATGAGGTGTTAAATTCGAATGTGGTATCGGCTACCAGGAGATTCGTCAATGATTGTGTGATTTTTGAGAAATCACACATAAATCTTCGGTAAAATCCAACGTGACCCAAGAATGATCTGATCTGCTTGACCGAGCTAGGTAGGGATAATCAGGATATGATTTCTAATTTAGCTCAATCAACCTTGAGTCCATTGGCAAAGATCCTATGCCCTAGTATGATGCCATCCCTCACCATGAAATGGCTCTTTTCCCATGAGAGTACTAGGTTTACCTCAATACATTATTTTAGGAACTTGGTGAGGTTATCAAGACAAGATGCGAAGTCATCTCCAAAGACAGAGAAGTCATCCATGAATACCTCCACGTAGTCCCCAATCATGTCAGAGAAGATGGCCATCATACGATGCTGAAATGTTGCTGGTGCATTGCAAAGGCCGAAGGGCATCCACTTGAAGGTGAATGTTCTGAAGGGACATGTGAACATGGTCTTGTCTTGATCTTCTGAGCTAATCGCTACTTGATTGTACCTGGAGTATACATCCAGAAAGCAAAAGAAACTACATCCATCAATTATTCTAAAATCTGACCGATGAACTGTAAAGGAAAGTGATCCTTCTGGGTTGCCGTGTTCAGTTTTCTATAATCAATGTAAACCCGCCATGTTGTCGTAGTGTGTGTTGGGATGGATTCGCCCTTTTCATTCTTCACTACGATGAGTCTTGCTTTCTTGGGCACTATCTAGATCAGACTCACCCATTGGCTGTCAGAGATCGGGTATACAATACCTGCATCCAGCCATTTGATGATCTCCTTAACAACCTCTAGCATGTTCAGGTTTAGCCATCTTTGAGGTTGTCTCGAAGGTTTCACCCCCTCATCTGTCTAAATGTGATGAGTGCAATACGAGGGGCAAATACCACGAAGATCAGCAATACTCCATCCTATGGCAGCCCTATGGTCTCGTAACAAAGAAATCAGTTGATGCTCCTATTCTTGGGTTAAGTGAGCACTAATAATGACTGGGTATGTCTCACTTTCACCCAAGAACACATATTTAAGTGAATCAGGTAAGGGCTTCAGTTCAATCACGGGTGGGTCAGAGTCAAAAATGGGGGTGGGAGTCGGAATAGGAGGAGCAGAATCGAAGGTGGGAATTTGATGATCCAGATGCACGTGAATTCTCATTGATTCGCTACCTATAAGATAGTCAGTCGTGACTACGTTAACAGGAAACCCGTTAGCTATGGTCATGACTTCCTACAACAACAAGGGCGATTCAATAGTGTACGGATCAGGATAGCCATAATCAGGGATGTTGTGGTCAGATCTACACCCCAGACAATTGGATCCTCAGGGAGATATGTGTAGTGTACTAGTCTCAGTCCCGTGTGGATTGGGGTACAAGAACCCTGATAGTTCAGACGAATGAGACATTGGGTCGTCGCAAAGGAGCCTAATGTTACCACAGTATGTTGATTCTCCGTCTTCACCATCCTCCTCGATACGATCACAGTTGAAGTTCCTTGATGCCCTGAATATGTCAAGTCTAAGTCGCTCATTACCTAGGGCTATCTCCATACACCTAGATGCACAATCAATGTTTGCTCTGAAATGGATGACCTAAAATAATTGGTGCATCACGGAGATTAGGAGGGACTTCCATATCAAGAACGAAAAAGTCTGCGAGAAAGCAGAACCTACGGACTTTCATGATCACGTTCTCAACCACACCCCTTAGTGTTTTCGCTGATCTATCAACCAGCTGAATAGTAACCGAGGAGGGTTTTAACTCCCCAAATCGAAACCAATCAAATACGGTAGTGGGAGTCAGGTTGATGGACAGACCTAAATCTAGAAGGGCCTGATCTAATGGAGAATCCTGCAAAAAGTAGGAAATGAGTGGGGTGTTAGGGTCTTTCTTCTTCGGTGGTAAGTCAGCTAGAATCACGACGCTAGCCTCCTTTGACAGTACCACCTGTCGTCCAATTCTCAGCTATCACTTCGAGGTACAGTAGTCCTTGAAGAACCTAGCAATAGCAAGAATGTGATCAATGGAATTGAGGAGAGGGCCCTGAATATGCACTTCCTTGAACATCGATTTCAGGTCCTCAAAATTCCGTGTATCCTTTTTCCGTGCTACATTTCACTCCAAAGCCTCAGGAAAAGGAACAGGAACTCAGGGTCAAGTGGCCTCTTTCCCGTATCTACCGTAGGTGGTTCCTACGATGATGAAGGAGTCGAACCATCCTACAGTGGAGAGCATGAAAAATCAGAACCCGCCTGCCTAACTAGTGGGTCTTATGTCTTCTTCCCACTCCTTAATGAAACAGCTTTCGCATCAGCTTGTTGTCCATGAGGTGGTGGAGGAGCGAAAGGGGTTGAGTATGCAGGGTTTTGCATCAAAGGCGGCTGACCTTGAGCATAACCAGGTGGTGTAGGAGACGCCTGTAATACGGTGTGGGCCTATCCCTATCGTGCCTGAAACCTAGGCGGGGCACCCTGGTTCTGCACATATCATGGGTTCGGGAGAAGTTGGGATGGCAAGGTTCCCTGGGTCCTATGCCCCTACAACAGCTGGTTCTGCATGTTTTGTATAGTCTATATCTGGTCAGCCATTACCTTCATGATCTACAAGCTATCCCATGTAGACTTTCACATTGATTCTTGCAACTCCTCTTTCAGTGCCTCCAAAGGTTGGCCCCTTTGGAGGGTAACTAGCAACTTGATGCAGTGGTTGATAAATAGAGCGTGATTGCTACTGCTGAGACGGGAATGGCTACTGCCTAGGGTACATGTTCTGTGCAATCTTGTACTTCCTGGTCTAGTAGTGTGGATCTTGATGTGGTCTCTGTGAGTTACCTAATCAGGAGAAGTTCGGATGCTGGCGCCAACCAGGGTTATACGTCTCTGAGTCCAGGTTATTACACCCGTATCCTTGAATGGCGTTGACATCTTCGTAGGCCGACGACGTCTGAGGCATATATTCATCAAGGGAATACGCATTATAATCATGACGTGGTGTGTAACCCTGATCATATGGTGCCAGATAGAGATTGTTCGTGGGATCCTAATACACGGGATCTCGTGAACGTGGAGGAGGTGAAGCCCGAGTGAGCAGATTAACTCAAGCAGGAAGGGCTCAGGGTGCATAAGAGGGTCTCGGAGCGACAGAATTTCTGACCATATCCTGTTGACCTCGAGTTAGGTCATCGATCTTCTTTCCCAGCAAATCCATCTTTCCCAACTTCTTGGCGATGATATCCATATCAGCTCGAACAGACTCTGCTTGAGCCTCATGGACACTAGCTTACTACTGTCCAAGTTGTTGGAACTGGTTCATCGACGTGGCATTCATCGAATTCTCTGCTAAAGATTTGAACAACTAGAATGCGCTATTTTCATCTTTAGCGAGGAAGTTCCCGCCACTGGATGCATTGGCCAGGTACCGATGTGTGTCTTCTAGCCCATGGTAAAAAATCTGAGCCAAGTACCATTTGGGTACGCCATGGTGCGGGCATTTCCTTAGGAGGTCATGAAATCGGTCCCAAGCAGCATGCAACTTCTCCTCAGGACCCCGGGAGAAAATCATAATCTCTTGCCTCATCGAGTTCATATGCCTGATCGGAAAGAACTTCTATAGGAATTCACGTCGTAATTCTGGCCATGTTCCAATCAGCTTCCTGATGGTCTTAAACCAATACAAAGCTTTATCCTTGAGAGTAAACGGAAAAAGCTTCATCAGAACAATTCCAATATCTACGCCCCTGGGTTGAGCTATTTCTATGATTCAACTCAGGTCCTCTAGACACTGGAATGGGTCCTTGTTCGAGTTTCCATAAAAATAAATCTGGATCAGCCCAATTAGATTGGGCTTAAGCTAGAACGCATCTCCACTTGCAGGAATCCGGACTAGAGGTGCGACAATCGGTGCTACTGGATCATAGAAATCCCGAAGCTATTCTCCTCGTGGTGGATGTTGCATTTTTTCAAGAGTAGTCAAGATATGATCCATATTATGTTTCTATCGTTCCTCAGATTCAGTGACCAAGGCTTCCAGATGAGCCATCGGGTCCAGATTTGTTGGATCCTAACTAGGTCAGGGTACAGGGTTAGCCATTTTGACTGAGCGAATGGAAGAAGAAGGTGGGGGAGAAGATGGCCCGAGTGAGGTGACGTGCCTCCTTGGGAGTGGCTCCCAAGATCCAACCAATCAAGGTCTGAGTGACCTCCTTCCTTGCATACACCAACCAACCCCTGGGTTGGTGTAGCCAAGTCAGAAAGGCAAGGCCCTGTCAATCAGATGGTCTTTAGAGTCAGATGACCAGATGTTTTGTTTTAAGTTCTAATTCCTAAAGAAAAATTCATTGTGAACCGACTGAAAGAAATCCCCACCTCTCAAGCTAACATGGCCAATCAGTGTACCAGTGTTCTTCCTTCGACTTTTGCGTTCGATTACTTTGTACCCCTTAGCCATGATCATTTGACACTACCCTGCAGACTTAGTCACCAAGTTTGGCTAAAGATGTTGAAATCATCCAGCAGTATGACAACGAATTCGGTTGATTTTGTGTTTTAGAATTTATTTTAACCCCTTTTTTCTCTTCACTAGGGTTTGTAGTGAGCGTCCCACAAGGTGACCAGGCTCACCGGCTAGCCACTAGACATGATTAAGTCTAGGTTAGCCCAATTGTGTGGTCTCTAGAGTGTAACCCTAAATGTGTAACCTAGGGTTCATGTAGTTCTAGGGTTTTTTAACATACCAACGAAATAAAAATAATTCTCTAAACAAAAATTGGAAGCCAAATAAAGTGAAATTTGGCAAGTAGATTTCTTTTTCAATTGTCTTTTAAGAGAATATTATTTTTATAATTTTTACTATTTCAACCGAATTTATAGGGATTTTTAAATGTCAAGGAGTCAAATCTGGAATTTTGACCCCTTATCGGTTTTGAAATTTGAAATAGTATTAAATAAATTCCAAAAATTTGGGAAAAATATGAAAATGAAAGATAGTTAGATCGGCTTTCAACCCCATTATTTTTAGTCAAATTATATTTGCAAGTTGTTCAAAATTGATTTTTGAATTTAGAAAATTTTCAAATCTGGGTCAGTTTGACCCCCTTGTACTTCGCAAATTTTTAAAAAATTTGTACTTTGAATTTATTCAAATAAATGGTTCCATTTGAAAGATGGTTTGAAAATATACTTGCCCAAATTTCAGAATTTTTCGCTCACTAATTATTTGGTAAATGAATTTTTAATTTGGAAAATAAAGTCTAGCCGAATTTCAGATAATGGTTGGAAAGCTTCCAAAAGGTGTTTGAAATTCATATTCACTTTCCACCAAGGAAAAAAAATTTTTCGTTCTTTTTCCAATTTTTTTCTCAAAAATTTTCAAAATTTTTTTTCTTTTTTTTTCCAAAAACTAACCTAAATAACCTAAGATTCAAAAAGAGACCTAGTCTAATAACCTAAAAAATATTTTTTTTTGAAATATGCAAATTTTTTTTTCAGAAAGAAATTTCTACCTGAAAAAAAATAATCTAACCTAAGGTTCAAAAAAAAAGTCCTAAGCTAAGAGAGAGAAAATGTGCACCTGCATTTTTTCTCCACGCTCGATGTATGCGCAGATCCCATTTTTCCTGATTTCCTACACATCCAAAAACAAGTAGAGGTGGATTTGTCACTAAAAGTCCCAAGATTGAAAATCAATCACGTTGCCTCCCCGACAACGGCGTCATTTGTTTGTAACGGTAGACCGCTATTTTGAAATCGTTTGTTGTTGTTCGTAGTATAGCCGCGAAATCCAATCAACAAAAATATTTGTAGATTAATTAGACTTTGATTCCCAGTCATTAATCTCTAGGAGGCATTATGGAAATGCAAAAATGATTTCGATCTCACTCGCTCTACTCGCTTAAAATCACATATCGGTTTCTAACCTATGGATCAATGTTTTGCCATTTGCATCATTAACCCTAATCACGTGCATATGCGTTGAGTAAATGACAAATGTGAATGTATGGGTTTCAGTACGCATGATCCTAGTTAAATGATGGCCATTGACAGAGAACTCATTAATGGTTAGATCCTCGATGTTTTCAGGCACCGACATGCTAGTTGCAAAAAAATATTAAATGAGCATAGGAAACTAACTTATTATCACAAGAAGGATATTGCAAAGAAGCTCATGGTGATTTCATAACAAACAAATATATAAAAAGATGATTTTCATTGAATCCAGATCAGAGTTACAGAGTAAAGTGATGCATTTCTTACTCAACTCAGTTAATTAAATTAATTTCACTTAATTAAGAGTAGAGAAAAGTCATTTAGGTTAACCTGAAGTTGTGTCGGTTGTGTAGTATAGGGTCGAATTAACCTAGCATTTTAGAAATTTTTACTAGTTGAGTCCAAGTCGTTCGCTAGGAGGTATAATTCATTCTAAATTCACTAATTATCTTTTATTTTTCTTTATAAGTAGAGGAGGTAAATTTAAGTTAATTTAAAAACATGGATTTTGCCAAAATATTTGATTAAAATGAAGTAATATGCAAAATCCCATAAGAGAACATATTTACTCAAATGATTTACTTTATTAAGAAGTAAACATGTTAATTTCTATTTTATTTCAAAAGAAGTAAGGCAACTAAGAGTTTTTCTAATTACAACATGCCTTATTATAACAATTGATAGTAAAAAGAAATTTTACATATAACAAGAAAAACAAATTCTTCTCTTTTTATTCTTCAGCCTCTCTCTCTCTCTTTTCTTTTCCACTTTCTTTTATTACTCTTTTATTCTCTCGACCTCTGTTCTTTCCTCTCTTCTTCTGCTCCTGCCTTCTTCCCTTATTCTTTTTCTTCTTAGTTCCCTTAGTGCCTGTTCTTCTCCTTTCTTTCTTCAACACTTAGCGATTTCATCACTTCAGCTCTTCTGCTTCTCTGCTCCTCTGAACCTTTTGTTGAACTAGGTTAATTTGCTCTTTAACCAAAAATTACTTTTTATTTGAGACAAGGTCTTTTCAAGGATACACAGCACCCTGAGATTAGGGTGGGACCAGACCCTACTCGGTCCTCGCCTGATTTCATTAGTGTCCAATTTTGATTTATTTTCAGTTCACAGATTCGAGCCAACCGGCCCTCTCAAGCTGAACCAGCTCACGCCTCCTAGGCCTCGCCCTCCCAGGGCCACATTCGCACACGCCCACTCGGGCACACACCCGCAGGCACACACATGCCCGCACACACACACGCATGCTCAGAATGGTCAGATGTTCATATTTGCGCCGAGCTCTTGACGATTGGCATGGCTATACAACAAATTAGTTTTATTCTAAGGCGCCTGCTCGTAAACTACCAATGTGGGACTTTGTTTCCCCCCTCTAGATCCGACTTCAACAGAGGATATCTCCCTACTCAGAGCTCTAAATCAAGCGATTCAAAGCATGTTTGAAGGCTCTTGAGTTGCTCTACAAAATTGAAGTGTCAATTTTAAGAAAAGAGGATGTTTTCCTCTTCAATTTGAAGAGTGAATATAGGGGGTTCCTACGGGTTTTAAACTACCTGGAAATGGTTTTTATCTTCATAGAGTCCACAGCTGGACTTCCCTCTCTCAGTAAAGGTCTAAATAGGTTCTACATATGATTCCGCAGCTGCAGGTATAGGTTTTGAGCTTTCAGAGGCTTCAGGTAACACAGAGAAGCTTCAAGCTTCTCTGAAAGCTTCAGAGAATGAAATTTCAGACTCAGAAATGTGCAACAGACACTTAAGGACAGATCTAACTGATTTAAACAGATTCTAAGGGTTAAATTGACTCAACTGGGTAGGTTTTACGATTAAATCTCAACAAAATGCCACTGTCGTTAGTTTGGGTTCAAAAATAACCCAAACTGGCAGTGATTAAATTCCAACCAAAATTACAAGTCTGAGCTCAATTTGATCACTCTAAAACTTTCCAACAGATTCTCAGGAACAACTCTAACTCCTTAATTCTTCAGTTCAAGCTCGGAATCAAATTCTTCTTCCCAGGTTTGACTGTGAGGCTCAGAAATTTGACTTTATGATTTAAACCTCTTCACAGGGAATTAAAGCCTAAAATAGAATCTTCTTAACCCCAAGAACTCATCCAACCATTTAAACAGGTGTGTAAACCATAGAAATTGGGGTTCCAGGCTCGTCGCCTGAGCTTCTAAAGGCATTTGTTTGTCAGAAGAATCTAAGGTTTGTTACACAAATTTGAAGGCAAAATTAACTTCAGCGCATTGCACTGAAGCTTTTAAATCCATCAAATGCCTCTTTTAAACTACTGTCAGACTTCTCCAACTCTGCCAGAGTTGGAGAAGATGAACTTCATCTACAACTCCAGTCATCAAAAGTTCAATTAAATGACCTCAAAATAATCAGTAATTCATATTTCATTGATCTGGAGTTTCTCACTAAGTTCTGAAGGCTGAAGCTCAATTTTGACCCTCCGGAGCTTGCCGGAGCTTCGGTGAGTCCAGAATAAAATGAAAAGTGTGTACAGAATGGTAAAACATGCCATTTCTAATCTGCAAAGTTTCCTGAGGTTGCAAGGAACCTCAGGGACTCAATTAATTCTTCATTTTCTCAATAAAAGACAGATTTAACAGTAAATACATTTCTTTAAAGAATCTGAGTAGGATCAGGCTCAGGACTTGTTTTACCACTCAATTGAGTGGTCAAAACAAGTCAACAATAAATTGCGATACTATATATGTATATAATTAATGATTTGAACTACTCCTGAGCTGCCATAAACAGCGAGCTCAGGAGCTTAATTAAAAATTAGGCGTTTACATTATAGATGGCAATTACTCATATTAAAGTGTAAAATAGGGTTCTTAGTGATGAAAAGACAATGGAAGACCCTGTGGATGTGAAGCTAAATCAGCTACTACCTCCATGGACAGCGACAATAGTCGATGAAGGTGAAGGTGAATTAGGCGAATCAATGATCAAATTAGTGATTAAGTGGGTTATAAGTGATCGTGAGGGTTAAAGGAAGATGATCAAGGAAATTAAAATATGAAATTAAGGCTCTGGCGAGCTCAAGGAACTCACCCGAGGAAGATGAAGTTTAAATTTGCAATTAACTCTAACCTAACTAACTATCTAACTAGCTAAATTACTCCTACTCCTAATCTACCATTACCTGGACGAAGGGGTCAATAGGGTTCCACCGAAGGATCTTAGCGGACGACGAAATCAGAGGGTTGAAGAAGAAGATCTCCGATGGGTGAAGATGGATGGAGTAAAGGATCTCCTTGGTCATTGCCTGTGTCCAGAGATGCGGCTGACCTCGGCGGATCTCCTCAGCTAATCAAAATGGACGGAGGAAGTCAGAAGTTGAGATGGGGATTTGCTGGAGTTGAGGAGAGAATAGCCTATCGAAGTCGGTTGTAGTGAAGAAGAGGGAAGGGAGCCAACTTGAGAGAAATCGAAGGGGTGAGGGGGTATTTATAGTGAATGGCGAAGAAGAAAGCGGCGAGGTCAGGACAGAGAAGAAGCTTGGGGAGCTTAACCTCCAGCATAGTCTCCGACGACGATGAGGTTAACTCCCACCAGAAATTAGGATTTTTGAGTAATCCAGACCGGTGGATGAAGATGGAGTGGTGAGCGCAAGCTCCAAGAGCTTAGAAAAGGAAGGATGGTGTTGGCAGGGCGGTGATCGCGTGGTGGAGTTACTCTCCTTCATCAACCGTCCACTCGGCTAGAGAAGAAGAAGAAGATGATGATGAAAAGGGACCTAAATGTAATGAAACTTAAGGACCTTATGAAGATTAAGGACCCAATTACAATGAATAGTAAGGACCTAAATGTAAACCCAGGTTTTAGAGGTTTATTTTAACTTAAATCTTTTTCAACTTTTTATATATGTTAGTAAATAAGGTAATTATTATGTTTTCAGCTTGAATTTACATTTTTTACCTTTTTAGGTTAATTTATTAAATTAAGTAAAATTACTTAAGTTATTATATACCTATGTATACATTATGTTTAAGTTACTTAACTTATTAATTAAGGAAATGATTAATAAGATTTCGAGTCCAATTATTAATTAAATTGTTACTAATGTTAATTGAATGATAAAATATCATTTCTAACTTATTTTAAGGTCCTTTACTAAATATCCCTTATTTAATAATTAACCCTTATATGTTCATAACCTTAGCTAATTAACTAGGAAGACTAGTTAATTAGGGGTAATTAGAGATCATGATGAGTCTCTCATCACAAAGCTAAAGGAAAGCTTATACATGAATCTTGAAAATAGAAAACTACCTAGCAGCAAACGACTGCATGCGTGAATCTATGGGGGGATTACACATGCATCATTGGGGAGGAATATGGAGCTACACTACTAAGCATCAATAAGGAAAATAAAAATTACAAAGAACTACGATCTACTTAGCTAGCAGAAGGATGCGTGAATCTATGGGGGGATTACACATGCAACATTGGGGAGGAATATGGAGCTACACTACTAAGCATCAATAAGGAAAATAAAAATTACAAAGAACTAAGATCTACTTAGCTAGCAGAAGGAAGGACATTCAGAGGTGATCTCCAATGGCCTTTGAGTGGAGGTAGGGAGAAGAAAGAGGGGCAGCCAATGGTGCTTAAGCCAGCCCTTGGAGGAAGGAAGGAGAGGTGACCCTGGCTTGGTGTGAAGGTGGCGGAGCCATGGTGGTGGAGCTTGTGGAGATGGAGGTAGAGTGGAGGTGGACTTATGCTAAATGAAGATGGAATGAAGCAAATTTCCAAGATTAGGCCAAGATTGGTGCAAATGGTCACCTAAGGGTCCTTTAAATAGACTTAAGGGAGACTCTCTAGAGATTTGTGGAACTCTCTAGAGAGAGTCCCAAGAGTGGCCATCCAAGGGAGGGAGGAGGTGGTTCTTAGATCCACAAAAAGTGGATCTAAGAGAACACCTCCCCTTGGTTTCTAAATTTATCAACCAAGGTGGTACCACCTTTGAAAGAGCCTAGAAGGCTCTAGGTGGTGTGGTGTGCATGAATGTGTGTGTGTGTGACATAGGTGTCTAGGTGGTCTAGTGGTCTAGTGGTCTAGGTTAGGTCCTAAGGGGTTTGGGTTAGGATAGGTCCCAAAATTAGGGTTGTAAACCCTAATTGATATGGTGATTGCTCAATTAAACCTAACATAAGTTTAATTGAGTGAGTGTGATCTTAATTGAGAGTAAAATAACTCAATTAAGTTGGGCTTAGGTCAATTGGACTCTCACTGAGTTCAATTGAACTTGTGTGGGTTGAGATATGTGCTCAATTAGACTCTATGAGTCCAATTGACTAGGCAATTATCATTGACTACGATCCAAGTCAATTAGGATTAGTGAGAACCTAATTAGGTTCTTAGGAAGGTCTTGAGGTGGTGTCCTAGGCTTAAGGTACCTCAATTTATGTTCCCAAGGGGTTGAAATTGGGTTTAGGGACCTAGGAACTCAAGATCCAAGCTTGAATTCCAAAACAGAACTAGAGAGCAGTTCTAGATGTCCAATTTAAGTGTTAGACGACTTATACTCAAAAATCAGAAGTCTAAACTTGTTGTCTGGACATCCAATTTGAGCCAGGGAAGAATCAGGGTCCTGTCTTGGGGGATTCTACAGAAATTAGACATCTGACCAAGTTCCTAGATGTCGAATAACACTATAAACATGGGTTTATGGTGTGTAAGTTGTGGCTAAGGATCCTGGACGTCCAATAACTTATCTAGACATCCAGATAAGGGCTGGAACGAGAGTTTTGAGGCTTCCTAGGCTATGGTGACCTAATCTAAAGGTGGATAAGGCTTAGGAAGGCTTCTAGGGCTATCCTAGGGCTAGGAATGATCCTAAATTCTTCGTAACTTAACTCTGCCTTACTGTTACTTAATAGAATAACATACCTCAACCCTTACATTATTTCTCTACTACATTTATTCTAAGGTCTTCCTCTCCAGCTCTAATGCAGCACTAGCTTCAGGTCTAACTTCAAATCCAGCTCCAGATCCAGCTTCAGATCTTCTTATTTCCTGCAATTTATATAATGCACTTAATTGGTACATTATATCATTATTTCATGCATAGCTAAAGGAAAGTAGTAAAGATGCAATTAATGCTCATGTATGCATGGATTACACTAGCTTATGCTAAGTTCTAGCCTAATTTATGTCAATTAAGACCTATGATTACTGATCTAATTGATGCCGTTGCAGCTGCTTCTTCTCTCGATTACAACTGTAGTAAAGCTCTCCGGACAAGTCCACACTTGTTGAGGGTGAAATAGAGGTCGAAGATGATTCTTGCACAGTGGATGACAACTGAGAAGGTGACGATGATGAACTGGAGTTCGGCAAACCCTGAAACACAAAAGTACAGCCTCTCGGCACTATTAAAATTGCTCGCCATTATGCGTGGAGTGCGACGAGGGTGGCAGCGTGGTGAATGGTGGTCTGTGGAGGTCGGGTGAAGTAGGAGATGACTGTGGGTTGTGGATTAGGTCATCGGAATGAAGTGAGTGGAAGCCCAAATTAGATTAGGGCATTTGAAGGGGATGGTGAGGCGAAGCTTCTAGATGTGGAAGTGGGTGTTTTGGTGGAGTGTAGTGGGCGCACGGCTTCACCGGAGGTGTCACCGGCTGTGAGGAAAATGAAGTGGGAGGCAGGTGTATGATGGTCAAATTGGAGTGGGAATGGGTTGGATCTAACCTACAAAGGAAGAGAAGGAAGAGGGACCTAGCTACGGATGAAGGGGATAGGAGTTGGTGCCAGCTTTGATTGGCCCACGCCAGAGATGGTGAATTCTTCGATCGGAGAGACGGTAAGGAGGAAGGGAGTAGGTGGCGTTAGCTAATGTGCTCTAGACTTAGATGAAGTTGGGGAAGATGTTCCCTCTAAGTATTATACTTGGTAGAGGGTGACGATGGAGATTTGAGGAGCTCGCCAGAGCTACGGTCAGAGGCAACCGAGGAAGAAGAGGAAGAACTTTCTAGCCTGGAACCGAGCTAGAAAGCATGCTTAGATGTTGAGGAGTTTAAATAGAAGTGCCTAGGCCTTTGAATTGCACGAAGCTAGTGCAATTTCCCTACAAAATTCATAAGGAAGTCACACAAAAAATCGTGGATTGGGTAGGGTTTTAGGAGGTGAATTTAGTTGATGAATCAAAGAGAAATCTTTGATTGAAGGTCGGTGGGTCTGGGTTCACACCTTCAATGGTGGCCGGGACCTATTTGAAGAAAATGATGAGAAGTTAGGGACCTGATCATAATAAATCTGAAAGTTAGGGGCTTGGATGTGGGGAACAAAGATTTTAGAAACTAAATTGCAAACTAAGTCAAGATGAACTCTGATTGGACCCAAATTTTGGCCTTAACCTAATTTAGACTCAAGGAATCTAATGGGGAAGTTGGATTTGAGTTTGACCATGTTTGACTAGGCAAGTTGCACAGAAGCCCAAATTAAGGTAGAATTCCATCTGAAACTCTATTCTAGGACAAAATAGGTTCAGATGGTCAAACCAATGGTATTGAACCTCTTAGAATATTTTTTTTATGAATTTTAGGAAGTTTAGATGAATTTTATCTTGACCAAAACCTCTTCAATTCAAGCAGGTCAGAAAGTAGGGTTTTGTGTGCTATTTTGGTTCTCGAAACGTGTGAAACCCTGTTTCTGTTAGTGTGGCCCACTTCTTAGTCTTTAATGATCAATTGACCTTTAATTAACCCTTGGGTGACCCCATGGTTACTTTGCATTCATGATGTAATGTTAAAACTACAAAATTAACCATTTTTATTATTTTCTTCTCAAAATGGATTTAAGTGGAATTACTATCCTCAAACGACCATTTAGGAGCATTTATTCCTTGATTTCAACTGATTCAAGTTACTTATGGCTAATGATGGTGTTACCATTAGTGACCTATGTTCAACATAATCCAAGGGAGGGTAGGTGTTATAATCATCATATCCTTCTTCACTATGGATCATGTTGGGTTGTTCATCAAAGGGTGAAGATCTATAATCAGTATAGCTTTGGGAAGGATAATAATCATAATCATGATGTACAGGGTTAGACCCTGGACATTGAGGTTCGGAATTGAATTCTCAATCAAAGTTATCCCAACTAGTGGATGGGTAGTCATAAGTTGGGTCGAGATAGTAATCATCTTTGGGATAAGTAGTGGTAGGAGGGTAGGATTGGAAATGTGTGTAGGATGTGGAAGGATACATAGTGAAGCAGGGGGGAAAAGAGAAAGAAAAGGAGCCCTGCAATACAAACAATCAAACATATCCTTAGGTGGGTTAGCCTAAAGATCTACAGACTCTCAGAACTCATCTTAAGATTATAAATGATTTAGTCTACTTTTATCCGGCCAATCCAACCAGTTAGAGGGAGAGATTGGGAAGAAGGTACTTCCCTTACCTTTCACCTCAAGTTCCTTTGATACCCCCCAACCGCGGTCGTTTGACACTACTCCCCAAGCTAGACATCAAATGGACTGGTATAAGCAAATTAATCGAAAACAATCTTAATCTGGGTCCCGAAGAGCGAATCAATCCTTAAGGCCAATGTCTACTCAATTTTAGTTAGGCTTAGGATGATTGAGCTCTTGGAATGTGATGGGCCCTTTAAATGGGTTGTACCCTTAAAGATCAGTTGATATGTATGTGCGTGCACAACCAAGGTTTTCAAACAACGTTATTTTATGATGTGTCTTTTAGGGTTTAACCTTGTTTAGTAGATTTTAGGGTTTAATCTTTAGGTTCGTTCAATTAGGTTTAGTAGAGTAGTCCAAGTTTTTATAAGCACCGATGATGATATATTCCTTCAAAACTCAAAAAGAATGTGGACTGCCTGGTTAATTCATAAAAATTGAACCCTAACTAGCAAGCTACTTGATGAATCAATTTTATCTTAAGTGGTGCAGTCCAAATAGCTCAATCAATTGGTATATTGCACCACTTAGTTAAGGCACACAATAATGTTTAACCTATTCAAACTTTTTACTCATTTATGTGTTGAGTTAAGGTGTATCGGATCCACAGGTCAAA
This sequence comes from Thalassia testudinum, assembly GCA_037157565.1. Classification (NCBI taxonomy): domain Eukaryota; kingdom Viridiplantae; phylum Streptophyta; class Magnoliopsida; order Alismatales; family Hydrocharitaceae; genus Thalassia; species Thalassia testudinum. The sequence goes on from JAZHRO010000080.1 coordinate 6,149,349, forward strand.
TTTTGATTAAGTGGTAGAATCAATGTAGGGTGGTGCACCCTAGGTTGAGAGTTGTGGGTGTTAATGTGTGTAACATTCAGTAAATCCCACAATCAAATAGCCTTCTTTTTTGTATATACAAGGATGAGGTGAGGTGAAGTGACAATCAAACAACCAATTTCTAACCTAGGGTTTATGCAAGCACCTAAGTCAATTTGGGTTTCGTTTATTAGTGTGGCGAAATGAAATCTAATGGGTGGGTGGTGGGGGTAGACTTATAGAACCTTCTAACCACACTTTACTCTAATCTATTCTACTTTGGTTCACCTTGGAAGGGTACCTATAATCACTGAAAGAAAGGACCAAAGTGAGCTAAAAAGTTAAGGCAAAAAACACAGAAAAACCAAAGAGCATTGCCTCCCCAGTAACGGTGCCAAAATGGTGAGTGTGATTTCATACGTGAAAAGATTTTAGTTGGAAAACCCATTGTTATAGTGTGTAGAAATCTATTACCAAATAAAATTTATAATCGAAGCTCGAGGTGAGCCCTGGATCGAACATGGGGAGGCGAATGTTTGGTTTGTGAAATCTACGCTTTTGATTTTATTTTTTTTGTTATTTTTATATTTTGAGATTTTTTTGGTATTTTTATAAAAATATCAAGCGAATTAATTCTTATCTATTCTAATCTACTCTAGCAGAATGAGAGAGAGAGAGAATATCAATATGTATTTAAAAGAGTCTATTACAACTAATCTGAAAACATAAGACTACAACTAGAAAGTGATAAAAGATAGAAGTTGTGAAGAATCCCCCTCAAAGGCTGCTTGGAGGACTCATCGCTTTGACGATGCTTGGACAGAGGTGGTAAGAGGCTAGAGGAAGGAGAACGGCGTCGGAGGAAGGAGGACAGGGTAGGACGACGTCACGGCGAGGATCTACTTCCTGAATGTGGTGAGAGAACAACCACAAGATGCTCTACGAAAGGGGGTGAGAAGAGAGAAAAAATATATTTCTTTTCTACTCTAGAGGAGCATCTCGAGCTTGGGACAAGCTCTCTCTAGAGCCTTGGAGGTGGTAAGGGAGAGAAAGGGAGAGAAAGGAAGAGATGAAGAATGAGGGGATTTAGGGCCTTTATATAGGTGAAGACCGAGGGAAAAACATGTATTTGAAGGCCCCAATGATAGAATCTAATAGATAGGATTGGCTATGTGCACAAACACTCAAGCACAATATTAGTAATAACAAGAAAGATTTGCACAATCAATTCAAACCACAAAGGACACAAAATGTATAGTGGTTCCCCATTCACTTGGGTACTCCACCACCTAAGCCTCCCAGCTTAGGGTTTTTAACCCGATTCCCTCAACCCCGAGGGAATCAATTTACTAAATCGAGGTAATTAACGGGTTGCCTCAACCCAAGTACAAAAATGGGTTTGTTACAACCCAACGAGCAAATGTTCAAATACAAAAAAGCACTGGTGTAAGAAAAATAAATCTTACAACAAGAACCTAAGCCTCTCAATAATATATAGAATAATATTACCAAGTAGACAGCCTAGAATGGATGTGAATCGCCTTGAAAATTGCCTAAGAATGCACATAAAAGTGTTTACAAAAGCATGAAGAAATCTGATAGCTGTAAACTATTTCTTCTTCTTCAAATATGGTAGAAAATATGAAAATCAAAGCTCTAGAATTTTCCTTATGTTTCTTATGTGTCTTGTGTGTAAACTAAGAGTCCAAGACTCATTTTATAGAGATAAGACCTCAGAGAGTCGTCTACTAGACGTTGGGATTTAATTCCCAACATTCACATTATCAGAATTAATATTCCAGCCGTTCTATTTTGAGCCAACGGCTAGCTGGTACCGGTACTAATGTATGGGTACCAATACTCGTTACTTCCATATTTGGGTTTCAAATTCTTAACACAAATCTGTAACCCACTTGTACTGATACTGATCATGAATACTGGTACTCATTCTCTCCAGTACCGGTACTGATCATGAGTACCGATACTTGCAGGGTACAAGTTTGTTTCTAAAAAAATCCCAAACCTGTAACTCACATGTACTAGTACTAAACTTTAGTACCGGTACTTGTGGGTTAACAAGTACCTTTTTTAAGTGATTTAATCAATTACGTTCTTTGAAAATGATCGTAATATTAATCCTAATTTATCTCTAATTATTTTTACGATCTAAGTTATATTCCTTTGTTAAGAGGCATACATTATATAAATAAAAAAACCTAAACTAAAAAAAAACTAAAGGTCGAAGATGATCTTCTTCTCCTCGACTCATCCTTGTCATCTTGCCTCCTCCTTGTCATCATCTTCTCTTTCTCATCATCATGCCTCCATCATTCCTGTTTGCCTTGATCTCCACCTAAATCTGAAAAGAACTCAATTGCAAACATTAATCCATAATAATTTTGTTAACACCAAAACAAGATGTGGAACAAGGTTCCAACACTTAACTCGTGCCACATCACTCTGTCGATCATGGACCGTCCGATCGCGATCTAACGGCTTAAATATAGTGCTTTAGACCAATGAGCTATGGAGGTCTTTGTGTCAAGTAGACCTCCTAACTATTTAAGAGACGTGGCACGCATATGGTCATTGGATGAAGATCCAATGGTCCAGATCTGATGATACAGATGAGAAGAGGTTGCAGTGGCCCTTGAGCGGCCTGGATGGGTTTGATGGTGCCACGTGGCAGAATATGGGTCGTTCATCTTCAAAGGCTTGTATAGGATGCCATGAATGTCCGATCGGATCGATTTTTGAGTCGTTGGGGTACGATCATCAATCCACATCCATCCATACGGTTGGATTTGCAATCTGAGGTCTGGATTTACGTCCTCCTACCCCTGGCCTTTGATCTTCCTCGAACTGTATATGGTTCTACGGGACTCTAATCAAGACGATTTCGGAAGCGTTGGACTCCGATCGTCATCCTGATCAGATCTGTATGGTTGGATCGTCAATCTGAGGCCATGAAATAAATCTCTCTCCCTCCTGGCCACAAAAGGAGCAAATTAACCTAAGATTTGTACAATCTATCCTAAATGCAGAATGATGCATGCTATACAATATTTATAATATGAAATGTATCAATAAGCTTAGGAACATGCATAAATAGGCATTTTAACCTAAATGGATGTGTATACATCAATCATGTATCTCGTGTGCTTTCATATACACCCCAGCTTTTCAGTCTCAACACCAAGGTGGGTACATCAACCATCGATCCACCAAATGTGCATATTCAAGCTTAGAAACACATATCTATCTCAAGTTAAAGGATAAGCCTTCTCCATGACAGTGATAAGAGGTCTTTTGCATCTCTATATCATCAAGTCAACTGCTTGACTTAATCTGCATGACAGCCCTAAATCTCCATTCTTATGTAAAGGATGTGCATCAAGGGCATCTGTTAGGCAATAGTCTTTTGAGAAGATTGTCATCTCTTCTCATGAGACAATTATTAGTTATCATGATAATTCTTTATGACCTATCAAATCCTTGATCCAAACCATTTGGATCTTTGATACCTATCACCAGTATATCCATTATAGCTACAATATGTTCTCCTACTTGTACTAAGGAACCCAATAACCACATTAGAGTGTCCACATGATTTAACACTCAAATCTGAATCATTGATCAAGTGATCCTCTTAGGTTGTCTTACCAAGGGCACACAATTCCAATGATTTCTCACCCAACATGCATCACCATTCATCAAAAGAAAGGAAACAACGGATGGAGAAGGGCCCTACCTTGCTTGTTCTTGGTGAAACCATACTTCTAGCTCCTTGCTGGCCCTTATATTTCCTTCCCCTTCTTAGGATCTGACCTCCAATAACTCCTTGATTTGAGATAGTCACAACAACAACAAAAAAACTATAAGAATCTCATGTATGAATCCCATTCTTTTACTCCCCCTTTGCTTAAGAGCAATGCCTATGGGTTCTAACCCAATGAACTCTTCTATCCTTCCACAAAATCAACTTCCAAAGCTTACCTTATGCAATGGAGTGGTAGGGATCTTGATTGGGTGATGGAGGAGCTCCAAAGAACCTTCTATGGGGCTACTCTCCTCTAGATTATTTGGAAAGGTAGGTGGAAGCTTCAAGGTGTAAGTATATTCTTTGCTCTGTGCAGAGAACAAATGTGGAGAAGTGAGTCCCTCTGAGCCCTACATAAGGCCTTTTTGGCTTCTAGGAAATTTTCTAATAGCCCTTTCTTTTGTGGCTAATTAGTTCCTAATGTAGACACATCTATTTAGCTTACATTGCCTATTTATGCATGTTCCTAGGCTCATACAAGCATCCAACATTATAAATAGTGCAGAACATGTATCATCATCCATGTAGGATAAATTCTATAAATTGTATATTAATTTACTTCTTTTACTGGCTAGGGGAGAAGGTGACATAGTTCTAGGCTTTAGATTAAAGATCTAACCATATGGATGTGATCAGGGTGATGATCGGAGTCCAACACCTCTGAAATCACCCCGATCGAACATCTGTAGCATTTGCTAGAAGCCAGAGAAGATCGACAGCCAAGGGGCAGGAGGATGCAAATCCAGACCTCAGAAGATAAATCCGACCACATGAATGGGTTTGGGTTGATGATTTAAATGGCATAAAGATCAACCCGATCAACCCGATTTAACATCCATGGTTCTCCCTACAAGTATTTGAAGTTGGACAGCCCAAATGGCGCCACATGGCACCATCCAGATTGCTCAAAGCTACTTGCACAAGATAAACGAGCGCCGTGCATGTGCCCTCCACCATTGGATGCTCATCCAATGGCCATGAGTGAGTCACGCAACCACATCACCGCCCTCAACCATCAAACGCGCAAGCATACATGCACAATCTCCACTGCATGATCACAATCCAATGACCCTGATGCATCCACCTCAAGCCTTCACATTCTTAATGTGACATTGGCGAGCAATCTCCATTGGTAAATCTGCAATAAATGGCTCAGAGCAACTCAGCTCGCCTCAACACAGCAGTGGAAGGCATGCATTCTCAACGTGGAGACACGAGTTCAAGTCGTGCCTCGAGCAGCGATTTCGAGAGTGTGAATTTCAATTACAGTTGTCCATCCAAGCGTGAACAACAAACATTGAGACGCGTTAGCAAGCATACGTGCTCCACAGCTACAGTGAGCGTGAGGCAACCGATTAGTGCCCTTAGATCTCCATCAGGTGGCAACGGCGAAGCCACGTGGTGTAGCAGATGGCCGTGCGCGTGATCTAAAGTGCATGGATATGCATGATTTAGGCCCTCCATTCGTGTTCAGACTGTCGAGTGCAGCCCTCACCTTGACCTCACAGCACCAACAAGCACCAGCACTTGCACATGCTTTGCACCCCTTAGTGCGCAAGCGATGCGCACAGCCCATGTCTTGCACACACACCTTAACTCCCTTGCTCTACTAAATATTTGATACACCCCCTTACACCTATAAATACCACCTTTGGCCCCCTCTTTTCTTCTTCTTCCCTTCTCCATTCTAACACTCTCTAAAGCTCCAAGATCCACTCTAGAGCTAGTCCCAAGCCTGAGATGCTCCATTAGAGTGAAAATAACTTTTCAACTTCTTACCCCCATTCATGGAGCACTTGTTGTTGTCTTCTCACCTCCACTCTGGAATCGGATCCTACAACAGCAATGCCCTTCCTCATCCGAGCTTCATCCTCCTTCCTCCGTCCCTGTTCTCTCTCTTCCAAGCATCATCCAACCAACTTGTCCCCCAAGCAACCGTCGAGGAGGATTTTTCTCACCTCTTTCTCTTTTACTACTTTCATAACGTAGTTTTATTCTCTGCAAGTAGTTGTAATGAACACTGATTTGGTTTTATGCAATAATTGCTCTCTCTATCCCTATCTCCCTCTCTCTCTCTCTCTAATTTTCTACAAGTAATTAGAGTAGTTAAATATAATTTCTCGACCTGATATCTTGCTACAAAAAAACCCAAAAAATTAGAAAAGCACAAAAATACCTCACCCTAATAAAAGCCAATGCGATTTTCCTAAATCAAACATTCACCTTCCCGTGTTCAACATGGGACTCACTTGAGTTTCGGTTATAAATTTTATTTGATAAGTGGATTTTCGTGATTGCGACGACCGAGTTTTCAAAACCACAATTTCTCTCGGGCAAAATCTCACCGATCATTTTGGCGCCATTGCTGGGGAGGCGACGGTCTTTGATTTTTCCCACATTTTCCACCTTAACTTTTAGCTCATTTTTCTCCTTTCTTGCTATGATTGCAGGTACTCATCCGAGGCTGGCCAGTGCAGTTAGATTGGGGCAAAGTGCTGATAAAGGTTATGTAAGTGTACCCCCCACTTTCCCACCCACTAGATTCATTTCACCATTAAAATAACTGAAACCCAAATTGACCTAGGTGCTTTTGTAAACCCTAGGTTAGATCTGGTTGTTTGTCACGTCCACCCACCTCACCCTCCTGCTAAAATATATATATATGCAAAAAAAAAATTCTCTGATTGTGGGACATATCTGAACATACACACTATACACGCACTTGAGGCACACAACCTCTCTAATTTTTTTATTCAACCAAAATTCCAACCTTTGGAACCATTACACATACATGCACATAATTAAGTAGAAATTAGAATAGATTGATTAATTTTGTGTGCCTTAATTAAAGTGGTGCAATAAGCTGAGTGTTTGACCTCTTTGGGCTGCACCACTAAAAATAAAATAGATTCAGTAGCTTTCGTCTTAGGGTTCAATTTTTAGGGTTGAACCAAGCACTCCATATTCTTTTTTATTTTTAAAGGAATATACATACACCTGTGCTTTTAAAATCAGGTGTGCCTCACTGAATTTGATTGCATATACCTAAATTTGAACCCTGAAAGCTACTAAGTAAGATTTGAACCTTAAAAGAAACTACATTCATAATAATCTTGCTTGAAAACCCTAGTCGTGCATGCATACACTTGTAAACTGATCATTAATGGCACAACCCATTAAAAGGGCCCATCACATTCAAACCTAAGCCTAATTAAAACCAAGTAGACGTTGGTCTTAAGGATTGACTCACTCCTCAGGACCCAAACCAAGATTATTTTCGAATAATCTGCTTCTACCAGTTCATCTGATGTCTAGCTAGGGGAGTGCCATCAAATGATAGTAGTTGGAGGGTATCAAAGGAACCCAAGGTGCAACCCAAAGGAAGAACCTTTGTGTTGACCGGATGGAAGAAGATCAAATCGTTTATAATCTTAAGATGGGTTCTAGGAGTTTGTAGGCCTTTAAGTTACCCACCTAAGGATAGGCTTGAATTGCTTCTACTGCTGGGTACCTTTCTCTTTTCCCTCCCACATCTCCATGTATCCTTCCATATCCTATACACACTTCCAATCCTACCCTCATACTAACACTTATCCCCAAGATGAGTATTATCCCAACTCAACCTATGACCATCCATCCACTGGTTGAGATAACTCTGATTGCGGATATGATTCTGAACCTTAGTGTTTAAGGCCTAACCCTAGACACCAAGACTTTGATTAGATATGCTTCTACCCTGTTTTAGTAAAGTATAGCATCGTAGTATATTCGATAAAAGCGATTCAACACTTAAATTTATAAGTGCTCAAAAAATTGTGAGTTCTGAGGTCGTTTGCAGGGAGCAAATAAAGAATTCAATCACTAGTCACAATAATAAACAATGAGCACAATAATTACACGAAAGATATGCAATGAATAATCAATCAAAAATATATTCATTAATGAGAGAAATTTGATAAACGCCAGTTTATCATCATTCTTATGCATTAAAACAAACCTAGCTCTTAGGATTTTACTCCGCAAATGGGTTTTTGGGCTGCATTTAGGCATAAAATAGGTTAGGCATGCATTGCATTTTTTATTGTCTTTTTAATATGTTTTTGTAAGTGTTAGGGATGTACAGATATATAGATCCCTAAAACCCTAGCACTCAAGAAGGAAAATGGTGAAGGAGAAACCCAGACTAGCTGGAACTCAGCCTGATCCAGCTCGCCTCAGCTTGATCCAGCTCACCGCAGCTGGAACCTAGCTCACTTGAACTAGGGTTAGCTCATCCCAGCTCCATTCAGCTAATCTCAGCTGAATGGCAGCTCAAGAGAGTTCATCTTAGCTCACCCTAGCTCAAGTCAGCTCAGATCCAGCTCAACTTGGCTAAGTCTAACTCATCTCAGCTCCCACTAGTCAACAGGGAGCTCTAGCTAGCTCAACTGAGTTGACAGGAGTTCACCCCAACTCAGATCCAGCTACATCCAGCTCCACTCAACTCCAGCCAGTTGAAGAAGAACTCATCCCAGCTCAGGAAGCTCAAGTCCAGCTCCCGGGGACTCAGCTTAGCTCAACTCAGTTGAGCTAAGCTACCTTAGCTGCCTCAACCAGCTTGACCCTCCCCCCGGGAGCACCAGACCCAGCTCACCTTAGCTCATTGTGGTAGAAGCCAGCTCACTTTAGCTTGGCTTAGCAGCTAGCAAAGAACTAGCAAGCTAAGCCAGCTAGAGTAGCTCCATGCCAGCCTCTTCAGCAGCAGCCAGCTCCAGTTTCAGCTCCTGACTTCTCCTCCTTAGCTCCTCCCTCCAAACCCTAGCTCTAACACCTTCTCCTCTACTCCTCCATTAGCTAAGCTAGCTTAGCTAGCAACCAGCTCCTTGGCCATCCACCACCTTCAAAGTCAACCCTAGCTAGCTCCACCAACTTAAGCCTACCTAAGCTAGCTACCCTACTCAAGTTGGCGCCACCTCCTAGCCATCCCTTCACCCCATTATCACCACCAAAAGACACCTTAAGTTGGCACCAAAAACTACCCCTAACCACCTCTATATTGGCACCAACTTTCAGCCCTTAATCCACCCTACACCTACCCACATAAGCCATCCTAGCCATCCACCTACCCCTCCTTCTAGAATCCCTCTTGGCGCCAACTTAGACCACCTTCTAGAACCCATTTTGGCGCCAACATCAAGGGGTGTCAACACCCATAACTACCCCCTTGGTGTCCCTTAAGGTGGCGCCAACTCACCTTGGCCATAAGATCTTTAACCACCTCCATCTCTTCATCTTGGCCCTTCATTTCAAGGGACACTTTAGCCCCCTTCCTATTCTATAAAAACCCACCACCTACCACCATTTTAGGGCATCCTCCATTAGTGTAATTTGCTACCTAAACCACCTATACCTACGGCCAAGAAGAAGGAGTAGAGAAGGAGATTAAAGGGGCACATCACCAGCCCTTTTGGTGCTTCTTCTCCCCACTCTCTTCAACTTGAGCCACGCCAAGGAGGAGGACTCTTCCACTTCAAGGAGGACGGCCAGGAAAGGGAGAAGGACCTATGGTGGACGTCCACCCTTGGAGAGAAGCTTAGGGCACGCCCCCTTAGGGCTTGCCTTGGAAGACATCACCTTGGCGAAGCACTTCAAGGAAGGAGTTGAAGGAGTCTTTTCAAGATTGGGAGCCACCAACCTTGGAGCAAGAAGCCCTCTTCTTCACCATCTATCTAGAGGATTTGTGTTTGCTTTTCTTTATTTTAATTTTTCTAGTAGTAGAAGCATTCCTCTACTAGGCTTTTTTGTAAAACACTTTTCATCAATCTAAGTTGCCTTCTTTGCAATTTTCTATTTTGCATTTCTACTTGCTTTGTTTAGCATTTTCCACTCCCTCTCCCTAATTATTCTAGGTCTCCACTTACCTAGAGTGAGCTTAGGGAGAGGATTACTTACCACTTAGAAAGTAGTAGTTAAATTGAAGTGTAAATTACCTTCCTGCCACCATTTCACATGTTGTCTTAATTGAAAAACGATAAAAAATGATATATTGAAAAATACCAAAAAGAAAGTTGAGATTTATTCCAAGTAAGAGAATCACTATTGCAAACACTTGGCCTCCTTGGACGACCCTAGATACTCCCCTATCTAGGAATATAAATTTAAGAGTTGATCGGTTTTGCACGTTACAACGACGTATTTAACAAACAGTGTGAAATCGCTATCAAAATTGTATCTCAAAATTTATGGTACAAAAAAGAATATAAATGAAGATAAAAATAGTGATTTGAATCACCAATTTAATTCCCACAATTAAGCACAAATCCCAAGGTCAACTCTTAATCTCAATTCACAACCAAATATCTCAACAGTGGTCACAAGCACTTATCCATGTCAGATACTATCTCAATAAGTCCACAGTGCCTCAAATTAGATGTCAAACCCTAAGGTCAGAGACCTTATCCTTCAAAGCCTTAGAACCTCACAAAGCTCAGAACTTCGCTAAGTGTTTAGCATGCTGGCATTAATCCCAAGGCAAAAACCTCCCCCTCTCTCCTCAGAATCCTCTTCCCTTCTCTCTTTCAGAACCAGGTAAATGGGTGTATAGTAACGAGTAATTGGATCCGAACAGAAGGACCAGGCCCTCCGACATGCAGTGGTGAGTAAGGAGTGGGTGGCCGAGTGAGGGGATCTCACCTCCTTGTGTTGAGGTGATAAGCCCACAACACAAATGCGTTATATATCCATTTCAAAAACAAATCCCACCAACATGGGACTAATTGATGCCTTCTTCTCGTGTGTGCACAGTGGATGGAATTCCACTGATTGCTACTACTGTGGTTGATGCTTCGGCCAATTGAGGAGCAATTGGAGTCGCGAAGTGTTCCCACAGCTCCAAGTGGTGGAACCAAGCCCTGATGTCAATGGAGTGTGGCAGTCGGTGGCAGCTGAAGTGTGGCCACCGGTGAAGACCTGAAGTTCATAAAATGGCCTAATGGCCCAATTAAAAGGTTCACGACCTTTGCTGTGGAATGAGGAACACAATGGTGGTGGTTGTGAAGTGATTCGTGGTGTTTGGTGCCCGGACAATGATGGCGAAGGTTATCTGAGTATGGATTGTTCAATGGGACAGTGGAGTGGTCAAAAAGCCCAATAAGGTTAGCGATGTTATTCTAAGGGTGGAGAGAAAGGTAGTGGTGGTGGTAGCATAGTGGTTCGTGGGGTGAGGCAATCAGGTGAAGCTCACTAGAGCTTCGCCAAATGCAAAGAAGACGGAGGGGGAAGAGGTGATCATGTGGTCGAATTAGGTTCCTAAGGAGCTAGACTTACGCTAGGGAGAGAGAGGAAGAGAATGACCTAGTTTACTGAACGAAACAGGAAGGAATTCGCACCGGCGTGTCTTGTCGAGTGGGAGGAAGATGAAACCTCTAGCAAGGATAACGGCAAGGAAGAAAGGAGGAGGATGCCTCTGCTTTGGCCGGCGAGAAGCGGACGAAGATAAGGAAGATGATGTCACTCTCAATTTTGCCATTGGAAGGCTGGAGAGAAGGGATCGAGGGGGCTCGCTGGAGTTGAGGTCGGAAGTAACTGGAGAAGGAAGAGAATACTTAAATTTGGCTTGAACCTAACTCCGAAAAATGTGAGAAGATCCAAACATTTATATAGATCACGAATTTGAGCTCAAATTAATGGGATCCCATGTTGGACTTGCGAATTTAGAAAGTCCAAATCTGGAAAACATTGGCTCTGTTGGGGTTGTTTCTCTTGAAATCAAAGCTTAGAATCTAGCTCAATTGCTTGGTCAAGATCTTGCAACCAATTCTCCCAATTCTGGAAGGAATTGGTTAAGATTTGAGGACGAGAGCTCTAATTGAAGGTCAACAAGTGAGGTGCTTAGGTTTCTGATTAGGAAAACTACTAGAAATGGAAATAGGGACCTAAGTGCAAAAGTGATGACAAAGTTAGGGACTGGAATGCAATAAATTCAAAATCTAGGGGTCTAAATGTGGAGGATAGAGATTTTAAGGACTAAATTGCAAACTAGGTCAAGATAGACTCTAATTAGACCCAAATTTTGGTATTAACCTAATTTTGACTCAAGGAATTTGATGATGAACTTGGATTTGAGTTTTGACCATGTTTGAATGGGTAAATTTCACAAAAGCCTAAATCATGGCAAATTCCCATCTGAATCTCTGTTCTAAGTCAAAATAGGTCCAGATGGTCAAACCAAAGGTACCGAACCTCTTATAATATTTTTATATGAATTTTAGGAGGTTTAGATTGATTTTATCCTGACCAGAACCTTTCCAATTTAAGTTGGGCTGATAATGAGGATTTTCAGTCCTATTTTGGTCCTCGAAATATGTAAAACCCTGATTCTGTCAGTGCAAGCCCACTTCTTGGACTTTAATGCTCAATTGACCTCTAATTAACCCTTAAGTAACCCCATGGTTAATCTATATTTGTGATGTGCTGTTAAAACAATAGAATTAACCCTATTTTCTTATCCTCTTCTCAAATAGATTAAAGCGGAATCATGGTCCTCAGGCAATCATTTAAGAGCATTTATCTCTTGATTCCAACTAATTCAGGTTAGTTATGATAGATGATGCCATTGCCATCATACCCCATGCCTAACTTTTGCTAGTCCCTAGCAAAATCCTATGTAAAGAACTAGAGTTCTAGACCATGTTTCTGATGTTCAGATGCCTAATTGTGCCACTTCTCTAGAAATCAGATCAAAATACCAACAATAGGCCTAGAAGTACTCAAGTACCAACCAAAATCCAAACCTGACCAACCTCAGCCTTGGGTCTACTGTGAAGGTTTCTAAGGCTCACAAAGACTACCCATAGGTTCGTTGACCCCAACGATTAAAGCACCCGTGCATATTTATAGCAAGTCCAGTTTCAGTTTGCCAATGCATTTTTTATAAGAGAGATAGAGAGGGATATTTATTCTAAGAGTTTTCTTTATTTCTTTTTAGTTTTACCTAAATCTAGCCTCAGATTGGCCCTAAACACGATCTGTATTGGATTCCTTGTCCCCACCATCAATCCTCAAAGGGTCCCTGGATTTCAATGCTTCGTGATAGCACCACCCATGGAAACTCCTAGAACCCTAGCTTTTTGACACTTTGGGATAGTGCCACCCATGGTTTTCTGTAGCTAAATTCAAGCCCTGGCAATCAACATTTCAAGATAATCCCACCCATGCACCTAAACCCGCACAAGGTGCTTACATGATCCCGGTAGGATATTTAGATATCCCAAGAGACAAGCACCAAGGAGATGATATGCTATTACGCATCTTCAAGGGGAGTATTTTTCATTCCACCTCTCCGTGTCGAGAACTCATCCAATTAATTTGTGTCTTTGAGCCACTCTTAAGCCAGATCTTCGGGAAAACCTTTTCAAAATAGAACGCTTTTGGCATTTTTCTTCATTAAGCGCATTGAACCAAACCTATGTGTGATTTTTGGGTGCTTAGGTTACCAAGTCTCGTAAACCAAAGGGAAGGCAATGGGGTCGAATAATCCCTAAGCCTTAGACATCATATATCAGCTTCGCACCTTCTGATTGCACAGCAAAAATACACCAACAATTGTGCTGTCGTGTGCTATTTCCTAGCATTACCAGTGCATATTAGGTATCCATAGTCGCATTTGTAAAAATACACGCATGCATGCATTTAATTGAGAGGAGAGGAGAGTGAATAAAATGGCCTTGCAATTAACAAATTCCTCAAGTGCTGCCTTGCAAAATCTCCATCTTTATTTTTTATTTCTATTTGACTTTGAATTCTTCCCGCGGCTGCAAGACATGGCCTCTTCTTCCTTGCACCATGCTCTGCACAGCAGGTTGCCCTGCCAACCATGCACAGCCATGCACAGCCAGGGCATGGCTGTGCATGCCTTCTTCCTCTATAAATATGGCATGGATTCTTCTTTGCAAGAGGAGCCTCCTCCACACACCCACAGTAGCCTTCTTCCCTTCCAGGCCGTCTCCTCCCCTCTCCCTCCATACGTAGCCTCTCCTCCTCTAAGGAGCCACTCTGCGGGTAGGAGTACCTCACGGTGGTGCACAACCACCACCGTGAGTCCCACCATCGCCCAGCTCATCAAAGAACCGGTGGGCGTGGTGGTATTCTCTCCCTGTTTCACCATTCCAAGCCAACACCGCCATTGCCACAGGAGCTTCAAGCTTTGAAGCTTAACCAGCCACCGCTCGTCGGACGCAGCAGCGCAGGCCACCGCACGCCCGCACGCAAGCCACAGCACATGCCTGCAAGCAGCCCTCGCTTCCCGCTTCTTCGCGCCCGCACCCACCTCTCCGCAAGCCAGTAGCCAGTGCAGTTTCTCCGTGCGCACGCCAGCCGCTCCACGCCTCCCGCACTCACAAAACTAGACGCACCCGGTCACGTGGCTCGACCATGCACTGTAGCCACTTTTCACGCTAGTCAGCGGAACACTGTGGCTACAGTGCGGGTGACCGGTAAGTTTCTCACTTATCCGGTCACCCAGCGCGCCACGACCGACGCCAACCCGTCTCCGCACGCCTGCGCCCGCTCCAGTGCCCGCCGGCGCGTCTGCGTTCGCCCGCGTACGCCTGCCCGCTTCAGCATCTGCGTGCACCCGCTCCCTTCGCCCGCATACGCCCGCCTGCTTCTTCGCGCCCGCACTCGCCTCTTCACGTAGCACTGTGCGCTGCAGTCTCTTCCCCGCATCCACTCCCTCCAGTGCGCATCTTCGCATGCCTATGCACAACGCGGGGCGCGTGGCCATCAGACGACGCCCTGAAGCTCCAGACAACTTAACTCCTTCACTCAGCAGAAGCGCTCTCTCTCTCTCTCTCTCTCACTCTCTCTACAGACACTTACACACACACACTCTCACTTATACACTATTATATACTTATATATATATACATATACATATATATATTGATATATATACATATATTTATATACATATATCTATACATATATTAGTACTTATATAACTAAGTATAAGTATATATACATATATATAAATACATATATACACATATATTTATATATATATATATATACAAATATACATACATATATATATCTATAACTATAAATACATATATACATAGATATACATATATATATATATATATATATACATAGATACTTATACTAATATATATATATACATATACACCTATATATAACTATATACATATATTACCATATATATTATATATATATATATATATATAAATATACACATATATACATACATATCTATATCTATATATATAGTTATATATATATATATATATATATATATACATACATATCTATATCTATATATATAGTTATATATACATACATATATATATAATTATAAATACATATATATATATATATACATATACATACACCTTTCTATACATATATTTACATACCTATATATATATACATATATATATATACACATATATAAGTACACATATACCTATAATATTATAATCATATCTATATATGTATATAGATATATATTTACATATATACATACATATATATATTTTCATCCTACACGTTGTATCGCGGGAATATCTGCACTAGTTGCTGATATTCCCCAATACACGCGTACAGAAAGCGTGTTCGCATTCATCTTCCACCAATCCACCTTACACTCCACGTGGCACTTCGTCCTGTTGGTTGCGTCTTCCCAGACGATGACCGACTCAACACCGTGCTACACGCCATCTCCGCCTCCACCCCTACCCCTTTATACATATATACTATATTTACTTTATTTTTGTTTCTCTTTCATGCCAGTAAAAAGATAAAATATATATATATAAAAGAGAAAAGATAATCCTTGACTTGCAGGTACTCAGTCTTGCGAATAGCAAGACCAGTTTTGGAACCCTAATCTGGCTCAAAGCCAAGAACCTGATTTTGAGGGTGTACCTCAAGGACAAAAAAATTATCAAAAAAAAATCTTAAATAGAAAAACATCAAAAACATAATAAACTAACGGAAAAGATTCGTTGTAGGAAAGGCGTAGAAACTTCTTCACTTCCAATCCCACTTCCCTGAGTTCGACCCTAGGCCTAAAAGTGACCAAGATAAAATCAATTAGGCCAGGTTAAAAATTTTGTAAAGAGATGATTAGGCTCAATTTAGGTTAACCACTATATGCATTTCAACGATAAAATCACCATATTAACACAACCTGTCCGGGTCTACACCGTACTCCTTTCATGGCGCCGTTGCCATGGAAGTGCGCATTCAAGTAGGTTTCTACTCCATTCCTTTAATTTTTCTCTTCTCACACCCTTCTCTTCACGGGTGTTTTTGTTTGTTGCTGTGCAAGTGAACTGTTGCAAGGAGAAGGCAGGCAGACGAAGTCGGAGATGTAGGCAGATCCAAGGCGGGAACGAGAGCGTGAAGACGTCGACACTGCACTGGAGCTTTGCACATGCTGCTGCACAAGTAGGTCTTTCTTTCTTAGCAACCTAGGTTAACTTGTAACCTTAATAAAAATTAAAAAAAAACTAAAAACGATTCTTGGGATCTCTTAGGGCAAGTGAATTAAAAATCACTTGTTTGCTTGTTTGTTATCACTCCCACCACCCTGGGATTTCCCGCCAAACTTCGCATAGCGAAGACCCAAGAATCTTGATTCTTGAATCTTTCACCGTGTGAAGTATTCTTTGAGGCAAAATAAATAGATTAATTGCACCCCTCTTTGCCTCATTTATCTACAAATTCGGGATCACCTTTTTGGTGGGGAGACTTGGAATTGAGTTGATTCCAACCCCGCCATGACCTTTCACATGCCTAAGATTCGATCCCAAATACTTCAACCCCAACAATTTGATTTTCTTTATCTTTTGGTTGAGCCTTGTGTGTGGAAATCATTTTAGTGACTGGAAGCACTAGAATTGAAGTGCTTTGGCTCCCTTTCACACTAATCTAAAACTGATTCGTGCATCCACACATAGAAATCTCCATTGAGGGAAGTCCATTGCATTTTAGCATGCATTAACCAACTAACATTGAAGAAGGGTTTGTTGGGCTTAGAAGAAAACTTGTATTCTCTCAAAACCCGAAGATTGGTTGAATTGGTAATTCAGAGAAATCATAAAATCCATACTACTTAAGGATGAATTATAAAAATCATTCACCAATTAAAACTTCAATTCGGGGAGATTTCCCTGTTGCATGCTTGGTTTACACATCCTACAAAATCAATCACTTGGGCAATACCTGTAAATAACGCCCTTCACATTCCAGATGCACTTGATCCTAAGCCTCTAACTAAAACTGGTAGCAATTTGACCGTTATTAAGGATTGGAGGTCTAACTACCTGCGTGTAGCACCTACGTGCTAGTGAGGGTTCCCGCGTGCTATCGGGTGTCTAAGACTGGGGTAAACGGCCTTTCAATCTAGCCCGATGGTTCCACGGTGCTCGCATTCGATTCCGTAGTTCGTGATAGTAGGTAACTTAGATCTTTAGATCTAAGGGCACACTGTAGAGGTTAGGAATTTGACTGTATTGATTTGTCATCAAGTGTACCTTTGCGACATCAATTCTCTCATCTCTTTTCCCTTCGTATCCCCCCAATTCTTCTTGCGGTAGTGCATGTTTGGGAGGAGGTCACAAAATCCTGAACTGTGTGAATTGTCTGATAAATTTAGAAAAGAAGCCGAATCATCCTCCTCCTCCACAAACATGGCTGCACGCCCACCCCCAAATCCCGAGGGAGGAAACCGCCCTCAAAACCCATCAGGTGGTGGAGCCTTAGATCCCATAACCCGCCTCCAAGCCCAAATGGAAAGTATAATGAACAAATTGAGGCCATTAGGGAAACATTGGAGGAAATGCAGAACCCTCCCGAACGGGAGGAGCCTAGGTCTCTTAGCTCCTATCAGAATCCCGCTGCTATAGAGACCATAGGACAAATTCAGGTCCCCATGGGTAGGGACGACTTTGAATTGAAATCGAACATAATTGGCCTAATAAATTTTCACTTCCATGGTCTTGCAAGTGAAGATCCTTTTCTCCACTTGGAAGACTTAACCCAATTGGCTGAAACTGTTAAACCTAGAAATATCGGGTTACCTATAGTCCTCATGAAAATGTTCCCGTTTTCATTGCGGGATAAAGCGTCGCAGTGGTTACGCACCCTTGGGAGAACCATCCACTCTTGGGAAGAGATGCGAACAGCGTTTCTCAAGAAGTTCCCAATCAGGCGAATCAATGCACTTCGTCGTACTATCACCTCATTTACGCAACAAAACGGCGAACAGTTTCATGAGGCATGGGAGAGATATAATGACCTCCTCAGGAAGTGTCCACACCACGGTCTGCCTAAGTGGCATATTGCCTAGATTTTCTACTATGGGCTAAATGAGACTTTGAAGCAGATTGCAAACGCTTCCTACGAAGGGAATTGTATGAATAAAGACGAGAATGGAGCATTCGAATTGTTTGAAAATATGAGTGAAAACTCATTGAACAATGCCTCCATTATCGCCTTTAATAGTTCCAGCCTACCCCATAATGTCCACGAAGTTGACACGGGACCCTCCTATTCATCCACTGATCTCAGCCTTATCGCATAGAAATTGGATGAAGTCTCTGCCGTGCACAAGAAGCTGGACGAACTTCTAGCCAACCTTGCCCGTTCTATGGAAAACACCCCCACCTCACCACTTCATCACAATTCTAATTCTTCCAATACCAGGCTTATCCTGAGAAACCTTGTAAGACCTTCCTTACCGAGTGTCGCACCGAGCGACTCGGTAAGTCATGTGGATCTGGCTTCTGCGAGCCAGTATTTCGACACAAAGGACCAAGCCTCCGTGTGCTCAGAAGCATATTTACACGTGGACACGTCTTCTGGCATAGAAGAAGCTTGCGCCCTGGGGAACAACCCGTTCTCTGCCACTTATAACCCAGGGTGGCGAAATCATCCGAACTTCGCATGGTCCAACAACCCGCAGCGCCAAAACCCCGCGGGTGAACCAATGAGACCGTCTGCACCCGCCATCCCAAGGGCCCAGTCTAATCCTATGGCGAATCCGCCATTGGGTCCTTGCGTACCTCAAACAAAACATGCATCAAGCCCTCTTGATAAATTGATGCGAATGATGATGGAAATGTCACAGCGCCATGAAGAGAACATGACCTCTCTTCAGTACCAATTGGCGCAGCAGAATGCTGAGATCAGTCAACTACGCATGGCGACTCGATCTTCGGGCACTCTTCCCACCCAACCTATTCCCAACCCGTGAAATTTCGTACCCCGTGGTCCGCAACCACAAGTACAACCTTCTCAGGGACAGGTTCATTAAATTCTGCAGACTTCGAGCATTCCACTAGGATTTCAGGCTAATCCCGCTGCAGCACCTCACTCTTATGTCCCTATTGTGAACCCTCCTCCACCGTATGATCCCACAGGACCCGCATCGTCTAATGCTATCACTACGAGGAGCGGTAAGCAGACCGTCGATCCGCCTCGACCTGATCCTGGCCCGTCTTCTTCATCGCCCTCTCATTCAAGATGCACACCACATTCGTGAGAGGACGATAAACCCAAATTGGTGCCAGAATCAATCCCATTCCCTGAGGCTCTACTGAGGGAGCCAAAAGGCAAGAAGAAGGATGCGCAGGCCTTTGATAACCTGCGTAATTTGTTCAGGGATGTTGAAATCAAGGTACCCCTACTCGAGGCTATCGACCACATACCTACTGTCGCCTGATTTTTCAAAGACTACACAACACCCAGGCGACAGTCAAAGAAAACTAAGAATCCGGTGGTTCTCTCACCTCATGCAAGTTGTGCTATACTATAAAATCTACCACCGAAGCAGAAAGATCCGAGCACACCGCTTATTTCCTGTAGCATCCAAGGATGCAATTTTAACCGTGCCCTGCT
The DNA here is from genome assembly GCA_037157565.1 of Thalassia testudinum. Lineage (NCBI taxonomy): Eukaryota > Viridiplantae > Streptophyta > Magnoliopsida > Alismatales > Hydrocharitaceae > Thalassia > Thalassia testudinum. Next base: position 6,169,090 of record JAZHRO010000080.1, read on the forward strand.
TGATCTAGGATCTTCCATCAATCTTATACCAACCATCATGCTCGAAAAATTTTCCTTGGGAAATCTGAAACCCACCCATGTCACATTACAGTTGGCAGATCGTTCTGTCAAAATTTCGAAGGGTGTGGTGGAAGACGTGGTGGTTAGGGTCAACAGTCTCTGTTTTCCTGTTGACTTTCTTGTTTTAGATATGGAAGTTCCTAGCTCACTTTCTGATTGTCCGATCATCCTTGGTCAACCCTTCTTGGCCACAGCTCGTGCCCATATCGAATGCGAGTCGGGCTGTATTGAGATTGCCGTTGGATCTGAAAAGATCAAGCTTAACATCTTCAAGGCAGCCAAGAACTTTGATTGCGATTGTATCGAGGATGACACGTCCGACGAGGACATGGCCGTCAGCGTGTGTATCAGACTAATTGGGACCTATTCTGACTGCTACGAATTACCTGTAAACATTGACGATTTCCTGACCGACACATATTGTGACGTTCCCCCATCCCTCCCTATTCCCATACCTTCTTTTGACCAGGCTTTTGACGAGGTTTTCTCCGCTTCCCATACCTCGTGGTCTAAATCTTATCCGTGCTACTCACCACCAGTCCACACTCTTGAAGACCAGATTGCCCTTTTTTCCTGCCAAATCAGGCGGATTTGCAACTCCACACTGGGACCTTGAGCCCACATCCTACTCACTGAGGCTATTCCCTTTTGGATCCATATATCCAAGAAGCCCCTTTTCTTGGCCAATCTGAGGGCCAACTTCTTCCTCCTGACTTGTTCTCCGATCCGCCTGGGACACTCTCGTCCTAGGAAATGCCAGATCTTTCACCATCCACCATCACCTTTCACGCCACTGTCACAATCACTTCACTTTTCACTTCACCACCCACCATCCACCCACCCTACCACCCTGCTGTATACCTTGCACCTCAGCTCTCCTTACCCAATCTTTCGTCTTTCCTCTACCCTACCCTGCATGCATATGAGGACATAGCACCGTTAGGCATGGGGGGGTGGATAGGCATCCATAGGATCTAGGTATTTTATGGTATCCTACAGTTTCCAGCTATATATATATATATATAATGGTGTTTAGTAATGATCTAAAGGCTGAAACAAAAATACAATAAGTGTTTATGGATATTCAACCATTGTTTTGAAGACTTTCCAGGCCACAGAAGCTTGATTCGCTCAGGCTCGGCTTAATTCACTTGAGCATTGACAAGATAGATCGGAATCTCTCCTAACTAAGGACGTATTCTTGTACCTGAGACACCAGTACAGGATCCATTGGTTTGCTTCTACTTGAGAGCCTAAGTAATCTTGGTTCACACTACACATATCAAGAAAGACCAGGTGAACATAAGATCCAACCCTAGTGTTCATTAGGGAAGGTGGAGTCCTTACCTGTGCGCGCAGGTAGACTTTTTATCCCAGGCTTTTGTCTTATGTTTAGGAAAGACTCTTTCCACCAAGAAGGAACTCTCCCACCAAAAAGAAAAGTGTGCTCCTCCAAATAATGTTGTAAGAGATATACTAACACGTGTTTCAAAAAAAAAAAAAGATGCAAATAAGTCAGTATATCACACAAATGTCTGTAAAATCTTCCTACAAAAAAAGTTCTTCAGGGCAAATACCCTATTTTCTTTGAGCCACAAATATCAAAAAATGGGAGTTGAGTTTTTTCGTCATCCTTTTAAGGGTCAATCCGAAGACACGAGCTGAAACTGGGACCAACCTTTACTTAAAAATTCGTGAAACCCTGGGCTTGAGTCTTGATGTCCATCTGGTCAGTTTTGATCCTTCACTAAGCACAAGCCATAATCTCTTGAGCTCTCGAGTACGGCAAAAACCTCATGGGACCTGGAAATCGTACTTAAGGTTTAAATATCAAGAGTCCGGATTAGTCGAGAGATGATCTATGTCATGTGAGACTTAAAGTACTGGTAGTCTTCTCTGCAATTGATTCTCACAATATCCAACAATAAACACACCTATATCACCTCAGAAGAAAATCTTCAGCTGAAGATCATTTCTAAATGCTATTTTGCTAGGGACTAGCAAAAGATAGGCACGGGGGTATGATTGCACAGCAAAAATACACCAACAATTGTGCCGTCTTGTGCTATTTCCTAGCATTACCAGTGCATATTAGGTATCCATAGTGGCATTTGTAAAAATACACGCATGCATGCATTTAATTGAGAGGGGAGAAGAGTGAATTAAATGGCCTTGCAATTAACAAATTCCTCAAGTGTTGCCTTGCAAAATCTCCATCTTTATTTTTTATTTCTATTTGACTTTGAATTCTTCCCGTGGTTGCAAGACATGGCCTCTTCTTCCTTGCGCCATGCTTTGCACAGCAGCTTGCCCTACCAGCCATGCACAACATGCACAGCCATGCACATCCAGGGCATGGCTGCGCATGCCTTCTTCCTCTATAAATATGGCACGGCTTCTTCTTTGCAAGAGGAGCCTCCTCCACACACCCACAGCAGCCTTCTTCCCTTCCAGGCCGTCTCCTCCCCTCTCCCTCCATACGCAGCCTCTCCTCCTCTGACGAGCCACTCTGCGGGCAGGAGCACCTCACAGTGGTGCACAACCACCACCATGAGTCCCACCACCGCCCAGCTCATCAAAGAGCCGGTGGGTGTGGTGGTCTTCTCTCCCTGTTTCATCGTTCCAAGCCAACCCCGCCATTGCCATAGGACTTCAAGCTTTGAAGCTCAACCGGCCACCGCTCGTCCGCAGCAGCAGCGCAGGCCACCACGCACCAGCACGTAGGCCACCGCACTCGCCTGCAAGCTGCCCTCACCTCCCGCTTCTTCGCGCCCGCACCTGCCTCTCTGCAAGCCAGCAACCGGCACAACTTCTCCGCACGCACGCCAGCCACTCCACGCCTCCCGCACTCACAGAATCGGACACACCTGGTCGCGCGGCTCGACCATGCACTGTAGCCACTGTTCACGCTAGTCAGCAGAACACTGTGGCTACAGTGCGGGTGACCGGTAAGTTTCTCACTTATCCGGTCACCCGGCGTGCCGCGACCAGCACCAACCCGTCTCCGCACGCCCGCGCCCGTGTCTCGCCCCACGCCCGCTCCAGCGCCCACCCGCGCATCTACGTTCACCCGCGTATGCCCGCCCACTTCAGCGTCTGCATGCTCCCGCTCCCTTCACCCGCATACGCCCGCCCGCTTCTTCATACCCGCACTCACCTCTTCAAGCAGCGCTATGCGTTGCGATCTCTTCCCCGCACCCACTCCCTCTAGCATGCGTCTTCGCGTGCCTACGCGCAGCGCGGGGCGCGTGGCCATCAGACGATGCCCTGAAGCTCCAGATGACTTAACTCCTTCACTCAGCAGAAGCACGCTCTCTCTCTCTCTCTCTCTCACATCACTCTCTCACTCTCTCTGCAGACACTTACACACACACACTCACACTCTCGCACACACACACTCTCACTTATACACTATTATATACTTATATATATACATATACATATATATATTGATATATATACATATATTTATATACATATATATACATATATCTATACATATATTAGTACTTATATAACTAAGTATAAGTATATATACATATATATATACATATATATACACATATATTTATATATATATATATATATAGACAAATATACATACATATATACATAGATATACATATATATATATACATAGATACTTATACTAATATATATATATATACATATACACCTATATATAACTATATACATATATTACCATATATATACGTATATATATATATATATACACATATCTATATCTATATATATAGTTATATATACATACATATATATATAATTATAAATACATATATATATACATATACATACACCTATCTATACATATATTTACATACCTATATATATATATATACATATATATATACATATACATATGTATATATATACATATATATATATACATATATATATACATATACATATGTATATATATACATATATATATATACATATATATATATACATATATATATACATATACATATGTATATATATACATATATATATATACATATATATATATATATATATACACACATATATAAGTACACATATACCTATATAATTATAATCCTATCTATATATATATATATATATATAGATATATATTTACATATATACGTACATATATATATATTTTCATCCTACACGTTGTATCGTGGGAATATTTGCACCAGTTGCTGATACTCCTCGATACACATGTACAAAAAGCATGTTCGCATTCATCTTCCACCAATCCACCTTACACTCCATGCGGCACTTTGTCCTGTTGGTTGCATCTTCCTAGATGACGACCGACTCGACACCATGCTACACGCCATCTCTGCCTCCACCCCCACCCTTTTATACATATATAATATATACACATACATATATACTATATTTACTTTATTTCTGTTTCTCTTTCATGCCAGTAAAAAGATAAAATATATATATATATAAAAGAGAAAAGATAATCCTTGACTTGCAGGTACTCAGTCTTGCGAATAGCAAGACCAGTTTTGGAACCCTGATCTGGCTCAAAGCCAAGAACCTGATTTTGAGGGTGTACCTCAAGGACAAAAAAATTATCAGAAAAAAATCTTAAATAGAAAAACACCAAAAACACAATAAACGAATGGAAGAGATTCATTGTAGGAAAGGCGTAGAAACTTCTTCACTTCTAATCCCACTTCCCTGAGTTCAACCTTGGGCCTAAAAGTGACCAAGATAAAATCAAGTAAGCCAGGTTAAAAATTTTGTAAAAAGATGGTTAGGCTTGATTTAGGTTAAACACTATACGCATTTCAACGATAAAATCACCATATTAACACAACCTATTTGGGTCTACACCACCTTCCTCAACCTCTTGAGGATTAATCTAGATCTTAACAAATACGTTAGAGTTTAAGCCCTAGAATAGGCCCAAGAGGCCTAAGTTCAGTACTCTTACTATCTCCTTGTCTCTAACACTTCAAGACTTAATCCTTGTTTTTATTTGGTCTAGAACTTATGTAGACCCCATAATTAATTGCTAGGACTATCAATTTTCTTTTAATTTGCTCCTTTGACAATCTTTGTATTTCCTCCTCTTTTCCTCCTCTTTCTTCATTTTTTTTCTTTTTTTTAATATAATTTTTTTGTGAAAACCCCTCAGAGAATTGAATTTTCCATTTGTTTTGCACTTAATAATACCCTCTCATGCCTAAGTTTTGCAATGTCCTCATTGTAAAGTAAGTGGGTTCTAATTTAGCTTAGTTCAAAGTTTTGAATAGGGTCAAAGGGTGGGTGAATGGGTCATAATGACTGCTACGAATGATTTCAAGCTCTGATGCAAGTATCAAAGGTGGAGTCGGTAGTTCAAATGGACAACCCTAAAGTGCACTATGAATTCCACTTAGAGATAAATCAGAAGGGTCTCAGATTTTTCAAAAATGATGGGTCGCCTCCCGTTAAATGCTAAATTCAATGCTTTCAGCTGAGCAGAAGGTGATCAAGAAGGGGTGGTCAAATTGGAGGAATTTTGTAGAACAAGCACCTTGAGTAGTCTGGTTGGTCAAACCAAGTGCTTGTTCAGATCAATTGGCTAATGATGCAGACCAAACCCAATTAGTTTGGTTGGTTGATGGATGCAAATCAATAGGTGGAGCCCACCAGATGGTTTGTGGCTCAAAAAGGTATGGAAATGTGAAACGAGGATTTGGCTAAATCGACTCAACCAGATCTGAGTAGGGGTCATCTAAGGAGAATGGATCTATGAAGAATGTAGGAAACCTACTAGTGGAATCAAAGGACAATGTATGGTTGTCAGTTTGATCAATGTCCATTTCCTTGTCAAATTGTGGTGGTGAATCATATATAATCGAATCAGAAAGAGGTGAGTCAGAATGGAAATTGATTCTAGTGGCAGGTTGAGGTTGGGATCGATTTCTGAATGGCTCTGGCTCGAGAGTCGGAGGTAGAGCTACTTTAAGTTCTAAATCATTGGCCTTAGAATCAAAATCAAAGAAAAGATCATGGATACTGAGGTTGTAAGATGGCTCGTAATCATCTAGAAACAATGGTTATCCAAAATCAGAGTATGATTCAAAATCATCAGAGAATTTGCGATAATCAATTTCTGAACCTGATTCAGGATCAGGATTTCCACCAAAGAATAAATCAAGATTCATGGAATTATCAACATGACTTTGGTCTAACCTAGTCTCAAATTCCAAGCTCACGGGGATATCCTTATTAGGCATAGGCTCAAGTTTTGGGCTCCTAGGATAAATCCAATCAAATCTCAACTCTTCCAACTCCTCTAATTCTGTATCGTAAATTGGTGTGACTTTCGAAAAATCAATTCGTTCTTCTGAGGAGTCTGGAGAGATATAATCATCAAATACATGCCCAAACTCATAATTTAGATCTAAAATCTGGTTCTCATCGCATTGGGCCTCATGATCATCCTAACTAAGCTCATATCTAGATTCTAGGTTAGGTGTAGGAATTGGGGATTTGGTTCTATTAGGATGCTAATCATTCTCGAGGAATACCTTAACATGATAAGGTGTGGGAGTTACTGATAAACGTTAGTTTATCATCATTCTTATGCCCTAAAACAGATCTAGTTCTTAGGATTTTAACTCCGCAAAGGGGCTTTCAGGCTGCATTTAGGCATTTACCTAAGTTAGGCATGCATTGCATTTTATTTGTATTTTTGATGTGTTTACTTGAGTGTCAGGGATAGATAGAAAGTCAAATCCTGTATACCTTGGCACTCAAGAAGGCAGAAGATGAAGAAGAAGCTCCTATCAACTAGATCCCAACTAGATCCAACTCATCTCAATTGGATCCCAACTCCTTTTGCCTGGATCAACTCATCCTTAGCTCCATTCAGCTCATCCTAGTTGAATGGTAGCTCCAGCTAGTTCACCTCAACTCCATTCAGCTCACCTCAGCTGGATGGCAGCTCAAACTAGCTCAAGACAGCTGATCTAAGCTCCATTCCAACTCCTCTAGCTCGGAACAGTTCACTGGAAGCTCAACCTAACTAGGACTAGCTACTGCCATCATCTAGGTAGACCTAGTCAGCTGAAGAAGTCATCAACCAGCTCAAGCCAGCTCAAGTCCAGCTCCTGAAGGCTCAACTCAGCTCAACTTAGTTGAGCTGAGCTACTTAACCTAAGCTTGCTACTCCAACTAGCTAGGTAATCTCCGAGAAGACCAGACCCAGCTCACCTTAGCTCAAATTAGAAGAAAGCCAACTCAGATTATCTTGGCTTAGCTGCTAGCAAAGAATTAGCTAGCTAAGCTAGCTACTGAGCTCCACTTCAGCACTATTCAACAACCATCAACTTCAGTGCAACTCATATGTAGCTCCTCCTCTCAAACCCTAGCTCTACCTCCTCTCCCCACTACCAATCTACTAGCTAAGCTAGCTTAGCTTAGCTAGTCCACCTCCATAGCACCAAAACCTATTACCCTACTACCTAAGCTCCACCAAAATGACCATCTACTCCTACTTCATTTTGGTGCCAACTATCCCTTCCATCACCACCCTAAATCCACCATCAAAACCCATCTCCACCCTCCTTTTTTTCCCTCCAAAATCAACACCTTCTAGAAGCTATTTTTGGAGTGAAAATCAAGGCACCTCTTCATTTCCCTCCTATTTTTCCCTCCAAAAATATCCAAGCACCGCTTCATTTCCCTCCAAAAAAACACCATAACCACCCCCCTTCCCATCCTATATATACCTCGCCTTCCCCAATATCATCTCTTCGATTAGTTAAGTTCCACCCTACACTACCTAAACCCATGACTAAGGAGAAGAAGATTAAGGGGGCAACCACCCGCCCCCTTGGTGCCTTCTTTCTCCATCTTCCTATCACTTGTGCCACGCCAAAGGAGGAGGAAAACTTCTACTAGAGGGGACGGCCAGGCAAGAAGAGGAGCAAGGTGGTTGACACCCACCTTGGAGGACAACTTGGAGGGGCACTATTAGAAGAAGAAGCCAAGGAGAACTATTTTCAAATGTGGGGCAACCACACTTGGAGCAAGAGCCATCCAAAACCTCTACTGAGGATCCCTCTCTTCTTCATCTTTATTTTATCATTGTATTAACTAGTTTAGTTTCTCATTTCTTTGTTAGGATGGATTCCTCTACATCTACTCCATTTACTAGCAATACAAATTTCACTTCGCCTTCTAATTCAAGTTTTCTGGTCAACATGTATTTCATGCTTGTAGTTAATTAGTAGAGCACACTCTTCACTTCTAATTACCCTAGGCGCACTTGCTTAGGGTGAGCTTAGAAGAGAAGACTTCTTGTGACTTAGGTTTAGTGATAGGCTTAATCTTTAGTTCATCTCGACATCAAAACACCCTATTGTTTTTGAAAACCCTAAAAACAATATAAATCCAAATCACAAAAAGAGAGGTGTTGATTTGAGAGTCGAGAGAGAGAATCAATTCTTGTGATTAACAATTTGACCTCCTTATATGACCCTAGATACTTCACTATCTAGGTATTATAAATTTTAAGAGTTGATTGCGGATTTACGCATACGACTCTATTCTGTATGTTTAACAAAATGCGTAAAATTCACATCAGTTACATCCTCAAAGGGTTCTGACTCAAACTCATCATAGGTGTTTGGGAAATTTAGGCATGATGGACTAGCTTCACAGCTACCTATGACTGGCTCATAATCGGGAACACCTGTAACTGGATCTGCCCAACCCACATCATGATCAGGTATGTCATTTTGCACAAAATCCGACTCTGGTTCCATTTAGGTTGGGGGTCCATAACAACCTCCATTTTCATACCTGGGCTCTGGAAAATTACATTGATCCTCAAAATTGTTCCAATTCTCATTAATTTCCAAGTGGGAATATGGGTATTTCTGATCAATTGTTTGTTGTAACATATTTAGCACATTCGCACATTTTTCAATGCTATCTTGGTGCAATTCTTAAAGTGGTGGATTTGTCAAACATTGTAAGCCTTCTATGCTATGCAATCTCTATAATTCACTATATTCTGATATGAGAGCATCCTAGGTCGAACCACGTATCATTTGTGTTAACATTATCTTGATGTGGTTCATAAGGAGGGCTTTGTTTCTAACACTTTAACCTGAATGCCAATGAAGGGATCTAAGGTTCTGTCAAATTCTTCTCTATGCCTAAGGGCAGTCTCAATCATTTTCTCTTTGATGCTCATGTGGGATTCAGGTTTCTTGAACATTTTTCCTATGTTGTCAGGTTGCATTTCCAAATCAAGTGGTGGATTAGGATGTAGAATCAAATTCAAGTCCAGATTGAATTGATCAAATCAGATTAGATTTTTCCCAAAAAGATCAACTCTAATGGAAGCCTCTAGGTCAGACCTAGGGACCTCTCCTGTGTGGGTGCACTAAAGAATAAATGAGGGACTGGATGTGTATTGAACCCAATCACGGCACCCAAAAAATTTTGAATGACTAAGGCTGTTTGAGGCAAATGGGCCTCTTTGATCAAAAATCTACACACCCGAGAATTACTTGGGTAGCCAGGAAGGGAGAGTCCTGCAAAGACCCCTACATGGTAGAGCATCCTCACAGGTTACAGGGTTTCCCTCACCTGACCTTCCTTGTCACTGAGATTCCAAGTAGACCGGAATGTACGAATTGAGACCTAAGTCTACCAATTTTAGCCCTAATTTATGCCTTGAATTTCACTTGATTTAGAAGTTATTTCAATTTGTGACCTAATTTGTAGGTTGTTTGATTCACAGGGTGAACCAACTTTACCTGACTTGTCCTAAGGTTGAGGATGACTTGGGTCAGAGCACCCAACTCACCTTGAATCAGTTCTCAGGTTCTTAGGCCCAAAACTTTATGATTCAAGTGAATTTACAGCCTTGATTTTAGGATTTACTTGAATAAATCAATTCAAACAAGAGCTTAGGTAGCACACAAATGCGAGAAGATCAATTTCCTTAATTGCAAGCAAAATGTGTACTAACACTTTGAAACCATAATGTGGAAACCCTAGATTAGCTCTATTGCAAGTCCAATTTAATTCCAAATATAACACCTTGGACTCAAACAAGACAGTGAGTAGTCCAAGATGTTGAAAAATTTTGGCGCAAATCCCTAATAGGTACAAGAAATCAGGATAGGGAATCTCTAATCAAATCGAATCAACTTCAATCTGATTTAAATCATTTTCGCAATTCAAGAAACTTTTTACCTTTCTAATTGATTTGTTTCCTTTCTCTCTTCCCAAGATTAGGAGGTGATTAGGGAAAAAGATAAATTTTACCTGCCCCTAGAGTGGTTGATTGCCCAGAAGATCTCCTTGTGATGTACCTTGCAAAATCAAAAAAAAGAAGATACGGCAAGTTAGAAATCAGCTCAATCAATCAAGAATAACTAGTGGTGAATTATGCGTTCCTCCCCAACAACGGTGCCAAAATGTTGATATGCTTCTACCATGTTTTAGTAAAGTATAGCATCGTAGTATAGTCAATAAAAATGATACAACACTTAAATTTATAAGTGCTCAAAAAATCATAAGTTCTAAGGTCGTTCGCAGTGAGCAAATATAAAATTCAATCACTAGTCACAATAATAAAAAATGAGCACAATAATTACAAGAAAGATATGCAATGAATAATCAATCAAAAATATATTCAATAATGAGCCAAATTGTATCTTGGAATTTATGGGACAAAAAGAATATAAATGAAGATAAAAATGGTGATTTAAATCACTAATTTAATTACCACAATTAAGCATAAATCCCAAGGTCAATCTCAATTCATATCCAAATATCTCAACAGTGGTCACAACTACTTATCCACGTCAGACACTATCTCAATGAGTCCACGTGCCTCAAATAAAATGTTGGACCCTAAGGTCAGACGCCTTATCCTTCAAATCTTCAAAACCTCACAAAGCTCATAATTTCGTTAACTGTTGGGTGAGCTGGCACGAATCTCAAGGCAAAAACCTCCCCCTCCCTCCTCAGAATCCTCTTCCTTTCTCTCTCTCAAAATCGAGTAAATGGGTGTACAGTAACGAGTAATCGAATTTGAGCAAAGGGACCAAGCCCACTAGCGTGAGGTGGTGGTCGAGGAGTGGGTGGCTGAGGGGACCTCACCCCCTTGTGTTGAGGCAATAAGCCCACAACACAAATGTGTTATATACACATTTCAAGAATAAATCCCACCGATGTGAAACTAATTGATGCCTTCTTCTTGCATATGCACAATGGATGGAATTCCACTGATTGCTGATACTATGGTTGATGCTTCGACCAATTGAAGGAGTAGCTAGAGTAGCGAAGTATTCCCACAGCTCTAGGTAGTGGAACCAAGCCCTGTGGTTGACGAAGTGAGGCAATCAGTGGCGACTGAAGTGAGGTCTCCAGCAAAGACCTAAAGTTCATAAAAATGGCCTAGCAGCCCAATTAAAAGGTTCACAACCTTCGTCATGGCACAGGGAACACAATGGTGGTGGTCGCGAAGTGATTAGTGGTGTTTAGTGGTCGAACAATGACAACAGAGGTGACCGGAGCACTACTAGAAAAATGGGATATGTTGCCGGTTCCTTACTATCGATTTTAGAAACTGACAACAAAGATATTCTTACCGTCGCTTATTAAAATAAGCAATGATGAAGGCATATACTCGACCTACCATCAATTGAAGAAAAGCAATTGGGCACGCATCAATCAGTGGAAGAAGCGACGGTGAAAAGTAGGTTAAAATTAGCGGCCAAAATTTGAATGTGATGGAGGAGTGATTGAAGTTATCCTTTGTTGTCGATTAGTTTAAGAAGCGATGGTGAAATGACAGTTAAAATTAGCGCCTAAAATTTAGGCGGGATTAGTGACTTTTGCCGTCAGTTAGTGGAATAAGCGACGGTGAAAAGTAGGTTAAAATTAGCACCCAAAATTTAGGCACAATGGAGGTGGGACTAAAGTTATCCTTTGTCGTTGGTTTCTGATAGAACCGATGGCATAGATCGCTTCATCTATTACACGCGGGCCAACCTGTCATCACTGTTCATCTTTCCCAAACCTAACGCAAACCCATTCTCCCACAGCGTCACCGGAGCTCTCATCGCTGCCCCTCCTCCTCCTCAGGTAACTTCTCCTCCTCTTCCCCGATGATGATAACATCATCATCAGCCATATCTAGCTTTATTTAGTCATATTTCATCAGTAAATGCTCCTACATAACTGCTAGAGAGCCCTAATTCACTGCAAATCCTTTTAGAGAGATACAAAAAACTAGGGTTAAAACTGTAATTTTACCATCATATCATGAATTCAGGATAACTACAGGTTTCTCCAACGGTTAATTAAGGGTCAAATGATCTTAAGAGTCTAACAAGTGGGTTAGTACAAATAGAAAAGGGTTTTCGCGTGTTTTGAGAATTAAATGACTCCCAAAACCCTAAAAATAGACCTGCTTAAATAACTAAGGTTTTGGTCAGGATAAAATTTACCTAAATCCTCTAAAATTCATATAAAAATATTCTCTACAGTTTAGCAACCTTGATTTGGCCATTGGAACCCGTCTTGATCTAAAATAAAGCCAAAGAAAGACTTTTGCCCTAATTTTGATTTTTGCATTAATTACCCAATCAAACTAGGTCAAAACCAAAATCTATCTTCACCATTGGATTCCTTGGGTCCAAATTAGGTTTGTACCAAAATTTCGGCCCAATCTGAGATTGTCTTGACCAAGTTTGCAATTTGATCCTGTCTGACTCTTTTATCTCACACTCATGCCCCTAACTTTTCAGTATCTCAAAAAAAGCCCCCAAGCTTCTTTGTCTTCACAAATAGGTCCCTACCGACCTCAACTCCTAATCCTAAAGCTTTAATGACCTTCAAATGGGAAGATCTCCCTGATTTCTCGCTCAATCCCTTCCAAAATTGGAAGGGAGATTCCTTAAGGAGTCCTCTTTCCAATGCACCCATTCTTGAGCCCAACAACCTTCCCAATCTCTCATGTGAACGCATGAGAGATTCGGGTATCTTTAGGTTTCCAACTCCCATGAGCTTTCCTAGCTTGGGAAGCTTGCTTCCCAAGCTTAAATCGACCTCTAGAGCCCTATAAAAAGACCTCCGTGGCCTTGCGCATCTGCTCAGCTAAGTTTTGGCCAAATACCCTCTTCAAACTCCTTCCCCAACCATCTCTGACTTAGCTCCAGTGAGCTCCTCCCTCCATCATCCTACGACCTCCAAATGGCCAAATTGGGAGTGCTACGTTCCTCCCCACCTTCATCCGCTCCTAGATGACCAACTCAAGGGCTCTTAGATCCCCCTCTTCCTCCCCTAAGATGAAGTACAAGGGGTGGCGATTGGTCGTTGTGCATGTGTTTCAAGGGTGGAAAAGCGAAATAGAAAGAGAGAGAGAGCAAGAGAAGGACTTAATGAGGTAGTAGGGAGGCGGAGGGCTCCAGTGTTGGTCGACCAGAGGCGGAGAGCTTCGATGTTGGTCGATCGGAGCCAGAGAAGGAGGAAGAAGCGGCGAGGTGGCAACGATGACTCAGACGAAGGAACGCCCTCCCTTTGGCTGGGAGGGTCGCGATGAAGAGAGGAAGAGCTTAGGCCATCCAATTTGATGGTTAAACGGCTGGAGGAGGGGGATCCAAGGAGGTCACTGAAGCAAAGATTTTTGGTGGCTAGAGGAGGGGGGATTAGGGTGATTTGGCGCGCCAAAACTTGCTGAAGAGATTCGTCATGCGACATGGGACCTTTTATAGGCCATAGGAAGCCCTTCCAAGCTTGGAAAGAAGCTTCCAAGCTCGAAAGGTTTTTGTGAAATAGGATACCCGAACCTTTGAAAGGTTCACATGACCTTTTGGAAAAGAATTGGAGCCCAAGGAATGGCTCAAATGGAAGGCAACTTCCCAAGGAATCCCCGTATCAATTTTGGGGGAGATTGATTGAGAATAGAGTGAGAAATCCTCGCTTGAAACTCAACGATGAAGGTTTAACCTTCCAAAAAGTGGCATAGGGACCTTCTTGTGAAGAAGAAAAAGAAGTTGGGGGGTTATTTGTAAGAGAATTCAAAAGTTAAGGGTCTGAATGAGATAGAAAGAGTCTGACTGGATCAAAATGTAAACTTGGCCAAGATGATCTCAGATTGGACCCAAATTTTGGTACAAACCTAATTTGGACCCAAGGAATCTAATGATGAACTTGGATTTTGGTTTTGACCAATTTTGACTGGGTAATTTATGCAAAAATTCAAATTAGGGAACATGTCAATCTGAGACTATTTTGGTTCAAGATAGGTTCTGATGATCAAATTGAAGGTACCATACTGTTATGAACACGTGCCCCAGACGCCTTTTAATACGTCTGGGAGGTGGGTCAGACGTCGAACCAGACGTCTGGAATCACTTCCAGACGTCGTATCAGACGTCTAGGATCGTTGCCAGACGTCTGGAAATCTGTTATCTTTGCCACGCGCGGGTCGTCTGCATGCCTGAGTGCGCAGACCTGCATATTTGCTTATTCCTTCCTCCTGCGGCTGCAGATTCCCCTACTGCACTCCTCTCTCCTCCTCGCGTGGCCTTAAAAGGCCACGCGCTCTTCTGTCACCACCGCCTCCTTCCTCTTCTCCTTCAGCTAGTGAGCGCGAGAGCGAGCGCGAGGTTGCAGCGGCAGCGGCGGCCGCAGTGAGTGCGGAGGAGGTGCTGCGTGTGAGAGCGGCGCTCAGCCGTGAGGGCGAGCTCGCCGGGGCTGCCAGGGCCGGCTGGAGGGGAGCGCAACAGGCGTGGGGCGACGCGGGGGGGACTGCTGCGGTCTGAGCAGCAGGCACACGAGGTGCGATGATGCACGGCGTCGCGAGCGGAGGGCGAGTCGCGGCCTGATTCTGGAAACATTTCCAGAATCAGACGTCTGGGCTGATAGCCAAACAGCGGGGGGCGACGTCTGGAAGACCATCCAGACGTCTGAAAGGTGACTTCTTCCGTCTTCTTCCTTCCTGTCGACTGACCATACTGAGAGAGAGAGTTGGGTGCGCGCAGGCTCGGTGATTCACCATCCAACGTGAATCAGACATCTGGCTGTAGTACCAGACGGCGGGAGCGACCTCCAGACGTCCGGGGTGACCATCGGACGTCTGGGAACTAGGCCAGACGTCCCCACAGGCTTCTGGACGTTTGAGAAACCACGCAGAACAAGGTAATTCTCTGATCCACTTTTTAAGACGTCTGGAAGAAGTTTCAGATGTCTGATTTTGCACAGTGTCGTCGTTTTCGACCCGTTGAGGGCCCGTTCGGGTTCTGTTTTCCACGTTTCGAGTTGCATTCTTTCCGGAATTAAATCCTCTACCCGTCTACAGTAGCTATACATTGTTTTGAGACACTCCTTGTGTTTGATTCTTGTGATAGGACCTCGTTCCGTTGCAGTCTTGGGGGTCGCGGAGGCACGCAGGATTCCCGATCACACCCCCATTACTCCCGTCGTACCTGGTAGAGTGGCTTTAAGTATAATCTGTTAAATTATGAAACCATAAATAGAACCTAGGTCATTGCATGAATCCTAGGAATGAGAAATAGATTGAATGGTAGATCCTAGGGTGTTGCATGAATCCTAGGGCTGGAAAACTAGATTGTATGATAGATCCTAGGATATGGCATGAATCCTAAGACGGGAAAACTAGTGGAATGTATGAATACTGCAGTCTTGGAAAATGTGGAAAGGAAACAATAGCTGCCTGTGAATTGAATTAACAGCTGCCTGTTATGAATAAATGAACATGATTAAGAATATGGGATGTATGAACGTGAAATTGGAAAGGTGAAACCGGAATGCGCTGAGTTAAAGTGCTGGAACCCTACGGGGAATTAAGAGTAGAACTCCTGGAAAGTGAATGGAATAGAATTGGGGAAGTGAGCTGGCCCTTGAGTACAGAGTACCAAGGAGAGCGACTGTCCCCCTGTTTAGTGCAGAGCAGAGCCAGCCGCCCCAGGGACCCGGGGTTAGGACTGGCCACTCTGTACCGACTTGCTGGCCCTCGTGTACGTAGTACCGAGGAGAGCTACTAGTGTAGGGAGGTACTAGCTACCCCACGGGCCCCGGGGTTCTGCTAGCCTCCTACACCGACTTGTTAGGCCCACTGGGGCAAACCAGGGTAGTCAGGCGAGGGTGCGCAGACTGTGGAGGGGCAAGGACCCTGTTTGGTTACTGTGGAGGGGTTGGACCCCTGTTACTGAGAGGGCTCTGCCCTGTACTGGTTCCGTGCTGTGCTTTGGGCGCACCTGTTAACGGAAACGACTGACCGCGTGCCAGTGCGGGTTAGCTACCCGTGCGTTTAGCGCGCGTGCCGTAGTCACCGTTACGTCTGTCAGTGACCTTGGGGTGGTTGACTGAGAGTAGGATCACCACGGGGGACTCTCCCGGCCAGGAGAGCACCACGTGCTACTTCTACTGTTCGGAAAAGACTGCAATCAAGATCGTTCCCACGAGGAACATTCGAGATCAAGTGAAGGATCTGAGAAATAGATAAATTGTGAAACAATAGAAAGACATAAATAAAGGAAGAAAGAAAATTAAAACAGCTACTGTACACTTTAATGTTTCTTTAGTTTAGCTGCCACTCTACTCAGCGTTTTGCTGACGTGTTACACTCGTTACCTTTCAGGACCAGGTGTTGAGCAGCCAAGGTCAGCAGCTGCAGAGGACGCTGGGCCGAGTAGGGTCCAGTAGAGTTACCACTGTTCTCTTGTACCTCTTTTTGTTCCGTTATAGTGAGTAGTTCTTGTTTCCGTTGTACTTTTCTTTACCTGCAGTTCATATTATGTTATGGATGTTGTTCTACTGTTGTGGTGGTATATACTGTAGTGGTTTCTTTCCTTACTGTTGTATTTCCTTACTGTTAGTTATATTCATGTTGAATGTGGTTTATTTTACTGCTCTTTTGGTTACTTCCTCGTTGGACGACTAGGTCTTGGGATTAGTCGAGTCGGTCCGGTTCTCGTGTCTCGTAGGGACTTGGGAATCGGGTCGTTACACATACCCTAGAGAATATTTTTATATAAATTTTAGAGGGTTTAGATGAACTTATCCTGACCAGAACTTCAGTTAATTAAGCAGGTCTATTTTTAGGGATTCGAAGTCATTTAATTCTCAAACATGCGAAAATCCATTTCTGTCTGTTCTAACCCACTTGTTAGCCTTTTAGGACCATTTAACCCTTAATTAACCCTTAAGAAATCCCTCGATTATTCTGCATTCAAGATATGATGGTAAAATTACAGTTTTAACCTTATTTTCTCTCAGAATGATTATGCAATGAATTACAGTCCCCTGGCGGTTATAGAGGAGCATTTAATGACTTAATAAGATCAAATTGAGCTAGTTAAGGCTCATGATGGTGTTCCCATCAGTAACCTCTACCACGGTTAGTTATCTAGGTCCGATCCAGGATCGGCTCTACATATCCTCAAGCTCAACTCGTGAACCCAGCTCTACCCAACTAGGGTATGCATCTGTGTGTGTGTGTGTATACATATATATATTTATGTATGTATTCTTAACATACAATCTGGCTAAGAGCTCACATAGCATGGCTTAATTTATGGAATCAACAAAGATAATATGCCAAGGAGCAGCTGCCCTACCTTGCTCACCGCGAGGCTCCACACCCTCCTCCTTATCTCCTCCTACCCTCCTCCTCCTATCCTCCTGCCCTCCTAACTTCTCGAAGAAGAACAAGGAGACCTCCTTCCTCCTATCATCCTCTCGTCATCCTTGTACTGCCCTTCCTCCTCGTCATCATCGACCTCCTCCTCCTCCTTGTTAATATATATCTTTTGTTCATATATTTGTTATTAACATTTAAGATTATAATCTATTTTAAATTAATTTTGCATTTGAAATTGCAGGTTATCAGTGTCGGGTACACTTGGAGGCCTAAGTAGTTGGAGGTATATATACATTCATTCTTTTTAATTTAATTGAATGATATTTTTATTTTTTGGTGAATTTCTTTAATGTTCAAATTAGTTATTATTTAGATACACACACTTGCTAAAGAAGATATATGCACGCAAGGCCAAACATTAGGTATTCTAACCCCTAGGTTAAAAGTCCTCCAAGTCAAATTGTGTTCAAATTACTCGCCCGTCGAGACTTATGATCATGTTATATGGACAATGCAGGAAGTGTATGTATACCTCACTTACATGCATGATGTGTTGTCTTTGTAGCATGCCATAAGACTCGATTGACTTTAGTTCGGAGAAGTACGGAAATAAAGACAATCATTAAATATTTGATCACAACTTAGTTTTGCTCGTTACATGTAACCTTGTGCGGTGAAATTTCAGTTGCTTCTTCCTGCTCTTCTCTAATATACCAACTAATCTTATCTAGTTTCCTACGATGCCCTTAATTGGGTGTTAAACGAAATCTAGCTAAGGTTAGTATTGGGGGGTATAGTGGAGAACTGCAGGGAGATGCTACCGAAATTTCACCATACTAAGGTTACATGTAACGAGCAAACCTAAGCTATGATCAAATCTTTGAGGATGGGCTATAAAGTAAAAATCTTAATCAAGATACACATCATTCTGTTATTTCCCTTCCTAATAAGTGATTTGTTTACATTAAATTTTAGGTTATAATGGATAAATCTTGGATTAGATTGCAAGGTTCGGATTTGACCAGATATAAGGATGGAGTAATTTCATTCCTAGATTAGGCCTTTGATGATGATAGGAAGATATTTAGGCAAGGAGGTCAACTTGATAATATCTTCTGCCCTTGTAGATGATGTTTGATTGGTTCCTTGCATGATCGTAATACTGTGCTCGAGCACTTGATTTCTAATGGGTGGTGGCAGCATTACACTACTTGAGTAACTCATGGAGAGGAGTTGACTGAGAAAGTCATAAACAATGAGAACACTATTGATGAAGAGATCGACGAGGAAATTGCTGATAGTGGAGGTGAAGAAATACAAGAAATGTTGAACAAGATGAGAGTAGGAGAGGATATAAACACACATAAAGAAGATCTGTTCAGTTGTGATCTGTTCTATGATGCTATTAAGGCAGTTGAGGATCCTATTGCTCCCGGTGTTATGAAAATGTCAAAGTTGTCATTTTTGTTGAAAATGTTTCAACTGAAGGTTATGAATAGAGCTAGTGCTAAATTCATGTCAGAAATACTTTAATTTATTGCTGAGCTGTTAAATAACCCTAATGATTTTCCAGCTTCAAGGTATAAGGCAAGGAAACAGATTCGCAAGCTTGGTTTTAATTGTCAGAAGATCAATGCATGTCCGAATGACTACATTATTTTCATAAATGAATTCACAAACTTGAGTAACTATCCCGAATGTGGACATGAGAGATATAAGGAAGGTAAAAATGAAAGTAAAAGGAAACAACCTCAGAAGATTCTTCGTTACTTTCCACTGAAACTTAGGCTTCAATGCCTTTTTATATCAACTAAAACTGCACGGTGGATGACTCGGCACCAGGATTGTAAATCTCAAGATGGAAGAATACGTCATCCTACTAATTCATAGGAGTGGAAGAGATTTAACGAAAGAAATAATTCATTCACTTTAGAAGTAAGGAACGTACGGTTGGGTCTTGTAAGTGATGGATTCAATCCATTTAAGAGTATGTACCCGTCGTATCTTATATGACTAGTGGCAATGGTCGCTTATAACTTACCTCTCTGGTTGTGTATGAGATCGTCATTCATGATGCTAACCCTATTAATCCTCTGTCCAAAACAACCAGGAAATGCAATAGATGTTTATCTCCAGCCATTAATCGATGAACTAAAAAAGTTGTGGTACACCGGCGTGAAGACATATGATGCAGAAAAGAAAGAATTTTACAATATGCATGCAGCATTGTTGTGGACCACAAATGACTTTTCAGCATATGCAAATTTTTCAGGTTGGAGTACTAAAGGAAAGCTTGCCTGCCCAGTCTGTATGGAAGACACTTATCACCTACGACTGCCGGAAAGTAAGAAATTCTATTACTTAGGACATCACAGATTTCTACCTATTGAACATAGATGGCTGATGATAACATCATCATCAACCATATCTAGCTTTAATTATCCATATTCCATTTATAAATGCTGCTACATAACTGCCAAAGAGCCATAATTCACTACATATCCATTCTGAGAGATAAACATTAAAATAGGGGTAAAACTGCAGTTCTAACAGAATATCCTAATTGCAAAACAATCACGAGATTTCTCATGGGTTAATTAAAGGTTAAATGGCCATAAATGTCTAATAAGAGGGTTCATGCAGACAAAAATGGGTTTTCACGTATTTTGAGAATTATTGGACATCTGATACCCTAAAAATAGATCCACTTAAATAACTGAGGTTCTTGTCAGGATAAAATTCACCTAAACCTTCTAAAAATCAAATAAAAATATTCTATAAGGCTTGATACCTTTGATTTGACCAATGATCCCAATTTGACCTAAAATAGAGTCTCAGACAGACAGTTGCCCAAATTTGGGTTTCTGCACAAATTATCCATTCAAACATTGTTAAAACCTAAATTAGACTTCACCATCAAATTCATTGTGACCAAATTAGGTTTGTACCAAAATTTGGGCCCAATCAAAGATCATCTTAACCTAGTTTGCATTTTTATCCTGTTCTGACTCTTTTTCTTACAAAGAGCCCCTCAGCTTTTGAAATCCTTGAAATATACCCGTAAATTCATCATCTTCTTCACCAACAGGTCCCCATCGCCTTCAACTCCTAAACCCACTTCACCGACGACCTTCAATCAAGGAGTTCTCCCTGATTTCTTACCCAATCTCTTCCAAACTTGGAAGGGAGACTCCTGAAAGATTTCCCTACAATCTGAGCCGCATCTTGGGCTCTAATTCCTACTCAATTCCTCATGCGAATCCTTCGAAGTTTAGGGTTTCCTTATGCATGAAGCTTCCAAGCTTGGTTTCCAAGCTTGGAAGGATCTCTTAAGCCCTATAAAAGCACTCCTATGGCATGCCTTACCTCCTAAGCAAGGTTTGGAGCCAAAAACCTCTTCAAAGCCCTACCTTTGGTCCCTCTCCGACCAAGCTCTGGCGGCCTCCTTCCCCGTCTTCCTAGGGGTAGCCAACGGCCAAATTGGCTTGCCCATCCTCCTCCTCATCTTCCTCCACGCCTCGCCAGTCAAAGCAAGGGCCATCCTCTCCCTGTCTTCATCACCGTCCCTCTCCAGAGAAGTTCTCTTCCACGGGGCTGACCAACCAAAGTCAGCATCATTCCTACCCCTTTCGTCCAAATACAGTAGGGAGATAGGTCCCCTTAGTTCCCTAGGTTTTATCCCTCTATCAAAAACCCAAAAACACCCCACAACTTAACCGCCATCCGTCATCTCCCTCACCTCCGACCACCCCTTCGACAAGTCTGCCCCACCTCCACAACCCACCAAACAACTCGCCAACACCCCCTCAACCTCCGTCATGCACCCATGACCAAAAACCCTAACTTTATTGGGCCTCTCGACCACTCAAACCCCCCGTCGACCAACCAACTGCCGCACCACCATCCCCTTCACACCTGCACTCAACTCAACCCGCCTATTGTACACTCCTCGGTTGCGAGCTCACACCCATAGCCCTGGACCCGGTTACGTGACCCGCATACCCAATTAAGATCGGATATCAGAGAAATAGGAGAGGAGGAAAGGAAAGAGAGAGAGAGATCGGGGGAAGGGTGGGTTTTGCTCATCAGAGAGAGAGCCTAACACTTAGCCGCTGTAAGAAGAAGAGGAAGAGGATGAAACTAAGGCAGAGAAGAACAGAAGGGTTGTGCCAGAGAAGAGCCAAAGAGAAGAAGAGGAAAGAAAAGCTAAGGCAGAGAAGAAGAATAGAAGCTTGAAAGTACTATAGTAGGCAACAATTAAGTCATCTAATTCTCAAATCAGACATCTGATCACTATTCATTTATTTAACATGATTGAGTAATTGATATATATGTGCTTAGGCTAATAATTGGTGATCTAAATCACCATTATTTTGTTCTAGGTATCTTTTTGTCATATTTAAGTCTTGAGATACTTATGTTATACAATGAACATCTAATGTGACAAATTAACAATCATTGAATATCATTATTGTGCTTATTCATGTGCTCATTTCTATTTTAAGTAAAGATTAGCGTGTGAATTCTTATTTGCTCCCTGTGTTCAACCTCAGACTTCATTTAGATAATCAAGTTATAAATTATATTTGTTGAAGAGCTATTTAGGAGACTTTACTACAACGAGATGCATTTAAAGTCTTGAAAAGCCTATTCAACAATAGAGAACGTCACAGTTCAGGAGCAAATTTGATGGCAGGATGTGTCAGTATTCATAGAAAAATCTAAAGAATAAACTTAGTACAGATTCTATCAGGTTGCTAGGTTAGATTATAATGGAGAGATTACAAGAAATGGGTGAGATACGGTTAGGTCGACCATTCAAACAAGACCAGACGGCCTCGAGGAATTCTGGATTTTGAAAGAAAAGCATTTTCTTTATGGAGCTTCCATACTAGAAAGTTCTTACAATACATTATAATTTAAATGTTTCGCACATCGAAAAGAATGTGATGGATAACATCTTAGATATATTAGATCTAACCAATGATCTAAAGGACACAGTGAAAATAAGAAAACACATGAAGAGTTTGGGGATACGTCCAGAGCTGCATATTCATGAAGATGATGGCTACTTCCCACCTGCTATTTACAACTTAAATTAGGATTAGAAGAGTAGACTGTTCTCCTTCTTAAAGGAAATTCGAGTTCTAGATGGATTTTCGTTGCATCTTTCTCGTTGTGTGAAAGAAGCGCAGAAAAAGATATCTGGCTTGAAAAGTCATGACTCCCACATTTATATGCAAGTATTGTTTCCATTAGCGATATAGGGGATACTGCCATAGCCAATCGTTGATTCATTCATAGAGATGAGCTGGTTTTTCAAAGTTGTTTGTTAGAAGACACTACAAAATGATACACTGGATCACTGGGAAAAATAAATAGTCATTACTCTCTGTAAGATGGAACAGATTCTTCCCCCAGCTTTCTTCGATGTAATGGTTCATCTCACGTTGCATCTTGCAAATGAAGCAAGAATCGGTGAACCTATACAATTCATATGGATGTATCCTATGGAGTGATTTTTGAAAAAGCTTAAAGATTATGTTCTGTACAAGGTAAAGCTAGAAGGACCAATTATAGAAGGGTATCTCATTGAGGAGTGTATAAATTTGACCTTCATGTACATGAATGAAACAAACAACCACTTTAATAAACTTCAAAGGAACTATGAAGGGGAATACAATGACAATGATGAAGAATGTTTGTAAATTTTTTATATCAGAGGAAGGTCGATTCTTCATACAGAGTACAAGGCTATTTTAGAAAATGACTAACGTTGCGCACATCGATATGTTTTAAAGCAAATTCCTGAAATTGATCCAATTTATGAAGAATTCGAACGATTACCTCTTTCAAGGACAACTGAATTTGGCTCCTTAGATTGGTTTAAAGACCGAGTTAATCAATTGAAAGAGGATAAGAACCCATGATCGGTACTAAATTTTGATGTAATTGCTGATTCACCATGACATTATGCACATTACCACTTTGGGTATATAATAAATGGGTTCAAATTTAGAATAAAAGAAATTAATGATAGAACGATTACACAACAGGCCAGAGTTGTTGATTCAGATATTTCCATCGATCCAGATGGATACTATGGTAAAATCAAAGAAATTGTGGAGATCAGCTTGAAATATGATCATAAAGTTGTCCTATTTAAGTGTCATTAGTTTGATATTTTTAAAGAGGGCACTGGTTTCAAAATTGACAAGAAACATAATTTCTTGAGTTTAAATCCTAATCGTCAAATTCTTCAGTCAGATGAACCATTTACATGAGCATGTCAAGCGACACAAGTTTTCTATCCCTGATAAATGCCAAAAGGGATGGGTTATACCAATAAGAACAGTACTATGCAATCATTTTGATGCATCTCTGAAGCATACCAAGAATTAACGGAAGAAGGTCATATAGATTCAAATGCAGTAGATATGGACATCTAAGGTTAGTAACAATTTCTTTGCCATATTTCATTTCTGTTTAAATCAAATTCATATTCAAATTTAAGCAACCTAAAGTTCTACTAGCATTTTCTATACACTATAAAACCAAAACTGAAACCAATCACACACACATGTTCAAAATATGTTACTCTTACTCTACTGGCATTTTAATTTCTTTTATTTTTCAAATTACAGGTTATCGGTGATGGGCATACTCGGAGGTTGTTGTACTTAGAGGTATAATTTCAATGTCTTAAATTTAATTAGATGAAATTATAGGTTTTGGTAGATATGGGGTTTGCCCACATATTATTTTTTATTTCATTGAATAGATGTGGGGTGTACCTACTTGTGTTGCATGTTTTATTTGGATGGATGTGGGGTGTACCCACTTGCATGTTTGCATGTTTTATTTGGATAGATATGGGGTGTACCCACTTGTTTGCTTTATATTTCGTTAATTTGGATGGATGTAGGGTGTACACTCTTATGTGCTATGCAAGTTTATAGAAAAACTTCATATTTTAAGGGAAAACTCTGCCAAAATTTTTTAAATGACATTGCCACATCAGCTATAGGTAGAACTTAGAGACTAGAGGTAGAACCTAGAGGGGAGAACTTAACTACTAGAATGAAGGTAGAACCTAGAGGGGAGAGTGAGAGTGTACCTAACTACTAGAATGGAGGTAGAACCTAGAGTGGAGATAGATTGATTACTTGGCTACATGGATGACCCTTGGATGTGGATGAATGATTTTGGAGTTGTCACAATCATTTTGAATCTTTTTAAAGCTTTCTTAATATATGCCAACTTGCATTTGAAACCATTGGATGAATGTTTTTCTTTTAAACCATTGCATTTGAAACCATTAGATGAATGTTTTCTCTTAAACCATTGCATTTGAAACCATTGGGTGTTTAAACCATTTGAATTGTGATTGGATGAATTTTTTTTCTTAATATATGACCCTTGGATGTGGATGAATGGTTTTGGATGTTTAATGAAGTTAGCCAACTTCCATTTGAATTACTTACATTTACTCTGAGTTATAAATATGCAAGTCCTTGTGGTTTGTCTTTGCCCGTTTTTTATATGGGGTGTGCCCACTTTCATTTTAATGTGTAGGTTTATAGAGAAACCACCAAATTTAAGGGGAAACTCTATCGAAATTTTTAAATATTTTTTTATGTTTGGCAAACTTTTTCCATTAATGATTTATATATTAATGTTTTTCAACTGTATTAATTATTGCATTTTTTACTTGTTACAAATGAAGTTGTTTAAGAGAAAACCCAAAAGAAAGAGTCCTCCTGAGACACAGCCATCCACCTAGCCTGATTCATCTCCTCAGGCTCAGCCACCTCCCCGACAACAGGTTTAGCCACCCCCCAGCACCAGGCTCCCCCCCAGTCACGTTTCATACGACTTGGGGAAATGGCACATGTACTGCATAAGGGGGGAAGTGAAAAGGGAAGAAGATTGCTCAGACCATGCTAGAGCGAGTAGAGGATGATCCAGATTATGGAGCATCAGATGAGGAGGAGGGGGAGGAGACGAGAGAGGAGGGAGAGGAGAAGGGGGATGAGGCAGAGGATGAGATGGTGGGGAGTACAGCCCCAGTTCATGTGGACTCAGTGGCGAGCATAAGTTTGGGTAAGAACTTATATACCGTAAATTACTTATATATTTTAAAGTTTATTATAACTTCAGAAATATATAATAAAAATGATTAATGTTTACGAAGGTAAAGTAAGAAGTGGACAGGGGAAGACAAAGAATTTAGACCTCCAGCGCGTCCCGAAGAACCTGAGAATAACGATTAAGCTTAGAACCACAGGAGAGGCGGAGAATTATCTGGGCTTCATCAGTCGAGTGGGCATAATTGTTAAGTTCATTGTGCCCATTTATTACTTTGACTGGAGGAAGGTGCCCGCAGAGCTAAGAGGTAGTTCCTCCGTCAGTTGGAGGTAATTTCATTTATTAAAGTTATTTCTTTTACAACTTTATCTTAAAATTATTATAAACTAAGATTGATATATTTTTTTAAAAAAATTAATGTAGGCAAATTACGATTGGGGTGACGACCCCAATGCTTCCTGATATATCCTTAAGCATGCCACCAAAATCCACATAGATTGAAGGACGGAGACCAAAAGAAATGTAATAATTTTTAGATATTTACATTTTTATTATATACATAATTTCATATATTATTTCTAACAATTTATATTTGGTATTTAGTTTTTCTCGAATAGCAGTTCACCCGAGGCAATGGAGAATTATCCTCCTGTAGTCATGCCTGACGATTGGAAGAAGGCATGCGAGCATTGGTTGGATCCAAAGATGGAGGTTAGTAAATGATTAAATTTTATTTTATTAATTTCATATATCTTAAATTCATAAAAAATATTATTGTGTATATCTATAGGAGTAAGTAAGAGAAAATAAGGCCAATAGGACTAAATCTCCACCACTGACCCATTGTTTGGGCCGAAGGAGCATCGAGACAGTCAGGAGCCGTTTTGTAAGTGTTGGAACTACTTTTCAGTTGAATATTACTTAATTTTTAAGTTATTTTAATATAATTGTATCATTTTTATATTTTCAGTCCGCTACACATGATGGGATGGAAATGAGTATAATGGATATCTACGAGGTCACCCACAGTAAGGTTGCAGCTAAGGGTGCTCGTAAGTGGATTCATGAGTCATACTAAGAGAAACACGTAAGTTTCCTAAACTCAAAAAATTTATAACTTTATATATATATATATATTATAATAATATTTCTTAATACATGTAGGAGCAAATGGTACAATAAGTACATCCCCCCACAGACATGACTTCCGACAGCATCCACCAGTCTTTCGATCTAGAGAAGGCATTTAGGGAAGTGATGCCATTGGACCACAGTAGTTTCGTTCGTAGTGCGTGGAGGGCACACATGTATCCACTTGGTATGGGATAAAAGGTGTCGTTTCATCTAGTGTCGTCGATCAACTACATCAAAAAATCGACACACTACAGAGATGAGAGGAAGAGAGGGAGAAAAGAGAGACAGATATGAGGAATCAAATGGATGCCATGCAGTCACAGATGAATAGGATGGATAGTAAGATCGAGAGGCTTCTAACCCTTCTTCTGAAGAAGGATCAGTCAAAGCATCCGTCTTCATCAAATCCCAGCATTTACAGACGAGACGACGACGACTCCATGGGTGGTGCAGGTGGAGCTGGTGGCATCAGGGCAGCTACATTTTGATTTTTATCCATTTTCTTTTGTTATGTTTTTCACATTACCTTTTTTATGTAAATATTTCATTTTCAAAATTTTTATGTACTAGAATTTATACTTATGAAATATAAACTTCTCTTCATTTTCATTACTTGTTTTTCTATAAAAGCAAGTCTTTTAAGTAAGTTTAGTAGGTGGTTCCCATCATTTTGTAATTTTTTAAAGAAAAAAAAACCCATACATTTGCCATCAGCTATTTGAATAAGCGACGACATAGATGTGATGCTAAAAATAGTTTTTCCATCACTTATCCTAATAAGCGATGGCATATAAGGTTTGAGAGAATCACACCTCCCCTTTTATGTCATCACTTATTAGGATAAGTGACGGAAAAAATATTTTTAGCGTCACATCTATGCCGTCGTTTATTCCAATAAGCGACAGCAAAACTATTTTTGTTGTCACCTCTATGCCGTCGCTTTTAAGGAAAAGTGACGACAAAAATATTTTTGCCGTCGCTTATATAAGCGACAGTAAATTCACTTAAACGACGGTGAAAATTAAGAAAGGGCACGTAAAGGTAGGAAAAAGTGACTTACATATGCCGTCACTTGTGACATAAGCGACAACAAATACAATTACTGTCGATTGTAAAACGACGTCAAAACATCCAATCAGTCTCGTGGTCAAGCACTATTTTGTCGTCGCTTATGAAAATAAGTGACGGCAAATACAATTATCATCGATTTTAAAACGACGTCGAAATATCCAATCTATCCGATGGTCAAACATTATTTTGATGTCGGATGTGCCCTCTAACCGATGGCAAAATGAAACATCGACAATAATAATGGTGTCACTTAATGGCATCGGTTATTTGGGTTTTTCCGTCGATTTCTAACCGACGGTAAAAGTAAAGTACATTGTAGTGGAGTATGGGTTGTTTGGTGGGATGGAGTGGTCGAAATGCCAAATTAGGTTAGGGCTTTTATTATAAGGGCGGAGAGGAAGGTAGTGGTGGTGGTAGCATAGTGGTTCATGGGGTGAGACGGTTGGGCGAAGCTCGCCGAACATGAAGAAGACGGAGGGGGAAGAGGTGATCATGTGGTCGAATTAGATTATTAAGGAGCTAGGACTATGCTAAGGAGAGAGAGGAAGAGAATGACCTAGTTTACTGGATGACAGGGGAAGGATTTTGGCCTAGCATGTCTTTCCGGTTGCAAGGAAGAAGAAACCTCCGACGAGGAGAATGGCAATGAAGAAAGGAGGAGGACACCTCTGCTTTGGCTGGCGGGAAGTGGACGAAGATGAGGAAGACGATGGCACTCCCAATTTGGTCGTTGGGAGGCCGGAGAGAAGGGGTCAGGGGGGCTCACCGAAGCCGAGGTCAGAGGTGTCGGAGAATGAAGAGAAAAGCTGAATTTGGCCTGAACCTGACTCCGGAAGACATGAGAAGATCCAAGCGTTTACATAGAGCTCGAATTTGAGCTCAAATTGAAGGGATCCCACGTTGGACTTGCGAATTTAGCAAGTCCAAATCTAGAAAATGTTGTCTCTGTTGGGGCTATTTGTCCTAAAATCAAAGCTTCAAATCTAGCTCAACTGCTTGGTCGAGATCTTGCGACCAATTCTCCCAATTCTGGAACGAATTAGTCGAGATTTGAGGATAAGAGCTTTGATTGAAGGTCAGTGCGTGAGGTGCTTAGGTTTCTGATTAAAAAACCTGCTAAAAATGGTGGTAGGGACCTAAGTGCGAAATTGAGGACAAAGTTAGGGACCTGAATGCAATACATTCGAAATCGAGGGATCTAAATGTGAAGGATAGAGATTTTAATGACTAAATTGCAAACTAGGTCAAGATGGACTCTGATTGGGCCTTAGTTTTGGAGTTCACCTAATTTAGACCCAAGGAATCTGATGGTGAACTTGGATTTGAGTTTTGACCATGTTTGACTAGGTAAATTGCACAGAAGCCCAAATCAAGGCAAATTCCCATCTGAATCTCTATTTTAGGTCAAAATGGGTCCAGATGGTCAAACCAAAGGTACCATCTAAAGGTCTCGGAAACCCTGATTTTGGAGGATAGGAATCTAGAACTGCAATTATGGGAAGATAATTCAAGGGGAAGCGAAATTGTGGATCTAAGGGTTCCTATTTGCCTCAAACCACCAACCTTTTACCGGGACCCTTATGGTATCTTTGATTTTGAGGATGTGCAACCCAAGTGTAAAGTAATTGATTATCTTTTTGATCTGAACTCTAAGAGGACAGACACTTCTATTGATCCAGACTTCCCTATTGTCTAACATTTTGGGTTTGGGTTTCATACTCCTAAACCGTAGACTCATCCCCACAAGCTGAAAAATCTTCAGTTTTGGAATTTTATCAAAGTCTTAGAACTACTCAACCCTAGGGCATGGACCTGCATCACACTCCAGTACACAACTGTGGACATACTCTTTTGGCGGGTCTGAGGATCAATGTTTTTCTTCAAATCTTGACTCGCCATTCCAATCTTTTAATTTCTTCTTTGTTTGTATACTATGCCTAGCTAAAGACACTAAATTCAACACCTATTTATATTCTATTCGGAGCTAACCAAATCATCATGGAATTCAGGTGCAATCCCTTTTATTTCATCTCTGTTTCATGCCTTTTTAATACAATGAGAACATTGCATTAGCTAGGCATGGGGCGATGGATATATTTATCTCTGAATTATTTTGCCAACTTTGTATTTTGTAGAATTTATTTCTTTTCCTTATAAAATTTTTTTCAAAAATACAAAAAAAAATTAGAATTAGGAAAAGAGAACTTAGGTATTAGGGATTTTTCAACTTTAGGAAGCAATACGATAAGACCTGAACACTTAGACTCTTCAAGTCTTTGGGCTTAATTAGCCCAGGTGTCCACTAAAATTTGGACATGTTTCTCGAGTCCTCGCAACTTTAACTTTATTTTAATTTGGTTAATAAGTTGAGGTGATAAGTACATGACTTATCAACCCACCCTCTGATTTGAGGGAACTTATAGCCTAAGCATCTACTCACTTTTTGCACTGACCCACTCTATAGGCGATCTTAATGGAAATTAGGTAGCTAATAAACATACTAGAGTGGTATGGCTGGCACATTGTTGTGAGTAACAGCCCATAGTTAGGTGTCCAGAGCCCAGCCACGCGACCCATTCTCTTTAGCTATTACTTTTAGGTAAATCTTAGATCAGGGAAGCCACCTACTTCAAAAAAAATAGAGAGAAAATAATATAAAATACCCAAAAATAAAAAAAAAAAGAAAACAAGTAGAAAAAGAAAAAAACAAATAAGAATAAGCCACACTTAACCGAATGATTATGGTTGGCAAGTTGCCGTGGGTAATCCCCATTACCAGTTGTCTAAAACCCAGCCCAAATGATGGACAAATAATTCAGAGTTTGTAGAAACCTAAGGTCCATTCTGATTGTCATTGAGTCAATCACATTTTCATAATAAGATGCTTAGAACCTAAAGTCTTCTCTAGTCTTGGGTGGGTTGGGTAGCTATAGAAAGCTGCCTCGAAACTCTAAACTCAAAAAAATTAGAAAAGAAGGAAAAGAAAAAAAAATTGTAGTTGCTTTTGTACATAATAAGGAGAGGACTTGGGCGGTCTGTGTTTTGGCAAACATTTGGGTACCATTGAGTCTTTGTAGTTTAGGTCTTTAGTAGAAATTTCTTATTATTGATAAATAACAAGTGCTTAAGTAATTGAATCTTAATTCCGCTTTATAAATAGCATTTAGTTTAATTTTTCTAGGGACTAGCAAAAGATAGGCATGGGGGTGTGATGTAGACACATCTACTTAGCTTAAATAGCCTATTTGTGCATGTTCCTAGGCTCATAGAATCATGTAGCATTAGAAATAGTACATAACAAGCATCATCATGCATGTATGGTAAATACTGTAAATTGTATATTAATTTATTTCTTTCAATGGCTAGGGGAGAGGGCAACACAGTTTTAGGCTTCAGATTGTAGATCCGACCGTACGGATGTGATCAGGATGATGATCGAAGTCCAACGCCTTTGAATTCACCCTAATCAGACATCTGTAGCATTCGCTAGAAGCCAGAGAAGATCGACAACCAAGGGGCAAGAGGATGCAAATACAAACCTCAGATGATAAATCCAACCACATGGATGGGTTCGGGTCTACGATCGCAGCCCAACGGTGCAAAGATCAACCCGATCTGACATATGTAGCGTCCTCTACAAGTATTCGAGGTTGGATGGCCCAGATGGTGCAATGTGGTGTCATCCAGACAGCCCAAAGCTACCCGCACAAGATAAACGAGCGCGTCGCATGTGCCCTCCACCATTGGATGCTCATACAATGGCCACAACTGAGCCACGCAACCAGACCACCACCCTCGACCATCAAATATGCAATCATACGTGCACGTTCTCCACCGCATGATCGCAAACCAACAAACCTGATGCATCCACCTCAAGCCTTCGCATTCATAACATGAGATTGGCGTGCAATCTCCATCGTCAGATCTGTAATAGACGACTCAAATGCAACTTAGCTTGCCTCAGCATGGCAGTGGAAGGCATGCATTCTCAACATGGAGACGTGAGTTCGAGTCGCACCACGAGCAGCGATTTCAAGCATGTGAATTTCAATTGCAGTCGTCCATCCAAGCGCAAACAGCAAAGATTGAGACACGTTAGCGTGCATATGCGTTCCACAGCTGTAGCAAGTGTGAGGCACATAATTAGCGCCCTTAGATCTCAATTAAGCGGCAACAGCAGAGCCACGTGGCATACTGGATGGTCGTGCACGTGATGATGCACCATCACACGTGCAGATAGGGCAATCTGAAGCACGTGGATGTGTGCTATCTGGGCCCTTCATTCATGATCAAACAGTCGAGCGCAGCCCTTACAGCAACCTCACAGAGCCAGCAGGCACCAGTGCGTGCACACGTGTTGTGCGTGCAGGTGCGCAAGTGGTGAGCATGATCCATGCCTTGCTCGCGCGCCTTAACAACCTTGCACAGCCAAATGATTTGATACACCCCCTTACACCTATAAATACTCCCCATGGCCCCCTCCTTTCTTCTTCATCTCTTCCTTCTCCATTCTAACCCTCTCTAAAGTTCCAAGAGCCACTCTAAAGCTTGTCCCAAGCCTAGGATGCTCTATTAGAGTAAAAATAATTTTTCACCTTCTCATCCCCATTCGTGGAGCACCTGTGGCTGTCTTCTCACCTTTGTTCCATAAATGAATCCCATGACAATGATGCCCTGCCTCGTCCAAGCTTCGTCCTCCTTCCTCCATCTTCGTTCTCTCTTCCAAGTGCCATCTGACCGACTCGTCCTCCAAGTAGTCATCGAGGAGGATTTCTCTCACCTCTTTCTCTTTTACTGCTTTCATAGCGTAGTTTTATTCTCTACAAGTAGCTATAATGAACACTAATTTATTTTTATGAAATAATCATTCTCTCTCTCTATCTCTCTATCTCTTTAATTTTGTTCAAGTAGATTAGAGTAGTTACATATAATTTCTCAACCTTATCTCTTGCTATAAAAACACCAAAAAATTATAAAAGCACAAAAATACCAAAAACAAATAAAAGCAAATACGATTTTTCTAAATCAAACGTTCGCCTCCTTGTGTTCGACCCAGGACTCACCTAAGTTTCAGTTATAAATTTTATTTGATAAGCGGACTTTCGCTACTACGATGACAAAGTTTTCAAAACCATAATTTTTCTCACACAAAATCTCACCGATTAGTTCCACCTTACCACAAGTCCCTTTCGCATGGCTCCATCTGTTAACCTCTTGTATATTCTTGTGTTGCCTTCATTTCTCACCTAACATGATCCCATTTTATGTTTTATCAATCTATTCCCCAATATTAATGATATTTTAGTACTTAACTAAGGAGTTAACTAAGGTCCTATTTTAGGTTTGAGGCCTCACAATTGAGCCTCTTATCTACTTCCCTTTTGAATGTCAAATGACTTTCTCTTTAATACAACATGCCTTTGTCTTTGTTTAAATGTATAACAACACACTCCAAGCATCTTGTAATCAAATGTTAATTTTTGCATGCTCTCTAATTGGTCTTGGATCTCAACTCAATCTTTCTTAAGACTACTCTGGCTACGTGCTCTACACCAATATTTCTTAAGTTTTGTATCTTCATCTCTACAATTTGATTAATCCTGTAGCTACTTTATTACAAGCTAATTGAAGTTCTATAGGATTTTTATTGTACTTTTATTTATTATTCTTCTATATTGCAGTAGCAAATGCCTAGCTTGTTAAGTTCCCAACCTCCACCTCAAAAAAGGGAGACAAAATACTTTGGGTTTAAGATCTAGAGTGGGTGTGCTTACACTTAAGCTACCTGCCTATCACTTATAGCTTGGTTAATTAATTAGAACAATGTAGATAGATCAAGAAAATCCAAAGTTGGAAGACTTAGTAGTTTTTACTTAAAAGGGTTTTCCACCAAACATAGTTCTTTGTCGTTGTGGTATGTCCTTTTTCTTGTTCTTCTAGTTATAGCTTTTAATTTATTTAACTTTCCCTATAAAAATTAGTGCTACACTATTTGATAAGTACACTTTAGTGGATCATTATTTGTTCTAAGTACACTCTAATTAGTTATTCTTAGTTGTTAATTAATTAAGAGTTATATGGCAATTCACCTTAGTCTGCAAATAATTTTATGCATCAATTTTACACTTAATAACATATGATATGGTAACATAATTGATTTGATGGATGCAGGCTAGGTGGAAGAGTTCAGACATCCATTTTTGCATCTATAAGACGTCTTGAGATAAGGTCGGACGTCTAGAACCACCATCATGAACTCGCTGATGTCCACACTTTTTAAGACGTCTGGAGTGTTGATTAGACATCTAATGAAGATATTGCCAGGTAGATCTTACTGTTCCAACCACTCGTGATCTTCGCCAAGTGGTTGGAGTAGTTGGAGAACTTTTGGCTGAAGAAATTAGCAGGTGTTTTTATATAACAAGTGCAGCGGTCGCAGGATCGGGCCATCATCCCTTCCCCTGGCGGGGATCTTCTCCCTTGCCACCACCATACAACAGGTGTGCACCGTGAAACCCAACATACACAATGGCTTAGGTGTGCTGCACCTCTACTCCTCCCTTTCGCCGATCACGTATGTACGATGACAGAGTGCATACACCCACTGCCATCATCCTCTTCCCTTTCTTTTTCTTCTTCTACTTCTTCTTCAACCTCTTGCTGCCGCCCCTATCCCACACCATCACCTGCAACCCACCATCTACCGCGACCACCACCATCCCTCTCCTAAACACCAACCGCACCCTCTTCCTCTCAAATGCCAACACCCCCACCATCCCTCACCGCCAAAACCTCCCCCATCATCTTCCCCTTTGTCTTTTTTCTTCTCCTTCTTCAGATCACACCACCTGCGCATCAAGGGAAAGAACCCAAAGCTTCAAGGTTGCAGCCACCTCGATCGACCTCTGCCAACCTTCAACCTTGACTTGATAGCATGCCACAGCATCCCCGCAGAGCACTGAGCCAACGCGCAACGACGCGCGGCCTGCGCACATACCCACAGCAGCCTGTGTGGGCATCAACACCGTCAATCGTCGATGCTCCGGCCGGCCACCTCCGACGACCATCGGCCACGCCTTGGCCGCCATCTCGAAGCTCCTCCTTCGACGCACCTTCACCCACAGCAGCTCCTCCGATAAAGCTTCCCCATGCATTCACAAGGAGAGAGATGAAATCCCCTATTCTTCTCCTTATTAAAAATTACGATGACTGCCATTGCTGGATTCCTATTCATTTATTTTCTGATTTAATATATTACATCAAATTTGCATGAACATCCCCCTATTCTTGATAAATTACTTATGGTTGAGTATCTCATGAATTATATAGAGTATGTCACATTGATTACAGCGAACAAGGAATCTTTTATTAGAAATTAGTATTTACGTTGATTACCATTACCAAGATCATTATTTAATAGAATATTATATTGTGGCAATTTTGCATATAAACACCTACAGTTTTGATCAATTGCTTAGAATGAGTATTTATGAGGGTAACGAGTTGCACTAAAGAATAGGCGCACTCATTGAGATTCTTGAATAAACGAGTCACCACTCACTAGTCCACTAAGCTAATTCCTCCCTATGGAGATGACCTAAGTATTTTCATGGTTAGATTTTGAGTAATAAATATTTTGAAAAGTGATTTTCTACCACGCAACAAAATACAACAATGCTACATTTTATGTTATGAATTTTATCAAAAATGAGAATTGCTCTTTCAAATGACCTCGTTGCCGGGGAGGAAACACACCTATTAAGTTTTTTGAGGAATTTATATTATTTTATGATATTTCTGAAGCTTTTATGAATTACTGATCCTGGTTCTATTTGTGTGCAAAAACAGACGAACGAATGCAACGGGAGCGCACGATGGAGACAATATTTTTGGTGGACCTTGACGCCACCTAGAAGCAGTAACAGGAGCACGTGGGACTTGATTCCACGTGTGTGGAAGAAGGATCGGCGACCAGAGACATTTGTTTTTCTTTTAGATTGAGATTAGGCTAAATAGACATTAGTCATTTAATTTCTGTCTTGTGGACTCGTGTTGGGCATTTTTGGGAACATGTTCCCAGTACTTTTTATTGCTTATCACTCTTGTATGCGGGAGCGTCTTTTTGGGAGCGTGTTCCCATTATATTTAGATTATAGTTTTATTTGAATTGTTTGAACTGCACAATAGTTAGCTAAATTAAATTAGGTTTATTTGCTTATTAATTATCATAAAAGAAAAAATTTGAACTGCCTACTAGAAGCTGCATATCTATATGGCGACTATCTAGGAATGAATGAGCAGCATCTAGTTTATATTTCTGCATTGCAGACATCTTGCACGAAGAAAGCTGGAGGAAGGTACGTCTTCTCTTTGGCATCAAATACTTGCCATGCATCTACATTGGACTTAAATCCAGGACCACTAAAGTGTGTGAATCTAATTAATTCAGGGGTCACTTTAAGAAATTTGGACTGCTAAGAGGTTGGACCTTAAAATCACTGACTTTAATTGCATGCGAAAGGACTTTTTTATGGGATTTTAAAACACAAAATGCGTACGTGTGTTGCACACCTGAGACATTGTGCACATCACACATAAGGTCACTAGATAAATTTCTACCTCTCCTCTTTGCACCACAAGGGAAGTTAGTAGGAAATCAACAAGCCTATCCACCAAGTTACTTCTGTTCCTCATGCATTGGCTCTATTCGAGACTTCCATCCCTTGTGAGTAGGTTATAGGCACCAATGAAAGTCAGCCTAGGAAGTGTAATTCTTGCAAAACTTATTTGGCCACCAAGTAAATACTTAATTCTAAGACCTAGAATCTACTAAAAATAGATCCCACTGTATTTGCATTTATTTTGGCAGTGGGAGAACTCTCTAGGAAGCTTATGCTTTTATTCTGATTTCTTCTAAGTCCTAAGAGAGTTAAACCTGGCTTAATGGATCACCCTTACTCCTATCATTTAGATTATCAGAGTTAATACTTCCCATCTTTTAATTAGGATCCCATGCCCCTAGCATATCCATCCTTTGATGGGTACAATAATAATTCATGGGATCAATCATATTCCTATCCTGGGAGTACTAGCCCAATAACTCCCACTTTTGAGCAGAGCCTAGGAGCAGAATTTTCTAGTTTGCAAACACACAACCCTCCCACCCTTCATGATTTTTCTCATCAAGGTTGGACCGATACCCCTAGGCAACCAGAGCTTGAGACTGACTATCCTCCCCAATATGACAGTAGCCTCTCCTCTTTTATGATAGAAATGCAAAAACAACAAAAGAAATGGAGTCTATGGGAGAGATGTTGAGGAATAGTCAACAATTGAATAAGCAAATTCGTCAGCGTAGCTACTCTCTTACTATTGATTCTGATCCCTACCCATACAACCGTGATCATCAAAAAGATTCTGAGAAAACAACGGATAATAAGGATCCCATTTTGAGTAGCTATCACTTAGACCCTCCCCATGAGACATGGCCACTAGAGGAGAACTATCTTAATGATTATCCACCTGAGTTATATTGGAGTCAAAAGAAATGGAAGATGGTATCACTTGAGGACCTTGACCCCACTGACAATATTTTTCTTACCCCTGATAACCCTAGTCAAGGTCATATTGTTCATGCCACTTCCTCTATTAATCATCTGGTGGAACCCCATTCTACCCTTAGTGAGCCTAATCCCAGCCCTCCACTTAGGGAACCAACACCTACCATTCATCATTCTGAGGATTTACATGTGCCCAATGAAGGTGACCCTAAGGGAATGGAGGATGAATTAGATCAATTTTGGTCTCAGGGATACAAAGAGTCTATTTTAGAGGAAGATGATAACCCAATGGAGGAACCCAGACTTCAAGTTTGGAATGAATCTCAAGGGAATTATGTGTTATTTGAGGACTTACCCCACTAGGATATTAATGATTTGGTGGATTCCTCCCTACTTTTGATTTTGAAAATCATCCTCCGCAAAATCAGGAAGATAGGGAGTTGATGTTGGAGGAGGACGAACACAATAGTGAGAAGCCTAGGAGAGACTCTCAGGGACAATACACATCAATTGAGGATTTATGTCCCAAGGAGAATAAAGAATTAAGTGATATAGGCTTACTCCAAAACATTAAACCTAATCCTCCTTCAGAAATAATTGAGGATACTGAAGCAACTCCTCTCTTTACTGGTGAATCACATATACACCCCGACAAAAACTTAAGTGAACCAAAAGAATTCGGGGATGAAATTAGTGATAATGATTCAGTTGCTTCAACCCTGCCATCAAATAAATGTGATTTAGAGTCCATCATTGATTCACATATACTAGAAGGTGAAAATATGATTCTGATTCTTTAGGAAATCATTAATGATAGGCAGGGTGGCATGAATTTTTCTACAACAACTATTAGGGAGAATAAAATAGAATCTGAATTGTTGTTGGAGCTGAACTTGACATGGACTAAGCCCTCCTTGGACTTAATCATTACCTCCCAACACCACAAACAACCCTTACACTCCCTAACCGATCCTTGGCTTAGGTTTCTACTCACATACATTCTTTCTGGGGAGTATATCAGGCCAGTACATCTCCAAGTGAAATGGCGAGTGTGGATTGATGCTTGTACTTTTAGTCTTGCCATTCAAGGATTTGAAATAATTATGCATACATCTTTTAAAACCCTTCCTGCTTTAGAGGAACCTTATTATCCTCTACTCATGTTTCAAGAGGTCCCTTCTTTTATTACTCTTTTTCCTAGACCTCCCCAGGTGATGGGAACACCATCATGAGCCCTAACTAGCTCATTTTGACCCAGAAAAGAGAACAGAAGCTCCTACATAACCAATTGGAGGTTTTAACTCAATGAATAACCATTTTGAGAGAAAAGCAAGAAACAAGGGGTAAAACTATAATTTTACTATTGCAGTACAACAACAGGATTTCTCATGGGCTAAACACAGGTCAAATGGTCTTAACAAGATAAAAAGTGGGTTGGTTCAAACAGAAAAGGATTCATGTGAATTCTAGGAATTAAATGACTTCTTGTAACCCTAAAACAGACCTACTTGATTTGATAAGGTTTTGGTCAGAATAAAATTCGCCTAAACCCTTTAAAAATCAAGAAAAAATATTCTCTATGGTTTAGAACCTTCAATTTGTCCCTTAGAACCTATTTTGACCTACATTGGGGTCTCAGTTAAATGTTTGCCCTAAAATGGGTTTTTACATAAATTTCCCAGTCAAACATGGTCAAACCTAAAATCCAACTTCACCATTGTATTCCTTAGGTAAAAATTAGGTTTTTACCAAAATTTATACCTAAGGGGAATTCATCTTGACCTCCTTTGCAAATAGGTCTAGCCCAATTACATTTCTACCCTTACCTTTTAAAAACTTCTGCAAAATCCCCCCTATCTTTATTTTCATTCTTTGCAATTAGGTTCCTCTACCGTTATAGCGGAAGAATCCTACTCCAACAAGGTTTCGAAGGAAAGATCTCTCTGATTTCTCAGAGAATCCCCTTCAAAATTGAAAGGGAGATTCTTTGAGAAATCTCCTCCGGTTGAACATAATTCCAGGCTCGATTTGGTACCCAATCTCTCATGCGAATGCATGAGAGATTCGGGTCTCCTAATTTCCATCTTTGGTGAGGTTTCCGTGCTTGGAAGCTTGGCTTCCAAGCACAAAACCTTCCGTCCGGGCCTATAAAAGCACGACCTGATCACCCCACATCCTCTATGCTTGAAATTGGCTAGAGAATCCCTCACTTTCGTCTCTTCCCCCTCCGGCCAGTAACTCAGCAAGCTCCGACGACATCCTTCTCTTTCCCTCATTACTCTGTCACAGTACCAGTGGCAGGGTTCTCTTCCTTCTGTTCATCCGCGTCGCGCCATACCCGCCGACGCCTCTACAGCCCCTTCATCGTCGTCGTCCTCCCCCCACTGACTGCTTCGTCTCCGACGACGGCAATACAAGCTGACCGCCATCTCTACCTCCCCCTTCATCTCTCTATATCTAGCTAAGTCCTCTCTCTGTTCTAATCATTTTTCTCTCTTTATTTCTTCAAAAACATGCCTCGACGCACGCTACCACCATCACCTTCTTCATCTCCGGCCAGACCTCCAGCGAGGCATCCCCGCCGCTCCACACCTCCATCCGCCTCGCCAACCACCCCATAAGCATCGCAACACTTCACTCACCATGCCACACCCCCAGAACACCCCCCGAACACATCCACTCTCATGCACATAGGGTGCCCTAGGCACGCACACTCCAGCCACCCCATGCAACGTCGACCCTCGCACTACGTTCGCCGAGTCTCGGTGAAGCTGTCTGAGCATTCTGATGAGGCTGCAAGGATGTTTTCGTGGTTGACAGGTTTGGGGCCCACCGCCTTTGATGCACGCAAGCTACTAGCCTGCAAGCTCACCCCAAGTCTCTTCGCTTCAGGCTACGAGTCCCAGGGTGTGAGGACTCTCCTCGCACATAGCTCCAGATGAGCAATTGGATTCGATGACCCCAATAGCTGCTGCAATCAAGAAAGCCTCCTGTTGCGGACACACACGAAGGAAGGTGGGACGTTTAGTCCCACCTCGGAAGCTGTTGAGCGGGCACAGTGAAATAAAGTGAAAAAGTGAATAAGCCTCTTTACCTCCTGACCACGGGGTGAGGTCCCACTCACCTATCATTGCCTCATCCGTGACCCGATCCCTGTCGACCTGGCTTGACCCGTATACCCGAATTGCACTCCTCGCCCACCACCGCACACCAGTGGGCCTGGTCCCGGGCACGTACCCGACCCGATTACCTGAGAAGCGGCTTTGGGAGAGCGAGTGTAAGAGAGAAAGAGGAAGAGAGAGCGTGGGCACAGGTAGGGGTAGGTTTTGCTCTTGAAGGAAAAGAAGAAGAAGCCAAGGAAGAAGAGGGTAGAAGCTAGAGAAGCTAAGGGAGGAGAAGGCAAGAACTGAAGAGGAAGAAGCTGAAGGAGAAGGAGCTAAAGGCTGAAGGGCTGAAGAAAGAGAAAGAGAAGGAGAATGAACTGAAAGGCAAAAGAAAGAGAAGTCGCCAGAAGGAAAGAAAGAAGAACAAGAAGAAAGAGAAGGAGCCAAAGGCCAGAGAAGCTAAAGGTAGAAAAAAAAAAAGGCACAAGCACAAAAAGAATAGAGAAGAAAAGAAGAAGAAGGAAGAAAGCCAGCCAGAGACAGAGATCAGAGAAGAGAAAAGGAGAAGAGAAGCAGCACTGTAGTAGCTATATTTAAGATGTTTGATCCACAAAATCTGACGTCCATTTTTTTTTGTGCTCTTTATATACATTGATATCCATTGTTTACATTTACATTTTTGCATAGCAACTCTGATTTTCATTGCAAATTATATTCAATTTTCCAAAGTTGTGCTCTTCATTTTTAAACCCCAATTTTCTCCTTGTGTTCGACCTAGGACTTAAAACTTCGAGTAATAAAATCTATTTGTTTTCGAGCGATTTCAACTATACTACAACGCATCGATTTTAAAACCTGATCTCGCCCGTTAAACACCAGGTAGCCTACGAGGCTCTTTGTTTTCATGTCATTTGGCGAGCATTTAGAATAACGCTGCATCATCAACTTGCCAACATCCATGGCTACTTGTTCTCTATGCCCGTGATTTTACACATTTTTTTAGGGCCTAGTTAGTTCTATTGGGAACCAAACTTACAGGTTCCCTATAAGTCTGGCTGCCAACAGAAAATGCAACACTTGTTGGGAGGCAACCCAACGTCCAAAATAACTCCTTCATCAGGTGATTTCCTTCCTTTCTCCCCCTATTTTAATTTTACAATGAGAACATTGTAGGATTTAGGAATGGGGGGTGCTTTTGCATTTTTAGGAAGTATTCATGCATTTTGGTTAGGTGCATTAAAAAACTATCTTTTATTTTTTTAAGCTGAATTGGTTAGCCCTAGCAACACATCTTTATTAAGGAGGTGGCATTGAAGATTTTCTTCTTAAATTCTTTCTAAGCTTCGAATCCAGTACA
Source organism: Thalassia testudinum (assembly GCA_037157565.1). NCBI lineage: Eukaryota > Viridiplantae > Streptophyta > Magnoliopsida > Alismatales > Hydrocharitaceae > Thalassia > Thalassia testudinum. The sequence goes on from JAZHRO010000080.1 coordinate 6,211,096, forward strand.
GTTACTTCACTTGCATGTAGACTAGGTAATGGATCTTTGTAGAAAACCAATAAGCATTTTTAGTCTGTTGAATCCTTGGATAGTTTGAAGGGAGTCAGGCATACTATCTTCTATTAAAGCCACCTAATATTTGTGAGGAGAAAGTTGAGAGACTACTGGTGCGCTAAGTCTAGTGCAAGGACTATTAAGTTATGGATAATTAGATGTTGATACCTCAGAGTTAGGCATAGTTTTTCACTCTCTGTTCCTACGTGCGAATATTGTGTGAAGTCTTGAGAGTCACCAAATAAGACAGATACACAGAGATTGAGTCTAATAAAACTATGACTATGGTGCATGATTACGACCATCCTTCATAGAGTACTCAGGTGAAGGAGGGTAGTAGTGCAAAAGGTCAGAAATACGTTTGTCCTATCCATTCCTTCCCGGTGCCAAGAGTAGGCACTTCTACCAAATAAGCCACACAATATCCTCTTGACCATCATCATCCCTAATAATGCCTCATAAATAAAAGTCTGCTTCATGTTGTGTTGGAGTTATAAAAAAAAACAAAGAGAGAGAGAGAAAGAAGAAGAAAAGAAATATATAGAAATACAAAGAAAAAAAGAAAAATATATATATGCACAAAAAAATTTTAAAAATAGAAAAAAAGAGAAAAAAATGTTCTGGTTATAGCTATCTTAGGTGTCAACTTTATCAGGTGTTTATATCATTGAGGCAACAAAAACACCCATTGCGATCCACCAAATATGACCCATACCTACTTTTCAGTATTTCTGATAGCCTGAATACTGGCTGAGGACTTCTAACCTAGTTGTAGGGTTATTAAGACTTTGATTGAAGTGTGAATGCCATGTGAAGCCACCAAACACTGAGTATATTTACAAAATCTGGTAAAATATGTGACCTCAGAAAAGAAAGAAGAAAAAGAAAAAGAAAAGAGAGTGAGTGAGTGCAAAGGAACGCAAAGAGATCATATTTTTTAGCCTCTCTCTCGAGTGACTCGTTTGATAGTCTAGAGATTTAGAGTTTATAGTACTACACTACATGTAACTCCAAATGAGTATAAGCCACCAAATATAAATCCATTTGACTCTGTATCTCCTACCTAAGCCAGAATGCCAGGGTTAATTTACATATTATTTTCTACTTTATCCCCGAGGGAAGAAATTGCCTATCCTAATAGAATTTTTATTAAGGGTAAAGCACAAGCTTTAGATGCAAGATGGCTTTTCATTTGGATCCGTTACGTAGGTTACTATCACTTCACTTTTGTCTGGATCTCTAACTTTTTGGAATAAGAAAAGCAGAAGTCTTTGGTCGCTTCCATCATCTTTCATTTTCGGTAGGGATTAGAAAATCTTAGGCATGGGGGCATTTGATAAGTCCACTTTAGTGGATCATTATTCTGTCTAAGTACTTTCTAATTAGTTATTCTTTATTGTTAATTAATTAAGAGTTATATGGCAATTCACCTTAGTCTGCATATAATTTTATGCATCAATTTTACACTTAATAACATATGATATGGTAACATAATTGATTTGATGGATGCAGGCTAGGTGGAAGAGTTCAGACGTCCATTTTTGCATCTATAAGATGTCTAGAGATAAGGTCGGATGTCTGGGAACCACCATAATGAACTCGCTGATGTCCACACTTTTTAAGACGTCTAGAGTGTTGATCAAACGTATGATGAAGAAATTGCCAGGTGGATCTTACTATTCCAACCACTCGTGATCTTCGCCGAGTGGCTGGAGTGGTTGGAGAACTTTCAGTAGAAGAAATCAGTGGGTGTTTTTATATAAGAAGTGCAGCAGTCGTAGGATCGGGCCATCATCCCTTCCCCTGGCAGGGATCTTCTCCCTTGCCACCACCGTGCAGTAGGCCTGCACCGTGAAACCTAACGTACACCATGGCTTAGGCATGCTGCACCTCTACTCCTCCCTTTCTCCGATCACGTATGCATGGTGACAAAGTGCATAGACCCACTGCCATCGTGCTCTTCCCTTTCCTTTTCTTCTTCTTCTACTTCTTCAACCTCTTGCCACTGCCCCTATCCCATGCCCACACCACCACTTGCAGCCCTCCCCTAAACACCAACCGCACCCTCTTCCTCTCAAACGCCAACACCCCGACCATCCCTCATCGCCAAAACCTCCCCTGTCATCTTCCCCTTCGTCTTCTTTCTTCTCCTTCTGCAAACTGCACCACCTGTGCATCAAGCGAAAGAACCCAAAGCTTCAAGGTTGCAGCCACCTCAACATACCTCTGCCAACCTTCAACCCCGACTTGATAGTGTGCCACAGCATCCCCGAAGAGCACCGAGCCCATGCGCAGCCACGCGTAGCCCGCGCACGAAGCCACAGCAGCCCACGTGGACTTCAACGCTGTCGACCTCCGGTGCTCTGGCTGGCCACCTCTGGCGACCGTCGGCCACGCCTTCATCACCATCTCGAAGCTCCTCCTCCGACACACCTTCATCCGCAGCAACTCCTCCGACAATGCTTCCCCAACATGCACGAAAGAGAGACAAAATCCCCTATTCTTCTCCTTATTAAAAATTACGGTGAATGCCATTGCTGGATTCTATTCATTTATTTTCTAATTTAATATATTACATCAAATTTGCATGAACACCCCCTATTCTCGATAAATTACTTATGGTTGAGTATATCATGAATTATATAGAGTATGTCACATTGATTACAGCGAACAAGGAATCTTTTATTGGAAATTAGTATTTTCGTTGATTACCATTACCAAGATCATTATTTAATATAATATTATATTATGGTAATTTTGCATATAAACACCTATAGTCTTGATCAATTGCTTAGAATGAGCATTTATGAGGGCAACGAGTTGCACTAAAGAATAGGCACACTCATTGAGATTCCCGAATAAACAAGTCACCACTCACTAGTCCAATAGGCTAATTCCTCCCTATGGAGATGACCTAACTATTTTCATGGTTAGATTTTGAGTAATAAATATTTTTAAAAGTGATTTTCTACCACGCAACTAAATACAACGACACTACATTTTATGTTACAAATTTTATCAGAAACGAGAATCACTCTTTCACTATTCACCCCTTGTCCCCCCTTCTTCTACTGTAGCATGTGATCCTCAAGTTCCTTTCAGCACCCTCAGCCTACCCATCTCTCCCATCAACAAAGTCACGAACCTACTATTCCCATCACCTATAACAACATCACCAATTACCCTAAGACCTAAGGATTTTGCTACATGCACTCCTACTTCCAATGATAAGCGAGGCATCATTCAAGTTGCAGATGGAACACTCTTTATTGGTTGTAATCCAATTCTCAAAGTACTACCACACTGCCAACTACATCGATGGGGAACTAATGTAAAACCTCCCTAAGAGAGGACACCCTATCCATCGCCCTTTTTCAAAACTACCCTAGTAGGCTCATCTACCTAGGGGAAACCTCTTGAAGGATAAGGTCTAAGACCTCCCACACTTACTCCATCAAAACTTCAATGTAACTGCATAAATCCCATTTAACTTAATAAGGGTAGATTATAGTGGCACCATGCATCACCTCAATGTCGATTCAACCACACCCATAATACATAACTGATGTTAACACATTTTTGTAGGATAAAATGCCTATTTATGCATGTTCCTAGGTAGTTAGATGTACATAGCATTGTAAATATTGTATAATAGTGTCATCATGCATTTAGACGGGATTATATAATTTGTACATTAATTTTCTATTTTAATGTCTAAGGAACAGGGTGATATAAATCAAAGCCTCGGATGATGAATCCAACCATATGGATAGACTCAGAGCAATGATCGCAATCCAACGATGCAAGAATCAGCTCAATCGGAGCTCTGTAGCACCTGATACAAAGAGAAGAAGATGGACAACCACGAGGGCACCACATGGCACCATCATAGCTGCCCACGTTGCCTGCCTCCTCTCCTCTCATGAAGCAGCCTTCAATCTCAGCTGTTGGATCTTCATCCAACAAGTGTGAGTGCACAAGCATCAATTCATCCTCGCAACCATCCACGTGCGTAGCACAGTGGACGAGATTCCTATCCAAAGTGCAAGGAGTGGGGTCGAGTCATGCTCAACGGATTAAATCCATGGAGAAGAGCTGAGGCAAAATTCGACAATTGGATGTAGATTGAATGATGCTGAAGGCGGCAACGTAGCACAACGGATGACGTCCATGCTGCACGTGCGAGATGACACGCGATCTAACACACTCCAGCGCGTGTTGGCACGTGATCCTAACCATAGGATTTGGATCGGACGGTTGGTATCCACTGTTTCACATCACTCACAGGAGGTACGCATAGAGTGTGCGATCAAGACCCTTTCTAAATTGTTGGATCGACGATCAATGCCCAGCATTGCTCCACATGGCACGACCTTGTTGAAGGTGCACTGAGCGTGCGATTAAGGTGAGATCTGAGACATTCGATGGAGACCGGATGTCCCTGCTTTCTCCAAGCTATGTAGCATAGTTGGAGGGCTTAAAATGACCAATTTCCTCATTTTTCCACTATATATAAAGGGCCCTAGACCCCCTTCCACTTCATCCCTTCCTACTTCTACTCTAGAGCTCAAGAATCCTTCTTGAGTGAGTCCCAAGCCCTGGGATGCTCCACTAGAGTAATTAAAATAATTTTTCCACCTTCTCAACCCCCGCTCGTGGAGTACCCACCGGGCGTCCTCTCACCACCCTTCCAGGAAGCGGATCCTACTTTGACATTGCCCTGCTTCATCTCCAATTCGTCAAGCTCAATTCTTCTTCCTCCAAGTCCGTCCTCATTCTTCCGGTCACCGTCCAAGCGGCTCGTCCTCCAAGCAACCGTCGACAAGGATAAATTCTCTCCCCTCTCATTTTACTGCTTTCTAGAGTAGTTTTTATCTTCTGCAATTAGTGTAATGAACATTGGCTTAGTTTGATAAAATAGTTGTTCTCTCTCTCTCTCACTAATATTCTGCAAGTAGAGTTAGATAGAAATTATTCTGACCTGATTTCTGCCTCATAAAACATAGAAAAAGTTAGAAAACCACAAAATACCAAAAACAAATAAAGTAAACACGAATTTCCCACGTAATCAAATGTTCGTCTCCTTGTGTTCGACCCGGGACTCACATAAGTTTCGATTATTTTATTTGATAAACGAATTTTCACGACTACAATGACCAAGTTTTCTAAACTCTGATTTTTCTTGCATAAAATCTCATTAATTATTTTGACGCCATTGCCGGGGAGGCAACAGATTTTTATTCTTCTGTGTTCCTCGCCTTACGCATTTTTCTAACCTCTCTTTTTTGTGATTTACTATCTTGCAGGAACCCGATCTAGGAAACCAGAGGGCAGTAGATCGGAGTAAAGTGCAGGTTTGCAAAATCTGTAAGTCCACCCCCACTTTCGCACCCTCTAGTTTCATTTCATCACATAAATAACTCAAATCTAAATGGATTTAGGTGCTCACATCAACCCTAAGTTACATTATGTTTGTGTCACTTCACCCACTCCACCTACCCACCCACATATATAAAAAAAATACAAAAATTTTTTCTTGTCTCTGATTGTGGGACATAACTAAGCATACACACATTTAACACCTACAAACCCTAAGGCACACTATCACCATGACTCTACCACTTAACCGGAATCGAATCTGTGGATCTAGTACATGTTAACTCAGTACACATAAGTGAGTAGAAATCTCATTAGGCTAAGCATTTTGTGTGCCTTAACTCGTGGTGCGAAAAGGCCAATTGATTGATTTGTTTGGGCTGCATCACTTAATATAAAACTGATTCATTAAGTAGCAGCCCCTTAGGACTCAATTGTTAGGGATGAACAAGGCACTCCACATTATTTCTTGATTTTAAAGAAATATACATACATCTATGCTTTCAAAACTTGGAGTGTTCCACTGAACCTGATTAAACAAACCTAACAAGTGAACCTTAAAAGCTACTAAACAAGGTTGAACCTTAAAAGACAAATCAATAACCTTGTTTGAAACTCTGGTTGTGCATGCACACACAAATCAATCAATTTTTAATGGCACAACCCATTAAAGGGCCCATCACATCTCCGAACACATTCAAACTGAAACCTAATTAAAATCGAGTAGACGTTGACCTTAAGGATTGACTCGTTCTTCAAGGCCTAGACCGAGATTATTTTTTATTAATCTTCTTCTATCAATTCATCTGATGTCTAGCTAGGGGAGTACCGTCAAACGACAATAGTTGGGGGCTATCAAACGAACTCGAGGTGTAAGCCAAAGGAAGAACCTTCTCCCTAATTCCTCCATCTAACTAGTTGGATTTACCGAATAGAAGTAGATCAAATCATCTATAATCTCAAGACAGGCTTTGGGAGCTGTAGGTCTTTAGGCTACCTACTTAAGGACCAGTGTTGATACGCTTTCATTGAGTTTTAAGAAGTGTGCGTTGTAGTACAATCAACAAAAATGCAACAGCATTTAAATTTATAGAGTGCTCAAAAATAAGAAATTGAGCCAAGGTCGTTCTCAAGGAGCAAATGTGGAATTCACACACTAATCACAATTAGAAATAATGAGCACAATAATTTTTTTTTGAAAGAGTGAGGAGTGTCACCGTTAACGATGGTAGACCGGGAGCATTTTATTCAGATAAAAAATCAATCAGGAAAAAATTACAAGGAAATATTCCCACACCCCACTATAATATTTACAAGGAGACTCTCCACGCTCCCACTAACTCCCAACATTCATTGACAATGCTCCTCACATTTATTGATGTCCCACAAAATAACTTCTTATTACGAGCGCACCAAATGCAACATAAGGCTCAGCCATCAATGGACGTGGCTTGGAAGAATTTCTGAAACATGTCCATAAGTCTTCCCAAGAGGTAAAGCTTCATCGAAGATGGCCCTCCATATTTGATCTATTACCAGGAAAGTAGAAAAACTGTGTAAGGCACTGTCAGTGGGGAAGTTGCAAAGAGGGCAATTTTGGGATGGTACACCCAATCTTGTGTGCCTTAGATCACCTGTGATGAGTCCATTTCTTCTACTCAACCAAAGAAATATTTTTATTTTCAGAGGTATTTTTAGATGCCACACCATTGCACAATCCTTGTCTATCAGTGATGGGATGGAAGATTCTCTACCAATCAGTCAATTGTAGGCCTTAGAAGGAGTGAACGGTCCATGAGTCCATGCAAATTTGTCAAAGCCTCCCATTGGTTCAAAGGTTTCCAGCTCTCTCCTTAGCTACTCCAATTCCTCTTCCAGTCTGCCCCGTTATCTTGCTGCATGATTCAGCAAGTCCCATCTGTTGTGCAGCAAATCCCAGCAGTCCTTCACTACTATTGATTTATCTGCTGCAGCATTGTAAATGCGAGGAAATTTGAAATTTAGGGGTCCCAGGCTAGAGAACTCATCGTGCCAAAAGGAGAAGTGTTGGCCATCACCAAGTTCAGTGCAAAGTGTTGCCAATTCTCACGCATGGCAGCCCATACTGATTTCCAGAATGGGGACGGTCTGCAAGGGGTAGTAGTGCATCTAGTTACATGAGATCAGTCGTGTACATCTTTAATGATCATAAACCAAGTCCTGTCAACATCTTCAAGGAGCTTGATAGCCCACTTCAGCAGTAAGGAGTCGTTGAACTCCTTCAGTGAACGAATGCCAAGACCACCACATTTTTTGGGAACACACAACTGCTACCATTTCAAGGGGTGGAGAAATCTGCCCTCAGATTTTTCCCCTTTCCAAAAGAATCGCTTGCACAGCTTGACTAGTCTTTTTTTGGAGCTTTGAAAACTAAGAAGAAGACCAGAATAGAAGTGATGATCGAGTTCAAAAGGATAAGCCATCCTCCTTTGGACAAGTATCGACTACTCCAACTTTCAAGCTTGGCAGCTACTTTCTCAAACAAGGGATTCCAAGTAGACTTCTTAAGTTTAGTGTCACGCAGGGACAGGCCTAGATACCTGATAGGAAGATTCATGATGGGTGTGTGCAAACTAATAGCAAGTGACTCCCGCTCTTGATTGTTTAGCCCAAAACATATGAGTGATGATTTTTGACAGTTTAGCTTCAAACCGAAGATGTCACTGAACATGGAAACCATTGTGTATAGGACCTTTGCTTCATTTCTTCCCCCTTCCACAAAAAATACGGTGTCATCCACGTATTGTAAAATGGGCGCCAGATTTCTACAGTTAGATAGTGAGTAACCTTTCACCAAACCTGCCGCTGAGAGTTTGCAAGCAAAGCAAGCTGAAGTATCCGCTGCGAGATTGAAAATAAGTGGGCCTAAGGGGCAGCCATACCAAACACCAAGCTGTGGTTGGATCCACTCTCCACATGGTCTACCATTAATTAGAGGGGAGAAGGATGAGGTAGCTATGCACCTTTTCATCCATTGAATCCATTTTGGAGGGAAGCCCCTTCTTTCCATGATCTCCCATAAACATGGCTAGGATACCGAATCAAAAGCCCTTGAGAAGTCAACCTTCCACATGAAGGCTTTGCATTTTCGCCTACGCCATCCACAGACCATCTATTACGCTACTATAAAAGACTCTTGCAGTGAATGGTTGGGGTGGAATGTTGATTGAACCAGATTTATAAGGTGTGCCAGAACACCTCTTAGTCTGATTGCCAAGACTTTGCTAATTATCAAATAAATAGATTTTGTTAACGCTATCGGTGTAAATTTTTGCAAACTCTTTGCTCCTTGTTTCTTTGGAAGTAGAAAAAGGTAGGATTTATTTAATCTTTCGAAGCCTGAGTTACCTTCTTGAAACTCTTTTATGACTTCCATCGCATCTAATTTCACCACCGACCAAAACTCCTTGTAGAATAAGACTTGGAATCCATCAGGGCCTGGGGAGCCTGATTGCACCTCAAAAATACACCTTCAATAGTGCCTTCTTGTGCTATTTCCTAGCATTACCAATGCATATTAGGGTTCTATAAATGCATTTGTAAAAATACATGCATGCATGCATTTAATTGAGAGGAGAGGAGAATAAATAAAATGGCCTTGCGATTACTTTTTTTCCTCATGTGCTGCCTCACAAATTTCCATCTTCATTTTTTATTTCTTTTTAATTTTTTATTTTTGACTTTTTCTTCCCGTGGCTACATGCACCTTCTTCTTCTCCTCGCGCCATGCTTCCCTGCAGCAGCCCTCTCCCTGCCAGCCGCAGCAGCCCACTCCCTGACACTCCATGCGTAAGCCATGCACAGCCAGAGCATGGCTGTGCATGGCTTTCTTCTTCTATAAAAAGGCCACGACTTCTCCTTCAAAATCGGCCTAGTCCCCAGCCAAAGAACGCAGCAGCACCACCTTCTCCTTCCAGGCCACCACCCTCTCCTCCCTCTCCCTCCATACACCGACCCTCCTCCTCCGAGGAGACACCCGACAGGCAGGAGCCCTCACTGTGGTACACACCACCACAGTGAGACCACCACCGCCTAGCTCACCATAGAGCCGGTGGGCATGGTGGCACTTCCCTGATTTCTTCATTTCCAGCCATTCCAGCCATTGGAGTGGCAGCTTCAAGCTTGAAGCTCAAAGCTTCGCACGCCCTACAGCAGCAGCACGCAGCAGTCACCCAGCCTCTTTCCGTGCAAGCCTGCAGGCAGCCTTCGCCCTCTGCACGGGCCTACAGGCCTTTCCACCTCCCGCTTCTTCGCTCTGTCGCACTCTCTCTTCCGCCCGCAGCCGGCCACCACGCGTCACTACAGCAGCTGGCCAACCCTCACCACGCACCCCAGCAGTGCCCGTGTCGCCCTCGCCCTCCACTGCGCACGCCAGCAGCCTTCTTCGCATGCTCTGTCGCAACCATCCGCCTGCAAACAACTAGCCAAAGCCACTCTGCCGCGCGCGTCGAGCCATCTGCACTCACACAACCTCTCGTACCTGGTCGCCCGACGCGGCCTTCCACTGTAGCCACTATTCACGTGAGTCTGCGTAACACAGTGGCTACAGTGGGGTGACCGGTGAGCTTCTCACTTAACCGGTCACCCGGCATGCCGCTATCGCCAATCGCCCGCGCGCGTTTCTCGCCCTGCGTCGCCCGCACATGCCCGCGCGTCTGCGTCGCCCGCACCGTCTGCATCGGGCGCTCCCTTCGCCCGTGCCTGCAAGCGGCCATTCCAACCACTCCGCACAACGCTGGGCGCTGAGTCCTCTCCGCGCCAACTCTCCTGCATGCGCGCTCCTCTCTACACGAATACGCGCCTGCGCGTGCGCGCATGGATCAAACATCGACCCTGAAGCCCAGATGCCTTAATAGCGCCCTCGCCTCCAGCAGCGCGGTTGCTCTCTCTCCCTCTCTCTCTCTCTCTCTCTCACTCTCTCTCACAACACTCTCTTCACCGACACTCACACACATACACTCACACTTCCACACACACACACACCTATACACTATTATATACATATATATATATATACATATATATATTGATATATATACATATATAAATATATTTATATATATATATATACTTATATCTATACATATAGTAGTACCTATATACTTATGGATTAGTATACATACATACATACACACACACACACACACACATATATATATATATATATTTATACATATATCTATACATATATTAGTACTTATATAAATATGTATTAGTCTATATACATACACACACATATATATATATACATCTATATACTTATATATATATACATATATATACATATACTTATACATACATATAGATACATATACTTATACATACATATATGTATATATATACACATATATACACACCTACTTATATATACTTCTATATATACATATATTACTATATACATATACATACATATATATTTACATCTATATAGTTATATATACATACTTATACAAATATAGATACATATATATATATATACATATATCTATCTACACATATACTTATATATATATATATATATATATATATATATATATATATATACACACATACATATATACATATATAACTACATATATATACCTATATATTTATAACCACATATATATATATAGATATATTTACACACATATATATATATTTTCACATTATTTACCATACGTGGTATCGCGGGAATATCTACACCAGTTGCTAATATTCCCCGATACACGCGTACAAAAAGCGTGTTCGCATTCATCTTCCACCATCCATCCCACACCTTACACGCGGCACTTCGTCCTGTCGGTTGCGTCTTTCTAGACGATGATCGACTCGACACTGTGCTACACTCCATCTCCGCCTCCACCCCCACCCCTTTATATACATAATATATACCTATATATATATACTGTATTTACTTTATTTCTGTTTTGCTTTCCTGTTAGTAAAAAGATAAAAAAATATATAAAAGAGAAAAGATAATCTTTGACTTGCAGGTACTCTATCTTGCGAATAGCAAGACCCATTTTGGAACCCTATTTTGGCTCCAAGCCAAGAACCCAATTTTGAGGGTGTGCCTCAAGGACAAAGATTACCAGAAAAAAAATCTAAATAGAAAAACACCAAAAACACAATAAACGAATGGAAGAGACTCGTTGTAGGAAAGGCGTAGAAACTTAACTTGTAACCCCACTTCCCTGAGTTTGACCCTAGGCCTAAAAGTGACCAAGATAAAATCAAGTAGACCAGGTAAAAAAATTTTGTAAAGAGATGGTTAGGTCCAATTTAGGTTAACCACTATACACACTTCAATGATAAAATCATCATATTAACAACCTATTCGGGTCCGACACCGCAACTTTTCTGGCGCCGTTGCCAGGGAACTAAGCCTTCAAGTAAGTTTTTACCCCATTCCTATAATTTTTTCTCTTCTCACACCCTTCTCTTCACGGGTGTCTCTGTTTTTTTGGTGTGCAGGTAAATCCGTTGCAAGGAGAAGGCAGGCAGAAAGAGACGTGGGTAGATCCAAGGCGGGAACGAGAGCGTGAAGATGCCAACACAGCACTGAAGCTCCGCACATGTTACTGCACAAGTAGGTTCTTTTCTTAGCAACTTAGGTTAACTTGTCACCCTAAAAAAAAAAAACTAAAAAAAAAAAACTAGAAAAACTTCTTGGGATCTCTTGGGGCAAGTGGATTAAAATTCACTTGTTTGATTGATTGTCTTTACTCCCACCGCCCCAGGATTTCCTGCCCTACTTCGCATAGTGAAAATCCAAGAATCTTGATTCTTGAATTTTTCTCCATGTGAAGTATTCTTTGAGGCAAATCAAAAGATTGATTGCACCCCTCTTTGCCTCATTTACCTGCAAATTCGGGATCACATTTTTGGTGGGGAGACTTGGAATTGAGTTGATTCCAACCCCACCACGACTTTTCAACTTGCCTCAGATTCGATCCCGAGTATTTCAACCCCAACAATTTGATTCTCTTTATCTTTTGGTTAAGCCTTGTGTGGAAATCTTTCTGGTGATTGGGAGCGCTTGAATTGAAGTGCTTTAGCTCCCTTTCACATAAACTCTAAAACTAATTCGTGCATCCACACATAGGATCTCCATTTAGGGTAGCCCATTGCATTTTAGCATGCATTAACTAACTGATATTGAAGAAGGGTTTGTTGAGCTTTGAAGAAAACCTGTATTCTCTCAAAAACCCAAAGATTGGTTGAATTGGTAATTCAGCAAAATCCTAAAATTCATACTACTTAAGGCTGAACTCTAAAAACCATTCACCAATAAAAACTTCAATTCGGGGAGATTTCCCCGTTGCATGCTTGTTCTACACACTCTGAAAATCAATCACTTGGGCATTACCCGTAAACAACGCCCTTCACATTCCAAAAGCACTTGACCCTAAGCCTCTAACTAAAACTGGTAGTAACTTGACCCTTACTAAGGATTGGAGGTCTAACTACCTGCGTGTAGCGTCTACGTGCTGGTGAGAGTTCCCGCGTGCTATTGGGTGTCTAAGACTGGGGAAAACGGCCTTTAAATCTGGCCCGGTGGTTCCGCGGTGCTCGCATTCGGTTCCGTAGTTCGTGATAGTAGGTAACTTAGATCTTTAGGTCTAAGGGCACACTGTAGAGGTTAGGAATTTGACTGTATTGATTTGTAATCAAGTGTACCTTTGCAGCATCATTTCTCTCATCTCTTTTCCCTTCTCATCTCCCCAACTCTTCCTACGGTAGTGCATGTTTAGGAGGAGGTCACAAAACCTTGAACTGTTTGAATTGACTGATAAATTTAGAAAAGAAGACGAAACATCCTCCTCCTTCACAAACATGGTTGCACGCCCACCCCCAAATCCCGAGGGAGGAAACCACCCTTAGAACCCACCAGGTGGTGGAGCCTTAGATCCCATAACCCGCCTCCAAGCCCAAATGGAAATGTATAATGAGCAAATCGAAGCCATTCGGGAAACATTGGAGGAAATGCAGAACCCTCCCGAATGGGAGGAGCCTAGGTCTCTTAGCTCTTATCGGAATCCTGCTGCTACAGAGACCATAGGACAAATTTGGGTCCCCATGGGCGGGGACGACTTTGAATTGAAACCGAACATAATTGGCCTAATAAATTTTCACTTCCATGGTCTTGCAAGTGAAGATCCTTTTCTCCACTTGGAAGACCTAACCTGACTGGCTGAAATGGTTAAACCAAGAAATGTCGGGTTACCTATAGTCCTCATGAAAATGTTCCTATTTTCATTGCGGGATAAAGCGTCGCAGTGGCTACGCACCCTTGGGAGAACCATCCACTCTTGGGAAGAGATGCGAATAGCGTTTCTCAAGAAGTTCTTCCCAATCAGGCGAACTAATGCGCTTCGTCGTGCTATCACCTCTTTTATGCAACAAAATGGCAAACAATTTCATGAGGCATGGGAGAGGTATAACGACCTCCTCAAGAAGTGTTCGCACCACGGTCTGCCCAAGTGGCATATAGCCTAGATTTTCTACTATGGGCTAAATGAGACTTTGAAGTAGATTGCAGACGCTTCCTGCGGAAGGAACTTTATGAATAAAGACGAGAATGGAGCATTTGAATTGTTTGAAAATATGAGTGAAAACTCGATGAACAATGCTTCCATTGTCGCCTTTAATCGTACCAGCCAGCCCCGAAATGTCCACGAAGTTGACACGAGACCCTCCCATTCATCCACTGATCTAAGCCTTATTGCACAAAAACTGGATGAAGTCTCCGTCGTGCATAAGAAGCTGGACGAGCTTCTGGCCAACCTTTCCCGATCTATGGCAAACACCCCTACTTCACCACTTCGTCACAATCCCACTTCTTCCAACACCAGCTTATCCCGAGAAACCCCGTAAGACCTTCCTTACCGAGTGTCGCGCCAAGCGACTCGGTAAGTCATGTGGAACTGGCTTCTGCGAGCCAGTATTTCGACACGGAGGATCAAGCCTCCGTGTGCTCGGAAGCGTACTTACATGCGGACGCGTCTTCTGGCATAGAAGACGCTTACTCCCTGGGGAATAACCGATTCTCTGCCACGTATAACCCAGGGTGGCGCAATCATCCGAACTTCGCATGGTCCAACAACCCGCAGCACCAAAACCACGCAGGTGGACCAATGCGACCGTCTGCACTCGTCATCCCAAGGGCCCAGTCTAATCCTATGGCAAATCCGCCATCAGGCCCTTGCGTACCACAAACCGAACATGCATCAAGTCCTCTTGACAAATTGATGCGAATGATGATGGAAATGTCAAAGCACCATGAAGAGAACATGACCTCTCTTCAGCACCAATTGGCACAGTAGAATGCTAAGATCAGTCAACTACGCATGGCGACTCGATCTCAGGGCACTCTTCCTGCCCAACCTGTTCCAAACCCGCGAAACTTCGTACCCTATGGTCCTCAACCATAGGTATGACCTTCTCAGGGGCAGGTTAATCAAATTCTGCAAGCTCCAAGCATTCCACCGGGATTTCAGGCTAATCCTGCTGCAGCATCGCACTCTTATGTCCCCATTGCAAACCCTCCTCCGCCGTATGATCCCACTAGACCTGCATCGTCCAATGCTATCACTACGAGGAGCGATAAGCAGACCGTCGATCCGCCTCGACCTGATCTTGGCCCGTCTTCTTCTTCATCGCCCTCTCATTTGGGATGCGCACCGCATACACGAGAGGATGATACACCCAAATTGTTGCCAGAATTAGTCCCATTCCCCGAGGCCCTACTGAGGGAGCCAAAAGGCAAAAAGAAAGATACGCAGGCCTTTGATAACCTGCGTAATTTGTTCAGCGATGTAGAAACCAAGGTACCCCTGCTTGAGGCTATCGACCACATACCTACTGTCGCCCGATTTTTCAAAGACTACACAACACCCAGGCGACAGTCAAAGAAAACTAAAAATCTGATGGTTCTCTCGCCTCATGCGAGTTGTGCTATACTGTCAAACCTACCACCGAAGCAGAAAGATCCGGGCACACCACTGATTTCCTGTAGCATCCAAGGATGCAATTTTAACCGTGCCATGCTTGATCTAGGATCTTCCGTAAATCTTATACCTACCATCATGCTCGAAAAATTTTCTTTGGGAAATCTGAAACCCATCCCTGTCACGTTACAGTTGGCAGATCATTCTGTCAAAATCTCGAAGGGTGTGGTGGAAGACTTGGTGGTTAGGGTCAACAGTCTCTGTTTTCCTGTTGACTTTCTCATTTTAGATATGGAAGTTCCTAGCTCACTTTCTGGTTGTCCGATCATCCTTGGTCGACCTTTCTTGGCCACAGCCCGCGTCCATATCGATTGCGAGTTGGGCTGTATCGAGATTGCCGTTGGATCTAAAAAGATCAAGCTTAACATCTTCAAGGCAGCCAAGAACTTTGATTGCGAATGCATCGAGGATGACACGTCTGACGAGGACATGGCCATCAGCACGTGTATCGGACTAATTGGGACCTATTCGGACTGCTGCGGATTACCTATAAACACTAATGATTGCCTGACCAACACATATTGTGACGTTCCCTCATCCCACCCTTGTCCCGTACCTTCTCCTGACCGAACTTCTGACGAGGTTTTCTCCGCTTCCCATACCTCGTGGTCTGAGTCATATCCGGGCTACTCACCGCCAGTCCACACTCCTAAAGACTGGATTGCCCTTTCTTTCCTGCCAAATCAGGCGGAGTTGCATCTCCACACTAGGACCTTAAGCCCATATAGTTCTCACTGGGGCTATACCTTTTTGGATCCATCTATCCAAGAAGCCCCTCTTCTTGGCCAATCTGAGGGCCAATACCTTCCTCCTGACTTGTTCTCCAACCCACCTGGGACATTCTCGTCCCAAGAAATGCCAGATCTTTCACCATCCACTCCCGAGCTGAAAGAGCTACCTAGTACACTTAATTATGTCTTCCTAGGGCCAAATGAAACTCTCCCTGTAACCATCAGTTCAAAATTGACCAGGGAGCAAGAGTGAAAACTAACTAAGGCCCTCATAGAACACAAGGCAGCTATTGGATGGTCTTTATCAGACTTATTTGGCATTAGCCCCTCCTACTGCACTCACCGTATATATACGGAGTAGGAGGCTCGACCTTCCTGCGAGATGCAGTGACGTCTCAACCCTAACATGCGGGAGGTCATTAAGAAAGAAATCATTAAGTGGCCGGATGCGGGTATAATCTACCCGATCAGAGATAACCCCTGGGTGAGTCCGATTCACGTTGTGCCCAAAAAGGCAGGACTCACCATCCGTGTCAATGACAGGGGTGAATCCATCCCCACACGCACTCCTACATCTTGGAGAGTGTGTGTGGATTATAGGAAACTCAATGCTGCAACCAAGAAAGATCACTTTCCGCTACCATTCATTGACCAAATCCTGGAGCAGTTAGCGGGAAATAAATTTTTTTGTTTCCTGGATGGATTCTCAGGATATAACCAGGTGGCAATTGACCCCCGAGACCAAGAGAAAACCACTTTTACTTGCCCCTTCAGCACCTTTGCATTTAGAAGGATGCCGTTCGGACTTTGCAACGTGCCAGCAACTTTCCAGAGATGTATGTTGGCGATATTCCATGACATGGTGGGTGACTTTCTCGAGGTCTTCATGGATGACTTTTCGATCTTTGGACCATCTTTCGATGAATGTCTTGCCAACCGACTCATATCCTTAGGAGATGTATTGATGTAAACCTCATGCTTTCCTAGGAAAAAAGTCATTTTATGGTGCATGAGGGAATTGTTCTCGGACATATCATCTCCGATAGGGGTATCGAGGTTGACAGAGCTAAGCTCGATGTCATTGCTAATTTACCTGTGCCTGGCTCTGTTAAACAAATCCGCTCCTTCCTGGGACACGTCGGTTTCTATAGGAGATTCATCAAAGACTTCTCCAAAATTTCTCGGCCCTTAACTCATCTCCTATCAACCGACGTACCCTTCGATATGGGCCCCGACTGCATACAAGCATTCACGCAGCTGCGTAATGCTGTCACCAAGGCCCCTGTTCTCCAGTCGCCTAATTGGTACCTCGACTTTGAACTTATGTGCGATGCTTCCGACCTTGCAGTCGGAGCCATCCTGAGACAAAGATGCGATAGACACCCCTTCGTAGTGTACTATGTCAGTAAGACGTTGGACAACGCCCAGCGTAATTATACTACCACTGAAAAAGAACTATTGGCAGTCGTCTTTGGGCTGGAGAAATTCCGCTCTTACCTTCTGGGCTCTCGCGTTATTGTTTTCACTGATCACGCGGCCATTTGCCATCTCATGCACAAGAAGGATGCCAAGCCTAGACTGATTCGTTGGATCCTTCTGCTCCAGGAATTTGACATTGAGATTCGCGATAAGGCCGAAGCCCAGAATGTTGTGGCGGAACACCTTTCTAGACTGGACCCTGGCCATATTGGACTTACTCTGCCGATCAATGAAATTTTTCCTGATGAGCACCTATTGGCAATAAATGTGGCAGGTGGACCGTGGTATGTCGACATTGCCAATTACCTTGCTTCTGGATCCCTTCCACGTGGCTGGCCTAAAAACCAGCGCGAGCATCTCATGGCAGAAGCAAAGTATTACTTCTAGGATAATCCACTTCTTTTTCGGATAGGTGCTGATCAAATCATCCGTCGCTGTATCCTGACAGCAATTTCCCCAGCGTGCTATCCATCTGCCACGATCAGGCCTGCGGAGGCCATTTCTCTGGGAGCAAAACTGCAACCAAGGTGTTGCAGTGCAGTTTCTTTTGGCCCTCCCTTCACTAGGATGCACACAATTATGCCAAGAATTGCACTAGGTGCCAGTCGTTAGGGTCAATGTCACATCGTGACATGATGCCCTCACAACCCATCCTAGCTGCAAAAATCTTCGACATCTGGGGAATTGACTTCATGGGTCCCTTTCCTCCGTCTAGCGGCTTCGAATTCATCCTCGTCGCCATTGACTATGTTTCAAAATGGATCGAGGCTATTCCTATGCGCCATGCTGACCATATTATATCCACTCACTTTGTCAAAGACCACATCTTTGCGCGCTTTGGGATCCCTCGAGCCATTATCTTGGATGGAGGAAACCACTTTACCCATGCTTCTTTTCGGGCACTTCTGAGGAAATACGGAGTCCACCATCGTATCGCATCCCCGTATCATCCTCAGACGAATGGCCAGGCAGAGGTGTCGAACCGGCAAATCAAGCAGATTCTCCAGAAAACAATTCGGCCTGACCGTAAGGATTGGTCCAACAAGCTGATTGATGCTCTTTGGGCATATCAGACTGCCTTCAAGACTCCCCTTGGTATGTCTCCGTATAGAATCGTTTACGGGAAGCCTTGTCATTTACCCGTGGAGTTGGAGCACCGCGCTTATTTGGCGGTTCGCCAATATAACCTCGACCCAGACCTGTGTGGTCGAGAAAGGAAACTCCAACTCCAGGAGCTGGAAGAGCTCCGTCGTGAAGCCTATGATTCTACTTTAACCTTCAAACAATGCACTAAGGCTTTTCACGACAGCCGTATTCGGCGGAAAGAATTTGAGCCATTCATCAAGTTTGTCTCTATAATGCCCGACTCAAATTCTTTCCTAGGAAATTGAAGTCCAAATGGACTGGTCCTTTCCTGGTCTCAAGATCATTCCCCAATGGGGCCGTCGAGATCGAAGATCCCAAATCTGGGCATAAATTTACAATCAACGGGTAGCGCTTGAAACCCTATCTGACTCATGAACCTGCCCCCATTGGAGAAACCATTGCCCTGCTGGAGGGTAACTAATTCTTTGCCTCATTCTGAGTCCAGCTGGGGACGTTAAATTCAGCGCTCGTGGGGAGGCACCCCAACAACACTCACCATCCTCCAGCACTTTTCACTTCACTGTCACGATCACTTCACTTTTCACTTTACCACCCACCATCCACCCACCCTACCACCCTGCTGTATACCCTGCACTTCAGCTCTCGTTACCCGATCTTTCATCCTTTCTCTACCCTTCCCTGCATGCATATGAGGACATAGCATTGTTTGTCATGGGGGGGTGGATAGGCATCCTTAGGATCTGGGTATTTTAGGGTATCATGCAGTTTCTATATATATATATATATATATATATATATATATATATATATATATATATATAAGAGAGAGAGAGAAAATGAAAATGGTATTTAGTAATGATCTAAAGGTTGAAACAAAAATACAATAAGTGTTTATGGATGTTCAACCTCTATTTTGAAGACTTTCCAGGCCACAGAAGCTTGATTCACTCAGGCTCGGCTTAATTCACTTGAGCATTGACAAAATAGATCGGAATCTTACCTAACTAAGGACGTATTCTTGTACCTGAGACACCAGTACAGGATCCGTTGGTTTGCTTTTACTTGAGAGCTTAAGTAAACTTGGTTCACACTACACATATTAGGAAAGACCAGGTGAACATAAGATCCAACCCTAGTGTTCATTAGGGAAGGTAGAGTCCTTACCTGTGCATGCAGGTAGACTTTTTATCCCAGGTTTTAGTCTTGTGTTTAGGAGAAACTCTTTCTACCAAAAAGAAACTCTCCAACCAAAAAGAAAAGTGTGCTCCTCCAAATAAAGTTGTAAGAGATATACTGACACGTGTTTCTAAAAAAAAAAAAAGATGCAAATAAGTCAGTATATCTCGCAAATGTCTATAAAGTCTCTACCCTAAAAGGTTCTTCAGGGTAAGTCGCAAATACCCTATTTTCCTGTGAGCCACAAATGTCAGAAAATGGGAGTTGAGTTTTCCGTCATCTTCTTAAGGGTCAATCCGAAAACACAAGATGAAACTGGGACCAACCTGTACTTAAAGATTCGTGAAACCCTGGGCTTGAGTCTTAATGTTCATCTGGTCAGTCTTGATCCTTCACTAAGCACAAGCCATAATCTCTTGAGCTCTCGAGTACGGCAAAAACCTCCTAGGTCCTGGAAATTGTACTTAAGGTTTAAATATCAAGAGTCCTGATTAGTCGAGAGATGATCTTTGTCATGTGAGACTTAAAGTACTGGTAGTCTTCTCTACAATTGGTTCTCACAATATCCAACAATAAACACACCTATATCGTCTCAGAAGAAAATCTTCAACTTAAGATCATTTCTAAATACTACAAAGAATGTTTTGCTAGGGACTAGCAAAAGATAGGCATGGGGGTATGATTGCATCGCAAAAATACACCTACAATAGTGCCTTCTTGTGCTATTTCCTAGCATTACTGGTGGGTCGGCCCGGATAGGTTGTTAATATGATGTTTTTATCGTTAAAATATGTATAGTGGTTAACCTAATTCAGACCTAACCATCTCTTTACAAAATTTTTAACCTGGCCTAATTGATTTTATCTTGTCACTTTTAGGCCCAGGGTCGAACTCAGGGAAGTGGGGTTCAAGTCGAGTTCCTACGTTGTCCTTAAAACGCGTCTCTTCCGTTCGTTTATTGTGTTTTTGGTATTTTTCTTATTTAGGTTTTTTTCTGGTAATTCTTGTTCTTGAGGCACACCCTCAAAATTGTGTCCTTGGCTTTTAGCCAAAACAGAGTTCCAAAACACGCCTTGCTACTCGCAAGACGGGGTACCTGCAAATCAAAGATTATCTTTTCACTTTTATACCTTTTTTTATCTTTTTACTAAGAAGGAAGATAACAGATAGAAAGTAAATATAGTAGCTATAGATATATATTTATATGTAGTATATATATAAAGGGGTGGGGGTGGAGGTGGCGATGGAGTGTAGCACTATGTCGAGTCAGTCGACGTCTAGAGAGACGCAACCAACACGACTATGTGCCGCGTGTAGTGTGGATGGATGATGGATGATGAATGCGAACATGCTTTCTGTACACGTGTATCGGGGAATATCAGCAACTGATGTAGATATTCCCGCGATACAGCGTATAGTAAATAACGTGAAAATATATGTACATATGTATGTATATGAGTAAATATATCTATATGTATATAAATGTATAAGTATATATGTATAGATATATATAGATATATATGTATTATATATATATATAGGTGTATATGTATATATATATATGTATGTATATATGTATATAAGTATATATATATAATACTATATAGATGTATATATATATATATGTATATAAGTATATATGTATCTAGATATATATATATATGTGTGTATATATATAAGTATATAGATATGTATATATATATATGTATATAAGTATATATGTATATATATATAAGTATATGTTAAGTATATAGATATATATATACGTGTATATATATATATATATAGATAGATATATTATATATATATGTGTGTATACATAAATATATAGATATACTATGTATATAAGTATATATATATATAAGTATATGTATAAGTATATAGATATATATAAGTAGATATATATATATATATTATACATATATGTATATATATTATATATATATGTATGTATACATAACTATAGATATTACTATGTATATAAGTATATATATATATATATGTATGTATATATTATATATAGATGTATATAAGTATATATATGTTACTATAAGTGTGTAAGTGTGTGTGTATGTGTTGGTATAGGTGTGTGTGCGTCGGTGAATGTGTGTGTGTGTGTTGCTGTGAGTAAAAAAACAGAGAGAGAGAGAGCGGGAGAGAGAGAGAATACGTGAGAGAGAGAGAGCGGGAGAGAGAGATCAGCAGAGAGAGAGAGAGCGGGCTGGAGAGATCGAGAGCGGGCGAGCGAGAGATCGCGGACGCGCGAGTTAAGACGTCTGCCGCCTCCGGCGGACGTCTAACGCCGCGTCGTCTGAAGGCGGAGGCAGACGTCTGAAGACGGCGGGTGCGGGCGCAGCTTCGCGTAGGGTTCCTGCAGGCGTGCGCGAAGGCGACGGGCGGGCGAAGGCGTGGAGGAACGAGCGTGGAGGAGGTCTGCAGGTGGTCGCGGAGGGGGGCAGGGGTCGGCGTGAGGCCGTAGCCGGCCGCTGCAGTGCGCGCGGCGGCGGGCTACGGGTGCAACTGCGAGGCGGACAGAACGGAGACGGAGGCGGGGAACGGGCCTGCAGGCGTGCGCGGAGGGTTGCGCGCCTGCGGGGAAGGTCGCGGAGGAGGCGGGGGGTGCTGTTGCTGCTGCTGTAGCCGCGGTTTAGCTGCTGCTGCTGCTGCTTCAAGCTTCGGAGCTTGAAGCGGCAGCAATGGCGTGGAGACGAATACGAAGAGAAAAGAAAACACCACGCCCACCGGCTCGTTGAAGAGCTGGGCGGTGGTGCTCCCACTGTGGTGGTGTGCACCACAGTGGGTTCTCCTGCTCGCCGGGTGCCTCCTCGACGGAGGGCCGACGTATGGGAGGGGAAAGCGGTGGAGAAGATGGCTGCGGGTTTTTGTTTCGTTGCAGCAGCTGCGTCGCGAGGATGAAGCTGCAGCTACTTATAGAGGAGGGGAGAGTGGCGTGCCAGCTGCAGCAGGGAGAGGGTGTACGAGTTGCAGCTATAGGGAGCGGCGTTGGCAGGGAGACGTGACGGGAAGAAGTGCTGCGGGCTGCTGCATGCAGCTGCGGGAAGAGTGCAGCCGCGGGAAGGGTGCAGCTGCGGGAAGGAGAGAAAAGAAGAAATCAAGAGGAAAAATAAAAAGAGGGTGATTTTGCAAGGAGGCACTTGAAGAAAAATGTAACTATGTAGGCGATTGTTTCACTCCTCTTCCTCTCTTGATTAAATGCATGCATGCAAGTGTTTTTACAAATGCGATTACAGGATCCTATTATGCAATGTTAATGCTAGAAAATAGCACAAGAAGGCGTTATTACAGGCGTGTTTTGAGGTGCAAACAATTACCAATGCATATTAGGGTTCTATAATCGCATTTGTAAACATACATGCATGCATGCATTTAATTGATAGGAGAGGAGAATAAATAAAATGGCCTCGCGATTACTTTTTTTCCTCAAGTGCTGCCTCACAAATTTCCATCTTCATTTTTTATTTCTTTTTGATTTTTGCCTTTTTCTTCCCGCGGCTGCATGCATCTTCTTCTTCTCCTCGTGCCATGCTTCCCTGCAGCAGCCCTCTCCCTGCCAGCCACAGCAGCCCACTCCCTGACACCCCATGCACAAGCCATGCACAGCCAGAGCATGGTTGTGCATGGCTTTCTTCTTCTATAAAAAGGCCACGACTTCTCCTTCAAAATCGGCCTGGTCCCCAGCCAAAGAACACAGCAGCACCACCTTCTCCTTCCAGGCCACCACCCTCTCCTCCCTCTCCCTCCATACGCCGGCCCTCCTCCTCCGAGTAGACACACAGCGGGCAGGAGCCCTCACTGTGGTGCACACCACCACAGTGAGACCACCACCGCCCAGCTCACCATAGAGCCTGTGGGCATGGTGGCTCTTCCCTGATTTCTTCATTTCCAGCCATTCCAACCATTGGAGAGGCAACTTCAAGCTTGAAGCTCAAAGCTTCGCACACCCTGCAGCAGCGGCAAGATGGCAGCAGCAGCACGCAGCAGCTGCCCAGCCTCTTTCCACGCAAGCCTGCAGGCAGCCTTCGCCCTCCGCGCGTGCCTGCAGGTCTCTACGACTCCCGCTTCTTCGCTCTGTCGCACTCTCTCTTCCGCCCACAGCCGGCCACCGCGCGTCACTGCTGTGGCTGGCCAACCCTCACCACGCACCCCAGCAGCGCCTGCGTCGCCCTCACCCTCCACCGCGCCCGCCAGCAGCCATCTCCGCGTGCTCTGTCGCAACCTTCCACCCGCAAGCCACCAGCCGAAGCCACTTCTCCGCACGCGCCGAGCTGTCCGCACTCACACAACTGCTCGTACCCAGTCGCGCGGCATGGCCTTCCACTGTAGCCATTGTTCACGCGAGTCTACGCGACACTGTGGCTACAGTGGGGTGACCAGTGAGCTTCTCACTTAACTAGTCACCCGGTGCGCCGCTACCGCCAATCGCCCGCACACGCGACTCGCCCGACGTCGCCTGCACAAGCCCGCGCATCTGCGTCGCCCGCACCTGTCTGCGTCGCGCGCTCCCTTTGCCCGCATCTACAAGCGCCCATTCCAGCCACTCCATGCAACGCTGGGCACTAGGTCCTCTCCGCGCCAACTCTCCTGCATACGCGCTCCTCTCTACACGAATATGCGCCTGCACATGCGCGCCTGGATCAGACGTCAACCCTGAAGCCCAGACGCCTTAACAGCGCCCTCGCCTCCAGCAGCGCGGCTACTCTCTCTCCTGCTCTCTCTCTCTCTCTCTCTCTCTCACAACACTCTCTTCACCGACGCTCACACACATATACACTCACACTTCCACACACACACACACCTATACACTATTATATACATATATATACGTATACATATATATATATATATATTGATATATATACATATATAAATATATTTATATATGTATATTTATACATATATCTATACATATATTAGTACTTATATAAATATGTATTAGTATATATACATACACACACAGATATATATATATATACATCTATATACTTATATATATATATATATACATATATATACATATACTTATACATACATATATATATATACATACATACATACATATATATATATATATATATATACTCACATATATACACACCTACTTATATATACATCTATATATACATATATATATATATATATATCTAGCTACATATATCTATATATACATATATTACTATATACATATACATACATATATATTTACATCTATATAGTTATATATACATACTTATACATATATATATACATATATATATATATATCTATACATATATCTATCTACACATAAACTTATATATATATATATACACACATACATATATACATATATAACTACATATATATATACCTATATATTTATAACCACATATATATATAGATATATTTACACACACACACATATATATATTTTCACATTATTTACCATACGTGGTATCGTGGGAATATCTACACCAGTTGCTGATATTCTCCGATACACACATGCAAAAAGCATGTTCGCATTCATCTTCCACCATCCATCCTACACCTTACACGTGGCACTTCGTCCTGTCGGTTGTGTCTTTCTAGATGACGACCGACCCGACACCGTGCTACACTCCATCTCCGCCTCCACCCCCACCCCTTTATATACATAATATATACCTATATATATATACTGTATTTACTTTATTTCTGTTTCGCTTTCCTGTTAGTAAAAAGATAAAAAAATATATAAAAGAGAAAAGATAATCTTTGACTTGCAGATACTCCATCTTGCGAATAGCAAGACCCATTTTGGAACCCTATTTTGGCTCAAAGCCAAGAACCCAATTTTGAGGGTATGCCTCAAGGACAAAGATTACCAGAAAAAAAATCTAAATAGAAAAACACCAAAAACACAATAAACGAACGGAAGAGACTCGTTGTAGGAAAGGCGTAGAAACTTAACTTGTAACCCCACTTCCCTGAGTTCGACCCTGGGCCTAAAAGTGACCAAGATAAAATCAAGTAGGCCAGGTAAAAAAATTTTGTAAAGAGATGGTTAGGTCCAATTTAGGTTAACCACTATACACACTTCAACGATAAAATCATCATATTAACAACCTATTCGGGTCCGACACCAGAGCCTTCAGAATTTAGGCTAGCAATAGCAATCTCTACCTCCTGGACCATGATGGACGCAATCAAATGCTCAGCTGCAGCTTCCTCAACCCAATAGAAATCAGAGTTTATGAGTCTCCAGGTCCCTCTTTTAGTGTCTCTAGAGACTTCTCGAAAGTACCTAATAGATTCTCTTTTGATGTCCCCTGAGGAAGTTAGAACTTGGTCTCCTGATCTTAGTGAGGAGATATAATTAACTCTTCATCTAGAACTCGCTGCCATGTGGAAAAATTTTGTATTTGCATCTCCTTCTTTCAGCCATAGTTGCCTAGACTTTTCTCTCCAATCAATTTCCCCTTTCAGATCATCTTCTAGGACTGCCTCCTACCACATCTTGTGCTGCCTGCATTCTTCAGATAATAATTGCTCCCTATGCTCTTTTGCATCAAGAAGTTGTACATTCTTTAAGGCCTCTATTCTCTTTTGATCTCTCATGATCTCATTGACTTTGCTGAATCCTTTCGTGACAAGTTTTAGTTCTTTGGGCTTACTCGCAAGTATGAAAGTAGCTAAGGCCATCACCTCCTTAGATGACCACCAGTTAGCAATCATTTCCTTGCATCCCTCTTCTCTGAGCCAGGACTTTCTAAACTTAAAGTAAGAGCCAATTGGAGAGTCTTCCCCACTCTCCCATAATAAAGGAGTATGGTCCAAGAATGGCTGGTCTAGCCCCTTTAATTCATTGAATATCTTCATTATGGTCTGAGTATTGAGATTCATTGAATATCTTTAATTCCTTTGGCTTACACCTCGGGTTCCTTTGATAGACCCCAACTATTGTCGTTTGATGGTACACCCCTAGCTAAACATCAGATGAATTGATAGAAGCAAATTAATAAAAAATAATCTCGATCTGGGCCCTGAAGAATGAGTCAATCCTTAGGGCCAACGTCTACTCGATTTTACTTAGGCTTAGGTTTGAATGTGTTCGGGAATGTGATGGGCCCTTTAATGGGTTATGCCCTTAAAAATTGATTGATTTGTGTGTGCATGCACAACCAGAATTTCAAACAAGGTTATTGATTTGTCTCTTAAGGTTCAACCTTGTTTCGTAGCTTTTAAGGTTCACTTGTTAGGTTTGTTCAATCAGGTTCAGTGGAACACTCCAAGTTTTGAAAGCATAGATGTATGTATATTCCTTTAAAATCAAGAAATAATGTGGAGTGCCTTGTTCATCCCTAGGAATCGAGTCCTAAGGGGTTGCTACTTAATGAATCAGTTTTATATTAAGTGATGCAACCCAAACAAATCAATCAATTGGCCTTTTCGCACCACGAGTTAAGGCACACAAAATGCTTAGCCTAATTAGATTTCTACCTACTTATGTGTACTGAGTTAACGTATACCAGATCCAAAAATTCGATTCCAGTTAAGTGGTAGAGTCAAGGTGATAGTGTGCCTTAGGGTTTGTAGGTGTTAAATGTGTGTATGCTTAGTTATGTCCCACAATCAGAGAAGAGAAAAATTTTTGTATTTTTTTTATATATGTGGGTCGGTGGAGTGGGTGAAGTGAAACAAATAGAATGTAACTTAGGGTTGATGTGAGCACTTAAATCCATTTAGATTTGAGTTATTTATGTGATGACATGAAACTAGAGGATGCAAAAGTGGGGGTGGACTTACAGATTTTGCAAACCTGCACTTTACTTCGATCTACTGCCCTTTGGTTTCCTAGATCGGGTTCCTACAAGATAGTAAATCACAAAATAGAGAGGTTATAAAAATACACTGATCATAGTGAGGAGATATAATTAACTCTTCATCTAGAACTCGCTGCCATGTGGAAAAATTTTGTATTTGTGTCTCCTTCTTTCAGCCATAGTTGCCTGCCTTTTCTCTCCAATCAATTTCCCTTTTCAGATCATCTTCTAGGATTGCCTCCTACCAAATCTTGCGCTGCCTGCAATCTTTAGCCAATAATTGCTCCCTATTCTCTTTTGCATCAAGTAGTTATACATTCTTTAAGGCCTCTATTCTCTTTTGATCTCTCATGATCTCATTGACTTTGCTGAATTCTTTCAAGACAAGTTTCAGTTCTTTGAGCTTAGTCGCAAGTCTGAAAGTAGCTGAGCCCATCACCTCCTTAGATGACCACCAGTTAGCAATCATTTCCTTGCATCCCTCTTCTCTAAGCCAAGACTTTCTAAACTTAAAGTAAGAGCCAATTGGAGAGTCTTCCCCACTCTCCCATAATAAAGGAGTATGGTCCGAGAATGGCTGGTCTAGCCCCTTTAATTCAATGAATATCTTTAATTCCTTTGGATCATCTTCTAGGACTACCTCCTGGCAATTCTTGCACTGCCTGCATTCTTTAGCTGATAATTCTCCCTATTCTCTTTTGCATCAAGAAGTTGTAAATTCGTTAAAGCCTTTATTCTCTTTTGATCTCTCATGATCTCATTGACTTTGCTGAATTCTTTCAAGACAAGTTTCAGTTCTTTGAGCTTAGTCGCAAGTCTGAAAGTAGCTAAGCCCATCACCTCCTTAGATGACCACCAGTTAGCAATCATTTCCTTGCATCCCTCTTCTCTGAGCTAGGACTTTCTAAACTTAAAGTAAGAGCCAACTGGAGAGTCTTCCCCACTCTCCCATAATAACGAGCACAATAATGAATCACAATTAAAGATATTTAATGAATAATCTATTCAAAATATATTCAATAATAATCAAGAGTATCTCAAGAAATAATGGGATAAAAAGAATGAGAGAAACCCTAAAAAGTGGTGATTTAAATCACCAATTAATCCCTCAAATTAAGCACATCCCAAAGCATTTATAATCAAGTCAATTTTGCTACAGTGGTCTTGAACCATTTTCCAAGTCAGATAAGTCCACAGTACCAACTTAAATAATGCCACATTACCACATCAAATGTCAGCCACAAGGGGCAGACGACTTAACCATCACCAACCCTTAGTAGCACAAGGCCTCCAGTAAGGAACAACACAACCTCAGAAATCTTGAGGATGAACAGTGCAAAACCTACCCCTACCCTTCCTTAAAAATCTTCTCTAATTCTCTAATCGAACATGCAATCGGATAATCAAATCCGAGTATGCGGTCCAGGCTCACCAGGTGTGGTGGTGAGTGAGGAGTGAGAGGGTCGGGTGAGCGGGGACCTCAACCCAATGTCTGAGGCGAATAGCCTTAGGCACGATTTGCTCTCATATGGCGTTGGTGTCATTCTCTTCACGAGGTGGGACTAAATGTCCCACCTTTCTCCTTCGCGCAACAGCAAAGGAAGGTGGCTCGAATTGAAGCAGCTGCTACATCGTCTCTTTGATTAGAGCTACAGATGGGTGCGTGGATGGATTCCGCAAGTCCTAGAGGTGGTAACAGGGTTGGGTATGGTCGGAGTGAGGTGGTCGAAGCTAAAGACGATGGCGGTGGCGATGGTGCTCCAATCAAGTACCTAAAATATAAAATATAGCCTCGTAGCCCAATTAAAGTTGTTCAGAACCTTCGTCGAACTACGGCAAGTGTGGCGAGGGTGGCACCATGGTGAATAGTGGTCTGTGGAGGGTGGTCAAGGTCGGAGATGGCATTGTTGTGGTGGGTTGTTTGGTGAAGCGATGGAGATCATGTAAGGTAAAATAGTGTGAGGGCTTTTGATGGAGTCATGGTGGACCTTTTGGTGGCGTTAGTGGGTGGATTGGGTGGCTGTGGCGGTCACACGACATCGCCGAAGCTTCACCGGCGTTAGGGAAGACAGAAGGGGAGAAAGGTGATCGACAATTGAATTGAGGTTTAAAGGGTCTAAGCCTAGGCTATAGAGGAAGAGAAAGAAGATAAACTAATTATGGACGACAGGGAAGGAGATCTATGCCAGCTTTGATTTGCCAACGTTGGAGGGGACGAAATCTTCGGTGGGAGAGATGGCAAGGAAGAAGAGGTCTGGGAGCCTCTACTTGGTATGGCAAGAGGCGGAAGGAGTGGAAGAAGATCCCTCTACCTATCACACGTGGTAGAGGGTAACAATGGAGGAGTGAGGAAGCTCGCCGGAGTCACGGCGGAGGTGGCCAGAGGGAGAGAAAGTTGAAGAATTTAGGCCTAGACCGAACTAAGGAGGACGGTCGAACTTCCAAGAGCTTTTATAAGGCTCGAGCATGCTCAAATTAGGAAGAATTTTTCCAAGAGAATGGGATTTCAGAGAGTTCTGGCTTTGGAAAAAATCTTGAGTTCTCATGAGCTTCTTGCTTCAAATTTGAGGTTGAGATTGCGTTCAGATGGAAGAGGATCTTGTTGCGATCATCTCCTCCAATTTTTGAGGAGATTAGATGTTGATTGAAGGAGATGCATACGGTCAAAGTTAGTCTATAGGTCAGTTGACCAAAAATGGCGGCATGGACCTGTCTGTGAAGAAGATAAGAAACTAGGGGCCTTTTTACAAAGAATTTCAAAAGCTAGGGGTTTAAGTGAGAGAAATAGAGTTTTAAGGGACTAGATTGCAGACTAAGTCAAGATGAACTCTGATTGAGCCCAAATTTTGGCCTTAACCTAATTTGGACCTAAGAAATCTGATGGTGAAGTAGGATTTCAGTTTTAGTTGGATTTCTGCCTTCCTAATTGAGACCAGTATGTGCAAATTGAGACCTTAAGTCTAGCAATTTTATTCCTAATTTGTGCCTTGGATTTCACTTAATTAGAAATTCATTTTGTTTATGATCTAATTTAGAGGTTGATTGGACTACAAGTAGACCAACTTCACCTGACCTGCCCTAAAAGATGCAGAATGAAATCTGAATCAAGACCCAAAAATCACCCTAAATTGACTCTTAGGTTATTAGGTCCACAAGTTTAGAGTTCAAGTGAATTTAGAGCCTGATTTTAGGGTTCTTCTTGATTAGCTCTTTTCAATCAAGGGCTTGGGTGGCACACAAATGTGAGAGGATATGTTTCCTTTTATGTAGGCAAAATGTGAACTAATACTCCAAAAACCCTAGAGTAGAAACCCTAATTGGCTCTATTCCAAGTCCAATTTGATCTCAAAATGTTCTCCTTGGACTTCAAACAAAAAGTGCATAGTCCAAGAAGATTAGAAATTAAGCATAAATCCCTAGTAGGTACAGGAAATCAGGGTAGGGATCTCTAAGAAGAATCATCTCAACTTCAATCAGATGTGAATTTTTTCACAAATCAAAAAACTTGCCTTTTAAGTGTAATTTACTAGAAAAGTAAGACAAACGAATCCTACTTACTTTGGTTTCCTTGTTCTCTCTTCCAAAGATTAAGGGAATGATTACGGTAGAAGAGAGATTACCTGCCCTGGGAGTGGTTGATTTGCGCGGAAAATCTCCTCGTGATGTACCTCGCAAAATCATAATCAAATCAAATAAGGCAAGTTAGTGCTCAGATGAACAATCAAGAAAGATGAGATCAATGTGTGAATTACGTGTTGCTCCCCAGCAACGGTGCCAAAATGTTTATCAAGCTTTCATTGAGTTTAAGGAAATGCATTGTAGTACAGTCGACAAATAACTCTCAAACAGATAAAATTTATTACTCAAAATCTATAATGGAGTCCGAGATCGAACACAGGGAGCAAATGTGAAATTCAAAACATTAATCAACTTATAATCAATGAGCACAACGAATTGAGCATAAATGGAGATGCAAGATATTCAATGAATAACAATATACTCAAATGATATTCAATACTAAGCAAGAGTATTTCAAGTGTTCACTATGATAAAAAGAGATCATGACAAAATAATTGGTGATTTGACTCACCAATTATTAGCCCTAATCAAGCATGCATATCAGACATCTCAATTAAACCAAATAACCCAACAGTAGCTTGAACGCTACAGTGATCAGATGACTTAAATGTCTCCTTACTAAGCACAAAGCCTTCTCAAAGGCTCTCTCTTCTTTCTTCTTTTCTCCTTCTTCAGACCTTCTCCTTCACAAGCATAAGGGAACAACTCCCTCAGCGACTAAGTGTTGGCTGCACACACAAGACTAAGAGAGCAAAATCCTTCCCCATTCTCTCACAAGTTTCCTCCTCTTCTTTCCTCTCACAAACCCAACGTAACCGGATCCATATTCGAGTAAATGGGTCATGTACAGTGTCCAGGGTCACTGGCATGTATGGTGTCTAAGAAGTGAAGAGGCAAGTGTGAGGGGACCTCACCCCCGGTGTCTGAGGCAAACATCCATACTTACGAATTCCTTATATATGTTGTGGGTGCCTCAGTGATTGCCGATGTGGGACTATATGTCCTACTCTTTGCCCGTGCACAACAGTTGAAGGTCGTTCCTCAATTGAAACAGCTGCTGCTATGCACCTTTCAATTGATTCTCTAGATCAGGTCCTGAAGCAATTCCGCAGCACCTGGGTGTGGTACCAAGGCCGGAGCAAGTCAGAGAAAGGTGGTCGGAGGTAGAAATGACAACGGCGATGGCGATGTATGGTGAAACCTGAAAATAGTAACATGGGCTCAAAATCCCCAATCAAATAGTCCAAGAGTATCGCCAGAGGACGTGGAGTGTGATGGCGATGGTTCTACGGCGTTTGGTGAAGTATGGAGATCAGACGACCTCGAGAAAGGTGTACAGAGGAGGGTGTGTTCGGGAGCGATTATGAGTGAGCGTTTGGCAGATTTAAGTGAGGGGTTTTGTGCAGGGACGAGCAACGATGCTAATGAGAGTTGTGGCTTGGCGACTGGTGGTGTGTAGCAGGCTCGCAATGTTGCCAGAGTTCGGCAGAGCGAAGGAAGACAGAGGGGGAGGAGCGTGTTCGTGAGTCAAAACTAAGGTTTAGCAAGAGGAAAAGAGAGTAGAGGGAGAGAGGAAGAAATAGGACCTAATTTAAGGGACGAATGGGAAGGAATACAAGCACCGATGTGATGGCCAATGTCGTGGAAGAAGCATGCTCCTTGAGGGAGATAGTAGCGAAGAGAGGGGGAGACAGCCCTCGCTTTGGCTGGCAAGGCACAGAGGAGGATGAGGAAGAAGATGGGCAAGCCAATTTGACCATTGATTGTCTATAGGATGAAGGGGACAGAGGTCGTCGGAGCTAGGGTGGAATGTTGTCGGAGAGGGAGAAGGAAGAGGTAATTGGCCTCAAAACCTAGCTAAGGAGGTGAGGTTTGCGTCGGGGGTGTTTTTATAAGGCTCAAGGGGGCATTCCAAGCTTGGGAACCAAGCTTGGAAGCTCGAGATCTTTGCAAAATAGGAAACCCACGTTTTCAAATCGTTCGCATTAGGTTTTAGGCAAGACTTAGAGCCCAAGATGCAGCTCAGATGGAAGAGGATCTTCTCAGGAGTTCCCCTTTCTAATTTTAGAAGGGTTTAAGAGTGAAATCAGGGAGAAATTCCAGATTGAAAGGTCGGTGCTTGATGGGTTCACACGGCAATGACGGCAGGGGCCTCTTGGTGAAGGTGATGATGATGTTAGGGGGGTATTTGTAATTATTTCAAAAGTTAAGGGGCTGATTAAAAGATAAAGAGAGTCAGACTTGACTAAAATGAAAACTAGGTCAAGATGATCTCTAACTGGGTCCAAATTTTGATAAAAATCTAATTTGGACCCAAGGATCTGATGGTGAAGTCAAATTTTGGTTTTGACCAAGTTTGATTGGGTAATTTACGTAGAAACCTAAATTAGGGCAACTTGCTGTCTGAGACTCTATTTTAGGTCAAAATGGGTTCCAATAGTCAAATCAAGGATACCAAATCATATGGAATATTTTTCTATGATTGTTAGAAGGTTTAGATGGAATTTATTCTGACCAAAACCTTTGTTAATTAAGCAGGTCTAAAATTAGGGTTTCGGGTGCTATTTTGACTCTCGAAGTGAGAAAACTCATTTCTATCTGTATGAACCCTCTTATTAGTCATTAATGCTCATTTGACCTTCATTTAACCCCTGGGAAAACCCCATGATTACTATGCATTTATGATCTTCTGTTAAAATTGCAAATTTAACCCTGATTTAATGCACTCTTCTCAGAATGGATATGCAGTGAATTATGACTCTCTGACGGTTATGTAGGAGCAGTTGCCAATTGATTCTAACTATTTCAAGCTAGTTATGGCTGATGATGACGTTATCATGAACACCCCTCCAACACCTCCATCGCCCTCCAACACCCTCGCCAAGACATTGATTGATGCAACTCACCCCCAATCCCTCACCACCCGAGTTGACGCCACTCCAACCCCTCGACACCGATCGATGCCCTAACACCTCTGTCGAGTCAACGCTGCCTCTCTTCCCTTAGAGTCGCTACCCCTGAATGAGCTCCACATTCTCATCAATTCAAGTTAGTTAATGTTGTCTCTCTTTCTATTCTTGCTCTCGTTCAGATCTCTTTTAGGGTTTTAAATCGATCTCTCACTCAGATCTAATCTCTTGCTCAGATTTTTCCTTTTAAGGTTTCAAAAATCTGTAGTCAAATCACTCCACTATTTTCCATTGATAGGATTCAACTTGATCAGATCTCTCCCACTCAACTTAATCTTTCTCACTCAACATCTCTCTATCAATGTCTCTCACTGTACCTACAATTAGATCTATGGTCAATTAAATCTCTCCAACTCTCTCTCTATCTCTCATTTGATCTCTTTCTCTCTATTGATGTCTATTTTCTACTTGATTAGATTTAGTCTAATCGATGATTATATAATTACACATGTTTCATTGCATTACCCAATAATGAAACACAACTTTGATCAAAACAATCAGCGAGACATAGTTCTGAGCAAGGTTTTTGATAGAGTAAAACAAAAATATCTCCTATCTCCTACTAGAGGAGATTGTTGGACGATGTGTGGTTATGATTTATTTGCACTAGGTATTTACTTGGGCATGTAACATAAATAGTATCGAGGCTTAGAGATGCCGATGATACAATCTCATGTGGTTTCTGTTTGAATGAGCTGAAGTCTGTGCTAGTGAAGTTTGGAGTTGCCGTTACCATTTTTAGATGAGATTTCTCCTGAAACAGTAAAATTGAACAATTTCTCCAGTTCATCCCTATTATTACTATTTAGATGTGATGATTTTTCTCATTCAATAATTGGTACCTAATTTTATCATCAGCAAACTTAACCAAAATGGAAAACTATTGTTTAAGCTGCTAATTCCTCATTCCTTTCTTTGTGCATCGAGATGTAACTAGTCTTGGTCAGTTAGCAAGGGATGTATTTTTTTGCCTTGCTAGAGTGGGGTAATTCACTAGCTTGATGGTGTCTTAGAATTCTTAAATGTGGATATCATGCCAATAATCATATTTTGGGCAATTAGCTTATGAGCTGTATATTTTCCTATAGGTTAGGAAAATAATCTGATATAAAATTCATTAACTTCTCTATGAAAAAAAATCTCCCTTTTGCAACAACAATCAAGCCTTCTTCCACATAAACTCTTCCTTTTACAAATAGAAAAGTTAATTCAAAATGGTGATTGAGATGGTCGACTTTATTTTTGTCTTCCCTGATAAAAGTTGAATGTTGAGCCTCATAAAAGGTAATGTTGGAAGCAAACAATTAGGCATTACCATGATTGAAAATCCCCTCAAAAAAGAAAATCCTTATTGAAAAAATATTGGAATGAAACCTTTTGGCATTATCTTTCTTTTATTTCCTCTGAAAGTAATGGTCTTTCTTATTCGGATTTGATGGCGGTGTGA
Organism: Thalassia testudinum; assembly: GCA_037157565.1. Taxonomy (NCBI): domain Eukaryota; kingdom Viridiplantae; phylum Streptophyta; class Magnoliopsida; order Alismatales; family Hydrocharitaceae; genus Thalassia; species Thalassia testudinum. The sequence continues at coordinate 6,246,835 of JAZHRO010000080.1, forward strand.
CCCATGATCGAATATGTGGAGGCAAAGAATCTAGATAGTTGATTCTACTTAACATCTAAAGAGAGTTGACTTTTAATTTTGTCCGACCAGATTAATGAGGACCGCCGGGCTTGAAATTGTGCTAGAGAAAGAAAAGAGGAGTTAAAATGGTCTTCTTTTCACATTCAGTAGTCCATGTAATTTCTTTTTATGAACAGTATTTCTTGTATTTTTGCTGCTACAAGTAGTGGCTTCCCTTTGATATTGAATAGTTGATTGGCATCCCAATTGCTTATTGATTCATACTCTTTTAGATGGATTAGATTCATTGAAGTAGTTTTCTACTTTGTTTCAGTTAGTTTTTCTTTAGTCCAGTATTATGGGATCACTTGTCCTGCTTTAGTTTTTTACTCAAGTAATCTTGTTTTGATTATATTACCTATCCTGCCTCATTTATTTTTAATCTAAGTGATCTGCTTTTTCTTCCATGCCCATCTCATTTCGTAAAGAGGTTTGTGGTGGTTGGTGGGTGTCTATATAGCAGCATATGTGGCAAATTCCCAAGTATGTGGTAGCATCTTTGTAGACTTTTTCATCCACCAATAACTCATCCTCCATGGTTGAAGAATAAATGTCAATCTAAGTCCATCAAAGACACAACCTAATATGCTATAGAGATATGGCATAAACCTTACTTTACTAACTAGAAATATAGAACTTTCTCATGTTATTTAAAAGATGATACTGGGAAGAATCAATGCCTATTTATAAGTGTTGAGATGCATTTAGTTTTTGAGAGAAACCTGTAAAGTACTATTTGTAGCTTCTAGCTCAGCAGTATAGTAGAAAATTGAGGAAAATGGAAAGTGGTCTCTATCATTCTTACCAACTTTTACTATGATAATTTATGAGCTTTGTTTTGGCAGAAACTTGCCTTGGCCTCTGATTGGCGAAAAAGGTCTATTTTAAATGTTCTTCCTCTTCCAACAATCATTATAAGTAGAGATATGTACCATTCACATGCACCTGTTGCTCATGTGATGACCTACCATAGCATTTTCATGCCACTTGGTAGAGTAGGCCACAGATCCCTTGTCAAGCATTGGATAGTAGGGTTGTTTGGGTAATAGGGTAATAAAGTTTTTTCCTTTATTTTCTCCATTATTTCATTTTTGTTCCTTCTACCAAACAAAGCTTGGAAGGTGCTACCTTACTCCATTTGCCTCCAAACTATTCCTTCCTATCCATCCTGATGGTAAGGATCTTTCATTAAGTCCATTGAACGAGGATTAGGCTTGCTTTTTATTGTTCCTGTACATTCAAGCGCGTGTACAACTGCAAATTTGTTGAATAATAGGAGCTCTCAAGACTCTTTGATTCCATCAGGAAGAATCAAATTGAATCATTTGACAGTTCATAGTAGGATTCTACCAAAAAAATTAGTTTGAAAGAGCTCTATATGAAGTCCATCTAATGGTTGTATCACAAAACTTGGTTTGAAACAACCATGTAGGATAAATCACTTTTTTGATTGCTTGTATGATCTTGCTTTTAAGTTTTTATTTCAAAAATATGCTAGTAATTTATGAACTTCTCAAAAAAAAAAGAAAAAGATACTTTTTCTCAACCATGGGGTCAATTGAATTATAGTTCCTTATCTTCTGCATTACACATATTAATTATGAAATTGACTCATTGTAAAAATTTTAAATGGTGCAGGGTTGCCTTGATTCTCTTTCTATTGGTTATAATCTACATTATTGTTGCATTTTTCTGTCATGGTCTCACACTACCTTCCTGTATATAGTTTAAGTCTCTTCCATTCATGATTGCGCTTGTTTCATCATCATTAACGTGTGGCTTTGTATAATTTCTTTAAGAATCTCCTATTAAATATCTACTGCAATTGATGTGTACATCCAATTTGGTCTGTCCATTTGTGTGTTATGTATTGTTAAGACCCGTGCTGTTAAGCCTTTTTAAGACATCCGGACTTCAGGTCAGACGTCTGGTAAGACATCTAGACTCATTCCCAGATGTCTGAAAATTGAAATCTTGGGTACGAACTCACGTCTGCGCGCGTGCTGCGTGCAAACAGTACCCCTCATTTTCATCCATCTTCTCTCTCTCTTTAGCTCCCAACGAAAACCCTAAAACCTCACCCTTATAAACCCCCCTCCTCTCCCTCACACCACCCCACTTCCACCCACCCTTCTCCTTCCTCCAGCGAGAGCAGTAGGCAGCGAGCAACGATTATGAGAGGCATGGGAGGAGAGGAGCAGCGAGGGGAAGAGAGGAGAGTGCACGAGCTCGTGTGGGATCTCGCCAGAGAGCCCACGACCGGTCGGTGAGTGCACGAGGCGGAAAGGTGCGTCGAGGAGGTCCTCCACTACACTACTACAGCCAAAGCAGCGGTCGAGTGGGCGCAGCGCGGCCGCGCGCGACGCAAGAAGCTGAAGGCAGCTTCTGGTTCTGGGATTTTCCCAGAATCAGACATCTGGATCAACATCTAGACGATGCAGACGACGTCTGGAGGAGGTTCCAGACGACTGAGAGGTAAATCCCACGATGTACACCTTCCTTTGCGAATACAGCCATGCAGGCCATTCCACCGAGGCAATGTTCTGTGCCATATTGAGGAGATTTACGTCGGGCGTGTAGGATTCGCTTCGGGAAGGCACGAGACACGCCCTCCCACGCAGTTCAGACGTCTGGGAGAGACACCAATTAGCGAGAAGTGTTTCTAGATGTCCAGAGAGGTTGTCGAACGTCTAAAACTGAGTCCAGATGATCCAGCAAAGTTCCTGGACGTCTGAGGAGTGGCGCAGGAGTTGAGGTATGGTTCTGGACTCTTTTAAGACGTCTGGAAGGTGTTCCAGACGTCTGATATGAATCAGAATTACTGTTTTGACTCGTTTAGGGTCCGTTTGAGGTTTGATTTCCGCAATTAAGATTCTGTTGTTCTCCATATAAGTTCCTCTACTTGTTGGAATACTTTTTATCCTATTCTGAGTGGTTTCTTGTGATTGATCTTTGTGATAGGACCTCGTTCCGTTGTGGATTTGGGGTTTGCTGAGGCACGTGGACCTACCGATCAAGGCCCCATTTCTCCTGGGTTTACTAGTAGAGTGGCTTCCCCTAGTTCAATTACAAACATGAATGCATATGTGGAATGAATGTTAGATCCTAGGGTATGGCATGAATCTTAGGACTAGAAACACTGGAATATTTGTATGGAATGTATGGATTGCAGTCTTGGATGTGTAGATAGAATAATAACAATTACCTGTAAATGAATAACAGCTGCCTGTGAAATGTAAAGTACTTGTGTTTGCAAACTGTTGCATGTAAATTCCTGTTGTTACGTTAAATGTCATAATATGAGCTGCATGTATATGAACTGGAAATGGAAAATTTAATGTTAGAAACACGAGCTACCTGCGAATAAACCTGGAATGTAAACAATAAAGTTACATGTTACATGTGTAGAACCTGAGAAATGGAAATAGAAATGATGAAACCTGGTATGGCTTGGCCTGAGAAACATGAGCATGAACCCTACGGGGAATTAGGAGATGAGCTCTTGGAAATACATAAAATAGATCTGGAAAATGCTTTGGGAAGTGTGCTTACCCTTGGGTACGTGGTGCCAAGGGAAGCGCACGTTACCTCTTAGTGTAGAGGGGTGCTTGCCGCCTTTCGGGTTGAGACCCAGGGTGGGTTTGGCCGCTTTGCACCGACTCGGTGGCCCTCGTGTACACTATAGCGGGGAGAGCTACTAGTGTAGGGAGAGGGTTAGCCACCTCACGGGTCCCGGGGTTCAGCTAGCCTCCCTACACCGACTTGTTAGGCCCACTGGGCAAATTAAGGTAGTCAGGCGAGGGTGCGTGGACTGTGGAAGGGCGAGACCCCTGCTACTGAGAGGGCTATGCCCTATACTGGTTCCGTGTTGTGCTTTGGGTGCACCCGTTAACGGAAATGACTGACCGCATGCCAGTGTGGGGTTGCTACCCGTGCATTTATCACACGTGCCGTAGTCACCGTTACATCTGTTAGTGACCTTGGGGTGGTTGACTGAGGGTAGGACCACCACGGGGGACTCTCCCAACCAAGAGAGCACCACGTGCTACTTCTACTCTTCGGAAAAAACTACAATCAAGATCGTTCCCATGAGGAACATTCGAGATCAAGAAAGAGACCTGGTAAATAAATCAAGTGATGAGAGAAAGAATAATTAGTTAAAGAAAGAAAGAAATGGAAAAACAACAGCTACCTGTCCACCTTTACTATTTTAGTTAGCTGGTTGCCACTCTACTCAGCATCCACTGACGTTTTGTACTCATAACCTTTTTTCAGGTCCAAGTGTTGAGCAGTCAGAGCCTGCGGCTGTAGAGGGTGCTCGGCCCAGTAGCGCCCAGTAGTTGTAGCTTTCTATTGTACTCCGTTTCCTGTTGTAGTGAGTAGTTGTTACACTTATGTACTCTTTTATTGTGAATTTATATTCCTGTACCTGTTTAATTTTCTACCGTTGTGGTGGTGTGTACTGTAGTCGTTTACTTCTTTACTGCTGACCCAGAAGGACGTGCCCTTTTCTTAGACAGACGCTTGTGAGGCATGCTTTGAGGAGCTGAAGGAGTGGCTTACTTCGGCTCCCGTGCTCACCATCACAGACAGTAGTGGTGGGTTCGTTTTGTACACAGATGCCTCTTTGCAAGGGTTAGGGGGTGTGCTCATGTAGCGGGGTCACGTTGTCGCTTACGCTGCGTGGCAACTGAAGCCCAATGAGCATAGCTACCCTACCCACGACCTGGAGCTAGCAGCTGTCATGTTCGCACTGAAGACTTGGAGTCACTACCTGTACGGTGAGACTTTTGAGATTTTCACATACCATAAGAGCCTCAGATACTTGTTTGATCAGAAGGAGCTCAACATGAGATAGAGACGTTGGTTAGAGCTCCTGAAGGACTATGACTGCAGCATTTCCTACCATCCGAGCAAGGCCAACGTGGTGGCTGATGCCTTGAGCCGGAAGGCGCCCGCCCACTTGGCCAGTTTACAGGCACAGAGTTGGAGACTCATGGAGGAGATGGGCAGTTGGCGATCCCTAGAGTTACTGGGGCACTGTGGGGCAGTGACTGTGACACAACAGATGAGGCCAGAGCTGATAGACCGCATCATCACAGGACAGTTGGCCGATCTGTACCTGCAGCCGTTACGTGACAGAGTACTGTCAGGGGACCCTGGAGACTTCTCCTTTACAGACGAGGTGCTGCGCATGAGGGGGCATTTGTCCGTTCCCAGGGACGAGGAGCTGTTGAGAGAGCTCCTGACTGAGGCACATGGTTCCAGGTTTACCATACATCCTGAAAAGGCAAAAATGTATCATGATCTGAGACGCAACTTTTGGTGGAGGGGAATGAAGTGGGATGTAGGTAAATTCGTACAGCAATGTTTAGTGTGCCAGCAGGTGAAGGCTGAGCATCAAAGGCCTGCAGGGCCGTTGCAGCCACTTCCAGTGCCAGAGTGGAAGTGGGAGAGCATCACCATGGACTTGGTAATGGGCTTACCCGTTACCCAGCAAGGACACGACGTAGTCTGGGTGATCGTAGACAGATTGACAAAGACGGCACGTTTCTTGCCAATCCGAGTCACTTTGGGACCAGCACAGTTGGCAGAGAGGTATATCCGCGACGTGGTACGGCTGCACAGAGTTCTGCAGGAAATTGTATCCGATCGGGATACCCGCTTTACATCCCAGTTTTGGGCTGAGTTTAGCAGGCCTTGGGGAGGCAGTTGAGGTTCAGTACAGCATACCACCCCCAAACGGACGGATAGTCAGAGCGCACGATACAGATGCTTGAGGACCTTTTGCATGCCTGTGTATGGGACTGGAGGGGCTCTTGGGAGGAGAACTTGCCCCTAGCGGAGTTGCATATAATAACAGCTATCACTCAAGCATGGGCATGACACTCTAGGAGGCTCTGTACGGACGGAGGTATACTGCACCCTTGAGTCGGGTTAAGGTGGGGACAAAGTGGGAGGTTGGCCCCAGGCTGATCCGACAGAGTCAGGAGGTGATTGAGCAGATTCACAGGCGACTCTGCACTGTCAGGAGCAGACAGAAGAGCTATGCCGATCGAAAATGCAGAGAGGTGCAGTTTGAGGTTGGGGATCACGTCTTTCTTCACGTTTCGCCCATGAAGGGCTTGCAGCATTTTGGGGTGAAAGGGAAGCTCGCGTCGAGGTTTATGGGGCCCTTTGGGGTCCTAGAGTGGGTTGGACCCGCTGCTTATAGCCTTGCCCTTCCTCCCCAGCTTTCTGGTGTGCACTACGTGTTCCACGTGTCCAACCTCAGGAAGTACGTTGCCAATCCCAGTCACGTTCTGAGCCACGAGAGTGTCGAGGTGGGTGAAAACCTGACCTACCCCGAGCGACTAGTGCAGATAGTAGATAGAGCCATCCGGAGTTTGAGACGGAAGCAGGTACCCCTGGTGAAGGTCTTGTGGAGAAGCCAGAGGTACGAGGAGGCTACCGGAGAGCCTGAGGCTGCGATGCAAGAGCGGTACCCGGAGCTCTTTGAGTTTGTTATGCATATGATATTCCTTTTCTGCACCCTAGCTAGCTCAAGTTTCGGGGACGAAACTTCCTTTGAGTTTGTTATGTTGATAAGACCCATGCTGTTAAGCCCTTTTAGGACATCCAGACTTTAGGTCAAACGTTTGGTAAGACGTCTGGACTGAGGGTCAGACGTCTTGTAAGACATCTGGACTCATTCCCAGACGTTTGAAAATCAAAAATCTTAGGTACGAACTCGCGTCTACATGCGTGCTGCGCACAGACAGTACCCCTCATTTTCATCCATCTTCTCTCTCTCTTCAGCTCCCAGCGAAAACCCTAAAACCTCACCCTTATAAACCCCCCTCCTCTCCCTCACACCACCCCACTTCCATCCACCCTTCTCCTTCCTCCAGCGAGAGCAGCAGGCAACGAGCAGCTAGCGTGAGCGGCATGGGAGGAGAGGAGCAGCGAGGGGAAGAGAGGAGAGCACGAGAGCTCGTGTGGGAGCTCGCCGGAGAACCCACGGCTGGTCGACGCGTGCCCGAGGCGGAGAGGTGAATCAGGGAGGTCCTCCCCGACACTGCTGCAGCCAGAGCAGCGGTCGAGCAGGCGTGGCGCAGCCATGAGCGGTGTGAGAAGGCAAAGGCAGCTTCTAGTTTTGGGATTCTCCCAGAATCAGATGTCTAGATCGACATCTAGAAGACATAGACGACGTCTAAAGGAGGTTCCAGATGACTGAGAGGTAAATCCTGTGACATACACCTTCCTTTCCGGATATGGCCACGCAGGTCGTTCCGCTGAGGCACTGTTCCTTGCCATATTGCGGAGATTTGCATCGCACGTGCAAGATTCACTTCGGGAAGGCACAGGACACGCCCTCCCACGCAATTCAGACATCTGGGAGAGGCACCAGACGGCGGGAAGTGTTTCCAGACATCCGGAGAGGTTGTCAAATGTCTGGAACTAAGTCCAGACGGTCCAGCAGAGTTCCTGGATGTCTGAGGAGTGGCGCAAGAGTTGAGGTATGGTTCTGGACTCTTTTAAGATGTCTAGAAGGTATTCCATACGTCTGATATGAATCAGAATTACTATTTTGACCCGTTTAGGGTCCGTTTGAGGTCTGATTTCCGCAATTAAGATTCCATTGTTCTCCGTATAAGTTCCTCTACTTGTTGCAATACTTTTTATCCTATTCTGAGTGGTTTCTTGTGATTGATCTTTGTGGTAGGACCTCGTTCCATTGCGGATTTGGGATTTGCTGAGGCACGTGGACTTGCCGATCAAGCCCCCATTTCTCCTGGGTTTACTCATAGAGTGGCTTCCCCTAGTTCAATTACAAACATGAATGCATATGTGGAATGAATGTTAGATCCTAGGGTATGGCATGAATCCTAGGACTAGAAACACTGGAATATTTGTATGAAATGTATGGATTGCAGTCTTGGATGAGTAGATAGAATAATAAATATTACCTTTAAATGAATAACAGCTGCCTGTGAAATGTAAAGTACTTGTGTTAGTAAACTGTTGCATGTAAATTCCTATTGTTACGTTAAATGTCATAATATGAGCTGCATGTATATGAACTGGAAATGGAAAATTTAATGTTGGAAACACGAGCTACCTGCGAATAAACCTGGAATGTAAATAATAAAATTACATGTTACATGTGTAGAACCTAAGAAATGGAAATAGAAATGATGAAACCTGGTATGGCTTGGCCTAAGAAACATGAGCATGAACCCTACGGGGAATTAGGAGATGAGCTCCTGGAAATACATGGAATAGATCTGGAAAATGCTTTGGGAAGTGTGCTTGCCCTTGGGTATGTGGTGCCAAGGGAAGCGCACGTTACCTCTTAGTGTAGAGGGGTGCTTGCTGCCTTTCGGGTTGAGACCTAGGGTGGGTTTGGCCACTTTGCACTGACTCAGTGGCCCTCGTGTACACTGTACCGGGGAGAGCTACTAGTGTAGGGAGAGGGTTAGCCACTCCACGGGGCCCGGGGTTCAGCTAGCCACCCTACACCGACTTGTTAGGCCCACTGGGCAAACCAAGGTAGTCAGGAGAGGGTGCGCGGACTGTGGAGAGGCGAGACCCCTGTTTGGTTCTTAGGGGCTAGACCCCTGCTACTGAGAGGGCTATGCCATATACTAGTTCCGTGCTGTGCTTTGGGCGCACCCGTTAATGGAAACGACTGACCGCGTGCCAGTGTGGGGTTGCTAATCGTGCATTTATCACGCGTGCCGTAGTCACCGTTACGTCTGTCAGTGACCTTGGGGTGGTTGACTGAGGGTAGGACCACCACGGGGGACTCTCCCGGCTAGGAGAGCACCACATGCTACTTCTACTCTCCGGAAAAGACTACAATCAAGATCGTTCCCACGAGAAACATTCGAGATCAAGAAAGAGAGCTGATAAATAAATCAAGTGGTGAAATAAAGAATAATTAGTTAAAGAAAGAAAGAAATGGAAAAACAACAGCTACCTGTACACCTTTACTATTTTAGTTAGCTGGTTGCCACTCTACTCAGCGTCCGCTGACATTTTGTACTCATAACCTTTTTTCAGGTCCTGGTGTTGAGCAGCCAAAGCCTACGGCTGCAAAGGGTGCTGGGCCCAGTAGAGCCCAGTAGTTGTAGCTTTATGTTGTACTCCATTTCCTGTTGTAGTGAGTAGTTGTTACACTTTTGTACTCTTTTATTATGAATTTATATTCCTGTACCTGTTTAATTTTCTACCGTTGTGGTGGTGTGTACTGTATTAGTTTACTTCTTTGCTGCTGTACTTTTGTTACTGTTAGTTGCTTGCATGGTGAATGTGGTTTATTTTACTGCTTTTTGGTTACTTTCTTGTTGAATGACTGGGTCTTGGGATCAGTCGAGTCGGTCCAGTCTCATGTCCTGTAGGGATTCGGGAACTGGGTCGTAACATGTATTCTTCTTGGTTAGCTAATCATCTTTCAACAAGCGATTCTAAATGTGCTGTTGAGAGATCTAGCAGCTGCAGTGAATTTTTTGGGATAATGAGATCTAATTTTCTTTAAAAATTATGAAAAAATTGCTAGAAATGTTGTCTTCATGTATACTTTCGTTAAGAAGCAATTATCTTGGCGATGTATGTGTTCTTTTTCATTTTCTTTTTCCCAAGAGGGGTGATGTATGCATTCTTGGATTCCAAAAATGAGTGTTGGTCTTTGCTAACTCAATGTTCAGAGCCATGGTTATACCACATGTTAATTTAGAAGCTATACATGTGCAAATATGAGAACAAAAATAAGTTGCTCTAGTATCAACTGCAAACAAGTTATTTGCAACCTATCATACGGTAGGCTGTATACAACATTTTATCCACATTAAAAAATGATTGACAAGATGATACAATGATATCTCACTATTAAGAAAGTGTTTTTTTTTTCTTTTGAGCCTTTGCATAAAATTTGACAGAAAGTGATAGGTTATGCACAAGGCCCTATATTGCCAAGTAAAACCAACAACTACATCAACTCCAAGGAGTGTTTATCAAATAGCAGGCTTCTAAAGCATGGATAAGTTCAAATGCCAAAGAGCTTATGTTCCATATGTGTCATGTTTTTAAAGATATAGTTGAACTTTTTTTGTGGAATATTACAAGTTTGCATATGGTGCTCATGTGCCTGATAATTTGGGTAGGTGAAGGGGAATTGATAGACTTTATGCATCATAACCATGCACCAAACATAGCCTCAATGTCTTGGTTACTGCCTTACAAATTGCATCATTAAGAGGATGTTGGAAAAAATGCATATAAGCACACACCCTTTATTTCTCTAACTGATGAATTTATGGAGTTTTCCATAATTAATACCAATATTTCTATGTATTATATTGTAAAAAGAATTAAATATAATTTGTGGAGCTATTCCTATTTGAATTCATCTCTTTACAGATGAATAAGAAATAGAATGATTAAGGGGAAGCCAATACCCCTCCTTATCTTACTATGGTTCTTGTTGTTTCCATATCCATTGTGCATAAGAAATAGATGGTTATAACTACAACGCTCTCCCTCTGTATTTTGTCACCTCTTTCGCTCACATTTCATATCCCTATCCGCTTTCAAATCTTAGATCTTTCCTTCAAATCTCTCATCACCTCGATCTTCTCTCTCTCAATCCCTCACACTTGTTCCTGTGACTAAAACAACATTCTCTAAAATCTGAGCTTAATGATACTTATGGATGAAGTTTCTATTGTCATTGTTGATGTGATAATGAGTTTTAGAGTTAGGATTATGTTGTTAAAGCTTAACATTGTTCCAATAGTTACATCCAGTGTTTAAAGGAATAATTATGATATCGATTTGCGTAATGCCTACAAGGTGTTTGGCGAAATGTTTCAATCAAATTGTCTCATGAGAAATGCTTGTGGAAATTCCTTCCTAGATGAGAGATGTTTATCAAATGCATGCAAGGCTTTAAGTGTGTTTTCTATTTTATATAAATTTAGGAAAGGGACTCAAAGTTGTCAATGAGGTGCTGGGTAAGATTTCTATGTCCATGGATAGGCATAAAAATGTATCCCGATGGCATCGCCATCATTCACTATATCTAACCTAATTTGGCTATGTTTTAAGGTTAAATTCACCTAATTAACACATTAAAGGGTATAACTTAATCAGGGTTGAAGAGAGAGGAATTAATAAAAGTTGGGGTTAATTCTACAATTTTTAAGAACAATTATAAATGTAGAACAGCTGGAGGGTGAACTTATGGTTAATTAAGGGTCAATTGAGCTTAATTATCTTAAAAGTGAGTTGGTACTAAATAATTCAAGATCTACATTCAATTTGAATGTTAATCTTTAATCAGATTGGCAAATTTTTAGCCCGCTTTAATTAAAATAGTTCCAATGAAAATAAATGTGATCTAAACCTTCTAAAAATCAATTAAAAGTATTTTATAAGGTTTGGCACGGTCAATTTAATAATTGGAATATGTTTTGACCTAAAATAGAAATATAGATGGAAATTTGGTACATTTTGGGTCTAATTATAAATAAACCATGAAATCATCATCAAAATCCAAAATTAAAGTCACCATCAACTTCCTTATGTCCAAGTTAGGTTACCATAAAAATTTAGGCTTATTTGGACTTCATCTTGGCTAAATTTGCAATTTGGCCCTTAATTCCTTATTTCCTTACAAAACCACCTAGCTTTCTAATTTTCTTGCGATTAGCCCCCTAACTCTTCATCTCCTGCACAAGAAGGTCCCTCAACCTTCAAGCAACCATGGTGCGTGGTTGGGCAAGTTTTGCACAAAAAGTCCAATCGCCTCAGACTACAATTGCAGTCAACAACTGAAGAGACGTTATTCTCCTCACCTTCCGCATCCATCGGTGGTGGTTCCACCGCCAGAGACCACGTTGGCCGCCCACAACCATCAGTCAAAGCTGGTGTGGTTGTTGCAGGTTGTTGCGAGCTCTTCTCACAACCTCCAGCCGTCAGAATGACTATAAAGCTTCACGAGGTCTTTCCAAAGGGGGTCATGTAAAGATTGGAGTGAACAACCCCCTCTTCTTCTCCTCCCCATCGTGCCATTATCGAGTACCTTGGAGCTTCTCCATCCTTCTTCATCGCCGCGTCTCTCCGCCAACAGAGGCCGCAGCCCTCCTCCTCGTTCCATTGCCATCCTCCCTGCCAAAGGAGGCAGTCCCTATCCTCATCATCGCTCCAAACTCCCTCACTAGAGTTCTTCTCCTCCTCCAAGTCTAACTGACCACGACTGGCCTCTCCGCACGCCGACATCATCTCCTAGGTATCTCTCTTCTTCCCTCTCTTCCTCTAGATAATTTTAAGCTTTCTCTTTGCAGGTTTCGACCATAACTTGAACACCCTCACCACCTTCTTCTCCACGACCAGCCACGCACCAGCCAACTCTGGCGAACCCTCCCTCATTGCTCCTCACCTCCTTGCACACCCTCAACTACCGCCAAAGCTTCGCTACGAGGAGAGGAACAAAAGCCCTCATTCTATTGAGAGGTTCGACGCACCCAACTGCTCGCCAGACTCCCATCACCGCCGCCTTCGTCGCATCCACCCGACCTCCTCCTACCTCATCTCATGAAATTGACCATGCCACCACCTTCAGTAAGGTCCAACAGAGCTTCTCAATCATTTGGTTGAGGCTGGAGCTTCCTCCCACGACCGATCACCTTCTCCGATCTACCCACCTCCGCCGACCCTTCTCCGGCCACCTCCAAGCATAGCCACACCAATCCAATGACTCCTCCATCTTCAGTACACCATGTGGAAGCTTCTCGACACCTTGGCTTGAAGCTTGGAGCTCTGAAGCTCGCCGGCCTCCTCCATCGCCGACGGCCTGCTAACGCGAAGAAGAAGGACCCATCTGTAGAAGAAATAAATTCCCAGGGACCACCTTGTAATAAAAGGACCAATTCAAAAATATTTCCAAGGACCCGATTGTATATCTCCAGGGACCAACTTGAACATTCTTTTCATATGTTGAGAATTTATTTCTTATAAAGGAATTTTATTACATTAATTATTTACTTTGGATATTCTTTGAATTATTTAATGCTTGATCACAATAATTGCCATGTTATTTGAAAGAGCGATCTTCATTTTCATTGAAAACTTTAACATAAAATGATGTGTCATTGTATTTAATCGCGTGGTAGAAAATCGCCTTTCAAAATATTTTAATTTTCAGAATCTAACCATGAATAGTTAGGTCGTCTCCACACGGAGGAATTAACCTATCAAAACTGAGTAATGATGCATCAAGTAATAGGGAATATCAACAGATGTGCATGCTAATTAGTGTTCTTATTTCCAACATAAATTCTCAATTTAAATAATGAACTAAGAATCTGAGGGTGCACATGCAAAATCACCACCATGGAAATACCAGAATTGCTATCTTAATACTGACAAATGTCATCAAATTTAACTAAATCAGAATTTGTTCCCCATAATAAAGATACATGTTAGCTTAGTCGTGAGATGAATATAATGTGAGTGCATGCAATTCAACTAGAATTAAGGGTCATTCATCCAATTCTATCACAATATAATAATAAGATAAATAAGAGAATAGTATCTGTGGCAATGGCATACCCTGTAATTTTTAATAGGGGGAAAATAGGGGAATCTCCTTCTCTCTTGTGCGTGCGGGTGGAGCGGCAATCATCGGCTGGCTGGAGTTCGGTGGAGGTGCGTCAAAGGCCAGGCGTCGTAATGGAGGTGGCGCGGGGAGATGTTGACGCTGGCCGGAGGTTGAGGAAGGTTCAGTTGAGGTTGGCGACTGTTGGGGGAGGGGAAAATTTAATTCACCCCCCTCGTCTCTTGCAATTTATTCCTACAATAATGAAACATAAAATAATTACATACTAAGTTATAGAATGTGATAGAATAGATAAAAACTCAAGTAATGATGCATGCACTTATTCTATAACCTAATGTAGTTATCAACAAACATAAAATGTAAAAATAAGGTTAACTTATGCGTAACAATAGTCCATTAAAATGGACTCATCAAATACCCCCATGCCTAAGATTTGCTAGTCCCTAGCAAAAATGAAAAATAATATAAGTAATCAAAAGATTTCTTCCTTTCTTATTTCAAAACTTTGGAGATCCAGACAAATGTGATGTGATAACAGCTTAGGTAACAAATTCACGTGAAAAGCCAACTCGCATTAGGAGTTCGTACTTCACCCTTGGTAAATATTTCTGTCGGAATAAGCAACTACTTCCCTCGGGGATAAAGCAGAAGATAATCTGTAATTTAACCCTGACTTTTGGCTTAGGTAGGAGATATCGAGTTGAATGGATATTAGGTGGCAAACACTCATCTGGTGTTACATGTAGTCTAGTACTACAGACTCCAGATCTCTAGACTATTAGACAAGTCAACTCAAAGAGAGGCTAAACAACTGTACTCTCCTAATGTTCCTTGGCGCTCACTCTTTTCTTTCTTTTCTTTTTAAGATCACAAATCTCGCTAGATTTAGTAATTGTACTCATTGTTTGGTGGCATCACATGGCATTTACACTTTAATTAAAGTCCTAATAACTCTACAACTAAGTTAGAGTCCTCAACCATTATTCAAGCGATCAGAAATACTGAAAGGTAGGTATGGGTCATATTTAGTGGAACGCGATAAGTATTTTTGTTGCCTCAAAAATAATGTTACAACGATAAAATTATAACCCTGGACTCTTTTCTTTTTCTTTTCTCTCTCTCTTTTCTTCTCCTTTTTTTTAATCATTTTTTCTTCTCTTTTTCCTTTTTCTTTCTTTATCAATCAACATAACACGATACAGACTTTTATTTATGAGGCATTATTAAGGATGTTGATGGTCAAGAGGATATTGTGTGGCTTATTTGGTGGAAGTGCCTATTCTCGACACCAGGAAGGAATGGATAGGACATGCGTATTTCTGACCTTTGGCACTATTTCCCTCCTTCAGCCGAGGACTCTATGGAGGACGGTCGTAACTATCCACCATAGTCATAGCTTTATTAAAATTCCATCTCTGTGTATCTGCCTTATTTGGTGACTCTCAGGAATTCACACAAAGTACGCATACAAGAACAGAGAGCGAAAACTATGCCTAACTCTGAAGTATCATCATCTAATTGTCCAAAACTTAAGAGTCCTTGCACTAGACTTAGCGTACCAGTAATCTCTCTACTTTCATCTCACAAATATGGGGTGGATCTACTAAAAGATAGTATGCCTGACTCCCTATTAATTGTCCAAGGTTTTAGTAGACTACAAATGCTTATTGGTTTTCTACAAGAATCCATTACCCAGTCTACGTGCACGTGAAATAAATGTACTAGATTCTAAACTTAAGAAATAATTCAAGAAGAAAAACCTCCAATGACAAAGATATTTTGCTAAGGACTAACCCATTTAGCTCAAGAAAAGAGAAATTTTTTTTTTTTTAATATGCCAACATAAATGCATGAGTACTTCCTAAAATGCAAAATGCACCCCCCATGCCTAAATCCTACAATGTCCTCATTGTAAAATTAAAACAGGGGAAGAAAGGAAAGAAATCACCTGACGACGGTGTTATTCAGAACGCTGGGTTGCCTCCCAACAAGCGCTGCATTTTCTGTCAGCAGCCAGACTTATAAGGAACCTATAAGTCTGGCTCCAGACAGAAAAAGTTAGTCCCTAACAATATGCGTAACTGTGCGGGCCTAGAAAATAGGTAGCCATGGATGTTGGCGAGCTGATGATGCAACGTAATCTCAAAATCTCGCCAGAAGGTATGAAAGCAGAAAACCTCGTTGGCTACCTGGGGAGGTCTAGGAATAAGAAAGGGAATATGAAAAGAGGCCTCCCGAAATGAAATAAGTGGAGGATAACAAGGATCCTCCAAAACAGGATGAGTTTTAAAAGATATAAACATTAATATCTGAAACACTTGAATGGCAAGACTAAAAGTACAAGCATCAATCCACACTCGCCATTCTACCCGAGGATGTACTGGCCTGATATGTTCTCCAGAAAGAATGTAAATGAGCAGAGATCTGAGCCAAGGATTAGGTAAGGAATCTACTAGTTGCTTGAGTGATTGGGTGGTAATTATTAAGTCCAGAGAGGGTTTAGGCTATTTAGTTTCCAATCCCAATAAGAATTTGTATTTCACATCCTTACCTAGCTTCATTATTTTGTGAATCTCCAACTGCTCCTCTACAATAGATGAGTCATGAATAGAATTCAATATCTCATTAGTAGACTCATGAACAACATGCTTGGACAACAGTTGGGTTTCTTGGGAAGTAGCGAGATCAGAATTATCAGCAAATCCATCCCTGAGTTCTTTCCTGTCAATTACATCCTTTCCGGGAACTTTGTGTGCTACTTCATTATCCTTAATATCTTTAGGAGGATTATCATCTTTAATGTTATGGAGAAAGCCTATATCACTAAATTCGTTATTCTTCTCGGGGTATAAATCCTCAATTGATGTATATTGTCCCCGAGGGTCTTCCTTGGGCTTCTCGCTATTGTGTTTGCCTTCCTCCAATATCAACTCCTGATTTTGTGGAGGATGATTCTCAAAATCGAAAGAAGGGAGGAATCCGGATTTCACTAGATTATTTATATCCTTAGGGGGCAAGTCCTCAAGTAACACATAATCCCCCTATGATTCACTCCAGATTTTCAGTTCAAGTTCCTCCATTGGGTCATCCTCGTCCTCTAAAATAGACTCTTTATATCCTTATGACCAAAATTGATATAATTCATCCTCCATTCTCTTAGGGTCACCTTCATTGGGTGCATTTAAATCCTCAGGATGCTAAATGGTAGGTGTTGATTCCCAAAGTAGAGGGTCAGGAGTAGGCTCACTAAGGGTAGAATGGAATTCCACCAGATAATCAATAGGGGAAGTGATAGGAACAATACAACCTTGACCCGGGTTAGTAGGGGTAAGGAGAATACTGTCATTGGGGTCAAGGTCCTCAAGAGGTACCATCTTCCCTTGCTTTTGACTCCAATATAGCTTGGGTGGATAATCACTATGATCATTCTCCTCTAGTGGCCGTGTCTCATTAGGAGAGTCTAAGTGATAGCTACATAAAACTAGATCCCTATTATCAATGGTTTCCTCAGAATTATTTTCATGATCATGGTCGTATGGGTAGGGATCAGAATTACTGGGAAGAGCGTAGCTAAGCTGTCATATTTCTTTGTCTAATTGTTGACTATTCCTCAACATCCCTCCCATAGATTCCATCATTTCCTTTTTCTATTTTTGCATTTCTATCATAAAAGAGGAGAGGCTACTACTATCAGGTTGGGGGGAATAGTCAATCTGAGGCTCTGGTTGCCTAGTGGTATCGATCCAACCTCGATATGGAAAATCATGAAAGGTGGGAGGGTTGGGTGTTTGCATAGAAGTAGGGATTCCAGGGTTGGAAAATCCCGCTCTTAAGCTCTACTCAAAAGTGGGAGTTATCGGGCCAGTACTCCCAGGATAAGAATATGAATGATCCCATGAATTGTCAATGTACCCATCAAAGGATGGATACGCTCGGGGCATGGGATCCTGGTTAAAAGATGGCAAGTATTGACTCTGATAATCTAAATGATAAGAATAAGGGTGATACATTTCTTTAAGCCAACAGTTTTAACTCTCTTAGGATTTAGAAGAATTCAGAACATAAGCAGAAACTTCCTAGAGAGCTCTAACGCTGTCAAAGCAAACGCAAATTCAGTGGGATCTATTTTTAGTAGATTGTAGGTCTTAGAATTAAATGTTCAGTTGGTGGCCAAACAAGTTTTGCACAAAGACACTTCCTAGGCCAACCTTCGCTAGTGCCTATAACCTACTCGCAAGGAATGGAAATCTCGAATCGAGCCCACACACGAGGAATCGAAGTAACTTGGTGGATAGGCTTGTTAATTTTCGACTAACTTCCCTTGTGCAAAATAGGAGAGGTAGAAATTTATTTAGTGACCTTATGTGTGAGGTGCACAGTGTCTCTGGTGTGCAATCATACGATCGTGTTTTGAGCTTTGAAATTTCGCAAACAATATCCTTTTGCACATAATTTTAAGTCACAGATTTTAAGGTCCAACCTCTTAGCAGTCCCAATTTTTAAAGTGACCACTGAATTAATTCGATTCAAGCACTTTAGTGGTCTTAGATTTAGGTTCAATGCAGATGCATGACAGGTAATTGATGCTTAAGAGAAGACGTACCTTACTCCAACTTCCTTCATGCAAGAATGTATGCAATACAGTAAAAATAAACTAGATGTTACTCATTCAGTCCTAGATGGTCGTCCTATAGATATGCAGCTTCTAGCAGGCAGTTCAAATATATATTTTTTTAATAATAATAAGCAAACAAATCTAATCTAACTAACTAACCAACATGTAGTTCAAATAATTCAAATAATCCTATAATCTAAATAAATGGGAACATGCTCCCGAAAATACGCTCCCGCATACAAGAGCGATAAGAAATAAAGAAATACTGGGAACACGTTCCTAAAAATACCCGACAAGGGTCCAAAAGATAGAAATTAAGTTCTAATGTCTATCTAAACTAAATCTAAACTAAGATCTACTGACTAAATTAAGAATAAGCTCCTCCGTAAGCCTACGTGCATGGGATCAAGGCCCACGTGTTCTTGTTGCTGGCCTCCAGGTGGTGTCAAGGTCCACCAAAAAGGTCTCTACCGTGCACGCCCGTCGCGTTCGTCGTTCGATTCGTGCACATAAAGAGAACCAATGTCAATAATTTAGAAAAGCTTTTAAAATAGCATCAAAATAATATAAAATTCCTAAAAAAGTTAATAGGTGTGTTTCCTCCCTGGTAATGGCACCATTTGAAAGAGTGATCTTCATTTTCGTTGAAAACTTTAACATAAAATGATGTGTCGTTGTATTTAATCGCGTGGTAGAAAATCGCCTTTCAAAACATTTTAATTTTCAAAATCTAACCATGAATAGTTAGGTCGTCTCCACAGGAAGGAATTAACCTATCAAAAATGAGTAATGATGCATCAAGTAATCGGGAATATCAACGGATGTGCATGCTAATTAGTGTTCTTATTTCCAACATAAATTCTCAATTTAGATAATTAACCAAGAATCTGAGAGTGCACATGCAAAATCACCACCATGGAAATACCAGAATTGCTATCTTAATACTGACAAATGTCATCAAATTTAACTAAATCAGAATTTGTTCCCCATAATAAAGATACATGTTAGCTTAGTCGTGAGATGAATATAATGTGAGTGCATGCAATTCAATTAGAATTGAGGGTCATTCATGCAATTCTACCGTAATATAATAATAAGATAAATAAGAGAATAGTATCTGTGGCAATGGCATACCCTGTAATTTTTAATAGGGGAAAACAGGGGAATCTCCTCTCTTGTGCGTACGCGTGGAGCGGCGATCATCAGCCGACTGGAGTTCGGTGGAGGTGCATCAAAGGCTAGGCGTCGAAATGGAGGTGGGGCGGCGGTCGGACGGTGGAGGTGCGTCGCCAATGTTGGGTTCTACCGCATGGTTGTACGCGCGGCCTGTGGCGTGGCCTGCGGCTGCGCACTCGCGCGCGGGTGTGTTGAGGCGCTGCGCGATCTGTGGCATAGCCTGAGGTGCGAGGTGTGCTGCGTGCAAGGGCGCGGGTGTGGCTGCGGCAATGGGTTCCTCTCTTTGTTGCAGTAGTGGAAGAACGAGGCAGACGAAGAAGATGAGAAGTGCGGTCTGCAGTGCGCATCCTTGCGTGCTGTTAAAACACTGTGCGGCACGTGCTTGGAGGCGGTGGCGAGTGTGGCTGCTAGCTGCATGAGGATGCTGGTGTGCTTAGCGCAGTGAGGCTTTGGTGTAGCGCCTGCAAGGCGCCCAAGTGTGGGCAGGCAGTTGTTTGCGTGCGGTGGAGGCAATAGCGTGGGGGCAGTAGCGCTGTGGGAGCACTGGTGCAGCACCTGCAGGCTTGCAGGTGCGGGTAGGCAATGGCGCACGTCTGCAAGTGATGGAAGTTGGTGCGACTATGGCAGTGCGCGCAGTTGTAGGCAAGCGGTGGGAGGTGAAGGCGCTGTGGCAGTGCAGTGAAGGAAGGAGGGTGCTGGTGTTGCTGGCGAGGGCTTGGTGAAGGCACTGGTGGGTCTGCGCGAGTGTAAGCGGTGGAAGGTGTGAAGGCAGTGTATGCTTGGTTCCACAGTGCCTGCCCTCTCCACAGTGGAGAAGATGGAGAAGAAGGGATATCCCCTCTGGGGGAGAAGAAGGCACAGACCCCCATCTCTCTCACCAGAACCTCTTTTTATCTCCTCTCCCTGCCCGAGTTAAGGGATTTTCAAAATCCCTTACTAAATTTGGCCTTCGGCTATTGGGGAGGTTGAGGAAGGCTCAGTTGAGGCCGGCAGCTTTTGGGGAGGGGAAAATTTAATTCACCCCCCTCGTCTCTTGCAATTTATTCCTACAATAATGAAACATAAAATAATTACATACTAAGTTATAGAATGCAATAGAATAGATAAAAACTCAAGTAATGATGCATGCACTTATTCTATAACCTAATGTAGTTATCAACAAACATAAAATGTAAAAATAAGGTTAACTTAGGTGTAACAATAGTCCATTAAAATGGACTCATCATTATTTAGCATTAAATGATTACAGAAATCCCAATCTATTTAAATTGCCTTGTGAAATTAATTACCCATAGCTTCTTGGAAATTCTCTCTCTACATTTTTTAACTAGGTTTGAAACTAAAATATTTTTTATCACATTTAGTTCCTGGAGTAAT
Source organism: Thalassia testudinum (assembly GCA_037157565.1). Lineage (NCBI taxonomy): Eukaryota > Viridiplantae > Streptophyta > Magnoliopsida > Alismatales > Hydrocharitaceae > Thalassia > Thalassia testudinum. The sequence continues at coordinate 6,267,663 of JAZHRO010000080.1, forward strand.
TCGAGTTGATTAAACTAAATGGCAGTAATCACACATTAGCTTGCTCCTAGAGACGGCCTCGGCTTTTTCTGATTAATTCGAGTATTATAAATTCAAATGTTAGATTCGCTTTAATCAACTATACGACGATGTGTGTTTTTGAAAAACGATTGAAGTAATACCAACATTTTGGCACTGTTGCCAAGGAGCAATGCGCATTTATCGCTATTATTTGCAAATATTTCTGATTTCTAACATATCTACCTTGTTTTAGTTGTCCTACAAAATTGAACCAGAGCATCTGACTTCTTGAACCTGAAGATGATCAGTCCACGACAGGTAACTCTCTCTCCTCTTCCTAATCCCCTCCTTCCTAACATAGATAAAAAAGGGCAAAACAAAAAAAATTAGAATTCAACTTTGCCGTATTTTCTTAGAAATATCATTTGTGGCAAAAATTTCTGATTTCTGAAATTTAACTACAGATAAGGAGAAATATCTGCTTAAAAGACACAACCCAACAATTTCTGAACCTATAGGGACTTATTTGAGATTAATTGAACCCTTGGACTAGCACATTCTTGATTGAGTCCAAAGTGATCATTGAACTTAAAATCGAACTCCACTTTAGAGCCAAATTAGGTTAAATTTTAAGGCTATTAGTACATAATTGCAAACTATAAAGGAAATTATTATCTGCATCTTGTGCTACCTAAGCCTTGTTTGAATCAATTTGCAATTCGAACCCTAAAATACCGGCTTTAAGACCACTTGAATCCTAAAAGAGGTGACTTAATAACCTGCTTGTCAAACCAAAACAGGGTGATTCAGGTGAGTTAACCTAGATTGCATCCTAAACATTAGGACAGGACAGGTGAAGTCGATTCACTTGGTGAACAGATCAACCTAGAAATTAGGTCACAATTGGAATCAAAGACTTAATCAAGTGATAATTTGAGGCAAAAATAGGCTTAAAATCTGGTAGACCTAGGACCCAATTCACAAGCATCCGGTCTACTTGGAATCGCAGTGACAAGAAAGGTCAGGTGGGGGAAACCGTGTAACCCGTGGGGGCACTCTACCGTATAGGGGTCATCGCGAGAATCTCCCTTTCTGGCTGCCCAAGTAATTCTCAAGTGGGTGGATTTGTGATCTAGAGGCCATCTGTCTCGAACCAGCCTAAGCCATCCAAAAATATTTGGGTGTCTGATAGGTCCACTTTAGTGGGCAAAATTAGAGCCTAAGTACATGGTCAATGAAATAAGAAATGAATTTAGAATGTCCTTTATATTAACAAAATTATGTAAGAGAAAAAATCATCATTTCATGCGTTACATAATTTTGTTAAGAATCCTTCTCAAATTGGAATGCCATTGGAATTATCACATTCACTACTTTCTATGTGAAGTATTTTTCTTCTAATGAGAATTATTTGCTTTAACAAAAAAATCTTTCTTTGGAAGTCGTATGCAAAAGAAGAAAAAAAAAGGAAAGAAAGAAGAATAAAAAGAGAAAGAGCGGACAATCGTCCACCTTCCTCTTTTTCTCCTCCAATCTCTCTCTCCCTCATGAACATTCCCTCTCTGTCTGATTATTCCCCTTCCTCCTTTGACACTCTCTTTCTCATTCTCTATTTTTACCCTTATATAACAGGGCGACAGGAGGAGAGGGGGATGGCCCGAGGAGGAGAATTCCTTCCTTGACACCTTCACCATGTGCCTTTCACCACCGCGAGCCACCACCTCACCGTGCAACCCCAACGTTCCCACGACCGTGTGCCTCCTCTCCGCAACTGTGAGCCTTCATCCTCAACCGTGCCTCCTAATCACCACAGCGAGCCACCACAGCCCCACACAACTACGAGCCTCCTCCACCGAGACGACATCCGCGACACTACCACCACGCTCTGACAGCACCACCATACGCCACCCCCTCATTTAAGACGTCCAGGAACCTTCTCGGATGTCCAGAGACCACACCGCCTCCATACGCATCTCCACAAAGGACCACCATCTTTAGCGCCTCGTATTCGATACGCCTCCTCGCAACCACGACATCCACCTGCTCTTTCCTCCGTGCGCCAACTCTTCCAGCACGCCCTCTCCTTCGCTTGAACACAGTCGTTCCCTCGTCGCACACTCCGCCTAACACGCAGCAACCACCGCACGCTCCAGCCTTCACATGTGCCTCCATGCGCAGCCACCCGCATCAGGAGGAGATGCCTGACCTCCTCTCTTTCTTCTTCCTTCTTCACCTGCTGCAACCAAGGAGGAACCCAACATTGTCGACAGCATGCCCCCCTCCTCGATGTCAACGACAACCCTCCAACACCATCCATCCACCACCGGAGGTGACGTGTTCAGCTCCACCCTCACGCAAGGCCTCCTCGACCGTGCGCAACTCCAAATAGCAGCAGCAGCTACCACCACCGCTGCACCTCCTCCTCGTCGCCGGTGCCAGCTCCAACCACCATGCACCGCCACACCACCGTCGGGGCACTCCTCTCCTCCGACCCTACTTCTCTAATGAAACACGCCACCAGCCACGGCTCGTCATGTGCTCGCAAGTGAGAAAATCCACCTCCCCTGTTTTGCTATAGGAGAGGGGGAATTAGTTTAAATGGTTGTGGTTGAAGAGGTGGGATTTTTGGGAAATTATTTTATATTATGGGTAATTGTTTCTCAGGCCCTCTGATTCTCTATATTTTATGTTACTACTCATTCAAGTTACTCTCCCTTTGGTTTGATGCTACAACTAATAATCAAAGTTACTTTTTGCATCATGTTAAGCTTCGTATAACATACTCCTGCACTACAAATATTGGTGAATTTATTGGGTTGTCCTCCCTGTGAATACGACCTGAAGTGTAGTATAATTTCAGTATATTTTTAGTTACTTTGATCAAGGGTTTTCTACCACATTATTTACTATGACGCAATATTTTTCTGATTCATTATTTCTATGAGCAAAAAACGTTCGATCAGTGTCTTGATTGGGTCTGATTTAAATCTGGTCCCTCATATTTTTCTGTAGTGCATGCACAATAGGAGGTCCTTAAGGCCAGTCTTAAAACCTCCTTTATTAGTCCACTTACATCGAGTCCAACACCCGACTAATTTGTTTGTGTCCTCTTCTAATCTGGTTCCTATCGTCTCCGACCCATCCACATCAAATCCAGGTTCTTCATACTCTGATTCTGACTCAATGGAGAACCCTAGTCCAAAAGGAGATGACATCCAACACCTACAAAACCAGCTTCAGTCTCTCACTGATCTTATCAATAGACTCGCGAACCCCAGAGCAGGTCCACAAATGCGAGATCACTGTAATCCCGTAAGAGTGGCTATCGAGCCCAGAGTGTGTATTTCGGTTAGGGGGCCTGAGACTGAGCTCAAGCCGAATATTATCAGCTTGATTCCCCATTTGCACACATTCAAGAGTTGAAACATTTAGCTCAGACCCTTGGGCGAACTGTTCAAAATAGGAATAGTCTGCTCATGAAAATGTTCCCTTTCTCGCTTAAAGAGAAAGCTTCCCACTAGTATCGGTCTCTGAATCAACTTATCATTACCTGGGATGAATTGCAAGCCGAATTTCTGAGGAAATACTTCCTAGTAGGGCGTACTAATGCCCTGAGGCATCAGATTACTCATTTTCAACAAAATGTGGGGGAACCACTTCATAAGGCATGGGATCGATTTCTCAATCTTATGAGGAAATGCCTACATCATGGAGTTCCTAAATGGGAATAGGTCCAATCCTTTTACTGAGGACTTTGTGAGGATATTCGACTTTTTGTTGATACAGCTTCTTAATGGGAACACCATCATGAGCAATAACTAGCTCAGTTTGATATGATTAAGTCAATAAAAGCTCCTACATATCCATTAGGTCTTAAGGGCACAAAACATTGATTTGAGAAGAAGATAAGAATACAGGGTTATTTCTACAAATTTTCCATTCTATCACAAAAATAGAATAACTACAGGTTCTCTCAGGGGTTGAACAAAGGTCAAATGGTCTTAAGAGTCTAATAAGTGGGTTAGAACAGACAGAAAAGGGTTTTCATGAGTTACAGAAATTAATGGACATCTGAAACCCTAAAAACAAACCCGCTTAATCTACTGAGGTTCTGGTCAGGAAAAAATTCACCTAAACCCTCTAAAAATCATATAAATATATTCTCTATGATTTGGTACCTTCAATTTAACCAGTAGAACCCATCTTGAACTAAAACAGAGTATCAGACAAACATTTGCCCTAATTTGGGTAATTATGCAAATTACCTAGTCAAACTGGGTCAAAACTAAATTCCAACTTCACCATTGGATTCCTTATGTCCAAATTAGGTTTGTACCAGAATTTGGGCTCAATCTGAGATTGTTTCAACCTAGTTTGCACTTTGGTCCAAGTCTTATTTTCTTTATTTTACATGGCCCCTTAGCTTTTGAATTTATTACAAATAGCCCCCCAACTTTGTCATCTTCTTCACAAATAGGTCCCTACCTCCATGAAATCCTAATCCTACAACTCCGGCAAGCTTGATTTGGCATGTTCTCCTTGATTCCTTGACGAATCTCTCTTAGATTTGAAAGGGAAGTTCATCAAGGAATTCCTTTCCTTTTGAGCCAGATTCTAAACCCTACAACCTTCCCAATCTCTCATACGAACGCATGAGAGATTTGGGTATATTTCAAACTTCCATCTCCAACGGACCTTCCAAGTTTGGGAAGCTTGCTTTGCAAGCTCAAAGCACCCTCCAGAGGCCTATAAAAGAATTCCCAGATCAAACCGAGTTCCCCACACTCGAATTCTACCAGAATAATCCCAAATTCTTCCCTCCTCCTTCAGCCGAAGTGCTCTTCGACGTCCGACGACCTCCTCCATCTTCATTCCTCGTCCGTTCGCAATACCGACGATGGATTTGTCTCCCTTAGCTTCCTCTGCGTCGCGCAATACCGACCGACACCTCTATCTCCTTCCTCGCCGTCCAACCCCCACCGGAGTCACCTTCCTCTACGCCGACCACACAACAACCGACGTCGCCTCTGCTCCCCATCATCTGCCAACTATCTAGATAAGTTCCCTAACTCCACTACTTCATTCGCACACCAACCACACTCCGTTTTGACCACCATCTCACTCGCACGCTCCCCGTCTTCCACCTCGCCAGCGTACCCCCAGCGAGTTGGCACGGCCACTACGCTCCACCAAATTGGCCGCCGTTCATCCCAACACCTTCACCTCGACTCAAGGGGCAAAATCCCTCTATCTATTTCATCGATTTCTTCATCAAACACACCCCCAAACACCCCACCTTCGCACGGCCGTGTTCGTCACCATTCGGCCACCTCACGCACCTCACTCTATGCTACACCCACCACAATACCAGTCGTCCCCTAGCGAAACTACTGAGCTATCTAATGCGGCTGCAAGGCCCTTTTTCTTGAGTTTAGGTCTGAGGTGCCGGGCCATTACTGCATAGCTTCGAAAGAAGCTTGAAGCTCTCTTCAACACCTGCAGCTCCAGGCGATACCTCCAGGTGACGCAGCTGCGCTCCAGGTCACATTCTAAGGCCTCGATAAGACATTACACCCTTAGCAGCTACCCCGATTGAGTGAGCAATCCAGCCACAGACACTTGCGCGAGGAAGGTGGGACATTTAGTCCCACCTTGGAAATCTGTGAGGGTGCGGCATCGCATTAATTGAAAAAGTGGTTGGGGCTTATCGCCTCAACACACTTAGGGGGTGAGGGCCCCCGCCACCCCTTCACAAGCGCCTCACCCATGAACTGTCCCCCGTGGGCCTGGTGCTGACCCGACCTGCCTAACCCGTGCACACCTCAGTTGTGACCCAAGCTCGCATCCCTGGTCCCAGGTACACTTAGATCCGAACCAGATTGCCCAAAGCTCTGGGAGAGCGGATCCTAGAAAGAGAAAGAAAGAGAGAGCGCGAGGGTTTGGGGGGGTTTTGTTCTGAAGATCAATAGCTGACACTTAGCTGTTTGAAGAAGAAACCCTTCCCCTTGTGCGTGAAAAGGCTATACACTGTAGCTTGAGATGGTTAAGCCATCTGATTAAATGCCCAGCCGTCTGATACTTGATTTGGTTGATTTGTTGAGATATTTGCTATTATTGTGAGGGGTAATTGGTGATTCAAATCATCATTTTACCCCATTCTTTTTGCACTATTGACATTTGCTTTCATTTATATATCATTATTGTTTGGAGTTCTATTATAAATTGCTTATATGGTGCTTGAATTGCAATCTTAAGAATTATTTTACTAATTTCTCCCTGTGTTCGACCTCGAACTTCCATTCGAGTACAAATTCTATTTGTTTTTCACGATGATTCAATCTATACTGCAACTCATCGATTTTAAAATTCGATTCAAAGCGATTAACACTTGTGGAGGCAACTTTATGGGCAAACATGAGGGCACCATTTGGGAAATTCTCAAAAATATGTCTGAGAATTCCATAAACAATGCATCCATGGGTATGTTCGATAGGATGACTACCCATGCATCGACGAATACACATGGGACACATGAGCAGAAGACCCATCCTCCTTTGTTGACATGGAGATTCTGGTCAACCGATTGGATAAGGTCTCTGTAATAGAGAAGAAGCTTGATGATTTGACTCGCCAGCTGCAAAAGGTCACTTCTCAAAAAAACATGCATGCACAACTGCCTGCTGGGAGGGAGGCCATGCATAATATTCACCACATTAGGATGGAATGAATCCATCTTCTTCTGACTCAAGTTTCGAAGGAAACTCTGAACCTATTTATCCTAGTTGGGGGTCCTCTAAACCACAATATTCTGATTTCTCCAGAGTTACTCGACCCTGTGAGGAACTCCATGCCATCTAGAACAACCCCTATTCCAATTCCTACAATCCTGGATGGCGAAATCAACCCAATTTCTCCTGGTCGGGGAACTCTTATCCTAAAAATCCTAGACCTCAATATGACCACAGAATCCTCACTCATATCAGCCAGCTCAACCTAAACCAAATTTTCAATTTGGGCATAGCAAAGATGATCAAATGAGCATGATTCTTCAAACATTGGCTGATAAGCAAAAGATCAATTCTTCCATGTAGAGGTAGCATACCGCAGATATGGCAGATATGCGTAATCAAATTACGCAAATGGCTAGGACTCGCCAGCCAGGCGCATTACCCTCGCAACCACTGCCAAACCCTAACAACATACCAAACCAGAGGTACGTTGCAAACCCAAAACAAGGCCAAATCCACTATGTGCAACCAGGCCCCTCTTCACCTATATATCAAGATGGGTCAGAAGCATCAACTTCTATACCTGATACATCTCAGCAACAGCAGCCACCTATCCTACCCACTCCTCCATATCCTGCGGGATTACATTCTATAACAACCCGCAGCGATAAGTGTACTAAGGACCCTGAGCCTAAGAGATACACTAAGCCTAAACTTAGTACATCTCAATCTGGGGTGATAATCAAGGATAACCAAGGATCGACAGAACCCACTCCGAATGAGCCTAGGACCACACCTTTTCATGAGGCCTTGACTAAGGGAAATAAGGGTAGCAAACCACCTCAAATTGATGAGGACTTGATCAAGCTCATTGAGCAAGTCCAAATTAGCATTCCCTTGATGGATGTTGTTCGTCATGTACCGACTTACGCAAGATTTCTTAAGAATCTATGTACACCAAAGCGAAAGCTGAAGAATTCTGACGGAAGTCCTATTTTGCTATCGGAGTAGGTTAGCTCCATTATTTTGAGCAAGCTTTCGTAGAAATTAAAAGGCCCTGGAACCCCTCTGATCTCCTGCAATATTGGAAATTTAGAATTTAACCGTGCTCTTTTAGACTTAGGTGCATCCATCAACCTTACTCCCACATCCCTTCTGAAATATTTTGAGGACCTTGAGCTTAAGCCCATGGAAGTGACCTTACAGTTAGAAGATCTATCTATTAAGTCACCCTATGAAATGTTGGAGGATGTAGTTGTAAGAGTCCGGGATTTCTATTTTCCGATTGACTTTATTGTTCTAAACATAGATACACTTGAGAACCTAAAAGAGACACCTATAATCTTAGGGAGACCATTGCTAGCAACAGCTAGGGCAAACATTAACTATAAGGAGGGCCAAATGGAAATTAAATTTGGGAATAGAACAATGAAGATTGACATTTTTAAGGCCTATAGAGGAATTAATTACGGTGTGATTCAGGAATTGAATAGAATCGATTCACTTCTAGAGGATCCAATTTCTAATAATTTGGATTTAATTACTCCTAAACAAGAACATCTAGAAGCCCAACCCTAGTTACACCTTGAGGAACCTAGTCCACCTTTAGTTCCTCCTCAGGCTAGCCCCAACCTTCCCGTTGCTGCTGAGAATCAAGTACTTGAGTTGAAACAGCTTCCTGACAATCTCAAGTATGTCTTTTTGAGTTCGAACAACACATTTCCTGTGATTATCAACTCTTCTTTATCCACAAATCAAGAAATGCATTTGACTTTTGTCCTCCGGGAACATTGCAAGGCCATTGGTTGGACCTTGGATGATCTCACCAGCATAAGCCCTTCTTACTATACCCACCATATCTTTATAGAAGAAGGCTCACGACCTACGCTAAAGGACAGCGCTGACTCAACCCAAATCTTCAAGAGGTCGTGAAGAAAGAGATAATAAAATAGCTTGATGCAGATATTATTTATCCCATCTCTGACAACCATTGGGTTAGCCCAATTCATGTGGTGCCTAAGAAGGTAGAGCCAACCATTATCAAATCTGAGTCAAGAGAATCCATCCCCACCTGTATTGCAAATTCGTGGAGAGTCTACATAGACTATAGGAAATTGAATACCCAATGAAGAAGGACCATTTCTGACTACCCTTTTGATGTAAACACATTTATTGAGGGTAAAATGCCTAATCATGCATGTTCCTAAGCTTAGATTTACATTTCATGTTATAAATATTGCATAGCATGAATCATTCTGCATTTAAAGTACTTGTATATAATTTGGGTTAATTGCATCCTTTTTGTGGTTAGGAGAGAAGGATATTTATTTCGAAGTCTCAAATTGACGATCCAATCATACGGATCTAATCAAGACGACAATCGGAGTCCAACGCCTCTGAAATCACCTCGATTGGAGTCCCGTAGCACCATATGCAGTCCAAGGAAGATCAACGGCCAAGGGACTAGGAGACATAATTCGGAGCTTCAAATGACAAATTCGACCACGCGAATGGATTCGGGTCGATGATCGCATCCTAACTGCGCAAAAATCGACTCAATCCGACCTCTGTAGAAGCCCTTTCAACAAGAAGAAGATGGACGGCCCAAACTGTGCCATGTGGCGCCGCCCAGGGCACGCACGCGCCACCGCACGCGTGCGCAGGCGCGCATGCGCACAGCGCAGCGCCAGCTCATGGGTGCGTGCGCGCATGGCAAAGGCGAGGGAGCGCAACACCAGCTATGCACGGGCTGGACCTACAGCGACGCATGAGCTAGACTTACAGCCATCGCTAATTCATCGCATGCCAGCAAAGCCAGCTGTGGGCGCCAGCGAGCATGAGCTGCCTACAACGATGTTTCCAACGACGGCCTGGATGTCACTAATGGTCTCATACCTATTTTTTGCCTCTTCTCCTTCCAAGCCATCTCTACCTACTCTACTCCCCCTACTCCCAAGCTCTAGCAAGCCTACCAACACTCTATTAGAGCTTGTTCTCAAGCTCCCAAGATTCTTATTAGTGTAGCAAACCTCTGCCCCACCAAATATTCATCCATCTTCCCATCCCCATTCATAGGTCGCCTTGGAACCGTCCTCCCACCTCCATTCCGATAGCAGATCATCTCTGTCTTCTCACCTCCATTTCGGAACCACACCGAAGCTTTCCTCTACCCAACGTCCTCCTACATCTCACTTCCATCGTCCTGCTCCTCACCTCCTTCGTTCGAGATTTTGCAAGGCACCGTCGTCTCACCGAACAGCCGATTTGAGAGATTTTCTCGCACCTCCCTCTCTTTTTATGCTTTTATAGTTCATTGTAATCGACATTGGATTGATATATATATCATATTTGTTCCATTTCTATCTTGTGATTCATTCTGCTTGTCCTCTTTTCAAAAATACAGAAAAATATCAAAACCGTAAAATACCAAAAAGAAACAAAACGAAGCACAGTTTTCACTTAAAGTAAACGTCACCTCCCTGTGTACGACCAGGGACTCCCTTGGAGTTTCAGTATAAATTTTATTTGATCAACATGTTTTGCAACTACGACGACGGGTTACTTGTAACCCCAATTTCTAACACGCGAAACACGCCTGACCATTTTGGCACCATTGCCGAGGAGGCAACGGAATTTACTTTATTGTTTTCTGCACTTCTTTGCATTTACATAGCACTAACCCCGCTTGTCTTCGATCTACTGTCTTGCAGGTACCCTAGCATGGAGATCCAAGCATGGTAGACCGGAGTAAAGTGTGGGTAGAGTGTTTTGTAAGTGTCCCCCACACCACCCGCACCTTAGTTTTCATTCCATAACCTAATAACTCAAACCCAAATCAACTTAGGTGCTTTTTATAAATCCTAGGATAGATTTGATTGTTTGTCTGCCACCTCCACTCACCTCACCCACCCGCATATATAAAAAAATAAAAAAAATATTCTTCTCTTGTGAGATTTAACTGAAAGCTGCACACTTAACACCCATAATTTCTTATCATAAGGCGCACAATCACTTTGATTCTACCACTTAATAGGGATCTGACCTGTGGACCCGGTACACTTCAACTCAATACACATAACTGAGTAGAAATCTGAATAAATTAAACATTCTTGTGTGCCTTAACTAAGTGGTGCAACAAGCCAATTGATTGAGCTGTTTGAGCTGCACCACTAAATCTAAAACTAATCCATCAATAGCTTGCCACTTAAGGTTGATTCTTAGGGCTAAACCAGGCACTTCACATTATTTCTGATTTTTAAAGGAATATATCTACACTAGTGCTTGCAAAACTTGGAATGTTCTATTGATCCTTGATTGAATATACCTAAAGATTAAACCCTAAAAGCTACTAAACAAGGTTGAACCATAAAAGACACATCATCAAATAACCTTGTTTGAAAATCCTGGTTGTGCATGCACACACATTTTAACTGATCATTAAGGGCACAACCCATCTAAAGGGCCCATCACATTCCTGAAGCACCATTGTCCAAGCCTAACTAAAATTGATTAGATGTTGGCCCTAAGAACTGGTTCGCTCGTCAGGATCTAGATTGAGATTGTTCACGATTAACTTGGTTATACCAGTCAATCTAATGTCTAGCTAGGGGAGTAGTGCCAAACGACCGCGGCTGGGGGGTACACTAGGAACCGAAGGCGCAAGCCAAAGGAACAACCTTCTCCCCAGTCCCTCCTAGCTGGTTGGATTGCCTGGACATAAGTAGAGTAAATCACCCATAATCTTAGGACGGATTCTGAGAGTCTGTAGACCTTTAGGCTACCCAACCTAAGGACAGGCTTGTATTTTTGTATTGCAGGGCTCCTTCTTTCTCTTCTGATTTCCCTCCTTACTTCACCATGTACCCTTCCACATCTTACACACATTTCCAATCCTATCCTCCTACCACCACTTATCCCCAAGATGATTATTATTCCGACTTGACTTGTAATTACCCATCCACTACCCGAGATGACTTTGATTAGGGATACGAATCCGGACCTCAGTGTCCGAGGCCTAACCCTGGACAACAAGACTATGATTAGTATCCTTCCCAAACCTACAATGATTATGGATCTCTATCCTTTGATTACAAAACCAACCCGATATATAATCAAGAAGGATATGCTGATTATAGCACCCTACCCTCCCCAGTATTCCATTGAAAATAGGTCATCACCATTCTTTGAACAACCCGAGACGACCTACTATCAGGGAGGAACCTGAGAACCTCAACATCTTAACTCCTCTAGATTTAACCCAAACACACCCAAACCTGAATCGAACCAGTCAGTTCAGGTGAACCAGATCCAAGATAGGGTGTTGGCTAATTTGAGGAACACCATACAATCTTTAGAAGCCCAGCAACACCATGCACTGAAGCATTGGAGCCTATGATAAAAATGATTGATGAACTAAATAGCTCTTTATTTGATTTGCTCCAAAGTGTTAGGGATAGGGACCTAGGTGAGTTTCTTCTTGGGAAATTGTCGAGGTTGAGGATGAAATTTATGGTTGCCCTAATCAAATCTTGGGATGATTCTCAAGGTGAACCCCCTTCAGGAGAGTCAATGTCTGAACCCGCTCAGGCGCCTGTCAAGGGATATACATATTTTGAGATTGGAGATGACCAGGTTGGGCTAGAGCAACCCTTTGAGGATGAATCGAGTTTCTCACCTGAGATCCTAGAGCCAAGGAATGACGAAAAATATGTCTCCATGGACCATGAAACGACATATGATTTTGAGACATATATAAATGAGGATCAAGGATTCTTTGACTCTAAGGGTGAGGAATCTATTAGTGAAGCCTCACTTGAGCTTAAGGAAGATGATTTTAGTGAGACAAATGGGCTCAAGGAGCATGACGAACCATTTGATAGCCCAGTCATTGAAGATTTTGATTCGGTTGGGGCTAACATGGAGGATTCGAATCTTCATGTACTTGATGATTCAATCAGTGACCCCATTCCTCATTTGCACTGCGAAGGGCTGACTTCTGAGATCATTGTGCCCAAGTCAATCTTGATTCAGCCACGATTTTTGGACTTGGGAGAATCATATGGGGTGATTGATATGCTAGAGGTCCCGGTGCCTGAGTTCTTGATGTTGGAGGTTAGAATTGTTGAAATAAAAATTTGAGGGGCTAATTCTGAGGAAACTTTGATTGTGGATCTAAGGGTACCTATGGACCTGAAACCACCTACATTTTACCAGGACCCTTACGATATCTTTCACGTGCAACCCAAGCTCAAAATAACTAATTATTTTTCTGAGCTAGATGTTAAGTGGACAACCACATCTATTAAACCATCTTTACCCGTTGTTCGACATTTTAGTCTTAGGTTGCACGCCCCAAAATCGTAGGCCCGGCCTCGCAAGCTTAACAACCTTCGATTCTGGGTGATTTTCATCTAGAACCTTAGAACCACTCGACCCTGGGGCGTGGGTCTGCACCATAATCTGGTCCACATCTGTGGACATCTTCTGCAGATGGGTTTCAGGATCAACCTTTTGATTTTGATTCTGACCCACACTTGTGAATTCTCAATTTCTTCTTTGTATGTATGTTATAACTAGCTGAAGGCATGTGTATACACTCTTCTCTCTGCGGAGCTGACTGGATTTTCACAACACTCAGGTGATATTCTGTTTACTCCGCCCTTTTCATATCTTTATTTTTACAATGAGGATATTGCATCATTTAGGCATGGGGGGGTGGATAATCAATTCCTGAAATCATTATGTTAACTTCATAGAATTTCTTTTAGTTTCTTATAAAAAAATTGAAAATTTGAAAAAAGACAAAAAAAGAAAGAAATTAGGAAAAGAGAACTTAGGCATTTGGAAGTTATTAACTTTAGAAAATGATACGAGAGGACCTAAACACTTAGACTCTTCAGGTCTTCAGACTTAATTAGCCTAGGTGTCCACTCGAATGTAGACCTAGTCTTGAGTCCTCGCCAATCCAAATTCATTTAAATTTGGCTAATAAATTGGGATGATAAGTATGCGACTTATCAACCCACCCTCTGATTTGGGGCGATTTTAAGGCTAAGCATCTACACACTATTCGCACTGACTCACTTTCCAACAGTTTTTACGGAAATTGGGTAACTAATGGACCGACTTGGGTGATATGGCTGGCAATTTGTCGGTGATAACAGCTCATCGATAGATTTTTTAGAGCCCAGCCACAAGACCATCTTCGTTGTACTGCCTTTAGGTAAATCTTAGATCAGGGAAGCCACCTACTTAGAAAAAAAATAGAGAAAAAAGAAAAAAGAAACACCCAAAAAGAAAAGAAAAAAATAGAAAAAGGAAAAAACAATAATAATAATAATAAAGCCACACTTCACCGCACGAGTATGGCTGACAAGTGGTCGTGGGTAACAGCCCATTGACCGGTTGTCCAGAGCCCAGCTCATAAAAATGCACAATAATTCCCAAAACACGTAGGGAAGAAGTGGGGAAGTAGAATAAATTAGGGAGATATACACTGGGTTCGCTCTTGTGTTGACCCCATAAATAAAAGTAGGGAGAAAGCTACCGATAGTAAAGATAAACCTTTAGGCAAGGTCACCTAGGGTCATAGAAACCCGAAGTCCATCTTAACGATCGTTTTGTGAGTCTATCACTTTTTCACAAAGATGCTTAATACTTAGAGTCCTTTTCGAGTCTTGGGCGAGTCGGGTAGCCGTAAAAAGTTATCCTGGAACACTCAAACTTCAAAAGTACAAAAAAATTAGATGATTGTGCAGCAATCATAGGTCTTAATTAACCTAAATTAGGCTAGGACTTAGCATAAGTTAGGGTTATTCATGCATGCATACGCATTATCTGCATCTTTACTGCTTTTCTTTAGCTATGCATAAAATAATGTTATAATGTACTGATTAAGTACATTATGTCGATTGCAGGGAATAAGCTGATCAGGAGCTGGATCTGAAGCTGGATCAGGAATAATGGGAGTTGTAGCAGAGCTGGAGCAGAAGGCCCAGTTTAGATGTAGGAATAATAATGTAAGGGGTTTAAAAGTTTGTTATTCTATTAAGTAGGAATAAAGCAGTAAAATGTGAAGAGCTTAGGTCCATCCTAGCCCTAGGATAGCCTAGAGACTTCCCTAAGCCTTAGCCACCCTTAGATTAGGTCACAACACCCTAGGAAGCCGTAAAACCCTAGTTCCAACTCTTCTCTGGACGTCCAGATAAGTTTTAAGACGTCAGAACCCTTAGCCAACTCCCGCACACTTCAAACCTACTTCTACAGTGTTATTGGACGTCCAGACACTTTGTCAGACGTCTTATTTCTGCAGAATACCCAAAATAGAACCCAAAATCCTTCCTGACTCTGATTGGACGTCCAGAAAACAAGTATGGACTTCTGATTTTTGAGTATAAGACATCTAATTATATAATTAGACGTCTGATACTGCTCTCCAATTCCTGTTTTGAGATTTAAGCCTTGATCTTGGATCTCTAGGTCCCTAAACCCAATTCCAACTCCATAGGAACATAAATTAAGGTGCCCTAACCCTAATACACCACCTCTAGACCTCCCTAAGGACTTAATTAGGTCCTTACTAAACCTAATTAGCTTGGATCTTAGTCAATTCCATCAGCCTATTCAATTGGACTCATTGAGTCCAATTGAGCCCTGATCTCAGCACACACTGTCCAATTGGACTCAGTGAGAGTCCAATTGACCTAGACCTGACTTAATTGAGTTGTTTTACTCTCAATTAAGTTTCCACACACCTAATTAAACTTGTATTAAGTTTAATTGCACTTTACCTTAGTGAATTAGAGTTTATAACCTTAATTTGAGACCTACCTTGACCTAAACCCACTAGAACCCAACTTAATCAACCTAGCCACCTAAGTTTCGACCCACACACACCCACACACACCCCCACACACCATCCACACGAAAATATCTAGCCTAGAGTTCTCTAGAACTCTCTACCATGTGTGGTTGCCTTGGTTGCCAAAAATAGCAACCAAGAGCCATTCAATTTTTAGATCCACATTTGGTGGATCTAAAAACCACCATCCACCCTCTCTCTCTCACTCTCCCATGAGCTCCCACCATAGGCCTCTCTATAGAATTCCATAATTCTCTAGAGAGCTTCCATTGGGTCTATAAAAAGACCCCATGGGTGGCCATTGGCACCCATTCACTCCCTTGGCAATTGCTCTCCATTGGTGCCATTCACGCCACCTCCACTTAGCCACTCACTCCACCTCCACGAGCTCACTACCACCACCATGGAGGACACCATGCCGGGATGCTGGATCAACCCTACCTCTCTCCAAGGGTTGGCCTAAGCTACATTGGCCGCCCCTCATTCTCTGCTCAACCATTCCAAGGCCATCGGGGACCACCCCTGAATGCCCTCTATTCTTTTAGCTCTAGATCATGCTCTTCATAATTTTTATTGCTTTCATTTACTGCTTAGTAGAGTAGTCTTACTTCTCCCCCAATGATGCATGCGAAATCTCCCCATCGATTCTTGTATGCAATCGTTTTCTAGTAGCTAGGTTTAATTTCAAGCATTCCTGTATAAGCTTTCCTCTAGATTTCCTGTACAAACAACTCTCCCCCAATGAATGAATGAAAATGCATTTATATATATATATATATATATCTCTTTATGTGTTTGAAATCACCATGAGCTAAATGATTATTTTATTTGCGTGATTTAAGTGCCTGTTCTTTAACCGCCTATATATTGCGCACCAGAATATTAAGTAGAGCGGCTTTAAGATCGATTTCAAAAACAGAAACACGCCTCCCAGAGACGAACGACTGGGACTCAAAGTCTCGTTATCTTTAAAAATCAAATCTTTTACGAACGTTTTTGAGTGACTATACTACGATTTTCGACGACTTTCAAATGCGCGAAAATGGTTTTCAGTCATTAGAAAAGAAGAAAAATAAAAAAAATGTATCTTCCCTTTTCAAATAAGGTGAGGACTTAGGCGGTCTGCATCCTGACAAACACCCAGGTACTGTTGAGTTTTAGTAGTTTAGGACCTTAGTTGAAATTTTCTATTGTTAATAAATGACTTAGGCCTAAGCGATCTAATCCTAATTCTGCTTTTATACATAGCATATAGTTTAATTTTGCTAGGGACTAGCAAAAGATAAGTATGGGGGTATGATATAAACACATTTATTGAGGGTAAAATGCCTATTCATGCATGCTCCTAGGCTTAGATTTTCATTTCATGTTATAAATATTACATAGCATGTATCATTCTGTATTTAGAGTAGTTGTATATAATTTAGAATAATTGCATCCTTTTTGTTGTTAGGAGAGAAGGATATTCATTTCGGAGCCTCGGATTGACAATTCGACCGTATGAATCTTATCAAGATGACGATCGAAGTCCAACGCCTCTGAAATCGCCTCGATCAAAGTCTCGTAGCACCATATGCAGTCCGAGGAAGATCAACGACCAAGGGATAAGGAGACATAATTCGGAGCTTCAAATGACAAATCCAACCACGCGGATGGATTCGGGTCGACGATCGTAGACTAACAGCACGAAAATTGACTCAATCCAACCACTGTAGAAGCCCCTACAATAAGAAGATGGACGGCCCAGACTGCACCACGTGGCGCAGCCCAGGCCACCCAGCGCACGCACACGCCACCACATGCTCACAGTGCAGCGCCAGCGTGTGGGTGCGCTCACGCGCAGCAAAGGCGAGGGAGCGCAACACCAGCTATGCATGGGCTGGACCTACAGCAACGCATGAGCTGTCGCTAATTCATCGCATGCTAGCAAAGCCAGCTGCGGACGCTAGCGAGCATGAGATACCTACAGCGACATTTCCAGCGACGGCCTTGATGTCACTAATGGTCTTATACCTATTTTTTACCTCTTCTCCTCCACTATAAAAGGACCTACACCCCCTCCCTTCCAAGCCATCTCTACCTACTCTACTCCCACCTACTCCCAAGCTCTAGCAAGCCTACCAACGCTCTATTAGAGCTTGTTCTCAAGCTCCCAAGGTTCCTACTATTGTAGCAAACCTCTGCCCCTCCAAATATTCATCCATCTTCCCATCCCCATTCATAGGTTGCCTTGAAGCCATCCTCCCACCTCCATTCCGATAGCAGATCATCTCCATCTTCTCACCTCCATTCCGGAGCCACGCCGAAGCTTTCCTCTACCCGATGTCTTCCTGCATCTCACCTCTGTCGTCCTGCTCCTCACCTCCTTCATCTGAGCTTTCGCCAAGCGCTGTCGTCTCGCCGAACAACCGATTCGGGAGATTTCCTCTCACCTCCCTCTCTTTTTATGCTTTTATAGTTCATTGTAATCAACATTGGATTGATATATATATCATGTTTGTTCCATTTCTATCTTGTGATTCATTCTTCTTGTCCTCTTTTCAAAAGTACAAAAAAATATCAAAACCCTAAAATACCAAAAAGAAACAAAATGAAGAGCAATTTTCACTTAAAGTAAACGTCACCTCCCTGTGTTCGACCCGGGACTCCCTTGGAGTTTCAGTATAAATTTTATTTGATCGACGTGTTTTGCAACTACGACGACGGGTTACTTGTAACCCTGATTTCTAACACGCGAAACACGCCCGACCACCTTTATTGGCTAGATTCTCAAAAAATTAGCAGGAAATCAGTACTTTTGTTTCTTGGATGGATACTCTGGCTATAATCAAGTGGCCATTCATCTGGAAGATTAGGAGAAAACCACGTTCACCTGCCCCTACGGGACATTGGCATTCCATAGGATGTCATTCGGACTCTGCAATGCACCTACCACTTTCCAGTAGTGCATGATGGCAATATTCTTCGACATGGTAGGTGAATTTTTAGAAGTCTTCATGGATGATTTTCCTGTATTTGGAAAAACATTTGATGAATGTCTAGGCCACTTGACTAAGATCCTCCAACGATGCATCAATGTAAACCTAGTTCTGAGCTGGGAAAAGATCCATTTTATGGTTCCCCAGGGCATTGTTATTGGACACCTTATGTCTGAACAAGGTATCCACGTTGACCGAGCAAAGATCAATTTGATATCTAAGCTCCCCCTTCCCTCCTCGATCAAAGAAATTAGATCCTTCTTGGGGTACATCAGGTTCTACCGACGTTTTATTTCAGATTTCTCAAAACTCACCAAGCCCCTAACTCACTTATTATCGAAGGATATTCCCTTCGATTTCTTGGACGACTGTGCCAAAGCTTTCAAAATCCTTAAAGATCGAGTCACCAAGGCACTAGTATTGCAACCCTCTGATTGATTTCTACCCTTTGAGATCAAGTGTGATGCTTCAGATTATGCTGTGGGGGCAGTCCTTGATCAAAAAGTAGACGAGAAGCCCGTAGTGATCTATTATGCGAGTAAAACATTGGATGAAACCCAACGTAATTACACGATCACTGAGAAGGAACTTTTGGCTATTGTCTTTGCCCTAGCAAAATTTTGGTCATACCTTCTCGAGTCCTGCATTATCATATACTCGGACCACACCGCAATTCGGCACTTACTCACCAAGAGGGACGCGAAGCCTCATCTGATTCGTTGGATCTTACTTTTGCAAGAGTTTGATTTAGAGATTCATGACTAAGCGGGTAGACAGAACGTAGTTTCAGATCATCTGTCCCACCTTCCCTTGTCTATCATTGACCCTTCAGTGCCTATTACTAAGCATTTTTCGAATGAGCATCTTATGGGCATAGATGCTAGGCTTCCCTAGTATGCAGACATTGTTAACTACTTGGCATCAAACCACATTCCATCTGATTGGCCCAAAGCCAAAAAGGACAAATTGATTTCATATGCCAAGTATTACTTCTGGGAAGATCTATATCTTTTTCGTATAAGTGTGGATCAAATCATCTGGCAATGTATTCCTGACATAGAGGATAATGATATTATTTCATTTGGTCATGACTAGGCCTGTGGTGGCCATTTTTCTGGGAATAAAACCATAGCAAAAATCTTCCAAAGCGACTTCTACTGGCCAACTATATTTAAAGACGCACAGAATTACTGTAGGGCATCTGCTCGTTGCCAGACCTTAGGCAACATGGGCCATTGCGATATGATCCCTTAAAATCGATTATCGTGTGCAAAATTTTTGATATTTAGGGGATTGATTTTATGGGCCCTTTTCCAAATTCAAATGGCTTTGAATATATTCTTCTTACTGTGGACTATGTGTCCAAGTGGATTGAAGCTATTCCGACCCGAACCAATGACCACAAGGTCGTTATCAGATTTATTCATGATAACATCTTCTCCCAGTTCGGTGTCCCAAAAAGCAATTATCTCTGATGGGGGGACCCATTTTGTGAATGAGCATTTTCAGTTCGTGCTTAGAAAATACGGGGTATCTTACCGCATTTCTAGCCCATATGATCCGCAAACAAACGGACTGGCCGAGCTGTCAAACCAAGAAATCAAAAAGATTCTGCAAGTCACTGTTCGACCTGATAGAAAAGATTGGTCAACCCAGCTTCCGGAAGCATTATAGGCTTATAGGATCGCCCATAAAACCCAATTAGGAATGTCTCCTTTCAGGACTGTTTATGGGAAGGCATGTCACCTTCTTGTAGAAATGGAGCATAAAGCCTATTGGGTAGTACGGAAATGCAACATGGACCTCGGAAAGGCAGGCATTCACCGTCGCTTACAAATAAGAGAGCTCGATGAATTACGTAACAACGCATACGAGAAATCGCGAATTTATAAGGAACGAATAAGGGCCTTACATGATAAACACATTTCATGGAAGTCATTCAGTCCTTGTCAGAAGGTACTTCTATTTGATGCCCATCTCAAACTATTCTCGGGCAAGCTCAGATCTAAATGAACTGGACCATTTCTTGTAAGGAGGATCTTTGGTAATGGAGTTGTGGAAATCTCACCTCCCGATCTTGACTCTATACCATTTGTTGTTAATGGCCAATGTCTCAAACCTTTTCTTAAACTTCATGACTTGAGCCTAATCGATGAGTCTCTTGACCTCTATTCCACCTGAGCCGCATTGCACCCAGCTAATGGTGGTAAACTTAGCGCTTAACGGGAGGCAATCCGTCATTCTCTTGAAAAACCTCGAGACCTTTCTTAATCTAATTGAAATTCATTCTTACGGCACTTTAGGGTTCCTAAGTTAAGAACTAACCTATTCTAAAATTATGAACTAAGCTGAATATGAACCCAACCTATTTGCAATGAGGGCAATACTTACGCATGGGAGGGGATTTCTGAAAGGTTCTCACCAAAAATATACTTAGATACTCAAAAAAAAAAACCTGGGTGTGGGGGGGTGAATAAAAAGAATAAAAGGAGAGAAAGAAAGAAAGAGAGAGAGGAAGGAAAGAGAAAAATCAATAAACATTTTTAGTTTATCAAAACCCTTGGATATTCAATTATGGAGTCAGGAAAATCTTCTTCCATAAGATCCACCAAACAAATGTAAGGTGAGAAAAGAGTGTCTACTGGTGCTCTATGTCTAGTATGAGGACTCTAAAGTTTTGGATAATTAAATAATGATACTCAGAGTTAGTCATAGTTTTCGCTCTCAGTTCCTACGTGCGAATATTTTGTGTGAATCTCTGAGAGCCACCAAATAAGGCAAATATGGAGAGAGCGGGTTCTAATAAAACTCTGACTAAGGTGGATGGTTACGACCATTCTTTACAGAATCCTCAACTAAAGGAGGGTGCTAGTGTCAAAGGTCAGAAATACACTGTCCTTTCCATTCCTTCCTGATGTCGAGAGTAGGCACTTCCACCAAATAAACCACACAATGTCCTCTTGAACACCATCATTTCACAATAATGCCTCATAAATGAAAGTTGCGTTGTGTCGAGTTATATTGATAAAAAGAAAGAAAGTGGAAAGAAAAAATATATATATTAGATATTCTCCAAAAAAAAATATATAGATCTTTAAAAAAAAAGAAAAAAAAAAGAAAAAAAGAAAAGGGAGAGAGTATTTGAGTTCATAGTTGTGCTTATGTGTTGATTTGTTATGAATAAATTTCATTGAGGTAGCATTACCCACTACCATTTATAATCCACCAAATACAGCTTTGACTCACTTTTCTATATTTCTGACTGCCTGAATATTGGTTGAGGAATTCCAACTTAGTTATAGGGTTATCAGAACTTAATCAAAATGTTAATGCCATGAGAGACCACTAAACATGTTAACAAATCTGGTGAGATTGTGAGCTCTTATTTTTATTGCATTAAAAAGAAAATAAGGAAAAAGAGAAAAAGAGTGAGTACAAAGGAACTAAAAGAGAGCATAGTTTTTTAGCATTTCCCCGAGTTAATTTGTTTAATAATCTAGAAATTTAGAGTCTGAAGTACTAGATTACATGTAGCACTAAAAAAGTGCAATCCACCAATAATAAAATCCTTCAACTCAGACATCTTCTACCTAAACCTAAAAGCCAGGG
This sequence comes from Thalassia testudinum, assembly GCA_037157565.1. Taxonomy (NCBI): domain Eukaryota; kingdom Viridiplantae; phylum Streptophyta; class Magnoliopsida; order Alismatales; family Hydrocharitaceae; genus Thalassia; species Thalassia testudinum. The sequence continues at coordinate 6,289,838 of JAZHRO010000080.1, forward strand.
TTAAATCACAGACCTTCTAGTACGTCATCCCCGAGGGAAGAAGTAATTTGCCTATCCTAATAAATTTGTACCAAGGGTTAAAAACAAACTTTAAATGTATGTTGGTAACTAGAAAGTAGGAAGAAGAGAGATAAACTCTTTTGAGCTGAATGACAAAAATACCTTCCTCTAAAAGTCTATGCTAAACTCCAGAATTTGCTAAAGGACTAGCAAATGGTAGGCATGGGGGTATGATTTCATCGCCATCATTCACTATATCTAACCTAATTTGGCTAAGTTCTAAGGTTAAATTCATCTAATTAACACATTAAAGGGTATAACTCAATCAGGGCTGAGGATAAAGGAATTAATAAAAGTTGGGGTTAACTCTCCAATTTCTAAGAACAATTATAAATGCAGAACAATTGGAGGGTGAACTTATGGTTAATTAAGGGTCAATTGAGCTTAATTATCCTAAAAGTGAGTTGGTACTAAATAATTCAAGATCTACATTCAATTTGAATGTTAATCTTTAATCAAATTGGCAACTTTCTAACCTGCTTTAATTAAGATAGTTCCAATGAAAATAAATGTGATCTAAACCTTCTAAAAATCAATTAAAAGTATTTTATAAGGTTTGACGTAGTCAATTTAATAATTGGAATCTGTTTTGACCTAAAATAAAAACATAAACGGAAATTTGGTACATTTTGGGTCAAATTGTAAATTAACCATGCAAACATCATCAAAACCCAAAATTGAACTCACCATCAACTTCCTTATGTCCAAGTTAGGTTACCATAAATATTTGGGCTTATTTGGACTTCATCTTGGCCAAGTTTACAATTTGGCCCTCAATTCCTTATTTCCTTACAAAACCCCCTAGCTTTCTAATTTTCTTGTGATTAGCCCCCTAACTCTTCATCTCCTTCACAAGAAGGACCATCGACCTCCAGGCAGCAATGGCGTGCGGTTCGACGAGTTTTGCGCACGAAGTCCGGCTACCTCAGACCACGGTTGCATTCAACAACTGAAGAAATGTTATTCTCCTCACCATTCTGCATCCATCAATGGTGGTTCCACCACCAGAGACCATGTCGGCCACCCGCAATCATCGGTCAAAGCTGGTGCGGTTGTTGCGGGTTGTTGCGAGCTCTTCTCGTAATCTCCAGTCATCAAAATGACTCTATAAAGCTTCGCAAGGTCTTTCCGAAGGGGGTCGTGCAAAGATTGGCGTGAACAACCCCCTCTTCTTCTCCTCCCCATCGCGCCATTATCGAGCACCTTGGAGCTTCTCCGTCCTTCTTCATCGCAATGTCTCTCTGCCAATAGAGGCCACAACCCTCCTCGTTCCATCGCCGTCCTCCCTACCAAAGGAGGCAATCCCTATTCTCGTCGTCGCTCCAAACTCCCTCACCAGAGTTCTTCTCCTCCTCCAAGTCCGGCCAACCATGACTGGACTCTCCGCACACCAACGTCATCTCCCAGGTATCTTCTTCCCTCTCTTCCTCTAGATAATTTTAGGCTTTCTCTTTGCAGGTTTTGACCATCATTTGACCCCCCCTCGCCACCTTCTCTACGACCAGCCATGCGCTGCCCAACTCCAGCGAACCCTCCCTCGCCACTCCTCACCTCCTTGCACACCCTCAACCACGCTGAAGCTTCACTACGAGGAGAGGAACAAAAGCCCTCATTCTATTAAGAGGTTCAACGCACCCAACTGCTCGTCGGACTCCCCTCGCTGCCGCCACCTTCGTTGCATCCACCCAACCTCCTCGAACCTCATCGCACGAAATCGACGATGCCATCACCTTCACCAAGGTTTGGCGAAGCTTCTCAATCATTTGGTTGAGGCTGAAGCTTCCTCCCACGACCAATCAACTTCTCTGGTCTACCAACCTCCGCCGACCCTTCTCCGGCCACCTCCGAGCATAGCCACACCAATCCAATGACTTCATCTTCAGTACACCTCATGGAAGCTTCTCGACACCTTGGCTTGAAGCTTGGAGCTCTGAAGCTCGCCGGCCTCCTCCGTCGCCGACGGCCTGCAAACGCGAAGAAGGAGAGAAGGACCCATCTGCAGAAGAAAGAAATTAGCAGGGACCAACTTGTAAGGAAAGGATCAATTCAAAAATATTTCCAAGGACCCAATTGTAAATCTCCAGGGACCAACTTGAACATTCTTTTCAAATGTTGAGAATTTGTTTCTTATAAAGGGATTTTATTGCATTAATTATTTTCTTGGGATATTCTTTGAATTATTTAATGCTTTATCACAATAATTATCATCTTATTTAACATTAAATGATTACAGAAATCACAATCTATTTAAATTACCTTGCGAAATTAATTGCCCATAGCTTCTTGGAAATTCTCTCTCTATATTTTTGAACTAGATTTGAAACTAAAATATTGTTAATCACATTTAGTTTCTGGACTTAAAATTCAAAATGATGGTAATCATGCATTAGTTTGCTTCCAGAGACGCCCTCAGATTTTTCTGATTAATTCAAGTATTATAAATTTAAATGTTAGATTATCTTTAATCAACTATACTACGATGCGTGTTTTTAAAAAATGATTGAAGCGATACCAACATGATGTAAACACATTTACACTACTTAAAATGTCTATTTATGCATGTTCTTAAGCATAGGATTGCATTTCATGATATAAATATTGCATTACATGCATCATCTTGCATTTAGAGTAGTTTGAATAAAATGAAGGTTAATTGTCTCCTTTTATGTGCTTGGACAGGGCAAACATTTAATCGGGGCCTCGGATCAAAGATCCAACCGTATGGATGTGATCAGGGCGACGATTGGAGTTCAACGACTCTAAGATCGCCCTAATCAGGCATCCGTAGCATCAGATAGAGACTGGGGAACCCTAGAAGATCAAGGGCCAGGATGGTGTAAATCTGCACTTCAGATGGCAAATCCGATCACACGGATGAATTCGGATCGACGATCGCAGCCCAACGACACAAAAATCGAGTCAATCCGACATCCGTGGCACCATCTACAACTTCCAGAAGATGGACGGCCAAGATGGCACCACGTGGCACCATCCCGGCCGCCCAAACGGCCGCCTACACTCTATGAAGACCGTGCACCCATCCCCTCTCCGCCGTTGGATCTCAATCCAACGGCTGTGGACGCATCGTTTTAAAAGCATCCGCGCGACCATTTGGGCGAGGCAGCGCAGCGGTCCAGCGCCTTATCGCGAGGCGCTGGCGCGCGTTCGAGCCTCGCCAAGCAATTTCTGAGGCGAGCGGGCGCGCTCCAATTGACCGCACGATCACGATCCAACGGCCGCGCGCGCCCGATAGCGCCGACGCGCAATTGGACGCTCTGGTGAACGCGCGATCGTACGCGCAGGCGGGCGGGCGGCAGCGGTGAAGGCGCGATTTTAAGCCGTCCGATCTCGCGATCGGACGGCTGAGACGACGCGGACGTGCGTAGGCGTTACGCACGCGGGCAGCCAAGCGGGCGCGCGTGGGCGCGGCGGCGACGGCGACGTCGGGGCTTTAGCGACGGTTTTATCCGTCACTAAAGACCCCTTATTTATTATTTTGAAGATGTAATGTCCATTTTGCCCCCACTCCTTGCAACTATAAAAGGAGACCCCCTCCATACGAAATTTTCATCCCTTCCTTCTCCTCTCTACCTCTCCAAAGCTCAAGATAAGCTTGTCCCACACCCGGGATGCTTCTCGCGAGATAAAGTCCAAATTTTCGTCCCCCTCGGAAGTGGATCCCGCGACGACGACGGCGTGCTGCTTCGTTCCCGTTCTTCTGCTTCGTCCTCCTTCATCCCGCTTCGTTCTCCTTCGTCCAGGCGTCGTCCCGTCCGGCTCGTCCTCCAAGCGACCGTCGAGGAGGATTCCCTCTCCCTATTCTTTTTACTGCTTTCTAGTATAGATTTACTGCTTTCTAGAGTAGTCTATTCGTCCTCCGAGCGATCGTCGAGGAGGACATTTCTCCCTCCATTCTTTTAATGCTTTCTAGAGTAATTGTTTTATATTTTCTAGTTGTAACGAATGAACTCTTTTATGATAAATTCCTTGTCTATTCTACATCTCATTTTGATTTCCATGTGTAGTATTCTTTCTCTCTCTCTTACTCCCTCTCTCTCTTTTATTCGTTGTAGATACTTAGATAGTTTAAATTTAATTTCTTCGTGACAAAATAAAAATAAACGCGAAGTTTTTAAATCAAACGTTCGCCTCCCTGTGTTTGACCCGGAATTCTTTTTTTCGGTATAAATTTTATTTGTTGAACACGAATCCTTCGCTTTCGAACTACAACGACGGGTTTTCCAAAACCAAACACGTTAGCGTAGGTTCGTAAAATGTTCAACATTTTGGCGCCGTTGCCGGGGAGGCAACGATCTTTGATTTCTCTTCGTGTTTTATAACTTACAAATCATTTACCTCACTTTTCTCCTTTCTTATTATAATTGCAAGTACTCTTTCAAGGCAGGCAAAAGCGGTAGATTGGAGTAAAGTGCTGTGGAAGGTTTTGTAAGTTACCCCCCACCTCCCACCCATTAGATTTCATTTCATCACATAATAATTCAAACATCAATCAACCTAGGTGTTCTTATAAACTCTAAGGTCAGATTGTTTGTTGTTTGACATCCATACTCACTCCAACCCCCACATTAAAAAAAAATAAAAAAATAAAAAAAATCTCACAGAGGTACACAACCTCATCTGATTTTCTAACTCAACCGGTAAACCTATCTTAGGAGCCGGTACACACATCCAAACACATAATTGAGTAGAAATCAGATTAGGTAATCATTTGTGTGCCTAATTAAGTGGTGCATCAGGCCAGTTGTTTGAGTTGTTTGGGCTGCACCACTTCAAATAAAATCAACTCATCAAGTAGCTGCCAATTAGGTTCAACTCTTAGGGATTTACCAGGCACTCCACATTCTTTTTAAACTTTAAAGGAAAACATCTTCACCTGTGCTTGTAAAACTTGGTGTGCCAACGAAACTTGATTGAAAACACCTAAAGTTGAATCCTAAAAGCTACTAAGCAAGATTTGAATCTTAAAATTCACCACATCAAAAACAATCTTGCTTGAAAATCACTGGTTGTGCACTCACACACAAATCAATCAATTATTAAGGGCACAACCCATTTAAAGGGCCCATCACATTCCAAAGCACATTCAAACCTAGCCCTAAATAAAATAAAGTAGACGTTGGCCTTAAGGATTGGACTCGCTCTTCAGAACCCAGAACGAGATTATTTTCGATTAGTCTGTTTCTACTGTTCAATCTGATGTCTAGCTAGGGGAGCAGAGTCAAACGATCGCGGCTGGGGGGTACACTAGGAACCGGAGGCGTAAGCCGAAGGAAGAACCTTCTCCCCAGTCCCTCCTTCTAACTGGTTGGATTGAACAGACGGAAGTAGATCAAATCGTTCCTTTATCTCAAGACGGGTTTTGAGAGTCTGTAGGTCTTTAGGCTAACATATTTAAGGACAGGTTTGATTGTTTGTATTGCAGGGCACCTTTCTTCCTCCCGTGTATCATGAATCCTTCCACATATTTCACGCATTCCCGCTCTTTCCCTCCTGTTGTAAATTATCCTCAACATGACGATTATCCCAACTCGTATTGTAATCGACCATCAATTAGTTGGGATAATTCGGATTGGGGATACAATTTCGGACCCCCGTGTTTACGGTCTAACCCTGAACACTTTGATTCTCAATTCTATCCTTCTCAGAGTTGCATCGATTATAGATCGTCCTCCTTTCATGAACAACCTAATGCGATCTACAATCAAGAAGGATACACTGATCCTTACCCATCCTCTGATTTCACTGCCTTTAGGTTATCTCCATCTTTTGAACAATCTGAAATGACCTATTATCAGGATGGGTATAACGAATCTCAATTCGTTAATTCCTCTACATTGATGTCAAACCCGCCCAACCCTGAGCCAACTCATTTGATTCAGGTTAATCAGGTTCAAGATAAGGTTCTGGCTAACTTGAGGAATATCATTCAATCTTTAGAAGTTCAGCCAATACCTTGCATTGAGAGATTGGAGCCCCTGATTGAAATGATTGATGATTTAAATAAGTCTTTGTTGGATTGGCTCCAGGATGTTAAGGATAAGAACCCGGGTGAGTTTCTACTTGGGAAATTAGCGAAATTGAGGATGAGATTCGTGGTTGCTCTGATTCAATCTTGGAATAATTCCCAGGATGAACTCTCTTCAGGAAAGCCAATGACAGAACCCGCTCAGGCACCTGTTGGGGGGGACACGTGTTACGAAGCTGACCAGATTGAATTAAAACAACCAATTAAGGATGATTTGATTTCTTCACCTGAAATCCCTGAGCCAGGTTACGAGGAAACGTATGTCTCCTTGGAACACAAAGTGACAAATGATTTTGGGACATACATTGATACGGATCCTGATGGTGAAGATTCAAGTTGCGAAGTCTCACACGAGTTTTCAGATCACGATTTTTGTGAGACGATTGGGCCTGAGGAATCTAATAGATCATTTGATAGCCCAATAACTGAGGAAACTGATCTTATTAGGGCACACGATACGGATCCAGAATCGCATTTTCTGGAGGAATTAATTCAATGCCCTGATTATCAGTTACACCCTGTTGAGCTTATTGATGATTCTAATTCTGAGATAATTAGACCCAAGTCAATTTTGATTCTGCCACATCATTTAGACTTGGAGATTCCAGACGGGGTGATGAATATACAAGAGGTCTTGGAATTTGATACACTTAATGAGGAGGATAGGAGCGGGGAAGTTCTAATTTGGGAAGTTAATTTTGGAGGAAATGGAAGATTGAGTCGAAGGGTTCCTTTTAAGCTGAAACCATCAAATCAGAACCCTTACGACATTTGTTTCGAGGATGTTCAACTCAAGCACACATTCAACGATTATCCTTTTGAGCTTCAATTCTCTGTAACCCGATATTTTGGCCTTGGGTTGCATCCTCACAAATCGCAGGCCCGACCCCGCTTGCATTCTGATTTTAGGTTTTGGGTAATTTTTATCCAGAACCTAAGATATTCTCGATTATGGGGGATGGGTCTGCACCACAATCTGGTCCACATCTGTGGACCTCTGTTGACAGGTCGGAGGATTCTTCTGTTTATTCTAATTTTGACCTGCACTTCTGAATTCTTCATTTCTTTTCTTTGTATAGTGTGCCTAGCTGAAGGCACTAAACTCAGCACATATACAGTTCTTTTTCATTTTCATCTCGGAGCGACCCGATATCCACGCAATTCAGGTGCTTTCTACGCTTTTCCACTCTGTTTTATGTCTTTTTAATACAATGAGGACATTGCATTAGATAGGCATGGGGGGGTGGATATTTATCTTTGAATTCATTCGTCAGCTCCGTAGATTTGTTTTATTTTATAAAAAAAAAAAAATCAAAATTAGGAAAGAGAATTTGGGTTTAAGAAAATTTTCGATCTTAAGAAATACTATATTATGGTTTGAACACAAAGACCCTTCAGGTCTTTGGACTTAATCAGCCTATGTATCCACTAAAATGTGGATTTATTTTTCGAGTTCTCGCCAACCTGAATTTTATTATAATTGGAGTAAATAAGTTTGGGTGATAAGTACACGACTTGTCAACCCGCCCTCTGATTTAAGGGAATTTTGAGTTTTAAGCATCTACACACTTTCTTTGCACTGACTCGTTGTTTGGCGATTTTAACGGAAATTGGGTAGCTAATGAACCTTCTAGGGTGATATGGCTGGCAAGTTATCGTGGGTAACAGCCCATAGGTAGGTTGTCCAGAGCCCAGTCACTGGACCTTTCTCTTTTTGCTGCCTTTAGGTAAATCTTAGACCAGGGAAGCCACCTACTTAAAAAAAAAAATCAAAAAGGAGAAAAGAACAAAAAGAAATAAGCCACACTTCGCCGCACGAGTATGGCTGGCAAGTTGTCGGTGGTAACAGCTCATCGACCGGTTGTCCAGAACCCAGCTCAGAAAATGCACTAAAAATTCCCAAAACACTTAGGAAGAAGCGGAGAAGTAAAATAAACCGGGGAGATATACACTGGATTCACCCTTGTGTTGACCCCGTTTAAAAATAAAAGTAGGGAGAAAGCTACTGGTTGTAAAGATACACCTTTAGGCAGAATTCTTTTTGAGGTCACCTAGAGGCGTAGAAATCCGAAGTCCGTTCTAATTGCCGGTCAACGAGTCTATCACAATCACAATAAGATGCTTAAAACTTAGGATTCTCATCAAATCTTGGGTGAGTTGAATGGCCGTAGAAAGCCACTCTTAAACCCTAAAAGTTGAAAATCCAAAAAAAAAAAAAAATTAGAAAAGAGTAAAAAGAGAAAAAGAAATGTTTCTTTGAATAAGGCGAGGCTTGAGGCGGTCTTCATTTTGGCTGATACCCGGGCACTGTTGTGTCTTTGAAAGTTCAGTTCCTAAGTAGACAATTTCTTAATGATTGAAAATAACTTAGGTCCAAATAATCTAACCTAATTCTTTTATAAATAGCATATAGTTTTTGCTAGGGACTAGCAAAAGATAGGCATGGGGGTATGATGTAAACACATTTACACTACTTAAAATGTCTATTTATGCATGTTCTTAAGCATAGGATTGCATTTCATGATATAAATATTGCATTACATGCATCATCTTGCATTTAGAGTAGTTTGAATAAAATGGAGGTTAATTGTCTCCTTTTATGTGCTTGGACAGGGCAAACATTTAATCGGGGCCTCGGATCAAAGATCCAACCGTATGGATGTGATCAGGGCGACGATTGGAGTTCAACGACTCTAAGATCGCCCTAATCAGGCATCCGTAGCATCAGATAGAGACCGGGGAACCCTAGAAGATCAAGGGCCAGGATGGTGTAAATCCGCACTTCAGATGGCAAATCCGATCACACGGATGAATTCGGATCGACGATCGCAGCCCAACGACACAAAAATCGAGTCAATCCGACATCCGTGGCACCATCTACAACTTCCAGAAGATGGACGGCCAAGATGGCACCACGTGGCACCATCCCGGCCGCCCAAATGGCCGCCTACACTCTATGAAGACCGCGCACCCATCCCCTCTCCGCCGTTGGATCTCAATCCAACGGCTGTGGATGCATCGTTTTAAAAGCATCCGCGCGACCATTTGGGCGAGGCAGCGCAGCGGTCCAGCGCCTTATCGCGAGGTGCTGGCGCGCGTTCGAGCCTCGCCAAGCAATTTCTGAGGCGAGCGGGTGCGCTCCAATTGACCGCACGATCGCGATCCAACGGCCGCGCGCGCCCGATAGCGCCGACGCGCAATTGGACGCTCTGGTGAACGCGCGATCGTACGCGCAGGCGGGCGGGCGGCAGCGGTGAAGGCGCAATTTTAAGCCGTCCGATCTCGCGATCGGACGGCTGAGACGACGCGGACGTGCGTAGGTATTACGCACGTGGGCAGCCGAGCGAGCGCGCGTGGGCGCGGCGGCAACGGCGACGTCGGGGCTTTAGCGACGATTTTATCCGTCACTAAAGACCCCTTATTTATTATTTTGAAGATGTAATGTCCATTTTGCCCCCACTCCTTGCAACTATAAAAGGAGACCCCCTCCATACGAAATTTTCATCCCTTCCTTCTCCTCTCTACCTCTCCAAAGCTCAAGAGAAGCTTGTCCCACACCCGGGATGCTTCTCGCGAGATAAAGTCCAAATTTTCGTCCCCCTTCGGAAGTGGATCCCGCGACGACGACGGCGTGCTGCTTCGTTCCCGTTCTTCTGCTTCGTCCTCCTTCGTCCCGCTTTGTTCTCCTTCGTCCAGGCGTCATCCCGTCCGGCTCGTCCTCCAAGCGACCGTCGAGGAGGATTCCCTCTCCCTATTCTTTTTACTGCTTTCCAGTATAGATTTACTGCTTTCTAGAGTAGTCTATTCGTCCTCCGAGCGATCGTCGAGGAGGACATTTCTCCCTCCATTCTTTTAATGCTTTCTAGAGTAATTGTTTTATATTTTCTAATTGTAACGAATGAACTCTTTTATGATAAATTCCTTGTCTATTCTACATCTCATTTTGATTTCCATGTGTAGTATTCTTTCTCTCTCTCTTACTCCCTCTCTCTCTTTTATTCGTTGTAGATACTTAGATAGTTTAAATTGAATTTCTTCGTGACAAAATAAAAATAAACGCGAAGTTTTTAAATCAAACGTTCGCCTCCCTGTGTTCGACCCGGAATTCTTTTTTTCGGTATAAATTTTATTTGTTGAACACGAATCCTTCGCTTTCGAACTACAACGACGGGTTTTCCAAAACCAAACACGTTAGCGTAGGTTCGTAAAACGTTCAACACAACATATCCCATGTATCATGCTTAACCTTTTGCTTGGTGGGTTTACTTTTCGTCTTCCTTACCATTTCAGTATGATATGATGTTTGCTTTTCTATAGTTTGTTTAGTGTTGATATTTGGTAAATTATTGCAACTTGAATGCTTCATTTTGGTCGCTTTAGGAAAGAAAGTTGTACACAACAACAAAAGGTGAGATATGCGGCACTTTTAGAGGTATGTGATTTGTTATCGTGTCCTCATGCTTGAAGCTACTTTTATAGTAGTGGAAGAAAGGTAATGTGGTAAAGTTTATAACTTTTTCTTTTATCATTGAAGCTGCAATGTGATGACTATTTAAACTATGATAAGTGGCAAAAAAACTATGATATGGCAAAACGAAAAATTGCGATGAATTAATCCATGGCATCCAAACATTTGGTATGACACTAGTGAGTTTATCATTGTCAATATGTGATTTTCTAGAATCAAATTGGTAGAAATAAGTGATTAGTGTATTTGTGTTCTTTTAGATTTCACAACAAAATTACAAAAAAATTTAATAATTGACAAGCTCGATTATATTTATTGAGCAAGTTTGGATTTTTTTTTTATTGTCTATTGCTATTCCAAGGATGAAAAGCATTACAGTTATATACCCATTTAGAACTTTTAGAATATGGGGATTCACACAAGTGTAATGGATGTTGATTACATTTCAAGCTTTGAATTGAAGGGTAGCTACAAAATTTCAATTTCTGAATCATGGTAACATAGAAATGGGAGAGAGACAACACCAAACACCAGAATGTACCTGAATCATAAGATCTTTATCAAGGATGTGTTGCATCCATATAAATTAAAATAAGATACCTTGGATTCTAGAATACTTAGATTACTAAAAGCAAATGTACCATAATAATGATATAGAATAGTGAAAGATGTTCAGATCCTTACATCTAAAGAGCCCATCCAAAGGTCTTGTCAGTTTGTTGTCTTCTTTCATTCTTATCGAAACATTCATCCAAGTTGGAAGTAGTCAAGCAGTTTCGCATAATCCTGAGGCCAGAGTTTCCAAAATAAAAACCCTGTCCATGGAATTAACCTACAATTTAGCAATCTAAATAGGCATTTTCTCCTTTGTATGGAGAACTTATTCCAAGCATTTCAAGAGAAGTGCCTAGTTGTTTTAGAAAGTCAATAGTATCAGCTAATGATAAATATTATCATCGTATAATATTAAAAATTTATGAGTCAAGCACATAACGTGAATGGAAGAAAAAAATAACCAATCTGTAGCCTTGCAAGGTGAAGTGCCTTTTGCGTTTTGGAAGAACACACAGCCATCCTTTATTTCCCACTGTGGGTGTTCAAGCATGACATTTTATGGGAAAGACAAGAAAGTACATTACAAATCTTTTCCTAACAAAAGATCAAGAAGCCTAACAAGAATGTCAATTCCAACTTCTCAGTACATATATAGAAATGGTTACTTAATTAAGAAATATTCAGTTTTAACTCGAAAACAAGAACCAAAAATTAGCAATGAAAGATAGCAATACCTCAGTAAAGAAAACATCAAAATCTTCTTTGCATCAGCAACTAATAAGTAGTCGTAAGCTTTCTCACTACAACCAGCTATCTCATCCCTGCTTTGTCAACAAATGAAGGGGAAAAAAATAAGCCTAATAAGTGTAATCCCATTGCTGCGAAATTGAGTTTTCTAAGATGGTGGATCCCAGCAAGAACTAATTGCACTGTGAATGGTGTACCTGACAGTTTTTGCATCCAAAAGTGTTCTATTGGCGTCCTTTTTTCTTTTCCAATGAAAAATGTTCTACGGGCCTAAATTTTAAAAGTGCAAATCTCTCCGATGGTTGAATGTTGTCACTCTACGTTTTAGTACATGGGCAACAGTTTAAAGGGAATCTTGCATCTCTGATGTGTCAAATTCCTGTTTTGGCTGAATTATTGTCAAGTGAATTATAACCACTTATCTATTATAACCAATAATAGATAAGTACCACTTATCTATAATTGTTTTGAAACTCTTATCCAATAATAACCACCTATCTATTATAACTTTTTTTTGAGATTCTTATCTTTTGATTGCCTATTTCCTGTCAGTGCTCCCCCTTTTTAAGGCTGTAAATGAAGAGCTGGAAGCATTGTCTACGAGTTGGTTTTAATCATTGCTAAGTTATTTGGATTCAGATAAGCAACTTTAGGGTGTGGATTTGTCTACTATTATGTTCTGCAAGTTGAACAGCTTGGTTAGGAAATTATTGGATCAATCAACCAGAACATGTGCTTCAGTAAAGCCTTACATAACAATTAGAGATCTATTAGCCTCATCAATGTGTCTCTCAGACTGATATCTAAAACTTTGGCCTTTATACTTACAAGGGAACTCAGAACAATTATCCCACCTAATTAATGCACCTTTCTTCTTGAAAGGTTGGCTGCTAACTGTTTCAGTCACCCAAGAGATCCTTAGCACCAAGCACACTTTTAAAACTAAAGGAGTGGTTATTAAAATTGATTTCATCAAAACTTTTGTCACATTAGATTGGAATCTGCTATTTAATGTGTGTGAATCTTTCAAAACCCCCAGGACTCCTATAGTCTGGGTAGCTGCAATCCTCCAGACATCTGGAATTTCAGTCAAAGTTAATGGTTCCATGTCTGGCTTCTTTAAGCCTCAGAGAGGAGTGGAAGAAGATCCACTCTCTCCACTACTATTGATAAAGGCTATGAGTTTCTTTGAAGCTATGCTTTCACAGGCCAAACTTTTGGAGATGATTAAGGGATTAAAAAACAAAGCACTAAATAGAGACATCACAAAACAAAGCACTAAATAGAGGCATAATAGATATGCAATTTGCTGATGACCTACTTATATTCCTTCAACCTGATAGAGATACCCTACATTTCTAGGTTGACCTACTTATATCACATCAAGATCTTTTCATTATCTCATGTTCACCTGCTAGATGACCCTTTTATAACTTGTTTGTTCTAGCCCAATCTACTCTAAACTAATTTCAAATGGTACAAAAGGCTCTCAAATTGTATAATATTCTTAAACAAATATATTCAAGATCAATTGTTTCATTGTCACTACTGGTTTCTTTTCAAAGAAAAAAAGTCACCACTAGTTCATTAGGTCATTATAGGTTTATTGCTTAAGTTTCCCTTTCCTTTTGGCAGCAACTAGGTTCATGATTTTTATACACCTATTTATAATTTTTTAGATGATTTCTAAATGTCCACTTTCTTAACATTAAGGGGATACTTATCATCAAGCACATCTTAGTGTTGGAGCTTCTAATCATACCACTGGTGCAATGGCCTGCCAACAAAATTATGATGAGGTGACATTTTATTTGTTAATTATGTTTAAATGTGATGTCTTTTTATTATAAATTAATTTGATGTATTACATTTTATTATAAATCTTCATGCACCTAATCTCTAATCGCATAACTCATAGACATTCAAAAGATATTACTCATAACACGAGCATTTGGGCAGAATGAAGACGAAGAAGTAACATTATATAAAACTTAATTATTTTATTATCATTGTTGATTGTATTTTAATAATAATTGATTAAGTTGATTTTTGTATATTGATTAATTTATTTCATATATTTTCTTAGATGGCCCCCAAATAGGTTGAAGATGATGTGACACTTTAGTAATCAATTGGTTGCTTATAATAGTTATTTGTTTTCTAATGGCAATAATAAATTCTTTTCATATGTTAATTTTTTTCCAGATGACTTACACATCCTTAAAGAAAACGAGGAAAAGTACGTTGCAATTTTATTCATGGTTTTGCACCTGGAGAGACAATCTCTGTTGACATAAGGAAGGTGTTAGTGTTGGATTATATAGTCAAAAGTTTGAAAGTAAAGTGGAAAAATTAGCTCATGCTATTATACCAATCACCTATAGAGATTTTAAACTTGATGTGACAAAGGAGATGAAGATGGACTTGTTAAAGTGCTTACAGGTATAATTTCTTATATTTAATCATTATTTTAAAATAATTTTTTTGTTATAAATGTTTATAAGTTATAGATGATTGATTTTGTAGGAAATTTTTCATTAGGAAAATAGTCTTTATGTCTAACAACAAATTATGAAACAGGTAGCCAAACTCCATCTCAATTATCAATACAGGTGAAGGAAAAAGTAAGTTAAATTTGGAAAATAATTATAATTTTTACATTTATATTTTTAAGTAATAATTGGTTTTTGATGTTTTTTATAGTATTTTAATAAAGATGTTCCTATCTTAGAGATGCTTGCTAAAATACCTGATGATGTACATCCTAAAGATTGCCATAGACTAATAGATAATTGGACCAGTGACAAGTATAAGGTAATTATTTAGATTAATTTTAAATATTAGTAATTATAATTTTATACCTTAAGTTTACATCTTAAGCCATAATTTTTTTATTTGTTTTAAAGTCTCTAGTAGAGAGAAACAAGTTGAATAGAGCTAAGGGACAATGTGTTACCAATCATATGGGTAAACAAAATTTACACCAGTTACATCATAAGCTTGTAAGTATTAATTTTTTTTTCTACTATTTTGTTTTATCCTTATAATCTATTAAATTACTTGATATAGGCAAAACAAGGGAATAAAGCTTCAAGGAAAGATCTTTTTAAGTACTCCAAAAGTCGAGAAGGTCCAAATGGGTCAAGAGTTTGGTAGGATGACGAGCACAAAAAATAATATATAAGTTTGTTGAATTATCATTTATTAGTTATGTGCATAAATAACTTAATATATAAAATAATTTTTGATAATTTTTTGCTTGACTAATTGAGTTTTTTTTGTTAATTAGGAACGTATGGAAGATCTTACAACGTGGTCAAAAGGACGTAATTTATTTCAGTGTTGTCAGATGATGATGCCTATTTGCAGGTCATTGGAAAAGAATATCCTTGTTTTGTACATGGTATCAGTCCTGGTGTTAGCCCATCTACTTATTATGGAAGAGGTGCTTATTCTTCTAATAAAGCTCTCGAGACTTGAATGGATAGGATGGAAAAGATGATGGAGAAAGTTTTAGATATGCTAACTAAGCAACAAAAAGCTTCATCTCAACGTCATCTTAGTAGTGTAGGAAGTTGAGCAAGCAAGAATATTGAAGATGATGACTTTGAGAATGAAAATGATCTTGACTATGAAAATTACTTTCTTGATGAGTAGGAACATGTATTGAATGAGTTAACTTTTGTAGGAATGACTTTTAATTTTTTTAGTTTTTTGTAATTGAGAACATGAATATTGGGTTGAAAATGAATGAAATATATATTTTTTTGTATGTGTGAATGCTATTATTACAAGTGCTATTAATATTATAGGCAAAATAATGCTGATGAAAGAAAATTAAATCATAAGAGGTTATATTATAGTAATTAAATATTTTTAAATAGGTGAATAAATTTTTACACCATATTATTTTTGTGAAATGTCTCCAAAGAATTTGATATGGTAAATTATTGTTGTAAATTTGTGATAATTTTTAACTATCACGTAAGGTCTTTCATAATAGTTTTTAAACATCACATAAGATCTTTTGTGATGGTTTTTAAACGTCACTTAAGATCTTTCGTGATGGTTTTTAACTGTTGCGTAAGGTCTCTCATGATGATTTTTAACCGTCGCGTAAGATCTTTTGTGATGATTTTTAAGTGTCACGTATGGTCTTTCGTGATGGTTTTTAAACATCATGGGTGGTCTTTCGTGATGGTTTTTAACTGATAAAAGATCTTTTGTAATGGTTGTTAAACGTCATATAAGGACTTTTGTGATGGTTCTTAACCATCCCAAATGATAGATCATTTGCAACGGTAAATCTTTTTGGGACATCCTTTTTTGTAACAGTTCATGTTCCGTCGCAAAAAACTTTTTTGTGATAGTAGTAAATGCATTTGCGACAGTAATATTCTATTGCAATTAACATATTTTCTTGTAATGATCTCATCCCTAGGGTCTGTCACCATCGGATGTAGATGAATTGTCACAAGGGAATCCGAGCCAATTCATCCGAGGGTTTAGGGTGCACCTACGGTGGGATCTTTGGTAAGATCTCGAATACTCCAAACATTTTCCATCATTCTATGTGTTTGGTAAAGAGCTTATGAAGGGTGTTGTTTACGTGAAGGCTGGGGGTGCGCTGGGTGTATTAACGTGGAGGATGGGATTGGGATGCATGAAGTGCATGTCGATGGCAGCATGTGTTGCACCTGCAAATAAGAAAATGCATTAATGTACGTTAAATAATTAAGTTCCAATATACAACAATTAATCTTAAAATGCACTATTTATATTATAATGCATTAATGATTATGATGCAGTAACCTAATGTAATTATATCTAAATTATTCTTAAAGTAACATAAGTTAAATATGAATTATTTAATTAAATATGAATTCATGGAAGAGCCAAATAGAAAGAGTACATGCATGTTACCTTTACTATATATATTTTTTTTTCTTGCTAAGCTTTTAGTTACGCTTTCTTTTCATGTATGCATGGTTTTGACATACATCTAGATATTAGCGAAAGACCAATCGATGGATGCTTGATATAATGCTTCCTTATTCGCAATACGTACGCACTTCCCAAATTCTACATATATACTTTGGTGTTTTGAACATGGATCGTAATTTTATGTTTTAATAAAAGTAATTGATGAAAATACCTTGGGTGTATTAAGTAATTACCACTCAATACCCTAACAAGGTATTATTAAGGGATCATCCCTTGATAGTTGGACTTACCAATTTTGCATATTACGACCATGTGATTTGAATTTGACTTATAGATTGGATCTTCGATTGGGTAAATGGACCTTTAACTGCTATAAAAACAAAATCAAGACTTAGTCTTGGCTCTCATAGGTTTTGCTCATGTCTAGATGGTTTGCCGACAAAGCAAAGATAATGATCATAAAACTAAACTCAATCTGCATGTCATCCAATGCATCAATTGCACCCTTCAACTTATATTCTTCAAATCTTCCAAATGTGATGCATGATCATCATGCAGTTCTCCTTCCTTCATCTTAATTAAATTGACATAAATGGTCAACACACTTGCGATCAAGTATATGGAATCACGGAAGAATTCTTATGCATGCTTTGCGATAAATATTCAACATTGTTACTGTATAAATCACATAAGTATCAAAGATGCATGAATATTCAACAACTTCAACAATTCTATGAAAATCACACTATTATCCTTAAAGTTTCAAAAACATCATTTGAAGCTTTTCTAACTATTTATAATGTTTTATAAACATCAAAATGGCATATCTCGATGTTATTCTTAATTTCCAACATTATTTCTATTGCCTCAAAAAAAAAAGTCGAAATATCATTCTTTGTCGATGATCTTCCCATTTCGTACCTGTTCCTCAAGTGGCCTTTTATCAAGTAATCTTTCAATCATATGACATTATCTAAGTGTTTCCACATAATGAAAAACATTCTTCCAAGATGATGAGCATTACTAGGGCCTGGTTTGTCTTATCTGGTTCAATGTGTGGTGGATAAGAAATAAGACTAAAACTGAATCCTTTTAACAGTCTAAGATTCCCTATCTGCTCTCTAAAAACTGGAGGAATTTTCAAATGGCTGGATGGTTGCGATCATTCTGTCCCAATAATATCGCTCTTAGTTGGGTTCGTCCAGCTTCTGGATTTAAACTTAATGTGGTAGCTTCTGTTGATATGAACTTTACTCATATGGGATGGGTTATGCGTGATAATATGGGTGTGATTGTTGGGGCAACTGCGGCTAAGTTTCATAAAATGTCTCTTGAAATTTCCCTCATCAAAGCTTTCCTTCATGCTATTGAAAATTCTATTGGGGAGACCACCCATGCGGAGATGGAATCCACTCTATTACACTATTGGTGGACGAGTAAACTACAGGTACCTTGGCAAGCTGGACAGGATTTTAGAATTCTCCGTGTTCGATCACAACGAATATGCTCCTTATCTTATGTTCATCCTTCGGTGAATATCTTGGCTTCTAGAATTGCACAATTGGGTGAATGGCATTGGCGTTACTATACATCTCTTTATGATCTCCCTAGTAGGCTTGCGAGGATTTTTCACTTGGACTGAATTCAAATGCTATATGTTATTACCTGACCTCTTGGCTCTTGGGATCCATGCATATTTGATATTTTTTGTTTTGGTCTTCCCCTTGTAGGTTAGGTTGGTGCTTCGTCTTATGTTTAATTTTGTACTAGGCCAAGAGTCGTGGTCTGCCTTTTTGTTGTAATGGTAGGTTTTGGTATAGTCCCCCTGCCTCTCTTTTTATCACTTCTATGGAGTGGCGGAAAAACAAAAATTTACTCCCATATTTCTGTAAGAAAAAACATTCTTCCAACTTGTTCCTGATTAAGGGGTTCTCTAAGTAGTAGTTGTTACGACCCAAACCCCTATGCTAGTAGGAAATCGAGTTTAATTTACCAATTACTCAATATCTGATCATCCAACGTATAAACATAGAATAATAAAATAGTTCAAAGTGTATCACATCACAAATATATATAAAATTATGAGAATAGCTTAACTAGAAGATATCACTAGAATATTCACAGCCATCAAATGTTCTAGTACAAAACTAAAGAAAATAAAATAAAAGTATTGGAGGGAACTAAATAGAGTACCGAAGAAAACTAAAATAAAGAAAAATGCCAAACTGAGAAACTATGACTACCAAAGTAAGATACTGCACATGGATCGACACTGTCAGCTCTTACAGCTACAAAGTCCAGCTATAGCTTACTAGGACCTGAGTATAGAGTCCACAGAAAAAGTTAGCAAACACTGAGTAAAGTAGTGAAGTAGAAAAGAAAGCATAAAGCTAAGCAAGTACAAGAAACAAGAAAGCAGGTATTGCCCTTAATTGTTTAAGTTTTTCTTTCATTAAACCCCATTGTCTTACCTTCACATCTTTTAATCACTTCTACCCAAATCAATTTCCTTGGAAGGCTCAAGGAGATATTACTGTGGTATCCTAGATGATAGTTTGCATACTATACACCCTCTTAGCTAAAGAAACAACCCATACCTACCCCACCACCTAGTTAACTACCCTGGAATCCTAGTTAACAAGGTGAAGTGGCGACTACGATTTGTGTGATAAACATGCAGGGTGCTACCTCACATTTGCACACTGCCAATCCTTACCACTACAGGGTATGAAAACAAACAGCTCCTCTCATAACAATAATGCATACCCAAACACCCCACTACCTGGTTGGCCAAAATAGCCTAACAAAATGAGTTGCAGAGAGGTTAGCTCACTCTCTGATCTAGTCTCTACACCTAATAGGTATAGCCAACAGTGCTGTTAATACTGGGCACAAGTACCGACTTTTAGTAGGTATCACATTTTTTAGGTTCAAAACCATTACCAATCTCTTTTCAATCATTCTTTATAGGAAGCATTATCTATTTCACATCCATTTAGTCCATTCTATTCCCTCAGGTTTCCACATTATTTCCACTTATAAAATATCAAACCACAAGTCTTTCATTCATATTCTAATTGGTAACCAAGATTAGGGTTCTCAGTTGTGTAAACAAGAATGCTCATGCACTTTAATTTATTCGTCAAGCATGCATAGATGATTTCTAAATCATCAATTCATTATCAATTAATTCAATAATCATGGTCAACATTAGACTAAGCATGCATGCATTTAATTTCATTTAATAAATTAATAGTTCAAGTACCCAAGAATCAATGATGTAAGACAATAGAACTCAATACTCGACAAGGAGATAATTTGTCACAACATAGGCAATGAAACAACAAGAATGTGTTATGGTACAATGATGTTACAAGTGGAATCAAGGGCAACTCTACCTATTATCACTGAGGGATTGTCGTGACTCTAAATAGGTAGGTTAGAGACTTCTTAGACTCCATGCACACCTCAGCGTTGGTTCTAGATTAGATTAGAGTCATAAATACCGAATGATAGAATAGTTGGATTTTCTAAGATAAGAACATGTTAATGTCACTGGAGTCAAATTTAAAAGCGCATCATAGTATAGTCAACAAGAGCGAAATCAACACTTAAAAATTTATAATCTCGAAATTAAGTTCGAGGTCATTCATTGGGAGCAAATAAATGCGTGACTTATCACTATCAAGAAATTCGAGCTCAGGAACTAGACGCAAGTAATTTGATTTTCTATGTGCAAAATCTAGTTCAACAATATACAGATTACTATACTTAAGGAAATTTATTAATGCTTAATTGAAAATAATCAAGATATAAAGTCATTAAGCACTAAAATATCAAGTCACTAATGTTTGGGCTTAATATTTCAATAAACACCCCCAACAACCAAAAATCAAGACAAACAATCAATTCTTCCATCATATATTCAAATCTATCCCTATGATTTACGATCGGGTCCCTAGAAATCCTTGGAAATAGGTCCTTTTTCTTATAAACAGGTCCAGTAAAGGGCAGAGCAGCGTCGCGAGCTGACCGCCGATGTGCTGGTGGCGGCAAATCAGCAGATGCGACGAGGAGAGCAGCGGACGACAACGATGACGATTTCAACTCCGATGAGGTCCTACATAAGGAAAATATGGGTCTTTGACCATGATTTAACACCCAAAAGCTCTGGCGTGCAAAGCCCTATGTTTATGGGTTGTGGTGGTGACCGATGAAAGCTCGTGAAGGAGCTCCGTCGAGGGCGTCAATGGCGGGAATGGGGGAGAGAGAAGGACACGATAAAAGTCTAAATTAACCTACCCTTAAGCTAATGCAAATCACAAAGAATAAAAACCCTAACCTAATTTGATGAAATAGAGAGGGAAGATAGGTGGCGTGATGAGCTCACCGGCGATGAAAGGAGGTCGGGAATGGAGCTTAAAGAAGAGGAATTGGGATGTCTTCTTTGGCAGGAAGTGCAGCAAGGAAGTGAGGAAGGTAACCGTGCCCTTAATTGGTTGAGAGGGCTGGCAACGAAGGGGATCAAAGAAGTTCCACGTACTTGTTAATGGCGTCGGTGAGGAGGAAGAAGAGGAGAAGGATTGATGCCAAAAATCACACAACTTGAACCAGTGGAGAATGGAGAGTCTTATAAGAGGTTGGAAGCCTCAAATTAAACAAGAGATTGACCTCAATTTGGTTGGTTTGAGGAGCAAAATCACACGATTTTTGACAAAAGATTGCTAGCTCTAGAGAAGGAATCTCTAGTTGGAACTCGCACCAGGATGTGCGGCATGAATCAAGGATTTCTCCACAAGTTTTGGTGGAGAATTGTTGCGAAAACTTCAACCTACAACTACTGCAAGGAGGGAACTAAAATTACACTGGGGGGGTGAATAGTGAATTTATTAAATATTGTAATACAAAAAAATTCAATCACAAAAAGTGGCATCAGATTTTTAAGTGGAAACCCAAGACAGGTGAAAACCACCACCTAAGTCAATCCCTTAACTTAGGATTTTCTATCACAAGGTGATAAATCCACTAACCACGTTACTTAAACAAGGGTAGTGTACCTCAATTACAAATCCTACCTCTGATCCCTAAACGGAGGTTTCTCCCTTCACAATGAAGAGATGGGGACCTAACAGGCCGGATACCCAAAGTACAAAAGTAAGAATTAAAATAGCACCTATAGAGCACCCCAATACTTTGATTACTTTCTTATCTATTAAGCATAAAGAGAACTCTCTGAGAATTTACAGAACGAAGTGAGCCGGGAGTATGGGTTTGCCCTTTGATCAGAGTGTTGGCACAACACAAGGGTAAGAGCAAGCTAAGAGTAGTGAGCAAGTGATTTTTCTAAGAGAATTGAATCTCAAGAGGTGTGTTTTGCCTAAGATGGATTGTAGTCTATTCATAGGCAAGTTTGGAACCTTCAAGAACACTTGGGAGAGATCTCCTAGCCCTTGGAGGCAAATCCCAAGAGATTGGGACAAAATCCACCACAAATCAAGGAATGACGAGTCTGATAGCAATATCAGACATCTAATTTTAGAGTCAGACGTCTGATTACAATTATGGTCATCTAATACTATTAGCTAACCTGTACTGATTTCATTGGAACGAAACAAGGACGTCCGATATTTTCACATAAGACGTCTGATAAAATTATTGGACGTTTAGTTATGTGTGGATTCGTTCCTATTTTGACCAGATCCAAACAGGGTTCTAGATCTGAAGGAACAGACGTCTATATGGATGTCTGTGGGATTCCTTAGACATCTGGAAACCTAAAAGGACTTGACTATGATATCTAACAAAAGATCTTTAGTTCGTAATGAGATACGCACAGAAATACATGAGCAACGATCCAAAGGTAGACGTCTGGAAGCATGTCCAGACGTTTGAAAATGTATTTTGCCCATTATATATAGAAGGAAGATAGGTGCTTAGTCTAATGATTGTTTTGAGGATGTCCAGGTAAAGTATCAGACGTCTGGATGAGGCTATGGACGTCTAATAGAAGATTGCTTCGACTGATGTTTATGAAGACAGAAAGTAAAGGCAGAGCTATAGGTAATTAGACGTCTGAAACACTTGTCAAACATCTTAAAGTTGAAAATCAGACGTCTGACAGTTGTTATGGACGTCTGATTTGAGTCTTAGTGTTAGGCTTTTGTTTATAATTTATCCTAAGTGTAGAGAGCCTAAGTTAGCTATTTATAGATTATGTTTGGGGGATCTTTACAACATCTCTAGAGTTAAATATAATGAAAATTACAACCTTTAAAAGTTTACATAAAAAGCCTATGACCTATGACAATACTTATACTAATTAGTCTTCACGCTTTTAATCTTCCATCTTGGAAAACTCCATGAAACCTACAATTGTGTTATTACAGAGAGAAAAATATGCTACGCTTATAATTTATTTATTTTTCTTCATTTTGTAAAATCATCAAAATATTATATATGAGAGGTTGAACTAACAATCTCCCCCTTTTTGATGATTTTCAAAATATACCTGTAAGTTCTTATTTTCTCCCCTGAAAGTTGTACCTAGTAATCTATACCTATTTTGAGAAGTTTTTTCATTTTTATGTTATTCCCTAAGTTCTTACCTACGTTCTTCTCCCCTTTTTGAATATCATCATGAAGGGTTCTGAAAGGGGGTTGAAACTTAAACTACAAGTGTGACATTTATAAAGTGGAGAGCATTAATAAAACTGCATGCTGAATAAAAAATGACAAAGCATTAAAGTAAATTAACTAGGAAAGGAATGCGGGTGCACAAACCAACATGGAAGAAAGAAACATTTAAGCACAGACTAGCTATTGTTCCCAAAATATTCAAGTATGGGGTCAAGGCCCCTTAATACAAACTAACATGGAAGATAGAAAGAAAAAAATAGAACTAAACTAGTCTTCTTGATTATGGCGGCGGTAGCAGTAGGCAGGTCCATGTCCCATCTGTAGATTTTGAACGTCTGATCGAAGTTCGTCGATGTCGCGGCACATGCTTCCCATATAGGTGTACATTTCGCCGGTTCATCGCAGCAAGAGGGAGATACCGGAGGAGAGGGAATCTGTGGTGGGATCCCATGCTTCGTCAAAGCTTGAGCGGGGAGCTTCTATTTGAAGTGGTCGTTCTTCATGGAAATCCAGAAAGGGTGGAAGGGGATTTTCTTCAACGAGCTCGTCGGCTGGCTCAAGATGCTCCCTAAGTATGTGCATCTTGGCGGCTGTGGCTCAATTGTAGGGCTCATTTTTTTTGTGAACAGCCTGGTCATTTATGGAGATCCGATGGCTTGAAAAAATTTTGGATTGAATGGACCCAAATGGTAGAGATGCCCCATGGTCCTCATTCATAACAAGAACAATGAGGCAGCAATAGTTGAAGGGAATGTGACATACGGCGGCAAAAAGGAGCGCCTTGTGTTGGCGCGAGATGTAATCAAAACCTCCTAATTTGTTTAGAAGGTCCCACCCAAAAATGCGGGATAGTAAACAGGGAAGTGGTTTGAGGTTTTTGCATGGTAAGGTGCCAAGATTTTCAACATATTTGTCAGGAAGGACTAATTCTTGATTTATGACTTTTGAGTCATATTGCCTCAGAATGTTATTGAAGTCATTGCCCTCATTGGGGATGGCAAGAAAGGCAGAAATAGAGTCAGAGGTGATGTGGATTTCACGCCCAAATAAGCAGGTATGTAATTCAAGTTCATCATTGCTATAATCTTCAACGATGTTGGCGTAAACAAGTCGGACAAGATCGGGGAACACGCCAATAGTTCCAACACCAGAATGGAACTGTCGGTCAAAATAATGGAAGAGATGGAGAGTTTCAAAGTGTTCTCGAAGGTTTAGATGGGCAAAATCATTCCAAACAATAAAGCGAGGGCACTTGACTTTGGCATTTGCGAAGCGACGAAATCGCTACCTAGCGATGTCGCCCCGCAGTTGGTCAGCCAAATAGGTGGAGGAAGAGGTGGAAGAGCCCTCGGCTTGCTTCCGACGGGGAGGCATTTTTGGTGGTATGGGTGGTTGGGTTTTGGAAGGAAAGGTTGGTGTTTTTAGAATAGAACACCTGCAAAAACATTCATGCAAACAACATTCAACCACTAATGCCAACATGCCACTCAGATACAACCAACATACATGCAAACAACATTGATACAAAAATGTGTGGCAGTATGCCTTGAGTCAATACAACCTGCCATGATGTTGTGACAATATACCTTTGAATTCAAGCCACTAAAATGTCGGCTTGAATCTTGTGAGGTAATACCCTTTCCAAAATCAAAGAACATTTATGCTCCAAGGAAAAATAGGGTTTGATCTAGGGTTTTAGGTCCTAGGGCAAACAAGGGCATGAAATAACATGTAAGTCGAGTGGATCATCAAAAAAACCAAGATGAGGCTAGAGCAAAGCCCATGGAGATGCCCTAAGGGTTGAGAGATTATACCCACGGGAGAGGGCCTCCAGATGCGCGAACGAGGAGCGAGGGGCACGAGTGCAGGGGAGCAGCAACGCCGCTAGTCGTCAAGGAGGCAGAGCGGTCGTCTGGCGGCGAGAGGAGCAGCGCCAACTGCAGCCGTCGGTCGTCGGGCGGGAGAGAGACCTTTAGGGATTTAAGAGAGGGGAAGTGGGACCTCGCGACGGGGATGTTATATCCCAAGGTCTTTGAGCAAGGCTCACCCTGAGGTTGGGGAGATTTGCATTGCAAACCATTCAGAGAACAGACGTGAAGCGGCAGATTTTTGCCAGATCCGATGTCTGGAGACATTGTCAGACGTCAGGATTAGACCTTTAGGATTTTAACCCTTTTGATGGCGTCGTCTGTTTTAACCATCAGACGACTTATCAGACAACTAATTTTAAAATTAGACGTCTGATTTCTGCAGACATACCTCCCTAGAAAATGGTTTATTCTCCAGGTTATCGTCTGATCTCTGTATCAGACGACTTACTAGATGTCTAAATCTAAAATTAGACGTCTGATTTCTGCAGACAGACCTTCCTAGATTTCACTCTAAAGCTACAGGTTGTCATCTGATTTCATGATCAAACGACCTATACGACGTCTAACTATATAATCAAACGTTTGAATCATAATACATGTTATGATGCAAAGATAGACGTCTGTCAACACATCTGAACGACGGTCCAGACGTCTGTGAATGATGACGGACGTCTGAAATATCTCTTTTATCAGCACTTTTGAGATATAAAATCGACATCTGTCCCATATATTCAGACATCTAATTTTTAAGTATAAGGCGTCTGAGATGTTAATCAGACGTCTGATATTGCAGAATGTGCATTTTGATGTTTGAACTGAGTATGAAGGCTCTTAACTTGGTAAAGTCAAGGCTCCTTCTATGTTCATGACAAAAGAAATTCCATTAAATTACTAAATTCTTCAAATATCACTTAACTTACATATGCCTAGTTTCCTACGTATATAATTAAAACGATCATAATTCAAAGGTTTAGTGAAAATATCAACCAATTGTAATTCAGTACAAATAAATTCAACCTCGATTTCTCCTTTAAGTACATTATCTCTCAAAAAGTGATGTCGAACATCAATATGTTTTGTACGGGCATGATGTACGGGATTTTTCGAGAGGTTGATAACACTAGTATTATCACATAATATTTTTATTTTATTAAATATCAAGTTAAAATCCTTCAAAGTATTTTTCATCCAAAGCACTTGAGAACATGCTAGAGCGACGGCTATGTATTCAACTTCCGTAGTTGATAGGACTACACTAGATTGTTTCTTTGAGAACCAAGAGACTAGCGATTCGCCCAAGAATTGGCATGTCCCACTAGTACTCTTCCTATCAGTGCGACTACCTGTGTAGCCCGCATCACTATATGTAACTAAGTTGAATTGTGGACTCCTAGGGTAGAATAAGCCATAATCAGATGTGTCAACTAGATATCTAAATATTCATTTTACAGCATTTACGTGTGATTGTTTAGAGTTTGATTGAAACCTAATGCATAAGCAGGTACTAAATAAAATGTCAGGTCTATTGGAAGTTAAATATAGTAAAGATCCAATCATGCTACGATAGAGCTTTTGATCTATGGGCGCACCTGATTCGTCCAAGTCTAGGGAAGTTGTGACACTCATAAGAGTGTTCTTCCCTTTACTTTTCGTCATTTCAAATTCTTCTAGCATCTCCTTTGTGTATTTTGATTGACACACAAAGGTTCCAAATTCAATTTGAGTGATTTGTAAACCCAAGAAAAACTTGAGTTCACCCATCAAACTCATTTCGAATTCTTCATGCATAATTTCTGAAAACTTTCTACACATAGATTCATTAGTAGCACCAAATATAATATCATCTACATATATTTGAACTAATAAAATGTCTTTTCCTCTTCTTTTAATGAATAATGTGAAATCAGCTTCCCCTATAGAAAATTTTGCATTTAACAAATAGTCTTTGAGCCTTTCATACCAAGCTCTAGGAGCTTGCTTTAGACCATATAGTGCCTTGTTTAATTTATAGACAAAATGAAGCTTATCATGAGACTCAAAACCAGGAGGTTGTTTTACGAAAACTTCCTCGTTAATGAATCCGTTAAGAAACGTGCTCTTAACGTCCATTTGAAAGAGTTTAAAGCCAAGAAAGGCGGTATAAGCAAGAAGCATGAAAATTAATTCGAGTTGAGCTACGAGAACATAGGTCTCATCAAAATCAATTCCTTCGTCTTGGTTGTACCCTTGTGCTACCAGCCGAGCCTTGTTCCGAATGACTATACCGGATTCATTCAACTTGTTCCAGAATACCCATTTGGTACCTATTACCATTTGCCCTTTAGGCTTAGGTACTAGATCCCAGACTTCATTCCTTTGGAATTGGTTGAGTTCCTCCTGCATGGCCATCATCCAAGGTTCTTCGGAGCATGCTTCCTCGGCACTCTTGGGTTCAACTTGAGATACAAAGGCGGAGAGACCAAAAGAGCAACTAAAATGAGATCGGATTTTAACGCCATCGAAAACACTTCCAATGACTTGACTTTCGGGATGATCCCTTTAATATATCCAATCTTTTAAAAGATTATGGATATTGGAGTTTGGAATGTTAGACACATCAATAGTAGAATCATCTTCATCTTCCATATTGACTCGGTCGATGGAGGAAGAGTGAGGAGATTCATCGAAGGAAACATGGAGGGTTTCCTCCACTATTAATGTGGTCTTGTTAAAGACCCAATATGCCTTACTATGAGAGGAATAACCAATAAAGATGGCTTCTTCACCTTTGGCATCAAATTTATCTAAATTAGAGCGGGTATTCAAAACAAAACATCGACATCCAAAAACTTTAAAATAACTAATTTTGGGTATTTTCCCATAGTATAGTTCAAAATAAGTTTTTCGCAACCTGGATGGAATTAAGGTGCGATTTAACACGTAACAAGCCGTGTTAACTGCCTCGGCCCAAAAGTACTTTGGTAACCTCGAGTCTATGAGCAATGTTCGACCACACTCTTGAAGAGTACGGTTCTTTCTCTCAACCACCCCATTTTGTTGAGGTGTTCGAGGAAAAGAAAACTCATGAGCAATACCATGCTCTTGACAAAAATCATCAACCAAGGAATTTTCAAACTCGCCCCCATGATCATTATGGATACGAGTGATTTGGTAGCCTTTTTCAGTTTGAACCTTCCTACAAAAAACAGAAAAGACGGAAAATACTCCTTCTTTGGATCTCAAGAAGGAGACCCATGAAAACCTCAAAAAATCGTCTACAATCACAAGGCAATATTTGCATCCACTAATGCTCTCATATTTTGTTGGTCCAAACAGATCTAGGTGAAGTAGTTCTCAAGGTCTTGATATGGTTATAACTTCTTTGCTTTTACAACTAGATTTCATGATTTTACCTAATTTACATGAATCACAAATAAGCTCATTTAAAAATTTTCTTTTAGGAAGACCTCGGACTAGTTCATGTTTAGCTAGTTTTTGAACTAGCTTCATATGAACATGTCCTAGTCTTCTATGCCATATACTTAACTCATCATTTGCTACAAAACATTCATAAATGCTATCTTTATCAAATTTTACGATATAAATGTCTTTAAATCTAATTCCCTTAAGAAGGGTTTCATTAATTAATGCATGCATAATTTCAAACATTTTTGAAGTAAATACTACTTTAAAACCCTTATCACAAATTGGACTAACACTTAAAAGATTATGTTTTAGTCCTTTAACTTGAGAAACATTTGAGATGGGAAAAAGAGGGTTACCTATTGTACCAAGGCCAATAATATGGCCCTTGTGGTTGTTGTCAAATTTAACCGTTCCTCCATCCATAGTTGGAGGTCCAAAAATAGGTGCTTATCTCCCGTCATATGTTTGGAACATCCGGAGTTCATCACCCATCGGCCTCCTTGGTGGCAATGGTCTCCTTATCTTCTTTCTTGTAGACCTCTTTCCTCCTCAGGTTCCTCAGATTCAGACTCAGAAGCATCTTTTGTTGCCATTAATCCCAAGCATGCCGTTTCTTCATTTGTTTCCTCCTCCTCTTCTTTTACGGAGGTGTAGTCATCCCAAGTTGCTTGGAATGTCTTCTTCTTGAATCCCTTGGGCTTGGAGATCTTCTTGTAGTCGGAAGGCTTTTTGGATTTCTTCTCATCATCCCTTTTGAGTAAGGGACAATCTTTCCTTATGTGACCTCTCTTCTTGCAATTATAGCAAACTAAAGGTTCTTCCTCTCTTTTCTTTCCCTTGATCTTTTTTCTATTTCTGAGAAACTTTTTAACTTTTTAGCTAATAAAATGAATTCTTCATCATCGGTACTTACCTCATCATCCGAAGTAGCTTTGAAGGCTAAAGTCTTCTTCTTTGGCTCCGATGAGATAGATTTCTTCTTTTGCTCCATTTTTTATTCATAAGCCATGAGATTCCCAAGTAGATTTTCCATGTCTAGATCCTCTACTTGGTTGGCTCTTCTATTGCCGTTACTTTTTGCTCCCACTCAGGTCCAAGGGAGCGAAGGAGCTTCCCTTGAAGCTCCCCCTTTATAAATATCTTTTCTAGTGACTTGAGGTTATTCATGATTAACGTGAATCGGGTGTACATGTCTCCAAGTCTTTCATTTTCCTTCATAGAAAAGGCTTTGAATTCCTGCGATAACAAGTTAATCTTTGAGGATTTAACTCTAGACGTACCTTCGTGAGTTACCTCTAAGGTTCTCCAAATCTCGTGGGCAGTTTTGCATTAGCTAATGTGGTTGAATTCCTCCGAGCTGAGTGCGCAGTGGAATGGGTTCATTGCCTTAGCATTCAATCCAAGGTGATGAATTTGCTCCACTGTGTATCCCGTTTCTGGTTTCTCAGGAATGTCGTATGCGGATTCGCATTTCTCCCAAATGGAGAAATCGTTGGCTTGAAGCCACATCTTCATTCTCAGCTTCAGTAAGTGTAGTTTGTCTCTTTGAAGAGTGTTGGTCGGGTGGTAGATTGCCCTACAGATCTGCCAGTGGAAATGACTTTCCCCTCCATGTGATCTTTCCACGGATGTTACTCCTGAAAGCGGAAAACCTACTCTGATACCAAATGAAATTACACTAGAGGAGGGGTGAATAGTGAATTTATTAAATATTGTAATACAAAAAAATTTAGTCACAAAAAGTGGCACCAGATTTCTAAGTGGAAACCCAAAACGGGTAAAAACCACCACCTAAGCCAATCCCTTGACTTAGGATTTTCGATCACAAGGTGATCAATCCACTAACCACACTACTTAAACGATGGTAGTGTACCTCAATTACAAATCCCACCTCCGATCCCTAAACGGAGGTTTCTCCCTTCACAATGAAGAGACGGGAACCCGACAGGCTGAATACCCAAAGTACAAAAGTAGGAATTAAAACAGCACCTATAGAGCACCCCAATACTTTGATTACTTTCTTATCTATTAAGCATAAAGAGAACTCCCTGAGAATTTACAGAACGAAGTGAGCCGGTAGTATGGGTTTGCCCTTTGATTAGAGTGTTGGCACAGCACAAGGGCAAGAGGAAGCTAAGAGTAGTGAGCAAGTGATTTTTCTAAGAGAATTGAATCTTAATAGGTGTGTTTTGCCTAAGAGGGACTGTAGTCTATTTATAGGCAAGTTTGGGACCTTCAAGAACACTTGGGAGAGATCTAGCCATTGGAGGCGAATCCCAAGAGATTGGGACGAAATTAACCACAAATCAGGGTAATGATGAGTCTGACAGCAATATCAGACGTCTTATAAGACGTCTGATTACAATTATGGCCATCTAATACTATTAGCTATCCTGTACTGATATCATTGGATCGAAACAAGGACGTCTGATATTTTCACATAAGATGTCTAATAAAATTATTGGATGTCTAATTATGTGTGGATTCGTTCCTATTTTGACCAGATCCAAACAGGATTCTAGATCTGAAGGAACAGACGTCTATATGGATGTCTGTGGGATTCCTTAGACATCTGGAAACCTAAAAGGACTTGACTATGATATCTGACAAAAGATCTTTGGTTCATAATGAGATACGGACAGAAATACATGAGCAACGATCCAAAGGTAGACGTCTGGAAGCATGTCCAGACATCTGAAAATGTATTTTGCCCATTATATATAGAAGGAAGATAGGTGCTTAGTCTAATGGTTGTTTTGAGGACGTCCAGGTAAAGTATCAGAAGTCTGGATGAGGCTATGGACGTCTAATAGAAGATTGCTTTGACTGATGTTTATGAAGATAGAAAGTAAAGGTAGAGCTATAGGTAATTAGACGTCTGAAACACTTGTCAGACGTCTTAAAGTTGAAAATCAGACGTCTAACAGTTGTTATGGACGTCTAATTTGAGTCTTAGTGTTAGGTTTTTGTTTATAATTTATCCTAAGTGTAGAGAGCCTAAGTTAGCTATTTATAGATTATGTTTGGGGGATCTTTACAACATCTCTAGAGTTAAATATAATGAAAATTACAACCTTTAAAAGTTTACATAAAAAGCCTATGACCTATGACAATACTTATACTAATTAGTCTTCACGCTTTTAATCTTCCATCTTGGAAAACTCCATGAAACCTACAATTGTGTTATTACAGAGAGAAAAATATGCTACACTTATATTTTATTTCTTTTTCTTCATTTTGTAAAATCATCAAAATATTATATATGAGAGGTTGAACTAACAAGAACATGCTGCATTCCCTAATGTGGAGAAGGGTGACATCATGCTGACGTCAGCCAAGGACTATAATGAAAGGATTGTGGACCAAAATGTAAGGAATTTAAAAGTTAAGGGCAAATCTGCAAAGTAGATAAAGATGTAGTCCAAAAAGTCTTCAATTTTTATGGTAACCTAATTTAGACCAAAGGAATCTAATGATGAAGTTTGGTTGGTCAATTTATGTTTTAACCCAAAATGTATTACATATTCACCTAGAGTCAAAATAGGTTCATTTTATAAAATTGATTATTCTAAACCTTATAGAATATTTTTCAATGATTTTTATAAAGTTTAGATTACATTTATTTTCACCAAAACTCTTTTAATTTAAGTGAGGCTAAAATTAGATTTTTTAAATGTAAATTAGCTCTCATTTTCCAGATAAACCCTAAATCAATTCATGCAAGCCCACTTATTTGACCTTTAAGCTTATTTAATCTTCAATTGATTGTAGGTTCACCCCTTCATTAATCTACTCTTGTATTGGTCTATTAAACCAGCAAAATTAACCTGTTTCAAAGCAATTCCTTCTAATTTAACCATGATTGAAGTATATCCTTTAAATGATTATATCACATAAACCGTCTATTTATGCATGTTCTTAGACGTAAAGTTGCATCATACATTATAAATATTGTATAACATGCATCATCATACATTTAGATTAAGTTGTATAAATTTTAGGTTAATTTTCTCTTTTTGTAGTCAGGGACAGGGCAATATTAATTAGGGTCTCAGATTGAAGATCCAACCGTATGGATCTGATCAAGGCGCTGATTGGAGTTCAACAACTCCAAGATCGCCTCAATCGGACTTCCGTAGCATCAGATGCAGTTCGAGAAAGATTTGAGATCAAGGGGCTAGATGGTGTAAATTCGTACTTCAGATGACAAATTCGACTACACGGATGGGTTCGGATCGACGATCGCAACCCAACGATGTGAAAATCAGTCCAATCAGACATCCGTGGCACCATCTACAAGACACAGAAGATGGACAGCCAAGATGTGGCGCCATCTCAACCACCCACACCGGCCTTTGAACGCCCGCCCTCTCTCTCTCCTCAAGCTCTCGCCAGATCTGGGCTGTTGGATCTTGATCCAAACGGCCACAGGCATACGCACCTTGGATGGAAACGCGACAAATTCTTAGCCTTGGCGCGTTGGTCACACACCCACAGGCGAGACAGAGGTCGCGAAGTCGAGCCCCCGCGAGCCTCAAATCAAGCGCAGGCACGTGTGCAGCCAAATACGGCCGTTGGATCGAAGATGAGCGGCAGCAGGAGCGCGACGTGGCACGTAGGATGAGCACAGATCGTGTACATGTGCGATGACGTGCAATCCAACTCGCAATCGCATGCGCGTGCGATGATGAGCGCTAGCAAGATGCATCCTCAACTGTCTGATCGCAAGATCGGACAATTGAGAATTTTTGAACGTGCGTATGCGTTGCGTGCATGGAAAAAGAAGAGGCGGAGGCACGAGCGCATGCTTCAGCAACGTGTGGGCTTTAGTGACAATTATATCCATCACTAAAGACCCCCTAATTTAATGTTCTAAAATGAAATGACCTTTTTGCCCCTTTAAACCTCACCTATAAATAGCCCTACGACCCTCACATATCCTTCATCCCTTCCTCTCTTCTCTCACCTCCTCCAAAGCTCTAAGAGCTTGTCCCAAACCTGGGATGCTCCATTAGAGTTAAAATTAGAATTTTTCCACTTTCTCATCCTCGTTCGTGGAGCACCTACGGTTGTCCTCTCACAGCCGTTCGAGAAGCGAATCCCGCTACAACGTCGCCCTGCCCTGTCCTCCATCATCCATCGTCGTTCTCCTTCATCCAGCATCTCACCACCTTTATCTGGGTGCTCTGTCAATGCAGATCATCCTCCAAGTAGCCGTCGAGGAGGATAACCTCTCTCCACCTTCTCTTTTATCACTTTATCGCTTTCTAGTGTAGATTTCCTGCTTTCTAGTGTAATGATTAGATGTAATGAACTCGATTCAGTAGTTATGAAATACTTGTTCATTCTATCTCTATTTTCTCTTTATTTGTTCCATTCTTTCTCTCTCTTCTATTAATTATTCTTTAAGTAGATAGCTAACGTAGATTAAATTCAACTAGCTAATCTGCTTTGTGACAACAAATTAAATGTGATTTTGATTAAACATCTGCCTCCCTTTGTTCAACTAGGAATTCCTTTTGAGTTTCGGTTAAAATTATCTATTGGTAGATTTTTCTCGCAAATTACGCTACGACGACGGATTTTCAAAACTCAAATCTTTTTGCAACAAAATTTTCATACAAAAGTATGATGGTGTTACCATCAGAATAGTACTCAAAATCCAAATCCAAGGGCATAAGGATGTGGGAAATTAAAAGAGGATTCCAACGATACCTTATTTGTTGAAATCCAAGTTTGGGATGACCCTGAACCAACCCAAAAACATGAGGGGGTCCTCTAGACCAACCATGAACCATCGATCCACTTGAACTAGCCACCCCCACCTGCTGGTCATCACGCACACATGTGCTGGCCACTCCTCGTGAGTGCCCTACCACTGCCTCGCACACGATCCTATGGGCCTTACTGCACTGCGAGCAGTCATGCACTCACACTAACTGCACCTCGCCGCACCATGCACACCACATGCACCATGCCTCCTCTCGTGCATGCATCACGTGCCCCATGTACACGATCCAGGAAGCTCTTTTTAAGTTGACTATTGATTAATTGAGAGGTGGGTGGAGGGATCCTATTAAAATTTTTTCCAATTAATTGGCACTTAATAGGAGATCCTCTCCCCTATCCCTTTTTTAGTGAGTAAGAAGCCCCACCCCCAATCCCAATTTCTTTTCCATCACAAGTCTTCTCTTCCCCTCTCCTTCTCAGGCGAACCCCCTTCCTCCTCCCCATCTCTCTGGCCTGCCAGCACCTTCATGGTGTGGATGCTCACGTGGAGTGCAGCCATGGCTGCGGCTGTCGTGGGCGGCAACCGGAGCAGGTGCAGTTGAAGCCATTGCCGTTACTGTGACGCGTGTCGCACCGACCACCTCCTCTCCTTTCCAACTCGTCGGCCAGCTGCAGCATCGCCACCTATGATCGTCGTCGCTATTGTGCCCTGCTACTGTTGCAACAGCCACCCTCGTGTGCGGGGTCGCGAGCTGCTGCTGCTGCTCGTGGCAGTAACTGCTGCTGCCGTGGTTGCTACTGAACTCATGGTCGATGAGGAAGAGTAGACCTGGTCGAGGTTTGTGTGTGGTAGGTGTGTCCCCTTCCTCCTCTTTCGTCTAATCCCTAGCCTTAGGATGTTCTAACCATGGGGATTTAGGGCTTTTCGTGCATCAAAGACTAAGTTGGTGTGCATATAAATATCTAATGTGTGGATATTTGTTATTGATGCGAGGAACCCGTAGGAGCAGCCACTTACGTCGTGGAAGAATGGAAAGCACAAGGCAAGATAGGGAGGTTAGTTCCCCTTTTTCAATTTTGTTTCTTGAATGTCAAATAGAACTAGAATCATGGGATTATAAATATGAAATTTCCGACTCAATTCGAAGTCTTTTAAGAATAGTGAATGCGAAGGATCTGAGGCATGCTATGGTTAAGTCATGCATGCATAATTGCAGAACTCGCGAGATGACGAATGCTAGTGCATGTGATTGCATGTATACAATTTCACAACTGCATGTCAAGATTCGAGATAGAATTGGGGAG
The DNA here is from genome assembly GCA_037157565.1 of Thalassia testudinum. Classification (NCBI taxonomy): domain Eukaryota; kingdom Viridiplantae; phylum Streptophyta; class Magnoliopsida; order Alismatales; family Hydrocharitaceae; genus Thalassia; species Thalassia testudinum. The sequence continues at coordinate 6,325,605 of JAZHRO010000080.1, forward strand.
TTTGTTTGTTCGTGATAACTCCTAGAGATATTGTGGCGATGACTTATGTTTGATATGAACTAATAATTCCAATGAGTTTTTATGGCTACCAAATGCCCTTTGTTTGAATGGTAACATGTTAGAAAAATAATAATAATAATAATAATAATAAAATAAATAAATAAATAATACTTGGGATGGGTGTTGAAACATGTTAGAATAGTGTCATGCTCGTTGCATTATTAGGGGTGTTAAGGCTAAGAATGGCATCCCTGTTATACCTTATAATGAGTGAATGATGAATTCGTGCCCTTGGGATCAAGGGAGGTTTATGTTGGGGATGTGACCCTGATGATAGGTTCACTTTAGTAAATTTTTATTATGTCTAAGAGCATTTAATGTGTAAGGTGTAGGAAGATTGACATTCCTACACTTTTGCTTGATTGACGTACACCAAATTGATATGTTTTGGTAATTAATATATGATCATTTATTGACGTATTTTTTACATTTTTCTGTAGGAATTAACTGGGGATCAAGATTTGAAAGAACATTCTAACATTTGAGTTTTGCCAATTAAAAGGCAAGGAAATCAACCTGGAATCTCTTTTGAGCTTGCCTTGTTTGAGCCCATGAGTTTTTGACACAAATCATCAAAAATGGTATCTCCTTTCTAATCCCTCTCTCTAATTCTTTTCTTACAATCTACAAACATAGCCAAGCATTTCCTTTCTTAGTCCTACAGAAAAATCAACCTCCATTACCTTCCAAGTTAGGAGACCCACGCACAAAAATAAAAGAAGGCCAGTCACCCCCCTTTTGATCATCATCTTCCTCCACAAGGAGGAAGCCCCCTCTCCACATCCTCTCCTTACCCAAACACCACCGCGAGTCGCCCACGTCCGCGATGACTTCCATCACCGCAAACCCCCACCGTGGTCAATGGTGACAGCGTCGACATCATTCCCGCAATTGTGCTCTCCTCACTGCAAGTTCATCCCCAACTGCTCCACCCGACGTTCCCGCCACTGCGATCCTCTGCCTCGACGTTCACCACCGCACTCTGCCTTATCACTCAACTACTACCACAACCGTGCATCTCCACACACGACCTCTTCTCCCTCTACAACAACCAACAGAGACCAGCTATCAACAGCAGCAGTCACCGGCCTCTTCCTCTTCTTCCTCTTCCTCTATTTCTTCGTCAACAACCCCACATCAGCCACCACCGGCCCTCACAACCACAACAACTGCAGCAGTAACACTCTTCTTCCCAACAACAGGCCTCCCGCCTCCTCACATTTTCTCTCTCAACAAACCACACGCCACCTCATCTTCTTCTTCTTTCAGCTTCACCAACGGCCACAATAGAGAAGAACCCAAAGTCGCCGGCCACCCCCTCTCCACGCAGCCACCCAAGCAGACCACCGTATCTTGCACCATAAACTCCTACACGTTCCCCTCAACACCACAAGACCATCCACACCTTCAAAAGCTCCAACCGTAGATCACGCACGCATGTGCAAGAACCCACCACCAGCGACCTCCACACCATCGTCCATCGAGCTCTAGCAACCTCCCGCCATGAGACCACATCCATTGCGAAGCTCTCCACATCCTCTACCTCCAACGAGCTCCGTACAACCAGCCGCGGGCTCCTCTCCTCGCACACGCCAAGGGTGTGTTTCCTCTATTTTACAAGCTATTATTAATTACATTCCATGCCATTGCCAAACATTGGATTAATGTAATTATTATTTTATCAAGCCACTTTGCATGTGTGCCCTCACAAATCCCACAATTTCTATCAAGCCACTTTATATGTTAAATTAGATTCCTAGCATGCATGCATGAAATATCAAGTGCATGCCTAGAGGAGAAATTCCAATGTCTTAAATTTTAATTACATTATAGGCCATTATGGGTTATTTGCATTTATTTTATGGAGGTAAATTTACTTAGGTGACCCCTGCAGTATCATATTTTTTCACCTTTCTATATCGCTTTATTAGGCACAATCTTTTGATAGAAGATTTTTGTGGCAATACGAACCTCGTACTAATGACCTAGACTAATACATATATGGAATTTATTAGCCTGTTCCTCCCTATAGATATGACATCATAACTTCGTAGTTAATTTTTTACTAATTGTTTGTAGGGCGAAATCGATGTTTAAAATGAAGTGTTGCAGTATAGTCGAAATCGCTTTGAAAATAAATATAATTTTTATTACTTGAAAAGATTACAAGGTCGAACACAAGGAGCAAATGGAATTCACACATTAACCTCAACAATTAATGTAATTTAAACACAAAATATTACTCAAAAATCAATTTGCAATGTAAAGCATATGAGTATATGAGGAGTAAAAAGAGTTTTAAACAAAATAATGGTGATATGAATCACCAATTATAAGTTTAATACATAGAATAATTACTCAAAATGTACTAAAGAAGGGAATATGAATTCAGACATCTAATTTTGCAATCAGACGTCTTAAATGACTTTTGCTACAGTCCTCCTTTCTCTGATTCTTCCTTTCTTCTTCTTCTCTATCTCTGCTTTGCTCCTCCTATTCTTCTCAGGCGTTCAGCTCAGCGATCCTTTTTCCGTAGGATTTCTTCTTCTCTGGCCTTTCTTTACTTCTTCTTTCTTCTGCCTTAAGCCCTACGATCCTCCTCTTCTTCTTCTCTTCTTCCTTCTCTGGCTCTCTTCTCTCAGAATCCAGCTAAGTGTTGGAGCCAACTTCTCAGAGCAAAAATCCTCCTTCCCCTGCGCAACTCTCCTCTCTTCTCTCTCTATTTCAATCTCACTCTCCCAGAGCCCAATCGGTCGGGTAATCGAACCTAGCGTGTACCCAGGTCCAGGCTCACCAGCATGCGATGGTAAGCGAGGAGTGCAGGTCGGGTCGGGTCAGGCCAGGTCCACAAGTGAGGTGTCGCGGATGAGGCCGGGTGAAGGTGAGAGGGACCTCACCCTGTGGATTAGAGGCAAACAACTGCTGTCACTTTTTGGTAATATGTGGCTGCGGGCGTCTCTTCGTATCCGAGGTGGGATTCAATGTTCCACCTTTCTTCTGCGCAACGCAGCAGCAGGGTGCTTAGCCAATTTGGCGAGGCTGCAGCTGCTGAGGCCCCTACGTGAGGACTTGGACTCCTGCAGGCTTCGATTGCGCACAGCCTGGAGGTATCCCTTGGGTGTAGCAAGACCTGGAGCAGCTTGAAGCTCTCTCGAAGCTCGACGGCAATGGCGGCTCTGACCTAGTACCTGAAATCAAGAAAAGAGGCCTTGTGGCTGCATCAGAATGCTCAGCAGGATCGTCGTGGCACGGCGAATGTAACAGTGGCCGTGGCATGGAGCGAGGGTGGCTGTGGTGGCCGGACGGTGACGGGAACGATCGATGAGAGTGGGTCTGTTTGGGAAGGCATTTAGGTAGATGATGGAGCAAATGGAGTGAGGGGAAATGAGCGGGAAGGTGCAGTGGAGGTTGTAGGGTGGTCAATAAGGTGGATGGATGTGCGTAGCAGTGGGAACACCTTGTCGGAGGAGTCGCCGAAGATGGAGGAGATGACGGTGTTCAGCAGTGTTGGTGGTCAATTTTGGGAAATAAAGAGAGGTGGAGAAAGTAAGAGAGGGAACTTAGAAACCTACTCTAAGGACGAAAAGGGAAAGGGATTCCCACGTTGGTGTGGTTGCCGGACGTGGAGAAGATGAACCTCCGTAGGAGAGGCGGCAACGAAGATGGGGAAAGGATGGCAACGGCTGGTATTGCTCGATGAGGAGGATGGAGGTGAAGGTGAATCTGCCACCGGTGTTGTGGTCGGATGATGAAGAAGTTAGGGAGAGACCGCCGAAGCTTGTGGAGTGTTGCAGCCAGAGGGGAGAGAGGAATAAGGGGGATTCGGGCTCAATTTCAAGCTAAGGAGAACGATTGGACCTTGGAGAGTCTTTTATAGGTCGTCGGAGAGGGTTTTGAGCTTGGGAAGCTTCCCAAGCTTTAAAAGCTCGTCGGAGAAGGAAACTTCAAGAGACCTAAATCTCTCATGCGTTCGCATGAGAGATTGGGAAAGAATCAGGGCATCTCAATGAGTTCATACTCAAGAGGATTAATTGATGAATCTTCCTTCCAATTTTGGAAGGGATTCATCAATCAATTAGGGAGAAAATACAAGTTGAAAGTCATCATAGTAGGTTTCCTCCGCGATAATGGCGGAGGGACATAATTGTGAAGACGATGAAGAAGTTAGGGGGTTGAATGCAATAGTTTTTGAAACTTAGAAATAGAAATGTAATCAGATAGGACCTTTTTGCAAACTAGGTCAAGACAAGCTCTTCTTAGGTCCAAATTTTGGTACAAACCTAATTTGGATCTAAGGAATCCAATGGTAAAGTTGGTGTTGAACGAGAATCTACGCTAACGTGTTTGGTTTTGGAAAACCCGTCGTTGTAGTTCGAAAGCGAAGGATTCGTGTTCAACAAATAAGATTTATACCGAAATAAGAATTCCGGGTCGAACTCAGGGAGGCTACGTTGATCTATATTCGCAATTATGTTTTTTTAGGATTTTTGATAAACAAGGCGAAATAATTACAATGGAGCTATCAAATTGAGAGAGAGAGAGAGAGAAAGAGAGAGAGAAAGAGAACATGCATTCAATATTTCAATTGTTTATACAAGCAAACGAAATGAAAGTTACACTAGAAAGCGGGAAATCAATTACACTATAAAGCAGGAAAATTCTACACTAGAAAAGCTGTAAATAAGAATGGGAGAGAGAAGTTATCCTCCTCGACGGTCGCTTGGAGGGCGAGCCGGACGGGACGACGCCTGGACGAAGGAGAACGAGGCGGGACGAAGGAGGACGAAGCAGAAGAACGGGAACGAAGCAGCACGCCGTCGTCGTCGCGGGATCCACTTCCGAAGGGGGACGAAAATTTGGACTTTATCTCGCGAGAAGCATCCCGGGTGTGGGACAAGCTTCTCTTGAGCTTTGGAGAGGTAGAGAGGAGAAGGAAGGGATGAAAATTTCGTATGGAGGGGGTCTCCTTTTATAGTTGCAAGGAGTGGGGGCAAAATGGACATTACATCTTCAAAATAATAAATAAGGGGTCTTTAGTGACGGATAAAACCGTCGCTAAAGCCCCGCCGTCGCCGTCGCCACCGCGCCCACGCGCGCCCGCTCGGCTGGCCTGCACGCGTAACGCATACGCACGTCCGCGTCGTCTCAGCCGTCCGATCGCGAGATTGGACGGCTTAGATCGCGTCCGCGCCCGCTGCGTAGCGCGCCCGCCCGCGTGCGATCGAGCGTCCACCAGAGCGTCCAATTGCGCGTCGGCGCTATCGGGCGCGCGCGGCCGTTGGATCTTCATCCGACGCTCGTGCGCGCCCGCTCGCCCGCGCCTTCGACCCCCTCACCGCGGCTCGAACCCGCGACCTCCGCTTCGCCCGCAGCTGCGTCGCCGCTGCGCTACGCGGGCGAAATGGTCGCGCGGACGTTTTTAAACGCGAGCGACCGCAGCCGTTGGATCGAGATCCAACGGCGGAGAGGAGACGGTGCGCGGTCTTCACAGGACTCCTGCGGCTGATTGGGCGGCTGGGATGGCGCCACGTGGCGCTATCTTGGCCGTCCATCTTCTGGAAGTTGTAGATGGTGCCACGGATGTCGGATTGACTCGATTTTTGTGTCGTCCGGCTGCGATCGTCGATCTGAATTCATCCGTGTGGTCGGATTTTCCATCTGAAGTGCGGATTTACACCATCCTGACCCTTGATCTTCTAGGGTTCCCTGGTCTCTATCTGATGCTACGGATGCCTGATTAGGGCGATCTTGGAGTCGTTGAACTCCAATCGTCGCCCTGATCATATCCATACGGTTGGATCTTTGATCCGAAGCCCCGATAAAATATTTATCCTGTCCAAGCACATAAAAGGAGACAATTAACCTCCATTTTATTCAAACTACTCTAAATGCAAGATGATGCATGTAATGCAATATTTATATCATGAAATGCAATCCTATGCTTAAGAACATGCATAAATAGACATTTTAAGTAGTGTAAATGTGTTTACATCATACCCCCATGCCTATCTTTTGCTAGTCCCTAGCAAAAACTATATGCTATTTATAAAAGAATTAGGTTAGATTATTTGGACCTGAGTTATTTTCAATCATTAAGAAATTGTCTACTTAAGAACTGAACTTTCAAAGACACAACAGTGCCCGGGTATCAGCCAAAATGCAGACCGCCTCAAGCCTCGCCTTATTCCAAGAAAAATTTCTTTTTCTGTTTTTACTCTCTCTTTTTTCTTTTTTTTTTTTTTTTTTGGATTTTCAAATTTTAGGGTTTAAGAGTGACTTTCTACGGCCATTCAACTCACCCAAGATTTGATGAGAACCCTAAGTTTTAAGCATCTTATTGTGATTGTGATAGACTCGTTGACCGGCAATTAAAACGGACTTCGGATTTCTACGCCTCTAGGTGACCTCAAAAAGAATTCTGCTTAAAGGTGTATCTTTACAACCGGTAGCTTTCTCCCTACTTTTATTTTTTTTTTTTTTTAACGGGGTCAACACAAGGGTGAATCCAGTGTATATCTCCCCGGTTTATTCTACTTCTCCGCTTCTTCCTAAGTGTTTTGGGAATTTTTAGTTCATTTTCTGAGCTAGGTTCTGGACAACCGGTCGATGAGCTGTTACCACCGACAACTTGCCAGCCATACTCGTGCGGCGAAGTGTGGCTTATTTCTTTTTGTTCTTTTCTCCTTTTTGATTTTTTTTTTTTTTTTTTAAGTAGGTGGCTTCCCTGGTCTAAGATTTACCTAAAGGCAGCAAAAAGAGAAAGGTCCAGTGACTGGGCTCTGGACAACCTACCTATGGGCTGTTACCCACGATAACTTGCCAGCCATATCACCCTAGAAGGTTCATTAGCTACCCAATTTCCGTTAAAATCGCCAAACAATGAGTCAGTGCAAAGAAAGTGTGTAGATGCTTATGACTCAAAATTCCCTTAAATCAGAGGGTGGGTTGACAAGTCGTGTACTTATCACCCAAACTTATTTATTCCAATTATAATAGAATTAAGATGACGAGAACTCAAAGACAAATCCACATTTTAGTAGATACACAGGCTAATTAAGTCCAAAGACCTGAGGGGTCTCTGTGTTCAGATCCTAATGTAAAATTTCTTAGGATTGAAAAGTCCTAATGTCCAACTAATCCTTCCTAATTTTCTTTTTTTTTTTTTTTTTTTTTTTTTTAGAAAGAGAGCAATTTATATGGATTTCACAAAGCTGACCAACTAATTCAAAAATGAATCCACCCCCCCATGCCTAGCTGATGCAATGTCCTCATTGAAAAAGAGACATGAAAGAAAGGGTAGAATATGAAAGATGTCACCTGGATATGAAGCTCGTATCAGCCTTGTGTTATATGTACAACTGCTGAGTTTAATGCCGTCAGCTAGGCGAAGTCCAGCCAAAGAAGTCACAGAATGGCTAGAGCAACAGAGTCTGAAACTGGTTCTGGAAGATTATGGCCAACAACAGGCTTCAGACGTTGACCGTTGACTTTAAAGGTGTTACCCGTCTTTGGGTCAGAAATCTGAACGGCACCATTTAGAAAAATCTGATCAATTATGAATGGGCCACTCCATTTAGATCTAAGTTTACCAGGAAAGAGCTTAAGTTTAGAATCGAATAACCAGACCTTCTGGTTTGGCTCAAAGCTCTTGCGGGAAATCATTTGATCATGTAGAGCTTTGGTCCGAGCCTTGTAGATCTTGGCATTCTCATAAGCATCATTTCTAAGCTCCTCCAACTCAGATAGTTGGAGTTTCCTGGTCTTCCCAGCTAGATTTAGATCTAGATTGCATTGTTTGATTGCCCAGAATGCCCTGTGTTCAATCTCTACGGGTAGATGACATGCCTTTCCATACACCAGACGGAATGGAGACATGCCGATAGGTGTTTTATACGCCGTACGGTAGGCCCAAAGAGCGTCCTCAAGCTTTTGAGTCCAATCCCTGCGATCGGGCCTAACCGTTTTTTGCAGAATGTTCTTGATCTCTCGATTAGAGATCTCGGCTTGTCCATTCGTTTGGGGATGGTAAGGTGTGGAAATTCGATGATTAACCCCGTATTTGGCCAATAAACTCCGGAATTGGGCATTAGTAAAATGAGTGCCACCATCACTGATGATAGCCCTCGGAATCCCGAATCTACTGAAGATATTTTTCTTGACAAAGTTGATGACCACCTTGTGGTCATTGGTTCGGGTGGGAATTGCCTCAATCCATTTAGACACATAATCAACAGCAACAAGAATGTACTGATGTCCAAATGAAGGGATAAAGGGTCCCATGAAATCAATGCCCCAAACATCGAAAATTTCGACAGGAAGAATAGGGTTTAAGGGCATCATGTCTCTCTTAGTTATGCTCCCGAGTGCCTGGCATCGAGGGCATGACTGTGAGAACTCCTGGGCATCCTTGAATAAAGACGGCCAATAGAAGCCAGATTGCAAAATTTTTGCAGCCGTCTTTTTCCCGGAGAAATGTCCACCACACCCAGATGCATGGCAGAACTCAAGTATACTGTTGAATTCATTCTCCGGTATGCATCGGCGAATAATCTAATCAGAGCCGATGCGATACAATTCAGGGTCCTCCCAAAAGTAGTATTTGGCCTCAGATTTGAGTCTATCCCGTTGTTGCTTGGTCCAATCCTGGGGGATTTGACCAACGGCCAAATAGTTAACAATGTCAGCAAACCATGGGGTGTGGACACCTAAAACTGTAAGAATGGTTTCGTCCGGAAAAGTGTCAGTAATCGGAATGTCCGGACAAGAAGAATCACCTAGGAGTCTCGACAAATGATCCGCCACCACATTTTGTACCCCGATTTTATCCTTGATTTCAAGATCAAATTCTTGAAGAAGAAGAATCCAACGAATAAGCCGGGGTTTAGCATCCTTTTTAGCCAAGAGATGTCTCAAGGCCGAGTGGTCGGTATAAACAATAACATGAGACCCCAAGAGATAAGCCCTGAATTTTTCCAACGCAAATACTACAGCGAGTAATTCCTTTTCAATAACAGTGTAATTCCTCTGGGCTTCATCCAAAGTTTTACTAGCGTAGTAAATGACAAAGGGCTTTCGATCAATTTTCTGACCCAGGACAGCCCCGACCGCGTAATCAGAAGCATCGGTCATGATCTCAAATGGGGTTGTCCAAATAGGTGGTTGCAAAATTGGCGCACAGGTGACTGCCGTTTTTAGGAAATCAAATGCCTTTTGGCATGATTCGTCAAAAACAAACGGTGTTTCTTTGGCAAGAAGATTGCTCAAAGGGCGGGCAACCTTCGAGAAGTCCTTGATGAATCTTCGATAAAATCCCACATGGCCAAGAAATGATCTGATTTGTTTAACTGATGTGGGAGGAGGAAGCTTAGCGATAGCATCAACCTTAGCTTTATCCACTTCAATTCCCCGTTCAGAGATTACATGACCCAAAACGATGCCCTCTTGGGTCATGAAATGACTCTTTTCCCAGCTAAGGACCAATCGTGTCTTGATACATCGCTTAAGAATCATTTCCAAATTAACCAAACAAGAGTCAAATGATTCTCCGAAAATGGAGAAATCATCCATGAAGACTTCCATAAACTCTCCCACCATGTCGGAAAATATGGCTAGCATACACCTTTGAAAAGTCGCAGGTGCATTGCATAACCCAAAAGGCATCCTACGAAAAGCAAAGGTTCCGTAGGGACAGGTGAAAGTAGTTTTTTCCTGATCCTCGGGATGGATAGGAACTTGGTTGTATCCCGAGTAACCATCAAGAAAACAGAAGTACTTCTGCCCGGCTAATTTTTTCAGGATTTGATCAATGAAGGGCAGGGGAAAATGATCCTTTTTAGTGGCAGTGTTCAGCTTCCTGTAATCAATACAAACTCTCCAAGATGAAGCTGAACGAGTTGTGACAGATTCTCCTTTCTCATTAGTCACAACAGTAATCCCGGCTTTCTTTGGAACAATCTGAACGGGACTTACCCAGGGACTGTCAGAGATTGGATAAATAATTCCTGCATCGAGCCACTTGATGATTTCCTTTTTGACCACTTCTCGCATATTTGGATTCAATCTCCTCTGCATCTGGCGAGAAGGGCGGGATCCCTCTTCCAAGAATATTCTATGATTGCAGTAAGATGGCTCGATCCCCCTAAGGTCATGAATGGTCCAACCAATTGCCTCCTTATGTTCCTTTAGGACCTTAATCAATTTAATCTCTTGCTCCTTTGTCAATTTAGCACTGATAATCACAGGGAGCGTATTCTGAGGTCCTAAAAATTGATATTTCAAATTCTCGGGCAATGGTTTCAATTCGAGCTGAGGTGGGGTGATGATTGATGGTCGGGTAGATGCTGAAGATTCAACAAGAGGGAGAGGTTGTGAGTGGACAAAATCAGTAACCTCTTCCGAAGATGTTAAGTCAGAGGGTTGCGGGTCAAATTCATCAACCAAAGAGGAACTTTCAATTGAAGAAACTGTCAAACAAGTTTCAATATTAACATTATCCTCATCAAGTTCCTCAATAACTCCACAATCCTCAAATTTATTGATCGCCTTAAAAATATCTAATTTCATACGTTGGTCCCCAAAGGCGATTTCCATGCTACCACTTTCACAATTAATGTTGGCCTTTGCGGTAGCCAGGAACGGACGCCCCAGAATGATGGGCGTGTTCCTCAGATTATCTGGTACATCCATGTCAAGGACAAGGAAATCTACAGGAAAATAGAAATCCTTGACCTTAAATATAACATCTTCAATAACGCCTCGCGGGTTTGTGACCGAACGATCCGCTAACTGTAGTATTACTGAAGTTGGCCGAAGTTCGCCTAACCCAAACTTCTCGTAAAGAGAAGTCGGAATTAGGTTGATGGATGCACCGAGATCCAAAAGTGCTCTATCAAATGTGTAATCTCCGATAACGCAAGAAATCAAAGGAGCACCAGGATCTCTCTTTTTCTGAGGGAGGTAGTGCAGGATAACAGAACTAGCCTGCTCGGAGAGTACCACCTTCCTCGGAACAGATTCTCTCGACTTACGCTTTTGTGTACATAATTCCCTTAAAAATCTTGCGTAAGTCGGTATGTGCTTGATAGCATCAAGGAGCGGGATATTGATCTCAACATTCTTAAATAAATTCAGAAGCTCCTCATTGCTATCAACAGACTTCTTCTTCTTTGCTTTGGTTAAGGCTTCAGGAAAAGGAACACGAGTCAGATCTTTGGAATCGGATTCCTGAGCCTTGATTTCTCCTTTAGAATTCTCTTCTCTCTCCTCAGATTCTTCAGGATTCAAAAGATTAGAATAATGTGGTTGTGGATCCTGAGTCTTCTTACCACTTCTCAAAGTGACAGAATTTGCAGAAGCGTAAGAATTTGGGTCTTGAGGAGGGTTAGGAAAGATTGGAGGCACTTGATTGACCATGAATTGTTGATTTACAGAAGAAGAAGATGAGGAACCCTGCTCAACCACCTGAGCATGCGCGTGTGGGTCCCTCTGATTTCCATACCCTTGGGCTTGATTGCCCGAATTCGTAATGTTTCGTGGGTTGGGTACGGGTTGGGATGGTAGAGATCCGGGTTGGCGAGAGTTAGCAATGAGCCCGGATTGCAAGTTGTCCAGTGAGTTTTTCATTTGCTGCATGAGCTGGAGCATAGATCCTTGCATCTCTACTATTTGATGGTTCAAATCAGCCTGCCCTGCGGGTTGACGGGCATTCCAAGCTGGCTGATTGACCTGATTCGGAGGCAACTGAGTATATACTTGACCCTGACCCATTGGTCGTTGCGGAGCATAATTGCTGGGTCGGAATTGGGTCTGTTGCCCCGGATTTTTCCAAGAGAAGTTAGGGTGGTTTCTCCAACCTTGATTATAGGCATTCGAGTAGGGGTTGGATCTAGCATTCTCTTGTACAGCACAGACATCCTCATAAAGTGAGGATGGAGAGAAAGAAAAGGAAGGATTAGAAAAACTGGGATCAAAGGCCCCAGTTGGGAACCCATGGGGTTCCGAAAAATGCTGACTCATAGGTTGAGTCGCATCAAGTTGATTCACGAACTCCCGTCCAGAAAGAGCTCGTGAAGAATGGAATCCCGAATTTTGGGATTGAGTGGATTGAGAGTTGTTCATAGAATTGCCAGCCATCCACTCTTCCATTCTTTTAGCAACCAAGTCCACTTTGTCAAGTTTATTACAAATCAATTCCATATCAAATGAATGAGAGTCATGGACTTTATTGACATTTGATCTGGGTTGTTGGAACCGGTTAAAAGTATCCATAGAGGCATGATTTATTGAATTCTCACTCATTTACTCAAATAAATCATGTGCACTATCTGCATCTTTATTAAGGAAATTGCCTCCGCAAGAAGCATCAACATGGTTTCTGAGTTGCTCAGTCAACCCATGATAAAAAATCTGCACAAGTTGCCATTTCGGCACCTCGTGGTGTGGACACCTCCGCAATAAGTCCTGGAATCGCTCCCAGGCCACATGAAACTGCTCCCCCGGCCGCTGGGTAAAAGTAGTGATTGCCCGTCTTAAAGCATTGGTACGACCGACTGGGAAAAATTTCTTCAGAAAGGCCGATTTCAACTCATTCCAAGTTGTAATTGGTCTTCCTATTGTCCTATACCAATGCGCGGCCTTATCCCTAAGAGAGTGAGGGAAGAGCCTCATGATCATTTGCTCCTCGTTTACGTTTCGAGACTTGGTGGTCTGGACCAAAGTGGTCAAGTCCTCCAAGTGTTGAAACGGATCCTCGGAGCCAAGCCCATGATAATGTTTAATCAGGCTTAACACCTGGGGCTTGATTTCTACGTCACCGGCTGGAATCTGGACGCCGGGACGTTCCCCGTAATTTGAAGGATCATAAAAATCCTTCAAGGGCTGAACGCCCTGCATTCTCTGGAACCATTCTTGCATTCTCTGCATTTATTCCAGCTGCCTTCGAAATTCTTCCTGTGGATTTCCAGGCAGAAGAGGCTGTTGTTCGGCCATGGGATCAAATTGACCAAAATCTAACTTGCGCCTCCTAGAATGTTCTAATGGTCCTTCTAATCGGGGATTCAATGACCGTCTTCCCAGCATAAACTAGGAGTAGGTCGGAAGGACCGGGGATAGGGACCCTGCAGTACAACAAAACAAGGCTGTCCTTAAGTGAGGTAGCCTAAGGATCTACTGACTCCCAACACCAGCCTTAAGACTGTAACTGATTTACTCTACTTGCGTCTGTATAATCCAACCAGTTAGAAGGAGGGACTGGGGAGAAGGTTCTTCCTTTGGCTTTCGCCTCCGGTTCCTAGTGTACCCCCCAGCCGCGGTCGTTTGACGCTACTCCCCTAGCTAGACATCAGATTAATCAGTACAAGTAGGTTAATCAAAAACAATCTCAGACTAGGTCTTGAAGAGCGAATCAAACCTTAGGGCCAACGTCTACTCAATTTTATTACGGCCTGGGATTGTGGTGCTTATGGAATGTGATGGGCCCTTACAATGGGTTGTGCCCTTAATGATTGATTGAAATTTGTGTAAGTGCGTGCACAACCAGGGTTTTCAAGCAAGATTATTTATAATGTGTGAATTTTAATGTTCAAATCCTGCTTAAGTAGCTTTTAGGGTTTCAAATTAGGTGAATTGCAATCAAATTTCTAGGCAAACCAAGTTGTAAAACACGGGTGAAGATAGTTTTCCTTTAAAATCAGAAAGAAAGCGGAGTGTCTAGAATATACCTAGATTGAAAACCCTAAGGAGGAGCTACTTGATGAGTTGGTTTTAAATAAAGTGGTGCGGCCCAAACAACTCAAACAATTGGCCACAATTGCACCACTAAGTTAGGCACTCAAAGATGGTTAACCTAGAATGATTTCTACTCTGTTATGTGTTGCTCTGTGTGTACCGGTTCCACAGATCAGAACCCGGTTGAGTAAAAAACAAATCAAGTTAATCAAGTGCCTTGAATGTGGGTGTGTGTTGTGTGTTTGTTGAAAGTTACCCCACAAAATTATCTTTTTGTTATTATTCCTTTTTTTTTATGAATGAGGGTGAAATGAGTGTGAGTAGAAATCCAAACAACCAAACTATACCTAGGATTTATGCAAACACCTAGGTTAATTGAAATTTGGATTTAATGTGCCGAATGAAATCTATGGAGGGGGAAAGAATGGGGGAGCACTTACAGTTGTCTTCAACTGCACTTTACTCCAGTCTACCGCTTGTTGATTCCTTGATGGAGGTCTCTGCAAAACAATAGACACAAGAGAAAGCTATTTAGAAAATAAATAAAGTGCAAGAAATGCGAAGAAAAGATCGGAAATCGTTGCCTCCCCGGCAGCGGCGCCAAAATGTTGAACGAGAATCTACGCTAACGTGTTTGGTTTTGGAAAACCCGTCGTTGTAGTTCGAAAGCGAAGGATTCGTGTTCAACAAATAAGATTTATACCGAAATAAGAATTCCGGGTTGAACTCAGGGAGGCTACGTTGATCTATATTCGCAATTATGTTTTTTTAGGATTTTTGATAAACAAGGCGAAATAATTACAATGGAGCTATCAAATTGAGAGAGAGAGAGAGAGAAAGAGAGAGAGAAAGAGAACATGCATTCAATATTTCAATTGTTTATACAAGCAAACGAAATGAAAGTTACACTAGAAAGCGGGAAATCAATTACACTATAAAGCAGGAAAATTCTACACTAGAAAAGCTGTAAATAAGAATCGGAGAGAGAAGTTATCCTCCTCGACGGTCGCTTGGAGGACGAGCCGGACGGGACGACGCCTGGACGAAGGAGAACGAGGCGGGACGAAGGAGGACGAAGCAGAAGAATGGGAACGAAGCAGCACGCCGTCATCGTCGCGGGATCCACTTCCGAAGGGGGACGAAAATTTGGACTTTATCTCGCGAGAAGCATCCCGGGTGTGGGACAAGCTTCTCTTGAGCTTTGGAGAGGTAGAGAGGAGAAGGAAGGGATGAAAATTTCGTATGGAGGGGGTCTCCTTTTATAGTTGCAAGGAGTGGGGGCAAAATGGACATTACATCTTCAAAATAATAAATAAGGGGTCTTTAGTGACGGATAAAACCGTCGCTAAAGCCCCGCCGTCGCCGTCGCCGCCGCGCCCACGCGCGCCCGCTCGGCTGGCCTGCGCGCGTAACGCATACGCACGTCCGCGTCGTCTCAGCCGTCCGATCGCGAGATCGGACGGCTTAGATCGCGTCCGCGCCCGCCCGCGTGCGATCGAGCGTCCACCAGAGCGTCCAATTGCGCGTCGGCGCTATCGGGCGCGCGCGGCCGTTGGATCTTCATCCGACGCTCGTGCGCGCCCGCTCGCCCGCGCCTTCGACCCCCTCACCGCGGCTCGAACCCGCGACCTCCGCTTCGCCCGCAGCTGCGTCGCCGCTGCGCTACGCGGGCGAAATGGTCGCGCGGACGTTTTTAAACGCGAGCGACCGCAGCCGTTGGATCGAGATCCAACGGCGGAGAGGAGACGGTGCGCGGTCTTCACAGGACTCCTGCGGCCGATTGGGCGGCTGGGATGGCGCCACGTGGCGCTATCTTGGCCGTCCATCTTCTGGAAGTTGTAGATGGTGCCACGGATGTCGGATTGACTCGATTTTTGTGTCGTTCGGCTGCGATCGTCGATCCGAATTCATCCGTGTGGTCGGATTTTCCATCTGAAGTGCGAATTTACACCATCCTGGTCCTTGATCTTCTAGGGTTCCCCGGTCTCTATCTGATGCTACGGATGCCTGATTAGGGCGATCTTGGAGTCGTTGAACTCCAATCGTCGCCCTGATCATATCCATACGGTTGGATCTTTGATCCGAAGCCCCGATAAAATATTTGCCCTGTCCAAGCACATAAAAGGAGACAATTAACCTCCATTTTATTCAAACTACTCTAAATGCAAGATGATGCATGTAATGCAATATTTATATCATGAAATGCAATCCTATGCTTAAGAACATGCATAAATAGACATTTTAAGTAGTGTAAATGTGTTTACATCAGTTGGATTTTGGTTTTGACCATGCTTGACTCGGTAATTTATGTAAAAACCTAAATTAGGGTAAATATCTGTCTGAGACTTCATTTTAGGTCAAGATAGGTTCTAATGGTCAATTTGAAAGTACTAAACCCTAGATAATATTTTTCTATGATTTTTAGAGGGTTAAAGTGAATTTTATCCTGATCAGAACCTTGGTTAATTAAGTGGGTCTGTTTTTAGGGTTTCAAAAGTCATTTAATTCTCAGAATACTCACAAACCCTTTTTCTGTCTAATCCAACCTACTTGTTATCTTGTTAAGATCATTTGACCTTTATTTAGCCCTTGAGAAAATCCATGGTTGTACTACATTGGTAAAATTACAGTTTTAACCCTAGTTTCTTATGTTTCTCTTAGAAAGGTTATGCAATGAATTATAACCTTCAGTTGGTTATGTAGGAGCATTTATTGACTTCATTAGATCAAAATGAGCTAGTTATGGCTCATGATGGTGTTTCCATCATACCCTAATGTTTAGCTTTTGCTAGTCCCTTAGCAAAATTTTAAGGTGTTAACTTTGATTCTAGACCATAAAATCCTTTGATGCTCAAAAACTGTGATGTGTGCTTTCTTCTGTAGATTAGGTTAGAATGCCAATAGTAGGCCTAGAGGTACTCAAGTAACAACCAAGATCCGAACCTGACCAGCTCTAGCCTTAGTCTGTCGTGAAGGTTTCTAAGGCCCACAGAAACTAACCTAAGGTTCATTGAACTCCGCGGTTAAAGCACCCGTGCTTGTAACATGTTTTAGCCTCGGTTTAGTTTACAGTGCATTTTTGTCAGAGAGAGAGGAATCTTCTTTATTTTTGGAGAGTTTTCTCTCTCTTTTCTTTTTATTTCTAGTTTCGGATTGGCTATACAACACGATTTGTATCGAATTCCTAATCCCCATCATCAATCCTCGTAGGGTCCCTGGCAATCAATGCTTTAGGATAACACCGCCCATGGAAACCCCCAGAACCCTGGCTTTCGAGATTTCGAGATAATCCCGCCCATGGTGTTATGTAGCTAAATCCAGACCCTGGCAATCAACATTTCAGGATAATGCTGCCCATGGCATCTGAACCAGCACAGGGTGCTTACATGCCCCCGGTAGGATATGTAGATATCCTAGGAGACAAGCACTGAGGAGACGATATGTTATTGCGCATCTTCGAGGGAAATTTCTCATCTCTCCGCGTCGAGAACTCATCCAAATCAACTTATGTTGATCAGCCGCTCCTAATCTAGGAGACTTTTTCAGAACAAGTTAAACACAGTTGCGTGATTTTGATACTTAAGCGCACTGAACCAGACTATGTGTGGATTGGGGTGCTTAGGTTACCGAGTCCTGCAAACCAGGGGTCAGTTAACGAGGCCGAATACTTCCTAAGCCTTAGACCTAATACTTAAGCTTCGCATTTTTCCCAACCTCTTGAGGATTATCCAGATCTTAGCGGATACTTGAATTTTTAAACCTAGGATCATAGCCCAAAAGGCCTAAAATCAACGTTCCTACTAATCTCTTCTCTGTTTCATTAGCACTTTTTACCTTTCTTTTTCTTTTCATATGATCTAGAACTAAGTCAATTCCTTAATTTCTTACTAATGACTATCTTTTTTTCTTTTCTTTTCAAATTGTGCTCCTTTTTGACATTTTTAACTCCTCCCCTTTTTTCTCCTCAAAATCTGATATGCCAACAAAATTTCCTCTCATTTTTTTGTTCTTTTTCAATAATTTTTTTATTTGTTTGGTATTTTTTGGAATATATGATTTTTTTGTGAGAACCCTTCCGAACTTTGATTTTTGAATGTTTGCACTTTACCGCCCCCCATGCCTAAGTTTTGCAATGTCCTCATTGTAAACGAAGGGTGTGAAACAGTTTCAGGAATTAAAACAGGATTATCGGGTGGGCGAGCGGGTCGAGAATGATTGTTGCGAATGATTTCAAGCTCTGGCATGTGTACCATAGATGAGATCGACTGTTCTAAAATCGAACTCAGGGTGCAATAGACGTGAAGTACAGAAGGATAATTAGAAGGATCTCGGATTTTTTGGAATGACGGGTTGCCTCTCGTTAAGCACTAAATTCAACGCCTTCAGCTGAGTGAGAAATGGTATGGAGGAGTGGTCAAATCAGATGAGTTTTACAGAACAAGCACTTTGATCAAAAGCCTGGTTGGTCAACCAGGTGCTTGTTCAGATCAACAGGCTGATGATGTAGTCCAAACCCAATCAATTTGATGAGTTGACAAATGTATATCAAGAGATGTGGAACCCACCATATGCTGTGGAGCTCGGAATGATGCGGAAATGTGAATCCAAGGTTTGGTTGAGTCGTATCAGCCTGATCAGAGTAGGAATCTTTAAATGAAAAAGAATCAGTGGAGGATGTAGGAAGTGATCAGAGAAGGATGGGGCGTGATTTGTAGTTTGATTGAAGTCTGAAACCCGATTTGAATGTGGAGGAGAATCGTTTGCAATCGGATCATTGAGAAGGGAATCAGAATAGAAATTGAGCCCGGTTGCGAGTCAGGGTTGAAAATGGGTTTGAATAGGTTCTGTATATGTAGAAGAGGTGGCATCAATACAAATTGTGTATGGGAGCTCTTCTAGTAAGGGTTCAAAGGTGGGTTCACTTAGAGAGTCCTCATAATAGCCATGAAACTCAAAGGTAAATGCTTGAATAGTGTTTATAGGATGAAAAAAGTCTGAGTCAAGGAAAGATTCGAACTTAGGGTTGTAGTCACTCTTGGAAATTTCCATTTCTGATTCCTGAGTCTCAAAACGAAATGATTCCATCTCACTGGAATCTAAATTTGAATCAATGAGTTCGAGATCAGGGACCTCAGAGTCAAAGTCGAAGAATGGATCATGTGTGCTGAGGTCGTAGATTGGCGCATGGTTGTCAAGAAACAATGGTTCTCCGTAATCATAGTAAGATTTGAAATCGTCGGAGAAATTACGAGAGTTAAGTTTTGAATTTGATTCGAGATCAAAGGTTCCACCATAAAATAAATCAAAAGATGTAGACTCAGCAACCTGACTTAGGTCTAGCCTATTCTCATATTCCAAGCTCAAAAAGATGTCATTATTAAGTCTAGGCTCGAGTTCTAGGCCAACAGGAAAGACCCAATCAAAATCCCACTCTTCCAACTTGATTTTTATATCGTAGATTGGCGTGACTTCCGAAAAATTAATCTGTATTTCTGAGGATGTTGGAAAGGTACATTCGTCAATAAAGGCCCAGAATCATAATCCCAATTCAAATTTTGATTTTAGTCATACAGGACCTTGTAATTATCCCAAGAAGATTCAGATCCAGATTCTAGGCTAAGGATGTAGGTTGAATTACTAGAATCTAGGTCAGAATTGCCTTCAAGGGTTACCTTATCAGAGTAAGGGGCAAGATTTACACCCTCGAGAGGTTCTGATTTAATCTCATTATTATAGGAGTCTAGGAATTTTATGCTCGACTAACCAAGGTTTTGGTTTTCTAGGGTTGGCTCAAAATCATGTTCTCCTGCAATTGGGACCCCCCAACCTATTTCAAGATCAGGCATCTCATATTCCATCTGGGTTGGGAATCCACAACAACCTTGTGTCTCAAACTCAGGATTTGGGAAATCATGTTGATCCTAAATATTATTCCAAGATGTTTCATTAACTATTTGAGGCATGTATGGGTATTTTTTATTGATAACTTGTTTCAATAATTTCATCATTTCTTCCCATTTTTCAAGATCATCTTAGTGTTTTTCCCAAAGTACAGAATTTGTCATGCATTGGAGATATTCAAAGTTATACAATTTTTCTATCTCGATATATCATGTTATGAGAATTTCCCGGGTTGATCCATTTGTTGCTTCTGTTAATAATAATTTGACATAGTTTATGATGAAGGTTGTTGTTGTTGATACATTAATCTGAATGTCTTCAATTGGTTTTGAGGTTTTGTAATTAATCTCATAAAATCTAAGGGCATCCTCAACCATTCTATCTTTCATGGATCTTTGAGATTCAGGTTTCTTCAATGGTTTTCCTAAGTAGCCAGGCTGCATTTTTTATCAGATGGTGGAATCAAGATGTAAAATCAATATTTAGATTCAGAATGAAGTGATTTGATCTGAATAGAACTCCCTAAGAAAATCTGTGTGTGCTCTAAATAGAAAGGATGAGGGACTGGATGTGATATTGACCCAATTAAAGTACCCGAAGATTTTTGGATGACTATAGAGGTTCGGGGCGGATGATACCCCTTGATCAGAAAGTCATCCACCTGAGAATTACCTGGACAGCCAGGAAGGGAGAGTCCCGCAAAGACCCCTACACGATAAAGCGCCCCCACAGGTTATAGGGTTTCCCCTACCGACTTTCCTTGTCACTGAGGGTCTAGGTAGACTAGAATGGATAACTTGACTTCTTAAGTCTACCAGTTTTATGTCCTAATTTGTGCCTTTCTTTTCAGTTGAATTAGCAATTGATTTGACTTGTGACCTAATTTGGAAGTTGATTGGTTTACAATGTAGACCAACTTTACCTGACCTGCCCTAAAGATGGCAGAATGAATTCTACGTCAAGACCTAGAAACCACCCTGATTTGACTCCCAGGTTATTAGGTCCAAGGATTTTAGGGTTCAAGTGAGTTTAGAACCTGATTTTAGGATTTTTCTTGATTAGATCTTTTCAATCAAGAGCTTAGGTAGTACACAAATGCGAGTGGGTTTATTTCCGTTTATGCAAGCAAGTGTGAACTAGCACTCCAAAATCTTAATGCAGAAACCCTAATTGGCTTTATTTCCAAGTCCACTTTGATCTTCAAAAATGTTCTCCTTGGACTTCAAACAAGAAGTGCATAATCCAAGAAGATTAGAAATTAAGCGTAGTCTCTATTAGGCACAGGAAATTTATGGTAGGATCTCTAAACAGAATCGCTTCAACTTCAATGAGATTTGAAAAAATTTCGCAAATCAGGAAACTTGCCTTTTAAATGATAATTACTATGAAAAATAAGACAGGTGATTCCTAATTGATTATTTCCTTTTTGTCTTCCCAAGATTAAGAGGTTGATTACGGAAGAATAGAGAAGTTACCTGCCCTAGAGTGGCTGATTTGTACAGAAAATCTTGTTGTGAAGTACCTTACAACATCACAATAAAGCAAATAAGGCAAGTCAATGCTGAAATATAATCAAATTAGGCAGAGAATATTGGTGAATTGCACGTTGCTCCCCAGCAACGACGCCAAAATTGTCGCTGGGCGAAATCGATGTTTAAAATGAAGCGTTACAGTATAGTCGAAATCACTTTGAAAACAAATATAATTTTTATTACTTGAAAAGATTCCGAAGTCGAACACAGGGAGCAAATGGAATTCACATACTAATCTCAATAATTAATGTAATTTGAATACAAAATATTGCTCAAAAACCAATTTGCAATGTAGAGCATATGAGTATATGAAGAGTAAAAAGAGTTTTAGACAAAATAATGGTGATCTGAATCACCAATTATAAGTCTAATACATAGAATAGTTACTCAAAATGTACTAAAGAAGGGAATATGAATTCAGACATCTAATTTTGCAATCAGACGTCTTAAATGACTTTTGCTACAGTCCTCCTTTCTCTGATTCTTCCTTTCTTCTTCTTCTCTATCTCTACTTTGCTCCTCCTTCTATTCTTCTCAGGCCTTCAGCTCAGCAGTCCTTCTTCTTCTTCTTCTTCTTCCTTAGGCTTTCTTCTTCTCTGGCCTTTCTTTGCTTCTTCTTCTTTCTTCTGCCTTAAGCCCTGCGATCCTCCTCTTCTTCTTCTCTTCTTCCTTCTCTGGTTGTCTTCTCTCAGAATCCGGCTAAGTGTTAAAGCCAACTTCTCAGAGCAAAAAACCCCCCTTCCCCCCTGCAACTCTCCTCTCTTCTCTCTCTATTTCAGTCTCACTCTCCCAAAGCCACAGTCGGTCTAATAATAGGACCTAGCGCATACCCGGGTCCAGGCTCACCGGCGTGCGGTGGTGAGCGAAGAGTGCAGATTGGGTCGGGTCAGGCCGGATCTGCGGGTGAGGTGTCACGGATGAGGCCAAGTGAAGGTGAGAGGGACCTCACCCAATGAATTGGAGGCGAACAGCTGTTGTCACTTTTTGGTAATATGTGGCTGCAGGCATCTCTTCATATCCGAGGTGGGACTAAATGTCCCACCTTTCTTCCGCGCAACGCAACAAAAGGGTACTTTGCCAATTTGGCGAGGTTGCAGCTGCTAAAGCCCCTGCATGAGGACTTGGACTCTTGCAGGCTTCGATTGCGCACATCCTGGAGGTATCCCCTGGGCGTAACAAGACCTGGAGCAGCTTGAAGCTCGCTCGAAGCTCGGCAGCAATGGCGGCTCTGACCTGCTACCTGAAATCAAGAAAAGAGGCCTTATGGCTGCATCAGAATGCTCAGCAGGATCACCGTGGCATGGAAAATGTAACGGTGGCCGTGGCGTGGAGTGAGGGTGGTTGTGGTGGCCGGACGGTGACGGGAACGGCCGGTGAGAGTGGGTCTATTCGGGAAGGCGTTTGGGTCGATGATGGAGCGAATGGAGTGAGGGGAAATGAGCGAGAAGGTGCAATGGAGGTTGTAGGGTGGTCGGCGAGGTGGATGGATGTGCGTAGCGGTGAAAACACCTCGCCGGAGTCGCCGGAGATGGAGGAGATGACGGTGTTCAGTAGCGTTGGTGGTCAGTTTTGGGAAATCAAGAGGGGGAGAAAGTAAGAGAGAGAGAGGCAACTTAAAAACCTACTTTAAGGACGAAAAGGGAAAGGGATTCCCACGCCGGTGGTTGCCGGACGTGGGGAAGATGAACCTCCGTAAGAGAGGTAGCGACAAAGATGGGGAAAGGACGGCGACGGGTGGTATTGCTCGACACGGAGGACGGAGGTGAAGGTGAATCCGCCACCGATGTTGTGGTCGGACGATGAAGAAGTTAGGGAGAGATTGCCGGAGCTTGCGAAGTGTTGCGACCGGAGGGGAGAGAGGAATAGGGGGGATTCCAACCTAATTTCAAGCTGAAGAGAACGGCTGGACCCTGGGGAGTCTTTTATAGGTCACCGGAGAGGGTTTTGAGCTTGGGAAGCTTTAAAAGGTCACCGGAGAAGGAAACTTCAAGAGACCCAAACCTCTCATGCGTTCGCATGAGAGATTGGGAAAGAATCAGGGCATCTGAATGGGATCATACTGGAGAGGATTAATTAATGAATCTCTCTTCCAATTTTGGAAGGGATTCATCAATCAATCAGGGAGAAAATCTAAGTTGAAAGTCGCCGGAGTAGGTTTCCTCTGCAATAATGGCGAAGGGACCTAATTGTGAAGACGATGAAGAAGTTAGGGGGTTGAATGCAATAATTTTTGAAAGTTAGGGATAGAAATGTAATCAGACAGGACCTTTTTGCAAACTAGGTCAAGACAAGCTCTCCTTAGGTCTAAATTTTGGTACAAACCTAATTTGGATCTAAGGAATCCAATAGTGAAGTTGGATTTTGGTTTTTACTATGCTTGATTAGGTAATTTATGCAAAAAGATAAATTAGGGTAAATATCTATCTGAGACTCCATTTTATGTCGAGATGGGGTTCTGATGGCCAATTTTAAGGTACTAAACCCTAGATAATATTTTTTTATGATTTTTAGAGGGTTTAAATGAATTTTATTCTGATCAGAACCTTGGTTAATTAAGTTGATCTATTTTTAGGATTTCAAAAGTCATTTAATTCTTAGAACACTCACAAACCCTTTTCTGTCTAATCCAACCGACTTGTTATCTTGTTAAGACCATTTGACCTTTATTCAGCCCTTGAGAAAACCCGTTGTTGTACTACATTGGTAAAATTATAATTTTAACCCTAGTTTCTTGTATTTCTCTCAGAAAGGTTGTGCAATGAATTATGACCTTCAGTTGATTATGTAGGAGCATTTATTGACTTCATTGGGTCAAAATGAGCTAATTATGGCTCATGATGGTGTTTCCATCACTAATAAATGCTTTTGTTTGGGATTTTTCCACCACGCGATTTACACTACAACGACGTATTATTTTTCTGACATATCATCTTTCAAGCGAAAATGTCTCGGTCACCTATAGTCATGCGAAACTAGATGTTGGAACCACCCTGTATCAATACTAAATAGTCATACCAAATGGCCACTGTGGTTTATAGAATGAGGGCAGCATGTGCCTTGATCGATACTAATTAATTAGTACTAATACAGGCTCCTAATCCCAGCCCAAAGAACTTGTGAGTTGTTGGGGCTAGGAAGTGCCTAGTATCGATGCTAATCAATTAGTACCGGTGCTAGATACTAGATACCTTTCCCAAGCTCGAAGGATGTATAAATGAAAATCTACACGTTCCTAGTAGTAGTCCTGGGAATCAGTACCGATACTAGCACTACGTGAGTGCCAGTGGGCAATGGGTACCTAGGATGGTATGAAACACCAATGCTGATGTTGGAGTGATCTATCAGGGTTCTAGATTAAGTTATCATCGTTGTAGTGCAAAATCCTCAATCGATCGAACAACAAATACAATTTATAACTTGAACATCTAAAATGAAGTCCAAGGTCAAACATAGAAAGTAAGTATTGTAATTCATGTGCTAATCAAAATGAATATATGTATATATAAGCACAAGAAATAAGCCAAATACAAGATATTCAATGAATGAAAACCTGTCACATTAACTATTCAATGAAATCCAATGTATCTCAAGAATATGAGGACAAAAAAAAGAGATGATAAAAAATAATGGTAATTTGAATCACCACTTATATCCTCCTTAAGTTAAGCATGCATCCAACTATCAATTATATCAAATAAACCAACAGTAGCTTGAATACTACAGTAATCAGACATCTCTGGCAAATCAGACAACTTAAATGTCATTGCTACAGTACACGCACAAGCCTTTCTTCTTCTTTCCTTCTCATTCTGCCTCAGCTTTTTCTTCTCTTCACAAAGCCTTTTCTTCCTTTCTTCCCTTCTTCTCAAGGCCTTCGCCTTCTTCCTTCAGAGAGCACAAGGGTTCCAAATCTCTGCAACGACTAAGTGTCGCGCAATGCCTGCAAGAGCAAAACCATCCCCTCCCCCGCTCTCTCTTTCTTTCCTACCTCTTTCCCTCTCAAATACAGGTCGTAACTGGGTATTCGAGTCAGAGCAATATCGGGTCCAAGGCTACCGAGGTGTTTGGTAGCCGAGGAGTGAAGGGTTAGGTGGGTTCGGGTATGTGCGGGTAAGGGGACCTCACCCCTGTGATCTCGAGGCGATAAGGCCTATTCACAAAAACTTAATAAGCGTAGCTGTGTGCTTTTCTCCCACCAATGTGGGACTAAATCCCACTCTTTCTCTCGTGTGCGTCAGCAACAATGCCTTCTCCAATTGACGTAGCAGTCGCGGGCGAGGCCTCTAATTGAGGACCTGGGAAGGGTCCTGGGGTGTATCTACATCACCTGGAGCAAAGGCCTGGAGCTTTCGTGGCTTGGAACTTGAAGAACAAGGCGGAGATGACAGCGACGATGGCGAAGCACCGACGAAACCTGAAAAGCATGAATACGGCCTCACGGCCACATTAAATCACTTCAGGAGCTTTGCCAAAGCACGGCAAAGGTGTTGGTGGCAATTTCATGGAGTGAGCGTGTGTGTGGTGGTCGGACGGAGGTGAGAAGGTGGTGCGGACAATGGGTTGTTCGATGGCAGTTGTGAGTGAGCGAAGGGTGAAATTGGCTGAGGGGTTTTGTGCGGGGATGAGTGGAGGAGGTTGTGAGGGTGTTGGCGAGGTGTGTGGTGTGAGATGGACCTCGCCGGAGGAATGGCTGGAGGTGAAGGAGATGACGGTGAACAGTGTGTCGAGGGGTTGATTTTGGGTTTTGAATAAAGGGAAAGATAATAGAGGGAGAAAGAAACCTAGCTAACCTACTCTAACGGATAAAAGGGTAGAAGGGACACCAAGTATGGTGTGATTGGCACCGTGAAAGAGTCTCCGGTGAGAAGCGACAACGACGGGGGGCATAGGCAGCGGCCGCTAGAATTGCGACGCATGGAAGAACAAGAGGAAGAAGAATCCACCTGCTATAGTCTGTTAGGGTGGACGGAAAAGGTGGTCGGAGGAGGTCGCCGGAGCTCATGGAGCATTCGGCCGAAGAGGAGGGAAGAAGGAGGTATTCCGGCCAAAAACAAACTAAGGAGATCGGCAATGCAATGGGCGTACTTTTATAGGCATTAGAAGGTCCTTCCAAGCTTAGAAACCAAGCTTGAAAGCTTGGGACTTACGCACAAAAGGGAAACCTTCGACTTCAAATGATTCGCATGAGCTTTTGGGAAGGACTTAAGATTCATGGCTGGTCTTAATTGGAAGAGAATTCCTCAAAGAATCTCCAATTCAAATTTGGGATTGATTGATTGAGAATCAAGCGAGAAATCCTCGCTCGAATCTCGTCGTTGAGCTGCAGCTACTCCTAATGGCAACAAGGACCTAGATGTGAAGGTGATGACAAAGTTAAGGACCCATTTGTAAGGAATTCAAAAAGCTAGTGGCATATGTAAGAAAAAAAGTCGGACTGGACTGGAATGCAAACTAGGTCAACATGATCTATTATTAAGCCTAAATTTTAGTACAAACCTAATTTAGACTCAAGGAATCTGATGGTGAAGTCAGATTTTGGTTTTGACTAAGTTTGACTGTGTAATTTACACAAAAGTCCAAATTATGGCAACTATCTGTCTGAGACTCTATTTTAGGTCAAAATGGGTTTCAATGGTCAAATCAAAGGTACAAAATCTTATAGAATATTTTTCTATTATTTTTATAAGGTTTAGGTGAATTTTATCCTGACCAAAACCTCAGTTAATTAAATGGGTCTGAAATTAGGATTTCAGATGTCCATTAATTCTCGTAACGTGTGAAAATCTATTTCTGTCTGCACAGACCCTCTTGTTAGACATTTATGAACATTTGACCTTTAATTAACCCCTGGAAAAGCCCGTGATTACTCTGCATTCATGATATGATGGTAGAATTGCATATTTAACTCTAATTTAATGTATTTCTCTTAGAATGAATATGCAATGAATTATGACTCTTCAACAGTTATGTAGGAGTATTTGTCTGTTGATTGTGACTAATTAAAGTTAGTTATGACAGATGATGACGTTATCATCCGCTGGTGTAGGTGACTTGGAAATAATGATACTATTATTGATCTTTACCTTATTCTATAAAGAGAAATGGAAAAAAAAAGATAAGATGGGCTCAATTCATTAAGAGTATTAAGAACCTGAAGAGGCCAATGCCAATCTTGAAATTGATGGCCAAGTATGCTATGTATAAAAACCCCTAAAGAAACGAATTGGAAGCCGAAGAGTAACATGATAAATCTAAAGTGAAACCTTGAACATTGAATCTTGGAGACTCGATCACGAGTTTGTAGAAAAGGAAGCTTGGATCCTAAGGTCTGAGGCCAAACTCCAGGTGATGCAATAGGTCTTTAGGATTCCATTCCTAGTGCAGGTATTTAAAATGGATTAAAAGACGAGCAAGTCTATTAAGTGAGCTTGTAGGGCTACACCATCGACCTCGTAAACTGAGGGTTCACTATGGCGGGTTGGAGATCCGAAGAGTTGAAGTAGCAAACAGCTACTAGTGACTGACCTTGGGATCTTGAGGATCCTCCGTCACAATGACATTTTAGGTGGCTATCATCGAGTTTAGGTACCAGGGGGTACTCGAATCTGATTGAAGTATCAGAACATGTGTGAGATGCGGGATTTGGTCATGGCCTCAATACCGACGACGAACTGAGAGGGCGCACCCAGAAGATCATGTTCCACGAGGGAACAATGCTGCGGCCCGTTAAACATTTGACCAACCCTGCTTGAGATGGGTAAGAGTTGTGGCCTCAGCTAGATGCCTGGTTGAAAGAGCACACCCACAATATGTGTTCCTAGTGGGAGGTACTGATGTGGCCCGTTAAACATCCAACCTACCCCACCACAGCCAAATACGAATAATCATGTCTAGACCTTGGTGGATACGAGCTGAGTTACTCCTTATAATCGCGAGGATTTGGCTTCGATAGCTCCCAAGAGGCCCAACTCTTTTGACTAACGCCAGCAATGTTCTTGGTGCACGGAAACAGGCACGCCTTTTTCGAGGGTTATCAACCCTACTAGCTTCTCCCCTAGCCAGGGAGAGGCTACCATACTAGGATCTAAGAGAATGATACATCTCATTCTCCTCTAGTAGAGAGGGATGATTCCCAGCATCTGACTTCTAAGGCAATGAGAGAATAAGACATATGATAACAAAATTAAATGGTCATGTGAATAAATCCTAGTAAGAAGAAAAAGAGCTTGTAGCCAGTCTTTTGTGTTAACTAAACTTTGGGTCAATTTTTGGAATGATGAAAAGGCATGTTGATAGGTCCACTTTAGTGGGTTAAATTTAAGCCTAAGTACACTATCATTATGACGGGTATTTAATTTAAAGTAATTAATTAAACTTTAGAACTATTATTTCATGCATTACATTGATTTTTATGTACATTGTTATGTAATTTGATTAACCACTTCTATTTTATTTTTAGATGGAGGATTATTTTTTATAGAAAAGCATTGATGAATTTGAAAGGCTGTCTCGGTATCTTAAATAAAAATCAAAAATATGGTAAACAATCCTTTCCCATAATATCTCCCTAGCATTTTTGAAAAGGCTCATATTTTCCTCCCATCAAGCACCAACATTTCCATATTTTCTTTCCTAAAAAAAAAAAAAACTCCATCGCCGACACCTGCACCGTCCATATTTGGCTTCTCTCCCTCTCATCTATGAAAAGAAAGCAAACCACCGAACGCCTCCTACCAAATATACCCAAGAGGAGGACCCAACCCCCTCATCGTTGCATGCACACACACCCATCAGGCCATCCCTCTCTCATCATTTATCACCCCCTCCCCTTCGATCATCCCCCCCTTGCTCTCTCTCCACCTTCGTTCTTCTCCCCTCTCCCTGACGCCAACAGGGTCTCCACCCAACATCTCCCTTCGGTCTTCTTCTCCCCACTCCACCCAGCGAAGCAACAACTCCAATGCCCTCGATACCGTCAGCCATTGCCCCTCCTCTTCCTCCTCTGGGCCCAGCCTCCTCACTGCGACCGCCGTGCAGCAGGGCCGACGACCCACCTCCAACCACCGCGACCACAGGGGCACCGTGCTCCACCTTCTTCCCCGACCGCGAGCCGACTTTCATCTCCTCCAACCGCAAGCCATCCACCAACCGCGGCTTCCCACCACCGCAAGTCGTTTCCGCACAGCTCACCAAATGACCGTGCGACCTCCACGACACCACCGTGGTCGGAGGTGACAGCTCTGAGGTCCACAATCGCAACTTCCATCCTCCTTGCACCGCGACCGCCTCGACGCCACAACCATCCTCAATCCTCGATACTCCAGCGATCGCGTCACCACACTGTGTGCTTCTTCTCCTTCGTCGCCTTCTTCCTTCCTTGTTTCCAGCGAGGAACCCATCTCCTCAGCCTTCATCCTCCTCGCAGCAGCAGCCACGTTCGGCCATCGATCTCCTTGTCAACACTACCGCAGCAGACACGTCAACGCCACGAACCTTCTCCTTCGTTTGGTGAAGACGGTCGCGACCCCACGTCATCGAACAGTGGCCATTGATGCTGGCATCCTCGTCGCCGTCCGGCCACCTCCAGCCGCCATCAATCCTGCCATCACTACCAACGCATGGCTCTCCACCACGCCAACCTTCCTCGATCTCCTTGCCAACCGCCGCGGACCCACAAGCACGCACGGTAGAGAAGAACGAAGCCTCTTTTTGAGTTCAATTAAAAATTACATTTCATGCATATGTGGATTTTGGGTTAGATTTTTTATTATTCTATTGAGGTGGAATTGATTTCATGACCCCTACACTTTTGAATTATATGTATCTTTTTCATATCCTCCTCATTTCACACTAGATTGGGGCATAGATCGCAAATTTCTGACTGTGAATGACATGTATGTGTGATTTTATTGCATTTATACCTCCTTGTGATACAAACTGATGTTGTGGTATACTTTCAATCTATTTTTATTACATTTTTTATTGAGGATTTGCCACCACACGTTTTACTACAACAACATTTATTTTTGATATTATCTGTAAAAGTGAAAATTCTATCGATCAAATGACGCCATTGTCGATGAGAAAACAAATGTAATAGATTCACCTGATTTTATTTTCGATCTATTTTGAGGTGAAAATTATCTTGACTCATTTTATCTTTCAATGCGAGGACTTGACGAGTTGAGACAACATGCACTATAGAGCCCCAACGTGGACCTTGAGCTGTGCCCACGAGACAAGACGAGGAGACAAAAGGAGACCTGGATACTGTAGGGGATTCTCCTTCGACGTTGATTGTATTAGGAGCATAGTTTCCTAGTTTGACATTTTCAGTCTTCTTGCCCCTGTAGCATCGAGGCTGGTTTTCAGGGGTCAGTCTCCACTTTCTTTAGCTACTAGGATTATTTCTCTATGGTGTGGACTCATCTATGGTAGACTTAGTACCTAGTTTAGTCGTTTGCTTGCTGTTATAACAAAAGAAAAAACCTATCAAGCTGCCTGCTTAAAAGTTACATACCCTTAGGTGCACGCATTTAGGCATGATTGAGTAGCACGTTAGATTTATTTCTTTGTATTATGTACGTTGCCTACACAGAGATTGCTGGAGTCAGATATATTTTTTTATCTTTGCATCTAGCTCCTGTTCACGCATTGCTTTTAGACTAAATTTCAAGACCATCAAACTGATCAAATTTACCTAATTTAGTGGTCGCCTAATTGAAATTATGACTACTAATCAGATTCAGCCTAAAAAACCAAATCACGTTTGATCTGATCAAAGGGACTTGCGTGTGACTGTTTACATAAACAAATTGATTTTCGATGTGATGCACACTTTTTGCACTGAGCATGCACTATAGGCACCGCACTAGATATCGATCCCTTAAGGCTATAGGTATCGATCTCTTTATCAGTGCAAATCCTCCTATTTCACTTTGTGGTGGTGCTATTATCTTGTGACCAAGTGTTTTGATACTCTAAGAAGGGAGACACCCATTAAAGCAACAAAAGATAGTTAAGAGGTACCACATATGCATCACTTCAAAGGAAAGGTTCGCCCTACTTGCATCCCTTAGTCCATCCTTGTAGTAACTTCTCACTAGATTACCTGAGAATATCATTGAAGCAAGGTGTAGGTCTTAGTGCACTCAAAGGTTGGCTTAGCTCACGTAACTGATTAAATAACTTATTTGACCATCTATATCAACTAATTAGACCTCAACCTTCTTCAAAATAGAGTTGGTCAGGATCTCATGTGGCCCTTTCCTCTTATACTACTTAACTAGGAATGGAGGGACGTCGCCTTCACCCTATTCAACTGATCTGTGAAGTTGGGTTGGAGGGTGCACCTACTAAATTGGTAAGAACTTGAATTGTGTGTTGTATGCTTGGCAGACACTTTCTTGAGGGTAGTTTAGTATTTGATCCTGTGCTCGAGAGAATCCTTAGGAGAGCCCACCAAAGAGAGAGGAGAGAAGAGATGGCTGATCAAGGAACAAATCAACAAAAAACTCTGAGAGACTACTTCATTTTGACCAACCAACCTACTCAAGCACTGAGAAGACTAGCAAGGGGTAATCCATATGACATCAAGAGCAGTACTATATCCTTATTGCCCTCCTTTTATGGTACTACTAGGGAGGACCCTTACCGGCATTTAAAGGAATTCACCAAGGTCTATTCCACGGTGAAATTTCATAACTTTACTAATGAAGCTGTGATGAAAACCCTCTTTCCTTTCTCTCTTAAGGATAAGGCAAAACATTAGTATCACTCCTTAGATGCTAAAGTGAATGATTGGAATGCCCTTAATGAGGAATTCTTGAAGAAATACTTTCCGATGAGCAAAGCCAACCACTTCAGGAGGGAAATCATGGGTTTTACTCAGTTAGATGGGAAGTAATTCCATGAGACTTGGGAGCTCTTTAATGACCTGATTCAGTTATGCCCCCATCATCAAGTTCTTAATGGAAATTGATAGAAAGGTTCTATACTAGACTATCTGATAGGTATAGGCAAACAGTGGATGTTGCTTGCGTTGTAACCTTTCTTACCAAAACTTAAGATGAGGCATGGACATTATTTGAGTCACTGAGTGAATTCTATCCATTTAACCTCAGCCTATCAGGATAGAAAACCATCCATCCTCCAAAAGAAAGTGAAAGTTAGTCAAGTCAAGGCTATTTAGAATTTAGCCTTTCAAATCCAATTGTTGAATTAAAATTTTGAAAGGCTCATGTCAAACGCCGGCACATTCCTGCTATCAGCTTCCCAAGTCCAAGCTATTTCTGAATGCTCCATTTTCCAAAGCACTCTTCATGCCACTGTCGAGTGTCATTTGACTAATCAATTCCCTGAGTTAATTCAAGTAGACCTGAATGCTGCCCAAGGTTTCAACCATTTCCCAAGAAGAATCCTTTTGGAAGCACCTATAATTCTGGATAGAGAAATCATCCCAATTTCTCATGGAAGTAAGGTGATGCTTCAAACTCAAGGACCTCAAGAGCCCAACCCACCCAACCCTTTCAGGAACAACAATACTACCCTCCTCCTCAACCCAACAATTCTGAGTTAAATGACCCTAAAGCAATGATGAAACCCATGTAAGAAAGCCAGAGTATGATCATTGATGTATACACATCCATTTATGATAAAATACCTATTTATGCATGTTCCTAAGCTTAGAGATGCATTCCATATTATAAATATTGCATAACATGCATCATTCTGCATTTAGAATAGTTTATATAAATTTTAGGTTAATTCGTGTCCTTTTGTGGTCAGGAGAGAAGGAGATTTATTTTGGGACCTCGGATTGACGATCCAGTTGTACGTATCTGATCAGAATGACAATCGGAGTCTAATGCCTCCAAAATCGTCTTGATCGGAGTCCCATAACACATTATGCAGTCCAAGGAAGATCAAAGGCCAAGGGGTAAGGTGGCAGTAATCCGAACCTTAGACGACAAATCCAACTGCATGGATGGATTCGAATCAATGATCACAACCCAACAATACAAAAATCGATCCAATCTAACATCCGTGGCGTCATCTATAAAGCAAAGAAGATGGACAGCCAGAATGGCACCACGTGGCGTCATCCCAACTGCCCAAATTCGCCCTCAGCAGCCACCCCTCCTCAAAGGCGCTTCCCCTCACGAGATCTAGGTAGTTGGATGTCCATCCAACGGCTCTTGTGAAACCACATCGCCTCTCTCCCAACAGCACTCACTCTTTAAGAGCTCACAGCCGTTGGATCTTCATCCAACAGCTTCGAGTAGTCACGCATTGGATGATCTTCATGACAATCCACAGGGGCAATGCATTGGTGACAAGCGTCGTTCTCAAGCCACAGGTGCACGATCAAATACCCACGGGTGCATGCGATTAACAACGTGGCGTGAGCACCAAATTGGGTGGCGCGATCAACGATCGACGATGCAGGTGGTTCCACGTGGCCGCACGAATGGCCAGCAATGTGGGCCACGTGATCACACGTGGATAAAAGCCTTATAGTACACACCAACATGGCGTGATCTGATGGTGTGATCCGTGGTCTCTCCTCAGCCGTGCAATTCGAATCGAACAACTCTCATTCGATGAAACACGATAACTGTAGACACATAGCGCCAGCGTTCGCAAGCGCATGCGAGCATGTTCGTTGGCTAGGGACCTTCAGCGACATTTGAGGTGAATCTTTAGCAATGATTTTAAATGTCATTGTTGACACATGATCTTGTTTTGCCTCCTCTCCTCCACTATAAAAGGACCTACACCCCTCCATTCTTCATCATCTCTTCCTTTCTCTCCTTCACCACCTTTAAGACTCTAGAGAGAGCTTGTTCCAAGCCCAGGATGCTCCCCTAGAGTAGAAAATCGAATTATTTTCCCACCTCTCATCCTCCTTCATTGAGCATCCCGTAGCCATCCTCTCACCACCTTCCGACAGAAGATCCTCGTCACGACACTATCCTGCCCCGTCCTTCCTCCAACGCTGTTCTTCTTCATCCAACTCCTCACCACCATCGTTCAAGCGTCGTCAAAGCGAGTCATTCTCTAAGCGACCGTCGAGGGGGATGCTTCTCAACCCATTCTATCTTTTATGGCTTTTTAGTGTAATTTCAATTAGTTGGAATAGACATGGCTAGATTTTATGAAATATTCTCTCTCCCTTAATTGCAAAAGATAAAAACACCAAAAAGAAATAAATCAAAGCACGAATTTTCAAACCAAACGTTCACCTCCTTGTATTCGACTCGGAACTCACCTCGAGTTTTGATATAAATTTTATCTAGTAGCGATTTTTGCGACTACGATGATGGGTTCTCCAAAACCCTAATTTTTCCTGGTGAAAACACACTCATCAATCATCCAATCTCATAATAAGGCAATCCAAGAAATGCAATCTCAAATTGGCCACCTTATTAAGGCTATTAGGCAACGTGATCCTAGGAAATTGCCCAGCTCATCTGAGTAGAATCCTAGCGGTAAAGGGTCCTTCATAAGGAAGCATGCTAAGGTTGTGACCGTTTTGAGGAGTAGAAAAGAAATTTCCAAACCTGAAATCACTCTTATGACCACCCCTCCTACCAACTTAACACCAACTTACACATCCACCGAGGAAGAGCCACGCGGCCCCTCCTCGCTTGAAATCACCCATCTAAAGGATATCACCATTCCACCTCTATCATGCCACGACAACCCCTCCACACAGGGGCCGAGAGTGCTCTTTCCTGAGCGCTTATCTACCCCTGAAGCATCTTCTATTGGCTCATCTAGATCTAAAGATAGGATGGAAGAGATTATGGAGTGATTGTGCAACAATCATAGATTCTAAAATACCTATATTAAGATAGATTTCTAGCATAATTATAAATATTGCATTCATTCTATATGTAATTTGCATTTGCATCATGTGTACTTGCTTATTTATAAATAATGTGTTGTATGGACCTAATTATAATTTAATGTCTTATTTTATGATCGCAGTTATCTATACGGGAATAATAAATCAAGAAGAAAACCAAGAAATAAGATGGAGGAGATGAGAAGAAAAGGTCCAAGAAGTCGAAGTGATGATAATGTCATCATCAGCCATATCTAACTTTAATTAGTCATAATCAAGGAATAAATGCTCCTACATAACCGTCAGATGACCATAATTCATTGCATAATCATTCTAAGAGAAATACAGTAAAATAGGGGTAAAACTACAGTTTTAACAGCATATCTCAATTGCAGAACAATCACGAAATTTCTCAAGGGTTAATTAAAGGTCAAATGGTCTTAAATGTGTAATAAGTGAGTCCGTGCAGACAGAAACGGGTTTTCGCACGTTTCAAGAATTAAATGATATCTGAAATCCTAAAAATAGATTCGCTTAATTAACTGAGGTTCTGGTCAGGATAAAATTCACATAAATCCTCTAAAAATCATATAAAAATATTCTCTAGGATTTGGTATGCTTGATTTGACCATCAGAACCCGTTGTGACCTAAAATAGAATCTCAGACAGATAATTACCTTAATCTAGGTCTCTGTGTAATTTATCCAGTCAAATTTGGTCAAAAACTAAATTCAGCTTCACCATCAGATTCCTTGGGTCCAAATTAGGTTTGTACCAAAATTTGAGTTCAATCAGATATCATCTTGACCTAGTTTGCAATTTGATCATGTCTAACTCTTATCTCTCACACACATGCCCCTAACTTTCAAAATCTTTACAAATAGGCTCCTATCTTTGTTGTCACTCTTTACAAATAGGCCCTTCCACCATCATCATGGAGGAATCCTTCTCCGGCGACCTTTGATTGAAAGTACTCCTCTGATCAATGAATCCCTTCCAAAATTAGAAGGGAGATTCCTTATGGAGTTCTCTTTCCAACATACCCGACCTTGAATCCTATAACCTTCCCAATCTCTCATGCGAATGCACGAGAGATTCGGGTATCTCCTGAGTTTCCAACTTCGGCGAACCTTCCAAGTTCAAGAGCTTGGTTTCCAAGCTTCAACCACCCTCTAAAAGCCTATAAAAGGATCCCCAATGCACATTGATCGTTCCACACTCGGATTCGACCAGAATCACCCTCCTCCCTCCTCTCCGGCCGAATAGCTCCTCGACTTCTGACTACCTCTTCTAACCTCCCTCGTCGTCCGCTCGCAATACCAGTGGTGGATTTTCCTTCCTCGTCATCCTCCACGTCACGCCGTACCAGCCGACGTCTCTCCCTCCATCGTCCTCGCTGTCTTACCCCCACCGGAGCCACCTTCGACCATACCACAACCGGCGTCATTCTCACTCTCCGTCGTCTGCTATCTACCTAGAGTAGTTTCCTAACTCCTTTACTTCACACAAATATCATCACCACTCCATTTCGACTACCAACTCGCTCGCATGCCCTTCGTCTTCCACCTCACCAGCGTACCTCTGACGAGCCCTAACGGCCACCACGCTTCACCAAATCGGCCGCCACTGATCCCTACACCTCTGCCTCGACCCGTGGACCAAAACCCCTCAAGAAATTGAGGGGATTGGTCTCTCACACCCTCTATCGAACTCAACCCTCGCCGCACACGCTCACCAACCTCGTCAGAGGTCTTCCAACCATGAAACACCTCCACACCACTCGCATTGCACTCGTCGCCATCTGACAACTCTTCTAAAGCTCTTTAACGCGGCCGAGAGGCCTTATCTTGATTTGCAGGTCTAGGTCCTCCACGCCATTGGCGGACCTGCTTCGAAGAGAGCTTCAAAGCTCGTTCGTCACCTTCAGCTCCAAGTTGTAGCGTCAGGTGACGTGGATCCAGCAACATACGTGAACCAATAAATTAGGGCGTTGACCGCCCTTGTGCTCAAATTTGGCGAAGGAGTTCCTTGCTGCAGCAGTTGAAGAATGGTGTAGGAGCTTAGTCCCACATCGTAAACGTGTAAAGCTCCACAGCAGTATAATACGCAAAAGTGTTTAGGGCTTATCGCCTCCAAACACCAAGGTGAGGTCCCACACCCTCAGTCACTGACCTACCTACACTCTCTTACACCTCGGCTGCAATCCACTCCTGCAACCCTGGTCCTAAGTGCGTTCATACCCGATTACCTAAATATCCGATTACCCGAGCATTTGACCAGACATTGAGAAATAGAAGGAAAGAAGAAAGCGCAGGGTCAAGGGGGTTTTTGCTATGGAGAACAACGGCTAACACTTAACCGTTTGAGAAATTATGCCGTGTGTGTAAAGAGAAGAAGAGAAAAAAGAGAAGAAAATAAAGGAGAAGATCTGAAGAAGGTGTTGGTGCTAAAGCACCACGATCATTTGTTTTGATGATAACAAAACACGTGTTATTTAACATTTGCAATTTGAGTCCTAGATTTCAGGTCAATTGCAAATGTGGACGTGTTTAGACGGAGTTCGAGCTCGCATCCAGGACGGATTGGAGGAGCTTGACGGAAAACAGAGGAGGTTCGCATGGAGCGAAAGATTGAAGATGGAAGGAAATGAAGAATAGGATAGATTTCCTTCTTTTGTACTTGTTGTATTTTTCGTTTCTTTTGTTGCTCTTTATTTCCTTAGATATTTTATGTTAAAGAGCCTCAAAGAACCCTAACAGTAGTCCTAGGAACACTGGCACAACCCTAGGATACTTAGGTTTTCTGTAGAATACTTAGAAAACCAATATAGGGTTCAAACAGCACCTCCAGACGTCTAATTCCCAAATCAGACGTCTGATAAAGTATTGTAAGGCGTCTGACTGTTGTTTCAGACGTCTGATAACTGTTAGGCTGGACATAGCTAGTTCTGTCTGATGAAATCAGACGTCCAGACCTTAGTCCAGACGTCTTAGAAGACGTCTGATAGACTTGCCAGACGTCCAGATAGTGGACCGTTGGCTGGCTTAGCAAATAGTCAAGAATATGACCGTTAGAGCCTTATCAGACGTCCTTAGGTCTTTCCAGACGTCTGATAAATGACCGTTTTGCCTCGGCTGATCCAAAATCTCTTCTCAGAGATTTTCTAGCCGTTGCAACGTTTGGAAATCAATTCCCACAGTAAAAGTAGGTTTCTAGACATCCATACTTAGTTCCAGACGTCCTGTATGTCGTCTGATGGACTTGCACAAAAACCCTGTTTAGATCTGATTAAAATTCAGGGAGAAACCCGCATAGAATCAGACGTCTGACCTTGGAATCAGACGTCTTAAAGTGGCCTTCCAGACGTCTGATGCCAGAGTTAGACGTCTGATAACCC
Organism: Thalassia testudinum; assembly: GCA_037157565.1. Classification (NCBI taxonomy): domain Eukaryota; kingdom Viridiplantae; phylum Streptophyta; class Magnoliopsida; order Alismatales; family Hydrocharitaceae; genus Thalassia; species Thalassia testudinum. The sequence continues at coordinate 6,364,069 of JAZHRO010000080.1, forward strand.
TGTCAAATGTAATCATTGTCCTAATTTCGGCATGATTCTCTTGGACTTTGTTCCCAACGGCTATGGAAGCTTTTCTAAGCCTTCCAAAGCCTTCCTAAGGCCTCTATAAATAGAGGGGAGCCTTTTCACACCAAGATACACAAGAAAAACACTTAGAGACACAAGATACACACCAAGAGACACCTTGTAATACACTCTCACACTCTTGTGTCCAAGAAGCTCTTGCTCTCTAAGCTCAAGTTCTACATCTTGAGAGCATCATTCCCTTCGCGCACCCGCTCTCCCGCCATTGTCTACGAGAGCGACATTACGCCGTTGCGTGGCTCACGCACCCGCGTCATCGTCGACGCACTCCTTGCAAAGGGGAGTTTCCTTATTCCTATAGAAGCTAGGTTTATAATTACTTTGTTGGCTCTATAGGACTTGTTGTTTCTTTTATCTTTGTTATTTTGTTGGGTATTCGCTTTGCGAATTCCCGTCTCCTTCGTGGGACAAAATCCTTCTCGTGGAGAGAAGGGGTTGAGGAACGCTACCCTCGTACTTGTAGCGTGGTTGTACTGAGGTTGAATCACCCTTGTTTTAAAGTGATTCGGTTAGTGGATTTGATCAACTAGGTTGATCGGAAAATCCTAACTCGAGAGGGTTAGGTGGTGGTTTTCACCCGGTTTGGGTTTCCACCTAAAAATTACTTGTGTACTTGTGCGATTGATTTTTTGTGAGATTGCTTTATATTTCAATTCCGCATTTTTTTTTACGTTACGCTAATCTCACCCCCTCCAAGTAGGAACCTTCAGAAGGAGCCATCCAGAAGAAAGCCAAAGAAGAAGAACAGCAGAAGAAAATCAAAGAAGAAGCATTGTAGCAATGCACTTTAAGTCGTCTGATTTCACAATCAGACGTCTAATTCACTATTTGTTCATTTGATTCTATTTGAGTAATTGCTATATATGTGTTAGGCTAATAATTGGTGATCCAAATCACCATTATTTTGTCTAGAGTTCTTTTTATCTCCTCATATACTCATGTTATACATTGCATATTAGTTTTTGAGTAATTAATTGTGCTCGTTTATATTATTAATAGAGATTAGTGCGTGAATTCCATATTTGCTCCCAGCGAATGACCTCATACTTCATTTCTGACATTCTAAGCTTATAAATTTTATTTGTTGCTCGATTTATTATAGATTTCAAACTACGATGACAATACTTTGACTTAAATCCCCGATAGATTGCATCACAACACAAAGCATAGCAGAAAAAATAAAGGAAGAAGAGAGGAAGAGGAATAAATCAAATAAATCCATCCACCACCAAATAAACCTATTCCTAAACCTACCTAATTAAGCCCTAAGACAATTTCCCTTTCCGAGCCCCAATTTCCCTTTTAAGTTTCAATTGAACTCAATCAAATCCTAATTAGACCCCACCTATTCCTAACTAAACCCACTACGACCTAATATAAGCTAACCCAAAACCCACACGCACACACACAAAAACCCAAAATAAAAACCAACAATATCCCCCATCTCCAAGTTGCACACCACTTTATTCCCCTTAAAACCCAAAGAAAAAAAACCCACTGCCAATCCTCTCTTCTCAACAACTTGTTGCAACCTCTCCCTCTAAAATCGCAAGACCCCAACATCCCATCTTTCCTTCCAAGTCATGACATATATCCCACCACCCATCCCCAAGTGCGACATCTTTTTCTCCCCTCCAAAGGCCGTCGCCCAATACCTTTCTCTCCTCTCAAAAGGCTTGCCAACCCCTCACCTCTATCTCTCTTCTCCAACAAGCCACTGTCTCCTCCTCCATGATGCTCCTCCTCCAAAGGCTTCACCCAAATGGCCAAGAAGGGGAAAGATCAACAAGGGTTGGCCACCTTCTTTCCTCCTTGGACAGACTACCACCTTCCTTCAACAAAGGCGACCCTAAATCTCTTTAAGATCTTCTCCTTCTCCTTTCATTTAGTGTTATTAGATGATAATATTGGTTATTGCATTTTTTTATGTGGCATGTTAGACTTTATTTCTATTAGAAGTTAATATTGATTAGTGCATGGTTTCATTTGGCATATTAGATTTTATTTGTGGTAATGTTTGATGTGAATAAATGCAACTGGATGTTGATGTCTTGTTTAGTTTATAGTTCTTGCTATTGTGATGGAATGTGGTGTGTTAATGCAACCTTAGGACCCATCATGAAGCCTCCCAAAACCAGTTTTCAGATCTGAATGTGCCCCTTAATCAGTCCATGAAACCCCTTAGATAAACCCCTTAGTGGTTGCCTATATACCCAATTAAGCACCCTTACACCTACCTACATAGGAAACCTATAGCTACCTAATCCCAGGCCAAGTCCACACACCCAATAGGACCCTTAGTGCTGCTATTTTCTAGACTTCAGATTAGTCTCAAAACCATCCCAAAACCCTCCATGAGTATCCCTTCATAAGCCTAAACTACCCCCAATTAGAGCCTTGACATCTACCCAAACCTACTCCCTTGCCAACCCTTGAAACCCTTCATTAGGAACCCTTTTTGTAACCCCATTTAGGAGTCAATTAGATCTTGATTCCAGATCTGAAAGTGAACCTCCTTTGGACCTATGAACACTCCTAGAGTCCTCCTACTTAGATCCCTTAGGTCCTACAATCATATATCCCTCAAACTCCATCTTTAGCCTTCGTAATCCTATCTAAAACCACCCAAATTCAGACCTAGAACCTATCCCAATCCTAGCCTATTCAATCACCTTAGGAATCTATATCCTACACCCATAGGTCCTGAAAGAGCGATGTTTGTTTTTGATAAAAATTTTAACATGAAATGACGTGTCGTTATAGTTCGTTGCGTGGTAGAAAATCACTTTTCAAAACATTTAATATTCAAAATCTAACCATGAAAATAGTTAGGTCGTCTCCACAAGGAGGAATTAGCCTATTAAACTAGTGAATGGTGCCTCATTTATTCAGGAAACTCAAGGTATGCGCATGCTAACTAATGCAACTTATTTTCAACATAAGTTCTCGTTTTAAACAATTAATCAATAATGTAAGGGTGCACATGCAAAATCACCACAATGGAAACACGTGAATCATGATCTTAGTATTGACAAATATCATCAATATAAATCAAAATCGAATCCGTTCCCTATAGCTAATATTCCATACTCGATTAGTTAAGAAATAAATGCAACTATTCGCTATTCAAATAAACATGAGGGATATTCATGCAAATCCGTCTGAATATAATAATTGGACAAATAAATGAACAGTGCATATCACAGTGACATTATGCATAAATATTAGTTGGGCCTTCACTATAGCGAAACAGGGGAGGAACTTCGTTGCTGCTTGCGCGTGGGAAGTGAGGCTCGTCAGCGGGAAGGATGGTCAGCAGAGGTCGGTCAAGAGGTGAGCTTCAAGATGATGGTGATGGGGCGACAAGAGGCGGTCAGACGGAGGCGAAGTCGCCGAACAACATAGCGTCCTGCTGCTGCGTGTGCGCACAGGTGGCCGTGCTACTAAGCGAGCGCGTAGCCGAGAAGGGTTGGCCAGGTTGCTACGAGAGCTCCAGTGGTGGCTACGTGTAGGGGGGAGGTGAAGGCTTTGGGTTCCTTCGGGCAGTTGCAGGAGGATTGAAGAAGAGGAAAAAAAAGAAGAAGAGGAAGGGTTGGCGGTGGATGGCTGGCTTGTGTGGAAAGGGAAGGGGCTTAGGTACTGGTGATGGATGAAGGTGATGATGTTCTGGCTGTGGGGGAGGCTACGGTGAAGGGAGGTTGACAGTGATGTAGAAGAAGAAGGAAGAGGATGGTAGTGGGCGAGTTGCACTTGTTGTGGTGGTGGTGATGTCGATGGGGCAAGGGAAGCACGCACGCTGTCACCGTGCACTCCACGGAGTTGGTGAAGGCAAGGCGATGTTGAGGACGTAGGGGCCACCGTGTACGCTCTGGCCAAGGTGTAAGCTCCAGTCACAGTGCACGCCTGCTGCACGGTGGTGGTGAGGATGGAGATCCCTGCAGGGGGAGGGAGATATCTCCACCTGCATGCGATGGGAGTCCTTTTATAAAGCTTCTACCATTGACTCTCCTCTGATCTGGTGCATTTTCGGAGGACTCGGCCTTCTCCAACAGCTTAACGGCAGTAGTGAGGCAGTGGGGAAACGATGTGTTGAGGCCGGCGAGGAGGTTGCGCACATGGAGGTAGAGACAGCTAAGTTGTGGTGCATATTGTCAACATCATCAGACATCCAGAGTAAGCTTTGGACATCTTAAAAATGAGATTTGACTGCGCTTGATTCCTGCAATGCATGTAATTATTTATAACATCAAATAAACTTTACAAATATAAATTATAATGCATGCATTTATTTTATAATCAAATGCAAATATTAATATACTCTAAAATATAGGAACTAACCAACTTAGGCTAAAAATTAATCCAATAAATTGGACTCATCAGCTCCTCCTTAGGTGCATTGAGCATCTCTTCATGTCACCGTAGTCTTCCCTCTTTTATTCTATCATTCTTCTTAGTTAGTTAAGCATTTAGAATCATTGCATCTAGGTTAGAAATTAAAAACATATATATATAGAAAAAAGTAAAAGCATAAAAAAATAAAAATATATGTATAAAAAAAGCAAGAGAGAAGAAACCAGGTCAATAGACCTAATTGCCTCCCTACAAATAACTCAAGACTTACCAATTCTAATTTTATAAAGTTTATTTGCTTCGACGTATTTTTACGCCATACTACGACAAAAATATTCGAAAACGTGAATTTACGTCAAACATGGAGACATTCAACCAAGTTCATATCAACTTGGTGGACGTTATCAAGCAAATTCCATCCTATGCTAGATTTCTGAAGAATGTGTGCACGCAGAAGAGAAAATCACGGAAACAAATCCAAGCTAAGGTCATCCTGCCCGACCTAGTTAGCTCGGTCCTACAACAAGGTACACCCCCAAAATGAAGGGCCCAAGAACCTCATATATTTCTATGGTCATTAGAGACCAACGCATTGATGAAGCTCTACTCAATCTGGGTGCAAGGGTTAATATATTGCCAAGTTCGATCTATAAGCTATTAAGAGGAGGTGAGTTGAAGCCTAGTCCTGATACCCTCCAAGTAGCTGATAGATCACTCAAAACACCATGTAGGCTTTTAGAAGATGCCCTAGTGAGGTGGAGGACTTCTTTCCCATTGATTTTCCGATACTTGACATAGACCCATCCAATATGCCAACTAGACCTTCGATTATCTTAGGGCGTCCCTTTTTTGCCATTGCCAATGCCTCCATTAATTGCAAATTAGGGGCGCTTAAGATGAGCTTCGGTAATCGAAAAATCTAACTGAATGTGTTTGATGCCTATAAACAACCCGGATTGGAAGATTATACCCAAATCGAGGTGTTTGATGAAATTCCAGAAGAGACGACACCAACTCTTTTGTGTGATGATCCACTCCAAATGGTCATCTCTAAAGACCACACCCCAACTCTTGAAGAAGGAGAGGGAGATATGCCAGCATTAGAAGAGCTGCTGGGTGTCAAGGTCGAGTCCCTCTCCCTGCCATGGACAATCAAGGTAGATTCACTATCGAAGGCGAGGACATCAAACCTAACTCCCTCAATTCAGAAAGCTCCCAACTTGGAGCTTAAACCACTCCCAGAGTCCCTCAAGTACGTTTTCCTTGGACCTAATGATACGCTCCCTGCCATCATCTCGACTGCTCTATCTAAGATGCAGGAGAGAGCATTAATTGAATGCCTAAAACGACACAAGGAAGCCACTGCTTGGACTATAGCTGACATCAAAGGGGTTGACTCAACTCTCTGCATGCACCACATTTACACAGATGACTCCTTGAAACCCTTCCAAGATATGCAGAGATGGTTAAACCCCAACATGCGAGAAGTGGTGAAGAAAGAGATTCTGAAGTGGTTGGATACTGAGATAATTTATCATGTTTCTGATAGTAAATGGGTCAGTCCTATTCACGTGGTACCTAAAAAGGCAGGACTTGTTGTTGAGACAAATGAAAAAGGGGAGAAAGTCAGCACCAGACCCACAACTGGCTGGAGGGTTTGTATAGATTACTGCCACCTAAACACCACAACCCAGAAAGACCACTTCCCTTGCCATTTATTGACTAGATACTGAAGAAATTGATAGGAAATAAATACTCTATTTTCTTGATGGATATTCTAGGTACAATCATATTGTTGTCTTTCCAAACGACCAAGAGTGTACTACTTTCACGAGTTCTTATGGTACATTTGCCTTTCGCCGGATGCCATTTGGACTATGTAATGCTCTGGAAACATTTCAACGATGTATGATGTCCATCTTTATGGACATGATTGACAAGTTCGTAGTGGTTTTCAAGATGACTTTTCCATCTACAGCTCATCGTTTGACCACTATCTCTCACATTTAGAAAATGTTCTCACCCACTACGAAGAGACAAGATTAGTGCTCAGCTGAGAGAAAATTCATTTAATGGTTCAGTAGGGAATTGTTCTTGGGCATCTAGTGTCTAAGCGATGTTTAGAAGTGGATAAAGCCAAGATTGAGTCCATTTCCAAGCTTCCACCATCCACTAATGTCAAGCAAATCCAATCATTTCTGGGCCATGTAAGCTTTTATAGGCGTTCATTAAAGACTTTAGCAAGATTTCTAAGCCACTTTGTGACTTACTGGAGAAGATACTGCCTTCATTTTTTATACAAAGTGTACTGAGGCCTTCCAAGTCTTGAAGGAGGCCTTCATAACTAAACCTATCCTGCAAGCACCTAATTGGACCCTCCCATTTGAGTTGATGTTCGATGCCTCGGATTTTGCTGTGGGAACGGTCCTTGGTCAGAGGGTTGATAAAAAGTCTCGTGTGCTTTATTATGCTAGCAAGACCCTTACTGATCTATAGCAAAACTACCCTGTGACAAAAAAAGAACTTCTTACGGTAGTTTTTGCTCTGGAGAAGTTTCAGTCTTATCTTCTGGGGTCTAAGGTTGTTGTGTGTACTGATTATTCTGCCTTGACGCATTTGCTTGCTAAGAAATACATCAAACCTAAGCTTATTAGATGGATTCTATTACTACAGGAGTTCAATCTTAATATCCGCGACAAGAAAGGGGTCAAAAATATAGTAGTAGATAATTTGTCCAGGATCCTAGTTCAGGCTTCAACCCCATTAGGAGACATTCATGACACATTTCCTGATGAAACTATGATGGCGATACACCCGACGATCCCTTGGTATGTTAATATCATCAATTACTTGGTCACTTTCGAAAAACCCAGTATGTGGAATAAGCAGCAGCGAGATAGATTTCTCGTTGACACAAAGCATTATTACTGGGAGGACCCTGAGCTCTTTAGAATAGGTCATGATCAAGTCTTCCGTAAGTGTGTTCCAGAGGAGGAGCAACTGAGTGTTTTGAATTTCTGTCACACACTGCACTGTGGAGGATACTTTAATGCTAAGAAGAATGCTTATAAGGTTCTCCAGTCTAATTTTTGGTGACCCTCACTATTCAAAGATACTCATACTTACATGGGAGCATGTCTTCATTGTCAACAGACTGGAATAATCGAGAAGCAAGATGAGATGCCTCAGCAGCCTATTCTTTTGGTCGAGATATTCGACATATGGGGCATAGATTTCATGGGCCCCTTTCCATCATACCATGCCTATGAATATATCATCGTGGCAATTGATTATGTGTCAAAATGGATAGAGGCTATTCTGACTAGGACCAATGATCACTCGATGGTCCTGAATTTTGTTAAGGCCAATATCATTTCCCAATTTGACTACCCGAGGATGATCATTAATGATGTGGGACCTTATTTCAAGAATACTCACTTCACCCATCTACTCAAAAGTCTTTGTGTCACCCACAAGGTAGCAACCCCGTATCATCCACAGACGAGTGGACAGGTCGAGGTGTCCAATAGGGAAATCAAAGAATTCTTAAGGAAACTATAAGACCCGATAGGAAAGATTGGTCAAAGAAATTAGATAATGCACTTTGAGCTTATAGAACTGCATATAAGACCCCCTTGGGTATGTCTACCTTTCATATAGTGTATGACAAAGCCTACCATCTGTTGTTGAGATTGAGCATAGAGCTTATTAGGCTATCAAGAATGTCAACATGGATCTTGAGGAAGTAGACAAAGCGCACTTATTAGAACTGACTGAGCTTGAAGCATTGAGGAATGAGTCCTATTAGATTGCTTAATCTTATAAAGAGCACACTAAGATATTTCACAATAAACACATCCTTCGACAAACCTTTGAGCCCAACCAACGGGTCTAGCTATTCAATTCCAAACTCAAGCTATTCCCTGGGAAACTTAATTCCCGTTGAGATGGGCCATACACTGTCACGCAGGTGTTCCCCCACAGTGTTATTGAGATCCAAATCCCTCATCTGGCAAGACTTTCAAGGTAAATGGCCAACGTTTGAAATCGTATGTTATTCTTTCTGATGGCCAGGTTTTGGATACCTACAAGTTGGAGGAGCCTTAGCTCCAATCACTCTCCACCTTAGGTAATATCTTTCCTTGCTTTTTGCTTTCCAATAAGGACATTGTCAGATCTGGGCATTAAAGGGTATAACCTAAGGTTGTACATAGCATTTATACATATTTTGCATGCATGTAGTAGGGCATTAATAGTTATATATATATATATATATATATAAAATGGAGGAAGGGAGAGAAAATCTTTTTGAGCTAAATTTCAAGTTTATATTGGGGAGGAAGAAGAGGAGGAAAAGTAAAAATTGTGTTAACCCCAGCAGTTGAGTACAAAACAAACCTAAATTCTGGATTGCATCGGATGATGAATTAAGTCCTAAAGTGCTAATGAGGAGATAAGTGAGAGATACTGACTTTACGCCTCTTTGGCCTATTTAGGGCTTAAACATTCAAGTATTTATTAAGATCTGGACTATTCCTCAAGAGGTTGAGGGAGTTGTAAAGCTGATGTATTAAGTCTAAGGCTTAGAGACTATTCGGTCTTGTTGTTTGCCCTTTGGTTTATGGGACTTAGTAACCTAAGCATCCACATCTCACACACTAGTCCGGTTCAGTGAGCTTAATGAAGAATAATGCCAAAAAAGTGTTCTGCTCTGAAAAAAAAAGGTTTCTCGAAGATCTGACTTAAAAGCAGCTCGGAAACATAAGTACATTAGAGGAATTCCCACCGCGGAGAGGTGTAAATATTCCCCTCAAGGATGCATTATAACATATCGTCTCCTCAGCACTTGTCTCCTTGGATATTCAAATATCCTACCGGGGACATGTAAGCGCCTTGTGCCTATTCAGGTGCCATGGGCAGCATTATCCTAAAATATCAATTGTTAGGGCTTAGATCAACTATAGAATGACATGGGGGGTACTATCACAAAGTGTCGATTGAAAGGGTTCTGAGGGTTGCCATTGGCGATGCTATCCTGAAGCATCAATTGCTAGGGACCGTTCGAGGATTGATGATGGAAACGAGGAATCTGATACAGACTGTGTTGAGAGCCAATCCGATGTTGGATTTAGGAGAATCACAAAAAATTACAAAAAAGAGAAAAGCCTCAAAAATATCTATCTCTCTTCTGAAAAATACGCTGGCAAGTTGAACCTGGACCTTGCTGCACGAACGCACAAGTGCTTCAACCACTAAGGCCAACGAACCTCTGGATAGATTTTTGAGCCTTAGAAACCTTTGTTGCAAACCCAAGGCTGAGGCTGGTCAGGTCTGTATCTTGACTGGTACTTGAGTACCTTTAGGTTTAGAGTTGGTATTTCGATCTAGTCTTTAGAGATACAGCACGATAAGACATCCTGATGATAAAATCTAACCTAGAGATTTAGGTATGGGAGTATTTAATAGATCCACTTTAATAAATTAAATTTAAGTCCAAATACATTATCATTGAGATAGGTATTTAATTTAAAATATACATTACGTTGATAAAATTAATTAAATTTTAAAATTATTATTCCATACATTTCATGATTTTTACCAATCTTATTACGTAATTTGATTAACTACTTATATTTTAATTTTAGATATAGGATCATTTTTATGAAAAAATATTGAACATCAATTTTGAAGGCTATCTTAGTATCTTAAATAAAAATTAAAAAAGTCGTAAAGAATCTTTTCCCATGATAGGTCCCTCGTATATTTAAAAAGGTTCATATTTTCCTCCCATCAAACACCAACAATTCCATATTTTTATTCCTAACTAAAAGAAAAACCTCCATCGCCGACTCCTGCACCATCCTTACGTGGCTTCTTTCCCTCTCATCTACGGAAAGAAAGAAAGGAAACCACCGAACGCCTCCTGCCAAATGTACCCAAGAGGAGGACCGAACCCCCTCATCGTTGCATGCACAAAGACCCATCGGGCTATCCCTCCCTCACTATTTATCACCCTCTCCCCTTCGATCATTTCCCCCCAGCTCTCGCTCTCCACCTTCGTTCATCTCTCCACCTCCACCCAACGCACCGCCACCCCCACCCCCCCCACCACACCTTCCACGATCTTCTTCTTCCTCCGGCTCCACCCAACAAGCCTTTTCCCCCTGCACCCAACAGAGACCACCTTACAACGGCGAGCCACCACCCCTCCTCTTCCTCCTCTCGGCCCAGCCTCCTCACCGCAACCTCCGTGCAGCAGGACCGACGACCCACCTCCAACCACCGCGACCACAGGAGCATCGTGCTCCACCTTCTTCCCCGACCGCGAGCCGACCTTCATCTCCTCCAACCGCGAGCCATCCAACGACCACGACTTCCCGCCACCGCAAGCCGTTTCCCCACCGCTCACCGAACGACCGTGCGACCTCCACGACACCACCGTGGTCGGAGGTGACAGCTCCGACGTCCACGACCGCAACTTCCATCCTCCTTGCACCGTGACCACCTCGACGGCACAACCGAGCTCAGTCCTCGATACTCCAGCGACCGCGTCACCGTGTCGTGTGCTTCTTCTCCTTCGTGGTCTTCTTCCTTCCGCATTTCCAGCGTGGAACCCTTCTCCTCAGCCTTCATCCTCCTCGCCGCAGCACCCACGTCCGGCCACCGATCTACTCGTCAACACCACCGCAGCAACCACGTCAACTCGACGAACCTTCTTCATTTGGTGAAGACGGCCGCAACCCCACGTCACCGGGCGGTGGGCATCGACGCCGGTGTCCTCCTGGCCGTCCGGCCACCTCCTGCCGCCATCAATCTCGCCGTCACCACCAACGCATAGCCCTCGACTATGCCAACCTTTCTCGAGCTCCTCGCCGACCGCCGTGGCCCCGGGAGTGCCCACGGCAGAGAGGAATGCATCTTCTAGGTACAATTAGAAGTTACATTTCATGTCATCATGAATTTTGGGTTTGATTTTTGATTATTTTATTGTGATGGAATTGCTTTCGTGACTCCGGCACTCTTGAATCATTACGTAGCTTTTGCATATCCTCTTTATTTTGTACTACATTGTGATAAGGATTGCGAATTTCTAATGGGGAATGATATATATGTATGTTGTGGTATAATTTTGATATATTTTTATTAAATTTTTTATTGAAGATTTTTCACTACATGATTTACTACGATGACATATATTTTTGATATTATCTGCAAAAGCAAAAATTATATCGATCACTTGTGATCAGGGTATTTCTAGACTAAGGCATGATTAAATGAGGAAAAGGCTTATGGATGACCTGTTGCATAGTTAAGACCTAAATAAGTGGGGAAAAATGTTGGGTAGTTGTCTTGGTACATTAACCTGTACATTACCCCTTTCTACTTCAATGTACACGTGATTTGTCCCTATTGAGTCATTTAGCTCATCCCCGATTTGCAACCCATTTTAGGTTTCATTGCCATGGAGCGGGCAATGCATCGTATTTAGGCCCAAGAGGACTCAAGAGATCATTCGAGTGTGAGTTCGTGCCTTCCTTCTGGGTAGGCTTTGGGTTCTAGATGTAAATGTTTTAACTAGGCTTCTTTCATGAAGCCTTGTAGTTAGATAATTATCTAATGTGGTAAGATGTGTACATTTTATAGTGTGGGCTTTTGTATGTAATAATGACAAACAGTGAATGTATGGTAATGATGTAAATGCCTATGTTAGGGTGACGTATTAGTGGTATTTCGAATGTGTTTTTCCACCATTTTTTTTTAGTATTTACCGCCTATGGTTGCGGGTGTCCTTGCTTTAGTTTTATTGCTTTTTCGTATTTCATAGCTTGTTTGTGGAGTGTACTCACCTATATAATTTGTGGTATGCATGCACATTTGCAGGTTACAGGTATATTTTTGAGAAAATATCTATTTTATAAGGGAAATTCTGTCGGATTTTCGGCAGGTTTAGATTCAACGATAAATTTTAAAATCTACCTTCCTATGATATACCTAATTGATAAGATTACGAAATTTGACCTAAGCCACCCGATAGTTGAGACCCTAGCGCCTCCACACCCAGCGATTCATTCCCAATCTATCGGGATAATTATCGGGGTGTGTCACTGTAAGTCTTTTGGATACAAGTTTGCGAGTTCAAATATTTATGTCATTCAAGAGACTTGGAACCATTCTATATGATTTAGGAGAATCATTTTGTCGTTATCCGAAGATCATTCGATTGCCCTATGTTCATCTCCTACATCCTTATCAAGCATGTTGCGTTACATCTAAATTCATCTGGATAAGTGTCACCTATGTCTTCTTTAGATAACTAGCAAGTTTGCCAATTGATCTTTAAAGTAGCTAGTTAGAAAGTATGTTGCTTTTAGGTGACTTATTGTATCAATTGGGATGTAATTGGTAGATGATGACATGGAAATTCATGTTGAAATCAAAAAGATTTAGGAAAAGTTTTTAATGTCACATTGAAAGTAGACAAATCTCTTAGTGGGTAAAAAAGGCCCTTGTCTCCCATCGCTTATATAGCAAAGAGCAAGAGGTAAGGCTGGGGATCATTTTTAATGTCACATTGAAAGTAGATAAACCTCTTGGTGGGTAAAAAAGGCTCTTGTCTCCCATCACTTATGTAGCAAAGAGCAAAAGGTGAGGCTAGGGACCATGAACGTACCCTAACTCGACTTGGGTTCAAGCTCAGGTGAGAATCAAATTGAAATTTGAAACTTAAACTCTTTTGCTACATTAAATTTCTATAATTTCTAGATTAACTAATTAATTTCTCAAGTAATTGGATATTGAATTCCATAACATCTGTGACATCTTTATCACTCTTTAAAACAAATGCAAGGGTGCCACCAATGAAGACACAACACATTCTCCTTCCTTTCTCATCATTCTCTCTCTTTCTCTCTCTCCCTCTCTCTCTTATAGCTTAGGTTGATCAACCAATTTGCAAAGGATGCAACACAAGTTTGACAACGTTAATCAATCAATACGATTTTTTATCGATCAATTCACCAGTTTTGGTTGATCAAAATACCTTAGTTACATTCTACTGAGGTGATTTTCGAAGACGGCCATAGGCGGAGCACACCATGATGTGGACGTGAGATAGTCGAACCCTAGTAGTGACATGTTGAACCCGTGAGTTGGTAAATTGGGGTCATTCTCTCTCTAAGGAGAGTCTTTTACAGGTGCTTCAATCATACAATCTCTCTAACTCTACCTCCTTCCATATTGCAATGTAACATTTGATTTGATCAAGGTTTCGTGTGGATTTTCGAATATTATTTTCCAATAATTTATCTAACCCTACTATCATGAATTAATGGTCTATGTCATGTGAATATAATCTACATTATCAATTTTATATTTGCACGTGCGTTAATTTTTACAGCAATCTTAGGGAGAAAATGTCCATCCTTAACAATTGAGATAGCTAATTTGAGGTTTAGATCACAGGTATATCTTTCTGGTATGCCAGAAAATTTTGGTGGTCAAAATTTCAGGCATTGACAATAGCACATGGGAATTTGGTTAACCAATATGGGATTAATTTCTATCCTAGAATCTAATTGCCCAAATGTATCGGACAATAATATAAATCTTAAAATTAAAAAGGCAATAGATTCGTGGAAGGAACAAGACTAATCATGCCATGGATGTATCATTTTGGCATTACCTGTCTTATTTGACGCGTATTGTTCTTCCATGACTGCCACCACTATTAAGGTTCTATGGGAGGAACTTGATAAAAATTATACAGTGGATTGGGTAATTGAAAAATACTTGATCATTAAGTTCCTAAAATTTCAAATGGTCAAGAGAAAATCAGAGGCTCATAAGTTTTTGTTATTGCTTCATGGGTTGGCTAAAGCTGAAATGAAGCTTTCTAAGAAATTTCAAGTCATGTCAATCATAGAAAATTTTCCAAAGTCTTAGGAAGATTTTGGAATGACCTTTAAACATAGGAAAGGGAAATTTTCTTTAGATAACTCGATGGTAGATAGCCACGTAGGAGAATAGGAAACAAAAACTAGTGGTGTCGGTTGAGGTTTCAATTAAGGTCAATGTGATGACCTTAAAGGGCAAGGAGAAAAAGAGGAAAAACAAAAAAATTAAAGCCAAGGCAAAAATACAAAAAAAACTCAAGATCAAACCCTGCTAGCACTATAGACAGGTTGGGCATTGAAAGAAGAAATGTCCTTCCACAAAGACTCAAAAATCCACAAAGGCAAACCCTCAGGTGAACGTAATCATCGAGGAAGGTGAGCCAAACAAGGGTTATGTCTTGGTTAACCCTGAACTCTATCCTATTGATGAGCCTAATGAGTGACTTGTTGATACAGGAGCAAATGTACACACTTATGTCTATAGATCACTCTTTTCCTCTTATCAAGCCTCTTCAAATAAATTGTGATGATGGGGAATCGATCTACAGCTAAGATGCTCAGGTTCGGATAAGTCGAGTTGAGATTCTCATTTAGATGAGTCTAGACATTGCATAGGATGCTGCATGTTTCAAAAATAAAAAAGAATGCTTTGTTTGGTTCTTTTCTTGTTAGAGAGGGATTTGAATTAAATTTCAAATGTAGACACGAAATGTTCTATGGGAAAGGATATTTGGCTGATTATGATCCGTTATTTAGAATCAAATATGACATGATTGATTCTAGCTATTGTTCTTTTCCTTATGTTGTATTTAATATTGAATCTTGTGATTTATGATATGGTAGGCTTGGTCATATGAATTTCAATTTAATAAATGAATGATGAAATTGAACATGATACCTAATTACACCCCAAACAAAACTAAAAAATGTGAAATATGTGCACAGGGAAAACAACCTAGAAAACCTTTTCATACAATGAATAAGGAAGCTAAAATTCTAGAGTTGGTGCATACATACATTTGTAAATTTAGTGGTGTGATGACTAAGGACATTAGGAGAGATTTTATCATTTTCATCGATGATAGCAGTAGATATTACTATGTATATTTGCTTAAGACTAAGGATGAAGCCTTATGAAATTTTCTTGTATTTAAGAAAGAAGCAAAGACATAAACTGGCAAAATCCTCAAGCATCTAAGGTCAAATATGGGTGGTGAATATACATCAAACCTATTCAACGAACAATGCAAATCATTTGGCATAGTTCATGAGGATACTAAACCCTATTCACCATAGTCCAATGGGATTGCAAAAAAGAAAAATAAAACCTTAACTGACATGGTCAACACACTACTTCAAAGTTCTGGACTACCATCTTACATGTGGGGAGAGGCTTTGAATGCAGCTTGCCATATCCTGAAAAGAGTTCCTCCAAGGCATAAAGATAGTAGTCCATACGAATAGTGGCGAAGTAAAAATCCAAGTCTAAATATCTCAAAGTGTGGGGCTATCTTGCAAAGGTGTTAGTCCCAGAACACAAAAGGATGAAACTTGGCCCTAAAATAGTTGACGCAATCTTCTTAAGTTATGTGGAGAATAGCAACGGCTATAGATTTTTAGTAATTAGGTCTAAGATCTCGGGCATAGATGCAAATACCATTGTTGAACTCCATGATGCGACCTTCCTTGAGGATGTCTTCCCTATGAAGACTGAAATTCCTCGAAATCTGACTGATGTAGCCATCACATCTAATTCTATTCAAGATCATGTGGAAAAGATGTCAAATGTGGGGCCTACCTCCCACTCTGAACCCATTGATTTTACAGAGGAATTCAAACCTAGAAGTAAGACACCAAGGGTTTCTAAGGATCTAGGAAGTGACTTTGTTAGTTATCAAATCATGGGTGATCCACCCACTTTCCAGCATACAATGTCTTCATCTGAAGCTAAGCATTGAAAGAAAGCCGTGAAATGTGATATCGACTCAATCATTTCTAATGGTACATGGGAGTTGGTTGATTTTCCTCCAAGGCATTTCACAGTAGGATGTAAATAGGTGTTTAAGAGGAAGCTCTAGCCAAATAGATCAATTGAAAAATATAAAGCAAGACTTGTTGCCAAAGGTTTTAAGTTGAAGGAAGGTATTGACTATTTTGATACCTATTCTCCTATTACTATGATGACTACGATCCATATGCTCGTAGTGTTAGCATCCATATATGATCTCACCATCCATGAAATGGATGCCAAGACTTCGTTCTTACATGGCGATCTTTAAAAAGATCTTTATGGATCAACCTAAGGGATTCGTAGCACCCAGTAATGAGAGAATTCTGCAAGCTTGTAAAATCTTTTTATGGATTGAAGCAAGCTCCAAAACAATGACATGAAAAGTTTGATAAGACTATTTAGTCTTATGGCTTTACTTGTTCCTGAATTTGACAAATGTGTCTATTATATGGTTAAAGGTGATAGTCTATTGTCTTACACCTTTATGTGAATGATATAGTATTGTTTGGATCTAACATAATGATAATCAATGAAATAGAGGATTTCTTAAGTAGCAGGTCTGAGATGAAGTATATGGGAGTTGCTAATGTGATCTTAGGACTAAAGTTGATTAGAACTAAAGGGATAACTATTTCTCAAACTCACTATGCTGAGAAAATCCATGAGAGGTTTCACTATTAAAGCTGTAGATCTGTATGTAATCCCTATGTTTCTTCTAAACCACTATATAAGAACAAGAGTGGAGTACCTATCTCTCAGCTTAGGTACTCATAGATCATAGTGTGGATTCCCTACTAGGAGGGGGTGACATAATAAATGCGGAATAAAATATATACCAATCTCACAAAATAAACAATCACACAATGTACACTATTATTTTTAGGTGGAAACCCAAATCGGGTGAAAACCACCACCTAACCCTCTCGAGTTAGGATTTTCCGATCAACCAAGTTGATTAAATCCACTAAACGAATCACTTAAACGAGGGTGATTCAACCTCAATTACAACCACGCTACTTTATACGAGGGTAGCGTACCTCAAACCCCTTCTCTTCACGAGAAGGATTTTGTCCCACGAAGGAGACGGGAATTCGCAAAGCGAATACCCAACCAAATAACAAAGTTAAATAACAGATATAGTCCTATAAAGCCAACAAAGATTTAAACCTAGCTTTTATAGGAATTAGGAAACTCCCCTTTGCAAGGAGTGTGTCGAATCGATGATGCGAGTGCATGAGCCACGTGACGGCGCAACGTCGCTCTTGTGAACTACGGCGGGAGAGCAGGTGCGCAAAGGCTTGTTGCTCTCAAGATGTAGAACTTGAGCTTCGAGAGCAAGAGCTTTTCTTCTTAGGATCAAGAGACACAAAATGGTGTGAAAGTGTATTACTAGGTGTGTGTTAGTGTGTCAAAGGCTCCCCTCTATTTATAGAGGCCTTAAGAAGGCTTTGGAAGGCTTAGGAAAGCTCCCATAGCCATTGGGTGCAAAGCCCAAGAGAATCAGGCCGAAATCAGGAACAATCATTGCACTGACAGGGTAATCAGACGTCTGATCCTGGCATCGGACGTCTGGAAAACCAGTTTAAGACATCGGGGAACAAAATCAGACGTCTGATTTTAAGCGGGTTTCTTCCTGACTTGAATCAGATCTAAACAGGGTTCAAGTGCAAGTCCATCAGACGACATATAGGATGTCTAGCACTATTTCTGGATATCTGGAAACCTACTTTTCTGCGGGAATGGATTTCCAAGAGAGTGCAACAGCTAGAAAATCTCTGAGAGGAGATTTTCGGGTCAGCCAAGGCAAAACGGTCATTTATCAGACGTCTGGAAAGGCTTAAGGACGTTTGATAAGGCTCTAACAGTCAGATCCTCCAATGTTTGGTAAGCCAGCCAAAGATCCACTAATTGGACTTCTAGCAAAGTCATCATACGTCTTCTAAGACATCTGGACTAAGGTCTGGACGTCTGATTTCATCAGACAGAGCTAAACTAAGTCCAGCCTAAATGTTATCAGACGTCTGAATCAACAGTCAGACGTCTTAAAACATATTATCAGACGTCTGATTTTGTAATTAGACGTCTGAAAAAGCTATTTGAACCCTATATTGGTTTTCTAAGTTTTCTACAGAAAACCTAAGTATCATAGGGTTGTGCCGGTGTTCCTAGTACTACTGTTAGGGTACTTTGAGGCTATTTAACATGATGTTCTAAGGAACAAAAAGTGCAAGGAAATGAAGACAAAAGTACATGAAAGAAATAAACAGAATTCTATCCTATTCCTCTTGTCCTTCCATCTTCAATCTATCGCTCCTCGCGAATCTCCTCTGTTCTCCATCAAGCTCCTCCAATCCGTCCTGGATGCGAGCTCGAACTCCTTCTAATCACGTCTCCATTTGCAATTGACCTGAAATCTAACACTCCAAGTGCAAATGCTAAATGACACGTTTTTTTTTATCATCAAAACAACCGATCGCGGTGCTCCAGCACCAACAATCTCCCCCTTTTTGATGATGACAAAATCATAAATAATAATGCAAAAAATCCTCCCCCTTTTTGACATTATCAAAAAGGTTTGATTGATTTTAAATTTCCTATAACTCCCCCTTAAAACATGCTCTTCTATGAATTTCTTTTAACAAAAGTAATGTCCTCCCCCTTTTTGTAACAACAAGGTAGCTATTGTTTTTCTCCCCCTTACTAAAGGAAATTTAGCTAACTTGCAACTCCCCCTTAAAAATTGACAATTAGCTCATAAAATTTTTTTTTTTAACTCCCCCTATCTAGATGCTAATGATAAAAAGATAGGGTAAAGAATTTTTACCTCACCTACCATAGCCAATAAAATGGCCCAAATGGTGGTGGTGGATGCCACATAGGATGGGGCTCCCATCCTTAGCTTGGAGGCCCGGGCATCGACGCCGGCTCCAGTCTGGCGGTCGACGTGCGACGGGTCCATCGTTTATTCGCCATCTCATCGGTCTTCTTGTTCTCCTCCTTGGTCTGCTGCTTGGTTCTCCTAACACGAGTTGACCAGCTTTGAGCTTGTAGGTCCAGTCCTTTGTGTTGTCTTTATGACCTACAAAACAAGATTCCAATTCTTTCTTCGGTATCCAAGTAAGCTTGGATCCGGATCTATTAGTGGGTCTCCTTGACGGAGATCCTTTCCCAACCTTAGGGCTATAAACATTATCTACTTTGTTGATTAATTTGTTGGAGTTTTCCCTAAGACATGCAATTTCTTTTTCTATAATATGCATCTTAGTCTTTAAATCAGAAATTTCTAATTTTAAACTATCATTTTCTTCAATCAATTTAGTATTTTCATTGATTAAATTTTTATTTTCTAATAACAGATTATTATCCTTAGGACTAGAGCTGCTTTCTAGGTCCTTAAGTTTTATTTCTAACCTATCATTTTCAGATTTAAGAAAGCTAAGGTTCTTTTTAATGCTTTTATTTTCTATTCTTAATGATTTACTAACATCAAATAGTTCATTAAAAGCTTCTTGTAAATTGAAATTTACCTCGTTGTCTGAGTCGCTTCCGCTTTTGCTGTCGCTATCACTTCCTCTGGCCATGAAACCAAAGTAAGTGGTTTCTTCTTCTATAGACTTTTCTTCTTCTTCTTCCTCCGAGCTCGAATCGTCCCAAGTGTCTTGGAATGCCTACTTCTTAGATTTCTTCTCCTTTTCCTTCTTCTTCTCCTTTTTGAGAAGAGGGCACTCTGGTCGCAGATGCCCTTTCTCGTTGCAGTGGTAGCAGCGTCTAGGGCTCTCCTTCTTCTCCTTCTTTGATTCCCTGCACAACTTGAAAAACTTCTTAAGTAAAATTTTAAAGTCTTCGTCGTCGGAATTTACCTCGCTATCCGATGCAGCTTTAAAGGCGAGAGTCTTCTTCAGTTTAGGCTCCGGTGTATCCTTCTTCTTCTGCTTCAACTTAGTCTCGTAGGCCATTAGATTGCCTAGGAGATCTTCCATGTTGAGGTCCTCCACCTCGTTTGCCTCCTCAATCGCAGTGACCTTCTGCTCCCATTCTGGTCCAAGGGAACGAAGAAGCTTTCCTTAAAGCTCCCCCTTGATGAAGGTCTTTCCTTAAGCTTTCAAATTATTTACTATGAGAGTGAACCTAGTATTCATCTCACTTAAAGTTTCGTCAGTCTTCATAGAAAATGATTCAAATTTTTATGAAAGTAAATTAATTTTAGAAGACTTTACCTTAGAGGTACCTTCGTGAGTTACCTCAAGTGTGTGCCAAATCTCGTATGCGGTGGCGCATTGCGAGATTCTGTTGAACTCCTCCGGGCTGAGCACACAGTAGAGGATGTTCATGGTCTTTGCATTCAAAGAGAGTTCACGAATTTGTTGTTGCAAGTAGCCTCCCGCGGGTTTCTCTGGGATCTCAAATGGCGTCTCGCACCAGGCCCAAATCGTGAAGTCATTGGCTTGAAGAAAAGTCTTCATCCGCAGCTTCCAGTAGGGGTAGTTACTCCTGTCGAAGAATGGCAGAAGGGACGTGGATTGCCCCTCGGAGATTCGGATTGCGAAACTGCTCCCCTCCATGATCTTCTTGCCGGGTGTTACTCCGATTAGCAAAAACCTGCTCTGATACCAATTGTGGATTCCCTACTGAGAGGGGGTGACGTAACAAATGCGAAATAAAATATATACCAATCTCACAAAATAAATAATCACACAATGTACACAATTATTTTTAGGTGGAAACCCAAACCGGGTGAAAACCACCACCTAACCCTCTCGATTTAGGATTTTTTGATCAACCAAGTTGATCAAATCCACTAAATGAATCACTTAAACGAGGGTGATTCAACCTCAATTACAACCACGCTACTTTATACGAGGGTAGCGTACCTCAAACCACTTCTCTTCACGAGAAGGATTTTGTCCCACGAAGGAAACGGAAATTTGCAAAGTGAATACCCAACCAAATAACAAAGTTAAATAACAGATATAGTCCTATAGAGCCAACAATGATTTAAACCTAGCTTCTATAGGAATTAGGAAACTCCCCTTTGCAAGGAGTGCGTCGAATCGATGACGCGAGTGAGTGAGCCACGCGAATGCGCAACATCGCTCTCATGAACTATGGCGAGAGAGCGGGTACGCAAAGGCTTGATGCTCTCAAGATGTAGAACTTGAGCTTGGAGAGCAAGAGCTTTTCTTCTTAGGATCAAGAGACACAAAATGGTGTGAAAGTGTATTACTAGGTGTGTGTTGGTGTGTCAAAGGCTCCCCTCTATTTATAGAGGCCTTAGGAAGGCTTTAGAAGGCTTAGGAAAGCTCCCATAGCCGTTGGGTGCAAAGCCCAAGAGAATCAGGCCAAAATCAGGAACAATCATTGCACTGACAGGGTAATCAGACGTCTGATCCTGGCATCGGACGTCTGGAAAACCAGTTTAAGACGTCTGGGAACAAAGTCAGACGTCTGATTTTAAGCGGGTTTCTTCTTGACTTAAATCAGATCTAAATAGGGTTCTAGTGCAAGTCCATCAGACGACATATAGGTCGTCTGGCACTATATCTGGATGTCTGAAAACCTACTTTTCTGCGGGAATGGATTTCCAAGAGAGTGCAACGGCTAGAAAATCTCTGAGAAGAGATTTTCGGGTCAGCCAAGGCAAAACAGTCATTTATCAGACGTCTGGAAAGGCTTAAGGACGTCTGATAAGGCTCTAACAGTCATATCCTCCAGTGTTTGGTAAGCCAGCCAACGGTTCACTAATTGGACTTCTGGCAAAGTCATTAGACGTCTTCTAAGGCGTCTGGACTAAGGTCTGGACATCTGATTTCATCAGGCAGAGCTAACTAAGTCCAGCCTAAATGTTATCAGATGTCTGAATCAACAGTCAGACGTCTTAAAACATATTATCAGACGTCTGATTTTGTAATTAGACGTCTGAAAAAGCTGTTTGAATCCTATATTGGTTTCCTAAGTTTTCTACAGAAAACCTAAGTATCCTAGGGTTGTGCCGATGTTCCTAGGACTACTGTTAGGATACTTTGAGGCTCTTTAACATGATGTTCTAAGGAATAAAAAGAGCAAGGAAATGAAGACAAAAGTACATGAAAGAAATAAACAGAATTCTATCCTATTCTTCTTGTCCTTCCATCTTCAATCTATCGCTCCTCGCGAATCTCCTCTGTTCTCCATCAAGCTCCTCCAATCCATCCTGGATGCAAGCTCGAACTCCGTCTAATCATGTCTCCATTTGCAATTGACCTGAAATCTAATACTCCAAGTGCAAATGTTAAATGACACGTGTTTTGTTATCATCAAAACAACCGATCGCGGTGCTCTAGCACCAACACATAGGAAGCTTAATGTACCTAGCTAACTATATTAGATCAAAAATTACATTTACGGTCTCTAAGTTGAGTAGGTACACTAGTTGTCTGTTAACTTGCTTCTACTGTGGTTTTAAACATGGATGCATTGTAATATAAACGATAGAAGCTTACTAACATTTAAAATTTATAACTCTTAATAAAAGTATCCCAAGGTCGAACACCAGGAGCAAGCTAATGCGCAAATACCACTATTCAAATTATTTATAAATTACTTTGATGAACTTGTAATACGGACTCAAGCTTAGAAATTAAACAAGTTCACAACTGCACTTTACTATGCAAATTAAAGTGATGAAATGGAGTGCGAAAAATGTTGTCACAAAAAATTATTTAATGCTCAATAAAAATTAATAATTAAATAATGATCAAGCATTTACCAAATTAGGCACAAATGAGCATTAATAAGAATGGTTGACAGGTTACAACAGTTAAAACCACTCAGAAACAAAGTTTGAAGCAAAATCAACAAGAATTGCGGATCTGCCCCTAAGCTACTGCACTTGGGTCCTTGCACCCTTACTTTTAGGTCCATACAATTTTTGTTTTCTTACAAATATGCCCCTACCAACAATGTCCTTCTCCGACGTGGGTCGTCGGAGATGGGATTTGCGCGCATGATGGGGACGGTGAAGGGCTTAGTGAAGAGCCCAATTGCTCGCTAAGGTGGTGGTGGAGTTGGATCGACAATCCACGGTGAAGGCGACGATGCCAGAGTTGAAGAAGAAACTTGGTGTTGGTAGCGAATTTCCGTCGTTAGTTTAAGAAAATATCCCGTCGTAATATAGTGATGAAAATCGCAACAACATTTAAATTTATAAGTGCTTGAAAAAAGGAATGAGTCCAAGGTCGTTCACAGGGAGCAAATATGAAATTCACAATACTAATCACAATATTAAACAATGAGCACAATAATTAATCATAGCAAAGATATTCAAAGAATGAAATCTACTCAAAATGATATTCAATAGTACCAATGTGCATCTCAGGAAATAATGGGATAAAAAGAATATCAAAAATCCTAAAAATGGTGATTTAAATCACCAATGATATCCATCATTAAGCATGTATCCCAAAGCATTTAATTTTTCAACAATGGTCCTTAAACCACTTATTCTCAATATCTACATCAAATCCTCATCAAATATGTCCGCAGTTCCCACAACCAGACGTCAACACAGAGAGCCAGACGCCTTAAGTGCTCAAAGCACAGCATAAGGCACAAGGCCTTAGAAACCTCAAGGAAAGCTTCAGCACAAAGCCATCTCAGAACAACTAAGTGTTGAGCAAGTTGCACACACCCCAAGGAGAAAAAACTCCCCCTTCTTTCCTCAGAATTTCTCTTCTTATTAACCGGGTATTCGGGTTGCACAGTAGCGAGTAATCAGATCCGGCCCAGACCCGCATGAGCGCAAGTGAGGGCATGCATTAGTACATGCGTGGGGGACCTCACCCCCCGTGCGTTCGAGGCAAATAGCCCTTGGCGCCAAAATAATTTATGTGCATCTCTCAGCTTCGTAGCAAACAAGGTGGGACTAAATGTCCCTCTCTTCCTTCTTGTCTTCTTCATTCAGCAGCAAGGGTGATGTTCGAAGAATTGGAGCTGTTGCTAAGGTTTTTCTGCTCAATTGAAGATGCGGAGCTCTTCTCGAGGTGAAACCACAACTCCTAGAGGTGGTTGTGAGGTCAGATGTGAACGGAGCGCGGCGAACGACGGCGAGTAGATGAGGGCGGCGACAGAGGTTTGACGAGTCCCTGACAAGGCAAAGCACAGGCTTTTCACCCCAATCAGATGGTTCAGAGGGTTCGCCACGAGGCAAGGAAGACGAAGTCGGTGTCGACGTGGTGTTTGGAAGCTCCAGGTGGTCAGACGATGGTGAACGGTGGTGGCGAAGATGGGTTTGTTTGACCGAGTGTTAGAGTGATCAAAAGCCCTAATAATGTTAGGGCTTTGATTGCAAGGTGGTGAGGAATGTTTTGGTGGTGGTGGTGGAACGTTTGGTGGCATGATGTGGCCGAGCGAGCTTACTGGAGCCTCGCTGGCCTTGGGGAAGATGTGGGGGAGACGGTGGAACGTTGGTCGAAATAGGATGAGAAAGGGATGAATGGAGTCTAGAGAGAGAGGAGGAGATTGAACCTAAGTAGGGGATGAATGGGGGAGGAATTCCTCACCGTTGTGATGTCTGGACACGGAAGGGATGAAGACCTCCAGTGAGAGGGGAGGCGAGGAAGATGGGTCGAGGAGGCTTCCACTGCAACCGGTAAGAAGTGGAGGAAGTTGGGGAAGAGATTGGGCCACTCAATTTTGCCGTCGAATGGCCAAAGTGGAGTTGATGAAGCTCTCCAAAGTCGCGACAGAGGCAACTGGAGAGAGGAGAAAGAAGAGTTTTTGTGGCCTAACTGGACTGCCAAACACGCTGGGACCTAGGGAACTATTTATAAAACTTGAAACTAAGCTCTAAATGAAGAAAGAGGCTTGGTTGAGCCTCAATTTTGGGAGAAAAACTTCCCCAATTTCCTCAAGCTCACCTGAGCTCTAGGAAGCAATTTAGGATCCTTGAGGTGGCTCGATCGATCGGGAAACATCTTTAGATAATCCCTCCAAATTTGAAGGGATTTGGATCTAATTTAAGGGAGAAATCCTCCCTCGAATCTCGATTGAAATGTGTTCCCACCAACAATGGAAGAGGGGACATTTTGCAGGAATGGAAACAAAGTTAGGGACCTTTTTCCAAGAATCTTGAAACCTAGGGGCTTGAATGTGAGAAATAGAGATTTTAGGGACTAAATTGCAAACTAGGTAAACATGGACTCTGATTGGGATCAAATTTTGGCGTTAACCTAATTTGGACCCAAGGAATATAATGGTGAACTTGGATTTGATTTTTGATCACATTTTATTGGGTAAATTGTACAAAAGCCCAAATTAAGGTAAATTCCCGTCTGAATCTCTATTCTAGGTCAATATGGGTTTAGATGGTCAAACCAAAGGTACCAAACCTCTTATAATATTTTTATATCAATTTTAGGAGGTTTGTATGATTTTTATCCAGGCCATAACCTCTTCGATTTAAGTAGAGCTAATAATTAAGGTTTTGTGTGCTATTTTGGTTCTCGAAATGCATGAAACCCTATTCCTGTCAGTGTGGACTCACTTCTTGGTCTTTAATTCTCAATTGAGCTGTAATTAACCCTTGGGTCACCCTATGGTTAATCTGCATTTGTGATGTAATGTTAAAATAATAGAATTAACCCTCATTTATTGTCTTCTCTTCAAAATAGATCAGAGTGGCATTGTGGTCCTTAGGCGATCATTTAGGAGCATTTATCTCTTGATTTTCACTAAATTAAGTTAGTTATAACAAATGATGTGTTATCATCACTTGGCTCCGATGTGTAATCCAGCAAGGTCCTACAATCAAAATACGAGGTCTTTCGACCTCCAATCAGTCCGAAAAGATTCAAGGGGCCTTCCTGAATCAAAGCCCTCTATGATAGAGTGTGTGTGCATGAGCTTGGTGAACGAGCCCCTCCACCGTTAATGGTGAAGGTGTTGGCGGATGCATGGAGGCATTGAACTTCCCAATAGATTGGGGGGTTTATACCCCGGAGGTTAGCGAAACTCTTGAGGTGAACGACGTTGATGGATGGTGGGCGGAGTGTGGAGGAGCACCTCACCGAAGTGAGCCCAACGCATGGTCGATGCAGGAATAATGGTGGATGTGGGAGGGACGTGTAAACACAATGAGCAGTGCTTTAAAGCTCCAGAATATGAATTGGAGTTGAGAGGAAGAAAAGCCCTATACTAATTAGGCAAGAAGAGGTGTAGAACTACCTAAAGAAGAAGACACAACAAGGAAGAAGATGATGGAGAAATTGGAGCCGATGAGGGGGCAGGAGGACACGAAGCTTCGCATGAAGCTTCATGGGTCGTCGAGGAAGAGAAGCCCTCTTCCAATTTTAGTGCAAGAGCGGCAAATGAAGGGGTCAAGTGAAGCTCCGAGGTACCCATTAATGGCATGAAGAACAAGATGAGGAGGAGGAGTTCACACCAAATAAGTGATGGAAACACCATCATATGCCCTAACTGGTCACTTTTAGTCAAGATTGAAAGATAAATTCTCCTACATAACCATCTGAGGGTTATAACTCCACTTCATTCTATTTTGAGAAGAAAACAGGAAACTAAGGTTAATTCTGTAATTTTAATAGCATATCATGAACATAGAATAACCATGGGGTTTGTTAGGGGTAAACTGAAGGTCAATTGAGCATTAAAGACTAATAAGTGGGTCCATGCAGACAGAAACGGGATTTCACGCATTTCGAGAACCTATACAGCCCCAAAACCCTAATTTCAAACCCACTTAAATTACAGAGGTTATTTTTAGGATAAAATTCATCTAAATCTCCTAAATTCATAGAAAAATGTTCCTTGCGGTTTAGTATCCTTTATTTGACCATCTGAACCTATTTTGACCTTAAATAGAGCCACAGACAGATTTCTACCCTAATTTGAGTTTTTACGCAAATTACGCAGACAAACTTGGTTAAAACTGAAATCTAACCTCAGCATCATATTCCTTGGGTCCAAATTAGGTTTGTATCAAAATTTGGGCCCAATCAAAGCCCATCTTGACCTAATTTGCATTTTTGTCCATTTAAACTCTATTCCTCTCAATTAAGCCCCTAACTTTGGAAATTTTTGCAATCAGGTCCCTAACCATGTCATCATTTTTACAAAAAGGTTCCTACTTCCATTGGTGTGAACGGAGCTCCCCCGCAGAGATTCGAGCGAGGTTTTCTCACTCAATTCTCAATCAAATCCTCCCGAAATTAGAAGGGAGAATCCTTAAGAGGTCCTCTATCGATTGGATCAAGTTTTGGACCTTGATTTGCCCCAGATTCCTTTGTGAAAGCTCACAATCTCAAGGATCCTTTTCCTTAAGTTTGCAAACTTGCCAAGCCTCCTACCTTGCTTGGAACACCTTCTGAGGTCTTTAAATAGGACCCTCTTGAGAAACTGAGCTCCTTAGTGAGTTTTTGTCCGAGAAATCCCCTCTTCTCCCTTCTCCGGTCACCCACAACCACGGCTCCGGCGACCCTCTCCGCCCTCCTCTTCCAGCCATCCAACCATCAAATTGGACAGCCCTCTGCCTTCCTCCTTCTCTTCCACGTCTCTCCAGCCAAAGAGGGACAACTCTCTGCCTCTTCATCGTTGCCGCCACCTCACCGACTTCATCACCTTCTCCAACTCTAGCCCATCACAGCTGGACACCCTCGACTGCTCTCCCTCTCCCTAAGTTCCCTAAACCCTCTCTCTATTGAGACCACGGCATCAAACTTCTTTTAAGACATCTGGGAGTTGGTCCAGACGTCTGGAAATTAATTTTTGCGGCATACGATTGCGAGTCTACATGCATGCACGCGCAGACTGAACCTGCCGCCCTCTTTTCTTCTCTCTCTTCCTTCCCCATCCTACAGGCGCCATCTTTTCTTCCTCTCTCTCTCCCCAGAGCACCTTCAAATATCTCCCCCTCTCCTCTCCCTCACCACCACTCCACCATCTCCTCCTTCCTGTCAGCGTGAGAGTGCAAGAGCGAGGGCAGCAGCTGCTGCCAGGTGAGCGCGGGGAGGAGGAGGAGGTGTAGCGGGAGGAAGAAGAGGCGGAGCGTGTGAGGAAGAGAGGGCGAACTCGCCGGAGCTGCCAGGGCCAGCCGGCGGGTGCGCGCAGCAGGGGCGTAGCGCTGGGGAGGTGCTGCTGCAGCTCAGACAGCAGGCGAGTGAGGCGCAGCGCGGCCGTGCGCAGCAGGCGGAGGGAGAGGAGGTCCTGATTCTGGGAACTTTTCCCAGAATCAGACGTCTGGACCTACGTCCAGACGACGCAGGGGACGTCTGGAGTGAGACCCAGACGTCTGAAAGGTACAATATTTCTTTTCTTCTTCCTTTCGCGTGTACAGCCCTACAGGCCGTTCCACCGAAAGATTCTGCCTCTTGCCGTGTTGAGGTTGGTTGCGTACGCGTGCAGGTTTCGTTCGGGAAGGCACAAGGGCACGCCCTCCCACACAGATCGGACGTCTGGGCATAGCACCAGACGGCAGAGAGAGTCTCCAGACGTCCGGAGTGACAGTCAGACGTCTGGAACTAGGTCCAAACGATTTTGCGGGATTTTGGACGTCTGAAGAATAGCGCAGAAGTGGGGTATGACCTGAACCATCGTTTAAGATGTCTGGAAGATGTTCCAGACGTCTGATTTGGGGCAGATTGGTCATTTTTGACCCGTTTAGGATCCGTTCGAAGTCCGTTTTCCACGTTTCAAATTTCATTCTTCTCAGAATTAGTTCCTCTACTTGTTTACAATACTTGTATCCTGTTCTGAGTAGTTCCTTGTATTTGATCCTTGTGTTAGGACCTCGTTCTGTTGCGGCTCTAGGGGTTGCGGAGGCACGCGGACCTGCCGATCACGCCACCAGTACTCCCGATTTTGTGGGTAGAGTGGATCCCTTTAATTATTTATCAACATTATGCACTTGTGAGATAATTAATAGATTCTAAGGTATGGCATGAACCCTAGGACTGGAAAACTAGATTGAATGATAGATCCTAGGGTATGGCATGAATCCTAGGGTTGGAAAACTAGATTGAATGATAGATCCTAGGGTGTGGCGTGAATCCTAGGAACAAAAATACCGAAACGAATGTCATGAATATATGAATTGTAGTCTTGGAAAAGTAGAAAGAAAAATGATAATTGCCTATAATTGGATAACAGTTGCTTGTTTATGAATGAATATTAACTGTTGAGGACATGGGCTATATGAAAATAAAGCTAAAATGATGAAACCTAAATTGGCTTAGTTAAAGAAATATGAGCATGAACCCTACGGGGAATTAGGAGTAGATCTCCTGAGAGGTGAATGGAATGGAATTGGGAAAGTGAGCTAGCCCTTGAGTACAGAGTACCAAGGAGAGCGACTGTCCCCCTGTTTAGTGTAGAGCAGAGCTAGTCGCCCCAGGGACCCGGGGTTAGGTCTGGCCACTTTGTACCGACATTTGGCCCTCGCGTACATAGTACCGGGGAGAGCTACTAGTGTAGGGAGAACACTAGCCACCCCATGGGCCTCGGGGTTCTGCTAGCCTTCCTACACGACTTGCTAGGCCCACTAGGCAAATCAAGGTAGTCAGGCAAGGGTGCGTGGACTGTGGAGGGGTTGGACCCTTGTTACTGAGAGGGCTCTGCCTTATACCGGTTCCGTGCTGTGCTTTGGGGCACACCCATTAACGGAAACGATTGACCGCGTGCCAGTGTGGGGTAGCTACCTATGCGTTTATCGCGCATGCCGTAGTCACCGTTACGTTTGTCAGTGACCTTGGGGTGGTTGACTGACGGTAGGACCACCACGGGGGACTCTCCCGGCCAGGAGAGCACCACGTGCTACTTCTACTTTTTGGAAAAGACTACAATCAAGATCGTTCCCACGAGGAACATTCGAGATCAAGAGAAAGATCCGAGAAATAATTCGAGAACAAGTAAATAGAGGAATAAAGAAAGAAACTAAAAACAACAGCTACTTGTCCACCTTACTGTTTTCCTTAGCTAGTTGGTTACCACTCTACTCAGCGTTTCGCTGACATGTCACCTTTTCAGGACTAGGTGTTGAGCAGCCAAAGCCTGCGGCTGCAGAGGGTGCTGGGCCTAGTAGACCCTAGTAGTTTTACTTGTGTTGTACCTACTGTGCCGTTTCTTCTGTTGTAGTGAGTATTTTCTGTTACCACTGTACTATTTTACTGTAAGCATCATGTTTATGTACCTATTTAATTCTCTACTGTTGTGGTGGTGTGTACTGTAGTAGTTCTTTTCTTTACTGCTGTGCTTTTGTTACTGCTAGTTATATGCATGGTGAATGTGGTTTATTTTACTGCTCTTTTGGTTACTTTCTCGTTGGACGACTGGGTCTTGGGATCAGTCGAGTCGGTCCAATTCTCACGTCTCGTAGGGATTCGAGAATCGGGTCATAACACTCTCTCTCTCCCTCGGTCATCTCTACGCCTTCAGTACCCTATTTCGATCTACCAACCATCAGCACCCACTCCATATTCTCTGCCTCCGGCAAGGGCTCCAGTGAACCTGTGCCATTGCTACACCACACAAAAAATGCACACCATGACCACCTACACCTTCACCATTCTTCACTAACCAAAAGCCCCAACCTGGGCTTATTGGTCCCTCTCTCCCTCTGTCAAGCACATCCACCTCCGCACTACCTCTCCGACCTCGACAAAGGTCCACTAGCTTCCAACCTCCACAAAACCACCACGAGCACCTTCGCCAAGTTCTCACGAAGCTTTTGGACGTGTTTAATTAGGCTGAAATTCCATATTTTCTTCTTCAGGTGTTCGTTGGAGCTCCACTGCCACCTTCGTTTTCTCTGACCCCATTCGCTCGTCTCCAGCCCCCAACTCACCCAGCTGCAGATCGCAATCGACGTAGAACCAACAGTTGCAGTTGTCCAGGGCTTCAATTGGGATGCAAAGCCACAGCAACTGCGTTGATTTAGTGAAGACATAGACCTGCAGCTGCACGAAGAAGCCTCATGGGTTTAGTCCCGCATCATGGATTCAGGAGGGCGCAACTACAGATAAAAGGAATTTGTGCAGTAGCTTTGTCGCCTTCATATCCCTGGAGTCAGGTCCCTACTCTCGCACTCCTCACGCACGTGCCCTCGCTCGCCACGCACGTCGGCAGGTCTAGGCTGATCCGTTTACCCGGTTACTCAGGCCTGGTCCGTTCTGAGTTGAGAAGAAAGAGAAAGAGAATCAAAGAGAGAGGGGGCAAGTTTTGCTTTGCCTTGGAATTTGAACCCTCTCCTCTCTCAACACTTAGCCTCTACAGGCTTTGTGTGAAGCCCTTGAGCCTCTGTTGCTACTGCTACTGTGTTCTTCTGAGGCTCTTAAGGGAGAGAGCCTTGAGCTTCTTCTAATAAGGCATCTGAAGCCTTTGGTTGACATCTGAGGCATTCTGCTAGTTACTGTTGGAATATTTGAATACTTGACTGACGTGGCTTAATGGTTGTGGTTTACTGTTCATTTATTTGAATATTTGTGAGCTTAAACTTAAAATGTTAATGTGGTGATTCAAATCACTATTTTAATCCAATCTTTTTGCAATGTTCTTCTAATTATTATTGAAATATCATTTTGAGCATCTTATTGATTTCAATTGCATATCATTTCCTATATTGTGATCAGTGGATTGACATTATCATCTTTGCTCCCTGTGAATGACCTTGGACTCCACTTTTTGAATCTGAGTTTACAAATTTAAATGTTTTGAGCAATTTTGTCCTATACTACAACGTATATCTTAAACAATGATGATTTCGTGCAACAATAAGCACACCCCATGCTTCACAGCGAGGAGAGGATTAAATAGAACCCATTCATTGCATGAGAATGAGTTGAATCCATGTGGATTGAGTGAGGTTTGTTGTGTTTGACACCCACGTCTTGCGGAGAGGACGATAACCAATCCAACCATTCAATTGGCACACAAACGAGTGTGTTTGACTCGAGTTGAGGCGAGGAAGCACTCCAAATTTCACGGCGATCCACCCCAAAATGTTAACGTGCTTCTACCATGATTTTAAAAATTGATGTGTTGTAGTATAAATAATAAAAGCACAATTAACATTGACAATTTATATAACTCGAAATAAAAGTATTTCGAAGTCGTCGCTAGGAGCAATTCATTGTGCAAATACCACTATCTAATTATTTACAGGAATTGAGACTTAGGAACTAGCTACAATTAATGTGATTGCCTACGCATGAAATCTAGTTTAAAGCAGATTAATCACTCAACTCAATAATTTAATTGAGAAAAATATAGTTCAATGATCTCTTTCTTAATCAATAAGAATCAAACGCGAGGAGAGTTAAGGATTAAACAATTGACATCAATAATGTTGGAACAAAATAATGCAATATAGGCACTAATGATTTACAAGATTTGGGAACTAGATATGCTACATTTAATTCTCTAAATTCCTACTCTAATTCTGAAACATATTATCAACCCCACAATTAACTCAATTGAGAAATTCACATTTCAATTATTTAATGCTTAATTTAGAATAGCCACTTATTAGTAACTTAGCACTAAATAATCAAAAGAATGATGTTTGAACTGGGGAATGTAATGAAACCACTAGATATTCAATAATAAAATTGAATCCTTAATCAAATCCATAAATTACAAATTAGTCCTTGAAAGACTAATTCTCTTACATTTTGGTTCTTGGATCCTTGCATTTAGGTCCTTGTAACTTGTAGCAGCTTGTGCTCCTCTTCTTCTTCGTTGAAGCTTCAGTAGGGGCCTCCTCAGCGAGGTGGCTTAATTGACTTTCTGCGACATGTAATCAAATAATCACAATAAAGCGTTGTTGTTGGGTTTTTGTCCCCGGCAATGGTGCCAAAAATATGAAGATTCGACTACCAATTCATATAAAAAGGGGTCGTTGTAATTATGTTACAAATACAAATCGTTGTCGCGTCAATTTTATTTATTTACTTAATTTTTACTGATTTATTCCAGATCATTCACTGGGAGGCAGTTATTGATATACATCACTCTCTAAGTCTAATAATATTCTTTAATTCCAAAAAGATTGATTTTATGTACAATAATAAATGAATGAATCAAAGAATGAATCAATTATATACAAAAAAATGAATTACAAATATTTAAAATGCTTGAAAATAAGTATATACAAACAAGCATCAAAAACTATAATTAAATACTTTATATTATTTATTTACAACTTATATTAGTAATACTTATGTTTATATACAATAATTAGTAATAATGTATACTATACTAACTTAATTTAACATACTAATATAAAAAGTAACATATAATGTATGTACAGTGACATATATAAGTGTCGCTAAACCTTAGAAAAATTAATTACATAAGCTAAGGTAAAAATAGGATCTATACTGATGTTTACAGTGACGAATACATCTGTCACTAAAGATATCTCTTATTTATATACATATATAACTCAAACATATGTTATACTACGTATACTTATTACATATATACTTATTTATTTACATATATATACACATATATAGGTATACATATATATTAGTTATATATATATACACATTACACACGCATGCATACAACTCAGAGAGGTTCTTTTGTCCTTAATGCTCACACTCAACCCAACCCTCTTCTCAACACTTAGCCGATTTCGGCTACTTCTCTTCTGTGTTTAATCCTTGATTATTGTTCATCTTTAACAAAAATTAATTTTTAATTAGCAGGCGGCCTTTTCGAGGGATACACAGCACCTTAATGGGTAGGACCAGACCTCAACTAAGAGCCACCCTAATTTCTTAATTAGGCATCTTAATCTCATTTTATGCTCGTTGATGGGTCCAATTAGGCCCATGCACAGTGCCAGGCCCCCGACCTCCACCGCACACATTCTTAAATCAATGCCATTTCATATGCTTAGAGAGGGGATGGGATAATGGTTTCGAGCACCCGGCACCCGTGACAACTGGGAAGGAGAAGGAACAAATTCTTCTTATATGGCAGCGCGCACTCCACATCCCACGATGTGGGACTTTGTGCCCTTACAGGCGCTGCAGCCAGCGCTGTTGCGTGCATGATTTGATGATTTTGGCCCTCGATTTGAGGGCCCAAATTAGTTCCTATTTTAAATTAAATTATATGGTTGTAAATCCCTTATATAGGGCTACAAGATTATACAACTTATTTACAAAATTAATTACATTTATTATACAAATAAATTAGTCAAAGTGCAGAGTTTATGCATATTGTTATTCTTGTTTAAATTTTAATTACAGGTTACATTAGTTAATTAATGATCAAATTGACCTTGTACAGAGTTAATATATATATTATTATATAATACATATTTTTAGTTATTTTACACGTTTTATTTTAATTGATTTATATTTAAATAAGTGATTTCAGGGTGTTTTACATTTAAATTAAGTATAATAGTATAATACATTATAAATATATTTAAATTAGTTTAAATTACTTAAAATACTATAGTACAAATATACAGTATAAATTAGTTCAATTATAACTTAATTTACTAATTTATTCTAATTTAACTTAGTAACTTACTTGATAACTTAATAAATTAATTATTTATTGTTTATATATAATTAAATTATGTTATAGGCATTTAATGTACATTATATATACATAAATAAATATATATAATATCACTATAAATAAGTTAATTTATTAGGGTTTCTATAATTATGTAACTTATAGTACATAAAAGTTAATATAATTAATAGATAATTATATAAATAAGTTATATACATATTAATTTATCTCAAATACTTAACTTAGGCTATAGAGTACATACATAAGTTATATATACATATTTTGTACATATTTTACATTATTTACATAGATAGTTTAATATATAGCTTATATATACATGTATTTACATAATATACATAGTGCTTTTGTGTATTTTTAGGGTTTTTTTAATTTTTATGGATTTTAGGAGTTTTATAGAGGTAGGAGGTGAGAGAGAAAGAGAGGGATGAGAGAAATGAAAATATTTTTGGTATTTTTATAGTTGACTTCTTTTATTAAATTTCAAGGTTTAATGAACCGTCGACTAATATGTTCTACCAAGCTGGGGGTTCAAATAACCTTGAAACTTAGTATATAGTTAGAAATATAGCTAATCCTACTCGCTACACATTTATTTTATTTTTTTGGACTTTTTATAGTATTTTTATTTAATTACAAAGTTCATACAACCTAGGCCTTAAAAAGGTTTTTCTATTAGAGCCTAAGGCACTAGTGTGTAGGATGAGGGGTGAAAAGGTAGTAAGAGCACTCAGAATAATTCAACATATCAAAGAAAAGGTGCTCAATCAGATAAACATGATTTTTCATTTAATTTTATCACATTTTTCATGTTTGAGCAGTTATAAACATGTATGGCTGACAAAAGAAGTTAGAAATTAAACTACAAGCTGTTCAAAAGAGATTAAAGGACATTAACAGCACATGAAAGCTTGTACAAAGTAGTGTACAACATTACAAAACATATCATCCATTTAAAAATTTCAATTCCCTCCCACTGCCCTAATGTTAAGTCCAACCAATACAGTCAACAGCTGTAGCAGCCATAGCTGTAGCAACAGCACAACAGTTGCTGGTCTGAGCAGCAACTTCAATAGCTAAATGAGCTGCTCCATAAGTCTTAACTAATTCTCAAAGGCTGCAGTAGTGCATCTATAAATCAATCCAGCAGCTGCAGCAGGTCCGATAGGAAGATCCAGTATTTAATATATCCAAAATCAAACTTTGTCAGGTCTGATTTTTGGATAAAAAGCACCCAACTTCAAGGAGTGATTTGCATCAAATTTAGGGTTAATAACTCCTTCGATATGTAGTTGCTGAAGCAACACTTTGATATGTACAATTGGGATTCAAAAATCACACAGTAAGTATTTTAAAATTCTGACAAGGCTTGAAAATATCATTGAAATCACTTTGAGATGGTAAACTCTGCTTCAAAACTCCTTGTCATCATTCTCATTTCAAATCAGAAGGAAAAACACTGATTTAACACCTTCCTAATGCTATAGACAGCATGGAGGAGGTGTTGGAATCAATCCAATAAATTCAACTTGAATCCCAATTATCTAAAACCTTAAGGAATACTGAAAATCCCTTAAGTTAGAAATCAGAATCTTAAATAATAAATCCACACAGAAATACTTGATAGAGCCTCAAATCAACAAGATTGATTCTCCTTGGTTTTCCCACACATTCAAGATCATAAAATCCCCAATTCGTGCCAAATTCAAACATGACTTATCTAAGGAAAGATTTTTCATCAAAAACTTCTCAAATTCACTGCCATGAAATGAATTACCCAAAAGCATATCAATTCACTTAATCAAAACCATTCAAAACTAAATTTAATTAAAATCTTGCGATCTTACTTTGAAATCCAAATTAAAATCAAATCAAGCAAATTGATTCTTTTCAAAATCAGATCAGGGGTCTTTGTGGAAAATTTGAAATGGATGGGAGACCCCTAGATGATTTTTTGAGTGCAAATCTTCATATTAAAGCTCGAAAGCAATGGGATGAGGATTTGACTCTAATGAGTGGGTGGATTGTGAATTAAAAATTGAGGTAAATCAGAATGCGAAATGGAAATGTGAAGAGAGAGATCAGTGATCAGCGAGTGAGATAAAATCACCTCCTCTAATCTGAAGTGATCAGAGGAGGTGGATGTGTGAATTCTACTCTAATCTACTCCTAAGCTAACGATCAAACCAGTGGATTTCTAACTGATCTACTCCTATCTTATCGACACTACACTAACAATCACTACATCTATGCTAGAGCTAGAAAGCATTAAAACCTAGTTCAAATGGAAGAATGGGACCTGTAAGGAGAGCTGCAGCTGGTTGCTACAGTGACAAAGGAGGGGGAATCTCCAACGAATTAAAAACTCGCTAGTGGAGTTATGGGTTGCCCTCAGGTGCTACGATGTCCTTATTGGCGAGGAGAGTTGGAGAGGAAGGTGGAACTTCACCGTCAGTGGCAGTGAAATAGGGACAGTATGAGGAGATGAGCTAGAGTGGACTAATGATCGGCTCAAGGGGTGTAGAAGGGAGTCGATCCTTTGCACACAAGGCAGGAGAGCTCCTTAAGTAGAGTGATCAGTGAATCAGGGCACCGTAGTGGTGTGATTAACCACCTAGGGCACCTACGGTTGGATGGAGAGGAGAGAGCACACGCGAGGTTTAAATCAAATCCTAGCCACTATATCAGATCTGGAGGGAGAGGTGATTGCACACGCCAAGTCGCACGAAGCTTCGATTGAGCAGCCACAGATCAAGAGGATCAAGGATGAACGGCCACGATGAGCCCTGTTATTCGCGGTGAACAGTGGTCACGCAAGTTGCAGGTGCTTGAGGTTTATTTTGGTGATTTTGCAGGATAAGCCCCTCAGCGAAGGGGTAGAAAAATATCAAGTAGGCCCATAAGTGGTCAAGAATCAATTCAGAACAGTCCTTATAGCCTTACAAAAGGGTCCCTACAAGTTATAAATAGGTTCTCTAAGGAATTTCTAAGGCTGAAATGTGATATGTGAAGGACCTAAACGTGAAACTTTAATTGCAAGGTCTAATGATGTCCAAATGCAACCAAGCTTTTATTAAAGCTCAATTGAACATATTAGAAGTTAATTTAACTTTTGATTTGGAGTTTTGAACTCATTTGTGTGTTCAATTTGCAAATGGATCATCGTTTTACATTATTTAATAGAATATCTCACTAAATGACCTAATTATGCATTTTTAGCATAAATTTGGTGTTTTAGGTCTTTTCTGTTATTTCTCACACTTAACTCTTACTTTGTGTTAATTTACTAGTGTTTAACCTAGTTTCTAGCTTAACTTGGGCATTTTAGCTATGATGAGCCACACCTCATCATGGCTGGCGAGCTCAAGGCACCTTGCCACTTCGTAGAGAGGTTGTAGGGCTTCCTTGGAGCTCCACAAACCCTTTGGTGGTGATGGTCGATCGCAAGGACGACGAAGGCAGAGGCCAAACACGAGGTCGTCGGCATGTTCAATGGGTATTGGCCACATGAAAACCATGCCGAAACTCGCAACCAATAGGTCGAGAAGCTTCACCACGATTCGCTGAAAGTGATGGTGGGCACGATTTGGCATGGGAAGGTCGATAGACAGCCGACAAGGGCGACGAAGGTGGTCACCGGTGAGGACAGAAGAGGTGGTCACCAGCATATGTGTCAGGTGAAGGCATGGAGACGTCGGAAGCCCAAATTGGAAGAGGGCTTTTGCTCAGGATGATGTAGCAAAGCTTCGTGGGTGGTTGGCGACGAATAAGGCGACATGGAGCGAGGTGGAGGGCATCGCTAGAGCTAGGCTGAACGTCCACCATCCATGAAGAAGATGATGATAAGGAGGAAGAGTTTGGAGTCTAAACCTAGATCTGAAGGACCTAATCTAATCTAGAAGAAGAGGGGAAGAAGTGAGGATACCTAGAAGGAGAGGAGGTCGAAGGAAGGTGGCCGGACGTGTGGCTAGTCTTGGAGAAGACGAAGGGGACAACAAGTGTGTATTGAAGCGAGGAAGGGCGTAGAGAAGCCGGTTCTTTGATAGGAAATCATAGAAACGATGAGGAGAGAAGAAGCCCTCTATCAATTGCGGTGATAGAGCGGTGGACAAAGGAGGTTGAGGAGCTCCAATGGTGCATCAATAGTGTTGTTTAACACTCTGAATCAAGGTTTTAAAAATGATACATTGCAGTATAGCCGATAAAGTGCGAAAACAAATAAAATTTATGCTCGAATGGAAATCCGAGGTCGAACGTAGGGAGCAATCAGCAAATCAATCTCAAGATCACAATTCTAAGTAAAAGATATAAGCAATTGCAACCAAAACTTATTCAAGAATGATATATCAATAATTCAAGTACCAATGTGCAAAAATAATAGGTTAAAATAGTGATTTGAATCACTAATTAACCCTTTTAATGTTAAGCTTCAAATATATCAAATGTATCAACAGTGATTATCAACTAATATTCCACGTCAACCAAGTTAAATGATGCAAAAGTAGCTTCAGAACCAGCAGAATACAGCTCCATATAAGAGGCAAAGTCCTCCCCTCTCCTTCTTGCCTCAAGGAAGAGTCACAACATGTCACAACACAGAGGCAAAGGCCTCTTCAAATCGCTAAGTATAGAGAACAGAAGAGTGAAGGGCAAAACCCCCCTCCCTCTCTCTTTCTTCTTTTCTCTCTCAGAACAGGCAGACTAGATCGGACCCGAGTAGCCGAGTAATCAGATCAGGGCCAGACCCGCATGGCGTGAGCGTGGGCGAGGGCACGTACAATGGAGCGTGCGAGCAGGACCTCACCCTGATGCTCTCGGAGGAGATAAGCGTCTGCGACTTTTGGCCTTTGTATGCTGCGAGGAGGTCTTTAATCTACGATGTGGGACTATCCCACAGAGGCTTCCTCATACAGCAGCAACAGGAGGTTGGGCTTCCAATAGGGGTAGAAAACATAGCTGATGACTTCAATTGCTTTCCTGGACAACTGCAAATGAAGGCTCTACGTCGATTGCGATCTGCATCTAGATGAGTTGGGAGCTGGAGATGAGCAAATGGGACAGAGAAGACGGGGGCTGTGGCGGAGCTCCGATCAGTCACCTGAAAGCACGAATATGGCCTTGCGGCCACATCAAATGTATTCAAAAGCTTCGTCGTGAAGTGGCAACTGCATTGGTAGCAATGGTATGGTATGTGGTGTCGTAAGGAGGCCTAACGAACTCAAGGAAGGTGTGTGCAAATGACGGTGGTCAGTGAGGTGCTTGGGTGGATGAAAGCCCAAATTAGAAGAGGGCTTTTGATAAGGGAGGCGTGGCGAAGCTTGTGGAGGTGGCGCCGAGATGTTTGGTGAAGTGTAGTGGGCTGGAGGCTATGTTGGAGTGTCGCTGGAGGCAGGGAAGATGAAGGTCATGCAGGTGACAATGCGGGTGACAGTGGTTTATGAGTACAGGGGAAGATAGTAGAGGGAGAGAGGAAGAGATAGAGTGGCTAGGGGGACAAAGGCAGAAGGAGAGTGTTGGCGTTGGCGAGTCAGAGCCGAAGAAGATGAGGAGGTCCGATAAGGTGGTGCAGCGACGATGATGAGGAAGGAAACCCCTACTATGGCTGGCGAGGAGCAGACTTGACGGAGGAAGATAGGGAGTCGTCCAATTTGATGGTTGGATAGTCGAAAGAGGAGGACGAAGAGGTGTCACCAGAGCAAGGTATGAAGGTGGCCAAAGAGGGAAGAAAGAGGGGTTTCTCTAGCCAGAACTTGCTAAAAAGGTAAGGCAGGAGTTCCAGAGCCTAAATAGAGTCCAAAGAGGGCTCTAGATCAGGAAAGAGCTCTGATTTGCTCCTTAGGAAATCAAGAAGCACCCATTGATTCCTTGCATTTGCACCCACGAATCAAAGGATTTTAGGAGTTAGGATCTGTCCCAATAGGTTTGTCCAGGTGTGAACATCAATCCCACCAAATTTGGTCGGATTTAATTGCCATTTACATGGGATCTGAGTTGTTCAAAGCCTACCTGGAGGTCAGTTGACCTCTATGGCAGCAAGGATCAATTTGCGAAGAAGATGAAGAAGTTGGGGGGCTTTTTCCAAGGATTTTGAAAGCTGAGGGGTTATTTGAGAGAATAAGAGTCAAACTTGAACCAAAATGCAAACTAGGTTGCAATAATCTCAGATTGGGCCCAAATTTTGGTACAAACCTAATTTAGACCCAAGAAATTTAATGGTGAAGTCAGATTTAGGTTTTGACTAAGTTTGACTAGGAAAATTATGCAGAAACCTAAATTAAGGCAACTTTCTATCTGTGACTCTATTTTAAGTCAAAATGGATTCCAATGGTCAAATTAAAGATACCAAACCTTATAGAATATTTTTCTATGATTTATAGAAGTTTTAGGTGAATTTTATCTTAACTAAAACCTTAGTGAATTAAGTGGGTTTATTTTTAGGGTTTCAGATGTCATTTAATTCTCATAACGTGTGAAAACCCGTTACTATCTACATGGACCCACTTATTAAAGACATTAATGACCATATGACCTTTAATAAACCCCTGAAATAGCCCGTGGTTATTCTGTATTTGTGAAATGTGGTTAAAATTGTAGAAATAACCCTGGTTTCTTATCTTTTCCTCAAAATAGAACATTATGCTTATATGACCCTCTAATGGTTATGTAGGAGCCTTTATCAACTTTATCAGATGAAATTGAGCTAGCTATGGCTCATGATTATGTTCCCATCAATTGCCCTCTCGGGGAAGAAGAAGAGAGGGAAGAACGCCAAAATTGAGCACCACCCAAGCTTCGCAGTGAGGAGAGGATTAAATAGAACCCATAAATCACATGAGAACAAGTTGAATCCACATGGATTGAGCAAGGTTTTTTGGTTTTGACACCCACGTCTCACGAAGAGGACGATGACCAATCCATCCATTTGATTGAAACACGAACGGGTGTGTTTGACTCGAGTTGAGGCAAGGAATCACTCCTCCAAATTTCACGGCGATCCATCGCGCAGATTGAGAGAGATCCATGATGAAAATCATGCGGGAGGAGAGGGAGCTCACTGCTGCTAGTAGGTGTTAGTTCAACTACTCATATATAATATTTTGATGATTTTACAAAATGAAGAAAATGAAATAAAAAATAAGCGTAGCATATTGTTTCTCTCTGTAATAACATAATTGCAGGTTTCATAAAGCTTTCCAAGATAGGAGATTAAAAACGTGAAGACAAGTAGCATAAGTATTAGGTCATAGGCTTTTTCATGTAAACTTTCAAAGGTTGTAATTTTCATTTTATTTGAGTCTAGAAATATTGTAAAGAGCCCCCAAACATAACCTATAAATAGCTAACTTAGGCTCTCTACACTTAGGATAAATTAGAAATAAAAACCTAACACTAAGACTCTTATCAGACATCCAAAACAATTGTCAGACGTCTGATTTTCAACTTTAAGACGTCTGACAAGTGTCTCAGACGTCTAACTACCTATAGTTTTGCCTTTAGTTTCTGTCTTCATAAACATCTGTCGAAGCACTCCTCTATTAGGCATCCATAACCTCATCCAAACATCCGATACTTTACTTGGACGTCCTCCAAATAACTGTTAGACTAAGCACTTATCTCCGTTGTTCAGATAATGGGAAAAAATATATCTTTAGACGTCTGGAGATGCTTCCAGACGTCTACCTTTGGACCGTTGCTCATGTATTTCTGTGCGTATCTCATTACGAACATAAGATCTTTTGGCAGATATCGTAGCTAAGTCTTTTTAGGTTTCCAAACGACTGGAGATTCCCTCAGATGTCTATAACGATGTCTGATTCTTTAAATCTAGAACCCTGTTTGGATCTGATCAGAACAGGAATGAATTCACCCTTTATTAGACGTCCAATAACTTAATCAGACATCTTATGTGAAAATATCAGACGTCCTTCTTTTGATCCAATGAAGTCAATTTAGGATGGCCTATAGTATTAGACGATCAAAATTATAATCAAACGTCTTATAAGACGTCTGACCCTAAAATTAGACATCTGATATTGCTGTCAGTCTCATCATTACCCTGATTTGTGGTGGATTCCGTCCCAATCTCTTGGGATTTGTCTCCAACGGCTAGGAGAACTCTCCCAAGTGTTCTTGAAGGTTCTAAACTTGCCTATAAATAGACTACAACCCCTCTTAGGCAAGACACACCTCTTGAGATTCAATTCCCTTAGAAAAATCACTTGCTCACTACTCTAAGCTTCATCTTGCCCTTGTGCTGTGCCAACACTTTGATAAAAAAGCAAATCCATACTTCCAGCTCACTCCGTTCTGCAAATCCTCAGGGAGTTCTTTTTATTCTTAGTAGATAAGAAAGTAATTAAAGTATTGAGGTGCTCTATAGGTGTTGTCTTAATTCTTATTTTTGTACTTTGGGTATCCGGCCTATCGGGTCCCCGTCTCTTCATTTTGATGGGAGAAACTTCCATTTAGGGATCGGAGGTGGGATTTGTAATTGAGGTACACTACCCTCTTTTAAGTAGTGTGGTTAATGGATTGATCACCTTGTGATCGAAAATCCTAAGTCAAGGGATTGGCTTAGGTGGTGGTTTTCACCCATCTTGGGTTTCCACCTAAAAATCTGGTGTCACCTTTTGTGATTGAATTTTTTTTACAATATAATATAATTTTACTATTCACCCCCCCCCCCCCCTCTAGTGTAATTTCAGTAGGAGCATTTTCGTGAAGAAGATGAAGAGTTACGGGGCTTTGTGAAAGAGATTGGGTTTTTAAGGGTCAAATTGCAAACTTGGCCAAGATTAAATCAGAATGAGCCCAAATTTTTATGGTAACCTAATTTTAACATAATAAATTTAATGATAACTTTAAGTTTGGGTTTTGATGAATTTTTCATGGTTAATTTACGATTTGACCCAAGAATGTATCCAAAAACCCACCTAATCTCTGTTTTAGGTCGAAGTGGGTTCCAATTGTCAAATTGATTGCCAAACCTTATAAAATATTTTTAAATAATTTTTAGAAGGTTTATATTACATTTATTTTCATCAAAAATTCTTTAATTGAAATGGGGTTAAAATTAGGATTTTTAATTAAGAATTAACATTCAATTTGAATGTAAATCCTGAATTACTCAATACCAACCCACTTTTAAGACATTTAAGCTCAATTGACCTTTGAATTAACCATAAGTTAACCCCTTAGCTATTTTGCATTTATAATTATTCGTGAAAATTGCGTAATTAACCCTTATTTTTATTAATTTATCTCTCTTCAACCCTGATTGAATTATATCATTTTAATGTGTTAATTAGGTGAATTTATTCTTAGAACTTAACCAAATTAAGCTAAAAATAGAGGATGATGGCGATGCCATCATTGTCCTAACCGTACTCATTGGGAGGCCTTGGACCAAATCTTGAAGTATCTTAAAGGTATTATTTCTCTAAGATCGCATTATGGAAAATATCCTTCATTTTTAAAAGGATATAGTGATGCAAGTTTAATAGGACAAATGGAGGACTCTGAGAGTAATGGGATTATAGGGTATGTTTTTACCCTTGGAGGGGGTGCAATCTTCTGGAGGTCTCTGAAACAAACCCTTTTGACTTAGTGTACCTTTAAGGTTGAGTTGTGTGCTTTCAATACTTCAGGAGTAGAAGCTGACTAAATGGGCTTCTTTCTGAGATGCCTATAATAGGTAGGTCTATTCCTACAATATTTTTACATTGTGATAGCATGACAACAATTGCA
Organism: Thalassia testudinum; assembly: GCA_037157565.1. Lineage (NCBI taxonomy): Eukaryota > Viridiplantae > Streptophyta > Magnoliopsida > Alismatales > Hydrocharitaceae > Thalassia > Thalassia testudinum. Next base: position 6,408,694 of record JAZHRO010000080.1, read on the forward strand.
AAGATAAGAAGTTCAAAGTACAACTAAAAGATTAGGAGACACATCAAAGTCAAACTTATGTAAGGGAACTCATGTCTCAAGGTGTGATAGTTGTCAAAATTGTTGGATCTAAAGATAACACAGGTGATCATTCACTAAATGATTTAATAGATCATTAATCCTAAAATCTAGGCTAGGATGAGACTGAGACCCATTCAGAGTTTACCTGCAACAGCAACCCAACCTAAATGAGCGGACATCCCACTAAATACATCAATGTGGAAAACAAATTATATGGGGAACTGGTTGGCACTCATGTATAAATGTTTAACATCTTAGTCCAATTCCAATAAAGATGAGTGCCTAAAAACTACAAGTATAGGATTAGCTTTAGGCCTTTAATGGGTTCAAGTCTTTAAGGTAAGATGTGAGCAGTGCATCCTTAGAGAATACCACCTATGTGAGTGTTATTGTGTGTCACAGTTAAGGGAATAAGGTCTTTCCCGGATACACTCATAAAACAAGGGAGGATGCATGGCCATTAATAGAACCAAAACTAGAAGATTATCATCAAAAACTTCACTTTGTTGTCACCATTGTATACCTCACATCAAAGGTTAAAAGTTAAAGACTAGTTTTACTTCATTCCTATCGTGATGAAGGTAAATGACTCATGTAAGGGTTCAACCCAGAAGATACCTTTACTGAAAGTAAAGTGTTGCAGTCGAGAGGTCTTTTCACGTTGAGTTTCAACTATAAATTCGTAGGGAATGTTGTTTTTAGGTGGCTTATTGCATCAATTGGGATGTAATTGATAATGGTAACATGAGAATTCATGTTGAAATCAAAGATATTTAAGAGAGATTTTTAGTGCCACATTGCAAGTGGACAAACCTCTTGGTAGGCATAAAAGGCTTTTGCCTCTCATAGCTTATGTAGTAAAGAGCAAGAGGTGGGGCTAGGGACTGCACACATGATTAAGCCCTACCCTGAGTCAAGCTCAGGCTCAGGCTCGGGTAAGAATCAATTTAAAACTTGAAACTTGGATTTCGTTCTTTAAAAAGATGTGAGGGTGCCACCGACGGAGACATAACACATTCTCCTCTTCTCGTCATCTCTCTCTCTCTTTCTGTGTGTGTGTGTGTGCACGCACGCGCGCATGGTATTCACGTAGATTGGTTAATCAAAACTTAGGTTGATCGAACAATTTGCGAATGGTGCAACACAAGTTTGACGGCATTTGATTGATCAACTTCTGTTTTTGATCGATCAATACAGCTTTTGATTGACCAATTCACCAGTTTTGGTTAATCAAGATGCCTTAACTGCATTCTACTGAGGTAATTTTCAAGGACAACCACAGGGGAGCGTACTGCAAATGTGGATATGATATCGTTGGACCCTAAGAGTGATATGCCAAACCTATGTGTCAGTAAAGTGGGCACATCATCTTTCTAAGGGGAATCCTTTAAGGACGCTTCAATCGTATGATCTCTTTAACTCTATCTCCTTCCATATTGTAGTATCATATTTAGTTTGATCTTGATTTCTTGTAGATTTTTGGATATTATTTTCTTATCTATAATTTATCTAATCCCATATCCATGGATTGATAGTCTATGTCATGTGAATACATTCTACATTATGAATTTTATCTTTGCATGCATATTAATTTTTACAACAAACTATTCGTGTGTATGTTGTACATAGATTGTGGGATCATGGATCTTGAATATCAAATGCCTTGTAAATATTATAGTCGTATATGCTGAACCGCATGCTTTCATGGTTGACCACTCCCAGGTAGCTATTGACCCAAGTAGAAGTCACATTTAGATTGCTAGGAAGCCGAGCAAGGTTTGACATATTGAATCTACTTAGACTTGCATACTCGAGAAGTTAGGCTTAACGCACGGCATAACTTTAATACTTGATACGTGCTAAATTTGTAGCAAGGGTCGATGATTCTGTCACATATAGCTGATCTATGGACCTAAAGTTAGAATTTTGGACAGCATTACATCCATAATATTTTCAAGTCGAATTTCAGGATTCGGATTTTCTTTGTATGTAATTCATCTCAAAAAAATAAAAGGAAAATCAACGGTCGAATCTAGACCTCTTCGACGTCCTTCCTCTTAACCAAAAAAAAAAAGACATGGATCACGAGAGTTATGCCTGCTGTGACATGTGTCATTTTCAAATAAAAATAAACGGCAGTGATCTGCTTGTTGAAAAATCCTTCGAATCGATTGCTGCTGTTCCCCGATTGCTCCTCCAAAAAAATCTAACATCGTGAAGGAGTAAATAATTCTGTTTACCCAAACAGACTGCAAACAATTGAATCGTCAGCTGCATAAACTGAATTTTCCCAGTCAAATAATACAGACGATTGACCTTCTACCATCATTGTGCAGAGTCTGCTGCAACGCGGAAATCGAAGCCAAAATGAAGCCAAGATTAAGTACTATGCACTGAGGTACTGCAGGTTTATTCACAAGCGCGCACCCAAACACAGTCACTCATGCAGCACAGCACAGCACAGGCCATATGATATGATATCCCAGATGAGGGAAGATGCCTATTCGGTGACCATGCACGTGCGACACCGTTCTTTCCTCCAACCCCATTTGTCACCTCTTTTTGGTTCACACGGCACATAAATATGATCATATGCGCAACCAAAACCCTGTCGTGCCATTGGATCCGTTTACAACATCCAAAAGGTCCCTTCCTACACGCACACATATATCTATACACGCACATGTACACACCCACGTCCACCTCAAAAGCCAACGTTAACAGCAACCAAAGAAGGAGAAAGAGAGGAGAGAAAAGAGAAGGTAGAAGAGCGTAAGTGAGAAGAGAGTAGTTAAGAGCGAAGAAGAAGAAGAAGGAGAGTAGAGAAGGATGGAGTTGGTATCGCAGATGTGGTCTCTTCTTGGGCTCATGACCGTGCTCCAGAACGTGCTCCCGTCACAACTGCTCCACCTACTCCACTCCCTGTGGCAGTCCCTCCAGGACTCCCTCACCCCCTTCTCCTACTTCGACGTCCCCGAGTTCATCGGCTACTGCACCGTCGACCCCAACGACCTCTACCGCCACGTCCACCTCTACGTCAACTCCGTCCTCTGCTGCTCTTCGTCTTCCTCTTCCTCTAGTGGAAGTGGTGGTGGTGGTTGCGGTGGTAGCAGACAAAATAATTCTTCATCAACGACGACGACGACGACGACGTTACTCCCACGTCTCACACTCTCCCTGCCACGAAACTCCCCCAACCTTTCCCTCACCATTGCACCGAACCACTCCATAGAGGACCACTACCTCGACCACCACCGGGTCCTGTGGACGCACCACGTCGACACCCTGCAGGACTCCCTGGAAGAGCGGCGCTCCTTCTCCCTGCGGGTCCCCAAGACGATGGTGTCGAGGTCCGCGGACGCCCTCAGGGCCTACCTTGCCCACGTCTCCGCCCGCGCCTCCGACTTCGAGAGGCACTCCCGCGAGCGCCGCCTCCACACCAACCTCCACGCCGAGTCCTCCTCCTCGACCGGGGGTGGCTGCTGGGCATCCGTCCCGTTCCGCCACCCGGCGACCTTCGACACCCTCGCCCTCGACCCGGACCTCAAGACCAAGATCATCTCCGACCTCGACGCCTTCGCCCGGGGGAAGCCCTTCTACTCGCGGGTGGGCCGCGCCTGGAAGCGCGGGTACCTCCTCCACGGGCCCCCTGGCTCCGGCAAGTCCACCCTCATCGCCGCCATGGCCAACCACCTCCGCTACGACGTCTTCGACCTCGAGCTCACCAAGGTCTCCGACAACGGCGAGCTCCGCGCCCTCCTCATCCAGACCACCAATCGCTCCATCATCGTCATCGAGGATATCGACTGCTCCCTCGACCTCACCGGCGACCGCCTGTGGGCCAACAAGAGCAACAACAACAACGAGAAGGAGGACGAGGACGAGGAGAAAGAAGATCAGGAAAACGACGGCCGCGTGACACTTTCGGGGCTTCTAAACTTCACGGACGGGCTGTGGTCGTGCTGCGGGGAGGAGAGGATCATAGTGTTCACGACGAACCACAGGGAGGGATTGGACCCGGCGCTGCTGCGTGCGGGGAGGATGGACGTGCACATAAGGCTTGGGGAGTGCGGGGTGCACGCCTTCAGGGAGCTGGTGAGAAGCTACTTGGGTTTGGTGAATCACGAGCTCCTCCACGTTGCGGAGAGCTGCATAAGGGAGGGAGCCGCTCTGACCCCCGCGGAGGTCGGGGAGGTCCTTCTTAGGAACAGGGAGGACGCCGACGTGGCCATGAGGGAGGTGGTTCAGGAGTTGCAGGGGAGGCTTCTTCTGCTTCTTGAAAAGGCCTCCGACTCCGATGGCTCCGATGACTCCCATTCCCGTGGGAAAACGTCGTCGACAAAGAGGAGAACGATGAGGAGGAAGAAGAACACGGCTACTACTGCGACGATGACGGCGAAAGAGGGCGGCGGGCGTCGTCCTTCGAAGGCGAGTTGGGAGAAGAGAGTGAAGTTCCTGACGAGGCTGAGGAGCCTGACCAAGTCCGACTCCGGTGGGAGGGGAATTTAGGTGGTGGTGGTGCCCGTTAGTGCCCCACGTTGCTCCGCGGGTCCCCGGAATTGTTGATTTGCTTTTGCTTTTGCCTTTTTTCTTTTTTTCCCTTGCCTTTTCCTTTTGTTTTTACCCCCTCGCTTTTTCTCTTCTTTCCCCTCCGGTTCCCCCTTTCCCCAAGGATTGTAAAATCATGGCTTGCGAGTTCTCGTTTTTTGACTTCTCTGTTTCCCTTTTGCCAATTTAAAAGACGTTGGCTTGATTTTATGGATGCGATAAACGCCCTCCCGCTTTTGGGCTCGGTAAACCCCGAAGATAATGTGGATCATTTGCAGGCTGCAGATCGATTTACAGAACGATGGTCCTCTTCCTTATTTCGAAGCAAATTAAATCTCTGAAACAAGTATTCAGTGATCTCAAGAAAATTTGCAAAACTTGATATTCGGTATTTAGTCGACTAGCAAGAAGTATACAAGAGTTTCGTCGAGGGCCTATCCATTCGAGTATTTTTTTAATATTTTTAAATTAAAATATTTAATATTTATGAAAGATATTAATAAGGTGTCCAGTCAACCTAAAGAGGTTTGAAAGTATATGTTATGTTTGGTAAAAAGGTTAGAGTTATATTGAGATAGAGTATTATAAAAATAAATTTTAGGTCTCATTTGACGGGAGGCTTCGATGTGGGATATCATCATTATTGAAGGTTAATTCCACTGTCACTTATGGGATTAAGATGGGATGGGGGTAGAATCGTTAAAGAAGGTAATCATTAATTATCAATAATTAACATCATATTAAAAGATCTCTATTTTTATAAAAAAAATTATTAAATAAGAATCACTAACATCATATTACGTTACCAACTATTTTATCCTACTATTTATCTTTATATAATAATCAAACAACTTATAATTTATCCCTATAATACTTTATCCAGTATAACCTTTATCCTCCTATCAAATGTAACCTTAAGATATTAGGTTGTGACATAAGAATAAGTAGTGGGATAAAATGATTGGTAGTGTGATGTGATATTGATAGATAATTTTTTAATATATGATATAGATGTAAGTGGATTGATATGATATATATAATTAATATATTTTAATTGGTATATTATACTAAAGTAGATTTATTTTAATATATATTAATATTAATATGATGTAATAAAATAATTTGATATTTACATTAATTGATATTATAAAATAAGTTATATCTTTTAATTTTTAAATTAATTTATTTAATTTTCTCTAATAATTCTTTGATAGAAAGATAACCACTAAGTTACCCTCTAATCAAACACAACCTTAATTATCATATGTCCAACCATCGTAGACAACGCAAGTTCAAAGTAAGTCAAATGAGTCACAAGCACTACACTAATAATCTACTGACTAAATAGGTGAGTAAATGGAGAAACATGACAATTAAACGGCCCGATCGAATAATGACTCGAATATAGATACTTGGGTCGACTAACCCAATTAGCAACAGTGGTCTGAAGGATATTTTCCACCATCCGATGTAGCTAAATAATGAGAATGGGTCCAACTCTTAATTTTCAGGGTTCAACAGCTCTAGAAGTGGGCTAGTTAGTTGAAATGTTAGATCTTGAATGTTGCTGCGTGGGATTATTTTGCAGACAATCCAATGGGCTACAAAGTGATTTGACAAGCGCTTTTTAGAGGTTGACGGTGTTGCCAAAAGCATTATGTTGCCTCTTATCTGCAAGCTTTACCTCTTCATCTTTCTAATTGATCTCCTACTTAATTAGCACGTTCCCTGGTCACGGGCTAATTTGACTCTTAGCAACAGGAGTTTGTATTATTTGCCACAGAGCACAGAAGCTTCTCCAATTTGGTCAGGCTTTGTCTCAGGCCTTGGGCGGACATGGTTTGTTTAGCATATATTCCAATGCCCGAATTAGAAGAACTATGTAGATCTTGAATCTGAGTAAGACAAGAAACTTCAATCAAATCCTGGGGCACGTATGTATCCAAGCTTTGCCAAAACCCCGCTGGATGATAACATTTAATTGGATCCTCAATTTAATTTAGAATTGGGTCCGATCCCTATCACACCCACCAACATCGGATGTGATGGGCCTCTCTAAGGAGGTCATATGCTATGATGTCCACCATGATTCGTTATGAACTAACTTAACATGCAATTTAGTATCTAAAACATGTACGTTGACAGACAAATCACCCATAAAGATAAAAAGAGATATGGAATCAAAGAAAAATGAGAATTATTGGGATAAAGTGAAACTATACTTGCCTATTATTGCTAAGATTGGGATTTCACCTTCCTCAAGTCTTAGATGGCTGAATTGAACTCTAGCAATTAAAATATGGATCTACACTCCATTGTTGTTATTGTAATTGCCTCCTAATCATTAACCTCTTCTTGTCGACCAAAAAACCTTAGCACCACCACTGGATCATCGTTTGGAGCCCCCAATCAACCCACTCCTATCTTGATCAAGGACCCCATCCCTTCATCCCCAATCGTCCCTTCCCCCAACCCTTTTGGTTACAAGGGAAGGGTCTATCTCCCACCTCCATTCCCAACCATAACTTCTACTTACCCCAGTCCACCCTCACGCAAGCACCATGCCACCTCCTTTGAATGTCAAGTTCTGTTGAGCATTTAGCTACCTTCTCTTAGGCCTTGTCACAGTGAGATCGTGATAATTTTTTTTTAACAAGTTCAAAACGGGGCCCAAGTTACCCCAAATTTATTGATCTCCACAAAATATTTACAACAAGTTCCCTTAAAGAATGATTGAAGAGAAAAAAGATACAAAGAATACAACCCATCCCCAATGTAAAAAGATTCAACTACTTCATTCAACCAAATATTGGTAGTAGAACCTCTAGTTATAGGCTGAAGGAGAATGAATCGTTAGATGCTAGACCCAATCTCAATCTCAAGCTGAATATATAATCTTCAAAACAGCAAGTTGAAGTCATCAAATCCTCCACAGCAACTGTATAGAATGTTGGGAATGTAATTCTAAAATTCCTCAATAGCAACAACTTTGAGCAACTTCAAAAGGCGGCAACAATCTTTCAAGCAGTGTCTTCTCCTATCTATCAGCATTCTTTTATTGATGTGCATAATTCCTCAGTCTTGTGCTCAGACTTAGGCAACAGCAACAATCATTCTTCACAACAACTGTAGCAACTAAGCAATAGCAGCAGCCATCCTATATGCCCAATCAAAATAGCTAAACCGACATTATGATTTGTGCACATCAAGGAATATATGCCAAAGCTATCAACCAGGTCTTACTACATCAAATTAATAACAAAATCGATAATAATGGAGTACTTAACTGTTGTGCACACAATAAAAGAGTGTGTGCACTTTCAAGATTGGCTTATCAAGGATTTAATCTAGACTTGTGCCAAAATTGAGTACTCCAACTTTCTTTAATTCATGAACTTGTAGCACTCAATTTGGGTGACAATTCAGCCAAAAAAATACTCTTAGTTGCTTTCATCAGGATATTTAGAGTAACCAACCCTCCAATAGTTAGAAATATCAAGTAGATAAGATCCTTCACAAAAAGTTGAATTGGAAATCTTCACATATCATAAACTGTATAATTTCCTCCATAAGTTCCTTCAATATTAAATCCCAGACTAAGCTTCAAAGAGTAGTAAACAAAGTTTCAACATTTATATAGTTATAGTCAAAGCTTTAGCCAAGCCTTAAAGTCTCCTGTGAGATAAAAATACCATGGCTAGAACTACATCAAATAAACAATAAATATGAAGGGAGTACTTAATTGGTGTGCACACACCAAAAGGTTCAAGATTGGCTTGACAAGGATTTAATCCAAACATGTGCCAAATTTGAGTACCACAACTTGCCATTCATAAACCCGTTACTCTCATTTCCGATAATCATCCATCCTTCTAAATATGCCGTATCATTGAAACTTGATTGAATTGTTGAAGTTCAGATATAATAAAAAAAAATTCAGCAGCTTCCATCAAAATATTTAAGATAACCAACCCTCCAATAAAATTGGAACTTCAGACAACATTAAGCACTTATCAATAAGTTGAATAAAGATCTTCAAATATCATAAGTGCAAGCTTCGTAACTTCCTCCAAAAGCCCTTAAATATTAAATCCCATACTAAGCCTCATAGCAAACAGAATTTTCGAGCATCTAAATATTTTGTAGTCAATCAACTAATATGAAAGCATCGCCTAACAATAAGAATGTTTCCTCTTCCACGCCCCTATCAATAAATATCAAAAGAGAATAGCTGACTTGCTTGATTTAACAGTATGATAAACTCACTGGAAGATAAAAAATAACACTTAACTATTGTGCACACACCAATATTGGTGTGTGCACTTCCCAAGGTGGCTCACCAAGGATCACTCCAGACATATGCCTCATATGAAGATAAACATTGATTGTAATATAATTTCAGAAGCCAGAAACAACCTCGCCATCAGGACAAACAAATATTGCATCTTCCTCATTAAAACAATAACCAACATGACATAATTCGATAGTCTTGAAGGTCTCCCTTTAGAGAAGTCCTATCATTGAATCTTGATTGAAATACTATATGTCAGCTCCAAGAGTGCCTTCCATAAAAAGCTTAAAGAGCAGCTGATTATACAAAGAATTGTATTGTCAAACTTTTTAGGAGACCAAATCTAGATCATTGAGAGGTAGAACAGCATATAGAATCGCAACAGAGACTTGAAATTGAATATATGAACTGCTTCAAAATCCAAAGTCAATGGAACTTGATATAAGCTAAATTTATTCTTACCATGTTAGAAAAACCAATCATGGTTTTAGGCATATCACTAAAATTAACATAAAAAGTCTCTTCTTTTTCTGATGGCTTGGTTGGCCAAGTAATCTAATATACAGTATGCTCCTCTATATTGACGGGATATTTTAAAAGTGATATCAGTTAAAGTTATGACATCCTTCCACCACCTTTGCATGTTCCAAAGATCACACTTTCTCCTCTTGATCATATCAACCAACACCTTAGAATCTGATTCCACCTAGATATTTTCATAGCCTCTATCCTTACAATACAAAAGTCCATCCCTTGAAGCTTTCAGCTCCGCTTCCATGGTAGACCCCCAACCATAAAAATTAGAGAAGGCAAATAAAATTCTCCTTTTGTCATCCCTTAGGCCCCGTTTGGTTGGGAGATAACTCAAGGGTTATCCTCCCGTCAAAAGATTACAAGAGAAAGTCAACAGAATTAATTTGAAAGTCAAAAAATATAACTTATTCAACTCCACTAATCAACATCATCAAATTATCCAACTACATCACATCAACATCACTATACACTAAAATATATCCACTTCAACATAATATATCCATTAAAATATATTCATTCTATCACATCAACCCACTAACACTTATATCATAATATTAAAAAAACATCTACCAACATCACATCATATTTCAAATCATTTTATCCCACTACTTATTCTTATACCACCAATCAAACACCTCTCAACTTAACCCTACAGTATTTTATCCCGATATAACTCTTATTTTCCTACCAAACGCAACCTTAGAATTCCTTAACCTACAACAAAACCAGGATTACCTTTTGAAGCTCCATTAATTTAAAAGTGCCCAAGCTTCTCCCAAAGCAAAATTTTTCATTTGTTCTCAACCTCTTCAACATTAAAACCCATACAATTGACAATTATTATTTACAAATAATTTTTCACATATTTGCCATGAATAATATTTCTAAGAAAATTAATTTCATAATTCAATTTTCTAAGAACAATCCAATCAGGTGAATATTCTTCATCCATTCTTCTTGCATTTCTTTCCTTCCAAATGAACCATAATATCCAAGCAAAATACACTCTTCTTATTTTATGAAGAGTTTCTTTGAAAGGCTTTTATAAAAGATGATGGCACCATCCAGTCCACCTTCTTTTTTCCTTTTCACCTAGAAGAACCTTGGTTAGAAACCCTTTCCATAGCAATTTTGCAATTTCACTATCAAAGAAATCTTGTTCATTCTCCACTTGAGGGAAATAAATACAGCAGTTACATTTAGAAGCCAAGAAAAATTTCATTTTTTGAATATTATCATCAAAAGGCATCTTGTGTAAAAGCAATCTCCAAATAAAAATAGTGATTTTAGAGGGTATGGCAGCATCCAATACATCTCTACCCTACTTTTTAAAATTCCTTTTTCCCCTGATTCAATCCCAAGTTAACTTAACGGTTATATTTCCATCATTCCAAGGATTCCAACATCTTTCGGAAGATTCTTCATTTTCATACCTTTGCTCATAATGTCATCCATAATATGTGTTGCCGAATTCAAATTCTACAAATATTCCACATTAAAACACCGTCTAGGAAAATATCACAAACTTTTAAAAATGGATTAGAAACAATTACACTATCCATATCCACTATATTAGTATCATGCAACCAATTTTTAGACTAGAAATTTAAATCCCCATTCCCCAATAACCATTTAGTATTCTCTTTAACTCTATTCCAAGCTGACTGTAGATTATCCCATCTAAAGGGCCCTTTGTCTAGAAAATTGTCCACACTTCCATATCTAGCTTGCATAGAATCAGCACATAGCTCCATGATAAAGGCTCCAAGCCATTTTCATCCTAAAGGCCAACATAACTTCATCAAGTTTTCTAATGTTTAATCCTCCTTCTTTTAGAGGTTTGCACATTTTATCCCAAGCCACCCAGTGCTTATTCTTATGCCCTTGTTCACCAACCCAAAAGAAGTTGGAGAAAATGCTCTCTAAATTAACTAGAATGCCTTTAGGAATATCATAAACAGACATAGTATGGATGGGAATGCTAGAAAGAACACTCTTTATCAGCACAAGTTTTCTACCTGGGGATAGAATTTTGCCTTTCTAACCGGCCAATCTCTCTTGAATTTCATGTATTAAATATTCAAAATATTTTTTCTTTATTTTGCCATTAAAAATAGGATTACCCAAATGAATAAAAGGCATAGCTCCTATAGACAATCCTATGATTTCTTTGATAATAACAATCCTTGATTCAAGACTATCAGAAGAAACATAGAAGTTGCTCTTAGCCTTGCTAATCTTTTGTCCTGAAGCTTTTTCATATGAAGAAAGAAACATTATGAGCAACTTTAAAGAATTTTTGGAACCATTAGTGAATATAATTGTATCATCAACAAATAATAAATGAGAAACATGAGTTTTCCAATGACAATTATAAGGAAGAATTCTACTAGAGCTCAAAAGATTAACCAATCTTCTATTTAAAACTACTTCTATAATAACAAATAAGGAGGGAGAAAGAGGATCTCCTCAACGAAGACCTCTAGACCTAGAAAACCAATCAGTAGAGCTTCCATCAATGAGTAACAAAAAAGGAACCTGACAAATGCAGCTCGTCAAAAATGAAATAAATGCAACTCTTCAAAAATGAAATAAACATCCCATTGAATCCAAATCTAAAGAGCACAGAAAAAGGAAACTACGACTTCGTCCTGTCATAAGCCTTTTTCATATCCAACTTCAAGTTCAAGATAACATTTCCTCTGGATATTTTATCAATATGTTGTGCCATTTCCCGAGTAAGAGCAATATTTTCAATAATTAATCAATATTCTCATATTAATTATTTTTTATCAATAATTAATGTGCTATAATCAAGGATTAACCCCAATTAGAAATTAAAATAAGTCTATCCTAATTCCCCTAATGAGTAGAAGTTTGAGCACACATGAACAAAATTGGGAACTTGGTCTTCAATTAGGGAAGAGTAAATATTTGATTAAAAGTCAAAAATTAGGCTAAGATATGAAAGTAGCACAAAGAAAGACCTATATTAGGAGAAAGGGAAGTAAATGAAGTCATGAGTTATTAATTGTGAGTTGGAAAGGACCTAGAACTTTAAGGGAGAAGTTTATGGGCTAAATGAACCAGATTAATTGGGGAACTACTTAAGAAAATACCCAACTCATAAATCCCCACAAGGGGACCCACCAAATCCATTCTCAACAAACATTCCGTAACTTGTCTCGTTCCTATGACTTATTCTCCATTGTTAAGGAATAGTGAGGAGCTTAAAGTGGAGCTTAAGAAGGAGGAGCTCCACAAGCTGCTCAACCTACCTACAAGCCTTGCTCCTTTTCCTTAACCAAGTAGAGCACCAATTGTAGGTAATTGCGACCTTTTCACTCTCCATGCATTTCCATGGAGATGGGTTAGTTCATGAGTTGCATGTTCAAGATATGTTAGGGGATTATCACATGATTTCCTTGACAAATTGAGTGTAATTGATGAGCTTTCTTGTTATTGTGATTAAGGTGAAGTAAGGAGTTCAAATCTGGAAGGAAGGAATATTGGAGGGGGGATTTAAGGAGGATAAACCAAGAAGAAGCTCTAAAACAATAATCAACCGAGAATTCACCAAGGTAGGGCTTTATTACCCCTCTTAACCCACTCTTGTGGTAGTTAGTGGGTGAATGAGGTGCTAGTAATCTTGGATGTGTCATTTCAATGCTTTGACTTCATGTAGATAGCAATGTGGTGGATTTGCATGTTGAAATTAATTTAGGTTTTAAATGGTTTGTCAACGTTCATGTTAAGAATGGGTTATGTGGTGAACACAAGTTTTAAAAGTGTGGATACCTTAACTTAAGATTAGGTTAAGTAGGGTCTTGAATGATGAATTTTCATGTTAATATGTGTTTTCAAGTCATTTGATATGAGATATGGGATATGTGTTTCATGGGTTTACAAGTTTGTTTTCTAAAAATCACATTTCATCCAAGTTTGATCAACTAAAGTAACTTTTGATCAATCAAAATCACACCGAAATAGAGGAATTTTTAATGATTTTGATGGATCAATTTTGGTTTTAATCAATCAACTTGTAGATTTTTCAAAAGGTGACAATTCCCTGATTTTAATCGATCAAATAGGATGTTGATCAATTAAACATGTGTTGATCGATCAACACATGTTTTGATCAACCAACATGCATCAGCAACCTTGATTTGGATTGTTTTTAAGGTCCGTGGGTTGACCTTTAGATGGTCTTGAAGTGGGTTTAAACCATTTGGAATTCCGATAAGTAAAGAGCTTGATGCACAATCCTTTCGATAAAAAAGCACATAACTCAATTGTGAGTGACGAGCCTCATGCAAAAACAAGTATAGGCACAAAAGATTCATTTAAGAGTGAATCTAAATGAGAGACTAAAGTTATGAAAGCTGGTGAATGATGAGATAGACTCAATGGAGTGAAAACAGGTAAATTAGAGTTACCTATAGACAAATGGGATTAAGTTGGATGGGGGCTCGAGATTAAATGTCCAAGAAGTTGTGCTTGATGCACACGCCACACCTATGAAGTGAAATAAAGAGGTAGTCCAAATAAGGAGACCTAGCGATCTCAAAGGGATTTTGTCTAAAAAGAAAGTGTGGTGAACATTTGTTGAGTGACCTTTGAGTGCCAATCTTGCAAGATGTGACCAAAGTCAATGTCACTACTCTGGCCAAGTAGGGCATCTGTGAGGCTCGACATTCTCTAACTATTCCTGAATCTACTTGACACGAAGATCGAGGCTTGATTTCTAATACAAGGCAGATTATGCTTCCTCAGACTTCAACAAGTGATCCAAAGATAGATTTGACAAGCGTATTCAACCATGACGTGTTTTGATTATTAAAGATTAACACATCGGGGTAACTTACATGGAGATAATTTGTTAATGAGAAATAAAGAACCAAATAGATGGCACTACCTGATTTCCTTGAGCTACCACTATATATTTATATTCCCTATTGAGTCACTTGGCTCATCCTATTTTTCTACCTACCTTCAGTACATGATGCCAGGGATCCCAATACCATGTCGCCTGAGGATCAAGTCATTGTAGAAGGCACTACAGTAGCACACGCAATGCCCCTATGATTGGCATATGTTCTGCTTCCTATCCCTAAGGAGATGGATACGTACTTCGAGCAGGCGGAAAGGGAGTTGTATAAGATTAGTGTGAAGGAGGTGATAGGGATACTGGTGGATCTCATCGAGATTCTAGAGGAGAGTGGCATCATATAAGCAGTATAATATAGATAGTTTTATTCATGCACTTTTTGTGAAGCCTTTATGTTTCAGTCATATTTTGTTAGAAGCCTTCTTGGTTATGTAATAGTGAACACTAATATATATGTGGTGATTGTGGATGATAGAGTTAAATTTTGAATTGTAATTACTAACCCTATCTCTTTTGTAGAAACCTTGTCTATGATATATGTACATATAACCAGTTAGTTGTAGTTGATGGTATATGTATGTGCATAATCTCTATAAGCATGGTTTATTATTGGCTTATTATTGCTCAATGTAGGGAAGTAATTTGATCCTAGGGTTTATCTACTTGATTTACCAATGTATAGATATATTCTCAAAGTTTGTACAAGCTACAAGTTGCTTTGCACAGGTTTGAACAAGTCACCAACATTAGGTTCGTATCGATACCCACCTATTAACCGTACTCGCCCATAAGGTAAGGGTTAACAGGGTGAGACGTTACAGTCACTCATCCGTGCAACTACCAAAGTTTCCTACACATTGATGTCCTCACTCTTTCGAGTACCACATGAAGTAACACCTACCATAGGGATGAATAGGCTTGCAAAGGGACATTGAAAGCTAAAGAACTTCTTCCAAGTACGTATTGGATAGATCTATTGGTTCTCGTGTTTCTTTTTGTTCAACTTCTCTTGATGTAGTGGGTTGTACTCAAGGAAGTAGGGGCATTGGCTATTTTCAACGGCCTTCGTCTCTCCGTCTCCAACGTTTTTTTATTATAGGGTTCATTTTCTTAGCACTTATTGCAAGAAAATTAAAAGCGAGCTTTGTAGATGGACACTTGAGGCTTAGAATTACCAATGCTAATTATGCTCAGATTGGTGAAACAGGAGACCTTCACTTTCAAATCAGTAACAAGATCTTGGTCAATCTTAAAGTTTGAAGGTGTTCTATTGTTCTAACTCACTGGAGAGCTAGTTTCCACCTCCACAGTGTCTATAATTCTGATGGGATCACACACAATTGAGTTACTAGTTGATCTGTTTTGGCTGCTATGTTTTTGGGTTACTCACTAGCACGGATTGAGTATATTGCCAGAGCTGTTATCGTCATCTAAATGTGCAGAGCAACTATTCAACTCAGCTACAATATCTTCTCAAGGGTGCTTTCTTTTGTTCTTTGTTTTTGTTTTTTGTTCTAGTTTTGGAGTTCCTTGATTTCATAATAGTTTCCACCTTATCAAGGGGAATTTTTGCCCCCTACCTACTTCAAGGGGGAGTTTTTATTGTCTCTTCCTCCTTCACCCCTCATGGTTTCATCCCATTGTAATAATTTCATCTCCTTTAATGGAGTTTTTATCTTGTAAAAACAAAAGTTACTAAAAGTATTTTAGTTAAACAAAAAAATACATAGAAAAAAAGAATAGGGTGAATCGAAATTGAAAAAGAAAGTTATAACGAAAATAAATTAGGTTGCGCATGGAAGGAAGGCCATAGTTGCCTGAGTGATTATATAATTGGATATCGCAATTGTGATCATCATTTCTTGTAATAGTGGTTCCTGTAGCCGACAATGCATTACCATAGTTAGTTGTGGCCTGTGGGTGTTGCAAACCACAAGAAGCAATAGGACATCATGTGAAATTATGCACAGTTAACATTGTAACTCATGGGCATATCATGCGCAAGTTGAGTGGTAGATAAAACCCTTACAAGTAAGAGTTAGGATGGATAGAATCGTTTTTACATGCAATTTCCAATTTTCACAAGATATAGGCTACGGTTTGACAAAAGGTGTGAAGGCACTAACCAATTGAGGGTAGGGCTCTATAGTGCCTTGGATCCAACGATGCTCTATAGCACCCTAGATCCAACAACTTGAGACACCATTCAACCTGTAGATTATTTGTACCTGCCACACCTCGATAATCTATTAGTACACTAAGTACTACATGACTCTAATTTGATGTTTAACAAAATATATAATTATTCTTGTTGTGTTTGTATCTTACCTTTGAATTGCAGGTTATCAATTATTTTGATAATTACATTAGGGTACCCAATGATGGGGATGATTATGAACTTAAACCTCATATTATTAACCCCATGAGTTAATTCCCACTAAATTATATGAAGAGCTGGAATTAGGTCCCTTGGAATACAGTAATGTTACCATTTATCTTGCTGATAGGTCAACCAAGACTCCAAGGGGATTCTCACATAATGTGATTATAAAGGTGCATGATTTTGAGTACCCTGTGGACTTTTTAATCCTAGATATGGAAGCACTGGACATCCTGAACCACACCCCAATAATACTAGGAAGACCTTTCTTAGCCATGGCCATGGCTCTGATCAACTGTGAGACAAGGAATATGTAAATCACTTGTGGAATGGAAAGATGCCAATTTAATATATTTAAGGCTTCCCAATTGAATAAATTAAATTGTGGTTCCAGGGAGGCTATAGGTAGAATTGAGGAAGTGTTGGCAATTCACACTTTGGATAACCCGATTTCAGTCAATCCACAAAATCAAAATAGCAAACAAGGATTCAATGAGGATAACAAACCATTTAAGGATGATTATGATCTACCCACCTCCTATAGTGTTATAACCAGGGCATCAGACGTCGTTTAAGACGTCTGGGAAGTGATCCAGACGTCTGGTCAGACATCTGGAAGCCTTCCCAGACATCTGAAATTTAATTTTATTGGCATACGAGTTTGTGTCTGTGCGCATGCGCGTGCAGACTGCACCGCCGCCCTCCTTCTTCTCTTTCCTCCCTCCCTGCAGATGCAGCCCTTTTTCTCTCTCTCTCCCCGCGGCTGCCTTCAAATACACCCCTCTCTCTCCCTCACCCTCACTCCACCGCCTTCTTCTTCTCCCTGTCAGCGAGAGAGTGAGCGGGCGAGGGCGGCAGCAGCGGCTGCTGCGAGTGTGTGGGAGGAGGGGCCGCTACGAGAGGAAGAGAGAGCTTGAACGCGAGGGTGAGAGCTCGTCGGAGCAACCAGAGCCGACCGGAGGGTGCGCAGCAAGCGTGTGGTGATGGGGAGGAGCTGCTGCAGCTCAGGCAGCAGGCGAGAGCGGCGCGGCACGGCCGTGCGCTGCGGGCGGTGGGCGAGGAGGTCCTGATTCTGGGAAAATTTCCCAGAATCAGACATCTGGACATACGTCCAGACGACGCAGGAGACATCTGGAGGAAGGTCCAAATGTCTGAAAGGTACGATATTTTACCTTTCTTCTTCTTTCGTGTGTACGGCCACGCAGCCGTTCCGCCGAAGGTTTCTGCATCGCTTCGTGTTGAGGACGGCCGCGTATATGTGCAGGACTCGTTCGGGAAGGCGCAAGGGCACGCCATCCCCCATAGATTGGACGTCTGGGCATAGCACCAGACGAAGGAGAGGGTCTCCAGACGTTCGGAGTGACAGTCGGACGTTTGGAAACTAAGTCCAGAAGGTTCAGCGGGCTTTTGGACGTCTGAAGGACCGCACAAGATCAAGGTATGACCTGAGCTATCATTTTAGACGTCTGGAAGATGTTCCAGACGTCTGATTTTGGGTAGACTTATCATTTTTGACCCATTTAGGGTCCGTTAGAAGTCTGATTTCCGTGTTTCAAGCTTCGTTCTTCTCAGATTTAGTTCCTCTACCTATTTACAGTAATTGTATACTGTTCTGAGTAGCTCCTTGCAATTGATCATTGTGTTAGGACCCCGTTCCGTTGAGGCTTTGGGGATTGCAGAGGCACGCAGGTTTGCCGATTACACCCCCAGTACTCCCGATTTTGCGGGTAGAGTGGCTTCCCTTAGTTAATTACAAACATTAACTCTTATCTGGATTAAATGATAGATCCTAGGGTATGGCATGAAACCTAGACCTGAAAACTAGATTGAATGTTAGATCCTAGGGCATGGCATGAATCCTAGGACTGAAAAGTAGATTGAATGATAGATCCCAAGGTGTGGCATGAATCCTAGGAATAGAAACACTGAAACGAATGTCTTGAATGCCTGAATTGCAGTCTCGGATAAGTAATGATAATTGCCTGTAATTGGATAACAGCGGCCTGTGAAATATAGAGTACTATTGCTAGTAACTGCTATTTGTAATTACTGTTGTTTGGAATCTAAATACGAGCTGCTTATATGTAAATTGGAAAGGAAAAGAAGTTTGAATGTTGGAAATACGTACTATATGCGAATAAACCTGAAATGATGAAACCTAGTATGGCTTGGCCTGAGGAAACATGAGCACTAACCCAGCCGGGAATTAGGAATAGAACTCCTAGAAATAAATGGAATGGAACTGAAAAAGTAAAACGGGAGAACGTGTTGTCTCTTGGGTACGTGGTACCAAAGAGAGCACATATTACCTCTTAGTGTAGAGGGGAGCTTGCCGTCCTCAGGTCGAGACTGGGGTGGGTTTGGCCACTTTGCATCGACTTTCTGGCCCTCGCGTACACCGTAACGGGGAGAGCTGCTAGTGTAGGGAGAGAGCTAGCCACCCCATGGGCCCCGAGGTTCTGCTAGCTCTCCTACACCGACTTGTTAGGCCCACTGGGCAAACTAGGGTAGTCAGGCGAGGGTGTGCGGACTATGGAGGGGTTGGACCCCTATTACTGAGAGGGCTCTGACCTATACTGGTTCTGTGCTGTGCTTTGGGGCGCACCCGTTAACAGAAACGACTGATCGCGTGCCAGTGCGGGGTAGCTACCCGTGCATTTATCGCGTGTACTGTAGTCACCGTTACGTCTGTCAGTGACCTTGGGGTGGTTGACTGAGGGTAGGACCACCACGGGGGACTCTCTCAGCCAGGAGAGCACAACGTGTTACTTCTACTTTTCGGAAGAGACTGCAATCAAGATCTTTCCCACGAGGAACATTCAAGATCAAGAGAAAGATCTGAGGAATAATGCAATAATTGAGTAAATGGAAAAATAAGAAAGAGATTAAAAATATAACAGCTACTGTCCACCTTATTGTTTTTCTTAGCTTTTGGTTGCCACTCTACTCAACGTTTCGCTGACGTGTCACCTTTGTCATCTTTTTAAGACCAGGTGTTGAGCAGCCAGAGCCAGCAGCTGCAGAGGGTGCTGGGCCTAGTAGAGCCCAGTAGTTTTTACTCATGTAGTACCCACTACACCTTTCCTTTTGTTGTAGTGAGTAATTTCTGTTACTACTGTACTCTTTTATTGTAAGCATCATGTTTATGTACCTGTTTATTTCTTTACTGTTGTGGTGGTGTATACTGTAGTAGTTCTTTTCTTTACTGCTGTATTTTGTTACTGCTAGTTATATACATGGTGAATGTGGTTTATTTTACTACTCTTTTGGTTACTTCCTCATTGGACGACTAGGTCTTGGGATCAGTCGAGTCGGTCCGATTCTCGTGTCTCGTAGGGATTCGGGAATCGGATCATAACATATAGATAATCAAATTGACATATCTTCCTTTGGAAGAGACATCCTTGAGGTTGAGGGATTGTTGGGAGTGCCTTTTGATGAATTATCTAATGGATTAAAGAACCCTCGGTATACCCACCCTGAAATCCTAGAAATGTTGAATTCTTATGAGGTTCTAGAAACCAAGCAGCCTAATGAGTTGATTGAAAGACAAAAGTTGGGTGAATCGAACCTTGAAATAACATTCATTGAGAAGCAACCTCCACCCAGGGGAGAACAAAATGAGATTCCAGGACAAGACTTTACAAGGTTTAATTTAATTAATTAGGTTGATTTCACCTCCTTAGAACCTAAAACCAAAAGTTTCCACAACCCTTTCTTTAAGCTCTTTCATGCACTTGAATACCCCGTTGGTCCTATATTTGTGAAAACCTTGCCACCATTTCATTTTAATGTCATCTTGATAACCCATCATTCTCTAATTTGTTGGCGGCTTCCCGGACTCACCTTAAACAACCAGCATGCCGTCAATAATGATTATCTTTTTGGAAAAATCAATCTGACCTACTGAAATCCACACTCAAGACCCCAAACATCGGATTATAGTAGGTCAGGTACAACACTAATTTATTGTCTACTGTGTTTAACTAATGATGTAAAGCTTAGCGTTGGCTAGAAGGCAACCCAATACTTTGTACAGGTATGGATGCATTTTTTTTAATTCCTAATCTGACCTAAAATAACAAGGCGTAGTCAGGTGATATTTCCTTCTCTTGCTTATTATATTTTGATTTTCATTTCTATACATTTCAATGAGGACATTGTAATGAATAGGCATGGGGGGGTGAACATTTCATATCTTAATATGTCAACTATTCCTGTCTTATTATTGCTTGATAAAAAAAAAGCCTTATAAATAACATCAATTCTATCTCTCCAACTAATTTAAGTAGTACGGCTAGGTGCTTAGAAATTAATGAAACCAAGAGATTAGTTAGGAACTTTAGACCATAAAGCCTTTTAGGCTACAATTAGCTTAACCAATCAAGAACATTCTGCTAGATTTAGGTTTGGCCTGATTCTTGATGAATCTGACTAGTTGAAACCTACAATCATGAAGGAGAAATTATAGAGCTCTGTTGTCCGCCCTTCGGTTTGAGAGCTAAGTAACCTAAGCACTCAACTTTCACACACATTAGAATTGAGTTACAAGTATCCAAAATTGTGAAAACATAGGCATCATTGGGATCAGGTTTAATTCCTTTTTAACTCAAAGATTTCCATGAGGCGGTTCTTAAAAGGAGAAAGGATGAGCCACTCACCTAGAAAAATAATTTGGAGAATAATAAAAAGAAAAAATGAGAAGTAAGAAATAAATAAACAAGCACCTCGTACAAATAGGTGCCAAAAATTTCACAAATAAATAAAACACCTCATTGCATATGAGTGTTCTTTCCTACCCAAAAATAGGAAAAAAAATAGAAAAGTAGAAAAAGAAAATAGAAAATAATTAAGAAAGGAGACTTAGAGTCTAGCCAGGGAAATATACGCCTAGAGTGTTGACCTCGGGATAGAAACAAGTGAGGAGAAAGCTACCATAATCTGAGTAAGGCCAAACCAAGTGAAATATGGGTTGACTAGGAATGAAATTCATGCCTTGAGACCTAGATTTTTGCAACCTTAAATGCTTGTAGGTCAGATCTACTACAGTTTGCATGATTGCTTTAAATTCATAGCTACCAAACCCTAAGCGGGCAATGATGATGTTCCATTTGGATTGCAGGTTAAATAGGGTAAATTAATCGCTGTAGTAGTATAGTGTTGCAATCCAGATGGGTGTCATTTTATTTATATACAATTTTTACTGATTTTATTCCAGATCGTTCATTGAGAGGCAGTTATTGATATACATCACTCTCTAGTATTCAAAATCATCTTTTATTCTAAAAATGTTAAGTTATTTACAAAAGAATGGGTTAAAAGCAAAAGAATAAAAGAATCAATTAATTTGAGTTAGTTATTTACAAGATGAGATCAAATGAATTAATATCCTAAGAGATGCCTTAAAAAACATTTACAAGCAAGGCATAAAGAAAAATAGAGTTTAAACTAATATCTACAATTGAATTAAATAAAAAGAATAATAATTAGTATACAAGAATGCCTCAAAAAGTATCTGCAGATATAAGGAAAAATAATATACATTTAACTAATTTTACATACATATTTAACATAGTAATACTCATAATACCTAGTTATATATATTATACATACTATCATATATATAAACCTAACTGTAATACGCATATGTACTTAACTTAATATACAAATATAACTACAATTTACTATATAATATTTAATATACTCATATCCTAAAAGTAAATACATAACATACATATATAAATAATACTAAGGTCACAATACTTAGTTTACATATATATATATATATATAACACACGCAACGCAGCATACACAACACACATACTAACACAACTCAACAAAACACTTAGTTTTTATTTTAACTTAAACACTTAATATACACATGGCCCAGAAAAAATGGTGGTGGACTTTTCGCACAGTCTCAACGGCCAAGGGCCCAGAACATATGCTACTAAGCTCACCCTACAAGGGAAGGCAATAGCCACAATTATTTCAGACCTAATTTAGGCCCAATACAGCCCAGACCACCCATTCCAGGCTCATTCCTCTCTCTCTTTCCCTCTCTCTCATGCCATATGTTCGAATCAAATGGGTAATGGGGAGCCAACTCCCGTACTGGCCAAGAGGCTAAGCAATATAATTACTTAAATATCTCTCAAAGTGCCCCACCACCCATGATGTGGGACTAAACGCACTCCTGATTTCAGTGCAAAAATCATGATTTATTATGTTGTTTAGGCCTATAATTAGGTGTTAATTAGTGATTTAATTTAAAATTAAATTGCATAGTTATGTAGTTGATACATAAAGCTACCTATTGGTATAATTATTTTAAGTTAATTAAGTATATAAATATATTTTAAAATTAGTTATAGAGGTTTTTTCACATTATAAATTACTACAATTACTTATATACAGTATAAATTAAAGCGCAAATTATTCAATTGAGACTTAATTTAGTTAATTTACATATTTACATGATTAATTAAGATTTTTAAATAATTTTATTAGATTTATTTGGTTATTCACATATTTATGTACACATATTTGATAATATATATATATAATGTACATAATAAACATAGTATTATACATTATAAATAAGATAGTAAATATAATTAACATAGGTGAAACTATAGCCAACAAGAATACAGTATAAATTACCTTATTGGTTACTTAAATTATTAATCTACATTAATTTAATTTAACTTAATAATGTACGTTATTAAATTATATAAATATATATATACAATACATAACTAACTATGTACACTATAAATAGGTTATTATACATAAGCTATAACACAAGCTTGAACTCTCTGCACTATAAATAGGTTATACACTATAAATAGTCTGCTATGACACAAGTTAGGAAACCCTCACACCCTTGGCTTAGTAGCTTTGCTGCCTGAAATGCAGAGATGTACCTGAATCCTCCGTCTACTGGCTGGCAGTGGACTTCAAAGGGAGGCAGTCCCGATATGGAAAAGATAATCTTCTTCCCAAAACAGTCCACTAAGGCATAATAAGCAGCTGGCCAGTTCATTCCTAGGATTATGCCCAAGCCCTCTACCAGGGTCACGATCAGGTCAACTAGAAGACCATGTCCCCTTATAGCGACCTCACAACCTGTGAAGACCTCCTAGGAGAAAAATAATTGTCCACCTAGGCCTCTAATCAGGAATGGATCCTCTAACAATATGTTGGTCAGCCCCAACTAACGACAAAACTCGAGTCAAAAGGTTGCGTGGCACCCAAAATCAGAAAGCACGTAAACTAATATGCTGGAAACTGTAAACATACCTGCCATCATAGAACCCGTCGCTATGGCATCTCTATGAGTTAGGGCGTTGACATGCCCCTCAGCCTCAGGTGCGGAAGAGACAGCTATGCTCATGGCCAGGCGAGTAGCAGCCGACTGGTATCCTCCTTGTGACTGTTGTTTTCCCCCTCGGGTCGGGTAATCGTGGCAGCCAGATTGGTCTCTAGTACTCGGTGCTGGGAGCATCTGGTTTGCTCTAGCCCTAGATGGGAAGTCCCTCCTCATGTGACCCGACTGGCCACACTGATAGCAGAGAGGGCAACGACTCCCTCCCCCTATCCGTCCCTGGGAGTACTCCAGCTGATAGGGCCTCTTCTGACCTCCTCTAGCTTGCCTAACATTACAGCAGCTCCTTTGTCTCACGGGAGGCTCCCCCCCCCGCATCCTCTGAAGAGACATGAGGAGAGATGAGAGACTCATCATGATCTCTAATTAGCCCTAATTAACTAGTCTTCCTAGTTAATTAGCTAAGGTTATGAATATATAAGAGTTAATTATAAAATAAGGGATATTTAGTAAAGGACCTTAAAATAAGTTAAAAATGATATTTTATCATTCAATTAATATTATTAACAATCTAATCAATAATTGGACTCGAGATCTTATTAATCATTTCCTTAATTAATAAGTTAAGTAATTTAAACATAATATATACCTACGTATATAATAACTTAAGTAATTTTATTTAATCTAATAAATTAACCTAAAAAGGTCAAAAATGTAAATTCAAGGTCTAAACGTAATAGTTACCTTATTTATTAACATATATAAAAAGTTGAAAAAGATCTAAGTTAAAATAAACCTTTAAAACCTAAGTTTACATTTTGGTCCTTAAAATTTATTGCAATAGGGTCCTTAATCTTCATAAACGTCCTTAAGTTTCATTGCACTTAGGTCCCTTTCGCCTTCTTCTTCTTCTTCTTCAACCGATTGAATGACTGACGACGGAGAGTGACTCCACCGCGCGATCACCCCCCTACTGACATCATCCTTCCTTCTCCAAGCTCTTGGAGCTTGCGCTCACCACTTCATCTTCATCTATCGGTCTGGATTACTCCGAAATCCTAATTTCTGGTGGGAGTTAACCTCACTGTCATCAGAGACGATGCCGGAGGTTAAGCTCTCCAAGCTTCTTCTTCGTCCAGACTCTGCCGTCCTCTTCGTCGCCATTCACTATAAATACCCCCTCACCCCTTCAATTTCTCTCAAGTTGGCTCCCTTCCCTCTTCTTTACTGTAGCCGACTTCGATAGGCTATTCTCTCCGCAACTCCGACAACTCCCCATTTCATCTTCTGACTTCCTCCATCCATCCTGATCAGCTGAGGAGCTTCGCTGAGGTCAGCCACGTCTCTGGACAAAGGTGCCAACCAAGGAGTGCCTCTGCTTCACCTCACATCCGCCGCCGGAGATTCTTCTTAAACCATCTGATTTCGTCTTCCGCTATGAGCCTTTGGCGGAATCCCATTGACCCCTTCGTCCAGGTAACAGTAGATAAGAGTAGGAGTAGGATAGCTTAGCTAGTTAGATAGTTAATTAGATTAGAGTTAATTGCATATTTTAAACTTCATCTCCTTTGATTCCGGCGAGCTCCTTGAGCTCGCCTGAGCCTTAATTTTGTCTTTTTAAGCCACTGATCACCTTCCTTTAACCCTCAGAATCATTTCTAATCCATTAAAACATTAAATTGATCACTGTTTCGTCGAATTCATCTTCACCTTCACAGCTACTGTCGTTGTCCATGGCGGCAATAACTAAGCTTAGATTCACATTCACAGGGTTCTTCATCACTTACTCATCATCTACGGACCCTAATCCACACATTAATTTGTATAAATACCACATATAATTTAAACGTCCAAATCTAATTAAGCTCCTGAGCTTGCTGTCAATGGCGGCTCAGGAGTAGTTAAAACTTTAAATTATCTATATATTTATGATCGCAATTACTTTTTGACTTGTCTCAACCACTCTTCTGAGTGGGAGAACAAGTCCTATGCTTCAATCCATTAAAAATCCATCTGAACCGAATTCACTGCTAATTCTGAATTCTAATGAACAATTAAGGAATTTAATGAGTTCCTGAGGTTCCTTGCAACCTCAGGACCTTTTTCAAATCAAAAACTAAACACATTTTTCTCTTTTTCTGGACTCACCGAAGCTCCGGTGAGTCAAAACTAGTTCTTCGGCCTATAGAACTTGGTGATAAGCTCCAGATTGATGAATTGAGGTTTACTGATCATGTTGAGATTATTTCTTTGAGATGTTGATGACTGGAGCTTGAGTTAGACATTCATATTCTCCAAAGTCTGATAGAAGTTTAAAAGAGGCATTTGATGGATCTAAAAGCTTCAGTGCAATGCACTGAAGTTAATTATGCCTTCAATTTTATGTAACAAACCCCTGATTACTCTAACGAACAGATCACATTTTAAGTTTAGGCGATGAGCCTAAAACCCTAGATTCTTAGGTTCAAACATCTATCTGGGGGGTTGTGCAAGTTTCTGAGGATGAAAGGATTCTATTTTAGGCTTTGATTTCTTGAGGAAAGGCATAGAACAGAAAGTCAAATTTTAAAGCCTTATAGTCAAACCCGAACTTGAGACCTTGATTCTGAGATCAATTTGATGATTAGATGAGTCTGAATTGTTTCTAAGATTCAGTTGAATAATTTTAGAGTGATTTAGTTGAGCTCAGATCTGTTTATTTGATGGAATTAACCAACTGCCTGTTTGGGTTATTTTCAAACCCAAACTGATAGCAGTGCCTTTTTGATGAGATTTGAAGTTGAATTCTGCCCAGATGAGCCTGTTATATCCCTTATAGTTTGTTTCAATCGATTAGAAATGTCCTTAACTATCTGTTGCACTATTCTTCATCTAAATTCCCGTCTCTGAAGCTTTTAGAGAAGCTTTGAGCTTCTGTGCTTCACCTGAAGCTCTTGAGAGCTTTAAACCTACACAAATAGCTGTGGAATTCCCTATATAAGCTATTCAGAACATCAACTGAGAGTTAAAGTCCAATCTGTGGACTCAGAACTGATAAACCCATTTTCCAGTCTTAAATGAACATAGACAGAATAGTAGATTCGCCCTTCAAATCGAAGAGGAAATCTTCCCCTTCACATTAAATTGATAGTACAATCCTATAAAGCCACCTTAGAGCTTTCCATCAAGCTTTATCTTGCTTGGTTTGGAGTACTGAGTAGGGAGTAATCGTCATTTGAAGTTGGCACTGGAGGGGGAACTATAGTCCCATACCGGAAGAATCTGAGCGCCCGCCTTAGTATAAAACTAATTGGTGTTATAGGCGATTCAGTCGTCAAGTGCTCGGCTCGAATCTAA
Organism: Thalassia testudinum; assembly: GCA_037157565.1. Lineage (NCBI taxonomy): Eukaryota > Viridiplantae > Streptophyta > Magnoliopsida > Alismatales > Hydrocharitaceae > Thalassia > Thalassia testudinum. The sequence goes on from JAZHRO010000080.1 coordinate 6,436,058, forward strand.
ACCCTGATCATCTGAGCATGAGAGAGTGTGTGTGTGTGGGCGCGTATGTGCCTGCGAGTGTGCGCCTGTGTGGCGTGCGAATGTGTGGCCCTGGGAGGGCGAGGCCTGGGAGACGTGAGCCGGTTTGGCTCGAAACTCTGAACCGAAAATAAACCGAATCATAATCAAACCAGGCGAGGACCTAGTAGGGTCTGGTCCCACCCTGTAAAGGGTGCTACGTATCCCTGAAAGGTCTAAGCCGCAAATCAAAAACCAATTTTTTGTTGAGAAGAAAAAATAAAACCCAGTTCAGTTGATGGTTCAAAAGAAAGGCTAAGTGCTGAAGGAAAATCACTAAGGGAAGAAGGGTAAAGAAAGAAGGCTGAAGGCTAAGGAAGTTAAAGCTTAAGAGAAGGCTAAGGGAAGAAGCGAGGCAGAACAGAAGAGAAGAAAAAGAAAGGAAACTCGAGAGAATAAGAGAGCAATAAAAGAAAAATAGAAAAGATAAAGGATAAATAAAAGGAAAAGAGAGAAAGAAAGAAAGAAAGAAGAAGAAGAAAAGAGAGAGAGAGAGAGGCTGAAGAATAAAAAGAAAAGAATTCATTTTTCTTGATATTTGTTAAATTTCTTTTTGCTTTCAATTGTTGTAATAAGGCATGTTGTAATTAGAAAAACTCTTATTTGCCTTACTTCTTTTGAAATAAAATAGAAAACTAACATGTTTACTTGCTAATAAAGTAGATCATTTGAGTAAATATGTTCTCTTATGGGATTTTGCATGTTACTTCATTTAAATCAAATTTTTGGCAAAATTCATGCTTCCATAGTTAACTTAAATATACCTCCTATGCTTATAGATAAAAATAAAAGATAACTAGTGAATTTAGAATGAATTATACCTCCCAACGAACGACCTGGACTCAACCAATAAAAATTTTCTAAAATATTAGGTTAATTCGACCCTATACTAATTGACACAACTTCGAGTTAACCTAAGTGACTTTTCTCTACTCTTAATTAAGTAAAATTAACTTAATTAACTGAGTTGAGGTAAGGAAACCATCAGACGGTAGAGGCGATAGATGCTAAACCTCCTCCAGTATGATCTCCCGAATTAGCTGGATGAGGTCCTGGGCCTAGATGCCTAGGAGGAGGGGTGGATCAACTGTTGCCTCGAGTCCGACACATCTACCCCCTCGTTAATGCCCATGGCCACGTCCGCGACCTGTTATACAAGTTCCTCGACGAGGCATCTCCTACAAGGAGACAGAAGAGGAACAGGGATTGTCAACGATACCAGGTTACAGAAAGAAATAAGACTCGGAAGCAAAGATCAAGACGATACGTTGTGATGGCTATCCTAGCTACATGTACATGTGTGGTTACTTCCAGACCATTTGGTTCATTTCTCAAAATGACCTTGCTCTGATACCACCTTGTCGCGACCCGCTCTCGGCTCCCTACAAGACCCAAGAACGGCTCGCCTCGATGAACCTGAAGACCCAGTCATCCAACAAGAAATAACCAAATGCATGCTCATTCCACAACCACATGAGTAATGCAACTAAGCAGAAAAATATATAACAGACAGTAAAAGAAATAGAACAGGAAATCACTAAGATATTACATAATACAGCGGAAAGGTACGGTTACCAAACATAGCCATCATAACAGAAACTAGTAGAATTATAACAGAAACAATACGAAACAGTCACTACAGGCTACCAGTACTCACGACTAACAAGTGCTCTGCAATAGAAACAGGAGAAAGACTATGACTGGGCTCGACTGGGCCCAGCGCCCTCAGTAGCCGATGGTGCTGGCTGCTCAGATCCCTGACCTGAACATGGTTACAAATTCCGTGGTCAGCTAATGCTGAGTAGAGTGGTGGTTAAGCCATTTACATGCAATTAAACAAGAAACTAACTACACATGTATGTGTCGGTTATTATTATGATCCATTTCCATTCGTCTTATTTACGTGTTTCTGAGTCGAGATCTCTAATCAGGATCCATAACAGTGCTTAATCTTCTTGTTACCTAAGGGAACGATCTTACTTGCAGTTTTCCCATGATGCAGGATGTGCACATGGCACTCTCCTAGTAGAGAGAGTCCTCCGTGGTAGTCCTACACCTTGTCTACCACCTCAAGGTCATGGTTGCGACATAGCGATGACTACGACATATGTGATAAGCGCACGGGTAGCTGCCCCGCACTGGCACGCGGTCAATCGTTTCCACTAGCGGGTACGCCCAAACGTACAGCATGGAACAGCACAGGACCTTGCCCTCTCAGAACAGGGGTCTCACCCCTCAGAACAGAACAGGGGTTTCACCCCTCCATAGTCCATGTACCCTTGTCCAACTATCCCGGTTCGCCCAGTGGGCCTAACAAAGAGTCGGTGTAGGGTGGCTAGTCCTAACCCCGGGTCCAATGGGACGGTTAACTCCCTCCCTGCACTAAGTAGCTCACCCTAGTACCAAGTATGCGAAGGCCAAACAAGAGTCGGTGTAGAGTCACTAGTCTTAACCCTAGGTCTCAACCCAAGGGAGCGGCTAGCTCCCCTCTACACTAAAGGGACAGTCACTCTCCTCGGTATAACGTACACGAGGGCCAGCTCACTTCCCATTACCAAGTTCGAACAGCCACTCGTAGGCAACATGTTCCATGACCCGTCTAATTTTCCATATTACTGTATTCTTGATTTTCTTCTAAATTCCCCATAAGGTTCGTACATAGACTTTCTCATTGCCACATCTGATTCAATAAATGCATAACAGGAAACTCACGATTTCACAATCACATCCATCAATTATTCAATACATAGCATGTGTTTCTGTTCATGTCATGGTTCACTATAAGCAGCTCATGATTTACTACTTTCAAAAAATAACAATTTAATCATTCATTAAATGTGCATTCATTTCTTTCAGCCCTAGGGTTCTTTCCACATCCTAGGGTTCAATCAAATATTTCTAAAGTAGCATACAATTATCTCTTTCATCCCTAGAGTTCATTTCACAACCTAAGGTTCGACTAATTCTAAAGCATGCAATTTAATTATTAAACCTGAGATTAATGAGAGAACCACTCTACCCGGATAACCGAGAGATGTGGGGGCATAGTCGATGGAGCTTGCAACCCCCGCAAGTCCCGTGCACACCACAAACTAATGACATATCACATTGACCTATATGTCAAAATGAGCTCAAAGTTGTATAGACATTATTATATCATTACGTAGGGAAACTCGTATAGAAACCAACGATATCTCATTTGCGGAAAATCGACTCCGTTTAGGCCCTGAACGAGCCCAAAAACACAATCCTGATCAAAATCAAACATCTGGGAAGAGTCCCAGATGTCTTAAACGAACTCAGGACCTCACTCAAGGTGCCTCTTTCGAACGTCTGGAACTCTGTGCAGACGTCTAAGGGTGCCTTCAAACGTCTGGCGACACTCCCGAATGTCTAAAACTGCCTCAGTCCTCGCACCGGTGCGCTTCCCCAACCTCTGACATACATACGCACAGTCAAAACTCGGTAGGGAAAAAATAATTGAAAATTATGTGCTATCAGATGTCTGGGATTACCTTTGGACATCCGATCAGACGTTTGGCGGTCCCTTCAGACATCTGATTCTGTAGAAAAATGATTCCGCAGAACCGTTTGCGAGCTCCTCCTCGCTGCAGAAACTGCAGCAACTGCAGTACCTCCTCGTCTCTCCTCACAGCATCCCACCCTCCGGCCTCATCCTCCCAAGCCCTACTTTTCCCCACTCTCCCTCTCCCTCTCCTTCACCTCTGAGCTGCGGTGGTGGCAAGCAAATGGAGGAGGGGGGTTTTTACGGGTGTGGGAGGCATGGGGAGAGGATGGTGTGGAGTAAGGTCGAGTATGAGGTATGGGGGGTGTGGTGGTGGGGAAATTGTGGGGATGCCCTGCAATTTTCCTCTCCCCCTCACAAACCCCAAAACAAAAACCTAAGGGATTTAAAATTGCACAAAAACCTCTATGAATTCTGGAAATGCCAAACAACCCAAGGAAAGGGTCATTTCAAGATCTAAAGACAAACATTTTCCAAAAAGATTCATATAAGTTTCAAAACATTAAAATTCAATTCAAATTCACGATCAAACCTATTACAATCTCATCCAAAATTCAAGCAACAGATACTACTACTGTTCCATGCAAAACCAACTCATATTTCTTTTGAAAGCTCAAAACACTCAATGAAAATAATTCACACAGGTTGCCTAATCATAGAAATCCCTTTTAACACTCCATTCCAAATGTCATAAACCCAGTCGATCTGTCATGCATCAAGATCAACCTAGAGTCTGAGAAACAAAGCTCAGATCTCTAGATTTCACTTAAATCACTTTAAGGCCAATCTTAAATGCCGCACACATTCTCTGAGAAGTTTGAAACTTGTCTGAAATCATATCAAAGGATAAGGAACCCTAGAATCTCTAATTGATCTCCATTGCTATGCAATAGACAACATGCAGGTGAGAGATCAAATTAATCATTCAAACCAATTGGAATCAAGTATCAGACCTTCATTAAAGTCTCTTGAATCTCATTCATACTCCTATTCGCTGATTAAAACAATTTAAATTAGAAGTACATTGTTGCCCACCTGGGCGCTTAATCTGTGATCGCTAAGGTGATATAATCACTTGAACATCCTATACACCATTGATTGGTGTTCAAGATGTTTGGGTGACACTTAGAAACTAATAGGTCATCGCAATAACCTCCAATCCATGTATTGGATTTTCCTCAACTACGACTACCAGGCAATGAAAAGAAAAATCACCACTCAACATCGAATTTGGGCACGAAGAATCCACTCAATAAAAAACTCAATCAAACTAGTTCAAATTCTTCGCAATCCATCTAATTACACAAATATCAGCTTGATTTAATCAATTAAAATCGATTGAAACCAAATTTCTTATAAAATTCTTCAATCAAAATCGAAAATCAAATCAAACTTAATCGATCAAATCAGCTCAATTCACATCAAGGAGGGTTCATTATGATTGTGTGAGGTGTATGAGAGAACCGTCAGATGGATCTAGCATGTGAGGAGGTCTGATAGCTACTGAGCTTCAAGTCTCCTCAATACTCTGATGGGTGGAGTGATCAAATGACTAAAACATCGAGGAAATAAGAAGGTGATCATGAGGTGTAGAAGGAGTATGGATCAATGTGTTGGCGTGAATTCATCCTCTCTGATCTAGATTGATTAGAGAGGGTAGATTGTCGAAGAATTACAACTACATTAATCTACTCCTAATCTAAGACAATAAAACCATGAATTACTATCTAAACTAAACTACTCTAATCTAGGAAAGCATTAAATCTAACTAGGAAAGCTGTAAATCTAATTTAACAGAAGATGAGACCTATAGGATCCACAACGGGTAGCTACGGTGATGAATGGAGGAAAGGGGACTCTAGTGACAAAGAGCTCTCTAGTAAAGCTCTAGATTGCCCTCAGGTGTGACGGAATCCTTAGCAGCAAGGATCGAAGGTAGGAACGGGTGTTGCGCCCCTATCGCAAGCAGCGGAAGAGTAGGGGAAGGGAACTGGACTGGGACGAAATGATCGAGCCCAAGAGGTGTAGGGGGGAGCCGATCCCTATCATGGGTCACAATGGAGGTCTATATATAGACAGAGTGAGCTCAGGGCTACTAGGTAGTGTAGGTATCGTCGTTGGTGATCTACGGCTGTTGTGTGATCTACAGGGCGCGTGATGCATTACTTTGAATCCTAATCGTAGGGTAAGATCTTTATGAGTGTACGAGGCTTGGTGCACTGACAATAGTCAATAGGTAGAAGATCCATCGTTGATCAAGTGGAAGAAGAACAGACGGTTGTGGACTGTTGTGTTCATCGTTGAGAAGCAACTGAGGGAGATGAATAGCATCAGGTCCATTGGTGCAATTGCATCAAAGGCCCAAAGTTGAAATAGTAGAATTAGGTTCAAACCCATAAGAGACAGAACTCCATTCAATCAGGTCCCTAATGGTTTTCAAACAGATCCCTGTGGTCTTCAATTAAGTCCCTGGCTATTTTTGGGTGAAGAGAATGTAGCGGCTTTATATGTATGCAAAGGACCTAAATGTAAATCCTTAATTCTAAGGTTCTAATGACGTCAAAACTTCATGAAACTTTTATGGCATATAAATTGAACATATTAAAAAATATTCCAACCCTTACTTTGTGATTTTGTGCATAATTTATGTTCAATTTGGCATTTAATACATCCATTTACATATTTAGTACAAAATCTCTTAAAAGTGACCTAATTATGCATTTTTAACACAATTTTGGTGTTTTAGGTCATTTTCCTTAATTCTCACACATAACCCAGCCATTTCTATTGTTAATTTGATAGTGTTTAACCTAGTTTCTAGTCTAACTTGAGTATTTTAGCTATAATGAGTCATGCCTCATCAGATCCTAAGAAATCAAACTTAAGGCTAAAGGTCTAAAGCTAAAAAGAAACAAAAAGATTTAGCTTACTTGAGCCTAGATATTCGTCCTTGACATTGTAAGCTAAATGGAATAAAGGTCTTAACTGATTCTCTAAAATTTGGTTGACAATAAGTGTCCAAGCCTAACTACGAAACCTAAGTTGAAAACATTTCATTAATTGTAAATATTTCTTTTTCTAAGAGACTAGCAAAAGATAGGCACAGAATTGTGATAATAATATATTTTATAACGCTAATATGCTCAATTTTGGGTTAGTTCCTAAGGATAAACTTACATTTAAGCTATAAATAGAGTTACTCATGCATACATGCATTATTAAAGTTTATACATATTTTAGTGTCTAATTGTTGTTTTTGTGAATATTGTAGGTATTAGGAGTTTGAGAATAATTTGAAAGACTAGAGGATTCATTTTTGGAGATGAATAACCTTAATAGAAGCGCAAATATTAAAGAATAAAAGAAGAACTAGACAAGGTAGCAAAGAAATAACAAGACAAGGAAGAAGAAGGGAAGACAGGGACAAATGGCTTCTTCCTACACCCTCTTATCGTCCACCATTTAGACAATTTTCTCTACCAAAAACCTTGTCCTAAGCTAGTTATCACAAAAATCGTCTACATGTTAAAAATGGGATTTTAATTATGTTGTTGTAGTATAGTCGTAATGCAAACAGATGTCGTGTCATTTTATTTATTTACATAATTTTTACTGATTTATTTCAGGTTGTTCACTAAGAGGTACCTATTGATATACATCACTCTATGTTTCAAAAATACTCTTTTATTCCAAAAATATCAATCCAATTTATAAAATGAATCAATGAATCAAAGAATGAATGAATGAGTTAATTATGTACAAAATGAATCAATTAATGCTAACTACAATACCTTAAACATATTTACAATCAAACAGGCATAAAAATCTACTTATTGAGTTAATGGAGGGAGGGAACCGACCGGGAAGGGGGGCATGGGGGGTTTTCCCCCCAGATTCCTTATTGCAGCGGGGAGCCCTATTGCAGCTAGGAGTCTTATTGCAGCTAGGAGCCTTATTGGAGCGGGGAGCTTATCTTATATGGAGCTAAGCAGAGGGGAGCTTAGATGCAGCTAAGAAGTTAAAGGAGTGAGTGATACCCTAGTCGGGTAGCACGAGCGAGCCGAGTCTGAGTTAGGAGTTAATAGACATACCTAAGGGTAATGAGTGATACCCTGGCTGGGTAGCACGAGTGAACCGCTCTAGTATATCCTTGAAAACCCGACCTCCCAATAGGGAGGGAGGACCGACCGTTAGGGAGGAAAGAAAAGAAAAAGATATCCTTTAATTTAAATAAAACTTGAGTTAAGGGAAGGAGTGAGTGCTGCCCTAGTCGGGGAGCACGAGCGAGTAGGGGAGGGGGAGTGATGGAGCTAATAAGTCCTAAGCCCTCAGACCTAAGATAAGAGGGGAATGAGTTATCCCATGGCCAGGGATAACGAGTGAGCCGGGAAAGAATAGCATGCTGGAGCATGCGTCAATAGGAGGGTGAGGGTCACAGGGAGAGGCAAAAATACCTATTAATACATACTATACTAAATATACTAACATATACTAATAACTTTAGTAACATATACTATATATACAGTGACATATATAAGTGTTACTATAGCCTTATAAAACATATATACAAAATATAAGGCAAAAGAATTATATTTACTAACATATATATACACCTACAGTGACAGATAAAAATGTCACTAAAGCCTTAGAAAAACTTATATATACACTTAAGGCTTATACTACTCTACTTATCTTTACTTTACTTATGCTATACATACGTATATACCCTACATATATACATTATTTACATCTATACTCTATACATATATGTATTATTATACATACATACATACATATATATATATATATACGGTATACTTTACACCCAACTCAACACACACACTTAGCTTACACACAACACTTAACTCCCACACTTAGCAGCTAAGGCTTTCAACACTTAGCCAAATTTTGGCTTTTCACTTTCTAAGGCCTTTTAGCTTTCACTTAACAAAAAATTGGGTTTTTTTATAAGCAAACTGGTTCGGTTCGTAGGATACACAGCACCCTCTCAGGTGGGACCAGACCACTACTATGAACCGACCCTATTTCTTAATTAGGTGGTTATAGTGCATTCTCTCGACCCATATTTGGTTCAACTAAATCAGACATGAACCACCAAACTGGGTTCCCAGCCCACATATGCTCACAATGTATGCTAAATCATGCTCAGAGAGGGGACAAGGGGGTAATGGTAGCACCGAGCGCTGATGACTGAAGAGTCGCCAGACCGAATTCCTTTTAAGTGGCTATAGGGCTTCTTCATCCTACTATGTGGGACAAAGCAAAGTGCTTGATCTGGCACGCAACTGCATGCGCTTAGTCCAAGTTTAGGCCTCGATTTGAGTGCCTAAATTAAATCCAATTTTAAAATAAATTATATATCTGGAAAGCCCTTATATATGGCTACTCAATTTTACAGTTAATTTATAAAAATAATTTATTTAATTATATATATATAAATTACTTAAAGTTAGTGATTTATACACGTGAATTTAAGGTTTAATTACTTAATTAATGTACAAATTAATAATTTAATGATTCAATTGACTTAATAAATAGTTAATTTATATAAAAAGGTATTTATTAACCATTTTTAATTTATTTTAGAACATTTACTTTAATTTATATGCATTTATTTACACGCTTTTACTAGATATAGATGTAATTTAGTTATAAATAATATTATACAGTATAAATATATTACAAATAGGTTGAAAATATTTAAAATTAATATATTTAAGTGTATAATATAAATTACTTCAGTAATAATTTAATTTGCTAATTTATTTTATTTTAACTTAATAATTTACTTAATTAACTTAATAATCTAATTAACTACAATAAATACATAAATAAATCAATGCACAGGTATCATGCAGTATATAATACTTATTTAAATATGTATGCACAGTAATAAATATGATTGTCTATGTTTACTTATTTATTTATAATTACCCTAGTATATATACATATAATTTACTATAAATAAATAATTAATTATATAGTTAATATATATAGTATAACTCAATACGAATACTTAAATAATTATAATACATGTGTACATTAATTATGTACAACATAGATATATAAGTTATTATTTACATTTAACTTATCTTTAAACAGTATATACAGGCTTAAATACAATATACATGGTATTTTATGAAATTTTTGGATTTTTCATATTTTTATGATCTTTTTATGTTTTATAGAGGTAGGAGAAGAGAGAGAGAGGATGAGATGAGAGAGAGAGGAATTTTTTTTACATTTTTTATTTGGTTTCTTTTATTAAGTTTCAAAGTAAATTGAATCGTCGGCTGATATATTCTACCAAGTTGGGGCTTAGGAATACTTTGTAACTTTGTAAAAATTTAAACAAATATCTGATCTTACTCAAGATAAGTTTATTTTATTTTTTTACAATTTTTTTATGATTTTTATGTTATTTCAAATCTCACTAAAATTAGGCCTAAATGAGTGTGAAAGTGGAACCTAATGCCTTAAAACTCAACTCTAAGTGCTAGAACAGGCATGTCAGCATTCAAAAACACTTAGCATATCACATGAAAGAAATTTGATCCATTAATCATGAATTTAATATCAAATTTTATTTAATCTCCATATTGGACAGTTAGATACATTCAAATATAACTGACAAAGAATTTAAAAACATACATTGCAAGCATTTTACATCAAATTAAAGTCCATTCTTACACATGGATGCCTATAGACAATATTCTAACAATATGTAACACATCAGCTCCTTTAATCCTCAAAATCCACTTCAGAACCACTTGAATTCCACTATTCAAACCTTGCTATTGCTGTTCAGCAGTTGCCACTTGATGTGCATACATCTAAATAGCCAAAAATGTCTATTAATGCATGTTCTTAGTGTCATATTAGCATCATGTATTATAAATATTGCATAACATGCATAATCATGCATTTAGGTCAAATTGTATAGATTATATAGTAGTTGTCTCCTTTTATTGTCAGGAATAGGGTGATTTTTAATCAGGGCTTCAGACAAAAGATTCAACCATACGGATCTGATCAGGGCGACGATGGGATTTCAACAACTCCAAGATCACCCTGATCGGACATCCATTGCATCAGATATAGTCCGAGGAAGCCCAGAGATCAAGGGCCAAGATGGTGTCAATCTGCACTTCAGATGACAAATCCGACCACACAGATGGGTTCAGATCGATGATCGTAGCCTAACAGCGTGAAAATAGATTCAATTCGACATCCGTGGCACCTTCTTAATGCCATAGAAGATGGACAGCCATGATGGCACCACGTGGCGCCATCACAGTCGCCACATGGCACCATCACAGCTGCCCAAATCGGCCGCAGCATCGCTTCTCATCCTCTGAAGGCGCGGGCGAGGTGAGATCTAGGTCATTGGATCTTGATCCAATGGCCACGGGCGCACGCACTTAAAACGTAAGTGCGACAAAGAATCGGCGCTAACGCAGCAGTTGAGCACCCTTGCGCAAGCGCGAGGCACGGGTTTGACTCACAATCAGACGAGCACGTGCGTTTTATCTCGACCACGCGATCAGCTGTGGACGACCCAAATTGCCGAATCAAGCGCACGCACGAACAAACGCACCACCTCACGTCCCATCGCACGCGCAGCTGAAGCGGGCGAGGAGCGATCTGAGTAGTCCGATCTCGCGATCAGTCGGCTGAGATTGCTTATACGTGTGCTTACCATTAAGGCGTGAGAGAGCAGGAGGCGCATGCGGCGTGCACACGTCGCCCACGATCAGGCCTTTAGTAACGGATAAATCCATCACTAAAGACCTGATTTTAATTCTTTTGAATATGGAATGACCAAATTGCCCCCAATCCTTGCAACTATAAAAGAAGACCCCTACCCTACGAAATTCACATCCCTTCCTTCACCTCTCTCCCTCTCCAAATCTCAAGAGAAGCTTGTCCCACACCCGAGATGCTACTCTAGAGCCAAATCCAAGTTTTCTCTCCCTCGTTCCAGAAGTGGATCCTGCAATGACGACGATGTGTTGCCTCGTTCTCGCTTCTTCCTGCTTCGTCCTCCTTCTTCCTGCTCCATCCTCCGTCTTCCAAGCATCGCTCCGTCCAGCTCATCCTCCAAGCATTCGTCGAAGAGGATAACATCCCTCTCCCTTCTTTTTAATCGCTTTCTAGAATAGAATTTTCCACTTTCTAATTGTAATCATTTCCTGCTTTCTAGTTGTAACAATAGTATTATTATATCAAGTGATTGTTCTTTCTCTCTCTCTATCTCTCTCTCTTATTGTTTATATCAATCCTATTGCAATTATCTCATTGTCAAACAAAAATACAAAAAAATATAATCGCGGATTTAAGATCGACGTAGCCTCCCTATGTTTGACCCGGAATTTCTTTTCAAATTTCAGTTAAATTTATCTGTTGACGGATTACTTCGCAAATCGAACTACAACGACGGGTTTTCAAAATCCAATTCCGATCGCGTAGTTTTCCGCTCTCAACATTTTGGTGTCGTTGCCGGGGAGGCAACGATTTTCGATTTTTCTTTCTGCATTTCGTGCACTTTATTATTTTCTAACTTGCTTTATTTCTCGTCTATTATTTTACAGGTATCTTAACAGGGAATCTTTAAGTGGTAGATCGGAGTAAAGTGCAGTTGAAGACAACTGTAAGTGCTCCCCATTCTTCCCCCTCCATAGATTTCATTTCACAACATTAATTCAAACCCCAATTAACCAAAGTGTTAGCATAAATCTTAGAATTAGTTTGGTTGCTTGAATTTCCACTCACATTCATCTCACCCTCATATAAAAAAAATCAACAAAAAGATATTTCTTGTGGGGTAAATCAATACACACACTACATACACCCACATTCAAGGCATATAACCTAATTGATTTTTATCTACTCAACTAGATTTTGATCTATGGAACCAGTACATGCAAATCAATATATAAAAGAGTAGAAATCAGTCTAGGTCAATCATTTTGTGTTAACTTAGTGGTGCAATTTTGGCCAATTGTTTGAGTTGTTTGGGCTGCACCACTTAACCTACAATCAACTCACCAAGTAGCTTCCCCTTAGGGTTTTCAATTTAGGTCAATACCAAGCACTCCACTTTACTTTTTGATTTCAAAAGGAAAAAGATCTTCACCCATGCTTGAAAATCTGGTTTGCCTCGAAACTTGATTAAATTAACCTAATTCCAAACCCTAAAAGCTACTTAAGCAAGATTTAAACCTTAAAATCTACTCATCAAAAATAATCTTGCTTGAAAACCCCAATTGTGCATGCACTCACACATACTCAATTGATCATTAAGGGCACAACCCATCTTAAGGGCCCATCACATTCCATAAACACTACAATCCTAGGCCTAAATAAAACCAAGTAGACATTGGCCTTAAGGATTGATTTGCTCTTTAGGACCCAGTCAGAGATTATTTACGATTAACCTGCTTGTACTAATCAATCTGATGTCTGGCTAGGGGAGTAGCGTCAAACGACCACAACTGGGGGATACACTAAGAACCGAAGGCGCAAGCTGAAGGAAGAACATTCTCCCCAATCCCTCCTTTTAACTGGTTGGATTGATTAGACGCAAGTAGAGTAAATCATTTATAATCTTAAGATAAATTCTGAGAGTCTGTAAATCCTTAGGCTACCCCACTTAAGAACAGGCTTGTTTTGTTGTGCTGTAGGGTTCTTATCCCTAGTCCTTCCAACCTTTTCCAAATTTATGCTGGGAAGGAGGTCATTGAATCCCCGATTGGAAGGACCACTAGAATATCCTAGGAGGCGTAGATTGGATTTTAGCCAAATTGATCCCATGGTCGATCAACAACATCCTCTGCCTCATAATCCACAGGAGGTTTTTCAAAGGTAGCTGGAACAAATGCAGAGAATACAAGAATGTTTCTAGAGAATGCAAGGAACTTAGCCCTTGAAGGATTTTTATGATCCTTCAAATTACGGGGAATGTCCCGGCATCCAGATTCCTGCCAGAGACGTAGAAATCAAGCCCCAGGTATTAAGCCTGATCAAACACTTTCATGGGCTTAGCTCTGAAGACTCGTTTCAGCACTTGGAGGACTTGACCACTTTGGTCCAGACCACCAGGGCATGAAACGTGAATGAAGAGTAGATGATCATGAGGCTCTTTCCTCACTCTCTTAGAGATAAAGCCGCTCATTGGTATAGGACCATAGGAAGGCCGATTGCAACATGGAATGATCTAAAATCAACTTTCCTGAAGAAATTCCTCCCTATCGGACATACCAATGCTCTGAGACGGGTGATTACTACCTTCACCCAACGGCCAGGGGAGCAGTTTCATGTTGCCTGGGAGCGATTCTAGGACTTATTGCGGAGGTGTCCACACCACAAGGTGCCAAAATGGCAACTCGTGCAGATCTTCTACCATGAGTTGACTGAGAAACTCAAAAATCACGTGGATGCTTCTTGCGGAGGCAATTTCCTCAACAAAGATGCAAATAGCGCGCACGGTTTGTTTGAGGAGATGAGTGAAAATTCAATCAATCATGCCTCCATGAATACTTTTAACCGATCCCAACAACCCAGATTGTATGTTAATGAAGTCCACAACCCTCATTCATTCAACATGGAATTGATTTGCAATAAACTAGATAAGGTGGACTTGGTTACTAAAAGGATGGAGGAGTGGATGGTTAGAAACTAATGACCAATTCTCGATCCACTCAATCCCAGAATTCGGGATTCCATTCGGCACAAGCTCCATCTAGACGGGAGTTCGTGAATCAACTTGATGCGGCTCAACCTATGAGTTAGCATTATTCGGAACCCCACAGGTTCCAAACTGAGGCCTTTGATCCCACTTTCTCTATTCCTTCCCTTTCTTTCCCTCCATCCTCACCGTATGAGGATGTTTATGCTGTACAAGAGAACGTTAGGTCCAACCCTTACTCCAATGCTTACAATCTGGGTTGGAGGAACCACCCTAACTTCTCCTGGAAAAACCCAGGGCAACAGACCCAATTCCGACCCAGCAACAATGCTTTGCAAAGACCAACGGGTCAGGGTCTTGTTTACACTCAGCTGCCCCCGAATCAGGTCAATCAGCCAACTTGGAATGCCCGTCAACTCGTAGGGTAGGCTGATTTGAATCGACAGATGGGAGAAATGCAAGGATCTATGCTCCAGCTTATGCAGCAAATGAAAACTTCACTGGACAACTTGCAAACCACGTTCATTGCTAATTCTCATCAATTCGGATCTCTACCATCTCAACCCGTACCCAACCCACGTAATATCCAGAATCCGAGCAATCAAGCTCAAGGGTACGGGAATTAGAGGGACCCGCATGCTCATGCTCAGGTGGTTGAGCAAGGTCCTTCCTCTTCTGCTTATTCTTCAAATCAAAGGTATCTGGCTAATGAAGCCCCTCCAATCTTTCCTAACCCTCTCCAAGACCCAAACCCGTACACATCTTCTAATTCTGTTACCTCGAGGAGTGGAAAACAAACTTAGGATCCACAACCACACTATTCTGATCTATCAAATCCTGGAGAGCCTAGGGAGAAAGGAGAACTCTGAAGAAGAAATCAAAGCTCAGGAACCTGATCCCAAAGATCTAACTCATGTTCCTTTTCCTGAGGCCTTGACTAAACCTAGGAAGAAGAAGCATGTTGATAGTAACGAGGAGCTTTTGAATATATTCAAGAATGTCGAGATCAATATCCCACTCCTCGACGCTATCAAACACATACCAGCTTACGCTAAATTTTTAAAGGATATATGCATACAGAAGCATAAGTTGAGGGAATCTGTTCCGAGAAAGGTGGTACTCTCCGAGCAGGCTAGTTCTGTTATCCTGCATCACCTTCCTCAAAAAAAGAGAGATCCAGGTGCTCCTTTGATTTCTTGTGTCATCAGACATTACACTTTTGATAGAGCACTTCTAGATCTAGGCGAATCTATTAACCTAATTCTAACTTCGCTTTACGAGAAGTTCAGATTAGGTGAACTTCGACCGACTTCAGTAACGCTGCAATTAGCGGACCGTTCGGTCACAAATCCCCGAGGCATTATTGAAGATGTTATTGTCAAGGTTAATGATTTCTATTTCCTTATAGATTTCTTTGTCCTTGACATGGATGTACCTGAGAATTTAAGGAACATGCCCATCATTCTAGGGCATCCATTCCTGGCTACCGCTAAGGCCAATATCAACTGTGAGAGCGATAGCATGGAAATCGCCTTTGGGGATCAGAAATTGAAATTGGATATTTTTAAGGTGATTAACAAATTCGAGAATTGTGGATTTATAAAGGAACTTGAGGACGACAACTTGAACATTGAAACTTGTATGGCGGTTTCTGCAATCGAAAGTTCCTCCTATTGTGATGGATCTAACTCGCAACCCTCTATGGAAAACCCGCCACATTCTGAAGAGGTTATTGATTATATTCACTTTCAACCTCTTCCTCTTAATGAATCTTCTTTAGCATCATCTTTACCCTCAATCCAAAACCCGCCCCAGCTCGAACTGAAACCATTGCCTGAAAATTTGAAATATCAGTTTTTGGGACCTCAAAAGATGCTCCCTGTGATTATTAGTGCCAGAACTAAGGAGCAGAAGATTAAATTGATTAAGGTCCTAAAGGAACACAAGGAGGCAATTGGTTGGACCATTCATGACCTTAGGGGGATCGAGCCATCTTACTACAATCATAGAATATTCTTGAAAGATGGATCCCGCCCTTCTCGCCAAATGCAGAGGAGATTAAACCCTAATAGGCAAGAAGTGGTCAAGAAGGAAATTATCAAGTGGCTAGACGCAGGAATCATTTATCCGATCTCTGATAATCCTTGGGTAAGTCTCATGCAAATTGTTCCCAAGAAAGGCAGGATTACCGTTGTGACTAACGAGAAAGGAGAATCTGTCACAACTCATTCAGCTTCCTCTTGGAGGGTTTGTATTGATTACAGGAAGCTGAACACAGCCACGAAAAAGATCATTTCCCTTTGCCCTTTATCGATCAAATCCTTGAAAGACTAGACGGGCAAAAGTACTTCTGTTTCCTAAACGGTTACTCGGGATACAATCAAGTCCCTATCCATCCCAAGGATCAGGAAAAATGACTTTCACCTATTCCTACGAAACCTTTACTTTCCGTAGGAGGCCGTTCAGCTTATATAATGCACCCGTGACTTTTTAAAGGTGTATGTTAGCCATATTCTCGGACATGGTGGGAGAGTTTATGGAAGTCTTCATGGACGATTTCTCTATTTTCGGAGAATCGTTTGATTCTTGCTTGGCAAATCTTGAAATGATTCTTAAAAGATGCATTAAAATAAGACTGGTCCTTAGCCAGGAAAAGAGTCATTTCATGACACAAGAAGGCATCGTCTTGGGTGATGTAATCTTTGAATGGGGAATCGAAGTTGACAAAGCTAAGGTTGATGCTATCTCTAAACTTCCTCCTCCTACATCTGTCAAACAAATTCAATCATTTCTTGGTCATGTGGGGTTCTATAGGAGGTTCATCAAGGATTCTCTAAGGTTGCTCGCCCTCTGAGCAACCTTCTCTCCAAAGATACGCCGTTTGATTTCAACGAATCATGCCATAGGGCATTTGATTTTTTTAAAACGGCAGTCACTTGTGCTCCGGTGTTGCAACCACCAGTTTGGTCAGCCCCATTTGAGATCATGACCAACACTTCTGATTATGTGGTCGGGGCTATTTTGGGTTAGAAAATTGACAGGAAGCCCTCTGTCATTTACTACGCTAGCAAAACACTAGACGAGTTCCAGAGGAATTACACTGTTATTGAGAAGGAATTACTAGCTGTAGTATTTGCTTTGGAGAAATTCAGGGCTTATCATTTAGGGTCTCATGTCATAATATATACTGACCACTCGGCCTTGAGACATCTCTTGGCCAAAAAGGATGCCAAACCCCAGCTTATTCGATGGATTCTTCTGCTTCAAGAATTCAATCTTGAAATCAAAGATAAATCCATGGCACAGAATGTAGTGGCGGATCATCTTTCGAGACTTTTGAGTGATTCTTCTCGTCCGGATATTCTCATTGCTAATACTTTTCCGAACGAGACTATCCTTGCAGTTTCAGGTGTCCAAACCTCGTGGTTTGCATACATCTTAAATTATTTAGCTGTTAGTCAAATCCCTCAGGATTCGACTAAGCAACAACAAGATAGACTCAAATCTGAGGCCAAATATTACTTTTGGGAGGACCCTGAACTATACCGCATCGACTCTGATCAGATTATTCGCCGATGTGTTCTGGAGAATGAATTCAAAAGTATACTCGAGTTCTGCCATGTATCTGCGTGTGGTGGACATTTCTCCGGGAAAAAGACGGCTGCAAAAAGTTTGCAATCTGGATTCTTTTGGCCGTCTTCATTCAAGGATGCCCAGGAATTCTCGAGGTCGTGTTCCTGATGCCAGGCACTTGGGAGCATAACCAAGAGAGACATGATGCCCTAAACTCGATTCTTCCCGTCGAAATCTTCGACGTTTGGGGCATCGACTTCATGGGACCATTCCTCCCTTCATTTGGACACCAGTACATTCTCGTCGCTGTTGATTACGTGTCCAAGTGGATCGAGGATATTCCCACCATAACCAATGATGACAAGGTAGTCATCGATTTCTTCAAGAGGAACATCTTCAGCCGGTTCGGGATTCCGAGGGCCATCATCAGCGATGGTGGTACTCACTTCACTAATGCCCAATTCTGTAATTTACTGGCAGAATATGGGGTAAATCACAGAATCTCCACACCTTACCATCCCCAAACGAATGGACAAGCCGAGATATCTAATCGGGAGATCAAGAATATTCTTCAGAAAACAGTTAGGCCCAATCGTAAAGATTGGACTCAAAAGCTTGAGAATGCTCTTTGGGCCTATCGTACAGCGTACAAAACGCCTATAGGCATGCCACCATTTCATCTGGTGTATGGAAAGGTGTGCCATTTACCCGTAGAAATTGAACATAGGGCATTTTGGGCATCAAGCAGTGTAATCTGGATTTGAGTTTAGCCGAAAAGACTAGGAAACTCCAACTATCTGAGTTGGAGGAGCTTAGAAACGACACATACGAGAATGTCAAGATCTATAAGGCTCGGACCAAAGCTCCTCATGACCAATTGATATCCCGCAAGAGCTTTGAGCCGAACCAGAAGGTCTGGCTCTTTAATTCTCGACTTAAGCTCTTTCTAAGCAAACTTAGGTCAAAATGGAATGGCCCATTCATCATTAATCAGATATTTCCAAACGGGGCCATTCAGATCTTTGACCCAAAGACGGGTAATTCATTTAAAGTCAATGATCAACATCTAAAGCCTTTTATTGATCGTATTGTTCCAAAACCCATCTTAGACATGGTTGCTCTAATCACATTATGATCACTTTGGCTGGACCTCGCCTAGCTAATGGCATTAAACTCAGCAGTTGTACAGTCTGACTCAGAGCTGACCCGAGCATCATATTCAGATGATATCTTCTACATTCTACCCTTCCTTTCATGTCTTTTATTTTCAATGCGAACATTGCATCAGCTAGGCATTGGGGGGTGGATTCATTTTTGAATCATTTTGTTAGCTCGATGGAATTCTTGTAAACTCTACATGTTTTCTTATATATATATAAAGAATCGATTAGGAAAGAATACTTGGGCATTAGGACTTTTCAATCTTAAAAAATATTACAATAGGATCTGAACACTAAGACCCTTCAGGTCTTTAGGCTTAATCAGCTCGGGTATCCACTAAAATGTGGATTTGTTTATCGATTTCTCGCCATCCTGAATCATATTTCAATTTGATTAAATAAGTTGGGGTGATAAGTACATGACTTATCAACCCACCCTCTGATTTGAGGGAACTTTAAGTCTAAGCATCTACACACTATTCGCACTGACTCATTGTTCGGCAGTTTTAATGGAAATTGGGTAGCTAATGAACCTTCTAAGGTGGTATGGTTGGCAAGTTATCGTGGGTAACAACCCATAGGTAGGTTGTTTAGAGCCCAGCCACTGGACCATTCTTTTCCTGCTATCTTTAGGTAAATCTTAGACCAGGGAAGCCACCTACTTAAAAAAAAAAAAAAGTCCAAAAAGAAAAAAAAAGAAAATAAAAAAAGGAGAAAAAAAAACAATAGCCCACACTTCACCTCACGAATATGGTTGGCAAGTTATTATGGGTAACAGCCCATTGGTAGGTTGTCCAGATCCTAGCTCAAGAAATGTACGTTAAATTCCTAAAACACTTAGGAAGAAGCGGAGAAGTAGAATAAACCGGGGAGATATACACTGGATTCACCGTTGTGTTGACCCCATAAAAATAAAAGTAGGGAGAAAGCTATTGGTTGTATAGATACACCTATAGGTAGAATTCTTTTTAAGGTCACCTAGGGGCATAGAAACCCGAAGTCTGTTCTGATTGCCAATCAACGAGTCTATCACATTCACGAAAAGATGCTTAGAACTTAGGATTCTCATCAAGTCTTAGGTGGGTTGAGTGTCCGTAGAAAGCCACTCTGTAACCCTAAACTCAAAAAATCCAAAAAAATTAGAAAAGAAGAAAAAGGAGAAAAAGAGATCCTTCTCTGAATAAGGCGAGGGCTTGAGGTGGTCTGCATTTTGGCAGATACCCAGGTGCTGTTGTGTCTTTGAAAGTTCAAGTCCTAAGCAAAAAAATTTCTTAATATTGAAAATGACTTTTGCCTGAGTAATTCAATCCAAATTCTTTTATAAATAGCATGTAGTTTGCTAGGGACTAGCAAAAGATAGGCATAGGGGTGTGATGTGCATACATCTAAATAGTCAAAAATGTCCATTAATGCATGTTCTTAGTGTCATATTAGCATCATGCATTATAAATATTGCATAACATGCATAATCATGCATTTAGGCTAAATTGTATAAATTGTATAGTAATTGTCTCCTTTTACGGTCAAGGACATGGTATTTTTAATCAGGGCTTCGGACGGAAGATCCAACCATACAGATCTTATCAGGGCGACGACGGGAGTTCAACGACTCCAAGATCGCCCTAATCGGACATCTGTAACATCAGATATAATATGAGAAAGCCTAGAGATCAAGGGCTAAGATGGTGTCAATCCGCACTTGAGATGACAAATCCGACTGCACGGATTGGTTCAAATCAATGATCGCAGCCTAACAGCTTGAAAATCGGCCCAATCCGATATCCGTGGCACCTTCTACATGTCACAGAAGATGGACGGCCATGATGGCGCCACATGGTGCCATCACAGCCACCCAATTCGGTCGCAGCACCGCTTCTCATCCTTTGAAGGTGCGGGCGAGGTGAGATTTGGGTCGGTGGATCTTGATCCAACGACTACGGGCGCGCGCACTCAAAACGTAAGTGCGACGAAGAACCAGCGTTAGCGCAATGGTCAAGCACCCTTGCATAAGCGCGAGGCGCGGGTTCGACTCACAATCAAACAAGCGTGCGTATTTTATCTCAACCACGCGATCAGCTGCGGATGGCCCAGATTGCCCAATCGGGCGCACGTGCGATCAAACGCACCGCCTCACGCCCCATCACATGCATAGGCGCTTATAACTAAAGCGAGCGAGGAGCAATCTGAGTCGCCTGATCTCGCGATCCAACAGCTGAGATTTCTCGAATGTGCGCTTGGCGTTAAGGCACGGGAGAGAAGGAGGCACGTGCAGCGCGCGCACGTCACCCACAATCAGACCTTTAGCGATAGATAAATTAGTCACTAAAGACTTGATTTTAATGTTTTTGAATATAAAATGACCAAATTGCCCCCAATCCTTGCAACTATAAAAAGAGATCCCTACCCTACGAAATTCTCATCCCTTCATTCACCTCTCTCCCTCTCCAAAGCTCAAGAAAAGCTTGTCCCACACCCGGAATGCTACTCTAGAGCCAAATCCAAGTTTTCTCGCCCCTGTTCCGGAAGTGGATCCCGCGACGACGACAACGTGCTACCTCGTTCCGCTTCTTCCTACTTTGTCCTCTTTCTTCCCACTCCATCCTCTGTCTTCTAGGCGTCGCTCCACCCGGCTCGTCCTCCAAGCATTCGTCGAGGAGGATAACATCTCTCTCCCTTCTTTTTAATCACTTTCTAGAATAGAATTTTCTGCCTTCTAGTTGTAATCATTTCCTACTTTCTAGTTGTAAAAATAGTATTATTATATCAAGTGATTGTTCTTTCTCTCTCTCTCTTATTGTTTATATCAATCTCATTGTAATTATCTCATTTTCAAACAAAAATACAAAAAAAATATAATCGCGGATTTAAGATCGACGTAGCCTCCCTGTGTTCGACTCGAAATTTCTTTGCAAATTTCAGTTGAATTTATCTATTGACGGATTGTTTCGTAAATCAAACTACAATGGCGAGTTTTCAAATCCAATTCCGATTGCATAGTTTTCCGCTCTCAACACTACTATGATCATTAGCAATTATTCATGTTGCTACAATTTTTGCTACTACAACCTAATCCAACAGCTGAAGCTGCTGTTAAGTTTGCTGAAAATAGCCCAGATCAAACTTGGGAAAGTCTGATCTAAGGCACAAGAATGCCCAAAACCAAATCAAACTCATTCAAATTCCATTGGAAATCACTTTAAACTATGAAAACCATTTCAGATTCTATTACACAGTGACAAACTCTTAAAGTCTTCATTTTGATCTCCAATATCTCTATCAAACCTTTAAACACCTCAGTGAGACCCCATAAGTCAGATTAACTCTTTTTAGGGTTAGAAATCAATGTTGCCCTTGATTTAGGCTTTTTAATGTGCATCATTATGAAGATAAAATCATGAAAAACACTTGCACACTATTAATTAGTGTGAAAGTATCCTAAATGAATTTCTAAATAGTAGGTCATTGCTATGACCTCCACTCCATGTATTGGATTGTCCTTGGCCATGGCTACCCAAAACAAAGCTTCAAATTAGGCATATACTCCTTTGAGAATAAACCTTAATTAAAACACATTCAAATTCATCACAATACACCCAATTAAGAAAATCTGAACTTGAATCATGATGGGAACACCATCATAAGCCATAACTAGCTCAATTTAATATGATAAAGTCAATAAAAGCTCCTACATCTCAGTCAGAAGGTCTCTTGGGCAGGTTGAATTATTTCGAGAAGAAAAGAAGATTGGGTTATTTCAATAATTTTACCAATAATCCATAAATACATAATAACCATGGGGTATTTCAAGGGTTCATTAAGGGTCATATAGTCATTAATGGTTAATAAGGGGGTCCATGCAAGAATGGGTTTTCACGCATTTCAAGAATTAAATGACATTTGAAACCCTAAAAATAAACCTGCTTAATCTACTAAGGTTCTGGTCAGGATATAAAATTCACTCAAACCCTCTAAAATTCATATAAAAATATTCTCCAGGATTTGGTACCTTCAATTTGACCATCAGAACTCGTCTTGACCCAAAACAGAGCCACAGACAGACTATTACCCTAATTTGAGTTTTTGCATAAATTACCCAATCAAACTAGGTCAAAAACAAAATCCAACTTCTCCATTGGATTCCTTAGGTCCAAATTAGGTTTGTATCAAAACTTGGGCCCAATCTGAGATTATTTCAACCTAATTTGCATTTTGGTCCAAGTTTGATTTTCTTTATCTCAAATGGCCCCTCAGCTTTTGAATTTCTTACACAAAATGCCCCAACTTTATCATCTTATTCTCCAAAAAGGTCCCCGCCGCACAGAACTCCTAATCCTAAAGCTCCGCTGACAATCAATCAAAGATTTTTGCTTGATTGATTGATGAAACTTCCTCAAATCTGAACCAGAGATCCCTCTTGAAATCCTCTTGCAATCAGACCGATTCTTGAGCTTCAACTCTTTCCCAATCTCTCATGCGAACGCATGAGAGATTTGGGTTTCCAACTCCAGCAAACCTTCCAAGTTCAAGAGCTTGGTTTCCAAGCTTCAACCGCCCTCTAAAAGCCTAAAAAAGGATCCCTAATGCACACCAATCCTTCCACACTCGAATTCGACCGAAATCACCTTAAATTCCTCCCTCCTCTCCAGACGAATAGCTCCTTGACATCCGGCGACGTCTTCTAACCTCCCTCGTCGTCCACACGCAATACCAACGGCGGATTCTCCTTCCTCATCTTCCTCCACGTTGTGCCATACTAGCCGACACCTTTCCCTCCATCGTCCTCGCCATCCTACCCCACCGGAGCCATTTTCGTCCCCGGTGCCAACCATACTGCAAGCAGCACTAACTCTACCTCTCATTGTCCAATATGTAGTCTAGTCGACGCTCTACCCTCTACTCATCTCAACGCTGTCTACGCTTCTCCATTTCAACCGCTCCGACGCCAGCCACAATTTCGTCGTTCCTACCTCCGGCTACCACTTCGGCGAAGGCCACCACCCGCTACACAACTCCAAATCCTTTTCCGACACTCCCATTACCTATGCCTCAACAAGAGGAGTGAACGCCCTAACCTAGTTAGGTCAATTGCCCCACCCAACCGCTCGTCGAACACTCACGCCTCCGCACTCACATTTTGAGGTCGTACGAACTCCTCGCTCCACCAATCGCCTCCGCATAGCCTCAATTACACTCGTCATCCATCGGCGATGCTTCTGAGCAGTTTTAACGAGGTTGAAAGACCATTTTATGAATTTTAGGTCTTCAGGTCCTCTCCGCCATTAACGAGCGAGTTCAAGCTCGCTTGAAGCTTACTTCAGGTCTTGCCAGGCCCAGGTCTCGACTCCAGTTGCTGCGGAATAGTCCCAGGTCCACTCTTGGACCACCATTTAGAGTGTTTGACCACAGCTCGACCGCAAATTCGATGAAGGAACTATTGCTGCTAGCTACGCGAAGAAGGGCACTATCTTTAGTGCCACATCGGAAGTGGCAAGAGCATCGAAGGTGCATAATACGTAAAAGTCACCTCGACCCTTCGCCCAAGACACAGGAGTCAGGTTCCCACACGCTCTCACCTGACCTGCCTAAACCTATCAATCCTCGCTTACCACCCACTGCCTGTGAGCTTGGACCCAGGTACGCGGACCCCCCGAAAACCCGATTACCCGGTACTGTGAGTTAACCATGCAAAGGCGGTAAAAGGAGGAACCTAAGAAAGAAAGCCAAGGGAGAGAGAGCACGGGGTTAAGGGGGGTTTTTGCGCTGAGGAGATCTCAACACTTAGCCAAATTTAGAAGTATTACCCCCTTATGCTAGAAGAGCTAGAGAATAGAGCCAAGGAAAGAAGAGGATCGAAGAAGAGAAAGAGAAGGAAGGTGGAAGCTGAAGAAGAACAGAAGAAGAGCTTGAGGAAAAGAAGCACAGTGCTCTCCGCACTATAGAAATAAATCTTTAAGATGTCTGATTTGTCTTACCACCATCTAATATTGCTGATAGTAAACTATGCACTTGGTTTGCGTGGATTAAACTTGATTGATATTATTCGGATATTTGTTATTATTGTTTAAGGATAATTGGTGATTCAAATCACCATTTTACCCTATTATTTTTGCACATTGGTATTTGAATTCTTGATATATCATTCTCAAATAATTCTGAATTAAGCTTTGGTTGAAATTACTCATATATTTGACTCAAATTATGATCTTGAGAATAATTGCAAAACTTGCTCCCTACGTTCAACCTCGAATTTCTTTCGAGTATAAATTGTATCTGTTTTCGCGATTTATTGGCTACACTATAGCGCAACAGCTTTTCAATCACCACTTTAGGACATTAACATTTTGGCGTCATTGCTGGGGAGCAACGCGTAATTTGATCTCTTTGATTGCAATTTATGATCTAGCACTGACTCGCTTTATCTCTTTTTGTTGTGATCTGTGACAGGGGATTCCTTGGAGGAAGATTAGCCGCACATCAAACTCTCCAAGGGCATGTAATCTCATCTTCTTCTCCATTAAAGCCCCTGATTTTGAGAATAGATAAAAAAAGGGAAGAAAATCACTTAGGGACAACTTGCTTTTCATTCTTAGAATCAATTCTCACAAGTTGCCTAATCTGATTCTTTTGTGAACAAACCCTAACCCTGATTTCTGCACCTACTTAGGGTTTAAGGTATCTAAGGCTATCACCTTCTTGATTGAGCCCTAGGTGCCAAATTTGGAATCAATTGATTGGACCAATTAGAGCCAATTAGTGTTTCCATCTTAGGATTTTAGAGACACACTTGCTTAAAAAAGAATCAATCTTCCCAAACAATGTGTACCTAAGCCTTGATTGAATCTACCTAATCAAGCAAATCCTAAAATCAGGCTCTAAATCTCACTTGAATCCTAAAAGTGGGACCTAATAATCTCAAAGGACAAATTAGGTGAAGTTGACCCACCTTGCAGGGTTAACCAATCTTCAAGTTTGATCACCTTGCACTAAAACATCTTAAAGTTCAAGTGAAATTAAAATCACCCTTACTCTAAACTTAAAACTGGTAGACTTAAGAGGCCAAGTTATCCATTCTGGTCTCCCTAGACCCTTAGTGACAAGGAAGGTCGGGTGGGGGAAACCCTGTAACCCTGCTGCCCAAGTAATTCTTAGGAGGATGACTTTCTAATTCAGGGGTATCATCTGCTCCAAACCTTTATAGTCATCCAAAAATCTTTGGGTGCCTCGATTGGGTCTGTCTGATATTCTATCTCTCATCTTCTCCATCGGTGCATGTTTGGGAGGAGGTCCTTAAGACCAACCTTGAGGCCTCCATTAATCAATCACTCCCGTAGAGGCCAAGCCTCAACCTCCGTGTTTGTGCAACAACCCCATCAAATTGACATCTCCTCTGATTCTGAGCCTAACTCTCCCCCATGAACCATGGATCATCCAGAACAACCTCACTTTGAACCACAATAATTTTTTGATTTCAAAGATCAGATCAATGCCATCATCAACCCACCGCCACGTCCTCAAATGAAAGATCACTATAATCCCACAACGGTGGAGATCAAACTTCGAATCAACATTCCCACAGGAGGACCCGAGGTGGAGCTCAAGCCTAGTATGCTTCGCATGACTCCAAAGTTTCATGGCTTGAACTTCGAGGATCCTTTCTAGCACATCAAGAACTTGAAGAATCTGGCCCACACTTTCAGGGCAGATATGCAGAATCGTGACAGACTACTCTTAAAACTCTTCTCTTTCTCTCTGGCCAACAAAATCGCCCACTGGTTTCAGACTCAACCACACACGATCAACACATGGGGAGAACTTCAAACCGCCTTCCTGCAAAAATTCTACCCCATTGGTCGCACAAACGCTATGCGACACCAAATCATGCACTTCTCCCAAGGAGCGAGAGAATCTCTACACGAGGCATGGGATCGTTTTCTGGACCTCATGCGCAAATGCCCCAATCACAAAGTCCTGAAGTAGGAACAAGTCCAATCCTTTTACCACAAGCTCCGTGATGATATCAAGCTGTTTGTCAATGCAACCTGTGGTGGCAACATCATGGGTCAGCAGGAAGACGAGATTCAGGGAATTCTCGAGAACATGTGCAAGAACTCCCTGAACAATGAGTCACTGGGTGCATACGACCGGACATCCACCTGTTCATTGACAAACTACCGGGGGGTACACGAATCTCAAGGCCTTTCCACATTCGTTGACTTGGAGTTGGTAGCCAGTCAATTGGATAAGGTCTCCATCATTGAGAAAAAGGTGGACGACATCACTCGACATCTACAAAAGACCACCTCTACACCACAAAGCACATATACACCACCGCCCTCAGGAAGAGAGGCTGCACACATCTACCAATCCCCGAGGATGGATGCATATCCACCCCCATCTGATTTCGATCTTAGAGGCAACTCCGGACCAGCACACCATAGTCGGGGGAACTCTGAACCCCCATACCCTGATTATCTCAGAGCTCCTCAAACCTGCAAGGATCTCCACGCCATCCAAAACAATCCTTTCTCTAATACCTACAACCTTGGATGGTGCAATCCAAACATCGCGTGGTCGGAAATAACCCGAACCCAAAACCTCAATTCCAACCTCGACCACAAGCCCTGCACCCACATCAGTTCAATCAGTCCAGACCCACCTCAAATTACCAGTCAGCGCCTAACAAGGAAGATCAGATGGCCCTAATCCTTCAAACCCTAACTGACATTCAAAAACAGCATAAGGACGAGATCACAGAGGTCCGTAATCAGCTCGCACGGATAGCAAATTCCTGCCATCCTGGCACTCTTCCCTCTCAACTTCTGCCTAATCCAGGGTCAAGCATGTTATACCCAACCTGGCCGGCAACTCAAACCTGTGTATTTTCTCCATCCACCTCAGCTAAGCCAAAGCACACCATGACTTACCCACTTCCACATCAACAACAAGGATTGACTTTCTCCCCTCCACTTCCCCACCATGATTGTGCTATGATCAATGTTATGAGAGAAGAACAGAAACCCATTGTTGAAGCGACTGACTCGATCGTGTTTTAACAGTTATTGCGTCGTAGTATAGGTGATCAAGCGTCGTTAACAAATAAAAGTTTTTATTACTCGAAAATCGGAGTATCCGAGGTCGAACACAAGGAGCAATCGGAATTTACTACTAATCACAAATGTAACTGAACACTCTAATTTACTCAAAAGTTTAATTCAAATGCATTTAAAAAGTAATCCAGGTAAAAGAGTAAAATTGGACGTCTGATCTTGTGATCAGACGTCTTAAAAGTGTTTTCCCTTCTTTGATTATTCTTCTTCTTCTGATCTTGCTTTCTTTCTTTTGCAGCCTTCACTTTGCTTCTTTCTTCTTCTTGTGTTGGCCTTCTTCTTCTTTCTCTGCAGTCTCTCTTCTTCCTTGTCTTCTCTCTTCTGCGAAGGCTTCTTCTTCCTTGGTCTTCTGTCTCTTCTCTGCAGCCTTTTGCTTCTTTTCTCTTCTCTGTAGCCTTTCTTCCTCTTCTGCCTTGCTCAGCCTCTTCTTCAGAGTTTCTTCTTCTTCTGCTCCTCTTCTCCTTCTTCTCTTCTCCTTCCTGCGACTAAGTCTCTTCTCTTCAACTCTCAGCCTGCCTGCACAAGGAGCAAAACCTACCCCTTTCCCTCTACCCACACGTCTCTCTCTCTCTCTGCAAATCACTCTCAGGACGCTCTCCCAGAGCGGCGGGTAATCGGGTCGGGCCTCGCATCTAGGACCAAGCGCACCGGCGTGAGGGTGATGCGCGAGGTGTGCTCAGATAGGGTCGGGTCGGATCCCGCCAGATCCACGAGAGAAGCCGCGGATGAGGCAAGCGTGCATTGGGTGAGGGACCTCACCCCTGTGCGTTCGGAGGCGATAAGCGTATAACACAAAATCAATTTAAAGCATACCTGCGCGTTGTAGATTGCCGATGTGGGACTATTAGTCCTGCCCCGCTCTCGCGCGCGCCCGCAGAACCTTCGTGCAATTGCCACAGCTGCAGCCTCTGTTGGCGTTGATTTCTAGAGCAACGATCTTCGCAAGACCTGCCCCAATGCGTAGCACCTGAAGCCTGGACGTCCTGAAGCCCGGAGCGAGCTTGGAGCTTCTTCAACTGTCGTCAATGGTGGCTGCAGCTCCGATCCTGTCGTGCATGAATATGGCCTATTGGCCTAATCAAACCACCTGCAGACCTTTGCCATGGCACGGCGAAGGTGATGCGACGTGCAACAGGTTGCGGGGTGGCCTAGGCGTGCGTGCCTAGGTCGCCCTGTGACCGGAGGTGTGGGTGTGTTCGGGAGGCTGTGGTGGAGGTGTAGAGGGATGGTGGATGGGCGGAGGTTGCTCGGTGAGGTGAGGCGGAGCCTCTGAGTTGGTCGGCGAGTCGTGTGGAAGTGTGGAGCGACGGGAGCGACTCGCCGGAGGTTGGTTGGAGGCGAGGAAGATGGCGGTGGTCAGCGACGGTCGAGGGTCGATTGATGAAATAAGGTGAGGGGAATGAAAGAGGGGTTAGAGGAGAATAGTTTAAACCTAACTACAGGGACGAAGGGGGACGGAGAGGCGGACGGCTGTACCTGCTGTCACCGGAGAAGAAGATGCCCAGTGGGGGAGGACGACGACGACGACGGGTCTGAGGTAGCGTAAGCGGGTATTACGCGACGCGAAGGAGAATCAGGAAGAAGTCTCTGCCACTGGTTTTGTGGCAGAGCGAGGAGGAAAGGAAAGAAAGCTCGCCGGAGCTCGCTGGGTACCCTGGCCGGGAAGGAAGAGACGAATCTGAGGTGAAACCCCGGTCAGGTCGAGCTGAAAATGAGCAGCCGGGTTTGGGGGTTCTTTTATAGGCATTGGGTCGTCTGTTCAGAGCTTGGAAGGCACGTATCCGTCTCCGACGGCTCGCCGGAGAAGGAAAGTGGGCGGATACCCAAATCCCTCGTGCGTTCGCACGAGAGATTGGGTTCACACCAAGGATCAAGACTGGCCTCAGATGGAAGGGAATTCCTCAGAGAATCTCCTGCCCATTTCTGGGAGGGGATCTCTGAGGAATCAGAGAGTATTCCCTCTCTAATCCTCGCCGAAGCAGGATTCTGCTCCAATAATGGCGGAAGGACCTGATTGCAAAGGTGGCGAGGAAGTTAGGGGGCTCTCTGCGATGATTTTCAAAAGATAGGGACCAAATTGAGATTTGGGTGTACTGAATTGCAAAGTAGTTCAAGATGACCTCCCCTTAGGTCCAAATTTTGGTACAAACCTAATTTGGACCTAAGGAATCCAATGGTGAAGTTGGATTTTAGATTTGACTATGTTTGACTGGATATTTTGAGTAAAAACCCAAATTAGGTTAATTGATGAGCTAGGACCCTAATCTAGGTCAAACTGGGTTTCAAAGGCCAAATTAAGTGTTCTAAACCCTAAGGGATATTTTTCCATGATTTTTATAGGGTTTACTTGATTTTTATCCTGACCGGAACCTTGTTGATTTAAGCGGGTCTGTTTTAGGGTTACCAAATGTCATTTAATTCCTAGATTACACATGAACCCATTTCTGATTGACTCAACCCACTTTTTATCTCATTTAGACCATTTGACCTATGTTTTGCCTCTGAGAAATCCCGTTTATGTACTGCAATGGTAAAATTACAGTTTTAACCTTTATTTCATGTTTTCTTCTCAGAGCACTTATTCCTTCATTTAGGCCTTCTACTAGGTTATGTAGGAGCTTTTATTCTCTTTATTGGGTCAAAATGAGCTAGTTATGGCTCATGATGAGGCTTTCATCACCCATCCCCAAAAATAGCCAATCCATTCCCCTATCCCAGGTCATATCCCACCTCCACACTAATGGATTGTTGGAACTTGATATAACGAGACCTTTGAGGAATGCACAAGTCACTATCCCACTACTTGATATCCTTACTCCCAATCCTACCTCCCCTGATTTATATAAAAAAGTGGTAGAAGAGCCAACACAACGGAAGGTAGTACTGTCTGAAATTATAAGTACCACAATCCAAAATAATCTACCTCCAAAAAAATCTGATCCAGGCACCCCGCTAATCCCCTGCAAGATTGGTGACACAAACTTCAAGCAGGCTATATTGAACCTTAGCGCTTCAGTCAATCTCATCCCTACCACCCTATTTGAAAAATTACGAATCGGACAGCTAAAACCTAGCCATGTTACTTTGCAACTAGTTGATCGAACCCTGATCACACCGATTGGGATGGTAGAAGATGTGGTAATTAGAGTTAAGGATTTCAGCTACCTAACTGATTTCCTAATTCTCAACATGGATACGTCACAACAGATACAAGAGATGCCCATGATTTTGGGAAGACCATTCTTGGCTACTGCAAGAGCCATAATCAATTGTGAATCAGGACATATGATGATTGCCTTAGGAGATCAACGTGTTGAGATTAATATTTTCGAGGCAACAAAAGGGAAATGCTCGGTAGAACAACTAGGTTTTATTCAGGACCTCATTACCATATCCTTGGTAGAAAACCTAGAGCCAGAATTAGAAACTTTTCACATCTTAGATGATCCTGATTTGACCGAGCATAATGATAGAACTACAATAGAGGATTCCACCTTTGATCTTGAAAACATACCATGGGAAGTTGGGAAACATGATGACATACCAGATTCAGATCCTATGGACATAGAGACATTTCATTTTGAGGACCTCCAGGAATCAAGATTGGCAGATACTGAGAGTGACCTACACCCAGAGTATGAATCCTTTACAAAATCGAAGTTAGACAATCCAAAAGGCACTCTCCAAGAAATCATTTTCAATTGGGATGAGAATTATGGAGAAAAGTCGGTAGAGGAACCAATCTTTGAGTCATTTCTTGAAGAGACGATCTCACATTCAAATGAAAAAAATCAAAATGACTCGTTGAATATCAATTTAATAGGCCATAATGCATGAGAGGAACCACACATCTGGGATACTAGATCCTTCTCTATTGAGTCCTGGACCTATGACAAACCGTTTCAAAATCCCATGACCACTACACCTTCCGAATGATTCCTCCACAAGATTTCAAGGAAGATCACCCAGAAACGAATCAACTTGACCCATATCAAAGACATCCTGGAATGACTCTTCACCATGCTTTAATACATATCTGCGGCCATCAGATTCTCAACCATCAGATCACTAATACAACCAATCACATCTCCCTGAGCTTATTGTGCCCGGCTGATGGCATTAAACTCAACGCTTAACGGGAGGCAACCCATCATCTTTTGCGAAAAGCTTGAAACCCTTTTTGACTCATCTCTATGTTGAACTCATATTGCACTTTAGGGTTCGTCCATTAGAACATCCGACTCCACCTCTGGTACTCAAACCAGGGCTTGAAATCATCTGCAACAGACATCCCAACCCGTTCCCCTCTTCTTCTCCTTGGCCGTGGGTTTAGGTAGTGTAGGGTGGAACTAAAATAATGGAAGAGATGATATTTAAGTGGTGGTTTGGTGGGGTATATGTAGAAGTGGAGAGGGAGATAGTTGGCGTGGACATGTGTAGGGCTAGGATTGATTCTAAGGGAGGTTATGGGTGGTTATGGGGATCCTAGGGCCTAGTCTTGTTGGCGCCACTCTAAAGGATGCAAAGGCAGGTGGTTATGGGTTGATTCCACCCCTTGGTGGACGTCCATGAGTGGAGAGATGCCTCCACTTTGGCGCCAAATTGGGGGTTTCTAGAAGTTGGATTAGGTGTAGGCTTGGGATTAGTTGTGGGCTTAGGTGTAGGGTTGTGATGAGAGGGTTTTTGGAGGGAAAAATGGCGCCAAAAATGGAGGTGGTTGGAGGTGGTTTTTTGGCGTCAAGTTTGGTGTCTCTTGGTGGAGGTTACGGCGTGAAGAGGTGTAGTGGTGGTGGCGCCAAGTTGGAGTAGGAGCAGGTGTAGGTGTAGGTAGGTGGCTTACTTTGGTGGATGATCGCACGGGTTTCGCGAGTTTGAAATCGGGGTTACGAGTAACCCATCGTCGTAGTTGCAAAATGTGTGGTCAAATAAAATTTATACCGAAACTTGAAAAGTGAGTCCCGGGTCGAACACGGGGAGGCAAACGTTTGGTTTTATAAAATCCACGTTTCTCTTTTTATTTGTTTATTTCATTTTTTTCCTTTTCTAATTTTTTTGTATTTTTATCAAGCAAGAGATTAGGTTGATGAAAACTTTATCTACTTGCAAAAATGTAAGAGAGAGAGGGAGAAAGAGAGAGAGAGAAACAATCATTTATTCATGAACAACTGTTTGTTACAACTACGAAAGCAAGAAAACCACACTATGAAAGCGTAAAAAGATAGAGGTGAGAGAAATCCCCTTCGACGGTTGCTCAAAGGACGACTCGCTCTGACGTTGCCTGGAGGAAGGTGGTGAGGAGTAGGACGAAGGAGGACGGAGCCAGAGGACAGAGGATGGGGCAGGACAACGTCACAGCGAGGATCTTCTTCCCGAAGGGTAGTGAGAGGACGGCCACGGGATGCTCCACGAAGGGGGATGAGAGGCAGGAAAATGTTTGGTTTTCTACTCTAAAAGAGCATCCCGGGCTTGGGACAAGCTCTCTCTAAAGCCTTGAAGGTGGTGAGAGGAAGAAAGGAAGAGATGGTTTGGAATGGTGGTGGGTAGGTCCTTTTATAGTGGAGGAAGAACAAATTCGCATTTGGGTCATTGTTGATGTCCATAAATGTCGCTACAGCTGTCGCTGAAGATCCATCCTTCAAATCCACTTGTTGGCACGTGCAGACCATTAGTGACAGCTGCAAGTGTCACTAAAGGCCCACGTTGAGGAAAATATGCTATGTTGGTGCGCGCTCCGCTGGCACATGCATCACGCGCCCATGCTCCCCATGCCAAGCACGCACGCGTGTGCTAGCATGCGCTGCGCGCAGCTACGCTTTGCACGGTGCGCTGTTGCAGCTGTGGCATACACGTGCGCTGCTCGTGGCAACGGCTGTGCACGTGCGATACTGCTGGCCGGCGTTGGGCGGCTAGGTTGGCACCACATGGCGCCATCTAGGTTGTCCATTCTTCTTTCTTTTGTAGAGGGTGCCATGGTGCTCAGATCGAGATGATTCCCACGCTGCGGACTATGATCATCGCTCCGAATCCATCCGTACGGTCGGATTTTTCATCCAAAACTCGTATGGATGTCACATTGCCCCCTAGCCATTGATCTTCCTCGGACTGCGTACAATGCTACGGTTCTCCGATTTAAACGATTTCAGAGGCGTTAAACTTCGATCGTCATCTTAATCAGATCATTACAGTCTGATCATCCATCCGAGGCCTTGAAATAAGTCTTCTTCTCTCCTGACCATAAAAAGGACCTAATTAACCTAAAATATATACAGCTACTCTAAATGCATAATGATGCATGTTATGCAATATTTATAACATGAAATGCAATCTAAGCCTAGGAACATGCATGAATAGGCATTTTAACCTAAATAGATGTGTATATATCATACCCCCATGCCTATCTTTTGCAGGTCCCTAGCAAACTTAAACTACATGCTATGTATAAAATCAAAATTAGGATTAGATCGCTTAGGCCTAAGTCATTAATTAACAATAGAAAATTTCAACTAAGGTCCAAAACTACGGAGACTCAACAGTACCCGAGTGCCTGCCAGAATGCAGACCGCCCAAGTCCTTGCCTTATTTGAAAAGAGAAGATACATTTTTTTTATTTTTTTTTCTTTTCTATTTTTTTGTACTTTTGGAGTTTGGGAGTTTCGGGATAACTTTTTACGGCTACCCGACCTGCCTAAGATTCAAAAAGGACTCTAAGTGCTAAGCATCTTGTGGAAATAGTGAAAGACTCACTAGGCGGCCGTTAAAACAAACTTTGGGTTTCCACGACCATAGGTGACCTTGCCTAGAGGTTTATCTTTTCGAACGATAGCTTTCTCCCTACTTTTATTTATGGGGTCAACACAAGGGCAAACCTAGTGTATATCTCCCCGGTTTATTCTACTTCCTCGCTTCTTCCCTAAGTGTTTTGAAATTATTGTGCATTTTTTTGTGAGCTGGGTTCTGAACAACTGGTCAATGAGCTGTTACCACCACCAACTTGCCAGCCATACTCGTGCGGTGAAGTATGGTTTTATTTTTTTTTTTTCTCCTTTTTCTATTTTTTTTTCTTCTCTTTTTATTTCTTTAAGTAGGTGGCCTCCCTGATCTAAGATTTACCTAAACGTAGTACAATGAAAATGGTCTTGTGATTGGGCTCTGGATAACCGACCGATGAGCTGTTACCACCGACAACTTGCCAGCCATATCACCCTAGATAGTTTATTAGCTACCCAATTTCCGAAGAAACCGTCCAAAAGCGAGTCAGTGCAAAAAATGTGTGTAAATGCATAGGCTCAAAGTCCCCCCAAATCAGAGGATGAGTTGATAAGTTACATACTTATCATCCCAATTTATTAGCCAAATTAAAAATGAATTTGAATTGGCGAGGACCGAGACTAAGTCCACATTCGAGTGAAAACTCGAGCTAATTAAGCCCGAAGACCTAAAGAGTCTAATTGTTTAGGTCCTCTCGTTTCCTTTCCTAAAGTTAAGAACTTCCAAATGCCTAAGTTCTCTTCTCCTAATTCTTCTTTTTTTTATCTTTTTGAATTTTCAAATTTTTTTTAAAGAAACTAAAAGAAATTCTACGAAGTTAACAAAATGATTTAAGGATTAAGTATCCACCCCCATACCTAAATGATGCAATGTCCTCATTGTAAAAATAAAGACATGAAAAGGGCGGAGTAAATAGAATATCACCTGAGTGTCGTGAAAATCCGGTCAGCTCCGCAGAGAGAAGAGTGTATACACACGTGCTAAGTTTAATGCCTTCAGCTAGGCATAACACACATACAAAGAAGAAATTGATAATTCACAAGTGCAGGTCAGAATCAAAATAAAAATATTGATCCTGAAACCCATCAGCAAAAGATGTCCACAGACGTGGACCAAATCGTAATGCAGACCCATGCCTCAGGGTTGAGTGGTTCTTAGGTTCTGGATGAAAATCACCCAGAATCGAAGGTTGTTGTGTTTGCGGGGTTGAGCCTATGGTTTAGTGGTGTGCAACCCAAGACGAAAGTGTCAGACAACGAGTAAAGATGGTTTAATAGGTGCGGTTGTCCACTTAACATCTGGCTCAGTAAAATAATCAATTATTTCGAGCTTAAGTTGCACGTGAAAGATATCGTAAGGGTCCTAGTGGAAAGTAGGTGGTTTTAGGTCAATAGGAACCCTTAGATCCAAACTTGTTTTTCTCTCAAAATTAACCTCCCAAATTTTCATTTCAACATTCCTATCCTCCAACATCAAGTGCTCAGGTTCCGCGACCTTTAGCATACTGTTCACCCCATAAGATTTACCCAAGTCTAGAAATCGTGGCTGACTCAGAATTGACTTGGGTACAATGATTTCCAAATCAAAATCAATCCCTTTGGGGTGTGGTTGAGGAATGGGGATATTGATTGAATCTTCTAGTAAATGAGGATTCGAATCCTCCAAGTTAGCCCCAACCGAATCCAAATCTTCAATAATTGGGCTATCAAACGGTTCGTCAAATTCCTCAGGCCCATTTGTCTCACTAAAATCATCCTCCTTACGCTCAAGCGAGACTTCACTAAGAGATTCTTCACCCTCAAAATCAAAGAATCCATGATCCTCATTTATATATGTCTCAAAATTGATTGTCATTTCCTGATTCAAAGAGACATATTTTTCCTCGCTCCCTGGCTCAGGGATCTTGGATGAATCAATCGGTTCATCCTCAAAGGGTTGTTCTAGCCAAACTTCATCATCTCCAATCTCAGAATATGTATCCCCCCAACAGGCGCCTGAGTTGGTTCAGACATTGGCTCTCTTAAAGGGGGTTCATCTTGAGAATCATCCCAAGATTTGACTAGGGCAACCACAAATTTCATCCTCAAACTTGACAATTTTCTAAGAAGAAACTCACCCAGGTCCCTATCCCTAACACTTTGGAGCAAATCCAATAAAAAGCTATTCAACTCATCAATCATTTTTATCAGAAGCTCCAATGCTTCAGTGTATGGTGTTGGCTGGGCTTCAAAAGATTGTATGGTGTTCCTCAAGTTAGCCAACACCCTATCTTAGATCTGGTTCACCTTTCAAAATGAAATAGAAAGAGAGAGAGAGAAAGAGAGGGTCTTAGCGAGGTGGTAGGGAGGCGGAGGGCCTTGGTGTTGGTCGACCGGAACCGGAGAAGAAGGAAGAAGCGACGAGGCGGCGACGATGACTCAGACGAAGGAATGCCCTCACATTGGTTAGGGAGGGTCGCGACGAAGAGAAGAAGAGCTTCGGCCGTCCAATTTGATGGTTGGACGGCCAGAGGAGGGGGATCCAAGGAGTTTGCTGGAGCAAAGATTTTTGGTGGCCGGAGGAGGGGGATTAGGGTGATTTGGCACACCAAAACTTGCTAAAGAGCTTGGTCGTGCATCATGACATCTTTTATAGGCCATAGGAAGCCCTTCCAAGCTTGGAAAGAAGCTTCCAAGCTCGGAAGGGTTTTGCGAAATAGGATACCTGAACCTTTGAAAGGTTCGCATGACCTTTTGGGGAAGAATTGGAGCCCAAGGAATGGCTCAAATGGAAGGCAACTTCCAAGGAATCCCCATATTAATTTTGGGAGAGATTGAATGAGAATCGAGCAAGAAATCCTTCCTCGAAACTCGACAATGAAAGTTTAACCTTCCAAAAATGGCACAGGGACCAGCTTGTGAAGAAGACAAAGAAGTTGGGGGGCTATTTGTAAGAGAATTCAAAAGTTAAGAGTCTAAATGAGATATAAAGAGTCTGAATGGACCAAAATGAAAACTTGGTAAAGATGATCTCATATTTGGCCCAAATTTTGGTACAAACCTAATTTGGACCCAAGGAATCCAATGGTGAAGTTGGATTTTGATTTTGACCAAGTTTGACTAGGTAATTTATGCAAAAAACCCAAATTAGGGCAAATGTCAATCTAGGACTCTATTTTGGGTTAAGACGGGTTCTGATGGTCAAATTGAAGGTACCAAACCCTAAAGAATATTTTTATATAAATTTCAGAGAGTTTAGGTAAATTTTACCCTAACCAGAACCTCAGCTAATTAAGTGGGTCTATTTTTAGGGTTTTAGAAGTTATTTAATTCTCGAAACACGCGTAAACCCTTTTTTGTTTGTTCTAACCCACTTATAAGCCTTTTATGACCATTTGACCCTTAATTAATCCCTGGGAAAACCTGCGGTTATTCTGCATTCAAGATATGATGGTAAAATTACAGTTTTAACCCTATTTTCTTATCTTTCTCTCAGAATGATTATGCAATGAATTACAGTCCTCTGGCAGTTATGTAGGATCATTTAATGAATTAATCAGATCAAATTGAGTTAGTTATGCCTCATGATGGTGTTTCCATCATACCCCCATGCCTAGCTTTTGCTCGTCCCTTAGCAAAATTTCATGGAATAAACTTTAATCCTAGAACATTGATTGCGCAGTAATCATAGGTCATAATTGACCTAAATTAGGCTAGGACTTAGCATAAGTTAGGGTTATTCATGCATGCATACGCATTATCTGCATCTTTACTGCTTTCCTTTAGCTATGCATAAAATAATGTTATAATGCGCTGATTAAGTATATTATGTCGATTGCCGGGAATAAGCTGATCAGGAGCTGGATCTGAAGCTGGATCAGGAATAACGGGAGTTGTAGCAGAGCTGGAGAAGAAGGCCTAGTTTAGATGTAGGAATAATAATGTAAGGGGTTTAAAGGTTTGCTATTCTCTTAAGTAGGAATAAAGCAGTAAAATGTGAAGAGCTTAGGTCCATCCTAGCCCTAGGATAGCCTAGAAGCTTCCCCAAGCCTTAGCCACCCTTAGGTTAGGTCACAACACCCTAGGAAGCCCTAAAACCCTAGTTCCAACCCTTCTCTGGACGTCCAGATAAGTTTTAAGATGTCCAGGACCCTTAGCCAACTCCCTCACACTTCAAACCCACTTCTGCAGTGTTATTGGACGTCCAGACACTTTGTCAAACATCTAATTTCTGCAGAATACCCAAAACAGAACCCGAAATCCTTCCTGACTCTGATTGGACGTCCAGACAACAAGTCTGGACTTCTGATTTTTGAGTATAAGACGTCTGATTATATAATTAGACGTCTGATACTGCTCTCCAATTCCTGTTTTGAGATTTAAGCCTTGATCTTGGATTTTTAGGTCCCTAAACCCAATTCCAACCCCATAGGAACCTAAATTAAGGTGCCCTAACCCTAGTACATCACCTCTAAACCTCCCTAAGGACCTAATTAGGTCCTCACTAAACCTAATTGACTTGGATCTTAGTCAATTCCATCAGCCTATTCAATTGGACTCATTGACCTAGACCTGACTTAATTGAGTTGTTTTATTCTCAATTAAGTTTCCACACACCCAATTAAACTTGTACAACTGCACTTTACCTTAGTGAATTAGGGTTTATAACCCTAATTTGAGACCTACCTTAACCTAAACCCACCAGAACCCAACCTAATCAACCTAGCCACCTAAGTTTCGACCCACACACACCCACACACACCATCCACATGAAAATATCTAGCCTAGAGTTCTCTAGAACCCTCTACCATGTGTGGTTGCCTTGGTTGCCAAAAATAGCAACCAAGAGCCATTCAATTTTTAGATCCACATTTGGTGGATCTAAAACCCACCATCCACCCTCTCTCTCTCACTCTCCCATGAGCTCCCACCATAGGCCTCTCTAGAGAATTCCATAATTCTCTAGAGAGCTTCCCTTAGGTCTATAAAAAGACCCCTTGGGTGGCCATTGGCACCCATTCACTCCCTTGGCAATTGCTCTCCATTGGTGCCATTCACGCCACCTCCACTTAGCCACTCACTCCACCTCCACGAGCTCACTACCACCACCATGGAGGACACCATGCCGGGATGCTGGATCAACCCTACTTCTCTCCAAGGGTCGGCCTAAGCTACATTGGCCGCCCCTCATTCTCCTCTCGACCACTCCAAGGCCATCGAGGACCACCCCTGAATGCCCTCTATTCTTTTAGCTCTAGATCATGCTCTTCATAATTTTTATTGCTTTCATTTACTGCTTAGTAGAGTAGTCTTACTTCTCCCCCAATGATGCATGCGAAATCCCCCCGTTGATTCTTGTATGCAATCATTTTCTGGTAGTTAGATTTAATTTTAAGCATTCATGTATAAGCTTTCCTCTAGATTTCCTTGAGCAACAACTCTCCCATGATGAATGAAATTTCATTTTATATATATATATATATATATCTCTTATGTGTTTGAAATCAACTTGAGCTGAATGATTATCATATTTGAGTGATTAAGTGCCTGCTCTTTAACCGCCTATATATTACCACAAGCATGTCGTTTAAATAAAGTAAAGCGGCTTTAAGATCGATTTCAAAAACAAAAACAACGCCTCCCAGAGACGAACGACCGGGACTCAAGTCTCGTTATCTTTAAAAATCAAATCTTTGACGAACGTTTTTGCGCGACTATACTACGATTTTCGACGACTTTCAAATGCGCGAAAACGGCTTTCTGTCAACCATACCTTTTTATGCTCAGAACTCTGATGTGTGCTTTCTTTTGTAGATTAGGTTAGAATGCTGATAATAGGCCTAGAGATACTCAAGTACCAACCAAGATTCGGACCTAACTAGCTTTAGACTCAATCCGCCACAAAGGTTTCTAAGGCCCACAGGAACTAACCTAAGGTTCGTTGAAATTCACGGTTAAAGCACCCGTGCTTGTAATATGTTTTAGCCCAGGTTCAACTTGCAGTGCATTCTTGTAAGAGAGAGAGAGAGACAAAAGATTTTTTCCTTATTTTTGGAGAGTTTTCTCTCTCTTTTCTTTCTTTATTTCTAGCTTCGGATTGGCTTTACAATAAGGTCTATATCTGATTCCTAGTTCCCACCATCAATCCTCGCAGGGTCCCTGGCATTCGATGCTTCGAGATAGCACCACCCATGGCAACCCCAGAACCTTGGATATCGAGATTTCGAGATAATCCTGCCCATGGCGTTTTATAGCTAAATCCAAACACTGGCAATCGACATTTCGTGAAAATGCCACCCATGACATCTGAACCAGCACAAGGTGCTTACATGCCCCTGGTAGGATATTTAGATATCCTAGGAGACAAGCATCGAGGAGACAGTATGTTATTGCGCATCTTCGAGGGGAATTCCCTGCCTCTCCACTCCAGGAACTCTTCCAAATCAACTTGTGTTGATCAGCCGCTCCTAATCTAGGTAACTTTTTTAGAATAGATTTAATGCATTTTGCGTGACTTTGATAATTAAGCCCACTGAACCAAACTGTGTGTGGATTGGGGTGCTTAGGTAACCGAGTCCCGCAAACCAGAGGTCAGTTAACGAGGTCAAATAATCCCTAAACCTTAGACCTAATACGTAAGCTTTGCATTTTCCCCAACCTCGTGAGGACTATCCAGATCTTAACGAATACTTGAATTTTTAAGCCTAAAATCACAGCCCAAAAGGCCCAAGATCAGCGTTCATACTAATCTCTTTTAGTCTCTTAGCACTTTTTGTCTTTCATTTTCTTACTTTTTGATTTGGTCTAAGACTAGGTCGATTCCTTAATCTTTTACTAATGAC
Source organism: Thalassia testudinum (assembly GCA_037157565.1). NCBI lineage: Eukaryota > Viridiplantae > Streptophyta > Magnoliopsida > Alismatales > Hydrocharitaceae > Thalassia > Thalassia testudinum. The sequence continues at coordinate 6,477,777 of JAZHRO010000080.1, forward strand.
TATCTCTTTTTTGTTTCAAACTGTGCTCCTTTTTGACATTTATATCACCTCCCCTTTTCCTCCTCAAAAATGATATGCAATTGATTCACTCAAAATTTCCTCCCTTCTCCATTTTTTTGTTCTTTTTCAATTTTTTTATTTTTTTGGTTTTTGGAATATGTAATTTTTTTGATGAAATCGTTTCTTGTGAAGTGATTCTCATAGCGTTTTGCACTTTAATAACCCCCATGACTACAATTTTTTTGATGACTGTCTTACCAACCTGACCCGTATCCTTAGGAGATGTATTGATGTGAACCTCGTGCTTTCCTGGGAAAAAAGTCATTTTATGGTACATGAGGGAATTGTTCTCGGGCATATCATCTTCGATAGGGGTATCGAAGTTGACAGAGCTAAGCTTGATGTAATTGCTGATTTACCTGTGCCTGGCTCTGTCAAACAAATCCGCTCCTTCCTGGGACACGTCGGTTTCTATAGGAGATTCATCAAAGACTTCTCCAAGATTTCCCGACCTTTAACTCATCTCCTATCGATCGACGTACCCTTCGATATGGGCCCCGACTGCATACGAGCATTCACGCAGCTGTGTGATGCTGTCACCAAGGCCCCTGTTCTCCAGCCAGCTGATTGGTCCCTCGACTTTGAACTCATGTGTGACGCTTCCGACCTTGCAGTCGGAGCCATCCTGGGACAAAGACGCGATAGACACCCCTTCGTGGTGTACTACGCCAGTAAGATGTTTGGACGAGGCCCAACGTAATTATACTACCACTGAGAAAGAACTACTGGCAGTCGTCTTTAGGCTGGAGAAATTCCGCTCTTACCTTTTGGGCTCACATATTATTGTTTTCACTGACCACGCGGCCATTTGCCATCTCATGCACAAGAAGGATGCCAAGCCTCAACTGATTTGTTGGATCCTTTTGCTCCAAGAATTTGACATTGAGATCCGCGATAAGGCCAGAGCCCAGAATGTTGTGGCTGATCATCTTTCTAGACTAGACCCTGATCATATTGGACTTACCCTGCCAATTAATGAGATTTTTCCAAATGAGCACCTATTGCCAATTAATGTGGCAAGTGGACCTTGGTATGCCGACATTGCTAATTACCTTGCTTCTGGTTCCCTTCCACGTGGCTGGCCTAAACACCAGTGCAAGCGTCTCATGGCAGAAGCAAAGTATTATTTCTAGGATAATCCACTTCTTTTTCGAATAGGTGCTGATCAGATCATTTGTCGTTGTATTCCTGACAGCGAATTCCCTAGTGTGTTATCCTTCTGCCACGATCAAGCCTGCGGAGGCCATTTCTCTGGGAGAAAAACTGCAGCCAAGGTGTTGCAGTGCGGTTTCTTTTGGCCCTCCCTTCACCAAGATGCACACAATTATGCCAAACATTGCACTAGGTGCCAGTCGTTAGGATCAATGTCACATCGTGACATGATGCCCTTGCAACCTATCCCAGCTGCTGAAATTTTCGACATTTGGGGAATTGATTTCATGGGTCCCTTTCCTTCTTCCAACGGCTTCGAATATATCCTCGTGGCTGTCGATTATGTTTCGAAATGGATCGAGGCTATTCCCACGCGCCATGCTGACCATGTCATATCCACTCGATTCGTCAAAGATCACATTTTTGCACGCTTTGGGATCCCTCGAGAAATTATCTCAGATGGAGGAAAACACTTTACCCATGCTTCTTTTCGGGCACTTCTGAGGAAATATGGAGTCCACCAACGTATCGCATCTCCGTATCATCCTCAGACGAACGGCCAGGCAGAGGTGTCGAATCGACAAATCAAGCAAATTCTCCAGAAAATGGTTCGGCCTGACCATAAGGATTGGTCCGATAAGCTGATTGACGCACTTTGGGCATATCGGACCGCCTTCAAGGCTCCCCTAGGTATGTCTCCTTATAGAATCATTTACGGGAAGCCTTGTCATTTGCCCGTGGAGTTGGAGCACCGCGCTTATTGGGCGGTTTACCAATGTAACCTCGACCCAGACCTGTGTGGTCGAGAAAGGAAACTCCAACTCCAAGAGCTGGAAGAGCTCCGTCGTGAAGCCTATGATTCTGCCTTAACTTTCAAGCAACGCACTAAGGTTTTTCACGACAGCCGTATTCATCGGAAGGAATTTGAGCCATCTCAGTAAGTTTGGCTCTACAACGCCCGGCTCAAATTCTTTCCAGGGAAATTGAAGTTCAAATGGACTGGTCCTTTCCTGGTCTCGAGACCATTTCCCAACGGGGCCGTTGAAATTAAAGATCCCAAATATGGGCATAAATTTACAGTCAATGGGCAACGTTTGAAACCTTATCTTACTCATGAACCTGCCCCCGTTGGAGAAACTGTTGCCCTACTGGAGGGTAACCAATGTCGTGCCTCATCCTGAGTATAGCTGGGGACGTTAAATTCAACGCTCATTGGGAGGCACCCCAACAACACTCCGCCACTGCCACGTATACTTCACTTCGCACCTTTTCACTTCACCACCCACCATCCACCCACCCTGCTATATACCCTGCACCTCAGCTCTCGTTCCCCGATCTTTGGTCCTTCCTCTACCCTACCCTGCATGCATATGAGGACATAGCATCGTTTGGCATGGGGGGGTGGATAAGAATCCATAGGATCTAGGTATTTTATGGTATCATGCATCTCCATCTATCTATAAATATGTAAAATAGAAATTGTGTTTAGTAATGATCTGAAGGTTGAAACAAAAAAAAAATACAATAAGTTTTTATGGATATTCAACCACATGTTTTTGAGAATTTCCCAGACCGTGTCCTCAAGTTGACCCATGATGCTACCACCACAGGTTGCATTGAGAAAGAGCTTGATATCCTCACGAAGTCTGTGGTAAAAGGATTGGACTTGTTCCCACTTCAGAACTCCGTGATGGGGGCACCTACGCATGAGATCCAGAAAGCGATCCCATGCTACGTGTAGAGATTCTCCTGTTCCTTAGGAGAAGTGCATGATTTGGTGTTGTATTGTGTTGGTATGACCAATGGGGTAGAATTTTTGCAGGAAGGCGGTTTAAAGTTCTCCCCATGTGTTGATCGTGTGTGGTTGAGTCTGAAACTAGCGAGCAACTTTGTTAGCCAGGGAGAATGAGAAGAGCTTTAAGAGTAATCCATCCTGATTCTGTACATCTGCCCCAAAGGTGTGGGCTAGATGATTTAGGTTTTTGATATACTGGAAAGGATCCTCGGAGTTTAAGCTATGAAATTTTGGGGTCATATGAAGCACGCTAGGCTTGAAATCTACCTACTGTAATTAATAAATTACCTAATTAACCTAATAACTTAATTACGTACTATAATTACTTAATTAAATTAAATTACAGGTATTATATAATTCATATTATATAGTTAAATATGTATGTACAATATTAGGTACAATTATGTACATTTAGATATGTTTATAGAATTACTTAGGTTATTATACATTTAATTTATATAAATTAATATATAATAATAAAATAAAGTTATATATATAATAAATCACTCTAAATACTTAATTTAGCATATAGAATACAGATATAAGTTATATATGCACATTATATACATATTATACATTATATATATGTATACCTTAGATTTAAATTATACATACAAGTATATACATAGTGTACAGGGTATTTTTGGGGTTTTTCTAATTTTTATGATTTTTATAGGTTTAAGAAGGATAGGGGATGAGAGAGAAAAAGTGAGATGAGAGAGAAAGAATTTCTTTTTATGATTTTTGAGTTAGGTTCTTTATCAAATTCCAAGGTATACTGAACCGTCAGCTGGTATGTTCTAGCAAGCTAGGGGTTCAAATTACCTTGAAACTTGGCACACATCTAGAAATATACTCAATCCTACTCAAGACACCTTCATTTTTTTTTTTTAATTTTCACTATTTTTTTATATATTTTCAATTTCACCCAAGTGTGGCCTAAAACAAGTTTTCAACACGGAACGTAAGCCCTACAATTCAATTCTAGGAGCTAGAAGTGTACTTTAATACATCATACTTGCCCAACATGACACATGGAATAGGTATAAGGTTTTAAACATGATGTATACCATGAATTTCACTCAAATTTCATATTAGACAGCTTATTCCTTAAACTTGTAGCAGACTTCTGATTGGTTTGAAAAATGCCTAAGTGTTGAGGCTATTTGTGCCTAGTTAAAACCAAATTTTTTTAGCCTCGCAACTTATTTATTTTTGAATCTTGAGGACTCAAGTTTTTATCTATTTGAGAGTTGTTTTCATTGCAAATTATATCTCTTTATAACAAATTATTGAGTTCATTTTACATTCGTTGATTAATGGTTGAATTGTACATTATTTGCTCCCTGAAATGACCTCGGACTCACATTCGAGATTATAAATTTAAGTGTTTTCGTCGCTTTAGTCACTGTACTACAGCACGTGTTTTAAATTGACCTTAACGCATTAACACAGACACTCGCGTGTTCTCTGAACCTCATCTCCACCCTTCATTACTAATGGCCTACACCTATTGTCCCAAGTCACCTGATATGCCCTTCACCTATATAGGGACCTCCACACTAGCTTGCGACCCCAACAAGTTGCTCTCCTACTCCCTTGGGTCATTCATTCTTCCTACTCCAGTTCCTACACCTTCTTTATCCACAACTGGTGACAACAGCCACATTCCCTCTCCCACTTCATCCACATCGAGTTGATCAAATAACTCCAAGGGACATCCCAGGAGTTCAACTAGTGGATTCTTCTTCGCTGGAGACCTTCTTCCTCAATTTGTTACCACTGACCACCAGTCATGGTCCTGGAGATCCCATTCATCCAATTAGAGTAGATTTTAATGCTTTCTAGATTAGATAGGAGTAGTGTTAGATGATTAGATCGCAAATTCACTGTTCAATTACCTTAGATTAGATTAGATGTAGTCTCTCATTAAACCACCGTCTCTTATCAGTCCAAATCAAAGAGGATGAATTTACGCCCATTCATTAGATCATACAGCTCCCTCTCCATCTAGCATTCATGTTCATCTTCTTTCCTCGCATTTTAATTGCCAGAAAATTCCATCCACCATAGCCTCTTTAGATCTTAAGCTCTCTAGCTTTTAGATCTCAAATGCACTTAATTCCATTTGTGGGTTCATCCATTCATCTCATTAGATCATAAGGACCCTCCCGATACTCTGAATTAGATTGAGTTAATCAGTTGAATTAGATTTAGATATTGTGCTTGATTGAGTGAGTCCTTGAGCAATTTAGTGTGATTTGGGTTTAATCAGTCAAATTGAGTTGATAGAAATTTGATTGGAATGATTGTTAAGGGCTTGAGTCTCTTTGATTTGATTTTTATCAAGTAAACTCTTTGCACCCAATTTACAAGTCTGGCACTATTTTGCTCTTCATTTTAGGTTGTGAGGGCATGGAATTTGGATACACTATTTTGATACCCTTGCAGTGACCTGAGTAGTTTCTAAGGATCGCCTAGGACCTTGTACACTAATCAATAGTGTGCAAAGATCCTAGATGATCAAAGCATTGTAGCGATCATATATCAAATGGCCACCAAGGCAATAGTTTAATTTGATGCTAATTCACCTTAATCTGCTATTTGAGAGTTTGCGTAGATTTGATAGAGTCCAATGAAGGTCTGAATTTGGTCTTTTAGTAAATAGCAACCCTGATTTGATTTTTAACCGTCGCGCTGTCTACAGCGTAAGGTAGAGATCAATTAGGGTTTCTAATGTTTGTCAAGCTTCAATTTGTTATCTATTGAACTCTAGACCTTCCAAAGATTATATGTGACATTGATATTTGACTAGAAATTGGACAAATTCAAATATGGAAGTTTTGGTATTAATGATCAGGTCTCAAGGTAATCTTGAGACCTGATATTTCAATATGGGTTTGATTGATCTTGGAAAGGATTCACACTGATCTTCTATGTGCGGTAATTTAGTTAAGTGGTTTTATTAATGTTTTGAGATTTAAATTGAAGTTCAGAGGTATGTAGACAGTAGCAAGAATTGGTACATGTTCTGAGATTAGACTGGATGAACTCTAAAATGATTAACGAGGAGTTTGTGATCACGATGATTTTCTGGATTAGAATTTATGAGAAATCATTGCTTTGATTCCTAAAGAGAATTGAACAGTGCTGATAATCTTCAGATTTAAAGTTTGATTCAATTAATGAGTTGATATGGTGTTCATTTTTGTCAGGGTTTGTTGCAGATGAACCCTGCTGTTGTTTAGAAATTCAACTATGTTTTTCAAGTTAATATGATGTTAGATCAAGTCTTAAGAAGCATTCATGTGCTGGGATTGACTTTAACTTGGATTGAAGAGCTTGTAAATGATATTAGAAATTCTTTTGCCAGTACTTGAATAGCTTATTAATTGTCTACAATGTAATTTGATGCAAATTCAATGAATAGAATCTGTTTATATGATTAATCCTAATCGAGATACACATATCTTATCTTTCATTTCCATCACTTAGAATGATTTTTTAAGGCTTTAAGTTCATGTTCTTACATTCATTAAACCTTTGTTTTTGCTCAAATTGTAAATATAGAAAAAAAATAAAAAATAATTGTAAATAAATAAAATAAATGTGTATTGAGCGAGATTAGGTTTAGCTTTAAGTGTGTTGAGTTAGATTTAGGTTTTGAGCTTGTTAGTTAGGAGAATATACCGGTAGAAGTCTAGGTCTTCTCTGGTTAAAAATAAAAGAAAAACACATAAAAATACCAAAAAAGTGTCTCATTTTTTCTTCTCACCTTTCCTTTCTCTTCCCTTATCTCTATAAATCATAAAAAGAAAATAAAAATCTGAAAAACTTCAAAAACCCCATAAAAATACCTTTGTATATAGTATTTATATTTGAAAATAATACTAAATTAAGTGTATATAGTATCTTATATGTATATAAAATATGTATATAACTTATATACCTATTCTATCTACTTAAGTAGATATTTATAATAAGTTATACAATATAGATTATAATAATATAATTATATATTTATTTATTTACATTATATGTACATAATCCATGTGTAAATACTTATAAACATAATTATAACCATAGATATAATTTAGAGTAATTATAATGTCCAATACTCTACCCATATATTTATTTATTTACCTATATGTTGTATATATTTATGTTTATAAGTTAATTAGTTATGTTATTAAGTTAATACAATTTATATTAGTAACCTACTAAACTATTGAAATAAATTATGTTGTATAGTGTATATTATAGTTTAAAGTATTTTCAGTATATTTATAACTTATTTATACTATAGAATAGTATTTATACTGTATATATATGTATATATATGTAAATTATGTATTTAAATGTGTATAAATAGAAATAAAATAATAAAAATAAATTAAAAATATGTAATAATTAGGTAATAATGTAAACTAACTAATTTACATGTCAATCATACTATTAAATTATATTTTAATTAAGAAATAAACACTAAATTAAATATGTTTTTTTTTTAACAGGCTAAGTTAAATGTGTATTTATTCCTAACTTTAATGAATTTTTAAATATAATTATATATTTAATTAATATAAATAAATTATACCAATTGAAAGCCCCATATATAGACTACATTATTATGTAAATTAATTTTAAAATAATTAATTATTTAGCACCTAAATTAAGGTCTCAAGTTAGGTGAAAATCACGGATTGTGTTGAGATTTTGGTTCCCGTAAAGATGCCACATCGTGCGTTGGCAATCGGCCATGGCTGTATTTAAGCAAATGCACTGGATAGCCGTTCGTCCAAGAAAGGGGTCGGATCCCCAAACACTATTCATCTGACCATGCATGCTCTGTGAAAGAGAGAGAGAGGAAGGGTTGGGAGCCTGTAGGCCTGTTGGGCCGTGCGTGGTTTATGATACTAAATCTATACAAAATTATAAGAATAATCAAACTACGGCACAAGATTAGTAGTGGTCGATCCGGCCGCTAGTGGGTTGTTGATTCCGTGAAAGGTTGGGCCCGCCAATTTAAAAATTTTTGGATTAGAGTGTAATTAAGTGTGAGTTAAGTGCAATTGTGTGTTATGTGCATGTGTTGTGTAAATAGATAAGTGTTAGCGCGTGTGTGTTGTGCAAAGTTATGTGTAAATAAGCGTGTGCGTTTGTTATTAGTATACATATAAGTATATATGTATATATAGTCGGTATTATATATCTATACATCCTATCTAACCTTATTTTGTGAATAAGTGTTAAGTCGCCTTAGTGACGTTTACATATGCTAGTGTACATAATATATATACAGTAGTATAGTAAGTAATATAGTTGTATATATGCTGTAGCGAAAAATCTACACAAACTGAAGTTGAGTTTTGAAAACCTGTCGTTATAGTGCAATTTGCTAGAAAAACCATCAACAGATAAATTTTAACCGAAACTCGAAATGAATTCTGGGTCGAACACAGGGAGGCGGATGTTTGATTAAAAATCGCATTTGTTTATTGTCACGAAACAAACTAACTGGTCGAATTGAATCTAAACTAGCTATCTACTTAAAGAATAAATAATAGAAGAAAGAGAGAATATTACAAATAAAGAGAAAATAGAGATAGAATAAATATGGATTATATTACCATAGAGCAATGTTCATTACAACTACTTGCTACAACTACTCGCTACACTAGAAAGCAGTAAAAGAAGGTGGAGAGAAGTTATCCTCCTTGACGGCTGCTTGGAGGATGAGCTGCAACGACGAAACGTCCGAACGAAGGTGGTGAGATGCGGGACGAAGGAGAATGATGAGTGATGAGAGCCTCATCATGAGCCATAACTAGCTCATTTTGACCCAATAAAGAAGATAAAAGCTCCTACATAACCTAGAAGAAGGCTTAACTGAAGGAACAAGTGCTCTGAGAAGAAAACATGAAATAAAGGTTAAAACTGCAATATTAACATTGCAGTACATAAATGGGATTTCTCAGAGGCAAAACATAGGTCAAATGGTCTAAATGAGATAAAAAGTGGGTTGAGTCAATCAGAAATGGGTTTACGTGCAATCTAAGAATTAAATGACACTTGATAACCCTAAAACAGACCCACTTAAATTAACAAGGTTTTGGTCAGAATAAAAATCAAGTAAACCCTCTAAAAATCATGGAAAAACATCCTCTAGGGTTTAGAACACTTAATTTGGCCTTTGGAATCCAGTTTAACCTAGATTAGGGTCCTAGCTCTTCAATTAACCTAATTTGGGTTTTTACGCAAAATATCCAGTCAAACGTGGTCAAACATAAAATCCAACTTCACCATTGGATTCCCAAGGTCCAAATTAGGTTCATACCAAAATTTGGACCTAAGGGGAGGTCATCTTGATCTACTTTGCAATTTAGTACACCCAAATCATAATTTGGTCCCTATCTTTTGAATATCTTTGCAGAGAGCCCCCTAAGTTCTTCGCCCCCTTTGCAAACCGGTCCTACCGCCATTGTTAGGGCAGAACGAAGCTCCAACGAGGTTTCGAGAGGGATTACTCTCTAATCCCTCAGAGATTCCCTCCCAAAAATGGAAGGGGGATTCTCTGAGGAATTCCCTTCCATCTAAAGCAGATCACGATCTCTAGTGTGAACCCAATCTCTCGTGCGAACACACGAGAGATTTGGGTATCCACCCTCTTTCCATCTCCGGTGAGCCGGCAGAGTTGATTTTGTGGTTTCCACGCGCTAGAAGGTTCGGCCAACACCTATAAAAGGCTCCACAAACCCTGCCGCAGATCCTAAGCTTGATTTTGACGGAGATCTCCTAAAGTTTCCCTCTCTCCCATCTCCGGCCAAAAGACCCGCAAGCTCCGGCGACCTCCTCCCCTCCTTCTCGTCACTCTGCTACCATACCAGCAGCAGAGTCAACTCCGCTGCTTCCTCCCGCGTCGCGCCGTACCAAGCGCGCGTGTCCCTGACCTCATCCTCGTCGCCGCTCCCTCCCTCAGGGTCCTTCTTCCCCGACGACGGCAGTTACGCGCCGTCCACACCACCGCCTCCCTTCCTTCCAGATCACTCCAGATAACCTCTCCATCCACTCCTCTCCATTTTCCCCCTGCTATTTTATCTAATTACCCCCCGACAGTACCTGAACACCTCCATCTTCCTCGCCTCCGACCGACCTCCGGCGAGTGGCCCACACCACTCCGCCCCTCCACACGGCTCGCCAACCCTCTCGTGAGCTCCGCCTCACCACCAGGAACTCATTCCAACCCTCCACTTCCACTCCAGACCTCCATAGTAGCCCCCCGAACAACCCCACACCTCTGACCACAGGTTGACCTAGGCACGCACGCCTAGGCCTTCCTGCGGCCTGCAGCACCGCGCATCATCTTCTCCGTGCCACGGCAAAGGTGCTCAGCTAGTCTGATTGGGCCAATAGGCCATTCTTGTGTATGACAGGTTGCAGCTCCTACCGCCATTGACGGTCGAAGCAGCAAGAAGCTCCGTAGCAGCTTCAGGCACCAGGGCTCCCAAGCTGCAGGCGCAGCAGGTTCACGCGAGTGTTGCGAAGCAATTGAGGCCAGCAAGTCACGCTGCGAAGCCAGCAGCTGGGGCAATTGCAAGACGAAAGCTCTGCAAGCGCGCGCGAAATCAGGACTGACCAGATAGTCCCACACCGTGGAATCGCAAAACACAGGTATAGTATAAATTGTTTTTGTGTTTTAAGCTTACTGCCTCCAAAAGCATAGGGGTGAGGTCCCTTACCTGCCCTCACGCCCGCCTCGTTCGCGACTTGACCTCGCGGATCCGGCGGGATCCGACCCGACCCTAACCTTGAGCACTTCTCGCGCATCACCACCTGCCGGTGCGCCTGGTCCCGAGTGCGAAGCCGACCGGATTACCCGTGTGGCTCTGAGAGAGCGTCCTCGAGCGAATTGCAGAGAAAGAGAGAGACGTTTGGGAAGAGGGACAGGGGTAGGTTTTGCATTGGCTGTGGTTTGCGCAAGAGCAGAGGAAGAAGCGAACACTTAGCCGTTGCAGCAAGGGAAGAGAAGAAAGAAGAAGAGGCTGTGTAGCAGAGAAAGAAGGAGAAGCTTTCATAGAGAAACAAAGACAAGGAAGAAAACTAAAGAAGAAGAGATCTGAAGAAAGGAAGCTGAGCAAGAGATCTGCAGTAAAGACAAAAAAGAAAAAGAAGACAAGAGAGAAGCAAAGGCAGAAAGAGAAAGAAGTGCAAAGAAGAAGAAGAGCCAACGAAGAAGAAGAAGAAGAGAAAAAAGGAGATTACATTTAAGACGTCTGATATAGAAATCAGACGTCCAATTCTATTTTCTTTTACAAATCCTTTTAAAATTCTCTCTTTGGATCAATCATTTTCACTTAACAGTTATATTGTTTGGTTTTAACAAGTACTGAGATTGCTCCCCGTGTTCGACCTCGGATACTCTAGTTTTTCGAGTAATAAAATTCTTTATATTTGTTTGAACGTTTTGTCGGTTATACTACAACGTGATATGCTTTAAACCCGCACAAAAGCGTGAGAACAATGAGGGACAACGGAGAACGGGGCAGGATGACATCATAGCAAGATCTGCTTCCTGAATGGCGGAGAGAGGACCACCGCGGGATGCTCTATGAACGGGGTGAGAAGCTGAAAAATTTGTATTTTCAACTCTAATGGAGCATCTCGGGTTTGAGACAAGCTCTTAGAGCTTTGGAGGGGTGAGAGAAGAGAGGAAGGGATGAAGAAAGTGTAGGGGTCGTAGGGCTATTTATAGGTGAAGTTTGAATGGGCAAAAAGGTCACTTTATCTTAAATCATTAAATGGGGGGTCTTTAGTGATGGATATAAATGTTACTAAAGATCCCACATTGCTGAAGAGAGTGCATGCGTGCCCCTGCCCCTTCGATTTCATATGTTAAATGTTTCTCCACGTACACGCAATCAGACAGCTTAAATGCATGCACACTGCTTCCTCTTCACGCACTATGCACTGACGCGGTTGCATCTCCACTGTTCGATGAAGAATCAACGGCCCAAAACACATGATTGCGTGCCTTCTCAAATCGCACCACCCGCGTGTCTGATCTCGTGTAAGATCAGGCGTAATCTCACACATGCGACCGATTAATCTATCTGAGCTGTTGATGCTTGATCGGGAGGTTAGATTTTGCACTCGCACGCGAGAAGGAAGGCGCAACACAGCAATTCGAACGTGTGCACCTTGTGGCAGAAAGCCCTAACCATTGTTCTACACAGCGGTTTGAGGCATGTGGACGTTTTTTTCGCACAGCCGAACTCGGCCATTGGATCTTCATCCAATGGTCAAGATCAAGCATTGATGATCGCTTAGAGTGGTGGATCGGGAGGCCTTGGCGAGCGCTGGGCGGCTGGGATGGCGCCACATGGCTCCATCTTGGTCGTCAATCTTCTGTGAGTTGTAGATGGTGCCACGGATTTCAGATTGGACCAATTTTTGTGACGTTAGGCTGCGGTCGTCAATCTTAACCCATCCGTGCAATTGGATTTGTCATATGATGTATGGATTTACACCATCTTGCCCCCTTGACCATTAATCTTTCTCGGACTGCATCTGATGCTACGGAAGTCCAATTGGGGCGATCTCAAAGTCGTTGAACTCCGATCGTCGCCTTGATCAGATCCGTACAGTTGGATCTTCAATTCGAGGCCCCGAAAAGATATTGCCCTATTTCCTGATCACAAAAAGAGAAAATTAACCTAAAATTTATACAACCTAATCAAAATGCATAATGATGCATGCTATGCAATATTTATAATGTATGATGCAACTTAATGTCTAAGAATACGCAAAAATAGATGGTTTATGCGATATAAATATGTTTACATCACACTCCCATGCCTATCTTTTGCTAATCCCTATCAAAACTACATGATATTTACAAGAGAATTAGGTCGTATCTCTTAGGCAATAGTTATTTTTCAACACTTAGAGATTTCAACTGTGACCTGGACTACAGAGACACAACAGTGCCCGAGTGTCCACCAAAATGTAGACCGCCTCAAGCTCTCACCTTATTCAAAGAAGGATTTTTTCTTCTTTTCTAATTTTTTTGGATTTTTGAGTTTAGGGTTTGAGAGCAGCTTTCTACGGCCACTCAACCCACCCAAGACTCAAAAGGAACCCTAAGTTCGAAGCATCTTTGTGTGAAATGTGATAAACTCATTGATCAACAATTAGAACGGACTTTAGATTTCTATGCCCCTAGGTGACCATGAAAAAAAATTCTGCCTAAAGGCGTATCTCTTCGACCGGTAGCTTTCTCCCTACTTTTATTTTTATAGGGTCAACACAAGGGCAAACCTAGTGTATATCTCCCCGACTTATTCTACTTCTCCTCTTCTTCCTAAGTGTTTTGGAATTATATGTGCATTTCCTGAGTTGGGTTTTGGACAACCTACCAATGGGTAGTTACCCATGATAACTTGCTAGTCATACTCGTGCGATGAAGTGTGGCTTTTCTTTTCTTTTCTTTTCTCCTTTTCTTTTTTTTTGGATATTTTTCTTTTCTCTTTTCTTTCTTTAAGTAGGTGGCTTCCCCGATCTAAGATTTACCTAAAGGCAGCAAGAAAAGAATGGTCATGTGACTAGGCTCTGGACAACCTACCAATGGGTTGTTACCCATGATAACTTGCCAACCATACCACCCTAGAAGGTTCATTAGCTATCCAATTTCCATTAAAATCGTCAAAAAGCAAGTCAGTGCAAATAGTGTGTAGATGCTTAGGTTTAAAATCCCCTCAAATCAGAGGGCAGGTTGTAAGTCATGTACTTATCACCCCAACTTATTTAACCAATTAAAATCTGAATTTAGAATGGCGAGGACTCAAGAAACAAGTCCACATTTTAATGGACACCCGAGTTGATTAATCCCGAAAACCTAAAGGGTCTAAGTGTTCAAATCATGCAGTTTTATTTGCTGAGATCGAAAATGTTTTAAAGCCCAAGTCTTCTTTCCTAATTCAAAAAATTTTTTTAACAATAAAGAGAAAACAAAAAGAATCTTCGGAGCTAACAAGATAATTCAGAGATAAATATCCACTCCCCATGCCTATCTAAGGCAATGTCCTCATTGTGTTAAAAAGACATGAAACAGAGTGGAGTAGAGTAGAAAGCACCTGAATTACGTGAATAACAGGTCAACTCCGAGATGAAAAGAAATTGTATACGTGCTGAATTTAGTGCCTTCAGCTAGGCACACTATACTAAGAAGAAGAAATAAAGAATTCACAGGTGTAGGTCATCATCAAAATAAGAAAATCTAGCCTTGGACTTGCCAGGAGAAGATGTCCACAGATGTAGACCAGATTGTGGTGTAGACCCATACCTCATGATCGAGTATATCTAAGGTTCTGGATAAAAATTATCCAAAACCTGAGATCAGTTTGCAAGCGGGGTCGGGCCTGCGATTTGTGAGGATGCAACCCAAGTCTAAAAAGTCAGGTTACAAAGAAATCAAGCTCAAAAGGATAATCAATGAATGTGCGCTTGGGTTGGACATCCTCTAAATCAAAGATGTCATAAGGGTCCTGGTAGAAGGTTGGTGGTTTCAGACAAATAGGAACCCTTAGACTCAATCTTTTGCTTCCTCCAGAATTAACTTCCCAAAGCTTCATTTCCCACTTCCTATCCTCTGCAATCAGTATTTCAAATTCTGGGACCTCATGCATGTTAATCACCCCATCTGAAATTTCCAAGTCTAAAAGATGCGACAGAATTAGAATTGACTTGAATCTAGTAATCCCAAAATCAAATTCGTTAGTAAACTCTATGGGGTGTGATTGAGGATCAGAGCTAAGAATTGAATCCTTCAGAAAGTGAGGATCTGAATCTGCCATGCGAGCCCCAACATGATCAATTTCCTCAGTTAATGGGCTATCATATGATTCATCGAATTCCTCAGGCGCACTCGTCTCACAGCAATAATGTGCTGTAAACTCAGGTGAGACTTCGCATAATGATTCTTCACCTTCAGAATCAAAGAAATTTAAATCCACATTGATGTATGTCTCAAAATCAATTACTTACTGATTCATGGAGGCATACGTTTCCTCATCCCCTTACTCAAGGATCCTAGGTGAAGAAATTAAATCATCATTATTTGATTGCTCTAGAACAACCAGGTCGACCCTGGTCTCGTAAAACATATCCCCCCTACAGGTGCCTAAGTGGATTCTGACATCGGCTCTCCTGTCAGGGGTTCATCCTGGGAATCCTCTTAAGATTGGATTAGAGCAATCACAAATCTCATCCTCAATTTCGATAACTTCCCAAGTAAAAACTCACCCGGGCCTTTATCCTTAACATCCTAGAGCCAATCCAACAAATACTTGTTAAGATCGTCAATTATTTTAATCAAGGGCTCCAATTCATCAGTGCAAGGTGTTGGTTGAGCTTCTAAAGATTGTATGGTATTCCTTAAGTTAGCCAACACCTTATCTTGGACTTGGTTAACCTGAATCAAATGGTTTGATTCAGGGTTGGGTGGGTTTGGTTTAATATGGGGAAGTCAACGAATTGAGGTTCTTGATACCCTCCCTGATAATTGGTCATTTCAGGTTGTCCATAAGGAGGTGATGACCTATAAGCAGTGTAATCTGAGGAAGGGTAAGGATCAGCATATCCTTCTTGATTGTAGATCATATTAGGTTGTCTAAATGAGGGCAGTGATCTATAATCAATGTAGCTCGGAGAAGGATAAGAATCAAGATCATGGTGTCCAGGGTTAGACCCTGAACACGGAGGTCCGAATTTGTATTCCCAATCAGGATTATCTCAACTAGAAGATGGATGAGAATAAGTCTGGTTGGAATAATAATCATTTTGGGAATAAGTAGTGATTGGAGGGTAGGAGTGGAAGTGCAAATAGGATGTGGAAGGATCTATGACAGAATGGGAGGAAGAAAGATACCCTGCAATACAAACAATCAAACATGTCCTTAAGTGGGTTAGCCTAAAAACCTATAGACTCCCAGAACCTGTCTCGAGATAAAGAAATGATTTGATCTACTTCTTTTCGGTCAATCCAACCAATTAGAGGGAGGGACTAGGGAGAAGGTTTTTCCTTTGGCTTGCGCCTCCGGTTCCTAGTGTACCCCCCAGCCGCGATCGTTTGATTCTTCACCCCTAGTTAGACATCAGATTGAACGATAGAAACAGACTAATCGAAAATAATCTAGGTTTGGGCTCTGAAGAGCGAGTCCAATCCTTAAGACCAATGTCTACTCTGTTCTAATTAAGGTTAGGTTTGAATGTGCTTTGGAATGTAATGAGCCCTTTATCTAGGTTGTTCCCTTACTGATTGATTGATATGTGTGTGCGTGCACAACCAATGATTTTCAAGCAGGATTATTTTTTGATGCGGTGAATTTTAGGGTTTCAATCTTGCTTAGTAGCTTTTAGGATTCAACTTTAGGTGTATTCAATCAAGTTCAATTGGCACACCAAGTTTTGAAAGCACAGGAGAAGATGTTTTCCTTTAAAGCTTGAAAGAATGTGGAGTGTCTGGTAAATCTCTAAAAGTTGAACCTATATGGCAACTACTTGATGAGTTGTTTTTAATTGAAGTGGTACGGCACAAACAACTCAAACAAATGCCCTGATGCACCAGTTAATTAGGCACACAAATGATTACCTAATCTGATTTCTACTCAATTATGTGTTGGTGAGTGTACCGATCCCAAAGATCAGGTTACCGGTTGAGTATGAAGAATCAGAAGAGAGTGTGTACCTTTGTGAGATTTTTTTTAATTTTTTTCTTTATATGAGGAGGGTGAGGGGGGTGCAGGTGACAAACAAACAATCAAAACTACCCTTAGAGTTTATGCAAGCTCCTAGGTTAATTAGGGTTTGTGTTATTAGGTGATGGAATGAAATCTAGTGGATGAGGAGGTGGGGGTAAACTTACAAACCCTTCAATTGCACGTTACTCCAATCTACCGCTTTTCCCTGTCCCGTGAGATTACCTGCAATCACAATAAGAAAGAAGAGAAGTGAGGTAAAAGATAAGTAAGGTGGGAAAATGTGAAAAATCAAAGAGCATCGCCTCCCCAGCAACGGTGCCAAAATGCTGTAACGGAAAATCTGCGCAAACGGAAGTTGAGTTTTGAAAATCCATTGTTGTAGTGCGATTTGCAAGAAAAATCGTCAACAGATAAATTTTAACCAAAACATGAAATGAATTCCAGGTCGAACACAGCGAGGCAGACGTTTGATTAAAAATCGCGTTTGTTTTAATGTCACAAAATAGATTAACTGGTCGAATTGAATCTAAACTAGCTATCTACTTAAAGAATAAATAATAGAAGAAAGAGAGAGAATATTATAAATAAAGAGAAAACAGAGATAGAATAAACATGGATTTCATTACCATAAAACAATGTTCATTACAACTACTTTCTACAACTACTCGCTACACTAGAAAGCAAGAAATCTATACTAGAAAGCAGTAAAAGAAGGTAGAGAGAAGTTATCCACCTCAACGGTTGCTTGGAGGACGAGCCACAACGACGAAGCGCCCGGACGAAAGTGGTAAGATGCAGGACGAAGGAGAACGATGAGGGATGACGGAGAACGGGGCAGGACGACGTCGTAGCGGGATCCGCTTCCCGAATGGCGACGAGAGGACCACTGTAGGATGCCCCACAAACGGGATGAGAAGATGGAAAAATTGTATCTTTAACTCTAATGGAGCATCCCAAGTTTAGGACAAGCTCTTAGAGCTTTGGAGGGGGTAAGAGAAGAGAGGAAGGGATGAAGAAAGTGTGGGGGTCATAGGACTATTTATAGGTGAAGTTTGAATGGGAAAAAAGGTCACTTTATCCTAAATCATTCAATGGGGGTCTTTAGTGACAAATATAAACGTCACTAAAGACTCCACGTTGTTGAAGAACGTGCATGCGCACCCCTGCCCTTTGTTTTCATGTGTTAAACGTTTCTCAAAGTACGTGCATCCTTTCGATCGGATGGCTTAAACGCACGCACACTGCTTCCTCTTCACGCACTATGCACCAACGCGGCCGCATCTCCACCGTTTGTTGAAGAATCAACAGGCCATAATGCATGATCGTGCGCCTTCTCAAATCGTGCCACCCGGGCGTCTAATCTCATGTGAGATCAGGCGTAATCTCATGCATGCGACCGATTGATCCATCTGAGCTGTTGACGCTTGATCGGGCGGCTAGATTTTGCGCTCGCGCGCGAGAAGGAAGTTGCAGTGCGGCGATTCGAACACTTGCTCCTTGTGGTAGAACGCCCTAAGCACTGCCCTATGCAGTGGTTTGAGGCGTGTAGACGTTTTTTTTGCACAGTCGATCTCAGCCAATGGATCTTCACCCAACGGTCGTTGATAATCGCTTAGAGCGGTGGAGAGGGAGGCCTTGGTGAGGGTTGGGTGGCTTGGATGGTGCCACATGGCGCCATCTTGGCTGTCCATCTTCTGTGAGTTGTAGATGGTGCCACGGATGTCGAATTAGACCGATTTTTGCACCGTTGGGCTGCGATCGTCAATCTGAACCCATCCATGCGGTCGGATTTGTCATCTGATGTACGGATTTACACCATCTTGGCCCCTTGACCTCTAATTTTTCTCATACTACATTTGATGCTACGGAAGTCCGATCGGGGTGATCTTAGAGTCGTTGAACTTCGATCGTCGCCCGTATTAGATCCGTACAGTTGGATCCTTAATCCGAGGCCCCGATAAGATATTACCCTATTTCCTGACCACAAAAGGAGAAAATTAACCTAAAATTTATAAAACCTGATCTAAAATGCATAATGATGCATGTTATGCAATATTTATAATGTATGATGAAACTTAATATCTAAGAACACTCAAAAATAGATGGTTTATGTGATATAAACATGTTTACATCAATATATATATTCTTTTTGTGCCTATACTAAGGCATTACTTAGATATTAGTGTTCATAATTAACCTAGATTAGTTTAGATTAGTTTTTAATGCCTTCTTACCTGTATATATTCTTGAGGCATTATCATTAACATAATTCATTCGTTCTTGTACATAATTAGCTTAGATTAATCTATTCTTTGATTCTTTCATTCATTATTCATGCTTATGCAAATAGACCTTACATTTTTGGAATAAAAGATGATTTTTGGATAATAGAGAGTGATGTATATCAATAACTGCTTCCTAATAAATGACTTGGAATAAAGCCAGTAAAAATTATATATAAATAAATGATATTCGTCGAGATTGCGACACTATACTACGAGATGATTAAGTAACCCTAATTAACATGCAGTCCAGAAGGTACATCACCCACTTGAGTAAAAGGGAGTCCCCAAACTCTCTAAGGGATCTCACTCCCAAACCTCCCCTCTTCTTAGGGGTACAAATGGTTTGCCATTTAACAGGTTGCATGAAACCGTCCACTGTGCAAGGTACCCTTCCAGAAAAATCTTTTAGGCATAACATCAATTCTCTTCAAAATAGATCCAGGCGACCTAAACATTGACAAGAAAACAACAGGGATAGTCGAGAGCATTGAGTTCAATAAAATCAACCTACCACACCAACCCTCCATTTTCAAGGAGATCTTCTCAAAAAGTTGGTCCCAATCTTTTTTCTTCATCTTCTTGGCTTGTAGTGGTAAACCAAGATCGTGAGTGGGGAGAGTAACCACTAGCGTCTGTAAAATAAGGGACAATTCCTCCTTCCTCCTGCACGCATCACCAAAGCAAATGAGAGAGGACTTCGAGCCATTGATCTTCAAACCCGAGATCTCGCTAAAGATGTCCACTACATATTTAAGAACCTCTGCCTCATAACTTCCCCCTTCTATAAAGAAAACTGTATCATCAGCAAACTATAATGCATCGATAGGAAAACTCCAACAACAGTGATTACCAAACTAGAGAGGAACAAAGAGAGAGTAGTTCATCGAAGGAAAGTGGCAGCAACAAGGAAGACAACAGAAGCCATGATCATGTCCAAAGTAGTAGTTCCGGCGATGGCATAGTTCATTTGAGGATGGGAGCACTAGAAGTGACGAGGGCACCTCTAGTGATGTAATGCTAGCTTGTAACGCATGTGGCAACTCAAATATTTTCTTGCAAGTGCTAATGTACATATGAAATCGTAGGTGAAAGAATCATCCTTATCACCAGCATCCTCTAGTAAGAAAGATACTAGTTCTGACGAAAGCTCATCTGGTCACATCATTAATTCTGATCAATACTCTTCATCTCAAAGTAAGATTGGAAGTAGGGATACTGAGAAAACCTCAAGCGATGATACAAAGGAGTCATCTCAAACCGCTACAAACAGTGATGCAAAGTCATCAAGCAAGGAGGGGTCCACTTTTGCAAAGGAGAAGAGCAATAACAGGCAATCAATCAAGTAGATGAGAAATGATGTCTAATATGGTGAGGGGAAGAAGAATGACCTACAAGAAATTCCGGACATTGATGTGAATAGAAATGAGACATCGTTCCATGATACCATGATGGGGAGAGGTAAATATGAATTTCAAAAAGATAAAAAGTAAGAGGAACTAACAGTTAAACGACTTGGAGAAGATATTACCACAAAACTTAGTTGCTTAATTGAGGCACCTAGTAGAAACCTTAAAGCATTTGTTTCAAAGTTTCAATTGTTATAGCTGCTAATTGTAATTCCAATCCATTTATCGATGTTATCTTATGCAGGACACTCTGCAACACAGTTGCTCTTTAGAAAATGCAAACGATAAGAATGATAAGGAGATTGAGAAAGACCCCAGCAATACTGAGGATATAGTTGACAAAGCTCCAAATGAAGGATCCAACAAATCAGGAATTAGACGTGATGAAATAGCCTCCTCATCTATAGGCAAGGTCGTAAGCTAGAAGAAGGATGAATCTAGAAAAGAGGTGGAACTGGGTAATGTTTTGACAGGTTTGGACTCGTAGGAAGGACAAATGTGCTCATGTTCCTTGGTTACGCCTTCAATGGTCTCAACGTTTAAAACATTTCCCAAGTCTACAATACGATAAGCAGACGTTAAACAATTAAAGCATATTCTATTTAAGTTTCAATTTTTATGGTTAATTCTTAATGGTGCTTTCAAACTTCGTTATTTCATGTTAGTCTACCTTAGTTGTTCATCTATCTTTGAACTGAACTTTAGGAAGACATAATGATTGAATGGTAAGTGCTTTGTGACTCAATGTTTGACCATTCTTATATATAAGAAGGGGTCATCACCTGTCAAGTATAATGTAACATGATGGAAAATACAAATGTAGGTATTCAGACATTTGATGATATTGTAATGGAATGACATATGTGAACAAAAATTACTTCCAACATATGATATGAGATTATACAGAGTCATACAAGATAGAATATTTGTCGTGTACTAGTTTCGATGCTGCTATGTAAATAACACTTGTTAGAGCATTTACCATGTCATAGTTGCATTGGCTACTACAATGAAACAACTGTGGCAAAATCTCGAGTAGCCACACTTGCATGATCATAGGAAACTCTAAAATTATGTATAGCCCTTGTAGTGGTACATACATTATAAGCATTTTTGTCATTAATACATGTCAACATATAAATTACATACATTATACGTTATTGACAAGTGTGTATCCATAATCAAAGAAAAGGGTTGAAGTCAAGATTAACGAATTTAATGTGCACTCCACTACCAACCATGCCCTATTTAATGACTTGACCTTGTCCCAAAGATTTAAAGTTGAGGAAAGGGAAATCGATTTTTTTATAATATATTATTTAATGAGTTGTCATAGAAGTTAGATCATCAACCACTTGCAAAAAGGGTAATAACTATCTATATCAAAGCATTCCTATCCTACGCACCCTATGAAGCACCTAACACTCTGTAATTACCTTCGGAGGGGGGGTTTGATGTGCGTGATACAAAAGTAATGTAGAAATAAAATATAACAATCACAATAATATGTAATCTCACAAACACACAAGGAATTTTAAGTGGAAATCCAAACTCGTGTAAAAACCATCACCTAAACCTCTCGGTTTAGGATTTCTCGATCTACCTAATAGATCAAATCCACTAACGAACTACTTAAAATGAGAGTAGTTCAACCTTAATACAATCGACACTAATTTGTACGATGGTAGTGTACCTCAAACCCTTCCTCTTCATGAGGAGTATTTTGTCTCACAAGAGAAACGAGAATTCGCAAGGCGAATACCCAACAAAGACAAAATTACAACAGTCCTATAGAGCCACAAAGTACTAATGTTAATCTAGCTACTATAAGAAAAAGAAACTTCCCTTTGATGGAAGTACATCAGCTAGTGATGTAGTAAGCATGATCCACTCAAGGCACAATGGCGCTCTCGTATGCAACAATGGGAGAGCGGGTTCACAACAAAGATGGTGCTCTCTAGTGCATGCTAGAAGATCTTGGATAGCAACAACACTTCTCTACTGGATAATCTCTTCTTTGACACAATTGTGGTGGAAAGTAGTATTACTTAGTGTATTTTGCTTAGGAAGTGTGCTCTATTTATAGAGGTCCTAAGAAGGCTTTGGAAGGCCTTGGAAGTCTCTTGTAGCCGTTGGGAACAAGACTCAAGAGTGTGGTCCAAAAATCCCACCAAAATCAGGGTCATTTATGATTCTGATAGGGTTATCAGACGTATGATTTTATGGTTAGATGTCTGGGTCATCTTATGATCTAAGGTTCGATCGTCTGATCTAGAAGGGTTGATGATCTGAACTGAGTTGGATCGAGATGGACGTCTAAGAGTTACTTTTAAGACATCTGGGACAAGAATCAAATGTCTAATTCTAGACAGGTTCCTTCTTGCTTCCACTAGATTGAAACAGGGATCTAGAGTTAAATTGCATAAACGACAGGTCGGATGTCTGGTAAGGAGTCTGGATGTCTGGAAAAGCAATCCTCTGTGGGAATGGATTTCCTGAGAGGCTTAACGGCTAAATTGTCTGACAAAAGGTGATTTGGGTCAGATTTTAGCCTAACGTCTATTTATCAAACATTTGGGATGTTCTACAAACATCTGAAAGTAGATGTAAATCGGATTATACTTAATCATCTAAGATAAAGGTCAGACGGTCCAACGGTCCTATTGTTGGATGTCTGGCAAGGTCCTCAGATGTCTTGACTATGAGATGGACGTCTGAAGGTGGTAAACAGAGAGTAGGTTACTAGCCTAAGTGTTTTGGACATCTGGACAAAAGGTCAAATGTCTTAAAAGTCAAGATCAGACGTCTGATGGCTAGATTGGACGTCTGATCAGGCTATCTGAAGCCAATTTTAGTTTTCTGATTTATTGAAGAGTTTGTCTAAGATTGTTTAAGTATCCTAGAGTTGTGTAAGTGTTCTTAGGATTATAGTATGTTACTTTGGAGCTCTTTAATTATCATCTAAAGAAATGAAAAGCAAAGTACAAATATATGAACAAGATGGACATTCAAAACCATTCTTCATCTTCATCTTTCTTCAAGCTCTCGTTCGAAGCGAAGCTCCTCCTCCATCAAGCTCCTCCAATCCACTATGGACACGAGCTTGAACTCCTTCACACTTGTATCCATTTGTATTTATCCTAAAACTTATAGACTCAAATGCAAATGTTAAATGACAAGTGTTTTTTTATCATCAAAATCAATGATCATGGTGCCCTTGCACCAGCACACTGATCTATCTTCTTTTACCTGAAGATGCAAAGCAATGTGAAATCCCTCATTGACAATCAAGTTCCCACATCAATTGAAGTCAAAGAAGAAAGAATTCCAAGAACTCGATCACTTGTGAAGAGAATCAAGGAAAGAACTCAAAAGGGTAAACAAGTTCAGACAAACAAAGGGAAAAGACTCTTCCCATTGCAAAGAAGATTACAATCCATACCATTGACAACGAACTATTGGAGGACCTTTCACTAATAGATATAATGATTACCAAGCACTTAATAGAGAAGAGGAAGACAATAATGTAGTGGTGTCGACCAAATTTGATTACATGGTCAATATGAAAGAACTTGTTTGTCTTATAGAAGTTGGAGGCACAGTTCATGTTACAATACACACCAAAAAACATTAGTTAGTCTGCAGCATTCCATAGTTTAAATGTCATCCCTACTAATTGGCATTTCCTTGCAGGTCATAGATGCACTTGTTCAAATCTTACTAGAGACACAATCCACACCATTTAATGACTACAACGTTCTAATTTTCTCGACATCCTCTTTATTGCCATTCAAAATGAGGACCTCAAAAACGCTAGCAAGGTCTTAAAACTCAACAACTCCCTTCTGCTAGATTGTCAACTGTTGCTTGTACCTCTCCAAACAAATAATCATTGGCACCTAATGGTTACTTATTTGCAAGACCAACATGTAGTTCACTATACCTGCCATCCTGCAACAAGCTTTGATAACATGAATGTTCAACATGCAAAGAGAGTGGTAAGAAAGACTTCATTGCAAATTGCGTTAACCTTGACACTAACACACAACACATGTCCATAAGTTCCTCTCTTCTGTGTTACCCAGGAGCGATTCATCCATGGTTATTTAAAAAGAATTGTTAAAGGTATCGCATGAGAGTGGGAATAGTTTTGCCAATTACCCCTTCCAAGTTCCAAATCACAACTATAATGACGGCATCAACTTGATCATATTCATTGAATGCATATGAGTAGACTTCCTAAGCATAGAACCCATCACAAGGGAGGATGTCCATAAATAGAGGGATTAAGTTATGTTACGATTGATAAAGTCAAAATACTTCACAACCCCAATGTGAGAGAAAAAAAACTTACTTTTTAATGCAGATTGGTTTTGTCATATGAAAAAACATACTACCACTAACATTAACGGTATGAAGTTTCCTTTTTTGGCTCCTTGATTTTTCAAATAAGGACTTATTGTATAACCATGGAATCCTACCATGCTTGCTACAAACTAATCTAATATTAACCTATCAACTTTTTGATGTAACCATTAACTCAAGAATTGTAAGTCTTATTATATTTCTTGTTTCCTCTCCAGCTTCTCGGTTACGATCATAATATCGACATTTTAACCTTTCAACCCATCGAGACATTGCCAACAAACTACAATTAGTCCTTACCTAGTTATTTACCCTCATTTGCAGTCATGCAATTGCTAGTAATTGTCAAAAATATCATCAGTTACTTACCTATCAACTATCTACCAGTAAGTAACCTCACATGTGTTGCTACTCGCAAATGACTTGACTTTTATCTGTGAAGTAGAAACTAATCTCACATATGTTTCACGTATCTTTTAGCTGTAGCTGAGCAATTATTGTGACACATGTCTTCTCAAAAGTAAAATAGATTAATAATTATATCTTTGGCTACAGGGTGGTTTTTTCTACAAGAAATGTCGACTCTTTACACTCTAGTGAAATTAACTAGCAAATGCACTTACATAACTTTTCAAGAATACAGAAGTTCGAGCACGTATCATACCTGCATGTGTCATAGCTTGCTACTACTAGCAGTTGTCACGTACCAATCGTAATAACAGCTAAATTAATATTTCCTTGTAGAAGCACTCACCAAACAAGGTAGAAAATGTTCAGTAGAAAATATCATTCCCATACTAACCACAAAATGTTCGTTCTCACAATACAAAAGCTTTACCAGGTAAATACACTACCAACACTTGTAATTACAAACACTTTCTCCTTGGCTATGGTAGATAAAAATTTAAACATGTAACACAAAACTTGCATGTGATACAATCTTTAGTTTCATACCGTAGAAGCAGCAATCCATGAACTAATTCATACTCTTAACAATAGACCTAGTGGCCGAAAAAATGAAGATAAACGAAGAAACAAGTACAAGAGAAGAACAATGACTTATAGCAACTGCTAATAGTTGGAGCAATCATTGTCACTATCAGGAAAATGTGGTAGAGTGAGACCACACTCATAATACCAAACCTTACATTGCTTCCTTTCTAGCTTCTCCACTACGTGCTTGTTCTCGACCTTCTTTTCTTCCAAGGAATGCTCTAAATTATGAAAGTTAAGCATAGCGCATTGACGTTTACAACTTAGAAAATCTATCACTTGTGAAAGTAAGAACTTTGTCTGTGGGAAGTACTTCATATAAAGTCTAAAGTCGCACTCTTCTTTTCAAAATCGATTCATTACCATGCGTTCGATTTATTAAAACTTCCTATGCCTATAAAATTATATTACATACCTTTTTTTTTTTCAAAATACCGGAGTCTATATTATTCATCCGCAACTCCCTGGAGGCCACAAAAAAAGGGGAACAGGAGGACTAGACCAAAACTTGTTCCGTACAAGAAAGAGGGACCACGACTCGTGGCTTAATACAATTACGAAAAGAAAAAACAGAGGCAACCAAAAAACCAAAAAGCCTCAATCTATGATATAAGGGAATTGAATCCTGTCTAACTTGAGCAGCCCTCAATATCTAGCAAGAAGGAGAGCGGGCGAGCGATAGTGAAGCCACGGTCCTAAACCAAATGATGCAATCATATGCGCAAGCTTGTTGGCCTTACAGTGGATATAAGACAGCGTGGTGTCGAGAGGGCAACCATCCTTGGCGATCTGTAAAGCTGCATGGATGTGCCAGGCAATAGGGATTTTTCTATTCCACCAGTAATATAAGATAGTAGAGTCCATCTCATAGCATATGCTAATATTAGGGGGCCGACCGAAATGAAGGAAGTGGGAAATGGCCTTAATAATTCCACCCTCCATGAAAGAATAGGGGGACCTGGAAGATGCAGCTTCAATAAAGGATCTCGTGTTGTCCCTAAGCACCCATGCCATGTTAAGATGATCATGGTATTTGACAGCCACAAAGTTGACCTTATAACCAAGAGGCAGACGAACCTAAGATACGGCAAAGGTTTTGGGCTTCTGGGACTTGAGCCAATCAGACATTTTAAGGGATCTCCAATTCCAATCCAGGTGATGATGGGAATGGAGCAAGTGGAAGCTTTTGTTCTTAATTTTGTTACGAATTTGCCAAATGTTGTGCCAAATGAAGGTAGTGATACCCTTGAACCTATTGGAAAAGGAGGGGTTGGAATTGACAAAGTAGTGGAAAAGAGTAGAAGGTGAAATGGGATTGAGGTGCATAGTTCTAAAAGTCCAATTGGTAACAAAGATGGCAAGATTGCTATGGCAGGAAAGGTGAAGGCAAGATTCAGAGGATGGATGATCAGGACAACAGACACATTTGGAGGGAAGATGGATGCCAAACTTGAGAATGTTGTCGTCAGTGGGTAACCTGTTAAGGAGAAGTCTCCAAGCTAGAATGGACAACCTAAGGGGGAGCTAAAGTTTCTAAAGGCAACGAAAAATAGGAGAGCGAGGGGTCGAATTGAAGTTGATGTCATATGCAGAGGATATGGAGAAATTGCCACTCGAAGAGTGGGACCAAATTGGCTTGTCTTTGTTGTCTCAAACAGGAGTTTGAAAGATCTTTGCTTTAACGTCATCAGGGATGGCATGGAGGTGATCGATCAGGTCCGAGTAGGTCAAAGCATCTTTGATCTTAATCCTAGGAGGATCAATATCTTGGGGGAGGAACTCCTTAAGGGAGAAGTCCCCAATCCAGAGGTTCAATCAAAAGAGAAGGCCACCTTCTTTAACCTCCCATCGAATATAAGATTTCACGTCATTAAAGCCAAGGCAAGAGAGTTGAATCTTCTGTAGCGGGTGGGAAAGGAAGTATAAGAGATGTCGTAGAGATTCCTCATGAGAGAGGCATACAAGGAATTATCAAAGAGGATGCTCCAAACACTTTTCATTCTAAAGGCTTTAGCAACCAAAGAAAGGTTTCTAAAGCCAAGGCCGCCAAGAGGGAGAGGATTGCAAATGGACGGCTAGGAAATCCAGCGGTGATGGTGGGCATTATCAGAGGAGTTCCAAAAGAAGTTAGAGAAAGTGGATTCGAGATTGTGGATAATAGACTTAGGAACATCAATCACCGAAAGAGTGTGGATAGGGATAGAGGAGAGCACATGCTTTATAAGGAGGAGCTTGGCTACCGAGGAAAGAAGCTTTGCCTTCCAACCTGAGAGTTTGGAATGGATTTTGTCAACCAAATTATGGAAGAAGGCTCTCTTAGCTCTACCCGTGAAAATGGGGCAGCCAAGATATTGGAAAAGGAAGCCCCCAAGTTGAAAGCCAGTGATGGAAAGGATCCAAGATAGTCTAACCATGGGGAAACGACTCCCAACATAGCAAAAGCTTTTGAGGAGGTTTAATTTCTGCCTAAAGTTAGATTTAAAATCATGGATGAAAGCCATAAGGTTGGAAGTGGACCTCAGGCTCTCATTCAAAAAGAGGATGATGTCATCAGCATAGAGAAGAACAGCAGGAGGGGTTATGCCACGTTTGATAAAAAACATATCGAGGTGGCCTAAAAGAACCATCTCCTTGATACCATGGATAAACGACTCCATAAAGATATCAAAGAGAAAAGGGGATAAAGGATCTCCTTGTCTCAACCCACGTGAGACCTTGAAAGAAGGGGAGGAGCAACCATCAACTAAGATAGAAGATCCTTCATGTTCCACAAAGCCTTCAATAAAAGCATTGACATGAGGGGAGAACCCGAATTTACTCAACGTACAGTAGAGGGCTATCCATTCCACTCTATCGTAGGCTTTTTGGAGGTCAAGCTGGAAAATAATGTTGAAGCCAAAAACTTTGCGATTAAGCCTCTGAGTAAGCTCAAAAGTAGTGGAGATATGATCAAATATGGATCTGCCTTTAATAAAACCCGCTTATTCCAGGGAAATGATCTTGGGCAATAAGTTATCCAAACGGTTAACGAGAATGCTCGAGGCAATTTTAAAGGTAACATTGCACAAGCGGATAGGATGAAAATCAGCCAGCTCCGCAGAGTTAGGTTTCTTAGGGATGAGAGAAATGAAAGTGGAATTGAAGGATCAAGGAGCTATGTGAGAAGAAAAGAAATGGGAGATGGCATTCGGCACGTCAATCTTAACAATGTCCCAACAGGTATGCAAGAATTTGACATTAAAACCATCAGGGGCAAGGGAGCTGTTGTTGGGCATAGCGTTAATGCTATCCATGATTTCTTTCTCTTTGGGGGGGTAATCAGGGCAAGAGAATCTTCCAGAGTAATAACAGGAGGGATGACATGTCAGTTCAACCTCTCATATATAATATTTTGATGATTTTACAAAATGAAGAAAAAGAAATAAAATATAAGCATAGGATATTTTTCTTTATAATAACACAAGTGTAGGTTTCATGGAGTTTTCTAAGACGGAAGATTAAAAGCATGAAGACTAAGTAGCATAAGTATTATCATAGGTCATAGGCTTTTTATGTAAACTTTCAAAGGTTGTAATCTTTATTTTATTTGAGTCTAGAGATGTTGTAAAGAACCCCAAACATAACTTATAAATAGCTAACTTAGGCTCCCTACACTTTGGATAAATTAGAAACAAAAACCTAACACTAAGACTCAAATCAAACGTCCATAATGACTGTCAGACGTCTGATTTTCAACTTTAAGACATCTGTCAAGTGTTTCAGAAGTCTAATTACCTATAGCTTTACCTTTAGTTTCTGACTTCATAAACATCAGTCGAAGCAATCTTCCATCAGACGTCCATAGCCTCATCTAGATGTCTAAGACTTTACATGGATGTCCTCAAAACAACCGTTAGACTCAAGCACCCATCTTCCTTCTATATATAGCGGGCAAATACATTTTCAGACGTCTGAACATGCCTCTAGATGTTTACCTTTGGATCGTTGCTCATTTATTTCTATGCGTATCTATTACGAACCAAAGATCTTCTGTCAGATATCCTAGGCAAGTCCTTTTTAAGTTTCTAGACGTCTAGGGAATCCCACAGACGTCCATACAGATGTCTGTTCCTTCAGATCTAGAACCCTGTTTGGATCTGGTCAAAAAAGGAACGAATCCACACATAATTAGACGTCCAATAATTTTATCAGACGTCTTATGTGAAAATATTAGATGTCCTTGTTTCGATCCAATGAAACCAATACAGCATGGCTAATAGTATTAGACAACCATTATTGTAATCAAACGTCTTATAAGATATCTGACCCTAAAATTAGACGTCTGATATTACTGTCAAACTCATCATTACCCTGATTTGTGGTGGATTTTGTCCCAATCTCTTGGGATTTTCCTCTAACGGCTAGATCTCTCCCAAGTGTTCTTGAAGGTTCCAAACCTGCCTATAAATAGGCTACAATCCCTCTTAGGTAAGATACACCTCTTAAGATTCAATTCCCTTAGAAAAATCACTTGCTCACTACTCTTAGCCTCCTCTTGCCCTTATTCTGTGCCAACACTCTTATTAAAGGGCAAACCCACACTCCCAGTTACTTCATTCTATAAATTCTCAGGGAGTTCTCTTTATGCTTAATAGATAAGGAAATAATCAAATTATTGGAGTGCTCTATAGGTGTTGTTTCATGCTTACTTTTGTACTTTAGGTATCTAGCCTGTCAAGCCCCTGTCTCTTCATTGTGAAGGGAGAAACCTCATTTAAGGATCGAAGGTGGGATTTGTAATTGAGGTACACTACCCTCGTTTAAGTAGTGTGATTAGTGGATTGATCACTTTGTGATCGAAAATCCTAAGTCAAGGGATTGGCTTAAGTGGTGGTTTTCACCCGTCTTGGGTTTCCACCTAAAAATCTAGTGCCTCTTTTTGTGATTGAATTTTTTGTATTACAATATTTAATAAATTCACTATTCACCCCCCTCTAATGCAATTTCATGACATCCATGAATCTACCTATGTCGCTAGTGCCACTCGAAGATAGGAGGGACTAGAAAAAGTCTTTAGCTTTAGATGTCACCAGATCCCAAGAATTATTGCCAATAGTAGCAGACAGAGAATTACGAGAACGTTTGGCATTGTTACCTTCCCCCGGCTTAAGCCAACTGATCTTAGCTTTTTGCGCAAGAAAATCATAATATTTATCAAGGGCATCTTCAAGTTGGATATTGGTATCCAAGAACTCAAAGGAAGTTTGGTCATCCCAATGGGAACCCAATTTAGCCTCCAAATCATCATGATGGATCTTGAGTTCCTTGACAATCAAGTGAATGTCTCCAAAGTACCAACGATTCCAGGATTGAAGGGCTCTTTTGAGACTAGCCAACTTGAGATATAGAGTATCAATGAGATTGTGAGTAGGGTTGAGGTCTGGTTGATCCCAGACACGACTAACAACGCTCCTAAAGGAAGGATCCTTAATCCACATATTTTGGAATCTAAAGGGACACGGTTTGAATGGTTTGTTGGTATTAAGCGTAAGAAGCATGGCGCATGGTTCGAATTCCTCTTAGAAATATAGGACACAAACGATGCAAGGGATAGGGTCGAAGCAGATAGGAAAAACCTATCGTGCCTTTGGTAAATTCTCGCACTACCACTTCTGCCATTACACCAAGAGAATTGATTACCTTCCATTGGAAGATCCAAAAGACCAAGGGAGTCCTTCCAGTTACGAAAATCATTGGCTTGGGAGAGATGGAAAGGAGAGCCACCACTTTTTTCCGACGCACGAAGAATACAATTGAAATCATCGCCAATAATCCAAGGGCAAGAGATGGAGTCGTTGAGGGACGAAAGGTGACTCCAAAGATTCCGACACTCCTCAAGACTGCAGGAGGCATAAACTCCCGAAAAAATGCAAGTAGATTGGGGAAGCATGCATTTAATCGTGATCACTTGGGGCATAGCACAAAGAACAGAAGTCTAAATCATGTTTTTGGAAAAGTACCAAATGTTGGGGGTAATCATAGCAATATGAGATTGAGTAAAGCCAATCATATCCATATAGATATCAGCCAAGGAGGAATCAGCGAAAGGCCCAAAGAGAAAAATAAGGTTTAAGTCATGTTTGTGAATTAGGAATTTGATACTGTTGGAGGTGGGTAGGTTAAGCACCCCTCTACAATTCCAAAAGAGCCCTTTCATAATAAATAGGATTTGGATAGTGATTGCACCGCAAAAATACGCCTGCAATTGTGTCATCTTGTGCTATTTCCTAGCATTACCAATGCATATTAGGTTTCCATAGTTGCATTGTAAAAATACATGCAAGCATGCATTTAATTGAGAGGAGAGGAGAATGAAATAAGTGGCCTTGCATTTTACTTTTTTCCTCAAATGCATCTTTGCAAAATCCACCATCTTTTTATTTTTTTTTCCACTTGATTTTGAAATGCTTCCCGCGGCTGCAACTTCTTCTCCTTGAGCCATTCCCTACTCTCTATCCCTCTCCCTGCCAGCCCTTCCCTGCGGCTGCCACTCCATGCCGAGACCATGCATGAGCCATGCATAGCCAGGGCATGGCCATGCATGGCTTTGGTCTTCTATTTAAAGCCACGGCTTGTCCTTCAGAAGGTAGCCTGGTCCTTCCACGAAAAAGACCCAACACAGCAGCTCTCCAGGCCACCACCCTCTCCTCCCTCTCCCTCCATACGCCGGCCCTCCTCGGAGACACCCGGAGGGCAGGAGCCCTCACTATGGTGCACACCACTACAGTGAGACCACCACTGCCCAACTCTTGAAAGAGCCGGTGGGCGTGGTGTCTCTTTTCTAGTTTTTTTAAGCTTCCAGCACCTTACGCCATGGCCACAAGCTTCAAGGTCTGAAGCTCGAAGCTCGACAGCAGCAGCAGCAGCCCCAGCCACTTCCGCGCGCCCCTGCAGGCGCCCACGCCCTCCGTGCGCGCCTGCAGGGCCTCTCCGCCTTCGCTTTCTCCGCCCTGTCGCGCTTTCTTCCGCCCACAATCAACCTCTGCGTGCCTTTGCAGCGGCCAGCCAACCCTCACCGCGCACCCCAGCAGCGCCTGCGTCGCCCTCACCTTCCACCGCGCACACCAGTAGCCTTCTCCGTGCGCTCTATCGCAACCTTCCGCCCGCAAGCCACCAGCCGAAGCCACTCTGCTGCGCGCGCCGAGCCGGCCACACTCACAGCACCGCCCGCTGCAGGTTGCGCGGCACGGCCGACCACTGTAGAGACTGTTCACGCGAGTCTGCGCGACACTGTGGCTACAATGGGGTGACCAGTGAGCTTCTCACTTTACCGGTCACCCGGTGCGCAGCAATCGGCCCACGCCCATGCGCGCGCCCACCTGCACGTCTTCGCCCACGTCTCCCGCACCAGCCTACGTGCCTGCCTTCATCAGCTCCCTTCACGATCACCTGCTAGCGCTCGGTTCAGCCTTCGCGCAACACGGTGCGCTGCATCTTCTCTCCGCGCCCTCGCCCTCTAGCGCTCACATCCCCACGCGCATACGTGCCTGCACGTGCGCTTGAGAACCATTAGACGACGCCCGCTGGCTGCAGACGCCTTAAAACCTTCGGCCTTCACTCCAGAAGCATGTTGCTGCCATCTCTCCTGCCCTCTCTCTCCTGCTCTCTCTCTCTCTCACTCTCTCTCACAACACTCTCTTACTCTCTCTTTACACCGACGTTAACACACACATACACTCACACTTCCACACACACACACACACCCCTATACTCTATACATATATATATATATACACGTATACTTATATATATTGATATATATACTTATATTTATACATATAATAGTACTTATATACTTATGTATTAGTATACATACATACATACATATATATATCTATATACTTTTATATATATATATATACACATATACAAATACTTCTATACATATACATATATATATATATATATATATACTTATATTTATATATATAGTAGTATTAGTATACTCATATATATATATATATACACACACACACACACACACACACACATATATATACTTACATATATACATATATTTATATACATACATATATATAAATATACATATATCTATATATATATATTATTACCTATATAACTAAGCATACATACATACATACATACATACATACATATATATATATATAGCTACATATATCTATATATACATATATTACTATATACATATACATACATATATATTTACATCTATATAGTTATATATACATACCTATACATATATCTATCTATACATATACTTATATATATATATAAACACATACATATATTTATATATAACTACATCTATATATACCTATATATTTATAACCACATATATACATATAGATATATTTACATATATATATATATATATATATTTTTTTTTTCACATTATTTACCATACGTGGTATCGCGGGAATATCTGCACCAGTTGCCAATATTTTCCGATACATGTGTACAAAAAGCGTGTTCGCATTCATCTTCCACCATCCATCCTACACCTTACACGTGGCACTTCGTCCTGTTGGTTGCATCTTTCTAGATGACGACCGACTCGACACCGTGCTACACTCCATCTCCGCCTCCACCCCCACCCCTTTATATACATATTATATACCTATATATATATACTATATTTAATTTGTTTCTATTTTGATTTCCTGTTAGTAAAAAGATAACAAAAAATATATAAAAGAAAAAGATAATCTTCGACTTGTAGGTACTCCGTCTTGCGAATAGCAAGACCCGTTTTGGAACCCTGTTTTGGCTCAAAGCCAAGAACCCAATTTTGAGGGTGTGCCTCAAGGACAAAGATTACCTAAAAAAAAAATCTAAATAGAAAAATACCAAAAACACAATAAACGAACGGAAGAGACTCGTTGTAGGAAAGGCGTAGAAACTCGACTTGTAACCCCACTTCCCTGAGTTCGACCCTGGGCCTAAAAGTGACAAGATAGAATCAAGTAGGCCAGGTTAAAAATTTTGTAAAGAGATGGTTAGGTCCGATTTAGGTTAACCACCATACACACTTCAACGATAAAATCATCGTATTAACAACCTATTCGGGTCCGACACCAGATAGAGATTTACTGCGACTTCTCGTCAACCTAACGCATCCCTTAAGGAGCCACCACCACGGGGTCCTTTAGACCTAACAGCAGAGTGTGACGCATATGCATCTCCTTGAGCAAGGGTTAAGTCGGTAGCCGAATTGTCAAGGGAACCCGAAGGATACATATCAAATGTGGAGGTCAAAGGGTTGTCATCATTGCCTACTAGAAGATGCACCTCATTGTACTCAATTTCTCTGATCAAGGGGGGGTCGGGGTCAAAGGGAGTAGCGTAGGGAATGGGAGGTAGATACCCCAGGAGGAGCTGTGTTGGGAGGGGACAAACTGCCTGGTATTAGGGCAGGTGGCCTGGTTAGAATCGACCAGCGAGTGAATAAGATGGTTATCACCTTGAAAATATATCATCCTATCCATAGGAAAATAATGCACATGCAACTAATCAATGTTACCATTCAGACTAGGCAAATCAACCTCAGAGGGAAAACGAAGCAAGCGACGTTTAACAAAATTATTTTGGAAGTTACTGGGATTATGCAAAACCATATCCGTAGAGTGACAACAAACTTCAGGCTCAGGATTACAAAAAACCTTAGGTACAAGATTATGAGAAACTTCAAGCTCAAGATCAAGAAATTGGTCATACATCTGAGAGTTTTTCGAAAAATTATCCGAGGTAGTATGCAAAAACTGAGCATCACCAGCAACATGAACCACAGACGGATCCGAGGAAGGCATACCATCAGAGGGGAGAGGATATGACTGCTGGGAAGATGGATTCTGTGATGACAGAGTCATCAAAAGATCCACTCCTAGGTCATCGATGTTAAGCGGGGGTTGTTTCCTTTTGTCTTTCTTCTTCAACCAAGCACGGCGTTTCATCTTCTTCACCATCGGAGGACCTTCAGGACATCTAGGCCCCCTCAGAGAAGAGAGAAGAGTAATACAACCCTGAAAGTTAGCCCCCCCAAGATCCTCCTGGTGAGAAGGGAAGAGGATGTCTTCTTGGCCATTAGGAACCTGCGGCGAAGAACCCAATGCTTCAACCTGCGACATCGCACCAATGGCTAGGGAGCCTTGATCCCCTAACAAGGCAGAGCAATGCGCATCCCAACGCTACCTAAAGAGGGAGCAGCAGCACAACAGCGAATACTATGGCATAGTTTCAAACACAACGAACAACATAAAGGGACCTCATAGACAACCTTTTGAAGAATCAAATGACCACCATTCGAAAAGCGAACAAAAGAGGGATGATCCGCAAGCAGATCGATCTCAACGCAAACCCAGGGGTAGCCTAGTCTCACGCCTTGCGTGGTTTTCGAATCCACATAAATTGGGTTACCCAGTTGATAAGCCAATGAGAGCAACACGTTAGGATGAACAAGATGCAAGTGAGACCAGGGAACCCCACCCAAACTGGCTTCGAAGTAGCAAAAGCATCGGTGCGGAACAAAGGAGTCCAGCGAATGAACTGAAGGCGAACACTATTAAGAATAGCCAATCCAATAGAAAATAGTTTCAAGAAATCCAGGTAAAAAAAGAATCTCACGAGCAAATGTCGCACGCCCAGCGTGAAAAGGGAGAAGTTGGACATCTGCACCTTATGCAAGATGAAGTCCTTAACTGCCTGAAAAGAGGGTTTTGGACCCATCGTGCGGATGACCATCGAGAATGCCAAACCCTTCGCAAGGTTGATGACCTCAGTGGAAGAAAAAGAGCTGCAGAGGAGACCTTCTCGAGAAGGAGGGCGAATCGGCATAGACAGCTCAACGTAGGGAAGGGATTTAGAGGATCCCCGATCGGTCACGACAGAGGCGTGTGAGGGCCTCTGTGGCGACTGTGATCATAGATCCTCAGCTCTTAGATCTAAGGGGCTCCTGCAGAGAGGTCATGATCCCGATGAGAATCCAACCCACGAGAGCTACGCACCAGAAGCACCAAAAACGAAGCAAAAATCGAAAAACACAAAAGCAAGACCGATGAAAACCAGGGCGCAAAACAACCAAGAGGAGCAACAAAGCTCCAACCACAAGGGACCACCCGCCACGCCTAGCCAGGAGGCATAGCCATGGTAAGGAGCCGACCGGTTCCCCTCCGAGGGAAGGGGAGAAGGAAGGGCCTCACTAGAGGAAGGGGTGGAGAAGATCCCTAAACCCTAGCACTGGAAACTCTGTGCATCATTATACTACATACCTCATTCCAGTAGACATGTGATATGATCTTTGGGCATTTCCCTCAAACAAAACTTATCTAACTCTAGTTTGGTAGCAACACTACAAAAGCACAATACATTTGCTTTGAGACCAAAGATAATTGTAGAAGACCAGCACTTCATATAGCAAGGTTCATTTGCCCCAAAAGAATATGACCCCATCGAGTAGCACATAAAGTTTCAATGAGTGGAGATCGTTTTATAGATTAAAAAACATATTTTAATACTAATTTGACCTTGATTACACATTTGCTAGAAAATCTCACCATATTTTAATACTTAATCATGACATCTTATTCAACTAAGCATTTACCATATTATCTACCATCATAAATGCATACACTCTACAATAATAAATGCACCAATGAATGCTTCAATTGATACAATGAAAGTATTTACTAATGGGCTAAGAGCCATACAAAAAATCAAAGAATTATGTGTGTCTTCCCTTACATTACTATCTTTTCGCATTAAACCTTTAACACCTAAAACACACATTACATGTAAAGTAGTTGTTAACCAACTTTCAAGAATACATTTTATCCAACAGATCGACCTAGATTAACAAAAAAATGCATACTTCACTATTTACTGACAATACCTGAAACTTAAAAACTATACTAATCTATCGTATCTATGTTGATAGTAGCATGTGTTACTTGCCAAGCATATTTGGTGGTTTGCACAAATATGTAATAGCTGGAAAAAAAAAGGAAAGGAGGTAAGGCAAATGCATAACTAGTTGAACACATACTATCTACACCTTCCTACACAAAAAACAAAATATGTAAATTTACATCAAATTGTTAATTGTGACAAACATACAACATACAATATACATACCACAGAAGAGTCTCTAAAGTTAAATGATGAACATGTTCCCATTATGCAACTTCTTCCCTCCATCTCCTAGATTCGGCATAGTACGATCTTGAATGTCCTCGAAAACTATCTCAAGAAAATGAAGCCAAGGCAATTTGGTTAATCAATCAAATTCTTGATTGATCTACTAATTCAATTGGTTTGATCAATCAAAAACCTCTCTTGCATCTCTCAAACTCCTTGTGCAAGATCGTCAATTTTGATTGGAGATTTTTCTACCAATCTTACGTCGAACGAACGTACTAAGAAAGAGAGATAAGAAGGAGAGGGGGGGAGGGAGAGTGGAGAGTTTTTCTGCTCTTGTTGTGTGTCAAGTGAGAGCCCCATTATGGCCCTTATATAGAGTCCACAACTTGACATTTATCGAAATTCACGTTTTATGGAAATACGACAATTGATCGACCAATTTAGTCTCATTGATCGATCAAACTTGACTTTTTTTGTCCACCAAACCAATTAATCAACCAATTTTACCTTTTGATCAACCAATCCAGGCCAAAATCATGAGATTAAAAATCTGTAACAAAAGAGTCCAAGTTCCAAATTGATTCTTACTCAAGCCTAGGCCGAGCCATGCTTGGGCTAGGTGCGCGCACGCGTGCGCATGTGTGGTCCCTAACCCCACCTCTCACTCTTTGCTACATAAGCTATGGGAGGCAAAAGCTTTTTACATCCACCAAGATGTTTGCCCACTACCAGTATGAGACTAAAAACCTCTATCAAATCTCACTGATTTTAATATGAATTCCCATATCATTATACATCAATTGCATCCTGATTAATGCAATTGGGTCCTAAAACCAATAAGTAGAGCCATGGAGGTGTACAAGAGAAGAAGAGGTGGACAAGGAGGAAGAATGGAAGATGAGAGATGGGAGTAGAAGATGCCTTTGCAATGGAGGGGGTAGGGGGGTCAAATAGATGGTTGGAATCAGGGACATGGGCATAAGGTGAGGCATTACGTGGGGAGGGAATTGTGATTGCATGGGTGTGGGCTATAGGGACATGATTGCATGGTTGAAGGAGGGTTGTGCAATCTTGCACAGGGAGGAGTTGTGTTGGACGAAGAGATACAAAGGGGTTAGCAAATGGGAGGGTTGTCGTATATTGGAGAGGGAAGAGAGAGAGAGAAAGAACGTGTGGTTCCCACATGGGAAAATTGTAGGGGGCGGGGGGGTCCAAGGCAAGGTGGAATTAAATTGGGATGTAAGGCCATCTTAGGTGCAAAGAGGGTGAATTCAGATGTTGGGGAATACATTATGGCCGTGCCCTTGTATCTTCTTCAATCTATCCTCTTTTTACGCTACAGCTCCTCGAAAAAAAAACGAATGCTCGATTTTCGTTTCTTCCTACATAAAATTAAAACCTATTATAATATATACAACTTACATCCAAATGCATACAGGTTCCTAATATCTGCCTAGAATGCTTATGATGTAATATTTATAACCTAAATGTGGTGTATTTACTTGGGAACTAACCTAATTTAGACATAGTAAGTATATTAATTATGTAGTTATCAAGCAGCGACAATCTCTGCTACTTTGAAGGATCCGCGACATATGTCCTTACACCTATCAACCGAATCATCAACATTACACTTTGAGCAAAATCCTCTCACGATAAGCAATTGACAACACATTTTCTCCATCCGTTAATAATATACATTTCCATAACTAAATTAATCTAATTCTCCTTTAAAATCAAAAGCACAAGTCTACACAAAAATGCTCTACATTTGAATGAGTTACACAAACAGCTAACCATCACATCTTCCTTTGAAAAGAATACCTTATACACCTTCTTGAAAAATCTCGATCCATCTTCCAAAGTAATCATCCTTCTTCAAGTACGTTGATAGGTCAACTTTATTGGACATTAATTGGGCTTCAAAATAGTCAATTCTAAGATTAAATTGGACTTTAAGTAGGCAGTACATTAGAGAAATTAATTGAGTCGTGATTTATTCCTGCATAATAATTTGATGCAGTACATGTTGCATATAAGTAATTATTCATGTGTGTACTTATTGCATGGGATAATTCAAAATAACATCTTACATATGAATTATGAGTAATTTGTTGTGAAAGGAATCACTGGGGCATCATGCTAAAATAAGAAACACAAGGGAGAATTCATATTTGGTTCCATCAAATTCTAAAATCTCATTGAAACTTTCCAGCCTCCTTGGTCTTGTCAATCCCCCTTACAAAAAAATAGAATCTCTCTGTCATCAAATCTCTCTCTTTGATTCTCTCTCTTTTCTCTCTTTATAGCCAGGTAGGATGGAAGGACAGACATGATCATCTTCCTCCTCATGAGGAGGAGAGCCCCCCTCTCCACATCCTCTCCTCACCAGACCACCACCGCATCTCGCCCTCGACCATGCTCCGTCCTCTCCAGAGAATGCGACAAATTACATCACCACGCCGTCGTCCACCACTACGACATGTTCATGATCGTGACCACAACATCCCACCACCGCATGCCCCCAACCACATCACCGCGATCCACCACCATGGTTGGCAGTGATAGCACCGACACCACCACCGTGATCCACCTCGACGCTCATCACTACGCTCCATCTCCTTACTGTGACTACGAGATCATCACCACGTCTCATCCTCCTCCTCGCCATCGTGACCTCCAACAACACTGTGCTCCTCCTCATTGCCATCAGCATCCTCACACACCTACTGCCACACACAGCCTGGCCTCCTCCTCCTTGTCTTCTTCTCTACCAACAGAAAAGGACCAAAGCTGCCGGCCATCCCTCTCCACACAACCACCACCACGGGCCTCAAATCTTCTTACCAATGATGCCATCAGACTTGCCACGCCGCATCGAGTTCGCCCATGCCCATGGCTTCATCTTCTGTAGCCCACGCACGTCGATGAGCCGTCGCCACCACCGGTAGGTTCCTCCTCTTCGATGGCCGCCATCGGCCGTCGTTCTCACCGCGACCTCCAACGAGTGCGACCCCATCCCACTGACCTCCAGTGAAGGTCTCACCAGTAGCCACTCTTCCTTCCGCATGTGGGAGCTCGTCGAAGGACCTCCCCTATTTTGCTACAGTAGAGGTTGTATTAATAATTACATTTCGTGCCATTACAACAACTTTTGAGTTTATTTGATTATTAGTATATTGTATGTGAATTTGTTGCAAAGCCCTTACATTCTCTCAATTTTATGCATCGGATCTATTTCACATACTCTCTTTTCCGTTAAAGAATACATGCATCGAAAGTTCCCTAAATTTCTCTATAAATTGCAATTGTGGATGCAAGATATTTGTGTCTATTGGTTTGTTTCTCCTTGTGGATATGACTTAATCCACCGTGGTTAGTTTCAATGATAAATATTTTTGATTTGGGATTTTTCCACCACATAATTTTATTACAACGACGTATTTTTTGACACACCATTCTGACAAGCGAAATCTCCCTTTCAAATGACACCATTGCCGGGGAGGTAACAGACGCAATAGGTTCACCTGATTTTATTTCTGATCTATTTGAGGTGCACATTTATCTGACCATTCTCTACTTTTTTTGTGCGAGGAATCTGACGAGACAATAGGCGCAGCTGAGCGATAACGTAGACCTTGAGCAATGCCCACACATGCAAAGAGGATGCAAAGAAAAGGAGACCTAGATCGTGCTTTCACAGGGGATTCTCCTTCATCGTGAATTTTATTTCATTTCTGTCTTCTCGCCCTTGTAGCATTGGGGCAGATTTTCAGGGGTTTGTCCCCACGTTCTTTAGCGACTAGGGCTATTTATTTGTGGTGATCTACTTGCTTGCCTCTAAAAATAAAAGAGCAAAAAAAAAAATCGAGCTACTTGTTTAGGAGTTGCATGCCCTTAGGTGCGCACATTTAGGGGTAATTAAACAACACGTTATATCTCATTCTTGCATTACATACATATCTGCACGAAGATTGCTGGAGTCAGGTATATTGTTATATCTTACATCCAGCTCCTGTTCACGCATTGCATTGGGATTAAATTTCAAGATCACCGAACTGATTGAATTTATCTAATTTAGTGGTCAAGTAATTGAAATTAGGATTGCTAATCAGGGTCGACCATAAAATCAAAATTACATTTGATTTGATCAAAAGGGACTTGTATGCGATTCTTCTAAAAAACAAACTAATTTACGGTGTGATGCACACTTCTGGCATTGAGAATGCACACTAGGCATCGCACTAAGTGTCGATCCCTTAAGGCTATAGGCACTAATCTCTTCATTGGTGCAAACCCTCCTATTTCACTTTGTGGTGGTGATATTAACCTGTTACCAAGTGTTTTGATACTTCAAGGAGGGGGACACCCCTTAAAGGAACAAAAGGATAGTTAAGAGGCACCGCATTCGCATCACCTCAAATGAAGGGTTTACCCTACTTGCATCTCTTAGTTTCGTCCTTGGAGTAACTTCTCACTAGGT
Organism: Thalassia testudinum; assembly: GCA_037157565.1. NCBI lineage: Eukaryota > Viridiplantae > Streptophyta > Magnoliopsida > Alismatales > Hydrocharitaceae > Thalassia > Thalassia testudinum. The sequence goes on from JAZHRO010000080.1 coordinate 6,520,226, forward strand.
CACTTGAGAGTATCATTGAAACAAGGTATAGGTCCTAGGGTACGCAAAGGTTGACTTAGGGCCCATACTTGATTGTACAACTTCTCTGGCCACCAAGAAAGAATGTAACCGACCTCTATTTTTTCCAAAGAGCTTGTCGGGGATCTCAAGCCACAGCCCCCTCATATGCCACTAAAGTGGGAATGGACGACTGCAAACATGACCCCATTTGACAACTTTAAGAGGTAGGTTGGAAGTTGGCTCAAATATGCTCTAAGAAAAAGGAGAGTCCTGACGCAGGGATTCTTGCTTATTTATGATAGCAATAGAATGATATGTCGTGTTTTATGTAGTGGAGAATCTCTCAATCAAAAATAAATATCAAATTTTACCATAATAAAAATGTCGCATTAACAGGGAGGAATAGAACCAATAAATTCACAAGTAGAGGAATTTACTATTTGTAGACACTTTCGCAACTTCAATGCAAGGAATGTGCTATTTTAAATGGAGCTTGCAATTTCCTTAAAAGTTCAGGATTATTTATGCAATTTTCACATCAGGAATTAAGCTCTCAAAAATATGTATATGATGCATGTGTAATGGCATATCATGTAAATTTAACTTGCATGCAAATCTGATTTGAATTTCAAAGTTGAATGATGCACATAACTCAAGTCAAGTAAATTCAAGAAACTATAAGGGCATCCATGTAATGTGGCCTGAATAAAATAATAATATCTAAATGGCAATGGCATTCAATGTAAATATTAATTGAGAGAAATCTCCTCTCTCTTCCTCGCTTGGACGACCGTGCACGGTTGGCGGTGAGAGTCGATGGGGTGGTGTGCCTCGACGCGCTTCGCGAAGGTGGTGACGCGGCGGCTAGACGGTGGAGAACAGCCACCGGCCTGTTGGCTCTGTTGGAGGAGGAGCACCACGCGTGGAGAGCAGGACGAGCGCTGCTGCAGCGCGCAGATGCGCGCTGGGGTCGCACGCGCAAGGGCGTGCTAGGGCGCGCTGTGGAGTGGGTTGCCTGCAGGCGGCTATGGCCTGCGGGCATGGTCTACCTGCGGGCGCTAGCGAGGGCGTGTTGTGGCAGTGCGCTGAGGGCAAGAGGGCGATGGCATGGCTACAGGGCGTGCAAGGAGTGCTGCAATAAGGGCAGGAGGGCGTTTGGTGCAGCTAGGACGCGGGGGCAGGCTGTGCTGGGTAGGCGGTGGAAGGCGTGGCTATGGCAGTGCGGTGACACTGGAGGCTACTTGGCGCGGTGAGGGCAGTAGCACGGGTGATGGGGCACGGCTGAAGGCTTGCAAGGACATTTGGCTGCCTGCAGGTGTGCGGTGGAATGGTGAAGGCAGTGCACGCTTGCGGTGGAAGCTGTTGGTGTTTGCTTGGTTCCACAGTGCTCGCCCTCTCCACGGTGGGGAAGGTGGAGAAGAAGAGATATCCCCTCAGGAGGAGCGAAGGTGAAGCTAAGTCCTCTCTTCCTCGCCAACAGCTCATTTTATCTCCTCCCCCATCCGCAAGTCAAGGGAGTTTTAAATCCCTTACTAACTTTGGCCGATGGCTGTTGGGGAGGTGTTGAGGCCAACCGGAGGTTGAGGAAGACTTAGTTGAGGCCAGTGGCTAAGGGGAAAATTTATCTTCACCACCCCTTTCCTTGCACAAATTATTCCTACAATAATGAAACATAAAATAATTACATACTAAGTTATAGAATGCGATAGAATAGATAAAAACACAAGTAATGATGCATGCACTCACTCTGTAACCTAATGTAGTTATTAACAAACATAAAATGTAAAAATAAATGTAAGCTAGGCGTAACAATAGTCCATTAAAATGGATTCATCAAATACCCCCATGCCTAAGATTTGCTAGTCCCTAGCAAAAATGAGAAATAATAGAAGTAATTAGAAGATTTCTTCTTTTCTTATTTTAAAACTTTAGAGATCCAAACAAATGTGACGTGATAATAGCCTACGTAATAGATCCAAGTGAAAAGGCACTTCACATTTACAGTTCGTACTTATCCCTTAGTAAATATTTCTATCAAGATAGGCAACTACTTCCCTCGGGGATAAAGCAGAAAATAATCTATAAATTGACCCCAGCTTTAGGCTTAGGTAGGAGATATTGAGTTGAATGGATTTGTATTTGGTGGCACACACTCATCTGGTGCTACATGTAATCTAGTACTACAGACTCTAGATCTTTAGACTATTAAACAAGTCAACTCGGAGAGAGGCTAAACAACTATGCTCTCTTGATGTTCCTTGGCACTCACTCTTTTCTTTCTGAGAACCCAAATCTTGCCAGATTTAGTAAGTATACTAACTGTTTGGTGGCCTCACATGGCATTCGCACTTTAATTAAAGTCCTAATAAATTTACAACTAAGTTAGAGTCCTCAACTAGTATTCAGAAATACTGAAAGGTACGTATGGGTCATATTTGGTGAAACACGATAAGTGTTTTTGTTGCTTCAGAAACAATGTTACAACGATAAAATTATAACCCTGGACTCTTTTCTTTTTCTTTTCTCTCTCTCTTTACTTCTCTCTCTCTTTTTTTAATTTTCTAAGTGTTTCTTCTTCTCTTTTTCCTTTTTCTTTCTTTAACAATCAACATAACACGATACAGACTTTTATTTATGAGGCATTATTAGGGATGATGATGGTCAAGAGGATATTGTGTAGCTTATTTGGTGGAAGTGCCTATTCTCGACACCAGGAAAGAATGGATAGGACAGACGTATTTCTGACCTTTGACACCATTACCCTCCTTTAGCCAAGGACTCTATGAAGGACGGTCATAATCATCCACCATAGTCATAGCTTTATTAAGACTCAATCTTTGTGTATCTACCTTATTTGGTGACTCTCAGGAATTCACACAAAGTACGCACACAGGAACAGAGAGCGAAAACTATGCCTAACTCTAAAGTATCATCATCTAATTGTCCAAAACTTAAGAGTCCTTACACTAGACTTAGCGCACCAGTAATCTCTCTACTTTCTTCTCGCAAATATGAGGTGAATCTACTAGAAGATAGTATGCTTGACTCCCTATGAACTGTCCAAGGGTTCAGTAGACTAAAAATGCGTATTGGTTTTTTTCAAAGATCCATAGCCCAGTCTACGAGCACGTGAAGTAAATGTACTGGATTCTAAACTTAAGAAATAATTCAAGAAGAAAAACCTCCAATGACAAAGAAATTTTGCTAGGGACTAACCCATTCAGCTCAAGAAAAGAGAATTTTTTTTTTAATATATGCCAACCCAAATGCATGAATACTTCCTAAAATGTAAAATGCACCCCCCATGCCTAAATCCTACAAAGTCCTCATTGTAAAATTAAAACAGGGGGAGAAAGGAAAGAAATTACCTGACGACTGTGTTATTCAGACCACTGGGTTGCCTCCCAACAAGCGCTGCATTTTCTGTCAGCAGCCAGACTTATAAGGAACCTGTAAGTCTGGTTCCGGACAGAAAAAGTTAGGGGCTAAAAATATGTGTAACAACGTGGGCTTAGGAAACAGGTAGCCATGGATGTTGATGAGTTGATGATGCAACGTAATCCCAAATTCTCACCAGAAGATATGAAAGTAAAAAACCTCGTTGGCTACTTGGGGAGGTCTAGGAATAACAAAAGGAATATGAAAAGGGACCTCCCGAAACGAAATAAGTGGAGGATAACAAGGATCCTCCAAAGTAGGACGGGTTTTAAAAGATATAAACATTATTAGTTCAAACCCTTAAATGGCGAGACTAAAAGTACAAGCATCAATTCATACTCGCTGTTCTACCTGAGGATGTACTAGCCTGATATGTTCTCCAGAAAGAATGTAAATGAGCAGAGATCTGAGCTAAGGATTAGGTAAGGAATCTACTGGTTGCTTGAGTGATTGGGTGGTAATTATTAAGTCCAAAGAGGGCTTAGGCTATTTAGGTTCCATTCCCAATAAGAATTCGTATTTCACATCCTTACCTAGCTTCAGTATTTTGTGAATCCCCAACTGCTCCTCTACAATAGATGAGTCATGAATAGATTCAATATCTCATTAGTAGACTCATGAACAACATGCTTAGACGACAGTTGGGTTTCTTGGGAAGTAGTAAGATCAGAATTATTAGCAAATCCATCCCCGCGTTCTTTCTTGTCAATTACATCATTTTCGGGGACTTTGTGTGCTACTTCATTATCCTTAATATCTTTAGGAGGATTATCATCTTTAATGTTATGGAGAAAGCCTATATCACTAAATTCGTTGTTCTTCTTGGGGTATAAATCCTCAATTGATATATATTGTCCCCGAGAGTCTCCCTTAAGCTTCTCGCTATTGTGTTTGCCTTCCTCCAATATCAACTCCTGATTTTGTGGAGGATGATTATCAAGATCGAAAGAAAGGAGAAATCCAGATTTCACCAGATTATTTATATCCTCAAGGGGCAAGTCCTCAAGTAACACATAATCCCCCTGTGATTCACTCCAGATTTTTAGTCTGGGTTCCTCCATTGGGTCATCCTCGTCCTCTGAAATAGACTCTTTATATCCCTGAGATCAAAATTGATCTAATTCATCCTCCATTCTCTTAGGGTCACCTTCATTGGGTGCATTTAAATCCTCAGGATGCTGAATGGTAGATATTGATTTCCTAAGTGGAGGGCCAGGAGTAGGCTCACTAAGGGTAGAATGGGATTCCATCAGATAATCAATAGGGGAAGTGATAGGAACAATACAACCTTTACTCGGGTTAGTAGGGGTAAGGAGAATACTGTCATTGGGGTCAAGGTCCTCAAGAGGTACCATCTTCCCTTGCTTTTGACTCCAATATAGCTCAGGTGGATAATCACTGTGATCATTCTCCTCTAGTGGCCGTGTCTCATTGGGAGAGTATAAGTGATAGCTACATAAAACTGGATCCCTATTATCAATGGTTTCCTCAAAATTATTTTCATGATCAAGGTCGTATGGGTAGGGATTAGAATTACTGGGAAGAGCGTAGCTAAGCTATCTTATTTCTTTGTCTAATTGTTGACTATTCCTCAACATCTCTCCCATAGATTCCATCATTTCCTTTTGCTGTTTTTGCATTTCTATCATAAAAGAGAAGAGGCTACTACTATCAGGTTGGGGGGAATAGTCAATTTGAGGCTCTGGTTGCCTAGGGGTATTAGTCTAACCTCGATACGGAAAATCATGAAAGGTGGGAGGGTTGAGTGTTTGCATAGAAGTAGGGATTCCAGGGTTGGAAAATCCCGCTCTTAGGCTCTGCTCAAAAGAGGGAGTTATCAGGCCAATACTCCCAGGATAAGAATATGAATGATCCCATGAATTATCAATGTACCCATCAAAGGATGGATGCGCTCAGGGCATGGGATCCTGTTTAAAAGATGGGAAGTATTGACTCTGATAATCTAAATGATAAGAATAAGGGTGATCCATTTCTTGAAGCCAACAGTTTTAACTCTCTTAGGATTTAGAAGAATTCAGAACATAAGTAGAAACTTCCTAGAGAGCTCTAACGCTGTCAAAGAAAACACAAATTCAGTGGGATCTGTTTTTAGTAGATTGTAGGTCTTAGAATTAAATGTTCAATTGGTGGCCAAACAAGTTTTGCACAAATTACGCTTCCTAGGCCAACCTTCGTTGGTGCCTATAACCTACTCGCAAGGGATGGAAGTCTCGAATCGAGCCCACACACGAGGAGCCGAAGTAACTTGGTGGATAGGCTAGTTGATTTCCAACTAACTTCCCTTGTGGTGTGAAAGAGGAGAGGTAGAAATTTATCTAGTGACCTTATGTGTGAGGTGCACAGTGTCTCAGGTCTGCAAACATACGATCGTGTTTTGAGTTTTGAAATTTCGCAAACAAGATCCTTTTGCACACAATTTTAAGTCAGATTTTAAGATCCAACCTCTTAGTAGTCCCAATTTTTAAAGTGACCATTGAATTAATTAGATTCAAGCACTTTAGTGGTCTTAGACTTAGGTTCAATGCAGATGCATGACAGGTAATTGATGCTCAAGAGATGTACCTTACTCTAGCTTTCTTCGTGCAAGAATGTATGCAATACAGTAAAAATAAACTAGATGCTCATCATTCAGTCCTAGATGGTCGTCCTATAGATATGCAGCTTCTAGCAAGCAGTTCGATTTTTTTTTATTTTTTAATAATAATAATAATCAAACAAACCTAATCTAACTAACTAACCAACATGCAGTTCAAACAATTTGAATAATACTATAATCTAAATAAATGGGAACATGCTCTCGAAAATACACTCCTAGGGGAGCGATAAGAAATAAACACTGGGAAAACGTTTCCAAAAATACTCAACAAGGATCCAAAAGACAGAAATTAAGTTCTAATGTATATCTAAACTAAATCTAACTAAGATCTACTGACTAAATCAGAAATATGTTTCTCTATAAGCCTATGTGCTTGTGATCAAGGCCCATGTGCTCCTCTTGCTGGCCTCCAGGTGGCGTCAAGGTCCACCAAAAAGATCGTCTCCGCCATGTTCGCCATTCAAGGTCAATGTCGTTGCTCTGCTGCGCCTGTTGCCCCATCAGATTCCTCGCACAATAAGATAAAGAATGATTAGATAATTGCGCAACTCAGAATACTCAAAAATAATAAAGTGAATCTATTGCGTCTGTTGCCTCCCCAGCAACGGCGCCATTTGACGTAGGGATTCTTGCTTATTTATGATAACAATAAAATGATATATTGTTGTGTTTTATGTGGTGGAGAATCTCTCAATCAAAAACAAATATCAAAATTTACCACAATAAAAATGTCGCATCCACAAGGAGGAATAGAACCAATAAATTCATAAGTAGAGGAATATACTGTTTGCAGACACTTTCGCGACTTTAATGCGAGGAATATGCTATTTTAAATGGAGCTTACAATTTCCTTAAAAGTTCAGGATTATTTATGCAATTTTCACGTCAGGAATTAAGCTCTCGAAAATATGTATATGATGCATGTGTAATGGCATATCACGTAAATTTAACTTGCATGCAAATCTGATTTAAATTTCAAAGTTGAATGATGCACATAACTCAAGTGAAGTAAATTCAAGAAACTATAAGGGCATACATGCAATGTGGCCTGAATAAAATAATAATATCTAAATGGCAATGGCATTCAATGTAAATATTAATTGAGAGAAATCTCCTCTCTCTTCCTCGCTTGGATGGCCGTGCACGGTTGGCGGCGAGAGTCGACGGTGTGGTGCGCCTCGACATGTGCTTCGCGATGGTGGTGACGCGGTGGCCGGAGGTGGTCGGACGGTGGAGAACATCCGCCGGCCTGTTGGCTCTGTTGGAGGAGCATCGCACGTGGAGAGGAGGAAGAGTGTTGCTGCAGCCCGTGCGGATGCGTGTTGGGGTCCCATGCGCAAGGGCGTGCTAGGGCGCTCTGTGGCATGGCCTGCCGGCGGCTGCGGCTTGCGGGTGCGGTCTACCTGCGGGCGCTGGCGAGGGCGCGCTGTGGTAGCGCGCTGAGGGCAGGAGGGCGATGGCATGGCTGCAGGGCGCGTAAGGAGCGTTGTGATAAGGGTAGGAGGGCGTTTGGTGCGGCGCCTGCGGGCACTTGGTGCTGCTAGGATGCGGGGGTAGGCTGTGCTGGGCAGGCGGTGGAAGGTGTGGCTGTGGCAGTGCGATGAAACTGGAGGCTACTTGGTGCAGTGAGGGTAGTAGCGTGGGTGATGGGGCACAGCTGCAGGCTTGCAAGGACGCTCGGCTGCCTGCAGGTGTGCGGTGGAATGGTGAAGGCAGTGCATGCTTGCGGTGGAAGCTGTTGGTGTTTGCTTGGTTCCATAGTACCCGCTCTCTCCATGGTGGGGAAGGTAGAGAAGAGACATCCCCTCAGAGGGAAAGAAGGCGAAGCCGAGCCCTCTCTTCCTCGCCAACAGCTCATTTTATCTCCTCCCCCATCTGCAAGTCAAGGGATTTTTAAATCCCTTACTAAATTTGGTCGGCGGCTATTGGGGAGGTGTTGAGGCCGGCCGGAGGTTGAGGAAGACTTAGTTGAGGTCGGTGGTTGAGGGGAAAATTTATCTTCACCACCATTTTCTTTACACAAATTATTCCTACAATAATAAAACATAAAATAATTACATACTAAGTTATAGAATGCGATAGAATAGATAAAAACTCAAGTAATGATGCATGCATTCATTCTATAACCTAATGTAGTTATTAACAAACATAAAATATAAAAATAAAGGTAACTTATGCATAACAATAGTTCATTAAAATGAACTCATCAAGAACCAATCTTTCAATAGGACTTTTGAAACTTATATCTTAAAAACCAATCATTGACTTTTTTCTCTTAAGAATAAACTTTCAATATGAAAAAAAATAAATGAATAATTCTTCAATAAAGGTGAGAGAGACTTGTGGTGAGCTGAAACTTATATTTTTCCCTCTAAATTAATGACAAGACATGAAGTAATTATGTTAAAATGTTAAATCCCAACTTAACATATCATGATTCTATATTCATATGAGAAAATGATAACACTATATTTAACGTTAAAACTCACATCTCATATGAAAAAAAAAGACTAACAATTAAATTTAATACACACAATATTTATTGAAACACACAGCACTTATGCCCAAAAATTACGCGAGAAATAACATAAAAAAATATATAATATGTATGCTAATACGCAATGCAGTGCACTCCTACCTTACGAGATGTCCCATCAGATTTAAAATCCACGTGACATATTTGTGTACTTCCCGTGGCGCGGAACATGCTCCTTTGCAAAACCCACTCCCCACTAAGAAAAGAGAGACCAGCGCGCGCGACCTCTCTCTGTGCCCTCGAAAAATTTACGCGGCGCTGCCACCGCTGCAGTGGAGGAGAGGAGAACGCGAGGGAATGGTGGTGGAGATGAGCTGTTCTCCGATGGAGATCTCCGAAAAGGGCAAGGCGGTGATGGTCGCAGAGAGAGCAGCCCAGTGGCAGTCGTCAGCGCCATGGGTCGAGAAGTACCGCCCCCAATCCCTAGCAGACGTCGCCGCCCACCGCGACATCGTCGACACCATCGATCGGCTGACGAGCGAGGGCAAGCTGCCTCACCTCCTCCTCTACGGTCCCCCTGGAACGGGCAAGACCTCCACCATACTCGCCATGGCTCGCAAGCTCTACGGCCCCCACTACTCCAGCATGATCCTCGAGCTCAACGCCTCCGATGACAGAGGCATCGATGTGGTCCGCCAGCAGATCCAGGACTTCGCCAGCACCCATTCCTTTGGGTTAACTTAATTTCCCTTTCTTTGCTCTATCTATCTATCTATCTATCTATCTCTTTAGTTGCTTGTACTTGTGCATGAATTTGTTTCCGTTTTCTTCATATCCTATGTTGAGCAACATATGAGTTGATTGCTTGAATTCCTACCCATCATGGTATAGTTGTTAACCCTTGCCTTCTCACGGAAAAAAAGAAGTTAAAGCATACATTTTGGTTGAGTAGTAAACTTTTTCTTTGGTCCATCATACTGCTGATATACGTTGATGTGTAATGATGAGATTTTGCTGACATGAATGTTGATTGCTCGGATGATGTACCGAAATGTCCTACCTTTCACTAACTCGTAGATTTTGTAGACCTTCATTTTACGTCAACTAAATGAGCTCAGCAACATTAATCAGTAAAATATGTCCACTTTTCCACTTTTTTTTTTAAAAGGTAAACGGATAGTCATATAAGAGTGGTGACTATCCTAGGATTTTATTGGAGAAGACCAAAGTCCAAATAGGATAGGAAAAACAAAAAAGGAAGCACCCTTAACAGAAAGATGTTCCTGTTTAGATACTCTCCCATTTCTTTGCAGCCACAAAGGCCAAAAAATAGCAAAAGGTTCGGCTTGGTCTCTCCTTGAACTGAATCATCTCGTGCCTATACCCCTATGCGCAGCCAAAAAGCTTTTCCACAACACTTTTTGGAAAAAAAAAGTTCTAGCATACCTCCCATGAGGAAAAATCTGGCTGATTTGGGTCTGTCCTCTCCTACACCATGGGAAGGTATGACACATAGGCAATAGCTGGAGTGGAGAGAAAGAACTATGATGTGGTATGGAGTTGTGAAGATAGGTTAGCAATAGGCAAGTGCCCCTTCAAGTTTTAGGCATGCTTACACTCTTTCCCTGCAATATACACTTTGCTCTTGTTGCACTAAGGGAGAGACTTGACATCTTTGCAAACACATCTAAGGCCCTCTAATAGCTTCACTTGGCTTTTGATTTGCTTTTGCAAATATAAGTATCTTCCTCGCAAGGTTCACTTGTTCCGCCATGAAAAGCTAAACTTTGTAGGTGAACTCACTTGTCTTTAAAACTGAGCATTAAAAAAATGGTGGTCACAAGTCTGTCTTTTTCTTGCAAAAAGTATAGCTGCGTTGAAATAATAAAATAAGAGAATAAAATACACACAATATTAAGAGCACCCAAAGAAGACCAGGGTTTATGTGGAAACTCTTCTCACGTGGAGAAGGGAGAAAATCATGAGAGAAGCGTCCCTATGAGCATGATCTTGTAATATTTCTTCTTAAAAACAAATGGAGGGTATAAGGGCTTTTATATAGACCACCACACACTTCTCTAGTTCCTACTTCCACTATGTGGAATTAAACTTGCAATTGAATCTCTAAATTATCCAATTATCCAGTAACTAACATTCATCTCTCTCAACACACTTCCTTAAGTTGAAGCATGAAATGAAATGCTTAGCTTGTACAACATAATTTCTCACCTGCACAAAAAGAACATGACTCTCAATTGGTGCAACCGGGTCATGGCTTTCCAAGGCGAATGATGATAGTTGCATCTTTGTTCTTGCTTGTAGGTAGTTATGCAAATGATGGCACATCAACGTTGGTTGCAGTCTGGTGGATGAACTGCTGAAGCTGGCTTTGATTTGTAGTTGTCATAGAGGCCTCAAATAGTGTTGGTGCCTTCCCTATTGGAGATCTTAAGAGTGAACCTCTCCTAGACAGAAGCTCGAAGTGGGCCTCTTCCATATAGGAATCGAGAACCAGGCCTCTCCTATATGAAAATCTTACGATAGACTTGTCTCATATAGGGACCAATATTGAGCTTCTCTCATGAGGGGACCTCGAAGAATGAGTTCCTTATAGTGTGTTCGCAATAGGCTTGCATTCACTCACATTCCCCCCTTCTCCCATACTTGTATGGGAGAAGAAACTACATAGAGAAGAAAACAAATACAGAGAAGCTTCTTCCCCTCTTCTCTTCTACTTCATTTTTTTTCTTTCCTTTTTTTTTTTACTTTTCTTCCTCTTCATCCTTTTTTTATATCTGTTGTCGCTGCCCTGTCCCTTTCTCTCTCCTTTCTTTCTTTGCCTTCTTTTTTTTAGTCATTATGGCTTACAACTGAAGCCAACTAAATGAAATAGAAAGGGTAAAGATGTAACAAAGGCATCATTGTTGTCAACCTCTTTTCATTGGAAACTTAGGACCAAACAGTTGTAGCCACATTTTAAAAATCATTTGCATGAGATCTTTGCCGTCAGTTTCCCAATGATGCACGCCACTGTTGCTCTCATAGGTGTTACAAGTGGTGTGACCTCTTTCTCGATGAAGGTAACACGACTAACTTCCGCTTCATGGCGGCCATGGCCACATCGATCTGATGGTCTCATAGCCTCATGACCTTTGGTTGATCTCCAACATTAGTGGAAGATGACCACGCGATGCCTTTTCTCCATGATGGATGGAAACCATCATAAGGGGCTTCGATTCAACCATTGTTTAGGAGCTCCATTGGCCATGCATTGAGCTTGATCATAACTGTTTCGAAGATGTCGTGGCACAACCCCTCTCTTAGCTGTAGTGGAGGCACCATTGATGGAGATGGAGTCAACTCTTCCGATGAAGATATCAAGTAGGTCTCACCTCCATCCACATCATTGCTTTCGCTACGAGTCTCTCTCCATCACCCTTCGCAGGTGCTTGCCTACCATTGCTAAAGTCGATACTGCAGCAATGTTGAAAGGGCGATGATGATCACTGTTTCTATAGCTCCATTCTCCAGTGCAAGGTTTAGGAAGTTGGTATGCAGTCGGTTGGGTCACCGCATAGAGTATACGGTATTCGGAAGAGCATGCGGACGAGTATGCAGTTTTGCATTTTGTATTTTAAAAAATATAAAATAATTAGTTATCTTATTAAAATTTATGTTATATGCAATATTAGAACTATACAACTACCTCAAGTAGTATAGCAAAAACAACATAGTTAATACTCCTACCCTTTAATTAATATACAACTTAGAATATAAAAGATTAAACATCTTGAAAAAAGAAAATGTAGAAATTAGAATCCAAATATTCACGTATATTATTAATGAACATAAATAATAGATGTAAATCAAGAATCTAAAATGAAAACTAAACCAAAAATTTCAAATCAACCTAAATCAAAAGATGTTATCAAGAATCTAAAATAAAATCTAGATAAAAAACCTAAAATCAAACCTAAGAATCTAAAATGAAACCTAAAACAAAAACTTAAAATCAAATGTAAATAAAAAAAAAAAGTGTACAATGGACATCGTGTTAAACAATACCTAAAAGGATAAAAAGAAGAATTATCTTAAAGACTCAAATCAAAATCATCTAGCATATATCTTAAGAGCTTGGCTTGTTGCCATTGCTGACCAAAAGAATCCTCCCCCACCTTAAGAGCATGGGGCTTTTGTGGAGAGGGTTGCAATCGGGGTTTTATTTTTAGGGGTTATCAGGGGGTTAATGTGTCGACAAGGAGAGGGTATCAGGGGAGGAGGTATTGGGTAGGCGTTGGGTTAATATGGGTTTTCTTGAGAAGAGCCCACCGATGGCTCTATCTCAAAATCGGGTGAGTATGCAATTGAATAAATGCCTACTCGGCCCGCCTACTTGGCCAGACCTGAGTATAGGACTGCATAGCACTACTTGGTTTGAGAAGGGGTCCGCTGATGCTTATGCGGGCGACTACTCGGCCTAGGAAGCCGACTTCCTGAACATTGCCCCAGTGATAGCAACTTGGCATCAATGGCTCCTTCGTTATCGTTGTTGCTACTCCTTCGCCTTATCCTTTATGGCAACAACAACTGTGGATGGATTTGATGCCAAAGATCACACAACTGGGGATGGATGTGCCTCCAGAGAGAAACTGAGATGGCCTTGAGTGTCTCCATTGACATCTTCGGTAGTGATGGTCCTTCATGGACAATCAATGTGGAACTCCATTAATCATGATCGATGCTAAAACTCGAGAATAGACCCAAGAATGAACTACTTTAATACTATTGAGTTGTAAGGGGGTGTTAGTATTTTTATTTATCTTGAGGGGGTACTTATGTAATTTTCCCAGTTCTCTTTTATAAAAGAGGGCTAGGGTTTTCATTTGTGGTTAATGCTATTCCTTTGTTTCAACATGGTATCAGAATAGCGGTCCTAGGTCGGTGCTTCGATATCCCACTGAAAATCTACCAAAATATGATCGGATCACCCCACGTGGAGGTGGTCTAATGGGAGGTCACAAAGATCTCTTCCCTATCATCGTCGTCGCCAGTCTACTCCATTGCTGCAGTGCCTCCATGCTGGTCTGCCGTCGAATGGTGCCGTTCGCTGGCGCCTCCACGCCTCCATGCCGCCGGCCTGCAGCGTGCAAGCCCCACTCCTCGCCACTGCAGTGGATAGACCACTGCCGGTAGGACAGCCAGTTGGGGGTGGGGGTCCCTTGCAGATGGTGCTCTCTGTTGTGTGATAAGCCTTCTCTCACGCCTTGTCTTGATGGCGATGAGTCTTCTCTCGTTTATGTGGAAGAAAATTGATTTAACAAAATCAACTTTAGGATCTATTAGACTAGTGTGTGCAGTCCAAGAAGTTGAGAAGAAGAGGAGATCCATAAGTGCTTGGGTGATAGATTCTGGAGCTTCAGTGCATCTCACTGGAGACTAAGATCGTCTAAAGAATTCTGTGATCTCACAAGGACTGCGAGAAGTGCGGGCAGCCAATGGAAAGACCTCTGCTGTAACTGCGGTTGGGTATGTAGATGCTACGCCTAGGATGAAGATGGAGGTATATTATGCCTTTGAATTTCCTATGAATCCTTTGCCAGTGAGCATGATTTGCAGAGATTTTGGATGTGTTATTTTTGATGAGAAGCATTGTTATTTCCAAGATCGAAACACAGGGGAAATAGTTGGCAGTGGCATAAAGAGAGATGGTCTCTATTATTTGGACACGCCCATGTTATTTGCTAGGGCAATGTTTATCTCTCATGATCTTTTGCTTTGGCATTGGAGACTTGGGTATCCTTCTATGAGGAAGATGCGCCAAATGTATTCAGAGTTACCAGATTCCTTGGCTTTAGACTGTAAAGATTGTTAACTGGGGAATCATCACAGGAGTAGCTCTCCTGGGAGAGATAATGGTGTGAGTTCAGCTCCATTTTCCCTAGTACATTGTGATGTTTGGGGACCGTTTAGAGTTGTCTCTACTGGTGGATACAAGTATTTTGCAGCTATGGTTAATGACAATAGTAGACTTACATAGGTGTTTCTGATGAAGGCTTGTAGTAAGGTTCCTACTATTATTCAGTATTTTCTATTTGAGGTGTAGATATAATATGGTACTACTGTTCAGATTTTTCGCAGTTATAATGTATTAGAATTTATGCATAGTGATTTGCAGGAAGTTTTCCAGGCCAAAGGGATTATTCATCAGCATCTTGTGCTCATACTTCCCAATAGAATGGAGTTGTAGAGTGCAAGTTGTGACATTTGCTTGATATTGTCAGGACTTTGATGTCTCGTATGAAGGTTCTTAGGCAATTCTGGGGATATGGCATACTCTCACTAGCATATTTGATTAACCGGCAGCCATCCTTTGTTCTTCAGGGTCAGATCCCATATCAGATTATATATCTTGACTGTAGTAGGGTTTTTCTTGTGCCACTGCGAGTGTTTGGATGTGTATGTTTTGTTCAGAATTATGGTATCTAGGATAAGTTTGCCCCCCGTGCCACGAAGTGTCTTTCTAATTACTCCAGGACCTAGGAAGGCTATAGGTGTTTTGATCTAGCTCGCAGGAGATACTTTGTTACTGCTGATGTGATCTTCCTTGAGAAGATTCTCTACTTCTCAGAAGAAGGATCATTCATAGAGGCTGCCATAGAGGAGACAGGTATATCACAGGAGATCACAGGTACAGGATTTTACACATGATGAGCCTGCTCAGCTTGCTATCTCTTTAGATAGAGGTGAGTCAGATATGGAGGAGTAAGAAATAGAGCATTGTTGCCTGCTCCAATGCAGAGGTCGAGTGTAGGTCCATGGCATAGGCTGCATGTGAGATCATGTGGATGGTTGATTTTTTGCAGGATCTAGAGGTGCTAGTTGATACCCTGGGGACACTCTATTGTGATAATAAATCGGTTGCGTATATTGCTTTCAATCCTGCTTTTCATGAGCAGACGAATCATATAGAGGTTGATTGTCATTTCGTGCGGGATACTATTCTGGAGGGCAAGATAAGTTTTCCTTATATTTCTTCTGAGCTACAGGTAGCTGACATTTTTACCAAGTCCCTTAGGAAGAAACGACACGATTTCTTGAGATGCCCCAACTTGAGGGGGAGTGTTGAGTTGTAAGGAGGTATTCGTATTTTTATTTATCTTGAGGGGGTACTTATGTAATTAGCCCAGTCCTCTTTCTTATGAAAGAGGGCTAGGGTTTTCATTTATGGTTAATGCTATTCCCTTGTTTCAAAAGATACTATGTTGAAATAATAAAATATAGATAATATCAAGACCATCCAAAGAAGATTGGGGCTTATGTGGAAACCCTTCTCACGAGAAGGGAGGAAACCACAGGAGAAGTGCCTCTATGGGCGTGATCTTGTAATATTTCTTAATGACAAATGGAGAGTACAAGGGCTTTTATATAGGCCACTACACACCTCTCTAGTTCCCACTTTCATTATGTGGGAGTAAACAACATTTAATTGAATCTCCACATTATCCAATTACCTAACAACTAACACTCATCCCTCTCAACAAGCTACTTGACTTTGAAGGGAAAAAACCTTTGTTCATGCATTTTGGTCATAAGCCTTCTTCTTATAAGAAGCCATGCAAAGATCTTAATTTTTAGTGGCATCTTTGTTTTGCAAATTAATTTCTTTACTCCATACATCTCAATTTCATTTAGGTGGCATTTGGACCCAACCTTGAATAGACTCCATCGAGGCTTCATTATCCTCTAAGCCTTATCTATCAGCCTTCCTTATTCCTGGTTTGAAATTGGCGATCTCCTAAGGGCAAATAAAATCCTCCATTCACTAATTAGAAAGGTTTAATAAGAAAATTGGAGTCAAAGCCCCTAGCTATCATCACCCATGGAGGCATTAGTAAGATGCCACAAATGCCTCCATTTGGTCGATACAACAAAAAGCCTTGAGAATTTATGTGCAAGAGGCCCTTAGCATGTCCACTCATCCGATCAAAATTGAAAATGACTTCCATTACTAAGGGGTTGCACATGTGTGACTTGAAGCAACCCCTTTCAAAGAGATGATGCTGCCACCCCCAAACTAGAAGGGTGCTCCGCTTCCAACTCAAACACTTCCATAAGAGGCCAATAACACCTTTGTCATGAGGTTAAAATCACCTTCATTGCCTTCGCAATCCACTTCATCGATAGAGCCTGATTTATCAGTTAAAGTTGAATACTCCCAACCTCCATCTTATATTAAAAGCATGGAAACAAATATCTCGATATATTAGCGATATATCCATATCCTTAATATGACTTATGTCGATATCACATGAATATCCTTCTTACGGGATATCGACGATATTTGGCCCATATCAATGGGTCTTGATCGACATCCCTAAATATTGGGGGATATCGATGTGGTTGATAGGGATCTCATAAAATCGTCTTTCGAGCAATGAAAGAGATGTCACGACATATTTGTGATATGTCGTCGATATGTCGATATTACCAACAATACCTGTGACATTGGCAAAATGTCTTTTTTTTAGGATGTCAAGAGAAATATTGCCATGTTGATGTGTGTTGGCGATATATCATTGAAACTAAAGTACATGTATAATTTTTCTGAAATATTGCTAATCTCTGATGACATTTGATGATACCTCTGCAACCTGTTCTAAAGTCTCTTCTTTCTTTGCTCTTTTCCTCTTCTCTCCTCTCTTTTGTTCTCTGTTGCTGCCCGCTGTGAGCGTTCATCAATTCGTTCGCTTTGATTATTAGATGATTTGGAGTCCTTGTTCTCGATTAATAAGGTAATTATCTTAATATTATCATTTTTTTTGCATCATTAGGCCTAAATCACCTTGATTTAACCTCTGTTACTATTCATATCGAGGCTAAATCTTGTGTTAGATGTGATTATTGCATAAATTGATGTTGTCTACATATTATTTAGGTAAGATACCTAATTAATCTCCAATTTGGTGATGATTTGTGGACAAATCACTATGGTTTAGCATATTTTTATTATATTTTCATTTAAAATTTATGATTTTCATCCTTTAGACATTTATTTGTGCATGTATTATTTATTAAAATGTTAATTTTCATCAAATTTGTGACTTTTTACGTCATTTTGGACATTTTTGTATGATTTTCCTAAATTCATCGATGTTAGCGATATATTCCCGATGTATTTCCTTTTTGACTTATCGATATGACATTGATATCAACATTTAAAACCTTGATTGAAAAGCATACCTCTTTCTAGCTTACAGAATGCATCTCTTTTATTGTCTTTGCCAGTCCTTTCCAAAAGTTCTCCTCATGAATTTACCGGTGGCCTCCTCTACCTTCTAGATTTTTCATTTTATTTTACATCAATTCATTTTTATATAAAGTTATAATATTTGTACTTATGGTTAATTTATTAAAGCCAATTAAGAGTTAAATAGTTTGAGCTCATTAGGAATCATGCTTGATAATGGGCTCGAGCCTAATTAAGCCTAAGGTCAAGTTGGCTCGCTTAAGCCTTATTGAGCTCAATCTTGATTGACGTTATTGAGCTAAATTAGAGGTTGAATGGAAGGTCTAATCAAGACAAAAATGGCTTAGAGAAGGTGATTCCAACACTCGATACTTTCATTTGGGTGGCGTCAGTGAGGAGGAAGAATTGGATAGACAAGCTAGTGATTGGTGATATGACCCACACTGGTAGGTAGGAGGTAGGTAATGTAGTTGTCGAGTACTACAGATCTTTCACGGCTAGGAGGAGAAGAGGGGATTGGAGGTGGACTGGAGTGGAGGTGCATGGCATTAGGGGTGACCAAGAAGAGAGTCTGACTACTGAGATCATTGAAGATGAGGTGAGGGAGGTAGTTTGGGGCCTTAATGCTGAGGGATGCCCAGTCTTGGATGGCTTTCTAGTATATTTCTACAAGGAATTTTGAACTCTTGATCAGGAGGATGTTATGCAAGTATTGGTGGAGTTTGTTGAGGGCAATTCGAGCTTCAACAAACTGAATAGTTCCTATTTGCTTCTATTGCTAAAAAAGGAGGGTCTCGAGGAGATTGGTGACTATAGACCTATTGTCCTATTGAATGCCATCTATCTTATGTGGCCAAGGTTCTTACCAATAGGTTGTGAGGGGTGCTTTGGGATATTATTTCACCGATTTAGATGGCTTTTGTACCAAGAAGGAATATTTTGGATGGGCTCGTTATAGCTGTTGAGTTATTTATTTCTCCATTTTTGTTATGTTTTGTTGTGTGGGGGCATGCTTGTATTTTTATCCTTTGTGCCTCTTTACATAAAGGCAGCTAGGATCTCGAATAAAGGTTTGACTAGCATTTCAACTTAATATGGTATTAGAGCAGCGGTCCTAGATCGGTGGTTTGATATCCCACCAACCCTAACCTCCCTACACTTTCACCAAAACCTTAACCCCAGCACTTCGACTGTCACCACCGTCTGCGGTGGCTTCCCACTGGCAGCACCAGTCGGTGGGGGCATGCAAAGGGTCTCTAGCGTGTCCTGCAAGGTGATTGGACCTCCTTGGCGCCGCTGCTGGTGGAGATCTGTCACCGCGCCGACGAAAGGAGTTAAGGTCTGATGACCTTTGGGGTCCATCGCCTAGGTCTTCTCTTCGTTCTACTGGTGGTCTGAAGGTCGGAGCAGCATTGCTTAGGCCTCCAAAGTCCCCAGCGATGCTGCCTTAGGCCTTTAAAGGCCACCAGCGCTGTCGCTCAGGCTTCCAGCGCCGTCGCTTGACCCCAGCAGTGCCTTCCAAGGTTGTGGGGGGGGGGTCTGGCGGTGGTGCTGTGCACCTCCTCTCGTCCTGTTCTAGAGATTATGATCTAAATTAGGGGCTAGGAGAGCATTTCTTGTTTCGGGTCTACCTCTAAAGACCATTCTAGAAGAGCTAGACTCCATGGAAGGCATTGCTAGGGCTTGACTTATGGCCTAATGTGTGCAACAACACTGTTTCTTTGTGCTCTACAACATGTTAACTGAAATAAGATTTTTGTGTGCCTTGTATGTTTGTTTTAAAGCCAACTTAGGTCTGAAATTGGGATTTTTAGATGTTTTGATCTGATTGTTTATTGTGCTGCACAGTTTATTGACTTTTTTCCACATATTGGGTGTTATGGAAGACAAGGAGGCTTTTAATGACTCGGTGGGGAAGATCTCTACCTCGAGTGTATTCTTTTTTATGCAAGGAACCACTATCAAATTGGGTGGCTCCAACGCCCATTTTGTGGTTTGCCTTTCTTTCTCGATTTGTGGGATCACATTAGAAGAAATACATTTCTCGCTGGTGCTGGATAAAACATAGAATTCCTCAGGGACATCAGGCCACTTTTACTGCTATTGCTTTTGTGGTTCAGATGTCTGGTACTGCTACTAGCATCAGAGGTGTTCGTAAGCCATATTGGCTTGCAGACTCAGGTGCATCCTCCCACATCACAGGAGATGCTACACTTTTTTTGTCTCTTCAATTGGCGACTACTCTAATTCATGTCAGAGTAGCAGGGGTGACATCTCTCTGTAGTCTGTCTTCTACTTTGCTTCTTACTGATGTTATGCATGTATCCAAATTTGTTCTGAATTTAATGTTTATCAGATCATTTTTTCTTCTTGTAGGATCTCCTAACGATGAAGCAGATTAGTGGGGGACTTAAGCAAGATGGCCTATATTACCTTGATCTCCCACCAAAGCATTATTTTATGGCTGCCGCTTATGCCACCTCTGGTTTACAGTGGCATCTTAGACTGGGATATCCTAGTGTTTCTATTCTTCGTCGCCAGTTTCCTGACATGTAGTTTCCCAACTCATTTTCTTGCGATGCTTGTCAACTTAGCAAGCATCATAGTCTCCTTTCCTAGTAGTTATAGTAGAACTAAGTTTGCTTTCTCACTTGTTCATGTTAATTTATGGGGCCCGTGTCAGGTCAAGAGTCTTAGGGGTTTTCAGTATTTTCTGGTTTTGGTGGATGATTATACTCATGTTAGTTGGGTTTTTATGATGGAGAAATCCGAAACCCCTACGTTGATTAAAAATTTTGTGATGAAATAAAGACTTAATTCGCTACTACTATTTGCATGTTTCGAACTAATAATGGGCTTGAGTTTGTGAACTCTACTTTAACTCAATTTTTTTAATCTTTGGGTTTTATATATCTGACTTCTTGTGCTTATACATCTCAACAGAATGGGGTGGTTGAACGTAAATTGAGGCACCTTCTTGATGCTGCTCGCATTATTATGTTTTAGATGCATATTCCTACCACCTTCTGGGCTGATACTGTGCTTACGGTTACTTTTTTGATTAATCATGTGTCTTCTTCTGTTCTTGGTGGGAAGACCTCATATTCTATTTTGTTTCCTGATTAGGAACTCTCTTCCTCCAAAAGTGTTTGGATGTGTTTGTTTTGTCCATGTTAGTATTATTATAAGGGTGTATGTGTCATCTTTTGAGTATATGAGGGGTTACTTATGTAATTTACCTTGAGGCTCTCTATATAAAAGGAGACCTAGGATTTCTAATAATAGTAAGCTTGTTTTTCTCTTTTCCCTCAACATGGTATCATAGCAAGGTTGATGTTAGATCCTTTGTGCTCAGGTGCCCTTCCCACAAAATAATCTTCCCAAATCTTAGCCGCTACCTCCGGTCTTCGCTTCCCATCGAGTGCTAGGGTCTCAACATTATCGATCTGTCCATCTGCAGCACAGCCAACATGCTGGCGGTGCCCGACAGCATCGTCCGGTGACCTAGCACCACCCAGAGCGTTGCCACCGGCCCTGCTCAAGCCCCTAACGCTGCTGCATGTCTTTTCTCCCTCCTAGTAGTGTGGTCCGTCGACCTAGTGCTACCTAGAGCGCCGCCATCGATCCTATCCAAAAGCCTAGCGCTGCAATAGGGGTTCTCTCTTGCTTAGCAGCGTTATCAGGCTCCTCTTTGCATCGCCGGTAGCCCAACAACGTCGCCGGGGCATCGCTAGCAGCCCAACAGGTTGCCAAGCGTCGCCAACAGCTCGATAACGCCGCCGGGCATCGCCAAAGGGTGATCTTCCTCCTTTGGTGTCGCCTGGGGTGTTTTTTCTCCCTTGTTTGGGTTGCTGCACATATGATCAGAAGACAATGCGTTAGAATACCTTCGTAGGAGGCATGTGTTATGGTTTATGCTTCCCATAACTCGTAGAGCGTGTTCTACCACTTCTATATTTAGATCTGTATTCTGGATACTCAAAATTAGACTTGAGTGTACCTCCTGATTCTCATCGCTTCTCGTGGTCACAGTCATGGCATCCGCCTCGAATGAAACTATTGAAGCAGAGTCGATGACTACCTCAGCTTCCTTGATGGTTTAGGGGACCACTATCAAACTTAATGGATCTCAAAACTATTTCTTATGGGTGCAAGCATTCAAGATATTTGTGGGTGGCCATAATTCTCACTACTAATCATCCTCAGTCAACTCATAAGGATTTTGAAAAATGGAGGCAAGATAATTATCTAGTGAAGAATTGGATTATGAACAGTGTGGAGTGACAGATAGCATCAAACTCGTTGTACAAGAAGATAGCGAAGGACATGTGGGAAAGCTTATTCAAGAAATATTATCAGAAATCCAATCATGCTCGTCTGACATATGTATATCGCCGTATATGGTCCATGTCTCAAGGAGAAAGGACACTAATTGATTATTATACAGAGATGAAAGGGCTCTTTGAAGAGATAAAGGTGTTCCAGCCTTCCTGTTGTGATGCTCAAACTAGTCAGAGACAGACTTGGCAAGTCTCTTGATTCTTGGACGGTTTGAATGCTAAATTCTCATCTGCCTGTGAGAATATTTTAGCCCTAGAAATTATGCTTGATTTGGAGATTGTGTATGGTCGTCTACAAAAGATATATGTGGATACTAGTTATCTTTCGATTGTTTCTACGATACCGAACACTGAGGCATCAACCTTTGCTGCATCTGGGGCAGAGGTGGATTTCGAGGGGGTCGTGGCTATGGAGGTGGCCACGGACGTGAATGAGGTTGCGTCTATAAACCTTGTGTTCACTGTCAGAGGACTAATCACCCTTCGAAGAAATGTTGGGCCAAATTTGGTTAGCCAAGAAATCGCTCCATTACTGCAGCAATGGTTGAGGGGGAGCTGCCTCCCTCTACTGATACTTTTATGCTCCTATGTCACCTCCTGTTTCTACTCTGATGATGGATGACTATAATCGTCTGATGGCCCTTCTATGCTAGCCTATTGCCTTAGACACTACGGCTTCTTTAGCTGTTACTAGTAGCTTTGCGTACCTTGCCACTACTTCATTCTCTGCATTATGGATTATTGACTCAGGTGTTTCGAGTCATCTTATTGGTAAGGAAGATGCTATTGTCTCTATGCGTAAGACTAATGATATCACTTCTGTTCATCTGGCAAATGGTACATATTCTCTTACACTGGAGTGTGAGAGGTTCATTTTTCAAACAAGCTGAGGCTATCAGAATTTCCTGGGGGGATTGAATGTGATGGACTTTATTACATTTATGCTTCTATTTTGTTTGCTAGTGCTGCCTCTATTTCTATGGATCCAGTTCTTTGGCATTGTCGACTAGGCCATCCTTCTGCTTCATGTTTGCGAAAAATGTTTCCAGAGTCTAATATACCACATAGTATAGAGTGTGAAGTTTGTCATCATGGCAAGCATCACCGTGCATCTTTTTCATTTAGACAAAATAAAAGATGCTCGGTACTTTTTGAGTTGGTTTATTATGATGTTTGGGGTTCGTGTCCGATAAGTCACTGGAATGTTTACCGGTATTTTGTGATCTTTGTTGATGACTTCAATTGTCTTTCTTGGACATTTTTGATGCGTGATAGATCTGAAATTATTTCTATTCTAAAGTTTTTTCAATGAAGTGCAGGATTTTTAGTCTATTCGCATCAAAATTTTTTGTAGTGGCAATGCTTTGGAATTTATGCAAAAAGATGTGGCTGATATTCTTTCTAGCAATATTATCCTTCATCAAACTTCATGTGCTCATACTTCACACCAAAATGGGGTTGCTGAACGGAAATTATGCCATTTACTTGATGTTGCGAGAACAATAATGCTTGCCATGAATGTACCTATGAATTTTTGGGGGGATGCTTTCCTAACATCTACATATTTGGTAAATAGACTTTGTTTACTCGAGAGCGAAATCGGGTATAGTTGAAATCGCTTCGAAAAACAAATAAGAATTTATTACTCGAAAAATTAAGAATCCAAGGTCAAACACGGGGAGCAAATTGGGATCTAAAAACTAAGAACACAACTTCAATGTAATAAAATGAGATGTTTAATCAAATTATGAAGCAATAGAACTAGTTTCAATGTATATAAGGCTAAAAAATATGGATAAAGATGTGAAAAATTCAGATGCTTTGAGCTTTCTCTTCTTTCTTCTTCCTCTGATGTCTTGTTCTTTCTCTTCCTTCCTTGACTTTAGTTCTTCCCCTGACTGTGGCTTCTTTCTCCTTTGTCTTCTTCTTTATTCTCTTCTTTGTTCTGATGTCTTCTTTCTTCCTGACTTCAGTCGAGCCCTTTTCTTCCTTGGCTTTTCTGCTTCTTCCTTTGTCTGTGGCTTTGTTTCTTTCTTTCTCTGTCTTCAGCCTTCCTCTCTGTGGCTTCTTTCTCTTCTTTGGTTGCTCCTTTAGAGTCCTCTTCTTTCTTCAGCTGTGCCTTCTTCCTTGGTTCTTTCTTTGCCTTAGCTTCCCCTGCGGCTCTTTCTTCAGCTTCCTCTTCCTCCTTCCTTTCCCTGCACAGAAGTGCAAAACCTACCCCTACCCTCCCTCGCGTACGCTCTCTCTCTTTTCTTTCTTAGGCTCGCTCTCCCAGAGCCTTTCTTGGGTAAACGGGTCGGGTCAACGCACTCGGGTCCAGGCGCATCGGCATAGGTGATGCGCGAGGAGTGCAGGGTTATCGGGTCAGGTTAGCCAGGTCCGCGGAGGAGTGAGCATAGACGAGGCGAGTGTGTAGGTGAGGGGACCTCACCCCGTGTCAGGAGGCAAAGAGCGTAAAACACAAAAACAATTTATACCACTCACCTGCTTTTAAAGTTACCGAGGTGGGACTAAAAGTCCCACCCGCTTCTTCGCGTGCGTTCGTAGGGAGTGTATCCTGATTGCTGAAGCTGCGGTGCCATGGGACTTTAATTACTGGTTGCAAGGAGATCGCAAAGTGGTTTCGCGCACCTGGGACTCGGTCTCCTGGGGCGGGTTACTTGGAGCAAGCTTGCGAGCAAGCTTTGCTCCTGCTCCAATGGTGGATGGGGGTCCGACCTGTCAATCACGAATATGGCCTCATGGCCCTGTCAAAACACTTAGAAAGCTTCGCCGTGGCACGGCGAAGGTGGCGCGGTGGGTGGCGTGGCACGGGATGGCCTAGGCGTGCGTGCCTAGGTCGGTCTGTGGCCGTGAAGGTGCGGTTGTTCGGGGGTGGTGTATGGTGCGTGTGGTGGTCGATGAAGTGGTGGGTGATGGTCAGTGGAAGGTGGCGAAGCTTCTGCGGTAGTTGGCGAGGCGTGTGGGTGTGTGGAGTGATGGATGCGCCTTCGCCAGTGGTCTACGGGAGATGAAGGTAAGGGTGGTCTGTGGTTGTCGAGGGTGGTTTTGTGAAATAAAGAGGGGGAAAATGAAGAGTAGAGAGAGGGGAACTTATCTGAGAGTGATTGGACGAAGGGGGAAGCGGAGGGCGGACGACGCGTATCTGCTGTCGCCGGAGATGAAGGCCCTGAGATGAAGAGGCGGCAACGACGAGAGGGATGAAGACGCGGGCGCAGGTATGGCGCGACGTGGAAGAATGAGGCGGAGAAGACTCGGCCACTGGTATGGTGGCAGAGCGACGAGAAGAGGAAGAGTCGCCGGAGCTTGCGGGCTACTTGGTCGGAGAGGGGAAAGGAGGAATTCTGGGGGATTCTTTGGCCAAATCAAGCTTAGGATCATCTGGAGGACTTGGGGTGTCTTTTATAGTCGCGGGTGGAGGTAAGCTTCCAAGCACGGCAACCTCACCGGACTTGGAAGGTCGAGAGATACCCATATCTCTCATGCATTCGTATGAGAGATTGGGTGGGAATTAGAGCGCCTAATTGGGTTCATACGGTCGGGAATTCCTTCGAGAATCTCTCTTTCAAATTTGAGTGGGATTTTCTGAGGAATCAGGGGGATATCCCTCTTGAATCCTTGTCGGAGTAGGATTCCTCCGCTGTAATGGCGGAGGGACTTAATTGCAAAGAACGACGAGGAAGCTAGGGGGTATCTGCAAGGTTTTCAAAATTTAGGGGCATAAAAATAATTAGGTTGGACTGTTTTGCAAAGTAGGTCAAGGTGAACTCCCCTAAGGTCCAAATTTTGATATAACTCTAATTTGGACCTAAGGAATCCAATGGTGAAGTTGTATTTTAGGTTTGATCATGTTTGACTGGACATTTTTCAGAAAAATTCAATTTAGGGCAAATGTTTGACCAGGACCCCTATTTAGGTCAAAATAGGTTCTAAAGGTAAAATTGAAGGTTCTAAATCCTAGATGATATTTTTCCATGAATTTTAGAGGGTTTAGTTGATTTTTATCCTGACTAGAATCTTGTTGAATTAAGTGGATCTATTTTAGGATTACAGGATGCCATTTAATTCTCAGATCTCACATTAACCTTTTTCTGATTGAACCAACCCACTTTTTATCTTGTTAAGACCAATTGACCCATGTTTAACCCCTGAGAAATTCTGTTATTGTAATGCAATGATAAAATTGTAGTTTTACCCTTTGTTTCTTGTTTTCCTTTCAGAACAGTTATTCCTTGAATTAGGCCGTTTACTTGGTTATGTAGGAGCTTTTGTTTTATTTTCTAGGTCAAAATGAGCTAGTTAGGGCTCATGATAGTGTTCCCATCAGACTTCCTTCCCCAATGCTTGATGGAGCCACACCGTTACTTTTGTTGCAACCAAATGCCACTCTTTTTGCATTGCCACTATGAATTTTTGGGTGCATATGCTTTGTCCACCTCTTTGAGACTCCTGACAAATTCTCCCCGATCCATTAAGTGTGTCTTCTTGGGCTATTCTCGAACTTAGATGGGGTATCGTTGTTTTGATTTTGTTGGGAGACGATATTATGTATCTACAGATGTCTCTTTTATTGAGAATACTCTCTACTCTCATGAGGGATCTAGTCTAGAGTGGTTTTCGTAGACTTATGAACGTCGACGTACTTTTATTGCTGTTCCCCTTACCATCATCAGATCCGGATGATTCATCACACCAGTTAGATAAGCTTCCTATTGCTTTGCAAAAGTCGGTGATATCTTGTACCTTACATCCTATGGCCCATTATACAACTACTGATCACCTTAGTCTAGATTTGCAGATTACTACAGCTCTTGTAACTATGGTGGTTCCTAAACATCATGATGAGGCTCTCCGAGATCCTGGTTGGAGACAGGCAATGCAGGATAAGATGGATACTCTTATGTCTCGAGGTATATGGGACTTGACATATTTTTCACCAGGAGGTAGGGTGGTGGATTGCAAATGGGTGTTTACAGTGAAGTATCACCCGAATGGCACTATTGAGAGGCTGAAAGCCAGAGTTGTAGCAAAAGGATATACCCAAACTTATAGAGTAGATTACTTTGATACGTTCTCCTTAATGGCTCGTATATGCTCTGTCAGGGTCCCTCTCCCTTGCGGTAAATAAACGCTGGCCAGTGCATCAATTCGATGTGAAATTACTTTTTTATATGGTGAGTTGTAGAAGTACATATGTCCCAACCACCAGGTTTTGTGGTTGGGAGGGCAGGTATGTAGGCTCAGAAAGGCTATCTATGGCCTAAAGTAGAGCCTTTGAGCTTGGTTTTAGAGGTTCAGTGTTGCAGTATAAGGGATTGGATTCTGCAGGTCTTCATCTGATCATTTTGTCTTCATTAGACAAAAGGACTCTGGAACTACTACTCTTGTGTATATGTTAATGATATGTTGCTTATAAGGGTTGACAATCAAGGCATTTAGGATACAAAAACATATTTGCAGACTATGCTTGTAACTAAGGATTTAGGAAAACTGTGTTATTTCTTGGACATTGAGGTTACTAAAAACTCCAAAGGAATGTCTCTGTCTCAAATGAAGTATGTGCTTGAGCTTCTTGGTGAAACTGGATGGTTAGGTGCACAACCATCTATAGTACCTGCAGAATCATCATGTCGATTACCCGAGGATCATGATTCATTGTTCGAGGACAAAGACAGGTATAAGAGCATTGTTGGGAAGCTCTTATATGTTATTGTTACAAGGCCTGATATCAGTTATGCTGTTAACAGGGCCAGTCAGCATATGGAGAACCTGAGGTATAGTCATTGGAATGCTGTCTTATCCTTTGGTATCTAAAAGGAAGTCTTGGGAAGGAACTTTACATAAAGAACAATGGTCATTGCGATGTGAATCCTGAAGACAGATGGCCTAACACAAGTTATGCTACCTTTCTTGGAGGAAGCTTGGTAACATGGAAGAGTAAAAAGCAAACAGTATTGTCCAGATCCAGTGCGGAGGTAGAATATCGGGCAATGGCACATGCCACTTGTAAGATTTTGTGGCTTATAAATTTTCTTAGGGACCTAGGAGTTGAAATCAAGACACCTGTTCCAATGTTATGTGATAATAGGTCGCCCATATTTATTGCCTCCAATATGGTGTTTCATGAATGCACTAAATACCTTGAGGTGGACTGTTATTTTGTGCGTAATATGGTGACCTCTGGCATGATATGTACCTCTACTATTACATCAGAGTAGCAAGTGGCAAATATCTTCACTCAGGCACTACCTCGGAAGCGTCATGATTTCCTTTGTTCCAAGTTGGGCATGTTAGATATATATGCTCTAGCTTGATGGGGAGTGTTAGTATTATTATAAGGGTGTATATGTCATCTTTTATGTATATGAGGGGTTACTTATGTCATTTACCCTGAAACTCTCCATATGAAAGGAGACTTAGGGTTTCTAATAATAGTAAGTTCGTTTTTCTCTGCTCCCTCATCAATCCACTTATTCTAGGTGGACAAGTTAGCTCCTAGATCTGTTAAATGCATTTTTTTGGGTTATTTTAGATCCAGAAGGGGTATAGATGTTATGATCCCCTTTCACATCGTTTTTATGTAAGGATATGACTTTTTTTGTGAACATGTCATATTATACTATTGCAGGAAAGTCTCCAGTGTCACCAGGATGTCTCATTGCCTATGCCCAGTATTGCGCCTTTAGGTCCCTCTGAGCCATCTCCACCTCGTGATGTCTCTCCCATTGCCTATCTTAGAGATCCTGAGGTGCCCACTACTAATACCTTCCCTCAGCACTTTCAGGGGAGACCTACTACACTACAGATAGAGGAACCACTTTCTACTATCCTTGCTTAGCTTTCTGCTGATATTGCTGATTCAGATGGAGGTTCAGATTCTACACCACCTGAGGTACTTGATGTAGATCTTCCTATTGCTCAGAGGAAGCCACAACGATCTTGCGTTAAATATTCTGTTTTCAATTATATGTCACTTGATTAATTATTTGCAACAGGGAGGCTTTTATCTCTTGTAGTTGACAACAGAAATATTCTCAGGAATCATGTTGATGCTTCTTAGGACCCTTCCTGGACCTTGGCCACGAAGGATGAGATGGATGCTTTTCAGTCCAGGAGTACTTGGGAACTTGTTGACCTATCCCTTGGTGCTGTTGTAGTGGGGTGTAGGTGGGTGTTTACCCTGAAATGCTACTTGGATGGTACAGTGGAAAGGCACAAAGCATGTCTGGTCGCCAAAGGTTACACACAAACGGTTGGAGTTGACTATTTTGAGATATTTTCTCTAGTAGCCAGACTTAATTCAGTGAGGATACTTCTTTTTGTGGCAGTCAACACTGGCTGGTTTATTTCACAGCTTGATATTAAAGATGCTTTCCTCTATGTTGATTTAGAGGAAGAGGTATACATGCAACAACCCTCTAGTTTCGTGGTTGAGGGGGAATGTAAAGGCTGCAGATTGAAGAAGGCAATTTATGGCCTTAAGTGGAGCCCCAGGGCCTTATTTGAGAGATTTAGTAAAGCTGTGCAAGAGTTTGACTTACTAGATCCATTGCAGATCACTCTGTTTTTACTATGCGTAGAGCTACTGGATCTGTCATTATTATTGTATATGTAGATGATATACTACTCACTGGAACTGATGCAATAGGGATAGAGGCTACAAAAAAATTCTTGCATTTTCAGTTTGTTACTAAAAATATGGGAATGATAAATTATTTTTTAGGCATTAAGGTGCAACATGTTGATGGTGGTCTAGTTCTGTCATAGAGGAAATATGTTCTTGATATTCTAAAAGAGACAGGGATGCTAGGTTTCAAGTCTGTCAGCATCCCTATGAACTCTGTCACTTTTAGACTCCGAGAGTCTACTACTTGAATATGTCACTAGATATCTTGCTATGGTGGGAAAACTATTATATCTGACTGTTACGAGACTTGACATTTGTTTGCTGTTGAGAGACTAAGCCAATTCATGTAGTCTCCTAGAGAAGTACATTGGAATGGTGTGTGTCAGGTACTGTGATACCTTAAGCAAGCTCCTGGTAATGGGCTATCATTTATGAAGCATGGCCATCTAGATGTTTGGGGGTATTCAGATGCAGGTTATTATGCAGGGGTACATGAGGACAGGAGATCTACTATTGGCTGCTGTACCTATGTGGGTGGCAAACTAGTCGCCTGAAGAAGTAAGAAGCAAAATGTTGTCTCTATATCCAGTGCATAATCAGAGAATAAGGCTATGGCTCGTACTACTTGTGAGCTCCTATGGGTAAGATCTATTTGGTATGCAACACCTTATATTGTCACTGAAGATTAGATTGTAGATGCCTTGACCAAAGCACTCTCCAAGAAGCGTTTAGAGTTGCTGTGTACCATGTTGAGCATGTTTGATGTTTATGCTCTAGTTTGAGGAGTGTTGAGTTATTTATTTCTCTGATTTTGTTATGTTTCGTTGTGTGGGGGCATAATTGTATTTTTACCCTTTGTGCCTCTATATATAAAGGCACCTAGGGTCTTGAATAAAGGTTTGACTAGCATTTCAACCTAACAATAGCCTTAGAGATCCTGGCATCCTGGAGAAAGGCAAAGAGGAAGGCGATCTTGTGGAAGGTTGATTTTAGTAAGGCATATGATTCGATCTAGTGGTTGTTTCTGTGGGCATCCTTATTGAAGAGGGGTTTCTTGCCTTAGTGGTTGGAGTGAATGAATCGATGCGTGACGACATCTTTTTTTATTTTGGTGAATGGGAACCTTGCAGAGGGATGGAGTCAACCTAGAGGGGGTGGTAAGGTAGGGATGTCCTCTGGTGTCGTTACTTTTTATCTTGGCAGTTGATGCCTTAACGAGATCTAGTTTAATTGCTTGTGCAGGGAATTTGTTTAGAGGCTTCTCCACAGAAAAAAGAGTGACCTTCTCGATCCTTTAGTATGCAAATGACACTCTATAAAGGCTCAATGACAGAAGCGGGGAGATTACGCTTGGTACTTGAGCTTTTTGGAGAGGCTTCGGGACTACAGATCAACTTCTCCAAATCTACTTTTATTCCTCTCCATATTCACCTATAGAAGCAATCTCTTGTCAGACTGCCCTCTGTACCTGCGACGGATCTCTACTTGTTTCCTATTTGGGGCTTCCCTTGTTTGACAAGCGGATCTGTGCAGACGATTGGGTACCCCTTCTTGACAGGATGGAGAGGAGGTTGGTTGGTTGGGTTTTGAAAATTTTATCTAGAGGTGACAAGTTAGTGCTCCTGAAATCAATTTTGGCCTTAATGTTGGCATATTTCACATTGGTTTTCAAGTTGCTGCAGAAGATAGAGAAAAAAATCAATGGTTTGATGAGAGACTTCTTTTGGACTAATTATGGCTCCTCGGGGAAGGGTGCTAGATTGGTGGCCTGGGAGGATGTCTGCCAACCGGTATTGAAGGGAGGGTTGGGGTTAGAGATCTGGCTACTATGAATGATAGTTTCCTAGTAAAGTGGATAAAGAGACCACTTGAGTGTAGTCGGGACCTCCTGGGATAGGTTACGGAGGTGTCGTATGGATCGAGGTAAGATTGAAGTTTTTTGGAGTCACCGCCATTTGGTGTGTCTCACTTCATTAGGGGCTTGAGGTTTGTAGCGCCTCGGATGCATCGTTTCTTCTCACCGTTTGTTGGCACAGGTGATGTTTTCCGTTTCTGGATTGATGATTGGATGGGAAAGGGAAAGTTGGACATATTTTTGAGGCTTTTTGCGTTGGAAAGTGACAAAGAGGTTCCGGTCAGTGGTTGTTAGGAGGGGAGGGCGTGGTGCCCCACGTTTGTTGGTAACTTATTAGAGCAAAGATGTTTGGATCTGCTGTCCATGCTGCAGGTGTTAAAGGGTTACCAGGTGGAGGGAGGAGGCCTTGACTTTTTCATCTAGGATGAGGAACAATTCTAGATCGAGAATGTTGAGGCCAATGAATGATATTAATTTTATTAGGGATTGCAGGAAAGTTTGGTTGGCGATGTGCCAATTAAAGGTCATGATTTTTGTGTGGCTACTGGCAGGAAAGGACACTTGATGATAAGGATGTGGAGAGTGAGATGGGTGCCAAAGGTGAAGAAGGTGTGCCTTCTCTATGGAGAAGATGAGGATGTTGGTCACCCTTCTTTACATGCTCGTTGTTGACGCATGCATGGAGCCACTTTTGCCCTGGCTAGATCGTGTCCTCGCTTGTTGATTTTTAGGCCTCCTTCAGGAGAGGGGGGCGACTGATAGTTGGGACGAAATGCTTTCAGGACAAAAAAGGAGAGAGTGAAGGTCTTGGTGGTGCTTTGGGGCATTTAGCTGGGAAGAAACACTGTGGTGTTCAAGGGCCAACGGCCTTATGTGGAGAATTTTATTTTTCAGCGTTTCTTCCCTGATACATTCTTGGGAAACTTATTTGTAATTGGTGTTGCTCGTACATTAAAGTTTTAAACATGCTTACACACTCCTTGAACCAATCTAACCAACTATTTCCAATTAGTCTTTTTGCTTTTTTTTTTTTTTCTAAAGGAGAAAAGGATTACTGGTAGAGGTTGGTAGCCATCACTTTCATTCAACCATTTTAAAAATAAGAATTACAGAAATTACATAAAAAATGTGCTTCCTTTACAACATTTTCCACCTAAGGGCGTTCTCCATAAAAAACCATCCTGCTTAGCTGCCACCAAATTATCCACAAGCCAGCCAAACATTTTGTGCCGTGCTCCTGATTTGATTGAACATCCCATCAAAACCAATCCCAAAAATCTGCCATGGAATTGACCTTAAGCATGGGCTGTCCAAACTGGTCCCGAACCTGCTTGGCAAAGTTGCAAGAGTTGAAAAGATGGAAGGCGTCCTTTCCAGCACTGCACAGAGAATAGGTGGTCTCATTGTCAGGTGCCCTTAGCTTCTAAACACTTTCATGACCAATCTTTCTCGCCTAAGTTGCCACGCGAAAATTTTGAGTTTTAACAGGGCTTTCAACTTCCAAATGATGATGTTATCCAACCCACTCTCTGATCGCCTCCATTACTCTCTGCCCTTAGCAGCTTGAAAGCTTTTCTCACAGAGAAATACCCTTTATTCCATTCCATGAAGTTAGGCACATTCTTTATAGGCTAAAAACCATCTCCTTTTGCAAGTGGATTTTCTAAGTACTCTAACCTTACCTCAGAAATGCATCACTTGCCTTTGGGACCCAAGCCTCTGCATTTATCTTGAAAGGCCCTCCCAAGAATCCACCACAATTGCCTCTTTATTTGTTGCAGGTGCAAAAAGCCTTGGAACCAAGTAGGACAAGGTTCCACTACCCGTCCAATCATCCAACTAAAACTTGAAGTTAATGCCCATCCGTTAACACAACAAAAGACTGCTTCACTCTTTCAACCACCGCACACGACCCTCTTTAGAAAGTTGAAGCACTGTGCAGGGATGTGGAGATGTCCCAGCTCGGAGATCGACCATAACAGCCTTGCATCATCCAGTACCAGAAGCTTCTCTCATTCAGTGCTTCACTACCTGCTTTGTCAAGGGAGCATAATTGAAATCAGAAAACTGTAGAACCCCAAGGCCCTCTTTCTCCACCGGTCTACACACCTCCCGGGAAACCATGTGTAGGAATCTCCCTTCATGCTGCGACCCCTTTTAGAAGAATCGTTCCCTGAGGAGGTTGATTCTTTCCAACACTTAGTCGTTTTGTAAACAGGCGGGTGGTAAATCGGAATAGCTGTTAGGATGGCTTTGAGGAGGATTGATCTACCCCTCATAGTCAAAGTTCTTTCCCTCCACCCCGCCAATTTCCTCTCCAACGTCTCAAACATTCTAACTGGTCACCAACAGTTGTCTGCTTGCCTTTCAAAGGCAGACCCAAGTAGACGATAGGCAAGGCATTGGTTTTTGTACCAATGTTCTCAACAGTAGTCTGCTTGCCTCTCAAGTATTTCTTTATTCTGAGAGCAAGAAGTGGAAAAAAATCGATGCTTTCTTTATATATATGGATAACAAACATACATTTCCTTTAAAAAGAAAAACAAACATACATTCCAATATAGTTGCGAGAAATGGATACATAAAATGGAAAGCTCATAACAATAAATTATAGTAACGAATGTTACAACTTTTAATTAAGGACATACCATACTCATGTTTGGAACATATCATTGCATGCACCAACTTTATCTCATTGATAACTTGAATCCTTTCTCTCTCTCTCTCTCAAAAAAAAATTGAGTTTATTGTTTGTGGGAAGAAAAGAATGAGCGTGTTATTCAAGAACGTGTCCTTAGGGCTCTTTATATAAAGAGGGACCTTTGGAAAAAGTACATGGTAGGCCCAAAGGTAGGAAAGTAAAAACACGCATAATCCTTTGTATTATTATTATTATTTTTTTTTGAAAAGCCAAAGGACGGTTATCCAAATGATAACCACCCAAAATCATTCACAACCCTCTACATTATAACTTTAACACTCCCTTCAAGTTGGAGCATATATGTCTAACATGCATAGCTTCGAGTACAAAAATTCATGATATTTTCAGGGAAGAGTCTTGGTGAATATATCGGCAATCTGCTGCTTAGAAGTAGTGGTGGAGATGCATATCTTCCTAGTGGACACCATATCTATGACATAATGGCAGTCCACTTCAATATCTTTCGTGTGCTCGTGGAAGATTGGGTTGGATGCAATAAAGATAGCAGATCTGTTAGACACCTAGATCTTTAAGGAAATGAATTGGTCACATAATCTCAAAAGCAGTGAGGGCCATGGCTGTGTATTCTGCCTTAGCATTGGATCTGGACACCATGCTCTGCTTCTTACTTTTCCATGTCACAAAATTGTTATCCATGAAGGTGGCATATACTGTGGTAGATCTCCTGTCCTCCAAACTTCTTGCATAGTCCATAAGAATAGGCATGGAGATTTACATGTCCATTGTTTCTCATATAGAGTCCTTTCCGTGGACTCCCCTTTAAATACTTGAGAATGAGACAAACTGCCTGCCAATGACTGTATTAGGGACTCTCCATAAATTGGCTAGCCCTGTTCACTGTAAAGCTTATATCTGGTTTGATAATAGTGACATATAAAAGCTTGCCAACAACACTCCTGTACCCACTCTTGTCATCGAACAATGGGTCATCTTCCTTCCAGAGCCTTTACAGTGGCTCAACAGGAATTAGAGATGGTTTTGCTCCAAGTAGTTCTATCTCCCCTAGAAGCTCTAGAACGTACTTTCTTTGGGACAAAGCCATGCCCTTAAAATTACTAGCTACTTTAATTCCCATGAAGTATCTTTGCTTTCCTAAGTCTTTGGTGACAAAAGTTTCTTACAAAATTTCTCTCTTGTATTCCTTCAACATCATCTCCAGTGAGAATCATATCAACATAAACTGCTAGTGTCACCATACCAGAGTCTTTGCGCCGCACAAAAATAGAGTGATTTGAAGTGGACTTGTGGAACCCAATTTGGTGAACTGTAAAACTGAGCCTCTCGAACTAGGCTCGTGGACTTTACTTAAGCCCATAGATTGCTTTCCTAAGTCTATATGCCTGCCCCCCCCAACCACGAAGCCAAGTGGGTGACCAATGTTAATCTTTTCTTGTAAATTACCATACAAGAAAGCATTCTTGACGTTTAATTGGTACAATGGCCGATCCTTGTTCACAGCAAGGGACAGGATGACTTTGACAGAATTGAGGCGTGCCATTGAAGAGAACATGTCAAAATAGTCTACCCTGTATGTCTGGCGTAGCCCTTTGCTACGAGTTTGGCTTTCGGCCTCTCAATAGTGCCATTTGGATGGTACTTAACTGTATACACCCATTTATAGTCAACAACTCAGGCACCCTTGGGAAGGTTTGCCAAATCTCACATGCCATGAGAGATCAGGGTTGTCATCTCCTCCTCCATATCTTGACACTACCTAGGATCCTGCGAGGCCTCATGATGATGTGAACCACCATGGTAGAAAGAACTGTAGTAACTTCTGTAGAGCTGAACTAAAATGATCAATGGTTGTATAATTAGACATGGGATGTAAGGTGCAGGATCTTTTCTGAGAGCAATAGGTAGGCCATTTGACCCCCTTGGTCGATTATTCGGATGCAATGTTGGTGGGGGGGGGGGGGGGGGGGGAGGAGCACCCTTAGAATCCTCAACTTGCATGGTGGGCAAGGGAATAGACACAAGAACCTGCTGATGATGCATATAAGTATGGGAAAACTACTCAACTGAGGAGCCCTCATCAGAGAAATAAGGAACTCTCTCAAGGAAGGAAACATCAGCAAAAACGTAATAGTCTTTCCCAATAGGATCAAAACACCTGGGTTATAGAATAGCCCAGAAACACACTTGACAGACCGAAGAGAGTTTATTAGGAATCCCAATCAAGTGGACAAAACACATGCACTCAAATATCCACAATGGTAGTGCAAACATGGTAGTATCAGGTTGCAAGATAAGCAAGGGTGTGTTGCCACCAAGTATAGATGAGGAAAGACGAATGGCATCCCCCCTAAAATTTTTAGGAACATTCATGGCAATCATAGTAGTTCTTGCAACATCAAGAAGACGGCACAATTTTCCCTCGGCAACCCTATTCTATTGTGAAGTGTAAGCAAATGATGCCTGTTGTAGGATACCATTAGCAGAAAGAAAATCATTCACATCAACTTGCATAAATTCTAAAGTATTATCACACAGTGAAACACTTTGATGCGTGTGGAATATAAATTTTGAACTTCATTAAAGAATTTTGGAATGATGGTAACAATCTTAGGTCTCAAGAAGGTCCACGACAATTGATTAAAATAATCAACAAAGACAGCAACATACCAGCAAACACCTTGGTTGTTTATTCAATAGGGATCCCAAATATCAAAATGAATCAAATCAGCAGAATATCTATTCTTTTGCTTGCATGGAAAAGAAACACAGTGATGCTTGTTGAGATGACAAGCTTCACAATCAAAAGTGTCTGGAATGGAAGACTCATGAAACATCTTTCGTAGCCATGAGGTAGAAGGATGTCTCAGACGACGATGTCAGGCAACTGGGTTAGTAGAGGCAGATGCCATACTAGCGAAAAGGTGAGGAGTATTAATATAGTAGAGGCCATCGTGCTTAATCTCTCCACCAATCATCATCCCTGTCTGGGTGTCCTGAAAATAGACGAAGTGCTTATAAAAAATCACACGGCAGCCAAGATCCTGACAAAGTTTATAAACATATAATAAGCTCAAAGGAAACTTCAGTGTACAGTATACGTTTGGCAACTTCAGCTTGTCAGAAAAGTGAACCTCCCCTACTTCAGTAATAGGGGAGTACGATTTATTGGCAAGACGGATTAAGGTAACAGCAGGTACCCTGCGCACAGATAGAAGAGCATCATCCTTACCTGTTAGGTGATTGGAAGCACCTCAATCAACTACCCAAGTTGAGGAGGAGGAAAGTAGTAGCCAAGTTGGTTGAACTGCTCATCGCAACCAAGGAAGCAGTAGTCATGTCTAGAGGTGCATACTGTCGTAGGATCATCATCAGGTGGGCAGTCATTTGTTGTCAAAGTAGGTGGAGCAGGAACAAGAGGTGGTCCTGGAGTGGGAGTAGGAGCAGTCTCCCCCTGAACCATAGCAACGGTAGTAGCCTGTCAAGGATAGCTAAATTTGGCCTAGCACTTCTACGATGGGTGGTTCATCCTTCGGCAATGAATACAAAGATTGTATGTACGCCCATGACCCCAACCTCGACTAGCACTATATGTGCGTCCACTAGTGAATCCACCATAGCCTCCAGAAACAACAAAGGCCGTCGTTTCTGCAGTAGGCATTTGAGATGTAGCAGTAGATACCACTAGGTGATAGTGAATATCTTTTGAAGTCGTCCATACACTACCTTAAGATTATGAATCTCATATAGGGCCAAGATCTGCCCCTAGCTGATAAAAATCGGGGACTAAGACCATCCAGAAATCGGTAGACTTGCCAAGTTTGCCTCTATCTAGTTTGAGTGTTGTAGTAGGATGGTTGGAAAACATTGAACTCCTCAAAGAGCCCATCCATCTCTGTGTAGTAGTCTACCAATGCTTGTTCTCCTTGTGTGGACCATATACAGTGATATATGCCAAAGAGATACGTGATTGGATTTTTGGGAATACTTCTTGGTTAGACTTTCCCAGATGGCGGTCTTCTTGTAGTACATTTGCAGCAATTTGAGGCTCTACATTGTTTATGATTCAATTCATCACAAGGTAGTTGTCTTGCTCCCATTTTTCGAACTCTATGCTTTGAACAACGGGAGACTCCTTAGTAAGGAGGGTAAGTTTTTTTTGGCTACTAACAAATATCTTAAATGCCTGGGACCATAAGAGAATTCTGGGCACCAATTGAGTTTCATGGTAGTGCCTTGAAGCATTAGAGAGGTCGAGGTAGACATCAGCTTGATATCAAACTACAAAGGTCCAAACAAAGTCATGTTGGGGCCAAGAGAATCATCAAATTAACTTCTCAGATTTGAAATCAAGAGTGTAGCATACCAACACCTTGATTTCAGCAATAGATCAGTCTCCTTGGGCCCAAGGTTTGAAATGCCGATTTCGACGCTGTGCCGATGAAATTGTAGGTATGCATTTCGTGGGCATGCCGTGGAAATGCCCGTTTTTCGATGGCAGATTTCGACGATTTTGACAGCCCGAAAAAATGACATTTCAAGGCACGCTGAGGGCATGCCGAGGGCATGCCGATGCATGCCAACAGAAATGATAGAAATGATTAAAATTTGAAAGACAACTAAATCAAAATGTTAGAAACATATTTACAGTTGTATGTAAGCCTATATGAACAAAAAATAATTGTTATTTAAGCTTATATGACAAAAAATCAACGTGTGTGTGCAGGAATGATTAAAAGTCGAAAGATAACTAAATCAAGATGTTGGAAACATATTTACAGGTTATTTGAGCCTATGTGACAAAAAATCAACATGTGTGTGTGTGTGTGTGTGTGTGGACTCTTCCCGAATTTTGAAAAGTATAACCTGTCCATCTTCTTCATATTTAAACCTCCAATTCCTTTTCAAATTCCCGTCGCTCCAATTCCCAGCGCCACTAAGCAGACGGTCGGCATGCTGCCGTTTCGTCGGCAACTGTTGGCATGCCGGCGAAACCCTTGGCATGCCGACGGTTTCCCTGCAAATCGACACTATCTTTGTGTCGGCATGGTCTTTCTCTAAAAACCCCCTTACCGACGGCATGCCGTCGGCATTTAAATCACTGTGCTCATCTATATCTTGACTTGAACTGGGGGCATATTTCAGATGTACTGGGATCCTAGAGTGCCTAAGGTCGGGTTAGGAGGGTTTGTATATAACTGGCTCCTCTTGTATCTGTACATGAAGCACCATGAACAATATTTGGTCAGTGCAATGTTAGTCTTAATATAAAGGTGTATATGCATCTAAACTAATCCTTCCATCTAAATGTAGTCACAAAATCATAGAGGAACAGCAAAGTAGGGAAAAGTAATAAGATGCCTTTACTAGAAATCTTAGCTACAACCCATTAATACACTATTTAACGGAAGAAAATTCTAAGTGAGATGCATGCTTAATGGAATAATAATATATGAACATGCATAGTAGGGTTTCAGAATCAACCCCAAAGCAACATGCATGAATCATGATTTATGGATTTAGGCAGAAACACTACCGAAATTGCTGTTAATCATGAAGAGGCGTAGAATATAAACTAAGAGTGAAGATTGGCATCTAAGTTGGATGATGAAGACTCTATGTTGAGTAAGGTAACTGATTAGATGGCCTGCTGGATCTACCTCTATATCCAGTTAGTACTCAGGGTGTTAGTTGCATACCATTCTTTTTTTCTTTTCCTTTTTTTTTTTTTGGGGTGTGAATAGGGCATACTACTCAAGTTGAGGTGGGCCCTTTTTTCCCCTTTGTCTTCTTCTTCTTCTCTGAGAAGAATGAACTAGCTTTAGTCCACTTCTCTTGTAGGGGAGTTTGTTGTGATGAAGCACATTATTTCTTGATTATCTCTTATTCTTGCTTCATCTTGTATTATGCAACATTGTATAAGAGTGACCTTTCGAGGTTTCCTTCTCAGTGTTCATGGTGGTGATTTGTCTTGATTTCATGCTGTCTTAAGTTCGCTTGGTTGTTTACTTCCATTAGAAGGTCATGTTGCTAAGAAAGATTCGTGGTTGGCTAGAAAATCTTGTTGAATAGAAAAATTGAGACTACCATAAGTTTCCAGCAAAGTCAATGACCTATTATGCTCAACTATATTTAAAATTAGACAGCATGCTGGATTGCTACTGGCAATTCGATAGCTTTCCTTTTCCTTTCAAAAAAAAAAATAGATAGCATGCTCTCGGATTTGATTTCCAGATGTGATGTCTGGATCTGAAGAAGTCTCCCACACTCAAAACCACCATGTTTACACTTCATAAAAGGAGGCTAACAATGGGGTTGCACCAATTGAATTACATTAGACTTCAAATAGACTATGGATGCAGTGGCTAGAGTTGTGATGGGGGCGAGGGGGTAGGCTTGTGGTAGACAGTTGGAACTTTGGAAGCGGGGGCTTTGTCTTATATTCTGGTGAAGATAGTTGGAACACAAGGGTTTGTGGGACACTGCCTATCATAGGACTTTTGGGAGGTGCTTGTCATATTAGAGTCCAGTGCTTGTATATTTACAAGGGGCAACGTTGGAGGTCTGTTGTTTTTAACTGTTGGGGCCAGTTGGGGGAACATAATGGAATGATTTTGTGGCTCAGAATCCAGATGGCTTGTTAGGCAGGCGTCTGATTGCCTAGGATGTGAGAAACTTTGCAAGAAGATTCGGTGGTTGGAAACATTTTATTTTCAGTGATGTTGGAATATATTAGATAAGAACGGATTCCTCTTTAGTTCTCTGTATGGGTCACATGCAGAGATAGAGAGAAGGGTACTGCAAGAAGATTTGAGACACATGCACAGGGCCCTTTTCCAATTTACCAGAGCGTAGGTTGAGATTCTAATATTAAGTTGGAATACATGACCGACTAGGGGATAAAGTATCAAGGGATAGGGACGAGATGGAGTTCAGTGACGTTCTGGCTGAGCTTGCATTATCTAATTGTATAATCTGCAACTGCTATTTTACTTGGTGAAGTATCACACACAGAAGCAGTGCCCATGCAATTACAGGTTTACTACTACATTAATTTTGTGGAGCTTTTCCCTTTATTTGAGGTGAACTGCCTTAGATAGACCTTTCTTTGATCACATTCCACAGTGTTGGAGATCAAATGATGATCTTAGGCGTGCAGTGTACTTCAAATTCAAGAAATTTTTGTTCTTTGAACCTGGCATTAGAGACCTTATACAGGAGCACCAGTGTAAAGTACTGGAAGTGGATATAATGACTTGTACTCTGGCAGCAAGGTTATTTGCATCAAGAGAGTTTCTAAGAGGGTATGAGAAATAGATTAAAGAGGAGCACTATTAGGTGAACAATGAATCTCTGGAGGTTATTTGTAGGTTAAATAGTGAGTAGGATTCTTTTTTTGAAAGGAATAGGCTCATTAGCGGAGCGGACTAGCACATACTGCAGTCTGCAGCAAGCACACATCATCAGCATCGGCATGTCGGCTTGTCACCGGTATGGTAGGCATGCCGCCGAAACACTTGACTTTCGACATTGCGACCATATCGGCATGGTTATATCTCAAAACTGGTCTTGCCGACGGCATTTAAATCAGTGCATGGGCCATGGGATAGCATGGACCACAACCGAAGTCGAAGATCTCGACCTAGGCTACCACTGGGGAGCGTCTAAACCATCAACGGACCTTGGAAGCGGCAGCAGCAGGTCGCAACAACAATAACAGGTGCTGTTGGCGGTGGCGCTGGGCGTAGGGGCCACCTGGGGAGAGGTGGCGGCGGTCTTGGCAGTGCTGCTGGGTTGTTGCTAGGGTGCAGTGGCGCTACGTGAGGCTGCCGGGACTATCGACTATGCACAAATGATCTCAGTGGCTCCTTGCTGCTGACGAGAAGAGAAAGGGAGACGAGGAGATGAGAGGAGAGAGGGAAAAAGGGGTTTTTCTCTCTCTCCCCTAGGGTTTTCAGTGGAGAAGGTACTGGAGCACGAAGAGTTTAGGACTCACCCCGCTTTGATACCATGTGGGAAGAAAAGAATGAGCGTGTTCTTCGAGAACGTAACTGTAGGGCTCTTTATGTAGAGAGAGATCCTTGGGAAAAGTACAAGGCCCAAAAGCAGGAAAATAAAAACAGGCACACCCCTTTGTATTGTAACTCTAACATTGTCAATTCCACTTAAAAGGCTAGAACTTAGAAATGTAAGTTAATATTCATTATAGATATCAACTATGTTGCAGTTTTTTTTTTACTAGAATATAGTTGATTTCTAGAATGAATATTACCTTACATATTATAAAAAATTCTCACAGCCTTAATTTAGTGAGGAGACAATCAAATGGATGCAATCAAATGAAAGGAGGAATCTGGAGATAGGCAGAAAACTTTCATGGTGATATCATCTCCTTGAATGAATTGAATTTTCCCAGAAGAGTCCCATGTGTTTATGAGATTTGGAAATTATTTAGTCACAACTTAGAGCGGCAACATGCCTCTTTTACAACTTTTTCAACTCATGCCCTTGCCCTTCTAAAAATGGAATCAACCAAATTGACTAGAGTGTTGCCACAGCCTTCACCCATAGTGCCGCATCTGCATTCACTGGAGATCAGAAAGAATCCTACCAAGCAACAAAAGAAGACGTATCTACCCGCTGTATACCACATCTTGCCTAGACCTCTGAAGACAGGTCACACTGAAGAACAGAAGAAATAAGAATCATACACTTAATAGAGTACACACATAATGGAAAGGAAATCATTCCTCTTAGTACTCTTGTTGTCCCTGATTTATTCTTGGTATGAATTCATGGAATCAACACTGTTACAAGATCTATGATCAAATAAATCAGAAATAAGAACCCAAGAGGAGTGTGGAGATCTCGGATTTGAAGAGATAAACTGGATGAAAGCTCAGAGGAAGGAAACAAGAAAA
Source organism: Thalassia testudinum (assembly GCA_037157565.1). Taxonomy (NCBI): domain Eukaryota; kingdom Viridiplantae; phylum Streptophyta; class Magnoliopsida; order Alismatales; family Hydrocharitaceae; genus Thalassia; species Thalassia testudinum. Next base: position 6,563,424 of record JAZHRO010000080.1, read on the forward strand.
ATTGATGATTCAAAGGCAGATTACAAGGAAAAAATACTTGTGAAAAGTCTGTCTAATATCCACAACAGCAGCAGGAATGAGTGAAGACTAGAGACACGTGCTTATTCTTTTGGGGTTTTTCTCCTCTCCCCCCTCTTGTTCTCCTTGTTTCTTCTCTTCATCCCTCCTTTTTCAACACGTCCCGTCCTCTTCCCCACCCAAACTCCTTCCCTCCCCCCTCTACAGTCCTGCTGCCTCCCACCCTCTTTCTCTCATGACAGCTGGGGTTGGGGAGTACCCCAACATGCAGCAGCACATCCCTTGTTCCCTTTTTTCTTTGCATGTGTTTCTGAAAATCACTTAAAAATTTACATGGGAGTCCTTATAAGACCATCTAATCCTCTTTTTAAGTAAAAAAGAGTGAGTTATCTTTTTTGTACCCTTATTCACGAATGTTTATATGTAATACTGTGTCTTTTTATGCCCTTATAAAACTGAATTTTCCTCATAATCTACTCATAGCTACCCATCTGCTAGTGCAGTAGGTCTATGCTGGTGGTGTTTCCTTTGCTCCTACTCCTGGATGAGGAGAAGGCCACACTTCCAATGCTTAGGAACAGCCAAAATATGCACATTGCAAGAATATTGGGCATATCTGGAGGATCAATGTTGGACAAGCATTAAAACTTTCAACTGTGATCACCAGCTTAAGATTTCTAATACTTCTTAGTTGGCTGGAAAAACTGTCCCCTTATTCAAGAAAGAATATGTGGATTTAATTGTTATCTACTTGTTCCACTTTTTATACTTCTGACCCTCCCAAAGCCACCTTTTTTTCAGTTTTCAGGTAGTTACTGTGAGCAGATGCAGGCACATGTGATTCCAATCTATTAATTGATTCTAGAGCCTCAAGGCATTGAGGTGCCTGCAGGTTTGTTTTTGTTTTCGTTCCACTTCAAGGGATCATATAATACCCATTCATGGATGAGACACGCTTTTCCATCACTTGTTAGGCATGTTTCTATGTCTACAAATATGAGCTGGTGATAGGCTTGTTATTCCAAATTCCCACTAAGTTTGCTTTTTTTGTAGTAACTTCATTCTAGAGCAATTCTTGATCATGCTTTGATTTGGTCACGGGAAACAATTGATGGTGGCCATGAGCAAGGTGGTGTCCTCCATCTTTTGCATCTGTTTGTACTGGCTAATGTTGTTCACTTGTCCAGCAGCATGTATGCTTTGGACATCTTTCACTATAAAAGCCTCTTCTCTTCCCTTAATCCCACTGCCCAATAACCTCTGTGATGCATATCTACTCAATAAGCACAGGACAACCTTTCTAAATAGTGACTAGTCAAAGTCCAAGTAGTCATTCCATGTTTGATTGAGTCATTCTGATTTTTGGAATTTAGATCAATTCATGTTCTTATGACTCCCTGGGTGAATAACTCTAAATCCCAGAGGGTTTACCCGGGTGTGTACCAGAAATCTGCATCAAGGTTCCTATACCATAGTGTCTTTTTTTTTGAGAAGTAAAAGGATGATTACCGGAGGTCGGTAATCATCCAATGCATTGCATTAAAAAAAAGGAATAAACTTACAAATTTTGCAGCCACAAATCAGACAGAAAAACAGCCTCCCTCACAACATTATCTACCCATGCCCATTCCCCTTTGAAAACGACAACATTCCTTTACAACCAAAAATGCCGCAAGGCAGTGAACACCCGGACCTAACTGGTTGTATTGGCATGAACTATCCTTCGGAAAGAAGCCCATCTATGTTGTTAAGGCAGTCTCTTGATTGCAGGTGAGGTGATATTGGGCATTGTCATCCCAGATGGGTTCCAAGCGATGGTCTTCAATTGGGTGACCCACATCATCACCCCAGACATGCTCTTCACCCACGTTGCCACTTCGCCTTAATCCTAGGCGACACCCTACTTGATCATCGCCAAGGTCATCGAGACCCTCTTAGCCTCCATGGCTACTTGATCATTGCTAATGACGCTAAGGTTAGCTCTTCGCCATCTCATTCCTCCCCATTGCCTCCACCAGCTTCTGCCTTTTCTTCCTCAAAAACCCACGAAGTCCATCGACTTTGTATTGCTTTATTCCCCTTTTGTTCTTTTATTTTAAAGATAGTTACTTTTTTATTTGGTTTCTCAATCTAAACTTATAAACTTACAAGTTAAAGTAAAAGTTGCGTGTCAAATTGATTTATTAAGTTAGTGATATGTTGTATTAACTATAGACAATGTTATAAAGTTTTTAATATTAATATAAAGTGTAAATAAATGATATAAATCATAATTATAAACAGTATATATATAATGTAAATCATATAATAATAATAAAAATAATATTACAAATAATGTTATGTACAATACAATATATGTATATAATATTATAAATTAGTAGATCTTATCTACAATATATATATAATTTACGTTTTACATAAATCGGAGTATAAATAATATTAATTCTAAAATTACATACACTATATGTATATAAATTAGTAAATATTATAGACAATATGTATTATATACAGATTATAGAATATGCATATTAGTATATACTATATATTATATATACAATACATATAGACTATAAATTATATATACAATATGTATATTCTTATCTTTTTCTTTTACATAAATATTGTTATTAAGAATATTTTTTTGAAAGTTGATGCCATTATTATGAGTTACTAAAGCAAATGTATTTTAAAAAATTAATAAAAAATGGGTTGCCTCAATTTAATCGTGTTGTCGTCTCTCGCCTCGGGTGATTATGGAGCTTGTCGCCTTGGTGTCGACTTTTGCATTGACAACATCGAAGCCTAGAGACTAACTAAAGCACAATCGGCCTCCTGAATCTGCAGCTCCTTCCAGACTGCCTTATAGAAGTTACATGAAAAGAATAGGTCCTGTATGTCGTCCTCCGCTGCCTTACTTATGGGGCACCATACATCCGGGTCTCCGAACCACTTGTCTCTGAATGATTTAGCGACCAACTTCTACCTTATTAACAACCATTCAAAGATTTTAATCTTCCGAGGAAGTGAAAGCTTCTTGGTGTAGGAGCAATCCGTCAAAAGTTCAGAAGGTTAGCCCTCCACCACAAACAACGTCCCCTCACTTTAGACAGAACTATCAGCTACAGTAGGATTAGGCCTCACCCCATCCAACAACTCCATCATGCTTTGGAACTCTTCAAAAGTAGCTTCAGACAGGTCTGCTTGCAAAATAAGGGACCAAGAATTGGATACACCATCCTAGACCTCGAAAACTAGGGCATCTATATTGGTAGTAGACCAAACAATCATAGATAGATGGAGGAGAAAGCTCTACTCCTCATCTAATTGTCTCTCCAAAAATGAAATGAATTGTTAGCACCCAAACCAGGGAAGAGAGAGGACTAGAAACCACATAGAATGGTTGGAGAAATAGAGCTCTAAAAAATGAATGGACACACGTAACCACATTGGTCGAACACCAAATCAACAACATGGTCATAAGAGTAGCAACAGTCTCTACAAGACTATCCCTATTTTTAAGGTACCTGATCGCCCATTTTATAAGCAGACCATTATTAAACTCTTCCAAGATACGAATACGCAACCTACCTTCCTTCTTAGGCCTACATATTTCCTTCCATGGCACAAGCTGTAGGGATTGACCTTCAAGATCTGGTCCTTTCTAGAAAGATATGTTCCTAGCCACCTCTAGCTTTGACAAAATCTTCTTAGGTGTCCGAAACATGGATAAATGAAAGATTGGAATAGTTGATAACACAGCCTTAACTAAAACTAGCCTCCTCGAGACATGAGTCTACCACTCCAGCCAGCCAATATTCTAGTTACCCTCTCAATAATAGGGTTCTAATTACTTGCCAACAAATTCTCCCTTCAAAGAAAGTCTCAAATAGACAATCGGCAGGTGAACCATTGAGGTACTAAGAGCTAAAGAAATAGCCTCATCCTCTTCTGCCTCCAAGTTGAAGGGCATAAAAGTAGACTTCCGTTGATACCGAAGCCCGAGATGTCTCTAAAAATTTTGACCAAAGAAGCCACATTTTCAGCATATAAAAAAGTCGATATTGTCTACATACTGTTGCACCAGGGTGAGCAACGATCCATCAGATCTCAAGTTAAACCCAAAGAAAAGGCTGCCCCTACATGCATTGAAGGCCAAACAAACAAACACGTCCACTGTTATGTTGAAGAGGAGAGGTGTGAGGGGGCACCTTTGCCTCACCCCCTTCTGTGGTTGATCTAGGACCCATATGGTCTCCCGTTTACTAGAATGGAGAAAGACATTGTTGTGACCTACTGCTTCATGAGCTGAACCCATTCCTTCGAGAATCCCTTACTTAAGATCTCTCGTAAATAGGCCCACGTGACAGAATCGTAGGCCTTGGAGAAGTCCACCTTCCATAGGAAGGCAAGCACCTCGACCTCATCCAAGCCGCAATCATCTCATCACCCAACAAAAAGGAGTCTTGCAAGGATCTACCAGGAATGAAAGCCAACTAAACAGGGGAGATCAACTGTGGAAGGACCATGCGTAACCTATTGGTGAGCACGTTAGCGATGATCAAGTATATCGCATTCGACAAGGCTATATCAATAGTCTCCACACCAGACTTCTTTGATATAAGGAAGAAGTAAAACCTATTTAGCCTTTCAAACACACAGTTGCCACTAAAGAACTCTCGGAGCATGTCCATGACATCATTCCCCACCACATCTCACGACTCCTTGTAGAGGACTTGAAGATCATCCAGGCTTGGAGCCCCCTCGGTCTTGAGACCATGCAAAGTTGCCAGGACCTCCACCTCAGAGATCTCATGGACTAAATCAACCTTCGTCGGAGCATCTTTTTTTTTTTGAGAGAAAATTGGTGGTAATCATCCTGTAAATATATTAAATAAAAAAAGGAACAGACTTACAAGTTTTGGAAGCAAAATTCAGAAAATAGCTAGCCTTTCTCACAACATTCTCCATCTAACATCTCTCATGATTGAAAACTTTATCGTTCCTTTGCAACCAGATAGCCCAAAGAAAACCACATGGTTTGCACCAACCTGCCATATCCAGATGAAGGTGGTCCCTGAATGTCATCCAAAAAGACTCAAAGTCGATATAATTCGCCGTGTGGACCGCACAATGATCTCAAACTTCTCTAGAGAAACTACATTCAAAGAACAAATGATGAATGCCCTGTTCTAACTGGCCACATAATGGACATGTGGTATCTTCGATAAACTTTGGTTGACAACCTCTTCTTCCTAAAAAATGAAAGAAACAACTTGGCTTTGAGAGGTATCTTGCAACCCCAAATAAGCTTGGAGACCCTCTCAACATGTGTAAGTTGATCCCCATTCGAAATCAGGAGATTGTATGCATTCTTCACAGAAAATCTACCATGTTTCCACTGCATCTTATCGGGTTCAGCAGAAGGTGAAACATTCTCCAACGTAGACAGCAACTGCTGAAAATTAGAAAAAGTAGTGTCAGAGAGGCCCTCGGGAAGTCTGATGTCCCAAACATTGTGTTCGCTATCCCACATCTCTACCAAGGTTCAAAATGCTGATTTCGATGCCGTGTCAATGAAATTTTAAGTGTGCATTTTGTGGACATGCCAAGGGCATGTCGTGGAAATGCTCGTTTTTCGATGGGCATGTCAATGAGCATGCCGAGGGTATGCTGATGCATACCGACCAAAATAACAGTAGTCAAAAAAACTAGCAGCAACCTCGGCATGGGTATCTATTTCGCCGGCATGCCGACCATGCCGAAGGCATGCGGATGATATTCCTGTAAATTGACACTTTATTCGTGTCGGCACGACCCCTGCTCGAAAATGGCCTTGCTGAGGGCATGTCGAGGGCATGCCGACGACATTTAAAACGATGATCCTACCACTAATGACTCTTTATGTGGAATATGCTGAAATAACCTTTGATATAGATATGAAAATTTTCCACTTTTTGACCAATCATTAAGCTAGAATTTGAGAGAATGTTCATCACCCAAAGTCAGATTGAAGTGGCTAGAGAACTCAGTCATCAAAGGGCACAAGGAGTACCAAAAGGCGAAAGATCCACTAGCTGATGTAGCTCGCTGATTAAGATCCATGTCTCCATATAAATCTTTCAAGGTAGATGTGAGCATGTTCTGATCGTTGGAGAACAATCTAACCACCCATTTCAGCAAGAGAGCCTTGTTGATGTAATCTAACTTACCCACACCAAGGCCTCCTTTTTTTGGCTTGCAGATATCATCCCAAGGAACCAATTCCGCAAATCTCCCTTCTCAATTTGCCCCCTTCCAAAAGAATTTTTTCCTTAACAAATCAATGTTCCTTAGGATTTTTTGAGTTGGCGCAAAAACGGACACGAAGAACACCAGGATAGATGAAAGAACCGATTTAAGAAGTACCAAATGTCCTCTTCTAGACAAAAGCCTACCACTCCAAGAGGACAACTTCTTAGATATTCTTTCAACAAGAGGCTGCCAGTCGAACTTATTCAGTTTTTTCCCTTTAACAGTAAACCAAGATATTTGATCGGAAGCCTAACTACCGGGGTTTCGAGGATACTAGCCAACTCATTCTCCTCCCTACTATCCATTCCTAAGGGGACCAATGTGGACTTGCTTCGATTGATTTTGAGGTCGGAAATTTTAGCAAAAATTCTCACCACCGAGACGTGAGAAGCCTCTCTTTCCCCCCTTCTATAAAGAAAGTTGTGTCATTGGCATACTGCAAAATGGGCGTAATGATCCTACCATCATTCTTAGCGGTGTATTCCCTAAATAAGCCACCATCATAAGCTTTGAATGCCATGTTTGCAAACGTGTCTACCGCAATGTTGAACAACATTGGTGCTAACGAATAGCCTTGTCGGACTCACCTCTGCGGCTAAGTCCAAGACCCATTTGCCCTTCCATTAACCAACACAGAAAAATATGTAGTAACAGATCTCTTCATCACCATTATCCATTAATTAGGAAAACCTGTCTCTTTGCCGGAACATTTAAGATCATCATTTCTGAAGGACTTGGCATTCAACCACCCAAGGGTCTCCTCTTGGTAAACATCTGAAAGGAAGTGCATCCTAATAGCATCATAGATTTGCGGCCTCTGATTCAATATCGAGTCCCCTACCGATAATGAGGTGATCAGATTTGTCCTCTTGGCACTCATCAACATATGAAAAATTCTGGTGTTGGAATCCCCCCTCTATAAGCCAAAGTTGTTTGGGCTTCTGCCTTTATTCCATTTTCAACTTCAAATCCTCCTCCCTCACCTTAGCTTGGAAATTACATTTTGGTCATTTTGGCCCAATTGCCCTTGATCCTCCTACCTATCAAGCTCAGCATGGCTTCGAGGCCCCTTTCTTAACTTGCTCACACCTCAATTGTACCTCCTTCTTGTACCCCATTAACGTTGTCCTCATGGCTTTTATTTCTTCGCCAAGGTGCACGTGGCAGACGTGGAGCACGGGACCTCGGACCACTTTGCATGTACAAATTTTTGAAATCCCAGCTCTGACAACCAAGACTTTTGGAACTTGAATTATGAAGAGGACTTACCCTCATCACTATCCTAGAGATCGAAGGATCGAGCAACTCTAGCTTATCTACCACCTGACGGAAGTTTGTGGTAGCCCCATCCATCTTGCCATTCATCCTATCCATCATAGAAAGAGTGACATTGAAGTCCCCTCCTACTAGCCACGAATAGCCATCAATAAACTCTAATGCCTGCCTTAGTTCCCCCCACAGTATCGACCTGGAAGTCCCATCACATGAACTATACACACATGAGACAACCCATGTAGTCCTATCAGATGCCTAGGTAAGGATTGTTGTAACCACCCTTGAAGTGGTCAAAGACGACTCCAGTCGAAAACCATCATTGTTCCACATGATGATCTAACCTTCAGACCTCCCCTCCAAATTGACCACCAGCATCTCAGAGTATTGGTCCCCATCGATACTTTTTTTCAATAAAGGATCCAAAGTCTCCAAGTGCATCTCCTGTAACATCGCAAAATCTACATGCCAAACTATCACGTACCTCCTTAACACGAACCTAATCGCAGCATCCCATAGGCCCTTGACATTCCATGTGAGAACTCTAACCATCAGAACAATCGTTAACTCTAACAACTTCCTTGCGTAGCACCTACTTCACCTTTAGGACTTGTGCCACCCTCAAATCAACTTTAGATACTTTGTAGTCCCCTCAAGGAATTGGGGAGTTGACCACTGACTTCCTTTTGAACATCTTCCTCTTGTAACATGATTGGAACAACCCATGCTTTGCTAGGACGGGTTGGGAAGAACTCGACTCCTTACTAGTTGATGAGGAGCGCTTGGCAACCATGTGATTGCTCACCCCATCGGTGATGCTACGTACTGTCTTCACGATAGCAGCAGACTTGAAATTCTTGTTGGACCCCATCGACATGGAGCTCCTACAATCACACTCAATGTGGTCACTCTGTTGGGTGCCACCACCACTGAGCTCTAGCATCAACAAGAACGAACAAGGCCTCTTTATGTCTAGTGCAGCATCGACAGATCAGAAGATAACCCTAAATATGGAGGGTCCTAACTATCCTTCCTGAAAATCCACAGCCAAAAGCAGGCCAGCAGGACTTATCGTAAAACATAAATCAGGGTTATTAGGTCTAAATCAGATTTGGTTCGGAATAGGTTTAGATGGGAACTCACCAACTTTGGATTAGTTTTTAGATTTGGAAGCACCTTGCGGACATCACAAGCCAACACAACCTTTGCTGCAACATCCTCGAGTTGTGCGGTCGCATCGCTGTCATTCCAAATAGGGATATCCCTAGGGGTGTACATGAGTCGAGTTGGGACTCAACCCAAACCCAACCCATGGTTTGCGTGTTGGGATTTTCCAAACCCATAAAAATTGGGTCGAGTTGTGTTGGATTTAGTTGGTTGTTGACAAGTTAAACCTTATGTTTGTCTCCTACATACTTCATATATCTTGAAAGATCCACTAGCTTTTTTGGACAACAATCAGGTTTGGGTTGATGACCGGAACATTGATTTGATCAGAAGATCTTATATTCTCCTTTGGTGTATTTGGTTAGACAGCAATGGGATCGTCTTCATAGAGGAAAGAGTTAGTGTGGATGGGGTCTTGTACCATTTTATTCTCTTTGTGATGACTGGTGTAACTAGCTCATTTTAGTAATGAATTCGAGGGGTTAGCATCCTTTGCTAACCCCCCTTATTTGAAAAAAAAAAAAAATGAAATTGTATGGGTCAAGTGGCCTACCAGGAGTGAATTTTTCAGATAAGGAGAAATGGGTGCAAAAATTAGATACAGGAACACTGCATCTGCTAACGCATAATTAATAATTAAACAAATTTCTCTTCCAAAAAATAATTAAATGAATAAGATGAGCGATTACTTTTCCTTTTTCACATGGAAAATAAGCCATGTATCTTTCTTTATGTAGTTACCTTTTAAGTTGATTATTAAAGTTTTCATGTACCCTACTGGTTGTCTAGATCATAGCCTTTAACTTGAAAACAACCAAGTGATGTATGATATCGTAGGATAACCCATATTCAAGTTTGTCAAAAATCCATATCCAGCTTAAGATTATCTTCTTAGTATTTGTGTTCATATTTTAAGGTTATGATTCTTTAATTTTCATAATCACATTTGTTTTTTGAAATGGTTGTGTATATACATGTATTTTTTGAAAAGGAATAGTTGTGTATATGTTATCACCTATATCGATATCTATATCCGATTGTTTACATCCCTATTGCCGAGTTATTGCCGAGTCGTGGCCAAGTGGAGGTAGTGCAGATGTGGGTAATTAGGAGTCAGCTTGTTCAAGTGTTGAAGGGATGACTTTTTGCTACTTGTTATGATTCCTTTAGTTGTTCTACAGAGCCGAAAGCTTCATACCTGATATGTCAAGCAATTAGAGATGTAAATTACTTACCTTTTCTTATAAAGACTTTGCTGGTTCCCTTTTTTTTTGGTAAGGAGGACACCTTGTGTAATGTATGGTTATGATGATGCAGATAACTTCTATGAACTTTGTTTGAGATGTGCTTTTTAGAGTTTTTTTTTTCAATTCTTAGCCATTTCTTTCCACTTCCTTTGTTTTTCATGTCCAAAGGTTAGTGGGTGGCGATGTGATGGATCCATAGCTTTAATCACACTTAATATAACCCAACCAAGTCGGATATGGGCGATTAGGGCATGTCAATAACTAATACCATAAAGTGACCAAGGTTAGACCCCTTTATGTCAGAAAATCTAACTCTAGAAGATAGCATTCTTGGGCCCTAGTGGACCCAATGCAACCATTGAAAGTGCTTAGACTAAATAAGTAGTAAACCTCAACCTTTAACCCACACTTCAATTTCATGAGTTTACTCTATGGGAGTATTGGAGGACCTGTAACTCCTGCTCCCTTTGTTGCAGGATTTTAGACTGTCTCCGAATTCCCTGGATCCTTTGGCATGGAATGGGGGGACCTTCTCGGTAAAGAGGATGTATAATCTTTTCAGAGGAGGGGAGGTGATTGCTGGGGATGTGGTTGATGACTGCCACTTGTTCTGGAGTATGAGAATTCACTTGAAAGTCCAGATGTTCGTGTGGCTTCTGCGAAGGGGCAGACTGGTTTCTAAGATGTACAGAAGTTGCTGGATGCCAGATGCAGAAATGGCTTGCAATTTGTATGGTCATGATGATGAGGGTATCCAACATTTATTCTAGACATGTGATTTTTCAAAGGAGTTGTGGATGGCACTTGGTTTGATGGGTATCAATGTGTCTTCCTTGGAGAATTTATGGACCTCCTTAGGAGCAACGTCCAAGCAAATACTCAGGCTTGTATTACAGCAGGTTGTGGTTGATTTGGATGCAAGTAATGCAACGGTGTTTCGAGGAGTGAGAGCTTGGGTGGAAAATGTCATGAGGGAAGCTTTGCATCTTTCTGATCTTTGGATGTCTCATTTGTATTTTTTTGGCTTTATTGAAGGTTAAATGAATTAGATGGCTACTGACCTCCAGAAGTTGTCCTTTGCTTTTTCAAAAAAACTCCGTTGGAGTTTTTTGGGGATGTTACAGCTTGGATGGTTAGGTAGCTGCCTAGAGTATTCTAAAGAACCCAAGGTGAATGGGTCAACTTGGGTTGTTACTTGGATTCTTTGGTCTAGCTCTGCTGAGTCAATTCAGCTCAGCCTAATTAAAGAGAGTACAAAAGAGGAGGGAAAGGAGAAGCACTTTTATGCTATAACATAATACTGTGAAAAAGTTGTTGCTCCAAATATTTGGCCTGTTCCTGTAAGATATTCTTCTGAGTTCCGAAATTTGAACACCTGACCTTTTACCTGGTTTAGTAACATCCTTATCTGGAAATACTCCTCACTTCTAAGTCTTCCTCCGGCTACAATGCACGAACATAGACTTGCCTCCGCTGTCTACATGGATAAGAAAACTTTTGAAGCTCCCATATTCCAACTTTTGAATTTCGGTCAAACTTATGCACTAAAATGTAAGAACATTGGAAACTTTTCGCTGCCTCAATAATGTTTGAATACCCTTCTTCCATCCATCAAAAGATTTTGCTGGATTAGGTTGTTGATCATGGTGTCAATTTGGTTGTCTCCCAGTAAATCGTGCATATGTTTCTTGGTTTGTTCTGTAGTTTTTGACAACAAACTTAATGACTGGGCTTATATGGTTTATCTTTGCAGTTCAAAGTCCTCTATCAAATTAGTTCTCCTGGATGAAGCAGATGCCATGACAAAGGATGCACAGTTTGCATTGCGTAGAGGTAAATTTGCATCACATTTGAGGTGCATCAAACTATTTGCACAGAAGCTCACCCTCCATTTTTTTTCTGATCCTCCTTGGTTTAGTGATTGAAAAATATACGAAAAGCACAAGGTTTGCACTTATTTGTAACCATGTGAATAAGATCATACCTGCATTGCAATCAAGATGTACTAGGTTCCGCTTTGCTCCGTTGGATGCTTCCCACATCGAGAAGCGGCTATGGCATGTTATACAGGTTGAAGGGTATGTTGTGCATTCTTTACAACTACATCATTAAAATAATGCAATTTTAGTTTTTATTCAGATCATTAGTTATTTCACCGATATCATCCATTTTTTAACTCCGATAGACAAGACTATAGATGATTAGAAATTTATAACCTATGAGATTTAGAATGTTTGAATCTTGGCATCTGAGGATATGACCATGGAAACTGCAGAATTGGGTGTCATAAGTATGGGAATATTTGAGGACATGTCTATAGGAAAATGGTTATTTTTACCATAGAAACAGATATCTTGATATATCAGTGATATATCCATATCCTGACATGACTCATATTGATATCATGGGAATATCTTTTTTCCATGATATCGATGATATATCACCCATATTGGTGGGTCTTGATCGATATCCCTAAATATTGGGAGATATCGATATGGTTGATAGGGATCCTGTAAAAATATCTTTCGAGCAATGAAAGAGATGTCACGACATATCGGTGACATTTTGTCGATATGTTGATATCGCCAACAGTATCCATGTTGACATTGCAAGAATGTCTTTTTTCTAGGATGTCAGGTGAAATATCACCCATGTCGATGTATATATCGTCGAAACTGAAGCACATGTAATTTTTTCCAACTATCATCGATATTTGGCGACATCGGGCGATACCTTTGCAGCTGTTCTCCAGTCTCCTCTTTCTTTTCTCTCTCCTCTCCTTCGTTATCTGTTGCTACTTGTTGCAAGAATTCACCAGTCTGTTCGTCTTGATTATTAGGTGATTTGGAGTCTTTGTTTATCTCTCAACAAGTTAATCACCTTAATCTTGTCATTTCTTTGCATCATTAGGCCTCATACCAACTTCAAGATGAGGCATAAAGTTCATGTTATTACTTCCTTGGCTACACCAGCCATCCATCTTATTATGATTCCTCCTATAGATATGATGTTTTCCACCAAAGTGATACTTTCCAAAGTGATCCTGCAAGTTATGGGATATGCCCTAAGTATTTTGTACCCCAAGGTCCCCAACCATTTTCTTATCAGGCTTCCCAGTCTGCTGCACAGTTTCATCCTTGACCACTACGAAGCTCATTGACTAGACAATGTGAACCTTCTGAATCTTTAGGTTCTACCAGGTCTAGAGATTCAAGCAGACATCGAGATAAGTTTGGTCAGGGTCAATCTAGAAGCAGGAGCAACTTCTATGACTGTCACAGTCGATATCCATGTCTTGGAATACTTCTGTACTGCAATGATAAAGACTACCAATAATGTATTAATGAATGCAATACTCGATACAACTTCATATCATGAGAGTCCTATTATGAGTATGTTAAAGTATTACAAAGAGAAGAAGAAAATCAGAAAAGTATTGAGCCAGGTCGAAGCTTAACATGGTATTGATTTGGTGGCATTGTTTGGTGCTTGGTGTAGTCCACTAATACTACTTACATTACATTTCTTTCGGTAAGTATTACCATGAACATCTTTATTTATTATCATGCTATGTGCATTTTCTTTTGAATGCTATGATATGACTTTGTCGATATAGCAGTAGAGTGTTTCTATTATATTTTCATTCAAAATTTATGATTTGTCTTCTATGTATTTTTTTGTGCATGCAGTAATAATTAAAATGTTAATTTTCATCAAATTTGTGACATTTTAGCCTATTTTAGGTCTTTTGGAGTGACTTCTCGAAAATTTACCGATGTATCATCGACATATCCCCTTTTTGACTTGTCGATACGACATCGATATTGACATCTAAAACCTTAATTTTTAGCGAAAGTTGTAGCATTTAATTGACATGCAAAATTATTTAAAGTTAAGCCATCTGTTGCATTGTATAGCTAGTTATATATATTTATATATAATTTGGATTAGAATGTGACCTTTTTTAAATGAATTCAAAAACCTCTGAAAAGTGCAATAAAAAAATCTATGACACAGCTGCCTCCAAGAATTCTGGGCAAAATTATCCTCAGACTATGAAGTTGTTGATTTTTTTTTTTGTTGATTGAGGGGTCAGACTCTGCATTTGGGACCTACCACACTTACTTCTGACTGACCATATGGCTTATCTTTGATATGGAATGATATCCAACAGATAAGGTGCATTCTGCACGACATGTGTCAATATAATTTGACAAAGGCAAAAGCACCTATGGACCCTCATCCAAGCTGTTGATAAGAAGTTGATGCCCAAGCCTTATGCCATTCATCCATTTGATTTGTTTCTACATCCTGTTTCCCCATCCAGATAAAGGGAAGGAAGGGAATCTCTTAGATCCATCACAAACCCATGGGATTTCTTGTATTACCACTACTCTCTCTTCTCCTCAATGGTCTGTGCTCCGTCATCATATAAGCCTAATGGCTTTCTACCACATGTATTCTTCATCTGAATTTCAATAAAACAAATTCTGTGGCAGCTTTTGGTTTCATATTCATGACATGACTCTTGGCAACAAAATCATAGTTGTGCCAATGCATATTGTATTCACAAGCCTTATTGTCACTCAGTTATACAAGAGGCTTAGAATAGACCACGAGTTTATATCAGTCACTGAGTCACATTGGCAACCATTCATTGAATTTGATTTTTGTCCAGAAAGTTTGACAACCATCTATTGAAAATTGATTTTGTTCAGAAAATTTGAGCACTGAGAAGCTCCTATCCGAAATGAATAAATTGTTATATGCATATTTATGAGTAATACTTTCTCTTGTTGTATTTTAAAGACAAAGGCTCCAATTATATTTTTGTTGAGTTCTTACCTATTTATGGCCCCTTTCTTCCGAACATTTGAGTTACTTGCTATTTTGGTCAAATGGCTTGTGGTCAACAGATATCGCTGTGACTTGGTTTCTAGCAGCTAGAGTTGTTACGACTTAAATGTTTTTACCTGGCCACTACAGACTTGTATAACTGAGCATGGTTTTCAAACTGAATGGCTAAGGTAAAAACGATAGGCTTAGCAGCCAAACTGCGAAACCTTGGCCAAGGCACCCGAACAAACATACATTATGATGCAAAACAAGATGCATGTTTACTAAATGCTTTTAATGCAAAACAAGATGCATGTTCACTCCATGCTTGTAGGGGTTAGGATGTCATCTGCAACATTATCATGAAAATGCTTTTTTTTTTTCCATTTAAAAAAAAAAAAATCATGTTGCAGCCTTGGTGCATCTATGAAATTGTGTGAAGATAAGAGTGAACTCCTAACTCAGCTACATTTTTTATGTTTTTATGGCAAAGGATAGTGGTGCAAGGATGTGAGGATGAGGGACCCACCTTGATGAGATTATGGCAGCAGTTAGTAGTAGATATGGGGGCTTCACAAGGAAGAAAATCTAGCAACTTGCAAGTTTCTCTACATAATGAAGAGTCCATAAGTTTTAGAAGAAAAAAATTGCAAAGTGACCCTAGCTTTTTGTCAAGAATTGGCACAGAAGTGGAGCGTGGAGACTCCTGTACGTGGGAAACACAACCCATTAGGGTGTCTGTCAACGTGAGGAGCGGGAGAGCAGCGTGTGGCTGCACTGTCTTTGGTCTGCAGTGGTTCAGATGGTCTGATATGGACCGGTCTGACCATGGTGAACTGGCTGCAGGGTGCAGCCAGTCCTGTGGACCAAGGGAGGAGCTCTGCAGTGGCAGAACCGGTTGGGTCTGCTGGCTGCAGACCGAGTAGCAGGCCAGTCTGCTGTGTTGAGAGAGGAGAGGAGCTTGATTGTTGGAAGAATTAATATTATTGCTTAAAGAAATAACTTGAGAAGACTCTATTTTATAGAGAAGACATACCCCTACATTAGGAAACCCACTTACTAAAAATAGCAAATTGCAATCTCTCTAAATCAGGAAAACCTCAACCACTCAATTTTACCATAAACCAAAACTCCTAAATATAGCAAACTTGCTCCTAAGGGAGCACTAAAACCAGCCTCCAGCTTTGTATAGCTGGTGGCTCCTGCTGCCTTTTGCTTCTGCTGATGTGTCACGTGGCAGTGTTAACTTGGCATCTTCTCCATGTCTCAACACTCCCCCTCAAGTAGGTGGTCGAGAGGCTGATGACTTGCTGAAATTAAAATTGATATATCATTCTTCTCTTGATATTTTTAGGATGATCTTTGTGCCTCTTCTTCTATGCTCGAGAGTCGAGCTCTTCATCTCGACGTTCCTAATGCGTTAGAGGGTTCCACATATCTCCTCGAGAAGTATGTGCCTTGCTCTTGAGCCAGCAAAGACCTTTAGCTTTTCTTTGTGCCAATGTCACCAAGAGAAAGTAGAGAAGTCGATGCATTCTTGGTGCTTTTCTAGTGGCTACACTGTGCCTCTTTTTCTTCTTTAGTTGGAGTTGAAGCGATTGTCGTGGTGCTTGTTCTCCAGTCATGTGATATGTTTGGTATCCTTTGTTTCGATAAAAGGTACCATATGACTTGAAATCTCTTCTGATAAATCTCCTTTTCAAGCTTCTTTTTCTTCTTTATGGGTGTCCCGGAGACAACCACCTTGCTCTCTTATAGTCCAAGCGTGGCGTCGTTGACCATTGATGATGCCTTCGCCATCTTCTCTTAGTCCCTCCTTCACCCGTAAGGTGCTGTTTTTGTCGAGGGGGAATTTTCTTTTGGAGGCACAAAACACAATCGCATGATCTCGAACCACACATACGATGAGTTTAGACTAACTGCTCTGATACCATGTCAATAATTGGCACAGAAGTGAAGTGTGGAGACTTCTATATGTGGGAAAAGCAACCCATCAGGGTGGCTGTCAACGCGAGGAGCGGGAGAGTAGCATGTGGGTGCTCCGTCTTTGGTTTGCAGTGGTTCAGATGGTTTGATATGGACCGTTCTGACCACGGTGAACTGGCTGCAAGGTCCATCTGGCCCTGTGGACCAAGGGAGGAGCTCTGCAGGGGCATAATCGGTTGGGTCTGCTGGCTGCAAACTGAGTAGTAGGTAGTGATTTAAATGCCGACGGCAATGCTATTTTGGGGAGGGGGCCATGCCGAGATGATTAAAGTATCGATTTACAGGTGTGCTGACGGCATGCCGATGGTGGTGCCGAGTCTGATGCTGTTGGACGAAGGTGTTGCTACCACAGGCCGATTTCTGGAATCCTATAGGTATAGAAGGTCGATATTGAGAAATGTAAGGGTCTAAGGATACACATACGGTCATTATAAAATACCTTTATTGTTACACAATCATTATTTTTTGAAAATATTATTTTGATTATTTATGTGATTTTTTGTCAGTATGCTGTCGGCATGCCTTCGGCATTTCCACGACGTGCCCTCGGCATGCCCACGAAATGTATATTTAAAATTTTATCGGCACGGCGTCGAAATCAGCATTTCGAACCTTGGTAGCATGTCGGTTTATTGTGTTGAGAGAGGAGAGGAGCTTGATTGTTGGAAGAATTAATATTATTGCTCAAAGAAATAACTTAGGAAGACTATTTTATAGAGATGACATATCCCTACATTAGGAAACTCACTAAAAATAGCAAATTGCAATTTCTCTAAATCAGGAAAACCTCAACCACTCAATTTTACCATAAACCAAAACTCCTAAATATAGCAAACTTGCTCCCTAAGGAAGCACCAAAACCAGCCTCCAATTTTGTATAGCTGGTGGCTCCTGCTGCCTTTTGCTTTTGCTGATGTGTCACGTGGCAGTGTCCACGTGGCATCTTCACGTTTCAACACTTTTCTTTCAAGATGAGTCTATAATTATTACTTTGGGAAAAAGGAAGTGGAGTCTTAATAATAGACATGGGTATTGTGATGTATTAGCGATACTTCGCATAGCCCCAACATGACTTGGATTGATATCACAAGAATATATCATTGATATGTTAGCGATATTGGTGGGTGTGGATTGATATCTCTAAATAGTGAGGGATATTGGCACAAATATTTGATGTAGTGGCAGATATGGAGTGATATGTCCCCAATATTGCCGTGTCCTTTGCATTGATCTTGGGTCTGAACGTTTCTTGATTTTGGTTTGCAATCTTTGAACATCTTCTCAATTATCTAGACCTTTTTTTATAATCTCTTCTAGTTCTCAATTTTCTTGATGGTTTAAGATTCCGTTCCCTCTATTTCTATTCTTTTTATGTGAAATTTTTTATGTTTCACTATCACTAATCAACTCATACAGTGCATGTGAACCATGCTTGGCTTGTGTTTGCTTAAGGTTAGCTTATGTTTATGCTTATACTTACCATACTAATCAACCATATGTGTAATCAAGTCAAGCTTTTTTCTTGTGCTTACCCTTATTAATCAACCCATACCATACATGGAAATTATGATCATAGTTAGTTCATGTTTAGTGTAGTATATCTTTTTTCTTGTGCTTTCTCTATCCTTTTTGATTATCTTATACATAATTAATCATTCTTAGCTCATGATATACTTTTATTCTTTCTTGCAAGTAAACTGCTGAGAGTGCCTGTGGATCTATCGACTATGTTAGAGGAGAGGGATGAATGGTATAGACGATAAAATAAAAAATAATCTGGAAATAACAAGATTACAAACCACAAATACACAAGTATATCTGAATTTATAGTGGAAACCCTTGCAGGTGAAAATGGTACCTAAACCTCCCAGCTAGATTGAGTTTTCCGATTAGACTGAGTTAGTCAATCCACTAAAACTTAGTACCACTTGAACGAAGGTGGCACAACTTATAAATACCCTTCTCGTAAGACTTGAAGAGAAGCACAACAATAACAGGTCTTTCCAAAACAACTTTGAACTTAGATCAAAATTGCAACAAGAAAGTAATACAATGTAATCCTAATGGAACCTCAGAAAGAAATCAAATTGACATTTTTCGTAGAGGCGTTTGATCGGAGTGCTTGGGAAAGCGTGGTAGTAGAAGCATAGAAGTACTACAGAGATGAAGGCGTAGAAGCACCTTTTCTAGAGGTTTTTCGTTCTGAATTGTGTGTAGAAAAAGTTTACCAAATACCTCTATTTATACTTGAAATTTGACCTAAAAAGGATGTTTTTTAAATGCATTTAGTCAAGCAAATTATATAGTTTGGTCGATCAAAATTGAATTTGGCCGGTCAAAAAGGT
Source organism: Thalassia testudinum (assembly GCA_037157565.1). NCBI lineage: Eukaryota > Viridiplantae > Streptophyta > Magnoliopsida > Alismatales > Hydrocharitaceae > Thalassia > Thalassia testudinum. Next base: position 6,582,586 of record JAZHRO010000080.1, read on the forward strand.
TGGTTGGTTGATTAATGAATGGTCGATTAATTTATATTTTGATCGATTAAAAGGTATTTTTAAGAACTTCCTAATTTGACTTAATTTGATCGATTAACTTATGTGTTTGGTTGATCAAAGTCTTTTGGTTAATCATTTTTAATAATTGGTCGATCAATTAATGTCTGAACTTAGGTAAATTGTGTTTTGCGAAAATAATTTTGAGGTTCCGTACATAGAATCTAGACTCAAGAAAGAAAAGACACAATAGATGACTCCAGAGAGCTTATTCCTTTTCATGAGTCAATATAGAGTCCTGAAAGATTAATATGACAGATAACATAATTTTAGTGCATCAAAACTGAAGTGTCAACATTCATCCCCTTTTCGATAACAACAAAATTATAATTATGCTTAAAGAGAAATATCTATATTATGAAATTTTTGCATAAGGTTTGAAATCAACTGATATGCATAATATCTTCTTTTTGTTTAAACAAAAACTAATCTAAGCAGAAAAAGTTATATACAATGTCCCCCCTTAAACAATTAAAGATAGCAATTAATTGAAATATTTATCTTTTAGCTCATGATATAAGAGGCAGATATACTAAAGCAGGTAGTTGAGATATATCATGCACATATGAAAGACAAAGCAAGTAAGCAAGTCTACAACTATGAAGCTCTACAGGCCATAGATAATCAAGAAAAGAACTAGCAGCTAATACTCATAATAGTCCATAAGAGGTAAAGACTATCTAAGTGAAGCAAAGATGGCATCCACTGTGCTTTGAAGATCAGCATCAAACTCAAGATCCATACGATCAAGTGGTGTCAAGGAAGAGGACAATCGGCCAAGACATAGGCATCTCTGTGCAGAGGAAGTCGGCATTGGCTGCCTAACTGTTTGGCGAGGAGTAACCTGCTGATATGATGCTGCCGGAGGGGGAGGTGCTGTTGAAGGAGGAACTACTGTAAAGCAGCCAGGACGAGGTTGGTGGGACTGCTGCTGTTGGATGTGAATAGACTCTCCAAGTCTATCCAAGAACTGTCACTAAGCATTCAAGTATTCGAATACTTGATGCCTGTGCTGTAGGAAAACAGAATCTGTCTCTCCCTGTCTATGCATCATCAATGAAATACTGTTAGTAATGTCTTGAATACTGACGTAGTCCCTGTCGCTGAGCTGTTTGTCCAAAAGGCCTCACTCTTGGTCGTAGAAGGAAGGAGTCGGATGAACTGGCGAGGGACAGGTGGCAGTGAAGTGCTCATAAGGTGGGTAAGCTGGAGGTATTGCAGAGGAGGAGCACCCTGACTAGACCATCTGGTTGGCTTCTGGGGCTGCTGCTGGGGACCAGCTTCCTCTCCATGAGCTCTTTATGCTTGCTCCATTTTAGTATATGTGAGTTTATAAAAAATAGAGACTCGGGTAATTAATTGTTTATGATTTATATCCATTAGGACATTAAAATGTAGGAAGATGTGAGATAGGATTGTCCTAAACTGGAAGGAGTTGGTGGGTTTCTTGTCCATCAAATAGAGAATCAAGTGGTTCCAGTTGAACCGTTTGTTCTTCATAAAGGCATATAAGGTGATGAGCATAATCCTTGGGTAGTTTTTAAAAGAAGTCGACTTAGACATAAAGTTCCATAAGAAGAGTCGATTAAGGAATTGAGGAAGACGATGAAGTAGGATTTGGCAGGGCGACCCAAATCATAGTGAGAGGGAATGAGAAGAGTCTCCCTAATGGTGTCACTCTGGGTCTGTTGGTGGAGTTCCAAGAAGGTAGGACCAATATTAAGGCATCCAAGAATCTCGGTGATAATGTCGGCATTCATCAAAACCTCAATCCCAAAAACATTAGAAGTAAGCTCTATGTTGAGCCCTTCATTATGTTTTTCAAATTAGCATAAAACAAGTGATAAGCCATTGGGTTAACACCAAGAATGTAGCTAGTTTTGGAATCCACATAAAGGTTATGCTAAAAAAGATGCAATATTTGGTTGTAAGCAAATTTATCCTGTAAACCAGGAAGATCGTCTCAAAATAAGCGAAGTTTACGGGATGACTAATATATGGAGATAGCTTAGCTAAGATAGGAAAACGCTCGAGTGTGGCTTTGGTGATGAAATAGCGATCGAAAGTATTATCATAAGAGGTAGAAGAAGCACGTGCGATTTTGGAGCCATTTGGTCGATCAAAACTGTAGTGGATAGACTCTTGGAAATAGCTAATTTGGTCGATCAACCAAAGAATTTGATCGATCAAAGTGGATTTGGTGCAAAAAAAATCAAGTGCTCGACAGTTCAAAGAAGCTCACATATACCAAAGTATCATCATAAGCAAACTACTAAGATAACTACATGAAAAAGTACATCCTAAGATCAACAAATCTAAGGCAAAAAGAGAGAAACGATAAAACAAGGAATATACCAAGAACGTTCAAGAGGAGGCCGGGTGGTGGTGGTCGGTCGGAGAGGGAAGTAGTCGGAGGTTCGATGTTGATTGGTGTGGGGGGGGGGGGGGTTGTGGCATGGTTGGTGGTGGTAGGGATTTGTAGGGTAGGGTTTTTGGTTGGTGGGGGTGGTGTGGGGTTTGTGGTGAATTTTGACGGGGTATAGTAAGGTGTGGTAAGAAAATGATGGGTAAAAAGTGGTGTTTTTATATTTTCTGTAAGGTTGTATGTGGTACTAGGTAAAAAGGTAAGTAATAGATGTGATTGAGTTGGTTTAGGTAGGTGGAAACAAGATTGGAGGCAAGTTGGATGAAGAGGATTACTAATCAAATCTGCCTAGATTTGGTTGATCAAAAAGAAAGTTGATCGATCAGAAAGAAAGATTGATCGATCAGGGTTGAAAATTTTGGGGGCCAATTTCCTGCCCAAACATATGGTCGATCAAAAGACTATTTTGATCAATCAAACTTCAAATTTTTGGAGGGAATTTCCTGACAAAGAAATGTCCGATTAATTCATTATTATTGATCGATCAAATAGAGTTGGTTAATAAAAAATAAATATTTGATCAATCAACCAGTGAAGACAAAGCTCTTTAGAGTTTTTCGGATAGTTCTTTTAATCTTGCTAGTCCTAAGGAACGTCATATAAGATTGAACCTTCTTTGGGTAAAGGTTTGGTGAATGTATCAGCTAACTGATCTTTTGTTTGCACAAACTCTAGACTTATTTCATCTTTTAACACAATCTCTCAAGAAATGGTGTCTTACATCTGTGTTTAGTTCTTGAGTGTTGCATAGGGTTTTTAGAAAGATTATGGCACTAGTATTGTCATAAAGTATTTTGTTAATTTTTAAGTGAGGCCAAGATGGCACTAGTTTGTTTCATCCAAAGTAATTGCGAACATGCTAAGGAAGCAGCTATGTATTTAGCTTCAGTTGTGGACAAGGAAATAATATTTTGTTTTTTAGAGAACCAAGAGACTAGTGAATTTCCGAGAAATTGATTGTTCCGCTAGTGCTCTTATGGTCCATAAAACTACTCGCATAATCAGCATCATAATATGAGTAGAGATTAAGTGTGGCTGACTTGGGTTAGAATAGTCCTAAGTCTGAAGTGTCGTTAAGGTATCTAAGGATTCTTTTAACAACATTTAGGTGTGTTTCTTTAGGATTTACTTGAAAACGTGCACACAGACAAGTGCTAAAAAGAATGTTAGGTCTACTAGTAGTGAGGTATAATAGAGATCCAATCATGCTTCTAAACACGTTTTGATTTAAAGACTTCCTTGTTTCGTCATTTTTGAGTTGTGTTGAAGCTACCATTGGTGGTTCTTTTCTTTTCACCTTGTCCATGGAGAATTTCTTTAGAATATCCGAGGTGTACTTTATTTGGGATATGAATATCCCATTGTTCAATTGGTCTATTTGAACAGTGTTTTAATTGTCGATGGTATGCCGTTGGCACGACCATTTTTGGAGAGGGGTCATGCTGACACCAAATGGCTATCGACATGTAGGGATGTCGGCGTCATGGTGAACATTTAGTCGGCATGCCGACGATGTGGTCGGCATGCCTACTGCGATGTGCTGCTGCCAGTGCCAAGGACACACACACATGCACACGCATACTTAGGTTGCAAAACTTGAATAAGTTGCTGTGACTGTTGAATAAGTTATTTCTAATTGCTGGACACACACATTTGGGCTCCAATATATTCCTTTTTTGACTTGTTGATGCAATATCGATATTGATATTTAAAATCTTGGGTATGATGACGATGCAACACTCTTATTGTTATATAATCAACATTTGATTTTCTTGAAATTGATATCATTTTGATTACTTCTGTCATTTTTTTCGGTATGCATCGGTATGCCTTTGGCATTTTCAAGGTGTGCCCTCAATATGGCCATCGGCATGCCCATCGAAAAATGAGCATTTCCATGACGTACCCTCAGCATGCCTACGAAATGTACACTTAGAATTTTATCGGCATGGTGTCGAAATCGGCATTTCGAACCTTGTATTTGAAGATAAAGAAAGAAGCGGAGTTTACTCATCATACTCATTTCAAATTGTTCCTACATAACCTTAGTGAACTTTTGGCATAAAAGATCATTAGTAGCTCTGAAAATGATATCAACATAAATTTGAATTAACAAAAGATCATTTTCTTTCTGTTTTGTAAACATAGTTGGATCTATTCTCCTTATTTTAAAATTGTTTTCAATTAGGTAATTTTTTAGTCTGTCATACTAAGCTTGTGGAGCTTGTTTTAGGTCATATAATGCTTTGTGTAATTTGTAAACATATTCTGGATGGTCAATATTTTCAAAACTGGGAGGTTGCTTGACATAGACTTCTTGCTTGATAAATTTATTTAGAAATGTACTTTTGACGTCCATTTGGAAAAGTTTGAATTCCATATGGGCGGTAAAGGCTAATAGTATCCAAATTGATTACAAGCGAGCCACAGATGCATAAGTCTCATCACAATCAATACTCTCTTTTTGATTATACCCTTGGACCATAAGTCTAGTTTTATTTCTAACTACTTCTGATTCATTGAGTTTATTTTTGAAGACCCATTTGGTTCCTATAATGGTTTGAGAATCTGGTTTTGGAACAAGTTCTCACACTTAATTTCTCTCAAATTGATTTAATTCTTCTTGCATTGCTATAATCCAATATTCATTAGTAAAGGCATCCTTAATAGTTTTGGATTCCAATTGTGAGACAAAGGCTGGAAATGCTAAGGTGCTGACTGATGATCTTGTTTGTACTCTTTTGGATAAATTTCCTATTACTAATTCTTTTGGGTGATCCTTCAAATATGTTATGTCCTATGGTAATTCATTGGAGATATTTTCCTTAGGTATGTTTGAAGGATCTCCTAGGTGGTCATCATCATCATCATGAGAAGATGGTGTTAGTAGGATTTCATCAAATCACACGAGTAGAGTTTCCTCGACATCATGATTTTTCTTGTTATAAACTCTATAGGCTTTACTTCTTGTAGAGTAATCCAGAAAGATTCCTTTTAAACTTTTAGTATCAAATTTATCAAGATTATCCTTTGTATTCAGTATAAAATATTCGCATCCAAACACTTTGAAATAAGAGATTTTAGGTATCCTATCATAGTATAGTTCAAAAGGTGTTTTGTTTAATATAAGGTTCGATAAGGAATCTATTTTGGATGTAGTAAGCAGTGTTTATAGCTTTAACCCAAAAATATTGGGGTAGCTTTGACTCGCACAACATTGTACGGGCATACTTTTGCAAGGTCCTATTCTTTCTTTCAATTACTCCATTCTGAGGAGCAGCTGTAGGAAAGGTAAATTCTTACATTATCTCACAATGATCACAGTAGTCAGAAAATGATTGATTTTTGAATTTTCCACCATGATCACTTCATATCTTAATAACTTCATATCCTTTGTCATTTTGCAATCTCTTTACAAGTTTATTAAAGATATCAAGGATTAGGTCCTTAAGAAAGATACCCAGGTAAATCTGGAGAAGTCATCAATAACGACAAGACAATAGCAACACCCATTCAGGCTTTCGGATTTGGTTGGTCCAAACAAGTCCAAGTGAAGTAACTTTAGTGGTCGAGAAGTGCTGGCCATCCTTTCTGATTTAAAGAAAGTTTTGGTTTGTTTACCAAATTTACAAGAATCACAAATTTTACTTTTCTTGAAATTAATCTTTGGCAATCCTTCGACTAACTCATGTTTCACAAGCTTACTTATATTTTTCATGTGAACATGTCTTAGTCTTTTGTGCTAGAATATTGCCTCATTGTTTGATGCGACTAGACATTCAAAGTTGTCGCATTTGTCAAAGTCGACAACATAAATATCTTTGTATCTGTGACCTTTTAAGCATAGTTTGTTTAATTTGTTTGTCTTTTATTTTGAACTCATTCGAGGTGAAGCTGATTTTATAACCTTTGTCATAGCTTTGACTTACACTAAGTTGTATTTTAATCCTTTTATAACCTTTGTCATTGCTTTGACTTACACTAAGTTGTGTTTTAATCCTTTAACTAAGTGCATGTTATCAAAAGAGGTAGAGAAGTTACTAATTTGGCTAGTACCAATAATATAACTCTTGTAATTGTTCCCAAATGTAATTGTTCCACCTTCTTTGCGGTTGAGCTCTAGGAATAGATCTTCTCCTATCATGTGTTTTGAACATCCATTTTCCATGATCCATCTTTTTCTTGGTCTTGTCATTCGTGTAGCCTTGTGAGGACCAGCATCAGGAGATCTACAAATAAGGTTGAGACTTCCATTCGACTCGTGGTAAATCCATTCTTTATAGTCTACTTTTTCTTTCTGACGTAGAAAATAAGTTTCCAAATTTTGTTTCGGTACTTATTTTCTTTTGGGTCCGGATTTGTTAGTCCTGCTTGTCTTGTGTGGCAAGCTATTATTCTCAACCTTTTGGCTTGATCTTGAACTAAAATCTTCATGGTCATTTTTAGGCTTATATCCTAACCCAAACTTTGTGGTGGTTTAAGTTTGTGCTCCTAGTAGTTTGTGAAGATTATGACTACCCTTAGTGAATTTTGCTAGATCATTTACAAGTGTGGCTGATTTTTGTTTGAGTTTATCAGAATCTACTTTTAGAGTATCTATATGCACTTTTAGTGTAGAAACTTCTAGTGAAAGCTTATGATGTTGTGAAGCAAAATTTTCTTTGAGTGCAATTTCGTCACCTAAGGTTTTTGTAAGCTTTTTATTTTTAGTTTTCAATGACCTAGCTAGATCATGCATTTTGTAAAAAGCTTCTAATAATTCGTTAGGTGTGAAAGATTTTACCTCGTCTTCTAGAGCCATGAGTCCTAAAAGTGCTTCACTGGAGGCTTCTTCCTCTTCCGAGCTTGAGTCAGATTCATCTCATGTTGCTTGGAGTGCTTTCTTCTTTCCATATCTCCTCATGGCTTTCTTGCTCTTCTTTCTCTCTATTTCCTTTTTAAGGAGTAGACAATCCTTCTGAATATGTCCCTTTTGCAGTTATAGCTTATGATAATGTCTTCCCTTGATTCTTCCTTCTTCTTTCTCCAGGTTCTTTTATTTTTTAGGAACTTTATGAATTTCCTTGAGAGGAGGGCAATGTCATCTTCGTCTTCGTTGCTTAATTGGTCTGAGTAATCATTTGCTTCGAGTGCTATGTCTTTCTTCTTTGCTCTTCGCTTTCATTCTCTTTCATGTGTTGAAGTTGAACTTCGTATGCCATGAGATTGCCGATTAGGTCATCAAATTGTAGTGCGGTCAGATCCTTGAATTCTTGGATGGCAGTGGTTTTTGTTTCCCAATTGTGGTGAGGGATCGGAGGATCTTTCTTACCAAGGCTTCACTTTTGATGTTTTGATCCATATTTCTTAGCGAGTTTATATTGTCTGTAAACCTGGTATACATTTCCTTGATTGACTCCCCTTTCTTTATCCAGAACAACTCATATTTTTGGGTTAGCAAATTTACTCTTGTTTCTTTTACCTTGGAGGTACCTTCATGAGTGACTTCCAAGATATTCTAAATCTCATGAGCTGTTTTGCATGAAGAGACTCGATTGAATTCTTCTTTTGAGAGCCCACAAAAGATGGCGTTGATTGCGGGTGGGTGGCCATCTTTTTTTGTTTTGTAGTTATAGCCACTCTTTCTTTTAGCTTTGGGCAAGTGTATTTTGACGCGATTACATTCCAGACCTTGAAGTTCATGGACTCCAGGAAGATCTGCATTCTGGTTTTCTAGTAGCCATAATTTATGCCGTCGAATAGCAGAGGTCATATTGTGGATTGCCCCTCAGCATACATGTCAGCAGAGGACTTTGACATCTTCTGGACGAACGAGACTCTGATACCAAAAGAGTGCTTGTGGATCTATAGATTATACTAGAGGGAAGGGGTGAATAATATAGATGGAAAAATAAAAAATAATATGAAAATAACAAGATCAAAAACCATAAATACACGATTGCACATGAATTTATAGTGGAAACCCTTTTGGTGAAAACTACTACCTAAGTCTTCCAGCTTAGGATTTTTTTGACTATATTGAGCTAGTCAATCCACTAAAACTTTGTATCAGTTGAACGAGGGTGACACAACCTCTTACAAATACCCTTCTCTTAAGACTTGAAGAGAAGCACAATGGATGTTCACAAAACAACTTGGGACCTAGATAAAAATTGCAACAAGAAAGTAATACAATGTAATCCTAATGGAACCTCAAAAAGAAATCAAACGGAAGTTTTTTGTAGAGGCATTTGATCGGAGTGCTTGGGAAAGCGTGGAAGTAGAAGCACAAAAGTACTACAGAGATGAAGGGGTAGAAGTGCTTTTTCTAGAGGTTTTCCGTTCTAAATTATGTGTAGAAAAAGGCTACCAAAGACCTTTATTTATACTTGAAATTTGACTTGAAAAAGGAAGTTTTTCAAAGGAGGCGACTGAGTAAGGGAGACGATCCGAAGTTGTAGTGGAGTAAGGGTGTTGAGTACCCTTTCGGTCTAGTTTATGTTTTATGTTTATGAGAGTTACTTTGTCATTTTTATTTCTTATTGATTTTGTACTGCAATTATTCCCGCATCTCTCTATATAAAGAGGCGTATGATTTCTTCCGAGAATAAGAATGCTCATTTTCTCCCACTTGTTATCAGAGTGCCGATCTTAGATCGACACTTTGGTATCCCACCTAAAGCCTAGCCTTCCAAATGCCTCCACCTTCTCTCTCTCTCTCTCTCTCTCTCTCTCTCTAACTTGTCGCCCAACCATCACCATCACCGGTAGCCACCAGTGTTGGCGGCAGTGGCACTAGGCGTAACACCCTAGTGCTGCTGGTGGTGCTCCCCTGCAGGCAGTGTTGAGGAGGGTCTCAGTACCCTAGGCGGTGGCACTAGGGTGTCTACTTACACCCTAGTGTGGCCCACAACTGTTCTAAGGGTCCTTGATGTGGTGTTATCTGGTTTCCAAGCTTTCTTTGCTTGGACTTCATGATCTAAAGATCGTATATCTCTTATCTCTTCCCGTAGTACCTTCTATGATATGAAATCTGGTCCTTTTGATCACATTTTGGAGTATTTTTCCCTTGCTAAGGCATAGTGGTTTCATTAGAAGGCTTAAAGGTGACATTAGATACCGCTATAGACGCAGGGACGTACAAAAATCCATTTTTTGTCTTAATCTGTAAGCTAAACGAGACTAACTATGCACGATGATCTCAAATGTTCTTTATGACCGCGGAGGGTCATGATAAGGAACACCTATTGTTGGAGCCAGAGCCTGCTACAAATACTAGGAAATATGTTACTTGGAAGAAGGATAATGCGATGGTATGGTCATGGATTTTGAATATCGTTGTATCTAAAATTGGAGATGGGATCATGTATTACAAGACTGCAGAAGAGATGTTGGATTCTTTGCATGACACATTCTCATGAGAAGAACTTTAGCAGGTCTTCCAGGTCCATGATATTGGTAGTCTGAAGTAGTAGTCCCTATCTCAGTATTATACTACTCTCATGGGATTCCTTGAGAAATATAATTCTTATAGACCTGCATGCACGTGTTCTACTCAGAGGGAGTATCGTAGGGAACACACAGTTCTTCAGTTTTTTGGATGGTCTTGGTCCTGATTATGAGGCAGCCCGGTCATAGATATTGTCTCTTTTTAAGCTTCCATCTCTGGAGGAAGCCTATAGTAGGTTGAGTAGGATCGTGGTAAAATCCTCCTCTCCCGATACCCTTGGGCAGACGATTGCTTTAGTTGCTATTGGAGGCCATGAAGCTCCCTTTACACGAGGTCGAAGACGTGGTAGAGGACAGTCTCCAGGACTACATGCACATTCTGTGGTAAAGTTGGCTATGTGGAAGCTACCTGTTGGTTTATCATGGTAGACCTACCATGGCTAATCAAGGCACCACTCTTTTAGAGGAGTAGTCCAATGTGGTTTCTTCCGCTGAGTATGATTCAGTTGCGCAACACCTTTCCCAGCTTACATAGGAGTCTGCTACCTTGTCGTCAGATATTGCTACTTTTGCTTCCTCCTTAGGAATAGATTGTCTTAAGTACTCATAGTAGGTCTGGTGATGGCAATATGTGGTTAGTGGATTCAGGTGCCTCTAGGCACCTTAGTGGTGACCATACTTGCTTTTAGAGGATTTAGGCAATGGCACCAGGATGGACAGTGTAGGTGGTTGATGGTAGACATTCCAGAATTGATAGATAGGGGGAGGTGGTAGTTACCCTCATCTTGAGATTACCTAATGTCTTATTTGTTCCTGAATTTCCTATTAACCTGTTGTCAGCAGAATAACGAAAGATCTAAATTGTTGTGTATTTTTGATGATGTTAGATGTATATTTCATGACAAGCTCATGAGAGGAAGATTGGTGGTGGACATGAGGAGGGGGTGTTTATTGCTTAGTCCAGACACCGATTGTTGCAGCATGTCAGGGCGAGGTTGGATTTAGTGCTGGTACAACTCTACAATGGCATCGTCGACTCGGGCATCTTTCTTTGGACAGGTTCAGACGTGTCATAGCACATCTCTCCTGCCATTGAACTACTCTGTGATGCTTGCCACATGGGGGAGCATCATCGTTCCAATTATTCTGCTAGTTCTAGTTCGAGTTCTATTACTTGTTTTGATTTAGTTCATATGGACGTTTGGGGCTCTAGTCATATTCCTGATCGTCTAGGCCACCGGTACTATTTAGTTATAGTAGATGATTTCTCCAGAATGTCATGGTTATTTTTGATAACGAATAAATTTGATGTTGGTACTATGATTGAGACTTTTGTGATGCAAATAGTCAGTTTTCTTCAGTGATTAAGATTGTGCACTCCGATAATGCCTTAGAAATTTGTATTGCAAAGTTGGATGCTTTTTACAGGTCTCATAGAATAATTCATCAAAGTTCGTGCCCCCATACATTACAACAGAATGGGATGGCAGAGAGAAAGCATCGCCATATTTTATATGTGGCCAGAATGTTGTTGATCCATCATAATGGGCCATCATTGTATTGGGGTGATGTGGTGCTTACTGTATGCTATTTGATTAACCGGATGTTGAACTTTGCCATCCATGAGCAGATTCCATGGAAGGTTCTCTATGCTGAGGAGATATTTCGTGTGCTATTACGTATATTTGGTTGTGCAGTCTTTGTTCATCTTTTTGGACTTGGAAGGGATAGGCTGGCACCTCGGGTTGCCCAAGTGTCCTTTCGGGCTATAGTAGTACCCAAAAAAGACACCAGTGTTATGATCTATGGGGTAGGAAGCATTATGTTAGTGCATATGTTATATTTCATGAGGTAGTTTCGTATTTTTCTACTAGTGGGCATCCGTTGGTATTTGGAGATGAGCCTGTATCCATGCATGTTTCCCTTGTTCCTCTAAAGGAGATTCCTATCAGTAGTACTTCTGTTGGGACAGAGATAGATAGTCAGAAGGTTTGATAGAGTGAGCCTCCTGTGGTCTATAAATTGCCAATCACTTACAAATAGTGCCCCCTCCTTTCACGCCACCATCTTCCCCAACTCAGGTGTATGTTGATGCCATTGACGTATCTACTTCTAGTGACCTCTTTGCAGGTCCCTTTGATGTTGATGGTGTTGATCCTATTGAGGAGGATGCTCCTATTTCTTTGGAGGTTGAGATGGATGATGTGGATCTTTCGATTGTTATTCGGAAGGCTCCACGTACTTGTGCCTATTACCAGGTTCTTGGAGCTGCCCTCAGTGCCAACCTGGGCAGGTAATTTGGCCTTGTTACGTTTGTTCTGTTCGCTTTCACGATCCCTTCTACATACTGACATGCCATGCTTGATCCAAAATGGCGACAGGCTATAGAGGATGAGATGGCTGTCTTTTATCACCTTGCCTCCTGGTGAAGGCCTTTACACGTCTAAGGGGATGTGGGACCTTGCTACCTTGCCTTCTGGTGCTCAAGTTGTTGGGTGCTATTGAGTCTTTGCCCTAAAGGATAATCTTGACGGATCTATTTCATGGCATAAGGCTCGTCTTGTTGAAAAGGGATTCACCTAGACTTATGGAGTGGATTTCTTATACTTTCTCACCAATGGCATGCCTACCAATGGTGTGGATTTTGATGTCTGTTGCTACCCACTTCGACCGGCCTCTCTAACAACTTGATATGAAGAGTGCCTTTCGATATGGAGACCTTCAGGAGGAGTCTACATGTAGCAGACTCTTGTATTTGAGACTCACGGGGAGTGTGTGTAGACTTTGGAAAGTAGAGCCCGCTTGCAGGGTTCTAGAAGCTATCTGAGGTGGTATAGGTGACATTCCTTCAGAGGCTGTCTATAGATCACTCTCTGTTTGTTCGGAGGAGTGATAGCGGAGTTGTACTTCTGTTTTATATTGATGACTTCATTATCACCGGTTATGATGAGGTTAGGACAGTTGAGGTGAAGTAAACCTTAGTTGATAAGTTTGTGATGGACTTGGGTCAGTTGAGATATTTTCTAGGCATTGAGATGGCAAGCAAAAGGGACAGTGTACTTTCATAGCGCAAGTATGCTCTTGATGTACTACAGGAGACAGGGATGTTGGGGTCTAAGCTTGCCAACATATCCATGGATCCTAAAGGGCATTTGTATGATGCCAGGTCAGCACCTGTGGGCAGCAGATCTTATAGACAGGTAGTTTGCAAGCTGTTATATCTTACCACCACCAAGGTGGATATTTCTTTAGCAGTGGGAAAGTTGAGTCAGTTCATGGATAGACCTATCAAACAGTATTGGGAGGTAGCGATGTAGGTGCTTAGATATATGAAGAAAGCATTTGGACGTGGCATACTATTTACCAGAGGCACATAAATGACAGTGGTTGGCTATTCTGATGTGGATTATGTCGGTTGCTTGGTTCATAGGAAGTCAACTACTGGTTTCTATACTTGTGTTGTTGGGAATTTAGTCACATGACAAAGCAAAAAGTATGGAGTGGTGTTTAGATTTAGTGCAGAGTCCGAGTATTGAGCCATGGCTTAGACTGTTGTAGAGAAGGTTTGGGCGAGATCTGTTTTACATGATTTACATAATCAGCTAAAGGAGCATATAGAGATGCGGTGTGATAACTGCGCTGCCACCTATATTGCTAACAACCTGATGTTTCATGAGCGTACCAAACATGTTGAGGTTGATTGTTACCATACTCGAGATCTGATCCAACGTAGAGTCATCTACACTACTATTATTTCTGAGAATTAGACAACAGACATCTTCACCAAGCTTCTTCCTTGCTCTATGTTTGATGTCTGTTCTAAGATGAGCATGATTGACTTCTATGCTCCAGCTAGAGGGACAGTGTTGAGTACCTCTTTGGTTTAGTTTATGTTTTATGTTTATGATGGAGACTTTGTTATTTGTACCACAAGTGTTCCTACACCTCTCTTTATATAAAGAGGTGTAGGGTTTCTTCTTGGAGTAAGAATGCTCATTTTCTCCTAGTAAAGGAGGTGATCCCAAGCAAGGGAGATGATCTCAAGTACTAGTAGTTGTCTTATACCAGCAAAAAAGTTTCTCACTAGAAGGCAAAACTGACATAGGCATTTAGGGATGGGGTTGAATATATGACTTGGTTCTCCGCTAGAATTTTTTTTCTTCAATTTTCAATGCGGTACAAATCAATGGCAACATGGGATTCTTAAGATAACAATAGGCCACCTAGGTCCTAAGTCTCATTTAGAGGAAGTCCATGCAGTCTCATATGACTCTGATTGAGAAGAGCCCTGCAAGGAAGTCCTACACCGATGAGCCCCTCAGAGGGTAGGTGATGAGGACGGTGTTGGAGGTGACGAAGTCAATGTCAATAATAGCCCTAACAATAGCATCAACAACATCATTGCCAGCCATGCACTATGCATGTGTGGTAGGCAAGGCAGCACCATGCATTGTGCACGCGACCAAGTAATGTAGTTATGCGTGATGGAGTGTGCGAGATCGGGGAGAAGCACAATGTGCTAAGCATGCCAGGTAGAGGTATCGCTCCTTACGGAGTGTGTAGTAGGGGCAGGTGTGCACGCGAAATTGTGCACGCAAAAGAGAAGCTATGCTCATGGTGGTGCGTAGGAGGAGAGGGTGTGGTGGTTGCTACCTCCTCTCCATGTTTGTACAAAGAGACTATGCATACGTTGAGAGGGGTAGTAGCGGTGGTAGTTGGTCTTCTCCCTAGGTAGCGGCAGTAGCTTTATTTAGGACGAGGAAGACCTAGTTTGAGTTCCAAGATTGACTTGATCTAATACCATGTGGAGATTTTTGTAATTAGAATTCATTCATCTCAAAACTCAAAGAAAATAAATAGAGTTCATCCTGTACTGAGGGATCAATCCTATTTACAATCCTAATTCCTAAATATGGAAACAAATCAAAACATATCTCCTACAACTTGAAAAGTGATAAAACATGGAAAGAGATAATTCCTACTTTCTTAATTCTATTTCCTAAATTATCTCTAATAGTAATTAAAATCATAATTTTATAAAGTTTCTATTGTTTTTGACCATTTTGAAGCATTTTGAACTAATTCTAGGATATTGGTGATATATCCCCAACATGTCTCCATTTTGACACATTGATATGGTGTTGATATCAGCATCTGAAACCGTGACTGGCAATGTAGCCCAGAAACTATCCTGATCTTGGATCAATCCATAAGAGTCTTTAAAAGCTTCCAGATAAGTTCAGAATTTATGGAGTTATAATCCAGTCCAGACTTCTGTAAATTGCAAATGAGTCAAAGATTTCAGATGTTGCAGAGTAGTCATATATTTCTAGAAATGCTTTCAAAAAATAGATTTCTAGAAATTTCAGAACAGCCCTCAACTTATCTGGGTTCCTAAGATAGCCCATCGTTTTCAGTCTTCTCAAATCACAATGGAGATTCCTCACTAATATCAAGTTAGTCTTGACAGTTGATGTCGCTTTTTTGTGTTCTGAAAGTTTGGACATTCAGTTTACTCTCATACTAAAGAGTCTTTTCTTAGTTTAATTGTTGTCTCCTTTCTGTTTAAGCCCTTAATTTTACTTGGTTGAGTTCTCTAGAGAATTGTTGGATTGCCAATTAGGTTTTGAATATAAATGCTAATTCTTATTGAAGGGTGTAGAAGGATGAGGCGAGGAAGGATGGGGGTGTCCCCCGTGGTGGCACACCTAGAAGTAAGGCTTCTCTTTCAGGCATACGACAACATCATGTTGCTTCACAGTTGCTTGCAAAGTCCACCGAGGTTTTGGGTCATCCTTTGTGTACGTGCACTTTGTGGAAAAGATGTGATGAGGAGGTTGATGCCTTGTACAAGATCATCATAGGGTAGCTTGGTGAGCCTCCATAGGATGGCCTCTTTACTGTGACAACATTTGAAGGCACCTTTCAAGGTTAGATGGGAGAAGGCACCAAATGTGGTGCAATTCTCAGCCACAATGAGAGTTTGGCTTGCTTTAAAGGGGTGTGGGGTTAGGCTTGTAGATGGTGGCTTTATTACTTTGTCGCAGTTGCTGAGTATCGAAAGGGGTTACAACGGTGGGTGGTCTTCTTGGATCCTATTTCTACATAGTCTACACAAGCAACTCCATTTTTTTAGTGCTAAATAGGTTGGCTTCTTTATTTGGTCTCTTTCGGAGATGTGTGGTCTTCGAAGATGAGGTTATCATCATTGTTGTTGTATCATCGGATGTGATTCCAAAGGATGTTTGGTTGTTGCTGGGGGAAAGAGGACAAGGAGGATGTGATCGTCAAAGTGCAGCAGGAGGGGACCCTCTTGCTAGTGAGCAACCATTTCCTAATGATGGTCGGTTGGTTGCTTTGTAGGAAGAAGGGTTCTTTTGGTAATTCTGTTGGGAGTCTTCTCTGCTCCCGTGCGTTGAGGGAGGCATCCTTTGATTTGGGAGGTTGAAAAGGCGGTGTTGATAAGCAAGGAGAAGTTTTTAGGGGATTTGTGATTGGTAGTGAAACAAAAAGGATTTTTTTGGGCACTCCTGAAATTTCCTTATTGATGCCATTGATTGGTATTGATAATGAGCCTAATATTTTGTTTGGTGATTTTGCCATCTTTGGAGATATTATTGCCTCTTTACTGCCTCTGTAGGCTCTTACGCGAACTTGGGTGGCAATAGACCTAACTTGAATACTTGATCTGGATTGAGGCTTTTAGGGTCCAATTAAGACGTTTTAGGTGGAGCAATAGACTTCATTTCTCGCAGTAGTGGGGATTGGTCTGATTGTAGGCAATGGGGGCTTTGGTCCTTGTGGTGATAGGGCGATGGCAAATTGGGTTTAGTGGAGCGACACTCGATGGAAGGTGGTGAAGGTTCACCCATTCATATAGATGGGGTGGTGCTGGATGAACCAAATTGGACTTCAGTGGAGTCCCCTATACTGAGTAATAGAGACCTTACTTCTTCAGGGTGTGGCTACAAAAGGTGTTGGAGTCCCCTACTTTACAGAGATGTAGTGGTGCAGATCTACAGCAGGGTCCTATGATAGTGATTTCCAGCCACGAGCAAGTGTGTTTAGTGGCTTCTGCTTTGGTGGGTGATAAGGAGAGGATTGGTGTTCCCAAAGTAGTGTGGAGGCGAGTTTATTGTCCGAGATAGAGGCTTGTCTTGATAAGATGTAAGAACCATGTGCTAAGACACCCTCAACGCCAAGAGAGTGAAACTGTTGGGTTGAATCAAGTTTTTGATGAGGATGAAATAAGGTAGCTTTGATGGTGGGGACTAAGAGAGCATTAGAGAGGAAAGTGCAGGGCTCATTACTTCTTAATCATGGTTAGAGTTCTATCTTTGAATGTGAGAGGCGTTGGGGATGTGAACATGAGGGTTGTATTGTAAGGCTACTTGGTGGAATGGAAGGTTGGTTTCTTTCTGTTACAAGAGACCATGCTTCGAGGATAGGGCCAAAAGAGAGATTGATGGATCTTATTTTGTTGCGTTACATTATATTTTTGAGGGCCCTTTTTATTATTTTGATTAGACTTATTGTCATAATTTTTCCCTTATCTCTCTCTATATAAAGAGGTGTAGGTATGGCCTAGTAATTTATGAAGTTTCATTTTCTTCAACTTGGTATCAGAGCCAAGTTGGGGACTCCATCAATAAAACCCTAACCCTACCTTAGACCCTGCCCTCGCGTTGCCACCGCCATTGCCATCGACAACTGGCGTCGCCGGTCATTGTAGGGCCAGCGGCAACCACTGCTGGTCGTTGGACCTCACCAGCAGCAGTTGACCGTCGCAGTCAGGGCAGCAACCTGCTGCTACCATTGTTGCCAGCGCGAATAACAGTTGGTCGTCGCTGTCAGGGTAGCAACAGGCCGTCGTCGTCGCCGTCGCCGCTAGTGTCGCCCTCTAGAGAACGAGGGAGGGGGTAGCATCTGCCGGAGGCATCCCTCTCCCTGTTGGGCGACAGGGGGAGCAGTTGATCAGGCCATCAACTTCTTTAGAAGGTCTTGGACCTTGGGTATGGTGTTTCACTAAGGTTTAGGGCTTTTTGGAAGATCTTTGGATGATTTTTTGTTGATGGTTCGATAAAATTGGTGTTTTTGACAGTTGTTTGGGGTTTGTATTCCCCCTGTTGATGCATTACTGGGGTGTGCATTCCCCTTGATTTGATATTGCTTGTTGGATCCACGTGTGAGTGGATTTGTGGAGTGTGTATTCTCCTATTTTGTTAGGAATTTAGATCTGCATATGAAGATTTGTGAAGGTACTCGTGGTGTGAGATCACTATGGCCTCATCGTCGACAGAGATCGGAGTGGCATCAGAACAGACTGGAGAGAGTGTGGTCTACAAAAATCCATTTTTTGTGCCCATCGAGAAGCTTGATGAGACCGATTACCCCTGTTGGTCTTAGACGTTCCTGGTTACTATAAAAGGACATGAGAAGCAACATGTCCTCACTGAAGCACCACCGGAGTAGAAGACTAGAAAGTATGCAATCTGGAATAGAGATGATGCTATGGTGAGAGCTTAGATACTAAATAGTGTGATGCCTTGCATCGGTGATGATGCCATGTACTATAAGACTGCCAACCAGATGTGGGATGGTTTGAACGATGCCTATTCTCATGAACTTAACTACATCCAGGTCTTTCAGATTCATTATGACTTATGTCATTTGAAGCATGAATCCATGAGTCTCTCGCAGTGCTATTTCACTATGAAGGGATTCTTGAAGAAATATAATGCATGCAGGCCCATGTGTACATTAGTCACGTGCAGGGATCAAAGGAAAGAGTTCTCAACTCATATGTTTCTAGTAGGGCTTAATGATGACTATTCTGCTGTATGCTCACAGATATTGAAATTGTTAGATCTTCCATTGAGATGTACAGGAGACTCAATAGGTTGCATGTCCAGTCTACTCCAGAGGTTGTTACTAGTAAATACTGCTTCTGCTATGTAGTCGTGAATACACGGAGGACGGACTGGAGCCCTGTGAGGAAAAGGCAGGGGGTGCACTGATGGTGGTCGTGGTAAGCCTATGTGTTCTTATTGTGGGAGAATTGGCCACATTGAGGCTAAGTGTTGGAACAAACTTGGACGGCCTATTGTTGCCAATCAAGTGTCTGTGATTACTCCAGCCGTGTTTACTGATACAGTGACTCTTGCAGAGGCAGTCTATGATGTGGTACCACAACGCCTAGCTTAGTTAACCCGTGATTAGCCTTAGTCCTAAGGTATTGCAGCTTTTACCTCCGCATCACGTATGAATAGCTTATGGTTAATTGATTCTGATGCTTCAGATCATTTTTCAGGTTGTTCCCAGTGTTTGGAAATATGCTGAAGGTATCACAGGATCGATCAGTACAGCTAGCAGATGGTAGGCATGCCCCCATCTGTGATATGGGAGGGGTGTCAGTTACTCCCATTATGCACCCTCTTTGATGTTTATTATGTGCCTGACATGACAATGTAGTTACTGTTTGTTAGTATTATCACTAAGCAACTGAATTGTCAAGTTATTTTTGATGCGGTTGGGTGCACGTTTCAGGATTCTTGACGGGGATGATTGGTGGTAGACATAAGGAAGGGGTGTGTACTGGCTAGTTCAGAGTCCAGTTGCTATAGCTTGTCAGACAAGTACTATTGCAGGGAGTGCCTTGCAGTGGCACAGGCAACTAGGTCATCCTTCATTGGACAAACTATACCGGATCATCCCTCATCTTTCACTTGTCATGAAGATTCAGTGTGATGCTTGTTAGCTGGGGAAGCATCACTGGGCCAGTTTTCCAGCTTTTATCTAGTTTAGTAGTTTAGCTTGTTTTGATTTATTGTATTGTGATGTTTGGGATCCTAGCCGTATGGCAAATCGACAAAACTATCGTTACTATTTGTTATTTGTTGATGACTTCTCTCGTTTATTATGGATATTTTTCATGCGCAATAAATCAGAGATTTGATCTATTATTCAGCAGTTTGTGGCTTTTGTGAAAGCTCAGTTTGTGATTGCATTAAGAAAATCAAAACTGATAATGCTCTAGAGTTTTGTACAAAGAACTTGGCTTCCTTTATGGATCACTTGGCATTGTACATCAGACGTCCTGCTCTCACATGTCATAGCAAAATGGGGTTGCAGAACAGAAACATCGTCATGTTCTGGATACATCTAGAGTCTTGCTTATCTAGAATAGTGTCCCACGTAGCTACTGGGGAGATGCTGTTCTCACTGTTTGTTATCTCATTAACATGCTTCCTTCTTCTGTGCTTCATAAGCAGATCTCATGGAATATTTTATATCTGGATTCAGACCTGTTTTTAGTGCCGCTAAAGACATTTGGCTGTGTGGCATTTGTACACCTCATCGGGCCTGGTCGTGATAAACTGGCTCCTAGGACGGTTAAGTGCGTGTTTCTTGGGTATTCATGCACTCGGAAAGGATATGTGTTTTGACCCTATATATCGGAGGTACTATGTTAGTGCGGATGTGACTTTTCATGAATCTATTCCGTACTTTTCTACTTCAGGTCATCAATTGAAGGAGGTTGAGATGGTTGTACCAATGCCTGTGCCTCTTGTAGCCATGGAGGATTTCTGTTAGAGCAATAGTGTACCTGCTACAGAGCAGCCTGTGAGCACATTCAGAGTTGTACTACTAGATGATAAGACCTTTATGGGTGCCACATATCAGCTTCCTGTAGTTATAGAGAGAAGACGCACCCCCTTCCTCAGTTCCTACTGAGCCACCACTGTCCTCCCTTACTCAAGTATGTGTTGAGGTTACTAACAATACATTTCTTGATGATGTGTCTCCAGGTTCTACCTCCATGCCTATAGATGATGATATTCCTATTGCTATCAAGAAGGCTCCTCGATCTAGTGCCCGGTATAGTGTTGCTGGGAGTGCTGTTTCTGCTAATTCTTTGGGTACAGAGTTTCATACGTTCACTGCTGCGGTTTCCAGTGTTGAGATTCCCAGCTCTTACTAGCAAGCTCTACTACATTCACATTGGAAGCAGCTATGGGGGAGATGCCTGCTCTTACTGATAGAGGCACCTGGGAGCTTACCACTTTACCTTCTGGTGCGCACCTTGTTGAAGCTAGATGCGCCTTTGCCTTGAATACAACCCAGATGGGTCTATTTTTAAGTATAAGGCTCACCTTGTAGCTAAAGGATTCACTTAAACCTATGTGATGGATTTCTTTGACATATTCTCTCCGGTTGTTTGGTGCTTGACAGTCTATATACTTATATCAATTGTAGCTCATTATGGATGGCATCTACATCAGCTGGATGTTAAAAATGCATTCTTCTATGGAGATTTACAAGAGATATATATGCAGTAGCCTCCTGGATTTAAGGTTAATGGGGAGTGTGTTTCCAGGATTCATAAGGTTATTTGTGGTCTTAAACAGAGCCTCCGAGCTTGGTTTCAGCGCTTGTCTGAGGCATTGCCTGTTATTGGGATGTAGAGGTCCTCGTCCGATCATTCACTGGTTGTGAGGAAGACTAGTGGTGGTACAGTGGCTTTATTTGTGTGTGGATGACCTTATTCTCACAAGTGATGGTGCTGTCGGTATCTCTCAGGTGGAGTATTTGGCATGCCAGTTTGTCATGGACCTTAGGAAACTAAGATATTTTTTGGGCATTGAGACTGCTACAAGTAAGGGATAGTTATGTCACAAAGAAAGTACGCCCTTGACATTCTTTAGGAGACTGGCATTCTAAGATCCAAGGATGCCAACATTCCTATGGATCCTAAGGTACATCTTTTTGATGATACTGTGAAGTTGAGGGATAAGAAGGCCTATCGACAGCTGGTGGGGAAACTACTATATCCGACGATCATTACCAGGCCAGATATTAACCTTGAGTAGTTAAGTTGAGTCAGTTCCTAGACAAACCTATTGATGATCATTGGCAGACTGTGATGCAGGTGCTGAGGTACATCAAAGGATTTCCAAGTAGAGGCATTCTCTTCCAGAAGAGGATTGATCTACTTGTTCCACTCTTATGTGATGATAAATCTGTTACTTATATTGTCTCCAATCCTATTTTTCATGAGGACCAAGAATATTGAAGTCGATTGTCATTTTGTCCGTGATGCGGTGCTCAGCCGGAAGATTAGTATCCCTTATGTTTCCTTCGAACTTCAGTTGGCTGATATGTTTAGCAAGGCTCTTAAGAAGCGTTTGGATTTCTTATGCAGCAAGTTGGGTCTTATGGACATCTACGCCCCAACTTGAGGGGGAGTGTTCAGCATCGGACACCACATGGCACTTTTGGGTGCACCAAATAATCAGTTGTTTTCTGTTTTGATTATTTTCTATTCCTAGTTGGTTATTTTCTATTCTTAGTTTCCTATTTTTAGTAAGTTGCTTTAGGAAACAAGTTTTAGGATTTGTTGAGAGATTACATCTTTTCAAGTGAAGAAAGATCTAAATCTCTACTAAGAATAGAGTTTTTACTATTTTTAGTGGGTATGTTCTCTCTATTAATAGAGAGCCTCCCCAACTATTTTTCATTTGAGCATTTGAGCAATAGAGATGTTTCTTTTTACACCAGCCCTCAGTATAAACCCCAAGATGAGGCGTGAAGTTCATCTAATTACTTTTCCAACTACACCAGCCCTTAGTACCAACCCCAAGATGAGGCACGAAGTTCATTTAGTTACTTCCCAAGCTACATCAGCGCTCCATCTTATTATGGTTCCTCCTATGGGTATGATGGTCGCTACCAAAGTTATAGTACCCAAAGTGATCTTGCATCTGAAAGTTATGGCTATGTGATATTCCCTGAGGATTTTACATCTCAAGGTTCTCAGTCATTTTCTTATCAACCTTCTTACTCTGCTGCACCACTTCCTCCTTGATCACCACGAAGTTCATTAATGAGACAACATGAACCATGTGAATCGTCAGGTTCTACATTGAAACGATGTGGTTCTACCGGGTCCTTAGATTCAAGAGGACATTGAGATGAGTCTACTTAGTGTAAATCTAAAACTAGAAGTAGGAGCAGCTCATCCGACAATCATAGTCGATATCCACATCTTGTAATACTTCTGTATTGCAGTGATGAAGACTATCAACGATACATTAATGCATACAATATTCGATACAACTATATGGCGTGGGAGTCATACTTTGAATATGTTAAAGTGCTACGAATAGAGGAAGATAATCAGAGGAGAGGTATCGAGCTAGGTTGAAGCTCAACCTGGTATTGATTTGGAGGCATTGGCTGGTGCTTTCATACTTGATGTGGTTTACTGATACTCTAACACTATTAATATTTCATTTCTTTTGGTGAGTAGCATTACTATGAACATTTTTTAATTATTATCATGTTATGTACAATATGCTTCTTAGTCCTCTTTCAGTGGATCTTCATGTTTAGCTAGAGTTATTTCGCAGAAACATAAATTTGTGCTTAGTGTCGACTATAAACACAAGATTACAAAGAAACTGATGAGTAAGAAGAGCTACGACAGTGGTGAGGGGGAGATGAAAGAGGTTGATGGTTGTGTGGCAATGGTTATTGGTGTGAAGAAGGTGCACATGGGGGTGTCCAAGAACATTATTAATGATAAAAATATTACCTTGGAATGTTCGTGGCCTTCGTGGTGAACGGAGAAGATTGATTATGAGAAGGTACTTGGTTGATTGGATGGTTGATATAGTGATGCTGTAGTAGACTCATCTAGATACCTTATCTGCTTAGATGAAGAACAACGTATGCGGTGATAGATATTCGGAGTATCTTGAGATAAAAGTTGAAGGGAGGTCCGGGGGTATTCTATTGATGTGGCATGGTGATTGCTTCTAGATGGAGTCCTCTTTGACTGATTGGAGGGTAATAATGGTTGTTCTTAATAGGAAACCCGATGATTTCTCCTTTGTTATTTTTTGTGTCTATGGACCATGTGATGACCCTACTAGGACTATCTTTTGGGAGATGTCCCGGGCATCCCATTTGGTGGATGGTAGGCCATGGATGATCGGTGTGGATTTTAATGTAACTCTTCATTGAGAAGATAGAATAGATGGAAGATGTGATAGAGCCATGGTTGATTTTCAACATACCATACAGGAGCTTGAGTTGATGAATCTTCCAGTGGTAGGGGCGTGATACACATGAAGGACTGGGAGTGGTGCTGCCTCCTACATTGATAGATTTTTGTGTAATATTTCGATGGTCGAATCGTTTCATGGTGCAGATGTGGTTGTTCTCAGATTATACTTCGATTTTGTGTAGTAGTAATGAGGCACCAAGTTTTTCTACTTATTTCAAGTTTTGTAAATCATGGTTGAAGGAACCAGGTTTTGAGGAGCTGATGCGGGATAGATGGTTTACCACTTCGGCTTGCTCTTCGGTTACGTGCACCTTAGCGTGTAGGATAAGAGCTATTTGAGGGGTAATAGTGGGGTTCAGACGTGGGTTGCGGACACATAGAGAGACGAGAAGAAATGAGACATTGACATGGATTTCTACGTTGGATAGACAGGAGGAGGGGTCTCCCTTGACTAGGGATGACTGTCAGGAACGTAGGAAGCTGCAGATGGTGGTCTTGGAGGAAGACCATAAGATGGAGATGAACTGGAGGCAGAAATCCAAGTAGTTGTGGCTCAAGGAGGGTGATGCAAATACAAAATTTTTTCACATGGCTGCTAGCAATAAAAGGAGAGTTAATATGATAAATGTTTTGAAAGTTGGTGCTTCACTGGTATGCCAGTGAAACCAAATTTGTGATGCCTTCTGTTTGCATTTCCATGATTTTACTTGTAGGTAACAAAGCAGTG
This sequence comes from Thalassia testudinum, assembly GCA_037157565.1. Classification (NCBI taxonomy): domain Eukaryota; kingdom Viridiplantae; phylum Streptophyta; class Magnoliopsida; order Alismatales; family Hydrocharitaceae; genus Thalassia; species Thalassia testudinum. The sequence goes on from JAZHRO010000080.1 coordinate 6,607,291, forward strand.
ATTGGCGTATGGGTACTGAAGACATGGTGCAGGTCAACGAAGAGGCGACGGAGGAACTTGCTCAGGATGTTGGGGAGGAAGAGACCATTTGCACTCTTAATGGATTGAAGGTAGAGGGCTCTCCAGGGTCGGATGGCTTGTAGATTCTTTTCTCCAAGGAGTTATAGGTTGTTGTAGGCCTGGACGTGGTTGCTGTGATTCGGGGATTTTTTGAAGGTAACGAAGACGTTGAGAGGATTAACCACTTTGATTTATTCCTTTTGCTAAAGAAACTAGGAGCTGAGTCGATAGATGACTTCAGACCAATAGCTCTTTCAAACTCAATTTATTTCCTGGTGGCCAAAATTTTAGCAATCCGATTGATTATGCAAGATTTGATTTCTCTGGCCCAATTAAATTTTATTAAAGGTAGAGCTTTGCAGGACCCTTATGCGTTGGTTGAGGAGATGGTGGCTACATGGAAAAAAAGAGGGACACCGACTTTCCTTTTAAAAATTGATTTCTCCAAAGCCTATGATTTGATTTCTTGGGCCAACATTTGGGATGTTCTTAGGTGAAGGGGATTTCCTGAGAGATGGATTCAATTGATAAAGAGATGTGTCACTTTGTCATCCTTTGCTGTGTTGGTGAATGGCCGTTCGAATGGAGTGTGGATTCAACCTCATTGTGGGGTCAGACAGGGATGTCTGTTGGACTCATTGCTCTTTGATATTGCTATGGACACACTTGCCTTCTTGGCTTTTAAGGCTTGCAGAGGTCATCTTTTCAGTGGTTTCACAACACAAGGTGATGGAATGTTACTCTTCTTTTACAATATGTAGATGATACAACTTTCTTTATAGGTGGTAGAATGGAGGCTGTCCGTGTCTCATCGTTGGTGAGGATCTTTGCTTCCATATCCAGGTTGAAGATCAATAGGGGGAAGTCCATCTTTGTACCTTTCTCCATTCCTGATTTAGAGGTTCTTATTTGCTAATGTGATATCTTGGTTTGCCATTGGAAGGAAAAAAAATGTTGGCTTCGGATTGGGAATGTGTGGTGGAGGGGTTAACCAAAAGGTTGTCCTCTTGGAGTGGTAGACTCCTTTCTAGAGGAGGGTGGCTTGTACTATTAAAATCAATCTTGTCTTCCATTCCGATCTTCTTCCTTTCTCCTTTCTATTTTTAAGTCACAAAAGAAGATTTTCAGAACTATGGATTTGATTAGAAAGAGATTCTTTAGGAAAGGAGCAGATCATGTGAGTAGATTTGCCCAACTTATTCCTTGGAATGATATTTGTAAGTCTAAAAGTGAAGGTGGTTTGGGGGTATGGCATTTGGTGGAGTTCAATAATGCTTCACTTCTGAACCAAGATGAGCGAAATAAATATCGATTTGGATTGGGGAAGGGCGATGAGTGGCTTTGGAGGGGGACGTCGGGGGAGCAGGTGGGTGTCAGAGGTTGGATCTCACATGGCTTGTCTTCGGAGCTTCATTTGCTTCAAATACCGGGGATTCAGGTACTTGGTGAGGGATTATTGTGATCCATTGGTCTGCCTTAGGTGTCGTGGTTGGGGTCAAAAGAGGAGTTCCTGTCCTTTGCTGCATCGGAGCGTGTCTCCTTTGGGGAATGGGCGATCTCTTCCTCCTTCTCTAGGGGAGACTCCTGCTGAGGGAGTTGAGGTTGTTTGGTCGCCTGAGACGACGTGTTTGGATTTGTTGCTGGAGTGCTCGCTGATTGGGGTTCTACATCGTGGAATTTTGATACTTGAAGAGGTTAGATCTTTCCTCTCTCAGTCTGGTTTGAGATTGAAGTCTTGGAAGATTTCTTTTTTATGGAAAAGAGGGTGTTATTGTTTGGATTGGTTGCTTTGGATGTGGAGTGGCTTAAATTTGAGGAGTCCTTAATTGGAGATTCGTTGATTCAGTGGTGTCTACGGAGCATTTATGAGGGTTCTTTGGATGAATGCATTCCAATGCGCCCGTTAATTCATTTTTGTATTTGAAACTATTGATAATATTAAGATGGTTTGTTCTTTTGTGAAAGTTCGGAGATGTTATGGCATTGGTTTACAAGAGGGTGATGCTTCTTCGGTGGTGGTTGATGGTAGGAAAATCAATCCCATCGAAGGAGATTCTCATGTTTGCAAGGAGCGCATGTGTCATCTCCTTCGTCGATTTGGGTGCAGTGTTGGAGCGAGATCTATTGTATGCGTAGGTGGTGGTTGCAGGTATGGTGCAGCATTCTTTTGGGGTTGACAGATCGAAGAGGGTGAAGATCCAGTGTGCGCAGCATTGGAGATTCATCGGTAGTCATCGGCACGAGCGATTTCGTGTGTAGGTAGGAGTAGGAAGGCTTCCTAGATCTCGCTGGGAGTGGAGATTGTTGGGGAAGATTCGAAATTTGAATCCGAGCGTGACAGGTTGCGTGGTTGATTGTGCAACAGTTGGAGATCCACAAATACAGGAAGGTGTTGATGACCTTTCTATTTTGGGAAAAGACCAATGCAGGCAGGTGGCACTGGATCGGACCTTGACTCACGTTGCAGTTGGTTGGCTTGATTTAGCTGCTGATGTGGATATGCCAAAATCGAACTTTTTGGCTGATGATGCATTGCTTTGTAGTTCACGACAGGTGGCATCCGGGTCCGTTTACAGATCTGGATGTGGAAGTTTTTTGAGCCTATTGACAATCGTTTGATGTTCTTCATTGTGAGGTGGACATTTGTTTTGCTGGCCATGTTGGTGTTTCTCAATAGGAGCCTATTTCGTGTGCTGGGAATTTCCATTCTAGCAAGGTTGCTGTTGCTGCGAGGCTTGGCGATGAGGATGCTTTGCTTGTTGATGCTGTTGCGTTGAAATTGATGCATGGGCCTTGCTTCCAGCAGGTGGATACTGGACCCAACATTGGGTCCAGTCTTGGTGAGTCTACTTGCTTGGCTCGTGCACAATACGAGTTGGTGTTTGATACTTCTGCTGCATTTTTGGGGCCTGCGGTGGTATCTAACTTGATTTAGGAAGAATCATTGCTGATGGCTTTTGGCTCCATTTTCAGTAGGGCGATTGAGGCACGCATGATGTGTGCTTTAAAGCATGTGCGGAAGGGAGGTCTTTCTATTGAGGGTACTGCGTCTCTTATCGACAATGAGAATGGTGAAGCAGTTATGCTTGATTCTGTGCATAAGCCCAGTTTCCAGCAGGTGGATAACAGACCCAACATCGAGTCCGGTCATGGTGAGTCTACTTGCTTGGCTCGTGCACTTTGTGTTCCGGTGAATGTGAGTTCTTTGTTTTTGGGTTTGTTGTAGGTAGAATCGTTGTCGGTGGCATTTAGCTTTATTTTTAGTAGGATTGTTAAGACACACATGGTGAAGGGAGTTTAGTTAGTAGAGGATGCAGCTTTTGATCATTGATTTAAATGTCGACGGCATGCCGTCGGCAAGGCCGTTTCCGAGCAACGGTCGTGCCGACATGAAGAAAACGTCGATTTACAGGGATTTCGTCGGCATGCTGGTGAAATTGGTGCCCATGTCGAGGTTTCTATTGATTTTTTTAAATTATTTTTGCTATTTTTGTTGGTATGCATCGGCATGCCATCGACATGATGGCATGCCCACAGTATGCCCTCGGCATGCTCATCGGCATGCCCATGAGCATGCCCATCGAAAAACGGGTATTTCGAGGGCATGCCCACGAAATACACACTTGGAATTCATCGGCACGGCATCGAAATCGGCATTTCAAACCTTGCTTCTGATGTCAACAACAAGGGCACCTCTTCTACAAAATTTGCAGTGAAGAATAAGTCTTCTTCAAGAAAACCGTCAACTTCATGGTCTGGGCACTTGTGCACTATTCCTCACAGGCGCAGGATGTTGTTGAGCACTTGTTATAAGAGGAAGAAAATGGGAAAGGCCAGTGGTGGTGAATTGGCACAAGAGGTTGATGGTCGGGTTGCAAAGACCGTGGGGGCCAAACGTGTTCACAGGGGGAGTTCCAAACTTGTGATCAATGGTTAAGGTCCTTTCATGGAATGTTCGTGGCCTTCAGGATGATAAGAGGTCTTTTTTGAGATATTTGGCAGATTGGAAGGTGGAGGTGGCGTGCCCTCAGGAATCGCATTTAGAGCATCTGACTCTTTTGTTGAAGTCACAATTGTGTGGTGACATTTTCTCTAATTTTATGGAGGTGGAGGTCGTGGGGAGATTTTGGGGGGATAACTGATGTTGTGGCATGAGGATATGTTCGTGCTTGTTGTTTCCAACTTATCTACCAGAGTAATGACAGGAATTCTCACTAGAAAATGTGATGGTGTCTTTTGTTATTTTAAATGTTTATGGTCCTTGTGAGGATGGGCCAAGGGTGCTTTTCTGGGAGGAGGTGCAACAGGCTGCGACTTTTGTTGAGAGGATGTATTGGTTGATTTGTGGAAATTTTAACGTAATGCTATATGCAAAGGACATACCAGATGGTAGATTTGATGTGGCTACTACTCAATTTCAGCAGGTGGTGCAGGATTTAGAGTTGGTTGATCTCCCTACTTTGGGATCACACTTCACTTGGAGGAATTGTAGGGCACTGTCTTGTATTGACAGATTTCTTTGTAATATATCCATGGTTGAATCGTTCTAGATGGCAGATGTGGTTGCTTGTGACAGACCATTTTTTGACTATACAGCTTTGTTATGGAGGAGCAATGAGGAAGGTACTTTTGCTACATATTTTAAGTTCATAAATCATGGCTTAGAGAACCTTGCTTTAGGGAGTTGGTTCGAGACAAATGGGTTACAACTCCGTCTTCTACTTTGGCAACCTGCACGTTGGCAGCCAGCTTTGCAGCTGTAAGGATGGCAATGATGGATTTTATGCGTTTTCTCAGAGCTAGCTGTGAGGAGAGAAGGAAGGTTGCGCTCCAAGGTGTTGAGGATCTTGATAGAAGGAGGAGGTTGTGACACTTTCTGAGGAATGTCAGGAGAGACTGAAGTTCCAATCTGTTGTGTCTGAAGAGGATCACAAATTAGAGATGGATTGCAGGTAGAAGTCCAGACAGTTATAGCTCAGAGAAGGTGATGCTAATACTTGGTTCTTTCACTTGTTGGCTAGTGCCAAAAGGAGAAATATGATTAATAACTTGAAGGTGGGTGCAATGCCCTTAGGAAAAGAGATCAGATTTGTAATGCATTCAAAAATTATTTTCAGGAGTTTACCAAATGACAACCTTGTGGTGATTGGCGTTTAGCTAATCTGCAACTGGATCAAATTAGCGATGCGGCAAAGTTCAGTCTTGTAAAGGATGTGGAGGAAGAAGAGGTCTTGACTGCATTGCGCGGTATGAAGGCAGAAAGTTCTACTGGCCTGGATGACCTGCAGATTATTTTCTACAAGGAGTTTTAGGAGGTGGTTGGTCCTGATGTACTGGCCATGATTAGGGAGTTCTTTGATGGTAATGCAGGTATAGAAAGGCTTAATAAATTTTATTTCTTTCGAAGAAGCAAGCCCCTGAGGAGAAGGGAGATTTTAGGCCTATTGTGCTATCAAATTCCATCTATCTTTTGTGGCAAAAATTCTTGCTAATGGCTTGCAGCATGTGCTTCTTGACATCATCTCACCTGTCCAGACTGGCTTTGTGAAAGGGAGGTCGTTACAGGGCTCCTATGTGTTGGTAGAAGAATTCTTGGCTTCTTGGAAGAGGCATTAGTCTAAGGCTTTCATATGGAAGGTAGACTTTTCTAAGGCTTATGATTTGGTTTCTTGGAATTATTCGTGGGATGTCCTGAAGAGAAGGGGTTTTCCGGATTGTTGGATAATGTTGATGAAGAGATGTGTTACTACATCTTTTTTTGTGTTGGTAAATGGAAGGGCAAACGGGTCTTGGACTCAGCTGCAGAGGGGAGTTTGACAAGATTGTCCGTTGGCACTAATGGTGGACACACTTGCACAAATGGCTTTTAGAGCTTGTGATGGTGGTTTATTTAGGGTATACACTGCTAAGAATGACAGTAGGATCATTACACCCATCTTGCAATATGCTGATGACACAACTTTCTTCATTCAAGGGGGAGGAAGAGAGGCTTCTCATGTCTCCTTGTTGGTCAGATTTTTTGCTAGAATTTCAGGCCCCAAAATTAATCGAAGCAAGTCCACATTGGCCTCGTTGGGCATGGACAGTAGGGAGGAGGATGAGCTGGCGGGTATCCTTGAAACTTCGGTAGTTAGGCTTTCGATCAAATATCTTGGTTTGCAGTTAAAGGGGAAGAAACTGACCTCTTTCGATTGGAGGCCTATTGTTGAAAGATTATCTAAGAAGTTGCCCTCTTGGAGTGGTAGACTTCTATCTAGAGGAGGATGTTTGGTTCTTCTTAAATCAGTTCTGCCATCTATCCTGATGTTCTTCATGTCAGTGTTTGCACCAACAAAAAAAATACTAAGGAGCATTGATTTAATAAGGAAAAATTCTTTTGGAAGGGGGTAGATTGGGAGGGGAGATTTATGTAATTGTGGGATGATATTTGCAAGCCTAAAAAGGAAGGATGCCTTGGTGTGGGTAATTTAGATTACTTCAACAAGGCTCTCTTATTGAAGTGGTTGGTTAGGTTTCTAATGGTCAGGACATGCTTACTTCTACTTTGAAAGACTCTTATGTAGGAGACATGGATCTTATTCAACGTACTGCAGCAACTAATGGATCTTTCGCCTTTTGGTACCCCTTGCGTCCTTTGATGATCGAGTTTGCTAGTCATTTTGGTCCGACTCTTGGTGATGGGAACTTTTTTAAGTTCTGGCTTGACGATTGGTCTGAATGTAGCAGATTTTCAGACCTTTACTAGAGGTTGTTTCAGCATATTCAACATAAGGAGTCGCTGATGTGGGGTAGAGAACATAGTGTTTGGGACATCAGAGTTCTTGGAGGCTTTTCAGATGCCACTTTTTCTGATTTTCAGCAGCTGCTGTCTATGTTAGAAGATGTTTCACCTGCTGCTAAACCTGATAAGATGTAGTGGAAACATGGTAGATTTTCAGTTGAATGCTTACAATCTCCTGGTTCCGAGTGGAGATCAGCTTATGCATGTGGTGAGGGATTCCAAGCTGATATGGGGTTGCAAGATACCTCTCAAAGTCAAGTTGTTTCTTTGGTTTTTTTAGGAGGAAGTGGTTGGCAACCAAAGTTTATCGAACTAAGTGGTGCGCTACTGAAGATACCACCTATCCGTTGTGTGGTTAGTCTGAAGAGGACATTCATCATTTGTTCTTTGATTGTGATTTCTCTAGAAAGGTTTAAGATCATTGTGCGGTACACACGGCTAATTATATTGACTTTGATGCTTTTTGGAAGACATTCTGAGACCATCTACATTTGGATATGGTAGGCTGGTGTAAAGTATTTGGTTTTCTTTGGACTATTTGGTTAATGGTAAAGTTTGCAATAATGAGATGTTGGGTGGAAAATGTTGCGAGGGAGGCTTATTACTTTTTTGAATTTTGGCTTCTCGTGTGTTCGTTCCGTTTTTAATTTAACATATTTACATGATGATTACCATCTTGCTTTTTTGCCTAAAAAAGAAAATGCTTTACTTCTAAAATGGGCTGTACAAATTCTTTCTGGAGATGTTTCCATGGCTACTGTGGTTCTAAAGAATTCCTATGGGAACAATATGAATTTGGAGGAAGGTGCTTTACCAAAGAGGGGCTCTTACTCTTTCTGGCAGTCTATACGGCCTGTTCTATTGGACAATCTATGTGAGTTTATGCCGGTTCTTGGAAATGGGATGTCTTTCAAAGTTTTGGTTGAACAATTGGAGTGATTTAGGGGTGTTTTTAGACCTCTATCCAAGGGTTTTTCAGCTGATCAGTAATAAGGAAGCCTTGGTTGGTAAAATGTGGGATGATTAACAGAAAATATGGGATTTCAGATTGCCCCCCTGGACTCTCAGAGTCAACTTTCGAAGAATTTCAGCAGCTACTACAAGCAATTTCAGTTCTCCAGCCGGCTGCAAATGATCCTGATTACTTCAGTTGGAAGGATGGAACTTTCCCTGTGAAAATGGCCTATACAAAGATGATTGGCGGCAGTGGAGGAAGTGATGAGATTGGGTCGAATTTGAAGAAAATTTGAAAATGCAAATTGCCTTCAAAAATAAAATTTTTTTTGTGGATGTTTAGGAGGGAGTGACTGGTAACCAAGTGTCTTATGAAGAGGTGGAGTGAAGATATAGATGCGAGCCCTGTTTTTTGTCAAGAAGCGGAAGAGGATAAGTAGCACCTTTTCTTCAACTGTGATTTTTCCAAGGACATATGGCAGCACCTTCAGCTATGCATGGTGAATGTGTTTAGTTTGGCGGAGTTTTGGAGATCTTTCCAGGATCACTATGACCTGGGATGAAGGCTTTTGCTACTTTGTGGTGTATTTGGTTGCAGTGAAATGACAATTTTCAGGGATGAGCGGTGCTAGGTAGAAAATGTTGTGAGGGAGATTTATTTTTTTGTCTGATTTTTGGTTTCATAATCTGCAAGTCTGGTCCTTTTTATTAATACAATCTCTGGATGATTATCGATCTTTGATAATCGTCTTCTCTTTCTCAGGAAAAAAAAATCATGTTATGTATACTTTCTTTTCAATATATGACTTTGTCGATATACAACTAGTGCACTTCTATTAATGTTTCATTCAAAATTTATGATGTTTGTCTTCAAGCATTTCTTCATGATGTACTAGTTATTAAAATGTTAATTTTCATCAAATTTGTGACATTTTGTGATATTTTGGACCTTTCTGAGTGATTTTCCCAAAATTCATCGACATCAGCGATGTATCCCTGATATATCCCTTTTTCTACCTGTCGATACAACATGGATATCAATATTTAAAACCTTATTTCAGTGGCACCTTCAACTTGGATACCTTCCTCTGGACAGCCTTTGACGAGTTATTCCCCACATGATTAGTTATGATGTTTGTCAGATGGGCAAGCACCACCGTGCCTCCTATCCTTGGAGTACTCATCCTAGGTTAGCAGCTTTGTTTGAGTTACACATGGATGTGTAGGGCTTGAGCTGGATTCCAGATAGGTAGGGTCACCATTACTACTTAGTGGTTGTTGATAACTTTTCACATATATCGTGGGTATTTCTTTTGAAGATTAAGTCAGATGTTGGATCTATCCTTGGGCATGTTGGAGATAAAGAATCAGTATTCAACTGTTATTGAAGTACTTAATTTGATAATGCACTTGAGTTATGCACCAGTAGGTTGTTTGCTTTTTACAAGTTTGATGGGATTGTACACTGGATCACTTCTGCTCATCCCTTTTAGTAAAATGACGTGACTGAGAGGAAACATCGACATCTTTTGGATGTGGCCCGCACTTCGTTGATTCACCATAGTGTGTCTTTATTATACTGGAGAGATGCTGTTCTTATAGCCTGAAAATCAATAGAATGCTTAGTTCGGTACTTCATGAGCAGATTCCTTGGCACATCTTGCATCCTGAGTGAGAATTTTTTCACGTGCCACCACGTGTGTTTGGCTGTGTTGCCTTTGTTCACCTTCTTTCCTCAGGTCGAGACAAGTTTGCACTACGGGCGGTCAAGTGTGTGTTCTTGGGTTATTCACGAACTTAGGAGTATAAGTGCCTGAATCCCATTATTGGCAGGCACTATGTGAGTGCTGACGTTACCTTTCATGAGTTCGTTACATATTTTTCTACTTTTGCTTGGAGAATATCTCATGACGTTACGAAGGTGCCCATGCCTATACCTCCTATTCCCTTGGAGGAGATGCATATTTTTGCTCCCCTTGCTACTACGACTGGACCTGTGAAAATTTCTGAGCTTGCTATTACTTACACATGTCCTCATAGTACCCTGCAGATATCCTTTTCTTCACCGACACCATCCTCTCCAGTTCAAGTCATCACAGATAGTTTGTATACTGATAATATAGTGCCCACTTGCAATGCTATAGGTCCAGGTGTGGATATCTCTACCTTAGAGCCAGTACAGGAGGATCTGCCAGCTGATATTGACGTTCCGGTTGCTATTCGGAGGTACCTCGCAGTTGTGCTAGATATCTAGTTGCAAGTAGTTAGTCTACTGAGGCACTAGGGTCTGCCTTTGGGAGTTTTTGCTATGCACTTGCTGTCACTTAGATTCCTATCACCTATCAGCAAGCTATTTTTGATCCTAAGTGGTGCCCGCCATGGAGGATGAGATGGCTGTGCTTAAAGCTCGAGGTACATGGGAGTTTACGCCTGTGCTAGGAGGAGCTATTGTTGTTGGTTGTCATTGGGTGTTTGCACTCAAATACAACCCAGACGGGTCCATTGCCAGATACAAGGCCCGTCTAGTGGCCAAGGGCTTCACTTAGACGTACGTGGTAGACTTCTTTGATACTTTCTCCCTAGTAGCTTGGTTATCTATAGCTAGGATATTGGTCTTAGTGGTAGTGTAGCGAGATTGGCAGCTTTACTAGCTTGATGCGAAGAATGCCTTTTTCTATGGTGATCTTCAGGAGGAGGTTTATATGCAGTAGCCACCTGGTTATAAGGTTTAGGGGGAGTGTGTGTGCAGATTGTAGAAGGCAATATATGGTCTAAAGCAAGGTTTTACATGTCAATTTTGACGTCATTCTGATAAATTTCTAAGTGCACACTTCGGAGGCATGTTGAGGTCATGCCATGGAAACACCCATTTTTAGACGATTTCGATGCCTTGGTAATAGCCCATTTTAAAGGCACATTGAGGACATGCCAAAGGCATACCGTTGCATGCCGACAAAAATGGCATCTCTTCATCCTTTTCTCTATCCTTTCCTCACCTTATCTCCTCTACTGTAACCCACCCCTTATTCTAGCACCAACAGGCCCTCTACCTTGAACCTTCGCCCCTCTCCTTTGTGTGACCTAACAGAGACCTGGCACCTCTCCTCCCTCTTTTTTGCAAAGAACAAACCACAGTGCCACCACTATTAAAGTAATTGAACCCACCACTTCGATCACTGCAACTGCAGGCAGTACCTACACCTACACCTACACCTACACGTAGGTGTAGAGCAGCAACCAGCAGGTAGTAACAAGCCTCGAAAGGGTCGTACCGATTGATATATCATCAAAATAGTTAATATGGCTGAAATTGTCATCATATTGGTGACACATGTATTTCAATACTCTTTCTGTGTCAATATTGTCCTCAACCCAAAATCCCCTATTTCGTCAACATGTCAATGACAACTTGAATTCACATGATTGCGTTAGAAAAACTTAATAAATACTTAAACATTAATTCTATAAAAACATATTTAAAATTCTATAAAAAATATTTAAACACCGAATCCTATGATTTAACAATCTAACTCTATAAAATATATAGATCAAGTAATCATAGAACTAGTTAACTTACCATAAACTCATGGATATGCAAATGTAATTATTGACATAGCACTCTAGTTATCTTTCCTTGTTGTTTTTGGACTGTTTTATTATTTATTTTGTCCTCTTGGACTTATGTTGCAATCTACCTAACACCCTTCTCTATATAAAGAGGTGTTGGATTTCTTTTGAGAAATGGGATGATTCATTTTCTCTGACTTGGTATTAGAACGGCCATCCTAGATCGGTGCTCTGGTATCTCATGCACACAAGCTTTTGTATCCCTCCACCAAAAACCCTAATAACCTCTCTTTGTCGAAACTTGCACCGGTGCATCACCAGCTGTCGTTGCCACTCCGATGAGGCATCGTCGGTCTAGGCAAGTTGTTGCCCTTCCTCTAGGGTCGCCGCCCTTCCTCTTGGCGAATCTGTAGCCACTACAAGGGTAGCGTCGCTCGTCTTAGGGCTACCATCGCCGACCCTCCTCTCTTTGGATCTGCAGGCACCATAAGGGTAGCGTTGCCCCTCTTAGGGCTACTGAGGCCCCTCTCCTTAGCGAGGCTGTTGCCCTAGGGGCTGCCTTTCCTCCTTCCAACAGGCAGAACTGCTCACTAGCAGGGTAGTACCGCCCCTATCGGTCTACCGCCTACCCTACAGGGGCATCGCTTGCCTGGTAGTCGCCAACCTTATTCTTGCTGTGACAACAGGGGTTGCTGTTGCTGTCATCCGCTGCGACTGCCGGTGGTGGTGACCCGTGGTTGCCATATTTTGCCGGCAAAGGGGGAGTAGCACTCCTTAAGAGCGGTGTTAGGGTTGTTCCCGTGCCTTAACATGCGCTAAACATTAGTTTAAAGGGTGCTTGTGACTCTTGGGATGTTATCTAAGATCTTTAGATCTTAGATTTCAAGATCAAGAGGTCACATTCTCTTTGATTTCAGAGTTTTCTAGATCTGAATATTGAAGATCACGTTTGTGGCATCTTGTGGCAATCCTAAGGCACGATGGCCCCTTCAAGCTCTTTTGAGGTGTCATCAGGTGTCGCTACGGGCATCATAAGTTACAAAACTCCCTTCTTTGTTCCTATCACCAACTTGAATGAGGCCAACTATGTCAAATGGCCTCAAACGTTTCTCATGACCGTAGAGGGACACGATAAGGAACACATCTTGATAGAGTTGGAGCCACAAGACAAGACATGGAAGAATGCCACATGGAAGAAAGATAATGTAATGGTTCGTGCTTCGATCATGAATTCTGTGGAGTCTCAGATTAGAGATGGGATCATGTACTATAGGACGACCAAGGAGATGTTGGATTCTCTGCGTGACACGTATTCTTACGAGAAGAATTCCAACAAGGTGTTTGAGATCCACCATGCCATTGGTGGTTTGAAGCAAGAGGGCTAGTCATTGTCCCAATACTATGCTACTTTGAAGGGGTTCCTAGAGAAGTATAATGCCTACCATCTCGTTTGCGCCTATGCCACTCAGAGGGCGCATAGGAAGGAGTATGCGGTTCTTTAGTTCCTGGATGGACTTGTACCGGATTATGTGGCTGCGAGGTCTCAGATCCTGACTTTGGTTGAGCTTCCATCACTTGAGGAAGCCTATAATCGGGTGAATAGGGTGGTTGTTAAACCACCCCTGTCAGATGTTGGACAAACTCCAGTCTAAATAGTTGTTGCACGTAGTGGACATGGAGCTCTATCTACTAGGGGAGAGGATGAGGTGGTCAGGGTACAACTGGTTGACCTCGCACCATTTGCTCGCACTATGGTAAGGTAGGCCATTCAGAGGCTTCTTGCTGGACGAAGCATGGTAGGCCTCCTATGCCAACCAAGCTATTTCTTCTGAGGAGGTGACGGTGTCACGTGCTAATTATGATGCCATTGTCCAGTGTCTTGCCCAGTTGATCCAGGAGACCATCGTTACTACTGATACTGCTGCATTGGCCTCCTCAGGTATAGCTCCTACTTATAGTTTTGGTAGTGGCATTTCTGACAGTGCCTTGTGATTAGTATATTTAGGTGCCTCCCAGTATCTTAATGGTGATCAGACACACTTTAGACAGGTTCAGACAGTTCCTTTTGGTAGATTTGTTCAAGTGGTAGACGGTAGATGGTGTAGAGTACATGGCAAAGGAGATGTGGCAGTGTCTCCTTCACTGACCTTGCTTAATATTCTTTATGTTCCTTATTTTCTAATTAGTCTTTTATCTGTTAGCAGAATTACAAAAGACTTACATTGCGTGCTATTTTTGATGAGTTGGGTTGTATTGTCTAGGACAAACTCATGAGGAAGATTGGTGGAGAACATGAGGAAGGTGTGTATCACCTGATCCAAACTTCGTTTGTTGCTATGTGTCAAGATGAGGTTGCTTTTGGTGCTGGTATAGCTCTTCAGCAGCATCGTCGCCTTGGACACCCATCACTGGACAGGCTATGATGCGTCATTTCTTATAAATCGCCTACCACTGAGATTTTGCGTGATGCATGCCAGCTGGGAAGGCATCAGAAAGTTAGTTTTCCTTTCAGTTCTTCTCAGAGTTCTGCAATGGTTTTTGATTTATTGCATATGGATGTATAGGGTCTTAGTAGGGTGTCAAACTTGGTCACAGATTCTATTTACTTGTGGTTGATGATTTTTTCAGGATGTCATGGTTATTTCTATTAAAAAATAAATCAGATGTTGGGTTTGTGATTGAAACACTTATATTACAAATAAAGACTCAATTTTCTATCATTGTGAAAGTTGTACGATCTGATAATACCCTAGAGTTTTGTACAGCTAAGTTAGCATTTATTTACAGCTCTCTTGGAATTATTCACTTGACTTCATGCTCGCATACCTCGCAGCAGAATGGAGCAGTTCAAAGAAAACACCGTTATGTATTAGATATGGCTAGAACATTACTGATACAGCATAATGTGCCACAAGTGTACTGGGGAGATGCAGTATTGACTACATGCTATTTGATTAATAGATTGCTTAGGAACAAGTTCCATGGCAGGTTCTCTATCCATAGAAGGAATTACTTATAGTATCACCTTGTGTTTTTGGCTGTGTAGTCTTTGTCCATCTTTTAGGACTTGGTAGAGATAAGTTAGCTCCAAGGGAGTGAAGTGTATCTTTCTAGGCTACAATAGCACCTAGAAAGCATTATGTGACTGCAGACGTCACTTTTCATGAGCCTATTCCCTACTTCTCTATAGATGGTCACCAGGTGCTGTTTAAAGGAGGCTTTGTTCCTATACCTATTCCACCAGTTACTTTGGAGCAGATTCCTGTCACAGATAGTGAGGATACAACTACTATAGACTTCTACGAGGCTGGAGATAGAGATTACTCAAGTATACAGGTTACTAGTCACATACAGACAACATGCATGGCTCCAAGAACATGCCCCCCCACCACCTCAGCCACCTATCTCCTCCCCTCAATAGGTATATGTTGATACTGACATGAGTTGTCCTAGTGGTGCTTGTGTAGGTTCCTTAGATGATTCTACTTTCTTGCTTGTGTAGCAAGCTACATCTCCTATTGATATTGAGCCCATAAAAGAGGATCTTGACCTTTCAATAGTTATTTGGAAGGCTCCTCGTAGGTGTGCCCATTATCATTCTGCAGTAGTGTCTACTGCAAATCTTAGGAGATCATTTGCGATGTTCACAGCTGCTCATTCGATGACAGATTCCTACATCTTATTAGCAAGCCATGTTGGATCCAAGACGATGTCAGGCCATGGAGGATGAGATTGTTGCTCTACGCTCCAGGAGGACGTGGGAACTTACTAATCTACCTCCTTATGCCAAAACAATGGGATGCTGTTGGGAAGGTTTGAAATGTCAATTTCGATATCGTGCCGATGAAATCCTAAGTGTGCATTTTGTGGGCATGTCGTGGAAATGCCAAGGTCATTCCGATGCATGCCAACAAAATTGACAGAAGTAGTTAAATCAATATCAATTTTAAGAAAATCAAATGCTGATTATGTAACAATAAGAGTCTTTCATCGTGATCATACCCAAGGTTTTAAATATCAATATCGATATCGTATCGATAAGTTAAAAAAGGGATATTGGGGCCCAAAATTGCTCAGAAAGGCCAAAAGTTGTGTTTTTCTCTACCCTTTCATGTTTTTTGTGCGTTGCAACTCTTGAGTTTCCCGCCCAAAAGTTAGCAGCGCAGCACATAGCAAGCTTATCGGCATCGGCATCTATATGGTTGGCATGTCGTTGATATAGTTTGCATGCCGGCAAAACTCTAGCATTTCGATATTATATCCATGTTGGCATGAAGAGATTCCCAAAATGGCCTTGCTGGTGGTATGCCATCGGCATTTAAATCACTGTCGTTGAGTCTTTGCTCTCAAGTACAACCCTGATTGCACTATCTCTCTTTATAAGGCGAGGTTGGTAGCAAAGAGATTCACCTAGGCATATGGGGTAGATTTCTTTTATATCTTCTCTCCTGTAGGCCGGCTTCCTACTGTTCACATGCTATTGTTTATTGCTGCTCACTATGATTGGCCTCTTCATTAGTTGAATGTGAAGAATGCTTTCTTGTATGGAGATCTTTAGGTGGAGGTCTACATGCAACAACCTCTCGGATTTGAGAGTTAGGGGGAGTGTGTATGTAGATTGAAAAAGGCCATCTATGGCCTGAAGCAGAGCCCGAGGGCTTGGTACTAGTGATTATCAGAGGTGGTACATACCATGGGACTTGTGAGATCTTCTGCTAACCATTCACTCTTTGTCAAGAAGAACTCAGGGAGAGTTGTGGGACTACTTGTCTATACTGATGATCTGATTCTTACTGGGGACGATATTGCTGGGATAGCAGAAGTGAAGTTGACTAAAGCCTTGGTGATGAAGGATCTGGATCAACTACGATATTTTTTTAGCATTGAGGTGGCACGCAACAAAGTGGGTATCGTACCTAGTTAGAGTAAGTATGCTCTTGATGTGTTGCAGGAGACAGGGATGATGGGATCTAAGTCTGCTAATATACCTATGAATTCCAAAGGGCACTTTTATGATGCAGACTCTTCACCTATAGGTAGCAGATTATATAAACTATTGGTTGGTAAGCTATTATATCTTACTATTACACGTCCTGATTTTTCTCTTGCAGTAGGAAAACTTAGTCAGTTCATGGACAAATGAACCAAGTAACATTGGGATGCTGCTATGCAGGTGCTTAGATACGTGAAGAAAATACTTGGTAGATGTATTCTATTCTAGAAGAGCACGTCTGAGTATTGTTGGCTATTTTGATGTTGACTATGCAGGTTGTATGGTACACAGAAAGTCAACAACTGGGTTCTACACCTATATGGTAGGTAATCTAGTAACCTGGAAAAGCAAGAAGCAGGAGGTGGTATCTAGGTCCAATGTAGAGTCAGAGTATCGTGCTATGTCATAGACAACTGTGGAGATGGTTTGGATTAGATCATTGTTAAAGGATCTTCATGTCCAGGTGGAGGGGCCAATGGAGATGAGGTGTGATAACCGTGTTGCTACTTTCATTGCAAACAAACCAGTGTTTTATGAATGTATGAAGCATGTTGAGGTTGATTGTCACTCATGGTTTAAAAATCGTGCCTTGAGACGCTTGAGGCATACACCTAGAGGGGAGGTGCCCAAAAAAAGCCTCAAGGCGGTAACCTTGGCCTTCAACAGTGAGGCATGCACCTCAATTATGCAAGGCGTAGATGAGGCGATTGAGGCGGTGAGGCGTTGATGAGTCTCTGCTTCAGTGTTTTGGGCTTTAGAAGTAATGTGACAAGCACATGACATCTATTCATGGTTTCAAATCAAGAAATGAGCAAAAAAAGCCCTAATGTCATTGTGAACTCCCCTCCGACCCTGTTTAACCATCCTTGACCCCTTGTTGGAGGCTTAGAGCCCTTGTAGCGGTGTCGGAGGGGGAGCATCGTCGGTGGTCGAGCAATGCTGCCATTGGTCGTGCATCGTCGCCTCAATCGCCCTAAGGTCATTTAGTTAGGGTTACATTTCTTATTTCATTGATTAATGTCACTTTGATTTCCTTCACTAAGTTCCTTTTTCACTTTGATTTCATTTATTGGTTTTATTTATTTGTTTGATTTAGACCATTTAGGTTACATTATAATACATCATTATATGTTTGTAGTTATATTTAGGTTCATTTCTTTGTAGGTTATTAATTTACCATGTTATATGATGTTAGGCAACTTGCATCATACATGTTGTGATAGAGAATATTATGAAAGCGTGTTATTAGCACTTAACAAGTATATATCATATCATTTTCCCATATTTTCTATGCAAATCGTGAGGCTTACGCCTTGACCGGCTCAAGGCTTACTCCTCCTTTTGATGATGGCAAATCGCTTTGGTATCGCCTCGCTTTTTTTAAAACCTTGCTGTCACTATATCAGAGACTTGATATAGCGTGGGATTATCTACACTACGTCAGTGACTTTTGAAGATCAGATTGTAGATATATTCACATAGCCACTTTTGAGATCCGCATTTGACAGGTGTTCCAAGCTGAGCGTTGTCAATACATATGCTCCAGCTTGAGGGGAGTGTTGACATAGCACTCTAGTTATCTTTTCTTACTGTTTTTGGACTGTTTTGTTATTTATTTTGTCTTCTTGGACTTATGTTGCAATCTTCCCAATGCCTTTCTCTATATAAAGAGGTATATGGTTTCTTTTGAAAAATGGGATGATTCATTTTCTCCGACTGAAATCATTAAAACCCATAACATGATTTAAATCTATTGATGGCAGCTTAAATCTAGTTTAGAGAATAGAAGCAAATACTATTTAACTTTGGAGAAACTAAATTACCTTAAAAATCTTATAAATAGAGAAAATACTTGTGAGAGTTCTTATCACTCCAACAAGTATGCGACAACAGTAATGGGTAAAATGGGTCACTGAGTTGCTTATGTCAACCTTAAAATGCGGTAATAACCTAAGAATTGTATCTAGTACCATCCATTTCGATGATATCAACATATTATTTTGATATTTGGAAAAATATCGATGACTATCTTGAATTTCTACATTACATGTATGTCGATATGGCCTCACATAAAAAAAAGGCCATTTAGTCAGCCTGCCATGGGCACGTCGTGGGCATTTAGAACACTCTTTTGAAGCAAAGCTTAAGAGCTTGGTTCCAGAAGGTCTCACAGGTGGAGTTTGTTGGGTTTCAACGATCGTCATCAGATCATTCCTTGCTTGTCAGGAAGATAGGGAAAGGAGTGATAGTGCTTTTGGTGTATGTTGATGACTTGATATTCACTGGAGATAATATGGTAGGCGTGGCTGAAATATGAGGACCTTGGCTGATCGGTTTGTTATGAAGAATCTAAGACTATTACGATATTTCCTTGGGATAGAAGTTGCTCGCAACAAGAGTGGCATTGTTCTATCTCAAAGGAAGTATGCCTTAGATGTCCTGAAGGAGATTGGTATGTTGGCTGCCAAACTAGCTAGTATCCCCATGGATCCGAAGGCACGGCTGTATGACAGGGAGGAAGAGACCGTAGATAGTAGGCAGCATAGGAAGCTTGTTGGGAAGCTGCTATACTTGACTATCAACGGGCTCGATATTTTGTTTGCTGTTGGGAAGTTGAGCTAGTTTGTGGGGAAGCCAACCAAGTAGCATTGGGATGTTGCTGTGATGGTACTCGGGTACTTGAAGAGAGTGCTAGGATAGGGACTTCTCTTCATCGGAGGAGCCTCTATGACAATGGTTCGACACTCCAATGTAGATTATGTTAGTAGTCATGATGATAGGAAGTCCACAACGGGCTTTTGCATATACGTTGCTGGGAATTTAGTGACTTGGAGATGCAAAAAACAGACTGCTGTTTCCATCTGAGTATAAAGCGATGGCTCAGACATTTGTAGGGTTGATGTGGGTGAAATACCTCTTGACAGACCTATATGTTCAGGTTGATGGACCTATGGAATTGCGGTGTGAAACCAGGCTGCCACATATATTGCTAATAACCTCATGTTCCATGAGCGCACCAAGCATGCAGAGGTGAATTGCCATTACACTCGGGATTTGATCTAGAAAGGTTTTCTTTTCACTACATAGGTGGCTTTAGATGATCAGACTGATGACATCTTCACCAAGCCTTTGACTTGCTCTTCCTTCAACATCTGCACTTTCAAGCTGAGCATGATTGACATTTATGCTCTAGTTTGGGGGGAGTTGTTGTGCCCCTTAGTCTTATTTTATCTTTTCTATTATTTCTTATTTCTTTATGGGTTTGTACTGCTATTTTTTGACCTCTTTGTATTGAGAGATAGGGCTTCTAGAATAAACAAGTTTCTTATTTCTTTCAACTGGATCAAATTCCAAGAGGTTGTCTAGGGAGAAGATCTTCGGAGAGGGATGGATTGGCAGCATAAAATAGGCAATTATGGCTCAAGGATGGTGATGCAAACACGCCTTTTTATACGGCAGTGAGTGGTAGGAGCAATCAGAGTGATAACTTGGGGGTTTGGGAGGAGCTAGACTCAGGAAGATAGGTGGGAAAGGCAATGAAATCACACTGACATGAATTTGCAGGGAGATAGTTGCCAACTAGGTGGGAATGGGTGTATGCGGACTTTCTTGTATTAAAATTCAAGTGATGACATTGGACGTGAATTTATCAGAGAGGTAATTGAGGAAGAGGCACCATTGGCCTTGCGGAGTTTGAAACTGAAAGGTTTTCCTAGTCTTGATAGCTGCAGGTTCTCCTTTTCAAAGAATTTATGGATGTCGTCAAGGAAGACTTTATGGTGATGATGTGTGAATTTGGGGTAGAAAGCCACGGCTTTGAGAAGCTTAACAAGTTCTACTTCCTTCTGCCAAAGAAATTGGGAGCTGAAATAACTGACGACTAGTGGCCCATTCCCCTCTAATGTTGTTTACCTTGTGTTTTACAATGTGTTTGCTAATAGATTGACGGTAGTCTTGCCTTCTCTCATTGGCCCTTTATACTTTGCCTTTATTTGGAGGTAATCGTTGTGGAAGTCATGATGGTAGATGAAATGGTGGATGCATGGCAGAGATTGTGGAAATATATATATTTCTTATGGAAGATGAATTTCTTGAAGGCATATAACTCTGTGACTTGGTCTTATTTGTGGCAATCTCTGAGAAGATGCTTTCCAGAGTTGTGGATTTCGTAGATGTAGCTGCATGTTACAATGATGCCATTGTTCATGTTGAATAGTTGGATGACGGGGGGACTAGATGTAGCTTCAGTAAGAGAAAATTTGGAAATAGTGTTTTAGGATGTAGAAATCTTTTTTTTTTTTGAAAAGCCAAAGGATGGTTATCTGAATGATAATCACCCAAAATCATTCCATTCTAAAAAATTGGTTTACATTAGAGATTACAAAATTAATCCCCAGAACACCACCTAGGAGGAAATCGAAGAAATAAAGTTCTCAACATAGGGTCTCTTTCCCCTGAAAAGCACCACACTCCTCTCCAGCCAAACACCTCATAAGATCGTCAAAACCTTAGTTGTATCCTTCTTGGATCTAAAGGTGATCCCTCTATCACAAGCATTTCCTATGCGGAACGACGGCCTGAAGGTAACCCCATCTCGATGGGTGATTCGTTGATCCCCATCCTTTGCCAAACTTGTATCACAAACGGACACTGGAAGAAGATGTGCTGGTCTTCATTGATTTTAGGAGGTAGAATTATCTTTTCTTATTTTGGTTATTTTTATTTTGTTTCTTTACAAAATTATAGATATATATTTTACGTAGTTAGAGATTGGTTAGATTTGCTTTGATTGTATGAGGATTATAATTAGGATTGGTCTTCTCTGTATAGAGGGATCACTTTCATATGTTTTTTCTAGAGATTTCATAATAAAAGTTACTTAGTTCCTTAAATCTCCACTTGGTGTGAAAGCGGGAATGACCCTAACGGAATACTACTACCACTGCCTTGAGAGAGGGGTGGGCAGTAGTCGTTGTGTGCATAGCCTCTCTTTCTCGCATGCAAGTTCGTGTGCACACTTGCCCTTGCTGCGTGCACAAGTGCACGCTATTGCTGCTTGCCTTGTGCACGCATATTGCACACCACCCTCTAGATGTGCTGCACACGATAATCTTTGGCCTATTGTGTACAATACTTGCCGAGGTTGTGCGTTTCTCTCTTTACTCTTACCTTTGAACCCATTACTCGCTGTGTTCATTGGATTTATGCACTTCGCCTGCGCTACCTACCTGTTTCACATGTGGAAATTATTTTGTGCACTCAAGGTTTTATGTGTGAAAGTCTTGTGCTCTACACTGAAGGTTTGCTTGCACCTTTGTTGGGGTTGTGCACATCCCTACTGATTTCTTGGTTGGTACTACACGTAGGTTTGTGTGGGTGAACGCCTCAAGGTATAAGACCCTTGTGTGCGTAATCCCTGCTACATGCATCTATGCGCTAGTTGTTGGTGCATGGTGTATGCTCCTGTGTGCAAGATTGCACATTTTTGCCCAACTACCTATCCTATTATCTACAAAGAGGATTTGGCATCTTTGTTATTGCCTGCTTGGGATCGTCTCGCACTTTTGCCTGCTTGCCTACTACTTGGGATCTAGGTTGCCTGATGATTGAAAATCAGATTTGTTTTTTTTTTTTGTTTTTTGTTTTTTTTTTCAATTGGAACTACTACTATTGCCATAAATCATGTGGCTAATACTACTGCTTGGGAATGTTTCCGATGTCTGGCTGCTACTACTACTACAACCATTATATGTGTGGTCGGTACATTGCTACGACCATTGTGTGACTGTTCTAGAAGTTGCAAAAGTAATGTTTCCGCAGCTTGTGTCTGGCTCGAAAGAAAGTTCTGAAGCCTCGAGTCATGTCATTGATGTAGAAGATGCCGATGACTGGTGGGGGATCTGAGTATGGCCTCTCATCTCCCACTCCCGACTACTTGCAAATTGCCTATTACGCTTGGGAATATTTCCATGTCTACTGTTACTACTATTGCTACAGCTTACTATTGTCTCAGACTACTGCTACCTCTGCTACAGCCATACCATTATCGTTCATGATTGCTACTTCTGCTACACTCTTCTATTGTTTGTTATTGCTGCTACTTCTACTATGGCTTGAGATCGTCTCTCAACTATTGCTGGTATTGCTTGGGATATTCTTCCATCTTTGCCTACTACCTGATGCTACTTGGGATTGTCGCTTATTGCCCAACTACTACTGCACTTTGTCTGCTGTTGTTGCTACCACTGCTACGGCCGCTCCTGCTCCTCTAGTCTACTATAGGCTCCTCCGGATGTCTACATTAGGGGGAGTTAACTTTTGTTTTTTGTAACAAGTTGGATGTTGTAGGCTCCAACTTGGGGAGATGTGTTAGAGAAAATTAGGAAATAATGTTTTAGGAAGTAGAATTATCTTTTTCTTATTTTGGTTCATTTATTTTTGTTTCTTTCCAAAATCATAGAGATATATTTTAGTAGTTAAAGATTGATTAGATTATATTTGATTGTATCAGGATTGCAATTAGGATTGGCCCTCTTCGTATAAGGGGATTGATTCCTTATGTTTTCTCTAGAGATTTCATAATAAAAGTTTTCTAGTTCCTTGAAATCTCCACAACCTAAAAGGTGAGTTAGGGAGGATTGCCCTTTGCTCCTCTTCTCTTTAATCTTGCAGCAGATGCTGTGGAGGAATGGCATTTAAAGCATGTGAAGGAGAGTTGCTCACGGGTTTCTCAATAGGGGGTAATATTGCTGTTGTGGTTCTTATATTGCATTATGCAGTGGGTAGAGAACTTTGTGACAGTGGTAAGGATATTTGGTGCCATTTCTAGTTTGGGAGTGAATCATGCCAAGTCCATTTTGTTCCTTTCAATATGAATGATGATGAGTTAACAGCTTGCTCTCAGGCATCGGCACAACCCCAGGAAGCTTACACTTCACTCACTTATCTTAGGCTGCTGCTAAAAGGAAAACAAACATCAGTTGGTGATTGGTTGCCGTTGATTGAGAGGCTGGAAAGAAGGCTCACTTGTTGGAGGGTAGACTGCTGTTTTGAGGGGGTCAATTACTTATGTTGAAGTCTGTTGTCTCTGCTATACCAATTTTTCATCTCTTTATTTTCAGGTTGTTGAGGATGGCAACTGAGAAGATCAAGAAAATTAGGAAAAGGTTTCTTTGAAGGGGATGGACTTGGTGGATCGTTTCTTCCACTTTGTTTCTTGGGATGAAGTATGTAAGCCTACTAAATTGGGAGGCCTTTGGGTCCTAACATTGGCAGACTTCAATGATGCATTGTTAACGAACTGGGTGGTCAAATTCATGGAAAATGGGAATTCTTGTGGTAGCATTTTTTGATTGCGGCATATGGATCAGGTTTGAGCTGGGTAGAATGGCAATGGTTCAACCTGGAGCTTTGGCTTTTTGGAGAGGTGTGGTTCCTGCCATGCGTCGGATCTTGCAATTCTTTGTTCCAGCTTTAGGGGATAATTAGGCATTCAGGTTCTGGGAGAATGATTGGACTGATTCTGGTACTTTGGCTGATCTGGTACTTAGAATGTATGCTTTGACAAGTGATAAGTTCATGCGTGTGGAGAACTTCTAGGGTACACCTGGGCAGAATGATGTTGGCACTTGGATGCTTGGGGTTGTCAGATATCTCTTTGAGGCAAGGATGACTAAATCTGTAAATGTTGCTTGATACGGTCATGATTTCTGACTGGGAGTGGGTCATTTTTGGTTAAGTAGGCCTATCATCTTCTCTTGAGCACTATAGGTGCAATCTAGTCCCATATGGCAGTGGGTGTTTGTTTGTTTTGAAAAATGAAGGTCCCTTTGAAAGCTTTTTTTTTTCTGAAAAGGAGGTCCCCTTGAAAGTAAAGATTTTCTTTTGGCTATTTAGGCGGAGGTTGGTTTGAAAAGTTGGGCAAAGGCATTGTGTGTAGGATGCGGAGATGGTGTGCAGCCTTTGCTAAAAGGGGGAAGAGGATGCCAATCACCTATTCTTTTCATGGAACTTTTCAAAGGTGTTTGGGAATACATAGCTATTCTAGGAACTGGGGTGGATTCTATGAAGGACTTCTGGATGGCTTTTAGAAGCGAGGTTCAGACTGATGGTTTGCTTGGATCAAGGCTAGTGTTGTTTTGTGGGTCATCCAGCCAGAGCACAATAATGTGATTTTTCAGGGAGAAAGAGCCTAGGTCGAAAATGTTGTGTGGGAAGTTTTAGACTTTGTTTACTTTCTGGTTTGAGAATCTGTAATTTAGTTTTTAAGTAATGACGCGGAGGACTACTGACCTCCAATGGTCATTCTTTTTTCCATTTCAAAAAAAAAAATCTTATTGAAGGGGTCTGCTTCTCCGTATGGAGCTGCCTCGTAGAAAAAAACTACATAGAAGTCCAACACATAAAACAAAATAAATATAGAGGACCCTAATAACTAAAGCTCTAACATTATCCATCGAGTTGGAACATACAAATCCATGAAGTTCAACTTGAAGAGGATAGCAGCTAGATGAGGATGGTGAAGAACTTTGGTGTAGGCATCCAATTGGTTGTTTGTAGTCAATTATGGGGTAGAAATCTGGCTTTTGGTGAGTTGCATCTGTTGGAGTTGGTGTGCATGTAGGAAAAAACAGCCCAATGTGGGACTGTTTCCACGTTGAAATCAGGGAGAGAATTCCCTGATGTTGCTGCTGCAAGGAGGCATGGATTTTGAGAGAGAGGGCCATCACACGTGAGGCCATCACACGTGAAGAGAGAGTAGAGAGGAGTCTTTGAAACTTGATACTTTTATTAATGGACTCAAACTAGAATAGTTGGGAAGGCTTTCTATTTATAGAGAAAACATTATCCCTAAATATAGTAACAAAAGATTTATCCTATTGAGAAAGATCTTATCTCCTAAAAGCAAATCCCAAACATATTCCTAAACACCACTTTACTAAAAAATAGGAAATGACCAAACTTGGTGCACCAAAATTGGTCCAACTAGACCCTTTGCCACTGGCCTGATGTGGCTTGAGATGCTACCACGTGACTTGCTGGTTGCCACATGGTAGTGCCACATGGGTTGCTCTAAATTCCAACACTCCCCGTCAAGTCAAAGGCCACGAGGTCGATGACTTGGTCTTTAACTTTTGAGGCTAGATGTTCCACCATTCATCTTCTTCGAGGACAAAGCTTTTGGTCTTCCCTTTGGACAAGTCGATGGAGAATCCTTCTGCGACCTTCGGAGTTGCTTCTGTGGCAACCTGAGTAGTTGTTGCAACGACCGCTGTGGACTTGTCTTCTCTCAGAGGAGCATGCAACTTCTCAAGATCTTCTTGGGTTAGGGAGTCCATGCGTGAGGTGCTAGTAGCCCCACGTAGTGGTCTCTTAGCCCCACGTGGTGGCTTTCCGAACTTCTCTCAACACTTGTCTTGCGGATGGTTGTTGCTTCGTAGTGCTGGCACTTTGGATAGACACGGAAAGACCTACGTCCTTGTCCTCATCCACACCCTGCACTTGCTTTTAGAATAGCAAGTGCAGAGCTCTCGCCTTTTGGTTTGTCTTCCTCCTCAAGAATCTCTATCTTGAGGAGACGACAGAAGATGGTCTCCATATCCATCTTCCCTTTTGAAACAACAATTTGATCACGTGTGACTCGATAATGGGAATTCAATCCTGATAGGAACTTGACAGATTACCACACTGCACATGTCTTCCCTTGCTTGTTGTAGCAAAGAGACTCGTAGATCTCCAACTCCTCGAATAATACCACCATCTTCGCATAGTATTTTGTCAAAGGAGAGATCTCTTTGACTGGCCGTCCATATGCGGGTGTAAAGTTCGGTGATGCAGGTGTTATTCAAGGTTCGGGTATAACTCTTCTCGAGGGCCGTCTAAATCTTGAACACACTCTTTTTGTAGAGCATATTCGAGGCTATGGATGGTTCCATCGAGTTCATGAGCCAGTTCATGACGACATAGTTCTTTTCGTACTTCTTGTCATCTTTGAAGTTGTTATGACCCGTTCCCGAATCCCTACAGGATACGAGACCGGATCGACTCGACTGATTCCAAGACTCAGTCGTCTAACGAGAAAGTAACCAAAAAGCAATAAAATAAACCACATTCACCGTGCAAGCAACTAACAGTAACAAAAGTAGAGCAATAAAGAAATAAACTACTACAGTACACACCGCCACAATAGTAGGAAAGTAAACGAGTACAGGAATATAATGTTCACAATGAAAGAGTACAGAAGTGTAATAAACTATTCACTACAACAGGAAACGGAGTATAACAGAAAGCTACAACTACTGGGCTCTACTGAGTCCAGCACCCTCTGTAGCCGTAGGCTCTGGCTGCTTAATACCTGGACCTGAAAGAGGTTCGAGTACAAAACGTCAGCGAATGCTGAGTAGAGTGGCAACCAACTAACTAAAACAGTAAATGTGGACAGGTAGCTGTTGTTTTTCAATTTTTTTCTTTCTTTAACTAATTATTCTTTCTGTCATCACTTGGTTTATTTATCAGGTCTCTTTCTTAATCTCGAATGTTTCTCGTGGGAACGATCTTGATTGTAGTCTTTTCCGAAGAGTAGAAGTAGCACGTGGTACTCTCCTGGCCGGGAGAGTCTCCTGTGGTGATCCTACACTCAGTCAACCACCCCAAGGTCACTGACAGACGTAATGGTAACTACGGCACGCACGATAAATGCACGGGTAGATACCTCGCACTGGCACGCGGTCAGTTGTTTCCGTTAACGGGTGTGCCCAAAGCACAGCATGGAACCAGTATAAGGCATAGTCCTCTCAGTAATAGGGGTCTAGCTCCTAAGAACCAAACAGGGGTCTCGCCCCTTCACAGTCCGCGCACCCTCACCTGACTACCCTGGTTTTCCCAGTGGGCCTAACAAGTCAGTGTAAGGCGGTTAGCTGAACCCCGGGTCCCGTGGGGTGGTTAGCTCTCTCCCTACACTAATAGCTCTCCCCGGTACTGTGTACGCGAGGGCCAAAAAGTCGGTACAAAGTGGCCAATCCTAACCTTGGATCCCAACCCTAGGGCGGCTAGCTCCGCTCTGCACTAAACATGGGGACAGTCGCTCTCCTTGGTACTTCGTACTCAAGGGCTGGCTCACTTCCCCGTTCACATTTCCAGTTCTATTCCATTTATTTCCAGGAGCTCTACTCCTAATTCCTCGTAGGGTTCATGCTCATGTTTCTCAGGCCAAGCCATACCAGGGTTCATCATTTCTATTTCCATTGTCAGGTTGTACACATGTAATTTGTAACTCTATTCCATATTCAATTTATTCACAGATAGCTTTGTTTCCAACATTCACCTTTCAAATTTCAATTTATATACATGCAGCTTATAGTATGTCATTTAACGTAAACATCAGGAATTCGTATGCAACAGTTTGATAGTACAAGTACCTTATGTTTCACAGGCAGCTGTTATTTATTTATTGACAATTGTTATCATTCTATTTACTTATTACAGACTGCAATTTATTCATTCAATACAGATATTCTGGTATTTCTAGTCCTAAGATTCATGCCATATCCTAGGTTCTAATCATTTATTCCACACAGGCAATTAGGTTGTAATTAAATTAAGGGGAAGCCACTCTACCAACAAACCTAGGAGTAGTGTGGGCTTGATCGACAGGTCCATGTGCCTCAGCAAACTCCAAATCCGCAACGGAGCGAGGTCCTATCACAAGGATCATTCACAAGAGACTACTTAGAACATGATAAAAAGTATTCCAACAAGTAGAGAAATTTATACAGGAAACAACGGTATCTTAATTGCGGAAATCGGACCTCAAACGGACATTAAACGGGTCAAAAACAGTAATTCTGATTCACATCAGACGTCTGGAACACCTTCCAGACATCTTAAAAGAGTCTAGAACCATACCTCAACTCCTGCGCCACTCCTTAGACGTCCAGGAACTCCACTGGACCGTCTGGACCCAGTTCTAAACGTCCGACCACCTCCCCAGACGTCTGGAAACGTTTCTCGTCGTCTAATGCCTCGCCTAGACGTTTGAACTGCGTGGGAGGGCGTGTCCCATACTTTCCCGAGGTGAATCCTACACACGTCAACGAAAATCTCCTCAATATAGCACGGAACAGTGCCTCGGCGGAATGACTTGCATGGCCGTATCCGCAAAGGTGTATGTCACAAAGCTTACCTCTCTGTCATCTGGAACCTCCTCCAGATGTCTACGTCGTCTGGACGTCGGTCCAGACATTTGATTCTGGGAAAATCCCAGAATCAGAAACTGCCTTCGCCTTGTGCCGTGTCGCGCCTGCTTGCCTGCTTCTCTGGCTGCAGCAGTGTCGGGGATGACCTCCCCGACGCACCTCTCCGCCTCGTGCACACGCCGACCGGTCGTGAGCTCTTAGGCGAGCTCCCACACGAGCTCGCGTGCTTGCTCTCCTCTCTTTCCCTCGCTGCTCCTCTCCTCCCACGTCGCTCACGCTTGCTGCTCGTTGCTCTCGCTGGAGGAAGGAGAAGGGTGGCTGGAAGTGGGATGAACGAGGGAGAGGAGGGGGGTTTAAATAAGGTGCTGGGTTAGGGTTTGTGTCGGCGAGAGGAGAGAGAAGGAGAAGAAAACGAGGTCGCGTACTGTCTGTGTGCAGCACGCGCGCAGATGCGAGGACGCACACGAAAATTTCGATTTCTAAACGTTTGGGAAGGTGTCTAGACGTCTGAACCAAGTTCCAGATGTCTTAAAGGGCTCAAACAACACGGGTCTTAACAGAAGTCTAGTGCCTTCTCAAGGAGAATGCTCAGTTTCTCCTGGCCTCCAACGAAAATCGTGAAGGCACGTGCCCACAATAGTTGAAAGCCCTACTAAGCTTGATGGTTTTCCCGGAGACAACTGCCTTACTTTCTTCGGGGCCTAGCGTGGCATCTCCGACCGTCGTGGTTGATTCCGCCATTTTCTTCTAGTCTCCTCCGCGTAAGGCGCTGGATTTGTCGAGGATGACTTCTTGGATGCGAGCACCACCACCTTGTGGTTTTGATGAAGCCCTTGCGTGGCTAAGAGGGTGCATGCACAAGAGAAAAATATTTCTCTATTTTGTGTGTATTCTCCTTCAATCCACACGCCAATCAAGCCTAGAACACCTACTCTGATACCATGTTGGAGTTGGTGCGCATGTAGAAAGCATGGAGGTGATTGGTGTGGGAAAAAATAGTCCAATGTGGGACTGTTTTTACATTGAAATCAATGAGAGAATTCCCTGAAGTTGCTGCAGGTTGGCGTGGATTTTGTGAGAGGGCCACCGCATGTGGAGAGGAGAGAAGTAGAGAGGAGAGGAGTCTTTGGAACTTGATACTTTTCTTAATGGGCTCAAACTAGAATAGTTTGGAAGGCTCTCTATTTATAGAGAGAACATATCCTTAAAAATATTAACAAAAGATTTTATCGTATTGACAAAAATCTTATCTCTTTAAGAAAGATCTTATCTCCTAAAAACAAGTCCTAAATATATTCCTAAAGTTCACTTTACTAAAAAATAGGAAATGACCAAATTTAGTGCACCAAAATTGGTTCAATTGGACCCTTTGCCGCCAGCCTGTTGTGGCTTCAGATGCTGTCACGTGGCAAATGCCATGTGGCCTGCTGGTTGCCTGCCACGTGGTAGTGTCACGTGGCTTGCTCTAAATATCAACAACATTCATAATAAAATGATAGTTGACCTCTACGTACTTCCCACACTAATGAAAGGTGAGGTGAGTTTGCAAGAAAGATAGCAGCCTTTATCATAAAACATAGGAATGTGCCTCGTCACTTGTACTTCGAAATTTGGAGTAAAGATCCCACCCAAAGAAGCCCATCAACAATATGGGCCATGGACACACATGACCAAGGAGTTGCACAATGCTTATTGCTTCCCTTTATAACTACGACTCCTTAAATAGAACCCAACCTTAGGTCTCCTATCTTCATGGGAAATCATATTCTGCTTCTTCCTTCTCTCGGTAACTAGGATTCCTCAAATAAAACTTAATAGTAGATCTCTTATCTTCATGAAGTGTAGCATAATTTGCATTTAAAAAAACATGAAATTGAAAACCAACTCCATTCCTTGGAAATAACCTATAGTACGTTGGGATTCGACATGGAACTTCCCTCTTTGTGCATCTCTCTCTCTCTCTATATATATATATAGATAGGATAAGTCCTCTAAAAAAACCATCGTGTATCCGTTGGATGAGGTTTTCTGCTGATAAAAACCACTGCACATGTTAAAAGGTGATTTAGAAAATCACTATTTGTCTATGGAATGCACTCAATCATTATGTTATTTTTAGAAAATATCAATGCATATAAATGTCGAGTTGTATTACGACTCTATTCATAAATCATATTTGGAATATAATTAATTAAATATCACATTATTATTAGAAAGTAATTGTATCACATTAATGCAATCGTATTACAACTCTTCTTAATCAGAATGAATGTGTTATAAGATATTGTATGTACTACGATTCAAGTTCACTTGTAATACAAATTCTTATATTTCCATTATAATAAATAGTTTTGATATAAGTTCATCGTGTATATATAAGCTTGTTTTTGCTTGTAATAGAAGTTTTTACACTTTTTTTTATAGTAAATATTTTGTAATACAAGTTCATCTTGTGTTATAGGTCGATTTTTCACTTGTATTTCTTTTTTGTAATACACGTTTGCAACTATCTTTGAATTTAATCATCTTGTAATACATTATGTTGGTTGTAATACATCATTTACAACATGCTTATTTTTTCATTATAAAAATCAGTTTAATTGTTACAATACTCATGCACAATTGTTACGACTACATTTTCTTGATATTACAACGCATGTTTTTCTTTGTTACAATCCTTTTATGTTTCTAACTCGTTTGTTACGTTGTTTTTAAGATTCCATTAGTGCGATTTGTGCGTTCTTTCTTGTTTATTTTCATATAATTTTTTTTCTTATTAATGATGTTTGTATTACGAAATCTCTTATCATACAAGTAATTAATTCATTATCTATTTATAAAATGTTGATTTATTGAGATAACATTGCGTCATTTTTTGAGGAAGTTTTTTTTTTTTTTAATTTTGTTTATTTAAGTTGTATTGTTTTGACAACTTTATTTACGGTGTAATGTAAAATCACTTTCGTTAATATAGGTGGTAGTTATGATCGTAGGATCTTCATCCAATGGATGACACGTACTCATTTGATTATTTTTAGCTGCTGCGTTCAATGGATAAGGCCCATATATATATATATGTATATATATATATATATATATATATTGAAAAGCCCAATGTGCTTGTCTTGTGCTTATCCATGAACTACTTCAACCTATTGAAAAGGAAATATCGGATATAGTCATTGTTAGGGATAGAAATTTCCTAATGGAGGCTTGACAATATGTTGGATAATGAAAAGGTACTTTATGCATGATTAAGATTCATTTTTGTCTTTGGGCAATAGATATGGAGGTAGTTGCATCAATATAATTCTCGCCAAATGAATTAGATCCAACTCATATTTCCTCGAGATTGAATAGCAACATTGTTAGCATATGATCACTTATCTCATGAGTTCATCCTTTTTTTTCCATAAAGAAAAGGAACAACATTGTTGTTTACGAGATCTTAGTACCAAGAAAACTGAAGAAATTTATTGGTATCTCCTACTTGTAAGGACATTATTTAAGAAATCAGATTGGGCATTGAACTGGGAAAGCTTTGGTTTAGGTTTGATATGGTTTGACCATTGGTTCAAATTGGTCAGACTAGTGATGACATCCATATGCTGTCATCATTCATATAGACCACGGAAAACTAGATTGCTTGTTTTATGCAGTTGGATTGGCTAGATTAGATTTTTGACACCAAATAAAAGTGAATTTTGTAATATGTAATGCATATAGAACCTTTATAGATCATATATTTAGTTAATGTAAATTGTAATAAGTCAATATGCAAGTAGCATAATTAATATATAAGCATAAATAGTGATATAAAACATTTAAAGCAACTCTACAATAAAAATATTCAATCTTAAAGTTTGAGTTTCATTAAAAAATGCTCTAATAACATGTTGGAGAAGAGGAATGTATGATTTTTTTTTGTACAATATACATATGGCTTGAGTATAACTCTCAAAATGGCTCGACCAAACGATTTGGTTCAATAAAATCAAATCAGTTCAAGATGTTTAAAGATTATTTTCAAACTTTTTCTAGGAAAAAGCAGTGTGGGTTGTGGCATTTGGCCTCTTTGAAAACGGAACAAATTGGTGAGGTTGTGAAACAGGCCCTTGTTAAAGATGTTAATGAGGAGGAAATTCTTACTGCAACGTGTGGTATGAAGGCGGAAGGGGCCCCCGGTCTAGATGGATTGCAGATTATTTTCTACAAGAAGTTGTGGGATGTGGTTAGTGCAAATGTTGCTATGGTTAAGGTCTTCTCAAGAAATGAAAGATTTGAGAGGTTGAACAAGTTTTCTTTGTTTTTACTCTCAAAGAAAGACAATCTGGAACAGTTAGAGGATTTTAGAGCTATCGCTTTATTAAATAGCATCTATTTTTTAGTTGCTAAAATCATGGCTAATCGGTTACGGTCTTCTCTCCCTGATATTATTTCTCCTGTCCAAACAACTTTTATTAAAGGGAGATCCCTTCAGGATTCTTATGTCTTGATTGAAGAGTTTCTAACTTCTGGAAAAGAAGGGGTTGTGCTTTGTTTCTTTGGAAAGTGGACTTTGCAAAGGCTTATGACTCAATAGCCTGGAGGTATTTATGGGATATTCTTAAAAGAAGGGGTTTTCCACACCTAGATTTCTTTGATGAAGAGGTGTGTTACGTCTTTTTCGATGTTGATTAATGGAAAGGCTAATGGACATTGAATGCAGCCACAAAGAGGAGTGTGTCAGGGTTGTCCATTAGCGTTGATGTTTTTTAATATTGCAATGGATACTCTTGTGGCCATGGCTTTTAGAGCTTGCAATGTTGGTCTTTTTAAAGGCTTCTCGCTTTCTGGTGACGGGAAGATTTTAACTCTCATTCTTCAGTATGTGAATGATACACTTTTTTTATTGAAGGAGGTGGGAGGGAAGCAAGGCATGTGTCTTCTTTGGTGAGGATATTTTCAGAAATTTCAGGACTCAAAATAAATAATCACAAATTTAATTTTGTTCCTTTTAACATGGGGTCTGTGGAGGACGGTAATGTGGCTTTGGAATTGGATACAATGGTGGCGAGGTTACCAATCACTTATCTTGGCCTTCCTTTAAGAGGAAGAAAATTGATTTCTTCGGATTGGAGTTTGATTGAGAAATTTTCAAATAGACTTTCTTCTTGGAGTGGTAGACTCCTTTGGAGAGGTGGTCGGTTGGTATTGCTTAAATCAGTGCTCAACTCAATTCCGATGTTCTTCTTGTTGGTCTTTTCACCTACAAAAAAGATTTCAAAACAGATTGATATGATCCGGATGATGTTTTTCTAGAAGGGGCTTGAGTCTGAGGGAAGATTTACTCAACTTGTAAAATGAAGTGAAATATGTAAATCAAAGAATGAAGGTTTGAGTGTACGTAATTTATCTCATTTTAATAAGGCTTTATTATTGAAATGGGTGGTTAGATTTCTGTCAAATGATAATTCTTTGGTAAATTTTGTTCTGAGGGATTCGTATGCTGATTGTATGAAGATGATGCATGGGGCTGCAGTTGTTTCCAAAGGTTTCCCTGCTTTTTGGGACTCCATTAGACCTCTTTTCCCAGAATTTGCAAATGACTTTATCCCATCTCTGGGAATTAGTGGTACTTTCAGGTTTTGGTGCGATGATTGGTCAGATTTTGGATCCTTTTCTGAGGTTTTTCAGAGGTTATTTCAGCATGTGAACTATAAAGAAGCCAATGTAAGAGATTTATGGGATGGAGTTCATAGTTGTTGGGACATTGAGCTATTGACAAGACTTTTAGAGGCAACTTTTAGTGATTTTCAGTGGTTACTACAAAATATTCATGAACTTTTTCCTACAGCTACAGAGCCCGATGGTTACAATTGGAAGCATGGTATATTTTTGGTTGGTCGTGCTTGTAAAATATTGTTTAATGGTGGCATCATTGGTAATCGGGTTGATGGAGATTCAAGATTGATTATAAAATGTAAGTTTCTTCTCAAAGTCAGATTATTCTTTTTGGTTCCTTAGAAGAAAGAGTATTGTAACTCGTATGTGTAGGTCTTGATGGGCTCTGTATGAGAATGCTAAATGCCCCCTTTGTTAGAATGAGGATGAAGATGTGCAGCATTTGTTCTTCGATTGCGTTTCCGCCAGAAATGGTTGGTTGGATTTTGCTCTAAACATAGTGGATAAGACAGGTTTTCAGAGATTTTGGCCAAGCTTCAGGGATGTTCTTCTTGACATGGTGGGTTGGTGTCAGGGTATCGCTATTATCTGGTGCACATGGCTTCAAAGGAATGGTACTGTGTTCCGTAATGAGAGGTGTTGGGTGGAGAATGTGATTAGAGAGACGAGTGTTATTTCTGATTTTTGGCTGTAGAAATTGTAAGTCCGTTCCTTTTCTCACTTTTTAATATAATTTACAGATGATTACCAAACTCAGGTAATCTTCTACTTTTTTCTTCAAAAAAAAAATCAAATCGATTCAATTGATGTGACCATCAAATCTATCTAGCCCACATTGGCATTTCTAAATTGTAATAAGCCAATATGCAAGTAGCATAATCAACATATAAGCATAAATAATGATATAGAACACTTAAAGCAACTCTAAAAAAAAAATCAATCCTAAACCTTGAGTTTCATTGAAAAATGGTCTAATAACAAGCTGGAGAAGAGGAATGTATGGTTTTTTTCTTGTATAATATATATGGCTTGAGTAAAACTCTCACAATGGTTTGACCACAACGATTTGGTTCAATAAAACCAAATCAGTTCAACTGGTGTGGCCATTAAATCTATCTAGCCTACATTGGCATTTCTTCTAAACCAATGAACTGTTCCAACAAACTGGTGTAAGGTTGGTTCTTGGTTCAATTCATCAGACCAACTAGATTGATCTAGTTTTTTAAACAATTGTAAAAGAAAGGTGTTAGTATATATTTTCTATTTTCTATTTTTCCGTTATATAGGTGTTGGGTTTGGTTTGTTCCTCGGTGGCTTTTATGTACTTTCACTCTTTCGGTCTCTTTATATAAGAGAGCCTTAGGATTTCTAATCGAATTTGAATCATTTAATCCAATTTGGTATTAAAGCACTGGTCTTAGACCGTGGTTATGGGTATCCCACCCCTTACGGCCTCCTAAACCTTAACCGCTAAACCCTAATCGCTTCTCTCTTCCTCGTGAGCGGCAACAATACTCGATGGAGCTTCGGCGACGTGCTGTAGCATGCACAGCGGTGCTATGACGGCGTGGAGGGGGCTGCTGCATCGTTAGTGGTAGTCGCGGCAGCGATGCGGCGAGCCTGGAGGTTGATCTAGCCTCCGGCGGTGGTGCAGTAGCAACTAGTATGCTGGTTGGGCCTGCGACGCGGTGCTGCAAGCGGTGCTAACCTCCAGCAGCCGCGCGGCACCACCAAGATCGCGTAGCAAGGCCTGGCGGTGCTGATCCACTTGCTGCGGTGAGCGGTAGTGCTGCGCAACAGCAGCGGTGACCTGTCCAGCGGTGACGACGGTCTGCATGGGCGGTGTTCCTCGTGGGGAGCAACAGGCTGATCGTGCTCCTGACCGTGCAGGGGGGCTGCGTAAGGCTAAGCAGTCTTGGTTTGGGTTGCAGGCGGTGGCTGTGAGGGGAGTGTAGCCCTACACTAGGGATTGTGCTCCTCGAGGTCACAAGGAGAGGTAGTCTAGGTCTCTTTGGGGTCACCTTGGGTGTTTTCCTTGCACCCAGGTAAGGACAACATTTGTCCAAGGAGGCCTCTTGTCAAAGATGCAGTTCTAAATGTGGATTTCTTTATTAATGCGTTCATTTCATTGGATGTGATTGATAGATGCCTTTGGATCAGTTCGTTACATTGATTGATCAGGAGTTGTTTAGCTCCCTTTGGACATGTTAAACTCATCGGGAATTGTTGACTTCGTGATGGAGGCTGCTATGGAAGCAGGACAAGTCAGTCTTAACAGAGACTGTCGTGTCAGACAATGTCGTCTGAATAGAAGAAGATGCCTTTCTATACGAGGTAGGAGGCACTGTTGTCGACAGGACAGCAGGTAGTGGGCCACTGGTATGTTTCCTGGCAAGATAGGTTATGTTCAGACTGTCATTGAGGCTACAAAGTTGGCTGATGGGATTGTTAGGAAAGAGGATGTGGCTGTTGTGTCTACCACTTTAGATACTGCAGCGCTTGCCTCTTCTGCAGATGGTGGATGGCTAATTGATTCTGGGGCATCCAGGCATCTTAGAGGAGATCAGGAGTGCCTCCGCATGGTGCGTGATGTTCCTCCTGGCAGGACTGTTCAGGTGGCTAATGGACATCTTTCTCAGGTTTAGGGCGAGGGGGAGGTTACTATATCCCCTACCTTGAAATTACCCAATGTTCTATTTGTTCCTGATTTTCCGATCCATTTGTTGTCAGTTAGCATGATTACAAAAAAGTACAACTGCAGAGCAATCTTTGATGATGTAGGGTGTATTTTCTAGGACAAATTTATAGGGACTATTGGTGGTGGACACAAGGAAGGTGTATACCGCTTTGCTCAGTCTCTATTGACAGTTGTTGGGTAGGCATATGTGGCATACAAGGCAGGAAAAACACTTCAGTGGCATTGTCAGCTGGGACATCCCTCTCTAGATCGACTGAAATGGGTTATTCCTTATCTATCACTTGCTACTGTTCTTCTTTGTGACGCTTGCCAACTTGGTAAGTATCATCGTTCTAGCTATTCTCCTAGTACTACGGTTGTGTCATCTGCATGTTTTGACTTACTCCACATGGACATATGGGTCCCGAGTAGTACTTCAGACAGGCAGGGATTTCGCTTCTACTTGGTGGTCATTGATGATTTTTTCAGACTATCATGGACCTTTTTGCTTCGTAGTAAGTCAGATGCAGGAAATATGATTAAGATGTTAATTAATCAGGTCAAGACTTAATTTTCTACAGCTGTAAAGATTGTTAAAGCCGAGAATGCAGTTGAGTTTTGCACTAGGAGATTGGCCCAGTTTTACTGCTCCCTAGGCATTGTACATTAGACCTCCTGCCCCCATATGTCTCAGCAGAATGGTGTGGCAGAAAGGAAACACAGACATCTCTTAGACGTAGCCCGGACATTGTTGGTACATCACAATGTTCCATCTTCCTACTAGGGAGGTGCCATTTCAACTGCTTGCTGCGTAATCAACATGATGCCTAGTTCGATTCTTCATGAGTAGATTCCGTATCAGATACTGTATTTAGATAGAGATTTGTTTATTGTGCCTCCTAGTGTTTTCGGCTGTATTTCATATGTTCACATTCTTGGTCCTTGCAGGGATAAGCTTGCTCCCCGTGCGATCAAGTGTATATTTTTGGGTTACAGTGCCACTCAGAAAGCTTACAAATGTTATGATCTCATTGGTAGGTGACACTATGTTAGCATGGATGTCATGTTTCATGAGGTGTCTTATTTTTTTAGGAGGGGCCATCGGATGTCTACTTTAGATGCACCTGCCCCGATGCCCTTTCCCCCTGTTCAGTTTGATGATATTTCTATTTTGACTCCCCCGCTTCCCGCTTCAGATTCTAGGGAGTCCGTGGATGATTTTGAGAAGCTATATGGTCTGATGCGCATGTACAGTAGACCTTACTTGACTCTGTAGAGGCTATTTCCATCTACGCCATCAGAATCTCTTACACAGGTGCATGTTGACTCCACTGAGCTGCCTGTTGACGATGGTCCGATAAGTCACTCTATGGTGTCTGATGCTACTGAGGATCTTCCTATTGTTATAAGGAAGGTTCCACGCTTTTGTGCTCGCTATCGCATTGCAGGTGATCTTTCCAGTGCCCATCTTGGGAAGTCATTTGTCCAGTTTACTTTTACCTTGTCAGCTATAGGGATCCCCACTATTTACCAGCAAGCCATCCTTCATCCAAAATGGCGGGTTGCTAGGGAGGACAAGATGGCTGCACTTCGGGGCCGCGAGACCTGGGAGCTCACTACACTCCTTGACGGAGCTATTGTTGGCTGTAAATGGTTTTTTACAGTGAAATTCAATCCAGATGGGGGCATTGCCAGGTACAAGGCATGCCTAGGGGCAAAGGGGTTCACCCAGGCTTACGTGGTAGATTTTTTTGACACTTTTGCACCAGTTGCTAGACTTCCTACTGTACGGGAGCTGGTCGTAGTGGCGGTTCAGTTAGATTGGCCTTTATATCAGCTGGATGTGAAGAATGCCTTCCTCTATGGGGATCTCCAAAAGGATGTTTATATGCAGCAACCGCCTGGTTTTGAGGCTTAGGGGGAGTCTGTATGCCGACTACAGAAGGCCATTATGGCCTTAAGCAGGTCTTGGAGCCTGGTTCCAGAGACTATCACAAGTTGTAGAGGTAGTTGGGTTTAGGAGATCGACAACCGACTTTTCCCTTTTTATCAGGAGGACTGGATGAGGTACGGAGGTACTTGTTATGTTGACTTGATTGTCACAGGAGATGATCAGTAGGGTGTTGCTGAGATTAAACGCATCCTAGCAGAGTAGTTTGTCATGATGGACTTAGGAGTTCTACGGTACTTTCCCAGTATTGAGGCTACTCGCAGCAAAAAGGGTGTGGTCTTATCCTGGAGGAAATATGCTTTGGACATCTTGTAGGAGATTGGCATGCTTGGGGCTAAGGAGGCCAATATTTTTATGGACCTCAAGATGCACTATATGAGGAGAATGCATAGTTGGTGGAGAACAGGTAGTACAAAACAGCTTGTGGGCAAGCTGCTATATCTCACTATTACGAGGCCAGACATCTTCTTTGCAGTAGGGAAACTAAGTTCATGGCCAAGCCAACATGCCAGCACTGGGATGCAACATTGATGGTGCTCAGATATATCAAGAAGGCTCCTGGGAAGGGTCTTCTCTTTTGCAAGGGGTCTTCCATGACCTTGGTTGGATACTCTGATGCGGTCTATGCCGGATGTCATGTGGATCGTAAATCCACTATTGGGTTCTGCACCTTTCTAACAAGGAGTTTGATTACATGGAGTAAGAAGTAGAGCACAGTTGCTAGACTTAGTGCCGAGTCTTAGTATGGGGCCATGGCTTAGACCATTGCAGAGATGATGTGGATCAGATCCTTGCTTACTGACTTGCAGATATAGCTTTCTAGCCCGATGGAGATGAGATGTGATAGCCACCTTTATTGTCAACAACCCAGCATTTCATGAGAGGACGAAGAATGTTGAGGTTGACTGTCACTACACTAGAGACATTATTCAGAAATGGTTACTTTATACCATGCTAGTCACATCAGAGGAGTAGATTGCTGACATCTTTACTAAGCCTTTTGCCAGATCTCTACTTAATTCGTATGTATCCAAGCTGAGCATGATAGATATCTATGCTCCATCTTGAGGGAGAACGTTAGCACATATTTTCTATTTTCTATTTTTTCATTGTTATATGGCTGTTGGGTTTGGTCTGCTCCTTAGGGACTTTTATGTACTTTCATCCTTTCGGTCTCTCTTTATATAAGAGAGCCTTCTGATTTCTAATTGAATTTAAATAATTTCATTCAATTAAAAGCATCAACGTATACAATAAGAATCGCACTCCAAAATCTCTATGCATAACAAAAATTGGAGGATCAGTAGAAAACCTATAACACCCATAATTTTCAATAGCAATGCTAAGTTTTTCAAACCATGCATGTGAATTTTGCTTAAGACTATGATTATCCTTTTGTGATTCGCATACCTTCTATCTTCCTCTTTGGCAATAAACATTGCAGGTTGAGGGAGATTGAAGAAAAGCATTCTTAATATTGAGCTAATCAAGAAGTGGAGATCCCTCACCAACATTAGCATAGGAAGTCGCTACAACCTCATTAGCATAGGAAGTTTATTGTGCCTTGGGATGAGGTAAAATTTAGATTGATGTGGAGATGGTATCTCGACTTACGAAAGATCAAAGAAGATGGATAGGAGATCTGAATCATGGGTGATTGACTTGGGAGCATTGATCAACCTCACTGGGAATGCTGGGAAGTTGAAGAACCCCTCCATACCATGCGGAATTCAAGAGGCTCGAGTTGCTAATAGGGCAACCTTTCTGATTACCATGGTTAGAGAAGCCTAGGTTTCCCCTGTTATGAGGATTGGAGTACATTGCGCCGTCGAGTTTCCCTTGAGTTTGCTATCAGTCAAAAATATATGTAAAGATCTCCAGTGTAGAGTCATATTTGATAACAAATATTGCTACTTTTAGGATAAATACACCAATGAGATCATTAGTGGTGGGATCGAGAGATGAGCTTTACTATTTGGACACACTTAGCTTATTTGCTGGGGCGATTTCTATTGCTAGTGATCCATGGTTTTGTCATAAGCGGCTTAGGCATCCTTTAGTTGGAAAGATGTGTTAGATGTATCCTGAGTTATCGGACTCATTGGCTCTGGACTGTGAGAATTGTCAGTTGGGGAAGCATTATCGGAGCACTTTTCCATAACTTGATGGGGTGAGCATGATCCCTTTTGCCCTTGTCCATTGTGATGTGTGGCAGCTCGCTAGAGTCTCTAGTACTAAAGGACATAGGTACTATGTTGGTAGGGCACTTATTAGAGTTATTGGAGTCATTTGTCATGTTTCTTTTCCTGTTGAACTCATGATGTAATTTTCCTAACACCTTTGCCTATATAAAGAGGTGTACGGTTTCATTTGAAAATAAGACAGGTCATTTTCTCTGACTTGGTATCAGAGTGGCGATCCTAGATCGCCGGTCTGGAATCCTACCTCCCATGAGCCTCCGTACCCCTCCACCAAAACCCTAACTCCCGTTTCACACCAACGGGAGTTGTCGCTGGCCAGCCTTCAGTCGTCGTCGGCCCTAAGAGGCTGTTGCAGCGGTCGCAGCAGCTGCTGGTGTTGATCGCGGGTGCTGCTGCTCCTCGAGCGCCCTAGCAAGGCATGTGCTCCTTGTCCTCGAGCTGCGGATCGCCTTCCTCGAGCGCTAGCGTCACCAGCAAGCCTTAGCGGACCTGCCTCAAGCCCTGCAAGGCACCGCCGCCCCTCTGTGAGTTCTGCAACGTCACCTTGAGGCTCTGTACTGCTGCTTCTCATGTTGAGGTCCTGTCTGCGCTGCTGCTTCTCTCGCTGAGGCCCTGTCTGGAGGTTGCGGTGCCGCCCTGAGGTCGTAGCGCTGCCAGGAGGTTGATCCAGCACCTCGAAGCATCGTCCTGGCACCTCTCCTAACCTCGGGACATTGCCTCTCGTCGCTGCAGTGCCACCTCTGACCATGGTAGCATCGCTACCTCCGTTGCCCATCACTTACAGGTCGCGGTGGTGGCTCTTGGGGTCGATTAAGCCCTGCCCAAGCACTGATAGGACACGTCTTAATGTCCTAACATGCGCTAAAACCTGATCTATAGGATCTCTGTGATTCTTGAGATGTTTTCTAGGGTTTCTTTACCTTAGATCTCATATTCAAGAGATTTCTTTTCTCTGATTGTGAAGTCATCAGATCTGAATATTGATTTTAGATCACACTTGTGGCATCTTGTGGTAGTCCTAAGGCACGATGGCCTCCTCAGACTCTTCGGAAGTATCATCTGTTACCGTTATGGACAACAGAGGTTATAAATCTCCTTTCTTTGTTCTTATCACCAAGTTGAACGAGGCCAATTATGCTAGATGGTCTTAGATGTTCCTTATGACCGTTAAGGGGCATGATAAGGAACATCTACTGTTGGAGATAGAGCCACAAGATAAAAAAGGGAAGAATGCCATGTGGAAGAAAGATAATTTCATGGTTCATGCATGGATCATGAATTCCGTTGAGACTCAGATCGGTGATGGGATCATGTACTATAAGATTGCCAAGGAGATGTGGGATTCTCTACGCGATACATATTCTCATGAAAAGAATTCCAGCAGAGTATTTGAGATTCACCATGCCCTTTGTCGTCTCAAACAGGAAGGTCAGCCTTTGTCGCAATACTATGCCACCCTAAAGGGGCTTCTTGAGAAATATAATGCCTGCCGACCTATTTGCATGTGTGCCACTCAGAGGGCACATTGGAAGGAGTATTCTTCAGTTTCTTGATGGACTTGGGCTTGATTATGAGGCTGCTAGATCCCAGATCCTTGCTCTGGCTGAGCTTCCATCTCTGGAGGAGGTTTATAGCCGCATGAGCAGAGTGGTTGTTAGGCAACCCATGTTAGAAAGTGGACAAACCCCTGTATTTGTTGTTGCTGCACGAGGACGTGTTGCTCCATCCACTAGGGGGAGAGGCCGTGGTGGTCGAGGTACAAGTAGCAGACCTCGCACCATTTGCTTGCATTATGGAAAGATTGGTCATACAGAGGCCTCTTGCTGGACAAAGCATGGTCGACCTCCCATGGCCAACCAGGCTGTGGCATTGGAGGAGGGAAGCGACATGGTGTCTCGTGCAAACTATGATGCTGTGATCCAGCATCTCTCTCAGCTGATCCAGGAGACTACTACTACTACTGCAGATACTACTTAGTCACTTCAGGTATGACTTCCGCTTACACGTCTGGTAACACTAATAGTACATTGTGGTTGGTGGATTCTGGCGCGTCTCAACATCTCAGTGGGGATGAGACGTATTTTGGACAGGTTCATAATGTTCCCTCAGGGAGATCTGTGTAGGTAGCAGATAGCAGGTAGTGTAGGGTTCATGGCAAATGAGATGTTACGGTGACTCCTACTTTGACATTACCTGATGCTCTTTATGTTCCAGAATTTCCTATTAGTCTTTTGTCTGTCAATAGAATTACAAAAGACTTGCACTGGCATGCAATATTTGATGAGCTAGGTTGTATTTTTCAGGATAAACTCAGAGAAGACGATTGGTGGCGGACATGAGGAAGTGGGTGTGTATCGCCTGGTCTAGAATCCAGTTGCCGCTACGTGTCAAGGCGAGGTTGCATTTAATGCTGTTACAGCTCTTCAGTGGCTCCGACGTCTTGGACACCCATCATTGGACAGGTT
The DNA here is from genome assembly GCA_037157565.1 of Thalassia testudinum. Lineage (NCBI taxonomy): Eukaryota > Viridiplantae > Streptophyta > Magnoliopsida > Alismatales > Hydrocharitaceae > Thalassia > Thalassia testudinum. The sequence goes on from JAZHRO010000080.1 coordinate 6,650,798, forward strand.
TCGACGTGTCATTCCTTATATTTGACCGGCCACAGAAATTGTGTGATGCATGTCAGCTGGGAAAGCATCACACGACCAGTTTTCCTCCTAGTTCATCTCATAGTTCTAATGCTATCTTTGATTTACTGTATATGAATATATGGGGATCGAGTCGTATCCTAGATAGACTGGGCTATAGATTTTATCTACTTATTGTGGATGATTTTTCCAAGATGTCGTGGTTATTTCGTTTGAAAAATAAATCTGATGTTGGATCAGTGATTGAAACATTTATCTTACAAGACTCAGTTTTCTACTATTGTGAAGATTGTGCGGTGATAAACACGCATGAATTTATGATAAAATGTTTATTTATGATAGTTCGTAGGCCTATGATTGCATTTCATAGTATAAATATTGCATAACTTTCATTGCATTGTACTTAGGATAGTTTGTATGTTTTGTATATTAATTCCAACATTTTATATGACCAGAAGGCAGTGCGATATCTTTACGGGCTTCGGAATCTGACCATATAGATGGATCCGTAGTGACGATTGCAGTACGTCAACGCGAAAATCACCCCATTCCAAGCTCCGTGGCACCCTCTATAAGAAGAAGATGGACGGCCGAGATGGTGCCACGTGACGCCATTCAGGCCGCCCTACATGAGCCGCAGCCTGTCCAGCCTCACCGCAAGGAATGATCCTAGCCGTTGGATTACTATCCAACGACTGAGAGTTGCCTAGCGTCATTCGGTCTCCTCTAAGCACCTCGAAGAATTGATCATGACCGTTGGATTTTTCATCCAACGATCGAGGTTGTAGCAAGCTAAAGCATCTGTCCGACCAACCAGCACCCTCACCACAGTGGTAGCGCTCTCGCTCCGCAAGGAAGAGGCAATCCGCTGCTACCGCCTCAGCACCAGCCAAATTGGATTGCTTGATCTCGACGAGCGGTCATGATGGCGCACGCCAGATTAGACGCATCTCGATGATGCGAGGAGACACGTGAGAGCCCACGCGCACAATCAGGGGTGCTCGTTTAAGTCGATCGGATGCACTTTTGGTCGTTGGATCTTCTCGAAGGCGCGATGCGTGCACGTTTGAATTCGCTAGGGCGCGAAATGAGGGAGCATCCCAGCCGCACGATGACGGATCCAACGGCTGCCGACGCACGCTCCAGCAGAGGAGTGCGATCTCTGCGATTTGAATCGCATAGGCTGCCCGATCCTCAGCCATGCGATGGGAATCCAACGGTTGAGGCTCTTTGTGCACTGTGCCAGCTGCAGCTGCGCTTCCTCATGCCAATAGAGGCGCTTGAATGTGTACCAACACCCCTGGTAGGTCTTTAGCGACGTTTTAAATGTTGCTGAAGACCCATGCGAGTAAAACACCTCCATTCCACTACTATATAAACACCATGACCCATTCCCTTCCAAACCATCTCTACCTACTCTACTCCGACCTACTCCTAAGCTCTAGTAGCCTACCAGAGCTCCATTAAAGATTATTCCCAAGCTTCAAAGGCCTTCTATTAGTGTAATATTCCTATACCGCACCAAATATTCACCTTCCATCTCACCACCTTCATAGGAAGCCTCGGAGCTGTCCTCCCACCACCATTCCGGTAGAAGATGAGCTTCATCTCGTCCCCATTCCAGAGTCTTGGTGAAACATTCCTCTACTCGACGTCCTCCTGCATCTCTCATTCATCGTCTAGCACCTTACCTCCATCCAAGCTGCTGTCAAGCGCCGTTGTCTCACCAAACAGTCGATTTGGGAGGTTTCTTCTCACCGTTATCTCTTTTGTATTTCTTAGCTTATTGTAATAAACATTTGCGCGATATATTAGATTTGTTTCCATCTCTTTTTGTGACATTACCTTACCTATTTCTTTATGGCAAAAATAAAAGAAAAAAAATCACAAAACCCTAAAACCTCAAAAAGAAGCAAAATGGAGTGCGGATTTTAACGAAAGTAAATGTTGTCTCCTTGCGTTTGTCCTGGGACTCCCCTGGAGTTTTGGTTATAAATTGTATTTGATAACGTGTTTTGCGAGGTACGACGATGGGTTCTTGAAACCTTGATTTTACTTCGCTAAAACCTGTTCATCATTTTGGCGTCTGGCAACGAAATTTGCTTTCTTGTCTTGTGTGTTTCTTTGTATTTACAATAATTAGGTCAAGTCAGGCACTCCATATTTTTCTTGATTTGTAAAGGAAAGTACTTGAACTCGTGATGTCAAACTTGGTTTGCCTCCTGGAAATTTTTGTGAATATACGAACCCTACAAGCTACTAAGCAAGATTCGAACCCTAAATCTCACTTCATTATCAATAGTCTTGCTTGAAAACTTTCTGGTTGTGCACATATACACATTTTTAACAAATCATTAAGGGCACAACCCATTAAGGGCCCATCACATTTCGAAAGCACTAAATATCCCAAGTCTAACTAAAATTGATTAGATGTTGGCCATAAGGACTGAGTTGCTCTTCAGGGGCCAGATTGAGATTGTTCACGATTAATCTGCTTATACTAGTCAATCTGATGTCTAGCTACGGGAGTAACGTCAAACGACCGTGTTTGGGGGGTACACTAGGAACTGGAGGTGCAAGTCAAAGGAAGACCCTTCTCCTTAGTCCCTTCTTTTAACTGGTTGGATTGACTGGATGCAAGTAGAGTAAATCGTCTATAATCTTAAGACGGATTCTGAGAGTCTATAGACGTTTAGGCTACCCAACCTAAGGACATGCTTGTATTTTTGTGCTGCAGGGTTCCTTTTCTTCCCCCTCCTTCCAACTTCCATTGTATGCTTGGAAGGAGGTCATTGAACCCTCACTTGGAAGGACCTATAGACTATTTCTGGAGGTGGGGGTTGAGTTATAGCCAAGTAGATCCCATGGCTGATCAACAACTACCTCCCCCGCCCTCGAACCAGCAGGAGCTGATTCAGAGGCAGTTGGACGAATTTTAACAGATGCAGCAATGTTTCCAACGAATGAATCAGGGTGCTCGGCCTTTGAAGGATTTTTATGATCCTTCGAATTATGAGGATCGTCCTGGTGTTGTGATCCCTGCTGATGATGTTGAGATCAAGCCCCTGGTTTTGAGTCTAATTAAACACTTTCATGGGGTTGGCTCAGAGGACCCATTTCAACATTTGGAGGACTTGATCACTCTGGTTCAAAGCACCAAATCTTGGAATGTGGATGAAGAACATATGCTTGTGAGGCTTTTCCCCCATTCACTTAGGGATAAGCCTGCACATTGGTATCATATCATTGGAAGACCGATTGCTACCTGGACAGCTTTGAAATCGGCCTTCCTGAAGAAATTCTTTCCAATTGGGCGAACCAATGTGTTGCGACGGGTAATTACCACTTTCGCCCAGCGGCAGGGGGAACCGTTTCATGGGGCCTAGGAGAGATTCCAGGTTCTGTTGTGGAAGTATTTACACCACGAGGTGCCTAAATGGCAACTTGTGCATATCTTTTATCACGGGTTGAATAATCAACTCTGAAATCATGCGGATGCTTCTTGCGTAGGCAATTTTCTTAACAAGGACGCAGATAACGCGTATGATTTGTTTAGGGAGATGAGCGAAAACTCTTTAAACCATGCCTCCATGGAAACCTTCAATCGATTCCAACAAATTAGATCAAATGCCAATGAGGTTCAAGATTCTTATACATTTGATATGGAATCGATTTGTAATAAATTAGATAAAGTGGATCTGGTTGCTAAACGAATGAAAGAGTGGATGTCCAAAAACTCTAATTTTTCTAGATCCAATCAATCCCAGGGCTCGGGATTCCATTCTTCGCAAACTCCTTCGGGTTAGCTCTTCTTGGAACCTTATGGGTTTCAAACTGGGGCCTTTGATCCCAGTTTTTCTGATCCTTCTTCATCCTCATCTTCTGAGGATGTTCATGCTATGTAGGAGAATGTTAGGTACAACGCTTACTCGAATTCCTACAATCCTGGTTGGAAAAATCACCCCAACTGCTCTTGGAAAGATCAGGGGTAGCAGACCTAATATCGACCCAACAACTATGTACTGCAAAAATCAATGGGTCAGGGTCATGTATATACTTAGTTGCCCTCGAATCAGGTTAATCACTCCATGTGGAATGCTCAACAACCCGTCGGGCAGGCTAATTTAAACCTGAAGATGGTAGAAATGCAAGGGTCAATGCTCCAGCTCATGCAACAAATGAAAACTTCACTGGGCACCTTGCACTTCGGACTTAGTGCAAACAACCGATAGCCCGGATCTCTACCGTCACAACCTTACCAAACCCAAGGAATGTATAGAATCGAGGCGCTGGGCCTCAAGGGTTTGGTAATGGTGGGGAGCCGCATGCTCAAGCTTATGCTATCTATCTGGCTACCCCAGCCTCTCCCGGAGCGAATCAAGTTCCTACCATAATCAACCGGGAGCCTCCTGTTTTTCCCAAGGCACTAACTAACAGCATTTTGCCACGGCAAATACCATCACGTTGAGGAGTGGTTGTAGACACAAGGGAACTACCCAACCCCATGTCAACACCATTAGGTCCAGTAGTAAGAATCCCAGACTTCCAACTAAGAATGTGATCAACAAAACATCAGAGTCTGATTTGGGAGTATGTTGTTGTATGGGCAAACAGAAAAAATCAGAGAAATTGGAGGAAAGGATGTCCTTACTTCAGGCTTTCAAATTGACAATCATTTGACTCCTCGTGGCTATTGAATCAGTCCATGCTTACGCCATAGGTTTACTGAATTCATATAAAGAAAAGTGTAGAGCGGAATCTGAAAATAATAAGAGAATAGTCTTATCTGATAACACAAGCACACTGATCTTAAACAAGCTACCCCCTAAGAAGCAAGACCCGGGAGCCCTGCTGATTTCTTTTACAGTAGGAAACATTACTTCTGACCGTGCCCTCCTTGATTTGGGTGCTTCCATTAATGTGATCCCCACCTCACTACATATGGAACTAGGTCTAAGCCACCTGAAACAAACTGACATAACCTTGCAGTTAGCTGATAGATCAATTACAAAATCAAGGGGTCTTTTGGAGTATGTTTTAGTTACGGTTAATGATTTGCATTACCTTGCTAATTTTATGGTCCTGGACATGGAAGCACCAAAATAGCTCAACCACACCTCGATTATTTTGGGAAGACCTTTCTTGGCTACTGCCAAGGTAAGGATCGATTGTGAATTGGGAAATATAGAAATGACCTTAGGGAATAAAATAAATCGATTTAATTTTTTCGAGTTCTCAAAGAAGGAGAAAATTAAGTGTGGTTTGATAAAGGAGCTTTGCAGAGTAGAAGAGGTAATGGCCATACTTACCTTGGACAACCATTTGATGGCTAACTCAACCCAAACTCGGGAAGAGAATCACACGGTTGTAGGGATAATTGAGGACAATGAAACATGCAACCAACTGTAGCAACATGGGATGAAGATATTGATGAAATTGGAAAGCTGTTGGATGATTTACATGATCAAGTTACAACCCAACAATGTCCTCATCCTGAATGTTTAGAGCTTGAGGTTCAACGTTTGGGTGGGAATCATGAAGATTAGGATGGTTGGATTAAACATCGAAATTGTGAGGATGAAATTGAATTTTGGGGAGAAACTCTTGACATGCTAGATATTCTAGAATACCCACAAACCCCTAACGCATCACCAAACCCTTATTATCCTTTTTCACCCGACCATTGACAAATTCTATATCCACCTATACCTCTTCTATACTGAATCAACAAAACTTCTATTGAAGACCATTTGAGCTCTCCCTGCACCACCAGCTTGCCACTTTCATTGATCATCTCTTTAGCAAGCCCATTTTTACTCTTCGGGACCCATATCTAGGGGCCCAGAAACTGTGCTATTGCAGCCTCATTGTTAGTTATTCTTGATTGAGGACCTCGCCTAGCTGAAGGCACTAAACTCAGCACGTGTAAATGCTATTTCAAGCTGATCAGAATCTCACGGAAACTAGGTGCTATTCTTTCATTTCTACTCTTATGCATATGCTTTCATTTTAACAATGAGGACATTGCATTAGCTAAGCATGGGGGTGGATATTTATGAAATAATCATTTTATTAGTCGTAATAGTAATTTCCCGTTATTTTATTAATAAAGAAAAATAGAATTAGGAGAAGAGAACTTAGGAATTATGAGTTGCAAGCTTTAGGAATTGATACTTTGGGACCTGAGCACTTAGAATTTTCAGGTTTTTGGGCTTAATTGGCCTGGGTGTTCACTTGAATGTGGACTTAGTCTCGAGTCCTCGCCAAGTAATTTTACTTTAATTTGGTAAATAAGTTGGGATGATAAGTACGTGATTTATCAACCCACCCTATGATTTGAGGGGACTGTAAGTCTAAGCATCTATATACTATTTGTACATACTCACTTTTCGGTAGTTTTATGGAAATTGGGTAGTTAATGAACCGTCTAGGGTGGTGTGGCTGGCAAGTTGTCGGTGGTAACTCATCGGTCGGTTGTCGAGAGCCCAGTTACACGACCATTCTCTTCCTGCTGCTTTTAGGTAAATCTTAGATCAGAAAAGTCACCTACTTAGAAAAAAAGAAAAAGAAACACCCAAAAAGAAAAAGAAAAAATACAAAAAAGAGAAAATAAAAAAAATTATAAAGTCACACTTCACTGCACGAGTATGGTTGACAAGTGGTCGTGGGTAACAGCCATTGGCCGGTTGTCCAAAGCGCAGCTCACAAAAATGCACAAATAATTTCCAAAACACTTAGCGGAGAAGTGAGGAAGTAGAATAATTCGAGGAGATATATACTGGGTTCACCCTTGTGTTAACTCATAAATAAAAGTAGGGAGAAAGCTACTAATCGGAAAGATAAACCTTTAAGCAGAAATTCTTAACATCATCTAGGGTCGTAGAAGTCTGAAGTCCATTTTAACGGTTGCCTAGTGAGTCTATCACCCTTTCACAATGCTTAGCACTTAAGAGTCCTTTTCGAGTCTTGGACTGGTTGATGCGCGCGTGTTTGAATCCGCGAGGGCGCGATCTGAGGGAACATCCCAGCTGCACGATGACGGATCCAATGGCTGTCAACGCACACGCCAACAGAGGATCGCGATCTCCGCGATTTAAATCGCATACGTCACCCGACCTTCAGCCGTGTGATGGGAATCCAATGGTTTAGGCTCTCCATGCACTGTGCCAGCTGCAGCCGTGCCTCCTTATGCCAGCAGAGGCGCTTGAATGTGTAGCAACACCCCCGGCGGGTCTTTAGTGACGTTTTAAATGTTGCTGAAGACCTGTGCCACAAAACACCTCCATTCCACCACTATATAAACATCATGACCCCTTCCCTTCTAAACAATCTCTACTTACTCTACTCCCACCTGCTCCTAAGCTCTAGTATCCTACTGAAGTTCTATTAGAGCTTATTCCCAAGCTCCAAAGGCCTTTTATTAATGTAATGTTCCTATGCCCCACCAAATATTCATCCTCCATCTCACCACCTTCATAGGAAGCCTCAGAGCCGTCCTCCCGCCTCCATTCTGGTAGAAGATCAGCTCCATCTCCTTGTCCCCATTCCAAAGCCTTGGTGAAGTATTTCTCTACTTGGCGTCCTCCTGCATCTCACCTCCGTCGTCCAGCACCTCAGCTCCATCCAAGTTGCCGCCAAGCGCCGTCGTCTCACCAAACAGCCAATTTGGGAGATTTCTTCTCACTCCTATCTTTTTTGTATTTCTTAGCTTATTGTAATAAACATTTGCATGATATACCAGATTTGTTTCCATCTCATTTTGTTATATTAGCTTGCCTACTTTTTTATTGCAAAAACAAAAGAAAAAAACACAAAACCCTAAAAGCTCAAAAAAAAACAAAACGGAGTGCAGATTTCAACGAAAGTAAATGTTGTCTCCCCGTGTTCGACCTGGAACTCCCTTGGAGTTTCGGTTATAAATTGTATTTGATAGCGCTTTTTGCGAGCTACGACGACGGATTCTTGAAATTCTGATTTTACTTCGCCAAAACCCGTTCATCATTTTGGTGTCGTTGCAGGGGAGGCAACGGAATTTGCTTTCTTGTCTTCCGTGTTTCTTTGCATTTACTTATTATTAACCCCGCCTGCCTCTGATTTACTGTCTTGCAGGTACCCTAGTAAGGAGATCCGAGTGCGGTAGACCGAAGTAAAGTGTGGGTAGAGTAATTTGTAAGTGCCCCCACATTCCCCCCCCCCCCCCCCCCCCAAGTTTCATTTTGCCACATCAATAACCAAGACCTAATTACTTAGGTGTTTGCATAAACCCTAGGGTAGAATTTGTTTGTCTTGTTTGTCATCTCCACTCATCTCATCCTCGCATATTATAAAAAAAATAAAAAGATACTTTTTGTGGGACAAATCAACATACACACTACATATATCCACATTTGAGGCGCATAAGCTAACGCGATTTTTATCTACTCAACTGGGATTTCGACTTGTGGAATCGGTACACTAATTTAACAAATAAAGGAGTAGAAATCATGTTAGGTTAATCACTTTTTTGTGTGCTATAATCGATGGTGCATCTGGGCCAGTTGATTGAATTGTTTGGGACGCACCACCTAATCTAAAAGGAAGTCATTTTGTAGCTGCCCAATAGGATTCAATAATTGGCCTTGGCAAAGACAAGTTGGCTCTAAGAGCAGTGAAGTGTGTGTTTCTGGGATACAGTAGCACTCAGAAGGAATACATATGTTATGACCTACGTAGTAAAAAACATTATGTGACTGCAGATGTCACATTTCATGAGCGCATTCCTTATTTCTCTACAGATGGTCATTAGGTGACATTTGAGAGGAATTTGGCTTCTATGCCTGTTCCACCAGTTCTCTTGGAGTAAATCCATATTATACATCATGAGGATATACCTACCAAAGAGATTTCTATGAGGCAGAGAGCAGAAAATACTTAGGTATATAGGCTACCCATGACATACAGACACCATACCTGACGACAAAAACACACCCCAACTACACCTCAGCCACCTGTCTCCTTCCCTAGTCGAGTATGTGTTGGTACTGACGTGAGTTTTCCTAGTGGTACTTGTGCAGATTTCTTTGATGAGTCTCGTATTCCGGTTGTTACTGAGCATAGTGAGGAGGATCTTGATCTCCCAATTTCTATTCGGAAGGCTCCACGCAGCTGTTCCCAGTATCATAATGTACAGACAGTCTCCACTGCCAATCTCGGTAGTTCCTTTGCTGCTTTCACAGCAGCACTATCTGCAATGTATGTTCCTACCTTCGATCAGCAGGCCATGTTGGATTCAAACTGGCGTCAGGTCATGGAGGATGAGATGGTTGCTTTACAGTCTAGAGGGACGTGGGACTTGACTACCTTGCCTCCTCATGCCAGAACAGTTGGGTGTCGTTGGGTCTTTACCGTTAAATACAACCTAGACGGCACAATCTCTCGCTACAAGGCATGATTGGTGGGAAAGGGATTTACCCAAACATATGGGGTAGATTTCTTTGATATCTTCTCTTCGGTTGCTCGACGGTCTACTGTTCAGATTTTGATGTCTGCAGCAGCTCACTGTGGCTGGCCTCTTCATCAGTTGGATGTCACGAATGCGTTCTTGTATGAAGATCTTCTGGAGGAGGTCTATATGCAACAACAACTTGGGTTTAAGGCTCAGGGGGTGTGTGTATGCAGATTGAAGAAAGCAATCCATGGCTTAAAGCAAAGTCCAAGAGCATGGTTCCAGAGACTCTCGGAGGAGGTACATGTAATGAGACTTGTAAGGTCCTCTGCTGATCACTCTTTATTTGTCAAGAAGAGTAAAAGGGGAGTGGTCGTACTTCTTATTTACGTGGATGACCTGATCCTCTCTGGAGATGATGTTGCTGGGATAGTTGAGATAAAAAGATAGTTGGCTAATGCCTTTGTCATGAAGGATCTGGGTGAGCTTAGATATTTTCTTGGGATTGAAGTGACACGCATCAAAAAGGGCATTATTCTTAGTAACCAGAAGTTTGCCCTTGATATCTTGTAGGAAACAGGAATGATGGGGTCCAAACCTGTCAATGTACCTATGGATCCCAAAGGACATCTTTATGATACTGAATCTCCACCTATAGATAGTAGATCATATAGGCAATTGTTCAATAAATTGTTGTATCTTACTATTACACGTCTAGATCTTTCCCTTGCAGTAGGAAAGCTCAGCCAATTCATGGACAAACCAATAAGGCAGCATTGGGATGTTGCTATATAGGTGCTTAGGTATGTGAAGAAATCGCTTGGCAGAGATGTTTTATTTCAGAGGGGTACATCTATGAGTGTTGTTGGCTACTTTGATGCTAACTATGCAGGGTGCATGATAGATAGGAAATTAACAACTGAATTCTGTACTTATGTGGTAGGCAACTTAGTGATATGGAGAAGTAAAAAGTAGTAGGTGGTATCTAGGTCCAGCGCAGAATCAGATTATAGGGCTATGGCTCAGACAGCTGCAGAGATGGTTTGGGTCAGATTTGTTCTATATGATCTCCATATTCAGGAAGAGGGATCAATGGAAATGAGATGTGATAATCGTGCTGCCACTTATATTGCCAACAACTCAATGTTTCATGAGCGGACAAAACATGTTCAGGTTGATTGCCACTACACAAGAGACTTGATATAGTGTGGAATTATCTACATTTCATCTATATCATTTGAAGATCAGATTGCAGACATATTCACGAAGCCACTTGCCAGATCTGCTTTTGATAGGTGTTGTTCCAAGTTTAGTATCATTGATATATATACTCCAACTTGAGGAGGAGTGTTGGTAGGGCCTTTATTAGAATTATTTGAGTCATTTGTCATGTTTCTTGTTGGACTCATGATGTAATTTTCTCAACACCTTTGCTTATATAAAGACGTGTAGAGTTTCATTTGAGAATAGGACAAGTCATTTTTTCCGATTTACTATGTTCTGTTTGTTGTTGACTATAATTGCCTTGCTTGGGTCTTTCTGATGAAGAGTAGGTTTGAGATTCCATCGATCATTGAAAGATTTTTTGCAGAGATTCAGATACAGTACTTCTCTACTGTCGGAGTTGTTCGGAGCTATAATGGTATGGAATTTGTCTAGAAGGAGATGCAAGATTTCTTCAGTGCACATGGGACCATTTGCCAAACTTGTTGCGCTCACACTTGCTAGTAGAATGGTGTGGTCAAGCGCAAGTTAAGGCACTTTGTCAACATTGTCAGTACGTTGATGATTCACATGAAGGTGTCTAAGCAGTTTTGGGGTGACGCTATACTGACCATTGCATACTTGATCAACAGAGTACCATCGTCAGTGCTTCAGTGGAGGATTTCGTATCAGGTACTACATCCTGATTGTGATAGACTCTTTGCCTTGCCCCGGCATGTCTTTGGAAGTGCTTGTTTTCTTCAAGCCTATGATAATTAGGATAAGTTTTCTCCGAGAGTAGTTAAGTGTATCTTTCTGGGTTATTTACGGATTTAGAGAGGATACAGGTGCTATGATCCTGTGCTTAGGTGATATATAGTTATGGCATATGTCACCTTCTTTGAGAAAGTTCCATATTACTCTGAGAGTGTTAAGATAGAACTGCCACCCAAGGAGGCTTACATTTGTCATCGTTGGTCAACTAATCCCTTACAACACTTCGGGGTACTCTTCCTACTATAGAACTTGATGAGACAGATTCCGTTGATGAGAGGCTTGTTGCTTTGAGGAAGTTCACATGATCTTGCACCTTGCATTCGATGTCCAACTATACTAGGACTTCTCACCTAGAGAGGGGGCCTAGATAGTTTGCTTCTGCCATTACTATCACCATCATTCCCAGAGACTATGGAGAGGCATCCTAGGATCCTTGGTGGTGAGTAGCCATGGATGACGAGATGTAGGCCTTACAGTCTATGGGGACATGGGAGTTGGTACCATGCCCTCCTTGTGCCACTGTTGTAGATTGTCGAAGGGTTTATACCACCAAGTACCAGGCGAATGACACTGTTGATAGGTATAAGGCTTATCTTGTTGCTAAAGGTTTCCCCCAAACTTATGGCATTGACTATTTGAAGACCTTTTCTTCGGTGGCATGTATATCCTCTATTAGGATCCTTGTTGCTGTGGTAGTTTACCAGCGATGATTGTTGTACCAGTTGGGCATCAGGAATGCCTTCTTATATGGAGATCTTGTCGAAGAGGTCTAGATGAGACAAACACCTGGGTATAGAAGTCAGGGGGAGCATGTTTGTCGTCTGTGGAAGGTTATCTACGACCTAAAGCAAAGTCCCAGGGCTTGGTTCGAGCACTTGAGCATGGGGATTCAGAGGATTGGTTTTCAGCGGTTGTCCTCAGATCATTCTATTTTTATATGGTGGACTGGAGAGGTAGCTGTGAGTAAAGTTGTTATCTTGGTTTATGTAGATGATATGATTCTGGTTGGTGACTATGAGGACAATATTCGCCAAACCAAGACCTTCTTGCAAACCACCTTTGTGTCGAAGGTTATTGGTGATTCACGATTCTTCCTTGGGATAGAGGATGTTCGCCAAGGATCAGGTCTTTCCTTATCTCGGAGACAATATACTCTATACTTGAGGAGGCTGGCTTTCTAGGGGCAAAGTCGTCCGACATTTCCATTGAGACAACGCATTCATGATACAGAGGAGGATAACCCCTTGTATGAAGTTGAGTCAATATCATAGGTTTGTTAGACGACTGATGTTCCTGATTATTACACGGTCGGACATTAGTTTTGCAGTTAGTAGAGCTAGCCAGTACATGCAGACATCACGTTACAGCCATTGGCATAAGGTATGCCTCATCTTGAGATATCTTAAAGGTAATCTTTGTCGAGGCCTATAGTATAGGGCAAGTTGATCTATGGATATTAGCGTCTACTTGGATGCTGACTATGCTGGGTCTATAGAGGATCATCGTTCGACATCCGGATACACCCTGTTTCTTGGTGGCAACCTGATGTCCTGGTGGAGCAAGAAACATAACGTAGTTGCTCGATCCAGCGATGAGGCTGAATATCGAGCTATGACCCACGTCACATGTGAGATCATGTGGGCCCTGGCCTTCCTACAAGATATAGGTATCCAGGTTGAGATTCCAGTGCCACTTTACTGTGACAATTAGTCAGTGACCTATATTGCATCCAACTCAGTCTTCCATGAGTGCACGGAGCACATTGAGGTCAACTATCACTTTATCCAGAGCGCTATCGTGGAAGGTAGAATTGGCACTCCCTGAATCTCCTCAGAGCTACAACAGTTGGTAGACATTCTTACTAAGCCACTTAAGAAGAAGTGACATGATTTCTTGTGTGATAAGTTGGGGCATTTAGAAATAGTTCTCCTTGCTCGACCCTCTTTCCTTGATGGGTTTCCATGTTAAATTTTTGTATTTCTTTTGATTTTTATTCATCATCTGAATTCTTGTTTGTCGGTGGCCCAATTTAAATACTCATAAACATTTCCTATGCTTGGCTGTTGCAATTCTCGTTAGGTTGGACATGATTGATCTATATGCTCCATCTTGAGGAGTATTGGAATTTTGATTAGTCAATATTTCATGTTATTCTAGATCTTTTATGTTTCATCTAATCCTATCCCTTTTCCTATTCCTTGTTTAACTTCTCTATGGTGGTTCTCTATACAAGAAAGGCACTTTTCTAAATGATACTCATTGCACTTTATAGTTCATGGTGGCCTTGTGATATAACGAGCTTGGTGGTGGACAGAGGCAGCTGTGGTGGAATATGAGAAAAGAAACAGAATTTTCCCAAAAGAGGGGAAAAGGAGACAGAACCATCCTCTTAAAGAGACAACCCTATGTCTGAATGAGTTTTTTTGGTACCATTGAGAGCCATTGAACTACGTCTAAACAAAGTTGATTTAGTACTGTTGGGACTGTAAATGGTGAAGTTGGTGTAATGTGATTGTCAATGTCACAGCTGTGGCAGTTGATTGTTGATTAAAGTAGCTGAGTAAAGGTCATCGACCATGGTTCATTTCTTCCGGAATGGGGGATACATCAATGGATCATCACTCTTTAACTTTTAATTTTGATGACACCAGCTGCCAACAGTTCTCTTTTGCAATTTGTCAGTTTTTCAAATCTGCTGAAAGATGTGTGATATATGCAACTTGGATTGAGATTTTTTTTAAAATCTGTAATCATTTCTTGTGTAGCATTGATGTGACTGCTGATGGTCTAGCTGCAGTTGTGAAACTGAGCAATGGCGACATGAGGAAGGCTCTAAACATTTTGCAGGTTAGAAAGTAAATCTTTCCTTCAAGCCACAATGGATGCTTTCCTCAAAATAATAACGGGTGCTTGTTAGTAGATTTGTATGCGCTTACACTTGATTGTCTTTAATGCACTTTGAACTGAGATCTGAATTTAACATCCATTTTAATGCAGGAGCATCACCTTTTCTTGTTACTAGTTCTTGTTTTTATTTCGAGTGTAGAAGTGAAATTGTCCTCTTATTTTTGTCAAGGTTTACATGTGAATTTCCAAAGGTAGCAACTCTTGGATATATAGCCATAAAATGTCATGAATTTTGGGTAAAGAGGCAAATTTCTCCTCTATGTAATGTTTTGAAGAATTGAGATGCATGGATGTGCCCTTCTTTCTTCAAGATGGCACATGTGGAGAGAGGAGGAAGAGAGAGAAGTCGGTGTGGAAGAGAAAGAGAAGAGGGAGTTCTTGAATGGGAAAAATAGTTGATTGCAACTCAAAGAAAATAAGAGGGTTTTGATTTCTATTTAAAGAGAACCACATCTAATTACGATCCTAATGACAATCACATCTAATTTAGGAATTGCAAATCCTATTTTCTAAACAAAATCACTTGAGTACTCTTAAAATTACCAAATCCTAAATTTGGACTCAATCAATCACTAAAGTTGTCACAGATGGTACAAAACAAACTTACTAAACTCTAAACCTATTTCACACACATACATATCATGTGCCCAACTTAAGCCCCACAGACTGACATGTGGACACATCCCTCAAACTCTTAACACACCCCCTTAAGTTGAATGTCGGGCAGGGTGAAGACTTGCATGACTTTTTTTTCTTGAACTTTTGTGAGACTAGATGCCTCACCACTCTTTCTTCATTATCCACGTCCATGTATGCTCTCGGATCTTCATTGAATGCATCTTCTAGTGCAACTGCGAGTCATTTTGCAACCTCAATAGTCGTTGCTTCTTTGGCAACCTTGAAAGTCGTTGCTATGGGCGTAGTTGTCTTCTTTTCTTCCTTGAGTAATGCCCAGAGCTTCTCTAAATGCACGTGTTGAGTATAAAATAATGTCTTTCCTATTTTCTCATTAACTGTAAGGGCGTTTGTTATATTTTTCCTTAGTGCCTCTTTATATAAAGGCACATAGGGCCTTCAATAATAAACAATTCGTTTCGGTCCTAACATGGTATTAGAGTAGTGGTCTTAGACCAATGTTTGGTACCACCATTGAAAACCCTAACCCCCAAAACACACCTCCAAACCCCTCTCTTGTTCTCTTTTTCTCTACTTGCCGGTAGCGACCATTCTTCGCTGCCACCGTCGGCCAGTAGCATGGCTGTAGCGCCCCTCACTGCAGCCATCTAACCCCTGTAGTGCCACTTTAAGCATTGCTTGGGTTGTTGGTGGCCACATGAAGGTGCAATGGCCCATGATCTTCATTGTTGCCGTTGCCACCTTGCCCTAAGCCGACGAGCGTTGCCTTCTGGAGCCTTCCTAGGTCGGCGGCGACCTCCTTGAATGTTGCCTATCGCCGAAGTAGGTCTTCTCTCATTGGCGCTCCTCAGCGCCATCCACAGCTTGCAACAACATCGACATCACACAAAAAATATGGTTTGCAGGGGGTTTAATGGTTTAACCTTCCTGCAAGTCGTTGGTTAATGATTAGATTTTTTAGATCTATGAAGAGTTGATCTTTCTCTCTTGCTCTATGGAAGTCTCAAAGACTTAGACTGCTGACCTGACGGGGCATGTGACTACCACGAGCGTGCATTATGGTATGCAAGGTACCTCGATCAAGTTAGGTTCTTTCATCTTTATGTTATGGTCAACATCTTTTGCTCGATTTGTGGGTTCATATTGGAAGCGATATATATTGACTACGAATGTACTTGCGGTGAAGTTCGCAGACTAGGAGGATGATAACGATTATGTTGCAACATGTATGCTAAACAACATGAAAGAGAATATTGCAGAGTAGGTTATGTTGTATTCCTCAGCAAGGAAGATGTGGGAGGTCTTGCACGAGATACATTCTTATGTGAGCAATATTGGACGCCTATATTGGGTCTTGGAGGATTTGCATACCTTTAAGAAGGGAATTATGTCATTGGCTGATTTTTATGGATCTATGAAGAATCTTTGACATGAACAGGATCTACTTCAACTTGTTTCTTTTGATGTGGTTATTATGACTAAGTCGTGCAAGAATATACAGTTTATTCAGATGCTTGGTGCACTTGGGTCTGAGTATATGGCTATTAAATCTCACTTTGACTCTAGAGATCCTTCCTACCCTTGCTCAGATCTATGCTAGGCTGTCTCGTCTGGAGATGATTGAGTCTGTTCCGCTCTTAGAGTCTTCTACCATGGCTATTAATGGTTGTGGTAGAGGCAACTCAAGTGGCAGGGGGTGAGCACGTGGAGCTAGAGGAGGTAGCTGCAGACGAGGACGTCTAGGATTGTTTTGCGAGCATTGTTGTGACACCGATCATACTATTGATCGATGCTGGTTGAAGCACGGCTATCCTCCTGGCCATCAGGCGAATCAGGTGTCCTATAATGTTCTTGTCAAGGAACAGAAGATAAGCATAGCTCACAGATTTT
This sequence comes from Thalassia testudinum, assembly GCA_037157565.1. Taxonomy (NCBI): domain Eukaryota; kingdom Viridiplantae; phylum Streptophyta; class Magnoliopsida; order Alismatales; family Hydrocharitaceae; genus Thalassia; species Thalassia testudinum. The sequence goes on from JAZHRO010000080.1 coordinate 6,667,653, forward strand.
GATTTCTAGAGAGGAGTGAGAGACTGGTGGCTCCTCACTCTACTTCACTTGCTACTGGGGCTTCCACTAATCAGCCGATAGGTATTGCTGCTTCTGTTCATGGGACTCGTACTCTTACTTGGTTGGTAGACTCAGGGGCTTCTCATATTACGGGTATAATACATTATTTTCTTCTTTTAGATCATTTGATAATCCTTTGCATATGGTGCCTTGTCACTAATGACTAGGCTTAGTGATATTTCCCTTTCTCCCAATGCATTGAATCTTTTGTCAATTAGTCAATTTATAAAGGCATTGAAATGTTACGTAGTTTTTCATGTCTTTCTTCTATTTGGAGGACCTCTAGACGAGGAAGTAGATTGTTGGACTTGAGTAGGATGGTCTTTACCATGTTCACATTCCTTCAGATCATGTTGCCATTGCTGGTGCTACCTCCTCTCTTCAGTGGGACCTTCGGTTGGGTCATCCTAGCATGTCCGCTCTTCGTTGTTTATTTCTTGATTTGCAGTTTCTAGATTCCTTTCGGTGTGAGGTTTGCCAACTGGGCAAGCATCATAGAGTTTCTTTTCCCAATTTAAATAAAAGATCTGAGTTTCCTTTTGCTTTAGTACATGATGATTTATGGGGCCCATGTTGGGTTAAGAGTATCAGGGTCTTTTGTTATTTTCTTATTTTGGTTGATGACTGTACTAGAGTTTCTTGGGTCTTCATGTTAAAAGAAAAGTCTGAAACTCTTGATATAATAAAGAAGTTTGTTGCTGAAATAAAGACTTAATTTTGTCACACCATATGTATGTTTAGAACGGATAATGGCTGTTTGTTAATGATGAGTTGTCTTGCTTTTTTGCCTCTCTTGGGACTGTTCATCAAACTTCCTACGTTCATACATCCCAACAGAATGGGGTGACTGAACGTAAATTGAGACACTTGATGGATGTTGCTTATACCTTGATGTTTCACATGCACGTCCCTTCTCAGTATTGGCATGATGTAGTGCTTTTGGTGGCTTTTTTGATAAATAAGGTTCCTATGTTCTGGATGGGAAGAGTCCTTATGCCTATTTGTTTCTGGATCGTGAGCTGTTTTCTTTACCGCCTAAAGTTTTTGGATGCATTTGCTTTGTCTATTGCTTTAAGGTGGGTAAGCATGCTCCACGATCTGTTCGGTATATTTTCTTGGGCTATGCTAGGATCCAGAAAGGGTATAGGTGTTATGATCCTAAGGCACATCAGTTTTATGTTAGTGTTGATGTTGTGTTCTTTGAGGATATTATGTACTTTACTCCTAATGGCAACTCCTCTCTTATTGATGGTGTGCCTTTACCTGTTCTCTCTACATCACCACCATAGCCCTTTGAGCCAACCCATGATACTACCTTCGAGGCACCATTTTTGTATCCTCGTACTCATTATCGCAGGAGAACAGATCCTCAACCTGAGGTGCCTTAGATGACCATTTCTGCTCAGTCTCCTGTTGATGCTGTAGACTCCACTAGAGGCTCCTCCCTGCCTCCTACTTAGGTACCAGAGGTAACGCAGTTAGATATTCCGATTGCTCATAGGAAGAGCCAATCTTCTGCTAAGTATTATATTTCCAACTTTATGTAGATCATTTGCCTATTCCAGGAAACCATCTATCTTATAAAGTGGATAGTCATTCTATACCGTGAAATCATATAGAGGTCTTTCAAGATACATCCTGGACCTTGGCCATAGAGGAAGTGGCAGCTCTTCAGTCGTGCAATACTTAGGGAACTTGTTGACCTACCCCAGGTGCAACAATTATGCGGTGTAGGTGGGTGTTTACCTTAAAAGGTTGACGAGATGGATCTGTTGAGTGGTATAAGGCAAGACTTGTAGCCAAAGGGTGTACACATACTGTTGGGGTGGACTATTTTGAAGCATTCTCACCTGTGGCATGCCTGAACTCAGTCAGGATTCTTCTCTCATTGGCTGTCAACAATGGATTATTCTCTCAGTGCTTTTCTTTATGGTGATTTGCATGAAGAGGTGTATATGCAGTAGTCTCCTGCTTTTGTTACTTAGGGGAAGTGTTAGAAAGTTTGTAGGCTGAGGAAAGCAATTTATGGGTTGAAACAAAGCCCACGTGCTTGGTTTGAAAGGTTCAGTGGGGCGGTTCAGGGGTATGGTTTCTAGAGATCAACCGTTGATCATTCTGTTTTTACTATGCATTGTGAGAATGTGTCGGTTATTCTTATTTTCTATGTAGATGATATTTTATTGACAGATAGTGATAAAGGAGTGGTACAAAAGGCCAAAGCCTTTCTCCATTCCTAATTTTTTACTAAGGATTTGGGACTTGTCAGCTATTTTCTGGGCATTGAGGTACAACATGTTTATGGTGGGCTTGTTTTGTCCCAAAGGAAGCATGTAGTTGATATTATGAAAGAAGCAGGATGCTTAGATGTAAACTTGCTTTAGTCCTTATGGGTTCTTCTTTGCCATTGGCTGATTCAAATAGTCCACCTTTGTCTGATGTGACCAGGTACTGTGCTATGGTTGAAAAACTACTCTACTTGACTATGACAAGACCTGATATTGCCTTTGCTGTTGGTCGTTTGAGCCAGTTTATGCAATCTTCAAAAGAGATACACTGGAATGGAGTGTGCTAGGTCTTAAGATACTTGAAGAAGGCACCTAGGAAAGCCTTATCTATTTAGAGGCATGGACACCTTGACATATGGGGATAGACGCTCCACCACTGGATACTGTGTTTGTGTTGGTGGCAACCTTGTTACCTGGTGCAGCATGAAATAGAATGTGGTCTCACGATCTTCTACAACGCCTGAGTATAAAGCAATGGCACATTTCACTTGTGAGCTATTGTGGGTGCGTTGTATTTTGCAGGATTTTGGTGTTGATATTTCGGGTCCTATGCTTATGTCTTGTTATAATAAAGCTGCTACCTTTATTACCAATAATCCTGTGTTTCATGGAATGACAAAGCATATTGAAGTGGATTGTCACTTCATATGGGATGCTATATTGGAGGGGAAGATCTCGACACCATATATTACCATAGAAGAGCAGGTTGCAGATATTTTCAGCAAAGCACTCATCAAGAAACATCTTGAATTTTTATGTACCAAGCTGAGCATGTTAGATATTTATACTTTAACTTAAGGGGGAGTGGAGTATAAAATTATGTTTTTCCTATTTTCTCATTAACTGTAAGGTGTTTGTTACATTTTTCCCTAGTGTCTCTCTATAAAGGCACCTAAGGCCTCCAATAGTAAACAATTTGTTTCGGTCCTAACAACGCGGATGTAAACATGTAATTCTCCTTCTCTTACTTCTTTGCCCTAGTTCTGCTCCATAGAAATCCTCGAGGATAAAAAGAGCATTGGTTGCAATGCGATTTTTTCAAGATAGAAATAAAATACCGAAACTCTAGCGAGTCCCGGGTCGAACATGGGGAGACATAGGATCAAATTAAATGTAGAAAACACGAAGCAAATATGAAATCCTAACTCACTAATTTTTTTGGTATTTTTGATTATAAAGACGGAGAGGAGAAGGAACACAAATCAAGTACATAAATAAGGATGGGGGTTGAGAAGGACTTGCAACTAATATAGATGATAAATAAACTTTATTAGAACATACAATTAGAACTTCCGGAATTAGAACTAGAGCACGAAATTTAGCTAGAACTACAACTAGATATCAAATAGACAACTAGAAGAAGAAGAAGAAGAAGAAGAAGAAGAAGAAGAAGAAGAAGAGATGGACTTTGTCCGTTGATGTAGCTACCTTGAAGATGGAGATGAGGATGTAGTAGAGGCAGAGGGTGAGGAGGACAGCCACAAGAGATTTTTTGTAGAGTCTGGACATGAGGAAGAAGGTGAAGGTGTTGAGAGGGTATGCCAATTAGGAAGGCTATGGAGAAGGTGGTGAGATGTCGGAATTATTTTGAACTAAGGAGACTTAATGAAGGAAAGGAAGGGGGTAGGCTCCTATTTATAGATTCTTAGGTTCTAGATGGAGGGCTAGGATCTAATTAGGTTGGGATAAAGGATTAGGATCTAATCTAGTAGGTTGTTTTAGTTGGAATAGGATGGAATGCTAGGATTTATTAGGAAAATGATGGATGGTTGGATTTTGAAGGAGGGGCAGCACCTGGAGGTTGTTCCTAGGGCTATGGTTGGCCACATGGTGATGGATTTAGGGCCTTAGGATCAAGGTTTGAAGGTTGGGATTAAATGGAAGGGATGTGCACTTTTGTGCATTAGGAAAGGGATAGGATAAGATCTTAAGGAGGGCCATAGGATGGTGATCTAAGGGTCCTAAGGGGGTCTAGAGGGGACGGCTAGGAGGCTATAGAAGAACCTAAGGGGGCGACACTTAAGGATAATGTGGGTTAGGGTTTTTGCTAAAGGTTAACGGAAAGGGTAAGATAAGGTTGTTTTGGGGCTTTTTAAGAGCTAAACAGGTGCATTTAGCCAACATAAATAGGTCATCAAATAGGCTCTTTGTTGACTAAATTAGGTTGCTAATTAGACTAGGTGGGTGGGTCCTAGGTTGGAAAAATTGGGTTTCTAAATGGGCTAGCCTAATTGCTAAATACGTTAGGAGCCATAAAAATAGGCTCATCCTCCAAGCATAAGTGAGCTCAATCCTAGAAGAACAATCATCAAGGCTCAAAATTGCTCCAAACTTGGTACCTGCACATATTATAATAAATACATTAAGGTACCCGATATAGATTGGGGAAAAATTGTAGAAAAATCCAACATTATGCAATATATGCAAAATACACCTATATGATAATATAGACCTAATTAAATGCTTTCTACCATAATTAACCCTCATATTAGCATTAGTTTGGCATGAGTAATGTAAATATATATCGAAATATCAGTTCCCTCATGATTTTCAGGTGTGCTCTCTAGGATAATATGGAGCTTGGTGATTGAGGCATCTGCGTTAGCCAAAATTGCAACTTAGGGAATCTTTGCGCCTCTTCTTGTACGTCCAGGAGTCAAGTGCTATAGTTTGGCGTTCCTTCGTACATGAGAGGTTCATGCGCCCCTTGAACTTTAACTTGGAGGTCTTTGTGCCGCTTCTTGAACACCCTAGAGCCAATGTTTTCTGCTTGACTTTCCTGGGTGCGTGAGAGGTTCACATGTCTCAACCACGAACTTTGGCTTGGTGCTCAACCTTTAACTTGGCTCTACGCAAAAACACGTGAAGAGGGCGATCGCCTTCTCTCTTCCACACGTGCAAGATCAATAGACCTGAATGACTCGGTTTGATACCATGTGAAGAATTAAGATGTGTGGAGGAGCCCTTCTCTCTTCAAGATGGCATGCATGGAGAGAGAGAGAGAGAGAGATTGGCGTAGAAGAGAGAGTGGAGGGAGTTCTTGAATATGGAAAATAGCTTATTGCAACTCAAAGAAAATAAGAAGGTTTTAGTCTTTATTTAAAGTGAACCAAATCCGATTACAATTTCAATCACAATCCTATTTAATTTAGGAATTGCAAATCCTATTTCCTAAACAAGCTTAATCATTTGACTACTAAAATGACTGAATCCTAAATTTAGACTCAATCACTAAAATAAGCTGTCACATGTGGCATAAAACAAACTTATCAAATCCTAAACCTATTTCACATGCACACACATATCATGTGCCCAACATGGACCCCACATACTGACATGTGACACATCCCTTGCCACATGGCTTATTCTGAACTCTAACAAAATTTTCATCCTATTTCATGTATGAAGGTATGAAAGTAGAGTTACTATTGGTTTATCATTGTGACTTATTTCTTCTCATTCTTTTGGAGTTATTTTACCCTCCCTTTTTGTGTAACATCCTGCCAACAAGCACTGCCATTGCTTCTCTTATCTCCTTTGTTTCATGTGGACACTCGAGCCACTTCTCCCCCTCCTTGTTGGATGTTAAGATCCTCCTCAACACCTTTGCTTAGTATATCTTCCTAATTGACTTTTTAAGGCAATTATAGCTAGACTTTGCAAATGGATTAGGCTCTTGCTTGTCGACCTGCTCATGGGTCGGGTTGGAGTTGAGAAATAAGCCATTGGGTTGGCCTAGATGAGCCTAAATTTCAGCTTGGTCACCCATTAGCCAGGTTTGGGTTCTATCTTTCTTGCCCAACTAGACCGAGTCAAGGGGTAATTAAGCCCAAAAGAACCTTTTCCCCATTCCCTAATTCTAGAAATCTCTCGTTTTTTCTGCTCACCTACTCCTCTTCACTTGGTTACCCTTTTAAGTGCATCTTTCCCTTTCCTTTCCATTGTTGAGATTCTTGAAATTTGTCTTATGTTGCCCATTGCATGCCACTTCTCATGAGTGGATCTAATAGTAAGAGCATATAAACTTGGCATTTTTTCTTTATTTTAGATGGACAATCATAGAACATCACTTTAGCCTTTGTTAGATTTAGAAAATTAGTAACATGAATGTGCGGTATATGTTCGATCAACATAATTTTGGAAAAACTATAAATGATAATAAGGTAGACTTTGGTCCATAGGCTAGCTTGGATTATATTGGGTTGGGCTTGGGTCAAGCATTTCGGCCTGTGGAACGGGATAGTTTGGGCCTGGGCAAAGTCTTTTAAGGTTGCCTCAGTCGGCTTGATCTGTGGCTTGGCCTCGCTTAGACCCTGAACAGGTTTAGATCTTGTAACTGCTATTCATGTTGCAACAAGGAACTTATTCTTACCTTGAGAGAGTACCTATATAAGAGAAACTTGCCAACCCTAAGGTCCCTAGGTGGTTGACACTTGCCATTTTGGAGATGGCCTCTATTTAGTTGAGACGTGACTTGATAAAAGACAACAATTTGTTCCTTCAACATATAATATTATAGGCAAATTGGTCTTCTTCAAACCAAGACATACATGTCCAAGTGAATTGGTAAAAGCAATCATGGTTGCCAATTAATGAGACAAATGTCTCCTTAATGGCTAGGAAATCAAAGCCAAGCATTGTTTGACAAATAGATTTCAAATGGACTAGTTTAGGCACTATACATTGCTAGGTTAACTTGATGGGCATTCAAAAGGATTGCCAAATATTGTTTCAACAATCACGAAGTTAAAATAATGGATATTTTACCTAATCAATTACGTTCACAAAGTTAAGTATCAGTCCGTTAACTGAATATAGCTGACTCAACCAAGTGTTTGTTTGTCTAATTTTTTTTTTATAGAAGTTAAATATTGTTGGCATGGCATTTGATCCTATGACCAGCTAGATGCCAATAAAGGGCTCCACCACTGTATGAACCCTTTGGTGGCAAATATGTGCATTGTCTCACTTGTCCAATTTGTAAAACTTCCTTTGATCTTATTTATCTTTTATTGTTATTTGGACTTGGTTGTATTTTGCTTATTTCTTTGAGGGGTACTAATGTAATTTTCCGACTTCTACATATTGAGAGGTAGGGTTATGGAATAAGACAGCTTAAGTCATTTCTTTCTATTTGGTGTCAGACCTACGGTCCTTGGTTGGGGTTCGATATCCACCTTGATTCCCATACCTCTTCTTTCTCCACCAAACAAAGCCCTAAGGAGTGCGACATGTGATCTCTCTATTGTCATCAGCCTCTAGGTCGGTCAATGGCCTCATCGTCTTCACCGCTGCTCTCCTTTTGCCAGTAGTCACACAGCCTAGCATCGCCACTTTGCATAGCTATCGTCCTTTGCACGGCATCCGTGAGGCCACCAACAGCGTTGCTTGGCCTTTGCGGCGTTGCCCAACGGAGCTTTCTGCCTCTGCACGATGTCAGTGAGGGCATTTAGTGGCCTCGCTTGGTCCTAGTGTCGTTGCTTAGCAATCTTCTCACCACCCCTAAGTAGTCCTAGAAGGATTGCTATAGGGGTACTAGTAGGCTTGCTCCTTGTTTGCCATGCTCTTGCGTCAAAATGGGGACCAGTTGTGGGCCTTTGTGTTGCTGCAAGTCCCTACATGATCCACAATCAGTAGGGAGTTCCCTCTTTTGTGATTGATGATATGATTTTTGCTTCTTCCTTGCACATGGATATTGACTGGGTTCTGGTTGAAGTCAAGATGGCATCTACAAATTCGTCTGAGGTGACATCGGAGCACACATTTGAGACTGGGGCATAAAAGAGCCCCTTCTTTGGTCCCATGGTGGAGTTAGATGAGATCAATTACAGTGGGAAGAAATGAGCATTATATTATTCTCCGGAAACCCGACACCTCTTTAATAGAGAGAGGTGTGGGTGATAAGTTTACATTTATTCATGATAAAATATCTGTTTATGCGTGTTCCTAGACTCATAGAAGTATCCAGCATTATAAATATTATATAGCATGTATTATCATGCATTTAGATTAATTTGTATAAATTGTATATTAATTTTCTTATTATAATGGCTAGGGGATAAGGCAACATCTTTCTGGGCTTTAGATTGAAGATCTAACCGTACGGATGTGTTCATGGTAATGATTGGAGTCTAACGCCTCCGAAATTGCCCTGATCTGACATCCGTAGCATCTTTTACAAGCCACAGAAGATTAATGGCCAGGGGGTAAGGTGATGCAAACTTAATACCTCAACGACAAGTTCGACCACACGGATGGATTCAGATCGATGATTGCAGCCCAACGGTACGAAAATCGTTTCAATCTGACGTTCGTGGCATCTACTAGTAGAAGATGGATGGCCAGGATCCCAGTTGCCCAAGGCATTCCTCAATCGATGAGCCATCCTAAAAGGGGCTTCATCGAGAGGTCTGGGCCATTGGATTAAGATCTAATGGTCGAGAAGGCTCCACGTTCCTCACCGTCAGCCTTTGCAAAGGAGATATCAACGGTCGAGGAGCGGCCATGTCGCCTCAAGGGAATTATGTCCACTCGACAATCCACGAGCGTAGCGTAGTAGTCGAAGGTGTTATTCGCAGCACGAGGCGCACGATTGAGCCCCAGCATAGGGATTAAATCCGTGAAGAGGAGGCGTGGGCAAAATTGAGTTGCACGATCCTCATCAAACGGTAGCGGGCAAGTCAACGTAGTGTGATCTCGAGCGTTGGATGAGCATGCGCAATCCGACACGAGATTGCATGCGCAATTTGATGTGCCGGGGAGGCGCGATTTGGTCCCTTCATCTCGAATCGGACAGTCGAGGCTGCTCATGCGCGGAATGGCTGAAACACGTGCATCTGAAACGCTTGGGCGCGCGTGATCTTGGCTGTGCGAAGAAGATCCAATGGTTCTTCCTCACGCTAATGGCCACCTTTGCCTTTACCAATGGTTGCATTCCTCATTAAAGGCTTAGCCATTTCCAAGGCCGAAAATGCCCTTTCGCTCACCTGTATAAACCCATCCCCTCCACGTTCATCCCTTCCTTTTCTTCTCACCTCTCCTAAGAGTTAAGAACAAGTGTTCTAAAGCTCAATTTAGCACTCCCAAGCTACGGGTAGCTCCGCTAGAGTAAAAAAAGAAATTTCCCTCATCTTATCCCATTCACGGAGCTCCCGCCAGCTGTCCTCTTGCCCCAGTTCCAGAAGTGGAACCCGCGATGATGATGTCCTGTCTCATCCCTGATTCATCCAGCTTCGTCCTCCTTCGTCTTCGTTCTTCTTCGTCCAAGCGTTGTTTGACTGGCTCGTCTTCCAAACAACCGTTGATGATGATAACTTCTCTTTCCCTATTTCTTTGCTGCTTTTTAGTGTAGATTTTAATTTCTCGCAGTAGTTTTGTAGTAAATAATTTGTAATAAACATTTGTTTAGATATAGAAGTAATTCTTCTCTCTCACTCTCATTCTTTCTCACTCTCTTTATTTTGCTGCAAGTAGAATAGAATAAAGTAGCTAGAAATATTTTGATCCGATCTCTTAGATAGAAAGTACAAAAAAAACCTCTCCATGTTCGACCCGACTTACCAGAGTTTCAGTTAAATTATTTGATAGCGAATTTTCTGCAACACGACTTTGTATCAGTTTTCTCGCACGAAATATTTGCTTATCAATGGATACAATACATAAGAGGACCAAAAGAATAGAGACATTACAAAAATATTCCAAATAAGAAATAAAATAAGAGGGAAAAGGGGCTAATCTATAACACTCCCCGTCAAGTTGGCACGTAGATATCTATCAAGGTTAGCTTGTTGCAGCAAATATCAAATGCGATTCTATTCAATGGCTTGGTGAAAATATCAGTTGTCTAGTCCTATGAAGCAATTGGAGATGTATAAATAACACCCTTCCAAATGAGATCCCTAGTATATTGGTAGTCAATTTCCGCATGTTTCGTACGTTCATAAAACATTGGATTATTAGCAATGTATGTCGCTGCAAGGTTATCACACCTCATCTCCATAGGTCCCTGTATCTGTACATATAAATCACGCAGGATATACTGTACCCAAACCATCTCTGTTGTTGTTTGGGTTATAGCTCAGTACTCAGATTCAGCACTGGATCTAGACACCACAGCCTGCTTCTTGCTCCTCCAAGTCATTAGGTTTCCTGCAACATAGGTATAAAAACCCGTAGTAGACTTGCGATAAGAAAGACAATTGACATAATCTGCATCCGAGTATCCTACAACTGTCATAGGACACCCCTTGCGAAACATTAATACACAGCTTGGATTCTTCTTCAGATATCTGAGTACCTGCATTGCAGTATTCTAATGCTGCTTAGTTGGCTTCTCCATAAATTGACTCAGCTTCCCCACAACAAGTGAAATGTTAGGCCTGGTGCTGGTGATGGTGAGATAAAGGAGCTTCCCAACCAACTGTCTATAGCTCCTGCTCTCCACTGGCTCATCATCATCATATAAGTGCACCTTGGGATCCATGAGAATGTTGGTCACTTTGGCTCCCAATATTCCAGTCTCCCTAAGAATATTTAGTGCATACTTTCTTTGGCTCACAACAATGCCATCTTTGCCTCTAGCCACCTCAATGCCTAAGACGTAATGCAAAGATCCTAAATTTGTCATAACAAACTGTGCTGCCAGCCCTTTCTTGATATGTAGAATGCCTGTGGTGTCATCCCCTGTAATGATAAGATCATTAACATAAACAAGTAAAGCAACCACTTGTCTATCCGCCTTCCTGGTAAATAAGGAATGGTCAGAAGTGGATCTCCTTAGACCCATGCCTTGCACTACTTTTGATAGTTTGTGAAACCACGCATAAGGACTCTGTTGAGCCCACAAATAGCCTTCAATCTGCAGACACACTCCCCCTCAACCTTGAACCTAGGAGGTTGCTGCATGTACACTTCTTCTTGAAGATCACCATAGAGGAATGCATTCTTTACATCTAGTTGGTGAAGGTCCTACTCTCTGTTAGTTGCCACAGAAAGAAGAATACGGACTGTAGGATGCCTGGCCACAGGAGAAAATGTATAAAAAAAGTTTACTCCATAGGTCTGAGTGAATCCTTTTGCTATCAAGCGAGCCTTATGCCTAGAAATAGACCCATCAGGGTTGTATTTCAAGGCAAAGACCCATCTACAACCAACCTCCCGGGGCCCCATAGGTCGAGACGTAAGCTCCCACGTGCCACGAGATCTAAGAGCCTCCATCTCCTTCATAGCCTGATGCAATGCAGGATCCAACATAGCCTCCTGATAAGTAGTTGGTACCGTGGGCGTCATAAGAGCTGTAGTAAATGTTGTAAAGGTGGTACTAAGACTATTAGATTGGAGCCTTCTGATATAGGAAGATTATTATCATCATCTGTAGGAGTGGAGCCATCATCCTCAGGTATGCTAGGTGAACCTGTAGGTGCACCAGGAGATAAAGATACATTAGTATCATCAATACATACCTGTGCAGGGGAGGATGATGGCACTAGAGTTGTCATGCCCTGATAATTCTCTTGTTGGATTGGGAATGAATCATCGGGTGTGAATGTGCAAGTGTCCCAGCTACTGGATAGTTTGGGTTGTAATTTGTAGTCCTGTCAATTAGGTACATCTTGGGAAAGCCGATATTTAAATTAATTATAGGGTCAAATCTATCGAAAATTTGGTAGAGTTTCCTCTGTTTATTCAATATTTTCCCAAAACTTGTACTTGTAACCTATAACAGCGCATGCATGCCATAAATTAAATAGGTGGGTACACCCCACCACCACACCCAGGAGTCATGACAAGCGATAAAAAGGCAGTAGGCACACCCCGTTAGCAAAAGTGGCAAACCACGGAAAATGACAAGAGCAAAACTAAAATACCACTGACACATTACCACTCCATAAGCCAATCACTCAGCATTTGACATCATAACATATACAAAACTCCACAATTGGAAGTGTACACGTCTTACAATACCAGAAAATTTCTAACTATCAGGCTACACAAAAGAGCTTAGTTAAAACATTTATATTAAGTGCTAAAGGCTTATACAGAAGAGAAGCACAGACTCACACTTTGATGATCTCCGAGGTCCTCCTGGACCGAAATCCCTCATGATGCATCTACTTCGCGGCAACGGAACCTGAAATGGGTCACAAAACAAGGATGAGTCGAGTGGCCCAGTAGGGACAAACCACGTGTAATGCTGAAGTAGAAGGGGTAGTGTACGGGTTTATATGCCAAGATAAACTACCCAACCATTTCTTCCCCATTCACTCAGGTCTTGACTATACAATAGGCCCACCACACGTCTTTTCTCTCATTTATTTATGCCTTAGTCAAGAAACAAACTGACCATATGCCTTTATACCATACCCAAAATTGACCCAAACTTTCGTTGACACATTAGATTGGCTACAAGCCCTTTTTTCCTTTCTTAGCGGGATTTATTTACACGACAATCAATTTTATTATCATGTCTTATTCTCTCTCTCGCCTTAGAAGTCAGGTTTTGGAAAATTATTCCTTTCTATTAGAGGAGATTGAGACGTATCCTTCCTTTGGATCCCCGCCTTATAGTCTCTCCCTGGCAAGGGGAGGGGCTAGCAGAGTTGGTAATCCTCGCGAAAGGCGTACTCGTTCTCGACGTATCGAGAACGCTGCTGACCTCAGCTAGAAGTGTTGGGCCTTATGGGAGCTACCCAGGCCTACACGTTGCGACCACGAAGCGCAAGCTTGGTTCGTGTCCAGCAAGGACTAGTCATAGATCAAATCAGATCATTGCAGGACTAGTCATAATTATTGGGCCACACCAATGCTCCCGTTATGAGGACTCCTCGTAGGAGCGTAGACTCTAGGTGTGCCCTCTCAATCCGTTGTTGGACGAGATCTTAACCAATCCATCACAGTACCCCAGCACTTCCGTACATACGGGTGTCAAGTGAGCCTCTAGCTATGAGTACCGAGTACACTGGTGTTTCCTGCCACACATGCGGGTGCCTACGAGCCCAAAGTCACAAGTACCTCCGCATCGAGTCAGATTCGGGTACATCTAAGTTTCTTAACTCGGTGACAGCTTGTAGCTTGTCATACCCGGGAAGCATTCATGTTCTGGGGTAGATCTTAGGTAGCCTCTAGCTACCACACATCCTCGGGCTTCCAACCCGAACAATGAACCTGTGGTTCACAAGTCAGTGGCATAGCCCTACGAGCTCACCTAGTAGACCTATGGTCTTTTAATCCAGTTAGTTCTGGGTTCGGAACAAGACCTTAGATACGTAGTGGATCACCTGGGGTTTGACTTCAAACCTTAGGATCCATGGCTTCATTTAAATTCTACAAGAGTTAGCGGGTTTCCACGTTTCAAATTTCACCTCATACTTAGCCAATTAACTTGGGCTTTTATTCGTGCCTTACAAGGTCATAAACCACTTGGTTCATGTAGTGGTTAATTGGGTATTTGATGGACTAAATCGCCTTATTGATTTTCACCTCATATCACGACTTACCTTTCCACACTTTATCATGGAATTTTGGCCATAGCAAGGGCACCAGGTACCAGTGTCTGGTACCCGTTTTGGGTGCCTATTGCCTACTAGCCACCAGGAATTGCCAGTACTAGTATTGGTTCCCAGGACTGGTATTGGGCACCTCAAATCTCTATCTGTACACTAATCAGGTCGGGGAAAATGGCCAGTACCAGTACTAATCAATTAGCACCAGTACTGGGCACTCACAAGCCCATTAATTGGCAAGTTCTTCAGGATTTAGGAGCCTATACCAATACTAATCCGTTAGTATGGGTATTGAGCGGCTCTAAAGTTCAATTATAACACGAATAACTTTATGCAACCATTCCAAAACCCTTTCATATTTTCCAACAACTCGGTTCCCAATTTCACGTAGTATTTATAATTCATGGAGAAATTCAATTGAATTACACACTAGCCAAGGGCATGTCTCAAATCCAAACCCCTGTCATGTCCAACCATCCACATTATACCGATTCAAACCCCTTTTACTTCCAACCCCAATCACATGGGTCCATTCTCATTTTAATTGACATCAAAAGGGGTGATCTAGGCCTACAATCACCAGTGAGAAGGTCCTCTCGCAATCAAAACTAAGGGGCAGAAGGGCCCATTAACACTTGTGGTTATGCGACGTGCATTTAAACAACATACGCGTGCCTCAGTTCTCGTAGCAAGCCCATGGTTTCTAGTTCGAGTCTCCTTTCATCTCTCCTATTTACTCGGGAATTCAAAAGAGAACCACACAAAGGGGAAGAGGTCCCTTCCTGGCCTCAAGCATCCCGTCTTCCGCGACACTAAGCGATTACCCTTCTGGATTACCTTGCAATTAACCACATAATACACATCAGTATTATTTTCCTCCTAAAACAGTCCCCAACACAATCATAAATCCCCAAATGCATAAGAAAAAAGAAAACTTATAGCTAGGGATTTGGAAAACAATCTGAGAGGAAGGGGATGCACCATGAGCCATTGGGGCCTTGTTGAGGCCACTCTCCGTTGATCCTTGACCTTGGCACGACAACAAAAGTTGCCATAGTAGCGGCAACAAACAACACCAACAACCGCACCAAGCAGTAATTGCAGCATGCATCAGTTGCAGCTCGCGCCAAGCAGTAGCCGCAGTAGCAGCAACTGCAGAGCAACAACCACAGTTCACATGACTGCATGTGCTAGGGCGGTGGCTGCAATGATAGTAAGGTGCAGTGGCGATCGCGGATGGCGGTGCTGCCACTAGATAGCGAGCGGGTAGGGAGAGGAGGGTGGATCTTCCTCTAGGCTGGAGAGAATCACATCACTGCAACCACGATTATTGCCCAACATGCAGCAGCAGTTGCCGCTCTCCCCGCACCCCAAGTTGTAGTAGCCACAACCCTAACTGCTCATCGTGCGAGCAACAGTAGTAACCGGTGAGGAAGAGGAGGTTCGTCAATGGAGGGGAGAGGTTGATGGTGAGGAGTGATCGAGTGAGGTGGAGGTGCCTTGTGATGGAAAACAATGGGAGGAGGCTTGCCACGCAAGAAATGGGAATGGGAGGGGGAAGGGTAGCACACACAAGAAAGCAAATGGGAGGGGAGGTGCGCTCATCTACCACTCTCCACCCAACTTAAGTCCTCCCACCCCACACCAGTTTAATTAGGAGTCCACCCATAAAGCCTTCTCACCAAAAGCCTCTCAACTTGATTCGTTGAGGTAAAATGTAAGGCTCAAATCTTAGGAGGTTGATAATTCCACCGTTGAAGAGAAATTAAGGGTCTAATTGAATTCAAATTGGGTATTAAAAAAAATCCAAACTCTTACAGGAGTGGGGGAAGGGGCGGTAGTAGCCTGGGGCTTGTATGTGATTGGAATCTGATACACCACTGGAGGATCCCTGAATCTACTGTCACCTGCCTCCATAGAGGATTGAGTAGAAGGTTGAGTAGGCATTGGAATAGGTGTAAAATCCCCAAACTAAATCGGTTGTACTAGCATAGGAGCCTATAGAGAAGATCTGTCCTGTGGTACAAAAGACAAGTGTCTTGTAGCCATAGAAAAATACGGAACTGCTTCATGGAATGTGACATCAGCACTCACATAGTGTTTTTTGGTGAGAGGATTACAACACCTATATCCTTTATGTGTAGAAGAGTATCCCAGGAATACACATTTAATGTCTCGTGGTGCCAGCTTATCCCTACCAGATCCAGTGATGTGCACAAAGGCAACACAACCAAATGTGTGTGGTGTCGCTACAAATAAATCACTGTTTGGATATAGAAGCTACCTGGGAATTTGTTCTAATAACACATAACTGGGCATGTAGTTGATGAGGTAGCAAGCAGTGAGAACTACATCTCCCCAATACATCTGGGGAACATTATGGTGTATCAGAATGGTTGTTGCCACATCCAGAATATGCCTGTGCTTTCTCTCAGCAATCTCGTTTTGTTGTGATGTATGTGGGCATATGGTCTGATGAACAATGCCATGTAATATGTAAACGGAGCGTAATCTGGCAGTACAAAATTCTAATGTATTATCTGATTTCACACATTTCACAGTAGTAGAAAACTAAGCTCTTATTTGAATAAGAAAATCCTTTATAACATTACTCACACAAACTTATTCTTTAACTGAAATAACCATGACATCCGTGAACAGTTATCAACAATAACCAGATGATACCTGTGTCCCAACCTATCAGGGACACGACTGGGACCCAACACATCCAAACGAATCAAATCAGATACAGACTCTGATAAAGAAGAATTGGCAGGAAGGGAAGCTTTATGATGTTTCCCAATTTGGCACGCATCACATCTGATCTCTGTAGCAGGTGAAAGGTGAGGGATGACTCATCGTAGCTTGTCCAGAGGAATATGTCCAAGGCGACAATGCCATTGTAGTGCAGTACCAACAACAAAACCAATGTCACCCTAACAAGAAGTAGCAATATTCGTCTGATGCAGGTGATATGCCCCTCTCTTCATGTTCGCCACTAATCATTCTCCCTGTCAGCTTGTCCTGTAACACAGTCAACATCGTCAAATATAACTTGGCAATGAAGATCTTTTGTGACTTCGCTAACTGACAAGTTAAGAGGAGATTTAGGCACAAATAAAACATTAGACAAATGTAAACGGTAAGTAGGAGAAATCTCCCCCTGTCCATCCACTCTGGAATGGCATCCATCAGCAACCTGAATTGTCCTCCTTGATGCAACATGTTGAAGGTATTTAAAGGAAGACTGATGACCACTCAAATGCCGTGAGGCACTAGTGTCTACAAGCCATGAAGATCTACCATAATGTGAAAACACAGAAAAACTAGAGGTACTCTCTATACATGAGGATGCAAAACAACAACAACCAAGCCTTTTCCCATACTAAATGGGGTCGGCTATATGGATTCTTTGCCTCCACATAGATCGATTTTCAGCCATTTTAGGACTTAAATTAAAGTAATTGAGGTCATACTTAATAGTTTCCTTCCGACACTTGTTTGGTTTTCCTTGCCCCCTCTTAGTGGGTTCAGCCTCCAACTTTTCGCATCTCCTAACTGAAGCATCTAGTGGCTTTCTTTGTAAATTTCCAAACCATCTTAGACGTGCCTTTCTCATTTTATCCCCTATCAGTGCCACCCAAACCCTTTTTCTAATAAACTCATTTGAAATACGGTCCTTTCTTATATGACCACACATCCATTTTAACATCATTTCTGCCATAGACATCTTCTGTACATGCCTATAGTTTATAGCCCAGTATTCAGAACCGTACAACATGGCTGGTCTTACCATGGATCGATAGTATTTTCCTTTGACTTTTAAAGGAACCCTCTTATCACAGAGAACACCAAAAGCATCCCTCCATTTCAACCACCCTACATTAATTCTATGTGTAACATCTCCATCAATTCCACTGTCATGTTGGAAAATGGATCTCAAGTACTTACAAATATCTTTCATTGGAATGCACTCTTCTCCAATTTTTACATCAATCCCTTCATTGTTCCCTCTACTACTAAACTTGCATTTCATATACTCAGTCTTCTTCCTACTTATGTGTAATCCTTTATTTTCCAGGGCTTCTCTCCAAAGCTCAAGTTTTCTGTTCACTCCATCTCTTGTCTCATCAGCCAAAATAATGTCATCAGCAAAAAGTATACACCAAGGTACCTTAACTTGGATATGTTTCGTCAACTCATCCATGACCAAGGCAAAAAAATAAGGGCTTAAAGTCGAACCTTGATGCAGACCAATGGTGATATCAAAGTAGTCTATCAAAGCATCCTTAGTCTTTACACAAGCTGCTACTCCATAGTACATATCCTTTATGAGGTTGATATATATAACTGGCACTTGTCTCTTCTCCAAGATTCTCCACAAGATATCTCTTGGGACAAAATCATAGGCCTTCTCCAAATCAATAAAAATCATATGTAAATCATTTTTCTTCACTTTGTATGTCTCCATCATATGTCTCAAGAGATGTATTGCTTTAATAGTAGACCTACCTGGTATAAAGTCAAACTGATTTTCAGTTACCATAGAGACTTGCCTCACCATTCTTTCAATTATTCTTTCCCAAAGTTTCATCGTATGACTCATCAACTTAATACCTTTATAGTTAGAACAATTTTGTATGTCACCATTGTTCTTGTATAAAGGTACCACAAAACTTTTCCTCCATTCCTCTGGTATCTTCTTGCCTCTCCACACAGTATTAAATAAATTTGTGAGCCAAGTTGTACCTCGTTCTCCCGTCATTTTCCAAACGTCTATGGGAATATCATCAGGCCCAACAACCCTCCTACTTTTTATCATCTTCAAAGCCTTCTCTACTTCTTTCTTTTGTATCCTTCGATAACATGCTCGATTCACATACTTTTCTGAGTTGGCTAACTCTCCTAAGATATCATTCTTTTATTTTTCATTAAATAGCTTATGAAAATATCTTTTCCATCTTATTTTTATATCCTCATTAGCTATAAGCTCCTTTCCTTCATCCTTGATGCATCTTACATGTGTAAGGTCCTTTGCTTTCCACTTGCTTTAGCTAACTTGAAAATTTCTTTTTCACCTTCTTTAGAATCAAGTTTCTTATAAAAATGCTCCAAAGCTTTTGCTTTTGCTTCACTAACTATTTTCTTTGCTTCTTTTTTTTCTCTTTTGTAGTTTTCTATATTTTCATCAGTCTTATCTCGATATAAGGTTTTAAAGTAGGCTCTTTTAATTTTAAGCTTCTCTTGCACTTCCTCACTCCACCACCAAGCCTTTTTTTGTCCTGGAATACCTCCTTTAGACACTCCTAACACCTCCTTCGCCACCCTTCTAATACAATTTGCCATATTTAACCACATTTCATCAGCACTACCATCAAGATTCCAAGTCTTTTGCTGCATCATCTTCTTTTTAAATCTCACTTGATCTTTCTTAAGAATCCACCATTTAATTCTCAAATTTTTAGACACTAATTTTCTCTTCTTTGCCTTCTTCAAATGAACATCGATGTTGAGCAGTTAAACTCTCCCCTGGAATAATCTTGCAATCTTTATAAGATAAATGATCCCTTCTTCTCAAAGCAAAGTATTCGATTTGCGTTCTTGTTAAGTCACTTTTATAGGTAATCAAATGCTTTTCTCATTTTTTGAAGAAGGTATTTGCTATGAAAAGATCATAAGCCATAACAAAATCAAGGAACGTCTTCCCTTCATTCCTAACACCAAAATCATGATTTCCATGCACTCCTGCATACTCTAACGCATCTTTTCCCACATGCCCATTTAAATCTCCACCCAAGAAAATCATCTCTTTGTGGGATTCCTTGAATTATCATATCAAGCTCTCCCCAAAATTTGTTCTTTATTCTTTCCTCCAGACCAACTTGAGGTGCATAAACTGAAATGACATTCAAGATCTCTTTTTCTAAGATTAATTTTATCGAAATAATTCGATCACCCAATCTCTTAACCTCAACCACACTCTCCTTCAAATCCTTATGAATTATATTACCTACGCTGTTTCTACCTTTTTCCCTTCGTGAATACCATAGTTTGAAACCTATTCTCTCAATTTCCTTTACTTTTTCTCCAACCCACTTAGTCTCTTGAAGGTAAAGAATTTGAATCCTTCTCCTTACCATTGTATCCACAATCTCCATGAGCTTGCTGGTCAAAGTACCAATATTCCAACTACCGAATCTCAGTATTCTTTGTGACACACTTCGATGGCGAAGTGGTGGAACTAGCTTCTTTACTCACATGCGTTCCTCATGCGAGAACCCTTGCTCATTTTGGACTGCATTCGGGCGGTGATGTAGCGGAACTAACTTCTTTATTCGCATGCGTTCCTCATGCGAGAACCCTTGCTCATTTATCATTACACCCGGGCTTCGATGCAGCGCGTTGCAAGTAGGGAACACCCCAACGAAATCTGAGTGTTTGCTAGAATTCAGGTTTAAAGATCGGATAAATTTTACGTTGGCTGTCGGCTACCTAACGCAACCCTCTTCCTTTACCCGGGCTTGGGACCTGTAGTGAAAAGGCACACGAACCTCAACATAGGCGGAGTTAAGAACATTTGCAGTTTTGAAATCCTTGTGTATTAAAAGGATTTCAACATACCTGAGGATGCAAAGGCAGTAATATTTGTAGTGGGGTTTGGCTCCTGGGTGACCTGAGCCAGTCTCTGTGCAAGAGCATCAAACTTCGCTCTGGGAACCATAGTTGTAGCCAGAGCCTGTTTTGCCACAGGTGGCTTCCCATGCTTGGTGTAACATGAATTTTCAACATGCCCAATACACCCACAGAAGATACAGGTAGGGCGTGGCTTGCCAGGCTGCCCCCACCCACAACCATGTCCCCGAATAGCATAACCACCTCGTCCTCCTCGACCACCAATAACAGCAAACGCAGAAGTCTGTTATGAAACAGTAGACCTGACTGAAAGTCTACTGACTCTACTGTATGCCTCCTCCAAGGTGGGCAACTTTGTCAGTGTCAGCATTTGAGATCTGGCTGACTTATAATCTAGACCAAGACCTGAGAGAAACTTAGTAATCGCAAACTCCTTGCGGTACTCTCTCTGAGTAGCACAAGTACAAATAGGTCTACAAGCATTGTAATTCTCAAGAAAACCTTTCAGCTTAGCATAATACTAAGAGAGAATAAGATTATCCTACCTGAGAGAGAAAATATCATGGGTGATCTGCAATATCTTGTTGGAGTTCTTTTCATGAGAATACGTGTCATGAAGAGAATCCCACATTTCTTTGGCGGGCTTGTAATACATAATTCTGTCTCCAATGTGCGGTGCCACAACATTCATAATCCACACTTTCACCATGGCATTACCCCCTCTTCCAAGTAGCATTCTTCCCGATCTTTTTTGTAGGTTCTTCCTCCAACAAAATATGTTCCTTATCATGACCTTCAATTGTCATGAGGAATGTCTGAGACCACTAAGCATAATTGATCTCAACAAGCTTTGTGATGGGAATGAAGAATGGATTCTTGACATTACCCACCTTCGTGGACGCATCCGATACAACTTCGGATGAAGAGGAAGATACCATTAGATCAAATCAAGGAGCAAGGCCACCAAATAAAGCAATCTGAAAATGATTTTCAGATTCTATAAACCATCAGAATGAATCTGAAACTGAATTTTCAGATTCTGCAGATCATCAAAACAAGCACATGTGATGATCCCAACACAAGATCCAAAGATTTCGTGTTGAAGAGAAAAAACCCATCCCTGCTGGGATCAAACGTGGGTTTCACAGGGATTTTCAGATACCCATGAAGGCTGCCCAGCAGGAACGGAGGCCATTGTTGCCGCCGCTCCTTTTGCTGGCAACAGCCGACCACACAGCCAGTGGCACCACAGCTCACCGTGAGTAGCAGTTGGTGGCACTGATGCTGCCTTCCTATCGACTGCACGTACAAGGGAGAGAGGGCTTGACGACACCTCTCTCAGGCGGTGGTGGATGGTTGTGCAACGACAGAGGGAGGAGGAGTTATCGGTGGATGGGTTTGGAGGCTAGGGTTTGATGGGATACCAAAGCACCAAGCTAGGATTGTCGCTTTGATAGCAAGTGGGAAGAAATGAGCATTCTATTATTCTCCAGAAACCCTACACCTCTTTATATAGAGAAAGAGGTGTGGATAGAATACATAAGAGGACCAAAAGAAAAGAGACATAACATAAATAATCAAAATAAGAAATAAAATAAGAGGGAAAAGGGGCTAATATGTAACATTATGTTCGATGATCATAGACCTTTTTAATGATTATGGATGGTCATGACAAGGAGTATATTCTTCTTCAACTAGAGCTAGAAGAGAAGACAGGAAAGAGTGCATCCTGGAAGGACAATGCCATGGCCTGTGCATGGATCATGAATTGTGTTATCCCTAGTATTAGGGAAAAAATCATGTACTATCAGACAACCAAGGAGATGTTGGATATTTTATGTGACACCTACTCCCACAAGAAGAACTCAAGCAAAGTCTTCCAGATTTATAACGAGTTGTCTCAACTTTGTTAGGAGGGACGCACTTTATCTTTGTACCACTCGACCCTTGAAGGTCTCCTGGAGAAGTATAACGTGTGTCGACTGGTGTGCACGCGTGCTACTTAGATCACCTATCTTAAGGAGGCGACGATCTTATAGTCTCTGGCTAGTCTTGGACCATATTACACGATAACCTAGTCACAACTGCTTACCATCTCGAAGCTTTCTACATTGGAGGAAGCATATAGTAGGATGACTAAAACTTTTGTTACTCTTACTGCTCTTGAGCCTACGGGGCAAACTTGTGCTTTTGCTACTACTCAAGGTCGTGGCTGGGGCACTTCTACCACACAAGGCAAAGGTTGGGGCCGTGGGCCTGTTGGGCGAGGATGCCTCACATGCACGTATTGTTTGAAGCTAAGGCACATGGAGAACAATTGCTAGACCAAGCATGGTTGGCCTACCATGGTTAATCAGGATGGTACTAGTACAAAGTAGCTAGTTGATACTGTATCTGTGCTAAAGGCTGGCTATGATGAGCTTCTTTAGTGCCTTACACAACTGTCACCAAGATTCATCTACTACTTTAGAGAGTGTTGCTTTTGCCTCCTCTTCAGGTACAAAGTTTGCCTTCTCTCAGGATGATGATTACTGTCATATAAACTGGCTTGTTGACTCCGAAACCTCACGACACCTCAGTGGAGATCAGTGGTGTTTTCACTATCTTAGGCCTGTTCCCCTTTGGAAGACAATGCAGGTAGTAGATGGGAGGAACTTGTTGATTGTTGGATAAGGGGAGGTCTCAATTATCACCACTATGAAGCTGATAGATGTTTTGCTTGTGCTAGATGTTCCTATTAGTTTACTATTTGTCAGTAGAATAACCAGGGAATTGAATTGTTGTGCCATATTTGACTCTACTACTTGTACTTTTGAGGATATCCTGATAGGGAGGACGATTGGTGGCAATGGTGAAGAGGGTGGTGTCTATTACCTGGTCTAGTCCCCTTTTGTTGCGGCTTGTCACGGGGGTGTCACTTTTGCTGCTGGATCTCCTTTCTAGTGGCACCTTCATCTTGGCCATCTTCCACTAGACAAGCTTCGTCAGGTTATACCCCACATTTCTTTGTCTGCTGCCATGTCTTGTGATGCCTATCAGTTGGGCAAGCATTATAGGAGCGCCTATCTTGGTAGCGAGAGCCCTGGGTCCACTGAGATGTTTCAACTGGTTCATACTGATGTGTGGGGCACTGGCCATATTCCTGACCGGTGTGGTTATCGTTATTACTTGATTCTTGTTGATGATTTTTCTTGCTTGTTTTGGTTGTTTTTGCTTGAAAATAAGTCAAATGTTGGTAATGTTTTGGAATAGTTTATTCTAGAAATAAATAACCAATTTGGCAATTGTGTTAAATATATTCGCTTTAACTTAAGTTTTGTACCTAGTGTCTATTTGCCTTTTATAAATCTCATGGTGTCATTCATCAGACCACCTGACTCCATGCATCCTAGCAGAATGGGGTTGCTACGAAGAAGCACATGCATATTCTTGTTGTAGTACGCACCTCACTCGTTTATCATAGTGTCCCTTCTCTTTATCGGGGAGTTGATGTGTTCACAACGTGTTGCTTGATCAATAGGATGCCTATATCTACAATTCATGAGTAGATTCCCTTGCAAGTTCTTTATGAAGAGGGTAACCTATTTCATGGCCTGCGTCGAGTGTTTGGCTACTTACTTTTGTTCACATTTCTACTTATGGTTGGGATAAGCTTGCTTTTAGGTTCGTCAAGTGTGTCTTTTTGGGATATGCTCGCACCCAGAAGGGATATTGGTGCTACATCACTCGAAGACACTGTGAGTGCCGATGCCACTTTCCATGAGTTTATCTTTTACTTTTCTACTATTTGAAGAAGTCTTTTCCTTGAGGTTATTGAGGTACCTATGCCCATTCCTCCTACACCCCTGGAGGCGATCCCGATCACTACACCTGTGCCACCTCCATTTGAGCCACCACTCTCTGAGTCTAAGAGGTTCCGTGAGCCCTTTGTTACATGCAGGTTTCTTGTCAGTTACAAGTAGTGACCCCCTTCTTCTGCGCTAACTCCTCTGCCCAAGTGAGCACAAGTGATTTACAAACTGATAAGGTTGTGCCTAGTGATGATGATGCATGGTCTATACGAGATGGTGTAGCACTTCCTTCTTCCTCTACGCAGCTAGAGGTATTGTTCCTACTCCTGACGATCTTGATCTCCCTATTGCAGTTCGCAAGGCCCTACGCAATTGTGCCAGACACCCTATTTCTATTTCCATGTTAACTGCTTTCCTTGGCGTGGCCTACAACAAGTTTGTCATGCTCTGTTCGCCACACAAATTCCGTCATCTCAACAATGGGCTATTCTTGATCTGAAGTGGCACTAGGCTATGGAGGATGAGATGACTGCATTGTGATCTCGTGGCACGTGGGAACTTGTTGACTTACCTCTAAGCGCATTAGTTGTCGGTGTAGATGGGTCTTTACCGTCAAGTATTACCCCAACGGGATGATAGTGAGATATAAAGCCTGTTTTGTGGTCAAAGGATTCATGTAGACTTATGGCATGGACGCCTTTGACACATTCTCATTGGTGCCACGACTTCCTATGATGCACATTCTAATCTCTGTAGCTATGTAGAGAGACTGGCCTCTCCACTAGCTTGATGTTAAAAATACCTTCCGGTATGGTGACTTGCAGGAGGAGGTGTACATGCAATAACCTCCTAGCTATGAGTTTCAGGGGGAGTGGTCTAGAATGTGTTGCCTACGCAATGTGATTTATGGTCTGAAACAGAGTCTCAGGGCATGGTTTCAGAAGTTGTCAGAGGTGGTTGAGTTGAGACGCTGGGTTTTCAGGGTCATCATCGGATCATTTTTTGTTTGTCAGAAGGACTGCACAGGGTATGGTGGCACTACTAGTTTATGCTGATGATATCATTCTTATGGAGGATGATGGACTTCGATTTTTAAGGTCAAGAAGAGTTTGGAGAACTTTGTTATAAAAGATCTTGGACTTCTCAAATACTTCCTTGGGATAGAAGTGGCATGGAGCGGGAAGGGTTTTGTACTTCCCAATGAAAGTATGCACTTGACTTGTTGCAGGAGACTAATATATTGGGGGCGAAGCCAACTAATATTCCCATGGATCCCAAAGCGCACTTATATGATGTGGAGGCAGAGGTAGTAGATAGTTAGTAATATAGAGGACTGGTGGGAAAACTCGTCTATTTGACTATTAGGAGATTGGATATTTCCCTTGTAATTGAGAAGTTGAGTCAGTTCATGGATAGGCCTACTAGATGGCATTAGGATGCTACAATGATGGTACTCAGATACTTGAAGAAAGCGCTATGAAACAGGCTCCTGTTCACCAAGGGGACTTCCTTGAGTGTTGTGGCCTATACAGATGTAGATTATGCAGGGTGTCTGGCTGATAGGAAGTTTGCAACTTTTATCTGTACCTATGTAGTAGGAAACCTGGTAACATGGAAGAGCAAGAAATAGATTGATGTGTCCAGATCTAGTGTAGAGTATGAGTATCAAGCCATGGCTCACATAGTCTTTGAGATGATGTGGGTGAGATCCCTTCTGGTATAGTTACATGTATTCGTTGATATGGAGATGTGATAACAAGGTTGCTATCTATATTGCTAACAATTCTATGTTCCATGAAAGGATCAAGCTTGTGGAGGTAGATTGCCATTACATACATCACTTGATTCAGAGAGGTTTTATTTACACCACACATGTCTCCTTTGATGACTAGACAATATATATCCTTACCAAGGCATTGCCTCGATTTTCCTCTGATATGTGATGTTCTAAGATGAGTATGATTGATATCTATGCTTCAATTTGAGGGGAAGTGTTAGAGCCTCTCCAATTTTATTTATCTTTTATTGTTATTTGGACTTGGTTGTATATTACTTATTTCTTTTAGGAGTAATGATGTAATTTTTTCATCTATATATATTGAGAGGTAGGGTTATAGAATAAGACAACTTGATTCATTTGTTTCTACTGATTCAAATTGATTAAGGACATTAGAGTCAAGATTGACTTATTTGACTTAATGTCTTAAAGGACTCAAGGTCAATCAGGGAGCCGCTCCTATTTGACCTATGTTAAGATTTAAAAATAGGATAGAATTTGTTAGAGATTCCTTTTCTATTTTTAGCAAAGTTTGTTTTGGTTGTTATGGTTGTTGGGTTGGTTGTTATGGTTGTTGGGTTGGCCTTCTATATAAAGGGACCAAACTCATTTGTTTTCTTTGAAGACTGGGAAATAATACTTTCTATTCGTTTCTAAAATTCTAACACGGTATCCGAGCGAGCCCTTCTGGGAATCCACATGCTCTCTACCAAACTCTAGCCACCTTTCCTTCTCGATTCTCATCATTGCTACTGCAAGGGCATCACAAGTCCTGTTCCTTGGTCTCCAACCCTTCAATCTTCCTCTTCTATTTCAGGTCAAATTCTTTCTTTTGGTGGGCATCATGGCAGATGAACCGACTACTACTACTCTGGACTTGTCTACTTTTAGTGCTACTGCTACTACTCCTGCTACTACTGTCCTCCTTGGAGAGAAGGATGACTGGTAGGGGAATTGACTTCCCTCACAATGTTCACTGACTACTGCTATTACTACTTGATGTTGCTACTTCTGCTACAACATCCCATCTACTGCTACTACTGCCTGGTTGTTACTTCTGCTATAGCATCCCATCTACTGTTACTACTGCTTGATGCTCCTACTTCTGCTACAGCATCTTATTTACTGCTACTATTGCTTGATGCTGCTACTTCTGGTACAACATCCTGTCTATTGCCTTCTACTACTACTGCTGCGTCTCGACTGTTACAGTTCCTGAGCAATTTTTTCCTCTCTACTGCTGTTTCTACTACGGTTGCTACTTCTGCTACAACTGTCTCTACTACCTACTACTACTTTTATGCGATTGTTGTTCTTCTCTGGTGTTGTACCTTCAAGTTGGATGTTGCACTCTCCAAATTGGGGGGAGTGTTAAGATTTAAAAATAGGATAGAATTTGTTAGAGATTCCTTTTTAATTTTTAGCAAAGTTTGTTTTGGTTGTTGGATTGGTTGTTATGGTTGTTGAGTTGGTTGTAATGGTTGTTGGGTTGGCCCTCTATGTAACCTAATATAGTGATATAAATGATTTCGCAATTCAAATTGATGAAGGAAATTAGGGTCAAGATTGACGTAGTTGACTTAATGGCCCAAGGACTCAATGTTGATGAAGGAAATGCTCTTATTTGACCTAATACGTTGATATTAAATTATTTTGCTAAGGCCTTTACAAAAAAGTAGAGATAGAAAATACTTCCTTTTGATCTTTGATATCGAATTTCCTTCTTGCATTCTTGCCATTGGTTTTTCATTTTATCCTTTCTTCTCTGTGGATATTTACCTTCATCATCTTGCTACAACCTTAATGTTTCACAACTCATAGCCTACAGGTTTTTCATGGTTTCACATGTTATCACGTTGATCCCTCTTCATCTTGTTTTCTTGCCAATCATGTGAACTCATCTTTGTATCTTTTTTCTTTTTCTTTCTTCTATGTTGCTGTGGTGCAATGCTTCTACCATGGGCCTTTTGTATGTATCAAACTAAGTTAGTTTACGCATAACATTTTGCTATCATCTAAATTAAGATTGTATAGTTTCTCTCTCTCTCAAAAAAAAAAAAGATTGTACAATGTTATTGCACTAATATAGTCTTCAGAGTCTACTTATGCTTCTTGATTCATTGCCTTGGCTCATTTTGGCTCATAAGTTTTTCCACCAAACATGCCTATTTGACACTTCTTGCTTGCCTACTCCTTCCATCTAAAGATGTGTTGAGTAAGAGCGGGGGGTGGTGTGTGTTTCTCTATCTTTTTTAACAAGCTAGGCATTGTGTTAGAGAATTTAAGAAAGAGTATTTTAGGATTAGTTAAATTAGGCAAAAGTTTTATTTCTTTCTATTTTGAAAGGATTTGATTTTATTAGAATTTGATGTGATTGAGTTTATTTCCAAAGTAGGATTTTCACATGGTATTAGAGCATGCAGGATTTGCTCTCCTCTCCCTACCTAGAGGCGTCATTGGCACCTCTTCCTGCTTGGAGTTGCACGTTGCCTCTTCCTTGCCTACTTGCAGCTTGTGTCGCCCCTCCTTATCCTTTCTCATGGTTGCTCTCTCCTTCATTGGAAGCACCACCACCATCACCCTCCCTTTCTTTCTTGACGAGTTTGATTGCAACAACGAAAATTGATTGGTTTGGGTCTTTAGTTGCTGTGACACTGGTTTCAACACCAGACTCATCGATGATGCCTCTCGTTGCCTTCACTCCTATCGGTTGCATTTCTCGACTCATTGCTACTCCTGTCAATTCATGCGACTGAGCTTATCCTACTAGTTCTTGCTCTCTCCTACCCAAGTGAGACTGTCTTGATGGTTGACAACTCTGATGACTGGTCTACCTACTTGGGATTGTCTCCCGCTCTTTTGCCTGAATGCCTCTCTACAGTTTCTTTTCCCTCTTCAAGGAAATGGTTCTCAATTGGTGTGAGGTGACTACTGCTACTCCTCACTAAAGGCCTCTTTATCGATTTTTTTCTAACTCTTAATGAGTTAGGTTTATTCATTGATGAGAGACGACCGCCTGCCTGCTCTAGCCGAAGAATTACATTTGAAGGGGGGAGTATTGTATCTAAGCCACGAGGAAGAGCAGGTGGATGATTACCATGAGAAAATGAGTGTGAGGTGCCATGGTCTTGGCCTTAAAAGTAGCGGAAGATGACCCCGAAGTCAACACTATTATGTGTGAGGTTGTTCACACGGCCATGACACTCGCAAGTCTATACAAGGGTGAGATGCTCACACTAAAGGCTTGCAACAACCAATGTTGTCAAGGTGCTCCCCTAGGCATGCCTAGGCGCCAGGTTGAGGCAAGGCGAGGCCTTAGCACCTCGGCAAGGCTCACCTTGCCTGATTTGCCTGAGGTGCTAGGTGCCCTAGGTGAGCGCCTGTACCAAGTTTATTGGTTTTTCATTTTTTTAAATACTTTTAAGGGTTTTTATTTCTTTTCATCTAACTATTGGGTACTCTCTTAGTTAAACGCACTTATGCATATGTATATGCACATATGCATAGATATATACATATACATGTGCTTATACGCACACATTTTTTATGTTTGTGTATGTATGTACGTACATGTCAACGTATACATACAAATATATATGTACATAAACGTGTGCATGTGCATAAGTATAGCATATAAATATAATGTAGACATTTACATGTGTATATGTAAATATACGAAATTGTATGCACACTTATGAAATGTATCAATGTGCATATGTATGTGCATTGCGCTTGTTTGTCTAATCACTTATATATATGCAAGCACAACATACCATATTATGGTTACTGTGTGTATATGTATGGCTGCATGTGTGTGTGTGTGTGTATGTATGTGTGTGTGTGTGTATTAGCGCCTCATTTTTCTTAGGCGAGTGCCTAGATAAGCGCCTAGCACCTTATGCATTTTGGACCCTCCTCGCTTTTTAGCACCTCTCGCCTTTGACAGCATTGGCAACAACGTGTCCTGGCACACAAGCCGAAGTGTGGTAGTGCATGATGCGCACAGGGATCATGCAAGTATGAACGTGAGCAATGCATGTTGCATAG
This sequence comes from Thalassia testudinum, assembly GCA_037157565.1. NCBI lineage: Eukaryota > Viridiplantae > Streptophyta > Magnoliopsida > Alismatales > Hydrocharitaceae > Thalassia > Thalassia testudinum. The sequence goes on from JAZHRO010000080.1 coordinate 6,697,747, forward strand.
CAGGGCAAGCATGGTGTGGACAAGGTCAAGCGGGCAACAGCACACGATGCGTGCGTAGATTAGGTAAGTGCGCTTTGTTTGCGTAGAATAGAAATGAGTTTCACATTTACCTCTATAGCCTTAGGGCTCTATTCATAGATGAGAGACCTTAGGAAAAGTTACAATTGTACCCTTATACTTGGAAAACAAGAAAGTAACAAAAATAGAAAAGGCGTAAATAAGATAACAACTCTAACACTCCCCCTCAAGCTAAAGTATATAAGTTAATCATGCTTAGCTTGGAAATGCATCTATCGAAGGTAGATTGGGGAATTGCCTTGGTGAACACGTCGGCTGCTTGGTCTTTTGACGACACATGGGCAGTCCGGATGTAGCCCTTCTAGATCATGTCTCTAGTGTAATAGCAATCAATCTCCACATGTTTTGTTTTCTCGTGAAATGCTACATTGTTCACGATGAACGTAGTAGTTTTATTGTCACACCTCAACTCCATAGGATTAGTTATAGGAACCTGAAGATCCAAGAGGATCGATCAGATCCACATGAGTTCGGATGAAGTTTGTGCCTTGGCGCGATACTTAGATTTCGTACTTGACCTTACTACAATGGTATATTTCTTACTTCGTCAAGTAATTAGGTTTTTGCCCATAAAGGTGCAGAAGCTAGAGGTAGACGCTTTATTCATCGGGCATCCAGCATAATCGACATTAGTGTCGGCCATTACTTGAAGAGTGTGACAGCGGGAGATGAAACGCCCCATTCTTGGGGCAGATTTGAGGTACTGCAGGATCATAGTTGCTCTTCCCAATGTACCTTTTGAGTTTTGTCCATGAACTGACTTACCTTACTAACAGCAAGAGTGATGTTTGGACTTGTCACAGTTACATACAATAACTTCCCTACTAATGCTTTGAACTACCTCGCATCTACTAAAGCAAAGTTGTCCTTACAGAGATGTAGATTTGGATCCATAGGAGTCAAGACTGGCTTGGCAGTTGGCACTTGGCATACCATTCTCCTAAAGAAGATCAAGGACGTACTTCCTTTGAGAGAGTACTACTTTGGCATTCTAGGCCACCTTGATACCAAGGAAATACTTGAGTGGACTCAAATCCTTAGTAATAAAATGCTGCCATGGAAATTTTGGGTGGCAGCAATGCCTACCATGTCATCACCTATCAGGATGATGTCATTGACATACACAAGTATCACAACACATCCCTTTGTTATTGATCGGACAAATAATGAGTGATCAGTTGTAGACCTCTTGAATCCAATTCGCTCTCACCTTAGATAGCTTTTAGAACCATGCCCGTGGGCTCTATTTAAGACTATAGATGGTCTTATGAAGTTTGCACATCTTGTGACACTCCCTGAAGTTAGAATCCTGGTTGCTGCTACATGTAAACTTTCTCGTCAAGATCGCCATAAAGGAATGCGTTCTTGATATCCAACTGATGGAGGCCCTGGTCCAAGTGGACATCGATAGAAATCAGATTTGTTAGGACTGAAATGACATTACCTTATTTCAGAGAGACCCTAGGCCTTTATATAGAGAGGTTCCAGAGAGAGAGGAGAGTTACAAGAATACCCCTTCACTGCGAATAGAAATAAAAACACCCAAACATACATAACTCAACACCCCCCTTAAGCTGGAGTATAAGCATCAAACATGCTCAGCTTGGAACAAATATAGTGCAATCACTTATCAGGAAATGCTTTTTTGCAGATATTTACCAGCTGGTCTTTAGTACATATGTAGGGTGTAGAAATCTTCTTAGCTGAAATGGCTCCTCTGATGAAGTGGCAATCCACTTCAATATGCTTGGTTCTCTCATGGAAGATATGATTGTTTGCAATAAAGGTTGCAGCCTTGTCACAATGTTTAAGAATAGGACTAGGAAGCTGTACTCCAAAGTCTTCTAGAATAAAACAGACCAAGAGCAATTCACAAGTAGTCTGATACATGGCCTTGTATTCTGACTCAGCATTAGATCTAGAGACCACGCTTGTTTCTTGCTCCTCCATGTAACCAGATTACCCCTAACAAATGTGCAGTTTCTTATAGTGGATCTTCGCTTCTCATGTGTGCCAGCATAGTCTACATCAGAATATCCACAAACATCCAACTGTCCATTATTTTTGAAAAGTCCTTTCCCAGGTTCACTTTTCAAGTACTTGAGTCTAGTAAACATAATTCCAATCGACTTACCTTGGTGACTGCATGAACTGGCTTAACCTCCCAACTACAATGGCAATGGCAGGACGAGTAGCAGTCAGATACAATAGTTTACCAATCACTGCACAATATTTGGTCACATCTTGCAGTAGAGGGCTATCATCATTTTCAATAGGCAAGGACACATCCATGGGTACATATGCTAATTTGCACCCCAACATACTTATGTCTCTCAACATTTTAAGAACATACTTACTCTGGGATAGAAGTCCTTCATTGTACTACACCTCAATGCCAAGGAAATAGTTGATAGGGCCTAAATCTTGGTAACAAACTGTGATTGTAGCAGCTTCTTTGTTTTCTTCATGCCTTGCCTGTCACTGCTAGTAAGAAGTATGTCATCTACATAAACAAGTATGACTGAACCTGTCTTCCCATGCAATGTAAAAATAGAGTGATCAACAAAAGATCTGGTGAAGTTATATTTCTGAACCACCCTACTGAACTTTTGAAACTAGGCTTTGGGGTTTTGTTTCAGTCCATAGATAGCTTTCTTTAGTTTACACACCTTCTTACACTCCCCCTTAGTAGGAAAACCTGATGGTTGCTCCATATAGACTTTCTCCTTCAAATCACTGTACAGAAATGTATTTTTGATATCGAGCTGATGGACAATCTAATGCTTATTGACAACAAGAGAAAGTAGAATGTGTACGGAATTGGGACGAGCCACTGGGGAGAATGTCTCAAAATAGTCAACCTCAAACGTTTGCGTGTAGCCTTTAGTAACTAGGCGTGCCTTTTATCGTTCCACAGTGCCATCTGGACGACACTTGAGGGTAAACACCCATCTACACCCCACAATAGTAGCACCTGGGGGTAGATCAACAAGATCCTACGTGCCCTAGGACTGTAAAGCTGCCATCTCCACCATTGCCAAGGTCCAAGATGGATCTCGGAAGGCCTCATGATGATCCTGTGGTATCTTCACACTGTCAATGGCTAGAGAAAATTAGCGTCCAACTGCAATAAACTATCAAGTGACATAAACTAAGATACATAATATTTAGCACACGATCGTGGGACCTTCATTTGTACAATAGGAAGGTCCAAAGTAGTATCCTCAGTAGTAGTAGATACCTGGTCCTGAGACAAATCATTAGCAGCTAGTGGGGATTAAGTAGAAATAGTAGACAGTGGCTCTTCCACCTGAGGAACATCCTGAGTCCTGTGCTGAAAGTGCTTAGGAAAGGTATCTATAACAGGAACCTCAGGATGACACGACAAAGGACCATGATTAGGGTGATTGGCCTTAGTAATAGGTGGCTCATTTGGTTTTGGTGGATCAGATATGACAAGAACATCACTAGGTGGAGTACTGGACTGTTATTCCTGTTTTTGGTAGTACGGAATCTCCTTAAAGAAAGTAACATAAGCAGAGACATAAAACTTCCATAAAATAGGATCATAACAATGGTACCCTTTTTAGGTTCTAGGATAACCTAGAAAGATGCACTTCATGGAGCAAGGAGAAATCTTATCAACATGGTGAAGATGAACAAAACACACAATCAAAGATAACCGGAGTAATAGAAAAAAATATCTGTCAGGAAATAACATAGAGTAAGGAGTTTTACCTCCTAAAATAGATGAATAGACATGGTTCATCGAATAAGTGGTTGTAAAAATAGCATCAACCCAAAAATATGAAGGAACATTTATTTGAAGCATAATAGAATGAGCTACATCAAGCAAATGTCGAAACTTATGTTTAGCGACCTCATTTTGTTGGAAAGTATGAATGCAAGTAGTCTGGTGAACAATACCCAATGTCTTGAAAAAAGTAATAGTTCTGGCATTTACAAATTTTAAACTATTATTACTTTGAAAAATTTTATTAGCAGTAGAAAACTGAGTCTTTAATTTTCAGAACAATTTTTGACAATAACAAAGACTGCGGACTTTTCTTTCATTATAAAATCCTAGGATGTCCTGGTATAATCATCCACAAGAACAAGAAAATACCAAAAGTCTCCAACACTCTTGACCCTACAAGGGTCCCAAAGATCAGCATAAACTAAATCAAAAACAAACTGGGCTCTTTTATTCTGTGGTAGAAAAGAAGACCTTGTTGGTGCTAGTGTACAACGATCGTTTATTTCGATCATGACAAAACATGTGTCTTTTAACATTTGCTTTTGAGTTTTAGTTTTCAGATCAAATTGCAAATGAAAATGTGTTTAGACGGAGTTAGAGCTCGCATCCATGGTGGATTAGAGGAGCTTGATGGAGGAGTTTCGCGAGGAGCGAAATCGTGAAGAAAAGAATACGATAGATTCTCTTTTCATGTATTCTTTTATAATTTTTTTGCTCTTTATTCTTTGTGTCTAGATATATGTTAAAGAACCTTAAAGTACCATGAAAGTAGTCCTAGGAACACTTGCACAACCCTATGATACTTAGGTTTTCTGTAGAGAACTTAAAAAATTAAAATAAGGTTCTGTCAGCCTATCAGACGTCTAATCTGGAAATCAGACGTCTGATTGTTGACTCAGACGTTCAATAACTCAGGTTGGACTTAATAGATTCTGTCCGATGAAATCAGACATCGAGACCTTAGTCCAGATGTCTTAGAAGACGTCTGATGGTTGTGTCAGACGCCCAATTAATGGAACGTTGGCTATCAAAGTAAACGTTAAGGATTATGACCGTTAGGCTTGTATCAGATGTCTGTAGAGGGCCCTAGACGTCTGATATGTGGCCGTTTTGCCTTGACTGATCCAAAATCATCTTTGTGAGATTTTCTAGCCGTTTGGACCTTGGAAAATCCATTCCCACAGTACAATAGGTTTCCATACGTCTAGATCTAGTGCCAGACGTCCTGTACGTCGTCTGATGGCTTTACACTAAAATCTTGTTTAGGTCTGAACTAAGTTAGGATGGAAACTCGCCTAGAATCAGACATCTGACTTAGTTCCCAGACGTCTTAAACAAGTTTTTCAAACGTTTAATACCTGGACCAGGCGTTTGATGACCCTGTCAAAATCATAATTGATTTTGATTATGGCCTGTTTTGCCTTGGGTTCAACCCCAACGGCTATGGAATCTTTCTAAGGGCTTCCAAAGCCTTCCTAGGCCCTCTATAAATAGAGGAGAACCCTTGCCTTGTAGAGACACACCAAAGCATTAGCATGTCCACATCTTTTGTGACCAACTAAAATAGAAGACTTTGCTCTCCATTTTGCCATTCCAAATCTAGAGAGCTTTAATCTAGTTGCGTACCTGCTCTCCCTCTGCGATTACGAGAGCGACAAAGCATCGCCGCGTGATTCATGCACCTGCGTCGTCACATCGACGCACTCCTACCAAAGGGAAGTTCCCTTACCTATAGTAGCTAGATTTAATCATTCACTTTGTGGCTCTATAGGTTGAGTTGTAATTTATCTTTGTAATTGTGTTAGGTATTCGCATTACGAATTCTCATCTCCTTCGTGAGACAAAATTCTCCTTGTGAAAAGAAGGGGTTGAGGAACGCTACTTTCGTACTCATAGCGTGGTTGTAATTGAGGTTGTACTACCTTCGTTAAAGTAGTACGTTAGTGGATTTGATTGACTTTGTTGATCGGGAAATCCTAACTCGAAAGGGTTAGGTGGTGGTTTTTACCCGGTTTGGGTTTCCACCTAAAAATCTATTGTGTCTTAGTATGATTGCTTATTTTTGTGACATTGTTTATTTTAATTCCACATTTTATACGTCATGCATATCTCACCTTCTCTCGTAGGGAAATTACAGACCTATGGTGATTGCCCAACTAATAAGCTTCACACCTAAAAACATCAAGAAATGATAACTTAGGGAACTGACGACGTAGAACATGCAAACTAGGATGACTAAGACAAAAGTGCCATTTGAGAGCAGAAGTGGCACACATAGCATCAATATTGGAGGATGGAGGGACATGAAGCTAGTAGAGACCATTCTGCTTAAGTCCACCAATCCGCCTGATCGTCTAGAGGTCCTGCAAGAAGAAATACTTTTCATAGAATACAACCTGACACCTTAAATATTTTGTAATATGGCTAATAGACATTAAATTGAGAGCAAATTTGGGCGCATGCTTAACATTTGAGAGAGGTAAAGTGGTAGAAATAGAGATATTTTCGAGTCTAATAACTTGTGACAAACCCCCATCTGCCACTTTAACTTGAAAAGGTGTAGCAAGGTCTCGTAGAAAAGAAAGGAGGGTAGTGTCAGGAGTAATGTGGGAGGAGGCACCTAAATTGTAAGCCAGTCAGGGGTTTGGGATTTGATCGACATTGGTGAAGTACCTACAGATCTTTGAACAGAAGTAGAAGTAGATGCTTGTGAAGCCATTAAAAGCTCGTAGTCAGCCCTAGAAAAAGTCATCTAGCTATTATCCTCCTACACCTGGGTGGTATCCTTTGTAGATACTTGATGGGCACATGGATCGATATCCTATAGATAATCGTGCTTGACCCAGCATCGATCCACAGTGGGTTCATTCCCGTGATAGTACTCACAGAAGAAAGAGTTCCAACCACGACGACGTCCACGTCCACGTGCACCACCACCACGAGCTCTGCCACTTCTTCCAGCTGAATTTCCTCTACCACGACCAACAACAGCCATGGCATAGGCGTCAGAAGTAGGTACGAGATCCGAGGTGGCAAAGCTTAGAGAGACAAGCGTAGATCTGCTCTGGTGTAGGGATCTCATCCATAGTCATGAGCTGATATTTAACCGCCTTGTAGTCGGAGCCACAGGTCCGGATAGAAGCTGAATGGAATGAATAGCTTCTCTCTGCTTGGCTATAACAGAAGCATTTGTAGAGATAGGCTAGTACACATTCTGCTCGTCCTAAAGATTTTTCATGGTGCCATATATTCGGATAAGGCCATGGTGCCTTTTTGAAGATTGTGAGTGTCCTCCACAATTCTGTATAGCTTGGTGATATTACTCTTGTAGGAGTGTATCTTATGTAGTACCTCATACATCTTCTTGCCTGAGGCATGAGCCATGACTTGCTTGGCAATAGTTTGAGTCACGCTGTTGAGAAGACAAGTAGCCACCCAATCATTATCTACCTCCCAATCTGTAGACTTCATAGTAGGCACATCATTAGTCAGGATGTATTTCTTCCTATGGGATCCGACAAACCGGGAGGAGGTGGACCAAAGCAAGAAGTTGGATCCATCCAACTTAATCGATATCCCTTGGGTATGAGGGGGAGTGCTTATGGTAGAGTTTTTCCCCACCAAGTCACTCACAGATTTCTTCTGATCCCTCACAGTATCCAGAGTCAAGATCCACAAAAATATCACTAATTTATAGGTCTGAAAATTAGATCATAAGGTCTGAAATCAGAGCTTTCAAATCGAAACTATCTCCAAAAACCACATCTAATCTGCACCAAGACGATTTTTAGATCATGTACCTTGCTGGTACCTCAATAGAAATTGTTTACAGATGCTAGGGCATAGTAAAGGCCCTAGCAGTGCCTTCCAACGTGCAGAAACTCCTTTAGAAGGGTCTATGAGGCTAGATGTGAATTGGTAACCTTTGTTCTAGCAGTAATGAGGGGTGCTCACAATCCCAACTAGTAGATCAGGTAATGAAGAGTCCCTTAAATCCCTGATTTAGGCCAACACAATCCTTAGAAGATGATCTAGAGATCGTGTAGACCCTCAAAAGGGAAGTGCGGTGCATGGGGGAAGCCCTACACCACCTGGTGGTGCCTCAGGCAGTGGTGCAGGGGTTGGCGATGGTGCTGCGGTGGCGCAGGAACTCGTCGGTGGCGCGTCCTTGACGTTGCTGGCCTCTGGCGATGGTTGGCAGCACTGGTGAAGGGGTGTTGCTGCTCCTCGCCGGTGCTGCTGGCTTTGTTGGTGGCTGACGGCATTGGAGAAAGAAGAGGGGATGTGATGTTAGGGTTGGGAGGCTAGGGTTTGGTGGGATACTAGAGCTCCGGTCTAGGACTGTTACTTTGATATCATGTTAGGATTGAAATGACATTACTTTATTTCAGAGAGACCTTGGGCCTTTATATGGAGAGGCTCCAAAGAGAGAGAGGAGTTACACGAATACCCGTTCACTACAAATAGAAATAAAAACACCCAAACATACATAACTCAACAGGTTTGTGGGAAGACTCTTTACTAGGGAAAAAGTATCAAAGTAGTTGATATCTTATGTCTGAGTGTAGCCTTTGGTTACTAACCTTGCTTTGTATCTCTCTGCAGACCCATTTGGTCGATATTTAGCTGTGAAGACCTATCTACATCCTACAATCATGGCACCATTGGGGGGATCAATAGGGGTCCATGTGGATCATAAGCATAGTGCTACCATTTCTTCCTCCATAGCCCCTTTCCACTATGGATCTCTAAGGGTTAGGTGATGAGTAGGAGGAATCTGCACAGTGGAGAGAATAAAAACGAATTGTTGCTGTCAGGAGAAAGCCTGGCTAAGGACACAGGGTGAGAGAGAGGATGTAGAGTGCATGGTCGAGTCCCCTTTCGTAATGTGATAGAAAGCCAGTGTCAATTTTCTTAGCATCATCAGACGACACCCTCTCATGTAGCTCAGATGGTCCAGCAATATCTGTGGCACCAGGATTAGAAGAAGTATCAGTCTCGTTAGATATGGGAATTTCCTCAGGAGTAGGTGAACACTCTGGTGCTGGAGGAGGGGGGTCTTATGCTGCATCTACTTGGGCCTATGAGAGTAGAGCAGACGAACCTGTGATGTTGCTCTTCATTCTGAGATAAATGCTACTCAGGACTAGGAACAGGAATAGAAATTTGGGCCTCATTCTCTGGGGAGGATATGACCACACGAGAACCTGTAGAAGAGTAATAGGGAATGGACTCAAAGAAGGATACACCAACACTAACATAACGACATCTCCCAATCGAGTCATAACATTTATACCCCTTTTGGGTCTTGGAGTACCTTATAAAGATGCATGTTATAGCCCTAGGTGCTAGTTTGTCTCGGTTAAAGCCATAGACATGGACAAAGGAAACACAATCAAAGACTTTTGAGGAAACATTGAATAACTCTCTGTTGGGAAATAAGATAGAATATGAGACACCTTCATCAATGACAATGGATGGCATATGATTAATTAGGTAACATGTAGTGAGAAGGGCATCCCCCCCAGTAGGATACAGGTACGTTGTGTTGGATGAGCTGGATATGGGCCACATCTAGAATATGCCTGTTCCGCTCACCAACTCCATTCTACTGAGAGGTGTAAGGACAATTGATCTGATGAGTTATGCCTTAGTCTTGGAACACCATCTGAAGAAAGGAGGAGCAAAATTTGAGAGCATTATCAGTTCAAATAGTCTTCACATGGGCACCAAAATTCAACAAGGAAATGCTTGATTACGACTTGACCTCAGTCTAAAACTTTAGAAGAAACACTCACAGGACAAACGAGAGAAATCATCAACCACAACCAAATAGAATAGGAGAAAGACTAGGTTCCTAAATATCTAAATGTAATAACTCAAGTAAGGACTTAGAACTACATCCTTGTTAGCTCAGGAAGGAGCTTCTATGGTGCTTCCCAAGCTGGCAGGTTTCTCACTAAAAAACTACAGTAAGGAATAACATGACTTAGCTTTTGCAAAGGTAGATGACCAAAACAATGATGCCATAGGTAGCTTAATGCTTCTGTAGAGGATGTTGCAACATGCCTAGCATATGGTGTTTTCAATAAGCGGTAAACTCCCCTTCCTCATGGCCACAACCAATCACTCGCCTAGTTAGTATATCTTTAAAGATGAGTCATGGCATCAGAAACAACATGGCAATGTAATTCCCTTGTAATATGATTGACATAAAGTAGGTTCAAAGGAATATGAGGAGCATGAAGTACATTCTGCAGCCGGATATGGGGGGCTATCTGAATCTCCCCTTGTCTAGTGACGGGGGAGTTCCTACCATCTGCTACAACAATCTTCCTCCTTGATGTATTAGGATGCAAACTCATGAACTGTTGTGCCTTTCCACATATATGGTGTGAGGCACCAGAGTCCACCAAGCAAGCTGCACCATCACACGTAGTATGGGAAGGGAGACTTGTACCTGATAACGTGGCAACTGCGGCTATGTTAGCATGTTTAGGAGCAACAACCTAGGGCCCTGGTGATAGTTGAGATATCCTCTGGACCAAGCTGTCAAACTTGGCTTGGGTGATTAGTGCAAGTTCTGTCATTATCTTGGGGTTAGCTGTTACTTGGTGTGCATTAGTAGGTTTCCTATGCTTAGTCCAACAAATGTCTTTCATATGCCTAGGTCTTCCTCAGTAGGAGCACTGAGGCCTATCTCGCCCTTAGCTACTATGCCCACGACCACGACCACTGGCAGGTTGTCCAATCCCTTGCCCTCTACCCTGAGATGTAGCTATAGCAAGGGTGTGCTCAACTTGTTTGGAGGTGGAGAGGGAGACTACGGGCCTACTCAGTCATTGTAAGCCTCTTCTATGGTAGGGATCTTAGGCAAGGTCAACATTTGTGATCTTGCAGCCTCATAGGATGGATCTAGGCCAACCAAGAAGTGACCAACCATGGTCTGTGCTCTATAGAGCTTCTGTGACTCGTAGGAGAACATGGGAGTATAGGCATTAAGCCTCCTAAAAGCCAACTTTAGACCATAGTAATATTGGGCAAGCGATCTCCCATCTTGTTACGTGTGGTCAATCTCATGGTGGACCTGTAGAATGCAAGCCACATTTTTATCCTGCGAATAGGTGTGGCGAAGGACTTCTCAGATCTCCTTGGTCGTCTTGTAATACATAATCTCAATAGCGATGTGCTAGATAGTAGTATTCATAATCCACGTCCTATCAATGGTGTTATTCTTCTTCCAGGTAGCGTATTCGCCAACCTTCTCAACTGACTTTGTTTCAAGAAGAATGTGCTCCTTACCATGACCCTTAACCACATTGAGGATTAATTGTGACCACAACGCATAGTTTGACCCATCAAACTTAGCAATCGGGCCAAGTAAGGGGTTGCTTCTTGATCGAAGATTCAACAACTTCTGAGGCCATGTTTCTTGATCGAAACCTAACAATACTTCGGAATAATTTGTAAGATACCTCTGGTTGGTCATCTAGACTAAGGTCTGCCGGTGGCGATGGGTTGGGTTAACGATGCTTCGGCGACGTCACCAACCCCAGAGTGGCCTTTGACTAGTGGAAGATTTCCTTGGGGGTGGACCTAAACCCTCAGGAGCCCTTAAACTTCGGTGAAGGCAAGCCAATTGAGCCTCTTTGTTCCTAGGTGTTCGGTGGTGATGAGCTTTGTGGAGTGTCATTAGCAGCGAGGCTACCATCGATTGGTCACCTGAGGGGGTGCGATTGGTTGGCGATGGATCGACGATCCCCTTTGAGGAGATTGGTAGCAAACGATGGCCGGTCGAGGACAAGAGATTGGTTGCTGGTGTGAACAGTGCTCAAGTAGTGTTCCTAGGGTTATTGTCTTTTCCTTTTTTGGTTTTTGGTGGAGAAAAGAAAGGGATGGGAATCAAGGAGGTATTGAGCGTCGGCCTAGGATCATCGCTCTGGTACCATGTAGAATATAAATGAGTTTCACATTCACCTCTATAACCTTAGGGCTTTATTTATAGGTGAGACCCTAGCGAAAGTAAGTATTGTACCCCTATACTTGCAAAACAAGAAAGTAACTGAAATAGAAAAGGTTAAACATGGTAAAAACTCTAGCAGTTTGCATGCGAGCAATCGGTAGTGGTTTGTGTGCAGAGAGGGCAGAAGAGTGCGTAGTGGTGCATGGAGACCGCAATACCTATGTGGCGTGCTGGGTAGGCAAGCATCGCGTGTGGTGGCATGTGTCACAGTAGAGGCCTCATGGTATGCGTAGCAGGTAGACCTACGTACATGTGCGTTGTCAATAGGAAGAAATGTGGTGATAGTGCACATGTAGAAGAGGGCATGTGGAGGCGACCATACACAAGAGAGAGGGATGGCGGTCCGAGAATTTCCTAGGACCATTCCCGCTTTGATGCCATGCCGAAGAATTTGGCAATAGATTTTATTGAATGGGAATTGAAAAAATGGCATAATCCCTAACCCTCTTTATATAGAGAAGGAATTACAAAGGTAATTTTAATCATACGAACTAAATTTAGAAACAAAATCACATCAAATCAAATCCCTGCGTAATCAAAAGATATTAAACAATCTTACATTATTTAACTAATTGTAAAATACTCTTAAGCTTGAGCTAAAGACTTAAGAGTTACATTTATTAGAGAAGATGGCAATTGCATCCTTCTTTAGATCTAATAAACCAATTAGTTCTTGGTGTTTGTTAAGTCCTATATCACTACTTACGAGAGAGTGCAGCTTGAGACTTGGAAGTAAGATCTTTCTATCCCTTTTCCTTGCAATAATAGGGGATAAATAGGCAAATAGGATTTAAATAGAAAGTGTAGAGAATCAAAACATGCATTACTATCAATTGAAACCCTAGCCTTCTTTTATACAAAACAGAACTGGGATGATTATATAAGTATTCCCTCAAGATAAATAAAATATCAAACACCCCCTTATAACTCAACACTCCCCCTTAAGTTGAGGCTTATATGCTAATGAGACCTAACTTGCTTAGAAAATCATGGCATTTCTTCTTGAGAGGCTTGGTGAGAATGTCAGCAACCTGTAGTTCAGAAGATATATAAAGGGTACTTATCTTGCCATCTAAGACTGCATCCTGTATAAAATGGTAATCAACCTCAATATGTTTTGTCCTCTCGTGGAAGATAGGATTTGAGACAATATATGTCGTCGAATTATTATCACAGTAGAGAGGAACCAGGTATTAATTAGCACCACTAGATTTCACAGGAAACCAACCATCCGCATGATCTCACATGTAGCATGTGCCATGAACCTGTACTCTGCCTCAGCATTGGAGTGGGCAACAAAATTTTGTTTCTTGCTCCTCCATGAAACCAGATTTCCTCTCAAATAGGCAGTAAAACCTCACGTCAACTACCTGTTCTCTATCAATCTTGCATAATCTGCATTAGAGTAAGCCAGAAGATCAAGAGTGCCACTCAAACTGTAGTAGAGATCTCGCCTTGGGGTTCCCTTCAGGTATCTCAAGATGAGATACATCATGCCAATGGTTGTACCTGGGACTATGCATAAACTAACTACCACAGCTGATTGCAAAGCTAATATTTGGTCGAGTAATGGTTAGATATAACAAACGACCAACTGTACTGCGATACTTGGTAACATCCTCAAACAAAGGATCTGACTTATCAGAGGTATGACTAGCTGGTGCCTTAATTGGTATCCCTGATGGTTTGGATCCAAGAAGTCCAACCTCCTCAAGAATCTATAATGTATATTGCCTCAGTGATAAGGATAAGCCATCTTCTTGACGAACAACCTTTATCCCTAGGAAGTAGCGAAGATTACCCAAGTCTTTGGTGACAAAAGTGGACTGAAGAAATGCTTTCGTTTCTGTTATCCTATCAATATCATCACTTGTCAAGATCTTATCATCAACATAGACTGCTAAAATGACTCTCTAAGCTCCACCATGCTTAGTCCTCTTAACAAATATAGTATGGTCAGTAGTAGATATCTGAAACCTAATCTTCTTGATATCCAAATTGGGCCTCTCAAACTAGGCTCATGGGCTCTGCTTTAGGTCATAGATGGCCTTCCGTAAGCAACAAACAAGCTCTCCCTGATTGTCGTAACTCGGTGGTTGTCTCATGTACACTTAGCTAAATCACCATACAAAAACGCATTCTTTATTATCTAACTGATGCAGGGGTCACCCTTTAACTACAGCAACAGACAAAATAATCCTGATAGAGGTAATACAAGCAACAGGCGAAAAGGTCTCAAGGTAATCCATCCCATATGGTTGGGCAAATCCCTTGTCAACAAGTCTTGCCTTATATCGCTCCATTATCCCATTAGATCTGTATTTGATGGTGTACACCCATCTGCAGCCAACAACTGTGGCACCCTCAGGACATGGAACAAGATCCTATGTTTTCCTTGTCTGTAGTGCATGTACTCGTTGTCCATAGGTACTTTCCACCGTGGATCATGGAGAGCCTGAACAAAGTCTCTGGGAACAACTGTTGTGGTAATGGCAGACGCAAATTGCCTGTCCTCCTCCTGGAGATGAGATACAATGGCCTAACAAGAAATAAGGTGAAGCGTGGTGTTCGGTCCCCTCTGCACAACCTCCTCTTCTCCATCTGAGTCGCCTCGATGTGTGGGGGTAACAAGCTGAGTTGGCTCCTCATCCGTAATGTCATCTACCTGTGATCTCCTCTGATATACTTATGTCTTGTATAACAGCCTTTATGGATGAACCTTGCTTGAGAAGTAAGGAACCTTCTCAAAGAAGTCACATCTGCAGTGACAACATATCTTTTGCGGCCTGGATTATAGCACCTGTAGCTCTTCTGGGTCCTAAAACATCTAAGAAAGACACTTCGTGGCATAAGAGGCAAACTTATCCTGTATATCATAATTTTGAATAAAGCAAATACACTCAAAAACTCGTAGAGGCAGTGGAAAAACCCTGTCACACTTAAGATGTATAACTTGATAGGGAATCTAACCATGAAGCATTGAAGATGGTAATCTGCTAATCAGATAGGCTGGAGACAATATAGCATCTCTCCAAAATTGTCCAAGGACCTTCATATCAAGGTTTTAGCAATATCAAGCAAATGACGCAACTTGCACTCTACAACCCTATTCTGCTGGAAAGTATGAGCGTAAGATGTCTGGTGAATGATCTCCCTAGAACGAAACATTTCCTGTAAATTACTGCGCATAAACTCCAATGCATTATCATTGCGGAAGACATGAACAGTCGTACTGTACTGTGTCTGTACCTCAGACAGAAACTGCTGAACAATGGTAAGAATCTCACTCTGAGCCTTCATCAGAAATACCCAGGTCAACCTGCTGTTGTCATAAATCATAACTGCAAAGTATCTATGTCCACTTGTAGTGGTCACTCTAGAAGACCCCTAGACATCACAATGCACCAAAGAAAAAGGCATAGAACTAACACCAGCATCTCCCTCGGGGTAGCTACTCTTGTGATGCTTCCCCAATTGATAATCTTCACAGTCCAAGGCCAAGGAATCAAGTAGTTGTGGGTACATCTGATGTATCTTCTTCATGGAAGGATGCCCAAGTCTGCGATGCCCAAGTAAAGGATCACAGGAAATAGACACCGCCTCAGCAAATAAGGTAGGCATGCCTAAATAATAAAGGCAACCTCCTTTTATTCTGCTACCAATAATGTCCCCCTTGATTTGATCTTGGAAATAACAATGCTTCTCATAAAAAATAACACGGCATCCAAGATCTCTACAAATTTTATTGACTGATAGAAGATTCATGGGAAACTTAGGAGCATAATATACCTATCAGGGTTTTAAATGCCGATGGCATGCCAGCATCACACTGTTGAAATGGTAGTATTTTGGAAGTCACCATGTCGACATGGTTTAGTTGTCGAAAAGAAGGAATTTCGCCAGCATGCCGACTATGGAAGTAATATTCTTACCCATATGAGTAAGGTACCTTCCAAGATTATTTTGCTCCTTAATTCCAACCCCAAGCTCCCCCTCAAATTCCAACAAGATTACAATCATCACAAGATCATTTTAGAACAAGATTCTCCCAAACACGTGCAACTAATTGTACGCATGATAGACCATACACAGATAGTAGATTTCCCCGTCTTGAGATTTTGGTTAGTATCAATGAACATGAGTACAGACAGCACATAATGGATTATCAGACAATGTATTCATATATGTCTTAAGAGAGTTACTGTGAATACATTCAAAGTATTGATCGACACAATAGTCAACGATGGTCTCAATCAAGTAGTGATAGTACCCATGATAGAGATATGGATCCAGCAAGAAACTGTTGGTTTTGGTGAAATTTGACTTTCAAGTTCCAAGTCCTGACTTCTGAGTTCTGACTTCCACTGTATCAAGATATTACGGTTTCAGCTTTTACTTTGAAATTATATACTTTAATTTTTTCATTCTTAAATTCTTTGTTTTCTTCCATTCTTAAATTTTTTGTATTCTCTACATGGTAAAAATATTTGATATTTATTATTGAACTTTAACATGGTATGATCATGTTATATATGAATATATGATGTAACACTCTTATTGTTACATAATCAGAATTTGATTTTCTTCAAATTGATATCATTTTGATTACTTCTGTCATTTTTTTTAACATGCCCTCGGCGTGCCTCCAAAATGGCATATTTTCAGGCCATTGAAATATTCAAAATCTATCATCGAAAAACGGGTATTTCGATACCGTACCCTCGGCATGCCTACGAAATGCTCATTTAGAATTTCATCAGCATGGCGTCAAAATCAACATTTTGAACCTTGATACCTATTCTATCTTCATCCTAAATGTTGCATCTACACATCCAACAACAGTGACAGGGGAAGTTCCATTATCCACCCATACATCATGAATCCCACGTGGTAACATATGATTCTTTAGGCGATCTCTGTCTCCAGTAAGATAAATGGAGGCACCAAAGTCAATTACCCATGCACTTCTGGCCCTCTGTTTTCTTATCCCAACTTCATGGGCTACACACGCTAACCCAATAGAATCTGAAGTTGATATACTTGGATCAACTTTCTTCAACCTAGGCGAGGGAAGGCTCATCACGCACAAAAGACTACGAAAAAGGCGATCACCAGCAGAAGTAGCACTTGCTGTCAAGGACCACGTGGACCAGTCGGTACCGCCACTAGTGGCAGACCACCCAACGGCGATGTCGCCAATGCTGGCAGCCCAATGAGCGGTGCTGCTTGCACTGGCAGACTGCTGGGTGGTGCAGTCGACGGCGGTAAGCTATCACATGGTGTTGTTGTTGCTCCATTGATCAGTGCACCTGCCATCGGTGGTGGTAGGATCGATGCAAATGCGTCCTCCATCAGATCACCTTCAAGTTGGTGATTTAAATACGTTGTGGTAGATTTTTTGGTGGGATATCGGGGCACCGGCCTAAGATCGCTGCTCTGATATCATGTAGAGAATCAAAAGATGCATTACTATCAAATGAAATCCTATCCCTCTTTTACACAAAAGAGAACTAGGCTAATTACATAAGTGTCCCCTTAAGATAAATAAAAATATCAAACACGGGTAGAAATAGGCAAGTTAGATGAAAGGTGATGAACTAGGTTTTATACTGGTTTTCTCGTGGATTAGGTTAGCTCTCTCCTTTGACTAGCCACCTTACATCTTAGCCTTATCGATACTGTGGTATTTTTATTATTGCATTGGTTATCATTTTATTATTTAGCTTGATGTGAATAGTATGAGCAACGAAGGTGGTGAGATGGATGTGTGGCCATAAAAGGGATGATTGGATTCAAAATGAGATTATTAGGGAAAAGATTAAGGTGGTGCCACTAGATGATAAAATGAAAGAAACATGCTTAAGGTGGTTGGGACATCTATGTAGAAGGCTGACTGATGCCCTTGTCTGAAGATGTGAGAGTAAAAAATTTAAGCCTCTTAGGAGGGGTCGGGGAAGATTGAAGAAGTGCAGAAGTGGCAGAACCTATTAGGTGTGATCTTAAGTACTTGAGTGTAAGCGTAGGAATGACCCAAGATAGATCTAAATGTTGGCAAAGAATGTGTTCGTTAACCTCCCTTAATGTGGGAAAAGGCTCAATTGTTGTTAATGAGATGTAAGTAATGCTTTAGGAATAGAGTCGATGGCAGGGTGCTCGTTTCCTTGATCTACAAATCGTGCAATGAGGCTGGCAAGAGTGTTCTTTGGAAGGGGCTCCAACAGGAAATAGCTTTTGTAGTGGGTCGTCCTTGGTTGGTCGGTGGGACTTCAATGCCACCTTGTCTGTTGACAACCATCTAGAAGGGAAGATAGATCGATCCACTGAGGCCTTTGTGGAGTTGGTTGCTAAATTGGACCTTTATGGCATTTGTTTGCTTGGGGTTTGCTTCACTTGGAGGAATTCTTCAGGGACTAGATCAAGGATTGATAGGTTTCTATGCTTGATGGAGTTGGGTGAACAATTTCAATTGGTAGAGGTCTCAATGATGCCCAGACCTTTTTGGATTACATACCTTTGCTTTGGGACTCGAATGAGGGGATTTCCTTATCCAGATACTTCAAGATGGACATATCATGGTTGTTCGAATAGGACTTCATGTTGTTGGTTGAGAAGTGGTTTGAGGTCCAACTAGGTTGGTCCGCAATCGCTATGTTCGCAACTAAAATCCAGCATTCGAGGGCTGCTTTAATGAACTACAAGAATGAGCTTCGTAAGTGCAGAGAGTAGACTTGAGTTCAAGCTTTGCAAGAGAGTAGTGATAGGGATGAAGTGCTACCAAGTTGACTCCTACAAAAGTCTCTGAGAGGAAAGAGTTCCAAAAGGTCATCCAATGGGAAGACAAGAAGAGGGAGATGGACTGGAGTCAAAGATCGAGGCATCTCTGGCTCAGAGGGGGTGATGCCAACACTAGATTGTTTCATATGATAGATAGTTGTAGGTGGTGCTCTAATCTTATTGCTAGCATGAAGATGGGGGAGTAAACTTTCTCAGATTGCAAGTAGATTTCCAAGGCTCTACGAAGGCATTTTCAGGATTTCACAAGGTGTCGCCTAGGAAGATGGAGTGGTGCACGACAGACCTGCTTATCTTAGAGAGTGAGATGTCTAACACCTTATGTTAGATGATGATGATTATTTGTAGTGCTGTAGTAGCATTATGTTTTCTTTTATTTCTTGTGTACCATGTTATTTTTCCTACATCTTTCCTCCTTATAAAGAGGCGTATGGCTCCCATAATGAAATTAATTGATTTCCTTCTCCTACTTGGTATCAGAGCAGTAGTCGTAGATTGAGGCTCTAGGTATCCCACCCACAAGGCATCTAAAACCCTAACCACCAAATCCCTCTCTCTCTCTCTCTCCCTCCCTCCCTCCCTCTGTGTGCCATACTCCACACAGCAATCGGCGGCCTGCTGGTGGCGTTGGAATAGGAGTAGCGGTCAATGGCTCCTCCGACGGCAGTGTGCGTGATTTGCAGTGGTCGGGCACGGCATAGCCGGTCTGTGACGCCTCTGCAGTGCGTCCAGCAATGCCTCGACCTTCGTGCGCGCGACCAGCAACAACTGTGAGGGGTATGTAGCCTTGTTCTAAGGGCTACATCCCTCATTGTTGCAAGGAGTGGGGGTTTAGGTTCCCTTTGGGCCATCTCGGGTGTTCTCCCTACACCTGGGTTAGGCCAACGCCTATCCAAGGCGGCTTTCTGTCGAAGATGCAGATGTGAAAACATCATGTTTTAGATCTAGTGATGCTTTCTTGATGATAGAAGGTTGGTTGAGGCTTGTAGATATGAATCTCCACCTTCTTCGCTACATAGTCTGAACTACATTAACTTAGATCTACGTTCTTGTTCCTCTGGTTGTGGATGAGTTGACACGAACGACAGACACTACATTCTTCTTTTCTTGGATGTGGTTTGCTTGACACCAATGGTAGAGTGTGTAAGTCTAGTGCACCATGAGAATTATAAGAGCCACCATGGAGCAGAGTGGCTGATCGACTCTAGTGCGTCACAGTATCTGTGCAGTGATTAGACCTACTTCCGTTCGCTACAATCTATTCTCCTAGAGAAGACTGAACAGGTGGCTGATGACTGATACACCCCAGTTAGGGATAAGGGGGAGGTGTCTGTAACCCCCAATTTGCAATTGTCTAACGTGTTGCACGTGCCAGAATGCTCGCTTAGTATGTTGTTCGTGAGAAAAATCACGAAGGATATCAACTGCACAGTGATCTTCAATGATGTCAAATGCGTTGATCAGGATAAGCTCATCGGGCGGATTGTTGTCAGAGGTACAGGGGAGAATGGCGTTTATCACTTGGAACAGGAGCCATTTGCCGGAGCTACTCGATATGGTAGCGGGAGTGTTCTACAATGACATGTTTGTCTTAGCCACTTGTCTTTGATCGCCTCAGGAGGGTGATACCACATATTTTCCCAGTTGCTATCATACGGTGTGATGCTTGCTAATTGGGTAAGTACCATCGATCCTCTTTTTCAGTTAGCACCTCTACTGGATCTTAAACATTATTTTAGCTACTTCATATGGACGTATGGGGACCAAGCAGAGTCCCAGACCGGTTGGGACACCGATGCTACCTGGTTGTCGTAGATGATTTCTTTAGAGTTGCTTGGGTGTTCCTATTGAAGAACAAGGTAGAGGTTGGAAGATGCATAGACTCTTCTTCTGGAGATCAGCATACAATAATAAGCCACAGTGAAAATTATGCGGATCGAGAACGCCCTTGAGTTCTGCACTGCCAAACTTAATGAGTTCTAGAGGACTTGTGGGATTGTCCACCAGACCACCTGTCCTCACACTTCGCAGCAAAATGGGATCGCAGAGTGGAAGCTCAGGCACTTGTTAGATGTTGCGTGTACACTTTTGATTTATCACAATGTACCGTAGAAATACTGGGGGGATGTAGTTCTGACATCGGCCTATCTCATCAACAGGATGCCTAGCTCAATTCTTCATGAGCAGATACCGGTTCTTTTGCATTCAGATGATGAGTTATTCCATGTGCCTCCTAGGACTTTTAGATGTGTTACCTTCGTTCATGTGCCATCACTTGGTCATGACAAGTTGGCTCATCGTGCTATCAAGTGCATTTTTTTAGGATATTCTAGAACATAGAAGGGGTACTGTTGCTATGATCCTCTACAGAGTAGACATTTTGTTAGCGGCGATGTGACTTTCCATGAGGATACACCAAATTTTTGAGCCGTTGGACAGATGAGCTCCTGTGATGATGTTGCCTTTCTTCTCTTGCCTGTTTCGTCTGCTCCTCAATCTAGATCTCTAGCTGCTGCACAAATGTGCTCCTTCACGAATGACTTTGAGAGATTGCATGAGTCGTTACATACCTATCATAGGCCTCACACGACATTTCAGAGGCCTCCTCTATCACCAACAGCTAATGGTTCACAGGCAGTTGACGCTAGTGACAGTTTGGTACGTCCTGATCCTCTTGATGGTGCTAATCATAGTAGGGGTGATATGTCTCCTAGTGAGGAAAAGACAGGAGTCCCGGATAATTCTGATCTTCCTATTGCTATTAGGAAGACACCTTGTAGCTGTGCTCACTACTGTGTGCCTGATCAGGCTTCTATGGTCAATCTGGGTCAATCGTTTGGCAGATTTGTTATGGTTTTGTCAGTGGTACAGGTTCCTAGTACTTACTAGTAGGTCATTCTTGATCCAAAATGACGTTAGGCCATGGAGGAAGAGATAGCTGCCCTACGCTCTAGGCAAACATGGGATGTTGTGCTGCCTTCCTCTGGTGCTTCGATAGTTGGGGGTCGCTAGGTGTTTTCTGTCAAGTACAGCTTAGATGGCACTATCACCAGATACAAGTCTAGACTTGTTGCAAAGGGGTTCACCTAGACATATGGGATGGACTTCTTTGACACTTTCTCTCCCGTAGCACAGCTGCCCACTCTCAAGATCCTTATTTCTGTGGTTCACAATGATTGGGATTTACATTAGCTAGACGTGAAAAATACTTTCTTGTACGGAGACCTGGAGGAGGAAGTGTATATGCACCAGGCACCTGGATTCTAGATTTAGGGGAACCATGTGTGTAGATTGAGGAAAGCGATCTGTGGACTGAAGTAGAGTCCAAGGGCCTAGTTTCAGAAGTTATCAGAGGTACTCCAGCAGATTGGACTAAGGCGCTCTACTTCAGATCACTCCTTATTTACTAGGAAGATTGATAGAGGAACTGTGACACTCCTGGTATATGTCAATGATATTATCATTATTGGAGATGATAGAGATGTGATGATGAAGTCAAGAGGCACCTATCAGAAAAGTTTGTCATGAAGGATCTGGGCAAGTTAAGGTATTTCTTGTGCGTTGAGGTTGCACGTGGCAGGGATGGAGTGGTACTCTTGTAGAGAAAATATGCTCTTGATCTTCTTCAGGAGACTGGCATGTTAGTAACTAAGCCAGCAAATATTTCCATGGATCCCAAAACCAATTTATATGATGAGGGATTCGAGGCGGTTGACAGTAGGACTTATAGGCAGTTGGAGGGTAAGCTCCTTTACCTCACCATCACTCGTCTAAGCTTGTCTTTGTTTGTTGGGAGGCTCAGTCAATTTATGGATAAGCTAACAAGGTAGCACTGGGAGGCTACAATGCAGGTGCTTAGGTACGTGAAGAAAGCACCAGGATGAGGATTATTGTTCCATAAGGGAACGCCCATGTGGATTGTAGTTTACTCTGATGTTGATTATGCTAGCTATACTGGGGACAGAAAATCTACCACAGGTTTTTGTACATTTGTTGTGGACAATCTAGTTACATGGAGTAAGAAGAAAGCAGTTGTATCTAGATTCGGTATAGAGTCATAGTACAAGACCATGGCTCAAACAGTCTCTGAGATGGTCTCGGTCAAGTTAATTCTGTCAGATTTTCATATACTTCTGAATAACTCTATGGAGATGCGGTGTGACAACAGAGTAGCAACTTACATTGCTAATAACCCTATGTTCCATGAGAGGACAAAGCACGTAAAGATTGACTGCCACTACACTTGGAACCTCATTCAGCGTGGGACGTTACATACCGTGAGGGTCACATTTGAGGAGTAGGTTGCAGATGTCTTCACAAAGTGCCTGGCGAGATTTGCCTTTGAGGCGTGCTGTTCCAAGCTGAGCATGATTGATATTCATGTTCTAGCTTGAGGGGGAGTGTTAGATGATGATTATTTGTAGTGCTGTTGTAGCACTATGTTTCTTTTATTTCTTGTGGACCATGTTATTTTTCCTACACCTCTTATTCATAAGGGGGTGTAGGGCTCCCATAATGAAATTAACTGATTTCCTTCTAGTACTCCTTAATTAGGGATGTTTGTGAGGAAGAGGTTCTTATGGTGATTAAAGGCCTTAAGGTGAAGGGATCCCCTTGGTTTGGACAGGTTACAAGTGTTCTTCTGGAAGGAGTTGTGTGATTTGATGAAAGGTGACTTATTGACCATGATTAGAGAGTTTATGGGAAAAAATAGGGGGCTTGAAAGGCAAGACTAGATTTTACTTTTTCCTCCTCCTTAAGAAGCCTGGTGCTAAGTCCATTGATGTATACATGCTCATGGCACTATCTAATGCCATATGTTTAATCATGACCAAAGTGTTTGCTAACAAGATTTACGTGCTTCTCCTCACTTTGATTGGACCTATGCAATCAGCTTTTGTACGTGGTTGGTCGCTTTAGGATTCTAGGAAGTTTGGAAAAATCAGCCATGTGGCAACTTGTGTGTCCATGTGTGAGTGTGTGTGTGTGTGTGTGTGTGAGTTGGCTTGCGTTGTTGCTTAGGGTGCAAGTTTTTTTATTTAGTTAGTTGTCGTGATTGGGTCATTTAGGAAAGAGTCAATTAGGATTAGGATTACCAGAATCCTAATCTCAAGTTTGTTGGGATTGTGATTGGTGTCAATAATGGGATTAGATGTCTTTAAATAGAGACCAACACCTTTTATTTTTCCTTGAGTCCAATAATAAAAATTCTTTCATCTCTACCGTGACTCCTCTCCTCTCTCCCTCTTCACAAGCCATCTTGTCCCCCACGCCATCTTTCATGTGTGGACCTTCTCTTCCATGGCAGTTCGCTAAAGCACTATGATTCTTCACAAATTCTTTTATTATGGCTAAGGAAATTATTTTTGCTTAGGAGGGATTCGGGAAGAAGGGCTTTCTCTAGAAAGTTGATTTTTCAAAGGCGATGACTTTTTAGCTTGGTTGTACTTATGGTAGTCATTCAAGCACCAACGATTCCTAAATCAATGGATCCTATGGATGAACACTGCTTTACTACTACCTCTTTCTCTGTCCTGGTTAATGGGAAGCCGATTGGAGGATGGGTGCAACCGC
This sequence comes from Thalassia testudinum, assembly GCA_037157565.1. Classification (NCBI taxonomy): domain Eukaryota; kingdom Viridiplantae; phylum Streptophyta; class Magnoliopsida; order Alismatales; family Hydrocharitaceae; genus Thalassia; species Thalassia testudinum. Next base: position 6,721,971 of record JAZHRO010000080.1, read on the forward strand.
AAAGGGGCATGTGTCATGGGTGCCCCCTCATGTTCATGCTCTCTGTTCTTGTTGATATGCTGGCCAGTATGCCTTTTAGAGCTTGTGGTGGTGGTCTCTTCAGGGGGTTTATTATGGATCGGAATGGGTCACTCCTTAGGCCAATTCTGCAGTTCGCTGACAACATCATTTTCTTTGTAGAAGGGGGTGAACAGGAGGCCACTAATTTAGCAGCACTGGTTTGGATATTTGGTGCGATTTTGGGGCTAGTGGTAAACCATGCGAAATCAGCTTTCATCCCTTTTGGCGTGGGGGCTCAAGAGGTTGAGGCATATTTTACGACCCTTAACATGACAGTAGGACTTTTACTGATCTATCTTGGTCTTCCTCCAAGGGGGAAGCAACTGCTTGTAGGTGATTGGATGCCCCTTGTGGAGAAGCTAGAGAAGACTTACTGGTTGGAGGGGGAGGTTACTTTCAAGAGGTGGCCGGTTGGTTCTAAAATCCGTGTTGTCTTCCACTTGTTGATTTTTGCGTTGCCCAAGAAGATCCTTAAACTGATGGATAATATAAGAAAATTATTCTTTTAGAAGGGGATGGAGCAAGTGGATACATTCCTACACTTAGTCGCTTGGGGTGGTGTGTGCAAGACAGTGAACCAAGGGGCTTGGGGTCCTTTGATTGTATTGTTTCAATAAGGTTATTTTTCTGAATTATGTTGTGAGGCTTCTCTCCAATGGAGAAATGCCTTGGCACCGTCTCCTCAAGGACTCTTGTGGTTGCCTTTTACATGTGAATGGTATGCCTATCCCTAGGGCATTGGCTTTTTGGCATGGTTTGCTACCTGTTATTCTGCAGTTTGCATATCTGTTCTAACTGTCTCTTTAGATTGTGGGAGGATGATTGGTCCGGTGACCGGTGTTTTAGCACATTTGTTGCCCAAATTGTATGTGTTGGCCTTAGACAAGAATGAGGCTGTAAGATTTGTCTGGGATGGGTCTCTTGTCGGGAGTGGTGGTGTGTGGACTCCTTGGATTGGGGACCACCCTTCTGAGGTGTGTTTAGAGGATTTGCAGAGTCTTCTTCTCTTGGTTAGGGACCTGGGAGTGAATGAGTCTAGGCTGGATTCTCTCATCTAGGATAGGGGAAGATTCTCTGCGAGGAAGACTTACAAGATCCCTTTGGGTGATATGGGAAATGAGAGTTTGTTCCTTGCAAGTGATTGTGCCTCTTTTTGGAAGTTGTACGTCCTGCTCAAGTGAAGGTTTGGCTATTGCATCGATGGTGCTTGGTTACTTTAGTTAGGAGGAGATGGGACCCTGCAGCAGAGACCACATGTGTCATTCGTGGTGACAAGGAGGATGATACCCACCTGTTTCTTACCTACAGCTTTTCCAGAGTGCTTTGGAGCCACTTTTATATTCTTGGCATATCAATTGCCTCCTTTGACCCTTTTTGGGAGTCTTTTTGTACTGGTGTTCAGATGGATTCGTTGTTGTGGATGAAGGCCTACATTGTTTAATGGTCTACTTGGCTTCAACGAAATGGGACTGTCTTCTGTGGGGAGTGGGGGTGGCTTGAAAATGTAGTAAGGGATGTTGTCTCTTTAATTTCTTTGTGGAAATAGGATATGTAATCTCCTTGCTTTATTTTATTAATATAGTGGATAGCTAGTTATCTCTAGTAGCTGTCCTTTTTCCTTTTTTATTTAAAAAAGGATGTAAGCTGCTTTATGGATAGTAACAGGCCTCTCTTGAGTAGGAGGGCAAGCATGTTGAAGTGGATGGCGATTTCGTGCTTAATACAATATTACTATACGACTCATCTTCACATCGTGTGTGATTTGGAGAAAATTTCACATTGCATACACATCATATGGTCAATGTTCTAAGTTGAGCATTATAGATATCTATGATCAAACTTGTGGGAAGTGTAGGCATTTGCTATTATTTTTATTTTTGTTCGTTTACTTGTTTCCATGAGGTTCAACTTCTAATTTTGACATTGCTAATCCTATCTATAAAAGTGGATTCGTGTTTCTCAATAATTGAAGTTACTCTATTCTTCCCAACATCTAATATTAAAATCTCTTAATTTCTCCTAGAAAATCTGTTAATTGCAAGTAAGCACTAGTATGATCTTTTAAACATGGACCATTCTATAGTTGAATTATGTGTCGTGAACAGTTGTACATGCATTTATTTCACAAACATTCTTATCAATATAAATTTTGATTTTCTTTGAAAAGGTAATTTTGAAATTCCTATGTTTAACTTATGTTTGTTTCATTTTTTATTTGGCATCCTTCTGCATGATGTGAAAATGAAGACATCTGTGTTGGACATTTTTTAATGTCTTTCACAGCCAATTTATTGTTGGAATGAGTGTAAAAATAACGAGAGAATTACGAAAGGAGAATATTTATAGATCGTAGTACTGGCTGCAAATGTAGCCATTCACATAACTCGTTTCTTGTGCCTAAGAAATGGCCTACATGACCAGTTTCTGCATTGGCCACCAGAAACTAGTATTAGTTAGCGCCTTACTTTTGCCTGTTCATGTAGTGTTCGAGATGAACAAAAGCTAAATGAGAATGTTTCACACTTTGCCAACTTAATGTTTCACACTTTGCAAACTTATGGTTTTTATTCCTATTAAAGCCAAAATTTCTGCCTTCCTGCTGAAACGTCAAGCTGCTTTCATGAACCAGTGCATATGCTTTTTTTTTTTTTTATCGCTGAATGATTTCTTTTGCAGTCAACTCATATGGCATCTCCTCATATAAATGAAGAAGCTGTCTATCTTTGCACCGGAAATCCACTTCCTAAGGATATTGAACAAATTGCACACTGGCTGTTGAATGAATCATTTTCATCTGCTTTCAGATGTATCCAAGATTTATACCATCCATGTATGCAAACTTCACTTTTATCCTACGTTAAATTATTTTTGGTTTCCTGAACCTTCTTAGACATATCGGAAATGAAGGCAAGCAAAGGTCTGGCCTTAGTTGACATTATAAGGGAGGTGACTTTGTAAGTTCACAATTCCTTATATTGTTTCTGGTTCTTTTATTGCTTGGTTAACTTGCAACCCTGATTTTTTAAAATGTACGGGCAGGTTTATTTTCAGGATTAAAATGCCAGCAGATACAAGGGTTCAGCTAATAAATGATTTGGCTGACATCGAGTATGAAAATCCCTTTTATTTTTTACTTTTTATTTTTTATAAGCCCAAATTACCGGATCTCCTCTTTGCTATAATGCAGCATGTAATCTATTTGAGTACAGATTTCTCCCTTATTAGTTTGAGTTCTTGTATCATCCTTGAATGACTGAATTGAACCATCATGGTGATATCCAATTCTTCAGGTGTACACCTGAAGTAAATGGTATCTGGGTAGCTTGGGGTCTCAGCAAACTTCCAACTTACAGATTTGAAAATTCATATATCAGCTACTGCCTGCCTCCCACGATTTTTAGGTTTCAAATTTTACATTTCTGCTATTACATGCTTTTTAGAAGGAAGCTGCAATCCGTCATCATGAGTTTTCACACATGTTTACATTTAGAAGAAAATTTTTTAGTCTAAAGAGAACCTAGAACTCTTTCTAGCCACTAAAATGAGGTCTACTTGGGAGGTCTGTCAGTAGGAAGTGGTCGATGATAGAGAACCAACATGCTTCTGGATTGATGCAAGCACCAACTATATTAAGTGTAGTCAAGGTCATGTCACTTCTTGAACAGCTAAGCCAATACAGTTACCAAAAACAGCCCTGGTCAAGTATGATCAGCCCAGGAATTTTTTTTGGAAAGGGAAATATTGCAGGCATTTGCAGGAAAATGTTGCTATGAGAAGTAACCAAAATGGGAAAATTAAGTTTCCACCTAGACATTGGTACAATGGACTCTGATGTATGATGACAAGCATCTTTGTTTAGACTTGGAACAGATTGCAATGAAATTTCCGATTGTTAAATTTTCTCCAAATAGGAAATGCTGGAATTCTGATGCCAATATAAAAGTGGGGCTAGCTGTAAGGATGTGATTTCACATTGCTTACATGGTAAATTTGGGAGTTTAGACCTGCATGCTTACATCCTTGATCAAACATTTTTGCTGTGTAAATATTCTCCATTTGACAATGGGAATATTTATCTTTTGAGGGAAAAAAACAATGGGAAAGGTAAATTTCAGCACTGCTACATGCAAAAACTACAAGTGTCTTTCAAATTTGTGGAGAGTAATGACAGAGTTGTCAGCATGCAAGAAATAAATTGAAGTCTTGATAACAAGATAGTTGACAACCACCTCTAGTTACAACAATTCATCAAATGGATGGGAAATGATGATCTAGTGGTACGGCTGTTACTATTGACTAATGATGAGGCATTGAGGAGAAGCCATTTCATGGAACTGAATAAATTCTAAGAATGCATTATTATTTGAAGTCTAAATTAGAGAAGCAGCTATAATCATGGCGATACTGGACGATGCAAACAATAAAACTTTCAGTAGCTTGGCTCAAGGTGATGGCTTCAGGATGATTGGTGAGTAAGGAGTTCAAAGTTTAGTTGGCCAATTTGGACTTCCGAACCTTGCCTAATGGTTGTCCGAGTAAGGAATGAACCTGGACTGAGTTTTTTTATTCTATACCATGTCTCCTCCAAGCTCACATCTATAGCGAGAATAATCAAAACGCTTCGTTGTTAGGAGTACCCCCAAAGTAATTATGGTACAACAACAACCAAGCCTTTTCCCACACTAAGTGGGGTCGGCTATATGGATTCTTTGCCTCCACACTGATCAATTTTCAGCTATTTCAGGATTTAAATTAAAGTAATTGAGGTCATACTTAATAGTTTCCTTCCAACACTTGTTTGGTCTTCCTCGCCCCCTCTTAGCGGGTTCAGCCTCCAACTTCTCGCATTTCATAACTAGAGCATCTAGTGGCCTTCTTTGTAAATGTTTAAATCACCTTAGATGTGCCTTTCTCATTTTATCCTCTATCGGTGCCACCCTAACCTTATTTCTAATAACCCTAAAGTAATTATGGTAAGGAAGAAATTTTCCATCCAGAAAACAACATTCTGATTAAATAAATTGAAAATCCTGTTCTCATTTTTTTCATTATTTCAACCCAGGCATTTTCTGGCTTGCTACAAACTCATCAATGAGTACCAGGTATTTCTCCTTTTTGCCTAAATCTTTTGTTGATCAGTGCTTAAGGCCTGGTGCAAAACAAGCATATTGCATACCTTGTTGTTGAGTTATGTTTATGTTTATGTTTGTAAGAGGTGCTGTGTTATGTTATTTTGAGTAGTGGGTTTATGATGTACTTTTTCCCACACCTATATAGAGGTGTAGGGACTTCTTAGTAATTGTAGAAAAAGTTTATTCACTTAAACTTGGTATCAAAGCCAAGGTTGAGGTCTCCACCAAAAACAAAACCCTAACCCTACCTAAGCCTTCTCGCTGGAGCTATCACCGCCTCCACTGGTGGCCATGCCAGCGTCGGACCATTGCCACCACAGTAGCAACATCGATTGCCGCCACTGCTGCAGCCAGCCCTTCGTGCTAGATCGGAGCGCAGCACCGTCGCCTTAACTCTTCGCGCTGCTGCAGTGCTAGATCGGGGCGCAACCGGTTCCTCAGCGCCTCTCCTTGTGTCGCAGCACCTGGCCATGACGCTGCTACCACCGCTGCAGCCTGATTGGGGCTCAACCGGCCTCTCGCGCCGCAAAACCCTCGATGCTGTCGCAGCCAATAGCCTGCTGCAGCGCTTCTCCTTGCGCTGCCAGTAGCCTGACCAGGGCACAGCTCCCTCGGTGCTGCTCCCTGTCACCTTGTCGCAGCTCCCTGTCGCAATAGGTTGCTTCACCTGTTGTGGCTGCCCTGTGGCAGCTCTTTGATTGTCGTTGGTGCCGGTTGCTGTTGATCACTCACCGTGGAAATGAGGGTTTGAAGCAAAAATCTTTCAACAGGGTGGTATGAACTTCTTGATCTTTTGATCTAATTTGGGATATGTATTCCCCATAGTGGATGACTTTTGGGGGTGTGTATTCCCCGTTGATGCATGTTTTTGGGGTGTGTAGTCCCCTTGAGTACTGATCGTGTTTGAGCGGTGATTTTTGGGGTGTGTATTCCTCGGTTGGTATATTTCTTAGAGTGTGTAGTCCCCATTTTTTGTCAATTTTTAGATATGAAGTGTGAAGAAGTTCAGGGGTGTGTACCCTTCTCTGTGGCACATCGAACTTTGTTTGTGGCAGTGTGGTTCAGTAAACATGGCAGTGCCTCAGTCAGATATTGCATTAAGAACTACAGTGGGTGATACTCAAGCCACTGGTGTGACATTGTTGATTGATTCAGGTGCTTCCAATCATTTATCCGGGAATCTGCAGTGTTTTGGATATATTCAACCTGTCTCTCGTGGTCATCCAGTACAGGTGGCTGATGGATGACTTGCTCCTATCAATGGTCAGGGGGAAATTAATGTTATCCCTTCTATGCAGCGTAATCATGTTCAGTTTGTTCTAGATTTATCCATGAACTTGCTCTCTGTTAGTGAGATCATTAAGCAGATAAATTGTCGGGTCATCTTTGATGAGCGTGGATGTATTTTCCTGGATAGAATGACAGGGAAGACTATTGGTAGTGGATATGAAGGAGTTTACCGACTTCAGTAGGGTCTTATGGCTGCAACATGTCAAGTTAGTACCACATTTGGGAGTGCTTTATAGTGTCAGTAGGGTCTTTAGAAAAGTTACACAGGCTTATTCCTCATATGTCCCTAACTACACAACTTTTCGTCGATGCATGTCAACTTGGGAAGCATCATAGATCTTCCTTTCCAGCTTATAGGGCCACGTTCAACTTCATGTTTTCAGTTAGTGCATCTTGATATTTGTGGCCCAGTAAGACTCCTGATAGAGCAGAACATCAGTACTATTTGATTGTGGTTGATGATTTTTCCAGATTGTCCTGGCTATTTCTCATGAAGAATAAGTCTGAAGTGGGTCCATTGATTGAGAAGTTTGTGTTGATAAAAAATTAGTTTGGTGTTTGCATCAAGACTCTCAGATCTGATAATGCACTGGAGTTTTGTACTCGTCGGTTGGCAGAATTCTATGGCATACATGGTATAATTCATTAGACCTCATGTCCTTACACTTCTCAGCAAAATGAAGTCGTAGAGAGGAAGCACAGACATATCCTTGATATGGCCAGAGCTCTTCTTATTCATAATAGTGTGCTACAGAATTATTGGGGAGATGCAGTTCTCACGGCTTGCTACCTTATTAATAGATTGCCCTCCTCAGTGATTCACGAGCAGATACCATGGCAGATGCTTTATCCAAATGATGAGTTGTGTGATCGTCCACGAAAGACGTTTGGGTGTGTGGCTTTTGTACATCTTCTTGGACCTAGGCGTGATTAATTAGCACCTAGAGCAGTCAAGTGTGTGTTTCTTGGCTATTCTTGTACTCAGAAGGGGTATCGGTGTTTTGATCCTCCACACCAGAGACATTATATCAATATAGATGTCACCTTTCATGAAGGTGTACCTTATTTTTCTGTTGCTGCCAGGCAAGTGCAGAGTGTGCTAGAGAGTGCACCTGTACTAGTTGCTCCTATACCATTTGGTATATTCACATATACTAGTAGCCCTTCTCAAGTTGATGAGCCACCTACAAGCACATTCTGACCAACACCAGCAGTTGAAGGGACCTTTAAGGGTCACACCTATCAGTTGCCAGTTGTCTATAGGGCAAAACCCCCTCCATCTATTTCACAGACTCCTCAGGTTCGTGTTGATAACCTAGAGGCGGTTTCTACTTAGGAGACTTTTTCAGGCACAGTGTTAGCAGATGAAATAGGTAGGAGTCTGCCACCTGAGGATGGTTCTCCAAGTCCTGATTCCATGAGTACTGATGAGGATATTCCTATTGCTATTGGGAAGGCTTCACGATCTTGTGCCCAATATCATGTTGTTGGGAGTGGTGTTACTGCTGATTCTCTAAGTTCGGAGTTTCATGCATTCACAGCTGTTGTATCCAGTGTTGAGTTACCTACCTTGTACCAGCAAGCTCTACTACATCCACACTGGAAGGTAGCTATGGAGGAGGAAATGTCTGCACTTACTCCCAGAGGTACTTGGGAGCTGTCACCTTTACTGTCTGGCACGCGTCTTGTTGGAGCCAGATGGTTCTTTGCCTTGAAATATAATCCAGATGGGTCTATTTCAAGGTATAAGACCAGTTTAGTAGCCAAAGGATTTACCTAGACATATGGGGTGGATTTCTTTGACACGTTCTCCCTTGTTGCACGACTCTCTACCGTTCGAATTCTTGTATCTATTGCGGCTCATTATGGATGGCAGTTACATCAGTTGGATGTTAAAAATGTATTTCTGTACGGAGACTTTGAGGAAGAGATATATATACAGCAACCACCTGGCTTTGAGATTCAGGGGGAGTGTGTATGCAGGCTCCGTAAGGCCATTTATGGTCTCAAGCAGAGCCCCCGAGCCTAGTTCCAGTGCCTGTCTGAGTCATTGTCTGTTGTTGGGATGCAGAGATCTTCATTGGATCATTCACTATTTGTAAGGAAGACCAGTAGGGATATAATGGCTTTACTTGTGTATGTGGATGATCTTATTCTTACAGGTGATGATGTAGAGGGTATATCTCAGATAAAGGAAAACTTGGCACACCAGTTTGTCATGAAAGATCTTGGGAATTTAAGATACTTTTTTAGGCATTGAGTTTGCTACAAGTAAGCAAGGGACAATTATGTCGCAGAGGAAATATGCCCTTGATATTCTTCAGGAGATAGGCATGCTAGGATCTAAAGATGCAAATATTCCTATGGATTCTAAAATTCATCTGTTTGGGGATAATGTAAAGCTAAAAGACAAGAAGGCATATCGACTGTTGGTGGGGAAGCTATTATATTTGACTATCACTAGTCCAAATATTAGCCTTGTCGTGGGGAAGTTGAGTCAGTTTTTAGATAAGCCCATTGAGGTTTATTGGCAGGCTGTGATGCAAGTGTTGAGGTACATCAAGGGGTGTCCAGGTAAAGGCATTCTTTTCCAGAGAAAGTCACCTATGGCCGTTGTTGCATACTCAGATGCAGATTATGTAGGTGATGTCGGGGATAGGTGATCTACTATTAGTTTCTGTACCTTTGTTGTTGGAAACTTGGTAACCTGGAGGAGCAAGAAACAAAGTGTTGTTTCACGCTCTAGTGCTGAGTCTGAGTACAGGGCCATGGCACATACTGCTGCTGAGATGATATGGATCAGATCTCTATTACGAGATCTTCATGTTGATGATCAGGAACGTATGGGGATACATTGTGACAACCGAGCTGTCACCTACATTGCAAACAATCCTATGTTCCATGAGAACAAAACATGTGGAAGTGGATTGTCATTAGATCAGGAGTTTGATTCAACAGGGTCTGCTTCGTACTACTTGTCTTGCCTCCTCAGACTAGACTGCTGACATGTTTACCAAGCTGTTGCTACGTCCCCAGTTTGAGAAGTGTAGAAATGAACTCAGCATGATGGATATATGTGCTTCAGCTTGAGGAGGAATGTTGAGTTATGTTTATGTTTATATTTGTAAGGGTTGTGTTATTTTATTTTGAGTAGCGGGTTTATGATGTTCTTTTTTCCACACCTATATAGAGGTATAGGAACTTCTTGGTAATTGTAGAAAAAATTTATTCACTTCAACTCTTGTCATGTTGAAGGCATTTGTTTAATGAGGAAGGCAAAAATTGGGAGTAGGAAGGAAGATACACATTGTCTCCATTTTCTTTTGATGGTCTTCATTTGACACCATTGAGTACTTGTCCGTGCCTGGCATACTTCGTTGTTCATATAACAATGTGTTTTTGTTTTGTGTGTTTCTTTTCCTCCTTGGAAACTCATGCTCATGTTCTCCTTGGAGCATCATTGCCCTTTTGTATCTTCTCAACACTTTTGTGAGTCTTTGCCAATTGTCTCTGATATTGGAGAAGGGGGGAATAATGGAGGATGAATTACTGGACATTGCATTCTCTACTCAAAGTCTACCAATTCTACTCCCTTCACCTTCTATTGGTCTTCAAAAGTGATCAATTGACTTGATTTTGTTCCATGAAACTTTTGTTGGCCAGTTACAATGTTTAAATTGAATCAGACATTCTGACTGTGAGCAATGAGGGTGAGGTGTCTATTACAGGTTCAAGTCCAAGTGTCATATGGCTTTAGTGTGTCGTGACTAATGGTTTGTTTGGCGTGTGGAGGGGTTGGGCATAAACGTGGATCTTGTGCGAGGAAGGTGGCATCAACCCTGTGTAGGCCCTGCGGATCTAACTACACTGGAGGGTAGGGGTGAATAGTGTAGATGGCAGTGTAAAGATAAAAGTACAATGTAAATGCAAACCACAAGTAAACGATCACACGAGTGCATCTTAATTTATAGTGGAAATTCTTTCGGGTAAAAACTACTATCTAAACTTTTTAGTTTAAGATTTTTCCGACTAGGCTAGGCTAGTTAATTCATTAAATTTCGTATCACTTGAACGAAGGTGGCATAATCTATTTTAATAACCCTTCTCTTGAATATCTGAAAAGAAGCACAACAACGGGTCTCCAGTTGAATAAAATAATTCAAATGGAAGCAAAAATGATATCAAGCATAAACAATAATGACACTTGGGTTTGTGTGGAAACCCCACTCACGAAGAGCAGAGAGAAAACCACCGGAGAAAGCCCCAATAGGGCATGTGTGTCTATATTTTCTCTCAAAGAAGAATGAAGAGTTACACTGCACATTTATAGGCCACCACACACCATACAATCTCATACTAACCGATGTGGGACTAAACTACATACATTCCAACACTCCCCCTCAAGCTATACCATACAATGCTCAACTTGTACAACACTCAAATCCCACTCTACACAACGGAACATAGACTCTTGGCTGGTCATCGTGTGCAGGCAGGTATGCTGATATTGACACATCAGCGAGGGATGAAGTTGTTAGATGTTGTACCTGACAAATGGCCTCTCTTCTGGAAACCTCAACACGTGTTGGTGGCTCCCCATTTAATATCCCTGTAACGGGCCTTATTCTGAAGGCCTCGAAAGGTGGATCTCCCTCTTGAAGTCCACAAAACTGGATCTTCTATGTAGAATCTGAAATGGACCCTTTCTCTGAGGACCTCAAAATTGGATCTCCCTCCTGGTGACCTCGAAACTCTAGACCAAAGGACTCCCTCTTGGAGGATGACTATAATAGGCTTACACTCCCCCTTTCTCCCATACTCGTATGGGAGAAGAAATAAAAATAAGAGAAATACACATATATAGAGAAAAGTTTTTCCCCCTCTTCTCTTGAATTCTCCTTCTTTTATTTCTTTTTTTAATTTTTTTTAATCGCCTTTTTTCTACTCCCCTCTCTCTTTTTTTTTCTCTTCCTCTTTTTTACTCTTCCTTTTTCTTTTCTCTACCTTTTTTTTTTAAAAATTTTCTTTCCTTTCTCTGTTTCTTTCCTCTTTTTCCTTCTTTTTTTTAATAACTACCAAATAAAGGACTAAATAGAAAAGGCAACTTAGGTTTTAAGAACCCTAACACAAGCCACCAACCTCCCTGGCGTGCATCATCATGTGGATCCTCGCAACCTCCACCTTGAACCTGGCAGACGCCTCCGCCTCCTTACGGGCCCTCTCCTTAGGGTCCATCGCTGATGCGGACCACTCTAAGGGCTCCGTGGAGCTTCTCTTATAGCTCACCACCTCTCCGCCCATTCGTAGTCGACGACCACATGGAGGTCATGAAGCGAGCAGTGTCTCGCGTCCCCTCAATGGTGGATAGGCTTGGTCAGTGGCTCTGCCATCAGAGGGGGTCTAGCCGCGCCGCCCTCCTCTAGAGGACTCCGTTGCCGCCTTGCTCCGTGGAGATCGCATTGCCCTCGAGGTCGTCATGGAGTACAGTCCACGCCATGGCCGCCTCCTTTGCTGCTTGTCACCGGTGTCATCCACGTAAATCTTCGCCGTGGGAATGGGGTCGCTACTCTTCCTTGCTGTCGTCGTCATCCATGCAGGGAGGCACCCCTTGGACATGCTTAGTGGGGGCTTCTTTTCGGATTACGCCCTGTGGTGGGGTGCCCCGGACCTCGACCTCGAGGCTACTATGCCCTCGCTTGAACGTGGGTTGCTCCACGTTGCCCCAGCGTCGGCGTTATCACCATCAATGGCGTGCGCCACCTCCTCCATCGCGATAGCCCTATGTCGCTGCGGCCTCATCTTCGGCGTTGCATGTGCCCTAGCCACATTGACCTGTAGCGACTCGCTGCCGCTGCTCCTTTCTCCAACAACAAAGATACTCCAAAACAGAATATGATAATAATAAACTCAAGAATCTCTGAAAATAAAACCCAAAAACGACTTGCTCTGATACAAAGTTGAATAAAATAAATCAAACGGAAGCAAAAATGATATCAAGCATAAACAATAATAACACTTGGGTTTACGTGGAAAGCCCATTCACAAATAGCGGAGAGAAAGCCACAAGAGAAGGCCCCGGTAGGGCACGCGTGTATATTTTCTCTTAAAGAATGAAGAGGTACAATGCCTATTTATAGGCCACCCACACCACACAGTCCCATATTAACTGATGTGGGACTAAACTACACATACATTCCAACATCTCCCAAAATAACTTGGAACCCAAATCAAATTGGTAGAAAATAAAATAATACAACTTGAATCCTAAGGAACCTAAAATACCAAAAAGAATTCAAACCAAGATTTTTTGCAGAGGCTTTTTGAACGGAGTGCTTAGAAATGCGTAAAAGAGTGTAGAAGCACTTCGCTAAGAGAGAGATCATAAGAGCTTAGGAGCATTTTTTCTTTAGAGATTTGCCTTTTTGTTGTTTATAGAAAGTGGCTGCCATGGATCCCTATTTATACTAGGAATTTTAGTTGATTTGGAAAGTATTTTGTTGATAAAACACTCTAGTTATCTATTTGTTTATTGTTTTGGATTGATATGTCATTTATTTCCCCAATACCTCTCTCTATATAAAAAGGTGTAGGGTTTCATTCGAGAAATAAGACATCATTTTCTCCGACGTGATATCAAAGCGGTGATCCTAGATCGGTACTCAGGTATCCCACCCATGCAAGGCTTCGTACCCTCCACCAAAAACCCTATCTTCTGTATTAGGACCCGCAAGGGGTCACCGTCGGCCCTAGTCGGCTGTCAACCAACCCCAGCCGCTCTTCGCTGCCACCGCTGCTTACTAGATTAGCGTTGCTGCAGACCGACAACGTCCTCTAGGGTCGTTCCTCTTGTCGCTATCGGCCTCCCCACTCTTAGCCACCACTGCTGCTTGCCAAAGCAGCGCTGCTATTGCTACTGCAGATCGGCAACATCCTTTAGGTCCTTGTCGGTCTCCACCAGGTAACGGTGCTCCCACTGTTGCCCCCTTCCAGACCCATCGCCATCGTCGTTCTTTAGATCACCGACGTCGCCACTAGCAGGGAGGGTCAGTCCAGGGTAGACTGTCCTTCCACAGGGGGGTTGTACCCCTTAGAGGCGCTGTTAGGGTCTTCCCCATTTCCTAACATGTGTTAGATCTTGATTTAAGGGGTACTTGTGATCCTTAAGATTTTTAGGATCTTTTGATTCTAGAATTCATGTTCTTAAGGTCACGGTTCACTAATTTCAGAGATTTCAGAACTGAAAAGTGATTACAGATCATGTTTGAAGCATATTGTGGCAGTCCTAAGGCATGATGGCCTCTTCAAACACTTCGAAGGTGTCATCAAGTATCGCTACAGACATTGGGAGTTACAAAACTCCCTTCTTTGTTCTTATCGCAAAGTTGCATGAGATCAGTTATGCCCGATGGTCTTAAATGTTCATCATAACTGTCAAGAGATATGATAAGGAATACATTCTATTGGCGTTAGAGTCACAAGATAAGATCAGGAAAAATGCCACGTGGAAAAAAGATAAGATAATGCCATGGTCCGGGCTTGGATCTTGAATTCTGTGGAGTATCAGATCGGTGATGAAATTATGTACTATAGGACGGCCAAGGAGATGTGGGACTCTCTTCATGACACGTACTCTCACGAGAAGAATTCCAACAAAGTGTTTGAGATTCATCATGCCATTGGTGGTCTCAAACAAGAGGGTCAGTCACTTTCCCAGTACTATACTACTTTGAAGGGACTCCTAGAAAAATACAATGCATGTCGTGCTATCTACACTTATGCTACTCAGAGGACGCACAGGAAGGAGTATGCTGTTCTCTAATTTCTTGATGAACTCGAACCTGATTATGAGTCTACTAGGTCTTAGATCCTAACTTTGGTTGAGCTTCCATCAGTTGAGGAAGCCTATAGCCGTGTGAGTAGGGTGGTTGTTAAGCCATCCATGACATATGTTGGATAGACTCCTACCCTTGTTGTTGTTGCACGTGGAGGATGTGGTGCTCCATTTACCAGGAGGAGAGGACGTGATGGTCGGGGTACAACTGGCAAACCCCACACCATCTGCTCGCCTCGTGGAAAGATCGGCCATTCAGAGGCTTCCTACTGGACGAAGCATGGCGAACCTCCTATGGCCAACCATGCTATTTTTTTTGAGGAGGCTAGCGACATGGTGTCCCGTGCTGATTATGATGCTGTTGTCCAGCGTCTCTCCCAGTTGACCCAGGAGACTACCACTACTGCTAATATTGCAGCTTTGGCCTCCTCATGCGTAACTCCTGCTTATAGATCAGGTATTGATAGTTCTGGTAGTGCTTTCTGGTTGGTAGATTCAGGTGCATCTCAGCATCTCAGTGGTAATGAGACATGTTTCAAACAGGTTCAGGATGTTCCCTAAAGTAGATTTATACAAGTGGCATATGGCAGGCAGTGGAAAGTTCGTGGCAGAGATGTGGCAGTGACTCCTGCACTGACTCTGCTTAATGTTTTCTATGTTCTAGACTTTCCGATTACTCTTTTTTTTTAGTAGGATTACAAAAGATTTGCACAGTCGTGCAATATTTGATGAGTTGGGCTGTATTTTTCAAGACAAATGCATGGGGAGGACGATAAGTGGCGGACATGAGGAGAGGGTGTGTATCACCTGATCCAGACTTTATTTGCGGCTGTGTCAGGGCGAGGTTGCTTTTAACGTTGGTACAGTTCTTTAGTGGCATTGCCGTCTTGGGCACCCTTCATTGGACAGGCTTCGATGTGTCATCCCTCACATATCACATGCTACCGAGATTTTGCGTGATGCATGTCAACTGGGAAAGCATTACAGAGCCAGTTTTCCGTCTAGTTCTTCTCAGAGTTCTACTGTTATTTTTGATTTATTGCATATGGATGTATGGGGCCTTAGTAGAGTATTAGATACACTTGGTCATAGATATTATCTGCTTGTTGTGGATGATTTTTCCATATGTCATGGCTGTTTCTTTTAAGGAATAAATCATATGTTGGATTTGTGATTGGAACATTTATTTTACAAATAATGACTTAGTTTTGTACCATTGTGAAAATTGTAAGATCTGACAATGCTATGGAGTTATGTACAACTAAGTTAGTAGCTTTTTACAGATCTCTTGGAATTGTTGGCCAAACATCTTGCCCTCATACCTCACAGTAGAATGGTGTAGTGGAAAGAAAACACCGTTATGTGTTAGATGTGGGTAGAACATTACTGACACAACATAATGTGCCATAAGCGCACTAGGAAGATGCAGTGTTAACTGCATGCTATTTAATTAATAGATTGCCCAACTCATTTATTCATGAACAAGTTCCATGGCAGGTCGTTTATCCTGAGAAGGATCTCTTTACTGTACCACCTCGTGTGTTTGGCTATGTAGCCTCTGTTTGCCTTCTAGGCCTTGGCAGAGACAAGTTGGCTCCAAGGCCAGTGAAGTATCTTTTTTGGTTATAGTAGCACCCAGAAAGGATACAGATGCTATGACTACGGCTGTAAGAAGCATTATGTTACTGTAGATGTCACATTCTATGAGCCTATTCCTTATTTCTCCATAGATGGTCATCAGGTGATGTTTGAAGGAGGCTTGGCTGCTATGCCAGTTACACCAGTTTCCTTAGAATAAATCCTTGTCACATATAGTAAGGATACCACTACCACAGAGACTCCCATGGGGTAGAAGGCTGAGATTGCTTAGGTCCAGAGGTTACCTGTCACATACAAACAGTATGCATGGCGAGAAGAAAACACCCCCCACCACCTCAGCTACTTGTCTCCTCCCCTAGTTAGGTATGGGTTGATATTGACGTAAGTTGTCCTAGTGGTGTTTGTGCAGGTTCTTTTGACAAGACTTCTATTGATATTGAGTCTATGGAGGAGGATCTTGACCTTCCGATTGTTGTTTGGAAGGCTCTTTGCAGCTGTGCCCATTACCATACTTCTGGGACAGTGTGTACTGCCAATCTTGGGAGTTTATTTCCTACCTTCACAGCTGCTCTCTCTGCAACACAAGTTCCTACGTCCCATCAGCAATCCATGCTAGATTCAAAATGGCATCAGGTCATGGAGGATGAGATTGCTGCTCTACACTCCAGAGGGACGTGGGACTTGATCACCTTGCCTCCTTACACCAGAATGGTGGGGTGTTATTGGGTCTTTGCTCTCAAGTACAACCCAGATGGCACGATCTCTCGCTATAAGGCGAGACTGGTAGTAAAAGGATTTACTCAAACATATGAGGTAGATTTCTTTGATACCTTCTCTCCTATCGCTCGACTGTCTACTGTTAGGATTCTGATGTCTATTATTGCTCACTACGACTGGACTCTCCATTAATTGGATGTGATGAACACATTCTTGTATGGGGATCTTCAGGAGGAGGTCTATATGCAACAACCCCCGAGGTTTGAGACTCAGGGAGAGTGTATATGTTGACTGAAGAAAACCATCTATGGCTCGAAGCAGAGTCCGAGAGCTTGGTTCCAAAGACTGTCAGAGGAGGTACAGATCATGGGGCTTGTGAGGTCTTTCTGCTGATCATTCACTGTTTCTCAGGAAGAGAAAATGGGGAGTGATTGTACTCCTAGTCTATGTGGATGACTTAATCCTTACCGGAGATGACATTGCTTGGATAGCAGAGGTGAAAAAGAAGCTAGTTGAAGCCTTTGTAATGAAGGATCTAGGTGAGCTCGGTTACTTTCTTGGCATTAAAGTGGCGCACAGCAGAGAGGGTATTGTTTTCAGTCAACGCAAATATGCTTTTGATGTCCTGCAAGAGATAGGAATGATGGGGGTCCGAACCTGCCAATAAACCTATGGATCCCAAAGGGCACCTCTATGATGCAGAGTCTCCGCCTATGGATAGCAGATCTTATAGGCAGTTGTTTGGTAAGCTGTTATATCTTACTATTACATGTCTTGACCTTTCCCTTGAAGTAGGGAAACTCATACAGCTTATAGATAAACCAACTAAGCAGCATTGGGGTGATAATCACGTTGCTACATGGATTGCAAACAAACTGATATTTTATGAACGTACGAAGCATGTTGAGGTTGATTACTATTATGTTAGAGACCTGATACAACGTGAGATTATCTAGACTAATTAGTGCCTTCTGAAGACCAGATTGCATATATATTTATGAAGTCTCTTCCCAGATTCGCATTTGATAGATGTTCAAAGTTGAGTATCATTGATATATATGTCTCAACTTGAGGGGAGTGTTGATAGAGTACTTTAATTATCTATTAGTTTACTATTTTGGACTATTATGTCATTTATTTTATCCTCTTGGACTTATGTTGTAATTTTCCCAACACCTCTCTTTATATAAAGAGGTGTAAGATTTCATTTGAGAAATAAGACTTATAACATGGTTGGTTGATCAAAACCTATTTTGGTTGATTAATGAAATCGTATGGTCAATCGATCAATTAATATGTTATTTTGATTGATTAACCTTTCAAATCTTATCTTTATAATTTGATTTTTTTATCGATCTATTAAATTTATTGGTCGACCAATTATATTTGGTTGATTATTTTTATTATTGGTCGATCAAAGGGTCTTGAACTTAGGTTTGTAGGGTTATCCACGATTTTCGAAAAATATTTAAGGTTTCGTACAATAGATCTAGACTCAAGAAATTAAAGATACAATAAGGGACTCCAGAGATGGTGCTTTTCCTTTTCAAGAGTCAAATAGAGTCCTGAAAGATTAGTTAACATATAACATAATTTTGGTGCATAAAAATAGAGGGATTAATATTCTCCCCGTTTTTTATAACAAAATTATAATTATGTAGGTATAAAAAGTGTAATTATAGAAAATGATAGAAGACTTTGCATGTAAGGTAAAAGGATAGCATGCATAATATCTTCTCTTTTTTGTTACAGCAAAAATAACAAAGACATGCAATTAATATTCTCCCCCCTTAAACAAGTAGTCATAGGTATGAGTGTTAAATGTGCATGCGAGAAGAATAATATCATTCAATCATGGAAAGCATGGACTAAAATAAGAAGGCATAAATATATCATAATGACCGGCTAAAATCATGCATAATCAAAAGGACAAATATAAGGTGCAGCACAGGAAATAGGAGATACGAAATATAGAGTCCATATCAAAGTCTAATAGAACTGCTCCTAACATACTATCCTAGATTTGCCAAGAAGGTATCTAGGCTTGTCTGGAAATTAGTATCAAGCTCGAGATCCATGGGGTCCATAGAGGTCGAACTAGAAGATCCTATGGAAGACAATGGGCGGTCAAAACAGAGACGACGTTGTGCAGAGGAAGTCAGAGTAGGCTATCTGGCTGTCGCAAAGGGGTGATCTACTGCTTCAGTGTTGTTGAGGTGAGAGGAGGAGGTGCTGCTGTAGTCTGACGAGGTCGTAGAGGATGGTGAGACTGCTGCTGTAGTGTATGTATATACTCTCCAAGTCTATCTAAGAACCTGCCCTGTGCATTCAAGTAGTTGGCTACCTGATATCCATACTGCATCATGACTGTGTTTGTTTCACGTTGGCGATGCATCAAAAGAGATACCATCTGTAACGTCTTCAATACTGGCATAATCCTATCCTGAGAGCTTTCTGCCTAGAAGACTCCACTCCTAGTTGTAGGAGGGAGTAGGACGCATCGGTGGAGGGCAAGTGGAGGTGAAGTGCTCCTAAGGAGGGAAAGACGGAGGTACTGTAGAAGAGAAGGATCCACCTCGAGTGGAAGAAGCTCCAACTATCTCCTGAGGTGATGGGGGATCAGCATCCTCACCACAAGCTCCTTATGCTTGCTTCATCTTGGTATATGTGAGCTTATCAAAGATGGAGACACGAGTAATAAATTATTTGTCTTATATCCATTGGGACATTGAAGTGTAGGAAGATGTGATATAGGAGTGTTTCAAACTGAAAGGAGGTGGATTTCTTATCAATCAAATAAAGAATCAAGTGGTTCCAGTTGATCCGCTTGTTTTTTATGAAGGCATATAAGGTGATAAGCATAACCCCCGGCAATTTTCAAAAGACGTCTTTGATATGAAATTCCATAGGAAAACACGGTTAAAGCAAGGACGACGACGAAAATATGGAGACTTAGCAGGGCGACCTAAATCAAAGTGAGTGGTAGTGAGAAGAATCTCCCTAATAGTATCGATCTGTGTTTGCTGGTGGAGTTCCAAAAAGGTGGGACCAACATTGGGACAATCAAGAATGTCGGTGAGTATATTGGCATTAGCAAGAACTTCGATCTCATAACAATTGGAGGTAAGCTCAATGTTAAAACATTCGCTTATATTTTTCAAGTTCGTATAAAATAGGTAACATACCATGAGATCGACACCAGGTATGCAGCTAGTCTTGGAACCCGCATAGAAATTGCGCTAAAAAAGACGTAAAATCTAGTGATAGGCTGTTAAATGATATGAATTAACGGAAGCATGATATCAAAACATAAACGATAAGAAAAACTTGGGTTTATGTGGAAACCCACTCACAAAGAACGGAAAGAAAACCACAGGAGAATGCCTCAATAGGACTGATGTTTCTATTCTTCTCAAGAAACAAATGGGGGTATAATAACTTATTTATAGGCTCCCACACACACCACACTTCTTCACTCTAGTCTATGGTACTAAACGTACCACTGCAACACACCCTATCTCTCAACACTCCCCCTCAAGTTGGAGCATGGAATGCTTAGCTTGCACAAGAAATATTCTTACACTACAAAATAAAAAAAACACAATATAAATAAAAATGATGATGTTGGGTCATGGCTTCATGCCTGGTGTCCTCGACTTTGTCATGCCTCTTGTGTCACCGACTTCTTTACATCTTCAACTGGTGCTCTCGGGTCACGGTTGCCTTGTGTCGTCAGCTTCTTTGCATCTTCACTTTGCTTGTAAACGGGTGTAGGTCGGAGTCCAAAGATGAGTCGTAGATAATTAATCTGATGCTGGTGAGAAAATAAGTACTTACACTCTCCCTTTCTCCCATACTTGTTTGGGAGAAGAAATAAACATAGAGAAAAAAAGATAAAGTAGAGAAGAGCTTCTCCCCTTCTTTAATTTCATCAGCATTTTTTTTATTTTCTTCGATAATTTCTCTTTTTTTTCTTTTTTTTTCATTTTCTTGGTTTTTTTCCTACTCTCCCTTTTTTTTTGTTTCACTCATCTTTCTCTAACAAGCAGAAACAAGGAAATAGAGGGTAAAAGTTGCAAAATACCTAAATCACCACTTTAGGGTTTTAAAACCCAAAGTCCACCGCCACTGCTCCTCGTGCTTCATGGCAAGGAGCTCTCGATCTCCACGCGGTCGAGGAGGCCAACGACTACATGTCTAGCTACTTCCTCTAGTGTACCTCCTCCCTCTGGAACCACTCCTTGTTACGTTGCAGCCTGCTACCCATGTCCTCCCGCCGCCATCTTGGGGATGAGGGCGGTGCCGTTGTCACCGCCGCCATTGTGGCCTTATGCACACCACCACGTGCTCCTCACTGTGAGCACGAGACCTCCATACTCGCGATCACTGCTGCACTCATTGAGTACCTGTCTCCTCTCGATCCTCCTCGTCGACGAGTTTAGTTGCATTAGTATTACATCGCATCTCCGCATGACCAAAGGTGCCACTTTTGTCGTTGCTTCTCCTTTCGCCTGCCATCGTCGACCTTTGCGATGCCCTTCTGGGATGTCGCGCACACTGCCCTTGTCTTATTCCCTTAAGGCATCAGAATGGGCAACTCGCCTTGGACTCCCCTTGAGTCCTCGCCTCCTAATTTGGAGCTTGAGATCATCTCCCTTCGCTCCGGATCTTATCTCAAATCTTTTGTCGTCGTCTCCTCTCAGCAAAGAAGTGGAAACCCCACTTCGTCATCTCCTCTCAATAAAGAACTTCAAGAATAAGGAAGTAGAAATCCTAACAATAACCCAAGAACGACTTGCTTTGATACCTTGTTAAATGATATGAGTAAGCGGAAACATGATGTCAAAACATAAATGATAAGAAATGCTTGAGTTTATGTGGAAACCCTATTCATGAAGAGCAGAGAGAACCATGGGAGAGTGCCCCGATAGAGCTGATGTTTCTATTCTTCTCAAGAAACAAATGGGCATATGATAGCCTATTTATAGGCTCCCACACACACCACACTTCATTTTATTATGTGGTACTAAATGTACCACTACAAGACACCCTATCTCTCAACATAGGCAAATTGTCTCGTATGCCTGGAAAGAGTCAAAATAAGCGAAATCTACAAGATGACCAATATGGTGGAAAGCTTAGCAAGAAGAGAGAAGCAATCACATGTGACCTCAGTGATATGGTAGCTGTTAAACGTATTAAGTAGTGTCAAAAGCGATCACATGCGCGTTTTGGTGCCATTTGGTTGACCAAAATAGGTGTTTGATCGATCAAAATTGAGGCGATTGATCGATCGGAATTGGTGAGTGGTCAATCAAAATAGTGCGAATAGGGTACTGGTTTGGCGAATTTTGATCAATCAACGATGGGTTTTTGCAAAAAAAAGCTGTGTGATCAATATGCAACAATACCATTTCAATCACAAGCACAAGCAAGAATGCTACACACAGACAATAATGGGCAAGAAATAAGGAAAAAAGAAAAGAACACCAAGATTGAGAGGAAATGTACCGAGATCGATCTATATGTGATCGAACAAGAGAGTGAGGACGGTGGTGGCCGGAGGGAGCTTGCCGATTGGAGGGGGGAAAGAAGAGGGCAGCGGGAGATGGAAGTCGTCGGTGAGAAGTACGGAGGGAGGTGGCCGAGTGGAGAGGAGAGGCGACCGAGGGGGGAAGGGGGGTTGATCGATGGTGGTGGTGGCATTTGGTTGGTAGCGGCAAGGTTTGAAGCATCAATATCGATCCCGTGTCGATAAATTTCCAAGTGTGCATATCGTGGGCATGCTGAGGGCATGTTGTGGAAATGCCCATGTATCGATGTCAAGTTATCGAGGTTATAGATGACCCTAAATTATTCGTATCAATGTTTTCCATGTTGGAGATTTAATTCACTAGGTTGCCCGGTAGCAGCAGTAGCAATAGTAGTAAAGTGCGCTAGTAACAACAACAGGAGTGCGCCAGCAACAGTAGCAGCAACACAATAGGTCTTACCAGTGGCATGTCGACGATTTCGTCGGCATGTAGATGATTTCGCCCACAAACCGGCGATATGCCTGCATATTGAAATTGTTTTCATGTCGATATGCCTTCTTCCAAAAGAGTGTCGTATTGGCAGCATGCCGTCGACACATAAATCATTGGGTAGCGGTAGCGGTGGTTGGTCGATGGAGGAGGCGGTTGGTCGATGGAGGTGGCGTGACTTGGTCGGTGGTCATGGGAGGGTTTTTGAAAAATGGTCGGTGGAGGTGGTGGGGTAGGTTTTGTTTTGGTCGGGTAAGTGTTGTTGGAGGTAAAGAAGTGTGGTAAAAAAGTGTTTTTGTATTTTCTTTAGAGGCTAGAGATGGTAATAAGTTGAAATAGTAGGTTTAGGTGTTATAGCAGAGTAGTTGGGATAAATCTTGATTAGAGGTGATTAGGAACAAGAACGGAATCTAATTTTGTCCAGATGCATCAAAGTAAATTTTTGTCGATTGAAAAAGGTTTATAATCGATTGATCAATCAATGGAAGCAATTTGGTTGATCAAACTTCAAATTTTTGTAGGAAATTTTTCCGCTAACAAATAAATCGATCAACTTTACTTAATTGATCGATCCAAGTTCAAGATGCCCTCCGTATTTTTCTATTATGGATCCACACACACAGATATAGAGAGAGATGCATAATCTTTTTACATATTCTTTTCCTATTTGAACCCCAACCCATGTTACCCCTATCCCCTATTTGTCCAACCATGTATGAAAAGAGAAAAATCTTAAATCAAACCCCTCGACCAAGTTAGCAGCTTCATAAAGAATTTAGTGCTTAATGAAAAATCCAATTACAACTAATGAATTGATTTTGAAGATTTGAATCCAGAACTAATTGAACATGAATCCGTTGATACTCCTATTTATCTTATGTTTTTCCTACTTGTAGTAGATATTTTATTATTTGTTATTTCTTTATGGACATGTACTGTTATTTACCCATACCTATCTCTCTATAAAGAGGTATTGGGCTCTTTTCTAATAAATAAGATTGGTTATTTTCTCCTACTTAGTATCAGAGTGCGGTCCTAGGCTGGGTTTCTAATATCCCACCCAAAAAGGACCTCCAAACCCTAACCCTAACCCCTTCTTCCCTTCCTCACCGTCGTCGACCTACGTCATCAGACTGACACCCTCCTCTTCACTGTTATCGACTACATTAGAGGCAACCAAGGGTTGTAGTGGCATAGTAGGGGCCCTATTGGACCCTGTAGCGACTGTCGCGGTAGTTCTCTGGGCCAACCAAGGTTGGGAGAACCCCCCCCCCCCCCCCCCCCCCCCCCCCCATGTTGATCGTCGCCCTCTAAGGATGGATTCAGTACCCTCTTGTGGTTCCTATCGCAAATCTCGATGGGAACTCCACTCTAGCATCCACGATCGACAATCTTCTCTCTCCCTCCCCTAGTTCTAATAGGCAGCGTCTGCTCAAGGTTGCCGAAGATCCTCTGATCTCGATCCAATCCGACGTTCAAAGCCTTTGAGAACATCGCATGTGATCAAGGCTCGCATCTTGTGTGACATGAAGCTGATACATCCTAGGGCTTGTCACTGGTCCTCGAAGAAGCGTCGATCTCCAGCTGCAGCTCGTGGAATCTTTGAAGATTTGGCTCCTGTTGATCCCCGATGATGCACCAGCAGATGCCGCATCCCCTGTTGATCGCTGCCTGATGCTACTGTTGGTGATGCCCGCCGATCGCTACTGATGATTGGTCCATCAGGGGACTTGGTGTTGTTTGGTTGATCTCTATAGAGTGCCGCTTGCTTTTGTGGGATGCATCGTATGATCTGAAAAAAAAAATTATTCAGATCATAGTTTGGTTCTTTCCTGTCTCAATGGCATTGGATACCGTTGTTGCGGCAGGGATGGTAGAGTATGTAGGTGTGATGCTGCCGGAACATGACATGAGTCACCGTGGTGCATGATGGTTGGTTGATTCTGGTGCTTCATAGCATCTTTATGGGGATCAGGCCTATTTTAGGTTACTCAGTTCCGTTACACCAGGGAGAAGGGTATAAGTTGCTGATGGCAGGCACGCTCCAGCTATTGGTTAGGGGGAAGCATTTGTGACTCCTATGTTGTGGCTACCGAGAACACTACACGTATCGGAGTTTCCTATGAGCTTGTTGTCTGTGACCAGGATCACGAAGGATCTTCATTGCAGGGTTATTTTCAATGAGATGGGATGCATTGTCCAGGATAAGTTTAGTAGAAAGACCATTGCTAGGGGTACGGAGGAGAATAGTCTTTATCACCTTGGCCAGGAACCTTTTGTAGGAGCCAGCAAATATGATGGTGGGAGTGCCTTACAGTGGCATATTCATTTAGGTCATCTACCTCTGAATCGCCTTAGGAGGGTGATTCCACACATTTCACCTACCACGACTATTAGATGTGATACTTGCCAATTAGGTAAGCATCATCAGTCTTCCTTTCCTACCAGTACTTCTAGATCATCAGCTGCTTTTGAGTTACTTCTTATGGATGTCTTGGGATTAAGTAGAGTTCTAGACAGGAGGGGATATCGGTATTATCTTGTTGTCGTCGATGATTTCACCAGAGTATCTTGGGTATTCCTTTTGAAGACCAAGGGAGATGTTGGACGTGCCATAGAGACTCTTCTCTTGGAGATCAGGACTCAGTATTCTGCCACAGTGAAGATTGTATGGATAGATAATGCTTTCGAGTTCTGCACTATTAGACTTACTGAGTTCTACAGGACTCATGGGATTATCCATAAGACCACTCGTCCCCATACTTCACAGCAGAATAGGCTTGCAGAGAGGAAGCACAAGTGTACTGGGGGGATGTTTTGACGGCGTGTTATCTTATTAAGAGGATGCCGAGTTCAGTTTGTCAGGAGTAGATACCGATTCTTTTGTTACATCTAGATGGTGAGCTTTTTCACCTGTCTCCCAGGACCTTTGGGTGTGTTGCTTTTGTTCATGTGCCATCACCAGGCCGTAACAAGCTTACTCCTCGTGCTATTAAGTGCATCTTCTTAGGGTACTCCAGGAGTCAGAAGGGATACCGATGTTATGATCCCATCTACCACAGGAATTATGTCAGCATTGATGTTACCTTTCATGAGACGACACCATACTTTTCAATTGCTAGAAAGACGAGTGTTCATGATGATGCAGTTCCCATGCCTATTCCTCCTGCTCCACTTGAGGTGATTTCGATCTCCACACCTCAACCGACTCCTTCGAGACCCACTACCACCTAGTATGACTACAAGAGATTGCGTGGTTCGCTATGCACGTATAATAGACCTCATACGACACTACAGATGCTACTGCTCACACCAGGGACTGATACTCCACAAACTGTTGAGATAGGTTTTGATAACAGTGATAGTCAAGTTCGACTTGATCCCCCTAATAGTGCAGATCACGGCAGTAGTGAGTTTCCTTTTGCAGAGACTCAGTCAGAGGTACCAGAAGATTCTGACCTTCCTATTGTTATTAGGAAGGCACTCTGCACGTATGAGTTCAGATATCATGTTGCAGGCAGTTTAGCTACAGACGGTCTTGGTTTTCAGTTCGGTAGCTTCTATCAGGCATTTATATCCTCACACATTCTGTCTACCTACTAGCAGGCCATGCTTGATTCAAAATGGCGTCAAGTCATGGTGGACGAGATGGCAGCTCTTCAGAGTAAACAGACTTGGGAGCTCACCTCGCTTCCTACAGGCACATGACTTTTTGGCTTCAGATGGGTCTTTACCTTAAAATGAAACCCTGATGGGTCTATTTCAAGGTATAAGGCCAAGTTGGTGAAAAAGGGGTTCACCCAGACCTATGGAATAGACTTCTTTGATACCTTCTCTCCCGTTGCGCACCTTGCCATTGTTCAGGTACTTATCTCTGTTGCGGCCCACAGAGATTGGCGGTTACACTAGCTTGATATGAAGAACGCTTTTCTGTATAGCAATCTTTAGGAGGAGGTTTACATGCAGTAGCCCCCAGGTTTTGAGGTTCAGGGGGAGCATGTATGTAGACTCAAGAAGACCATTTATGGCCTGAAGCAGAGCCCGAGAGCTTATTTTCAGAAGTTCTCAAATGTGTTGCAGAGGATGGGGATGCAGAGATCCTCTTCAGATCATTCTTTGAACAGAGAATGGCGTTGTAACACTACTGATTTATTTAGATGGCCTGATTATCACTGGCAATGATGAGGCTGTGATAGGACAAGTTAAGGAGTCTCTTGCACATTAGTTTGTTATGAAGGATCTGGGCCAGCTTAGATACTTTCTGAGGATCGAGGTCGTTAGGAGCAAAGATGGGATTATTCTTTCTCAACGCAAGTATGCATTGGATGTTCTTCAGAAGACATGCATGCTGGGGTCTAATCTGGCCAATATTCCTATGGACCCCAAGGTACATCTACATGATGAGGAAGAGGCAGCTGATAGCAGAGCATACAGACAGCATGTAGGCAAGCTGTTGTACCTGACCATTATCAAACTAGATATTGCCTTAACAGTAGGCAAACTTAGCCAGTTTATGGAGAGGTCGACGAAGCTGCACTGGCAAGCAGCTATGCAGGTGCTAAGAAACTTGAAGAAAGCATCAGGTCGTGATCTCTTTCAGAGAGGCTCTCCTATGACAGTGGTAGGATATTCCGACACTGATTATGCGGGATGTATGCTTGACAGGAAATCCATCACTAGTTTCTGTACCTTTGTGGCTGGTAATCTGGCTACTTGAAGGAGCAGGAAACAGGGGGCAGTTCTTGCTCTAGTGCTGGGTTGGAGTACAGGGCAATGGCCTAAACTGCTGCAGAGATGATTTGGATCCGATCTTGCTTGCATATTTGCATGTTCAGATTGAGGAGCCCACAGAGATGCGATGTGACAATCAGGCAGATACTTACATAGCTAACAACCCAATGTTCCACGAGCGCACCAAACACGTTGAGGTGGACTATCACTACACCAGAGATCTCATGCAGCATGGTTTACTGCGTACCACTTATGTGGCATCTGAGGATCAGACTGTCGATATGTTCATGAAACCTCTACCTCAATTGGCGTTTAACTATTGCTGTTCCAAGCTGAGCATGGTTGACATCTATGCTCCAGCTTGAGGGGGAGTATTAATAGTCCTATTTATCTTATGTTTTTTCTACTGTTAGTAGCTATTTTATTATTTTTTATTTCTTTATGGACATACACTTTTATTTACCCATATATCTCTCTATAAAGAGGTATTAAGCTCTTTTCTAAGAAATAAGATTAGTTATTTTCTCGTACCGAGTTCCGAAATTTGAAATGTATTCAAATCCAAATTTTCTATTGAAATGAACTTGAATCAAGGTCGATTTTGTGAGATTTGATTTGATTAGGACTCGTACACATGGTATCCAAGCAACAGTTTTGGGCCAATGGTTAGTAGCATTCTTGAATCCCTCATTTTTTTTTCTTTGGAATTTTTACACAGATGCCACTCGAAATAATTGAAATTATTTTTCTACTACTAGGTTACAACTATTTCTATTAATGGCATTGCGAAACTTACGTCTTTAACGTAAAAGCCACTTTTGTTATTTCTCCGTTGGTCCACTAATCAAAGTTAAGGAAAAGTTGACTCGAGTTAAGTTAAAAGCACTAATCTCAAAGGAAAATGGATGGTGATGATTTAATCAATCTTTGGAGATTGATCAGACTAAGGAGATTTGTTAGGGATTGATCATCTCCTTCCTCTTTCCCCTTCCAGTCGACCTGGAGGATCAAGCAGCGGCCGGCGAGCTCGAGGTGGGAGAACTCAGAGGCGATGGTAGCAAAGGCCAAGTGGGTCGATCTCAGTTTCTCTAACACCACCGCCTCCTTACGCCTCCGACTCTGCCTCCCCAACCTCAACCTTACAGGACCCCTGTGCCTCCTCACCTCCCTTTGCCACCTTGACCTATCCAACAACCTCTTCTTCGAACCCCTCCCCTCCTACATCCTCTCCCAATTCCCCTCCCTCTGTCGCCTCCACCTCTTTTGCAACCTCCTCTCCATCTCCCTTCCCTACCCATCTCCATCCTCTTACCTTTGCCTCCTTGACCCCTCCCTCAACTCCCTTTTCGGAGACATCCTTACCTACCTCTCCCTCCTCCCCTCTTCCTTTCCCTCAACTTCTCCCACAACGACCTCTGCTACCCCATCCCCCCTCCTCTCCTTGTTCCTCAACCACTCCAACTCCCTCCTCGGGCCCCTCACTCGTCACCTCCCCTCCTCCCTCCTTGTTCGCCTCTCTTGCAACCTCTTCTCTGGGCCCCTCCTAAAGGACACAGTCGGAGATAATAACTTGTATTATTTGCAAATGAAACCCTATATATCTTTATATAGAGAGAGATGTTAGGCAAATTACATCATAAGTCTAAGATGACAAGAACCATAACAAACAACTCCAAACAACACTAATAAGTGCTCTACAAACACTTACCCTCAAGTTGGAGCATATATATCAATGATGCTCAGCTTGGAACAACACTTATCAAAAGCAGATTTAGTAAGAGGCTTTGTGAATGTCCCCAATATGATCTTCAGAAGATACAGATGAGGTGTAAATAATTCCACGCAGTATCAAGTCTCTAGGGTAGTGGCAATTAACCTCAACATGCTTTGTCCGCTCATGGAACATTGGGTTGTTTATAATATATGTAGCAGCACGATTATCACATCTCATCTTCATTGGTCCCTCTTCCTGAACATGGAGATCATGTAGCACAGATCTGACCCAAACCATCTCTGTAGCTGTCCAAGCTATAGCCCTGTATTCTAACTCTGCACTAGACTTGGATACCATCTGCTGCTTCTTGCTTCTCCATGTCACTAAGTTGCTTACCACATAAGTACAGTATCTAGTTGTTGACTTCCTGTCTATCATGCATTCTGTATAGTCGGCATCAGAATAGCCAACAACACTCATAGATGTACCCCTCTGAAATAAAACACCTCTGCCAGGTGCTTTCTTCACATACTTAAGCACCTACATAGCAACATCCCAATGCTGCCTGATCGGTTTGTCCATGAACTGGTTGAGCTTCCCTACTGCAAAGGAAAGATCTAGATGTGTAATAGTAAGATACAACAATTTACTAACCAACTGCTTTTATGATTTGCTATCTATAAGTGGTAACTCATTATCATAGAGGTGTCTTTTGGGATCCATAGGTATATTAGCAGGTTTGGACCCCATCATTCCTGTTTTCTGCAAGATATCAAGGGCATATTTGCACTGACTAAGAACAATGTCCTTCCTGCTACGTGTCACTTCAATCCCAAGAAAGTATTTAAGCTCACCTAGATCCTTCATCATAAAGGCATTAGTGAACCTCCTTTTCACCTCAGCCATCTTAGTAAAATAATCTCTAGCGAGGATTAGGTCATCCACATAGATAGAGTACAACCACTTCCCTTTTACTCTTCCTGACAAAGAGTGATCAGCAGATGACCTTATAAGTCCCATTACTTGTACCTCCTCTGAAGGTCTCTGGAACCATGCTCTCGGGCTCTGCTTTAAGCCATAGATGGCTTTCTTCAATCTATATACACACTCCCCCTTAGCCTCAAATCCAGGAGGCTGTTGCATATAGATCTTCTTCTGAAGATCTCCATACAAAAATGCGTTCTTGACATCTAACTGATGAAGAGGCCAGTGATAGTGAGCTGCTATAGACATCAAAATCCGAACAGTAGATAGTCGAGCGATAGGAGAGAAGGTATCAAATACATCTACCTTGTACGTTTGGGTAAATCCCTTTGCCACCAATTGTCTTGTAGTGAGATATCGTGCCGTCTGGGTCATATTTGACTGCAAAGATCCAACGGCACCCAACTGTTCTGGCATGAGGAGGTAAGGCGGTCAGGTCCCACGTCCCTCTAGGCTATAGAGCAGCCATCTCATCCTCCATGGCCTGATGTCATTTTGGATCCAACATGGACTGCTGATGGGGGGTAGGAACATGCGCCATAGATAAAGTCGCTGTGAAAGTAGCAAAAGAACTACCAAGATTGGCAGTAGAGACTGTCTGTATAGTATGATACTGGGCACAACTGCGTGGAGCCTTGCGAATAGCAATTGGAATATCAAGATCCTTCTTACTGTGCTCAGTAGCAACCGGAGTATGAGACTCATCAGAGGAACCTGCACAAGTACCACTATGACAACTCGCGTCAGTATCAACCCATACCTGACCAGGGGAGGAGACAGGAGGTTGAGGTGTAGTGGGGTGTATTCTCGCCATGCATGTTGTTTGTATGTCACTGGTAGTCTATAAACTTGAGTAATCTCAGCTTTCTGCCTCATAAAAGTCTCTGTGATAGCTATATCCTTTCGATGTGTAATGGGGATCTGTTCAAAGGGAACTGGTGGAACAGGCATAGGAGCAAAGCCTCTCTTAAATGTCACTTGATGACCATCTGTAGAGAAATAAGGAATGGGCTCATGAAATGTGACATCTACAGTCACATATTGCTTCTTACCACGGGGGCCATACCATCTGTATCCTTTTTGCGTGCTACTATATCCCAGAAAGACACTTCACTGCTCTTGGAGTCAACTTGTCTCTGCCAAATTCAAGAATGTGAACAAAGGCAACACAGCTAAACACTCGAGGTGGAACAGTGAATAGATCCTTCTCAGGATAGAGGACCTGTCAAGGAACTTGTTCTTATATAGCTGAGTTGGGTAATCTATTGACCAAATAACACGCAGTTAGCATTGCATCTTCTTAATACACCTGTGGCACATTGTGCTGTATCAATAATGTTCTAGCCACATCAAGCATGTAGTGGTGCTTTCTTTCCACACACCATTATGTTGCGATGTATGTGGATAGGATGTCTGGTGAACAATTCTAAGAGATCTGTAAAAGGCTACTAACTTAGATGTACAAAACTCTAGAGCATTATCAGATCGCATAATTTTCACAATAGTAGAAAACTGAGTCTTTATTTGTAAAATAAATGTTTCAATCACTGATCCAACATCAAATTCATTTTTTAAAAGAAATAACTATGACATCGTGGAAAAATCATCTACAAGTAGATAAAATTTATGACCCAGTCTATTCCAGACACAACTCGGACCCCATACATCCATGTGTAATAAATCAAAGATAGCAGGAAAATTATGAGACAAACTAGGAGGAAAATTGGTTGTGTGATGCTTTCCCAGCTGGCATGCATCACACAATCTCTGTAGCTGGTGAAATATGAGGAATGATGTGTCGAAGCCAGCCCAGTGATGGGTGCCCAAGACGATGCCACTGAAAAGCTATACCAGCACTAAATGCGACTTCACCTTGACACATAGCAACAAATGGAGTCTAGATCAGGCGATACACACCCCCTTTCTCCTGTCCACCACTAATCGTCCTCGCCATGAGTTTGTCCTGAAAAATATAGCTCAACTCATCAAATATTGTACGACAGTGCAAGTCTTTTGTAATTCTACTAACAGGTAAAAGACTAATTGAAAATTCTGGAACATAAAGAAAATTAGGCAGGGTCAAAGCAGGAGTCACTGCTACATCTCCTCTACCATGAACCCTACACTACCTGCCATCTACTACCTGCACAAATCTCCCTGAGAGAACATTGTAAACTTGTCCAAACATGTCTCATCCCCACTGAGATGCTGAGATGCGCCAAAATCCACCAATCACAAGGTACTGGTAGTGCTACCAGACCTGTAAGCGGAAGTCATACCTGAAGTAGCCAAGGCAGCAGTATCCACAATAGTAGTAGTCCCCTTGGTCAACTGGGAGAGGCGTTGGACAACAGCATCATAGTCTGCATGAGACACCATATCGCTCCCTATAAAGAAATAGCTTGGTTGGCCATGGGAGGTTGACCATGCTTCGTCTAGCAAGAGGCCTCTGTATGGCCAATCTTTCCACAATGCAAGCAAATGGTGTGAGGTTTGCCACTCGTACCCCGACCACCACGCCCTCTCCCCCTAGTGGATGGAGCACCACGTCCTCCACGTGCAGTGGCAACAAGCACAGGGTTTGTCCACTCTTTGACATGGGTGGCCTAACGACTACCCTGCTCACACGGCTATATGCCTCCTCTAGAGATGGAAGCTCAGCCAAAGTAAGGATCTGAGACCTAGCAGCCTCATAGTCTGGTCCAAGTCCGTCAAGAAACTATAGGACATCATACTCCTTCCTATGTGTCCTCTGAGTGGCACAAGTGCAAACAGGTCGACAGGCATTGTACTTCTCAAGGAGCTCCTTTAGGATGACATAGTACTACGACAGTGACTAATCCTTCTATTTGAGATTACCAATAGCATGGTGAATCTCAACCACTAATTCTTCTCATGAGAATGTGTCATGTAGAGAATCCCACATCTCTTTGGCGGTCTTGTAGTACATGATCCCATCACCAATCTGAGGTTCAACAGAATTCATGATCCACGCACGAATCATGGAATTATCTTTCTTCCACATTGCATTCATTTATGTTTTATCTTGTGGCTCAATCTCCAATAGTATGTGTTCCTTATCATGCCCCTCAACGGTCATGAGGAACATCTGAGACCATCTAGCACAATTGGCCTCGTTCAACTTGGCAATAGGAACAAAGAAAGGAGATTTGTAACCCCCATTGTCCATAGTGAATCAACGACACTTTCAAAGAATCTGAGGAGGCCATCGTGCCTTAGGACTGCCACAAGATGCCACAGATGCAATCTGAAATCAATATTCAGATCTAAAAACTTCACAGTCACAGAAAAGTGATCTTTTGAACATGAGATCTAAGATTGAAAGATCCTAGATAACATCCCAAGAATCACAGGCACCCTTTTAGATCAGGGCTTAGCGCATGTTAGGATGTTAGAAAGGACCTAATAGCGCTTCTAAGAGGTGTAATGCTTCCTCTACGATAAGGAAGTCATACCACCACCCTACTACTTGCTGCTTGCAGCAGGCAAGAGGAGTTGCAACCTCAGAGGTGGTGCTGCAGGACCCGGAGGACCACCACTACGACGTGCAGGAGATGAGTGGTGACGCTCAGCAGTTAGGGGTGGTGCTCCTTCGAGGTTAAGGGCGGCGCTGCTACCTGCAAACGACGAAGCAATGCTACTCCAGCGCCAAAGGAGGTGCTGTATTGCCTTGAGGAGTGCGAGTATTCGCCTACAGAGAGGTGGCGGCATCCTATGGCACTCAGAGGAGGCCCGCTAAGGCCAGCAGTGGCCGGCGGTGGGCGCCAGCAGTAGCTGCGATCGGGGCGGCGACCTGCTAGGGTCGACGGTAGTAGGTGGCTCACCGGCGGAGGCTCCCGTGGGTGTCTACCAAGAGGATTAAGGTTTTTAGTGGAGGGGTACGGTGGTTGTAAGAGGTGGGATACCAGATTGCTGATCTAAGATTGTCGCTCTGATACCAAGTCAAAGATAATAACTTGTCTTATTCTTAAATGAAACCTTACACCGCTTCATATAGAGAGAGATGTTGGGAAAATTACATCATAAGTCCAATAGGACAAGAACCATAACAAACAACTCCAAACAACACTAATAAGTTCACTACCAACACACACCATTGCCTCCCTCTGCTCCCTCTACAACCTCTTCCTCTCCTGCAACCATTTCTTTGACATCATCCCCCTTTCCATCGCAAGCTCTCAACCTCTCTTCCAACTCTCTCTCCGACCCTATACCCTCGAGCCTCACCTGTTGCTTCTAGCTTTGGGAGTTCTGCCTTGACCACAACATCCTCTTCAGCTCCATCTGCACAAAGCTCGACACCCTCGATGGCCTTCGCATCCTCGACCTCTCCAACACCCTCTTCAGTGAGATCTCCCTCACCAATTGCAAGTCCTGCAAGGTTGTCGACCTCATTTCCAATTGCCTCTCCAACTGATGCCCCTATTGCTGCTATTGTTGTTGTTGTTGTTGTCCTTGTTGTGTTGCTTGTTGCTCCTATTGCCATTGTTGCTGCTGTTGTCGTTGTGGTTATTGTTATTGCTTGTTATTGTTGCTACTGCTATTGTTGTTGCTTCTTCTTGTTGTTCTTGTTACTCATGCTGCTCCATTGTTCTTGTTGGTGCTTGTTGTTGATGTTGTTGCTGTTGTTTGGAGCTTGAGAAACAAGCTCTTACGATGCTTGGTGTCGGTGGGGAAAAGGTTGACAATGAAACTGTTAGGACTGAAATGAATTGTTTATTCAGAGAGATATTGGGCTTCTTTATATAGAGAGCCCATAGAAAGAATTACAAGTATATCCTTTCACTACACAAAATAATAAAAAAAGACCCACCATACATAACTCAACACTCCCCTTCAAGCTGGAGCATAAAAATCAAACATGCTTAGCTTAGAACAATATAATGTAATCTCTTCTTGGGAAGTACTTTAGTGAAGATATCTGCTAGTTGGTCTTCAGTGCATATGTAAGGTGCAGAAATCTTCTTAGCCAGAATGGCCTCTCTGATGAAGTGACAATTCACTTCAATATGCTTGGTCCTCTTATGGAAAACATGATTATTTGCAATAAAGGTGCCGCCTTGTTGTCATAGTGTATTGGAATAGGATCAGGTACCTACACTCCAAAGTCTTTCAGAATGGAACGGACTTAGAGTAACTCACAAGTAGTCTGAGACATGGCTTTGTATTCAGATTCAGCACTAGATCTAGATACCACTGATTGTTTCTTGCTCCTCCATGTAACTAGATTGCTTCCAACAAAAGTACAGTATCCTGTAGTGGATTTCCGATCCTCATGAGCACTTGGATAGTTTGCATCAGAGTATCCACAAGTGCCCATTATCTTTGAAAATGAGTCCTTTCCCAGGTGCACTTTTCAAATACTTGAGAATCTGGCGAACACCATCCCAGTAGACTTCTCTTGGCGACTGCATAAACTGGCTCAACCTTCCAACTGCAAAGGCAATGTCAAGACAAGTAATAGTAAGATACAACAGCTTACCAATCATTACGCGGTATCTAGTGACATCTTGCGGTAGAGGATTGTCTTCATCTGCAATAGGCAAGGACACATCCATGGGCACGTATGCTAGTTTGCACCCCAGCATGCCCATGTCTCTCAGCATGTCAAGAACATACTTGCACTGGGATAACACGAGTCCTTTAGTGTGTTGCACCTTAATACTAAGGAAATAGTTGATGGGAACCAAGTCCTTGGTGACAAACTGTGACTGTAGCATCTTCTTCGTTTCCTCTGTGCCTTGCCTGTCACTGTCAGTCAACAATATGTCATCTACATACACCATAAGTATGACTAAGCCTGTCTTTTTATGCAATGTAAAGACAGAATGATCAACAGAAGATCTGGTGAAGCCATAATCCTAGACCACCCTGCCGAACCTCTTAAACCAAGTTCTAGGACTTTGTTTAGTCCATAGATAGCTTTCTTCAGTCTACACACCTTCTGACACTCCCCCTTAGTAGGGAAGTCAGGTGGTTGCTTCATGTAGACTTCCTCCTCCACATTGCCATACAGAAAGGTATTTTTGATATCAAGCTGATGGATGGTCTAATGTCTGATGATAGTAAGAGATAGCAATATTCGAACATAATTAAGATGAGCTACCGGGGAAAAAGCCTCAAAGTAGTCAACCCTACACGTCTAAGTATATCCTTTGGCCTTTAAGCATGCCTTGTACTGATCCACAGTGCCATCAGGACGACATTTGAGGGTGAATACCCATCTACATCCCACAACAGTAGCACCTGGGAGCAGATCAACAAGGTCCCACATGCCATGGGACTATAAAGCTACCATCTCCTCCTCCATTGCTAAGGTCCAAGATGGATCTCGGAAGGCCTCATGATGATCTCGCGGTACCTACACACTGTCAATGGCCAGGGAAAACTGGTGTCCAACTGTAGACAGGTTGTCAAGGGACATAAATTGAGACACAGAGTATTTAGCATAAGGACGTGAAGCCTTCCTTTGAGCAATAGGAAGGTCCAAAGTAGTGTCTTCAGTAATAGGAATTACCTGGTCCTCAAACAAATTATCAACAGTTGATGGGGACTGAGTAAAAACAGTAGTTAGTGGTTCATCCACCTGAGAAACATCCTGGGTCTTGCGTTGGAAATGCTTTGGAAAAGTATCTGTATCAGGAATCTCAGGACAATACGGAAAATGACCTGGATTAGGCTAAGCAGCCTTGGGTAGAGGTGGCTCAGTGGGTTGTGGTGGCTCCGTGGGCATAGGTAGGGGAACCTTATATGATATCTCAGTAGGTTCCTCCCCTTGTTTTTGGTAATATGGAATTTCCAAAAAGGTGACATCAGTAGAAACATAAAATCTCTGTGAATTAGGATCATAGCATCTGTATCCCTTCTGGGTCTTAGAGTAGCCTAAAAATATGCACTTCACAGAGTGAGGAAAAATTATCACTTTATGCAAATGGACAAAACACACAGCGAAAGGCAACAGAAGTAATAGAAAAAATGTCCTTACCAGGAAACAAAGAATACGGAGTTTTACCCTTTAAGATAGAAGAGCAAACTCGATTTACCAGATAAGTAGCAGTAAGAACATCATCAGCCCAAAACTATGATGGGACATGTGAAGCATAATAGAACGAGCTACATGAAGTAAGTGTCGAAGCTTGCATTTAGCAATCTCATTTTCTTGAGAAGTATGAATGCAAGTGGTCGATGAATAATACCAAAAGATTTGAAGAAAGCATGTCCTCGCATTCAAAAATTTCAACCCATTGTCACTCCAAAAAAATTTAACATCAGTAGAAAATTGAGTCTTTATTTTCATAATAAAATTCTTGACAATATCAAAGATTTCGGATTTTTCTTTCATCATAAAAGTTCAGGACATCCTGGTATGATCATGTATAAACATAAGAAAATATTGAAATCCTCTAACACTTTTGACCCTACAAGGACCCCAAACATCAACATGAACAAGAGCAAAAACAGATTTTGCTCTTTTATTATTTGGTAGAAAAGAAGACTTATGGCGTTTGCCCAACTGACAGGCATCATACCTCAAAACATCAGGGAAAGACAACGTAGAAAACTGATGGCACAAAACATGCAAACTAGGATGACCAAGTCTCAAGTGCCACTGGAGTGTAGAAGTGGCACAAATAGCATTAGCACTGGAAGGAGGAGGAATATGTAGGTAGTAGAGATCGTTTTGTTTAAGTCTTCCACTAATCCTCCTCATCGTCTGGAGGTCCTACAAGAAGGAATATTGATCATGAAATACAACTTGGCATCTTAAATCTCTAGTAAGTTGGCTAATAGTCATTAAATCAAGCGTAAATTTAGGAGCATGCATGACATTAGAAAGAGGCAAAGTGCTAGAGATAGAGATATTTCCGAGCCCAATGACTAGTGACAAACCCCTATCAGCCACTTCAACCTGAAATGGCGTAACAAGGTCCCGTAGAGAAGGAAAGAGGGTAGTGTCACCAATAATGTGGGAGGAGGCACCGGAATCCCCAAGCCAGACAGGAGCTTAGGATTTAACTGACATGGCAGAAGTACCTATAGATCTCTATACTGAGGCAGAAGTGGATCCTTGAGAAGTTATAAGTCGCTCATAATCAGTGCTGGAAAGTGATCTGGCTATCATCCTCCTGCACCTGAGAGTTATCTTCTGTAGATACTTGGTGAGCACGTGGATCCATACCCTGTGTATAATCGTGCTTGACCTAATATCGGTCCACTGTGTGTCCATTCCTATGATAGTACTCACAGGAG
Source organism: Thalassia testudinum (assembly GCA_037157565.1). Taxonomy (NCBI): domain Eukaryota; kingdom Viridiplantae; phylum Streptophyta; class Magnoliopsida; order Alismatales; family Hydrocharitaceae; genus Thalassia; species Thalassia testudinum. The sequence goes on from JAZHRO010000080.1 coordinate 6,760,323, forward strand.
TTCCAACCACGACCACGTCCACGTGTACCACCACCACCACAAGCTTTGCCACCTTTTCCACTCGAATGTGCTCTACCACAACCAACAGCAGCCATGGCATCAGATGTAGAGCTGAAATCTGAGATAGTAAGCTTGGAGAGACGAGCGCAGATCTATTTTGGTGAAGGGTTCTCATCGTGAGTGGTGAATTGATCTTTCATAGTTTTGTACTTGGGGCCAAGTCTAAAAAGGAGTTGAATCCAATGAATGGCTTTTCTCTACTTAGCGATAACAGATGCATTTGTAGAGATAGGCTGATACATCTCTTGCTCATCCCAAAGATTTTTCATAGTGTCATAATACTCGGATAAGGTCGTGGTGCCTTTTCGAAGATTGTGGATGTCCTATAGGACCCTATACAACCTTGTAATATTACTCCTGTGGAAGTGTATCTTATGTAATGCCTTCCACATCTTCTTGGCTGAGGCATGGCCATGACTTGCTTGGCAATGGTCTGTGTCACACTGTTCTGAAGGCAAGTGGCCACCCAGTCATTGTCTGCCTCCCTATTTGCAGACTTCACATCCGACATAACATCGGTCAAAATATACTTTTTTTGATGAGATTCGACAAACTAGGAAAAAGAATTGGACCAAAGGAGAAAGTTGGATCCATCCAACTTGACAGAAGTTTCCTGCATGTGAGGGGGAATGCTCGTGGTAGAAATCTTCCCCACCGAGTCACTCACGCCTTCCCTTTGATCTCCCATGATATTTGGAATCAAGATCCATAAAAGACAGTATCTTCAAGGATTGAAAATTAGATCATAGGACCTGAAAACTTTGATTTCATATTGAAAACGCCTCCAAAAACCACATCCAAGTTGCTCAAAGGCAATTTTCAAATCATGTTCCTTTTTGGTACAACAAAAAACTTTGTTTGCACCCATTAAGGCATATAAAAGGCCCTAGTGGTGCCTTCCAATCAGTAGAAACTCCTCTCTTGAGTTGTGTGAAGCCCTTGTGTCCTCGATCTAGGCCAACACAACCTCTAGAAGTGACCTAGAGGTTGTGTGAACCTTAATTTAGGTCTTGCAGCGGCGGCGGTGGCCCTGTGAGGGTCTGCACCACAACTTAGGAGGGCGAAGGAGCCCTTTAGTCGATGGTAGCGGCCCTGTGTGGGCTAAGGTAGTGGCACCGGAGAGATCGCGCGGTGGAGATGGTGTCACCTCAAGCAATGGCGACGCTTGGAGAGATCACGCGGTGGAGATGAAGTTGCCTCAGGCGATGGCGATGCTTGGAGGACGTGCGGCAGCGTGGGACAGCATGCGACAGTGGAGGGGAGAGTCGACGTGCCAGGGATGAAGGCCCTGGCTAGGCAGCGGTGCTACTAGCCTAGGTGGTCGGCGGCGCCACTGAGGAGGCTAGGGTTTTGGGTGGGGGGTAGGAGGTTAGGGTTTGGTGGGATACCAAAGCTCCGATTTAGGACTGCTGCTCTGATACCATATTATGATCAAAATGAATTGTTTATTCAGAGAGACCTTGGGTCCTTTATATAGGGAGCCCATAGGAAGAGAATTACAAATATATCCTTTCACTACACAAAATAATAAAAAAAGACCTACCATGCATAATAAAAATGAAAATTCGTTAACTCAAATCAAACGGATCTTAACCCAAGCGATATTTTTGTAAAATGGTCACACTTTTCAATGGCATTAATAGTAATAGTTGCAATCCAGTAGCATAAAATTAATTTTGAAAGTTTATAGTGGCATCTAGGTAAAAATCCCTTTTTCTTTCCACAAAAAAATTAGAGAAGAAAATCGTAACTTTTAAGGGTTCGTGCATCTCCATCTCATGATGGCTGGCCCATTGTTATGACCAGAAGGTCATTGATGACCCTTGTCATGATCAACCAATCATTGGCAATCGTCGCTGGCGATCATATTCAACAACAGCAGCTACAAGGGACGTCGCTTGTTGCCATTTACATCAATTTATGTCTCGTGTGTCTTTATCGACCAATTTAGTTGACCAGTAACCACTCCACTAACGATTGTTGGTTTGACTTGCAAAGATTAGGTCAGATCTTATGTGTTTGAGCGAGATCTAGCCACTGGGGTGTGGTCTTCCAAATCGTTTTTGAACCTCATCTATTCCGGCAACCTTGCAATTAGTTGGCGGCATTCAGGTGATCTCTTCAACAACTGATGGTGGTTTGGTGATCACGTTCTACCCCGAGCAATGCTTATTCAGGGTTTCTTTCTTTCCTGATTTTGTAGGATCCACATTTCTTTGGATGTCTCACATGAGATTTCTAATTAAGCCACGCTTTACCCCTTTAATGGATGCATGTGGGTCACTGGTCTGCTTGTTCTGTGCATTAGTGAACATCACATATTCGACACATCATTTGGGGTGTGTATCTAGTGGGCTATGACATGTTCTTCTTGAGTCACTTCTTACTGATGATGCTTCTGTATAGACACCATGACCCTGCTTGGATCATCTTTTACTGTTACTACAATTGGTTGAAATAACTCAAATCTTATTGAGAAATCCTAGGCTCTCTTACAAAGAGAGACCAAACAAGGTAAAAGAGAAGTCTACCCCTGAGGAGCTACAAAATCCAGAAGCCATAAAAAGATAATAACATGCTAACACCTCCCCTAAAGCTAAAGCATAGATATTTATCATTCTCAACTTGGATACACATGAATCAAATAATGATTTGGCCAAGGGCTTGGTGAAAACATCTGCAATATGCTCCTCAGATGGAACTGGTGTGGTATATAGCAATCCCTTCTGAATGATGCCTCCGATATAATGGTAGTCAACCTCAACATGCTTTATTCTCTTGTGAAATGCTGGGTTGTTGCCAATGAAGGTGGCTGCTCAGTTATCACACTTCATCTCCATTAGGCTGGAGAACTGTACCTACAAGTTAGTAAGCAGGAACCTGATTCACATTATCTCTGCAGTCATCTGAGCCATGGCCCTGTTCTCAGACTCGGCACTAGACCTCGCAACTGCTCCATGTGATCAAACTCCCCGCCAAAAAGGTGCAGAACTCAGTAGTGGACTTGCGGTTCACATGACATTCGGCGTAGTCTGCATCAAAATAGCCAACCAAGTCATAGAAGACCCTTTGGACAAGAGGAGACCCTTCCCAAGAGCCTTCTTAATGTACTGGAACATCATCAACATTGCATCCCAGTGCTGATGAGTTGCCTTGGTCATGAACTGATTCAATCTCCCCACCATGAAAGAGATATTAGGCCTTGTGATAGTGAGATATAGCAGCTTGCCTATAAGCTGCCTGTACTGTCTGTTGTCCATCAACTATGCATCCTCATCATAAAGTAGCATCTTGGATCCATAGGAATATTGGTCTCCTTGGCCCCAAGCATACCTACCTCCTGCAAGATGTCCAATGCATACTTTATTTGCAATGCCCTTTTTGCTACGAGCAACCTCAATACTAAGGAAGTATCGTAAAGTCCTCAAGTCCTTCATGACAAACTGCTTTGCTAAAATGTACTTGATCTCAGCAATACCCTACTCATCATTTCCTGTGACAATTAAGTCATCAACATAAACAAGAAAAACCACAGTACCTTGCCTAGTCTTCCTGACAAAGAGAGAAATCAGATGTAGATCTCCTGAATCCAACTGCCTCTACAACCTGTGACAACTTCTGGAACTAGGCTCTAAAACTCTATTTAAGGCTGTAGATGGCCTTTCGTAGTCGGCACACACTCCCTCTGAGCCTCAAAGCCAGGTAGTTGTTGTATGTAGACTTTCTCCTGAAGATCACTATAGGGGAAGGCATTCTTCACATTCAACTGATGGAAAGGTCAATCTAACTGAACTACCACTGCAACCAACACCCATACCGTAGGAAGTCTGGTAACTGGTGAAAAGGTATTGTTAAAGAAGTCCACCCTATAGGTTTGGGTGAACCCCTTTGCCACGAGACGTACTTTGCATCTGGTAATACCTCCATCTGGGTTGAACTTCACAGTGAATATCTAATGACAGACAAGTGTAGCTCCCTCGGGAAGTGGAATGAGCTCCTAGGTTCCACAGCCTTTAAGAGTTGCCATCTCATCCTCCATGGCTACCTGCCACTTTGGATCAAGTATAGAGCTTCACGATGAGTCACTGGGATCTGAGTAGTAGCCAACGGCTGAGTGAATCCTGCAAACCTGGGGGTTAGGCTGTCAGTAGCAAGTGCCCTAGCCGTTGGATAAGTGGTGTAGGTCCGTGGTCTCTTCTGAATGGCAATCGGAAGTCTAGATCATCTCCTGCCACATCATCTGTCCTATCCCTGTGATCATCACATGGTAAACATGTGTCAGTGTCTAAAGGACTCACCTAAGAAGCCGATGGTGAAGGCGAGGGTGGGGGGCCCTGATAAGTAGTGTGAGGGCGAACATATGTCTAAAGTGGCTCAGTAAATGAGGAAAAGGCTGCATAGCAGGTGGTAGTGTAGTGGGGATAAGAATCTCAGGAAAGCTCCCAAAGCGAATAGCTGTAAATGGCATAAGCGTCATATAACCCTCAAAGGGCATCTCAGCAGCAGCAATAGAAAAGAAAGGTATTGCCTCATGAAAGGTAACATCCGTCGAAACAAAGTGCTGAGAAGTAATTGGATTAAAACATCGATCCCTTTTTGCATCCGAGTATACCTTATAAAAATGCACTTAACTGCTCTCGGTGCTAGTTTATCCTGACTCGGTCCCAACAAGTGGATAAAAGCAATACAACCAAAGGTCCGAGGAGTGACGTGAAACAGTGGTCTATCAAGATACATAACCTGCAACCGAATCCATTCATGTAAAGCAGTATTAGGCATCCTATTGACTAGAAAATAGGTAGTCAAAACAGCGTTACCCCAATAAAGAGAGGGAACCGAGTGGTGAATTAACAAAGTATGAGCAACATCAAGAATGTAGCGATATTTCCTCTCAACAACACCATTTTGCTGAGAGGTGTGTGGGCACACAGTTTCATGAATAATGCCGCAACTAGAAAAGAAAGTACGCAAACAAGTAGTACAAAACTCTAAGGCATTATCAGATCGAAAATGTTTCACCAAATAAGAATACTGAGTTTTTATTTTTTTAACAAAATTCTCAATAATTTATCCGACATTGGACTTATTCTTCGAGAGAAACATCCAGGAAACATGGGAAAAATCATCCACTAAAAGTCTAAAACAAGATGATATCTGTTCCTAAATTGATCAGGAGTACGACTGGAATCCCAAACATCTATATGAATCAAATCAAATGTAGCTATAGATGAAACATAAGTAGAACTGAAAAAAGTAGCCCTGTGGTGCTTGCCCAGTTGATAAGCGTCATAGGTGAGAGCAGTAGTGGAGGTTATATGTGGCAAAACATGTCTGGGGCGATCAATAAGCAAGTAGCCAAGGCGATGATGCCACTGGAGATCTAGCAGAAGCAAGGCCCTGGGTAGCAGAAGCGGCAGCAATAGCCTAGCTCAAACAGTACACCCCCCATTCCTCACACCCTCCACCAATTGTCTTCCCAGTGAAATTGTTCTGCAAGACATACGAAGATGCATCAAATATAGCTCGGCAGTTTAGATCTCTAGTAATACTGCTAATAGACAATAAATTCGAAGGAAAGTCAAGCATATAGAAGACATCTATCAGTCTCAATGTAGGGGATAAAGACATCTCCCATGCCAACAAGTGGCAACTATCTCCTATTTGCCACCTGTACAATCTTAGCTGGTGTAACTGGTGCTAACTAAAAGAAAGAGCCCCTATCGTCACTTAGGTGAGTGGACGCACCAGAGTCAATTAACCAATAATTAGATGACAAGCGTGATAACATACCAGTCGTAGGTGCCTGAGAGGAGGTGGCAATAGCTGCAGTATTTGGAGACTGAGAAGAAGCCTGAGTCAATTGGGCAATCTGTTGCCGCAAGATCTCAATCTCTGTGCTCAAGGAGCTAACATCAGGACTTGGGGGAACTTCATTAGTGATCTCGATTGCCTGCTTGGCCACGAGTGGCCTACCATGCTTCTACTAGTAGGTAGCCTTTGAATGGCCCAGTTTGCCGCAGTAAGTACATGAAGTCCTAGTGCGTTTACCAAAAGACCATCCGCATCCACGACCACGTGTAGGGAGAGGAGCACCCTTGTCACGTCCAAGGATCGCAGCCAGTGCGGAGTCTGAGCACCAAAGTTAGGAGTGTGCATTGCAGCTCTGCTGAGTCTGCTGTAGGCCTCATCCAGGGTAGGAAGCTCCAGAGCGGTGAGTATCTGATCTCTAGCTGTCGTATACTCAGGTCTAAGATCTGCTAAGAAAAGAGAGACTGCCAACTGTCTTCTAAAGCTATTCCAGGACTCAGAGGCACACCCTGACAGATAGGGGTGGTGCCTCCCTAGCATTCCCTTCAGGAGGGAGTGATACTGTGGCAGTGTGCATCCTTCCTGACAGAAGTAGAAGAGATCGTAGAAGACCTGGAAAACCCATGCGGAGTTCTTGGCATGTAAGTAGGTCTCACACAAGGACTTCCACATCTCCTTCGCGGTGGCATAATTCATGATCTCACCCCCTATTCGGAGAATAATTGTCTACATGAGCCATGCAAAGACCATGGCATTGTCTCTATTCAAGTCGGCGTTTACACCAGTCTCACTTGCATGTTCCAGATCCATAAGAATGTAGCTCTTCCCATGACCCCTAATAGTTATGAGGAAAGTCTGGGACCACCGCAGGTAGTTGGTCTCATCCAACTTGACGACGGGACCGAAAAATGGATTCTTAAGTACCCTGGTGTCCAAAGAAGAACTCGACGTCAACTCGGATTGATCATCTAAAGCCATCTTCGAAATTCGGAAGCCTCAGTCAGCTTTCTATGTCCAAGAAATTATCAACAGATCTGAAACAAGATGTGTTCAAGTCTGCATCTTCAACGGAAGGCCCCCTCGGACAAGTGTTGGCCTAACCCAGGTGCGGGGAGAACACCTGAGAAGGCTCCAAGGAGACGTAGGTATCTTTCTCCCTGTGGTAGGAAGGAAAGTAGCCCTAGAAAGGGGCTACAATCCCCTCACATGCGCAGCAACATGTTGTCTCATTCTCATGCAGCTTCTGCAATCGTCGTTGCACGTCGCTCTAATTGCCACTTCAGGTGACTGCTACAACGTTGCGTCGCACCTCTGATCAGCACCTCAAGCGATCGCTACGATGTCGTGTTGCTTTGATAGCTACTGCATTGCCTCAGTCGATTGCCATGACACTATTGCACTGCCCAGCGACATCGTGCAGTCGCGCACATGTGCTGCCATGTGTAGCCACTAGGGGCACTACTGATGAGGCCTGCTACCGATCAAGGAGAGAAAGAAGAAGAGGGATTTAGTGGTAGGGTTTGGAGGGCTTTGGGGGTGGGATACCTAGAGCCACGGTTTAGGATCGGTGCTCTCATATCAAATTGGTTGAAATGACTCAAATCTTATTGAGAAACCCTAGGCTCTCTAATATAGAAAGAGACCAAAAAGGGTAAGAGACAAGTCTGCTCCTGAGGAGCTACAAAACCCAAAAGCCATAAAAAGACAATAAGATGCTAATGGCTACTATTGAGGGTAAACCTCTAGCGTCCAATGCATCTGTTGTAGTTTGAGGGTCTGCAACTATGTTCATTGGTCCTGAGTTTTCATGATCTTTCTTGGTAGATAGAGGAATCTCAACATTTTAACTAAAGATTCTCCTAATTCAAAGTCGGAGACTCTGAGTATCATGAGAAGTGGGAACATAACAACGGCATGGTTATGAATTGGCTGATGAATAGCATTGAGCCCAAGGTAGCGGTAGATATGCCATGCAAGCAGAATGCCAAGAGGTTTCGGAGAACCTTGCAAGGAAATATTCCTAGACGTTTAAAGACTCCAGATTAGCAGACAACTGCAAGTGCATAGGATCTAATAATTGGGAGGATGCCTTTAGTAGACTACCATACCACTATGAGGTTGCTCTACGAGGACCTTGCCATTTTCCAGCTATCCTCTTGGGTAGTCTTGGCCCATGCCATTAGTTTATCAATGATCAGCTTTTGTCATCAGATACTGTCCCAGACCTTAAGTAGTCTATGGTAAACTATAGAAGTTTGATATGGATGTCTCGATTTGCTACATCATATCCCTATCCCACTTTTTGGGAGTCTACTGTACTTGCTGTTTCTGGTGGACATGAAAATCATTCTAGCGGCCATGGGCATGGACGTGATGGTGGCAAATGTGGAAGTCATGGCTATCCACCATATGCTCATTGCAAGTGCAAAAATCACCTATCTGAACAATGTTGGGAGAAATTTGAGAAGCTGGCATGGGCCAACCAAATCTCTATAATTTCATACTCTTCTGCAGTTGAGCATACTGTTACCTCCATTACATAGTCCTCTTCCCCTTGGTTGTTTCCTATGGATTATGGCCAGCTTCTGCAGTTACCGATGTCTTCTTTGTCTCCAGCTGCATTTGACTCTGTTGCTGCCTTTGATGATATATTGTAGCGAATCTAGCCTCCATGGCATCCACTAATTAATTGGTCGATTTAGTTGTGTCAAGCCACTTGATTGGAGCAACTGGTTCTGTCTCAATTGCTAAATAGTCTACTTGAGTTAGTTTTGCGCACCTAGCCAATAGGACTTGCTCACCTGTTACTTTATTGGGATCACTCAATTTTCTTCCACATTGAGATTTTTTCTTTTCGGAAAAGAGTTAGTTCTGCTACATCGCCGCTCAGATGTAGTCCAAAATAAGCAAGGGTTCTCGCATGAGGAACACATGCAAGTAAAGAAGCTAGTTCTGCTACCTCGCCGCCCGAATGTAGTCCAAAATTAGCAAGGGTTCTCGCATGAGGAACACATGCGAGTAAAGAAGCTAGTTCCACTACTTCGCCATCAAAGTGTGTCACAAAGAATGCTGAGATTCGGTAGTTGAAAATTGGTACTTTGACCAGCAAGCTCATGGAGATTGTGGATACAATGGTAAGGATAATGATTCAAATTCTTTACCTTCAAGAGACTAAGTGGGTTGGAAAAAAAGCAAAGGAAATTGAGAGAACAGGTTTCAAACTATGGTATTCATGGAGGGACAAAGGTAGAAACGGTGTGGGTATTATAATTCATAAGGATTTGAAGGAGAGTGTGGTTGAGGTTAAGAGATTGGGTGATCGAATTATTTTGATAAAATTAATCTTAGAAGAAGAGATCTTGAATGTCATTTTAGTTTATGCACCTTAAGTTGGTCTGGAGGAAAGAATAAAGAACAAATTTTGGGGAGAGCTTGATATGATAATTCAAGGAATCTTACAGAGAAATGATTTTCTTGGGTAGAGATTTAAATGGGCATGTGGGAAAGGATGCTTTAGAGTATGTAGGAGTGCATGGAAATCATAGTTTTGGTGTTAGGAATAAAGAAGGGAAGACGTTCCTTGATTTTGCTATGGCTTATGATCTTTTAATAGCAAATACCTTCTTCAAAAAATAGGAAGAGCATTTGATTATCTATAAAAGTGGCTTAACAAGAATGCAGATCAATTACTTTGCTTTGAGAAGAAGGGATCATTTATCTTCTAAAGATTGCAAGATTATTCTTGGGGAGAGTTTAACTTGCTCAACATCGTCTTTTGGTGTTGGATGTTCATTTGAAGAAGTCGTATAAGAGAAAATTAGTGTCTAAGAATTTGAGAATTAAATGGTGGAATCTTAAGAAAAAACAAGTGTGATTTGAAAGGAAGATAATGCAACAAAATACTTGGGATCTTGATGGTAATGCTGATGAAATGTGGTTAAATATGACAAACTGTATTAGGAAGGTGGCGAAGGAGGTGTTAGGCGTGTCTAAAGGATGTGTTCTAAGACAAAAGAAGGCTTGGTGGTGGAGTGAGGAAGTGTAAGAGAAGCTTAAAATTAAAAGAGCCTACTTTAAAGCCTTATATCGAGATAAGACCGATGAAAATATGGAAAACTACAAAAGAGCAAAGAAAATAGTTAGTGAAGCAAAAGCAAAAGCTTGGGAGCATTTTTATAAGAAACTTGATTCTAAAGAAGGTGAAAAAGATATTTTCAAGTTAGCTAAAGCAAAAGAGCGGAAAGCAAAGGACCTTACACATGTAAGATGGATTAAGGATGAAGAAGGAAGGGTGCTTATAGCTAGTGAGGATATAAAGACAAGATGGAAAAGATATTTTCATAAGCTATTTAATGAAAAACAAAAGAATGATATCATCTTAGGGGAGTTAGCCAACTCAGAAGAGTATGTGAATCGGGCTTGTTATCGAAGGATACAAAAGAAAGAAGTAAAGGAAGCTTTGAAGATGATAAAAAGTGGGAGGGTTGTTAGGTCTGATGATATTGGTATAGATGTTTGGAGAATGACGGGAGAACGGGGTTAACTTGGTTCACAAATTTATTTAATACTATGTGGAGAAGCAAGAAGATACCAGAGGAATGGAGGAAAAGTTTTGTGGTACCTTTATACAAGAACAAGGGTAACATACAAGATTGTTCCAACTATAGACGTATTAAGTTGATGAGTCATATGATGAAACTTTGGGAAAGAATAATTGAAAGAAGGGTGATGCAAGTCTCTATGGTAACTGAAAATTAGTTTGGCTTTATGCTAGGTAGGTCTACTATTGAGGCAATACATCTCTTGAGACGTATGATGGAGACCTACAAAGTGAAGGAAAATGATTTACATATGATTTTTATTAATTTGGAGAAGGCTTATGATTCTGTCCCAAGAGATATTTTGTGGAGAATTTTGGAGAAGAGACAAGTGCCAGTTATATATATCAACCTCATAAAGGATATGTACTATGGAGCAGCAGCTTGCGTAAAGACTAAGGATGATTTGACAGACTACTTTGATATCACCATTGGTCTGATCAAGGTTCGACTTTAGGCCCTTATCTTTTTGCCTTGGTCATGGATGAGTTGACGAAGCATATCCAAGTTGAGGTGCCTTGGTGTATGCTTTTTGCTGATGACATTGTGTTAGTTGATGAGACAAGAGATGTAGTGAACAGAAAACTTGAGTTTTGGAGAGAAGCCCTGTAAGATAAAGGATTACGCATAAGTAGGATGAAAACTGAGTATTTGGAATGTAAGTTTAGTAGTAGAGGGAACAATGAAGGGATTGATGTAAAAATTGGAGAAGAGTGCATTCCAATGAAAGATATCTTTAAATACTTGGGATCCATTTTCCAACATGATGGTGAAATTGATGGAGATGTTACACATAGAATTAATGCAGGGTGGTTGAAATGGAGGGGTGCTTCTGGTGTTCTCTGTGATAAGATGGTTCCTTTAAATGTCAAAGGAAAATACTATCGAGCTGTGGTAAGACCAGCCATGTTGTACGGTTCTGAATGTTGGGCTATAAACTATAGGCATGTACAGAAGATATCTGTGGTAGAAATGAAGATGTTAAGATGGATGTGTGGTCATACAAGAAAGAACCGTATTTCAAATGTGTTTATTAGAAAAAGGGTTAGGGTGGCACCGATAGAGGATAAAATGAGAGAAGCACGTCTAAGATGGTTTGGACATTTACAAAGAAGGCCACTAGATGCTCCAGTTATGAGATGCGAGAAGTTGGAGGCTGAACCCGCTAAGAGAGGGTGAGGAAGACCAAACAAGTGTTGGAAGGAAATTATTAAGTATGACCTCAATTACTTTAATTTAAGTCTTGAAATGGTTGAAAATCGATCTGTGTGGAGGCAAAAAAATCATATAGTTGACCCCACTTAATGTGGGAAAATGCTTGGTTGTTGTTGTTTGTGAAAATGGAAAAGAGAGGTTAACGAGGAATGTTAACCGCTCAGAATTTCATTAATAGGAGAGGTAAAAGTCCTTTTGAAAAAAAGGAGAGCTAAAAATCCCAGGAGTTACAAAAGGAATTGAAAAGATGTATAAGTCTCTCTACAATTGTGTGTTCCCCTCTAAAAATGTTTCTGTTGTGCTCCAGCAAAATGCACCAGATTAAAATAAAAGCTCTCCTTGAGGTGTTGCCACCTGTGAAGAAGTCATGGATGTTTCACCAGAAATCATCCTCCGAGGAAAAGTGGATTGACCAATCTGCCACAGTAGACCAACATACCTAGTGATAGGTAGAAAAAGCTGGTTTGTGTCTTCAACACATCCACCACACAGAACACGAGGCATCTGCATTTGCTGCTCATCTTTGCCTACGTTCACAAGTTACCAACCTTGTCCTTCTCAAAAGCCATAGATTTTTCGTTTGTGGGTGATTTTTGTCTTCCAAATCTTTTTACAAGTGGAAGGTAGCAGCTGGTCGACTTGGTGAATGGTGAATACCCTCCAGAAAAAGCCGACCTGAGTTTTCTTAATAATGAAAGGACCATGTTCTGAATCCAACCATCTCTCCCAATTCCGACCTGAGCTCATTATTAGGCTGTGGCAATATAGACAGGTCTGCCAATCTAGTCTCGGATAGAGGGAGAGGTAGGGAGGGGAGCCAGGCATTGTCAATGAACGAGTCTGCTACCAAGGTTGTGGGGTCTGTAGCAAGAATAAGAAGTCTAGGAAACAAGTGTGCCAAGACTTGTTGAGGACCGGTCATGCAAGCAAAACCTAAACCTGGAGCCTTCACCTAAGGAGTTTCGATAGTGAGATTTGACTTTCCTCAAGGTTTTCTGCTGCCCTACCTAGATCTGTGAAGAAACCCTCATAGGCCTTGCCCATTCATCCCAATCAATTGTATCGCCATAGGAACCACAAATAACTATTTTCCACAAGGGCATGTCTGGGTCCATAAAGTGAATAATCCATTTCACAAATAACTGTTTTCCATAAGGGCATGTGTGGGTCCATAAAGTGAAAAATCCATGTGTAGAGCAAGGCTTCATTCATCGCAGAGGTTGAGGATGCCAAAGCTTTCATCCTCTTTAGGCCTACAAACATCCTCCCAGGCCACCAGGGGGAGGGAGTGCTCACTAGTACCAAAGGACCATAAGAATTATCTTTTGATGGAATTGAGTCACTTGAGTACTGCTTTAGGAACTCTCATGATCGACAATTAGTACATTGAATAGAAGACAATATTGATGAGAGAAACAACAAATGCCCCCCCCCCCCCAGATAGGAGGCAAGAGACCCACCCCTAAAGACATTTCTTTATCCTCTCAATAACTGGATTTTAATCCTTGGATTTGAGACGGTAGAAGGATATGTAGTTTTTTGATATTTGTTTTCCTTTGTTACTATGTGTTTGGTTTATTTTGGGCCTTCATGTAATTGTTCCCTAGCCTTTCTTATATATAAGGGTTTAGGGTTTTCTTTAAGAATTGAATAACTCTCTTCTTTCAACATGGCATAGTGTCAGTCCTAAGCTAGAGTTCTATACCTTCTTGTACTTCTCTCCACTTTTCTTTCTCCACCAAGTAACTTAAGTCTTCCTTTGTTTGTGTTGTGATTCTCAATTTGATCCAAGAAGGAAAAAGGCTCCATCTTTTTTCACAAAAAAATGAAAAAGGCTCCATTATGCGTGTGTAGGGCTATCAGGCATTGTTCAGCCGATGCCCAAGGAAGGAGCCCACCAGCCAACCACCTCATTGGACCTCTTCAGTCTAGCTGACCAACAACGGCCCCTCCAACCACCAACTGATTGGCTGGGTGGTTGTTTGACAATGTTAAAGGCTAGTGTCATTGCTGGACCCTCTAATTCTCTTCTGAACGGTTATGAGCCCAACATTTATGGCTTTGTTGCCTCTTCGGGTGACTCGTGGCTTGCTCCTCCTGCCTGTGGCTTACTCCTCTTGTTGTTGCAATCCTTGATTGCCTACCACTGCGTTGCCAGCCTTCTATTTCAGACCTAGAAGTTGGCTAGAGAGCCTTGACTTCATAGGATGTGGATCTTTTTGTAACTATAGTGATCTATATATTGTTGATGAATTGAGTTTTGATTGTGCCTATTAATTTTTTGGTTGTGGGACTTCAATCAGGTGAGATATGGCCTCTAAAGTAGTTGATTCTCTCATATAAGAGATGAGGAATCATGGGGAATTTAAGAACCCCTTTTTCAATCCAATTGTCAAGTTTGATGGGATAAATTATGTGCTATGGGCATATTCAATTTAGAATCTTGTCGAGGGACATGATAACATATACTTACCAAATTGGAGTCCATCGAGAAAATAGGAAAATATGCTACTTGGAAGAATAATGCAATAGTGGGAGCTTGGATTATGAACGCGACCATTCAATGCATTGCCACAAAAATTGTGTATTACAGAACAACCGAGATGTGGGAGATTCTTCTTTAGACTTACTCCTAGGAGAAGAATGTGACACGCATACTTCAACTTCATTATTAGATTCCACGATGAGCCAAGATGGGAGGCCCCTTGTGCAATACTATTTAGCTCTCAAGTTCGCTTTTGAGAGACTGAATGCGTACACCCCTAGTGTGCTCTTATGAGAACTAGAAGACTTATCGAGCTCAGATAATGGTTAGTCACTTTTTCGTTGGGTTGGATCCTATATATGAAGCTATCAGGGCACGGATGTTGATATTACTTGAGATATTGACTATATAGGGGGCTTATTGTAATGACCCATGCCTAAACTTGAGTCTATTTGAGAAAATTGGCCTTGACAACTTGTTAGGTGTGGGTCCCATAAACCCAAACAACCACCCAAAAGTTGTCAACTAATAATTCTCAATCCTTTTGTATCCCACCATTCACTTAAGTTTACTCTGTTGGACTATTCTTAAGGGTGTTATAACCTCCACCACTTGAAATCCTGACATGCTCATCAGAATTCAATCAATCACTATGTTTCTAATAGTAGTGGTGGCTTCACCTCATAGCAAACTCTTTGGCCATCCCAAGTTTGACTCTGGTACCATTTAATGGCCCGAGCCTAAATCTGAGTTCATTTGAGAAAAGCTGGCCTTGATAACTTGTTGGGTATAGTTTCCATAAACCTAAGCAACCACCCAAAATGCTTAAGCCCAAGTTGACAAGTAGTAATTCTCAATCTTTTATATCTCAGTATTATTTTTTATGAGCTTACTATGTGGGACTATTTTTGGGGGTGTTACAACCTCCGTTACTTGAAATCCTCATGTCCTCATCAGGGTTAAATTAATCGATATACTCCTAGTAGCAGTGGCGGCTCCACCACATGGTTCACACTTTGGTCGTCTCAAGGGTAGCCTTTTCCTCCTATTAGAGTGGGTTTGGCTCTAATACCATTTGTAACGATCCGAACCTAAACCTAAGTCTAATTAAGAGAAACTATCCTTAATAACTTGTTTGGTATTGGTCCCATAAATCCAAACAACCACCTAAAATACTTAAGCTCAAATTGTCAAGTAATAATTCTCAATCCTCTTATATCTCATCACTCACTTTCATAAGTTTACTGTGGGATTATTTTTAGGGGTGTTGCAATCTCCCTTACTTGAAATCTTGGCGCCTTCATTAGAATTCATATAATCAATCACTCAGTTAATGTATCAAGCGATGTGGGTTCTAAAGGTGGCTTATATAGGTTCTAGAGGTGGTTCCCATCATTACTTTGATGGTATAGCACTTAGTCCTGCATAACTTGTAGTTCCCACATTTTTAGCTAGTTCATGGCTCTGATACCATTTGTAATGACCAAGCCCTAAACTCGAGTTTATTTGAGAAAAAATGGCCTTGACAACTTGTTGGATATGGGTCCCATAAATCCAAACAACCACCTAAAATGCTTAAGTCCAAGTTGTCAACTAGTAATTCCCAATCCTTTTATATCTCACCGCCCACTTTCTTGAGTTTACTATGTGAGATTATTCTCAGGGGTGTTACACTTATAGTAGGCTTAGCAGACTTGTTTCACTCTTGTTGTCACCTTGTATTGAGCACACTTCTGCTATGGCTCTCTCAAGTAAGAGGCAGAGCCTTTGCTCCATCTATTACAGGCCATGGGTGTTGTCGAGGAGTTTAGGGGCATTCCAGGCCTAATGTTCTCACTGTGGGAAGGTTGGTCATACTAAGGATATGTGTTAGACCAGGCACAGGAAACATGTTACTGCTCATTAGCCAATTGCAACACCAGAATGCTTGCAGCACCAGAGATGATACTAGAGATTGATCCCATTGCTAGAGCTTAGTATGCTGATCTGATTTAGAGGCTTAGCCAACATGGCTTTACTGTCACCCCCAATCAGGCCACTTCGAGCTCGTCCACAAGGAATTGTAACATAGCAGCTTTCCCTATCCTATTAGGTACTCTTTTAACATGTGTCACATGCAAGTCTTCTTCAGGAGACACAAATTGACTAGTTGACTCCGGTTCATTCCATCGCATTTGTGGAGATGCACATCAATTCTCCATATTGAGGTCGATCCCATTGGGTCAAACCATTTTAGTTGTCGATGGGCAACATTCCCCCATCACTAGTTAGGGAGAGGTTTAGATTGCACCCCATACATGACCAAAGAATGTCTTACTGGCACATGATTTTCCTTTGAGTTTACTTTTAGCAAAATTACTAAGGAATTAAACTACATTGTCATATCAAATCTTGTGTCTCTTACCTTTCAGGATATACTGATGAGGCCGATGATCAGTTGTGACCATAAGGGGGTGCTACCATCTTCTGCAGTCGTATGCCAAATACATTTCTATTCCCTCAAGAGGTGCATCTAGCTATTTGTGGTATCTATGTTTTGGCCACCTTCCTTTACCTAAACTGCGACATGTGATTCGTTAGATACCTTCGTAGCTACTTTTCAATGTAAGGCCTATCAACAGGGAAAGCATCACTGAAGTTCGTTCCCCATTTGGTCAACTAAGAGTTTTGAGTCTATTTTTAAGTTAGTACATTTTGACATTTGAGGTTCGAGTCATGCTCTTGATGGGTTGACGTACATGTTCTATTTGGTTGTTGTCAATGACTGCCCTCATGTGTCTTGAGTTTTCTCGTTAAAATCCAAGTCTAATGCTCGTGATGTTATTAAGAATTTTTTAGTAGAAAAAAAAAACTTAGTTTGGTGTAGGTCTAAATATTATTCCATCTGATAATGCTTTGGTCTTTTATATGCAATGATTTCATTCCTTTTACAAGAGGCATGATATTCTTCACCGAACTAATTGTCCATATACATCATAGCAGAATGGCATTGCAAAGAGAAAACATTGTCGCATTCTTGATGTTGGTTGAACTATTCTTATTCAAAATAGTGTTCCACTCTCTTATTGGAGCGATGCAGCACTAACTACATGTTATCTAATAAATAAGATCTCGTCTACTGTGTTGGATGAGGAGGTTTCCTACTCAATCTTGTTTCCTAATCGGGAGTAATTCGAGGTCTTGCTTAAGGTCTTCAGTTGTGTTGCTTTTGTCCATCTCTTTGGTTCCAACTAAGACAAACTTTGTCCTCGAGCTATTAAATATATCTGTGTTGGGTATTCTAGAACTTAGAAGGGATGTGAATGTTATAATCCTACTAATCGACATTATTATGTTAGTGTTGATGTCACCTTTGTGCGTCTATATCCTTTTATTAGCGGTTGCTATAAATGCTCATGAACTTGAATTGGTTAGTGTAGAGGATCCTGCAAATGATAGTTTTGATATACTCATTGCCTTGCGGAAAGGCACCAGATCATGCATGGTGCATCCTATCTCTAAATACACATAGATGGTCAGCCTACCTCAATATAGGCAAGTCATTGTCTCAAATTTACTCTACTCTTAAGGCATTGTTCAAGAAGTATAATTCCTGTTGAGCCATTTGCACTCGTGAGTAGTAGAAGTGATAGTGAAAGCATGATACTGGAAGCAATAGTTCTACATTTTTTGGCTGGGTTAGGACTAGAGTATATGGTAGTAAGATCTTAGCTATTGACTTTGCCAAAGCTCTTGCCCTAAAGGAGTTTTATAGCAAGATGAGTCAGATTGCACTTGTAACAAAGGCACCCAATTTATAGACAGCAGGGGACATGGTTCTCATTGAGGCTATCCTTCTTGTACCTATTGTGACAAATCTAATCTAATTTAAAAGGGACTCATCTGAAACTCATTTCTCTTCCCAAGATTAGGTAGCATACATCTTCACCAAAAAACTTTTCAATTATTTGGCAAATGTTGTTCCAAGTTGAGCATGATAGATATCCAATCTTCAGCTTGAGGGTCGAGTTGAGATTATTAATTTCTACATTTATTTTACTCCTTACTATTTACTTGTAATATGAGAATCCACATATATTTTTCCTAATCCTCTATATAATGAGGATTGAAGACTATCTTCCTCATTTCCGTTCACTACTTGAGTTTTAATATAGACATTGTTGAGAGACATATTGTAAATCTCCCGCACAAGGTGATAGATTCACATTTCCTTTTTCTTTTGATCATATATGCTCTCCAGTACCACCCATGTGTCTCTGGTAGTAGGCTTCTTCCTCAGGATAAGTGACTAGATCTTTGCCAACATAGAATTGACTATCCATGTCCTGATATAGTTGTCCCCCAAGTACTACTTTTCCAATGATTTGTTTATGGGAGTGGGCTTCTACTTCATACCATTGATGAAACCAACACATCCTCTCCCAACTATAGCCATCTCAGCTATAGCTGACCAAAGCAAGTAATTATCTTTGGTCAACTTGATAGTGATGATCAGAATATCCATGTTACCACATTTCTTGGTTAACCCTGCATCAACTTTTTCTTCGGAATTTGCCATCTAAGAGTGAGTAGCAATTGTCCCAAGCCAAAAACAATAGGTTAGGTTGAACAATGCACCAACGCCCCTCAAGAGTAGGGCATAACTTCTAAAGCAACCTAGGCTTGTATGAAAAACGAAGAAAACATCTCAAAAATGATCTTTAAACAGACAAAACTTAGCAAACAAAGTTCATAAAACACCACGTCAAACCCATCGGAGGCCGACTGGGGATATCTAGATGGTCATTGCCACCACAGCTAGTCTTGGTGCTACCCGCCAAATCGGATTGGATCCCTCTAGTTGCTACAAGGAAGATGGGTTGTAATCCTAGCCCCAAATTGTCCAAAGATGTGGATTCCATGAAACCCAAGGTTGCCAGAGCACTAACACAATTGTCAAAGTGCTACTACAATTGTTGGAGCAACTGCTATCATTGGATTTGCTACCATTAAACCCATTGCGAGCAGAAAGGCCTCAACGGAACCTAGAGTCCTTCAACCATGCAAGGAGTTCGTGTAGACACCTTCGATGTACTCTTGGACACAAAGATGTCCACCACAAATTCAAGAGCAAGATTAGACCTGCTTTGATACCATGTAAAGATGCAACAATCACAAGAGAGACATGAAGTTGTGGAAAACCCTCCTCAATGGAAGAAAAACCACGAGAGCACTTGCTTTACATGCCTTAGTGCCTTCTTGCAGCTAGGGTTTTGTTTTCATTAATATGAAACAAAGAGGAGGGGTGCTTACATATTTATAAGGATACCCAAGGATCCATAGATGCTAAAGGCGAGGAGGTGATGACCATCAAAAGGGTAGGTGGAGCAGTGGTGATTGATAGGAGCAAAGAAATTTGTTGATAAGAGGTTTTTTTTTTTTTTTTTTTGGGGGGGGGGGGGGGGGGGGTGGTGGTGTTGGGGCAAGGGGTTGATAGGGTTTATGTGAGGGAACTCTTAATAGTTCGAGGTATCGGTAGGGTAGGGGTTTTAAGACTTTTGGTTATATTCCATTGGCTTTTTTTAAAGGTGGTAAAAAACTGGTCTTCTTGTTTGACTTGTACACATGGTCAAACTGGGTTTTGATTAATTTGATTTGATTGTCTTTGATTTTGTAGAATTGGGATCAATCAAACATGAAGAAAAGCGCACAAGAACACCATGGCTTACATGGAAACCCCCTACAATGGAAGAAGAGAACCACGGGAGTGCTCCAGCCTTAATTCTCTCTCTTGAAACTAGGATTTTTCTTCACTGCAGAATAAAAATTGATGGGATGTTACAATATCTTGTGTTATGGTGTAAGATGGGTCCAAATACTTGTTTACATAAGCACTCAATATTTTCCCTCAAGTTGGGCATAAATGTCAAACATGCCTAACTTACCCATGTTTGCTTCATACTTCTTCATATGTAACAAATTAGGGGGTAGTGGGTAGTTATGATAGTTGGGTAGTACGACAGTTGTGTAATAACTCAGTAGGTAGTGGGTTGTTATGATGGTTGGGCAGTTATGATAGTTATGTAACTAATCTTGTTTTGTAACAAACATTAGTTGGCAAACATAGCCGTGTAATCCTATTCAAGGATTTAACGAGGTATAAATAAAAGAAATATGGCAAGGTAGTTAGACTAGGCAATTCCCATTGCTCTCCAACTCTTTTATTGATTTCCTACTGTAGTTCTGTCACACTGCCAGTTACTAGGGCCCAAAGCCACGCCCAACCTTCCTACTCTTCTTCTCTCCCTTCTTCTAGTAATTCTACCCCTAACAAATTGGTGTTTGAGCCCTCCTTAGGCCCTTCTTCAATTGTTGCCTGAGGAGATCGAGGCTATGAGGCGACTTCTGATTGACACGTGCATGAGGCCATGGATGACTTGCGTGAAGAATTGAAGTAGTATTCGGAGAGATCTGGGTCAGCATCTTATGGCAAGCAGGAGGCATTTGCGAGCAATTGGAGCTTGGGTTTATGCTGCAGGTCAAGGGCAAGAGGTTAGATTTCCCTTCATTTGATGGTTCCTCCGATCCGATAGCATGGCACTACAAAGTGGAGCAATATTTTCAATTTTATAACATTCCTATCACCCAACGATTGCCATTGGCTTCTTTTCATTTGAATGGGGATGCATTACAATGGTTTTGGTGGTTTACAAACAATGCAAAGATTTTTTATTGGGATTCTTTCGTCATGGCTTTGAATGTGTGTTTTAATCTGGATTTTTTGGAAAATCCATGTGGAGGTTTGAGGAAATTGAAGCAAACTGGGTTGTTAAAAGATTATGTTAGAGAATTTGAGCGTTTATCAAATAAGGTTCATGAGTTACAAGAGGAATTAGCATTTGAGGTGCATTCTTTCAGACCTACTACGCTATTATCAGCCATGGAGTTGGCAAGATTGCTTGAAGCCAAGTTATTATCTGTCCGTAGACCTTTGGGCCCCAATAATTCCAAGGGCTTGTTACCTATTCCGGATAAGACCCCGTTGCTACCCTCTTCTACGCCCAAACCAATGATAAAAAACTAACTACAGCCTAATATGAGGACTGTGTGAAGAGGGGACTATGTTTTCAATGTGGGGATAAACGGTTTAAACCAGAAATGTAAAACATTGTTTCAAGTGCATTTAATTCCAGCTGAAGAACAAGATTTCAGTGAAGAAATCAGATCTGAGATTTATGAAATTTACCCATCCTCAAATTTCATCCCATGCTATTAATGGTAAGGATGAGAATTCTATAATGAGGGTTAAAGGGAAATTCAAATATTTCTACAGTGTTCTTGGCTGATTGACAATTTTATTGATCCTAACTTGATTTGTAAGCTTGGTTTGCGAATTTCCACTCCATGCAAGTTTGAACTTATGGTGGCAGAGGGCATCTATGTGACAAGTTCTGGGCGTGGTATGGGAGTTACTATTAAACTTCATGATTTACAAATGGTTCTTGATTTTTATGTTCTACCCTTGTGTGGTTGTGATGAGGTTTTGGGAACTGATTGGCTTAAAAAGCTGGGAACAATCGAATGGAATTTTCACAGCTGACTATGCAGTTCATGGTTCATGGGAAACAGCATTCTTTGCAAGGGCTCCACCCACGGCAGCTATGTGTGGTGAATTCTGCAGCTATTTCACGAGATTTGTCAGCAGCCAAGTCAGCCTGCATGATTCAAATCAGGCTGCAGCAGCAGTCTGACAGGGAAGTTGATATTGCCACTTCATATCCTATGGAACTGACCTCTTTACTTACTGAATATCAGACCCTCTTCCATTTACCCCATGGTCTTCTCCCAGAGAGATTGTATGATCATAGAATTCCTTTAGTAGATGAGAAGGCTGTTGTGGCCAGGCCACCTTATCGTCATTCTCCTCTACAAAAGCAAGTCATTGAATAGCAGGTTAGTGAGGCATTGGAGGAAGGTTTGCTCAGACCAAGTAACAGTTCATTTGCAGCACCGGTTCTTTTGATTAAAAAAGCAGATGGGTCTTGGCACATGTGTATTGATTACAAGGGCTTGAGTGCTATTACTGTAACAGATAGATTTCCCATACCATTGATAGATGATTTCTTAGATGAGCTGGCTGGTTCAATTTATTTCACTAAATTAGACCATAGATCGGGGTACCTCCAGATTTGAGTGCATGATGCAGACATTCATAAGACAGCTTTTTGAATCCATAAAGGCCATAATGAATTTTTAGTCATGCCATTTGGCCTTACAAATGCACCATCTACATTTCAGCACCTTATGATTTCCATATTCCACCCATTACTAAAAAGTTTGTATTAGTATTCTTTGACGACATATTGGTTTATAGTCCAACTTTTCATATGCATCTTCAACATATTGAAGTTTTTCAGATTCGGCCGAAGAATCAGCTCCACCTCAAGTATTCCAAATGCCATTTTGCGGTCACCTCAGTTACATATTTGGGCTATGTTATCAATCATAACAAGGTGGAAATGGAAGTAGAAAAGATCTTAGCCATGGAGAAATGGCCAGAACTAGCAACAATAAAAGCACTACGAGGATTCTTGGGCCTTGCAGTTTATTACCGTAAGTTCATTCGTAACTTCGAAATAATCTCAAAGCCATTGACAGACCTCTTGAAGGACTCTTTTATTTGGACAAATGAAGCTTCTCACGCCTTCTTAGCTTTGAAGAAAGCCTAACGGTAGGTCCGATTCTTGCACTCCTAAATCTTTCACTACCATTTGTCATTGAGTGCGATGCAAGTGGAGTAGGAATGGGGGTTGTTCTCTCACAATAGGGACATCCAATAGCCTATTTGAGTAAGGATTTTGTCTATAAGGCAACAAGCTTGGTCAACCTATGAGGAGTGACATGCTATTCTCTTTGTCGTAGAGAGATGGTGTCACCATCTTCTATGCAGGAAATTTGTTATAAAAACAAATCATCAGAGTCTTCACTAGTTGCAACAAAAATCGTAACGCCAGCCCAACATAAATGCTTAGTATGATTAATGGATTTGGACTTCTAGTTGGAGTACAAAGGTCGTCATAATGTTGCAGCCAATGCCCTTTCACAAGTGGAGAATAACTTGATCTATGCAATATCCTGACCAGTCCCTAACTGGATTGATGATTTAAAGGTTGATTTTTAGACTGATCCACTGTTGAAACACTTATTATAGAGTTACGTATTGTTGAGGGGATGTCTTTTTTACTTTCTTGTTGGGCTTATGTTATTATTTTTCCCTCACCTCTCTCTATATAAAGAGCTGTAGGGATGGCTTGGTAAATAAGATCGTTTCTTTTCTTCAACTTAGTATCAGAGCACCAAGTTAAGGATACCACCAAATAAACCCTAACCCTACCTTCAAGCCAACCCACTGTCGGACGTCATTGCCACCAGCAGCAGCAGCAGCGTCAGTGCCGCACTGCCGCAGCAACGGCAACATCGTCCTCACCACCGCTGCTGCATCACTTCTTGCAACGTCGTTACCTCGCGCCATTGCAGCGCTACTGCCTCAGGCTGCAGTAGCTGCGCCGCTGCTCTTGCTGCTACTGCAGCATCACCTCAGGTTGCAGTAGCTGCACCGCCATCTCAAGCTGCAGAAGCTGCACCGCCGCCCTTGCTGTTGCAGCAAGTCATCGCAGCGAAGTCCCACGCTGCAGTAACCGTCTTCGCCGTGCTGTAGTAACCCTTCTACCGCTGCCTTCTCTCCTTGCCACCGCCTAGGTCGTCGGAGAGGGGGATCTATGTCCTCAAGAACTTCGTAGGAAGGTTCTTGATTATTGTGGGATGATGTGGTGAATCAAGAACCTTCCTATGTATGGCATGATCTTTCTAATCTTCTGATCGCTTTTGGGGTGTGTATTCTCCATTGTTAATGGTCTTTTGGGGTGTGTATTCCCCTGATTGCTTGGTTCATGGGGTGTATATTCCCCAGTGAAGTTGTGGAGATATTGCATGTGGATTGCGAGGTGTATTCCCCTATTCTTTGTATTTGATGCTGTTTTTCAGATATGCTGTCTGGATCAGTTTCTGTGTCTGGAGTTACCATGGCTGCATCCAATGTTTCTGAGGTATCTTGAGGATAGAGTACAGACAGCGGGGTGTGCAAGAGCCCCTTCTTTACTCCAATTACTAAGTTGGATGAGAACAATTACCTTCGTTGGTCTCAAACCTTTCTTGTCACTGTGGAAGGTCATGAGAAGAAGCATGAGCTTATGGAAACACCACTGGAGCAGAAAATAGGAAAGTATGCCACGTGGAATCGGGATGATGCTATGGTAAGAGCCTGGATCCTGAATAGCATTATCCCTCAGATTGGTGATGAAGTTATGTATTACAGCACTGCTAAGGAGATGTGGGATAGCTTGAAGACTGCTATTCACATGAGTTGAATTCAACTCAAGTATTCTAGATCCACTATGATTTATGCCATCTCAGGCAGGAGGAGATGAGTCTGTCACAGTATTACTCCACTATGAAGGGGCTATTGGAGAAATATAATGCATGTTGGTCGATGTGTACTTCCTCTACATGTAGGGATCACAGGAAGGAATTTGCAGCCCACATGTTTCTTGCAGGGCTAAGTGATCATTATTTTACAGCTCGTTCTCAAATTCTGGCTCTCTCGGAGTTTCCTCCTATTGAGGAAATTTACAGGAGGCTGAGTAGGATGCAGATTTAGCCTGCTCATGATATGGCTGCTCCCAATGCATCTTCAACTCATGCATCTGTTAGCACTCGTGGTGGTCGAGGTGGCTTCTTTCATGGCAAGGGTAGGGGGCGAACTGATGGTGGTCGTGGCAAGCCTACTTGTACTTACTGTGGTAGAATTGGCCATGTTGAGGCTAAGTGTTGGAATAAATTTGGCCACGCTACTGTTGCTAACCAAGCCATTGTTACAGCATCTCCTGGTGTGACCACTGAGGTCATATCACTTGCTGAGGCCGACTATGATGTAGTTGTGAGTACAGTTGACACATGAGCAGCCTCAGTCCTCCAGCACTGCAGCCTATGCTTCTGCTTCAAGTATGAGTGAGTCATGGTTAATTGATTCAGGTGCATCCGATCATTTGGTAGGAAATTCCCAGTGCTTTAAGGAATTGTAGAAGACATCACAGGATCATTCTATACAGCTGGTAGACGGTAGACATGCTCCCATATGTGGTAAGGGAGGGGTATTAGTTACACCCTCTATGCATCTTGCTGATGTATATTGTGCCTAACATGACAATACAACTGCTATCTGTTAGTTCTATTACTAAGCAGTTAAATTATCGTACTTTTTTTGATGTTGTTAGATGCACGTTTTAGGACCACATGACGGGGAGGATGATTGGTGGTGGCCACGAGGAGGGGGTGTGTATCAATTAGTTCAAAGTCCAGTTGTTGCGGCTTGTCAGACGATTACTGCAGGGACTGCTTTGCAGTGGCACAAACGACTGTCACCTGTCACTGGACAAGCTACATCGTATCATCCTTCACTTGTCTCCTGCCATGAAGATTCAATGTGATGCTTGTCAACTGGGAAAACATCACCATGCCTGCTTTCCAGCATTTATCCAGTCTACTAGTTTCACTTGTTTTGATCTGTTGCACTGTGATGTCTGGGGCCCTAACCATGTGGCAGACTATCAAAATTTTAGACATCTGTTATTTGTAGATTTTTCACGATTATCATGGGCCTTTTTGATGAGGAATAAATCCGAAGTTGGTTATTTAATTCAGCAATTTGTGATATTTGTAAAAAATCAGAACAGATAATGCATTAGAGTTTTGTACAAAGAAACTGACTGATTTTTATAGATCACTTGGTATTGTGCATTAGACGTCCTGTCCTCACATGTCGCAGCAAAATGGGGTTGCTGAGAGGAAGCATCACCATATTCTGAATACAGCGAGAGCATTACTTATGCAGAACAGTGTTCCACAGTTACTGGGGAGATGCGATCCTTACTGCCTGTTATCTTATTAATAGGCTTCCTCTCTATGCTACATGAGCAGATACTGTTGAGAGAATTGAGTGGTTGTTTAGTGCCACATTGGAAAGTGTGGGTGCATATTTTTGGGATACTCGTGCATGCAAAAGAGATACATGTGTTTTGATCCCATATACCAAAGGTACTATGTGAGTGCAGATGTGACTTTTCATGAGTCTTCCTTATTTCTCCACCTCTAGTCATCAGCTGAGAGAGGTGGAGGTGGCTGCTCCTATGCCTATACCTCTTATAGCTTTGGAGGATTTTTCTTAGAGTAGTAGTGTGTCTACCACAGATCAGATTACGGGTACTTACAGACCAGTTCCACCTGATGAGAAGACATTTAAGGGTTCTACATATCAACTGCCAGTCACTTACAGAGAGAAGACCCCCCCATTTGCAGTTCCTACTGAGCCACCATCGTCTTCCTCTGCTCAGGTATGTATTGAGGGTACTGATGATTCTTCTGTTGATATGTTTTTAGGGTCTCTATTTATGCCTACAAATGAGGATATCCCCATTGCTGTTAGGAAGGCTCCGCGACCTTGTGCACAGTATCGTGTTGTTGGCAGTGTTGTTTCTACGGGCTCTCTCGGCATATAGTTTCAGGCATTCACCGCTGTAGTCTTTAGTACTGAGATCCCTACCTCCTATCAGGTGGCTTTCCTACATCCACACTGGAAGGTGGCTATGGAAGAGATGTCTGCTCTTACTGACAGAGGGACATGGGAGCTATTTGCTCTTCCTTCTGGCGCGCACTTGGTTGGGGCTAGATGGGTCTTTGCCTTGAAATACAACTGTGATGGGTCTATTTCTCGGTATAAGGCTTATCTTGTGGCCAAAGGATTCACCTAGACCTATGAGGTACATTTCTTTGACACTCTCTCCAGTGGCACAGCTATCCACAGTCCGCATTCTTGTCTCTATTGCAGCTCATTATGGATGGAATTTACATCAGCTGGATGTCAAAAATGTCTTCCTATATGGAGACTTAGAGGAGGAGATCTACATGTAGTAGCCATCTGACTTTGAGGTTTAGGAGTGTGTATGTAGGCTTTGTAAGTCCATTTATGGTCTTAAGCAGAGCCCCCAAGCCTGGTTTCAGCGTCTGTCAAAGGCACTATCTGCTTTTGGGATGCAGAGATCTTCTGATCATTCCCTATTTGTCAGGAAGACTAATACTAACACAATGGCTTTATTGGTGTATGTTGATGATCTTATCCTTACAGGTGACGATGTTGATGGCATTACTCAGGTGGAGGATTATTTGGCTCGCCAATTTTTCATGGACCTTGGGAAGTTGAGATATTTTCTGAGCATTGAGATTTCCACTAGCAAGCACGGCATAGTGATGTCCCAGAGAAAGTATGCACTTAACATTCTTCAGGAGACATGCATATTGGGATCCAAGGAAGTCAACATTCCTATAGATCCTAAAGTTCATTTGTTTGAGGACACGGTGAAGCTAAAGGACAAGAAGGTCTATCGACATCTAGTTGGGAAGCTATTGTATCTAAGCATCACCAGGCTAGACATCAGTCTTGTAGTAGGTAAGCTAAGTCAATTATTAGACAAGCCCACTGATGTTCACTGGCAGGCTGTTATGCAGGTATTGAGGTACATCAAGGGATGTCCAAGAAGAGGCATTCTATTCCAGAAGAAGAAGGCTCCTATGTCTATAGTCGTTTACTCTAACGCTGATTATGCTGGAGATCTTGGAGATAGTCGGTCTACTACTGGCTTTTGTACATTCGTTGCTGGGAACTTGGTGACTTGGAGAAGCAAGAAACAGAGTGTTATTTCACGCTCTAGTGCTAAGTCCAAATATAGGGCTATGGCTCATACTGCAGCTGAGATGATATGGATCAGATCTCTTCTACGAGATCTCCATGTTAATATTCAGGAGCCTACGGAGATACATTGTGACAGCCGTGCTGCGACATACATTAGTAATAATCCCATGTTTCATGAGAGAACGAAACATGTGAAAGTGAACTGTCACTATACTAGGAGCTTGATTCAGCAGGGTCTACTTCATACTATATGTCTTGCATCCACTGACCAGATAGTTGGTGTATTTACCAAGCCGCTGCTTCGCCCCTAGTTTGAGAAGTATAAAAATAAGTTGAGCATGATGGATATATATACTCTAGCTTGAAGGAGAGTGTTGAGTTACGTATTGTTGAGAGGATGTGTCTTCTTTACTTGTTGGGCTAATGTTATTTTTTCCTCACCTCTATATAAAGAGTTGTAGGGGTAGCTTGGTAAATAAGATCATTTCTTTTCAACTATAGCAATGGCAGATTGCACAGTTGGACAGAAACACTTATCTACTGTGTAATGGTCTTATTTAACACAAAAATCACATTGTTCTTGCCCGTGATTGTAGATTCATTCCTACTGCACTACACATGGAATATAATACTCCAGAGGGAGGTTACACTACATTTCAAAGGACCTTGCATCGTCTGGAATGAATGCGGATGCCCGCACTTATATCAAACAATGTGATATTTGTCAACAGTGCAAAGTATCTACACAAGGTATGCTTCAGCCATTACCTATTCCAAGTAATATTTGGCAAGACATTTCTATGGATTTTATTGAAGGCCTACCCTTATGAAAGAAAAAATAAAAATAAGTGCTTTTTGTTGGTTTTTTTTTAGAAGAAAGAGGAAGATTACTTAATGGTGATAATCATCGAAAATTGTATTAAAATGGGAAAGGAATGGACTTACAGATTTTGGAGCAAAAAATCAGAAGAACACCTCACTTGTCTTGCAACATTTTCAGACCAACACCTCTCATTCTTAAAAACACTGGCATTTCTCTATAGCCAAAGACTCCAAATAATAGTAATAGCCTACACCCATCCTACCATATCCAAATCAATGTCTCTAAAGCTCGTCCAAAATCTTTGAAAGTTTATCGTGTCCACCGTTGGGAGATGAAATTGGTCCTAAACGTCTCTTGAGAATGCACAATCAAAGAAAATATGTTGGATATCTTCATTTGAGTTGGCAAATAGGGAGCATTTCAGATCTCCATCCACACACCATTTGGACATGTAAATCTTCGTGACAAGCCACTTCTAAAGAACCAAAGGAAAATGTTGATCTTGAGTGGAATCTTACACCTCTAGTGAAGTTTAGAATCCCTATTAATAGGATTCTGCTGTACATCCACTGCAGGCATAATCTTATAGGCACGGTTAACAGTAAAACTCCCAACTTTCCAATGAAAGGAATCCAGTAGTGCAGCAGTTGGTTTGAAATCCTCCAAGCACAATAATAGCTGCTGAAATTCTACACAAGTAGGTTCAAAAAGACTTTACGGTAGTCTGAAATTCCAGCTATCCGTACCAGCATCCCATAGTTCATTGACCAACGCTTATTCTCAATATGGTGAAATAATCTCGGAAACTTGCTTGAAAAGGTGCCAATTTCAAACCAATGATCAAGCAAGAATCAAAAAGAAGATCCATCACCCAACAAAGGGTTGAACTCGTCAGAAGATTCCCTTAAAATAGGCCTAATAGACTGCCAGAAAGCCAAAACACCAAGAATATTTGCACTGACACGTTGAATCAGATTCATATTAGTTCCATACGAATATTTCAAGATATGATTAACCATAGAATTCTCATTTAAAAGCAATCTTACTATCCATTTTAGTAGAAGTGCCTTATTAAAAAAGAGCAATTGTTGAATCCCAAGTCCACCCTCTTTCTTTGGCTTGCATACCTCCTCCCAAGGCACCAAGTGTGCAAATCTTCCCATAAAATCAGGTCCCTTCAAAAAAAAAACTCTCCTAGATCTTGTCTATTTGCTTGAGGACTTTCTTAGGTGGTGAGAAAATCGATAAGAACACCAAAATGGCTGAGAGAATAGATTTAAGGAGCACCAATCTTCCTATAGATAGGAGTCTCCCACTCCAAGAAGATAGCCTACTCGTGAACTCATCAATCAATGGTTTCCAGTCACGAGAGGTTAGTTTTTTACCTTTCAATGGAAGATTGAGATATTTAATAGGTAGTCTAACCACTGGGGTCTTCAAAATAGATGATATATCATTCTCCTCCACATTCCCCGAACCAAAAGGAACCAAACTTGATTTACTTCTATTAATTTTTAAACCTGAAATCTCTGCAAAATCCCCACTAAAAAAGAAACATGTTCCGCCTCTTTCCTTCCTCCTTCAATAAAAAAATGACGTATCATTTGCATATTGTAGAAATGGCATTAAAATTCTACCATCTCCTCTTGTAAAATAGGAGAATAGATTCCCATCGCAAGCCTTAAATGCCATTCCTGCAAGAGTGTCCACTGCAATGTTGAATAACATTAATGCCAGAGGGCATCCCTACCAGACCCCCCTTTGCAGGTGCACCCAAGAACCAGTTGCTCTACCATTAATCAGAACAGAAAATTAGTGACACCTTTTCATCAACAAAATCCACAAGTCAGGAAATCCTCTTTTTCTCAAAATTCTCACAAATAACTCCATCATATAAAGTCATAGGCCTTTGAGAAGTCCACTTTCCATAGGAATGCTGAGCATCTTCTTTTCCAGGCCACCAAGAACTCAGGCAATACATAAGAGTCTTGTAAGGACCTACCTTTGATAAACGCAAATTGTAACATGGAAATAATATCGGGGAGAATATTTCACAACCGATTTGCAAGAATCTTTGCGACCAACAAATAGATGCAGGTAGGCAATGCAATGGACCTAAAGTCCTCCATACTCTTCGGACTCAATTTCTTTGGTACCAAAAATAGATAAAATTTATTTAATATCTCAATACTTTCATTTCCTCTAAAAAACTTCTTAATCATAGCCATAACATTAGATCCCACCACATCCCACATTTCTCTATGAAAAATAATTTGCAACCCATCCGGTCTTGAAGACCCTTTCAACTTCATGCCACGCAAGGCACCCAAAACCTCCTTTTCATCCACGTCTTTAATGAGTGAAGCTTTTGCCTCTTCCCCAACCTACTCCATTTGGGAGTTTGTCAACCGCTAATCGCCACATGGTTGCCTTCGAGTGAAAATATGAAAATAATTTTTGAAGGCAACACAAATCTCCTCTTTTTTTCGGTGATTTTTGTTGTAGTCGATAGACTTTCAAAATATGGGCATTTTGTTACCTTTTCACATCCATATTCAGCCTGATATATAGCATCTCTATTCGTTAAAGAAGTGGTTCAACTGCATGGAATTCCCTCTTCCATTGTATCTAACAGAGACTATTTTTGAGTACATTTCGGCAAGAGATATTTTCTGTTCGAGGAACAAAATTGAAAATGAGTTCCACATACCAGCCTCTAGCAGAAGCCCTTAATAAATGTTTAGAGACCTATCTACGTGGTTTTTGTTATCAGCATTTGTGGGTAGATTGGCTACCATGGACAAAATACTCCTATCAACACAAGCCTTCAATCTTCAACTAAGGAGACACCTTTTGAGATTGTTTATGGTTGTCCTCCAACAATTCAGAGTTACACAACGGGAACTTCTTCAAGTCCAGACGTAGCATTATCTCTTTGAGGCTGTGACCAAATATTAAAAGAACTAAAATGTCATTTACAGCAAGCTCAATCCAAGATGAAGCATTAGGTCGATAAAAAACGTACAAAGAAGACATTTGAGGTGGGAGGTTAGGTCTATTTGAAGTTAGCAGCCGGTTATTTTGGTCCGTATCAAATCATGGCAAGAGTGGGATTGGTTGCCTATCAGCTATAGTTACCACCAGTGTCTAAGATACATAATACATTTCATGTTTCACAGCTAAAGAAGAGTCATGGGTCAAACCCAGTTCAAATGCAATTATTGCCAAAACAATTGGAAGAAGCTCCAAGGCCTCATCTACTTTTGGGTAGAAGAATGGTTAAGAAAAATAACATGGTTGTAACACAATTATTGATTCATTGGGCTTGTCAAGTAAGTGGAAGAGGCAACTTGGGTCGATCATAATTCTTTCATTCAGCAGTACCCAGTTGTTAACCTTGAGGACAAGGTTTTAAAGAGGAGGGGATTTGTAACAAATCAGGGGACAGTGGGTAGTTATGACAGTTGGGCAGTATGACAGTTTTGCAACAACTCAGTTGGCAGTGGACTGTTATGGCAATTGGGCAGTTGTGATAGTTGTGTAACTAACCTTGTTTTGTAACAAACATTAGTTGGCAAACATAGGTGTGTAATTAGAGACTGTTGTGGATCCTATTCAAGGATTCCACGAGGTATAAATAAGAGGAAATCTGGGAAGGCAGTCAGACTAAATGATTCCCATTATTCTCCAACTCTTCTCTCTGATTTCCTATTGTAGTTCTCTCCTTTTTCTGTCAAACTGGCGGTTACAAGGGCCCAAAGCCACGCCCAACCTTCCTTCTCTCCTTCTCTCCCTTCTTCTAGTAATTCTACCCCTAACTTCATCGGATGTCCTTTTGTGAAGATGATCGTCGCTTGGTCTTCAAGCTCGATATATGGGGAACAGAACTAACCCAGAATCAATATTTTCTTTAAGGAAGTGCTGATCCAACACCACATGTTATGTACGATAATGGAGTATTGGATTGTTTTCAAAATTAACCGTCGCCTTGTTATCACCGAAGAGTTTCATTGGTAACTTAGGAGAAATAACAATAGCTTAGATGATTTTCATACATAATGTTTTGGTGACTACCAAATCTGATGCTCTATGCTCCACCTTAAAGGCACTTGATTTGGACATACTCTGGAAATCTTCTATTTAAGGCATTTGATCCAACCAATTTCTTGTTCATTTTTTTCTTGCAGCCTTGACATAGCTTTTTAATATATTTGGTTCATAGGTATAGATTGAGTTTTGGATGCAATGACAAGTTGCAGCTTGGATCTCTCGTCTCGGCTTTCACAAACACAAGACGTGCCCTCGTCGCTGCAGCCAAGTGATCACCTGCAATTCTTATTGCAGCCCTCCGCGTGCCAGTTACATGGATGATGACAATGCTTATGTGCCAATCTTGGATGGATGCCCGTCTTCCAGCTAATCTTTTGAGAAGAATCTTCTTGCTAATCTGCTCTTGAATTCTGTAATCCTTTGTTACACCGGATGTCTGTATTATGGAGAAAAATCATGTTACTTGGGTTTTTCTCAAATATATGAAAATCTTGCAGGGTCAAATTTGGGCTCAAGAAAAAAATCACTGCCAACTTGGATCTTGATTTTCCACTCGAATTTTACAGCCTTTGGGTGAGAAGTTGCATTATCTTGTAATATGGGCATGCGCTATTGCATTGAACTCTGATGAGGATGGATTGCATTTTGTTTCCCAATGTCGCACGTGGCACTTGTCGATGTCTCACCGTTTGCCTGATTTTGGTCATCTAGATCAAAAGATTAATGGAATTGCTAATGTGAATCGATCATTGAGGCAGCCAGCTATGCTCATGTACATGATTCCGCCGAGGTTCAGTGCTCTGTTAGAAATCTTTTTACATGATAGTGCATGACGAAGTTTTTCAAGTGCACAGCTAGTGGGTGTCACTATAGCTCACCAGGTGGACGTGGGACGAGGGAGGTTGTACCTGGTAGATCGTGTACTCTAGCTAATTGTCTCTTATTGTTCAGAAAATCTTACCTTACCTTTGATGAAACCAACCATTCTGTTAACGATGAAGCTTTTTTAACAGAATCCATCTACTTTTTATTGAGCTCATGGCACATCTGAAACTTAGATGTAAACTCACACATGAGCAATGTTTTAAAAATTAAATGGAATTAGTTGGTTTAATCGGAAATCAATGCCTGGTTAGATCGGTCGATATAGACGATAGAAGCCAAAATCAAGTTGGAGCCGACAATTTGGTTAAAATGGCCGTTAGATTGATCATTTTCTTGAGAATTAAAAAATTAAAAAAAGAAAAAAAAAATACATGTAATTTTAGAACTTCGAAAATAGGTTCAAAGAGTTACGTGCTCTTTAAGGTTAAACTTTTAATTTTAATTATATCTTTTATTGTTATTTAATATTGATTAAAAGCATGTCAATTTTTCATATAATTCTTTTGACGGGGAGAAAAGATCACTGCCATTCACAATAACCGGTTCATTTTTATTCATATAATTAGAGTTGTAAAGTAGTTTTTCCTACTGCATATAATTTTTGATTGAATATCAATTTAATCCGATAAAATTTGACTGAATCAATATAAATTAATTTAAAGGTCTTAGATTTAAGTTTTTTCTGTTTTTCCATTTAGGTTGATTGGTTTGATTTTGAAGACATTGCGCACGGGCGTAATCGTTGGCACTCTCTCACGCACGTCGTAGATGAGATGCAGAGGCACTCTGAGGGTAGATACTGGCACGGTCCTAATTTTGTTCACCTATTTTTCTCGACTTTTGGAACTGAGATTGAATGTGCATTTCTCTGAAGTTGAGCCCGAAGCCTCAGCGGTTAAAATCGTTTTCTTCTTCAGGATTCCGTTCTTATTTATCAATTTTTAGTTTTAAATGACTAGAGAAAAAGCTAATATTCAAACTCACTCATCCTTTTTCTTCCTCTAACGTTGGATAGAGTGGCTATTGCATTCTTCATCCGAGGAAATCTCGTATATACCAATCCAACATTTATCCCTTTTGAGCAAGTTTACGTTTCCCACGCCCTTGGGAGCAAATCTGCTCAAATTTGAGCAAACTTGCATTGTACCCGAGTGGAGCTGTAACTGAGAATAACAACAAGGATGATTATGCAAATAGAGTGGAATTTAATGTCTTCCCTAGAATTGTCCCTTCATGGTTGCAGCAGGTGCAATGAGTATGCTATCTTGGATGCTTTTTATCAAAAGCCGAGATCAGCTGAGTACCTTCTAACATCTTTAATAAGAAATTTAACTATCGTTAATAAGTATGTATAGGAAAGGCAACTGCCTGCACGCTCTTTCGATCTTTTATCATCGACAATGATTTCAACAATCTAGGCTATGCAGGACTTGCCTCCACCGGAATGATAAACGTGGTTGTAATAAATTAGTTTTAGAGAGATTGGGTTGAGCACTCACGAACTCAAGCTGGTGTGCCAAATACCTAGCTGTTGGAGTATTACATCTTTCTTCCTTAAAAGTGATTACTACTGAATTCTACTTGGATTAAGGAACATGGTAACAAAAACTAATAAATTATGGTGACTTGAAGCAGTTTAAACTAAACATATGGGATCAAGATCAAGCTAATGGAAACGCAGTTCAAAAATGATTTTCCCCAAAGTAACACGCCATAGAAACCGGTCCCTTACATGGAGAGAACCCAAAATAACGTAGTTCAAGTGAAGTCCATCCCTATCCTCATTGTTCTTATCTTCATGAGGCTACCAACCTGCCCAAGTGACGAACGAAATAGTAGTTTTGTGACCCTTCACCCAAAACGATAAAAAATTTAAATAAAAAAAAAAATGATGGCTACATATGGTTGTATAATAATGTATAATAGAAGATTTTAATTTTGTTTGAGTTCAATAGTAATCCAAGTCAGAGATGTAGTGAAAAGATCGTAAAATCACAAGGTAGTGAAAAGATCAACCCTTTGGGTCTTACTACCTATACTCAGCAATGGATTTCTGCTTATAAGCTCCTCTTACTTTAATCATCTTCACCATTTGAACTCCAATTCGACCTCTTGGTGGGAATCTTTAGGGGCAACGGAAGAGTGACAAAAACATACTTTGGTAACAAGGAGAATAGATAAGAAGAAAGATAAACATAAGAAGATTTGTAATTTATTTTTCTTGTTTTTGAGATGAAATATCAAAAAGTATGATTTTGATGTTTACAGAATATTATATGTACTTTATCAAACTTTGGAAGTATCTGAAAGTATTTTGGAAAACTTTGAGAGTGTTTATGCAATTGTTGTATTTTCATAGGTTGCAGGGACTTGATTGCGTGAACAATGAAGAATTACGTGATGATCAAGCATTATGTGTTCAAAAATTAAAGGATACAAGATGGAGGAAAGCAATTGGAGTATTGCATGAATGAAGATAAAATTTAATTTTTTTATTTATAATTTGATGTTAAAGCTAAAAAGACAGTTCATAAATAAAGCACCAATTAGACTAAGTTAATTAGGCTTAAACCAACTTAACTAGATTCAGCCAAGCTTAATAGAATCAACACCGAGTCTTAATTTTGTTTATAAGCACTTAAAGATCTATTTACTTACTTAAAAACTTGTTATGACTTTGATTCAAATAAATTGGTTGTTATGTATGAAATGGGCAAGTCCAATCAGTCAAACTACTTCCAATTGGTTGAGTAGGCAAAAAATTAGTTGTTGGAGAAGATATTTATTGGGTCATATTTGATTTCTCTTGATCCTCCATTAATGATATCTTAAACATTTTTTGAAAGATGGCTAATTTACACACAAGTTTTGGATGAAAACCTATCTTCCCATGGTTTTTTGTTGTTGAAAAGGAAACCTTTGCCATTTTAAGAGGAGAAATTCATCTATAAATAGAGTAGAAGTAGAGGTTTCATAATACATAACACAAGCAACAAAAAGCTTATACCAAAGCTCTTTCTCGTCAAATATTGCACTTTAGTTTTGATTCCTAAGGAGAAAATTCTAGTGATTTGAGGTTAAGTGATTTTAAGATACTAGAGAAATATTAGGCAAAGTAATTTTGAGATTCAAGAGGAATTTTTGGAAAAGTGATTCTAGAGAAATCCCTGGTAAAGAACTAATTGTGAACTTGTTGCCAAATATTGAGATTTCTCCTAGATCTTACGTGCAATAATTGCAAACTTTATGCTTTCTATTTTTGAGAAGCATATTAGAATCAATTCCTATTAGTAAGTGCATAAGCAAGTTTTGATGATAACAAATAAAGGAAGATGCAAAGATAAAGTCTTGAAGATGGAAGAGAAAAGACAAAGAATAAGGAGCATGACGACGAAATTAAAGTTTGTTAAAGTTCTTATTATTGATGTATTTCTCTTGTATTTTATTTTTGGACACGGGTTCCGAAACGCAAAAGCTAATGCAAAAGTTGACGCGTAGTAGTGTAAACGTAATCCCAACCTACATCCTTCCTTTTTATGCAAAAAGTGCTGACACATGGTGGGGTCCACCACTGTTCGAACCAACAAACCACTTTCGTACGAGTGCAAACCACTCAAATTACCTTCGGAACCACTTTGCACCTTCAAAATAATTTTATACGGGTGTAAAGTAAGATTGCACTGGTGCAATCTTACTTTGAACTACTTTGCACCAGTGTAATCTTAGTTTACACGGGTGTAAAGTAAGATTGCATGGGTGCAATCTTACTTTGTAACAGTGCAAAATTAAATTCCAAGTGTTTCTTCACCTATGACAAGTGATTTTATACTTAAAATGTGATTTTTCCACCATAAGGTTTGGGATTTAGTCTTTAGTGTTTAGGATTTAGGTGAAAAATCACCTTTCAAGTGAAAAATTACTTTTCATACGTGAAATCACTTTTCATAAACCTAAACCCTAAATCCTAAATCCTAAACTCATAGGTCAAAATCACTTTACACGAGTGTAAAATCACTTTGGATAGGTGAAACTATCTTTGGAATAATTTTGCACTAGTGCAAAGACACCTTAGAATAATTTATCACCAGTGTAAAATCCTTTTGCACCGGTGCAAAATCACCTAGAATTATTTATCACCAGTGAAAGAAGTCTATCACTGGTGCAAAGTTATTTATCACTTGTGCGTTTTAGGTTAAAGTGGTGTAGTGATTTTTTTGAATGTGGTGTGGATCACCACGTAACATATCTTACATTCTTTTGTTTCTTTACATTAAATATCAATTATTAAGTGGGCCCACATTTTCAATCCTATGTGAAGTACAAAAACATGCCTACACATTTCCTTGCATCACTTTTTGCGTCGGTACATGTGTTTCCCTACTTTTTGGCTAATTTTTATTCTTAGATCTTTGTAAGGAAGAGTCAAATGTAATGGGTAGAGATCTAGGCTAGCAAGTCATGACTTTAGGTAACTCAAAACCACAAATATGAGTAAAAAATCATCCCAAGTTCAATTTAGGTCGACAAGAATCCATTATAGTACGACCAGACTCAAAATAAAACCTCACAAGTGAAACAACCGATTTTAGGTCAACCTAAGCATAGGTTTCATCAACCCAAAATCAGTCCAACGAGTATAAACTCATCTAATTAAGCAATATTCAAAGCCAAACTAGCCGTTAAATAGCACTTTAACTCATCTTATAACTTATTAAACATGGTTAGCTAAATCAACTAACCATAGAAAGCACTTTGGTCAACCACAATAAATTAAGGTCGACCAGAATGAAGGTTAAGTCGATCGAAACTACACCTTGGTCGACCAAAGAAGTGTCTAGGACTTCAAATGAAGTTCTTGATTAATGCTTTGGTTGACCAAAGCTCTAGGTTGGTTGACCAAAGTTGCCTTTGAGTATACAACAAGTTATATAGCCGTTGGGAACTTAGTCTAATGTGATCCACTTGAACCTAAACTCAAGTCTAAAGCTTCTAATGACCTAATAACACTTATAAATACTCCAAATACCTTCTAGAAAGGGGGCACACCCCATACACACAAGTGAACACACAATCCTCTTTCAAGCTCTCAAGTGTTCCAAGTGGATGGCTATCTCTTAAGGGTGCTAGACCAAGTGTTGGGACACACTTAGGGATTGCTTAAGGGAGAGTAAGTAGAGTTCGGAATTAACCCAAAGACACTTGGTTCTTTCATAGGTAATATTGTTTTAGCTCTTGTTGTAAGGATATCCGGGGTTGTCGAATTTCCTATCTCTTCCCAAAAGGCTATGACAAAATATCTTTCATAGGAAACTAAAGAGAGGTTATATTAAGGTTACACCACTCTCGATTCAAGTGATGTGGATAGTGGATTGATTGACGAGGTCGATTGGAAACATCTTAGACGTGGGAAGTCTAGGTGGTGGTTTTCTACCGATTGAGGGGCTTTCCACCTAAAAATTACTATCTCTGGTGATTGTTTTTTATCTTGGTTATCTAATTCAATTGCACTATTGATCCCCCCTTTTAGTGCATTTTCATTTGATATTAAAGCGGGTCTTGCAGAATCAACACAACAAACTAGGAAGGATTCAATGGTGAGAATCGTAATGGTAACCTCACGGAGTGAGGGACAATCTACTCCTAGGCCACTGTACTTTGATAGGACCAGCTACCATATCGGAAGCAAAGGATGACCATTGTTCGTAAGCGAAATCAAGGTTTTAAAAACTGTGTTGTAGTATAGCCGAAATCGCTTTGAAAACAAATAATATTTATTACTCGAATTTGAAGTTCGAGGTCAAAAACAGAGAGCAATATAGCAATTTAAAACTCAAGATCACAATTTGAATCAAAAATATAAGAGATTGCAATAATAATAGTGTCAGGTATCAATGTGCAAAAAGAATGGAGTAAAATGGTGATTTGAATCACCAATTACTCCTCACAAATAGCACCTCAATCAACAGTATCAATAAAGCCTCAAATATATGCAATCAGACGATTTAGGCTTGTATTAGACGGCTTAAACAGCCAGTGGCTACAGTGCTTCCAAGAGACTCAAGGGTCTCTTTTCTCTGCTGCTCTCCTTCTCTTCTCCTTTGAGGCCTTCTTACTTCTTTCTTTCTTTCTGTGCTTTCTTCTTCTACCTTTCTGCTTGTGCGACTCCTCTTCTTTTCTTCTTCTTCTTTCTCTGCTCTTCTTCTTCACGCAGAGGGGGAAGGTTCCTCAATTTTAGCTAGGTGTCAGCCCAAACCTTCTCAAAGCAAGATCCCCCTGCCCCTGCACACCATCCTCTTTTTCTCTCCTTAGGTCATGCTCTCCCAGAGCCTCCAACAGTATAGGGTTATCAAGTTTCAGACTTAGAGCACACCTAGGTCCAGGTGAATGGGTTGTGGTCGCAGCCGAGGAGTGGAGTCAGGTTAAGAGGGTTGGGTCTATGCCAGGCCCGCGAGGGACGGGTCACAGGCGAGGCGCAGATGAATGGGTGAGCAGGGGACCTCACCCCCCAGGCACTTTTTCCTCTTATGCGGCAGCAGACGGTCTTCCACTTCCGAGGTAGGACTAAAGTCCCACCTCTCTTCCCGTGTCCGCAGCTGCAGTGAAGACAGCTCAAATTAAGGCAGCAGCAGGGTCTGGCGACAACCAAAGTAGAAAGAGAGAGAGAGAGTAAGAGAGGGACTTAACGAGGTTGTTGAGAAGCGGAGGGCTCTGGTGTTGGTCGACCAGAGCTGGAGAAGGAGGAAGATGCGACGAAGCGGCGATGGTGATGTAGATGGAGGAACACCCTCCCTTTGGCTAGGGAGGGTCCCGATGAAGAGAGGAGTTTAGGCCATCCAATTTGATGGTTGGACGGTCGAAGGAGCAAGATCCAGGGGGGTCACCAGAGCAAGGGTGTACGGTGGTCGGAGATGGGTTTCTAGGCCATTTGACGCGCCAAGACTTGCTAAAAAGCATGTTCGTGAGATGGTGTCTCTTTTATAGGCCATAGGAAGCCCTTCCAAGCTTGGAAAGAAGCTTTCAAGCTTGGAAGGTAGTTGCGAAGTAGGATACCCGAACCTTTGAAAGGTTCGCATGGCCTTTTGGGAAGGACTTAGAGCCCAATGAATGACTTAAATGGAAGGTAACTTCCTAAGGAATTTGTGTTTCAAATCTGGGACTGATTAATTGAGAATCGAGGGAGAAAACCTCGCTCGAAACTCAACGGTGAAGGTTTAACCTTCCAAAAATGGCGTGGGGACCTGCTTGTGAAGAAGACAAAGAAGTTGGGGGGATATTTGTAAGAGAATTCAAAAGTTAAGGGTCTGAATGAGATAGAAAGAGTCTGACTAGATCAAAATGCAAACTTGGTTAAGATGATCTCAGATTGGACCCAAATTTTGGTACAAACCTAATTTGGACCCAATGAATCTAATGGTGAAGTTAGATTTAGGTTTTGATCAATTTTGACTGGATAATTTATGCAAAAACCCAAATTAGGTCAAATGTCTGTCTGAGACTATTTTTGGTCAAGACGGGTCCTAATGGTCAAATTGAAGGTTTCAAATCCTAGAGGATATTTTTATATGAATTTTAGTAGGTTTAGGTGAATTTTATCCTAACCAGAACCTCAGTTAATTAAGCAGATCTATTTTTAGGGTTTCAAAAGTTATTTAATTCTTAAAACACGTGCAAGCCCTTTTTTGTCTGTTCTAATATGCTTGTTAACCTTTTAGGACCATTTGACCCTTAATTACTTCCTAGGGAAACTCGTGACTGTACTGCATTCATGATATGATGGTAAAACTGTAATTTTAATCCTGTTTTCTTGTCTTTTCCTCAGAATGAATTTGTAGTGAAATATGGCTCTCTGGTAGTTATGTAAGAGCATTTTACTGACTTAATTGGGTCAAAATGAGCTAGTTATGGCTTATGATGGTGTTTCCATCATACCCCCATGCCTAACTTTTGCTAGTCCCTTAGAAAAATCTCATAGAATTATCTTTAATTTTAGACCATATGCCTTTGCATGCTCAAAACTCTGATGTGTGCTTTCTTTTGTAGATTAGGTTAGAATGCTAATGGTAGGCCTAGAGGTACTTAAGTACCAACCAAGATCCGGACCTGACCAGCTCTAGCCTCATTCCGCCATGAAGGTTTCTAAGGCGCACAGGAACTAACCTAAGGTTTGTTGAACTCCGCGGTTAAAGCACCCGTGCTTGTAACATGTTTTAACCCAGGTTCAATTCGCTGTGCATTTTTGTAAGAGAGAGACAGAAGAACTTTTCTTTATTTTTGGAGAGTTTTCTCTCTCTTTTCTTTTTATTTCTAGCCTCAGATTAGCTTTACAACACGGTTTGTTTCAGATTCCTAGTTCCCACCATCAATCCTCGTAGGGTCCGTGGCAATCGATGCTTCGAGATAGCACCGCCCATGGCAACCCCCAGAACCCTGGCATTCGAGATTTTGAGATAATCTTGCCCATGGTGTTTTGTAGCTAAAT
The DNA here is from genome assembly GCA_037157565.1 of Thalassia testudinum. Taxonomy (NCBI): domain Eukaryota; kingdom Viridiplantae; phylum Streptophyta; class Magnoliopsida; order Alismatales; family Hydrocharitaceae; genus Thalassia; species Thalassia testudinum. The sequence continues at coordinate 6,802,509 of JAZHRO010000080.1, forward strand.
CCAGACCTTAGTAATCGACATTTCGTGATAATGCCGCCCATGGCATCTGAACCAGCACAAGGTGGTTACATGCCCCCGGTAGGATATTTAGATATCCTAAGAGACAAGCACCAAGGAGATGATATGTTATTGTGTATCTTCAAGGAGAATTTTCCACCTCTTCTCATCGAGAACTCGTCCAAATCAACTTGTGTTGATAAGTCGCTCCTAATCTAAGTAACTTTTTCAGAACAGATTTAACACATTTGAGTGAGTTTGATACTTAAGCGCACTGAACCAGACTGTGTGTGGATTGGGGTGCTTGGGTTACCGGGTCCCACAAACTAGAGGTCAGTTAACGAGGCTGACTAATCTCTAAGCCTTAAACCTAATACTTAAGATTTGCATTTTCCCCAACCTTTTGAGGACTATCCGAATCTTAGTGGATACTTGAATTTTTAAGCCTAGGATCGCAGCCCAAGAGGCCTAAGATCAGCATTCATACTAATCTCTTTTGTCTCTTAGCACGTTTTGTCTTTCATTTTCTTTATTTTTGATTTGGTCTAGAACTAGGTCAATTCCTTAATCTTTTACTAATGACTATCTCTTGTTTTTTTCTTTTCAAATTGTGCTCCTTTTTGACATTTTTATCCCCTCTCCTTTTCTCCTAAAAAATGATATGCAGTCAATTCACTCAAAATTTCCTCCCTTCTATTTTTGTTCTTTTTTCAACATTTTTTATTTTTTTGGTATTTGGAATATGTGCTTTTTTTATGAAACCCTTTCTTGTGAAGTGATTTTCACAGCGTTTTGTACTTTAATAACCCCCTATGCCTATGATTTGCAATGTCCTCATTGTAAATTAAGTGGATTCGAGTTCAGCTTAGATCATTCATTAGAACAGGTTTTGGGTGGGTGGATGGGTTGGTGTGACTGTTGCTGACGATTTCAAGCTCGGGTACGGGCACGAGAGGTGGAGTAGACTATTCTAATGGACGAACCCTAAAGTGCAATATGAGTTCATCATAAGATGTGTCAAGAAGGGTTTGATTTTTTCAAAAAGATGACGGGTTTCCTCACGTTAACCGCTGAGTTTAACGCCATCAGCCAGGCGCAATGAGCTCAGGGAGAATGGAGATCAAAAGATACCTCAGCCCTGTTCGTATCGGTGAGTTCATTGGAGGCTTAAGTCGCTAACCGTTCACAACAAATGGTTTTGAATCAAGGCTAGGTTGGCTGATTTCAATAGCTCCATTTCCAAAGATTTGTCTCACCATGAATGGTCCAATCCATTTTGATCTGACTTTTCCTAGGAAAAGTTTGAGTTTAGCATCAAAGAGTAGAACTTTCTGACCAGGGTGAAATGCTTTTCGTATAATGTGCTTGTCATGAAAGGCTTTAACCCGCTCTTTGTAGATACACGAGTTCTCATATGCATCATTGCATAGTTCCTCGATCTCTCTTAATTGCAACTGGCGGTGTATTCCAGCCTTCACTAGATCCAGATTGCACTTTGTACTACCCAATAAGCCTTGTGCTCCATCTCGATGGGAAGGTGACATGCCTTTACCGTACACTAATTTGAAGGGAGGCATGCCTAATTGGATTTTGTGGCCGGTCCTATAGGTCCACAAGGCTTCCGGAAGGAGAGTAGACCAATCTTTTCTATCAGGCCGAACAGTGACCTGAAGGATCTTCTTGATCTCTCAATTCGATAGTTCTGCCAGCCCATTAGTTTAGGGGTGGTAAGGAGTTGAGATACGATGCGACATCTTATACTTTTTCATCCGGGACTGGAAGTGCACATTGGTGAAATGAGACCCGCCATCGCTGATGATGGCCTTAGGAACCCCAAATCTGATAAAGATGTTCTCCTGGATAAATAGGAGGACAACTTTATGATCACTAGTTCTCGTGGGTATGGCTTTGACCCATTAGAGACATAATCAACAGCTAGTAGAATGTATTCAAAGTCATTAGATCCGGGAAAGGGTCCCATGAAATCAATTCCCCAAATGTCAAAGATTTCGCACACAATAATCAGGTTCAAGGGCATCATATCTCACGGGCCCATGTTGCCGAGGGTCTGACAACGAGCACATGGCCTACAATACGTCTATGCGTCTTTGAACAAAGTGGGCCAAAAGAACCCACACTGGAGAATTTTTGTTACGATTTTACGCCCAGAGAAATGGCCACCGAAGGCCTGGTCGTGACAGAATGACAATACGTCATTGACCTAGTCATCAGGAATGCATCTCCGGATCACTTGATCATTGCTGATGTGGAAAGGTATGGTTCCTCCCAAATATAGTACTTGGCCTCAGCAATCAATTTGTCCCACTTGGAAGTCGGCCAATCTAGCGGAACTTGTCCCATAACCAAGTAGTCTACAATATCAGCAAACCATGGGAGATTGTGAATGGCTAGCAGGTGCTTGTTCGGAAAATGCTCGGTGATTGGACCAGATGGATCGAAGACTGAAAAGGGATGTGGTCGGACCCGGATAGGTTGTGTTAATATGGTGATTTTATCGTTGAAATGTGTATAGTGGTTAACCTAAATCGAGCCTAACCATCTCTTTACAAAATTTTTTACCTGGCCTGTTTGATTTTATCTTGGTCACTTTTAGGCCCAGGGTCGAACTCAGGGAAGTGGGATTAGAAGAAGTTTCTACGCCTTTCCTACAACGAATCTCTTCCTTTCGTTTATTATGTTTTTGGTGTTTTTCTATTTAAGATTTTTTTCTGATAATTTTTTTCCTTGAGGTACACCCTCAAAATCAGGTTCTTGGCTTTGAGCCAAATTAGGGTTCCAAAACTTGTCTTGCTATTCGCAAGACTGAGTACCTGCAAGTCAAAGATTATCTTTTCTCTTTTGTGTATTTTTTTTATCTTTTTAATGGCAGGAAAGAGAAACAGAAATAAAGTAAATATAGTATATATATATGTATATATTATATATTTATAAAGGGGTGGGGGTGGAGGCAGAGATGGCATGTAGCACAGTGTCGAGTTGGTCGTCGTCTAAAAAGACGCAACCAATAGGACGAGGTGCCGCGTGGAGTGTAGGATGGATGGTGGAAAAGGTGTGCAAAACAAGCTTTCTGTACGCGTGTATCGGGGAATATCAGCAACTGGTGCAGATATTCCCGCAATACAACATATGGTAGGTGATATGAAAAAATATATATATGTATATATGTAAATATATATATGGTTATAGATATATAGGTATATATGTAGTTATATGTATATATATATATGTATATGTATATATATATATATAACTATATATATATGTATATATAGTTATAGGTATATATGTATATATGTATGTATATTTGTATATATGTAAATATATATGTGTGTATATATATATATATATATATATATATATGTATGTATGTATGTATACTAATACTTAGTTATAAAAGTACTACTATATGTATAGATATAAGTATATATAGATATATATATGTATATAAATATATATATATATATATATATATATGTATGTATATATATATAAGTATATATTAGTGTATAAGTGAGTGTGTCTGTGTGTACAAGAGTGTGTGTGTGTGTATGTCTGCAGGAGTGAGAGAGTGCTGAGAGAGAGAGAGAGAGAGAGAGATCGCTTTTGCTGGAGTGAAGGAGCGGGCGTTAAGTCGTCTACAGCAGCAGGGAGACGTCTGATGGCGCATGCACACGCGTAGGTGTGTAGGAGCGTGAGGACGTGCGCACTGGAGGGAGTGAGCGCGAGGGAGAGAGGCCACAACGCACTGCGCTGCACGGTGAGGCGGGCGGGCGTACGCGGGCGAAGGGAGTGGGCGCACACAGACGGTGAAGCGAGTGGGCGTACGCGGGCAAACGCAGACGTGCGGGCAAGAGCTGGAGCGAGCGTGGGGCGGGACACGAGCGCAGGCTGGGACCGGTTGTGGCGCACCGGGTGACCGGTTAAGTGAGAAATTTACCGGTCACCGCATTGTAGCCACAGTGTTCCGCTGACTAGCGTGAACAGTGGCTACAGTGCATGGTCAAGCCGTGCGACTGCCTGTGCCCGATGCTATGAGTGCGAGAGCCGCTGCGCGAGCTGGCACGAGCGAGGACGGTCTCTGTCGACTGGGCTGTGGGCGGAAAGACGAGTGCGGGCGCGAAGAAGCTGGAGGCAAGGGCGGCCTGCAAGTGCACGCTGGACGGCTGCGCTACTACTGCTGCCGCGAAGCTTCAGACCTTGAAGCCTGCGGCAATGGCGGAAGTGCTGGAACGGCGAAACAGAGAAAGAAGACCACCACGCCCACCGGCTCTTTGATGAGTTGGGCGGTGGTGGGACTCACAGTGGTGGTTGTGCACCACTGTGAGCTACTCCTGCCCGCAGAGTGGCTCCTCAGAAGGAGGAGAGGCTACGTATGGAGGGGAGAGGGGAGGAGACGGCCTGGAAGGTGGAAGCTGCTGTGTGTTATTTTTCGTGGACCAGGCTCCCCTTTGCAAAGAAGCCAGCCGTGCCTTTTCAAAGAGGAAGAAGGCATGCATAGCCATGCCCTGGCTGTACATGCTATGCATGGCTGGCAGGGCAAGCTGCTGTGCAGAGAATGGTGTGAGGAAGAAGAGGCCATGTCTTGCAGCCGCGGGAAGAATTCAAAGTCAAATAGAAATAAAAAATAAAGATGGAGATTTTGCAAGGCAGCACTTGAGGAATTTGTTAATTCCAAGGCCATTTTATTCACTCTCCTCCCCTCTCAAATAAATGCATGCATCCGTGTATTTTTACAAATGCGACTATGGATACCTAATATGCATTGGTATTGCTAGGAAATAGCACAAGATGGCATAATTGTTGGTGTATTTTTGCTGTGCAATCATACCCCCATGCCTATCTTTTGCTAGTCCCTAGCAAAATATTTTTGTATTGTATTTAGAAATGATCTTAAGCAGAAGATTTTCTTCTGAGGCGACATAGGTGTGCTAATTGTTGGATATTGTGAGAACCAATTGTAGAGAAGACTACCAGTACTTTAAGTCTCACATGACATAGACCATCTCTCAACTAACCTGGACTCTTGAGATTTAAACCTTAAGTACGATTTCCAGGACCCAGGAGGTTTTTGCCATACTCGAGAGCTCAAAAGATTATGACTTGTGCCTAGTGAAGGATCAAGACTGACCAGATGAACATTAAGACTCAAGCCCAGGATTTCACGAATTTTTAAGTACAGGTTGGTCCCAGTTTCAACTCGTATCTTCGGATTGACCCTTAAAAAGATGACGGAAAACTTTTGTAGGGCGAAGACTCCCCATTTTATGACTTTTGTGGCTCAAAGAAAATATGGTATTTGTAACATGCCCTGAAGAACTTTTGTAGGGCGAAGACCTTACAGATATTCGTGAGATATACTGACTTATTGCACCTTTTTTTCTTTTTTTTGAAACATGTGTCAGTATATCTCTTACAACATTATTTGGAGGAGCACACTTTTTTTTTTGGTGGGAGAGTTCCTTTTTGGCGGAAAGAGTCTCTCCTAAAGACAAGACTAAAGTCTGGGATAAAAAGTCTACCTGCGTGCACAGGTAAGGACTCCACCTTCCCTAATGAACACTAGGGTTGGATCTTATGTTCACCTGATCTTTCTTGATATGTGTAGTGTGAACCAAGATTACTTAGGCTCTCGAGTAGAAGCAAACCAACGGATCCTGTACTGGTGTCTCATGTACAAGAATACGTCCTTAGTTAGGAGAGATTTCGATCTATCTTGTCAATGCTCAAGTGAATTAAGCCTAAGCCTGAGAGAATTAAGCTTCAGTGGCATGGAAAGTCTTCAAAACAGAGATTGAATATCCATAAACACTTATTGTATTTTTGTTTCATCCTTCAGATCATTACTAAACACCATTTTCATTTTTCATTTTTTTTTAACATATTTATAGATAAATGGAAACTGCATGATACCCTAAAATACCCGGATCCTATGGATGCCTATCCACCCCCCCATGCCAAACAATGCTATGTCCTCATATGCATGTAGGGTAAGGTAGAGAAAGGACGAAAGATCGGGTTACGAGAGCGGAGGTGCAGGGTATATAGTGGGGTGGTAGGGTGGGTGGATGGTGGGTGGTGAAGTGAAAAGTGAAGTGAGCGTGACAGTGAAGTGAAAAGTGATGGTGGATGGTGAGTGTTGTTGGGGTGCCTCCCAACGAGCGCTGAATTTAACATCCCTAGCTGGACTCAAGATGAGGCACAACATTAGTTACCCTCCAGCAAGGCAATAGTTTCTCCAACGGGGGCAGGTTCATGAGTAAGATAGGGTTTCAAACGCAGCCCATTGACCGTAAATTTATGTCCAGATTTGGGATCTTCAATCTCAACGGCACCGTTGGGAAATGGTCTTGAGACCAGGAAAGGACTAGTCCATTTGGACTTCAATTTCCCAGGAAAGAATTTGAGCCGGGCATTGTAGAGCCAAACTTGCTGAGATGGCTCAAATTCTTTCCGCCGAATGCGGCTGTCGTGAAAAGCCTTAGTGCATTGCTTGAAAGTTAAGGCAGAATCATAGGCTTCACGATGGAGCTCTTCTAGCTCCTGGAGTTGGAGTTTCCTTTTTCGACCACACAGGTCTGGGTCGAGGTTACATTGGCGAACTGCCCAATAAGCACGGTGCTCCAACTCCATGGGCAAATGATAAGGCTTCCCGTAAATGATTTTATAAGGAGACATACCAAGGGGAGCCTTAAAGGTGGTCCGATAGGCCCAAAGTGCGTCAATCAGCTTGTCGGACCAATCCTTCCGGTCAAGCCGAACCGTTTTCTGGAGAATTTGCTTGATTTGCCGGTTCGACACCTCTGCCTGACCATTCGTCTGAGGATGATATGGAGATGAGATACAATGGTGAACTCCGTATTTCCTTAGAAGTGCCCGAAAAGAAGCATGGGTAAAGTGGCTTCCTCCATCCGAGATAATGGCTCAAGGGATCCCAAAGCGCGCAAAGATGTGGTCTTTGACAAATTGAGTGGATATAACATGGTCAGCATGACGCATGGGAATAGCCTCGATCCATTTCGAAACATAATCAACAGTTATGAGAATGAATTCGAAGCCGTTGGAAGGAGGAAAGGGACCCATGAAATCAATTCCCCAAATGTCGAAGAGTTCCGCAGCTAGGATGGGTTGTAAGGGCATCATGTCACGATGTGACATTGACCCTAACGACTGGCACCTAGTGCAATGCTTGGCATAATTGTGTGCATCCTGGTGAAGGGAGGGCCAAAAGAAACCGCACTGCAACACCTTGGCTGCAGTTTTCCTCCCAGAGAAATGGCCTCCGCAGGCCTGATCGTGGCAGAAGGATAGCACACTAGGGAATTCGCAGTCAGGAATACAGTGATGGATGATTTGATTAGCACCTATTTGGAAGAGATGTGAATTATCCCAGAAATAATACTTTGCTTCTGCCATGAGACGCTCGTGCTGGTTTTTAGGCCAGTCACGTGGAAGGGATCCAGAAGCAAGGTTATTGGCAATGTCGGCATACCACGGTCCACCTATCACATTAATTGCTAATAGGTGCTCATCAGGAAAAATCTCATTAATCGGCAGAGTAAGTCCAATATGGTCAGGGTCCAGTCTGGAAAGTTGGTCAGCCACAACATTCTGGGCTCCGGCCTTATCGCGGATCTCAATGTCAAATTTCTGGAGCAGAAGGATCCAACGAATCAGTCTAGGCTTGGCATCCTTCTTGTGCATGAGATGGCGAATGGCTGCGTGATCAGTGAAAACAATAACGTGTGTGCCCAGAAGGTAAGAGCGGAATTTCTCCATCCCAAAGATGACCGCCAGTAGTTCTTTTTCAGTAGTAGTATAATTACGCTGGGCCTCGTCCAACGTCTTACTAGCGTAGTACACCACGAAGGGGTGTCTATCGCGTCTTTGTCCCAAGATGGCTCCGACTGTAAGGTCGGAAGCGTCACACATGAGTTCAAAGTCGAGGGACCAATCAGGTGGCTGGAGAACAGGGGCCTTGGTGACAGCATTACGCAGCTGCGTGAATGCTCGTATGCAATCGGGGCCCATATCGAAGGGTACGTCGGTTGATAGGAGATGAGTTAAAGGTCGAGAAATCTTGGAGAAATCTTTGATGAATCTCCTATGGAAACCGACGTGTCCCAGGAAGGAGCGGATTTGTTTGACAGAGCCAGGCACAGGTAAATCAGCAATTACATCAAGCTTAGCTCTGTCAACCTCGATACCCCTATTGGAGATGATATGTCCGAGAACAATTCCCTCGTGTACCATAAAATGACTTTTTTCCCAGGAAATCACAAGGTTTACATCAATACATCTCTTAAGGATATGTGTCAGGTTGGCAAGACATTCATCAAAAGAGGGTCCAAAGACCGAAATGTCATCCACGAAGACCTCGAGAAAGTCACCCACCATGTCATGAAATATCGCCAGCATACATATCTGGAAAGTTGCTAGCGTGTTGCAAAGTCCAAACGGCATCCTTCTAAATGCAAAGGTGCCGAAGGGGCAGGTAACGGTGGTTTTCTCTTGGTTTTGGGGGTCAATTGGCACCTGGTTATATCCTGAGAATCCATCCAGGAAACAGAAAATTTTATTTCCCGCTAACCCCTCCAGGATTTGGTCAATGAAAGGTAGCAGAAAGTGATCTTTCTTAGTTGCAGCATTGAGTTTCCTATAATCTACACACACTCTCCAAGATGTAGGAGTGCGTGTAGGGATGGATTCACCCCTGTCATTGACACGGATGGTGAGTCTCGCCTTTTTGGGCACAACGTGAATAGGACTCACCCAGGGGCTATTGTTGATCAGGTAGATTATACCCGCATCCAGTCACTTAATGATTTCCTTTTTAACGGCCTCTCGCATGTTAGGATTGAGATGTCGCTGCATCTTGCGGGAAGGTCGAGCCTCCTCTGCCATATATATACGGTGAGTGCAGTAGGAGGGGCTAATGCCAGATAAGTCTGATAAAGACCATCCAATGGCTGCCTTGTGTTTTATGAGGACCTTCGTTAGTTTGCACTCTTGCTCCCTGGTTAATTTTGAACTAATGATTACGGGGAGCATTTCATTTGGTCCTAAAAAAACATAGTGGATGGTATGGGAGCTCTTTCAGCTCGGGAGTGGATGGTGAAAGATCTGGCATTTCTTGGGGCGAGAGTGTCCCAGGCGGATCAGAAAACAAGTCAGGAGGAAGAAATTGGCCCTCAGATTGGCCAAGAAGAGGGGCTTCTTGGATAGATGGATCCAAAAAGGAATAGCCCCAGTGAGTAGTATATGGGCTCAAGGTCCCAGTGTGGAGTTGCAAATCCGACCTGATTTGGCGGGAAAGAAAGGGCAATCTAGTCTTCAAGAGTGTGGACTGGCTGTGAGTAGCCAGGATATGACTCAGACCACGAGGTATGGGAAGCAGAGAAAACCTCGTCAGAAGTCTGGTCAGAAGAAGGTATGGGACTAGGGAGGAATGGGGAAGCGTCACAATATGTGTTGGTCAGGCAATCGCCAATGTTTACAGGTAATCCGCAGCAGTCAGAATAGGTCCCAATTAGTCCGATACACGTGCTGACGGCCATGTCCTCATCAGACATGTCATCCTTGATGCAATCGCAATCAAAGTTCTTGGCTGCCTTGAAGATGTTAAGCTTGAGCTTTTTAGATCCAATGGCAATCTCAATACAGCTCGACTCGCAGCCGATATGGGCGCGGGCTGTGGCCAAGAAAGGTCGACCAAGGATGATCGGACAATCAGAAAGTGAGCTAGGAACTTCCATATCTAAAACAAGAAAGTCAATAGGAAAACTGAGACTGTTGACCCTAACCACCACGTCTTCCACCACACCCTTCGGAATTTTGATAGAGCGATCTGCCAACTGTAACATGACAGGGTGGGTTTCAGATTTCCCAAGGAAAATTTTTTGAGCATGATGGTTGGTGTAAGACTGATGGAAGATCCTAGATCAAGCAGGGCACGGTTAAAATTGCAGCCTTGGATGCTACAGGAAATAAGTGGTGTGCCCGGATCTTTCTGCTTCGGTGTTAGATTTGACAGTATAGCACAACTCACATGAGGTGAGAGAACCACTGGATTCTTAGTTTTCTTTGACTGTCGCCTGGGTGTTGTGTAGTCTTTGAAAAATCGGGTGACAGTAGGTATGTGATGATAGCCTCGAGCAGGGGTACCTTGATTTCTACATCCCTGAACAAATTATGCAGGTTATCAAAGGCCTGTGTATCTTTCTTCTTGCCTTTTGGCCCCCTCAGTAGAGCCTCAAGGAATGGGACTGATTCTGGCACCAATTTGGGTGTATCGTCCTCTCGCAAATGCAGTGCGCATCCCGAATGAGAGGGTGATGAAGAAGACGGGCCAGGATCAGGTCGAGGCGGATCGACGGTCTGCTTATCGCTCCTCGTAGTGATAGCATTGGACGATGTGGGTCCAGTGGGATCATACGATGGAGGAGGGTTCGCAATAGGGACACAAGAGTGAGGTGCTGCAGTGGGATTAGCCTAAAATCCCGGTGGAATGCTCGAAGCCTGCAGAATTTGATGAACCTACTCCTGAGAAGGTCGTACCTGTGGTTGGGAACCACGGGGTACGAAATTTTGCAGGTTGGGAATAGGTTAAGTGGGAAGAGTGCCCTGAGATCGAGTCGCCATGCGTAGTTGACTGATCTTAGCATTCTACTGCGCCAATTGGTGCTGAAGAGAAGTCATGTTCTCTTCATGGCGCTTTGACATTTCCGTCATCATTCGCATCAACTTATCAAGAGGACTTGATGCGTGTTCTGTTTGCGGTACGCAAGGACCCGATGGCGGATTCCCCATAGGATTAGACTAGGCGATTGGGATGACGGGTGCGGATGGTTGCATTGGTCCACCTGCGGGGTTTTGGCGCTGCGGGTTGTTGGACCATGCGAAATTCGAATGATTTCGCCACCCTGGGTTATAAGTGGCAGAGAACGGGTTGTTCCCCAGGGCGCAAGCTTCTTCTATGCCAGAAGACGTGTCCGCATGTAAATACGCTTCCGAGCACACGGAGGTTTGGTCCTCTGTGTCAAAATACTAGCTCGCAGAAGCCAGATCCACATGACTTACCAAATCGCTTGGCGCGACACTCAGTAAGGAAGGTCTTACGGGGTTTCTCGGGATAAGCCTGGTGTTGGAAGAAGTGGAATTGTGACGAAGTGGTGAAGAGGGGTGTTTGCCATAGATCGGGCGAGGTTGGCCAGAAGTTCGTCCAGCTTCTTGTGCACGACGGAGACTTCATCTAATTTCTGTGCAATAAGGCTGAGATCAGTGGATGAATGGGAGGGTCCCGTGTCAACTTCGTAGACATTACGGGGCAGGCTGGTACAATTAAAGGCAACAATGGAGGCATTGTTCATTGAGTTTTCACTCATATTTTCAAACAATTCGAATGCTCCATTCTCGTCTTTATTCATAAAATTCCCTCCATAGGAAGCATCTACAATCTGCTTCAAAGTCTCATTTAGCCCATAATAGAAAATCTAGGCTATATGCCACTTAGGCAAACCATGGTGTGGACACTTCCTGAGGAGGTCATTATACCTCTCCCATGCCTCATGAAATTGTTCGCCGTTTAGTTTTGTAAATGAAGTGATAGCACAGCGCAGTGCATTGGTTCGCCCAATTGGGAAGAACTTCTTGAGAAACGTTGTTCGCATCTCTTCCCAAGAGTGGATGGTTCTCCCAAGGGTGCGTAACCACTGTGATGCTTTATCCCACAATGAAAACGGGAACATTTTCATGAGGACTATAGGTAACCCAATATTTCTTGGTTTAACAGTTTCAGTTAATTGGGTTAAGTCTTCCAAGTGGAGAAAAGGATCTTCACTTGCAAGACCGTGGAAGTGAAAATTTATCAGGCCAATTATGTTAGGTTTTAATTCAAAGTCGTCCCCGCCCATGGGGACCCAAATTTATCCTATGGTCTCTGTAGCAGCAGGATTATGATAGGAGCTAAGAGACCTAGGCTCCTCCCATTCGGGAGAGTTCTGCATTTCCTCCAATGTTTCCCTAATGGCTTCGATTTTCTCATTATACATTTCCATTTGGGCTTGGAGGCAGGTTATGGGACCCAAGGCTCCACCACCTGGTGGGTTTTGAGGGCGGTTTCCTCCCTCGGGATTTGGGGGTGGGCGTGCAGCCATGTTTGTGGAGGAGGACGATTCGACTTCTTTTCTAAATTTATCAGACAATTCACACAGTTCAGGGTTTTGTGACCTCCTCCTAAACATGCACTACCGCAGGAAGAATTGGGGGGATACGAAGGGAAAAGAGATGAGAGAAATGATGCCGCAAAGGTACACTTGATGACAAATCAATACAATCAAATTCCTAACCTTTACAGTGTGCCCTTAGACCTAAAGATCTAAGTTACCTACTATCACGAACTATGGAACCGAATGTGAGCACCGCGGAACCACCGGGCCAAATTGAAAGGCTGTTTGCCCCAGTCTTAGACACCCGATAGCACGCGGGAACCCTCACCAGCACGTAGGCGCTACACGCAGGTAGTTAGACCTCCAATCCTTAATAAGGGTCAAGTTGCTACCAGTTTTAGTTAGAGGCTTAGGATCAAGTGCTTCTGGAATGTGAAGGACATTATTTACGGGCAATGCCCAAGTGATTGATTTTGAAGAGTGTGTAAACCAAGCATGCAACGGGGAAATCTCCCCGAATTGAAGTTTTAATTGGTGAATGATTTTTAGAATTCAGCTTTAAGTAGTATGGATTTGAGGATTTTGCTAAATTACCAATTCAACTAATCTTCGGGTTTGGAGAGAATACAAGTTTTCTTCTAAGCCCAACAAACCCTTCTTCAATGTCAGTTGGTTAATGCATGCTAAAATGCAATGGGCTTCCCTAAATGGAGATTTCTATGTGTGGATGCATGAATCAGTTTTAGATTAGTGTGAAAGGGAGCCAAAGCACTTCAATTCAAGTGCTCTCAATCACTAGAATGATTTCCACACACAAGGCTCAACCAAAAGATAAAGGAAATCAAATTGTTGGGGTTGAAGTATTCGGGATCGAATCTTAGGCACGTGAAAGGTCATGGTGGGGTTGGAATCAACTCAATTCCACGTCTCCCCACCAAAAAGGTGATCCCGAATTGCAGATAAATGAGGCAAAGAGGGATGGCAATCAATCTTTTTATTTTTGCCTCAAAGAGTACTTCACATGGCGAAAGATTCAAGAATCAAGATTCTTGGATCTTCGCTATGCGAAGTTTGGAGGAATATCCCGGGGCGGTGGGAGTAAAGGCAAACAATCAAACAAGTGATTTTTAATCCACTTGCACCAAGAGATCCCAAGAAGTTTTTCTAGTTTTTTAGTTTTTTTTTTTTTAAGGTTACAAGTTAACCTAGGTTGCTAAGAAAGAAAGACCTACTTGTTCGGCAATGTGTGCGAAGCTCCAGTGCGGTACTGACGTCTTCACGCTCTCGTTCCCACCTTGGATTTTCCCACGTCTCCGACTTCGTCTGGCTGTCTTCTCCTTGCAACAGGTTCACCTGCACACCAAAAAATAAACACCTGTGAAGAGAAGGGTGTGAGAAGAGAAAAATTAATGGAATGGAGTAAAAACTTGAATGCGCACTTCCCTGGCAACGACGCCATGAAAAGGGCTGTGGTCGGACCCGGATAGGTTGTGTTAATATGGTGATTTTATCATTGAAATGTGTATAGTGGTTAACCTAAATCGAGCCTAACCATCTCCTTACAAAATTTTTTACCTGGCCTATTTGATTTTATATTGGCCACTTTTAGGCCCAGGGTCGAACTCAGGGAAGTGGGATTAGAAGAAGTTTCTACGCCTTTCATACAACAAATCTCTTCCTTTCATTTATTATGTTTTTGGTGCTTTTCTATTTAAGATTTTTTTCTGATAATTTTTGTCCTTGAGGTACACCCTCAAAATCAGGTTCTTGGCTTTGAGCCAAATTAGGGTTCCAAAACTTGTCTTGCTATTCGCAAGACTGAGTACCTGCAAGTCAAAGATTATCTTTTCTCTTTTGTGTATTTTTTTAATCTTTTTAATGGCAGGAAAGAGAAACAAAAATAAAGTAAATATAGTATATATAAATGTATATATTATATATGTCTAAAGGGGTGGGGGTGGAGGCGGAGATGGCGTGTAGTACGGTGTCGAGTTGGTCGTCATCTAGAAAGACGCAACCAACAGGACGAGGTGCCGCGTGGAGTGTAGGATGGATGGTGGAAAAGGTGTGTGAAACACGCTTTCTATACGCGTGTATCGGGGAATATCAGCAACTGGTGTAGATATTCCCACGATACAACGTATGGTAGGTGATATGAAAATATATATATGTATATATGTAAATATATATATGGTTATAGATATATAGGTATATATGTAGTTATATGTATATATATATATGTATATATATATATGTATATGTATATAGATATGTAAATATATGTATATATATATAACTATATATATATATATATATATATATATATATATATATATATGTATGTATATATATGTATAGTAATATATGTATATAGATATATGTAGATAGATATGTGTATATATATATATGTATATATCTATATATATGTATCTATACTTATACTTAGTTATATAGGTAATAATATATATATATATATATATATATATATTTTTTTTTTTTTTACGTATATAAATATTTGTATATATGTAAATATATATGTGTATGTATATATAAGTATATAGATATATATATATATATGTATGTATGTATACTAATACTCAGTTATAAAAGTACTACTATATGTATAGATATAAGTATATATAGATATATATATGTATATAAATATATATATGTATGTATATATATATATATAAGTATATATTAGTGTATAAGTGAATGTGTCTGTGTGTACGAGAGTGTGTGTGTGTGTATGTCTGCAGGAGTGAGAGAGTGCTGTGAGAGAGAGAGAGAGATCGCTTCTACTGGAGTGAAGGAGCGGGCGTTAAGTCGTCTGCAGCAGCGGGGCGACGTCTGATGGCGCACGCACACGCACGGGTGTGTAGGAGCGTGAGGACGTGCGCACTGGAGGGAGTGAGCGCGAGGGAGAGAGGCCGCAGCGCACTGCGCTACACGGTGAGGCGAGCGGGCATACGTGGGCGAAGGGAGTGGGCGCACGCAGACGGTGAAGCGAGCGGGCGTACGCGAGCAAACGTAGACGCGCGGGCAGGAGCTGGAGCGGGCGTGGGGCGGGACACGAGCGCGGGCTGGGACCGATTGTGGCGCATCGGGTGACCGGTTAAGTGAGAAACTTACCGGTCACCGCACTGTAGCTACAGTGTTCCGCTGACTAGCGTGAACAGTGGCTACAGTGCATGGTCAAGCCGTGCAACTGCCTGTGCCCAGTGCTGTGAGTGCGAGAGCTGCTGCGCGAGCTGGCGTGAGCGAGGACGGTCTGTGTCGACTGGGCTGCGGGCGGAAAGACGAGTCCGGGCGCGAAGAAGCTGGAGGCAAGGGCGGCCTGCAGGTGCACGCTGGAGGGCTGTGCTACTACTGCTGCCGCGGAGCTTTAGACCTTGAAGCCTGTGGCAATGGTGGAAGTGCTGGAACGGGGAAACAGAGAAAGAAGACCACCACGCCCACCGGCTCTTTGATGAGTTGGGCGGTGGTGGGACTCACAGTGGTGGTTGTGCACCACTGTGAGCTACTCCTGCCCGCAGAGTGGCTCCTCAGAAGGAGAGGCTGTGTATGGAGGGAGAGTGGAGGAGACGGCCTGGAAGGAGGAAGCTGCTGTGTGTTTTTTTTCGTGGACCAGGCTCCCCTTTGCAAAGAAGCCAGTCGTGCCTTTTTAAAGAGGAAGAAGGCATGCACAGCCATGCCCTGGCTGTGCATGGCTGTGCATGCTATGCATGCCTGGCAGGGCAAGCTGCTGTGTAGAGAATGGCGTAAGGAAGAAGAGGCCATGTCTTGCAGCCGCGGGAAGAATTCAATGTCAAATAGAAATAAAAAATAAAGATGGATATTTTGCAAGGCAGCACTTGAGGAATTTGTTAATTGCAAGGCCATTTTATTCACTCTCCTCCCCTCTCAAATAAATGCATGCATGCGTGTATTTTTACAAATGCGACTATGGATACCTAATACGCACTGGTAATGCTAGGAAATAGCACAAGATAGCACAATTGTTGGTGTATTTTTGTTGTGCAATCAATGACGGAAGAAGGAAGATGAGATAAATGGTCAGCTACCACGTTCTGTTTTCCCGCTTTATCGTGAATCTCGAGATCGAATTCATACAACAGCAAGATTCAGCAGATTAATCGAGGTTTCACGTCCTTCTTCGCAAGGAGGTGCCTCACTGTAGTGTGATCTAAGTATATGATAACACAGGAACCTAAAAGATATGATCTTAATTTTTCCAGGGCAAATACTACGACTAGCAGCTCTTTCTCAATAACTGTATAGTTACGCTAAGCCTCGTCAATTGTCTTGCTAGCGTAGTAGATGACCACAGGCTTCCCGTTTATTTTCTGCCCAAGTACTGCACCTACAGCATAATTAGATGCATCGCACATGATCTCAAAGGGTTGAGACCAATCAGGGGATTGCAGGATAGGTGCTTGGGTAACTCGATAACGTAGGATCTCAAACGCCTGAGCGCACTCCTTGGAGATTTCAAAAGGGACATCCTTAGATAGAAGATTAGTCAGGGGGCATGCAATTTTCGAGAAATCGGGAATGAATTGATGGTAAAAACTGACGTGCCCAAAAAAGGATCGGATGTCTCTAACTGATCTAGGCATAGGGAGTTTGGAAATCAGATTCACCTTGGCTCGATCAACCTGGATGCCTTTTTCAGAGATGAGATGTCCCAGGATAATTCCCTTAGGCACCTGATGTAAACATGTTTAGACTACATAAGATGTCTATTTATGGATATTCTTAAGCATAAAATTGCATTGCATACTATAAATATTGCATAGCATGCATCATCTTTCATTTAGATTAGTTTGAATAAAATGGAGGTTAATTGTCTCCTTTTATGTTTAGGGATAGGGAAAAATTTTTATCGGGGCCTCGGATCAAAGATCCAACCGTACAGATTTGATCAGAGCGACGATTGGACTTCAACGACTCCAAGATCGCCTTAATCAGACATCTGTAGCATTGGATAGAGACTGGGGAACCCTAGAAGATCAAGGGCCAAGATGGTGTGAATTTTCACTTCAAACAACAAATCCGACCGCACGGATGGATTCGGATCGACGATCGCAGCCTAACAGTGCGAAAATCAACCTAATCCGACACCCGTGGCACCATCTACATCATCCAGAATATGGACGGCCAAGATGGTGCTACATGGCGTCATCTTGGCCGCCCAACCAACCGCCCTCGACTGCTGAAGCTTCTAGCGCCCACGCATCTCCGCCATTGGATCAAGATCCAATGGCTGAGAGAGGAGCTCAAGCGACGCTTGAAAACTCTCAAGGATTGCTGGAAGGAGCTGTCTCAACCGTTGGATCTCAATCCAACGGTCCTGATCGTGCCCTCAGAGATCTGCCCTCCTGCCCATCCACGCACGTAGCGCAGTGGATAGAGCGCTCACTCCTGATCGGGCGTACGTTCGAGTCGCATGGAGCTGGCACTGAGGCGCGGAGGTGCGGGCGTGATTGACCGCCCGATGGTGATCTAGCGGCCATGAGCGCTCAATCCAGATCACGCGCCCACGCACGCCCACACATAACGCGAGATCCTCATCGCAGCGAGGAGCACTCTCAGCCATTGGATCTCACGATCAAACGGCCGAGATTTAGAGAATGTGGAAAAGCGTTGAGCGAGAAGAGGTGAGCGGGCGCGTGGGCGCTGCCCACTACGCCCACGTTCGGACCTTTAGCGATGGATTTATCCATCACTAAAGGTCCTGAATTAATGATTTTCAACTTGTAATGACCAAATTTCCCTCACTCCTTGCAACTTTAAAAGGAGACCCCCTCCATACGAAATTTTCATCCCTTCCAGGATGCTTCTCAAGAGATAAAGTCTAATTTTCATCCCCTTTTCGGAAGCGGATCCTGCGACAATGACGACGTGCTGCCCCATTCCTGTTCTTCCCGCTTCGTCCTCCTTCGTCCCGCTCCATTCCTCGTCTTCCAGGCGTCGTCCCATCCGGCTCGTCCTCCAAGCGACCATCGAGGAGGATAATCTCTCTCCATTCTTTTTAATGCTTTCTAGAGTAGAATTTTCCTGCTTTCTAGTGTAGCTAATTTCCTACTTTTTATTATAATTCTTCTTTGGTTTCATTGTATAAACATTTTGAAATATTGAGTGCATATTTTCTCTCTCTCTAATTTATTTTGATTGCTAATATTGCTTCATTGCAATTACGCTTCTTCGTTTTTCAACAAAAACTCTAAAAAAATATAATTGCGAATATAGATCAGCGTAGCCTCCTTGAGTTCGACCCGAAATTTCTATTCCGGTACAAATTTTATTTGTTGAACACGAGTTTTTTGCTTTAAAACTACAACGATAGGTTTTCAAAACCAAATACGTTAGCGTAGCAACTCGGAGCTTCAACATTTTGGCACCGTTGTCGGAGAGGCAACGCTCTTTGATTTTTTTCGCGTTTTCCAACTTACGAATCATTTACCTCACTTCTCTCCTTTCTTATTGTGATTGCAGGTACTCTTTCGAGATGAGCAAAAGCGGTAAATTGGAGCAAAATGCTATTGAAGGTTCTGTAAGTTATCCCCTACCTCCCACCCATTAGTTTTCATTCCACCACGTAATAACACAAACATCAATCAACCTAGGTGTTCTTATAAACTCTAAGGTTAGTTTTGTTTATTTGTTTGACACCAACACCCACCTCAATCTCCACATTTAAAAAGAAAAAAAAAATCTCACAGAGGTACACAAACTCATCTAATTTTCAAACTCAACCGGTAAACCGATCTTTGGAACCGATACGCACATCCAAACACATAATTGAGTAGAAATTAGATTAGGTAGTCACTTGTGTGCCTAATTAAGTGGTGCAATAGGCCGATTGTTTGAGTTGATTGGGTTGCACCACTTCAATTAAAATCAACTCATCAAGTAGCACCACATAGGTTCAACTCTTAGAGATTTACCAGGATCTCCATTTTCTTTTAAGTTTCAAAGGAAAACATCCTCACCTGTGCTTGAAAACCTAGTGTGCCAACAAAACTTGTTTGAAAATACCTAAAGTTGAATCCTAAAAGCTACTAAGCAAGATTTGAACCCTAAAATTCACCACATCAAAAGTAATCTTGCTTGAAAATCACTGGTTGTGCACGCACGCACACATCAATCAATCATTAAGGGCACAATCCAGATAAAGGGCCCATCACATTCTAAAGCACATTCAAACCTAGCCCTAAATAAATAGAGTAGACGTTGGCCTTAAGGATTCGACTCGCTCTTCAGAGCCCAGAACGAGATTATTTTCGATTAGACTGTTTCTACTATTCAAGTTGATGTCTAGATAGGGGAGTAGAATCAAATGATCGCGGCTGGGGGGTACACTAGGAACCGGAGGTGCAAGTCGAAGGAAGAACCTTCTCCCCAGTCCCTCCTAATTGGTTAGATTGAACAGACAGAAGTAGATCAAATCATTTCTTTATCTTAAGACGAGTTTTGAGAGTCTGTAGGTCTTTAGGCTAGCCCACTTAAGGACTGGTTTGATTGCTTGTATTGTAGGGTGCCTTTCTTCCTCCCGTCTATCATGAATCCTTCCACATTTTATATGCATTCCCGCTCTTTCCCTCCTATTATGAGTTATCATCAACATGACGATTATCCCGACTCATATTGTAATCAACCATCAGTTAGTTGGGATAACTCGATTGGGGATACAGTTTCGGACCTCTGTGTTTAGGGTCTAACCCTGAACACTATGATTGTGATTTCTATCCTTCTCAGAGCCACATCGATTATAGATCACCACCCTTTCATGGATAGTCTAATACGATCTACAATCAAGGAGGATACACCGATTCTTACCCATCCTCTGATTACATTGCCTTTAGGTCATCACCACCTCTTGAACAATTTGAAATGACCTATTATCAGGAAAAGTATAACGAATCTCAATTCGTTAGCTCCTCTGCACTGACCCCAAACACACTCAAGGTAACGAGGTTCAAGATAAGGTTCTGGCTAACTTGAGGAATATCATACAATCTTTAAAAGTTCAGCCAATACCTTGGATTGAAAGATTGGAGCCCCTGATTGAAATGATTGATGATTTGAACAAGTATTTGTTGGATTGGCTCCAGGATGTTAAGGATAAGAACCCGGGTGAGTTTCTACTTGGGAAGTTAGCGAAATTGAGGATGAGATTTGTGGTTGCTTTAGTTCAATTGTGGGATGATTCCCAAGATGAACTCCCTTCAAAAGAGCCAATGTCAGAACCCGTTCAGGCACCTATTGGGGGGGACACGTGTTACGAGGCTGACTAGATTGAATTAGAGCAACCAATTAAGGATGATCTAATTTCTTCACCTAAGATCCCTGAGCCAGGGTATGAGGAAACGTATGTCTCCATGGATCAGAAAGTGACAGATGATTTTGGGACATACATTAATACGAATCTTGATTTCTTTGATTCTGAAGGTGAAGATTCAATTTGAGAAGTCTCACGCGAGTTTACAGAATACGATTTCTGTGAGACGATTGGGCTTGAGGAATCTAATAGATCATTTGATAGCCCAATAACTAAGGAAACTGATCTTATTGGGACTCACATTACGGATCTAGAATCGCATTTTCGGGAGGATTCAATCCAATGCCCTGATTGTCAGTTACACCCCATTGAGCTTATCGATGATTTTGCTTTTGTGATAACTAGACCCAAGTCAATTCTGATTCAGCCACATCTTTTAGACTTGGAAATTTTAGACAGGGTGATTAATATGCAAGAGGTCCCGAAACTTAACATTCTGAATGAGAATAGAAGATGGGAAGTTCTAATTTGGGAAGCAAACTTTGGAGGAAAAAGAAGACTAAGTCTAAGGGTTCCATTTCATCTGAAACCATCAAACCAAAACCCTTATGACATTTGTTCTGAGGATGTTCAACCTAAGCAAACATTCATTGATTATCCTTTCGATATCGAATTCTTTGTAACCTGACTTTTTGGTCTTGGGTTGCATCCTCATAAATCGCAGGCCTGACCTCGCTTGCATTTGGGTTTTGGTAATTTTTATCCAGAACCTTAGATATTCTTGATTATGGGGTATGGGTCTGCACCACAATCTGGTCCACATCTGTGGACATCTGCTGGCAGGTCAGAGGTTTCTTCTCTTTATTCTGATTCTGATCTGCACCTGTGAATTCTTTATTTCTCTTCTTTGTATAGTGTGCCTAGCTGAAGTTACTAAATTCAGCACATATACAGTTTTTATTTATCTCGGAGCGGACCCGACATTCACGCAATTCAGGTGCTTTCTACTCTATTCCACTCTATTTTATGTCTTTTTAATACAATGAGGACATTGCATTAGATAGGCATAGGGGGGTGGATATTTATCTCTGAATTTATTTGTCAGCTCCGTAGATTTGTTTTATTTTCTTTTATTTATATTAAAAAAAATTAGAATTAGGAAAGAGAACTTGGGTTTAAGAAAATTTTCAATCTTAGAAAATATTACATTAGGATCTGAACACAAAGACCCTTCAGGTCATTAAACTTAATCAGCCTGTGTATCCACTAAAATGTGGATTTGCTATTTGGCGAAACGGTGGCAGCAACTAGCTTTTCTTAAGTCGTTGTAGTACAGATAGTTATTGCCATCATTTGCTAATATATAATTTTTTTACTCGGAAAATAAAGAGTTCCCGAGGTCGAACTCAGGGAGCAAGTTGTATTCTAGAGATATACATGTTCTATTACAAAAATAAAGAGAGAGAGATGAAGGTTTGACTTCTTCTTCTTTTCTTCTTTGTCTTCTCTTTAGCTTTTGTTCTTCCTATTTTTTTCTTGCTTCAGATCTCCCTTCCGTGCTCTTCTTCTTTTTTTTTCTTGCTTCTCTTCTTCTTCTGCTTGGCTGCTCCGTCTCTCTTCTTTTCTTCTTTCTTCTTTGTCTTCACCTGTCTTCAGGACGTCGTCTGATTGTCCAATCAGACGACTTAACTCGCGGATGCTACTGTGTTGCTTCAGTTCTTCTTCCTCAGTCCTCTGCTTCGGGCAGCCCTGGCTGCTCTTCTTCCTTCAGTCTTCTTCTCCTCTGTTCAGCGGGCGTCTTTCTTCTTCTTCTCTGCCTGCACACTTGCACAGCTTGATCAGAGGGGCAAAACCTAATTCTACCCTCTCCCCCGCATTTCTCTCTCACAGAAGCCGCTCTTAGGAAAGCTCTCCCAGAGCTGCCGGGTATTCGGGTACGGGTCGTGCCCGGGTCCAGGCCCACCGGCGTGCGTGGTGGGCGAGGAGTGCAGGTCGGGCTTAGTCGGGTCGGGCCAGGTCCGCGGGGCGTGGTCGCGGACGAGGCCGGGTCGAGCGGGTAAGTGAGAGGGACCTCACCCCATGCTCAGGAGGCAACGAACCTAAGGCACCTTTTGCCTTTATGCGGGCGCGCTCCTCTGAAAATTTCCGAGGTGGGACTAAATGTCCCACCCCAATTGGACGCCCGCAGCTGAAGACGCTGCAGGAGTTCGCGGTTGCACGCGAGGCCTTTGCCCCTGCTGCAAGCCTGGGACGCTTTGCGGAGATGCCCCGCGCAGCCTGGGAGTCGAACCTGGGCAAATCACACCTGGAGCTGCAGGTTGAAGGTGCTCCTTCCACGCAGCAATGGCGACGGTGGTCGAGATACCTGTCCACAGAGGAACGGCCTCTCGGCCTAATCAGATATGCGGAGAACCTTCGTCGTGGCACGGCGAAGGTGGTGGGGGGTCTGGTAGGCGGCGGGGCGGAGCGTGAGGGTCGCCCTAGGTCAAACTGCGGGCGGAGAAGTGGGTTTGTTCGGGGGGTCTGCAGAGGGCGAGTGGCGGGAAGTGGAAGGGCGGAGGTTGATCAGGGTGAGGAGGTGGAGGTTCTGTGAGGGTCGGCGAGGCGTATGGGGCTGTGGAGCGACGGGGGCGTCTCGCCGGAGTTTGGCCGGAGACGAAGGGGGTGACGGTGGACAGGAGCGGTCGAGGGTTTAATCAAATAAAAGACAGTGAGGAAAAGAAAGAGGGGGAGATGGGGAGAAGTTCTGACCTAGCTACGAAGACGAAAGGGGCTGGAGCAAGGCGGCAGTCGTATCGACTGTCGCCGGAGAAGAAGATGCCCAGGGGAAGGGGCGGCGGCGAGGAGAGGGCCGGAGAGGCGCCAGCTGGGTGCGGCGTGGCGCGGGAAGAGCGAGGGAGGGCAACCCTGCAGCTGGTAGTGCGGCAGAGCGACAAGGAGGAAGAGGAGAGGCCGCCGGAGCTGGAGGGCTTCCTGTCGGAGTGGGAAGAGAGGAAGTGGGGGTCTTTCTCCGTCAGGACCGAGTTGCTGAGAACGGCGAAGCGACGGGGGTATTTATAGGGGCGGAATCAGAGAGGAGGGCGGAGGGAGATGACGTGTCTCCCTCGCCGGAGGACGCTGGAGATGGAGACCCATACCGTCCGTGCGTTCGCACGGCCGGTATGGTGGGTTGCAGCGACCAGGGGGTGTTCCTGCGACGGCTGACGACGCAGGGCACCCCCGGTTGTCTTGCAAGACCCTCCCCCTTACCCTACGCGGCGCCATGCTCCGCGCAAGGTCGCCGGAGCATGGTGCTGGTCAGGTTTTGGCAGGAGGGACCTGGATGCAAAGAACGAAGGAGAGTTAGGGGTAGAAATGTGAGGGTTCAAAAGTTGAGGGCCAAAAAGTAAATAAATGAGGACCAAAGTGTAAAGTTGGTCAAGAAGGTTTCCTCTTAGGCTCAAGTTTTTATACATGACTAATTGGGACCTAAGGATTATGATGGTGAATTTTATTTCCAGATTAAACCTTGTTTGACTGGTCAATTTACGTAAAAACCCAAATTAAGTTGTTAATTGGGCATGGTTCTCAATATAGGTCAAAATGGGTTCCTAAGGCCAAATTGAAGGTTCTAAACCCTAGAGATTCTTTTTATATGAATTTTAGAGGGTTTATTCTATTTTTACTTTTCCTCGAACCTCGCGAATTGAAGTGGGTTTGTTTTAAGGTTACAGGTTATCATTTAGTTCCTTGGAATTGCTGTAGCCCTTATCAGATCATCTCATCCCACTTTTATTCTTATTAGGTTGCTTTGACCTATGTTTGGATCCTGAGTTACCCTGTTTTTAGATTGGATTGGTGAAATTACATTTTTACCCCTTAGTTTCTATTTTCTTTGCTAACTCAGAATCCCTCTGAGTTAAGCCTTTCCTTAAGTTATGTAGGAGCTTTTATCCTTTGTATTAGGTCAAAATGAGCTAGTTATGGCTCATGATGAGGTTCTCATCACTATTCAAGTCCTCGCCAACCTGAATTCTATTTTAATTCAAGTAAATAAGTTTGGGTGATAAGTACACGACTTATCAACCCACCCTCTGATTTGAGGGAACTTTAAGCCTAAAGCATCTACACACTATCTTGTCACTGACTCGTTAATCGGCAGTTCTAACGGAAATTGGGTAGCTAATGAACCTTCTAGGGTGATATGGCTGGCAAGTTATCGTGGGTAACAGTCCATAGGTAGGTTGTCCAGAGCCCAGTCACTGGACCATTCTCTTCTTGCTGCCTTTAGGTAAATCTTAGACTAGGGAAGCCACCTACTTAAAAAAAAAAAAGAAAAAAAGAAAGTCAAAAAGAAAAGAAAAAGAAAAGAAGAAAAGAAAAGAAAAAAAAGAAATAAGCCACACTTTGCCGCACGAGTATGGCTGGCAAGTTATCGGTGGTAACAGCTCATCAACCGGTTATCCAGAACCCAGCTCAATAAATGCACTAAAAATTCCCAAAACACTTTGGAAGAAGAGAAGTAAAATAAATCGGGAAGATATACACTGGATTCACCATTGTGTTGACCCCATAAAAATAAAAGTAGGGAGAAAGCTATCGGTTGTAAAGATACACCTTTAGGCAGAATTCTCTTTTTAAGGTCACCTAGAGGCGTAGAAATCCGAAGTCCATTTTAACTGCCGATCAACGAGTCTATCACATTCACAATAAAGATGCTTAGAACTTAGGGTTCTCATCAAACCCTGGGTGAGTTGAATGGCCGTAGAAAGCCACTCTTAAACCCTAAAACTCGAAAATCCAAAAAAAATAGAAAAGAAGGAAAAGTGAAAAAGAAATTTTTCTTTGAATAAGGCGAGGGCTTGAGGCGGTTTGCATTTTGGCAAATACTCGGGCACTGTTGTATCCTGGAAAGTTCAGATCCTAAGTGGACATTTTCTTAATGATTGAAAATAACTCATGTCCAAATATTCCAACCTAATTCTTTTATAAATAACATATAGTTTTGCTAGGGCATAGAAAAAGATAGGAATGGAGGTGTGATGTAAATATGTTTACACTACGTAAGATGTCTATTTATGCACGTTCTTAAGCATAGAATTGCATTGCATACTATAAATATTGCATAGCATGCATCATCTTGCATTTAGATTAGTTTGAATAAAATGGAGGTTAATTGTCTCCTTTTATGCTCAAGGACAGGGCAAAATTTTTATCGGGGCCTCAGATCGAAGATCCAACCATACAGATTTGATCAGGGCGATGATTGGAGTTCAACGACTCCAAGATCTCCCTAATTAGACATCTGTAGCATCAGATAGAGACTAGGGAACCCTAGAAGATCAAGGGTTAAGATGGTGTGAATCCACACTTCAAACAACAAATCTGACCGCACGAATGGATTCGGATCGACGATTGTAGCCTAACGGCGTAAAAATCGACTTAATCTGACACCCGTGGCACCATCTACATCATCCAGAAGATGGATGACCAAGATGGCACCACGTGGCACCATCTCGGCCGCCCAACCAGCCACCCTCAACCGCTGAAGCTTCTAGCGCCCATGCATCTCTGCCGTTGGATCAAGATCCAATGGCTAAGAGAGGAGCTCAATTGGCGCTTGAAGACTCTAAAGGATTGCTGGAAGGAGCTGTCTCGACCGTTGGATCTCAATCCAACGGTCCTGATCGCACGCTCAGAGATCGGCCCGCCCGCCCATCCACGCGCGTAGCGTAGTGGATAGAGCGCTTGCTCACGATCGGGCACACGTTCGAGTCGAATGGAGCAGGCGCTGAGGCACGGAGGTGCGGGCGCGATTAACTGCCCGATGGTGATCTAGTGGCCGTGAGCGCTCAATCCAGATCACGCACCCACGCACGCCCGCGCGTAATGCAAGATCGCACGCGGCGAGCATGCGATGAGGAGGCGCGGCGAGGAGCGCTCTCAGCAGTTCGATCTCACGATCGAACAACCGAGATTTAGAGAACATGGAAAGGCGTTGAGCATGGGGAGGTGAGCGGGGGCGCGCGCTACCCACTACGCCTACGTTCAGACCTTTAGCGATGGATTTATCCGTCACTAAAGGTCCTAAATTAATGATCTTCAACTTGTAATGACCAAATTGCCTTCACTCCTTGCGACTATAAAAGGAGACCCCCTCCATACGAAATTTTCATCCCTTTTTTCTCTTCTCTCCCTCTCCAAAGCTCAAGAGAAGCTTGTCCCACACCCAGGATGCTTCTCAAGAGATAAAGTCCAATTTTCGTCCCCCTTTCGGAAGTGGATCCCGCGACGACAATGACGTGCTGCCCCATTCCCGTCTTCCCACTTCGTCCTCCTTCGTCTTGCTCCATCTCCGTCTTCCAGGCGTTGTCCCGTCCAGCTCATCCTCCAAGCGACTGTAGAGGAGGATAATTCTCTCTCCATTATTTTTAATGCTTTTTAGAGTAGAATTTTCCTACTTTCTAGTGTAGCTGATTTCCCGCTTTCTATTATAATTCTTCTTTGGTTTCATTGTATAAACATTTTGAAATATTGAGTGCATGTTTTCTCTCTCTCTCTCTCTCATTTATTTTGATTGTTAATATTGCTTCATTTCAATTACGTCTCTTTGCTTTTCAACAAAAACTCTAAAAAAATATAATTGCGAATATAGCTCGACGTAGCCTCCCTAAGTTCGACCTGGGATTTCTATTCCGGTACAAATTTTATT
This sequence comes from Thalassia testudinum, assembly GCA_037157565.1. Classification (NCBI taxonomy): domain Eukaryota; kingdom Viridiplantae; phylum Streptophyta; class Magnoliopsida; order Alismatales; family Hydrocharitaceae; genus Thalassia; species Thalassia testudinum. The sequence goes on from JAZHRO010000080.1 coordinate 6,829,666, forward strand.
GGTTGAACACGAGTTCTTCGCTTTCAAACTACAACGATAGGTTTTCAAAGCCAAATATGTTAGCATAGCAACTCGTAACTTCAACAGCACCATGAGGTGGCTCTTTTCCCAAGAAAGAACTAGGTTCACATCGATGCATCGCCTAAGGATTTGGACCAAGTGCAGGAGGCAATCATCAAGTGATTCACCAAAAACCAAGAAGTCATCCATGAAGACTTCATGGTATTCACCTACCATATCTGAGAATATAGAAAGCATGCATTGCTGGAAAGTGACGGGTGCATTGCATAGATTGAACGGCATCCTTCGGAATGCGTATGTTTTAAAGGGGCAGGTGAAGGTGGTCTTCTCTTGGTCCTCGGGATGGGTTGCAACCTAATTGTAACTGGAGTACCCGTCCAAAAAGCAGAAAAATCGATTTCTCGCTAGTTTCTCGAGAGTCTGATTAATGAATGGTAGTGGGAAATGATCCTTCTTGGTGGAGGAATTGAGTGTTTTGTAATCAATGCAAACTCTCCATGAGTTTGCTATACGGGTCAGAATGGTTTCTTCGGTTTTAGTCGTGATAACGATGAGCCCTGCCTTCTTAGGCACAACTTGGATTGGGCTCACCCACCGACTGTCGGAGATCGGGTAGATGATCCCTACATCTAACCACATGATGATCTCCTTTTTCACGACATCTTGCAGATTTGGATTTAGGTGTCTCTGCATTTCACGAGATGGCCATGAGCCCTCTTCAGTGTAGATGTGATGTGTGCAGTATGAAGGGCTGATACCAGTCAGATCATCGAGAGTCCATCCAATGGCTCTCCGATGCTGTTGGAGAATAGAAATCAGGCGTGTTTCCTGATCAGGTATGAGTCAGGAGTTGAAAATCACAGAAAACGTCTGATTGGAACCCAAAAAGTCTTATTTGAGATGGTCGGGAAGAGGCTTTAATTCCATTAATGGGTTGTTAATAACAGCGAGTGGTTCAGGGTGGGTGTCGGGAGTAAAGGAAGGAGCTATGGATGTGTCTAGGGTAAGTTCGGACTCCTCTAATTGTGAGTTTTGATCCTCTTGTGGTTGATCAAAAATAGTTGGGTTTTCCTCGATAAAGTTGTCAACCACAGCTTCGATATCGCAAATCTATTTTATGACTCCGCAATTAATTCCTTGTTGGGCCTTAAAGATGTTGATCTTTAGTGTCTTGCTCCCAAATTTTAATTCAATGTGGCCCTCCTTACAATTGATATTGACCCTAGCAGTGGCTAGAAAAGGTCTCCCTAGTATGATTGGTATATTCTTCACATTCTCAGGAGCATCCATTTCTAAGACAACAAAATCCATTGGAAAATAGAAATCATGTACCTTAACTATGACATCCTCAAGAATTCCTTTTGGTGACTTAATAGATCGGTCGTCTAGCTACAAAGTCATTTCTGTCGGTTTAAGCTCGGATTCCTCGAATTAGTCTAGTAGGGATGTAGGTATCTAATTTCTGGAGGCTTCTAAGTCCAATAAAGCTCGGTCAAATTGTATATCACCGATTGCATAGGAGATTAGAGGGGTGCCTGGGTCTTTTGCCTTAGGCGGGAGTTTGCTCAAAATGACGGAGCTAGCTTGCTCTGACAGTACGATCAGATTCCTGCCTTTGGTTCGCGGCTTAAGCTTAGGTGTACACACGTCTTTCAGAAATCGTGCGTAAGCCGGTACGTGGCGTATCGCATCCATCAAGGGGATGTTTATATGGACCTACTCAAAGAGCTTAACCAAGTCCTTCTTAGGTGCCACGGGTTTGGTTATCCTTTTTCCTTTGGTCAAGGCCTTGGGAAATGGAACCTTAGATGGTTCCTCTAGAATTGGCTTAGGTTCTTGATCAGGGACGAGTGTGTCCTGGATGACCAATCTAGAGTTAGGGTTTGTATTACCAGGCTAGGAGTGGCTTGGATAAGGTGGGTCCTATGTTGTTTTGTCACTACGGGTAGTAACAGAATTCAATCCTGCCTGGTTCTAGTTTGGTGTGGGTAAAAGAGGTGCTTGCTGCTGGTAACCCACATATGATGTCAAAGCCTCCATCCTGATAAATAAAGTAAGCTTGGCCCTGATTTGGGTTCATAACGCGCCTTTGGTTCGGTACATTATTTGGATTAGGCAGAGGTTGTGAAGGAAGTGCACCAGGTTGGCGGGGATTTGCCATCTCGACAAGTTGATTGCAAACCTCTGTGATCTCGTCTTTGTGCTGTTTTTGCATAGCTGCATTCATCTTGTGAATGTCAGCTAGAGTCTGAAGGATAAGAGTCATTTGATCTGCATGAGTTGGCCCAGATTGATAAGTTGGGTTAAGTCGAGGCTGAGGCGGCTGATACAGACGAGGAGCTTGTGGTCGGGGCTGATATTGAGGTCTCTGATTTTGACTATTTTCTCACCACGTGAAATTAGGATGATTACACCACCCAGGGTTGTAGGTGTTGGAGAATAGATCATTCTGAATGGTGTTGAAGTCCTCGTAGGTCTGAGGCACCTCGAAAAAATTAGAATACGAGGGTTCAGAGTTCCCCCAACTAGAGTAGGTGGGTCCGGAGTTTCCTCCGAAGCCAGAATCAGAAGAGGGTGGATACAGGTCCATCCCCTGAGAAGATTGATCATAGATGTTGTGCATAGCCTCCCTGCCAGAGGGTGGTTGCACGAACGAGTTTTGCGCAGAGGTGGCTTGCTGCAAGTGTCAAGTTAGCTCATCCACCTTCTTCTCAATAATAGAGACCTTGTCTAGATAACTGGCCATTAGTTCCAAGTCGACGGAAGAGGACATGCCCTGCGTCTCATGTGCTCCCTTTGGATTCGTCAATGCACGGGCATTTGCCAGTCGAACATGCCCATGGATTCATTATTGATGGAGTTCCCACACATATTCTCAAGAATCTCCCACACGGTGTCTTCGTGTTGACCCATGATGTTTCCTCCGTAGGTCGCATTGTCGAATAATAGAATATCCTCACGGAGTCCCTGGTAAAAAGACTGGACTTGTTCCCATTTAGGAACTCCGTAGTGCGGGCACTTTCGCATGAGATCCAAAAAATGATCTCATGCCATGTGAAGCGATTCTCCTACTTGCTGCGTGAAATGCGTGATCTGATGCCATGAAGCATTTGTCCGACCAACAGGGAAGAACTTTCTTAAAAGCTAATATTGAAGTTCCGCCCAAGTGTTGATTGGGCACGTTTGGGTTTGGCACCAGTGAGCAGCTTTATCCATGAGAGAGGAGAACATTTTCATGAGTAGGACATCCCAATTTTGAACTTCTGACCCGAAGGTCTGGGCCAGATGCTTGAGTTGCTTGATATGCTGAAAAGGATCTTCAAAATTACGCCTATAGAATTTGGGAATGGCATGAATCATGTTGGGCTTGAGTTCAGTGTCAGGACCTCCAGCAGGGAATTGTACTCGAGGTTAGATTGCCACTACAGTGGGATTATAGTGATCTCCCATCATGGGACGCTGCGGTGAGTTCACAAAGGCTTGGAATAGATCATTGAGGGGTTGAAGCTAATTTTCAATATTATTTTCTTTTACTGGCTGTGCCATGATGATGGATGAAGGAGAATTAGGTTCAGATGAATCAGAAGAGATATCAATTGAATTGGGTTGTTGCACAAACAAGGAGGTCAAGGCTTGGCCTCGACAAGAGTGAGTAGCTAATGGAGGCCTCAAGGATGGTCTTAGAGACCTCCTCTCGAACATGCACCAATAGAGTAGATGAGAGGTAGAATGTGATGGACCCAATAAAGACACCCAAAAAATTTTGGATGACTATAGAGGCTCGGGGCGGATGATACCTTTTAGTCAGAAAGCCGTCCATCTGAGAATTACCTGGGTAGCCAGAGAGGGAGAGTCCTGCAAAGACCCCTACATGGTAGAGTGCCCCCATGAGTTACAGGGTTTCCCCCACCCGACCTCTCTTGCCACTGATGATCCAGGTAAACCAGAATGGGGACTTGACCTCTTAAGTCTACCAGTTGTAATTAAGAGTAAGGGTGCTTATAATTTCACTTGAACTTTTAAGATATTTTTGTGAAAAGTGACCTAATTTGAATATTGGTTAACCCAACAAGGTAGGTCAACTTCACCTGTATTGTCCTTTTAAGAAATTTAGGTCCCTTTTTTAGTGTTCAAATGAATTTAAGGGCCTGATTTTAGGGTTTTTCTTGAATAAATAAATTCAATCAAGGCTTAGGCACACATTATTTGGAAAGATCAATTCTTGATTAAGCAAGTGTGTCTCTAAAACCCTAAACTGGAATCCTTAATTGGCTCAGGGCTCAAACAAGAATGTGATAGCCCTAGATACCTTAAGATCTTAAGTAGGTGCACAAATCAGGGTTTGGATGTTCTCTAGAATGTATCAAATCAGGAAACTTGATGATTTGTCTAAGAATTGAATGCAAGTAGCCCTAATTGATTTTTTCCTTTTTTTTAGCTTTTTCAGATTCAAGGGCTTAGAAAAAGGTAGATAGAGTTTACTTGTCCCTGGAGTGATTGATGTGCGACTGATCTTTCTTTAATAAGTCCCTGAAACAGATCACAATCAAAAGAGATGTAGCAAGTTAGAATCCAATCTGATTATTGCAATCAAGAGATCTGAATTGTACGTTGCTCCCTGGCAATAGCGCCAAAATGTTTACAAGCAAAATCGAGGTTTTAAAAAATGCGTTGTAGTATAGCCAAAATCGCTTTGAAAAGAAATAATATTTATTACTCGAATTTGAAGTTCGAGGTCGAACACAGAGAGCAATATGGAAATTTAAAACTCAAGATCACAATTTGAGTCAAAAATATAAGAGATTGCAATAATAATAATGTCAAGTATCAATGTGCAAAAAGAATGGAGTAAAATGGTGATTTGAATCACCGATTACTCCTTACAAATAGCAACTAAATCAACAGTATCAATAAAGCCTCAAATATATGCAATTAGAGGATCTAGGCTTGTATCAGACGGCTTAAACAGCTGATGGCTACAGTGCTTCCAAGAGACTCAAAGGTCTCTTTTCTCTGCTGCTCTCTTTCTCTTCTCCTTGAGGCCTTCTTCCTTTCTTTCTTCCTTTCTGTGCTTTCTTCTTCTGCCTTTCTACTTGTGCAACTCCTCTTCTTTTCTTCTTCTTCTTTCTCTGCTCTTCTTCTTCTTCAACTCTTCTTCTTCATGTAGAGGGGGAAGGTTCCTCAATTTTGGCTAAGTGTCAGCCTAAACCTTCTCAGAGCAAAACACCCCGTGCCCTCGCACACGATCCTCTCTTTCTCTTATTAGGTCATGCTCTCACAGAGCCTCCAATAGTACCGGGTTATCGGGTTTCGAACCTAGAGCACACCTGGGTCCAGGGCTGTGGGCGTGGTCGTAGTTGAGGAGTGGAGTCAAGTTAGGTAGGTCGAGGTTGCGCCAAGCATGGGAGAGGCACAGATGAATGGGTGAGAGGGGGACCTCACCCCCCAAGTGTCTGAGGTGATAAGCCCCAAGCACTTTTTCCTCTTATGCAGCAGCAAACGGTCTTCCACTTCCGAGGTGCGACTAAAGTCCCACCTTTCTTCACGCGTCCGCAGCTGCAGTGAAGACAACTCAAATTGAGGCAACAGTAGGGTCTAGCAACTTCAATTGTCGCCCTGAGATCGCTCCTGGAAGTCTTCCGCTAGACCTGGGCACAGCACCTGGAGCTGAAGGCATAAGAACAACACCTGGAGGTCTTCGAAGGAGCTCCGCTAGTGGCGTGGTGGCTCAAGACCTGAAAAAGACAAATATGGGCTAAACTCCTCGGTCAGTACGCTCAGGAGTTTCACCTTGATGAGGTGAATGCAATGGCGGTGTCCGTGAGGGGTGGACGTCTGTGAGGTGGCTGGTCGACGTCGGAAAGTGAAGTGCGTAGGTGCGATGTTCGGCGGAGCGAGTGAGGGACCAAATCCCTCAATTTCTTGAGGGGTTTTGGTCTGTGGAGCATGGTGGAGCTGATGGAGGTGACGGCGGCAAGTTTCGAGCAGTGGGGCGGTGTGTAGGCATCGTCGTCGCTTCGCCGGAGGTTGAGAAGATGAAGTGCGGTGAGGTGGCGGTTTGCGGTTGTGTGTTTGCAAGGGTGGAAAAACGAAGTAGAAAGGGAGAGAGAGTAAGAGAGGGACTTAGCGAGGTGGCTGAGAGGCGGAGGGCTCCAGTGTTGGTCGACCGGAGCTGGAGAAGGAGGAAGATGCAATGAAGCGGCGGCGACGATGTAGACAGAGGAACACCCTCCCTTTGGTTGGGGGGTTCACGACGAAGAGAGGAGTTTAGGCCATCCAATTTAATGGTTGGACAATCGGGGGTGGGAGATAGAGGGGGGTTGTCGGAGTAAGGGTCTATGGTGGTCGAAGATGGGTTTTTTAGGCCATTTAACGTGCCAAGACTTGCTGAGAAGCACGGTCGTGCGATGGTGTTTCTTTTATAGGCCATAGGAAGCCCTTCCAAGCTTGGAAAGAAGCTTTCAAGCTTGGAAGGTTATTGCGAAGTAGCATACTCAAACCTTTGAAAGGTTCGCATGGCCTTTTGGTAGGGACTTAGGGCCCAACGAATGACTCAAATGGAAGGTAACTTCCCACGGAATCTGTGTTTCATATCTGGGATTGATTAATTGAGAATCGAGCGAGAAATCCTTGCTCGAAACTCGACGCTGAAGGTTTAACCTTCCAAAAATGGCGTGGGGACCTACTTGTGAAGAAGACAAAGAAGTTGGGGGGCTATTTTAAGAGAATTCAAAAGTTAAGGGTCTGAATGAGATAGAGTCTGACTGGACCAAATTGCAAACTTGGTTAAGATGATCTCAGATTGGACCTAAATTTTGGTACAAACCTAATTTGGACCCAATGAATACAATGGTGAAGTTAGATTTAGGTTTTGACTAAGTTTGACTAGGTAATTTATGCAAAAATCCAAATTAGGTCAAATGTCATTTTGAGACTCTATTTTGGATTAAGACGGGTTCTGATGGTCAAATTGAAGGTTGCAAACCCTAGAGGGTATTTTTCTATTAATTTTAGAGGATTTAGGTGAATTTTATCCTGACCAGAACCTCATTTAATTAAGTAGGTTTATTTTTAGTATTTCAAAAGTCATTTAATTCTCAAAACACATGCAAACCCTTTTTTGTTTGTTCTAATCCACTTGTTAGTCTTTTAGGATCATTTGACCCTTAATTACCCCTTGGGGAAATCCGTGATTGTACTGCATTCATGATATGATGGTAAAACTGCAGTTTTAATCCTGTTTTCTTATCTTTCCCTCAGAATGAATTTGTAGTGAAATATGACTCTCTGGCAGTTATGTAGGAGCATTTTACTGACTTAATTGGATCAAAATAAGCTAGTTATGGCTCATGATGATGTTCCCATCAACCATCTCCCTTCAAGATAACAAATACTCCATTTGGGAAATCGTGGAGTTCAAATTCAAGAAGTCAGAGTGTCCTCCAACCAGATGCATAGAGAAGCAAACTCGAGTGTTGACACTAAACTCTAAGGCTATGAATGCCTTGTATAGTGGGTGGCACCCTAAATGCGCTAACCCATGACACCTGTCTTCAATTTTTGATTTACCTATGTAGGTTTTGACGGAGGGGGGTGAGATTTGTGTGGTAAAAATAAATTACGGAAATATAATAAAAAATCTCACAAAATCAACAATCACAAGTACACAAGGGATTTTTAGGTGGAAACCCAAACCCGGGCAAAAGCCACCATCTAAGCCTCTCGACTTAGGATTTCCCGATCGACCTAGTCGATCAAATCCACTAACCAAGTCACTTAAAATGAGGCTGACTCAACCTCTTACAACCATGCTACTATGTACAAGGGTAGCATACCTCAAACCCCTCCTCCTCACGAGTAGTATTTTGTCTCGCGAGGAAGACGGGAATTCGCAAAGCGAATCCCCAAACAAAGACAATAACAAATAAGTATTTGAAACTAGCTACTATAGGCAATAGAAACTTCCCTTTGATGGAAGTGCATCTGCTATTGACGCGGAGTGCGTGAACCATGCAAGGGCACGAACGGTGCTCTCGTTTTCGTAGGTGGGAGAGCGGGTGCATAGCTCGGAAAATGCTCTCAAGAGTGTGGACAAAGGCTTGGAGAGCAAGATCACTTCACAAGATCAATTGGACACAATATGATGTAGAAGTAGTGTATCAAGGTGTGTATACCAAAGCAAGGGTCCTCCTCTATTTATAGAGGCCTTAAGGTTTAGAAGCCTTTTTTAGCCATTGGAAGGCTTCTATAGCCATTAGGAATAATCCCAAGGCAAATCAAGTCGAAATCAGGGTCATTAATGATTTTGATAGGGTTATCAGACATCTGAGTCTATTATCATACGTCTGGGTCATCGTCTGATATAGGGATTGGTCGTTTGATCTAGAATGGTAGAAGATTTGGACTGGGTTAGATCAAAACAAATGTCCAAAGAAGTGTTTTAAGGTGTTCGAGAAACTAATCAATCGTATAATTCTAAATGGGTTTCCTTCTTATTTTGTCAAGATCAAAACAGGGTTCTAGTGTTAAGTTGCACAAACGACAGATCGGATGTCTGCCAATAGGCCTGGACATCTGGAAACACAAATCACTGTAGGAATGGATTTCCTGAGGCATAAATGCTATAAGGTCTGATAGGTAGTAATTAGGCTCAGATCTTAGCCTAACGTCTATTTGTCAGATGTCTGGGATACACTATGGACGTCTGAAAGTGAATGTGAGTCACATTAAGGGTTAATCCTCAATGATTAGATTTCTCAAGCCAACGGTCCTCTAGTTGGACGTCTAGCAAGGTCTTCGACATTTTCTAAGATGTTTGGACTAAGGGTTGGTCGTTTGAAATCAACAGACAGAAAGCACTAAGTCTGGCTTAAGTGTTTAGACGTCTGATCAAACAATCAGACATCTTAAAGTTTAAAATCAGACATCTGACGTCCAGATTGGACGTCTAATCAGGCTATCTAAAACCTATTTTGGTTTTCTAAGTTCTCCACAAGAAGTCTAAGTATCCTAGGATTGTGTAAGTATTCCTAAGACTATTATTTTGTTACTTTGAGGCTCTTTAACAAAAGATCTAAGGTAATAAAAAGTAAAGAACAAAAAGATACAAAAAGATAAGAAATACAAAGAATAAGAACAGAATAGACTTCTATCATATTCTTCATCTTCTTCAAGCTCTCACTCCATGCGAAGCTCCTCCTCCATCAAGCTCCTCCAATCCAGCATGGATGCAAGCTTGAGCTGCTTCACACTTATATATATCCATTTGCAATTATCTTGAAACTCATAAACTCAAATTGCAAATGTTAATAACAAGTGTTTTGTTATCATCAAAATTAATGATCGTGGTGCCCTTGCACCAATAATCTCTCCCTTTTTTATGATGACAAAATCATAAATATTAATCCATAAAATTCTCCCCCTTTTTGACATTATCAAAAAGGTTTAATCAAATTTAGTTATCCTATACTCCCGCTTAAAACATGCTCTTCTAATTTACTCTTTTTGACATAATATGATAGCTATTCATTTATCTATTAACTTCCCCTTTCTGATGGAAATACAGCTATGTTATCTTTTAAAACCTCCCCCTTAATGATGGACAAAAGCTTTATCAATTTTTAACTCTTCCTATCTAAATGCTATAGATAAAACGATAGAGCAAAGATTTTACCTCACTTACCAAGGTCAATAGCATGGCACAAATGGAGGTTGATGCCAAAATGGATGGGGCTCCCATCCGTAGCTTGGAGGTCTGGGTATCGAAGCTGGTCTCTAATTGAGCGGTCAACACATTGCAGTTCGATCATCCGCTGGTCTTCTTGTCAGTCTTCTCGTCTTCCTCTTTGGTCTTGACGTTGGTCCACCTAGCTTGAGCAGATTGTCCATCTTGTAGGTCCATTCCATTTTGTTGAAATCTCCCTTGAAACCTATAAAACAAGATTCGAGTTCTCTTTTTGGTATCCAAGTCAATTTGGATCTAGATTCGTTAGTTGGTCTCCTTGATGGAGATCCTCTCACAACCTTATGACTAGTGCTAACTTTATCATTAGAGAACTTAGCTAATTTACTCATCAAGTTATTAGAATCTTCCCTAAGACATGTAAGTTCTTTTTCTAGAAAGTGCATCTTAGTTTTTAAACTAGAAATTTTCATTTTTAAACTAGTATTCTCTTCAATCAATTTATTATTTTCATTGATTAGGTTATGATTTTCTAACACTAAGTTGTCATTTTTAGAAATATTAGAACCCAAACTAATTTCTATATCCTTAATTTTAATCTCTATCCTTTCATTTTCAGATTTTAGAAAACTAAGTTTCCTTTTTGTGCTTTTGTTTTCTACTTTTGATGACTTACTAATTTCATAAAGCTCTTCTAATGCTTCTTGTAATTCTAAATCGGTAAAAGAATGTAACTCCTCTTTGTTGGAGTCGTCGTCTTCTTCACAATCCTCCTCAATGGCCATCAAGCCAAGACATGTGATTTCATTACAGATTCTTCTTCCTCCGAGCTTGATTCTCCATGAGCTATTTCTAGCTCTCTCCAAATCTCAAAGGCGGTGTCACACCTTGAGATACGATTGAACTCCTCCATTCTAAGAGAGCAATAGAGAGAGCTCATGGCTTTTGCATTGAGGTTGAGTTCGCGTACTTGCTGCACTGTATAACCTCCTTTGGGTCTCTCGGAGATGGTGAACGGGGTCTCGTAGCGATCTCATATCTTGAAATCGGTGGCTTGAAGCCACGTCTTCATCCACAACTTCCAATATCCAAAGTCGATCCCGTCAAAGTAGGGAGGACAGCTAGTGGACTGCCCTTCAGCGTATCTTGTCACATTTATACTTCCCTCCATGATTTGATCCTTGCTGGTGTGTTACTCCGATGTCGCGAGACCTGCTCTAATACCAATTGTAGGTTCTGATGGAGGGGGCTGAGATTTGCATGATAAAAATAAAATGCGGAAATATAATAAACAATCTCACAAAGTCAACAATCATAAGTACACAAGGGAATTTTAGATGGAAACCTAAACCCGGATAAAAACCACCACTTAAGCCTCTCGACTTAGGATTTTCCGATTGACTTAGTCGATCAAATCAATTAACCGAGTCACTTAAAACAAGGGTGACTCAACCTCTTAGAACCATGCTACTATGTAAGAGGGTAGCGTACCTAAAACCCCTCCTTTTCATGAGGAGTATTTTATCTCACAAGGGAGACAGGAATTCGCAAAGCGAATACCGAAACAAAGATAATAAAAAAATGTCTTATAGATCCACAAAGTAAGTATTTAAAACTAGCTACAATAGGCAATAGAAACTTTTCTTTGATGGAAGTGTGTCAGCTATTGACGTGGAGTGCATGAACTACGCAAGGGCACTAATGGTGCTCTCGTATTTGTAGGTAGGAGAGCAGGTGCACATCTCGGAAAATGCTCTCAAGAGTGTGGACAAAGGCTTGGAGAGCAAGATCACTTCTTAAGATCAATTGGACACAATATAATGTGGAAGTCATGTATCAAGGTGTGTATACCAAAGTAAGGGTCCTCCTCTATATATAGAGGCCGTAAGAAGGGTTTAGAAGCCTCTTCTAACCATTGGAAGGCTTCTATAGCCGTTAAGAATAATCCAAAGGCAAATCAGGTCGAAAAAGGGTCATTAATGATTCTGACAGGGTTATCAGACATCTGATCTAGGGATTGGTCGTCTAATCTAGAAGGGTAGAAGATCTGGAGTAGGTTAGATCAAGATGACATCAAAAGAAGTGTTTTAAGATGTCTGGGAATCTAATCAGTCATCTAATTATAAATGGGTTTCCTTTCTGTTTCGTTAAGATCGAAATAGAGTTCTAGTATTAAGTTGCACAGAGGACAGATCAGATGTCTGGCAATAGGTCTGGACATCTAGAAACACAAATCACTGTGGGAATGGATTTCCCGAGGCACAAACGGCTATAAGGTTTGATAGGTAGTAATTAGGGTCAGATCTCAGCCTAACATCTATTTATCAGATGTCTGGGATACACTACGAACATCTGAAAGTGAATATGAGTCATATTAAGGGTAATCCTCAATGATTAGATTTCTCAAGCCAACGGTCCTCTAGTTGGACATCTAGTAAGGTCCTCAGACGTCTTCTAAGACGTCTGGACTAAGGGTTGGTCATCTAAAATTAGTAGATAGAAAGTACTAAGTTTAGCCTAAATGTTTGGACGTCTGATCAAAGGGTCAGATATCTTAAAGTCGAAATCAGATTTTTGATGTCCAAATTGGACGTCTGATCAGGTTATCTGAAACCTATTTTGGTTTTCTAAATTCTCTATAAGAAGTCTAAGAATCCTAGGGTTGTGTAAGTGTTCCTAGGTCTACTGTTTTGTTACTTTGAGGCTCTTTAACAAAAGAACTAAGGAAATAAAAAGTAAACAAAAAGATACAAAATGACAAGAAATACAAAGAACAAGAACAGAATAGGCTTCTATCATATTCTTCATCTTCTTCAAGCTTTCACTCCACATGAAGCTCCTTCTCCTCCATCAAGCTCCTCCAATCCATCATGGATGCGAGCTTGAGCTCCTTCACACTTGTATCCATTTGCAATTATCCTGAAACTCATAAACTCAAATTGCAAATATTAATAACCAGTGTTTTGTTATCATCAAAATTAACGATCGTGGTGCCCTTGCACCAACAACCTACACCAGTACGCGTACACTCACACAAGCACACGAACCATCCATGAATCAAACAAAATTGCGGAAGCGCGATATAAGGATAGAAAACTAGAAATCAAACTATTTGCATTTCCCCACAACAAGGCATCATCTAATTTACATCACATCAGACCACATCATTGCACACTGTCATCGCCACATCATATCACATAACAATCACATGCCATTCATAATAGTAGTAGTTGTCTTGTGTGTGTGTGTGTGTGTGTCACATGAGTTTATATATAACCCTACTAGATTCCATACAACCACCATTCATCTAGAGTCTAATATTTGCATGCCTTTTTGTTGCTACACATATATACAACAAAAGGGTGATAGGTGAACTACATGAGCTATAGTACGAAGTCAGCCTACTCTCTAACTACCAATATCGAAAAAGAAGAAAAGTATTCGTCGCCACCACCTTACTTTACACCAAGCCACATAGCTCTAGAAGGATGACAATGTCGTGGAGGACTCCTATGAACTCCCAGAGGCACATCCGGATAAGCTCTTCGCAGCCCCAGCTGCTAAAAATGGCCTCCGCCTCCTTGGGAATAGGGATGAGAATCTGCGCTAACTAGAGCCTCTCCCGGAGTAGATGGGCCCATCTTTGTACGGGTCAAATGCGCAACCGGCAAGTGACCCTCCGTGTTTAACATGATTTCTATGCTAAAAGTTTTGAGTTTGAAACCCATCGTTGCAGTTGCGTAAAAGTCCATCAATCAGATAATTTTTATCAAAACTTAAAGTGAGTCCTAGGTCGAACATAGGTAGGCAAACATTTGATTAAAAACTGTGTAGGAATTATTGTCATGAAAGCATATTAGCTAGTTGAAATTAATCTACGCTAACTATTATACTTAAAGAATAATACAAATAAAGAGAAAATAAGGAGAGAATAAACAAATGTTTCAAAACCATAGCAACATGTTCATTACATCTAATCGCTACAACTAGAAAGTAGGAAATCTACATTAGAGAGAGGTAAGAAGAGAAGAGGGTGAGAAGCTATCCTCCTCAATGGTTGCTTGGAGGACGAGCCACGTTGACGAAGCGCCCGGACGAGGGTGGTGAGATGTTGGACAAAGGAGGATGAAGCTGGAGGACGGAGGACGAAGCTGGGTGGCGTCATAGCGAGATCCGCTTCCTGAATGATGGGGAGAGAACAACCGCAAGATGCTCCACGAAGGGGGTGAGAAGATGGGAAAATTATTTTACTCTAGCTCTAATGGAGCATCCCGGGTATGGGACCAGCTCGTAGAGCTTTGGAGGGGGTGAGAGAGGAAGAGAAGGGATGAAGAAATGAGTGATAAGGGTGCCCCTTTATAAATGTAAGAATTGAGGGAAAAGAGTCATTTTCAATGGCTTAGAATTAATGTTGGGGTCTTTAGTGACAAAAAATCATCACTATAGCCGAACGTCACTGAAGGCGCACTTCTATCTCCATCGTTTGCCTCTAATCCAAGCACCCATGCGGCACCACGTGGACTTCGCCACACCTTCAGACATTTAGTGCAACCATGCACCGAATTGCTATCGCGCCTCGCTTCACACTGTTAAGAGGGCTCATGTCAATCAGAGCATCATCACGCTCGTGTGCACGCTCGCCCATCCGTACTGCCACATCGTCACCTCCGCAGCAGCTCATCTTCGATCGGGTGGTCCAATTTCGCCTACGCTTCTTCACGGATTTGGTTGTGGAGAATGCCTCGCATTGCTGAGAGGGTGCGTGACCTCTTCACTGTGCCTCTGAATGAGTCTCGTTTACATTTTAGTGCTCCCTCGTCCTCGGCCATTGGATGAAGATCCAACAACTGAGGATGTGTGAGCTTTGGCTTTAGCTGAGAGGAGCGACACGCCTTGATGAAATCTCAGTCGTTGGATCGATGATCCAACGGTTAGGATTGATTGTGCAGGTGAAGAAGGGTGCTGTGGCCGGTGTTGGGCGGCTGTGATGGTGCCACATGGCACCATCATGGACATCTATCTTATTTTCTTTGTAGGTGGTGCCACGGATGTCGAATTGGATCGATTTTCTCTTCGTTGAGCTACGATCGTCAATCCAAATCCATCCGTGCAGTTGGATTTGTCATATGAGGTACGGATTTACACCACCATGGCCCTTGACCTCTGATCTTTCTCGAACTGCATTTGATGCTACAGAGGTCCGATTGGGGCGATCTTGAAGGTGTTGGACTCTGATCGTTGCCCTAATTAGATCCGTACGGTTGGACTTCAATCCAAGGCCCGAAATGATCTGTCTCCATACCACAAAAAGGGAAAATTAACCTATAATTTATACAATCTAACATAAATGCATGATGATGCATGTTATGCAATATTTATAATGCATGATGCTTCTATAGACCTAGGAACATGCATAAATAGGCATTTTAGGCCAATTAGATGTGTACACATCACTCTGCACTGGCATTGTGACCTGAAAACCAAGAAATATCGTAAGTGTAAGCCAAGTGGCTCAATAAGGCTATAACTAGTTATATATATGTATCATATGTATGCTTAGATTTACACTATTCATATCAATCCCACTTCTATGTACATAGGTACCTCTGTCATCCTAACCATGTGACATGACTCACGACACAACCTATCTTAGTTGTCATGGCATTGGCCTAATGGCCAATCTACGAATTAAGTTCACCTCACGAAGATTCAAAATGGATCTGGGTTGCATGCTTCCTTCTACAGGATTCAGGGTTTGGGTGGCCTTGGCCTTCGATAGCTTACACCTTTAGCCCCAGGTTTGAAAATCACTTGAGAAAACCATGGTCAGTTATGATGTATAACCAACATTGGTGGACTCCTAACTCCCCCAACCATTGGTGACCTTAACCCCTTGATGAAGCATCACCAGGAAACATCGCCAGGAGCCCACCTAGGCTTGACCGATGTGCCTTTCACCTTAGAAGAGTTGGTCACATCTGTCGCACTCATCGACCACCCTACCCTGGTTCACAGGGGTCCAACCCCTTGTTTTCTAACCTATGTTGATCTCATGAGTAGTCACAGTGTTTCCTTTCCTTGAGGGAAATCTGTTTGGTCAAAGTTCTTGTGCGTTGGTTTGATGGTTCCCTGTAGAGATACCATCAGGCATCTTTGTTGGATTTCCTCTTCAAGTACTTGTTCTTGAGTCTCTAGTGGTGCCTTACCACTTCGTACATGATAGACTTGAGAACAGAATCAGCTCCATTCTAATATTACAGTATCAAGAGTCTACTCTCCTAGTTAGACATCTGGTCTTAGCCCTATCATATGTCTGTCTTTTTGGTCAGAAGTCTGATCTTGGTCCATCAGACGTCTAACACAAAAATTAGACAACTTGGTGCAGTTTCAGGGCACCTTCCTGACCCTTGGCTCCTAGACGTCTACCCATTAATCAGACACTCAACCTACTAATCAGATGTCTATTCATCTAATAAAACATTGCTTATGGCAAAATAAGGTGTCTACCCCATTCGCCAATCATCGTTAGGGTGATATTATAAAATGACCCAATTACCCCTTGCCATCAGACATCTAGACTCGGTCTAGATGTTTAGAGATCTCTCCAAACATCTGACCATTGTGTCAGACTTTTAATGGCATAAATTTTGAGACTGAAATGCACTTGCTACAGGGTTCGTCTGATACAGCTATCAGACGACCCTGATTACAGCATTGGATGTCTGACCATGCTATCAGACGATCGAAATTGTAATAAGTGAGACTCTGAAGGAAAAATTTCCTCCAGTGGGCATCTGATTTTGTCATCATACATTTGATGAGCCTTCATCAAACCTCTAATTAACAAATCAAACAATGCCTAATGCTATTTGTGCCTGCAATAAACCTGTACATAGCACAACCTGACTCCAATCACTTTAGAACTTGAGATAGTGTACTAAATCACCATCTAGACCTTGAATAACACCCCCTAGCATTCACTAATCATAACAAGTCATCTCCAATGTGCATACTCCATTTCCACGACATGTAAGTTGGATTTTTGGGTTTGGGGATGCCCCTTGAATCCCATTACTAATCCCCTCAGCAATCAGGAGGTCATCTAGGTGTTTCCTCTACATTTCACCTAAAATGCACAATTATGCAACAAGAATAAAAATATACACCCTACTTCAATTTAGAAATGGTTGTTGCTACTCTTTCTCCTCTCCTAGTCAAGTTATTGTTGCTGTCCCTAATGGCAGCAACCAATCGTGAAACACACAATCAATTCAATAAAGGCCCCAAATCTAGACATGCAAACCCCTTTTTTTACCACTCTAGAACCCCAAGGGAAAGGAGAACCCAATGTGTAGTGGGGCATTCACCTTGGTGTCCAGTTTAGAGGATGGTAGGCAAAGCTCTTCTTCTTCCTCTTGAGTTGAGGAAGCTTCTTCTTCTCCCCTCTTCCCCACCAGTTGTTGCCATCTTCTTCCCCCCCCCTCTCTCTCACCCTCTCTTTCTCATAGGAGGATGGGATAATAGTGGGGTAATCCCAATGATTGATGGGGCTCCCTTATCCTCTTTACTTCTTTCATTTTGTTGGGAAACTTTTCAAGTGGCCCACCTTCTTTTTCTTTGATTTTCACTTCCCAAAACCTAGTTTCCATGTCATCCGAGCCCTCTAACTTTAAACACCATCATTAAATCAAATCCTTGGCCTCTACTAACTAATCAAATCATTGTTCCACATTATTGACACCTTAAATTAGGTGGTTAAAATTTCAGATTCCATTTTAGGTGATTAATTCCCACTATTACACTTACACACTTGATTAAATGTACAGGATTTCTTATTCGCAATTTAGAAAAGTTAATTGCTCAAGAAGTCTTGATTTATTGTGAAATTACATGTGGGCTCTCACATTCTACACCCCTTAAATAAATTTTGTCTGCGAAATTGAGCGCATACTTGTGTCTATAAATAAGAAGGGGTACTTGATTGCAAAGCAATCATACAACCTAAATCACCTAAATTAAGCTAGATTCTAGCATAACTTAGGAATAATGCATTCATAGGCATCGTAATTTGCACAATAGCTAGTTTATTAGTTATATAGATAATATCGTCATTTTATGAACTAAAAGAGAGCTGATTTTAAGCATAGATGATTCAAAGCCACGGATGTCAGATCAGACCAGATAGATCTGATCAGAACGATAATGGGAGTCCAACGCTTCCGAAATCGTCTCGATCAGACCAACAGGGCATCTTGTGCAATCCATAAAGGAACGGAAATCATAAAGCCAGAAGGCAAAGATCTGAGCCTCAGATGTAGAATCCAACCACACAGATGAATCCAGATCGACGATCGCAGTCCAACAATAGAAAAATCAACTCGATCGGAGCTCTACAGCACTAGATACAAGGAAAAGAAGATAGACGGCCATGATGGCACCATGTGGCACCATCACAACTGCTCACTCACCACTGGAGCCATCACAGCCGCTCCCTCACCACTGCGCCATCTAGAAAGGTCACCTCGCACGTAGTGGACCGTTGGATGTTCATCTAATGGCCACGAGCGTGCCACGTCGCCCGTCCAGCCAAATAAGTACAAATAGAACCAAACAAGGAACTATAACAGGACTTTCGCGTAGTGCGTTTGCTCATGTGCTCGCGTGGAAGCGCGTGACGCGCGTTCGAGCAGCACTGTGCGAAATTGAAGGGGCGATGAGCACGGGCGCTATTGGCCGTCGTATGGCAATCGGCGCACATAGACACAGCTGTGTGGCTCGATCAGAGCACATGAGCGGCCGGATGCGTGATCCCACACGTGTTGTGAGATCAGGACGGCGAGGCGAGAGTTCGCAAGCGAAGTTGAGGTTTAAAAACTACATTGTAGTATAGCCGAAATCGCTTTGAAAACAAGTAATATTTATTACTCGAATTTGCAGTCCGAGGTCGAACACAGGGAGCAATATGAAATTCATTCTCAAAATTGCAATTTAAACACAATATGAGCAATTTATGATGAAACTTCAAGCAATAATGATATAATAATGAAAGCTAATGTCAATACTGTAAAAAGAATGGAGTAAAATGGTGATTTGAATCACCAATTACTCTGCACAATGATAGCTAAGAGATGCACAATATCAATTAAGAATTTAAAAGAAATCTCTTTCTTCTGCTTAAACTCTTCCTCTTTTCTCTTCTCTGTTTGTGTGGGTCCTCTTCTTTCCTTCCTTCTTTCTTCTTCTGCCTTTCTTCTTTTCTTTCCTTTCCTTATTTGCTTCTTCTTCTTTGTTGGCCCTTCTATTCTTCTAAGGCCTTCTTCCTTTTCTTGCCTTTCTGCCTTTCTTCTTTGTGCAACTCTTCTTCTTCTTTAATTCTTATTCACACAGAGGGGGAAGGTTCCTCAAATTTGGCTAAGTGTTAGCTCAAACCTTCTCAGAGCAAAACCCCCCTGCCCCCGCACACAATCCTCTCTTTCTCTCCTAAGGTCATGCTCTCCCAGAGCCTCCAATAGTACCAGGTTATCGGGTTTCAAACTTAGTGTGCACTCGGATCCAGGGTTGCGGGCGTGATCGCAGCTGAGGAGTGGAGTCGGGTTAGGCAGGTCAGGTCTGTGCCAGGCCCGCGACGGATGAGTCACGGACGAGGCGCAGGTGAGCAGAGGACCTCACCCCCCAAGTGTCAGAGGCGATAAGCCCCAGACACTTTTTCCTCTTATGCAGGGTTATAGCGCCACTGGTTTCCGAGGTGGCACTAAAGATAGTGCCTCTTCTTCGCGTGCATCTGCGGCTGAATTGCCTTCCAATCAAGGCAATTGCTGAGGGTATGGCTTCCAATTGAGGCCTTAGAATGAGCTCTGAAGCTAATCCGTGTCACCTGGAGGTGGCACCTAGAGTTGCAGGTGCCGAACAAAGCTTCGAGCAAGCTTGAAGTTCGTCGCTAATGGCAGGCTTGACTTGGTACCTGAAACTTTATTAAAAAGGCCTTACAACCACGACAAATGGTTTAGTAGGATCGGAGTAGCACGGCGAACGTGGTGGTGGGTGCAGCATGGCGTGAGAATGCGAGAGGTGGCTGGACAGTGACGGAGACGACTGTGAGAAGGTGGGTTCTTCGGGGATGTGTTTAGGTCAGTGAAAAAGAGAAATAGGAGAGGGCTCTTGTTCATGGTGGAACGGTGAAGTTATGAGGTGGTTGGGGAGGCGGATGGAGTGTAGTGGTGGATATGCCCTGCTGGAGGAGCAACTGGAGACGAAGAAGGTGAGGGTGAACGGCGGTGGTTGACGGTTGTATGTGTCTGTGAGGGTAGGAAAATGAAATAGAAAGAGAGAGGGAGCTAAAGAAGGGATTAGTGAGTGAATAAGGAGGCAGAGGGATCCGGTGTTGGTCGACCGGAGTCGGAGAAGGAGGTTGGTGCGGCGAGGTGGCGACGTCGACTGAGGCAGAGGCACGACCTCTCATTGGCAGGAGAGGTTCAGAGGATGAGGGGAAGCCAGTTGGCCGTCCAATTTGATGGTTGGATGGCCTGAGGAGGAGAGCAGAGAGGAGTCGCCGGAGCTAAGTTTGAAGGTGGCTGGAGATGGAGTAGAGGAGGGTCTCTTAGTCCAAAACTTGCTGAAATGCATAGCCGTGCGATGGTGTCTCTTTTAAAGGTCATAGGAAGCCCTTCCAAGCTTGGAAAGAAGCTTTCAAGCTTGGAAGGTAGTCACGACATAGGATACCTGAACCTTTGGAAGGTTCACATGGCTTTTTGGAAAGGACTTAGAGCCTAAGGAATGGCTCAAATGGAAGGAAACTTCCCAAGGAAACCCTGTATCAATTTTGAGAGGGATTGATTGAGAATCAAGCGAGAAATCCTCGCTCGAAACTCGACGGTGAAGGTTTCACCTTCCAAAAATGGCACAAGGACCTGCTTGTGAAGAAGACAAAGAAGTTGGGGGGCTATTTGCAAGAAAATTCAAAAGTTAAGGGTTTGAATGAGAGAAAAAGAGTCTGACTGGACCAAAATATAAACTTGGTCAAGATGATCTCAGATTGGGTCAAAATCTTGGTAAAAATGTAATTTGGACCCAAGAAATCCAATGGTGAAGTTAGATGTAGGTTTTGACCAAGTTTGACTAGGTAATTTATGCAAAAATGCAAATTAGGGCAAATGTCTGTCTAAGACTCTGTTTTGGGTCAAGACGAGTTCTGATGGTCAAATTGAAAGTTCCAAACCCTAGAGAATATTTTTCTATGAATTTTATAGGGTTTAGGTGAATTTTATCCTGACCAGAACCTCAGCTAATTAAGCAAGTCTGTTTTTAGTGTTTCAAAAGTCATTTAATTCTCAAAACATGCGTAAACTCGTTTCTATCTGTTTTAACACACTTGTTAGACTTTTAGGACCATTTGACACTTAATAACCCTTTGGGAAAACCTGTGATTGTACTGCATTCATGTTATGATGGTAAAACTACAGTTTTAACCCTATTTTCTTATCTTTCCCTTAGAATGACTTTGCAATGAAATATGGCTCTCTGGCAGTTATGTAAGAGCATTTACTGACTTAATTGGATCAAAATGAGCTACTTATGGCTCATGATGATGTTCCCATCAGCGAGCGCGCTCGAGCTTTCAGATCGTGAGATCGGACGATTGAGGATCAGGCACTGAAAATAGCCTTGCGGGTGCACGTGCGGAGAGAGATTCGTTGCAGTAGGCGTGCGAGGAGGAAGCGGGGCCGTGCGATATTGATCCAAGGGCGCATCGGGCTTCACTGATAGGTCTACTTTAGTGGACAAAATTAAAGCCTAAGTACATGTCATTGAGATAAGGAGTGAATTTAAGATATCCATTATATTAGCAAAATTATGAAAGAGGAAAAATCGCCATTTCATGCAATACATAAATTGGATGGAATCCTTCTCAAATTGAAATGTCATTTGATTTATAACATTGAAGGAAAAATTCTCTACTTTCTATGTTGAAGTATTTCCTTTTTCTAATCAGAGTTATTTTTCATGAAAAATCCTTGTTTGGAAGTCTTATGCAAAAGGAAAAAAAAGAAAGGAAAGAAAGAAAGAGGAAGAAAAAGAGAAAGAGCAAACAAATCATCCACCTTCCTCTCTTTCTCTTGCAACTCTCTCCCTCACAGATATTCTCTCTCTCTGATTATTCTATTTCCTTCTCTTACTCTCTCTCTCTCTCTCTCATTTTCTCTTTATATAACAGATGACGGAGGCCAACAGAAAGGAAATCATCTCCCTCCACAGGGAGGAAGCTACCCATCTCCACATCCCCTCCCCATAGGCAACCTCTTCACCGTGTGCCACCATCACCGCGAACCTCCATCATCGGCCACATCCACGACTGCGACCTTTCTCCACCGCGCTTCCACCACCGACGAACACAACCACCACCGCGTCTCGCCTCCAACGACCACCACCATGTCTCACATCCGACAAATCCATCACCGCGGTCGGTGGTGACAACACTGACACTCGCACTATAAATGGCCTAAAAAGCCCCTAGGGAAGGGACATGCATTTCCAATCCTAATCTCGCACTACATCTACCTAAAATCAAGGAAGATCATAGGAGAACCTTGTCAAATCTAGTCTAGGATAGATTACAAGGCTTGTATGGAGGAAGCTTCCCCCTTATAGCTTTGGCTAAGCATTACACTAGTCAAGTGCCCCTATACTCATACTGTATGCAATTGTAGTGTAACGAGACTAGCATTTCCCTCGAGAAATAGCACCCATTAAAGGGCATGAACTTGGTAATCAATCCCTTATACACTTGTATGGTTGTTTGCTTGATCTTTATTCCAAACTTAATACAACTTAAACCAGGTCCATTCGGTGGTGGATTGCTTGGGATTGAGCTGGTAGCACCCAAAGCCCGTCACTTTCTACAATCTCACTATTCATGAATAATCTTTTAACTTTATCCTTTTGATAATAAAATCAAGTTACTTTGTATATTATTAGCACATTCAATAAAAGAATTATGCTAAAAACCATGATAATGAAGGACTTCTTCTAAAATGATAAGACTAGTGATTATTAAGAAACCACTTGGGTGAATTATAATATCTTATTTTCTCCACATCCCTATCTATGTTTTCGGCCATCTTTTTTCAAGTTACTCCTATGTAGCTAAAGTAGGACAATTTACTTAGTCTTAAGAAATAGAAGGGGAATGCTAGAGCTACCTAGAAGATTGAAATAACATTTAAACTAGTACGCTGATTTTGTATTTTAAATATTGTAAACTATAACACCAGGTGGACTTCTAAATTGTGTTGTTTATGATAAATGGATTTTGGTTCTCATGTTTAGCAGTTCAACCAAAAAAAGATGCACTAATTGGACCGATGGAGGGAATTTTTGACACTACATTTCATACTTTAATCCGTAAAAGTTTATTGTCACCAAAAAACTTCTTTATGATTCTCACCTTAATCGAAGGAATACACTAGGGTTTAAGTATCGATTTTGGTGCTATTTCAATAAATTTCCATGTGCACATATTGGAGGCGTGCCGTGGAAATGCCCATGCTTTGATGTTGAATTTTGAGGATTTTGATGTCCTAAAAATTCTTCATTTCGAGGGCATGCTGAGGTCACGCTGCAGCATGCTGACAAAGATGATATAATTCACTTAAAATGATTAAAATTGTAAATAAATCAGAAATTACTAACTTAAAACATTAAAAGGCTATGCAAGAAGAGCATACATGTGAAAACACAAGTGTTGAATCAATACATACTCAAATAAAGCATGAATATCTAAAGTCAAATTGAAGTACATATTTGCACTTTACAGTACAACCAAATTAAAAATTTAGAAGACAAAATGAAAATTTCAAGTACCTTAGCAATTTGCCAAGATTTTTGAAACTTAGAAAAATTAAGAATGTCGTACAGGCTCAATTAAATCACAATTGTTATCACTTGGTTGATTTCAGATCCTATTGTAGGATTGTATGGCTTAAAGGTAAACACAGTAGAGGACCCACATCATATATGAATAAATTCTCTAGTAGTCTGATGTGCATACATCTAAATAGCCAAAAATATCTATTAATGCATGTTCTTAGTGTCATATTAGCATCATGCATTGTAAATAGTGCATAACATGCATAATCATGCATTTAGGTCAAATTATACAAATTGTATAGTAATTATCTCCTTTTATGGCCAGAGATAGGGTGACTTTTAATCGGGGCTTTGGACGAAAATCCAACCGTACAGATTTGATCAAGGCAACGACGGGAGTTCAACGACTCTAAGATCACCCTGATCGGACATCCATAGCACCAAATATAGTCTAAGGAAGCTCAAAGACCAAGGGCCACGATGGTGTCAATTCACACTTCAGACAATAAATCTGACCGCACAGATGGATTCGGATCGACGATCGCAACCTAACGGCGCAAAAATCGATCCAATCCGACATCCGTGGCACCATCTACAACTTAGAGAAGATGGGCGGCCAAGATGGTGCCATGTGGTGCTATCCAGACCCTCCAAACTGCTTGCGTCCCCACTTCTTCATCCAATGGCTAGGCATTGACGACGTCTTTTCCCTCAAACAACACCTCATGTGAGAAGAATTCCACATCTGATCTCAACCGTCGAATCAAGATCCAACAGTCAGCATTAAATGGCATAAGAATACTCTTCTTGTCTATCCATGTGCATAGCATAGTGGGTAAGACCCTTTGGTGCCGCAGGTCGCCCGTTCTATTTTGGCGCGGTGCACGCCTCCTTCACATGTGAGAGCGCGATTTGGGCCATCCGATCAAGGATTGACGGGTCAGATGAAGCGATCGGCCAGACACGCGATTCAATGCACCTTCAAATGCCTGATCTAACATGCAGAAGAAGGTGCGAGCGAGATGAAGTTTAAGCCATCCGATCAAGTTCGGACGGTTGAGATCCATTGAACGTGCGAAAACATTATGTGAGCAGAAGGAGAAGAGGCACGCGGCGTGCATGCACGTCGCCCATGATCAGGCCTTTGGTGACGGATAAATTCGTAACTAAAGACCTAATTTTAATGTTTTTGAATATGGAATGACCAAATTTCCTCCAATCTTTGCAACTATAAAAGGAGACCCCTACCCTACGAAATTCTCATCCCTTCCTCTCTTCTATCACCCCCTCCAAAGCTCTAAGAGCTTGTCCCAAACTCGAGATGCTCCTCTATAGTAAAAATTAGAATTTTTCCACCTTCTCCCCCCTTCGTGGAGCATCTCACGGTTGTCTTCTCACTCCATTCGGGAAGTGGATCCCGCGACGAAGACAACGTCTTGCCTCACCCCCGGTTCTTCCCGCTTCGTTCTCCTTCTTCCTACTTCATCCTCCATCTTCCAAGCGTCGCCCCGTCCGGCTCGTCCTCTAAGCAGCCATCGAGGAGGATAACTTCTCTCTATCTTCTCTTTTACTGATTTCTAGTATAGATTTCCCACTTGCTAGTGTAGATTTCATGCTTTCTAGTATAGTGAGTAGTTGTAATTGTAATGAATATCAGCTTATGGTAATGAAATTCATGTTTATTCTATCTTTATTTTCTCTTTATTTGTAATATTCTCTCTCTATCTTCTATTCTTTATGTAGATAGTTAGTTTGGATTCAATTCGACTAGCTAATCTACTTCATGACAATTAAACAAATGTGGTTTTAAATCAAACGTCTGCCTCCTTGTGTTTGACCCAGAATTCTTAGAGTTTTGGTATAAATTTATTTGTTGATGGATTTCTTCGCAAATCTAACTACAACAACGGGTTTTCAAAATCTAATTCCAATTATGTAGTTTTCCACTCCCAACATTTTGGCATCGTTGCCGAGGAGGCGACACTCTTTGATTTTTCACATTTTTCCACCTTACTTATCTTTTACCTCACTTCTCTCCTTTCTTATTGTGATTGCAGGTACTCTCACGAGGCGAGCGAAAGTGGTAGATTGAAGTAAAGTGTTGTTGAAGGGTTTGTACATTTACCTCCACCTCCCCACTTAATAGATTTCATTCAATCACCTAATAACACAAACCCTAATTAACCTAGGAGCTTGCATAAACTCTAAGGGTAGTTTTAATTGTTTATTTGTCACCTCCACCCGCCTCACCCTCCACATATAAAAGAAAATTTTAAAAAAAAATCTCACAGAGGTACACAACCTCTTTTACTTTTCAAACTCAATTGGTAAACCAATCTTTGGAACCGGTACACACACCCAAACACATAATTGAGTAGAAATCATATTAGGTAATCATTTGTGTGCCTAACTAAGGGGTGCATCAGGCCAATTATTTTAGTTGATTGGGCCACACCACTTCAATTAAAATCAACTCATCAAGTAGCTACCGCATAGGTTCAACTTTTAGGGATTTACCCAGCACTCCACATTCTTTTAAGCTTTAAAGGAAAACATCTTTGCCTGTGCTTGCAAAACTTAGTGTGCCAACTGAACTTGATTGAATATACCTAAAGTTGAATCCTAAAAGCTACTAAGAAAGATTTAAACCCTAAAATTCACCACATTCAAAAATAATCTTGCTTGAAAACCATTGGTTGTGCACACACGCACATATCAATCAATCATTAAGGGCACAACCCAGATAAAGGGCCCATCACATTCCAAAGCACATTCAAACCTAACCTTAATTAAAACAAAGTAGGCGTTGGCCTTAAGGATTGAACTCGCTCTTGAGAGCCCAGAACGAGATTATTTTCGATTAGTCTGTTTCTATCGTTCAATCTGATGTCTAACTAGGGGAGTAGAATCAAACAATCACGGCTGGGGGGTACACTAGGAACCTAAGGCATAAGTCAAAGGAAGAACCTTCTCCCTAGTCCATCCCTCTAACTGGTTGGATTGACCAGAAAGAAGTAGATCAAATTGATTCTTTATCTCAAGATGGGTTCTGGGAATCTGTAGGTCTTTAGGCTAGCCCACTTAAGGACAGGTTTGTTTGTATTGCAGGACACCTTTCTTCCTCCTATTCTATCATGAATCTTTCCACATCTTATTCACACCTCCACTCTTACCCTTCTACTACTATTTATTCCCAAAATGATTCTTATTCCAACCAGACTTATTCTCATCCATCTTCTAGTTGGGATAATCCTGATTGGGAATACAGTTTCGAACATCCGTGTTCAGGGTTTAACCCTGGACACCATGATCTTGATTCTTATCCTTCTCCGAGCTACACTGATTATAGATCATCACCCTCATTCGAATAACCTAATATGATCTACAATCAAGAAGGATACACTGATCCTTACCCCTCCCCTAAATACACTGCCTTTAGGTCATCACCACCTTATGAACAACCTAAAATGACCTATTATCCTGGAGGGTATCAAGATTCTCAATTCGTTAATTCCCCTGCACTGAACCCAAACCCACCCCACCTTGAACCAAACCATGTGGTTTAGGTTAACCAGGTCCAAGAAAATGTGTTGGCTAACTTGAGGAACACCATATAATCTTTAGAAGCTCAACTAACACCTTGCACTGAAGAATTGGAGACCCTAATTGAAATGATTGATGATCTGAACAAGTATTTGTTAGATTGGCTCCAGGATGTTAAGGATAAGGGCTCGAGTGAGTTTTTACTTGGTAAGTTATCAAAATTGAGGATGAGATTTGTGATTGCTCTAGTCCAATCTTGGGAGGATTTCCAAGATGAACCCCTGATAGAAGAGCCGATGTCAGAACCCGCTTAGGCAACTGTTGGGGGGGAACATGTTATGAGATCGGGATTGACCAAATTGGTCTAGAGCAATCAACTAAGGATGAATTGATTACTTCATCTGCAATCCTTGAGCAGGGTTACGAGGAAACGTATGTCTCCATGGATCAGAAAGTGATTGATGATTTTGAGACATACATTAATGTGGATTTAGATTTCTTTCATTCTGAAGGTGAAGAATCATTATGCGAAATCTCACGTGAGTTTATAGAACACAATTTCTGTGAGACGACTGGGCCTGAGGAATCCGATGAATATTATGACGACCTGATAACTAAGGAAACTGAACTTTATTGAGGCTGGCATGGTAGATTCAAATCCTATTTTGAAGGATTCGATTCATAGCCCCGATCCTCAATCACATCCCATAGAGTTTACTGACGATTTTGAAATCACTAAACCTAAATCCATTCTGATTTAGTCACATCTTTTAGACTTGAAAAATTCAGACGGGGTGATTAATATGCAGGAGGTCCCGGAATTTGAAATTCTGATTGCGGAGGATAGAAAGTGAGAAATGATGATATGGGAAGTCAATTTTGGAGGAAGTAGAAAACCAAGTCTAAGGGTTCCAATTTATCTAAAACTCCCAACCTTCTACGATGACCCTTATCACATATTTTCAAAGGATGTCCAACCCAAGCACACATTCATTGATTATCCTTTTGAGCTTGATTTCTCTGTAACCCAACTTTTTGGTCTTGGGTTGCATCCTCACAAATCGCAGACCTGACCTCGCTTGCATACTGATTTCAGGTTTTGAATAATTTTTATCCAGAACCTTAGATATACTCGACCTTGGGGTATAGGTCTGCATTACAATCTGGTCAACATCTGTGGACATCTGCTGGCAGGTCCTGAGCTGAACCTTTTTATTCTGATTCTGACCTACACCTGTGAATTCTTTATTTCTTCTTCTGTGTATAGTGTACCTAGCTGAAGGCACTAAATTTAGCATGTATACAGTTCTTTTCATCTCGGAGCGGACCCATTATTCATGCAATTCAAGTGCTTTCTATTCTACTCCACTTTGTTTCATGTCTTTTTAATACAATGAGGACATTGCATTAGATAGGCATGGGGGGGTGGATATTCATCACTGAATTATTTTGTCAGCTCCGTAGATTCTTTGTTTTCTTTAAAAAAAAAATTGAATTAGGAAAGAATACTTGGGCATTAGGCCTTTTCAATCTTAGGAAATAATACAGTATGATTTGAACACTAAGACCCTTCAGATCTTTGGGCTTAATCAACCCGGATATCCACTAAAATTTAGATTTGTTTATCGAGTCCTCGCCATCCTGAATTCCATTTCAATTTGATTAAATAAGTTGGTGTGATAAGTACATGACTTATCAACCCACCCTCTAATTTGAGGAAACTTTAAGTCAAGCATCTACACACTATTCGCACTAACTCGTTGTTCAGCGATTTTAACGGAAATTGGGTAGCTAATGAACCTTCTAGGGTGGTATGGCTGGCAAGTTATCGTAGGTAACAGCCCATAGGTAGGTTGTCCAGAGTCCAACCACCAGACCATTCTTTTCCAGCTGCCTTTAGGTAAATCTTAGACTAGGGAAGCCACCTACTTAAAGAAAAAAAAAGTTCAAAAAAAGAAAAGAAAAAGAAAAAGAAAAGGAGAAAAGAAAAAAAAATAAAAGAAACAAGCCACAAGTCACCGCACGAGTATGGCTGGCAAGTTATCGTGGGTAACATCCCATTGGTAAGTCGTCCAGATCCCAGCTTAAGAAATGCACGTTTAATTCCTAAAACATTTAGGAAGAAGCGGAGAAGTAGAATAAGCTGGGGAGATATACACTGGATTCACCCTTGTGTTGACCTCATAAAAATAAAAGTAAAGAGAAAGCTACCGGTCGTATAGATACATCTTTAGGCAGAATTCTTTTTAAGGTCACCTAGGGGCGTAGAAACCCGAAGTCCATTCTGATTGCCGATCAACAAGTCTATCACATTCACAAAAAGATGCTTAGAACTTAGGGTTCTCATCAAGTCTTGGGTTGGTTGAGTGACCATTGAAAGACGCTCTGTAACCCTAAACTCAAAAATCCAAAATAATTAGAAAAGAAGAAAAAGGAGAAAAAGGGATCCTTCTTTGAATAAGGCGAGGGCTTGAGGCGGTTTGCATTTTGGCAGATACCCGGGCGCTGTTGTATCTTTGAAAGTTCAGGTCCTAAGTAAAAATTTCTTAATGTTGAAAATGATTTTTGCCCAAGTAATCCAATTCTAATTCTTTTATAAATACATGTAGTTGTTGCCAGGGACTAGCAAAAGATAGGCATCGGGGTGTGATGTGCATACATCTAAAGAGCTAAAAATGTCTATTAATGCATATTCTTAGTATCATATTAGCATCATGCATTGTAAATAGTGCATAACATGCATAATCATGCATTTAGGTCAAATTGTACAAATTGTATAATAATTGTCTCCTTTTATAGACAAGGATAGAGTGACTTTTAATCGGGGCTTCAGACGGAAGATCCAACCGTACGGATCTGATCAAGGCAACGACGGGAGTTCAACGACTCCAAGATCACCCTGATCGGACATCTATAGCACCAAATATAATCTGAGGAAGCTCAAAGACTAAGGGCCAAGATGGTGTTAATCTACACTTTAGACAATAAATCCGACCACATGGATGGGTTCAGATCGACGATCGCAGCCTAACGACGTAAAAATTGGTCCAATCCGACATTCGTGGCACCATCTACAACTCAGAGAATATGGACGGCCAAGATGGTGCCACATGGCGCCATCCATACCCTCCAAACTGCTTGTTTCCCCACTTCTTCATCCAACGGGTAGGAATTGACGACATCATTTCCCTCAAATAACACCTCATGTGAGAAGAATTCTACATCTGATCTCAATCGTCGAATCAAGATCCAACGGTCAGCATTAAATGGCACAGGAATACTCTTCATGTCTATCCACGCACATAGCGTAGTGGGTAAGACCCTTTGGCGCCGCAGGTCGCCCGTTCGATTCTGGAGCAGCGCACGCCTCCTTCGCGTGCGAGAGCATGATTTGGGCCATCTGATTAAGCGTCGACGAGTCAAATGAAGCGATCGGCCAGACAGGGGATTCGACGCACCTTCGAACGCCTAATCATACGCACAGAAGGCACGAGCAAGATGAAGTTTAAGCCATTCGATCTCTTGATCGGACGGCTAAGATCCATTGAACATGCGAAAACGTTGTGTGCGTAGAAGGAGAAGAGGCGCGCGGCGCGCGTGCATGTCACCCATGATCAGGCCTTTAGTGACAGATAAATCCATCACTAAAGACCTAATTTTAATGTTTTTGAATATAGAATGACCAAATTGCCTCCAATCCTTGCAATTATAAAAGGAGACCCCTGCCCTATGAAATTCTCATCCCTTCCTCTCTTCTCTCACCCCCTCCAAAGCTCTAAGAGCTTGTCCCAAACTCGGGATGCTCCTCTAGAGTAAGAATTAGAAATTGTCCACCTTCTCTCCCCCTTCCTAGAGCATCCTGCGATTGTCTTCTCACTCCATTTGGGAAGTGGATCCCATGACGACGACGACGTTCTGCCTCACCCCCAGTTCTTCCCGCTTTGCTCTCCTTCTTCCTACTTCGTCCTCCATCTTCCAGGCGTCGCCCCGTCCGACTCGTCCTCCAAGCAGCCGTCTAGGAGGATAACTTCTCTCTATCTTCTCTTTTACTGCTTTCTAGTATAGATTTTCCACTTTCTAGTGTAGATTTCCTACTTTCCAGTGTAGTGAATAGTTGTAATTGTAATGAATATCAGCTTATGGTAATGAAATCCATGTTTATTCTATCTCTATCTTCTCTTTATTTGTAATATTCTATCTCTGTCTTCTATTCTTTAAGTAGATAGTTAGTTTATATTTAATTCGACTAACTAATCTGCTTCGTGACAATTAAACAAACGTGATTTTAAATCAAACGTCCGCTTCCCTGTGTTCGACTCGGAATTCTTAGAGTTTCGATATAAATTTATCTGTTGACGGATTTCTTTACAAATCGAACTACAACGACGTATTTTCAAAATCCAATTCCGATCACGTAGTTTTCTGCTCCCAACATAGTCCATCACTAGTTGTCTATAATATTGATTACTCACATTAACTAATATTCCAAGACAAGGATATGTAGC
This sequence comes from Thalassia testudinum, assembly GCA_037157565.1. Classification (NCBI taxonomy): domain Eukaryota; kingdom Viridiplantae; phylum Streptophyta; class Magnoliopsida; order Alismatales; family Hydrocharitaceae; genus Thalassia; species Thalassia testudinum. The sequence continues at coordinate 6,861,280 of JAZHRO010000080.1, forward strand.
ATATGTGTATTGGCTACTGAGAGATTGACCCAAGGATCCTCTTTGTCTTGAAGTTCTTTGTGATGATGATGACGTTGGGCCTTGATAAGGTTAAGGTGGCAGCAGCATCAATTGTGCGGCTTGATAATTTAAAAAGAAGCCATACCTAGATGCGTTGTACGAGTAGGCATCACTAGCATACCCTTCATTTCCTAACTTAGGGTAAGATGGATTAAATGGGTACGAAGAAGGTGATGGTGGTACAAAAGATTGCAGGTAAGAATTGTGACTATATGATCCTATGTCATGGCTTGAAAGTGCACCAAAAATCTAGGCACCAATGCTCGTGGAACCCATAGACGAGTTGAAATGATCCATGTAAGCACCATAATCCCTATATCCCTCGTAATTCATGGGTGTTGTACTAAGAATACGCTTACAATGCACATTAATGTGTTATTCTTTATTTCTCTAGTAGTTTGGTATTCACCACCATGAGTTTGTTCTCCTCTCCCTTGATTAGATGATTGTTCTAATGTAGGTCCACCTATCATCATCTGTGCATCAGCATCATCATTGTCTTCGTCATCCGAGTTAGTCTTTGATTTAGACTGTGATGATTGTCTTTCTTCATCCTCTTCATCAAATACTCTAATAAGTATGACAACCAGATCTAGGAATATATCTTTCAATATTGGCACCAATTTTCTATTCTAGTTTCAAATCTAGCATTTCCTTAACATCCATCACATTAAGGTTGAATGCCCTCCAATTTCTTTCACATCCACTAGCAGATGTTGTATGTAACTGTACCTTAATAGCCGCCATACACAAGTTTAGAGCAGCTGTCCCATAGCAATGCCACCATTCAACTGTAGAAGGAAAATATTGTAGTCATTAATTGGATATAAGTACATACAAAATCAAAAATATTAGAGATATCGATTAGTACTAGGATGAATGCTCTTAATGGATTGTTGTGCCAACCTAATCCCAAAGGATATCATCTTCTCTCTATAAGATTTAAGCTACACTATGAAGATCATTTTTCAACAAACATTTTATTCATCTATTAACATATGCTACATAGGTCTAAAATTAAATTCATTGTATCTGTAATGTGCATACCTCACTTATGCATAGTATTTAATCCTTCGTGACAGGGATAAGCTTCTGCACCACCACTTGCAGGGCATTGACAAGATCTTTGCTTATGCTAAGGTTGTGTGTTCGGCACCTAAATCACGTTTTAAAAGATGATTTAGTTGTACTATAGCATGAAACACGTCGAAAAATAAATTTATAAAGACCGGTGAGTACCGAGTCGTTCGCAAGGAGGCAATCATGATTTCATGTAGAAGCTTTTTAATAGAACTTGCTCTAAACAGATATTTATATATATATGTATGGATCAAACATGCAGAAGATCATAATTTTATTGCATTCAAACAGAGTTTTTCCAAATAGAAATTCCTAAGATAGATAGAAGAAAAAGAGAGAGAGAGTAGAGAGATGCAGATAGACGACGCTTGTGGGATGCTTGTGCGAGGTGTGGTAGCACCTCAGATCTAGAGCGTTGGGATGAAGGTCGGAGTTGTAGAGAGAGAGGCGGAAGACCCTGGAAGAAGCTAGAAGAGAGAGAAATAGCTGGAGTCTAAGGAAGATGCCTTCAACTAGGTGGCCCTGGGCCTTCTTTTATAGGTTTAATGAGGGGCAAAGTGGGCATTTTGGCCCTTAAACTCGTGTAACAACCCCTGGGCGATCAGATCCATTGATCGGAAGATCAACGGCTCTAATCTAGCCTCAAAACACGTCATAAATGCATTCCACTCTTTGGCTACACGAGATGCTAACAAGTGGCACACCCAGAGCCCTTGATCCACGATCGCATGTCTCCCGCTCCTCCATGCACACCTGCTCCTCAAAGTGAGCGCCTAATCCTCAGCCGTCCGATCTCACGATCGGATGACTTAAAAATCATGCCCACTACCTTTGCGTTGAAGAAAGCGTGTGAGATCGCGTGTGGGTTCCCACGTCCAGCTGCGGCATGCTCAGATCATGCCACGCGATCGCATTTGCGTGCTCTGCTTGCCATCCAACGGTCCAATTACCCACGCACCTAGCATTCTCCTGATTTCTCGCACGGCGCAAATTGAGTGCGTGTTGCTTGCTTGCGAGCGAAGGTAAGAACCGCTGCGCTACTCCTTCATTTTGTTGCGTTTTCATTTTAAGGCAACTTTGCTCTCAACCATTGGATGAAGATCCAACGATTGAGATATTCTCCTTCTTTGATGAGGCACGGATGGAACGGGGATGTGGTGGTTGTTAGTCACTCTAAAACGGGTTTTAAAATCATTGCATTGTAATATAGATTGAATCAGTGCGAAAAATAGCTAATATTTATACTTGAATGAAATCCAAGGTCGTTCACTGGGAGCAAGTGGCAAATAAGAATCTCAAGATCACAGTTTGAATCAAATATATGAGCAATTGCAACCCAAAACTTAATTAAAATTGATATAGAGATGAAGCTCAGTAATGAAGTGCAAAAGGAAAGGGTTAAAATGGTGATTTGAATCACCAAATTAACCCTACAATTTAATCTCAATATTTGAACAGTGAATATCAATCAGTTTCCACAGCAATCTAGAACCAGCAACAATAGCTTATCAGATGAAGGCACAAGGCATTGGACGCCTTAACTCGCAGCTCTGAATACCAACAGAGGCAAAGGCCTCTTCTCCAAACCTCAGTGAGAGGCACAAGCATAGCACAGAGGCATGAAAGCCTCTTAGAGACCAAGTGTTGAGAGGTGCAAAGGGCAAAACCCCCCTCCACCTCCTCTCTTTCTTTTCCTTTCTCTGTAAGGCTAGGCAGACCCAAGTATCTGCGTAATCGGATTAGAACCTAGACCCACGTGGTGTGACCGCAGGCAAGGGCGTGTGAGTGCACGTGGAGAGGGACCTCACCTCGTGCTTACTGAGGCAACAAGAGTGAGGCACAAAAACAATTTAAGTCGTGCGTAGGCCTCAACAGCTGACGATGTGGGACTAAAAACCCTTGCTTCTTCCGCGTACAATCTTCAGCAGCTGGGGCTTGCAATTGGCGTCGAAGGGATGGCTGATGGTTCCAATTGGATGCCTGGAGATGAACCTAGGAGTCTTCCTTGTCGCCTGGACATGGAAGCGAGGAGGAACTGTACTGGAGGGTAGCAACCGGAGGCGGAGAAGATGGTGCAGTGATAGAGATCCAATGAAGGTACTTAAGACAGAAATACAGGCCATAATCCCTAACTAAAGCGCTCAGGAGGATCATCGAGGATCGACGAGTGCATCAGTGCGGAGGTGATGGTGTGTGTGTGTGTGTGGCATCAGTGAGGAGGCATCGGTTTGGCGTGCATGTGTGTGTGTGGTCATATGACCTCGGTGAGTCAGTGTGGAGGTGATGGAGTCGGGGGAGGTGATGGAGAGGCCAATCCCTCCAATTATTTGAGGGGTTTTGGTCTCTGGATTAAGGTGATGGTGAGGAGTGTGTCGGCGAGGAGGATGGAGGTGAGTAGCATATGGAACTCCTCGTCGAAGGAATGGCCGAAGATGGGGACGACGATGACAGAGAGTGCGAGTCGAAGGTCATGAGTGGTTTGTGAGTACAAGGAAAAAGAGTAGAGGAAGAGAGAAAGATATAGAGTGACTTAGGGGTGAGATAGAGGGGTGAAGGCAGCTGGTTTTGGTCGACCGGCATCGAAGAAGGTGATGAAGACGGTGAAGCGGCGACAGTGGGGTAGGCAGAGGCACATCCTCCCTTTGGTTGGGGAGGATCGCGACGAAGAGGAGAGTCGAGAGGACTGACCAATTTGGTCGTTGGATAGCCGGAGGAAGGGGATCGAAGAAGTTGCTGGATTAGCAGTCGTTGGGGGCCGGAGAAAGGGATTCAGGGGCTTTTGGCTTGCTAAGACTTGCTGAAGATGTGCATTATACAATAGGGCGTCTTTTATAGGCCATAGGAGGCCTTTCCAAACTTTGAAAGAAGCTTCCAAGTTTGGAAAGGCTTCGTGAAATAGGATACTCAAACCTTTGAAATGTTCGCATGACCTCTTGGGAAAGAATTGGAGCCCAAGACCAGTCTCATGTAGAAGGGAATTTCACAAAAAATCTCCAATTCAATTTTGGGAAGGTTTGATTGAGAATCGAGCGAGAAATCTCTGCTTGAATCTCACTGGAGCAAGGTGCGTTCACACCAATGGTGGCAGGGACCAGCTTGTAAAGAAGATGACAAAAGTTAGGGACCCAAATGTATATTTTTTTAAAGTTAGGGGCATGTGTGTGAGAAAAAATATTCAGACAGGACCAAAATGCAAACTTGGTCAATATGATCTCATATTGGGCCCAAATTTTGATACAGATCTAATTTGGAACTAATGAATCCAATGATGAAGTTGGATTTTAATTTTGACCTCATTTGACAGGGTAATTTATGCAACAACTCAAATTAGGGCAAAAGTCTGTTTGTAGCTCTGTTTGGGGTCAAGATGGGTTCTGATGGTCAAATTGAAGATGCCAAACCATAGAGAATATTTTTATTTGAATTTTAGAGGGTTTAGGTAAATTTTATCTTGACCAAAACCTCAGTAGATTAAGCGGGTCTGTTTTTAGGGTTTCAGATGTCATTTAATTCCCGTAACGCCTTAAAACACGTTTCGTTCTGTATGAACCCTCTTGTTAGACTCAATCACATTTTAACCTTTATTTAACCCCTAAGAAAATCCACAGTTATTCTGCTTTTGTGATAGAATGGTAAATTTGTAGAAATAACCCTATTTTCTTATTTTCTCCTCAAATCAGTGTTTTGTGCCCTTAAGACCTTCTGATGGATATGTAGGAGCTTTTATTCACTTAATCATATCAAATTGAGCTAGTTATGGCTTATGATGGTGTTCCCATCAGCAGCTCGTGGATCGTTGGATGGCCATACAACGACCCACAATGGGCGAGGAATGATCTTTAGAGATGGGGTGGCAGTGAAGAGTGGCTGTGATGGCACCACGTGGCTCCATCATGGCCATCTATCTTCTTTTCTTTCTATCTGGTGATGTGGCCCTCCGATTGGGTTGATTTTTGCACCGTTGGACTAGGATTGTTGATCTAGATCCATCCGTACAGTTGGATTTTTCATCTGAGGCTTGGATCTTTGTCCTATGGCTCTGTGGCCTCTATTCTTCTATGCATTGCACAAGATGCTTTAGTTGTCAGATCACGACGATTTTGGAAGCGTTGGACTCCCGTCATCATTTTGATCAGATCTGTATGGTTTGATCTATCATTTGCAGCATCGAATCATCTGCAATTTATTTCATCTCTCTTTTAGGTCCTAAAATGACAATATTATCTATGCAGCTAACAAACTAACTATTATGCAAATTACGATACTTATGCATGCATTGTTCCTAAGTTATGTTAGAATCTAACTTAATTCAAGTAATTTAGGTTGCATGATTGCTGTGCAATCATTATGTTTGTAGAAATATTTGGGATTCAGATAATAGCCTACATTATAATAGGAAATAATTAATAAATAAATAGTAAACATGAGGTAATCAATTTTCTACATTTAGAATTTCTACAAATTAAGAAATATACTTACCAATGAGGTGGAGTCGATGTAACAACATGTTACACCTTGTTTCCCTTATTATCTTTAGGAAAGGTTCTTTCGACCTTCCCACATTTTCCTCCACCTCTTCCATAATTTCCAATGCTACATAGATATAGTTTTACGTTGCCTTCTTATCCTTGTCAACCATTCTCAATGCTAAGATGACGAGCTCCATGATGCGAGCAATGCAACTACAATCATTTCAAAATCGTATGTTAAGCAAATCCTCTACGTCCTTCCCGACATGCATCCTACTCTCAGATATGTCAAAGAATCTTTGGGTGTTCATTGATTGTGTAGCAATCATGGGTCCTAAAATGAGTAAATTAGGCTAAATACCTAGCTTAAATTGTGTATAGATCATGCACGTCATGCATAACATGCATTTGCATCTGTGTACATTCTTATCTAAATTTTCTCTAAAGTAAGGGCTTATGATAATAACTATCATTTCATGTGTCTAGGACTATACTAGAGTAGGGGAGCTGTGCTACGAAGGAAACTAGGGAAGATACGTAAAGAATATATCAAGAATTACTCGCAATAGAGTGGGGATAGCCAACAATCAGAAGAAACAGAAAAGAGGAAGACAAAGACATGCTAAGTTAGGAGATGCTCATGTAGGGCCAAGACAAGCTAAGGTTGGCCCAAATAACCCATGCACATACACTTACACACCCACTATTACACTCATTCACACACACCTATGTGCATTTACATTTAATATATAAACATATGTGACCACACTACGCTTCATACATACACACACAGATGTGAACATAAAATGCACATAACCTAGGCCTAATCAAATCCACACATACCCACTAAATTACCACCTAGTTATAACCTAAATTAGGACCAACCAACCCACCACTAAACTCACTCACACTTGGCCCAACTCACATTTTTATTCACCATTTGTGTGCACATATGCTAGGCCCAGTCCATACTAGTGCACACAAGCCCACATCACCACCAGTACACCTAACTAATTACCCCCACATACCCCTTAATCACAACATTCCATGACACCTTAAGCACCAATTACCCCCTTAATCCCACCTTAGTTGCACCCATTTTCCAGCCTCTTCTAGAATCTTCTAAACCCCTTAAGTTGGACCCCTTAACCAAGTCTTAAAACCACCTAAGGTCACCACACCCAACACCACTTCTACAAAAACCCACACTTCAAATGGCACCCCCCCTCCCTATTTCTTCTCTTTGGGTGGCACCCCTCTCCCTTTCTTTTCCACACCACTCTCTCTACTCCACCATCTTAGTTCCTCTCATCTTCTCTCGAGGCAATGGTGGTGTAGGCCATTGTCTAAGGATCACCACCACCATCAACCAATGGCCACAAGGCCATCATTTGCTATGGTCCTCATCTCCTTCCTCTCCTTTTCCATCTTTTGTGTAGTGTAGATTTTCATTTTATGCGAGCATGTTTAATTCCTTTTCATTCTCGCAAGTAGATTAGCTTCTTTATCTTCTTTTCATTTTCTTTACTTGTCAATCTCTTGCATGTTGATTTTTTTTTTCTTAGCCACTTCCATGCCAACACCATTCACTCACACTTTCACACACAAGCACACACACACACCTCCATCATCAATCATCTCACTCCACACACCACCCTTACTATCACCACCACCACTACTCACCACCATATATCCCCATGCCATATATCACCTCCATCATCCACAACAAAAGCCACCACCACCTCCACCATCACCACGTTTCTATTTACTTTTTGTTGCATGTGATAAATTTGGTTTCTATGTTTTCTTTTCATTTTTTTCTTAATCGGCTTGAGACCCCCTACTCAAGGTCTTATTGCATTTTTACTTCTTGTTGTCATTTTAATTTGATGGCATTGCCATCATTTATTATAGGTAGCCTAATTTTGCTAAGTCCTAAAAGTAAATTCACCTAAATCATAGATAAAAGGGTATAATTCAATCAGGAGGGATTAGAGGAGAAGAATCATCAAACAGACCCAAAAGATAGCTAAATAGGCTCAAAATAGTTAATCTAGGGTTTTCTCTGAAAATCAGGCTATAAAAATAATGATTAAACCCTAATTTTGTCTTGACTCAAACTGACAAGGTTCCAATAGAAATAAATGTAGTCTAAACTTTCTAAAAATCATTTAAAAATATTTTATAAGGTTTGACACAGTCAATTTGACAATCGAAACTTATTTTGACCTAAAATAGAGTTGTAGACGGAAATTTGGTATAATTTAGGATAAATTGTAAATTAACCAGATAAACAACATTGAAATACAATATTGAGGTTACCATTAGATTTCCTATGTTCTAATTAATCTACCATAAATAGTTGAACCAATTTGGACCTCATTTGCACCTACTTTTCATTTTAGTCCTTAACTTTCAAAATATTTTCAATATGGTCCAAAACTATTACTTATAGGTCCTATCTCTTACATATTGGTCCCTGGATGATGTCATGCTGACGTTAGTGTCTGCCTCCTCATGCCGACCTTCGACCACCTGACCAAGCTCCACACTAACCTTCGAGCTCAAAGTGCTACCACCTCAGTCAACGACTGGCCTTGATGCCTTAAGAGGACTTCTTCCTCTCATCATTCCACGTCCAACGACAGACATTTCGTCAATGATGACCATCTCGTCATTGCACGTTGCTCCCCGGCAACGGCGCCAAAATGTTTATCGAAGCGAAATTGGGTTTAAAATAAATGCGTCGTAGTATAGTTGAAATCGGTTTGAAAATAAATATATTTTATTACTCGAAGTTTAAGTCCGAGGTCGAACACAGGGAGAAAATGGAATTCACGCACTAATTTCAATAATAAATGTAAATTGAACACATAAAACTACTCAAAATCTAATTCAGAATGTAAAGCATGAGTATATAGAGCATAAAAAGAATTGTAGCCACAAATAATAGAGATCTGATGAAAAATTGGATGTCTGATTATAAAATCAGACGTCTTATAAGTGTGGTGCTACAGTATCTTCCTCTTATTTTTCCTTCTTCTTCTGCCTTCTGCTTCTTCTTCTTTCTTTTCTTTCTTTAGTTTTTTCCTTCTTTCTTTCTTCTTCTTTCTTTTCTATTCTTTGCCCTGCGAGCCTCAACTGCTTTCTTCTTCCCTTCTTCTTCCTCTTTCCTTAGCTTCTCTGCAACTCTTTTCCTATTCAATTCTGTCTTCAGCCCTTAGCTTCCTGTTTCTTCAACCGTGTAATGCCTTCTCCTTCCTTAGCTGCTGTGGCTACCACTCTTTCTTCCTTGGCTTCATCTTCGGCTTCTTTTCCTTTCCCTGCAAGCACAAAACCTACCCCTACCCTCCCCAATGAACTCTCCTCTCCTTTCTCTCTTAGGCTCGCTCTCCCAGAGCCTTCTCGGGTTAACGAGTCGGGTTAGCGCACCCAGGACCAGGCCCACCGGTGTGGGTGGTGGGCGAGGAGTACACGGGAAGTTGAGTCAGAACCAGATCCGCAGAGCGTAGGTCGCGGACGAGGAGTATGGGATGAGTGTGACCTCACCCTGTGTTAGGAGGCGATAAGCCCCTGACACTATTTCCACTTATATCACACAGCCCGCTTCAAATCCTCCAAGGTGGGACTAAATGTCCCACCTTCTTTATAGATGCTCCCACAGCAGGTGTCGCACTCGATTGCAGAGGCTGCTAGAGGGCTTTGACTCCAATTGCTGGCTGGAAATGTGCGCAAATGAAATCTGCACTGTCTGGGAACCTGATGCTTGGAGTCTGGGGTCTTGGATGAAGCTTGCAAGCTTCTTCGAGCTTGCTCCAATGCCAACCAAGCACCTGTACCTGTCTACAAGCAAACGGCCTTACGGCCTCGTCAAATCACACATGGAGCTTCAGCTTGACACAGTGAAGGTGGCATGGTGGTTGGCGTGACGCGGGGCGGCCTAGGCGTGCGTTCTTAGGTCACCCTGTGGTTGTGAAGATGTGTGTGTTCGGGGGATGTGTTGGGAGCGTGTGGCGGTGAATGGGAAGAGAGGTTATGATCAGTGAGTCATGGCGAAGCTTTTGAGGTGGTTGGCGAGGTGGGTGGATGCGTGGAGTGGCGAGAGCACTTCGTGATGGTCTGCCAAGGGGTCTGCCGAAGGTGGAGAAGGTGACGGTGGTGTGCAAGTGTCGAGGCATGATAACAGAAATAAGTGAGGGAAAAATAAAGAGCAGAGAGAGAGGACTTATCTAAGAGGGAATAGACGAAGGGGGGAGCAGAGGAGGCGGACGGCTAGTATGTGCCGTCGCCGGAGATGAAGGCCCAGTGAGAGGAGGATGGCGACGATGAGAGGGAGGCAGGCAGGTGCATGCACTGGTGCTGCGCGACACGGACGAAGGAGGCAAAGGCAACTTTGCCACTGGTATTGTGGTAGAGCAACGAGAGGAGATAGGAGTTGCCAGAGCTTGCTGGGATTTTGGTCGGAGGGGAAGAGAGGAAAATTGGGGGTTTTCTCAGGCCAAATCAAGCTTGAGAGCGGCGGAAGGATTTGGGGGCCTTCTTATAGCCTCTGGGAGAGGGCCTTGTGCTTGGAAGCCAAGCTTCTAAGCACGGCAACCTCGTCGGAGTTGGACGGTCGGAAAAGATCCAAATCTCTCATGCGTTCGCATGAGAGATTAGGTGGACATTAGAGCTCCAAATTGGGTTCATATGAACGGGAATTCCTCAGAGAATCTTCCTTTCAAATTTGAGAGGGATTCTTTGAGGAATCGGGGAATTGTTTCCCTTGAATCCTCGTCGGAGTAGGATTTCCTCCGCTGTAATAGTAGAGGGACCTAATTTCAAAGAATGATGAGGAGGATAGGGGGGTTTCTGCAAGAGTTTTCAAAAGTTAGGGGTATAAATGTAAAGGGGTTGGACTATTTTGCAAAGTAGGTTAAGGTGAACTCCCCTTAGGTCTAAATTTTGGCACAAACCTAATTTGGACCTAAGGAATCCAATGGTGAAGTTGTATTTTAAGTTTGACCATGTTGTCTGGGAAATTTACACAAAAACCCAATTTAGGGCAAACATTTGACTAAGATACCTATTTAGGTCAAAATAGGTTTTAAAGGCTAAATTGAAGGTTCTAAACCCTAGAGGATATTTTTCCATGAATTTTAGAGGGTTTAGGTGAATTTTATTTTGACCAGAACCTTGTTAAATTAAGTAGATCTGTTTTAGGGTTACAAGAAGTCATTTAATTCCTAGATTTCACATGAACCCTTTTTTGTTTGAACCAACCCACTTTTTATCTTATTAAGACCATTTGACCTATGTTTAGCCCATGAGAAATCCCTTTGTTACACTGCAATGGTAAAATTATAGTTTTACCCATTATTGGTTACTTTTCTTTCAGAAGGGTTTTTCCTTGAGTTAGGGCCTCCAGTTGGTTATGTAAGAGCTTTTGTTCTGTTTTCTAGGTCAAAATGAGATAGTTAGGGCTCATGATGGTGTTCCCATCATACCCCCATGCCTAGCTTTTGTTAGTCCCTTAGCAAAATTTTAAGGTTTTAACTTCTGTTCTAGACCCTGAATTCCTTTGATGTTCACAAATTATGATGAGTGCTCTTTTCTTTTTGATTAGGTTAGAATGCCGACAGTAGGCGTAGAGGTACTCAAGTACCAACCAAGATCCGGACCTGACCAGCTCTAGCCTCGGTCCTCCGCGAAGGTTTTTAGGGTCCATAGGAACTATCCTAAGGTTCATTGGACTCTGCAGTTAAAGTACCCATGCTTGAGACATATTTTAGCCTTGGTTCAGTTTGTAGTGCATTTTTTTGTAAGAGAGAGACAGGATTTATTTGTTTGGAGAGTTTTCACTCTCTTTTCTTTTTATTTCTAGCTTCAGATTGGCTTCTCAACACGGTCTGTATCGGATTCCTCGTCCCCATCAATCCTGAAAAGGTCCCTGCAATTGATGCTTCGTGATACACCGCCCATGGCAACCCTCAAAACCCTGGCTTTCGAGATTTCGAGATAATCCCACTCATGACGTTCTGTAGCTAAATCCAGACCCTGGCAATCGACATTTCGTGATAATGCCGCCCGTGGCATCTGAACCAGCATGGAGCTTACGTGCCCCCAGTAGGATATGTAAATATCCTAGGAGACAAGCACCGAGGAGACGATATGCTATTACGCATCTTCGAGGGAAATTTCCCTCCTCTCCGCGACGGGAACTCATCCAAATCAACTTGTGTTGATCGGCCGCTCCAAGTCTAGGCAACTTTTTTCAGAACATTTAAATGCTTTTGCAAGATTTTGATAATTATGCGCACTGAACCAGACTTTGTGTGGATTGGGGTGCTTAGGTTACCGAGTCCCGCAAACCAAAGGTCAGTTAACGAGGCTGAATACTTCCTAAGCCTTAGACCTAATACTTAAGCTTCGCATTTTCCCCAACCTCTCAAGGATTATCCAGATCTTAGTGGATACTTGAATTTTTAAGTCTAAGAATCTAACCCAAGAGGCCTAAGATCAACGTTTCTAGTAATCTCTTTTGTGTCTCATTAGCACTTTTTCCTTCATTTTTCTTTTTCTTGATGTGGTCTAGAACTTCGGTTAATCCCTTAATTTCTTACTAATGACTATCATTTTTTCTTTTTCATTTTGTGCTCCTTTTTTGACATTTTTCACTTTTCCTCATGTTTATATGGCCTCAGTTTTCTTCCCTCCAATTTTTGTTCTTTTTCACAATTTTCTATTTTTTGGTATTTTTGGCATATGTGATTTTTTGTGAGAATCCTTCTGACTTTTTTTGATTTCTGCATGTTTGCACTTTACCACCCCCTCATGCCTAAGTTTTGCAATGTCATTGTAAACAGAGGGTGTGAAACAGTGTTGGGTTTAGGGACTTAGAACAGGATTTATCAGGTAGGTAAATGGGTCGGGAATGACTAATGCGAACAATTTCAAGCTCTGGCACATGTACCAGAGGTGGGATCGACTATTCTAAGACTGAATGCAAGGTGCAATAGACGTGAAGTACAGATGGATAATCAGAAAGATCTTGGATTTTTGGAATGACGGGTTGCCTCTTGTTAAGTGCTAAATTCAACACCTTCAGCCGAGCGAGAAATGGTATGGAGAGGGAGTGGTCAAATCAGTGGAGTTTTGTAGAACAAGCTCCTTAATCAAGAGCCTAGTTGGCCCAACCAGGTGCTTGTTTAGATCAATAGGCTGATGATGTAGCTCAAACCCAATCAATCTGGTAGGTTGATAAATGTAGATCAAGACGTGTGGAACCCACCATATACTATGGAGCTTAGAATGATGTGGAAGTGTGAATTCAGGGTTTGGTTGAGTCGAATCAGCCTAGGCAGAGTAGGGATCCGTAAAATAATCAATGGATGATGCGGAATCCCTACAGGGGGGATCAGAGGATAATGGAGCATGGTCTGCAGTCTGATCAATGTTCGAAACCCGATATAGATGTGGAGGCAAATCATCTGCAATCGGCTCAGTAAGAGGTGAATCAAAATAGAAATTAAGCCCGGTTGTGGGTCGGGGTTGAAAACGGGTTTGGATAGGCTCTGTATATGCGGAGAAGGTGGCTTCAATAAGAATTGTGTATAAGGGCTCTTCTAGAAAGGAAATACAGGTGGGTTTATTTAGAGAGTCCTCATAGTAGCTATCAATTCAAAAGTGAATGCCTGAAGAGTGTTTATAGGATGAGGGAAATCTACGTCGAGAAAAGATTCAAACTTTGGGTTGCAGTCACTCTCGGCATTTTCTGGTTTTGATTCCTGAGGATCGAAAAGAAATGATTCCATCTCATTGGAACCTGAAGCTAAATCAGTGATCTTGGGAACAGGGACCTCAGAGTTGAAGTCGGAGAATGAATCATGTGAGCTGAGGTCATAGATTGGCTCATCGAAGTCAGGAAACAGAGGTTCTCCAAAATCAAGGTAAGATTTGAAATCGTCGGAGATATTGCGAAAATCAAGTTCTGAATGAGATTCGAGATCAGGGGTTCCACCACAGAATGAATCACATGATGTAGTCTTAGAAACTTGACTTGGGTCAAGCCTATTCTTTGATTCTGAGCTCAAAGAGTGTCCTTATTTGGTCGAGGCTCAAATTCTAGGCTTGTAGGAAAGACCCAATCAAAACCCTACTCTTCCAACTCCTCGATTTCTGTATCATAGATTGACGTGACTTCTAAAAAATCGATCTAAATCTCTGAGGATGTTGGAGAGGGATATTCATCAAATAAAGGTCCAGAATCATATTCTTCATTGAAACTTTGATCTTCGTCATACGGGGCCTCGTAATCTTCCTAATGAGTTTCAGATCCAGATTCTAGGCTGAGGATGTGGGTTGAATCACTAGAATCTAGACTAGAATTACCTTCAAGGGTCACCTTATCAGAATAAGGGGCGGGATTTACACCCTCGAGAGGTTTGGTTTTAATCTCATCATTGCAGGAGTCTTGGAATTCTATGCTTGGTGACCCAGGATCTAGGGCTAGCTCAAAATCGTGTTGTCCTGCAATTGGAACTTCCCAACCTAATTCAAGATCAGGCATGTTGTATTCTGTCTGGGTTGGGAATCCATAACAGCTTTGTGCCTCAAACCCAGGATTTGGAAAATTGGATTGATCCTCAATACTATTCCAAGATAGTTCATTATCTGTTTGGGGCATGTACGGGTATTTCTAATTGATAACTTGTTTCAATAATCTCATCATCTCCTGTTTTTCAAGATCATCTTGGTGTTCTTCCCAAAGTACAGGATTTTTCATGTATTGAAGGTATTCAAAGTGATGTAATTTTTCTATCTCAATGTATCCTATTATGAGAATGTCTCGGGTTGATCCTATTGTGGCTTCTGTCAATAACACTTGGGCACAGTTTATGATGAAGGTTGTTGTTGTTGGTACACTAACCTGAATGTCTTCTACTAGTTTTGAGGTTCTGTACTCAATTTCATAGAATTCAAGGGCATCCTCAATCATCCTATCTCTCATGGATCTTTGTGATTCAGGTTTCTTGAATGGTAATCCTAAGTAACCAAGCTGCATATTTGGACCAGATGGTGGAATCAAGGTGTAGAATTAGAATTCAGATCTTAGAATAAAGTGATTAGTTCTGAATAGAGAATCCCATTGAAAATCTATGTGTGTGCTCTAAAGAGAAGGGATGAGGGACTGAATGTGTTTTTGACCCAATCAATACACCTAAAGATGTTTGGATGACTATGGAGGCTTGGGGAGGATGATACCCCTGGATCGGAAAGTTGTCCACCTGAGAATTACCTGGGCAACCAGAGAAAGAGAGAGTCCCGCAAAGACCCTTACACGGTAGAGCGTCCCCACGGGTTACAGGGTTTCCCTCACCCGACCTCTCTTGTCACTGAGATTCCAGGTAGACCAGAATGGGGACCTTGACCTCTTAAGTCTACCACTTTTATTTAAGATCAAAGGTGCCTAAGGTTCCACTTGAACTTTAGATGTTTTGGCTTTGTGACCTAATTTGGATGTTGGTTGGCCTATAATGTAGTCCAACTTCACCTGACCAGCCGAAAAGATGGCAGAATGATTCTAGGTCAAGACCTAGAAATCACCATGATTTAACTCCCAGGTTATTAGGTCCATGGCTCTTTTTAAGGTTCAAGTGATTTTAGAGCTTGATTTTAGGGTTTTTCTTGATTAGATCCTTTCAATCAAAGGCTTGGGTAGCACACAGATGCAGGTGGGTTTGTTTCCTTTTATGCAAGCACATGTGAACTAGCACTCCAAAACCCTACTGTAGCAACCCTAATTTGGTTCTATTTCCAATCCTTTTTGTTTTTCACAGAAGTTCTCGGACTTCAAACAAGAAGTGTGTAGTCCACGAAGATTTAAAAATTAAGTGTGATCCCTAATAGGCACATGAATTTTGGGGTAGGATCTCAAGAAATCGCTTCAACTTCAATATGATATGAAAAAAAAATTCGCAAATCAGGAAACTAGCCTTTTAAATGATAATTACTATAAAAAGAAGGCAGGTGATTCCTAATTTGATTGTTTCCTTTTTATCTTCCCAAGATTAGGAGGTTGATTAGAGAAGAATAGATAAGATACCTGCCCTGGAGTGGTTGATTTGCGTGGGAGATCTATTCATGGAATACCTCACAAAATCACATTAAAACAAATAGGGCAAGTTAGTGCTCAAATATAATCAAAATAATGCAGAGACTAGTGATGAATTGCGCATTCCTCCCTAGCAATGACGTCAAAATATTTATCGAAGCGAAATCGGGTTTAAAATAAATGCGTCGTAGTATTGTTGAAATCACTTTGAAGACAAATATATTTTATTACTCGAAGTTTAAGTCCGAGGTCGAACACAGGAGGAAAATGGAATTCACGTACTAATCTCAATAATAAATGTAAATTGAACACATAAAACTACTCAAAATCTAATTCAGAATGTAAAGCATGAGTATATAGAGCATAAAAAGAATTGTAGCCACAAATAATAGAGATCTGATGAAAAATTGGACGTCTGATTATAAAATCAAACATCTTATAAGTGCGGTGCTACAGTGTCTTCCTCTTATTTTTCCTTCTTCTGCCTTCTGCTTCTTTCTTTTCTTTATTTGGCTTTTTCCTTCTTTCTTTCTTCTTTCTTTTCTATTCTTTGCCCTACGAGCCTCAACTGCTTTCTTCTTCCCTTCTTCCTCTTTCCTTAGCTTCTCTGCAACTCTTTTCCTGTTCAATTCTACCTTCAGCCCTTAGCTTCTTCTTCAGCTTCCTCTTTCTTCAACTGTGCAGTGCCTTCTCCTTCCTTAGCTGCTGTGGCTGCCACTCTTTCTTCCTTGGCTTCACCTTCGGCTTCTTCTTTTCCTTTCCCTGCAAGCGCAAAACCTACCCCTACCTCCCCTGTGAACTCTCCTCTCCTTTCTCTCTTAGGCTCGCTCTCCCAGAGCCTTCTCAGGTTAACGGGTCGTGTAAGTGCGCCCGGGACCAGGCCCATCGGTGTGGGTGGTGGGTGAGGAGTGCACGGGTAATCAGGTCAGAGCCAGATCCGCGAAGCGTGGGTAGCGAACAAGGCGTATGGGATGAGTGGGACCTCACCCCTTGTCAGGAGGCGATAAGCCCCTGACACTTTTTCCACTTATATCACATCGCCCGCTTTAAATCCTTCGAGGTGGGACTAAATGTCCCACCTTCTTCGTAGACGCTCCCACAATAGGTGTCGCGCTCGATTACAGAGGCTGGCAGAGGGCTTTGACTCCAATTGCTGGATGGAAATGTGCGCGAACGAAATCCGCACTGTCTGGGAACCTAACGCCTGGAGCCTGGGGTCTTGGATGAAGCTTGCAAGCTTCTTCTAGCTTGCTCCAATGGCAGCCGAGCACCTGTACCTGTCCACAAGCAAACAGCCTTACAGCCTTGTCAAATCACACAGGGAGCTTCGCCTTGACACAGTGGTTGGCCTGGCGCAGGGCAGCCTGGGCGTGCGTGCCTAGGTCACCTTGTGGCTGTGAAGATGGGTGTGTTCGGGGGATGTGTTGGGAGCGTGTGGCAGTGAATGGAAAGAGGGGTTATGATCAGTGAGTCGTGGCGGAGCTTTTGAGATGGTTGGCGAGGTGGGTGGATGCGTGAAGTGGCGGGGGCACCTCGCCGGTGGTCTGCTGAAGGTGGAGAAGGTGACGGTGGTGTGCGAGTGTTGGGGCGTGATAACAGAAATAAGTGAGGGAAAAATAAAGAGCAGAGAAAGAGGACTTATCTAAGAGGGAATAGACGAAGGGGGGAGCGGAGGGGCGTGATAACAGAAATAAGTGAGGGAATCGCTCGTATGTGCCATCGTTGGAGATGAAGGCCCAGTGAGAGGACGGCGACGACGAGAGGGAGGCAGGTGCGTGCGCTGGTGTGGCGCGACGCGAACGAAGGAGGCAAAGGCAACTCCGCCACTGGTATTGTAGTAGAGCGACGAGAGGAGATAGGAGTCTCCGGAGCTTGCTGGGATTTTGGCTGGAGGGGAAGAGAGGAAAATTGGGGGTTTTCTCAGGCCAAATCAAGCTTGAGAGGGGAGAAAGGATCTGGGGGCCTTTTTGTAGCCTCTAGTAGAGGGCTTTGTGCTTGGAAGACAAGCTTCCAAGAACGGCAACCTCGCCGGAGTTGGAAGGTTGGAAAAGACCCAAATCTCTCATGTGTTCGCATGAGAGATTGGGTGGAACTTGGAGCTCCAAATTGGGTTCACATGAACGGGAATTCCTCAAAGAATCTCCCTTTCAATTTTTAGAGGGATTCTCTGAGGAATCAGGGAGTTGTTTCCCTTGAATCCTCGCCGGAGTAGGATTTCCTCCGCTGTAATAGAGGAGGGACCTAATTGCAAAGAACAACGAGGAAGATAGGGGGGTGTCTGCAAGAGTTTTCAAAAGTTAGGGGTATAAATGTAATTGGGCTGAACTATTTTGCAAAGTAGGTCAAGGTGAACTCCCCCTAGGTCCAAATTTTGGTATAAACCTAATTTGGACCTAAGGAATCCAATTGTGAAGTTGATTTTAAGTTTGATCACGTTTGATTGAGAAATTTACACAAAAACCTAATTTAGGGCAAACATTTGAATGGGACCCCTATTTAGGTTAAAATAGGTTCTAAAGGCCAAACTGAAGATTCTAAACCCTAGAGGATATTTTTCCATGAATTTTAGAAGGTTTAGGTGAATTTTATCCTGAACAAAACCTTGCTAAATTAAGTAGGCCTGTTTTAGGGTTACAAGAAGTCATTTAATTCCTAGATTTCACATGAACCCTTTTATGTTTGAACCAACTGACTTTTTATCTTATTAAGACCATTTGACTTATGTTTAGCCCATGAGAAATCCCGTTGTTACACTGCAATGGTAAAATTACAGTTTTACCCCTTGTTTCTTACTTTTCTTTCAGAAGGGTTTTTCCTTGAGTTAGGACCTCCAGTTGGTTATGTAGGAGCTTTTGTTCTCTTTTCTAGGTCAAAATGAGCTAGTTAGAGCTCATGATGGTGTTCCCATCAGCAATTCATGTTCAAACTCTCTGCTTGATATATATATTGCAATTTATTGTCTATGCTATTTAGTAATTAGATTTAGAATAAGGGCATGAAATCAAAAGCATTTTCTGCCTCCCTGAGATCAACCGGGACTCACCAGTTCTGTTAATTTATTTGTCGAGACATATTTCACACTATACTACAATGCATTTATCTTTTATGTGATTTACTCCTTGAACAAATTGTGTCGATGCTGGGGAGACACGGTGACTTTTGATTTCATCTCTAACATAGTATTTTTGTGTGCAGGTTGAACCACACAAAGCGGCGAACGAGGCAAAGCAGGTGCTGCGAAAATCAGGTGCGCATATTCTTGTTAGAAACTCGACCAAAAATTGATTGTCATCTTTAGAATTCAATAGTCGTGTTTTTGATGCTCTAAAAATCTTATAATTTGGTTTAGAACTAGAGTTTCAAGTTATCTTTCCAACACCACCATTCTCAAAAAGAAATTCTATTTGTGAAATTTTTAAAATTCGTGGAGTACATTTGGGTTAGATTGATTGAAAATAGAACTTTTATGAACTTTGAAAATCAATTCTGACTAACATACAAATCAGATTTACGCACAATTGGTAGGGTTTGAAGGATAATCAAATTAGCTTTTATTATCATATTTTTACAAAATTTTTGGAGCATATTTGATATCATTTCTAAAAGAAAAACCAACACGGGGTCTAAATCGTATATTTGACCCCTTGTTAGTTAAAAATTCATAACTACTTGTTGGAAATAATAAAAATTTTTGAAAAAATACTCTCTGAAAAGATTTTTGAAAAAGAAATCTTGTTGGAAATTTTCAAATCATTTGGATTCCATCTTCCCCAAGAGTTTAGATTTGATTTATGGTCTTCAAAATGAAAAATAACTTAGAAGTGCATGAGCCAATTGGACCACAATGGACTAACTTGGACTCAGTCGAGCCCAGGAGTTAGTTGATGAGGTGAGTCACCTTGTGGGCCACCCATCATTTATTGAATTGAAGAAATAGGTTAAAAAAATTCACAAAAATATATCAAATAACCTGCATTTGGCTTGAAATTACTGGGTAGTTTCAACCTCTCTTGCAAAACCTGGTGTCTAAGCTTGCAGGGTAGTGTCAAACGACTGCGGTTAAGGGGTACAAAGGAACTAGATGCAAAAGTTGAAGGAAGAACCTTCCTCTTAGTCCCCTCGTACACAGACTGGCCAGGTTAGTTTAAGAGGTGGGGATTATCTTCAATTGGTTTTTCGAAAATTTTCTTCAACAATTTGAACTTGAACGAAAAATCTGGTCATCTGATCTTAAGGACCAATCTGATTAACAAGACCTTTGCCCTATTCTGCTTGACTACACCAACCCTTTGAGTTGGTGTATGCAAGGAAGAAGGTCATTAAGACCTGAACTTGTAGGACCTTGGGAGACGAACCTAAGGCGGCAAAGGTGATTCTCGCCTGACCTTTTTTCCCAACCTTCTTCCACTCGATTAGCTGAGATGGCTAATCTCGATCCTCAAGTTGGTCAGGACCCTGAGAATCAGGACCCAATGGCTCGTCTGGAAGCCAGGGTCGAGGAAACTAAACAGAAATACGAGCAGAGCATCAATAGGATTCTCACAACACTTGATAGGATGCAACATCCACCACGTGAAGAACAACTGCAAGACTTCTACGATCCGACAGCAATAATTATAGCACCTCAAGTTAGGATTCCCGTAGGCGGAGATGCATTCGAGCTGAAGCCGAATATCATAAGTCTGATTCAGACTCATTTCCATGGAAACTCGAATAAGGATCCCTTCCAGCACATTAAAGATCTGAGTTGGATTGCAGGGTCAATTCGACCCAGGAATGTAGATATCGAAATTATTCTCATGAAGCTTTTTCCTTTTTCTCTCAAGGATAAAGCTGCTTATTGGTTCAAGACTATCAGGACGCCAATTGGAGCCTGGGAGGAATTACATCGCAAATTCCTCCAAAAGTTCTTTCCAATTGGTCGAACAAATGCTATAAGGTGCACGATCATGACCTCTACCCAAGGCCCTGGAGAGAAGCTACATGACGCCTGGGATAGATTCCACGATCTTCTCAGGAAGTGCCCACACCATGGTGTAGCTAGATGGCACCTCGCTCAAGTCTTTTACCATGGGCTGGATGACACACATCGGTACCTGGTCGATGCATCTAGCGGTGGGAATTTCCTCTCGAAGGACGAGAACAGCTCATTTGAACTATTCGAGTCCTTAGCAGAGCACTCAATGAATGCTGTCTCAATGAACCAGTTCCAATGACCTGGACATCAATGAGTTAGTGTCCACGAAGCTCACACCGAGTTTGCCCAAGACGACATGGACATTATAACCAAGAAGCTGATAGGGTGGAGCTGCTTGACAAGAAGCTCGATGAATTAATTCGAGCAAGATCTAGGTTTCCTGGCAGCACTGCTACATCCCACTCATCTCTCACATCCCGAGCCCCTCCTGCTCGAGTACATCTACTCGCTCGAGATGTTCCTTCTCCATCTCCGTGGGATCCTATGTATCAAGAATCAATGAATAATCTGGATCTGGCACCATACAATCAGGGTTACACACCACTCGATGATTACAATGCATATTCCCTTGATGAATATACGTCTCAGACATCGTCGGCTTACGAAGACGTCAGTGCTATTCAAGGATACGGGCGTAATAACCCGTACTCAGAGATGTATAACCCTGGTTGGCATCAGCAACCGAATTTCTCCTATTCTGGTAACTCACAGAGACCACCTCAAGACCCACACTACCAGACCAGACAATACGAGAATATGCAGAACACATCCTAGGCAACAGCCATTCCCATCTCAGCAGCAACGAACCTGTTCTATCTATCAGCCACTACACCAAGCTGCCAACTATCCTCCAAAGTGAGCTGACCCTTTGGAGTCTTTGAAGGAGGAATTGCAGGAGTCAATTCAAAAATCTACTCATGACAACTTGCAAATTATGAAGGTTACGGCTGACCAAATATAGAACATCCAAAATACGTAGAATTAGATAATGCAGGAACATAGATCACTGGGAGCCTTACCCTCCCAACCTGTCTCGAACCCGAGGTATGCACAGAATCAGGGTTCCCCGCCTAGATTCCAAGCACCACAAGGACAAGCACATGCTATTCTACAAGCACCTCCTGCACCACTTGGTTATGGGCAAGGTCAGCTACCTTTATTGTCAAACCCTTATATTCTAGCCCAGCCGCTCCTCTGCTACCTCATGGACAGTACGCCGATGAGAAGGATGTAACTTTGAGGAGCGAAAAGACTACACAGGACCCACTACCTAGGCAAGCAGGTCATGAATTTTCACACCCTTCACCACAGGATGGCTTGACTCCATCTTCATCTTAGGAGCCATCTATGGTTGATAAGGGCAAGAGACCACTTAACCTTGAGATTCCTGTTCCTTTTCCTGAGGCTTTTACATAGAATATAGCGTAGAAAAAGGATACATAGAATTTCGAGGACCTAAAGTCAATGTTCAAGGAAGTACATATTTAGGTCCCTCTCCTCGAGGCCATTGACCACATTCCCACTATCGTTAGGTCCTTTAAGGACTACTGTACCCCGAAGCGACAACCGAAAAATGGACAACAGGCGGTAGTATCCGAGGAGGCTAGCGCTGTGATTCTAGCTGACTTGCCACCTAAGAAGAAAGACCACGGCACCCCACTCATTTCCTGCTTTTTCCAGGATTCTCCATTTGATCGGGCCCTTCTTGATCTGGGTTTGTCCATCAACTTAACTTTTATATGATTGATTTTGATTTGGGGAGTTAAAACCCACCTCGGTTACGATTCAGTTGGCTAATAGATCAGTAAAAGCACTGAGGGGTGTGGTTGAGAACGTGATCATAGAAGTCTGCGAATTCTGCTTTCCCGCAGACTTTTTTATTCTCAATATGGAGGTTCCTACTAATCTCCGCGATGCACCTATTATTCTTGGTCTTCCATTTCTGGTGACTGCCCGTGCAAACATTGACTGTGCATCCGGGTGTATGGAGATTGCCCTAGGTGATGAAAGACTTAGACTTGACATATTCAAGGCATCAAGGAACTTCGATTGTGATCGCATTAAGGAGGATGGTGAAGACAAAGAATTAGCTTTTTGTGGAAACATTGGGCTCCTTTGTGACAACCTAATGTCTCATTTGTCTGTACTATCAGGGTTCTTAGATCTTGATCCACATGGGACTGAGGCAAATGACATACACATTTCATCCCACAGAGCTGATTGTCTTAGGTGTTTATCTGATCATAACACCCCTGATCTTGATCATCAGATTTCTGCTATCGCTTCTGCTCTTATTCAAATCCCACTCCCACCCCTGATTTTGATCCACTCGTAATTGAACTAAAGCCCTTACCTGACTCACTCAAATACGTGTTTTTGGGTGAAAGTGAGACATACTCAGTGATCATTAGTGCTCACTTAACCCAAGAACAGGAACATCAATTGATTTATGTGTTACAAGACCATAGGGTTGCTATAGGGTGGAGTATTGCCGATCTCCATGGTATTCGCCCCTCGTATTGCACTCATCATATCTGCACGGATGAGGGGGTGAAACCTTCAAGACAACCTCAGAGGCACCTGAACCCTAATATGCTCGAGTTTATTAAGAAGGAGATCATCAAATGGCCGGATGTAGATATTATCTATCCAATTTCTAACAGCCAATGGGTGAGTCCTATTCAAATCATGCCCAAAAAGGTAGGACTCACCGTAATCAAGAACGAAATAGGAGAATCCAACCC
Source organism: Thalassia testudinum (assembly GCA_037157565.1). NCBI lineage: Eukaryota > Viridiplantae > Streptophyta > Magnoliopsida > Alismatales > Hydrocharitaceae > Thalassia > Thalassia testudinum. Next base: position 6,884,704 of record JAZHRO010000080.1, read on the forward strand.
AACCCGCACCACTACTTCATGGCGAGTTTGCATTGATTATAGGAAACTGAACACGGCTACCAAAAAGGATAATTTTCCTTTACCTTTTATTGATCAGATCTTAGCGGGTTTCTTCTGCTTTCTGGATGGATACTCCGGGTACAACCAAGTTGCAATTAACCTGGAAGATCAAAACAAGACAAGACAACTTTTACGTGTCCCTTTGGAACATTCACTTTCAAGCCAATGCCCTTTGGCCTCTGCAACGCACCAGCAACATTTTAGCATTGTATGATGGCCATCTTCTCTGACATGATTGGGGACTACGTAGAAGTGTTTATGGACGACTTCTCCATTTTCGAAGATGATTTCTTGTCTTGTCTTGATAACCTCATGAAGATCCTGAGGAGGTGCATAGATGTTAGCCTAGTACTTTCATGGGAGAAAAGCCATTTTATGGTGAGGGATGTCATTGTACTAGGTCACAGGATCTCTTCTAATGGACTCGAGGTCGACCGAGCTAAGTCCGAAATCATTTCTCGATTACCTCTACCTAGCTCGGTAAACAAATCAGATCATTCTTAGGGCATGTAGGATTCTATCGGAGATTCATTCAAGACTTCTCGAAAATCATCCATCCATTGACAAATCTTTTAGTAGCCGACATCCCCTTTAACTTTGATTCCTCATGACTCAACACTTTCGAGACTTTACGAAGAGCTATTTCGAACGCACCTATTCTCCAACCTCCCGACCGGTCTCTAGACTTCAAGATGATGTGTGATGCCTCCGACTTCACTGTTGGAGCCATTCTTAGCCAGCGTCGGGAGCGTCATCCATTCGTAATATACTACGTGATCAAAACGCTGAACGAGGCTCAGTGTAACTATACAGTTACTAAGAAAGAATTGCTAGCTATGGTATTCGGGTTGGAGAAATTCAGGTCATACTTACTCGGGTCCAAGGTACTTATCTACACTGATCATTTTTCCCTCCAGCATTTGTTGGCAAAGAAGGATGCCAAGCCCCAACTTATCAGATGGATCCTTCTTTTGCAGGAATTTGATGTCGAGATCCACGACAAAGTCAGAGCTCATAATGTCGTGGCATATCACCTATCTTGGATAAACCCTGAACACATCCCAAACTCCTCGCCTATCTAAGAAAGATTTCCAGATGAGTCTCTATTAGCTATTAACTCTGTTGAGTTTCCTTGGTACGCCGATATCGCAAACTATCTCGTCAAAAGCAAGCTACCTGCAAGATTATCCAAGGATCAAAAACTCAGATTTATTTTAGAGGCTAAATTTTATTTCTGGGACAACCCACTGCTCTTTCGCATTGGGGATGATCAGATCATCCAAAGATGCATCCCTGATTCGGAAATCTCAAGTGTGTTATCATTTTGCCATAGCGATGCTTGTGGGGTCATTTCTCGGGCTAAAAAACTGCTGCAAAGATTTTATAGTCTGGATTCTTCTGGCCAGCCATTTTCAGAGACACACATGAGTTTGCCAGGTGCTGTAAGCGACGTCAGTCGGTCGGTTCTATGACCCGGAGAGACATGATGCCTCTCCAACCTATTTTGGACGTAGAAATGTTTGACGTCTGAGGCATCAACTTTATGGGCCCTTTCCTAAACTCACACGGCTTTGAGTACATACTTCTCGCAATTGACTGTCTTAAAGTGGGTTGAATCTATCCCAGCAAGACAGGCTGATCATAAGACCGTTATATCCTTCGTCCGGGAATTTATTTTTGCGAGATTCGGAGTTCCCCGTGCTCTGATTAGTAATGGGGGCAGTCACTTCATCCATGCCCATTTCAGATCTCTTTTGAAACCACTGCATTGCTACCCTATGTCACCCACAAACTAATAGGCAAGCTGAAGTATCTAACCGTCAAATCAAGCTCATTCTTCAAAAGATGGTTAGACCTGATAGGAAGGACTGGTCCGATCGTTTGATTGAGGCATTTTGGGCATATCGAACTGCATGCAAGGCCCCGCTCGGAATTTCTCCATACCGCATGGTGTATGGAAAGGCTTGTCACCTTCCAGTAGAGTTGGAGCACCGTGCCTTTTGGGAGGCTCGATACAAGAGGTTCTGAAAGGAGGCTCTAACTCAGTGAGTTAGAAGAGATTCGGCAGGAAGCCTATGAGAACGCAAAGATTTACAAAGATAAGACTAAGGCTTTCCATGACCGACACATCCGGAGAAAGGAGTTCACGCCTGGCCAGCAGGTCTGATTATTTGATTCCCGGCTCCAATTCTTTGCAGGAAAGCTCAAGTCCAAGTGGCCTAGGCCTTATCTAGTGATCCACATGTATCCTAATGGGGTGGTCCAAATTATGGACCTGGGCAGATTTTTACGGCTAATGGCCAGCGCCTCAAACCATTTTTAGCCCAAGAACCTCCTCCTGCTGACGAAACGATACATCTTCTCGAGGACGTGTGACTAACATGTTGCCCAGCTGGAGGCGTTAAACTCAGCACGAATACATATATACATATCATATTTTATTTTCGCATATTGTTTTGCATATTGTGTATGGCATTACAGTGTTGACATGAGCTGAACGACAACTCAGAAGCAGTTCCAGGTGATTTCTATCCACATACACCCTGCCTTATTCCAATTTATTTTATTCATGCATGAGGACATGCAAGAACTTAGGCATGGGGGGGTAGTCCAAAAGAACTGAAAATTTCCTACCAACAATTGGGAGATTAGATTGTTTTATCAAGAGGTTTTATTAGAGATTTATTCTTTAGTAGATTCCTAGACTTAGAATCTAGTATAATTTCACACTTGCATGTAGATTTTGCAATGGATCCTTTGTGAAAATCGATAGACATCTCTAGTTTGTCGAGAAGAAGCATTGCTTCTTCTCCTAAACATTTGGATAGCAATCAGGGAGTCAGGTGAACCATCTTCTAGTAGATCCACCAAAACATATGTGAGGTGAGAGTAGAGAGTCCACTAATGCTCTACGGCTAGTGTAAAGAATCTTTAATTCTAGATAATTGAATAATGACACTCGGAGTTGGGCATAGTTTTCGCTCTCAGTTCTTGCGTACTAATTCTTTGAGAAAATCCCTACAAGAGCCACCAAATAAGGTAAAGACACAGAGAGAGGGTTCTAATAAAACTATGATTGAGGTGGATGGTCACGACCGTCCTCTGAGGAATCCTCGGCTGAAGGAGGGTACTGATGTCAAGGTTAGAAATACATCGTCCTATCCGTTCCCTACCCGATGCCGAGAATAGGCACTTCCACCAAATAAGCCACCCAAGATCCTCTTGGTCATCCCCAAAATCCCAAATAATGCCCATGGATAAAAGTATGTATGTCGTGTTGCATTGTGCTAGCAAATATAGCAGTATGTAATGTTGCATTACGTTATGTTGGTAACAACATTGTGCCAGTAGATATAAGTTAAAAAGAGAAGAAAAGCATACAGAAGAGGTGTTTGCTTTAAAAAAAAAAGTAGAAAGAAAGAAAAAAAAAAGTATTATGTTAAGAAGTTTACGTTCTGTAAGCCAAGTTAAATGTGCTGAGGCGACGATGCTTACCACCCCCATGAACTATCAAATACAGCCTTAACCTACTTTTTCTGTATTTCTAACTGCCTGAATACAGGCTGAGGGCTTCTAATTTAGTCGTAGGGTTATTAGAACCTAATTAAAGTGTAATGTCATGCGAGACCACTAAATACAGTTGCAAAGCTGGTGAGATGTGAGCTCAGGAAGAAAAAAAAAGAAAAAGAAAAGGAAAAAAAACAGAGAGAGAGAGAAAAAGAGAGAAAAGAAAGCGTACAAAAGATTAAAGAGAGCACAGTTTTCCAGCCTCTCTCTAAGTTGATTTATTCGATAATTTAGAAATCTAGATTCTAAAATACTAGTCTCTATGTAGCACCAGAAGATAGTGAGCCACCAAATACCAATCCAGTTAACTCAAACATCTTCTACCTAAGCCAAAAGTTGTGACTAAAATCAGAGAATAGTTTATATCCCCGAGAGAAGAGGTTTGCCTATCCCAACAGAATCTTACTAGGGGTCAAGCACAAGCTTTAAATGTACATCGACTCTTCGCTTGGATCCGTTGTAGAAGCTACAACATTACATGTTCATGATTATCTAGATTCTGAATTTTTGGATGAAACAAAAAGAAATAAACATTTAGTTAAACTCTTGATAAAATGCATTTAGTCTTGCACTTGCTAGGGACTAGAAAGATTTAGGCATGAGGGTATGATTGCACAGCAATCATAGGCCTTAATTCACTTGAATTAAGTCAGAACCTAGCTTAACTTATGCATTCTACATGCATATGCATCGTATTTTGCATATTAATTGATTTACAAATTTTGTACATAATAATGTGCTATTTGAGAGGTATTAATCATTGCAGGTAATTCAGGGCTGCGGATGATCGATCCAACCTTATGGATCTGCTCAGAACGATGATGGGAGTCCAATGCTTCTATGATCGCATCAATCAAACTCCCGTAGCACCCTATGGAGACCACAGAAGAATAAAAGCCAAGGGGAAAATAGTAGAAGATCCGGACCTCAGATGACAAATCCAATCATACAGATGGGTCCGAATCAACGATCACAGTCCAACGACGCAAAAATAAACTCGATCAGAGGCCTATAACACTGTTTATGAAGAAGAGAAGATGGACGGCCATGATGGAGCCACGTGGCACCATCACATCTGCCCCTTGCCATGCCCCCAACTTCTGAAGGCATTTTCCTACGCGCTATGGGCCGTTGGATTGTCATCCAACAGCCACAGAGGTGCCATGTCGCCCTACCTCTCAACCTCATAAAGGAAGATTAAGCCTTAGCCATTGGATTTCCATCCAACAGCTGAAGGCGGCTGCACACAAAATGGCAACCGCAACAACTCGCGTATGGAGCGTAGCAGAACTGTGCTTAACAACCACATGCAATGCGGGATCGGGTGGTGGAGGCGCAGACGCGTGGCGAGCACAGGGACATCAGATGAGTACAAGCGTGTTGACGCGCAACCAAACGCACGTGCACGCGAAGTAGGAATTTCAAAGGCGGTGAGCACACTCTTTTAAGCCGTCCGATCAAGAGATCAGATGTCTGAGATGGTGTGAGGAGTTAAGGCATGATCGATGTGCGTGCGGTGCGTGTGAAAGAAGAAATGGCAAGCAGCAAGAGCACACGGCCATGCGATGGAGATCAGAGGGCAGACATAGCGCCACGTGTCAACACCAAAGTGTGTCCGCGAATGGAGAAGGATTTAGAGGGTATTTTTAGGCCTAATCAGGTCCGTTGATCTCCCGATCAATGGATCTGATCAACCTAAGGCTATTGCACAAAATTAAGGGCTCCAATGCCCTAAATACCCTTCACAACAACTATAAAAAGAGGCCTAAGGGTCCCCTTTGAAGGCATCAAAGAGAATTTCCTTCTTCTTCCTCCTACAGCTCCTCTACCTTCTGCTTCTCATCTTCTCTACCTCCGTCTCTGCATCTTCTTCTGAAGCGTCCGTTAAGCCACCTCGGCGAATCGTTGCTGCTATCCTCAACCTCTCCAAAAGGCCACCACGGACCACCCGTGGTGCCCTTGTTCTGCTACATAGATAGTTTATGTTTATGGTTAGAATTTGTTTAGTTATAATTACATGTATGCAATTCATGTTCAAACTCTCTGCTTGATATATATATTACGATTTATTATCTATGCTATTTAGTAATTAGATTTAGAACAAGGGCATGAAATCAAAAGTGTTTTCTGCCTCCCTGAGATAGACCGGGACTCACCAGTTCCGTTAATTTATTTGTCAAGATGTATTTCGCGCTATACTACAATGCATTTATTTTTTACGTGATCTACGCCCCGAACAGCTGCAAGTTGCGAACTACTTCAAGCTTTTCTCGCAACCTCTAGTCATTACATGATCTAGGATGCATCATTAAAGACTTGTAAGCCTCCTCCGTTGCGAGTCGTCTGGGAATTGAGCACAAAAACCCTCTCCTCCCCTTCCTCTGTGCACCACCATTACCAGACCTTGAGGTCTTCTCCACCCCATCGCTCTGCTGGCTCTCGCCACCAAACGAGAGCGCGGCTACCTTCTCGCTTCCACCGTGCTTCTCAGCCAAGGAGCCGGTTCTCTAATGCCCTCTTCGACCTCAATTTCTCCTATGATTCGTCGTCGATGGCCTACCACCGCCACTGGCTCTCTCTCACTCTTCCGTCCAATAGCGTTAGGGTTTTTCTTCCCCTTATCCTCCTCTATCTCCTCATCTCCTCAATTTCTCCTTTCGACCTTGTTTACACCTCCCACCAACCATCGTCATTAACGCCCAAGGGAGCTTCTTCATGAGCTTCCACCAGCCACCGTCATCACACGTAGACATAGGGTTCTGCTCCAGCATGCTTCGCCGGAGCTTTTGAGTATTTAATCAGGGTCATATGACCCATATGTTTGGCTACTAGGGCTCACTGGACTCACTACACTTATCGCTGTTGTTGACCTTCTTCCAAGCTTCCAACCGACAAGCCAACACCACCACCACGACACCTGCAGGCCGACGACCGTGCTTCACCCTTCCTCGGAGATCAAATCGAATCGGGGCGTGATTCCTGCTGATCTCCGGCGAGCCCTGTAGCCTTGAAGAAGGTGAGATATCTATCTGTAAAGGAAGGACCTACTCGTTAGAATTCTTAGGGACCTAATTGCAAGTTCTCAGGGACCCGTTCGTAAAGCTCCAGGACTAAATCGCATATATTTTAATCTTTTAAAGAAATTGTTTCACCTCTTGTATTTTTTGGAGTTTTACTGCTATAACTTGGCAAATATTTTTGTTAAAGCACATTAGTGTCTAATTTGATGAATCTTTGATTATCATTGATTATTAATTTTTATTTAGCTTTCAACAAATATTTATTTGCACCCCACACATCTTTTATTTGCCATAATTTAAGTGCGACAATGAACTTGTTTTACTTTCTTAATTTCATCCATAGGTTCACTAAAAACATCTAGACAAAATCAAATTGTGGTATACATGCATTTTCTTGCTCCAAGAAATGACATCGGATTTTTCTGTTAATTCGAGTATTAAAAATTTAAATGTTAATTCGCTTTGATCACCTATACTACGACGTAAGTTTTTAAAACTTGATCGAAGCTCGTTAACATAATTCCACAAGGTTGTCTTGTTGATTGTAATTTTATTTTCTTATGCAACTTTCCTTTTAGTAATGCAATAAAAGTTTAAGCTTTCATTTTGTTGCTCTCATATTGTTCCGTTCTTACTTATTCAAATGAGTAAAAAAAGTAAATCAATCAAAAGACCAAAAATACTTAGTTTAGTTTTGTATTTGTGTCATGATTCCATTCTTAATACAATGACCACAAAAATCTCAAAACGAAAAAGTTGAAAAAAAGGATAATTAGATTGAGAGCATGACTTAAGCGAGAGAACGAACTAAATCGCATCCCCGAGGATCAACTGAGACTCACATTAAACTTAACATCAAAGTCAACTCATGATCTCATTATCAATTTATTTTGATTTGCAATTTCAACATAGGATTTAAGCTACAATGATGATTTAACAAACATAATCAATTAAATCTTCGCATTTTCTAAAATCGCAACGATCATTCACCAATGGCTTCAAACCAACCTTATTATCTAAAATGCTTTGCAAGTCAATATAGTTGGTAGCGAGGAACATAATTCCAAAATGGATCAATACACCATTACAATGCTCTCTCATCAAGGACAATACATGTCCATGATTGTAGATAGATGATGTAACACTTCATGCCTTTAAACAACCAAAGCAATTCTTTTAATGCCTAAAGTCTTTTAAAATGAGGTCTATACAATGTACAACACATGTGGTCCAAAAGATTCCATATTTATTTGATTTCATTATTTTCTCCCCCAACTTCTTGAAGTTGCTACCATTATTTGTGATTATTTGTACAACATCCTCCTTTCCAACCTCATTGATAACATCTTTCATTAATTCAAACTATACTTACAATTTTCACCTTATCCGAAGCATCAACAAATTTAATGAAAACGGATTTGTCATTACAATACACAAGGAAGTTAATAATTTGCCTCCTTGTGTACCTAGTCCACTCATCAACCATAATAATATACCTATAGTATGGCCATAGCATTTTCAATTTATTGATGTACTATTGTATTTATGCTTTCTCCATAGGCATGTACTTATTCATGATCTCAAAGGATAAGGGAGCCTTAACTCTTATCCTAGCTTGAGTGGTGGCAATGCTGATATTCTACAACCCTGCTCCTGCCACATGAGATGGAAGTGCATGAACATTAATAAGGGTCGCCATCGCTTTATCAACCATCTCCCTTGCATTGCCCCAAATAACCTTTATCATTTCTATTTAGAATCACCTTTCCCTTTAATATTTTCATATTAAAAGAAACCAATGATGCTACCCTGGTGCTTCTTAGCACATTGTTCTGCTCTACTTGTACCAGCATCTGCATACCTCATGCTTTGTGCTCTTTTGTTATAAGTGAGTACTTGTCATTCATATTCACTTCTTAGTGAATCCCTCATAACCTGTCTAAATTGTCTCTTCCTCCTCGAATCATCCTCCATATTACTTGGATATTGCAAGCCATCGTTAGAATTAGGATGAGTTAAGCCTTTGTAATACTAATGGCCAAGTAAGGTCTCATGGACAACTTCTTTAGCTTTCCGCTTTATAGCTTCCTTTTCCCGCCTTGACATCATCGTATTGGTAATCAGTTCTGGCACATGTTGCAAGCGCTTGAGTCTAATGTTAAGAGATGCGCATTGTAGTACAATCAACAAAAATGCTACAACATTTAAATTTGTAAATTGCTCGAAAAAAAGAAATGAGTCCAAGGTCATTCGCAGGGAGCAAATATGGAATTTACACACTAATCGCAATTTAAATCAATGAGCACAATCAATTAAACACAAAAGAGATATTCAATGAATAATAATCTACTCAAAACGATATTCAATCTACTTAAAATGATATCCAATTGTATCACAAGTTAGTGGGATAAAAAGAAATCGAGAATCTAAAAAGAATGGTGATTTGCATCGCCACTTAATCAAGCACATATCCCATGTTTCAAGCCAATTCAAATATCTCAACAGTAGTTAGAACCATTTAAATAACCACGTCAGATTCAGAGCCAATATCTCCTAAATAATCTCACAGAACCTTCACTCAAATGTCAGACCCTAAGGTTAGACGACTAATCTACATGCATCTGATTAACCTAAGATGTCTATTAATGCATGTTCTTGGTACCATATTAGCATCATATATTGTAAATATTTCATAACATGCATAATCATGCATTTAGGTCAAGTTGTATGAATTGTATAGTAATTGTCTCCTTTTATGGTCAAGAATAGGGTAACTTGTTAATTTGGACCTCAGATTGAAGATCCAATCGTACGTATCTGATTAGGGCGACGATTGGGGTTTAACGACTCCAAGATCGCCCTGATCGAACATCCATAGCACCAGATAGAGACTAAGAAATCCTAAAGCTCAAGGGTCAAGATGGTGTTATTCCGCATCTCAGACAACAAATCCGATCGCATGGATGGGTTCAGATCGATGATCACAGCCTAACGGCATGAAAATCGATCCAATCCGACACCCATGGCACCATCTACAACACAAAGATGATGGACGGCCAAGATAGTGCCACGTGGCACCGTCTTAGCCGCCCAATCAGCCCCAAGGACCCACCTTCGCTTGTCTTCTTCACCCACTCGACGAAGCTCCACCGTTGGATGCCCATCCAATGGCCGTAGAAGCCGTGCACTCAATTCCTCCACGCGACAAAGTTAGGCACTCAGTGCAACGGTCTGGCGCCCTTTCGCGAGCGAAGGGCGCACGTTCGAGCCGCGCCAAGCGCCTCAATTCAGATGGGCGTGGGTGCGGGAGCGATTCGACCGTCAGATTAAGATCGGGAAGCGAAGGGGAGGAGGCATGACATGCGGAGGATCCTCCAATCGCGTACGCGTGCAATGACGCGCGTTTGCAAGCCTCATCGCACGCGGGCGCGTGGTAGAGGAGTTTTGAGGGCACGAGCGAGGATCGATCTCGTCCGTCCGATCTCACGATCAGACAGCTGAAATCCATCCAAACGTGCGCAAGCGTTTAAGAGCGCGGAAGGTGGGGAGGCATGCGCGGTGTGCGCACGTCGGCCACGTTTAGGCCTTTAGTGACGGATAAATCCGTCACTAAAGGCCTGAATTAATGCTTTTAAAATTAAAATGTCCAAAATGCCCCCACTCCTTACAACTATAAAAGGAGACCCCTACCCTACGAATTTCTCATCCCTTCCTTCTCTCCCTCTCCAAAGCTTAAGAGAAGCTTGCCCCACACCCAGGATACTCCTCAAGAGCTAAAACCAAGTTTTCGCTCCCGTTTCGGAAGTGGATCCTGCGACGACGACGACGTGCTGCCTCATTCCCATTCTTATGACTTTATCCTCCTTCTTACAGCCTCATCCTCCATCTTCCAAGCGTCGCCTCCGTCCGACTCGTCCTCCAACCATTCGTCGAGGAGGATAACTTCTCTGTCCTTTCTTTTACCGCTTTCTAAAGTAGAATTTTTCCACTTTCTAATTGTAATAGTTTCCCGCTTTCTAATGTAATCATTTCCTGCTTTCTTAGTTGTAAAACATTATTCAAATATCAAGTGATTGTTCTCTCTCTCTCTCTTTCTCTTATTGTTTATATCAATTCCATTGTGATTATTTCTCCTTTTAAACAAAAATACAAAAAAAATATAATTACGGATTTTGAGATCGACGTAGCCTCCCTGTGTTCGACCCGGAACTTCTTTACGGATTTTTGGTATAAATTTTATCTGTTGAACATATTTCTTCGCGACTCGAACTACAACGACGGGTTTTTGAATCCAATTGCGAACGTCAGACCCTAAGGTCAGACAACTTAATCGTTCAAAGCATAGCTAAGGCACAAGGCCTCAGCAACCTCAAGGATTAAGCCTCTCGAAATCTCGTTAAGTATTCAGAATATATGGGTATGAATTTCGAGGCTTCAGTGCAAAAACTACCCCCATCCCCATTCAGAATTTCTCCCTATTTCTCTAATCAGGTGAGCAATTGGGTAACTGGATCCGAGTAAGGGGTCCAGGCTCATCGGGTGTGGGTGTCAGCGAGGAGTGGAGAGAGGTGAGCAGGGACCTCACCCCTGGGTGTCGAGGTGACCGGGTAAGGGCACTAAATGCCTTTATTCGTTGTTGAGTGCCTTTGCCTTTCCAAGGTGGGACTAAAAGTCCCTCTTCCTTTGTGCACAGCTACAGGTGAAGGTTTCGACGAATTGGAGTTGTTGTTGCTGCTACTGCTTTGGCCGATTGAACATCCTAGTATCTTCATGAGGGAATTCTACAGCTGCTCAAAGTGATACAAGGTGTATTGATGGCCTGAGGAGCGTGGTCGGTGATGAAGAAGATGAAGGCGGCGACATAGCTCCAGTTGAACCCTGAAAAACATGAACACGGGCTCTAAGTCCCAATTAGCAAGTTCATGAGCATCGCCGAAGCTCGACGAAGATGATGGTGGTGCTCTCGTGACGATTAGGGGCATGTGAAGGTGTGATAAAGCCAAAGAAGGTGACAGTGGTGTGTAGTGTTCAACGGAGTTATGGAGCACGCAAAACCTCAAATTAGATGAGGGCTTTTGGTCGGAGGCATATGGCGGAGCTTCTGGGAGTTGTAGCGGGTGGATTGGGTGTCTGTGGCGGTCGCACGATGTTGCCAGAGCTTTTCCGGTGCTAGGGAAGATGGAGGGGGAGAGAGGCGATAGTAGACTGAATTTGGGAGATAAGGGTCCTAATCTAACCTAAAGAAGGAGGAGGAAGATCGACTACCTAAGAAGGAAGAAAGGGGAGGAATTGGCGTTAGCTGTGATTGGCTGGCGTTGGAGAGGGTGAATGGTCCGGTGGGAGAGACGACGAGGAGGAAAGGTTGAGGTGGCTCCTGCTTGGTACAGCGAGGAGCGAAAGACTTCGAGGAAGATGTTCCCTCCGCCTATTGTACATGGCAGAGGGCGACGAAGGGAGATAGAGGAGCTCGTCGGAGTCACAGCAGAGGCGGTTGGAGGGAGAAAAGGAGGAAAAGTTTTGTGGCCAAACCAAACTAAGGAAGACACTAAGAGTTTCATGAGCTTTTATAGAGCTCAAATATGAGCTCTCAATGAAGAAAGGGGCCCAATTAGTTGTAGGTTTGGGCCCTACGAGGAGGGGTGACGTAATAAATGCGGAAATAAAATATAAAGCAATCTCACCAAAGAAAACCAATCACACAAAAAGACAATCACACAAAGAACACAAGAATTTTTAGGTGGAAACCCAAACCGGGTGAAAACCACCACCTAACCCTCTCGAGTTAGGATTTTCCGATCAACCAAGTTGATCAAATCCACCAAACCGAATCACTTAAAACGAGGGTGATTCAACCTCAATACAACCACGCTACAAGTACGAGGGTAGCGTTTCTCAACCCCTTCTCTCCACGAGAAGGATTTTGTCCCACGAAGGAGACGGGAATTCGCAAAGCGAATACCCAACCAAAATAACAAAGATAAAATAAAACAAGTAATCCTATAGAGCCAACAAAATAATTATGAACCTAGCTTCTATAGGAATTAGGAAACTCCCCTTTGCAAGGAGTGCGTCGAGTTGATGACGCGGTGCGTGTGCCACGCGACGGCGCAACGTCGCTCTCGTAGACAACGGCGGGAGAGCGGGTGCGCGAAGCTTGATGCTCTCAAGAGAATGGAGCTTGAGCTTGGAGAGCAAGAGCTAGTTAGGACACAAGAGAGTGGAACTATGTTGCTTAAGTGTGTCTTGTGTTTCTAAGTGTGTAAAGGCTCCCCTCTATTTATAGAGGCCTTAGGAAGGCTTTGGAAGGCTTAGGAAAGGTTCTATAGCCATTGGGAACAAAGCCCAAGAGAATCAGGCCGAAATCAGGACAATGATTACATTTGACAGGGTAATCAGACGTCTAACTCTGGAATCAGACGTTTGGAAGGCCACTTTAAGACGTCTGATTTAAAGGTCAGACGTCTGATTCTATGCGGGTCTCTCCCTGACTTGGATCAGATCTAAACAGGGTTTTTGCGCAAGTCCATCAGACGACATACAGGACGTCTGGAACTATGTCTGGACGTCTGGAAACCTACTTCTACTGTGGGAATTGATTTCCAAACGTTGCAACGGCTAGAAAATCTCTGAGAAGAGATTTTGGGGCAGCCGAGGCAAAACGGTCATTTATCAGACGTCTGGAAAGGCCTAAGGACGTCTGATAAGGCTCTAACGGTCATAATCTTGAGCGCCTGCTAAGCTAGCCAACGGTCCACTATCTCGACGTCTGGCAAGTCCATCAGACGTCTCCTAAGACGTCTGGTATAAGGGTCTGGACGTCTGATTTCATCAGACAGAACTAACTATGTCCAGCCTAACAGTTATCAGACATCTGAAACAACAGTCAGACGTCTTAAAATACTTTATCAGATGTCTGATTTGGGAATTAGACGTCTGGAAGTGCTGTTTGAACCCTATATTGGTTTTCTAAGTATTCTACAGAAAACCTAAGTATCCTAGGGTTGTGTCGGTGTTCCTAGGACTACTGTTAGGGTTCTTTGAGGCTCCTTAACATAATTTTCTAAGGAAAATAAAAAGAGCAAGAAAATAAAGACAAGAGATATAAGAAAGGATTAAAAAGAATCTATCATATTCTTCTTGTCTTCTATCTTCAATCTGTCACTCCACGCGAACCTCCTCTGTTTTCTGTCAAGCTCCTCCAATCCGTCCTGGATGCGAGCTCGAACTCCGTCTAAACACGTCCACATTTGCAATTGACTTGAAATCTAGGACTCAAATTGCAAATGTTAAATAACACGTGTTTTGTTATCATCAAAACAAATGATCGTGGTGCTCTAGCACCAACAATCTCCCCCTTTTTGATGATGACAAAATCGTAAATAATAATGCATAAAAATCCTCCCCCTTTTTGACATTATCAAAAAGGTTTGATTGGTTTTACATTTCCTATAACTCCCCCTTAAAACATGCTCTTCTATGAATTTATTTTAACAAAAGTGATATTCTCTCCATTTTTGTAACAACAAGATAGCTATTATTTTTCTCCCCCTTACTAAAGGAAAATTAGCTACCTTATATCTCCCCCTTAAAAATTGACAATTAGCTCATCATTTTTTAACTCACCCTATCTAAATGATTATGATAAAAAGATAGGGTAAATGGTTTTACCTCACCTACCATGGCCAATAAAATGGCCCGAATGGTGGTGGTGGATGCCACATCGGATGGGGCTCCCATCCGTAGCTTGGAGGCCCGGGCATCGGCACCAGTCTCCAATCTGGTGGTCGACGTGCGGCGGGTCCGTCGTTTGTTCGCCGTCTCGTCGGTCTTCTTGTTCTCCTCCTTGGTCTACTCCTTGGTTCTCCCAACTTGAGTTGACCAACTTTGAGCTTGTAGGTCCAGTCCTTTATGTTGTAATTATCCCTGAACCCTACAAAACAAGATTCTAATTCTTTTTTCGATATCCAAGTGGGTTTGGATCCGGATCTGTTAGCGGGTCTCCTTGATAGAGATCCTTTCTCAATCTTAGGGCTATATAAATCATCCACTTTGTTGATTAGTTTGTTGGAGTTTTCCCTAAGACATGCGATTTCTTTTTCTATAGTATTCATTTTAGTCTTTAAATTAGAGATTTCTAACTTTAGACTATCATTTTCCTCAATCAATTTATTATTTTCATTGATGAGGTCTTGATTTTCTAATAATAGGTTATCAATTCTAGGACTAGCTTCTATGTCCTTAAGTTATTTTTCTAACCTATCATTTTCATTTTTAAGAAAACTAAGGTTCTTTTTAATACTTTTGTTTTCTATTTTAAGTGATTTACTAATCTCAAATAGTTCATTAAAAGCTTCTTGTAAATCAAAATTTACCTCATTGTCGCTGTCATCGCTTCCACTTTCGCTGTCGCTGTTGGTTCCTCTGGCCATGAAACCAAAGCAAGCGGTTTCTTCTTCTTTTTCTTCTTCTTTTTCCTCCGAGCTCATCTCTTCATGAGTGTCTTCTAACTTCCTCCATATCTCGTGGGCGGTAGTGCACTCTTGGATTTTATCGAACTCTTTCGGACTCAATGCGCAATACAGGGCATTCATTGCCTTTGCGTTGAGTGAAAGCTCCCGAATCTGCAGCTGCGAGTAGCCTCCTTGGGGTCGCTTCGGGATCTCGTATGGGGTTTCGCAACATCCCCATACCTCGAATTCAGTGGCTTAGAGCCACGTCTTCATCCCCAACTTCCAATATCCGAAGTCCCTCCCGTCGAAATAGGGTGGTCGGACGGTGGACTGCCCTTCGGAGATTCTCATTGCGGCTATGCTTCCCTCCATGATCTTCTTGCCTGGTTGTTACGCCGAAACAGCAAAACCCGCACTGATACCAATTGTAGGTTTGGGCCCTACGAGGAGGGGTGACGTAATAAATGCGGAAATAAAATATAAAGCAATCTCACCAAAGAAAACCAATCACACAAAAAGACAATCACACAAAGAACACAAGAATTTTTAGGTGGAAATCCAAACCGGGTGAAAACCACCACCTAACCCTCTCGAGTTAGGATTTTCCGATCAACCAAGTTGATCAAAATCCACCAAACCGAATCACTTAAAACGAGGGTGATTCAACCTCAATACAACCATGCTACAAGTACGAAGGTAGCGTTCCTCAACCCCTTCTCTCCACGAGAAGGATTTTGTCCCACGAAGGAGACGGGAATTCGCAAAGCGAATACCCAACCAAAATAACAAAGATAAAATAAAACAAGTAATCCTATAGAGCCAACAAAATAATTATGAACCTAGCTTCTATAGGAATTAGGAAACTCCCCTTTGCAAGGAGTGCGTCGAGTTGATAACGCGGTGCGTGTGCCACGCGACGGCGCAACGTCGCTCTCGTAGACAACGGCGGGAGAGCGGGTGCGCGAAGCTTGATGCTCTCAAGAGAATGGAGCTTGAGCTTGGAGAGCAAGAGCTAGTTAGGACACAAGAAAGTGGAACTATGTTACTTAAGTGTGTCTTGTGTTTCTAAGTGTGTAAAGGCTCCCCTCTATTTATAGAGGCCTTAGGAAGGCTTTGGAAGGCTTAGGAAAGGTTCTATAGCCATTGGGAACAAAGCCCAAGAGAATCAGGCCGAAATCAGGACAATGATTACATTTGACAGGGTAATCAGACGTCTAACTCTGGAATCAGACGTTTGGAAGGCCACTTTAAGACGTCTGATTTAAAGGTCAGACGTCTGATTCTATGCGGGTCTCTCCCTGACTTGGATCAGATCTAAACAGGGTTTTTGCGCAAGTCCATCAGACGACATACAGGACGTCTGGAACTATGTCTGGACGTCTGGAAACCTACTTCTACTGTGGGAATTGATTTCCAAACGTTGCAACGGCTAGAAAATCTCTGAGAAGAGATTTTGGGGCAGCCGAGGCAAAACGGTCATTTATCAGACGTCTGGAAAGGCCTAAGGACGTCTGATAAGGCTCTAACGGTCATAATCTTGAGCGCCTGCTAAGCTAGCCAACGGTCCACTATCTGGACGTCTGGCAAGTCCATCAAACGTCTCCTAAGACGTCTGGTATAAGGGTCTGGACGTCTGATTTCATCAGACAGAACTAACTATGTCCAGCCTAACAGTTATCAGACATCTGAAACAACAGTCAGACGTCTTAAAATACTTTATCAGACGTCTGATTTGGGAATTAGACGTCTAGAAGTGCTGTTTGAACCCTATATTGGTTTTCTAAGTATTCTACAGAAAACCTAAGTATCCTAGGGTTGTGCCGGTATTCCTAGGACTACTGTTAGGGTTCTTTGAGGCTCCTTAACATAATTTTCTAAGGAAAATAAAAAGAGCAAGAAAATAAAGACAAGAGATATAAGAAAGGATTAAAAAGAATCTATCCTATTCTTCTTGTCTTCTATCTTCAATCTGTCGCTCCACGCGAACCTCCTCTGTTTTCTGTCAAGCTCCTCCAATCCGTCCTGGATGCGAGCTCGAACTCCGTCTAAACACGTCCACATTTGCAATTGACTTGAAATCTAGGACTCAAATTGCAAATGTTAAATAACACGTGTTTTGTTATCATCAAAACAAATGATCGTGGTGCTCTAGCACCAACAATCTCCCCCTTTTTGATGATGACAAAATCGTAAATAATAATGCATAAAAATCCTCCCCCTTTTTGACATTATCAAAAAGGTTTGATTGGTTTTACATTTCCTATAACTCCCCCTTAAAACATGCTCTTCTATGAATTTATTTTAACAAAGGTGATATTCTCCCCATTTTTGTAACAACAAGATAGCTATTATTTTTCTCCCCCTTACTAAAGGAAAATTAGCTACCTTATATCTCCCCCTTAAAAATTGACAATTAGCTCATCATTTTTTAACTCACCCTATCTAAATGATTATGATAAAAAGATAGGGTAAATGGTTTTACCTCACCTACCATGGCCAATAAAATGGCCCGAATGGTGGTGGTGGATGCCACATCGGATGGGGCTCCCATCCGTAGCTTGGAGGCCCGGGCATCGGCACCGGTCTCCAATCTGGTGGTCGACGTGCGGCGGGTCCGTCGTTTGTTCGCCGTCTCGTCGGTCTTCTTGTTCTCCTCCTTGGTCTACTCCTTGGTTCTCCCAACTTGAGTTGACCAACTTTGAGCTTGTAGGTCCAGTCCTTTATGTTGTAATTATCCCTGAACCCTACAAAACAAGATTCTAATTCTTTTTTCGATATCCAAGTGGGTTTGGATCCGGATCTGTTAGCGGGTCTCCTTGATGGAGATCCTTTCTCAATCTTAGGGCTATATAAATCATCCACTTTGTTGATTAGTTTGTTGGAGTTTTCCCTAAGACATGCGATTTCTTTTTCTATAGTATTCATTTTAGTCTTTAAATTAGAGATTTCTAACTTTAGACTATCATTTTCCTCAATCAATTTATTATTTTCATTGATGAGGTCTTGATTTTCTAATAATAGGTTATCAATTCTAGGACTAGCTTATATGTCCTTAAGTTGTTTTTCTAACCTATCATTTTCATTTTTAAGAAAACTAAGGTTCTTTTTAATACTTTTGTTTTCTATTTTAAGTGATTTACTAATCTCAAATATTTCATTAAAAGCTTCTTGTAAATCAAAATTTACCTCATTGTCGCTGTCATCGCTTCCACTTTCGCTGTCGCTGTTGGTTCCTCTGGCCATGAAACCAAAGCAAGCGGTTTCTTCTTCTTTTTCTTCTTCTTTTTCCTCCGAGCTCATCTCTTCATGAGTGTCTTCTAACTTCCTCCATATCTCGTGGGCGGTAGTGCACTCTTGGATTTTATCGAACTCTTTCGGACTCAATGCGCAATACAGGGCATTCATTGCCTTTGCGTTGAGTGAAAGCTCCCGAATCTGCAGCTGCGAGTAGCCTCCTTGGGGTCGCTTCGGGATCTCGTATGGGGTTTCGCAACATCCCCATACCTCGAATTCAGTGGCTTGGAGCCACGTCTTCATCCCCAACTTCCAATATCCGAAGTCCCTCCCGTCGAAATAGGGTGGTCGGACGGTGGACTGCCCTTCGGAGATTCTCATTGCGGCTATGCTTCCCTCCATGATCTTCTTGCCTGGTTGTTACGCCGAAACAGCAAAACCCGCACTGATACCAATTGTAGGTTTGGGCCCTACGAGGAGGGGTGACGTAATAAATGCGGAAATAAAATATAAAGCAATCTCACCAAAGAAAACCAATCACACAAAAAGACAATCACACAAAGAACACAAGAATTTTTAGGTGGAAATCCAAACCGGGTGAAAACCATCACCTAACCCTCTCGAGTTAGGATTTTCCGATCAACCAAGTTGATCAAAATCCACCAAACCGAATCACTTAAAACGAGGGTGATTCAACCTCAATACAACCATGCTACAAGTACGAAGGTAGCGTTCCTCAACCCCTTCTCTCCACGAGAAGGATTTTGTCCCACGAAGGAGACGGGAATTCGCAAAGCGAATACCCAACCAAAATAACAAAGATAAAATAAAACAAGTAATCCTATAGAGCCAACAAAATAATTATGAACCTAGCTTCTATAGGAATTAGGAAACTCCCCTTTGCAAGGAGTGCGTCGAGTTGATGACGCGGTGCGTGTGCCACGCGACGGCGCAACGTCGCTCTCGTAGACAACGGCGGGAGAGCGGGTGCGCGAAGCTTGATGCTCTCAAGAGAATGGAGCTTGAGCTTGGAGAGCAAGAGCTAGTTAGGACACAAGAGAGTGGAACTATGTTGCTTAAGTGTGTCTTGTGTTTCTAAGTGTGTAAAGGCTCCCCTCTATTTATAGAGGCCTTAGGAAGGCTTTGGAAGGCTTAGGAAAGGTTCTATAGCCATTGGGAACAAAGCCCAAGAGAATCAGGCCGAAATCAGGACAATGATTACATTTGACAGGGTAATCAGACGTCTAACTCTGGAATCAGACGTTTGGAAGGCCACTTTAAGACGTCTGATTTAAAGGTCAGACGTCTGATTCTATGCGGGTCTCTCCCTGACTTGGATCAGATCTAAACAGGGTTTTTGCGCAAGTCCATCAGACGACATACAGGACGTCTGGAACTATGTCTGGACGTCTGGAAACCTACTTCTACTGTGGGAATTGATTTCCAAACGTTGCAACGGCTAGAAAATCTCTGAGAAGAGATTTTGGGGCAGCCGAGGCAAAACGGTCATTTATCAGACGTCTGGAAAGGCCTAAGGACGTCTGATAAGGCTCTAACGGTCATAATCTTGAGCGCCTGCTAAGCTAGCCAACGGTCCACTATCTCGACGTCTGGCAAGTCCATCAAACGTCTCCTAAGACGTCTGGTATAAGGGTCTGGACGTCTGATTTCATCAGACAGAACTAACTATGTCCAGCCTAACAGTTATCAGACATCTGAAACAACAGTCAGACGTCTTAAAATACTTTATCAGACGTCTGATTTGGGAATTAGACGTCTAGAAGTGCTGTTTGAACCCTATATTGGTTTTCTAAGTATTCTACAGAAAACCTAAGTATCCTAGGGTTGTGCCGGTATTCCTAGGACTACTGTTAGGGTTCTTTGAGGCTCTTTAACATAATTTTCTAAGGAAAATAAAAAGAGCAAGAAAATAAAGACAAGAGATACAAGAAAGGATTAAAAAGAATCTATCCTATTCTTCTTGTCTTCTATCTTCAATCTGTCGCTCCACGCGAACCTCCTCTGTTTTCCGTCAAGCTCCTCCAATCCGTCCTGGATGCGAGCTCGAACTCCGTCTAAACACGTCCACATTTGCAATTGACCTGAAATCTAGGACTCAAATTGCAAATGTTAAATAACACGTGTTTTGTTATCATCAAAACAAATGATCGTGGTGCTCTAGCACCAACATTAGCTACAGTCTAAAAGGGAAAAATCCCTCAAATTCCTCAAGCTTTTCTGATTTCTAGGATCAATTCTAATCCCTCAAATGGGGTTGGTTGGATTCCTTATTGTCTGATCAGCAATCCCTTTAATTTTGGAGGGATTTGAAGTTGATTTAAGAGAGATCTCCTTTCTTAAAGGTCGGCTACAGATCTATTCACTTGCCAATAGCGGCAGGGACGTTTTTGCAAAGAGGTTGGAAAACTTAGGGACCTTATCGCAATAAAATCAAAAGTTAGGGGTTTAAGTGAGAGGAATAGAGTTTTAAGGAACTAAATTGTAAACTAGGTCAAGATGAACTCTGATTGGGCCCAACTTTTGGCCGTAGCCTAAGTTGAACCCAAGGAATCTGATGGTGAACTTAGAATTGTGTTTTGACCACGTTTGACCACAAAATTTACACATAAGCCCAAATTAGGGTAAAATCCCATCTGAGACTCTGTTCTTGGTTAAAATAGGTTCAGATGATCAAACCAAGGGTACTAAACCTCTTAAAATATTTTGCTATGAATTTTAGGAGGTTTATATGAATTTTATTCTAAGTAGAACCTCTTCAATTTAAGTAGGTCTGAAATTAGGATTTTATGTACTGATTTGGTTCTCGAAACAGGTGAAACCCTGTTTCTATCTGTGTTGACCCACTTCGTGGACTTTAATGCTCATTTGACCTTCAATTAACCCCTGGGTGATCCCGTGGTTACTCTGCATTTATGATGTGATATTAAATTTGCAAAATTAACCACGTTTTAATGTTCTCTCCTCAAAACAGATCTACGTGGAATTACTATCCTCAGGTGACCATTCAGGAGCTTTTATCTCTTGACTTCAACTAATTAAAGCTAGTTATGGCTAATGATGGTGTTACCATCAGCACATCATCAGGACAATCTTCATACTTTGTTACAATCTTGTCATCTCCAACCAGGTGATCCTTGAATCATGTTATTCCACCACCGGGTAATTGCTTTCCATAAAAGTTACACTTTGTCATATATTTGCTTTTATCCAATTTTGTGCAATATAACAAATCAATATCCTCTTTGGCATCCTTGGGATTTGGCTTCCCACTTCCTTTAGTACAGGCCTTTCCCATTCTAAATATAGTGTTTCTGAAAATTACAAATTAAGCAACACATATAAGCATCTATCATCTCCTAAGAGTAGGGATTATGTTACTAATAATACTATTCCCTACACTGCATTTACATTTTTAATCTACATGTAATAATTTCATTTTAATTTACATGTAATAGTTTCATTTTATATAATCCATTAAAATGCATTTTAACCTAATTTTTAATTATCTCATTTAAATTCTAGATTATTATTTTTTATGACAAAAAAATATTTTTTAATTTTTACCAAATTACTTGATACACACATAAGTATGTATTAATTTCATTTTTAGTTACATGTACTAAATTACTAATTTTATTTACATGTACATGTACTAAGTATTAAGTCCTAAACTGCTAATTTCATTTTTAATTTATATTACAAATTACATCAATGTTACATTTAATTTTATTTTTTATTTTTCATGTAGAAAATATAAATTAATTTAATAGTATAAAATATAAATTACATAAATACATAGCTAAATACATCTAATACATATATACATCTAATAATTACTTAAATACATCTAATACACCTAATACATACTTAAATACATCTAGGTTACATCTCTAATGTATCTAAATACATCTAATACAATCATGTATATACAAGTACTATATATCGGTATATACAAGTCGATCTTGTGTAGATCTACACTAGATCTACTCATCTGGCATACCGCATCAATCACAACACGAATATATATGTGTAGATCTAGAGGAATACATGTGATGGCTCAAACCCAATCAAATGAACCCGGTGGGATCCAAGCTATCGAATGCAAATAGCAAGCTCAACACAAGATCAATGTCAACCAGCACATAATCATAAAACATAAATATAGCCAATACATAATTCATAAAGTATTAAACAATAAAGGCAGATACATGCTGACCAAAAGATAATCAAGTTTACAAGTCTCATTAATCGAAAGGAAGGAGAATTTATCTAATCATTTGGATACAATTACTAGAAAATACGAAAGAAAGCTAACTAAGCGAAAGGACTCTCGACGTCAGAGATCGTATGTTGGTACCATGATAGGTCTCGTACCAGTTGCTCTGAATGTAGTCTCTCTCAATTGCTCAGCTATACCTGAGCATGGAGTCTAGGAACATGTTAGCAAATGTTAAGTAGAGTAGGATAAACAGAACTAAATAATGTAAAGAGCACAAAGGTTGGGTACTAATGAATTATTTATTTTGTAGATTTCTATTTCATTATTCTTTATCTTTGAGTTATCACAATATGTGTGTTGCCTTCTACATTATGATCATATATGTCATAAATCATGTCCTTGGAAGGCACGAGGAGATCTCACCATGATATCATGAAAGGTTTGACAAGTATGAGGCATCTTCTTAGCTAGGAGGAAGCCCTTCACTGACCTTATGACTCGTTCCATCACCTAGGGGTCCCAACGTAGGTAGTGTGGAAACTATATACTACGAACTATATGTACAGGCGTGACCTACACTGGTTCTCATATAACCCTCTCCACGACTTGGGTACATATCCTAATATAACGGTTATTCATATCTACCTTTGTACCCCTTCCTAGCTACTTGGTTAGCCAATAAGCTTATCATCAATTCACAGGGATGCCAGCCCACTCCCTGATTTGTCCAATTGATCTAAATCTAGACCAATATGTTATGAACCATATAGTTATCCATTTCACTATTAGGAAATCGAACAGTTCAATCCTAATGGCGTCATGGAAGTGTGAAACCAATTGTTAAATTTTTTTTCTTCTAATCGATAAACGACTCGATGCCCAGAAAATTAAATAACGAAAATCGAGAAAACAACAACCTAGATAAAATCAAGAAAACAACAATAATGAAAATCGATGCCTAGAAGATACTAGAAGATTTAGTATCTTCCTATTCCTATTCTAAGTTCCCAATGAGTATCAAGATATACTTGTGGGGTGGCATAGCACAACATCTTAACCGTTGTGCCTCCTCAAATAAGTCCCAACGTCGTGACACTCCCTTCTTCTCGGCAGGCAGATAAGACCCTTTACATCAAGAGCGCTCAATCCTTGTGTGCGCTGCGCGAACCCTTCACTTGCTGTGAACACCTTCACGTTCCTTAAGGCAACTATCTCTTTGAAACCTCCAAAGAAGTGACTAATAGAGGGTTCCAAACCCATAGCCACGATCCAGAAGATGTCTAGCCTTCTCACCAGACGTCTAGAAGTCCCTCTAGACTTCTCCGTAGGATGTTGGACGTCCAAATCAAGAGAAATCTAGATGTCCTCTTGAGCTTTACACATCTAGAGCCTCTCTAGAACTTCTAATAGAGGTGTTGGTCATCAGACTAGAAGAAAGAGGGATAGCAACAGTGAGACTCTCTTTCTTCTCCCTATCTTCTGAGTGAAGGGTTTTAGTACTCAATTAAGGGATTGATTAGGGTTTCCCACCTAACAATGGAGATATTTATAGGGAATCCGTATATTCCTAATATGATAGTGACCATTATATCAAATCCAATGGTTAGAGATTAATGCTAATTGAATTTTGCATGATTGGTCATCCAATTAATTTGGGCAGTTAGGTTTAAGCACCTAAAGGCATTTATTTGCATCCAAATCCTTTGGATTAATACCAAATCATATTTGGTTTAATTAAATGTCAAATCAAATACCAATTTAACTCCTTAAATAATATTTAACTTTTATTCAATTAGGAATCCATTAAAATCATCATTGGTTTTATCACGTCAATAATGAAGTGTTTAGGAATTAGGATTTATTGCACTACGCCTCTCTTAGGTATTCCAAATACTCGTGAATCCCTCACATAGGAAATCATATGTAACTTCAAGGATTAAAACCTATATTCACTGTCCATCCTATCATGAGTTACACATTTTTCATTTTCTCCTTGTATCATTGGGACGGGAACAAAGATTAGAACATTTCCCAAAGGACTATCTTCTTCTCTTTCATATATGACATTTAATCGGGACCTATATGATCATGCATGGAATTTCGTACATCCGAATATACGTGGACTGACCCTGTGTCTCCCAATTTGCTACATTCATTGACAATAGCAGATCTGTGTGATTCTTTCAAGAGATCATTTGTCTCCTATATATGCTCTCATATGCACAAAATCTTTCTAATCTCAACACCAAGATGGGTGCATTGACTACCGATTTGCCAATTGTGCATATTCAAGCACAAAGACATATTTGTCTTAGGTCAAAAGGTACACCTTATCCCTAATAGTGATAAGAGAAGGATTTTTGCATCTTCATCTCATTAATTTAACTCCTTGACTCAACTTGTGTGACAACCCTGAATTTCTATGTCCATGTAGAGGATGTATGTCAAGGGCATCAATCAGGAAACAGTCTCTCTAAAAGATTATCATCTCTTCTCAAACTGGAGACAATAGTTTGATATAAGGATGAAAGTTTTGATAAACTCAACTCAAACTCGACCCATCTTGACTCGAAAAGAATGGGTAAAACCCAACCCGAACTCGGTTGGGTTCGGGTATGGGTTTTATCCAAATAACCCGACCACCTTTGGGTCTAGGTATGGGTATAGGTATGAATCTATACTCGATTACCCAACCCAAATATCCAAATAAAATCCCCATTTACCTGAGATATATAAGTCCCATCCTAAGCCCCTCATTCCCCCAACCCTAATGTCCCTCATGATTTCCTCCATGGTTTTGAAGGTTAGGAATGCTTCTGAAGCTTCCATTGAACATTTATTTCGGGCATGGGGATCTTTTGTTTGAAATATACTTGTTTTTGACTTTTTCATTTTTAATGGATCTTTTGTTTCAAATTGTATTCCCCTTGCATTTTTCATTTTTCATTTCAACCCTAAACTCCATTTTTTTGTCTTTTTGTAATAATTTAGTGGGGATCAATAAAATTGGAGTAGCCCAAGCTCCGATGTTTTGAGCTTATTAAAAATAAATAATTAACGAATCTATTATAGATTTTTTTTTCTTTTACTCTTGGCACGATTTAATTATAAGATCAATTTATAAATGGGTACCTAATGGGTAAATGGATATCCAATGGATAGATGGGTATGAATATGGGTTTGAATTTTTTTTTTACCTGATAAGTAAATGGGTAGGGTATGAGTATGGATTTTATAAATGGATATGGGTATGGATTTAGCTGAACCTGACCCATTTGCATCCCTAGTTAGATATTATGATGGTTCTTAATGGCTTATCAAAATCCTTAAACCAAACCGCTTAGATCTTTGATACCCGTCATCAGTATAGCCAACATAGTTACAGTATATTCTCCTACTTGTACTAAGTGACTCAATTAACTATTAATGTGCCCACGTGATCTGACATTCAGATTCAAATCATCGATTGAGTGATTCAACTCAGGTTGGCTTACTCAGGACACACAACTCCAACATTTACTTCAATATTTTATCATAAATCAAAAATTTCAATGTATTCCTTAGATAACTAAATTATCACATTCTAGAACACTGGTTCAAGATGTCATCTTAAATCGTGATGATTATCCATCATTATTAATCATTTTCTCACAATTAATATCCAACAACAATTAGATTATTTAATGTAGAGTTTATCAACCATAACAAGTACATTGGGTTCTAAATTTGATAATTAAAATTGCATGTAGATTTACAAGTGAGGATTTCATAATTGTAACTACACACATTTAATCTATTTCCTCATGAATAAAAGCATTAATCACCAACACAAGTGTAATCCATCATTTATTAGGATGTAAGGTGATATTAAGAGTGTAAAGCCATTGATTATTAATATCATGTTTTATGAATAATAAGATAATTACACTCTAGCAATTAAGTTTGTCAAATAATCACAAATCCACTATTAATGGGAAATCACGAGCAATATTAATTAATGCTTGGGTGCCTAAGCAAATAAAATAAATCAAAAATAGTCATATGTGGACTCCAACACTCAATAAGAGAAGGAACACACGCAAAACAGTATATCCACAAAATAAGAATTCCACTGCTCAATCACACGAAGAGAGAGATCTAACTACTCTACCTAATGTCGTTAGGGGGTTACGGTGATTCCATAATGCATGTTAAAGATCCCTCGCTACTACTCGAGAGTCCAGGTATTTCACATGCACTTCATGGATTGGTCACTAGGTCAGAACATCATGAATTGATTTCGAAAGTGCATTAGAGGCTTTTCATAAAATTAACACGTGAAATAGTATCCAAAGAGAGAGTTGACGTTTACCAATACGTAGAACGTAAAGAGATAATTCCAACAAGTCCTAGAATGCGTGAATTAGAGGTCGTTTAAATTTATGCCATACCTCCAATACCTTCTTCCATTTTGTTGATGAATGGAAAGCTTTTTGGTAGCTCAGCTTTGTTTTGGGCAACTTGAATTAAATAAACCATCACCTTTTTTGTTGCCACCCTCGAAACCCCGACCTTCGTATAGGGACCTGGGTTCTGGGGCACGACATATGGTGTCTAGTCAAGACCTTCATTGCACAGCAATCATAGGACTTAATTAACCTAAATTATGTTAGAACCTAGCTTAACTTATAAATAATGCATTCAGTACCTATCATGCATTGCATCCTTTTATTATGTACATATAATAATGTGATTTTACTACGCTAATTGATGTTTATTCTTGTCTACAGGGAATAAGGAGCTTAGAAGCTATTCTGAGCTGAATAAAGATGGATAGGAGCTAGAGCTGCAGCAGAGCTGGAGCTAGAATTTTGGAATAAAGACTAGAAGAGAGAAAGAAAGAGAGAAGAGGATCTCTTGCTTAGAATAAGTGCAACTAGGATATCCCTATCATATCCCTAGAGCCTTAGGATAACCTTATCCCAGTACTTACCCTTGAACCACCTCCCTATTAGGATATCTGAGCTCAAAAGCCAAAAACATGGATAACATTATCCATGTGCTTATCCACCCTATCCATAGTCCTATCCTATCATCCACAACCCTAACCTACTTATCCAATACCCAATCCCTAGCTTAGAAACCTATTTAGGTCCATACCTCACTCAATTGACTCAGTCTAAGTCAATTGGGTCCACTGGGACTTGATTGGACTAACCCTAAGTTGACTGGACTCGGTGAGTCTAATCAGACCCAACCTAAACCCAATAGACTCAACCACATCCAATCAGGTGCATCACAACCTAATTGGGTGCACCCAATTCTAATTAGGTTCAGTTGGAACCCAATTGGATCAAGTCCAACCCTTGATGCTTAATTAGACTCACTGAGTCTAATTGGACCTATCCATAACCTAATCAGGCGCACCACCATTTGATTGGGTGCACCTGATTTCAATTAGGTTCACCCAGAGTCCAAGTGATTACATCTCAACCCACATAAGTATAATTATGTTCATTAGAACCTAATTAGACTCACCTATGACCTACTCTAGACTTAGCCTTAACCTATTAGGATTACCCTAACCCAACTAGATATACACACACCCAATTAGACTAAAACCAACCTAATTAGACTCAACCTATTAGACCTTAGGGTTAACCCAACCTAATTAGAACCTAATCGTACAACTTAACACTATAAAACCCAACCTTATCCTACCAACAACACAATGTCACGCAACCTAAACCTATCCCCTCCAAAAGCAGTGACCAAGATCTTATCTCTTCTTGGTCGCCACCTTGAAGATCATATCCTCCCCTTACTGCCACCTTATCCTCTCCCCTCCTCCATAAAAACCCTCCTAATAGCCGCCCATCATCATCTTGTTCCTCCTCCTTCTTCCACCATTATTGCACCACCTTCAAGCCTTTCCCCTCCACCCTCCAAAGCCGACCACCATACCTTGGTGGCCAGCCACCACCTCTCCTCCCTTGGCTATCCAAAGGCCACCAAAAGCTTCCTTATGGAAGCACCTTTGGTGCCCTCCGTTTTAGTTCCCGTAGCATAGTTTCTTCTTTATATTTTTTTGCATTTATTTTTTTAAGTAGCAAGTAGATCTATTTCCTTTCTTCTTTCTTGAACACCTAGGTTCTCTCTATACCTTGGGTGCACCCTCTTCTTGTGTGTGGCGTGTAGACGATCATATTGACCTTGGTCTAGCCACCACCACCCTCCATTTGTCAAAGGCTCCTTGGAGCACATCCCGGTGGGGGCTTTCTTATAGTTAGATTTGATTATTCTTATGTTAAGCATTCTTCTACGTGTTATTGATTGAACATTTATTATTATGATGAATGCCATGCAAAATTTCATTTTGATTTATATCTCATGCACGTGTGCTTGATCTCATTATTTGTCGCACCTTGATTTGAGTAGATTAGGTTTCCGTTATTTCTACTTTTAAAAAAATAAAAAATCACAAAAAAAATTAGCAAAAAGAAAAAGATGGTGGCTCTTGCATGAGTAAATGATGCGATTATTGAACAAAACTCTCTTGACAACATTCATGTAATTCGAAAATTCCGTGATGAGCATTACTCATGCACATGTTACACTTACCTTGGCTACACCATGATTGTTCGCTACGAGATTGCAATGGGTGCATTTCAAGTGCAAGAAATTAACCACCATCTCTAAGACTTAGGTTAGATTCTAAGTTAGTTTAGGTTAGTTAAATCATGAGCAAGTGTATATTTCAAATCAAGAATCAAATTTAAATTGCATTTTCACGGCTCCTAGAGATCAATCGGGACTCCTTTGAGTTTCGTTATAAATATTTTTGTTTAGGATAGAGTTTGTACCTATACTACGATGAAAATCCATTTTAGCATGATTTATAATTCTATCTGACCTGTATGACCATGCATGGAATTTCAAAGTGAGCTCGTGTCTCTTAATTTGCTACGTACAGTGACGATAGCAGATCTGTGTAATTCCTTTGAGAGATCATCTATCCCATATGCGCAACAGCTTTCCAGTCTCAACACCAAGATGGGTGCATTGACTATCTAATAGGCATATGTTAATTTATGAGAAAATGTTTATTTATGCATATTCCGAAGCTAATTAGATGCATCTAGCATTGTATATAATGCATCGTAGTCATCATCAATACATTCATGCATTTAAAATAATTTTAGCATTTTGTTTAGTAACTTATCTCTCTTTAATGGCCAGAACAAGAGGAGACATGAACAAGCCTCAAATAAAGAATCCAACAATACGGATGAGATCGAGGTTAAAATCGGAGACCAACGCCTTTGAAATCACCCCAATCGGACTTCCATAGCATCCTCTACAAGCAAAAGAAGATCGACGACCCAGGTTGTGCCACGTGGTGCCACCAAAGCTTATCTAGGCCAACCCCAGCCCCTCTCCTCTTTCGTGCCCTCAGATCCCAACCTGCAGTCGAGAACCAATGGTCGAGATCTCGCTGCGTCACCCGCTCCACCGCCTTCACATCCTCATCACACGATCTCGGCCGTTGGATCTCCATCCAACGGCTCTGATGCACCACTCCACCGCCTTCACAGCTTCAACATACGAATCTGCACAAGATATCAGCCATTGGATCGCCACCCAATGGCTATGATACGTGCCCTACACCCTCAACTCAACGATCAAGCATGTGTTTCTCAAACAAGAGATGCCCGTTCAACTCCCAATTCGCCGCACCCCTTGTCTGCTCCTCGAATTAATTCAACCGCTCGATCAGGATAAAATAGCGGAGATGCAGCCACGTCATGCAACACTATGGTGAAGCGAGCGCTACACGTGATTATAAAGCATGCTCCCCTCATGATTTTGACTATGCGATCAGGAATGAACGGCGGAGAAGCAGCTACGTGGTGCAACAGATCGACGAAACGCATGTGAGGTGCGATCGTGAGGCATAATCCTCGCGCATCCTCAACTATTGGATCTTGATTGAACAACCACCACCTCTTCACATGACGCAGTGCGCGCTATTTGCAATCGCGAGGCTCGTGATCTTAGCCGTCCGATGCAAGATCAATGGCTCTCATGAGCCCCTGCCAGTTACGCATGTTTCACATGCGTGAACCTGCCATGCATGCCTCATGCGCAAGGATTGCACGTGCTCTACGTGCAAACGGCCGAACCCTCCACCTATAAAAGCCTTACCACTTCTGCCTTTGCCATTCATCCCTTCCTACTCCAATCCTCTCCCCTTTAGAGCTTGGAAATCATTTCTAAGCTCTACTTGCCTCCAAGGCCATTGGGAAGCTCCATTAGAAATAAAAATATTTTTGCCCCTCTTCCCACCCCCTTCATGGAGCTCACTCTAGCCATCTTCTCACCCTCCTAGGAAGTGGATCACCACAATGCCGCCCTACCTCGCCTCTTCCTCCTGTAACTCCATCCCCCTTCCTCCATCTTCTCTCTCCATCATCTGGGCACTATCCAACCACTCCTCTCCCAAGCACCTGACTTGCGAGATCCTCTCTCTATCTCCTCTATTATTTTATTTTTGCTTCCTAGTGTAGATTTATTTTGAACATTTTTGTAGTAATAATTATTTCTCTCTCTAGTGTAACTGTGACATTTTAATTTTGCAATAGAATTTATTTCATAAGCAGTTTTCTATCTACCTTGCCATTTTCATTCTTTTCATTATTTTTTTGTTACTTCACCCACATCCATTATCACTCCCACTTTTTCACTCACATTCATCCACTCATTTTATTTATCCTAAAACTTTACAAAAACTACAAAATCGAAAAAATCCCAAAAATACATAAATGAAACGTGGATTTCTAAATTAAACGCAACCTCCCTGTGTTCAACCTGAACTAAACCTCCGTTAATTTTATTTGATCGTGAATTTTTGCGAGCTACTACGATGCTATTTTTCCGAACCTTATTTCTTTCGTGAATTTTCGTCAATCACTATCGATCTGCCAAATGTGCAGATTCAAGCACAGACACATATCTGTTTTAGGTCAAAAGCTACGTATTCTCTGTAACAGTGATAAGAGAAGGATTTTTGCATCTCCATGTCATCAATTTAACTCCTTGACTCAACTTGCGTGACAACCTCAAATCTCTATTTCTAGTAGAGGATGTATGTCAAGGGCATCAATCAGGAAACAGTCTCTCAAGAAGATTGCCATCCCTTCTTCGACTGGAGACAATAGTTGGATATAGGGATGAAAGTTTTGGTAAACCCAACCCATCCTGACCCAAAAAGATCAGGTTTGGGTATGGGTTTTATCCAAAAAACCTGATCGATTTTGGGTATACATATAAGTATGAATTTATACTCAATTACCCAACTTGAATATCCGAATAAAATCCCTAGTTACCTAAGATATATAAGTCCCACCTTAAGCCCCTCATTCCCTTAATCATAATCTCCTTCATGATTTCTTTCATGATTTTGAAGGTTGGGAGTGCTTCTGAAGCTTCTATTGAACATTTATTTCAAGGATGGGGATCTTTTGTTTGAAATGTATGTGTATTTTATCTTTTTTTGTATTTTGTATTTTTTGTTTTTGATGTATTCCCCTGGAAGGATACTTTTTGTAATAATTTTAGTGGAGATCAATAAAATTGGAGTAGCCCAAACTTCTATGTTTCATGCTTAGTAAAAATAAACAATTAATGAATCTGTTATAATTTTTTTTTCTTTAATTCTTGGGCACAATTTGATTATAAGATCAATTTATAAATAGATACCTGATAGGTAAATAGATATCCACTAAGTAGATGGATATGAATATGGGTTTGGATTTTTATACCCGATAGACAAATGGGTAGGGTATGAGTATAGATTTTGTAAATGAATATGGATATGGATTTAGCCGAACTCGACCCATTGTCACAGGTGAAAAGAGGAGATTTAATGTGTTCGTTGTAGTTGGAGTCCGAGATCATTCACAGGGAGTAAATGTGAAATTCACGCATTAATCTTCATTCTAAATAAATAAGCACAATAAATGATATATGTTGAAGTGGAAAATCTATGCAAAAAGGATTAAATTTTGGAAACTTGTCGTCGTAGTATGATTTGCAAAGAAATCCGTCAATAGATAAATTTATACCAAAACTCTAAGAATTTCAGGTCGAATATAGGGAAGCAGACGTTTGATTAAAACTATGTGTTTGTTTTGTTTGTCACGAAATAAATTAGCTGGTCGAAAACTATCTATCTATTTAACAAATAATAAATAGAAGAGAGAGAGAGAGAGAACGTTACAAATA
Source organism: Thalassia testudinum (assembly GCA_037157565.1). Classification (NCBI taxonomy): domain Eukaryota; kingdom Viridiplantae; phylum Streptophyta; class Magnoliopsida; order Alismatales; family Hydrocharitaceae; genus Thalassia; species Thalassia testudinum. Next base: position 6,917,538 of record JAZHRO010000080.1, read on the forward strand.
AAGACAAAAGAGAGGTAGAATAAACATAAATTTATCATCAAATGATGTTCATTACACTAATCATTACAACTAGAAAGCAGGAAATCTGTACTAGAAAGTAGTAAATCTACTCTAGAAAGCAATAAAGAGAATGGAGAAAGAAGTATCCTCGATGATTGTTTGGAGGATGAACCAGACGGAACGATGCCTGGAAGATAGAGGTCGAAGTGGGAAGGAGAACAAAGCGGGAAGAACCGGGGGCGAGGCAAGATGTCGTTGTCGCGGGATCCACTTCCCGAATGGAGTGAGAGGACAACCGTGAGATGCTCCATGAAGGAGGAAGAAGGTGGAAAAATTCTAATTTTAACTCTAATGGAGCATCCCGGATTTGAGACAAACTCTTAGAGCTTTGGAGGGGATGAGAGAAGAGAGGAAGGGAAGAAGAAAGTGTAGAACTATTTATAAGTGAGGTTTGAATGGGCAAATAGGTCATTTTACTTTAAAAAACATTAAATCAGGGTCTTTAGTGACGGATAAAACTGTCACTAAAGCTCAGATCATGGGCGTAGCTATACCACGCACGCCACGCCTCCTCTCCCTGCGCCTCAACGCACGCGCACGTACACGCATTCTCAGCTGTGCAATCGTGAGATCGGACAGCTTAAAATGCACACACCCGCCCGTTGCTTCAGCACCTTAATGCATGGGCAAGCCAACTCTCAACCGTCCATCTTGCATCCGATGGCTCAGATCACATCGCGCCCACGCCTCTTCAACGCAAGTGCTTGCCCGCACGCGATCCTCGCTCATCCGTGCAGCCACGTTGCATGCCATCTGACCGCTCGCATCGCATCCAACGGCTAAAATCAATCGCTCCACGCCCGTGCCTTGATTTGAGCTGCAACGGGGATCAAACCCGCACCTCTTGGTCGCGAAGAGGAGCTCGACCGCTGCGCTGTGGCTGCCACTTTGTCGTGCTTATGTTTTAAGCACATGCGCCCATGGCCGTTGATCAAGATCCAACGGCCCAGATCTTGCCTCACCCGCTCCTTCAAAGGTTGAGAAGGGGCGCTGCAGCCGGTTTGGGTGGCTGTGATGGTGCCACGTGGCACCATCATGGCCATCCATCTTCTGTGAGTTGTAGATGGTGCCACGGATGTCAGATTGGATCGATTTTCTCACCGTTGGGCTGCGATCGTTGATCCGAACCCATCCGTGCGATCGGATTTGTCATCTAAAGTGCGGATTTATACCATCTTAGCCCTTGATCTCTGACCTTTCTCAGATTATATTTGATGCTACGAAAGTCCAATCGGGGCGATGTTGGAGTCATTGAACTCCAATCATCTTCCTGATCAAATCCGTACGGTTGGATCTTCGATTCGAGGCCCCAATTGAATTTCGCCCTATTACCTGACCATAAAAAAAAAGAAATTAACCTAAAATTTATATAATCTAACATAGATGCAAGATGATGCATATTATGCAATATTTATAATATATGATGCAATTCTATGTCTAAGAACATATAAAAATATACGGTTTATGTGATATAAATGTGTTTACATCAATATACAATAAGTGGTTTGCTCTAATTGATATTCAAATGTAAATCAAAGGATCATGAGACAAAAAGAATAAAAAGATAAAATAATGGTGATTTGAATTACATATTATTTATCTTAATTAAATATATACCCAAGTATTCAAATCATTCAACAATATACTCAATCAATTAATCAATATTAACTTAGGTACTTAAATAATGTCACACTAACAGCAGAATCAAAGATCAAACATTGCCTCACAGAACCAGACGACTTAACCTTCACATAGCAGAGCCTCACAGAAGGCACAACATCAACAGAGCACAAGGCTCTCTCAAGAGCCTTTCTTCTTCAAGCCTTCAAGACCAAGGCTTTTCTCAAGCACAGGAGGCTTTTCCTCTTCACAGAGGCTAAGTTTAGAGACTCTCTCAACACGCGTCAAGGCAAAGGGTTGCACAGCAAACCCCCCCCCCCCCCCCTCCTCCTTACAAATCCCCTTCTCTCTAAGATAACCGGGGTTTTAATCGAGTAAGGTGTTGGGTAATCGGATCATGAATGGTGGCCAGACCCGCGTGCTGTGTGCACGGGCGAGGCATGAAGGCACAAGGAGGCGCATGAAGCGAGGACCCGACCCTCGATGATCTTGGGCAACTAGGCTAATGTGCAAAAGCAATTTATGCGCTATAGTGAGTTTAGCAACTAACGAGGTGGGACTATCCCACTCTCCTTCGCTTGCGTACACAGCAACAGGTGATGCTGCTCAAATTAGTGATGACGAGAGCTTTGGCAGCAGCAATTAAAGGTCTGTGGAGACTCCTGGAACTAAGCCGCAACATCTGGGTGTGGTAGCAGGGTCAAAGCAGTTCAAAGCGAGGTGAATGGAGTTGGAGATGATGGCAGCAACGGCGAGCAAAGGCAAGACTTGCACGTCACAAATACGGGCTCAAAAGCCCCGGTTAAAATGCTCAGGAGCTTCGCCGGAGGACGGCGAAGGTGGTGGGGTTCTTGTGTCGTGTGGGTGCATGTGGTGACGTGACGAAGTCGAGGAAGAGGTGCGTGACAGGTGGTGTTCAGTGGGTGGTTTTGATGGTCAATCCCCTCAATGTCTTGAGGGGTTTTGTTGGGCGTGGGACGGTAGAGCTTTTAGGAGCGTCGCAAGGGTGTTTGGTGAGGTATGGCGTTGGGGCGACCTTGCTGGAGCTCGAACGAAGCGGAGGATGACAGTGCGGTCAAGGGCGAGTTGGCAGTTGAAACAGAAGGGGAATGAGATAGGGAGATTTAGAAGAGGGAGAGGAATAAGGTCAACCTAATTAAAGAACGAAGAGAGGAGGATTTGGTGTAAAGACCTGTTACACTTTTAACCTTTTAAGACGTCTAGAGTCTTAATCAGACATCTGTCCAGACGTCTGGACCCTTTTCTGGGCGTCTAAAAATGGAATTTTTGTACGCGCTTTGCGCTCTGCGCACGGGCGACGCACAGAATGTTCTCTCTCTCCCTTCCTCCTTTCCCCGAACCCTAAAACCCCTACACCACCTATTTAAGCCCCTCCTCTCCTCTCCACTCCACACACCACCACCTTCACCTTCAGAGCTTGCAGGAGTGGCGAGAGGAGGTGAGCAAGGAGGAGAGCGAGAGGGAGGAGAGTGCGGGAGGAGGAGGAGGCCGAGGTCGGAGAGCTCAGATGGAAGCTCGGCGGAGCTCGCACGGCCATCGCAGGCACGTGCGGGAGGAGAGATCCCAGGGAGGTGGCCTCGACCATCTGCAATGGCTGGAGCTGCGACGGCGCGAGGAGGTGCGCGATGGAGAGCGCTGGGAGCAGGTTCTAGTACTGGAAATTTTCCAGTATCAGACGTCTGGAGTGGAGTCCAGACGGCTGACGGAGCACCCTAACATCTGGAGTTAAGGCCAGACGTCTGAAAGCTCATTTATCGCGAAGGTACATTCTTTTTCGCGATTACGACCATGCAGGCCTCACCACAGACGAATGTCGGGTCTGATTTGGGGGCTGCAGGTGTCGTACGCAAGAGCAACCTTGGGAAGGAGCACAGAACGCTCTCCCATGCACTTTTGGACGTCTGATCAAAGCACCAGACGTCCAAAGGTGCTCCCAGACGACTGGAGGCATGGTCCGACGCAGAGGAGGCCTGGATGTCTGAGGACACCGCAGGGACTTAAGGTAAGGTTCTGGTACCTTTTAAGACATCTGGACTTGTTCCCAGACATCTAATTTTTGGGCAATAGACACGTTTTTAACCAGTTTGGGGTCCGATCGAGGTCTGTTTTACGCAAACGAAGTACCTGTAGTTTCCTTGCGAGTTTCTCTACATACTAGAGACCTTTGTACACTGTTCTGAACCCTCCTTTTGTGATGCATTCCCTGGTGTAAGGTTTCAGCCTGTTGCGTGTTTGGGACTCGCAGAGACGCCTGGGTCTGCGATTCGAGCCCCCATTACTCCCGGATTGTTTGGTAGAGTGATTTACTTCTGTTAATAATATTTAATAAGAGTGTGTTTGTGGAAATAGCCGAATGGAACCCTAGGATGTGGCATGAGCCCTAGGATAGAGAAATGAATGAATCTTTTGTGCTGTATAATATACTTGCATGCATGATTTAGCTAAATTGTTAGCACTTACCTGTATTATAATTATGAGGTGCCTGTAATTTATGAACAATTAGCTGTGAAATCACCAGTTACATGTATTGAATTATGGAAACACGAGCTGCCTATATATAAATAAGAACTGAATTGTGAATGGCGGGATCTGGATCGGAATAAATGAGGTGAATATGAGCATGAACCCTACGGAAAATTTAGGAGTAGAGCTCCTGTGGTTAGATGGAAATCTGGAATGTAGACGGGAAGTGTGCTAGCCCTTGAGTACGTGGCACCAAGGAGAGTGACCGTTCCCTTTTCGTGTAGAGCAGAGCTAGCCGCCCTTGGGTTGATACCCGAGGTTAGGATTAGCCACTCTACACCGACTCCTGTTGGCCCTCATGTACGCGGTACCGAGGTGAGCTGCTAGTGTAGGGAGAGAGCTAGCCACCCCACAGGGCCCGAGGTTCAGCTAGCCACCCTACACCGACTTGTTAGGCCCTCTAGGCAAATCGGGGTAGCCAAACGAGGGTACACGGATTGTGGAGGGATGAGACCCCTGTTTAGTTCTGAGAAGCGAGACCCCAGTTCTGAGAGGGTAAGGCCTTATATTGTTCCGTGCTGTACTTTGGGTGTACCCACTAGCGGAAACGACTGACCACGTGTCAGTGCGGGATAGTTACCCGTGCACTTATCACGCGTGCCGTAGTCATCGCTACATCTTGACAGTGACCTCGGGGTGGTTGACTGGGTGTAGAACTACCACGAGGGACTCTCCCAGGCAGGAGAGCACCACGTGTACCTTCTACTCTTCGGAAAAGACTGCAATCAAGATCATTCCCACGAGGAACATACAAGATCAATAATATCTGGATGTTTGAGGAAAATGGGTAAAAAGGAAATACACATAAAACAGATAAATAGAAAAGAGAATTAAACCTGTTACTTTTACTGTTTTAGATAGTATAGATACCACTCTACTCAGCATTCGCTGACTCTGTCTTTTCATAATACTATTTAGGACCAGGAGTTAAGCAGCCCAAGCTTCCGGCTGCTGAGGGTGCTGAGCCCAATCGAGCCTAGCCATAGTTTTCAACACTTCTTTATTGTGCCTTTCCTATTGTAGTAAGTATTAGACTTTCAGTTACTGTTGTCTCTACTGTTTACTTTCGTTCCGTTGTTTTGTTGTGGTGGTATGTAATGGAATAGCAGTTTTACTTTCCTTTACTGCTTTGTGTCTTTTTACTGCTTAGTTATATTGCATATATAAATGCGGTTTACTTTCCTACTTTTTGGTTATTTCTTGTTGGATGACTAAGTATTGGGATTAGTCGATGCGAGCCGGTCTCGGGTCCTGTAGGGATCCGAGAATCGGGTCGTAACATTTAGCGTCGGCTATGATTAGCCAATGCTGGGGAAGGCAAAATCTCTGGTGGTGGAATGGCGATGACAAAGAGGTTGCAGTCGACGAGGCTTTGGCCAGCCACCGTCGAAAGAAGGCGAGGAAGAAGGCGATGCTTCCAATTTGATGGTTGGAGGCACGGATGAGGGGGAACGAGGTCGCCGAAGTCGGTGGAGCTCGAGGTTGGAGAGAAGTGAGGAAGAAGATTTCCGACCTAGAAATGACTGAAGAACTTAGTTTCGCAATGGGGAAGCTTTTATAGAGCTCCTGAGCAAGTTCTAAACAAGAAACAGCCATGATTGCTTGGGGAATAGGTCAAAGAAACCCACAAATTTTCGTGGATTCGTGCGAGCTTCCTATTTCGAATCCAAGCTCGAGATAACATTCAGATGGAAGAGGATCTTGTTGCGATCATCTCCAATTTTGGAGGAGATTAGATGTTGATTGAAGATGCACATGGTCAAAGTCAATGTGGTGAGCGTTGGCCGTGTGCTTTAGGAAACCTTGAAGTTTCAAGCAGCAGGGATTATTTTGTAAAGAAGATGACAAAAGATAGGGGGCTATTTGTAATGAATTCGAAAGTTAAGGGCCTGGATGTGAGGAATAGAGATCTTAGGGACTAAATTGCAAACTAGGTCAAGATGAATTCTAATTGAGCTCAAAGTTTGATACAAACATAATTTGAACCTAAGGAATCTAATGGTGAAGTCGGATTTTAGTTTTGATCAAATTTAACTGAACAATTTGTGTAAAAATCCAAATTAGGGAAGCAATCCGTCTGAGACTGTTAAAGGTCAAAATATGTTCAAATGGTTAAATCAAGGATACCAAACTTCAAGGAATATTTTTCTATGAACTTTATCCTAACCAAAACCTTTGTAATTTAAGCAAATCTGAAATTAAGATTTTAGATGCTGTATTGGTTCTCGAACTGTGTGAAACCTCATTTCTGTCTGTGTGGACCCTCTTATTAGATTTTAATACTCATTAGACCTTAGATTAACTCCTGGAAAACCTCATGATTACTCTACTTTCATGGTATGATGTTAAAATTGTAGAATTGACCATATTTTAATGTTCTTCTCTCAGAATGGATATGCAAGGAATTACGACTCTCAGGTGACTATGTAGGAGCATTTATCACTTGATTATAACTAATTAAAGCTAGTTGTGTCTCATGATGATGTTAACATCAACTGTTTGCATCCCTAGTTGGATATCATGATGGTTATTGATGACTTACCAAAACCTTTATCCAAATTGCTTGGATCTTGGATACCCATCATCGGTATAGCCAACATAGCTATAGTACATTCTCCTACTTGTACTAAGGGACAAAATTAACTAAATTAATGTACTCACGTGATCTGACATTTAGATTCAAATCACCAATTGAGTGATTCAACTAAGGTTGGCTTGTCCAAGACACAACTCCAACATTTACTTCAATATTTTATCATATATAAAAATTTTCAATGTATTCCTTGGATAATTGAATTATCACATTCTAGAACACTGGTTCAAGATATCTTAAATTGTGATCATTATGCATCATTATTAATCATTTTCTCACAAGTAATATCCAACAATAATTAGATTGTTTAATAAAGAGTTTATCAACCATAACAACTTCATTGGGCTTTGAATTTGATAATTAAAATTGCATGTAAATTTAGAAGTGAGGATTTCATCATTGTAACTACACATTTAATCTATTTCCACATTAATATAAGCATTAATCACCAACACAAGTATAATTCGTCATTTATTAGGATGTAAGGTACATATTAAGAGTGTAAAGTCATTGTTATTAATATCATGTTTTATGCATAATAACAAGATAATTACGTTCTAGCAATTAAGTTTGTCAAATAATCACAAATCCACTATTAATGAGAAATCACGAGCAATATTAATTAATGTTTTCATGCCCAAGCAAATAAAATAAATCAAGTATAGTCATATGTGGACTCCAACACCCAGTAAGAAGGAATACACACAAAATAGTATATCCACAAAATAAGAATTCTACTGATTAAGTACACAAAGAGAGAGATTTAACTACTCTACCTAATATCCTTGGGGGATTACGCTGATTCCATAATGCATGTTAGAGACCCCTTGCTACTACTTGAGAATCCAAGTATTTTGCATGCACTTCGTGGATTGGTCACTAGGTTAGAACATCAAGAATCAATTTCGAAAGTGCATTAGAGGCTTTTCCTAAAATTAACACGTGAAATAATATCCAAAGAGAGAATTGAGGTTTACCAATATTTAGAACGTGAAGAGATAATTCCAACGAGTCCTAGAACGTGTGAATCAGAGGTCGTTTGGCTCCTTGTACCATCCCAAAATGCGAGACGAAGGTCTTAAACTGACTAGCCAAGCCTTGAACAGGCGCCCAAACTCCCTTGTGCCATGTGTTAGCGCACCAATGGCCTTCGCAACGTCGCCTTGATCGTTGCTAGTCGCCCTAATGTGTGCCACATGGCACCCAAATGTTTCCCCCTCACGAAGAAGTGCATGCACATCGCTTGCCTGTGCTTGCGTGACTAGCACTCCACTCCCTGTTGACAGGTCAACACTCTCGCCATGTGGATGCGAGGATGCGAGAAGGGTGTTGTGTGCACATTGTCTCTCTATCCTCTCGATTTCTTTCTCCCTCTCTCTTCTTTTTCTTTATTTCTTCTCCTCCCTTTCTCGACTACACCACCAGGGTTCTTGATGACAAAAATCAACCCTAATTGCCCTATTTATAGGTCCATAAACCTAATTTAGGGTTAGGATTACCCAGGTTGACCAAAATGACTCTTGTTATTGGTTTATTTACATATATCATTTGTTTCTCATTTTTTTTGCATAGCTTTTTCTACAAACCTTGGATTTCCATGAAACTAGAACCATCAAAAAGCTTACGAAAAGGAAATCCAACAGTACTAAATATAAATTATTTCAACGAAGTTTTACTTGAAGGTTGACTAGGTTTGATCAAATACACATTTTTCTCATTTTTGAGCTACATTAACTCAATTCGCATCTGACAAATATCGACGAGTTCGCCTTGATGTGCTTAAGTTTGAAATAACTCAAGGATCTAAATTTTGGGGCTTTACAACACATATTACATCCCACATTAATACATACAATAGAGGAAAATGAGATGATAATATATCTTCTCAACATGTGGAGAAGCTTGAGAAGAAGATGGAGTTGAAGATCCAACGATCCAAACAAAGCATGGCTTGGAGACTTGGAGTTAGAGCACGAGGTAGCGAGATTGAGCAATCAACGGTAGTAGCAACACCTGGTAGTAGTAGAGAGCAACAGGCAACAACAGTAGAAGAAGCTCGAAATGGGGACCTAATGTTGCCCTATGTAGTCAATAAATATCAACGAAATGGTGGAAAAATTATAAAGAGGGCCCTCAATATGGGTTAAATCGGTTGGCACAAGGAGAAATTTCATTGACACCAAAGTATTTCTACACATTCTATGTCAATATGTCCTTATCTAAAAAAAGCCCATATCATGCTAGCTGCTGGCATTTAAAACAGTGCTTGTTCATTACCAGGCATTCTGATACATGTGGTGCCCTTATTGATGGACATGTGAAAAGGCACTAAAAAAAAATAACATTTAGTGACATTTGACATTTGCCATTATAAACCTTTTATTTGTCACAATGTGAAATTAACGACACTTAAAATAATTGCTACTTAATTACCACCTCATTAGCATCACTAAAAGACTAACAGCAACTGTATATTTGCCGCTAAATCGACATTAGCATCACTTTAATTACCGTAATTACTGTCACTAATGATCTTCGTTAGTGTCAATTTATTTGCCACTATTTCACCCCTATTAATGCCAATTAAATTGACTATTAATGCTACTATGTATTTCATTTAACGACGTTTGTTTATACCACTAAATCTCACTATTGATTTCCTTGAATAACATTGTGCTCTATCATTTAATTACAACTATTAATATTATCTAGTAACAATTATCTCTAAATTATTAATATTGATTTACTTTAATAACACTTTCTTTTACCATTTAATTGAAACTATTGATTTACTTTAATAGCATATTATTATACTACTTAATTACCAATATTAATATTCTTTAGTGAGAAATATTTTTATTTTAACAAGCTCAAAACAAAAACTAACTAATTTTATTAATCTCCCAATAATAAAGGACAATAAGAACCCTTCAAGGGAATACATTAGAAAATAAGAAAAACATTAAAAAAAAAAAAACCTCAACACCAAAATACAATGAATAGAAAAGACTCAACCACCAAAAAGCAATAACCTCTTCAAATCCTTGCTATCCCAAGTAACTTCAATCTTCCAAACTTAAATTCAAAGCAAAAAACCACTACCAAGATCATCAATAACCATTATCCAAATTTTAGTGCAATCAAAATAAAAAATTTCACCAACCAACACATCTTGATTTTGATAGCAGCTTTAATCATTTAAATCCCCAACAACACCTCCAAGCTCTTCATGACATTCAACATTGATAGACATTTAGTTTGTAAGCTACAAATTATCTCCAAAATAGGAAACGATTCACCCTACCTACGTAACAAAAAGATGCAACTCAATTTCTCCTAACACATAAGAATGTAGCTCAATGGTTTAGTGAACTTACGGAAGTTCATTCTCTAGGAAAATTACGGAATTGTGTTCTTCCAAAACCAATAGCTACTGAAAGCAAGTTTGGTCTATAAAAAGATACTTAAATGGAATAACTTCTTAAAGATACCAAAGCGGAAGAACATTGAAGACTTACCTACCCTATCAAAAAGCGTATCTGCAACAAGTTTGGATAACACAAACCTTGGCTTACGCACGGGCCAAGTCTATAAATAGCACAACAAATTTAGGCATACGAGTGAAGAAAATAATCAGCCTTAGAAATCCAAAATATCCTACACTTGACACAAGTGATTTCTCAGAAAAAAGAATCCTCACATAAGGGAAGAATGATATCTTACAATTTGCTAACAGTAAAATTTTATTTTTTTCACCACTGTATGTGACAAGACTTGCAGCATATAGATCTCCATCGATCAAAATATCTCCTACTCCTAAAACGTTCAATGGATGTAAAATATAAGAAACCGTAAGTGAGATATTTCCTGTTAGATAACTGCAAATTACTACTAGGACAAGTTTAAATTCATTATCTTACCTAATTTTCTAGGCTCAAACTCCTAGAGCATGTCCTCATCGAGAGCAGGGACAACACCACCACATGGAATGTAGACATCTTTGGATCGGAAGGGAATTGTCTTCAATGGTCTCTATCACAGTGCAAAAGGTAGAACCTGTTTGAGTGTTTGATTAGTGTGCTATCTCAACCAAGTAACACACACATATATACATTTATACATATGAAAGATGTCAACATTAATGAAAAGCTTAAAAGATACAATCTACATGGAATTAAAAACCTTAAGCTTCCCTATAATAGAAAAAATAATAGAGTCAAACCAATAGCCAGAACAAAAGTCACTATTATAGGGGGTATATAATCAAGAAAACCTTCATTCCGTCAAAAATGTTTCCCAAGATTCTTGATCCAAGCTCAACAGAAAGTGGCTGCAAACAGTACAACAATATATTGGTTCAGGGTATAATGATTCACCTTTTTCTTTAAGTTTGTGAATAGGGATCAACTAAAATTTAAGCTTGCTTGCAATTTCAAGACCACGGTTGGTGGCCACATCTCAAAAGCGATTTTTGTTTGCACCAATTCTGTCAAAGCCTTTTAAAAGAGACTAAATAATATTGAGTTGACATTGCACCTATTTGTAGCCATGCCACTCCAGGATATCAAAGTTGCAGGGGAAGAGAGGCAGCTTGAATCAATTACCGAATAAAGCTTGCATTCAACTATAATCAAATGACTGGCACACATAACAGTTGCTGAGCTCGGTTGGCTCCTGCCTCAAGATCCACATTCAGAAATTTTTACGTATTGAGGATCAGTTTGGATCTGGCTATGATTAGGCTCAGGAGTTACATGTGTGCTCCGCTCAATTGGTGAACCTGGAACAAAGGGTACAAAGCCTCTACCACCAAATACTGGGCACATGTAAGCATCATCAAATTTCCCCCGGTAACGGACTATGTGAGTAGGCATGGTAAGGAGTAACTGGAGACTGCTCGGCTAGGCAATATTCTGGTTCTGTGCTTCAGAATCACATCCATTCTCAACTAGTGGTGACAGTAATGGCCTCAGGCTTCCAACATCTGATGAAATACTATTTGGCATGCCAATGTCCCCGACAATAGAAGCCTAAATAGAGGCTTAGTCAGCAAACTGAAAACCACATTGGTGAATAGGACAACGGTTAAGGTACTGCTGATCATAACTGCATTTGCTGGCAGTTGAGTATAACCAGACTTGGTGAACTGATTGTAGGCAAGTGCCATTGATACAGGTCATCTCAAAAGACCAGCACACCAAATTGTGACCTATAAATAACATCAGTTGATTCACCTATCTGCACATACATTGGTCTATATAAGTCCGTACTGTTAGTTAATCCCAATTACCACATACATACATATATAAGTCTACTTCTTGCATCTACTTAAGACTAAATCTTGCTGGGGACAATTTGAGATTCCTTTCTTTCTTTGTTTTTTTTTTGTGGCATGAACTAAGATGACCATGGAGAAAACATGTATACTCTGGTCATGGACAGTAAAAGCATAGGAAAATACAAACTAGAAAATAAATGAAAAATTAAGCATCATTTTGAGTGGCATGAAGGATCTGATTACAGTTTGTTTTTTAAATGGTAAGTAAACGTTTGTACAAGTTCCAACCCTCTTCTTGGCAATGCATTCATCTGCAAGGTCCTAGAATTTTCAACAGCAACAAAACCAACAGTTGGAAGTGATGCATCTGAGACAGGCTCAATTTCAATGAAGGTGAAGTCAAATGTTCCACTTCACTTCAAGCTTAACACAAAAACAAGGATGACCCATCCAAGCATCGTGATGGCCCAGTAATTGTTCATTCCATGTATCAGACACCAAGCACTTGAAAAACTAACAACTATTCCTGACAGATGACCAATAAAACTCGCTTGCGGTATGATTATAGAGGTAAAGATCAGTGATTCAAATGGTGCAAAGCTTATTGGCAGAGAAAGAAACCCAAAGAGATTCAACTTCAAGGAAGGCTATTTCACAGCAAGTATTGCAATCCATCCAAATACAACACATGAGTAACCGACTGTAGTAACCCTCTTAAAATACTCAAACTTGAATTTCTGGACCAGGATATGATACAAACCCAATACCAACAAGCTAGACAACAAAATCAGCACAATACTGTTAATGGATATAGAACTCTACTCCAAAGCCGATGTTGTGCAACTCCTCCCCTAAGCTCCAAAGGGCACTCATGTTGGAAACTAAATGGATCACACTGATATGAGAGAAAGTAGATGTGATTAGCCGCCAATGATGCCCCTGAATGGCACTTTCATAACTCAGCCTTACTTGAGCATAACCAATGTTTTTCTTCTGTATGTAGTACCAAATGGTGGTACATATACCAATAATACAAGTAGTTGCTAGCTTCTGGACTCAAAAATCGGTGGCTTCCCCATTGCTTACTCAAGTTTCTGCCAAAAATGCTTCAAACTGCAGACTTTGGATGTGTTGATGACAATCAATTTCATGTGCACTTGCTCTAGAATAGCATATCTTTTTTTTTTTTTTTGACAGAATCTAGAATAGCATATCCTATTGCTTATTCTTTAGAAATCATGTCTCACTAGAAAGTTTATACTGGATTGATGACAAGTAATGGTGACAATAAGTTTCTAATTCTTACATTAGTCTTCATGGATAAAAATTCAAATATGCTTGTAGAATTAGAGCATTACATTGTGCTTCCTGTGAATATGTTCTGTTGTTTGATAGTAATATTCCTTGTTTCCATGGTTTAAGAATATTATATTTTGTTAACAGATGGTTTCCAGTACTATTCTTCATTAACTTTACATGTAGATAAACGACTGTCTGGAGCAATATTTATATGATTAGGGGATATTTCTTCACAAAGTCACATACTTAATCCTGAAATTGAAGAAAGGTGGCTGTGGCTAGCATGAAACCCACGGGTGGACTGATGTGACTGATGACCTTAGTTAGCATTTCTAACCGGAATAGGCAAATTAATTCATTGTATGAAGCAACAAATTTCGGATATAGTTCATTCTGGAATTTCCAAGGCTACTAAGCAATCTGTACTCGGTCTTGGTAGAGGCAAAGTGCATCTAATTCAAGAGAACAAGTATAACTTTCTTGACATTAAATACGATGTTAGAAAAAATATGAAATATCTCATTCCTCCAACAATCCCTCCAAAGTGTTGCACTTGCTCCATAAATTATCCCTTCATATATTTTTCCATGTTAAGCGATAGACCATTTGAATGCTTATTCTTTTCTTTGTTTTTTTTTTTTAATATACTTGGATCTTTATTCTACTAACACCCAAATGAGGGATGAATAGAGTGATTAGTTTTTTACACTATGGTTAAAGAAGATGAGGCTAACATGGGAAGCTCCTTTTAATCGACCACAAACAAGCATCATGCATAAAAGTCGATGTAGCGATGTCAAAGGCTTGCAAGAGAGGAGAGGTTGGATTAAGAAAGATCTGCCTGGTTAAATCCTAAGGCAAGTACTGCTTGGTTTGTTGTCCCCTCCCATGGCCATCACCAAGTTGGGTCTTCCAAAAACTACTGCGTGCTAGAGTAATTCAATGGAGAGGGGAACTCCTTTAAGAGGCTCCAAGCTATCAACTAAAGTGCTCTCAACCATTTTATGCACCTGACTTAATTCCCCAGGGCATTACTTCATATGGGGCAACTGTGCATAAAGGAAAAGGGTGCATTGCTTTTGAGGAGTGTTTTGGGTTTTTTAAGAGGAGTTAATTGGGTGGGCATTCATGGGAGCAATGCAAAATTCATTTGGTTTTGTGCTTTTAAGTGGTTTTCCCTAAGGTTCCAGTTTACGAATGAACATCAAGGGCTCTATTTGCATCCGCCTTTGTCAATATTTTGGAATGATTTATAAATAAAATCAAAGGATGACACTAGATTGTGGGTGACCATCCAATCCTTTTTGGGAAAAGGTAAAATATGAAAGTGAGACAAATAAAGAAGATAGAACCATGAGTAGCATAAGTGCATACCTTGTCCAATTGAGAGGTGGCACCAACATTGGCATATAAGGGACCATGTGCCTTGACTATCCAAAAATAGTGGCTCAATTGAATCCAAAAACAAATATGGTGCATGAAAAAGAAATGAAGAGAAGAAGATATTATGAAAAGACACCAAAACTAACATGAACTGAAATTGATCTTTTGCAACAAAAGTTGTGTCTACCTCTCTGTAAGAAGATATTGGATGGCTACTTTTTATTACCCACATATTCTTTCTGAAATAGAAATGGATTTGTAATAAAATATTGGGCAAATGTGGAAGTTGTATATATAGTGTCTACCAGAATCTCAGTCAATCAAGGTCAAGAGTTTTCTTCATGGCCTCATAACCCAGATAAGTGATGCTTGTAGAAGGGATGACTTTGAGAAGATTTGGAAAAGGTCCCTTGTAGAATCCAGAAAACCTTTCATTTTTAAATGTCCTTTGAAATACATAGAACATTCCCCTGTATGCTTCACTGGTTGTGGTATTCTGTGCTTGCATTCTTGTTCTAACCACTTGCAACGGATATACACAAGTTGCTCCAAGCACTCCAGAAATAGTTCCACAAGCCAACTGCACAAGAGGACTAGGCTCACTATCTTTCAAGATAGGTTTTCTCGATAAGTCCTTCAAAGTTTCATAGGCTACAAGATCTACGCCAGCATAAGGAATGATGCCAAGAAAGGAGGGAACAACTCCTCTGTAAAATGCTTGAGGCCCTTCATGGATCCATGTGTCTTGAGACAAAGTAGAAAGTCTTGGAACCTTTCCCCACTCACAGACATGAGTTTGCAGCCATGTCTTTATCAGATCCATGGAATAAATATAGCTCTGTGCAACTGCACCTGCAAGGCAGGCAACAATGAGGCAACCAGATGCACCAATATCACTCTTGTCCTCCCCTCTCCAGCTAACAGTGATATTTTTCAGCATCTCAGGTGTAAAATCTAATGGCACTCTCAGGTGCAACTTTCATCACATTCAGACCATTCCCTCGAAAGAATCCTAAGAAATGCCCTTCTTTCCATGTCTGTTAATTGCAATACTTGGATGACAGAAAAAGTTGCGGAAAGAACTCTCTGACTTGAGCATTTTGCTATCCTCTACAAGAGACTTTGAAAAAGACCTCCTTGCTCCACTCTCAAGGATATCTAAGACTCATCTTTCACAACCCAAATTTACATCTTCACAATTTGTAGTAAAGCTGCAACTATGAAGTAATCATGCAAAAGAAACCAAAGCATGCATAAAAGAGATAATACAGATAACTATCAAAATCAAGATAAACAAGTTAAAGAAGTAATAACTATTTAACTACATAAACACACACACATATACACACACAAAGGAAAACAAAAAAGGAAAAAAGAAAACTACCAAAATCTCTTCACAAGAGATTTAGGGATAAAGAACTTTTTCAAAAAAAAGGTCCTTTCAGAGAACTAGTAATTAAAAGCACTAGCACTAAAAATAATGGGACAAATACTTCAATTGGAACAAGAACTTCTTGTAATGTTAAAATTCAAGGTCAAAAACACCATCCAATCTGTAGATGAAGAAGCATAAAGTAATTCAAAGCAATAAAATACACACACACACATTCACAACTTCACATTATAGTTCATACTCAAGATGGAGTGTAAGAAGATTACCAAGACAAGCAACCTGGAAACATCCAAAGCAATACAAAGAAAAAGCTTCATAACAATTTCTTAATGTCGCAAACAACATAAATCCTTGCATTCCATAAGGAAATTATCTACATAAAAACACAAATTGCCTCATTTCAATCATGTGAGCTCTGGATTATAAATGCTGTAGATTTTTCTTATATCCCTTCTTAGAGCACTTATAAAAGAAGCATAGTTTTGTGCTAAATTATGCAAAGCAGAAATGATACTTACAGTTAGAGGCTAGCCTTTTAATGGAATTCCACTAACACTTTGGTTCAACCCTGTATAGAAGAAAGGTTGGCTTATCACACCAAAACATACAAATTATTTCCTAAAGAAAAATTCAAACGCTAGATAGGAATACCAAACACATATATTGACTCCCTATTTTTTTTTCATGAGTTAGAATACTTCTCTATATGGGAGATATTAATCTCACAATATCAAGAAAAACAAGGGACCCGAGAGACATTAAAAAATTGTGGAAAACAATTTTTAATAACAAGGAAGAAAAACTGAATGAGGTTTTTTTTTAACAATTCCAAAAATCTATCACAGGATGATATATTTTCCCACAAGAAAGTGTTCAACAAGCTCAACAGCCAAAACTAGTTTCATGCCAAACAAGCATGCACTCATTTGACAAAGCACAACACTAGTACATTAACAGTTACAACCAAATAAACCACCCACTCCTACAACTAAAGGTGTTAGTTGTTTATATTATATAAAAACTCAAACCCATACCTTTGGTAAATTATAATCTGTTAACATTTTTTTGAGAGAAATAGGAAGACTACCAACATTTAGTAGTCATCCAAATCCATTAAAAATAAAGGAAAATACAATAGGCACAAGACGATGTGGTTTGAAAGCCACACAAAACTAGGTCCCATCCACTCCCCCAAAGAAAGAATAACAACCAACTTCACAGTCACACTACAAAGAAGATGTAAAAGACCATAATGAAAAAAAAATTCCTACTTGTTATTGGCATGACAATGGAAAAAGAATCTCATTTCCAAAAGTTCAATACCTAATCAGAAGATTTTTTTCCATTAAAGTATGAAAACGTACCAACACGAATACCATACCGAGAGATGGACAAACCATAAGATTTTGTGGCTTGATATCTCTGTGGCACATATCAATGCTTCCACTTAACACTTTGGAGCATTTTAATTTCAAAAACCACTTACTAATGCAATTAAAATAGCTCTATGTCTTACATGGAATACAACTCCAAATTATCCATGCCCAACGACTCACAAAGCCATGTAGTTGATGGTCTGCAACCAAAGCCACAAATTATGGTCTGTATCCAAATGGGAATACATAACAAGTGCCAAAAATTATTTAGAAGTATATTTTGTTCTAGATTTGATCTAGGAAAGCACGTTAATAGTAGATAATTGCAAGAACATAATTTGACCAATGTGTTTGATGCTATCTCATGTTGGAATAGATTTTGTAGATTTAATCCTATAGAGATGTATGAATACAAGTGTTCACATACATGATACAACTTTGATGAGAAAAGGAAAGAAAGAAAAGGAAAAGGATTTCTGAAAAGTACCCTGCCATTAATACATAAATGGATGATAGCAATCATAAAGGAATAGTGGTGATCAAAGATGAGCTAAAAGATATCTTACACATCTCCAACTATCTATCTTCTATCATGTAATCATATATCTTTATCGAAATGCTTAGGAAAACATTATGGAAGTTAAGGAAAGCAAATAGGCTTATCCATTCAGAGAGGTTGGCATGTTTTAACAAGCACATGCATTCTGACAAAGTGCAGAGAAGGGACAAGTTATGGGTGTGATACTAATTCTAATCTTCAACCTTTTGTTTTTTGCCTGGCATTTCTGGTTATAAGTGGTGTGAAGAATTTGATTGAGGAGATGAGGTTCTAGGCATAACGGAAGGCTAAAGAGAAGGCGAGACAGGCAAAGCTAACACCTAACCTAGAAAATAAGAAAAAATTACTTTTCAAGTTCCGATAGAAATTTTGGATTTATCATGGAACTTTTATTTGTTCTTGTAGCATGTGGTTGTCTCAAGATGTCAATTTCTGATGCGACTACAAAAAAACAATCACTTGCTCAAGTAACATTTTAGGAATCTTACAACACTCAAATTTTAAAGCGACCATACAATTGACAAGAAGAGATGTTAAGTTACTGTTACAAAGCTCCTGTCTGTTTCTTATTTGATAGGTGCCCGAAATATCATCTATTGATAATTTCTTGTTAGCTATATTTTACTCTAGCATAAAGGGGAAAAAATTCCATCTACCTTCTCCAAGATAGCGCCAAGGCCCTTGCATGCATGGAAGAATATTAATAGAAAGCATATATTACCTCAAGGCTTTAGATCAAGGCCAAAAGCATGGCAGAACTTCAGAGCATTCTCAAATATCTTAATTTCCACAAAATTGTAAGTCAAAGGGAAAATATATCCTAAGAATAACTTAAGCTTCCTTCATTTCCTGTGATCGAATCCCAAAAATTGCATTTTCCCTTAGTAAGCCTACACCACTTCATTGTGAAATTTCACATTTAACAATTTCATTCACATTTGCAATAATGGTTTTCACACCCATTCCTTGGAAAAAACTTAAAGGGTACAACCCGTCAATGGATGAATTGGATCTGACAACATCTCAATGAAAATGGAGCTTCAAGCCAGCTAACCATTTATTGAAATAGCAAAATTGGTGGATAACCAACTGACTTGATCCTCTTTCCTTCTAAAATTACCAAACTTGGCACATCTAGCATGGGGATTAAAGTTTGATTTACCAATTTTAGCAGGTCAGTGGATCAAACTGATATTTTATAATGACTGTCAACGAAAGAAAATTGATGGACTAACTTGGTGAATTTTCTGCTAACTTTTTTAATAGCTAACTTTAACAACTAAAGTTGGCGATTATCTCCTGATCTTTGTAACATGAAACTCCTCGACGTATCAATCCATATAATATACACCTTATGCGCATCCTACCTCCACCAGATTAGACTCCAACATATTATAGAACTTAATTTGAGTACAGAAGAAAACTTTACACCGGCACCACAACAACCACCATGCCAAAGCAACCCCAAACTCCTCACAACTTGCATGCCCTCCCCTCAATGAATAAAGATCTTCCGGCCACAAGGAAGCTCCACTCAAATCCGATCGCCAAACCCCCACAAGGTCAAGCCTTACCGGTCGGTGGCATTTCATCAAACACCTTGCAGGCGCAATATCACAACAGTCATCCTCACCACCACCACCAGTACCTTGACCACACCCCCATTGCGAAGGCACTGCCGCCGCCACCACTACCATATGAGCCCAACACACACAACAAGAACGCAAAAGGTGGGGAATGAATAAAGAGGGTACCTCCACCAGAGGGAGATCGACAGCGGCGGGGATCACTGTGATGAAGGGAGACGACATCAAGGCGAAGACGATATGATTGGGTGCGATCGGCGGGAAGGAGGCGAGATCAGGAGGGGAAGAAAGCGAGAAAGATACAGAAAGATTGAGCGAGATCACGAGATTAATACCATACCTTGGCGAGGTGGTGGAGCAGAGGAGGCAATGGGCGTCGACGACGGAATATCGAAAGAGATTAGAACGGCAGACGATGGTGAATAGGAAATGCCAAGGGAGGTTGGAGGTGAGGTTCAATTTTTTTTTCCCCGTTCGCAAACGGGGGTCTCCGCCTTCGAACGAGAGCCGCGCACGAGGGTTTAAGCAAAAATTTGGAGAAGCGGCATTTCTGACATGCCTCCCGCTTAATTTTTTATCTATTTTCTCCCTTAAATCAAATCCCATTAGGATGATCAACGCATTTAATTTTTTTTTATCCTTTTATTTAAATTTTGTAAAGTAAATACTTTTCGATAATAAAGCATACACACATATTTACTTTCTAAATAAATATTTGTTAGAATCTTTAAATCCAATTATCTCGATATTATTATCCTCCCATATTAAAGTATAATATATGAAAAAAATAATTATTTTTATGTGATTATAAGGAAGTGTCAAATAATAATTTGTACTTTGTAATTTATCATTTTCAAAAAAAATTATAATTTATCATGGTGTATAGATTAAAGATATAATAAAGAAATATATTGTTAAACCTATTTTTCATAATAATTAATTATCAATATTTAAGATATCTATAGCGGCAATTGTTTATCACTAAGGTTTTTTTAAGAAATTATGATAGTAAAATATATTATGTATAGAAGTACATAAATTCCTTTCTAGTATTAATTGTCAATCGGCAAATTTTTTTAGTAAATATAATTTTTTTACCACTAGATTACTTAAAGATTAAAATATTAGTATATTATAGATACATACATACACACACATATATATAAGGACATATGTATTTACCACTAAAATTATTTGTTTCCCGTTAATATTAATTATCAATTGTTAAGAGATTTTTAGTAGCATATATTTTAATTGTGGCTAAGTTACTTTTAAAATATTAATATAATAATATGTATCATCAATGTAGAAATAAATATTTTTATCATTAATATTAATTATTATTTGACAAAAAAAATAATGACATAATCTTATTTTATCTCTAAATATATGTTTATCATCGATACTAATTATTATCAACAAAAATATTATATTGATATACATAAATAATTTACCACTAGATAAAAAAATTAATAGTAAATATATTATATGTTACTGTTTGCTTCGTTACTGAAGAAGATTTTTTGTTTTTTTTCTTTTGTAGCAAGGATTCTCATCGTTTGGCTAATGTATGGGTATGCATACACAAAACTAAAGTCCTTTTCGACAATTTATTAATATTTTATTCCATTATTTTAGTAATTATCCGAGATAAATGCTTCGGTAACTTCACCCTATTCTTTAGGAAAAGCCTACGTACTTGTACAACAGACACAAGATGGGTGTTACATTGGGCGCGGAGGGATCGCAATGGGTGACACGGCGGGAGAGTCGGAGCTCTCGAAGTGCAGTCTGCTATTTGGGAGGATCGTCTACGTGTTGGGCATCCCGTGTTCTCGATCGTAAACTTCGATCAGAATATTTCTCGAAAAAAAAAAGATGACCGAGAATATGCGCAAGCATCTAATAAAATCATGCAGAAATCCAGACAAGCATATGCCCTCTGATGGCACGTCTGCAGTTTGACGTTATATTGAAAATGACACGGTCTCTAATGCCATTTTCGAAGAGCAAGCTAATCTCGGAGAGGTGGCATCCTTTTCCAGCGTTCCCACGGGACCGTTGGAATCTTGTACTGCTCAAAAAGGGCAAAAAAAATCTTAATTAATTTTCAAACCCTGGTCGAAGGATATCCGTTCGTCATATTTTTTACATTTATTTATTTATTTTATATTTGGTTTGCCGAAGCCCTACTTGGGAAAATATCTCGGAACCAAGTGGGGTGCTCCCCTTAATACCACCGCCAGCACCGAAGCCCACACACGTGGCGTGGTGATATCCCAGAGCCATCGCGTCGGCGTCGGTCGTCACCAACCGTCTATGTATTACTATATATATTATAGGAAACGCATCGGAGAGTAGTTTGGTTGGTTGGATTAGATCGGATACATCCGGTACATCTGGGATCGCAGGAAGGGAAGGGAAGGGAAAAAGAAGAAAGGAAAGGAAGAAATTGAGGAAAGGGGAGGGGAGGGATATGGGAGTAGTGGTGGTGCTTGACGGGTCGACGGTGCGTGCATTCGTAAACGACGAGGAGGCGTTCCGTCGAGGTGTAGACGAGAAGTTCACGGCGCTGGACCTCAACGGGGACGGCGTGCTATCGAGGGCGGAGCTGAGGAAGGCGCTGGAGACGTTCCGGCTTGTGGAGACGCACTTCGGGGTGGACGCGGTGACCCCACCGGAGCAGCTCACCGCCCTCTACGACTCCATCTTCGAGCAGTTCGACCTCGACCGCAGCGGCACCATCGACCGCCACGAGTTCCGGGAGGAGATGAGGAAGATCATGGTCGCCATAGCCGACGGTCTCGGCAACTCCCCCATCCAGATGGTCCTCGAGGACGACAACACCAGCTTCCTCAAGATGGCCGCCGATCTCGAGGCCTCCAAGACCAATCAATAACTCTCTACCTCTACCTCTTCTTCTTGATCATCGTCATAATAATAATTATTATTTTATATATATATATATATATATATATATATATATATATATATATATATATATATATATATATATATATTTCACTTGCTTAATTATATAACCATACATACATATATGCATAGACCCACCACCGCACTACACCTCATCCTCATTTCATGGATCACCGTCAGCCAGCAGCTCATGCAGCACTACCGCACCGCTGTACGTACGCCCGCCCCCTGCAGGCCTCTTCTTTCATAATATCTATGCACCGTGTTTGGTATTTTATCATCGACTCTTTTTTCTATTTTTCATTTTAAAGAAAAACCCCTCCTTTTAATGTTGATGTTCGTCTCTATGTTTAGATTCTCCCATCTTATTGGTGCTGTTTCCTTAGGTCTTATTGATAAAGGCACTTAGATCCCACCAAAAATCTCACCCCGGGTGTCCCTCGCCATCGGATGAAGACCCCATCTCATCACACGAGGGGATCCATGCTGATTCATCCGATGATTGACAGGCACTTGGAGTTAATGCCTTTACCTTTTCTCTTTATATATTTTGTGTATGTATGTTGAACAAACCCGAACCTGCTGCTTTCCTTTTGTGTTTGTGATTGCCTTAGCCAAGGATGCAAGTAATTACGTACTTCCTTTTTTTTTATTTTGCTTTTATTTTCCTTCTTTAATTTGTACTTTTTTAGTTGAAAATTCGAAACGTGGGGGCCTCCGATCGTTCGGTTGTGGGGTACGAATACCCCTTTTTGATAATCCGTTTGGAAAATGTCAATTTGTGCTAGCTAAAAAAGTGTCCAAATCGGAATAAGGTGTACTTATCCCATATAATGGAGTAGCTATAGGTGATTCTTCGGTCGTTTAATTTTAACCGGTACATGGGTTATCTATATAAGTGAATCGGGTACTTAGTAGGGAGGGAAGCACTTCTAGCTATTTATGTGCACTCAAGAAGGAAATTAAATGGAAATTTCAAACCTATGCATGTAACATAGTGCTTGACAACTAAAGGATATGCATCCATTAATCTCCCCAGGAGCATGCATAGGTGTTACTCATGCTAATTCTCATCTCGGGAATATATCAGGACATCATCGATGAAAATCACCACAAAATAATCTAAGTATGATCGAAAGATACAATTTATTAGGCTCATGAATGCGGCAGGTGCATTCGTCAAACCGAACAACATTACAAGAAACTCGTAGTGACTACAACACATTTGGAATGCCATCTTTGCCATGTCAGATCCCCTGATACTGAGTTGATGATAACCAGATCACAAGTCGACCTTAGAAAAAATAGTTGCACCTCGTAACTAATCAAATAGGTCGCTTATCCGAGGGAAAGGGTATTTATTTTTGATAGACACCTTATTCAGTTGCCGGTAGTCTATACAGAGACGCAAGATGCCATCCTCCTTTATGAACAATATTGGAGCCCCCCAGAGTAAGGCACTCAGTCTGATAAAGCCCTTCTTAAGCAACTCCTGCAGCTGAGTCTTCAACTCCTTCAATTCTGCTGGTGCCATGTGGTAAGGGGTAATGGAAATTGGATTCATACTCGGAATAAGTGAAATCTCAAACTCTATCTCACGATCAGGAGGAACTCCGAACAAATCTTTCGAGAACACATCGAGATAATCGCAGACTACCGACATACTACCCAACTCTGGTTTCCCTCCAGGGATAGTGGTCACATAGGTCAAGTAACCACAGCATCCTCTGGTCAGTAGTCGTGATGCTTGTATGGTTGAAATGCACTTGTTGGGTCGATCCTCCACTCGACCAAAATACTCAAACTGCGGTACTCCGGGTATTGAGAAGATCACCTTCTTCTCAAAGAAGTCAACAAGTGTGGTGTGCAGACAGTCAGTCCATGTCGAGGATAGCGTCAAAATCTTTCATCTCGATCTCCATAAGATCAGCTAACAACCCATAGCCCCCAATACGGACTATACAATCTCTAAGAACCATCTCGGAAATACAAAGTTGCCCTGCCAGGCCTTTGATAACGAGCTGCTCATCTAACATAATTTGGGGTTTGTTCAACTTGAAGGCAAACACAGGAGATAAGAATGAGTGTGATGCCCCTAAGTCAAAAAGAGAGAAGATTAATCGATCTTCTATCATGACCATACCTACCACGGTGAGAAAGAAAGATTTATTCAGCTAAGTGATAATCCAAAGCAACAAAACTAGATGCTATCTCAAAATCAAAAGAGAGGAAAACTACTCGGTTTAATATTATACCTGCTATGACCAAGGGCGACGCTTGAGCATCTCTCAGAGAAAGGGCGTAGACCTGTCCCGCCAATGGGGATGCACTAGAACCAACCATGCTTTGAGACAGCTATCGCTGTGTTGTTGTACCACCCCTAAATCTCTGAGAATCTCCTCCATGAGTCTGGAAGGATCTACCTCCATTCCTTGTGTAATGCGCAAATCCTGCCATCTGAGTTGGCTGCACCCCGGTTTGAGTCCCAGTTCAAGTAGGGCACCTCTTGCTGATATGTCCTTGCTGCCCACAATTGTAGCAAGTGGAGGTTCCTGGCCTCGTATTTCCTGATTGTTCCTGCCCAGCATCTCCCTGACTTTGAGTCTTGGCTGTAGAGTATGCCTGAGTATTCCTCGAGGGCACTGGCTATAGCTGGTGCTAGGAGGATGGGGGCACAGTAGACGGAGCCTAATACGGGCGAAATCTCTGATCTCGTCGAGGCAGAAATCGATCTGGTAGGGGTCTCCTCTATCCAAATCCCCCACCCTACCTCCCGCAGGTCTCCACGTCACCCTACTCATACTTCTTTGCAACCTCAACAACTTGAGCAAAAGTATCTAACGATAGTGGGTTCACATACTTTCAAATTTCTAGTCTCAGTCCCTGGACAAACTTCCACTACTTGTCCCCTTCGATGGCTATAGCTAATGGCTCAAAATGAGACAACTCCATGAATTAGGTGTGGTACTCATTGATCGTCATCGATCCCTGCTGGAGGTTGTGGAACTCCAGCCTCCTCTTGTCTTGCCAAGTCCTGGGATAATACTAGGCACTAAATAGCTCTATGAAGCGTTCCCAAGACACTGACCGAGTCTCCTACTCACGGATAGATAGCCACCACCGGTGAGCAGTACCAATTAGCTGGGAGGCAGCGAAAGGCACCTTGTAGTCTGAGAGTGGGTGGATGGTATTGAAGGCTTTCTCTATCTGCTGAATCCAATCCTCTGCTCCCATCGACCCCTCATCCCCCTGAAAGTCAGGGGTTTCAACTTCTGAATTTAGTAAAAAGCTAGTGATGTTGGTGAGGTGGGGCCAATTAGCTCAAGTCTGCCCCTAGCCTCCTCGTAATTAGGCCCTTGGGCATTTGGCTCTGATCGAGAGCTCATAGCCTCTCCACATTCCTTAGTTGGGCACACCGATGGTAACCTTTCCTTTAATATCTAGAAAAAGTCTCTGCAAAGGCCTGAAACTGAACTCCTAGGTCAAGCTATTGCAGAGGAGCATTTTCCTGTCGTTTCTTATCATGGCCGTCATCCATGCGGCTAAGTGGTATGGAAGTCATCTCTGTTTGTAGGGAAATACGACTCAATCAGTGAAAGTTTTAGATCAAAAGTTAAGAAAAAGAACTAGGTCAGAGTATTGTGGAGAATTAGGACTGTGGATACCACATCACTGTGTTGGTCAAGTATCCCTTACTTAATTCAATATGAAGGTTTGTTTGGCTTTCCCAAGTTATTTTACGATTAGTGGGGTGTCCTTGCTTTAATACCATTTGTAACGACCCGAGCCCCATCATTTAATTTAGAATGGTGAGATGTGGGTCGCCGAGTCGACCAAAAAGAAAATCGTAGTCACTCAACATATAATCATAAAATATCATTATAGCCAGACAAACCAATCATAATGCATTTGGTAGGAAAACAAAGCAAAAAAGAATAAGCGATACAGTCCATGGTAATCATAACCATTATCTAAAAGCGGAAAGAGAAAAGTACCAGAAAATTGTCTACTACAAGACCAAGAAAATAGAAAAGACTAAGCTAAAAAGGACCTTTAGACATCACAGACCATCTGCAACAGCTAAACTCGGTCATGCACTTGTCACTCCATGTACAACCGCTCCCAATGGCTCCTACCTAAGAAGTCCAAAGGCAATTATCAACAACGCTGAGTAGAGTAGTGTAGGAAAAGGGAAGTGATGGAATAAACTAAATAAGTACGCAAGAAAAGAGGGTACCACTTGTTAATTCCCTTTTTATTCCTTAATTGTTTTCTCAAGGGTTCATGCTTTATTTATTTCTTTTTCAAATTTCTTGGAAAGTACGAGAAGATCTCGTTGCAATTTCTTGAAAGGTAGGACAAGTACATAGTACCCTCTTAGCCGAGAGAAAACTCTAAACCCATCCTACATCTTATTCCATCACCCTGGGGTCCTACCGTAGGTAGCGTGGCAGTTACATACCACGAGCTATACACGTAGATGCAACCTACGCTGTCTTGTAGATAACCCTCTTCACGGTCTAGGTACATATCCATCAATATCATATATAATTATAAACCTGCGTACCCCCACCTCGCTACCCAGTTAGCTAATAGGCAATCATAGAGCCACAAGGAGGCTAGCCCACTCCCTGATCCACCAACAAACTCAACCAACTGTCGCATTCGATTGTTAAATTCAATTATCAATTTCATTGTATCCACCTGTTCATTTATTATTAGGATAAGTGTTGGATAACGCTTTCATGTATAAACCAATTCCTCAATTTATCATTTGATGTGATCGGGGGTTGCCATATTATTTATTTAATCCAACAAAGAAGTGATATCTATGTATATATACATCTTTTCAATTTGTACAAATTGTCACTTTTATTTCTCTCATCACATTTCAAATATGATCATCCAGTTCTGTAAATCAATATCAATTCTATAAATAGGACATGAATTATTATAACATCAGCATCTCTAATGTATATGTCATTATTTTATTTAAACATATCATTCTAACATTTAGTACTTAGGAGAGGATATTCAACACCAAAATATTTCACGAATTCCACTACTTAGCAAAAGGAGAGATGCTCATAAAATATCAACTTATTGGTAGGGAACTAAGTTAATACTGATTATTAGGGAAGGGAATCTAACTCCTCTACCTAGTGTCACAAGGGAGTCACGGTGACTCTGAAATGCGCACTCGCGGTCCCTTGTCACCACTCTAGAGACCTGCGCTTCCCGCACATGCTCTGGGAACTAGATTAATGTTAAGATACATAGAGAATTTATTAAAACTTCACATGCACTTTACTAAACTTTTCACAAAATAAATAATTTCCAAAACTAAGTTTAGAAGTTATCGTCTAGTAGTTCGTGAAGAAATGATTCCAACATACCCTGGAACGTGAAAAACCGATGTCGTTTGATCCTAGAATGGATCAAAACATAAGCAGATGTGACCCTAGAATGGATCAAAAGATGAATAGACATGGAAACGAGAATGTGGACATCAGTGCCACCGCTGCCGACATGCCTCCTCCTGTTAATAGCAAAAATCATCGTTTAAAGTATAGTGTCGTAGTACAGGGACGAAAATTGCAATAACACTTAAAATTTATAAACTCAAAAATAATAAATGAGTCTGAGATCGTTCGCAGGGAGTAAATTTAGAATTCCTAACACTAATCACAGTTAATAACAGATGATTACGATAATGAATTGCAATCAAAATATTCAATAAATAATATACTCAAAAAATGTATTCACTAATACAAATGTATCTCAAGAGTTAGTGGGGTAAAAAGAAATCAGGAACCCTAAAAAGAATGGTAATTTAAATCACCTCTAAATCCCTCAAATTAAGCATATATCCCATAACTCAAATTTTCCAACAGTAGCCTGAACCATATATTAGCCAATAGCTTGAATAAATCCACAGAACCAACCAAATCAGACGTTGCAAGTAAGGCACAAATGCCTTAAATACTCAAGCCTCAGCACAAGGCTAAGGTACAATCGTAGAGGCTCAAGGGCCTCATAAAGCCTTATAGATGCTAAGAATTAGCACACAAGGCACGCATCCCAAGGTGTAAAACCTACTCCTACCCTTCTAAGAATCTCTCCTAATCGAGTAGCTAATTGAGTAATCGGGTCGAGTATAGGGTCCAAGCTCACCAGCTGTGAATAGTGAGAGAGGAATGGAGTCAGGAGTGAGAGGGACCTCACCCCTTGTGTGAAGAGGCAATGAGGCTTTGGCACAGATTCCTTTTATGTGCTTTACTCGGTTTAGTGCCCATGATGTGGGACTAAAGAATAGGGTTTCTTCTTCTTTGCAGTCGTGAATGCCCTCGTGAAATTGATGATGTTACTATGTTGCTTCTTTGTAATTGGAAGCCCAAGTCACTTCCTGAGGGCTTCCGCACTGGCTAAAGGTGGATTTGAGGTTGGTGGAGGCCGGTTGGTGGCTGCCGGTGATGGAGATGGCTGTCGGCGGTGGTGATACCTGAAATCATGAACACGGGCCTTAAGCCCCAATTAGCACATTCAAGAGAGTCGTCGGAGGTCAACGAGTTTAGCGGTGGTGTTGATGTGGTGATTGGAGGTCTGAGGTGCTGTGGCGAAGTCAGTGATGGCATACAGGAAGTGGGTTGGTTGGATGGGTGAAATAGTGGTTGAAGCTTCGAATTTGTAGAGAGCTTTTGGTCAGTGAGTGATGGGGAAGCTTTTGGTGTTGGTGGTTGGGTGTGTGATGGTCAGCGGTGGCATGGGGGCTTCACCGGAGGCGTTGCCATCACGGAAGAAGTCAAAGGGTGAGAGCAGTGATTGGTGGCGGAATTGGACTAGGAAGGGGTTGAATCTAACCTAAAGAAGGAGAGGAGGAGATTGAACTTAGCTATAGATAAAGGAGAGGAGGGATCCGCACTGACTTTGATTGGCTGGTGTCGGAGGGGATGAAGTCTCCATTGAGGGATAACGGTGGTGATAGAGGAGGCAGGTGCCCCTGTGATGGTAAGCAAGGAGCGGACAAAGGAGAGGAAGGTATTGGGTCGATCAATTTGATCGTTAGTCGGCTTGAGGAAGGAGGAGAGGGTGCTCCCCAGAGTCAATGGAGTTCTTGGCCGGCGAGGTGGGAGGAAGGTCAGAACCAACCTAGAATCAAATACCTTGAATGCTGAATCTTCGTAGAGTTTTTATTGAGCTCAAGAACGAGCTTTAAATCAGGGGAGGAACCTGAATGAGTCATGATTTTAGAGGGTTTAGGATCCTTGAAATTTTGAGTTCACTAGGGATCTTGGCTTTGATTTAGGTCTTGGAATCGAGCTCCAACGGTAGGGGACCTTCTAACGATCATCTCCTCCAATTTTAGGAGAGTTTGATTGAGAAATCAAGGAAGTTTTCAAGTTTAAAGGTCGATAGGTCGCAGGGAGATCCTGTTTAGACCTTCAATGGCAGTAGGGGTCATTTTGTAAAGAAGACAAGAAAACTAGGGGCCTATTTGAAAGAAATTTCAGAAGTTAGGAGTCTGAGTGTAGGAAATAGAGGTTTGGGGAACTAAATTTCAAATTAGGTCAAGATGGACTCTGATTGGACCCAAATTTTAAACTTAACCTAATTTGGACCCAAAGAATCTAATAGTGAAGTTAGATTTGATTTTTGATCACGTTTGACTGGGTAATTTGCATAGTTCAAATTAGGGCAAAATCCTATCTTCAAAATGGGTTCAGATGGTTGATAATGGCGGATGTCCCAACAGAACCGTGGTTAGTATTTGTTTGTTTTAGTGCTTATTACAGAAATATCGTTGTGATATAGATAAAATAGCTACGGTTGTCGTTGCCATTACAATTTTTTTTATTCGGAAATAGTTTCCCGAGGTCGAACTCAGGGAGCTACTGGAATTCTAGAAGTACAATGTTTCTTTATTACAAAAATAAGAGAGAGAGAGAGGAATAGATTTGTGTCTTGTGGCTTTTTCTTTTTATCTTCTTTCTCTCTTTGCTTATCTTCTTCTCTTCTTTCTCGGGTCTTCTTCCTTGGTCTTCTGGTGGCCTTCAGTTCTTCTGTATTTCCTTTCTTCTTCAGTTCTTCTTCTTCTTCTTTTCTTTATCTTCTTTCTTCCTTCTTTTCTTTTCTTTCACTTCAGCTGTGGAACCTTTTCTTTTCTTTTTCTTCTTCTCTGTTTTGTCTCCCCTGAAGCTTCATCCGTCGTCTGGTATCTCAGTCAGACGACTTAAATGGCGGTCTGCTACAGTACTTCCCCTTTCTTCCTTTGCTGCTTCTCCTTCTTCTCTTCTTCTTCTTGCTTCCTTGGCCTTCTGCCTTGCTCAGCTGCAAGGCTTCTTCTTCTTCTGCTCCTCTTCTTCTTCTTCTTGCGGCCAAGTGTGAATCTTTTTCCTCGCACCCTGTCCCTGCACAAAGCAAAACCTAACCCTTTCCTCTACCCTCACATCTCTCTCTCTCTGCAAACCGCTCATAGGAAGCTCTCCCAGAGCCGGGTTATCGGGTCGGGTAGCGTACCCGGGACCAGGTGTACCGACGTGTGTGGTACACTAGGAGTGTGCAGGTGATGTCGGGTCAGGTCCGCCGGATCTGCGTGGTGAACTCGCGGACTGAGCGGGTGAGTGGGGTGCGGGACCTCACCCCAGGTGTCTCGAGGTGATTAAGAGAAAACACAAAATCAATTTAAATCAGTGCGGCGTTTCGAAAACTTACGATGTGGGACTATTTTGCTCGCCCTTCTCGCGCACTCCCATAGGAGAGCCACTACCTGGCCTCAGCAGCTGCGTCCTCGCCTCTCTTCGCAGACCTGCTCGTTGCCTTCGCCCAAGTCCCTGCAGCTCGCCTCAGCTGGGATCCTGCTGCTGCAGGGCCTGGAGCTCACGTAGAAGCTCCTTCAGTCGTCGTCAATGGCTGCTGGGGCTCCGACCCTGTCAGACAGAAACACGGCCTCTCGGCCTAATCAGACTACAGGGTGACCTTCGCCGTGGCACGACGAAGGTGATGTGGGGTGTAGCAGGTCGCAGGATGGCCTAGGCGTGCGTGCCTAGGTCGACCTGTGACCGGAAAAGTGTGTGTGTTCGGCGGGGCTTTGTGTGGGTGTGGAGTGGCAGTGAAGGGGCGGAAGTGGTTCAGCGTGATGAGGCGGAGGTTTTGGGTCGGTCGGCGAGTTGTGTGGAGTGGCGGAATGATGGGGGCGACTCGCCGGAGGTTGGCCGGAGGCGTGGAAGACGAGGGTGGTCAGGCGTTGTCGAGGGGTGGTTGAACAAATTGAGTTGGGGAAAAGAAAGAGGGGAGGAAGGGAGATAATTGTTACCTACTTATAGGGACGAGGGGGGGCCGGAGCAGGGCGGCAGTCGTACCGACTGTTGCCGGAGAAGAAATACCCAGAGGGGGAGGGCGGCGGCGAGGAAGAGAGCAGGAGGGCGCGTGCTGGGTACGGCGCGACGCGGGAAGAGCAGGAGAAGGTGGCGGCTCTACTGCTGGTATTGCAGCAGAGCGACGAGACGGAGGAGGAGGAGCAGCCGGAGCTGGTGGGTTTCTGCCGAAGTGGGAAGAGAGGAATGGTAGGGGTTTTCTCCGTCAGGACCAAGCTACCAGAGTTGGCTGGCGACGCTGGTCCTCATAAAGGCGGTGGCGGAGGGGTGGGCACAAGGAGGTGATGTGCCTCCCTCGTCGGAGAATGGCCGGGATTTTGACCCATACCTTCCGCGCATTCGCACGGAAGGTGTGGGTGAGGACAGACGGCATGGCAGTGTCCCGGCGACAGTAGACGTCATAGGGAACACCGGGTTCAACCTGCAGGATGCCTCCCTCACCCTGCACTGCGCCATGCTCTGCGCAAAGTCACTGGAGCATGGCGCTGCGCAGAGACTTGCAGGAGGGACCTGTATGCAAAGAACAACGAAGAACCTAGGGGCCAAAATGTAAGGGTTTTGAAAGTTGAGGGTCAAAAAGTAATATATGAGGACCAAATTGCAAAGTCGGTCAAGAAGGTCTCTTCTTAGGCTCAAGTTTTTATGCATGACTAAATGGGATGTAAGGATTCTAATGGTGAATTTTATTTCTAGTTCAGACCTTGTTTGATCGGCCAATTTACGTAAAAACCCAAATTAAATCATTAATTGGGCATGGTTCTCAATGTAGGTCAAAATGGGTTTCCAAGGCCAAATTGAAGGTTCTAAACCCTAGAGATTATTTTTCTATGAATTTTAGAGGGTTTAGTCGATTTTTACCCTACCTCGAACCTCGTGAATTGAAGTGGATTTGTTTTAGGGTTACAGAATGTCATTTAATGCCTTAGAGTTGCTGTAGCTCTTGTTGGATCAGATCATCCCACTTTCCTTCTTATTAGGTTAGTTTGACCTATGTTTGGACCCTGAGTTACCCTATTTATAGATTGTGTTGGTGAAATTGCATTTTTACCCCTTATGACTTATTTTCTTATTAAACTCAGAATTCTCTGAGTCAAGCCTTTCTATGAGTTATGTAGGAGCTTTTTCTCGAATATCTAGGTTAGATTGTGCTAGTTAGGGTTCATGATGAGGTTCTCATCAATGGTCAAACCAAAGGTACCAAACCTCTTAGAATATTTTTATATGAATTTTAGGATGTTTAGGTAAATTTTATCCTAACCAAAAACTCTTTAATTTAAGTAGCGTTGAGAATTAGGATTTTGTGTACTGATTATGTTCTTGAAATGCGTGAAACCCTGTTTTTGTCAATGTGGACCACTTTTTGATGTTTAATGCTCATTTGACCTCTAATTAACCCCTGACAAATCCCGTGGTTACTCTGCATTTGTGATGTGATGCTAAAACAATAGATTTAACCCTAATTTGTTCTCTCCTCAAAACAAATCTGGGTGAAATTATGGTCCTTAGGCGATCATTCGGGAGCAATTATCTTTTGATTCAAACTAATTTAAGTTAGTTATGACGAATGCTGGTGTTACCATCACCTCCTCTTTCTCTCTTTCCCGCGGTCTCTCTTTCTCTCTTCTTTCTCACCGCACGCCCGACTCCCTCTCTCTCCTTGCGCATGCACACACGCGCTCCTCTCCTTTTCTTTTATCCCATGGCTTCTTCTTTTTTCTTCTCACACTACGCACTATCTCCCTCCCTTTCTCTTTTCTCATGCTACGCCTCTCCTCTCCCTTTCTCTTGATCTGAATTTCTTTCTTTTTGTATATACGGATAACAAACCCTGCCCCCCCTCTTCCCCACTTTTATAGGTTCCCTTGAATCGACATTAAGCAACCAAAAGTATATTATTATTATTATTTTATCTAGAAACCCCTATTATGTAGTTTCATATTTTTCATGTAACTTTTGTCACGAAACTCGAATTTTTGCAAAATAGATATCGTTGGAAAGCTTGAGACAAGGGAAATTTAATGATGCTAATTTCAACATATTTTGGTCCTGTTTTCTGAGGGTTGACCCTATTTGACCAAAAATGTAATTTTTCCAATTTTGAAGTTTGTAAATCCGATTCATGCCCGATAAGCCCCCAATGGGTTCATCTCGACGTGCTTAGTCTAAAATTATCCTTAGAGAGTGAATTCGAGGCTTTATAGAGGTGGATGACGAAAGAGGGGATAGTGGAGGAGAAAGGAGATGGTGGAGGAAGGAGGGAGATTGCAAAATATGTAACTTTAACGGAATGGGGATAGACTTTCCTACTTTCAAGCCTACCACCATTATAATTAACATCAACAAACACAATTGTAGTTGAATAAAGAACATATCTTTTAGGTGGCATTTAAGTAAATACTAAAAATATGATGACAAGGGCATAGTTTTGAACATCTATACTAGCATCCACGGAAAAATACCTTGATTTTTTTTATTAGCCATATAAAGCATTTCATAGCTTTCCTTAAGTAGTTCAGCTATAAGAGATCACAGAAGTATATACTAATAAGTAAAATGAAGTATAGAAAGTTTAGAGGTATTAAAAAGTGTGATATAACATCTTAAGACATAATTAACATAATTACCAAACCCAAAGATGATTTGACACATTTGGCTTGCAATTTTGACTTGAGCCAGACAAGCAAAGCTTAAGGTAGCTTAATAGAGTTTAATCAAGCTTGAGCCCAAGCTAGGACTTTGTTCTATCTTGCTATATGACACTTATTTAAAAAAAGACAAATGGGTGTTTGTTTTTATAAAAGAAAGGAGAACAAGAGTGAGAATATCAAGTTTTGTGAATCATAACTCTGATATTAAAAGCAATTAGTTTCAACCTAATGGAGATATGATTAACAATGGAACCTATACATGCTTGGAGAAGTCCATCATTGATGAAGAGAAAAAATGTTGAGTTTTAGCAAGCCAAGCTTGTATATTAATGACCTTAGTAGGATTGTAGGATAAAACTCCAAAAATTAGGGAATTAACAAATTGGAAGGATGGATTCCTAAAGAATAAAGGATCTTGGAGGGTTGTATGCAACTCTCTAAACTTCATTAAGTAGCTTAGAAATACTAAAGATTTTCTACTCTACTACCCTAAGATAAGAGAAGCTTTCACATCATAGATTCTTATATTCTCACAAGATGAATTCTTGAATAGTCAAGGGAATAATGAAATAAATGAATTTGATGAGTTGACTAAAATTAACTAAATTGATCTGGAATGATAGATGAATGCATGAGTAGATGCCACTCCCATACCTCTTATCTCGTGCCTTGCAACCCTTCTAAAGACATCAAGAACTATGTCCGTAGGTATGGTGCATAATGGTCTAGTATAATTCACCTTTGCTAACTAAGACCTTAAAGAAATATAGGTGATAAAAGTGACTTAGTTTTTCAAGAATGTTTTGCTAAAATATCTCATGTGAATTTGAATATTGGTACAAACAGGGATCACCATGAAGAGTGTAGTCTCAAAACACTTAGCGAGCCATTTGATTATATAATTGGTACATGAATTTAGTATGTCTCCTTTATTTATTTAAATAAATAAATGTCGAGTACAAATATTGTGATAGTAGTCTTGCTTGTACCTTTAGGGTTGTACAAAAGCCATAGCAGACAGGTGAGGGTAATAAGATTACCAAAGGATTGATAAGTGGAACTAAGTGTTGGTAAATGATTCATCGTGGCATTGCATAAGCATGTAAAATCGATTGTTTAAAAATTTATTCAATCCAATTTGATGCCCGGAAAAATGAAAGAATAAAACAACTAAACCAAAATCATATAGGAAGAACTAACTTCTTCACATTTTGCGATCCCAACAAGTATAGAGATTATACCTTAAGGAGTGCATTAGAACACCCCTTATGTTGTGCCCCTTATAATAAGTCTCATCATTGCAAGATTCCCTTCTTCCCAGCAGGCAAATGATGCCCTTGTGCGAAGAACACCTGATTGGATGCGATCATGAATCTTTCATGAACTCCAAAGATAGCCCTTGCCTCCTTCACCAATCAAGGACTCGAAAGGATGACCATAGAGAGTGATTCCCTACTTTTAGGTAGGACCATCAACACTTAGTAGAAGTCTTTTGTGGTCGTTGGAAGACCACCATCACTCTCGATGGAAGTATTCTCGATTTGTTGAAAGACTGCTAGCCTTAGAAGTCTTCTTCTAAGGAGAGAAGAAGGCCAGAAAGACTAACAATGGAGAGGAAGAAGAAGAGGGCAATGATGACTCTCTTCCTTATTTTTCCCTCTTATGTGAAAGGTGGAGGAATTCCACAAATTAATTGGTTAGGTTTTCTACTAGAGCTTTGGTAGATATTTATAGGGAGCGAAAGTAAAGGTTTGTAACAAATCCACTTTGAGCATGTAAGATGCCCATACTTATCAACAAGAAAAAGCATGATTTCGAAAGTCAATCATATTAGATCAAAATATAAAAATAAGATCTTTTAATGACACAAGTTAAGGAGTAGGAAGGAAAGGTTTGCAAGTTGAACAAATCCATTTGTGGCCTTAAACAAGCCTTTAGAAGTTGGGACACCAAATTTAATGAAGTCATAAAAGATTACAGATTCATTCAAAATCCTAAGGGGGGTTATATTTTTCAGAAGGATAATAGGAGTGCAATTGTGTTTTTAATGTTGCATGTCGATAATATCTTACTCATTGGGAATGACGTAGGAATGCTAACAAGTGTAAAGGTCTAGTTATCCTAAACATTTGTGATGAAAGATTTAGGAAATGAATCTTATATACTGGGACTTAAAGCATTCAAGGATCAAGGTAAGAGAATATAGGGGCCGTCCCAATATAAGTACATGAAAGAATTTTGAGAAAATCTTTCCTGAATATGAATAGGAGGTGAACACACCACATTAGAAAGTAAGAATTGTCTTTATTTTGTGGAGTGAGGATTAAAGTAGGAGAAAGGAAGAAAGAAAAGTAAAGGAAGAAAGAAAAGTAAATGCTCTGAGTACAACAATAAGAGAGAAAAATGACAAGTGTTTTTTTTCGATGCCAATTCTAGAAGTCCTCATTCCTATTTATAGATTTTGACGGGAGTGTGGTCATCTCTCAAATTGTTATTTGGTCTCCTACTGTGCGTGTAGTTGCGTGGCTAAATCCTCAACTTCCCCGAAACACTCCTTCCTGGGTCTTTCATTCCCTCGAGTCCATTTCTTCCAGAGTCTTTTATTCTCAATTCATATTTAGTTTTTTCAAAAAAAAAAACTTAGGAATAAGTCTTAAAGATGCAAAATCTCCATATCATCAATTATCAATGCAATACAATCACTTTTTGATATAATAAAACCTAATACTTTATCAGGCAGAATATAGAAACATCTCTACCATTCTATTGATGGATTGCTAATGTATTTGACCTTTCTTCTCTATATAAAAGAGGATACTTGGGCTTCCTAGGCGCCAAAGGACTAGCATTTAGGATGACTAACTTTACTCAGTGAGTTTATTTATGTAGCTAAATGGCAAAAGTTTCTTGCTATTTTTTACCAAGTAAATATTTGAGAAACCCCCATACCTTGAAGTAACTTGGATGCTTGATTTGCTTTCATAGCTTTCTTAGACTCAATCAGGAGTCTTCTTATCTCAATTGTTTCAAGATTTCCTTCCCGTCGAGCTTCTTCTTTCCTTTCCTTAGATGAGATTGTAGTCAACTCCTTAGGAAATTTTATTCGCTCTTGGGTGAGATTGTAGTCAACTTGTTAAAAATTTATATATTTGAAGAACCAAAGATTGGTAATCATTCTTTCTAAGAAACGTGTTTCTCAAGATGTTAAATCTTCTAAGGAACATTTGAGAAATAAAGCTTCTTGAGAGTTATCTTTTTGAAACCTAAAACATATTATACTTATTTGAAAAATTTTCTCAGATCATTGCATGTTGAATCGAAATGACTTAAGTAAATAGTCTGTCACTCCCCAAAAACCCAGGCCCCCAACAATGGTTGGAGTTCCAGGGTTGACAACAAAAAGAGATGCTAGTTTATTTAATTTAGTTTATAGCAAACTAAGTTGAGCTACTAAAGAGTTTCATTCACTGACAAATGGAAGAGAATATCGAAAGAATGGCACATGATTGATAATGTACAGCATAAACTAAGCCTGCAGTTAGCAAGCATATAAGATAGAAATCCACTATAAAACCAAAGCATAAAAGTTACCTGCCAAACGACATTCGGTAACTCCTGCCCTGTGACAATTCCCGCCTGTCAACGACTCATGACGACACCAACCTGAAATTAGGTCACAAAGTAGAGATGAGTTAATAGACTTAGTAGGGAGCAAACAACTACCGTATCATAACGAAAGCATGGTAGTGTATAATTTCACTAGCTGGCTAAACCCCTAGCCCCAAACTTAATGCCCCAGGTTCCAACTCCCAACCTGATTTAACCTTACTAACCACCGGGGTCCAAAACCTCATTAATCCTTCTCGTTGATTAATACTACACATTCTAGCATAACTATCCTGATGATCCAAGATGCTGTTACCTGCCACTCCAATCCTGGAGTGATAATCAACCCTTCCTATAAAAGGAGATCTTGACGTACCCTCTCCAATGGTACACTTGTACAATAACCCCTCCTTGGCTGGAGGAAAGATTAAAGCACTCATGTCCACTAGATGAAAAATACTCATTCTAGTCATTAGAACATTGACTATACTTGAAGTCCCTGGAAAGCTATTCCACACATGACCACACATATACCGATGCCAGAATCCCTAGAAGACTATTTCACATAAGATCCCATGCTCTCTCGCTCGTCTGGATCCCTTGAAGACTATTCCACACAAGACTTGTATGATCCTCGTCACTCAAGAATCTCTGGAAAGCTATTCCACACAAGATCTTGGGGCACCTCTCGTTGACTCAAATTCAGGACACCCCTAGTGTGAACCCCCAACAAGGAACTATTCCAGTTCCGAGGTTGAACTCTGGTAGCCTCTAGCTACCCAGACTCCCAGGTTTCCAACTTGTAATAGTGAATTCACTGTTCACAAAGTCCTGGTGTCCCTCCCTACGTGCTCACCTATTTGACCTAATCGCTCTTTAGTCCTTTTTCTCCTGATTGGTATCGAATCGAGCAACCCTAAAGACCTACTAGATCACCTAGGGTCTTAGCCATGACCTTAGGATCCAAGCATTTCCTCTTATTAGGCTCTGACCGAGTCATTAACAGGTGTAGCATTTTGGATTGAGACCTTTACTTAGCTGGATTACAGTGCCTTTTAATCTTGTTCTTAGAGCTCAAGAGTTCCTTGCCTCCTAGGCTCAACCAAGTAGATCATGTCGAATTGCAAGTAGTGTTATGTAATTAGGCGATATTAGCATGAAAATGAGTATAGTGGAAGTGGTTAACTACAAGCAATCCTACACAGATTTTTAAATGTATTTTAACCTGGACTAAAGTATATTTTAAGATAGTCAGTTTTAGGACCAGGGTCGAACTCAGGGAGGCAGGCTTAAGATAAATCAATTTCTACACAGATCCTAAAGATGGGTCATTTCCTTTCACTTATTATGTTTTTGGATTTTTCTTGATTTTAAGATTTCTTTGTGATAACCTTGGTCCTTGAGGTACACCCTCAACAAAATAAGTCCTTGGCAGCATGCCAACTTCAATTCAAAACAATCTTGCTATAGGCGAGATCAGGTACCTGCAAGTCAATGGTTATCTTTTCTATTTTATATTTTTTTGGTATTTTGTTAATTAACAAATAAAAGATAATGCGAGAATGAAGGAAAAAATTACAGGAATTGAAATAAATGGAAATACTTCGCTTATTTATATATGTATATATGTATGTATAAGATATATATATAGATGTATATATATGTATATAAATATAGAGAAAGAAAAAAGAAATGAGGATGTGATTGGAAAATTGGATGTAGCACTGTGCTAGGTAAACCAATGTCTAGAGAGACATGATTAACCTTAGCTATGAGTCGAGTGAAGGTGTGGATCGGACGTGTGTGCGTGTGTGTGAAGGGTTTGATGTGCACCAATAATCACGTATGTGTACACAACTGGTCCATACACAAATGTGATAAAATGCGCAGTAAATGGGGATGTGCGCGTGTTGTGAATATGTGTATGTGTGTGAGTGAATCTATGTGTGAATGTGGGTGTGCGTGCGTCTGTGTGTGTATGTGAGTGTGTGTGCACGCATAAGTGCTGTGAGGTGCTCTACAGTGAGAGTGTGTGTGCACACGTTGAGTATGGCGTGTAGCATGTGCATGAGGGTGTGAGTGACACTGGGTGAGGCGAGGAGAGAGAAGGCGGGTAAGGACAGATGACCAGCTAACTGAGAAGTGAGCCGGTCATCTATTGCGCCAAGTAGTGTCACCAACTAAGTTTCTCACTTAGCTGGTGACGTGAAGAGAGAGTGGAGTGGGGAGCCAGTGGAGTAGGTAATGTGTGGGCTTTGTCACCGGTTAACTGAGAACCAAATCGGTGACTGAGCAGAAAAAATGAATCACGATTGGGGCACTCTGTGAAATAGAGCAAAGAACTTCTGAGCTACGTAATGGCGATCAAAACACGATGGAAAAAAGCAAAATAAAAAGGAATGCACCACATCTACCTGCTCACAAAGGAGCCAGACAGTGGTGTGACGTGCG
The DNA here is from genome assembly GCA_037157565.1 of Thalassia testudinum. Taxonomy (NCBI): domain Eukaryota; kingdom Viridiplantae; phylum Streptophyta; class Magnoliopsida; order Alismatales; family Hydrocharitaceae; genus Thalassia; species Thalassia testudinum. The sequence goes on from JAZHRO010000080.1 coordinate 6,958,239, forward strand.
GAAGACGCGTATGTTTAAAAGAGTTGTTATAGCCTGTGTTCGCAACGTCGATTTTAAATGAAGAAATGGACGTGAGTCTGAGTGTCGATCTCAGGGAGGCGTGAAAACCAGATTTTTCTTGTGACTTAATGTCACGGAAATAACGGGTTTTCGCTTGCGAGAAGACGTCGGTGAAAAGCGAGTGAGAGAGAGAGAAAGCGACAGAGAGAGAGAGAATAGGGTTAGAATTTTTCATTCACAACATGCAACTTAAACATAAAAGAGGGCAAGTAGCTAGATAAGAAGCAACTTCATTTGACATGCAACTTTAGTTTTATAATTACAACACTAGATAAATGTTTAAACACAAGTAAAGTAAAGCTTAAGATAAAGAGGGAAAGAGAGAGAGAAGATGGCGAGGCAGCCACGGCGGTGGAGAGGGGCTCCGTCGGCGGCTCGTTGGCTCCGGTGATTACAAAGAGAGCTAATGGTGTCTAGGAGTGGGGTAGAACACTTGCAAGTGAATTGAATGCCCCTCCATGGGTGGTTGGATGGAGTTTATATAGGCAAAAGGGTTTTCTAATTTAAGTATGAGCTTTAGCGACGTCCGAGACGTCGCTAAACCCATACCAAATCTATCGGTGTAGCCCCCTTCGCCCACCGATCGCCAGCGCGCCCTGTGCTTCTTCTGAGGTGATTCGTGCGCATGCGTTGTAAGCCGTCTGATCAAAGATCGGACGACTGAGATCTTGTGAAGGGCGTGCTTGCGGATCGCTGCTAAGGCACCCGCGTGAGCGTCCGCGCGCATCCGTTGAGCCGCGCGGCTCGATCGTCGTCGTTTGCTACTGATCAGGTGGCTCAATTTCCCACAGCGTGCCTTCTCCTTCCAATTTCTGCACAGCGCGATTCAATCCCGCACCGGATGCACAGGTGTGAGGTGGCCGACCGCTGCATTGTCACAGAGGATTGTCGCGAAGAGTGCGGGTGCACGGGTGGCTCTCAACCATTCGATCAAAGATTGACGGCTGAGAATCATCCTTCAGGTGAAGGCAAAAGCAGTCGGTGGCGAGGATGCGACGAGCGGGCGTCACGTGGCACGCTGTGGGCCATTGATCATCATATCAACAGTCAAAACTTCTTGGGCCCATTGCAGGAGCTTCGGATGTCAGATTTGGCCGATTTCGAGTCTGTTGGACTCCGTTCATAGCTCTGAATCCATCCGTGCAGTCCGATTGCTCATCTGAGGCCTGTTTTGATATGTTTTTGTACACATGGCCGTTAATAATGCATTATAAGTAATCTTGATGTGTAATGCATGCGATGCTCCTATTCTTATTTATGATGTGTTATCTGTGCATTTTGCTCTTAAGATAAACCCCAATTGATAAAATTATTGCCCCAAGATGCAGTGTTATCATACCTCCATACTTACTCCTTGCTAGTCTCTAGCAAGGTTTATTCTAGTCTTTGTTTTCAGTCAGAATTTAAGAAGTAATTACTCAGACACTTCGTCACTTGTCAATAGGAGGATATATACTAAGATCTTAATCTACAAAGACTAAGCAGCACCAGGGTGTCTGCCAAAATATGAAGCACCAGAATCCTTGCTTTAATGCATGTATATATATATATTTCTTATTTTTAGATTTTTGGAGTTAAGAGTGTGTTGGTAATTTTTTACGGCTACCCAACCCACTCAAAACTCGGACAAAACTCTAAGTGCTAAGCATCTTGGTGTGAAGATCGTGATAGACTCACTCAACGGTAATTTAGACAGACTTCGGGTTTCTATGCCCCTAGGTGACTGGAAGAGGAAGTGTTTTGCCTGAAGGTGTATTTGTTCGATCGGTAGCTTTCTCCCTACATTTGTTTTACTTGGGGTCAACACAAGGATTTTTCTAGTGTATATCTCCCCAGCTTGCTCTACTTCCCCACTTCTTCCTTAAGTGTTTTGGTTCTTTTTGTGCATTTACTGAGCTGGGCTCTGGACAATCGACCAATGGACTGTTACCCACGATCACTTGCCAGCCATACTCGTGTGGTGAAGTGTGGTTTATTTTTTTCTCTTTTTTCTTCTTTTTTTTATTTGGTTGGTGGCTTCCTTGATCTCAAATTTACCTAGAGACAATAAAGAGGAGGTGGTCCCGTAGCTGGGCTCTGGACAACCTGCCAATGGGCTGTTACTCACGACAACTTTCTAGCCATAACACCCTAGAGAGTTCATTAGCTACCCAATTTCTGTTAGAATCTCCAAGGAGTGAGTCTGTGCAAAAATGTGTGCAGATGTTTAGACTAAAAGTTCTTCTGAGTTAGAGGGTGAGTTGATAAGTCGTATAGTTATCACCTTATTTAGTTAGTGGATTAGAGTAGATTAAGGTTGCAAGGATTTGAAGCTAAATCCATATTTTAACGGACACCGGGGCTGATTAAGCCTGAAGGCCTGAAAAGTCTAAGTGTTCAAGTTCTTTTTGTATTATTTCCTACTATTGAAAAATTTCTAATGCCTAAGTTTTTCTTCCTAAATTCAAATTATTTTCTTTTATTCAGACTGATTAAATGAGCTCAGAATCATACAATTTACCACCCGCATGCTAAAGTTGGACAATGTCCTCTTTGACAAATACATGGATGCAACAGGGGTTTGAAAAGATATTACCTGAGTGAAGTAGAATACTTGATCAGTCTGAATCTTTTGGGTTGCTTCCCAGGAAGCACTGAGTTTAATGCCTTCAGCTGGGCGGTGCTTCGTGTCATCCCTCAATGAGGATGACAATCTCCTTTGGGGGAACTTGGGCTAGGAAGTGTTTCAATCTCTGGCCATTGACTGTAAAAGTGTGCCCAGTATTCGGATCAGCAATTTCAACCGCCCCATTGGGGTGGGGCTTGATCACCCTAAATGGTCCTGTCCACTTGGACCTGAGCTTCCCTGGAAAGAGTTTTAGGCGAGCATCGAAAAGCCAAACTTGCTGGTTAGGCTCAAAGGTCTTTCTATGGATGAGTCGGTCGTGGACGGCTTTCATTTTCTCCTTATACAGCCGACTGTTCTCAATGGCATCCCGACTAATTTCCTCGAGCTCGGAGGTTGGAGCGTCCTCTGTGCACTAGCTAACCGGTAATCCATGTTACACTGCTTGACATCTCAGTAAGCCCTGTGTTCCAACTTGATAGGAAGGTGGCAGGCTTTACTAAAGACCAAGCGATAAGGCGACATGCCTATCGGAGTCTTGAAAGTGGTCCTGTCTGCCCACAGGGCATCATCTAGTCGTGTGGACCAGTATTTCCTGTCAGGTCTCACAGTTTTCTGCAGAATGTTCTTGATTTGTCTATTTGAGACCTTGGTCTGCCCATTTGTTTGCGGATGATACGGGGTGGCGATGCGGTGGTTAACCCCGTATTTTCTAAGTAGGACATGGAATTGGGTGTGAATAAAATAACTTCCACCATCACTGATCATGGCCTTTGGTATTCCAAACCGGGAAAATATGTTCTGCTTAACAAAGTCAATGACAGTCTTATGATCGCATCGGCGGGTGGCGACCACTTCAATCCATTTAGAGACAATCTACCGAGATTAGAATGTACTCAAAGCTGTTGGATGGTGGGAAGGAGCCTATAAAATCAATACCCCAGACGTCGAAGATCTCGACAATCAAAATGGGTTGGAGGGGCATCATATCTTTTCTAGTCATGGTCGGTCCCCAGCATTTGGCAGCAGGAGCAAGTCTTGGCAAAGTTGTGTGCATCCTTAAATAAGGAGGTCCAGTAAAATTCGGACTGCAGAATCTTCGCAGCCGTTTTCTTTCCTGAGAAGTGGCCATCACAAGCTTAGTCATGACAAAAAGATAGCACACTTTGAACTTCGTCCTCAGGGATACACCTCCTGATGATTTGGTCGGCACAGAGGCGAAACAGCATGGGATCATCCCAGAAATAGTGCTTGGCCTCGGCCAAGAACTTGTCCCGTTGCTGTTTGGTCCAGCTGTGCGGAGTTTGTCCTACAACCAGGTAGTTGACATAGTCAGCATACCATGGCAGTTTCTTGTCTTGCACAGCCAAAATGTGTTCATCGGGAAAGGTGTCGGATAAAGGCAGGGAGGGTCCAATGTGGTATGGGTGAAGTCTGGATAAGTGGTCAGCCACCACATTCTTTGATCCGGCTTTATCGCGGATTTCCAGGTCAAATTCCTGCAAGAGCAGGATCCATCTGATGAGCCTAGGTTTTGCGTCCTTTTTAGCCAACAGGTGCTGGATGGCTGAATGGTCAGTATAGATGGTCATGTGGGATCCCAGTAGGTAAGATCGGAACTTCTCAAGTCCGAAAACTACTGCGAGCAATTCTTTCTCTGTGACCGTATAATTTCATTGGGCCTCGTCCAATGTCTTGCTCGCGTAGTAGATCACCATGAGTTTCTTGTCTTGTCTTTGTCCCAAGACAACGCCTATGGCAAAATCTGATGCATCACACATAATCTCAAAGTCCTGGGACCAATCTGGGGGCTGAAGTACAGGTGCTGTGGAAACTAAGTCCCAGAGGGTGTGGTAAGCTTTGATGCAATTAGAGGTCATGTGGAATAAGGCATCCTTGGCCAGAAGGTCGGTTAAGGGTTTGGAAAGCTTGGAGAAGTCTTTGATGAACCTTCGGTAGAAACCAACATGTCCCAGGAATGAATGGATATGCCGGACCGACCTAGGCGGAGGAAGTTTGGAAATCAAATCAACTTTAGCCCGATCCACCTCAATGCCCCTATGTGATACGATGTGATCGAGGACGATTCCTTCTTGAACCATAAAATGGCTCTTTTCCCGACATAACATCAAATTAACCTTGATACATCGTTTCAGGATTTTTTCCAAGTTGCTCAAACAATGGTCGAATGAATTCCCAAATACAAAGAAATCATCCATAAAGACCTCCAAGTATTCACCCACCATTTCTGAAAAAATGGCTAGCATGCAACGCTGAAAGGTAGCGGGTGTATTGCATAACCCGAACGGCATACGACGGAATACAAACGTGTCGTACGGGCAAGTGAATGTGGTCTTCTCTTGATCTTCAGGAGCAATTGCGATTTGGTTATATCCTGAATATCCATCCAGGAAGCAAAAATACTTTTGCCTTGCCAATCTTTCAAGGATCTGGTTAATGAATGGCAAGGGGAAATGATCCTTCTTGGTTGCTTCATTGAGCTTCCTGTAATCAATACACACCCACCATGAGGTGGTGGTGCGGGTGGGGATGGATTCTCCATGCTCATTGGTGACAACGGTGAGCTTGGCTTTCTTCGGAACCACTTGAGTGGGGCTCACCCAGGGGCTGTCAGAGATGGGATAGATGATGTCAGCATCAAGCCACTTAATTTCTTTCTTAACGACCTCTCGCATATTTAGGTTTAACCGTCTCTGCATCTGGCAGGAGGGTCGTGCCCCGTCTTCCAGGTAAATCTTATGAGTGTAATAGGCGGGGCTAATTCCTCTTAAGTCTGAAATGGTCCATCCAATGGTGGCCTGATGTTCCAAAAGGGTCGCGGTCAGCCTGAGTTCCTGATCCTTGGTTATATGAGAGTTAATAATCATAGGGAAGGTCTGGTCAGGTCCCAGGAAGACATACTTGAGATTCTTAGGTAGCGGCTTTAGTTCGAGTGTGGGTGGAACAACAGTCGAAGGAAAAGGGAAAGGCGGGAGTTGATCAACATCAATCTCCTTAAATGGTGTTGTTTGATGGTAATCAGCCCTACAGAGGTCCATGGGCAGAGATGGTGACGGGTCAGAACAGTCGTTACAGGATTGGTGGTCTGAGACAGAACTAAGGGTGAGGCATTCCTCGACCAAAGGTTCCACGGGATCATGTTCCTCGACACAGTCGCAATCAAAAGACTTGGTCGCTCGGAAGATATCCAACTGCATTTTCTTGTCTCCGAAGGTGATTTCCATACATCCCGTGTCACAATCGATGTTTGCCTTAGTCGTAGCTAAGAAAGGTCTACCTAAGATTATGGGTGCATTCTATAGTTTTTCAGGGACTTCCATGTCGAGCACCAAGAAGTCGACCGGAAAATAGAAGTTCTTGACCCGCACAGTCAAGTCCTCGACAACCCCCTTCGGGGTCTTCACAGATCTGTTAGCCAACTGGATGGTGACAGGTGTGGGTGTCAACTCTCCGAAACCAAATTGGTGGTACAGGGTTGTTGGAATCAGATTGATGGAAGCACCTAAGTCCAGGAGTGCTCTATCAAATGTCATGTCCCCAATATTGTAGGATATTAGGGGTGCTCCTGGGTCAGTTCGCTTGAGCGGAAGGTTGCTTGATATTACGGAACTTGCTTGCTCTGAGAGCACAACCTTCCTAGGTGCTTGAGGTCTTGGCTTACATTTGGGTGTACAAGCATCCTTTAGAAACTTGGCGTAAGCCGGGATATGCTTGACAGCTTCGAGGAGCGGAATATTAATTTGAACCTGCTTAAAGATCTCCAAAAGCTCCTCAGTTTCCACAACACTTTTCTTTTTCTTGATTGTCTCCAAGGCCTTGGGGTAGGGTGTCTGAACATGGATAGGATATATTTCTGGGTCCTTGGGTTTTTCCAGTGCCTCTTCTGAGTCGGGTGTTTCAGATGGTGAAGTCTCGGGAAGAGTTGGCCATTTGGGATCCTGGGTTTTGGTGTCGCTTCTCAAGGTTACCGCATTTGCAGAGGAATTGGGACCATGAGTTGATCCTTGAGAAGCCGAGGACGAAGAAGCACCAAACCCAGGGGGTGTTTGTGGGGCGGGCTAGACCATGTGAGCCTGCCCTGGATTGCCCTAGAACCCTTGCGAATTGGGGCCTCTGTTAATCATGTTTCATGGGTTCAGTTGTGGTTGGGAAGGTAGGGATCCTTGTTGTTTACAGTCCAACAGCTGGCTTAACTGTCCCTTTACTAAAGCCATTTCCTCCTGATGTTTCTGGTTCATTTCAGCCATCATCTTTATGAGGGTGTCCATTTGGTTTTGTCGGGGAGGGGCCACCCTATTCGGATTATATGGGGGTCTAACTGGTGGTCCTTGCTGATAGGGGGCAAGTTTGGCTGTTGGTTTGGCCTAGGCTGGTTCTGGAATTGAGGTGGTTTCTGGTTTGTCCAACCAAAGTTGGGGTGATTACGCCAGCCAGTGTTTCAAGTGTTGGAGAAAGGGTCAGGTTTAGCATAACCTTGGACAGCCTGTACATCTTCAAGGATAGCAGATGTCGAGGGGGAGGGAAGAGAGTAATCAAGGGTTGAGGGAGCAAAGGTCCCTCCCTAGAACGTGGTCAGGGATTGTTCCAGGTTCAGTTGGCTTAAGGGCTGGACCAGGTCAACATTGTGAGCTCCCTTTGCTAGGGAGAAGGTCTGTAACGGGTTCCTGGTCTGGTTCAGTAGTTCATCTATCTTTGTATCCACCAATTCCACTCGATCTAATTTCTTGGCAATGATATCCATGTCAACCATCCTAGAATTTGCTTGTACCTCATAAATCCCACCACGGGGTTGACTGGATCGGCTAAACTGGGTCATGGAGGCATTGTTGAGCGAATTTTCGCTCATAGACTCAAAGAGCTCAAACGCGGTCTTCTCGTCTTTGTTTAGGAAGTTTCCCTCGCATGAGGCATCGACGAAGTTCCATAGGTTGCTGTCCAGACCGTGGTAGAAGATCTAGGCTAATTGCCACCTTGGTACTTCGTGGTGTAGGCATTTCCTCAATAGTTCATTAAATCTTTCCCATGCCTCATGGAACTGTTCCCCACCTTGGAGTGTAAAGGTAGTAATGGCTCTTCTGAAGGCATTGGTCTTTCCTATGGGGAAGAATTTCTTTAAGAATGCATGCCTCAGTTCTTCCTAGGTGGTGATGGGTCTACCTAGGGTTCTAAGCCAGTGAGATGCCTTATCTCTCAGCGAGAAGGGGAACATCTTAATCAAAATAATGTCAAGGCTAATGTTCCTAGGTTTCACAGTTTGGGCTATTCGATCAAGATCCTCTAGGTGCTGGAAGGGATCTTCATTTGAGCTTCCATGGAAGTGGCTCTGAATTAGACTCAAGACATTTGGTTTTAGCTCAAAATCATCTCCCCCTTCGGGGATCCTAAGGTGCGGCTCGACTCAAATAGCGGAACGATTGTAGAAGTCATGGAGGGGCCTAGGTTGGTCCGGGAATGGTGGTAGATCAAGTGGTGGTTGCCCTTGTGGGCCTTGGAAAGGTGGTGGTAGTTGCTCTTGTGGGTTCTGCAACCAGTGTATGGCTTGCATGATAGTGTGGATCTGTTGCTGCTGAAGCCGGTGGTTTGCATTAATCTGGGCTTGGATGATGGCCATTATGTCTGGTGGAGGTTGGTCCTCAACCTCATCTATCCTAGGTTCAGCCATGTCTCTAGCAGAATCAAGTCACCTAGATTCCCGTCCCAAAACAAACAACTCGAGATGCAGTGATTGTCTCCTGTGCATACACTAGAGAAGAACAGGAGGGGATGCGGAGAGCAACAGATGTGAGAAGTGTGTGTACAACCAAGCAAACAAGCCTAGTCCTTATGGTGTATTCCTTAGGGGACCCAGAAATCTCCAAAAGGGTGATCAAGTCTGTAAGCACTGGACTCCCCTTCCCAAAGCTAATCTAGCCAGGTTGATTACGAGGGGATTATAGGGAAGGTTCTTCCTTTGGCTTGCGCCACCGATTCCATAGACCCCACAACCGCGGTCGTTTGACACTTCCCTACAGCCTAGTCACCAGATTCTACTAAGGGAATGAAAGCCAAGTGCCCAGCGAACAAAACCACGCCTCTCAAGACTTGACCCAGTCCTGCCTAGGGCACATCTACTCTGTTTTAAAAGGGCTAGGATAGTGCTTGTGCTAGGGTTATGTGATGAGGCGCTGATTGGGGTAGTGCCTCTTAGTTTTCCAATTCCAGTGTATGTGCTCCTATCAAAACATGATTTTCAAGCAATGATTTTTTAAAGATGTGGTGTCTTTTAATGTTTCATCCTTACTTTTGTGTCTTTTAGGATTGACGTGCCTTAATGTTTTCAGACAAGTTTCAGTGGGGACGTCAAGTTTTGCACACAATTGGTGAAAGTAGATTTCCTTTGTTGTGCAGAGGCTCTAAAACCCTAATGTACTCATCCTAGTGATCATGCAGCTTCTATTGGATGAGTTGATTTTAAGGATGAGTGGTGCAGCCCAAGTCAAGTCATGGTGGCTTTGCAAACACCACTCAAAAAGAAAGATAAACACTCCAAAGATTAGGTCTTAAGAATATTAGAGTGTATATATATATATATATATTTTTTTTTTTTTTTTTTGTTGGGTGATGAGTGAAGGATGTGGATCAGGCAATCATACACCACGCCAAAATTTTTTTCGATTTTACAATTTTTTAAAGATTTTTCTTTTTTCAGGCAAGCAAATAACCACGGGTGAAGAGTTACTCACAATTGGTCCTTACTGCGCTTACTCCATCTCTACCGTCACGAGCTGCGCTGCTTCGCCGTCCAAGCGCCAAGTTCCTGCAACCATTAAGTAGAGGTAGAAAATGCATTAGATGATGTGAGCATGGATGTAAGATGGAAGTGACAAAATAAATCCGTAGCCTCCCCGGCAACGGCGCCAAAAACTGACGAGCGGAAGACACGTATGTTTAAAAGAGTCGTTATAGCTTACGCTCGCAACGTCGGTTTTTAATGAAGAAATGGATGTGAGTCCGAGTGTTGATCTTAGGGAGGCGTGAAAAATAGATTTTTCTTGTCATTTAATGTCATGGAAATAACGGGTTTTCACTTGCGAGAAGACGTGGGTGAAAAGCGAGTGAGAGAGAGAGAAAGCGACAGAGAGAGAGAGAATAGGGTTAGAATTTTTCATTCACAACATGCAACTTAAACATAAAAGAGGGCAAGTAGCTAGATAGGAAGCAACTTCATTTGACATGCAACTTTAGTTTTATAATTACAACACTAGATAAATGTTTAGACACAAGTAAAGTAAAGCTTAAGATAAAGAGGGAAAGAGAGAGAGAAGACGGTGAGGCAGCCACGGCGATGGAGAGGGGCTCTGTCGGCAGCTTGTCGGCTCCGGTGATTACAAAGAGAGCTAATGGTGGCTAGGAGTGGGGTAGAACACTTGCAAGTGAATTGAATGCCCCTCCATGGGTGGTTGGATGGAGTTTATATAGGCAAAAGGGTTTTTTAATTTAAGTATGGGCTTTAGCGACGTCCAGGACGTCACTAAACCCATACCAAATCCGTCAGTGTAGCCCCCTTCGCTCGCCGATTGCCAGCGCGCCCTGTGCTTCTTTTGAGGCGATCTGCACGCATGCGTTGTAAGCCATCTGATCGAAGATCGGACGACTGAGATCTTGCGAAGGGCGCGCTTGCAGATCACTGCTGAGGCGCGCGCATCTGCCGCGTCAGTGCGCGTGTGAGCGTCCGCGTGCATCCGTTGCGCCGCACGGCTCGATTGTCGCCATTCGCTGCTGATCGAGTGGCTCAATTTCCCGCAACGTGCCTTCGCCTTCCAATTTTCGCGTAGCGCGATTCGATCCTGCACTGGATGCGCGGGTGTGAGGTAGCCGACCGCTGCACTGTCGCAGTGGATTGTCGTGAAGAGTGTGGGTACGCGGGCGACTCTCAGTCGTTCGATCAAAGATCGATGGCTGAGAATCATCCTCCGGGTGAAGGCAAAAGCAGTCGGTGGCGAGGATGCGACGACCAGGTGCCACGTGGCGCGTTGTGGGCCATTGATCATCAGATTAATGGTCAGAACTTCTTGGGCCCATTGCAGGAGCTCCGGATGTTGGATTTGGCTGATTTCGAGTCCGTTGGACTCCGTTTGTCACTCTGAATCCATCCGTGCCGTCTGATTGCTCATCTGAGGCCTATTTTGACATGTTCTTGTACACATGGCCGTTAATAATGCATTTTAAGCAATCTTGATGTGCAATGCATGCAATGCTCCTATTCCTATTTATGATGTTATCTATGCATTTTGCTCTTAAGATAATCCACAATTGATAGAATTATCACCCCAAGATGCAGTGTTATCATGGTGGACCTCGTCGTGGTGGTTTGCGACCATGGGAGGTCTCTCCTAATGCTGTCAACGTGGCCTCTCAACTGGTGAGAAGATGTTGAGACAAAAGAGGAAGAAAGGGAGAGAGTGGTCGACGAGAGGAGATGTGTGCGCAGTGAGGTGGGTGAGGGTGTCAACGTTGAGAGTGGAGGTGGGGGTGGTAGCTTTATAGGAGAGGGGTGAGGTGTGGGGAGCAAGTGGTCAGGATTTTTTTTTGGGAATTTTGTGGGGGAACACTTAAGGTTTTGGGTAATGATTGTAGGTGATAGGTGGGTGATATGAGGTGGCAGTGTAAACATGAGGGCTCTATCTCTCTCTCTTTCTTCCTCTCTCATTCTGCATGAATGCAAGTATTTACAAAATGCAAGTATTGTTACCTAATCCTAGATGTGTACAACCATAAAATATTATAAGAATGACAATTTGTTGGCATGAATTGCTGTGCAATCAGATCACATGCACCAGTACCAATACTAAGCCTCTCATTTGTCTCATTTATGGTTTAGTTTACTCAATATCCCCACATCTTTGTGGCCAAACTTGACCCACTTGGGGCTCCATTTTGGATTCTCAAACTCAGATTTCGAACTCCAAATAGGGTTAAATACCTTCATTCTTTTGTATTTGGCTAGGATTTAACTAATTAGATTGGGTCTCCGGTCCTTGTAAGGGGTTTCTACGTGAAATGGGACTACTTGTGTCTTATTGGATGTCGAACACAAGTGTTACACATCCAATAAGGCAAGTTACGACGTTTGACAAATGCCCAGACATCCAAAGTCTGCCTTACCGGAAGGTCAACTTCCTTATCAACATGTTGAACGTCCAACCCACATCCCTGAACTTCTAGAGACCAGTCTGGACGTCCAACTAGAAGTCTAGACGTCCATTCATCACCACTTCACCTCCTGAAGCTACTGCAGCTACAAGCGATCGTCTAATTTATTGGCCATACATCCAAGTTGGGCACATTGGATGTCTGATAACTATTTTAGACGTCCAAATTGCAATTTAGAGCCTGATAACGCTACATTTTATGGTGACAATTCTGCCAATCAGGGTTTCTCTTAAGGGTAACATGCACAAATAACACATCATAAATGTGCATGGGAGCATTACATGCATTGCATATCAAGATTGCTTCTAATTCAATATTAATAGCCATTTATACAAGTTCATGACAAAACAGGCTTTAGATGAGCAATCGGACTGCACGGATGAATTCAGAACGATGAACAGAGTCCATTGGGCTCAAAATAGACCAAATCTGACATCTAGAGCCCCTGCAATTGACCAAAGAAGTTCTAACCATTGATCTGATGATCAACGGTCCACGGTGCACCATGTGGTGCAAGATCGGTGCATCCATCAACTACAGCACACACCTCCATCACCCACAGGAGTGATCTCAATAGTTGATCTTTGATCGAACGGCTGAGAGTCGCCTGCACGCCTGCGCACCCGCCTCCTCTTCGCGAAAATCCTCTGCAATAGCACAGCGGTCGATCGACGCATGCCCTCACATGTGACGTGGGGTCAATACGCACCGCGCAGCAAATCGGAGGCAAAGGCACACGCGAACGAAATTGTGCTGTGGATCAGCACGCGGACGGTGGTGATCGCGAGACGTGGCGCCTGCAGATGAGCACGCTCAGACGCTCGCGATGACGAGTGGGGCACAAGCTTAGCCTGTAGAATCTTTTTCCTTCCAGGAAGGGGTGAAGTAATAAAATGCGGAATAAAATATATATCAATCTCACAAAATAAACAATCACACAATGTGCACAATTATTTTTAGGTGGAAACCCAAACCGGGTGAAAACCACCACCTAACCCTCTCGAGTTAGGATTTTCCGATCAACCAAGTTGATCAAATCCACTAAACGAATCACTTAAACGAGGGTGATTCAACCTCAATTACAACCACGCTACAAGTATGAGGGTAGCGTTCCTCAACCCCTTCTCTTCACGAGAAGGATTTTGTCCCACGAAGGAGACGGGAATTCGCAAAGCGAATACCCAACCAAATAACAAAGATAAAATAACAAATATAGTCCTATAGAGCCAACAAAGATTTAAACCTAGCTTCTATAGGAATTAGGAAACTCCCCTTTGTAAGGAGTGCGTCGAATCGATGACGCGGGTGCGTGAGCCACGCGATGGTGCAATGTCGCTCTCGTGAACTTCGACGGGAGAGCGGGTGCGCAAAGGCTTGATGCTCTCAAGATGTAGAACTTGAGCTTGGAGAGCAAGAGCTTTTCTAGGACGCAAAAGAGTAGAAAGTATGTTGCTTGGGTGTGTCTTGGTGTATCTAGGTGTGTCTAGGTGTGTCTTTGTGTGCAAGAGGTTCCTCTCTATTTATAGAGGCCTTAGGAAGGCTTTGGAAGGCTTTGGAAAGCTTCCATAGCCGTTGGGTGCAAAGCCCAAGAGAATCAGGCCGAAATCAGGAACAATGATGGCACTGACAGGGTTATCAGACGTTTGATTCTGGCATCAGATATCTGGGAAACCAGTTTAAGACGTCTGAAAATAAGGTCAGACGTCTGATTTTATGCGGGTTTCTTCCTGACTTGAATCAGATCTAAACATGGTTCTAGTGCAAGTCCATCAGACGACATATAGGACGTCTGGCACTATTTTGGATGTCTGGAAACCTACTTTTTCTGCGGGAATGGATTTCCAAGAGTTGCAACGGCTAGAAAATCTCTGAGAAGAGATTTTGGGTCAGTCGAGGCAAAACAGTCATTTGTCAGACGTCTGGAAAGGCTTAAGGACGTCTGATAAGGCTCTAATGGTCATATTCTTCAGTGATCGTTAAGGTAGCCAACGGTCCACTAATTGGACGTCTGGCAAAAACATCAGACGTCATGACTAAGGTCTGGACGTCTGATTTCATCAGACAGAACTAGCTAAGTCCAGCCTAGTTGTTATTAGACGTCTGAATCAACAGTCAGATGTCTTAAAACTCATTATCAGACGTCTGATTTTGGAATTAGACATCTGAAAAGGCTGTTTGAACCCTATATTGGTTTTCTAAGTTTTACAGAAAACCTAAGTATCCTAGGGTTGTGCAAGTGTTCCTAGGACTACTGTTAGGGTACTTTGAGGCTCTTTAACATGATATTCTAAGGAACCAAAAGAGCAAGGAAATAAAGACAAAAGGACATGAAAGAAATAAACAAAATTCTATCCTATTCTTCTTGTCCTCCCATCTTCAATCTATCGCTCCTCCCGAATCTCCTCTGTTCTCCATCAAGCTCCTCCAATCCATCCTGGATGCGAGCTCGAACTCCGTCTAATCACGTCTCCATTTGTAATTTACCTGAAATCTAAGACTTCAAGTGCAAATGTTAAATGACACGTGTTTTGTTATCATCAAAACAACTGATCGCGGTGCTCTAGCACCAACACAGCCGTCCGATCGAACCCTCAAGGCGACCACGTAGATTGCACGCGAGAGGAAGCACAACGCGTGAGAGGAACTGGTGGGCAGAGGGGCTTCACCAACGTTTTTGGAAGGGTTTAGCAACATCCCGGACATCTCTAAAGCCCCTTCTTCATTTAGAAAGCCCTTCTAGATAAACCCCTTCTAACCACCCTTGGAAGGCATTCAATACCGTTGCAAGTGTTCCACCCTACTCCTAGCTATCCCTAGCATGCTTTTGTAATCGTCGGAGTCGACGAGCTGCCGACCGAGCCCTCCTCCACCGCCGTGGCTGCCTCGCCGTCTCCTTTCTCTCTCTCTCTCTCTAGCTTAGCTTTACTTGTGCTTAAGCATTTATCTAGTATTGTACTTGTAAAACTGAAGTGCATGTTAAATGAAGATGTTTCTTTTCTAACTATTGTCGCTCTTTCTCTTCTTGACAATTTTTTCTTCCGTATCGTGAGTTGCATGAATGCCATTACTTAAAAGAACTCTAACCCTACTCTCTCTCTCTCTTTCTCACTTTTCTCCCGCATTTTCTTGCGCAAGTAAAAACCCTCCATTTCCTTGACACAAAGTGACATAAAAACTCGATTTTCACGCCTCCCTGTGTTCGACACTTAGACTCACGTCTGTTTCTTGATTTAAAATCGATGCAGCAAACGCGAGCTACAACAACCCTTTTAAACAAACGCGTCCATAGCGCATCAGTTTTTGGCGCTGTTGCCGAGGAGGCAACGGATTTATTTTGTTACTTCCATTTTGCATCCACACTCACATCATCTAATGCATTTTCTCCCTCTACCTGATGGTTGCAGGAACTCGGCGCTTGGATGGCGAAGGAGCGCGATTCGTGACGGTGGAGATGGAGTAAGCGCAGTAAGGACCGGTTGTGAGTATATCTTTTCTCGTGGTTATTTGCTTGCCTAAAAAAATCTAAAAAAATTTTTAATCAGAAAAAATTTGCATGGTGAATGATTGCCTGATCCTCATCCATAACTCATCACCCAACGAAAAATACACTCTAACATTCTTAATGACCTCATCTTTTTAAATGTTCTTTTTCTTTGAGTGGTGTTTACGAAGCTACTGTGGTTTGACTTGGGCTACACCACTCACCCCTAAAATCAATTCATTTGGTAGAAATCGCATGAACACTAGGATGACCACATTAGGGTTTTAGAGCCTCATCACATTAAAGGAAATCCACTCTCACCAATTGTGTGAAAAACTTGGTGTGCCCACTTGAAACTTGCCTGAAAACATTAAGACACGTCAACCCTAAAAGACACGAAAGTAAGGACAAACATTAAAAGACACCACATCTCAAATCCTTGCTTGAAAACCATGTCTTGTTAGGAGCACACACACTTGAATTGGATAACTAAGAGGCATCACCCCAATCAATGCCTAACCTAAGCACAAGCACTACCCTAGCCTAGACGTGCCTTAGGTAAGACTGGGTTAAGTCTCAAGAGGCGTGGTTTTGTTTGCTAGGCACTTGGCCTTCATTCCCTTAGTAGAATCTGGTGACTAGGCTGTGGGGAAGTGTCAAACGACCACAGTTGTGAGGTTTACGGAACCGGCGGTGCAAGCCAAAGGAAGAACCTTCCCCACAATCACCTTGTAATCAGCCTGGCCAGATTAGCTTTGGGAAGGGTGGTCCTGTGCCTGCAGACTTGATCGTTCCTTTGGAGATTTCTAGGTCCCCTAAGGAATACATTGTAAGGAATAGGCTTTCCTGCTTGGTTGTACACACACTTCTTGCATCTGTCTCTCTCCGCACCCCCTGTTCTTCTCTAGTGTATGCACGGGAGACGATCACTTCATCCTGAGTTGTTTGTTTTGGGAAAGGAATTCAGGAGACTTGATCTTGCTAGAGACATGGCCGAACCTAGAGTAGATGAGGTTGAGGACCAACCTCCACCAGATACGATGGCCATCATCCACGCCCAGATCAATGCAAACCACCAGCTTCAGCAGCAACAGATTCACACTATCATGCAAGCCATACACCGGTTGCAGAACCCACAGGGGCAACCATCACCACCTTTCCAGGACCCGCAAGGGCAACCACCACTTGATCCACCACAATTCCAGGACCAACCTAGGCCCCTCCGCGACTTCTACAATCCTTCTGCGATTCAGATTGAACCACACCTTAGGATCCTCGAGGGGGGAGATGATTTTGAGCTGAAACCAAACGCCCTGAGCTTGATTCAGAGCCACTTCCATGGAGCTCAAATGAGAACCCCTTCCAGCACCTAGAGGATCTTGACCGGATCGCCCAGACTGTAAAACCCAGGAACATTATCCTAGACATTATTTTGATCAAGATGTTCCCCTTCTCACCAAGAGATAAACTGTCTCATTGGCTTAGGACTTTAGGAAGACCCATCTCCACCTGGGAAGAACTGAGGCATGCATTCTTAAAGAAATTCTTCCCCATAGGAAAAACCAATGCCCTCAGATGAGCCATAGGAAAAACCAATGCGGGGAACAGTTCCATGAGGTGTGGGAGAGATTTAATGAACTATTGAGGAAATGCCCACACCACGAAGTACCGAGGTGGCAATTGGCCCAAATCTTCTACCACGATCTGGATAGCAACCTTCAGAACTTCGTCGATGCCTCATGCAGAGGAAACTTCCTAAACAAAGATGAGGAGAGCTTATTTGAGCTCTTCGAGTCTATGAGCGAAAATTCACTCAACAATGCCTCCAAGACTCAGTTTAGTCGATCCAGTCAACCCCATGGTTGGATCTATGAGGTACAAGCGAATTTTGGAATGGTTGACATGGATATTATTGCTAAGAAATTAGATCAAGTGGAGTTTGTAGGTAAAAAGATTGATGAACTATTGAACCAGACTAGGAACTTGCTGCAGACTTTCTCCCTAGCAAAGGGGGCTCACAATATTGACCTGGTCTAGCCACTAAGCCAGACGAACTTGGAACAACCCCTGACCATGTTCCAGGGAGGGACCTTTGCTCCCTCAATCCCTGATTATTCTCTTCCCTCTCCCTTGACACCTTCTATCTTTAAAGATGTCCAGGCTATCCAAGGTTATTCCAAACCTGACCCCTTCTCCAACACCTACAACGCCGGATGGTGTAATCACCTAAACTTTGCTTGGACAAACCAGAAACTGCCTTAATTCTAGAACTAGCCCAGGTCAAACCATCAGCCAAACCTACCCTCCTATCAGCAAGGTCCACTGGTTAGACCCCCTTATAACCCAAATAGGGTGGCACCTCCCCTACAAAACCAAATGGACACCCTGATAAAAATAATGGCTGAAATGAACCAACAACAACAGGAGGAAATGGCTTTAGCGAAGGGACAGTTGAGCGAGCTGTTGGATTGTAAACAACAGGGATCCCTTCCGTCTTAGCCACAACCGAACCTGCGAAACATGATTAACAGAGGCCCCAATTCGCAAGGGTTCCAAGGCAACCCTGGGCAGGCCCACATGGTCTACCCAGCCCCACAAACACCCCCTGGGTTTGGTGCCTCTTCTTCCTTGTCTTCTCAAGGATCGACCCATGGTCCCAACGCCTCTACAAACGCGGTGACCTTGAGAAGCGGCACCAAGACCCAGGATCCCAAATGGCTGACTCCTCCCGTGACTTCACCCCTTGAAACATCCAACTCTGAAGAGGCGCAGGAAAAACCCGAGGACCCAGAAATAAACCCTATTCACATTCAGACACCATATCCCAAGGCCTTGGAGAAGATCAAGAAAAAGAAAAGTGTTATGGAGAATGAGGAGCTTTTGGAGATCCTTAAGCAGGTTCAGATTAATATCCCGCTCCTCGAAGCCGTCAAGCACATTCTGGCTTATGCTAAGTTCTTGAAGGATTCTTGTACACCGAAGCATAAGCCGAGACCTCAAGCACCTAGGAAGGTTGTGCTCTCAGAGCAAGCGAGTTCCGTGATATCGAGCAACCTTTTGCTCAAACGAATTGACCTAGGAGCACCCCTGATATCCTGCAATATCGGGGACATGACATTTGATAGAGCGCTCCTGGACTTAGGTTCTTCCATCAATCTGATTCCGACGACCCTGTACCACCAATTTGGATTCAGAAAATTGATGTCCACACCTGTGACCATCTATTTGGGAGTGCTTAATCAAGTTTAGAAAAGTTGCGTTGTAGTACAGTCGAAAAAGCGTTTGAAACAAATATAATTTATTACTCGAAGTTTAAGTCCGAGGTCGAACACAGGAAGCGAATTAGGGTCTAGAAAGCAAGATCACAACTTGAGAATTTGAATATAATATGCAATGACAATCAATGTTATAGTGCAAAAAGATAAATGTAAGCACAGAAGATATTAAAGAAATCAATGTATATGAAAAAGCACAAAATTGGATGTCTGCTTTGTGAATCAGACACCTTAAATATGTGGATGCTACAGTGCTTGATCTTCTTTCTTCTCCTTCTTCTCTGTCTCTAGCAGCTGCTTTCTTTCTTGTTCTTCTTTCTTTCTCTTCTTCTGATTTCTTGCCTTAGCCTTTCTTCTTCCTCTGGCTTCTCTGTCTCAGGCTTTAGCCTTCTTCTTCCTTCAGCTTCTTCTTCTTCTTCTGCCTTTAGCCTTTTCCTTCCTCTCTCTGCTTTAGCTCTTCAGCTCCTTATCTTCCTCTTTAGCCTTGTCTTCTTCTTCCTTAGCTTCCTCTTCGGCCTCCTCTTTATTCTTCCTTGGCTTCCTTTTCTTCTCTTTTCTCTGCAGAGCAAAACCTTCCCCTACCCGCACGCGCTCTCTTCTCCTCTTTTTCTCTTAGGTTTGCTCTCCCAGAGCCACCTTCCCGGGTAATCAGGTCGGGTACGCGCCTGGGACCAGGCCCACCGACGTGCGGTGGTGGGCAAGGTGTGTTGGGTCGGGTCGGATCAAGCCAGGTCCACAGAGGCAAGGTCATGGACAAGGTCGGTGAAGGGTGAGTGGGACCTCACCCTGTGGTAATTGAGGCGATAACGCCTATGTAGAAATTCAACTTATGCGGGCGCAGTGCTTCGTCCAATTTCGAGGTGGGACTATCTGCCCACCCTCCTCGCGTGTGCCTGCGTCAGGGAACTTCATTCGATTACAGCTGCAGCTTTACCCTTCAATGCCAATTAGAGGCCTGGAGTTGTGCACGAGTGTATCCCGTGCAACCTGGGACTATTGGCCTGGAGCAGGTAGACCTGAGGAAGCTTGCAAGCAAGCTCCTTACTGTTCATCAATGGCGGCGACCCTCCGGACCTGCAATCATGCAAACGACCTCGCGGCCATGTTAGAATATTCAGGAGGCTTCTCCGAGGCATGGCGAGTGTGCCACGGTGGTCGGTGTGGCGTAGGACTGCCTAAGTGTGCGTGCCTAGGGCACCCTGTGACCGTGTGAGTGGGTGTGTTCGGGGGGTGGTTTGGGTGCGTGGCGCGGTGAGTGAAGTGAGGGGAAATGCTCAGTGAGGTGAGGCGGAGGTTGTGGGCTTGTTGGCGAGGGTTTTGGTGGCCTGTGGAGGTGGGATGGCCTCGCCGGAGTTGGTGATCGGAGATGAAGAAGATGAAGGTACGATGGGTGTCAGTGGTTGATTTGAAGTGGAATAAATGTGGAAAGAAAGTAGAGGTGAGTGGGAACTTAGCTGGGAGTTCAAGGGACGGAGGCGGTGTTGGGATGGCATCTATGTGTATCGCCGACGTCGAAGACGAAGGCGCTTAGTGGGGGAGATCGGTGAGGACGAAGGGGATGCAAAGGCGTCGGCGGGTGTGGTGCGAAGCAAACGAGCGGGAGGAAGAGGAACCTTCCATTGGTATTGTGGCTAGGCGATGAGGGAGAGTGAGGGAAGTCGCCGGAGCTTGCTGAGCGAGCTGGCCGGAGGGGGAGAGACGGATTTGAGGGGTTTTTCCGGTCAATTTCAAGCTTGGGAGATGCAGGGTGATTTGGGTTTGCTTAAATAGGCCTCTGAGGATGGATTTTTGATTGTAAGCCAAGCTTCCAAGCAAGGGAGGTTCGCTAGAGATGGCAACTCGAAAATGACCTGAAACTTTCATACGTTCGCATGAGAGATTGGGTACCAAACCGTGCCTCAAATTAGGTTCACGTTGGAGGAGATTTCTCAGAGAATCTCCCTTTCAATTTTAAAGGGGATTCTCTGAGAGATCAAGGAGAACTTGCCCTTGCAATCTCGCCGAAGTAGGATTCCCTCTGCTATAATGGTGGAGGGACCTAATTGCAAAGAACGAAGAAGAAGCTAGGGGGCTTCTGCAGAGGTTTTCAAAAGATAGGGCTAGAAATGTAATTAGGCTTGACCTATTTGCAAAGTGGGTCAAGATGAATTCTTCTTAGGTCCAAATTTTGGTAAAAACCTAATTTGGACCTAAGGAATCTAATGGTGAAGTTGGATTTTGGGTTTGACCTCGTTTGATTAGGAAATTTATGCAAAAACTCAATTTAGGGTAAATATTTGTCTGAGACCCCATTCTAGGTCAAAATAGGTTCCAAGGGACAAATTTAAGGTTCTAAACCCTAGATAATATTTTTCTATGATTTTTAGAGGGTTTAGGTGAATTTATCCTGACCAGAACCTTGTTAAATCAAGTGAGTCTGTTTTAAGGTTACAAGAAGTCATTTAATTCCTAGAATTCACATTAACCCTTTTTTGTTTGAACCAACCCACTTTTTATCTTGTTAAGACCATTTGACCTGTGTTTAGCTCATGAGAAAACACATTGTTGCACTGCAATGGTAAAATTATAGTTTTACCCCTTGTTTCTTATTTTTCTCTCAGAATGATTATTCATTGAGTTAGGACCTCCAGTTGGTTATGTAGGAGCTTTTGTTCTCTTCTTTGGGTCAAAATGAGCTAGTTAGGGCTCATGATGGTGTTGGCGGATAGATCTGTGAAGACCCCAAATGGGTTGTCGAGGACGTGATTGTACGGGTCAAGGACTTCTATTTCCCGGTCGACTTCTTGGTGCTCGACATGGAAGTCCCAGAACAGCTATAGAACACACCCATAATCCTAGGCAGACCTTTCTTAGCTACGACTAAGGCGAACATCGATTGTGACACGGGATGCATGGAAATCGCCTTTGGAGACAGGAAGATGCAGTTTGATATCTTCCAGGCGACCAAGTCTTTCGATTGCAACTGGGTTGAGGAACACAATCTTGTGGAACCTTTGGTCGAGGAATGCCTCACCCTTAGTTCTATCTCAGACTACCAGATCCAATCTTGTGACGACTGCTCTGACCCCCCACAATCTATGCACGCAGACCTTTGTAGGGCTGATTACCATCAACCAGCAACGTTTGAGGAGATTGATGTTGATCAACTCCCGCCCTTCCCCTTTCCGTCAAACATTGTTCCACCCGCACCCGAACTAAAGCTGCTACCCGAGAATCTCAAGTACGTCTTCCTGGGACCTGACCAGACCTTCCCAGTGATTATCAACGCCCATCTAACCAAGGATTAGGAACTCAGGTTGACCGCAACCCTTTCAGAACATCGGGCCGCCATTGGTTGGACTATTTTAGACTTGAGAGGAATTAGCCCCACCTATTGCACCCACAAGATTTACCTAGAAGATGGGGCGCGACCCTCCCGTCAATTGCAGAGACGGTTAAACCCGAATATGCGGGAGGTCATTAAGAAGGAAATTATCAAATGGCTTGACACCGACATCATCTATCCCATCTCTGATAGCCCCTGGGTGAGCCCCACTCAAGTGGTTCCCAAGAAAACTGGGCTCATCGTTGTCACCAATGAGCATGGCAAATCCATCCCCACTCGCACCACCATCGCATGACGGGTGTGTATTGATTACAGGAAGCTCAATGAGGCAACCAAGAAAGATCATTTCCCCTTGCCATTCATTGATTAGATTCTCAAGCAATTGGCAGGGTAGAAATATTTTTGCTTCCTGGATGGATGTTCAAGATATAACAAAGTCGAAATTTCTCCTAAAGATCAAGAGAAGACCACATTCACTTGCCTGTATGGCACGTTCGTGTTCCGTCATATTCCGTTTGGGTTATGCAATGCACCCTCTACCTTTCACCGTTGCATGCTAGCCATCTTTCAGAGATGGTGGGTGAATACTTGGAGGTCTTTATGGATGGTTTCTTAGTGTTTAGGAATTCATTCGACCACTGGTTGAGCAACTTGGAGAAAATCCTGAAATGATGTATCGAGGTTAATTTGGTGTTAAGCTGGGAAAAGAGCTATTTCATGGTTTAAGAAGGAATCGTCCTCGGTCACATTGTATCACATAGGGGCGTTGAGGTGGATTGAGCTAAAGTTGATTTGATTTCCAAACTTCCCCCACCTAGCTCGGTCCGGCAAATCCACTCGTTCCTTGGACATGTTGGCTTCTAGCGAAGGTTCATCAAAGACTTCTCCAAGCTCTCCAAACCCTTGACCGACCTTTTGGCCAATGACGCCCTATTCAACATGACATCTGATTGCATTTAGGCTTACCACACTCTTAGGGACTTAGTCTCCACCGCATCTATGTTATAGCCCCCAGACTGGTCCCAGGATTTTGAGATCATGTGTGATGCATCAGACTTTGCCATCGGCATAGTCCTGGGACAGAGACAAGATGAGAAACCTGTGGTGATCTAGTACGCGATCAAGACGTTGGACGAGGCCTAACGGAATTATACGGTCACGGAGAAAGAACTGCTCGCCATAGTTTTTGGACTCGAAAAGTTCTGATCTTACTTTCTGGGATCCCACATGACCATCTATATAGACCACTCGGCCATCCAGCATTTGTTGGCCAAGAAAGACGCTAAACCCAGGCTCATCAGATGGATCCTGCTCTTGCAGGAATTTGACCTGGAAATTCGTGACAAAATCGGGTCAAAGAATGTTGTGGCCGATCACCTATCCAGACTCCACCCGGACCACATTGGGCCTTCCTTGCTCTTATCTGACACCTTTCCCGATGAGCACATTCTGGCTGTGCAAGATGGGAAACTACCTTGGTATGCCAACTTCGTCAACTACCTGGTAGTAGGATAGACCCTACACAACTGGTCCAGACAGCAACAGGATAAGTTCTTGGCTGAAGCCAAGTACTATTTCTAGGATGATCCCATGCTGTTTCGCCTCTGTGCCGACCAGATCATCAGGAAGTGTATTCCAAAGGATGAAGTTCAAAGTGTGCTATCCTTTTTCCATGACCAAGCTTGTGGTGGCCACTTTTCAGGGAAGAAGACGGCTGTAAAAGTTTTGCAGTCTGAATTTTACTGGCCTTCATTATTTAAGGATGCACACAACTTTTCTAAGACTTGCTCTCACTGCCAGACTCTAGGGACCATGACCAGGAAAGACATGATGCCCCTCCAGCCCATTCTGATCATTGAGATCTTCGACATTTGGGGTATTGATTTTGATGGGCCCCTTTCCACCATCCAATGGCTTTGAGTACATCATAGTCCCTGTAGACTATGTCTCCAAATGGATTGAAGCCGTCGCCACCCGTCGTTGAGATCATAAGGCTATCATGGACTTTGTTAAGCAGAACATTTTTTCTCGGTTTGGAATACCGAAGGCCATGATCAGTGATGGTGGAAGTCATTTTATCCACACCTAATTCCGTGCTCTACTCAGAAAATACGAGGTTACCCACCTCATTGCCACCCCATATCATCCGCAAACTAATGGGCAAATCGACGTCTCAAACAGACAAATCAAGAACATTCTACCGAAGACCGTGAGACCTGACAGGAAGGACTGGTCCACATGACTGGATGATGCCCTGTGGGCATACCAGACAGCTTACAAGATCCCGATAGGCATGTTGCCTTATCGCCTGGTCTTTGTCAAAGCTTGCCACCTTCTTGTCAAGTTGGAACACTAGGCTTACTGGGCAGTTAAGCAATGCAACATGGATTCCCAGTTAGCCAGTGCATAAAGGACGCTCCAACTCTCCGAGCTCGAGGAAATTCGTTGGGACACCTTTGATAATAGTCAACTTCACAAGGAGAAGATGAAAGCCGTCCACGACCGACTCATCCACAGGAAGACCTTCGAGCCCAACTAGCAAGTCTGGCTTTTTGATGCCTGACTCAAACTCTTTCTCGGGAAGCTCAGATCCAAGTGGACAAGACCGTATAGGGTGGTCAAACCCTACTCCAATGGGGCGGTTGAAATTGCAGATCTGAACACTGGGCATACTTTCACAGTCAATGGTCAGAGATTGAAACACATCCTCGCCCAAGTTCCCCCAAGGAGGTTGTCACCCTCATCGAGGGATGACAAGAAGCACCGCCCAGCTGGAGGCATTAAACTCAACGCTTCCTGGAAGGCAACCCAGAAGATTCAGACTGAACAAGTATTTACATCACTCAGGTAATATCTTTTTGAACCCCTGTTGCATCCATGTATTTGTCAATGAGGACATTCTCCAACTTAAGCATGGGGGGGTGGTAATTTGCATGATTCTGAGTTCATTAATAAAATAAAAAAAATGATGAATTCAGGAAGAAAAACTTAGGTATTATGAACTTGTCAACAGTGGGAAATAATAGGAAAAGAACCTGAACACTTAGACTTTTCAGGCCTTCAGGCTTAATCAGCCCTGGTGTCCGTTAAAATATGGATTTAGCTTCGAATCCTTGAAACCTTAATTTATTCTAATCCACCAATAAAATAAGATGATAAGTATACTACTTATCAACTCACCCTCTGACTCGGAGGGACTTTTAGTCTAAGCACTGCACACATTTTTGCACTGACTCACTCCTCGGAGATTCTGACAGAAATTGGGTAGCTAATAAACCTTTTAGGGTGGTATGGCTGACAAGTTGTCATGGGTAACAGCCTATTAGCCAGTTGTCCAGAGCCCAGCCACATGACCACTTTCTTATTGCCTCTAGGTAAATTTGAGATCAGGGAAGCCACCTACTAAACAACAAAAGAAAAAAAAAAGAAAAAAAAAGAGAAAAGAAGAAAAAAGAGAACAAAATAAACCACACTTCATCGCACGAGTATGGCTGGCAAGTGGTCGTGGGTAACAGCCCATTGGCCGGTTGTCCAGAACCTAGCTCACTAAACGCACAAAAAGATCTAAAACACTTAAGGAAGAAGAGAGGAAGTAGAGCAATCCGGGGAGATATACACTGGAAAAATCTTTGTGTTGACCCCAAATAAAAGAAAAGTAGGGAGAAAGATACCGATCGGACAGATACATCTTCAGCCAAAACACCTCCTTTTCCGGTCACCTAGGGGCATAGGAACCCGAAGTTTGTCTGAATTATCATTGAGTGAGTCTATCACGATCTTCACACCAAGATGCTTAACACTTAGAGTCTTTTTCGAGTTTTGGGTGGGTTGGGTAGTTGTAAAAAGTTACCAACACACTCTCAACTCCAAAAATCCAAAAAAATGAGAAAAGATGAAAAAGAAAAAATATATATGCCTTAAAGCAAGGATTCGAGCTATTCACATTTTAGCAGACACCCGGGCACTGTTTAGTTTCGGTAGATTAGGATCTTAGTATATTTCCTCCTATTGATAAGTAACAAAATGTCTAAGTAATCACTTCCTGAATTCTGACTGAGAATAATGGCTAGAATGAACCTTGCTAGGGACTAGCAAGGAGTAAGAATGGGGGTATGATAACGCTACATTTTATGGTGACAATTCTGCCAATCAGGGTTTCTCTTAAGGGTAACATGCACAAATAACACATCATAAATGTGTATGGGAGCATTACATGCATCGCATATCAAGATTGCTTATAATTAAATATTAATATCCATGTGTACAAATTCATAACAAAATAGGCTTCAGATGAGCAATCGGACCGCACAGATGAATTTAGAATGACGAACGGAGTCCAACGGGCTCAAAATAGACCAAATCCAACATCCAGAGCTCCCGCAATTGACCCAAGAAGTTTTGATCATTGATTTGATGATCAACGGTCCACGATGCGCCACGTGGCGCAAGATCAGCGCATCCATCAGCCGTAGCATGCACCTCCATCACCCGTAGGAGTGATCTCAGCCGTTGATCTTCGATCGAACGACTAAGAGTCGCCTGCGCACTCGCCTCCTCTCCGTGACAATCCACTGCAACAGCGTAGCGTTCGACTGACGCACGCTCGCACACGCGATGTGGGGTCCAGACGCACCGCGCAGCAAATCAGAGGCAAAGGCGCACACTGACGAAATTGGGCCATGGATCAGTGCGCGGACAGTGGTGATCGCGAGACGTGGCGCCCGCAGATGAGCGCGCTCAAATGCCTGTGATAACGTGTGGGGGGGCACGCTGCACAAGCGTAATCCACTAGTGCGCCCTTCGCACAAGCTTAGCCATCCGATCTTCGATCAGATGGCCCTCAAGGCGACCACATGGATTGCGCGCGAGAGGAAGCACAGCGCGTGCGAGGAACCGACGAGTAGAGGGGCTTCACCGACATTTTGGGAAGGGTTTTAGCGACGTCTCGGATGTCGCTAAAGCCCCTTCTTCATTTAGAAAGCCCTTCTTCCTATATAAACCCCTTCCAACCACCCATGGAAGGCATTCAATACCCTTACAAGTGTTCCACCCTACTCCTAGCTATCCCTAGCACACTTTTGTAATCGCCAGAGTCGACGAGCCACCGACGGAGCCCTCCTCCACCGCTGTGGCCGCCTCGCCGTCTCCTTTCTCTCTCTCTCTCTCTCTAGCTTAGCTTTACTTTACTTGTGCTTAAGCATTTATCTAGTGTTGTACTTGTAAAACTGAAGTGCATGTTAAATGAAGATGTTTCTTTTCTAACTATTGTCTCTCTTTCTCTTCTTGACAAGTTTTTTTTCCGTATCGTGAGTTGCATGAATGCCATGACTTAAAAGAACTCTAACCCTACTCTCTCTCTCTTTCTCTCTCTCTTACTCGCTTTTCCCTCGTGTTTTTCTACACAAGCAAAAACCTGCCATTTCCGTGACACGAAGTGACAGAAAAATCCAATTTTCACACCTCCCTGTGTTCGACACTCAGACTCACGTCTGTTTCTTTATTTAAAATCGATGTAGCAAACGCGAGCTACAACGACCCTTTTAAACAAATCTCATCTGTAGCGCGTACCAAAAACTGATGTGCTACGGATGCATTTGTTTAAAAGGGTCGTTGTAGCTCATGTTCACTGTCAGTTTTAAATAAAGAAATGGACGTCAGTTCGAGTGTCGAACACAGGGAGGCGTGAAAATTGAGTTTTTCTGTCACTTAGCGTCACGGAAATGGTGGTTTTTGCTTGCGCAGGAAAATGCGTGGGAAAAGCGAGTAAGAGAGAGAGAAAGAGAGAGAGTAGGGTTAGAGTTCTTTTAAGTCATGGCATTCATGTAACTCACGATACGGAAGAAAAACTTGTCAAGAAGAGAAAGAGCGACAATAGTTAGAAAAGAAACATCTTCATTTTAATGCACTTTAGTTTTACAAGTATAACACTAGATAAATGCTTAAGCACAAGTAAAGTAAAGCTAAGCTAGAAAGAGAGAGAGAGAAAGGAGACGGTGAGGCAGCTGTTTGAGTTCTAAAATGCAATCTTTCTCATACCAACTTACGCATATACAAATCTAACTTAGGAAAATGATCATTTAGGAAACGAATCCAATCTATGAACACATAAAACCACCTAATTTTCATAGATTTCACCATCAAAATCAAATCCCAAGTGAACTCCCTAATTTCTCACTCACATTGATTTAGCTCAAATATGAAGCATAAGCTAAATGCACCCACATGAAACCACAAGCTATGCAAGTTCATGCTCCCATTCCACAATCTAACCAAGGAAATCAAGAAGAAAGCCCAAGAAGGTAGAAGTCCCTACCTCAACCTTTACATAAGCTCTTCTTCTCCTTCTTTCTCTTCTTTTCCACGCACAAGAAGCAGCAGCAACTTCGGCTGTAGTAGTAGCAACTACGATAGCTTCACTGGCGACAGAGGTAGCTGCGGCAACCAGCGAGGGTGGTGTCTGGCCAACAATGGTGCATGGGAGAGCCAAGGAGAGGTGTTCTCCACCAGTGAAGAGAGGGAATTTGGCTGGGAGAAGAAGAATGAGCCTTTTTCCTTTTTATTTTTAAGTTGCCTTAACTTATATAAGGGGTAGAAGATTAGTAAAGGGGCCCCTCCACTCTTAACTTGAGTTCCAAGAACGGCCATCAACATTATTTACGTGAAGATTTGCTTAATGAGTGAAGGAATTACTTATCCTTATAAAAAGGATCCTCAATTTTATTTTCCAAGGCCTTAATTCTCCATCAGACAACTAATTAAAATTTTAGTTGGCCCATTAAGTACATTAAAAATCCAGGCCCTTACATAGTTGTAATAAGCAATTGAGGCAATTTCATCCCTCATCAGTATATCAACAAAATTTTGGAGAAATATAAAATGGAGAACCCAAAGAAAGGTTTTTATGCCTTATAAACATAGCATATCTCTTTCGAAGAAGATGTCACCTCAAATAGTTAAGGAGAAGAAAGCCATGGCTAAATGCCTATACTCATTAACCATTCGTAGTTTAATATACACCATGCTTCGTATAAGATTTGATATATGTCATGTGATTGGGATAGTAAGTAATTAGCTATTCAATCTAGGACAAGAGCATTGGACCACAATTAAATAAATATTTAAGTATTTGAGAAGAACCAAGGGCTATTGTCTTTTCTTTGATGTTTGTGACCTTAGTGAGTTGGGGTAGACAAAATTAGATTTTTAGATAGTCATGGATGGTAGAAAGTCCACATCCAATTTTATCTTCACATTCCTTGACAATACTATTTGTTGAAGGAGCAAGAAATGGGATGTCACCACATATTCAACCATGGAAGTCGAGTATATAGGGGCTTATAAAGCGATTAAAGAGGCAATGTGGATATGCAAGTTATTGGTGGAGCTTGGTATAGTTTCCAACTTTGAGCTATCCATTTCCTTGTACTATGACAATAATGGGGTCATTGGTGTAGTCTAAGGAGCCACATTCTCATAAGAAAAGCAAGTCCATAGAGATGAAATTCCATATCATCAGGAAGATTGCAGGATGAAGGGACATGGCTATCGCTAAATTTGCATGGTCTGACAACCTGGCAGATCTGCTGAGTAAGGCACTCACCCAGAGTGTTTTTGACCATCATGTAGATTACATGGGTCTTGGAGTAGTGGCAAAGTAGCTTAGGGAGAGAGAAGTTTTTTGGAGTTTTTTACCTTGGAAAGCATCTAATTATGTAATGAGTACATGAATCGGATGTGTCCTTGCCATTATATGAATAAATAAATATTGAGTATGCATATGTTGCTTGTTCTTTTAGGCTACTTGCACAAAGGCTGGATTAGCCAAGTGAAGATGGCAGATGAACTATCTGGAACGGTTCTAGATAATGGATATAAGATTTAAATTTATATATCATCACTATGATTAACTCATTCTCGCGATCATAGTTGTCAATCTTAGGTAGAGTCAGAATTGATTTACCAGATTGTTCAAGCCCAGTTCAGTGATCCTAAGTTAGCAAGGGTCAGAGAGAAGGTGCTTTAGAGGGATACGTCTATTTTTTCCCTTTAGGATGGGGTGCTACGGTTTTGGGCCAAATTGTGCGTACCTAGGGATGAAATTAAGAAAAGGCTACTCTTAAAGGCACATTCTAGGAGGTTGACCATCCACCCTAGCAACACTAAGATGTACAAGGACTTGGAACAGGATTTCTAGTGGAAGGGAATGAAAAGAGACGTGGAGAGATTTGTGAGTCATTGCTTAACATGTCAATAGGTCAAGGCTAAGCATCGAAGCCCAGTGGGACTATTGCAGCTGCTTCCAGTTCCTGAGTGGAATTGGGAGAGCATCACGATGGACTTCATGATAGGATTACCCTAAACGATGAAGGGTTGTGAAGTGATTTGGGTAATTGTGGACAGGCTAACAAATGCAGCTCAGTTTCTGGACATCTATACCATGACCATACTAAATCAGTTGGCAAATCTATATGCATAGGAGATCGTTTGCAGTTACGAGATTCCCAAGAAGATCATTTCTAATAGGGACACCTGTTTCACCTCACACTTCTGGGGGAGTTTCCAAAGGGCACTGGAAACTAGACCAAATTTCAGCACTTCTTACCAACCACAGTTGGATGGTCAATCAGAACAAACCATTCATACTTTGGAAGTCTTGTTGAGGTCCTGTGTGCTGGAATGGGGAGGTAGCTTGTTGGAGCACTTTCCATTGGTAGAATTCGCTTACAATAGCAACTATCACGTGAGCATCGGGATGGCCCCTTCCAAAGCACTATACAGGAGGCACTGTTTGTTGCTGCTCAGTTTGGTTGAGGCAAGACAAAAATTCATACAAGGGCTAAAGCTAATATAGCAAACCACGAAAGCATTGCACGAATCAAAAGAAAAATGGTAGCCACACATAATAGGCAGAAGAAGTACAGTGACGTTAGAAGATGAGATCTAGAATTTGAGATTGGTGACAAGGTATACCTGAGGGTATCACCTATGAAAGGTATCTAGAGAATTGGATCAAGGGGAAGTTGAAGCCCCAATATATGGGACCCTTTGAGATGCTCGAAAGAGTGGGCCCGATGGCTTACAGATTGGCGTTACCTCCTTACTCATTAGGCAATCACAACGTATTTCATGTGTCGAGCCTAAGGAAGTACTTGTTGAACCCTTCACACATCATTCGATATAAGGATCTCATGGTAGAGCCAAACCTCACCTACAAGGCACAACCCATCCAGATACTCAAACGTGTCACAGAATGACCACTACTAGAAAAATGGGATATGCCATTGGTTACTTATCGTCGGTTTGGATAACCGACGGCAAATATATTTTCCCCGTCGGTTCTTAAAATAAGCGACAGCGAAGGTCTATACTCGACTGAAGAAAAGGGGATGGGCGCGCGGTGGTCATAATTATTTATCATTGGTTATTCAAGTGATAGTAAATATATTTTCTCCATCGCTTCTTGTAATAACTGATGGTAAAAAGACCTTTAAAAGTTGCACCTAAAATTTTGGAGGGAGTATTATCGGTTAGTGAAAGAAATGACGGTAAAAAGTAGGTTAAATTTACCGGTAAAAATTTAGGCACGTTGGCGGAGTTGGTGAAGCAAGCCTTTGTCGTCGGTTATCTTAAGAAGCGACAGTGAAAAGATAGTTAAAATTTGTACTTAAATTTTGCGTGAGATTAGTCACCTAGACCGTCGGTTAGTGTAAGAACCGGCGATGAAAGATAGGTTATATTTAGTGACCAAAATTTTAGGCGCGTACAAGGGTGAATTGAAATGATCCTTTGGCGTAGATTTGTAATATAACCGATGGCATATATTGGTTCATCTATCGCGTGCAGCCAACCTCCCCATCACTGTTCATCGTCTTCCCTAAAACCTAACGCACGCCGCCCCCTCCTCCCACAATGCACGTCGCCCCCCTCCTCCTCCTTTTTAGGTAACCTCCTCGACACCCTCCTCCTGCTCCTCCTCTGACCCGCTGCTCGTCATCCTCCTCACCATCCTCGGTGACCTCCTTCCTGTCTATGATGCCCTCCTCCTTCACCTTCCCTGACGAGGTAATCCTCCTCCTCCTCCTCTTCCCCCTCCTACCGTCCTCCTCTTCCTCCCTGACCCCTCGTGCTGGCCTCCTCCTCCACCCCGACCCCCTCCTACCGGTCTCCTCCTCCACCCTGCCCCCCACTTGCCGCCCCTCTCCTGTCGCCCCTCCTCCTCCTCTTCCTCCCTGACCCCTCCTGTCGGCCTCCTCCTCCACCCCGACCCCCTCCTATTGGCCTCTTCCTCCACCCTGCCCCCCTCTTGCCGCCCCCTCCTGCCACCCCTTCTCCTCCTTCCCAACCCCCTCCTCCTCCTTCCCCTCCTACCATCCTCCTCTTATTCCTTGACCCCTCTTGTCACCCTCTTCCTCCTTCCCGAACTCCTCCTGCTACCCCCCTCCTCCTTCCCGACTCCTCTTTCCTGACCCCCTCCTCCTCCTCCTCCAGCCCGAGCCCCTCTTGCCAGCCTCATCCTCCACCTTGCCACCCTGCTGCTGATGTAGACACATCCATTTAGGTTAAAATGCCTATTCATGCATGTTCCTAGGCTTAGATTTGCATTTCATATTATCAATATTGCATAGCATGCATCATTCTGCATTTAGAATAGTTGTGCATATTTTAGGTTAATTGCACCCTTTTTATGGCCAGAAGGGAAGGAGATTTATTTCGAGGCCTCAGATGGACAATCTGAATGTATGGATCTGATCAGGATGATGATTGGAGTCCAACGCCTCCGAGGTCGTCCTAATTGGAATCCTGTATCACCTTATGCGATCCGAGGAAGATCAATGGCCAGGGGCCAATGCGACATTCTTACGGGCTTCGGATGAAAAATCCGGTAATACGGATGGATCCGGAGCAACGATCGCAGTCCGGCAATGCCGAAATCATCATGATTTGAGCACCGTGGCACTCTTTGCAATAGAAAGAAGATGGATGGCCCAGATGGCTCCACGTGGCACCATCTAGGCCGCCCCACACCGGCTAGCAGCGACTAAAGGTGCCCCCTCATCATCAGAGATCTCTCACCACAGCTGTTGGATCAAGATCCAACGACTGAGGTTCCTCTACGCTCTTAGCATCCATGCGCTCCTCATGACTCAAACGTAGCTGTTACGACCCAGTTCCCGGATCCCTATAGGACCCGAGACCGACTCGCCTCGACTAATCCCAAGACCTAGTCGTCCAACGAGAAATAACCAAAAGCAGGAAACTAAACTACATTCACACATGCAATATAACTAAGCAGAAGGAAAGAACAAAGCAGTAAAGAAAAGTGGAACAACAGTCTCAAAATAATACATGCCACCACAACAACAACAAAAAATAGAAAGTAATAAGAACAGTAATTTTAAAGTCTAGTACTCACAATTACAGAAGAAACAAAGAACTGGAAAGAAACTATTGTGGCTGGGCTCGGCTGTGCCTAGCTCCCTCTGCAGCTGGAAACTCAAGCTGCTCAACTCCTGGTCCTGAACAGGGTTATGAAAAGATGGAGTCAGCGAACGTTGAGTAGAGTGGTGTTTACATTATTTATGTACAAGTAAAAACAACAAGCTGGTTTTATTCTCATTTTTATTTGTCTCATTTATGTGTTTCTGGTTCATCTTTTTCTCAAAGTATCCAAGTATCTCTTGATCTTGCATGTTCTTCGTGGGAACGATCTTGATTACGGTCTTTTCCGTGGAGTAGAAGGTACATGTGGTGCTCTCCTGGCCGGGAGAGTCCCCTGCGGTAGTCCTACACCCAGTTAACCACCCCGAGGTCACTATTGAGACATAGCGGTGACTACGACACGCATGATAAGCGCATGGGTAGCTACCCCTCACTGACACGCGGTCAGTCGTTTCCGCTAGCGGGTACACCCAAAGTACAACACGGAATAGTATAGGGCCTTACCCTCTTAGAATAGGGGTCTTGCCCCTCCACAGTCGCGTACCCTCGTTCGACTACCCCGGTTTGCCCAAAGGGCCTAACAAATTCGGTGTAGGGTGGCTAGCTACCTCCCTACACTAGTAGCACGTCTCGGTACCACATACGCGAGGGCCAACAGGAGTCGGTGTAGAGTGGTCAATCCTAACCCCGGGTGTCAGCCTAAGGGAGGCTAGCTCCGCTTTACACTAAAAAGGGATAGTTGCTCTCCTTGATACTGCGTACACAAGGGCCAGCACACTTCTCGTCTACATTTCAGATTCCTTTCATACACAGGAGTTCTACTCCTAATTCCCCATAGGGTTCATGCTCGTATTCATCTCATTTATCCATATTCAGATCTCATGTTTCATAACTCGTTCCTCATCCATATACAGGCAGCTCATGTTTTCATAATTCAGTTCTCAATCATAAACATGCAACTTGTGGTTTATCAGTTCAATTTCTCTTTTACATACAGGTAACTCGTATTTTAATATGCATCTCAAGTAAACCAGAGTAGTTCCATATCATTCTCATACATTTCTACCCTAGGGTTCATTCCACATCCTAGAGTTTCAATCAATTTAATCTAAGCAGACATATTCTTTATTCATATCTTAATAATTGCATTAAACCACTCTACCAGGTATCATGGGAGGAATGGGGGCCTGTGCCGCAAATCTTGTCGTCTCCGCGGGCCCCGAACACGCCACTGGTTGGTAACCTGTACCGGCGACTAATTTATATCAGATGAGCTCAAAACAATAGATACTCAACACGACTATGTAGAGGAACTCGAGTGGAACACAGTGATACTTCATTTGCAGAAATCCGATTCCGTTTGGACCCTAAACAGGCCAAAAATGCAGTTACTGACCAAGATCAGACGTCTGGGACTAGTCCCAGATGTCTTAAAAGATGTCAGATCTCACCTTGCACTTCCTGTAGCTGCTTCAAACATCCAGACTCTCTACGATTGTCTGGGGGTAGCTCCAGACGTTGGACAAGGCCTTCGGTCGTCTGGAAGTACCTCCGGATGTCTGGCGACGTGATCAGATGTCCAAAAGTACTTGGAAAAGTGCACCTACGCGCCTTCCCTGCATACGAACAACGCAGGCACAAAATCAGCCCGACACCTCTTGCACTACATGCTACATGGTGGAAAGTAGCGCAGGAAGATACGTACCTCGTGCGATATTGTGCTTTCAAATGTCCGGCTTCAGCTCCGGACGTCTTGATGCCTCGCCAGACGTCTGGTCGACCCTCTAGACGTCTGATACTGGAAAACTTCCAGTACTAGACTCCTCTGAGCAGCTCACTCCTCTCGCGCCTCTACCTTCAAATGATGTAGCAGCAGCTCCAGTAGCTGTAGGAGCTTGAGAAGCTCCTCGACGGCGTCCTCCTCTCCAACCCACGACTCCTCCTCAAGCTCCACCGAGCTCCTACGGCTGTCGTCCTCCTCCCTCGCTCTCACTTCCTCACACTCTCTCACTCTCGCTCCTCCCTGTTTTCCCTCATTGGCTCCTCTCCTTCTTCGCTGCAGCTGCAGTAGAAACGGGAGGAGGGCGTGGCCGTTGCAAGGAGAAGGTGGAGGTGCGGTGGCTTGAGTGGTGTGAGGGGGTGAGAAGAGAAGGGGGGTTTATATAAAGTGTGTGCTAGGGTTTAGGGGTGGGGGATGTGGAGGAGAGAGAGACCTCTGCATGCTGCTCGCGCGCAGAGCGCAAAGCGAAGTATGAAATCTCCCACTTTCAGACGTCCGGGCATGTGTCCAGACGTCTGGACAGACGTCTGACTGAAACTACAGACGTCTTATCTGACTAAAAAGGCAATGGGTCATTTCAGCATCCTTGCCTCAACGGTTGAACACTTGGCTTGCAAAGAAGTGACGTTGGTTCAAGACCTCACACCCCCCCTTCTATTTCGCAAACATCTTTGATTTTAATCAAGACCACACGATCTTGATCGTGTGGCCTCAATGAAGGGTGCGGGTGAGCTGGAGGGGCATGGTGATGACGCTTCATCCAAGGTCCAACGACTGCCCACTTCTCCTGCTAAGCGATCCTACGACGAACAAGAAAGCTGGTGTGGGAGTGAACTTAAGACGTCCACCGACGTTGTCAGCTGTCTGATGCTGATCCAGCAGTGCTCGCGCCTCTCTTTGATGCCAGCAGTACGCGCCTTCAAAAGGCACGATCATCAGGCGATCAAGCATCCAATGACTACGCCTCCTCCAGTAGACTCCAGCAGGGAAATAGCACAAGTGCTAGCAAGCTTTAGCGACATTTGGGGACGTTGGTTGGCATGGATCTTCAGCAACGCATTTGATGTCGCTATAGCCCGTGGATGGATTTGCTCCTCTTCCCTTCACTATAAAAGGACCCCTACACCTCCCCTTCCTCTTCATCTCTTCCTTTCCTCCTCTCACCACCTCCAAGACTTTAGAGAGAGCTTGTCCCAAGACCGGGATGCTCCTCTAGAGTAGAATCAAATATTTTCCCCTCCCCTCATCCCCATTCGTGGAGCATCTCACGGCTGTCTTCTCACCTACTTCAGGAAGTAGATCCTCGCCTCGACATCGTCCTGCCTCGCCCTC
The DNA here is from genome assembly GCA_037157565.1 of Thalassia testudinum. Taxonomy (NCBI): domain Eukaryota; kingdom Viridiplantae; phylum Streptophyta; class Magnoliopsida; order Alismatales; family Hydrocharitaceae; genus Thalassia; species Thalassia testudinum. The sequence continues at coordinate 6,994,749 of JAZHRO010000080.1, forward strand.
CGTCCTCCGGCTCTATCCTCGTTCGTCTTTCTCCTCACCACCTTCCTTTAGGCGATGTCAGAGCGAGTTATCCTCCAAGAGACTGTCGAGGGGGATTTCTCTCACCTATCTCTATCTTTATTACTTTCGTAGTATAGTTTTCCTACTTTCCTAGTTGTAATAAACATTTGATTACAAAAATACATGATTGTTTCTCTCTCTATCTCTCTCTTTTTATTTTGCAAGTAGATTTGCTAGAATTCATCGACCTGATCTCTTGCCCTATTAAAATACTAAAAAAAAGAAACAAAAGATAAAAATGACAAAAAAAAAAAAGCGAAACACAGATTTTTCAAACCAAATGCCGCCTCCTCGTGTTCGACCTGGGACTCCCTTGGAGTTTCGGTTAAAAATTGTATTTGATAACGTGTTTTGCAAACTACAATGACAGGTTCTTGAAACACTGATTTTTCTTCGCCAAAACCCGTTGATCATTTTTTTGCTCCTCTAGAGTAGAATCAACTATTTTTCCCTCCCCTCATCCCCATTCGTGGAGCATCCCGTGACCATCTTCCCACCTACTTCGGGAAGTAGATCCTCGCCACGACGTCGTCTTGACCCGCCCTCCGTCCTCTGGCTCCGTCCTCGTTCGTCCCACTCCTCACCACCTTCCTCCAAGCAACGTCAGAGCGAGTCATCGTCCAAGAAACCGTCGAGGGGGATTTCTCTCACCTATCACTTTCTTTATTGCTTTTGTAGTATAGTTTTCCCGCTTTCCTTGTTGTAATAAACATTTGATTACAAAAATACATGATTGTTTCTCTCTCTGTCTCTCTTTTTATTTTGCAAGTAGATTAGCTAGAATTCATCCACCTGATCTTTTGCTCTATTAAAATACCAAGAAAAAGAAAAACAAAAGATAAAAATGACAAAAACAAATAAAAAGCAAGACATGGATTTTTCAAACCAAACGTCGCCTCCCTGTGTTCGACCTGAGACTCCCTTGGAGTTTCGGCTAAAACTTGTATTTGATAACGTGTTTTGCAAACTACGACAACGGGTTCTCGAAACCTTGATTTTCTTTGCCAAAACCCATTGATCATTTTGGCATTGTTGCTGGGAGGCAACACTCTTTGGTTTTTCTTATGTTTTCTCGCATTACTTACATATTTTTCTAACCTATCTTTCTTCTTTGATTTATTATCTTGTAGGAACCCGATCAAGGAGCCGAAGGTGGTAGATTGGAGTAAAATGCGAGTAGAGACATTTGTAAGTTTATCCCTCCCACCCACCCACTAGATTTGCATTCCATAACCTAATAACTCAAACTCAAATCAACTTAGGTGCTTGCATAAACCCTAGGATAGATTTGATTGTTTGATTGTCACTTTGCCTCACCTCACCTACCCGCATATATTAAAAAATAAAAAAATTCTTCTCTTGCGGGATTTAATTGAAGGCTACGCACTTAACACCCACAACTTCTCACTATAAGGCACATAATCACTTCGATTCTATCCCTAAATAAAAATCTGACCTGTGGATCCGGTACAATTAACTCAACACACACATAAGTGAGTAGAAATTTGAATAGGTCAAACATTTTTGTGTGACTTAACTAAGTGATGCAATAGGCCAATTGATTGAACTTTTTGGGTTGCACCACCCAAATTAAGAGCGATCCATCAGCAACTTGCCACTTAGGGTTGATCTTTAGGGTTGAACCAGGCACTCCACATTAGTTTTGTTTTCTAAAGAAATATATCATCACCAGTGCTTTCAAAACTTGGAGTGTTCTACTAAACCTGATTGAACGAACCTAAGGATTAAACCCTAAAACCTACTAAACAAGTTTAAACCCTAAAAGATACATCATCAAATAACTTTGTTTGCAAACCTTGGTTGTGAATGCACACACATTTGAATTGATCATTAAGGGCACAACCCATCTAAACGGCCCATTACATTCCAAGAGCACGATCATCCCAAGCCTAACTAAAATCGAGTAGACGTTGGCCTTAAGGATTGATTCACTCTTCGGGGGTCAGATTGAGATTTTCTTTTGATTAATTTGCTTCTACTGGTCCATCTGATGGCTAGCTAGGGAAGTAGTGTCAAATGACCACGGTTGGGGGGTACACTAGGAACTAGAGGTGCAAGCCAAAGGAAGAACCTTCTCCCCAGCGCCTCCCTCTAGCTGGTTGAATTGGTCGGATAGAAGTAGACCAAATCATTTCTATCATCTCAAGATAGATCCTAGGAGTCTGTAGATCTTTAGGCTACCCACATAAGGATAGGTTTGGTTGATTGTACTGTAGGGCATCTTTCTCTCTTTTGCTTCCCTCTACTCCACAATGTATCCTTCCACATCTTTCACACATTTCCAATCCTACCCTCCTACCAACATGTATCCTCAAGATGATTACTATCCTGACTCGACTTATGATTACCCATCTCCTAGCCAGGATAACTTTGATTGGGGATATGAATCTGGACATTAGTGTCCAGGGCCTAACCCTGGACAACAAGACTATGATTACTATCTTTCCTTGAGCTACAATGATTATAGATCTCCACCCTTTGATGATCAACCTAAGCAGATCTACAACCATGAAGGATATGTTGATTATAACACTTACCCTCCCCAGTATTCCACTGAATATAGGTCGCTACCATTTTTTGAACAACCTGAAATGACCTACTATCAGGGAGGGACCCGAGAACCTCGATATCTTAACTCCCCTAGATTTAACCCATACCCACCCAAACCGAACCATTTAGTTCAGGTGAATCAGGTCCAAGACAGGGTGTTGTCTAACTTGAGTAACACCATCCAATCTTTAGAAGCTCAGCCAATACCATGCACTGAAGCATTAGAGCCTATGATAAAAATGATTGATGATTTGAATAGCTCTTTATTGGATTTGCTCCAACATGTTAGGGATAGGGGCCTGAGTGAGTTTCTACTTGGGAAATTGTTTAGTTTGAGGATGAAATTTGTGGTTGCCCTAGTCCAATCTTGGGATGATTCTCAAGATGAACCCCCTTCAAGAGAGCTAATGTCTGAACCTGCTTAGGCACTTGTCGGGGGGGATACGTTTTTTGAGACTGGAGATGACCAGGTTGGTCTAGAGCAACCGATTCAGGATGAACCGATTACCTCACCCGAGATCCCTGAGCCAGGGAATAACAAAAAATATGTCTCCATGGACCATGGAATGACATATGATTTTGAGACATATATAAATGAGGATCAAGAGTTCTTTAATTCTGAGGATGAGGAATCTTTAGGTGAAGTCTCACTTGAGCATAAGGAAGATGATTTTAGTGAGACAAATGGGCCTCAGGAATCTGATGAACCATTTGACAGCCTGATAATAGAGGAATTTGATTCGATTGGGGTTAACTTGGAGGATCCGAATCCTGATGATTCAATTAGTGACCCCATTCCTCATCTGCACCTCGAAGAGATGACTTTTGAAGTCATTATGCCTAAGTCAATCCTTATTTAGCCACAATTGTTGGACTTGGGTATTTTAGATGGGGTATACAATGATTTGGAGGTTCCAGAAACCTTGATCTTGGAGGATAGGAAGTTGGAAATAAAAATTTGGGAAGCTACTTATGAGGGAACTACGATTTTGGATCTAAGGGTTTCTATTGACCTGAAACCACATACTTTCTATTAGGACACTTATGATTTCTTTCATGTGTAACCCAAGCTCATAATCATTGATTATCTTTTTGAGTTGAAATCTAACAGCACATCCAAACCTATTGAACCATATCTACCCATTGTCTGACACTTTGGTCTTGGGTTGCATACTACAAAATCGTAGGCCCAGCCCCGCAAGCTCAACAATCTTCGGTTCTGGGTGATTTTCATCCAGAACCAGAGAACCACTCAACCCTAGGGCATGGGTCTACATCACAACTTGGTCCACATCTATGGACATCTTCTATTGGTGGGTTTGAGGATTAATCTTTTGATTTTGATTTTGACCTGCACTTGTGAATTCTCCATTTCTTCCTTATATGTATTTTATTCCTAGCTAAAGGCATTAAACTTAGCATGTGTGTATACTCTCTTCTCTCTGCGGAGCTGACTGGATTTTCACGAAATTCAAGTGATATTCTGTTTACTCTGCCCTTTTCATGTCTTTGTTTTTACAATGAGGACATTACATCATTTAGGCATAGGGGGTGGATAACTAATTCCTGAAATCATTTTGTTAACTCCATGGAAATTCTTTTATTTTTAATTTCTTAAAAGAAGAAGAAGAAGAAGAAGAAGAAAGAATTAGGAGAAGAGGACTTAGGCATTATGCATCATTAACTTTAGGAAATGATACGATAGGACCTAAGTACTTAGACTCTTCAGGTCTTTGAGCTTAATCAGCCCGGGTGTCCACTCGAATGTGGACTTAGTCTTGAGTCCTCACTAAGTAATTTTATTCTAATTTGACTAATAAATTGGGGTGATAAGTACACGACTTATCAACCCATCCTCTGATTTGAGGGGACTTTAAGTCTAAGCATCTACACACTATTCTCACTGACTCACTTTCTAGCAGTTTTTACGAAAATTGGGTAGCTAATGAACTGTCTAGGGTGGTATGGCTGACAAGTTGTCGGTAGTAATAGCTCATCGGCCGGTTGTCCAAAGCCTAGCCACACAACCATTCTCTTCCTGCTGCATTTAGGTAAATCTTAAATCAAGGAAGCCACCTACTTAGAAAAAAAAATAAAGAAAAAGAAAGACCCAAAAAGAGAAAGAAAAATTGAAAAAGGAGGAAATAAAAAAAAAAAAACCCATACTTCACCGCACGAGTATGACTGGCAAGTGGTCGTGGGTAACAACCCATTGGCCTGTTGTCCAGAGCCCAGCTCACAAAAATGCACAAATAATTTCCACAACACTCAGGGAAGAAGCGGGGAGTAGAATAAACCGGGGAGATATACACTAGGTTCACCCTTGTGTTGACCTCATAAAAAAATAAAAAAAGTAGGGAGAAAGCTACTGATCGGAAAGATAAACCTTTAGGTAGAAATCTTTAAGGTCACCTAGGGTCGTAGAAACTTGAAGTCCGTTTTAACAGCCGCCTAGTGAGTCTTTCACTCTTTTCACAAGATGCTTAGAACTTAGAGTCCTTTTCGAGTTTTAGATGGGTTGGATAGCCGTAAAAAGTTATCCTGACACTCTCAAACTCTACAAGTCCAAAAAAATAAGAAAAGAAGAAAAAAAAATGTATCTTCCCTTTTCAAAGAAGGCGAGGACTTGAGCGGTCTGCATTCTGGTAGACACCCTGGTACTGTTGAGTTTTCGTAGTTTAGGACCTTAGTTGTAATTTTCTATTGTTAATAAATAACTTAGGCTTAAGCGATCGAGTCCTAATTCTATTTTTATACATAGCATGTAGTTTAATTTTGCTAGGGACTAGCAAAATATAGGCATGGGAGTATGATGTAGATACATCCATTTAGGTTAAAATGCCTATTCATGCATGTTCCTAGGCTTAGATTTGCATTTCATATTATAAATATTGCATAGCATGTATCATTCTGCATTTAGAATAGTTGTGTATATTTTCAGTTAATTGCATCCTTTTTATGGCTAGGAGGAAAGGAGATTTATTTCGAGGCCTCGAATGGACGATCCGAATGTACGGATCTGATTAGGATGATAATTGAAGTCCAATGCCTCTGAGATTGTCCTAATCGGAATCCCGTATCACCTTATGCGATCTAAGGAAGATCAATGGCTAGAGGGCAATGTGACATTCTTACGGGCTTCGGATGAAAAATTCGACTGTACGAATGGATCCGGAGCGACAATCGCAGTCCAGCAACACGAAAATCATCTCGATCCGAGCACCATGGCACCCTTTGCAATAGAAAGAAGATGGATGGCCCAGATGGCACCACATGCCACCATCTAGGCTGCCCCACATCGGTTAGCAGTGACTAAAGGTGCCCCCCATCATCAGAGATCTCGCACCACAGTCGTTGGATCAAGATCCAACAACTAAGGTTCCTCCACGCTCTCAGCATCCATGCACTCCTCGTGACTCAAATGCAACCTTTGCTCAACGGTTGAACACTTGGTTTGCAAAGAAGTGGCACCGGTTCAAGACCCCACACCCCTCCTATTTTGCAAACAACCCTGATTTTAATCAAGACTGCACAATCTTGATCGTGTGGCCTCGATGAAGGGCGCGGGTGAGCTGGAGGGGCACGGTGATGACGCTTCATCCAAGATCCAACAGCTGCCCACCTCTCCCTCCAAGCGATCCCGCGATGAACAAGAAAGCTGGTGCAGGAGTGAACTTAAGACATCCACCGACGTTGTTAGCCATCTGATATCGATCCAATGGTGCTTGCACCTCTTTTCAACGCTAGCGGTACGTGCCTTCAAAGGGCACGATCGGCAGGTTCGCCTGAGCCATCAATCAAGCATCCAACGACTGCGCCTCCTCCAGTAGACTCCAGCGGGGAAATAGCACAAGCATTAGTAGGCTTTAGCAACATTTAGGGACATTGGTTGGCGCGGATCTTCAACAATGCATTTGATGTCACTATAGCCCGTGGATGGATTTCCTCCTCTTCCCTTCACTATAAAAGGACCCCTACACCTCCCCTTCCTCTTCATCTCTTCCTTTCTTCCTTTCACCACCTCTAAGGCTCTAGAGAGAGCTTGTCCCAAGCCCGAGATGCTCCTCTAGAGTAGAATAAAATATCTTCCCCTCCCTTTATCCCCATTTGTGGAGCATCCCGTAGCCGTCTTCTCATCTACTTCGGGAAGTAGATCCTTACCGCGATGCCGTCCTGCCCCACCCCCTCCACCACCCCTCCTCCTCCCCTTCCTACCATCCTCCTCCTCCTCCTTGCCACCCTCCTCATCTTGCAGGCAATGCCCCTACCCTCCCTCCTCCGCCTGCCATCCCCCTCCTCCTCCTCCTCCTCCTGCTACTGCGCCTTCCCCCATCCTCCTCTCCTTCTTACTGCCACCCTCCTCTTCATCCCCTTCTAATCTTACTTTCCTTATATCAAATTATTATGTTAAGTTATTAATAACATAATGATTTATTATTTAATTTATTATGCGTTATTAAATTTACAGATTATTGGTGATGGTCACACTTGGTCACGCTCAGAAACTGTACTACATCGGAGGTATAATTTCATTTCTTTAAATTTATTTTTATGATATTTTAGGATTATATTAGATGTGGGGTGTGCCCACGTAATGTCGTTTGTTTGAACGTATGGTGGAATGTGCCCACTTTTATGCACTTTATGTTTTTGTGTGATGCATTGTTATTGTGGGGTGTGCCCACTTTTATTATGTTTGTTATTTTGATATGTAGGTTTATAAAAAAACTTAAAATTTAAGGGGAAACTTTATCAAAATTTTTAAAATTTTTTAATGTTAAATGTATTGGTTGGTTGGGGATTTAGGGTTAGGTTGGGCTTTGGTTAGGTTATGTTAGGATTTGGTTAGGTTATGTGCATAGCCTCCGATTTCCATTACGCCGTGCACCCCTCACACCACCATCCTTGTCGCGAAGGGGATTTCTTTCGCCATTGTCGTCTCATGAGTTGTTGTTGAGGTGGACAATGGGGCGGAAGGCATTGAGGCGGATGTCATCATCGTGTGGGGAGGGGAAGGGACGGGGGGAAAGGGAGGGTGAGGAATTGGAGCTCGGTGGAGATGTCGAAGGAGAAGGAGGGCAAGTTAGAGAGGGAGAGACATCAACAAGGGAGTGAATGTCAATGAGGGAGAGGCGTGAACATGTTAGGGCTATGATGTCGAGGATCTTTTGTCGAGGAGAGATGCTTGTGAGAGCCTCCTCTCCAGTTGCTTCCTTTCTTTGCCGCAAGTCGCTATACTTTATCAGCTACACTCTTAAGTGCCGCAATCTACCAGCCAAAGCCCTCTTGGGGGGGGGTGGTGGAGAAGTGGTCACCCTCAAGCTTGCAGAGGAGAGCGGTAGAGTCAATGGTGGAGAAAGGACACTCTTGAAGAGGTAGACAATGACGGTGATGAGGATGGTGAGGAGGCAGTCGGGTCGAAGGAGGGGTGGTGTTGGTGGGAGGAGTCGCCACTGCTGGGGGCGTGGGGGAGGGGTCAGAGGGTAGAGGTTTCCCTATTAGGGCTCTGCTGAGGGGGTAGGTGGGAGGGAGGTGTCCCTATTAGGGCTCTGGTGAGGGGGTGGGTGGGAGGGGCAAAGGAGGGAGGTCCGAGGAGGGGATGGGGGTGTGGGGGTGAAGGGGCGGTGGTCGAAGTTGCCCTCGTAGCTGTCGGTCCAGGTGGTGCTTTCTTCCATTTTTCTTGGACTACGTCCTTAAAGGTCGATTCCATAAGCCATGATTTTTCAAATTTGAAGTAAATGGACCCCTACAAGCATTAATATGTTAATCTACAAAAAACTAAGACCAGAAAATCCATTTCATGTGTATGATTAATCAAAACCAGTTGCAATCTCCAATCAAATTAATTCAAAGTCCATTTAGAAGCTCCATCTGAGCTTCTGAACCATTTTTGAACCTTAATCAACACCATAACCCTTTAAACGAATGCTTGAAATCCATAAATCACCTCAGATCTGGGTGATGAAAGTGTTCTTCCCAGATATAAAGCATTAAATCTCCATTCTAACTTGTTGCAAATAATCTGTGATATATTTAGAATTCAATCCAACTTATATTAGGAATCTTTAGATCTTAGAAACCCTAAGTGATCCCCCTCCTTACACTACAGACAACGTGAAGGAGGAAAATCACATCAGGTATTAAAATCAACTCAAAACCAATCATAGACCTTCATTCAAATCTCTCAAGCATTGCTTAAACTCTGATAGACAAATTAAAACAACTTTCAATTGCTCAAGTTGTCGCCCAGGAAGGAATTTGAACTTGTGTTCATATAATTTATTATTCTGAAGCTACGTCATCCATTTTGTAGTTCTATTTGATTTATTATACATTTCTTTCTAGCATTTAATAAAAATGATTTTATTTCTTATCAAATGATTGCTTATGTTTATGTCAATTTCTTTGTAATTATGAGCATTATTTTAGATATACACACTTTCTAAAGAAGATATATGCATGCGAGGCCAAACATTAGGTATTCTAACCCTTGAGGTAAAAGTCCTCCAAGTCAAATTGTGTCCAAATTACTTGCCCGTTGAGACTTATGATTGATGAGATCACAATTATGGGCTAAGTAAATGCTTAAATGCCTAATTACCAAATTAATATTTGCATATACATAGCAAACCTGAATATATAAATAAATTAGTTTATAAATAAGGGCTTGCATGCATATTTATGCATTCCATTATAGTAACATACATTTCATGCATTATTGAGATTAATTGTATAAATAACCCAATTTGTTTCTTCCTTCCCGTAGAATGCGCAACTCCTTCCCAACTCAACGCATCGCGTGCGTGCCTCTTCGCACTCCCACCAGCGGCCAACAGTGCACTCGTGCCAATCCAAGGTGATCGTGCATCCCACAACCTCGCAATAGCAATCTCTCCAAATCACCCCACCGCCAAGACTATTGGAGAGGATCTCGGCGGAAGAAACAAACTGAGAAGCGTTTAAAAAGAGGCACACCCATCCTCTGAGGGGAGGCTATCCCATCTTCTCCACCGTGAAGGAGGCGTGCACCGTGGAACCAGCGAGCACTGTGGCGTAGATGTTCTCCACTGCCATCAACCTCCATCACCGCAGTGGTGCACGGTGACAGCGTGCATCACCACCTTCGTAGCCACTTCCGCAACCCATCACCATCCATGGTTCATCTTCATCTTCCTCTTCTCTTTTTCTCCACCCACAGAGCAAACCACCAATCATCCCCGCGCCTGCACCACTCCACGTGCACCAGCAGTAACCGCGTGCTAGACGCGCAGCCGCGCCCTCATGTGCGCGCCCCCTTCCACAGCCGATCCTTCCCTTCTTCTTCCTTTGCTTCCTTCAACCTGCCTGCAACCAAACTGAAGGAACCCACCACAGCCCCGCAGCCAACCACCTCGCGGCCACACCTCTTGCCAGCCACGACCACACGCAGCTATGCCCTCGCTTGAAGTAGTAGCTCCATGCGTAGCCGTGCCCTTGCGCACGCGCAGCACCTCCATGCGTAGTAATCACACGCATGCGACTGTAGTCCCTGCCGCTCCTCTCCATCGCCACCTGCCATCCAGCTGGCCGCCACCGGCCATCTCCCACCTCACCGCCATCGTCTACGAGATCCTCTCCTCTAGTGGAACTCCTCTACCCAAGCAAACTGCTGGCGATGCCTCCTCCAATGTGTGCCGAAGAGAGAGGAAGTTTCCTTTGTTTTAGTGTGAATTAAAATTTACATTTTTTGCCATTCTCAACTTGATATTTGGATTATTTTATTCAGGTGAATTTGCATGGGTGTACTTACAATTTCATGAATTGGCTTAACTTATGTTATGCGCATCATTTAACATTGAAATTGGATTCATATTTGCATTCAATTCAAAATTACATGATATGCCAATACACATGCATCATCTACATATTTTTGGGAGCTTGATTTCTGATGTAGAATTTACATAAATAGTCCATAACTTCTCATGAAATTGCAAGTTCCATTTAGAGTAGCATATTCATTGAATTGATTTCACGAATGTGTCTGCGAACATGATGGCTCTCTACTCGTGAATTTATTGGATCTATTCCTCCCTGTGAATACGACCTGATCCTAGTGGTTAGAAATATTTTATGTGTTGATCGAGAGATTTTCCACCACCTTTTGTGATATAACAACTAATTATCTTAATATTAATTTTTGAAAGTGAAATTCTCTCTATCAAATGGCACCGTTGCCAGGGAGGAAATACGCCTATTAAATTTTTTAGGGATTTTCTATCATTTTTATGCTATTTTTGAAGCTTCCCTGAATCATTGATCTATTTCTTTTTCCTGTGCGAGGTACATCTGTTTGGAGGAAACGAACGCGACGGGCACACACGATAGAGGCGATATTCTTGGTGGACCTTGACGCCACCTAGAGGGCAACAACAGGAGCACGTGGGCCTTGATCCCACACGCGTGGAGGAAGGATCGACGACCAGAGACATTTATTTGGTTCTTTAGACTTAGATTAGTTTAGATAGACCTTTGACATTTAATTTTTGTCTTGTGGACCCGTGTTGGGTATTTTTGGGAATGCGTTCCCAGTGCTTTTATTGCTTATCGCTCTTGTATGCAGGAGTGTATTTTTGGGAGCGTGTTCCTATTTTATTTAGATTATAGGATTATTCGAATAGTTTGAAATGCATATAGGTTAGTTAGTTAGTTAGTTAGATTAGGTTTGTTTGCTTAATATTATTAAAAATTAAAAAAAAAAATTGAACTTCCTACTAGAAGCTACATATCAATAGGGCGATCATCTACGATTGAATGAGCAGCATCTAGTTTATCTTTACTGCATCGCATACATCCCTGCATTGAAGAAAGCTGGAGTAAGGTACGTTTTCTCTTTAGCATCAAATACCCATCATGCATCTGCATTGGACTTAAATTCAAGACCACTAAAGTGTTTGAATTGAATTAATTCAGTGGTCACTTTAAAAATTGAGACTGCTAAGAGGTTGGACCTTAAAATCTGACTTAAAATTGTGTGCAAAAGGATCTTATTTACGAGATTTCAAAACTCAAAATGCGAACGTGAATTGCACACCTTAGACACTATGCACATCATACATAAGGTCACTAGATAAATTTCTACCTCTCCTCTTTTGCACCACAAGGGAGGTTAGTCGGAAATCAACAAGCCTATCCACCAAGTTACTTTGGTTCCTCGTGTGTAGGTTCGATTCGAGACTTCCATCCCTTGCGAGTAGGTTGTAGGCACCAATGAAGGTTGACCTAGGAAATGTAATTCTTGCAAAACTTGTTTGGCTACCAATTGAACATTTAATTTTAAGACCTAGAATCTACTAAAAATAGATCCCACTATATTTGCATTTGTTTTAATAGCGATAGAACTCTCTAGGAAGTTTCTGCTTGTGTTATGATTTCTTTTAAATCCTAAGAGAGTTTAACCTATTTAATTGAAAGAAATGGACTATCATTACTCCTATCATTTTAACCAAGATCCCATGCCTTGAGCGTATCCATCCTTTGATGGGTACATTGACAATTCATGGAATCATTCATATTCCTATCCTGGGAGTATTGGCCCAATAGCTCCCACTTTTGAGCAGAGCCTAGAAGCAGGATTTTCCAACCCTGGAATCCCCACTGCTATGCAAACACCCAACCCTCCTACTCTTCATGATTTTCCTTATCGAGGTTGGACAGATACCCCTAGGTAGCCTGAGATTGACTATCCTCCCCAATCTGATAGTAGTAGCCTCTCCTTTTTTATGATAGAAATACAAAAACAACAAAAAGAAATGGAGTCTATGGGAGAGATATTGAGGAATAGTCAACAATTAAACAAAGAAATTAGACAACTTAGCTACTCTCTGACTAGTGATTCTGATCCTTACCCGTATAACTGTGATCATGAAAATAATTCTAAGGAAACCAATGACAATAGGGATCCCATTTTGAGTAGCTATCATTTAGACTCTTTCCATGGGACACGGCCACTAGAGGAGAACGATCCTACTGATTATCCACCCAAGCTATATTAGAGTTAAAAGAAAGGGAAGATGGTACCTCTTGAGGATCTTGACCCTAATGACAGTATTTTCCTTACCCCTGATAACCTGGGTCAAGGTCGTATTGTTCATATTGCTTCCCCTATTAATTATCTAGTGGAACCCCATTCTACCCTTAGTGAGCCTAATCCTGACCCTCCACTTAGGGAATCAACACCTACCATTCAGCATTCTGAGGACTTAAATGCACCCAATGAAGGTGACCCCAAGGGAATGGAGGATGAATTTGATCAATTTTGGTCTCAGGGATATAAAGAGTCTATTTTAGAGGAGGATGATAACCCGATGGAGGAATCTGACCTTAGAATCTGGAGTGAATCTCAGGGGATTATGTGTTATTCGAGGACTTACCCCCTGAGGATATAAATAATCTGGTGAAATCAGATTCCTCCCTTCTTTTGAGAGTCATCTTCCGCAAAACCAGGAGTTGATATTGGAGGAGGACGAACACAATAGTGAGAAGCCTAGGAGAGACTCTTAGGGACAATACACATCAATTGAGGATTTATGCCTCGAGAAGAACAACGAATTAAGTGATATAGGCTTACTCCAAAACATCAAGCTGATCCTCCTTCAGAAATAATTGAGGATACTGATCCAACTTCTCTCTTTACTGGTGTATCATATATACACCCCGAAAAAAACTCAAGTGAACCAAAAGAATCCGGGGATGAAATTAATGATAATGATTCTATTCTTTCGACCCTACCATCAAAGGAATTTAATTTGGAGCCCACCGTTGATTCACATATACTGGAAGGTGAAAATATGACTCTGATCATTAATGATAGGCAGGGTGACGTGAATTTTTCTACAACTGTTAGGGAGAATAATACAGAATTTGAATTGTTGGACTTGACACAAAGTAAGCCCTCATTGGACTTAATCATTGCCTTCCAACACCACAAACAACCCTTACACTCCCTAATCAATCCTTGGCTCAGATCTCTGCTCACATACATTCTTTCTGGGGAGCATATCAGGCCAGTACATCCTTGGGTAGAATGGCAAGTGTGGATTGATGCTTGTACTTTTAGTCTCACCATTCAAGGGTTTGAAATAATAATGTTTATATCTTTTAAAACCCTTCTTGCTTTAGAGGACCCTTGTTATCCTCCACTTATTCCGTTTCGAGAGGTCCCTTTTCATATTCCTTTTGTTATTCCTAGACCTCCCCAGGTAGCCTATGAGGTTATTTGCTTTCATGTCTTCTGGTGAGCATTTGAGATAACGTTGCATCATTAGCTTGCCAACATTTGTGGCTACCTGTTTTCTAGGCCCGCACTATTACGCATATTTTTAGGGCCTAACTTTTTTTGTCTAGAACCAGACTTATAGGTTCCCTATAAGTCTGGCTGCTGACAGACAATGTAGCGCTTATTGGGAGGCAACCCAACATTCAGAATAACACTATTATCAGGTGATTTCCTTCCTTTCTCCCCCTGTTTTAATTTTACAATGAGGACATTGTAGGATTTAGGCATTGGGGGTGCATTTTGCATTTTAGGAAGTATTCATGCATTTAGGTTAGCATATAAAAAAAAAAATTCTTTTCTTGAGCTGAATTAGGTAGTCCTTAGCAAAACATCTTTGTCATGGAGGTGTCATTAAAGATTTTTCTTCTTAAATTGTTTCTTAAGTTTAGAATCCAGTATATTTACTTCACTTACACATAGACTGGGTAATGGATCTTTGAAGAGAACCAATAAGCATTTTTAATCTACTGAACCCTTGGATAGTTAATAGGAAGTCAGGCATACTATCTTCAATTAGATCCACCTCATATTTATGAGAAGAAAGTAGAGAGACTACTGGTGCACTAGGTCTAGTGCAAGGACTCTTAAGTTCTGGACAATTAGATGATGATACCTCAGAGTTAGGCATAGTTTTTGCTCTCTGTTCCTGTGCGCGTACATTATGTGAATTCTTGAGAGTCATCAAATATGACAGATACACAGAGATTGAGTCTTAATATAACTATGACTATGGTTGATGGTTACGAACGTCCTTCATAGAGTCCTCAGCTGAAGGAGGGTAATAGTGTCAAAGGTCAGAAATACGCTTTTCCTATCCATTCCTTCTTAGTGCCAAGAGTAGGCACTTCCACCAAATAAGCCACACAATATCCTCTTGACCATCATCATCCCTAATAATGCCTCAAAAATAAAAGTATGCATCATTTTATGTTAGTAGTTGAAAAAAAAAAAGCAAAAAGAGAAAAAAAAGAAGAAAAAAAAGAGAGAAAAGAAAAAGAAAAGAGTTCAAGTTTGGAGTTTTATCTTCATGTCATTTTTGTGTCAATGTTTTTGAGGCAACAACAAAAACACCCATTTCGATCCACCAAATATGACCCATACCTACTTTTCAGTATTTTTGATCGTCCGAATACTGGCTGAGGTCCTCTAACTTAGTTGTAGGGTTATTAGGACTTTAATTGAAGTGTGAATGCCATGTGAGGCCACCAAACATTGAATACAGTTACAAAATTTAGCAAGTTATATGATCTCAAAAAAGAAAGGAGAAAGAGAAAAAAAAAGAGAGTGAGTGAGCGCAAAAGGAACGCAAAGAGAGCACAGTGTTTAGCCTCTCTCTAGGTTGATTTGTTTGATAGTCTAGAGATCTAGAGTCTGCAGTATTAGACTACATGTAGCACCAAATGAGTGTAAGCCACCAAGTATAAATCCATTTGACTCTGTATCTCCTACCTAAGCCAAAAAGCTAGGGTCAAACTACAGATTATTTTTTGCTTTATCCCCGAGGGAAGAAGTTGTCTATCCCAATAAAATTTTATCAGGGGTGAAGTACGAACTTCCAATGTGAATTGACTTTTCACTTGGATCTGTTATCTAGGCTATTATCACTTCACAGTTGTCTGGATCTCTAAATGTTTGGAATAAGAAAAGAAGAAATCTTTGTCACTTCCATCACTTTTTACTTTTGCTAGGGACTAGCAAAAACTAGGCATGGGGGCATTTTATGAGACCACAATTGTGGGCTAAGTAAATGCTTAATTGCCTAATTACTAAATTAATATTTGCATATACATAGAATACTTGAATATATAAATAAATTAGTTTATAAATAAGGGCTTGCATGCATATTTATACATTCCATTATAGTAACATGCATTTCATGCATTATTTGAGATAAATTGTATAAATAACCCAATTTGTTTCTTCCTTCCCGCAGAATGCGCAACTCCTTCCCAACTCAACGCATTGCGCGCGCGCCTCTTCGTGCTCCCACCAGCTGCCAACAGCATAGTTGTGCCAATCCAAGGTGATCGTGCATGCCACAACCTTGCAACAGCAATCTCTCCAAACCGCCCCATCGCCAAGACTGTTGGAGAGGATCTCGACAGAAGAAACAAACTGAGAAGAGTTTAAAAAGAGGCACAGCCATCCTCTGAAGGGAGGCTATCCCATCTTCTCCACTGTGAAGGAGGCGCGCACCATGGAACCAGTGAGCACTGTGGCGTAGATGTTCTCCACTGCCATCAACCTCCATCACCGCAGTGGTGCACGGTGACAGCGTGCATCACCACCTTTGTAGCCACTTCCGCAACCCATCACCATCCATGGTTCATCTTTGTCTTCCTCCTCTCTTCCTCTCCTCCACCCGCAGAGCAAACCACCAATCAACCCCGCGCCTGCGCTGCTCCGTGTGCAGTAGTAGCAACGCGTGCTCGACGCGTAGCCGCGCCCTCGTGCGCACGCCCCCTTCCACAGCCGGTCCTTCCCTTCTTCTTCCTTTGCTACCTTCAACCCTCCTGCAACCAAACTGAAGGAACCTACCACAGCCCCGCAGCCAACCACCTTGTGGCCACGCCTCTCGCTAGCCACGACCACGCGTAGCTACGCCCTCGCGCGAAGTAGCAGCTCCACGTGTAGCTGCTCCCTCATGCACGCGCAACACCTCTGCACGCAGCAACCACTCGCGTGCGGCTGCAGTCCCTGCCGCTCCTCTCCGCTGCCACCTGCCATTCGGCTGGCTGCCACTGACCATCTCCCACCTCACCGCCATCGTCTACACGAAACATCTAAATAGACCTTAGGTGAACACTTTTTTTTATTGTCGGTTCTTAATAAACCAACGTCAATTGTATTTTCCTTCGATTTTTAATCAACGTCGAAATGGCCAATTTGTCTTGTGGTTAGGCACTATTTTGATGTCGGATGTGCTCTTAAATCGATGGGAAAAGGAAACAGTGATGATCATAATGGCGTCGCTTAATGGCATCGGTTATTAGGTTTTTGCCGTCGATTTCTAACCGATGGCAAAAGTGGAATATGTTGTTGTGGACTTTGGACCGTTGCCAATTTTCTTGGTGGGATACCAATTTACACGCTAGAAAATTTCGTACTTTTAGGGATAGTTGTCCCAAAAATTGTCTCCTATTTAAAATAGCGACGGGTTAAGGAAACACAATCAATGGTACATAACCGTCAGCAAAGGACACCTTGCAGTATTTCTTAGGGGGCCAAATGGCTCTATAGCGATAGTTGTATAACTATCGCCTAACTTATTTTACAGCAATTTTTATTAATAACCATCGCAAATATTGCTTTACTTTTTTTTCAAAGCAATTACACATAACAAATAAGAAATGCTCGAAAATAATGTAAATTGTTCAAAACATTCAATCGAAAGGAATTATAAAATGGAACTAATTTATATATATATATATAAACAAGGTTCAAATATTACAACAATAATAAAGATGAAAAGAATATAAAATCATATACGCTGTGCTGGGGCACCTATGCCACTAGCCCCAGAACCACTACCATTATTGTCGCCAAGCCTCGAAATGTGGAACGATGAATGATCAGTTCCACCACTATAGGACAAGACCTCTGCCCATTGCTTGTTCTGCCACTCTAACAACTCCTCCTGATGCTCCATCCTATGAGTGGCGGCCTACAGCTGGGTAGTGACCTCCTCTAGCCTTTTCTCCTGTTCCGCATCTCGACGCTGTAAGGTATGAACCTCGGTGCGTAGACTGTCATCATGGGTGGACGAAGAGGATCATTTTCTACCATACCAGGAGGAGATCGTCACACTCTTCCCAGTGCTACAGACGAAGCCTCCATGCTTTGGAGGCATCAAGGTCTTGAAGGCCTCCTCTAGAGTCAAAGGCGTTTGCGGAACATTCCAAGAGTTCTCGTTCGTGACCTCAGGAGGATGGCTCAAATCCATCATACGATCTTGTAAATATATATATTTGTAATTAATTTTTATATAATTGAAATTAATGTAATTGACTTTTAATTACTTACGTGTGTCTCTTGGTATGTGGGATGTATCCATGCACGTAAACTATTGAGTCCTTTACAATGAGTCTGCTCATAGACTCCCACTCGATCTAACTGAGTACCCTCGTGTGCCTCCACCTAAAAATGAAGTAAAGCTTATCGAGTCTTTAATAAAAGGACTTTTGTTGTAGAAGAATCCCCACATGTTTCATTTGATGAAACAACTCTAGGAGAACCAAAACCAAATCATCTAGATTTCGATGATGAAGATACTCCCTTCATTGATGTATCAAAAATGGAAGATACACGAAATGTACATGATCTTCCAAAAGAATGGGTACACCACAAGGATCACCCTCAAAGTCAAATTATAGGTGATATTGAATAAGGTGTAAAAATCCGATCTCATTTTAGAGCTGGTTTTGTCCTTAATGACTTTGTTTCTCAACTTTAACCCAAGAAAGTTGATGAGGCATTAAAGGATGAATCATGTGTTGTAGCTATGCAGGAGGAGCTACTCCAATTTACAAGGAAAATGTATGGGACTTGGTACCCTCTCTTGAAGGTAATTCCACTATTGGAACAATTAGGTGTTTCAAAATAAATTGGATGAATCTGGTTTAGTAATCAGGAATAAGGTCAGACTTGTAGCTTAAGGCTATAACCAACAGAAGGGAATTGACTTTGATGAGACATTTGCTCTTGTTGCTCGCTTGGAGTTCATACGGATGCTAGTTGCCTTTACAAGTGCAAAGGGCTTCAAGTTATTTCAAATGGATGTCAAGAGTGCTTTTCTTAATGGTTATATTAAGGAAGAAGTTTATGTTCATCAGCCTCCAGGGTTCGAGGACCCAGCACTCCCAGAGCATGTATTCAATCTCAATAAGGCGTTATATGGACTTAAACAAGCTCCTAGGGCCTGGTATGATAGATTTAGGTCCTTCCTTCTCCAGCATGGATGTAGAATTGGAGTTGTTGATTCAACTCTTTTTGTAAAGGAAGAAGGAAATGACATCCTGTTGGTTCAAATATATGTCAATGATATTATATTTGGATTAACCAAGGAGTCCCTATGTCAGCACTTTTGTGAGACTATGAAGACTGAGTTTGAAATGAGTATGATGGGTTAACTCAGATTCTTTCTAGGCCTCCAAATGCAACAATTAGACACAGGTATTTACATTAGTCAAACAAAAAATGTTCTTGAAATTCTCAAGAAGTTTGACTTTGAAAAAGTAAATGGAAAATTGGCTCCAATTGCTCCATCTACTTCTCTTGGTGAAGATTTATCTGGCAAGAAAGTTGATGAAAAGAAATACCGGGGTATGAAAGGATCACTACTATACCTTATAGCCTCTAGACCTGATATTCTTTTTGCTACATGTTTATGTGCGAGATTCCAATTCGAACCCAATGAACCTCATTTAAATGCAGTAAAAAGAATATTTAGATACCTAAATAGAATAAGAGATCTTGGTCTCTTTTAACCTAAAGCACAGACCTTAGATTTATTATCCTATAATGATGCAAATTATGTAGGGAATCGGATAGACCGAAAGAGCACTAGCGGTACCTGCCATTTTATTGGAGAATCCCTTGTTTCATGGTTCTCTAAAAATCAGACATGTGTCTTACTTTCCACGAACGAAGTAGAATATATTGCTGCTTCACTTGCTTGCTCTCAAGTCATTTGGATGAGACAAACTTTGTCCGATTTTGGATTATCTTTTGCGTAATATAAAATTCTATATGATAGTACAAGCATAATTAATTTATCCAAAAATTTGGTACATCATTCATGTACAAAACACATAGATGTTCGACGCCATTTTCTTAGAGACAATGTGCTACATGGTGTCATTTAATTATAATTTATAGACACACAAAACCAATTGGCAGGCATCTTTACAAAACCTCTTGTAGCAAAGACATTTTGCTTTATAAGAAGAAAATTGGTACTTTGTACAATTAAAGAAGTTCAAAATTAAAAGTTTGATTACTTTATAACTTATTTGTAATTATAAAAATTCTAGAGGGCCTAACTACAATTTACCCACTTTTGTTAAAAAGGGACATACTGTAATATTTCCATATTTCCAGAAATATCAAGGTATTATTTACAATATGGTTGCTTAACTTAGTTCATTGACTACATTATTTCCAATACCTAAGTTGTTCATTGATATTTCTCTCAACCACTTAAGTGGTCATGTGACTAGCACATGACCCATCCCATATAAAAGAGGTCAAGTGCAAACTCTTACCTCATTTTAGTTCCTTCCAAAACCTAGTTCCCATTCTCTCCAAGACCATCTCCAAACCCTAGCCAAAGAGAAGAAGAAGGATCTCCTCCAAGACTCAACTTTAGGAATTTTCTCATCCCCTTTGTAGATCTTTATATCTTGGATCTATCTACAACTTGTTTTCTCTTTCCCCTAAATCACCCCTGCTACTGCATTTTATTTCTCGTCGGGTACCAGAAGGTACCGGTATCCATCACCAGTATCGGTACTAGCTGGGTGCAGCAGAGCCTGCTTTTGAAAGTAGGTACTGGTACTAATCACCAATACCAATACATGCAGGCTTAAGTGTGTTTTTGAATGCACACATCAAAGAAAATATTCTGATTTACTCATTGTTTCTCCTACTCTTGTTTCATGTTTTTCAGATGGAACCTAAATCTAAGAGTAAGGGAAAGTCACCTCAAGATGCGTTTCACAAATTTTGCATCAATGAGGATGCCAAATCAAAGTTTGATTAGTATAAGGGCCTAAAGCTTTACCATTGTAGACTAATTGAGTCGAAAGATTTTTCTTTACAACTCTTTAACTTCACCACTCGTTTATCTAAACAAAACCTCATGCGTTTATTTGATGAGTCATTCTTTGCGGATGTTCCTATAGTTTATCCTGATGTTAATTGTCAATTTTTTGCAAATCTCCAAGAACAAGACAATCAAGGTCATTTATCTTAACTTCAAACATTTTTGGTCAAAAAATAACTGTTACACCCAAATTTCTATCCACCATAACACAATGTCCTAATGAAGGTCATGCTTTTGATACTCTTAAAGAGAAATTCACCACTTCAAAAATTCATGAAACACTCTTGCTCCCTAACTGTCAGGGAAAAGCTTTGGTTGCCTCAAACATGACCTTACTTGCTAGAGTTCTATTCAGAATTTTAGCATGGAACCTAAGGACCAAATACTCAGGATTCCACAAGATCCCTATAGACAATTTACCTTAATCTATGCTATTATAACAAGTTTTCCTGTTAATTGGAACACGATTTTATTCACTTCTTAAGACCTCATTACCGTGCTTCAGCTCTTCCTCTTGATATTTTTGTATCTTACATTCTTATCAAGAGTAAAATTGATCTCTCTAACTTTACTCCGCTTAGAAAAGTGGTTACTTCAAGTGGTCCACTCTTCATAAAATGGGAGTAAAATTGGCTAGAGAGGAATCATCTAGTGTAGATGAAGAAGATCAAGTTGATCCTAATGATCAATCTTCTTCTCATCCACCTCCTGACTCATCCTCAGCTTTTGTTCTTATAACTATCCATATCCAGAAGCGGAAACACCTTGGGTCAATTTGTCTAATGAGTCTGAAATTGATCCTAATATGATTAACACTTTTAATTATATTGGACAAAATCTGTCAAATCTTAACTTTGCTTTCCGTCATATGGAATGCAAGTTCTATGATCTTTCACTTTCCATTGAGTCTTCTCATTTTGCTTCTTCCACTCAACATCCTAAGCAAAGGACGCACACTCAACCAAAAGCACCCAAAGAATACAGTGAGAGACGCCAAAATCATTTTCAAGACCCGTCTCATGTCTTATCTCCAATGGCGGAAGAAGAACCTATTCTTCATGATGATGAAGAGGAAGAAGACAATGAAGATGAAGAAGAGGTTTCTTATGATGAAAGTGATGATGAAGATGATGAAACTAATGATGATGATGGTGGTAGAACTAGAAGTAGATGTGCTCAAAAGTCTATTAGAAAATGTCCTCGCAATTAGTTTAGTCTAAATTTTCATGTATTGAACATTTAAACATATTTTGCTTGGTTATTATGACTTTCATGATGTATGACTTCAATAATGGTTGTTATGACTTTTTCTTCTTATGTAGTTGAATCATTTTGTTTCTCTATATTCTTTTCATGCTTGGTCATTGTCTATGCATATGGTTATATGGTATTAGAGCCCTTTTTGTTTGATTGACAAAAAGGGGGAGAAATGGTAAATACATTGTATTTAAAATAAGGAAGCTCAGTTTGAGGGGGAGGTTTCACTCCTAGCGAAGTTTTTTGTATTCCTTCTCGTATGAGGTTTCTATTATTTTAAATATGGGTATTTCTATTATTTTGTCAACACCAGAAAGGAGGAGATTGTTGGAACCTAGTTCCACTTATCTTTTATGTTTTGGTGTTATCAAAATCGTTTTAAATCTAATGAGTTTATGAAGTGTTATTTTCAGGAAATAACAGGATTAAAGGATGTATGAAAGAAGTGATGATGGCATGAAGATTGAAGACTGTTTCTATTTTGTTCATATACTTTGTAATCTAGATTGTATATGTCTCCTAACAAGATAAATAACTTAGGAATTAAAATCAAAATAGAGATAATTAGGAATCATACTCCCGTTCAGCTATTCATTTGAAAATACATCATTTCACTGTCGTATTGATCATGTTTATACGTTCAAACTTTACTTAGATTAATGGTCATAGTTCATTCTTGGTACTTGGCACAGGTTTGGGTTCTAGTCCTAAACTATGAACAACAAGTACCAGTACTCGTCATGAGTATCGATACCAGGTGCTCACAGTTTGAAGACTTGAGATGTGCCTAGACCATACAAGTACCGGTACTCATCATGAGTACCGGTACATGTAGGTCACAGGACCCAAATCTATGAGTCACAAGTACTGGTACCTAGTGACTTAGTTGGTACTCAACTATAAGTACTGAGTACCGGTACCCATGATGAATACTGGTATGTTGATAGCGGAAAACTACGCGATCGGAATTGGATTTTGAAAACTCGTCATTGTAGTTCGATTTGCGAAGAAATTCGTTAGCAAATAAAATTTATATTGAATTTGTAAAGAAATTCCGGGTCGAACACATGGAGGTAGATGTTTGATTACACATACACGTTTGTTTTGTTTGTCATGAAATAGATTAGTTGGTCAAAAACTAGTTATCTATTTAACAAATAATAAATAGAAGAGAGAGAGAGAATATTATAAATAAAGACAAAAGAGAGGTAGAATAAACATGGATCTCATAACCAAATGCTGTTCATTACACTAATCATTACAACTAGAAAGCAGGAAATCTACACTAGAAAGCAGTAAATTTACTCTAGAAAGTGGTAAAGAGAATGGAGAGAGAAGTATCCTCCTTGACGATTGCTTAGAGGACGAGCTGGACGGGGCGATGCCTGGAAGACGGAGGACTGAGCGGGAAGAAGGGGGACGGAGTGGGAAGAAGGGGGACGAAGCGGGAGGAACTGGGGGCGAGGTAGGACGTCGTCATCGTCACGGGATCCGCTTCCCGAATGGAGTGGGAAGACAACTGCTGGATGCTCCATGAAGGGGGAGAAGATGGAAAAATTCTAATTTTTACTCTAGAGGAGCATCTCGGGTTTGGGACAAGTTCTTAGAGCTTTGGACGGAGTGAGAGAAGAAAGGGAGGGATGAGAAATATGTGGGTTGTAGGGCTACATATAAGTGTAGATTGGAGGGGGTACAAAGGTAATTTCACTTAAAAACATTAAATCAGGGGTCTTTAGTGACATATTTAAACATCAGTAAAGCCCCCAAACGTGGGCTTAGTGCATGCCCACCCGCACCCTCTCTCCTTCCTCGCACCTCAATGCTCACTGACCGTGCATTCTAGCCCCGTGTCTGATCTTAAATGCACTCGAGCCCCTCTTACTTCGGATGTTGAGCGACTGAGCGTAGATCTTAGCCGTCCGATCAAGATCAGATGGCCACGATTGCACCGCTACCACTTTGTCTTCACCCGTTATGGCACGATGTAGCCCCATTCCAAGTCGGTTGATCTAGATCGAAGGGTCATCATCGCGTGGTAGCCCGCCCTTTACATCGCTCATCTGATCACGCATACGCGGCAAGCGTTCAATCGCGTGTCCGCCTGATCCGAAGATCTAGGCCGTTGGCGTCAGATCAGGCGGCTGGATTTTGTGCCTATGCGGGAAGAGGAGATCTATTGCGCATGACTCGAATGGGCGCTCTTAGCTCCCACAACGCCTTAACCGCTGCACTGTGCCTTCTTCTTTGTCAAGTTTTTAACTACGACGTGCATGATTTAATCTTGCGTTGAGGAGAGCGTGAGAGCATGGTGGGTCTTTAGACTTCTGCTGGGTTGGTTTGGGCAGTCGAGATGGCACCATGTGGTGCTATCTTGGCCGTCCATCTTTTGTGACTTCTACAAGGTGCCATGGATGTCTGATTGGGCTAATTTTTGCATCATTAGGCTACGATCGTCGATCCGAACCCATCCATGCGGTCGGATTTGTCATCTGAAATGTAAATTGACACCATCTTGGCCCTTGATCTTAGATCTTGGACTATATCAGATGCTACGGATGTCCGATTGGGGTGATCTTGGAGTCGTTGAACTCTGATCATCACCCTGATCGAATCCGTACAGTTGGATCTTCAATTCGAGGCCTCGATTAAAAGTTGCCCTGTTAGTTGACCATAAAAATAGAAAATTAACCTAAATTTTATACAAACTATCCTAAATGAAAGATGATGCATGTTATGCAATATTTTTAATGTATAATGCAACTCTACACCTAAGAACACACAAAAATAGACAGTTTATGTGATATAAATGTGTTTACATCACACCCCCATGCCTATCTTTTGCTAGTCCCTAGCAAAAACTATATGCTATTTATAAAAGAATTAGGATTGGATTACTTAGACAAAAGTCATTTTCAACATTAAGAAATTTTTACTTAGGACCTGAACTTCAAAGACACAACAGCACCCGGGTATCTGCCAAAATGCAGACCACCTCAAGCCCTCACCTTATTCTAAGAAGAATCACTTTTTCTCTTTTTCTTTTCTAATTTTTTTTTTGGATTGTTGAGTTTAGGGTTTCAGAGCGGCTTTCTACGACCACTCAATCCATCCAAGACTTGATGAGAACCCTATGTTCTAAGCATCTTTTTGTGAATGTGATGGACTCGTTGATCGGCAATCAGAACGAACTTCGAATTTCTACGCACCTAGGTGACCTTGAAAAGAATTCTGCCTAAAGGTGTATCTATACGACCAGTAGCTTTCTCCCCACTTTTACTTTTTATGGGGTCAACACAAGGGTGAATCCATTGTATATCTCATCGGCTTATTCCACTTTTCCGCTTCTTCCTAAGTGTTTTAGGAATTAGACGTGCATTTCTTGAGCTGGGATCTGGACAACCTTCCAATGGGCTGTTACGCACGATAACTTGCCAGCCATACTCGTGCGGTGAAGTGTGGCTTATTTCTTTCGTTTCTATTTCTTTTCTTTTTGGGTTTTTTTTTCTTTCTTTAAGTAGGTGGCTTCCCTGATCTAAGATTTACCTAAAGGCAGTAGAAAAAGAATGGTCGCGTGACTGGACTCTGGACAACCTACTTATGGGTTGTTACCCACGATAACTTGCTAGCCATACCACCCTAGAAGGTTCATTAGCTACCTGATGGGTCGGCCCAAATAGGTTGTTAATATGATATTTTTATCGTTGAAATGTGTATAGTGGTTAACCTAATTCAGACCTAACCATCTCTTTACAAAATTTTTAACCTGGCCTAATTGATTTTATCTTGTCACTTTTAGGCCCAGGGTCGAACTCAGGGAAGTGGGGTTCAAGTCGAATTTCTATGTTTTCCTTAAAACGCGTCTCTTCCGTTCGTTTATTGTGTTTTTGGTATTTTTCTTATTTAGGTTTTTTTTCTGGTAATCCTTGTTCTTGAGGCACACCCTCAAAATTGTGTCCTTGGCTTTTAGCCAAAACAGAGTTTCAAAACACGCCTTGCTACTTGCAAGACGGGGTACCTGCAAATCAAAGATTATCTTTTCACTTTTATACCTTTTTTTATCTTTTTACTAAGAAGGAAGCTAACAGATAGAAAGTAAATATAGTAGCTATAGATATATATTTATATGTAGTATATATATAAAGGGGTGGGGGTGGAGGTGACGATGGAGTGTAGCACTATGTCGAGTCAGTCGACGTCTAGAGAGACGCAACCAACACGACTAGGTGCCGCGTGGAGTGTGGATGGAGGATGGATGTGTCCACGCTTTCTGTACACGCTGTATCGCGGGAATATCAGCAACTGGTGCAGATATTCCCGCGATACAGCGTATAATAAATAACATGAAAATATATGTACATATGTATGTATATAAGTAAATATATCTATATATATATATAAATGTATAGTTATATATGTATAGATATATATATATATAGATATATATGTGTATATATATGTATATAAGTATATATATATATGTATATAGATATGTATATATATATATGTATATAAGTATATATGTCTATATATATATAAGTTTATGTATAAGTATATAGATGTATATATAAGTAGATATATATATATATATATTATATATGTATATATATTATATATATGTGTATGTATACATAACTATATAGATATACTATGTATATATATATATGTATGTATGTATGTATGTATATATATATTTATATATATATTACTATAAGTGTGTGAGTGTGTGTGTATGTGTTGGTATAGGTGTGTGTGCATCGGTGAATGTGTGTGTGTTGCTGTGAGTAAAAAAAAAAAAGAGAGAGAGCGGGTGGCAGAGAGGGCGGACGCGCGCGGGAGAGATCAGCAGAGAGAGAGCGGGCGAGAGAGCTGGTGATGGCGTGAGTTAAGACGTCTGCAGATGGCTGCCGACGTCTGCAGATGGCTGCCGACGTCTGATGGTCACGGATGTAGGCGCGTCTTCGCGCGGAGAAGGTGAGGCGTCTGCAGGCCGGGTGCGAGGAAGGAGAGCGGGCGATGGTGTGCTCGGAGAGGGCGGCGGGGAGTCTGCAGTCGGTCGCGGAGGGTTGCAGAGGTTGGCAGGGGGCGGCGAGAGGGCCTGGCCGGCCGCTGCAGTGCGCACAGCGGCCGGTCGCGGGTGCAATGGCAGAGGCGACAGAGCAGAGGACGGAGCGGAGAAGTGCCCTGCAGGCGCGCGCGGATGGCTGAGCGCCTGCGGGGAAGGTCGCGGAGGAGGCGGGGGGTGCTGCTGCTGTTGCTGTCGCCGCAGTTTAGCTGCTGCTGCTGCTGCTTCAAGCTTCGGAGCTTGAAGCGGCAGCAATGGCGTGGAGACGAAAACGAAGAGAAAAGAAAACACCACGCCCACCGGCTCGTTGAAGAGCTGGGTGGTGGTGCTCCCACTGTGGTGATGTGCACCACAGTGGGTTCTCCTGCTCGCCGGGTGCCTCCTCGAAGGAGGGCCAACGTATGGAGGGGAGGACGGGCGAGGAAGGTGGTGGACTGCAGGGTGGCATTTTTTCAGCAGCTCCGTGTCTCCTCGAGGAAGAAGCTGCAGCTTCTTATAGAGGAGGAGAGCATGGCGTGGAGCATGCGGGGAATGGGGGAGAATGGCAGCTGCAGGGAGAGGTGCGGGAAGGACAGCAGGGAGAGGCGTTGGTAGGGAGAAGCCGCATGGCGTTGCATGCAGCTGCGGGAGGAGTTGCAGCCGTGGGAAGAAGAAAAAGATGAAAGTAAAAAATAGAGAAGGGACTTTTGCAAAGAAACACTTGAGAAAAAATGTAAATATGCAAGCCATTTATTCCATTCTCTTCTCCTCTCAATTAAATGCATGCATGCAAGCGTTTTTACAAATGCAACTACAGGATTATAATATACATAGTTAATGCTAGAAAATAGCACAAGAAGGCATTATTATAGGCGTGTTTTGAGGTGCAAACATATACCCCCATGCCTATCTTTTGTTAGTCCCTAGCAAAATCGTATTTAGAAATGATCTTAAGCTGAAGATTTTCTTCTGAGATGATATCGGTGTGTTTATTATCGGATATTGTGAGAACCAATTGTAGAGAAGATTACCAGTACTTTAAGTCTTACATGACAAAGATTATCTCTCAACTAACCAGGGCTCTTGATATTTAAACCTTAAGTACGATTTTCAGGACCCAGGAGGTTTTGTCGTACTCGAGAGCTCAAGAGGTTATGGTTTGTGCATAGTGAAGGATCAAGACTGACCAGATGAACCTTAAGACTCACTCCCAGGGTTTCACGAATTTTTAAGTACAGGTTGGTCCCAGTTTCAGCTCGTGTTTTCGGATTGACCCTTAAGATGATTACGGAAAACTCAACTCCCATTTTCTGATTTTTTTTTTCTTTTTTTTTTTTTTGGCTCACCGAAAAACAAAGTATACAGACATTTATGAGATATACCGACTCTTTTGCAACATTTTTTTTTATTTTTTTATTTTTTTTAAACACCTGTCAGTATATCTCTTACAACACATTTTGAAGGAGCACACTTGTTTTTCTTTTTGATGGGAGAGTTTCTTTTTGGTGGAAAGAGTCACTCCTAAACACAAGACTAAAGCCTGGGATAAAAAGTCTACCTGCACGCACAGGTAAGGACTCCACCTTTCCTAATGAACACTAGGGTTGGATCTTATGTTCACCTGGTCTTTCCTGATATGTGTAGTGTGAACCAAGTTTACTTAAGCTCTCAAGAAAAAGCAAACCAACGAATCCTGTACTGGTGTCTCAGGTACAAGAAACGTTCTTAGTTAGGAGAGATTTTGATCTATTTCGTCAATGCTTTAAGTGAATTAAGCCGAGCCTGAGCGAATCAAGCTTCTGTGGCCTGGAAATTCTTCAAAACAGAGGTTGAATATCCATAAACACTTATTGTATTTTTTGTTTCAGCTTTTAGATCATTACTAAACACCATTTATTACTAATATATATATATATATATATATTTTTTTTTTCTTTTTTCTTTTTCTTGCATATTTATAAATAGGTGGTAATTGTCTGATACCATAAAATACCCGGATCCTATGGATGCCTATCCACCCCCCCATGCCAAACAATGCTATGTCCTCATATGCATGCAGGGAAAGGCAGAGGAAGGATGGAAGATCGGGTAACAAGAGCTGAGGTTCAGGGTATAGATCAGGGTGGAAGGGTGGGTGGATGGTGGGTGGTGAAGAGAAAAGTGAAGTGATTGCGATAGAGGTGTGAAAAGTGATGGTGGATGGTGAGTGCTGTTAGGGTGCCTCCCAACAAGCGCTGAATTTAATGTCCCCAGCTGGACTCAGAATGAGGCAAAGAATTAGTTACCCTCCAGCAGGGCAACGGTTTCTCCAACGGGGGCAGGTTCATGAGTCAGATAGGGTTTCAAACGCTGCCCGTTGACCGTAAATTTACGCCCAGATTTGGGATCTTCGATTTCGACGGCCCCATTGGGGAATGGTCTTGAGACCAGAAAAGGACCAGTCCATTTGGACTTTAATTTCCCAGGAAAGAATTTGAGTCGGGCATTATAGAGCCAAACTTGCTGAGATGGCTCAAATTCCTTCCGCCGAACATGGCTGTCGTGAAAAGCCTTAGTGCGCTGTTTAAAGGTTAGAGCAGAATCATAGGCTTCACGACGGAGCTCTTCCAGCTCTTGGAGTTGGAGTTTCCTTTCTTGTTCACACAAGTCTGGGTCGAGGTTAAATTGGCGAACCGCCCAATAAGCGCGGTGCTCCAACTCCACAGGCAAATGACAAGGCTTCCCGTAAACGATTCTATATGGAGACATACCAAGGGGAGCCTTGAAGGCGGTCCGATACGCCCAAAGTGCGTCAGTCAGCTTGTCGGACCAATCCTTACGGTCAGGCCGAACCGTTTTCTGGAGAATCTGCTTGATTTGCCGGTTCGACGATTCCGCCTGGCCGTTCGTCTGAGGATGATACGGGGATGCGATACGATGGTGGACTCCGTACCTCCTCAGAAGTGCCCGAAAAGAAGCATGGGTAAAGTGGCTTCCTCCATCCGAGATAATGGCCCGAGGGATCCCAAAACGCGCAAAGATATGGTCCTTGACGAATCGGGTGGAGATAACATGGTCAGCACGGCGCGCGGGAATAGCCTCGATCCATTTTGAAACATAGTCGACGGCCACGAGGATGAATTCGAAGCCGTTGGATGGAGGAAAGGGTCCCATGAAGTCAATTCCCCAGATGTCGAAGATTTCCGCAGCTAGGATGTGTTGCAAGGGCATCATGTCACGACGTGCCATTGACCCTAATGACTGGCACCTAGTGCAATGTTTGGCATAAGTGTGCGCGTCCTGGTGAAGGGAGGGCCAAAAGAAACCGCACTGCAACACCTTGGCTGCAGTTTTCCTCCTAGAGAAATGGCCTCCACAGGCCTGATCGTGGCAAAAGGATAGCACACTGGGGAACTCACTGTCAGGAATACAGCGACGGATGATTTGATCAGCACCTATCCGAAAAAGAAGTGGATTATCCCAGAAATAATACTTTGCTTCTGCCATGAGACGCTCGCGCTGGTTTTTAGGCCAGCCACGTGGAAGAGATCCAGAAGCAAGGTAATTGGCAATGTCGGCATACCACGGTCCACTTGGCACATTTATTGCCAATAGGTGCTCATCAGGAAAAACTTCATTAATTGGCAGAGTAAGTCCAATATGGTCAGGGTCCAGTCTGGAAAGGTGATCAGCCACAACATTCTGGGCTCCGACCTTATCACGAATCTCAATGTCAAATTCCTGGAGCAGAAGGATCCAACGAATCAGTCTAGGCTTGGCATCCTTCTTGTGCATGAGATGGCGAATGGCCGCGTGATCAGTGAAAACAATAACGTGAGAGCCCAGAAGGTAAGAACGGAATTTTTCCAGCCCAAAGACGACTGCCAGTAGTTCCTTTTCAGTGGTAGTATAATTACGCTGGGCCTCGTCCAACGTCTTACTGGCGTAGCATACCACGAAGGGGTGTCTATCGCGTCTTTGTCCCAGGATGGCTCCGACTGCAAGGTCTGAAGCGTCACACATAAGTTCAAAGTCGAGGGACCAATCAGGCGGCTGGAGAACAGGGGCCTTGGTGACAGCATTATGCAGCTGCGTGAATGCTTGTATACAGTCAGGGCCCATGTCGAAGGGCACGTCGGTTGATAGGAGATGAGTTAAGGGTCGAGAAATTTTGGAGAAGTCTTTGACGAATCTCCTATAGAAACCGACGTGTCCCAAGAAGGAGCGGATTTGTTTGACAGAACCAGGCACAGGTAAATCAGCAATGATATCGAGCTTAGCTCTGTCAACCTCGATACCCCTATCGGAGATGATATGTCCAAGAATAATTCCCTCGTGCACCATAAAATGACTTTTTTCCCAGGAAAGCACGAGGTTTACATCAATACATCTCCTAAGGATGCGAGTTAGGTTGGCAAGACATTCGTCGAAAGATGGTCCAAAGACTGAAAAGTCATCCATGAAGACCTCGAGAAAGTCACCCACCATGTCATGAAATATCGCCAGCATGCATCTCTGGAAAGTTGCTGGCGCGTTACAAAGTCCGAACGGCATCCTTCTAAAGGTGAAGGTGCCGAAAGGGCAGGTAAAAGTGGTTTTCTCTTGGTCTCGGGGGTCTATTGCCACCTGGTTATATCCTGAGAATCCATCCAGGAAGCAGAAAAATTTATTTCCTGCTAACCGCTCCAGGATTTGGTCAATAAATGGTAGCGGGAAGTGATCTTTCTTGGTTGCAGCATTGAGTTTCCTATAATCTACACACACTCTCCAAGATGTAGGAGTGCGTGTAGGGATGGATTCGCCCCTGTCATTGACACGGATGGTGAGTCCTGCCTTTTTGGGCACAACGTGAATCGGACTCACCCAGGGGCTATCGCTGATCGGGTAGATTATACCCGCATCCAGCCACTTAATGATTTCATTCTTAACGACCTCCCGCATGTTAGGGTTGAGACGTCGCTGCATCTCGCGAGAAGGTCTAGCCTCCTCCTCCGTATATATACGATGAGTGCAGTAGGAGGGGCTAATACCAGATAAGTCTGATAAAGACCATCCAATAGCTGCCTTGTGTTCTAGGAGGACCTTAGTTAGTTTGCACTCCTGCTCCATGGTTAATTTTGAACTGATGATTACAGGGAGTGGATGGGGAAGGATCTGGCATTTCTTGGGACGAGAGTGTCCCAGACGGGTAGGAGAACAAGTTAGGAGGAAGAACTGGCCTTCAGATTGGCCAAGAAGAGGGGCTTTTTGGATAGATGGATCCAAAAATGAATAGCCCCAGTGAGAAGTATATGGGCTCAAGGTCCCAGTGTGGATTTGTAAATCCGCCTGATTTGGCGGGGAAGAAAGGGCAATTCGGTCTTCATGAGTGTGGACCGACAGTGAGTAGCTCGGATATGACTCAGACCACGAGGTATGGGAAGTGGAGAAAACCTCGTTAGAAGTCTGGCCAGGAGAAGGTACTGGACAAGGGAGGGATTGGGGAACGTCACAGTATGCGTTGGTCAGGCAGTTATCAGTGTTTATAGGTAATCCGCAGCAGTCCGAATAGGTCCCAATTAGTCCGATACACGCGCTGACGGCCATGTCCTCGTCAGACGTGTCATCCTCAATGCAATCACAATCAAAGTTCTTGGCTGCCTTGAATATGTTAAGCTTGAGCTTCTCAGATCCAACGGCAATCTCAATACAGCCCGACTCGCAGTCGATGTGGGCGCGGGCTGTGGCCAAGAAAGGTCGACCGAGGATGATCGGACAATCAGAAAGTGAACTAGGAACTTCCATATCTAAAACAAGAAAGTCAACAGGAAAACAGAGACTGTTGACCCTAACCACCACGTCTTCCACCACACCCTTCGGGATTTTGACAGAACGATCTGCCAACTGTAACGTGACAGGGGTGGGTTTCAGATTTCCCAAGGAAAATTTTTTGAGCATGATGGTCGGTATGAGATTGATGGAAGATCCTAGATCAAGCAAGGCACGGTTAAAACTGCAGCCTTGGATGCTATAGGAAATCAGTGGTGTGCCCGGATCTTTCTGCTTCGGTGGTAAGTTTGACAGTATGGCACAACTCGCATGAGGCGAGAGAACCACCGGATTCTTAGTCTTCTTTGACTGTCGCCTGGGTGTTGTGTAGTCTTTGAAAAATTGAGCGACAGTAGGTATGTGGTCGATTGCCTCGAGCAGGGGTACCTTGATTTCTACATCCCTGAACAAATTACATAGGTTGTCAAAGGCCTGCGTATTTTTCTTTTTGCCTTTTGGCTCCCTTAGTAGAGCCTCAGGGAATGGGACTGATTCTGGCACAAGTTTTGGTGCATCATCCTCTCGCGAATGCGGTATGCATCCCGAATGAGAGGGCGAAGAAGAAGATGGGCCAGGATCAGGTCGAGGCGGATCGACGGTCTGCTTACCGCTCCTCGTAGTGATAGCATTGGACGATGCGGGTCCAGTGGGATCATACGGTGGAGGAGGGTTTGCAATGGGGATATAAGAGTGTGGTGCTGCAGCAGGATTAGCCTGAAATCCCGGTGGAATGCTCGGAGCTTGCAGAACTTGATTAACCTGTCCTTGAGAAGGTCGTACCTGTGGTTGAGAACCACGGGGCACGAAATTTCGCGGGTTTGGAATAGGTTGGGCGGGAAGAGTGCCCTGAGATCGAGTCGCCATGCGTAGTTGACTGATCTCGGCGTTCTGCTGCGCCAATTGGTGCTGAAGAGAGGTCATGTTCTCTTCATGGCGCTTTGACATTTCCGTCATCATTCGCATCAATTTGTCAAGAGGGCTTGATGCGTGTTCAGTTTGTGGTACGCAAGGGCCTGATGGCGGATTTGCCATAGGATTAAACTGGACCCTTGGGATGACGGGTGCGGACGGTCGCATTGGTCCACCCGCGGGGTTTTGGCGCTGCGGGTTGTTGGACCATGCGAAGTTCGGATGATTACGCCACCCTGGGTTATAAGTGGCAGAGAACGGGTTGTTCCCCAGGGCGCAAGCATCTTCTATGCCAGAAGACGCGTCCGCATGTAGATATGCGTCTGAGCACACGGAGGCTTGGTCCTCCGTGTCGAAATACTGGCTCGCAGAAGCCAGTTCCACATGACTTACCGAGTCACTTGGCGCGACACTCGGTAAGGAAGGTCTAACGGGTTTTCTCGGGATAAGCCTGGTATTAGAAGAACTTGGATTGTGATGAAGTGGTGAAGAGGTGGTGTTTGCCATAGATCGGGCGGGGTTGGCCAGAAGCTCATCCAGCTTCTTGTGCACGACGGAGACTTCATCCAGTTTTTGTGCAATAAGGCTTAGATCAGTGGATGAATGGGAGGGTCCCGTGTCAACTTCGTGGACATTTCGGGGCTGGCTGGTACGATTAAAGGCGACAGTGGAAGCATTGTTCATCGAGTTTTCACTCATATTTTCAAACAGCTCGAATGCTCCATTCTCGTCTTTATTCATAAAGTTCCCTCCGCAGGAAGCGTCTGCAATCTGCTTCAAAGTCTCATTTAGCCCATAGTAGAAAATCTGGGCTATATGCCACTTAGGCAGACCGTGGTGCGGACACTTCCTGAGGAGGTCGTTATACCTCTCCCATGCCTCATGAAATTGTTCGCAGTTTTGTTGCGTAAATGAAGTGATAGCACGGCGAAGCGCATTGGTCCGCCCGATTGGGAAGAACTTCTTGAGAAACGCTGTTCGCATCTCTTCCCAAGAGTGGATGGTTCTCCCAAGGGTGCGTAACCATTGCGACGCTTTATCGCGTAATGAAAACGGGAACATCTTCATGAGGACTATAGATAACCCAACATTTCTTGGTTTAACGGTTTCAGCAAGTCGGGTTAGGTCTTCCAAGTGGAGAAATGGGTCTTCACTTGCAAGACCATGAAAGTGAAAATTGATTAGGCCAATTATGTTTGGTTTTAATTCAAAGTTGTCCCCGCCCATGGGGACCCGAATTTGTCCTATGGTCTCTGTAGCAGCGGGATTCTGATAAGAGCTAAGAGACCTAGGCTCCTCCCGTTCGGGAGGGTTCTGCATTTCCTCCAATGTTTCCTAAATGGCTTCGATTTGCTCATTATACATTTCCATTTGGGCTTGGAGGCGGGTTATGGGATCTAAGGCTCCACCACCTGGTGGGTTCTGAGGGCGGTTTCCTCCCTCGGGATTTGGGGGTGGGCGTGCAGCCATGTTTGTGGAGGAGGAGGACGATTCGACTTGTTTTCTAGATTTATCAGTCAATTCAAATAGTTCAGGGTTTTGTGACCTCCTCCCAAACATGCACTACCGCAGGAAGAATTGGGGAGATGAGAAGGGAAAATGGATGAGAGAAATGACGCCGCAAAGGTACACTTGATTACAAATCAATACAGTCAAGTTCCTAACCTCTACAGTGTGCCCTTAGACCTAAAGATCTAAGTTACCTACTATCACGAACTACGGAACCGAATGCGAGCACCGCGGAACCACCGGGCCAGATTGAAAGGCCGTTTGCCCCAGTCTTAGACACCCGATAGCACGCGGGAACTCTCACCAGCACGTAGCCGCTACACGTAGGTAGTTAGACCTCCAATCCTAAAAAAGGGTCAAGTTACTACCAATTTTAATTAGAGGCTTAGGGTCAAGTGCTTTTGGAATGTGAAGGGCGTTGTTTACGGGTAATGCCCAAGTGATTGATTTTAAGAGTGTGTAAGAACAAGCATGCAACGGGGAAATCTCCCCGAATTGAAGTTTTAATTGGTGAATGGTTTTTAGAGTTCAACCTTAAGTAGTATGAATTTTAGGATTTTGCTGAATTACCAATTCAACCAATCTCCGGGTTTTGCAAGAATACAGGTTTTCTTTCTAAAGCCCAAGAAACCCTTCTTCAATTATCAGTTAGTTAATGCATGCTAAAATGCAATGGGCTACCCTAAATGGAGATTTCTATGTGTGGATGCGTGAATCAATTTTATACCAATGTGAAAGGGAGCCAAAGCACTTCAATTCAAGTGCTCCCAATCACCAGAAAGATATCCACACACAAGGCTTCAACCAACAGATAAAGAAACTAAAATTGTTGGGGTTGAAGTATTCAGGATCGAATCACAGGCAAGTTTGAAAAGTCGTGGTGGGGTTGGAATCAACTCAATTCCAAATCTCCCCACCAAAAATGTGATCCTGAATTAAAGATAAGTGAGGCAAAAGAGGGATACGAGCAATCTTTTTCTTTGCCTAAAAGAATACTTCCCACGGCGAAAAATCTAAGAATCAAGATTCTCAGATTTTCGCTATGCGAAGTAAGGCGGGAAATCCCGGAGCAGTGGGAGTGAAGACAATCAATCAAGTGAATTTTAATCCACTTGCCCTCAAGAAATCCCAAGAAGTTTTTCTAGTTTTTAGTTTTAATTTTTTTTTTTTTTTTTTTTATTGTGGTGGCAAGTTAACCCTAATTTGATGAGAAAAGAAAACCTACTTGTTCGGCAACGTGTGCGAAGCTCCAATGCGATGCCGGCGTCTTCACGCTCTCGTTCCCGCCTTGGATCTGCTCACGTCCTCGACTTCGTCAGCCTTCTTCTCCTTCCACCAGGTTCACCTGCACACCAAAAACAACAATACCCGTGAAGAGAGAAGAGACAAATTTAAAGGAATTGGATAGAAACTTACTCGAAAGTGCACTTCCCCGGCAACGGCGCCAGAAAAGTTATGATGGGTCGGCCCAAATAGGTTGTTAATATGATATTTTTATCGTTGAAATGTGTATAGTGGTTAACCTAATTCAGACCTAACCATCTCTTTACAAAATTTTTAACCTGGCCTAATTGATTTTATCTTGTCACTTTTAGGCCCAGGGTCGAACTCAGGGAAGTGGGGTTCAAGTCGAATTTCTATGTTTTCCTTAAAACGCGTCTCTTCCGTTCGTTTATTGTGTTTTTGGTATTTTTCTTATTTAGGTTTTTTTTCTGGTAATCCTTGTTCTTGAGGCACACCCTCAAAATTGTGTCCTTGGCTTTTAGCCAAAACAGAGTTTCAAAACACGCCTTGCTACTTGCAAGACGGGGTACCTGCAAATCAAAGATTATCTTTTCACTTTTATACCTTTTTTTATCTTTTTACTAAGAAGGAAGCTAACAGATAGAAAGTAAATATAGTAGCTATAGATATATATTTATATGTAGTATATATATAAAGGGGTGGGGGTGGAGGTGACGATGGAGTGTAGCACTATGTCGAGTCAGTCGACGTCTAGAGAGACGCAACCAACACGACTAGGTGCCGCGTGGAGTGTGGATGGAGGATGGATGTGTCCACGCTTTCTGTACACGCTGTATCGCGGGAATATCAGCAACTGGTGCAGATATTCCCGCGATACAGCGTATAATAAATAACATGAAAATATATGTACATATGTATGTATATAAGTAAATATATCTATATATATATATAAATGTATAGTTATATATGTATAGATATATATATATATAGATATATATGTGTATATATATGTATATAAGTATATATATATATGTATATAGATATGTATATATATATATGTATATAAGTATATATGTCTATATATATATAAGTTTATGTATAAGTATATAGATGTATATATAAGTAGATATATATATATATATATATTATATATGTATATATATTATATATATGTGTATGTATACATAACTATATAGATATACTATGTATATATATATATGTATGTATGTATGTATGTATATATATATTTATATATATATTACTATAAGTGTGTGAGTGTGTGTGTATGTGTTGGTATAGGTGTGTGTGCGTCGGTGAATGTGTGTGTGTTGCTGTGAGTAAAAAAAAAAAAGAGAGAGAGCGGGCGGCAGAGAGGGCGGACACGCGCGGGAGAGATCAGCAGAGAGAGAGTGGGCGAGAGAGCTGGTGATGGCGTGAGTTAAGACGTCTGCAGATGGCTGCCGACGTCTGATGGTCGCGGATGCAGGCGCGTCTTCGTGTGGAGAAGGTGAGGCGTCTGCAGGCCGGGTGCGAGGAAGGAGAGCGGGCGATGGTGTGCTCGGAGAGGGCGGCGGGGAGTCTGCAGTCGGTCGCGGAGGGTTGCAGAGGTTGGCAGGGGGCGGCGAGAGGGCCTGGCCGGCCGCTGCAGTGCGCGCAGCGGCCGGTCGCGGGTGCAATGGCAGAGGCGACAGAGCAGAGGACGGAGCGGAGAAGTGCCCTGCAGGCGCGCGCGGAGGGCTGAGCGCCTGCGGGGAAGGTCGCGGAGGAGGCGGGGGGTGCTGCTGCTGTTGCTGTCGCCGCAGTTTAGCTGCTGCTGCTGCTGCTTCAAGCTTCGGAGCTTGAAGCGGCAGCAATGGCGTGGAGACGAAAACGAAGAGAAAAGAAAACACCACGCCCACCGGCTCGTTGAAGAGCTGGGCGGTGGTGCTCCCACTGTGGTGGTGTGCACCACAGTGGGTTCTCCTGCTCGCCGAGTGCCTCCTCGAAGGAGGGCCGACGTATGGAGGGGAGGACGGGCGAGGAAGGTGGTGGACTGCAGGGTGGCGTTTTTTCAGCAGCTCCGTGTCTCCTCGAGGAAGAAGCTGCAGCTTCTTATAGAGGAGGAGAGCATGGCGTGGAGCATGCGGGGAATGGGGGAGAATGGCAGCTGCAGGGAGAGGTGCGGGAAGGACAGCAGGGAGAGGCGTTGGTAGGGAGAAGCCGCATGGCGTTGCATGCAGCTGCGGGAGGAGTTGCAGCTGCGGGAAGAAGAAAAAGATGAAAGTAAAAAATAGAGAAGGGACTTTTGCAAAGAAACACTTGAGAAAAAATGTAAATATGCAAGCCATTTATTCCATTCTCTTCTCCTCTCAATTAAATGCATGCATGCAAGCGTTTTTACAAATGCAACTACAGGATTATAATATACATAGTTAATGCTAGAAAATAGCACAAGAAGGCGTTATTATAGGTGTGTTTTGAGGTGCAAACACTACCCAATTTCCGTAAAAATTGCCAAACAACGAGTTAGTGAGAATAGTGTGTAGGTTCTTAGACATAAAATTTTCTCAAATCAGAGGGTGGGTTGATAAGTCATGTACTTATCACCCCCTTTTATTTAACCAATTTGAAGTAAAATCAGAATGGTGAGGACTCGATAAGCAAATCCACATTTTAGTGGACACCCGGGCTAATAAAGCCTAAAGACCTAAAGGATCTTAGTGTTCAGATCTTACTGTATTATTTCCTAAGATTGAAAAGTCCTAAAGCCTAAGTATTCTTTCCTAATTCAATTTTTTTTTCAAAAATAAAGAGAAAATAAAAAGAATCAATGGCGCTAACAAGATGATTCAGAAATGAATATCCACCCCCCATGCCTATCTAATGCAATGTCCTCATTATATTAAAAAGACATGAAACAGAGTGGAGTAGTGGTCGCATCGTGTTTCGCGCGTTTGAAATCGGGGTTACAAGTAACCTGTCGTCGTAGTTGCAAAACACGTCGATCAAATAAAATTTATACCGAAACTCCAAAGGAGTCCCGGGTCGAACACAGGGAGGCAACGTTTACTTTACTTGAAAACCATGCTTCATTTTGTTTCTTTTTTGTATTTTGGGGTTTTGTTATTTTTTTGTATTTTTGAAATAAAAGACAAGTAAATGATTCACAAGATAGAGATGTGGAACGAAAATGGTATATATATATCAATCCAATGTCTATTACAATCTACTATGAAAGCATAAAAAGAGAGGGAGGTGAGAGGAAATCTCCCGAATCGGTTGTTCGGCAAGACGACGGAGCTTGGCGGAAGCTCGGATGAAGGAGGTGAGGAGCGGGACGACGGATGTGAGATGCTGGAGGATGTCGTGTTGAGGAAAGCTTCGGCGTGGCTCCGGAATGGAGGTGAGAAGATGGAGGTGATTTGCTACCGGAATGGAGGTGGGAGGACAGCTCCAAGGTGACCTATGAAGGGAGATGGGAAGTTGGAGGAGTATTTGGTGGGGTAGAGGTTCATTACACTAATAGGCACCTTGGGAGCTTGAGAACAAGCTCTAATGGAGCGTTGGTAGGCTTGCTAGAGCTTGGGAGTAGGTGGGAGTAGAGTAGGTAGAAATGGCTTGGAAGGGAGGGGGTGAAGGTCCTTTTATAGTGGTGGAGAAGAGGCTAAAAATGGATAAAGGACCTTTAGCGACCTCCAGACCATCGCTGGAAACGTTGTTGTAGACATCTCACCTCCACCCATGCCCATAGCTGGCTCTACTGGCTTGCAATAAAATAGCGACGGCTGTAAGCGTCGTTGTAGGTTAGCCCAGCTGTTGCTGAAAGCTGGCACCAACTGCCCTTACACCCGCGCCACCTGCCCCGCTCATCACGCGCGTTGACCGCGCTCGCCCAGCTGTGTGCGCATGCGCTATGCTCTGGCGTGCGCACGCTGCCGCTGCCACTGCCGCTTCGCTCCAAGCGCCCACCCGATTGCGAATTGGAGGGGCTGCGGGGAATCGAACCTATGCCCCTCCTTTGCAAACCCGCACCTCCACCGTTGCCGCAATCCTCCACTTGCGTCGCGTGGAGTGTTTTGGTGCATCCGCCTCCCAGCCGTTGGATCTTGATCCAACGGCTGGGATTGGAGGGCGCGGATGAAGGAGTTGGCGATGCTGCTAGCCGGTGTTGGGCGGCCTGGATGGTGCCATGTGGCACCATCTAGGCAGTCCATCTTCTTCTTCTTGTAGAGGGTGCTACGATGCTCAGATCAAGATGATTCTCGCGATGCCAAACTACGATCGTCGCTCCGAATCCATCCGTACAGTTGGATTTTCCACCCGAAACCTGTATGAATGTCGCATTGCCCCTTAGCCATATAAAATGAAGGAATTAATATATAAAATATACAACTATCCTAAATGCCATGCAATGGATGTTATGCAATATTTATAACATGATATGCAATGCTAAGCCTAGGAACTATAAAAAATAAGCAATTTATCTTGAATTTATGTGTGTTCATCATACCGCCATGCTTACTTTTTGTTAGTCCCTAGCAAAATTAACCTAAATGCTATGTATAAAAGTAGAATCAGGATTCGAGTAATTAGGCAAGATTCATTGATTGCTTTAGAAAATCTCTTCCCCAAGACCTAATTACAGAAACTCAACAGTGCCTGGGTGCCTACCAGAATACAGACCATTCGAGCCCTTGCCTTATTTGAGAAGATAATTTTTTTTTTCATTTCTAATTTTTTTTTGTACTTTTGGAGTTTGAGAGTTACGGGATAACTTTTTATGGCTACTCGACTTGCCCAAGACTCGAAAAGGACTTTAAGTGCTAAGCATCTTTGTGAAAAAGTGATAGACTCACAAAACGGTCGTTAAGACGGGCTTCGGGTTTCTACGACCCTAGGTGACCTTGCCTAAAGGTTTATCTTTACGATCGGTAGCTTTCTCCCTACTTCTTTTATTTATGGGGTCAACACAAGGGTGAATCCAGTGTATATCTCCCCGATTTATTCTACTTACCTGCTTCTTCCCTAAGTGTTTTGGGAATTATTGTGCAATTTTTTTTTTGTGAGTTGTGTTCTGGACAACCAACCGATGAGCTGTTACCACCAACAACTTGCCGGCCATACTTGTGCGGTGAAGTGTGATTTTATTTTATTTTTTTTTTCTCCTTTTTTTTCTCTTTTTTTTTTGAGTGATTTTTTTTTTAATGTAGGTGGCTTCCCTGATCTAAGATTTACCTAAAGGCAGTACAACGAAAATGATCTTGTGGCTGGGTTTTGGACAACCGGCCGATGAGCTGTTACCACCGACAACTTGCCAGCCATACCACCCAAGTCGGTCCATTAGCTACCCAATTTCCTTAAAAATTGTCGAAAAGTGAGTTAGTGCAAAATAATGTGTGTAGATGCTTAGGCTTAAAGTCCCCCCAAAATAGAGGGCGGGTTGATAAGTCGCATACTTATCATCCCAAATTATTTATCAAATTAAAATAAATTTTAATTGGCGAGGACTCGAGACTAAATCCACATTCGAGTAGGCACCCAGGCTAATTAAGCCCGAAGACCTGAAGAGTCTAAGTGTTTAGGTCTCAAAGAATCAATTCCTAAAGTTTACAACTCCTAATGCCTAAGTTCTTGTCTCCTAATTCTATTTTGTTTTTTCAAATTTTCATTTCATTTTTTTATTATTATTTTTATTTTTTATTAATTTTTTCTTCTTTTTTTTAAACAAGAATCGAATAATAGGAAATCACTGTTACAGCTGACATAATGGTTATAAACTATGTCCACCCCCCTATGCTTAGCAAATGCAATGTCCTCATTGTAAAAAAAATGAAAGCATGCAAGAGAGTAGAAGTGGAAGAATAGCACCTGGTTTCCGTGAGACTCAGGTCAGCTTGGAACAGTCTTTACATGTGCTGAGTTTAGTGCCTTCAACTGGGCGATGATCAGTCTGCGATGGTTATGGCAAGGTAAGAGCAACCTTGTCTGAGACGGGTTCAAGGAGCACATGGTTAATAAAGGGTTTGAGATGCTGCCCATTGACCTTGAAAATATTACCCGTCTTTGGGTCAGAGATTTCAACAGCCCCATTAGGGAAAATTCGCTCAATATCGAACGGGCCGCCCCACTTAGACCTGAGTTTACCAGGGAAAAGCTTCAATCGAGAATTGAAAAGCCAGACCTTCTGGTTCGGCTTAAAGCTCTTACGTGAAATCATCTGGTCATGGAGAGCTTTGGTCCTTGCCTTATAGATTCTGGCGTTTTCATAAGCATCATTTCGAAGCTCCAACTCAGATAGTTGGAGTTTCTTGGTTTTCCCGGCCAACTCAAGGTCCACATTACATTTCTTGATGGCCCAAAATGCCCGGTGTTCAAGTTCTA
Organism: Thalassia testudinum; assembly: GCA_037157565.1. NCBI lineage: Eukaryota > Viridiplantae > Streptophyta > Magnoliopsida > Alismatales > Hydrocharitaceae > Thalassia > Thalassia testudinum. The sequence goes on from JAZHRO010000080.1 coordinate 7,037,625, forward strand.
CGGGCAAGTGACATGCCTTCCCAAACACTAGATGGAACGGAGACATACGGATAGGCATTTTGTATGCCGTACGGTAAGCCCAAAGAGCATCATCTAGCTTTTGGGTCCAATCCTTCCTATCAGGCCTAACGGTTTTCTGCAAAATGTTCTTGATCTCCCGATTGGAGACCTCGGCCTGTCCGTTCGTCTGAGGGTGGTAAGGTGTGGAAATCCGATGGCTCACCCCGTATTTCCCCAGTAAATTCTGAAATTGGGCATGAGTGAAATGTGTGCCACCATCACTGATAATTTCCCTAGGAACCCCGAACCGACTGAAGATATTTCTCTACACAAAATCGATGACCACCTTGTGGTCATTGGTCCGGGTGGGAATTGCCTCAATCCACTTGGACACATAATCAACAGTGACCAAATATACTGGTGTCCAAATGAAGGAGGGAAGGGTCCCATAAAGTCGATGCCCCAAATGTCAAAAATTTCGACGGAAAGAATTGGGTTCAGGGGCATCATATCTCTCTTAGCCATGTTCCCGAGTGTCTGGCATTGGGTGCATGACCTAGAGAATTCCTGGGCATCCTTAAATAATGAAGGCTAATGTAAACACATTTACACTACTTAAGATGTCTATTTATGCATGTTCTTAAGCATAGGATTGCATTTCATGATATAAATATTGCATAACATGCATCATCTTGCATTTAGAGTAGTTTGAATAAAATGGAGGTTAATTGTCTCCTTTTATGTGCTTGGACAGGGAAAACATTTTATCAGGGCCTTGGATCAAAGATCCAACCGTATGGATGTGATTAGGGCGACGATTGGAGTTCAACGACTCCAAGATCACCCTAATCAGGCATTTGTAGCATCAGATAGTGATCGGGGAACCCTAGAAGATCAAGGGCCAGGATGGTGTAAATCTGCACTTCAAATGACAAATCTGACTGCACGGATGAATTCGGATCGACGATTGCAGCCCAACGATGCAAAAATTGAGTCAATCCGACATTCGTGGCACCATCTACAACATCCAGAAGATGGACGGCCAAGATGGCGCCACGTGGCACCATCTTGGCCGCATACATTCTCTGAAGACCCCGCACTCGCTCCCTCTCCGCCGTTGGATCTTGATCCAACGGCTGTAGACGCGGCTCGTTGAAATCATCTGTGCGACCTTTTGGGTGAGGCAGCGCAGCGGTCCAGCGCCTTATCGCAAGGCACTGGCACGCGTTCGAGCCTCGCCAAGTGACTTCTGAATCGAGCGGGCACGCTATTATCAATCGTCAGATTGCAATCCAACGGCCGTGTGCGCCTGATAGCATTCACGTGCTATTGCATGCGCGGCGTCACGAGGCATCCCACACACCGGGCGGGCGCGTAGCGAGCGGGTCAGGCGCGTCTTAAGTCTTCTGATCTCGCGATTGGACGGCTGAGATCTGATGAACGTGGGCAGATGCGTTGAGCGCGGCCAGCTGAGGAGGCGCGTGTGGGCACGGGTGCTACGCCCACGTTGGGGGCTTTAGTGATGGTTTTATCCGTCACTAAAGACCCCTAATTTATTATTTTAAAGATGTAATGACCATTTTGCCCCCACTCCTTGCAACTATAAACGGAGACCCCCTCCATACAAAATTCTCATCCCTTCCTTCTCCTCTCTACCTCTCCAAAGCTCAAGAGAAGCTTGTCCCACACCTGGGATGCTCCTCGCGAGATAAAGTCTAAATTTTCATCCCCCTTCAGAAGTGGATCCCACGACGACGACGATGTGCTGCTCCGTTCCCGCTCTTCTGCTTCGTCCTCCCTCGTCCTGCTCCGTTTTCCTTCGTCCAGGCATCGTCTCGTCCGGCTCGTCCTCCAAGCAATCGTCGAGGAGGATAACTTCTCTCTCCCATTCTTCTTTACAGCTTTTCTAGTGTAGAATTTTCCTGCTTTATAGTGTAATTGATTTCCTGCTTTCTAGTGTAACTTTTATTTAGTATGATTGTATAAACAGTTGAAATATTGAATGCATGTTCTTTCTCTCTCTCTCTCTTTTAGTCTGATAATTCTATTGTAATTATATCGCCTCACTTTTCAAAAATTCTAAAAAAAATATAATTGCGAATATAGATCAACGTAGCCTCCCTGTGTTCGACCCGGAATTCTTTTTGGAATAAATTTTATTTGTTGAACATGAATTCTTCGCTTTCAAGCTACAACGACAGGTTTTCCAAAACCAAATACGTTAGCGTAGTAATTCGAGCGTTCAACAACGGCCAATAGAATCCGGATTGGAAAATTTTTGTGGCCGTCTTTTTCCCGGAAAAGTGTCCACCACAAGCGGATGTGTGACAGAACTCAAGTATGCTATGGAACTCGACTTCCGGGATGCATCGGTGAATAATCTGATTAGCGCCATTGCGGTACAACTCAGGATCATCCCAAAAATAATATTTGGCCTCAGATACAAGTCTATCTCATTATTGTTTGGTCCAATCCTGGGGGATTTGACCAATGGCCAAATAATTGACAATATCCGCAAACCAGGGGGTTCGGATTCCTGAGATTGTGAGGATAGTTTCATCCAAAAAAGTATCAGAGATCGGAACATCCGGTTGAGGGGAATCAATTAGGATTCTCGAAAGGTGATCCGCCACTACATTTTGTGCCCCGACTTTATCCCTGATTTCAAGATCGAACTCTTGAAGCAGCAGAATCCAGCGAATAAGCTGGGATTTGGCATCCTTTTTGGCCAAGAGATGTTTTAAGGCTGAGTGGTCGGTATAGATGATGATGCGAGAACCTAACAAATAAGCCCTGAATTTTTCTAGAGCGAAAACTACAGCTAGCAATTCTTTTTCAGTAACGGTGTAATTCCTCTGGGCCTCGTCTAGAGTTTTGCTAGCGTAGTAAATCACAGAGGGATTTTTCTCAATCTTTTGACCCAAGACAGCACCGACGGCATAATCAGATGCGTTAGCCATAATCTCAAATGGGGTTGTCCAGACCGGTGGTTGCAATACCGGGGCACAGGTGACGGCTGTTTTTAATAAATCAAATGCCTTACGACATGATTCATTAAACTCGAACGGTGCGTCTTTGGCCACAAGGTTACTCAAGGGCCGAGCAACCTTCGAGAAGTCCTTCATGAATCTTCTATAAAAACCCACATGCCCAAGAAAAGAGCGAATCTTTTTTACGGATGTGGGTGGAGGAAGTCTAGAGATAGCATCCACCTTAGCTCTATCAACTTTAATTCCCCGATTAGAAACCACATGACCTAGGACGATGCCCTCCTGAGTCATAAAGTGGCTCTTTTCCCAGCTAAGGACCAGCCGTGTTTTGATGCATCTTTGAAGGATCAATTCAAGGTTAGCCAGGAAAGACTCAAAAGAATCTCCGAAAATGGAGAAATCATCCATGAACACCTCAAGACAATCTCCCACCATGTCAGAAAATATGGCCATCATGCACCTTTGAAAAATCGCAGGTGCATTGCAAAGCTCGAACGGCATTCTACGGAATGCAAATGTTCCGTAGGGACATGTGAAAGTTGTCTTTTCCTAGTCTTCGGGATGGATAGGGACTTAGTTATATCCCGAATAACCGTCCAGGAAGCAAAAATATTTTTGCCCAGCTAACCTTTCGAGGATTTGATTGGCAAGGGGAAGTGATCCTTTTTAGTGGCAATGTTCAGCTTCCTATAGTCAATACAGACTCTCCAAGCAGAAGCTGAACGAGTGGTGAAGGTTTCCCCTTTCTCATTAGTCGTAACGGTTATTCCCGCCTTCTTGGGTACAATCTGAACGGGGCTAACCCATGGACTATCTGAGATTGGGTAAATAATCCTAGCGTCGAGCCACTTAATTATCTCCTTCTTGACCACTTCTCGCATATTCGGGTTTAGTCTCCTTTGCATTTCGCGAGAAGGGTGGGATCCATCTTCCATGAAAATACGATGATTACAATAAGATGGTTCGATCCCCCTAAGGTTGTGGATGGTCCAACCAATTGCCTCCTTGTTGTTCTTAAGGACCTTAATTAACCTTAATTCTTGCTCCTTAGTCAAATCAGCACTAATAATCACAGGAAGCGTGTTTTCAGGTCTTTAGAACTCATATTTCAAATTTTTGGGCAATGGTTTTAATTCCAGCTGGGGTGGGTTTAGGATTGAAGGAAGGGAGGATGCTGATGAAGATTCATCAGGACGATCTAGTGGAAGAGGCTGGGAATCAACAAAATCAACAGCCTCTTTAGGATGTGGCAGGTCTACCACGGAGGAGGGTTGTGGGTTGGGTTTGCTAAAGCTAATGGAGTCCTCGAGTGCATTGATTGTCATACATGTCTTAAGATCCTGATCCTCGAGTTCCTCAATGAGTCCACAATCCTCAAATCCTCTTATCGCCTTAAAAATATCCAGAGTTAATTTCTTATTCCCAAAGGCAATCTCCATACTACCGCTTTCATAGTTTATGTTGGCCTTGGCGGTAGCTAGGAACGGATGCCCCAGAATGATGGGCGTGTTCCTCAAATCATTAGGTACATCCATGTCGAGGACGAGGAAATCTACAGGAAAATAGAAATCCTTGACCTTGACAATTACATCCTCAATAATGCCTCTCGGTGTGGTGACCGATCGGTCCGCTAATTGTAGCGTTACTGAGGTTGGCCTGAGTTTACCTAACCCAAACTTATCATAAATAGAAGTGGGGATTAGGTTGATGGATGCACCTAGGTCCAATAGTGCCCTATCAAAAGTGTATTCCCCAATAATGCATGAGATCAAGGGGGCACCTGGATCTTTCTTCTTTTGAGGAAGGTGATGCAGGATTACAGAACTTGCCTGCTCAGAGAGAATCACCTTCCTTGGAGTGGGTTCTCTCGGCTTACGCTTTTGGGTACACAGTTCTTTCAAGAATTTAGCGTAAGCCAGGATGTGCTTAATAGCATCGAGGAGCGGAATATTGATCTCTACGCTCTTGAATAAATTCAAGAGCTCCTCGTTGCTGTCTAGGGTTTTCTTCTTCTTGGTTTTCAATAGGGCCTCAGGGAACGGAATATGGGTGGAATTTTCAATTTCCAGTCCTTGGGCCTTATTGTCTTCTTCAGCCTCCTCCTTCTCTTTCTCAAGCTCCCTAGGATTTTGACTTCTAGAAGGTAATTCTGGGTTCTAGGTCTGCTTCCCACTTCTTAAGGTGACAGAGTTTGCAGAGGCATAAGGGTTTGGGTCTTGAGGTGGATTAGTGAAGATTGGAGGGCCTTGGTTGGTCATGTAACCAGAAGAGGAAGAAGAGGGACCCTGCTTAACCACCTGAGCATGAGCGTGTGGGTCCCTTTGATTCCCGTACCCTTGGGCTCTATTTCCCTGATTTTGCACAATACGCGGGTTTGGTACGGGTTGAGATGGTAGGGATCCAGGTTGTCGGGTGTTTGCAATTAACCCGGATTGCAAGTTATCCAAGGATGTCTTCATTTGTTGCATAAGCTGAAGCATGGACCCTTGCATTTCCACCATCTGCCAGTTTAAATCAGCCTGCCCCGCAGATTTTTGGGCATTCCAAGATGCCTGATTAATCGGCCTCGGGGGCAACTGGGTGTATACTTGACCCTGACCCATGGGTTTTTGAGATGCATAGTTGCTGGGTCGAGATTGGGTCTGTTGTCCCTGATTTTTCCAAGAGAAGTTAGGGTGGTTCCTCCATCCCGAGTTGAAAGTGTTGGAATACGGGTTGGACCTAACATTCTCCTACATTGCATATGCATCCTCATAAAATGAGGATGAAGAGAAGGAAGGATCAGAGAAACTGGGATCAAAGGCCCCAGTTTGGAACCCATATGGTTCCGAGAAATCCTGGCTCACAGGTTGAGCCGACTCGAGTTGATTCATGAATTCCCGCCCTGTGGGAGCTCGTGAAGAATGGAATCCCGGATTCTGGGATTGAGTGGGTAAAGAAGTGTTTCCTAAATTCCCAGACATTCATTCTTCCATTTTCTTAGCAACCAAGTCCATTTTATCCAGTTTATTACAAATTAATTCCATGTCAAATGAATGAGAGTACTGGATCTCATTAGCACTTGACCTAGGTTGTTGGGACTAGTTGAAAGCATCCATGGAGGCATGATTAATTGAGTTCTCGATCATTTCCTCAAATAGGTCGTATGCGCTATTTGCATCCCTGTTGAGAAAATTGCCTCCGCAGGAGGCGTCCACATGATTACGGAGTTGCTCAACCAACCTGTGATAGAAAATCTGCACGAGCTATCATTTCGGCACCTCATGATGTGGACACTACCTCAAAAGTTCTTGGAATAGCTCCCAGGCACCATGAAACGGTTCCCCCAGCCGCTGGTGAAAGTGGTAATCGGCCGTCGCAAAGCATTGGTCCTTCCGATAGGGAAGAATTTCTTCAAGAAAGCCGACTTAAGAGCAGCCCAAGTTTCAATCAACCTTCCTATAGTCTGGTACTAATGTGCGGCCTTATCCCTGAGAGAGTGGGGGAAAAGCCTCATGATCATTTTCTCTTCGTTTACATTCCTTGCTCTGGTGGTCTGAACCAATGTGGTTAGATCTTGCAGGTGCTGGAATGGGTCCTCTGAGCCAAGCCCATGAAAATGCTTAATCAAACTTAAGACTTGGGGCTTGACTTCAATGTCTCCGGCGGGAATCATGACGCCGGGACATTCCCCATAGTTTGAAGGATCGTAAAAATCCTTCAAGGGTCGAGCGCCCTGACCATGCATGCGTTGGAACCATTGCTGCATCTGCTGCAATTCTTCCAACTGCCTCTGAATCAGCTCCTGCTGGTTCGGAGGTGGGGGAGGTAATTGTTGATCAGCCATAGGATCTACTTGGCTATAGCTAAACCTCTGCCTCCTTGAATGGTCTAAAGGTCCTTCCAATCTAGGGTTCAATGACCTCCTCCCAAGCATACACTAGAAGGAAGTCGGAAGGATGGGGGGAAAAAAGAAAAGAACCCTGCAGCACAAGAATACAAGCCTGTCCTTAGATGGGGTAGCCTAAGGTCTACTAACTCTCAAAACCCGTCCTAAGATCATGGACGATTTACTCTACTTATGTCCAGGCAATCCAACCAGTTAGGAGGTGATTGCACCACAAAAATACACCTGTAATAGTGCCTTCTTGTGCTATTTCCTAGCATTACCTATGCATATTAGGGTTCCATAATCGCATTTGTAAAAATACATGCATGCATGCATTTAATTGAGAGGAGAGGAGAATAAATAAGTGGCCTTGCAATTAACATTTTTCCTCAAGTGCATCTCTGCTAATTCACCATCTTTTTATTTTTTATTTCACTTAATTTTTAAAATCTTTCTCGCGGCTGCATGCATCTTCTTCTCCTCGCGCCATGCTTCCTTGCAGCTACCCTCTCCCTGCTAGCCGCAGCAGCCCACTCCTTGCCACCCCATGCGCAAGCCATGCATAGCCAGGGCATGGCTGTGCATGTCTTTCTTCTTCTATAAAAAGACCACGACTTCTCCTTCATCAGCAGCCTGGTCCAACAGAGAAAAAAAACCACAGCAGCTCCACTTCTCCTTCCAGGCCACCGTCCTCTCCTCCCTCTCCCTCCATACGCTGGCCCTCCTCGGAGACACCCGGTGGACAGGAGTCTTCACTGTGGTGAGCACCCACCACCGTGAAACCACCACCGCCCAGCTCTTCAAAGAGCCGGTGGGAGTGGTGTTCTTCTTCACTATTTTCACGTTTCCAACACCTTCAGCCATTGCCGCAAGCTTCAAGGTCTGAAGCTCGAAGCTCGGCGGTAGCAGCAGCACAGCAGTAGTAGCATCCCCAACCCCTTCCGCGCACGCCTGCAGGCGCCCTCGCCCTCCGCGCACTCCTGCAGGCCTCTTCGCCTCCCTCTTCTTCGCTCTGTCGCACTCTCTCTTTCGCCCGCAATCGGCCACTGCGCGTCACTGCAGCGGCTGGCCAAGCCCAACAGCAGCAGCAGCAAGGCGGCAGCAGGTCGCCCTAGCCTTTCCACGTGCGCCTGCAGGCGCGCTCACCTCCTGCTCATTCGCACTGCAGTCGCGCTCTCTCTTCCGCAACAGGCCACCGCGCTCCACTGTAGCGGCCGGCCACACTTCACCACACACTTGCTAGCACTCGCAAGCCTCCGCGTAAGCAGCAAGTCGCCCTCGCCCTCCACCGCACACGCCAGCAGCCTTCTTTGCGTGCTCTGTCGCAACCTTCCGCCCGCAAGCCACTAGTCGAAGCCACTCCACCGCGCGCGCCGAGCCGACCACACTCACAGCACTTGCAGCTCCCGGTCGCGCGGCTAGCCCGACCACTGTAGCCACTGTTCATGCCAGTCTGCGAGACACTGTGGCTACAGTGGCGTGACCGGTGAGCTTCTCACTTTACTGGTCACCCGACGCGCCGCTACCGCCGTTCGCCTGTGCGCGCGCCCGCCTGTGCGTCTCCGCCCGCGTCGCTTGCACCAGCCCACGTACGTCTGCGTGCGCCAGCCCTCTCCTAGTGCTTGCCTTCGCCCGCTCCCTTCTCTCGCGCCTGCCAGAGCCCACTCCAGCCCTCGCGTAGCACGGTGCGCTGCGTATCATCTCTCCGTGCCCATCGCCCTCCAGCGTGTGCTTCTCTACGTGCATGCACACCTGCTCACGAGCTTGAGCCTCCAGACGACGCCCGCTGGTCGCGGACGACTTAACCCTCCAGCAGGGCTCTCTCTTTCCCGCTCTCTCTCTCTCTCTCTCACTCTCTCTCACAACACTCACAGCACTCTCTTTACCGACGTTCACACACACATACACTCACACTTCCACACACACACACACACACCTATACACTATTATATACATATATATATACGTACACATATATATATTGATATATATATACAAATATTTATACACATATATATATATACTTATATTTATACATATAGTAGTACCTATATACTTATGTATTTGTATACATACATACATATATATATATCTATATACTTATATATATACATATATATATATATACATATAAACATATACTTATATACATATACATATACATACATACATATATATATATATATATACACACTTATATCTATATATATAGTAGTATTTATATAACTAAGTATTAGTATACATATACATATATATACATATATCTATATACTTATATATATATTTATACATATATCTATACATATATTAGTACTTATATAAATAGGTATTAGTCTATATACATACACACACAAATATATATATATATATATATATATATATATATATATATATATACACATACATACATCTATATACTTATATATACATACGTATATATAGACATATACTTATACATACATATATATATATACATACGTACATACATATATACATATATACATATATATACATATCTAGATACATATACCTATATACATATATTATTATATATATATATATACATCTATATAGTATTATATACATACATACATACATACATATATATATATATACATATATCTATCTATACATATAGCTACATACATATATACATATATATACCTATATATAACCATATATACATATAGATATATTTACATATATACATACATATATATATTTTCACATTACTTACCAAAAGCGATATCGCGGGAATATCTGCATCAGTTGCTGCTATTCCCCGATACACACGTACAAAAAGTGTGGTCGCACACATCTTTCGCCATCCACCTTACACTCCACGCGACACTTCATCCTATTGGTTGCGTCTTTCTAGACGACGACCGACTCGACACCGTACTACACTCCATCTCCGCCTCCACCCCCACCCCTTTATACATATATAATATATACCTATATATATATACTATATTTACTTTATTTTGTTTCGCTTTCCTGATAGTAAAAAAAGATAAAAAAAATATATAAAAGATAAAAGATAATCTTCGACTTGCAGGTACTCCATCTTGAGAATAGCAAGACCCATTTTGGAACCTGTTTTGGCTCAAAGCCAAGAACCCAATTTTAAGGGTGTTCCTCAAGGACAAAGATTACCAGAAAAAAATCTAAATAGAAAAACACCAAATACACAATAAACGAATGGAAGAGATTCGTTGTAGGAAAGGCATAGAAACTTAACTTGTAACCCCACTTCCCTGAGTTCGACCTTGGGCCTAAAAGTGACCAAGATAAAATCAAGTAAGCCAGGTTAAAAATTTTGTAAAGAGATGGTTAGGTCTGATTTAGGTTAACCACTATACACATTTCAACGATAAAATCATCATATTAACAACCTATTCAGGTTCGACACCACACCTTTTCTGGCGTCGTTGCCCTTATCGACTGCGAGTCGGGCTGTATCGAGATTGCCGTTGGATCTAAAAAGATCAAGCTTAACATCTTCAAGGCAGCCAAGACTTTGATTGCGATTGCATCGAGGATGACACGTCTGACAAGGACATGACCGTCAGTGCATGTATCGGACTAATTGGGACCTATTCTGACTGCTGCGGATTACCTGACGACTGCCTGATCTACACAAATTGTGACGTTCCCCCATCCCTCCCTTGTCCCGTACTTTCTCTTGACGAGACTTCTGACGAGGTTTTCTTCGCTTCCCATACCTCGTGGTCTGAGTCATATCCGGGCTACTCACCACCGGTCCACACTCTTGAAGTCCGGATTGCCCTTTCTTTCTCGCCAAATCAGGTGGATTTGCAACTCTACACTGGGACCTTGAGGCCACATCTTACTCACTGGGGCTGTTCCTTTTTGGATCCATCTATCCAAGAAGCCCCTCTTCTTGGCCAATCTGAGGGCCAACTTCTTCTTCTCGACTTTTCTCCAATCTACCTGGGACACTCTCGTCCCATGAAATGCCAGACCCTTCACCACCCACCCTACCACCCTGCTGTATACCCTGCACCTCAACTCTCATTATCCGATCTTTCATCCTTTCTCTACCTTTCCCTGCATGCATATGAGGACATAGCATTGTTTGGCATGGGGGAATGGATAGGCATCCATAGGATCTAGGTATTTTATGGTATCATGCAGTTCCCACCTCTTTATAAATATGCAAGAAAAAGAAAGAAAAAAAAAACATATATATAATAATAATAATAATAATAATAATAATAAATGGTGTTTAGTAATGATCTAAAGGCTGAAACAAAAATACAATAAGTTTTTATGGATATTCAACCTCTGTTTTGAAGACTTTCTAGGCCACAGAAACTTGATTCGCTCAGGCTCGGCTTAATTCACTTGAGCATTGACCAGATAGATCGGAATCTCTCCTAACTAAGGATGTATTCTTGTACTTGAGACACCAGTACAGGATTCGTTGGTTTGCTTCTACTTAAGAGCTTAAGTAAACTTGGTTCACACTACACATATCAGGAAAGACCAGGTGAACATAAGATCAAACCCTAGTGTTCATTAGGGAAGGTGGAGTCCTTACCTGTGCGTGCAGGTAGACTTTTTATCTCAGGCTTTAGTCTTGTGTTTAGGAGCGACTCTTTCCACCAGGAAAGAACTCTCCCACCAAAAAGAAAAGCGGGCTCCTCTAAATAATGTTGTAAGAGATATACTGACACGTGTTTCTATTAAAAAAAAAAAAGATGCAAATAAGTCAGTATATCTCGCAAATGTTTGTAAAGTCTTCGCCCTACAAAAAATTATTCAGGGCAAGTCGTAAATACCCTGTGAGCCACAAATGTCAGAAAATGGGAGTTGAGTTTTCCGTCATCTTCTTAAGGGTCAATTCGAAAGCACGAGCTAAAACTGGGACCAACCTATACTTAAAGATTTGTGAAACCCTGGGCTTAAGTCTTAATGTTCATCTGGTCAGTCTTGATCCTTCACTAAAGCACAAGCCATAACCTCTTGAGCTCTCGAGTACAACAAAAACCTCCTGGGTCCTGGAAATCGTACTTAAGGTTTAAATATAAAGAGTCCTGGTTAGTTGAGAGATGATCTTTGTCATGTGAGACTTAAAGTATTGGTAGTCTTCTCTGCAACTGATTCTCACAATATCCAGCAATAAACACACCTATATCGCCTTAGAAGAAAATCTTCAGCCTAAGATCATTTCTAAATACTGTTTTGCTAGGGACTAGCAAAAGATAGGCATGGGGGTATAATTGCATCGCAAAAATACACCTACAATAGTGCCTTCTTGTGCTATTTCCTAGCATTACCTATGCATATTAGGGTTCCATAATCGCATTTGTAAAAATACATGCATGCATGCATTTAATTGAGAGGAGAGGAGAATAAATAAGTGGCCTTGCAATTAACATTTTTCCTCAAGTGCATCTCCGCTAATTCACCATCTTTTTATTTTTTATTTCACTTAATTTTTAAAATCTTTCCTGCGGCTGCGTGCATCTTCTTCTCCTCGTGCCATGCTTCCCTACAGCTGCCCTCTCCTTGCCAGCCGCAGCAGCCCACTCCCTGCCACTCCATGTGCAAACCATGCACAGCCAGGGCATGGCTGTGCATGGCTTTCTTCTTCTATAAAAAGACCACGACTTCTCCTTCATTAGCAGCCTGGTCCAATGGAGAAAAAAAACCACAGCAGCTCCACTTCTCCTTCCAGGCCACCGTCCTCTCCTCCCTCTCCCTCCATACGTCGGCCCTCCTCGGAGACACTCGGTGGATAGGAGTCTTCACTGTGGTGAGCACCCACCACCGTGAAACCACCACCACCCAGCTCTTCAAAGAGCCGGTGGGCGTGGTGGCCTTCTTCACTGTTTTCATGTTTCCAGCACCTTCAGCCATTGCCGCAAGCTTCAAGGTCTGAAGCTCGAAGCTCGGTGACAGCAGCAGCAGCAGCCCCAGCCCCAGCCCCTTCCGCGTGCGTTTGCAGGTGCCCTCGCCCTCCGCATGTTCCTGCAGGCCTCTCCGCCTCCCGCTTCTTCGCTCTGTCGTGCTCTCTCTTCCTCCCGCAACCGACCACCACGCATCACTATACCGGCCGGCCAAGCCCCACAGCAGCAGCAACAAGGCGGCAGTAGGCCGCCCTCGCCTTTCCACGTGCGCCTGCAGGTGCACTCACCTCCTGCTCATTTGCACTGCAGTCGCGCTCTCTCTTCCGCAACCGGCCACCGCGCGCCACTGCAGCAGCTGGCCACACTTCACCACACCCCTGCCAGCACTCGCAAGCTTCCGCGCAAGCAGTAGGTCACCCTTGCCCTCCATCGTGCATGCCAGCAGCCTTCTCCTCGCACTCTGTCGCAACCTTCCACCCGCAAGCCACCAGCCGAAGCCACTCCACCGCGTGCGCCGAGCCAGCCACACTCACAGCACCTGCAGCTCTCGATCGGGCGGCTCGCCCGACCACTGTAGCCACTGTTCATGCCAGTCTGCGCGACACTGTGGCTACAGTGGGGTGATCGGTGAGCTTCTCACTTTACCGGTCACCCGCCGTGCCGCTACCGCTGTTCGCCCGTGTGCGCGCTCGCCTGCCCATTTCTGCCCGCGTTGCCCGCACCCGCCCATGTACATCTGTGTGCGCCAGCCCTCTCCCAGCGCCTGCCTTCGCCCGCTCCCTTTGCCTGCGCCTGGCAGCGCTCGCTCCAACCCTCGCGTAGCATGGTGCGCTTTGTGTCATCTCTCTGCGCCCATCGCCCTCCAGCACGCGCTTCTCTCCGCGCATGCACGCCTGCGTGCGAGCTTGAGCCTCTAGACGACGCCTGCTGGTCGCAGACGACTTAACCCTCCAGCAGGTCTCTCTCTCTCCCGCTCTCTCTCTCTTACTCTCTCTCACAACACTCACAGCACTCTCTTTACCGACGCTCACACACACATACACTCACACTTCCACACACACACACACACACCTATACACTATTATATACATATATATATATATATGCACGTATACATATATATATTGATATATAGACACATATATTTATATACATATATATATATATATACTTATATTTATACATATAATAGTACCTATATACTTATGTATTAGTATACATACATACATACATATATATATCTATATACTTATATATAAACATATATATATACATATATACATATATACATATACTTATATACATATACATATATAAGATGTGGGTGAGATGGGTGAAGGTGACAAACAAGGCAAACAAAGTCTATCCTAGGGTTTATGCAAACACCTAAGTAGATTAAGTCCTGGTTATGATTGTGGCGAAATGAACTAGTGGGGGGGAAAGTGGGGGACACTTACAGAGTACTCTACCCACACTTTACTCTAATCTATTGCACTTGGATCTCCATGCTAGGGTACCTGCAAGACAGTAGATCAAAGACAAATAGGATTAGTGCTATGTAAATGCAAAGAAATGCAATAAATAATAAAGTAAATTCCGTTGCCTCCCCGGCAATGGTGCCAAAATGGTCGCGTCATGTTTCGCGTGTTAGAACTTGGGGTTACAAGTAACCTGTCATCGTAGTTGCAAAACACGTCGATTAAATACAATTTATACCGAAACACCATGGGAGTCCCGAGTCGAACATAGGGAGGCGACGTTTACTTTACTTGAAAACCACGCTTTGTTTTGTTTCTTTTTTGTATTTTGGGGTTTTGTTATTTTTTTGTATTTTTGAAATAAAAGACAAGTAAATGATTCACAAGATAGAGATGTGGAACGAAAATGGTATATATATATCAATCCAATGTCAATTACAATCTACTATGAAAGCATAAAAAGAGAGGGAGGTGAGAGGAAATCTCCCGAATCGGCTGTTCGGCGAGACGACGGCGCCTGGTGGAAGCTCGGATGAAGGAGGTGAGGAGCGGGACTACGAAGGTGAGATGCTGGAGGACGTCGTGTTGAGGAAAGCTTCGGCGTGGCTCCGGAATGGAGGTGAGAAGACGGAGGTGATCTGCTACCGGAATGGAGGTGGGAGGACAGCTCCAAGGTGACCAATGAAGGGAGATGGGAAGTTGGAGGAGTATTTGGTGGGGTAGAGGTTCACTACACTAATAGGCACCTAGGGAGCTTGAGAACAAGCTCTAATGGAGCGTTGGTAGGCTTGCTAGAGCTTGGGAGTAGGTGGGAGTAGAGTAGGTAGAGATGGCTTGGAAGGGAGGGGGTGAAGGTCCTTTTGTAGTGGTGGAGAAGAGGCTAAAAATGGATAAAGGACCTTTAGCGACCTCCAGACCGTCACTGGAAACGTTGCTGTAGACAACTCACCTCCACCCATGGCCATTGCTGGCTCTGCTGGCTTGCAATAAAATAGTGATGGTTGTAAGTGTCGCTGTAGGTCAGCCCAACTGTCGCTAAAAGCTGGTGTTAACCGCCTTTGCGCCCGTGCCGTCTGCCCCGCTCATCACGTGCGCTGATCGCACCCACCCAGCTATGTACGCGTGTGCTATGCGCTGGCGTGCACGCTGCCGCTGCCGCTGCTGCTCCGCTCCAAGCGCCTGCCCAATTGCAAATTGGAGGGGCTGCGGGGAATCAAACCCGTGCCCCTCCTTTGCAAACCCGCGCCTCCACCATTGCGGCAATCCTCCACTTGCGTTGCGTGGAGTGTTTTGGTGCGTCCGCCTCCCAATCGTTGGATCTTGATCCAACGGCTGGGATTGGAGGGCACGGATGAAGGAGTTGGCGATGCTGCTGGCCGGTGTTGGGCGGCCTAGATGGCGCCACGTGGCACCATCTAGGCTGTCCATCTTCTTCTTCTTGTAGAGGGTGCTACGGTGCTCAGATCAAGATGATTCCTGGGACGCCGGACTGCGATCGTTGCTCTGGATCCATCCGTACAGTCAGATTTTCCATCCGAAACCTGTATGGATGTCGCATTTCCCCCTGGCCATATAAAATGAAGGAATTAATATATAAAATATACAACTATCCTAAATGCCATGCAATGGATGTTATGCAATATTTATAACATGATATGCAATGCTAAGCCTACGAACTATCAAAAATAAGAAATTTATCTTGAATTTATGTGTGTTCATCAAGAAGAGTAGAAAGCACCTGAATTGCGTGAATAGCAAGTTAGCTTCGAGATGAAAAGGGCTATATACGTGCTAAATTTAGTGCCTTCAGCTAGGCACACTATATGTAGAAGAAGAAATAAAGAATTCACAAGTACAGGGCAAAATTAGAATAAAATGATTCACCTCAGGTCCTGCTAGTAGATGTTCATAGATGTGGACTAGATTGTGATGCAGACCCATACCCGATGGTTGAGTATATCTAAGGCTTTGGATAAAAATTACCCAAAACCTAAAATCAACATGCAAGAGGGATCGAGCCTGTAATTTGTGAGGATGCAACCCAAGACCAAAAAGTCAGGTTACAGAAAGATTAAGCTCAAAAGGATAAGAAATGAATTTGTGCTTGGGTTGGACATCCTCTGAATCGAAGATGTCATAAGGGTCCTGGTAGAAGGTTGGTTGTTTCAGAAAAATAGGCACCCTTAGACTCGGTCTTTTACTTCCTCCAGAATTGGCTTCCCAAATCATC
Source organism: Thalassia testudinum (assembly GCA_037157565.1). NCBI lineage: Eukaryota > Viridiplantae > Streptophyta > Magnoliopsida > Alismatales > Hydrocharitaceae > Thalassia > Thalassia testudinum. The sequence continues at coordinate 7,054,067 of JAZHRO010000080.1, forward strand.
ATTTCCTAATTCCTATCCTCCTCATTCAGGATTTCAGATTCTGGGACCTCATGCATGTTAATCACCCCATCTGAAATTTTCAAGTCTAAAAGATGTGACTGAATTAGAATTGACTTGGGTCTAGTGACCTCAAAAATAGAATCGCCATCAAGCTCAATGGGGCGTGATTGAGGATTAGGGCTTTGAATTGAATCCTTCAGAAAGTAAGGATCTGAATTTTCCATGTAAGCCCCAATAAGATCAGCTTCCTTAGTTATCGGGCCGTCATAATATTCATCGGATTCCTCAGCCCAGTTGTCTCACAGAAATCATGTTCTGTAAACTCACGTGAGACTTCGCATAATGATTCTTCACCTTCAGAATGAAAGAAATCTAAATCCGCATTAATGTTTGTCTCAAAATTATCAATCACTTTCTGATCCATGGAGACATACGTTTCCTCGTACCCTGGCTCAGGGATCTCAGGTGAAGTAATCAATTCATCCTTAGTTGATTGCTCTAGACCAATCTGGTCATTTTCGATCTCGTAACACGTGTCCCCCCCAATAGGTGCTTGAGCGGGTTCTGACATCGGCTCTCCTGTAAGGGTTCATCTTGGGAATCCTCCCAAGATTGGACTAGAGCAATCACAAATCTCTTCCTCAATTTAGATAACTTCCCAAGTAAAAACTCACTCAGGCCCTTATCCTTAACATCCTGGAGACAATCCAACAAATACTTATTCAGATCATCAATCATTTCAATCAGGGGCTCCAATTCTTCAGTGCAAGGTGTTGGCTGAGCTTCTAAAGATTGTATAGTATTCCTCAAGTTAGCTAACACCTTCTCGTGGACCTGGTTAACCTGAACCACATGGTTTGGTTCAGGGTGGGGTGGGTTTGGGTTTAGTGCAGGGGAATTGACGAATTGAGGTTCTTGATACCCTCCCTGATAATAGGTCATTTCAGGTTGTTCATAAGGTGGTGATGACCTAAAGGCAGTGTATTCTGAGGAGGGGTAAGGATCGGTGCATCCTTCTTGATTGTAGATCAAATTAGGTTGTCTAAATGAGGGCGATGATCTATAATCAGTGTAGCATGGAGAAGGATAAAAATCAAGATCATGGTATCTAGGGTTAAACCCGGAACACGAAGGTCTGGAATTGTATCCCCAATCAAAATTATCCGAACTAGAAGATGGATGAGAATAAGTCTGGTTGGAATAATAATCATTTTGGGAATAAGTAGTGGTAGGAGGGTAGGAGTCTAAGTTTGAATAGGATGTGGAAGAATCCATGATATAACAGGAGGAAGAAAGGTGCCCTGCAATACAAATAAATAAACCTGTCCTTAAGTTGGCTAACCTAAAGACCTACAAACTCCCAAAACCCATCTTGAGATAAAGAGTTGATTTGATCAACTTCCTTCCGGTCAATCCAACCAGCTAGAGGGAGGGACTGGGGAGAAGGTTCTTCCTTTGGCTTGCTAAACTGCGATTGTTTGATTCTGCTCCCCTAGCTAGACATCAGATTGAATAGTAGAAATAGACTAATCGAAAATAATCTTGGTCTGGGCTCCGAAGAGCAAGTCCAATCCTTAAGGCTAACGTCTACTCTATTTTAATTAGGGTTAGGTTTGAATGTGCTTTGGAATGTGATGGGTCCTTTATTTGGGTTGTGCCCTTAATGATTGATTGATGTGTGTGCGTGCACAATCAATGGTTTTCAAGCAAGATTGTTTTTGGATGCAGTGAATTTTAGGGTTCAAATCTTGCTTAGTAGCTTTTTAGGATTCAACTTTAGGTATATTCAATCAAGTTCAATTGGGACACTAGGTTTTCCTTTGAAACTTAAAAGAATGTGGAGTGCCTGGTAAATTCCTAAAAGTTGAACCTATGTGGCAGCTACTTGATGAATTGATTTTAATTGAAGTGGTGCGGTCCAATCAACTCAAACAATTGACCTTATGCACTACTTAATTAGGCATACAAGTGATTACCTATTCTGATTACTACTTGATTATGTGTTTGTGTGTGTGTACCGGTTCCAAAGATCGGTTTATCGGTTAAGTTTGAAAATCAGAAGAGGTTGTGTACCTCTGTGAATTTTTTTTAATATTTTATTTTATATGTGGAGGGTGAGGCAAGTGGAGGTGATAAACAAACAATCAAAAACTAACCTTAGAGTTTATGCAAGCTCCTAGGTTAATTAGGGTTTGTGTTATTAGGTGATGGAATGAAAACTAGTGGGTGGGAGGTGGGGGTAAACTTACAGACCCTTCAATAGCACTTTACTCCAACCTATCGCTCTTGCCCATCTCGAGAGAGTACCTACAATCATAATAAGAAAGGAGAGAAGTGAGGTAAAAGATAAGTAAGGCGGGAAAATGCGAAAAATCAAAGAGCGTTGCCTCCCCGGCAACGGTGCCAAAAATGTTAATAGCGGAAAACTACGCGATTGGAATTGGATTTTGAAAACCCATCGTTATAGTTCGATTTGCGATGAAATCCGTCAACAAATAAGATTTATACCGAAATTCGTAAAGAAATTCTGGGTCGAACGTAGGGAGGCAGACGTTTGATTATAAATACATGTTTATTTTGTTTGTCATGAAATAGATTAGCTGGTTGAAAACTAGCTATCTATTAAACAAATAATAAATAGAAGAGAGAGATAGAATATTACAAATAAAGACAAAAGAGAGGTAGAATAAACATGGATCTCATAACCAAATGCTGTTCATTACACTAATCATAACAACTAGAAAGTAGGAAATCTATGCTAGAAAGAAGTAAATTTACTCTAGAAAGCGGTAAAGAGAATGGAGAGAGAAGTTCCTCCTCGACGATTGCTTGGAGGATGAGCTGGACGGGGCGACGCCTGGAAGACGGAGGACAGAGCAGGAAGAAGGAGGATGAAGCAGGAGGAACCGACGGCGAGGCAAGACGTCGTTGTCGTCCAGGATCCGCTTCCTGAATGGAGTGAGAAGACAACCGCAGGATTCTCCAAGTAGGGGGAGAAGGTGGAAAAATTCTAATTTTCACTCTAAAGGAGCATCTCGGGTTTTGGACAAGCTCTTAGAGCTTTGGATGGGGTGAGAGAAGAGAGGAAGGGATGAGAAATATGTGGGGGTCGTAGGGCTATATATAGGTGTAGATTGGAGGGGGTACAAAGGTCATTTCACATAAAAATATTAAATCAGGGGTCTTTAGTGACGTATTTAAACGTCACTAAAGCCCCCAAACGTGGGCTTAGTGCACGCCCACTCACGCCCTCTCTCCTTCCTCGATCCTCAATGCTTACTGACCGTGCATTCTCAACCTCTGATCTCAAACGCACTCGAGCCCCTCTGACTTCGGACGTTGAGTGGCTGAGCGTAGATCTCAGTCATTTGATCAAGATCAGACAACCACGATTGCGCCGCTATCGCTTCGTCTTCACCCGTTATGGTGCGATGTAGCCCTATTCCAAGCCGCTGGATCCAGATCGAAGGGTCATCGCATGTCCACCTGATCCGAAGATTTGGGCCGTTAGCATCAGATCGGGCGGCTGGATTTTGCGCCTACGCAGGAAGAGGAGATGCATTGCTCATGACTCGAATGCGCGCTCTCAGCTCCTGAAATGCCTTAACCGCTACGTTGTGCCTTCTTCTTTGTCAAGTTTTTAACTGCGGCACGCACGCTTGTGGCCGTTGGATCAAGATCCAACGACCCAGATTTAATCTTGCGTTGAGGAGAGGTGAGAGCGTCGTTGGTCTTCAGACTTCTGCTGGGCTAGTTTGGGAAATCGAGATGGCACCACATGGCGCCATCTTGGCCGTCCATCTTCTGTGACTTCTAGAAGGTGCCACGGATGTTGAATTGGGTCGATTTTTACGTTGTTAGGCTGCGATTGTTGATCCGAACCCATCCATGCGGTCGGATTTGTCATCTGAAATGCAGATTGGTACCATCTTGGCCCCTGATCTCAGATCTTCCTCGAACTATATCTGATGCTACTGATATCCGATCAGGGCAATCTCGGAGTCGTTGAACTCCGATCATCGCCCTGATCAAATCCATGCAGTTAGATCTTCAATCTGAGGCCCTGATTAAAAGTTGCCTTGTTACCTGACCACAAAAATAGAAAATTAACCTAAAATTTATACAAACTATCCTAAATGCAAGATGATGCATGTTATGCAATATTTATAATGTATGATGCAACTCAACACCTAAGAACACACAAAAATAGACAGTTTATGTGATATAAACGTGTTTACATCATGGTACTCAGGCTTTGTTGGGTCGACTGCTTGTCATCTATGAGCAGTTAGGATCGGTACCAACTAATCATTGTGACCAATCTGAACGGTTATTTTGCAATTAATCTATCTCTAATCTTCCCAATTTGCCCCTAACGGCTAGTAATCGTGGGGAAGGTGTTTAGTGGCTTATATAAACACCTTGTATGTGTCATTTGCAAAAATAACAAGCAAATATTGTCTCCTTGCTCCTAATTCCCAGATTTCACATTTCTAGCTGCAAGGGTTGTTGTTTTGTTGCATTCTTCAAGGAGATACTCTCTGCAACAAACCTCGTTCAAGTGATCTTGTTCTTCATCGTAAAATCTTTCGCTTTAGTGTGCTTTCATTAGATTAGTATATAATCATTTTATTAAGCAAATTCTTGTTGGAAACTTAGGATCTTAGTTGTAAGCTTTATTGTTGCTTGCTTACACCTGTATCATTTTGTTCTTATTCAATCTTGTAATTGGGTTGAGGTAACCCGTTAATTACCTTTGTTTATAGTAAATTGAGTCCCTCCGGGTTGAGGGAATTGGATTAAAAATCCTAAGTCGGGAGACTTAGGTAGTGGAGTACCCAAGTGAGGGGAACCACTATACATCTGGTGTTATTTTTTGTGGTTTGATTTACTTGCATAATTTTTTTTACCACACTACTCATCCCCCCTTCTAGTGTGCTTATAACTTTTAGGTCCTACAAGAGGGAATTTGGGCATAATGGGTATTGGGAGGAGGCTGGGAAACAAGAAACTAAGACTATGCCTCCTCCCAAACCTCATGGGTTCATTGGGACATGAGTGAATCTTTTCACAATTCATACCAAGTACGCGAATTAGCTTCTTGGCTTCATACCACGACTCTGACACACTGCTAGGATTATTTAACAACTACCATATAAATTGAAGCACCTCCGTCATCATTTTCATTGTAGCTCTATTCATAACTTTCATCTGAAATAATTTCAACAAGAAGGAAAGCCTTGACATGGAACTTATTCCAGACATGATAGGCTCCTCAACTGCCTTCATTACAACATAAAACTGATTATAGCTATTGAGTGCTTTGTCATCATTTGTAATATTAGGATAGCCTCTTTCATCTCATGCAGCATTTCATCGATTTGATTATTATCATCTTCCTCATCATCAGACTCATCCACTTCCACTGTATTCCGTGTGTCATCCTATGCTAGTTCCTCTCCATGTGTAGTCCACTTCGTATAATGCTGCCACCAGCCATTACAGATCACATGCTCTAGAACTGTGTTCCTATCTTAGACGAATCCATTAAAACACTTCTTACATGGACAGAATATTTTCTCCAAAAATTCTCCACGTCTGTATTATTTCCTATCTTCATGGAATGCCCAATCCAGGAATGAGATCACTCCACTCTTATATTTAGGGTAATCCAAATTCCTTAAACCAATCCAAGATTTGTCCATGATATCCTAAAATGTTATTACAAACAACTCGCAAGTTAGGAGCGAATATAAGGAAGGTATTTGTATTTTAAAAAAGATTTTCACTTGATAGCCCATCCCCGAAGATTTGATCACAACGTTACTTATTACATGCAACTAGTGTGAAGAAATTTCGATAGCATCTCCCAGTACTTCTCCAATATACCGTTAAGGCTACCCTTAACTACATTCCCAATAACTCCCACTAGAGGGCACTTTAGGAACGAAGTTAAGATTAATTGGAATACTAGAGAAGAGAGAGAAAATACGTCCGAAATTTCTGTACACACTATTTATACGTAACAAGTAACCCTAAGTTGTGATTAAATCGTCAAGGAACCCCTTAGCTTAGAACTTCTTTGAATTAAAGATGACGACACTTATGACATGTTATAAACACAATGCATCATGCATGTAAGCGTGGTATACACACACTCTGCATTATCCGTATAACATGATCATAAGTCTCGATGGGCTAGTATTTTGACACAATTATATCCCTTCCACAACCTGTTACCTAAAGGTTAGAATTCTCATTGTTTGTCATGAAGTGCTTCTAAATTTATGCAAGTGTGTGAGAATAAATGATATAATACAAAAAACTGATAATCAAAAATTTTATTTTTAAATTATTTTCTTTATTACAAACTTCATATACAAAAATCATCACCTTAACCCCTAAACACTAAACCTTAACCCCTAAGCACTAAACTCTATCCTAAACCCTAAACATTGAACAACTCCCTTAAAATATAAATCTTACACTATAAATCAAAGACCTTTATACTGAAACTCAAAATCCTAAAACCTGAACCATAAATTCAAACACCTTAATCCTAAATCCAAACATGATGGGGCAGATATTCGTCACGAAAAGGTTTGAGTTTGAGAAATCCATCATCGTAGTTTGATTCGCAAGAAAATCCATCGATCAGATAAAATTTATAACCGAAACATGAAAGGTGAGTCCTGGGTTGAACACGAGGAGGCGAATGTTTGGTTTTAAAAATCCGCATTTCGTTTTTATTTGTTTTGTCATTTTTACCTTTTATCATTTTTTTATTTTTATCAAGAAAGAGATCAAGTCGATGAAAGCTTTATCTACTTGCAAAATAATGTAGAGAGAGAGAAACAATCATGGATTCTGATCAAATGTTTATTACAACGATGAAAGTGGGAAAGCTACACTACGAAAGCAAAAATATAGAGATAGGTGAGAAGAATCCCCCTCGACGGTCACTTGGAGGACGACTTGCTCTAACGGCTCCCCGAAGAAGGTGGTGATGGCTGCCTCCGCGAGCACCCGCTATGCTGCTGCCCGTGTGCGTTCGCTGCGCTACTGTGCGTGATCACCCATGCTGCTGTGTGCATGCGGTGGCACGTGCGTGCACATGGGTGGCTTGGGTGATCTGGGTCATCCATCTTCTTTTCTTTGTAGGGGCTGCTACAGTGGTCGGATTGAGTCAATTTTCACGACGTTTGGCTGCGATCGTCTACTCAAATCCATCCATGTGGTTGGATTTGTCGTTTAAAGCTCCAAATTGCAGCACCTAGTCCCTCTACCGTTGATTTTTGTTCGACTGCATATGGTGCTACAAGACTCCGATCAAGGCAATTTCGGAGGTGTTGAACTTCAATCATCGTCCCGATCAGATCCATACGATTGGATCGTCAATCCGAGACTCCAAATTAAATCTCCTTCTCTCCTGGCCATAAAAGGATGCAATTAACTTAAAATATACACAAACTACTCTAAATGTAGAATGATGCATGCTATGCAATATTTATAGTATGGAATGCATATTTAAACCCAAAGACATTCATAAATAAGCATTTTAACCTAAATGGATCTGTCTACATCATACCCCCATGCCTATCTTTTGCTAGTCCCTAGCAAAATTAAACTACATGCTATGTATAAAAATGGAATTAGGGCTTGATCGCTTAAGGCATTTGTTGTTTATTAATAAAAGGAAATTTCAATTAAGAGCTTAAACTACGAAAACTCAACAGTACCCGAGTGTCTGCCAGAATGCAGACTACCCAAGTCCTTGCCTTATTTGAAAAGGGAAGATATATTTTTTTATTTTTTGTTTTTCTAATTTTTTTGGACTTTTGGAGTTTGTGAATTTTAGGATAACTTTTTATAGCTACCCAACTCGCCCAAGAGTCGAAAAAGACTCTAAGTGCTAAGCATCTTGTAAAAGGGTGATAGACTCCCTAAGCGGCCGTTAAAACAGACTTCAGGCTTCTACAACCTTAGGTGACCTAAAAAAATTCTACCTAAAGGTTTATCTTTCCTATCGGTAGCTTTCTCCTTACTTTTTTTATTTTTTTATGAGGTCAACACAAGAGAGAACTCAATGTATATCTCCCTGATTTATTCTACTTCCCCGCTTCTTCCCTAAGTATTTTGGGAATTATTTGTGCATTTTTGTGAGTTGGGCTTTGGACAACCAACCAGTGGGCTATTATCCACGGTAACTTGCCAACCATACTCGTGTGGTGAAGTGTGGCTTTATTTATATTTTTTATTTTCTCATTTTTCTATTTTTTTCTTTTTATTTTTGAGTATCATTTTTTTCTCTTTCTGAGTAGGTGGCTTTCCCGATCTAAGATTTACCTAAAAGCAGTAGAATGAGTATGGTCAAGTAGCTGGGCTTTGGACAACAGACCAATGGGTTGTTAGCCATGACAACTTGCTAGCCATACTACCATAGAAAGTTCATTAGCTACCTAATTTCCGTAAAAATGATCGAAAAGTGAGTCAGTGCAAATAGTGTGTAAATACTTAAGCTTAAAGTCCCCTCAAATCAGAGGGTGGGTTGATAAGTCGTGTACTTACCACCCCAATTTATTTACCAAATTAAAATGAAATTACTTGGCAAGGACTTGAGACTAAGTCCACATTCGAGTGGACACCTAGGCTGATTAAGTTTGAAGACCTGAAGAGTCTAAGTATTTAGGTCTTATCGTATCATTTCCTAAAGTTAATAACGCTTAATGCCTAAGTTCTCTTCTCCTTTTTTCTTTTGTCTTTTTGAATTTTCATTTTTTTTAAGAAAATAAAAGAAATTCTACAGAGCTAACGAAATAATTTTAGGATTAAGTATCCACCCCCATGCCTAAATGATGCAATGTCCTCATTATAGAAATAAAGACATGAAATGGGTAGAATAACAAAATATCACTTGCGTTTCATGATAATCCGATCAGCTCCGTAGAGAGGAGAGTATGCACACATGCTAAATTTAATGCCTTTAGGTACGCATAAAATACATAAGGAAGAAATTGAGAATTTACAAGTGCAGGTTGGAATCAAAATCAAAAGATTAATCCTCAGACCCGCCAGCAAAAGATGTCCACAAATGTGGACCAAGTTGTGGTGCAAATCCATGCGCCAGGGTCGAGTGGTTCTAAGGTTCTGGATGAAAATCACCCAGAATTGAAGATTATTGAGCTTGTGGGGTTGGGCCTACGGTTTGGTGGTGTGTAACCCAAGACTAAAGTGTCGGACAAAAGGTAAATTTGATTCGCTAGGTTCAGATGTCCACTTAAAGTTTAGCTCAGAAAGATAGTTAGTTATTCCAAGCTTGGGTTGTGCGTCAAAGATATCGTAAGGGTCCTGGTAAAAAGTTGGTGGTTTTAGGTCAATAGGAACCCTTAGATCCAAAATTGTGTTTCCCTCAGAATTAGCCTTCCATATTTTCATTTCCACATTTCTATCCTCCAAAATCAATGTTTCCGGGACCTCCAGATCATTGCACACCCCTTCTAAAATACCCAAATCCAACAATTGTGATTGAATTAGGATTGACTTGGGCACAATTACCTCAAAAGTATGATCATTCAGCTATTTAGGGTGCTGTTGAGGAAAGGGGCTATTGATTGAATCTTCTAGTAAATGAGGATTTGAATCCTCCAAGTTAGCCCCAACCAGATCACAATCTTCAATAATTGGGCTATCAAATTGTTCGTCATACTCCTCGAGCCCGTTTGTCTCACTAAAATTATTTTCCTTAACTTCAAATGAGACATCACCTAAAGATTCTTCACCCTCAGAGTCAAAGAATTCTTGATCCTTATTTACATATGTCTCAAAATCGCATGTCATTTCCTGGTCCATAGAGACATATTTTTCCTCGCTCCCTGGCTTGGGGATCTCGGGTGAAGCAATCGGTTCATCCTGAATCGATTGCTCTAGACCAACTTGGTCATCTTGGGTCTCAGAAATTGTATCCCCCCCGACAGTAGCCTGAGCAGATTTAGACATTAGCTCTCCTGAGGGGGTTCATCTTGAGAATCATCTCAAGACTGGACTAGGGTAACCACGAATTTCATCCTTAATCTCGACAATTTCCCAAGTAGAAACTCACTCGGGCCCTTATCCCTAACATCATAGAGAAAATCCAATAAAGAGCTATTAAGCACATCAATTAGTTTGATCATAGGCTCAAATGCTTCAGTGAATGGTGTTGGCTGAGATTCTAAAGATTGTATAGTGTTCCTTATGTTAGCCAACACCCTATGTTGGACCTGGTTCACCTGAACCGAATGGTTTGGTTTAGGGTTGGGTGGGTTTGGGTTCAATCTAGTGGAGTCAAGATATTGAGGTTCTCGGGTCCCTCTCTGATAGTAGGTCATTTCGGGTTGTTCAAAGAATGGTGGTACCTATATTTCAGCATATTCCTGGGGGGGGGGGGGGGGGGGGGGGTAGCTGTTATAGTCAACATATACTTCTTGATTGTAGATCGGGCAAGGTTGATCATCAAAGGGTGGAGATCTATAATCATTGTAGCTCTGGGAAGCCTAGTAATCATAGTCTTGTTGTCTAGGGTTAGGCCTAGCACACTGAGGTGTAGATTCATAACCCCAATCAAAGTTATCCCAGCTTGGAGATGGGTAATCATAAGTCGAGTTGGGATAGTAATCATCTTGAGGATACTTGTTGGAAGGAGGGTAGGATTGGAAATGTGTGAAAGATGTGGAAGGATACATTGTGGAGTAGGAGGGAAATCAGAAGAGAAAAGATGCCCTGCAGTATAATTAACCAAACCTGTCCTTACGTGGGTAGCCTAAAGACTTACAGACTCCTAGGACCCATCCTAAGATTATAAATGATTTAGTCTACTCTTATCCGGTCAATCCAACCATTTAGAGGGAGGGGCTCGGGAGAAGGTTCTTCCTTTGGCTTGCGCCTCCGGTTCCTTTGATACCCCCCAACCACGGTTGTTTGACGCTACTCCCCTAGCTAGACATCAGATGGATCAGTAGAAGCGGATTAATCAAAAAAAATCTCAATCTGAGCCCCAAAGAGTAAATAAATCCTTAAGGTCAACATCTACTCAATTTGAATTAGGCTTGGGATGATTGTGCTCTTGGAATGTGATGAGCCCTTTAGATGGGTTGTGCCCTTAATGATCAATTCAAATGTGTGTGCATGCACAACCAAGGTTTGCAAACAAGGTTATTTGATGACGTGTCTTTTAGGGTTTAAACCTTGTCTAGTAGCTTTTAGGGTTTAATTTTTAGGTTTGTTTAATCAAGGTTTAGTAGAATACTTCATGTTTTGCAAGCACCGGTGATGATATATTTCTTTATAAATCAAAAAATAATGTGGAGTGCCTGGTTTAGCCCTAAAAATCAACCCTATGGGGTAAGCTACTGATGAATCACTTTTATCTTAAGTGGTGTGGCCCAAAATAACTCAATCAATTGGCCTATTACACCACTTAGTTAAGGCACACAAAAAATGTTTGACCTATTCAGATTTCTACTCACTTATGTGTGTGTTGAGTTAAGTGTATTGAATCCATAAGTTAGATTCCAGTTAAGTGATAGAATCGATGTGAAGTAGTGTGCCTTAAGTTGAGACTTGTAGGTATTAATGTGTGTTTCTTTCAGTAAATCCCATAAGAGAAGAGTATTTTTTTGTTTTTTTTATATATGCAGGGGTGAGATGAGTGGAGGTGGCAAACAAGGCAAATAATTTCTATCCTAGGGTTCGTGAAAACACCTAAGTATATTAGGTCTTGATTATTAAGGTGGTGAAATGAACTAGTGGGTGGAGAAGTGGGGCAAACTTACAGAAATCTCTACCCACACTTTACTCCAATCTATAGCCTTCAGCTCCTCAATTGGGTTCCTGCAAGACAGCGAATCGAAGAAGAAAGATAGGTTAGAAAAATATGCAAGTAATGCAGAGAAACATGGAAAGAACCAAAGAGTGTTTCCTTCCCAGCAACGGCGCCAAAATGATGGGGCAGATATTCGTCGCAAAAAGGTTTGAGTTTGGAAAACTCGTCGTTGCAGTTTGATTCGCAAGAAAATCCATCGATCAAATAAAATTTATAACTGAAACTCAAAAGGTGAGTCCTGGGTCGAACACAGGGAGGCGAATGTTTGGTTTGAAAAATCCACATTTTATTTTTATTTGTTTTGTCATTTTTATCTTTTATAATTTTTTTGTGTTTTTATCAAGCAAGAGATCAGGTCGATGCAAACTTTATCTACTTGCAAAAATAATGCAGAGAGAGAGAGAAACAATCATGGGTTTCTAATAAAATGTTTATTACAACTATGAAAGTAGGAAAATTATACTAAGAAAACAAAAAGATAGAGATAGGTGAGAAGAATCCTCCTCGACGGTCACTTGGAGGATGGCTCGCTCTGACGGCACCGTGAAGAAGGTGTTGAGGAGTGGGACGAGGGAGAATGATAGCGGAGGAAGGAGGACAGGGCAGGACGTTGTCGCGGCAAGGATCTTCTTCCTGAAGGAGGTGAGAGGACGGTCGTGGGATGCTCCACGATTGGGGATGAGAGGCGGGAAAATATTTGATTCAACTCCAGAGGAGCAGCTCGGGCTTGGGACAAGCTCTCTCTAGAGCTTTAGAGGTGGTGAGGAGAAGAAAGAAGAGATGAAGAAGAATTGGAGGGGTAAGGGTCCTTTTATAGTGGAGGAAAGGATCAATTTCGTATACAGAACATTTAGTAATGGTCATAAACGTCACTGAAGATCTGTCGTAAACGTCACTGAAGATAGCCTTGCGACCACAATGCTATTGCATTGGCATGTGCTTCGCGCACTCATGTCGCGCGTCTCCATGCGCTACGCTACGTGCTCGCATGCCCTGCCGCTGCCTCCACACGTGCCCGTTGCGCTGCTGCGCGTGCATGCCTCCGCGCACACGTGCGCATGAGGTGGCGCATGCGTGCGCATGGGTGGCCTGGGTTGCACCACGTGGCGAGATGTGGGCGGTCCATCTTCTTTCCTCTGTAGAGGCTGTTATATCAGTCGGATTAAGTTGATTTTCATGCCGTTGGGCTGCAATCATTATCCCGAATCCATCCGTGCAGTTTGATTTGTCATTTGAAGCTCCAAATTACGTCACCTAGTCCCGTGACCATTGATTTTCCTCGGACTTCATATGGTGCTACGGGACTCCGATCAAGGCGATTTCAGAGGCATTGGACTCCGATCATCGTCCTGATCAGATCTTTATGGTCGGATCGTCAATCCGAGGCTCCAAATTAAATCTCCTTCTCGCTTGGCCATAAAAGGATGCAAAATGTAGAATGATGCATGCTATGCAATATTTACAGTATGGAATGCATATCTAAGCCTAAAGACATGCATAAATAGGCATTTTAACCTAAATGGATGTGTCTACATCAAAACCCTAAACCCTAAACTAAAAATCGTAAAACCTAAACCTAAAACCCAATACCCAACCCTAAACTCTAAACTCAAAACCCTAAGACCTAAACCCAAAATCCAACACCCAACCCCAAACTCTAAACTCAAAAGCGTAAAACCTAAATCCAAAATCGAACACTTTAAATCCATAACCTTATACTTTAAACTAAATACCCTAAAACCCAAACCAAAAGCCAAAACCTAACTCCCTAAATCCTAAATCGAAAATCCTAAACTCTAAACTCAAATCACTTAAATCGAAACCCAAAATGCAATACGCTAAATCCTAAAATCTAAAATCAAAACCCGTAACCCAACACTTTAAACTTAAAATCCAATTCCATTGTCAATCGAAAACCTAAACTCAATGTCTAAACCCTAAACCTAGAAGGTAACTCAAAGTGAAATAAATTTTAGCAGAGTTTCCCCTATAATATGTACATTCTCCAATTCCTGCATATAATAAAACACATTATATGTGTAGGTAGACCCTACATTCAGATCAAATAAAAAAGCAACTAACATGTGGGCACGCCCCACATTTCATATTACATTCACATTCACATGCATGAACACATAACAATAATATCAATATAATTTACATGAACTAATTTTGACAAAAATTTCTAACAATTCCATGTTAATTCACACATAACAATTTCAAATTAATAACAACTTAATTCTAAAAATTAATTATCACATTCAATAACACTTGACATGTACAAATTATTCAACTTCAATTATAAATTTATAATTTGCATGCAGCTAATTATAATTTTAACAATTAACAACTAATTATCATTTACAATAATTTCAAAAAAATCAAAAAAATTAACAAAAAAATAAAAATTGAAATGAAGTAGGGAGTGGGGAGGTAAAGGACGGGTGGGGCTGCAGGGAAGGGGGACGCAGGGGAGGATGGCAGGGAGTGGGGGAGGTGGAGGGTGGGTGGGGCTGTGAAGGGGGTGTGGGAAGGAGGATTGCAAGGGGCATGAGTGGGGCTACAGGTGGGCCTTGCAAGGCGGCGACGCCAGGGGGTTCCTGCGGGGCGTAGGGCATCACGGGGCCGCTGTGGGATGATGCAAGGGGGTGACATCATGGCTGAGGGCGGCGACACAGTGAGGTCGACGTAAAGGAGGAGGAGGAGGCAATACCAATGGAGGAGTTCTAGGGCAAGGGCTCGTGTGGAGGAGGTCAGCGGTGGCGGGCAAAATGGAGAAGAAGAGAGCTAGGAAAGAGAAGAAGGTCAGTCATGTTGTGGAAATATCTAGAGATTCGGTGACAGTTTTCTTGACACTGTTGCCAAACCGGTCACCAAATGCCATTATGGGGGCACACTTGGAGATGGTTTTACCCATAATCATTGCTAATTGAATTTACCTTATTTTCTACGTGGACATCGAAATTTGGAGAGGCATGCTTTTTCATGGACATTTAGTGACAATTTCAAAAACACTGTCGCCATCCCCAATTACTTCACGTATGGCACGCAAAAAACTCGCGTTCCTCAGTAATCATTAGTGACGGTTATTTGTAAAATCATTACTAAATCTTACCCCTAATTAAGTTTGCTTAAGGGGAGGAGGGAGGAGGCTTTAGGCAATGGATCGTTAGATAATTGTCCCTAAAGGCACACATTAACGACAGTTATAAAATTGTCCCTAAAAAATCCTTGTAAATTGCACTTTCTGTAGTTGTGAGTAATGATTTATAGAGAATACTACAATCATAACTCTTCTGACAAATCGAGATTTTGGTCAGATTAGTTCTAATGTCTATGTATTGGATGTCTGGAGATACTAATAAAATAATCTCATGAAAATTTTGTTCTGCCAACACTTTATTTGAGCCTAACGGCTCTATATTAGACATTTGAAAGAGGGTGGACGTTCGAAAAAAGGTTAGGATGTCTAGGGTCTAAGTGTTCCATTTGTTAGGGCTGATTATTTGGATATCGAACGTCTGATGTAATTTTCAGATGACTTAACTTTCAATATCAGACGTCTGATGTATGTGTTAGACGCCTGATAAGGCAGTCTGTTTTCTATTTCATTTTGTTAACTCGACTCTAAGGTTTTTCCTAAGTATCCTATGGTTGAGTAAGTGTGTCTAGGACCTAGGGTGATATATATTGGGATCTTTACAATGAATCTAAGAAATGAAAAGAGCAAACAAAATATAAAGATTACAATAACATATTCTTCTTCAAGCTTTGAATTCAATGCTCCATCTTCACACTCCTTGATGCTTTTGTCCCTAAGTCAAGCTCCTCTATTCCTCCATGGACTTGAGCTTGAACTCCTTCACACTTGCTTTTCGTTGCATTTATCCTGAAATCTTAATCTTCAATGCAAGTGTTAAATTACAAGTGTTTTGTTAACATCAAAATCAATGATCGTGGTGCCTTTGCAACAATAGTAGGTTTGCTCGAGTTTGATTCATTTACACCCCTACCACCGATGTCTCGTTGTCCCTCCTCTCACCTTCCCAAGCATCTTCTTCCTCTCCTTTTTGCCACTATGTATGGGTGTACCACCAAACCCATCACTAGTCACACCTTCATCCGAGTCTTGTCAGTCGTTCACCAACTTCCATCGGCAATCGATGGCTCTTCCGATCGACGTCCACTCTCTAGTGGCCTCCCCCATGCCCTCCCTCCTCCTTCATCTCTCTTCTTCTTTGCACCTATGACCATGGCGTTAATGGTAAGAGAGAAACAACAAAACAAAAAAATGAAAATCACCTCTATTTCACGTCGTTGTTGTTGATGAGGTCTCCTCTCCCATGGTGCAACAAAGGGGAAGTTGACAAAGAGGAAGGGAGGTTAAAGAGGATGAGGGGAAGAGTTCTTCTCTTCTCCTTCTGGTCTCTTCTCTCTCTCTCTCTCTCTCTCTCTCTCAATGAGGTGTTGAATGCACAGGAGGAGGGTTGGTAGCTGGAATAAATTTTGGTTGGTTTAGGGTTTTTTAGGAGTCTATTTAAAGAGGGAAGAGAGAGAGAAAGAGGTTAGAGTAGATTTTAAGGATAAAAATAAATTGTTAATACTCTAACCCCACATTTACGCCTTCTTCCTTGCTTCTGTATCAAACGGCTTTCGATTATTTGAGATCCATTTCATTGGAAAGCTTGTGATGAGAGGAACACAACGGTACTGTTTATGATGCCATCTGTACAATTTTTCCCGAGGGTTGACCAGAGTTGACCAATAGTCGTAGCTATTCATTTTTGAGCTACACGAATTTGATTTGCACCCAACAAGCATCAACGTCTTTGTCTCAACATGTCTACCTCAAAACAAATATAACAGCCTTAATGGGAGTTTCATCCTCGAAACTCAAGAAGGGTTATACATGAGGAAAAGTAATAAAAGGAAGTCCACAACAACCTTAAAAAGGGTATAACAACCTTAAAGAAGATAGAAGTAGAGTTCTAAACTCATCGATAAACAACTCTGGATATCGTTCACATGCCTCAAGTTCTTAGGTTGCCTCTTCGTACCTCTAGCTCCTCCAGAGTACCTTGACTAGAGGAACTTCCTTCTTCCTCAGCCACTTGACCATTCTGTCCAGAATTGTTTTGTTCGTGGGTATGATTGTGAGAAATCACTTTTCGTCATAGTAAATGTGTATAAAAACTCTTGAATTTATAATCAGATCGAACTCGTAAATATGGGAATCATAATTTAAAAGTGGAGACCGAGTCATTCATAGGGAGGCAAATAGATTAAAATCGTTTTCTGAACTAGAACTAGAATCGATTATCAAGTAAGATGATTATTAGAACTAGAACTAATCTAATAGCATGCAACTTTTAATTAAATACTAAAAAGCATACAACTTGAAGACAACTTGAAAAATAAATACTAGAACTTTTATTGAATAAGATAAGAGTTTTGGCACAAGTAGAACTAATATTACAAATAGTGGAATGCTTCTAGAACTAAATTACTACAACTAGAACTAGACTAGAAAAATGCGAAGTAAGGGCTTCGAAGATGAAGTCCGGAGCATCGGTGTAGATGCGGATATGAAGGCACACCCACAATCTCTGAGAAGAAGAGTAGAAGACTAATTCTAGTTGGTGGAATTTCTCTAGAGGGAGGAAGACTAAGAGGAATTGAATTCCTAAGGGGGGGTGGCTAGGGGTTTATATAGCAAGCATGGAGGCTTCCTATTGGCTGGTTTAGGTTGCCTAGGATCACTGTAGGGTTGAGATTAATTAGGTTGGAATAAGGGTTAGGATTAATAGTAGGCTGATAGGATTAGGTTTGGTTTCATTTGATGGGACTAAGGAGAGAGAAATAGATAGGAAATCATGTGAGTTTGGTGGAGTTTTGAGGGAGCAGGTCAGCTATTTAGAGAGGGAAGGGATAAATCTCTCGTTGTGATAGAGATGGAGACAGGTGGAGAGCATAGAGTTCGGTAGGATACTTCAGTGGAAGTGAGATTTGTTTGGTTGCATGGGAAATTTGGTGGAGTGCATGGCATTTTGTGGAAGCCATAGGATGTGGTGCATGGGATTTGGGTACGTGGGTGGGTACTTGCATGGAAAGGACGTAGGTTTAGGGGTGGGAATAGGTCACGTGGGTTTTGGTAGGGATATTGCATGGATGGGGATAAGGGTGAATGTAAATTTGCATGGGATTTCGGTTGAGTTTTTCTTTTTGGTGGTGTTGGAGATAGGTGTGTTGTACGTAGGTTGGTGGAGATTGTTGTATGGGATTGGGTTTGTTGCATGTGTTGGTGGACATAAGTGGGTAGATGTTAGGATTTTTGGTGTGGAATGTTTATGGGATTTAGTATGGGTATGTGTTATGTAAGCATTTGTGGTGTAGAGATAAAATCAAGTAAATAACACTACTAAAAAATTGACCTACAGCAATAATGTACCCACACACTGACATTAAATATATGTTGCGGTAGGTTCTATTATACGTTGCTAATAATACATGCTACACCAACAGGTATCTTTAGGGAAAATAAAAAAAATGATAGGGGGCAAATGTGTCTTCAGGTCCTCGACTGCTCTTTCCTCCACGACCTCTTTCCTTGCCACTCCTCGACTACAAACAAGTCACTTCCCATTTCTCCTCTCCTGCTTCTCCTTGTCGCGCGTCAACCACCTCTCCCTTGGCTGACATTGCCTGCCCTAACTCCTCAGCCTACTTCTCCACTTTCCCTCCCCCTCCTTCATAGGCCCATCCACCGCTGCTGCACCACCCCCACGCCACTCGAGTATATATACATCGACGCCCTAACCCCTATCGAGTTGACTCAATCTGATCGAAGCCCTAACAATCTCTACTTTAAAGTCGTCGCCCTTAATCAAGCACCGCATTTTCGTCAACTTTGGTTAGTTAAAGTTCTATCTGATGGGAACACCATCATAGGTCCTAACTAACCCATTTTAGTTTGGAATTAAAGGTAAAAACTCCTACATATTCATCTGAGGGTTATATCTCCACCACATTATGTTTTGAGAAGAGAATAAGAAACTAGGGTTAATTATGTAATTTTAATAACATATCATGAACATGGAATAACCAAGCGGTTGGCTAGGGGTGAATTAATGGTTAAAAGAGAATTAAAGTCAAATAAGTGGGTTCATGCAGATAGAAATGGGTTTTCACGCATTTCGAGAATTAACAGTAACCCAAAATCCTAATTTCAGACCCACTTAAATAACAGAGGTTCTGGTTAGGATAAATTCTATTTAAACCTTCTAAAATTCATGGAAAAATATTCTATAGGATTTGATACCCTTGATTTGACCATTGGAACTCATTTTGACCTAGAATAGTCTCAAACAGAAAGTTGCCCTAATTTGGGTTTTTACACAAATTACTTAGTCAAACATCGTCAAAACTAGAATATGACTTTACCATCAAATTTCCTAGGCCCAAATTAGGTTTGTACCAAAATTTGGGCCCAATTAGAGTCCATCTTGACCTAGTTTGCATTTTGGTCCAGTTTGACTCTTTCTCTCTCATTCATACCCCCAACTTTCAAAATATTTACAAAAAGCCCCCTAACTTCTCTTCATTTTCTTCAATTGGGTCACTACCTCCATGGCAGGTGTGAACCCAAAAGGTGTCGAGCTTCAATCAGGGATACCTCCTTGATTTCTCAATCAATCCCTTCCAAAATTGGAAGGGATGATCTAGAGGTCATCCCTAATCATCTAAACCTAATTCTAAATCCCAAATTCGCCCAAGAAACCCATGAGAATCCTTGATTTCCAAGGATCCACTTCCTGGAAATCCGAGCCTCTCAAGCTTGTTTACAATCTTGGAAGCTTGCTTGAAGCTCTATAAACGGCTTTATATCAAGTTCCTTACCTCCTTAGCAAGTTTTGGTCAGAGAAAACCTTCTCTCTTCCCTCTCCAACCACCTCCACAGCTTGCTCTAGTGACCCCTCTCCATCCTCCTCTTCCAGCCATCCAACCATCAAATTGGACAGCCCTCACCTTCCTCCATCGATCTCGCTCGTCGCCAGCCACAGTAGGGGCGCTATTCCCCTTCGTCGTCGCTACACCACCTCACTGGACTTCATCTTCTTCAGCTCCAGTTCGCCAACGACGGTGCCTTTCATCCTCCTACTTCCCTCCTAAGTCCCTCTAAACCTTCCTCTCTCCCTCTGTTCTATTTCCCCACACTGACAACACACGCAAGACCACCAACGCACCCCCAACTCTGTCATCTTCCTCCGCTTTGACGAAGCTTCGACGACCCTTCCGCACTCGACACTGTACTAAACCCCTCGCTACCACCCCATGAGCTTTACTGCGACCCCTTTGTCAAAAACCCTCTCCTTGTTTACTCGTGCGACCACCAAAAATTGCCCCCGAACACCACCACCTACAACCACCTTCCCTGAGGTCGTTGACCTCTATGCTCCACCAAACTCCACGAAAACGTCGCCACCACCTTCGCCGTGCTTCGGTGAAGCTTTTGAGCCATCTGACTGGGGCTTTCAAGCTCGTATTTGTGCTTGCAGGTTTCGCCGTCGTCACCGTCGCCGCACCTCCTCCGGCGTCGTCCAACGTCTTCAAGCGGTGTTCTTCCTCACTGACCTTCCCAAACATTGTGGAAGACCTCCAGGCTCTCATCTAGGATGCCAATTGCAGCTGCTAGCCACTCCTCTCGCCATCAATTAAGAGTCACCAACTACAACTACACGCAAGAAGAGTGTGGGACATTTAGTCCCACATCGTGGATTATGCACCTACTTGAGTACGATAAAAGGAATTCCTTCCCCTGACCCCTCGCCCAAGTCACGGGGGTCAGGTCCCCTTCACCCTCACACCTGCTTACCCGAGCCCACTTCTCGCCCGTGACCACACCCGTAGGCCATCACCCTATTTTGGATTCGATTACCTGCCCGATAACTCGGTTAACATCGGGTTTCTAAGAGAGAAGAGAAGGAAAGAAAGAGAGAGGGGGGGTTTTGCCCTTGCCTCTGCCCTCTATATACTTAGTTGCTGGGAGGCTTTTGTGTCTCTGTTGGTGCTGTGCTGTGCCTTTCCCTTAAGGCACAAAGGAAGAAGGGAAGAGGCTTTTGCCTCTATTCTAAGAAGCTTGACATCTGTCTGGTGCCTTGGTTCAGTATATTATTGAGATATTGGTTAACGTGGGTTATTTGATTGATAATTACTGTTGGTATATTTGAGCTTAACATTTAAAGGGTTAATTGGTGATTCAAATCACCATTTTAATCCCTTCTTTTTGCACTGAGATACTAAATTTCATTTATATATCATTCAAGTTTTGATTATAATTGCCTATATTTATTGTGATTGGTGATATTGAATTTTTATTATTTACTCTCTGTGTTCGATCTCGGACTCTTTCTGAATCTGAGTTATAAATTTAAGTGATTTGAGCGATTTTTGTCCTGTACTACGACGCTTTTCTTAAACAACGACAAATTCGCTTGAACACTATCTCTATATTCTTGCTTTCGTTGATGATTATCGAAGGTGAATAGATCTCTTTTAGGTTTTTTGATGTGATCTCTCACTTTGATCTCGTTGACGTTTTTCTGTTGGATCGATCTCTCGCTTTGATTTTTCATTCTAAGTCTTTTGAAATTAGCATTCAAATCGATCCCTCTCTTTCTTGATCTCTCCAACTTCATTGATCTCTCAAGCATTCAAATCGATCCCTCTCTTTCTTGATCTCTCTAACTTAATCGATCTCTCACTATTCATTGATCTAATCTCAAACTTCATTAAATCGATTTTAAGGTTTATGATCTCTTGCTATTCCATCGATTGGATCTCTCCCACTCAATCTCAAGCTTCCATATTATATTTCCTAGAGTGATTTTGCTTTACTAATGTTCAGTTTCCTTTCCATCATTGCAAAAAATTAAGAGCACACATATGCTCTCTGAAGTTAGTGGAATAATATAGCCGAGCAGGAAAAAACTATGAAGACAATCTTATATATGTGTCTTCTGTAATGAACTCTCATAGTAGCTTTATAGACTTTGAATTAGAAGGTTAATATCTAGCATTCTCAGTGAAATAACTAATTTATAGTAGTACATAGAAGGTTTAGAAAAAATTAGACTTGGTATTCACATGTTTCATTAAATTACAATTATAGTACAGATACATCTCGTATGTGGCTCCAAACACCAGTTGGTGAGAATTAGCTTTTGGATTATATGGAAGATAGCAAGAAGAAGAAACTAGTTGCTTCTGTTTTTCTTTCTTTTTTATTTTTAAGTAATAGTTACTTTTCTTTTTCTTCTTTTTTATTTTTAAGTAATAGTTGCTTCTTTTACTGATTACCAAAGAAATAAGCAGCACAAAACTAGGAAGCAATTTTAAAATCTTAAGGAAAAATGAAAATTAGTTTTGTAGATCGTGCATTCACCTACTCTAGCTTAACAGGTTCTTCTTCCACCATTTTGTTAATGAAATGTTCTGGTGGCATTGGATGTACGCTCACATGATTAGCATTCATATCAGGATTTTCAATGTTAGGAGCTTCCTCATTTGGTTTAGAAGTCTCTGCACAATCATGGTTATTCTTGTAAAAATAATGGCATATATCATTTAAGACCATAACAAGAATGACTATAGAAAGTTGGAAACTGCACAAAAACATGTTTCAACAATTACATTGAATGTTCCTTTCAAAAAACAATTACATTG
Organism: Thalassia testudinum; assembly: GCA_037157565.1. Lineage (NCBI taxonomy): Eukaryota > Viridiplantae > Streptophyta > Magnoliopsida > Alismatales > Hydrocharitaceae > Thalassia > Thalassia testudinum. Next base: position 7,076,649 of record JAZHRO010000080.1, read on the forward strand.
AATGTATCCCTAATACGACATAATCTAAAAAAAGGATTGGCTCAGTGGTTAATCTATGGTTAATCCTTTGAAGTTGAATGTTACCAAATAGTTAATAACAAAGGATTGGCTCAGTGGTAGAGCACCATACAGGCCTTCAAAAGGTCATGAGATCAAATCTCATGAGCACCATATTTACTTCCTCAAAAAAAAAAAATCTAATTCAATGCGGTAGTGTAATAATCTAGTCTGGATTTGAAGCTTCTGCTTTCCAAAAAGAGAAGGTTCAAGGATTTTATTTATAATTATCAAGTTTGTTGGAGTCTTGGAGTTTAAGGTAGTAAACAATGAGAGGCAAATGAATCATGAGTATTTCATTTGCAATTATGGCTTATGCCATGGGTACAACTTCTTAGATACCTGATCTCGAGTATTTCAGATTTAACTAGTCCAATGAATCATCAAGTTTCTCCATTGAACTCATCTACAACCATCCATTGAAATTGAGTCTCTTAGGTGATCATAATGCTATGCATCTCAGATTACTTTGAACCAATCCAAACTCAAATTGCCAACTTCCATTCATCACAAAATGAAGCTGACTAGGGGCTGAAAATTCCTTTTGATCAATCAAAAATATTTTTGATCCATCAAGGGATCATTTTATTGTTAAATTAGAAGGGATTATTATGATGGCTTATTTATGGTTTTTACCATGGCTTATTTGTAGATTTGTTCTTATGCTTACCTATATGCAATAAGGAGTTGTTTGATTCGTCATGATACTTATGATTGATTGTTAGAATATGTTTGTATCACAGGAAGCGATGTATAAATCATGGATGGAGTCGAAAGTAAGGACAAGCATAGAGTACATGCAGGGCATTGTGCGATTTTTGGATTTTGCATTTGATAAGTCTTCGATAGATGGTCGGATTTTGTCCCTGTCGTAAGTGTGTTAATGCTTTATGGAGGATGAAGGATGAGGTGATTGATCATTTGCTTTGTAATGGCTTTCTTAAGAATTATGTGAATTGAACCTATCATGATGAGACTTCTCACACCTCAATCTCCACTACAAGAATATTCACTATTGTCGATCGTTGAAAATGGTCAGCAATGTGAAAATAACGGTCGAGAAATAGGGTTGAGGAATGTACTGTCGCTATTGGGTTTTCTCGACCGTTCTCGAACAATATGGTTGAGAAATAGGCAAACCCCCACTCGACTTATAATTGTTTCTCTCGTCTATTTTCAACAGTCGACAAAACTTTTTCTCGACCGTCATAAATAAACCATCAACATAAATATATACGTCGATCGGTATTGAGGTGGTCGGGTAAGATCTTATTTTTGATCGTTTGAAAACAGACGAGAATTATACTATTGTTGTTCGTTTGCAAATAGTCGAGAATATTAATATTCTTGATCGTTCTTATCTAACGGTCGAAAATACCAATATTCTCGTCCATTTTCACACGGTCGAAAATGTTAGTATTGTTGACCATTTGTAACTAACAGTCGAAAATACTAATATTCTCGTCTGTTTTTAAATGGTCGATAATGCCTTGTAATTTTGTCACATACTATTCTCGTCCGTTATAAAATGGTCGACAATAGTTGCAATTTTTTTAATTAATGTTTTTTATTAATGTGGAAGACCTGTAAAAAATTAAAAATCCTATAAAAATGTATCAATCACACAAATTAAAACATTTGCATCTAATTAAAACACTAGAAATGAAAAATAAAAATTTCATATATTTAACAATGTATACAAAGTTCATTACAAACGATAATGTATATAATAAATACAGCAATCATACTGTGGCACCAATGCCTCCAGCAGCACCACCACCACCTAAATCATCGTCGTCATGACGATCTTTAAATTGATGAAAGGATGGGTGATCGATACCTCCCTGCTGAAGTACCCTTGGGAGCTCCTTAATAGTCTGAGTTGACTCCTTGAACTACGTCGCGTCATCCCTGACCTGCATGGTCAACTCATCGATCCGTTGGTCCTTCTCCTTATGGAGGTGATGTAATAGCACAATCTCCTTCCCCATCTCCTGTACCTCAGCTGAAGTGGACGATGCCCCCTTTCTCCCATACCAAGTGGAGACGGTCTTGCACCTCCCTGTGCTACGGACATACGTGCCATGCTTAGGTGGCATGATGGTCCGCAACACCTCCTCTATTGTTAGTGGCTGCTGAACTGTACTAGAGTTGGCATCTTCAGGAGGATGCATTAAGTTGACCATATTATCCTGAAAGAGATTGAATTACGTTAAATAATTTCATTTAATTATAATTTTGAAATGAAATAAAAGAATTGTGTATTTTAACTTACATGTCTCAGTTGGTATGTGTCATGAAGACACTCTCTATTTCCCTCATTACTCATCTTGCTATGACTGGCCTCATATACTCCCATCCGATCAAGCTGGGTACCTTCATGCATGGTAGACTAAAATATTTTGAACATTTAATTGAAACAAATTAAAAATATTGTAAAGTTTAAAAGAAAATAATAATTAAAAATACTAATGTATAGGGGTTTCATCCTGCCTATGCTCCTTGGAAGGGCAATCTTCGTTTTCGATAAAATTTGTAACATAAAATGTTGCATCGTTGTAGTATGTCATGTGGTAGAAAATTACTTTTAAAAAATATTTAATAATGCAAAACTAACAATGAAGAGTTAAGTTGTCTCCACGGGGAGGAATTAACCTATTATACTTGCAAATGCTTCCATGCTAGATCTTGTTTCAAGAAGTCTAATTAGCAAAGTTATTCTTTTTGCATTTAATCGAAAGTACTTTTCTTATAGAAGAGATAGTTAATGGATATGTCAAGCAATTGTCACCCAGTGAAGTATCATAGCAAATATTACCTCGTGCTCCTAAAGATTAATCCTTCAAAAGTTTAAATGTAAACAATACCAAGCATCATAGAGAGCACTTGACAACAAGAACAAGAGATGCATGGGAAAATGAAAGAAAGAGGGCATGACAGCAAGTTCCCCTCAATATTTCCTTTAAAATATAAAAGCAACTCTTCCACAATGGCAGTGAATGAAAATTTTAATACCCCTTGCATTGTTGCAAAACAGAGGAGATGGAAGGAGGGCTCACAAGAGTTGAGGAGAGGCCTGTCGGTTGCGAGCTTTGACGGAGGAGATCAGCAGGTGGAGGGGATCTCACGAGCATGACGGCACAGAGGATGGCCACCAGACGTGGCCGTCGGAGCGGTGGGGTGCTCGGCGGCATTGGATACTCAACGCGAAGGTGAATCCGTAGGGGGTGTCTGCGAGGGCGTCAGTGCAGATGAGGGGGAGTAGGGTGTCGTGCCGGTGGAGGAACGACGGCTAGAGGTGGTGTGGGATGAGCGGTGGTGGTGGTAGGATGTTGGGTTTCTTTGGAGGTTTCAAGTGGTGGTGAAGAAGAAGAAGAATCTTAGGCGTGGATGAGGGCGTGGGATGTGGGTTTTGGGCATAGGGGCGCTGTGGTGGTCTTTGGCTGATGGGTTCCTTGGCTAGGGGAGGAAGCGGTAGAAGAGATGGAGGAAGAGGAGAAGATGGTTGAGTGGGGAGCGGTGGGTGGTGGTGGTGTTCTCTGTTTGTGCGTGGGTTAGGGAGAGAAGAGGGAAGTGATGGGTTGTGGTGCTCTCTGTCACTAAGCACCATCGCGTCAAAGCAAGTGGAGGAGAGGCGAGGCAACCGTCGGTCCGCGGTGCAAGCGACATCCACAATGTCCTCCTTTTCCACTGTGTCGGTGGGGAAGATGGATGAAGCCCCCGAAGGGGAAGAGATGATGAAGTCCCCGTAGAGGAGAGGAGATAAATCTCCCACCGTCGTACAGCCACCTCTACACACCATCGTTCGCCATGCCGTCGCCTCCGTTGAGCTCTCCTCAACCTCACAAACTTGGCCACGCCCTTTTTGTTCCCGACGTCAACTCCAGCTGCCGTTCAGAGCGCCACCACCACCATCAGAAATCTCTCATCGCGGTCGACCTTCCAATAAAAATTACCAAATATGCCATTGCTGAAAACACTATTGCAATATTTGATTGATTAATCTATTTGAGTGAAATTGCATGCATGCCCTTAAGTGTTTATATTATTTCTTTTATGCACTTAACTCTTATATGTTGAGTTTGACACATGCAAAAAATATCATCAAGGCACTCACATGACCTAAAGGAGAAAGCCCAATGTCTTGAAGTATAATTATGTTACATGCCCTTGCAAGTTATTTCATGGAAGGAAAATTACATACATACCCCCGCATTCTTAAATTATCACATATTCCTTCTTTTCGCCTTGTTTCGCTTCTGATTTGAGCATGGATTGTGCACTTGATTAAACAAATACAAAGGAAAAATATTTTGTGAATTTATTACTCTATTCCTCAATATGGACATGACCTAATCCACCATGGTTAGTTTTCTTGATATATATTTTTGTTCGGAGTTTTCCACCACGATTTACACATTACAACGACATATTATTCTGATACATTATTTCTGCAAGCGAAAAAATCCTGACGAATTGGCGCCGTTGCCAGGGACTCGATCAATGCAATAAATTCACCTGACTTTATTTTTGATTACTCTGAATTGCACATTTATCTGATCATTCTTTATCTTTTTTGTGCGAGGAATCTGACAAGGCAATAGGCATAGCTAAGAGACGATGTCTACACGTGGAGATAATCGTAGTAGCCTGTGGGCCTTGATCCTACACACATGGAGACACACAGAGGACCATCTAGGAGGATTCTTCCTCTTAGACTTCTGATTTAGAATTTTAGAATAGACTCTTTAAGATTAGCCTAGTTATTTATTTTCTCACCTTTGTACTCTGGGGCTAGTTTTTGGGGAAGTGTCCCCGATTCTTTAGATTCTAGGATCATTCTGTGGTAGTTAGATCTTTTGATTGCGCATTTATTTTTACAAAAAAAAAGAAAGAAAATAAATCCGAACTACTTGTTAGAAGTTGCATATCCATAGGACGGCCATCTATGATTGCTTAGGCAGCATCTAGATTTTCTTACTGCATTGCGTGCATTTTTGCATAGAAGAGTGCTAGAGCAAGGTACGCATTTCTTATCTTACTACATTAGTTATCTGCACACGCATTTCATCTGAACATAATTAAAGAAGACCACTTAAATTGATTTGAAAAGATTAATCAAGTGGTCACATTACTTCTTGAAAAGAAAGAAAATATACAGGAATGTTTGAATAATGTACTGCGATTTGCAAAAGAAAAATCACTTTTCACGGTGTGATGCACACTTCCTACACTGAGCATGCACTATAGGCACTGCACTAGGACTTGGACCCTTAAGGCTATAGGCATCGATCTCTTTATTGGTGCAAACCCTCCTATCTCGCTTTGAAACAATGATATTAACTTTTGCCCGAGTGATTTGATACTCTAAGGAGGGGGACACCCCTTAAAGGAATTCAAGGGTAGTTAGGATGCACCGCTAATGCATCGCCTCAAAGGAAGGGTTCGCCCTACTTGCATCCCTTGGTTCCATCCTTGGAGTATCTTTTTACTTGAGCATCTGAGAATATCATTGCAGCAAAGTGTACATCTTTAGGGTACTCGAAGGTCAATTTAGGGTGCGTAATTGTTTGACAACTTAATTGATCACCTAAAAAGGACTAAAAGTAACCTCAACCTTCTTAACAGTCATTGACCAGAAATTTCAAGTGCCTCATTTCTGTTATACTACTTACGTGGGAATGGAGAAAAATTGCCTTGACTATATTTGGCTAAGCTGAAGAGTTGGAAGAGGACTTAAAGAACTTTAAATCAACAAAAGACCTCTTGCCTTGTGTTTGTTTGGTGTATACTTGGTAGGCGCTCTCTTAGAAGTAGTATTCTCTTCAACCCTGAGCTTGAGAGAATTATAAGGAAAGTTAACCAGGAAATAAGAAAAATGGTTGAAGAAAAACCTGAAGAAGAGATTAGGCTTGGTGAAAATCAGAGAACCTTGAGAGACTATTTCCTCCCTACAACCCACCAAGCCCTACCTATCCGAAGACTTGGAGTGGATAACCCATATGAAATCAAGAGCAGCACCATATCTTTGCTTGCATCTTTTTATGGTACTACTAGGGAGGATCCCTACAGGCATCTTGAGGAATTCACTGAGGTCTGTTCCACGGTGAAGCTCCAGGGTTTTACTGATGAAGCCCTGATGAGGACTCTATTTCCATTCTCCCTAAAGGATAAGGACAAGCACTGGTATCATACCCTCGATGCAAGGGTAAATGATTGGGCCACCCTTAAGGGAGAATTCTTGAAAAGGTATTTTCCTATGAGTAAGACCAACCATTACAGAAGAGAGATTATGGATTTTACTCAACAGGAAGGGGAGCACTTTTACGAGACTTAGGAGAGCTTTAATGACCTTCTTAGGTTATGCCCCCACCATCAGGTGCCAAGACGACAATTGGTCAAATGGTTATATAACGGGTTATCTGAAAGGCATAGACAAACCATCGATGCAGCCTGTGCAGGAACCTTCATGACCAAAACTGAGGATGAAGCCTGGGCATTATTTGAAACATTAAGTGACAATTCCATACATATGTCCTCTTCCTATCAAGAAAGAAAACCATCAATTTTGTAGAGGAAGATAGAGGCCCATGAAGCCAGGGCTATTCAGGATTTGGCTTATCAGATTCAAGTGTTGAACAAAAACTTTGATAGGCTTTTAGCAAACCCCGGCATGAACCCGCAAATAGCCTCTATCTTTTAGGCTTCAAGTGAATGCTCCATTTGCCAAAGCACAACGCACGCCACTGTGAAGTGCCACCAGGCAAATCAATTTCCTGAGTTGATTTAGGCCGACCTGAATGTGGCCCAAGGTTTCCGCCCACTTCCTCATAATAACCCGTATTCTATTACCTATAATCTGGGGTGGCGGAACCATCCAAACTTCTCATGGAAGCAAGGTGATGCTTCTAACTCAGGGAATACAAGACCCCTACCTCCCCAACCCATATACTAGCCATCCTATGAAAACCCTCCTCAGCATAAGCCTTTTGAGATGGAGGAACTTAAAGCCATGATGAAAGTGATGCAAGAGCATCAGAATATGGTCATCCAATCTCAGAATAAGATGATTACTGATATGAAATCCCAAATTGGTCATCTTACTGAGGTAGTTAGGCATTGTGATTCGGGGAAGTTGCCTAGCTCTTCTGAGGAGAACCCAAAAGGCAAGGGGGTCATATTCAAGGAGCACACCCAAGCTGTGACCATGCTGAGGAGTGGAAAGAAAATGGACAAGCTGGATAACACTCCTATGGTCACGTCTCAAGATTCCCCTCCTACACCTGACCCGACTTCCATCTCCACCGAGGAAGAGCCACATTGCTCTCCCTCGCTTGAAATCATCCACCCTGAGGATGTCATCAGTTCACCACCCCTCTTCCGCTATGACAACCCCTCTACCCAGAAGCTAAGGGTGCCCTATCCAGAGCGCCTATCTACTCCTGGGGAATCTTCTGTTGGCTCGCCTAGAGCCAAGGATAGGACAGAGGAGATTATGGACACTTTTAGGCAAGTTCAGATCAACTTGCCTCTGTTGGAAGCTATTAAACAGATCATGTCCTATGCTAAGTTTCTAAAAGACCTGTGCACCTAGAAGCGCCGATCTAGGAGACAGGTCCAAGCTAAGGTCATCCTGCCTGACCATGTTAGCTCTGTTCTCCAACATGGAACACCCCCCAAAATGAAAGACCTAGGGGCCCCATATATTTCAGTGGTTATAGGTAACCAACACATTGACGAGGCTTTGCTCTATCTGGGTGCGGGGGTGAACATTTTACCGAGCTCTGTCTACAATCTTTTGGGAGGAGGTGAGTCAAAGCCTAGTCCAGTCATCCTCTAGGTCACAGACAGATCGCTTAAGACACTACGGGGATTACTGAAAGATGTCCTGGTGAGAGTGGAGGACTTCTTCTTCCCTGTTGACTTTCTTATGCTAAATACTGACCCTTTGAATAAGCCCACTAAGCCATCCATTATTCTAGGACACCCCTTCTTGGCCACAACCAACGCCTCTAGCAATTGTAGATCAAGGGCACTTAAAATGGGCTTTGGGAACAAGAAGATCCAGTTGAATGTTTTTGATACTTACAAGCAATCCAGATTTGAAGATTATTCTCAGATTGAGGTTGTTGATGAAATAATTGAGCAGACTACTCCAGCACTCCTATGTAGAGATCCCCTTCAAAAGGTCATTTCTAAGGACCATCCTCAGATTATTAAAGAAACTGAAGGGGAAATACTCAAATTAGAAGAGTTGCTGGGGATACACACAGTCTCTGTCCCCACCCTGGATCGTGAAGGTAGATCCGCTACCTGAGGCGGGGACATCTCAACTTAAACCCTCAATCCAAAAGGCTCCTAAGTTGGAGCTGAAACCCCTCCTAAGCACATTGAAGTATGGTTTCCTTGGCCCTAATAACATGCTCCCCATTATTATCTCATCTGCATTATCTGAATCGTAGGAGGGAGCTCTGCTTGAGTGTTTACAAAGGCACAAGGAAGTGATTTCCTGGTCAATTGCTGATATTAAGGGTGTTGATCCCTCCCTTTGCATGCATCATATTTACACGGACGAGTCTATGAAACCCTTCCGAGGCATGCAGAGAAGGCTCAACCCCAATATATGGGAGGTTGTTAAAAAGGAGATTCTGAAATGGTTGGATGCAGGAATTATCTATCCCATTTTAGATAGTAAATGGGTCAATCCTATTCATGTGGTGCCCAAAAAGGCAGGAATCATTGTGGAAGAGAATGACCAAGGAGAGTTGGTAACCACTAGATCTTCAACTGGTTGGAGGGTCAGCATTGATTACCGTCGTTTGAACACGGCTACCCAGAAAGACCACTTCCCCTTACCATTTATCGATCAGATTTTGGAATGACTGGAGAGGAACAAGTATTTCTGTTTCCTTGATGGGTACTCTAGGTATAATCAGATAGCCATCTTTCCTGAAGATCAGGAGCGTACCACCTTCATGAGTCTGTATGGCACTTTTGCGTTCCGCCTAATGCCATTCGGGTTATGTAATGCTCCTGCCACTTTCTAACGTTGTATGATGGCTATCTTTCTGATATGATCAACGAGTTCATAGAGATTTTCATGGATGATTTCTCCATTTACGGCTCTTCGTTTGACCTAGGCCTTTCGCACCTTAATAAAGTCTTAACCCGTTGCGAAGAGGCAAAGCTGGTGCTTAGCTGGGAGAAAAGCCACTTTATGGTCTAGTAGGGCATTGTGTTAGGGCATGTAGTTTCCAAGAGAGGATTAGAGGTGGATACCGCAAAAAATGATTCCATCTCTAAGCTTCCATCGCCCACCAATGTTCGTCAAGTTAGATCTTTCCTTGGCCATGCTGGGTTCTATAGGTGCTTCATTAGAGATTTCAGTAAAATCTCTAAGCCACTCTGCGACCTGTTAGCAAAGGATGTTTCTTTCGATTTTGATGATAGAGATGGCGAGGCTTTCCTAGTCTTAAAGAAAGCCCTTATTATCGTGAAGATTCTCAAAGCACCAGATTGGACCCTCCCATTTGAGCTAATGTGCAATGCTTCTGATTTCGCAGTGGGAGTAGTCTTAGGTCAAAGGGTTGATGGCAAACCTAATGTGCTGCATTATGCCAGCAAGACCCTTACGGATCCTCAGCAAAACTACACAGTCATTAAAAAGGGAGCTTCTTGCTGTAGTGTTTGCTTTGGAAAAGTTTCGATCTTATCTTTTAGGATCCAAGGTTGTGGTGTTCACTGATCATTCTACTTTAAAGAATCTTCTTGCTAAAAAAGACACCAAACCTCGCTTAATTCATTGGATTCTGCTACTCCAGGAGTTTGACTTGGAAATTAAAGATAAGAAAGGAGTTGAGAATGTGATAGCAGATCACTTGTCTAGGATCCCTATTGAGGCATCAACCCCTGCTGGCGATATCAAAGAGACTTTTCCTGATGAGTCTCTGGTGGTCGTGGAGGCCAAAACTCCTTGGTTCGCTGTCATAGTGAACTATCTGGTCACGAGCATCACCTCCAGTACTTGGGACAAGTAGAAGTGAGATAGGTTTGTTGCTGACACTAAATTTTATCACTAGGAGGAACCCGAGCTTTTTAGAATAGGCCCTGACTAGCTTTTCCGCTGTTGCGTCTCTGACGAAGAACGAAGGAGTGTTCTGAGTTTCTGCCATGACCTCCACTGTGGAGCACATTTTAGTGGAAAAAAGGCTACCCATAAGGTTCTTCAGTCTGGCTTTTGGTGGCCCACATTATTCCGAGATGCACATACATATGTGGGCGCATGTCTACATTGCCAGCAGATGGGAACCATCGGAAAAAGGGATGAGATGCCCCAGCAAACTATTCTCCCTGTTGAGATCTTTGATATTTAGGGCATCAACTTCATGGGTCCCTTTCCTGTCTCCTTCAGATATGAGTACATCCTTGTTGCTGTGGACTATGTATCGAAATGGATAGAAGCCATACCCACGCGAACTAATGACCATTCCGTGGTCTTGGATTTTGTTAAGGCTAATATCATTTCTCAGTACGGGTGCCCAAGGACAATCATAAGTGATGGAGGACCTCGCTTCAAGAAAGTACACTTCACAAGACTACTCCAAAATTTGGGAGTCAACCACATGATAGCTACACCTTACCATCCCCAAACGAGTGGACAAGTTGAAGTGTCTAATAGGGAGATTAAACGAATTTTAGAAAAACCTGTTAGGCTCGATCGTAAGGATTGGTCTAAAAAACTAAATGATGCTCTTTGGGCCTACAGAACAGTGTATAAGACTCCCTTGGGCATGTCTCCTTTCCGGCTTGTCTATGGAAAGGCGTGCCATCTTCCTGTTGAAATCCAACACAAAGCCTATTGGGCTATTAAAAATGTCAACTTGAATCTGGATAAAGTGGGAAAGGCACGTATGCTAGAGTTAAGTGAGCTTGAGGAGCTTCGTAATGAAGCTTATGAAACTTCTCAAGCTTACGTGCAATGTATAAAGGTCTTCCATGATAAGCACATCAATAGAAAGACCTTTGAGTCAACCAGTGGGTCTGGCTTTTCAATTCCAGACTTAAATTATTTCCAGGAAAGCTTAAGTCCCACTGGGATGGGCCATACGTTGTTATCAATAGCTTCCCTCATGAAGCTGTAGAAATTCGGAACCCTATTTCTGGTGAGAGCTTTAAGGTAAATGGCCAATGACTTAAACCTTATGTTACTCTTTCAAATGGCCAGGTTTTGGACGCACTTCAGCTTGAGGAGCCTTAGCTCCTCCCACTCTCCTCCTCAGGTGATATTCTCCTATGTCTTTATTTTTCCAATGAGGACATTGTCAATCTTAGGCATGGGGGGTATAACTTGAGGATGTTTATAGCATTTATAAATATTTGCATGCATTTAGGATAGTGCATTAGCCAAAAAAAAAATCTCTTTTGTTTCTTGAGCTGAATTGGTTAATCCCAAGCAAAAGCTCGTATCAAAGAGGTTTTATTAAAAATTTTCTTCTTAGATTATTTCTAAGTTTAGAATCCAGTACAATTACTTCACTTGCACGTAGATTGAGTAATGGATCTTTGAAGAAAACCAATAAGCATTTTTAGTCTACTGAATCCTTGGACATTTAATAGGAAGTCAGGCATACTATATTCTATTAGATCCACCTCATATTTGTGAGAAGAAAGTAGAGAGATTACTGATGCGCTAAGTCTAGTGTAAGGACTCTTAAGTTCTGAACAATTAGATGATGATACCTAAGAGTTAGGCATAGTTTTCATTCTTTGTTTCTACGTGCAAACATTGTGTGAATTCCTGAGAGTTACCAAATAAGGCAGATACATAGAGATTAAGTCTTGATAAAACTATGACTATGGTGGATGGTTACGACTGTCCTTCATAGAGTCCTCGGCTGAAGGAGGGTAATAGTGTCAAAGGTCAGAAATACACTTGTCCTATCCATCCTTTCCCAATGTCGAAAGTAGGTACTTCCACCAAATAAGCTACACAATATCTTCTTGACCATCATCATCCCTAATAATGCCTCATGAATAAAAGTCTGTGACTTGTTATGTTAATTTTTATAAAAGAAAAGAAAAAAAATAGAAGGAAAGGAAAAAAAGAGGAGAAATATTTATATTTAGAAAAAAAAAGAACAAAAAGAAAAAGAAAAAAAGAGTCCAAGTTTGGAGTTTTATCTTCATGTCATTTTTTGTCAATGTTTTTGAGGCAACAACAAAAACACTCATTGCGATCCACCAAATATGACCCATACCTACTTTTCAGTATTTCTGATCGCCCGAATACTGGCTAAGGACTTCTAACTTAGTTGTAGAGTTATTAGGACTTTTATTGACGTGTGAATGCCATGTGAGGCCACCAAATAATAAGTACATTTACAAAAATTTGGTAAGATATGTGATCTCAGAAAAGAAAGAAGGAAGAAAGAGAAAAAGAAAAGAGAGAGTGAGTGAACACAAGGGAATGCAAAGAGAGCATAGTGTTTAGCCTTTCTCTGAGTTGACTTGTTTGATAGTCTAGAGATCTAGAGTCTATAGTACTAGATTACATGTAGCACCAGATGAGTGTGTGCCACTAAATACGAATCCATTTAACTCAGTATCTCCTACCTAATCCAAGAAGCCGGGGTCAAATTACATATTATTTTCTACTTTATCCCCGAGGGAAGTAGTTGCTTATCCTAATAGAAGTTTTACCAAGGGTTAAGTACGAACTTCAAATGTAAGTTGGCTTCTCACTTAGATCTGTTACCTAGACTATAATCACTTTACATTTGTCTGGATCTCTAAATTTTTGGAATAAGAAAAGGAGAAATCTTTTTGGTTGCTTCCATTATTTTTCACTTTTTGCTCGGGACTAGCAAAACTTAGGCATGGGGACATTTGATAAGTCCAATTTATTAGACATTTATTTGGCTTAAGTACATATGGAATACATTTCCTTATAGTTTAATGACCTAAGCTAAGTAGTAATTAATCTTAGCTTACGAATATTTTTTTTATCTGCTTTGCATTTTAATACATACGTTTATACTCCTTATTTGATATGTGCATGCAGAGAGAAAAATAAAATAATAGGTGGTTGGACATGAATATAATTAGCATTTGAAGGAGGGTATGCCCATAATTGTCCATCACAGTCGCTCTCTCCGCCAGCGTTCAAATCCAGCAGTTGCGCATGCGAAGGGAGAGGTGGATGTTGTGGATCTGGAAAAGGTTAAATGATCTTCCCTTTGGGTTGCAGGGATTGTCGCCCTTGACATCACCGTGCAACAAGTCTTCCCTATGGAAATGACAAACAATGTGGTGTAGGCGTTCTCCACTACCATCGACCTCCATAACCGTAGTGGTGCACGGTGACAGCGTGCATCATCATCATCCATTCCATCCACCTTCACCACCGTCACCACTTCCACCACTAACACCTTCATCGTGTGCCGACCTCTTCTGTTAAGACGTCCGGGAAGGTTCCCGGACATCTGAGACCGCCCCTCCACCACTGCGTTCACCTCTCTCCTCGACGTCGACAGCAGTAGACCCACACGCGAGCCTCACCGTGCGGCCACGACCGCGTGCAGCTATGCCCTCGTGCGAAGCAGCCGACGTCGCCAGTTCATGTGCATGCTCGACTTCCTCTTCTTCTCCTTATTCCTCCTCTTCTTCTTCTCCAATAGTAGTAGAGGAACCCATCAGCAACCACCATACAACCACCTTTACATGCCACCGTTCTCCACATCATCGCCTCTGTTGAGCTCTCCTCGACCTCGCGAGTTGGGCCACGCCCTCAGACACGCCAACCGTAGCCACGCCCTCCGATGAGCTGCTGGCACTGCCGCCACTCCTCTTCGTCGCTGGCATCAACTCCGACCGCCATTTGAAGCCCCACCACCACCATCGGAAGGCTCTCGTCGTGGTCGACCTTCCTCGAGCTCCTCGGCCTCCGCCATCTACTTCTGTTCGCGCAAGATCAAGAGGAAGAATTCCTTTGTTTTGCATTCCAATAAAAATTACCAAATATGCCATTGCTGAAAACACTATTGCAATATTTGATCGATTAATCTATTTGAGTGAAATTGCATGCATGCCCTTAAGTGTTTATATTATTCCTCTCATGCACTTAACTCTTATATGTTGAGTTTAACACATGCATAAAATATCATCAAGGCACTCACATGACCTAAAGGAGAAAGCCCAATGTCTTGAAGTATAATTATGTTACATGCCCTTGCAAGTAATTTCATGGAAGGAAAATTACATACATACCCCTGCATTCTTAAATTATCACGCGTTCCTTCTTTTCGCCTTGTTTCGCATCAGATTTGAGCACGGATTGTGCACTTGATTAAACAAATACAAAGGAAAAATATTTTGTGAATTTATTACTCTATTCCTCCCTGTGGACACGACCTAATCCACCGTGGTTAGTTTTCTTGATATATATTTTTGTTCGGAGTTTTCCACCATGATTTACACATTACAACGACATATTATTTTGATACATTATTTCTGCAAGTGAAAAAATCCTGACCAAATGGCGCTGTTGCCGGGGAGCTTGAGGAAGGTCGACCGCGATGAGAGCTTTCCGATGGTGGTGGTGGCGCTCCGAATGACGGTCGGAGTTGATGCTGGTGACAAGGAGGAGTGGCGGTGATGCCGGTGGCTTGCTGGCAGGCATGGTGCAATTGGTGTGTCTGAGGGCGTGGCTGAGCTCATGAGGTCAAGGAGAGCTCAACGAAGGTGATGACGTGGAAAATGGTGGCATGTAGAGGTGGCTGTACGATGGCTGTTGATGGGCTCCTCTACTATTGTTGGAGAAGAAGAAGAAGAGGAATAAGGAGAGGAAGAGGAAGTCAAGCGTGCGCACGGGCTGGAGATGCCGACTGCTTCGTGCAAGGGCGTAGTTGCGTGCGGGCTTGGCCACGTGGTGAGGCTCGTGTGCGGGTCTGCTGCTGTCGACGTCGAGGAGAGAGGTGAATGTAGTGGTGGAGGGGCGAGTCTCCGGGAACCTTCCCGGATGTCTTAACTAAAGAGGCTGGCACACGGTGAAGGTGTTGGTGGTGGAAGTGGTGACGGTGGTGAAGGTGGATGGAACGGTTGATGGTGATGCACGCTGTCACCGTGCACCACTACGGTGATGGAGGTCGATGGCAATGGAGAACTCCTACGCCACAGTGTTCGTCATGGCCACAAGGAAGACTTGTTGCACGGTGATGTCGAGGGCGGCGATCCCTACAGCTCGAAGGGAAGATCCTTTAACCTTTTCCAGATCCACAACGTCCGCCTCTCCCTTCGCATGCACAACTGCTAGATTTGAATGCTTGCAGAGGGAGTGGCGGTGATGGACAATTCTGGGCATACCCTCCTTCAAATACTAATTATATTAATGTCCAGCTACCTTTTTTTTTCTCTTTGCATGCACATATCAAATAAGGAGTATAAATGTATGTATTAGAATGCAAAGTAGATACAAAAATATTCGTAAGCTAAGATTAATTACTACTTAGCTTAGGTCATTAAACTATAAGGAAATGTATTCCATATGTAGTTAAGCCAAATAAATGTAAATAAATTGGACTCATCACTCCTCCTACCCAAGACATGGGTCTTCGATGGAGCTTTGGCCCTATTTTCCTTATTCTTCTTGGCTTGCTCCTAAAATAAAGGTATAATTTATTAACTTAGAAATTAGTTAATTGATAATATATGCAATACTTTTTACTTGTGTCGTTGGATCATGCCAATGCTCGCATACTTCCTTCTAAGTGTGCGGCTGTATCAGAAAAGGCCCATTACGTAATAACTCATTGTGATTCTTGTTCTTATAATACTAAAAATATATCTGTAATGTTAGAACTAATATTAGAATTATGATAAAAGAAATAAATAAATATAGTTAAAATTTATCTTTTACCTTACTCTTCATCTCTAACCTCCATATTTGTGAATCTTTGTCGTGTGCTTGAGGATATATTTGGGAACGTTCGGATCATTACCCCAATCGAAGATGGCCTGCATTAGTAGGAGAACAAAAATTGTTACATAATTTAAAGTTATATAAAGAAATGTAAATAAGTTATTAGTTTTTACCAATTACCTCTAACTCTCGGATGAGTTGCCTCTTCAGCTTCTGTGGCACCTTCCTCCAATTGAAGTAGGACAGTAGGATGATCACATTCGTCAACGTACCCAGTCTGCTAACGAATTGAGGATACTCCACTACTTCCCCAACTGGTGTAATCCTAACTGAAATGCGGACCACATGAGGAATTCTCTCTAAGCTCCTATTCCGTGTGGGACCTCTTCCCCTACGTGCACCTGTAACATAGAATTATAACATAAAATAAAATAACAAAGAAATAAATAAATCATAACATTTACGTAGCTTTAATTTCATACTAGTACTGTGAGAGGGTGGTGCAGAACATTCCGATTGGGAAGAATCTAGGTCAGCCAACTACTTTGGCTAATCATCCTACCCAACGTCCTCATTAAATGAAGTACTATCCTCCTTCTTGTCTTCATCGATGGGTGCATCCTCCTTGTAGTCAGGATCCTCTGTTGGGAAATCCGTTGGAGGAGGCATCAGACTCTTCCGCTTCCCCCTACCCTCCTCCCCTGACTTTGGAGATATCTAGCCACATCTACAGGCCTCAGAAACTGTTGTTGAGGTGCTTGGGGCTCCTTACAAGGGGGTTGAGTCGGGTGCTGCCGATGGTGAGCCTGAGGCTGAGGCTACCACCAGGGGGCCTCAGGTTGCTGGGAGGTGGCATCATCTCTGCCACTCCTATTAGCCTTCTTCTTGAATATAACCTACCTAAAAATAAAACAAATAATAAGATATTTTAAAAAAAATCGACAGCATTTCCCTTATATATTTTGATTTTTCAAAAGTCTTGTATGAAACAAATTTTCAAATAAATGAAAATAAAGAAGCATAAAAAAAAATAAATTCACAATCCATTTCTCCTTCCTCTTCTTCACATTGCCTTTCCCTTCACCCCTCCATTTCAATCTTCCCTTACATTCCCCTTCCCCTCCCTCTTCTTCACATTCCACTCTTCCCCTTTGGCCCTCCATTCCCCTTTCTCCTCCCTCTTCTTCACATTCCCCTCTTCCCCTTCGCCCCTCCATTCCCCTTTCCCCTCCCACTTCTTCACATTCATTTCCCCTTCCCCTCCCTCTTCTTCACATTCCTTTCCCTTTCCCACATCCTTTCCCCTTCCCTCCCTCTTCACAATCCATCTCCCCTGCATCTTCTTTACATTCCCCTCCGCCCCTCCATTTCCCTTCCCCTCCCTCTTCACAAGCCGTTCTTCCCCTTCACCCCTCCATTCCCCTTCCACTCCCTCTTCTTGTTTTCCTCTTCATACTCAATTCTCCACATTGAACAACATATAAAACATTAAACATCCAATCAAGAAAAGTGGGCACACCCCACATAATAACAAAAAAAATGAATTTAGCAAGAATAAAAAAAAGTGGACACATCCCACATAATCACAAATTTACTGGTACTACATAAATTAAATGTAAGTGGGCACACCCCACATGTATAAGGAAAAGAGATTTTAAAAAATTTAAACAAAATGGTAGAAGAATCTCACCATAATGGAGAACACAAGGAAGAACCTCAAAAAATATGAGAAACCTATATGACATGGCAATAAAATAAAACTTAGTTTGGAATAATAAAAAACATAAGCTTGAAAAAATGATCAATATAAGCTTTGAACAATTAAATGTAAGCTTTAAAACTCAGTTTCTTTAATAATTTCATTTATGGGATATGAATTAATATGAATACCAAATTATCTTATATATCAATATCCATTGCACTAGGGGCAACTTCTTCATTTTGTGGGTTTTCCTGATATGCTTTGGATTCAACATCTGGGTTGAGATCTTTTCTTGCATCATATTATTCCTGTGGTAGAGCTCTAACGGGTATTATCCATCCATTTCTGCTATTACCAGGCACGTAAAATACTTGTGTTACCTGACAAGCTAATGTGAATGGTTCTTATGACTGAAGAATGCGATGGTTTTTACATAAACTCAAGAAACCGTGTTTCTTATCAACTTTGAATCCAACACTTTCTTTGAAAACATCAAACCAATCACACTTGAATAGAATCACCCTACAGTCAAACCTAAAACTCATTTCCACAATCTCTTCAATTTGACCGTAATGCCCATCACAACCAGTGCTTATGTCACAATTGACACTGACTCCTACCTGTTGCGTGGCCTTCACATCATCAATGGACCGTACTTTGAATCTGAAACTGTTAATTATGTAACTCGAATGATAACGTTCATATGACAAAGGTGTATCACAATTACATCAAAATCCTGTACCCACCGTGGATCCCCCTGTTCTTTTAGTTTGTTTACACAATCCTTGAACCAATCAATGAACTACAAGTCGCGTGTAGATGGCATAAAGGATTCTTTGAATTTATTGTAAAATTCATTCACTTTTGGAATTTTCTTTAGAATGTACAAGTGTTCCAATCGTCGGTCCATTTCCGAGATGAGCTTGAACTCTGTCCGAATGATCGATCTTCCTCCGATGTCAAATATGGACAGGAAATCTTCATCATTACCATTAAGTCCTCCATCATAATTCCATTCAAGATGATTAAATCGATTGTCTGTCTCATGTATGTATATGGCACAGAAGTTAATGCATTCCTCTACAAGATATCCTTCCATGATTGACCCTTCTGGCTTTGCCTTATTGAAGACATAATCTTTCAGCTTCTTCAAATATCGTTCAATTAGATACATCCATCAGTACTTAACATGTCCAGTAATTCTCGCTTCATTTGCAAGATGAAGCGTGACATTAACCATCACATCGAAGAATGTAGGTAGGAAAATCTACTCCATTTTACAAATTATGATCACAATTTCATTATCCCATTACTCCAGCAATTCAGGATCTAATGTCTTTGAACAGATTACTTTAAAATATCTGCTCATCTCCATAAAAGAATAAATTATCGGACCAGGAATCACTCCACGTATTGCTAGTGGGAATAAGATTTGCATATACACATGAGAATCATGACTTTTTAACCCAGTAATCTTCTTCTGCACTTCATTTATGCAACGTGAAAGCTACGATGAATACCCATCTAGAACTCGAATATCTTTAAGGAATGAGAAAATCTTTTGCCTTTGTTCTCTGTTAAGACTGTATATAGCTTCTAGAAAGTGAAACCCTCTTTCTTAAACGTGCAACTCAGGACCAATACCTAAAATTTTCATATCATTCCTTGTTCTAATTGTATCCTTTGGGTTGTCTATTAGGTTTAATACATCAAGAATGTTGTCCATTACATTCTTCTCGATGTGCATAACATCTAAATTATGTTGTACAGTCAAATCCTTCCAATATGAAAGTTCCATAAAAATATGCTTTTCTTCCTAAACCCTGAATGTCTCAAGGAAGTCAAGTCATTCTTGAAAAGGTGACCCAAACGTATTTCACCGAATTGTTGCAATGTCTCCATGATTTTCATCCCTGACAACCTAATAGAACTTGTATTAAGTTTATTTTTCAGATTCCTCGACGAATACCGACATACTTTACCATCAAATTTGTCCTTGAATTGTGACATTCACCATCTGTGTTAATGGGTAAAAATATGTAGTGTCCTAAGTAATAGAACTTCTTGCTTTGTGGCAATCTCAGGTGATGAGGATCATCCATACAGATTGGACAGGCGAATTTCCCCTTCATACTCCATTCTGACAAATTCACATATGCTGGAAAGTCATTGATTGTCCACAGTAATGCTGCATGCAACTGGAAGAATTGTTTCTTCTGTATGTCATATGTTTGAACACCACTGTACCACAAGACTTTCAGTTCATCAATCAATGGTTGGAGATAAACATCTATCGCAGTTCTTGGTTGCTTGGGTCCTGGGATATGGAAGGTCAACATCATGAATGTGGATCAGATGCACAGCCATGGGGGTAAGTTGTAAGTTAACATTACCACCGGCCATATGGAATATGACGGATATATGTTCCTGAATGGGTTGAATCCTTCACTTGCAAGCCTTAGTCCCACATTTCGTGACTCCTCTGCGAATAATGTGTGATTCTCGTTAACTTTATTCTACTCATCAGAATTTGTTGGATGACGGATGCGTCCATCTTTTGATTTATTCTCCTGATGCCACGTCATCAGTTTTATTATTTTATTGGAAATGAATAGGCATTGTAGCCTAGGGATCAGTGAAAAATAACGGAGAACCTTCTCTGGTTGTTTCTTCCCACCTATGTTTGTTGACTTACCTTATACCTCTCCTCACCACATTCAAGACAGTTAGTCAACCCTGAGTACTCATTTTTATATAGGACACAATCATTACAACAAGCGTCAATCTTCTCGCATTTCAGTCTGAGCCTATGTATCTGCTTCTTTGCATCATACCATACTTAAGGTATCGAGCAAAATTACTCAGCAGTTCCCCAATGAATTTAAGAACCTCAGACATTAATTTTGCTGTGGCTCTATTCATCACTTTCATCTAAAACAATTTGGGAAGGAATGACAACATTGACATTGACGTTATTTCAGGAGCAATAGGATCCTCTGCTGCCTTGACTATATTGTAAAACTCATTACAATCTTGTAATGTCTCATCGTCATCTGCATCCTTAGGGTCTACTGCTCTCATATCATATAACATTTCATCCAATTCATCTCCTTGATTTTCATTACTTTCCTCAAAAGCTTCAATTCTTTTATTTCTAACTTCTCCTCTGATTTGTTCACCATGAGCTGTCCAATTTACGTAATGTTGCCACCAACTGTTACATATCACATTCTTGAAAACTGTGTCTTGGTCATGGAAAAATCGATTCAAATAGTGTCTACATGAGCATAAATCAGCTGAAGGAATTCTTCTTATCTAAATGTCTTCCTATCATCCTTAAATGCCTACTCCAAAAATGAAATCGCTCCACTCTTGTATTCGTGGTAATTCTAATTCATCAAATTAATCCATGACTTATCCATGATAATTAACCTAAATGTCAATGACAACCACTCATAAGTTAGACTCGAATAAGGAAAAAATGTGTATTTTAAGAAGATTTTTACTTGATAGTCCATCCTTAAAGATTTGATCACAACATTACTTCTTACATGCAACCAATGTTTGAAGAAATTTCGACAGCATTTCCCCACACTTCTCCAGTATATCCCCCAAAACTAACCTTAGCTACATCTCTAATAGCCCCCACTAAAGGGCACTTCGGGAACGAAGCTAAGATTAGTTGGTATACTGAAGAAGAGTGAGAAAATGCAACCAAAATTTCTCCAAATACTAGCAACATGCAAGAAGTAACCCTAATGATGAGAACCTCATCATGAGCCATAACTAGCTCATTTTGACCTAATACAAAGGATAAAAGCTCCTACATATCTCAAGGAAAGGCTTAACTCAGAGAATTCTGAGTTCAAGGAGAAAATAAGTCATAAGGGGTAAAAATGCAATTTTACCAGTATAATCTGCATACAGGGTAATTCAGGGCCCAAAACATAGGTCAAAGCAACTTAATAAGAATAAAAGTGGGATGAGATGATCTAGCAAGGGCTACAGCAATTCCAAGAAACTAAATGATAATCTGTAACCCTAAAACAATCCACTTCAAATCACGAGGTTCGAGGCAAAGTAAAAATAGAATAAACCCTCTAAAATTCATAGAAAAATAATCTCTAGGGTTTAGAACCTTTAATTTGGCCTTCAGAACCCATTTTGACCTACATTGAGAACCATGCCCAATTAATAACTTAATTTGGGTTTTCGCATAAATTGACCGGTCAAACAAGGTTTAATATAGAAATGAAATTCACCATCAGATTCCTTAGGTCCTAATTATTCATGTATAAAAACTTGAGTCTAAGAAGAAACCTCCTTGACCAACTTTACACTTTGGTCCTCATATATTTACTTTTTGGCCCTCAACTTTTGAACCCTCGCATTTTGGCCCCTAACTCTCCTTCGTTCTTTGCATTCAGGTCCCCCCTGCAAAACCTGCCAGCACCATGCTCCGGAGACCTTGCGCGGAGCATGGCGCCGCACAGGGTGAGGGGGGGGACCTGGCAAGTAAACCGGGGGTGCCCTGCGTCGTCAGCCGTCGCAGGGACACCCCCTTGGTCGTTGAAACCCACCATACCGGCCGTGCGAACGCACGGATGGTATGGGTCTCCATCTCCGGCGTCCTCCGGCGAGGGAGACACGTCGTCTCCCTCCACCTTCCTCCCTGTTTTGATCCCTATAAATACCCCCCGTTGCTCCACCGACCGGGGTAGCTCGGGTCTGACGGAGAAAACCCCCAACTTTCCTCTCTTCTCTCTCCGGTAGACGCTCACCAGCTCCGGCGGTTCCTCCCCCTTCTCCTCTTCGCTCTGCCGCAATACCAGCAGCAGAGACTTCCTCCCCTGCTCTTCCCGCGTCACGCCGCACCCAGCTGGCGCCTCTCCGGCTCTCTGCTCGCCGCCGCCCCTTTCCCTGAGCATCGTCTTCTCCGGCGACAGTCGATACGACTGTCGCCCTGTTCCTCCCCCTTCGTCCCTGCAAGTAAGCTAGAACTACTCCCCTTCTTCTCCTCTTTCTTTCCCCGCCTTCAATTTATTCAATTAAGCCCTCGACCGACCCTGACCATCGTCACCCCCTTCGTCTCCGGCCACCCTCCGGCGAGATGCTCCCATCGCTCCACAGCCTCACACACCTCACCGACCCTCACCGAACCTCCGCCTCATCACACTGAGCACCCCCCACCCCTTCACTGCCACTCCACACCTCCGTAACGCTTCCCCCAACAAACCCATCCTCCGACCCACAGTTCGACCTAGGGCAGCCCTTGCACGCCGCCCCACGCCTCGCCACCACCCACACGAGCTTCGCCGCACCCGGGCGAAGCTCCCGGCACTTTCTGATTAGGCCGAGAGGCCGTTTTTCTGTGAACAGGCCACCCGACCTCCGCCGCCATTGCCGTGCAGAAGGAGCTGCTTCCGCCTGCAGCTACAGGCGCGCCACGCTCAGCGCCACGCCCAGATTCGACTCCCAGGCCTTGCGAGGCGTTTCGACAAAACACCAGGCTCGCAGCTAAGGCAGAAGGCTTCACGTGACGACGTGATCTCCCGCTGCTTTCCCCGCTACGGGCGCGCAATTGAGGTGGGACATTTAGTCCCACCTCGGAAAAGTCTGAAGAGGCGCAGCGATATAAGACGCAAAAGTGCTGGAGGCTTACTGCCTCAGCACACGGGGTGAGGTCCCCTTCACACGCCCGGTTACCCGGTCTCGTCCGCGCTCACGCCCCGCGGAACTGACCCGACCCGACCTGACTTAGACTGACCTACACTCCTCGCCCACCACGCACGCCGGTGGGCCTGGACCCGGGCACGACCTGTACCCGATTACCCGGCAGCTCTGGGAGAGCTTTCCCAAGAGTAGTTTCAGAGAGAGAGAGATGCGGGGGAGAGGGTAGAGTAGGTTTTGTCCTCTGACGTAAGCTCTGAAGTGTGCAGGAACAGGTGAAGAAGAAGGAAGCTGAGGAAGACACTGTAGCAACAGGCAGTTTAAGTCGTCTGATTTGGAAATCAGACGACGGCCTGAAGGGAAAAGAAGAAAGAAGGAGGGGCGACGTCCCTGACTGGAAAAAGAAAAGAAGGAAGAAGGAGATCTGAAGAAAGAAAGAAGATCACCTTTGCAGAACTAAGAAGAAGAAGATCACCTCTGCAGAACATAGAAGGAAGAAGGAGATCTGAAGAAAGAAAGAAGATCACCTCTGCAGAACAAAGAAGAAAGAAGGAGATCTGAAGAAAGAAAGAAGAGCATCACCTCTGCAGAACTAAGAAGAAGAAGATCTGAGACGAGGAGAAACAAAGAGAAAAAAAAAGACACCAAATTCTTTCTCTCTCTTTGTTTATTTTTGTAAAAGAAACATGTATATCTCTAGAATACAACTTGCTCCCTGAGTTCGACCTCGGGAACTCTTTTCCGAGTAAAAAAATTTTTATATATTTGAAATGATGGCAACAACTGGCTATATTACAACGACATAACAATCAAACCCGGTTATCTCTCGAAGCCATCGTTATCAATTGGCGCCGTTGCCGGGGAGCAACGGCTATTCTAGAGGTAAACATTCCTGTTTCTTTTTAATTTCTGATAATCTCCTCTCTTTTGTGCAGAAAACTACAGGAAATCAAGAAGACAAGCAACCGCACAACAACCACTCCGAGGACAGGTAAATTTTTCCTCTCGCTATTAACCCCTAAAACTCAAAAGAAAGAAAAGAACAAGCAATATAGGGCTAACCTGTCTTCCATACTTAGTAACCATAAAAGTTGCATGTTTTCAACTCATTATTCCTGCACACTATTAAGGGTATTTAAGGGCTAACACATTCTTGCTTGAGCCCTAATTACCCAACAAAGAATTAACTAGACCAAGTAGAGCCAACCTAGGATCCAACACTAGGGATTTAGAGACACACTCCTTAAGCAAGAATTGAGAAAACCAAATGAAGTGTGCCCAAGCCCTTGTCTGAAAATACCTATTCAAAGAAAACCTAAAACAATTGGCTCTCTAAACACTTGAACCCTAAAAGAAAGGACCCAAAAAGCTCTCAAAGGAACAAGAGGTAAAGTTGACTCCTAGGGTCAACCAACCTTAAAATTAGGTCACTTTCTCACTCAAAATACCTAAGAGTTCAAGTGTAACTTTAAGCACCCTGATCTTAAGCTAAAATTAGTAGACTTAAGAGGTCAAGATCCCCATTCTGGTCTACCTGGAACCGCAGTGACAAGAGAGGTCGGGTGGGGGAAACCCTGTAACCCGTGGGGACGCTCTACCGTGTAGGGGTCTTCGCGGGACTCTCCCTCTCTGGCTGCCCAGGTAATTCTCAGGTGGACGATCTTTCTGATCAAGGGGTCCATCTGCCCCGCACCTCTATAGTCACCCAACATTTTGTGGGTGTCTTGATTGGGTCCAGCACCTGCTTATCTCATCCAGTCCTTCAGTATTTTTCAGGAGGTCCTTGAAACCTCCTATAGAAATTCACTCTCCCCGAGGCTAAGCCTCGGCTCCTTTGTTTTTGCAGAAATCATTCACATAGCCCCTCTTTCCTCTGATTCTGAACAAAATCCCCTTCTTCCATCTTGATTCAAACTTTGATTCTATATCTTGATTCCACCACCTGATCCAATTATGCAGCCTAATTACCTAGCAAGACTACCATTCAAAAAACCTGAATATCTGAGATCCATGAAAGATAAGATGATTGAGGATGCCCTTGAAATCTATGAAATCAAACCCTCAACACCAGTAGAAAACATTCAGGTTGATGTCCCAACAAACACAGCTTTCATCATAAACTGTGCCCAAATTCTATTGACTGAAATTTCAAAAGGATCAACCCGAGATATGCTCATGACAGGATACATTGAGATGGAAAAATTACACCAATCTGAATACCTTAAATGCTTGACAAATCCTATACTTTGGGAACAACACCAAGATGCCCTTATGAAACGGGTAGAAATGATGAAATCAGTAGAACAAATCATCAACCAAAAATACCCGTATATACCAGAAACAGAGGATGAACCATCTTGGAACAGTATTAAAGAACAATCCAGTTTCCCAGATCTCGGGATTGAGGCACAAAGTGGTTGTGAAATCCTAACCCAGATAGAAGACAATGTTGAATTAGGTTGGGATATTGCAGGAGAACACAATGATGAGCCAAACTTAGACCATGAATTGCCAAGCCTAGAATTTCAAAACTCCTGCAATAATGAGATCAGAACTGAACCTTTTGAGGGTATAAATTCCGCCCCTTATTTTGATAAGGTGGCCCTCGAAGGTTATTCGGACTTAGGTTCTAATAATTCTACCCACATCCTAAGCCTAGAACCTAGATCTGAAACTTATTGGGAAGATTATGAGGCCCCTTATGAGAAAGATCAAATTTTTACAGAATATGATTTCGGGCCTCTATTTGATGAATATCCCTCTCCAACATCCTCAGGAAATCTGATCGATTTTTCAGAAAACATGCCAATTTATGATACAGAAACTGAGGAGTTGGATGAGCAAGGTTTTAATAGGGTCTATCCTACCAGCTTAGAGCTTGAACAGAACATCTTTTTGAGCCCAGAATTGACATATAGGCTAGAACCCAGTCAGGCTGCTGATTCCACATCTGATGATTTTTGCTGTGGTGGAATTCATGATCATGAATCTCATTTTCGCCAACTCTCCGACAATTTCAAATCTGACTATAATTGCGGAGAGATTCCCCTTCCTGAACATGCCAGGCCTATCTACGACCTCAGTTCTCATGACTCTAACTCCGACTCTGAGGTCCTGATTCCCGAGATCACTGATAACACAGAATCATTCCTTTTCGATCCTCAGGAACCAAAAATAGAAAATGCCAAGAGTGATTGCAACCCAGAATTCAAATCTTTGCTCAAATTAGATTTCTTTCATCCTACAGACACTCTTCAGGCATTTGATAATTACCTAGAGGACTCTTTACAGAAAATCACTTGTCATTCCTTTCTAGAAGAGCCCTCACACACAGTTGCCACCTCGTCTGCACACACAGAACTAATCGAAACCTCTTCCCAACCCCGACCCACAACCGGACTCAATTTCTATTCAGATTCACCTCTCACCGAGCCGATTGCATTTCCACATCGGGTTTCGAACATTGATCAGACTACATACCATGCTCTATCATTCTCTGATCACCCCTGTAGGGTTCCTGCATCAACCACTGATTATTCCACGAGTCCCTACTTTGACCAGGCTGATTCGACTCAGCCAAACCCTGCGTTTACACTTCCACATTTATCTGAGCTTCATAGTATATGGTGGGTTCCACACTTTTTTATCCACATCTATCAACCCACCAGATTGATTGGGTTTGGGCTGCATCATCAGCCTGTTGATCTGAACAAGCACCTGGTTGGACCAACCAGGCTCTTAATCAAGGTGCTTGTCATACAAAACTCCGCTGATTTGACCATCCCCTCTCCATCGCATTTCCCTCTTGGCTGAAGGCATCAAATTTAGCGCTTAACGGGAGGCAGCCCGTCATTCTCTTTGAAAACCTGAAACTTGTTCTGACACCTTTTTGCACTTGAAGTTCACACTTTAAGACAACCGACTCCACCTTAGGTGCGTGCATCTGAGATTAGAAATCGTCCGCAACAGTCACCCCGACCCATTCACTCATCCAAATTTCTGTCTTAAGGAATGAACTAAGTTAAATAAAAACCCCCTAGGTTACAATGAGGACATTGCAAATCTTAGGCATGGGGGGGTATGAAAGTGCAAAACTTGTAAGAAAAGGTTTCAAACAAAGAAATTCACATATGCCAAAAACACCATAAAAATTAAAAAAAAAAAAATTTCGAAAAAGAATAAAAGGAGAAGGAAATTTTGTGAAGGAGAAAAGAAACAAAATGAAAAAGGAGCACAAAATTATGAGAAAAGGTGATAGTCATTAGTAAGGAACTAAGGAATTAACCTAAGTTCTAGACCTCATTCAAGAAAAAAAACTGAAAAGTGCACAATGAGATTAGTAAGAATGCAAACCTTAGGCATTCTTGAATAGACTCTTAGTACCCATTAAGATCTGGACACTCCTCAAGAGGTTGAGGAAAATGAAAAGCTGAAGTATTAGGTCTAAGGCTTAGGGAGTATTTGGCCTCGTTAACTAATTTTTGGTTTACAGGACTCAGTAACCTAAGCACCCTAACCTCACACACAGCCTGGTTCAGTAAGCGTAAAAATCAAAATCACGCAGAAGCGTCGCAAAATTCTGAAAAGAACACCTAGAATAGGAGCGGCCGATCAACACAAGTTGATTTGGACGAGTTCCCAGCGCGGAGAGGTGGGAAATCCCCTCGAAGATGCGTAGCAAAATATCATCTCCTCAGTGCTTGTCTCCTAGGATATTTACATATCCTACTGGGGGCATGTAAGCACTCTGCTGGTTCAGATTCCATGGATGGCATTATCTCGAAGTGTCAATTGCCAGGGTCTGGATTCGGCCACGGAACACCATGGATGGGATTATCTCGAAATCTCAATAGCCAGGGTTCCGGGGGTTGCCATGGGCAGTGCTATCTCGAAACATCGATCACCAGGAACCCTTGAGGATTGATGATGGGAGCAAGGAATCTGATACAGACCGTGTTGAAAAGCCAATCCTAGGCTAGAACTAAAAAGAAAAAGAGAGAGAAAACTCTCCAAACAGAAAAACTTTCTATCTCTATCTTACAAAACGCACTGCGAACTGAGCCAGGGCTAAAATCATTTCAAGCACGGGTGCTTTAACCATGAAGTCCAATAAACCTTAGGTTAGTTCTTGTGGACCTTAAAAACCTTTGCTAAAAGACTGAGGCTAAGGCTAGACAGATTTGGATCTTGATTGGTACGAGAGTACCTTTTAGGCCTATGGTCAGCATTCTAACCTAATCTATGCTCAAATAAAAAAGGGCACTTATCTAAAACTATTAAAAATTTCATGGTCTAGAACAAGGGTTGAAACCTTAAGTTTTTGCTAAGGGACTAGCAAAAGCTAGGCATGGGGGTATGATGAGAACCTCATCATGAGCCATAACTAGCTCATTTTGACCTAATACAAAGGATAAAAGCTCCTACATATCTCAAGGAAAGGCTTAACTCAGAGAATTCTGAGTTCAAGGAGAAAACAAGTCATAAGGGGTAAAAATGCAATTTTACCAGTATAATATGCATACAGGGTAATTCAGGGCCCAAAACATAGGTCAAAGCAACTTAATAAGAATAAAAGTGGGATGAGATGATCTAGCAAGGGCTACAGCAATTCCAAGAAACTAAATGATAATCTGTAACCCTAAAACAACCCACTTCAAATCATGAGGTTCGAGGCAAAGTAAAAATAGAATAAACCCTCTAAAATTCATAGAAAAATAATCTCTAGGGTTTAGAACCTTCAATTTGGCCTTCAGAACCCATTTTGACCTACATTGAGAACCATGCCCAATTAATAACTTAATTTGGGTTTTCGCATAAATTGACCAGTCAAACAAGGTTTAATATAGAAATGAAATTCACCATCAGATTCCTTAGGTCCTAATTAGTCATGTATAAAAACTTGAGCCTAAGAAGAAACCTCCTTGACCAACTTTACACTTTGGTCCTCATATATTTACTTTTTGGCCCTCAACTTTTGAACCCTCGCATTTTGGCCCCTAACTCTCCTTCGTTCTTTGCATTCAGGTCCCCCTGCAAAACCTGCCAGCACCATGCTCCGGAGACCTTGCGGGGGGGACCTGGCAAGTAAACCGGGGGTGCCCTGCGTCGTCAGCCGTCGCAGGGACACCCCCTTGGTCGTTGAAACCCACCATACCGGCCGTGCGAACGCACGGACGGTATGGGTCTCCATCTCCAGCATCCTCCGGCGAGGGAGACACGTCGTCTCCCTCCACCTTCCTCCCTGTTTTGATCCCTATAAATACCCCCCGTTGCTCCACCGACCGGGGTAGCTCGGGTCTGACGGAGAAAACCCCCAACTTTCCTCTCTTCTCTCTCCGGCAGACGCTCACCAGCTCCGGCGGTTCCTCCCCCTTCTCCTCTTCGCTCTGCCGCAATACCAGCAGCAGAGACTTCCTCCCCTGCTCTTCCCGCGCCACGCCGCACCCAGCTGGCGCCTCTCCGGCTCTCTGCTCACCGCCGCCCCTTTCCCTGAGCATCGTCTTCTCCGGCGACAGTCGATACGACTGTCGCCCTGTTCCTCCCCCTTCGTCCCTGCAAGTAAGCTAGAACTACTCCCCTTCTTCTCCTCTTTCTTTCCCCGCCTTCAATTTATTCAATTAAGCCCTCGACCGACCCTGACCATCGTCATCCCCTTCGTCTCCGGCCACCCTCCGGCGAGATGCTCCCATCGCTCCACAGCCTCACACACCTCGCCGACCCTCACCGAACCTTCGCCTCATCACACTGAGCACCCCCCACCCCTTCACTGCCACTCCACACCTCCGTAACGCTTCCCCCAACAAACCCATCCTCCGACCCACAGTCCGACCTAGGGCAGCCCTTGCACGCCGCCCCATGCCTCGCCACCACCCACACGAGCTTCGCCGCACCCGGGCGAAGCTCCCAGCACTTTCTGATTAGGCCGAGAGGCCATTTTTCTGTGAACAGGCCACCCGACCTCCGCCGCCATTGCCGTGCAGAAGGAGCTGCTTCCGCCTGCAGCTACAGGCGCGCCACACTCAACGCCACGCCCAGATTCGACTCCCAGGCCTTGCGAGGCGTTTCGACAAAACACCAGGCTCGCAGCTAAGGCAGAAGGCTACGCGTGACGCCGCGATCTCCCGCTGCTTTCCCTGCTACGGGCGCACAATTGAGGTGGGACATTTAGTCCCACCTCGGAAAAGTCTGAAGAGGCGCAGCGATATAAGACGCAAAAGTGCTGGAGGCTTACTGCCTCAGCACACGGGGTGAGGTCCCCTTCACACGCCCGGTTACCCGGTCTCGTCCGCGCTCACGCCTCGCGGACCTGACCCGACCCGACCCGACTTAGACTGACCTGCACTCCTCGCCCACCACGCACGCCGGTGGGCCTGGACCTGGGCACGACCCGTACCCGATTACCCGGCAGCTCTGGGAGAGCTTTCCTAAGAGTGGTTTCAGAGAGAGAGAGACGCGGGGGAGAGGGTAGAGTAGGTTTTGTCCTCTGACGTAAGCTCTGAAGTGTGCAGGAACAGGTGAAGAAGAAGGAAGCTGAGGAAGACACTGTAGCAACAGGCAGTTTAATTCGTCTGATTTGGAAATCAGACGACGACCTGAAGGGAGAAGAAGAAAGAAGGAGGGGCGACGTCCCTGACTGGAAAAAGAAAAGAAGGAAGAAGGCGATCTGAAGAAAGAAAGAAGATCACCTCTGCAGAACTAAGAAGAAGAAGATCACCTCTGCAGAACAAAGAAGGAAGAAGGAGATCTGAAGAAAGAAAGAAGATCACCTCTGCAGAACAAAGAAGAAAGAAGGAGATCTGAAGAAAGAAAGAAGAGCATCACCTCTGCAGAACTAAGAAGAAGAAGATCTGAGACGAGGAGAAACAAAGAGAAAAAAAAAGACACCAAATTCTTTCTCTCTCTTTGTTTATTTTTGTAAAAGAAACATGTATATCTCTAGAATACAACTTGCTCCCTGAGTTCGACCTCGGGAACTCTTTTCCGAGTAAAAAATTTTTTATATATTTGAAATGATGGCAACAACTGGCTATATTACAACGACATAACAATCAAACCCGGTTATCTCTCGAAGCCATCGTTATCACCTAACTTGTGATCAAATCTTCAAGGACCCTCCTTAGTTCAGAACTTCTCTAAACTAAGGATGACAACACTTATGGTATATTATAAAGACAACGCATCATGCATGTAAGTGAGGTATACACACACTCTACATTTTCTATATAACATGATCATAAGTCTCAACGGGCTAGTATTTTGACACAATTATATCCCTCTAACAACCTGTTACCTAGGGGTTAGAATTCCTATTGTTTGTCATGAAGTGCTTCTAAATTTGTTTAGGTGTGTATCTAATTGATATAATGCAAAAAACTGATAATTGAAAATGTTATTTTCAAAATATTTCCTTTATTACAAACTTCATCTACAAAAACTTAAACCTTTAACCCTTAAACACTAAACCCTAACTTGATCCTTAACTCCTAAACATTAAACCGTAACCTGAACCCTAACCCCTAAGCACTGAACCCTAGCCTAATTTGTAACCATTAAACAAGTCTCTTAAAATCTAAATCCTACGCCATAAATCAAACACCTTTATACCGAAACTCAAAACCCAACACCCTAAAACCTAAAATCCTAAATCTTAAAACCTAAACCATAAATCAAACACCCTAAATCCTAAATCCAAAACCCAACACACAACATCCAAACAATAAAACTTTAAACTCTAAACTCAAAACCCTAAAACCTAAACCTAAACCCAACACCCAACAACCAATCCTAAACTCTAAATTCAAAAGCGTAAAACCCTAAACCTAACACTTTAAACCCTAAAATAAAAACTCGTAACCCAACATGTTTAAACTTAAAATTCAATTCCATCATCAATCGAAAACCTAAACCCAACATCTTAAACCCTAAACCTAGAAAGTAAACTCAAAGCTGAATAAATTTTGACAGAGTTTCCCCTATAATATGCACATTCTCCAATTCTTTCATATAAAACACAATATGTAGGCACAACCTACATTCAGATCAAATAAAAAAAGCAACTAACATGTGAGCACACCCCACATTTCATGTGCACACCATCACATAACAATAATGACAAATGGAAGAGACCATTAGGCATTAAAGATAAATTGTTGCATTTTAGCTAAGCATTGATGCATTGAAGCATACAATTTAATTACATTCATAATTAAATCTATAACTAAAGACTATAGTAAAAATGAGAAATTGATGGTGGCAGGAGGAGGTGGTGGTGGTGGCGGCAGATGGTGGTGGTAGTTGCGTGGTGTTGGTGCTGGTGGGGGCAAGAGGAGGTGGTCGTGGTGGCAGCAGGAGGTGGTGGTGGTGGGGCTGGTGGTGGAAGGGCGTGGCAACAGGGTGGTGGTGGTGCTGGTGGTGGTGAGGGTGGCAGCAGTGGGTGGTGGTGGTGGTGGTCGTGGTGGCAGGGGGTGGTGCTACTGGTGGTGGCAAGGGCTGGTGATGAGGGGAAGGGGAAGGTGCTGGTGGTGGTGAGGTGCTGATGGTGGTGGCGGCCAACCGGTTGTGGTGGTGGCGGAGGGATGTGGCCGGCCAGCAAGTTGTGGCTATGGTGGAGGGAGAAGTCAGGCTGAGGAGGAGTCAGGTGGAGGAGGAGGCGAAGGAGGAGGATAGTTACCTGAGGAGGAGGGGTCGGTCGACGAAGAGGAGAGGCTGAGGGTGTCATGGAGGAAGGGGGTCGCGGAGGAGGAAGCTTGGAGGAGAAAGGGATTTAGGAGGAAGGGGGAGGGAGTCGGGGCGGTGCGAGGGTTTTAGTCGACCTTTCTTGACCGTTCCATATAAATGGTCGATGATGGCATTTGAAAATTACCTTTTTCAAGGTGGCGGGTTATGAAAAGCTTATTGTCAACCATTTTAGGATTAACGGTCGACAAATATCTTATTCTCAACCGTGTATAAACGATTGAGAATGACCTTAAATTATCTTTTGAACATGGCAGTTGATGAAAAGCTTATCGTCGACCATTTTCTATGAATGGTCAAAAAATATCTTATTGTAGACCGTTTATAAATGGTCGAAAATGACCTCAAATTAACTTTTCAGTTTGGTGGTTCATGAAAAGCTTATTGTCGATCATTTTATTATTAACGATTGACAAATCTCATATTCTCGACTGTTATAAACGGTCGAGAATGTTCTCAACCAAAACCCTTGCATAATAGGTGGGAAACATAATGCCTGGTGTTTTGGTAATTGTTTTACCTTACAACTATCGAGAACATTATTATTAATGACCATTGTAAAACGGTCGAAAATTTACCGTTGAGAACAACACATTTTCTACTAGTGCTCTAATGCGAGGGATGGGGATGTGGCCTTTGAGCATCATGTTCATGGTTTGTTGGAGGATGTTTTTGTTGGAGTCAATGCAGATGCAGAATGCACGGAGAGCAACGACGATGTTAATTTTGTTGAGGATGATATGGGATATGAAGGTGCTAGCAAACAAGGATCTGATAGAGTAAAAAAGGAATGATGTAAGATCTCTGATTTAATGAAGGATATTGAGAAGCCATTATATGGTAACTCAAATGAGAGCATGTTGGTTGCCACTCTGTAATTATACCATCTAAAGTGTCTAAACGGTTGGAGTAACAACTTGTTTATTCAACTCTTGGAGTATTTAAGCTTCTTGCTACTGAAGGGTAATGGGTTACCAAAATCTTACAATGAAGAAAAGAGCAGCATCTCGAGCAGAGGCTTAAGCTATCTCAAATACATGATTGGCCAAATAGTTGTATGCTCTTTTGGAAAGATAATGAAAACGATGATGTGTGTTCAATATGTGGTGAATCAAGATGGAAAAACATTAAGGATGGTAAGGATTCATTTGCTGATCTTTCTGTGGTAAAGAAAAAGAGAAAACTAACTAATGTGTTGCAGTGGTTTCCTTTAAAACCAAGATTGCAGTGATTGCATGTTCAAAGACAGTCATAGACATGAGACGACATGAAGAAGGTTCTATTAAGGATGACCTCTTAAGGCATCCTGTAGACTCTTTAGTGTGGAAACGCTTTGATTCTTTGCATCCATAGTTTGCTATCGAGCCTCATAATGTTCATTTGGGATTAATTGCTGATGGTTTCAATCCATTCAACAATATGAATGTTGCCCAAAGCACATGGCCCGTCATTCTAAAACCTTATAACATGCCTCCTTGGGTATGTATGAAATAAAGAAACTTCATCTTGTCCTTGCTGATTTCTGGTCCAAAAGCTCCTGGGGACAAGATAGATGCTTATATACAACCTCTCAATGAGGAGTTGAAGAAGTTGTGGGAGCATGGAATTGAAACCTTTGATACATCTAATAGTGAAACCTTTTTTATGCGAGCTGCATTACTCTGGACAGTTAATGATTTTCCACCTTATGGAACACTTTGTGGTTGGAGTGTAACGGGAGAAAAAGGGTGTCCCTGTTGTGGTTATAACACTAAATCTTTATGGTTGTCTCATAGCAAGAAGTATTTCTATATGGGACATCGGAGATGGTTATATCAGAATCACAACATCTTCATGGATAGTGAATCATTTGATGGGAGCACAAAGCACTGGTCGGCGCTTGTACAAATGTCAGGTAAAAGCATACTTGAAGTTGTAAAGTCGATTGCCTCGTTAGAGGATGAATCACACAATCCTTTAAAGAGATTGACCATCTTGTTTCAGTTGCCATATTGGAAGCATAATTTGCTACGCCACAACATTGATGTCGTGCACATTGAGAAAAATGTATTTGACAATATTTTTGGGACAATCACATGTCAGGTCAAAAAGACAAAGGATACTTACAAGTCTCGCAAATATTTGGTAGATACATGGATTAGAAGAGACCTCCATTCTAAAGGAGTTGGAAATGTGATCCCAAAAGCTTGTTATTAGATGATGAAGCAAGAAGTTACAATCTTTTTTACCATCTTGAATGAGATGAAACTTCTAGATGAGTTATCTTGCAACATCTCGCATGTGATACAAGTTAAAAAGAAGATGGTAACATTGATGAGAACGTATGATTGACACATTTTGATGCAAGAGCTTTTACCGGTGGTTGTTCGGTGTTATTTACCTGATGATGAGGTGTAGCTCATCATAGCTAAAATGCCCAAGTTAAGCTAGAAACTTGGTTAAACACTATCTTGTTAACATAATAAATTGGTTAAGTGTAGGAATGAATGAAAATGACCTAAAACATCAAATTGGTGTTAAAAATGCATAATTAGGTTAATTTATGAGATATTCTATTGATAAGCATGTTTTCGTGAGGGAAAAGTTAGGGTTTTGAGAAACTTGTCATTACAGTCGCAAAACTCGTTATCAAATAAAATTTTACCAAAACTCCAAGGGAGTCCCAGGTCGAACACGAGGAGGCGACGTCTGTTTCTTTGAAATTTGTGTTTCACTTTGTTTCTTTTTGGTGATTTTTGGGGTTTTGTGATTTTTTTTAGTATTTTCTTAATGAAGAAATAGCCAAGATAAATATTCAGGCAAGGATAAATAAAAAGATAGAGAGTTGAGGAATGAAGCAAATCTGATATATCAAAATGTTGTTTATTACACTAATCGGAAATATGCTAAACATAATAACAAGAGAATGAAGATGAGAAGGAATCTCCTAAAGCGAATGCCTGGCGAGACGACGGTGCTTGGATGGAGGAGATGAGCTGCTGGACGTTGGGAATGAGGTGCGGGAGGAACTCGAGTAGAGGGCCACTTGACCAAGCTGAGGGAATGGTGATGAGGAGGTGGAGGCGATTGTCTACCTGAATGGAGGTGAGGGGATAGCTCTGCGGTCTCCTACGAAGGAGGTGAGGGTATGGTAGAATGCTTGGTGGAGTAAGGGAGTGCTACACTAATAGGAGGCCGTGGAGCTTGGGAAAGAGCTCTTGGGAGCTTAGGAGGCTTCTTGCAGCTCTAGAGTAGGTGAGAGTAGCATAGGTAGAGATGGGGAAAAATGGGAGGTGTAGGGGGCTTTATATAGGTGGTGGAGAAGCTTTCCGCGCATATACAATCAGTGACATACGCAATCGTTACTAAAGATCCACCCAAGCTGTCACTGAAGATCCGCATAATGCTGTTGGCCTGCGCTACTCGTTGCTTTGTCGTGCACGTGTGCATGGCTGTGCTGTGCACTGTGCTAGCATGTGCTTCATGCCCGGACATCGTGCGCATGCGTTGGTGCGGTGCGTGCGTCACCTCAATTAAGCGATTGGGGGGGCTTGGCAAGTTTAGAACCCGCTCCCTCCTTTAGGAGTTGACGCCACAACCGTTGTGCCATGCTATCAGTTGAGTTGAGAAGAGCGGCTGCGAGCGCATGGTGGTGGAGGATTCTCAGCCATTGGATTTTCATCCAATAGCTGAGATTGCATGTTGGAAGGCCTTTGGAGGGATGCCAGGTGATGTTGGGCACTCTGGATGGCATCATGTGGCACCATCTGGATCATCTAGCTTTCTTTGCTTGCAGAAGATGCTACGATGCTCGGATTGAGATGATTTCTGCGATGCCAGACTGCGATTGTCACTCCGGATTCATTCGTATGGTCAGATTTTGTATTTGAAGCTTCGAAATGTCGCAGCTTGCCTCCTAGCCATAATAATGTAGGAATTCTTATACAATTTATACACATTATACTAATTGCAATATGATGAAGGTTATGTAATATTTATACCATGGAATGCAATGCTCGGCTTAGGAACTATCATAAGTAAGCATTTAATCATGAATACATGCGTGTTCATCATACCGCCATGCTTATCTTTTGCTAGTTCCTAGCAAAATTAACCTAAATGCTATGTATAAAAATAGAATCAAGATTTGATTACTTAGGCAAGATTCGTTGATTGAATTAGAAAATTTCACTAAGGACCTAATTGCAAAGACTCAACAGTGTCCAGGTGCCTGCCAGAATGCAGACTGCCCAAATCCTCGCCTTATTTGAAAAGGGAAGATACATTTTTTTTGCTTTTTCTTTTTTTTCTAATTTTTTTGGACTTTTGGAGTTTGAGAGTTTCGGGATAATTTTTTATGGCTACCCGACCCACCCAAGACTCGAAAAAGACTCTAAGTGCTAAGCATCTTGTGAAAGAGTGATAGATTCACTAAGTGGTCATTAAAATGGACTTTAGGTTTTTACAGCCCTAGGTAGCCTTAAGAGTTTTTGCTTAAAGGTTTATCTTTTCGAACGGTATCTTTCTCCCTACTTTTTTTATTTTTTATGGCGTCAACACAAGGGTGAACTCAGTGTATATCTCCCTGGTTTATTCTACTTCCCCACTTCTTCCCTAAGTGTTTTGGGAATTATTTGTGCATTTTTGTGAGCTGGGCTCTGGATAACCAACCAATGGGTTGTTACCCATAGCAACTTGCCATCTATATTCGTGCGGGGAAGTGTGGTCTATTCTTTTTTTTTTTTCTTTTTATTTTTTAGTATCACTTTTTTGCTTTTTCTAAGTAGGTGTCTTCCCTGTTCTAAGATTTACCTAAAAGTAGTAGAATGAGTATGGTCATGTAGCTAGGCTTTGGACAACTGGCCAATGGGCTATTACCCACGATAACTTGCCACCCATACTACCCTAGAAAGTTCATTAGCTACCTAATTTTCGTAAAACTGCTGAAAAGTGAGTCAGTGCAAATAGTGTGTAGATGCTTAGACTTAAAGTCCCCTTAAATCAGAGGGTGGGTTGATAAGTCGTGTACTTATCACCCCAATTTATTGGCCAAATTAGAATAGAATTACTTGGCGAGGACTCGAGACCAAATCCACATTTGAGCGGACACCCAGGCTGATTAAGCCAGAAGACCTGAAGAGTCTAAGTGTTCAGTTCCTAAAGTATCATTCTCTAAAGTTCAAAACTCCTAATGCCTAAGTTTTCTTCTCTTAATTCTAGTTTTTTCTTTTTTTAAATAACATGAGATTACTGTTATGGGTTGACAACATGATTAAATCACAAAATATCCACCCCCCCATGCCTAGCTAATGCAATGTCCTCATTGTAAAATAAAAGAGTATAAGAGGGTAGAAATAGGAATAAATCACCTGAATTCCGTGAGACTCTGGTCAGCTCCAAACAATCTATACATGTGCTGAGTTTAGTGCCTTCAGCTAGGCGAAGTCTGGCCAATAGAGATTAGGGCAAGGTGAGAGCAACCTTGTCTGAGACGTGTTTAGGGAGCACATTTTCAACATAGGGTTTGAGACGTTGCTTGTTGACCTTGAAGGAATTACCCATCTTTTGGTCAGAAATTTTGACGGTCCCGTTAGAAAAAATCCACTCAATAATGAACGGGCCATTCCACTTAGACCTAAGCTTGCCGAGAAAGAGCTTAAGTCAAGAATCAAAAAGCTAGACTCTCTGGTTTTGCTCAAAGCTCTTACGGGAAATCATCTGGTCATGAAAAGTTTTGGTCCTTACCTTATAGATTCTAGCATTCTCGTAGGCATCATTTCTAAGCTCCTCCAACTCAGATAGTTGGAGCTTCCTGGTTTTCCTAGCTAACTTTAGGTCCAGATCGCATTTCTTGATGGCCCAAAATGCCAGGTGTTCTAATTCTATGGGTAAGTGACACGCTTACTAAACACCAGACGGAACTGAGACATATTGATAGGCATTTTATATGTCGTACGATAAGCCCAAAGAGCATCATCCAGCTTTTGGGTCAAATCCTTCCTATCAGGCCTAACTATTTTCTACAAAATGTTCTTGATCTCTCGATTGGAGACCTTGGCTTGTCCGTTTGTCTAGGGGTGATAGGGTGTGGAAATCCGATGATTCACCCCTTACTTTGCCAGTAAATTCATGAACTGGGCATGAGTGAAATGTGTGCCACCATTATTCATAATGGCACGAGGAATCCCGAATCAACTGAAGATATTTTTCTTCACAAAATCGATGACCACCTTGTGATCATTGGTCTAGGTCGGAATTGCCTCAATCCATTTGGACACGTAATCCATAGCAACTAGAATATACTGGTGTCCAAATAAAGGAGGAAAGGGTCCCATGAAATTGATGCCCCAAATGTCAAAAATTTCAACAGGTAGTATCGGGTTGAGGGGCATCATGTCTCTCTTGGCCATGTTCCTGAGTGTCTTGCATTAGGCGCACGACCTTGAGAATTTCTGGGCATCCTTAAATAACGACAGCCAATAAAATCCAGATTGCAAAATTTTTGCCACCATCTTTTTCCTGGAAAAGTGTCCACCACACCCAGATGCATGGCAGAACTCAAGTATACTAGGGAACTCATTTTCTGGGATGCATCAACAAATAATCTGGTCGGTGTCGATGCAGTACAAATTGGGATCATCCCAAAAATAATATTTAGCTTCGGACATAAGTCTATCCTATTGCTGCTTGGTCCAATCCTGGGGGATCTGACCAACGGCCAAATAATTAATGATATCTGCAAACTAGGGGGTTTAGATACTCGAGACTGTAAGGATAGCCTCATCTAGAAAAGTGTCAGAGATAGGGATATCTGGATGAGGAGAATCAATCAGGATTCTTGAAAGGTGATCTGCCACTACATTTTGTGCCCTGGAATTGTCTTTGATTTCAGGATCAAATTCTTGAAGTAAAAGAATCAAACGAATAAGCTACGGTTGTCATCCTTTTTGGCCAAGAGATGTTTCAAGGATGAGTGGTTGGTGTAGATGATAACACGAGAACCTAAAACATATGCCCTAAATTTTTCCAAAGCAAAAACTACAGCTAGCAACTCTTTTTCAGTAACGGTGTAGTTCCTCTAGGCCTCGTCCAAAGTTTTGCTAGAGTAGTAGATAATAGAGGACTTCTTATCTATCTTCTGACCCAAGACAGCCCTGACTGCACAATCAGATGCGTCAGCCAGAATCTCAAATGGGGCTGTCTAGACCGGTGGTTGCAACACAAGGGCACAGGTGACTGCAGTTTTCATAAATCAAATGCCCTGCGGCACGATTCGTTAAACTCAAATGGCGTGTCTTTGGCCAGAAGGTTACTCAAGGGTCAAGCAACCTTCGAGAAGTCCTTGATAAATCTTCAATAAAAACCCACATGACCTAGGAATGATCTAATTTGTTTCATAGATGTGGGTGGAGGAAGTTTAGAGATGGCATCCACCTTAGCCTTATCAACCTCAATTCCTCGATTAGAGACCACATGACCCAAGACAATGCCTTCTTGAGTCATAAAGTGGCTCTTTTCCCAACTAAGGACTAGTCATGTCTTAATGCATCTCTTGAGGATCAATTCCAAGTTAGCTAGGCATGACTCAAAGGAATCTCCGAAAATGGAAAAATCATCCATGAACACCTCAAGACAATCGCCCACCATGTCAGAAAAGATGGCCAGCATGCACCTTTGGAAAGTCGTGGGTGCATTACAAAGCCCAAAAGGCATCCTACGGAATGCAAAGGTTCTGTAGGGACAAATGAAAGTTGTCTTTTCCTGATCTTTGGGATGGATAGGGACTTGGTTATATCCTAAATAACCATCCAGGAAACAAAAGTTCTTTTGCCCAACTAACCTTTCTAGGATTTGATTAATGAATGTCAAAGGGAAATGGTCCTTTTTGGTGGCAGTGTTCAGCTTCCTATAATCAATACAAACTCTTCAAGTGAAAGCTGAATGGGTTGTGAAAGATTCCCCTTTCTCATTAGTCATGACGGTTATCCCTGCCTTTTTGGGCACAATTTGAACAGGGCTAACCCACGGGCTATCTGAGATCAGGTAAATAATGCTTGCATCGAGCCACTTGATTATTTCCTTCTTGACCACTTCTTGCATGTTAGGTGATTGAGGGTTTTCGCTTGCAAAAATAATGTCAGAAAAATAATGCGTTGTAGTAAATAATGTGGTGGAAAACCTTTGATCAAAGTTACTAAAATACTAAAATTATACCACACTTCAGGTCGTATCACAGGGAGGTGTAGAACCAATAAGATCACTAATATTAATTTCACATAAAATTATGTCCAAGAAAAATAGATTGCCATTGATATCAACTCAACAATGGAGGAAAAACAAAGTGCATTAACTAGTAAATCAAATCCTCCACTGTTGTCACAATAATTCAAGAAGAGAAGGGCCTCCGACAAGTTTGCCATAATAAAATAACAAAAATCAAAATCAAATTCTTGGCAAGT
Source organism: Thalassia testudinum (assembly GCA_037157565.1). Classification (NCBI taxonomy): domain Eukaryota; kingdom Viridiplantae; phylum Streptophyta; class Magnoliopsida; order Alismatales; family Hydrocharitaceae; genus Thalassia; species Thalassia testudinum. The sequence continues at coordinate 7,118,167 of JAZHRO010000080.1, forward strand.
GCATCAAATGTAAATATTAATGGATCTTTCCCTGTAGAAAAATAGGGGATGCCTTCACCTTTGCTCGTGTGAGGAGAAGAGGCCACAGATGGAGGAAAAGAGCTCGGAGGAGGTTGGCATTGTCGAGAGCTTCGTGTCGGAGGTCGCATTGAGGAAAACGATGGCCGGTGGCGGCCAGCCGGTGGGAAGGTTGGCTAGCAATGTGGAGCCTTGCCGATGGTCGTGTGGTTTGTCGTTGGCGAATCAGAGGGTGTGGTTGTGCTCGTAAGGGCCAGCGAGTTCAACGGTGTCGACGGAGTGGAGGATGGTGGCTGCACATGGAGGACCGGCGGTGGTGTTTGGGTTCTTTCTGTTAGTGCAGCAGGTGGAGAAGGAGGAAGAAGAAGGAGAGGAGACCAGCTTGTGCACGAGTTGGCGGCCCCGACTAGAGGGAAGTAGGCTGGTCTGCAAGTGTGCAAACGAGAAGAGGAAGAGCGAAGGGGGTTGGGTGCAGAGGAGGAACAACAGGCGTGGTGGTTGGAGCTGAGGGTGGGGGGTTCTACTCTGAAGCCAGAGGAGAAGAAGACCAAGAGCGTTGGGGATCCTCTTGCTGCAGTTGGCGGAGGGAGGCACATAGTAGAGGTGTTGGTGCACGAAGGAGAGAGGAAGGCGCAGTGATGGAGAGGCAGTTTAGATCTTCAGATGTTCAAGAAGAGTTCCCGGATGACTTAATGGGGGGGCAGGCACATGGTTGAAGCTTTTGATGGTGTCTCGCAGTAACGGAGAGGAGGTTCATGATTGCGAAGTTGGAGATGCAGGTGCGGGTGTCGGTGCTGTCACCACCGACCGTGGTGATGATTTAGCATAGTTGAGACACGGTGGTGGTCGTCGGAGGCGAGACGCGGTTGTGGGAGGTCATAGTCGTCCACGATGGAGGCTCACGGTGGTGGTGGCACATGGTGGAGGAGAGAGGTTGTTTCCTCCCCTTGGAGAGGAAGATGCTGGAGAGGGGGCACCTCCCATGAGAGAGGAGATACTTTTCTATTCCTCTGTCCCCTATCATATAAAGAGAAAAGAGAGAGAGAGTCAGCATCATTTCATGTTCCCGAAAAGGGAGAGATTGAGAGAAATTTGAGGGAGAGAGATTCATGAGGGAGAGAGAGAGAGGTGGTTGTCAATTTGTTTCCCTTTTGTTTTATTTTTCCTTTTCTTTTGCACGAGACTTCCAAAAAAGATTTCCATGGAAAATAATTCTAATTAGGAGAGAGGCACCCATGGAAAGTGGAGAATTCTTCTTTTTCTTCCATGTGAAAAATCAAATGACATTCCAAATTGAGTAGGATTCTACCCAAATTTCCCTTCCATAATGATGTAATGCATGAAATGATGATTTTACGTCTTACATAATTTTGTTAATATAATGATACTCTAAATTAACTTATTATCTCAATGATCATGTACTTAGGCTCTACTTTTGTCCACTAAAGTGGACCTATCAAATACGCCCATGCCTATGTTTTGCTAGTCCTGAGCAAAATCATACCAAATAGACCAGGTCTCCAGGCCAGATTTTATTGTTAGGATGCCTTATCGTGCCATACTCTAGAAATTAGATTGAAATACCAACTATAAGCCTAAAGGTACTCAAGTACCAGCCAAGATACGGACCTGACCAACCTCAGCCTTGGGTCTACCGCGAAGGTTTCTAAGGCCCACAAAAACTACCAAGAGGTTCGTTGACCCCAGCGGTTAAAGCACCCGTGCATATGTGTAGCAAGGATAGGTTCAGTTTACCAGTGCATTTTTAGTAACAGAGAGAGGGAGAAATGTTATTTTGAGCATTTTCTCTCTTCCTTTTTTTTTAATTTCCTTAGACTCAACATTGGAGTGGCCCTGAACACAATCTATATTGGATTCCTTGTCCCCACCATCAATCCTCGTAGGGTCCCTAGTAATTGATGCTTCGGGATAGCACTGCCCATGGCAACCCCTAGAACCCTGGCTTTCAACACTTCGAGATAGTGCCACCCATGGTGCTCTATAGGTAAGTTTAGACCCTAGCAATCGATATTTGGGGATAATGTTGCCCATGGCATCTAAACCAGCACGAGATGCTTCCATGCCCCTGGTAGGATATTTAGATATCCTAGGAGACAAGCATCGAGGAGACGATATGTTATAACACATCTTCAAGGAGATTGTTTTACATTCCTCCTCTCCGCATTGGGAACTTGTCCAATCAACTTGTGTCTTCAAGCCGCTCCTACGTTAACTTTCCAAGAAAACATTTTAGAACAGATACTTTTTTTGGCATTATTCTTCTTTATGCACACTGAACCAGACCAGTGAGTGATTTTTGGGGCCTAGGTTACCAAGTCCCGCAAACCAAAGGGCAGGCAACGGGGCTGAATACTCCCTATGCCTTAGACTTAATACATCAGCCTCGTAAGTCCCTCAACCTCTTGAGGAATAGTCTAGATCTTAACAAATACAAGAGTGTTTGAGCCCCAAAACAAACCCAAGAGGCCTAAAGTCGGTATCCCTCACTTATCTCCTTTTCTTTAGCACTTCAGAAATTTATTTATTCAATTATTCTGGGGTAGAACTTAGGTAACTCTTCCATAATCAAATGTTAGGACTAGTACAATTTTTTGCACATTTTCTCTTTGTGCCTCTCTCCAATATATTTGAAATTCAACTCAAAAGATCTCATCTCCTTCTTTCTCTCTTTTATTTTTTCTTTTCTTTCTTTTTATGCAAGATGGATGCCCTAATTATGCATGCAAAATATGTATAAATGCTATAAAAAACCTCAGGTTATACCCCCCTATGCCTAAATCTGACAATGTCCTCATTGAAAAGCAAAAGCATGGAAAGATATTACCTGAGGTGGAGTTGGGATGCCTCGCAAATCGGGCTCTAGAAGGGAAACAGAAGGAGACCCAAAGAAGATACGTAACAAACCTAGCCTGGTGAGTAAGTAACCTAAGATGTTGGTCAGCTGGTGATGGATAGTGATGCCAAATGCTGCTAGATACAGGTGAAAAGAGAGTACTCCTGAGCTCTTGTGGGGGGTTTGTCAAGATACATCTGAGTAGTGACCTCTAGAAGTGTGCGGTGAGGAGGCAAAGGCTCCTCAAGTAGATATGTGTGGGTTATAGAGGGTATGAAGAACGATACTCTAAGATTGTTGGGCTGACATGGAAAAGCATCGATCCAAACTTGCCACTCTACCACAGGATGTATTGGTCTAGATATTTCCCCGTTAATCAAAAGTGTGAGTAGAGATTTTAGGAAGCTGGTACTATGTGAGCTGAAGTCTCTAAGGTGCGGGGTAGGGAAGAGGGTCCAAGAGGGCTTGAGAGGTTCAACATTCTTTCTTGACAACCATTCCAGTTCCTGACTGTCATCAGAAGCAGCCTTAGTTACTAATTGCCTTTCATGTTGCATATCATTTGTGTGCATGTCCTGAAATGGGCCCAAATGTGCATCATCCAAATTGAACCTCTCAAGAGTGTCACTGATTTCACTATCATGTAGAAGTGGTTTGGAAGCAATAGGACTGTGAGTGTCCTCAATAATGACGTCCCCAGGTTCTTGTTCAATGCTAAGATCCTGCTCATGGGGTGTATAGATTCTTTCCTCAAGAGTAGTAATTGCTTCCATTTCTTCCAACTGTTTGGGAGGATGATCTTGATAGTCAACGGTATATAGGAATCCGGATTTGGCTAATTCAGTCAGATCCTTAGGGGTAGGTCCTTGAACAAAACATAATCTCCCCTAGAGTCACTCCATACTCTAAGTCCAGGCCTTTGAAAGTCATCATCATCCTCATCAATGTTTCTTCCCATAGACTCAAAAAAATCTTTCACACCAGGATCAAGAGCTTCCTCAAAAATCAACTCTTCGTGTCCCTGTGACCAATATTGATCCAGTTCTGCCAATTTAATCTCAATTTTCTCATGGTCATTGGTGTTTGGGACTTGTGAATCCTCAAAATAGTCAATGACAGGTGTTGGTCCCCATGATAGAGGAGTGTGGTTATTATCACTTCCTTCCAATATGATTTCATCTGGTGTCCAAGACTCCTGGACTTTGTTAACTTCTGAATCATAATCCTCAGGGAGCTCTAACTTAGGTGCAAGGTCCTCATAAGGTATATGTTCATCATCCCTAGGATGGGGTACAGATTCCACCTCAAAATTCATCATGGGAGTTGGGTTGACTATTTGACTGCGATCTGTTTCATCAAATGTAATAAAGATACTATCATTCGGGTTGAGTTCATCTAATGGGCCCATTTTCTTCTTCCAATTAAGATCAGGTGGATAGTGACTAGGTTTGCCTTCTGGTGGACATATCTCATGAGGGATGTCTATGTGATAGCTACTCCTCAAAATAGGATCTCTTTTGTCATTGTTTTCATTGAAATTATCTTGGTAATCGGGGGTATAGAGGTAGGGATTAGAATTGACTGTAGGAGGGTCGCTAAGCTAGCTAATCTCTTTTGTTAATCTTTGACCATTCCTCAGAATCTCTCCTATAGAATCCATCATTTCTTTCTGTTGTTTTTGCATTTCTATTATAAAATAGGAGAGGCTGCTATCATATTAGGGAGGATAGTCAAGCTCAGGGTTATAATCCCTAGGAGTTTCTATCCAACTGGAAGTGTAAGAATCATCATGGGCGAGTGGGTTGGGCATAGTCATGGATGGGTTAGGGATGGTGTATCCCTCTCCTAGGTTCTACTCATGATCACATGATTGGGGAATAATCAGACCAATGTTCCTATAGTAGGAGTAGAAAGGATCCCATTGTTCATCAAATGATGGATCACTGTAGGTCATGGGATTGGAATTCGATGTTCTGGGGTGAAAGTAAGAAGTGAAGTAGCTATTGTAATCCATTTGAAAACATGACTTGAACAACACACCCCAATTAAACACAAGGCAATGGGACTCTCTTTTCTTTGTTAGAGCAGATTTAAGCCAACCTCCAATCTACTCCTTAAAGTTGTTAAATGGGGTCAAGTTTGCACCCGTCCATTCCCACTTTAGTGGTATAAGAGGAATCTATGACTTGAGATCCCTAACAAGCTCTTTGGAGAAGAACAGAGGTTGTTTACGTTCTTTCTTGGTGGCCAAAGAATTTTCACAATCAATTACGGGCCTTAAGTCGACCTTCGTGTGCCCTAGAACTTACACCTTGCTTCCATGATACTCTCATGTGATCAAGTGAGAACTTACTCCAAGGATGAACAAAGGGATGCAAGTAGGGCGAACCCTTCCTTTGAGGCGATGCGTAAACTACCCTTTTGTTCCTTTAAGGGGTGTCCCCCTCCGTGAAGTATCAAAACACTTGGTCAAAAGATAGTACCACCACCACAAAGTAAGATAGGAGGGTCTACATAGATAAAGAGATCGGTGCCTATAGCCTTAAGGGATTATTAAGCCTTGGTGTGGTGCGTAATGTGCGTGCTCAGTGCCAAAAGTGTGCATCACATCGCAAATCATTTTTTTGATTTTGAAAACGCAGACAAGTCCCTTTGAATCAGATCAAGTGTGATTTGGTTTTAAGGTCGAATTTGATTATCAGTCCCAATTGCAGTTAGGTGACCACTGGATTATGTAAATTCAATTAGTTTGGTGGTCTTGCATTTTAATCTAAATGATGTACGCAATGATGTACGCAATGCAGAGAAGAGATCTAGTATGCTGCTCAATCACCCCCTAAATGTGCGCACCCAAGGGCATGCAACTCCTAAACAGGTAGCTAGATAATTTCTTTTGTTTGTTTTAGGTGCAAGCAAGTAGAAATATAATTCTCACATGCAGAAAAAATATAGCCCCTAGCCTCTAAAGAATGTGGGGACAAACCCCCAAAAATCAACCCCAATTACTATAAGGGCAAGAAAGCAGAAATAAAATTTGTGATGAAGAATTCCCTATGAAAACGGGATCCAGGCCTCCTGCGTTTTCTCCACGTATGGACGTCGCTCAAGGTTGATGTCGTCTCTCAGCTGTGCCTCTCACCTCATCAGATTCCACGCACAAAAAAACAAATCAACTGGTCAGATCACCGTGCAATTCAGACTAATTAGAAATAATCAAGTGAAATTATTGCATCTGTTGCCTCCCCGGCAACAGCACCATTTGATTGGGGGTTTTCACTTGCAGAAATAATGTCAGAAAAATAATTCATTGTAGTAAATAATTTGGTGGAAAACCTTCAATCAAAGTTACTAAAATACTGAAATTATACCACACTTCAAGTCGTACCACAGGGAGGTGTAGAACCAATAAGATCACCAATATTAATTTCACATAAAATCATGTCCAAGAAAAATCGATTGCCATTGATATCAACTCAACATGGGAGGAAAAACAAAGTGCATTAACTAGTAAATCAAATCCTCCACTATTGTCACAATAATTCAAGAAGAGAAGGGCCTCCCACAAGTTTGCCGTAATAAAATGATTGAAATCAAAATCAAATTCTTGGTAAGGGCATTGAATGTAAATATTAATGGAGCTTTCCCTATAGCAAAACAAGGGATGCTTTCACCTTTTCTCGTGCGAGGAGAAGAGGTCGCAGATGGAGGAGCAGAGTGTTTGTCACTCTGAAATGAATTTTAAAATCAATGCATTGCAGTATAGGTCAAATCAACGTGAAAAACAAATAGGATTTATAGCTCGAGTATCAGAAATGAAGTCTGAGGTCGAACATAGGGAGCAATTGGCAAAAATACTTAAGATCATAATTCAACACAAATATATAATCAATAGAATTCCAAGTAAATATGAATGAAAGTGAATGTCAGATAGGGGTAAAATGGTGATTTGAATCACCAATTACCCTTAGCAATTATCTCAAATATTTCAACAGTACTAAGCAAATGAATTCCACATAATATAAGTGCACAGTGCACTTGAAATGATGCTCAGACGTCTGTTTAGCTGATCAGATGGCTTAAATCACTCGTTGCTATAGTGCCAAGAAGGCACCCTTCCTCTTCTGCAACTCTTTCTTCTCTAGGCTCTCCCTTCTTCTTCCTCAGCTCCTTCTTCTTTCTTCTCTTTCTAGCTGTGCCTTCTCTCTTCTTTCTCTTCTGCTCAAGCTTCCTCTCCTTCTTTCTTCATCACGCGCAAGGGGGAGGTTCTTTCAACGGCTAAGTGTCAGCCGTTAGTCCTGAGAGAAAACCCCCCTTGATCCTGCATGCTTTCCTTTCCTTCACACTCTAGGATCCGCCCTCCCAGGGCCACAATCAGGATAGTCGGGTTATCGGGTACACGCGCACCCGAGACCAGGGCTGCTGCCATGAGTGGCAGCCGAGGAGTGCTTGGCTAGGCACCAGACCCATGTGAGTAGTGTCACTGGCGAGGTGCGTGAGAAGTGCGGGGACCTCACCCCCTGTGAGTACTTGAGGCGATAAGGCTGTGTGACTTTTTCAATTTATGCGGGTGCGGGTGCTTGTCAACTTCCAAGGTGGGACTATCCCACCTCCCTTCCTTTGCAAAATGGCAACAATAGCTGCTTCATGTGATTGCAGTCAAATGCCTAGTTAAAGAGCCAAATTGGCCCCTGGGTCTTGATCTTGGAGATGCTCCGCTGCACCTGGGACTTCGTTTGGGGCCTGCAGATGCTGGAGCAAGCTTCAAGCTTCACTTGAAGCTTTGTCAATGGTGATGGAGGAGCGAAGACCTATAATGAAGAACACGGCCTTACAGCCTTGTCAGAAGGTTCAGTACGCTTCGCCGTAGCATGGAAAATGTGGTGGTGTGTGCGTCGTGTTGTGAAGGTGGCTATGGTGGCCGGACGATGTCGGAGTTGGTGCACAAAGGTGGGTGTGTTCGGCAGATGGTTTGGAGGCATAATAGGGCAAAATAGGATGGGGGTTTTGAAGAGGGTGGTGTAGCGAAGGTCGTGAGGTGGTTGGTGAGGTGTTTGGAGTAGTGGAATGAGTGGGGAGCCTCACTGGAGGTCTGGTCGGAGTGGAGGAAGGTGAAGGTGGTCTATGTGATACAGCTATCAAAATGAAGTGAGGTTGGTGTGTAAATGAAGTAGAGGAGTTAGGGAACTTATCTAGGTGATTGGTGGACGAACAGGGGTAGAAGCAACACTAGTTGCAGTATGGCTGGTGTCGAAGACAAAGGTGACTCCGGTGAGAAGGAAACAGACGACGAGGAAGACGGAGGGAGAGACACCCGCTAGTATGGTGCGACGTGGAGGAAGATGAATTCACCGCTGGTATTGTGGACGGATGAAGAGGGAGGTAGGGAGGAATCACAGGAGCTCGAGGAGCCTTTCGGCCAGAATAGGGAGGAGGATTATGGGGAGTTTTCGACCAAAATCGAGCTTGAGAAGTTTGGTATGATCTGGAGGTCTTTTTATAGGCCTTTGGATGGCATTTTGGGCTTGGGAAGCAAGCTTCCCAAGATTGGAAAGCTTTGTTGGAGATAGGAATTCTAGGATACCCTAATCTCTCATGCGTTCACATGAGAGATTGAGAATGTTTGAGAGCTTAGGAATTAGATCAAAAGGAAGGAACTTCCCTTTCAAATATGAGAGAGATTAGTCAAGGAATTAAGGATAACTTGCCAAATTTAGGTTGCCAGAGTTTGTAGGAATAGGATTCATGGCAGCAGGGGCCTATTTGTGAAAATGATGACAAATTTAGGGGTCTTTTTGTATGGATTTTGAAAGTTAAGGCCTTATATGTGATTAGACAGGACCAAATTGCAAACTAGGTCAAGACAGTCTCAGATTGGGCCCAAATTTTGGTATAAATATAATTTTGACTTAAGGAATCCATTGGTGAAGTTGGATTTTGGTTTTGACCTATTTTTATTGGGTAATTTATGAACAAACCCAAATTAGGGTAAATTTCAATCTGAGACTTTGTTTTAGGTCAAGATGGGTTCTGATGGTCAAATTGAAGGTATAAAAACCTAGAGAATATTTTTATATGAATTTTAGAGGGTTTAAGTAAATTTTATCCTGACCAGAACCTCAGTTAATTAAGAGGGTCTACTTTTAGGGTTTTGGACGTCATTTAATTCTCAAAACACGTGCAAACCCTTTTCTATGTGTATGAACCCACTTGTTGGATATTTAAGACCATTCGAACCTTAATTACCCCCTGGAAAAACCCATGGTTATTCTGCATTCAAGATATGTTGATAAAATTACAGTTTTAACCTTGGTTTCTTATCTTTCTCTTAGAATGATTATGCAATGAATTATGGCTCTCTGGCAGTTATGTAGGTGCATTATTCCTTGATAATAACTAAATTGAGATAGTTGTGGATCATGATGGTGTTCCCATCATACCACCATGCCTAGATTTTGCTAATCCCTTAGCAAAATCTCATGGAATTAACTCAAATTCTAGACCATATGCCTTTCTATGCTCAGATTTTTGTTGTGTGCTTTCTTTTGTAGATTAGGTCAGAATGCCAATAGTAGGCCTAGAGGTACTTAAGTACCAACCAAGATCCAAACCTGACCAGCTCTAACCTCAATCCACCGCGAAGGTTTGAAGGCCCACAGGAACTAACCTAAGGTTCGTTGAACTCCGCGGTTAAAGCACCCGTGTTTAAGACATGTTTAGTCCCGGTTTAGTTTGTAGTGCATTTTTATAAGAGAGAGACATAAGATTTTTTTATTTTTGGAGAGTTTTCTCTCTCTTTTCTTTTTATTTCTAGCTTCGGATTGGCTTTACAATACGGTCTGCATCAGATTCCTAGCTTCCACCATCAATTCTCGTAGGGTCCCTAACAATCGATCCTTCGAGATAACACTACCCATGGCAACCCCCAGAACCTTGGCTTTCGAGATTTCGGGATAATCCTGCCCATGGCATTCTGTAGCTAAATCTAAACCTTGGCAATCGACATTTCGTGATAATGCCGCCCATGGTATCTGAACCAGCACAAGGTGCTTACATGCCCCTGGTATGATATTTAGATATCCTAGGAGACAAGCACTAAGGAGACGGTATGTTATTGTGCATCTTCGAGGGGAATTTTTTGCCTCTCTAGGCCGATAACTCTTCCAAATCAACTTGTGTTGATCAGTCGCTTCTAATCTAGGTAGCTTTTTGAGAACAAAATTAACGCATTTGCATGATTTTGGTAATTAAGTGCACTGAACCAGACTATGTGTGGATTGGGGTGCTTAGGTTACCGAGTCCTGCAAACCAGAGGTCAGTTAACGAGGTTGAATAACCCCTAAGCCTTAGACCTAATACTTAAGCTTTGCATTTTCCCCAACCTCTTGAGGAATATCCAGATCTTAACGGATACTTGAAGTTTTAAGCCTAAACACAAGCCTAAGAGGCCTAAGATAAGAGTTCATACTAATCTCTTTTTTCTCTTAGCACTTTTATTTCTTTTATTTCTTTTTTTTATTTGGTCTAGAAGTAAGTAGATTCCTTAATCTTTTACTAATGACTATCTCTCTTTTTTTTGTTTCAAACTGTACTCCTTTTTGACGTTTATGTTACCTCCCCTTTTCCTCCTCAAGAATGATATGCAAATTGATTCTCAAAATTTCCTCCCTTCTCCATTATTTTCCTTTTTTAGTTTTTTATTTTTTTGCTTTTTTGGAGTATGTAATTTTCTTTTGATGAAGCCCTTTCTTATGAAGTGATTCTTACAGCGTTTTGCACTTTAATACCCTCCCATGCCTACGATTTGTAATGTCGTCATTGTAAATTAGGTGGGTTTGAGTTCAGCTTAGATCGTACATCAGAATAGGTTTTGGGTGGGTGGACAGGTCGTAGTGGCTATTGCGGATGATTTCAAGCTCAAGTACGGGTACCAGAGGTGGAGTTGGTTGTTCTAATGGACGAACCCTAAAGTGCAATATGAGTTTAGTATAAGATGTGTCAAGAAAGGTTTTGGGTTTTTCAAAAAGATGACGAGTTGCCTCCCATTAAGCGCTGAGTTTAACGCCATCAGCCGGGTGCAATGAGCTTAGGGAGAATGGAGATCAAAAGATACCTCAGCGAAGTTCGTATTGGTGAGGTTAATGAACGGCTAAGTCACTGGCCATTCACAATAAAAGGTTCAGAATCAAGGCTGGGTTGACTGATTTCAACGGCACCATTTTCGAAAATTCGTCTAATAAGATATGGTCCAATCCATTTTGATCTGAGTTTTCTTGGGAACAGTTTGAGTTTGGCATCAAAGAGTAGGACTTTCTGACTAGGGTGAAAGATCTTTCTAGATATGTGTTTGTCATGAAAGGCCTTAACCCACTCTTTGTAAATTTGTGAGTTCTCGTACGCATCATTGCGTAATTCATCAATCTTGCTCATTTGAAGCTTTCTATGGGTTCCTGCCTTAGAAAGATATAGATTACGCTTCCGTATAGCCCAATAGGCTTTGTGCTCCAATTCGATTGGGAGGTGACATGCCTTCCCGTACACCAATCTGAAAGGAGACATGCCTAATTAGGTCTTGTAGGCGGTCCTATAAGCCGAGAAGGCTTCCAGAAGTTGGGATGACCAATCTTTCCTGTCAGGTCATACAGTGACCTGAAGGATTTTCTTGACTCCCGATTTGATAGCTCAGCTAGACCATTGGTTTAGGGGTGATAAGGAGTAGAGATTCGGTGTGATACTTTGTATTTGGTCATCAGTGATCTGAATTGAGCATTCGTGAAATGGGTCCCTCCATCAGAGATAATGGCACATGGAATCTCGAACTGGGAAAAGATGTTCTGATGAATGAATTTGATTACCACCTCATGATCGTTGGTTTGGGTCTGGATGGCTTCGATCCATTTGGACACATAGTCAACAGCGAGAAGAATGTATTCGAAGTCATCTGAGATAGGGAAGGGTCCCATGAAATCAATTCCCCAGATATCGAAGATTTCGCATACGAGAATCGACTGTAAAGGCATCATATCACGGTGGCTCATGTTGCTGAAGGTCTGGCAACGAGTGCACGCCTTACAGTGATGGTATGCATCCTTGAAAATCGTGGGCCAATAAAAACTGCTCTAGAGGACTTTTGCTGCAGTTTTATGTCCAAAGAAGTGTCCACCGCAGGCCTGGTCATGGCAAAAGAACAAAATGTCCTAAATTTCCACTTTCGGAACGCACCGTCTGATGATCTGATCAGCACCAATGTGGAAGAGGTTTGGGTCTTCCCTGATGTAGTACTTGGCATCGGAAAGCAATTTATCTTTTTTGGCCTTCGGCCAATCGGACGGGATCTGCTGTGATGCCAAGTAGTGTACCAAATCAACAAACCAAGGAAGTTCCACACTAATAGTCGAGAGGTGCTCATCAAGAAAGTGCTCTGTGATGGGTTTGGAAGGGTCGATACTTTCAGAAGGAAAGCCGGATAAGTGGTCAGCTACCACATTCTGCTTTCCCACTTTATCACGAATCTCAAGATCAAATTCTTGCAACAGCAAGATCCAACGAATTAGTTGAGGTTTCGTGTCCTTTTTCATGAGGAGGTGCCTCACTGCAGTGTGATCTGAGTATATAATAACACAGGAACCCAAAAGATACGATCTAAATTTCTCCAGGGCAAATACTATAGCTAGGAGCTCTTTCTCAGTAACTATGTAGTTATGCTAAGCCTCATCAAGTGTCTTGCTAGCGTAGTAGATGACCACGGGTTTCCCATCAATTTTCTACCCAAGTACCTCACCCACAGCATAATGAGATGCATTGTACATGATCTCAAAGGGTTGAGACCAATCAGGGGACTGCAAGATAAGTGCTTGGGTAACTCGATCACGTAGGATCTCAAATGCTTAGTGCACTCCTCGGTGATTTCGAAGGGGACATCCTTGGATAGAAGAGTAGTCAGGGGGTGCATGATTTTCAAGTAATCAGGAATGAATCGACGGTAAAAACTGACATACCCTAGAAAGGATCTGATGTCCTTAACCGAGCTAGGCATAGGGAGTTTGGAAATCAGATTTACCTTGGCTCAATCAACCTGGATGCCTTTTTCAGAGATGAGATGTCCTAGGACAATTCCCTCAGGTACCATGAAGTGGCTCTTTTCCTAGGAAAGAACGAAGTTCACGTCGATGCACCACTTGAGGATTTGGACCAAGTGCAGGAGGCAATCATCAAAAGATTCTCCAAATATCGAGAAGTCATCCATGATGACCTCAAGGTATTCACCTACCATATCTGAGAATATGGCAAGCATGCACCGCTGAAAAGTAGCGGGTGCATTGTAGAGACTGAACGACATCCTTCAGAATGCATATGTTCCGAAGGGGTAGGTGAAGGTGGTCTTCTCTTGGTTTTCAGAATGGATTGCAAACCTGCTTATAACCGGAGTACCCATCCAGAAAGCAAAAGAATTGATTTCCCGCTAGTTTCTCGAGGATCTGATCAATGAACGGTAGTAGGAAATGATCCTTCTTCATGGAGGAATTTAGTCTTCTGTAATCAATGTAGACTCTCCACGAGTTTGCTATACGAGTCGGTATGGTTTCTCCGATTTCAGTCGTGATCACAGTGATCCCATCCTTCTTAGGCACAACTTGTATTGGAATCACCCACCGACTGTCGGAGATCGAGTAGATGATCCCTGCATCTAACCACTTGATGATCTTTTTCAAGACATCCTGCAGATTTGGATTTAGACATCTCTGCATTTCACGAGATGGTCATGAGCCCTCTTCAGTATAGATGTGATGTGTGGAGTATGAGGGGCTAATACCAGTTAGTGTAGATTCCCTTACTCGGAGGGTGTGAGATCAGCGTGACATAAAAATGCGGAATTAAAATATAACAATCTCACAAAGATAAGCAATCACACAAATGGCACAATTATTTTTAGGTGAAAACCCAACCCAGGTGAAAACCACCACCTAACCCTCTCGAGTTAGGATTTTTTGATCAACTAAGTTGATCAAATCCACTAACGTACTACTTAAACGAGGGTAGTACAACCTCAATTACAACCACACCACTTTATATGAGGGTAGTGTACCTCAAACCCCTTCTCTTCACGAGAAGGATTTTGTCTCACAAAGGAGACGGGAATTCGCAAAGCGAATACCCAACACATGCAAAGTAAAATATACAAAGAGTAGTCCTCTATAGCCATAAAGATATGAGACCTAGCTTCTATAGGAGTTAGGATGCTTCCCTTTGCTAGAAGCACGTTGAATCAGTGACGTGGGTGTGTGAACCACACAACGGCGCTTTGTCGCTCTCTTAATCACGGAGGGAGAGTAGGTGCGCAACAGGGATCAAGCTCTCTAGGTGTAGAATAGGGCTTGGAGACCAAGAGCTTTCTTCTATTTGATCTTCTTCTTCTTGACCCAAAAGAGTGGAAAGTATGTTGCTTGGTGTATCTTTAAGTGGCAAGGGTTCTCCTCTATTTATAGAGGGCCTAGGAAGGCTTTGGAAAGCTTCCATAGCCGTTGGGGTTGAACCCAAGGCAAAACAGGTCGTAATCAGAATTAATCATGATTATGATAGGGTCATCAGACGTCTGGTCCTGGCATCAGATGTCTGGAAAACCTGTTTAAGATGTCTGGAAACTAAGTCAGACGTCTGATTTTAGGTGGGTTTCCTCCCTGACTTGAATCAGACCTAAACAGGGTTCTAGTGAATTGTCATCAGACGACATATAGGACATCTGGCACTAAGTTTGGATGTCTGGAAACCTACTTTTCTGTGAAAATGGATTCCCAAGGGAGTGCAACGGCTGGAAAATAACTGAGAAGAGATTTTGGGTCAGCAGAGACAAAACAGTCATGTATCAGACGTCTGGGGTCCTCTACGGACATCTGATACGAGGCTAACGGTAATTTCCTCAATGTTTGCTAAGGAAGCCAACGGTCTACTAATTGGACGTCCGGCAAAATCATCAGACGTCTCCTAAGACGTCTGGACGTCTGATTTCATCAGACAGAACTAAGTCTAGCATAATATTATCGGACATCTAAGTCAACAGTCAGACGTCTTAAAAGTCATTTTCAGACATCTGATTTTCAAATTAGATGTCTGATAAGGCTGTCTGAACCCTATTTTGGTTTTCTAAGTTCTCTACAGAAAACCTAAGTATCCTAGGGTTGTACAAGTGTTTCTAGGACTATTGTTAGGGTTCTTTGAGGCTCTTTAACATGAATCTAAGAAACAAAATAAAGAGCAACGAAAGAAACAAAAATACATAGTACAAAGGAAGGAAAATCTATCATATTCTTCATCTCCTTCCTTCTTCAAGCTATCACTCCTTGCAAAGCTCCTCTGTTCTCCATCAAGCTCCTTCAATCCGCCATGGATGAGAGCTTGAACTCCGTCTAACCACATCACCATTTGCAATTAACCTGAAATCTAAGACTTCAAGTGCAAATGTTAAATGACATGTGTTTTGTTATCATCAAAATAAACGATTGTGGTGCTCTAGCACCAACACTTAGATCATCGAGAGTCCATTCAATGGCTCTTTGATGCTGCTGGAGAACAGAAATCAGGCGTGTTTCCTGATCAGGTGTGAGTTGGGAGTTGATAATCACAAGAAACGTCTGATTAGAACCCAAAAAGATGTATTTGAGATGGTCAAGGAGGGGCTTCAATTCCATAACAGGATTATTAGCAGCAGCAAGGGATTCAGGGTGGTTGTTGGGAGTAAAGGAAGAAGCTATGGGCGTGTCTAGGTTATGTTTAGTCTCTAATTGCAGGTTTTGATCTTCTTGTGGTTGATCAGAAATATTCAGGTTTTCCTCGATACATAAGTCGTCAACCACGGCCTCGATATCACATATTTGTTCTAAAACCCCGCAATTAATTCCTCGTTGGGCCTTAAAGATATCGATCTTTAGTATCTTGCTTCCAAATTTTAACTCAATTTGGCCCTCCTCACAATTAATATTGGCCCTAGCAGTGGCCAGAAAGGGTCTCCCTAATATGATTGGTGTATTCTTCAAGTTCTTAGGAGCATCCATGTCTAAGATAATGAAATCTATGGGAAAATAGTAATTGTGTATCCTAACTATGACATCCTCGAGAATTCCTTTTGGTGACTTAATCGATCGATCATCTAATTACAAGGTCATTTCTATTGGTTTAAGCTCAGTTTCCTCAAAGTAGTCTAGTAGGGATGTAGGTATCAAATTTATGGAAGCATCTAGGTCTAGTAAGGCTCGGTTGAACTATATATCACCGATAGCATAGGAGATCAGAGGGGTGCTTGGGTCTTTTTCCTTAGGTGGGAGTTTACTCAAAATGACAGAGCTAGCTTGCTCCGACAGTACGATCAGGTTCCCGCCGTTGGTTCGTGGCTTACGCTTAGGTGTACACACGTCTTTCAGGAATCATGCGTAAGCTGGTACGTGGCGAATTGCATCCATCAAGGGGATATTTATATGGACTTGCTCAAAGAGCTTAACCAGGTCCTCCTCAGGTGTCACGGGTTTGGCTATCCTCTTTCCCTTGGTCAAGGGCTTGGGAAATGAAACCTTAGATGGTTCCTCTAGAATTGGCTCAGGCTCTTTATCTGGGATGGGTGTGTCCTGGACGACCAATCTAGGGTTAGAGTTTACGATCTCAGGCATGTTGTGGCTAGCAAAGTGTGGTTCTTGTGTTGCTTTGCCACTACAGGTGGTGACGGAATTTAATCCTGCCTGATTTTGGTTTGGGTTGGGCAAAATAGGTGTTTGCTACTGAAATCCTGAGTATGAAGTTGAAGCATCCATCCCGTCAGGTGATGGAGCAAAAGGGGCCTAATAAACAAAGTGGGCTTGGCCCTAATTTGGGTTCATAACGTGCCTCTGGTTCAACACGTTATTCGGGTTTGGAAGAGGTTGAGAGGGAAGTGCACCAGGCTGGCGAGCACTTGCTAGCTGGGCCAATTGATTTCGTAACTTAGAGATCTCTTCTTTGTGTTGTTTTTGCATGTCAACCAAGGTCTGGAGAATTAAAGATGTATGATCTTCTTTAGGTGGTCCAGATTGGAAGTTTTGAGTGGGCCTTAGTTGGGTGGGCTAATAAGGTTGCGGAGCCTGTGGTCGGGGTTGGAATTGATGTCTTAGATTTGGGTTATTTCCCAACCACGAAAAGTTAAGATGATTACGCCATCCAGAGTTGTAAGTGTTGGAGAAAGGATTATTTTGGACGGCGTGAAGATCCTCGCAGGTCTGAGAAGTTCCAAGATAATCAGGGTATGGGGGTTCAGAGTTCCCCCAACAGAGGTGGGTTGACCCGAAGTTGCCTCCGAAGCCATAATTAGACAGAGGTGGATCTGCATCCATCCCTGGGGAGTGGTAGATGTTGTGTGCAGCCTCCCTTCCCGTGGGCGGGTGTGCGTATGTGCTTTAAGGTGCCGAGGTGGATTTGTGCAGATGGCGAGTGATGTCGTCCACCTTTTTCTCAATAATGGAGACCTTGTACAATTGATTGGCTACCAACTCTAGATCGACGGATGCGGAAAGGCCTTGAGATTCATGTACCCCCTGATTATTTGTCAATGCCAAGGTGGACGTCTAGTCGTACGCACGCAATGACTCATTGTTCAGGGAGTTCTCGCACATGTTCTTGAGAATTTCCCAGATCGTGTCATCATGTTGACCCATAATGCTACCACCACAGGTTGCATTGACAAAGAGCTTGATATCCTCACGAAGTCCGTGGTAAAAGGATTGGACTTGTTCCCACTTTGGAACTTTGTGATGGGGGCACTTATGCATGAGATCCAGAAAGCGATCACAAGCTTTGTGTAGAGATTCTCCCGCTCCTTGGGAGAAATGTGTGATTTGGTGCCGCATCGTGTTGGTACGACCAATTGGGTAGAATTTTTGTAGGAAGGCGGTTTGAAGTTCTCCCTATGTGTTGATCGTGTGTGGTTGAGTCTGAAACCAATGAGCGGCTTTGTCAGTCAGGGAGAATGAGAAGAGCTTTAAGAGTAATCCATCCCGATTCTATACATCTGCCCCAAAGGTGTGGGCCAGATGTTTTAGGTTTTTGATGTGCTGGAAAGGATCCTCAGAGTTCAAGCCATGAAATTTTGGGGTCATATGAAGCATGCTAGGCTTGAGAACTACCTTAGGTCCTCCCACAGGAATGTTGATTCGAGGTTCGATCTCCACCATTGCGGGATTATAGTGATCTCGCATTTGAGGACGCGGCAGTGGGTTGATGATGGCATTGATTCGATTTTGGAAATCATGGAATTGTTGCTCAAGATTAGGTTGTTCTTCTTTGTGATCCATAGCTGATTAAGGGGAAGTAGGTTCTGAATCAGAGGATATGTCAATGTGATCAGGTTGTTGCATAAACACGGAAGTCGAGGCTCGACCTCGATGAGAGTGAATAGCTAATGGAGGCCTCAAGGATGGTCTTAAGGACCTCCTCCCAAACATGCACTGATGGAATGGAAGAGGGATAGCAAGTGATGGACCTAATCAAGACACCCAAAAATTTTGGATGACTATAGAGGTTCGGGGCGAATGATACCCCTTAGTCAGAAAGCAGTCCACCTGAGAATTACCTGGGCAGCTAGAGAGGGAGAGTCCTGTGATGGTTGAAATGTGATTGTTGTGTTTGAAATTGGTAATATGGTTGTTGTAATAATTGTTGATTATGTCGTTGTAGTACAGGGTGTACAATATAACATTAAGGACGTCGTATAGTGGTGAGTATGGGTGAGTTCCAGTCATTACAACCATTATTATCATTTGCTTATTTATCTAATTTTTACTGGTTTTGTTCCAGGTTGTTCACTGGGAGGCAATTTATTGAATTTAATTCGGTCACTCTTTGATTATCTCAAAATTGTCTTCTTATTCAAAAAAAAAAGAAACTTTACATTTTATTAAAGAATGAATGAATGTGTGTTTTATTTACCTAATTACTAAGAAATGCTTGCAAAAATACTAACTATGAACAAGCATCAAACAATCTATTATTATACTCTAAACTATGTATTTACAAGTTATCCTATTAGTACTATCATAATAGTATATAATACATTAGAATGCAATGGTGTAGAAATTTAACTTATTAGTCTGTTATGTACAGTAACATATAAAGCAGTTTCAGTGACAGATATAAGCGTCGCTAAATCTCAGAAAACACTATATACAACCTAAAGAGGCAAAACTGAGATCTTTAGCGACGTTTATAGTGTCGCTTTATTCTGTTAGTAATTATATAGATTTACTTATACGTATGTATACTACTTATTCTTTGTTTCTCTTTCTTTCTTCATTAAGTCTCTGTTCTTTGTATTCTTAACTCCTGTTCTTCTTGTGTTCATATTTCTATTTTTTTTTTTTTTCGTGTTAACTCTTTGTTCTTCTCTTTGTGAACTCTTCTGTCTTAGCATATTTCAGAGGCTGCGGTGGGGAGGGGATTAGGCTAATATCATTAGTTTAAAACGTGTTTAGTTTGCGGGCATGCTTTTCGAGGGATACACAACACCCAACGGGTGGGACCAGACCTCTACTAAGCGCGCCCTAATCTCATATTAGGTGGCTTAATTATGTATTTAATCTCAGCGCCAGGCCTCAGCCCAACGCCATATGCTCGCACACGCTCGGGCCCCCGGCCGCACACACGCGTCACATACTAATCGCAAATCAGACAGGGTACTCAGACCGGAGCTCATTGGGTAATCGGGTAAAGGCAGTGTTTCGGGCGCCCGGCGCCCGTGACGACTAGCCTATAGGAAACACGAATTGCATTTATGTGGCTGCGCTTGACTTGCAGCACACGATGTGGTGCTATTCCAGCGCCACATCGTGCGCTGGAAATCAGGCGCAGCTGCGTCTGATCGTGCTTTTGGCCCTCGATTTGGGGGCCATAAATTATTAAATAAAATAAAATAAAATATGGTTAATAAAGTATTTACATAATACTACATAATTGATTAATTAATTTTGAATTTTAAATATGTTTACTATACAAATAAATTCGCTAAACTAGGCTGATTGTACAGGTTGATTTAGGTGATTAAATAGTTAATTACTTATAAAATAGTTAGTAAATGGTCTAATTGACCTTATACAGATTTAATTTACATACTTAAGTATTTTATACATATTTTTATTGTATATTTACGAATTTATTTCTATTTTATTTAAGCTAAACTAGCTGTTCTGAGTGTTTTAAATAAAACTAAGTTACAGTAAGCTATGCTAGGTATAATTGTACTTTAACTAACTTAAATTACTTACTATATATGTTAACCTAAGTCTATAGATTTATTTACTTAATTATAGCTCTAAATTATTAATTTAGCTAATTTATTCTACAATATAGCTACTGAATATGTACATATGAATCTGTATATATACATATACATATATCAGTAAATACATACATAATAGTTCAGTATTTATACATATATTTACATAGATTACATATGTATATAGATTTATGTACAAGTTTATACAGTATTTACAGTATATCTATGTATGTCTACGTACATAATCAGGCTGTATATTATAGTTATAATAGTATGGATATGTATATTTACAGTGTGAAATTAAGTATGTATAATTAGGTTTTAGTAGGAATTTAGGGAATGAGGGTTAATTAAGTTTTTATTTCATTTTAAACAGCAGCTAAGCTACTGTCAGAGGAGATGGAGAGGGAAGAGAATGTGCTGCTCAGGGTGTTTTAGCAGTGTCAGTGGCTTAAGCCACTTTCAAATGGGCTAACTGCTGCTGCAGTTAGTCCATTTGAAGAGGGGGAAAGTATTCATAGAGAAGAGGAGAATTTAGAGAAGAGGGGAATGTTGCTGCAGTTTGCAGCATTTTACTGTATAACTGGGAATAAGAGAAAATTCAGAACAAACTAAAAATTAAAGAGTTGAAATCCAAATCTGATAAGGGTATAAATCTCACGAAAATCACATAAGAATTCAGTTCAAATACCCACAAGGAAAAGCCCTTATCAAAAGCATCATTTCAGATCAAAACACAAATGGCATTGAGTTAGTCTTCCTAATGCCATAGACAGCATGAAGGAAGACTTAACTCAATCAATTAAAACCAAAAACATACAATCCCAGTTTCTTGCAACCTTAAGGAGTATGGAAAACTCCTTAGGTTAGAGAATCACCATACGAAAATAATTGTCAAACAGGTGGTGTATGGCAGTTCTGAAATGACAAATCAGAAAAAGAATGCATTAAAGGAATTTATAAAAGCTAGCGAATGCATTCAGATCAAGGCAGAAGCAAATTCATGAAAGGCTCTTCTGATTTGTTCTCTGTCACCAGAGAACTTCTCAGAATCCTTGCCCTCAAGGAAAACCAAAATCCCTTCAATTTGTCAGATCTGTCAAGACATTTCAGAAAGCAAAATCTCTTCAAAACCCATGTTAAAGTGAATCTGACAAACTGAGGCAATCAATCTAAAATAAAAGGGGCTTTTGTGAACACAAATGGGGTGAGTGAGAAGCCCCAAATGGTGCTTGTGACGCCAATTTCAGATCTGAGGCAGTACACCATCAGATCTGGAATTGGGTCCGGATGTGTGGGTGATTGGTGAAAGATTCATCGTTAAAAGGAAAAAAAACAAGAATCAGAATCTGGATGATGGGAAAAAAAAAACATGAAGAGGGAGATAAATTGATTAATGAGCAGATGATTCTTCCCCTCTGATCTGGACTGATCAGAGGAGGTGAGGGAGGGGATCTAATACTAATTCTACTCCTAAGACTAATCTAACTACAGCTAACATTAAACACTAACAATTAAAACTAAATCTATTCTAAACTACTGCAAACTAAATCTAACACTACTTGTGCAGACTTAAAAACTAAACTAAAAGGAAGAATGGGACCTATGGGTCCTTAGCCGGCGGCTAAGGAGGAAGAAAGGAGGAGGGTGACTCCAGCGGAGGGAAGAGTCTGCTAGTGAGACTCCAGGGTCGTCCTCAGGTGCTACGAGGTCCTTAGCGACGAGGAGGGTCGAGAGCAGGCGATGATTCCACAGCCGGTGGCTGTGAAATCAGGGTCTAGGTGAGGAGGAGAGACTGGAGTGGAAGAATTGATCGCTAAGAGATGTAGGAGGGAGCGATCCTTCGCGCGCGACACCACTGAGGTGCTTAAATAGCAGCTCAGTGACTGAGATCACCGCAAGGGTGAGGTTAATCAGAATCAGGCCGGCGGTGAGGATGAGATGGGTAGAGCGCGCGGCGAGTCAAGAGAGAGATCTGACCGTCAGATGAGATCTGGGAAGAGAGGTGAACGCACGCACCGAATCGCGCGAAGGTTCCATTTGAATCCAGCCGCAGATCGAGATCAAAAGTGCGATGGACGGTCGAGAATGGCTGTGTTCTTCGCGCGCTACAGTGCGCGTGAAGAACTCAGCTTCTCGCTGAAATAAAGGGGAAATTTGCAGACGGACCCTTAGAAGAAGGGGTAGAAGAATAGCGTGTAGGTCCAAAAGTGAGAAGAATAGCAGCTGGAAGGGCCCTGCAGTCTTACAAAAGGGTCCCTGCGGCTTGCAAATAGGTCCAAAAAGGAGTTTTGAAGGGTAGACATGTAATGCATGAAGGACCTAATTGTAATCTATTTATTTCTAAGCCTAAATGATGTCCAATTGCTTTCAAATTTTTACATGTGCTTAATTGAACATTTACGACATTGATTTTACTTCTGATTTGGCTTTTCAAACTTGTTTATGTGTTCAATTGATGCATGGATCATCATTTGTTCTTTAGTTTTCAGAATATCTCATTTTTGTGACCTAATTAGGAGATTTTAACACATATTAAAAGTTTTAGGTCTTTTCTTTAATTCCCACACTTAACCCTTTTTATATGTTAATTTGATATTGTTTTGCTTAGTGTCTAGCTTAATTTCAGCCTTTTAGCCATGATGAGTAGCCACTCATCATACCCCCATGCTTACGTTTTGCTAGTCCCTTAGCAAACAATCTATTGAAGTGTAAGGAAATTTAAGTATCAACAAGGTAAGTGTGTAAAGATATCTTTTTCTTCTTTCAAAAATTTTTAAGTGTTTATGATGATGATCTTTAAGCTGAAACATTTTCCAATACCAACTGTGTTTTTGGACATTGTGAGAACCTGGTTACTGAGGATAACCTACCAGATCTCGAGGCTTAAATGACATAGACCATCTCTCAACCAACAAGGACTCTTGATATTTAAACCTTAAGTCGAATTCCAGGACTCAGGAGGTTTTTACAGAGACTCAGAATGCTATGAAGTTATGGCTGTGCTTTGTGATAAGTCAGGACTAACCAGGTGAATTCTAAGGCTCAATCCCGGGGTTTCACTTCTTTTTAAGTCCAGGTTGGTCCTAACTTCAGCTCATGTTTTCGGATGACTCTCAAAAATTGATGGTATTCAAACCCAACCCTTATTGTATTTGTGGCTCAGAGAAGATTTTTTTTTTGGTGGAAGAATAGGGTATTTATTTTGAACCCTGAAAACATTTTTGGTGGAAGAGTTGTTTTTCAGACTTTTTGGAGAACATACTTGACTTTTTTTTTTTTTTTTTTGAACAGTATGTCTCCAAAACTTATTTGGTAGAGCGCACTGTATTTGGTGGGTGGATTTCTTTTATGGAAAGAGCTTCTCCTAGACACAAAACTAAAGATTAGGACAAAGAGTCTACCTGCACGCACAGGTAAGGACTCCTTCTTCCCTAATGAACACAAGGGTTGAGGTTTAGGTTCAAGTGGTCTTTCCTGACATTGTGTAGTGTAAGCCAAGGTTACTTAGACTCCTAAGTCAAAGCAAACCAACGAATCCTGTACTGGTGACTCAGGTACAAGAATTGTCCTAAAGTTAGGAGAGACTGTGGTCTATCTTGTCAAGGCTCGAAGTGTATTAAGCCTAAGCTTGTATCAAGCTCCTATGGCCCGGTAGGTCAAACCAGTAATGGTTGAATGTCCATAGACACTTATTCTATTTTTTTTTTTGTTTTCAGCTATAAGATCACTTATCTTTTCTTTTTTCTTTTTCTCCCTCCTCTCTTGAAATGAATATCCTCCTTTGACAAATAAAGTACATGTCCCTTATTGTATTTTTGGAATTTTTCTGATTTGTTATTTTTTTGTATTTTTAGCTTTGTAATTTTTTTCAAAAAATTTTTTCAAAATTTTTCAATTTTTTTTTTTTTTTTTGAAGTATATAATTTTTTGATAATACTATATGTACTATAGTTGTGTCTACAATTGCATTTTGGTTTAAATGGTTTACCATTTACACCCCCCCATGCTTAAATGTTTCAATGTCCTCATTGAATGAAAGGGTGGATGCAAATGCATGCTCTGCTTTTCACTATCCTAGGCTGGGTGATGGAAGGAAGTCGGAATGAGGAGATAAAATCTCTGTGCGGACGATTTTAAGTCTGATCTAAGATCAGAGTGAACAGTCGGGCTAGGAAGTGAAATGCATGACATGTGTGCAATGAATGTATGCTCAGAATGCAAGGGTAGACACTATATGCAAATAAAGGTAAGAGTAAGAAAAGTGTAAAACAGCTATATACAAGGGTAGGTGTTGCTAAGTTTAACGCCTTCAGCTAGGCAAAAACTTACATGGTAATTCAAAATGTAGGAGCGAAATGGTGGAATTGACAAGTCTGAGATCCTGCGGCTCAATGAAAGGTTTCAGTCTTTGTCCATTAACAATAAAGGGTTCAGATTTGTCAAGTTCAGTGATCTCAACGGCTCCATTATCAAATAATCTCAAGATTTTGAAAGGTCCAATCCATTTTGATCTTAACTTCCCAGGAAAGAGTTTCAGTCTAGAGTCGAAGAGAAGGACTTTTTTACCAGGGTGAAAAGATTTCCTAAGAATGTGACGGTCATGGAAGGCCTTAATTTTGTCCTTATACATCCTTGAGCTTTCATAAGATTCATTCCTTAATTCATCGAGCTCAGACATTTGTAATTTCCTAAGATCACCGGCCTTCTCTAAGTCTAAGTTACACTTTCTGATGGCCCAATAGGCTTTGTGCTCTAATTCGACAGGAAGATGACAGTGTTTCTCGTACACAAGTCTAAAAGGAGACATGCCTAAAGGGGTTTTGTGGGCTGTCCTATATGCCCACAACGCATCAGAAAGGCGGGAAGACCAATCCTTTCTATCAGGTCGGATGGTAGTCTGTAAAATCTTTTTGATCTCCCGATTAGATAATTCAGCAAGTCCATTGGTTTGAGGGTGATAAGATGTAGCAATCCTATGTGACACCCCATACTTTTGCAGTAGGGACTGAAAATGTGTGTTTCTAAAATGAGACCCTCCATCACTAATGATGGCTTTAGGTACCCCGAATCTAGAGAAGATGAAATCTTGAACAAATTGTGTCACAACTCTATGATCATTAGTCCTTGAGGGGATGGCTTCAATCCATTTTGAAACATACTCAACTGCCAACAATATGTACTCGAAGCCATAAGATTTAGGAAAAGGTCCCATGAAGTCAACGCCCCAAATGTCAAAGATTTCGCACACCATGATCGGATTCAAGGGCATCATGTCTCGGCGGCCAATACTACCAAGAGACTGACAGCGTGAACATGCCCTGCTATATTCGTGTGCATCCTTGAAGATTGTGGGCCAATAGAAACCACTCTGCAAAATCTTTGCAGCGGTCTTTTTGCCAGAGAAGTGACCGCCGCACGCCTGGTCGTGGCAGAATGATAAGATGCTTCTAATCTCCTTATCAGGGACGCACTTCCTAAAGATCTGGTCTTTACAATGCTTGAAAAGCCAAGGTTCTTCCCAGTAATAGTGCTTGGCCTCGGATCTAAGTCTGTCTTTTTGATGTCGGACCCAATTAGTGGGGATGAGTCCAGAAGCCAGGTAGTTGACAATGTCAGCATACCAGGGAAGATCAGAATGAATGACCAGCAATTGCTCGTCAGGGAAGTGGTCAGAGATGGGTAAAGAAGGAGAAATCGCTTCAGAAGGAAGGCGGGATAAGTGGTCAGCTACCACATTCTGCTTTCCAGCCTTATCACGAATCTCTAAATCAAATTCCTGTAAAAGTAGGATCCATCTAATCAGACGAGATTTCGCGTCCTTCTTGGCGAGAAGATATCGAATTGCCGTGTGGTCAGTGTAGACTATAATGTGGGAACCTAAAAGATAAGGTCTGAATTTTTCCAGTGCATATACTACAGCTAGCAATTCCTTTTCCGTGACGGTGTAATTCCTCTGAGCTTCATCTAAGGTCTTGCTAGCGTAATAGATGACTGTGGGTTTCCCGTCCAATTTTTGACCAAGGACAGCTCCTACTGCATAATTAGAGGCATCACACATGATCTCAAAAGGGTGAGACCAATTCGGGGGTTGCAGTATGGGTGCCTTGGTAATCAGATCACGAAGTGTCGTATAGGCACGAACACAATCGTCAGAGATCTGGAAGTCTACGTCTTTAGAGAGGAGAGTAGTGAGAGGTCGGGCTATTTTCGAGCAATCCGCTATAAAGCGGCGATAAAAACCAACATGCCCGAGGAAAGATCGAATTTGCTTAACCGACGAAGGTAGTGGTAAATCAGAAATCAACTTTACCTTCGCGCGGTCAACCTCAATTCCTCTCTCAGAAATAAGGTGACCTAATACAAGTCCTTCAGTTACCATGAAATGAGATTTCTCCCAGGAAAGTACCAGATTCACATTAATGCATCTTTGCAGGACCTTGGTCAGGTGGTCTAGACATGCATCAAATGTGCTCCCGAAGACCGAGAAGTCATCCATGAAG
Source organism: Thalassia testudinum (assembly GCA_037157565.1). Lineage (NCBI taxonomy): Eukaryota > Viridiplantae > Streptophyta > Magnoliopsida > Alismatales > Hydrocharitaceae > Thalassia > Thalassia testudinum. Next base: position 7,144,826 of record JAZHRO010000080.1, read on the forward strand.
ACTTCTAAACAATCGCCTACTAAGTCAGAAAAGATTGCAAACATACACCGCTGGAATGTAGCAGGTGCGTTGCACAATCCAAAAGGCATCCTACGGAATGCAAAGGTTCCGTAGGTGCAGGTGAATGTTGTTTTCTCCTGATCATCGGGGTGAATTGCCACCTGATTATATCCTGAATAGCCATCCAAAAAGCAGAAAAATCTATTCCCTGCCACTCTTTCCAGTATTTGATCAATGAAGGGCAAAGGGAAATGATCTTTCTTCGTGGCTTGGTTGAGTTTTCGGTAATCTATACATACTCGCCACGAACTAGCAATGCGTGTAGGGATGACTTCTCCAGAATCAGTGGTGATGATGGTAAGTCCGGCCTTTTTTGGCACAACCTGAACAGGACTTACCCATCTACTGTCAGAAATTGGGTAGATAATTCCATTGTCCAGCCATTTAATCATTTCACTTTTTATCACCTCTTGTAATGTAGGATTTAATCTACGCTGGGGCTGTCTAGTAGGTCTAGATCCTTCTTCAGTGAAAATCCTATGTGTGCAATAAGAAGGACTGATGCCAGTAAGGTCAGAAAGGCTCCATCCTATAGCCTGCCTATGTGCTCTTAGGACAGATAAGAGTCGTGACTCTTGATCAGAAGAAAGGGAAGAGTTAACAATCACCGGATAGGTCTGATCAGGTCCTAAGAAAACATATTTGAGAGAGTCAGGAAGAGGTTTGAGTTCAACAGGCACAGGATCAGAAGGAGCAGGTGTGAAAGTTTCAGGAGATCCTAGAGATACTAATGGAATGGGAGGAAGGTCCTCAGTCTCTAAATTTGGTATCTCAGTGGAAGTCACGTCAGAGTCCAAAGAGTGTTGAGGTTCTAAATTTAATGAATTGATCAAGGTGTCCTCAACCAATTGATCCAATGAATCCAGGGAGAAGATTTCTTCAATTAAACTACAGGTCGGTCCTCTTTGGGCCTGAAAAATATCAATTTTTATTTTCTGATCTCCAAACTTTAATTCTATAAGGCCCTCCTCACAATTGATGTTTGCCTTGGCCGTAGCCAAGAAAGGTCTTCCTAAAATGATAGGTGTATTCTGGATATCTTCAGGTACTTCCATGTCAAGGACTATAAAGTCTACAGGGAAGTAAAAATCCTTGACCCGCACTATGACATCTTCCAACACTCCCTGAGGTGTCTTAACTGATCTGTCAGCTAATTGCAGGGACACCTTGGTTGGCTTCAAATTGCCAACCTCAAAATGTGTCAGTAGAGAGGTTGGGATAAGATTGATGGAAGCACCTAGGTCAAGTAGTGCTCTATTGAATGTGGTGTTACCAATCATGCAGGATAAGAGAGGGGTGCCTGGGTCTTTCATCTTAGTTGGGAGGGTACTAGAGATGATGGAACTAGCTTGTTCCGAGAGAATGATTGGACTACTCCCTTTTTGAATTCTTGCTTTACGCTTAGGTGTACATAGGTCTTTTAAAAACTTAGCGTAAAGAGGGATGTGGCGGATTGCATCCAACAAGGGGATGTTTATGTGGACTTGCTCAAAGAGCTTAAGCAAATCCTCCTCAGGTGCCACACAGGTCTTTTTCTTTCCTTTCTCCTTCTTCTTTAAAGCTTCAGGAAAAGGTACTGGAGTTGTGAGAGGTTCAGTTATAGGTAGAGGAGAAGTAGGAAGTGGAGGAGCAGAACTAGAAGTGGTAGGTGTTGGAAGAGGTGGATCTAGTGTGCATTTACCACTCCTAGTGACTATGGCATTTAGTTCAGCTCTAGAGGTAGATGGTAAATCATTGTTAGGTAGCAGAGGTGGTTGCGTTTGTGCAAGAGAAGAATTTGAGTCAGTGAAGAATTCAGTGTTGTGCACTGCTTGTGAAATGTCATGTGTTTGGTTTTGCAGTGTTGGTCTAGGTTGGACATACCTTTGAGCAGGTATGTTCCTAGGGTTGGGTTGTGCTTGGGATGGGAGTGAATGTGGTTGACGGGACTCCGTCAAGTGTGATAGCTGGGCTCTCATCTCAGCTAAGGCCGCGTCCTGTCTCTGCTGCATAGCAATATTCTGTTGTTGCATATCAGCAAGAGCTTTCATGATAGACCCCAACTGGTCATCTCGTGTAGGCCCAGATTGAGAGTATTGGGTGGGCCTGGGTTGGGGTTGCTGGTAGGTACGCGGTGGATATCCGTGTGATTGTGGAGGTGGTGCTCGGATCGGGTTGTGCAATGGTGGTGCAGACGGTTGTTGAAAAGGAGGTCTTTGTGAATTTCCCGACCACGAGAAATTTGGATGATTACGCCATCCAGGGTTATAGGTTTGTGTGAAAGGATCATTGTGAATGGCGTGAAGCTCCTCCGAAGCTCCAGAAGGTGCAGGGAAGTCAGTGAAGGGAGGAACAAAGGTTCCTCCAACCGGTGAAGGATATGGAAATGGAAAATCCGGTAATGCAGTTTGTGTCACAGAAAGGTTATTCACAGTTTCCCTCCCTGTGGGAAACTGAGAAGAAGTGTTTTGTGCTGGTGACTGAGAAGAAGAAGATGGGTGTTTTGAGAGAAATTTCCATACTTCATCTACTTTCTTCTCGATTAAGCCCACTTTATCCAGTTGACTAGCCACTATCTCTAAGTCTTTGCTACTGGATTGGGCTTCATGTACCCCCGTGTGTGAGTGGGAATGTGAGGACTTTCTATTAAACACGCTCATTGAAGCATTGTTAATAGAGTTTTCGGCCATGCCTTCAAAGAGCTCAAAGGCTGAGTCCTCATCCCGACACAGGAAATTGCCTCCACAAGCGGCATCTACAAAATTCCGTGTGTCATCATGGAGCCCATGGTAGAAGATCTGGACCTGTTGCCAGCGTGGGACACCATGGTGGGGACATTTTCTCAACAGCTCATGGAATCTCTCCCAAGCCTCGTGCATAGGTTCTCCTAAATTCTGGGTGAAGGTGGTGATGGCACGCCTTAAGGCATTAGTGCGGCCTACAGGAAAGTACTTCTTTAAGAACTCATGTTCTAAAGAAGCCCAGGAATCTATAGGTGTAGTCCGTGCAAGTGTTCTAAACCAAAAGGCTGCCTTATCTTTTAATGAAAAGGAGAACATTTTCATCAAAAGCGTGTGCTGATCATGTCCTTGCGGACCCAAAGTTTGGGCAAGATTCTTCAGCTCCTCTAAATGCTGAAAAGGGTCCTCAGAAGCAAGTCCATGGAAGTGAGGAATGAGTGCTATAATGTTCGGCTTCAGTTCAGCAGCACGACCCCCATTGGGATAACGTACCACAGGCATTGGTTGGGCAACTGCGGGATTATAGTAATCTCGTAGTTGAGGTCTACGGGGTTGGGGTGGTGCCTGAGGATTTCTAGGTTGAAGTGGTTGTGGTTGGGGGTTAGCTAATAGATTTACAGCTTGAGCAAGCTGTTGCACCTGTTGGGTTAAGGTATTCATTTGTAGTTGTGTATCGAAAAGGTGCTGAAGATGAGGCATAGGTCCTCTCTCCGGGGGTGGATTAGGATGATTAGGATAAGGTGGAGGTTGGAACCTAGGGATAGGTGGTTGCTGTGGTAGAGGATGTGCAACTAAGTCTGGAGGAAGTTCTTCAAAATCCTCAAAGTGTGAAGAATCAAGATCATCCTCTTGGCGAGGGGGATTGTGGAAAGTATTTTGAGACTCAGGAGGTAAGGGATTAGAAGTGGAAGGCAAAGAAGATGATGCAGTAGCTTGGGTAGCAGTACCCAAGGGGAGTACAAGTTCTGGGTTTTGGGATCTCCTACCTTCCATTGAGTTGATTTTTTTTGAAATCCCGTCTACTCTAATTCGATCCAACTCAATGGGAAAAAATTTTTAACGTTCACAATAAAACAGAAGAATCCCAATAAAATCTCAATTCAAGAAGACCAATCAATCGAAATGAATCGGAGAAAATTTTTCCTAGAGGCTGCTACGCAAAGTATGTTATACGCAAACAATTGTTTCAAGCAATTGTACGTATCCTAAGATAAACCTAGCGAAGTGCAGACCTCTAAAATCCACTGGGAATCTGGATAAGACTGAGCGTGCGAATCCAGATCCTGTGGTTGCAGAAAGATGAGGTAGAAACCCGTGTATTGTGGCCTTAAGTGATCGTGCTGTGTGCACGATAACATTCAACACAAGGCGATTAAAATCTCAAACATGGTTTCACCCAATTTTGCTATCTCCTTTTTGATTTAATTAAAGTGATTAAAATATGTTTTCTATGCTGCTAATTTCACTTTTTACTAAATTCAGAACAAGTAGTGGTCTTCTTTAATTTTAAGTCAAATGCAAATATGGCAGGAGTTAGAGTTAGGTAAGAAATGCGTACCTGACTCCAGCAATCTTCTAATGCAGATTTGACTTGAATTAAAATCTAGCAGGAATGAAATGCAATCCTAAAAATGGATGCCTGAGGTTATGCTGCTGCTAGATAAGTATGAGGTCTTTTTGATTTTTTTTTTCTTTCTTTTTGAAAAATTTTATATGCAATTCAAAAGTAAGGAAAGAAATTAAGAAGAGAAAGAAATAAAGTCCAGATAGTCTAGAATTATTACAAAAATTGTGTGAGAACAAGCTCTCACAACTTATGACTAACAATTGATCCTAATCAATAAACCTAAAACTATCTATACTAAAACTAATACTAAAATCCTACAGCGACTTCGAGGCAAAACTCCACCAGGAAGACGGATCTGGAGCGCAGCGACTCCACCAGGAAGACGACACTCCTCCTCAAGTGCTGTGGAAAAAACAAATGATTAGTAAAAGAATAAAGGAATGTATACACAATTAATTCATTGGAAAATAAAAGCAATTATAATGAATGAATGAAGAATTTCTATATACAAAAAAATGAAAAGAAAATTTTGGTGCAAAGTGCGTTGCCTCCCCGGCAACGGCGCCAAAATAATGATGGTTGAAATGTGATTGTTGTGTTTGAAATTGGTAATATGGTTGTTGTAATAATTGTTGATTATGTCGTTGTAGTACAGGGTGTACAATATAACATTAAGGACGTCGTATAGTGGTGAGTATGGGTGAGTTCCAGTCATTACAACCATTATTATCATTTGCTTATTTATCTAATTTTTACTGGTTTTGTTCCAGGTCGTTCACTGGGAGGCAATTTATTGAATTTAATTCGGTCACTCTTTGATTATCTCAAAATTGTCTTCTTATTCAAAAAAAAAAGAAACTTTACATTTTATTAAAGAATGAATGAATGTGTGTTTTATTTACCTAATTACTAAGAAATGCTTGCAAAAATACTAACTATGAACAAGCATCAAACAATCTATTATTATACTCTAAACTATGTATTTACAAGTTATCCTATTAGTACTATCATAATAGTATATAATACATTAGAATGCAATGGTGTAGAAATTTAACTTATTAGTCTGTTATGTACAGTAACATATACAGCAGTTTCAGTGACAGATATAAGCGTCGCTAAATCTCAGAAAACACTATATACAACCTAAAGAGGCAAAACTGAGATCTTTAGCGACGTTTATAGTGTCGCTTTATTCTGTTAGTAATTATATAGATTTACTTATACGTATGTATACTACTTATTCTTTGTTTCTCTTTCTTTCTTCATTAAGTCTCTGTTCTTTGTATTCTTAACTCCTGTTCTTCTTGTGTTCATATTTCTATTTTTTTTTTTTTTCGTGTTAACTCTTTGTTCTTCTCTTTGTGAACTCTTCTGTCTTAGCATATTTCAGAGGCTGCGGTGGGGAGGGGATTAGGCTAATATCATTAGTTTAAAACGTGTTTAGTTTGCGGGCATGCTTTTCGAGGGATACACAACACCCAACGGGTGGGACCAGACCTCTACTAAGCGCGCCCTAATCTCAGATTAGGTGGCTTAATTATGTATTTAATCTCAGCGCCAGGCCTCAGCCCAACGCCATATGCTCGCACACGCTCGGGCCCCCGGCCGCACACACGCGTCACATACTAATCGCAAATCAGACAGGGTACTCAGACCGGAGCTCATTGGGTAATCGGGTAAAGGCAGTGTTTCGGGCGCCCGGCGCCCGTGACGACTAGCCTATAGGAAACACGAATTGCATTTATGTGGCTGCGCTTGACTTGCAGCACACGATGTGGTGCTATTCCAGCGCCACATCGTGCGCTGGAAATCAGGCGCAGCTGCGTCTGATCGTGCTTTTGGCCCTCGATTTGGGGGCCATAAATTATTAAATAAAATAAAATAAAATATGGTTAATAAAGTATTTACATAATACTACATAATTGATTAATTAATTTTGAATTTTAAATATGTTTACTATACAAATAAATTCGCTAAACTAGGCTGATTGTACAGGTTGATTTAGGTGATTAAATAGTTAATTACTTATAAAATAGTTAGTAAATGGTCTAATTGACCTTATACAGATTTAATTTACATACTTAAGTATTTTATACATATTTTTATTGTATATTTACGAATTTATTTCTATTTTATTTAAGCTAAACTAGCTGTTCTGAGTGTTTTAAATAAAACTAAGTTACAGTAAGCTATGCTAGGTATAATTGTACTTTAACTAACTTAAATTACTTACTATATATGTTAACCTAAGTCTATAGATTTATTTACTTAATTATAGCTCTAAATTATTAATTTAGCTAATTTATTCTACAATATAGCTACTGAATATGTACATATGAATCTGTATATATACATATACATATATCAGTAAATACATACATAATAGTTCAGTATTTATACATATATTTACATAGATTACATATGTATATAGATTTATGTACAAGTTTATACAGTATTTACAGTATATCTATGTATGTCTACGTACATAATCAGGCTGTATATTATAGTTATAATAGTATGGATATGTATATTTACAGTGTGAAATTAAGTATGTATAATTAGGTTTTAGTAGGAATTTAGGGAATGAGGGTTAATTAAGTTTTTATTTCATTTTAAACAGCAGCTAAGCTACTGTCAGAGGAGATGGAGAGGGAAGAGAATGTGCTGCTCAGGGTGTTTTAGCAGTGTCAGTGGCTTAAGCCACTTTCAAATGGGCTAACTGCTGCTGCAGTTAGTCCATTTGAAGAGGGGGAAAGTATTCACAGAGAAGAGGAGAATTTAGAGAAGAGGGGAATGTTGCTGCAGTTTGCAGCATTTTACTGTATAACTGGGAATAAGAGAAAATTCAGAACAAACTAAAAATTAAAGAGTTGAAATCCAAATCTGATAAGGGTATAAATCTCACGAAAATCACATAAGAATTCAGTTCAAATACCCACAAGGAAAAGCCCTTATCAAAAGCATCATTTCAGATCAAAACACAAATGGCATTGAGTTAGTCTTCCTAATGCCATAGACAGCATGAAGGAAGACTTAACTCAATCAATTAAAACCAAAAACATACAATCCCAGTTTCTTGCAACCTTAAGGAGTATGGAAAACTCCTTAGGTTAGAGAATCACCATACGAAAATAATTGTCAAACAGGTGGTGTATGGCAGTTCTGAAATGACAAATCAGAAAAAGAATGCATTAAAGGAATTTATAAAAGCTAGCGAATGCATTCAGATCAAGGCAGAAGCAAATTCATGAAAGGCTCTTCTGATTTGTTCTCTGTCACCAGAGAACTTCTCAGAATCCTTGCCCTCAAGGAAAACCAAAATCCCTTCAATTTGTCAGATCTGTCAAGACATTTCAGAAAGCAAAATCTCTTCAAAACCCATGTTAAAGTGAATCTGACAAACTGAGGCAATCAATCTAAAATAAAAGGGGCTTTTGTGAACACAAATGGGGTGAGTGAGAAGCCCCAAATGGTGCTTGTGACGCCAATTTCAGATCTGAGGCAGTACACCATCAGATCTGGAATTGGGTCCGGATGTGTGGGTGATTGGTGAAAGATTCATCGTTAAAAGGAAAAAAAACAAGAATCAGAATCTGGATGATGGGAAAAAAAAAACATGAAGAGGGAGATAAATTGATTAATGAGCAGATGATTCTTCCCCTCTGATCTGGACTGATCAGAGGAGGTGAGGGAGGGGATCTAATACTAATTCTACTCCTAAGACTAATCTAACTACAGCTAACATTAAACACTAACAATTAAAACTAAATCTATTCTAAACTACTGCAAACTAAATCTAACACTACTTGTGCAGACTTAAAAACTAAACTAAAAGGAAGAATGGGACCTATGGGTCCTTAGCCGGTGGCTAAGGAGGAAGAAAGGAGGAGGGTGACTCCAGCGGAGGGAAGAGTCTGCTAGTGAGACTCCAGGGTCGTCCTCAGGTGCTACGAGGTCCTTAGCGACGAGGAGGGTCGAGAGCAGGCGATGATTCCACAGCCGGTGGCTGTGAAATCAGGGTCTAGGTGAGGAGGAGAGACTGGAGTGGAAGAATTGATCGCTAAGAGATGTAGGAGGGAGCGATCCTTCGCGCGCGACACCACTGAGGTGCTTAAATAGCAGCTCAGTGACTGAGATCACCGCAAGGGTGAGGTTAATCAGAATCAGGCCGGCGGTGAGGATGAGATGGGTAGAGCGCGCGGCGAGTCAAGAGAGAGATCTGACCGTCAGATGAGATCTGGGAAGAGAGGTGAACGCACGCACCGAATCGCGCGAAGGTTCCATTTGAATCCAGCCGCAGATCGAGATCAAAAGTGCGATGGACGGTCGAGAATGGCTGTGTTCTTCGCGCGCTACAGTGCGCGTGAAGAACTCAGCTTCTCGCTGAAATAAAGGGGAAATTTGCAGACGGACCCTTAGAAGAAGGGGTAGAAGAATAGCGTGCAGGTCCAAAAGTGAGAAGAATAGCAGCTGGAAGGGCCCTGCAGTCTTACAAAAGGGTCCCTGCGGCTTGCAAATAGGTCCAAAAAGGAGTTTTGAAGGGTAGACATGTAATGCATGAAGGACCTAATTGTAATCTATTTATTTCTAAGCCTAAATGATGTCCAATTGCTTTCAAATTTTTACATGTGCTTAATTGAACATTTACGACATTGATTTTACTTCTGATTTGGCTTTTCAAACTTGTTTATGTGTTCAATTGATGCATGGATCATCATTTGTTCTTTAGTTTTCAGAATATCTCATTTTTGTGACCTAATTAGGAGATTTTAACACATATTAAAAGTTTTAGGTCTTTTCTTTAATTCCCACACTTAACCCTTTTTATATGTTAATTTGATATTGTTTTGCTTAGTGTCTAGCTTAATTTCAGCCTTTTAGCCATGATGAGTAGCCACTCATCATCCTGCGAAAACCCCTACATGGTAGAGTGCCCCCACGAGTTACAAGGTTTCCCCCACCTGACCTCTCTTGTCACTGAGGATCCAGGTAGACTAGAATGGGGACTTGACCTCTTAAGTCTACCAGTTTTAGATTAAGAACAAGGTGCTTATGATTTCACTTGAACTTTAAGATGTTTTTGTGCAAAGTGACCTAATTTGAAGATTGGTTAACCCAACAAGGTGGGTCAACTTCACCTATTTTGTCCTTTGAAAAATTTAGGCCCCTCTTTTAGTGTTCAAATGAGATTAAGAGCCTGGTTTTAGGGTTTGCTTGAATAGATCAATTCAATCAAGGCTTAGGCACACACTATTTGGAAAGATCAATTCTTGAATAAGCAAGTGTATCTCTAAAACCCTAAACTGGAAACCCTAGTTGGCTCTGATTAGTCCAGTTTAATCTGTCCAAATGTGGTACCTAGGGCTCAAGCAAGAATGTGATAGCTCTAGATACCTTAAGCTTTACGTAGGTGCGCAAATCAGGGTTTGGATGTTCTCTAGAATGTATCAAATCAGGAAACTTGATGATTTGTCTAAGAATAGAATGAAAGTAGCCCTAATTGATTTTTTCCTTTTTTAGCTTTTCAGAATCAGGAGCTTAGAAGAGGGTAGATGGAGTTTACCTGTCCCAGGAGTGGCTAATGTGCGGCTGATCTTCTTTAGCTGATCAGACGGCATAAATCACTCATTGCTACAGTGCCAAGAAGGCACCCTTCCTCTTCTGCAACTCTTTCTTCTCTAAGCTCTCCCTTCTTCTTCGTCAGCTCCTTCTTTCTTCTCTTTCTAGCTGTGCCTTCTCTTTTCTTTCTCTTCTGCTCAAGCTTCCTCTCCTTTCTTCTTCACGCGCAAGGGGGAGGTTCTTTCAACGGCTAAGTGTCGGCCGTTAGTCCTGAGAACAAAACCCCCCTTGCCCCCGCGCGCTTTCCTCTCCTTCACTCTCTATGATCCGCCCTCCCAAGGCCACAATCAGGATAGTCGGGTTATCGAGTACATGCGCACCTAGGACCATGGCTTTTAGCCGTGAGTGGCAATCGAGGAGTGCTTGGCTGGGTAGGTAATCGGATCCACCAGACCCATGTGAGCAGTGTCACTGGTGAGGTACGCGAGGGGCACGGGGACCTCACCCCCTGTGAGTACTTGAGGCGACAATGCTGTGCAACTTTTTCAATTTATGCGGGTGTGGGTGCTTGTCAGCTTCCAAGGTGGGACTATCCCACCTCCCTTCCTCTATGTAGCAGCAGTAGCTGCTTCGTGTGATTGCGGTCAAATGCTTGGTCAAAGAGCCAAATTGGCCCCTGGGACGTGATCCTGGAGACGCTCCGCTGTGCCTGGGACTTCGTCTGGGGCCTACAGATGCTGGAGCGAGCTTCAAGCTTCGCTCGAAGCTTCGTCAATGGCGGTGGAGGTGCGAAGACCTGAAATGAAGAACACGGCCTTGCGGCCTTGTTAGAAGGTTCAGCGGGCTTCGCCATAGCACGACTAATGTGGTGGTGTGTGCGTCGTGTTGTGAAGGTGGCTGTGGTGGCCGGACGGTGTCGGAGTTGGTGCACGGAGGTGGGTATGTTTGACAGATGGTTTAGAGGCGTAATAGGGAGAAATAGGATGGGGGTTTTGAAGAGGGTGGTGTAGCAAAGGTCGTGAGGTGGTTGGCGATGTGTTTGGAGTAGTGGAATGAGCTGGGAGCCTCGTCGGAGGTCTAGTTGGAGCGGAGGAAGGTGAAGGTGGTCTGTGTGATACGGCGGTCGAAATAAAGTGCGGTTGGTGTGTAAATGAAGTAGAGTTAGTGAACTTATCTAGGTGATTGGTGGACGAAGAGGGGCAAAAGCGATGCCAATTGCGGTATGGCCAACGACGGAGACGAAGGTGACTCCGATGAGAAGGAAACGGCTAGGAAGACGGAGGGAGAGACGGCAGTTGGTGTGGCGCAATGTGGAGGAAGATGGGGAAGATGAATCCGCCACTGGTATTGTCTACGGATGAAGAGGGAGGTAGGGAGGAATCGCAAGAGCTCGAGGAGCCTTTCAGCCGGAATAGGAAGGAGGATTATGGGGAGTTTCCAACCAAAATCGAGCTTGAGAAGTTCGGTATGATTTGGAGGTCCTTTTATAGGTCTCTGGATGGCATTTTGGGCTTGGGAAGCAAGCTTCTCAAGATTGGAAAGCTTCGCTGGAGATAGGAATTCTAGGATACCCTAATCTCTCATGCGTTCACATGAGAGATTGGGAAGGTTTGAGAGCCTAGGAATTAGCTCAAAAGGAAGGGAATTCCTTGACGAACTTCCCTTTCAAATCTGAGAGGGGAATAGTAAAGGAATCAAGGAGAACTTGCCAAATTTGGGTTGTCGGAGTTTGTAGGAATAGGATTCATGGCCGCAGGGGCCTATTTGTGAAAATGATGACAAATTTAGGGGTCTTTGTGCATGGATTTTGAAAGTTAAGGTCATATATGTGATCAGATAGGACCAAATTGCAAATTAGGTCAAGATAGGCTCATATTGGGCCCAAATTTTGGCATAAATCTAATTTTGACCTAAGGAATCCAATGGTGAAGTTGGATTTTGTTTTTCACCTAGTTTTACTGGGTAATTTATGAACAAACCCAAATTAGGGCAATGTCAATATGAGACTTTGTTTTGGGTCAAGGTGGATTCTGATGGTCAAATTGAAGGTACCAAACCCTAGAGAATATTTTTCTATGAATTTTAGAGGGTTTAGGTGAATTTTATCCTGACCAGAACCTCAATTAATTAAGCAGGTCTGTTTTTAGGATTTCAAAAGTCATTTAATTCTCAAAACACGTGCAAACCCTTTTTTGTCTGTATGAACCCACTTATTGGATATTTATGACCATTTGACCCTTAATCATCCCCTGGAAAAATATGTGCTTATTCTACATTCAAGATATGATGGTAAAGTTACAGTTTTAACCTTAGTTTCTTGTCTTTCTCTCAGAATGATGATGCAATGAATTGTCTCTCTGGTAGTTATGTTGAAGCATTTATTCCTTGATAATAACTATATTGAGCTAGTTATGGCTCATGATGGTGTTTCCATCATACCTCCATGCCTAGCTTTTGCTAGTTCCTTAGCAAAATCTCATGGAATTAACTTAACTTCTAGACAATATGCTTTTCTATGCTCAGATTTCTGCTGTGTGCTTTCTTTTGTAGATTAGGTCAAAATGCCAATAGTAGGCCTAGAGGTACTCAAGTACCAACCAAGATCTAGACTTGACCAGCTCTAGCCTCAGTCCGCTGTGAAGGTTTCTAAGGCCTACAGGAACTAACCTAAGGTTCGTTGAACTCCGCGGTTAAAGCACCTGTGTTTAAGACATGTTTAGTCTTGGTTCAGTTTGCAGTGCATTTTTGTAAGAGAGAGACATAAGATTTTTTTATTTTTGGAGAGTTTTCTCTCTCTTTTCTTTTTATTTCTAGCTTCGGATTGGCTTTACAATATGGTCTGTATCGGATTCCTAGCTTCCACCATCAATCCTCGCAGGGTCCTTGCAATCAATTCTTTAAGATAGCACCGCCCATGGCAACCCCAGAACCTTGGCTTTCGAGATTTCAGGATAATCCCGCCCATGGCATTCTATAGCTAAATCTAGACATTGGTAATCGACATTTCATGATAATGCCGCCCATGGCATCTGAACCAGAACAAGGTGCTTACATGCCCCTAGTAGGATATTTAGATATCCTAGGAGACAAGCACCGAGGAGACGGTATGTTATTGTGCATCTTCGAGGGAAATTTTCCGCCTCTCCGCGTTGAGAACTCTTCCAAATCAACTTGTGTTGATTAGCCACTCTTAATCTAGGTATCCTTTTCATAATAGAATTAACGCATTTACATGATTTTGGTAATTAAGCGCACTGAACCAAACTATGTGTGGATTGGGGTGCTTAGGTTACCGAGTCTCGCAAACTAGGGATCAATTAGTGAGGTCGGATAATCCCTAAGCCTTAGAATTAATACTTAAGCTTTGCATTTTCCCCAACCTCTTGAGGACTATGCAGATCTTAACGGATACTTGAATTTTTAAGCTTAAACACAAGCCCAAGAGGCCTAAAATCAGCGTTCATACTATTCTCTTTTGTCTCTTAGCACTTTTATTTCTTTTTTTTTATTTGGTCTAGAACTAAGTAGATTCCTTAATCTTTTATTAATGACTATCTCTCTTTTTTTTTGTTTCAAACTGTGCTCCTTTTTGGCATTTATGTTACCTCCCCTTTTCCTCTTCAAGAATGATGTGCAAATTGATTCTCAAAATTTCCTCCCTTCTCCATTTTTATCCTTTTTTAGTTTTTTAGGTTTTTGGTTTTTTGGTTTTTTTGAGTATGTAATTTTTTCTTTATGAAATCCTTTCTTATGAAGTGATTCTTACAGCGTTTTGCACTTTAATACCCCCCATGCCTACGATTTGTAATGTCCTTATTGTAAATTAGGTGGGTTCGAGTTCAGCTTAGATCATACATTAGAACAGGTTTTGGGTGGGTGGAAGTTTCACAGTGACTGTTGTGGACGATTTCAAGCTCGAGTACGGGTACCAGAGGTGGAGTCGGTTGTTCTAATGGACGAACCCTAAAGTGTAATATGAGTTTAGTATAAGATGTGTCAAGAAAGGTTTCGAGTTTTTCACAAAGATGACGGGTTGCCTCCCATTAAGCACTGAGTTTAACGCCATCAGCAGGGCACAATGAGCTCAGGGAGAATGGAGATCAAAAGATACCTCAGCCAAGTTCGTATCAGTGAGTTCAATGAACAACTTAAGTTGCTGGCCATTCACAATAAAAGGTTCAGAATCAAGGATGGGTTGATTGATTTCAACGGTTCCATTTCCAAAAATTCGTCTGATAAGATATGGTCCAATCCATTTTGATATGAGTTTTCCTGGGAATAGTTTGAGTTTGGCATCAAAGAGTAGGGCTTTTTGACTAGGGTGAAAGATCTTTCTGGATATGTGTTTGTCGTGAAAGGCCTTAACTTGCTCTTTGTAAATTCATGAGTTCTCGTACGCATCATTGCGTAATTCATCGATCTCGCTCATTTGAAGGTTTATGTGGGATTACTCTTAAAACTCTTCTCATTCTCATTTTAGGAGAGTCCAGTGAGTGTGGATAATATTGTAAATAAGTGCTGGAATCTCGTACATATGTGGGGTTCAATTTTGTAATCCTTTTCTTTCGTATAATCAATAAAAGCTCTCTTGGATTGCTATTGGAGATTCGATAGCTTTCCCTTTCTTTTCAAAAAACATTGAAATCATGATCCTTGAGCTCCTCAATAAACCCACAATCCTCAAATCCATTTACCGCCTTGAAAATATCAAGTGTCAATTTCTTGTCTCCAAAGGTGATCTCCATACTATCGCTCTCACAATTGATGTTGGCCTTGCCAGTAGCTAGGAATGGGTGACCCGGAATGATGGGTGTGTTCCTCAAATATTTAGGTACAACCATGTCAAGGACTAGGAAATCTATAGGAAAATAGAATTCCTTGACCTTGAAAATAACATCCTGAATAACACCTTTCTGTGTGGTGACCGAACGGTCCGCTAACTGAAGCATTACTGAGGTTGGCTTAAGTTCACCTAACCCAAACTTTCATAAAGAGAGGTTAGGATTAGGTTGATGGATGCACCTAGATCCAATAGTGCCCTATCAAAAGTGTAATCCCCAATGACACATGAAATCAAGGGGGCACCTAGATCTCTCTTCTTCTGAGGAAGGTGATAAAGGATGACAGAACTTGCCTGCTCAGAGAGAATCACCTTCCTTAGGGTGGGTTCTTTTGGCTTGCGCTTTTGGGTACATAGATCTTTCAGGAATTTAGCATAAGCTGGGATGTGCTTAATAGTATCGAGGAGTGGGATATTGATCTCTACACTCTTGAATAAATTCAGGAGCTCCTTGTTGCTATCTAGGGTTTTCTTCTTCCTGGTTTTCAATAAGGCCTCAAGGGACAGGATGTGGGTGGTGTCCTCAATTTCAGGTTCTTGGGCCTTGTTTTCTTCCTCAACCTCCTCCATTTCTCCCTTAGGCTCCCCTGGGTTTTGGTTGCTAAAACGTAGTTCAGGGTCCTTGGTTTGTTTCCCGCTCCTCAAGGTGATAGAATTTATAGATGCATATGGGTTTGGGTCTTAGGGAGGGTTAGGAAAGATAGGAGGGGATTAATTAACCAGATAACCAGGGTTAGAAGAAGATGAAAAACCCTGCTCAACCACCTGAGCATGTGCATGTGGGTCCCTCTGATTCCCGTACCCTTGGGCTCTATTGCCCTGATTTTGTACATTGTGAGGGTTGGGTACGGGTTGGGATGGTAGAGATCCAGGCTGTCAGGTGTTGGCAATAAGTTCGGATTGCAAGTTGTCCAGTGATGTCTTCATTTGCTACATAAGTTGGAGCATAGATCCTTGCATTTCTACCATATGCCAGTTTAAATCAGCTTTCCCTATGGGTTGTTGGGCGTTCCAAGATGGCTAAGTGATCGGTCTCAGGGGCAACTGGGTGTATACTTGACCCTGACCCATAGGTCTTTGAGATGCATGTTGCTAGGTTGTGTTTGGGTTTGCTGCCCCTGATTTTTCCAGGAGAAGTTAGGGTGGTTCCTCCAACCCAGGTTATAAGTGTTGGACCTAGCATTCTCCTATATCACATATGCATCCTCATAGGGCTAGGATGGAGAGAAGGAAGGATAAGAAAAACTTGGATCAAAGGCCCCAGTTTAGAACCCATAAGGTTCCGAGAAATTCTGGCTCATAGGTTGAGCCAACTCTAGTTGGTTTATGAACTCCCGCCTTGTGGAAGCTCATGAGGGATGGAAATCCAAATTCTGGGATTGAGTGGGTGTAGTAGTGTTTCCTGAGTTTCCAGCCATCCACTCTTCCTTCCTTTTGGCAACTAGGTCCACCTTACAAAATTTGTTGCAAATCAATTCCATGTTTAATGAATGAGAATTCTAAATCTCATTAGCATTTGACCTAGGTTGTTGGGACCGGTTGAAAGTATCCATGGAGGTATGATTTATCAAATTCTCGCTCATTTCCTCGAACAGGTCATATGCATTATCTACATCCCTGTTAGGGAAATTACCTCCACAAGAGGTGTCCACACGATTACAGAGTTGTTCGACCAATCTGTGATAAAATATCTGCACGAGTTGCCATTTCAGCAACTCATGGTGTGGACACTTCCTCAAAAGATCCTGAAATCGCTCCCAAACACCATGAAACGGATCCCCTGGCCACTAGGCGAAAGTGGTAATCCCCCGTCGCAAAGCATTGGTTTATCCAATTGGGAAGAATTTCTTCCAGAAAGCCGATGTTAACTAATAAGTCCACTTTCGTCGACCATTATTTGGCCTAAGTACTCTTTAATTAGTCATTCTTAGTTGATATTTGATTAGGAATTAACTGAAAATTCAACATAGTATGTATATCCTCTTATGCACCAATTTTATGTTTAATAACATATGATATGTTATAATAATCATTTGGTGGATGCAGGCCAGGCACACGACACCTGAAGGCATCAGGTAGATAGCCAAAATCACTCTACAAGACGTCTGAAATTTAATTTGGACGTTTGAGAATCTCCATCGAGAATCGCTGCCATCTACATATTTTAATATGTCCGGAACATCAACCAGACTTCTGATAAAGAGCGGTCATCCCTTTTCTACCGCTCCAACCACTCGCATTCTTCACGGGTGGTTGGAGAAGCGTTCGGCAGAAGCAACAAACTGTAGGTTCTGATAAGAAGAGCAGCTAGAGGAAGCTTGTGATCATCTTCTCCCCTATGGGAGGATCTCATCGGTCACCACCACTGTGGAAAAGAGCTTACACCATGCAACATGCGTGCACTGTGGCCATCAAAAGAGAGCTTCAACATTGCCCCTCAACCCGTGCACACAGTGATAGTGCGTGTGTGCCACTTCTCCACCTTTAAATAGCACCACTATCACCATCCTTGACGTTGTTCCCCCAACACCTTCCTCTCCTACTCACCTTCTTCTTCCCCCAGAAGAACCCAACATTTCTTCCTCGCCGCAGACATGCACATCACCGCCGAAACCCCCTTCAGCCAAGGAACAACACCACGCACCGCCACGCAATCCCTCTCCTCCATCTCCTTCCTTTTCTTCTTCTTCATTCCAACCAACCATCCCCTGCTACTCCACAAAGAACCCAAAGAACCCAAACTTGAAAAGAACCTTCTCTGAGCCTCCACCAATAGCTAAACTCGACCCCAGGCTTAGTTCGACGATCTCAAGCACTGTCGAGCATCCTCGCAGACCACTAGGGCCTCGCACGACCACTCACGAGCCACGCAAGTGGCCTCCATAGCAAGCCACCACGTCCATGCTGTCCAGCGACTCCGCCTTCGTCCGACCGTCGTTGGCCGCCTCTCGTTGCTCCATCACTATATCTAATATCCCTTATTTAATATCATTCATGAGGAGAATTCAACCATAAGTAATTAATCAAAAATAGAGGGATATTCATGCTATTTTCTTTCAATATATTAATTCATTAAATAAAGTAATAGTAAAAGTGGCAATGGAAATATGAGTAATTATTAATTAGAGGAGAACTAGAGCTTTTTTTCTCTTTCTTCTTTGCACACGGAGAGGGGCCCGCCGATGGGAGGGTTGGTCGGACGGAGGTCGGCCAGGAGGAGGTTTTCAAGTTGATGGTGATGGGGCGACGAGAGGCGGCCAACGGCGGTCGGATGGAGGCGGAGTCGCCGGACAGCGTGGACGTGGTGGCTTGCTGTGGAGGCCGCTTGCGTGGCTCGTGAGTGGTCATGCGAGGCCCCAATGGTCGGCGAGGATGCTCGACAGTGCTTGAGATCGTCAGACTAAGCCTGGGGTCGAGTTTGGCAGTTGGTGGAGGCTCGGAGAAGGTGCTTCGAGTTTGGGTTCTTTGGGTTCTTTGTGGAGTAGCAGGGCATGGTTGGTTGGAACGAAGAAGAATAAAAGGAAGAAGATGGAGGAGAGGGATTGTATGGTGGTGCATGGAGATGTTCCTCGGCTGAAGGGGGTTTTGGTGGTGATGTGCATGTCTGCGACGAGGAGGAGATGTTGGGTTCTTCTGGGGGAAGAAGAAGGTGAATAGGAGAGGGAGGTGTTGGGGGAACGACGACAAGGATGGTGATGGTGGTGCTGTTTAAAGGTGGAGAAGTGGCGCACACGCACTGTCACTGCATGCATGGGTTGAGGGGCAATGTTGAAGCTCTCTTTTGATGGCCAAAGTGCGTGCATGTTACACGATGTAAGCTCTTTTCCACGGTGGAGGTGAGGGAGGAGATCCCTACCTGGGGAGAAGATGATCGTGAGCATCCTCTAGCCGCTTTTCTTATCAGAACCTGCAATTTATTGCTTCCGCCGAATGCTTCTCTAACCACTCGCGAAGAATGCTAGTGGTTGGAGTGGTAGAAGAGGGACGACCACTCTCTATCAAATGTCTGATTGATGTTCTGGATGTCCTAAAATATGTAGATGGTAGTGATTCTCGATGGAGATTCTCAGACGTACAAATTAAACTTCAGACGTCTTGTAGAGTGATTTTGGCTATCTACCTGATGCCTTCAGGTGTCGTGTGCCTAGTCTGCATCCATCAAATGATTATTATAACATATCATATGTTATTAAACATAAAATTGGTGCATAAGATGATATACAGACTACATTGAATTTTCACCTAATTCCTAATCAAATATCAATTTAGAACGACTAATTAAAGAGTACTTAGGCCAAATAATGGTCTACGAAGGTGGACTTATCAAATGCCCCCATGCCTAAGTTTTGCTAGTCCAGAGCAAAAATGAAAAATAATAGAAGTAATCAGAAGAATTCTTCTTTCCTTATTCCAAAAATTTAGAAATCTAGACAAATGTGAAATGATAGTAGCCTAGGTATTGGATTCAAGTGAAAATAACCAACTTACATTTGCAATTCGTACTTATCCCTTGTAAATATTTCTATCGAGATAGGCAACTACTTCCCTCGGGGATAAAGCAAAAAAATAATCTGTAATTTGACCCCGGCTTTTTGGCTTAGGTAGGAGATATTGCGTTGGATGGATTTATATTTGGTCGCTTACACTCATCTGGTGCTGCCTGTAGTCTAGTACAGTAGACTCTAACTCTCCAGACTATCAAATAAGTCAACCCAGAGACTGGCTAAACAACTGTGCTCTCTTGATGTTCTTTTTTGCTCACTCTTTTCCTTCTTTTCTTTCTGAGATCACAAATCTCACCAGATTTGGTAAGTGTACTCACTGAGAGTCCTTGCACTAGACTTAGCGCACCAGTAGTCTCTCTACTTCTTTCTTACAAATAATAGGTCGATCTAATAGAAGATAGTATGCCTGACTCCTTATTAAATGTCTAAGGGTTTAGTACACTAAAAATGCTTATTGGTTTTCTTCAAAGATCCATTACCAAGTCTACGTGTAAGTGAAGTAAATGTACTGGATTCTAAACTTAAGAAATAATTTAAGAAGAAAATCTTTAATGACACTTCCTTTATAACAATCTTTTGCTAGGGACTAACCACTTCAGCTCAAGAGATTTTTTTTTTTTTTGAATACTAATGCACCTAACCTAAATGCATGAATACTACCTAAAATGCAAAATGCACCCCCCCATGCCTAAATCCTACAATGTCCTCATTGTAAAATTAAAACAAGGGAGAAAGGAGGGAAATCACCTGATGAGGCATTATTCTGGACGTTGGGTTGCCTCCCAACAAGTGCTGCATTCTGTCGATAGCCAGACTTATAGGGAACCTGTAAGTATGGTTCCAAAAAAAAAGTGCTAGGCCCTAAAAATATGCGTAATAGCACGGGCCTAGAAAATAGGTAGCCACATATGTTGGCGAGCTGATGATGCAACGTTATCCCAAATGCTCGCCAGAAAACATGAAAGCAGAGAACCTCGTAGGCTACCTAGGGAGGTCTAGGAATAACAAAAGGAATATGAAAAGGAACCTCCCAAAATGGAATAAGTGAAGGATAACAAGGGTCCTCCAAAGCAGGAAGGGTTTTAAAAGATATAAACATTATTATTTCAAACCCTTGAATGGCGAGACTAAAAGTACAGGCATCAATTCACACTCGCCATTCTACCTGAGGATGTACTGGCCTGATATGCTCCCTAGAAAGAATGTATGTGAGTAGAGACCTGAGCCAAGGATCGGTTAGGGAGTATAAGGGTTGTTTGTGTTGTTGGGAGGTAATGATTAAGTCCAATGAGGGCTTAGTCGGCGTTGAGTCCAATTTCAACAAAAATTCAGATTGTGTATTCTCCCTAACAATTATTGCACAAAAATTCATGTCACCCTGCCTATCATTAATGATTGGGGTCATATTTTCATCTTCTAGTATATGTGAATCGATAGTGGACTCCAAATAAAATTCATTTGATGGCAGGGTCGAAGCAACAGAATCATTATCATTAATTTCATCCTTGGATTCTTTTGGTTCACTCAAGTTTTTGTCGGGGTGTATATGTGATTCATTAGTAAAGAAAGGAGTTTCTTTAGTATCCTCAATTATTTCTGAAGGAGGATCAGTCTTGATGTTTTGGAGTAAGCCTATATCGCTCAATTATTTGTTCTTCTCGAGGCATAAATCCTCAATTGATGTGTATTGTCCCCAAGAGTCTCTCCTAGGCTTCTCACTATTGTGTTCGTCCTCCTCCAATATCAACTCCTGGTTTTGCGGAAGATGACTCTCAAAATTAAAAGTAGGGAGGAATCCAAATTTCACCAGATTATTTATATCCTCAGGGGGTAAGTCCTCGAATAACACATAATCCCCCTGAGATTCACTCCAGATTCTAAGGTCGGGTTCCTCCATTGGGTTATCATCCTCCTCTAAAATAGACTCTTTGTACCCCTGAGACCAAAATTGATCCAATTTATCCTCCATTCCCTTAGGGTCACCTTCATTGGGTGCATTTAAGTCCTCAGAATGCTGAATGGTAGGTGTTGATTTCCTAAGTGGAGGGATAGGATTAGGTTCACTAAGGGTAGAATGGTGTTCCACTAGATAATTAATAGGGGAAGTGATATGAACAATACGACCTTGACCAGGGTTATCAGGGGTAAGGTACGATCTTCCCTTTCTTTTGACTCCAATATAGCTTGGGTGGATAATCAGTAGGTTCATTCTCCTCTAGTGGCCGTGTCTCATGGGGAGAGTCTAAGTGATAGCTACTCAAAACGGGATCCCCATTGTCATTGGTTTCCTCAGAATTATTTTCATGATCACAGTTATACAGGTAAGGATCAGAATCACTAGTAAGAGAGTAGCTAAGTTGTCTAATTTCTTTGTTTAATTATTGACTATTCCTCAACATCTCTCCCATAGACTCCATCATTTCTTTTTTTTATTTTTGCATTTCTATCATAAAAGAGGAGAGGTGATGATGTATGTGTGTAATGGTGTAATGTGTGTAATGTGTGAATGACAATGATAACAATGACACCGATGATCTACAATGTGTATATAACACAATGGTTGTATGATGATGAATGATTATTGTTATGATCTTGTCGTTGTAGTATAGGGTGTATAATATAACATTAAGAATGTCGTATAGTGGTGAGTATGGGTGAGTACCAGTCATTACAACCATTATTATCATTTGCTTATTTATCTAATTTTTACTGGTTTTGTTCCAGGTCGTTCTCTGGGAGGCAATTTATTGAATTTAATTCGGTCACTCTTTTATTTCAAAATTATCCTCTAATTCCAAAAAGAAACTTTACATCTTATTAAAGAATGAATGAATGTGTGTTTTATTTACCTAATTACTAAGAAATGCTTGCAAAAATACTAACTATGAACAAGCATCAAACAATCTATTATTATACTCTAAACTATGTATTTACAAGTTATACTATTAATACTAACATAATAGTATACAATACCTTAGGATGCAATGGTGTAGAGGCTTAACTTATCAGTTTGTTATTTATAGTAACATATACAGCAGTTTCAGTGACAGATATAAGCGTCGCTAAATCTCAGAAAACACTATATACAACCTAAAGAAGCAAACTGAGGTCTTTAGCGACGTTTATAGTGTCATTTTATTCTGTTAGTAATTATGTGGGTTTACTTATACGTATGTATATTACTTATTCTACTGTCTTTCTGTTCTTGTTATCTCGTGTTAACTTAACTCGTCTGTTCTTTTCTTTTGTGTTAACTCTTCTGTCTAAAGATACTTCAGAGGCTGCAGTGGGGAGGGGGTTAGGCTAATGTCATTAGTTTAAAACGTGCTAAGTTTGTGGGCGCACTTTTCGAGGGATACGCTGCACCCAGAGGGCGGGACCAGACCTCTACTAAGCGCGCCCTAATCTTAGATTAGGTTGCTCAGTTACGTTTTTAGCTCAGCATCAGGCCTCAGCCAAATGCCACATGCTCGCACGCTCGGGCCCCTGGCCTCCACACACAATTCATCGCAAATAAGACAGTTCATGTCTAACGGGTAATCGGATCCAATGGAGTAGGATGCTGTTTCGGGCGCCCGGCGCCGTGACGACTGTTAAGCCTACAGCATAATTAACATATAAAGCGCTACGCTTGACTTGCAGCACACGATGTGGCGCTATTCCAGCGCCACATCGTGTGCTGGAAGTCAGCCGCAGCTGCTTCTGTGCGTGCTTTTGGCCCTCGATTTGGGGGCCATAAATTATTAAAAAAAATAAAATAAAATATGGTAAATAAAACATTTACATAATACTACATAATTGATTTATTAATTTTGAATTTTAAATATGTTTACTGTACAAATAAATTAGTTAAACTAGGCTGATTATACAAGTTTATTTAAGTGATTAAATAGTTAATTACTTATGAAATAATTAATAAATGGTCTAATTGACCTTAAACAGTTTCAATTTACATACTTAAGTATTTAATACATATTTTTATTGTATTTTTACGAATTTATTCATGTTTTATTTAGGCTAAAATAGCAGTTCTATGTGTTTATAAATTAAAACTAAGTTACAGTAAGCTGTACTAGGTATAAATACACTTTAATTATCTTAAATTACTTACTATATATATTATCCTAAGTTTATAGATGTATTTAATTTAATTATAGCTCTAAATTATTAATTTAGCTAAGTTAATCTATAATATAGCTACTAAATATGTAAATAGGAATCTGTATCTATATATACACATAATTAAGTAGATACATACATAATAGTTTAGTATATATACATATATTTACATAGATTACATATGTACATAGATATATATATATATAAGTTTGTACAGTAATTACAGTATATCTATGTATTTATACTTACATAATTAGTCCGTATATTATAGTTAGAATGATATACATAGGTATATTTACAGTTTTAAAATAAGTATGTATAATTAGGTTTTAGTAGGAAGTTAGGAAATGAGGGAAGAAGGGTTAATTAAGTTTTGATTTCAATTTAAACAGCAGCTAAGCTACTGTCAGAGAAGATGGAGAGGGATGAGGTGTGCTGTTCAGGGTGTTTTGTTTAGCATCAGCAGTGGCTTAAGCCACTGTCAAATGGGCTAACTGCTACTGCAGTTAGTCCATTTGAAGAGGGGGATGTATTCAACAGATGAGAGGAAAATTTAGAGAAGAGGAGAATTTAGAGATGGAGGGAAATGCAGCTGCTAGATGCAGCATGTTGCTGTGTAACTGGGAATAAGAGAAAATTCAAACCAAACTAAAAATTTTGAGAGTTGAAATCCAAATCTGATAAGGGTTTAAATCTCACGAAAATCTCATGTAAATTCAGCTCAAATACTCATTAGGAAAAACCTTATCAGAAGCATCATTTTAGATCAAAACAGCAAATGGCATTGAGTTAGTCTTCCTAATGCCATAGACAGCATGAAGGAAGACTTAGCTCAATCAATTAAAACCAACAACATACAATCCCAGTTTCTTGCAACCTTAAGGAGTATGGAAAACTCCTTAGGTTAGAGAATCACCATACAGAAATGATCATCAACACAAATAGTGTATGGCAGTTCTGAAATAGGAAAAAGAGACTAAGAATGCATTAAGGAAATTTAATGGAAGCTGGCGAATGCATTCAAAACAAAGTATAAACAGAATCATGAAAGGCTCTTTTGATTGGTTCTCTGTCACCAGAGAACTTCTCAGAGTCCTTGCCCACAATGAAAACCAAAAATCCCTTCAATTTGTCAGATCTGTCAAAACATTTCAGAGAGTAAAAATCCTTTAAAATCCAAATCAAAAGTGCTCTGACAAACTGAGGCAATCCATTTAAAACAGAGGGGCTTTTGTGAAACAAATGGAGTGAGTGAGAACCCCCAAATGGTGCTTGTGACGCCACTTTCAGATCTGAGGCAGTGCACCATTATATCTGAAATTGGGTCAGGATGTGTGGGTGATTGATGAAAAATTTGTCGTTAAAAGGAAAAACAAGAATCAGAATTTGGATGATGGAAAAACAAGACATGAAGAGGGAGATAAATTGAACAATGAATAGATGATTCTTCCCCTCTGATCTGGACTGATCAGAGGAGGTGAGGGAGGGGATCTAATACTAATTCTACTCCTAAGACTAATCTAACTACAGCTAACATTCAACACTAACAATTAAAACTAAATCTATTCTAAACTACTGCAAACTAAATCTGACACTACTTGTGCAGAATTAAAAACCTAAACTAAAAGGAAGAATGGGACCTATGGGTCCTTAGCCGGCGGCTAAGGAGGAAGAAAGGAGGAGGGTGACTCCAGCGGAGGGAAGAGTCTGCTAGTGAGACTCCAGGGTCGTCCTCAGGTGCTACGAGGTCCTTAGCGACGAGGAGGGTCGAGAGCAGGCGATGATTCCACAGCCGGTGGCTGTGAAATCAGGGTCTAGATGAGGAGGAGAGACTGGAGTGGATGAACTGATCGCTAAGAGATGTAGGAGGGAGCGATCCTTTGCGCACGACACCACTGAGGTGCTTAAGTAGCAACTCAGTGATTGGAATCACCGCAAGGGTGAGGTTAATCAAAATTAAGCTGATGGTGAGGATGAGATGGGTAGAGCGCGCGGCGAGTCAAGAGAGAGATCTGACCGTCAGATGAGATCTGGGAAGAGAGGTGAACGCACGCACCGAATCGCGCGAAGGTTCCATTTGATTCCAGCCGCAGATCGAGATCAAAAGTGTGATGGACGGTCGAGAATGGCTGTGTTCTTCGCGTGCTACAGTGCACGTGAAGAACACCGGCTTCTCTCTGAAATGAGGGAAAACTTGCAGGAAGACCCTTGAACGAAGGGGTAGAAGAATAGCGTGCAGGTCCAAAAGTGAAAAGAACTATAACTGGAAGGGCCTTGCAGTCATACAGAAGGGTCCTTGCGGCTTGCAAAAAGGTCCAAGAAGGAGTTTTGAAGGGTAGAAATGTAATGCATGAAGGACCTAATTGTAGTCTATTTATTTCTAAGCCTAAATGATGTCCAATTGCTTTCAAATTTTTACATGTGCTTAATTGAACATTTAAGACATTGATTTTACTTCTGATTTATCTTTTCAAACTTGTTTATGTGTTCAATTGATGCATGGATCAACATTTGTTCTTTAGTTTTCAGAATATCTCATTTTTGTGACCTAATTAGGAGGTTTTAACACACATTAAAAGTTTTAGGTCTTTTCTTTAATTCCCACACTTAACCCTTTTTATATGTTAATTTGATATTGTTTTGCTTAGTGTCTAGCTTAATTTCGGCCTTTTACCTATGATGAGTAGCCACTCATCAAGAGGCTACTACTATCAAATTGGGGAGGATAGTCAATCTTAGGCTCTGGTTGCCTAGGGGTATCTGTCCAACCTCGATAAGGAAAATCATGAAGATTAGGAGGGT
Organism: Thalassia testudinum; assembly: GCA_037157565.1. Classification (NCBI taxonomy): domain Eukaryota; kingdom Viridiplantae; phylum Streptophyta; class Magnoliopsida; order Alismatales; family Hydrocharitaceae; genus Thalassia; species Thalassia testudinum. Next base: position 7,170,998 of record JAZHRO010000080.1, read on the forward strand.
TGGGTGTTTGCATAGTAGTGGGGATTCCATGGGTGGAAAATCCCACTCATAGGCACTGCTCAAAAGTGGGAGCTATTGGACCAATACTCCCAGGATAGGAATATGAATGATCCCATGAATTGTCAATGTACCCATCAAAGGATGGATACGCTTGGGGCATGGGATCCTGGTTAAAATAATAGGAGTAAGGATAGTCCATTTCTTTCAATTAAATGGTTTAACTCTCTTAGGACTTAGATAGATTAAAAATAGAAACTTCCTAGAGAGCTTTATCACTCACACACCAAGCAAACACAAGGCAAGAGGTCTTTTGTTGATTTAAAGTTCTTTAACTCCTCTTCCAACTCTTCAGCTTGGCCAAATATAGTCAAGACAATGTTTCTCCGTTCCCACGTAAGTGGCATAAGAGAAATGAGGCACTTGACATTTCTGATCAATGACTATTAAGAAGGTTGAGGTTACTTTTAGTCCTTTTTCGGTGATCAATCAAGTTGTTAAGCAATTACGCACCCTAAATTGACCTTCGAGTGCCCTGAAGACATACACTTTGTTGCGATGATATTCTCTAATGCTCAAGTAAAAAGGTACTCCAAGGATGGAACCAAGGGATACAAGTAGGGAGAACCCTTCCTTTGAGGTGTTGCGTTAGCGGTGCCTCTTAACTACCCTTGAATTCCTTTAAGGGGTGTCCCCCTCCTTAGAGTATCAAGTCACTCCGCCAAAAGTTAATACTATCGTCACAAAGCGACATAGGAGGGTTTGCACTGATAAAGAGATCAATGCCTATAGCCTTAAGGGTCCAAGTCCTAGTGCAGTGCCTATAGTGCGTGTTTAGTGCAGGAAGTGTGCATCACACCACGAAAAGTGATTTTTCCTTTTGAAAATTGCAGTCACGTTATTCAAACACTTTATGTATATTTTTTTTTCTTTTCAAGAAATAATGTGACCACTTGATGAATATTTTCAAATCAGCTTAAATGGACTTTTTTAATTATGTCCAAATGCAATGCGTATGCAGATAACTGATGCACAAGAAAAGACATACCTTACTCTAGTTCTCTTCAATGCAAGATGTTTGCAATGCAAAAAGAAAAGCTAGATGCTGCTCATTCAATCCTAGATAGTCCCCCTATAGATATGTAGCTTCTAGCAGGCAGTTCGATTTATTTTTTTAAAATAATAATAAGCAAACAAACCTAATCTAACTAACTAACCAACATGTAGTTGAAACAATTCGAATAATCCTATAATCTAAATAACATGGGAATACGCTCCTGAAAATACCCAACACGGGTCCACAAGACAAAAATTAAATGTCTAAGGTCTATCTAGCTTGATCTAAGTATAAATAGATCTCTAGTTGCCAATCCTCCTTCCACACACGTGGGATCAAGGCCCACATGCTCCTGTTGCTACCCTCTAGGTGGCGTCAAGGTCCATAAAAAAAATCATCTCCGTTGTGCATGCCTGCCACGTTCGTCGTTCGATTCGTGCACACAAAGAGAACCAATGTCAATAATTCATAAAAGCTTTCAAAATAGCATACTAATAATATAAATTTCCTAAAAAAAATTAATAGGGGTGTTTCCTCCCTGGAAACGACGCCATTAGAAAGAGCGATCTTCTTTTTCGATAAAAACTTTAGCATGAAATGACGTGTCGTTATAGTTCGTTGCGTGGTAGAAAATCACTTTTCAAAACATTTAATATTCAAAAAATAACCACAAAAATATTTAGGTCATCTCCACAAGGAGGAATTAGCCTATTAAACTAGTGAATGGTGCCTTATTTATTCGGGAAACTCAATGGGTGTGCATGCTAACTCATGCATCTTATTTTTGACATAAGTTCTCATTATAAATAATTAATCAATAATGTAAGGGTGCACATGCAAAATCACCACAATATAGTACCAGGTAAAATAATGATTTTGATATAGGTATCCCGTAAATATTAATTTCCTACAAGACAGAGCCTGTTCACTATATCTAATATCCCTTATTTAATATCATTCACGAGGAGAATTCAGCCATAAGTAATTAATCAAAAATAGAGGGATATTCATGCAATTTTATTTTAATATATTAATTCATTAAATAAAGTAATAGTAAAAGTGGCAATGCCAATATGCGTAATTATTAATTAGAGGAGAACTAGAGCTTTTTTTCTCGTTTTTCCTTGCGCACAGAGAGGGGCCCGCTGACGGAAGGGTTGGTCAGACGAAGGTCGGCCAGGAGGAGGGCTTCAAGATGATGGTGATGGGGCAGCGAGAGGCAGCCAGTGGCGGTCGGATAGAGGCGCAGTCGTCGAACAACGTATACGTGGTGGCCTGCTATGGAGGCTACTTGCATGGCCTGCATGTGGTCATGAGAGGCCCCGGTGGTCGGCGAGGATGCTCGGCAGTGCTTGAGATCGTCGGACTAAGCTTGGGGCCTAGTTTGGCGGTTGGAGGAGGCTCGGAGAAGGTGCTGCAGGTTTGGGTTCTTTGGGTTCTTTGTGGAGTAGCAGGGGATGGTTGGTTGGAACGAAGAAGAAGAAGAAAAGGAAGAAGATGGAGGAGAGGGATTACATGGCGGTGCATGGTGATGTTCCTTGACTGAAGGGGGTTTTGGCAGTGATGTGCGTGTCTGTAGCGAGGAAGAGATGTTGGGTTCTTCTGGGGGAAGAAGAAGGTGAATAGGAGAAGGAGGTGTTGGGGGAACGACATCAAGGATGGTGATGGTGGTGCTGTTTAAAGGTGGAGAAGTGGCGCGCATGCACTGTCACTGCATGCATGGGCTGAGGGGCAATGTTGAATCTCTCTTTTGATGGCCACACTGCGTGCATGTTGCACGGTGTAAGCTCTTTTCCACGGTGGAGGTGAGGGAGGAGATCCATGCCCAGGGGAGAACATGATCGTGAGCATCCTCTAGCCGCTCTTCTTATCAGAACCTACAGTTTGTTACTTCCATCAAACACTTCTCCAACCACCTACGAAGAATGCGAGTGGTTGGATAGCTAGAAAAGGGACGGCCGCTCTCTATCAGACGTCTAATTGATGTTCCAAATGTCTTAAAATATGTAGATAGTAGTGATTCTCGATGGAGATACTCAGACGTCCAAATTAAACTTCAGACGTCTTGTAGAGTTATTTTGGCTATCTACCTGATGCCTTCAGGTGTCGTGTGCCTAGGCTGCATCCTCCAAATGATTATTATAACATATCATATGTTATTAAACATAAAATTGGTGCATAAGATGATATACAGACTACGTTGAATTTACATTTAATTCGTAATTAAATATCAACTAAGAACAACTAATTAAAGAGTACTTAGGCCAAATAATGGTCCACGAAAGTGGACTTATCATTAACATGTGAAATTAACGTTTTAAAGGATGTAATCATCGTAGCAAGTCAAAATCGCTCGAAAACAGATAAATTTATAACTTGCAAGTATGAGGTTGTTCACTCGGAGAAATAATAACAATTCATTCTCACAGATCATAATTCTAAGCAAAATATAAGCAATTAAGATTAAAGGAGTAATCAAGAAAGATATATCAATAGATTCAAATACCAATGTGCAAAAAGATTACGGTAAAATGGTGATTTGAATCACCAAATTACCCTTTAAGTTTAAACCTCACAAATACTCAAACATATGAATAGTAAGCTCAACCATAGAATTAAATCAAATGCCAAGTATCAGACATCAGAAATTAGCCCAGATGGCTTAACCAGCACAAACACAAGGCTCCTTAGATAGAGCCTTCTCTTCTTCTTCATAAGCCTCGGGAGAGAGACTCAACAACCTTGCACAATAGAGGTGCACAGCCTCTGAAATTCTTCTAAGTGTTGAGAGTTAGAGAGTGAGGCAAAACCCTCCCTCTCCTCTTTCTTCTTCTCTTTCTCAAAAACCCGTATAATTGGGTCTATAATTAGGTATCTAGGAGGGTATGTGGATCTGGGCAGGGGACTAGGGTTACCAGGTGTGAGAGGTAGCCAAGGAGTGAAGAGGGCGTGAGGAGGGGCCCGACCCCTCATGTACTGGGCGAGGGGTCGTGGGCAGAAAAATAATTTATGCACTGCTGGGGCTTCAGCTGGTTAAAATGTGGGACTAAAAGTCCCCCTATTCTCCGCGAGGTAGCAACAGGAATTGATCCTCCAATTGCAAGCAGAGATAAGGCTGGTTGCTTCAATTATTAACCTAGGCGTGCACCTGGAACCAGACTGCGTCACCTGGAGGAAGAACTGTTGAAGAACCCGACCAAAGCGTTGCAATCGAGGTCGAAAAAGACAACTGCTGCGGCGGAGGTCTAGCAAGTACCTAAAAGTCATGAAAACAGCCTTACGGCCATGTCAAATATTCTTAGGAGCTTCGTACGAACGTGGTGAAAGTGATGGCGATGGTGGCATGCTATGGAGATGCGTGAGTGATTGTGACGAAGGTAGAAAAGGTTGTGAGGGTGTTTGGTGGAGCGATTGGCGTAGCAATTCCCTCAATTTCTTGAGGGGTTTTGCTCACGTGGACATGGCGAAGGTGTGCGAAGTGATAGCGGGTGGGTTGGTGAAGGTGGCATGCTGTCAAGATCGCCGGAGGTACACCGACAATTTGGAAGATGATGGTGGAGCAGGCGATTGTGTGGTCGAAACTGAAGTATGGAGGTGCTGAGGTGATTAGTCAATGAAGAGGAGTCGAGAAGAGGTGTTAGCAGACGAGGAGGATACGGAGGAGGCATTAGCTGTGATGAGCCAACACCGAAGAAGGAGAATGCTTCAGGAAGGGAGACAGCGACGATGAGGAGACCGGAGAGCGCCGCGGCGATATTGCGCAATGCAGAATAAAGAGGGGAGTCAGAACCTACTGCTTATTGTATGTGGCAACCGATGAGGGAGTCGATGGTAGAGGGACGTTGGAGTGGAGCTTGGAGCCGGCCAGAGAGGGAGAGGAAGAAGGTTTTATGGCCCAGAGACTCATTAAGGAGGTGAGGTTTGCAATCAGGGTCTTTTTATAGGGCATTAGACAATCTTCCAAACTTGGAAACAAGCTTAAAAGCTCGACAATCAAGGATTAGGACTCTTGATTTTAAGGAGTTCACATGGGCATCTCAGCTTAAATTTGAGCTCGAGATTGCATTCAGATGGAAGAGGAAGGTCTCAAGATCCTCCCTTCCAATTTTGGAAAGGAATGGCCGTGAAATCAAGGAGATCTTCCTGGTGCTTGATGGGTTCACACGGTAATGGCAGTAGGGGCCTCTTGCTAAAGGTGATGCTAAACATAGCGTGCTAAATGTAATAGATTTCGAAAGCTGAGGGGTTATTTGAGAGAAAAAGAGTCAGACAACAAGGTCAAGATGATCTCTGATTGGGCCCAAATTTTGGTAAAAATATAATTTAGACCCAAGGAATCTATTGGTGAAGTTTAATTTTGGTTTTGACCAAGTTTGATTGGGTAATTTGCATAGGAACCCAAATTAGGGCAACTTCCTGTCTAAGACTCTGTTTTAGGTCAAAATGGGTTCCAACGGTTAAATCAAGGATACCAAACCTTATGAAATATTTTTCTATGATTTTTAAAAGGTTTAGGTGAATTTTATCCTGAACAAAACCTTTGCTGTTTAAGGGGTCTGAAATTAGGGTTTTGGGTTGCTGTTTATTCTTGAAATACGTGAAAACCCATTTTTATTTGCGTGAACCCACTTATTTGACTTTAATGCACATTTGACCTTTAATTTAGCCCTAGAAAATCCCTTGGTTATTCTGTGATCATGATTTACTATTAAAATTGCATAATTAACCTTGGTTTCTTGTTCTCTTCTCAAAACACAATGTGGTGGAGATATAATCCTCAGATGATTATGTAAGAGCTTTTATCTTTTCTTCCAGACTAAAATGGGATAGTTAAGGCCTATCATGGAGTTCCCATCATACCCCCATGCCTCTCTTTTGCTAGTCCCTTAGAAAAAATTCTATGGACCAAACTAGTTCTTTAGGTCGGATGAAACCGCCAAAGTACCTTACTAAACTCCAACTCTAGAAATCATATCAGAATACCAACAATAGGCCTAGAGATACTCAAGTACCAGCCAAGATCCAGACCTGACCAGCCTCAGCCCTAAGTTTGCCGCGAAGGTTTCTAAGGCTCGCAAAAACTGCCCAGAGGTTCGTTGACCTCGGCAGTTAAAGCACCTGTGCATAAACGTAACATGTCCAAGTTCATTTTGCTAGTGAATTTTTGTAAGAAAGAGATAGAAGAATTTCATTTGGAGAGTTTTCTCTCTTTTCTTTTTACTTTTCCCTAAATCCATCCTTGAATTGGCCCTAAACACGGTCTGTATTGGATTCGTTGTCCCCACCATCAATCGTTGAAGGGTCCCTGGTAATCGATGCTTTGAGATAGCATCGCCCATGGCAACGCCTAGAACCCTGGCTTTAGACACTTTGGGATAGTGCCGCCCATGGCATTCTGTAGCTAAATTTAGGCCCTAGCAATCGACATTTCAGGATAATCCCACCCATGGCACCTGAACCAGCACAGGGTGCTTACATGGCCCCGGTAGGATATCCTAGGAGACAAGCACTGAGGAGATGATATGTTATTACGCATCTTCGAGGGGAATTTCCCACCTCTCCGTGTCGGAAACTCATCCAATCAACTTATGTTGTCGAGCCGCTCTTAAGCTAGATCTTCGAGATGACTATTCAAAACAGAACACTTTTGATAGATTTTTCTTTGTTAAGCGCACTAAACAAGACTAAGTGTGTGCTTTTGGGTGCTCAGGTTACCAAGTCCTGCAAACCAAAGGGCAGGCAATGGGGCTGAATAATTCCTAAACCTTAGACCTAATACCTCAGCCTTGCACTTTCCTCAACCTCTTGAGGATTAATCCAAATCTTAACAAACACTTGAGTGTTTAAACCATAGAATAGATCTAAAAGGCCTAAGGTTGGTATCCACCACTGATTCCCTAAGTTTTAGCCTTCCAGGTCGTAATTCTTCATCCGATCCAACCTAGAAGTTAGGTAGGTTCCATATTCAGTTTCAAGGGACTAATTCTTTCTCTTTTCTTTTTGTTTGCTCCTTTTTCTCTTTCTTTTCTTTTCCTCTCTTTTTTCATTTAGCTCACAATGACCTCTCCTTTCCTCTTTTCTCCTCTTTTTTTTTTATATGAAACCCTTCCATGCATTGATTTCACAGTGTTTTGCACTTTAATACCCCCATGCCTTGGAGTTCAATTTTAATCGTACATTATAATAGGTGGGAGGCGAACTGGTCGAAATGACTATTGTGAACGATTACAAGCTTTGATACATGTACCAAAGGTGGAGTCGGCTATTCTAATGGATGAACCCTAAAGTGCAATATGAATTCAAAAAAGGATATGTCAAGAAGGTTTCAGGTTTTCTCAAAAGATGACAGGTTGCCTCCCATTAAGCGCTAAGTTTAACACCATCAGCTGGCCATAATGAAGCTCAGGAAGAATGGAGATTAAAAGATACTGCAACCAAATTTGAGTCAGCGAGTTCGATGAACGGTTTGAGTCTCTGATCCTTCATGAAAAAAGGTTCAGAATCATGGCTAAGTTCACTGATTTCGACAGCTTCATTTCCGAATACTTGCCTCACCAGAAATGGTCCAATCAATTTAGATATGAGTTTGCCTGGGAAGAGTTTAAGTTTGGCATCAAAGAGTAGTAATTTTTGACCAGGATGGAATGTCTTGCGTGATATGTGCTTATCATGAAAGGCTTTAACCTGCTCTTTATAGATTCACGAGTTCTCATACACATCATTGCGTAGTTCCTCGATCTCTCTCATTTGTAACCGTGGTGGGTTCTAGCCTTTGAAAGATCTAGATTGCACTTCCGTACTGCCTAATAGGCCTGCTCCATTTCGATGGGCAGGTGACAAGCCTTCTCATGCACGAGTCTGAAGGGAGACATGCCTAATTGGGTCTTGTGAGTGGTCCTATAAGCCCACAAAGCTTCCTAAAGGTGGGCCGACCAATCCTTCCTATCAGGCTGAACAGTGACCTAAAGGATTTTATTGATCTCCCTATTTGACAGTTCAGCCAATCCATTAGTCTGGGGGTGATAAGGAGTCGAGATTCGGTGTGACACCCCATGCTTTGTCATCAGGGATCGGAACTGTGTATTTGTGAAATGGGTCCCTCCATAAAAAATGATAGCACGTGGAACGTCGAACCGGGAAAAGATGTGTTGACGAATGAACTTGATTACAATTTTATGATCATTGGTTCGTTGTAGTATAGTGGTGAGTATTCCTGCCTGTCACGCAGGTGACCCGGGTTCGATCCCCAGCAACGGTGCCATTAAAATGATGACGTATGTTTCACTCAACTCAGTAATTAAGTTAATTTCACTTAATTAAGAGTAGAAGAAATCACTTAGGTTAACTCGAAGTTGTGTCGGTTGTATAGTATAGGGTCGAATTAACCTAACATTTTAGAAATTTTTATTGGTTGAGTCCAGGTCGTTCACTGGGAGGTATAATAATTTTCTCCAAATTCACCAATTTTCTTTTATTTCTCTATAAGTTTAGGAGGTATAACTAAGTTGATTTTTAAAAACATGAATTTTGTCAAAATATTTAAACTATAAAAGATATAAAAAATTCCATATGCAAAACATATTTACTCAAAATGTTGTACTTTATTAACAAGTAAACATGTTAGTTTTTCAATTCAATTTCATTCTAAGAAATTAAGGCAATTAAAAGTTATTCTATTAAAACATGCATTTTTACAATTAAGAACAAAAAGTAATGCAAGAAAAATAATATCCTTCATTTTATCTTCTTCGGCCTCTCATCTTCTTTCTTTCTTTTATTTTCTTCTCCATCTTTCGAACTCTTTTCTTACCTTTCTTCTTTTCTTCCTGTCTCTTATCCTCTTCCCTTAGTCTTCTCCTTTGTTCCTTAGTCTCTTTTCCTTAACACTCCTTAGCGCCTGTGCTCCTTCTTTAGCTTTCAGCTTCAACACTTAACATCCTTCAGCGACTTCTCTTTTCCTTAAACTTTCAGCTGAACTGGGTTTTTTTACTTTTTAACCAAAAGTTATTTTATTTGCGGCGAGGTCCTTTCGAGGATACACAGCACCCTGAGACCAAGGTGGGACCAGACCCTACTTGGTCCTCACCTAATCTCAATTAGGTTCATTTTTGGTTCATTTTTATCGGTTCACAGTCTTGAGCCATTTCGGCTCAACCCGGCCTCCCAGGCCACTCTCGCCCTCCCAGGGCACAATCTCATTCACACGCCCCCAAGGGTGCACACCCGCAGGCATAAGCCCGCACAGACACACATGCAATGCTCAGATCATATGGAATCGGTAACCGGTGCGCCGAGCGCTAATGACTGAAGAGGTCATACAACGAATTACTTTTATCCCTAGGTGCACGCTTGTGAACAACCAAGGTGGGACTATCCTACCCCTTTCAGACCTGAATTCAAATGTTCATAACTTTCTACCCAGAGCTCCAAATCGAATGATTTCAAGTTTGTTGGAAAGCTCTAAGGGTAATCTACACAATTGCAGGGTCAATTTAATGTTTTAATGATGTTTTCCTTTTCAATTTGAAAGATGAAATCAAGGTTCCTACAGGTTATTTTTAAACATGGAAGTGAAATTAAATCAGTAGAGTCCTCAAATGGACTTCTCTCTTTTATTTAAAGGTCTGTACATGTTTTATAAGTGATTCTGCATCTGTTAGAATAGGTTTTAAGCTCTTAAGACCTTCAGGACCTGCAGAGAAGCTCTTCACTTCTCTGAAAGCTTCAGAGTTCGATTTTTCAGACATCAATATGTGCAACAGACACTTTAAAGTGTTTCTAATCAATTTAGATTAATTCTAAGGGTTATAATAGATCAATCTGGGCAAGTTTTAAGTTTAAATTTCATCAAAATACTTCTCCTGTTGGTTTGGGTTCGAAAGTAACCCAAATTGGCAGAAACTAAATCTTCACTAAGTAAATCATCTGAGCTTACTTTAATCACTTTCAGATCATCAAATAAGTTCCCAGAAATAATTTTCACATCTCGATTCCTCAATTCAAGTTCAGATCTCCATTAACAGACTCATGTTTGACTGTGGAAGCACAAAAATTGAGTTTCTGTTCAAAGCTTCCTCCCAAGAAATCAAAGCCTCAAACAGAGTCTTCTCATCATCCAGAACTCATTCAGATCTTCAGAAAGTTGTTCTGACCTTAATTTCTAGGGTTACAGGCTTGCCGCCTGAACTGAAAAAGGTGTGTGTTCGACATAATTAATGGAAGGTTGTTACAGTATTTTAAAGGTTTAAATAGCTTCAGTGCATTGCACTGAAGCTTCAGAGTTCCTTAAATGCTCTTCAGATCTTTCCTAACAGACTTCTCCAACTCTGCCGGAGTTGGGGAAGATGAAGTTACTTCTTCAGCTCCAGTGGTTAAATCCTCAGACAAATATCTTCAAAACAATTAGTGATCCTTATTATACTATTCTGGAGCTTCTCAACAAGTTTTAGAAGCTGTAACACAGTTTTGGCTCGTCGGAGCTCGCTGGAGCTCCGGTGAGTCCAGAAAATGTAAAATTGTATGTACAGATTGATAAAACTAACCATTTTTTATGCAAAAAGGATCCTGAGGTTGCAAGGAACCTCAGTATCACTTTTAATTCTTCATTTATCTATTAGAATTAAGATTTGACAGTGAAATTATTTTCTTAAAGGATTTGAGTGGTTAAAGCTCGGCACTTGTTTAACCGCTCGGATGAGAGATTAAATCAAGTCAGCAGATGTTAATATTCATAAATATATATTTAATTTATAGTTTGAACTATTCTTGAGCCGCCATGGACAGCGAGCTCAGGAGCTTAATTAAGATTTGGGTGTTTAATTTATAGATGATAATAATATGTATCATAATGTCGATTAGGGTTCATAAGTGGTGATAGGTGATGAAAGAACCCAATGAAGGTGAAATTATCTCGATTACTCTCACCATAGACAGTGTCAGTAGTCGGTGAAGGTGAGATTTGAATTAGGCGTTTAGGTGATTTAATTAGTGATTAAGTGATTTAGAAATGAACATGGAAGATACAGGAAGGTGTACAATGATTAAAAAGATGAGATTGAAGCCCTGGCGAGCTCAAGGAACTCGTCAGAGTAGGAGATGAAACTAAAATCTGACATTACTCTAATCTAACTAACTAAACTAACTAAGCTAGCCTACTCCTACTCCTACTCCTAATCTACTGTTACCTGGACGAAGGGGTCAATAGGGTTCTGCTGAAGTCTCATGGCGGAAGACGAAATCAGAGGGTTGAAGAAAGATCTCCGGCAGCTGGATTTGAGATGGAGCGGAGGAATCCTTGGGTCGACGCCTGTGCCAGAGGTGCGGAAGACCACGGCGGATCTCCTCGGCTCCTTAAGATGGATGGAGGAAGTCGGAAAATGGAATGGAAAGTCGTCAGAGTTTTGGACGAATAGCCTATTGAAGTCGGCTACAGTGTTAGAAGAGGGAAGGGAGCCAACTTGAATAAAATCAGAGGTGTAAGGGGGTATTTATAGCAGTTTGCGACGAAGAGAGTGGCGGGGTCTGGCCGAAGAAGGAGCTTGAGGAGCTTAACCTCCGTTGTCGTCTCCGACGACAGTGAGGTTATCTCCCACTGAAAAATAGGATTCTTGATTAATCCAGACCGATGGATGAAGTGGAGGTGGTGAGCGCAAGCTGCAAGAGCTTGGACAAAGAGGAATGATGTCAGCAGGGCGGTGATCACGCGGTTGGGTGACTCTCTGCTGCCTGCTGTTCGTTCGGCTGGAGAAGAAGAAGAAGACAAAGAGGGACATAAAAGTAATAAAACTTAAGGACCTGTGTGAGAAATAAGGGCCCGACTGTAATGAATTTTAAGGACCAAAATGTAAACCCAGGTTTTGAAGGTTTATTTTAACTTTGATCTTTTTCAACTTTTTATATATGTTAGTAAATAAGGTAAATATTATGTTTGCACCTTGAATTTACATTTTTGACCTTTTTAGGTTAATTTATTAGATTGAGTAAAATTACTTAAGTTATTATATACTTAGGTATACATTATATTTAAGTTACTTATCTTATTAATTAAGGGAATGATTAATAGGATTTCGAGTCCAATTATTATCTAAATTATTAATAATGTTAATTGAATGATAAAATGTCATTTTTAACTTATTTTAAGGTCCTTGACTAAATATCCCTTATTCTATAGTTAACCCTTATATGTTCATAACCTTAGCTAATTAACTAGGAAGACTAGTTAATTAGGGGTAATTAGATATCATGATAAGTGTCTCATCACACGTAGTCCACAACGAGGAGAATATACTCAAAGCCATCAGATTTAGGGAAGGGACTTATGAAATCAATCTCCTAAATATCGAAGATTTCACACACAAGAATCGGCTGTAGAGGCATCATATCATGGTGGCTCATGTTGCCTAAGGTCTGGCAATGATTGCATGCTTTACAGTAATTGTGTGCATCTTTGAAAATCGTGGCCCAGTAAAAGCCGCACTAGAGGACTTTTGCTGCGATCTTATGTCCGAAGAAGTGTCCACCGCAAGCCTAGTCATGGCAGAAGGACAAGATGTCCTGGATTTCCGCTTATGGAATACATCTGATGATTTGATTAGCACCAATGAGGAAAAGGTATGGATCTTCCCAAATGTAGTGCTTGGCATCGAAAAGTAACTTGTCCTTTTTGGCCTTCGACTAATTAGACGGGATCTGGTAGGATGCCAAATAGTTCACCATGTCAGCATACCAAGGAAGTCCTGTATCAACAGTCAGGAGGAGCTCATCAGGAAAATGCTCTGTGATGGATCCAAAAGGGTCAATAACAGAAGAAGGAAGGCGAGACAAGTGGTCAACTACCACATTCTGCTTTCCTGCCTTGTTACGAATCACGAGATCGATCTTGTAATAGCAAGATCCATCAGATTAGTCGAGGCTTCATGTCCTTCTTCGTAGGTAAGTGCCTCACTACAGTGTGATCCGAGTATATGATGATGTGGGAACCCAAGAGGTATGATCTGAATTTTTCTAAGTCGAATACTACAGCAAGCAACTCTTTCTCTGTAACTATATAGTTATGCTGAGCCTCATCAAGTGTCTTACTAGCATAGCAGATGACCACAGGTTTCCCATCGATTATCTGCCCCAGCACCGCTCCCACTGCATAGTCAAACGCATCACACATGATCTCAAAGAGTTGAGACCAGTCAAGAGATTGCAGGATTGGCGCTTGGGTAACTCGATCATGCAGGTTCTCAAATGCGTGAATGCACTCACTTGTTATCTCAAACTGAGTGTCTTTCGATAAAAGATTCGTCAAGGGGTGCGCGGTCTACAAGAAATAGGGTATGAATCGACGGTAAAATCCAACATGTCTCAAGAAAGATCTAATGTCCTTAACTGAGTTAGCTACTGGTAGCTTGGAAATCAAATTTACCTTAGCCCGGTCGACTTGGATGCCTTTCTTAGAGATAAGATGCCCTACGACTATACCTTCAGGAACCATGAAGTGGTTCTTTTCCTAGGAAAGAACCAGGTTCGCATCAATGCACCTCCTGAGGATTTAGACCAAATTTAGGAGGCAATTATCAAAAGATTCACCGAATACCGAGAAATCATCCATGAAGACTTCAAGGTACTCACCTACTATATCGGAAAAAATGGCCAGCATGCATCGTTGAAAAGTAGCAGGTGCATTACATAGCCCAAATGGCATCCTATGGAACACGTACATACTATAGGGGCAGGTGAAAGTAGTCTTTTTCTGATTCTCTAGATGAATTGCCACCTGATTATATCCAGAGTATCTATCCAGAAAATAGAAAAATCGATTTACCACTAGTTTTTCGAGAATCTGATTAATAAATGGCAAAGGGAAATGGTCTTTCTTCATGGAGGCATTTAGTCTTCTGTAATCAATGCAGATTCTCCATGAGTTTGCCATACGGGTCGAGATGGTCTCCCCAGATTCGATTGTGATAACGGTGAGCCCTGCCTTCTTAGGCACCACCTGAATTGGGCTCACCTAGTGGTTCTCCAAGATAGGATAGATGATACTAGCATCTAACCATTTGATGATCTCTTTCTTCACGACCTCCTGTAGATTCGGATTGAGTCATCTCTGAATTTCTCAAGATGGTCATGAGCCCTCTTCTGTGTAGATACGGTGTGTGCAATAGGAGGGATTGATGCCAGTCAAATCATCGAGTCCATCTAATGGCTTTCCAATGCTGCTGGAGGATAGAAATCAGTTTTATTTCCTGGTTAGGTGTGAGTCGAGAATTGATGATCACAGGAAATGAGTGGTTCGAACCCGAAAAGACATATTTCAAATGATCTGGGAGGGGTTTCAACTCCATAACAAGATTATCAGCAGCAGCAGGAGGTTCGGAGTGGGGCTTAGGAGAAAAGGTAGGAGTTGTAGGTGTATCTAGGTCAGGTTTAGGTCTCTCTAGTTGTGGGTCATGATCTTCTTATGGTTGAGGGTCGGAAACAATCAGGTTTTCCTCTATGAGCGGGTCCTCAATCACAGAATCGATATCACATACTCGTTCAATGGCCCCACAGTTAATTCCCTTTTGGGCCTTAAAGATATCAATCTTTAATGTTTTGCTCCCAAATTTTAACTCGATCTGGCTCTCTTCGCAATTTATGTTTGCCCTAGCTGTGGCTAGGAATGGTCTTCTTAATATAATCGGTGTATTTTTTAGATTCTCATGAGTATCCATGTCTAGCACAATAAAATCCATAGGGAAGTAGAAATCACAGATCCGAACCAAAACATCCTTGAGAATTCCTTTAGGTGACTTGATTGATTGATCTTCTAACTGCAAAGTCATCTTTGTCGGTTTAAGCTCAGATTCCTCAAGATGGTCTAGTAGGGATATAGGTATCAAGTTTATGGAAGCTTCTAGACCAATAAGGCTCGATCAAATTCTATATCATCGATTTTGTAGGAGATCAGGGGGTACCAGGATCTTTTGCCTTTGGTGGGAGTTTGCTCAAAATGATCGAGCTGGCTTTCTCTGACAAGATGATTGGACTCCCACCCTTGGTTTGCGGCTTACACTTAGGCATACATACATCTTTTAGAAATCTTACATAAGCCGGTACGTGGCAGATTGTATCCATCAAGGGGATGTTTATCTGGACTTGCTCAAAGAGCTTGACCAGATCTTCCTCTAATGCCACGGGTTTGGATTTCCTCTTTCCCTTGGTCAAAGCCTCAGGAAATGGAACCTCAGTCGATTCCTTTAGAATTGATTCAGGCTCTTTATCTGGGATAGGGGTGTCTTGAATCACCAATCTAGGGTTAGGTTCTGAATTTTCAGGCTTGTCGTGGCTAGGAAATGGTGGATCTGGGTTGATTTGCCACTATGGGTGGTGATGGAGTTAAGTCCTACCTAATTTTGGTTTGGGTTAGGTAAAATAGGTGTCTGCTACTGATATCCTGAATACAATGTTGAAGCTTCCATCCTATCGAGTGATGGAGCAAAATGAGCCTGATAAATATAGTGTGCTTGGCCCTGATTTGGGTTCATAACGCATTTCTAGGTTGGCACGTTATTCAGGTTAGGTAGACATTGGGAAGGAAGTGTGCCAGGCTGGCGAGCAGTTTCCAGCTGAGCCAGTTGATTGCGAACCTCTGTGATCTCTTCTTTGTGCTATTTTTGCATGTCAACCAAAATTTGAAGAATTAGAGACATTTGGTTTTCCTTAGGTGGCCTAGATTTGAAATTTGGATTGGGCCTTGGTTGAGCAGGCTGATAAGGTCATGGAGCTTATGGTCGGGGTTGGAATTGAGATCTCTGATTTGGGTTATTTCCCAACCACGCAAAATTGGGATGATTGTGCCATCTAGGGTTATACATGTTTGAGAATGGATTATTCTGGATGGCGTGGAGATCCTTGCAGGTCTGACGAACTTCAGAAAAATCAAAGTAGGAAGGTTCAGAGTTCCCCCAACTAGAGTAGGCTAGTCCGGAGTTTCCTCCAAGACTATAATCAGATGGGGGTGGATAGGCATGCATACCCTAAGAATGGTAGATGTTATGTACAGCCTCCCTACGTGAGGGTGGGTGCACATATGGGCTTTGTGGTGCAGCGGTGGTTTGATGCAAATGTCGAGTCAAGTCATCCACCTTCTTCTTAATGGTTGAGACCTTATCCAAATGACTGGCTATCAACTGCAGATCGACAGATGTGGAAAGGACTCGAGTCTCGTGTACCCCCCGATTATTTGCCCATGCGCAGGTGGTCGTCCAGTCATACACACCCAATGACTCATTGTTTAGGGAGTTCTCGCACATGTTCTCGAGAATCTCCCAAATTATGTCTTCATCCTGACCCATGATGCTGCCACCACAGGTTGCATTGACAAAGAGCTTGATATCATCATGAAGCCCATGGTAAAAACACTAGACTTGTTACCATTTTGGAACTCCGTGATGGGGGCACTTGCGCATGAGATCCAGAAAATAGTCCCATGCCTCATGAAGAGGTTCTCCCACTCCTTGCGAGAAGTGCATGATCTGATGCCACATAGCATTTGTCCGACCAATGGGAAAGAATTTTTGTAAGAATTCAGTTTGAAGTTCTCCCCAAATGGTGATCGGATGAGTCAAAGTCTGAAACCAATCGACGGCTTTATCCAAGAGAGAGAAAGAGAACATTTTCATGAGTAACCCATCCCGATTTTGTATAGATGGCCCAAAGGTCTAGGCCAGATGCTTAATGTGCTGGAAGGGATCCTCGAAGTTCAAGCCATGGAATTTCAGGATTGTGTGAAGCATACTTGGCTTGAGCTCTACCTCAAGTCCTCCCGCAAGGATTTGTACTCTAGGCTCGATTTCCATTGCAGCGGGATTGTAGTGATCTCACATTTGAGGGTGCTGTGGTGGGTTAATGTGTACATGGACTAGATCTCTGAGGTCATCGACTTGATGCTGAAGGTTGGGTTCTTCTTCTTTGTGATGCTCCATGGCTGTGACTAGAGATTCAGGCTTAAAAATGGAAGAGTCGGAGGAGATATTGATCTGATTAGGAAATTGCACGAACAAATGGGTTGAGGCTTGACCTCGACGAGAGTGGAAAGCTAATGGAGACCTTAAGGGTAGTCTTAAGGACCTCCTCCTAAACATGCACTAAATGGAGTAGATGAGGGAAAAAATGTCTAACGGACCCAATCGAGGCACCCAAATAAGTTTGGATGACTAAGGAGATTTGAGGCAGATGATAACTCTTGATCAGAAAGTCGCTCACCCAAGAAGTAATTGGGCAGCTAGGAATGGAGAGTCCCACAAAGACCCCTACACGGTAGAGCATTGCCACGGGTTACAAGGTTTCCCCCGCTCGACCTTCCTTGTCACTGCGGATCCAAATAGATCGGAATAAGCGACATAACCTCTCAAGTCTACCAAATTTTAAATCTGAATTGAGGTGCTTAGAATTCCACTTGAACTTTAGAGTTCATTTGTGCTTGGTGACCTAATTTGAAGATTGGTTGACCCACAAGGTGGATCAACTTCACCTATCCTATCCTTATTATTAAGTCCCAATTTTAAGAATCAAGTGGATGATTAGAGCTTGATTTTAGGGTCTCCTTGATTAGGTAACTTCAAGCAAGGGTTTAGGTAGGACACAATGCGAGAAAGTCAGTTCTTGTTATTTTAGGCACGTGTATTTCTCAACCCTAAGATGAAAATCCTAATTTGGCTCTTTCTGGTCCAATCAATTTCTTCCAAATTTATCACCTAGGGCTCAATCAAGAAGGTGAGTAGCCCTAAGTACCTTAAATGCCTAGTAGGTGCAGGAATCTTGGAGAGGGGTTTCTAAACAGATTTAAGTTAGGCAACTCAGAAGTGATTAATTCTAAATAAGGAATGCAAGTTGACCTAATTGATTTTTTTCTCTTTTTAATCCTTCCAGAAATAGGGGTTTATGAAGAAGGAAACGAGGTTACCTTCCCTTGGAGTTGCTGTTGTGTGGCTGATCTTCTCTGGTGTACCTTGCACAGCCATAAAAAATCAAATGAAGCAAGTTAGATTCAAATCATAAATTGTAATCAGTGAAACTGAACTACATGTTGCTCCTCGGCAACGGCGCAAAAATGTTAATGTACGAAATTGATGTTTTAAAGAATGTAATCTTCATAGCAAGTCAAAATCGCTCGAAAATAGATAAATTTATAACTTGCAAGTACGAGGTCGTTCACTGGGAGCAATAATGGCAATTCATTCTCACATATCACAATTCTAAGCAAAATATAAGCAATTAAGACTAAAAGAATAATCAAGAAAGATATATCAATAGATTCAAATACCAATGTGCAAAAAGATTAAGGTAAAATGGTGATTTGAATCACCAAATTACCTTTTAAGTTTAAACCTCACAAATACTCAAATATATGAATAGTAAGCTCAACCACAGAATCAAATCAAATGCCAAGTATCAGACGTCAGAAATTAGCCTAGACGGCTTAACTAGCACAAACACAAGGCTCCTCAGATAGTGCCTTCTCTTCTTCTCGAGCCTCAGGAGAGAGACTCGGTACCTACGCACAATAGAGGTGCATAACCACTAAAATTCTTATAATTGTTGAGAGTTAGAGAGCAAGGCAAAACCCCCCCTCTCTCCTCTTTCTTCTTCTCTTTCTTAGAAACCTGCGTAATTGGGTCTATAATCGGGTATCTGACGAAGTCGATCTTCGCTTTCGATGAAATTTTAAACATAAAATGACGTGTCATTGTAAAGCTTTTGTGGTGAAAAATTGACTATCAAAATATTTAATTATTCAAAATCTAACCACGAAAATAGTTAGGTCGTTTCCACAGGGAGGAATAAATTTATTGAATTATGTAATGGTACCTAGTCTAATAGGGAATCACAATAGATAAAGATCTGACTCTTTTCACTTCATTTTCTCCAAAAATAAGCATTCCATGCAATTACCTAAAATAAGGAGGGGTTCTCATGCAAATCTATCTTAATATAATAATTAGATAAATAAGTAAATAGTAAGTTGCAATGGCATTAATGGTAAATTTAATGGGATAAAAAATAGGGGATTTGCTATGGATGTTGCGGGCACATGGATGAGGGTGTTGTTGGTGGCTTGTTTATCGATGGTGGTGCGTTAGTGAGGGTGCTTCGCGATGGCGTAGGCGGTGCGACCGGTGACGTCGAGGTGGCTGCTCGTTGCTATGGCTGCTAGCGTGGGTCATGCGGGTCGAGTGTGGCCCAGGTGGTTGGCGAGGGAGGTTGCGAGCGTTTAGTGAAGCTAGCGTGAGTCGAGGAGGTTGGAGGCGTGTGGACGACATTGCGTGCTATTGGGTTCCTTTGGGATTGCAGGTGGTGAAGAAGAAAGAGAAGAGGAAGATGAAGATGAAGTGTAGATGGTGGTGGGTTGTGGAGTTGGGTGGTGATGAAGATGTGGTTGCTGTGGTGGTGGACGTGGTGATGGGCTGGTGATGGGCTGTGCGCTGTCACTACACGGCCGGTTGCAGTAGCGGAGGCAAAGACTCGTCGTGAGTGCTTCAATCATAGTGTATGCAGGTTCCACAATGCCCGTGGGATGCATGATGGTGAAGCGAATGAAGGAGAAGATCCTTCGCAAGGGGGAGGGATGACAACTTTTTAAAACCTCTCCATCTGTTTCTCTTCAGTCACAACTTCTCTAACCACTCGGCGAAGATTGTGAGTGGTTGGAACGGAAAGATAAGTTCTAGCCATTCTTCATCAGATGTCTGATGTTATCTCTAGATGTCTTAAAAAGTGTAAAATCAAGAGCTTGTGATGGCAATTCCCAGACGTCCAAACTGATCCCCAGACGTCTTATAGATGCAGAAATGGATGTCTGAACTCTTGTACCTAGCCTGCATTCATCAAATAAATTATGTTATCATATCATATGCTATTAAATGTAAAATTGGTGTATAAGATTATACGCAGACTAAGGTGAATTTCCATTTAACTCCTAATCAATTAATAACTAAGAATAACTAATTAAAGAGTACTTAGGCTAAATAATGGTCCACTAAAGTGGACTCATCAAATGTCCCCATGCCTAAGTTTTGCCAGTCCCTAGTAAAAGGTGAAAATAATGGAAGTAACCAAAAGATTTCTTCTTTTCTAATTCCAAAAATTTAGAGATCTAGACAAATGTGAAGTGATAGTAGCCTAGGTAATGGATCTAAGTGAAAAGCCAACTTACATTTACAGTACGTACTTAACCCTTGGTAACACTTCTATTAAGATAGGCAACTTCTTCCCTCAGGGATAAAGCAGAAAATAATCTGTAGTTTGACCCTGACTTTTTAGCTTAGGTAGGAGATATTGAGTCGAATGGATTTATATTTGGTAGCTCATACTCATTTGGTGCTACATGTCGTCTAGTACTACAGACTCTAAATCTCTAGACTATCAAATGAGTCAACCCAAAGAGAGGCTAAACAAAACTGTGCTCTCTTGATGTTCCTTTGTGCTCACTCACTCTCTCCTTTCTTTTTCTTTTTCTTTTTTTTTTTTCTTTTCTGAGGTCACATATCCTATCAGATTTTGTAACTATACTCAATGTTTGGTAGCCTAACATGACATTAACACTTCTATTAAAGTCCTAATAACCCTACAACTAAGTTAGAAGTCCTCAACCAGTATTCAGGCAATAAAAAATACTCAAAAGTAGGTATGGGTCATATTTTGTGGATCGTAATGAGTGCTTTTGTTGCCTCAAAAACATCAACACATGATGAAAAATGACATGAAGATAAAACTATAAACTTGAACTTTTTTTTATATATGTATATATTTTTCTTTGTTTTTTTTTCTTTTTCTTCTTTTTCTTCCTATATATATCTATATACTTCTTTCAATGTTTTTCTCTCTCTCTTCTTCTCTCTCTCTCTCTCTCTTTATATAACTCCCACACAACACACCGTAGACTTTTATTCATGAGGCATTATTAGGGATGATAATGGTCAAGAGGATATTGTGTGGCTTATTTGGTGGAAGTGCCTACTCTCGACATCGGAAAGCAATGGATAGGTCAAGCATATTTTTGACCTTTGACACTACTATCCTCCTTCAACTGAGGACTCTATGAAGGACGGTTGTAACCATCCACTATAGTCATGTATTAGAACTCAATCTCTGTGTGTTTGCCTTATTTGGTGACTCTCAGGAATTCACACAATATTCGCACGTAGGAATAGAGAGCGAAAGGCTATGCCTAACTCTGAGGTATCATCATCTAATTATCCAGAACTTAAGAGTTCTTGCACTAGACTTAGCGTACCAGTATTCTCTCTCTTTCTCCTCACAAATATTAGGTGAATCTAATAGAAGATAGTATACATGACTCCCTTCAAACTGTCTAAGATTTCAACGACTAAAAATGCTTATTAGTTTTCTACAAAGATCCATTACCCAGTCTACGTGCAAGTAAGTAACTATACTGGATTCTAAACTTAGAAATAATTTAAGAAGAAAATATTCAATGATACCTCCTTGATAAAGATGTTTTGCTAGAGCTAACCAATTTAGCTCAAGAAAACAAAAGAGATTTTTTTTTGCTAATGCACCAAACCTAAGTGCATGAATACTACCTAAAAATGCAAAATGCAACCTCCCATGCCTAAATCCTACAATGTCCTCATTGTAAAATTAAAATAGGGGAAGAAAGGAAAGAAATCACCTAATGAAGGTGGTATTCTAGACGTTGGGTTGCCTCCCAACCAGCACTGCATTTTCTATCGGCAGCCAGACTTATAGGGAACCTGTAAGTCTAGTTTCGAACAGAAAGAGCTAGGCCCTAAAAATATGCGTAAAAGTGCAGGCCTAGAGAACAAGTAGCCATAGATGTTGGCGAGCTGATGATGCAGTGTTATCCCAAATGCTCGCTAGAAGACATGATAGCAAACAATCTTGCAAGCTATCTAGAGAGGTCTAGGAAAAAGAGTAATAGAAGAAGGGACCTCTTGAAACATGAGTAGAGGATAACAAAGATCCTCTAAAGTAGGAAGGGTTTTAAATGATATAATCATAAGTATGTCAAACCCTTGAATGGCGAGAGTAAAAGTACAAGCATCAATCCAAACTCACCATTCCACCCAAGGATGTACTAGCCTGATATGCTCCCCAGAAAGAATGTATGTGAGCAGAGACCTGAGCCGAGGATTAGGTAAGGAATCTATAGGTTGCTTGAGTGATTGGGTGGTAATTATTAAGTCCAAAGAGGGCTTAGTCTGTTTAGGTTCCATTCCCAATAAAAATTATTCTTCCACATTCTTACATAACTTCATTGTTTCATGAACCTCCAACTCCTTCTCTACAATAGATGAGTCATGTACAGAATTCATTATCTCACTATCATTAGTAGACTCATGATCAACATGCTTTGATGATAGTTGGGTTTCCTGGGAAGTAGTGAAATCATAATTATCATCAAGTCCATAGGTTCTTTCTCATCAATTACATCCATTCCAGGGGCTTTGTGTGCTACTTCATTATCCTTAATATCTTTAGGAGGATGTTCATTCTCAATGTTAAGGGGAGAACCTATATCACTCAATTCGTTGTTCTGCTTGGGGCATAAATCCTCAATTGATACATATTATCCCTGAGAGTCTCTCTAAGGCTTCTCAATCTTGTGTTCGTCCTCCTCCAACCTCAACTCTGTATCTTCCCAATTTTGGAAAGGATGACTTTCAAAATCAAAAGGAATCCAGATTTCACCAGATCATTTATATCCTCAGGGGGTAAGTCCTCGAATAACACATAATCCCCCTGAGATTCACTCCAAACTCTAAGCCCGGGTTCCTCCATTCAGTCATCATCCTCCTCTAAAAGAGACTCTTTGTATCCTAGAGACAAAAAATGATCCAATTCATCCTCCATTCCCTTAGGGTCACCTTCATTGGGCACATGTAAATCCTTAGAATGATAAATGGTAGGTGTTGGTTCCCTAAGTGGAGGGTCGGGATTAGGCTCACTAAAGGTAGAATGGGGTTCCACGACATGATTAATAGGGGAAGTGGCATGAACAATATGACCTTGACCCGAGTTATCAGGGGTAAGGAAAATACTGTCAGTGGGGTCAAGGTCCTCAAGTGATATCATCTTCCCTTTCTTTTGACTCCAATATAGCTTGGGTGGATAATCATTAAGATAGTTCTCCTCTAGTGACCATGTCTCATGGGGAGAGTCTAAGTGATAGGTACTTAAAATGGGATCCCTATTATCCATTGTTTTCTCAGAATCTTTTTGATGATAACGGTTGTATGGGTAGGGATTAGAATCAATAGTAAGAGAGTAGCTAAGCTGACGAATTTGCTTATTCAATTGTTGACTATTCCTCAACACATCTCCCAAAGACTCCATTTCTTTTTGTTGTTTTTGCATTTCTATCATAAAAGAGAAGAGCCTATTGTCAGATTAGGGAGGATAGTCAGTCTCAGGCTTAGGTTGCCTAGAAGTATCGATCCAACCTTGATGAGAAAAATCATGAAGGGTCAGTGATGTAGACACATCCATTTAGGTTAAAATGCCTATTTATGCATGTTTCTAGGCTTAGATATGCACTCCATACTATAAATATTGCATAGCATGTATCATTCTGCATTTAGAGTAGTTTGTGTATATTTTAGGTTAATTGCATCCTTTTATGGCAAGAAGAGGAGATTTAATTTGCAGCCTTGGATTGACGATCCGATCATACAGATCTGATCAAGACGACGATCGGAGTCCAACGCCTTCGAAATAGCCTTGATTGGAGTCCCGTAGAACCATATGCAGTCTGAGGAAGATAAACGACTGAGGGACTAGGCAATGCAGTTTGGAGATTCAAACAACAAATCCAACCTCACAAATGGATTTAGGTAGACGATCACAGCCCAACGGAGTGAAAATCGACTCAATCTGACCTCTATAGCAGCCCTACAGAGGAAAGAAAATGGACAACCCAGATCGCGCCACGTGGCACAACCCAAGCTACCCATGTCCATGGACGCGTCACTGCACGCGCACAACAACGTGGGCGTGCGAGCACGCACGGAGGCAAGGATGCAACGTAGCACAAGGCATAGTGTGCGTGTATCGCGCATGCATGTGTGCCAACGCAGCGGCAGCATGGGCGCAAGGCTATTTTTAGTGACATTTGCAGTGGATCTTCAATGAAGTTTATGACCATCACTAGATGTCCTATATATGAAATTAATCCTTTCCTCCACTATAAAAGGACCCATACCCCTCCCATTTTTCTTCATCTCTTCCTTTCTTCTCCTCACCACCTCCAAGGCTCTAGAGAGAGCTTGTCGCAAGCTTGGGATGCTCCTCTAGAGTAGAATCAAATATTTTTCCACATCTCATCCCCATTCATGGAGCGTCCCGCGGCCGTCCTCTCACTTCTCTTCTAGAAGAAGATCCTCGCCGTGATGACGTCTTGCCCCGTCCTTCCTCTACCACTGTTCCCCCTTGTAACGAGCGTGAGGCGCAGACGTCTTTTAAGACGTCTGGAGGGTTGTCCAGACGTCTGACCAGACGTCTAGGATAGTTTCCAGACGTCTGGAAATCCATTATTTTTGACACACGCGAGTCGTCTGCGCGCCTGAGCGCGCAGACCGCATATTCGCCTTCTTCCCTCCTGCGGCTGCAGGATTCCCCTGCCGCGAATCCTTCTCTCTCCTCTCCGCGCGGCCTTAAAATGGCGCGCCTCCCCTCCCGTCTCCATCGTCTCCTCCTTCTCCTCCTTCAGCCAGTGAGCGTGAGCGCGAGCGCGAGGGCGGCAGCGGCGGCCGCAGTGAGCGCAGAGGAGGTGCAGCGTGCGAGAGCGGAGCTCTGCCGTGAGGGCGAGCTCGCCGGAGCGGCTTTGCCGGCCGACAGAGGGTGCAGGGGGCGTGGAGCGACGCGGAGAGGGACCTGCTGCGGTCTGAGCAGTAGGCACGCGAGGTGCGACGCGGGCGGCATCGCGAGCGGGGCCGAGTAGCGCCCTGATTCTGGAAAAATTTCCAGAATCAGACGTCTGGGTTGATAGGCAGACGGCGAGGATGACGTCTGGTAGCTCATACAGACGTCTGAAAGGTGTGTATTCCGCTTTCTTCTTCCTTCCTGTCGACCGACCGTACTAAGGGAGGGAGTTGGCTGTGCGCAGGTTCGCTGATTCGCCATCCTTTGCGAATCAGACGTCTGGAAGTTGTACCAGACGGCGGGAGTGACCTCCAGACGTCCGGGGTGACCATCGGACGTCTGGGAGCTAGGACAGACATCCCCGTAGACTTCTGGATGTCTGGGAAACCACACTGAACAGGTAATTCTCTGATCCACTGTTTAAGACGTCTGGAAGAAGTTCCAGACGTCTGATTTTGCACAGTATCATCTTTTTCGACCCGTTTAGGGCCCGTTCGGGCTCCGTTTTCCGCGATTCGAGTTGCGTTCTTTTCAGAATTAATTCCTCTACCCGTCTACAGTAGCTATACATTGTTTTGAGACACTCCTTGTGTTTTATCCTTGTGATAGGACCTTGTTCAGTTGCAGTCTTGAGAGTCACAGAGGCACGTGGGATTCCCGATCACGCCCCCATTACTCCCGTTGTACCTGGTAGAGTGGCTTAAGTTTATTATTAAAATCTGTTAAAGTATGGAACCATAACTAGAATCTAGACATTGCATGAATCCTAGGAATGAGAAATGTATGGAATGATAGCTCCTAGGTGATGCATGAATCCTAGGGCTGGAAAACTAGTTGTATGCTAGATCCTAGGATGTGGCATGAACCCTAGGATGGAAAAACTAGTGGAATGTATAATACTGCAGTCTTGGAAAAATGGAAAGGAATATAAAGTTGCCTGTAAATTGAATTAATAGCTGCCTATTATGAATAAAGAAACATGATTGAGATCATGGATTGTGAGAACGTGAAACTGGAAAGTGAAACATATGATGTTCTGAGATAAAGAGCTGGAACCCTACGGGGAATTAGGAGTGGAACTCCTGGAAAGAAAAAGGAATGGAACTGAGATGTAGTTTGTACTGTCTCTTGGGTACGTAGTACCAAGGGAAGTACCTGTACCTGTTTAGTGTAGAGTGGGGCCAGCCACCCCAGGGACCCGGGGTTAGGATTGGCCGCTCTGTACCGACTTGTTGGCCCTCGTGTACGTAGTACCGAGGAGAGCTACTAGTGTTAGGAGAGTACTAGCTACCCCACGGGCCCCGGGGTTCTGCTAGCCTCCTTCACCGACTTGTTAGGCCCACTAGGGCAAACCAGGGTAGTCAGGCGAGGGTGCGCGGACTATGGAGGGGCAAGGCCCCGGTTTGGTTACTATGGAGGGGTTGGACCCCTGTTACTGAGAGGGCTCTGCCCTGGTTCCGTGCTGTGCTTTGGGCGCACCCATTAACGGAAACGACTGACCGCGTGCCAGTGCAGGCTAGCTACCTGTGCGTTTATCGCGCGTGCCGTAGTCACCGTTACGTCTGTCAGTGACCTTGGGGTGGTTGACTGAGGGTAGGATCACCACGGGGGACTCTCCCGGCCAGGAGAGCACCACGTGCTACTTCTACTTTTGGAAAAGACTACAATCAAGATCGTTCCCACGAGGACATTCGAGATCAAGTAAAGGATCTGAGAAATAAATGAAATAGTGCGAAAATTGAAAGATGTGAATAAAGGAAGTAATAGAACATAACAGCTACTGTACACTCTACTGTTGCCTTTAGTTAGTTTGCCACTCTACTCAGCGTTTTGCTGACGTGTTACACTCGTTACCCTTTTTCAGGACCAGGTGTTGAGCAGCCAGGGTCGGCGGCTGTAGAGGACGCTGGGCCGAGTAGGGTCCAGTAGAGTTTACCACTGTCTTTTGTACCTCTTTTGTTTCTATTCTAGTGAGTATTTTTTGTTTCCGCTGTACTTTCTTTACCTGCAGTTCTTGCTATATGATAAATGTTGTTCTACTGTTGTGGTGGTATCTACTGTAGTAGTTTCTTTCCTTACTGCTGTACTTTCTTACTGTTAGTTATATTCATGTTGAATGTGGTTTATTTTACTGCTCTTTTGGTTACTTCCTCGTTGGACGACTAGGTCTTGGGATTAGTCGAGTCGGTCCGGTTCTCGTGTCCCGTAGGGACTCGAGAACCGGGTCGTTACAAGATGGTATCAAAGCATGGTCGTCCCGAGAAGTGAATCAACTGACTGGAAAATAAGCAATTCACATGTTTATAGCTAGAGTAGCCACCACAACATATCTCTTAACATGAGCTCTTAGAAGTTTTGTTAGGTACCGTCTATTTTGACGTTTCCGTTATGTTTCGCGTCTCCTTGCAGGAGATGCCTCGTCGCGAGACTGGCGAGACTGGCCGCGGGCGCGGCCGAGGACATGGTCGGCGAGGTGGACGTGCTGTCGTTGACATCTCGGTGGACCAGCCACCACTCCCTGACATCCAGGCCCAGGACCTCGCCAGACTGATACAGGATATTGTACGAGAGGAGCTCCACCCACCGCCCCGAGCACCTCCCCCTGGGGCTGCAGAGGGGGAGTCCTCTGTGGGACCACGCGACGGACGCGGCGCTAGACACGAGGGAGGGGATGGGCCCCTGCCGCCCCCACCTTCCTCCGACACTTCTGTACACGAGGCACCTTCGCCTGGTGGTGCACTAGCACTTCCCCTACAGCGCCACTTCGAGCTTTTCAGACAGTTCCGGAAGCTGAAGCCCCCCTCCTTCAAGGGGGATGAGGACCCGACCGAGGCAGAGGACTGGCTTGAGCAGCTGGAGAAGATCTTCGACACCCTTCGCCCCCCGGTGGAGTGCCGCGTGGCCTTTGCCACGTACCAGTTGGAGAGTGCGGCACACCGGTGGTGGAGGGCGGTCCGGGGACAGGAGAGGGACGAGCCAACGTGGGGCCAGTTCGTCACCCTCTTCTGCGAGAAGTACTTTCCCCAGACGTGGCAGGACCAGAGGAGGCGGGAGTTCCACACTCTCCGCCAAGGGACGATGACTGTGAGCGCGTACCGCACGTGTTTCTTGGAGCTGTCCCGCTTTGCAGCGACAGCGGTAGCCACTGAGGAGGAGCGCCTTTGGAGGTTCACCGAGGGGCTCCGGCCTGCGATCCGGGGGTATGTCAAACCCCTGAAGCTGCCGATGTTTTCGAGGGTGGTAGAGGCAGCTATGACTTACGAGGAGACCAACCCGTCCGCGCGAGAGACCGACGGCGGGTGGAAGAGGCCCTTTTAGCCAGACTTCTCACAGGGCGTCCGCAGGAGAGCCGTCACGTTGTGCAGGGCCATCAGTGGCCTTTGGGGGCCCTTGACAGGGGCTAGTCGCCAGCACCGGACCCCCGCCTAGCCGACAGCAGGGACTCACTGAGGGCGGGAGTCGGGTTCCCCTCTACTACCAGTGTGGCCAGCCAGGCCACATCAGGAGGGACTACCCATCTAGGGCAGGAGGTCAGCAGATACTTCCCGTGTAGAGCACTGGAGGGCGCGCAGGAGGCCGCAGTTCCCAGGCACGAGGAGGAGGACAGCAGTCGCGAGGAGGGTACCGGCCAGCACCTACCCGTCCGACGCAGAGTGTGGCTGCTTCGTCCGCACCTAGAGCTGTGGGGCGTATCAACGCCCTAACACACAGGGATTCCAGAGCATCGGGATCCGTGGTAGCAGGTATGGTTTCAGTTTCTGGCAGACTCGTTTACACGCTTTTCGATTCCGGCGCTACGCACTCGTTTGTCGCAGCCAGTTTCGCAGTTAGTTTGGACCAGGATTATACACTGTTAGAGAATCCGTTCGTAATCAGAGGTCCGAGTGGTCAGCTATTTGTAGCTGAGGAGGTGTACACAGGTTGCGAGGTCAGCGTCGGGGGACATAGCCTGCCAGCTGACCTGATTATGATACAGATGGAGGACTTTGGTGTGATTCTAGGGATGGATTGGCTGTCCGCTTACCACGCCTTGGTAGACTGTTTTGAGAGGAAGATTGTCTTCTCCATTCCGGAGTTGCCTTCTTTCGAGTTTCACGGACAGCCAGTGGACGGAGGTTTCAGGTGCATTTTGCAATTCGGGCGGCGAGACTTTTGAGCCAGGGGTGTGAGGGCTTCCTAGCCTGTGTGGTGGCAGAGCCTAGCCCTGTGGCAGACTTCCAGAGCATCTCGATGGTCAGAGAGTACCCTGACGTGTTTCCAGACGAGTTACCAGGACTACCGCCCGAGCGTGAGATCGAGTTTGAGATCTCACTAGTACCAGGGACCAGCCCCATCTCCACCGCGCCATACAGGATGGCACCGCTTGAGCTGCGAGAGCTCAAGTCCCAGTTGCAGGACCTTTTGGAGAAAGGTTTCGTGAGGCCCAGTGCGTCTCCCTAGGGAGCCTCGGTACTGTTTGTGAAGAAGAAGGATGGGACCCTATGCCTTTGTGTGGACTACCGACAGCTGAATAGAGTCACCATCAAGAATAGATATCCGCTGCCGAGGATCGACGATTTGTTTGACCAGTTGCGGGGTGCCACGATGTTTTCCAAGATAGACTTGAGGTCTGGATACCACCAGTTGAGGATCAGGGAGACCGACGTCTCCAAGACAGCTTTCTGCACCCGGTACGGACACTACGAGTTTTTGGTCATGCCGTTTGGGCTGACCAATGCCCCCGCTGCTTTCATGGACCTGATGAACAGGGTGTTTAGACCGTACGTGGATCAGTTCGTGGTGGTTTTCATAGATGATGTGCTCATCTATTCTAGAGATCGGACGCAGCACGGACAACACTTGCGGATGGTTCTGGACACTCTGAGACGACGCAGGCTGTACGCCAAATACAGCAAGTGCGAGTTCTGGTTGAGGGAGGTGACCTTCTTGGGTCATGTGATCTCTGGTGACGGCCTAGCGGTGGACCCCGCCAAGGTCGAGGCAGTGCTCAGGTGGGAGAGACCGCGTTCAGTCACTGAGATTTGCAGTTTCCTGGGACTAGCTGGCTACTACAGACGGTTCATCAGAGGGTTTTCGCAGATTGCACGTCCTATGACACAGTTGACCAGGAAGGACGTGCCTTTCGCTTGGACAGACGCCTGTGAGGCGTGTTTTCTGGAGCTGAAGGAGAGGTTGACCTCGGCTCCCGTGCTCACCATCCCTGACAGTAGTGGCGGGTTCGTTGTGTACACGGATGCTTCCTTGCAGGGGTTAGGAGGTGTGCTCATGCAGAGGGGTCATGTTGTCGCTTACGCTTCGCGGCAACTGAAGCCCCATGAGCATACCTACCCTGCCCACGACCTAGAGTTGGTAGCTGTTGTCTTCGCACTGAAGACCTGGAGGCACTACTTGTACGGTGAGACCTTCGAGATTTTTACAGATCACAGGAGCCTCAGATATCTTTTTGACCAGAAGGAGCTCAACATGAGACAGAGGCGTTGGTTGGAGCTCCTGAAGGACTACAATTGCAGCATCTCCTACCACCCGGGAAAGGCCAATGTGGTGGCTGACGCCTTGAGCCGTAAGGCGCCCGCATGCTTGGCCAGTCTACAGTTACAGAGTTGGAGCCTTTTGGAGGAGGTGGGCAGTTGGCGACCTCTAGAGTTATGAGGATACTGTGGGGCAGTGACGGTGACACGGCAGACCAGGCCAGAGCTGATAGACCGTATCATCACAGGACAGATGGCTGATCCGTACTTGCAGTCTTTGCGCGACAGAGTACTATCAGGGGACCCAGGGGAGTTCTCTTTCACAGACCAGGTGTTACGCTTGAGGGGACGGTTGTGCGTTCCCAGAGACGAGGAGCTGTTGAGAGAGCTCCTGACTGAGGCACACGGTTCCAGATTCACCATACATCCCGGAAACACGAAAATGTACCATGACTTGAGACGCGAGTTTTGGTGGAGAGGGATGAAGCGGGATGTGGGTGAGTTCGTGCAGCAGTGCTTAGTGTGCCAGCAGGTGAAAGCCGAGCATCAAAGGCCTGCAGGGCCGCTTCAGCCGCTTCCAGTGCCAGAGTGGAAGTGGGAGAGCATCACCATGGACTTGGTGGTGGGCTTACCTGTTACCCAGTGGGGACACGACGCAGTCTGGGTAATAGTGGATAGATTGACGAAGATGGCGCGATTCTTGCCGATCCGAGTCACTTTGGGACCAGCACAATTGGCAGAGAGGTATATCCGTGATGTGGTGCGACTACACGGAGTTCCACGGGAGATCGTATTCGACCGGGATACCCGCTTTACGTCCCAGTTTTAGGCTGAGTTTCAGCAGGCCTTGGGGACGAGGTTGAGGTTTAGCACGGCTTACCACCCCCAGACGGACGGACAGTCTGAGCGCACGATACAGACACTTGAGGACCTTTTGCGTGCCTGTGTACTGGACTGGAGGGGCTCTTGGGAGGAGCACCTGCCCCTGGCGGAGTTTGCATACAACAACAGTTATCACTCGAGCATCGGCATGGCCCCCTACGAGGCTCTGTACGGACGGAAGTGTACGGCACCCTTGAGTTGGGTTGAGGTGGGGACCAAGTGGGAGGTTGGCCCCAGGTTGATCCGGCAGAGTCAGAAGGTAGTTGAGCAGATCCACAGACGACTCCGCACTGTCAGGAGCAGACAGAAAAGCTACGCGGATCGCAGACGCAGAGAGGTGCAGTTCGAGGTTGGGGACCACGTCTTCCTTCGTGTTTCGCCCATGAAGGGCTTATAGCGGTTTGGGGTGAGAGGGAAGCTCGCGCCGAGGTTCGTGGGGCCCTTTGAGGTCCTGGAGCGGGTTGGACCCGTTGCTTACAGACTTGCCCTTCCCCCGCAGCTTTCTGGTGTGCACGACGTGTTCCACATGTCCAACCTCAGGAAGTACGTAGCCGATTCCAGTCATGTACTGAGTCACGAGAGCGTCGAGGTGAGCGACGACCTGACCTACCCCGAGCGGCCAGTGCAGATCCTAGACCGAGCCGTTCGCCGGTTGAGACGAAAGCAAGTACCCCTGGTAAAGGTTTTATGGAGGAGCCAGCGGTACGAGGAGGCTACTTGGGAGCCTGAGGAGGCAATGCGGGAGCGGTACCCGGAGCTTTTCGCGGGTACGTCTTTTCGGACCGGCTTCGGTCCTCTTTGAGTTTGTTATGGTTATTCGGACGTCTTTTCCCGCACCCTAGTTGGCGCAAGTTTCGGGGACGAAACTTCCTTTAAGTTTGTTATATTGTAACGAGCGTGAGGCGCAGACGTCTTTTAAGACGTCTGGGATAGTTTCCAGACGTCTGGAAATCCGTTATTTTCGACACATGCGAGTCGTCTGCGCGCCTGAGCGCGCAGACCGCATATTCGCCTTCTTCCCTCCTGCGGCTGCAGGATTCCCCTGCCGCGAATCCTTCTCTCTCCTCTCCGTGCGGCCTTAAAAGGGCACGCTTCCCCTCCCATCTCCACCGTCTCCTCCTTCTCCTCCTTCAGCCAGTGAGCGTGAGCGTGAGCGCGAGGGCGGCAGCGGCGGCCGCAGTGAACGTGGAGGAGGTGCGGCGTGCGAGAGCGGAGCTCTGCCGTGAGGGCGAGCTCGCCGGAGCGGCTTGGCCGGCCGGCGGAGGGCGCAGGGGGTGCGGAGCGACGCGGAGAGGGACCTGCTGCGGTCTGAGCAGCAGGCGCGCGAGGTGCGACGCGGGCGGCGTCGCGAGCGGGGCCGAGTAGCACCCTGATTCTGGAAAAATTTCCAGCATCAAACGTCTGGATTGATAGGCAGACGGCGAGGACGACGTCTGGTAGCTCATACAGACGTCTGAAAGGTGTGTATTCCGCTTTCTTCTTCCTTCCTGTCGACCGACCGTACTAAGGGAGGGAGTTGGCTGTGCGCAGGTTCGCTGATTCGCCATCCTTTGCGAATCAGACGTCTGGAAGTTGTACCAGACGGCGGGAGTGACCTCCAGACGTCCGGGGTGACCATCGGATGTCTGGGAGCTAGGACAGACGTCCCCGCAAACTTCTGGACGTCTAGGAAACCACACTGAACAGGTAATTCTCTGATCCACTGCTTAAGACGTCTGGAAGAAGTTCCAGACGTCTGATTTTGCGCAGTATCGTCTTTTCCGACCCGTTTAGGGCCCGTTCGGGCTCCGTTTTCCGCGATTCGAGTTGCGTTCTTTTCAGAATTAAT
The DNA here is from genome assembly GCA_037157565.1 of Thalassia testudinum. NCBI lineage: Eukaryota > Viridiplantae > Streptophyta > Magnoliopsida > Alismatales > Hydrocharitaceae > Thalassia > Thalassia testudinum. Next base: position 7,204,104 of record JAZHRO010000080.1, read on the forward strand.
TCCTCTACCCATCTACAGTAGCTATACACTATTTTGAGACACTCCTTGTGTTTGATCCTTGTGATAGGACCTCGTTCAATTGCAGTCTTGAGAGTCGCGGAGGCACGCGGGATTCCCGATCACGCCCCCATTACTCCCGTTGTACCTGGTAGAGTGGCTTAAGTTTATTATTGAAATTTGTTAAAGTATGGAACCATAACTAGAATCTAGGACATTGCATGAATCCTAGGAATGAGAAATGTATGGAATGATAGCTCCTAGGTGATGCATGAATCCTAGGGCTGGAAAACTAGTTGTATGCTAGATCCTAGGATGTGGCATGAACCCTAGGATGGAAAAACTAGTGGAATGTATAATACTGCAGTCTTAGAAAAATGGAAAGGAATATAAAGCTGCCTGTAAATTGAATTAACAGCTGCCTGTTATGAATAAAGAAACATGATTGAGATCATGGATTGTGAGAACGTGAAACATATGATGTTCTGAGATAAAGAGCTGGAACCCTATGGGGAATTAGAAGTGGAACTCCTGGAAAGAAAAAGGAATGTAACTGAGATGTAGTTTGTACTGTCTCTTGGGTACGTAGTACCAAGGGAAGTACCTGTACCTGTTTAGTGTAGAGTGGGGCCAGCCACCCCAGGGACCCGGGGTTAGGATTGGCCGCTCTGTACCGACTTGTTGGCCCTCGTGTACGTAGTACCGAGGAGAGCTACTAGTGTTAGGAGAGTACTAGCTACCCCACGGGCCCCGGGGTTCTGCTAGCCTCCTTCACCGACTTGTTAGTCCCACTAGGGCAAACCAGGGTAGTCAGGCGAGGGTGCGCGGACTGTGGAGGGGCAAGGCCCCGGTTTGGTTACTGTGGAGGGGTTGGACCCCTGTTACTGAGAGGGCTCTGCCCTGGTTCCGTGCTGTGCTTTGGGCGCACCCATTAACGGAAACGACTGACTGCGTGCCAGTGCGGGCTAGCTACCTGTGCGTTTATCGCGCGTGCCGTAGTCACCGTTACGTCTGTCAGTGACCTTGGGGTGGTTGACTGAGGGTAGGATCACCACGGGGGACTCTCCCGACCAGGAGAGGACCACGTGCTACTTCTACTTTTGGAAAAGACTGCAATCAAGATCGTTCCCACGAGGACATTCGAGATCAAGTAAAGGATCTGATAAATAAATGAAATAGTGAGAAAATTGAAAGATGTGAATAAAGGAAGTAATAGAACATAACAGCTACTGTACACTCTACTGTTGCCTTTAGTTAGTTTGCCACTCTACTCAGCATTATCTGACGTGTTACACTCGTTACCCTTTTTCAGGACCAAGTGTTGAGCAGCCAGGGTCGGCGGCTGCAGATGACGCTGGGCCGAGTAGGGTCCAGTAGAGTTTACCACAGTCTTGTACCTCTTTTGTTTCTGTTCTAGTGAGTAGTTTTTGTTTCCGCTGTACTTTCTTTACCTGCAGTTCTTGCTATATGATAAATGTTGTTCTACTGTTGTGGTGGTATCTACTGTAGTAGTTTCTTTCCTTACTGCTGTACTTTCTTACTGTTAGTTATATTCATGCTGAATGTGGTTTATTTTACTGCTTTTTTGGTTACTTCCTCGTTGGACGACTAGGTCTTGGGATTAGTCGAGTCGGTCCGGTTCTCGTGTCTCGTAGGGACTCGGGAACCGGGTCGTTACACCCCTCATCCTGCTCCTCACCACCTTCATCTGGGAGTCGTCAGAGTGAGCCATCCTCCAAGCGACCGTAGAGGGGGACTCTTCTCATCTCCATCTATCTTTACTACTTTCTAGTATAGTTTTTCCGCTTTCATAACTATAGAAAACATTTGTTCATCAATATATGGATATTTTCTCTCTTTCTCTCCCTCTCTCTCCCTCTCCCTCTTTGCATTATTTTTACAAGTAGATCAGTTAAATAATGTTTTCATTCATCTGATCTCTTGCTTGATAAAAGTACAAAAAAAAATATAAAAAATAAAAATGACAAAAAGAAATAAAAGTGAAGTGCGGATTTTTCAAACCAAACGTTCGCCTCCCCATGTTCAACCCGGGACTCATCTCAAGCTTCAGTTATAAATTTTATCTGATTGATGGATTTTCTTGCCAATCAAACTATGACGACGAGTTTTCCAAACTCAAACCTTTTCATGATGAATCTTCGCCTCATCATTTTGGTGCCGTTGCCAGGTAGGCAACGGTCTTTGGTTCTTTCCGTGTTTCTCTGCATTACTTACATATTTTTCTAACCTATCTTTCTTCTTCGATTCACTATCTTGCAGGAACCCAATCAAGGAGCTGAAGGTGGTAGATTGGAGTAAAGTGTGGGTAGAGATTTCTGTAAGTTTCCCCCCACTTCCCTACCCACTAGTTCATTTTGCCACCTTAATAATCAAGACCTAATCTACTTAGGTGTTTTCACAAACCCTAGGATAGAAGTTATTTGTCTTGTTTGCCACCTCCACTCATCTCACCCTCGCATAAAAGGAAAATTAAAAAATATATATATGATCTGATTGTGGGACGAAAGTAACACACATACTATACACACCCACACTTGAGACACTTAACCTCTTTTGATTTTTACTCAACTGGGATTTCGACCTATGGAACCAGTACACACACAAATCAACACATAAAAGAGTAGAAATCAGATTAGGTTAATCACTTCTATGTGCCTTAATTGGTGGTGCATCTGGGTTACTTGTTTGAGCTGTTTGGATCGCACCACCTAATCAATTTAAAATTGATTCATCTTGTAGCTACTCCATAGGATTCAAACAATTAGGTCAAGCCAGGCACTCCATATTTTCTTAATTTGTAAAGGGAAATACTTGAACTCATGTTTTCAAACTTAGTTTGTCTCACAAAACTTGGTTGAATACACTTAATATTTGAATCCTAAAAGCTACTAAGCAAGATTCAAACCCTAAAATTCACTTCATCCTTAATGATCTTGCTTAAAAACTTTTGGTTGTGCACATACACACACTCTAAATAAATTATTAAGGGCACAACCCATCTAAAAATCTCATCACATTCCAAGAGCACAATCATCCCAAGCCTAATTAAAACTGAGTAGACATTAGCCTTAAGGATTGATTCGCTCTTCGAGGCTCAGATTGAGATTATTCTCGATTAATCTGCTTCTATTGGTCCATCTAATGTATAGCTAAGGGAGTAGCATCAAATGACCACAGTTGGGGGGTATTAAAGGAACCGGAGGCATAAGCCAAAGGAAGAACCTTCTCCCCAGCCCCTCCCTATAACTAGTTGAATTGACCGGATAAAAGTAGACTAAATCATTTATAATCTTAAGACGGGTTCTAATAATCTATAGATCTTTAGGCTACCCACCTAAGGACAAGTTTGGTTGATTATACTGCAGGGCACCTTTCTCTCATCTATTTTCCCTCCTACTCCATCATGTATGTGTCCACACCATACACACAATTCCAATCCTACCCTCCTACCAACACATATCCTCAAGGTGATTACTATCCCGACTTGACTTATGATTACCTATCTCCTAGCCAGGATAACTTTGATTGGGGATATGAATCCGGACCTCAGTGTCTAGGGCCTAACCCTGGACAACAAGACTGTGATTATTATCCTTCTCATGCCTAGAATGATTATAGATCTCCACCCTTTGATGATTAACCTAACTTGATCTAGAATCAAGAAGGATATGTTGACTATAACACCTACGCTCCTCAGGATTATGCTAAACATAGGTCACCACCATTCTTTGAACAACCTGAGACGACCTACTATCAAGGAGGGACCCTAGAACCTCAATATCTTGACTCCCCTAGATTGAACCCAAACCCACCCAACCATGAATTGAACCATTCGGTTCAGGTGAACTAGGTACAAGATAGGGTCTTGGCTAACTTGAGGAACACTATACAATCTTTAGAAGATCAGCCAACACCATGCACTGAAGCATTGGAGCCCATGATCAAAATGATTGATGAGCTGAATAGCTCCTTATTGGATTTGCTCCAAGATGTTAGGGATAGGGGCCCAGGTGAGTTTTTAGTTGGGAAATTGTTGAGATTGAGGATGAAATTTGTGGTTGCCCTAATCTAGTCTTGGGATGATTCTCAAGATGAACCCCCTTTAGGAGAGCCTGTGTCTGAACCCACTGAGGCGCCTGTCGGGGGGAATACATTTTCTAAGACCCGAGATGACTAAGTCGGTCTAGAGCAACCCATTGAGGATGAACCGATTGCTTCACCTGAGTTCCCCGAGCCAGAGAGTGCGAAAAAATATGTCTCTATGGACCAGGAAATAACATACGATTTTGAGAGATGTAAATGAAGATCAAGAATTCTTTGACTCTAAGGGTGAAGAATCTTTAGGTGAAGTCTCACTTGAGCTTAAGGAAGAGGATTTTAGTGAGACGAACGGGCTCGAGGAGCATGACAAACCTTTTGATAGCCCGATTATTGAAGATTATGATCATGTTGGGGCTAACTTGGATGATCCGAATCCTGATGATTCAATCACTAGCCCCATTGCTCAACCACACCTTGAAGAGCTGAATTATGATATTCTTGAGATCACCAGAACCAAGTCAATCCTGATTGGGCCATAATTATTTTATAAGGGGTGTACAACGATCTAGAGGTCCTGGAAACATTGATTTTGGAGGATAGAAATGTGGAAATGAAAATCTGGGAGGCTAATTCTGAGGGAAACACAATTTTTGATCTAAGGGTTCCTATTAACCTAAAACCACCAACTTTTTACCAGGACCCTTACGATATCTTTGATGTGCGACCCAAGCTTGGAATAATTGACTATCTTTCTGAGCTAAACTTTAAAAGGACATTCGAATCTAGTGAATCAAATCTACCTTTTGTCCGACACTTTAGTCTTGGGTTGCACAGTGCAAAACTGCAGGCTCGGCTCTGCAAGCTCAATAATCTTCAGTTCTGGGTGATTTTCATCCAAAACCTCAGACCACTCGACCCTGGGGCATGGGTCTGCACCACAACTTGGTCCACATCTTCTGCTAGCGGGTTTGAGGGTTAATCTTTTGATTTTGATTCTGACCTACACCTGTGAATTCTTAACCTCTTCTTTGTTTGTATAATATGCCTACCTAGAGGAATTAAACTTAGCACGTGTGGATATTCCATTTTCTCTGCGGAACTGATCGGATTTTTACGAAATTCAGGTGATATTCTATTTATTCTGCCCTTTTCATATCTTTATTTCTACAATGAGGACATTGCATCATTTAGGCATGGGGGGATGGATACTTAGTCCTGAAATTATTTTGTTAGCTCTGTAGAATTTCTTTTATTTTCTTAACAAAATAAAAAATTTAAAATTCAAAAAGACAAAAAAGAAAAAGAAAAAAATAGAATTAGGAGAAAAGAACTTAGGCATTAGGTGTTATTAACTTTAGGAAATGATACAATAGGACCTAAATACTTAGACTCTTCAGGTCTTCGGTCTTAATCAGCCTAGGTGTTCACTCGAATATGGACTTAGTCTCAAGTCCTTGCCAAGTAATTTTATTTTAATTTGGTAAATAAATTGGGGTGATAAGTACACGACTTATCAACCCACCCTCTGATTTGAGGGGATTTTAAGTCTAAGCATCTACACACTGTTTGCACTAACTCACTTTTCGACAGTTTTTACAGAAATTGGGTAGCTAATGAATCGTCTAGGGTGGTATGGCTGGCAAGTTGTTGGTAGTAACAGCTCATCGACCAATTGTCCATAGCCCAACCACATGACCATTCTCTTCCTACTGCCTTTAGGTAAATCTTAGATTAGACAAGTCACCTACTTAAAAAAAAAATAGAGCGAGAAAAAATAGAAAAGGGAGAAAATAAATAAAATCACACTTCACCACACGAGTACGACTGGCAAGTTGCCGTGGGTAATAGCCCATTAGCCGGTTGTCCAGAGCCCAACTCACAGAAATGCACAAATAATTCCCAAAACACTTAGGGAAGAAGCGAGGAAGTAGAATAAATCGGGGAGATATACAATGGGTTCGTCCTTGTGTTGACCCCATAAAAAAATAAAAAAAAGTAGGGAGAAAGCTACCGATCGGAAAGATAAACCTTTAGGAAGAATTTTTTAGGTCACCTAGGGTTGTAGAAACCTGAAGTCTATTTTAACGGCCGCTTAATGAGTCTATCACCCTTTCACAAGATGCTTAACACTTAGAGTCCATTTCAAGTCTTGGGCAGGTCGGGTAGTCGTAAAAAGTTATCCCTAAACTCTTAAACACCAAAAGTTCAAAAAAAATTAGAAAAGAAGAAAAAGCAAAAAAATGTTTCTTCCCTTTTCAAATAAGGCGAGGACTTGAGAGATCTGCATTCTGGCAGACACCTGGATACTGTTGAGTCTTCTTAGTTTAGGACGGTAGTTGAAAATTTCTATTGTTAATAAACAACAAATGCCTTAAGCGATCGAGCCCTAATTCCATTTTTATACATAGCATATAGTTTAATTTTGCCAGGGACTAGAAAAATATAGGCACGGGGGTATGATGTAGACACATCCATTTAGGTTAAAATGCCTATTTATGCATGTCTCTAGGCTTAGATATGCATTCCATACTATAAATATTACATATCATGCACAATTCTGCATTTAGAGTAGTTTATGTATATTTTAGGTTAATTGCATCCTTTTATGGTCAGGAGAGATGGAGATTTAATTTGGAGCCTCGGATTGATGATCCAACCGTATGGATTTGATCAGGATGACGATCGGAGTCCAACACCTCTGAAATCGCCTTGATCAGAGTCCCGTAGAACCATATGCAGTCCGAGGAAGATCAACGATCGAGGGACTAGGTGACATAGTTTAGAGCTTCAAACGACAAATCCGACCACACGGATGGATTCGGGTCGACAATCAAATCCCAACAGCATGAAAATCAACTTAATCCAACCTCTGTAGTGGCTCCTACAAAGGAAAGAAGATGGACGACCCAGATCGTGACACTTGGCGCAACCCAGGTGCCCATGCACACGCATGCGCCACCGTACATGCACAACAGGTGGGTATGCGGGCACGTGTGGAGGCACGCACATAGCCCAATGCAGGGCACAACGGGCACATATCGCGCGTGCATGCACGCGACCGTAGTGGCAGCGTGGGCGCAAGGCTGTCTTCAGCGATGTTTGCGGTGGATCTTCAACAATGTTTATGACCATCACTAAATGTCCTGTATACGAAATTGATCCTTTCCTCCACTATAAAAGGATCCCTACCTCTCCCATTTTTCTTCATCTCTTCCTTTCTTTTCTCACCACCTCCAAGGCTCTAGAGAGAGATTGTCCCAAGCCCGGGATGCTCCTCTAGAGTAGAATCAAATATTTTCCCGTTGGTGTTTGACCCGAATAGGTTGTTAATATGGTGATTTTATCATTGAAGTGTGTATACTGGTTAACCTAAATCGGACCTAACCATCTCTTTACAAAAATTTTTTATCCTGGACAACTTGATTTTATCTTGGTCACTTTTAGGCCCAGGGTCGAACTTAGGGAAGTGGGGTTACAAGTCAAGTTTCTATGCCTTTCCTACAACGGGTCTCTTCCGTTTGTTTATTGTGTTTTTGGTGTTTTTTCTATTTAAATTTTTTTCTGGTAATCTTTGTCCTTGAGGCACACCCTCAAAATTAACTTCTTGGCTTTGAGCCAAAACAGGGTTCCAAAACAGGTCTTGATATTCGCAAGACGGATTACCTGCAAGTGAAGGATTATCTTTTCTCTTTTATATATATTTTTTTATCTTTTTATGGGCATGCAAGAGAAATAGAAGTAAAGTAACTATAGTATCTATATATATATATATGTATACTATATATGTATAAAGGGGTGGGGGTGGAGTCGGAGATGGAGTGTAGCACGGTGTCGAGTCAGTCGTTATCTAGAAAGACGCAACCAACAGGATGAAGTGCAATGTGTAAGGTGTAGGATGGATGGTGGAAGATGAATGCGAACACGCTTTTTGTACGCATGTATCAGGGAATATCAGCAACTGGTGCAGATATTCCCACAATATCACGTATGGTAAATAATGTGAAACTATATATATGTATATATGTAAATATATCTATATATATATATATATATATATATATATATATATGGTTATAGATATATAGGTGTATATATATGTAGTTATATATGTACATATGTATATGTATATATATATAGGTATGTAAATATATATGTAAGTATATGTATAGATAGATATATGTATAGATCTATATATATATATATGTATATATTTATATGAATATGTATGTATATCATACTATATAGATGTATATATATATGTGTATGTATATAGTATATATAGATATATGTAGATAAGTATATATATATATATAAGTATGTATGTATGTATAGTTATAGATATATATATGTATATATATGCATGTATATTTGTATATATATGTATATATATAAGTATATGTGTATATATATGTATATATATATATATATATAAGTATATAGATGTATATATATATATGTATGTATGTATGTATATATATATATATATATGTATACGTATATATATATATGTATGTATGTATATAATAGTGTATAGGTGTGTGTGTGTGTATGGAAGTGTGAGTGTATGTGTGTGTGAGCATCGGTAAAGAGAGAGTGTTCCGAGAGGGAGTGAGAGAGAGAGAGAGAGAGCGGGAGAGAGAGAGCTGCCGCACGCTTCCTGCTGAGTGAAGAGGCACTTTTTAAGTCATCTACAGCAGCGGGGCGCCGTCTGGTGCTTCAAGCTCACGCGCAGGTGCGTATACACGCAAGGACGTGCGCGCTGGAGGGCGATGGGCACGGAGAGGAAACAGTAGCACACAGTGCTGCGTGAAGAGGTTGGAACGGGCGCTCACAGGCGCACACGGGCGAAGGGAGCAGGCGACGCGGGTGGGTGCGGGCGACGCAGACGCGTGGGCGGGTGCTGGAAGAATGCAGGGCGAGATGCGTGCACAGGCGAACGGCGATAGCGGCGCACCGGGTGACCGGTAAAGTGAGAAACTCACCGGTCAACCCACTGTAGCCACAGTGTCCCGTAGAAATGTGTGAATAGTGGCTACAGTGGTTGTGCGAGCCGCGCGACCGGGAGCTGCAAGTGCGGTGAGTGCGGCCGGCTGCTTGTGAGGAAGAAGGTTTGCACCGGACGGTTGCAGGCGCGGAGAATTTCGCGACAGAGCGCGCGGAGAGGGAGTTGGCGTGCGCGGTGGAGGGCGAGGGCGACCTGCTGCTTGCGCGGTGGCTTGCAGGAGTTGGCAGGGGAGTGCGGAGAGGCTTGGCCTGCCGCTGCAATGGCGCGTGGTGGCCGGTTGCGGGCGGAAGAGAGAGCGCGACAGGGCGGAGAAGTGGGAGGCGATGACGCTTATAAGCGCGCGAGGAAAGGCGAGGGCGGCCTGCAGGCTTGCGCGGAAAGGAGTGGGGAGGCTGCTGCTGCCCTTGCTGCTACGTTCAGAGCTTTGAGCTTCAAAGCTTGAAGCTACCGCTCCAATGGCTGGAATGGTTGGAAACGAAGAAATCAGGGAAGAGCCACCATGCCCACCGGCTCTATGGTGAGCTGGGCGGTGGTGGACTCACGGTGGTGGTTGTGCACCACCGTGAGGTGCTCCTGTCCGCTGGGTGTCTCCTCTGAGGAGGGCCGGCGTGTGAAGGGAGAGGGAGGAGAGGATGGTGGCCTGGAAGGAGAAGTGCTGGGTTGTTTTGGCGTTGGACTAGGCTGGCTTTTGCAAAGGAGGAGCCATGGCTTTTTTATAGAGGAAGAAGCCATGCACGGCCATGCCCTAGCTGTGCATGGCTCATGCATGGCCTTGGCAGGGAGAGGCAGCTGCTGGGAAGGGCTGGAGCAGGGAATGGCACGAGGAGAAAGGTGTTGTCCCATGCAGCCGTGGGAAGAGATTCAAAATCAAATAAAAATAAAAAGATGGTGAATTTTGTGAAGCAGCACTTGAGGAAAGATGTTAATTGCAAGGCTACGTATTTACTCTCCTCCCCTCTCAATTAAATGCATGCATGCATATATTTTTACAAATGCGACTATGGAACTCTAATATTCACTGGTAATGATAGGAAATAGCACAAGACGGCACAATTGCAGGCGTAATTTTGCGGTGCAATCATACCCCCTTGCCTATCTTTTGCTAGTCCCTAGCAAAACAGTATTTAGAAATGATCTTAAGCTGAAGATTTTCTTCTAAGGCAACATAGGTGTGTTTATTGTTGGATATTGTGAGAACCAATTGTAGAGAAGAGTACCAGTACTTTAAGTCTCACATGTCATAGATCATCTCTCGACTAACCAGGACTCTTGATATTTAAACCTTAAGTTCGATTTCCAGGACCCAAGAGGTTTTTGCCATACTCGAGAGCTCAAGAGGTTATGGCTTGTGCTTAGTGAAGGATCAAGACTAACCAGATGAACATTAAGACTCAAGCCCAGGGTTTCACGAATTTTAAGTACAGGTTGGTCCTAGTTTCAGCTTGTGTTTTCGGATTGACCCTCAAGAAGATGACGGAAAACTCAACTCCCATTTTCTGACATTTGTGGCTCACAGGGTATTTGCAACTTGCCCTGAAGAACTTTTTTAGGGTAGAGACTTTACAGATGTTTGCCAGATATATTGACTTATTTGCATTTTTTTTAATAGAAACACGTGTCAGTATATCTCTTACAACATTATTTGGAGGAGCACACTTTTCTTTTTGGTGGGAGAGTTTCTTTTTGGTGGAAAGAGTTTCTCCTAAACACAAGACTAAAACCTGGGATAAAGAGTCTACCTGCGCACACAGGTAAGGACTCCACCTTTCCTAATGAACACTAGGGTTGGATCTTATGTTCACTTGGTCTTTCCTGATATGTGTAGTGTGAACCAAGTTTACTTAAGCTCTTAAGTAAAAGCAAACCAACGGATCCTGTACTGGTGTCTCAGGTACAAAATACGTCCTTAGTTAGGAGAGATTCTGATCTATTTTGTCAATGCTCAAGTGAATTAAGCTCGAGCCTGAGCGAATCAAGCTTCTGTGGCCTAGAAAGTCTTCAAAACAGAGGTTGAATATCCATAAACACTTATTGTATTTTTGTTTCAGCCTTTAGATCATTACTAAACACCATTTATTATTATTATTATTATATATATATATATATTATTTTTTCTTTTTCTTTTTCTTGCATATTTATAAATAGGTGGGAACTGCATGATACCATAAAATACCCAGATCCTATGGATGCCTATCCACCCTCCCATGCCAAACAATGCTATGTCCTTGTATGCATGCAGGGAAAGGTAGAGGAAGGACGAAAGATCGGGTAACAAGAGTTGAGGTGCAGGGTATACAGCAGGGTGGTAGGGTGGGTGGTGAAGTGAAAAGTGAAGAGATCGTGATAGTGGCATGAAAAGTGATGGTGGATGGTGAAAGGTCTGGCATTTCATGGGACAAGAGTGTCCCAAGCGGATCGGAGAACAAGTCGGGAAGAAGAAGTTGGCCCTCAGATTGGCCAAGAAGAGGGGCTTCTTGGATAGATGGATCCAAAAAGGAACAGCCCCAGTGAGTAAGATGTGGGCTCAATGTCCCAGTGTGGAATTGCAAATCTGCCTGATTTGGCGGGAAAGAAAGGGCAATCTGGTCTTCAAGAGTGTGGGCCAGCGGTGAGCAGCCCGGATATGACTCAGACCATGAGGTATGGGAAGCGGAAAAAACCTCGTCAGAAATCTAGCCAGGAGAAGGTATGGGACAAGGGAGGGATGGGGGAACGTCACAGTATGTGTTGATCAGGCAATCGTCAGTGTTTACAGGTAATCCGCAGCAGTTTGAATAGGTCCCAATTAGTCTGATACACGCACTGACGGTCATGTCCTCGTCAGACGTGTCATCCTCGATACAATCGCAATCAAAGTTCTTGGCTGCCTTGAAGATGTTAAGCTTGAGCTTTTCAGATCCAACGACAATCTCAATACAGCCCGACTCGTAGTCGATAAGGGTGCGGTCTGTGGCCAAGAAAGGTCAACCAAGGATGATCGGACAATCAGAAAGTGAGCTAGGAACGTCCATATCTAAAACAAAAAAGTCAACAGGAAAATAGAGACTGTTGACCCTAACCACCACGTCTTCCAGCACACCGTTCGGGATTTTGACAGAACGATCTGCAAACTGTAACATGACAGGGGTGGGTTTCAGATTTCCCAAGGAAAATTTTTCGAGCATGATGGTCGGTATAAGATTTATGGAAGATCCTAGATCAAGCAGGTCACGGTTAAAACTACAGCCTTGGATGCTACAGGAATAAGCGGTGTGCCCAGATTTTCTGCTTCAGTGGTAGGTTTGACAATATAGCACAACTCGCATGAGGCGAGAGAACCACCGGATTCTTAGTTTTTTTTTGCTGTCTCCTGGGTGTTCTGTAGTCTTTGAAAAATCGGGCGACAGTAGGTATGTGGTCGATAGCCTCGAGCAAGGGTACCTTGATTTCTACATCCCTGAACAAATTATGCAGGTTATCAAAGGCCTGTGTATCTTTCTTTTTGCCTTTTGGCTCCCTCAGTAGAGCCTCAGGGAATGGGACTGATTCTGGCACGACTTTGGGTGCATCATCCTCTCGCGAATGCAGTGCGCATCCCGAATGAGAGGGCGATGAAGAAGAAGACGGGCCAAGATCAGGTTGAGGCGGATTGACAGTCTACTTACTGCTCCTCGTAGTGATAGCATTGGACGATGCAGGTCCAATGGGATCATACGGTGGAGGAGGGTTTGCAATAGGGGCATAAGAGTGCGGTGCTGCAGCAGGATTAACCTGAAATCTCGGTGGAATGCTCGGAGCTTGTAGAATTTGATGAACCTGTCCTTGAGAAGGTCGTACCTATGGTTGAGGACCACGGGGTACGAAGTTTCGCGGGTTTGGAACAGGTTGGGTGGGAAGAGTGCCCTGAGATCGAGTCGCCATGCGTAGTTGACTGATCTTAGCATTCTGCTGCGCCAATTGGTGCTGAAGAGAGGTCATGTTCTCTTCATGGTGCTTTGACATTTCCGTCATCATTCGCATCAATTTGTTAGGAGGACTTGATGCGTGTTTTGTTTGTGGTACGCAAGGGCCTAATGGCGAATTCGCCATAGGATTAGACTGGGGCCTTGGGATGACGGGTGCGGACGGTCGCATTGGTCCACTCGTGGGGTTGTGGCACTGTGGGTTGTTGGACTATGCGAAGTTCGGATGATTGCACCACCCTGGGTTATATCTGGTAGAGAACGGGTTGTTCCCTAGGGAGCAAGCATCTTCTATGCCAGAAGCCGCGTCCACATGTAAGTATGTGTTCGAGTGCACGGAGGCTTGGTCCTCCATGTCAAAATACTGGCTCGCAGAAGCTAGTTCCACATGACTTACCGAGTCGCTAGGCGCGACACTCGGTAAGGAAGGTCTTACGAGGTTTCTCAGGATAAGCTTGGTGTTGGAAGAATTGGAATTGTGACGAAGTGGTGAAGTGGGGGTGTTTGCCATAGATCGAGCAGGGTTGGCCAGAAGCTCGTCCAGCTTCTTGTGCACGACGGAGACTTCATCCAGTTTTTGAGCAATAAGGCTTAGATCAGTGGATGAAAGGGAGGGTCCCGTGTCAACTTCGTGGACATTTCGGGGCTGGCTGGTACGATTAAAGGTGACAATGGAGGCGTTGTTCATTGAGCTTTCGCTCAAATTTTCAAACAATTCAAATGCTCCATTCTCGTCTTTATTCATAAAGTTCCCTCCGCAGGAAGTGTCTGCAATCTACTTCAAGGTCTCATTTAGCCCGTAGTAGAAAATCTGAGCTATATGCCACTTAGGCAGACCGTGGTGCGGACACTTCCTGAGGAGGTCGTTATACCTCTCCCATGCCTCATGAAATTGTTCGCTGCTTTGTTGCGTAAAAGAGGTGATAGCACGGCGAAGCGCATTTGTTCGCCCAATTGGGAAGAACTTCTTGAGAAAAGCTATTCGCATCTCTTCCCAAGAGTGGATGATTCTCCCAAGGGTGCGAAACCACTGCGATGCTTTATCCCGCAATGAAAACGGGAACATTTTCATGAGGACTATAGGTAACCCGACATTTCTTGGTTTAACAGTTTCAGCTAATTGGGTTAAGTCTTCCAAGTGGAGAAACGGATCTTCACTTGCAAGACCATGAAAGTGAATTTATTAGGCCAATTATGTTCGGTTTCAGTTCAAAGTCGTCCCCGCCCATGGGGACCCGAATTTGTCCTATGGTCTCTGTAGCAGCGGGATTCTGATAGGAGCTAAGAGACCTAGGCTCCTCCCATTTGGGAGGGTTCTGCATTTCCTCCAATGTTTCCCAAATGGCTTCCATTTACTCATTATACATTTCCATTTGGGCTTGGAGGCGGGTTATGGGATCTAAGGCTCCACCACCTGGTGGGTTCTAAGGGTGGTTTCCTCCCTCGGGATTTGGGGGTGGGCGTGCAGCCATGTTTGTGGAGGAGGAGGACGATTCGGCTTCTTTTCTAAATTTATCAGGCAATTCAAATAGTTCAGGGTTTTGTGACCTCCTCCCAAACATGCACTACCACAGGAAGAAATGGGGAGATGAGAAGGGAAAAGAGATGAGAGAAATGACGCCACAAAGGTACACTTGATGACAAATCAATTCAATCAAATTCCTAACCTCTACAGTGTGCCCTTAGACCTAAAGATCTAAATTACCTACTATCACGAACTACAGAACTGAATGCGAGCACCGCGGAACCACCAGGCCAGATTGAACGGCCGTTTGCCCCAGTCTTAGACAACCGATAGCACGCGGGAACCCTAACCAGCACGTAGGCGCTACACGTTGGTAGTTAGACCTCCAATCCTTAATAAGGGTCAAGTTACTACCAATTTTAGTTAGAGGCTTAAGGTCAAGTGCTTTTTGAAATGTGAAGGGCTTTGTTTACGGGTAATGCGAAGTGATTGATTTTCAGAGTGTGTAAAACAAGCATGCAACGGGGAAATCTCCCCAAATTGAAGTTTTTATTGGTGAATGGTTTTTAGAGTTCAGCCATAAGTAGTATGAATTTTAGGATTTCGCTGAAATACCAATTCAACCAATCTCCAAGTTTTGAGAGAATACAAGTTTTCTTCTAAGCCCAACAAACTCTTCTTCAATACTAGTTGGTTAATGCATGCTAAAATGCAATAGGCTACCCTAAATGGAGATTTCTATGTGTGGATGCACGAATCAGTTTTAGAGTTTATGTGAAAGGGAGCCAAAGCACTTCAATTCAAGTGCTCCCAATCACCAAAAAGATGTCCAGACACAAGGCTTCAACCAAAAGATAAAGAAAATCAAATTGTTGGTGTTGAAGTATTCGGGATCGAATCTTAGGCAAGTTGAAAAGTCATGGTGGGGTTGGAATTAACTCAATTCCAAGTCTCCCCACCAAAAAGGTGATCCCAAATTGAAGATAAGTGAGGCAAAAGAGGGGTGCAATCAATCTTTTTCTGTTTGCCTCAAAGAATACTTCACACGACAAAAAATTCAAGAATCAAGATTCTTGGATTTTCGCTATGCGAAGTAAGGCAGGAAATCCGGGGAGGTGGGAGTAAAGGAAATCAATCAAACAAGTGAATTTTAATCCACTTGCCCCAAGAGAGCCCAAGAAGTTTTTCTAGTTTTTAATTTTTTTTATTAGGGTGACAAGTTAACCTAGCTTGCTAAGAAAGAAAGACCTACTTGTGCAACAATGTGTGCGG
Organism: Thalassia testudinum; assembly: GCA_037157565.1. Classification (NCBI taxonomy): domain Eukaryota; kingdom Viridiplantae; phylum Streptophyta; class Magnoliopsida; order Alismatales; family Hydrocharitaceae; genus Thalassia; species Thalassia testudinum. Next base: position 7,219,846 of record JAZHRO010000080.1, read on the forward strand.
AGCTCCAGTGTGGTGTCGGTGTCTTCACGCTCTCGTTCCCGCCTTGGATCTGCCCACGTTTCTGACTTCGTCTGCCTATCTTCTCCTTGCAACAGGTTTACCTGCACACCAAAAACAAAAACACCCATGAAGAGAGAAGAGAAAAATGAAAGGACTGGAGTAAAAACTTACTTGAAGGCGCACTTCCCCGGCAACGGTGCCAGAAAAGGTGTGGTGTCGGACCCGAATAGGTTGTTAATATGGTGATTTTATCGTTGAAGTGTGTATAGTGGTTAACCTAAATCGGACCTAACCATCTCTTTACAAAATTTTTTTATCCTGGCCAACTTGATTTTATCTTGGTCACTTTTAAACCCAGGGTCGAACTCAGGGAAGTGGGGTTACAAGTCAAGTTTCTATGCCTTCCTACAACAGGTCTCTTCCGTTTGTTTATTGTGTTTTTGGTGTTTTTTCTATTTAGATTTTTTTCTGGTAATCTTTGTCCTTGAGGCACACCTTCAAAATTAAGTTCTTGGCTTTGAGCCAAAATAGGGTTCCAAAACGGGTCTTGCTATTCGCAAGACGGATTACCTGCAAGTGAAGGATTATCTTTTCTCTTTTATATATATTTTTTTATCTTTTTATGGGCATGCAAGAGAAATAGAAGTAAAGTAACTATAGTATCTATATATATATATGTATACTATATATGTATAAAGGGGTGGGGGTGGAGGCGGAGATGGAGTGTAGCACGGTGTCGAGTCGGTCGTCGTCTAGAAAGACGTAACCAACAGGACGAAGTGCCTCTTGTAAGGTGTAGGATGGATGGTGGAAGATGAATGCGAACACGCTTTTTGTACGCGTGTATCGGGGAACATAGCAACTGGTGCAGATATTCCCGCGATACCACGTATGGTAAATAATGTGAAACTATATATATGTATATATGTAAATATATGTATATGTATATATATATATATATGGTTATAGATATATAGGTATATATATATGTAGTTATACATGTACATATGTATATGTATATATATATAGGTATGTAAATATATATGTAAGTATATGTATAGATAGATATATGTATAGATCTATATATATATATATATGTATATATTTATATGTATATGTATGTATATGATACTATATAGATGTATATATGTATATGTGTATGTATATAGTGTATATAGATATATGTAGATAAGTATATATATATATATATATGTATGTATGTATATATAGTTATAGATATATATATATGTATATATATGCATGTATATTTGTATATATATGTATATATATATATATGTATGTATATGGACTAATACATATTTATATAAGTACTAATATATGTATAGATATATGTATAAATATATATATATACTTATATCTATATATATAGTAGTATTTATATAACTAAGTATTAATATACATATATATATATACATATATGTATATAAGTATATGTATATATGTAAATATATATGTGTATATATATATAAGTATATAGATATATGTATATATATATATATATATATATATGTATGTATGTATGTATGTATGTATACTAATACATAAGTATATAGGTACTACTATATGTATAAATATAAGTATATATATATATATGTATGTATGTATGTATATATATATATATGTATATAAACATATGTATATATATATCAATATATATATATGTATATAATAGTGTATAGGTGTGTGTGTGTGTATGGAAGTGTGAGTGTATGTGTGTGTGAGCGTTGGTAAGGAGAGAGTGAGAGAGTGTTGTGAGAGAGAGTGAGAGAGAGAGAGAGCGGCAGAGAGAGAGCTGCCGCATGCTTCCTGCTGAGTCAAGAGGTGCTTTTTAAGTCGTCTGCACCAGCGGGGCGCCGTCTGGTGTTTTAAGCTCGCGCGCATGTGCATATACGTGTAAGGACGTGCACGCAGGAGGGCGATGGGCAAGGAGAGTAAACCGCAGCGCACAGCGCTGCGTGAAGAGGCTAGAATGGGCACTCACAGGTACACGCGGGCGAAGGGAGTGGGCGACGCGGGCGGGTGCGGGCGACGCAGACGCGCGGGCAGGCGCTGGCAGAACGTGGGGCGAGATGTGCGCACGGGCGAACGACGGTAGCGACGCGTCGGGTGACCGGTAAAGTGAGAAACTCACCGGTCACCCCACTGTAGCCACAATGTTCCACAGAAACGCGTGACCAATGGCTACAGTGGTCGGGCGAGTCGCACAACCGGGAGCTGTAGGTGCTGTGAGTGCGGCCGGCTCGCGGCCGACATGCGCGGGCTGGCGCGCGAGGAAGAAGGTCTGCATCGGCCGGTTGCGGGCGCGGAGAAGTTCGGGACAAAGTGCGTGGAGAGGGAGTTGGTGTGCATGGTGGAGGGCGAGGGTGACCTGCTGCTTGCGTGGTGGCTTGTGGGAGTTGGCAGGAGCGTGCGGAGAGGCTTGGCCGGCCGCTGCAGTGGCGTGTGGTGGCCGGTTGCAAGCGGAAGAGAGAGCACGACAGGGCGAAGAAGCGGGAGGCGATGGAGCTTGTAGGCTCTCGAGGAAAGGCGAGGGCGGCCTGCAGGCTTGCGTGGAAAGGAGTGGGGCGGTTGCTGCTGCGTGCGGAGCTTTGAGCTTCAAAGCTTGAAGCTACCGCTCTAATGGCTGGAATGGCTGGAAATGAAGAAATCAGGGAAGAACCACCACGCCCACCGACTCTATGGTGAGCTGGACGGTGGTGGACTCACGGTGGTGGTTGTGCACCACCTTGAGGTGCTCCTGTCCGTCGGGTGTCTCCTCTGAGGAGGAGGGCCGGCGTGTGGAAGGAGAAGTGCTGGGTTCTTTTGGCGTTGGACCAGGATGGCTTTTGCAAAGGAGGAGCCGTGGCTTTTTTATAGAGGAAGAAGCTATGCACGGCCATGCCCTGGCTGTGCATGGCTCATGCATGGCCTTGGCAGGGAGAGGCAGTTGCAGGGAAGGGCTGGAGCAGGGAATGGCGCGAGGAGAAAGGTGTTGTCCCATGCAGCCGCGGGAAGAGATTCAAAATCAAATAAAAATAAAAAGATGGTGAATTTTGTGAAGTAGCACTTGAGGAAAGATGTTAATTGCAAGGCTACTTATTTACTCTCCTCCCCTCTCAATTAAATGCATGCATGCATATATTTTTACAAATGCGACTATGGAACCCTAATATGCACTGGTAATGCTAGGAAATAGAACAAGACGGCACAATTGCAGGCGTATTTTTGCGGTGCAATCACCTGCCTCTCATCCCCATTCGTGGAGCATCTCACGGCAGTCCTCTCACCTCCCTTTGGGAAGAAGATCATCGCCGTGACGACGTCCTGCCCCATCCTTCTTCCTCTGCTGCCGTTCTCCCTCGTCCCGCTCCTCACTACCGCGCCGTCAAAGCAAGCCATCCTCCAAGCGACTGTCGAGGGGCACTCTTCTCATCTCCATCTATCTTTACTGCTTTCTAGTATAGTTTTCCTCTTTCATAGCTGTAGAAAACATTTGTTCATCAATATATTGATATTTTCTCTCTCCCTCTCCCTCGACATTATTTTTGCAAGTAGATTAGTTAGATAATGTTTTCATCGATTTGATCTCTTGCTTGATAGAAACACAAAAAAATCATAAAAGATAAAAATGATAAAAAGAAATAAAAGTGAAGCGCGGATTTTTCAAACCAAACGTTCGCCTCTCCATGTTCGATCCGGGACTCATCTCAAGTTTTGATTATAAATTTTATCTGATTGACCGATTTTCTTGCGAATTGAATTACGACGATGGGTTTTCCAAACTCGAACCTTTTCGAGACAAATCTCTGCCTCATTAGTGGGAGGGTTAGGTATTTGCAAACTGGAAAATTCTACTCCTAAGCTCTGCTCAAAAGTGGGAGTTATCAGGCCAATACTCCCAGGATAGAAATATGATTGATCCCATGAATTATCGTTGTACCCATCAAAGGATGGATATGCTTGGGGCATGGGATCCTAATTAAAAGATAGGAAGTATTGACTCTGATAATCTAAATGATAGGAGTAAGGGTGATCCATTTCTTTAAGAAAAACATATTTAACTCTCTTAGGACTTAAGAAGAAATCAAATAAAAGAAAAAACTTCCTAGAGAGTTCTACCACTGTCAAAACAAATGCAAATACAGTGGGATTTATTTTTAGTAGATTCTAGGTCTTAGAATTAAGTGTTCAGTTGGTGGCTAAACAAGTTTTGCAAGAGTTACGCATCCTAGGCTGACCTTCATTGGTGCCTACAACCTACTCGCAAGGGATGGAAGTCTCAAATCGAGCTTACGCACGAGGACCTGAAGTAACTTGGTGGATAGGCTTGTTGATTTTTGACTAACTTCCCTTGTGGTGCAATGAGGAGAGGTAGAAATTTATCTAGTGACCTTATGTGTGATGTGCACAGTGTTTCAGGTGTCCAACACACGTATGCGTTTTGAATTTTGAAATCTCGCAAACAAGTCCTTTCGCAGGCAATTAAAGTCACTGATTTTAAGTTCCAACCTCTTAGCAGTCCCAATTTCTTAAAGTGACCACTGAATTAATTAAATTCAAAGACTTTAGTGGTCTTAGATTTAAGTCCAATGCGGATGCATGACAGGTAATTGATGCTTAAGAAAAGACTTAACTTACTCTAACTCTCTTCAATGCAAGGATGTATGCGATGCACTTAAGATAAACTAGATGCTACTCATTCAATCCGAGATGGTTGCCCTATAGATATGCAGCTTCTAGCAGGAAGTTCGATTTTTTTTTTTTATGATAAAAAGCGAACAAACCTAATCTAATATAGCTAACTAACTAACTAACATGTAATTCAAACAATTCAAATAAACCTATAATCTAAATAAAATGGGAACACGCTCCTAAAAAGATGCTCCTACTTACAAGAGAGATAAGCAATAAAAAAAAGCACTGGGAACACGTTCCCAAAAATGCCCAACACGGGTCCACAAGACAGAAATTAAATGTTTAATGCCTATCTAGCCTAATCTAAATCTAAAAGAAGCAAACAAGTCTTCAGTCGCCAATCCTCCTTCCACATGTGTAGGATCAAGGCCTACGTGCTCTTGTTACTGCCCTCTAGGTGGCGTCAAGGTCCAAAAATATCGTCTCCGTCGTACGCTCCCATTGAGTTCGTTCATTTTTCCACGCAAATAAAAATAAGGTTAGCAATTCAAAAAATCTTAAGAAATAGCATAAAAATAATATAAATTTCCCCAAAAAATTAATAGGCGTATTTTCTCTTTGGCAACGGTGCCATTTGACGGAGTCGATCTTTGCTTTCGATGAAATTTTAAACATAAAATGATGTGTCATTGTAAAGCTTTTGTGGTGGAAAATCGACTATCAAAATATTTAATTATTCAAAATCTAACCACAAAAATAGTTAGGTCGTTTCCACATGGAGGAATAAGCCTATTGAATTTTGTAATGGTACCTAGTCCAATTGGGAATCACAATAAATAAAGATCTGGCTCTATTCACTTCATTTTCTCCATAAATAATCATTCCATGCAATTACCTAAAATAAAGAGGGGTTCTCATGCAAATCTATCTTAATATAATAATTAGATAAATAAGTAAACAGTAAGTTGCAATGGCATTAATCATAAGTTTTATTGGGATGAAAAATAAGGGATTTTCTACGGAGGTCGCGGGTGCATGGTTGAGAGTATCGCCGATGGCTTGTTTGTCGATGGTGGTGCATCGGTGAGGGTGCTTCGCGATGGCGTAGGCGGTGCGACCAGAGGAGGCCAGCAATGGTCGGATGGAGGACCCAACAACATCGAGGTGGCTGCTCGTTGCTGTGGCTGCTAGCGTGGGTCGCGTCGGGTCGAGCGTCGCCCAGGTGGCCGGTGAGAGAGGTTGCAAGCATTTGGTGAAGCTAACGTGAGTCGAGGAGGTTGGCGGCGTGTGGATGGCGCTGCTCGTTATTGGGTTCCTTTAGGATTGCAGGTGGTGAAGAAGGAAGAGAAGAGGAAGATGAAGATGAACCATGGATGGTGGTGGGTTGTGGATTTGGGTGGTGATAAAGATGGGATTGCTGTGGTAGTGGACGTGGTGATGGGTTGGTGATGGGCCGTGTGCTACCACTGCATGGCCGGTTGCGGTAGCAGAGGCGGAGACTCATCGTGCACGCTTCAATCACAGTGTATGCGGGTTCCACAGTGCCCGTGGGATGCACGGTGGCAGAGCGAATGACGGAGAAGATCCCCTGCAAGGGGGAGGGATGACGGCTTTTTAAAACCTCTCCGTCTGTTTCTCTTCAGGTGCAACTTCTCTAACCACTTGACGAAGATCGCGAGTGGTTGTAACGGAAAAATAAGTTTTGGCCATTCTTCATCAGACTTCTGATGTTATCTCCAAACATCTTAAAAAATGTAAAATCAAGAGCTTGTGATGGCAATTCTTAGACATTCAAACTGATCTGCAGACGTCTTATAGACGTATAAATGGATGTCTGAACTCTTGTACCTAGCTTGCATTCATCAAATAAATGATGTTATTATATCACATGCTATTAAATGTAAAATTAGTGTATAAGATTATACACAGACTAAGGTGAATTTCCATTTAACTCCTAATCAATTAACAACTAAGAATAACTAATTAAAGAGTACTTAGGCCAAATAATGGTCCAATAAAGTGGACTTATCAGTATCCAGGTGGGTATACGGTTCTAGGCAGGGGACCAAGCCTACTGAGTGTGAGAGGTAGCCGAGGAGTGAAGAGGGCATGAGGAGGGACTCGACCCCTCATGTACTGGGCGAGGGGTCATGGGCAGAAAAATAATTTATGCGCTGTTGGGGCTTCAACTGGTTACGATGTGGGACTAAAAGTCCCCCTATTCTACGCGAGGCTACAACAGAAATTGATCCTCCTATTGCGAACGAAGATAAGGCTGGCTACTTCGATTGTTAACCTGGGCATGCACCTGTAACGAGACTGCGTCACCTGGAGGAAGAACTGCTAAAGAATTTGACCAGAGCATTGCAGCTGAGGTTGGAGAAGATAGATGCTATGGCGGAGGTCCAGCAAGTACCTGAAAGTCACAAAAACAGCCTTGTGGCCATGTCAAATATGCTTAGAAGCTTTGTGTGAATGTGGTGATAGTGATGGTGGTGGAGACGTGCTGTGGAGATGCGTGAGTGATTGTGGCGAAGGTAGAAAAGGTCGAAGGTTGTGAGGGTCTTTGATAAGTCCACTTTTGTGGACCATTATTTGGCCTAAGTACTCTTTAATTGGTCATTCTTAGTTAATATTTGATTAGGAATTAAGGGGGAATTCAACATAGTCAGTGCATCATCTTATGCACCAATTTTATGTTTAATAACATATGACATGTTATGATAATTATTTGGTGGATGTAGGCTAGGTGCAAGACACTTGAAGGCAATAGTCAGGCATCCAAAATCCCATTTTAAGACGTCTGGAATCTAGTCTGGACGTCTGGAACCTACAACGTGGACTCCTTGCCAACCAAACATTTTAAGATGTCTGATAGTTTTATCAGACGTCTGATGCCTAATGGATAGGACTTATCCTTCTGTTCCAACCACTCGCAATCTTCGCGAGTGGTTGCAAAAGTCGGTCGCAGAGATTTCAAAAAGAGTATGCACCAATGAAGAAGAGCATCATCTTCTCCCCCTGACGGGGACTACCTTCTCCATCTCTCCACCGTGAAGGAGGCGCGCACTGTGGAACCAGCGAGCACTGTGGACCGACGCTCTCCTCGCCTATCCTCCGCTCGCCTTGACACAGTGGTGCTCAATGATAGAGAGCACCACCACCACCAGCAATTCTCCCAACGTCCTTCCCCATCACCACAGCCATCACTTCCCTCTTCTCTCCCGAACCCACGCACAAATAGAGAACACCACCACCATCCATCGCTTCCTCCCCCTCACAGTGTGCGGCCTCAACACCTTCCACATCACCAAACCAACCCCCCGCCGACCATCTCCACCCATAGAGCAAACCCACTTCACCACCTTCCGCAACACAGTCCATGCCACCACCATCCTCCCTTCCCCCTCGCAGCAGGCCTCTCCTAAGCTACCTCATCCTCGCTCCTCATCTCTCTAACGCAACTCCACCATGCCCTCTCGAGCAAAAAACTGCGACCACTGCGACCCTACTACAACAGCCACAACGAACCACCGTGCCATCATGCCACTTCTTCTTCAACACGCTTGCAGCTCCACGGGAAGGAACCCAAAGCCACGTCCAACCACCTCCACGCAGCCACATCCAAAGGCCTCCATTCTCCGCTCCATCGACACCATTGAACTCTCCTCACCCTCACGAGGCCACTCACGTCCACGACTGCTGCCGTCGACAACCCATGCGCCAGCAAGCCGCAGTCACCATCGCCGCCCCTCCTCGTCGCTGATGAGAGCTCCAGCTACCGTTCCCATCGCCACGACCTTCGTTGGAACGGCCTCGCCTTCCTCGACCTCCTCGGAGCTTCGTGCCTTTAGCCATGCCCTCTCCATCGTGTGCGAGCCCTCCTTCCATCTCCCCTGTTTTGCAACAGTGCAAGGGGTGATAAAATTTACCACTTATGCCATTGTAGCTTCTCCTATTCATTTATTTATCTATGTAATATATTGCAGTAAATTTGCATGCATATCCATCAATTCTAATTGAATTGCATACAGTCAAATTCATCTCATGAATAAGCAAGCATGTATATTTGTTATAGGGAACAAATTCTGATTTAATTAAATTGGATGATGCTTGTCAGTATTAAGATCGCAATTCAGGTATTTCATTGGTGGTTATTTTTCATGTGAACCCTTACATTACTGATTAATTCTTTATATCAAGAAAATATGTTGAAAACACGTCCACCAGTTAGTATGCATACGCATTGAGATTCCCGAATAAGCAAGACATGATTCACTAGTTTAAATAGGCTAATTCCTTCTTGTGGAGACGGCCTAACTATTTTCGTGGTTAGATTTTGAGAATTAAATGTTTGGAAAAGCGATTTTCTACCATGCAACTGAATACAACAACGCAGCATTTTATGTTACAAATTTTATCGAAAATGAAGATCGCTCTTTCAAATGGTGCCATTGCTGGGGAGGAAACATGCCTATTAATTTTTTCAAAAATTTTATATTATTTTTATGCTATTTTGAAAACTTTTCTGAATTACTGACTGTGGATCTTTTTCTGTGCAAAAACAACAAACGAACGTAGGGGTGCACACGACAGAGGCGATATTTGTGGTGGACTTTCAAACCACTTGGAGGCTAGCAATGGGTGCTTGTGGGCCTTGATCCCACGCATGTAGGCATACGAAGGAGCCTTTTTATGATTTAGTCATTATATCTTAGTTTAGATTTAGTTGAGATAGACCTTAGACATTTAATTTTTGTCTTGTGGACCCTTGTTGGGTATTTTTAGGAATGTGTTCCCAGTGTTTCTTTATTTCTTATCGCTTTATATGCAGGAGTGTATTTTTGGGAGCGTGTTCCCATTTTATTTAGATTATAGGATTATTCAAATTGTGTGAATTACATGTTGGTTAGTTAGTTAGATTAGGGTTGTTTGCTTATTATTATTTAAAAAAATATATATATCGAACTGCCTACTAGAAGCTGCATATCAATAGGGCGATCATCTAGGACTGAATGAGCAGCATCTAGTTTATCTTAATTGCATTGCAGACATCCCTACATTGAAGAAAGCTGGAGTAAGATACGTCTTTACCTTGAGCATCAATTACCTGTCATGCATCTGCATTGAACCTAAATCTAAGACCACTGAAGTGCTTGAATCGAATTAATTCAGTGGTATTACGAACGCACGGCTTCAGACGTCTTTTAAGACGTCTGGGAGGTGGCCCAGACGTCGGACCAGACATCTGGAACCCCTTCCAGACGTCTAGGATTCGATTTCGGCGACACGCGCGGTTGCGTCTGCGCGCCTGCGCACGTAGACCTGCGGTCACTTTTTCCCTCTCTCCCGCGGGCGCAGGCTGCCCTCTGTCTCGTTCTCTCTCTCTCTCCCCACACGGCTTTAAAAAGCCTCGCCCTCTCCCTCACTCTCATCGCCTCCGCCCCTTCCTCTTCTCCTTCCAGCCAGTGCGAGAGTGAGCGAGCGGCGGCGGTGGCAGCTGCGGCGAGTGTGGGAGGAGGTGCTGCGCGAGAAGAGGAGGCGCTCGGCCGTGAGGGCGAGCTTACTAGGGCTGCTAGAGCCAGCCGGCGGGGGAGCAGCAGACGTGGGGTGACGTGGGAGGCCTGCTACAGCTCGAGCAGGAGGCGGACGAGGCGTGGCGCGGCCGTGCGTCGCGGGCGGAGGGCGAGTCGCGCTCTGATTCTGGAAGTTTTTACAGAATCAGACATCTGGGTTTCCAACCAAACGACGGGGAAGACGTCTGGAGGACTGTCCAGACGTCTGAAAGGTAAGTTATTTTCGTACCTTCTTCCTTTCCTTCGACCGTCCGTACTGAGCACGAGGAATGGGTACGCGTAGGTTCTGAGATTCGCATCCAATGCGAATCAGACGTCTGGCAATGGTACCAGACGACTGGAGGGACTTGTAGACGTCCAGGGTGACCATCGGACGTTTGGGAACTAGGCCAGATGACCCCGCAGGCTTCTGGACATCTGAGAGACCATGCAGGACAAGGTACCATCTGATCCCATTTTTTAAGACGTCTGGAAGAAGTTCAAGATGTCTGATTTTGCACTGTTTCATCGTTTTCGACCCGTTTAGGGCCCGTTCGGAGTCCATTTTCCACGTTTCGAGTTGCGTGCTTTTCGGAATTAAATCCTCTACCCATCTACAGTAGTTGTATACTATTTTGAGAAACTCCTTGTGTTTGATCCTTGTGATAGGACCCCATTCCGTTGCAGTCTCGGGGGTTGCGGAGGTACGCGGGATTCCCGACCACGCCCCCAGTACGACTGTTGTAACCGGTAGAGTGGCTTTTAAGTTTATTAGTATAATCTGTTAAATTATGGAACCATAAATAGAACCTAGGACATTGCATGAATCCTGGGAATGAGAAACTAGAATGAATGGTAGATCCTAGGGTGTTGCATGAATCCTAGGGCTGGAAAACTAGATTCTATGATAGATCCTAGGGTATGGCATGAATCCTAGGATGGGAAGAACTAGTGGAATATATGAATACTGCAATCTTGGAAAATGTGGAAAGGAAATAATAGCTACCTGTAAATTGGTTTAATAGCTGCCTGTTATGAATAAATGAGCATGTCTGAGAATATGGGATGTATGAACGTGAAACTGGAAAGGTGAAACCTGAATGTGCTGAGTTAAAACAGCTGGAACCCTATGGGGAATTAGGAGTAGAACTCCTGGAAGGTGAATGGAATAGAATTGGGGAAGTGAGCTGGCCCTTGAGTACGGAGTACCAAGGAGAGCGACTGTCCCCCTGTTTAGTGCAGAGCGGAGCCAGCCGCCCCAGGGACCCGGGGTTAGGTCTGGCCACTTTGTACCGACTTGCTGGCCCTCGTGTACGCAGTATCAAGGAGAGCTACTAGTGTAGGGCGAGTACTAGCTACCCCACGGGCCCCGGGGTTCTACTAGCTCACCTACACCGACTTGTTAGGCCCACTAGGCAAACCAGGGTAGTCAGGCGAGGGTGCGCGGACTGTGGAGGGGCAAGGCCCCTGTTTGGTTACTGTGGAGCGGTTTGACCCCTGTTACTGGGAGGGCTCTGTCCTATGCTGGTTCCGTGCTGTGATTTGGGCGCACCCGTTAATGGAAACGACTGACCGCGTGCTAGTGCGGGTTAGCTACCTGTGCGTTTATCGCGCATGCCGTAGTCACCGTTACGCCTGTCCGTGACCTTGGGGTGGTTGACTGAGAGTAGGATCACCACGGGGGACTCTCCCGGCCAGGAGAGCACCACGTGCTACTTCTACTTTTTGGAAAAGACTGCAATCAACATCGTTCCCACGAGGAACATTCGAGATCAAGTGAAGGATCTGAGAAATAGATAAATTTTGAAACAATAGAAAGACGTAAATAAAGGAAGAAAGAAAATTAAAAAAGCTACTGTACACTTTACTGTTTCTTTAGTTTAGCTGCCACTCTACTCAGCGTTTTGCTGACGTGTTACACTCGTTACCTTTCAGGACCAGGTGTTGAGCAGCCAGGGTCAGCGACTGCAGAGGACGCTGGGCCAAGTAGGGTCCAGTAGAGTTACCATTGTTCTCTTGTACCTCTTTTTGGTTCCACTGTAGTGAGTAGTTCTTGTTACCGCTGTACTTTTCTTTACCTGCAGTTCATACTATGTTATGAATGTTGTTCTACTATTGTGGTGGTATATACTGTAGTGGTTTCTTTCCTTACTGTTGTATTTTTTTACTGTTAGTTATATTCATGTTGAATGCGGTTTATTTTACTGCTCTTTTGGTTACTTCCTTGTTGGACGACCAGGTCTTGGGATTAGTCGAGTCGGTCCGGTTCTCGTGTCTCGTAGGGACTCGGGAATCGAGTCGTTACAAGTGGTCACTTTAAAATTGGGACTACTAAGAGGTTAGACCTTAAAATCTGTGACTTAAAATTGTGTGCAAAAGGATTTTGTTTGCAAGATTTCAAAACTTAAAACACGAACGTATGATTGAACACTTGAGACACTGTGCACCTCACACATAAGGTCACTAGATAAATTTCTACCTCTCCTCTTTTCACCACAAGGGAAGTTAGTCGGAAATCAATAAGCTTATCCTCCAAGTTACTTCAGTTCCTCATGCGTGGGCTCAATTCGAGACTTCCATCTCTTGCGAGTAGGTTGTTGGCACCAACGAAGGTTTGCCTAGGAAGCGTAATTCTTGCAAAACTTGTTTGGCCACCAACTGAACACCTAAGACCTAGAATCTACTAAAAACATATTCCAATGTATTTGCGTTTGTTTTGATAGTGGTAGAACTCTCTAGGAAGTTTCTGATTTCTTCTTAATCCTAAGAGAGTTTAACATGTTTAATTGAAAGAAATGGACTACCCTTACTCCTATCATTTTAACCAGGATCCCATGCCCAAAGCGTATCCATCTTTTGATGGGTACATTGACAATTCATGGGATCATTCATATTCCTATCCTGGGAGTATTGGCCCGATAGCTCCCACTTTTGAGTAGAGCCTAGGAGTAGGATTTTCCAACCCTGAAATCCCTACTACTATGCAAACACCCAACCCTCCCACCCTTCATGGTTTTACGTATCAAGGTTGGACCGATACCCCTAGGCATCCAGAGCCTGAGATTGACTATCCTCCCCAATTTGATAGTAGTAGCCGCTTCTCTTTTATGATAGAAATGCAAAAACAACAAAAAGAAATGATGGAGTCCATGGGAGAGATGTTGAGGAATAGTCAACAATTGAACAAAGAAATTAGACAGCTTAGCTACTCTCTTTCCAGTAATTCTGATCCCTACCCATACGACCGTGATCATGAAAGTAATTTTGAGGAAACCAATGACAATAGGGATCCCGTTTTATGTTGCTATCACTTAGACTCTCCCAATGAGACATGGCTACTAGAGGAGAACGATCTTAGTAATTATCCACCTGAGCTATATTGGAGTCAAAAGAAAGGGAAGATGGTACCTTTTGAGGACCTTGACCCCAATGATAGTATTTTCCTTACCCCTGATAACCCGGGTCAAGGTCGTATTATTCATATCACTTCCCCTATTAATTTTCTGGTGGAATCCCATTCTACCCTTAGTGAGCCTAATCTTGACCCTCCACTTAGGGAATCAACACCTACCATTCAGCATCCTAAGGATTTAAATGCACCCAATGAAGGTGACCCTAAGGAAATGGAGGATGAATTAGATCAATTTTGGTCTCAGGGATATAAAGAGTCCATTTCAGAGGATGAGGATGACCTAATGGAGGAACCCAGACTGAAAATCTGGAGTGAATTATAGAGGACTTACCCTCGGAGGATATAAATAATCTGGTGAAATCCAGATTCCTCCCTTCTTTTGAGAGTCATTCTCCACCAAACTAGGAGTTGATATTAGAGGAGGACAAACACAATAGTGAGAAGCCTAGGGGAGACTCTCAGGGACAAAACATGTCAATTGAGGATTTATGCCCCGAGAAGAATAAAGAATTAAGTGATATAGGCTTACTCAAAAACATTAAGACAGATCCTTCGTCAGAAATAATTGATGATACTAAAGCAACTCCTTTCTTTACTAATGAATCACATATACACCCCGACAAAAATTTGAGTGAACCAAAAGAATTCGAGGATGAGATTAATGATAATGATTCAGTTGCTTCAACCCTGCCATCAAAGAAATTTAATTTGGAGTCCACCATTGATTCACATATACTGTAAGGTGAAAATATGACTCCGATCATTAATGATAGGCAGGGTGACTTGAATTTTTCTGCAATAATTATTAGGGAGAATACACAATCTGAATCATTGTTGGAATTAGACTAGACACCGACTACGCCCTCCTTGGACTTAACCATTACCGCCCAACACCCCAAACTACCCTTCCACTCCCTAACCGATCCTTCGCTCAGGTCTCTACTGACTTACATTCTTTCTAGGGAGAATATTAGGCCAATACATCCTCGAGTAGAATGGTGAGTTTGGATTGATGCTTGTATGTTTAGTCTCGCCATTCAAGGGTTTGAAATAATTATGTTTATATCTTTTAAAACCCTTCCTGCGTTGGAGGATCCTTGTTATCCTCCACTTATTCCATTTCGGGAGGTCCCTTTTCATATTCCTTTTGTTATTCCTAGACCTTCCTAGGTAGCCTACGAGGTTATTTACTTTCATTTCTTCTGGCGAGCATTTGGGATAACGTTGCATCATTAGCTCGCCAACATCTGCTGCTACCTATTTTATAGGCCCACGCTGTTACGCATATTTTTAGGGCCTAGCTTTTTTTGTCTGGAACCATACTTACAGGTTCCCTATAAGTCTGGTTGTTGACAGAAAATACAGTGCTTGTTGGGAGGCAACCCAGCGTTCTGAATAACACCATCATCAGGTGATTTCCTTCCTTTCTCCCCCTGTTTTAATTTTATAATGAAGACATTGTAGGATTTAGGCATGGGGGGTGCATTTTGCATTTTAGGAAGAATTCATGCATTTAGGTTAGAATATAAAAAAAAAATTCTTTTCTTAAGCTGAATTGGTTAGTCCCTAGCAAAACATCTTTGTCATGGAGGTGTCATTAAAGATTTTTCTTCTTAAATTGTTTCTTAAGTTTAGAATCCAGTACATTTACTTTACTTATACGTAGACTGTGTAATGAATCTTTGAAGAAAACCAATAAGCATTTTTAGTCTAGTGAACCCTTGGATAGTTAAAAGGGAGTCAGGCATACTATCTTCTATTAGATCCACCTCATATTTGTGAGAAGAAAGTAGAGAGATTGCTGGTGCGCTAAGTCTAGTGCAAGGACTCTTAAGTTCTAGACAATTAGATGATGATACCTCAGAGTTAGGCATAGTTTTCTCTCTCTGTTCCTGTGTGCGTACATTGTGTGAATTCCTAATAGTTACCAAATAAGGCAGATACATAGAGATTGAGTCTTAATAAAGCTATGACTATGGTGGATGGTTACGACTGTCCTTCATAGAGTCCTCGGCTGAAGGAGGGTAATAGTGTCAAAGCTCAGAAATATGCTTGTCCTATCCATTTCTTCCCAGTGCCGAGAGTAGGCACTTTCACCAAATAAGCCACACAATATCCTCTTGACCATCATCATCCCTAATAATACCTCATAAATAAAAGTCTGCGTCGTGTTATGTTGATTTATAAAGAAAGAAAAAGAAGAAAAAAGAAACAATTATATTTAAAAAATAATAATAATAATAAAAGAAAAGAGAGAGAAAAGAAAAAGAAAAGAATCCAAGTTTATAATTTTATCTTCGTGATGTTGTTTTTGAGGCAACAAAAACACCCATCGCGATCCACCAAATATGACTCATACTTACCTTTTAGTATTTCTGATCGCCCAAATACTGGCTGAGGACTCTAACTTAGTTGTAGAGTTATTAGGACTTTAGTTGAAGTGTGAATGCCATGTGAGGCCACCAAACAGTGAGTACATTTACTAAATCTGGTGAGATTTGTGATCTCAGAAAGAAAAGAAGGAAAAGAGTGAGCACAAAGGAATATCAAGAGAGCACAGTTATTTAGCCTCTCTCCAAGTTGACTTGTTTAATACTCTAGAGATCTAGAGTCTGTAGTACTAGATTACATGTAGCACCAGATGAGTGTGTACCACCAAATAGAAATCCATTCAACTCAACATCTCCTACCTAAGTCAAAAAGCTGGGGTCAAATTATAGATTATCTTATGCTTTATCCTCGAGGGAAGTAGTTGCCTATCTCGATAGAAATATTTACCAAGGGATAAGTTTGAACTGCAAATGTAAGTTGGTTATTTTCACTTGGATCCATTACCTAGGTTACTATTACTTCACATCTGTCTAGATATCTAAATTTTTGGAATAAAGAAAGAAGAAATCTTCTGATTACTTCTATTATTTTTTATTTTTTCTCAAGACTAGCAAAACTTAGACATGGGGGGATTTGATAAGTCCACTTGTGGATCATTATTTATCCTAAGTACTCTTTAATTAATCATTCTTAGTTAATATTTGATTAGGAATTAAAGGGAATTCAACATAGTCTGTGTATCATCTTATGCACCAAATTTATGCTTAATAACATATGATATGTTATGATAATTATTTGGTGGATGCAGGCTAGGTGCAAGACACTTGAAGGCAGTAGTCAGGCGTCCAAAATCCCATTTTAAGACATTTGGAACCTGTAGCATGGACTCCTTGCCAACCAAACATTTTAAGACGTCTGATAGTTTTATCAGACATCTGATGCCTAACAGATAGGACTTATCCTTCTATTCCAACCACTCGCAATCTCTGCGAGTGGTTGTAGAAGTCGGCCGTAGAGATTTTAAAAAGAGTATGCGCCAATGAAGAGGGGCATCATCTTCTCCCCCTGACAGGGACTTCCTTCTCCATCTCTCCACCGTGAATGAGGCGCACACCGTGAAACCAGTGAACACTGTGGACCGACACTCTCCTCTCCTATCCTCTGCTCGCCTTGATGCGGTGGTGCTCAGTGACAGAGAGCACCACCACCACCAGTCGTTCTCCCAACATCCTTCCCCATCACCACAGCCATCACTTCTTTCTTCTCTCCCAAACCCACGCACAAACAGAGAACACCACCACCATCCATTGCTTGCTCCCCCTCACAGCGTGCGGCCTCAACACCTTCCACATCACCAAACCAACCCCCCCTCACCAGCCATCTCCACCCACAGAGCAAACCCACTTCACCACCTTCCCCAACACAACCCACGCCACCACCATCCTCCCTTCCCCCTCGCAGTAGGCATCTCCCAAGCCACCGCGTCCTCACTCCTCATCTCTCTGATGCAGCACCACCGAGACCACTGCGACCCTACTGCGACAGCCATAGTGAACCACTGTGCCACCACGCCACTTCTTCTTCAACACACTTGCAACTCCACAAGAAGGAACCCAAAGCTGCATCCAACCACCTCCACGCAGCCACATCCAAAGGTCTCCAATCTCTGCTACATCAACACTGTTGAACTCTCCTCACCCTCATGAGGCCACTCACGTCCACGACTGCCGCCATCGACAACCCACGTGCCGGCAGGCCACAGCCATCGCCGTCGCCCATCCACGTTGCCGGTGAGAGCTCCGACTACCGTTCCTGTCGCTGTGACCTTCGTTGGAACGACCTTGCCTTCCTCGACCTCCTCGAAGCTTTGAGCCTTCAGCCGTGCCCTCTCCATCGTGTGCGAGCCCTCCTTCCATCTCCCCTGTTTTGCAACAGTGCAAGGGGTATTAAAATTTACCACTTATGTTATTGCAGCTTCTCCTATTCATTTATTTATCTATTTAATATATTGCAGTAAATTTGCATGCATGTCCCTCAATTCTAATTGAATTGCATACAGTCAAATTCATCTCATGAATAAGCAAGCATGTATATTTGTTATAGGGAACAAATTTTGATTTAATTAAATTGGATGATGCTTGTCAGTATTAAGATCGCAATTCAGGTATTTCATTGGTGGTTATTTTTCATGTGCACCCTTACATTATTGATTAATTCTTTAAATCAAGAAATTATGTTGAAAGCACGTCCACCAGTTAGTATGCATACGCATTGAGATTCCCAAATAAGCAAGACATGATTCACTAGTTTAAATAGGCTAATTCCTCCCTATGGAGATGGCCTAACTATTTTCGTGGTTAGATTTTAAGAATTAAATGTTTTGAAAAGTGATTTTCTACCACGCAACTGAATACAATGATGCAACATTTTATGTTACAAATTTTATCGAAAATGAAAATCTCTCTTTCAGTGTTCGGTGGAGCGATTGGCACTGCAATACCCTCAATTTCTTGAAGGGTTTTGCTCGAATGGACATGGCGAAGGTGTGCAAAGTGATAGCAGGTGGGTTGGTGAAGTGTGGCGTACTGTCGAGAGTGCCGAAGGTACGTCGACAATTTGGAAGATGATGGTGGAGCGGGCGACTGTGTGATCGAAACCGAAGTATGGTGGTGTTGAGGTGATTGGTTGATGAAGAGGAGTCAAGAAGAGGTGTTATCAAATGAGGAGGATACAGAGGAGGCGTCAGCCGTAATGAGCCAGCGCCGAAGGGAGACGGTGATGGTGAGGGGACCAGAGAGTGCCGCACCGATATTGCGCAATGCGGATTGAAGAGGGGAGTCTGAACCTACTGCCTATTGTATGTGGTGGCCAGCGAGGGAGTCGGAGGTAGAGGGCCACGAAGCGAAGCTTGGAGCAGGCTGGAGAGGGAGAGGAAGAAGGTTTATGGCCTAGAAACTTGCTAAGGAGGTGAGGTTTGCAATCATGGTCTTTTTATAGGGCATTAGATGAGCTTCCAAGCTTGGAAACAAGCTTGAAAGCTCCGAAATCAGGGATTAGGACTCTTGATTTTAAGGAGTTCACATGGGCATCTCAGTTCAAATCTGAGCTCGAGATTGCGTTTAGATGAAAGAGGAAGGTCTCAAGATCCTTCCTTCCAATTTTGGAAAGGATTGGCTGTGAAATCAGAGAGATCTTCCTCGTGCTTGATGGGTTCACACGGTAATAGTGGCAGGGTCCTCTTGGTTAAGATTATGATAAATGTAGGGGACTAAATGCAATAGATTTCGAAAGTTGAGGGGTTATTTGAGAGAAAAAGAGTCAGACTGGACCAAAATGCAAACTAGGTCAAGATGATCTCTGATTGGGCCTAAATTTTGGTACAAACCTAATTTGGACCCAAGGAATCTAGTGGTGAAGTTTAATTTTGGTTTTGACCAAGATTGACTAGGTAATTTACATAGAAACCCAAATTAGGGTAACTTCCTGTCTGAGGCTATTTTAGGTCAAAATGGGTTCCAATGGTCAAATCAAGGATACAAAACCTTATGGAATATTTTTATATGATTTTTATAAGGTTTAGGTGAATTTTTTCCTAGCCATAACCTTTTTTATTTAAGGATCTAAAATTAGGGTTTTGGGTTGGTGTTTATTCTTGAAATGCGTGAAAACCCATTTTTGTCTACATGAACCCACTTATTTGACTTTAATGCTCATTTGACCTTTAATTTACCCCTAGACAACCCCTTGGTTACTCTGTGTTCATGATTTTTGCTGTTAAAATTATAGAATTAGCCCTAGTTTCTTGTTCTCTTCTCAAAACACAATGTGGTGGAGATATAATCCTCAAATGAATATGTAGGAGCTTTTATCTTTTATTCTAGACTAAAATGGGTTAGTTAGGGTATATGATGGTGTTCCCATCAGCTGACTTAAGAGCATCCCATGTTTCTATTAGCCTTCCAATGGTTCGGTACCAATGTACGGCCTTATCCCTGAGAGAATGAGGGAAAAGCCTCATGATCATTTGCTCTTCATTCACATTCCTGGCTTTGGTGGTCAGAACCTAAGTGGTCAGATCCTCCAAGTGCTGGAATGGGTCCTCCGAGCCAAGCCTATGGAAATGTTTAATCAAACTTAAGATCTGGGGCATGATTTCTATGTCTCTAGTGGGAATCATGACACTGGGACATTCCCCGTAATTTGAAGGATCATAAAAATCCTTCAAGGGCTGAGCAAACTAACAATTCATTCATTGGAACCATTACTACATCTGCTGCAATTCTTCCAACTACCTCTGAATTAGCTCCTACTGGTTTAGGGGCGGGGGAGGTGGTTATTGATTAGCCATGGGATTTGTTTGGCTATAACTCAACCTTCGCCTCCGAGAATGGTGTAAAGGTCCTTCCAAGTGAGGGTTCAATGACCTCCTTCCAAGCATGCACTAGAAGGAAGTCAGAAGGACAGGGGAAAAAAATGGAACCTTGCAGCACAAAAATGCAAGCTTGTCCTTAAATTGGGTAGCCTAAGGATCTATGCCTCAGAAATAAACTCCAACCACACCATGAATTTGGTGTTGTCCTTGCTCCCGAAGATGGTAAAGTTGGGTTGGTGAAGTAGGGGGAGCGTGTCTCGAAGGCCACTAATTATGGCAAACCCCTACTTAAGTCATTTGACAATCGGACCCCCCAACTTAGCACCTTTTGAAGCAAGCAGACATCACTAATTCGAAGTGCGTTGAAGAGCGTACTGTGAAATGGACTTTGTGAATCCTAGGGCCAACGTCTACTCAATTTTAGTTAGGCTTGGTATAGTAGTACTTTCGGAATGTGATGGGCCCTGTTAATGGGTTGTGTCCTTAATAATTCGTTTGAAAATGTGTGAATGTGCACAACCAAGAGTTTTCAAGCAAGATTATTGAGGATGAAGTGAGTTTCAAGATTAGAATCTTGCTTAGTAGCTTTTAGGATTCAAATATTAAGTGTATTCAACCAAGTTTTTGAGAGGTAAACCAAATTTGAAAGCACAGGTTCATGTATTTTCCTTTATGAATCAAGAAATATGGAGTACCTAGCTTGACCTAACTATTTGATTACTATGGGGCAGCTACAGGATGAATTAGTTTTAAATTAGGTGGTGTGGCCCAAATAATTCAACCAATTGGCCCAGATGCACCACCAATTAAAGCACACAAAAGATGATTAATCTAATCTGATTTCTACTCTTTTATGTGTGTTGATGCATGTATCGATTCCAAAGGTTGGAATCCTAGTTGAGTAGATATAATCAAAAAAGGTTATGTGCCCCAAATGTGGGTCTGTGTAGTGTGTATGTTGATTTTATCCCACAATAACAAAGTATATTTTTTTTATGTTTTTTTTTTTATGAGGGTGAGATGAGTGGAGGTGGCAAACAAGACACAATTTCTATCCTAGGGTTCTTGAAAACACCTAAGTAGATTAGGTCTTGATTATTAGGGTTGCGAAATGAGCTAGTTGGTGGGGAAGTAAGGGCAATAATTACAAGATGCTTCACCCGCACTTTACTCCAGTCTACCACACTTGGATCTCCTTGCTAGGATACCTGCATGACAATAAATCAGAGGCAAGAGGGGTTAATCAATAAGTAATTGTAAAGAAACATAGAAAAAGAAAGCAAATTCCGATGCCTTCCCAGCAACGACGCCAAAATGATGAGCGGGTTTTCGCGAGGGAAAAGTTAGGGTTTCGAGAAACCCATTGTTGCAATCGCAAAACTCATTATCAAATAAAATTTTACCAAAACTCCAAGGGAGTCCCGGGTCGAACACAGGGAGGCGATGTCTATTTCTTTGAAATCCGTGTTTCTCTTTGTCTCTTTTTGGTGTTTTTGGGGTTTTGTGATTTTTTTTAGTATTTTCATAATGAAGAAATAGCCAAGATAAATATTCGGGCAAGAATAAATAACAAGATAGAGTCGAGAAATGAAGCAAATCTAATATATCGAAATGTTGTCTATTACACCAATCAAAAATATGCTAAACAAAATAATAAGAGAATGAAGATGAGAAGGAATCTCCCAAAGCAGATGTCTGGCAAGATGACAACGCTTGGTGGTGGCTTGGATGGAGGAGATGAGCTACTAGACGTCGGAGATGAGGTGCAGGAGGAACCCGGGTAGAGGGCTGCTTGACCAAGCTGAAGGAATGGTGATGAGGAGGTGGAGGCAATCGTCTACCTGAATGGAGGTGAGGGGACGACTTTGCGGTCTCCTATGAAGGAGGTGAGGGTATGGTAGAATGCTTGGTGGAGTAAGGGAGTGCTACACTAATAGGAGGCTGTGGAGCTTGGGAAAGAGCCCTTGGGATCTTGGGAGGCTTCTTGAAGCTCTAGAGTAGGTGAGAGTAGCATAGGTAGAGATGGGAAAAAATGGGAGGTGTAGGGGGGTTTATATACGTGGTGGAGAAGAAGCTTTCCGTGCATATACAATCAGTGACATCCGCAATCATCTCTAGAGATCCACCCAAGCTGTCCCTGAAGATCCATGTGGCACTACTAGCACATTATGTGCTGCCTTGTCGTACACGTGCATGGCTGTGCTGTGTGCTATGTTGGCCCATGCTTCACACGTCAATGTCGCGTGCATGTGCTGGCATGGTGTATGCACTAACCGTGCGTGTGTCACCTCAATTGAGCGATTAGGGAGGGAGCTTGGTGGGTTTCGAACCCGTGCCCCTCCTTTAGGAGTTGACGCCACAACCGATGCACCATGCTATTGGTTGGTCAAGAAGAGCAGCTACGAGCGCACGGTGGAGGAGGATTCTCAGTCGTTGGATTTTCATCCAACGGCTGAGATCACGTGTTGGAAGGCCTTTGGAGGGATGCCGGGTGATGTTGGGTGC
Source organism: Thalassia testudinum (assembly GCA_037157565.1). Lineage (NCBI taxonomy): Eukaryota > Viridiplantae > Streptophyta > Magnoliopsida > Alismatales > Hydrocharitaceae > Thalassia > Thalassia testudinum. The sequence goes on from JAZHRO010000080.1 coordinate 7,242,656, forward strand.
TATGGATGGTGCCACATGGCACCATCTGGATCATCCACCTTTCTTTGCTTGCAGAAGATGCTACAGTGCTCGAATTGAGATGATGTCCGCGTTGCCAGACTATGATCGTCGCTCAGAATTCATCTGTATGGTCAAATTTGTATTTGAAGCTTCGAAATGTCACACCCTATCTTCTGGCCACAAATAATGAAGGAATTATTGTACAATTTATACACATTACACTAAATGCAGTATGATGAATGTTATGCAATATTTATACTATGGAATGCAATGCTCGGCTTAGGAACTATCATAAGTAAGCATTTAATCATGAATACATACGTGTTCATCATGTATACATATATACAAATCATTAATCCAAATATAAATTTAACACTTTTCTAAGTCAAAAGTACAAATTAAGGGAAAAATCATGTTCTAATATCTTCAATTAAGCTCCAATAAAAATCTCATAGCATTTGGACATTATTTAGACCTTGGAATCATGATTTTACATTTAGATGCTTAGTATATAACATTTTCTTAAGCATATAAGTCAAAAGGGCATTTGTGAAAATCGCCAGGGACTCATTTGAGAGGCTTAAGGGCTGATCTATTATCATTTCTACCACTTATGGGTTTGTTCTACAATTTTTATACCTTTTCACTATAAGGGTATCCTCATAATAAACCTAATGCACCTAATACTATGCATCTCCTCTTCAGCGACCAAGAACCCAACACACAACCACCGTTCATTCTTGCATCTCTAAACTGGAAGTGGATCTTAATCCATCCTTTATGTGCCCTCGAGCGAAGCACCGTTGTTCCCTCTAGAACTGATCTAATGGTGGGCTTTTGTCCTAAAGCTTCCCACGCTTCATTACATACCTCATCCACCATTCAACCTAACCTCACCTAATCTCACTCTGCGGTGATTAGATCTCTCCCTTACCTATTTAAGAACCTCATAGGACCCTCGCGCGACCTTGATCAGCTCCCTCCCCATTGACTTGGTCCCTTCACCCCATTCCTCAGTTCTTCGCCTTCCTTCCTCGCCTGCGGTGACGGAGTAGGCTTCCCTCCCTCCTTCAATCGTCATTGGCCGACGACTGGTGGATCGCGGACACTTCCTTCTTCCATTGAGGGCTCCTCTCCCCTTTCATCACCATTGACCAACAGCCGGTGGACCTTAGACATCTCCTTCCTTTGTTAGATAGGATTTATAGCTTTCATAGATAGATTTAAATGCTTTCTAGCTTAGTTTAGTTCAGTTAGAGTAGTAATTATCAATTATTTTGATCCAAATTAGTTTAGGTTAGGAGTAGATTAGATTAGATTAGAATTTTCCCTCTTCATTCAATTCAGATCGAAGAGGTGTTTTCGCGCAATCATCTCGATTCATACAGCTTCCATATTGCAACACGATTCACATTCTACTAATTTCCTCATGTTTTTAATCCATATTACACCCAATTCATCAAAGTTGATTCAGATTTGAAGATCTCTAGCTTACATATCCAAATCACACTCAAATCCATTTACTCCATATGATCACGAGGACCTCCTATCTAAGTTTAATTACATCAATTCACTTGATGGATTTGAATTTGAGTTTTATGCCTAATCACAAGATTTGGAGTCAATTTGATTTGAAATGAATTTAATCGAGTGAATTGAGTTCTTATCCATCTAATTGGATGTATTGCGATGAATTTGAGGGGTTTTAATTAGATTTTTATTCTCAAATGAGCATACACCCAATTTCTTCTCCATTTTGGGTAGTTTTAGCCAAGGAATCTCATATTCCCTGAGATGAGGCTTAACAATGACCCATGAGGATTTCTTTGGATTGCCTTGAGGTTCTAAACACTGATTGTTAGTGTTTACGAACTCTAGGTGATCAAATCACCTGGGCAGATCCAAATTATAATCCCAACTTGGGTGACATTAGTTACTAATTCAAAAGGGTTTTTAATTAGTTGATTAAGGCTTGGATGAGTCTTGAAGGATCTTAATGGAAGTTTTGAGTTGAATTGCAAGTGGAATTAAAGGCTAGTTTGATCCATTTGTCTTGTGTTGTCTATGGCAATGAGAAGGGATCAAACTAAGGTTCTAGGGTTTGTTGATTCTTAATGGGTTTATAATTAACTTCTAGAACTTCTATAGAGTATTTGAGATAGATGAGGTGAGGATTTCAATGCTTTGATTTAGATCTGATAGGATTTATAATAGCAACAGCTACTGCCCTATTTTCAGTCGATCTGAATGACTTTTTAGTGAGATTTGAATCCTTGATTTCAATAGAATTAAGGATGAATTGGTTTTTCTAGTATTTACAGTCTTTAGATCTAGTTTTCCTGATCTATCTTCATCTTGAATTGCTTCAAATCAGACCTACAAGGTCTGAATTTGGCTGGCTATTTAGCAGAATAACTATAGTAGCTACTGTTGGACTAAATTCAATGAATTTGAGATGGGTTTCGGGTTTAACTGAGCTATTGGTGTATTGTATTGATATAATTCCATGTTACAAGCATTCATGTACATTTGTTTGAGTTAAATCTAATGTAAAGAGCATGTGAAAGTTGATTTCAAACCACTATCAGTAGTCCACTGTCACAATTTGTCCAAAAATCTAATATGATGAAATCAAGGTTAAAAATCATGTTATAATGCTTGATTATGCTGTATATTGATGGATGAATGTTCCTGAATATCTACATCTAAATTTCAAACCTAAAATCTAATTTGAATGGCTTGGAAATCAATGTTTAATTCACTGCCAGTAGTTTTATTGGGAAATCTATCCAAATCTAATTTTGATGGAATTTAAAGTTGAAAATCATTTTTATTGGTTCAATCATGTTTCATGCTGATGTCTGAAGGTTTTGGAATGTTCAACTGCAGTTTCAGACCATTAGATTTGAAATTCAAGGCTTAGGTTCATCATTCCAACACTCCATTTAGGCCTTTTTTGTGTCAACTTGTAAATAAATAAAAAATTATTTAAAAAATCATAAAAAAATATAAAAGTGTCTTGAGTAGGATTAGGTATTTTTATAGGTGTGTGTAAAGTTTCAAAGTATTTTGAGCCTTCTAGCAAATAGAACATACCAATAGATTGTTCCGTCAATACAAAAATAAAAAAAACCTCTCTCTCGTCTTACCTCCATTAAATATAAAAATACCATAAAAACTCAAAATAACCCAAAAATACTCAAAAATACCATGTATATAGTATTTATATTTGTAAATATCAATAAATTAATGAGTTATATGCAAATACTACAATATATGTAAATAATGTACATAACTAAATTATATATGTATTATATATATTTAAATAAATATTTATGTTGAGTTATTATAGATATATATTAATTATATAATTATCTAATAATTTATACTACATTATATGTACTTATATCTATATAATTATAAATAAATATGTAAACTTGTATAATTGTATCTATAACTGTATATACATATTTAAGTATTTATTATATACTATATTATACATGTATATTTATTTATTTATTTATTTATTTATTGTAACTAATTAAGTCATTAAGTTAAATAGATAAATTATTGCATTAAAATAAAATAAAATAGTAATTTAAGTTATTACTATGGTAACTTATATTATACACTTGTATATAATAATTTTAAATATTTTCAACCTATTTATAATATATTTATACTATATAACAGTATTGATACTTAAATTATGTATATATCTATTAAAAACTTGTAAATAAATGGACATAAAATAAAATAACCAACCAAAAATAAATTAAAAATGTATAGTAAATACCTTATTATGTAAATTAACTAATTTATAGGTCAATTGAATATTTAAATTATACATTAATTAAGTAATTAAGCTCAATAAAATGTGTACAAATCACTAAGTTTAAGCAATTTTTAAGTATAATTAAATAACTTATTATTATAAATTAACTATATAATCATGTAGCCCTATGTAAAGGCTTTCAAATCATATAAATTATTTTAAGAAAAGACTTTAAGTGGACCCGCAATTCGAGGCTTGAAATAGCCTCAGCCGGTCGTGTTTCAACGTGATTTCCCTATTGATTTCAGTGTGGGAAAGGTCCCACATTGTGGAACTTGAAGCTCTTGCAGCGACATAAGAGCACTAGCGCTCACAACCCTCTCCATCGTCAACGCTGGGAGCACAAATGACCTCATGAGCATATATTCTCAATTTGCATGCGTGCCTGCGGGCATGTGCTCGTGTACGTGCGTGCACACGTGCCTGCGGGTGCATGTGTGGGTGCATGTAGGCTCTTGGGTGTGGACCTAAAAATATACAATAAAACACCTAATAACTACTAGGGCTTGGGCCTATTAGTGGTCAGATCTAGCCCATTAGGGTTGTTGATCTTGCGAAAAGCTTGGGCCCATAAACCAATAATTTTTAATAAATGAGAGTTAAGCTAAGTTAAGTTGAAAAGCTGAAAAAAATTCTAAGGGTTGGTGCCTGTTTATCTTATATGAATGAGTGAGCATTGTGTAAAATAACCAAGTCATATAAGTTGTGTGCTTGTGATTAGTGTGCATTGTATTTATGTATGTATAGTATGTATATGTATGTAGAACATACGTATATATGTAGTATATATGTAGAGTATAAGTATTAAGTTTGCAAATGTATAATAAGAGTATATGTATATGTTTTAGTCTTAGGTTTTGTATATATCTTTACTAAGGCTTTAATGATGTCTATATATGTCACTATAGGTACATTATCTATTAGTTTAGGTACATATATATGTTAGTAAAGCATATGTTTATTTATTTAGTTAGTATTTTTGTACCTATATTTATGTATTGACTAGTATAGTATATAAAACTAACATAAAGAAGTTTAATTACTTTTACATGCCTTTTAATTGTAAATATGTTTGAGGCATTATAATTAAGTTTAATTGATTCTTTTTGGTACATAATTAGCTCAATCCATTCATCCTTTGATTCATTGATTCATTTGTAAATAGACTTGATATTTTTGGAATAAAAGAGTTTTTTGAAAAATAGAGAGTAATGATATTAATAACTGCCTTCCAGTGAACGACTTGGAATAAATGAATAAAAATTATGTTAATAAATTAATGATTGAACTTCCGTTTGGATTGCGAATCTATACTACAACTCAATAACACATAATTAACTAGCGATCCAGATGGGTGATCACCTGATAGAGTGACTAATTGTCTTACTTGGCTTACACCACCTCTTTAAATGCTTGTGTGCCAAGGTTCTCAGATCGTCAAATCTCGATATACTACAATCCTAAGCCATTCTAACATTATGTGAAATGGAAAATCTATTTCCCCCTTCATTTTTTACTATCATGATACATCTCGTCATCCATTTAGTAGAGGAAGCAAAGCTTGGAGGTCTCTTTTTCTATCGATGGATGTACCCTATTAAGAGGTAGTGATTTGGGAATTATACAATTATCTACTAGATGTCTTTTCAGAAATTGTGTTTCACTAATATGTGAGCTTTTAGATGTTTTCGGTTCTTTTTGACTTTGAAAGGCTTTGTCAAGAACAAAGCTCATCTTGAGGGATCAATTACAGAAGGATTCTTGGCAAATTAGTGCCTAACCTTTTGTTCAAGGTATCTTGGTGGGGGTCATGCCAAATTTGATAGGCCACCATGAAATGAAAAGGATGTTATCCCTGAGATGAATGAAGATCTACCATCTCCACTGGGATGACCTTTAGGGAAGAAGAAAATAACAAACAAGCGATTCAATCTCAAGAAACAAAGAAGAGTTTCAAGGAAGAAGCTTGATTCACAATCACTATTGCTGACACATCGTTATGTTCTCTTTAACGATGAAGATGTTTATCACTTTAGAATGTATGTATTGGAAATTCTTCATTTCATTGATTGGATTATCACGATAAGTTGAAGTATCACGTAACTAGAGATTCATTGCCTTTTTGAAATAGGGAGCATAAGTCTATGCTAAGAAGGCATCACCACTCACCTCGCCTATCTCACTTTGAACTTCATAGTCTTGAGTTCAATGATTGGTTTTGTGATAAAGTGAGATTCTTTCGATTTTTTAATTATATATTCAACTAAATTTGAGTTAGTTTTTATCAATAATTGAAATTATATTACTTAATTTGTTGTAAATTGAATGTTTGGAGAAAGAAGTGATAAATTTTCTCAGAAGTTGAAGTGGTTAGCTAAAGGTCCTTCTGACACAGTTATTACCTACAAAGGGTACATTATTAATGGGTTTAGGTTTCATACCACAGAACATGAGAAGGATTTAACGACACAAAACAGTGGTGTAGCCATCATTTCTAGTTCAAGAAGCTATTCTAGTCAAAAAGGTGACCAGCCAATTGATGGGGAACAAAAATTATTATGGTGTGCTAAAAGACATTCTCAAACTAAGCTATTCAGGGATGTATAGGGTGGTTCTATTCAAATGTGATTGGGTTCATCCAACTAGAAGGTGCAGGACTGATGATTATGGATTCACCATTGTTAATTTCTCTACCTTATCACATATAGGGAAGGATATCGGGGATGACCCCTACATCTTGGCATCTCAAGTATTGAAAGTGTTCTACATTAAGGATAATCAGAATGAAGGATGGCATGTAGTTAAGCAAGTCAAGGTTAGAGATGCTTTTGAAATTGTAGACGTCCAAAGTCTCATGCATGGATTTGACACAAGGAATGCAAGGATGGCAGCAAATGAATTATCCACTTGGTTAAGAGATGTGGATGATTTAAATATTCATGTGTCTGATGAGGAAGCTGATTTGGATGATGATGATATTTGATAGGAGATGTTGCTTCACATATGATGTTTTCCTTGTGAACATTGGAGCAAGTCTTTGTCTAAAACAATGATTTTTTTTAATTGCCTTCTTAATTTCATATTTATGTGTGATGCTCTCAAATGAAAATACTCTGTAAACAAAGTACACTAACTAATTGACAGTCTTATGAGCAAACCAAATTACCAGCCACTAACAGGCAAATTGCCGGTCCTTTTCTTGAAACATCTCAAATGACATTTTTTCTTAGTGCTTCATATCATAGTGACCATGGCAAGAGCTTTGAGAGCAGAAAGAAACATGAATCGGAAGAGAAGGATTTAACAAGCTATTATGATGCATCCACCTTTTTCTTTCTTTCTTTCTATTTTTGCAAATGATCAATCCACTCTTTACATCGAAAAGCTTAGAACAAATTGTAGAGGCAGAGTCCTCTCACAATGTACTGAACGTATTATAGGGCAATAGATTTATCTAATTTTAGAAAAGTTGGATATTCATCAACCACCACCAAAGAAGGCTGAAATTAGAACCTATTCTCCTATTTTAGATATTCAGTATGATATGGTTTTATGTTTGTTGGAAGATATATGTGTGTTGGATTAATAGACCATGTGATGGTCCTGTTAAGTGTGTTACATGGTTCATGTATTTAATCCAAACATACATATATCTTCCAACAATATTTATTTCTCCCATTCTTATTAGAGGTTACAAAGATCAGGACACAAGGGAAGATGTATTTCCAATATATATTTTTTTTTAAAATGCATGCCTGGAAATAGGAGTATAGAGTGGAGAAATATCTAAATGTGGAGCTATTTATCAGTTGTTACCATAGGAAAGTAGCATCACCCCAAAAAAAAGGGAAAATAACGGATCCCACTAGGTCATGTATCAATTCCTGAGTGCACCATAGTGCTGCTCTATGTGCACAAGTATATTGGGAGGGATCCCACTAGTTCCTCAAATGAGATCTGCAATCCTTAAGAGTCAAAAAAGGCCTCAGAAGGACCCTTTAACAACACCCAAAAGCCATGGGGTCACTAAATATCTTCTTTTCCCTGCTAGCCATATAATTTCAGAGTTTTTTCACAATTTTATTGTTACTTTGCACGTTGGTACATTTTTTATTGTTTGAATATGTAGGAGACAATTAAGACTGCTCTAGGAAAAGAAAAGGATAGTACTACTTGTATTTTCCAACTATGCAAAAAAAAAGAAAAAAAAACTTCCCTCTAAAATGGAAGTATATCTCTCTTATAGAACCAAAAAACTAATTGAAACATCTCAAATGACATTATCTATGGGCATTTCTGATTTTTTTTTTCACAATATTTGTCAGGTTAGTTTTTAATTTCAAACCTATGTTGAATTTTCAGGCACTATTAGGACTTGTTTCCTATATATGGAAAAATAAAGGGACAATGGTATGATGGGTTTGATAGCATTCTAATCGTACTTATCTATTTTAGACAAAAATTGATTCTACATCAGAACAGACTTTAAAAGCAACTGCTTGATTGGTTTTATCTATGGTTTGTGAATTCTGAATAAGGAATATGGGCATTTCTGATTTTTTTTTTCACAATATTTGTCAGGTTAGTTTTTAATTTCAAACCTATGTTGAATTTTCAGGCACTATTAGGACTTGTTTCCTATATATGGAAAAATAAAGGGACAATGGTATGATGGGTTTGATAGCATTCTAATCGTACTTATCTATTTTAGACAAAAATTGATTCTACATCAGAACAGACTTTAAAAGCAACTGCTTGATTGGTTTTATCTATGGTTTGTGAATTCTGAATAAGGAATAAGGAACTAATATCAAAGAAAAATGTCTGTAACCTTTTACTAATTGAAGTGTTATGTCAGAGTTTAACTTGGTTTGTGAAGGCCAAGGATTCAATATTTTTCTGAAACTTGTGCCATTTCATTGAAAAGCCAAATATTTCTAATTTTCCTTGCCTGATCAAATCTAATATTCTTTCAACTTCTTAAAAAAAATAATAATAACCACCACCCTATGATAATGTAGTAACAAACACATGTAGTTACATGTCGGCACATAGATGTAACTATATAACTTAATAAACTGTTTAGAGTAAAAGTTCATTTCTATGTCATCTTAGTTATGATTCTTTCTACAATTAGATTGAATTCTCAACATATTGGATCTATGACAGAAGTTAGATTCCCATTCTGACTTTTTATTGGATTACCTACACTACTAGAAAAAGTGCAATTTGTAAAGGTTTTTTAGGGACTATTTTATAATCGTCGCTAATGGGTACCTTTAGGGATGGTTATCCCAATAATTGTTGCCTAAAGCCTCCTCCCCCAACGAAACATAACTTGGGGTGACAATTTAGCGATTGTTTTATAAATAATCATCACTAATGATCCACTAGGGAGCATGGGTTTTTTGTGCGCTAAATGTGAACTAATTAGGATTAGAGACGGTTATGTGGATAGCCGTCGCCTAATGTCCATTAAAGAGCGTGCCTCCCCAAATTTTAATGTCCGCGTAAAAGATAAGTTCAATTCAATTGGTGACAGTTATGGGTAAAACTCTCTCTAAGTGTGCCCCCTCTAATGGCATTTGGCGACCGTATTAGCAATAGTTTCAATAAAATCGTCGCTAAAGGTCAAGATATTTTCATGCAACTATCGACCTTCTCCTCCTCTAGCGAGCTCTTCTTCTCTCTTCTCTCTTCTCCTCCAATCGTTGTGCTACCAAGCTCCTTTGCATCATCATCCTCGTCCTCGTCAGCATTGACCTCATCCGCATCATCCTCGTCATCGTTGCTGTCAGCTCAACCTCGCCGGTATCGCCTCCTCCTTCACCTCCACCTCGCTGCCACCCCCCCGCATAGTGGATCAGTTCAACAAGAATCTCGATGATTATTCGAGCTCGACCCGAATTCTCTGGTAATTCTGCTGCATCTAGATCTTCTTATGCACCCTGAGTCCCTCCTACTCGAGTAAATTTACTCACTTGGGATGCATCTTCTCCATCTTTGCGGGATCTTGCGTATCAGGAACCCGTGAATAATCTTGATCAGCCACTACATAATCAAGGTCATGCACTAAATGATGATTTTAATGCGTATTCCCTTGGCGAATATACGTCTCAGACATCTTCAACCTATGAAGATGTCAATGCTATCCACAAATACGAGTGTAATAACCCGTACTCGGAGACATACAATCCTGGTTGGCGCCGGCATCTGAATTTCTCCTAGTCTGGTAACTCGCAGAGACCACATCAAGATCCACACTACCAAACCAGACAATACGAGAATGTGCAAAACATGTACCCAAGATAGCAGCCATTCCCATCGCAGTAGCATCCCGTTCTATATATCAATCGCTACATCAAGTTGCCGATCACCCTCCAAGGCAAGCCGACCCTTTAGAGGCATTAAAAGAGGAACTGCAAGAATCTATGCGGAAGTCTACTCAGGACTGCTTGAAGATCATGAAGGCGATGGTTGATCAGATATAGAGCATCCAAAACATGCAGAATCAACTATTACAGGAGCATAGATCACAGGGAGCCTTGCCCTCCCAGCCTATCCCTAACCCATAATATGTGTAGAACCAGGGTGCCTCGCCTAGGTTCCAGGCACCATAGGGATGGCACATGCTATATTACAAGCACCTCTTGTACCACCTAGTTATGCTCAAGATCAGCCACCTTTGCTGCAAAACCCCACCTACTTTACCCCTTCCTCTCCTCCGCCCCCTCATGGACAACACGTCGATGCGAAAGCTGTTACATTGAGGTGTGGGAAGAAGACAACAACCCATCATTTAGGCAGGCGAGTCCTGATTTTTCTCACCCTTTACCGCATAATGGTTCATCTCCTTCCTCTTCTCAGGAGCCACCTACGATAGATAAGGGAAAGAGACAAATTGACCCTAAGATTCCCATCCCTTTTCTTAAGACTCTAACACGAGATTTAGCACGGAAAAAGGGTACGCGAAATTTCGAGGACTTAAAATCGATGTTTAAAAAAGTTCATATTCAGTTCCCTCTCCTCGAGGCTATAGATCACATCCCTGCTGTCGCTAGGTTCTTTAAGGACTATTGTACCCTCAAGCGATAACAAAAAAATGGACGATAGGAGGTATTGTCAAAGGAAGCTAGCGCCATGATTCTAATCGACCTACTGCCTAAGAAAGACCTTGGTACCCCACTCATTTCCTGCTTTTTGCAGGATTCTCCATTTGATCGGGCCCTTCTTGACTCAGGTTCATCCATTAACCTAACTCCCACTGTTGTTTATGATCATTTTCAATTCAAGGAGTTGAAACCCACCTTGGTTACCATTCAGCAAGCTAATCGATCAATAAAAACTCTGAAGGGGATGGTTGAGAACGTGATCGTTAAGGTCTGTGGATTTTGCTTTCCCATGGACTTTTTCATTCTTGATATGGAGGTTCCTCCTAATCTTCGTGATGCACCAATTATCTTAGGTTGCCTATTTTTGGCGACAGCCTGTGCAAACATCGACTGTGCATCGGGGTGTATGGAGATTGCCCTAGGAAATGAAAGACTTAGATTGGACATATTTAGGCCATCACGGAACTTCGACTGTGATCACATTGAGGATGACGGTGAAGACAAAGAATTGGCTTTTTGTGCTAACATTGGGCTCCTTTGTAATGACACAATGTCACATTTGTCATCATTGTTAGGGTTTTTGGACCTTGATCCACACGAGACTGAGATATCTGCAATGCACATTTCCTCTAGCAGATCCGATTGTCTAGGGTGTTCATCTGATCACAACACCCCTAATTCTGATTATCCTGATCCATCAATTACTGAATTGCCCCTGTTGACACAAGATGGCGTGATTACGATAGATGGGTTTCTTGTTAATGTAGTCACGATTGACTACTTTGTAGGTAGGGAATCAGTTGGAATTCATGCATATCAGGATCATCAGATTTCTGCTATTGATTTTTCTCCTCCCACTTACGATGCTGATTCCCACCCACCCGTGATTGAACTGAAGCCCTTACCTGACTTACCCAAGTACATGTTTTCGGGTGATAGTGAGACATACCTTGTTATTATTTGTAGTCACTTGTATAATTTCCCTTACCCGGAGGGGGTGAGATCAGCATGACGTAAAAAAATGCGGAATTAAAAATATAACAATCACACAATAGGCACAAGTATTTTTAGGTGGAAACCCAAATTGGGTGAAAACCACTACCTAACCCTCTCGAGTTAGGATTTTTTGATCAACCAAGTCGATCAAATCCACTAACGTACTACTTAAACGAGGGTAGTACAACCTCAATTATAACCACGCTACTTTATACAAGGGTAGTGTACCACAAAGTCCCTTCCATTCATAGGAAGGAATTTGTCTCGCGAAGGAGACGGGAATTCGCAAAGCGAATACCCAACCAAAGACAATATAAAGTGCAACAATCCTATAGAGCCTCAAATATTTAATCCTAACTTCTATAGGAGTTAGGAAACTTCCCTTTTGGTGGAAGTGCATCGATGTGACGACGCGAGTGCGTGAACCACGCGGTAGCGCTTCGTCGCTCTCGTAATCACGGAGGGAGAGCGGGTGCGCAATAGGAATGAAGCTCTCTAGGTGTAGAATAAGGCTTGGAGAGCAAGAGCTTTCTTCTATTTGATCTTATTCTTCTTTTTGACACAAAAGAGTGGAAAGTATGTTGCTTAGTGTATGTTTGAGTGGCAAGGGTTCTCCTCTATTTATAGAGGCCCTAGGAAGGCTTTGGAAGGCCTTGGAAGGTTTCCATAGTCGTTGGGTGCAAGGCCCAAGAGAATCAGGCCGAAGTCAGAAATAATCATGATTCTAACAGGGTCATCGGACGTTTGGTCCTGGCATCAGACATCTGGAAAACCCATTTAAGACGTTTGGGAACTAAATCAGACGTCTGATTTTAGGCGGGTTTCCTTCCTGACTTGAATCAGATCGAAACATGGTTCTAGTGAAAGTCCATCAGACGACACACAGGACGTCTGGCATAAGGTCTGGACATCTGGAAACCTATTTGTTCTGTGGGAATGGATTCCCAAGAAGGGTAACGGCTAGAAAATCTCTGAGAAGAGATTTTGGGTCAGCCAAGGCAAAACGGTCATGTATTAGACGTCTGGGGTCCTGTACAGATGTCTGATACGAAGCTAACAGTCATTTCCTCAATGTTTCTAAGGAAGCCAACAGTCCACTAATTGGACGTTTGGCAAAGGCATCAGACATCTTCTAAGACGTCTGGACTAAGGTTTGGACGTCTGAATTCATCAGACAGAACTGAGTCTAGCCTAAATAATCAGAAGTCTGAGTCAACAATCAGATGTTTTAAAAGTTTTTATTAGATGTCTGAAATCCAAATTAGACATCTGAAAAGGCTATCTGAACCCTATTTTGGTTTTCTAAGTTCTCTATAGAAAACCTAAGTATCCTAGGGTAGTGCTGGTGTTCCTAAGACTACTTTAAGGGTTCTTTGAGGCTCTTTAACAAAAGATCTAAGACAAAAATAAAGAGCACAACAACGAAACAAAAATACATAGAGTAGGATAAAATGAAATTTGTCCTATTCTTCATCTCCTTCCTTCTTCAAGCTTTCGCTCCTCACGAAGCTCCTTCGCCTCTGTCCAGCTCCTCCAATCCGCCATGGATGCGGGCTAGAACTCTGTCAAAACACCTGTCTCTATTTGCAATTTGACTTGTAAACTAGGACTCAAAAGCAAATGTTAAAAGACACGTGTTTTGTTATCATCAAAATAAATGATCGTAGTGCTCTAGCACCAACAACTTGACCTCAGAACAAGAGCATCAATTGATTTCAATTTTACAAGATCATAGGGCTACTATTAGGTGGAGCATTGCTGATCTCTGTGGGATTCTCCCCTCTTATTGCACTCGTCATATTTACATAGATGAGGGGTTGAAACATTTGAGGGGAGAATCCGAATATGCTCGAGGTTGTTAAGAAGGAGATCATTAAATGGCTGGATGCGGGCATTGTATATTTGATTTCCGACAGCCATTGAGTGAGTCCTATCCAAATCGTGCCTAAGAAAGCACGACTCACCATCATAAAAATGATAAAGGCGAATCCATCTCAACTTGCATTGCGACTTCGTGGCAGGTTTGCATTGACTACAAGAAACTGAACATGGCTACCAAGAAGGATAATTTTGCTTTACCATTTATTGATCAAATCTTAGAACAGTTAGCCAGGCGCAGTTTCTTTTGCTTTTTGGACGGATACTCCAGGTATAATCAGGTCACCCACGGAAGATCAAGACAAAACCACTTTCACATGTCCCTTTGGAACATTTGCTTTTAAGAGAATGCCCTTCGGCCTCTGTAATGCACTAGCAACATTGTAGCATTGTATGAAGGCCATTTTCTCTGATATGATTGGGGATTATGTGGAAGTATTTATGGAAGACTTCTCCATTTTGGGAAATGATTTTTCATCTTGTCTTGATAACCTTACAAAGATCTTGAAGAGGTGCATTGAAGTAAACCTCGTACTATCATGGGAGAAAAGCCATTTTGTGGTGAGGAATGGCATTGTACTAGGTCACAGGATCTCATCTAACAGATTCGAGGTTGATCGAGCTAAATCAAAAGTCATATCCCAATTACCTCCACCTAGCTCGGTTAAGCAAATTAGATCATTCTTAGGTTATGTCAGATTCTACCAAAGATTTATTCAAAATTTCTCAAAAATCTCACACCCATTGACAAATCTTCCGGTAGTTGATGTCCCGTTTGACTTCAATTCCTCATGTCTTAGCGCTTTCGAGACTTTACGAAGTGTTGTTTCTGATGCCCTGATTCTCCAACCACCCAATTGGTCTCTCGATTTCGAGATTATGTGTGATGCCTTCGATTTCGCTGTTAGAGCTGTTCTTGGCCAACGTCGGGAGCATCATCCTTTTGTAATTTATTATGCTAGCAAGACATTGAATGAGGCTCAGCGTAATTATATAGTTACTGAGAAAGAACTGCTAACAGTAGTATTGGAGTTGGAGAAATTTTGATCATATTTGCTTGGGTCTAAAGTGATAATTTTCACAGTTCATTCTGCCCTTCAGCATTTGTTAACAAAGAAGGATACCAAACCCCATCTTATTAGATGGATCCTTCTTTTGCAGGAATTTGATGTCGAAATTCATGACAAAGCCAGGGCTCAATGTTGTGGTAGATCACTTATCTTGATTCGACCCAACCCACATCCCTTATTCCCCTCCTATTTCAAATCAATTCCTGGATGAGTCTCTTTTGGAGATTAATTTTGTCGAGTTCCCCTAGTATGCGGATATTGCAAATTATCTTATCGCAAGCAAGATTCCCGTAAACCTATCCAAGGACTAGAAGCTTAATTTTTTTTCTGAGGCCAAATTTTATTTTTGGGATGACCTCTTGACCTTCCTCATTGGAGCAGATTAGATTATCTTGAGGTGTGTCCCCGACTCCAAAATTTCTAGTGTGTTATCTTTTTGCCACAGTGAAGCCTGCGATGGTCATTTTCGGGTTGAAAAACCTCTTCGAAGATTTTGTAGTCGGGTTTTTCTGGCCGACCATTTTTGGAGATACACACAAATTTTCCAAGCATTGCAAACGATGTTAATCAGTCGGTTATATGACCCGGAGAGACATGTTGTAGAAGTGTTCGACGTGTGGGCCATCAAGTTAGAACTTAGCATAATTGTAACGTAATTCATGCATTAGGAGCATACCTTGCATCTTTCCTGCTTTATTTAGATATTCATGAAATAATGCTATAATAATGTACTGATTAGTGTATTATTTGGTTTGTAGGTAATAAAAGCTCAAGAGATGGCCTGAAGCTGGATCTAAAGTAGGATAGAGGCTAGAGCTGCAGCGGAGCTGAAGCAGAAGCTTTGGAATAAAGCTACACAAGCTGAAGACATAATGTAGGGAAGAGGTATACTACATTACTTGTAGGATTTTAATGTTTAAATTGAATTATGAAGAACATAGTACATCCCTACACCTATCCCTAGCCTTAGGATAGCCCTAAACACCTTCCCAAACCTTAGCCACCCTTATATTAGGTCACCTTAGCCTAAAACACCTCAAACCTACATTCTAGCCCACCTTTGGATGTCCAAGTAGGATGCTAGATGTCCAAGCCCTTAGATTCTATCTGCAGGACTTAGAACCTAATCTAACGCAAAATTGGACTTCCAGACAATGTGTCAAGTGTCCAATTTATGTAGAAACCCAAGACAGAACCTAAACTCCATACTGATTCAGTATTGGATGTCCAGATTAAGGACTTAGACTTCTGATTTTGAAGTATAAGTCGTTTGATCTTAAGATCAGATGTCTAGAACTCCTCTCCTGTTTCTGTTTTTGGAATCAAGCTTAGATCTTGATTTCTTAAGACCCTAAACCCAATCCTACACCTTAGGAAACCTAAATTAAGGTATCCTAAGCCCAGTACACTACCCTAAGACTCTCCTAAGAACCTAATTAGGTTCTCACTAAGCCCACTTGACTTGGATCTAAGTCAATTACATTTTACCTAGTCAATTGGACTCATAGAGTCCAATTGAGTTCAAATCTCAACTAGCACAAGTCTAATTGGACTCAGTGAGAGTCGAATTGACTCAAGCCCAATATAATTGAGAACCCTCTCTCCCAATCACACATAGATTGTCCCAATTAAACTTGGTTAAGTTTAATTGGATCAATCACTCTAGTCATAGGTTCTATGAACCTATCTTTAGAAACCTAACTAGACCAACCTAGACCTAATGAGAAGTGGACCAAGTGGTCCACTTGACCACACACTCATGCATGCACTCACACACTGTTGGTGCTAGAGCACCAAGATCATTTGTTTTGATGATAACAAAACACGTGTCATTTAACATTTTCACTTGGAGTCCTAGATTTCAGGTCAATTGCAAACGGAGACATGATTAGACGAAGTTTGAGCTTGCATCCAGGATGGATTGGAGGAGCTTGATGGAGAACAGAAGAGATTCGCAAGGAGCGATAGATTGAAGAAGGAAGGAGATGAAGAATAGGATAGATTTTCTTCTCTTGTACTCCTTGTATTTTTCGTTTCTTTTGTTGCTCTTTATTTTTGTTACTTAGATTCTTGTTAAAGAGCCTCAAAGTACCCTAATAGTAGTCCTAGAAACACCGGCACAACCCTAGGATACTTAGTTTTTTGTAGAAAACTTAGAAAACCAATATAGGGTTCAAACAGCATTTCCAGACGTCTAATTCCAAAATCAGACGTCTGATAATGTGTTTTAAGACGTCTGACTGTTGATTCAGACGTCTGATAAACATTTAGGCTGGACTTGGTAGTTCTGTCTGATGAAATCAGACGTCCAGACCTTAGACCAGATGTCTTAGGAGACGTCTGAAGACTTTGCCAGACGTCCAATTAGTGGACTGTTGGTTGGCTTAGCAAACACTCAAGGATATGACCGTTAGAGCCTTATCAGACGTCCTTAGGCCTTTCCAAACATCTGATAGATGACCGTTTTGCCTCGGCTGACCCAAAATCTCTTCTCAGAGATTTCCTAGCCGTTGCACTCTCTTGGAAATCCATTCCCACGAAAAAGTAGGTTTCCAGACGTCCAGACATAGTGCCAGACGTCCTGTATGTCGTTTGATGGACTTGTGCTAGAACCCTGTTTAGATCTGATTCAAGTCAGGAAGAGACCCACCCAAAATCAGACGTCTGACCTTATTTTCAGACGTCTTAAAGTGATCTTCCAGATGTCTGATGCCAGGATCAGATGTCTGATAAGCCTGTCAGCGCAATCATTGTTCCTGATTTCAACCTGATTCTCTTGGGCTTTGCTCCCAAAGACTATGGAACCTTTCCTAAGCCTTCCTAAGGCCTCTATAAATAGAGAGGAACCTATTGCACACTAACATACACCAAGTAATACATTTTCCCACCATTTTGCGTCTTTTGATCCTAAGAAGCAAGCTCTTGCTCTCCAAGCTCCAGTTCTTCATCTAGAGAGCATCAAGCATTTGCGCACCCGCTCTCCCGCCATAGTTCACAAGAGCGACGTTGCGCCGTCGCGTGGCTCACGCACCTGCGTCATCGATTCGACGCACTCCTTGCAAAGGGAAGTTTCCTATTTCCTATAGAAGTTTAGGTTAAAAATTACTTTGTTGGCTCTATAGGATTATTTGCTATTTTATCTTTGTTATTTGGTTGGGTATTCATTCGCTTTGCCAATTCCCATCTCCTTCGAGGGACAAAATCCTTCTCGTGAAGAGAAGGGGTTGAGGAACGCTACCCTCGTACTTGTAGCATGGTTGTAATTGAGGTTGAATCACCCTCGTTTAAGTGATTCATTTAGTGGATTTTGATCAACTTGGTTGATCGGAAAATCCTAACTTGAGAGGGTTAGGTGGTGGTTTTCACCCAATCTGGGTTTCCACCTAAAAATCTTTGTGTACATTGTGTGATTGTATTTTGTGAGATTGTTTATTATCTTTTTTGCATTTTTTATGTCACGCTGATCTCACCCCCTCTGAGTAGGAAATTACATTTGGTATCAGAGCAGGTTTTCCGCCTACAGGAGTAACATCCGCGGAAAGATCACATGGAGGGGAAGGCCATTTTCACAAGCAGATTGGAGGGGCAATCCACCACTCGACCACCACTCTTCGAAGGAACCAACTACACTTACTGGAAGCTGAGAATGAAGATGTGGCTTCAAGCCAACGATTTCTCCATGTAGGAAAAATGCGAATCCATATTTGTGATTCCCAGGAAACCCGCAAGAGGTTACTCAGAAGATCAGGTTCGGAATCTCAACCTCAACGCAAAGGCAATGAATGCCTTGTATTGCATGTTGAGTCTGAAAGAGTTCGAGCAATTCCAAGAGTGCACTACCGCCCATGAGATATGGAGGAAGTTAGAAGACACTCATGAGGAGACGAGCTCGGAAGAAGATCTCGAGAAGAAGGAAACCGCGTACCTTGGATTCATGGCCATCACGGATAACGACAGCGACAATGAGGTAAACTCGGATTTACAAGATGCTTTTAATGAGTTGTATGAGCTTAGTAAATCACTAAAAATAGAAAACAAAAGCATGAAAAAGAATCTTAGTTTTCTTAGAAGTGAAAATGATAGGTTAGAAATAAAACTTAAGGACCTAGAAAGTAGCTCTAGTCCTAAGGATAATAACCTGTTATTAGAAAATAAAGATTTAATCAATGAAAATACTAAATTGATTGAGGAAAATGCTAGTCTAAAATTAGAAATTTCTGATTTAAAGACTAAGATGAATATTATAGAAAATGAACTTGCATGTCTTAGGGAGAAATCAAATAAATTGATAAATAGGGTAGATAACCTATATAGCCCTAAGGTTGAGAAAGGATCTCCATCAAGGAGACCTGCTAACAGATCCGGATCCAAGCTCACTTGGATACCGAAGAAAGAATTGGAATCCTGTTTTGTAGGTCATAATAACTACAACACGAAGGACTGGACCTACAAGCTCAAGGCTGGTCAACTCAAATTGGGAGGACCAAGGAGTAGACCAAGGAGGAGAAGACCGATGAGACGACGAACAACCAAACAACCCACCGCACGTTGACCGCCAGACTGGAGACCGGCACCGATGCCCGGGCCTCCAAGCTACGGATGGGAGCCCCATCTGATGTGTTATCCACCACCACCATTTGGGCCATTTTATTGGCCATGGTAGGTGAGGTAAAAATTCTTTACCTTATCTTCTTATCATAAGCATTTAGATAGGGGGAGTTAAAAAATTTATGAGCTAATTGTCAATTTTTAAGGGGGAGATTCAAGTTAGCTAAATTTCCTTTAGTAAGGGGGAGAAAAATAATAGCTATTTTGTTGTTACAAAAAGAGGGAGGACATTACTTTTGTTAAAAGAAATTCAACTCATTCATAGAAGAGCATGTTTTAAGGGGGAGTTATAGGAAATTTAAAATCAATCAAACCTTTTTGATAATGTCAAAAAGGGGGAGGATTTTTTGCATTATTATTTATGATTTTTTCATCATCAAAAAGGGGGAGATTGTTGGTGCTAGAGCACCACGATCATTCGTTTTGATGATAACAAAACACGTGTCATTTAACATTTGCACTTGGAGTCTTAGATTTCAGGTCAATTGCAAACAGAGACGTGATTAGACGAAGTTCGAGCTCGCATCCAGGATGGATTGGACGAGCTTAATGGAGAACAGAAGAGATTTGTAAGGAGCGATAGATTGAAGAAGGAAGGAGATGAAGAATAGGATAGATTTCCTTCTCTTGTACTCCTTGTATTTTTCGTTTCTTTTGTTGCTCTTTATTTTTGTTACTTAGATTCTTGTTAAAGAGCCTCAAAGTACCTTAATAGTAGTCCTAGAAACACCGGCACAACCCTAGGATACTTAGTTTTCTGTAGAAAACTTAGAAAATCAATATAGGGTTCAAACAGCATTTTCAGACGTCTAATTCCAAAATCAGACGTCTGATAATGTGTGTTAAGACATCTGACTGTTGATTCAGACATCTGATAAACATTTAGGCTGGACTTGGTAGTTCTGTCTGATGAAATCAGACATCCAGATCTTAGACCAGATGTCTTAGGAGACGTTTGATGACTTTGCCAGACGTCCAATTAGTGGACTGTTGGCTGGCTTAGCAAACACTCAAGGATATGACTGTTAGAGCCTTATCAGACGTCCTTAGGCCTTTCCAGACGTCTGATAGATGACCGTTTTGCCTCGACTGACCCAAAATCTCTTCTCAAAGATTTCCTAGCCATTGCACTCTCTTGGAAATCCATTCCCACGAAAAAGTCGATTTCTAGACGTCCAGACATAGTGCCAGACATCCTGTATGTCGTTTGATGGACTTGCGCTAGAACCCTGTTTAGATCTGATTCAAGTCAGGAAGAGACCCGCCCAAAATTAGACGTCTGACCTTATTTTCAGATGTCTTAAAGTGATCTTCCAGATGTCTGATGCCAGGATCAGACGTCTGATAAGCCTGTCAGTGCAATCATTGTTCCTGATTTCGGCCTGATTCTCTTAGGCTTTGCTCCCAACGACTATGGAACCTTTCCTAAGCCTTCCAAAGCCTTCCTAAGGCCTCTATAAATAGAGAGGAACCTCTTGCACACTAACATACACCAAGTAATACATTTTCACACCATTTTGTGTCTCTTGATCCTAAGAAGCAAGCTCTTGCTCTCCAAGCTCCAGTTCTTCATCTAGAGAGCATCAAGCATTTGCGCATCCGCTCTCCCGCAGTAGTTCACGAGAGCGATGTTGCACCGTCGTGCGGCTCACGCACCCGCGTCATCGATTCGACATACTCCTTGCAAAGGGAAGTTTCCTAATTCCTATAGAAGCTTAGGTTAAAAATTACTTTGTTGGCTCTATAGGATTATTTGCTATTTTATCTTTGTTATTTGGTTGGGTATTCATTCGCTTTGCGAATTCCCGTCTCCTTCGAGGGACAAAATCCTTCTCGTGAAGAGAAGGGGTTGAGGAATACTACCCTCGCACTTGTAGCATGGTTGTAATTGAGGTTGAATCACCCTCGTTTAAGTGATTCGTTTAGTGGATTTTGATTAACTTGGTTGATCGGAAAATCCTAACTCGAGAGGGTTAGGTGGTGGTTTTCACCCGGTTTGGGTTTCCACCTAAAAATCTTTGTGTACATTGTGTGATTGTATTTTGTGAGATTGTTTATTATCTTTTCCTCATTTTTTACGTCACGCTGGTCTCACCCCCTCCGAGTAGGAAATTACACACACTACCACCACTTGGCCATCCACTCTAGAGTATTCTAGAGTGGTCTCTAAGTGGTGCCACCTTGAAAGACTAAAAATAGTCTTTCAAGGAGTCCACAACCTCTTCCCATGGAAAGTGGATCTAAAAGACCCACTCTCCATGAGGCAGTCAGCTAACCTTGGAGGTCTTCTAGAGAATTCTCTAATTCTCTAGATGACCCTCCTCCATGCTTATTTAAGGATCCAAGTAGGTGGCCATGCACCCCCATCTTGGACTCCATGCTCTTCATCCACGAGCTCCATCACCACCTCCACGCTCCACGTCCAAGAGCAAGTGCAACACCTCCACCACCTTCATCAAGAGGTCGGCCATACCACCTTGGCCATTCCTCTATTCCCTCCTACCACCTCAAGCCCACACGGCCATTGGAGACACCTCCGATGCCCCAATTTCTTGTAGCTTAGATTTAATGTTCTTCATAGTTTAATTTCCTACATTATTATCTTGCTAAGTAGCAGTAGTATTATTCTCTCCAAGAATGCATGCATAATCTTCCCTAGATCCATGCGTGCATATCTTTTCTGTTAGCTTAGAATTGGTCTTTTCATTCCTTATACAAGTATTCCTCTAGAAGTGATTGTAATGACATGATAATTGAGGAAATAAAACAATGCTTGCTTCATATCTCTATCTATTGCAATAAAAATGCCGATTCTTGAAAATATTAAAGATCTTGCGATTGATGCGTTTTCTATTAATAGCCATCTCGAAGTAAGAATTGTGCGCACAAGTACCCACACCTTCACATTTACTATTTATCTGACATAAGCACATGTTGTGAGAGTTAACAATGCGGCTAGCAAATCGTACATTCGCAGGCTCGAAACCGGCGTTCAATTCTAAGCAAGCAAAAGAAGAGAATAAATAAATTATGAATCAATTTCGCCATTTCACACCTCCCTAAGATCAACCGGGACACTCACTGTCTGATTATAAAAGTTTTGTTTGAATCGTAATTCACACTATACTATGACATTTTCTTAAACAAATCTATGTTTTACGAGTTCAACAATAACCATTAATAATTATGTTAATTCTAGTTTCTACTTGCGATATGCTCTTCGTGATCTCGGCTTATGATTAATTGCCATGGTATATTTTTAGGATTGAGCTTTTCTTGTTGCAATCATTAGGAACTCATGAAGAAGTATCAGAGTGAAGCTAGTTCAACTTTTGAGGGAGTTACTTCTTGGCAAGGGGATGTTTACTCGAAGGTGACAGGAGATGAGAAGAAAGATAAAGTTCATTGTTTGGGAGTAATTGCTCCTTCCAAAAGCTTCATGACCACAACATCCCCTCAATCTAATATCCATGAGACTTTGAAAGGACTTTTTGAGATTAGTTTGGGGATGTTCCAGATGTTGAAAGAACAATTTCCCAATGACAACATGGATGATATTATGCAACATGCAAGGCAATTGGCTATGTAGGTATGATTTGATACATTTATTTGACATGGATGATATTCATTAATTTTAATCTCATTTGAATGTTTGTTTTGTACATATAGATGTAGGACAAGAAGCGGTATTCCATTATTTTATTTGTATAAAAAGACATGAACATTTTGTTATATAATTATATAATTTGACTATGTTTGGTAATTATTTATTACTTTATAGGTTTCTCATGCTAGAAATGTACCCAGCAACTCCTGTGGAGAAGGGTCTTCATCATCTATCTATAAACAATAAGGTATATGATTTAAATTACATATTCTACCAACCATTCGTGTTTTCTTTTTTCAAACCATATCCTTCCACCTTTATGTCAATCATTGTGACAACATATAATGATGGGTTGGCAATATATTAATGTAGATCCTATAGTAGCCCACTGGAAGTGCCAATAGATCCACATAGGCATACTATAGCAGCACAAGGTCTGAAAGAAATACCGTTCCAAACAAATATGTACATGTTAGTCTAGTTTGCATTAGTTCAACTTAACCCTCTTGGATCTCTTGTTCACTTTATCTATAGAGCTAGGATTTTTCGCTGGAGAATGCTTACTTCTCTTTAAAGAATTCTTGTGTTTCCAACCATCTAGTTGTGGTTGGCTCTTGTTTGAAAATGTATGTGTACTTGGGGAAGAATGGTCAGACAGATCTATATCAACTGATGTGGGTAATGCTCAAGTGATCTAAGTTCAATTTTGCATTCTCTTTCTAAGACAAATAAGGTTTGGATGATCAAAGGATAATAAGCAGACGTAGATATGGCAATTACTGAATCTCTCTCTGCAATTTAGTTGAAGGCTTATTTCCATGTCATGCATCTGAAACTTGATAGAAAATTAAGACACCACCAGTTGAGGAATGGTGAGATGTTATGAATTGTTTGTGGGATTTGATATGAGATGAGAGAAGGAAACATGGGAGATTATGGGAGATGGACCATTTGTTTTCTCCCATGTTGGCTGTATTCTATCTAGCTAAAAAAGGAGGTCAGTTTCTGTCAGATTTTGGAGTGATGTGGAAGCTTTTCCCCATCATGATTGCATGTTTTTTCTTTTTTTGTGTGTCTTTAGAGGGGCTCCATGGAGTGATATAAGATATCTTCCTCATGATATCTTACACTTAAACTCATATGTCAGATCATCCCCATCTTCACCTTTCAGTGCTCTCTATCTTCAAGGCAAGGATTTCCTTTATTGTCAGATTTATGGACCATAAAGTATATACTAACCATCCTAGAAATTACATATGACTATACCAAAATCAGATATACTTTCATATCAACCAAATCATCCTTTAGCAAATGTTTGGATGGAAGGATTAGGAGGGAAGGCGATTTTTGTCATCATCTCCACTAATTGACAAACATGATTAAGATGAATACAGAATTACATGGACAAATTGTTTCTCTACTTGATGTGTAGCAAAAATAGTAGTTTGTACTAATGGTATTCATATGCTTATCCATGCTTCTCCCAAACATGAGTTGGTTCTATGTATTTTGTCTAGGATTCTAATTATTTGCTTTGTGTTGGACAGGCTGAAAATTAATATTGATTAAATATTTGAAAGCACGAACATAACTAAACAGGTGAATTAGATTAGGATGCAATAGTAAACATCATATATATTTTATATTTACCTGTAACATCATCATTATTTTTGGGAGTTATAACATCATGTTTAATGATTTGTAGGTGTGCATTACCTCAAGTTAATCAAGAACCTTTGCAAGCTGCTCAAGATCTCATAGTTGAAGTACTTGATAAGTAGCAAACTTTTAGAACAATTAGATACTTATGTATAGAGAGAGATTGATGGATAATTGTGGCTCATGCCATTTATAGTACTTGTAGATAGACAATTTTCTTTTAGAATCATATGGAAAAATTGTTCCATTGGATGTACATATATGGTTTTATGGATAATTCATGATAATGTTAAATCTTAAATCTATTAAGATATTACATGATCATAAAATTGAATAGGATTTAATAGTGAAGATTTTGATATCTATATTGACAGATCCAGTGATAGATAGTTATGTTGGTATTATGTTAAAAAAAATTGTAGTTATTACTTATGGGGATGATTTTACCAACATTTTTTCACCTACACCGACAGGTAAAATCATCGTTGTTGCTATCATAAAAAATGGCTGGCTTTGAAAACGTGACCATCATTGTAGGTCAAGGTACAACACCGATGGTTTGTACTATCAGTGTTGCATACAGCAACGCCTCTTACGAGAACAACTGCAATGACCATCATAATAGCACAGTAGGTCTACGGCAACAGTCATTTTGACCTATGCTGACAGTTATTAACCGTCGGTGTAGGTTCAGATTATTGTGTGACCAATCATAATGGTGGAAAATTAAGGTGTATTGGTCAGTCAAAACTAGGTTGGTTAGGGCTAAAGAATTAGGTGCTAGGCTAAGAATGATTAGGCTCCTAAATTGGGTTAGGGTCTAGGTTAACTGAGTCTCCAAATAGGTCCACTGACACGACTTAGTCCTTTTTCAAATGAGCTCAAATTAGAAAGTCCAATCACCCTTGCCTCGAACTTGAAATTTTGTATCTGCACATATAAAATAAACACATCAAGGTACTAGATACAATGGAGGGAAAATTTCCATAAAAACCCAAGAGTATGCATTATTTATAAAATGACCTAAAATGCCTAATCTGACCTAACTAAATGTAATATAACCCAAATTACCCTCAGACCAACATTAGTTAGGCATTAATTAACATAAAATATATGAAAATATCACATCCCCATGCCTATCTGTTGCTACACCTTGAGAAAAACTCTAAGCGAAAAACTACAAGAAAATAGTATTTACACAGGAACCAACTTGCAAGTTTTGAGCTATACCATATCAAAATCATTAATCTCAATTTTTTACCAAAATAAAAAAATAATACACAAAACCTTAACATCGAAGACTCAGCAGTTCTAAAGTATCGACTCAAATCTAGACCTCCTAAATCAAATTAGGAATCCTATTAGCCATCGGACTTGGGTTGGTAGAGTAACTTTCTCTAACTAAGTTGACCCACTCAAGATTCAAATCAAAAGTGAGAAACAAGCATCTTGTGTGTGAAATAAGTGACTCACTAGATAGCCAACTAAATTGATTCCTAGTATTCAATAAAACTTAGAATATTTCTATACTCTTTCTAAGACAATCCTATCTTCAATTAGGCTATACTAAGTTTTGACAACTTTCTCCTCACCACTTTTCTACCCCGAGGTCAACACACTAGGTGTATATCTCCCCAACTGGACCCATTGGTCCCTTATTCCTATTTTTTTTCTTCGGTTCTTTTTCTCTTTTTTTCTATAGGATAAACACCCATTTGTAGCAAGGTGTTTTTATTTTGGAATTGGAAAGAGTAGCATCCATATGTAGTGAGATGATTTTATTTGGTGAAATTGCACCCATTTGTAACGAGGTACTTTATTTGGTGGAAATTTTTTTTTCACATTTTTCTCCTTCAGATTCTTTTCAAGGTTGAATATCTATATTTTTTTCTCTCTGAGACATTTTTCTAAGTGAGTGGCTCTCCTTCATCCATTCTAAATGCATTCCCTTACAAACAGGTGCAGTCTTAAGAGCTAGAAGCACGACAAAGTCCTTTGGATCTGCAAGCCTTAAGGCTAAATCTTATTGACCACTAAGGACTCAACGAAATCATGCAAAAGATGAGTCAGTGCATTGTGAAAGCGAAAATTCTTGGAACTCTAAGACTATCCAAACTCAAGGGTGGAGCAATAAGTCATTCATTCATCACTCCTTTGACTTAATATTTCTAGCTTTTCTAGACTCCTTTCAAAGTCTCAGGAAAAGAATTCCAGATTATGTCGACATACGACCTGAAGAGTCTAAGCGAAAAGATTTTGTTCATACTTTTCCTAAGATCAGTAATCCTCAAAATTGAATTTTTCAAAAATTTTATAGCTCAAAATCTAAAAACCATGATTTTTATCTCTTCTTTTCTCTTTTATTTTATTTTTTTCTTTATTTAAAAAAATGCATACCACTTTTTGATGACACAACTAATTCAAGAAAAACCACTAAAAGCTATAATTCTAGAGATAAATAAGAATGACCCTCAAAATTATTATCTACCCCCCATGCCTATTTCTTACAAGGTCCTTAATACATGCAATAAACATAAAAGAAGAATATATGTTACTTAGAAATCTGAGAGTTTTAAAGAAATCAAGACTCAATTATCTCCAAACCTAAATAAAAATTTCAAAGCAAATAACAAGATTATTTACAAACGTTGGGTTACCTCCCAACAAGTGCTGAATTTTACATCTACTGCTAGACTCAGCCAAATCAAGCTTAAAAAGATTCCAGAAGTGTTGTGCTTTCAATTAGAGGCTCCAGAGCAACATTCTCATAATCAATCCTCAATCTATGTCCATTCACCATAAAATTGTTGCCCAACTTTAGGCTCACAGATGTCAACGGCTCCATTAGAAGGATTTTAGGGTTTTGATTAAGATAATGTGGATTTTAATGTTCTCTCTTGTTAAGGATTCAAACAAGGTTTTGAAGTTTCACACAATATATTAAACAAGTTGTTGTTGGTGGAAGTCAATTCCTTTATAATTGATATGGTACTAGAGAGAAAATCAAAACCCTAAAGTGAAAATACTATGTATACAGCTCCTAGAAATGAATCTCTATTTAAAAATCTTTTGATGTGGTGGTCCAAACAAAACAAACAATACTATCACTTGACAGGAAATCAAACAAGAAATTCAAAAATGAATTTTTTATGATGTTTGAAAATTATTTGGTATTTTTTTGGAATTTTTCTTCTTACTGGTGTCAAGAGTCAGAATTGATAGATTCGGGGAATTGATTCTGCAGAAACCTCAAATGGCCTCAAAAGGTTTTGAGAATTTAATATGATGTAGATAATTTCTCAAGATTTCTAGCAATATAAAATTTTCCCAAATCTGATGAGTAGAAAAATTTAGAAATTCATTGATAGTAAGAAAATGATAAAGAAACAAGGTCTAACCCTGTTCAATTTATGATTTTTTAATTTTTTCTATTTAGCAAAATTATTTGAAAATTGAACTCAAGGTTCATGACTCATTAGGACCTCCCTGTATGAAATTTTGTGATTTTAGGAAACTCTTAAGTGCCCGAACTTGATTTTTGAAAATCGAGACAGAAGTCTGGATTTTCAAAAATCAAACACCAATATGACTAAGGTGGTGGAAAAGTAAGGCAAACAAGCAACATAATGAGTTTTAGAGTTCCACCACCCTTGATTTTTCTTGTTTTTGATTTTTTTGATAACTTAAAGATTGTTTTAAGAGATTTTGTTAATGATATAATAGATGGCTGGGGGTACTAACTTGAAGCACGTCGGAAGACAAGTTCACTTGAAGTTTCCTGCTCCAAGCGAATCTGAATCCCACTCCCGCTCCTAATTTGTACCCTAAATCAAAACAAACAAAATTTTGTGATGACCTAATATAGCAAAAGAGATATTAAAGATGTGACTAAGCCATGCTTCCCCAGCAATGATGCCAAAAAGTGATGCAGGAAATACACGTTTTGTTAAATATGTGAAATAGTGTCATTGTACGCATAAATGTACAATCAACTTTTAAATTTATAAAACCTAGATAGGTGAGTATCTAGGGTCATCCAAGGAGGCCAATTCATTAATCACATGAAGTGGTTGTCTCTCTCGCATCTCAAATCCGCACTTGTCTTTTTGTATTTTTTGATTTTGTTATTTTTTTATGGTTTTAGAAATAGTCAGGAAACAGAATAAGAGATGATGATTATGCTACACCTATCAAATAACCCTAAGTGACAGGAATGAAATGCTCTCTTCTAAGCTCACCTTAGGCAAGTAAGCCTAGGGTAATTAAAAGAGGAGAGTCTGATGCACTAAGCTACTAACAACATGAAAAACACACTAACATAAAAATAGAAATTGGAAGGAAAATTGAAATCTTGTATTACTAGAATTTGGAGTACATGTAGAGGAATGTTTCTTGAAATAATAATAAAATACTAGCTAATACAAAAGATAAAGTAGAAGATAAAGAAGAGAGGGATCCTCTGGCAGAAGTTCTAGATGGCTCTTGCTCCAAGTGTGGTTGCTCCACACTTGAAAAGAGCTCTCCTTAGCTTCTTCTTCTAATAGTCCTCGTCCAACTTGTCTCCTCATGGTGGGTGTCAACTAGCTTGTTCCTCATCTTGCCTGGCCATCCCTTCAAGTATGAAGACCTCCTCCTTGGCGTGGCACAAGAGAGAGGAAGATAGAGAAAGAAGGCACCATGGGGGTAGGTGGTTGCCCCCATAATCTTCTTCTCTTCTTCTCCTTGGCCATAGGTTCTAGGTGGCTATGGTGGAATGAAACTAAGGGAGAAGATGGGATTTAGGTAGTGGTTAAGGTGGGTATATATAGAAGTGGAGAGGGGGATAGTTGGCATGGACATGTGGATGGCTAGGATTAGGTTTGGTGGGTAGTTAAGGGATTCTAAGGTGGGGGTTTAATGGCACCAAGTAGGTGGTGCATAGGTGGTGGTTATGTGGTGGAAGGGCACCTAAAGGTGGTGCCAAAAATAAAGAGAAGCATCCATTTTGGTGCCACCAACGAGGGTTCTAGAAGGAGGGTTATGTATAGAGTAGGGATGGCTTGTAGGGGTAGGTGTATGGTGGTGATGAGGGAGATTCTAGAGGGAAAAGTGGTGCCAACTTGGAGTTGGTTATGAAGGGTTTTGGCACCACTTTTGTGGTGTCCCTTGTTAGTGGTGGTGGGTTGAGGTGCTATGTTAGGGTTGGCGCCAAAATGGGTAGGAGTAGGGATAGCTTAAGTGGACTAGGTTTAGGCTAGTTGGTGGAGCTTAGGTAGGTGCATTTAAGGGTTATGTAGGGATGCTAAGGAGGTGAATAGCTAATCTAAGCTAGCTTAGCTAGAAGGGAGTAGGGTAGAGAGGTAGAGGGAGCTAGGGTTTTGGAGGTGATGAGCTGTAGGGAGCAGCCATGAGCTGCACTAGAGCCGGTGGCTACTGAAGAGTACTGTAGGGAGCTACGTTAGCTAGATTATCTTGCTAGTTCTTTGCTACCTGCTAAGCCAAGTAAGGATGAGCTAGCTTCTGCTGATATGAGCTAAGGTGTGCTAGGTCTGGTCTTCCCGAAGATTACCTAGCTAGCTGGATTAGCTAGCTTAGGTCAAGTAGCTCTGCTCAACTAAGTTGAGCTGGCCTAAGCTTGTTGAGGTCATCTTCAGCTGACTAGGTCTAGCTAGTTGATGGTAGTAGCTAGTCCTAGTCAGGTTGAGATTCCAGTGAACTGTTCTGAGTTGGATGAGGTGGAATGGAGCTAGGATGAACTGACTTGAGCTAGTTTGATCTGTCATCCAGCTGAGATGAGCTGAATGGAGCTAGGGATGAGTTGATCCAGCTAGAAGGAGTTGGGATCCAGCTAGGATGAGATGGATCTAGCTGGGATCCAGCTGATAGGAATTTCTTCATCTTCTTCCTTCCTGAGTGCCAAGGTATGCGAGATCTGACTTTCTATCTATCCAAACACTTAAATAGATGCATTAAAAATACAATAAAATGCAATGCATGCCTAACCTAGGTGAATGCCTAAATGCTGCCTGAAAACCCATTTACAAAGTTTAAACCCTAAAAGCTAGATTAGTTTTAGGGCATAAGGATGGTGACAAGGGGGCAGGTAGGTTGCCCCCTTGATCTTATGCTCTTCTTCTTCCTTAGCCTTAAGTGTAGGTGGATATGGGTAGAAATTAAACTAAGGGAGTATATGGGATTTAGGCGGTGGTTAAGGTGGGTATATATAGAAGTGGAGAGGGGGATAGTTGGCGTGGACATGTGGATGGCTAGGATTAGGTTTGTTGGGTAGTTAAGGGATCCTAAGGTAGGGGTTTAATGGCGCTAAGTAGGGGGTGCATAGGTGGTGGTTATGTGGTGGAAGAGCACCTAAAGGTTGCGCAAAAATGAAGAGAAGCCTCCATTTTGGTGCCACCAAGGAGGGTTCTAGAAGGGAGTTATGTGTAGGGTAGGGATGGCTTGTAGGGGTAGGTGTATGGTGGTGATGAGGGAGATTTTGGAGCAAAAGTGGCACCAACTTGGAGTTGGTTATGTAGGGTTTTGGTGCCACTTTTGTGGTTTCCCTTGGTGGTGGTGGTAGGTTGAGGGGGTATGTTAGGGTTGGCGCCAAAATGGGTAGGAGTAGGGGTAGTTTAGGTGGACTAGGTTTAGGGCTAGTTGGTGGAGCTTAGGTAGGTGGGTTTAAGGGTTATGTAGGGATTGCAAGGAGGTGACTAGCTAAGCTAAGCTGCTTAGCTAGTAGAGATTAGGGTAGAGAGGTAAAGGGAGCTAGGGTTTTGGAGGTAATGACCTGGAGAGAGCTACCTTGAGCTGCACTAGAGCTGATGGTTACTGAAGAGAACTGCAAGGAGCTACCTTAGCTAGCATAGCTTGCTAGTTCTTTGATACTTGCTAAGCCAAGCTAAGATGAGCTGGCTTCTACTAATATGAGCTGAGGTAAGCTCGGTCTAGTCTTCTCGAAGATTACCTAGTGATAGCGGTGGACTCGAGAGATAACCGGGTTTTATTGTTATCTCGTTGTAATATAGCCGGTTATTGCCATCATTTCAAATATATAATTTTTTTACTCGGAAAATAAAAGAGTTCCCGAGGTCGAACTCAGGGAGCAAACTGTATTCTAGAGATATACATGTTTCTTTTACAAAAATAAACAAAGAGAGAGAAAGAATGTGGTGTCTTTTTTTTCTCTTTGTTTCTCCTCGTCTCAGATCTGCCTCTTCTTCGTTCTGCAGAGGTGATGCTCTTCTTTCTTTCTTCAGATCTCCTTCTTTCTTCTTAGTTCTGCAGAGGTGATGCTCTTCTTTCTTTCTGCAGATCTCCTTCTTTCTTCTTTGTTCTGCAGAGGTGATCTTCTTTCTTCCTGCAGATCTCCTTCTTCCGTCTTTTCTTTTTCCAGTCAGGGACGTCGCCCCTCCTTCTTTCTTCTTTTCCCTTCAGGCCGTCGTCTAATTTCCAAATCAGACGACTTAAACTGCCTGTTGCTACAGTATCTTCCTCAGCTTCCTTCTTCTTCACCTGTTCCTGCACACTTCAGAGCTTACGTCAGAGGGACAAAACCTACTCTACCCTCTCCCCCGCATCTCTCTCTCTCTGAAACCACTCTTGGGACAGCTCTCCCAGAGCTGCCGGGTAATCGGGTACGGGTCGTGCCCGGGTCCAGGCCCACCGGCGTGCGTGGTGGGCGAGGAGTGCAGGTCAGTCTAAGTCGGGTCGGGTCAGGTCCGCGGGGCGTGAGCGCGGACGAGACCGGGTAACCGGGCGGGTGAAGGGGACCTCACCCCGTGTGCTGAGGCAATAAGCCTCCAGCACTTTTGCGTCTTATATCGCTGCACCTCTTCGGACTTTTCCGAGGTGGGACTAAATGTCCCACCTCAATTGCGCGCCCGCAGCGGGGAAAACAGCGGGAGATCGCGGCGTCACGCGAAGCCTTCTACCTTAGCTGCGAGCCTGGTGTTTTGTCGAAACGCCTCGCAAGGCCTGGGAGTCGAATCTGGGCGTGGCGCTGAGCGTGGCGCGCCTGTAGCTGCAGGCGGAAGCAGCTCCTTCTGCACGGCAATGGCGGCGGAGGTCGGGTGGCCTGTTCACAGAAAAATGGCCTCTCGGCCTAATCAGAAAGTGCCGGGAGCTTCGCCAGGGTGCGGCGAAGCTCGTGTGGGTGGTGGCGAGGCGTGGGGCGGCGTGCAAGGGCTGCCCTAGGTCGGACTGTGGGTCGGAGGATGGGTTTGTTGGGGGAAGCGTTACGGAGG
This sequence comes from Thalassia testudinum, assembly GCA_037157565.1. Lineage (NCBI taxonomy): Eukaryota > Viridiplantae > Streptophyta > Magnoliopsida > Alismatales > Hydrocharitaceae > Thalassia > Thalassia testudinum. The sequence continues at coordinate 7,275,643 of JAZHRO010000080.1, forward strand.
TGTGGAGTGGCAGTGAAGGGGTGGGGGGTGCTCAGTGTGATGAGGCGGAGGTTCGGTGAGGGTCGGCGAGGTGTGTGAGGCTGTGGAGCGATGGGAGCATCTCGCCGGAGGGTGGCCGGAGACGAAGGGGGTGACGATGGTCAGGGTCGGTCGAGGGCTTAATTGAATAAATTGAAGGCGGGGAAAGAAAGAGGAGAAGAAGGGGAGTAGTTCTAGCTTACTTGCAGGGACGAAGGGGGAGGAACAGGGCGACAGTCGTATCGACTGTCGCCGGAGAAGACGATGCTCAGGGAAAGGGGCGGCGGCGAGCAGAGAGCCGGAGAGGCGCCAGCTGGGTGCGGCGTGGCGCGGAAAGAGCAGGGGAGGAAGTCTCTGCTGCTGGTATTGCGGCAGAGCGAAGAGGAGAAGGGGGAGGAACCGCCGGAGCTGGTGAGCGTCTGCCGGAGAGAGAAGAGAGGAAAGTTGGGGGTTTTCTCCGTCAGACCCGAGCTACCCCGGTCGGTGGAGCAACGGGGGGTATTTATAGGGATCAAAACAGGGAGGAAGGCGGAGGGAGACGACGTGTCTCCCTCGCCGGAGGATGGCCGGAAACAACAACCCATACCGTCCGTGCGTTCGCACGGCCGGTATGGTGGGTTACAACGACCATGGGGGTGTCCCTGCGACGGCTGACGACGCAGGGCACCCCCGGTTTACTTGCCAGGTCCCCCACCTCACCCTACGCGGCGCCATGCTCCGCGCAAGGTCGCCGGAGCATGGTGCTGGCAGGTTTTGCAGGGGGGACCAGATCGCAAAGAACGAAGGAGAGTTAGGGGCCAAAATGCGAGGGTTCAAAAGTTGAGGGCCAAAGAGTAAATATATGAGGACCAAAGTGTAAAGTCGGTCAAGGAGGTTTCTTCTTAGGCTCAAGTTTTTATACATGACTAATTAGGACCTAAGGAATCTGATGGTGAATTTCATTTCTATATTAAACCTTGTTTGACCGGTCAATTTATGCGAAAACCCAAATTAAGTTATTAATTGGGCATGGTTCTCAATGTAGGTCAAAATGGGTTCTGAAGGCCAAATTGAAGGTTATAAACCCTAGAGATTATTTTTACATGAATTTTAGAGGGTTTATTCTATTTTTACTTTGCCTCGAACCTCGTGAGTTGAAGTGGGTTGTTTTAGGGTTACAGATTATCATTTAGTTTCTTGGAATTGCTGTAGCCCTTGCTAGATCATTTCATCCCACTTTTATTCTTATTAAGCTGCTTTGACCTATGTTTGGGCCCTGAATTACCCTGTATGCAGATTATACTGGTAAAATTGCATTTTTACCCCTTATGACTTGTTTTCTTCTCAAACTCAGAATTCTCTGAGTTAAGCTTTTCCTTGAGATATGTAGGAGCTTTTATCCTTTGTATTAGGTCAAAATGAGCTAGTTATGGCTCATGATGAGGTTCTCATCATACCCCCATGCCTAGCTTTTGCTAGTCCCTTAGCAAAAACTTAAGGTTTCAACCCTTGTTCTAGACCATGAAGTTTTTAATAGTTTTAGATAAGTGCCCTTTTCTATTTGAGCATCGATTAGGTTAGAATGCTGACCATAGGCCTAAAAGGTACTCTAGTACCAATCAAGATCCAAATCTTTCTAGCCTTAGCCTCAGTCTTTTAGCAAAGGTTTTTAAGGTCCACAAGAACTAACCTAAGGTTTATTGGACTTCGTGGTTAAAGCACCCGTGCTTGAAATGATTTTAGCCCTGGCTCAGTTCGCAGTGCGTTTTGTAAGAGAGAGATAGAAAGTTTTTCTATTTGGAGAGTTTTCTCTCTCTTTTTCTTTTTAGTTCTAGCCTAGGATTGGCTTTTCAACACGGTCTGTATCAGATTCCTTGCTCCCATCATCAATCCTCAAGGGTTCCTGGCGATCGATGTTTCGAGATAGCACCGCCCATGGCAACCCCCGCAACCCTGGCTATTGAGATTTCGAGATAATCCCATCCATGGTGTTCCGTGGCCGAATCCAGACCCTGGCAATTGACACTTCGAGATAATGCCATCCATGGAATCTGAACCAGCAGAGTGCTTTCATGCCCCCAGTAGGATATGTAAATATCCTAGGAGACAAGCACTGAGGAGATGATATTTTGCTACGCATCTTCGAGGGGATTTCCCGCCTCTCCGCGCTGGGAACTCGTCCAAATCAACTTGTGTTGATCGGCCGCTCCTATTCTAGGTGTTCTTTTCAGAATTTTGTGACGCTTCTGCGTGATTCTGATTTTTACGCTTACTGAACCAGGCTGTGTGTGAGGTTAGGGTGCTTAGGTTACTGAGTCCCGTAAACCAAAAATTAGTTAACGAGGCCGAATACTCCCTAAGCCTTAGACCTAATACTTCAGCTTTTCATTTTCCTCAACCTCTTGAGGAGTGTCCAGATCTTAATGGGTACTAAGAGTCTATTCAAGAATGCCTAAGGTTTGCATTCTTTACTAATCTCTTTGTGCACTTTTCTTGAATGAGGTCTAGAACTCAGGTTAATTCCTTAGTTCCTTACTAATGACTATCACTTTTTCTCATAATTTTGTGCTCCTTTTTCATTTTGTTTCTTTTCTCCTTCACAAAATTTCCTTCTCCTCTTTTCCTCTTATTCTTTTTCGAAAAAAATTTTTTAATTTTTATGGTGTTTTTGGCATATGTGAATTTTTTTGTTTGAAACCTTTTCTTACAAGTTTTGCACTTTCATACCCCCCCATGCCTAAGATTTGCAATGTCCTCATTGTAACCTAGGGGGTCTTAGTTCATTCCTTAAGACAGAAATTTGGATGAGTGGATGGGTCGGGTTGAATTTTTGCGGACGATTTCAAATCCCAGATGCAAGCATCTGAGTTGGGGTCGGCTGTCTACAAGGGTGAACTTCGAGTGCTAAAAGGTGTCAGAACAAGTTTCAGGCTTTCAAAGAGAATGACGGGCTGCCTCCCGTTAAGCGCTGAGTTTTACGCCATCGGCTGGGCGCAATAAGCTCAAGGGGAAAGGAGGATATAAGATGCCTCAGCCAAATCAGTAGAAGTTACATCAATGAACGGCTTGAGTCTCTGACCGTTCACAATGAAAGGTTCAGAATCGTGGCTGAGTGGACTAATTTCGATTGCTCCATTTCCAAAAACCTGTCGGACCAAATATGGTCCGACCCACTTAGATCTCAGTTTTCCTGGGAAGAGTTTGAGTCGGGCATCAAAGAGTAGGACCTTTTGACCAGGATGAAAGATCTTTCTCGAGATGTGTTTGTCGTGGAAGGCTTTAACCCGCTCCTTGTAGATTTGCGAGTTCTCGTAGCGTCTAGGCGTAATTCATCGATCTCGCTGATTTGGAGTTTTCTGTGGGTCCCAGCCTTGGAAAGATCTAGATTACAGTTCCGTACTGCCCAATAGGCTTTATGCTCCAGTTCTACGGGAAGGTGGCATGCCTTTCCGTACACCAGTCTAAAGGGAGACATGCCCAATTGGGTCTTGTGGGCGGTCCTATAGGCCCACAATGCTTCCGGAAGTCGGGACGACCAGTCCTTCCTGTCAGGTCGAACAGTGACTTGCAGGATTTTCTTGATCTCCCGATTAGATAGCTCAGCTAGACCATTAGTTTGGGGGTGGTAAGGAGTAGAGATTCGGTGAGACACCCCGTATTTGGTCATCAGTGACCTAAACTGAGCATTTGTGAAATGGGTCCCCCCATCAGAGATTATTGCACGAGGAATCCCGAACCTTGAGAAAATGTGTTGATGAATGAATTTGAGAACGATTTTGTGATCACAGGTTCGGGTCGGTATGGCTTCGATCCATTTGGACACGTAGTCCACAGCCAACAGAATGTATTCGAAACCATCCGAAACAGGAAAGGGGCCCATAAAATCAATTCCCCAAACATCAAAGATTTCGCATACTAGAATCGGTTGCATAGGCATCATGTCGCGATGGCTCATGTTGCCCAAAGTCTGGCAACGACTGCATGCCTTGCAGTGACTGTATGCGTCTTTGAACAGTGTAGGCCAGTAAAAGCCGCACTGGAGGACTTTTGATGCGGTTTTATGCCCGGCAAAATGGCCACCGCATGCCTGGTCATGGCAGAAAGAGAGGATATTGTTGACTTCCCCTTCCGGGACACATCTCCGGATGATCTGATCGGCACCTATGCGGAAGAGGTACGGGTCTTCCCAAATGTAATACTTGGCATCGGAGCGTAATTTGTCTTTCTTGGCCTTCGGCCAATCGGACGGGATCTGATGAGATGCCAAGTAATTTACTATATTAGCAAACCATGGAAGGCTAGTACCAATAGTCAGCAGGTGCTCATCGGGAAAATGCTCAGTGATGGGTCCGGAAGGGTCAATTATTTCAGAAGGAAGACGGGACAAGTGATCAGCTACCACGTTTTGCTTTCCCGCTTTGTCGCGAATCTCAAGGTCAAATTCTTGCAACAGCAAGATCCATCGGATTAATCGAGGTTTCGCGTCCTTCTTTGCAAGGAGATGCCTCACAGCTGTGTGATCCGAGTATATGATGACACGGGAACCCAGAAGGTATGATCTGAACTTTTCTAGGGCAAATACTACAGCTAGCAGCTCTTTCTCAGTAACCGTATAGTTACGCTGAGCCTCATCGAGTGTTTTGCTGGCGTAGTAAATGACCACAGGTTTCTTGTCAATTTTCTGTCCCAAAACCGCTCCTACAGCGAAGTCGGATGCATCACACATGATCTCAAAGGGTTGAGACCAATCAGGGGACTGTAGGATCGGGGCTTGGGTGACTCGGTCACGCAGGATTTCAAATGCTTGAGTGCATTCCTTGGAGATTTCGAAGGGAACATCCTTGGAGAGAAGAGTGGTCAGGGGGCGTGCGATTTTTGAAAAATCAGGGATAAATCGTCGATAAAAACCGACATGCCCTAAAAAGGATCGGATGTCCCTGATCGAGCTAGGCATAGGAAGGTGAGAAATCAGATTAACCTTAGCTCGATCCACTTGGATACCTTTCTCCGAAATTGAGTGTCCCAGGACAATTCCCTCAGGCACCATGAAATGGCTCTTTTCCCAGGAAAGAACCAAATTCACATCGATGCACCGCCTGAGTATCTGGACCAAGTGTTGGAGGCAATCGTCGAATGATGCTCCGAAAACTGAAAAGTCATCCATGAAGACTTCCAGATAATCACCTACCATATCTGAGAATATGGCAAGCATGCATCGCTGAAAAGTAGCGGGTGCATTGCAAAGACCGAAAGGCATCCCTCGGAAAGCGTATGTTCCGAAGGGGCAGGTGAACGTGGTCTTTTCTTGGTCCTCAGGATGGATTGCCACCTGGTTATAACCGGAGTACCCGTCAAGAAAGCAGAAGAACCTATTTCCCGCTAGTTTTTCGAGAATTTGATCAATGAAGGGTAGTGGGAAATGATCCTTCTTCGTGGAGGAATTGAGTCGACGGTAATCTATACAGACTCTCCACGAGTTGGCTAACCGGGTAGGAATGATTTCTCCGGTCTCAGTCGTTATAGTGGTGAGTCCTGCCTTCTTGGGCACGACCTGAATTGGGCTCACCCAACGACTATCGGAGATCGGGTAGATGATTCCGGCATCTAACCATTTGATGATCTCCTTTTTCACGACCTCCTGCAAATTGGGGTTTAAGCGTCTCTGCATTTCACGAGAAGGTCGTGTGCTCTCTTCTGAATAGATATGATGAGTACAATAAGAGGGACTTATTCCAGTCAGATCATCGAGAGTCCATCCGATGGCTCTGCGATGTTGCTGGAGGACAATAATCAGACGGGATTCCTGTTCAGGACTGAGGTTGGAATTGATAATCACAGGAAAGGTCTGATTAGAACCCAAAAATACGTATTTCAAGTGAGCAGGAAGGGGTTTCAGTTCGAGGATGGGGTTTTCAGCAGCAGCGGGTGGTTCAGTATAGATGTGAGGTTCAAGGGTGGGAGTTACTGGGTTGTTCATATCTGGATTCGACTCCTCTGTTTGCGGGTCAAGATCCTTCTGTGGTTGATGAGGCATAATCGAGTCATTCTGGAGGTGTGATTCATCAACCAAAGTCTTGATGTCACAAATTTGTTCGATGACGCCGCAATTAATTCCTTGTTGGGCCTTAAATATATCAATTTTCAATGTTTGATCTCCAAACTTAAGCTCTATTTGGCCCTCCTCACAGCTGATGTTGGCTCTAGCAGTAGCCAAGAAAGGTCTCCCTAGAATGATTGGTGTATCCCTAGGGTTCTCAGGTGCATCCATATCTAAGACTATAAAGTCCACTAGAAAATAGAAATCCCGTACTCTCACGATAACATCTTCGAGAACCCCTTTTGGTGACTTTATAGATCGATCTGCTAATTGTAATGTCACCTCGGTTGGTTTCAGCTCAGATTCTTCTAGATGGTCAAGTAAGGATGTGGGTATCAGGTTTATGGATGCACCCAAGTCTAACAATGCTCTATCAAATTGGGTACCACCTATCTTACAGGAAATCAGGGGAGTTCCAGGATCTTTTGCCTTGGGTGGGAGTCTACTAAGGATTACAGAGCTGGCTTGCTCTGACAGAACAATTGGGCTCCCTCCCTTGGTTCGCGGCTTACGCTGGGGTGTACATATATTCTTTAGAAATCGTGCGTAAGCTGGTACGTGGCGGATTGCATCCATCAAGGGGATGTTTATGTGGACTTGCTCAAAGAGCTTGACCAGGTCCTCCTCAGGGGCCACGGGTTTGGTGGTCTTCTTTCCCTTGGTCAGGGCCTCGGGAAATGGGATCTTGGTTGGTTCTTCTAGGATAGGTCCAGGTTGTGGATCTGGAACAGCCGTACCTTGGATAACTATCCTAGGGTCATGGTTATCAGGCTGGGAGTGGTTTGGATAATGCGGGTCTTGAGTTGTTTTACCACTACGTGTTGTTACAGAATTTAATCCGGCCTGATTTTGGTTTGGGTTTGGTAGGAGGGGTGGCTGCTGTTGAAATCCCGCATAAGAAGTTGAGGCTTCCATCTCGTCTGGAGATGGAGCAGTAGGAGCCTGATAAATCCATTGGGCGTGGCCTAAATTTGGATTCATAACGCGCTTCTGGGTTGGCACGTTATTTGGGTTAGGAAGAGGTTGGGAAGGGAGTGTGCCTGGTTGGCGAGAATTTGCCAACTGGGCCAGTTGAGTTTTAACTTCTGTAAGCTCGTCCTTGTGCTGTTTCTGAATAGCCGCATTCGTTTTTTGAATGTCAGCCAGAGTCTGAAGGATTAGGGACATTTGATCCTGATTTGGCCCTGATGGATAAGTAGGGTTGGGCCGAGGCTGAGGCGGCTGGTAGTGACGAGAGGGCTGTGGGCGGGACTGAAAAGGTGGTCTTTGGGTTTGGGAATTTCCCGCCCACTGAAAATTGGGATGGTTTCGCCATCCAGGGTTGTAAGTGTTGGAGAATGGGTCGTTCTGGATGGCGTTGAGGTCCTCGCAGGTCTGAGGAACCTCCTGAGAATCAGGGAAAGGAGGAATGGAGTTCCCCCGGCTGGTGTAGAAAGGATCGGATGATCTTCCAGTCCAAGAATCAGACAGGGATGGATATGGATCCATCCCAGGGGAAGATCGGTGGAGGATGTTTTGCACAGTCTCCTGTGTGGAAGGAGGTTGTGCAAAGGAGTTACGCGCGGAGGTGGCTCGCTGCAAGTGCTGAGTCAGCTCATCCACCTTCTTTTCAATGATTGAGACCTTGTCCAATCGACTGGCCATTAATTCCAGGTCGACTGATGCGGACAGGCCCTGCGTCTCATGTGCTCCCTTAAGATTCGTCGCTGCACGGGTATTCGTCCTGTCGAATAGTCCCATGGAGTCATTGTTGATGGAGTTCTCGCACATGTTTTCGAGAATCTCCCATACGGTGTCTTCATGTTGACCCATGATGTTTCCTCCGCAAGTTGCATTGACGAAAAGGCGGATGTCCTCACGGAGTCCCTGGTAAAAAGATTGGACTTGTTCCCATTTAGGAACTCCGTGATGGGGGCACTTTCTCATGAGATCCTGAAAACGATCCCATGCCTCATGGAGAGGTTCTCCTGATTGTTGAGTGAAGTGTGTAATCTGATGGCGCAAGGCGTTGGTCCGACCAACGGGAAAGAACTTTTTCAAAAACTCGGATTGAAGTTCTTCCCAAGTGTTGATCGGCCGGGTCTGAGTTTGATACCAATGGGCGGCCTTGTCCATAAGAGAAAAGGAGAACATCTTCATGAGAAGAATATCCCGATTTTGCGCATCTGATCCAAAAGTGTGGGCCAGATGCTTTAGCTGTTTGATGTGCTGGAAGGGATCTTCAGAATTAAGCCCAAGGAATTTAGGTATAGCATGAATCATGTTGGGCTTTAGTTCGGAATCAGGTCCTCCAGTCGGGATTCTGACTCGAGGCTCAATGGCCACCGTAGCAGGATTGTAGTGGTCCCGCATCATAGGACGCTGTGGTGGGTGCACGAAGTTTTGGAAGAGGTCATTGAGTCGCTGGAGCTGGTGTTCCAGATTATTTTCTTCCTCAACTGGCTGAACCATGATGGGGGAAGAAGAACTTGGTTCTGAATCAGAAGAGAGAATAATGTGAGGGTGTTTCTGCACAAACACGGGCGTCGAGGCTTGGCCTTGACGAGAGCGAATTTCTAAAGGAGGTCTTAAGGGTGGTCTTAGAGACCTCCTTCCGTACATGCACAGTTGGAAGAGGTAAGTTTAGAAGGTGCTGGACCCAATCAAGGCACCCGAAAATGTGTTGGGTGACTATAGAGGTGCGGGGCAGATGGACCCCTTGATCAGAAAGATCGTCCACCTGAGAATTACCTGGGCAGCCAGAGAGGGAGAGTCCCGCGAAGACCCCTACACGGTAGAGCGTCCCCACGGGTTACAGGGTTTCCCCCACCCGACCTCTCTTGTCACTGTGGGTCCAGGTAGACCAGAATGGGGATCTTGACCTCTTAAGTCTACCAATTTTAGCTTAAGATCAGGGTGCTTAAAGTTACACTTGAACTCTTAGGTATTTTGAGTGAGAAAGTGACATAATTTTAAGGTTGGTTGACCCAAGGAGTCAACTTTACCTCTTGTTCCTTTGAGAGCTTTTTGGGTCCTTTCTTTTAGGGTTCAAGTGTTTAGAGAGCCAATTGTTTTAGGTTTCCCTTGAATAGGTATTTTCAGACAAGGGCTTGGGCACACTTCATTTGGTTTTCTCAATTCTTACTTAAGGAGTGTGTCTCTAAATCCCTAGTGTTGGATCCTAGGTTGGCTCTACTTGGTCTAGTTAATTCTTTGTTGGGTAATTAGGGCTCAAGCAAGAATGTGTTAGCCCTTAAATACCCTTAATAGTGTGCAGGAATAATGAGTTGAAAACATGCAACTTTTATGGTTACTAAGTATGGAAGACAAGTTAGCCCTATATTGCTTGTTCTTTTCTTTCTTTTGAGTTTTAGGGGTTAATAGCGAGAGGAAAAATTTACCTGTCCTCGGAGTGGTTGTTGTGCGGTTGCTTGTCTTCTTGATTTCCTGTAGTTTTCTGCAAAAAAGAGAGGATATTATCAGAAATTAAAAAGAAACAGGAATGTTTACCTCTAGAATAGCCGTTGCTCCCCGGCAACGGCGCCAATTTGATAGCGGTGTGGCACGGAAAGAGCAGGGGAGGAAGTCTCTACTGCTGGTATTGCGGCAGAGCGAAGAGGAGAAGGGGGAGGAACCGCCGGAGCTGGTGAGCGTCTGCCGGAGAGAGAAGAGAGGAAAGTTGGGGGTTTTCTCCGTCAGACCCGAGCTACCCCGGTCGGTGGAGCAACGGGGGGTATTTATAGGGATCAAAACAGGGAGGAAGGCGGAGGGAGACGACGTGTCTCCCTCGCCGGAGGATGGCCGGAAACAACAACCCATACCGTCCGTGCGTTCGCACGGCCGGTATGGTGGGTTACAACGACCATGGGGGTGTCCCTGCGACGGCTGACGACGCAGGGCACCCCTGGTTTACTTGCCAGGTCCCCCACCTCACCCTGCGCGACGCCATGCTCCGCACAAGGTCGCCGGAGCATGGTGCTGGCAGGTTTTGCAGGGGGGACCTGATCGCAAAGAACGAAGGAGAGTTAGGGGCCAAAATGTGAGGGTTCAAAAGTTGAGGGCCAAAGAGTAAATATATGAGGACCAAAGTGTAAAGTCGGTCAAGGAGGTTTCTTCTTAGGCTCAAGTTTTTATACATGACTAATTAGGACCTAAGGAATCTGATGGTGAATTTCATTTCTATATTAAACCTTGTTTGACCGGTCAATTTATGCGAAAACCCAAATTAAGTTATTAATTGGGCATGGTTCTCAATGTAGGTCAAAATGGGTTCTGAAGGCCAAATTGAAGGTTCTAAACCCTAGAGATTATTTTTACATGAATTTTAGAGGGTTTATTCTATTTTCACTTTGCCTCGAACCTCATGAATTGAAGTGGGTTGTTTTAGGGTTACAGATTATCATTTAGTTTCTTGGAATTGCTGTAGCCCTTGCTAGATCATTTCATCCCACTTTTATTCTTATTAAGCTGCTTTGACCTATGTTTGGGCCCTGAATTACCCTGTATGCAGATTATACTGGTAAAATTGCATTTTTACCCCTTATGACTTATTTTCTTCTCAAACTCAGAATTCTCTGAGTTAAGCTTTTCCTTGAGATATGTAGGAGCTTTTATCCTTTGTATTAGGTCAAAATGAGCTAGTTATGGCTCATGATGAGGTTCTCATCACCTAGCTAGTTGGATTAGCTAGCTTAGGTCAAGTATCTCAGCTCAACTAAGTTGAGCTGAGTTGAGTCTCCGGGAGCTGGACTTGAGCTGGCCTGAGCTGGTTGAGGTCTTCAGCTGACTAGGTCTAACTAGTTGATGGTAGCAGCTAGTCTTAGTCAGGTTGAGCTTCCAGTGAACTATTCTGAGCTAGAGGAGTTGGAATGGATCTGGAATCAACTTACTTAAGCTAATTTGAGCTTCCATCCAGCTGAGGTGAGCTGAATGGAGCTAAGTTGAACTAGCTAGAGCTACCATTCAGCTGAGATGAATTAAATGGAGCTAGGGATAGATTGCACAGCAATCATAGGACCTAATCTACCTAAATTAAGTTAGATTTCACCTTAACTTAGGAACAATGAATGCATAAACATCATGATTTGCATCATAGTTGATTTACTAGCTTTATAGATAATAATGCTATTTTATGCTCTAAGAGAGAGGTTATATTAATTGTAGATGATTTGGGGTCACAAACGATAGATTATACCGTATGGATTTGATCAGGACAATGACAGGAGTCCAACGCTTCCAGAATCGTCTTGATCAGACATCCATGGCACCACATTCAGCCCGTAGAAGATTAGAGGCCAATGATCAAGATAGCAGAGATCCAACCTCAGATGTCAAATCCGACCACATGGATGGATCCAGACCAATGATCGCAGTTCAACAACACAAAGATCAACCCGATCGGAGCCTTGTAGTACCAACTACAAAGGTGGGAACATGAACGGTTAGGATGGTGCCACATGGCACCATCCCAACAGCCCACCGCTGCACCCCAACCACTGAAGGAAAATTGTGGGCCGTTGGATCGTCATCCAATGGCCACGATGAGGCGGCGTCACCCCTCTCCGCGCATCATCAAAAGAAGGAACCATCTCAGGTGTTGGTTCTTCATCAACAGTTGCGAAATGGCTACGATGAATACTAAATGCAATAAAGTGCACGTGTAGCACATTGGTATCCACCCTCAAACGCATAACACAGGTGCATGATCGAATCATGCCCATCGCTAAATCAAGGCGGCAGTGCGCTCACGTGAAATCATGCCTTAAGATGGAGATCAAGCGGCGTGCGATGGACCGCATGGCGCAAGGAGAATCAACCGATGCATTGATGCGGTACACACTCGATCGAACGTCCAAACAGACACCCTGCCAGACACGGGACGGGCGCTTGAAGAAAGGCGGTGCTGCGATCCTTTTAAGCCATTTGATTGTGAGATCGGAAGGTTGAGATCAAATGAGTGTGTGCGCATGTGTGAAGATGTGAGGAAGGGCGTGCGATCGAGATCAACGACCCACGACCCAAAGGCCGCATGTTATGGGCGTGTAGAAGGTTGTTTTTAGGCATGATCTGATCCATTGATCTCCCAATCGACGGATCAGATCGCACCTAAGTTGTTGTAGGAATTAGGAGGCCTAAATACCTACTTTGCCCCTCATTTTAGCTATAAAAAGAGCCCTAGAGCCCCCATTTAAGAAACAACTTCCACCAGACACATCTCCATCCTTTCTCTCTGCAGCATCTCTCTGGTCTTCTTCCCGGTGCTCTGGATCTGAAGTGCTGCCGCACTTCACACAAGCATCTCTCAAGTGACGTCGTCCTTCATCTATTTTTTTCTCTCTCTACTCTTTATCATAGTTGTTTTAATTCCTAGTTTGAGAACTATTTCCAAGTAGTAATAAAAATCTAATTCTCTGAATATCTGGTCTCTATTTCTATGCTTTCCTTAGGATTGATTAGTTAGTACAAAAAGTTTTGAAAATCATGCTTTACCTCCATACGGACAACTTGGTACTTACCGAAATATTTAAAAATTTATTTGTTTCAATGTGATTTGCAACAATAGAGATATATAAATCTTTTTACCCGTCTTGTGGCAAACAAGTTGGAGTCGTTGCGGAGGAGGCAATGGAAACTTTTAAAGCTTTTCTTCCTAGTGCTTATTTAAGATTTTTAACCTACTTAATTTTTGTTGCTTTAGTGCGTGCAAGAAACGTAGAAATCCGAGAAGAAATGCAACAATGAAAAAATCGTAGGTTTCTAATCTCAGGTAAGTACTCGTATCATAGATTAGGTTAGATTTTCTTTTGAAAAAAATTCAAAAAAGAAAAAAAGGTGCTTGCTTGATCCTTGGGTTAGCATTTTCTTGCTTTTTGAAAAAAAAATGAAAAAAAGAAAATCTATTTTGGTGGATATTATATTCTAAAAAATTCAACAAAACCACCTATCAAATTTTTGGGTTACAACAAACACTGATCTTAAAAATTTAATCCCAAAAATTTACTAGCGCAAAAATTCTAAAGCTTTTGTTGGATGCGGGTTTTGAAGTTAGGACCAACATATCTAAATTTTGCGCTATTCTAAGTTAGATAAAAATTTTAAAAATTTATGAACTGACTATTATCAAATCTATTATTGCTCCTAATTTTTCAATTTTAAAAAATCACAAGAATTTTTATACAACTCCAATTTATCTGAAATTTATTGCATTGGATTCCAATGATAATATAATCTTAGAAAATTCTGAAAACAACATTTGGTGCACATTTGATTACACAAAATATTCAATCACCAACTGGAGGTCAAAATAAACTGCAGAACCCCCAGTACACTTTAACTTTGAAAAAAATAGAAAACATGCATTAAAATTCTTGAAAAAATATTTTCTAAGTGTCTAGTTGGTGATGCAATAGGACAAATTGATTTCATTAATTGGGTCACACCACATTCCTGATTTTGGACTTAAAAGGATCATCTTTGCAGCTACTTGTTTCTAGGGTTCTAAACCTTAAGGTAGAGCACCCTTTGCATTTCTCACTTCTAAAGGAAATCTATCTCATAGATTGGGACTTGCAAAGAAACTCTTGTGTGCTCCTCAAAACCTTGCTTGAATTTATCTAATTACAAAACCCTAAAACACAATTATATAAGCAATTGAACTTAAAATTCACTTTATCATAAAAAAATTGCTTGTGAATCCCTTGCCTATGCACTTCACACTTTTGAAATCAATTTTAAGGGAAACACCCCCTAACGCCCACCATATTCCAAAAAGCACTTCAAGCCTAAGCCTAAAATTGAGTAGGCATGCCCTAGGTAGGACTAATCTGCTTGGTAACTTGAAATTATATTAGGCTAAGGTCAAGGCATTGTCTACTTTGACCCACTAGTGACAAGAAAGATCGGTGCGGTAACCGCGTTAACCCTTAGTGGTGTCCCGCCGTGCGGGGTGTCCTAGGGGGTCCCACCCTTCTGGCCAGCCAAGTACTTCAAGGGTTTATCTAACCTTGTTGTGTTTTGGGGAAACAAGATTAGGTCTAATTAGGGGTTACACTCTAAGAACTAGCTTGATTGCTTGTACTGTGAGGGTGGGTATTCTCGCATCTATCTTCTCTCTCTCATCCATAGACATTCTTCTAGCGCATGCAAGGTAGAAGATCTCTACATCCTGATTTGCTACCACCTTTAGAGAGAAATCCGAGAAGAAGACCTGATTGTCAAAGATTTGAATCTAAACCTTCTTTAATGGCTAGTCACCATGAGGAAGATGTGGTTGAAGAGGAGGAACAAAATCTGGATCCAATGGCTCTCTTACAGAGGCAGATTACTAGGCAAGGCCGGCATCATGACAGACAGATGGAGGTCATAGTGCAGGCTAATGGGTCCACTTTAGTGGACAATTATTTGACCTAAAAGTGTTGGTTCCATATTATTTATATGCATTAATTCATGCATATTAGTTCATAATAACTAAATGTAGATTGCCATAACTTTTATGCATCTACTAGTTAGTTCTACTAAGATAGAGTGCAAAACAAATATTAGTATAGATTGCGTTTCGGTGCATTTTCAAGTATAAATAATTACATATTTTTTCTAGGGATATTTGCAGAAAGAATATGAAACATTGTGAAAAACCAGGTGCATGCGTGCAAAACCTTCGTCAGCCATCATTGCACCGCCGTTATGAAAGCCTCGCAACAACTCTCCCCTGAGGTTTGTGATGCCTCCCAACTACTTCAATCTCTTCAATTTGTTGGAGAAGGAATCAGGAAGAAAGGATTAAGAGAGATCGGCAAAACGTCTGTAAAAGAGCAAGGCACCAGTTGCGGGGACGGTGACCACCGTGAAGGAGAAGGGCTTGCACTGTGAATCTGTCAAACACCATGAACCACAGTGTGCTCCATCTCCGCTCATCCTCCCTCTCGCTGGTTCCATGGTGACAGTGTGTGGCTAGAACACCACCAACCCACTCCTACCTTCCCTTTCCTCTTCATCTTCAACCTCCTGCCACTGCCCCTCTCCCTTGCCACCCATAAGAAGAACCCAACACCTCCCCCTTACCGCAGAACACCTTTAACCGCTGCCACGCACAGCTGCTTGCGCCACCCATGGCCACATGACATATCCACAACTCCCTCCGGCAGACCTCACCCTCACACACCCGCAGCCATGTAGTAGCCTCTTCTTCTTCTTCTTCTTCTTCTCCGCTGACAAAGAAGAAGAAGAACGCATCACCGGCTGGTCATCACCACACGCAGCCGGCCCCTCTGCCCTTCGTTCGACGTGTCGTCACCTCCACTGGACTTGCCTCGCTCTCACAACCTAAACCCCACCTTCGATCGTACGAAACAGCGACCCTCTAGCTAACCAAAAACTTCCCCACCAGCCACCTTCGTCTCTCCGACCAGCAAGCTCTGGCCACTGTTCCCCATGCCACAACCGCCATCGTGAAGCTCTTGTCATGGCCAACCTCTACCGACCACCAACCGGTCGATGGTCCTCCATCCTACACGAGAGGAAGAGAGAGGGAGAATCCTCTACTTTTTATGAAATTTCTTTTTACATTTGAGTGCCATTACCAAAGTTGAATTTTGATTTATTGAATATCATTATATGCTACTGCTTTTGTGAGAACCCCCCTCCTCTTTCATGAAATTTCCATATCAACTTTGTCTTGCCCAATTTCCTTAATCTAAAGGGGTTTTTAATATGATTTATTTGTGAAATCATCATTGAATATATTATTTTAACCTCAACGAGTTTTATTAGGCCTATTCCTCTCTGTGGATACAACCTGATCCTTATGGTTAGAAATATTTTATGTGTTGATTGAGAGATTTTCCACCATGAAAATATGACATATCATTCCTATTGCAACTATCTTAATTAAGTGAGAATCTCTCTGTCAAATGGCATTATTGCCGGGGAGGCAACAGGCCTAATAAACTCGCAAGTATTTTTTCTGTCTGCATTGATTTATAATTGAGATTATACATCCATTGATCTATTACTTTTCTGTGCGAGGAACATTCTTGAGGAGGAGCGTGCAGTGGATGCTCGTTTTAGTAGATCTTGATCCCACGCATGTGAAGGCATACGAAAGAGCCTTTCTTGATTTAGTCATTAGATCTTAGTTTAGATTTAGACTGATAGATTTAGTTTAGTATATGTTCTCTTGCCCTTGTAATCCGAGGCTTGTTTTCGAAGGAGTGTCCCCAATTCTTTAGATTCTAGGTTTATTCTTAGATAGTTTCTTTTGATTGTGCAATTATTTAGTAAAAAAAAAAATCTGAGCCGCCTGATAGAAGTTGCATATCCATAGGTCGATCATCTAGGAGTGCTTGAGTAGCATCTAGATTTTTCTTATTGCATTGCGTGCATTTTTGCATCATTGAGTGCTGGAGCAAGGTATGTATTTTCTATCTTTCTGCATCAGTTATCTACACACGCATTGCATTTGGACATAATTAAAGAAGACCACTTAAATTGACTTGAAAAGATTAATCAAGTGGTCACATTACTTCTTGAAAGAAAGGTAAAATATACATGAAGTGTTTGAATAACTTGATTGCGATTTTCAAGAGAAAAATTATTTTTTGCGGTGTGATGCACACTTCCTGCACCGAGCACGCACTGTAAGCACCGCACTATGACTTGGACCCTTAAGACTATAGGCATTGATCTCTTTATCGGTGCAAACCCTCCTATCTCTCTTTATGACAATGATATTAACTTTTGCCCGAGTGATTTGATACTCTAAGGAGGGGGACACCTGTTAAAGGAATTCAAGGGTAGTTAAGAGGCACTGCTAACGCATCACCTCAAAGGAAGGGTTCGCCCTACTTGCATCCCTTGGTTCCATCCTTGGAGTACCTTTTTACTTGAGCATTTGGGAATATCATTGCAACAAGGTGTACATCTTTAAGGCACTCGAAGGTCAATTTAGGGTGCAAAATTGATTGACAACTTGATTGGTCACCCAAAAGAACTAAAATAAACCTCAACCTCCTTAATAGACATTGACTAGGAATCTCAAGTGCCTCATTTCTCTTATACCACTTACGTGGGAACGGAGAAACACTGCCTTGACTCTATTTAGCCAAGCTAGAAAGTTGGAATAGGACTTAAAGTACTTTAAATCAACAAATGACCTATTGCCTTATGTTTGCTTGGTGTATGCTTGGTAGGCGCTCTCTTAGAAGGAGTCTTGTTTTCAACCCGAAACCTAAGAGAATTATTAGAAAAGCCAACCAAGAAAGAAGAAAAATGGTAGAAGAAAGACCTGAAGAAGAGATTAGGGTTGGTGAAAACCAAAGAACCTTGAGAGACTATTTCCTTCCTACAACTCAGCAAATCCTACCTATCCAAAGACTTGGAGTGGATAATCCTTATGAGATCAAGAGTATCACCATATCTTTGCTCCCCGCTTTCTATGGTACTGCTCGAGAGGATCCCTACAGGCATCTTGAGGAATTCACCGAGGTTTGTTCCATGGTGAAGCTCCAGGGCTTTATTGATGAAGCCCTGATGAGAACTCTATGTCCTTTCTCCCTAAAGGATAAGGCCAAGCACCAGTATCATACCCTCAATGCAAAGGTAAATGATTGGGCTACCCTTAAGGGAGAATTCTTGAAAAAGTACTTTCCTATGAGTAAGACCAATCATTACAAAAGAGAGATTATGGGTTTTACTCAATAGGAAGGGGAGCAATTTCACAAAATATGGGAGCACTTTAATGACCTCCTTAGGTTATCTCCCCACCATCAGGTGCCAAGATGACAATTGGTTGAGAGGTTCTACAATGGATTATCTGAAAGGCATAGGCAAACCATTGATGCAGCCTGTGCAGGAACCTTCATGACCAAAACTGAGGATGGAGCCTGGGCATTATTTGAAACATTAAGTGATAATTCCATACATATTTCCTCTACCTATCAAGAAAGAAAACCATCAATCTTGCAGAGGAAGATAGAGGCCCATGAAGTCAGGGCTACTCAGGATTTAGTTTCTTAGATTCAATTGTTGAACAAAAATTTTGAAAGGCTTTTAGCAAACCCTGGCATGAACCCACAAGCAGCCTCTACCTTTCAAGCTTCAAATGAATACTCCATTTGCCAAAGCACTATACACGCCACTGCGGAGTGCCACATGGAAAATCAATTCCCTAAGTTGATTCTAGCTGACCTGAACATGGCCGAAGGTTTTCGACCACCTCCTCATAATAACCCCTATTCCAATACCTATAATCCAGGGTGGCAGAACCATCCAAACTTTTCATGGAAGCAAGGTGATGCTTCTAACTCAGGGAATGCAAAACCCAACCTCCCCAACCTGTATACTAACCATCTTATACTAACCCTTCTCAGAATAAGCCTTCTAAGATGGATGAACTAAAATCCTTGATGAAAGTGATGCAAGAGCATCAAAATATGGTCATCCAATCTCAGAATAAGATGATCACTGATATACAATCCCAAATTGGTCATCTTACTGAGGCAATTAGGCAGCAAGATCCGGGGAAGTTGCCTAGCTCTTTTAAGGAGAACCCAAAGGGTAAGGGGGTCATGTTCAGGGAGCATGCTCAAGCTGTGATCATTCTTAGGAGTGGAATGAAAATTGACAACCATGATAGCACTCCTACGGTCACCTCTCAGAATTCCCCTCCTACACCGAACCCAACTTCCACCCTCACCAATGAAGAGCCACACTACTCTCCCTTTCTTGAAATCACCCACCCAGAGGATGTCATCATTCTACCTCCCTGATGATAATGTCATTATCAGCCATATCTAGCTTTATTTAGACATAATACATTGATAAATGCTCCTACATAACCGCCAAAGAGCTGTAATTCATTGCATATCCATTTTGAGAGAAACATGAAAACAGGGGTAAAACTGCAGTTTTAATCGAATATCCTAATTGTAGAATAATCATGGGGTTTCCTAGGGGTTAATTAAAATTCAAATGGTCGTAAATGCCTAATAAGTGGGTTCATGCAGACAGAAACAGGTTTTCACGTGTTTCGAGAATTAATTGACATCTGAAATCCTAAAAACAGACCCTCTTCATTAACTGAGGCTCCAATAAGGATAAAATTCACTTAAACCTTCTAAAAATCATTGAAAAATATTCTCTAAGGTTTAGTACCGTTGATTTAACCATTGGAACCCATTTTGACTTAAAACAAAGTCTTAGATAGACAATTGCCCTAATTTGTATTTTTGCATAAATTACCCAGTCAAACTTGATAAAAACCTAAATCCAACTTCACCATCAGATTCCTTGGGTCCAAATTAGGCTTTTACCAAAATTTGGGCCCAATGAGAGATCATCTTTACCTAGTTTGCATTTCAATCCAGTCTGACTCTTTTTCTCACATATGCACCCCTAGCTTTTTGAATTCCTTACAAAGAGATCCCTAAGTTTGTCATCATCTTCATAAATAGATCCCTCCACCATTATCATAGAGGAACTCCTACTCCGGAAACCTTCAATCAGGAATTTCTCTTTAATTCCTTGATGAAATCCTTCCAAAATTGGAAGGAGAACTCCTGAGAGAATCTCCTTCCATTTGAGCCACTCATTGGGCTCTGTTTCCTTCCCAAAAGCTCATGTGAATGATTTGATTGAAGGAATATCCATTTTTGTGTGAAGGTCTCAAGTTCACAAGCTATTTTCCAAGCTTGGAACTCCATCCTCAGGTCTATAAAAGCATGGCCCTTGCATCACCGATCTCCTTAGCTTGGTTTGGAGATCGAACACCCCCTCTTCCCTTCTCCCCGACCTCCACCTCCACCAACTTCGACGAGCCCCTCCGTCTACCTTCCTTGTCCACCCGCACAAATAATAGCAAGTGGATTCCTTCTTCCTATGATCTTCTGTGTCTTGCAATACCTGCGGGCGCTCTTCTAGACCTCATTCTTCCTCGTCGTTCCCCACCAGAGGCTTCTCTTCCACGGCACCGGCCTGCCAAAGCTGGTGTCACTCCTACCCCTTTCGTCTGGCTAAGTTTAGTTAGTTAGGTTCCTCTCTTCATCTACTCTCTTTTCCTCTACCAAAAACCAAAAATAAAGCCTCGATGTCATCGCCAACCACCTTCGTCCTCCACCTCCGACCGCCCTCCAGTGAGGTCATCCGCTCGCTACACTCGTCCATCCACCTCATTGACACTCCCAAAATCTTCGCCACTCATCCCTGCACAAAACCCCTCTTCTATTTTATCCACTCGACCACCCAAACCCTCCATCGACCAACCCATCTTTGCGCTTCTGTCCCAGTCACCGCCCGACCACCACTCACCTCCAATCATCGCGAAACCACCGCCTCTACGCTCGCAAGCACTTGATGATGCTTATGAACTATTCTAATGTGGTCGTAAGGCCGTGTTCTTGATTCTCAAGTGCTCTCCGTTCTCCACCGTCGCCGCCATCAATGCCATGGTGTTCTTTGAGTTTCAGGTCGTAGAAGCCCTAGGGCAACCTTCAGGTGCTACGGACAAGGCTCAAGTACCCTTCTAGGTCCTTGATTGGGGTCGCTAACATCTATAGTTTCCTCAATTAGAGGAGCCTTCACAGCAGTTGTGCACAAGAAGACAAGGGGACTCAATAGTCCCATATCGTGGGTTTGTAAGCCACTGAAGGCGCATAAAGGTTTTTTGTGCTGACGCCTTGTTGCCTCAGACACTTGGGGGTGAGGTCCTCGCTCACCCGCACTTAACTCGACCCGACTAGCCTTACACTCCTCGGCTGCGGCCTCACACCCGTAGCCCTAGACCCAGTTACGCGACCTGCATACCCGATTAAGATTGGATATCAGAGAAAGAGGAGAAGAGGAGAGAGAAAGTAGGGTAGGGTTGGGTTTTGCTCTTTAGAGAAAGCTCCTAACACTTAGTCACTGGGAAGCTTGTGAAGACCCTTGTGCGTGAGAAGCCAAGGAAGAAGAAAAGAGAAGGCTTGAAGAGGAAAGAAGAGAGTCATACTTGAAGAAGAAGAAGAGGCCAAGGAAAGAAAGAAGAAGAGAAGAAGAAGAAGAAGAAAGCAACAGAAGAACAGAAGAAGAAAATCAGAGAGAAACACTATAGCAAGCGACAGTTAAGTTGTCTGATTCTCAAATCAGACATCTGAGTACTGTTCATTTATTTGACATTATTGAGTAATTGTTATACCTATGCCTAGGCTAATAATTGGTGATCTAAATCACCATTATTTTGTTCTAGGTATCTTTTTGTCTCTAGATACATTGATCTTCATTGAATACTTAATGTGACAGATTAATATTCATTGAAATATCTTTATGGTGTTTCATTTATTGTGCTCATTTATATTTTAATGGAGATTAGCGTGTGAATTCCTATTTGCTCCCTGTGTTCGACCTCGGACTTCATTTCTAAATATTCGAGTTATAAATTGTATTTGTTGAAGAACTATTGAGGAGACTTTACTACAACGAGATGCATTTAAACTCCTAAAGAGCCCTATCAACACTCCCCTTTCCCGACATGATGACCCCTCTTCCCAAAAGTTGAGGGTGCCCTATCCTGAGTGCCTATCTGCTCCTAGGGAATCTTCTGTTGGCTCATCTGGAGCCAAGGATAGGACGGATGAGATTATGGACACTTTTAGGAATGTCCATATCAACTTGCCTTTATTGGATGCTATAAAATAGATCCCGTCCTATTGCAAGTTTCTGAAGGACCTGTGTACCCAGAAGCATAGATCTAGGAGACAGGTCCAAGCTAAGGTCATCCTGCTTGACCATGTTAGCTCGGTGCTCCAACATGGGACACCTCCCAAGATGAAAGACCCAGGGGCCCTGTATATTTCAGTGGTTATAGGTAACCAACACATTGATGAGGCTCTACTTGATTTGGGCGAGGGGCTGAACATTTTACCGAGCTCTGTCTATGACCTTTTTGGAGGAGGCGATTTAAAGCCTAGTCCGGTCATCCTCCAAGTCGCAGATAGATCACTTAAGACACCACAGGGATTGCTGGAAGATGTCCTGGTGAGAGTGGAGGACTTCTTCTTCACTGTTGACTTTCTCGTACTTGACACTGACCCATCTAATAAGCCCACCAAGTCGTCCATTACTTTGGGATGCCCCTTATTGGCCACAGCCAACACCTTTATCAATTGTAGATCAAGGGCACTTAAAATGGGCTTTGGGAACAAGAAGAACAACTTGAATGCTTTTGATACCTACAAGCAATCTGGATTTGAAGACTGTTCTCTGATTGAGGTTGTTGATGAAATCATTAAGGAGACTACTCTAGTACTCTTATGTATAGATCCTCTTCAAATGGTCATATCTAAGGACCATCCTCCGTGTATTGAAGAGAATGAAGGGGATATGCCCGAATTGGAAGAGTTGCTGGGAGTACACACAGAGACTCTATCCCCACCCTGGACCCTCAAGGTAGATCCACTACCTGAGGTGGGGACATCTCAACGTATACCCTCAATCCATAAGGCTCTTGAGTTGGAGCTTAAACCCCTCCCAACCACATTGAAGTATGCTTTACTTGGCTCTAACGACACGCTCCCTGTCATCATCTCGTCTGCATTAACTTAATTGCAGGAGGGAGCTTTACTTGAGTGTTTACAAAGGCACAAGGGAGCTATTGCTTGGTCGATAGCTGATATTAAGGGAGTTGACCCGTCCCTCTACATGCATCATATATACACGGAAGAGCCTGTGAAACCCTTTCGAGGCATGCAGAGAAGGCTCAACCCCAATATGTGAGAGGTTGTCAAAAAGGAGATTCTAAAATGGCTGGATGCAGGAATTATCTATCCCATTTCAAACAATAAATGGGTCAGCCCAATACATGTGTGCCCAAAATGGTAGGAATCACTATGGAAGAAAACAACCAAGGAGAGTTGGTGATCACTAGACCCTCAACTGGCTAGAGGGTCTACATTGATTATCGCCATTTGAATACGACTACCCAGAAAAACCATTTCCCCTTGTCATTTATCGATCAGCTTTTGGAACAACTGTCAAGGAACAAGTACTTCTATCTCCTTGATGGGTACTCTGGGTATAATCAGATAACCGTCTTCCCTGACAATCAGGAGTGTACCACCTTCACGAGTCTGTATGACACATCTGCGTTTCGCCGAATGCCATTTGGGCTATGTAATGCTCCTGCCACATTCCAACGATGTATGATGGCTATCTTTTCTGACATGATCAACGAGTTTGTAAAGATCTTCATGGATATTTCTCCATTTACGGCTCATCATTGGACCTATGCCTTTCACATCTTGATAAAGTCTTAACCCATTGCGAAGAGGCAAAGCTAGTGCTTAGCTGGAAGAAGAGCCACTTTATGGTCCAGTAGAATTATTTTGGGGCATGTAGTCTCTAAGAGAGGATTAGAGGTGGATACAACCAAAATCGATTCCATCTCTAAACTTCCGTCATCCACCAATGTTCGCCAAGTTAGATCTTTTCTTGGCCATGTTGGATTCTATAAGCGCTTCATTAGAGATTTTAGTAAAATCTCTAAGCCACTCTGTAACCTGTTAGCAAAGGATGTTTCCTTCGATTTTAATGACATATGTGGTGAGGCTTTCCAAGTCTTGAAGAAAGCCCTTATTACCGTGCCGATTCTCCAAGCACCAGATTGGGCCCTCCCATTTGAGTTGATGTGCTATGCTTCTGATTTTGTAGTGGGAGTAGTCTTAGGTCAAAGGGTTGATGGCAAACCTCATGTTTTGCATTATGCCAGCAAGACCCATACGGATCCTCAGTAAAACTACACGATCACTGAAAAGGAACTTCTTGCTGTAGTATTTGCTTTGGAAAAGTTTTGTTCTTATTTATTGGGATCCAAGGTTGTGGTGTTCACCAATCATTCTGCCTTAAAGCACCTTCTTATGAAGGACACCAAACCGCATTTAATTCGTTGGATTCTGCTACTCCAGGAGTTTGACCTGGAAATTAAAGATAAGAAAGGAGTTGAAAATGTGGTAGCAGATCATCTATCTAGGATCCTTATTGAGGCATCAACCCCTGCTAGCGATACCCAAGAGACTTTTCCTGATGAGTCTCTAATGACTGTGGAGGCTAAAACTCCTTGGTTCCTGATATAGTGAACTATCTGGTCACAAGCATAACTCCTAGTACTTGGGACAAGCAGAAGCGAGACAAGTTTCTTGCCGATGCTAAATGTTATCACTGGGAGGAACTCGAGCCTTTTAGAATAGGCCCTGACCAGTTATTCTGCCATTGCATCCCTGATGAAGAATAAAGGAGTGTTCGAGTTTCTACCATGACCTCCACTGTGGAGGGAATTTTAGTAGGAAAAAGACTACCCATAAGGTTATTCAGTCTGGCTTTTGGTGCCCCACATTATTCAAAGATGCACATACAAATGTGGGCGCATGTCTACATTGCCAGTAGATGGGAACCATCGGAAAAAGGGATGAGATTCCCCAGCAACCTATTCTCCCCGTTGAGTTTGGGGCATCAACTTCATGGATCCCTTTCCTGTGTCCTTCGGATATGAGTACATCCTTGTGGTCGTGGACTATGTATCGAAATGGATAGAAGCCATACCCACGCAGACCAATGACCATTTCGTGGTCTTGGATTTTGTTAGGGCTAATATCATTTCTTGGTATGGGTGCCCAAGGACTATCATAAGTGATTGAGGACCTCACTTTAAGAATGTGCACTTCACATGACTACTCCAAAATTTGGAAGTCAACCACATGATTGCTACACCTTACCATCCGCAAATGAGTGGACAAGTTGAAGTGTCTAATAGAGAGATTAAACAGATTCTATAAAAAACTGTTAGGCCCGACCATAAGGATTGGTTGAAAAAATTGAATGATTCTCTTGGGCCTATAGAACAGCTTATAAAACTCCCTTAGAAATGTCTCCTTTCTGTCTTGTCTACGGAAAAGCATGTCACCTTCCCATTGAAATATAACACAAAGCTTATTAGGCTATTAAAAATGTTAACTTAAATCTAGATAAAGCGGGAAAGTCATGCATGCCAGAGTTACTTGAGCTTGAGGAGCTTTGCAATGAAGCATGTGAAACCTCTCAAGCTTGCAAGCAACGTACAAATGTCTTCCATGATAAGCACATCATTAGAAAGACATTTAAGCCCAACCAATGGGTTTGGCTTTTCAATTCCAGATTTAAATTATTTCCTGGAAAGATCAAGTCTCGCTGGGATGGGTCGTATGTTGTTATCAATGCCTTTCCTCATGGAGTAGTTGAAATTCAGAACCCTACTTCTGGTGCGAGCTTTAAGGTAAACAGCCAACGACTTAAACCATATGTTACTCTTTCAGATGGCTAGGTTTTGGACGCACTTCAGCTTAAGGAGCCTTAACTCCTCCCACTCTCCTCCTTAGGTGATATTCTTCTATGTCTTTATTTTTCCAATGAGGACATTGTCAATCTTAGGCATGGGGGGGTATAACTTGAGGTTGTTTATATCATTATAAATATTTGCATGCATTTAGGATAGGTGCATTAGTCAAAAAAAAAAATCTCTTTTATGTTCTTGAGCTGATTTGGTTAGTCCCTAGCAAAATATCTTTATCAAGGAGGTGTCATTAAAGATTTTCTTCTTAAATTATTTCTTAAGTTTAGAATCCATTGCATTTACTTCACTTGCACGTAGACTAGGTAATGGATCTTTGAAGAAAAAAATAAACATTGTTAATCTGTTGAATCCTTGGACAGTTAGTAGAGAGTCCAGCAAACTATCTTCTATTAGATCCACCTAATATTTGTGAGGAGAAAGTAGAGACTACTAGTGTACTAAGTCTAGTGCAAGGACTCTTAAGTTCTAGATAATTAGATGATGATACCTCAGAGTTAAGCATAGTTTTTGCTCTATGTTCCTGCATGCAAACATTGTGTGAATTCCTAAGTCACCAAATAAGGCAGATATACAGAGATTGAGTTCTAATAAAACTATGACTATGGTGGATGGTTATGATTGTCCTTCATAGAGTCCTCAGCTAAAGGAGGGTAGTAGTGTCAAAAGTCAGAAATACGCTTGTCCTATCCATTCCTGTCCAATGCTGAGAATAGGCACTTCCACCAAATAAGCCACACAATATCCTCTTGAACATCATCATCCCTAATAATGCCTCATGAGTAAAGTTTGTGTTGTGTTGTTATCTTAAAAAAAGAAAAAAAAAACAAATAGAGAGAGAAAAGGGAAAAAGAAATATATACATATATATATATAAAGAAAAATATGAGAAGAAAAAGAAAGAAAAAGAAAGTTCAAGTTTATAGCTTTATCTTCATGTCGATTTCATTAAAGTAACAAAAACACCATTTGCGATCAACCAAATATGACCCATACCTACTTTTCAATATTTTTGATCACCCGAATACTGGCTAAGGACTTTTAACTTAGTTGTAGGGTTATCAGGACTCTAATTAAAAGTGTAAATGCCATGTGAGGCCACCAAACATTGAGTACATTTACAGAATCCGGTGAGATATGTGATCTCAGGAAAAAAAAAAGAGAGGGCACAAAGGAACATCAAGAGAGCATAGTTTTGTTTAGCCTCTCTCTGGGTTGTTTCATTTGATAGTCTAGAGATTTAGAGTTTGCAGTACTAGACTACATGTAGCACCAGATGAGTGTGAGCCACCAAATATGAATCCATTTGACTCAGTATCTCCTACCTAAGCCAAAAAATCAAGGCCAAATCACAGATGATTTTCTACTTTATCCCCGAGGGAAGTAGTTGCCTATCTTAATAGAAATTTTACCAAGGGTTAAGTACAAACTTTAAATGTAAGTTGGATTTTCACTTGGATCCATTACCTAAGCTACTAACACTTCATTTTCACATTTGTCTGGATTTCTAAATTTTTGGAATAAAGAAAGAAGAAATCTTTTGTACTCTCTTGATAGTATGCATCATACACTTGGCATGTATTTCTCATTTTTTTACTAGGGACTAGCAAAACTTAGGCATGGGGGTATTTGATGAGTCTACTTTAGTGGACAATTATTTGACCTAAAAGTGTTGGTTCCATATTATTTATATGCATTAATTCATGGATATTAGTTCATAATAAGTAAATGTAGATTGTCATAACTTTTATGCATCTGCTAGTTAGTTCTACTAAGACAGAGTGCAAAACAAATATTAGTATAGATTGTGTTTTGGTTCATTTTCAAGTATAAATAATTACATATTTCTTCCAGGGTTATTTGCAAAAAGAATATGAAACATTATGCAAAACCAAGTGCATGCATGCAAAACCTTCGTCAGCCATCATCGCACAGCCATTACAAAAGCCTCGCAGCAACTCTCCCCTAAGGTTCGTGATGCCTCCCAACTGCTTCAATCTCTTCAATTTGTTGGAGAAGGAATTAGGAAGAAAGGACTAAGAGAGATCGGCAAAACGTCTGCAAAAGAGCAAGGCACCCCCTGCGGGGACGGTGACCACTGTGAAGGAGAAGGGCTTGCATTGCGAATCCGGCAAATGCCATGAACCACAACGTGCTCCATCTCCGCTCATCCTCCCTCTCTCTAGTTCCATGGTGACAGTGTGTGGCCAGAACACCACCAACCCACTCCTGCCTTCCCTTTCCTCTTCATCTTCAACCTCCTGCCACCGCCCCTCTCCCCTGCCACCCATAAGAAGAACCCAACACCTCCCCCTTGCCGCAGACCACCTGCAGCTGCTGCCACGGGTAGCTACATGTGTCGACCCGCTTCCACGCACAATCGCACGTGCCACCCATGACCACACATTGTGTCCACAACTCCCTCTGGTAGACCTCGCCCTCACGTACCCATAGCCACGCAGCAACCTCTTCTTCTTCTTCTCCGCTGACAAAGAAGAAGAAGAACCCATCACCAGCCAGTCATCACCACATGCAGTTGGCCGCTCTGCCCTCCGTTCGACGTGCTGTTGCCTCCACCGGACTCGCCTCGCTCTCACAACCTAAACCCCACCTTTGATCGCATGAAACAACAACCGTCTAGCTGGCAAAAAATCTTCCCCGCAGCCACCTCCGTCTCTCCAATCGGCGAGCTCCAGCCACTATTCCCCACGCCACAATCGTCAACGTGAAGTTCTTGTCACGACCAACCTCCACCGAGCACCAATCGATCGACGGTCCTCCATCCCACACGTGAGGAAGAGAAAGGGAGAATCCTCTATTTTTGATGGAATTTCTTTTTACATTTGAGTGCCATTGCCAAAGTTGAATTTTGATTTATTGAATATCATTATATGCTGCTGCGTTTGTGAGAACCCCCCTCCTCTTTCATGAAATTGCCATGATTGTCTCACCCAATTTCCTTAATCTAAAGGGGTTTTTTATCTAATTTATTTGTGAAATCATCACTGAATACTTTATTTTAACCTCAATAAGTTTTATTAGGCCTATTCCTCTCTGTGGATATAACCTGATCCTTGTGGTTAGAAATATTTTATGTTCTAATTGAGAGATTTTCCACCACGCAAAATACGACATATCATTCCTATTGCAACTATCTTAATTAAGCGAGAATATCTCTATCACAGGCCATTACTCGCCTCCAAAATGGGAGAGTTGACCAACCACTCAGAGATTTTTACAATCCTCCTCAGGCCCAACCTGAACCTTTTATTAGGGTACCTCAGGATGGGGATAATTTTGAGCTTAAACCACAAATCATCAATCTGATTCCCCACTTCCATGTCCACAATTCTGATGACCCCTTCCACCACCTTGAAGAACTTCTACACATAGGAAGGACCTTTGGCCCTAGGAACATGAATGAAGATACCTTAATGATGAAAATGTTCCCCTTTTCCTTAAAAGATAAAGTTGCTCAATGGTTGAGGACTATTAGTAAACCAATCCTAACTTGGGAAGATTTGAGAAGCACTTTTCTAAAAAGCTTTCCATAATAAAAACAAATGCCCTTAGATGTGTCATTACAACCTTCAAGCAAAACCCTAGGGAACAATTGCATGAGGCTTGGGAAAGATTTAATGACTTAGTGTTAACATGGCGAAATCAAGTTTTAAAATAAAGCGTTGTAATATAGTCGAAATCTCTTTGAAAACAAATAGATTTTTTATTACTCAAATAAGTTCCGAGGTCGAACACAGGGAGCAATATGGAATTCAAAACTCAAAATTGTAATATAAGATAAGAAAGCTATAGAATTGAAATCAAGAATTACTTCAAAATAATGTAGCACTAGGATCAAGTATCAATTTCCAAAAATAATAGAGTAAAATGGTGGTTTAAACCACCATATACTCCTTACAATAATAGCTAAGGAACTCAAATATCAATATTGAAATAATGCTCAAATGTGTCATCTGATGATAGGATCAGACATCTTAAACGTCTGATTCTACAATGCTTGGATTTCTTCTTCGTTCTCTGTTCCTTCCTTTCTTCTGCTTCCTCTTCTTTCTTTCTCTGCTGCTCCTTCTTTTCTTGTAAATTCAGCTAAGTGTTAGAGTCTCATTGGAGCAAAACCCTCCCCAACCCGTGCAGCTATCCTCTCCTTCTCTCTTTAGGATCCGCTCTCCCAGAGCTATGGGTAATCGAGTTATCGAATTGTATGAACCTGAGTCCAGGCTTACCGGTGTGCGGTAGTGAGCGAGGAGTGCAAGTCTGTCTAGGCGGGTAAACAGATTGGCCAAATCCCTGAGGAATAGAGTTGCAGACGAGGTGCAGGTGTGCGTGGGTGAGAGGGACTTCACCCCGTGTTATGAGGCGAATATCCACTAACACTTTTTCAATTTATTCGACTCTCCTACTCTGACGTTCCACAATGTGGGACTATTGTTCTGCCTTCTTTTCCGCACGTTTGCAGCAGCAACTCCTTCATCGAATTCGTGCAATGAGGAGGTAGACTCCTCCAATTGTTAGCTCGGATGAAGTCCTTGAGGCTTTCCGCATCGCCTGGAGATGAATTCTAGGGCGAAGACGTCCTAGAGCAGCTCTCAAGCAAGCTCAAAGCTTGTGTTAATGGCGAGAAGGAGCTCGACACCTGAAAACACAAAAATGGCCTCTCGGCCCTATCAGAATGCTCAGGGAGGATCGCTGGACTACGACAAGTGCGATGGGGGGTTTTGTGTGGTGTCTCGTGGTCCATGCGTGCATGTCGAGGTCGGTCTGTGTGCGTGAAAGTGGGTGTGTTCGGGGGTGTGTGATAAGACGATTTTCGCTTTCGAATAATGTGATTAAGATGATTTGTCATTTTAGGATTAAAGTGGTGGAAAACTACTTAAAAAAATAATTAAAATTAAAATTAAATCACTCACAAGAGAACGGGTCGTGTCCACAGGGAGGCAATGACTTATTTAAACTCACAATTAGGTAGAAATCAAGTTCGCTGAAATATTCATCAAATCAAACAACGCCTATGTAGCTCTGAATGTAAACTTTAAATTTATGGAGAAGTCAAGGGGTGTTAATGTAATTTTTACGTAAGAAAATTATCCATGTGCAAGGGTATGCCATGTAATTTTCACTTGCATGCATACTAAAATGTAATTAAAAATTAAATACAATGCACATAAAGATGAATAATAA
This sequence comes from Thalassia testudinum, assembly GCA_037157565.1. Classification (NCBI taxonomy): domain Eukaryota; kingdom Viridiplantae; phylum Streptophyta; class Magnoliopsida; order Alismatales; family Hydrocharitaceae; genus Thalassia; species Thalassia testudinum. The sequence goes on from JAZHRO010000080.1 coordinate 7,306,263, forward strand.
GGCTTAACAATTCTCTAGAAGCATAAGCATGAAGGCATAAATTCACCACAATTTAATTAACCAAATTAATCAAGAAAATGAATGTGGCAATGGCAATTTCTGTAAATAGAAATGCAAGTAGAAATAGAGGATTATACCTCTCTCCTGCTGATGTGTATAACAATGGTTGTATGATGATGAATGATTATTGTTATGATCATGTCGTTGTAGTATAGGGTGTATAATATAACATTAAGAATGTCGTATAGTGGTGAGTATGGGTGAGTACCGGTCATTACAACCATTATTATCATTTGCTTATTTATCTAATTTTTACTGGTTTTGTTCCAGGTTGTTCACTGGGAGGCAATTTATTGAATTTAATTCGGTCACTCTTTGATCTCAAAATTATCCTCTAATTCCAAAAAGAAACTTTACATCTTATTAAAGAATGAATGAATGTGTGTTTTATTTACCTAATTACTAAGAAATGCTTGCAAAAATACTAACAATGAACAAGCATCAAACAATCTATTATTATACTCTAAACTATGTATTTACAAGTTATCCTATTAGTACTAACATAATAGTATATAATACCTTAGGATGCAATGGTGTAGAGACTTAACTTATTAGTTTGTTATTTATAGTAACATATACAGCAATTTCAGTGACAGATATAAGCGTCGCTAAATCTCAGAAAACACTATATACAACCTAAAGAAGCAAACTGAGGTCTTTAGCGACGTTTATAGTGTCATTTTATTCTGTTAGTAATTATATGGGTTTATTTATACAAATGAATGGGCTATAGCGACGTTTCTTCTTCTCTTTTGTTTTTGCGTTATGTTTCGGCCTTAAGAGAGTTTTCAAGTGCTGCGGCGAAGGGGATTAAGCAACCGTCATTAGTTTTTTTATTATTCAGTGTAAAATTTGTTTAATTTGCGGGTGCACTTTTCGAGGGATACGCTGCACCCAGAGGGTGGGACCTGACCTCTACTAGGAATGCCCTAATCTTTGATTAGGTGGCTTAATTACGTTTTCATACTAAGCGATGGGCCTCAGCCATGCGCCACAACAAGTCCCCACGCTCGGGCCCCCGGCGCACACACATCACATGTTCACAATATCATCGCTTATCAGACGGTTCAGAGCGTATTGGGTAATCGGGTCGAATAGCATGGCGTTATGTTTCGGGCGTCGGCCGCCCGTGACGACTGCTTCACATAAAACATAAATTCTATATAAAGCGCTGCGTTTGGTTTGCAGCACACGATGTGGTGCTATCCAGCGCCACATCGTGCGCTGGAAATCAGGTGCAGCTGCGTCTGTTCGCGCTTTTGGCCCTCAATTTGGGGGCCATAAATTATTAAAAAAAATAAAATAAAATATGGTTAATAAAGTATTTACATAATACTACATAATTGATTAATTGATTTTGACTTTTAATTATGTTTACTATACAAATAAATTCGCTAAACTAGGCTGATTATACAGGTTGATTTAGGTGATTAAATAGTTAATTACTTATAAAATAATTAGTAAATGGTCTAATTGACCTTATACAGATTTAATTTACATACTTAAGTATTTTATACATATTTTTATTGTATTTTTACGAATTTATTTCTATTTTATTTAGGTTAAAATAGCAGTTCTGGGTGTTTATAAGTTAAAACTAAGTTAACAGTAAATACAATAGGTATAAATACACTTTAACTAACTTAAATTACTTACTATATATATTAACCTAAGTCTATAGATTTATTTACTTAATTATAGCTCTAAATTATTAATTTAGCTAATTTATTCTATAATATAGCTACTAGCTAAGTAAATATATCTCTGTCTCTGTATATATATACATAATTAAGTAAATACATACATAATAGTTTAGTATTTATACATATATTTACATAGATTACAGATGTATATCGATTTATATACAAGTTCATGCAGTATTTACAGTATATCTATGTATGTATACTTACATAATCAGGCTGTATATTATAGTTATAATAGTATGGATATGTATATTTACAGTGTGAGAATTAAGTATATATAAGTAGGCTTTAGTAGGAAGTTAGGAAGAAGGGTTAATTAAGTTTTTATTTCATTTTAAACAGCAGCTAAGCTACTGTCAGAGAAGATGGGAAGAGAAGAGAATGTGTTGTTCAGGGTGTTTTGTTTAGCAGCAGCAGTGGCCTAAGCCACTGTCAAATGGGCTAACTACTGCTACAGTTAGTCCATTTGAAGAGGGGAATGTATTCACAGATGAGAGGGGAATTGTAGAGAAGAGGAGAATTTAGAGATGGAGGGAAATGTAGCTGCAAGTTGCAGCACGTTACTGTATAACTGGGAATAAGAGAAAATTCAAAACAAACTAAAAATTTTGAGAGTTGAAATCCAAATCTGATAAGGGTTTAAATCTCACGAAAATCACATAAGAATTTAGTTCAAATACCCAACAAGAAAAGGCCCTTATCAAAAGCATCATTTCTGATCAAAACAACAAATGGCATTGAGTTAGCTCTTCCTAATGCTATAGACACCATGAAGGAGAACTTAACTCAATCAATTAAAACCAAAAAACATACAATCCCAGTTTCTTGCAACCTTAAGGAGTATGGAGAACTCCTTAGGTTAGGAAATCACCATACAAAAATAATCATCAAAACAAGTGGTGTATGGCAGTTCTGAAATGGCAAAACAGACTAAGAATGCATTAAAGGAATTTATAAAAGCTTGCGAATGCATTCAGATCAAGGTAGAAACAGATTCATGAAAGGCTCTTCTGAGTTGTTCTCTGTCACCAGAGAACTTCTCAGAGTCCTTGCCCACAAGGAAAACCAAAATCCCTTCAATTTGTCAGATCTGTCAAGGCAATCCAGAGAGCAAAATTCTTTAAAATCCATGTTAATGTGAATCTGACAAACTGAGGCAATCAATCTAAAATAAAAGGGGCTTTTGTGAACACAAATGGGGTGAGTGAGAAGCCCCAAATGGTGCTTGTGACGCCAATTTCAGATCTGAGGCAGTACACCATCAGATCTGAAATTGGGTCCGGATGTGTGGGTGAATGATGAAAAATTCGTCGTTAAAAGAAACATAAATCAGAATTGGATGGTGGAAAAACAAAACATGAAGAGGGAGATAAGTTGAACAATGAACAGATTCTTCCCCTCTGATCTGGACTGATCAGAGGAGGTGAGGGAGGGGATCTAATTCTAATTCTACTCCTAAGACTAATCTAAGCTACAGCTAACATTAAACACTAACAATTAAAGCTAAATCTATTCTAAACTACTGTAAACTACAACTAACACTAATTGTGCAGAATTAAAAACCTAAACTAAAAGGAAGAATGGGACCTATGGGTCCTTAGCCGGCGGCTAAGGAGGAAGAAAGGAGGAGGGTGACTCCAGCGGAGGGAAGAGTCTGCTAGTGAGACTCCAGGGTCGTCCTCAGGTGCTACGAGGTCCTTAGCGACAAGGAGGGTCGAGAGCAGGCGATGATTCCACAGCCGGTGGCTGTGAAATCAGGGGCTAGATGAGGAGAGACTGGAGTGGACGAACTGATCGCTAAGAGATGTAGGAGGGAGCGATCCCTTGCGCGCGACACCACTGAGGTGCTTAAGTAGCAGCTCAGTGATTGGAATCACCGCAAGGGTGAGGTTAATCAAAATTAAGCCGGCGGTGAGGATGAGATGGGTAGAGCGCGCGGCGAGTCAAGAGAGAGATCTGACCGTCAGATGAGATCAGGGAAGAGAGGTGAACGCACGCACCGAATCGCGCGAAGGTTCCATTTGATTCCAGCCGCAGATCGAGATCAAAAGTGCGATGGATGGTAGAGAATGGCTGTGTTCTTCGCGTGCTATAGTGCGCGTGAAGAACACAGGCTTCTCTCTGAGATGAGGGAAAAATTTCAGGAAGACCCTTGAACGAAGGGGTAGAAGAATAGTGTGCAGGTCCAAAAGTGAAAAGAACTATAACTAGAAGGGCCTTGCAGTCATACAGAAGGGTCCCTGCGGCTTGCAGAAAGGTCCAAGGAGTTTTGAAGGGTAGAAATGTAATGCATGAAGGACCTAATTGTAATCTATTTATTTCTAAGCCTAAATGATGTCCAATTGCTTTCAAATTTTTACATGTGCTTAATTGAACATTTAAGACATTGATTTTACTTTTGATTTGGCTTTTCAAAATTGTTTATGTGTTCAATTGATGCATGGATCATCATTTATTCTTTAGTTTTCAAAATATCTCATTTTTGTGACCTAATTAGGAGGTTTTAACACACATTAAAAGTTTTAGGTCTTTTCTTTAATTCCCACACTTAACCCTTTTTATATGTTAATTTGATATTGTTTTGCTTAGTGTCTAGCTTAATTTCAGCCTTTTAGCCATGATGAGTAGCCACTCATAGAAATAGAGGATTATACCTCTCTCCTGCTCGCACACGGGAGAGAGGCTCATTCGAGGAGCTACGCCTACAAGAGGTCAGCCGAAGCAAGGCCTTCGCAGCGGTGGTGGCGGTGCGTCATGAGATGGCTTGATCCAACTGGATGGAGGAGAGAAGCGACGGTGGTAGTTGCTGCTGCTGACTGCACTTGCTGGAGGGAGTACGGAGGCGACGCGTGGGTGCTGCAGGCGCTGAAGGTGAGGGTGCGTGGAGGTGTTGGCATGTAGAGGTGCTGTGCACGCAGAGGGGAGCGGAGGTGATGCGCGCTGAAGGGGCAGGTGTTGCAGGTCGCACAGGCGAGCGTGGGCTCTAGTGGCCGCACAGCTGCATGTGCTGCAGGTGCTGAGGGGGCACTGGAGGCACTGGCGCAGGGGAGTGCAGGTGACGCGCTTGTGGAGGAGAAGGCATGCCTGCTGCTGTGCGCACGGTGGTGTGTGCGAGCAGAAGGAGGTGCCGGGGTTGGTTGCAGCGTGCGCGCGGGTGGTGCGCTGGAGGTGGTGGTGCAGCGTGGAGGCTGCTGCTGCGGGTGATGTGCACTGGTTGTGCGGGAAGGGCGGCGCGTGGAGCAGTGGCTTGGACGGTTGCGCGCAGAGGGGAGTTGATGTGGCTGCTGCTGCGCATGGGGATGGCATCGTTTTTGGGTTCTTTTTGGTGGAGTGGAGGAAAAATAGAGAATGGGGAAGAAGATGGAGGTGGTTGCTGGTGATGGTTGATGATGGTATTTGCGTGGCCTTCAAGCACATGCTCACAGTAAGTCGCACAAGCCACTGATGGCGCGGCGGTCTGTCACCCCCTGCCTGCGGTGGAGTGGTCTTGTGCTCACGATGGGAGGCTGGTGGTCTGGAATGAGGAAGCTCTAAGCTCTGCACAGTGGTGGTCAGAATGATGGTGGTCCCCTTCTGAATGGCAGCCATTCCTCCTCCTTTATAGCCACAACTACCAAGATTTGAAATTCAAAAGGCCACTGTCGAGTCAATGCTGGCCAAGTGAATGCGTAGGAGGAGGATGCAGAGACGGAGACAGAGCGGTTACCTAAAAAAAGGAGAAGAAAAAGAATAATAAAATAATTAGGATTATTTATACATAACTCCTTAACTTCTATGTTAATTAAAACAATGTATGTAATGCACTTAATTAATTAACTAATCAAATGTATGCAAATCTAAATGCTTTTAGATATGGATGCCACACATGAATTATGCACTTAAGCTAAAATTATGAATTAATTCAATTACATCCTAATGTAGGTTATCTAAATGTTAAAATTAACTTAATGTCGAGGCACTTAAATACTTAAATAGCCCACAAATATGGGCTAATCAGTGTGCGTGAGTGAGTGAAGTGGTGAATAAGGAGAGGGGAAATGAGCAGAGAGGTGACGCGAAGCTTATAGGGTGGTCTGCGAAGGGGATGGTCATGTGTAGCAGGCAGAATCCTTCGCCGAAGTGGTCGCCGGAGATAGAGGAGATGAAGTCACTGAGGGTCGTCAGTGGTCGATTTAAAGCAGGGTGAGTGTGAGATTGAAGTACAGAAGGTAAGGGACTTAGCTAGGAGGTTGTTGGACGAAGCGAGCTGAAGATGACGTCGGTTGAGGTATTGCCAGCACTGGCAATGAAGGTGGTTCCGGTGAGGGAGAAACAGCTAGGATGACGGAGAAGGAGGTGTCTGCTGGTACGGCAAGACACGGAAGGAGGTGAGGAAAATAGATCTGCCACTGGTATTGCAGACGGATGATGAGGAAAGGCACAGGGGATCACCGGACATCGAGGAACCTTCAGCCATGAAAGAGAGAGAGGAATTATGGGGAATCTCGATCGATTTCGAGCGTAAGAAGTTCGAGAGGATTTGGGCTCTCTTATATAAGGATCTAGAGGCGGTCTGAGCTTGGGAAACAAGCTTTCCAAGCTTATAAAGCCTCTTCGAACTTGGGAGTTCCTTGATACCCAAATCTCTCATGCGTTCGCATGAGAGATTGGGTAGGTTTTAGGGCTTGGGATTGGTTTTAAAAGAAAAGGAATTTCTTGACGAACTTCCTTTTCAATTTTGAAAGGGATTCGTCAAGAAATCAGGGAGTTATTTCCATTTTAAGGTCGCCAGAGCAAGTAGGAATAGGATTAATGGCTGCAGGGACCTTTTTGTGAGAACGATGACAAACTTAGGGGCCTGCAGAAATGAAATTAGACAGAACCAATTTGCAAATTAGGTCAAGATAAATTCATCATGGGTCCAAATTTTGATACAAACCTAATTTGGACCTAAGGAATCCAATGGTGAAGTTGCATTTTGGTTTTGACCATGTTTGACTAGGTAATTTATGCAAAAATTCAAATTAGGGCAAATGTCTGTCTATGGTTTTGTTTTGGGTCAAAATGGGTTTGGATGGTCAAATTGAAAGTTCTAAACCCTATAGAATATTTTTATATGAATTTTAGAGGGTTTAGGTGAATTTTATCTTGATCAAAACCTCTGTTAATTAAGCGGGTCTGTTTTTAGGATTTTAAAAGTCATTTAATTCTCAAAATACGTGTAAACACTTTTCTGTCTATCTTGTCCCACTTGTTATCTTTCTAAGACCAATTGACCTTCATTCACCCCCTAAGAAAACCATTGGTTGTACTGCATTCATGATGAACTGGTAAAATTACAGTTTTAGCCCTAATTTCTTATTTTTCTTTCATAATAAATATGCAATGACTTGTGACTCTCTAGCAGTTATGTAGGAGCATTTATTGACTAAATTGGGTCAAAATGAGCTGGTTATGACTCATGATGGTATTCCCATCACTTAGCTAGGAAATGCCCTCATCATGGGATTCCCAAGTGGCACTTAGCCCATATTTTCTATTATAGGTTAAGTGACAATTTGAAGAATTTTGTTGATGCAACATGTGAGGGTAATTTCCTATGTAAAGATGTTGAGGGAGCCTTTCAATTATTTAAGAATATGAGTGACAATTCCCTCAACAATGCCTCAATGTCTGCCTTCAACAGATCAAATCAACCCAAAAGAGGAGTCTATGAAGTAAAGGATAATTCAAATTCGGTTGATTTAGAATTGATTGCACATCGATTGGATAAGGTGGTACTCATTAGGAAAAATGTAGAGAGTTTGGATAAGAAATTGGACAACCTTCTGAAGGGTGGGAACTCCTTACATACACATTCTAGAGTAAACCCTATGCCTACCCAAGGAGTTTCTATGTTAACTCATACCCAACTCCCCAACCCTCTAGGTCAGGAAGTAGTGCACAATATTAATGACCTAACCATGGCTCCAACCATGAGCCAACTCTATTTGGACCCATCTCTTTCTGGGTACCTAGGAGGGACTTTGATGCCCTCAAACTCTTAATTTGGCATTCCTATGCCTAATTATTCTAAAGATGCTAATGCAATTCAGGGAAACACTAGAAATGATCCTTATTCGAACACTTACAACCCTAGATAGTGTAATCATCCTAACTTTGCTTGGTCAAATCAGAAACCCGCCCAGGGACCTAACTTGATTAAGCCTAGCATTTATGGGCAACCTAGTAGGTACACACAACCATGCACATACCAGCCACAACCTATTCAGGAAACCCAAACTTCTGATCTGAGTCTAGTCCTCAAAGAAATGCAGGAAATGAATCTGAAACATAAAGAATAAATGAATCAACTAAGGATAGAATTGATGGGACGATTGGACCAACTAGTTCATGCTAGACAACACGAGATGCTGCCATCCCAACCCGTCCCCAACCCAAGGAACTTCAGTAGGGTTAACCAAAACAACACACGAGAGTAATAGGCACATATAATTCAACCTGCTCCCCAGCACCCACTTGGATTTATGTTCATATCGTAGATCGTGTTAAAAGAATGAATACGTCATAGCATAGCACGAAATACATCGAAAAAAATACAATTTTAACGGGAGGTGACCGATCGAACTCAAGGAGGCAGAAAACACTTTTGATTTCAAAAGCTGATTTAGATCTATCTAAAACACTAATCACAATATATATATATATTTTGAAAAGACTAATCACAATATATATAAAGCGAAACAAGTAAGCTGGTTGATCATGAAGGGCCAAATAAAACTAGAGTTTATCACTAAGACATGTAAAGCTAGAGCACGAATTAAAAATACTATCTATCTATCAGAATAAGGGCACCATGGGTGGTCCATGGTGTCCCTCTGGAGAGGTTGGGGAGAGAAACAGTGGTGCACTAAGGTGGCTTGGTGGGTGCTACAGAGGGAGAGAGTCGGAGAAGAAGATCTAGAGAGTTGGAGAAGGTCTGGAGAGAGTTTTTCTTCAACTAGGGGCCTTGTGGCTCTTTTTATAGCTCCATAGAGGGACAAGATGGGCATTTGAGACCTCCAACTCATGCAACAATCTCAGATTGATCAGATCCATCGATCGGGAGATCAACGGATCAGATCGTGCTTCAAAAGGCCTTCTAAATCGTTCTCTACTCGCGAATCATCTCTGGAGCTGACACGTGGCACGCTCCCTGCCCTCAATCTAAAACCACATGGCTATCGCTCGCTTCACACCCACATTGCATTCGCTCTTCAACTGCGAGCGCTAAAATCGCGCACTCAATCCTCAGCCGTTCGATCTTGCGATCAGACGACTTAAGCACCTCGCCCGCACCGCCTTTGAATTTCAAACGGGCGTGCACGCATGTTCGGTTGCACGTTGTTGATAGCGGAAAACTATGTGATCGAAGTTGGATTTGAAAAACCCGTCATTGTAGGTCAATTTGTGAAGAAATCCATCAATAGATAAATTTATACCGAAACTTTAAGAATTTCGGGTCGAACACAGGGAGGCTACATCAATCTTAAATCCGCGATTATATTTTTTTTGTATTTTTGTTTGAAAATGAGACAATTACAATGGAATTTATATAAATAATAAGAGAGAGAAAAAGAAAGAGAATAATCACTTGATATAATAATAATATTTTTACAACTACAAAGTGGGAAATGATTACAACTAGAAAGCAGGAAATTCTGTTCTAAAAAGCGATTAAAAGGAAAGGAGAGAGATGTTATCCTCCTTGACGAATGCTTGGAGGATGAGCCGGAAAAAGCGACACTTAGAAGACGGAGGACAGAGCGGGAAGGAGGATGAAGCAGGAAGAAGCAGGAATGAGGCAGCACGTCGTCGTCGTCATGGGATCCACTTCCGGAACAGGGGCGAGAAAATTGGATTTGGCTCTAGAATAGCATCCCGGGTGTGGGACAAGCTTTTCTTGAGCTTTGGAGAGGAAGAGAGGTGAAGGAAGGGATGAGGATTTCTTAAGGTAGGGGCCTCCTTTTATAGTTGCAAGGATATGGGGCAATTTGGTCATTTCATAGTTAAAACATTAAATGAGGGGGTCTTTAGTGATGGATTTAAGATCACTAAAGGCCCCACGTTGCCGTAGCCTCACGCGCACGCCCGCCTCCTCACTTGCCGTGCGCTTAACGCTCTCCCACTTCCTTGAAATCTCAGCCATCCGATCTCACGATCGGACGGCTCAAATCGCGCCTTGCCCGCTTCAGTTGCGCCGCCTGCACGTGTGATTGGGCATGAGGTGGTGCATCTGATCGCACGTGCACCCGATTGGGTGATCTGGGCCTTCCGCAGCCGATCGTGTAATCGAGATTAACCACTCGCGCGTTGTAGATTGCGAGTCAAACGCGCGCCCGGCGCTGGTGCAATGCCGCTAGACCGCTGCGCTAGTGGCTCTTCTTTGTTGCGCTTACGTTTTAAGCGCGTGTGCTTACGGCCATTATATCAAGATCCAATGGCCTAGATCTCACCCGCCACGCCTTCAGAAGATGAGAAGCAATGCTGCGGCAAATTTGGGTGGCTGTGATGGCGCCACGTGGCGCCATCATGGCCGTCCATCTTCTGTGACATGTAGAAGGTGCCATGGATGTCAGATTGAGCTAATTTTTGCATCGTTAGGCTACGATCATCGATCTGAACTCATCCATGCGATCGGATTTGTCGATTGAAGTGTGGTTTGGCACCATCTTGGCCCTTGATCTCTAGGCTTCCTTAGACTATATATGGTGCTACGGATGTCCGATCAAGGCGATCTTGGAGTCGTTGAACTTCAATCATCACCCTGATCAGATCTGTATGGTTGGATCTTCGATCTGAGGCCCTTATTAAAAATCACCCTGCCCCTGACCATAAAAGGAGACAATTACTATACAATTTATATAATTTGACCTAAATACATGATTATGCATGTTATGCAATATTTACAATGCATGATGCTACTATGACACTAAGAACATGCATTAATAGACATTTTTGGCTATTTAGATGTATGCACATCACACCCCCATGCCTATCTTTTGCTAGCCCCTAACAAAAACTACATGCCATTTATAAAAGAATTAGGGTTGGATTACTCGGGCAAAAGTCATTTTCAACATTAAGAAATTTTTACTTAGGACCTGAACTTTCAAAGACACAACAGCACCCGGGTATTCACCAAAATGCAGACTGCCTCAAGCCCTCGCCCTATTCAAAGAAGGATCTCTTTTTCTTCTTTTTTAATTTTTTTGGATTTTTGAGTTTAGGGTTACAGAGTGGCTTTCTACAGCCACTCAACCCACCCAAGACTTGATGAGAACCCTAAGTTCTAAGCATCTTTTTGTGAATGTGATATACTCGTTAATTGATAATCAGAACAGACTTAGGGTTTCTACGCCCCAAGGTGACCTAAAAAAAAAAATTCTGCCTAAAGGTGTATCTATACGACTGGTAGTTTTCTCCCTACTTTTCTTTTTATGGAGTCAACACAAGGGTAAATCCAGTGTATATCTCCCCGACTTATTCTAGTTCTCCACTTCTTCCTAAGTGTTTTAGGAATTCAATGTGCATTTCTTGAGCTGGGTTCTAGATAGCCTACCTATGGGCTATTACTCACAATAACTTACCAGTCATACTCGTGCGGTGAAGTGTGGCTTATTTCTTTTATTTATTTTTCTTTTCTTTTCTCCTTCTCTCTCTCTCTCTCTCTCTCTCTCTTTTAAGTAGGTGGCTTCTCTGGTCTAAGATTTACCTAAAGGCAGCAGGAAAAGAATGGTCCAGTGGCTAGGCTCTAGACAACCTACCTATGGGCTGTTACCCATGATAACTTGTCAGCATACCACCCTAGAAGGTTCATTAGCCACCCAATTTCTGTTAAAACCATCGAACAATGAGTTAGTGCAAATAGTGTGTAGATGCTTAGACTTAAAGTTCCCTCAAATCAGAGGGCGGGTTGATAAGTCGTGTACTTATCACCCAAACTTATTTAATAAAATTGAAATGGAATTCAAGATGGCGAGGACTCGATAAACAAATCCACATTTTAGTGGATACCCGGGCTGATTAAGCCTAAAGACCTGAAGGGTCTTAGTGTTCAAATCCTATTGTAATATTTCCTAAGATTGAAAAGTCCTAATGCCCAAGTATTCTTTCCTAATTCAAATTTACATATATATATAAGAAAATAAGTAGAATTTACAAGAACTCCATAAAGCTGACAGATTGATTCAGAAATGAATCCACCCCCCCATGCCTAGCTAATGCAATGTCCTCATTGAGAATAAAAGACATGAAAGGAAGATAGAATATAAAAGATATCATCTAAATGTGATGCTCGGGTTAGCTCTGAGTCAGACTGTACAACTACTGAGTTTAATTCCATCAGCTAGGTGAAGTCCAGCCAAAGAAATCACAACATGATGAGAGCAACCATGTCTGAGATGGGTTCTGGAATAATACGGTCAACAAAAAGCTTCAGACATTGACCATTGACTTTAAATGAATTACACATCTTTGGGTCAGAAATCTGAATGGCCCCATTTGGAAAAATCTGATTGATGATGAACGGGTTGTTCCATTTTGACCTAAGTTTGTCGGGAAAGAGCTTAAGTCGAGAATCAAAGAGTCAGACCTTCTGGTTCGGCTCAAAGCTCTTGTGGGATATCAATTGGTCATGAAGAGCTTTGGTCCAAGCCTTATAGATCTTGGCATTCTCATATGCGTCGTTTCTAAGCTCCTCCAACTCAGATAGTTGGAGTTTCCTGGTCTTTCAGGCTAAACTCAAATCTAGATTGCACTACTTGATTGCCCAGAATGCCCGATGTTCAATTTCTACGGGTAAATGGCACGCCTTTCCATACACCAGATGAAATGGTGACATGCTGATAGGCATTTTGTACATCGAACGGTAGGCCCAAATCAGGCCCTCAAGTTTTTGAGTCCAGTCTTTACGATCAGGCCTAACCATCTTCTAAAGAATATTCTTGATCTCCCGATTGGAGATCTCGGGTTGTCCATTCTTCTAGGGATGGTAAGGTGTGGAAATCCTGTGATTTACCCTAAATTTTGCTAGTAAATTATGAAATTGGGCATTAGTGAAATGAGTACCACCATCGCTGATGATGGCCCTCGGAATCCCGAACTGACTGAAGATGTTCTCCTTGACGAAATCAATGACCACCTTGTTGTCATTAGTTCGGGTGGGAATGGCCTCAATTCACTTGGACACGTAATCAACAGCGACAAGAATGTACTGGTATCCAAATGAAGGGAGGAAGGGTCACATAAAATTGATGCCCCAAACGTCGAAGATTTCGATGGGAAGAATCGAGTTTAGGGGCATCATGGCTCTCTTGGTTATGCTCCCAAGTGCCTGGCATCGGGAACATGACCTCGAGAATTCTTGAGCATCCTTAAATAAAGACGGCCAATAAAATCCATATTGCAAAATCTTTGCAACCGTCTTTTTCCTGGAGAATTGTCCACCACACGGAGATGCATGGCAGAACTTGAGTATACTTTTGAATTCAATCTCCGGAACACATCGTTGAATAATCTGATCAGAGCTGATGTGATACAGTTCAGGGTCCTCCCAAAAGTAATATTTAGCCTCAGATTTGAGTCTATCTCATTGTTACTTGGTCCAATCCTGAGGGATTTGACCAACAGCCAAATAATTTACGATGTCTGTAAACCATGGAGTTTTGACACCTGATACTGCAAGGATAGTCTTGTCTGGAAAAGTATCAACAATCGGAATATCCGAATAAGAAGAATCACTCATAAGTCTCAAGAGATGATCCACCACCACATTCTGTGCCCCGGATTTATCTTTGATTTCAAGATCAAATTCTTGAAGCAAAAGAATCCATCGAATAAGCTAGGGTTTGGCATCCTTGTTGGCCAAGAGATGTCTCAAGGCCAAGTGGTCGGTATATATTATGACATGAGACCCTAAGAGATAAGTCCTGAATTTCTCCAAAGAAATACTACAGCTAGTAATTCCTTCTCAGTAACAGTGTAATTCCTTTGGGCCTCATCCAGAGTTTTACTAGTGTAGTAGATGACAGAGGGCTTCCTATCAATCTTCTGACCCAAAACAGCCTCGACCGCGTAATCAGAAGAGTTGGTCATGATCTCGAATGGGGTTGTCCAAACCGGTGGTTGCAACACCGGAGAATAAGTGACTGCCGTTTTAAGAGAATGAAATGCCTTACGGCATGATTCATTGAAATCAAATGGCGTATCTTTGGTGAGAAGGTAGCTTAGAGGGCGAACAACCTTAGAGAAGTCCTTGATGAACCTCCTATAGAATCCCACATGAACAAGAAATGATCAAATTTGTTTAACAGATGTGGGAGGAGGAAGTTTAGAGATAGCATCAACCTTAGCTTTGTCAACTTCGATTCCCCGTTCAGAGATTACATGACCCAAGACGATGCCCTTTTGTGTCATGAAATGACTCCTTTCCCAGCTAAGGACCAGTCTTGTTTTGATGCATCTTTTAAGAATCATTTCAAGATTAGTCAGGCAAGAATCAAACGATTCTCCGAAAATAGGGAAATCGTCTATGAAGGCTTCCATAAACTCTCCCACCATGTCAGAGAATATGACTAGCATACACCTTTGAAAAGTCACGGGTGCATTGCATAAGCCGAAAGGTATCCTATGAAAAGCAAAGGTTCTGTACGGACAGGTGAAAGTCATTTTTTCCTAATCCTCGGGATGAATAGGGACTTGATTGTATCCCGAGTAACCGTCTAGGAAACAAAAGTATTTCTTCCCAGCTAGTCTTTCAAGGATTTAATCGATAAAGGGCAAAGGGAATGATCCTTTTTCATGGCTGTGTTTAGCTTCCTGTAATCAATACAAACCCTCCAAGAGGAAGCTGAACGAGTTGTGGCATATTCTCCTTTCTCGTTAGTCACAACGGTAATCCCGACTTTCTTGGGAACAATTTGCACGGGACTTACCCAAGGACTATCAGAGATCGGATAAATGATTCCTGCATCGAGTCACTTGATAATTTCCTTCTTGACCACTTCTCGCATATTAGGGTTTAATCTCCTCTGCATTTGGTGAGAAGGGCGGGATCCATCTTCCAAGAATATTCTATGATTGTAGTAAGATGGCTCAATCCCCCTAAGGTCATGAATGGTCCAACCAATTGCCTCCTTGTGTTCCTTTAGAACCTCGATCAGTTTAATCTCCTGCTCCTTAGTTAATCTAGCACTGATAATCACAGGGAGCATCTTTTGAGGTCCCAAAAATTGATATTTCAAATTCTCAGTCAATGGTTTCAGTTCGAGTTGGGGCAGATTTTGGATAGAGGGTAAAGTTGATGCTAAAGAAGATTCATCAAGAGGAAGAGGTTGAAAGTGAATAAAATAAATAACCCCTTCAAAATGTGGTAGGTTTGCCATAGAGGGTTGCGGGTCAAATCCAACACAATAGGAGGAACTTTCGATTGCAGAAACTGCCATACAAGTTTCAATGTTCAAATTATCTTCCTCATGTTCCTCTATAAATCTACAATCCTCGAATTTGTTAATCGCCTTAAAAATATCCAATTTCAATTTCTGATCCCCAAAGGCTATTTCCATGCTACTTCTCTCACAGTTGATATTGGCCTTAGCGGTAGCCAGGAATGGATGCCCCAGAATGATGGGCATGTTCCTTAGATTTTTAGGTACATCCATATCAAGGACAAGGAAATCTACAAGAAAATAGAAATCCTTAACCTTGACTATAACATCTTCAATAACGCCTCATGGATTTATGACCGAACAGTCCACTAACTGCAGCATTATTGAAATCGGCCGAAGTTCACCTAATCTGAACTTCTCCTAAAGAGAAGTCGGAATTAGGTTAATAGATGCACCTAGATCCAGAAGTGCTCTATCAAAAATGTAATCTCTGATGACACAAGAAATCAAAGGAGCACCTGGATCTCTCTTTTTCTGAGGAAGGTGATGTAGGATAACAGAACTAGCCTGCTCGGAGAGTACCACCTTCCACGAAATAGATTCCCTCGACTTACGCTTCTGTGTGCATAAATCCCTCAAAAATTTAGCATAAGCCGGTATGTGTTTGATAGCATTGAGGAGCAAGATATTGATCTCGACATTCTTGAATATATTCAAGATCTCATTACTATCAACATACTTCTTCTTCCTAGGTTTAATCAAGGCCTCAGGAAAAGGAACATGAGTCAGATCTTTAGAATCGAGTTCCTGAGCCTTGATTTCTTCTTCAGAGTTCTCCTTTCTCTCCTCAGGCTCTCCAGGATTTGGTAGATCAGAACAGTGTGGTTGTGGATCCTGAATTTGTTTTCCACTCCTCAAGGTAACTGAATTAGCAGATGCATATGGTTTTGGGTCTTGGGGAGGGTTAGGAAAGATTGGAGGAGATTCATTAGCCAGAAACCTTTGATTTGAAGAAGAAGCAAAAGAGGAAGGACCCTATTCAACCACCTGAGCATGTGCGTGCGGGTCCCTCTGATTCCCGTACCCTTGTGCTTGATTGCCCGAATTTTGGATATTACGCGGGTTGGGTACGGGTTGAGATGGCAAAGATCCAGGTTGACGAGAATTAGTAATTAATCTGGTTTACAAGTTGTCCAGCAAGGTTTTCATTTGCTGCATGAGCTGTGATAGTCTGGCCCTACGAGGAGGGGTGATGTAATAAAATGCGGAAATAAATAATATCACAGAATAAACAAACACACAAAGTACACAAAGAATTTTTAGGTGGAAACCCAAACCGGGTGAAAACCACCACCTAACCCTCTTGAGTTAGGATTTTCCGATCAACCTAGTTGATCAAATCCACTAACCGAATCACTTTAAAACGAGGGTGATTCAACCTCAGTACAACCACGCTACAAGTACGAGGGTAGCGTTCCTCAACCCCTTCTCTCCACGAGAAGGATTTTGTCCCACGAAGGAGATGGGAATTCGCAAAGCGAATACCCAACCAAAATAACAAAGATAAAAGAAACAACAAACCTATAGAGCCAACAAAGTAATAAACCTAAGCTTCTATAGGATTTAGGAAACTCCCCTTTGCAAGGAGTGCGTCGACGATGACGCGGGTGCGTGAGCCACGCAACGGTGCAATGTCGCTCTCGTAGACAACGGCGGGAGAGCGGGTGCGCGAAGGGAAGATTCTCTCAAGGGAATGGAGCTTAAGCTTGGAGAGCAAGATCTTTTCTGGACACAAAAGAGTGTGAAAGTGTGTAGCTAAGTGTATCCAAGTGTGTCTTTGTGTTTTTCTTGTGTAGCAAAGGCTCCCCTCTATTTATAGAGGCCTTAGGAAGGCTTTGGAAGGCTTAGGAAAGGTTCTATAGCCGTTGGGAACAAAGTCCAAGAGAATCAGGCCGAAATCAGGACAATGATTACATTTGACAGGGTTATCAGACGTCTAACTCTGGCATCAGACGTCTGGAAGGCCACTTTAAGACGTCTGATTTCAAGGTCAGACGTCTGATTCTATGCGAGTTTCTCCCTGACTTGAATCAGATCTAAACAGGGTTTTTGTGCAAGTCCATCAGACGGCATATAGGACGTCTGGCACTAAGTCTGGACGTCTGGAAACCTACTTTTACTGTGGGAATTGATTTCCAAACGTTGCAACAGCTAGAAAATCTCTGAGAAGAGATTTTGGGTCAGCCGAGGCAAAACGGTCATTTATCAGACGTCTGGAAAGACCTAAGGACGTCTGATAAGGCTCTAACGGTCATATTCTTGACTGTTTGCTAAGCCAGCCAACGGTCCACTAATTGGATGTCTGGCAAAGTCATCAGACATCTGGACTAAGGTCTGGACGTCTGATTTCATCAGACAGAACTAGCTATGTCCAGCCTAACAGTTATCAGACGTCTGAAACAACAGTCAGACGTCTTACAATACTTTATCAGACGTCTGATTTGGGAATTAGACGTCTGGAAGTGCTGTTTGAACCCTATATTGGTTTTCTAAGTATTCTACAGAAAACCTAAGTATCCTAGGGTTGTGCCGGTGTTCCTAGGACTACTGTTAGGGTTCTTTGAGGCTCTTTAACATAAAATATCTAAGGAAATAAAGAGCAACAAAAGAAACGAAAAAATACAACAAGTACAAAAGAAGGAAATCTATCCTATTCTTCATTTCCTTCCATCTTCAATCTTTCGCTCCATGCAAACCTCCTCTGTTTTCCGTCAAGCTCCTCCAATCCGTCCTGGATGCGAGCTCGAACTCCGTCTAAACACGTCCACATTTGCAATTGACCTGAAATCTAGGACTCAAATTGCAAATGTTAAATAACACGTGTTTTGTTATCATCAAAACAAATGATCGTGGTGCTTTAGCACCAACAAGCTGGAGCATAGATCCTTGCATTTCTACCATCTGTCTGTTCAAATCAGCTACGCTACAGGTTGACAGGCATTCCAAGCTAGCTGATTAACTTGATTCAGGGGCAGCTGAGTGTAAACATGACCTTGACCCATTGGTCTTTGTGGAGCATAGTTGCTGGGTCAAAATTGGGTCTACTGCCCCAGGTTTTTCCAGGAGAAGTTAGGGTGGTTCCTCTAACCCTAAGCATTGGAGTAAGGGTTGGACCTAACATTCTCCTGTACAACATAGACATCCTCATAGGGTGAGGATGGAGAGAAAGAAAGGGAGGGATTAGAAAAACTGGGATCAAAGGCCCCAATTTGGAACCCGTGGGGTTTCGAATAATGCTGACTCACAAGTTGAACCGCATCAAGTTGATTCACGAACTCTCGTCCAGAAGGAGCTTGCGATGAATGGAATCCCGAATTCTAGGATTGAGTGGATTGAGAATTATTCATTGAGTTTCCAGCCATCCACTCCTCCATCCTTTTAGTAACCAAGTCCATGTTATCTAGTTTATTGCAAATCAATTCCATATCGAATGAATGAGTCGTGGACTTCATTAACATTCGATCTGGGTTGTTGGGACTGGTAAAAAGTATCCATGGAGGCATGATTTATCGAATTCTCACTCATCTCCTCAAACAAATCATGCGTGCTATCTGCATCTTTGTTGAGGAAATTGCCTCCGCAAGAAGCGTCCACGTGATTTCTAAGTTACTCAGTCAACCCGTGGTTGAAGATCTACACGAGCTGCCATTTCGGCACCTCGTGGTGTGGACACCTCCGCAATAAGTTCTGGAATCACTCCCAGGAAACATGAAACTGCTCCCTCGACCGCTGGGTGAAAGTAGTAATTGCTCGTCTCAGAGCATTGGTACGTTCTACGGGGAAGAATTTCTTTAGGAAAGTCGATTTCAGATCATTCCATGTTGCGATCGGCCTCCCTATGGTCCTGTACCAATGAGTGGCTTATCCCTAAGAGAGTAGGGAAAGAGTCTCATGATCATCTACTCTTCATTCACGTTTCACGCCTTAGTGGTCTGGACCAAAGTGGTCAAGTCCTCCAAGTGTTGAAATGGGTCTTCAGAGCCAAGCCCATGGAAATGTTTGATTAGGCTTAACACCTGGGGCTTGATTTCTACGTCTCCGGCAAGAATCTGGATGCCGAGACGTTCCCCGTAATTTGAACAATCATAAAAATCCTTCAAGGGCTGAGCAGCCTGCATTCTTTAGAACCATTCTTACATTCTCTGCATTTGTTCCAGCTGCCTTTGAAATACCTCCTGTGAATTCGGAGGCAAAGGAGGTTGTTGATCGGCCATGGGATCAATTTGGCCAAAATCCAATCTACACCTCCTAGAATACTCTAATGGTCCTTCCAATCGGGGATTCAATGACCTTCTTCCCAGCATAAACTAGGAAGAGGTCGAAAGGACTGGGGATAAAAATCCTGCAGCACAATAAAACAAGCCTATCCTTAAGTGGGGTAGCCTAAGGATCTATAGACTCTCATAATCCATCTTAAGATTATAAACGATTTACTCTACTTGCGTCCAATCAATCCAACCAGTTAGAAGGAGGGATTGGGGAGAAGGTTCTCCCTTCGGCTTGTGCCTCCTGCTCCTAGTGTACCCCCCAGCCACAGTCGTTTGACACTACTCCCCTAGCTAGACATCAGATTGATCGGTATAAACAGGTTAATCGTAAATAATCTCAGACTAGGCCTCGAAGAGCGAATCAGTCCTTAAGGCCAACGTCTACTTGATTTTATCTAAGCCTGGGATTATAGTGCTTATGGAATGTGGTGGGCCCTTAAGATGGGTTGTGTCCTTAATGATCAATTGAGTTGTGTAAGTGCATGCACAACAAGGGTTTTCAAGCAAGATTATTTTTGATGAGTGGATTTTAAGGTTAAAATATTGCTTAAGTAGCTTTTAGGGTTTGGAATTAGGTTAATTCAATCAAGTTTCGAGGCAAACCAGATTTTCAAGCATAGGTGAAGATCTTTTTCCTTTTGAAATCAAAAGTAAAGTGGAGTGCCTGGTATTGACCTAAATTGAAAACCCTAAAGGGAAGCTACTTGGTGAGTTGATTTTAGGTTAAGTGGTGAGGCCCAAACAACTCAAACAATTAGCCAAAATTGCACCACTGATTTAGGCACACAAAATAATTAACCTAGACTGATTTCTACTCTTTTATATGTTGATTTGTGTGTACCAGTTCCATAGATCAGAATCCGATTGAGTAGATAAAAATCAATTAGGTTATGTGCCTTAAATGTGGGTGTATGTAGTGTGTATGTTGATTTACCCCACAAGAAATATCTTTTTGTTGATTTTTATATGCGAGTGAGATGAATGTGAGTGAAAATCCAAGCAACCAAACCAACCTTAGGATTTATGCAAACACCTAGGTTAATTGGAGTTTGAATTAATGTTGGGAAATGGAATCTATGGAGGGGGAAGAATGGGAGCACTTATAGTTGTCCTCAACTGTACTTTACTCCGATCTACCACTTGAAGATTCCCTGTTAAGGTCCTGTAAAACAATAGGCGAGAAATAGAGCAAGTTAGAAAATAATGAAGTGCGTGAAATGCAGAAGAAAAATTGAAAATCGTTGCCTCCCCGGCAACGGTGCCAAAATGTTGATAGCGAAAAACTACACGATCGAAGTTGGATTTGAAAAACCCATCATTGTAGTTCAATTTGTGAAGAAATCCGTCAACAGATAAATTTATACCAAAACTCTAAGAATTTTGGGTCTAACATAGGGAGGCTACGTCGATCTTAAATCCGTGATTATATTTTTTTTGTATTTTTGTTTGAAAATGAGATAATTACAATGGAATTGATATAAACAATAAGAGAGAGAGAGAAAGAGAGAGAGAGAGAGAGAGAACAATCACTTGATATAATAATAATGTTTTTACAACTACAAAGCGCGAAATGATTACAACTAAAAAGTAAGAAATTCTATTCTAAAAAGCGATTAAAAAGAAGGGATGAGAATTTCGTAGGGTAGGGGTCTCCTTTTATAGCTGCAAGGATAGGGGGCAATTTGGTCATTTCATAGTTAAAACATTAAATGAGGGGATCTTTAGTAAGGGATTTAAGCGTCAAAGGCCCCACGTCGCTGCAGCCTCGCACGCACGCCCGCCTCCTCGCTTGCCATGTGCTTAACGCTCACCCACGTCCTTGAAATCTCAGCCTTCCGATAGTGAGATTAGACGTCTCAGATCGTGCCTCGCCCGCTTCACTTGCGCCGCCTGCGCGTGCGATTGGGCGTAAAGTGGTGCATCTGATCACGTTTGTGCCTGATTGGGTGATCTGGGACATCCGCAGCCGATGACACGGTCGAGATTAATCTCTCGCGTGCTATAGATTGCGAATCATACGCGCGCCCCGCACTTGCGCAATGCCGCTCGACTGCTGCACTAGTGGCTCTTCTTTGTCGTGCTTACGTTTTAAGCGTGTGTGCTTACGTTTTAAGCGTGTGTGCTTATGGCCGTTGGATCAAGATTCAATGGCCTAGATCTTGCCTCGTCACACCTTCAAAAGATGAGAAGCGATGCTGCGGCCGATTTGGGCGGCTGTGATGGCACCATGTGGCGCCATCATGGCCGTCCATCTTCTGTGACATGTAGAAGGTGCCACGGATGTCAGATTGAGTCGATTTTTGTGTCGTTAGGCTACGATCATCGATTTGAACTCATCCGTGTGGTCAGATTTGTCGTCTGAAGTGTGGTTTGGCACCATCTTGGCCCTTGATCTCTAGTCTTCCTTGGACTATATCTGGTGTTACAGATGTCCGATCAAGGCGATCTTGGAGTCATTGAACTCCAATCGTCACCCTGATTAGATCCGTACGGTTGGATCTTCAATCCGAGGCCCTGATTAAAAATCACCCTGTCCCTACCCATAAAAGGAGACAATTCAATACAATTTGACCTAAATGCATGATTATGCATGTTATGTAATATTTACAATGTATGATGCTACTATGACACTAAGAGCATGCATTAATAGATATTTTTGGGTATTTACATGTATACACATCACGCGTCATCTCACGCATGGCCATCCGATGCTCCTCCCCTCACCACGCAGACACGCCATCGATGTCGATTGGAGATCTGACGGTGTGATTCTACTTGCACTCACTACCGCATCAATTTCACGCGAATCGCACTTCAATCACTCGTCTCACCCTTCTGCCCCAGCGTGTGGATTGCTTCATTTCCATTTCCGCCCGAAACTGCTCTCAGTCATTGGATGGAGATCCAACGGCTGAGGATCTTCCTTCCTTGATGAGGCATGCTAGTGCGGTAAACGTGGGTGCATTGTGTCCATTGGATGATGATCCAACGACCCACAGCGGATAGGGGAAGTGCCTTCAAAGGTTGGGGCGACATCATTGGACGGTTGTGATGGCACCACATAGTGCCATCGTGGCCATCCATCTTCTCTTCTTTGTAGATGGTGCTGTAGGTCTCCAATCAAAATGATTTTTGCGCCATTGGGTTGCGATCATTGATTCGGATCCATCCGTGTGATTGGATTTGACATATGAGGTTCGAATTTCCACTTATTTGCCTCTTGGCCCTTACTTTTCTACGGACTCCATAAGATGCTACGGGAGTCTGATCGATGCGATCTCGAAGGTGTTGGACTCCTGTCGTCATTTTGAGCAGATCCATATGGTTGGATCAGTCATCCGCAACCCTAAATTACCTGCGATTGTTAATACCTCTCAATTAGAACAAAATGACATTATTATTTAGACAACTAATAAATCAATTATGATGCAAAGTATGATGCGTATGTATGCAATATGCCTAAGTTAAGCTAGGACTAACTTAATTCAAGTATATTAGGACCTATGATTACTGTGCAATCACTTTGTTAACCCCAACCTAACCCACGCTCAACCCATTTTGCAAAGCCCACCTCACCCTTCTAACCCTAATGCTTATGCCTGTGCTGTCACCTTGAGAAGTGGGAAACAAATCCAAGATCCTTCTTCTACATCCAAATCTTACCAAGATCTTGAGGAGCCCAAATCTGACCTGGGAGACCAAGCTAATATAGAAAATAAGGCTCAGGATTTGAATACTCATGATTTCAATCAAGTACCCTTTCCTAAAGCCTTGAACAAATCCAGGGAAAAGAAAGACATTCAATCTAAGGAGTGGCTTGATATTTTAAAGCAAGTTCAAGTAAATATACCACTCCTTGAAGCTATTGAGAACATCTTGACCTGTGCGAAATTTTTTAAGGAAATGTGCACATCGAAATGCTAGGCCAAATCATTAAAAAGGGTTGTAATTTCTGAGCAAACTAGTGCCATCATCCTAAATAAGCTCCCTCCTAAAAAGAAACATCCAAGGACCCCCCTTAATTTCATGGGAAATAGATGGTTTTATCTTGGAGTGAGCCTTATTGGACCTTAGTGCTGCCATCAATCTAATCCCCATGGGTTACATGAAGGGTTGGATTTAGGTCCCTTCAACTTGCTGATAGGTCAACCAAGATTCCAAAGGGACTCTTACAAAATGTGATTATAAAAGTGAGGCATTTCAAGTACTCTATGAACTTTTTAGTTTTAGATGTGGAGGCATCAAAAAACTTGAACCACACCTGGATAATCCTAGGAAGACCTTTCTTAACCATAGCCAAAATTGTGATCAACTGTGAGACAGGGAATATGCAAATCACTTCTGGAAGGAAAACTTGCCAACTCAATATCTTTAAAGCTTCCCAAAAGAATAAACTGAATTGTGGTTCTATTGAGGTTGCGAGAACAACTGAAGAGGTTTTGGCAATTCACACTAAGGATAATCCGAATTCTGCCAAATCTCAAGATCAACACAAGAAGCAAGGAAGTGATGTACTTGAGGATGATTCTGATTTAACACCTCCGATAGATAATCAAATTGAAAAAGATATTTTTGAGATCGAGGAACTATTAGGAGTATCTTATGATGAATTAGATGATGACATTAAGAATCCTCAGTATATCCACCTTGAAAGCCAAGAATTATTGAATTTTTAGGGGGTTCGAGAAATTAGACAACTAAAGGATATGAACCAGGAAAATGAAGTAACAACCTCAGAAAAAGAAGCTCAAAGCATGATGGACTGGGGAAGAAATTATAATCCAACTAGTTCAAATGGATGGCTTGATTATGAGGAAGAAGTGATTTTAGATAAGGAAGAGGTAATTTCTGATGAGGATTTTGAGGAATTCAATACAACTCTAACTTTATCCTCGTATGATCCAGAGCCTGGAGAATTCATAATTTTTTACATCAATTACCACTATGAGGATCCTTATGACTCTAATTTAGAACCAGATTTAAATTTCAATCATTATTTCAATCCAGACCCTCCACCACCTCTTCTTGAATTATGAAATTGGATTAATGAACAAGCTCTACATCATGAACCTCATCTATCTAACCCTATTTTATATTTCGAATCAGAAAAACTCTTTGGAGTGGGGCTACATCATTAGTTGGTCTGTATTTGTGGATCAATGATTCTTGGACCACATGATCATATCTTTATTTTAATCCTAAATCTCTTAGCAACAATTATTACTCCTTTTCTTAACCCACAATATTGAAATACATATTTCTTTTGAGTTTAGGTCCGACAAATGACGTTAAACTTAGCGCTGGTTGGGAGGCAACCTAGTATTCTATACAAGTATTTTTTATTTTTGTCTGATCAAGCTGACCTGGATTAACAAGCTCAATCAGGTGATATCCCCTCCTCTCACTTATTACATTTTGATTTTTCTGCATACATTTCAATGAGGACATTGTAATGAATAGGCGTAAGGAGGTGGACATTACATGTCTTATTTTCATGTTAGAAAAAAATTTGCATTCTTGCATAAAGAATTTTTATCAAAAAGGTTTTATTAGGGATTTATTCTTAATTTGATTCCTTAATCTAGAATCCAGTACAATTTCACACTTACACGTAGAATTTGCAATGGATCATCTGTGAAGACCGATAGACATCTTTAGTTTGTTGAGAAGAAGCAATGCTTCTTCTCCTGAACCCTTAGTAATTAGGGAGTCAAGCAAACCATTTTCTCGTAGATCTACCAAACAAATGCGAGGTGAGAGTAGAGAGTCTATTGATGCTCTAAGGCTAGTATAAGGAATCTTAGTCTTTTGGTAATTGGATAATGAGCAGAGTTAAGCATAGTTTTCACTCTCGGTTCCTACATACAAATTCTTAGTGTATGAATTTTTGGAGAGCCACCAAATAAGAAAATACACAAAGAGCAGGTTCTAATAAAACTAAGACTAAGGTGGACGGTGACGACCATCCTTTATGGAATCCTCGGCTGAAGGAGGGTATTAATATCAAGGTCAATAATACACTGCCTCATCCATTCCTTTCCCAATGCTGAGAGTAGGCACTTCCACCAAATAAGCAACCGAATATCCTTTTGAACACCCTCAATCCCGAATAATGCCTCATGAATAAAAATGTGCATGGGTGTTGCATTACGTTATATTGGTAGAAATAAATATATATACGAAAAAAAAGAAGAGAAAAGTAGAAGAAAAATATATACATATAGAAACAAACAAGAAGAAAAAAATACAAAAAAAAGAAAAAAAGTGTTAATTGCGTTATGTTTACTTCATGTCAAGCACCTTGAGGCTACAACACTCATTCCCTTTACAATCCACCAAATACAACCTCGATCTACTTTTCTGTATTTTTGGCCGCCTGAATACAGGCTAAGAAATTCTGACTTAGTTATAGGGTATCAGAACTTAATCAAAGTGTTAATGCAATAAGAGACCACCAAATATATTTACAATTTGGTGAGATTATGAGCTTGAAAAGAAAAGAGAAGAAAAAGAGAAAGAAAGAAAAAGAAAGAGAGAGAATGAGTACAAAGGAACTAAATAGAGTACAGTTTCTCCGCCTCTCTTTGAGTTGAATTATTTAATAAGTCTGGAAATCTAGGTTCTGTAGTACTAGTCTATGTGTAGCACCAAATGAGTCTGAGTCACCAAATACAAACTCACTTAACTCAAATATCTTCTACCTAAACCAAAAGCCGACGCTGAAATTACAAATTATTTTACAACCCTGAGGGAAGAAGTTTTCCTATTACAATAGAAGTTTACTAAGGGTCAAATACGAGCTTTAGATGTGGATTGACTTTTCACTTAGATCCGTTGCATAGGCTACAACACTACACCTTCACGACTATCTAGATTTCTAAAGTTTTGGATGAAAACAAAAGAAATAAATCTCTAGTCAAACTCTTGATGGAAATTAGTTATTTAGGATCACTTTGCATGTAGTCTTGCATTTTCTAGGGACTAGCAAGATTCAGGCATAGGGGTGTGATTGCGCAACAATCATAGATGCTAATCTACTTGAATTAAGTTAGATTTCAGCTTAACTTAAGAACAATGCATGCATAAGCATCATAATTTGCATCATAGTTGATTTGCTAGTTTTATAGATAATAATGTTATTTTATGCTCTAAGAGAGAGGCTATATTAATTGCAGATGATTCAAGGCTAGATCAGACCGTACGAATCTAATCAGGATGACAACGGGAGTCCAACGCTTTCTAAAATGTCTAGATCAGACTTCCATAGCACCACATTCAGCCATAGAAGATCAGAGGTCAAGGAGCAAGATAGTAGATATCCAAACCTCAAATGTCAAATCCGACCACATGGATGGATCAGGATCAACGATCGCAGTCCAATGACACAAAGATCAACCTGATCCAAGCCCTATAGCACCAACTACAAAGGAAGGAAGATGAACAGTCAGGATGGTTCCATGTGGCACCATCCCAATAGCCCATCATCGTTCCCCAACCACTGAAGGAAAAATGTGGGTTGTTGGATCATCATCCAATGGCCACGATGAGGCCATGTCACCCTCTCCGCGCATCATCAGAAGAAGGACCCATCTCAGCTGTTGCATTTTCATACAATGGCTAAGAAATGGCTATGCATGAATCCTAAATGCAACAAAGTGCATGAGTAGCATGTTCGTATTCACCCTCAAACGCAGAATTCAAGCACACGAACGAATCGCACTCATCGCTAAATCAAGGAGGTGGTGCGCTTGTGTGAAATCAGGCCTTACGATGGATATCGAGCGGTGTGTGATGGACCATGTGGTGCAAGGAGAATCGACTGATGAGGTGGTGCGATGCACGCGCAACTAGACGCCCCACCAGACATGAAGCGGGCGCTCGAAGAAAGGTGGTGCTGTGATCCTTTTAAGCCATCCGATTGATCAAATGAGCACGCACGTGCGTGAAGACACGAGGAAGGGCGTGCGATCGAGATCGACGGCCCAGAGGCGGCCACATGTCAACTGCGGATGAAATCCATGCGTTACAGGTGCGTAGAAGGTTGTTTTTAGTCGCGATTAGATCCGTTGATCTCCTAATTAATAGATGTGATCGCACCTAAGTTGTTGCACGAATTGGGAAGCCTAAATACCTACTTTGCCTCTCATTTTAGCTATAAAAAGAGCCCCAAAGCCCCCATTTGAGGGACAACTTCCACCAGACACATCTCCAGCCTTTCTCCCTCTGCAGCATCTCTCTAGTCTTCTTCTGATGCTCTAGATCTGAAGTGCTACCACACTTCACATAAGCATCCCTCAAGTGGCGTCATCCTTCATCTATTTTTCTCTCTCTCTACTCTTTATCATAGTTGTTTTAATTCCTATTTTGAGAATCATTTCCAAGTAGTAATAAAAATATGATTCTTTAAATATCTGGTCTCTATTTCTATGCTTTCATTAGGATAGATTAGTTAGTATGAAAGGTTTTGAAAATTCATTTTTCCTTCCTACTAACGACTCGGTAGTTACCAAAATATTTATAAATTTATTTGTTTCAACATAATTCACAACTAGGACCATATATGAATCCTTTTATGCATCTCGCGGCGAATAGGGATGAGTTGATCTAGCTGGGATGAGCTGGATCTAGTTGGGATCCAATTGATGGGAACTTCATCTTCTGCCTTCCTGAGTACCAAGGTATGCGGGATCTAACTTTCTATCTATCCCTGACACTCAAATAGATGCATTAAAAATACAATAAAATGTAATGCATGCCTAACCTAGGTGAATGCCTAAATGCAGCCTGAAAACCCATTTACGGAGTTACAACCCTAAGAGCTAGATTAGTTTTAGGGCATAAGAATGATGATAAACTGGCGTTTATTAGGCATCATTTCTGATGTGTGATCTGGAGAGCTAGTTAATTAGAGTTAATTAATCATGTCGTAATATAGTGTCGCAATCCAAATGGATGTCATTTATTTATATATAATTTTTGCTGGTTTTATTCCAGATCGTTCACTAGGAGGCAATTATTAATATACATCACTCTCTATTATCCAAAAATCATCTTTTATTCCAAAAATGTTAAGTTTATTTACAAATGAATGAATAATGAATGAAAGAATTAAGAAATAAACTAATCTAAGTCAATTATGTATAACAATGAATGGGTTAATGTTAATGACAATGCCTCAAAAATATAAATAGGTATAAAGCCATCAAAAACTAATCTAAACTAATCTAGGTTAATCATGTACACTAATAACTAAGTAATGCATTAATATAGGGACAAAAAGAATATATATACAATTATATTACTTACTATATGTTTTGGTCATAAAACATGTCTTTGATTAAAAACATGTCGTAGTATAGTGCAAATTACGACTCAAACAAAAATTTAAATAACGAGACGGTGAGTCTCGGTCAATCTCAGGGAGGCGTTTAAGAAGTGAAGTTGATTTGATTTCTTTACTTGCTCAAAACTGTAGTCTGGTATTCAAAGTACGAATATAGGATTCACCGATTATGTTGTTCACTCGTAAAACATGCACATGAGTCAAAAATAATATAAATGTGAACGTGTGTATTAGTGAGCATGATTTCAACCCTTCAATGGCGACCCACAGAATATTCGTTAATTGTTAAGTCCTCTATGCCTTCCGAAACAAACATCTTAGTTGCAACAATATAAGAACATAAATCAGGCAATTGATGATTGCAACATAGGTAGGTGAATCAGATATCAAGCAAGTGGTGATTTTGTTATTGCAAAGATATTGTCATTACAATCACAGGTAGAAAAAAGCTTGTACATGAAAGCTTAAAAGCAATTCTAGCTATCAGAAAATGGATGCATGCATGGATCTAAGAAAGATTATGCATGCATCATTCAGGTAGAGGATTACTATGCTACTAATAAGAAAATTTATGCAGAAATTAACTACGAAGAACATCTAGCTAGCTAATATAACTTAGGGCATTGGAGGTGGTCTCCAATGGCCGTATGGCTTGGGGTGGTAAGAGGGAGGAGAGGGATGGCCAAGGTGGTTGGCTGGCCTCTTGAGAAGGTGGTGGAGGTATGCTCTAGCCTTGGACATGAAGGTGGAAGTGATGGAGGTGATGGAGCTCATGAGATGGTGTGGACATGAATGGAAGCTAAGGCTAGATTAGATGGGGATCCTTGGCCATCCATGATGGTCTTTAAATAGACCAAGGGGTTGCTCATGTAGAGAGGTGGGTTGGTTGGTGGACTCCTTGAAAGACTAAAAATAGTCTTTCAAGGTAGCGCCACTTGTAGAGGGTTCTAGAGATCTTTACAGTGGGCGGCTAAGTGTGCATATGTGGGTGTGTGTGCATGACTATGTGGGTGTGGCTACGTAGTCTAGGTCAAGTCCTATAGGTCTAGGTGATTGGGTTTAGGTAGGCTCCTAGAACTAGGGTTATAAACCCTAATACTAATGTGAAAGTGCAATTAAACTTATTACAAGTTTAATTGAGTGGATCTGTGTCTAATTGGGAGAGAAAATACCTAACTAGGTCAGGTTTGAGTCAATTGGACTCTTACTGAGTCCAATTAGACTTGTGTTGGTTGAGGCTTGAGCTCAACTGTACTCTATGAGTCCAATTGACTAGGTGAAGTGTGATTGACTTAGATCCAAGTCAATTGGGTTTAGTGAGAACCTAATTAGGTTCTTAGGAAGGTCTTGGGGTAGTGTACTAAGCTTAGGGCACCTTAATTTAGGTTCCCTAGGGTATAGAATTAGGTTTAGGGGCTTAAGAAATCAAGATCTAGGTTTGATTTCAAAATCAATGATTGGAGAAAGGTTCCAGACGTCTGATTTAGTGATCAGATGACTTATACTTCAAAATTAGAAGTCCAAAACTCTGGTTTGGACATCCAAAGTTGAATCAGGGTGAAGTTTAAGTTCTATCTTGGAATTCTATAGAAATTGGGCGTCTAACACCTTGTTTGGACATCTAATATTCTAGTACAATTAGGTTCTGGCTCTGCGGGTGGTGTCTAAGGGTCCTGGACATCTAGCAACCTACCTGGACATCCAGATATGGGCTAGAATAAGGGTTTTGAGGCATCCTAAGCTAAGGTGACCTAATCTGGATCTACGAGGGGCTTTAGTTCCATAACCAGGTTATCAGTAGCAGGTGGGGGTTCAGGATAGGCCTCAGAAGATAAAGTGGAAGCTATGGGTGAATCAGGATCAGCTTTAGGCTCTTCTATCTGTGGGTCAAGATCTTCTTGAGGTTGAGGATTGAGGATAATCGGGTTTTCTTCTGTAACTGGGTTCTCTACCATAGAACTGATGTCTCATATTTCTTCTATTGCCCCATAGTTTATTCCTTTTTGGGCCATAAAAATATCGATCTGTAATGTCTTATTCCCAAATTTCAACTTGATCTGGCCCTCTTCACAGTTGATGTTTGCGTTAGCTATGGCTAAGAATGGTCACCCCAAGATGATCGGTGTGTTCCTCAAGTTTTCAGGAGTGTCCATGTATAAGACAATGAAGTCCACCGGGAAATAGAAATCTCGGAACTATAATAGAACATCCTCAAGAATTCCTCTAGGTGACTTAATCGATCTGTCCACTAACTGCAAGGTCACCTCAGTCAGTTTGAGCTTAGTTTCCTCGAAGTGGTCTAGTAAGGATGTAGGGATCAGGTTTATGTAGGCTCCTAAATCCAACAACACTCGATCAAATTCTAAATCACCGATCTTACAAGAGATCAAAGGGGTACCAGGATCTTTTGCTTTTTGCAGGAGTTTTCTCAAGATGATTAAGTTGACTTACTCAGATAAAATGATCAGACTCCCGTCTTTGTTTCACGGCTTACGCTTCGATGTACATAAATCCTTCAAAAATTTCACATAAGCTGATACGTGGTGGATCGCATCCATCAAGGGGATGTTTATCTGGACTTTCTCAAAGAGCTTGACCAAATCTTCCTCTCAAGTGCCATGAGTTTGGGTTTCCTCTTTCCTTTGGTGAAGGCCTCAGGAAATGAAACCTTTGTAGGTTCCAGAATTGTTTCAAGCTCATGATATGAGATAAGAGTTGATGGGAACACCATCATGAGCCATAACTAGCTCATTTTGATCCAATTAAGTCAGTAAATGCTCCTATATAACTACTAGAGAACCATAAGTCACTGCATAACCATTTTGAGGGCAAGACAAGAAACCAGGGTTAAAATCGTAGTTTTACCATCATAACTTGAATACAGTACAACCACAGGTTTTCTCAAGGGTTGAATGAGGGTTAAATGTTCTTAAAAGGATAACAAGTGGGTTAGAACAAACAGAAAAGGGTTTGCACATGTTTTGAGAATTAAAAAACTTTTGAAACCATAAAAATAGATCCGCTTAATTAACTGAGGTTCTGGTCAGGATAAAATTCACTTAAACCCTCTAAAATTCATATAAAAATATTTTCTAGGGTTTGGAACCTTTAATTTGACCATCAGAACCCATCTTGACCCAAAATAGTCTCATACTGCCATTTGCCCTAATTTGGGTTTTTGCATAAATTACCCTATCAAAATTGGTCAAAACCTAAATCTAACTTCACCATAGGATTTCTTGGGTCAAAATTAGGTTTGTACCAAAATTTTGACCCAATCTAAGATCATCTTGACCAAGTTTGCTTTTTGGTCCAGTCAAACTCTTTCTATCTCATTCAGACCCTTAACTTTTGAATTTCTTACAAAAAGGCCTCTATGTTTGTCGTCACTCTTTGTAAATAGGTCCCTCCACCATTATCGTAGAGGAATCCTACTATGGTGACCTCCGACTAGGGATATCTCCCTGATTGATTGGCGAATCCTTTTCAAAATTGGAAGGGAGATTCTTGACAGATTTCCATACAAATTGAGCTGCATCTTGGGCTCCAATTCTTGCCCAAATCCTAATGCGAACTCGTGGAACAAATGGGTTTCCTACTCCGACAACAATTCCTAGCTTGGAAGCTTGGCTTCCAAGCTCAAAACCCCCTTCTAAGCCCTATAAAGAGATCCCCAGGACATGGTCGAATCTCTCAAGCTTGAATTCCGATCGAAAACCCTCCTCTTCCTCCCTCCTCTTTGGCCGCAAAGCTCCTCAAGCTCCAATGACCCCTTCTGACCTCCTTCGTCATCCGATCACAAAACCAGTGGTTGGATTCTCTTTCTCTCACTCGTCCGCTCTTGGCCGTACCAGCAAGAGCCCTTCTACCTTCGTCATCGTCGCCGTTCCCTTCATCGAAGCACCTTCTTCCCCAGCTCCGGCTTACCAACATCGGTGCTATCCTCTACCTTTCATCCACTTAGCATAGGTAATTAAGTTCCCTTAAGGCCCTTAGAATAGTTCCTTCTACCAAAAACCAAAGATAAACCCCTCGATATCGTCGTTCACCTCTGTCTTCCCCATCTCCGGCAACATCTTCGGTGAGGTCCTCCGCACGCTACACTCATCCACACACCTCGTCACAACTCCCAAAAGCACCTCCGTCCCTCCACGCACAAAACCCCTATCTCTATTCACCTTTCCATCCAACCAAACACGCCCCCGAACAAACCCATCATCGTACACCAACTCTGTCATCGACCGACCACCACAGACCACCATCCTCCACAAAATCACCATCAACACTTCACCGTGCCTTGGCAAACCTCCTTGATGAGATCTTCATCATGAGCCATAACTAGCTCATTTTGACCTATTAAAGAGAATAAAAGCTCCTGCATAACTTAGAAGAGGGCCTAATTAAAGGAATAAGTGTTCTGAGAAGAAAACATGAAATAGAGGTTAAAGCTGCAATTTTACCATTGCAGTACATAAACGGGATTTCTCAGAGACAAAGCATAGGTCAAATGGTCTAAATGAGATAAAAAGTGGGTTGATTCAATCAGAAATGGGTTCATGTGCAATCCAGGAATTAAATGACATCTTGTAACCCTAAAACAGACCCGCTTAATTTAACAAGTTTTCGATCAGGATAAAAATCAAGTAAACCCTCTAAAATTCTTGGAAAAATATCCCCTAGGGTTTGGAACATTCAAATTATCCTTTGGAACCTAGTTTGACCTAGATTAGGATCCTAGCTCATCAATTGACCTAATTTGGGTTTTTACGTAAAATGTCTAGTCAAACATGGTCAAACCTAAAATCCAACTTCACCATTGGATCCCTTAGGTCAAAATTAGGTTTGTACCAAAATTTGGACCTAAGGGGAGGTCATCTTGACCTACTTTGCAATTTAGTACACCCAATCACATTTTGGTCCCTATCTTTTGAAAACCATCACAATGAACCCCCTAGCCTCCTCGTCAATCTTACAATCAGGTCCCTCCACCATTATTGGGGAGAGATCCTGCTCTGGCGAGGATTAGAGAGGCAATACTCTCTGATCCCTCAGAGATCCCCTCCCAGAATTGGAAGGGAAATTCTCTGAGGAATCCCCTTCCATCTGAGCCCGACCATGATCCCAGATTTGCACCCAATCTCTCGTGCGAACGCACGAGAGATTTGGGTATCTAACCACCTTCCATCTCCAACGAGACGTCGGTGGCTAGAAGCTTGCCCTCCACGCACCAAACGCACGGCCAACACCTATAAATTAAACCCTAACTCCAGCCGCACCAGATGCACGGCCACCTCAAATTCCTCTCCTTCTTCTCCAGCCAAGAGGTCCAGTGAGCTCCGGCGAGCCCCCCTCCCCTTCCTCTTCGCTCTGCCACAAAACCAGCGGCAGAGTCGTCTTCCTCATCCTCCTCCGCGTCACGCAACACCCGCACGCGCTGCCCTAGCCCCGTCGTCACCGCCGTCTTCCTCCACTGGGCACTTTCTTCTCCGGCGACGGCAGGTACTGTCGTCCGCCTCTTCGTCCCTTTGGTTAGGTCAAAGCCATTCTTCTCTAACCCCTCTTTCATTCCCCTCATTTTATTTCATCAAAAACCCCTCGACTGCTGCTGTTCACCATCACCTTCCTCATCTCCGGCCACCCTCCAGCGAGGTGCTCCCATCGCTCCGTAGGCCCACACGCCTCGCCGACCATCACATTACCTCTACCTCAGCTCACTTAGTAACCGCCACCCATCCACAGTCCCGCTACACCTCCACAACAGTCCCCCGAATACACCCATCCATCCGGCCACAGGGCGACCTAGGCACGCACGCCTAGGCCGCCCCGCGGCCTACCACATAGCTCATCACCTTGCCGTGATTTGATTAGGCCGCGAGGCTCTTTTCGTGTCTGACAGGTTCCACACCCTGGCCACCATTGATGGCAACTCGAGGAAGCTCCACACTCGCTCCAGGCTTCAGGATCGCAAGGCTCCAGGTGCAGCTCACTCAGGGAGGCATTGCGAAGATATCTGACCCAGCAAGAGAAGCTGCGAAGTCCACAGCTGTGGAAATTGAATGATAGACTTCTGTGGGCACGTGTGAGAGAAGGCTGGGAGTTTTAGTCCCACATCGGTAACTTACAAAGCGCTGCCATGGTTTATATTATTTTTGTGATAGCGGTTCAGTGCCTCCGAATGCACGTGGGGTGAGGTCCCTCACCTTATCTCACGCCGCCTCGTCTGCGAGTTCACCACGCGGATCTAGCACGACCCGCGACCCGACCCTGTCTTGAGCACACCTCGCACACCACCCTCACGCCGGTGCGCCTGGTCACGGGCGCGCGATCCGACCTATTTATACGGCTCTAGGAGAGCGTCCTGAGAGTGGTTCACAGAGAGAGAGAGAGACGCGATGGTGTGGGTAGAGGGTTAGGTTTTGCTTTGCTGTGGTTGTGCAGGGAAGGAAGAAAGAAGGAAGGAATGAAGCCAACACTTGGCCGCTACTAGCAATGGAAATGAAGAAGTAAGGAAGCCTTCGCAGAAGAAAAAGAGAAGAAGAACTGAAGAAGAAGAGGGAACTGAAGGCAAACAGAACCAAGAAAGGAAGTAGAGCCAAGGAAGAAGAAGAAGACCCGTAGAGAGAGATACTGCAGGAGAAGAAAGAAAGAAGACAGAAGAAAAGAAGCACTACAGAAGAGAAAGAAGAATAAAAAGAATTAAGAGAAGGGAAACCTACTTTTAAGACGTCTGATCATAGGATCAGACGTCCAATTTCTCCTTTTTGCCTCAATTACTTTTCAAACTCATGCATTTTTATTTGAATTAAATTTTGAGTAATTAAAGTGTTCAATTACATTCTAGAGATTAGTAATGAATTTCAATTGCTCCCTGTGTTCGATCTCGGATACTCCGGATTTCGAGTAATAAAACTTTTATTTGTTGACGATGCTTGATCACCTATACTACGACGTAATTAACTGTTAAAACACGATTGAGTTTCGCGCGTCAACACTCCTGAACTATTCTAATGTCACTGTGAGGCCTTATTCAATGTTTCAGGTGTTCGACGTTCTCCGCTGCCGCTGCCTTCATCTCCGCCTTTGTTCACAGTCCTCCAGCCGCCAAACCATCTGCCTCCAGCATCAGGAAATGAGGTTTCACCTCACGACTCCAACCGCGTTCCCAATTGGCTTCCCAGTAGTAGAAGTGTCAGTAATTGAAGGGCTTCACCTTTACTGCAGATGTGCAAAGAAGACATGAGAGAATAGTCCCACATCGTGGGATTTGAAAGTGGCGCAAGAACATAAGTTGAAAAAGTGTTGAGGGCTTATTGCCTCAACACTTGAGGGGTGAGGTCCCTCATACCCTTCACGCTCCTCATCCATGACCTCTCCTCCGTGGACCTGGTGCACCCGACCTGCCTAAGCCTTCACTCCTCTGTCACTACACCACGCCGGTGAACGTTGACCCAGGTACGCGGATCCTCCGATTACCTGATGTGCATGGCTCTGGGAGAGCGAAACCTAAGAGAGAGAAAGGAAGAGAGTGTGTGGGACAGGGGAGGGTTTTGTTCTTCTGTGCATTGGCTAACAGTTAGCCAAAAATCTAAGCCCTTAACCCTGTGGTTAAAGAAGAAGGAAGAAGATGGGTAGAAAAAGAAGGCCTGAAGAGGAGGAGAAGAGAAAGCAAAGAGGACAGAAGAAGAAGGAGAGCCGCATAGGAAGAAATCAGAGAAGAAGAAAGCAAAAGCAAGAAGAAGGAGAAGGAGAAGGAAGAAGAAATAGGAGAAACAAAGGAGAGGGCCATTTAAGGCGTCTGATCTCCAAAGGAGACGTCTAATTATTGTAGCATTCAAGCTACTGTGCGAATATTTGGTCCTGACTACTGTAGCATTATTGATTACTTTAGTTTACATATAACTATACTAAATAATTGGTGATCTAAATCACCATTATTTTGTTATAAATTTCTTGTTATCATGTTGAACTCTTGTTATACTCATGTTCTACACTGATTATCATTTTTGAGTAGCTTATTTGGTTTAAATTCTTGTGCTCATTTGCATTATTGAGATTAGTATGTGAATTCATATTGCTCCCTGTGTTCGACCTTGGACTTTCAAATTTGAGTAATAAATATTATTTGTTTTCAAAGCGATTTCGACTATACTACAACGTAATGATTTAAAACCTCGATTTTGCCTCAACAACAAGAGTGTCCTGAATAACTATCCTAGGGTTAGGCTCTAAACTACTAGGCGTTGGGTGGCTAGGCTAAGGTGGATCCTAGGTTGTTTTGCCACCACGGGTGGTAATAGAATTAAGGCCCACTTGGTTCTAGTTTGGAGTTGGCAAAATAGGTGGTTGCTGTTGATAACCCAAATACGATGTTGAAGCCTCCATCCTGTTGGGTGATGGAGTAGAAGGGGCCTGATAAATATAATGAGCTTGGCCCTGATTCAGGTTCATAATGCGCCTTTGGTTCAACACATTATTCTGATTCGGTAGTGGTTGAGATGGAAGTGCACCAGGCTGGTGCGTGAACCCGCCATCTGTGCGAGTTGATTTCAAACCTCCGTGATCTCGTCTTTGTGTTGTTTCTACATAACTGAATTGGTCTTTTGGATGTCAACTAGGGTTCATAGAATCAGAGTCATTTGAACTTCCCTTGACGGCCCGGATTGGTAATTTGGGTTGGGCTTGGGCTGAGCAGGCTGGAAAGGGCTCAAAGCCTATGGTCGGGGCTAAAATTGAGATCGTGGATTTTGATTATTCCCTAACCATGCAAAGTTGGGATGATTATGCCATCCAGGGTTATAGGTGTTCGAGAATGGATCATTCTGGATGGAGTAGAGAACCTCTCAAGTCTGAGGAACTCCAGAGAAGTTAGAGTATGAGGGTTCAGAGTTCCCCCAACTAGAGTAGGTCAGTCCAGAATTTCCTCCGAAACCAAGATCAGATGAGGGTGGTTATGGGTCTATCCCTTAATGTGAGTGCTGGTAAATGTTATGCACAGCCTCCCCACTGGAGGGCGATTGCGCATACGAGTTCTGTTATGCTGCAGTGGCTCTCTGCAGATGTCGAGTCAAGTTGTCCAGCTTCTTCTCAATAATTGAGACCTTGTCCAATTATTGACTGGGTACCAATTCCAAATCGATGGATGCGAACAGGCCTTGAGTCTTATGTGCCCCCCGCGTGTTTGCCAATGCACGAGTGGTCGTTCGGTCAAACACACCCATAGATTCATTGTTTATGGAGTTCTAACACATGTTCTTGAGAATCTCCCAAACTGTATCTTCATGCTGACCCATGATGTTGCCACCACAGGTTGCATTGACAAAGAGCCTGATATCCTCACAGAGTCCCTGGTAAAAAGACTAGACCTGTTCCCATTTAAGAACTCCGTGATGGGGGCATTTCCACATGAGATCCAAAAAGCACCCCATGCCTCATGAAGTGGTTCTCCTGCATTTTGCGTGAAGTGCGTGATCTGGTGCCTCAAAGCATTCGCCCAACCAACTAGGAAAATTTTCTTCAAGAATTCAGATTGGAGTTCTGCCCAAGTGTTGATTGGACGGGTCAGAGTTTGGTACCAGTGGACTGCCTTATCCATGAGAGAGAAGGATAGCAACTTCATGAGTAAGATATCTTGATTCTGAACAGGTGGCCCAAAGGTTTGGACTAAATGTTTCAACTGCTGGATGTGCTGGAAAGGATCTTCAGAGTTTAGCCCATGGAATTTGGGGATAGCATGGAGCATATTAGGCTTGAGTTCAGCATCAGGTCCTCCATTTGGGATTTGCACCCTGGGTTCGATTGCTATTGTAGCAGGATTGTAATGATCTCACATCTGAGGATGCTGCAGTGGGTTCATGAATGCCTGAAATAGATCATTGAGGTGTTGTAGCTGATTTTGGAGATTGGGTTCTTCTTCTTGATTCTCCATGGAGATCTAGGCTCAGAAGCAGAAGAGTCGAAAGAGATATCAATCTGGTTGGATGGTAGCACAAATAAGTGAGTCAAGGCTTGGCCTCGATGAGAATGAACTGTTAATGGAGGTCTTAAGGACCTCCTCCCGAACATGCACTAATCTAATGAGCTAGATGAGGAACAGAATGTGTAATGGACCCAATCAAGGCACCTAAAAATCTTTGGATGACTAAGGAGGCTCGAGGCGGATGATACCACTTGATTAGAAAGTCGCTCACTTGAGAAATACTTGGGTAGCCAAGAAGGGAGAGACCTGCAAAGATCCCTACATGGTAGAGCATCCCTGCGGGTTACAGGGTTTCCCCTATCGGACCTTCCTTGTCACTATGAGCAACTTGACCCCTTAAGTCTACCAATTTTAGTCCTAAATTATGGTGCTTTAAATTTCACTTAAACTTTAGAATTGATTGTGATTTATGACCTAATTTGAAGGTTGGTTAACCCATAAGGTGGGTCAACATCACCTAATTTGCCCTAAAGTTTAGGATGAATTGGGTAATGAACCCAAAATCACCTTAAGTGGTTTGCAAGCAGGTTGTTGAGTCTCAAATTTTAAGGATTCAAGTGAATGCTAGAGCCTTTTTTTAGGGTCCTGTTGACGCGATAAATCGGTGTTTAAAAAGTCGTTGCGCTGCAGTATAGCCAATAAATCGCGAAGGTAGATACAATTTATACTCGAAAGAAATCCGAGGTCGAACACAAGGAGCAAGTTTTGCAATTAATCTCAAGATCACAATTTGAATCAAATATATGAGTAATGTCAACCAAAACTTAATTCAGAATTATTCGAGAATGATATATCAAGAATTCAAGCACCAATATGCAAAAATAATAGGGTAAAATGGTGATTTGAACCACCTATTACCCTTATACAATAATAGAAAATATTTGAATAGTATCAATTAAACAAACCAAGTGCACAATGCACTATCAGAACTCCTTATCAGACAGCTTAAGTACCCAAAAGCTATAGTGCAAAGGCACTGTCCTTCTCTTTGGATGCTTCCTCTTCTTCTTCTCTTCTTTCTCTGCCTTTTCTTTGTTGTCTTTTCCTCTTCTTCTTCTTCACTTTACACACAGGGGAAGAACACTCAAAATTTGGCTAAGTGTTAGCCAATGGATAGAAGAACAAAACCCCCCTTTCCCCCACGCTCTCTCTCTTTCTCTCCCTCCACTTCTCTTCCGCAAGTGTAACTGGGTATTCAGGTAATCGGGTATGAGCGCACCCGGGACCAAGGCTGCCTACAGTGGGTAGCAGCCGAGTGTGAGACTTAGGCGGGTTATCAGGTTCAAACCAGGCCAACGTGGAGGTGTCACGGGCAAGGCATGAAGGGGTGAGGGGGACCTCACCCCCCAAGTGTCGAGGTAATAAGCCGGTGTGACAAATTCAATTTATGCTCACACATCGCCTCTTCACTTCACTAGGTGAGACTAAATCCCTCCCTCTTCTTCGTGCGTCTGCTGGAGGATGGAACCTCCTTCAATCGGAGCAGCTATTGAGGAGAAGGCTTCCAATTGAAGCCATGTCTCACAACCTGGAGCCCTTCCGCATGACCTGGGGCGAGAGCCTAGGACGGGCGAGACCTGGAGCAAGCTTCTAGCAAGCTTGAAGCTTCCATCAATGGCAACGAAGGAGTGGGTACCTGAAATCAAAAGATGGCCTCTCGACCACATCAAAACAACTCAGGAAGCATTGCCAGACGACATGGAGTGTACTGCAAGTGGTGTGGAGGTGTTTCGTGGTCGGATACCTCTAACAAGGTCGGTAAGCATATGCGGAGAGAGTTGAGCTTGACAAAGGGTGTGAGAGACCAATCCCCTCAATTTCTTGAGGGGTTTTGGTCAGCGGGTCAAGGCGAAGGTGTAGGGATCAGTGGTAGCCGGTTTGGTGAGGCATGGTGGCCGTTAGGGCTCACCCGTCGGCGAGGTGGAAGATGGAGGGCATGCGAGCGAGCTGGCGGTCGAAACAGAGTGGTGATGATGTGTGTGTGAAGTAAAGGAGTTAGGGAACTAATCTAGGTAGATAACAAACAATAGGGAGTGAGAACGACGTCGGTTGTGGTATGGTTGGTGCTAGGGACAAAGGTGGCTCCGGTGAGTAGGAAATGGCAAGGATGATGGAGGGAGAGGCATCGGCTGGTACGACGCGATGTGAAGGAAGATGAGAAAGGAGAATCCACCACCGGTATTGCCAGCGGACGAAGAGGGAAGTCAAAAGAGGTCATTGGACATCGAGGAGCTATTCGACCGGAGAGGACGGAGGAATTGAGGGTGATTCCAGTCGAATTCGAGAGTGAGGAAAACGATTTTCCATGGGGATCCTTATATAGGCCTCAAGGAGTCGGTTTAAGCTTGGGAATCAAGCTTTGCGAGCTTGAAACGTTCACCAAAGTTGGAAACCCAAATCTCTCATGCGTTCCAATGAGAGATTAGGAAAGAGTTGAAGCTCAAGAATCGGTCTGATTAGAAGAGGATTTCAAGAGGGATCTCCGATTCAAATTTGAGGAAGTTTCATCAATCCATCAAGGAGAAATCCTTGATTGATTGTCACCAGAGCTTTACGATTTGGAGTTCTATGAGACAGGGACCTTTTTGAAGAAGAAGATGATAAATTTGGGGGGTTTTGTGTAAAAAATTTGAAAGCTGAGGGGCCATTTGAGATAAAGAAAATCAGACTTGGACCAACATGCAAACTAGGTCTAAATAATCTCAAATTGGGCCCAAGTTTTGATACAAACCTAATTTTGAATTAAGGAATCTAAAGGTGAAGTTGGATTTTGGTTTTGACCTAGTTTGGCTGGGTAATTTATGCAAAAATCCAAATTAGGGTAATAGTATGTCTGTAGCTCTGTTTTGGGTCAAGACGAGCTCTGATGGTCAAATTGAAGGTACCAAATCCTAGATAATATTTTTCTATGACTTTTAGAGGGTTTGGGTGAATTTCATCCTAACCAGAACCTCAGTAGATTAAGAGGGTCTATTTTTAAGGTTTCCGATATCATTTAATTCCTGAAATGTGTGAACTGTCTGCATGGACCCCCTTATTAACCATTAATGGCTATATGACCCTTAATGAACCCTTGAAATACCCCATGCTTATTCTATATTTTTGGATTGCTGGTAAAATTACAGAAATAACCCTATCTTCTTCTTTTCTTCTCAAAACAATTCAACCTGCCCAAGAAACCTTCTGACTGATATGTAGAAGCTTTTATTGACTTTATTATATCAAATTGAGCTAGTTATGGCTCATGCTGGCATTACCATCATACCCCCATGCCTAGCTTTTGCTAGTCCCTTAGAAAAACCATATGAATCAAACCAAATATCTAGGTTGAATGTAACCTTCAAGATGCCCTACTCAGCCGCATCTCTAGGAATCAGATCTTAATACCAACAATAGGCCTAGAGGTACTCAAGTACCAGCCCAGATCCAGACCTGACTAGCTTTCGCCTTAGTCCATTGCGAAGGTTTCTAAGGCCCGAAGGAACTAGCCTAAGGTTTGTTGAACCCAGTGGTTAAAGCACCCATCTTAAAACATGGTTAGTCCGGTTCAATTTGCCAATGCATTTTGTAAGAGAGATAGAAGGAGATTTTTATTTGTGGAGGGCTTTCTCTCTCTTTTCTTTTCATTATATTTTTCCTTAGATCCATCCTTGGATTGGCCCTAAACACGGTCAGTATTGGATTCCTTGTCCCCACCATCAATTCTCGAAGGTCCTTGGCAATCGATGCTTCGAGATAGCACCGCCCATGGCAACCCCCAAAATCCTAGCTTTCAACACTTTGGGATAGCGCCGCCCATGGCGTTCTGTAGCTAAATCCAGATCTTGGCAATCAAAATTTTGAAATAATCCTGCCCATGGCATCTGAACCAACACAAGGTGCTTACGTGCCCCTAGTAGGCTATTTAGATATTCTAGGAGACAAGCACCGAGGAGACAATATGTTATTGCACATCTTTGAAGGGAATTTCCTGCCTTTTCGCACCAGGAACTCATCCAAATCAACTTGTATTTTTGAGCCGCTCCTAATCTAGATCGTAGGACCAATTTAGAATAGTTTAAATGCTCTTTGGCATGCTTTCATCTTTTAAAGCTCACTGAACCAGGCTGTGTGCGATTTAAGGTGCTTAAGTTACCAAGTCCCGCAAACTAGAGGTTAGTTAATGGGATCGAATACTCCCTAAGCCTTAGACCTAATACATAAGCTTTGCATTTTCCTCAACCTCTTGAGGATTAATCCAAATCTTGACAAATATGTGAATATTTAAATCTAATACAAATCCAAGAGGCCCAAGGTTAGTGTTCGCCACTAATCCCTTAAGTTTTAGCCTTCCAGGTCTAAATTCATCATTCGATCCAACCTAGAAGTTAGGTAAGTTCCATATTATTTTGAAGGGACTTAATTTCTTTCTTTATCTTTTTGCTCCTTTCTTCTCTTTTAAATTTTCCTCCCTCCTC
Organism: Thalassia testudinum; assembly: GCA_037157565.1. NCBI lineage: Eukaryota > Viridiplantae > Streptophyta > Magnoliopsida > Alismatales > Hydrocharitaceae > Thalassia > Thalassia testudinum. Next base: position 7,349,536 of record JAZHRO010000080.1, read on the forward strand.
TTCTCTTTTTTTTTTTTTTGATGAAATCCTTTTTGTGAATTAATTCTCACAGCATTTTGCACTTTAATACCCCCCGCCCCATGCCTATGATTTACAATGTCCTCATTGTAAATTAGGTGGGTTCAAGTTCAACTTAGATCGTACATTAGAACAGGGTCAAAGGGTGGATGAATGGGTTGAGATGTCTATCATGGATGATTTCAAGCTTTGGTAGGAGTACCAGAGGTGGAGCCAGCTGTTTTAATGGACGAACCCTAAAGTGCAATATGAGTTCAGCATAGAGATGAGTTAAAAAGGGTTTCAAGTTTTTCTCAAAAGATGACGGGTTGCCTCCTGTTAAGTGCTAAGTTTAACGCCATCAGCCGAGCGCAATAAGCTCAGGGAGATGTGATTGCCTGTATTAGTGATCTGATGGTTGAGAATTTTGATTAGCCCATAGTTGTGGGCTATTTAAGTATTTAAGTGCCTACACATTAGGTTAATTCTAACATTTATTTAGTATAAATTAGGATGTAAATAGATTAATTCATAGTTTTAATCTAATTACATAATCCATACATTGCATTCATATCTTAAGTGCATTTAGAATTAGCTTAGAATAGCATTCATCTAATTAGATAACCAATTAGGTATATTATTTTTATTAACATAGAAGTTGAGGGTCTATACATAAATAACCCTAATATTTTAATAATATTTTCTTTATTCGTCTTCTTTCAGAATGGCTGGCTGCCGCTCCAACGCCCGGCTGCTGCAGTGATGAAGCCATTCAAGGGGGAGCGGATGTGGTGGATCTGGTCGGCGGCTGATTTCAAAATTGTTCAAGACACTACAAAAGGAGCACGGAGGCAGCCGAGCTCAGAAGGCCTCCGCCACCGACCCACCACTGTGCAGAGAGAACCTCTCTCTTCCACTCCACACTGCCGGCCTCTACCGTGGCGGCGAGTCTCCACCACCGTGGGCGTGTGGTGTGACAGGCCACACTGCCATCCGGAGCTCGCTCGCATCACCGTGAGCACCCTAGCATGCATCTTCCTCGCCGTCGTCGCAAACCACCACCGCCGAGCCACCGTGCAATCACCCTTTCAGTCACTTAAGACGTCCGGGAAATTTCCCAGACATCTGAAGTCCACCCCCACTCCAGCAGCAATCTCCGTCCTCTCACTTCACTTCCACCACCCACGCCGCAGCAGCCCGCTCATCTCCAACCGCATGCAAGGCGTGCACAACCTCCAGCCCTCACGCCCGCTCACGCCACCTTCCCTACACCTGCAGCCTTCGCCATCTCCACGCGCAACCACCGGCACACCCGTCCGAAGTTACCCGCTCACTTCACCGCGCACGCCTGAAGTCTCCTGCAGACCACCGCCCACGCACAACCGCGCCAGCGCCCTCCTGCAGCGCCTGCAGTCCACGCCGTTCACCACTGCGCCTGCAGAACCGCCAGCAGCACCCTCCGCAGACCCTCCGCAGCGCATGCCATCCTCCAACCGCGCTGCAGCACCCTCCGTCGCGCTTGCAGAACCGCCTGCAGCGCCCTCTTCCCCGCGCCGGCAGACGAACGCCTGCCACGCCAGCCGCAGCAGACCCCCGCAGCAGCAGCAGGCGGTGGACTTCACGCCAACAGGCTGCGCAAGCTGCCGGCTGCAGCACCTCCGCCGGAGCTCGTCCGGCCACCTCCGACCGCCGCGCGACTCGCCGCCACCACCGATTCGAAGCCCTTGATCCAAGGGACCTCCTCCGAGCTTCCCGCGCCCGACCATCGGCTCCTCGTCGCGCAAGACAACGGGGAAAAATTCCCCTATTTTGCTACAGTAAAACGTTAATTCAAATTTACATTTTCTGCCATTGCCACATTTTAATCATATTCTATTCACTCTGCATTGCGGAAAATATCCTGTAGTTTCTCATAATTGCCATTTCAGCATTGTTTCTTGCTTAAACCTTAATCTAAAGGCAATCTTGGCTTGGTTCTTGTCCAAATTGACTCCGAACAAACATTTTTAAGTGGCGCAAATTTTAATACGTTATTGCCTCCCTGTGGATACGACCCGCTCCTCTGCGAGTGGTTATTTCTTATTAAAAATTGATTAGTCGATTTTTCCACCACATTAAACTACAAACGACTTAAAAGCGAAAGATCGACCGGTCAAATGGCGCCGTTGCCGGGGAAGCAACAGACGCAATAATTTCGCCTAATTTTATTTTGATTATTTGTCAATTGCACAGAGATTTGACCATTCATTATTTTCTTTTCTGTGCGAGAAATTTTGTGCAAGAATCAGCCACTGTGAGAGGCGACCCTTGACGTCGCCAGACGAGAAGTGGACAAGCAATTTTGAAAGGAGGAGAAGGACGAGGACGCGACGGACACCATTGTATTTAATCGCTAATTTAATTAGAATAGAATTAAGACTGAAGACTTAATTTTTCATTACAGTTAGTTTGAAACCCTTGTTCTGGGTCAAATTTTGAGGGGTTTGTTCCCCGATTTTGTTTTGGACCCGTGTTGGGTAATTTTTGGGAGCCTGTTCCCTTTTCTTTAGATTTAGGTTTATTTTTTTTTTTATTATTATTTCTTTTATTTGCTTGTGCATAAGTAGTTCTAAAAAAAAATAGAAAAAGAAAAAAAAATGAGCTGCCTGCTAGAAGCTGCCTGCCCTAGGACGAACCATTTAGGTCTGTATGAGCAGCCTCTAGATTTGCTTTTCTGCATTGCGTGCATTTTTGCATCGAAGATCGCTGGAGGCAAGGTACGCATTCTCTTACTTTGCATCCTATTTTTGATCACGCATTGCATTTGGGATTTAATGCGAAGACCACCTAATCTGTACTGAATAAATCTAACAAGTGGTCACATATTTTCTTTAGAAAAAGGACTAATTAAAGGAAGGACATTTTAAAAACCAAGGATTTGATTTTCAAACTTGGCGTGCGATTCAAAGTTCAAAATCTTTGACGGTGTATGCACACTTATTTCACTTGCACCACGGCACGTTTCTAGACACTCCTTAGGTTTGGAAATACTAGGACAAGAGCCCTCCTTTCGTTGGATTCTGAAGTGTTCGGAACTTGAGATCAAAGGTTTTGTAAATCCAAAGAGGGGGATACCCTGTCACGGATTTTTGGGGGTAGTTGAGGAGCACCGCGAAAGCACAGCTTCAAAGGAAGGCTTAGGCCTACTTGCATCCCTCGATCTTCCGTCTTTGGATTTACTTGACCATTTGAGATTTAGGGAAGATTACCTAAGTTCCAACTAGGTCTTTTTAGGCGAGCCGTAGGTTGACAATAGGCGCGTAATTGATTGGGTAACTTGTTTTGTCACCTACAATTTGAATTAAATTCAAAAGCCTAAATCTGTAAAGACCAAACAAGTCCGTTTGAATTGTGTTTGTAGTGCATGCTTGGTAGGCGTTCTCTTAGGAGACAACTTGTATTTGATCCTGAACCAGAAAGAATCCTAAGAAAAGACCTCCCAAGGGTAGAAATGGCCGGTCAAAGGAGCCTTAAGGAATATTTCATCCCAACCAACCAAGCTGGCCCAGCACTACGTAGACCTGGAGGGGATAATCCATATGAGATCAAAAGTAGTACCATATCCTTGCTACCCTCTTTTTATGGTACTACTAGGGAAGACCCTTACAGGCATATTGAGGAATTCACCGAGGTCTGTTCCACGGTGAAGCTGCAGGGCGTTACTGATGACACTCAAATGCGGACCCTTTTTCCCTTCTCCCTAAAGGACAAAGCCAAGTATTGGTATCACACCCTTGATAATTTAAATACTTGGGATGCCCTGAAAAAGGAGTTTTTGAAGAAGTACTTCCCCATGAGCAAAACAAATCACTTTCGGAGGGAAATCATGAGTTTTGCTCAAAAGGATGGGGAAGCTTTCCATGATGCGTGGGAGCGCTTTAACGATTTGCTGAGACTTTGCCCACATCACCAGGTGCCTAAATGGCAACTGGTTGAAAGGTTCTACACCGGACTTAATGATTCTCATAGGCAAACTGTGGATGGTGCCTGTGCAGGAACCTTTCTATCTAAGACTGAGGATGAAGCTTGGAACTTATTTGATACTTTGAGTGAGAATTCTATTCACTTGAATTCTGCCTACATGGATAGAAAGCCCACTCTCATGCAAAGAAAGTTGGAGGCGAATGAAGCAAGGGAAACCCAGAATTTAGCTTATCAAATTCAATTACTGAATCAAAACATGGAAAGGCTTATGTCGAACCCGAGTTCATTCACACCTAACACCTCCACATCCCAAGCTTCCGAATGTGTAATTTGTCAAGGCAATACACACGCCACTGTGGATTGCCACTTAGCCTCCCAATTCCCTGAGCTTGTACAAGCAGATTTGAATGCCGCTCAAGGGTTCCGTCCAAGACCTCGTAATGATCCTTTCTCCAACACTTATAATGAGGGATGGAGGAACCACCCAAACTTTTCATGGAGACAAGGAAATGTCTCAAATTCAGGGAATTACAAACCGCAATCCTTTAAAAACCATCAAATGAACCAACCTCAGACCTTTGCCCAACCTAAAACCTCTGAGATGGATGAATTGAAGGCGATCTTGAAAACTATGCAAGAAAGTCAAAGTGCCATCATCCAATCTCATGACAAGGCTATACATGAGATGAAATCACAAATTGGACACCTTGTTGAGGCCGTTAGACAGAGGGAGACTGGGAAGTTTCCAAGTGCTGCTGAGGAAAATCCTAAAGGAAAAGGGATTGTCTTTAGGGAGCATGCTCAGGCGGTGACTATTCTGAGGAGTGGGAAAGAAATTTCCAAACCCGATGCTCCTATAGTCTCACCCCCTAAAAAAAATCCACCCCGACTTTCACCCCCACCGAAGAAGATTTGCCCAAATCTTCTCCGCTTGAAATCACCTCACCGAAAGAAGTTGCCCCCGTTCCACCCCTTACTCGACATGACAACCCTTCCACCCAGAGATCGAGAGTGCCATTTCCAGAGCGCTTATCCACCTCTGGGCAGACTTCTGCTGGCTCATCTGGAGCCAAAGATAAGACGGATGAGATTATGGAAACTTTCAAGCAAGTGCAGATTAACCTGCCTTTGCTTGAAGCTATCAGGCAGATTCCTTCTTATGCCCGCTTCTTAAAGGACTTGTGCACGAAAAAGCGGCAATCTAGAAAACAGGTCCAGTCTAAAGTTGTCCTGCCTGATTCTGTTAGCTCAATTGTTCAACATGGCACACCTCCGAAACTTAAGGACCCAGGGGCCCCATATATCTCTGTAGTTATTGGTGACTTACAAATTGATGAGGCTCTGCTTGATCTGGGTGCGAGGGTGAACATCCTTCCGAGCTATGTATATGAACAACTTGGGGGAGGCAATCTGAAGCCTAGCCCTGTAGTCCTTCAAGTTGCTGATCGATCACTTAAGACACCACGGGGAATTTTGGAAGATGTCCTCGTAAGAGTGGAGGATTTCTTTTTTCCCGTTGACTTCTTAGTTTTGGACACTGACCCTACCAACAAGCCAACCAAACCCTCCATCATTTTGGGCCGCCCCTTCCTTGCAACTTCCCATGCTTCAATTAATTGCAATACTGGGGCATTGAAAATGGGCTTTGGGAATAGGAAAATCCGGCTTAATGTGTTTGATGCTTACAAACAAGCTGGACTTGAGGATTGTTCTCAAGTTGAGGTGATAGATGACCTGATTGAAGAGGCAACTCCTGCAATGTTATGTGATGACCCCCTTCAGCATGTCATGCTAAATGAGCATTCCCATCTCTTGGAGGAATGTGAAGGGGATATACTAGAACTAGAGGAATTGCTAGGAGTTTCTGCTGAGTCTCTTTCCCCATCATTTCCGCCGAAGGCAGATTTGCTACCTGAGATGGGGACATCTATTATGAAACCCTCAACCATACAAGCCCCCAACCTTGAGTTGAAACCCCTCCCTGACACTCTCAAGTATGTTTTCCTAGGTGCCAATGATACGCTCCCAGTTATCATTTCGGCTGTGCTGTCTGAGGCACAGGAGGGAGCCTTGATTGAATGCCTGTCTAGGCATAAGGAAGCTATTGCTTGGAGCATTGCTGACATTAAGGGTATAGACTCTACACTCTGCATGCACCACATTTATACTGATGATTCCATCAAGCCTTTTAGGGACATGCAGAGACGTCTGAACCCTAATATGAGGGAGGTTGTAAAAAAGGAAATCCTGAAGTGGTTGGACGCTGGGATCATATATCCCATTGCTGATAGTAAATGGGTCAGTCCCATTCATGTGGTGCCAAAGAAGGCAGGCTTTACTGTGGAACTCAACGACCAAGGTGAACAAGTTGTCACTAGACCCTCAACTGGATGGACGGTCTGTATTGATTACCGCAAGCTGAACACCGCTACCCAGAAGGATCACTTTCCTTTGCCTTTTATTGATCAAATTCTCGAAAAATTGGCAGGGAATAAGTATTATTGCTTTCTCGATGGATATTCTGGGTACAATCAGGTGGCAGTCTTTCCTGATGACCAGGAAAAGACGACATTCACGAGTCCTTACGGTACTTTTGCATTCAGGCGTATGCCGTTTGGATTATGTAATGCCCCTGCAACTTTCCAGCGGTGTATGATGTCTATCTTTTCGGACATGATTGACGAGTGTGTCGAAGTATTTATGGATGACTTCTCTATTTATGGCTCGTCTTTCGACCAGTGTCTCCTGCACCTGGAGAATGTGTTGAAACGATGTAAGGAGACTGGTTTAGTCCTCAGCTGGGAGAAAAGTCACTTCATGGTACAGAAAGGAATTGTACTTGGGCATGTTGTATCTGAGCAAGGTTTGGAAGTAGATAAAGCCAAGATTGATTCTATTTCCAAACTTCCATTGCCTACGAATGTCAAACAGATTAGATCCTTTCTGGGCCATGCTGGCTTTTACAGGCGCTTTATTAAAAATTTTAGTAAGATTTCTAGGCCACTTTGTGACTTATTGGCGAAGGAATCTTCCTTCAGTTTTGATTCAAAGTGTGCCGAGGCCTTTCAAACTCTAAAGGAGGCCTTGATCTCTGCGCCTGTTCTCCAAGCTCCTGATTGGGCACTCCCCTTTGAGCTTATGTGTGATGCTTCGGATTATGCAGTGGGAGCAGTCCTTGGACAAAGGGTTGAGGGAAGACCTCATGTGCTGCATTATGCAAGCAAGACTTTAACTGAACCTCAGCAAAACTACACCGTCACTGAAAAAGAATTACTTGCTGTAGTTTTTGCTCTGGAGAAGTTTAGGTCTTATTTACTTGGGTCTAAGGTGGTTATTTTTACTGATCATGCAGCAGTGAAACATCTCATTGCTAAGAAAGATTCTAAGCCACGTCTGATTAGGTGGATCTTACTCCTTCAAGAATTTGACTTGGAAATACGTGAAAAGAAAGGAGTAGAAAATGTTGTGGCTGACCACCTGTCTCGTCTTCCTCTTAACGACTCTATTTCTGAAGACATTCGCGAGACATTCCCCGATGAAACTCTGATGGCAGTAACACCAACTTTACCTTGGTATGCAGACATTGTAAATTACTTGGTCACTAGACAAACTCCTGGCTCTTGGGATAAGCAGAAAAGAAAGAGATTCATTTCTCAAGCGAGATATTTTCATTGGGAAGAGCCAGAATTATTTAGAATTGGACAAGACCAAGTTTTGAGACGTTGTGTGCCTGAAGAGGAACAACAAAGTGTGCTGACATTTTGCCATGCACTTTGGTGCTAAGAAAACTGCTTTTAAGGTTCTCCAGTCTGGTTTTTGGTGGCCTTCCTTATTTAAGGATTCTCATAATTTTGTTAAGGCCTGTATTAGATGTCAACGGACTGGAACGATTGGGAAGAAGAATGAAATGCCTCAACATCCTATTCAATCTGTTGAAATTTTTTGATGTGTGGGGAATTGACTTTATGGGCCCCTTCCCGTCGTCCCATGGTTTTGAATATATCTTGGTGGCAGTTGATTATGTCTCTAAATGGATAGAGGCCATTCCGACGCGCACAAATGACCACTCTGTGGTTTTGAAATTTGTGAAGGCCAATATCATATCCCGTTTCGGCTGCCCCAAGACTATTATAAGTGATGGGGGACCTCATTTCCGAAACCACCACTTCAATCGGTTAATTAAGAGTTTGGGAATGACTCACAAGGTTGCTACCCCTTACCACCCTCAGACAAGTGGTCAGGTTGAAGTATCAAATAGGGAGATAAAAAATATTTTGGAAAAGACCGTTAGACCTGATAGGAAAGATTGGTCCCAAAAGCTCGATGATGCTTTGTGGGCTTATCGAACGGCCTATAAGACCCCTTTGGGTACTTCTCCCTTTCGGATTGTGTATGGAAAAGCGTGCCATTTACCTGTTGAGTTGGAACATAAAGCACTTTGGGCTATTCGAAGTGTTAACATGGATTTAGAGAAGGCAAGTAAGGCACGATTTCTAGAATTAAGTGAGCTTGAGGAGCTAAGGAATGATGCTTATGACACCTCTCAAGCTTATAAAGAAAGAACTAAGGTCTTGCATGACAAGTTTATTCTTCGAAAGACCTTTGAACCCAACCAACAAGTCTGGCTTTTCAATTCCAGACTTAAGCTTTTTCCTGGGAAATTAAAATCTCGTTGGGATGGGCCTTACATAATCTCCAAAGTATTCCCCCATGGAGCTGTGGAGATCAAAAATCCTTCCTCTTCAGCAACTCCCTTTATCGTCAACGGTCAACGGTTAAAACCGTACATAACTTTAGATGGCCATCTAGTTGACGAAGTCACTCTTAAGGAGCCTTAGCTCCTACTATTCTCCGCCTCAGGTAATATCTTCCTTTAGCTATTTTTGATTTTCAATGAGGACATTGTTTGAACCAGGCATGGGGGAGAGGACCTGAGGCATTTTGTTTATAGCATGCATTTATAAAAAAAAAAAAAAGAAAAAAAAAAAATATATATATATATATATAAAAAAGAGGTTTTGAGCTTAATTGGCTAGATCTTGCCGTCTTAAGCAAATCAGAACTCTAGGGTAGACTAAGTTAATTCTAGGGTCAAACTTTAGAAGCTAAATAAGCTACTAGCTTTAGACCTTTAGGGTCCTTTGTGGACTTAAAAACTTAAGTAGGAGTTAAGTTGCGGACCATTCTTCAAGAGGTTGAGGAAGGGAAGCTAGGGTTTGAGTTAAAAGATGGGGTAGTACCTGGAGTCTTATTCTACCTTTTGGTTTACGGGTCCTTGTAACCCAAGCATCTAAATTTTTCAGACTTGGTCTGGTAATTAACTTAATTCCTGAAAAGAGATTTGGTTCTCTTAGTTTTGGCTTAAGAGAGGCTTGAAAACACATTTTGATTGGAAGAGTTCCCGCCGCAGGAGAGGTGGAGTATATACTCACCTTGAGGATGCGATGGTAACATATTACCTCCTCGGCGCTTGTCTCTTAGGATATCCATCCTACTGGGGGCATGTAAGCGCATTGCGCGGTTCAGGTACCATGGGCGGCCCTATCTCGAAGTGCCGATTGCCATAGGCCTGAATTCGCTTAAGAAATCCATGGGCGATACTATCTCGAAGTGTCGATTGCCAGGAGTTCTTGGGGTCGTTATGGGCGGTGCTATCTCGAAGCATCGAAAGCCAGGCACCCTTCGAGGTATGGTAATGGGGACAATGAATCCGACACAGACCGTGTTGATAGCTGATCTGAGGTTAGACTTAGAAGAATCAAAAAAAAAAAAAAAGTATATATATTAAAAAAAAAAAAATTCCTTTAACTCAAATAACTCGGACCAATGCAAAAGCACGGATGCTTTAATCTCAGGGATCAATAAACTTTAGGGTAGAGTCAGAAATCAGGGAAACTTGTGCTGGCAACTCGTCTTTAGCCGACCTAGTCTGTAACTTAGCAACTACTTAGGAACCTTGGGTTTAGAACCTGAACTTAATATGCTTCTGAAGGAAGACTAAGTGAGTTGACTAGTCTACTTAGAGTGCTAGGTTTCGCTTAATTTTGCTAGGGACTAGCAAAAACTAGGCATGGGGGTATTTGATTAGCCCATAGTTGTGGGCTATTTAAGTATTTAAGTGCCTACACATTAGATTAATTCTAACATTTATTTAGTATAAATTAGGATGTAAATAGATTAATTCATAGTTTTAATCTAATTACATAATCCATACATTGCATTCATATCTTAAGTGCATTTAGAATTAGCTTAGAATAGCATTCATCTAATTAGATAACCAATTAGGTATATTGTTTTTATTAACATAGAAGTTGAGGGTCTATACATAAATAACCCTAATATTTTAATAATATTTTCTTTATTCGTCTTCTTTCAGAACGGCTGGCTGCCGCTCCAACGCCCGGCTGCTGCAGTGATGAAGCCATTCAAGGGGGAGCGGATGTGGTGGATCTGGTCGGCGGCTGATTTCAAAATTGTTCAAGACACTACAAAAGGAGCACGGAGGAAGCCGAGCTCAGAAGGCCTCCGCCACCGACCCACCACTGTGCAGAGAGAACCTCTCTCTTCCACTCCACACTGCCGGCCTCTACCGTGGCGGCGAGTCTCCACCACCGTGGGCGTGTGGTGTGACAGGCCACACCGCCATCCGGAGCTCGCCCGCATCACCGTGAGCACCCTAGCGTGCATCTTCCTCGCCGTCGTCGCAAACCACCACCGCCGAGCCACCGTGCAATCACCCTTTCAGTCACTCAAGACGTCCGGGAAATTTCCCGGACGTCTGAAGTCCACCCCCACTCCAGCAGCAATCTCCGTCCTCTCACTTCACTTCCACCACCCACGCCGTAGCAGCCCGCTCATCTCCAACCGCATGCAAGGCGTGCACAACCTCCAGCCCTCACGCCCGCTCACGCCACCTTCCCTACACCTGCAGCCTTCGCCATCTCCACGCGCAACCACCGGCGCACCCGTCTGAAGTTACCCGCTCACTTCACCGCGCACGCCTGAAGTCTCCTGCAGACCACCGCCCACGCACAACCGCGCCAGCGCCCTCCTGCAGCGCCTGCAATCCACGCCGTTCACCACTGCGCCTGCAGAACCGCCAGCAGCACCCTCCGCAGACCCTCCGCAGCGCACGCCATCCTCCAACCGCGCTGCAGCACCCTCCGTCGCGCTTGCAGAACCGCCTGCAGCGCCCTCTTCCCCGCGCTAGCAGACGAACGCCTGCCACGCCAGCCGCAGCAGACCCCCGCAGCAGCAGCAGGCGGCGGACTTCACGCCAACAGGCTGCGCAAGCTGCCGGCTGCAGCACCTCCGCCGGAGCTCGTCCGGCCACCTCCGACCGCCGCGCGACACGCCGCCACCACCGATTCGAAGCCCTTGATCCAAGGGACCTCCTCCGAGCTTCCCGCGCCCGACCATCGGCTCCTCGTCGCGCAAGACAACGGGGAAAAATTCCCCTGTTTTGCTACAGTAAAACGTTAATTAAAATTTACATTTTCTGCCATTGCCACATTTTAATCATATTCTATTCACTCTGCATTGCGGAAAATATCCTGTAGTTTCTCATAATTGCCATTTCAGCATTGTTTCTTGCTTAAACCTTAATCTAAAGGCAATCTTGGCTTGGTTCTTGTCCAAATTGACTCCGAACAAACATTTTTAAGTGGCGCTAATTTTAATACGTTATTGCCTCCCTGTGGATACGACCCGCTCCTCTGCGAGTGGTTATTTCTTATTAAAAATTGATTAGTCGATTTTTCCACCACATTAAACTACAAACGAGTTAAAAGCGAAAGATCGACCGGTCAAATTTGATGGCCACAAATATGTATTAAAGTATGGTGAAGAGTCATTCCAGGATGTCTCTGATATGGGTCAAGTTGATTTGTTTCTAGGTGATCTTCCTTGAAATCTTGCAGAGGAATCATTCGGAAGGTGTAGTGGTCATGGGATTTTGAAACAGGTTTGTCATAGGTCCAGGACTCAATAGAGAGGGATCTAGTATCCCAGATGTATGGTTCCTCTCGTGCATTATGGCCTATTAAAATGATACTCAACGAGTCAATTTGATTTTTTTCATTTGAATGTGAGATCGTCTCTTCAAGAAATGACTCGAAGATTGGTTCCTCTACCAACTTTTCTCCGTAATTCTCATCCCAATTGAAAATGATGATTGGAGAGTGCCTTTTGGACTGTTTAACTCCGATTCTATAAAGGATTCATACTCTGGGTGTAGGACACTCTCAGTATCTGCCAATCTTGATTCTTGGAGGTCCTCAAAATGAAATGTCTTTATGTCCATAGGATCTGCATCTGGTATGTCATCATGTTTCCCAACTTCCCAAGGTTTGTTTTCAAGATCAAAGGTGAAAGCCTCTATTGTAGTTCTGTCATTATGCTCGGTCAAATTAGGATCATCTAAGATGTGAAAAGTTTCTAATTCTGGCTCTAGGTTTTCTACCAAGGATATAGTCATGAGGTCTTGAATAAAACCTAGAGGGTTTAGGGGAATTTTATCTTGACCAGAACCTCAGTAGATTAAGCAAGTATGTTTTTAGGGTTTCAGATGTCATTTAATTCCTAAAATGTGTGAAAACTCATTCCTGTCTACATGGACCCCCTTATTAACTACTAATGACTATATGACCCTTGATGAACCCCTAAAATACCCCATGGTTATTCTGTATTTATGGATTACTGGTAAAATGGCATAAATAACCCAATCTTCTTCTTTGCTTCTCAAAATAATTCAGCCTACCCAAGAGACCTTCTGATTGATATGTAGGAGGCTTTATTAACTTTATCTTATCCAATTGAGCTAGTTATGGCTCATGATGGTGTTCCCATCAGGTCCTCTTGATTAGATCAATTCAAATAAGGCTTGGGTGACCCACAATGCGTGAAATCAATTCTCTTTTAATTCAAGCAAGTGTGTTTTCCTCAAACCCTAAAGTAGAAACCCTAATTTGGCTCTTTTCCAGGTCCAATTCTTTCCAAATTGGGTACCTAGGGGCTCAATCAAGACGATGAATAGTCCTATGCACCTTAAGTCCCTAGTAGGTGCAGATATCTAGATGGGGATGTCTAAATAATCAAATCAGGCAACTCAAGTGATAAGTTTAGAAAAAATGTGAGTTGATCCTAATTGATTCTTCTTTTAGTTCTTTCCAGAAATGAGGGGCTTAAAAAGAAGGAAGCAAGATTACCTGCCCCTAGAGTGGCTATCATGCAACTGATCTTCTCTCGTGTACCTTGCACAATCACAACAAATCAGAAAGAGAAGCAAGAATCAGATCAGAATTGTAATCAGCGAAATGAAACTACGCGTTGCTCCCCGGCAATGGTGCCAAAATGTTTGGGTGAAATCGTCGCTATTTAGGAAAGGCATCGTAGTATAATTAACAAAATCGCTCAAAACATTTAAATTTATAAAGCTCAGAATCAAATTGAAGTTCGAGGTCAATCTCAGGGAGCAATTATGGCAATTCAATTCACTAATCACCATTTACTTCAGAAAGATATGCAAATATGATCATAATTTTGTTCGAAATAAATTAGAATAATATATCAATGAAACTAAGTATAAGAGTGCAAAAAGATTGGGTTAAAATGGTGATTTGAATCACCAAATTAACCCCTAAGTTTAAGCTCACAATTATTTCAAATAAACGAACAGTACTCTCAACCACTTATCATAATCAGAACCATTCAAATGCCAGATCAAATGACAGCAGAAGACCTCAGATGCCTTAACCAGTAGCAACTCACAAGGCACAAGGGCCTTGCTTTAAGCCCTTCAGAAGAGGCACAGCAGCAGCACCCAACAGAGGCACAAGGGCCTCGCTCAAAGCCTGCAGATTCTAAGTGTTGAGAGAGGGAGAGGGCATAGATCCCAAGGAAGAGCAAAACCTGCCCCCTCTCTCTCAAATTCTCTTTTTCTCTTCTCTCAGAACCAAGCTCAATCGAGTTAGAACAAAGGTAATCGGGTCCAGCAGTATCGGGTCCAGGCTCACCAGGTATGCGAGTGAGCGAGGGTGCGCGGTTGTACGTGTGAGGGACCCAACCCCTCATGATCATGGGTGAACAACTGAAGTCACTTTTTCCTTATATGCATAGCTGAAGCCTCCTCAGTCCAAGATGTGGGACTAATGTCCCACATCTTCTCTTCACGTAGTAGAAGGTGGTGAGTGCTCTAATTGAGGTCGATGAAGGCCCTGGTAGCTTCAATTGATGGCCTGGGAGGAAACCTGGAACTAGTCTGCAGTGCCTAGGGGTGGCAGCGCTGAAGAATGCGGCCGGATAGTTGCTGACGTAGCCGGAGAAGGACGTGGCAGCAACGGAGCTCTGGCGAACATCTGAAACACAAAGTATGACCTTTCAGCCTCATCAAAGAAGCTCAGAAGCTTTACCTAGAAGAGGCAAACGTGCTGGTGGGTGTTGCGTACAATGAGGTGTGTGAAGGGCTGACGGAGTCGGAGAAGGTGTGTGAAGGAGGTGGAGTTCGATAGGGAGATGGAGAGTGTAAATCCCTAAATTTCACTAGGGCTTTCACTCAGTGAGTTGTGGTGAAGGTGTAGGAGGTGGTGGCAGTGTGTTTGATTATTTGTGGTACTAATGCGAGCTCGCTGGAGCTCGTGCTGGACATGGGGAAGATGGAGCGATGAGGGTAGTGCGGTGCATGAACCTAGAGTCTAAGGGGCTATAGAAGATCAGGAGTAAGAGAGGAATTGAAGGGAGGTAGTGGCAGATGAAGAGAGGGCGGAGGTGACACCGGCTATGATTGGCCAGCATCGGAGACGAAGATGCTCCGGAGATGAGGATGGCGACGAGGAAGGGGCTGGAGAGCTCCTCGCAGGTATGGTGAGGTGCGGAATGAAGAAAGGAAGTGATTCCCACTGCCTATTGTACGTGGTAGCAGGCGAGGAAGCTGGAGGAAGAGGGTCGCCGAAGATGAGTTCAGAGCTGGCTGGATGTAGAGGAAGAAGGTGTTTTGTAGGACAAAAACTCGCTAAGGAGCAAGGCCTTGCGAGGGGGCTCCTTTTAAAGGTCCAAGGGTAGCTTCCAAGCTTAGGAAGAAGCTCGATGATGAGAGCCTCATCATGAACCCTAACTAGCACATTTTGATCCAAATAAGTGTACAAAAGCTCCTACAAAACCTAAGGAAAAGCCTAAATCAGAGAATTCTAAATTTAAGAATAAAATAATTCACAAGGGGTAAAATAGCAATTTTACCAATGCATTACGCAGACAGGGTGTCTAAGGGTCTAAACACAAGACAAATGGGCTTAATAAGAAAGAAAGTGGGATGACCTGATCCGAAAAGGGTTATAGCAACTTCTAAGAATTAAATGACATTTTGTAACCTAAAAATAAACCTGTTTTAATTCATGAGGTTCCAAGAAGGACAAAAATCAACTAAACCTCCTAAAATTCATGAAAAAATATTCCCTAGGGCTTAGAACCTTCAATTTGGCCTTTGGAACCTATCTTGACCTAAATTGAGAACCATACCCAATTTTTGACTTAATTTGGGTTTTTGTGCAAATTGACTGGACAAACGTGGTCAAACCAAAAATAAAACTTCACCATTAGATTCCTTAGGTCAAAATTAGGTTTATACCAAAATTTGGACCTAAGGGAAGGCCATCTTGACCTACTTTACAAATTGGTCCTCTTGAATTACTTTTCGACCCTTATCTTTTTGAACCCTTGCATTTTGCCCCCAGCTTCTCTTTCATTCTTTCCAGAATGGTCCCTCTGCCACCCCACGCAGCCGCCCATACCTCCGGTGACCTTGCGCGGAGGATGGCGCCGCGCAGGGTATGGGGGCTGCTCTCAGAAATGAAAGGGGGGGTTCCCTGCGTCGTCCTCTTTCACAGGGACCCCCTCCCATGACCTGCCATTGCCCACTCCTCTCGTGCGAACGTGCGAGAGGAATGGGTCTTCATCTCCTGCCAACTCCGGCAAGCTCTCCATGATCTCTCCTCAATATTCTCCTCTCGCCAGCTGCTAAAAAAGGGACGGTAGGGCTCTCCGGTAGTCTCAAGCTCGTTTTGGCCAGAGAATTCCCCCAAACTTGTCCCTTCTCACTCCAACCAGACAGCCCGATGCTTCCGGCGATCCTTCCCCTCCCCCTCATCGCTCTACTACCACACCTATAGCAGAGTTCACTCCGCCTCATCCTCCCATGCCAGGCCTCACCAGCTGACGCCTTCCAGATCCCCTCCTTGTCGTCGTTACCCCCCTCTGGGCATCTTCGTCTCCGGCGTCGGCAGGCACACGCCGAGCGCCTCCTCCCAGCCTTTCGTCAGTTAAGTAGGTGAAACTCTTCCCTTTACTCTCTCTTTTATTTCCCCCTTTTTTATTTGCTATTTCCACCCATCAACCACCACTGTCCATCACCAACTTCTCCATCTCCGGCTGCCCTCCGGTGAGGCATTTCCGCCGCTCCACGCCTCCATCCACCTCGCCAGCCACCCCTTAAGCACCATGACAGCTCACTGACCCTAAATCAGCACTCCATTCACCATGATACACCTCCAAAACACCCCTCGAACACACCCACTCTCACACACGCAGTGTGCCCTAGGCACATGACCATAGGCACTCTCGTGTCTCGCCGACCACCGCTGCACACTCGCTACACCTGGGCGAACCTCCCTGAGCCTTTTGACATGGCCGCGAGGCCGTTTTAGTGTTTTCAGGACCCAGGTGCTCGCCGCCATTGTCGAGCGAGTGAAGCTTGCTTGGGAGCTTCACCCAGGTCTCCATGTCCCAGGCAGCAGGTCCCAGGTCACGCGGAATCTGCTTGTGCACACACTCAGGTTCGAAATTGGGGTCGCAGGCCTCTGCCGCTACCCCAATTGGACGAACCCTCTTCCCGCAGATGCTCGAAAATGAAGGTGGGACTTTAGTCCCACCTTGGAAGTGTGTGGGCGTGTGCCCACACATAAATTGAAAAGGTCACATAGGCTATTCGCCTCGAAACACTGGGGTGAGGTCCCTCCTCACCTATCTACCGGGTCACGTCCGCGGCACTGCCCATGCGGACCTAACCTGCGACCCGACTACCCCCACTCCTGAGCACTCCTCCCGCACCACACCAACGCTGGTGCGCCTGGACCCAAGCGTGCGACCCGACCCGATTACCCGGCTCTGGGAGAGCGTACCAAAGAGAGATTCAGAGAGAGAGACGCAGGAAAGGGTAGGGGTAGGTTTTGCATCGCGTGTGTGCAGGGAACAGGTGAGGAAGTAGAAGAAGAGGAAGAACGGGCAGCGAGGACTTAGCCGTGAGAAGCAAGAAGAAGGTGAAGGAGAAGCCGCACCAGCCGAAGAAGAAAGAAGAAGGAGGCACTGTAGCATTAGGGCCGATAAGGCATCCAACTCGAAAAAGTAGACATCCGAAATAGGGAAAGGCAGAAAGGGAAGAAGAAGGAAGGAGCTACTGAAGAAAGAAGAAGGACAAGAAGATGCAGAAGAGAGAAGAAAGAAGAAGCAGCAGCAGAGAAAAGGAAGAGAAAAAGAACCGTAGCAGAGGAGAAGAAAGAAGAAGGCAGAGAGGTTGACTGAAGAAGAGAAGGCACAGTGAAAGAAAGGAAGAAGAGAGAAGAAGAAGAAGAAGAAGAAGCCAAGAGAAAGAAGAGAAGAAAAAGAGAAACTTTTGCTCACTCTCTCTCTCTTAAATTTTTGTAAAACAGTATATAGTTAATTGTGAATTCATATGTTTCTAGAATGACATGTGTTCCCTGAGTTCGACCTCGGGATATTTTAAAATCTCAAGTAATAAATAAATTAAAGTGATAATCGTCTTTCATAATACTACAACGAATACATCATTAAAACCTGAAGGACGATCCCAACACTTTTTTGCACCATTGCTGGGGAGCAATAGCCATTCTAGAAGCTATTTATTCACAATTTTTGGATTTACTACTGACTTAAGCTCTTCTCTTTTGTTGTGCAGGCACAGGAAATCAAGAAAGAGCAAGCAGCCGCACAATAACCACGCCAAGGGACAGGTAATTTTCTATCCACTCTTTTAAGCCCCTAAAATTCTAAAGAGGAAGAAAAAGAAAAGGTAAATTAGGAATAACCTGACGTCCATACCTAGTAAATCACAGAAGTTGCCTGTTTTCAAATTTCAACACATTCTATCTGTACATCCACTAAAGGTATTTAGGGCTAAAACCTTCTTGCTTGAGCCCTAATTACCTAATCTTGAGGCAACTAACTGGACCAATTAGAGCCAACTTAAGATTCAATGCTAGGGTTTTAGAGACACACTTTCTAATCAAGAATTGAGAATTCCCAAAAGAAGTGTGCCTAAGCCATTGCTTGAAAACATTTATCAAGAGAAACCCTAAGCAATTCGGTTCTTAAATCACTTGAACCTTAAAAGGCAAGACCTAATAAGCTCTCAAAGGAACTAATAGGTGAAGTTGATCCCTTGGATCAACCAACCTTTAAATTAGGTCACTCTCTGCACTCAAAAGGTTAAAGTTCAAGTGAAACCCTAAAGTACCTTTATCTTAATTAAAAGTGGTTGACTTAAGAGGTCAAGGTCCCCATTCTGGTCTACCTGGAATCTCAGTGACAAGAGAGGTCAGGTGGGGGAAATCCTGTAACCCTTGGGAGCACTCGGTATGAAAGTGCAAAATGAATAAAAACTCATAAGAAAAGGTTTCAACATAAAAAAATTTTGAAAGGAGGAAGGATTCTTGTAAATTTTACAAAAGGAGGAGAAAAAGAGCTAAATGATAAAAAGGAGCACAAAATGAAAGAAAAGAGATAGCCATTAGTAAGAAATTAAGGAATTAACCTAAGTTCTAGACCACATTAAGGAAAAGAAAAAAGGAAAGTGCATAACAAGATTAGTAAGGATGCAAACCTTAGACATTCTTGGATAGACTCTTAGTACCCATTAACATCTAGATATTCCTCAAGAGGTTGAGGAAATTGAAAAGTTAAAGTATTAGGTCCAAGACTTAGGGAGATTTTGACCTCATTAACTGACTTTTGGTTTACGGGACTCGGTAACCTAAGCACCCAAATTAACACACACAGTCTGGTTCAGTAAGCATAAGTATCAAAATCACGCAGAAGCGTTTCAAATGTTCTGAAGTGTCACCTAGATTAGGAGCAGTCGATCAACACAAGTTGATTTAGATGAGTTCCCAGTGCGGAGAGGTGGGAAATTCCCCTCGATGATGCGTAACAACATATCATGTCCTCGGTGCTTGTCAATTAGGATATTTACATATCCTACTGGGGGCATGTAAGCACTCTGCCGATTCAGATTCCATGGATGGCATTATCACGAAGTGTCAATTACCAGGGTCTGAATTCAACCACGGAACACCATGGACGGGATTATCTCGAAATCTCGAAAGCAAGGGTTCTAGGGGTTAGCATGGGCGGTGCTATCTTGAAGCATCAACTGCTGGGGACCCTTGAGGATTGATGATGGGGACAAGGAATCCGATACAGATCATGTTGTGAAACCAATCCTAACCTAGAATTAAAAAGAAAAGAGAAAGAAAACTCTCCAAACAAATAAATCTTCTGTCTCTCTCTCATACAAAATGCACTGCGAACTGAACCAAGGCTAAAATTATCTCAAGCACGGGTGTTTTAACCACGAAGTCCAATAAACCTTAGGTTAGTTCCTGTAGGCCTTAAAAGCCTTTGCTAAAGACTGAGGCTAAAGCTAGACAAATCTAGATCTTGGTTGACACTAGAGTACCTTTTAGTCCTATGATTGGCATTCTGACCTAATCAAGGATATAAGAGGAAAAGCACTTATCTAAACTTGATGAGAAATTCATGGTCTAGAACAAGGGTTAAAACCTTAAAATTTTGCTAAGGGACTAGCAAAAGCTAGGCATGGGGGTATGATGAGAGCCTTATCATGAATCCTAACTAGCACATTTTGATCCAAATAAGTGTACAAAAGCTCCTACAAAACCTAAGGAAAAGCCTAAATCAGAGAATTCTAAATTTAAGAATAAAATAATTCACAAGGGGTAAAATAGCAATTTTACCAATGCAGTATGCAGACAGGGTGTCTAAGGGTCTAAACACAAGACAAATGGGCTTAATAAGAAAGAAAGTGGGATGACCTGATCCGAAAAGGGTTATAGCAACTTCTAAGAATTAAATGACATTTTGTAACCCAAAAATAAACCTGTTTTAATTCATGAGGTTCCAAGAAGGAAAAAAATCAACTAAACCTCCTAAAATTCATGAAAAAATATTCCCTAGGGCTTAGAACCTTCAATTTGGCCTTTGGAACCTATCTTGACCTAAATTGAGAACCATACCCAATTTTTGACTTAATTTGGGTTTTTGTGCAAATAGACTAGTCAAACACAGTCAAACCAAAAATCAAACTTCACCATTAGATTCCTTAGGTCCAAATTAGGTTTATACCAAAATTTGGACCTAACGGAAGGCCATCTTGACCTACTTTACAAATTGGTCCTCTTGAATTACTTTTCGACCCTTATCTTTTTGAACCCTTGCATTTTGCCCCCATCTTCTCTTTTGTTCTCTGCAGAATGGTCCCTCTGCCACCCCATGCAGCTGCCTATACCTCCGGTGACCTTGCGTGGAGGATGGCGCCGCGCAAGGTATGGAGGCTGCTCTCAGAAATGAAAGGGGGGGTTCCCTGCGTCGTCCTCTTTCACAGGGACCCCCTCCCATGACCTGCCATTGCCCACTCCTCTTGTGCGAACGCACGAGAGGAATGGGTCTCCATCTCCAGCCAACTTCAGCAAGCTCTCCACGATCTCTCCTCAAGATTCTCCTCTCGCCAGTTGCTATAAAAGGGACGGTAGGGCTCTCTGATCGTCTCAAGCTCGTTTCGGCCAGAGAATTCCCCCAAACTCGTCCCTTCTCACTCCGGCCAGACAACCCGACGCTTCCGGCGGCCCTTTCCCCTCCCCTCGTCGCTCTACTGCCACATCTGCAGCAGAGTTCACTCCACCTCGTCCTCCCGCGCCAGGCCTCACCAGCTGGCACCTTTCAAATCCCCTCCTCGTCGCCGTTACCCCCCTAGGCATCTTCGTCTTCGGCGTCGACAGGCACGCGCCGAGCACCTCCTCCCCCCCCTTTCATCAGTTAAGTAGGTGAAACTCTTCCCCTTACTCTCTCTTTTATTTCCCCCTTTTTTATTTGCTATTTCCACCGACCACCACTGTCCATCACCACCTTCTCCATCTCCGGCCGCCCTCCGGCGAGGCATTTCCGTCGCTCCATGCCTCCATCCGCCTCACCAGCCACCCCTTATGCACCGCGACACCTCAGTGACCCTAAATCTGTACTCCATTCACCACGCCACACTTCCAGAACACCCCCCGAACACACCCACTCTCACGCATGCAGTGTGCCCTAGGCGCATGACCACAGGCACTCTCACGTCTCACCGACCACCGCTGCACACTCGCCACACCTGGGCGAACCTCCTTGAGCCTTTGACATGGCCGCGGGGCCATTTTAGTGTTTTCAGGACCTAGGTGCTCACCGCCATTGTCGAGTGAGTGAAGCTTGCTTGGGAGCTTCACCCAGTTCTCCTCGTCCCAGGCAGCAGGTCCCAAGTCACGCGAAATCTGCTTGTGCACACACTCAGGTTCGAAATTGGGGTCGCAAGCCTCTGTCGCTGCCCCAATTGGATGAACCCTCTTCCCGCAGATGCTAAAAAATGATGGTGGGACTTTATTCCCACCTCGGAAGTGTGTGGGCGCGCGCCCACACATAAATTGAAAAAGTCACATAGGCTATTCACCTCGAAACACTGGGGTGTGGTCCATCCTCACCTATCCACCAGGTCTTGTCCGCAGCATTGCCCACTCGAACCTGACCCGCAACCTGACTACCCCCACTCCTGAGCACTCCTCGAGCACCACACCCACGCCGGTGCGACTGGACCCGGGCACACGACCTAACCCTATTACCCAACTCTAGGGGAGCGTACCAAAGAGAGATTCAGAGAGAGAGACGCGGGAAAGGGTAAGGGTAGGTTGTGCATTGCGTGTGTGCAGGGAACAAGTGAGGAAGAAGAAAAGGAAGAGCAGGCTACGAGGACTTAGCCGCAAGAAGCAAGAAGAAGGTGAAGGAGAAGCCGTAGCAGCCGAAGAAGAAAGAAGGAGGCACAGTAGCATTGGGGTCGATAAGGGGTCTGACTCAAAAAAGTAGATGTCTAGAACAGGGAAAGGCAGTAAGGGAAGAAGAAGAAGGAAGGAGCTGCTGAAGAAAGAAGAAGGAGAAGAAGACGCAGAAGAGAGAAGAAAGAAGAAGAAGCAGCAACAGAGAAAAGGAAGAGAAAAAGAAGAACCGCAGTAGAGGAGAAGAAAGAAAAAGGCAGAGAAGCTGACTGAAGAAGAGAAGGCACAGTGAAAGAAAAGAAGAGAGAAGAAGAAGAAGCCAAGAGAAAGAAGAGAAGAAAAAGAGAAACTTTTGCTCACTCTCTCTCTCTTAAATTCTTGTAAAACAATATATAGTCAATTGTGAATTCATATGTTTCTAGAATGACATGTGCTCCCTGAGTTCGACCTCGGGATATTTTAAGATCTCAAGTAATAAATAAATTAAAGTGATAATTGTCCTTCATAATACTACAACGAATACATCATTAAAACCCGAGGGACGATCCCAACACTTTTTGGCATCGTTGCCGGGGAGCAACGAGCATTCTAGAAGCTATTTATTCACAATTTTTGGATTTACTACTGACTTAGGCTCTTCTCTTTTATTGTGCAAGCACAGGAAATCAAGAAGGAGCAAGCAGCCGCACAACAACCACGCCAAGGGACAGGTAATTTTCTATCATCTCTTTTAAGCCCCAAAAATTCGAAAGAGGAAGAAAAAGAGAAAGCAAATTAGGAATAACCTATCGTCCATACCTAGTAAATCACAGAAGTTGCCTATTTTCAAATTTCAACACATTCTATCTGTACATCCACTAAAGGTATTTAGGGCTAAAACCTTCTTGCTTGAGCCCTAATTACCTAATCTTGAGGCAACTAACTGGACCAATTAGAGCCAACTTAAGATTCAACGCTAGGGTTTTAGAGACACTTTCTAATCAAGAATTGTGAATTCACAAAAGAAGTGTACCCAAGCCATTGCTTGAAAATATTTATCAAGAGAAACCCTAAGCAATTCGGCTCTTAAATCACTTGAACCTTAAAAGGAAAGACCTAATAAGCTCTCAAAGGAACTAATAGGTGAAGTTGATCCCTTGGATCAACCAACCTTTTAATTAGGTCACTCCTTACACTCAAAAGGTTAAAGTTCAAGTGAAACCCTAAAGCACCTTGATCTTAATTAAAAGTGGTAGACTTAAGAGGTTAAGGTCCCCATTCTGGTCTACCTGGAATCTCAATGACAAGAGAGGTCGGGTGGGGGAAACCCTGTAACCCGTGGGGGTGCTCTACCGTGTAGGGGTCTTCATGGGACTCACCCTCTCTGGCTGCCCACGTAATTCTCAGGTGGCTGACCTTCTGATTAAGGGGTACCATCCGCCCCGAACCTCTATGGTCACCCAACATTTTGGGTGTCTTGATTGGGTCCAGCACCTGCTAACCTCGTCTAATCAATCAGTGCATGTTTGGTAGGAGGTTCTTGAAACCTCCTCTAGAAATTCACTCTCCCCAAAGCCGAGCCTCGGTACCCTTGTTTGTGCAACCAACTCTTCACATAGACCTCTCCTCTTATTCTAAACCCAACTCACCTTCTTCTTCCACAATGGCTCAACCAATTGAGGAAGAGAATAATCTTGAGCACCAGCTCCAGCGATTCAATGACCTCTTGCAGAACTTCATAAACCCACCTCAGCGTCCCATGATGCGAGATCACTATAATCCCACTGCGGTGGCAATTGAGCCTCGAGTCAGAATCCTGACTGGAGGACCTGATTCTGAACTAAAGCCCAACATGATTCATGCCATACCTAAATTCCATGGGCTTAATTCTGAAGACCCCTTCCAGAACATCAAACAGCTAAAGCATCTGGCACAGACTTTAGGGTCAGATGCGCATAATTGGGATATCTTACTCATGAAGATGTTCTCTTTCTCCCTTATGAACAAGGCATCCCATTGGTATCAGACTCAGGCTAGTCCAATCAACACTTGGGAGGAACTTCAGTCCGAGTTCATGAAAAAGTTCTTCCCCGTTGGTCGGACCAACGCCTTGCGCCATCAGATTACTCACTTCACGCAACAGACGAGAGAACCTCTTCATGAGGCATGGGATCATTTTCAGGATCTCATGAGAAAGTGCCCCCATCACGGAGTTCCTAAATGGGAACAAGCCCAGTCTTTTTACCAGGGACTCCGTGAGGATATTAGATTGTTCGTTAATGCAACTTGCGAAGGGAATATCATGGGTCAACATGAGGACACCGTGTGGGAGATTCTCAAGAATATGTGCGAGAACTCCATCAATAATGACTCCATGGGACTATTCGACAGGACGAATACCCACGCGCGACAAACCTTAGGGGAGCACATGAGATGCATGGCCTGTCTGCATCAGTCGACTTGGAATTAATGGCCAGTCAATTGGACAAGGTCTCTATTATTGAGAAGAAGGTGGATGAGCTGACTCATCATTTACAGCGAGCCACCTCTACGCAGAACTCCTTCGCACAGCCCCCTCCCACACGAGAAGCTGTGCAACACATTTTCCACCGACCTCCTGGGATGGACTTGTATCCACCCCCATCTGACTCTCGGATTGGAGGAACCTCTGATCCTTTCTATTCTAGCCGAGGGAGCTCTACTCCCCCACTCTCTGACTTTTCTAAGGCTCCTCAGACCTGCGAGGACCTCAACGCCATCCAGAATGACCCTTTTTCCAATACCTACAATCCTGGATGGCGAAACCATCCCAACTTCCAGTGGGCGGCGAGTTCCCATAATTCGAGACCACCCTTTTAGCCCTGTCCACTAGCACCTCGTCCTTATCAGCCTCCTCAGCCTCGGCCCAACCCCACTTATCCATCCGAGCCAAACCAAGACCAAATTTCCCTCATCCTCCAGACTTTGGATGACATTCAGAGAACGAATGCGGCTATTCAAAAGCAACACAAGGACGAAATCACAAAGGTTCGAAATCAACTGGCTCAGTTGGCAAATTCTCGCCAACCAGGCACGCTTCCTTCTCAGCCTCTACCTAACCTTAATAGCATGCCAACCCAGCGGCGCGTTATGAACCCAAACCCGGGCCAAGCACACATGGTTTATCAAGCCCCTTCTATTCCTTCACCTGACGGGATGGAAGCTTCAAATTCTTATGCAGGTTATCAACAGTAGCAGCCCATTCTACCAACCCCCAACCAGAACTAGGCAGGACTTAACTCCGTAACAACCCATAGTGGTAAGGCGACCCAAGATCCACCTTATCCAGACCACTCCAAGCCTGGTAGTGGCCCAAATCCTAGGGCAGTCATCCAAGATGTTCCTATCTTTGTCCCAGATCAAAAACCTGGACCTATCCTAGAGGAACCAACCAAGGTTCCATTTCCCGAGGCCTTGACCAAGGGAAAGAAGACAACCAAATCTGTGGCTCCTGAGGAGGATCTGGTCAAGCTCTTTGAGCAGGTCCAAATAAACATCCCCTTGATGGATGCGATCCGCCACGTACCGACTTACGCATGATTTTTGAAAAATGTGTGTACACCTCAGCGTAAGCCGAGAACCAATAGTGGGAGTCCAATTGTATTGTCAAAGCAAGCTAGCTCTGTAATCCTGAGTAGACTCCCACCCAAGGCAAAAGACCCAGGCACTCCCCTGATTTCATGTAAGATTGGTGAAACCTAGTTCGACAGAGCATTGTTAGACTTAGGTGCCTCCATAAACTTGATACCCACATCCTTACTCAACCATCGAGAAGAATCTGACCTAAAATCGACCGAGGTGACACTACAGTTAGCAGACCGATCTATCAAGTCACCTAAAGGAATTCTTGAGGATGTTATTGTGAGGGTGCGGGATTTCCATTTCCCTGTAGACTTTATAATCTTAGATATGGACGCACCTAAAAATCCAAGGGATACACCGATCATACTATAGGGAGACCTTTTCTGGCCACTGCAAGGGTCAACATAAGTTGTGAAGAGGGCCAAATAGAACTGAAATTTGGGAATCAGACTCTCAAAATTGATATCTTTAAGGCCCAACAAGGGATCAACTGCCGTGTTATTGAACAAATCTGTGATGTTAGAGCTTTGGTTGATGAACCACAACTTGGGGACAACATGATTATTCCTCATCAACCACAAGAAGATCTTGAACCGCAATTAGAGGAGTCAGACCCTGATTTAAACAAACCTATAACTCCTACCCTTGTACCCCACTCTCACTCTGAACCACCCGCTGCTGCTGATAACCCCATTCTTGAACTCAAACCCCTTCCCGACCATTTAAAATATGTCTTCTTGGGTTCTAATCAGACATTTCCTGTGATTATAAACTCAAGACTCACACCTAATCAGGAATCTCATCTGATTACTGTTCTCCAGCAACATCGCAAGGCCATTGGTTGGACTCTCGATGATTTGACTGGAATAAGTCCCTCTTATTGCACACACTGTATTTATTCTGAAGAGGGCTCACGACCTTCCCGTGAGATGCAGAGACGCTTGAATCCCAATCTGTAAGAGGTCATGAAAAAAGAGATCATTAAGTGGTTAGATGTAGGGATCATCTACCCGATCTCCGACAGTCGTTGGGTGAGCCCAATCCAGGTTGTGCCTAAGAACTTAGGGCTCACCACCATTACGACTGAAATCGGAGAAGTCATACCTACCCATATAGCCAACTCGTGGATAGTTTGCATAGATTACCGAAGACTCAATTCCTCCGCGAAGAAGGATCATTTCCCACTACCATTCATTGATCAGATTCTCGAGAAATTAGCGGGAAATAGATCCTTCTGCTTCCTTGACGGGTACTCCGGTTATAACCAAGTGGCTATTCATCTTGAAGACCAAGAGATGACCACATTCACCTGCCCCTTTAGGACATACACGTTCCGAAGGATGCCTTTCGGTCTCTGCAATGCACCCGCAACTTCTTAGCGATGCATGCTTGCCATATTCTCTGATATGGTAGGTGATTTTCTGGAAGTCTTCATGGATGACTTCTCAGTTTTCGGGGCATCATTTGAAGATTGCCTCCAGCACTTGGTTCATATACTCAGGCATTGCATCGATGTAAATCTGGTTCTTTCCTAGGAAAAGAGCCACTTTATGGTGCCTGAGGAGATTGTCCTAGGACATTTAATTTCTGAGAAAGGCATCCAAGTCGATCAAGCCAAGGTTGATCTGATTTCTCGACTTCCTATTCCTAGCTCGATCAGGGACGTCCGTTCTTTTCTGGGGCACGTCGGTTTTTACCGTCGTTTCATCCCTGATTTCTCGAAAATCGCGCGCCCCCTGACTACTCTTCCCTCCAAGGATGTACCCTTTGAAATTTCCAAGTAATGCACTCAAGCTTTTGAGAGCCTTCGTGATCGAATCACCCAAGCCCCGATCCTACAGTCCCCTGATTGGTCTCAACCCTTTGAGATCATGTGCAATGCATCTGATTTCGCTGTAGGAGCGATTTTGGGGTAGAATATTGATGGGAAACCTGTGGTCATCTACTACACTAGCAAGACACTTGATAAGGCTCAACGTAACTACAAAGTTACAGAGAAAGAGCTACCAGCCTTAGTATTTGCCCTCGAAAAATTTTGATCTTATCTCCTGGGTTCCCACGTCATCTACTCGGATCACACTACTGTGAGGCATCTCCTTGCTAAGAAGGATGTGAAGCCTCAATTAATCCGATGGATCTTGCTATTGCAAGAATTCGACCTCGAGATTCGCAACAGGCGAGAAGACAGAATGTGGTAGCTGACCACTTGTCTTGCCTTCCTTCTGAGATCATCAACCCTTCTGGACCCATCACAGAGAATTTTCCTGATGAGCACCTATTGACTATTGGTACTAGGCTTCCATGGTTTGCTGATATAGTAAACTACCTGGCATCTCGTCAGATCCCATCTGATTGGCCAAAGGCCAAGAAAGACAACTTGTGCTCTGATGCCAAGTACTACATCTAGGAAGACCCATACCTTTTCTGCATAAGTGCTGACCAAATCATCCGGAGATGTGTCCCAGAGGGCGAAGTCAATGACATTCTCTCCTTCTGCCATGACTAGGCATGCGGAGGCCATTTCTCTGGGCACAAAATCGCATCAAAAATCCTCCAGTGTGGCTTTTACTGGCCCACTATCTTCAAAGACGCATACAGTCACTGTAAGGCATGCAGTCGTTGCCAAACTCTAGGCAACATGAGCCACCGCGACATGATGCCTTTGCAGCTGATTCTTATATGCGAGATCTTTGATATTTGGGGGATTCATTTTATGGGCCCCTTTCCTGTTTTGGAAGGCTTCGAGTACATTTTACTCGCGGTGGACTACGTGTCCAAATGGATCGAAGCCATTCCGACCCGAACCTGTGATCACAAGATCGTCATCAAATTCATTCATTAGAATATCTTCTTATGGTTCGGGATTCCTCGTGCAATCATCTCTGACGGAGGGACCCATTTCACCAATGCTCAGTTTAGGTCACTGATGACCAAATACGGGGTGTCTCACTGATGGTCGGCCCGGATAGGTTGTTAATATGATATTTTTACCGTTGAAATGTGTATAGTGGTTAACCTAATTCAGACCTAACCATCTCTTTACAAAATTTTTAACCTGGCCTAATTGATTTTATCTTGTCACTTTTAAGCCCAGGGTCGAACTCAGGGAAGTGGGGTTCAAGTCGAGTTTCTACGTTTTCCTTAAAACGCGTCTCTTCCGTTTGTTTATTCTGTTTTTGGTATTTTTCTTATTTAGGTTTTTTTTTCTGGTAATCCTTGTTCTTGAGGCACACCCTCAAAATTGTGTCCTTGGCTTTTAGCCAAAATAGAGTTTCAAAACACGTCTTGCTACTTGCAAGACGGGGGGTACCTGCAAATCAAAGATTATCTTTTCACTTTTATACCTTTTTTTTATCTTTTTACTAAGAAGGAAGCTAACAGATAGAAAGTAAATATAGTAGCTATAGATTTATATGTAGTATATATATAAAGGGGTGGGGGTGGAGGTGACGATGGAGTATAGCACTATGTCGAGTCAGCCGACGTCTAGAGAGACGCAACCAACACGACTAGGTGCCGCGTGGAGTGTGGATGAAGGATGGATGATGTATGGGACCACGCTTTTTTTGTACGCGTGTATCAGGGAATATCAGCAACTGGTGCAGATATCCCCATGATACAGCGTATAGTAAATAACGTGAAAATATATGTACATATGTATGTATATGAGTAAATATATCTATATGTATATAAATGTATAAGTATATATGTATAGATATATATAGATATATATATATATATATAGGTGTATATATATATATATATATATGTATGTATATATGTATATAGCTATGTATATATGTATATAAGTATATATGTATTTAGATATATGTATATATATATGTGTATATGTATAAGTATATAGATATGTATATATATATATATGTATATGAGTATGTGTATATATATATATATATATATATATATATATATATATATATATATATATTATATATGTATATGTATATATATATTATATTATATGTATGTATACATAACTATATAGATATACTATGTATATATAAGTATATATATATAGATATATGTATATGTATATATATATATATATATATATATATATATATATGTATGTATGTATATAAGTTACTATTAGTGTGTGTGTGTGTGTCGGTGAATGGGTGTGTGTGTGTTGCTGTAAGTGAAAAAAAAAGAGAGAGAGAGGGAGAGAGAGATAGAGATCGCGAAGAGAGAGAGAGCGGGAGACAGAGGGAGCGGGCGGGAGAGATCGGCGGAGAGAGAGAGAGAAAGAGCGGGCGGGAGAGATCGGCGGAGAGAGAGAGCGGGCGAAGGAGTGTTTGCGGACGCGCGAGTTAAGACGTCTGCCGGAGGCGGCAGACGTCTGACTCTACGTCGTCTGATCATCGCGGTGCACCGCGCCTTCGTGCAGTGGACGTGAGACGTCTCCTGCAGACCGGGTGCGAGGACGGAGAGCGGGCAATGGCGTGCTCGGAGAGGGCGGCGGGGAGTCTACAGTCGGTCGCGGAGGGTTGCAGAGGTTCGCGGGGGTCGGCGCGAGGCCGTAGCCGGCCGCTGCAGTGCGCGCAGCGGCCTGTCGCGGGTGGAATTGCAGAGGCGACAGAGCAGAGGCGGAGACGGGGAACGGGCCTGCAGGCGCGCGCGGAGGGTTGCGCGCCTGCGGGGAAGGTCGCGGAGGAGGCGGGGGTGCTGCTGCTGCTGCTGTCGCCGCTGGGCTGCTGCTGCTGCTGCTGCTTCAAGCTTCGGACCTTGAAGCGGCAGCAATGGCGTGGAGATGAAAACGAAGAGAAAAGAAAACACCACGCCCACCGGCTCGTTGAAGAGTTGGGCGGTGGTGTTCCCACTGTGGTGGTGAGCACCACAGTGGGTTCTCCTGCTCGTCGGGTGCCTCCTCGACGGAGGGCCGACGTATGGGAGGGGAGAACGGGCGAGGAAGGTGGCTGCGGGTTTTTTTCAGTAGCTGCAACCTCCCCCTCGCGAGGATGAAGCTGCAGCTACTTATAGAGGAGGGGAGAGGGGCGTGTTGGCTGCAGCAGGGAGAGGGCGTGCTAGTTGCAGCTGTAGGGAGCGGCGTTGGCAGGGAGACGTGACGGGAAGAGGTGCTGCGTGGCTGCTGCATGCAGCTGCGGGAAGAGTGCAGCCGCGGGAAGGACGCAGCCGCGGGAAGAAGAGAAAAGCCGTGGGAAGAAGAAAGAAAGATGAAAATAAAATATGGAGAGGGGACTTTTTGCAAAGAGACACTTGAAGAAAAAATGTAAAAATGCAAGCCATTTATTCAATTCTCTTCTCCTCTCAATTAAATGCATGCATGCAAGCGTTTTTACAAATGCAACTACAGGATTATAATATACATAGTTAATGCTAGAAAATAGCATAAGAAGGCGTTCTTATAGGCGTGTTTTGAGGTGCAAACATATACCCCCATGCCTATCTTTTGCTAGTCCCTAGCAAAACCGTATTTAGAAATGATCTTAAGCTGAAAATTTTCTTCTGAGGTGATATAGGTGTGTTTATTATCGAATATTGTGAGAACCAATTGTAAAGAAGACTACCAGTACTTTAAGTCTCACATGACATAGAACATCTCTCAACTAACCAGGACTCTTGATATTTAAACCTTAAGTACGATTTCCAGGACCCAGGAGGTTTTTGCCGTACTCGAGAGCTCAAGAAATTATGGTTTGTGCATAGTGAATGATCAAGACTGACCAGATGAACATTAAGACTCAATCCCAGGGTTTCACGAATTTTTAAGTACAGGTTGGTCCCAGTTTCAGCTCATGTCTTCGAATTGACCCTTACGATGATGACGGAAAACTCAACTCCCATTTTCTGATTTTTTTTTTTTTTTTTTTTTTTTGACTCACCGAAAAACAAAGTATATAGACATTTATGAGATATACTGACTCTTTTAAAACATCTCTTTTCTGATTGATTTTTTTCTCTTTCTTCTTTTTTTTTTTTTTTTTTTTTTTGAAACACGTGTCAGTATATCTCTTACAACACATTTTGAAACACACATCTTTTTTTTTTTTTTGGTGGGAGAGTTTCTTTTTGGTGGAAAGAGTTGCTCCTAAACACAAGACTAAAGCCTGGGATAAAAGTCTACCTGCGCACACAGGTAAGGACTCCACCTTCCCTAATGAACACTAGGGTTGGATCTTATGTTCACCTGGTCTTTCCTGATATGTGTAGTGTGAACCAAGTTTACTTAAGCTCTCAAGAAAAAGCAAACCAACGGATCCTGTACTGGTGTCTCAGGTACAAGAATACATCCTTAGTCAGGAGAGATCTTGATCTATTTTGTCAATGCTTTAAGTGAATTAAGCCGAGCCTGAGCGAATCAAGCTTTTGTGGCCTGGAAAGTCTTCAAAACAGAGGTTGAATATCCATAAACACTTATTGCCTTTTTGTTTCAGCTTCAAGATCATTATTAAACACCATTTATTATATATATATATATATATATTTTTTTTTTTTTTTTTTTTTTTTTTTTTTGCATATTTATAAATAGGTGGGAACTGTATAATACCATAACATACCCGGATCCTATGGATGCCTATCCACCCCCCCATGCCAAACAATGCTATGTCCTCATATGCATGCAGGGAAAGGCAGAGGAAGGATGGAAGATCGGGTAACAAGAGCTGAGGTTCAGGGTATAGATCAGGGTGGAAGGGTGGGTGGATGGTGGGTGGTGAAGAGAAAAGTGAAGTGATTGCGATAGAGGTGTGAAAAGTGATGGTGGATGGTGAGTGCTGTTAGGGTGCCTCCCAACAAGCGCTGAATTTAATGTCCCCAGCTGGACTCAGAATGAGGCAAAGAATTAGTTACCCTCCAGCAGGGCAACGGTTTCTCCAACGGGGGCAGGTTCATGAGTCAGATAGGGTTTCAAACGCTGCCCGTTGACCGTAAATTTACGCCCAGATTTGGGATCTTCGATTTCGACGGCCCCATTGGGGAATGGTCTTGAGACCAGAAAAGGACCAGTCCATTTGGACTTTAATTTCCCAGGAAAGAATTTGAGTCGGGCATTATAGAGCCAAACTTGCTGAGATGGCTCAAATTCCTTCCGCCGAACATGGCTGTCGTGAAAAGCCTTAGTGCGTTGTTTAAAGGTTAGAGCAGAATCATAGGCTTCACGACGGAGCTCTTCCAGCTCCTGGAGTTGGAGTTTCCTTTCTCGTTCACACAAGTCTGGGTCGAGGTTACATTGGCGAACCGCCCAATAAGCGCGGTGCTCCAACTCTACAGGTAAATGACAAGGCTTCCCGTAAACGATTCTATATGGAGACATACCAAGGGGGGCCTTGAAGGCGGTCCAATACACCCAAAGTGCGTCAGTCAGCTTGTCGGACCAATCCGTACGGTCAGGCCGAACCGTTTTCTGGAGAATCTGCTTGATTTGCCGGTTCGACACTTCCGCCTGGCCGTTCGTCTGAGGATGATACGGGGATGCGATACGATGGTGGACTCCGTACCTCCTCAGAAGTGCCCGAAAAGAAGCATGGGTAAAGTGGCTTCCTCCATCCGAGATAATGGCCCGAGGGATCCCAAAACGCGCAAAGATATGGTCTTTGACGAATCGGGTGGAGATAACATGGTCAGCACGGCGCGCGGGAATAGCCTCGATCCATTTTGAAACATAGTCGACGGCCACGAGGATGAATTCGAAGCCGTTGGATGGAGGAAAGGGACCCATGAAGTCAATTCCCCAGATGTCGAAGATTTCCGCAGCTAGGATGTGTTGCAAGGGCATCATGTCACGACGTGCCATCGACCCTAATGACTGGCACCTAGTGCAATGTTTGGCATAAGTGTGCGCGTCCTGGTGAAGGGAGGGCCAAAAGAAACCGCACTGCAACACCTTGGCTGCAGTTTTCCTCCCAGAGAAATGGCCTCCACAGGCCTGATCGTGGCAGAAGGATAGCACACTGGGGAACTCACTGTCAGGAATACAGCGACGGATGATTTGATCAGCACCTACCCGAAAAAGAAGTGGATTATCCCAGAAATAATACTTTGCTTCTGCCATGAGACGCTCGCGCTGGTTTTTAGGCCAGCCACGTGGAAGAGATCCAGAAGCAAGGTAATTGGCAATGTCGGCATACCACGGTCCACTTGCCACATTTATTGCCAATAGGTGCTCATCAGGAAAAACTTCATTAATTGGCAGAGTAAGTCCAATATGGTCAGGGTCCAGTCTGGAAAGGTGATCAGCCACAACATTCTGGGCTCCGACCTTATCACGAATCTCAATGTCAAATTCCTGGAGCAGAAGGATCCAACGAATCAGTCTAGGCTTGGCATCCTTCTTGTGCATGAGATGGCGAATGGTCGCGTGATCAGTGAAAACAATAACGTGAGAGCCCAGAAGGTAAGAACGGAATTTTTCCAGCCCAAAGACGACTGCCAGTAGTTCCTTTTCAGTGGTAGTATAATTACGCTGGGCCTCGTCCAACGTCTTACTGGCGTAGTATACCACGAAGGGGTGTCTATCGCGTCTTTGTCCCAGGATGGCTCCGACTGCAAGGTCTGAAGCGTCACACATAAGTTCAAAGTTGAGGGACCAATCAGGCGGCTGGAGAACAGGGGCCTTGGTGACAGCATTACGCAGCTGCGTGAATGCTTGTATACAGTCAGGGCCCATGTCGAAGGGCACGTCGGTTGATAGGAGATGAGTTAAGGGTCGAGAAATTTTGGAGAAGTCTTTGATGAATCTCCTATAGAAACCGACGTGTCCCAAGAAGGAGCGGATTTGTTTGACAGAACCAGGCACAGGTAAATCAGCAATGATATCGAGCTTAGCTCTGTCAACCTCGATACCCCTATCGGAGATGATATGTCCAAGAACAATTCCCTCGTGCACCATAAAATGACTTTTTTCCCAGGAAAGCACGAGGTTTACATCAATACATCTCCTAAGGATGCGAGTCAGGTTGGCAAGACATTCATCGAAAGATGGTCCAAAGACTGAAAAGTCATCCATGAAGACCTCGAGAAAGTCACCCACCATGTCATGAAATATCGCCAGCATGCATCTCTGGAAAGTTGCTGGCGCGTTACAAAGTCCGAACGGCATCCTTCTAAAGGTGAAGGTGCCGAAAGGGCAGGTAAAAGTGGTTTTCTCTTGGTCTCGGGGGTCTATTGCCACCTGGTTATATCCTGAGAATCCATCCAGGAAGCAGAAAAATTTATTTCCCGCTAACCGCTCTAGGATTTGGTCAATAAATGGTAGCGGGAAGTGATCTTTCTTGGTTGCAGCATTGAGTTTCCTATAATCTACACACACTCTCCAAGATGTAGGAGTGCGTGTAGGGATGGATTCGCCCCTGTCATTGACACGGATGGTGAGTCCTGCCTTTTTGGGCACAACGTGAATCGGACTCACCCAGGGGCTATCGCTGATCGGGTAGATTATACCCGCATCCAGCCACTTAATGATTTCATTCTTAACGACCTCCCGCATGTTAGGGTTGAGACGTCGCTGCATCTCGCGAGAAGGTCGAGCCTCCTCCTCCGTATATATACGATGAGTGCAGTAGGAGGGACTAATACCAGATAAGTCTGATAAGGACCACCCAATAGCTGCCTTGTGTTCTAGGAGGACCTTAGTTAGTTTGCACTCCTGCTCCATGGTTAATTTTGAACTGATGATTACAGGGAGCGTTTCATTTGGTCCCAGGAAAACATACTTGAGTGTATTAGGCAGCACTTTTAGCTCGGGAGTAGATGGGGAAGGATCTGGCATTTCTTGGGACGAGAGTGTCCCAGACGGGTAGGAGAACAAGTTAGGAGGAAGAAACTGGCCTTCAGATTGGCCAAGAAGAGGGGCTTCTTGGATAGATGGATCCAAAAATGAATAGCCCCAGTGAGAAGTATATGGGCTCAAGGTCCCAGTGTGGATTTGTAAATCCGCCTGATTTGGCGGGGAAGAAAGGGCAATTCGGTCTTCATGAGTATGGACCGACAGTGAGTAGCCCGGATATGACTCAGACCACGAGGTATGGGAAGCGGAGAAAACCTCGTCAGAAGTCTGGCCAGGAGAAGGTACTGGACAAGGGAGGGATTGGGGAACGTCACAGTATGCGTTGGTCAGGCAGTTATCAGTGTTTATAGGTAATCCGCAGCAGTCCGAATAGGTCCCAATTAGTCCGATACACTCGCTGACGGCCATATCCTCGTCAGACGTGTCATCCTCAATGCAATCGCAATCAAAGTTCTTGGCTGCCTTGAATATGTTAAGCTTGAGCTTCTCAGATCCAACGGCAATCTCAATACAGCCCGACTCGCAGTCGATGTGGGCGCGGGCTGTGGCCAAGAAAGGTCGACCTAGGATGATCGGACAATCAGAAAGTGAACTAGGAACTTCCATATCTAAAACAAGAAAGTCAACAGGAAAACAGAGACTGTTGACCCTAACCACCACGTCTTCCACCACACCCTTCGGGATTTTGACAGAACGATCTGCCAACTGTAACATGACAGGGGTGGGTTTCAGATTTCCCAAGGAGAATTTTTTGAGCATGATGGTCGGTATGAGATTGATGGAAGATCCTAGATCAAGCAAGGCACGGTTAAAACTGCAGCCTTGGATGCTACAGGAAATCAGTGGTGTGCCCGGATCTTTCTGCTTCGGTGGTAAGTTTGACAGTATAGCACAACTCGCATGAGGCGAGAGAACCACCAGATTCTTAGTCCTCTTCGACTGTCGTCTGGGTGTTGTGTAGTCTTTGAAAAATCGAGCGACAGTAGGTATGTGGTCGATTGCCTCGAGCAGGGGTACCTTGATTTCTACATCCCTGAACAAATTACGTAGGTTGTCAAAGGCCTGCGTATTTTTCTTTTTGCCTTTTGGCTCCCTTAGTAGAGCCTCAGGGAATGGGATTGATTCTGGCACAAGTTTTGGTGCATCATCCTCTCGCGAATGCGGTATGCATCCCGAATGAGAGGGTGATGAAGAAGATGGGCCAGGATCAGGTCGAGGCGGATCGACGGTTTGCTTACCGCTCCTCGTAGTGATAGCATTGGACGATGCGGGTCCAGTGGGATCATACGGTGGAGGAGGGTTTGCAATGGGGATATAAGAGTGTGGTGCTGCAGCAGGATTAGCCTGAAATCCCGGTGGAATGCTCGGAGCTTGCAGAACTTGATTAACCTGTCCCTGAGAAGGTCGTACCTGTGGTTGAGAACCACGGGGCACGAAATTTCGCGGGTTTGGAACAGGTTGGGCGGGAAGAGTGCCCTGAGATCGAGT
Source organism: Thalassia testudinum (assembly GCA_037157565.1). NCBI lineage: Eukaryota > Viridiplantae > Streptophyta > Magnoliopsida > Alismatales > Hydrocharitaceae > Thalassia > Thalassia testudinum. The sequence goes on from JAZHRO010000080.1 coordinate 7,386,451, forward strand.
CGCCATGCGTAGTTGACTGATCTCGGCATTCTGTTGCGCCAATTGGTGCTGAAGAGAGGTCATGTTCTCTTCATGGCGCTTTGACATTTCCGTCATCATTCGCATCAATTTGTCAAGAGGGCTTGATGCGTGTTCAGTTTGTGGTACGCAAGGGCCTGATGGCGGATTTGCCATAGGATTAAATTGGACCCTTGGGATGACGGGTGCGGACGGTCGCATTGGTCCACCCGCGGGGTTTTGGCGCTGCGAGTTGTTGGACCATGCAAAGTTCGGATGATTACGCCACCCCGGGTTATAAGTGGTAGAGAACGGGTTGTTCCCCAGGGCGCAAGCATCTTCTATGCCAGTAGACGCGTCCGCATGTAGATATGCGTCCGAGCCCACGGAGGCTTGGTCCTCCGTGTCGAAATACTGGCTCGCAGAAGCCAGTTCCACATGACTTACCGAGTCGCTTGGCGCGACACTCGGTAAGGAAGGTCTAACGGGGTTTCTTGGGATAAGCCTGGTATTAGAAGAACTTGGATTGTGACGAAGTGGTGAAGAGGTGGTGTTTGCCATAGATCGAGTGGGGTTGGCCAGAAGCTCATCCAGCTTCTTGTGCACGACGGAGACTTCATCCAGTTTTTGTGCAATAAGGCTTAGATCAGTGGATGAATGGGAGGGTCCCATGTCAACTTCGTGGACATTTCGGGGCTGGCTGGTACGATTAAAGGCGACAATGGAAGCATTGTTCATCGAGTTTTCACTCATATTTTCAAACAGCTCGAATGCTCCATTCTCGTCTTTATTCATAAAGTTCCCTCCGCAGGAAGCGTCTGCAATCTGCTTCAAAGTCTCATTTAGCCCATAGTAGAAAATCTGGGCTATATGCCACTTAGGCAGACCGTGGTGCGGACACTTCCTGAGGAGGTCGTTATACCTCTCCCATGCCTCATGAAATTGTTCACCGTTTTGTTGCATAAATGAAGTGATAGCACGGCGAAGCGCATTGGTCCGCCCGATTGGGAAGAACTTCTTGAGAAACGCTGTTCGCATCTCTTCCCACGAGTGGATGGTTCTCCCAAGGGTGCGTAACCATTGCGACGCTTTATCCCGTAATGAAAACGGGAACATCTTCATGAGGACTATAGATAACCCGACATTTCTTGGTTTAACGGTTTCAGCAAGTCGGGTTAGGTCTTCCAAGTGGAGAAATGGGTCTTCACTTGCAAGACCATGAAAGTGAAAATTGATTAGGCCAATTATATTTGGTTTTAATTCAAAGTCGTCCCCGCCCATGGGGACCCGAATTTGTCCTATGGTCTCTGTAGCAGCGGGATTCTGATAAGAGCTAAGAGACCTAGGCTCCTCCCGTTCGGGAGGGTTCTGCATTTCCTCCAATGTTTCCCGAATGGCTTCGATTTGCTCATTATACATTTCCATTTGGGCTTGGAGGCGGGTTATGGGATCTAAGGCTCCACCACCTGGTGGGTTCTGAGGGCGGTTTCCTCCCTCGGGATTTGGGGGTGGGCGTGCAGCCATGTTTGTGGAGGAGGAGGACGATTCGACTTGTTTTCTAGATTTATCAGTCAATTCAAATAGTTCAGGGTTTTGTGACCTCCTCCCAAACATGCACTACCGCAGGAAGAATTGGGGAGATGAGAAGGGAATAGGGATGAGAGAAATGACGCCGCAAAGGTACACTTGATTACAAATCAATACAGTCAAGTTCCTAACCTCTACAGTGTGCCCTTAGACCTAAAGATCTAAGTTACCTACTATCACGAATTACGGAACCGAATGCGAGCACCGCGGAACCACCGGGCCAGATTGAAAGGCCGTTTGCCCCAGTCTTAGACACCCGATAGCACGCGGGAACTCTCACCAGTACGTAGTCGCTACACACAGGTAGTTAGACCTCCAATCCTCAGTAAGGGTCAAGTTACTACCAGTTTTAATTAGAGGCTTAGGGTCAAGTGCTTTTGGAATGTGAAGGGCGTTGTTTACGGGTAATGCCCAAGTGATTGATTTTAAGAGTGTGTAAGAACAAGCATGCAACGGGGAAATCTCCCCGAATTGAAGTTTTTATTGGCGAATGGTTTTTAGAGTTCAGCCTTAAGTAGTATGAATTTTAGGGTTTTGCTGAATTACCAATTCAACCAATCTCCGGGTTTTTTGCAAAAATACAGGTTTTCCTTCTAAAACCCAAGAAACCCTTCTTCAATTATCAGTTAGTTAATGCATGCTAAAATGCAATGGGCTACCCTAAATGGAGATTTCTAAGTGTGGATGCACGAATCAGTTTTATATCAATGTGACAGGGAGCCAAAGCACTTCAATTCAAGCGCTCCCAATCACCAGAAATGATTTCCACACACAAGGCTTCAACCAAAAGATAAAGAAAATAAAATTTTTGGGGTTGAAGTATTCAGGATCGAATCACAGGCAAATTTGAAAAGTCGTGGTGGGGTTGGAATCAACTCAATTCCAAGTCTCCCCACCAAAAATGTGATCCTGAATTAAAGATAAGTGAGGCAAAAGAGGGATACAAGCAATCTTTTTCTTTGCCTCAAAGAATACTTCCCACGGCGAAAAATCTAAGAATGAAGATTCTCGGATTTTCGCTATGCGAAGTAAGGTGGGAAATCCGGGGCAGTGGGAGTGAAGACAACCAATCAATCAAGTGAATTGTAATCCACTTGCCCTCAAGAAATCCCAAAAAGTTTTTCTAGTTTTTAGTTTTAAAAATTTTTTTTTTTTTTTATTTTTGTGGTGGCAAGTTAACACTAATTTGATGAGAAAAGAAAACCTACTTGTTCGGCAACGTGTGCGAAGCTCCAATGCAATGTCGGCGTCTTCACGCTCTCGTTCCCGCCTTGGATCTGCTCACGTCCTCGACTTCGTCAGCCTTCTTCTCCTTCCACCAGGTTCTCCTGCACACCAAAAACAACAATACCCGTGAAGAGAGAAGAGACAAATTTAAAGGAATTGGATAGAAACTTACTCGAAAGCGCACCTCCCCGGCAACGGCGCCAGAAAAGTCATGATGGTCGGCCCGGATAGGTTGTTAATATGATATTTTTACCGTTGAAATGTGTATAGTGGTTAACCTAATTCAGACCTAACCATCTCTTTACAAAATTTTTAACCTGGCCTAATTGATTTTATCTTGTCACTTTTAAGCCCAAGGTCGAACTCAGGGAAGTGGGGTTCAAGTCGAGTTTCTACGTTTTCCTTAAAACGCGTCTCTTCCGTTTGTTTATTCTGTTTTTGGTATTTTTCTTATTTAGGTTTTTTTTTCTGGTAATCCTTGTTCTTGAGGCACACCCTCAAAATTGTGTCCTTGGCTTTTAGCCAAAATAGAGTTTCAAAACACGTCTTGCTACTTGCAAGACGGGGGTACCTGCAAATCAAAGATTATCTTTTCACTTTTATACCTTTTTTTTATCTTTTTACTAAGAAGGAAGCTAACAGATAGAAAGTAAATATAGTAGCTATAGATTTATATGTAGTATATATATAAAGGGGTGGGGGTGGAGGTGACGATGGAGTATAGCACTATGTCGAGTCAGCCGACGTCTAGAGAGACGCAACCAACACGACTAGGTGCCGCGTGGAGTGTGGATGAAGGATGGATGATGTATGGGACCACGCTTTTTTTGTACGCGTGTATCAGGGAATATCAGCAACTGGTGCAGATATCCCCATGATACAGCGTATAGTAAATAACGTGAAAATATATGTACATATGTATGTATATGAGTAAATATATCTATATGTATATAAATGTATAAGTATATATGTATAGATATATATAGATATATATATATATATATAGGTGTATATATATATATATATATATATATGTATGTATATATGTATATAGCTATGTATATATGTATATAAGTATATATGTATTTAGATATATGTATATATATATGTGTATATGTATAAGTATATAGATATGTATATATATATATATGTATATGAGTATGTGTATATATATATATATATATATATATATATATTATATATGTATATGTATATATATATTATATTATATGTATGTATACATAACTATATAGATATACTATGTATATATAAGTATATATATATAGATATATGTATATGTATATATATATATATATATATATATATATGTATGTATATAAGTTACTATTAGTGTGTGTGTGTGTGTGTCGGTGAATGGGTGTGTGTGTGTTGCTGTAAGTGAAAAAAAGAGAGAGAGAGAGAGAGAGAGAGAGATAGAGATCGCGAAGAGAGAGAGAGCGGGAGACAGAGGGAGCGGGCGGGAGAGATCGGCGGAGAGAGAGAGAGAAAGAGCGGGCGGGAGAGATCGGCGGAGGGAGAGAGCGGGCGAAGGAGTGTTCGCGGACGCGCGAGTTAAGACGTCTGCCGGAGGCGGCAGACGTCTGACTCTACGTCGTCTGAAGGCGGAGGCGGACGTCTGATCGTCGCGGTGCACCGCGCCTTCGTGCAGTGGACATGAGACGTCTCCTGCAGACCGGGTGCGAGGACGGAGAGCGGGAAATGGCGTGCTCGGAGAGGGCGGCGGGGAGTCTACAGTCGGTCGCGGAGGGTTGCAGAGGTTCGCGGGGGTCGGCGCGAGGCCGTAGCCGGCCGCTGCAGTGCGCGCAGCGGCCTGTCGCGGGTGGAATTGCAGAGGCGACAGAGCAGAGGCGGAGACGGGGAACGGGCCTGCAGGCGCGCGCGGAGGGTTGCGCGCCTGCGGGGAAGGTCGCGGAGGAGGCGGGGGTGCTGCTGCTGCTGCTGTCGCCGCTGGGCTGCTGCTGCTGCTGCTGCTTCAAGCTTCGGACCTTGAAGCGGCAGCAATGGCGTGGAGATGAAAACGAAGAGAAAAGAAAACACCACGCCCACCGGCTCATTGAAGAGCTGGGCGGTGGTGTTCCCACTGTGGTGGTGAGCACCACAGTGGGTTCTCCTGCTCGTCGGGTGCCTCCTCGACGGAGGGCCGACGTATGGGAGGGGAGAACGGGCGAGGAAGGTGGCTGCGGGTTTTTTTCAGTAGCTGCAACCTCCCCCTCGCGAGGATGAAGCTGCAGCTACTTATAGAGGAGGGGAGAGGGGCGTGTTGGCTGCAGCAGGGAGAGGGCGTGCTAGTTGCAGCTGTAGGGAGCGGCGTTGGCAGGGAGACGTGACGGGAAGAGGTGCTGCGTGGCTGCTGCATGCAGCTGCGGGAAGAGTGCAGCCGCGGGAAGGACGCAGCCGCGGGAAGAAGAGAAAAGCCGTGGGAAGAAGAAAGAAAGATGAAAATAAAATATGGAGAGGGGACTTTTTGCAAAGAGACACTTGAAGAAAAAATGTAAAAATGCAAGCCATTTATTCCATTCTCTTCTCCTCTCAATTAAATGCATGCATGCAAGCGTTTTTACAAATGCAACTACAGGATTATAATATACATAGTTAATGCTAGAAAATAGCATAAGAAGGCGTTCTTATAGGCGTGTTTTGAGGTGCAAACACTCACCGAATCTCTACTCCTTACCACCCCCAAACTAATGGTCTAGCTGAGCTATCAAATCGGGAGATTAAGAAAATCCTACAAGTTACTGTCCGACCTGGCAAAAAGGATTGGTCGTCCCGACTTCCGAAAGCTTTGTAGGCTTATAGGACCGCCCACAAGACCCAACTAGGCATGTCTCCTTTCAGACTGGTGTACGGGAAGGCATGTCACCTTCCCATCAAATTGGAGCACAAAGCCTATTGGGCAGTACGGAGCTGCAACTTAGATCTTTCTAAGACTAGAACCCACAGAAAGCTTCAAATAAGGGAGATCGATGAATTACGCCTTGATGCGTATGAGAACTCACGAATCTACAAAGAGCCGGTTAAAGCCTTCCATGACAAGCACATATCTAGAAAGATCTTCCACCCTGGTCAGAAGGTCCTACTCTTCGATGCCCGACTCAAACTCTTCCCTGGAAAATTGCAATCCAAGTGGGTCGAACCGTATCTTGTCAGACAGGCTTTTGGAAATGGAGCCATTGAAATTAGTCCTCCCAGCCACGATTCCGAACCTTTCATCGTGAATGGTCAGAGACTCAAACCGTTCATTGATGTAACCTCTACAGATTTGGCTAAGTCATCATCCTCCATTCTCCCTAAGCTTATTGAGCCTAACTGATGGCATAAAACTCAGTGCTCAACGGGAGGCAGCCCGTCATTCTTTCTGGAAAACCTGAAACATTTTCTGACACCTCTTTGCACTTTAGGTTCATCCTTTAGGACAGCCAACTCCACCTCAGATGCTCGCATATGAGATTAGAAATCATCTGCAACAGTCACCCTGACTCATCCACTCACCAAAATACCTGTCCTAATGCATGAACCAAGCTAAATAAAAACCCTCCTAATTTACAATGAGAACATTGCAAATCTTAGGCATAGGGGGTATGAAAGTGCAAAATGAATAAAAACTCATAAGAAAAGTTTCAACATAAAAATAGTAATAATAATAATTTTGAAAGAGGAAGGATTCTTGTGGATTTTACAAAAGGAGGAGGAGAAAAAGAGCTAAATGATAAAAAGGAGCACAAAATGAAAGAAAAGAGATAGTCATTAGTAAGAAATTAAGGAATTAACCTAAGTTCTAGACCACATTAAGGAAACGAAAAAAGGAAAGTGCACAACAAGATTAGTAAGAATGCAAACCATAGGCATTCTTGGATAGACTCTTAGTACCCATTAAGATCTAGATATTCCTCAAGAGGTTGAGGAAATTGAAATCTAAAGTATTAGGTCCAATGCTTAGGGATTTCTCAGCCTCGTTAACTGACTTTTGGTTTACGGGACTCAGTAACCTAAGCACCCAAATTCACACACACAGTCTGGTTCAGTAAGCATAAGTATCAAAATCACACAGAAGCGTTTCAAATGTTCTGAAATGTCACCTAGATTAGGAGCAGTTGATCAACACAAGTTGATTTGGATGAGTTCCCGATGCAGAAAGGTGGGAAATTCCCCTCGAAGATGTGTAACAACATATCATCTCCTCGATGCTTGTCTCTTAGGATATTTACATATCCTACTGGGGGCATGTAAGCACTCTGCCGGTTCAAATTCCATGGATAGCATTATCACGAAGTATCAATTGCCAGGGTCTGAATTCGGCCACAGAACACCATGAACGGGATTATCTCGAAATCTCGAAAGCCAGGGTTCTGGGAGTTACCATGGGTGGTGCTATCTTGAAGCATCGACTACTGGGGACCCTTGAGGATTGATGATGGGGACAAGGAATTCGATACAGATCGTGTTGTGAAGCCAATCCTAACCTAGAATTAAAAAGAAAAGAGAGAGAAAACTCTCCAAACAAATAAATCTTCTATCTCTCTCTCTTACAAAACGCACTGCGAACTGAACCAAGGCTAAAATTATCTCAAGCATGGGTACTTTAACCATGAAGTCCAATAAACCTTAGGTTAGTTCCTGTAGGCCTTAAAAACCTTTGCTAAAGACTGAGGCTAAAGCTAGACAAATCTGGATCTTGGTTGGTACTAGAGTATCTTTTAGGCCTATGATTAACATTTTGACCTAATCAAGGATAAAAGAGGAAAAGCACTTATTTAAACTTGATAAGAAATTCATGGTCTAGAACAAGGGTTAAAACCTTAAAATTTTGCTAAGGGATTAGCAAAAGCTAGGCATGGGGGTATGATGAGAGCCTCATCATGAACCCTAACTAGCACATTTTGATCCAAATAAGTGTACGAAAGCTTCTACAAAACCTAAGAAAAAGCCTAAATCAGAGAATTCTAAATTTAAGAATAAAATAATTCATAGGGGATAAAACTACAATTTCACCAATGCAGTACACAAATGGGGTGTCTAAGGATCTAAACATAGGATAAATGGGCTTAATAAGAAAGAAAGTGGGATGACCTGATCCGAAAAGGGTTATAGCAACTTCTAAGAATTAAATGACATTCTGTAACCCTGAAAAAAACCTACTTTAATTAACGAGGTTCTAGATAGGATAAAAATAAAATAAACCCCCTAAAATTCATGAAAAAATATTCCCTAGGGTTTAGAACCCTCAATTTGGTCTTTGGAACCTATCTTGACCTAAATTGAGAAAAAATACCCAATTTTTGACTTAATTTGGGTTTTTGTGCAAATAGACTAGTCAAACACAGTCAAACCAAAAATCAAACTTCACCATTGGATTCCTTAGGTCCAAATTAGGTTAATACCAAAATTTGGACCTAAGGGAAGGACATCTTGACCTACTTTACAAATTGGTCCTCTTGAATTACTTTTTGACCCTTATCTTTTTGAACCCTTGCATTTTGCCCCCTAGCCTCTCTTTCATTCTTTGCATAACGGTCCCTCATCCACCCCACGTAGCCGCCCATACCTCCGGCGACCTTGCACGGAGGATGTCGCCGCGCAGGGTATGGGGGCCGCTCTCAGAAATGAAAAGGGGGTTCCCTGCGTCATCCTCTTTCGCAGGGACCCCCTCCCATGACCTGCTATTGCCCACTCCTCTCGTGTGAACGCGCAAGAGGAATGGGTCTCCATCTCCAGCCAACTCCGACAAGCTCTCCACGATCTCTCCTCAAGATTCTCCTCTCTCCAGCTGCTATAAAAGGGACGATAGGGCTCTCCGGTCGTCTTAAGCTTGTTTTGGCTAGAGAATTCCCCCAAACTCGTCCCTTCTCACTCCAGCCAAACAGGCCGATGCTTCCGGCAACCCTTTCCCCACCCCCTCGTCGCTCTACTACCACACCTACAGCAGAGTTCACTCTGCCTCATCCTCCCGCTCCAGGCCGCACCAGCTGGCACCTTCCAAATCCCCTCCTCGTCGTCGTTACCCCCTCTGGGCATCTTAGTCTCTAGCGTCGGCAAGCATGCACTGAGCGCCTCCTCCCCCCCTTTCGTCAATTAAGTAGGTGAAACTCTTCCCCTTACTCTCTCTTTTATTTCACCCTTCTTTATTTGCTATTTCCACCCACCGACCACCACTGTCCATCACCACCTTCTCCATCTCCGGCCGCCCTCCGGCGAGGCATTTCCGTCTCTCCACGCCTCCATCCGCCTCGCCAGCCACCCCTTAAGCACCGCAACACCTCACTAACCCTAAATCCGCACTCCATTCACCACACCACACCTCCAGAACACCCCCCGAACACACCCACTCTCACGCACGCAGTGTGCCCTAGGCGCATGACCACAGGCACTCTCGCGTCTCACCGACCACCACTGCGCACTCGCCACAACTGGGTGAACCTCCCTGAGCCTTTTGACATGGCCACGAGGCCGTTTTAGTGTTTTCAGGACCCAGGTGCTCACCGCCATTATTGAGTGAGTGAAGCTTGCTTGGGAGCTTCACCCAGGTCTCCTCATCCCAAGCAGCAGGTCCCAGGTCAATCGGAATCTGCTTGTGCACACACTCAGGTTCGAAATTGGGGTCACAGGCCTCTGCCGCTGCCCCAATTGGACGAACCCTCTTCCCGCAGATGCTCGAAAACGAAGGTCCCACCTCAGAAGTGTGTGGGCGTGAGCCCACACATAAATTGAAAAAGTCACATAGGCTATTCACTTCGAAACACTGGGGTGAGGTCCCTCCTCACCTATCCACTGGGTCTCATCCGTGGCACTGCCTACGCAGACCTGACCCACGACCCGACTACCCCCACTCCTAAGCACTCCTCGCGCACCACACCCATGTCGGTGCACCTGGACCCGGGCACGTGACCCGACCCAATTACCCAGCTCTGGGAGAGCGCACCAAAGAGAGATTCAGAAAGAGAGAGATGCGGGAAAAGGTAGGGGTAGGTTTTGCATCACGTGTTTGCAGGGAACAGGTGAGGAAGAAGAAGAAGAGGAAGAGCGGGCGTCGAGGACTTAGCCGTGAGAAGCAAGAAGAAGGTGAAGGAGAAGCCGCAGTAGTAGAAGAAGAAAGAAGAAGGAGGCACTGTAGCATCAGGGCCGATAAGGCGTCCGACTCGGAAAAGCAGACATCTAGAACAGGGAAAGGCAGAAAGGGAAGAAGAAGGAAGGAGCTACTGAAGAAAGAAGAAGGAGAAGAAGATGCAGAAGAGAGAATAAAGAAGAAGAAGCAACAATAGAGAAAAGGAAGAGAAAAAGAAGAACCGCAGCAGAGGAGAAGAAAGAAAAAGGCACAGAAGCTGACTGAAGAAGAGAAGGCACAGAAGCTGACTGAAGAAGAGAAGGCACAGTGAAAGAAAAGAAGAGAGAAGAAGAAGAAGCCAAGAGAAAGAAGAGAAGAAAAAGAGAAACTTTTGCTCACTCTCTCTCTCTTCAATTTTTGTAAAACAGTATATAGTCAATTGTAAATTCATATGTTTCTAGAATGACGTGTGCTCCCTGAGTTCGACCTCGGGATATTTTAAAATCTCGAGTAATAAATAAATTAAAGTGATAATCGTCGTTCATAATACTACAACGAATACATCATTAAAACCTGAAGGATGATCCCAACACTCGAGAAGCTCAAAATTTCAGGGAAGAAGATCCCTTAATTTGTGGAGTTCGCATGAGCTTTACGGTCCAAATTAAGGTCCAAGATGTGGCTCAATTGATTGGGAAAGTCCTCAGGAACAATCCCTCCAATTTTGGAGAGATTTAGTCGAGAAATCAAGGAGAAATCCCAGATTGAAGGTTGCATGCTTTGGGTTCACCCTGTTAATGGTGGAAGGAACCATTTTGAAGAAAATGATGAGAAGTTAGGGTGATAAATGCAAATATTTCGAAACCTAATGGGCTAAATGTAAGAAATAGAGTTTTGAAGGGCTAAATTGTAAACTAGGTCAAGATCATTCTAATTGGGTCTAAATTTTGGTACAATACTAATTTGGACCCAAGGAATCTAATGATGAATTTGAATTTCAGTTTTGACCAAGTTTGACTAGGAAATTTGCATAAAAGCCCAAATTAGGGCAAACTTCCGTTTAAGACTCTGTTTAAGGTCAAAATAGGTTAAGATGGTCAAACAAAGGATACCAAACCTCTTATAATATTTTTATATGAATTTTAGGAGGTTTAGATGAATTTTATCCTGATTGAAACATCTTTAATTTAAGAGAGTCTGAAATTAGAATTTTATGTTATGATTCGGTTCTTGAATTACGTGAAACCCTGTTTCTATTTGTATGGACCCACTTATTAGACTTTAATGATCATTTTACCTTCAATTTTCCCCTAATAAACCCTGTGGTTATTCTGTGTTCATGATATACTATTAAAATTGCAGAATTAATGCTGATTCCCTATTTTCTTCTCAAATCAGAATATTGTGGAATTATGACTCTCAAATGATTATGTAGGAGTTTTATCCATCAAACCTCACTAAAAGTGGCTAGTTAGGGCCTATGATGGTGTTCCCATCAGGTGTCTAGGGTTTAGGAAGGTCTCTAAGGATATCCTAGGGCTAGGAAGAGTCCTATGTCCTTCATAATTTAATTCTACATTAAGATTCTACTTAGCAAGGTAGTATACCTCATCCCTATTTTATTTCCTTCATCTTTATTCCAAGGCTTCTGCTACTTCTCTACTACAACTCTGGCTTCTTCCCTGCTTCAAATCTAGCTTCAGGCCATCTCTTAAGCTTCTTATTACCTACAATCCAAATAATGCACTAATCGGTACATTATGACATTATTTTATTAATATCTAAGTAAAACTGGAAAGATGCAATGTGTGATATTTATGCATGAGTTATATTACAATTATGCTAAATTCTATCTTAATTTAGGTCATTTAAGTCCTATGATTGCTACACAATCACTATAATAACATATATCTACCATGTATACTAACACATATATATGTCACTAAAGGTCTTAAAAACACTTATATACAAAATAAGGCAAAAAGAATGTATATAGTATATAATATATATACTCTTTATATACAAAGCCTAAGCTTGGTCTATCTTATCAAAGCTTAAGTGTATTAAGCCTGAGCCTGAGCGAATCAAGATTATGTGGCCTGGAAAGTCTAAACAGCAAAGGTTGAATGTCCATAAACACTTATTCTATTTTTTGTTCAGTTTTAAGATCATAATTAAACACTTATAAGACTTTTGTTCCTTGTCCCTCCCTTCTCAGAATAATCTAGAGCTTCTCCCTCAAAAGTGGATGTAGATAAGGTCCCTTATTGTATTTTTTGAATTTTTATTTTTCACATTTTTTGTGTTTTTGTTTTTTTTTTCAAATTTTTTCAAAACTTTTTAGTTTTTTTGGATTTTTCAATACTACTATTTATAATCACTAAAGGTGTGCCTATAATTGTATTCCAGTAAATGATTTCACCATTTACATCCCCAATGCTTAAATGATGCAATGTCCTCATTAAATGATTAGGGTGGATGCAAATGCATACTCTACTTTTCACTAACTTAAGCTAGGGTGACGAAAGGAAGTCAAAATGAGGAGATAAAATCTTTGTGCGAACGATTTCAAGTCTGATAGAATCAAAGTGCAAAGTTAGGCTAAGTAGTGAAATGCAAGACAAAGTGTGACTATGCATGTAGACTAAAAATGCAAAAATAGACACCTAAGGAAGGAAGGAAAATAAAGATAAAACAGCTATATACAACAAGGGTGCTAAGTTTTACGCCTTTAGCTAGGCGCAAACCCAGAAAAGGTGTAATCATGTAGGAGCAAAATTGATGGATAATTGACAAGTCTATGAAGCTCAATGAAAGATTCAAATCATGGTGTATGTAAGGATGAGAATTGTCAATCTCAAAGGTAAAGATAGGCTCCATAATCAATCAAAATCAGAGATACTTGGTACAAGGTCCAAGTAAGGAACATGGATTAAATCAAAAGACTTGGCTCAAGGTCCAAGTTCAAATAGTGTCAAGAAAAATCTACAGCTTATACCTCTTCAAATCAATGGATAAAATCAAGATGTGGAAGGTGAATCAAGATTGGGAAGAAGAGGTGATTGCTGATCAAAGTATGGTGTAGAAGATTCATAATTGTGCAAGGCTTATGATATGACATGTGCTCAACCTTGGGGAGGATTGGGATGAACATAACTCTGGGCAGGTACACTCCTAAGAATAGGTTCAGTCTGAGATGGTAAAGAGTGTGACTGACGAGGTGCAGTCAAGTATGCTATCTGTGCTCTCATCTCAACTAATGCCACATCTTGTTTTTGCTACATTGCTATGCTTATTGTTGCATATCAGCAAGTGCTTTCATGATACTCCCTAACTGCTCAACTCGTGTAGGCCCAGATTGAGAGTACCGGGTGGGCCTTGGTTGGGGTTGCTAGTTGGAAAATGGTAAGTAACCTTGTTGTGGTGTTTGTGGTGGAGGTGCTGCTCGAGTCAGGTTTTGGAGTGGTGGTGTAGAAGGTTGTTGATAATCAGGTCTCTATGAATTTCCTGACCACGAGAAATTTGGATGATTATGCCATCCAGGTTGTAGGTTAGTGAATAAGGGTTATTATGAATGGCGTGGAGCTCTTCCAAAGATCTAGAAAGTGCAAGGAAATCAAGATATAGAGGAACCAAGGTTCCTCCGACCAGTGGTGAAGGATAGTGCAATAAATAATCAGAAGGTGCTGGTGGTGTCATAGAAAGATTATTCACAGTTTCCCTCCCTGAAGGAAACTGAGAAGTGTGATGTGCTAGTGACTAAGAAGAAGAAAATGTCTTAGAGAGGAATTTCCACACCTCATCTACTTTCTTCTCTATTCAACCCACTTTATCCAGCTAATTGGCCATAATCTCCATGCCACGTGTGCTGGATTGGACTTCATGTACCCCAGTGTGTGAATGAGAATGTGATGATCTTGTATTAAAAATGCTCATCGAAAAGCTATTAATCGAATTCTCAGCCATACCTTCAAAGAGCTCAAAGGCGGAATCCTCGTCCTGACACAAGAAATTGCCTCCACATGCGACATCTACGAAATTCCGTTTGTCATCATGGAGCCCATGATAGAAGATCTAGACCTATTGTCAACGTAGAACATCATGGTGGGGACATTTTCTAAGAAGCTCGTGGAATCTCTCCTAAGCCTCGTGCATCTATTCTCCTGAGTTCTGTGTAAAAGTGGTGCTGGCACACCTCAAGGCATTGGTGCATCCTATAGGGAAATACTTATTTAGGAACTCATGTTCCAAAGAACGCCAGTTTTCTATAGGTGTAGTCCATGATAAGGTGTGATACCCAAAGGCAGCCTTATCCTTTAATGAAAAGGAGAACATTTTCATTAATAGTGTATGCTAATCATGGCCCTACAGACCCAGAGTCTAAGGAAGATTTTTCAGCTCCTCTAAATGCTAAAAAGGGCCCTCAAAAGAAAGACCATGGAAGTGAGGGATAAGGGTAATTATGTTTGACTTCAACTCAACAGCATGACCCCAGCGGGAAATCGAACCGCAAGCATAATGGGTGCAACTACGAGATTATAGTAATCCCATAGTTTAGGTCTACAAGCCTGGAGTTGGGGATTCGCTAATAAATGAATAGCTTCACTAAATTGTTGCACCCGTTGTGTAAGGGTGTTCATTTGAAGTTGTGTATTATACAGGTGTTGAAAATTCGGTAGCTCACCTCTCTTCGGTTAAGGTTAATTAGGGAAGTTAGTGTACGGAGGAGGTGGGTAATGTGCGAAGTGAGGAGAATGATCTTCAAAATCCTTGTACTGTGCAGAATTGTGGTCATCCTCAAGATTGTTATGATCCGGTTCCCGAATCCCTATAGGAAACGAGACCAGACCGACTCGACTGATCCCAAGACCCAGTCGTCCAACGAGAAAGTAACCAAAAAGCAGGAAAGTAAACCACATTCACTATGCTAAGCAACTAACAGTAAAAAGGTACAGCAGTAAAGAGGTAAAAACTACTACAGTACATATCACCACCACAACACTAGAAAATAACAAGGTACAGGAATATAAAGTACAAAACGTAAAAGTACATAACATAAAGGTACAAGAGCCTACTCACTACTACAAAAGGGAGTACAACAAAAGAAACTACAGCTATTGGGCTCTACTAGGCCCAACACCCTCTGCAGCCATGGGCTCTGGCTGTTCAACACCTAGATATGAAAAGGGTTATGAGTTCACAAAGTCAACGAACGCTGAGTAGAGTGGCAACCAACTAACTAAAGAAGTAAAAGTGGACAGGTAGCTGTTGTTTTTCAATTACTTTCTTTAACTAATTATTTCTTTTCACCACTTGGTTTATTTATCAGGTCTCTTTCTTGATCTCGAATGTTTCTCGTGGGAATGATCTTGAGTGCAGTCTTTTCCAAAGAGTAGGAGGCACACGTGGTGCTCTCCTGGCCGAGAGAGTCCGCCATGGTGATCCTACACCCAGTCAACCTCCCCAAGGTCACGGACAGACGTAACGGTGACTACGGCACGCACGATAAGCACACGAGTAGCTACCCCGCACTGGCACGCGGTCAGCCGTTTCCATTAGCGGGTGCGCCCAAAGTACAGTACGGAACCAGTATAGGGCCTAGCCCTCTCAGTAACAAGGGTCTATCCCCTAAGAACCAAACAGGAGTCTCGCCCCTCCATAGTCCGTGCACCCTCGCCTGACTACCCTGATTTGCCAAGTGGGCCTAACAAATCAGTGTAGGGCAGCTAGCTGAACCCCAGGCCCCGTGGGGTGGCTAGCTCTCTCCCTACACTAGTAGTTCACCCCGGTACTGTGTACGCGAGGGCTAAGAAGTCGGTACAGAGTGGCCAATCCTAACCCCGAGTCCCAACCCAAGGCTGGCTTGCTCCGCTCTGCACTAAACAGGGGGACAGTCACTGTCCTTGGTACTCCGTACTCAAGGGCCAGCTCACTTCCCCACTCACATTTCCATATCCATTCCATTTATTTCCAGGAGCTCTACTCCTAATTCCCTGTAGGCTTCATGCTCATATTCCTCATGCCAAGCCATACCAGGTTTCATCATTTCTATTTCCATTCTCAGGTTATACATATGCAGCTCGTATTGCTATCGTTCACATTTCCATTCTCAATTTATGTACATGTAGCTTGTATTATGGCATTTAACGTATACAATAGGAAATTTACATGCAACAGTTAGATAGCACAAGTACTTTATATTTCACAGGCGACTATTATTTATTCACAAGAAATTATTATCATTCTATCTACTCATTCAAGACTGCAATTCAATCATCCATTATAGACATTTCAAGTGTTTCTCGTCCTAGGATTCATGCCATATCCTAGGTTCTAATCATTCATTCCACACATGCATTTAGATTATAATTAAATTAGGGGGAAGCCACTCTACCAGTAAACCCAGGAGTTTGGGGGCTTGAACGGTAGGCTCACATGCCTCAGCAAGCCCCAAACCTGCAATCGAACGAAGTCCTATAACAAGGAACAATCACAAGGGAACTATCAGAACAGTATGGAAAGCCTTCCAACAAGTAGAGGAACGCACAAGGAACACATTGGTATTTTATTTGCGTAAAATGAGACTCAAACGGACCCTAAATGGGTCAAAAATAGGGTTTCTATCTCAAATCAGACGTCTGGAACAACTTCCAGACATCTTAAAAGTAGCAAGTAGCATACCTAAGTCTCTGCGCCAATCCTCAGACATTCAAGAACTCTTTTGGACCGTCTGGACCTAGCTCCACATGTCCAACTACTTCTCCGAACGTCTGGAAGCGCTTCCCATCGTCTGGTACGTCGCCCAAACGTCTGAAATGCATGGAAGGGCATGTCCCACGCCTTCCCAAAGCAAATCCTGCATGAAACCACGCAATCTTCTCAAAAGGGCATGCAATAGGGGATCGGCGGAGTGGCCTACATGGCCGTATCCGCAAAGAGGACGTACCTTCGCGAAGCCCTCACCTCAGACGTTTGGAACCACCTCCAAATATCTGCACCGTCATCTGGAGGTCACTCCAGATGTCTGATTCTGGGAAAAACCCAGAACCAGAACCTACTTCCGCTACTCCCATGCCACGCCCCCTCGCCTGCAGCTCCAACTGCAGCAGTGTCCGAGAGGACCTCCCCGACGCACTCCTCTACCTCACGCACTTGCCACTCCGGCCATGCGCTCACCGGTGAGCTCCCACGTGAGCTCGAGAGCTCACCTCCTCCTCTCCTTCTCACGCTGCTCCTCCTCTATGCCTCTCTCGCGCTCTTGCTCGCTGTGGGAAAGAAGAGAGGAAGGTGGCTGGTGGCTGAGAAGTGAGGAGAATGAGAGAGGAGGAGGGGTTTTATAAGGTTGGCTTTAGGGTTTGCTTGGAGGTGGGGGAAGAGAGAGAAGGAGGAAAAATGAGAGGGTACTGTTTGCACGCAGCACGAGCGTAGACACGAGCTCGTACGCAAAGATTTTCGATTTCCAGACGTCTGGGAAGGTGTCCAGACATCTGACCCATAGTACAGACGTCTTAAAAGGCTCAAACAGCATGGGTCTTAACATCATAACAAACTTAAAGGAAGTTTCGTCTCCGAAACTTGAGTTAGCTAGGGTGTGGAAAAAGAACAACATATGCATAACAAACTTAAAGGGGACTGAAGCCGGTCTGAAATGACGTACCCTCAAAAAGCTCCGGATACCGCTCTCGCATCGCCGCCTCAGGCTCCCAGGTAGGCTCATCGTACCTCTAGCTCCTCCACAAGACCTTCACCAGGGGTACCTGCTTCCGTCTCAAACTCCAGACGACTCTGTCTAATATCTGTACTGGTCGCTCGGGCTAGGTCAGGTCGTCACCCACCTTGACACTCTCGTGGCTCAGAACGTGACTGGGATCGGCGACGTACTTCCTGAGGTTGGACACGTGGAACAAGTTGTGCACACCAGAAAGCTGAGGAGGAAGGACAAGCCTGTAAACAACGGGTCCTACCCGCTTCAGGACCTCAAAGGGCCCCACAAACCTCGGCGCGAGCTTCCCTTTCACCCCAAAACACTGCAGGCCCTTCATGGGCGAAACACGTAGAAAGATGTGATCCCCAACCTCAAACTGCACCTCTCTGCGCTTCCGACCGGCATAACTCTTCTGTCTGCTCCTGACAATGCGAAGTCATCTGTGAGTCTCCTCAACCACCTCCTAACTCTACCGGATCAGCCTGGGGCCAACCTACCACTTGGTCCCCACCTCAACCCAACTCAAGGGTGCAGTACACCTCCATCCGTACAGAGCCTCGTAGGGTGCCATGCCGATGCTCGAGTGATAGCTGTTATTATATGCAAACTCTACCAAGGGAAAGTGCTCCTCCCACGAGCCCCTCCAGTCTAGTACACAGGCACGTAAAAGGTCCTCAAGCATCTGTATCATGCGCTCTGACTGTCCGTCCGTCTGGGGGTGGTACGTCGTACTGAACCTCAACCGTGCCCCAAAGCCTGCTGAAACTCAGCCTAAAACTGGGACGTAAAATGGGTATCCCGGTCGGACACAATCTCATGTGGAACTCCGTGCAGACGTACCACATCACGGATATATCTCTCTGCTAACTGCGCTGGTCCCAAGGTGACTCATATCGGTAAGAAATGTGCCGTCTTCGTCAATCTGTCTACAATCACCTAGAATGCATCGTGTCCTCGCTCGGTAACGGGCAAGCCCACCACCAAGTCCATGGTGATGCTCTCCCACTTCCACTTTGGAACGGAAAGTGGCTGCAACAGCCCTGCAGGCCTCTGATGCTCGGCCTTCACCTGCTGGCACACTAAACACTGCTGCACGAACTCACCTACATCCCGCTTCATCCCCCTCCACCAAAAGTCACATCTCAGATCATGATACATCTTTGTGTTCTCGGGATGTATGGTGAACCTAGAATCGTGTGCTTCAGTCAGGAGCTCTCTTAACAACTCCTCGTCCCTGGGAATGCACAAACGTCCCCTCATGCGCAGTACCTCATCAGTAAAGAAGTCTCCAGGGTCCCCTGATAGTACTCCATCTCGCAACGACTGCAGGTACGAGTCTATCATCAGTCCTATGATGATGTGGTCTATCAACTCTAGTCTCGTCTGCCATGTCACAGTCACTGCCCCACAATGCCCCGATAACTCTAGAGGTCGCCAACTGCCCAATTTCTCCATGAGTCTCCAACTCTGTGCCTGTAAACTGGCCAAGTGGGTGGGCGCCTTTTGGCTCAAGGCGTCAGCCACCACGTTGGCCTTCCCCGGATGGTAGGAGATGCTCCAGTTATAGTCCTTCAAGAGCTCTAACCAACGTCTCTGTCTCATGTTAAGCTCCTTCTGATCAAACAAATACCTGAGGCTCTTATGATCCATGAATATCTCAAAAGTCTCACCATACAGGTAGTGCCTCCATGTCTTCAGCGTGAAGACAACAGCTACTAGCTCTAAGTCATGGGTAGGGTAGCTATGCTCATGGGGCTTCAGTTGCCGCGAAGCGTAAGCTACAACGTGACCCTGCTACATGAGCACACCCCCTAACCCCTGCAATGAAGCGTCCATGTACACAACGAAACCGCCACTGCTGTCTGGGATGGTAAGCACAAGAGCCGAAGTCAACCTCTCCTTCAACTTCTGAAAACATGCCTCACAAGCATCTGTCCAAGAAAAGGGCACGTCCTTCCGGGTCAACTGTGTCATAGGATGTGCAATCTGTAAGAAACCCCTAATAAACCACCGGTAGTAACCTGCCAATCCCAAGAAACTGCGGATCTCTATCACTGTACGTGGTCTCTCCCACCTGAGCACTGCCTCTACCTTGGTTGGGTCCACAGCCAAGCCATCCCCTGAAATCACATGACCTAAGAAGGTCACCTGCCTCATCCAGAACTCACACTTGTTGTATTTGGCACACAGCCTATGTCGTCTCAATGTGTCCAAAATCATCCGCAAGTGTTGTCCGTGCTGTGTCTAATCTCGCGAGTAAATAAGCACATCATCAATAAATATTACCACAAACTGATCCAGATACGGTCTGAACACTAGGTTCATCAAATCCATGAAAGCAGCAGGGGCATTGGTCAGCCCAAACGGCATGACAAAAAACTCGTAGTGTCCAAACCGGGTGCGGAAAGCTGTCTTGGAGACGTCGATCTCCTTGATCCTTAACTGGTGCTAGCTAGACCTCAAGTCTATCTTGGAGAAAACCATGGCACCTCGCAACTGGTCAAACAAATCATCAATCCTCGGTAGCGAATACCTGTTCTTGATGGTGACCCTATTCAGCCATTTGTAGTCCACACAAAGGCATAGGGTACCATCCTTCTTCTTCACAAATAATACCGGGGCTCCCTACGAAAATGCACTGGGCCTCACAAAGCCCTTCTCCAAAAGGTCCTACAACTGGGACTTGAGCTCTCACAGCTCAAGTGGTGCCATCCTGTAAGGTGCTGCAGAAATGGGACTGGTCCCCGGTAACAGTGAGATCTCAAACTCAATCTCACGCTCAGGTGGTAGTCTTGGTAGCTCCTCTGGAAACACGTCGGGGTACTCTCTGACCACCAGGATGCTCTGAAAGTCTGCCACGGGGCTGGGTTCTGCCACTACACAAGCCAGATAGCCCTCACACCCCTGGCCCAAAAGTCTCGCCACCCGAAGTGCAAAAATGCACCTAAAGCCTCCGTCCACCTGCTGTCTGTGAAACTCAAAAGAGGGCATCTCTGGTATGGAGAAGATGATCTTCCTCTCAAAACAGTCCACCAAAGCGTGGTAAGCGGACAACCAATCCATCCCCAGAATCATGCCAAAGTCCTCCATCGGTATCACAATCAAGTCAGTAGGGAGGCTGTGTCCCCCAACACTGACCTCACAGTCTGTGTAAATCTCCTCAGCTACAAACAGTTGACCACCCGAACCTCTGATCACAAAAGGATCCTCTAACAACACGCAGTCCTATCCCAAACTGACAACAAAACTAGCAGCAACAAACGAGTGCGTGGCACCGGAATCAAAAAGTATGTAAACAAGTCTGCCAGAAACTGTAACCATACCTGCCACCACTGAACCTGAAGCTCTGGCGTCTCTGTGTGTCAGGGCATTGATACGCCCCTCAGCCTTCGGTGCGGAAGAAGCAGCCACACTCTGCGTCGAACGGGTACCTCTGATTGGTACCCTCCCCACGACTGCTGACCTCCCCCACGTGCTTGGGAACGACAACCTCCTGCTCGTCCTCCATTGCTCAGTGTGAGGAGCATCTGCTGACCTCCAGCCCTAGATGGGCAATCCCTCCTGAGGTGGCCCGGCTGGCCACACTGGTAGTAGACAGGAACTCGACTCCCGCCCTTGGTAGGTCCCTGCTGACGACTAGGCGGGGGTCCAGTGCTGGCAGCTGGCCCCTGTCAGGGGCCCCTTAAGGCCACTGATGGCCCCGCAAAGCGTGATGGCTCTCCTGCGGCCATCGCGTGCCCCCTCTCTCGCCGGCCCTATGAGTAGTCTCACTGGTAGGGCCTCTTCCGTCCGCTGTCAGTGTCATGTGCAGCCAGGTTGGTCTCCTCATAGGTCATAGCTGCCTCCACCACTCTCGAGAACGTGGGCAGCTTTAGGGGTTTGACATACCCCCGAATAGCAGGCAAGAGACCCTCGGTGAACCTCCACCACTCTCACAGTGAAATGGGACAGCTCCAGAAAACACGTACTATCCGCGCTCATAGTCATCGTCCCCTGGCGAAGAGTGTGGAACTCCCGCCTCCTCTGATCCTACCACGTCTACGGGAAGCACTGCTCACAGAAGAGGGTGATAAACTGATCCCACGTTGGCTCTACCCCCTCCTGACCTCTGATCGCCCTCCACCACCTGTGTGCCGCGCTCTCTAGCTGGTATGTAGGAAAGGCCATGCGGCACTCTGCAGGGGGGTGAAAGGTGTCGAACACCTTCTCGATCTTCTCTAACCAGTCCTCTGCCTCAGTCGGATCTTCATCCCCCTTGAAGAAAGGGGTCTTCAACTTCCGGAACTGTCCGAAAAGCTCGTAATGTCGCAGAAGTGGGGAAACGGGCACGCCTCCAGGCAGGAAGGGCTCGTGCTTGAAAGTGTCAGAGTGCGATGGGGGCGATGGAGGACCACCCCCTCCCTCACGTCTAGCGCTGCATCTGTCTCGTGGTCCCACAAAGGACTCCCCCTCCACGTCCCCAGGGAGAGGCACCTGTGGAGGTAGGTGGAGCTCCTCTCGTACTATCTCGCGTATCAGCTGGGCGAGGTCCTGGGCCTGAAGGCCCGAAAGAAGTGGTTGGTCCACTGAAATGTCAGGCTCAGCATGTCCACCCCTCCGACCTCATCCACGGCCGCATCCGCAGCCCGCCTCAATGACTCCACGTCGAGGCATCTCCTGCAAGGAGACGCGAACAACAGAACAAGAAGATGTCAATTTCAACAGACATTCAGCAAAAGAACCTCAGAACAGATGTCAAAAGGTACGTTGTGGTGGTTACTCTAGTTACAAGCACATGAATTAGTTATTCTCAAGCTAGTTGGTTCACTTTTCAGGATGACCTTGCTCTGATACCATCTGTTATGACTCGGTTCCCGAATCCCTACAAGACACAAGACCAGACCAACTCGATTGATCCCAAGACCTAGTCGTCCAACTAGAAAGTAACCAAAAAGTAGGAAAGTAAACCACATTCACTATGCTAAGCAACTAACAGTAAAAAGGTACAGCAGTAAAGAGGTAAAAACTGTTACAGTACATATCACCACCACAACATTAGAAAATAACAAGGTACAGGAATATAAAGTACATAACGTAAAAGTACAGAAACATAAAGGTACAAGATCTACTCACTACTACAAAAGGGAGTACAACAAAAGAAACTACAGCTATTGGACTCTACTAGGGCCAGCACCCTCTGCAGCCATGGGCTCTAGCTGCTCAACACCTCGACCTGAAAAGGATTATGAGTACACAAAGTCAACAAACGCTGAGTAGAGTGGCAACCAACTAACTAAAGCAGTAAAAGTGAACAGGTAACTGTTGTTTTCCAATTACTTTCTTTAACTAATTATTCCTTTTCACCACTTGGTTTATTTATTAGGTCTCTTTCTTGATCTCGAATGTTCCTTGTGGGAATGATCTTGAGTGCAGTCTTTTCCAAAGAGTAGGAGGCACACGTGGTGCTCTCCTGGCCGAAAGAGTCCGCCATGGTGATCCTACACCCAGTCAACCTCCCCAAGGTCACGAACAGACGTAACGGTGACTACGGCATGCATGATAAGCACACGAGTAGCTACCCCGCACTGGCACGCAGTCAGTCGTTTCCATTAGCGGGTGCGTCCAAAGTACAGTACGGAACCAGTATAGGGCCTAGCCCTCTCAGTAACAGGGGTCTAGCCCCTAAGAACCAAACAGGGGTCTCGCCCCTCCATAGTCAGCGCACCCTCACCTGACTACCCTGATTTGCCAAGTGGGCCTAACAAATCAGTGTAGGGCAGCTAGCTGAACCCCGGGCCCCGTGGG
Source organism: Thalassia testudinum (assembly GCA_037157565.1). Taxonomy (NCBI): domain Eukaryota; kingdom Viridiplantae; phylum Streptophyta; class Magnoliopsida; order Alismatales; family Hydrocharitaceae; genus Thalassia; species Thalassia testudinum. The sequence continues at coordinate 7,409,814 of JAZHRO010000080.1, forward strand.
GTGGCTAGCTCTCTCCCTACACTAGTAGTTCACCTCGGTACTGTGTATGCGAGGGCTAAGAAGTCGGTACAGAGTGGCCAATCCTAACCCTGAGTCCCAACCCAAGGCTGGCTTGCTCCGCTTTGCTCTAAATAGGGGGACAGTCGCTGTCCTTGGTACTCCGTACTCAAGGGCCAGCTCACTTCCCCACTCACATTTCCATATCCATTCCATTTATTTCCAGGAGCTCTACTCCTAATTCCCTGTAGGCTTCATGCTCATATTCCTCATGCCAAGCCATACCAGGTTTCATCATTTCTATTTCCATTCTCAGGTTATACATATGCAGCTCGTATTGCTATCGTTCACATTTCCATTCTCAATTTATGTACATGGAGCTTATATTATGGCATTTAACGTATACAATAGGAAATTTACATGCAACAGTTAGCTAGCACAAGTACTTCATATTTCACAGGCAACTATTATTTATTTACAGGCAATTATTATCATTCTATCTACTCATTCAAGACTGCAATTCAATCATCCATTATAGACATTTCAAGTGTTTCTCGTCCTAGGATTCATGCCATATCCTAGGTTCTAATCATTCATTCCACACATGCATTTAGATTATAATTAAATAAGGGGGAAGCCACTCTACCAGTAAACCCAGGAGTATTGGGCGCTTGAACGGCAGGCTCACATGCCTCAGCAAACCCCAAACCCGCAATGGAACGAAGTCCTATCACAAGGAACAATCACAAGGGAACTATCAGAACAGTATGGAAAGCCTTCCAACAAGTAGAGGAACGCACAAGGAACACATCGGTATTTTATTTGCGTAAAATGAGACTCAAACGGACCCTAAATGGGTCAAAAATAGGGTTTCTATCTCAAATCAGACGTCTGGAACAACTTCCATACATCTTAAAAGTAGCAAGTAGCATACCTAAGTCTCTACACCAATCCTCAGACGTCCAAGAACTCTTTTGGACCATCTGGACCCAACTCCAGATGTCCAACCACTTCTCTGGATGTCTGGAAGCGCTTCCCATCGTCTGGTACGTCGCCCAAACGTCTGAAATGCATGGAAGGGCATGTCCCACACCTTCCCGAAGCAAATCCTGCACGAAACCACGCAATCTTCTCAAAATGGCATGCAACAGGGGATCGGCCTGCATGACCGTATCTACAAAGAGGATGTACCTTTGTGAAGCCCTCACCTCAGACGTCTGGAACCACCTCCAGACGTCCACACCGTCGTCTAGAGGTCACTCCAGACGTCTGATTCTGGGAAAAACCCAAAACCAGAACCTGCTTCCACTGCTCCTGCGCCGTGCGTGGCCTCGCCGCGCCCCCTCACCTGCAGCTCCAGCTGCAGCAGTGTCGGGGAGGACATCCCTAACTCACTCCGCCTCGCGCACGCACCTCTCCAACCGTGCACTCACCGATGAGCTCCTATGCAAGCTCGCGAGCTCACCTCCTCCTCTCCTTCTCACGTTGCTCCTCCTCTATGCCACTCTCGCTCTCTCGCTCGCTGTGGGAAAGAAGAGAGGAAGGTCGCTGGTGGCTGAGAAGTGAGGAGAACGAGAGAGGAGGAGGGGTTTTATAAGGTTGGGTTTAGGGTTTGCTTGGAGGTGGGGGAAGAGAGAGAAGGAGGAAAAATGAGAGGGTACTGTCTGCGCACAGCACGCGCACAGACGAGAGCTCGTACCCAAAGATTTTCGATTTCTAGACGTCTGACCCATACTCCAGACATCTTAAAGGCTCAAACAGCACGGGTCTTAACAAAGATGAATAAAATGGTGGATAGGTGTTTGAGGCTTGGGCGGTAAAGGATTGGAAGTTGAAGGCATAATGGAAGTGGTGGCTTGGGCATCAGCACCCAAAGGAGGTACCAATGGCTGGTGCTAGGATCACCTACCGTCCATGAGTTCGATTTTTCAAAGCACATGCTAAAACAGTCACAAACTCACAAGAAGGCAATCTCAATCAAACCAAAAACCAGAAATCCCAATTAATCACAATCTCACAAGACCAATAAATCAATATAAGAGAGATAAATCATGGATTTTTCCTAAGGTCTACTATGTAAAATATATGTGCACAAACAAATGCATCAGTACGATTGTATGCTTCCTAAAAGAAACCTAGTAATGTGCAGACCTCTATAATCCACTCAAAATCGGGATAAGACCGACATACAAATCCAAATCCCTGTTAGTGCACAGAAAGATGAGATAGAATCTGTGTATTGTGTACCTTATGTGATCATGTAGTGTGTACACGATAATCAAGCAACAGAATGTAGTAATGAAAACACACACAAGATATCAATCAAATTATTAAGTCTCCTTTTTTATTTAGATTTGAATTCTTAAGAGTGTTTTGCAGGCAGATGGTCTCACTTTTTAGTCTTTTGTAAACAAGTGATGGTCTTGTTATTTAAGTCAAATGCAAGGATGGCAGGAGCTAAAGAAAGATAGAAAGTGTGTACCTAGCTCCAGCACTCTACAGTATGTGCAAGTTTGACAAGTAAGAAAATCTAGCAAGAAATATGCAAACCTAAGTATGGAATGCCTATGGATATGCTACTATTAGACAAGTCAGAATGAGATTTTTTTTGTATTTTTTATTTTTTCTAATTTTTTTGGATTTTTGTAATGCAATAAATAAAATCAAATTAAAAAGAAGGCGAATCGGAAAACCAAATTGATGAGAGAGATAGAGAGTAGAAATAACAAGTCCGCAGTCCAAATTATTACACTGATGTGTAAGAACAAGCTCTCGCAACTTATGCCTAACAACAAATCCTATATATATATATATATATATATATCCTAAACATAACCCTAATAGCTATACTACTCCAGAAAATAATAAACAGCAGCTCCAGGTCGAGGACGACTCCGCCAGGAAGTCGAGTCGAAGCTGCAACGTCTCCTCCAGGAAGCAGACTCCACCTTGAAGGCAACACTCCTACTCCTACTATTCAAGTGCTGCAAAAACAACAAATGATTAGTAAGAAAATTATATACAAAATGAATCAAAGAATATAATGAATCAAAGAATGTATATACAAGAAAGAATTTAAATAAAAGAATGAATATACACAACAAAAACAAAAATATATACAAAAGAAAGAATAAATGACAAATTTTGGTGTATAAAGAGTTACCTCCCTGCCAACGATGCCAAAAAATGATCGAATTCGCCTGACACATAATAAATTGCACCATTATCGGGTTTAAATCCCTTGCAATAATGCCAAAAAATGATCGACCTTCTGGAGAGCTAGTTAATTAAGGTTAATTAATCATGTCGTAGTATAGTGTCGCAATCTAGATGGATGTCATTTATTTATATACAATTTCTACTAGCTTTATTCTAGGTCATTCATTGGGAGGTAGTTCTTAATATACATCAGTCTCTATTATTCAAAAATCATCTTTTATTCCAAAAATGTTTAGTTTATTTACAAATGAATGAATAATTGATGAAAGAATTAAAGAATAAACTAATCTAAGTCAATTATGTACAATAATAATGAGTTAATGTTAATGACAATGCCTCAAAGATATAAACAGGTATAAAGGCATCAAAAATTAATCTAAACTAATCTAGGTTAATCATGTACACTAATAACTGAGTAATACCTTAATATAGACACAAAAAGAATATATATACAATTATATTACTTACTATACTAATATATATCTACTATGTATATTAACACATATATATGTCACTAAAGAACCTTAAAAATGCTTATATACAAAATAAGGAAAAAACAATATATATATATATATTACATCACTCTATACACACACACACACACCTATATACTATACTAGTCATATGTATACCTCTAACACACACTTACTCTTATAACAGACACACACGTATACACATTATATCATCACGAACACTTAGTCAATTTTAGCCCTCAACAAAACCTAGTTAACCTTCACTCTAACCCAAAAAATTTGGAATTGGTAGGCCGAACGGTTTGCAGAATCTAAGCTGGGCCCTAGTTTTTATTAATTTATTTTTGTATAGATTTGGGCCCAATCAGTCCCACGAGCCATAGGCTCCCAACCCACTCGCCCGCAGGCCTCTTTCTATCTTCTCTCTCGGGTCAAAGGTCAAGAATGCTCTATAGGAACCAACCCCATACTGGACGGGAGTTTATGCACGTCATTCCTTTTATACTGCACTAGATGCTCGCTCGCCACCTATGTGGGACTATCTGTGTGCCTTAAATTACATCACAATCGAATGTTGCTTCATGATTTCAAGTCGATTTCAATGGTCAATTCAGATATTAAATAATTAATTAATTTACAATTAAATTATATGTACAAGAAGCCTATACATAGGTCTTCTTATTGGTATATTTTATTTACAATAATTAAATTTATAAATATATTTAAAAATTCGTTAAAGTTATGAATAAATACACTCTAATTTCAACCTTAATTCCTTAATTAAAGTATAAATTGATAAATTAATGGTACAATTGACTTATAAATTAGTTAGTTTACATTATTAAGTTATCATTATAGATTTTTAATTTATTTTTATTGATTTATTTCGATTTATATACATTTAAATACATGATTTACATATATATACAAATATATATACAAATAAATACAATATAAATATTGTTTATAGAATAAATAGGTTATAAATATATTGAAAATTCTTGAAACTATAATATACAATTATACAACATAATTTATTTCAATAATTTATTAATTTACTAATTTAAATTAAATTAACTTACTAATATACCTAATTAACTTATGAATATAATTATATACAATATATAAGTAAATAAATAAATAAATATAGAGGTATATTAATGTACATTATGATTACTTTAAGTTACATCTACAGTTATAAATATAATTCTAAGTAGATAGATAGCTATTTATAAATACATAAGGCTTATGTACATATAATATAAATAAATAAATACATAATTATACTATTGTAATACATAATGTATAACTTAATATAAATACCTCCTAAGTAAATAAAATAGATATATAAGTTATTTATATACTTTATATACACATAAGTTACTATATACACTTAATTTAGTATTATTTACAAGTATAAATACTATGTATAGAGGTATTTTTATAGAATTTTTGAAATTTTTCAGATTTTTATTTTCTTTTTATGATTTATAGAGGTAGGGGAAGACGAGGGAAACATAAGAAGAGGAGAAGAGAAACTCTTTTTGATATTTTTATATGTTTTTCTTTATTTCTAAACCAGGGAAGACCTAAACTTCTAATGGTATGTTCTCCTAACTAATGGACTTGAAACCTAAATCTAACTCCACTCACACCTAAAACTAAACCTAATCTCACTCAAGACACATTTGTTTTATTTATTTACATTTATTTTTTCTGTATTTACAACTTGGGTAAAATTAGGCTTTTTGAAGAATTAGAAATGAAACCCAATGCCTATGAAACTCATTCAAAATTCTGGAAAGAAAGGATAAAGCATGAGCAATTTCTAGATAACCATATGGATTAGATTCAACTTTAAAATCTTGGATTTATCATTGAAATCTCAAACTGTTCAATTTATACAGATAAAATACTATACAAATGCTGACAACACATTCTACATTCATGTACAAGTTTTTCAACTCAATCTAAATTAAAGTAAGAGTACATGAATGCTTCTTATATTCAACCTAATCAATACATGCTTTCAGAATACTGATATGATCCTCAAATCATCAGGAACTAATTGAAATTTGGAGCTACAACTTCTTTCAGTCCAGTTAAATAGTAGCTACTGACAAAACATATTAAATCTGATCTAAGCTTCAATCCATGTGTATCAAGGCTTGTTCATAGCTCTGAAATGATCATACATGTAGAATCTGTGCTAAAGCAATACCAAATCTTTTACAATTTGTTTTCATTGCTCAATTACAACTGATCATACTAATGTTCAGCCTAAAACATCTATTGTTGTTGTTACACTGACAAACACACCCCTTAAACTTCATTTGAAACCCAAAACATCATTCAAATCACTCCATTGGACTCTAAAAACATTGAAATCCATCTTCAATCCTTTATCTAGTCATTAAAACATTAGTTGAATGCATGATTTCCAAAAATTGCTTCAGACCTGGGTAATGATGGTGAACACTGTAGGTCTGATTCTAAGCATTAAAACACCATGCCAAATCATCGTAAATACTCCTTCAAAGGGCTGGAATCATGCAAAATCAGATCTAATATCTCAAAAGCTTTAGAAACCCTAATTTGATTCTTACTTTGCAATATGGATAGTGCGACAACAAGAATTCAAATTAGGCATTCTGAATCTTTGAAAACCATTTCCAGACCTTCTCTTGACTCTATTGCACAACATCAAAACCCAAATTAACAAATTAAAGTTAATGCAAAGGCATCAAGTCATCACCCCAAGTGGGCTATTGATATGCGATCGCCTCAGTGACTTGGTCACTTAGAATCCCTGGACCCCATTCGGTGGTGTTAAGGGATCCATTGCAATCATCTAGGAATGATTAGGTCATCGTCAAGGTTTCAAAACCATGCATCGAAAAATTTCAACCTCACTACCCAAAAAATAGTATCCAATGTTCATATTGGGCATAAGCTCATCTGAGAATAAAAATCTAACTAAAACCTCTTAGAATCATCGCATTACATCCAATTAAGCATCTAATAGCTCAATTTGATTGATTAATACCAATTGAAATCAAATTAGATCTCTAATCCTTCAATCAAAAGTGAAAATCAAATTTGCATCAATCAAGCAAGTTGTTGCAGTTAAAACCAAATGGGGGGTCTTTGTGTTCAAATGAAGCCAATGGAGAGACCCCCAGATGACTTAATGTTAGCCGACTATCGAGGAGTTTTTAAGTTGTTTCGTTATAGCAAAGCCTCCTAAATAGCACAATCAACAAATAAAATTTATGAACTCGAAATCAAGAAATGAAGTTCGAGGTCGAACACAAGGAGCAAATATGGAATTCATGCGCTAATCTTTAATTGCATATAAATGAGCACCATAATTGAAGCACAAAAGAGATATTCAATGAATAATATCTACTCAAATTGGTATTCAATTATAAGCATAAGTATTTCAATATATCACAATGATAAAAAGAAATCTAAGACAAAATAATGGTGATTTAGATCACCAATTATTAGCCTTAATTAAGCATGCATATCAGACATCTCATAATCAATTTAATCAAATGTTAACTTAATGCTTAAATCATTCAACAGTGCCAAAACTTAAGATCAGACGACAGATGTGGTAATCAGATGACTTAAAGTGCACAAGGCATAAGGCTTCTCAAAGCCTTTCTTCTCTTCAGCTTCTCTCTTTCTCTCCTCTTCTGCTGCTCTGCTTCTCTTCTCTTCTCGAGTCTTCTCCTTCTTCTTCCTTCCTTCTTTCTCCTCTAAGCCTCTGCTTCTTCATAGCTTGCCTTCTTCTCAGCACAAGGGATCCAAATCCCTTCAGCAACTAAGTGTCGCACAAGGGTAGACCTTCAAAGAGCAAAACCCCCCCAGCTCTCTCTCTTTCCTCCTCTTCTTTCTCTCACGCAATCGCTCATTATCGGGTATGCGGATCATGTACAATGACCAAGGCTACAGATCGTGTGTGGTAGCCGAGGAGTGCACGTTGGCAGGTTAAGCGGGTGTGCGGGTAATGGGGACCCAACCCCCATGAATTGGGCGATAGAGCCTATGCACAAATCCAACTTATGTGTGCGCAAGCATCTTTCCTTCACTGATGTGGGACTATCCCCACTACTCGTTCACACGTAGCTGCACCTATGGAGACTACGTCAAATTGGGATGCTACTAATACTGGGATCCTCAATTGAGGACCTGGCGGTCTTCCTGGAATTCACCCGCATCACCTAGAGCGAGTCTTGATGAAGAGCACGATCAGAGGACTGTGTATATTGTCGGAGATGGAGGCGGCGGTGGTGACGAACAGCGAACACCTGAAATGTAAGGTACATCCTTACGGCCACATTAAATAACCTGAAGAGCTTCGTGTAGTGAAGGTGGTTGTAGAGGGCTGACGGAGGTGGAATAGGTAGTGCAAAGGTGGTGTGTTTGGTGGAGCATGTAGATGGACAATCCCCTCAATTTCTTGAGGGGTTTTATTTGTGAAGGTGAGGCAAAGCTTGTGAGGGTGTTGGCATGGTGTTCGGTGGACTGTGGGGGTGCGAAGACCTCGTCGGAGGTATGGCAGAGATGAGGAAGATGACGTGTGGACAGTGGCAGTGTGGGTTGAATCGAGGGATAAAAGAGGGAAAAGAGATTAGAAGGAGAGAGAAACCTAACTACGCTAACCTAATTGGATGAAAGGGGAGGATTCCAACATCGGTGGTACGCTGGACTCGGAGAAAACAAAATCTTCAGGGCGGAGAAGCGGCGACGACAAGGAGAGGTAGGTGACGCTTGCTACATTGCAAGACGCGGAAGAGAGGAAGGAGAGCCCATCGGCTATAGTATGTGACGGTGAGAGAAGAAGGTAGTCAAAGAGGGTTGCCAGAGTTGGTGGAGATGGAGGTCAGGGAGAAGAGAAGATGGGGATTACGACCACCAAACCAAGCTAAGGATGTAAGGTTTGCATTAGGGGGTCATTTATAGGCCTCAGAGGGGCATTCCAACCTTGGAAACTTTAGCTACTTCGCACATAAGGGATGCCCAAATCTTCCATGCATTTGCATGGGAGATTGGGAAAGACTTGGTGTCCAAGGCCAGATCCATTTGGAAGAGAATTCCTCAAGGAATCTCTAGTTTAATTTTGGGACAGTTTAATTGAGAATCGAGCGAGAAATCCTCGCTCGAATCTCGATGGAGCTTGGTGTGTTCACACCAATGGCGGTAGGGACTTGTTTGCAAAGAATGATGATAAACCTAGGGGCCTAATTGCAAACAATTCAAAAGCTGAGGGCTATTTGAGAGAAGAGTTAGACCAGACTAAAATGCAAACTGGGTCAAGATGATCTCTGATTGGGCCCAAATTTTGGTACAAACCTAATTTGAACCCAAAGAATCTGATGATGAAGTTGGATTTTGGTTTTGACCAAGTTTGATGAGGTAATTTATGTAGATACCCAAATTAAGGCAACTTCCTGTCTGAGACTCTATTTTAGGTCAAAATGGGTTCCAATGTTCAAATCAAGGATACCAAACCTTATAGAATATTTTTATGTGAATTTTAGAAGGTTTAGGTGAATTTTATCCTGATTAGAACCTCTGTTAATTAAGCGGATCTGAAATTAGGGTTTCGGGTGCCATTAATTCTCAAAATGCGTGAAAAACCTATTTTTGTCTGCATGGACCCTCTTATTAGACATTTATGACCATTTGACCTTTAATTAACCCCTAGGAAAATAGGTCATTACTCTGCATTTAGAATATGATGCTAAAATTATAGATTTACCCCTGATTTAATGTATTTCTCTTAGAAAGAATATGCAATGAATTATGACTCTCTAGCAATCATATAGGAGCATTTGTTAATTGATTCTGACTAAATAAAGCTAGTTATGGCTAATGATGACGTTATCATCACTTAAGTGCATCAATAGGCCTAGAAGTTATAGAACTTCAAGTCTAATGATGGCTACGGCGGAGGAGGTGTTCAATGAATCAAGACTTCGAGGAAAAGAAATAGAAGTGATCGTGAGGTGGTAGGGGAGCTACATGATCCAATGAATGGGCATGAATTCGCTTCTCTGATCTGAATTGATCAGGGAGGTCCGATCAATGGGCTATGAACACTAACACTATTCTACTTATGATCTAAATCAATTAACAAGTAATTTCTAATCTAAACTACCTAAATTAAGTTAGAAAGTAAATCTACCTAGCATTAAATCTATCTATAAAAGTTGTAAATCTACTCTAAGGGATGAAGGTGACTCTCAAGAATCAACAGCCAATGCCTAAAGAGGACGAAAGGGAAGAGACCTCCTAGTAAATGAAGGAGACTCTTTGGGACCAACGGCCGGCGACTAAAGGGGAAGAACTAAGAAAAGGAGGCTACCACTGTCACTGATAGTTGAAGAAGGGGAAATCTAGCTGGAGGGTTAGACAATGATTGATTCAAAGGGGAAGGAGTCGATAAAAGGTCGCAGGAGGAGTGGGGAGCTCCTTATATAGGCTCTAGGGGCTGTAGAGACTTGATCAGCAGGTAAGTTCCATTGTGGATGAATGACTGAGGATTTGTTTAAGAGGGCGCGACGTGGATTAGGTGAAATATGAACCCTTAGATGTGATCTAGAAAGTGGTGGGAAGAGTTTCGCACCAACTATTGTATGTTGGTGGTAGATCCACCATTGGATTTATGGATCAAGGATGGACGGCTCTTGTTCAGCAAGTTCATTGTAAGGTTGAGTTGAAGAACAGGCATAGGTACAGGTGTATTGGGTTATTTATGCTTAGGCCCAAATATGCAAAGTGGTAGAACAATAGCAAGAGAGCCCATAAGTGACTAAAATGATTTCCAAGAGGTCCCTAAGTGCTTGTAAGTAGGTCCCTAGCAGTTTGTAATCAAGTCCTTGACCGCTTTTGGATGAATACAATGTAAATGCTTTAAATGTATGCAAAGGACCTAAATGTAAATCCCTAATTCCAAGGTCCTAATGATGTCTAAATGCACTATAATTTTTATGGCACATAATTTGAACATTTTAGAAAATATTCCATCAATTGATTTGTGGTTTTATGCTCAAATTTATGTTCATTTGACATTTAATATAGCCATATGCATACTCAAGTAGATAATCTCTCCAATATGACCTAATTATTCATTTTTAACATAATTTTGATGTTTTAGGTCATTTTCTTTAATTCCCACACTTAACCCATCTTTTATGTTAATAGATGGTGTTTTAACCTCATTTCTAACCTAACTTGAATATTTTAGCTATGATGAGCCACACCTCATCACCAGCCAGCACCACACGACCACCACAAGGCCAACTAGCACCTTGCAACCATCAACAAGCTAGCCAACACCACCACCACCACCATAACCACCATCCACAACCAACCACCATACCAAGGAGGAGCTACAATTCTGAGGAGAAGACTGGAGGAGGACTAACACTACAGCCACCACATCCGCCGTTCGTCTTCACCATTCATCTCCACCACCACCAATGCTACGATCCACCACTACCTCGATCACCATAAACACTATACACAGGGGTTTTCTAGATCCTTAATGCTTTGTATTTGATTAGAGAACTCTTGAGTTTATTTAGTATACAAAACATGATTTTATTTCCTTTCATGCATGTGATTAATGATGTATCTTGTCTAGATTGTGGTGTAGGGAGGGGCTATGGGGGTAAATCTAGGTGACTAAGGGTTCTTAAGGAAGAATAGCCTTAGGAAGATTCGAAGCCGAGTTGGTTTATGTTATCCCGAATTTGGAGATAACCCGAGCCTAGGACATGGCTCCGAGTCGAGTTATGCCTCCGATCCAAGGGTTAGATAAGCCAAGCCTAGGGAAAAATCTTCATGAGGTTATCTCAGACCTAAAAAGACCTTAGATTACTTGAAAACAAACTCTCAACCCCTCAAGCTCTTTTGCTTCAGTTGTGTGTAGCTTGGCTTATTTGCACAAGGGGATGGAAAATAAGCTAGGAAGGGACTAATGTTTAGATGAAATATGTGTTACTTGGGGTTGTGAGAACCCAAGTTGGTTCATAGTCATAGGGTGATTCATAGTATAGCCTGACCTTGAAGATCACCTCCAAGTTAGGCTATACCCTTAGAATCGACCTCTTGGATGGACCAAACCTAGGGGTAAGTGCCCAAGACACTAATTTCATCTAATAATTATTGATATGTACCTAGCTTAGTCGATTAGAGATTGGATTTGCATTCACTTTGTAAATACCTGTGATTTTCTCATTTCTCTTTTGTAGAGAAGTTAGATTTAGAAATTCATTTCAGCAAGTTCATTCTTTTAAAAATTGCCATTTGCCTTTTGCAAAATTAAAAATCCAAAAGAAATTATAAAAGTAATTAAAAAAATATTCATGAGCACTAGACATTAGTCACATCACACTCCCTCTATGTGGTTCGACCTGACTAGCACTATACTATGTATTTAATTAAGTTGGAATTTTTAGATTGGTGCACTTATTTGACATGAGTGTAACGACAGCATTAGTTAACTTAGGAATTACCCTAATTTAGACATATTAAGTGTATTAACTATGTAGTTATCACACCCCCATGCCTAATCCCTTAGCAAAATATAGATGAATGCAAAGCTCTACACTATGACGTGTGAAATGACTCGATACCTAGAAGCTAATCTATGTTAGGGAAGATATAAGAGTTGCTATACCATAAGGGCCCAACAGCACTAGAGAAAGACACCTAAAATCAAGTTTTTGACTAGACCTTTCAGTTTCCTCTTGACCTTAGTCTTTAGTTGTGAAGGTAGATTTCTTAGAATCAAGGAGTCCACCCAATATTTGTTAAATCGGGAGATTAAAATGCCCGTTCTTAGTGCGATAGACTTGACTTGTGAGCATCCAAGGTTAGGAAAAGCCAAATTTCCTCGGCCAAAATTATCCTTAATTCTCCTAAGTGTAGCATTCAATTCTACCTTACTAAGACTTGGCAGCTTTCTCCTTACCCTTTTCCATCTCAAGGTCAACCTCGAAGGCATATCTCCTTGACTGAGCCTTTTGGTCTCTTATTAATACTTCACTCTCTTTTTGTTTTTGAGTTTTTATTGTACACACACTTTTTTCTTTATTTAATTTTTTTCTTTTCTTTTCTCCACTTCCTTCTATTACTTTATTGTATTTTTTTCTTTTTCTTTTGTTTTCTCCTTTATTTCTCTCAATTTTCAAGGTGAGTGACTCTCCTTTCATTCAAGAGCATTGCCTAGGCAAAACTCAGGAGACCTCGGGATGCTAGGTTGGGTTCTGAGCACCCAGCACTAGGGAGGCTCTCCCAGTGCAACCTAAGAGCCATACCCGTAAGGGCCATTATTAGTTTTGATATAATTTAAGTTCATTTAACTGTAAAGCCTCCCCAATCCCGACCCTAGTGAAACTCATTGTTTTCAAGGTTGTGGTTGCCTGCAAGTCAAATCAAGTGTGTGAAATTTTGACACTTAAGTTACTCAACCTCCCAAACTAGAGGGAGGACCAATGAGCCCTCTACTTTCTTCCTTATTAACTAATTTTGACTTTAATCAAGAGAATTCTTTAAGAATTTGGTCTCAACCCGAGTTGGAGAGGACTCCTCTAGTTGATTAAGCTAACCACAGCCTAAAGCGCCTTATGGGCTAAGTTTCCTTATGACTCCCTAGACTTAGCGGCTTCTAGATACCTAGATTCACTAATCCTAGGTAGAGTTATGGTATTTACAATGCGATTTATATATATATAAGTAGAAGATTTCATGGAGCTAACAAATTAATTCAAGGATATATGTATTCACCCCAATGCCTATCTAATACAATGTCCTCATTGTATTACATATGCATGCAAGAGTAGAGTACGAGGATAGAACCCGAATATTGCATCTACTCTAGTCAGCTCACCTATTTGTGAATGAGAATATGTACAACCTACAAGGACAACAGGTTGTCTCCCAAGAAGCACTAAGTTTATTGTCTTCAGCTGGGCACAATCTACAGATATTAACTCCAAAAATTTGGGCTACTAAAGAAAAGTTTACAAGGACACTAGGTTGCCCCCCAGGAAGCACTAAGTTTATTGCCTTCAGCTAGGCATAATCTGCAAATATTAACTCTAGAAATTTGGACTACTAAAGTCGAGTTCCTAGGCCTTAACATATGGGTCCCGGTGGATCATATTGGTCTTACCAAAAAGAAAATCTAGAAAACTAGCAAACTGAATATGGTGCAGGGTGAGCCCAAATGGTCGTCAATAGTTATTTTCTTGGGTATTCATATAGGAGGCTTGGGTGGGTGCAAAAGGTATGTTATGGTTGGGAGGGCGAGGATTGTTAGGATTTTGGAAGGTATCAGAAGTTCTTAAAGGTGTAGACTCTAAGATGCTTAAGTTGATTTCAGCAATCAGATAAGGATTCCTACAAGTTTCTCTGCAAATCAAAGATTCCTTCTTGATTTCATTCTTTTGTATCTCAAACTTGGGGTACCGAATCCAACCATCTTGATTTTGATCATCAATATCATCTTGTTGTTTACCCACTGATTGAACCTTAAACTCCAATAATTCAAGATAAGCATTTTGTTGGGTTTTTTATTTGTTAGGTAAATCCTCCAACAAAATTTCAAGTTCATAAATGGTCATTTCGCATGGAGAATCCTCATCCTGATTTTTCAAGGTAGGTTGTGAATCATTTCTATCCTATATTATGCTGTCAAGCTCATGATTTTCTCCTTGAGTTTGGGTTAAATTAGCCATTATGAGGTTTTCTATAATGTGTCTAGCCATAACCTCCTTTATTCTTCCTAGCTCCTCGATCAAACCACACTTAATTATGTTTTTCTTTGATGCCTCAAAAATATTAAATTGATCTGTTTGATTCCTTGAGGCAATCTCTATGTTGCCCAATTCACAATTAATCTTTGCCTTGCGGTGGCCAGGAAAGATAATCCTAGAATGATCAGGGTGTGGTTGAGTTGTTTCGGTGCTTCCACATCAAGGACCATAAAGTCAACAAGATAATGAAAATTATTAACCTTGACTAGAACATCCTTCAAAAGACCTCTAGGTGTTGTAATTGATCGGTCGACCAATTGAAGGGTTATTTTAGTGGGTTTCAGGTTGCTCAAATTGAGTTTCTCAAAGAGTGTAGTAGGGATCACATTGGTGGAAGCACCTAAGTCAAGGAAGGCTCAATCAAAAGTAATGTTACCTACGGTACAGGAAATGAGCGAGGCTCCCAGGTCCTGCTTCTTGGGAGGTAGCTTGTATAAGATCAATGAGCTGGTTTGGTCTGACAATACTACCTTCCTAGCATTTTCAAATAACTCCTTACACTTTTCCATATTTGAACTCATCAAAGATCCGACGTAGGCAAGAATGGATCCGATAGCTACAAGGAGTAGGGTGATTATCAATTTAAATCTTTATAGCACAAATATTCCTTCCTTGAATTTCTCCTTCAACTTTTTTGGTTTTCCCTTACAATAACATCTTAGTCCCGAATCAAAAATAGTCTCAGATCTTATTTCAATAACATTTTTGTTTAGGAGTTTGAATTGCTTATTACGGGTCCGAGGTTGGGTAGGATCCTTACATTTACTACCACTCCTTAAGGTGATGGCTTTTGCAATGGCATAGCATTGTTTGTTGGTTCCTTGAGGAGGGTTGGCCAAAATAGGTGACTCCCGATTAGTTGTGGTAGGGTTGGGGTAGCCTGATGATTGCATAGCAATCATAGGTCCTAATTGACCTAAATTAGGCTAGAACTTAGCATAAGCTAGTGTAATTCATGCATGCATAAGCATTACTTGCATCTTTACTGCTTTCCTTTAGTTATGCATGAAATAATGATATAATGTACTAATTAAGTGCATTATATAAATTGCAAGTAATAAGAAGCTCAGGAGCTGGATCTGAAGCTAGACCTGAAGTTAGTGTTGCATTAGAGCTGGAGCGGAAGACCTTAGAATAAATGTAGTAGAAAAATAATGTAAGGGTTGAGGTATGTTATTCTAGTAAATAAGAATAAGGCAGAGTTAAATTATGAAGAGCTTAGGTTCATTCCTAGTCCTAGGATAGCCCTAGAAGCCTTCCTAAGCCTTAACCACCCTTAGATTAGGTCACCATAGCCTAGGAAGACTCAAAACCCTAGTTCCAACCCATATCTGGATGTCCATATAAGTTATTGGATGTCCAGGACCCTTAGCCACAACCCACACACCTTAAACCCATGTCTACAGTGTTATTGGACGTCCAAACACTTGCTCAAACATCCAATTTCTACAGAATCCCCAAGACAGAAACCCTATTCCCTCCTGACTCAAATTTGACATCCAGACAAGAGGTTTGGACTTTGATTTTTTAGTATAAGTCGTATGATACTTAAATCAGACGTTTGGAACTACTCTCCAGTTCCTATTTTGGAATTCAAGCTTGGATCTTGAGTTCCTAGGTCCCTAAACCCAATTCCAACCCCTTGGGAACCTAAATTAAGGTACCCTAACCCTAGTACACCACCTTTAGACCTTCCTAAGAACCTAATTAGGTTCTCATTAAATCCAATTGACTTAGATCATAGTCAATTACCATTGCCTAGTTAATTGGACTCATAAAGTCCAATTGAGCTCAGATCTCAACCCACACAAGTCCAATTGGACTCAGTGAGAGTCCAATTGACCTAAGATCAACTTAATTGAGTTATTGCACTCTCAATTAAGTTCACACTCACTTAATTAAACTTATGCCAAGTTTAATTGCACCTTCTCCCTAGCAAATTAGGGTTTGCAACCCTAATTTGAGACCTACCCTATCCCAAACCCCATAGGACCTAACCTAGACCACTTAGCCACCTACGTCACACCCACACACACCCATTCATGCACTTCCACACCACCTAGATCCCTCTAGGCTCTTCCAAAGGTGGCGCCACCTTGGTTGCCAAAAATAGGAACCAAGGATGGGTCTTCTCTTAGATCCATTTTTTGTGGATCTCAGAACTACCCTCTCTCTCTCTTGGACGGCCACACTTGAAGCTCTCTCTAGGGAGTTCCACACTTTTCTAGAGAGTCTCCCTTGGGTGGCCATTTGGACCCATCTAGCCTTCCATCTAGTTTTAGCATATCTCCACCCTCATTCCACCTCCACTCCACGAGCTCCCACCATGGTTCCACCACCTCCATGCCAAGGCTAGAGCACTCTTCGTCCACAACTCCAAGGGTCAATCTACCCACCATTGGCCGCCCCTCCTCTCAACCAACTCAAAGGCCATTGGAGACCACCTCTGAATGCCCTTCTTTCTGATAACCTAGCTAAGTAGTTCTTATAATCTCTCTCTATTTTATTTATGCTTAGTAGTGTAGCTCCATATTCTGCCCCAATGATGCATGTGTAATCCCCCCATAGATTCACGCATGCAGTCGTTTTCGGCTAGATAGTTTTCTACTTTTAAGCATTCATGTACAAGCATCCCGCTAGCTTTGCTCTGTAATTACCCTAATGCAATCAATGAAAAATCATTATATATATATATATATACAAATGTGTGTGTGTTGAAGAATCACCATGTGCTTGCTTGCAATACTTTATTGTGATTAAAGTTGCCTGCACTCATTTTATAATCTTTTCACAACCAGAATGTCGGTGCCTGGAAATATTGAGGATCTAACTATCAATGCCTTTTCGGTAAACTGCCATCACATAACTAGGATCGTGCATACAGACACCCACACATTTACTTTTTTCATGTACTTAACACTCACACACATTATTAGAGTTAATAATGCGAATGGCAAAACGTTGATCTGTAGGTTGGAAACCGATGTGCGATTTTAAGCAAGTAGAGTGAGCGAGATCGAAATCAATACTTGCATTTCCATAATGCCTCCCAGAGATGAATGACTGGGACTCACAGTCTCGTTATTTTAGAAATATTTTTGTTGATCGGATTTCGCAACTATACTACGAACACCGACAAACGATTTCACAAACGCACGATCTACCGTCTCCAACACTTGATAAATCTCATGGGTTGAGCTTGTGGCTCCCCAACATTATCGAACCCTTGAGGCTTAATGCCTCGATTCTGCACATTCCTTTGGTTTGGTATCAGTTGAGATGGTCGAGGTCCAGATTATCAAAAATTGGCATTAAGCTCGGCCTGCAGGTTATCAATAAAGGTTTTCATTTGTTGCATAAGTTGATTAAGGTCCCCTACATCTCTAACATTTTCATGTTCAACTCAGCCTACCCTATGGGTTGTTGAGCATTACAAGTAGGCTAATTGAGCTGACTCAGGGGCAAAGTGGTGCAGACTTGACCCAGACCCATTGGCTTTTGCTGTATTGGGTTACCAATTGGGTTACCAATGTTGGATAGTGGTTGGTTCATTTGGCTCGAGTTCTTGCAAGAGAAATTAGGGTGGTTCCTCCAACCCAGATTATAGGTATTCAAGTATGGGTTAGACTTGTAATTCTCTTGGACAGCTTGCACTTCCTCATAAGAGGTGAACGGGAGATAGAAAGAATCTATGTAAACAAAATCAAAGGTCCTGCTGTGGAACCCTGTCGGGACTCAAACAGGTTGTGTTAATATGATGAAATTATCGTTGAAGTGAGTATAGTGGTTAACCTAAATCGAGCCTAACCATCTTGTTACAAAACTTTTAACCTGGCCAACTTAATTTTATCTTGGTCACTTTTAGGCCCAAGGTCGATCTCAGTGAGGCGGGGATTAAAGGTGAAGAAGTTTTTATGCCTTTCCTAAAACGTATCTCTTATGTGCGTTTATTATGTTTTTGATTTTTTTCTATTTAAGATTTTTTTTTGCTGATAATCTTGTCCTTGAGGTACACCCTCAAAATTAGGTCATTGGCTTCGAGCCAAATTGTTCTCGGCTTTGAGCCAACTTAGGGTTTCAAAAAAAAACTGGTCCTGCTATTCGCAAGACTGAGTACCTGCAAGACAAGAATTATCTTTTTACTTTTACACTTTTTTTTTTATCTTTCTAATAGCAGGAAACAAAAAAAAGAAACAAAATAGGTTGTTTATAGAGAAAATAATATAGTCTGTATATATATATATATTATATATATAAGGGTGGGGGTGGAGGTGGAAATGGTGTGTAGCATAGTGTCGAGTTGGTCCACATCTAGAAAGATGTAACCAACAAGACAAAGTGCCACGTAGAGTGTAGGATGGATGTGTGGGAGTGTGTGCGGAGGTGCTTTCCTTACACGGGTATCGGGGAATATCAGCAATTGGTGCAGATATTCCCGCGATATAATGCGTGGTGGGGTAATGTGTATGAAAAATATATATATGTGTATATATATTTAACTATGTAGATATATATATGTAGTAATATATGTATATAGATATATATGTGTATATATGTATATAGATATATTTGTATAAGTATCTATGTATATGATATATATATATGTATTTATATCTATAGATATATATGTATATATGTATGTATATATGTATATATGTATAAATATATATATATGTACATATATATGTATATATACTTATATTTAGTTGTATAGGTATTAAAATGTATATATATATATATAAATATATATATGTATATATATAAGTATGTATAGGTGTGTACAAGTGAGTGTGTGTGTGTACACGTGAGTGTGTACAAGTGAGTGTGTGTGTGCGTCTGATTGTAGGAGTGTCTGTGAGAGAGAGCTGGAGAGTTAAGGCGTCTGGTGGGGGCAGACGCCGTCTGGACGCGCGGGCACGCATAGGCGCACAAGGCTGCGCGCAGGTGCTGGAGCTGGCGCGCTTGCTGCCTTCGTGCGTGGGCAGGAGTAGAAGTATGGGAGAGAGTGCAACGCAGCACACTACGTAGCGCAGTGCACTGTGTTGCGGGCGAGAGTGGACACAGGCGAAGACGCGGGCGTTGGCGCAAACAAGCGCGGGCATAGACGCAGACAGGTGCGGGCGCAGACGCAGACAGGCACGGGCGCAGATGCAGGCACTGGCGCTGACTGGCTGGAGGCGGTAGCGGCGAGGAGAGAGAGCGCGTGGTGACCAGATAAGTGAGAAACTCCCCGGTCACCGCACTGTAGCTACAGTGTCACTCTAAGAGGCGTAAATAGTAGCTACAGTGCCGCACAGGATGGATAACCGATTGTGGCCAGTTCTGCATGTGCGGGAGCACTAGAAGGCGCCTGCATACGCGGAAGGAGACTGCGGCCGGTCGCTGGCGTGCGTGCGGTGCTTGTGCTGCTGCTGGCTGCCGTGCTACTGCTGCTGGAGCTCTAGAGCTTAGAGCTTCTGGCAATGGCGATGGTGTTCAGCGGTGGAAATAGAGAATGAAACCACCAAGCCCACCTGCTCACGAAGGAGCTGGGTGATGGTGGAACTCACAGTGGTGGTCGTGGGACCACTGTGAGCTTGCTCCTGCCTGCAATGTGTCTCTTCAATGGAAGAGCTACTCCGTATGGAGGGGAAGAGGGGAGGAAGATGGCCTGGATGAAGGTGGCTGCTAGTGTTGTGTGTTCCAGGCTCTCCCTCGCAAGGAAGATGGCCAGGCTTTTTAAAGAAGCGGGAGCCTGCCACAGCCATGCTGCAGGTGTGCATGACCAACCATGCTGCAGGGTAGAGGAATGGCACGGAGAGATGCCAGCCCCATGCCCTGAGCATTCGCGTGGGAGACGATTTCAAAGTCAAAATAAAAAATGAAGAAGGTGAAATTTGCAATGCAACCCTTGATGAAGATTTATTTACATGGCTAATTATTTGCATTATCCTCCCCTCTCAAATAAATGCATGCAAGTGTCTTTTTTTTTACAAATGCAACTATAGCTACCTAATATGCAATGGCAGTGCTAGGAAATAACACAAGATGGCATATTTGTTGGTGTATTTTTGCTATGCAATCATACCCCCATGCCTATCTTTCGCTAGTCCCTTGCAAAACATTTTGTATTGTATTTAGAAATGATCTTAAGCTGAAGATTTTCTTCTGAGGCGACATCGGTGTGTTTATTTGTTGGATATTGTGAGAACCAATTGTAGAGAAGACTACCAGTAATTTAAGTCTTATGTGACATAGACCATCTCTCGACTAACCTGGACTCTTGATATTTAAACCTTAAGTACGATTTCTAGGACTCAGAAGGTTTTTGCCATACTCGAGAGCTCGAGAGATTATGGCTTGTGCATAGTGAAGGATCAAAACTGACCAGATGAACATTAAGACTCAAGCCTAGGGTTTCACGAATCTTTAAGTGTAGGTTGGTCCCAGTTTCAGCTCATGTTTTCGGATTGACCCTTAAAAAGATGATGGAAAACTCAACTCCCATTTTATCTCATTTGTGGCTTAAAGAATATATGGTAGAAACAGGACATTTGTAACTCGCTCTGAAAAACTTTTTAGGGAGAAGACTTTACAGGTATTTGCGAGATATACTGACTTATTTGCACTATTTTTTTTTTCTTTTGAAACAAGTGTCAGTATATCTCTTACAACTTTATTTGGAGGAGCACACTTTTCTTTTGGTGGGAGAGTTCCTTTTTGGTGGAAAGAGTTTTTCCTACACACAAGACTAAAGCCTGGGATAAAAAGTCTACCTGCACGCACAGGTAAGGACTCCACCTTCCCTAATGAACACTAGGGTTGGATGTTATGTTCTCCTGGTCTTTCTTGATATGTGTAGTGTGAACCAAGATTACTTAGGTTCTCGAGTAGAAGCAAACCAGCGGATCCTGTACTATGTCTCAGCTACAAGAATACGTACTTAGTTAGGAGAAATTCTAATCTATCTTGTCAATGCTCAAGTGAATTAAGCCGAGCCTGAGCGAATCAAGCTTTTGTGGCCTGGAAAGTCTTCAAAATAGTGGTTGAATATCCATAAACACTTATTGTATTTTTGTTTCAGCCTTCAGATCATTACTAAACACCTTTTTTTTTTGTACATATTTATAGATGGATGGAAGCTGCATGATACCATATAATACCCAGATCCTATAGATGCCTATCCACCCCCCTATGCCAAACAATGCTATGTCCTCATATGCATGCAAGGTAGGGTAGAGGAAGGTCCAAAGATCGGGGAACGAGAGCTGAGGTGCAAGGTATATAGCAGGGTGGTAGGGTGGATGGATGGTGGGTGGTGAAGTGAAAAGGTGCGAAGTGAAGTGTACGTGACAGTGGAGGAGTGCTGCTGGGGTGCCTCCCAATGAGCGCTGAATTTAACGTCCCCAACTGGACTCAGAATGAGGCACGAAATTAGTTACCCTCCAGCAGGGCAACAGTTTCTCCAAAGGGGGCAGGCTCATGAGTAAGATAAGGTTTCAAACGCTGTCCATTGGCCGTAAATTTATGCCCAGATTTGGGATCTTCAATTTCAACGGCCCCGTTGGGAAATGGTCTAGAGACCAGGAAGGGACCAGTTCATTTGGACTTCAATTTCCCTGGAAAAAATTTGAGCCAGGCATTGTAAAGCCAAACTTGCTGAGATGGCTCAAATTCCTTCCGCCGAATTCGACTGTCGTGAAAAGCCTTAGTGCGTTGCTTGAAAGTTAAGGTAGAATCATAGGCTTCACGACGGAGCTCTTCCAGCTCTTGGAGTTGGAGTTTCCTTTCTCAACTACACAGGTCTAGGTCGAGGTTACATTGGCGAACCACCCAATAAGCGCGGTGCTCCAACTCCACAGGAAAATGACAAGGCTTCTCGTAAACGATTCTATAAGGAGACATACCAAGGGGAGCCTTGAAGGCGATCCGATATGCCCAAAGTGCGTCAATCAACTTGTCGGACCAATCCTTACGGTCAGGCCGAACCACTTTCTGGAGAATTTGCTTGATCTGCTGGTTCGACACCTCAGCCTGGCCATTCTTCTGAGGATGATACAGAGTTGTGATACGATGGTCGACTCCATATTTCCTCAGAAGTGACTGAAAAGAAGCATGGGTAAAATGGCTTCCTCCATCCAAGATAATGGCTCGAGGGATCCCAAAGCGTGCAAAAATGTGGTCTTTGACAAATCGAGTGGATATGACATGGTCAGCATGGCACGTGGGAATAGCCTCGATCCATTTCGAAACATAATCAACAGCCATGAGGATGTATTCGAAGTCGTTGGAAGGAGGAAAGGGACCCATGAAATTGATTCCCCAAATGTCAAAAATTTCAACAGCTTGGATGGGTTGCAAGGGCATCATGTCACGACTTGACATTGACCCTAATGACTGGCACCTAGTGCAATGTTTGGCATAATTGTGTGCATCCTGGTGAAGGGAGGGCCAAAAGAAATCGCACTGCAACAACTTGGCTGCAATTTTCCTCCCAGAGAAATGGCCTCCGCAAGCCTAATCGTGGCAGAAGGATAGCACATTAGGGAATTCGCTGTCAGGAATACAGTGATGGATGATCTGATCAGCACCTATTTGAAAAAGAATTGGATTATCCCAGAAATAATACTTTGCTTCTGCAATGAGACACTTAAGCTGGTTTTTAGGCCAACCACGTGGAAGGGAACCAGAAGTAAGGTAATTGGCAATGTCGGCATACCAAGGTCCACTTGCCACATTAATTGCCAATAGGTGCTCATCAGGAAAAACCTCGTTGATCGGCAGGGTAAGTCTAATGTGGTCAGGGTCCAGTCTAGAGAGATGATCAGCCACAACATTCTGGGCTCCGGCCTTATTACGGATCTCAATGTCAAATTCTTGGAGCAGAAGGATCCAACGAATCAGTCTAGGCTTGGCATCCTTCTTATGCATGAGATGACGAATGGCTGCGTGGTCAGTGAATACAATAACATGCGAACCCAAAAGGTAAGAGCAAAATTTCTCCAGCCCAAAGATGATCGCCAGTAGTTCTTTCTCAGTGGTAGTATAATTACGCTGGGCCTCGTTCAACGTCTTCCTGGTGTAGTACACCACAAAGGGGTGTCTATCGCGTCTTTGTCCCAGGATGGCTCCGACTGCAAGGTCGGAAGCATCACACATGAATTCAAAGTCGAGGGACCAATCAAGTGGCTGAAGAACAGGGGCCTTGGTGACAGCCTCACGCAGCTGCGTGAATGCCCGTATGTAGTCAGGGCCCATATCAAAGGGTACGTCGGTCGATAGGAGATGAATTAAAGGTCTAGAAATCTTGGAGAAGTCTTTGATAAATCTCCTATAGAAACCGACGTGTCCCAAGAAGGAGCAGATTTGTTTGACAGAGCTGGCACAAGTAAATCAGCAAGTACATCAAGCTTAGCTCTGTCAACATCGATACCCCTGTCGAAGATGATATACCTGAGAACAATTCCCTCGTGTACCGTAAAATGACTTTTTTCCCAGGAAAGCACGAGGTTCACATCAATACATCTCCTAAGGATACGGGTCAGGTTGGCAAGACAGTCATCAAAAGAGGGTCCAAAGATTGAAAAGTCATCCATGAAAACCTCGAGAAAGTCACCCACCATGTCATGGAATATCGCCAGCATACATCTCTGGAAAGTTGCTGGCGCGTTACAAAGTCCAAACGGCATCCTTCTAAATGCAAAGGTGCCGAAGGGGTAGGTAAAGGTGGTTTTCTCTTGGTCTCGGGGGTCAATTGCCACCTAGTTATATCTAGAGAATCCATCCAGGAAACAGAAAAATTTATTTCCCACTAACTGCTCTAGGATTTGGTCAATGAAAGGTAGCGGGAAGTAATCTTTCTTAGTTGCAACATTCAGTTTCCTATAATCTACACACACTCTCCAAGATGTAGGAGTGCGTGTAGGGATGGATTCGCCCCTGTCATTGACACGGATGGTGAGTCCTGCCTTTTTGGGCACGACGTGAATAGGACTCACCCAGGGGCTATCATTGATTGGGTAGATTATACCCACATCCAGCCACTTAATAATTTCTTTTTTAACGACCTCCCGCATGTTAGGGCTGAGACGTCGCTGCATCTTGCGAGAAGGTCGAGCCTCCTCCTCTGTATATATACGGTGAGTGCAGTAGGAGGGGCTAATGCCAGTTAAGTCTGATAAGGACCATCCAATGGCTGCCTTGTGTTCCATAAGGACCTTTGTTAGTTTGCACTCTTGCTCCCTAGTCAATTTTGAACTAATGATTACAGGGAGCGTTTCATTTGGTCCCAAGAAAACATACTTAAGCATATCAGGCAACTCTTTCAGCTCGGGAGTGGATGGTGAAAGATCTGGCATTCCTTGGGACGAGAGTGTCCCAAGCGGATAAGAAGAAAATAAGTCAGGAGGAAGAAGTTGGCCCTTAGTTTGGCCAAGAAGAGGGGCATCTTAGATTGATGGATCCAAAAAGGGATAGCCCCAGTGAGTAGTATGTGGGCTCAAGGTCCCAGTGTGGAGTTGTAAATCCGCCTAAATTGCCAGGAAAGAAAGGGCAATCCAGTCTTCAAGAGTGTGGACCGACGGTGAGTAGCCCGAATATGACTCAAACCATGAGGATGGGGGAACGTCACAATATGTGTCGGTCAGGCAGTCGTTCGTGTTTAAAGGCAATCCACAACAGTCAGAATAGGTCCCAATTAGTCTAATACACGCGCTAACGGCCATGTCCTCGTCAAACGTGTCATCCTCAATGCAATTGCAATCAAAGTTCTTGGATGCCTTGAAGATGTTAAGCTTGAGCTTCTCAGATCCAACAGCAATCTCAATACAGCCCGACTCGCAGTCAATATGGGCGCGGGCTGTGGCCAAGAAAGGTCGACCAAGGATGGTCGGACAATCAGAAAGTGAGCTAGGAACTTCCATATCCAAAACAAGAAAGTCAACAGGAAAATAGAGACTGTTGACCCTAACCACCACGTCTTCCACCACACCCTTTGGTATTTTTGCAGAATGATCTGCCAACTGTAACGTGACAGGGGTGGGTTTCAGATTTCCTAAGGCAAATTTCTCGAGCATGATGGTTGGTATAAGATTGATGGAAGATCCTAGATCAAGCAAGGCACGGATAAAATTGCAACCTTGGATGCTACAAGAAATAAGCGGTGTGCCCAGACCTTTCTGCTTCGGTGGTAGATTTGACAGTATAGCACAACTCGCATGAGGTGAGAGAACCACCGGATTCTTTGTTTTCTTTGACTGTCGCCTGGGTGTAGTGTAGTCTTTAAAAAATCGGGTGACAGTAGGTATGTGGTCAATAGCCTCTAACAGGGGTACCTTGATTTCAACATCCCTGAATAAATTACGTAGGTTATCAAAGGCCTGCGTATCCTTTTTCTTGCCTTTTGGCTCCCTCAGTAGAGCCTCAGGGAATGGGACCGATTCTAGCACTAATTTGGGTGTATCGTCCTCTCGCAAATGCGGTGCGCATCCCAAATGAGAGGGCGATGAAAAAGATGGGCCAGGATCAGGTCGAGGTAGATCGACGGTTTGCTTACCGCTCCTCATAGTAATCGCATTGGACATCGTGGGTCCAGTGGGATCATAAGGCGGAGGAGGGTTCACAATAGGGACATAAGGGTGAGGTGCTGCAGTGGGATTAGCCTGAAATCCCGGTGGAATGCTCGGAACCTGCAGAATCTGATGAACCTGCCCCTGAGAAGGTTGTACCTGCGGTTAAGGACCACGGGGTACGAAATTTTGCGGGTTGGGAACAAGTTGGGCTGGAAGAGTGCCCTGAGATCGAGTCACCATGCGTAGTTGACTAATCTTAGCATTCTGCTGCACCAATTGGTGCTAAAGAGAGGTCATGTTCTCTTCATGACGCTTCGACATTTCCATCATCATTCGCATCAATTTATCAAGAGGACCTGATGTGTGTTCTATTTGCAGTATGCAAGAACCCGATGGCGGATTCGCCACAGGATTAGACTGGGCCCTTGGGATGACAGGTGCGGACGGTCGCATTGGCCCACCCGCGGGGTTTTAGAGTTGCGGGTTATTGGACCATGCGAAGTTCGAATGATTTCGCCACCCTGGGTTATAAGTAGCAAAGAACGGGTTGTTCCCCAGGGCGCAAGCGTCTTCTAAGCCAGAAGACGAGTCCGCATGTAAATATGCATCCGAGCACACGGAGGCTTGGTCCTCCGTGTTAAAATACTAGCTTGCAGAAGCCAGATCCACATGACTTACCGAATCGCTCGGCGTGACACTCGGTAAGGAAGATCTCACGGGGATTTTGGGGATAAGCCTGGCATTGGAAGGATTGGGATTGTAACAAAGTGGTGAGGTGGGGGTGCTTGCCATAGAACAGGCGGGATTGGCCAGAAGCTCGTCCAGCTTCTTGTGCACGACGGAGACTTCATCTAATTTTTGTGCGATAAGGTTAAGATCAGTAGATGAATGGGAGGGTCCCGTGTCAACTTCGTGAACATTACGGGGCAGGCTGGTACGATTAAAGGTGACAATGGAAGCATTGTTCACTGAGTTTTCACTCATGTTTTCAAATAATTTGAATGCTCCATTCTCGTCTTTATTCATGAAATTCCCTCCGCAGGAAGCGTCTGCAATCTGCTTGAAAGTCTCATTTACCCCATAATAGAAAATCTAGGCTATAGTGCACTTAGGCAGACCATGGTGCGGACACTTCTGAAGGAGGTCGTTATACCTCTCCCAAGCCTCATGAAACTATTCGCCATTTTGTTGCGTAAAGGAAGTTATAGCACAATGAAGTGCATTGGTTCGCCCGATTGGGAAGAATTTCTTGAGAAATGCTGTTCGCATCTCTTCCCAAGAATGGATGGTTCTCCCAAGGGTGCGTAACATTGCGATGCTTTATCTCGCAACGAAAACAGGAACATTTTCATGAGGACAATTGATAACATGATGTTTCTTGGTTTAACCGTTTCAGCCAATCAAGTTAGGTTTTCCAAATGGTGAAAAGGATCTTCACTTGCAAGACCATGGAAGTGAGAGTTAATTAGGCCAATTATATTGGGTTTCAATTCAAAATCATCCCCACCCATGGGGACCCAAATTTATCCTATGGTCTCTGTAGCAGCGGGATTTTGATAAGAGCTAAGAGACCTAGGCTCCTCCCATTTGGGAGGGTTTTGCATTTCCTCTAAGGTTTCCCTAATGGCTTCAATATGTTCATTATATATTTCCATTTGGGCTTGGAGGCGGGTTATGGGGTCCATGGCTCCACCACCTGGTGGGTTTTGAGGGCAGTTTCCTCCCTCGGGATTTGGGGGTGGGTGTGCAGCCATGTTTATGGAGGAGGATGACGATTTGGTTTTTGTTCTTCTAAAATTATCAGACAATTCAAACAATTCAAGGTTTTGTGACCTCCTCCCAAACATGCACTACTACAGAAAGAGTTGGGGAGATAAGAAGGGAAAAGGGATGAGAGAAATGACGCCGCAAAGGTACACTTGATGACAAATCAAGGCAATCAAAGTCCTAACCTCTACAGTGTGCCCTTAGACCTAAAGATCTTAAGTTACCTACTATCACAACCTACGGAACCAAATGCGAGCACCGTGGAGCCACTGGACCAGATTGAAAGGCCGTTTGCCCCAGTCTTAGACACCTGATAGCATGCGGGAACCCTCACTAGCACGTAGGCGCTACACGCAGGTAGTTTGACCTCCAATCCTTAATAAGGGTCAAGTTGCTATCAGTTTTAATTAGAGGCTTAAGATCAAGTGCTTTCAGGAATGGGAAGGGCATTGTATACGGGTAATGCCCAAGTGCATTAATTTTAGAAAGTGTATAAACCAAGCATGCAAAAGGGGAAATCTCCCCGAATTGAAGTTTTAGTTGGTGAATGGTTTTTAGAATTTCAGCCTTAAGTAGTATGGATTTTAAGATTTCGCTGAGTTACCAATTCAACCAATCTCTGAATTTTGAGAAAATACAAGTTCTTCTATGCCCAACAAACCCTTCTTCAATGTAAGTTAGTTAATGCATGCTAAAAATGCAATGGGCTTCCCAAGGTGGAAATTTCTATGTGTGGATGCACGAGTCAATTTTAGATTAGTGTGAAAGGGAGCCAAAGCACTTCAATTCAAGTGCTCCCAATCACCAAAATGATGTTCCACACATAAGGCTCAACCACAAGATAATGTAAAGAGAAAATCAAAAATGTTGGGGTTGAAGTATTCGGGATAAAATCTAAGGCACGTGAAAGGTCGTGGTGGGGTTGGAATCAACTCAATTCCAAGTCTCCCCACCAAAAATGTGATCCCGAATTGCGAATAAATGAGGCAAGGAGGGATGACAATCAATCTATTCAATCTTGCCTCAAAGAATACTTCACACGATGAAAGATTCAAGAATCAAGATTCTTGGATCGTCGCTATGCAAAGTTTGGCGGGAAATCCCGAGGTGGTGGGAGTGATGGCAAATAATCAAGCAAGTGATTTTTAATCCACTTGCCCCAAGAAATCCCTAGAAGTTTTTTTAGGTTTTTTTTATTAAGGTGACAAGTTGACCTAAGTTGCTAAGAGAGAGACCTACCTTTTCCGCAACGTAGGCGAAGCTCCAGTGTGACGCTGGCGACTTCACGCTCTCGTTCCCACCTTGGATCTGGCCACGTCTCCGACTTCCTCTGCTTGCCTCCTCCTTGCAACTAGTTCACCTGCACACCAGCAAACAAAAACACCCGGGAAGAGAAGGGTGTGAGAAGAGAAAATCAAAGGAATGGAGTAGAAACTTACCTCAATGCGTACCTCCCCGGCAACGGCGCCAGAAAAAGGTGTGTCGGGACTCCAACAGGTTGTGTTAATATGATGACATTATCGTTGAAGTGAATATAGTGGTTAACCTAAATTGAGCCTAACCATCTGTTTACAAAATTTTTAACCTGGCCTACTTAATTTTAGCTTGGTCACTTTTAGGCCCAAGGTCGATCTCAAGGAGGCGGGGATTAAAGGTGAAGTTTCTACGCCTTTCCTAAAACGTATCTCTTCCGTGCGTTTATTATGTTTTTGGTTTTTTTCTATTTAAGATTTTTTTTTCTGATAATCTTGTCCTTGAGATACACCCTCAAAATTAAGTCCTTGGCTTCAAGCCAAATTGTTCTTGGCTTTGAGTCAACTTGGGGTTTCAAAAAAAAAACTGGTCCTGCTTTTCGCAAGACCAAGCACCTGCAAGACAAGGATTATCTTTTCTCTTTTACACTTTTTTTTATCTTTTTAATAGCAGGAAACAAAAAAAAAAAATAAGATAGGTTGTTTATAGAGAAATAAATATAGTCTGTATATATATATATTATATATGTAGGGGTGGGGGTGGAGGTGGAAATGGCATGTAGCACAGTGTTGAGTTGATCCACGTCTAGAAAGATGCAACCAACAAGACGAAGTGCCTCGTGGAGTGTAGGATGGATGTGTGGGAGTGTGTGCGGAGGCACTTTCCTTACGCGGGTATCGGGGAATATCAGCAACTGGTGCAGATATTCCCGTGATATAATGCGTGGTGGGGTGATGTGTATGAAAATATATATATATATATATATAGGGTTATAACTATATAGGTATATATGTAGTTATGTATATATATAGATATGTAAATATATATATATTGGTATATATATGTATATATATTTAACTATATAGATATATATATAGTAATATATGTATATAGATATATATATATATATGTATTTATATCTATAGATATATATGTATATATGTATGTATATATGTATATATGTATAAATATATATATATGTATGTATATATACTTATATTTAGTTGTATAGGTATTAATATGTATATATATATATATGTAAATATATAAGTATGTATAGGTGTGTACAAGTGAGTGTGTGTATGTGTGTACATGTGAGTGTGTACAAGTGAGTGTGTGTGTGCGCCTGATTGTGGGAGTGGCTGTGAGAGAGAGCTGGAGAGTTAAGGCGTTTGGTAGGGGCAAGCGCAGTATGGACATGCGGGCACGCGCAGGCGCACAAGGCTACGCGCGGGCGCTGGAGCGGGCGCGCTTGCTACCTTCATGCGCGGGTGGGAGCGGAAGTGTGGGAGAGAGCGCAACACAGCACGCTGCCTAGCGCAATGCACTGCGCTGCGGGCGAGAGTGGACATGGGTGAAGACGCGGGCACGGGTGCAGACAGGCGCGAGCGCAGACGCAGACAGGCGCGAGCGCAGACGCAGACAGGCGCGAGTGCAGACGTAGGTGCTGGCACTGACTGGCTGGAGGTGGTAGCGGCGAGGAGAGAGAGCGCACGGTGATCAGATAAGTGAGAAACTCCCCGGTCACCACACTGTAGCTACAGTGTCGCGTTGAGAGGTGTGAACAGTAGCTACAGTGCCGCACGGGATGGATAACTGGTTGCGGCTGATTCTGCATGCGCAGACGTGCTGGAAGGCGCCTGCGCACGCGTAGAAGGAGCCTGTGGCGGATCGCTGGCGTGCGCGCGGTGCTTGCGCTGCTGCTGGCTGCCGTGCTGCTGTTGCTGGAGCTCTGGAGCTTGGAGCTTTTGGCAATGGTGATGGTGTTCAGCGGTGGAAACAGAGAATGAAACCACCACGCCCACCTACTCACGAAGGAGCTGGGCGGTGGTGGAACTCACAGTGGTGGTCATGGGACCACTGCGAGCTTGCTCCTGCCCGCAATGTGTCTCTTCAATGGAAGAGCTACTGCGTATGGAGGGGAAGAGGGGAGGAAGATGGCCTGGACGAAGGTGGCTGCTAGTGTTGTGTGTTCCAGGCTCTCCCTCGCAAGGAAGATGGCCAAGCTTTTTAAAGAAGTGGGAGCCTGCCACAGCCATGCTGCAGGTGTGCATGACCAACCATGCTGCAGGGCAGAGGAATGGTGCGAAGAGATGCCAGCCCCATGCCTTGAGCATTCGCGAGGGAGACGATTTCAAAGTCAAAATAAAAAATGAAGAAGGTGAAATTTGCAATGCAACCCTTGGTGAAGATGTTATTTACATGGCCAATTATTTGCATTATCCTCCCCTCTCAAATAAATGCATGCAAGTGTCTTTTTTTTACAAATGCAACAATAGCTACCTAATATGAAATGGCAGTGCTAGGAAATAACACAAGATGGCATATTTGTTGGTGTATTTTTGCTGTGCAATCAAACCCCAGGGTTTCCTGATAAGTCTGGCTCATGGGTTGAGTTGACTGTAGATTGTTCATAAACTCCCTCTAAGAGGGAGTTTGGAAAGAATGTGCCCTGTCCCTTGGTAAAATGTGGACCTAGATGTGTTATTGGATTGCTG
Organism: Thalassia testudinum; assembly: GCA_037157565.1. Classification (NCBI taxonomy): domain Eukaryota; kingdom Viridiplantae; phylum Streptophyta; class Magnoliopsida; order Alismatales; family Hydrocharitaceae; genus Thalassia; species Thalassia testudinum. The sequence continues at coordinate 7,441,625 of JAZHRO010000080.1, forward strand.
AGTCATCCAACATCTTAGACACTAAGTCCACCTTGTCACGTTTGCTGCAAATCAATTCCATGTCAAGCCTACTTGACTTATCTTGGATTTCCTCTGCTATTAGTCTAGGTTACATGGATGTACCAAAAGTCTCAATGGAGGCGTGATTGATAGAATTTTCACTCATTTTCTCAAATAATTGATAGGCACTATCTACATCCTTATTGAGGAAATTTCCTCCACAGGAAGCGTCCACATGATTTCTTAGTTATTCAGACTGCCCGCGGTAAAATATCTACACGATTTGCCATTTGGGCACCTCGTGGTGTGGACCTTTCCTGAGTAGGTCTTGGAATCTCTCCCAAGCCCCATGAAAAGGTTCCTTGGATTTTTTGGCAAAAGTGGTAATTACCCGTCTTAGAGTATTGGTATGCCCAATTAGGAAGAATTTCTTTAGGAATGCATTTTTCAAAGCGATCCAATTATCAATAGGCCTTCCAATGGTTCAATACCAATGAGCAGCTTTGTCTCTAAATGAATGCAGAAATAATCTCATAAGCATTACATCTTCTTCCACATTCTAGCCCTTAGTTGTTTGAACTAAAGTGGTAAGGTCCTACAGGTGTTGGAATGGGTCTTCACTAGCAAGCCCATGAAAGTGTTTAATCAAGCTCAAAACTTGGGGCTTGATTTCAATTTCTTCATTAAGGATGATATTGGTCTCTCCCCATAGTTTGAAGGATTATAAAAGTCCTTCAGGTGCTTGGGTCTTACCTGGTTCATTCTATCAAACCAAGCTCGCATTTGTTGCAACTAATCTATCTGCTTCTAAATAATATCAGCTTTGTTAGGAGGTAGTGGTGGTGGTTGGTTATTGGCCATTTGATCAGCTTAGCTAAAACTCAACCTTTTCCTAGAGTGGTGTTCCAAAGGTCCTTTCAGACATAGGTTAAATGACCTCCTACCAAGCATACATAGGAAAGAAGTCGGAAGGACAAATGATAATCCTTGCGGCACAAAAATACAATCCTATCCTTAAGTTGGGAAACCTAGGACCTATAGACTCCAAGAGCTTGTCTTAAGATTAAGAGCGATTTGATTTACTGTTATCCAACCAATTAGGGAGAAGGTTCTTCCATCAACTTTTGTAATTGCCTGGTTGGAGGGGGTGAGATATGCGTGACGTAATAAAGTGCGGAATAAAAATAGAAAATCTCAAAAAATTAAGCAATCACACAATAGGCACAAGTATTTTTAGGTGGAAACCCAAACTGAGTGAAACCACCACCTAACCCTCTCGAGTTAGGATTTCCCGATCGACCTAGTCGATCAAATCCACTAACCAGTCACTTGAACGAGGGTGACTGAACCTCAATTACAACCACACTACTTAGACTAAGGGTAGTATTCCTCAAAGCCCCTTCTCTTCACAAGAAGGAATTTGTCTCATGAAGGAGACAGGAATTCGCAAAGCGAGTACCCAACTAAAGATAATATAAAGTACAATAATCCTATAAAGCCTCAAATATTTAATCCTAGCTTCTATAGGAGTTAGGAAACTTCCCTTTGGTGGAAGTGAGTCGATGTGACAATGCGAATGCGTGAACCATGCTTTGGCACAACAGCGCTCTTGTAACGTCAGCGGGAGAGCGGGTGCACAGCAGGATGAAGCTCTTAGGTGAAGAGAGTGCTTGCAGAGCTAGAGCTTCTTCTATTTGATCTTCTACTTCTTTTTGACACAAGAGATGTGGAAAGTGGTTTGCTTAGTGTGTCTTACAAGCCAAGGGGTCCTTCTCTATTTATAAAGGCCCTAAGAAGGCTTTGGAAGGCCTTGGAAGGCTTCCATAGCCATTAGGTGCAAAGCCAAAGAGAATCAAGTCGTAGTCAAAATTAATCATGATTCTGACAGGGTCATCAGACGTCTGGTCCTAGCATCAGACGTCTGGAAAACCCATTTAAGATGTCTGGGAACTAAGTCAGACATCTGATTTTAGGTGAGTTTCCTTCCTGACTTGAATCAAACCTAAACAGGGTTCTAGTGAAAGTCCATCAGACAACACACAGGACATCTGGCACAAGGTTTGTACGTCTGGAAACCTATTTGTTCTCTAGAAATGGATTCCCAACGAGTCTAATGGCCATAAAATCTCTGAAGGAAGATTTTGGGTCAGTCGAGGCAAAACGGTCATGTATCAGACGTCTGGGGTCCTCTACAGACATCTGATACGAGGCTAATGGTCATTTCCTCAACGTTTGCTACGGAAGCCAACGGTCCACTAATTAGACGTCTAGCAAAGGCATCAGACGTCTGGACTAAGATCTGGACATCTGATTTCATCTGACAGAACTAACTAAGTCCAGCCTAAATAATCGGACGTCTGAGTCAATAGTCAGACGTCTTAAAAGTTTTTATCAGACGTCTGAAAAGGCTGTCTGATCCCTATCTTGGTTTTCTAAGTTCTCTATAGAAAACCTAAGTATCCTAGGGTAGTGCAGGTGTTCCTAGGACTACTTTAAGGATATCTTGAGGCTCTTTAATAGATATTCTAAGAAACAAAAAGAGCAAGGATATAAAAACAAAAGTACATAGAAAAAGATAAACAGAAATCTATCCTATTCTTCTTGTCCTTCCATCTTCAAGCTTTCGCTCCTCGCGAAGCTCCTCCGCCTCTGTCTAGCTCCTCCAATCCACCATGGATGCAAGCTAGAACTTCGTCTAAACACCTATCTCCATTTGCAATTTAACCTGAAAACTAGGACTCAAAAGCAAATGTTAAAAGACACGTGTTTTGTTATCACCAAAATAAATGATCGTGGTGCTCTAGCACCAACAATCTCCTCCTTTTTGATGATGACAAAATCAAAAATAATAGTGCATAAAATCCTCCCCCTTTTTGACATTATCAAAAAGGTTTTTATCAATTTTAAATATCCTATATCTCCCCCTTAAAATATGCTCTTCTATAATTGGGTTGAATTTCTTTTAACAAGAGTAATGTCCTCCCCCTCTTTGTAACAATAAGATAGCTATTATTTTTCTCCCCCTTTCTAAAGGAAATATAGCTAACAAGATCTCCCCCTTGATGATTGACACATGGCTCATAATTTTAACTCCCCCTATCTATATGCTAATGATAAAAAGATTGGGTTAAGGGTTACCTCACCTACCATTGCCAATAGAATGGCCCAAATGGACATGGTGGATGCCATATCGGATGGGACTCCCATCTGTAGTTTGGAGGCCCAGGCATCGGCGTCAGTCTCCAGTCTGGCGATCAACGTGTGGCGGGTTGTTCAGTTGTTCGTCATCTCATCAGTCTTCTTATCCTTCTCCTTGGTCTACTCTTTGGTCCTCCCAACTCTAGTTGACGGTTCTTGAGCTTGTAGGTCCAATCTCTTGTATTATAGTAACCCTTGAAACCTACAAAATAAGATTCTAATTCTTTCTTCAGTATCCAAGTGAGCTTGGATCCAGATCTGTTAGTGGGTCTCCATGATGGAGATCCTTTCTCAACCTTAGGGCTATATAAGTTATCTACCTTATTTATCAAATTATTTGATTTCTCCCTAAGACATGCAAGTTCACCTTCAATAGCATGCATCTTGGTTTTTAAGCTAGAAATTTCAATTTTTAAACTAGTGTTTTCCTCAATCAACTTATTATTTTCATCGATAAGATTATGATTTTCTAACAATAAGTCATCATTTTAAGACTAGCTTCTAGATCCTTAAGTTGTTTTTCTAACCTTTCATTTTCATTTTTAAGAAAACTAAGGTTCTTTTTAATATTTTTATTTTCTACCTTAAGTGATTTACTAAGCTCAAATAGTTCATCGAAAGCATCTTGTAAATCGGGATTTACCTCATTATCGCTGTTGTCGCTGTCGATATCACTTCTTATGGCCACGAAGCCCATGCAGGCGATTTCTTCCTCGGGGTTCTGCTCTTCTTCTTCCTCTGAGCTCGTGTCATCCCAGGTTGCTTGGAACACCTTCTTCTTAGACTTCTTCTCCTTTTCCTTCTTCTTCTCCTTCTTGAGAAGAGGGCACTCTGGTCGTAGATGCCCTTTCTCGTTGCAGTGATAGCAACGTCTCGGGCTTTCCTTCTCCTTCTTTTCTTTCTTTGACTCCCGACAAAACTTGGAAAATTTCTTAAGTAAAATTTTAAAGTCTTCGTCGTCGGAACTTACCTCGCTATTTGATGCAGCTCTGAATGTGAGGGTCTTCTTTGGTTTAAGCTCCATTGTATTCTTCTTCTTTTGCTTTAACTTTATCTCATAGGCCATTAGGTTGCCTAGGAGATCATCCATATTGAGCTCCTCTACTTCATTTGCCTCCTCGATGGCGGTGACCTTTTGCTCCCATTCTTGTCCAAGGGAACGGAGTAGTTTTCCTTGAAGCTCTCCTTTGATGAAGGTCCTACCTAAAGCTTTTAAGTTATTTACAATGAGAGTGAACCTAGTGTTCATCTCACTTAGAGATTCATTAGACTTCATAGAAAAATATTCAAATTTTTTAGAAAGTAAATTTATTTTAGAAGTCTTTACCTTAGTCATACCTTCATGTGTAAGTTCTAGAGTGTGCCATACCTCATATGCAGTGGCGCACTGAGATATTCGGTTGAACTCCTCCGGGCTACGGGCGCAGTACAACGCGTTCATAGCTTTCGCATTGAGGGAAAGCTCGTGGGTCTGTTGCTACAAATAGCCTCTCTCTGGTTTCTCTGAGAATTCGTATGGGGTTTCACAATGTTCCCATAAAGCAAAGTCAGTGGCTTGAAGCCACATCTTCATCCGTAACTTCCAGTAGCCGTAGTTGCTTCCATCGAAGAAAGGCGGTCGAACGGTGGACTGCCCCTCGACGATTTTAGTGGCGGTGATGCTTTCCTCCATCGGATCTTCGCTGGTGTGTAACGTCGAAAATGCGAAACCTGCTCTAATACCAACTGTAATTGCCTAGTTGGAGGGGGTAAGATATGCGTGACGTAATAAAGTGCGGAATAAAAATAGACAATCTCACAAAATTAAGCAATCACACAATAGGCACAAGTATTTTTAGGTGGAAATCGAAACTGGGTGAAAACCACCACCTAACCCTCTTGAGTTAGGATTTCCCAATTGACCTAGTTGATCAAATCCACTAAACCCAGTCACTTGAACAAGGGTGACTGAACCTCAATTACAACCACATTACTTAGACCGAGGGTAGTGTTCCTCAAAGCCCCTTCTCTTCACAAGAAGGAATTTGTCTCACGAAGGAGACGGGAATTCGCAAAGCGAGTACCCAACCAAAGACAATATAAAGTACAATAATCCTATAAAGCCTCAAATATTTAATCCTAGCTTCTATAGGAGTGAGGAAACTTCCCTTTGGCGGAAGTGTGTCGATGTGATGATGCAAATGTGTGAACCACGCTTTGGCACAATAGCGCTCTCGTAACATCGGCGGGAGAGTGGGTGCACAGCAGGATGAAGCTCTTAGGTGAAGAGAGTGCTTGTAGAGCTAGAGCTTCTTCTATTTGATCTTCTACTTCTTTTCAACACAAGAGATGTGGAAAGTGGTTTTCTTAGTGTGTCTTACAAGCCAAAGGGTCCTCCACTATTTGTAGAGGCCCTAAGAAGGCTTTGGAAGGCTTCCATAGCCGTTAGGTGCAAAGCCAAAGAGAATCAGGCTGTAGTCAGAATTAATCATGATTCTGACAGGGTCATCAGACGTTTGGTCCTGGCATCAGACGTCTGGAAAACCTATTTAAGACGTCTGGGAACTAAGTCAGACGTCTGATTTTAGGTGGGTTTCCTTCCTGACTTTAATCAGACCTAAACAGGGTTCTAGTGAAAGTCCACCAGATGACACACAGGACGTCTGGCACAAGGTCTGGACATCTAGAAACCTATTTGTTCTTTGGAAATGGATTCCGAACGAGTCTAACGGCTATAAAATCTCTGAAGGAAGATTTTGGGTCAGTCGAGGCAAAACGGTCATGTATCAGATGTCTGGGGTCCTCTACGGACATTTGATATGAAGCTAATGGTCATTTCCTCAATGTTTGCTAAGGAAGCCAATGGTCCACTAATTGGACATCTGGCAAAGGCATCAGACATCTCCTAAGATGTCTGGACTAAGGTTTAGACGTCAAATTTCATCAGACAGAACTAACTAAGTCCAGCCTAAATAATCGGACGTCTGAGTCAACAGTCAAACGTCTTAAAAGTGTTTATCAGACATCTGAAATTCAGATTAGACGTCTGAAAAGGTTGTCTGATCCCTATTTTGGTTTTCTAAGTTCTCTATAGAAAACCTAAGTATCCTAGGGTAGTGCAGGTGTTCCTAGGACTACTTTAAGGATCTCTTGAGGCTCTTTAACAAATATTCTAAGAAACAAAAAGAGCAAGGATATAAAGACAAAAGTACATAGAAAAAGATAAACAGAAATCTATCCTATTCTTCTTGTCCTTCCATCTTCAAGCTTTCGCTCCTCGCGAAGCTCCTCTGCTTCTGTCCAACTCCTCCAATCCGCCATGGATGCGAGCTAGAACTCCGTCTAAACACCTATCTCCATTTGCAATTTAACCTGAAAATTAGGACTCAAAAGCAAATGTTAAAAGACACGAGTTTTGTTATCATCAAAATAAACAATTGTGATGCTCTAGCACCAACAACTTTCACCTTGGGTTCCTTTGTTACCTCCAAACGGTTGTCGTTTGATGCAACTCCTCATGTCCATGTAAAGTCGATGAATGCAACCCCTTCATTTCACCCACGCCCTCAGATAATTCTTAGACCGCTGAAGCCCACTCTCTTCCCACTCGAACTGGAGAGGCAAAGACACCCCTCGACGTTTCCCCACGACCATGTGTTCAGCGTCCTTGACAACCGCTACTACACCTCCTCTGTCGACAGCGACCATGACTACACACCACCGTGCTCCACCTTCGATGACCTCAGGCTCCACGGCTCCTGTCTAACCTCGACCACGACTGTGGATGTCCACCTCTCTCCGCTCGGCCTCCTCTCCAACTACCACGACCGTTCCATCGACAGCCGCAACCGCGACAGCCACCACGTCGACAGCACTGACTCCACCACCACGTCTCGTTGCTACTGCGCCAATCGTCACCGTGTCTCGTCCGACCACCACCACGACTTCCGTCCGTGCATGACGACCTCGCGTGCTCAGCCATGCACCATGCTTCTCACCGTGCCATCCTCACTGCATGCAAGACCATGTTCTCTGCGACCGTCCATCACTGCGGCCAGTGGTGACAGCACCGACTCCGCAACCGCGACAATTACCATGCGACTTTGACTGTGCACCTCCTACTGTGTTTGCCACCACGTCTATGATCGTGTGCTCTTCCTTAACGATTCTTCATCGATGGCGTTCGCTCCGACGTCACCGTACCACGTCCGTAACCACTTTCACCATGATTTACCGCATTTGTTTTTTATTTTCTTCGGTAAAGTTATTTTCTTGATTAATTAGAAATCACTACTTATCATTTTTATACTCATCCCTGCCAAGACAACATTATTTTATGTGGTTCACTATTGATTTGATTTTTAATTGAGAATGAGATGTATACTTTAGTTGATTAGATATTTGTCACGTTCTTATTTGACTATATTTTTGTTCGGGATTTTTTCCACCACACAATTTACTATAGCGACATATTCCTGATATTATCTTGTTCAAGTGAAATTTTCCTGATCAAATGGTGTCGTTGCCAGGGAGGTGGTGTCGAGCCCGGATAGGTTGTTAATATGGTGATCTTATCGTTGAAATGTGTATAGTGGTTAACCTAAATCAGACCTCACCATCTCTTTACAAAATTTTTAACCTGGCCTACCTGATTTTTATCTTGGTCACTTTTAGGCCCAGGGTCGAACTCAGGGAAGTGGGGTTACAGGTCTAGTTTCTACGCCTTTCCTACAACGAGTCTCTTCCATTCGTTTATTGTGTTTTTGGTGTTTTTCAATTTAGATTTTTTTCTGGTAATCTTTGTCCTTGAGGCACACCCTCAAAATTGGGTTCTTGGCTTTGAGCCAAAACAGGGTTCCAAAACAGGTCTTGCTACTCGCAAGACGGATTACCTGCAAGTCAAAGATTATCTTTTCTCTTTTATATATTTTTTTATCTTTTTATTAGCAGGAAAGTGAAACAGAAATAAAGTAAATATAGTGTATATATATATGTATATATTATATATGTATAAAGGGGTGGGGGTGGAGACGGAGATGAAGTGTAGCACGGTGTCGAGTTGGTCGTCGTCTAGAAAGATGCAACCAACAGGACGAAGTATCATGTGTAAGGTGTAGGATGGATGGTGGAAGATGAATGCGAACACGCTTTTTGTACACGTGTATCGGGGAATATCAGCAACTGGTGCAGATATTCCCGCGATACCACGTTTGGTAAATAATGTGAAAATATATCTATATATGTATATATGTAAATATATCTATATGTATATATGGTTATATATAGGTATATATATGTATGTATATATATATGTGTGTATATATATATGTATATATGTGTATATATAAGTATATGTATATATGTATGTAGCTATATGTATAGATATATATATATATAATAATATATGTATATAGGTATATGTATCTAGATATGTATATATATGTATATATGTATATATGTATGTATATATATATATATATGTATAAGTATATGTATGTATAAGTATATGTGTATATATATGTATATATATATAAGTATGTAGATGTATATATATATATATATATGTGTGTGTGTGTATGTATATAGACTAATACCTATTTATATAAGTACTAATATATGTATAGATATATGCATAAATAAATATATATATATATGTATATATATAAGTATATAGATATATATATGTATGTATGTATGTATGTATACTAATACATAAGTATATAGGTACTACTATATGTATAAATATAAGTATATATATATGTATATATATATGTATATAAATATATGTATATATATATCAACATATATATGTATACGTATATATATATATATGTATATAGTAGTGTATAGGTGTGTGTGTGTGTGTGTGTGGAAGTGTGAGTGTATGTGTGTGCGAATGTCGGTAAAGAGAGTGTTGTGAGAGAGAGTGAGAGAGAGAGAGAGCGAGAGAGAGAGGGCAGGAGAGATGGCACTGCTGGAGTTAAGGCGTCTGGAGCTTCCACGCAACGTCTGATGGCTTCACGCGCGCGCAGGCCCGTATGCGCGCTCTCGAGGGAGTGGCCGCACGCAGAGGAGGCCGCAGCGCACCACACTACATGGAGAGCAGGCGCTGGCGCTCGCAGGTGCACGCGGTGAAGGAAGCGGGCAAAGGCAGGCGCTGGGAGAGGGCTAGCGCATGCAGACGTACGCGGGCGGGTGCGGGCAATGCGGGCGGAGATGCGCAGGTGGGCGCGCGCACGGGCGAACGGCGGTAGCGGCGTGCCGAGTGACCGGTAAAGTGAGAAGCTCACTGGTCACCCCACTGTAGCCACAGTGTCGCACAGACTCGCATGAACAGTGGCTACAGTGTAAGGCCGCGTCGCATGACCGAGAGCTGCAGGTGCCGTGAGTGCGGCCGGCTCGCTGCTGGCACATGCAGGCTGGCGCATGAGGAAGAGGGTCTGCGCCGGCCGGTTGCGGGCGCAGAGAAGCTCACGACAAAGCACGTGGAGAGGGAGTTGGCATGCGCAGGGGAGGGCGAGAGCAACGCGGGCGCTGCTAGGGTGCTTGGCCGGCCGCTGCAGTGACGTGCAGTGGCTAGTTGCGGGCCGAAGAGAGAGCGCGACAGAGAGAAGAAGCGGGAGGCGAAGAGGCCTGCAGGCACGCGCGGAGCGAGGGCGGCCTGCAGGCTTGCGCGGAATGGGCTGGGGCTACTGCTACTACCACCGAGCTTCGAGCTTTAGACCTTGAAGCTTGAGACAATGGCTGAAGGTGCTAGAAACGTAAAAAAAAATGAGAGAAGAGCCACCACGCCCACCGGCTCTTTGAAGAGCTGGGCGATGGTGGTCTCACTGTGGTGGGTGTTCACCACAGTGAGGGCTCCTGTCCACCGGGTGTCTCCGAGGAGGGCCAGCGTGAGGAGGGAGAGGGAGGAGAGGACGGTGGCCTGGAAGAAGTGCTGGGCTTTTTTTTTGTGCGGAAGGACCAGGCCCGCTTTGAAGAAGAAGCTGCCCACTTTATATAGAAGATGAAAGCCATGCAAGGCCATGCCTTGGCTGTGCATGGCTCATGCATGGCCTCGGCAGGGAGTGGGCTGCTGCAGCTGGCAGGGAGAGGGCTGCTGCAGAGAAGCATGGCGCGAGGAGAAGATGCATGCAGCCGCAGGAAAGATTTTAAAAATCAAGTGAAATAAAAAATAAAAAGATGGTGAATTAGTAGAGATGCACTTGAGGAAAAAATGTTAATTGCAAGGCCACTTATTTATTCTTCCTCTCCTCTCAATTAAATGCATGCACGCATGTATTTTTACAAATGCGATTATGGAACCCTAATATGCATTGGTAATGCTAGGAAATAGCACAAGACGGCACAATTGCAGGTGTGTTTTTGCGGTGCAATCAGGAGGCAACAGACAGAATAAGTTCACCTGATTTTATTTCTGATATATTTCGAGGTGCACATTGATTTGGCTATTAGTATTTTTCTGTGCGAGAAATCTAACGAGATGACAGGCGCAGCTGAGCAACGACATCGACCTTGAATGACTCTCACACACGCAGAGAGGATGCGAAGAGGAGACCTGGATCCCTCTTTCACAGGGGATTCTCCTTCGTCGCGAATTTTATTTCATTTCTATCTCTCGCCCTTGTAGCATTGGGGCTGATTTTCGAGAGTCTATCCCCACTTTCTTTAGCGACTAAGGTGAGTTATCTGTTGTTCTCTGCTTGCCTGCTATAAAAGAAAAGGAGAAAAAAATATTGAGCTACCTATTTAAGAGTTACATATTCTTAGGTGCGTGCATTTAGGGGTGATTGAGTAGCATACTAGATCACTTTCTTTGCATTGCGTATATATCTGCACGGAGATTTCTGGAGTTAAGTATGCCTTTCTATCTTTGCATCTAGCTCCTATTCACGCATTGCATTTGAACTAAACTTCAAGACCACCAAACTAATTGAATTTATTTAATTCAGTGGTCGCCTAATTGAAATTGGGAATGGTAATCAGATTCGGTCTTAAAAAATCAAATCATGTTTGATATAATCAAAAGAAACTTGTGTGTGATTCCTCTCAAATAAAACTGATTTGCGGTGTGATGCACACTAGGCACCGCACTAGGTCTCGATCCCTTAAGGCTATAGGCATCGATCTCTTTATCTGTGAAGACCCTCCTATTCACTTTGTGGTGGTGATATTAGCCTGTGACCAAGTGTTTCGATACTTCAAGGAGGGGGACACTTCTTAAAGAAACGAAAGGATAGTTAAGAGACATCGCATTCGCATCGCCTCAAATGAAGGGTTCGCCCTACTTACATCCCTTTGTTCCGTCCTTGGAGTAACTTCTCACTAGGTCACTTGAGAGTATCATTGAAGCAAGGTATAGGTCATAGGGCACGCCAAGGTCTACTTTGGGCACATAATTGATTGTGCAACTTCTTTAGCCACCAAGAGATAATGTAACCAACCTCTATTCTTCTCCAAAGAGCTTGTTAGGGATCTCAAGTCACATCCCCCTCTTATAGTACTAAAGTGGGAATGGATGGGTGCAAAGTTGACCCCATTTGACAACTTTGAGGGGTAGGTTGGAGGTTGGCTCAAATCTACTCTAAGGGAAAGTCCGATTGCCTTGTGTTTGAATGGGGTATGCGTTCAAGACTTGTTTGAAAATGGATTACAATAACTACTTCACTTCTTACTTTCACCCCAGAACACCGAATCACAATCCCATGACCTGTAGTTATCCATTATCTGATGAACAATGGAATCTTTTCTACTCATACTGTAGGAGAATTGGTCTGATTAATCCTCAACCTTGTGATGATAAGCAAAACCTAAGAGAAGGGTATCCCAAACCTAGTTCTTCCATGACTAGGCCCAACCCACCCACCCTTAATGATTTGTCTTATCGAGGTTGGACCGATAATCCTAGGCAACTTGAGCCTGAGATTGACTATCCTCCCCAATCTGATAGTAGCTTGTCCTCTTTCAAGAAAGAAATGCAAAAACAACATATGGAAATGATGGACTCTTTAGAAGTCTTTGAGGAAAGTCAACAATTAAATTAAGAAATTAGTCACCTGATTTACTCCCTTAAGGTTGATTCTAACCCCTACACACTAGATGCATCTCCCTTGAGAGAGCCACGCCATAAGATGGAAGGGGACATTAAGGACTCAATCATGGAGCATAGCTACCCTCTTGAGGATAATGTAGACCCCTCCATACTCGATAATCCTTCTTTGAGAAGTCCTAGCATGAAGGGGGAGGGGGGCTACATAGATACACTGGGAATTGAAAAGAGTAGCAACTCGATGAATTGTGATGTAGAATGGAGGCAACCAGAAGAGGAGCCCTTAGACCTTCCACTTGAGCTTTATTGGTGCCAATCAAAGGGGAAGATAGTCTCATTAGATGAACTCAACTCTAATAATAGTATCTTTGTTACATTTGATGAAGCAAGTCACAATCAAATAGTCAACCCAACTCCCATTCTTGATTCTGAGGTGGATTCTACACCCCATCCTAGGGATGCTAAACCTATACCTTTCACCTTTGAGGACTTTACACCTCAGTTAGAACTCCTAAAGGATGGTGATTCTGAAGTTAATAAATTCCAAGAGCCTTAGGGGTTGGAAGAAATCATATTGGAAGAAAATGATAATAACCACGACCCTCTACTTAAGGAACCAGTATCCTCCATACACCATTCTGAGATTCTACATGTATCTAACAGAAGTGACCTTAATGAGATTGACACTGACTTGGATCAATATTAGTCTCAGGGACATGAAGATTTGTTTTTTGAAGAAGACAAGGAAACACTTGAGCCAAGCTTTGAAGATTTTCCTATCTCAGGGGCATGAGGGAAGAAACATCAAAGAGGATGATGATGAGTTTCAAGGACCCAAATTCAGAGTATGGAGTGACTCTAGGGGGGAATATATTTTGTTCAAGAACTTACCCCCTGAGGATCTTACTAATTTAACCCAATCCGGATTCCTAGTTACTTTTGACTACAAAGATCATCTTCTCAAACATTGGGAAGAAATGGGAGCAATTAATACTCTTGATGAAGGAATCTATACACCCCAGGGACAAGATCTTAGCATTAAACAAGAACCTGGGGATGTTGTTGTTGAGGACACTCACACCCTAGTGCTTCCAATCCACCTTTACATGATAATGAAATGGGCAACATCCTTAATCGGTTCAATTTGGAAGATGAACACTTGAGCCCATTCCCGGACGAGCACATGAATGACAGGTGGCATGAAGTCAATCAGTAACTAAGGCAACTTCTGATCACAATCAGAAAATGGAATGGTTGTTGAGGATGAATGTTGAACCTCTCAAGCTCTCTTTGACCCTCTTCCCTACCCTGCAACTAAGAGACTTACACTCCTTTAGAAATAGTTTCCTAAAATCTCTGCTCACATTCCTATTTTACAGGGGGATAACCAGACCAATACATCTTGTGATAGAATGGCGAGTATGAATCGATGCTTGTCCATGTCAATCCATTATAGTTGTCCTTCTTCACACCCTCTTTTTCCCATACATATCTACTTGAGGAGCCTTTGCCTCCTCGTTGTGCACTCCCAGAGGTCACTACTCATGTGTATTATGTGAAACCTCCAACAATAGCTCAAGTGTACCCTATTTTCACCTGTATCTAGCAAGCATTTGGCATCGCTCTCCATCACCAACTTGACAACATCTTAGGTTACTTATTTGCTAGGTCAGGTTTGTTACATATCTTTTCCGGGTCTCCTTCTACTTCACTTCTAAAGCCTTATTTGCAAGAATCACCCATTGGGAGACATCCTAACCCCACCTCAAGTAATATCTTTCCTTGCTTTTGCTTTCCAATGAGGTCATTGTCAAATTTAGGCATGCAGGGGTATAACCTGAGCATTTATACATATTCTGCATGTAGTTAGGGCATCCATATTGCATAAAAAAAAGAGGAAATGAAATCTGTGTGAGCTGAATTGCTAATATGTTGAGGAGGAAAAAGAAAGAGAAGAAGACAGAGATGACGGGTGCAGGGTGCGTTGGTTTAATTATGTTATAGCATGCATTCGCGACGTCGGTTTTAATTAAAGATGTGGGTTAGGTGAGTCCAAATGTCGAACACGAGGAGGCATAAAATTGGATTACTTTTTTGTTTTCAGTAGTCACAGGAAGTTTGGTTCGCTTACGAGAAAATGGGAAAGAGAGAGAGAGAGTAGGGTTAGAGATTTGAGATTATAGCATGGTGATTACTTAACTAGACATGAAGCATGACATGATGAAATATATCGCGCAAATAAAGTTCTACAATTATAATGAAAGAGAAAAGCTTAAAGCAATGTAAACATTAAACTAAGGTAGAGGAATGTGAAAGGGAGAGGCGAGGCAGCCACGGCGGTTGATGGGACTTCCATCGGTAACTCAACAACTCCGACGAGTGTGAAGTATGCTTGGTGAAGCTAGGAAGGAGCTAAGTGGAAGGTGTGTGTATTCAATGCCCTTGAATGAGGTGGTTGAAGGGGTTCAAATAGGAGAAAAGGGCTTCTAATTGAGGTAAGGGGGTTTAGCGACGTCCTCACGTCCAGGACATCGCTAAACCCCTTCCAAAAATGTCGCTGAAGCCCTCTAGCCACCGGTCCGTTGAGGCGCCCGCTCTTCTTCTTCTTAAGCTACACCCGCGATTCGTGTGCCTTCACTGTGAGCCATCCAATCGAAGATTGGACGGTTAAGATTTCGCACGGGATGTTGGTTTAGATCGCACTTGCGGAGTGCGCGCCTCGTGCATTATCACACGCGTGCCCATCAGGCACTTGAGGGCGCACTGCATTGCATCCATCTGCACCGCTCGACTTTAATCGAACCACTCGAATTATCCGCGGTGCACGTTGGGCCACAATTTGAGGCGCGACACTATTCAAATGCTCGCCTCTCATCATGAGGGTGAGGTGTTACCGCTGCGCTGCTTCCTCGGTTGGTCACGGAGACGAGATCAGGCGTAGATGCTTAGCAACCATTGGATGGAGATCCAACAATCAGATCTTCGTGCTAGAGGAGCTCGGGTGTGGTGGATGCGGTGAGGGCGAGCGTAAGCTCTCATCTATCCGATCGAAGGATCAGACGGCATCAAGCGCTGCTTCATGAGGCTACAGAGGTGAGGGGCGCAGTGGATGCGGTGACATGGCCACTTGTGGGCCGTTGATCTGATGATCAACTGTCAAAACTTCTTAGGCTGATCGAGGGAGCTCTGAATGTCAAATTTGAGTGATTTCGAGTCCATTCGACTCGATTCGTTGATCTGAGTCCATCCGTGCGGTCCGATTGCTCATCTGAGGCCTATTGCAATATGCACTTGTACATATGGCCATTAAACATTGATTTATAAGCAATCTTAACTTGGAATGCATGCAGTGCTCCTATGCCTATCATGACATGTTATTTGTGAGCATATATCCTCAAACTCACCCTAGTTGATGGAATTATCATCATTGAATGTGGAGTTATCATACCCCCTTGCTCATCCCTTGCTAGTCCTTAGTAAAGTTTATCCCAGCCATTATTTTCAGTCTGAATTAGGAATTGATAACATAGACATTTGTTACTTGTCAATGGGAGGAAATTACTAAGAGCCTAATCTATAGAGACTAAACAGCGCCCATGTGTCTGCTAAAATGCGAACCACCCAAATCCTCGCTTTACAGATACATATATATTTTTTTTTTCTTTTTCATCTTTTCTCATTTTTTTGGATATTTTTGGAGTTGAGACTGTGTCGATAACTTTTTACGGCTACCCAACCTACCCATAACTCAAAAAAGACTCTAAATGCTTAGCATCTTGGTGTGAAGATTGTGATAGACTCACTTAATGGTAATTAAAATAGACTTCGGGTTTCTACGCCCCTAGGTGACCAAAAAAGGAAATGCTTGCCTGAAGGTGCATCTATCCGATCGGTAGCTTTTCCCTACTTTTATTTTGCATGGGATCAACACAAGGGTGTTTCTAGTGTATATCTCCCAGGATTTCTCTACTTCCCCGCTTCTTCCTTAAGTGTTTTGGGCTTTTTCATGCATTTAGTGAGCTAGGTTCTGGACAACCAGCCAATGGGCTATTACCCATGACCACTTACCAGCTATACTCGTGTGGTGAAGTGTGGCTTTCTTTTTTCTTTTTCTTCTTTTTCTATATATTTTTTTTCTATTTCTCCATTTTTCTCTTTTTTTTTCTTACTTTTTCTTTTATTGTTTCAGTAGGTGGCTTCCCTGATCTATGATTTACCTAAAGGCAATAAAAGAGAATGGTCCTGTGGTTGGGCTCTGGATAACTGGCCAATGAGCTGTTACCCACGACAACTTACCAGCCATACCACCCTAGAAGATTCATTAGCTACCCACTTTCTGTTAGAATCTCTGAGGAGCGAGTCAATGCAAAAAAAAAAATGTGTGCAGATGCTTAGACTAAAAGTCCCTCCGAGTCAAAGGGAGGATTGATAAGTCATATACTTATCACCTTTCTTTATTGACGAATTACTGTAAATTAAGGTTGTGAAGATTCGAGGCTAAATCCATATTTTAATGGACACCAGGGCTGATTAAGCGTGAAGGCCTAAAAGTCTAAGTGTCCATGTTCTTCTCGTATTATTTCCCACAGTTGACAAGCTCCTAATGGCTAAGTTCTCCTTCCTAAATATTTTTTTTAATTATTTTATTTATTATATAATTCAGGCTGATAATATAAACTCAGAGAAAGCAAATTACTACCCCCCATGATTAAGTTGGATAATGTCCTCATTGGCAAATAAATGTATGCAAAGGGGTACAGAAAGAAATCACCTGAGTGTCGCCATGTACCTGATCAGTCTGAATCTTCTGGGTTGCCTCCCAGGAGCGCTGAGTTTATTGCCACCAGCTGGGCGAGGCTCTGTGTCAACCCTCAATGAGGGTGACAACTTCCTTTAGGGGAACCTAGGCAAGAAAATGTTTTAATCTCTGACCATTTACTGTGAAGGTTTTCCCAGTGTTAGGATTTGCAATTTCAACCACCCCATTGGGATAAGGTTTGACCACTTGATATGGTCCTGTCTACTTTGATCTTAGCTTCCTAAGGAAAGCCAAACTTGTTGGTTGGGCTCAAAAGGTTTCCTATGGATGTGTCAGTCGTGGATGGCTTTCATCTTCTCTTTGTAAATTCAACTGTTCTCATATGCATTCCGATGGATTTCCTCAATCTCGGAGAGTTGGAGCGTCCTTTGTGCTCCGGCTAATTGAGAATCCATGTTACACTACTTAACAGCCCAATAATCCTGGTGTTCCAAATTGACCGGAAGGTGGCAAGCTTTGCCAAAGATCAAGCGATAAGGTGACATGCATATCGGGATCTTGAAAGCGATCCTGTACACCCAAAGGGCATCATCCATTCGTATGGACCAATCCTTTCAGTCAGGACTCACAATCTTTTGCAGAATATTCTTGATCTGCCTATTGGAGACCTCAGTTTTCCCATTTGTTTGCGGATGATACGAGGTGGCAATGTGGTGAGTAACCCCATATTTTCTAAGCAAGGCATGGAATTGGGTATGAATAAAGTAACTCCCACCATTACTGATCATGGCCTTCGGTATTCCAAACCGAGAGAAGATGTTTTGTTTAACAAATCCATGACAGCCTTATGATCACATCTTCGGGTGGCGACAGCTTCAATCCATTTCGAGACATAGTCTACTGAGACTCATATGTACTCAAAGCCGTTGGATGGTGGGAAGGGACCCATAAAATCGATACAACAAACATCAAAGATTTCGACAATCAAAATGGGCTGGAGGGGCATCATGTCCTTTCTAGTCATAGTCCCTAATGTCTGGCAACGAGAGCAAGTTGTAGCAAAGCTGTGTGCATCCTTGAATAGGGAGGACCAGTAAAATCCGAACTGCAAAACCTTTGCAACCATTTTCTTCCCCAAAAAGTGGCCACCATAGGCTTGGTCGTGACAAAAGGATAGCACACTTTGGACTTCTTCCTCAGGAATACACCTCCTAGTGATCTAGTCGGCATAGAGTCTAAACAGCATGGGATCATCCCAGAAATAGTGCTTGGCTTCAGCCAAGCACTTACCCCACTGTTGTCTGGACCAGCTGTGCGGAGTCTGTCCTACCACCAAATAGTTGACGAAGTCTGCATACCAGGGTAGCTTTCTTCCTTGCACGGCTAGAAGTTGTTCATCAGGAAAGGTGTCGGTTAAGGGTAATGATGGTCCAATGTGGTCTGGGTGGAGTCTGGACAGGTGATCGACTACGACATTCTTGGACCTGGTTTTGTCACGTATTTCCTGGCCAAATTCCTACAAGAGTAGGATCCATCTGATGAGTATGGATTTAGCATCCTTTTTGGCCAACAAATGCTGGATTGTCGAGTGGTCAGTGTAAATCGTCACGTGGGACCCCAGAAGATATGATCGAAACTTTTCTAATCCAAAGACTACGGCAAGCAGTTCATTTTCTATGACAGTATAATTCTGTTGAACCTCATCCAATGTCTTACTCGTGTGGTAGATCACCACGGGTTTCTTTTCTCTTCTTTGTCCTAGGACTGCGCCAATGGCAAAATCTGATGCATCGCACATAATCTCAAAGTCCTGGGACCAATCCGGGGGTTGTAATACAGGAGCAGTGGAGACTGTTGATGTAACAATGGTTGTATGATGATGAATGATTATTGTTATGTCGTTGTAGTATAGTGTGTATAATATAACATTAAGAATGTCGTATAGTGGTGAGTATGGGTGAGTACCAGTCATTACAACCATTATTATCATTTGCTTATTTATCTAATTTTTACTGGTTTTGTTCCAGGTCGTTCACTGGGAGGCAATTTATTGAATTACATCGGTCACTCTTTGATCTCAAAATTATCCTCTAATTCCAAAAAGAAACTTTACATCTTATTAAAGAATGAATGAATGTGTGTTTTATTTACCTAATTACTAAGAAATGCTTGCAAAAATACTAACTATGAACAAGCATCAAACAATCTATTATTATACTCTAAACTATGTATTTACAAGTTATCCTATTAGTACTAACATGATAGTATATAATACCTTAGGATGCAATGGTGTAGAGACTTATCAGTTTGTTATTTATAGTAACATATACAGCAGTTTCAGTGACAGATATAAGCGTCGCTAAATCTCAGAAAACACTATATACAACCTAAAGAAGCAAACTGAGGTCTTTAGCGACGTTTATAGTGTCATTTTATTCTGTTAGTAATTATATGGGTTTATTTATACAAATGTAATGGGCTATAGCGACGTTTCTTCTTCTCTTTTGTTTCTGCGTTATGTTTCGGCCTTAACAGAGTTTTCAAGTGCTGCGGCGAAGGGGATTAAGCAACCGTCATTAGCTTTCTATTATTCAGTTTAAAATTTGTTTAATTTGCGGATGCGCTTTTCGAGGGATACGCTGCACCCAGAGGGCGGGACGTGACCTCTACTAGGCACGCCCTAATCTTTGATTAGGTGGCTTAATTACGTTTTCATACTAAGCGCTTGGCCTCAGCCATGGCGCCACAACAAGTCCCCACGCTCGGGCCCCCGATGCACACACATCACATGTTCACAATATCATCGCATATCAGACGGTTCAGAGCGTATTGGGTAATCGGGTCAAATGGCATGGCATTGTCTTTCGAGCGCCCGTGACGACTGCCTAAACATAAGCAGAAATTCACTTTATAGCGCTGCGCTTGATTTGCAGCGAACGATGTGGTGCTATTAGAACGCCACATCGTGCGCTGGAAATCAGGCGCAACTGCGTCTGTACGTGCTTTTGGCCCTCGATTTGGGGGCCTTAAATTATTAAAAAAAAATAAAATAAAATATGGTTAATAAAGTATTTACATAATACTACATAATTGATTAATTAATTTTGACTTTTAATTATGTTTACTATACAAATAAATTCGCTAAACTGGCTGATTATACAGGTTGATTTAGGTGATTAAATAGTTAATTACTTATAAAATAATTAGTAAATGGTCTAATTGACCTTATACAGATTTAATTTACATACTTAAGTATTTTATACATATTTTTATTGTATTTTTATGAATTGATTTCTATTTTATTTAGGTTAAAATAGCAGTTCTGGGTGTTTATAAGTTAAAACTAAGTTAACAGTAAATACAATAGGTATAAATACACTTTAACTAACTTAAATTACTTACTATATATATTAACCTAAGTCTATAGATTTATTTACTTAATTATAGCTCTAAATTATTAATTTAGCTAATTTATTCTATAATATAGCTACTAGCTAAGTAAATATATCTCTGTCTCTGTATATATATACATAATTAAGTAAATACATACATAATAGTTTAGTATTTATACATATATTTACATAGATTACAGATGTATATCGATTTATATACAAGTTCATGCAGTATTTACAGTATATCTATGTATGTATACTTACATAATCAGGCTGTATATTATAGTTATAATAGTATGGATATGTATATTTACAGTGTGAGAATTAAGTATATATAAGTAGGCTTTAGTAGGAAGTTAGGAAGAAGGGTTAATTAAGTTTTTATTTCATTTTAAACAGCAGCTAAGCTACTGTCAGAGAAGATGGGAAGATAAGAGAATGTGCTGTTCAGGGTGTTTTGTTTAGCAGCAGCAGTGGCTTAAGCCACTGTCAAATGGGCTAACTGCTGCTGCAGTTAGTCCATTTGAAGAGGGGGATGTATTCACAGATGAGAGGGGAATTGTAGAGAAGAGGAGAATTTAGAGATGGAGGGAAATGTAGCTACAAGTTGCAGCATGTTACTGTATAACTTGGAATAAGAGAAAATTCAAAACAAACTAAAAATTTTGAGAGTTGAAATCCAAATCTGATAAGGGTTTAAATCTCTCGAAAATCACATAAGAATTCAGTTCAAATACCCAACAAGAAAAGGCCCTTATCAAAAGCATCATTTCTGATCAAAACAACAAATGGCATTGAGTTAGCTCTTCCTAATGCTATAGACAGCATGAAGGAGAACTTAACTCAATCAATTAAAACCAAAAAAACATACAATCCCAGTTTCTTGCAACCTTAAGGAGTATGGAGAACTCCTTAGGTTAGGAAATCACCATACAAAAATAATCATCAAAACAGGTGGTGTATGGTAGTTCTAAAATGGCAACACAGACTAAGAATGCGTTAAAGGAATTTATAAAAGCTTGCGAATGCATTCAGATCAAGGTAGAAACAAATTCATGAAAGGCTCTTCTGAGTTGTTCTCTGTCACCAGAGAACTTCTCAGAGTCCTTGCCCACAAGGAAAACCAAAATCCCTTCAATTTGTCAGATCTGTCAAGGCAATCCAGAGAGCAAAATTCTTTAAAATCCATGTTAAAGTGAATCTGACAAACTGAGGCAATCAATCTAAAATAAAAGGGGCTTTTATGAACACAAATGGGGTGAGTGAGAAGCCCCAAATGGTGCTTGTGACGCCAATTTCAGATCTGAGGCAGTACACCATCAGATCTGAAATTGGATCCGGATGTGTGGGTGAATGATGAAAAATTCATCGTTAAAAGAAACATAAATCAGAATTGGATGGTGGAAAAACAAAACATGAAGAGGGAGATAAATTGAAAAATGAACAGATGATTCTTCCCCTCTGATCTGGACTGATCAGAGGAGGTGAGGGGGGGGATCTAATGCTAATTCTACTCCTAAGACTAATCTAAACTACAGCTAACATTAAACACTAACAATTAAAGCTAAATCTATTCTAAACTACTGTAAACTACAACTAACACTAATTGTGCAGAATTAAAAACCTAAACTAAAAGGAAGAATGGGACCTATGGGTCCTTAGCCGGCGGCTAAGGAGGAAGAAAGGAGGAGGGTGACTCCAACGGAGGGAAGAGTCTGCTAGTGAGACTCCAGGGTCGTCCTCAGGTGCTACGAGGTCCTTAGCGACGAGGAGGGTTGAGAGCAGGCGATGATTCCACAGCCGGTGGCTGTGAAATCAGGGGCTAGATGAGGAGGAGAGACTGGAGTGGACGAACTGATCGCTAAGAGATGTAGGAGGGAGCGATCCCTTGCGCACGACACCACTGAGGTGCTTAAATAGCAGCTCAGTGATTGGAATCACCGCAAGGGTGAGGATAATCACATTCAAGCTAGCGGTGAGGATGAGATGGGTAGAGCGCGCGGCGAGTCAAGAGAGATATCTGACCGTCAGATGAGATCTAGGAAGAGAGGTGAACGCACGCACCGAATCACGCGAAGGTTCCATTTGATTCCAACCGCAGATCGAGATCAAAAGTGCGATGGACGGTCGAGAATGGCTGTGTTCTTCACGTGCTACAGTGCGTGTGAAGAACACATGCTTCTCTCTGAAATGAGGGAAAAATTTCAGGAAGACCCTTGAACGAAGGGGTAGAAGAATAGCGTGCAGGTCCAAAAGTGAAAAGAACTATAACTAGAAGGGCCTTGCAGTCATACAGAAGGGTCCCTACGGCTTGCAAAAAGGTCCAAGAAGGAGTTTTGAAGGGTAGAAATGTAATGCATGAAGGACCTAATTGTAATCTATTTATTTCTAAGCCTAAATGATGTCCAATTGCTTTCAAATTTTTACATGTGCTTAATTGAACATTTAAGACATTGATTTTACTTCTGATTTGTCTTTTCAAACTTGTTTATGTGTTCAATTGATGCATGGATCATCATTTGTTCTTTAGTTTTCAGAATATCTCATTTTTGTGACCTAATTAGGAGGTTTTAACACACATTAAAAAGTTTTAGGTCTTTTCTTTAATTCCCACACTTAACCCTTTTTATATGTTCATTTGATATTGTTTTGCTTAGTGTCTAGCTTAATTTCGGCCTTTTAGCCATGATGAGTAGCCACTCATCCCTGAGAGTGTTGTAAGCCTTGATGCAATCAGGTGTCATGTGAAAAAGGGCGTCGTTGGCTAGAAGGTCAGTCAAGGGTTCAGAGAGTTTGGAAAATTCTTTAATGAACCTTCTATAGAAGCCAACATGTCCTAGGAAAGATCAAATTTGCCTGACCGAGCTAGGAGGTGAAAGTTTGGAAATTAGATCAACCTTAGATCGATCCACTTCGATGCCCCTATGCGAGACGATGTGACCGAGGACAATACCTTCTTGAACCAAGAAATGGCTCTTTTCTCAACTTAAAATCAGTTGACCTCGATACAGCGCTTCAAGAGTTTCTCCAAATTGCTAAGACAATGGTCGAATGAATTCCTAAACACGGAGAAATCATCCATAAAGAATTCCAGGTATTCACCCACCATCTCTGAAAAGATGGCTAGCATGCTACGCTGAAAGGTAGCGGGTGCGTTGCATAATCCGAATGGCATACGACAGAATGAGAATGTGCCATACGAACAAGTGAATGTGGTCTTCTCTTGATCTTCCGATGCAATAGCAACTTGGTTGTATCCTGAATATCCATCCAGGAAGCAAAAATATTTCTACCCTGCCAATTGCTCGAGAATCTGGTCAATGAATGGCAGAGGGAAATGATCTTTCTTGGTGGCCTCATTAAGCTTCCTATAGTCGATGCACACCCGCCATGCAGTAGTGGTGTGGGTGGAGATGGATTCGCCTTGATCATTGGTGACAATGGTGAGAGCAGCTTTCTTGGGTACCACTTGAGTGGGGCTCACCCTGGGGCAATCAAATATAGGGTAAATGATATCAGCGTCAAGCCACTTGATTATTTCCTTTTTAACGACCTCTCACATATTCAGGTTCAATCGCCTTTGCATCTAGAGAGAAGGTCAAGTCCCATCTTCCAAATAGATCTTATGAGTGTAATAGGTAGGGCTAATTCCCCTTAGGTCAGAAATTATCCATCCAATGGTTGCCCGATGTTCAAAGAGGGCTGCAGTCAACCTAAGCTCTTGCACCCTAGTTAAATGGGCATTGATAATCACATGGAAGGTCCGGTCAGGTCTAAGGAAGACACACTTGAGATTATCGGGCAACGGCTTCAGTTCAATGGTAGGCGGGACAACATTTGACGGGTAAGGGAAAGGTGGGAGTTGATCAACATCAATCTCCTCAAATGAAGGTTGTGGAAGGTAATCAGCTCTACAAATGTCAACCTCCATAGGTTGGGGTGGATCAAGGTAGTCATTGGCTGGTTAAGTCAGATGGTCTGCTGAAGAGCTAAGAGTAAGGCATTCTTCAACCAGAGGTTCCATGGGATCGTACTCCTCGATCCAGTCACAATCGAAAGACTTGGCCACCCTGAAGATATCCAATTGCATCTTCTTGTCTCCAAAAGCAATTTCCATACATCCCATGTCTCAATCAATGTTCACTTTAGTTGTAGCTAAGAAGGGTCTACCTAGGATGATGGTGTGTTTTGTAGTTGCTCGGGCAATTCCATGTTGAGAACCAAAAAGTCGACCGGGAAGTAGAAGTCCTTGAACTGAACAATTACGTCCTCGACTACCCCCTTCGGGGTTTTCACAGATGTATCAGCCAATTGGATGGTCACAGGTGTGGGTTTCAACTCCCCAAATCCAAACTAGTGATACAGGGTCGTCGAGATTAGGTTGATCGAACACCTAAGTCCAAGAGCGCTCTATCAAATGTCATGTCCCCAATATTACAAGATATCAGGGGTGCTCCTGGGTCAATTCATTTGGGAGGAAGGCTGCTCAATATCACTAAAGTGGCTTGTTCTGAGAGCACTACCTTCCTAGGTGCTTGGGTTTTCAGTTTACGCTTCGGCATACAGACATCCTTCAAGAACTTAGTGACGAGTCGATTTTTCGCTTTCGAAAATGATGATTAAGAATATTTATCGTTGTAATTCTAAGTGGTAGAAAAATGACTAATCAAAACAATTAGAATTAAAATTAAACCACTCACAGGAGAGCGGGTCGTGCTCACAGGGATGCAATGACCTATTTAAACTCACAATTAGGTAGAAATTGACTTCGGTGAAATATTTGTCAAATCAAACAATGCCTATGTCGCTCTGAATGTAAACCTTAAATTTATGGAGAAGTCAAGGGTTGTTGACATAATTTTCACGTAAGAAAATTATCCGTGTGCAATGGTATGCCATGTACTTTTCACTTGCATGCATACTAAAATGTAATTGACAATTAAATATAATGCATATAGAGATGAATCAATAAGGCTTAACAATTATCTAGAAGAACAAGCATAAAGCTATAAATTCACCACAATTTAATTAATCTAAGAAATCAAGAAAATAATTCTTAACAATGGCAATTTCTATAAATAATAATACACACTAAAACAGAGGATTATACCTTTCTCATCCTCACGCACGGAGGAGAGGCTCATTCAAGGAGCTACTCTAGGAAAAGGTCGGTCGGAGCGACGCCTTCGCGGCGGTGGCGGCGGCACGTCACGAGATGGCCTGGGCCGGCTGGACGGAGGATAGAAGCAGCGACGGCAACTGTCGCTACTGCTCTTGCGCATAGGAATGGAGCTACTGAAGGGCGCTGAAGGACGCGCACTACGCGCAGGCAAAGCGGCTAGAGTAGCGCGTGCTCTGTGTGTGCGATTGGAGGCGAGGGCCAGTGGCTAGTGACACGCTGTTGCTGCTGGGGCAATGCTTGGAGGTGTTGCGGGTAGAAGTGAAGCAAGGGAGGCGCAGGCGAAGGTGCAGCGCACTCTACGCGTGGGTGGGGTTGCTGTGAGGAGCGCACACTCTGCTGCTGGAAAGCACACGACGGGTGCTGGAGGGCGGTGCCTGCACTTGGTGCGTGTTGCAGGAGGTGCCTGCACGTGGAGAGGGGCGTGCGCGGGGATGGTGCTGGTGGGTGCGGTGGTGATGAAGAAGAAGCACAGTGATGCAGGGACTCTAATTGGCGGTGTGGGCCATCACACCACACGCCCACGGTGGTGGAATCGCGCTGCTGCAGTTGAGGTCGGTGGTGAGGAGCGGATGAGAAACTAGGTTCTCTACACAGTGAGGAAAGGGGTGGTGGCCTGCCAAGCATGACAATAGCTCCCCCTCTCGTGTAGCTATCTACATGGATTTGAAATGGAGAGGCGGGAGCAGATCCACATTCTCCGCTCATCCTTGAATGCAAGTTTTAGTGTGGGCAACTGGTGGCGTTGGAGCAGCAAATTCCCTGCAAAGAAGAGAAAATGAATAATAATAAAAAGATTGGTTTATTTATGTTCAAAACCTTAATAAAATGTTAATGCATATAATGTAACCTAAAGACTAATGCATGTTATTCTAAAGCATGCTAAATAATTTATAGATGTAATGCATACAAGCAAATATATATAAACTAACTTATTTATATCTTAATACCTGCTATGTATACACTAATATCAATCTAATTCCTAGGCACTTAACTAAAAAGCCCACAAATATGGGCTCATCAAATGCCCCCATGCCTAGTTTTTGCTAGTCCCTAGCAAATCTAAGCAATAACCTAGCACTCCAAGTAGACTAGCCAACCCAATCTGTCTTCCTTTAGAAACATGTTAAGTTCAGACTTTAGACCTAAGGTTCCCAAGTAGTTGCTAAGCTATAAACTAGGTCAGCTAAAGATGAGTTGCAGGCACAGGTTTCCCTGATTTCTAACTCAACCCTAGGGTTTATTGATCCCCAAGATTAAAGCATTCGTGCATGTGCATTGGTCTGAGTTATTTGAGGTTGGTATGATTGCCAACCTAGAGAGGAAAAAGGATTTATTTTCTTAATGCAATATATTTTTGTTTGATTCCTCTAAGTCTAACCTTGGATCAGCTATCAACATGGTCTATGTCGAATTCATTGTCCCCATCGCTGTACCTCAAAGGGTGCCTGGCTTTCGATGCTTCGAGATAGCACCTCCCATAGCAACCCCAAGAACTCCTGGCAATCGACATTTCGAGATACTATCACCCATGGATTTCTTAAGCGAATTCAGGCCTGTGGCAATCAGCACTTCGAGATAGGGCAGCCCATGGTACCTGAACCGCACAATGCACTTATGTGCCCCCAGTAGGATGGATATCCTAAGAGACAAGTGCCAAGGAGGTAACATGTTATCATCGCATCCTCAAGGTGAGTATATACTCCACCTCTCCTGCGGCAAGAACTCTTCCAATCAAATTGTGTTTTCAAGCTTCTCCTAAGTCAAAATTAAAAGAACCAACTTTTCTTAAAGAAATGAATTAGGGTGATCACTTACTTACACAAGAACAAGTGTGTGTGAAATGTGTATGCTTAGGTTACAAGGACCCGTAAACCAAAAGATAGAACAAGACTCCAGGTACTATCCACCCTTTAACTCAATCCCTAGCTTTCCTTCCTCAACCTCTTGAAGAATGGTCCGCAACTTAACTCCTACCTAAGTTTTTAAGTCCACAAAGGACCCTAAAGGTCTAAAGCTATAGCTCAGTTAGCTTCTAAAGTTCGACACCTAGAATCAACTTAGTCTAACCTAAAGTTATGGTTTGCTTAAGAATGCAGGGCCCAGCCAGTTAAGCTCAATAATACAAAATATTTTTCTTTTTTTTTAATGCAATATGCATGAATGAATGCAAAATGTAGACATGATATAAACAGATGCCTCAGGTCCTCTCCCCCATTCCTGGTTCAAACAATGTCCTCATTGGAAACAAAACAGTTAAAGGAAGATATTAACTGAGGTGGAGAATGACAGGAGCTAAGGCTCCTCAAGAGTGACCTCGTCAACAAGATGGCCATCCAAAGTAATGTATGGTTTTAACCGTTGGCCATTGACGATAAAGGGAGTTGCTGAAAAGGAAGGGCTTTTAATCTCCACAGCTCCATGTGGAAACACTTTAGTGATTATGTAAGGCCCATCCCAACGAGATTTTGATTTCCCTGGAAAAGGCTTAAGTCTGGAATTGAAAAGCCAGACTTGTTAGTTGGGCTCAAAGGTCTTTCTAAGGATATATTTATCATGCAAGACCTTAGTTCTCTCCTTATAAGCTTGAGAGGTGTCATAAGCATCATTCCTCAGCTCCTCAAGCTCACTTAATTCTAGAAGTCGTGCCTTACCTGCCTTTTCTAAATCCATGTTAACACTTCGAATAGCCTAAAGTGCCCTATGTTCTAGCTCAACGGGTAAATGACACGCTTTCCCATACACAATCTGAAAGAGAGATGTACCCAAAGGGGTCTTATAGGCCATTCAATACGCCCACAAAGCATCATCGAGCTTTTGAGACCAGTATTTCCTATCAGGTCTAACGGTCTTTTCTAAAATGTTCTTTATCTCCCTACTCGACACTTTAACCTAGCCACTCGTCTGAAGATGGTAAGAGGTAGCGACCTTTTGAGTCACTCCCAGACTCCTAAGTAGCCGATTGAAGTGGTGGTTTCGGAAATGAGGTCCCCCATCACTTATAATGGTCTTGAGGCAGTCAAAACAAGATATGATATTGGCGTCCACAAATTTCAAAACCATAGAGTGGTCATTTGTGCACGTAGGAATGGCCTCTATCCATTTAGAGACTGATTGCGCAGCAATCATAAGTCTTAATTGACCTAGATTTAGCTAAAACTTAGCATGAGTTAGGGTTATTCATGCATACATACGCATTATCTGCATCTTTACTGCCCTTCTTTAGCTATGCATGAAATAATGTTATAATGTGCTGATTAAGTGCATTATGTTGATTGCAGCTAATAAGCAGGATCTGAAGCTGGATCTGAAATAACGGGAGTTGTAGCAGAACTAGAGCAGACGGATTAGTTTAGATATAGGAACAATAATGTAAGGGAGTTAAAGGGTTGCTATTCTATTAAGTAGGAATAAAGCAGTAAAATGTGAAGAGCTTAGGTCCATCCTAGCCCTAGGATAGCCTAGATACTTCCCCAAGCCTTAGCCACCATTAGATTAGGTCACAACACCCTAGGAAGCCTTAAAACCCTAGTTCCAACCCTTATCTAGACGTCCAGATAAGTTATAGGACGTCCAGGACACTTAGACATCTCCCGCACACCATAAACCCACTTCTACAGTGTTATTGGACGTCCAGACACTTTGTCAGACGTCCAATTTCTGCAGAGTACCCAAAACAGAACCCCAATTTCCCCCTGACTCAAATTGGACGCCTAGAACTGAAGTCTGAACTTCTGATTTTTGAGTATAAGTCGTTTGATCCTATTATTAGACGTCTGATACTGTTCTCCAGTCCCTGTTTTGAGATTCAAGTCTTGATCTTGGATCTCTAGCTCCCTAGACCTAATCCCAACCCCATAAGAACCTAAATTAAGGTGCCCTAAACCTAGTACATCACCTCTAGACCTACCTAAGGACCTAATTAGGTCCTCACCAAACCCAATTGACTTAGATCAAGTCAATTACCTTCACCTAAGTCAATTAGACTCATTGAGTCAAATTGAGCTTAGATCTCAACCCACACAAGTTTAATTGGACTTGGTGAGAGTCCAATTGACCTAAACCCGACCTAATTGAGTTATTCCACTCTCATTTAGGTTGACACTCATTCAATTAAACTTAGGTTAAGTTTAATTGCATTTTCCCCTTAGCAATTAGGGTTTGTAACCCTAATTCAAGACCTACACCTACCCAAACCCCTTAGGACCTAACCTAAGCCACCTAGCCACATAGAGCACGACCACACACACACACACCCATTCACGCACACATTTCTCTAGAATTCTTTAGAGAGCTCTTGAGATGGCGCCACCTCTTGGTTGCCAAATTTAGCAACCAAGAGGAATTCAAATTGAGATCCACAATTCTTGGATCTCAAAGACCATCTCCACCCACACGTGGCCGGCCACTCTTGGACTCTCTCTAGAGAGTTATACACCTCTCTAGAGAGAAGCCATTGGGTCTATAAAAAGGCCCCTTGGGCGGCCAAGCACCCCTATTCACTTCCTTGGCATTCATTCCACTTAGGCTAGCCACTCCCATCTCCACTCCACCTCCACGAGTTGAGCACCACCATGGAGGCCACCATCTCCACGCCAAGAAGCTGGATCAGCTCCTCAATCTCTCTCCAAGGGTCGGCCTAAGCTCCATTGGTCACCCCTCCTTCTTCTCTCAGCCACTCAAAGGCCATCGGAGACCACCTCCGAATGCCCTCCCTTCTGCTAGATTAGTAGCTTAGCTCTTCGTATATTTACTGCTTAGTAGTGTAGTCTTACTTCTCCCCCAATGATGCATGTGAAATCCCCCCATCAATTCTTGTATGCAATCATTTTCTGGTAGCTAGGTTTAATTTTTAAGCATTTATGTGTAAGCTTTCCTCTAGATTTCCTTGTGCAACAACTCTCCAATGATGAATGAAATTGCATTTATATATATATATATATATATATATATATATATATATATATGTATGTATGTATGTATGTATATATGTCTCTCTATGTGTTTGAAATCACCACGAGCTTAATAATTATCGTATTTGCGTGATTTAAGTGCATGTTTCTTAACTGTCTATATATTACGCACCAGCATGTCGTTTCCTGAGGATATTGAAAATCTGATAATAGATGCTTTCTCCATAACTAGTCACCACCTCACTAGAATCGTGCGCACAGAAACTCACACGTTCACTTTCATGATTTACTTGATGCATGTGCATATGATCCGAGTTAATAACAGGAGCGGTGAAGTCTTAGTTAGGAGATTGGAAACTGGCGTGCGTCTTTAAACAAAGTAGAGCGGCTAAAGAAAAGATCGATTTCAAAAGTGAAAACAACGCCTCCCAGAGACAAACAACCGGGACTCAAAGTCTCGTTATTTTTATAAAATAATATCTTTGTTGGATCGTACTTCGCGACTATACTACGATGCATTTCTTTCATATCAAAACACGCATTACGATTAGGCCAACAGAGACATAATCAACTACCACCAAGATATATTCATAACCATAGGATGAAGGGAAGGGGCCCATAAAGTCAATTCCCCACACATCAAAAATTTCAACAAATTGAATAGGGTGTTGAGGCATCTCATTCCTCTTCCCAATCGTTCCAGTCCGTTGACATCTCATATAGACCTTAAAAAAATTATGAGAATCCTTAAATAATGAAGGCCACCAAAAACCAGACTAGAGAACCTTAGAAGCAGTTTTCTTAGCACCAAAGTATCCTCCACAATGAAGTTCATGGCAAAAACTCAGCACACTTTGTTGCTCCTCTTCAGGTACACATCATCTCAATACTTGGTCTTATCCAATTCTAAATAATTCAGGCTCTTCCCAATGAAAGTATCTAGCTTGGGAAATGAATCTCTTTCTTTTCTTCTCATCCCAAGAGCCAGGAGTTTCTCCAGTGACCAAGTAATTTACGGTATCAGCATACCAGGGTGAAGTTGGTGTTACCGTCATAAGGGTTTCATCAGGAAATGTCTCACAAATATCTCCAGATAGAGAGTCATTAAGTGGAAGGCGAGTCAGGTGGTCAACCACAACATTTTCTACTCCTTTCTTTTCATGTATCTCCAAGTCAAATTCTTGAAGGAGTAGGATCCACCTAATCAGACGTGGCTTAGAATCTTTCTTAGCAATGAGATGTTTCACTGCCGCATGATCAGTGAAAATAACCACCTTAGACCTAAGAAGATAAGACCTAAACTTCTCCAGAGCAAAAGCTATAGCAAGTAATTCCTTTTTAGTGATGGTGTAGTTTTGCTATGGTTCGGTTAAAGTCTTGCTGGAATAATGCAGCACATGAGGTCTTCCCTCAACTCTTTGTCTAAGGACTGCTCCCACTGCATAATCTAAAGCATCACACATCAGCTCAAATCAGAGTGTCCAATCAGGAGCTCGAAGAATAGGTACAGAGATCAAGGCCTCCTTTAGAGTTTGAAAGGCCTCGGCACACTTTGAATCAAAATTGAAGGAAGATTCCTTCACCAACAGGTCACAAAGTGGCCTAGAAATTTTACTGAAATTTTTAATAAAGCGCCTATAAAAGCCAGCATGGCCCAGAAAGGATCTAATATGTTTAACATTCGTGGGTAATGGGAGTTTGGAAATAGAATCAACCTTGGCTTTATCTACTTCCAAGCCTCACTCAGACATAACATGCCCAAGTACAATTCCTTTCTGTACCATGAAGTGGCTATTCTCCCAGCTGAGGACTAAACCAGTCTCCTTACATCGCTTCAACACATTCTCTAGGTGCAGGAGACACTGGTCGAAAGACGAGTCGTAGATGGAGAAGTCATCCATAAACACTTCAACACACTTGTCAATCATGTCTGAAAAAATGGACATCATACACCACTGGAAGGTTGCAAGGGCATTACATAATCCAAACGACATACGCCTACATGCAAAGGTATCGTAAGGACTCGTGAACGTTGTCTTCTCCTGGTCATCAGGGAAGACTACAACCTGATTGTACCCAAAATATCCATCGAGAAAGCAATAGTACTTATTCCTTGCCAAATTTTTGAGAATTTGATCAATAAAAGGCAAGGGAAAGTGATCCTTCTGGGTAGCAGTGTTCAGCTTGCGGTAATCAATACAGACCCTCCATCCAGTTGAGGGTCTAGTCACAACTTGTTCACCTTGGTCATTAAATTCCACATTAAAGCCTACCTTCTTTGGAACTACATGAATAGGACTTACCCATTTACTATCTGCAATGGGATATACGATCCCAGCGTCCAACCACTTCAGGATTTCCTTTTTAACCACCTCCCTCATATTAGGGTTCAGACGTCTCTGCATGTCCCTAAATGGCTTGATGGAATCATCAGTACAAATGTGGTGCATGCAGAGTGTAGAGTCTATACCCTTAATGTCAGCAATGCTCTAAGCAATAGCTTCCTTGTGCCTAGACAAGCATTCAATCAAAGCTCCCTCCTATGCCTCAGATAGCACAGCCGAAATGATAACGGGGAGCGTATCATTGTCACCCAGGAACACATACTTAAGAGTGTCAAGGAGGGGTTTCAACTCAAGGTTGGGAGCTTGTATGGTTGAGGGTTTCATAATAGATGTCCCCATCTCAGGTAGCAGATCTACCTTGGGCAGAGATGATGGGGAAAGAGACTCAGTAGAAACACCCAGCAACTCCTCAAGTTCTAGTATATCCCCTTCACATTCCTCCAAGAGATGGGAATGCTCATTTAGCATGACATGTTGAAGGAGGTAATCACATAACATTGCAGGGGTTGTCTCTTCAATCATGTCATCTATCACCTCAACTTGAGAATAATCCTCAAGCCTGGCTTGTTTATAAGCATCAAACACATTAAGCTAGATTTTCCTATTCCCAAAGCCCATTTTCAATGCCCCAGTATTACATTTGATTGAAGCATGCGAAGTTGCAAGGAAGGGGCGGCCCAAAATGATGGAGGGCTAGGTTGGCTTGTTGGTAGGGTCAGTGTCCAAAACTAAGAAGTCAATGGGGAAGAAGAAATCCTCCACTCTCACGAGGACATCTTCCAAAATTCCCCGCGGTGTCTTAAGTGATCGATCAGCAACTTGGAGGATTACCGGGCTAGGCTTCAGATTGCCTCCCCAAGTTGTTCATACACGTAGCTCGGAAGAATGTTCACCCCCACACCCAGATCAAGTAAAGCCTCATCAATCTGTAAGTCACCAATAACCATTGAGATGCATGGGACTCCTGGGTCCTTAAGTTTCAGGGGTGTGCCATGTTGAACAATTGAGCTAACAGAATCAAGCAAGACAACTTTTGATTGGACCTGTTTCCTAGATTGCTACTTTTTCATGCATAGGTCCTTTAAGAAGCAGGCATAAGACAGAATCTACCTAATAGCTTCAAGCAAAGGCAGGTTAATCTACACTTGCTTGAAAGTTTCCATGATCTCATCCATCTTGTCTTTGGCTCCAGATGACCCAACAGAAGTTTGCCTAGAGGTGGATAAGTGCTCTGGAAAGGGCACTCTCGATCTCTAGTTGGAAGGGTTGTCTTGTCGAGTAAGGGGTGGAATGGGGCAACTTCTTCCAATGAGGTGATTTCAAGCGGAGTCGATTTGGGCAAGTCTTCTCCGGTGGGGGTGAAAGTTGGGGTGGATGGTTTTTCAGAGGGTGAGACTATAGGGGCATCGAGTTTGGAAATTTATTTCCCACTCCTCAGAATAGTCACCACCTGAGCATGCTCCCTAAAGATAATCCCTTTTCCTTTAGGATACTCCTCAGCAGCACAGGGAAGCTTCCCAGTTTCCCTCTGTTTAACGGCCTCAACAAGGTGTCCTATCTGCGATTTCATTTCATGTATAGCCTTGTCATGAGATTGGATGATGGCACTTTGACTTTCTTGCATAGTTCTCGACATTGCTTTCAATTCATCCATCTCAGAGGTCTTAGGTTGGGCAAAGGTTTGAGGTTGGTTCATTTGTTGATTTTGAAAGGGTTGTGGTTTATAATTCCCTAAATTTGAAACATTCCCTTGTCTCCAGGAAAAGTTTGGGTGATTCCTCCATCCCTCATTATAAGTGTTGGAAAAAGGGTCATTACGAGGTCTAGGACGGAACCCTTGAGCGGCATTCAGATCCGCTTGTACAAGAACAGGGAATTGGGAGGCCAAGTGGCAATCCATAGTGGCATGTGTATTGCCTTAGCAAATGGAGCATTCAGAAGCTTGGGATGTGGAGGTGTTAGATATGAATTGGCCCAGGCTCGACAAAAGCCTTTCCATGTTTTGATTCAACAATTGAATCTAATAAGCTAAATTCTGGGTGTCCCTTGCCTCATTCACCACAAACTTTCTTTGCATGAGAGTGGGTTTTCTATCCATGTAAGCAGAATTCAAGTGAAGAGAATTCTCACTCAAAGTATCAAAAAGGTTCCAAGCTTCATCCTTAGTCTTAGATAGAAAGGTTCCTGCACAGGCACCATCCATAGTCTGGCTGTGCGAATCATTAAGTCCGGTGTAGAACCTTTCAACCAGTTGCCACTTAGGCACCTGGTGATGTAGGCAAAGTCTCAACAGGTCAATAAAGCTTTCCCACGCATCATGGAAAGCTTCCCCATCCTTTTGAACAAAACTCATAATTTCCCTCCTAAAGTGATTTGTTTTGCTCATGGGGAAGTACTTCTTCAAAAACTCCTTCTTCAAGGCATCCCAAGTGTTAATATCATCAAGGGCATGATACCAATACTTGGCTTTGTCCTTGAGGGAGAAAGGAAAGAGGGTCTACATTTGAGCATCATTAGTAACGCCTTGCAGCTTCACCGTGAAATAGACCTCGGCGAATTCCTCTATATGCCTGTAAGGGTCTTCCCTAATAGTACCATAAAAGGAGGGCAACAAGGATATGGTACTGCTTTTGATCTCATAAGGATTGTCCCCTCCAGGTCTACGTAGTGTAGGGCCAGCTTGATTGGTTGGAATGAAATATTCCTTAAGGCTCCTTTGACCAGCCATTACTTCCCTTGGGAGGATCCTTCTTAAGATTCTTTCAGGTTCAGGATCAAACACAAGTTGTCTCCTAAGAGATCGCCTACCAAGCATGCACTACAAACACAATTCAAAAGGACTTGTTCGATCTTTACAAATTTAGGCTTTTGACTTTAGTTCAAATTGTAGGTGACAAATCAAGTTGCCCAATCAATTACGCGCCTATTGTTGACCTTCGAAATGCCTAAAAAGACCTAGTTGGAGCTTAGGTGTTCTTCCCTAAATCTCAAATGGTAGAGCAACTCCAAAGATGGAAGATTAAGGGATGCAAGTAGGCCTAAGCCTTCCTTTGAAGCTGTGCTTTCACGATACTTCTTAACCACCCCCAAAAATCCATGACAGGGTTCCCCCTCTTTGGATTTACAAAACCTTTGATCTCAAGTTCCGAACACTTCAGAATCCAACGGTAGGAGGGCTCTTGTCCTAGTAGTTCCAAGAACTAGGAGTGTGTGCCGTGGTGCAAGAGATACAAGTGTGCATACACCATAAAATTTTGAGTTTTGAATTTTAAACCGCAGCACAATGTCTCAATTCAAGTCCTTGGTTTTAAGTGTTCCTCCTTAACCTAAAGTCCTTTTTCAAGAAAATATGCGACCACTTGTTAGATCTTTTCAATTCAATTAGGTGGTCTTGCAGTTAAATCCAAATGCACATGCATAAATAATATAGAATGCAAAGAAACAGGACGTACCTTTCCTCCCACAATCAGCAATGCAAGATGCATGCAAATGCAAACAAAATAAATCTAGAGGCTACTCATTCACACCTAAATGGTCATCCTAAGGCAGGCAGCTCGTATTTTTGTGTTTTTTTTTTTTTACTTATGCACAGTCAAGAAAAATCAATTCACAAAAGAAAACCTAGATCTAAAGAAAAGGGAACAGGCTCCGAAAAGTTACCCAACACGAGCCTAAAAGAAAGTTGAGGAACAAACCCCTAAACTATACCCTAGAACAAGGGTCTCAAACCAAAATGTGCAAGAAAAATTAAGTCTAAAGTCTTAATCTTACTCTAATCAAATCAGCGACTAAATGTACGGAGACGATCGTCACATCCTCATCCTTCCCCTCTTGGAAATCTGGTTCCTTGCAAGGTTGCTCGAACAATTTCTCCTATGACGACATCAAGGGTCGCCTCTCACGATGGCTGGTGTGATGGCGAGTTGTAGAATGTGTGTCGCAGATCGTTACACTCACACCAGAATAAAAAAAAATCCAAAGTTAAATATGATTCAAAATTTAAATCAATGTGAATGAATGAATGAATGTGATTTAATTAAGCCTGTTGCCTCCCCAGCAACGGCGCCATTTAACAAGTTAATTTTTCGCTTTCAAAATGATGATTAAGAAGATTTATTGTTGTATTTCTAAGTGGTGGAAAAATGACTAATCAAAACAATTAGAATTAAAATTAAATCGCTCACAGGAGAGCGGGTCGTGTCCACAAGGAGGCAATGACCTATTTAAAACTCACAATTAGGTAGAAATCGAGTTCAGTGAAATATTTGTCAAATCAAACAATGCCTATGTCGCTCTGAATGTAAACCTTAAATTTATAGAGAAGTCAAGGGTTGTTGATGTAATTTTCATGTAAGAAAATTATCCATGTGCAAGGATATGCCATGTACTTTTCACTTGCATGCATACTAAAATGTAATTCAAAATTAAATATAATGCATATAGAGATGAATCAATAAGGTTTAACAATTATCTAGAAGAATGAGCATAAAGCTGTAAATCACCACAATTTAATTAATCTAAGAAATCAAGAAAATAATTCTTGACAATGGAAATTTCTATAAATAATAATACACACTAAAATAGAGGATTATACCTCTCTCCTCCTCGCGCACAGGAGAGAGGCTCATTCGAGGAGCTACTCTAGGAAAAGATCGGCCAAAGCGAGGCCTTCACGGCGGTGGTGGCAGCATGTCGCGAGATGGCCTGGGTTGGCTGGACGGAGGATAGAGGCGGTGGCTGCGGCTGTTGCTACTGCTCTTGTGCGCGGGAATGAAGTTGCTGAAGGGCGCTGGAGGACGCGCACTGCGCACGAGCAAAGCGGCTAGAGTAGCGTGCGCTCTGAGAGCGCGTGGTTGGAGGTGAGGGCCGGTGGCTGGTGGACGCATTGTTGCTACTGAGGCAACGCTTGGAGGTGCTGCGGGTAGAGGTGCAGCAACGGAGGCGAAAGCAAAGATGCAGCGTGCTCTGCACATGGGCAGGGTTGCTACGAGGAGCGCGCGCTCTGCTCCTGGAGGTCGTGCAGCGGGTGCTAAAGGGCGGTGCCTGCGCTTGGTGCGTGCTGCAGGAGGTGCCTACGTGTGGAGAGGGGCGTGCACGAGGATGGTGCTGGTGTGTGTGGTGGTGATGAAGAAGAAGCACGGTGATGCAGGAACTCTAATTGGCGGTGTGGGCTGTCACACCACACGCCCACGGTGGTGGAGTTGTGCTGCCGCGGTTGAGGCTGGTGGTGAGGAGCAGATGAGAAACTAGGTTCTTTACACAGTGAGGAAAGTGGTGGTGGCCTGCCGAGCATGACAGCAGCTCCCCCTCTCTTGTAGCCGTCTGCATGGATTTGAAATGGAGAGGCGGGAGTAGATCCACATTCTCCGCTCGTCTTTGAATGCAAGTTTTAGTGCAGGTAGCTAGTGGCATTGGAGCGACAAATACTCTGCAGAGAAGAGAAAATGAATAATAATAAAAAGATTGGTTTATTTATGTTCAAACCCTTAATAAAATGTTAATGCATATAATGTAACCTAAAGACTAATGCATGTTATTCTAATGCATGCTAAATAATTTATATATGTAATGCATACAAGAAAATATATATAAACTAACTTATTTATATCTTAATACATGCTATGTATACACTAATATCAATCTAATTTCTAGGCACTTAAGTAACTAAATAGCCCACAAATATGGGCTCATCACTTAGCATAAGCTGGGATATGTTTAATTGCTTCAAGGAGTGGAATATTAATCTGGACTTGTTTGAAAATTTCCAACAGCTCCTCATTCTCAACTACAGCTTTCTTTTTCTTCCTTTTCTCCAAGGCCTCAAGGTATGGTGTTTGGGTTTGAATCAAGTCAATCTCCATGTCCTTGGGTTCCTCTCGCTCATCCTCAGACTCGGGTATCTCAGGAAGTAACGTCATGGGAGGGGTTGTCCATTTGGGGTCCTGGGTTTTAATGCTGCTTCTCAAGGTAACCGGGTTGGCAGAGGCGTTGGGACCATGGGTAGATCCTTGAGAAGAAGATGAAGGAGCACCAAACCCAGGGGGTGTTTGTGGGGCTTGCTAGACCATGTGGGCATGTCCAGGATTGGCTTGGAACCCTTGCGAATTGGGGCCTCTGTTAATCACATTTTGCGAGTTCGATTGTGGCTGAGAAGGAAGGGATCCCTGTTGTTTACAATCCAACAGCTGGCTCAACTATCCCTTCACTAAGGCCATTTCTTCCTGGTGTTTTTTATTCATGTCAACCATCATTTTTATCAATGTGTCCATTTTGTTTTGAGGGGGAGGGGCTGCCCTATTTTGATTATATGGTGGTCTAGCCGATGGACCTTGCTGATAGGAGGGGGGATTTGGCTTGGGTTAGTTCTGGAATTGGTTCGATTTTTGGTTCGTCCAGGTGAAATTCGGGTGATTACGCCATCTGGCATTATAGGTGTTGGAGAAGGGGTCAGGTTTGGAGTAACCTTAGATAGCTTGGACATCTTCAAAGATAGAAGGTGCCGAGGGGGAGGGAAGTGAGTAATCAGGAGTTGAGGGAGCAAAGGTCCCTCCCTGGAACATGGTTAGGGGTTGTTCCAGGTGCATTTAGCTCATTGGTTGCACTAAGTCTACATTGTGAGTTCCCTTTGCTAGGGAGATGGTCTGTAGAGGGTTCCTGGTCTGATTTAGCATCTCATCGATCTTTTTGTCCACCAATTCAACTCAATCCCTCTTTTTGACTATAATGTCTATGCCAACCATTCCAGAATTTGCTTGCACCTCATGGATCCCACCACGAAGTTGACTGGATCGATTAAACTGTGTCATGGAGGCATTGTGGAGAGAATTCTCACTCATGGACTCAAAGAGTTCGAATGTGCTCTCCTCATCTTTGCTCAAAAAGTTGCCTCCACATGAGGCATCAACAAAGTTCCTAAGGTTGTTGTCCAGACCATGGTAGAAGATCTAGCCAATTGCCACCTTGGAACCTCATGGTATGGGCATTTCCTCAATAATTCATTAAATCGTTCCCACGCCTCATGTAATTATTCCCCACCTTGTAGTGTAAATGTGGTAATGGATCTTCTGAGGGCATTGGTTTTACCTATGGGGAAGAATTGCTTCAAAAATGCAAGCCTCAATTCCTCCCAGGTGGAGATGGGTCTCCCTAAGGTTCTAAGTCAGTGAGATGCCTTGTCTTTTAGGGAGAAAGGGAACATATTAATCAAAATAATGTCCAAGCTGATGTTCCTGGGTTTCACAGTTCGGGCAATCCAGTCAAGGTCCTCTAGGTGTTGGAAGGGGTCCTCATTTGAGCTCCCATGAAAGTGGCTCTAAATCAGGCTCAAGACATTAGGTTTCAGCTCAAAATCATCTCCCCCTTCGAGGACCCTAAGATGGGGTTCAATCCGAATAGCAGACGGATTGTAAAAGTCACAGAAGGGCCTAAGTTAGCCCTCCGGAGGTTGTGGTGGGTTAGGTGGTGGTTGCCCCTGCAGGTTCTACAACCGGTGTATGGCTTGCATGATGGTTTGGATCTATTGTTGTTGAGCTGGTGGTTGGCAGAGATCTAGGCCTGGCCATAGCATTGGGTTGAGGTTGGTCCTCAACCTCATCTATTCTAGGTTCAGCCATGTCTCTTGCAAGATCAAGTCTTCTTCTGATTTCTCTTTCCAAAACAAACAACTCAGGATGAAGTGATCATCTCCCGTGCATACGTTAGAGAAGAGCGGGGAGGGATGCGGAGAGAAATGGATGCGCGAAGTGTGTGCACAAACAAGCAAACAAGTCTAGTCCTTACAGTGTATACCTTAGGTGCCCTAGAAGCCTCAAAGGGAATGATCAAGCCTATAAGCACTTAACCGCCCTTCCCAATGTTAATCTGGCCAGGTTGATTATGAGGGGATTGAGGGGAAGGTTCTTCCTTTGGCTTTCGCCGTCGATTCGTAGACGTCACAACTGCGGTCATTTGACACTTCCCCGCAGCCTAGACACCAGATTCTACAAAGGGAATAAAGGCCAAGTGCCCAGCTAACCAAATCACACCTCCAAGACGTAAACCAGCCCTGTCTAGGGCACGTCTACTCCATTTTAATGAGGGGCTAGGCTAGTGCTTGTGCTCAAGATATGTGATGAGGCAATGATTAGGGTTGTGCCCTTAGTTAATCAATTTGAGTGTGAGTGCACTTAACAAGACATGGTTCTCAAGCAAGGATTTTAAGATGTGGTGTCTTTTAATGATTTGTCCTTGCTTTAGTGCCTTTTAGGGTTGAAGTGCCTTAATGTTTTCAAACAAGGTTCAAGATGAGAACCTCATCATGAGCCATAACTAGCTCATTTTGACCTAATACAGAGAATAAAAGCTTCTACATAACCTTAGAAAGGCTTGGCTCAGAGAGATTCTGAGTTTGCAAAAACAAAACATAAACTGAGGGGTAAAAATACAATTTCACCAATCCAATCTGAAAATAGGATAACTCAGGGTCCAAACATAGGTCAAAACAACCTAATAAGAAGAAAAGTGGGATGAAATGACTCAATAAGGGCTACAGCAACTCTAAGGAATTAAATAACAGCCTGTAACCCTAAAAACAAACTCACTTCAATTCACGTGGTTCAAGGCAAGGTAAAAATCAAATAAACCCTCTAAAATTCATATAAAAATAATCTCTAGGGTTTAGGACTTTCAATTTGACCTTAGGAACCCATTTTGACCTACATTGAGAACCATGCCCAATTAACAACTTAATTTGGGTTTTTACGTAAATTGACCGGTCAAACAAGGTTTAATCTAGAAATAAAATTCACCATCAGAATCCTTAGGTCCTAATTAGTCATGTATAAAAACTTGGGCCTAAGAAGAAACCTTCTTGACCAACTTTTCATTTTGGTCCTCATCCATTACTTTTTGACCCTCAACTTTTGAAACCCTCGCATTTTGGCCCCTAATTCTTCATCATTTTTTGCATTTTGGTCCTCCCTGCAAAACCCTACGCAGCACCATACTCCGGCGAGGCATGGCGCCGCGCAGGGTGAGGGCGACCCCCTGCCAAGACAACGGGGTGTTCCCTGCGACGTCTGCTGTCGCAGGGACACCTCCACGATCTCTGCCATCGCCCACACCTTCCGTGCGAACGCGCGGAAGGTATGGGTCGCGATCCGGCCATCCTCCTGTGAGGGAGGCACGTCGTCTCCCTCCACCCTCCTCTCTGATTTCGCCTCTATAAAAGCCACCACCGTCTGCCGCTTTCGGTAGCTCGGATCTGACGGAGACACCCCCCTAAATTCCTCCCTTCCCACTCCGACAGATGCCCCCTTGCTCCGGCGGCCTCTCCTCCTCCTCATCGCCCTGCCGCACTACCAACAGCAGGGTTACCTTCCCTCGATCTTTCCGCGTCACACCGTACCCAGCTGGCGCCTCTCCGGTCCCTTCCTCGCCGCCGCTCCTTCCTCTGGGCAATTTCTTCTCCGACGACAGTCGATACGACTGTCGCCTGCGCCAACCCCTCCTCGTCCAGCTTAGCAGGTAAAACTTCTCCTCTTCTTCCCCTCTTTCTTTTCTATGCTGAAAACCCTTCCTGTCGCCACCTATTTCCCACTGATCACCCTCATCTTCTCCACCTCCGGCCAAACTCCGGCGAACCACTCCCATCGCTCCAGCACCCCACACGGCTCGCCGACCAGTGCATAACCTCCGCCTCCTCACCCTGATCCTCCTCCGCCCTTCCACTGCCCACCAAACGCCCTTTGCAAATCCACCGAACACACCCACTTCTTCGCCCGCAGTTTGACCTAGGACGATCTGTTTGCTCCACCACGCCCCCTGTAGACCCTCTGACCACCTTCGCCGTGCCATGGCGAAGGTCCCCCGCCTGTCTGATTTGGCCGAAAGGCCGTTCTTCTGTGACCAGGTGACTCGCCCGTTGTCGCCATTACTGAGCAGGCAGAGCTCCTTCGCCTGCAAGTACAGGCACACCTTCGCCCAGGTTCGACTCCCAGGTTGCATGGGGCGTCTCCGCGAAACATCCCAGGTTCGCAGTTGGGGCGAAGGCTACGCGTGAAGCCACGATCGCCCGCTGCTCCCTCCGCGACGGGCGCTCAATTGGGGTGGGACATTTAATCCCACCACGGAACCTTTCAGAGGCGCGCGGGCGCATAAAGGCAAAAAGTGCCTTATGTTGTCTGCCTCCTGACCACGGGGTGAGGTCCCTCTCACCTGACCCGGCCTCGTCCGTGATCACGCTCCGCGGACCTGGCCCGACCCGATTAACCCGACCTGCACTCCTCGCCCACCACCGCACGCCGGTGGGCCAGGACCCAGGCGTGACTCGTACCCGATTACCTAGTTGCTCTGGGAGAGCTGTCCTAAGAGCGAACTTAGAGAGAAAGAGACGCGCGGGGGAGGGGGGTAGAGTAGTTTTGCCCTCTGACTCTGAATTCATGAGCGTGCAGGCACAGGTGAAGAAGGAAGCTAAGGGAGACACTGTAGCAACAAGCGGTTTAAGTCATCTGATTTAGAAATCAGACAACGTCCTGAAGATAGGTGAAGGCCAAGAAGAAGAAGGAAGAGAAGCAGAGGAAAGAGAGGAACACAGAGCCATCAAGTGTAGAAACAGAAAGCAGAAG
Organism: Thalassia testudinum; assembly: GCA_037157565.1. NCBI lineage: Eukaryota > Viridiplantae > Streptophyta > Magnoliopsida > Alismatales > Hydrocharitaceae > Thalassia > Thalassia testudinum. Next base: position 7,485,043 of record JAZHRO010000080.1, read on the forward strand.
AAGAAGAGAAGCAAGAAGAAAAGAAGAAGAAGAGCACGGGAGGAAGATCTGAGGCAAGAAAAGAAGAAACAAAGAAAATAAAAAGAAGAAAAAGACAGGATCGTCCAACCAAGAAATAGAGGAAGAACACGAAGAACAAAAGACAAAGAGGAAGAAAGAAGAAAAGAAAAAGAGCCAAACTTTCATCTCTCTCTCTCTTTATTTTTGTAATAGAACATGTATATCTCTAGAATACAACTTGCTCCCTGAGTTCGACCTCGGGAGAACTGTATTTTCCGAGTAACAAATATTAGCAAATGATGGCAATAACTATCTGTACTACAACGACTTAAGAAAAGCTAGTTGCTGCCAATCGTTCTGCCAACATGGTTCTCAAGCAAGGATTTTAAGATGTGGTGTCTTTTAATGATTTGTCCTTGCTTTAGTGCCTTTTAGGGTTGAAGTGCCTTAATGTTTTCAAACAAGGTTCAAGTGGGCTCGCAAAGTTTTGCACACAACAAGCGAAAGTCAATTTCCTTTAGAGTGATGTGGCCCTAGAAAAGCAACCCTAATGACTTCACCCTAATGTTCATGCAGTTCTACGAGGTGAATTGATTTTAGCTATGGTGAGTGGTGCGGCTCAAGTCAAATCACGGTAGCTTCGCAAACACCATTCAAAAGAAAGAACACTCAAAAAGATTATCTCCTTAAGAATGTTGGGGTGTATTTTTTTTTGTTGGGTGATGAGTTTGGAATATAGGACAAGTAGTCATTCACCATGCCAATTTTTTTATTTATATTTTTTTGTATTTTTCCTTTTTTAAGCACGCAAACAACCAAAGGGTGGAGTAATACTCACAACTAGTCTTCGCCGCACTTTACTCCATCTCTACTATCTCGAATCGCGCTCCTTCGTCTCCCACTCATCGAGTTCCTACAATCAATCAAGTAGAGGGAGAAAAATGAGTTAGACGATGTGAATACGAATGCAGGATGAAAGCAACAAAAGAAATCCATTGCCTCCCCGACAACGGTGTCAAAAGCTGACGGGCGCGGAACGTGTTGGTTTAATTATGTCGTTATAGCATGCCTTCGCGACGTTGGTTTTAATTAAACATGTGGGTTAGGTGAGTCCAAGTGTCTAACACAAGGAGGCATAAAATCGGATTACTTTGTTGCTTTTAGTTGTCACAAGAAGTTTGGTTCGCTTGCAAGAAAATGGGAAAGAGAGAGAGAGTAGGGTTAGAGATTTGAGATTATAGCATGGTGATTACTTAACTAGACATGAAGCATGACATGATGAAATATATTGCGCAAATAAAGTTGTTCTACGATTACAATGATAGAGAAAAGCTTAAAACAATGTAAACATTAAACTAAGGTAGAGGAATGTGAAAGGGAGAGGAGAGGCGGCCACAGCAGTGGATGGGACTTCCGTCGGTGGCTCGACAACTCTGGCGAGTATGAAGTATGCTTGGTGAAGTTTGAAAGGAGCTGGGAGTAGGGTGGAAGGTGTGTGTGTATTCAATGCCCTTGAATGGGGAGGTTGAAGGGGTTTCAACAGGAGAAAAGGGCATCTAATTGAGGTAAGGAGGTTTAGCAACATCCAGGATGTCGCTAAACCCCTTCTAAAAACGTCGCTGAAGCCCTCTGGCCGCCAGTCCATTGAGGCGCGCATTCTTCTTCTTCTCAAGCCGCTCCCGCGATCCGTGTGCCTTCGTTGTGAGCCATCCGATCGAAGATCGGACGGTTAAGATTTCGCCTGCGATGCTGGTTCAGATCGTGCTTGCGGAGCATGTGCCTCACGCGTTATTGCGCACGTGCCCATTGGGTGCTTGAGGGCGCGCCGTGTTGCATCCATCTGCACAGCGCGACGTTGATCAGACGGCTCGAATTATCCGCGGTGCGCGCTGGGTAGCGATTTGCGGCGCAGCACAATTCGAACGCTTGCCTCTCATCGCGAGTATGAGGCGCTAGCACTGCGCTGCTTCCTCGATTGGTCGCAAAGACGAGGTCAGGCGCGAATGCTTAGCGACCATTGGATGGAGAGCCAACGGTCAGATCTTCGCGCTGGAGGAGCTCTGGTGCGGTGGATGCAGTGAGGGCGAGCGTGAGCTCTCAGCCATCCAATAGAAGGATCAAACAGCTTAAAGTGCTGCTTCGTGAGGCTATGCGGGTGAGGAGCATGGTGGATACGGTGACGTGGCCGCTTGTGGGCCGTTGATCTGATGATCAACTGTCAAAACTTCTTGGCCTGATCGAGGGAGCTCCAGATGTCAGATTTGAGTAATTTAGAGTCCATTGGACTCGATTCGTCGATCTGAGTCCATCCATGCAGTCTGATTGCTCATCTAAGGCCTGTTTCAATACGCACTTGTACATATAGCCATTAAACATTGATTTATAAACAATCTTAACTTAGAATGCATGCAGTGCTCCTATGCCTATCATGACATGTTATTAGTGCACATATATCTTCAAAACTCACCTTAGTTGATGGAATTATCATCATTGAATGTGGAGTTATCAAGAGACATAGAGAGGAAAAGGTGCAAAAATTGTGCTAGTCCCAACATTTGATTATGGAAGAGTTTACCTAAGTTATGAGCTAGAATGAATGATGAATTAAGTTCTGAAGTACTTAAGAGGAGATAAGTGAGGGATTTCAACTTTAGGCCTCTTGGGTCTGTTCTAGGGCAGAAATACTCAAGTATTTGTTAAGATCTAGACCATTCCTCAAGAGGTTGAGGAAGTTACGAGGCTGATGCATTAAGTCTAAGGCTTAGGGATTATTCGACGCCGTTGCTTGCCCTTTGGTTTACAGGACTTGGTAACCTAGGCACCCAAAAATCACTCACCAGTCTAGTTCAATGCGCATAATTAAGAATAATGTCAAAAATTGTTCTGCATTGAAATTATTTTCCCAAAGATTTGACTTAGGAGCAGCTCGAAGACACAAATTGATTGAACCAGTTCCTAGCACGGAGAAGAGAAATGAAAAATACTCCTCTTGAAGATGCATTATAACATAACGTCTCCTCGGTGCTTGTCTCTTAGGATATCTAAATATCCTACTAGGGGCATAAAAGCATCTTGTGCTGGTTCAGGTGCCATGGGCGACATTATCCCGAAATTTCGATTGCTAGGATCTGAATTTAGCTACAAAATGCCATGGGCAACACTATCCCGAAGTGTCGAAAGCCAATTTTCTGGGGATTACCATGGGCAATGTTATCTCGAATCATCGATTACCAAGGACCCTGCAAGGATTGATGGTAGGGACAAGAAATCCGATAGAGTCAATCCGGTGTTGGATTTTAGGGAATTTAAAAAGAAAAGAGAAAACTCTCAAAATAAATATCTCTCTCTCCCTTATCAAGAAAGCACTGGCAAACTGAACCTAGACTTGTTACACATATGCACAGGTGCTTTAACTATTGTTTTCAACGAACCTCTAGGTAGTTTTTGAGGGCCTTAGAAACCTTCGCGATGGACCCAAAGCTGAGGCTAGTCAGGTCTGTATCTTGGCTAGTACTTGAGTACCTTTAGGCCTATAACTGGTATCTTGATCTAGTCTTTAGAGGTGAGGTACAATAAGGTGTCCTGACGATAAAATCTAACTTAAAGACCTAGTCAGTTCCAAGTTATTTTGCTCGGAATTAGTAAAATTTAAGCATGGGGTATTTAATAGATCTACTTTAGTGGACTAATTAGAGTCTAAGTATATTATTATTGAAATGAAATTTTACTTTAAAATATATAATACATTTATAAAATTATTTAAATTTTATAATTATCATCCTATGCACTTTGTTAACTTTTACGTGATTCGATTAATTATTTAAGTTTTTTCATGCAGAGTCATTTTGGAAATTACAATGCCATTACAATAATTGAGAATGCAATCTTGACAACTTTGATTCCAAAACTAGAGAGAGAATTTTTTGAAAAGCTAAGTGATATTTCTTCTCAAAGGACATATGGATCTTTGGTTGATCGATCTCTCTCCCTCTCATTATTTGGAAACCCTCTACGATCTCTATCAATTCCACTCTCTCCGGAAAACAAAGATTACATTCCCTGCTGGCCAATTCTAGGAGAGCACCGTTCTCCTTATTTATTCTAACGCACGACCATCCTCTCAAAATTTGCTGCCTCGTTCTCGGAACCCTGTCTCTTTGCATTTCATGATTTTTACCCCTCTATTAAACAAAAACCCACCGTTCTCTGACGAAAGGGGGAGGCCCCACCTCTCCTTCCTACGTCCATGTTGCATGGCCCGACACCTCCCTCCCCCTCTCCCTCTCCCTCTCCCTCTCATCTACGTAAAACCACCGAGCATCTCCCATATACCCATCGGCATGCATCGAACCCCTCCGTTCCCAGGCCTCTGCATGCGGTGACCCTCCACCCTCACGGACTCCTCCACATGTCCATGTACAGTCGATGCATGCAACCCCTTGATTTCTCTCACGCCCTTACACAATTCTCAGACCGCTGAAGCCCATCTCTCTTCCCGCTCGGGCAGGAGAGGCAAAGACACCCGTCGACGTATCCCCGCGACCGTGTGTTCAGCGTCCTCGACAACCGCTACTGCACCTCCTCTGTCGCTACCTTCCTCTGCCGACAGCGACCACGGCTACACACCACCGTGCTCCACCTTCGATGACCTCAGTCTCCACAGCTCCTCTCTGACCTCGACCACGACCGTGGACGTCCACGTCTCTCCGCTCGGCCTCCTCTCCAACTACCGCGACTGTTCCATCAACAGCCGCAACCGCGACAACCACCACGTCGACAGCACTAGCTCCACCACCACGTCTCGTTGCTACTGCGCCAACCGCAATCGTGTCTCGTCCGACGACGACCGCAACTTCCGTCCGTGCATGACGACCTGGACGTGCCCAGCCATGCACCGTGCCTTCCTCACTGCGTGTAAGACCACGTTCTCCGCTATCGTTCATCACTACGGTCGGTGGTGACAGCACCAACTCCGCGACCGCAACAATTACCATGCGACTTCGACGGTGCACCTCCTACTGTGTTTGCCACCACGTCTGTGACTGTGTGCTCTTTCTCGATGACTCTTCATCGATAACGTTCGGCCCCGACGTCACCGTACCACGTCCGTAACCACTTTCACCCTGATTTAACGCATTTGTTTTTAAGTTATTTTCTTGATTAATCGGAAATCACTGCCTATCATTTTTATACTCATATACATAATCTATTTGTACATACTTGCTTTCCTAAGGAGACAATATCATTTTATATGGTTCAATATTGCTTTGATTTTTAATTAAGAATAAGATACATATTTTAGTTGATTACATTTTTGTTGTATTTTTATTTGACTATATTTTTGTTCGGAATTTTTTCCATCATACAAATTAGACATATTCATGATATTATCTTGTTCAAGTGAAATTTTCCCGATCACTAGACACCACATGGACCAATAGGAGTAAATTAATCACAATTAATCTTAATCCAGACCCTGAAGAGCAAATCCAATCCTAAGGCTGACATCTACTCATTTTTAATTAGGCTTGCGATTGAATGTGCTCTTGTAATGCGATGGGCTATTAATGGGTTGTACCCTTAATGATTGTTCGATGTGTGTGAGTGCACAACCAAGAGTTTTCAGGCAAGATTATTATAAAGATGAGGTGGATCTTAAGGTCCAAATCTTGCTTAAGTAACTTTTAGGATTCAAATCTCGAGTGTTTTCAATCAAGATTTTTTAGGCACACCAAGTTGTACAAACACAGGTGTAAAATTTTCCTTTAGAATCAAAAGAAATTGTCGAGTGCCTGGTTCAAACTTTAAAGTTGAGTCCTACGAGGGAACTACTTGATTACTCAATTTTAAGTAAAGTGTGTGGCCCAAGCAAGTCAAACAATTGGCCTTTTACACCACTGAATTAAGGCACACAAAAGTGTTTATCCTACTCTAAATTCTAGTCACTTATGTGTATGTTCAATTTAGGTGTACTGGGTTTAACGGCCGAGGTCCCGATTAGGTGACAGAATCAAAAAATAATGCACCTTAAGTAGAAATTGTGGGGTGATTAAGTGTCACTTTAATTTCAATCCCACAATCAGAGAAGATTTTTTTTTTAAGTGAATGTAGGTGGGTGAGGGTGGCAAACAAGACGACCAATTCTAACCTTAAGGTTTATACAAGCTCTTAAGTAGATTCGGGTCTTAACTATTTAGATGGATAGAATGAAATCTAGTGGGCAGAGGATGCACATACAAATCTCTGCAATTACACTTTACTCCAATCTACTGCCTTCAACCCAACTCAATCGAGTACCTGCAAAATAGTAAATCAACAAAAAGGTAACTCAAAAGATTAAATGTGGGAAAATGTAGGAAAATCAAAGTCCGTTACCTCTCCAGCAACGGCTCCAAAATGATGCGTGAAAAATTGCAACAAATAAGTTTTGAAACTGCATCTTCGTAGTTTGCAAAAATTCATGATCAAATAAAGTAATAGGAGGTGAGTTCGAGTCAAACACAAGGCAAAGATGCTTAGAATCTCACTCAATTATTTGTTTTTGGTGTTTTGTCAATTTTGTAATTTTTATCTAGAGAGAATGGAGGTGAGAAGATGAACAAGTTATAGCAAACACACTGATAAAATAGAGAGAGAGAGAGAAAGAGAGAAAGAAAACTTGCATTATAAAATTTAAATGTATTACAGCTACAAAAATTATAATAACAATAAGGAAAATAAAATAAAAGAGAGGAGGGTGAGAGGAATCTCCCATGATAGTTTCTTAGTGAGATGAGTTGCTTGGCAGCAGCCCGAAGATCGAGGTGTAGAGGTTGGATGACAAAGGTGAGGGATAAGAAGAAAATAAGTAGAAGAAGGCTTGGGCCAAGTTTATGGTGAAGTATGGGGTAAGGGAAGAAGGTATTAACTATGGTGAATTGGGGGTGAGAGGATAGGTTTTTCTCCACCTAGGAATGGGGGTGAGAAGATGGCTTTAGGAGGCCCTATGAAGGTGGTGAGAGCTTAGGAGAATGGGGAGAGGAACAGGGATTTCTCTATTGTAATAGCACTCCTAATAGCTTGGGAGGGGAGAAATGGAGCTTGGAGAGATTTTCCTAGCTCTAATAATGGTGAGGAAGGAGTGGGTGAAGATGGTTAGGCAATGGAGGAGGTGTGGCCTTTATATAGGTAAAGGGACAAGCACTTGGCCAACCAAAAAGGGCACTTCGCGCACATGGCATGCGAGACAGCATGCAGATTACGCTTAGAAGGCAGCTAGAGTGGGATTCCTAGCGCGGGGGTGGCGCTAGCTGGCTGGAGGGATGAGTGACCATGGCTGGAGAATGGGATTCACACATAAAGAAGGCTCTTCTGCTGGCGGGCGCTTGGATCTCGCATGCATGAAGGCTGGAGTAGTCTGCTGGCAGTAATGGCATGCCTCACGCGTGTGTGGTGCATGCAACGTGCATGTTTCAATCAACAAATAATTGATCAAATTAAAACATTAATCGACAAAAGTTTCTTTTGATCAACCAAACTAAAACTTTAATCAATCAACGCCATTTTTATGAAGTTTCCAAATCAGCCAGAAAAACACCTATAAATAGGATTCCTCTACCCTCATTTTAAAACACATCTCTTAAAGCAACTCCATAGCAAAAAGTGCTCTATCTCTCCCTTGTGCTTTCATGCATTTGCACTTACGCTTCAATGCTTTCAAAAGCATGACTTTCTAAGGCTCCGGAAAAATACGATTTGCATACTTTTAAGGTTCTATAGGATATCTATTGTATTTTTTTTATATTCCAGTTATTTTGATTGGGATCCAAGTTGTTAGGATTGCCATAGCTCTTCTCTTGTCAAGCGTTAAAAAAGAAGAAAGTATTGTAAAGAGATTGTGTCACCCTCATTCAAGTGGTGCGTTAATGGATAGACTAGCATTAATTGGTCAAAAAAACCCTAAGCTGAGAGGCTTAGGTAGTGATTTTTTTCCCAAAGGGATTCCAGTTTAAATCAAGGTGCAATCTGTCTTGCTTATTATGGTTTGAATTTTTAGATTTCATATATTCTTTCCATATACACTATTCACCCTCCCCCCCTCTAGTGTAGACATATAGATCCTACAAGTACCCACAAATTCTTCCAAGAAAAATTGGGATGGTTTCTCCAACCCAGATTATACGTGTTGGAGTACGAGTTTGATCTAAAGTTCTCTTAGCTAGCTTAGGCCCTCAATGTTCTGGGGTAGGACAGAGGGATAAGAGGGATAGGATAGATAGGAGGGATCAGAGAAGGTGGGATCTAAGGTCCCAAGTTAGAACACAGAAGCTAGTTCCAGGTTTATATGGCTCATAAGTTGAGACAAATCAAGATTATGCACCTGACCTGTGCAGGTTTGATAAGGTTGCAGTGCATGTGAGGATGTTCCCTAACTAAGCGTATGCACATATGACCCTAAGGGATTCTTGGTCTGCTTCATCAATTTGTCCAATTTCTTTGAGACCAAGTCTACCTTATCTAATTTTAGACAACTAATATCCATGTCAACCTTGTTAGAATTAGCTTGAATTTCATGGATTCATCCTTTTGTTTGACTAAACCTTCCAAAAGTATGCATGAGGCATAATTCATCGAATTTTCACTCATGTTTTCAAAAAGCTCAAAAACGCTATCAATATCCTTGTTCATAAATGTAACGACCCGGTTCCCGAGTCCCTACGAGACACGAGAACCGGACCGACTCGACTAATCCCAAGACCCAATCGTCCAATGAGGAAGTAACCAAAAGACAGTAAAATAAACCACATTCAGCATGAATATAACTAACAGTAAGAAAGTACAGCAGTAAGGAAAGAAACTATTACAGTAGGCACCACCACAACAGTAAAACAACATTTATCATATAACAAAAACTACAGGTAAAGAAGGTACAGCGGAAACAAAACTACTCACTAGAACAGAAACAAAAAGAAGGTACAAAGCTGTGGTAACTCTACTGGACCCTACTCGGCCCAGCGTCCTCTGCAGCCGCCGACCCTGGCTGCTCAACACCTGGTCCTGAAAAAGGTAACGAGTGTAACACGTCAGCAAAACGCTGAGTAGAGTGGCAACTAACTAAAGGCAACAGTAGAGTGTACAGTAGCTATTATGTTCTATTACTTCCTCTATTTACATCTTTCAATTTTTCTCACTATTTCATTTATTTCTCAGATCCTTTACTTGATCTTGAATGTCCTCGTGGGACGATCTTGATTTGCAGTCTTTTCCAAAAGTAGAAGTAGCACGTGGTGCTCTCCTGGCCGGGAGAGTCCCCCGTGGTGATCCTACCCTCAGTCAACCACCCCAAGGTCACTGACAGACGTAACGGTGACTACGGCACGCGCGATAAACGCACAGGTAGCTAGCCCGCACTGGCACGCGGTCAGTCGTTTCCGTTAACGGGTGCGCCCAAAGCACAGCACGGAACCAGGGCAGAGCCCTCTCAGTAACAGGGGTCCAACCCCTCCACAGTAACCAAACCGGGGCCTTGCCCCTCCACAGTCCGCGCACCCTCGCCTGACTACCCTGGTTTGCCCTAGTGGGCCTAACAAGTCGGTGAAGGAGGCTAGCAAAACCCCGGGGCCCGTGGGGTAGCTAGTACTCTCCTAACACTACTAGCTCTCCTCGGTACTACGTACACGAGGGCCAGCAAGTCGGTACAGAGCGGCCAATCCTAACCCCGGGTCCCTGGGGCGGCTGGCCCCACTCTGCACTAAACAGGTACAGGCACTTCCCTTGGTACTGCGTACCCAAGGGACAGTACAAACTACATCTCAATTCCATTCCTTTTTCTTTCCAGGAGTTCCACTCCTAACTCCCCGTAGGGTTCCAGTTCTTTATTTCAGAACATCATATGTTTCACTTTCCAGATTCACGTTCTCAAATTCCATGATCTCAAACATGTTTCTTTATTCATAACAGGCAGCTGTTAATTAAATTTACAGGCAGCTTTATATATTCCTTTCCATTTTTCCAAGACTGCAGTAATATACATTCCACTAGTTTTTCCATCCTAGGATTCATGCCATATCCTAGGATCTATCATACAATCTAGTTTTCCGGCCCTAGGATTCATGCAACACCTAGGAGCTATCATTCCATATATTTCTCATTCCTAGGATTCATGCCAGCCCTAGGTTCTAGTTATGGTTCCATACTTTAACAGATTTTATTGATACTTAAAACCACTCTACAGGTACAACGGGAGTAATGGGGGCGTGATCGGGAATCCCGCGTGCCTCCGTGACTCTCAAGACTGCAACTGAACGGGATCCTGTCACAAGGATCAAACACAAGGAGTGTCTCAAAACAGTGTATAGCTACTGTAGGCGGGTAGAGGAATAAATTCTGAAACGAACGCAACTCGAATCGCGGAAAACGGAGCCCAAACGGGCCGTAAACGGGTCGAGAAAGACGATACTGTGCAAAATCAGACGTCTGGAACTCCCTCCAGACGTCTTAAACGGTGGATCAGAGAATTACTTGCTTAGCGTGGTTTCCCAGACGTCCAGAAGTCTGCAGGGACGTCTTTCCTAGATCCCAGACGTCCGATGGTCACTCCGGACGTCTGGAGGTCACTCCCACCGTCTGGTACAACTTCCAGACGTCTGATTCGCAAAGGATGACGAATCAGACAACCTGCGCACAGCCAACCCCCCTCCCTCAGTACGGTCAGTCGACAAAAAGGAAGAAGAAAGCGGAAACTCACCTTTCAGACGTCTGTATGATCTCACAGACGTCGACCTTGCCGTCTGGATATCAATCCAGACGTCTGATTCTGGAAATTTTTCCAGAATCAGAGCCCTGCTCGGCCTCCGCTCGCGACGCCGCCCGCGTCGCACCTCGCGCGTACGCTGCTCCGCCCGCAGCAGGTCCCTCTCCGCGACGCTCTGCACCCCCTGCGCCCTCCGCCGGCCGGCCAAGCCGCTCCTGGCGAGCTCGCCCTCACGGCAGAGCCCCGCCCTCGCACGCCGCAGCTCCTCCGCGCTTACTGCGGCTGCCGCTGCCGCTGCGCCCTCGCGTCCGCTCGCTCCCGCGCACAGGCAGGAGAAGAAGGAGGAAGATGGTGGAGACGGGAGGGGAGGCGCGCCCTCCCTTTTAACGCCGCGCGGAGAGGAGAGAGAAGGCGGTCGCAGCCGCCTGCAGCCGCAGAGAAAGAGGGCAGAACGCAGGTCTGCGTGCACAGGCGCGCAGACGAATATCCCGTGCGAGCATAACTGTTCGCCAGACGTCTGTAAACTATCCCGGACGTCTGGTCAGACGTCTGGATGTGATCCCAGACGTCTTTACAGACGTCTGGGCCACCTCCCAGACGTCTTAAAAGACGTCTGGGGCACGCGCTCGTTACAATATAACAAACTCAAAGGAAGTTTCGTCCCCGAAACTTGCGCCAACTAGGGTGCGGGAAGAAGATGTCCAAATAACCATAACAAACTCAAAGAGGACCGAAGCCGGTCCGAAAAGACGTACCCGCGAAAAGCTCTGGGTACAGCTCCCGCATTGCTGCCTCAGGCTCCCAGGTAGCCTCCTCGTACCGCTGGCTCCTCCACAAAACCTTTACCAGGGGTACTTGCTTTCGTCTCAACCTGCGGACGGCTCGGTCTAGGATCTGCACTGGCCGCTCGGGGTAGGTCAGGTCGTCGCTCACCTCGACGCTCTCGTGACTCAGTACGTGGCTGGGATCGGCTACGTACTTCCTGAGGTTGGACACGTGGAACACGTCGTGCACACCAGAAAGCTGCGGGGGAAGGGCAAGTCTGTAAGCAACGGGTCCAACCCGCTCCAGGACCTCGAAGGGCCCCACGAACCTCGGCGCGAGCTTCCCTCTCACCCCAAACCGCTGTAAGCCCTTCATGGGCGAAACACGAAGAAAGACGTGGTCCCCAACCTCGAACTGCACCTCTCTGCGTCTGCGATCTGCGTAGCTCTTCTATCTGCTCCTGACAGTGCGGAGTCGTCTGTGGATCTGCTCAACTACCTCCTGACTCTGCCGGATCAACCTGGGGCCAACCTCCCACTTGGTCCCCACCTCAACCCAACTCAAGGGTGCCGTGCATTTCCGTCCGTACAGAGCCTCGTAGGGAGCCATGCCGATGCTCGAGTGATAACTGTTGTTGTATGCAAACTCTGCCAGGGGCAGGTGCTCCTCCCAAGAGCCCCTCCAGTCTAGTACACAGGCACGCAAAAGGTCCTCAAGTGTCTGTATCGTGCGTTCCGACTGTCCGTCCGTCTGGGGGTGGTAAGCCATGCTAAACCTCAACCTCGTCCCCAAAGCCTGCTGAAACTCAGCCCAAAACTGGGACGTAAAGCGGGTATCCCGGTCGGATACGATCTCCCACGGAACTCCGTGTAGTCGCACCACATCACGGATATACCTCTCTGCCAACTGTGCTGGTCCCAAAGTGACTCGGATCGGCAAGAATCGTGCCGTCTTCGTCAATCTATCCACTATTACCCAGACTGCGTCGTGTCCTCGCTGGGTAACAGGTAAGCCCACCACCAAGTCCATGGTGATGCTCTCCCACTTCCACTCTGGCACTGGAAGCGGCTGAAGCGGCCCTGCAGGCCTCTGATGCTCGGCTTTCACCTGCTGGCACACTAAGCACTGCTGCACGAACTCACCCACATCCCGCTTCATCCCTCTCCACCAGAACTCGCGTCTCAAGTCATGGTACATTTTCGTGTTTCCGGGATGTATGGTGAATCTGGAACCATGTGCCTCAGTCAGGAGCTCTCTCAACAGCTCCTGGTCTCTGGGGACGCACAGCCGTCCCCTCAAGCGTAACACCTGGTCTGTGAAAGAGAAGTCCCCTGGGTCCCCTGATAGTACTCTGTCGCGCAAAGACTGCAAGTACGGATCAGCCATCTGTCCCGTGATGATGCGGTCTATCAACTCTGGTCTGGTCTGCCGTGTCACCGTCACTGCCCCACAGTACCCTCGTAACTCTAGAGGTCGCCAACTGCCCACCTCCTCCAAAAGGCTCCAACTCTGTAACTGTAGACTGGCCAAGCGTGCAGGCGCCTTACGGCTCAAGGCGTCAGCCACCACGTTGGCCTTTCCCGGGTGGTAGGAGATGCTGCAGTCGTAGTCCTTCAGGAGCTCCAACCAACGTCTCTGTCTCATGTTGAGCTCCTTCTGGTCAAAAAGATATCTGAGGCTCTTGTGATCTGTAAAAATCTCGAAGGTCTCACCGTACAAGTAGTGCCTCCATGTCTTCAGCGCGAAGACAACAGCTGCCAACTCTAGATCGTGGGTAGGGTAGGTATGCTCATGGGGCTTCAGTTGCCGCGAGGCGTAAGCGACCACGTGACCCCTCTGCATGAGCACACCTCCTAACCCCTGCAAGGAAGCGTCCGTGTACACAACGAACCCGCCACTACTGTCAGGGATGGTGAGCACGGGAGCCGAGGTCAACCTCTCCTTCAGCTCCAGAAAACACGCCTCACAGGTGTCTGTCCAAGCGAAAGGCACATCCTTCCGAGTCAACTGTGTCATAGGACGTGCAATCTGCGAAAACCCTCTGATGAACCGTCTGTAGTAACCTGCCAGTCCCAGGAAACTGCGAATCTCAGTGACTGAACGCGGTCTCTCCCACCTGAGCACTGCCTCGACCTTGGCGGGATCCACCGCCAGGCCGTCTCCAGAGATCACATGACCCAAAAAGGTCACCTCCCTCAACCAGAACTCGCACTTGCTGTATTTGGCGTACAGCCTGCGTCGTCTCAGAGTGTCCAGAACCATCCGCAAGTGCTGTCCGTGCTGCGTCCGATCTCTAGAATAGATGAGTACATCATCTATGAAAACCACCACAAACTGGTCCAAGTACGGTCTGAACACCCGGTTCATCAGGTCCATGAAAGCAGCGGGGGCATTGGTCAGCCCAAACGGCATGACCAAAAACTCGTAGTGTCCGTAGCGGGTGCGAAAAGCTGTCTTGGAGACGTCGGTCTCCCTGATCCTCAACTGGTGGTATCCAGACCTCAAGTAGATCTTGGAAAACACCGTGGCACCCCGCAACTGGTCAAACAAATCGTCAATCCTCGGCAGCGGATATCTGTTCTTGATGGTGACCCTATTCAGCTGTCGGTAGTCCACACAAAGGCGTAGGGTCCCATCCTTCTTCTTCACAAACAGTACCGGGGCTCCCCAGGGAGACGCACTGGGCCTCACGAAACCTTTCTCCAAAAGGTCCTGCAACTGAGACTTGAGCTCTCGCAACTCAAGCGGTGCCATCCTGTATGGCGCGGTGGAGATGGGGCTGGTCCCTGGTACTAGTGAGATCTCAAACTCGATCTCACGCTCGGGCGGTAGTCCTGGTAACTCGTCTGGAAACACGTCGGGGTACTCTCTGACCACCGGGATGCTCTGGAAGTCTGCCACGGGGCTGTGCTCTGCCACCGCACAAGCTAAGAAGCCCTCACACCCCTGGCTCAAAAGTCTCGCCGCCCGAAGTGCCGAAATGCACCTGAAGCCTCCGTCCACTGGCTGCCCGTGAAACTCGAAGGAAGGCAACTCCGGAATGGAGAAGACAATCTTCCTCTCGAATTAGTCTACCAAGGCGTGGTAAGCGGACAGCCAATCCATCCCCAGGATCACCCCAAAGTCCTCCATCTGTATCATAATCAGGTCAGCTGGCAGGCTGTGTCCCCGATGCTGACCCCGCAACCCGTGTACACCTCCTCAGCTACGAACAGCTGACCACTCGGACCTCTGATTACGAACGGGTTCTCTAACAATGTATAATCCTGGTCCAAACTAACTGCGAAACTGTCTGCGACAAACGAGTGCGTAGCGCCGGAATCGAAAAGCGTGTAAACGAGTCTGCCAGAAACTGAAACCATACCTGCTACCACGGATCCCGAAGCTCTGGCGTCCCTGTGTGTTAGGGCGTTGATACGCCCCTCAGCTCTAGGTGAGGACGAAGCAGCCACACTCTGCGTCGGACGGGTAGGTGATGGCCGGTACCCTCCTCGCGACTGCAGTCCTCCTCCTCGCGCCTGGAAACCGTGGCCTCCTGCGTGCCCTCCAATGCTCTGCGCGGGAAGTATCTGCTGACCTCCTGCCCTGGATGGGCAGTCCCTCCTGACATGGCCCGGCTGGCCACACTGGTAGCAGAGGGGAACCCGACTCCCGCCCTCAGTGAGTCCCTGCTGTCGGCTCGGCGGGGGTCCGGTGCTGGCGACTGGCCCCTGTCGAGGGCCCCCAAAGGCCACTGATGGCCCTGCACAACGTGACGGCTCTCCTGCGGACGCCACGTGTCTCCGTTCTCGCCGACCCTGTGAGAAGTCTGGCTGAAAGGGCCTCTTCCGCCCGCCGTCGGTCTCTCGCGCGGACGGGTTGGTCTCCTCGTAAATCATGGCTGCCTCTACCACCCTCGAAAACGTCGGCAGCTTCAGGGGTTTGACATACCCCCGGATCGCAGGCCGGAGCCCCTCGGTGAACCTCCAAAGGCGTTCCTCCTCAGTGGCTACCGCTGTCGCTGCAAAGCGGGACAGCTCCAAGAAACGCGTGCGGTACGCGCTCACGGTCATCGTCCCTTGGCGGAGAGTGTGGAACTCCCGCCTCCTCTGGTCCTGCCACGTCTGGGGAAAGTACTGCTCGCAGAAGAGGGTGACGAACTGGTCCCACGTCGGCTCGTCCCTCTCCTGTCCCCGAACCGCCCTCCACCACCGGTGTGCCGCACTCTCCAGCTGGTACGTGGCAAAGGCCACGCGGCACTCCACCGGGGGGCGAAGGGTGTCGAAGATCTTCTCCAGCTGCTCAAGCCAGTCCTCTGCCTCGGTTGGGTCCTCATCCCCCTTGAAGGAGGGGGGCTTCAGCTTCCGGAACTGTCCGAAAAGCTCGAAGTGGTGCTGTAGGGGAGGTGCTGGCGCACCTCCAGGCGAAGGTGCCTCGTGTACAGAAGTGTCGGAGGAAGGTGGGGGCGGCAGGGGCCCATCCCCTCCCTCATGTCCAGCGCCGCGTCCGTCGCGTGGTCTCACAGAGGACTCCCCCTCTGCAACCCCAGGAGGAGGTGCTCGGGGCGGTGGGTGGAGCTCCTCTCGTACAATATCCCATATCAGTCTGGCGAGGTCCTGGGCTTGGATGCCAGGGAGTGGTGGCTGGTCCACCGAGACGTCAACGACAGCACGTCCACCTCGCCGACCTCGCCCTCGGCCGCGCCCGCGGCCAGTCTCGCCAGTCCCACGACGAGGCATCTCCTGCAAGGAGACACGAAACAAAACGGAAACGTCAAAACAGACGGTACCTAACAACACTTCTAAGAGCTCATATCAAGAGATATGTTGTGGTGGCTACTCTAGCTATAAACATGTGAATTGGTTATTTTCCAGTCAGTTGATTCACTTCTCGGGACGACCTTGCTCTGATACCATCTTGTAACGACCCGGTTCCCGAGTCCCTACGAGACACGAGAACCGGACCGACTCGACTAATCCCAAGACCCAGTCGTCCAACGAGGAAGTAACCAAAAGACAGTAAAATAAACCACATTCAGCATGAATATAACTAACAGTAAGAAAGTACAGCAGTAAGGAAAGAAACTACTACAGTAGGCACCACCACAACAGTAAAACAACATTTATCATATAACAAAAACTGCAGGTAAAGAAGGTACAGCGGAAACAAAACTACTCACTAGAACAGAAACAAAAAGAAGGTACAAAGCTGTGGTAACTCTACTGGACCCTACTCGGCCCAGCGTCCTCTGCAGCCGCCGACCCTGGCTGCTCAACACCTGGTCCTGAAAAAGGTAACGAGTGTAACACGTCAGCAAAACGCTGAGTAGAGTGGCAAATAACTAAAGGCAACAGTAGAGTGTACAGTAGCTATTATGTTCTATTACTTCCTCTATTTACATCTTTCAATTTTTCTCACTATTTCATTTATTTCTCAGATCCTTTACTTGATCTCGAATGTCCTCGTGGGACGATCTTGATTTGCAGTCTTTTCCAAAAGTAGAAGTAGCACGTGGTGCTCTCCTGGCCGGGAGAGTCCCCCGTGGTGATCCTACCCTCAGTCAACCACCCCAAGGTCACTGACAGACGTAACGGTGACTACGGCACGCGCGATAAACGCACAGGTAGCTAGCCCGCACTGGCACGCGGTCAGTCGTTTCCGTTAACGGGTGCGCCCAAAGCACAGCACGGAACCAGGGCAGAGCCCTCTCAGTAACAGGGGTCCAACCCCTCCACAGTAACCAAACCGGGGCCTTGCCCCTCCACAGTCCGCGCACCCTCGCCTGACTACCCTGGTTTGCCCTAGTGGGCCTAACAAGTCGGTGAAGGAGGCTAGCAAAACCCCGGGGCCCGTGGGGTAGCTAGTACTCTCCTAACACTACTAGCTCTCCTCGGTACTACGTACACGAGGGCCAGCAAGTCGGTACAGAGCGGCCAATCCTAACCCCGGGTCCCTGGGGCGGCTGGCCCCACTCTGCACTAAACAGGTACAGGCACTTCCCTTGGTACTGCGTACCCAAGGGACAGTACAAACTACATCTCAATTCCATTCCTTTTTCTTTCCAGGAGTTCCACTCCTAACTCCCCGTAGGGTTCCAGTTCTTTATTTCAGAACATCATATGTTTCACTTTCCAGATTCACGTTCTCAAATTCCATGATCTCAAACATGTTTCTTTATTCATAACAGGCAGCTGTTAATTAAATTTACAGGCAGCTTTATATATTCCTTTCCATTTTTCCAAGACTGCAGTAATATACATTCCACTAGTTTTTCCATCCTAGGATTCATGCCATATCCTAGGATCTATCATACAATCTAGTTTTCCGGCCCTAGGATTCATGCAACACCTAGGAGCTATCATTCCATATATTTCTCATTCCTAGGATTCATGCCAGCCCTAGGTTCTAGTTATGGTTCCATACTTTAACAGATTTTATTGATACTTAAAACCACTCTACAGGTACAACGGGAGTAATGGGGGCGTGATCGGGAATCCCGCGCGCCTCCGCAACTCTCAAGACTGCAACTGAACGGGATCCTGTCACAAGGATCAAACACAAGGAGTGTCTCAAAACAGTGTATAGCTACTGTAGGTGGGTAGAGGAATAAATTCTGAAATGAACGCAACTCGAATCGCGGAAAACGGAGCCCAAACGGGCCCTAAACGGGTCGAGAAAGACGATACTGTGCAAAATCAGACGTCTGGAACTCCCTCCAGACGTCTTAAACGGTGGATCAGAGAATTACCTGCTTAGCGTGGTTTCCCAGACGTCCAGAAGTCTGCAGGGACGTCTTTCCTAGATCCCAGACGTCCGATGGTCACTCCGGACGTCTGGAGGTCACTCCCGCCGACTGGTACAACTTCCTGACGTCTGATTCGCAAAGGATGACGAATCAGACAACCTGCGCACAGCCAACCCCCCTCCCTCAGTACGGTCAGTCGACAAAAAGGAAGAAGAAAGCGGAAACTCACCTTTCAGACGTCTGTATGATCTCACAGACGTCGACCTTGCCGTCTGGATATCAATCCAGACGTCTGATTCTGGAAATTTTTCCAGAATCAGAGCCCTGCTCGGCCTCCGCTCGCGACGCCGCCCGCGTCGCACCTCGCACGTACGCTGCTCCGCCCGCAGCAGGTCCCTCTCCGCAACGCTCTGCGCCCCCTGCGCCCTCCGCCGGCCGGCCAAGCCGCTCCTGGCGAGCTCGCCCTCACGGCAGAGCCCCGCCCTCGCACGCCACAGCTCCTCCGCGCTTACTGCGGCTGCCGCTGCCGCTGCGCCCTCGCGTCCGCTCGCTCCCACGCACAGGCAGGAGAAGAAGGAGGAAGATGGTGGAGACGGGAGGGGAGGTGCGCCCCCCTTTTAACGCCGCGCGGAGAGGAGAGAGAAGGCGGTCGCAGCCGCCTGCAGCCGCAGAGAAAGAGGGCAGAACGCCGGTCTGCGCGCACAGGCGCGCAGACGAATATCCCGTGCGAGCATAACTGTTCGCCAGACGTCTGTAAACTATCCCGGACATCTGGTCAGACGTCTAGATGTGATCCCAGACGTCTTTACAGACGTCTGGGCCACCTCCACAAGTTTCTAAGTTGACCACCTCCCTGACGGCTGGGGCACGCGCTCGTTACAATAAAGTTGCCTCTGCATGAAGCATCCACAAAGTTTCTAAGTTGATCATTTAATCTATGATAGAAAATCTACACTAATTGTCACCTGGGGACCTCATGGTGGGGATACTAAACCTCTCCCAAGCTTCATGTAATTGCTCCCCAGGTTGTGAAATGTGATAATGACTCTCCTTAAGGCATTAGGCTTACCTATAGGAAAAACTTTTTTCAAAAATACACTTCTCAAATCATCCCAAGTAATATTTATTTTCCTTATGGTTCTATACCAGTGGGTAGCCTTTTCCTTAAAGGAGGAGAACAATTTCATTTTCAAAACATCATCATCCATGTTCTAGATCCTAATGGTTTGGCTAATGGCTTCTAATTCTTCCAAGTGTTAGAAGGGATCCTCTAAATTATGCCCATGGAAGTGTGGCAATAAGGCAATAGCAGTAGGTTTAATTTCAAAGTTAGCATCCACACATCCACTTGTGGGAACCCCACAAAAGGTTCATGTGTGTAATTTGAGTGACTATAAAAATCCCTCAAAGGCCTAGGTTGCTCTTGGTTCTGGGCAAGGGCTTGGACCTTGGCTTGGGCTTGGGCTTAGGGTTGGGCCTCCATGAAGGCTTGCATTTAAGCCTGGGTTTGTTGGAATTGAACCAATTGTTGGTGGAAGAGTTCATATCGATTGGGTTGTTCTTCAACCATTTTAATTTCTTTACTTGGATTAGCCTTCCTTTTAGAGTTCTTACCAAGTGGTTCATGTAGAGGGTTCTTTTAAGACCTTCTACCATGCATACACTAGAAGAAGAAATTTAGAGATGAGACAGGAACTGGACAGAGGAGTGTGCCCTAACTAAGCAAACAAACAAGCAATCAATTCTAGCCTTAATGGATACACCTAGAAGGACCTAATCCTAGCCTAATTAAAACCTAAATTGAACCTAACTGACCCTTAAATTACTTGGCCAACAAGGAAGGACCACTAGGACTATCCACACGACAGTTCACCCTAGCGGTTAATGCAGTTACCACATCATCCTACCTTGGCATAGGGGTTTCCAAGTAGACAAGGTCTCGATTTGATTCACACAAAAAAGTTTTAATCTGTTGTAGGCAATAAAAATCTAGAATGAGTGCCCTACATATAACAAGAGATTACCTTCTAATAGTTGCGGGTTTTAGGGCATAAGTTTTTTGTTTAATTTTTTATGCAAATGCAAAGAAAAAGAAAGAAACTAACTACAAAAGATTTTTTTTAGAGGGTGTGCAAATAGGGATCAAATAAAATATTTTTTTTATTTGAATTTTTTTGAATAAGCATGGATAGTTATTGCAACAAAAACAAAGAGAAGCTTTTTTTTAATCCACAGCTAGGAACAAGATACCATCATTCTTTTTTTTTATGCGTGACCTAAAGAAACCAACGGAGCAAGTTAGAACCGATGCAAGAGAAATGCAACTAGATGAAGCTAAGAATATGCAAATGGAAAGTGACTAAAAAAGCCTTCGCCTTTCTGGCAATGACTCCAAAAAGTGATATACGAATCGCTTAAAAAATAAAACATGTAAGTTGTTTGCGAAAGCGTGATCATTTTTTAAAGATTACGTGTAATCAAACTTAAGAGTCCTAGCCGCCTCACAAGGAGACTAAGTATTTTAATTGCTTCCTACAAGTCCTAACTATTTTTTTAAGGGTTTTGATGTTTTTTATATTTTTTTGGTCATTTTAGATATGGGGAAAAAGATAAGGTGATCACTATGCTAGAACTACCACTATTGAAATTTCACATTAAAGAAGGGGTGAATAGCGTGGTATAAAAAATATGATGCAAATAAAAAATCAATCACACAAACATTCACCACAATGCACAAAAGATTTTTAGGTGGCAACCCCAAGGGTAAAAACCACCACCTAAGTCTTCTCAATTTAGAATTTTCCTGATCGACTGATCAACCTAGTCAATCAAATCCACTATACATGTCACTTAAACGAGGGTAACACAACCTCAATACAACATATTACTTTAGCCCGAGGGTAGTATACCTTAACCCCCTCTTCTTCATGAAGAGTATTTTATCTCACGAAAGAGATAGGAATTCACCATGCAAATACCCAACCAAAAATGAAAAAATAACCTATAAAGCCACAAAATAAAATTTAGACTAAGCTACTATAGGTAAAGGGACTTCCCTGAGATGGAAGTGAAATAGCGTGATCACGCAGAGTTTCGATGCTCTTGGATGTGTGGTATGAAGTTTGGAGAGCTAGGACACTATCTTCTTTTGATCTCCTCACAAAATGAGTGTAATGGTGGAAGGTATTATCTCTAAAGTATTTTTAGCCAAGGAAGGATTCCCCTCTATTTATAGAGGTCATAGGAACCTTCAAGAAGGCTTAGGAGAGGCCTTACAAACATTGGGAACAAGTCCCACAAGATTAGATCGAAATCCTAATGAGGTCAGGCAATGATTGCTTCCGACAGCAGAATCAAACGTCTAAAATATTGGTAAAATGTATGATGTTAGGTTTTTGGACGTATGATAAAAAGTTTGGACGTCTAAAAACAAGGATTAGTGTTCCTAGAATTAATTAAATCTAAACGGTGTACTTGTCAACAAAGATCAGATGTTTGAATGTGTATCTTAAGACATCTGGGTGTGAAATTGGATGTCTAAAAGTAAGCGGGTTTGTTCCTGGATTGGATCAGATCCAAACAGAGATCTAGTGTTTATCCATCAGATGTCTATAGGATGTCTGCAAATGTTATTAAACATCTGAGACAAGGGGGAACCTTCAGGAATTGATTTCCTGAGAAGCAAACAGTTATATTAGGTCTGACAAATCAAGATTTTGGTCAGATTTGGCCTAACATCTCTTTATTAGACCTTTGGGAGTGTGTCTGGATGTCTGGAATATTAATAAAATAATCCTAAGTGTGATTGTGAAGATTTTGTTCTGATCAAGACAGATTTGGCTTAACAGTCAGGTATTTAGACACCTGAAGATGTTTCCAGACGTCTATAGTGAACTATGGACGTTTGGATGTAAGCCTAATCATCCAAACCCTAAGTGTTTAATTTCTTAAGGAAATGCATATGGACATTGGACGTCTGAATATCAGATGACTTAAATGGGATTATTCGACGTCTAAAATATGTGTTAGACGTCTAATAAGATAGTCTGATTTTTGTTTTGATTTTCTGAGTTGATTCTAGGATTTGCTAAGAGTCCTAAGGATAGGTAAGTGTGTTCCTAAGGATAGGTGAGTGTGTCTAGGACCTAGGTACTTAAATTTTGGGCTCTTTAACATGAATCTAAGAAAATAAAGAGTAAACAAAATACAATATTACAATGACAATATATTTTAAGTCCTATTCTTCATTCTCCTTGCTCTTCTTCAAGCTTTGAGGCTAATGCTTCATCTTCACACTCCTTGATGCTTTTGTCCTTCCACCAAGCTCCTCCAATCCTCCATGAACTTGAGCTTGAACACCTTCACACTCTCTTTCACTTGCATTTAACCTGAAATCTTAATCTTCAATGCAAATGCTAAATCATAAGTGTTCTGTTATCATCAAAATTAATTATTGTGGTGCCTTTGCACCAACAACTACTACCAATTATACTCCTCATGACCCCCTTGGAGAACATCTCTCGCATTTTCTTCTCCCTTTCTCTCCTCACTTCCTTTCTCTCCCTTGACCATGGAGATTCCCTGGTGACTCCCACCCTTAAATTTATGTCCACTCCATCACAACAATGCCACCATTCCAAGAAGCTCTTCATGCTCATTCTCTCTCTTTTTCTCTTTCTATTTGTACTCTTTGCATTAATTTATTAATAAAATTGTGTGCCAAAAATTATTTCTTGAAATCTGTGCCTGATAAATTTTTCAAAATTTTTTTGTTGGTTCCAAATTATTAGTTTTAGATCTCTACCAAATTTTATACATAGATTCAGCATAAAGAAAATATAAAATTTATTTACGCTTTGGTCCAGAGATTATTATAATCCAATCCCTCTTAGTTCTTTAGGATTTTGTTGCATGCAATATAGTGTGAATTTTGCAATGATCTTTTGTAGGAGTCTTAGGTAGTTTCCCTTCTTTTAGAATTTTTCTATTTTCATATAATTATTTGTTAGTATTTTTATGTTTCAACCCCTAGTTTGTAGTATGCACCCTAGCTTTTAGGATTAATCTCTTCTCTTTTCAAAAAAATTCCAAAAAAAAAATCTTCAAAATTATCCAAAAATCCAAAATGAATTTGTTTAGATTAGTAAAAAGTAATTTACACAATTTTGCCTCCCAGAAGATGACTCGGACTCCCACCATATTAATTTATATTTATTTCAAGAGTTCAATAAGTTTATAAATAATCATATTTCCATGCACAAACGACACCTCTTATCACTCTATGACTTGCACAATCAGTTTTTGGTGTCATTGTTGGGGAAGTGATAAATCTACTTTTCTTTTTACTATATTTTATGAATTTACTTAGATTTTTCTCTTTTTTTTTAGGTTACTGAATCATTTGCCTTAATTTTGATTTGTGCATTTTGCAAGCAAAGAACTCGAGCCCATTCAAACTAACCCAACAGATAAGTTGGCTCATCTCATCTCGTAATTAGTTTAGGTTAGTTTTCTTTCAAGAAAAAAATAACAAGAAAGAGAAAACATCTTTCTCTAAAACTTACACTTTATTAGAAGATATTTTGTTACTAAGGTACTCATTTTAGGGTTCAACTACCTTTAGAGGATATTTTGTGATTAATCTTCCCAAAATTGAACATGCATCTACGTTGAAATTGAATTAAAGGAAGAGACATCACCAACAACAACATTGCCTGAAACCCTAAAAGAGGCAAGAGAAATCCTAAAATTCATTCAACCTAAGAGAAACTTTAAAAGACAAGAATTGTAAAATTAAAGGTTTTGTTTGCTTAGTTGTTGCATTTGCATACTGAATTAATCTTTAAGGTCACAACCCCCCAAAAATGCCTATCACATTCTAAGCATCTACATTTCCTAAGCCCTAAAGTTGAATAGACATTGGCCCTAAGGTTGGAAATGTTCTAATCTTAAGGATAAGATTTTGGCTTTGTCTAAGTGCTTTGCCGTGATTTTTAAGGTTAAATCCAATGTCTAGGTTGTAGGTACTAAAGTCAAACGACTTAAGCAAGCAAAAGGTCCCTCAATTAGCACCTTAGCAAAAGCTTTGGAAACACTCCCTCTACCCTACCCATATTCAACCTAACCGGATTAACTCTAAGAAAAGAGGTGGAATTGATGGGAAGCCTCATCGTACTTTTTAAGGCTTTTAGGTCCAATAGGATTAAATCTTTAGGGCAAGTTTGGATTGCTTGTTTCCGTAGATAGGGCACATCCTCTCTCATCCATCTCTCTTCACCTCTCCATATTTCTTCTAATGGCATAAGCACATGAGATGGCTTAGTCTTTGTACAATCAAAGTCAACTAAACTCTCAATTTGAATTCTGTCCATCTATTAGTATTATTGTAAATGACTCCTCACCTGAATCTTATGGATCACCTACCCTTTATAATTCAAATTTTAGAGATCCATATCCATTGACTCAATATACAAACCCTCAACCAAACCCTTCATATGAATAGTGTCCATCTATTTGTACCATTGTGAATGACTCTTCATCTAAATCTTATGGATCATCTACTCCTCACAATTTGAATCCGTATGAGGATAGTAACTTCCCTGGAGACCACCAAAATTACTCAAGTCCTTCTCAATATGAGAACCCACCTCCTATGTTCTCCCTAAACATTAACATTAATTTTGGATCAAGATATCAGATGTTGACACCCAACCCTCACACCCCTTACGAATCATCAAACCAAGGTTGGACCAATAACCCTAGCTTTGACTCAACTACATCCAGTTATGAGTATAATCAAACTACTTCACCTTATAACCCTAGTTGGTCAAGTCACATTGATTATTCACCCGAGCTGTATACGATTTAGGCCATCTTGAATAGATCACATTATGTCAATTTCTCCACAAATAATCCTAGTAGAGATCGGCTTGTATTTTAAATGATCTATACTCTAACTTTCAACCTCAATACGTGTAGAGAATCAAATTATTACAAGCTCAACCTTTTGAATTCACATCTCAATCTACATATCAAAACCTGCAATATGGATGTGGTTTCAACACTTCTCTACTTGATTGCAAATCAAACTCATCCGCCTTCTGGAACTCACTTGAAAATGATCAATTTGCTTTTGAAATCCCTATTGAACCTGAGCCTTTACCTAAACTTTTCTAGAGCAAAACAAAGGGTAAATTAGTGCCTTTTGAGGAATTAGACCCAAAATATGATAGCATCATAATTTCCCAAGGTCCTAATGTCCTTGTCCTAAAAAGTCTACCTTTGGAACTAAACTCAAATCCAGAATTGACTCAAGATCAAAATTTGCAAACTAATTAATGCCAACAATGATTAAGTTCTCAAGCAGTTGAGAAAATTATAAAGATGATGTATGACATCAATCAAACAATACCGCACATCCTAAAGAGAACAAAAGAAAAAAAAACAACAAATCAACCTTGAGAAGATTAATGAGGCTCACCTAGAGAGAAGCATAAGAAACCCTAAAATTGAGTTAAGTGACAAGGAACCCTATGAAATTGAAACTAAATCATACAAGATACTTAAGGTTCAATTAATCAAGTTAATCAGGGGTAGAGACAAATCAAGATCCTGGAGGACAATCATGTAAGGATATTCAAGAGGAATCATTTTCTTCTGAGAAGGCTTGTGTTAGGGATTTAGAGACTAAACCACACACTAGTCATGAGATACTCCAAGACAAGCTGTAAATTGATTTTAATGAAAAGCCTAAATATACGGATCAGGAGTTTAAGATGGAAAAACTTCCCAAGCCAAACTATGGATCAGAATATATTAACTCAGGTTTTAACACTACTAAATGATAATGTGGATAATGATGGCTTTAGGAACCTTGGGATACATGATTTATGTCGCACTGAGGATATGTCTCATGATGACGATCGATCAGAATGTAATCAATGGGGATAATGTTGAATTAGGATATCCATAAATGTCCACAAATGCTCTCAATCTGGAGGATAATGGATTTCTATATTCTATAGAGGATTTCAATTATGACAAAAGATTCTGTGATATGTAGTATCAAGAGTTAGAAGAGGAATTGAAAAAGGAACTAAAGGCCAATACTGAGGATGACATCAATCATGCATAAGGGATCCTAACATAAAATCAAATGATGAACTATTAGATATGGGAGGTCACAATCACATACAGGTTGAGGAGCAATCCGTGGCACCTAGAATACAATCAAACAAAAATTATGGAATTGAATCTGGCCACCTTAGGGAGGAAGCTAAATATGAAGCCTCTTACATATGAACAACTACCCCCTAAGTCCCAAACCCAATTCGAGTCAAGTTCTGAGTTACTTGAGACTAAAACATCGGAACTTAATGATATGTGGATTGCTACCTTTACCCTTATATCAACTCTTGATGAACTTGAAATCAAATCAGTTATCCCTGAGATTGATTGTGAGTTTGATGTGACCAAGTTTAAAACACCTCATGTTTTGAAAGATTTACATTTCATAGAAGGGCTTGACAATTTCAAAGTCATTTCATGTGAAGAGTTGAATGATATGGAGAACTATAGTGAAAAGATAAATGCTTCTAAAAGTTTGAAAAATGATAAATCACTTAATCAAAGGGTTCCTCTATGTTTTAAATTGCCCACATTTCATGAGGACCCTTATTGTCCTTTTAAGTTAAAGTGCAGTGCAAGATTCATGGAACTTGAGTTTGCGCAAACACGAGATCAGCATTCTAGTCTTTAATGTCAATGGACACAAGCACTTTGTATCATGTATTTATCAAATGTTTGACATTTTAAACTCGGGTTGCATGTGACTAGACCCAGAATCACCCCTCATACACTTGAGCTTAAAAGATAATGGATATAGGAATTCAACTTTTATTATTTAACAAGTACCCGACCTTTTGGAATAGGGTTGCATCATCAATTGGTCCAAATTCATCGGCACCTCATCTCTGAGTTGCACAAGTACATCGCTATTTTTATTTTGTTTAGTTTAGCTAACTTGAATAATACATTTTTATTGGGGTCTTCGTCTAGCTGAAGACATTAAAATTAACATTTGTTGGGAGGCAACCCAACACAGTTTTGTATGTATATATTAGATTAATTTTGCAAGTTTGAAGCTAGTTGACCTTAATACACCAACTCAGAATTATTCAGGTAATATCTTCATTTCTCATACATATTTCGGAGTACAATGAGGACATTGCCTTAAATAAGCATGAGAGGTGGGTAATTTTTCATTGTGTTTTCATATATTTCTAGTCTCCAAAAATTTGTCATATTTTTTAAAAAAAAAGAGCTTTGCTTGAAGTGTCGAGTGCCAAGTTAGGGAAGAATGACGCTACTTAGGTTTTCAAGATTCACTAACTATAGGAACATCTTAGAGATCTTTAACCTAGACTCTTTAGATCATCTTCGATTTAATTAACTTGAGTATTTACCAAGATATGAATTTGTTTCCAAGTCCTTGAACTATCTTATTTGCTAAGGTATTAAGTCAACGGTGTAGGAAGTACATGGCTTGTTTTTCTTCCACCCTCTAGATTGAATGTTTTTGAAGCTTGGACATCCCATCTTTCTCATTTACACATTAATTAACTAACTCGTGGGCAATCTACATAGAAAGTTAGGTTTTCTAAGAGGTGTGAGATCTGAGGGTCTATTCCTTAAAATCGAACTTAATTTTAAGACCCTTGCAGGTATGGCTAACATGTTACACTAGATTCCGCCCAGATGTTGGATATTCAGATCTCAGTCTTACACCTTGATCTCCTTCAGATTATTATTTAGGAGGCATTCATGAACTAGGTTTACAAGAGCCACCTACCCTAGAAAAACAAGTAGAAAATGGAGTAGAAATTAATAAAAAAAAGAAAGGAAAACAAAAGAAGAAAACAAAAGACAAGAAAATAAAAGAAAGAAGGTAGCAAGAAATATAATAAAATAAAAGATGCCAAATGGCACAACTGAGGAGATATACACTAATTTCGATCATGTGTTGACCTCGAGATAGAAAAAGGGAGGAAGAAAGCTACCAGTCTGTAGTAAGGCAATTCCAAAGATAGGGTTTGTGAGGAGTGAAGGGTAGTCTTATGTCTCAAAGAAAAGTCAATTTTCTAAATGTATTGCCTACTTATCTCACCAATTATCACATGCTTATATGCTCAATCCTCTTGATTTGATACAAACTTTTGGGTGGATTTTTGAGCCATAGAAACCTATACTTGAGACCCAAGTCCAAGGATGATTAGAATTTGATGGGACAAGGCGGTTTGTATCTTCATCAATGCTCTAGTACTGTTGAGTCTTTGTGTTTAGATGTCACATATATTTTTGTGATTAATGATGATTGAAACCTCCTGACTTATAAAACCCTACTAAGACTCCTTGGTATAAATTTTGTTTTCAACTTTGTAGGTGTTTCAACTGTAAACCCTCAGGAGACTACAACTCCTTCACTAAGACAACCAACGGGTTTAAAGCTTTGTTACATACGGTAAATTTAATCATGATTTTTGCAAAAGTGAGTTAGGTTTTTCGATTTTATTTTTTATTTAGTTTTATTTTGCTCGAGGACTAACAAAGCATAGGCATGGGGATATAATCGTATCGTAATTTTTCATCAGTTTATCTACCTATTTTTACTATATTTTGGGCATTTTTCATATTTTATTTTGTATTTTTAAATAATCTAATTTCATTAATTTTTAATGTAGGGGGAGAAAATATGAGAATAACATACCCAATATTGGTCTCAAATAAAAGAGCACGAGATGAGGAGCTCAATTGTCAAGACAGAATTCAAAAATGATGCTTATGCAAGACAATGCAAAAGAAATAAAGATTAATGAGGAAAAGAAATGAAGGAAAGAAAAAAAATAAAAAAGGGAGGTCATTCCCATTCCCCATATGCATTCAATGTGAAGACCATTTAGGAATGGGCAATTTAGGCTTGGGAATGAAAAAAAAGGAAGAAAGAAGAAAGGAAAAAAAAAATGAATCCTATTCCTAATCAAAATTTAAGGAAACATTCTCGTTGCTAATGGGATTAAGAGTTTCCAAAGCCCCAAAAGAATGCCAAAATAAGGGGTGACGAATTTTTTTATAAATTCCAATGATTTTGGGAATCCAAATGTCTATAAATACCCCCAATGACCCCCCTTGAAGGACAACTCTCTCATTTTTTTCTTCTCCATTTCTCTCATCTTTTCCTCTCTTTCCCTTAAGCATGGGGATTCTCTGACAACTCCTACCCTTACGCTGACATCTACACCTTCATCACAACAATACTAACATGTCAAGAAGATCCCCTTTCTCATTTTCTCTCCTTCTCTCTCTATTTTTACTCTTTGCATTATTTATTTATAAAATTGTGTTCCAAAAATTATTTCTTGAAATTTGTGTGTGATAAATTTCTCGAACTTTTTTGTTAGTTACTGCTTATTATTTTTAGATCTCTGCCAAGTTTCATACATAGAGTTGATGTAGTAAAAAATATAAAATTTATTTACACTTTAGTCCAGAGATTATTGTAGTCTAGTCCCTCTTAGTCTTTTTGAATTTTGTAGTATGCACTACAGTGCAAATTTTGCAATAATTTTTTGTAGGAGTCTTAATTAGGTAGTTTCTCTTCTTCTGGATTTTTTTTTAGACTTTTATATTTTTCATAAAATTATTTGTTGGTGGTTTTGCATTTCACCAACTAGTTTATAGTCTGTCCCCTTATTTTTAGGATGAATCTCTTATCTCAAAATAATTCCAAAAAAAAACCTAAAAATTTTTCCAAAAATCTAAAAAAAAGGGTTAGATCACTAGAGAACAATTTAGACAATTTTGCCTCCTAGATGGCGACTTAGACTCCCGCTATACTAATTTCTATTTATTTTGAGAGTTTGGAAATTTTATAAACAATTGTGTTTTCACTCACGACACCTTTTATCACTCTGTGATTTGCACAATCACCCTTCTTCATTGAAGAGGCCATTGGAATGAGACACTTGCGCTCCTTTTGCTTCCTTGTACAAGTTGACACCCCTAGAGACTTGACCTTCTTTTCCTTTTCCTCCTCCATCTAAGTATCCTTAGATTTCGTAGGGGAAGGTCTATATGCTTGGCATAGTTGATAAGCACTCTACTTCCGTAGGCGAACAATCTTATTAAAGGAACCCCCAACAAGCTTCTCAAGCTCAACAACCACTTCACAAATAAGAATATGACAGAATGAGGAACAATAAAAGGTTTGATCAAGAAAAAAAGGTTTGAATAAAAGCAACTAGGCTCATTGATGTTGGGATGAGAATCCGTGGTCTAGAAGAAGCACGCCTAGCATCTTTCCTCAACAAATCTTTCCTATCTATCAGATTTTGTATGCCTTGAGCGAGCCATTCGAGTTATGTAATATGATTATATTTTGCATTTGAATAAAAAAATTAGATTAATTTTCAATCAATTGGGTCCCTTAGTATGAATAGGATAACGTACTTAACCAAATCAAATAATCCAGATGTGTGTTGATTAAGAGATCTAAATGGTTTAGAGGATTTGATAGATCATCAAAAAACCATTTAATTCAATCAATTGTTTCCAATCTAAGTTGGGATGGCTTAGAGGTCATCGCCTAATTGACGTTCTTGAATGGAGATTCAGGAATTATTATGCGGGTCAAGTTAAGGAGTTCACTTGATAAAACATGAGGTAGCCGAAATCCTTCTTCAATGTTGTCTTGGAGAAGGTGACAAATGTCACTGTTCATAAATGTATGCATTTGGTAGACTAATAGTAGATGCACCTACCTTCATACTGATACTGGAAAGCTGGTGTATGTGGGAAGGGACATGAGGTGCATGATCTCTTAAAGGAATCACACAAATCCTTTTCATAGGTGTATGTGACAAATTGGATAAATGAGTTCATTCCACGTATATTGGGAAACAACAATTCCACATGTGGTCATTGAGTCCTAATTAGGCTCAATGAAAGAAGAGAAGAAGATAGACCTTTGGGAAAGGTTTTGATCTTCGTTCACGTCCCAATGATACAAAGAGATGTTGAAAATAATCTTATCCAAGGAGGAATGACAACAATCTAATGGGATTAGACCTCAAGATAATATTATCCTCTATGTATAAAAGATTCATGAGTACTTAGAATACTTAAGGGGGAATAGTGCTAAAAGTTCACAAATCCTAAAGCTTCATTATTGGAGTGATGAGACAAATAATGATTTTGGTGGGCTCTTACTTGAAGGATAAATCAATTGTAATTTAAGGAGTTAAATTGCACTTAATTTGGTGATTAATTGCACCTAATTTGATTAAGTTGAAAATCCAAGTGTCAGATTGCAATTAATTTAAGTTTGGATACTAGATCCAAACATCCCAAATTTGTTATGGGTTGGTCATACAAAATTCAAGTAAGATTTGATTCCTACCATTGGATAGAGATCTAATGGATCCCATCAAAATAAGATTAGGATTTGGAATCCCTACAAATATCTCCAGAGTGCAAACCCTAATTCCATTATTCAATGAATCCCCTGAATTGATTTCCAAGCCACCAAATTTCGACCACAAGAGCTGCAACCATTAAGAGCAGGAAGGAATTATTCCTTCACAAGTCGAATGTCCAAACATCCAATACCATACAAGCTGGATGTTTAATTTTCAAATTGGACATCCAGCCAAAGAAGCCCCCCTCTATTAGGGTTCTATCCTCTTATAGCCAGTCAGCCAACATCTCTCAGTCGCCCGATGAGTACTAGGTGTGCTTCCTTGGTCCTTTTGAAGGACTTCTCGTTGTGTGCTCGTGGTTCTCTGGCAAGGAGTCACTTCAAATTCACGAAGGGTTCACGAATCACATCCAAGAATGCATCTCTACGACATGAAGGGTCTCAACCGACCGTCAAGGAGGAGTTTGTGTTTTGCAGGCACTTATATAAAGAGGCACTGCACATTGGGTATTGTACCACCCCACCCAAAAGGTATAATCCTCTATCTCATGGGATCCCAAGATAGGATAAAAATAGTTTCTCCAATGTGGTTCTGGCTTAGAGCATTTTCATTTTTTGTTTTTATTTCTTGATCGAGTTTTGGCATTGGTTCAATCTTAATTTCAAATATTTTAAAAAGGAATTTTGGCTTAGTACATGCTTGCATGTTCATGGGTAGGATATGACAATTATGATTGTGATGGCCAGCGACTTAAACCTTATATTACTCTTTCAGATGGCCAAGTTTTTGATGCACTTCGGCTTGAGGAGCCTTAGCTCCTCCCACTCTCCTCCTCAGGTGATATTCTTCTATGTCTTCATTTTTCCAATGAGGACATTGTCAATCTTAGGCATGGGGAGGTATAACCTGAGAATGTTTATAGCATTTATAAATATTTGCATACATCTAGGACATTAAAAAAACTCTTATTTTCTTGAGCTGAACTGGTTAGTCCCTAGCAAAACATCTTTGTCATGGAGGTGTCATTAAAGAATTTTCTTCTTAAATTGTTTCTTAAGTTTAGAATCCAGTACATTTACTTCACTTGCACGTAGACTGGGTAATGGATCCTTGAAGAAAACCAATAAGCATTTCTAGTCTACTGAACCCTTGGACAGTTAATAGGGAGTCAGGCATACTATCTTCTAATAGATCCACCCCATATTTGTGAGAAGAAAGTAGAGAGATTACTGGTGCGCTAGGTCTAGTGCAAGGACTCTTAAGTTTTGGACAATTAGATGATGATACTTCAAAGTTAGGCATAGTTTTCGCTCTCTATTCCTGTGTGCGTACTTTGTGTGAATTCTTGAGAGTCACCAAATAAGGCAGATACACAGAGATTAAGTCTTAATAAAGCTATGACTATGGTGGATGGTTACGACCGTCCTTCATAGAGTCCTTGGTTGAAGGAGGGTAATAGTGTCAAAGATCATAAATATGCATGTCCTATCCATTCCTTCTCGGTGCCAAGAATAGGCACTTCCACCACCTAAGCCACAAAATATCCTCTTGACCATCATCATCCCTAATAATGCCTCATAAATAAAAGTCTGTGTCGTGTTATGTTAATTTATAAAGAAAGAAAAAGAAAAAAAAAGAAGAAGAAACAATTATATTAAAAAAAAAAGAAGAAAAAGAAAAGAGTCCAAGTTTATAATTTTATCTTTGTAGCATTGTTTCTGAAGCAACAAAAACACCTATCGTGATCCACCAAATATGACCCATACCTACCTTTTAGTATTTCTGATTGCCCGAATACTGGCTGAGGACTCTAACTTAGTTGTAGAGTTATTAGGACTTTAATTGAAGTGCGAATGCCATGTGAGGCCACCAAACAGTCAGTACACTTATTAAATCTGGCGAGATTGTGATCTTAGAAAGAAAAGAAAGAAAAGAGTGAGCGCCAAGGAACATCAAGAGAGCACAGTTGTTTAGCCTCTCTCTGAGTTGACTTGTTTAATAGTTTAGAGATCTAGAGTCTGTAGTACTAGATTACATGTAGCACCAGATGAGTGTGTGCCACCAAATACGTATCCATTCAACTCGATATCTCCTACCTAAGCCTAAAGCCGGGGTCAATTTACAGATTATTTTCTACTTTATCCCCAAGGGAAGTAGTTTCCTATCCTGATAGAAATATTTACTTAGTGATAAGTACGAACTGCAAATGTAAGTTGGTTATTTTCACTTGGATCCGTTACCTAGGCTATTATCACTTCACATTTGTCTGGATCTCTAAAGTTTTGAAATAAGAAAAGAAGAAATCCTCTGATTACTTCTATTATTTTTCATTTTTGCTAGGGATTAGCAAATCTTAAGCATGGGGGTATTTGATGAGTCCATTTTAATGGACTATTATTACGCCTAAGTTAACTCTATTCTTACATTTTATGTTTGTTAATAACCACATTAGGTCATAAAATGATTGCATACATCATTACTTAAGTTTATATTTATTCTATTGCATTCTATAACTTATTATGTAATTATTTTATATTTCATGCAGGTCTCGTACACAGTGCACCCTATGCATCTCCTCCACTTAATCCACCTCATCAGGCTAATTTAAGAGTTAACAAATAATTGGGAAAGTAAAAGAGGAGGAGGATCAATTTTGCAAAAGACCAGGGGGTGAAATGAATTTCCCCCAATAGACAACCAGCCTCAACAAAGCCTCCCTCAACCTCCGGCTGGCCTCAACAGACCCAAAACAGCCGCCGGCCAATTTTAGCAAGGGATTTGAAAATCCCTTGACTTGTGCCGGGGAGGAGATAAAAGAGAAGATATGAGGGGCCTGGTAGAAAAAAAAAATGGACCACTGGAAAAGATCTTGCGTGCACCGTGAAGAAGGCGTGCACTGTGGACCCTTTCATCTTCTCCCACCGCGCGACCTGCAAGAGTGCCTCCAGCTTGCCTCACCGCACCCTCCAAGCACGTGCTTCATCTTCTCCAGCCTACCTCACCGTGCCCTTGCAAGCACGAAGAGCAGTCACTGCGTGCCTCCACCACCCTCTCCACGCAGTTGCGGCCCTTCCATCCTCTCCCACCACACGCCCGCAGAGTGCTCCACCGCGCGCCCACAACCAAGCCCTTGCAAGCGCGCCACTGCCACAGCCTCTGCGCCCTGCAAGCACGTGCAATGCCCTCACGTGCGTGCAGCGCCTTCACCGTGCGCGCGCCCTCACGCACTGCAGACCACACGCATCTCCTCCTCTTCATCATCTTCTTCCTCTCTAGCAACCCTACAAGAACCCAAAGTAGCCACAGTAGTGCAGCACCCCCACCGCGCGCAGCACCGCAGCCACAACGCGTGCACGCGTAGCGCCCTCAACGCACAGCCACTCGCGGCCCGTCCGCGCAGCCACAACAGCTGCGAACGCCACCCACCATCGTCAGGCCGGTGTTCTCCTCTACCGTCCGACCACCTCCGGCCACCACGTCACCACCATCAAGTAGCCCTCATCGAGACATGCCTTCCCGTAGAGCAGCTCCTCCCGCGAAGCCTCCTCGCATGGGCAAAGAAGAGAGAGGAAGTTTCCTCTGTTTTTGCTCACACTAAAAATTACATTGCATGCCATTGTCACTTTAATATTATTATTTTATTCAGGCCACATTGCATGGGTGCACTTATAATTTCGTGAATTTACTTAGCTTGTGATGTGCACAGATTTGCATGCAATTCAAACTTACATGATATGCCACTACACATGCATCATATACATACTTTTGGGAGCTTGATTCCTGATGTGAAAATTACATAAATAGCCTTGAACTTTTAATGAAATTGCAAGCTCCATTTAAAGTAGCATATTCATCAAATTGAAGTCGCGAAGATGTCTGTAAACATTATAATCCTCTACTTGTGAATTTATTGGTTCTATTCCTCCCTGTGGATACGACATCCTTTATGTGGTTTAAATTGATAGTTATTTTAATCTTTGATTGAGAGATTTCCACCACATAAATTACAACACATCATTCTATTGCTAGTTTAATTAAGCAAAACTCTCTCTATCAAATGGCGTCGTTGCCGAGGAGGCATCAAACGTAATAGATTCACTTTATTATTTTTGAGTATTCTGAGTTGTGCAATTATCTGATCATTCTTTATCTTATTGTACAAGGAATCTCATGGGGCGACAGGCGCAACAGAGCGGCGACATCAACCTCGAGCTAAGCCACATAAGGAAAAGACTCAAGAGACCTAGATCCCACTTTTCACAGGGGATTCTCCGTCGTCACAAAATTTATTTATGTCTTCTCGCCCTTGTAGTAATCGGGGATGAATTTTTGGGGGTCTGTCCCCACATTCTTTAGCTACTAGGCTTTACATTTTTCTGCGTGCGTGATTACATTTTCTACTTGCTTGCCTTTAAAATCAACAAAAGAAAATACCGAGCTGCCTATTTAGGAGTTGCATGCCCTTAGGTGCACACATTTAGGGGTGATTGAGCAGCACATTAGACATCATTATTGCATTGCTAGCATATTGGCACGAAGATTGCTGGAGACAAGTACACCTTTCTAACTATTGCATCCAGCTCTTGTTCACGCATTTGCATTCAAATTAAAATTCAAGACCACCAAGTTGTTTGAATTTACTAATTCAGTGGTCGCCTGACTAAAAGTGGGACTGATAATCAGATTCGACCTTAAAATCAATTCACATTTGATCTGATTCTAAGGGACTTGTCTGCATTTTCAAAAAAACAAATAAAAATAAAAAGATTTGCGGTGTGATGCACACTTCTGACACTGAGCACGCACATTAGGCACCGCACTAAGGCTCGATCCCTTAAGGCTATAGGCACCGATCTCTTTATCAGTGCAAACCCTCCTATCATGCTTTGTGGTGGTGGTGGTACTATCTTTTGACCAAGTGTTTTGATACTTCACGAAGGGGGACACCCCTTAAAGGAACAAAAGGGTAGTTAAGGGGCACCGCATACGCATCACCTCAAAGGAAGGGTTCTCCCTACTTGCATCCCTTTGTTCGTCCTTAGAGTAACTTCTCACTTGATCACCTGAGAGTATCATCCAAGCAAAGTATAGGTCCTAGGGCACTCGAAGGTTGAATTAAGCCATGTAATTGCAGTGAATAACTTGTTTGGCCATCTATATCAACCAATTCTACCTCCGCAACAAAGGTTAAGATTTCAAGTCATCACCCCTCTTATACCACTTACGTGGGAACGGAGGGATAAGCCTTGACCTTTTGACTTATCTTTAGAGTGGAGGTTTCACTTACTCAATCAATAAAAACTTGAATTGTGATTGATATTGTATGCTTGGTAGACGCTCTCTTGAGGGTAGTATAGTGTTTGATCCTGATCCTGAGAGAATTCTTAGGAGAGCTCACCCAAGAGAGAAAAGAGAAGGCATGGCTAATCAAGGAGCAAATCAACAAAGGACCCTGAGGGACTATTTTATTCCAACTAACCAACCCGCACAAGCACTGAGAAGATCGGCAGGGGATAATCCATATGAGATTAAGAGCAGTACCATATCTTTGTTGCCCTCCTTTTATGGTACTACTAGGGAGGACCCCTACCGGCATTTGGAGGAATTCACCGAGGTCTGTTCCATGATGAAGCTCCAGGGCTTTACTGATGAAGCCCTGATGAGGACTCTATTTCCATTCTCCCTAAAGGATAATGCCAAGCACTAGTATCATACCCTCGATGCAAGGGTAAATGATTGGGCCACCCTTAAGGGAAAATTTTTGAAAAAGTATTTTCCTATGAGTAAGACCAACCATTACAAAAGAGAGATTATGGGTTTTACTCAACAGAAAGGGGAGAAATTTCATGAGACTTGGGAGCACTTTAATGACCTTCTTAGGTTATGCCCCCACCATCAGGTGGCAAGATGGCAGTTTGTCAAAAGGTTCTATAACGGATTATCTGAAAGGCATAGGCAAACCATCGATGCAGCCTGTGCAGGAACCTTCATAACCAGAACTGAGGTTGAAGCCTGGGCATTATTTGAAACATTAAGCGACAACTCCATACATTTGTCCTCTACCTATCAAGAAAGAAAACCATCAATCTTGCAGAGGAAGATAGAGGCCCATGAAGCTGGGGCTTCTCAGGATTTGGCTTCTCAAATTCAATTATTGAATAAAAACTTTGATAGGCTTTTAGCAAACCTTGGCATGAACCCACAAGTAGCCTCTATCTTTCAGGCTTTAAGAGAATGCTCCATTTTCCAAAGCACAACGCACGCCACTGCGGAGTGCCATCAGGCAAATCAATTCCCTAAGTTAATTCAGGCCAACTTGAACGCGGCCCAAGGTTTCCACCCTCCTCCTCGCAATAACCCTTATTCCAATACCTATAATCTGGGGTGGCAGAACCATCCAAACTTCTCTTGGAAGCAAGGTCATGCTTCTAAATCATGGAATACAAGACCCTTACCTCGCCAACCCATATACCAACCATCTTATGAAAGCCCTCCTCAGAATAAGCCCTCTAAGATGGATGAACTTAAAGCCATGATGAAAGAGATGCAAGAGCATCAGAATATGGTCATCCAATCTCAAAATAAGATGATTACCGATATGCAATCCCAAATTGGTCATCTTACTGAGGCAGTTAGGCAACGTGATCCGGGCAAGCTGCCTAGCTCTTCTGAGGAGAACCCTAAGGGTAAAAGGGTCGTATTCAGGGAGCACACCCAAGCGGTGACCATGCAGAGGAGTGGAAAGAAGATTGACAAGCCTGATGACACTCCTACGGTCATCTCTCATAATTCCCCTTCTACACCTGACCCGACTCCCATCTCCACCGAGGAAGAGCCACATTGCTCTCCCTCACTCAAAATCACTCACAATGAGAATGTTGTCCTTCCACCACCTCTCTCCCACCATGACGACCCCTCTACCCAGAAGCCGAGGGTGCCCTATCCAAAGCACCTATCTGCTCCTAGAGAATCTTCTGTTGGCTCACCTGGAGCCAAGGATAGGATGGAGGAGATTATGCACACTTTTAGGCAAGTTCAGATTAACTTGCCTCTATTGGAAGCTATCAAACAGATCTTGTCCTATGCCAAGTTTCTGAAGGACTTGTGCACCCAAAAGCACCGATCTAGGAAATAGGTCCAAACCAAGGTCATCCTGCCTGACCATGTTATCTCAGTTCTCCAACATGGAACACCCCCCAAAATGAAAGACCCAGGGGCCCCGTATATTTCAATGGTTAAAGGTAACCAACACATTGACGAGGCTTTGCTCGATCTGGGTGCGGGGGTGAACATTTTACCGAGCTCTGTCTACGACCTTTTGGGAGGAGGCAAGCCAAAGCCTAGTCTAGTCATCCTCCAGGTCGTAGACTGATCACTTAAGACACCATGAGGATTGCTGGAAGATGTCCTTGTGAGAGTGGAGGACTTCTTCCCTATTGACTTTCTGGTGCTTGATACTGACCCATCTAATAAGCCCACAAAGCCATCCATTATTCTGGGATGCCCCTTCTTGGCCATAGCCAATGCCTCTATCAATTGTAGATCTGGGGCACTTAAAATGGGCTTTACAAACAAGAAGATCTAGTTTAATGTTTTTGATGCTTACAAGCAATCTGGATTTGAAGATTGTTCTCAGATTGAGGTCGTTGATGAAATAATTGAAGAGACTACTCCAGCACTCCTATGTAGAGATCCCCTTCAAAAGGTCATATCTAAGGACCATCCTCCGATTATTAAAGAAACTGAAAGGGAAATTCCCGAATTAGAAGAGTTGCCGAGGATACACACTGAGTCTCTGTCCCTACCCTGGACCGTGAAGGTAGATCCGCTACTTGAGGCAGGGACATCTCAACTTAAACCCTCAATCCAAAAGGCTCCTGAGTTGGAGTTGAAACCCCTCCCGAGCACATTGAAATATGCTTTCCTTGGCCCTAATGACACACTCCCCATTATTATCTCATCTGCATTATCTGAATTACAGGAGGGAGCTCTGCTTGAGTGTTTACAAAAGCACAAGGAAGCAATTGCCTGGTCAATTGCTGATATTAAGGGTGTCTATCCCTCTCTTTACATGCATCATATATACACAGACGAGTCCGTAAAACCTTTCTGAGACATGCAGAGAAGGCTCAACCCAAATATACGGGAGGTTGTTAAAAAGGAGATTCTAAAATGGTTAGATGCAGGGATTGTCTATCCCATTTCAGATAATAAATGGGTCAGTCCTACTCATGTAGTACCCAAAAAGGTAGGAATCACTGTGGAGGAGAATGACCAAGGAGAGCTGGTGACCACTAGACCCTCAACTGGTTGGAGGGTCTGCATTGATTACCGCCGTTTGAACACGGCTACCCAGAAATTCCATTTCCCCGTTGATGGTCGGCCTGGATAGGTTATTAATATGATATTTTTATCGTTGAAATGTGTATAGTGGTTAACCTAATTCAGACCTAACCATCTCTTTACAAAATTTTTAACCTGGCCTAATTGATTTTATCTTGTCACTTTTAAGCCCAGGGTCGAACTCAGGGAAGTGGGGTTCAAGTCGAGTTTCTACGTCTTCCTTAAAACGCGTCTCTTCCGTTCGTTTATTCTGTTTTTGGTATTTTTCTTATTTAGGTTTTTTTTTTTTTTTTTTGGTAATCCTTGTTCTTGAGGCACACCCTCAAAATTGTGTCCTTGGCTTTTAGCCAAAACAGAGTTTCAAAACACGTCTTGCTACTTGCAAGACGGGGGTCCCTGCAAATCAAAGATTATCTTTTCACTTTTATACCTTTTTTTTATCTTTTTACTAAGGAAGCTATCAGATAGAAAGTAAATATAGTAGCTATAGATATATATTTATATGTAGTATATATATAAAGGGGTGGGGGTGGAGGTGACGATGGAGTGTAGCACTATGTCGAGTCAGCCGACGTCTAGAGAGATGCAACCAACACGACTAGGTGCCGCGTGGAGTGTGGATGGAGGATGGATGATGTATGAGACCACGCTTTTTTTGTACGCGTGTATCAGGGAATATCAGCAACTGGTGCAGATATCCCCGCGATACAGCGTATAATAAATAACGTGAAAATATATGTACATATGTATGTATATAAATGTATAAGTATATATGTATAGATATATATAGATATATATATATATATATATATAGGTGTATATATATATATATATATATATGTATGTATATATGTATATAGCTATGTATATATGTATATAAGTATATATATATATAATACTATATAGATATATATATATATATGTATATAGGTATATATGTATCTAGATATATATGTATATATATATGTGTATATGTATAAGTATATAGATATGTATATATATATATATGTATATGAGTATGTGTATATATATATATATATATATATATATATATATATATATTATATATGTATATGTATATATATATTATACTATATGTATGTATACATAACTATATAGATATACTATGTATATATAAGTATATATATATAGATATATGTATATGTATATATATATATATATATATATATATATGTATGTATATAAGTTACTATTAGTGTGTGAGTGTGTGTGTCGGTGAATGGGTGTGTGTGTGTTGCTGTAAGTGAAAAGAGAGAGAGAGAGAGAGAGAGAGAGAGATCGGCAGAAGGAGAGAATGCAGCCGCTCTGCAGGAGGCACGATACGTCGTCTGCAGATGGCGGCCGACGTCTGGAGGTCGCGGGCGCACGGGGGCGTACTCGCGCAGAGGAGATGAGGAGTCTGCGTCGACCTGCTGCGAGCGCGGAGGCTCGCGACAGCGCGCTCGGAGAAGGAGGCGGGGAGTCTGCAGGCACGCGCGGGCGCTTGCAGAGGCTGGTAGGGAGGCAGGGAGACGCTTGGCCGGCCGCTGCAGAGGTGTGCAGCGGCCGGTTGTGGGTGCGGAGGGCGGGCGACAGAGCGTACTAACGGAAGCGGGGAAGGTCTGCAGGCACGCGCGGAGTGGCTGGGGCGCTTGCAGACGCTCGCGGAAGCTGCGGGGGCCGCTGCCGCTGCTGCTGCTGCTGCCGCCGCTTAGCTGCTGCTGCTGCTTCAAGCTTCAGACCTTGAAGCGGCAGCAATGGCTAGAAGTGCGAGAACGGAAAACAAATGAAAACAGAGAGCCACCACGCCCACCGGCTCTTTGAAGAGCTGGGCGGTGATGGTCTCACTGTGGTGGTGTGCACCACAGTGAGCTCCTGCCCGCCGGGTTTCTCCTCGGAGGAGGACCGACGTATGGAGGGGAGAGGGAGGAGAGGAAGGTGGTGGCCTGCTGGTGGTGTTTCTTTCTTGCTGCCGCCAGCCCCTGAAGAAGAAGAACCAGTGGCTTCTTATAGAAGAAGAGAGCATGGTCATGCAGCATGCGGGAAATGGGAGGAATGGCAGCCGCAGGGAATGGCTTGGGCAGGGAGAGGGCGTGGGAAGTTGCAGCAGCGGGAAGGACGGCAGGGAGAGGCAGCGGAGAAGAAGTTGCAGCAGCGGGAGAAAAAATAGAAATCAAGAGGAAATAAAAATAGAGAAGGGAATTTTTGCAAATATGCACTCGAGGAAAAAAGTGAATTATGAAGTCATTTATTTCAATCTTCCCTCCTCTTAATTAAATGCATGAATGCAAGTATTTTTACAGATGCGACTATAGGATTAT
Source organism: Thalassia testudinum (assembly GCA_037157565.1). NCBI lineage: Eukaryota > Viridiplantae > Streptophyta > Magnoliopsida > Alismatales > Hydrocharitaceae > Thalassia > Thalassia testudinum. Next base: position 7,527,400 of record JAZHRO010000080.1, read on the forward strand.
AATATACATAGTTAATGCTAGAAAATAGCATAAGAAGGCGTCCTTATAGGCGTGTTTTGAGGTGCAAACATATACCCCCATGCCTATCTTTTGCTAGTCCCTAGCAAAACCGTATTTAGAAATGTTCTTAAGCTGAAGATTTTCTTCTGAGATGATATCGGTGTGTTTATCATCGGATATTGTGAGAACCAATTGTAAAGAAGACTACCAGTACTTTAAGTCTTACATGACAAAGATTATCTCTCAACTAACCAGGACTCTTGATATTTAAACCTTAAGTACGATTTCCAGGACCCAGGAGGTTTTTCCATACTCGAGAGCTGAAGAGGTTATGGTTTGTGCATAGTGAAGGATCAAGACTGACCAGATGAACCTTAAGACTCACTCCCAGGGTTTCACGAATTTTTAAGTACAGGTTGGTCCCAATTTCAGCTCGTGTTTTCGGATTGACCCTTAAGATGATTACGGAAAACTCAACTCCCATTTTCGAAAAACAAATTATACCGACATTTATGAGATATACTGACTCTTTTGCAACATCTTTTTTTTTTTTTTTTTTTTTTTTTTTTTGAAACATATGTCAGTATATCTCTTACAACACATTTTGAAAGAGCACACTTTTTTTTTTTTTTTTTTCTTTCTGGTGGGAGAGTTTCTTTTTGGTGGAAAGAGCCACTCCTAAACACAAGACTAAAGCTTGGGATAAAAAGTCTACCTGCACGCACAGGTAAGGACTCCACCTTTCCTAATGAACACTAGGGTTGGATCTTATGTTCACCTGATCTTTCCTGATATGTGTAGTGTGAACCAAGTTTACTTAAGCTCTCAAGAAAAAGCAAACCAACGAATCCTGTACTGTGTCTCAGGTACAAGAAACATTCTTAGTTAGGAGAGATTTTGATCTATTTCGTCAATGCTTTAAGTGAATTAAGCCGAGCCTGAGCGAATCAAGCTTCTGTGGCCTGGAAATTCTTCAAAACAGAGGTTAAATATCCATAAACACTTATTGTATTTTTTTTTTTTTTTTTTTTTCAGCTTTTAGATCATTACTAAACACCATTTATTACTAATATATATATATATATATATATATATATATATATATATTTTTTCTTTTTTTTTCTTTTTCTTGCATATTTATAAATAGGTGGTAATTGTCTGATACCATAAAATACCCGGATCCTATGGATGCCTATCCACCCCCCCATGCCAAACAATGCTATGTCCTCATATGCATGCAGGGAAAGGCAGAGAACGGACGACAGATCGGGTAACAGGAGCTGAGGTTCAGGGTATAAATCAGGGTGGAAGGGTGGGTGGATGGTGGGTGGTGAAGAGAAAAGCGAAGTAATCGCGATAGAGGCGTGAAAAGTAATGGTGGATGGTGAGAGATTTGGCGTTTTCTGGGACGAGAGTGTCCCAGGCGGATCAGAAAACAGATCAGGAAGAGGAAGTTGGCCCTTAGATTGGCCAAGAAGGGGGGCTTTTTGGATAGATGGATCCAAAAGGGAATAGCCCCGGTGAGTAAGTTGTGGGCTCAAGGTCCCAGTGTGGATTTGCAAATCCGCCTGATTTAGCGGGAAAGAAAGGGCAATCCGGTCTTCCATAGTGTGGACCGGTGGTGAGCAGCCCGGCAATGACTCAGACCACGAGGTATGGGAAGCGGAGAAAACCTCGTCAGAAGTCTGGTCAGGAGAAGGTACAGGAATAGGGAGGGATTGGGGAACGTCACAGTTTGTGTTGGTCAGGCAGTCGTCAGGTAATTTGCAGCAGTCTGAATCGGCTCCAATTAGTTCGATACACGTACTGACAGTCACGTCCTCATCAGACGTGTCATCCTTGATGTGATCACTATCATCATAAGAGTGCGGTGCTGCAGCAGGATTAACCTGAAATCCCGAAGGAATACTCGGAGCTTGCAGAATTTGATGAACCTGTTCCTGAGAAGGTTGTACCTGTGGTTGCGGACCACAGGGTACAAAGTTTTGCGGGTTTGGAACAGGTTGGGCGGGAAAAGTGCCCTGAGATCGAGTCACCATGCTTAGTTGACTGATCTCAGCATTCTGCTGCGCCAAATGCTGAAGAGAGGTCATGTTTTCTTTATGGCGCTTTGACATTTCCGTCATCATTCGCATCAATTTATCAAGAGGTTTTGATGCGTGTTTGGTTTTCTGTACACAAGGGCCTGATGGCAGATTTGCCATAGGATTAGACTGGGCCCTTGGGATGACGGGTGCGGACGATCGCATTGGTCCACCAGCGGGGTTTCGACGCTGCGGGTTGTTGGACCATGCAAAATTGGGATGATTGTGCCACCCTGGGTTATATGTGGCAGAAAACGGGTTATTCCCCAGGGTGCAGGCATCTTCTATGCCAGAAGACGTGTCCGCATATGTGTCCGAGTACACGGAGGCTTGGTCCTCCATGTTGAAATACTTGCTCACAGAAGCCAGTTCCACATGACTTACCGAGTCGCTTGGCGCGACACTCGATAAGGAAGGTCTTGCAGGGTTTCTCGGGATAAGCCTGGTGTTGAAAGAATTGAAATTGTGACGAAGTGGTGAGGCGGGGGTGTGTGCCATGTTTGTGGAGGAGGAGGATGATTCGGCTCTTTTTCTAGATTTATCAGTCAATACAAGCAATTCAGGGTTTTGTGACCTCCTCCCAAACATGCACTACCGCAGGAAGAATTGGGGAGATGAGAAGGGAAAAGGGATGAGAGAAATGACGCCGCAAAGGTACACTTGATTACAAATCAATACAGTCAAGTTCCTAACCTCTACAGTGTGCCCTTAGACCTAAAGATCTAAGTTACCTACTATCACGAACTACGGAACCGAATGCGAGCACTGCGGAAACACCGGGCCAGATTAAAAGGCCGTTTGCCCCAGTCTTAGACACCCGATAGCACGCGGGAACTCTCACCAGCACGTAGTCGCTACACACAGGTAGTTAGACCTCCAATCCTTAGTAAGGGTCAAGTTACTACCAGTTTTAATTAGAGGCTTAGGGTCAAGTGCTTTTGGAATGTGAAGGGCGTTGTTTACGGGTAATGCCCAAGTGATTGATTTTAAGAGTGTGTAAGAACAAGCATGCAACGGGGAAATCTCCCCGAATTGAAGTTTTAATTGGTGAATGGTTTTTAGAGTTCAACCTTAAGTAGTATGAATTTTAGGATTTTGCTGAATTACCAATTCAACCAATCTCCGGGTTTTGCAAGAATACAGGTTTTCTTTCTAAAGCCCAAGAAACCCTTCTTCAATTATCAGTTAGTTAATGCATGCTAAAATGCAATGGGCTACCCTAAATGGAGATTTCTATGTGTGGATGCACGAATCAGTTTTATATCAATGTGACAGGGAGCCAAAGCACTTCAATTCAAGTGCTCCCAATCACCAGAAATGATTTCCACACACAAGGCTTCAACCAAAAGATAAAGAAAATAAAATTTTTGGGGTTGAAGTATTCAGGATCGAATCACAGGCAAATTTGAAAAGTCGTGGTGGGGTTGGAATCAACTCAATTCCAAGTCTCCCCACCAAAAATGTGATCCTGAATTAAAGATAAGTGAGGCAAAAGAGGGATACAAGCAATCTTTTTCTTTGCCTCAAAGAATACTTCCCACGGCGAAAAATCTAAGAATGAAGATTCTCGGATTTTCGCTATGCGAAGTAAGGCAGGAAATCCCGGGGCAGTGGGAGTGAAGACAACCAATCAATCAAGTGAATTTTAATCCACTTGCCCTCAAGAAATCCCAAGAAGTTTTTCTAATTTTTAGTTTTAAAATTTTTTTTTTTTTTGTGTGGTGGCAAGTTAACCCTAATTTGATGAGAAAAGAAAACCTACTTGTTCGGCAACGTGTGCGAAGTTCCAATGCGATGTCGGCGTCTTCACGCTCTCGTTCCCGCCTTGGATCTGCTCACGTCCTCGACTTTGTCAACCTTCTTCTCCTTCCACCAGGTTCACCTGCACACCAAAAAACAATAATACCCGTGAAGAGAGAAGAGACAAATTTAAAGGAATTGGATAAAAACTTACTCGAAAGCGCACCTCCCCGGCAGCGGCGCCAGAAAAGTTATGATGGTCGGCCTGGATAGGTTATTAATATGATATTTTTATCGTTGAAATGTGTATAGTGGTTAACCTAATTCAGACCTAACCATCTCTTTACAAAATTTTTAACCTGGCCTAATTGATTTTATCTTGTCACTTTTAAGCCCAGGGTCGAACTCAGGGAAGTGGGGTTCAAGTCGAGTTTCTACGTCTTCCTTAAAACGCTCTCTTCCGTTCGTTTATTCTGTTTTTGGTATTTTTCTTATTTAGGTTTTTTTTTTTTTTTTTGGTAATCCTTGTTCTTGAGGCACACCCTCAAAATTGTGTCCTTGGCTTTTAGCCAAAACAGAGTTTCAAAACACGTCTTGCTACTTGCAAGACGGGGTCCCTGCAAATCAAAGATTATCTTTTCACTTTTATACCTTTTTTTTATCTTTTTACTAAGGAAGCTATCAGATAGAAAGTAAATATAGTAGCTATAGATATATATTTATATGTAGTATATATATAAAGGGGTGGGGGTGGAGGTGACGATGGAGTGTAGCACTATGTCGAGTCAGCCGACGTCTAGAGAGACGCAACCAACACGACTAGGTGCCGCGTGGAGTGTGGATGGAGGATGGATGATGTATGGGACCACGCTTTTTTTGTACGCGTGTATCAGGGAATATCAGCAACTGGTGCAGATATCCCCGCGATACAGCGTATAATAAATAACGTGAAAATATATGTACATATGTATGTATATAAATGTATAAGTATATATGTATAGATATATATAGATATATATATATATAGGTGTATATATATATATATATATGTATGTATATATGTATATAGCTATGTATATATGTATATAAGTATATATATATATAATACTATATAGATATATATATATATATGTATATAGGTATATATGTATCTAGATATATATGTATATATATATGTGTATATGTATAAGTATATAGATATGTATATATATATATATGTATATGAGTATGTGTATATATATATATATATATATATATATATATTATATATGTATATGTATATATATATTATACTATATGTATGTATACATAACTATATAGATATACTATGTATATATAAGTATATATATATAGATATATGTATATGTATATATATATATATATATATGTATGTATGTATATAAGTTACTATTAGTGTGTGAGTGTGTGTGTCGGTGAATGGGTGTGTGTGTGTTGCTGTAAGTGAAAAAAAAAAGAGAGAGAGAGAGAGAGAGAGATCGGCAGAAGGAGAGAATGCAGCCGCTCTGCAGGAGGCACGATACGTCGTCTGCAGATGGCGGCCGACGTCTGGAGGTCGCGGGCGCACGGGGGCGTACTCGCGCAGAGGAGATGAGGAGTCTGCGTCGACCTGCTGCGAGCGCGGAGGCTCGCGACAGCGCGCTCGGAGAAGGAGGCGGGGAGTCTGCAGGCACGCGCGGGCGCTTGCAGAGGCTGGTAGGGAGGCAGGGAGACGCTTGGCCGGCCGCTGCAGAGGTGTGCAGCGGCCGGTTGTGGGTGCGGAGGGCGGGCGACAGAGCGTACTAACGGAAGCGGGGAAGGTCTGCAGGCACGCGCGGAGTGGCTGGGGCGCTTGCAGACGCTCGCGGAAGCTGCGGGGGCCGCTGCCGCTGCTGCTGCTGCTGCCGCCGCTTAGCTGCTGCTGCTGCTTCAAGCTTCAGACCTTGAAGCGGCAGCAATGGCTAGAAGTGCGAGAACGGAAAACAAATGAAAACAGAGAGCCACCACGCCCACCGGCTCTTTGAAGAGCTGGGCGGTGATGGTCTCACTGTGGTGGTGTGCACCACAGTGAGCTCCTGCCCGCCGGGTTTCTCCTCGGAGGAGGACCGACGTATGGAGGGGAGAGGGAGGAGAGGAAGGTGGTGGCCTGCTGGTGGTGTTTCTTTCTTGCTGCCGCCAGCCCCTGAAGAAGAAGAACCAGTGGCTTCTTATAGAAGAAGAGAGCATGGTCATGCAGCATGCGGGAAATGGGAGGAATGGCAGCCGCAGGGAATGGCTTGGGCAGGGAGAGGGCGCGGGAAGTTGCAGCAGCGGGAAGGACGGCAGGGAGAGGCAGCGGAGAAGAAGTTGCAGCAGCGGGAGAAAAAATAGAAATCAAGAGGAAATAAAAATAAAGGGAATTTTTGCAAATATGCACTCGAGGAAAAAAGTGAATTATGAAGTCATTTATTTCAATCTTCCCTCCTCTTAATTAAATGCATGAATGCAAGTATTTTTACAGATGCGACTATAGGATTATAATATACATAGTTAATGCTAGAAAATAGCATAAGAAGGCGTCCTTATAGGCGTGTTTTGAGGTGCAAACACCCGTACCGTTTATCGATCAAATTTTGGAACGATTGGCAGGGAACAAGTACTTCTATTTTATTGACGGGTACTCTGGGTGCAATCAGATAGCCATTTTCCCTAACAATCAGGAGTGTACCACCTTCACGAGTCCATATGGCACATTTGCGTTCCGCTGAATGCCATTTGGGTTATGTAATGCTCCTGCCACTTTCCAACGTTGTATGATGGCTATCTTTTCTGATATGATCGACAAGTTCATTGAAATTTTCATGGATGACTTCTCCATTTATGGCTCGTCGTTTGACCTATGCCTTTCACACCTTGATAAAGTCTTAACCCGTTGCGAAGAGGCAAAGCTGGTGCTTAGCTGGGAGAAAAGCCACTTTATGGTCCACCAGGGCATTGTGTTAGGGCATTTAGTTTCCAAGAGAGGATTAGAGGTGGACACCACAAAAATTGATTCCATCTCTAAGCTTCCATTGCCCGCTAATGTTCGTCAAGTTAGATCTTTCGCATTATATACATTGAAATTCAACATTGAAATTCAATTCAGATTTGCATGCAATTCAAACTTACATGATATGCCACTACACATGCATCATATACATACTTTTGGGAGCTTGATTCCTGACATGAAAATTGCATAAATAGCCTTGAACTTTTAATGAAATTGCAAGCTCCATTTAGAGTAGCATATTCATCGAATTGAAGTCGCGAAGCTGTCTGCAAACATTATAATCCTCTACTCGTGAATTTATTGGTTCTATTCCTCCCTATGGATACGACATCCTTTACGTGGTTTAAATTGATATTTATTTTAATCTTTGATTGAGAGATTTCCACCAGTTTACATGGCCTAAAAAATGCCAAAATAAGTGGTGACAAATTTTTGTATAAATTCCAATTATTTTAGGATTCCAAAGGTCTATAAATACTATTACTTCAACCTCTCTTAAAATAATGTTTTGATGATTTTACAAAATAAAGTAAAAGAAATAAATATTGGACATACCATATTTTTCTCCATCATAACTCCATTGCAAGTTCCACCATCTCCAAATCAAGGTATCAGAGGATGAAGATATGTATTATGTGTAGGTCTTAGGATTTGTTGTATGATCTCAAAGAGCTGTAATTTGTTATTTATTTGAGTCTAGAAAGTGTTGTAAAGAGCCCCCAATGAAACATATATATATATTTATATATCTATCTAAACTTATTCTCTCAACACTAAGGAAAAATTAGAAATAAAAACCTAATTCAGAAACACACATCAGTCTTCCGAACATCTTCCCAGACATCTGATATCTCAGTACAAGTCGTCTGACCTCTTTATCAAACGACCAAACACCCTTAGCCTTGCCTTAGGCTTTTAAGCACTTAAGCTCCAAACAATGAGACTTAACTTCAGACGTCCTTAGGTCTAGTAAGATGTCTGGTAAGTCTATTAGCCATCCTTAGAGAGTACCATTGGCCAAATCATTTTAGAATCTTCTTTAGTCAAATCATTTCCAATGGTAGGATTGTTGTAGCCTCTATTCTGGACATCTGGATATGTCTCCAAACGTCCGGACATGTCTCCAGACATCTAATAATGGAACATTACACCTAAAAACACTTTTCTAGGATTTGTCAGACCAAATCTCACTTTTTGGATTCATAAGAAATCTAAAGTCCAAGATCAATATGATCATCAGACGTCCAGCACCTGTGTCAAACATCCAGTCAGACGTCTAACCCTTAAACACTAGACCTTGTTTGGATCTGGTCTAAAATAGGAACGAACCCCCATAAAAATAGACATCCAAAATTTTACCCAAACATCTTACAATAGCAATCCAAATGTCTATGTTAAAACCCTATTTTCATCCAAGTAAATCAGGAACTCTAACCCATTGTATCGAATGACCAAAAAGATTGTCACCCAAAAATTAGACGTTTGATTCTGCTGTTAGAATCATCATAAGCCTGATTTGATTTGGATTTCGACCCAATCTCTTGGGATATGCCTCTAACAACTAGGAGCCTTCTCCTAAGCCTTCTTAAAGGTTCTTAAAATTCCTATATATACCTCATAACCCCTCTTAGGAAAAACACACCTCGGAGAGATAATTCACAAAGAGAATCACTAGCTCCACCTGTTCCTATTGCCCTACTGCTGTGTAACACCCATTCTTGGGCAAACTCATACTCCGATTGTGCTATAGTCAACATCATCAGGGAGTTTACCTAGCCAAAGTAGCTAGATTAAAATGCAATCTTTTGGGGAGATCTATAGGGTGTTTTATTTTCAATTTACATACACTTGTTGTAGCTGGGTATCCAATTTGTCGGATCCTTGTCTCTTCCTTGTGAAGGAAGAAACCTCTGTTTTGGGATCGGTGGTGGGAATTGTAATTGAGGTACGCTACCCTCATTTTCAAGTAGTGTGGATAGTGGATTGATCATGGTTGTGATCGTAAATCCTATGTCAGGGATTGAGTTAGGTGGTGGTTTTCACTAAATTTGGGTTTCCACCTAAAAATCTTGTGCCTTAATTGTGTGATTTAATTTTTATTTAGCTATTATCTTTCAATTTCACTATTCACCCTCCCTCTAGTGCAAATTCATTTGGTATCAGAGTAAGTTTCCACTTCTTTGGATTAACATCTATGCAAGATCAAATGGAGAAGAGAATCATATCGACCAACAGGATGGAGGGGCAATCCACCACCCGTCCACCACTCTTCAAGGGAACCAACTACTCTTACTAGAAGTTTTGGATGAAGATGTGGCTTTAGGCCAACGACTTCTCCATTTTGGAGAAGTGTGAATCTAGCTACGACATTCTCGTCAAGCTGAAGACGGGATACACCATAGAGCAAATCCATCATCTTGGACTAAATGCAAAGGCAATGAATTCAATATTTTGTGCACTAAGCTCAGAAGAATTCAACCATGTCAGTCAATGCAAGATCGCCCACAAGATTTGGAAGACTCTAGAGGCAACCACGAAGGTACGTGGAAAGTCAAAACTTCTAAAATTAACATTTTATCTCAGAAATTTGAAGCCTTTAACATGAAGGAGAACGAAAGACTTGGAGATATGTACACCCGATTCACGTTAATCATGAATAACCTTAAGTCTCTCAGAAAAACATTCAACAAAGGGGAGCTTCAAGCCAAGCTTCTTCACTCCCTTAGATCGGAATGGGAGCAAAAAGTCACCACAATGGAAGAAGAAAATCAAGTAGAAGATCTAGATATGGACAACCTACTTCAAAATCTTATGGCTTACGAGACCAAGATGGATCAAAAGAAGAAGTTCGACACACTCGAGCTAGAGAAGACCTTGGCCTTCAAAGCGACATCGAATGATGAGGTAAGTACTGATGACGAAGAATTTGTTTTATTAGCTAAAAGGTTTAAAAAGTTCCTTAAGAATAGAAGAGACATCAAGGGAAAGAAAAGGGAAGAGGAACCTCTTGTATGCTACAATTGCAAGAAAAGAGGTCACATAAGAAAGGATTGTCCCTTGTTGAGAAGGGATGACGAAAAGAAAAGCAAGAAGCCATTAGACTTCAGGAAGTTCTCGAAGACAAAGCCATTCAAGAAGAAGGCATACCAAGCAACTTGGGATGACTCAACCACTGAAGAAGAAGAAGAGGAGAAGGAGGAGACAAATGAAGAGACTGCATGCCTAGGGCTCATGGCAACAAAGGATGCCTCCAAATCCGACTCTGATGAACCCAAGGTAAACTCTTACTCTCTAGATGAATTACAAAATGCATTTGATTCATTGTATTTAGAATTTGAAGAAGTAAAGACTAAAGGCAATTCACTAAAATCTGAAAATCTAGAAAGCAAGGAAATAATTAAGGATATTAAGGAAAAGAATATAATTCTAACTAATGAAACAACCACCTTAACTATGCAAGTGGAAAACTTGATGATAGAAAGAGAATTATTAACAAATGATCTATATACAGCCATGAGAGAACAAAAATTTCTAGATAGAGAAAAATTACTTGACAAAATTCATGTCCTTGAGAAATCAAACTCCCTTAAAAAGGAGGAAAATGATTTACGTAGATTGGAGATTAGTGGGTTATAAGATAAACTAGATATAATGAAAATAGAGATAAATCACCTTAAAGAAAAATCAAATCAATTGCTTGAGGACTTAGACAAATTTACTAAAGGAAAGGATAATTTGGACAAGCTCATTATCCATCAAAAACCTTCCTCTAGAAAATTTGGACTAGGCTATTATGAGACTAGCCAAAATGAGCTGAAAGGATCCTCCTCCAAAGAGGACCACTAACAAATATGGATCCACGCTATAATGGATACCAAAGAGACAACTTGCAAGTTATTTTATAGGTTTCAAGGGGCATTATAATGTTAAAATTTGTATCTATAGAATGAAAGAAGGATAACTCAAACTAGAACAACTTAAGGAATTCCAAAGTCTCTAAAGAAGGCCTTTTGTAGGAACAAGAAGACCTATAAGAAAGACGATGAAGATACCGCCACCATCAAGGAGGCCAATGGGTGATGGACTCCGGATGTTCGAAGCATATGATGGGAGACAAGCAGCCATTTTTGGACCTCCAACCTACGGATGGAGGAACAGTCACATTTAGCAACAACTATAAGGGCCATACTCTTGGCCTTGGTAAGATAGGTAACCCTTTATCCCCTATCTCAAATGTTTCATTAGGCAAAGGATTAAAACATTACTTGCTAAGTGTTAGCCAAATTTGTGATAAGGGATATAAGGTTGTTTTTACCTCCAAAATATTTGAGATTATGCATGCCTCAACTAATGAAACCCTTCTTAAGAGAACTAGGTTTAAAGACATTTATATTCTAGAGTTTGACAAAAATGGTACTTAGTTGTGATTCATGTAAACTAGGAAAGACCATGAAATCTAGTTTCAAAAATAAAGAAGTTATATCCACATCTAGACCATTAAACTTGCTTCATTTAGATTTATTTGGACCAACAAAGTATAAGAGTCTTAGTGGATGCAAATATTGTCTTGTAATTGTAGATGATTTTTCAAGGTTTTCATGGGTCTCCTTCTTAAGATCCATAGATGGAGTGTTTTCCGTATTTTCCAGTTTTTGTAGGAAAGTTCAAACTAAAAAAGTCTACCATATCACTCAAATTCGTAGTGATCATGGGGGCGAGTTTGAAAATTTCTTATTTAATGATTTTTGTCAAGAGCATGGTATTGCTCATGAGTACTCCTTCCCCTAAGCACCTCAACAAAATGGGGTAGCAGAGAGAAAAAATCGCACTCTTTAAGAGCGTGCTCGGACATTACTCATAGACTCTGGGCTACCAAAGTACTTTTGGGCTGAGGAGGTTAACAAGGCCTATTACGTGTTAAATTGCATTTTAATTTTATTCAAGTTGCGAAAAACTTATTTTGAACTATATTATGGGAAAGTACCCAAGATTAGTTACTTAAAGTTTTTGGATGTCGTTGTTTTATTTTAAATACTCACTCTAATTTAAATAAATTTGATGTCAAAGGTGAAAAAGCCATTTTCATTGGTTATTCTTCACATAGTAAGGCATATCGGGTTTTTAATAAGAACACATTAGTAGTGGACGAAACCCTTCATGTTTCCTTCGATGAATCACCCAACTCTTCTTCTATTGACTGAGTCCATGGAAGATGAGGATGATTCATTTATTAATGTATCTAACATTCAAAACTCCAATATCCATAATCTTCCAAAAGATTGGATATTCCAAAGGGATCATCCTGAAAGCCAAGCCATTGGAAGTATTTCTGATGTCGTTAAAACCCGATCTCAATTTAATTGTTCTTTCGATCTTTCCGCCTTTGTTTCGCAAGTTGAACTGAAGAGTGTGGAGGAAGCATGTTCCAACGAACCTTGGATGATGGCTATGCAGGACGAACTCAACTAATTCCAAAGGAATGAAGTTTGGGATCTAGTACCTAAGCCTGAAGGGCAAACAGTAATAGAAATCAAATGGGTATTCCAAAAAAAGTTGAATGAATTCAGTATGGTTATTCAGAACAAGGCAAGATTGGTAGCACAAGGTTATAACCAAGAAGAAGGGATTGACTTCGATGATACCTACGCTCCCGTAGCTCAACTTGAATTGATTCGCATGCTTCTAACTTATGGCTCCTTCGTCAACTTCAAACTCTTTCAAGTGGACGTTAAGAGTGCCTTTCTTAACAGGTTCATTAAGGAGGAAGTTTTTGCAAAACAACCTCCCAATTTTGAGTCACATCATAAACATAACTTTGTCTACAAATTAAACAAGCCATTATATGGGCTAAAACAAGCTCCTAGAGCTTGGTATGGGAGACTCAAAGACTAGTTATTAAGTGCAAACTTTTCTATAGGAAAAGCCAATTCTACATTATTCATTAAAAGAAAAGGAAAAGTGATTTTATTAGTTCAAATATATGTAGATGATATATTATTTGGTGCTACTAATGAATCTCTTTGTAGAGAATTTTCTAAGATTATGCAAGAAGAATTTGAGATGAGCTTGATGCATGGGTGAACTCAAGTTCTTCTTGGGTTTGCAAATCACTCAACTTGAATTCGACACCATTGTGTGTCAATCGAAGTACACAAAGGAGATTCTCAGAAGATTTGAAATGGAGAAGAACAAAGGTAAAAACACTCCTATGAGTGTTACAAGCTCACTTGACATGGATGAATCAGGTACGCCTATTGATCAAAAATTATACCATAGTATGATTGGTCCATTACTTTATTTAACTTCTAGTAGGCTAGATATCTTGTTTAGTACTTGCTTATGTGCTAGGTGATAGGAATACCATCATGAGCCCTAACTAGCCCAATTTGATCTGATAAAATTGATAAAAGCTCCTACATAACCATCAGAGGGTCATATATGCATAATGTTCAATTTTGAGAAGATAAGAAACCTGGGTTATTTCTGCAATTTTAACTGCTTTTCATCATTACAGAATAACCAAGAGGAATAATTAAAGATCAAATGGCCATTAATGTACAGAATAAGAGGGTCCATACAGACATAAACGAGTTTTCATGCATTTAAAGAATTAATGGACATCCGAAACCCTAATTTTAGCCTACTTAATTAACTGAGGTTTTTCTTAGAAAAAAATTCACCTAAACCTTCTAAAAATCATGAAAATATATTCTATAAGGTTTGGTATCCTTAATTTGACCATCTGAACCCATTTTGACCTAAAATAAAGTCTTAGACAGGAAGTTACCCTAATTTGGGTTTCTCAATAAATTACCCAAGAAAACTTGGTCAAAACCAAAATCTGACTTTCGTATCAGATTCCTTGGGTCTAAATTAGATTTGTACCAAAATTTGGGCTCAATCAGATATCATTTCGACCTAGTTTGCATTTTGGTCTAGTCAGATTCTTTCTTTCTCACATTCACCCCTAAGTTTCGAAAATCCTTACAAAGACCCCCCTAACTTCATTGTCTTCTTCGCATTTGGGTCCCTGTTGCCATGACAGGTGTGAACCCAAAGGTGCCGAGCATCAATCAAGGATACCTCCCTGATTTCTCGATCAATCCCTTCCAAAATTGGAAGGGAAAATCTTGAGGTCATCCCTAAACAATTAAACCTAAACCTAAACTCCAAATCTCCTCGTAGAGCTCATGTGAAATCCTTGAAAGCAAGAATTCCTACTCCCTGATTTTCGAGCTTTCAAGCTTGGTTTCCAAGCTTGGAAGGTCATCCAATGGCCTATATAAACCCTCTTGGTAGGTAATCTCATCTCCATCTCCATAAGCCCATATTTCTGGAAAAAAGCTAAAAAAAGGAAATCAATTAAGCCAACTTGCATTCCTTATTTAGAATTAATCACTTCTGAGTTGCCTAACTTGATCTATTTAGAAACCCCTCTCCAAGATTCCTGCACCTACTAGGTATTTAAGGTACTTAGGGCTACTCACCTTCTTGATTGAGCCCTAGGTGCCAAATTTGGAAGAAACTGATTGGACCAAGTAAGAGCCACATTAGGGTTTTCATCTTAGGGTTGAAAAAACACACTTGCTTGAAATAAAAAGAATCTACCTTCCTGCATTGTGTGTTGCCTAAACCCTTGATTAAATTTACATAATCAAGCAAACCCTAAAATCAAGCTCTTATTATCCACTTGAATCCTAAAATTGGGACCTAATAATCTCAAGACAAATCAGGTGGCTGGGGAGGTAATATTTTTCCTCATTTCACTCATCAAAATATTCCCTGGCATTGCTTCGTCTAAACATCATTTTAATGGCACCGTTGCCAGGGAGGCAATATTTTAATTCACTAAAATTTAGTTGGTTTAATTGTCTAATTAGGAGGTATTTTGTAAATATTTTTTTTTTTTTAACTTTTGTTCTAATTAGTTGTATTTTGTTTTGTTTTTTTTGTTTTTGTTTTCTGTCTTCTTTTCAAGTTTACCTCTGCGGGTAATCTCAGGAGAAGGCGGGAAACTGTTTTCGTATTTTGCTATTTCTGCTTTTTGTGAGTATTTCTTAGTCTTTTGTTTTGTTGCATAAAAAAATAAAAAAATACATCTTTATCTGACTAGCAGCAACATATACATAGGCATACACTCTTAGGAGTGCATTATCCTGCTAGTATTTTTGCGAATCTGACTCCATAATTTTTAATTATTTTTCTCGCATCAGCGGGAAAACACGAGAAAACCCTCGTAGATCCCTATCCTCTGAGATATTAAAAAGACCACATATTTTTGTTTAAAAAGATCTAAAAAGCGGCCATTGTATTTTACTTGATATATTTTTGAAAAAGATTAACTAAAAAGAGGAAGTAAAATTTGTGACTTAAATCTGATTGCAGAATGCATGCGGGTTTTTTTCTATCGTTATCGTCTGTTGCATGCTATCGCGCACACAATGCGATCACTAGAGTCACACGAGTCTATTTTTCTATCTCTCCTCGTTGCACCTCTTAGGGTTTTGGTCAAAGATCAACAAGTTTGTCTCACTACTAGAGCCTCGAGGAGCCAGTAGTGAGCGATCTCGATCCTAGACCTTAGACCTTTGAGCTTTAAGGTACCCACCTGCGTAGACACTGATTAGGGCACGTATTTTGATACTGTTACTCTATTTGTTTGCGTCAAATTACTTTTGCGTACCTTAGGAATCTCTTCTTTCCTTTGAAAGAAGAGCAAAACCTACATCTTTTGCACTGTTTTGCGGGTTTTTTGTGCCGTTGTTTTCTTACCGGTGGTGTGCGTGTGCCTTTGCACATTATTTTCTGTTTATGGATGGGAGGCGATCCTTGCATCCACCTCTTTCACCACCGTTGACAGGTGATCCTAGGCCGGTTGCAGATAAGCAACCAATGGTTTTCCTGTCTGATCCATCTACTTCTATGGATCAATTGCAAAATCTAAATCTCGAGATCCCTTTTCTTCTAGTCAGGGGGAGATGCACCTTTTGATGTTCATGAGGCGCTCCTGAACTAGAATCTTAGGATGCTAGAGCAAACAAGGCAAATCAATTTATTAACAACAGCCTTAAATAATTTACAGACTCTTCAAACCCATCCTCCACCTCGACCTGAGGCGGGTTTTAAAATCCCTGATTTACCGATATCTCATCCAAGGCCTCTACTTAGAGATTATTATAACCCATCTAATGCACAAGTAGAGCCTAATGTTAGGATTCCTATTGGGGAAAATGATCCCGAATTAAAGTCAAACATTATAGGTTTAATCCTCCACTTTCACGGATTTACATCCGACAATCCGTTTCAACATATTGAAGATCTTAAAAATTTATCCTAAACTCTTAGTCCTCGAAATCAAAATAAGGAAATCCTACTAATGAAAATGTTCTCTTTTAGCCTTCAAGATAAAGCAGCTTATTGGTATAGAACTATATCAAGACCAATCTCAACTTGGGCTGAACTCGAATCTGCATTTTTGAAGAAATTCTTTCCAATTGGTCAAACCAATGCTTTAAGGCGAGCTATTACTACTTTCAATCAAAACCAAGGAGAACCAATTCATGAAGCGTGGGAACGTTTTCATGAATTACAAAGGAAATGACCACATCATGACATCCCTCATTGGCAACTCGTGCACATCTTTTACTATGGTTTACAAGAGGGCATTCGCAATCTAGTCGATGCCTCTTGTGGAGGGAATTTCTAAATAGCGACGTAGAATCTGCCTCAGAATTATTTGAAGGGATGGCAGAAAACTCGATCAACAATGCATCAATGTCGCAATTTACGTGGGGCGCGAATACGAATCATCAAAATCCGCACAAGGGCATTCACGAGATCGGTAATCCGTCCAGTTCAAAGGATTTGGAGATAATTGCAGAAAAACTAGACAAAGTCGATATCGTAGCAAAGCATCTCAACGAGGTTAGAAACATAATGAAGACTCTTACGCCTCTACTTGCTACGAATCCCGCGTATTCACCTGTTTCGCAAATTCCCACAGGGAGGGAATTTGTGAATAATTTGGATTCTAGAGATCCATCTTCCTTGTGAATAATTGGACATGTCCCTGATTCACCAACCCAAGGAGGGATCTTTGTCCCACAATCTTACCCACCCTTTTCTATTGCAAAAAACACGTCGTATCTTTTAGATTTGAATGCCATTCAGGGATACACACTAAGATCAAACCCATATTCAAACTCCTCTAATCCTGGATGGCGTAATCACCCTAATTTTTCTTGGTCTGACCATACACAAAGACCATCATATCTGACTCAGACTAGACAAAACCCACCTACATTGTCGTTTCAGCAACACAATGCGAGGCCATTTTATGCAGGTTCGCAAAACCCCGTAGGGCCAAATAGAGATTCACAGCTAGACCAAATTTTGAGAGCTGTGACTGAGAGCCAGCAACAAAATGCTGAAGCTCTTGCTGAAGTCCAACGACAATGTTTGGCAGAATTGGCTAATCCTAGGGGTCAAATCGTGCAGTTAGCTGAATCTCGTCAGCTAGGGACCCTTCCATCTCAGCCAATTCCAAACCCTAGGAATATCCAGCAAAGACAACAACCGGGAGTTCAAAATCCAAATCAGGGACATGTCCATCTTCTTAATCAATTACCCCTGAATCCAAATCTGAATCCACCTATTTCTAATCTTGATTTTGAATATCCAAATCAACAGCAATCAATTGTTAATCAACCATTAAATAATGATCTATCTTTCCAAAATTCACAAGCATCTTCTTCTTCAGCTGCTTCTTCTCATGCGAGTATTAACTCTATTACAACCCGCCGTGGAACTTCCATTAGGGATCCAGTTTTTCCAAGGAACCTATCCCAAGACCCTAGTACATCTAGATTAACCCCTGTTCTACACCTGGAAGAGGTGCAGAACCCAATCCCGCAATTCCCGCTAATTCGCGAGATCAGGATAATACCTCAGTAGAATAGGAAACCCATGTCCCATTCCCAGAAGCTTTGAAGAAGACTAGGAAACAAAAATAACCTGTTACATTAGATGAAGATTTGATTAAGATTTTTGAATAGGTACACATTAATATCCCACTCCTAGATGCTATCAAACACATTCCGACTTACGCGAGATTTCTTAAGGAATTGTGTACTCCTAAGCGTAAGTCGAAGAAAGGAAGCACTGTTGTACTTTCAGAGCATGTGAGCTCTATTATTTCAAGTACGCTTCCTTTAAAAAAGAAAGACCTAGTATCTCCATTTATTTCCTGTATAATTGGGGGTTAGTGTTTTGATAGAGTCCTCCTAGATTTAGGAGCTTCTATTAACCTCATTCCTTTCTCTTTGGTAAAACACTTTAAAATAGAAAACCTTAAGTCTACCAATGTGACTTTACAATTAGCTAATAGATCTATTAAGTCACCAAAAGGAATGTTGGAGGATGTTATTGTGAGAGTTCGGGATTTTTACTTCCCTGTAGATTTTATTGTTCTTGATATGGAAGTACCCGAATACATTAGCCACACCCCAAGTATCTTAGGGAGACCCTTTTTGGCTACTGCAAAAGCCAACATTGATTGCGAATAAGGAAAGATTGAATTGAAATTTGGGGAGAAGACAATTAAGTTAGATATAGTTAGAGCTTCTAGTGGATTTGATTGTGAATGGATTGAGGAAATAAAGTCAATAGAAGTTTTTTAGGATGACATTAGTTCTTTAGAACTAGAAAGCACATCTTTTGATATCCCATACCCTCAAAGCAATGAAATGTTATTGGAATCTCTACTCAATCCCAAATTTGACTCTGAATCTGAATCACTTTTCACAATTGAAAATCTTGCCCCAAATCCTGCTGTTGATTCAACTCCTATACTTGAATTGAAACCATTGCCTGATAATCTTAAATATGTATATCTCAAATCTGATCAAACATATCCTGTAATAATCAATTCTCATCTATCTGAATCACAAGAATCCAAATTGATCAAAGTTCTTCGAGATCACAAGAAGGCAATTGGGTGGACTTTACATGATCTCACCGGGATTAGCCCTAATTTTTGTACTCATCGCATCTATATTGAAGATGGGGCACGACCTTCAAGAGAAGCTTAAAGACACCTAAACCCTAATCTAAAGGAGATCGTTAAGAAAGAAATAATCAAGTGGCTTGATGCTGATATCATCTATTCTATATCTAATAGCCCTTGGGTGAGTCCAATTCAAGTGGTACCCAAAAAGGTAGGAGTCACCATAATCAAAACTGAATCTGGAGAAACCATTCCCACACGAATTGTGAATTCATGGCGGGTTTGTATTGATTATTGAAAATTGAATTCTATTACAAAGAAGGACCATTTTCCTTTACCATTCATTGATCAGATCCTTGAGAGATTAGTTGGTAATAGGTTCTTCTGCTTTTTAGATGGTTACTCCGGATATAATCAAGTTGCAATTTATCCTGAAGATCAAGAGAAAATGACTTTCACCGGCCCCTTCAGAACCTTTGCTTTCCGAAGAATGCCATTTGGGCTTTGCAACGCACCCGCGACTTTTCAGCGTTGCTTGTTAGCCATTTTTACCGAAATGGTGGGTGAATATATGGAGGTTTTTATGGATGATTTTTCAGTCTTCGGGGAGACATTTGATATTTTCCTGGATATTTTGTCGAAGGTTCTAAAAGGATGCATTGAAGTAAACCTTATCCTTAGTTGGGAGAAGAGCCATTTTATGATTCCTGAGGGCATAGTACTTGGTCACCTCGTATCTGAGCGGGGTATCCAACTAGATCGAGCCAAGATTAATCAAATTGCAAATCTTCCAATCCCTGACTTGATCAAAGGCATTAGATCATTTCTCGGGCATGTGGGATTTTATAGAAGATTCATCCTTGATTTTTCAAAAATTGCTCGACCACTCACAAACCTCCTCACAAAGGATGCAATTTTTGAGATGAATGAGGAGTGTATTTTAGCATTTAAAACTTTGAGAGACAGAGTTACACAGGCTACAATTTTGCAACCACCTAATTGGGATTTACCATTTGAAATCATGTGTGATGCATCAGATTATGCAATAGGAGCTATTTTAGGACAGAAAATTGAGAAGAATCCGGTGGTAATTTACTATGCTAGTAAAACATTGAATGAGACACAAAGGAATTACACGGTTACAGAGAAAGAGTTACTAGCAATAGTATTTGGATTAGAAAAGTTTAGATCTTATATACTCGGATCTCAAATCATAGTGTACTCCGATCACTCATCTATCCGACACCTTCTATCTAAGAAGGACACGAAACCTAGGTTAATCAAATGGATCTTGCTTTTGCAAGAATTTGACTTAGAAATTCGTGATAAGGTAGGTAGGCAAAATGTTGTTGTAGATCATCTTTCTCGTCTTCCTTTTGATATAATCGAATCATCTCCACCAATCACAGAACACTTCCCTGATGAACATCTTTTGACTATATCCACAGATCTTCCTTGGTATGTAGATATTGTTAATTATTTGGTTACACACCAATTCCCGCCAGACTGGGACGGGAATCGCAAATCACAACTCAAAGCAAAAGCCAAATACTATTTTTGGGAAGATTAGACTCTGTAATGATCAAATCATCAAGCGTTGTGTCACCTCTTCTGAGATTGATTCTATCCTATCTTTTTGTCACGACTAGGCCTGTGGTGGTCACTTTTCTGGTAGAAAGACCGCTGCAAAAGTTTTGCAATGTGGGTTTTATTGGCCCACGTTATTTGCTGATTCTCAAACTTATTGTAAGGCATGTAGTCACTACCAAACACTTGGTGGCATGTCTCGGAAATACATGATGCCTTTGAACCCAATTTTAGTCTGTGAAATCTTTGACATATGGGGCATAGATTTTATGGGACCGTTTCCATCCTTTTTTGGCTTCCATTATATTTTACTTGCTGTAGACTATGTTTCTCGTTGGATTGAAGCCATACCCACACGCACAAATGACCATCAAGTTGTCATTCCCTTTATACAGAGTCACATTTTTGCTCGATTTGGGGTACCTCATCCTATCATTTCTGACGGCGGTTCCCATTTTATTAACGCCCAGTTTAAAACTTTACTTAGAAAATATGGGGTTACACATCGTATTTCTACACCTTATCATCCCCAGACTAATGGGAAAACTGAGGTCTCTAATTAGGAGATCAAAAGGATCCTTCAAATGATAATCCGACCTGATAGGAAGGATTGGTCTTCCCGTTTAGATGAGGCTTTGTGGGCTTATAGGATTGCCCACAAAACACCAATAGGCATGTCATCATGTAAACTTGTCTACGGGAAACCCTGTTGATTGCACAGCAAAAATACACCAGTAATTATGCCATCTTGTGTTATTTCCTAGCACTGCCATTGCATCTTATGTAGCTATAGTGCATTTGTACATAGACACATGCATGCATTTTTTTTAAGGAGAGGAGAGTATGAATAATTGGCCATCTATTAATTAACATCTTCATCAAGTGCTGCATTGCAATTTCACCATTTCCTTTTCTTTATTTGCTTTGAAATTCTTCTCTCCCGCAGCTGCAGGGCATGGGGCACGCGCGCCTCTTCATGCCACTCCTCTGCCAGCAACATGGCTGGACATGAGATGCTAGCAGCATGGCTAGGCATGCTTCCTCTTCTTTAAAAGGCCTTGCCCTCTCCCATGGAGTGGAGACCGGGGCACACAGACATACAGGCATTTTTTTTTCCACCACCGTCAGGCCAACCTCCTCCCCTCTCCCTCTCCATACACAGTATCTCTTCTCACCGAAGAGACACATGTGGGAAGGAGAAAACTCACAGTGGTCCCACACCTCCACTGTGAGTTCCACCACCACCCAGCTCTTTCGTGAGCAGGTGGGCGTGGTGGTTTCACCGTTTGTTTTCATCGCTGAACGCCCTCACCGCCATTGCCAGAGCTTCAAGCTCAGAAGCTCCAGCAGTAGCAACGCCGGCCCGCAACACCGCCAGCCACTGCACACGCTCCTACAGGCCATGTGCAAGCTCTTCCCACGGGCGTAGGCGCTTCCCAGTGTGTAAGGCACGCGAAACTGGCCACTACCGGTCGGTAGACCGCGCGTGCACTGTAGCGCACTATAGCGCACGATCTATGCGACACTGTAGCCACTAGCTCTCTTCTTACTTAGCTGGTGAAAGCGCGCTCTCTCTCCTCGCCCGCTACCCACTCCAGCCGATCGCCCGCACTCGCCCACTCCCACCCGCAGCGTTGTGCACTACGCTGCACTCTCTCACCCGCGCCCGCACTCATCTGCGCCTACGCGCCTGCGAGCACCCCTTGTGCGCCTGCGCATGTCCTGCCCTCCAAACGACGCTCTAACCCAGCAGATGACTTAACTTCTCCCTCTCTCTCACACTCCTCCAGCATACACACACACACACACTCATACTCACACACACACTTATACACACTCACACCTACATATATATATATATTTATTTATTTATAAATATATACATATATACATACATATATACATATATATCTATATATATACATATACAAATATATATATATATACATATACATATACATATTTACATATCTCTATATATATATATACACAACTACACATATATAGTTATAGATCTATCTAAATATATATATATATATATATTTTTTTTTTTTTTTTTTCCTACACATCCACCTACCCACATCCGTATATACACTTCACCACCCATACTCCCATGCACCAGTCACTCCATCGTGCATAATATCGCGGGAATATCTACACCAATTGCTGATATTTTCTGGTATCCACGCAAAGCAAGCGCCTCCACACACACACTCCCACACATTCGCCCCACACTCCACGCAGCACTCCGTCTTGTTGGTTGCGTCTTACTAGACGTGAACCAACTTGACATTGTGCTACACTCCATTTCCACTTCCACCTCCACCCCTATATATAATATATACGTATATATATATATATACAGATACTGTGTCTATTATATATCTATATATATATTAAGCTAAGTATTCCCTTCTTTGCCAATAACCTACCTTGTTTTTATTTATCTTTTGTTTCCTGCTATTAAAAAGAAAAAAAAGGTAAAAGAGAAAAGAGAATTTCTATCTTGTAGATACTCAGTCTTGCGAATAACAGGACTAGTTTTTGGAAACCCTAAGTTGGCTACAAGCCAAGAACAATTTGGCTCAACGCCAAGAACTTGATTTTGAAGGTGTACCTCAAGGACAATATTATCAACAAAAAAAAATCTTAAATAGAAAAACCAAAAACATAATAAACGCAAGGAAGAGATACGTTTTAGAAAAGGCGTAGAAACTCCTTAACCTTTAATTCTCGCCTCCCTGAGATCGACCCTGGGCCTAAAAGTGACCAAGATAAAATCAAGTAGGCCAGGTTAAAAAATTTTGTGAAAGATGGTTAGACTCGATTTAGGTTAACCCACTATAATAACTTCAACGATAATTTCACCATATTAACACAACCTATTCGAGTTCTACCACCTGTCATCTTCTCGTACAAATTGAACACAAGGCCTATTAGGCGATTAAAGCCTGTAATTTAGACCTCATGAAGGCTGGTGAAAATCATAGGTTGGAGCTTAACAAATTCGAGGAATTACGTCATGATTCCTATGAAAGTTCAAAGCTGTATAAGGAGAAACTTAAAGCCTTCCATGACAAATTCATTTCCCGCAAATCCTTTGCACCTGGTCAGAAGGTGTTGTTATTTGATGCTTGTTTGAAGCTCTTCCTAGGTAAACTTAGGTCTAAATGGCAATGGCCATTTATTGTAGTTAGAGTCTTCGACAACAGAGCTGTCAAAATCACTGAACCCAACAAGGATCAACCCTTCAAAGTCAATGGTCAACATCTTAAACCTTTCTTGGAATCACATCCTTTGGGTCTTGTTGGAGAATGTTACAGGTTCCACTAGGTTTTTCTATCCATCCACCACATTTGTATATAGCTGTTTCCTATTTTTACTTTTGATTTTCTTCTACACTTACTCTAAACTTTCACTTCATATCATATTGATTACCTTTATTTAGTCCAATTGACCACTCTGACCTTCGGTCAGATTTGAAATCATCCTCACTGAGATTTTTAATCTCCTCTATTCGACTCCTTCCATCACCCTATACTAAATGAAGTGTAATATCTTTTCACCCTTCTTACAATGAGGACATTGTAAAATTTTGGCTTGGGGGGTGTTCAAGTGAAATTTTCACTTTAAGTGTGGGTTTAAAAAAAACACATAAAAATTAAATATCAACGAAATTTAAAAAAATAAAAATTCCAAAAATGATAAAAATTTTAAAAAATAAAAAATTTTCATAAAAATTTGAAAAATTTTTCAAAAACAATTCATAAAAATTGGAAAATCTTTTATACATAAAAATAAAAATATATAAATATAAAAAAAATTGAAAAAGAAAATTCATAAAAATAATAAGAGGGGTATATTCATTTTTAAAGAAGAAAAGAAGAAGAAATATATATATAAATATATTTATTATGAGCTTAATTTTCTTTTAGGATAGAAATTAAAATGTATATAGTATTTATTTAGATATTTAAGAGCATTTAATTCTTAATTAGATTTTTACTTAAACATTTTGTAGAAACACACTTTTGTGTTTTAAAATTTTTTAAAACAAGATTTTATTTGAATTAGGAATCTTTTAAATCTTTTTAAGATTTTTTTTTCTATTCTTACCTTGAATTAAGAAACTAAGTGTGTTAAGATTTAAACTTAAGTGTTGGAATTAAATTATAACTTTTTAATCAATTAGATTAAGTAATCCTTTTGCTTTTTGAAAATTTGATTTTATCATAAAGTTAAGTAAAAGGACCAAATATTCAGAGTTAATTAAATAGAGAGTTAGCAGAATTTTAGTTTACAAAACTTACAAGCTAAAGATAATAACTAGACTTGGCAAATTTTGTCTTGACGGATCCTATAGGAGGAAACTAAGAATTTGAAGAACCTGAGAGTGAAGGGCTTTTTTGTCCAAGCTCTGGTTTGAGAGCTAAGTAACCTAAACATCTAAATTCACACACATAGAATTGTCTTGTTGGCATCTGAGACCGCGAAAACACAGAGGTTAAGAGATCAGTTCTGAACCCTCTTTAGTCCAAGGATTTCCGCGGGGCAGTTCTTGAAAGGGTGAAGGATGTGCCACTCACCTAGAAAAAGTATTTGGAGAATAAAGTTAGTAAGAAAAATGAGAAGGGAAAAAAAAAGAAAAAAAAGAAAAAGAAAAATAAATAAAACACCCTGCAGTTAAGTGCCTCGTTAAAAATGGGTGCTTATGCAGTTTTTCCATAATAAATAAAAGCATCTCAATACAAATGGATGCTACCCTTCCTTCCATCAAATAAAAAGAACACCTCGCTACAAATGGGTGTTCTAACCTATAGAAAAAGAGAAAAAATATATATAGAGATAAAAATATTAGGAATAAGAGACCCAGTGGTCCACCGGGGAGATATACACAAAAAGTGTTGACCTCGGGATAGAAAAATGGTGAGGAGAAAGCAACCAAACCTGAGTAAGGCCAAGCCAAAGGCTTGAATTAAAATAATTGGGATTGGAAATTGATGTCTTAAGATCTGGATTTTGCAACTTTGGATGCCTTTAGGACAATTCTCTTCACTAAGCATAGATGTTTTAAAATCATAGCTACTCAACCTTGGTATTAGGCAATGAAGCCTAAGAAATTGGGTTTTGAAGATTTTAAGTTGAGACCTAAAGGAGAAGAATTGACAAAATCTTAGGTCTAGAAGTTAATATTTAGTGTTGTAGGCTAGTAAATTAGAGTTTTACTACTCTAAGTTTGATTAATAATGAGTATCTGGTTAATTTGCTTAAACTTATATTGAAAAAAATCAAATATCATAAACAAAGGATTGACTTAATTCTATTGAGTTTTTGAGTTAAAATTTAATTCTCAATCCTTAAGTTTTGTTTTCTTAAAACACTTTGTATTCTAATTTGAGTTAAGAATAGTTAAAAAGATTAAAGAGATTTTTGAAGCATTCTAATTCAGAGTAAAATTCTTGTTAACAAATTGTTTTAAGTGTGTTTTGAAAAATGTTATAAGTATAAGTCTAAGTAAGAAGATTTTTACATATGTTCTATACATTAATCATTTATAACCTTAAAAATTTCTGACCTAAGCTTTCGTTACAGAGTTACTATTTATAATAATTTATACCCAAGTGCTTTAAATCATCATAGTCTTAGTTAATTTTGCTAGGGACTAGCAAAACTTTGGCTTGGGGGTATAATGAGAGACTCATCATGATCTCTAATTACCCCTAATTAACTAGTCTTCCTAGTTAATTAGCTAAGGTAATGAATATATAAGGGTTAATTATAGAATAAGGGATATTTAGTAAAGGACCTTAAAATAAGTTAAAAATGACATTTTATCATTCAATTAACATTATTAACAATTTAATTAATAATTAGACTCGAAATCCTATTAACCATTTCCTTAATTAATAAATTAACTTAAACATAATGTATACCTAAGTATATAATAACTTAAGTAATTTTACTTAATCTAATAAATTAACTTAAAAAGGTGAAAAATGTAAATTCAAGGTGAAAACATAATATTTACCTTATTTAGTAACAAATATAAAAAGTTGAAAATGATCTAAGTTAAAATAAACCTTCAAAACCTGGGTTTACATTTTGGTCCTTAAAATTTATTACAATCGGGTCCTTATTTCTCACACAGGTCCTTAAGATTCATTACATTTAAGTCCCTTTCCTTCTTCTTCTTCAACCGAATGGACGGCTGGCGACGGAGAGTCACGCCACTGCATGATTACCGCCCTGCCGACATCACTCTTCTTTGTCCAAGCTCTTGCAGCTTGCGCTCACCACCTCCTCTTCATCCACCGGTCTGGATTAACAGAAAATCCTAATTTCCAGTGGGAGATAACCTCACCATCATCGGAGACGACGCCGGAGGTTAAGGTCCTCAAGCTCCTTCTTCGGCCAGATCCCACCATTCTCTTCACCGCCAACTACTATAAATACCTCCTTACCCCTCTGATTTCACTCAAGTTGGCTTGCTTCCCTCTTCTAACACTAGGCCGACCCAATAGGCTATTCGTCTACAACTCCGGCGACTTCCCATCTCACTTTCTGACTTCCTCCATCCATCTTGACTAGCCGAGGAGATCCGCCATGGTCTGCCACGTCTCTGGATACAGGCGCCGACCCAAGGAATCCTCTACCTCACCTCAAATCCACCCGTCGGAGATCTTCCTGAAACCCTCTAATTTCGTCGTCCGCTATGAACCTTCGACGGAACCCTATTAACCCCTTCGTCCAGGTAACAGTAGATTAGGAGTAGGAGTAGGAGTAGGGTAGTTAGGTAGGTAGTTTAGGTAGGTAGATTAGAGTAATTTTAGAATTTCAGTGTTCATCTTCTCCGACTCCGGTGCGCTCCTTGAGCTCGCCAAAGCTTTAATCTTGTCTTTTTAACTCACTGTCCACCTTCCTTTAACCCTCACAATCACTTCTAGCACATTTAATCATTTAATTGATCACCAAATTGCCTAAATCAATTTCACCTCCACCGATTACTGTCACTGTCCATGGTGACAGTAGTCGAGCTAATTCCACCTCCAATGGGTCTATCATCATCTATCCATCACTTATGGACCCTAATCGACACTATAATACATAGAATTATCACATATAAATTAAACACCCAATTTTAGTTAAGCTCCTGAGCTCACTGTCAATGACAGCTCAGGAGTAGTTAAAATCCTTAATTATATATATTTATCATCATAAATACTTGTTGACTTGTTTTAACCATTTAATTGAGTGGTAAAACAGGTCCTGAGCTTTTTGTTATGGAATATACTACCCTCCGGATTGCTATCAGTTCTTGATAGCAATCCTCAATGTTTCAAAAATAAAAAAAAAGGTCCTGAGCTTTAACCACTTAGATACTTTAAGAAATGAAATTCACTGTTAATCCTTAACTCTAATGAACAAAATGAGAATTAATTGAGTTCTTGAGGTTCCTTGCAACCTCAAGAACCTTTTTAGATTAAAAATGGCATAATTTCACAATCTGTACACAGTTTGTACATTTTCTAGACTCACCGGAGCTCCAGCAAGCTCCGGTGAGCCAAATCTATGCTTTAGCCTGCAAAATTTAGCAAGAAGCTCCAGAATGATGTAACATGGATCATTGATTAATTTGAAGTCATTTAATTGAGGATTTAGTGACTGGAGCTCAGATTGAGGGTTCATCTTCTCCAACTCTAGCGAAGTTGAAGAAGTCTAATAGAAGAGATCTGAGAAGCATTTAAGGAACTTAGAACCTTTAGTGCAATGCACTGAAGCTGTTCATGACCTCATTCTACTGTAATAACCTCTCAATCTTTCTGATGAACAAAGTCATTTTGAAGCTCAAGCGACAAGTCTGAAACCCTAGAAGTCTGGGTTAGAACACCTATTAAAGAGGCTGAGCAAGTTCTTGGGGTTGGAAGAACCTTATTTTAGGCTTTAATTCCTTGGGAGAAGGCATTAATCAGATAGTCAATTCTTGAGGCCTTTCAATCAAACCTAGGAAGAAGATTCTAGTTCTGAGCTTGAACTAAGGAATTGATGAGATAGAATTGCTTCTGAGAATCTGTTGGATAATCTGAGAGTGATCAAAGTGAGCTCAAATGAGTTATTGTGTGAGAATTCAAACCCTATTAATTTGGGTTATTTTCAAACCCAAACTAACAACAGTGCCATTTTGTTGAGTTTTGATCTTGAATCCTGCCTAGATCAATCTGTCATAACCCTTAGAACTTGTTTAAATCGATTAGTAATGTTTCTCTGTGTCTGTACACCTATTTCAGTCTGAAAATTTTGAATTCTAAAGCTTTCAAAGAAGCTTCAAGCTTCTCTGCTATTCCTGAAGCTTCAAGAGCTTCAAGACCTACACCTATAGCTGCGGAATTACCTGCAGACACTATTCAGACTTTTAAATAAGATAGATAAGTCCATCTGAGGACTCTGTGACATTAATTTCACTTTCTAGGCATTTTAACCCGTAGGAACCCCTTGATTTTACTCTTCAAATTGAAGAGGAAAACATCCTCTAAACTTTAAATTGAACCTTCAATTGTGTAGATCTACCTTAGAGCTTTCCAGCAAACTTTAAATTATTTGAAACGGAGCTCTGAGTAGAGAGTTATGATCAATTGAAGTCAGGTCTGGAAGGAGGGAACATAGTCCCACATCGGTAATTCACGAGCGCGCGCATGGGAACAAAAGTGATTTGTTGCATAGGCCATTCAGTCATCAACGCTCGGCGCACCGATTACCGATCTGATCATCTGGCATTCTGAGCATGTGTGTGTGTGTGCGGGCATGTGTGCCTGCGGCTATGCGCCCGAGTGGGCGTGAGCAAGTGTGGCCCTGGGAGGGCGAGGCATGGGAGGCCAGTTGAGCCAGATTGGCTCAAATGTATGAACCGAAAAATAAATTGAAATCGAACCTAATTGAAATCAGGCAAGGACCAAGTAGGGTATGGTCCCACCCAAGTCTCATGGTGCTGTGTATCCTCGAAAGGACCTCGCCGTAAATAAAATAATTTTTGGTTAAAAGGGAAAATAAACCTGATCCAGCTGAAGGATCAAAGGAAAAGAAGAGCCGATGGTTAAATGCTAAGTGTTGAACTGAAGGCTAAGAAAGTAAAGGAAAGAAAGGAGAACAGGCACTATTAAGGAAACTAAGAAAGAAGAAGAAAGCTAAGGGGAAGAGAAGAAGAAGGCAGGAACAGAACAGAAGAAAGAGAGAAAAGAGTTGAAAATAAAAGGAGAAAGGGAGACAGGAAGAAAGAAGAAGAAGAGAGAGGCTGAAGAAATGAAGTTTTATTTCTTTAATTTCTTTGAATTTGTCTTAATTGTAATAAGGCATGTTTTAATAAAAGAACTCTTATTGCCTTAATTTCTTTTGAAATAAAATTGGAAAACTAACATGTTTACTTGTTAATAAAGTAGATCATTCTGAGTAAATATGTTCTCTTATGGGATTTTGCATATTACTTCATTTTAATCAAATATTTTGGCAAAATTCATGCTTTTATAATCAACTTAAATATACCTCCTAAACTTATAAAGAAAATAAAAGATAATTGGTGAATTTAGAAAAAATTATACTTCCCAGCGAATGACCTGGACTCAACTAGTAAAAATTTCTAAAATGTTAGACTAATTCGACCCTATACTATACAACTGACACAATTTCGAGTTAACCTAAGTGACTTTTTCTACTCTTAATTAAGTAAAATTAACTTAATTACTGAGTTGAGTGAAGCCACCAACATCAACCAATATTCAAATTAGGTCACCAAGCACAAATCAACTCTAAAGTTCAAGTGGAATTCTAAGCACCTCAATTCAGATTTAAAATTTAGTAGACTTAAGAGATCAAGTTGCTCATTTTGGTCTATTTGGATCCGCAGTGACAAGGAAGGTCAGGTGGGAGAAACCCTGTAACCTGTGGGGACGCTCTATCGTGTAGGGGTCTTTGCGGGACTCTCCCTTCCTGGCTGCCCAATTACTTCTTAGGTGAGCAATTTTATGATCAAGATGTATCATCCACCTCGAACCTCCATAGTCATCCAAAAATATTTAGATGTCTCAATTGGGTCCATTACATTTTCTGTTCCTTATCTCATCCTCTAGTGTATGTTTGGGAGGAGGTCCTTGAGACCACCCTTGAGGCCTCCATTAGCTTTTGCACTCCCGTCGAGGCCAAGTCTCGACCCCCTTGCGTGTGCATCTTTCCGATCAAATTGACATCTCCTTTGACTCTTCCATTTCTGAGCCTATCTCTCCAACCACAGCCATGGAGCACCATGAAGAAGAACCTGACCTTCAACATCAATTCCATAACCTCAGAGATCAATTCGATGCATACATCAACCCACCGTAGCATCCTCAAATGCAAGATCACTACAATCCTACTACAGTGGAAATTGAGCCTCGAGTGCAAATCCCTGCGGGAGGACCTGAGGTGGAGCTCAAGCCAAGTATGCTTCATACAATCCCGAAATTCCATGGCTTGAACTCTGAGGATCCCTTCCAGCACATTAAGCATCTAAAGCTTTTGTCCCAAACCTTTGAGCCAAACATGCAGAATCAAGATAGCTTACTCATGAGAATGTTCTCCTCTCTTTTGGATAAAGTTTCGCATTGGTTTCAAACTCTCACTCATCCGATCACCACTTGGGAAGAACTTTAGACCACTTTCCTACAAAAATTCTTTCCCATTGGTTAAACGAATGCTATGCGGCAACAGATCACGCACTTCTCATAAGGAGTGAGAGAACCTCTGCATGAGGCATGGGATCATTTTCTGGATCTCATGCGCAAGTTCCCTAATCACGGAGTTCCAAAATTGGAACAAGTCCAGTATTTTTACCATGGGCTCCGTCACGATATCAAATTCTTTGTCAATGCAACCTGTGGTGGCAGCATCATGGGTCAACATGAAGACACGATTTGGGGAATTCTCGAGAACATGTGCGAGAACTCCCTCAACAATGAGCCATTGGGTGTGTACGACCGAACGACCACCTACACATTGACAAATAATCGGGGGATACACGAGACCCGAGGCCTGTCCACATCTGTTGATCTGGCGTTGGTAGCCAGTCAATTGGATAAGGTCTCAATCATTGAGAAGAAGGTGGATGCAATAACTCGACATCTGCATCGACCCACCGCTGCATCACAAAGCCCATACATGCACCTGCCCTCAGGAACGGAGGGTGTACACAACATCTACCATTCTCAGGTGATGGATGCCTATCCACCCCCTTCTAATTATGGTCTTGGTGGAAACTCAGGACCAACCTACTCTACTTGGGGGAACTCTGAACCCTCTTACTTTGACTTTTTTGGAATTATCCATTCTCAAACACTTATAACCTTGGATGACGCAATCACCCCAACTTTGCATGGTCGGGAAATAACCTAAACCCAAGACCTCAATTTCAACCCCGACCACAAAACCCATGACCTTATCAACCTACTCAACCAAGGCCCAATCAAAATTTTCAATCCAAGACACCTAGGGAGGACCAAATGTCTCTGATTCTCCAAACCCTAGTTGACATGCAAAAACAACACAAGGAAGAAATCACAGAGGTTCACAATCAACTGGCCCAACTGGCAAATTCTCTCCAGCCTGGTGCACTTCCTTCCCAACCCCTACCTAATCTGAATAATGTGCCAAACCAAAGGTGCATTACGAACCCAAATCAAGGCCTAGCACACTATATTTACCAGGCCCCTTCTGGGTATTAGCAGCAGGCACCTATTTTGCCTAACCCAAACCAGAATTAGGTAGGACTTAACTCCGTCACCACCCGTAGTGGCAAAGCAACCCAGGATCCACCATTCCCTAACCACGACAAACCTGAACATCCAGATCCCAACCCTAGATTGGTGATCTAGGACACCCCTATCCCAGATAAAGAGTCCGAACCAATTCTAGAGGAACCAACTGAGGTACCATTCCCTAAGGCCTTGACCAAGGGAAAGAAGAAACCCAAGACCGTGGCACTAGAGGAAGACCTTGTCAAGCTTTTTAAACAGGTCCAGATAAACATTCCCTTGATGGATGCAATTTGCCATATACCAGCTTACGTGATATTTCTAAAAGATTTTTGTACACCTAAGCGAAAGCCGCAAACTAAGGGGGGGAGTCCAATCGTCTTGTCGGAGCAAGCCAGCTCCATCATTTTGAGCAAACTCTCGCCTAAGGCAAAAGATCCTGGTACCCCTTTGATCTCCTGAAAAATCGGTGATATAGAATTCGATCGAGCCTTAGTAGATCTAGGAGCTTCCATAAACTTGATACCTACATCCCTACTAGACCACTTTGATGAATCTGAGCTTAAACCAACAGAGGTGACTTTCCAATTAGCAAATCGATCAATCATGTCACCTAAAGGAATTCCCGAGGATGTTGTAGTTTAGATTCGTGATTTCTACTTTCCGGTGGACTTTCTCATATTAAACATGGATGCTCCTGAGAATTTTAAAAACACACTGATTATATTAGGAAGACCGTTCCTAGCCACAGCTAGGGAAAACATAAATTGTGAAAAGGGCCAAATCGAGTTGAAATTTAGGAGCAAGACATTAAAGATTGATATCTTTAAGGCCCAAAAAGGAATTAATTGTGGGGTTATTAAACAAGTTTGAGATATATCGATT
Organism: Thalassia testudinum; assembly: GCA_037157565.1. Classification (NCBI taxonomy): domain Eukaryota; kingdom Viridiplantae; phylum Streptophyta; class Magnoliopsida; order Alismatales; family Hydrocharitaceae; genus Thalassia; species Thalassia testudinum. The sequence continues at coordinate 7,560,499 of JAZHRO010000080.1, forward strand.
CTGTGGTTGAGGACCCACTCATAGAGGAAAACCTGATTGCTACTGATACTCGACCACAAGAAGATCACAACCCACAGCTAGAGGAGCCTAGACATGACCCAGATACACCTACAGCTCCTACCTTTGCTCCTGAACCTCGCCCTAAACCTCCTGCTGTTGTTGATAACCCTGTTATGGAATTGAAACCTCTCCCAAATCATTTGAAACACGTCTTCTTGGGTTCAAACCACACGTTTCCTATGATCATCAATTCCCGACTTACCTTGGATCAGGAAACGAAATTGATTTCTATCCTCCAGCAACATCGGAGAGCCATTGGATGGACTCTCGATGATCTGATAGGTATCAGACCCTCATACTGCACATATCACATCTACACCGAAGAGGGCTCACGACCATCTTGAGAGATGCAAGGACAACTTAATCCAAATCTGCAGGATGTCGTGAAGAAAGAGATCATAAGTGGTTAGATGCTGGGATCATCTACCCGATCTCTAAAAGCCGTTGGGTGAGCCCAATCCAAGTTGTGCCTAAGAAGGTAAGGCTCACTATGATCACGAGGGAATCCGGAGAGACCATTCCGACCCATATCACAAACTCATTGAGAGTCTGCATTGATTATAGAAGACTAAATGCCTCCACAAGGAAGGACCATTTCCCACTACCATTTATTGATCAGATACTCAAGAAACTAGTAGGAAATCGATTCTTCTACTTCCTAGATGGGTACTCCGGATACAATCAGGTGGAAATTCATCCAGAGGATCAAGAAAAGACCACCTTCACTTGCCCCTATGGCACATACACGTTCCGTAGGATGCCATTAGGGCTATGTAATGCACCCGCTACTTTTCAGCGGTGCATTTTAGCCATATTTTCTGATATGGTAGGAGAGTACCTTGAAGTCTTCATGGATGACTTCTCGATCTTTGGTTAATCTTTTGATGATTGCCTCCTTCATCTGGTCCAAATCCTCAAGCAGTGCATTGATGTGAATTTGGTTCTTTCTTGGGAAAAGAGCCACTTCATGGTTCCTGAGGGCATAGTCCTGGGACATCTTATCTCTGAAAAAGGCATCCAAGTCAACCAGGCTAAGGTAAATTTGATTTCCAAACTACCTATGCCTAGCTCAGTCAAGGACATCAGATCTTTCCTGGGGCACATCTATTTTTATCGTCGATTCATTCCCGATTTTTCCAAAATTGTGCCGCCTAACAAATCTTCTGTCAAAGGACACTCCATTCGAGATAACCGATGAGTGCATTCACGCGTTTGAGATCTTACGTGACCGAGTCACCCAAGCACCTATCTTACAATCCCTTGACTAGTCTAAACCCTTTGAGATCATGTGCGATGCATCTAACTATGCAATAGGTGCAGTGCTTGAGCAAAAAATCGACGGGAAACCCATGGTCATCTACTACGCTAGCAAGACACTTGACAAGGCTCAACGTAACTACATAGTTACTGAGAAAGAGCTGCTGGTTGTAGTATTTGGCTTAGAAAAATTAAGATCATACCTTCTGGGTTCCCATGTCATCATCTACTCGGATCACACTACAGTGAAGCACTTACTCACAAAGAAGGATGCGAAACCTCAACTAATCTACTGGATCTTGTTGCAAGAATTCGATCTCTAGATTCGCGACAAGGCGGGAAAACAAAATGTGGTAGCTGACCACTTGTCTCACCTTCCTTCTTACATTATCGACCCTTCCGGACCTATCACGAAACATTTTCCCGATGAGCATCTCCTGACTATTGGTATAGGACTTCCCTGGTACGCTAACATGGTGAATTACTTGGCATCCCACCAAATTCCGCCTGATTGGCCGAAGGCCAAGAAAGACAAATTGCTTTCTGATGCCAAGTACTACATTTGGGAAGACCCATACCTCTTTCGCATTGGTGTTGATCAAATTATCAGACATTGCATTCCGGAAGTGGAAATACAGGACATCTTGTCCTTCTGCCATGACCATGCCTGCGGTGGACACTTCTCCGGACGTAAAACCACAGCTAAAGTCCTCCAGTACGGCTTTTATTGGCCCACGATCTTCAAGGACACACACAATTACTGTAAGGCATGTAGTCGTTCCAGACCTTGGGCAACATGAGCCACCATGATATGATGCCTCTACAGTCAATTCTCGTGTGAGAAATCTTCGATATCTGGGGGATTGATTTCATGGGCCCCTTCCCTAAATCCGAGGGCTTTGAGTACATTCTCCTCATATTGGACTACGTGTCTAAATGGATCAAAGCCATCCCGACCCAAACCAATGATCATAAGGTGGCATCAACACATCCTTTCCCGGTTCAGCATTCCATGTGCTATCATTTCTGATGGAGGGATCCATTTCACAAATGCACAATTCCGATCCTTGATGACAAAGTATGGGGTGTCACACCAAATCTCGACTCCTTGTCACCCCCAGACTAATTATTGCAATGAAAAATCTATGCAAACGGATTTGAGTTTTGAAAACTCGTCGTTGTAGTACGATTTGCGAGAAAAATCATCAACAGATAAATTTAACTGAAACTCGAAAAGAATTCCGAGTCGAACACAAGGAGGCGAACATTTGATTAAAAATCGCATTTGTTTTATTTGTCACAAAGCAAATTAGCCAGTCGAATTCAATATAAACTAGCTATCTACTTAAAGAATAAATAATAGAATAAAGAGAGAGAATATTACAAATGAAGAGAAAACAGAGATAGAATAAACATGGATTTCATTACCATAGAGCAATGTTCATTACAACTACTTGCTACACTAGAAAGCAGGAAATCTACACTAGAAAATGGGAAATCTACACTAGAAAGCGATAAAAGAAGGTAAAGAAAAGTTATCCTCCTCGACGGCTGCTTGGAGGACGAGCCGCAATGATGAAGCGCCCAAACGAAGGTAGTGAGATGCAGGACGAAGGAGAATGATAAAGGTTTGCTGGACTTGGTAACCTAAGCACCCAAAACCAGACACTTAGTCTAGTTCAGTGCGCTTAATAAAGAAAAATTATGCCAAAAGTGTTCTATTATGAAAAGTCATCTCAAAGATCTAAGCTTAGGAGAAGCTCGACAACACAAGTTGTTTGGACGAGTTCCCGGTGTAGAGAGGTAGGAAATCCCCCTCGAAGATTATCTCCTCGGTGCATGTCTCCTAGGATATCTAAATATCCTACCGATGGCATGTAAGCACCTTGTGTTGTTTTAGGTGCCATGGGCGAGATTATCCCGAAATGTCGATTACCAGGGCTTGAATTTAGATACAGAACGCCATGGGCGACACTATCCCAAAGTGTCAAAAGCCAGGGTTCTGGGGGTTGCCATGGGTAGTGCTATCCCGAAGCATCAATTGCCAGGGACCCTTCGAGGATTGATGGTGGGGACAAGGAATCTGAAACAGACCGTGTTTAGGGCCAATTAGAGGTTCGATCTAGGGAAATACAAAAAGAAAAGAGAGAGAAAACTCTCCAAATGAAAAATCTACTTCTATCCCTCTCTCTTACAAAAAAATTGCACTGGAAAACTAAACCCGGACCTATTACGTTTATGCATGGGTGCTTGAACCGCTAGGTTCAACAAACCTCTAGGTAGCTTTTACGGGCCTTAGAATCCTTCGCGGCAGACTGATACTAAGGCTGGTCAGGTCTAGATCTTGGCTGATACTTGAGTACCTTGAGGCGTATTGTTGGTATTCTGATCTGATTTCTAGAGTTGCAGCTTAGTAGGGCATCCTAACGGTTATATCCGACCTAAATAACACGTTTGATCCATAAAATTTTTTGCTAAGGGACTAGCAAAAGCTAGGCATGGGGGTGTGATGGGAACACCAACATGAGTCCTAGCTAGCCCAATTTGTTCTGATAAAACTGATAAAAGCTCCTACATAACCATCAAAAGGTCATATATGTATAATGTTCTGTTTTGAGAAGATAAGAAACCAGGGTTATTTTAGCAATTTTAACTGCATTCATATGTATAGAATAACCACGGGGAATTCTAGAGGTTAATTAAAGGCCAAATGGTCATTAATGTCTAATAAGAGAGTCCATGCAGACAAAAATGAATTTTCATGCATTTCAAGAATTAATGAACATCCAAAACCGTAATTTCAGACCCACTCAATTAAATGAGGTTTTGGTCAAGATAAAATTCACCTAAACTTTTTAAAAATCATATAAAAATATTCTATAAGGTTTGGTATCCTTGATTTGAACACCTAAACCCATTTTGACCTAAAATAGAGTCTTAGACAGGAAGTTGCCCTAATTTAGGTTTCTACTAAATTACCTAGTCAAACTTGGTCAAAAACAAAATCCAGGTTCACCATCAGATTTCTTGGGTTCCAATTAGGTTTGTACCAAAATTTGGGTTCAATCAGAGATCATTTTGACCTAGTTTGCATTTTGGTCCAATCAGACTCTTTCTTTCTCACATACACCCCTAACTTCAAAAATCCTTACAATGACCCCCTGTCAGGACTCGAATAGGTTGTGTTAATATGATGAAATTATCGTTGAAGTGAGTATAGTGGTTAACCTAAATCGAGCCTAACCATCTTTTTACAAAATTTTTAACCTAGCCTACTTAATTTTATCTTGGTCACTTTTAGGCCCAAGGTCGATCTCAGGGAGGCGGGGATTAAAGGTGAAGAAGTTTATACGTCTTTCCTACAACAAATCTCTTCCGTGAGTTTATTATGTTTTTGGTTTTTTTCTATTTAAGATTTTTTGCTGATAATTTTGTCCTTGAGGTACACCCTCAAAATCAGGTCCTTGGCTTCGAGCCAAATTATGCTTGGCTTTGAGCCAAATTAGGGTTCCAAAAACTGGTCTTGCTATTCGCAAGATCGAGTACCTGCAAGACAAGGATTGTCTTTTCTCTTTTACTCTTTTTTTATCTTTTTAATAGCAGGAAACACAAGAGAAACAGAAACTAGATAGGTTGCTTGTAAAGAAATAAATATAGTCTATATATATAGATATAGATATATAGATATATATATTATATATAGGGGTGGGGGTGGAGGTGGAAATAGCGTGTAGCACAATGTCGAGTTGGTCCACATCTAGAAAGACGCAACCAACAAGACGAAATGTCGCATAGAGTGTAGGATGGATGTGTGGGAATGTGTGCGAAAGCGCTTTCTTTACGCAGGTATCAGGGAATATCAGCAACTGGTGCAGATATTCCCGCGATACAACGCGTGGTGGAGTGACTAGTGCGTATGGATACAGGTAGGTGATATGAATGTAAATATATATATATATGTATATATATTTATATGTGTATATATATAGATAGGTTTGTAACTATATAGGTGTATATGTAGTTATGTATATATATATATAGATATGTAAATATATATATAGATATATATATATATTTATAACTACATATATATATGTATATATATTTAACTATATAGATATAGATATATATATAGTAATATATGTATGTAGATATATATATGTATATATGTATATAGATATATTTGTATAAGTATCTATGTATATAGATATATATGTATTTATATATATATATATATATAAATATATATATGTATATATATATGAGTATGTATAGGTGTGTACAAGTGAGTGTGAGTGTACAAGTCTGCGTGTGTGTACGAGTGTGGAGTGTATGTGAGTGAGGGAGTTGCTGGCTGAAGGAAGAGGGCACGCGAGTTAAGTCGTCCGGAGGCTGCGTCCGTCATCTGATGGCCAAGGCATAATCGCAGGCGCAAGCGCGTGCGCTGTTGTCTCACGTAGGCGGGTGCGGGAGAGCGCAACGTAGTGCACTGCGCTGTGGGCTGGAGCGGGAGTGGGCGCAGATGGGTGCGGGCACGGGTGGACGTAGGCGCAGGCGCGTGCAACTGGCTGGAGGTGGTAGCGGCGAGGAGAGAGAGCACGTGGTGACCGGATAAGTGAGAAACTCTCTGATCCCCGCACTGTAGCTACAGTGCCGCGCGCGATGGACAATCGATTGTGGCCGGTTCTAAGTGCGCGGGCGCGCTAGAAGGCACCTGCGCGCGCGGAAAGGGCATGCGGACATTGCAGGCGTGTGCGCGGTAGCCACTTCTACTGCTAGCGACCGCTGCTGCTGCTGCTGAGCTTTAGACCTTGGCGTGTTGACAATGGCGGCGAAGGTGTTGAGCGGTGAAAACAGGGAGTGAAACCACCACGCCCACCTGCTCTTGGATGAGCTGGGCGGTGGTGGAACTCACAGTGGTGGTTGTGGGACCACTGTGAGCTTGCTCCTGCCCGCAGTGTGTCTCTTCAGTGGAAGAGCTACTGCGTATGGAGGGGAGAGGGGAGGAAGATGGCCTCGAGGAAGGTGTCTGCGGGTGTGTTTTCCAGGCTCACCTTCATAAGGGCGAGGGCAGGGCTTTTTAAATAAGGAGAAGCCTGCCACAGCCATGCTCTGGCAGAACAAGTTCCGCCATGCTACAGGCAGAGGAATGGCACGAAGATGTGCATGCCCATGCCCTAAGCTGCGCAAGGAAGAAGATTTCAAAGCAAATAAAGAAATAAAGAAGGTGAAATTGCGAGGCAGCACTTGAAGAACATGTTAATTACATGGCTAATTATTTGCATTATCCTCCCCTCTCAAATAAATGAATGCAAGTGTCAATTTTACAAATGCAACTATAGCTACCTAATATGCAAAGGCAGTGCTAGGAAATAACATAAGATAGCATATTTATTGGTGTATTTTTGCTGTGCAATCATACCCCCATGCCTATTTCTTGCTAGTCCCTTGCAAAACATTTTGTATTGTATTTAGAAATGATCTTAAGCTGAAGATTTTCTTCTGAGGCGACATGGGTGTGTTTATTTGTTGGATATTGTGAGAACCAATTGCAGAGAAGACTACCAGTACTTTAAGTCTTACGTGACATAGACCATCTCTCGACTAACCTAGACTCTTGATATTTAAACCTTAAGTACGATTTCCAGGATTCAGAAGGTTTTTGCTGTACTCGAGAGCTCAAGAGATTATGGCTTGTGCATAGTGAAGGATCAAGACTGACCAGATGAACATTAAGACTCAAGCCCAGGGTTTCACGAATCTTTAAGTGCAGGTTGGTCCTAGTTTCAGCTCATGTTTTCGGATTGACCCTTAAAAAGATGACGGAAAACTCAACTCCCATTTTATCTCATTTGTGGCTCAAAGAATATATGGTAGAAACAAGGTATTTGTAACTTGCCCTGAAAAACATTTTAGGGAGAAGACTTTACAGATATTTGCGAGATATACTGACTTATTTGCACAGTTTTTTTTTTTTTTTGAAACAAGTGTCAGTATATCTCTTACAATTTTATTTGAAGGAGCACACTTTTCTTTTGGTGGGAGAGTTCCTTTTTGGTGGAAAGAGTTTCTCCTGGACACAAGACTAAAGCGAGGGATAAAAAGTCTACCTACACGCACAGGTAAGGACTCCACCTTCCCTAATGAACACTAGGGTTGGATCTTCTGTTCACCTGGTCTTTCTTGATATGTGTAGTGTGAACCGAGATTACTTAGGCTCTCGAGTAGAAGAAAACCAACAGATCCTGTACCGATGTCTCAGGTACAAGAATACGTCCTAAGTTAGGAGAAATTCTGATCTATCTTGTCAATGCTCAAGTGAATTAAGCCGAGCCTGAGCGAATCAAGCTTCTGTGGCCTGGAAAGTCTTCAAAACAGTGGTTGAATATCCATAAACACTTATTGTATTTTTTTGTTTCAGCCTTCAGATCATTACTAAACACCCCTTTTTTTTATGCTATGTACATATTTATAGATGGATAGAGGTTGCATGATACCATATAATACCCAGATCCTATGGGTGCCTATCCACCCCCCCATGCCAAACGATGCTATGTCCTCATATGCATGCAGGGTAGAGTAGAGGATGGTCCAAAGATCAGGAAACGAGAGCTGAGTTGCAGGGTATATAGCAGGGTGGTAGGGTGGGTGGATGGTGGGTGGTAAAGTGAAAAGGTGCAAAGTGTGACAGTGGAGGAGTGTTGTTGGGGTGCCTCCCAACGAGCGCTGAATTTAACGTCCCCAGCTGGACTCAGAATGAGGCATGAAATTAGTTACCCTCAGTAGGGCAACAGTTTCTCCAACGGGGGCAGGTTCATGAGTAAGATAAGGTTTTAAACGCTGCCCATTGACCGTAAATTTATGCCCAGATTTGGGATCTTCAATTTCAATGGCCCCGTTGGGAAATGGTCTCGAGACCAAGAAGGGACCAGTCCATTTGGACTTCAATTTCCCTGGAAAGAAATTGAGCTGGGCATTGTAAAGCCAAACTTGCTAAGATGGCTCAAATTCCTTCCATCGAATACAGTTGTCGTGAAAAACCTTAGTGCGTTGCTTGAAAGTTAAGGCAGAATCATAGGCTTCACGACAGAGCTCTTCCAATTCTTGGAGTTGGAGTTTCCTTTCTCGACCACACAGGTTTGGGTCGAGGTTACATTGGTGAACCGCCCGATAAGTGCAATGCTCCAGCTCCACGGGCAAATGACAAGGCTTCCCGTAAACGATTCTATAAGGAGACATACCTAGGGGAGCCTTGAAGGCGGTCCAATACGCCCAAAGTGCGTCAATCAGCTTGTCGGACCAATCCTTACAGTCAGGCCGAACCGTTTTCTAGAGAATTTACATGATTTGCCGGTTCGACACCTCAGCCTAGCTGTTCATCTGAGGATGATACGGAGATGCGATACGATGGTGGACTCCATATTTCCTCAGAAGTGCCCAAAAAGAAGCATGGGTAAAATGGCTTCCTCCATCCAAGATAATGGCTCAAGGGATCCCAAAGCGTGCAAAAATGTGGTCTTTGACAAATCGAGTGGATATGACATGGTCAGCATCGCGCGTGGGAATAGCCTCGATCCATTTCGAAACATAATCAACAGTAACGAGGATGTATTCGAAGCCGTGGAAGGAGGAAAGGGACCCATGAAATCGATTCCCCAAATGTCGAAGATTTTCGTAGCTAGGATGGGTTGCAAGGGCATCATGTCACGATGTGACATTGACCCTAACGACTGGCACCTAGTGCAATGCTTGGCATAATTGTGTGCATCCTGGTGAAGGGAGGGCCAAAGGAAACCACACTACAACACCTCGGCTGCAGTTTTCCTCCTAGAGAAATGGCCTCCGCAGGCCTGATCGTGGCAGAAGGATAGCACACTGGGGAATTCGCTATCAGGAATACAGCGACGGATGATCTGATCAACACCTATTCGAAAAAGAAGTGGATTATCCCAGAAATAATACTTTGCTTCTGCAATGAGACGCTCGCGCTGGTTTTTAGGCCAGCCACGTGGAAGGGAACCAGAAGCAAGGTAATTAGCAATGTCGGCATACCAAGGTCCACTTGCCACATTAATTGCCAATAGGTACTCATCGGGAAAAATCTCATTAATCAGCAGGGTAAGTCCAATGTGGTCAGGGTCCAATCTCGAGAGATGATCAGCAACAACATTCTGGGCTCCGGCCTTATCGCGGATCTCAATGTCAAATTCTTGGAGCAGAAGGATCCAACGAATCAATCTAGGCTTGGCATCCTTCTTGTGCATGAGAAGGCGAATGGCCGCGTGGTCAGTGAAAACAATAACATGCGAGCCCAGAAGGTAAGAGCGAAATTTCTCCAACCCAAAGACGACCTCTAGTAGTTCTTTCTCAGTGGTTGTATAATTACGCTGGGCCTCATCCAACGTCTTACTGGCGTAATACACCACGAAGGGGTGTCTATCGCGTCTTTGTCCCAGGATGGCTCGACTGCAAGGTCCAAAGCGTCACACATGAGTTCAAAGTCGAGGGACCAATCAGGTGACTGGAGAATAGGGGCCTTGGTGACAGCCTCACACAGCTGCGTGAATGCTCATATGCAATTGGGGCCCATATCAAAGGGTACATCGGTCGATAGGAGATGAGTTAGAGGTCGAGAAATCTTGGAGAAGTCTTTGATGAATCTCCTATAGAAGCCGACGTGTCCCAAGAAGGAGCGGATTTGTTTGACAGAGCCAGGCATAGGTAAATCAGCAATTACATCAAGCTTAGCTCTGTCAACCTCGATACCCCTATCAGAGATGATATGTCCGAGAACGATTCCCTCATGTACCATAAAATGACTTTTTTCCCAGGAAAGCACGAGGTTCACATCAATACATCTCCTAAGGATACGGGTCAGGTTGGCAAGACAGTCATCAAAAGGGGGTCCAAAGACCGAAAAGTCATCCATGAAAACCTTGAGAAAGTCACCCACCATGTCATAAAATATCGCCAGCATACATCTCTGGAAAGTTGCTAGCGCATTACAAAGTCCGAACGGCATCCTTCTAAATGCAAAGGTGCCGAAGGGGCAGGTAAAGGTGGTTTTCTCTTGTTCCTGGGGGTCAATTGCCACCTGGTTATATGTAGAGAATCCATCCAGGAAACAGAAAAATTTATTTCCCGCTAATCGCTCCAAGATTTGGTCAATGAAAGGTAGCGGAAAGTGATCTTTCTTAGTTGCAGCATTCAGTTTCCTATAATCTACACACACTCTCCAAGATGTAGGAGTACGTGTAGGGATGGATTTGCCCCTGTTATTAATACGGATGGTGAGTCCCGCCTTTTTGGGCATGACATGAATCAGACTTACCCAGGGGCTATCGCTGATCGGGTAGATTATACTCGCATCCAGCCACTTAATAATTTCCTTTTTAACGACCTCCCGCATGTTAGGGTTGAGACGTCGCTGCATCTCGTGGGAAGGTCGAGCCTCCTCCTCCGTATATATACGGTGAGTACAATAGGAGGGGCTAATGTCAGTTAAGTCTAATAAGGACCATCCAATGGCTGCCTTGTGTTCCATAAGGACCTTTGTTAGTGTGCACTCTTGCTCCCTGGTCAATTTTGAACTAATGATTATGGGGAGCATTTCATTTGGTCCCAAGAAAACATACTTAAGCGTATCAGGCAACTCTTTCAGCTTAGGAGTGGATGGTGAAGGATCTGGCATTCCTTGGGATGAGAGTGTCCCAAGCGGATCAGAAGAAAACAACTCAGGAGGAAGAAGTTGGCCCTCAGATTGGCCAAGAAGAGGGGCATCTTGGATTAATGGATCCAAAAAGGGATAGCCCCAGTGAGTAGTATGTGGGCTCAAGGTCCCAGTGTGGAGTTGCAAATCCGCCTGATTTGGCGGGAAAGAAAGGGCAATCCGATCTTCAAGAGAGTGGACCGGCGGTGAGTAGCCCGAATATGACTCAGACCACGAGGTATGGGAAGCGGAGAAAACCTCGTCAGAAGTCTGGTCAGGAGAAGGTACAGGAAAAGGGAGGGATGGGGGAAAGTCACAATATGTGTCGGTCAGGCAATCGTCTGTGTTTAAAGGCAATCCACAGCAGGCAGAATAGGTCCCAATTAGTCCGATACATGCACTGACGGCCATGTCCTCGTCAGACGTGTCATCCTCGATGCAATCACAATCAAAGTTCTTGGCTGCCTTGAAGATGTTAAGCTTGAGCTTCTCAAATCCAACGGCAATCTCAATACAGCCCCACTCGTAGTCGATATGGGTGCGGGCTGTGGCCAAGAAAGGTCAACCAAGGATGATCGAACAATCAGAAAGTGAGCTGGGAACTTCCATATCCAAAATAAGAAAGTCAACAGGGAAACAGAGACTGTTGACCCTAACCACCACGTCTTCCACCACACCCTTTGGTATTTTTACAAAACGATCTGCCAACTGTAACGTGACAGGGGTGGGTTTCAGATTTCCTAAGGCAAATTTCTCGAGCATGATGGTTGGTATAAGGTTGATGGAAGATTCTAGATCAAGTAGAGCACGGTTGAAATTGTAGCCTTGGATGCTACAAGAAATAAGCAGTGTGCGCGGATCTTTTTGCTTCGGTGGTAGATTTGACAGTATAGCACAACTCGCATGAGGCGAGAGAACCACCGGGTTCTTTGTTTTCTTTGACTGTCGCCTGGGTGTAGTGTAGTCTTTGAAAAATCGGGCAGTAGTAGGTATGTGGTCGATAGCCTCTAACAGGGGTACCTTGATTTCAACATCCCTGAATAAATTACGCAGGTTATCAAAGGCCTGCGTATCCTTTTTCTTGCCTTTTGGCTCCCTTGGTAGAGCCTCAGGGAATGGGACTGATTCTGGCACTAGTTTGGGTGTATCGTCCTCTCGCAAATGCGGTGCGCATCCCGAATGAGAGGGTGATGAAAAAGATGGGCCAGGATCAGGTCGAGGCGAATCGACGATTTGCTTACCACTCCTCGAACTAATCACATTGGACGATGCAGGTCTAGTGGGATCATAAGGCGGAGGAGGGTTCACAATAGGGACATAAGGGTGAGGTGCCTGAAACGTCGCGGCAACCGGGTTTGAGGGTTTTGGTTTTGTTATAACGTTGTAGTAAAGCCGGTTATTACCAACATTTCAAATAAAAATTTTTTTACTCGGAAAATGAAAGAGTTCCCGAGGTCGAACTCAGGGAGCAAGTCGTATTCTAGAGATATACATGTTTCTTTTACAAAATAAAGAGAGAGGGAAAGAATTTGTTGTGATGTTCTTCTTTCTTTCTCTTTCTTCAGATCTTCTTCTTCTTCTTCCTTAGTTTCTGTCTTGGCCTCTCTTCTTCTTTTTCCTTGGTTTCTGTCTTGGAATGTTTCTTCTTCCTTTCTTTCTTCAGATCTCCTTCTTCTTCTTCCTTGGCTGCAGAGCTTCTACCTTCAGCTACTAAGTCTTCCTTTCTTCTTCTTCTGCTTTGGCCGTTGCTCTTCTTTTCTCTCTTTCTTCAGCTCGCCTTCTTTCCTGCGCTGGCTGCTGTCCTTCCGTCGTCTGACCCGGTGCTTCGACGACTTAACTATGCATTTGCTACAGTGCAGCTCCTTCTTCTTCGCCTGCACTTCTTCTTCCGCGGGTCTTCTTCTTCTTCTTTGGCCTGCACACTTCAGAGTTTTTCGTCAAGAGGCAAAACCTACTCTACCCTCCCCCCCCGCGTCTCTCTTTCTCTCTGAAACCACTCTTGGGAAAGCTCTCCCAGAGCTACCGGGTAATCGGGTTCGGGTCAGGCCCGGGTCCAGGCCCACCGGCGTGCGTGGTGGGCGAGGAGTGCAGGTCAGTCTAAGTCGGGTCGGGTCAGGTCCGCGAGGCGTGAGCGCGGACGAGACCGGGTAACCGGGCGGGTGTAAGGGGACCTCACCCCGTGTACTGAGGCAATGAGGCTAGTGCACGAAATCGATTTAAACAGTGGAACGTGTGTGAGGCTTACCGATGTGGGACTAAACACAGACCGTTCCTCGCGTGCGCCTGCTGGGAGACCGCGGCTTGGCTTCTGCAGCTGCGGCTTCTATCTGCATAAGTTGCTGGCTGGCTGCCTTCGCACGACGCCCCGTACTCCGCAGCAGCTGGAGACCTGGCGTCCTCAAGCCTGGAGCGCGGGAGAAGCTGCTTTAATGTGCGTCAATGGCGGTCGGACCTCAAAACCTGTCGGACACGAATATGGCCTCGCGGCCTAATAAAACCACTGGGGAACCTTCGCCGTGGCACGGCGAAGGTGAGGAGCTGCGCGGCAGGCCGCAAGGAGGTGTCTGGTGGCAGCCCTGGGTCGGACTGCAACCGGAGGAATGGGTTTGTTCGGGGGAGTGTTACGGAGGTGTGGAGTGGCAGTGGAGGGGTGGGGGGTGCTCAGTGTGATGAGGCGGAGGTGCGGTGAGGGTCGGCGAGCCGTGTGGGTTGCTGAGGTGATGGGAACGGCTCGCCGGAGGGTGGTCGGAGGCGAAGGGGGTGAAGGTGGTCAGGGTTGGTAGAGGGCTTAATTGAATAAATTGAAAGCGGGGAAAGAAAGAGGAGGAGAAGGGGAGTAGCTCTAGCTTACTTGCAGGGACGAAGGGGGAGGAACAGGGCGACAGTCGTATCGACTGTCGCCGGAGAAGACGATGCTCAGGGAGAGGGGCGGCGGCGAGCAGAGAGCCGGAGAGGCGCCAGCTGGGTGCGGCGTGGCGCGGGAAGAGCAGGGGAGGAAGTCTCTGCTGCTGGTATTGCGGCAGAGCGAAGAGGTGGAGGGGGAGGAAGCCGCCGGAGCTGGTGAGCGTCTGCCGGAGGAAGAAGAGAAGAAAGTTGGGTATTTTCTCCGTCAGATCCAGGCTGCCCTGGTCGGTGGAGCAGCGGGGGGGTATTTATAGGGATGAAACAGGGAGGAAGGCGGAGGGAGACGACGTGTCTCCCTCGCCGGAGAATGGTCGGAACACGAACCCATACCGTCCGTGCGTTCGCACGGCCGGTATGGTGGGCTACAATGACCAGGGGGGTGCCCCTGCGACGGCTGACGACGCAGGGCACCCCCGGTTTACTTGCCAGGTCCCCCACCTCACCCTGCACGGCGCCATGCTCCGCGCAAGGTCGCCGGAGCATGGTGCTGGCAGGGTTTTGCAGGAGGGACCTGATTGCAAAGAACGAAGGAGAGTTAGGGGCCAAAATGCGAGGGTTCAAAAGTTGAGGGCCAAAGAGTAAATATATGAGGACCAAAGTGTGAAGTCGGTCGAGGAGGTTTCTTCTTAGGCTCAAGTTTTTATACATGACTAATTAGGACCTAAGGAATCTGATGGTGAATTTCATTTTCATATTAAACCTTGTTTGACTGGTCAATTTGCGCAAAAACCCAAATTAAGTTATTAATTGGGCATGGTTCTCAATGTAGGTCAAAATGGGTTCTAAAGGCCAAATTGAAGGTTCTAAACCCTAGAGATTATTTTTCTATGAATTTTAGAGGGTTTATTCTATTTTTACTTTGCCTCGAACCTTGTGAATTGAAGTGGGTTGTTTTAGGGTTACAGATTATCATTTGGTTCCTTGGAAGTGCTGTAGCCCTTACTAGATCATCTCATCCCACTTTTATTCCTATTAAGCTGCTTTGACCTATGTTTGGGCCCTGAATTACCCTGTATGCAGATTATACTGGTAAAATTGCACTTTTACCCCTTATGACTTGTTTTCTTCTCAAACTCAGGATTCTCTGAGTTAAGCCTTTCCTTGAGATATGTAGGAGCTTTTATCCTTTGTATTGGGTCAAAATGAACTAGTTATGGCTCATGATGAGGTTCTCATCATACCCCCATGCCTAGCTTTTGCTAGTCCCTTAGCAAAAACTTAAGGTTTCAACCCTTGTTCTAGACCATGAAGTTTTTAATGGTTTTAGATAAGTGCCTTTTTTATTTGAGCATAGATTAGGTTAGAATGCTGACCATAGGCCTAAAAGGTACTCTAGTACCAATCAAGATCCAAATCTGTCTAGCCTTAGCCTCAGTCTTTTAGCAAAGGTTTTTAAGGCCCGCAAGAACTAACCTAAGGTTTATTGGACTTCGTGGTTAAAGCACCCGTGCTTGAAATGATTTTAGCCCTGGCTCAGTTCGCAGTGCGTTTTGTAAGAGAGAGATAGAAAGTTTTTCTGTTTGGAGAGTTTTCTCTCTCTTTTTCTTTTTAGTTCTAGCCTAGGATTGGCTTTTCAACACGGTCTGTATCAGATTCCTTGCTCCCATCATCAATCCTCAAGGGTTCCTGGCGATCGATGCTTCGAGATAGCACCGCCCATGGCAACCCCCGGAACCCCGGCTATTGAGATTTCGAGATAATCCCATCCATGGTATTCCGTGGCCGAATCCAGACCCTGGCAATTGACACTTCGAGATAATGCCATCCATGGAATCTGAACCAGCAGAGTGCTTACATGCCCCCCGTAGGATATGTAAATATCCTAAGAGACAAGCACCGAGGAGATGATATTTTGTTACGCATCTTCGAGGGGATTTCCCGCCTCTCCGCGCTGGGAACTCGTCCAAATCAAGTTGTGTTGATCGGCCGCTCCTATTCTAGGTGTTCTTTTCAGATTTTTGCGACGCTTCTGCGTGATTCTGATTTTTACGCTTACTGAACCAGGCTGTGTGTGAGATTAGGGTGCTTAGGTTACTGAGTCCCGTAAACCAAAAATTAGTTAACGAGGCCGAATACTCCCTAAGCCTTAGACCTAATACTTCAGCTTTTCATTTTCCTCAACCTCTTGAGGAGTGTCCAGATCTTAATGGGTACTAAGAGTCTATTCAAGAATGCCTAAGGTTTGCATTCTTACTAATCTCATTGTGCACTTTTCAGTTATTTTCTTGAATGAGGTCTAGAACTTAGGTTAATTCCTTAGTTCCTTACTAATGACTATCACTTTTTCTCATAATTTTGTGCTCCTTTTTCATTTTGTTTCCTTCACAAAATTTTCCTTCTCCTCTTTTCCTCTTATTCTTTTTCGAAATTTTTTTTTTTTTTTATTTTTATGGTATTTTTGGCATATGTGAATTTTTTGTTTGAAACCTTTTCTTACAAGTTTTTGCACTTTCCTACCCCCCCATGCCTAAGATTTGCAATGTCCTCATTGTAACCTAGGGGGTCTTAGTTCATTCCTTAAGACAGAAATTTGGGTGAGTGGATGGGTCGGGTTGAATTTTTGCGGACGATTTCAAATCTCAGATGCGAACATCTGAGTTGGGGTCGGCTGTCTATAAGGGTGAACTTCAAGTGCTGAAAGGTGTCAGAACAAGTTTCAGGTTTTCAAAGAGAATGACGGGCTGCCTCCCGTTAAGCGCTGAGTTTTACGCCATCGGCTGGGCGCAATAAGCTCAAGGGGAAAGGAGGATATAAGATGCTTCAGCCAAATCAGTAGAAGTTACATCAATGAACGGCTTGAGTCTCTGACCATTCACGATGAAAGGTTCAGAATCGTGGCTGAGTGGACTGATTTCGATTGCTCCATTTCCAAAAACCTGTCGGACCAAATATGGTCCGACCCACTTAGATCTCAGTTTTCCTGGGAAGAGTTTGAGTCGGGCATCAAAGAGTAGGACCTTTTGACCAGGATGAAAGATCTTTCTCGAGATGTGTTTGTCGTGGAAGGCTTTAACCCGCTCCTTGTAGATTTGCGAGTTCTCGTACGCGTCTATGCGTAATTCATCGATCTCGCTGATTTGGAGTTTTCTGTGGGTCCCAGCCTTAGAAAGATCCAGATTACAGTTCCGTACTGCCCAATAGGCTTTATGCTCCAGTTCGACGGGAAGGTGGCATGCCTTTCCGTACACCAGTCTAAAGGGAGACATGCCTAATTGGGTCTTGTGGGCGGTCCTATAGGCCCACAATGCTTCCGGAAGTCGGGACGACCAGTCCTTCCTGTCAGGTCGAACAGTGACTTGCAGGATTTTCTTGATCTCCCGATTAGACAGCTCAGCTAGACCATTAGTTTGGGGGTGGTAAGGAGTAGAGATTCGGTGAGACACCCCGTATTTGGTCATCAGTGACCTAAACTGAGCATTTGTGAAATGGGTTCCCCCATCAGAGATTATTGCACGAGGAATCCCGAACCTTGAGAAAATGTGTTGATGAATGAATTTGAGAACGATTTTGTGATCACAGGTTCGGGTCGGTATGGCTTCGATCCATTTGGACACGTAGTCCACAGCCAACAGAATGTATTCGAAACCATCCGAAACAGGAAAGGGGCCCATAAAATCAATCCCCCATACGTCAAAGATTTCGCATACTAGAATCGGTTGCATAGGCATCATGTCGCGATGGCTCATGTTGCCCAAAGTCTGGCAACGACTGCATGCCTTGTAATG
Organism: Thalassia testudinum; assembly: GCA_037157565.1. Classification (NCBI taxonomy): domain Eukaryota; kingdom Viridiplantae; phylum Streptophyta; class Magnoliopsida; order Alismatales; family Hydrocharitaceae; genus Thalassia; species Thalassia testudinum. The sequence goes on from JAZHRO010000080.1 coordinate 7,578,154, forward strand.
ACTGTATGCGTCTTTGAACAATGTGGGCCAGTAAAAGCCGCACTGGAGGACTTTTGATGCGGTTTTATGCCCGGCAAAATGGCCACCGCATGCCTGGTCATGGCAGAAAGAGAGGATATTGTTGACTTCCCCTTCCGGGACACATCTCCGGATGATCTGATCGGCACCTATGCGGAAGAGGTACGGGTCTTCCCAAATGTAATACTTGGCATCGGAGCGTAATTTGTCTTTCTTGGCCTTCGGCCAATCGGACGGGGTCTGATGAGATGCCAAGTAATTTACAATATTAGCGAACCATGGAAGGCTAGTACCAATAGTCAGCAGGTGCTCATCGGGAAAATGCTCCGTGATGGGTCCGGAGGGGTCAATTATTTCAGAAGGAAGACGGGACAAGTGATCAGCTACCACGTTTTGTTTTCCCGCTTTATCGCGAATCTCAAGGTCAAATTCTTGCAACAGCAAGATCCATCGGATTAATCGAGGTTTCGCGTCCTTCTTTGCAAGGAGATGCCTCACAGCCGTGTGATCCGAGTATATGATGACATGGGAACCCAGAAGGTACGATCTGAACTTCTCTAGGGCAAATACTACAGCTAGCAGCTCTTTCTCAGTAACTGTATAGTTACGCTGAGCCTCATCGAGTGTTTTGCTGGCATAGTAAATGACCACAGGTTTCTTGTCATTTTTCTGCCCCAAAACCGCTCCTACAGCGAAGTCGGATGCATCACACATGATCTCAAAGGGTTGAGACCAATCAGGGGACTGTAGGATCGGGGCTTGGGTGACTCGGTCACGCAGGATTTCAAATGCTTGAGTGCATTCCTTGGAGATTTCGAAGGGAACATCCTTGGAGAGAAGAGTGGTCAGGGGGCGTGCGATTTTTGAAAAATCAGGGATAAATCGTCGATAAAAACCGACATGCCCTAAAAAGGATCGGATGTCCCTGATCGAGCTAGGCATAGGAAGGTGAGAAATCAGATTAACCTTAGCTCGATCCACTTGGATACCTTTCTCCGAAATTGAGTGTCCCAGGACAATTCCCTCAGGCACCATGAAATGGCTCTTTTCCCAGGAAAGAACCAAATTCACGTCGATGCACCGCCTGAGTATCTGGACCAAGTGTTGGAGGCAATCGTCGAATGATGCTCCGAAAACTGAAAAGTCATCCATGAAGACTTCCAGATAATCACCTACCATATCTGAGAATATGGCAAGCATGCATCGCTGAAAAGTAGCGGGTGCATTGCAAAGACCGAAAGGCATCCTTCGGAAAGCGTATGTTCCGAAGGGGCAGGTGAACGTGGTCTTTTCTTGGTCCTCAGGATGGATTGCCACCTGGTTATAACCGGAGTACCCGTCAAGAAAGCAGAAGAACCTATTTCCCGCTAGTTTTTCGAGAATTTGATCAATGAAGGGTAGTGGGAAATGATCCTTCTTCGTGGAGGAATTGAGTCGACGGTAATCTATACAGACTCTCCACGAGTTGGCTAATCGGGTAGGAATGATTTCTCCGGTCTCAGTCGTTATAGTGGTGAGTCCTGCCTTCTTAGGCACGACCTGAATTGGGCTCACCCAACGACTATCGGAGATCGGGTAGATGATCCCGGCATCTAACCACTTGATGATCTCCTTTTTCACGACCTCCTGCAGATTGGGGTTTAAGCGTCTCTGCATTTCACGAGAAGGTCGTGTGCCCTCTTCTGAATAGATATGATGAGTACAATAAGAGGGACTTATTCCAGTCAAATCATCGAGAGTCCATCCGATGGCTCTGCGATGTTGCTGGAGGACAACAATCAGACGGGCTTCCTGTTCAGGACTGAGGTTGGAATTGATGATCACAGGAAGGGTCTGATTAGAACCCAAAAAGATGTATTTTAAGTGAGCAGGAAGGGGTTTCAGTTCGAGGATGGGGTTTTCAGCAGCAGCGGGTGGTTCAGTATAGATGTGAGGTTCAAGGGTGGGAGTTACTGGGTTGTTCATATCTGGATTTGACTCCTCTGTTTGCGGGTCAAGATCCTTCTGTGGTTGATGAGGCATACTCAAGTCATGCTGGAGGTGTGATTCATCAACCAAAGTCTTGATGTCACAAATTTGCTCGATGACGCCGCAATTAATTCCTTGTTGGGCCTTAAATATATCAATTTTCAGTGTTTGATCTCCAAACTTAAGCTCTATTTGGCCCTCCTCACAGCTGATGTTGGCTCTAGCAGTAGCCAAGAAAGGTCTCCCTAGAATGATTGGTGTATCCCTAGGGTTCTCAGGTGCATCCATGTCTAAGACTATAAAGTCCACTGGAAAATAGAAATCCCGCACTCTCACGATAACATCCTCGAGAATCCCTTTTGGTGACTTTATAGATCGATCTGCTAATTGTAATGTCACCTCGGTTGGTTTCAGCTCAGATTCTTCCAGATGGTCAAGTAAGGATGTGGGTATCAGATTTATAGATGCACCTAAGTCTAACAATGCTCTATCAAATTGGGTACCACCTATCTTACAGGAGATCAGGGGAGTTCCAGGATCTTTTGCCTTGGGTGGGAGTCTGCTAAGGATTACAGAGCTGGCTTGCTCTGACAGAACAATTGGGCTCCCTCCCTTGGTTCGCGGCTTACGCTGGGGTGTACATATATTCTTTAGAAATCGTGCGTAAGCTGGTACGTGGCGGATTGCATCCATCAAGGGGATGTTTATGTGGACCTGCTCAAAGAGCTTGACCAGGTCCTCCTCAGGGGCCACGGGTTTGGTGGTCTTCTTTCCCTTGGTCAGGGCCTCGGGAAACGGGATCTTGGTTGGTTCCTCTAGGATAGGTCCAGGTTGTGGGTCTGGAACAGCGGTACCTTGGATAACTATCCTAGGGTCATGGTTATCAGGCTGGGAGTGGTTTGGATAATGCGGGTCCTGAGTTGTCTTACCACTACGTGTTGTTACAGAATTTAATCCAGCCTGATTTTGGTTTGGGTTTGGTAGGAGGGGTGGCTGCTGCTGAAATCCCGCACGAGAAGTTGAGGCTTCCATCTCGTCTGGAGATGGGGCAGTAGGGGCCTGATAAATCCATTGAGCGTGGCCTAAATTTGGATTCATAACGCGCTTCTGGGTTGGCACGTTATTTGGGTTAGGAAGAGGTTGGGAAGGGAGTGTGCCTGGCTGGCGAGAATTTGCCAACTGGGCCAGCTGAGTTTTAACTTCAGTAAGTTCGTCCTTGTGCTGTTTTTGAATAGCCGCATTCATTTTTTGAATGTCAGCCAGAGTCTGAAGGATTAAGGACATTTGATCTTGATTTGGCCCTGATGGATAAGTAGGGTTGGGCCGAGGCTGAGGCGGCTGGTAGTGATGAGAGGGCTGTGGGCGGGACTGAAAAGGTGGTCTTTGGGTTTGGGAATTTCCCGCCCACTGAAAATTGGGATGGTTTCGCCATCCAGGGTTGTAAGTGTTGGAGAATGGGTCATTCTGGATGGCGTTGAGGTCCTCGCAGGTCTGAGGAACCTCCTGAGAATCAGGGAAAGGAGGAATGGAGTTCCCCCGGCTGGTGTAGAAAGGATCGGATGATCTTCCAGTCCAAGAATCAGATGGGGATGGATATGGATCCATCCCAGGGGAGGATCGGTGGAGGATGTTTTGCACAGTCTCCTGTGTGGAAGGAGGTTGTGCAAAGGAGTTACGCGCAGAGGTGGCTCGCTGCAAGTGCTGAGTCAGCTCATCCACCTTCTTTTCAATGATTGAGACCTTGTCCAATCGACTGGCCATTAATTCCAGGTCGACTGATGCGGACAGGCCCTGCGTCTCATGTGCCCCCTTAAGATTCGTCGCTGCGCGGGTATTCGTCCTGTCGAATAATCCCATGGAGTCATTGTTGATGGAGTTCTCGCACATGTTTTCGAGAATCTCCCATACGGTGTCTTCATGTTGACCCATGATGTTTCCTCCGCAAGTTGCATTGACGAAAAGGCGGATGTCCTCACGGAGTCCCTGGTAAAAAGATTGGACTTGTTCCCATTTAGGAACTCCGTGATGGGGGCACTTTCTCATGAGATCCTGAAAACGATCCCATGCCTCATGGAGAGGTTCTCCTGATTGTTGAGTGAAGTGTGTAATCTGATGGCGCAAGGCGTTGGTCCGACCAACGGGAAAGAACTTTTTCAAAAACTCGGATTTAAGTTCTTCCCAAGTGTTGATCGGCCGGGTCTGAGTTTGATACCAATGGGCGGCCTTGTCCATAAGAGAAAAGGAGAACATCTTCATGAGAAGAATATCCCGATTTTGCGCATCTGATCCAAAAGTGTGGGCCAGATGCTTTAGCTGTTTGATGTGCTGGAAGGGATCTTCAGAATTGAGCCCATGGAATTTAGGTATAGCATGAATCATGTTGGGCTTTAGTTCGGAATCAGGTCCTCCAATCGGGATTCTGACTCGAGGCTCAATGGCCACCGCAGCAGGATTGTAGTGGTCCCGCATCATAGGACGCTGTGGTGGGTGCACGAAGTTTTGGAAGAGGTCATTGAGTCGCTGGAGCTGGTGTTCCAGATTATTTTCTTCCTCAACTGGCTGAGCCATGATGGGGGAAGAAGAAGAACTTGGTTCTGAATCAGAAGAGAGAATAATGTGAGGGTGTTGCTGCACAAATACGGGCGTCGAGGCTTGGCCTTGACGAGAGCGAATTTCTAATGGAGGTCTTAAGGGTGGTCTTAGAGACCTCCTTCCGTACATGCACAGTTGGGAGAGGTAAGTTTAGAAGGTGCTGGACCCAATCAAGACACCCAAAAATGTGTTGGGTGACTATAGAGGTGCGGGGCAGATGGACCCCTTGATCAGAAAGATCGTCCACCTGAGAATTACCTGGGCAGCCAGAGAGGGAGAGTCCCGCGAAGACCCCTACACGGTAGAGCGTCCCCACGGGTTACAGGGTTTCCCCCACCCGACCTCTCTTGTCACTGCGGTTCCAGGTAGACCAGAATGGGGATCTTGACCTCTTAAGTCTACCAATTTTAAGATTAGGGTGCTTAAGGTTTTCACTTGAACTTTAGTCTTTTAAGTGCAAAGGGTGACCTAATTTAAGGTTGGTTGACCCAAGGGGTCAACTTTACCTCTTGTTTTCTTTAAGAGCTTTTAGGTTCTGTCTTTTAGGGTTCAAGTGTTTAGAGAGAGCCAATTGTTTAGGATTTTTCTTGTTAATTATTTTCAATCAATGGTTTGGGCACACCTCTTTTGGATTTCCTCAATTCTTGATTAAGGGGTGTGTCTCAACTGAAATCCTATTGTTTAACCTTATGTTGGCTCTACTTGGTCCATTTAACTCTTTTTTGGGCAATTAGGGCTCAAGCAAGAATGTGTTAGCCCTTAAATACCCTTAATAGTGTGCAGGAGTGATGAGTTGAAAACATGCAACTCTTTATGGTTACTAAGTATGGAAGGCAGGTTAGCCCTATATTGCTTGTTCTTTTCTTTTCTTCCTCTTTAGAGTTTAGGGGTTAATAGTGAGAGGAAAAATTTACCTGTCTTCGGAGTGGTTGTCGTGCGGTTGCTTGTCTTCTTGAGTTCCTGTAGCTGCACAAAAGAGAGGAGATTATCAGAACTTAAAAGAAACAGGAATGTTTACCTCTAGAATAGCTGTTGCTCCCCGGCAACGGCGCCAAAATGAAACGTCGCGGCAACCGGGTTTGAGGGTTTTGGTTTTGTTATAACGTTGTAGTAAAGCCGGTTATTACCAACATTTCAAATAAAAAATTTTTTACTCGGAAAATGAAAGAGTTCCCGAGGTCGAACTCAGGGAGCAAGTCGTATTCTAGAGATATACATGTTTCTTTTACAAAATAAAGAGAGAGGGAAAGAATTTGTTGTGATGTTCTTCTTTCTCTTTCTTCAGATCTTCTTCTTCTTCTTCCTTAGTTTCTGTCTTGGCCTCTCTTCTTCTTTTTCCTTGGTTTCTGTCTTGGAATGTTTCTTCTTCCTTTCTTTCTTCAGATCTCCTTCTTCTTCTTCCTTGGCTGCAGAGCTTCTACCTTCAGCTACTAAGTCTTCCTTTCTTCTTCTTCTGCTTTGGCCGTTGCTCTTCTTTTCTCTCTTTCTTCAGCTCGCCTTCTTTCCTGCGCTGGCTGCTGTCCTTCCGTCGTCTGACCCGGTGCTTCGACGACTTAACTATGCATTTGCTACAATGCAGCTCCTTCTTCTTCGCCTACACTTCTTCTTCCGCGGGTCTTCTTCTTCTTCTTTGGCCTGCACACTTCAGAGTTTTTCGTCAAGAGGCAAAACCTACTCTACCCTCCCCCCCCGCGTCTCTCTTTCTCTCTGAAACCACTCTTGGGAAAGCTCTCCCAGAGCTACCGGGTAATCGGGTTCGGGTCAGGCCCGGGTCCAGGCCCACCGGCGTGCGTGGTGGGCGAGGAGTGCAGGTCAGTCTAAGTCGGGTCGGGTCAGGTCCGCGAGGCGTGAGCGCGGACGAGACCGGGTAACCGGGCGGGTGTAAGGGGACCTCACCCCGTGTACTGAGGCAATGAGGCTAGTGCACGAAATCGATTTAAACAGTGGAACGTGTGTGAGGCTTACCGATGTGGGACTAAACACAGACCGTTCCTCGCGTGCGCCTGCTGGGAGACCGCGGCTTGGCTTCTGCAGCTGCGGCTTCTATCTGCATAAGTTGCTGGCTGGCTGCCTTCGCACGACGCCCCGTACTCCGCAGCAGCTGGAGACCTGGCGTCCTCAAGCCTGGAGCGCGGGAGAAGCTGCTTTAATGTGCGTCAATGGCGGTCGGACCTCAAAACCTGTCGGACACGAATATGGCCTCGCGGCCTAATCAAACCACTGGGGAACCTTCGCCGTGGCACGGCGAAGGTGAGGAGCTGCGCGGCAGGCCGCAAGGAGGTGTCTGGTGGCAGCCCTGGGTCGGACTGCAACCGGAGGAATGGGTTTGTTCGGGGGAGTGTTACGGAGGTGTGGAGTGGCAGTGGAGGGGTGGGGGGTGCTCAGTGTGATGAGGCGGAGGTGCGGTGAGGGTCGGCGAGCCGTGTGGGTTGCTGAGGTGATGGGAACGGCTCGCCGGAGGGTGGTCGGAGGCGAAGGGGGTGAAGGTGGTCAGGGTTGGTAGAGGGCTTAATTGAATAAATTGAAAGCGGGGAAAGAAAGAGGAGGAGAAGGGGAGTAGCTCTAGCTTACTTGCAGGGACGAAGGGGGAGGAACAGGGCGACAGTCGTATCGACTGTCGCCGGAGAAGACGATGCTCAGGGAGAGGGGCGGCGGCGAGCAGAGAGCCGGAGAGGCGCTAGCTGGGTGCGGCGTGGCGCGGGAAGAGCAGGGGAGGAAGTCTCTGCTGCTGGTATTGCGGCAGAGCGAAGAGGTGGAGGGGGAGGAAGCCGCCGGAGCTGGTGAGCGTCTGCCGGAGGAAGAAGAGAAGAAAGTTGGGGATTTTCTCCGTCAGATCCAGGCTGCCCTGGTCGGTGGAGCAGCGGGGGGGTATTTATAGGGATGAAACAGGGAGGAAGGCGGAGGGAGACGACGTGTCTCCCTCGCCGGAGAATGGTCGGAACACGAACCCATACCGTCCGTGCGTTCGCACGGCCGGTATGGTGGGCTACAATGACCAGGGGGTGCCCCTGCGACGGCTGACGACGCAGGGCACCCCCGGTTTACTTGTCAGGTCCCCCACCTCACCCTGCGCGGCGCCATGCTCCGCGCAAGGTCGCCGGAGCATGGTGCTGGCAGGGTTTTGCAGGAGGGACCTGATTGCAAAGAACGAAGGAGAGTTAGGGGCCAAAATGCGAGGGTTCAAAAGTTGAGGGCCAAAGAGTAAATATATGAGGGCCAAAGTGTGAAGTCGGTCAAGGAGGTTTCTTCTTAGGCTCAAGTTTTTATACATGACTAATTAGGACCTAAGGAATCTGATGGTGAATTTCATTTTCATATTAAACCTTGTTTGACCAATCAATTTGCGCAAAAACCCAAATTAAGTTATTAATTGGGCATGGTTCTCAATGTAGGTCAAAATGGGTTCTAAAGGCCAAATTGAAGGTTCTAAACCCTAGAGATTATTTTTCTATGAATTTTAGAGGGTTTATTCTATTTTTACTTTGCCTCGAACCTTGTGAATTGAAGTGGGTTGTTTTAGGGTTACAGATTATCATTTGGTTCCTTGGAAGTGCTGTAGCCCTTACTAGATCATCTCATCCCACTTTTATTCCTATTAAGCTGCTTTGACCTATGTTTGGGCCCTGAATTACCCTGTATGCAGATTATACTGGTAAAATTGCACTTTTACCCCTTATGACTTGTTTTCTTCTCAAACTCAGGATTCTCTGAGTTAAGCCTTTCCTTGAGATATGTAGGAGCTTTTATCCTTTGTATTGGGTCAAAATGAGCTAGTTATGGCTCATGATGAGGTTCTCATCAGTGCCTCAGCGGGATTAGCCTGAAATCTCGGAGGAATGCTCGGTGCTTGCAGAATCTGATGAACCTACCCCTGAGAAGGTCATACCTGTGGTTGACGACCACGGGGTACGAAATTTCGCAGGTTGGGAACAGGTTGGGCTGGAAGAGTGCTCTGAGAACGAGTCGCCATGCATATTTGACTGATCTCAGCATTCTGCTGCGCCAATTGGTGCTGAAGAGAAGTCATGTTCTCTTCATGGTGCTTCGACATTTACGTCATCATTCGCATCAATTTATCAAGAGGACTTGATGCGTGTTCTATTTGCGGTATGCAAGGACCTGAAGGCGGATTCGCCACAGGATTAGATTGGGCCCTTTGGATGATGGGTGCGGACGGTCGCATTGGCCCACCCGCAGGGTTTTAGTGCTGTGGGTTATTGGACCATGCGAAGTTCGGATGATTTTGCCACCCTGGGTTATAAGTGGCAGAGAACGGGTTGTTCCCCAAAGCGCAAGCGTCTTCTAAGCAGAAGACTAGTCTGCATGTAAACATGCATCCGAGCACATGGAGGCCTGGTCCTCTGTGTCAAAATACTGTCTTGCAAAAGCCAGATCCACATGACTTACTGAATCGCTTGGCGAGACACTCGATAAGGAAGATCTCACGGGGTTCTTGGGGATAAGCCTGATGTTGGAAGGACTGGGATTGTGACGAAGTGGTGAGGTGGGGGTGTTTTCCATAGAACGAGCGAGATTGGCTAGAAGCTCGTCCAGCTTCTTGTGCACGACGGAGACTTCATCCAATTTTTGTGCGATAAAGCTAAGATCAGTGGATGAATGGGAGGGTCCCATGTCAACTTCATGAACATTACAGGGTAGGCTGGTACGACTAAAGGCGACAATGGAGGCATCGTTCATTGAGTTTTCGCTCATGTTTTCAAATAATTCGAATGCTCCATTCTCATCTTTATTCATGAAATTCCCTCCGCAGGAAGCATCTGCAATCTACTTCAAAGTCTCATTTATCCCATAATAGAAAATCTGGGCTATATACCACTTAGGCAAACCATGGTGCGGACACTTCCGGAGGAGGTCATTATACCTCTCCCAAGCCTCATGAAATTGTTCACCGTTTTGTTGCGTAAAGGAAGTTATAGCACGGTGAAGTGCATTGGTTCGCCCAATTGGGAAGAATTTCTTGAGAAATGTTGTTCGCATCTATTCCCAAGAATGGATGGTTCTCCCAAGGGTGCGTAACCATTGCGACGCTTTATCCCGCAACGAAAACGGGAACATTTTCATGAGGACAATTAATAACCCGATATTTCTTGGTTTAACTGTTTCAGCCAATCGGGTTAGGTCTTCCAAATGGAGAAAAGGATCTTCACTTGCAAGACCATGGAAGTGAAAGTTAATTTGGCCAATTATATTGGGTTTCAGTTCAAAATTGTCCCCACCCATGGGGACCCGAATTTGGCCTATGGTCTCTGTAGCAGCGGGATTTTGATAAGAGCTAAGAGACCTAGGCTCCTCCCATTCAGGACGGTTCTGCATTTCCTCCAAGGTTCCCCTAATGGCTTCAATCTGTTCATTATACATTTCCATTTGGGCTTGGAGACGGGTTATGGGGTCCATGGCTCCACCACTTGGTGGGATTTGAGGGTGGTTTCCTCCCTCCGGATTTAGGGGTGGGCGTGCAGCCATGTTTGTGGAGGAGGAGGACAATTCGGCTTCTTTCCTAAAATTATCAGACAATTCAAACAATTCAGGATTTTGTGACCTCCTCCCAAACATGCACTACCGCAGGAAGAATTGGGGAAATAAGAAGGGAAAAGGGGATGAGAGAAATGATGCTGCAAAGGTACACTTGATGACAAATCAAGGCAATGAAAGTCCTAACCTCTACAGTGTGCCCTTAGACCTAAATATCTAAGTTACCTACTATCACAACCTACGAAATCAAATGCGAGCACCGCGGAACCACCGGGCCAGATTGAAAGGCCGTTTGCCCCAGTCTTAGACACCCGATAGCATGTGGGAACCCGCACCAACACGTAGGTGCTACACGTAGGTAGTTAGACCTCCAATCCTTAATAAGGGTCAAGTTGCTACCAGTTTTAATTAGAGGCTTAGGATCAAGTACTTTCAAGAATGTGAAGGGCATTGTATACGGGCAATGCCCAAGTGCGTTGATTTTAGAAAGTGTGTAAACCAAGCATGCAACGGGGAAATCTCCCCAAATTGAAGTTTTAGATGGTGAATGGTTTTTAGAATTTTAGCCTTAAGTAATATGGAGTTTAAGGTTTCGCTGAGTTACCAATTCAACCAATCTCCGAGTTTTTAAGAAAATGCAAGTTCTTCTATGCCCAACAAACCCTTCTTCAATGTGAGTTGGTTAATGCATGCTAAAAATGCAATGGGCTTCCCTAGGTGGAAATTTCTATGTGTGGATGCACGAGTCACTTTTAGATTAGTGTGAAAGGGAGCCAAAGCACTTCAATTCAAGTGCTCCCAATCACCAAAATGATGTTCCACACACAAGACTCAACCACAAGATAATGTAAAGAGAATATCAAAATGTTGGGGTTGAAGTATTCAGGATCAAATCTAAGGCACATGAAAGGTCGTGGTGGGGTTGGAATCAACTCAATTCCAAGTCTCCCACCAAAAATGTGATCCTGAATTGCAGATAAATGAGGCAAGGAGGGATGGCAATCAATCTATTTAATCTTGCCGCAAAGAATACTTCACATGACGAAAGATTCAAGAATCAAGATTCTTGGATCTTCGCCATCTAAGTTTGGCGGGAAATCCCGGGGCGGTGGGAGTGATGGAAAACAATCAAGCAAGTGATTTTTAATCCACTTGCCCCAAGAAATCCCAAGAAGTGTTTTTAGGTTTTTTTTTCTTTTTTCTTTTTTTAGGTGACAAGTTAACCTAAGTTGCTAAGAGAGAGACCTACCTTTTCAGCAACGTGGGCGAACCTCCAGTGCAGCACCGACGACTTCACGCTCCCGTTCCCACCTTGGATCTGCCCACGTCTTAGACTTCCTCTGCTTGCCTCCTCCTTGCAACTGGTTCACTTACACACTAGCAAACAAAAACACCCGTGAAGAGAAGGGTGTCAGAAGAGAAAATCAAAGGAATGGAGTAGAAACTTACCTCAATGCGTACCTCCCCGACAACGGCACCAGAAAAATGTGTGTCAGGACTCAAATAGGTTGTGTTAATATGATGAAATTATCATTGAAGTGGGTATAGTGGTTAACCTAAATCGAGCCTAACCAACTTTTACAAAATTTTGAACCTGGCCTACTTAATTTTATCTTGGTCACTTTTAGGCCCAGGGTCGATCTCAAGGAGGCGGGGATTAAAGGTGAAGAAGTTTCTACGCCTTTCCTACAACGAATCTCTTCCATGCATTTATTATGTTTTTGATTTTTTTCTATTTAAGATTTTTTGCCGATAATTTTGTCCTTGAGGTACACCCTCAAAATCAGGTCCTTGGCTTCGAGCCAAATTGTTCTTGGCTTTAAGCCAAATTAGGGTTCCAAAAACTGGTCTTGCTATTTGCAGGACCGAGTATCTGCAAGACAAGGATTATCTTTTCTCTTTTACTCTTTTTTTTATCTTTTTAGTAGCAGGAAACACAAGAGAAATAGAAACTAGATAGGTTGCTTGTAAAGAAATAAATATAGTCTATATATATATATAGATATATAGATATTATATATAGGGGTGGGGGTGGAGGTGGAAATGGTGTGTAGCACAGTATCGAGTTGGTCCACGTCTAGAAAGACGCAACCAACAAGATGAAATGCCGCGTAGAGTGTAGGATGGATGTGTGGGACTGTGTGCGGAGGCGCTTTCTTTACGCAGGTATCGGGGAATATCAGCAACTGGTGCAGATATTCCCGCAATATAACGCGTGGTGGAGTGACTAGTGTGTATGGATACAGGTAGGTGATATGAATGTAAATATATATATATATATGTATATATATTTATATGTGTATATATATAGATAGGTTTGTAACTATATAGGTGTATATGTAGTTATGTATATATATATAGATATGTAAATATATATATATAGATATATATATATTTATAACTAGATATATATATGTATATATATTTAACTATATAGATATAGATATATATATATAGTAATATATGTATGTAGATATATATATGTATATATGTATATAGATATATTTGTATAAGTATATATATATATTATATTTATATTTATATATAGTAATATATGTATGTGTATATGTATATATATATATATGTATTTATATCTATAGATATATATGTATATATGTATAAATATATATATATAAATATGTATATGTATGTATATATAGTTATATATAGTTGTATAGGTATTAATATGTATGTATATATATATATGTATGTATGTATAGGTGTGTACAAGTCTATGTGTGTGTACGAGTGTGGAGTGTATATGAGTGAGGGAGTCGCTGGCTAAAGGAAGAGGGCGCGCGAGTTAAGTCGTCCGGAGGCTGCGTCCGTCGTCTGATGGCCAAGGCACAATTGCGAGCGCAAGCACGTGTGATGTTGTCGCGCACAGGAGAGTGCGGGAGCGTGAGGGAGAGCATAACGTAGCGCACTGCATAGCGGAAGTGGGTGCAGACGGGTGGGGGCGCGAGCGGACGCGGGCGCAAGCGCGCACAACTAGCTGGAGGCGGTAGCGGTGAGAAGAGAGAGCACGCGATGACCGGATAAGTGAGAAACTCTCCAGTCACCGCACTGTAGCTACAGTGTAGCGCTGAGAGGCGTGAACAGTAGCTACAGTGCTGCGCAAAATGGACAATCGGTTGCGGCTGGTTCTTCCTACGCAGGTGCGCTAGAAGGCGCCTACGCGCGCGGAAAGGGCTTGCAGACATTGCAGCCGTGCGCATGGTGGCCGCTGCTGCTGCTGCTGAGCTTCAGACCTTGGCACATTGACAATGGTGGCAAAGGTGTTGAGCGATGAAAACAGGGAGTGAAACCACCACACCCACCTGCTCTTGGATGAGCTGGGTGGTGGTGGAACTCACAGTGGTGGTCTTCAGTGGAAGAGCTACTGCGTATGGAAGGGAGAGGGGAGGAAGATGGCCTCGAGGAAGGTGTCTGCGGGTGTGTTTTCCAGGCTCACCTTCGCAAGGGAGAGGGCACGGCTTTTTAAATAAGGAGAAGCCTGCCACAACCATGCTCTAGCAGAAAAAGTTTCGCCATGCTGCAGGCAAAGGAATGGCGTGAAGATGTGCATGCCCATGCCCTGAGCCACGCGAGAAAGAAAATTTCAAAGTAAATAAAGAAATGAAGAAGGTGAAATTGCGAGGTAGCACTTGAAGAAGATGTTAATTACATGGCCAATTATTTGCATTATCCTCCCCTCAAATAAATGCATGCAAGTGTCAATTTTACAAATGCAACTATAGCTACCTAATATGCAAAGGCAGTGCTAGGAAATAACACAAGATGGCATATTTATTGGTGTATTTTTTCTGTGCAATCACCCCTTCTAACTTTATTGTCTTCTTTGCATTTGGGTCCCTACCGCCATGGCAGGTGTGAACCCAAAGGTGCCGAGCTTCAATCAGGGATACCTCCTTGATTTCTTGATCAATCCCTTCCACAATTGAAAGGGAATATCTTGAGGTCATCCCTAAATAATTAAACCTAAACCTGAACTCCAAATCTTCTCGTAGAGCTCAAGTGAAATCCTTGAAAGCAAGAATTCCTACTCCCTGATTTTTGAGCTTTCAAGCTTGGTTTCCAAGCTTGGAAGCTCGTCCAATGGCCTATATAAGACCCTCATCACCTGCCTTACCTCCTTAGTGAGTTTTTGAGTCACAATTCCTCTCCTTTCCCTACCTCCAACTCACTCCAACTCATCTCTGGTGGCCTACCTCCGGCCTCTTCACCGGCCAACACATACAATAGGTGGTTGGATCCGACTTCCCTCTTCATTCCGCACCTCACCATAACTACGAGGCGCTTCCTAACCCCTTCGTCATCGCCGTCTCTATCACCGGAGCCTTCACCTTCTCCGACACCGGCCATACTACAACCGACGCCAATTCCATCCTCCTTCATTCGATAGTTAGCCCCCTTGACTCATCATCATCTGCTCATCATCATCACACCTGCAGACTTCCCTTCGACCACCATAGCGCCAGCTTCGACTCCATCTTCCACCTTACCAACATACCTCCGACAAGCTTTTGCACCCACTCTACTCCACCAATCTACTCGCTATCGACCTCCACACCATCGCTGTGTCCACACGAGCAAAACCCCTCAAGAAATTGAGGGGATTGCTGTGCCGATTGCTCCATCGAACACCACCCCCTTCGCCTTCATATTTCACCTTCGCCAGCCACTTACAATGACCTTCACGACACGCCACCGCCCTTTCCACACTCACGTGAAGCTTCTAAGCTTCTTTGACGTGGCCGCAAGGCTCTGTTTCGTGTTTCAAGTCATCATTCTCGGCCGCCATTAACAGAACCCCTTCAAGCAACCTTAGAGCTATGTTCATGCTAAAGCAGCTCCAGATCTCACCTCCAAGTGGTGTGGATTCCCTCCAGGCATCCTTCCAGGCTCACAATTGGCAGAGAACGAGCCCCCTTTGACCACAATTGGAAGCCTCGCCAGCTGCTGCTACGCTACGTCAGAAGAGGGACTAGATAGTCCCACATCATAGGATTAGAAGCTCGCAATGCCGCATATATTGATTTTCTACATACGACCCCTCTCCCAGTACGCAAGGGGTTGGTCCCTCAACTCACGCATTCAATCCTCAGCTACCACCACAACTGGTAGCCTTGGTCAATCGGATCCCCAAATACCCGGATAGTGACCTGTTTAGGTGGGTTAAAGAGTAAGAGAAGAGGAGGGAGGGGGGTTTTTCTCTCTGTGAGAAGGCCACAACACTTAGTCGCTGAAGAGGTTGAGGGACCCTTGTGAGTGAAAGAAGAAGAAGAGAGAGAAGAACTGAAGGAGAAAAGAGGAAAGGCAATGTAGCAAAGCCTTTGTTAATGCATCTGAGTGTTGTTTTAGCGAGGCGAGATCAATGTTAAAATCAATGCATCGTAGTATAGTTGAAATCGCTCGAAAACAAATGAATTTTATTACTCAAAATTTTAAATCCGAGGTCGAACACAGGGAGCAAATTGGGGTCTAAAAATCAAGAGCACAACTTTCAAATTGAATTTAATATGCAATGAAAATAAGAGTATAGTGCTAAAACACAATGTCAATGTATATAGGAGAAGCACAAAAAATATGGACGTCTGATTTTGGAAATCAGAAGTCTTAAATATAAGGTTGCTACAGTGCTTCAATTGCTCTTCTTTGTCTTCTATCTGTCTCTAATCTCCTTCTTCTTTCTTTTCTTTCTGCTGTTCTCTATCTCTGATGGCTTTCTTCCTTCTTCTTCTTTCTTCTCTAATTTCTTCTTGCCATCAGCTTCTTTCTTTCTTTAGCTACTCTGGTTCTTGTCTTCTTCTTCTTCTGCCTGCCAGAGCAAAACCTACCCCTACCCTCCCCCACGATCTCTCTTCCTCTTTCTCTCTTAGGCTCGCTCTCCCAGAGCCTTCTTGGGTTATTAGGTCGGGTATGCACACCCGGGACCAGGCCCACCAGCGTGCGTGGTGGGCGAGGAGTGAAGGCTAGTCGGGTATACGAGTCAGGGCCAGGTCCACGGGCAGTGGTCACGAACGAGGCAGTGAGGACGAGTGGGACCTCACCTCGTAGTCAAGAGGCGATAAGCCTATGTGACTTTTACAATTTATTTGGCTGCTTCTGCTCCTCTACTTCCAAGGTGGGACTATGCTATCCCACCTTCTTCGCGAGCGCCTGCAGCAAACATTCTTCTCTAATTACAGCAGCTACATGGACGTCAATGCCAATTGCTGGGCTGAGGATGTGTGCAAAAGAAATCTACGTGACTTGGGACTTACTGCCTGGAGCGGGGAGACTTGGGTGAAGCTCCCAAGCAAGCTCCTTGCTTCGTCAATGGCGGCGAAGACCTCTAACCCTGTCAACAAGAAAACGGCCTCGCGACCTCCGTCAGAAAATGCAGGGAGCTTCGCCTGAACAAAGTGTAGTGCGGTGGTCGGCATGGCGTGGGGTGGCCAAAGCATGCGTGCCTAGGTCACCCTGTGAGCGCAAAAGTGGGTGTGTTCAAGGGGAGTTCTGGGGGCTTGGCGCGGTGGATGGAGGGAGGGTTTAGGGTCAGTGAGGTGTGGCGGTGCTTGTGAGGTAGTTGGCAAGGCGGATGGAGGCATGGAGCGGCAGGAACACCTCGCCGGAGGTCTGGCCGGAGGTGGAGAAGGTGGTGGTGGTTGCAAGCGTCGATGCATGTTTGCAGGAATAAATTGTAGAAAAATGATGAGAAGAGAGAGAGGACTTAACTAAGTGTAGATGGACGAAGGGGGATGCAGAGGAGGCGGCCGGCTCGTATTGCCGTCGCCGGAGATGAAGTACCTAGTGGGAGGAGTACAACGATGATGAGGGGGTTACAGGGACGTTGGTTGGTGCGACGCGACGAAGACGAAGAGGATAAAGAGAACCCTGCCACTGGCATTGTGGCAGAGCGATGAGAGAGAGAGAGGGGTCACCGGAGCTTGCTGGGTTGTTGACTGGAGGGGAAGAGAAGAATTAGGGGGTATCTTAGGCCAATTTCAAGCTTATAGGCTGCAGGTTGATCTAGGCAGGCTTTTATAGGCTCTGGTTGAAGGTCTTGTGCTTGGAAGCCAAGCTTCCAAGCATGGCAACCTCGCCAGAGTTGGAAGGTCGAAGGTGACCCAAATCTCTCATGCATTCGCATGAGAGATTGGGTGCCAAATCAAGCCTCTGACTATGTTCAAACTGGAGGAGATTTCTTAGAGAATCTCCCTTTCAAATTTGAAGGGGATTCTCTGAGGAATCAGGGAGTTCTTTCCCTCGATACCTCGCCGGAGTAGGATTCCCTCCACTGTAATGGTGGAGGGACCTAATTGCAAATAATGATGAGGAAGTTAGGGGGGTTTATGCATAAGTTTTCAAAAGTTAGGGGTAGAAATGTAATTGGGTTGGACTGTTTGCAAAGTAGGTCAAGGTGAATTCCCCTTAGGTCCAAATTTTGTTACAAATCTAATTTGGACCTAAGAAATCCAATGGTGAAGTTGGATTTTAGGTTTGACCACGTTTGACTGGGTAATTTACACAAAAATCTAATTTAGGGCAAACATTTGACTAAGACCCCAATTTAGGTCAAAATAGATTCTAAGGGCCAAATTGAAGGTTTAAAATCCTAGAGGATATTTTTTCATGAATTTTAGAGGGTTTAGGTAATTTTATCCTAACCAGAACCTTGTTAAATTAACTGTGTTTATTTTAGGGTTACAAGAAGTCATTTAATTCCCAGAATTCACATGAACCCTTTTCTGTTTGAACCAACCCACTTTTTATCTTGTTAAGACCATTTGACCTGTGTTTAGCCCATGAAAAATCCCGTTGTTGCAATGCAATGGTTTGTAATTTAACCCCTTGTTTCTTGCTTTTCTTTCAGAAGGGTTATTCCTTGAGTTAAGACCTCTAGTTGGTTATGTAGGAGCTTTTGTTCTCTTTTCTGGGTCAAAATGAGCTAGTTAGGGCTCATGATGGTGTTCCCATCAAGCGCCTTGCCTGACGTCTGATCTTGCTGATTTGTGTTCCTGTGGCTCTTTGGTTACTTATCTACATGGATTATTTGATTGAGCCTTACTATTTACATATTTAGGATTATTGTGAGGGGTAATTGGTGATTTAAATTACCATTTTACCCCATTATTTTTGTATTTTGATACTGATTCTCATATGTACATTATTCTTGAATGGAATTATTATTCAAATATGTGGTAGAATTGTGATCTTTGAGATTAAATTGCAATACTTGCTCCCTGTGTTCGACCTTGGATTTTCTGATGATTCTTCAAGATATAAATTGTGCTTATTTTTGAGCTATTTCAGCTATATTAGAATGAAGTGATTTTAAAACCCCGTTTTAGCTCGTTAGCACTAGGTTTCAATCAAACCCTAAGCAATCACACCTAAATGCAATTAAAATAATATTTAGATAGTTAGTCGACACATCTAATTATGGCCTATTCTACCCTAGGAGTAGCAACCTTAGCTTAGTCACATATAGCGATGTGGAGTACGTAGGTAGCTGCATCTATAGAAAGAGTACTAGTGGGACGTGTCAATTTTTGGGCAAATCACTAGTCTCTTGGTTTTCAAAGAAACAATCTAGCATAGCCATATCAACCATAGAGGCTGAGCATATAGCTGCCGCCTTAGCATGTTCCCAAGCCTTATGGATGAAAAATACTTTAAAGGATTTCAATTTGAGATTTAGTAAAATAAAAATATTATGTGATAATACTAGTGTTATCAACCTCTTGAAGAATCCTATTCACCACTCACTTACGAAACATATTGATGTTTGACATCATTTTTTAGGGATAATGTACTTAAGAGAGAAATTGAGGTTGAATTTATTTGTACTAAATTGCAGTTGGCTAATATTTTTACTAAACCCCTAACTTATGATCGATTTAACCTTATACGTCGAAAGTTAGCATATGTAACATAACTAATATTTGAAGAATTTAGTGATTTAGTTGAATTTTGTTTGTAATGAACATTGAGGGAAACTTGATTTTATCAAGTCAGAGATCCTTTAAAACTTATTCAAACATCAAAATGAACAATTTGTCAATATCAAACGTCTGACAGTTCATCCAGACACCTTATGTTTGAATATTGGACATCTGGTATCTGTACAGACGTCGAATTTATTAAATGAGTTAGAAATCAAATATCATTGAAAATTTATTTTTCAAGCGTTCGGTACTATGGCCAGATGTCGGCACTTGCCATCTGATGCCATTATGCAGATGACCAATTTGTATCAGGGTCTAAACTCAATATTACCTAGATTCAAAAATTGGACATATGATTCTTGACTCAGATGTTTGATCTGTCATCTAACTCCAAAATCAAATGACAACCTAGAGATTTGGCTCAATTCTAGGAGTCCCTGGTTTCAGAGATTAGACATCTCAATTTTGACTCAAACGTCTGCTCAGTTATCTGATCAACAAATAGACAACAACTTGGAGATTGGGGGCAATTCCAGGAAGGTCTAATTTCACAGATCAAATGTCTAAAAGTTGAATTAGACATCTGACCAGTTGTCTAATTGAAAAATCAAATGACAACCTAGAAAGGTCAAAATCCCTAACTATTGATCCCAGACATCTAAGACCAACGCCAAATGTCTGATACTGTCATAAATAGTAACTACGACTCTGATTTGGTGCTAGTTTTCAAATGTTATTTTACCCAACTTCAGGGGGAGTCTCGCCGAACCTCTTGGGGTATATTAACCCCTCTCTTCTTGATAAGCGAAAAATTATTGCGAAAATCTGCTACCAAATGAAATTTATAACCAAAGATCAAGGTGAGCCCTTGGTCGAACACAGGGAGGCTACGTTTGATTTTGCAAGAAAGATCTTCCTTTGATTTATTTCATTTTGTTATTTTGATATTAACTATTCTTTTGGTATTTTATGATAGCGAGCAAATAGGAAGAAATATTATCCAAACTAAACTATTCTACTTGCAAATAATAAAGAGAGAGATAGAAAACTACTTCTAGATATATGCTTGAAAAGTGTTTATTACAAAAGATTCTACACTATGAAAGCAATAAAGGAAAAGGGGATGAGAGGAATCCTCTTTGTCGACTACTTGGAGGACGAAGCTGCGTTGACAAGGCCCAAATCAAGATGTTAAGGAGTTGGAGGAAGGAGAACTAAATCGGAAGATGATGAGGTGAGGAAGGGCAGTGTCATGGCGTGATCCACTTCCTAGAATGGGGTTGAGGAGACAGCCAATGGGAGCACCACGAATGGTAGTGAGATGGTGGAAAAATATTTTTACTTTTCTCTAGTGGAGCATCCTAAAGGCTTGGGACACAAGCTCAAGAAAATTTTGAGTTCTAGAGAAGGTGAGGAGAGCATAAGAAGGGATGAAGAAGAATGGGAGGGGTGGTGGTCCTTTTATAATGGAGATATGAAAGCATAAAATGGGCATGGGTCAACAGCGACCTTTAAAATGTCTCTGAAGACCCACCTTTGTCATTGCTAAAGGCTATCTACACGCGTCCGTTGGTGCCCGCGCGTGCAAGGCTGGATCAGGCATCAAGGATTTGTGGTCGTAGGATCACTGATGGAGGCTCCTGATCTTGCGTGCATTGCTTGTTTGAGGTCGCATGTGAAGCACCTCGCTGCAAATTGTGCTTCGCGCACGATTGAGGAATGTGATGGCTGTTCAATTCATGATGAGGGGCTAAGGATGCACGAGGATCAACGCTTCGAATCGTGCCGCGGTCCCGCTACAATCACGCTTGTGATCGCATGTGTTTGCACATTACGCTCATCCGGTGCATGAGATCACGCCGCATGTTGAAGTCACAGCCGCTCGATGCTGATCCAATGGTTGAATTTTGATTCTTGCGGAGAGGATGCCTCAACAGGGCTCAAACCTGCACCATCGGTGTGAGAGTTGCGGTCTTCACCAATGAGTTGTGGTCGCAGATGGTCACGCGGACGATCTCGTGCACAAATGCTCAGCCATTGGATCTTCATCCAACAGCCATGAGCTTCATGAGGCATAGCACTTTATCAACTATGAGATCCTCATCCGATGATGGAGAAGTGGTGATGAAAGTCCTTCAGCGGGAGAGGGGGCGACTTCAGTTGGCTTTGAGCGACCTAGATGATGCCACGTGGCATCATCTGAGCCGCTAATGGAAACACCATCATGAGCCATAACTATCACATTTTGATCTAATTAAGTCAATAAATGCTCCTACATAACTGCCAGAGAGCCATATTTCATTGCAAAGTCATTCTGAGAGAAAGACAAGAACATAGGGTTAAAACTATAGTTTTACCATTATATCATGAATGCAGTACAATCATGGGTTTTCCCATAGGGTAATCAAGGGTCAAATGGTCCTAAAAGGCTAACAAGTGGGTTAGAACAAACAGAAAAGGGTTTACACGTGTTTTGAGAATTAAATGACTTTTAAAACCTTAAAAATAGACCTGCTTATTTAACTAAGGTTCTGGTTAGGATAAAATTCACCTAAACCCTCTAAAATTCATATAAAAACATCCTCTAGGGTTTGGAACCTTCAATTTGACCACCGGAACCTTTCTTGACCCAAAACAAAGTCTCAGACAGACATTTGCCCTAATTTGGGATTTTGCATAAATTATCCAGTCAAACTTGGTCAAAACCTAAATCTAACTTCACCATTGGATTTCTTGGGTCAAAATTATGTTTGAACCAAAATTTGGGCCCAATCTGAGATCATCTTGACCAAGTTTGCATTTTGGTCCAGTCAAACTCTTTCTATCTCATTCGAACCCTTAACTTTTGAATTCTCTTATAAATAGCCCCCCAACTTCTTTGTATTCTTCACAAGCAGGTCCCTGTGCCATTTTTAGAAGGTTAAACCTTCACCATTGAGTTTCGAGCGAGAATTTCTCGCTCGATTCTCAATCAATCAATCCCAGATTTGAAACACAAATTCCTTAGGAAATTTCCTTCCAAATGAGCCCATTCAAGGATCCCAAGTCCTTCCCAACAGCTCATGCGAACCTTTAGAAGGAATGGGCATCATTCATTTATGTAAGCTTCAAGGTTTCCAAGCTTGGAACCTCCTCTTAAGCCCTATAAAAGCACCTCCACAGCCTTTCGTAATTTTTCAGCAAGTCTTGGCGCGTCTAACGGCCTAAAAACCCATCTCCGACCACCGAAGACCCCTGCTCTGGCGACCCCCTAGATCTCACTCCTCCAGCCGTCCGACCATCAAATTGGACAGCCTAAACTCCTCCGCTCTTCATCGCGACCCTCCCCAGCCAAAGGGAGGGCGTTCCTCCATCTACATCGCCATCGTTGTTTCACCGCATCTTCCTCCTTCTCCGGCTCCGATCAACCAACACCGAAGCCCTCTGCCTCTCAACCACCTCACTAAGTCCCACTCTTCCTCTCTCACTCTTTCTATTTCATTTTTTTCACCCTCGCAAACACACACAACCTCCAACTGCTGTCTCCCTCACTTCATGTTCTCAGCCTCCAGCGAAGCTCCGACGATGCCTACACACCGCCACACTGCTCGAAACTTGCCGTTGTCACCTCCATCAACTCCGCCGTGCTCCACAGACCAAAACCCCTCAAGAAATTGAGGGATTTGGTCCCTCACTCACTCCACCAAACACCGTACCTACGCACTTCATTTTTCGACATCAACAGGCCACCTCACACACGTTCACCCCTCACTGGTGCCGCCATTGCATTCGCCTCATCAAGGCGAAACTCCTTAGTGTACTGACTGGGGCGTTTAGCCTGTATTCATCTCTTTCAAGTCTCGAGCCACAGCGCCATTAGAGGAGCTTCTTCGAAGACCTCCAGGTGTTGTTCTTGTGCCTTCAGCTCCAGGCGCTGCACCCAAGTCGATCAAAACACTTCCAGGAGCGTTCTTAGGGCGACAATTGAAGTCGCCGGCACTTGCCACGACCTCAATTCGAGCCTTCAACCCTGCTGCTGCGATGAGCAAAAGAAAGGTGGGACTTTAGTCCCACCTTGGAAGTTGAAGGGCACTTGCAGCCGCATAAGAGGAAAAAGTGTCTGGGGCTTATCACCTCAGACACTTAGGGGGTGAGGTACCCCACTCAAACATCACCAGCGCCTCGCTCCTGACCCATCCCCCGTGGGCTTGGCATTGACCCGACCCGCCTAACCCGACTTCACTCCCCAGCTGTGACCACGCCCGCAACCCTGGACCCAGGTGCGCTCTAGGTCTGAAACCTGACAACCCTGTACTGTTGGAGGCTCTAGGAGAGCGTGACCTAAGGAGAGAAAGAGAGGATTGTGCACAGGGGCAGGGGGTTTTGCTCTGAGAGGATTTGGCTGACACTTAGCCAAAATTGAGGAACCTTCCCCCTCTGCGTAAAGAAAAAGAGTAGCAGAACAAGAGAAGCAAAGAAGAAAGAAGAGAGAAGAAGAAAGAAGGAAGAAGGAAAGCAAGAAGCAAAAGATATTCAGACAGTTGAGATCATTTCATATATATATATCTATTGAGTTCTATTTGCCATTATTGTAGGGAGTAATTGGTGATTCAAATCACCATTTTAATCCATTCTTTTTGCAGTCTAATATTTGATCTTTTTGCTACATTACTCTGAATCAATTTCTGATTACAATTTTGTATCTCTATTGTTTTTAAATTGCAATTTTGAGAATTGAATTCCTATTTGCTCCCAGCGAACGACCTCAAACTTTTTCGAGTATAAATTTTATTTGTTTGAGTGCTATTTTGGCTATATTACAGCGAGGCAATTCTAAAACACTGATTTATCACTCGAACATTTTGGCGTTGTTACTGGGGAGCAACGTGCAATTCAGATCTCTTGATTGCAATAATCAGATTGGATTCTAACTTGCTACATCTCTTTTGATTGTGATCTGTTTCAGGGACTCATTAAAAGAAGATCAGCCGCACATCAACCACTCCAGGGGCAGGTAAACTCCATCTGCCTTCTTCTAAGCCCCTGAAGATGAGTGTAAGCCCTCATTTGAGTGTAAGCCACCAACCGCACCAGATGAGTGTAAGCCACCAAAATTAATCCATTCAACTCAGTTTCTCCTACCTAAGCCAAAAAGCCAGGGTCAAACTACAAATTATTTTCTGCTTTATCCCTGAGAGAAGAAGTTGCCTATCCTAATAGAAGTTTTACCAAAGGTAAGTATGAACTGAAAATATAAGTCGGTTATTTTCACTTGGATCCATTACCTAAGCTACTATCACTTCACATTTGTCTAGATTTCTAAATTTTTGAAATAAGAAAGGAAGAAACCTTTTGGTTACTTCCATTGTTTTTCACTTTTTGCTAGGGACTAGCAAAACTTAGGCATGGGGGCATTTGATAAGTCCAATTTATTGGACATTTATTTGGCTTAAGTACATATGAAATACATTTCCTTATAGTTTAATGACCTAAGCTAAGAAGTAATTAATCTTAGCTTATGAATATTTTTGTATCTGCTTTGCATTCTAATACATACATTTATACTTCTTATTTGATATGTGCATGCAGAAAATAAAAGTATAATAGGTGGCTGGACATAATTAGTATTTGAAGAAGGATATGCCAATAATTGTCCACCTCCCACCGCCGCTCCCTCCACCGGCATTCAAATCCAGCAGTTGCGCATGCGAAGGGCGAGGTGAAGGTTGTGGATCTGGAGAGGGATAAGAGCTACGGGACTTCCTTGGACGAGGATCACCTCCAACCGCACCACCGTGGACCCTGCGAGCTCCGTGAAGCAGAGCAGGCCCTCTCACCGCAGCCAACCATAGAACGCAACACCAACCCCTCCCGCGCGCAGCCCCTCATGCGCCCGCAACAGTAGCCGACCCCCCTGCACAGCCCCTCACACGCCCGCAGCAGCATCTGACCGCCACGTGCAGCCCCTCATGTGCCCGCAGCAGCAGCCGACCGTGTGAAGAAAACGGCCACACGACCTCCCTACGGCTTTCCTCCGTCTCCAGCAAGCGGCCGGTCACAACCTCTCCTCTCCCCCTTCCTCTTCAAGCTTCACCAATAGAGAAGAACCCATTGACCACCACGAACACCTCCACCCAGCCGTCACCACAGCCATCCGTTCGACGCGCCCTTGACTCCACTGCACTCACCTCGACTCCACGAGCGCCACCACATCATCAGAAACGCCGACGGCAGTCTATGCGCACGCGCGGAGAAACCCACAGTCGACGACCTCCATCTCTCCGTTCAGTGAACTCCAGCCACCACTCGACGTGGGACCACCACCATTGGAACGCCCTTCGCGTCTTCGACCTTCACCGAGCTTCGTATGCCCAGCTGTGCTTCCTCGTTGGTGCGGGCACAAGGGGAATCCATCCCCTGTTTCTCAACAGTAAATGCCCTATTTGTTTTTACCAAATACGCCATTGCTGTAAGAACTATTGAGATATTTGATGGATAAATTTAGTTGAGTGACTATTGCATGCTTACCCTCAAGTTTCAAAGTATTTCCCCCATGCATTCATATCCTTATATGCTGGCTTTGGTCTCTACATAAATACATGTAATGTTAACAAACTTAAAGGAGGAAGAACCATATCTTGGAATTTAATTACATTATATGCCATTGTGATTTATTTCAGGAAAGGAAAATTACGCATATAGCCTTGCATTCTGAAATTATTATGTGTCTTCTTCTTTTTGTCGCATTTCACATCGAATTTGAGCATGGATCTCGCACTCAATTAGATGCATACTAGGAAAAATAATCGTGGATTTATTGCATCTGTTCCTCCCTGTGGATACGACCTAACTCTTCGTGGTTAGTTTTATTGAAATATTTTTGTTCAAGATTTTCCACCACGATCTACACATTACAATGACATGTATTCTGATATAGTATTCTTGCAAGCAAAAACTCCCGACCAAATGGCGTTGTTGCCAGGAAGGCAACAGATGCAATAATTTCACCTAATTTTATTTCTAATTATTTCTCATTGCACAGTGATCTGACCAGTTGTTATCTTTTCTGTGCGAGGAATCTGTGGAGGTAACAAGCGCAGCTAAGAGACGACACCAACCTTGAGCAACGCCCACATGTAGGGAAGACGTAGGAGATCTGGATCCCGCTTTCACAAGGGATTCTCCTTCGTCACAAATTTTATTTCTGTCTTCTCGCCCTTGTAGTAATTGGGGCTGAATTTTTGGGGGTCTGTCCCCACATTTTTTAGCTACTAGGGTTTACATTCTTCTGTGTGCGTGATTCATTTTCTGCTTGCTTGCCTCTAAAAAGAAACACAATAAAATACCAAGCTACCAATTAGGAGTTGCATGACCCTAGGTGCGCGCATTTAGGAGTGATTGAGCAGCACATTAGATCTCATTTTTGTATTGCAAGCATAGTTGCACGAAGATTGCTGGAGGTAGGTACACCTTTCTAACTTTTTGCATCTAGCTCCTATTCATGCACTTGCATTAGGCTTAAAATTCAACACCACAAAGCTGAGTGAAATTACTTAATCCAGTGATCACCTAACTGCAATTGGGACTGATAATCAAATTTGACCTTAAAACCAAATCACACTTAATCTGATTCAAAGGGGCTTGTCTGCATTTTCAAAATAAAAATGATTTGCGGTGTGATGCACACGTCTGGCACTGAGCACGCACATTAGGCACCGCACTAAGTCTCGATCCCTTAAGGCTATAGGCATCGATCTCTTTATCAGTGTAGACCCTCCTATCATGCTTTGTGGTGGTGGTACTATATTTTGACCAAGTGTTTTGATACTTCACTGAGGGGGACACCCCTTAAAGGAACAAAAGGGTAGTTAAGAGGCACCGCATATGCATCGCCTCAAAGGGTTCTCCCCACTTGCATCCCTTTGTTCATCCTTGGAGTAACTTCTCACTTGATCACCTGGGAGTATCATCTAAGCAAAGTATAGGTCCTAGGGCACTCGAAGGTTGAATTAGGTCACATAATTGCAGTGAATAACTTGTTTGGCCATCTATATCAACCAATTCTACCTCTGCAACAAAGAAGGTTAAGATCTTAAGTCATCACCCCTCTTATACCACTTACGTGGGAATAGAGGGATAAGCCTTGACCTTTTGACCTATCTTTGGAGTGGAGGTTTCACTTACTCAATCAACAAGAACTTGAATTGTGATTGATATTGTATGCTTGGTAGATGCTCTCTTGAGGGTGATAAACGCCAGTTTATCATCATTCTTATGCATTAAAACAAACCTAGCTCTTAGGATTTTACTCCGCAAACGGGTTTTTGGGCTACATTTAGGCATAAATTAGGATAGGCATGCATTGCATTTTTTATTGTCGTTTTAATGAGTTTTTGTGAGTGTTAGGGATGTACAGATGCACAGATCCCTAAAACCCTAGCACTCAAGAAGGCAAATGGTGAAGGAGAAGCCCAGACTAGCTGAAACTCAGCCTAATCCAGCTCACCTCAGCTTGATCTAGCTCACCTCAGCTTGATCCAGCTCACCGCAGCTGGAACCTAGCTTACTTGAACTAGGGTTAGCTCATCCCAGCTCCATTCAGCTAATCTCAGCTGGATGGCAGCTCAAGAGAGTTCATCTTAGCTCACCCTAGCTCAAGTCAGCTCAGATCCAGCTCAACTTAGCTGAGTCTAGCTCATCTCAGCTCCCACTAGTTCACAGGGAGCTCTAGCTAGCTCAGCTGAGTTGACATGAGTTCACCCCAGCTCAGATCCAGCTACATTCAGCTCCACTCAACTCCAGCCAGCTGAAGAAGAATTCATCTCAGCTCAGGAAGCTCAAGTCAAGCTCCCGGGGACTCAGCTTAGCTCAACTCAGTTGAGCTAAGCTACCTTAGCTGCCTCAACCAGCTTGATTCTCCCCGGGAGCACCAGACCTAGCTCACCTCAGCTCATTTTGGTAGAAGCTAGCTCACTTTAGCTTGGCTTAGCAACTAGCAAAGAACTAGCAAGCTAAGCCAGCTAGAGTAGCCCCATGCCAGCCTCTTCAGCAGCAGCCAGCTCCAGCTCCAACTCCAGACTTCTTCTCCTCAGCTCCTTCCTCTAAACCCTAGCTCCATTACCTTCTCCTCTACTCCTCCATTAGCTAAGCTAGCTTAGCTTAGCTTAGCTATGCTCCAACTTCCTTGGCTTATACCACCCCAAAAACCCACCTACCAACTCCACCCAACTAGCTCCACCTAAGCTCCACATAAGCTAACCTACTTGGCACCAACCTAACCTACCCACCACCTCCAAAAGACACCTAAAAGTGGCACCAAAAACTACCCATAACCACCCCTTAATGGCGCCACTTTTCCCTCCAAAATCTCCCCTCATCTCCACCACACAATCTCCCTTGAACCCATCTCCACCATCCACCTAACCCCCCTTCTAGAAGACCCCGTGTTGGCGCCAACATGGTGGTGTCTCTCCACCACCAAAAGACACCAACACCACCATAACTACCCCCTTTAACACCTCTTGGGGAGGCGCCAACTCTCCTTAGCCATAGGATCACCAACCACCTCCATTCTTCCATCCTAGCCCTCCATTTCAAGGGGCACCTTAACCCCCCATCCTACCCTATAAAAAGACCATTACCCACCACCATTCAAGCCATCCTTGGCTAGCCATTTCATTCTCATATTCCACCAAGAATCCCACGTCCAAGAGAGAAGAAGAAGAAGAAGATTAAGGGGATATTCTGTCCCCTTGGTGCCTTCCCCTCTTCCCTTCTCTCTTGGGTCACGCCAGCCAAAGGAGAAGCCAAGCAAGGAAGATCTTGGAGGAGATCTTGAAGGTGGTCACACCACCTTGGAGGAGTTTTTGAGGGTGGTGCACGCCCACCCCTTGGAGAGAGCATTAAAGGTGGTAGCTTCCACCTTGGAGGAGCTCTCAAGGAAGGAGAAGGAGGCCCTCTTTTCAAGCCAAGGAGCAGCTAGGCTTGGAGCAAGACGACAACCTTCTTCACCATTGTTACAAGAGGATTTGTGTTTCTTTTCTTGCTTTTAGATTGTTTAATTCTAGTAGAAGCATTCCTCTACTTGTCCTTGAAAAGAACACTCATTCTACTCAATCAAAATTGCCTTCTTTTAGTTTTTTTTATTGCAGTTGTTTGTTTTGGTTCTAGCACTTGTTTCACCTCTTCTTCCTAATTACTCTAGGCCTCCACTTGCCTAGAGTGAGCTTAGGAAGAAGATATTTCTATCTTTTAGATTTTAGTTAATCAATTGTAGGTGTTAGTTCTCTTCGCTACAATCTGCAGTTTGCCCTCGTCTTTTCAAAATACAAAAAAAAAATTTACATATTGAAAAATATTAAAAAGAAAGTTGAGATTATATTCCAAGCAAGAGAATCATTATTGCAATTTTTGCCTCCTTGGACGACCCTAGATACTCCCCTATCTAGGATATAAATTTTAAAAGTGTAAGCGGATTCGCGTGTTACAACGACGTTAAAAACCCGCTTTTACAAATCACGCGCATTTCGCTATCAGAGGGCAGTCTAGTTTTTGATCCTGAGCCCGAGAGAATTCTTAGGAGAGCCCACCAAGGAGAGAAAAGAGAAGACATGGCTGATCAAGGAATAAATCAACAAAGGACCTTGAGGGACTATTTTATTCCAACCAACCAACCCGCTCAAGCACTGAGATGACCGGTAGGGAATAATCCATATGAGATCAAGAGCAGTACCATATCTTTATTGCCCTCCTTATATGGTACTACTAGGGAGGACCCCTACCGACATTTGGAGGAATTCACCGAGGTCTGTTCCATGGTGAAGCTCCAGGGCTTTACTGATGAAGCCCTAATGAGGACTCTATTTCCATTCTCCTTAAAGGATAAGGCCAAGCACTAGTATCATACCCTCTATGCAAGGGTAAATGATTGAGCGACCCTTAAGAGAGAATTCTTGAAAAAGTATTTTCCTATGAGTAAGACCAACCATTACAGAAGAGAGATTATGGGTTTTACTCAACAGGAAGGGGAGCAATTTCATGAGACTTGGGAGCGCTTTAATGACTTTCTTAGGTTATGCCCCCACCATCAGGTGCCAAGATGGCAGTTGGTCGAAAGGTTCTATAATGGATTATCTGAAAGGCATAGGCAAACAATCGATGCAGCCTATGCAGGAACCTTCATGACCAAAACTAAGGATAAAGCTTGGGCATTATTTGAAACATTAAGTGACAACTCCATACATATGTCCTCTGCCTATCAAGAAAGAAAACCATCAATCTTGTAGAGGAAGATAGAGGCCCATGAAGCTGAGGCTTCTCAGGATCTGGCTTATCAGATTCAATTATTGAATAAAAACTTTGATAGGCTTTTAGCAAACCTTGGCATGAACCCGCAAGCAGCCTCTATCTTTCAGGCTTCAAGTGAATGCTCCATTTGCCAAAGCACAACGCACCCCACTGCAGAGTGCCACCAGGCAAATCAATTCCCTGAGTTGATCCAGGCTAACTTGAAGGTGACCCAAGGTTTCCGCCCTCCTCCTCGCAATAACCCTTACTCCAATACCTATAATCTGGGGTGGTGGAACCATCCAAACTTCTCTTGGAAGCAAGGTGATGCTTCTAACTCAGGGAATACAAGACCCCTACCTCCCCAACCCATATACCAACCATCTTATGAAAACCCTCCTCAAAATAAGCCCTCTGAGATGGATGAACTTAAAGCCATGATGAAAGCAATGCAAGAGCATCATAATATGGTCATCCAATCTCAGAATAAGATGATTACTGATATGCAATCCCAAATTGGTCATCTTACTGAGGCAGTTAGGCAATGTGATCTGGGGAAGCTGCCTAGCTCTTCTGAGGAGAACCAAAAGGGCAAGGGGGTCGTATTCAAGGAGCGCACCCAAGCTGTGACCATGCTGAGGAGTGGAAAGAAAATTGACAAGCCTGATAACACTCCTACAGTTATGTCTCAAAATTCCCCTCCTACACCTGACTCGACTTCCATCTCCACCGAGGAAGAGCCACATTGCTCTCCCTCTCTTGAAATCACCCACAATGAGGATGTCGTCAATCCACCACCCCTCTCCTGCCATGATGACCCCTCTACCCAGAAGACAAGGGTGCCCTATCCAGAGCACCTATCTGCTCTTGGGGAATTTTCTATTGCCTCGCCTGGAGCTAAGGATAGGACGGAGGAGATTATGGACACTTTGAAGCAAGTCCAAATCAACTTGCCTCTGTTGGAAGCTATCAAACAGATCCCGTCCTATGCCAAGTTTCTCAAGGACCTGTGCACCCAGAAGCGTCGATCTAGGAGACAGGTCCAAGCCAAAATCATCCTGCTTGACCATGTTAGCTCAGTTCTTCAGCATGGAACACCCCCCAAAATGAAAGACCCAGGGGCCCCGTATATTTCAGTGGTTATAGGTAACCAACACATTGACGAGGCTCTGCTCTATCTGGGGGTAGGGGTGAACATTTTACCAAGCTCTGTCTATGACATTTTGAAAGGAGGTGAGTTAAAACCTAGTCCAGTCATCCTCCAGGTCATAGATAGATCACTTAAGACACCTCGAGGATTACTGGAAGATGTCCTGGTGAGAGTGAAGGACTTCTTCCCAATTGACTTTCTTATGCTAGATGCTGACCCTTCCAACAAGCCCACCAAGCCATCCATTATTTTGGGACACCCCTTCTTAGCCACAGCCAATGCCTCTATCAATTGTAGATCAGGGGCACTTAAAATGGGCTTTGGGAACAAGAAGATCCAGTTAGATGTTTTTGAAACATACAAGCAATCTGGATTTGAAGATTGTTCTCAGATTGAGGTTGTTGATGAAATAGTTGAGGAGACTACTCCAGCACTCTTATGTAGAGATCCCCTTCAAAAGGTCATATCTAAGGACCATCCTCCGACTATTAAAGAAACTAAAGGGGAAATACTCAAATTAGAAGAGTTGCTAGGGATACACGTGGAGTCTCTGTCCCCACCCTAGATCACGAACGTAGACCCGCTACCTGAGGCAGGGACGTATCAACTTAAACCCTCAATCCAAAAGGCTCCTAAGTTGGAGTTGAAACCCCTCCCGAGCACACTAAAATATGCTTTCCTTGGCCCTAATGACATGCTCCCCGTTATTATCTCATCTGCATTATCTGAATCATAGGAGGGAGCTCTGCTTGAGTGTTTACAAAGGCACAAGGAATCAATTGCCTAGTCAATTGCTGATATTAAGGGTGTTGATCCCTCCCTTTGCATGCATCATATATATACAGACGAGTCGGTGAAACCTTTCCAAGACATGCAGAGAAGGCTCAACCCCAATATGCGGGAGGTTGTTAAGAAGGAGATTCTGAAATGGCTGGATGCAGGGATTATTTATCCCATTTCAGATAGTAAATGGGTCAGTCCTATACATGTGGTGCCCAAGAAGGTAGGAATCACTATGGAAGAGAATGAACAAGAGAGTTGGTGACCACTAGACCCATTTCTGAAATGGCTAGAGTACCACGATCATTTGTTTTGATGATAACAAAACACGTGTTATTTAACATTTGCACTTGGAGTCTTAGATTTCAGGTCAATTGCAAATGTAGACGTGATTAAACGGAATTCGAGCTCGCATCCAAGACGGATTGGAGGAGCTTGATGGAGAACAAAGGAGATTCGCGAGGAGCAATAGATTGAAGATGGAAGGACAAGAAGAATAGGATAGAACTCTATTTATTCCTTTCATGTACTTTTGTCGTTATTTTCTTGCTCTTTATTTCCTTAGAACATTATATTAAAGAGCCTCAAAGTACCCTAACAGTAGTCCTAGGAACACCCACACAACCCTAGGATACTTAGGTTTTCTGTAAAGAACTTAGAAAACCAATATAGGGTTCAAATAGAATTTCCAGATGTCTAATTCCCAAATCAGACGTCTGATAATGTGTTTTAAGACGTCTGACTATTGATTCAGATGTCTGATAACATTTAGGCTGGACATAGTTAGTTTTGTCTGATGAAATCAGACGTCCAGACCTTAGACCAGACGTCTTAGGAGACGTCTGATGACTTTGCCAGACGTCCAATTAGTGGTCCGTTGGCTCTCTTAGCATACACTCAAGGATATGACCATTAGAGCCTTATCAGATGTCCTTAAGCCCTTACAAACGTCTGATAATTGATTGTTTTGCCTCGACTGACCTGAAAATCTCTTCTCAGAGATTTTCTAGACGTTGCAAATCCATTCCCACGAAAAAGTAGGTTTCTAGACGTCCAGACACAGTGCCAGATGTCCTGTATGTCGTCTGATGGACTTGCGCTAGAACCCTGTTTAGATCTGATTCAAGTCAGGAAGAGACCCGCCCAAAATCAGAAGTCTGACCTTACTTTCAGACGTCTTAAAGTGGTCTTCCAGACGTCTAATGATAGAATTAGACGTCTGATTACCCTGTCAATGCAATCATTGTCCCTGATTTCGGCCTGATTCTCTTGGGCTTTGCACCCAACGGCTATGGAAGCTTTCCTAAGCCTTCCAAAGCCTTCCTAAGGCCTCTATAAATAGAGGGGAGCCTTTGCACACTAAGATACACCCAAGCAACATACTTTCCACTCTTTTGTGTCCAAAAAGAAGCCCTTGTTCTCCAAGCTCAAGCTCTACATCTTGAGAGCATCAAGTCTTTGCACACCCGCTCTCCCGCCGTAGTTCACGAGAGCGACGTTGCACCGTCGCGTGGCTCACGCACCCGCGTCATCGATTCGATGCACTCCTTGTAAAGGGGAGTTTCCTAATTCCTATAGAAGCTAGGTTTAAAATTACATTGTTGGCTCTATAGGATTATTTGTTACTTTATCTTTGTTATTTGGTTGGGTATTCGCTTTGCGAATTCCCGTCTCCTTCGTGGGACAAAATCCTTCTTGCGAAGAGAAGGGGTTGAAGAATGCTACCCTCGCACTTGTAGCGTGGTTGTAATTGAGGCTGAATCACCCTCGTTTAAAGTGATTCGTTTAATGGATTTGATCAACTTGGTTGATCGAAAAATCCTAACTCGAGAGGGTTAGGAGGTGGGTTTCACCTGGTTTGGGTTGTCACCTAAAAATTATTGTGTACTCGTGTGATTTATTTTTTTGTGAGATTGTTTTATTTTCATTTCCTCAATTTTTTACGCCACGCTGATCTCACCCCCTCCGAGTAGGGAAATCACAATTGGTATCAAAGCAGGTTCTTGCTATTTCGGCGTAACAACCCGGCAAGAAGATCATGGAATGGAGCAGTTCCGCGAGTAGGATTTCCGAGGGCCAGTCTACGACTCGTCCGCCGTTCTTCGACGGGAGCAACTACCCTTACTGGAAGCTGCGGATGAAGATGTGGCTTCAAGCCACCGATTTCACGATTTGGACCAGGTGCGAGACCCCCTTCGACATTCCAGAAAAGCCCGCCGCAGGATACTCACAATAGCAGATCCGAGAACTCTCGCTCAACGCGAAAACAATGAATGCGTTGTATTGCGTGCTCAGCCCGGAGGAGTTCAACAGAATCTCGCAATGCACCACCGCATACGAGATTTGGCACACACTCGAGGTAACTCATGAAGGTACCTCTAAGGTAAAAACTTCTAAACTCAACTTACTTTCACAAGAGTTTGAGGCTTTTTCCATGAAATCTAACAAAACTTTAAGTGAGATGAACACTAGGTTCACTCTCATAGTAAACAATTTGAAAGCTTTAGGGAAGACTTTCATCAAGGGGAAGCTTCAAGGGAAGCTTCTTCGTTCCCTTAGACCGGAGTGGGAACAGAAAGTCACCGCCATCGAGGAGGCGAACGAAGTGGAAGAGCTCAACATGGAAGATCTCCTAGGCAATCTAATGGCCTACGAGACAAAGTTGAAGCAGAAGAAGAAGGATACACCGGAGCCTAAACCGAAGAAGACTCTCGCCTTCAAAGCCACGTCGGATAGCAAGGTAAGTTCCGACGATGAAGACTTTAGAATTTTACTTAAAAAATTTTCCAAGTTTTGTAGGGAATCAAAGAAAGAGAAAAAGGAGAAGAAGGAAAGCCCGAGACGTTGCTATCACTGCAACGAGAAAGGACACCTACAACCAGAGTGCCCTCTTCTCAAAAAGGAGAAGAAGAAGGAAAAGGAAAAGAGATCTAAGAAGAAGGCGTTCCAAGCCACTTGGGACGATTCCAGCTCAGAGGAAGAAGACGAAGAAAAGTCCATAGAAGAAGAAACTACTTGCTTCGGTTTCATGGCCAGAGGAAGCGACAGCGAAAGCGGAAGCGACTCAGACAAAAAGGTAAGTTACGACTTACAAGAAGCTTTTAATGAACTTTTTGAAGTTAGTGAAGCACTTAAGATAGAAAATAAAAGTATGAAAAAGAATCTTAGTTTTCTTAGAAGTGAAAATGATAGGTTAGAAATAAAACTTAAGGATCTAGAAGCTAGTCCTAAAAATGATAACCTATTATTAGAAAATCATAACCTCATCAATGAAAATAATAAATTGATTGAGGAAAATGTTAGTCTAAAAATAGAAATTTCTGATTTAAAGACTAAGATGAGTATTATAGAAAATGAACTTGCATGTCTTAGAGAGAAATCAAATAAATTGATAAATAGGGTAGATAACCTATATAGCCCTAAGGTTGAGATAGGATCTCCGTCAAGGAGACCCGCTAACAGATCCGGATCAAAGCTCACTTGGATACCGAAGAAAAATTTGGAATCTTGTTTTGTACGGTTTAGAGATAACTACAACACGAAGGACTGAACCTACAAGCTCAAGGCTGGTCAACTCGAGTTGGGAGAACCAAGGAGTAGACCAAGGAGGAGAACAAGAAGACTGACGAGACGACGAACAAACGGTGGACCCGCCGCACGTCGACCACCAGACGGGAGACCGGTGCCAATGCTCGGGCCTCCAAGCTACGGATGGGAGCCCCATCCGATGTGGCATCCACCACCACCATTCGGGCTATTTTATTGGCCATGGTAGGTGAGGTAAAAACCATTTACCCTATCTTTTTATCATAAGCATTTAGATAGGGGGAGCAAAAATTATAAGCTAATTGTCAATTTTTAAGGGGGAAATATAAGATAGCTAAATTTCCTTTAGAAAGGGGGAGAAAAATAATAGCTATCTTGTTGTTATAAAAAAAAGGGGGAGGACATTACCTTTGTTAAAAGAAATTTATAGAAGAGCATGTTTTAAGGGAGAGTTATAGAAAATTTAAAATCAATCAAACCTTTTTGATAATGTCAAAAAGGGAGAGGATTTTTTGCATTATTATTTATGGTTTTGTCATCATCAAAAAGGGAGAGATTGTTGGTGCTAGAGCACCACGATCATTTATTTTGATGATAACAAAACACGTGTTATTTAACATTTGCACTTGGAGTCTTAGATTTTAGGTCAATTGCAAATGTAGACGTGATTAGACAGAATTCGAGCTCGCATCCAGGACGGATTGGAGGAGCTTGATGGAGAACAGAGGAGATTCGCAAGGAGCGATAGATTGAAGATGGAAGGACAAGAAGAATAGGATAGAACTCTATTTATTCCTTTCATGTACTTTTGTTGTTATTTTCTTGCTCTTTATTTCCTTAGAACATTATGTTAAAGAGCCTCAAAGTACCCTAACAGTAGTCCTAGGAACACCCGCACAACCCTAGGATACTTAGGTTTTCTGTAGAGAACTTAGAAACCAATATAGGGTTCAAACAAAATTTCCAGACGTCTAATTCCCAAATCAGACGTCTGATAATGTGTTTTAAGACGTCTGACTGTTGATTCAGACGTCTGATAACATTTAGGCTGGACATAGTTAGTTCTGTCTGATGAAATCAGACGTCCAGACCTTAAACCAGACGTCTTAGGAGATGTCTGATGACTTTGCCAGACGTCCAATTAGTGGACCGTTGGCTCTCTTAGCATACACTCAAGGATACAACCGTTAGAGCCTTATCAGACGTCCTTAAGCCCTTACAGACGTCTGATAATTGACCGTTTTGCCTCGACTGACCCGAAAATCACTTCTCAGAGATTTTCTAGCCATTGCAAATCCATTCCCATGAAAAAGTAGGTTTCCAGACGTCCAGACATAGTGCCAGACGTCCTGTATGTCGTCTGATGGACTTGCGCGAGAACCCTGTTTAGATCTGATTCAAGTCAGGAAGAGACCCGCCTAAAATCAGACGTCTAACCTTATTTTCAGACGTCTTAAAGTGGTCTTCCAGACGTCTGATGATAGAATTAGACGTCTGATTACCCTGTCAATGCAATCATTGTCCCTGATTTCGGCCTGATTCTCTTGGGCTTTGCACCCAACGGCTATGGAAGCTTTCCTAAGCCTTCCAAAGCCTTCCTAAGGCCTCTATAAATAGAGGGGAGCCTTTGTACACTAAGATACACCCAAGCAACATACTTTCCACTCTTTTGTGTCCAAAAAGAAGCCCTTGTTCTCCAAGCTCAAGCTCTACATCTTGAGAGCATCAAGTCTTTGCGCACCCGCTCTCCCACCGTAGTTCACGAGAGCGACGTTGCGCCGTCGAGTGGCTCACGGACCCGCATCATCGATCCAATGCACTCCTTGCAAAGGGGAGTTTCCTAATTCCTATAGAAGCTAGGTTTAAAATTACTTTGTTGGCTCTATAGGATTATTTGTTACTTTATCTTTGTTATTTGGTTGGGTATTCGCTTTGCAAATTCCCGTCTCCTTCGTGGGACAAAATCCTTCTTGTGAAGAGAAGGGGTTGAGGAACGCTACCCTCGCACTTATAGCGTGGTTGTAATTGAGGCTGAATCACCCTCATTTAAAGTGATTCGTTTAGTGGATTTGATCAACTTGGTTGATCGGAAAATCCTAACTCGAGAAGGTTAGGTGATGGTTTTCACCCGGTTTGGGTTTCCACCTAAAAATTATTGTGTACTTGTGTGATTGAATTTTTTGTGAGATTGTTTTATTTTCATTTCCGTAATTTTTTACGTCACGCTGATCTCACCCCCTCCAAGTAGGGAAATCACAACTGGATGCAGGGATTATTTATCCCATTTCAGATAGTAAATGGGCCAGTCCTATACATGTGGTGCCCAAGAAGGCAAGAATCATTGTGGAAGAGAACGAACAAGGAGAGTTGGTGACCACTAGACCCTCAACTAGTTGGAGGGTCAGCATTGATTACTGGCATTTGAACACCGCTACCCAGAAAGACCATTTCCCGTTACCATTTATCGATCAGATTTTGGAACGACTGGTGAGGAACAAGTACTTCTGTTTTATTGACGGGTACTCTGGGTATAATCAAATAGCTGTTTTTCCTGATGATCAGGAGCGTACCACCTTCACAAGTCCATATGGCACATTTGCATTCCGCTGAATGCCATTCGGGTTATGTAATTCTCCTACCACTTTCCAGCGATGTATGATGGCTATCTTTTCTGATATGATCGACTAGTTTGTTGAAATTTTCATGGATGACTTCTCCATTTACGGCTCGTCATTTGACCTATGCCTTTCGCAAATTGATAAAGTCTTAAGCCGTTGCGAAGAGGCGAACCTGGTGCTTAGCTGGGAGAAAAGCCACTTTATGGTCCAACAGGGCATTGTGTTAGGGCATGTAGTTTCCGAGAGAAGATTAGAGGTGGACACTGCAAAGATTGATTCCATCTCTAAGCTTCCATCGCCCGCCAATGTTTGTCAAGTTAGATCTTTCCTTGGCCATGCTGGATTTTATAGGCACTTATTAAAGATTTCAGTAAAATCTCTAAGCCACTCTACAACCTGTTAGCGAAGGATGTCTCCTTCGATTTTGATGATAGATGTGGCAAGGCTTTCCAAGTCGTAAAGAAAGCCCTTATTACCATGTCGATTCTCCAAGCACCAGATTGGACCCTCCCGTTTGAGCTAATGTGCGATGCTTCTGATTTTGCAGTGGGAGCAGCCTTAGGTCAAAGGGTTGATGGCAAACCTCATGTGCTGCATTATGCCAGCAAGGCCTTTACAGATCCTCGACAAAACTACACGGTCACTGAAAAGGACCTTCTTGCTATAGTATTTGCTTTGGAAAAGTTTTGGTCTTATCTTTTGGGCTCCAAGGTTGTGGTGTTCACTGATCATTCTACCTTAAAGCATCTTCTTGCTAAAAAGGACACCAAACCTCACCTAATTCATTGGATTCTGCTACTCTTGGAGTTTGACCTGGAAATTAAAGATAAAAAAGGAGTTGAGAATGTGGTAGTAGATCATCTATCTAGGATCCCTATTGAGGCATCAAACCCTGCTGGCAGTATCCATGAGACTTTCCTTGATGAGTCTCTGATGGCCGTGGAGGCCAAAACTCCTTGGTTAGCTGACATAGTGAACCATCTGGTCACGGGCATCACCCCCAGTACTTAGGACAAGCAAAAGCGAGACAGGTTTCTTGCTAACACTAAATTTTATCACTGGGAGGAACCCAAGCTTTTTAGAATAGGCCCTGACCAACTTTTTCACCGTTGCATCCCTGGCTAAGAACAAAGAAGTGTTCTGAGTTTCTGCCATGACCTCCACTGTGGGGGACATTTTAGTGGGAAAAAGACTACCCATAAGGTTCTTCAGTCTGGCTTTTGGTGGCCCACATTATTCCGAGATGCACATACATATGTGGACGTATGTCTACGTTGCTAGCAGACGGGAACCATCGAAAAAAGGGATGAGATGCCCCAACAACCTGTCCTCCTTGTTGAGATCTTTGATATTTGGGGCATCGACTTCATGGGTCCCTTTCTTGTGTCCTTCGGATATGAGTACATCCTTGTGGCTATGGACTATGTATCAAAATGGATAGAAGCCATACCCACGTGAACCAATGACCATTCTATGGTCTTGGGTTTTGTTAAGGCTAACATCATTTCCCGGTATGGGTGCCCAAGGACGATCATAAGTGATGGAGGACCTCACTTCAAAAACATACACTTCACAAGACTACTCCAAAATTTGGGAGTTAACCACATGATAGCCACACCTTTCCATCCCTAAACGAGTGGACAAGTTGAAGTGTCTAATAGGGAGATTAAACAAATTTTAGAAAAAACTGTCAGGCCCAACCGTAAGGATTGGTCTAAAAAACTAAATGATGCTCTTTGGGCCTACAGAATCACATATAAGACTTCCTTGGGCATGTCTCCTTTCCGTCTTGTCTACGGAAAGGTGTGCCATCTTCCCGTTGAAATCCAACATAAAGCCTATTGGGCTATTAAAAACGATCACTTGAATCTAGATAAAGCGGGAAAGGCACGTATGTTAGAGTTAAGTGAGCTTGAGGAGCTTCGTAATGAAGCCTATGAAACTTCTCAAGCTTACAAGCAACGTACAAAGGTCTTCCATGATAAGCACATCATTAGAAAGACTTTTGAGCCCAACCAGTGGGTCTAACTTTTTAATTCCAGACTTAAATTATTTCCAGGAAAGCTCAAGTCCCGCTGGGATAGACCATACGTTGTTATCAATACTTTCCCTCATGGAGCTGTAGAAATTCGGAACCCTACTTTTGGTGCGAGCTTCAAGATAAATGGCCACCGACTTAAACGTTCTATTACTCTTTCAGATGGCCATGTTTTGGATGCACTTCGACTTGAGGAGCCTTAGCTCCTCCCACTCTCCACCTCAAGTGATATTCTTCTATGTCTGCATTTTTTCAATGAGGACATTGTCAATCTTAGGTATGGGGAGTATAACTTGAGGATGTTTATAGCATTTATAAATATTTGCATACATTTAGGATAGTGATTTATAAAAAAAAAAAATCTTTTATTTTCTTGAGCTGAATTGGTTAGTCCCTAGCAAAAAATTTATCAAGGAGGTGTCATTAAAGATTTTTCTTCTTAAATTATTTATTAAGTTTAGAATCTAGTACAGTTACATTCACTTGCACATAGACTGGGTAATGGATCTTTGTAGAAAGAAAATAAACATTTTTAGTCTACTGAACCCTTAGACAATTAATAGGGAGTTAGGCATACTATCTTCTATTAGATCCACCTCATATTTATGAGAAGAAAGTAGCGAGATTACTGGTGAGCTAAGTCTAGTGCAAGGACTCTTAAGTTTTGGACAATTAGATAAGGATACCTTAGAGTTAGGCATAGTTTTCCCTCTCTGCTCCTGTGTGCGTACATTGTGTGAATTCCTAAGAGTCACCAAATAAGGCAGATACACAGAGATTGAGTCTTAATAAAACTATGCCTATGGTGGATGGTTACGACTGTCTTACATAGAGTCCTCGGCTGAAGGAGGGTAGTAATGGCAAAGGTCAGAAATACACTCGTTCTATCCATCCCTTCCCGGTGCCGAGAATAAGCACTTCCACAAATAAGCCACACAATATCCTCTTGACCATCATCCCTAATTATGCCTCATGAATAATAGTATGCGTCGTTTTGTGTTAGTGATAGAAAAAAAGCTACAAAAGAAAAAAAAAAGGAATATTTATATTTAGAAAAATATGAAAAAAAAAGAGAAGAAAAATAAAAGAGTCCAAGTTTGGGGTTTATCTTCATGTCATTTTTTTATTATATGTCGATGTTTTTGAGGCAACCACAAAAACACCCATTGCGATCCACCAATTTTGTATCTCTATTGTTTTTAAATTGCAATTTTAAGAATTGAATTCCTATTTGCTCCCAGCGAACGACCTCAAACTTTTTCGAGTATAAATTTTATTTGTTTGAGTGCTATTTTGGCTATATTACAACGAGGCAATTCTAAAACACTGATTTATCGCTTGAACATTTTGGCGTTGTTACTGGGGAGCAACGTGCAATTCAGATCTCTTGATTGCAATAATCAGATTGGATTCTAACTTGCTACATCTCTTTTGA
Organism: Thalassia testudinum; assembly: GCA_037157565.1. NCBI lineage: Eukaryota > Viridiplantae > Streptophyta > Magnoliopsida > Alismatales > Hydrocharitaceae > Thalassia > Thalassia testudinum. Next base: position 7,619,990 of record JAZHRO010000080.1, read on the forward strand.
TTATGATCTGTTTCAGGGACTCATTAAAAGAAGATCAGCCGCACATCAACCACTCCAGGGGCAGGTAAACTCCATCTGCCTTCTTCTAAGCCCCTAAAGATGAGTGTAAGCCCTCATTTGAGTGTAAGCCACCAACCGCACCAGATGAGTGTAAGCCACCAAAATTAATCCATTCAACTCAGTTTCTCCTACCTAAGCCAAAAAGCCAGGGTCAAACTACAAATTATTTTCTGCTTTATCCCTGAGAGAAGAAGTTGCCTATCCTAATAGAAGTTTTACCAAAGGTAAGTATGAACTGCAAATGTAAGTCGGTTATTTTCACTTGGATCCATTACCTAGGCTACTATCACTTCACATTTTTCTAGATTTCTAAATTTTTGAAATAAGAAAAGAAGAAACCTTTTGGTTACTTCCATTGTTTTTCACTTTTTGCTAGGGACTAGCAAAACTTAGGCATGGGGGCATTTGATAAGTCCAATTTATTGGACATTTATTTGGCTTAAGTACATATGAAATACATTTCCTTATAGTTTAATGACCTAAGCTAAGAAGTAATTAATCTTAGCTTATGAATATTTTTGTATCTTCTTTGCATTCTAATACATACATTTATACTTCTTATTCGATATGTGCATGCAGAAAATAAAAGTATAATAGGTGACTGGACATAATTAGTATTTGAAGAAGGACATGCCCATAATTGTCCACCTCCCACCGCTGCTCCCTCCGCCAGCATTCAAATCTAGCAATGGCGCATGCGAAGGGCGAGGCGGAGGTTGTGGATCTGGAGAGGGATAAGAGCTACGCGACTTCCTTGGACGAGGATCACCTCCAACCGCACCACCGTGGACCCTGCATGCGTCGTGAAGAAGAGCCTGCACTGTGGCCCTCTCACCGCACTCTCACTGCAGCCAACCATAGCGTGCAACACCAACCCCTCCCATGCACAGCCCCTCACACACCTACAGCAGCAGCCGACCCCAGCGCACAACCCCTCACACGCCCGCAGCAACAGCCAACCCCCGCGCGTAGCTCCTCACGTGCCCACAGCAGCAACCGACCGTGCGAAGAGAACGGCCACACAACCTCCCTGCGGCCTTCCTCGTTCTCCAGCGAGCAGCTGATCGTACCCTCTCCTCTTCCCCTTCTTCTTCAAGCTTCACCAACAGAGAAGAACCCATTGACCACCGCGAACACCTCCATGCAATCATCACCGTAGCCATCCGTTCGACGTGCCGTTCACTCCACTGCACTCACCTCGACTCCACAAGCGCCGCCACATCGTCAGAGACGCCGACGGTAGTCCACGCCCACAAGCGTCGAAACCCACCACTGATGACCTCCATCTCCCCGTCCGACGAACTCCAGCCACCTCTCGCTGTAGGCCCACCACCATTGGAATGCCCTTCGCGTCCTCGACCTTCACCGAGCTTCATATGCCCGGCCGTGCTTCCTCGTTGGCACGGGCACAAGGGAAATCCATCCCCTATTTCTCAACAGTAAATGACCTATTTGTTTTTACCAAATATGCCATTGCTGTAAGAATTATTGAGATATTTGATGGATAAATTTAGTTGAGTGACTATTGCATGCTTGCCCTCAAGTTTCAAAGTATTTCCCCCATGCATTCATATCCTTATATGTTGGCTTTGGTCTCTATATAAATACATAAAATGTCAACAAACTTAAAGGAGGAAGAACCATATCTTGGAATTGAATTACATTACATGCCATTGTGATTTATTTCAAAAAAGGAAAATTACGCATATAGCCTCGCATTCTGAAATTGTTGTGTGTCTTCTTCATCGAATTTAAGCAAGGATCTTGCACTCAATTAGATGCATACTAGGAAAAATAATCGTGGATTTATTACATCTGTTCCTCCCTGTGAATACGACCTAACTCTTCGTGGTTAGTTTTATTGAAATATTTTTGTTCAGGATTTTCCACCACGATCTACACATTACAACGACATAGTATTCTGATACAGTATTCTTGCAAGCGAAAACTCCCGACCACCTGATTTGATACATTTTAGAGAACATTCAAACCCTGATTTGTGCACCTACTTAAGGTATCTAGGGCTATCACATTCTTGTTTGAGCCCTAGGTGCCACATTTTGACAAATTAAATTGGACCAAATCAGAGCCAATTAAGGATTCCAGTTTAGTGTTTTAGAGACACACTTGCTTTATCAAGAATTAATCTTTCCAAACAATGTGTGCCTAAGCCTTGATTGAATTGATCTATTCAAACAAAACCCTAAAATCAGGCTCTTAAATTCATTTGAACACTAAAAGAGGGACCAAAATTTCTCAAAAGGACAATACAGGTGAAGTTGACCCATCTTGTTTGGGTTAACTAATCTTCAAATTAGGTCACTTTTTCACAAAAACATCTTAAAAGTTCAAAGTGAAATCATAAGCACCCTTACTCTTAATTAAAATCGGTAGACTTAAGAGGTCAAGTCCCTATTCTGGTCTACCTGGATCATCAGTGACAAGAGAGGTCGAGTGGGGGAAACCCTATAACTCGTGGGGGCGCTCTACCATGTAGGGGTCTTTGAGGGACTCTCCCTCTCTGGCTACCAGGTAATTCTCAGGTGGACAGCTTTCTGACTAAGGGGTATCATCCCCCCCGAACCTCTATGTCATCCAAAAATTCTTTGGGTGTCTTGATTGGATCCATCACATTCTACCTCTCATCTACTCCATCGATGCATGTTCAAGAGGAGGTCTTTAAGACCATCCTTGAGGCCTCCATTAGCTACTCATTCCCATCAAGGCCAAGCCTCGACCTCCTTGTTTGTGCAACAACCCAATCCAATCGATGTGTCTTCTAATTGATCTGAACCTAATTCTCCTTCATCCATCATCATGGCACAACCAGTAGAAGAAAATAATCTTGAAAATCAACTTCAACGCCTCAATGATCTATTCCAAGCCTTTGTGAACCCACCGCAGCGTCCTATGATGCGAGATCACTATAATCCCACTGTAGTGGCAATCGAACCTCAAGTACAAATCCCCGCTGGAGGTCCTGATACTGAACTCAAGCCCAACATGATTCATGCCATTCCTAAATTCCAAGGGCATAATTCCGAAGATCCTTTCCAGCATATCAAGCAACTCAAGCATCTGGCCTAGACCTTCGAGTCAAAAGCTCAAAATCAAAATGTTTTACTCATGAAAATGTTCTCCTTCTCTCTCATGGATAAGGCTGCTCACTGGTACCAAACCCAAACGAGTCCAATCAACACCTGGGCGGAACTTCAATCCGAGTTTTTGAGAAAGTTCTTCCATGTTGGTCGAACAAATGCTTTACGGCACCAAATCACACATTTCACACAGCAAGCAGGAGAACCACTTCATGAGGCATGGGATCGTTTTCTAGATCTCATGCGAAAGTGCCCCCACCACTGAGTTCCTAAATGGGAACAAGTCCAGTCTTTTTACCAGGGACTCCATGAGGATATTCGATTATTCGTCAATGTGACCTGTGGAGGAAACATCATGGGTCAACACGAAGACACCATGTGGGAAATTCTCAAGAATATGTGCGAGAACTCCATCAATAATGAATCCATGGGCATGTTCGACCAGACGAATGCCTGTGCATTGACGAATCCAAAGGGAGCACATGAGATGCAAGGCCTGTCCTCTTCCGTCGACTTGTAATTGATGGCCAATCATCTGGACAAGGTCTCTATTATTGAGAACAAGGTGGATGAGCTAACTCGACACTTGCAGCAAGCCATCTCTACGCAAAACCCGTTTGCACAACCACCCTCTGGCAGGGAGGCTGTGCATAACATCTATCATTGATCTTCTGAGGGGATGGACTCGTATCCACCCCCATCTGATTCTGGTTTCGAAGGAAACTCTAGACCCACCTACTCTAGTTAGGGGAACTTTGAACCCTCGTATTCTGACTTTTTCGAGATTCCTCAGACCTGCGAGGACCTCAACGCCATTCAGAATGATCCATTCTCAAACACCTACAACCCTAGATGGCGTAATCATCCTAATTTCATGTGGTCAGGAAATAATCAAAATCAGAGACCTTAATATCAACCCCGACCACAAGCTCCTCGTCCATATCAGTCGCCTCAACCTCGGCCTAACCCAACTTATCAATCTGAGCCAACTCATGCAGATCAAATGACTCTTATCCTTCAGACTCTGGCTAACATTCAGAAGATGAATGCGGTTGTGCAAAAATAGCACAGAGATGAGATCACAGAGGTTCGCAATCAACTTTCCCAGATGGCAAATCCTCGCCAACCCGGTGCACTTCCTTCACAACCTCTGCCTAATTCGAATAACGTGCCAAACCAGAGGCACATTATGAACCCAAATCAAGGCCAAGCTCACTTTGTTTATCAAGCCCCTTTTACTCCATCACCCGACAGGATGGAAGCTTCAACATCATATGTGGGTTACCAGTAGCAGGCACCTCTTTTGCCCACACCAAACCAAAACAAGGCAAGATTAAATTCTGCTACTACCTGTAGTGGCAAAGCAACACAGGACCCACCTCATCCAAGCCACTCCTAGCCTGGTAATACAAACCCTAACCCTAGGATAGTCATCCAGGATACCTCTATCCCAGATCAAGAACCTGGACCCATTCTAGAGGAACCATCTAAGGTTCCATTTCCTAAGGCCTTGACCAAGGGAAAAAGGACAGCCAAACCCATGGCACCTGAGGACCTGGTTAAGCTCTTTGAGTAGGTCTATATAAACATCCCCTTGATGGATGCGATACGCCAATGTACCAGCTTATGCATGATTTTTGAAAGACATATGTACACCTAAGAGTAAGCCGCGAACCAAAGGCGAGAATCCAATCATACTGTCGGAGCAAGCCAGCTCCGTCATTTTGAGCAAACTCTCGCCTAAGGCAAAAGACCCAGGCACCCCTCTAATCTCCTGTGCAATCGGTGATATACAATTCGACCAAGCTTTATTGGACTTAGAAGCCTCCATAAATTTGATACCTACATCCCTACTAGACTAGTTCGAGGAATCTGAACTTAAACCGACAGAAATGACTATGCAGCTAGCTGACTGTTTGCACCTCAAAACACGCCTATAAGAACGCCTTCTTATGCTATTTTCTAGCATTAACTATGTATATTATAATCCTGTAGTTGCATTTGTAAAAACGCTTGCATGCATGCATTTAATTGAGAGGAGAAGAGAATGGAATAAATGGCTTGCATTTTTACATTTTTCTTCAAGTGTCTCTTTGCAAAAGTCCCCTCTCCATATTTTATTTTCATCTTTCTTTCTTCTTCCCACGGCTTTTCTCTCCTTCCCGCGGCTGCGTCCTTCCCGCGGCTGCACTCTTCCCGCAGCTGCATGCAGCAGCCGCGCAGCACCTCTTCCCGTCACGTCTCCCTGCCAACGCCGCTCCCTACAGCTGCAACTCGCACGCCCTCTCCCTGCTGCAGCCAACACGCCCCTCTCCCCTCCTCTATAAGTAGCTGCAGCTTCATCCTCGCGAGGCAGCGGTTGCAGCTGCTGAAAAAAAACTCGCAGCCACCTTCCTCGCCCGTTCTCCCCTCCCATACACCGGCCCTCCGTCGAGGAGGCACCCGACGAGCAGGAGAACCCACTGTGGTGCTCACCACCACAGTGGGAACACCACCGCCCAGCTCTTCAACGAGCAGGTGGGCGTGGTGTTTTCTTTTCTCTTCGTTTTCATCTCCACGCCATTGCTGCCGCTTCAAGCTCCGAAGCTTGAAGCAGCAGCAGCAGTAGCTAAACCGCGGCGACAGCAGCAACAGCAGCACCCCCCGCCTCCTCCGCGACCTTCCCCGCAGGCGCGCAACCCTCCGCGCGCGTCTGCAGGCCCGTTCTCCGCCTCCGTCTCCGTTCTGTCCGCCTCGCAGTTGCACCCGTAGCCCGCCGCCGCGCGCACTGCAGCGGCCGGCTACGGCCTCATGCCGACCCCTGCCCCCTCCGCGACCCTCCGCGACCACCTGCAAACCTCCTCCACGCTCGCTCCTCCGCGCCATCGCCCGCTCGTCGACTTCGCGCAGGCCTGCAGAACCCTGCGCGAAGGCGCGCCCGCACCCGCCGTCTTCAGACGTCCGCCTCCGCCTTCAGACGACGCGGCGTCAGACGTCCGCCGCCGCGAGCAGACGTCTTAACTCGCTGCCATCGTCCGCGCTCGCGATCTCTCCCGCCCGCTCTTTCTCTCTCTGGCGCTCTCTCTCTCTTCGCGATCTCTCCCTCCCGCTCTCTCTCTCTCACGTAATCTCTCTTTTTTTTTCACTCACTCACAGACACACGCTACACCAACACACACACATCTTCACCGACACACACACACACCCACACACACACTTACACTATACGTATAGTTATATATAGTAACATATATATACTTATATACATCTATATATAATATATATATATACATATATAATATATATATATATATATATATATATCTACTTATATATATCTATATACTTATACATATACTTATATATATATATATATATATATATACTTATATATACATAGTATATCTATATAGTTATGTATACATACATATAATATAATATATATATACATATACATATATAATATATATATATATATATATATATACACATACTCATATACATATATATATATATACATATCTATATACTTATACATATACACATATATATATACATATATCTAAATACATATATACTTATATACATATATATATATATATATATCTATATAGTATTATATATATATACTTATATCCATATATACATAGCTATATACATATATACATACATATATATATATATATATATATACACCTATATATATATATATATCTATATATATCTATACATATATACTTATACATTTATATACATATAGATATATTTACTCATATACATACATATGTACATATATTTTCACGTTATTTACTATACGCTGTATCATGGGGATATCTGCACCAGTTGCTGATATTCCCTGATACACGCGTACAAAAAAAAGCGTGGTCCCATACATCATCCATCCTCCATCCACACTCCACGCGGCACATAGTCGTGTTGGTTGCGTCTCTCTAGACGTCAACTGACTCGACATAGTGCTACACTCCATCGTCACCTCCACCCCCACCCCTTTATATATATACTACATATAAATATATATCTATAGCTACTATATTTACTTTCTATCTGTTAGCTTCCTTCTTAGTAAAAAGATAAAAAAAAGGTATAAAAGTGAAAAGATAATCTTTGATTTGCAGGTACCCCGTCTTGCGAGTAGCAAGGCGCGTTTTGGAACTCTGTTTTGGCTAAAAGCCAAGGACACAATTTTGAAGGTGTGCCTCAAGAACAAGGATTACCAGAAAAAAAACCTAAATAAGAAAAATACCAAAAACACAATAAACGAATGGAAGAGACGCGTTTTAAGGAAAACGTAGAAACTCGACTTTAACCCCACTTCCCTGAGTTCGACCCTGGGCCTAAAAGTGACAAGATAAAATCAATTAGGCCAGGTTAAAAATTTTGTAAAGAGATGGTTAGGTCTGAATTAGGTTAACCACTATACATATTTCAACGATAAAAACATCATATTAACAACTTATCCAGGCCGACCCATCATAACTTTTCTGGCGCCGCTGCCGGGGAAGTGCGCTTTCGAGTAAGTTTCTATCCAATTCCTTTAAATTTGTCTCTTCTCTCTTCACGGGTATTGTTGTTTTTTGGTGTGCAGGTGAACTTGGTGGAAGGAGAAGGAAAGCAGACGAAGTCGGGAACGAGAGCAGATCCAAGGCGGGAATGAGAGCGTGAAGACGCCGACATCGCATTGGAGCTCCGCACACATTGCCGAACAAGTAGGTTTTCTTTTCTCATCAAATTAAGGTTAACTTGCCACCACAATAAAAAAAAAAAAAATTAAAAACTAAAAACTAGAAAAACTTCTTGGGATTTCTTGAGGGCAAGTGGATTAAAATTAACTTGATTGATTGGTTGTCTTCACTCCCACTGCCCTGAGATTTCCCGCCTTACTTCGCATAGCGAAAATCCGAGAATCTTGATTCTTAGATTTTTCGCCGTGGGAAGTATTCTTTGAGGCAAAGAAAAAGATTGCTTGTATCCCTCTTTTGCCTCACTTATCTTTAATTCAGGATCACATTTTTGGTGGGGAGACTTGGAATTGAGTTGATTCCAACCCCACCACGACTTTTCAAACTTGCCTGTGATTCGATCCTGAATACTTCAACCCCAACAGTTTTAGTTTCTTTATCTGTTGGTTGAAGCCTTGTGTGTGGATATCTTTCTGGTGATTGGGAGCACTTGAATTGAAGTGCTTTGGCTCCCTTTCACATTGGTATAAAATTGATTCGCGCATCCACACATAGAAATCTCCATTTAGGGTAGCCCATTGCATTTTAGCATGCATTAACTAACTGATAATTGAAGAAGGGTTTCTTGGGCTTTAGAAGGAAAACCTGTATTTTTGCAAAAACCCGGAGATTGGTTGAATTGGTAATTCAGCAAAACCCTAAAATTCATACTACTTAAGGCTGAACTCTAAAAACCATTCGCCAATAAAAACTTCAATTCGGGGAGATTTCCCCGTTGCATGCTTGTTCTTACACACTCTTAAAATCAATCACTTGGGCATTACCCGTAAACAACGCCCTTCACATTCCAAAAGCACTTGACCCTAAGCCTCTAATTAAAACTGGTAGTAACTTGACCCTTTTAAGGATTAGAGGTCTAACTACCTACGTGTAGCGGCTACGTGCTGGTGAGAGTTCCCGCGTGCTATCGGGTGTCTAAGACTGGGGCAAACGGCCTTTCAATCTGGCCCGATGGTTCCGTGGTGCTCACATTCGGTTCCGTAGTTCGTGATAGTAGGTAACTTAGATCTTTAGGTCTAAGGGCACACTGTAGAGGTTAGGAACTTGACTGTATTGATTTGTAATCAAGTGTACCTTTGCGGCGTCATTTCTCTCATCCCTTTTCTCTTCTCATCTCCCCAATTCTTCTTGCGGTAGTGCATGTTTGGGAGGAGGTCACAAAACCCTGAATTGTTTGAATTAACTGATAAATCTAGAAAAAGAGCCGAATCATCCTCCTCCTCCACAAACATGGCACACACCCCCGCCTCACCACTTCGTCACAATTTCAATTCTTTCAACACCAGGCTTATCCCGAGAAACCCTGTAAGACCTTCCTTATCGAGTGTCGCGCCAAGCGACTCGGTAAGTCATGTGGAACTGGCTTCTGCGAGCCAATATTTCAACACGGAGGACCAAGCCTCCGTGTACTCGGACACATATGCGGACACGTCTTCTGGCATAGAAGATGCCTGCACCCTGGGGAATAACCCGTTTTCTGCCACGTATAACCCAGGGTGGCATAATCATCCCAACTTTGCATGGTCCAACAACCCGCAGTGTCGAAACCCTGCTGGTGGACCAATGCGATCGTCCGCACCCGTCATCCCAAGGGCCCAGTCTAATCCTATGGCAAATCTGCCATCAGGCCCTTGTGTACAGAAAACCAAACACGCATCAAAACCTCTTGATAAATTGATGCGAATGATGACGGAAATGTCAAAGCGCCATAAAGAAAACATGACCTCTCTTCAGCATTTGGCGCAGCAGAATGCTGAGATCAATCAACTAAGCATGGCGACTCGATCTCAGGGCACTTTTCCCGCCCAACCTGTTCCAAACCCGCAAAACTTTGTACCCTGTGGTCCGCAACCACAGGTACAACCTTCTCAGGAACAGGTTCATCAAATTCTGCAAGCTCCGAGTATTCCTTCGGGATTTCAGGTTAATCCCGCTGCAGCACCGCACTCTTATGATGATAGTAATGACATCAAGGATGACACGTCTGACGAGGACGTGACTGTCAGTACGTGTATCGAACTAATTGGAGCCGATTCTGACTGCTGCGAATTACCTAACGACTGCCTGACCAACACAAACTGTGACGTTCCCCAATCCCTCCCTATTCCTGTACCTTCTCCTGACCAGACTTCTGACGAGGTTTTCTCCACTTCCCATACCTCGTGGTCTGAGTCATTGCCGGGCTGCTCACCGCCGGTCCACACTATGGAAGACCGGATTGCCCTTTCTTTCCCGCTAAATCAGGCGGATTTGCAAACCCACATTGGGACCTTGAGCCCACATCTTACTCACCGGGGCTATTCCCTTTTGGATCCATCTATCCAAAAAGCCCCCCTTCTTGGCCAATCTAAGGGCCAACTTCCTCTTCCTGATCTGTTTTTTTATCCGCCTGGGACACTCTCGTCCCAGAAAACGCCAAATCTCTCACCATCCACCATTACTTTTCACGCCTCTATCGCGATTACTTCGCTTTTCTCTTCACCACCCACCATCCACCCACCCTTCCACCCTGATTTATACCCTGAACCTCAGCTCCTGTTACCCGATCTGTCGTCCGTTCTCTGCCTTTCCCTGCATGCATATGAGGACATAGCATTGTTTGGCATGGGGGGGTGGATAGGCATCCATAGGATCCGGGTATTTTATGGTATCAGACAATTACCACCTATTTATAAATATGCAAGAAAAAGAAAAAAGAAAAGAAAAAAAAAATAAAAAATAAATATATATATATATATTAGTAATAAATGGTGTTTAGTAATAATCTAAAAGCTGAAACAAAAAATACAATAAGTGTTTATGGATATTCAACCTCTGTTTTGAAGAATTTCCAGGCCACAGAAGCTTGATTCGCTCAGGCTCGGCTTAATTCACTTAAAGCATTGACAAAATAGATCAACATCTCTCCTAACTAAGGATGTATTCTTGTACCTGAGACACCAGTACAGGGTCCGTTGGTTTGCTTTTTCTTGAGAGCTTAAGTAAACTTGGTTCACACTACACATATCAGGAAAGACCAGGTGAACATAAGATCCAACCCTAGTGTTCATTAGGGAAGGTGGAGTCCTTACCTGTGTGCGCAGGTAGACTTTTTATCCCAGGCTTTAGTCTTGTGTTTAGGAGCGACTCTTTCCACCAAAAAGAAACTCTCCCACCAAAAAAAAAAAAAAAAAAAAAAAAGGAAAAAATCAATCAGAAAAGAGATGTTTTAAAAGAGAGTCAGTATAACTCATAAATGTCTATATACTTTGTTTTTCGGTGAGTCACAAAAAAAAAAAAAAAAAAAAAAAAAAATCAGAAAATGGGAGTTGAGTTTTCCGTCATCATCTTAAGGGTCAATTCGAAGACATGAGCTGAAACTGTGACCAACCTGTACTTAAAAATTCGTGAAACCCTGGGATTGAGTCTTAATGTTCATCTGGTCAGTCTTGATCCTTCACTATGCACAAACCATAATTTCTTGAGCTCTCGAGTACGGCAAAAACCTCCTGGGTCCTGGAAATCGTACTTAAGGTTTAAATATCAAGAGTCCTGGTTAGTTGAGAGATGATCTATGTCATGTGAGACTTAAAGTACTGGTAGTCTTCTTTACAATTGGTTCTCACAATATTCGATAATAAACACACCTATATCACCTCAGAAGAAAATTTTCAGCTTAAGATCATTTCTAAATACGGTTTTGCTAGGGACTAGCAAAAGATAGGCATGGGGGTATATGTTTGCACCTCAAAACACGCCTATAAGAACGCCTTCTTATGCTATTTTCTAGCATTAACTATGTATATTATAATCCTGTAGTTGCATTTGTAAAAACGTTTGCATGCATGCATTTAATTGAGAGGAGAAGAGAATGGAATAAATGGCTTTCATTTTTACATTTTTCTTCAAGTGTCTCTTTGCAAAAGTCCCCTCTCCATATTTTATTTTCATCTTTCTTTCTTCTTCCCACGGCTTTTCTCTCCTTCCCGCGGCTGCGTCCTTCCCGCGGCTGCACTCTTCCCGCAGCTGCATGCAGCAGCCGCGCAGCACCTCTTCCCGTCACGTCTCCCTGCCAACGCCGCTCCCTACAGCTGCAACTCGCACGCCCTCTCCCTGCTGCAGCCAACACGCCCCTCTCCCCTCCTCTACAAGTAGCTGCAGCTTCATCCTCGCGAGGCAGCGGTTGCAGCTGCTGAAAAAAAACTCGCAGCCACCTTCCTCGCCCGTTCTCCCCTCCCATACACCGGCCCTCCGTCGAGGAGGCACCCGACGAGCAGGAGAACCCACTGTGGTGCTCACCACCACAGTGGGAACACCACCGCCCAGCTCTTCAACGAGCAGGTGGGCGTGGTGTTTTCTTTTCTCTTCGTTTTCATCTCCACGCCATTGCTGCCGCTTCAAGCTCCGAAGCTTGAAGCAGCAGCAGCAGTAGCTAAACCGCGGCGACAGCAGCAGCAGCAGCACCCCCCGCCTCCTCCGCGACCTTCCCCGCAGGCGCGCGTCTGCAGGCCCGTTCTCCGCCTCCGTCTCCGTTCTGTCCGCCTCACAGTTGCACCCGTAGCCCGCCGCCGCGCGCACTGCAGCGGCCGGCTACGGCCTCACGCCGACCCTTGCCCCCCTCCGCGACCCTCCGCGACCACCTGCAAACCTCCTCCACGCTCGCTCCTCCGCGCCATCGCCCGCTCGTCGACTTCGCGCAGGCCTGCAGAACCCTGCGCGAAGGCGCGCCCGCACCCGCCGTCTTCAGACGTCCGCCTCCGCCTTCAGACGACGCGGCGTCAGACGTCTGCCGCCGCGAGCAGACGTCTTAACTCGCTGCCATCGTCCGCGCTCGCGATCTCTCCCGCCCGCTCTTTCTCTCTCTGGCGCTCTCTCTCTCTTCGCGATCTCTCCCTCCCGCTCTCTCTCTCTCACGTAATCTCTCTTTTTTTTTCACTCACTCACAGACACACGCTACACCAACACACACACATCTTCACCGACACACACACACACCCACACACACACTTACACTATACGTATAGTTATATATAGTAACATATATATACTTATATACATCTATATATAATATATATATACATATATATAATATATATATATATATATATATCTACTTATATATATCTATATACTTATACATATACTTATATATATATATATATATATATATATATATATATACTTATATATACATAGTATATCTATATAGTTATGTATACATACATATAATATAATATATATATACATATACATATATAATATATATATATATATATATATATACACATACTCATATACATATATATATATATACATATCTATATACTTATACATATACACATATATATATACATATATCTAAATACATATATACTTATATACATATATATATATATATCTATATAGTATTATATATATATATATACTTATATCCATATATACATAGCTATATACATATATACATACATATATATATATATATATATATATATATATACACCTATATATATATATATATCTATATATATCTATACATATATACTTATACATTTATATACATATAGATATATTTACTCATATACATACATATGTACATATATTTTCACGTTATTTACTATACGCTGTATCACGGGGATATCTGCACCAGTTGCTGATATTCCCTGATACACGCGTACAAAAAAAAGCGTGGTCCCATACATCATCCATCCTCCATCCACACTCCACGCGGCACATAGTCGTGTTGGTTGCGTCTCTCTAGACGTCAACTGACTCGACATAGTGCTACACTCCATCGTCACCTCCACCCCCACCCCTTTATATATATACTACATATAAATATATATCTATAGCTACTATATTTACTTTCTATCTGTTAGCTTCCTTCTTAGTAAAAAGATAAAAAAAAGGTATAAAAGTGAAAAGATAATCTTTGATTTGCAGGTACCCCGTCTTGCGAGTAGCAAGGCGCGTTTTGGAACTCTGTTTTGGCTAAAAGCCAAGGACACAATTTTGAGGGTGTGCCTCAAGAACAAGGATTACTAGAAAAAAAACCTAAATAAGAAAAATACCAAAAACACAATAAACGAATGGAAGAGACGCGTTTTAAGGAAAACGTAGAAACTCGACTTTAACCCCACTTCCCTGAGTTCGACCCTGGGCCTAAAAGTGACAAGATAAAATCAATTAGGCCAGGTTAAAAATTTTGTAAAGAGATGGTTAGGTCTGAATTAGGTTAACCACTATACATATTTCAACGATAAAAACATCATATTAACAACCTATCCAGGCCGACCCATCACTGACCGATCTATTAAGTCACCAAAAGGAATTCTCGAGGATGTCATAGTTAGGGTACATGATTTCTATTTTCCAATGGATTTTATTATCTTAGACATGGATGCTCTTGAGAATGTGAAGAATACACTGATCATACTAGGGAGACCCTTTCTAGCCATTGCTAGGGCCAATATCAATTCTAAGGAGGGCCAAATTGAATTAAAATTTAGGAGCAAGACACTAAAGATCGACATCTTCAAGGCCTAACAAGGAATTAATTGCGAAGTTATAGAATAGATTTGCGATATCAAGGCTATGGTTGATGACTTATGTATCGAGGAAAACCTAACTATTTATGATCAACCACAAGAGGATCAAAATCGACAATTAGAGGAGTCCAAACTCAACCTAGACACATCCATAGCTCCTTCCTTTGCTCCCGACACCCACCCTAAACCACCCGCTGCTGCTGACAACCCAGTAATGGAATTAAAGCCTCTTCCCAACCATCTCAAATACATCTTTTTGGGTTCCAATCAAATGTTTCCTATGATTATCAACTCCCGACTCACACCTGATCAATAAACACGCCTGATTTCTATTCTCCAGCAGCACCAGAGAGCCATTGGATGGACTCTCGATGATCTGACTGGTATCAGCCCTTCATACTGCACACATCACATATACACCAAAGAGGGCTCACGACCATCCCTTGAAATGCAGAGATGCCTAAATCCAAATCTGCAAGATGTCGTGAAAAAGGAGATAATCAAGTGGTTAGATGCAGGGATCATCTACCCGATCTCCGACAGTCAGTGGGTGAGTCCAATCCAAGTTGTGCCTAAGAAGGCAGAGCTTACCGTCATCACAACCGAAACCAGAGAAACCATACCGACCCGTATAGCAAACTCATGGAGAGTCTGCATTGATTATAGAAGACTCAATTCCTCCATGAAGAAGGATCATTTCCCACTAACGGTCATTGATTAGATTCTCAAGAAACTAGTGGGAAATCAATTCTTCTGCTTTTTGGACGGGTACTCCGGTTATAATCAGGTCGCAATCCATCATGAGGACCAAGAGAAGACCACCTTCACCTGCCCCTTCAGAACATACACATTCCGAAGGATGCCATTCGGTCTCTGCAATGCACCCACCACTTTTCAGCGGTGCATGCTTGCCATATTCTCAGATATGGTAGGTGAATACCTTGAAGTCTTCATGGATGACTTCTCGATATTTGGTGAATCATTTGATGATTGCCTCCTGCACTTGGTCCAAATCCTCAGGCGATGCATCGACATGAACTTGGTTCTTTCCTGGGAAAAGAACCACTTCATGGTACCTGAGGGAATTGTCCTAGGACATCTCATCTCTGAAAAAGGCTTCCAGGTTGATCAAGCCACGGTGAATCTGATTTCCAAACTCCCTATGCCTAGCTCGGTCAAATACATCCGATCCTTTCTGGGGCACGTCGCTTTTTACCATAGATTCATTCCTAATTTTTCGAAAATCGTGCACCCCCTTGATTGCACCGCAAAAATACACCTACAATTGTGCCATCTTGTGCTATTTTCTAGCATTACTTGTGCATATTAGGTTTCCATAGTCGCATTTGTAAAAATACATGCATGCATGCATTTAATTGAGAGGGGAGGAGAGTGAATAAATGGGCCTCGCAATTCACATTTTCCTCAAGTGCTGCCTCGCAAAATTTCCATCTTCATTTTTTATTTCTTTTTGATTTTTGACTTTCTTCCCGCGGCTGCTATGCATGGCCTCACCTTCCTCCTCGCGCCATGCTCTGCGGCAAGCCCTTCCCTGCGGCAGCCTGCCCTGCACAGCCATGCTGAGGCATGCACAGCCAGGGCATGGCTGTGCATGCCTTCTTCTTCTTTAAAAGGGCACGGTTTCTTCTTTGAAGGGAGCCTGTTCCTTCCACACAAAAGACGCCAAAAACACAGCAACTCCACTTCTCCTTCCAGGCCGTCCCTTCTCCCTCCATACGCAGGACCTCCTCCTCAGAGGAGCCACTCTGCGAGCAGGAGTTATCACTGTGGTGCACACTCACCACCGTGAAACCACCACCGCCCAGCTCATCAAAGAGTCGGTGGGCGTGGTGGCCTTCTTCCCTGTTTGAACGTCCATGCCACTTCAGCCATTACACCAAAGCTTCAAGCTGTGAAGCTCAACCGGCCATCGCACACCCTGCAGCAGCCGACCAAGCCCCACAGCAGCAGTAGCAAGGCAGCAGCAGGCCGCCCTCACCTCCAGTGCACACCTTCTTCGCACTACATTCGCCTTCCCGCCCGCAGCCGACCACAGCGGGCCCCTGCAGCAGCCGGCTAAGCCTTACCGCACACCACAGCCAACACCCACAAGCCACCGCGCAAGCAGCAGGTTGCCCTCGCCCTCCACCGCGCACGCCAGTAGCCCTCTCCGCACACTCTGTCGCAAACTTCTCTGGGCCCGCAACCAACCGACGCACCCCTTCCACGCGTGCGCCAGCCACAAGCCACCTGCACTCACAACACCTGCAGCAAGCGATCGTGCGGCTCAGCCATACGCTATAGCCACTGTTCACGCCAGTCTGCGGAACACTGTGGCTATAGTGGGGTGACCGGTAAGCTTCTCACTTATCCGGTCACCCGGCGCGCCGCAACCGGCCTTCGCTAGCACACACGTTCAGCCCCGCACCCGCTCCAGCACCCGCCCGCACGTCTGAGTGCGCCCGCATTGCCCGCACCCGCCCGCTCCCTTTGCCCGCGTACGCCTCTCCGCGCAGCGCTGGGCGCTGCGGTCCTCTCCGCGCCCATCTCCCCCCAGTGCGCAGGTCCTCGCGCCCATACGCACTTGCGCACACACATGAAGCCACCAAACGATGCCCTGAAGCTCAGACGGCTTAACCCGCCTCTTCTTCACTCCAGCAGGATCGATCTCTCTCTCTCTCTCTTTCTCACAACACTCTCTCCCTATCTCTTTACCGACACTTACACACATACACTCACACTTCCGTACACACACACACCTATACACTATTATATACATACATATATATATATATTGATATATATACAGATATTTATATACATATATATATATATATACATATATGTATATATATATACTTATATTTATACATATAGTAGTACCTATATACTTAAGTATTAGTATACATACATACATACATACATACATATATATACATATATCTATACATATATTAGTACTTATATAACTATGTATTAGTCTATATACATACATACATATATATATATATATACATCTATATACTTATATATATATATACATATATATACACATATACTTATACATACATACATACATACATATATATATATATATATACATATCTATCTACATATATCTATATACATATATTACTATATATATATATATATATATATATATATATATATGTATATATATTTACATCTATATAGTTATATATACATACTTATACGTATATATATATATCTATACATATATCTATCTATACATATACTTATATATATATATATACATATATATATACACATATATATATACATATATAACTACATATATATACCTATATATTTATAACCATATATATATATATATATATACACACACATATAGATATATTTAAATATATACATATATATATATTTTTTCACATTACCTACCATACGTGGTATCGCGGGAATATCTGCACCAGTTGCAGATATTCCTCGATACGCGCGTGCAAAAAACGTGTTCGCATTCATCTTCCACCAATCCACCTTACACGCGATACCTTGTCCTGTTGGTTGCATCTTTCTAGACGACGACAGACTCGACACCGTGCTACACTCCATCTCTGCCTCCACCCCCACCCCTTTATACATACATAATATATACCTAAATATATATATAGACTATATGTACGTGATTTCTGTTTCGCTTTCCTATTAGTAAAAAGATAAAAAAAAATATGTAAAAGAGAAAAGATAATCTTTGATTTGCAGGTACTCTGTCTTGCGAATAGCAAGACCCGTTTTGGAACCCTAACTTGGCTCAAAGCCAAGAACCTAATTTTGAGGGTGTGCCTCAAGGACAAGAATTATCAGAAAAAAATCTTAAATAGAAAAACATCAAAAACACAATAAACGAACGGAAGAGATTCATTGTAGGAAAGGCATACAAACTTGACCTGTAACCCCACTTCCCTGAGTTCGACCCTGGGCCTAAAAGTGACCAAGATAAAATCAAATAGGCCAGGTAAAAAAATATTTTGTAAAGAGATGGTTAGGTCCAATTTAGGTTAACCACTATACACACTTCAACGATAAAATCACCACATTAACAACCTAACCGAGTCCGACCACCACCCCTAACTAATCTTCTATCTAAGGATGTCCCCTTTGAAATCTCCAAGGAGTGAGCTCAAGCGTTTGAGATCCTGTGTGATCGAGTTACCCAAGCACCTATCCTGCAGCCCCCTGATTGGTCTCAACCCTTTAAGATCATGTGCGATGCATCTGATTATGCCGTGGGGGCGGTACTTGGGCAGAAAAAAGATGGGAAACCCTTGGTCATCTACTACGCTAGCAAGACACTTGACGAGGCTCAGTGTAACGATACAGTTACTAAGAAAGAGCTACCAGCCATAGTATTTGCCCTGGAAAAATTCAAATCATATCTTTTGGGTCCCATGTTATCATATACTCAGATCACACTGCAGTGAGGCACCTCCTTGCGAAGGACAGGAAACCTCAACTAATCCGCTGGATCTTGCTGTAGCAAGAATTCGATCTTGAGATTCGTGATAAACTGAGAAAATAGAATGTGGTAGCTAACCACTTGTCCCGTCTTCCTGCTTCCGTCATCGACCAATCTAGTCCAATCACCAAGTATTTTTCGGATGAGCACCTGCTATCCATTCACAATCTCCCATGGTTTGCTGACATTGTAAACTACTTAGTTATGGGGAAAGTTCCGCTAGATTGGCCGACTTCCAAGCGAGACAAATTGATTACCAAGGCCAAGTACTATATTTAGGTGGAACCATACCTTTTCTGTATTGGCAATGATCAGGTGATCTGGAGATGCATTCTTGACAACGAGGTCAATGATGTAATGTCATTCTATCACGACCAGACCTGCAGTGGCCATTTCTCTGGGCGTAAAACTGCAGCGAAAATTCTCCAGTGTGGGTTCTTTTGGCCCACTTTGTTCAAAGACGCACTGATGAGAACCTCATCATGAGCCCTAACTAGTTCATTTTGACCTAAGAAAGAGAATAAAAGCTCCTACATAACCTAGAGAAGGGCCTAATTCAAAGAAGAATTGCTCTGAGAAGAAAACATGAAATAAAGGGTAAAACTGTAATTTTACCATTGCAGTACATCAATGGGATTTCTCAGAGGCTAAACATAGGTCAAATGGTCTGAAGAAGAAAAAAAGTGAGTTGGTTCAATCAAA
Organism: Thalassia testudinum; assembly: GCA_037157565.1. NCBI lineage: Eukaryota > Viridiplantae > Streptophyta > Magnoliopsida > Alismatales > Hydrocharitaceae > Thalassia > Thalassia testudinum. The sequence goes on from JAZHRO010000080.1 coordinate 7,639,608, forward strand.
CATGGGTTATTGTGAGAGCTAGGAATTAAATGATATTCCACAACCCTAAAACAAACTCACTTAATTCAACAAGGTTTTGGTCAGGATAAAAATCAACTAAATCCTCTAACATTCATGGAAAAATATCCCCTAGGGTTTAGAACCTTCAAATTGGCCTTTGGAACCTATTTTGACCTAAATAGGGGTCCTAGCTAATTACTTGACCTAATTTAGGTTCTTGTGTAAAATGTCCAATCAAACGTAGTCAAACCTAAAATTCAACTTCACCATTGGATTCCTTATGTCCAAATTAGGTTTTTACCAAAATTTGGACCTAAGAGGAGGTCACCTTGACATACTTTGCAAAATAATCCACCCAATTACATTTTGGCCCTTAACTTTTGAAATTCATTGCACAAACCCCCCTAACTTCCTCACCACTCTTACAATTAGATCCCTCCGCCATTAAAGTGGAGGAATCCTACTCCAGCGAGGATCCAAGGAGGATTGCACCCTGATTCCTCAGAGATCTCCTCTCAGATTTGGAAGGAAGATTCTCTGAGGAATTCCCTTCCATCTAAACACAATTTCAGGATCTGATTTGCACCAAATCTCTCATGCGAACGCTCAAGAGAATTAGGTATCTTCCACATTCCTTCTCCGACAAGGACTCTTGCGCTTGGAAGCTTGTCTTCCAAGCACAAGAGCCCCTACCAGCACCTATAAAGAGACCCTCACCTCCGGTCGCACATTTTCAGCTTGACTTGGCCGGAGAACCACCCCCAACTTCGTCTCTTCTCCTCCATCCAGGTGTCCAGCAAGCTTCGACAATCTCTTCTCCTCCTTCTCGTCGCTCTTCCACTATACTAGTGGTAGATCCATCTCCACCACCTTCCTCCGCGTCGCGCCATACCTGCGTGCGCATCTCCAGCCCCCTCGTCGTCGCCGTTCTCCCTCCTCTGGACGCTTCTTCTCCGGTAGCGGCAGGTACGGCCAGTCGCTCTCCTACCCCCCTTCATCCACTTAAATAGGTCAAATCTCTTCCTCTCTCTGCCCTCTTTATTTCCCCTATTTTTATTTCTACTTTAAACCCCTCGACGCCGTAGACCACCACCACCTTCTTCATCTCCGGCCGACCACCAGCGAGGTGCTTCCATCGCTCCACACCTCCACACGCCTCGCCACTGACCTCAGAACCTCCGCCATCACTCACTGATCACCATCCTCCCTTCCACTAACCACCATCACCTCCCCAAGTGCTCTCCGAACACACCCATCACACCCACCAGAGCGACCTAGGCACGCACGCCTAGGCCACCCCGCGGCCAGCCACCCACCTAGGCACCTTCGTCGTGCCACAACGAAGCTACCTATATGTTTTAATGGGGCCACGAGGCCATCTTGTTGAGTTGCAGGTTCAGCCCCCTTTCCGCCATTGAAGCAGAAGCAAGGAGATTGCAAGCTCGCATCAGGCCGCATCAACCCAGGTACTGCGCTCCAGGCGACGCGCATTGAGTGCATGAACACATACAAACAGAGAACGAGCCTTGTGAGGAGCCCAGCTACAACAATTGAAGGAAAACGTCCAACGGGCTCACGAGCGAAGTGGGTGGGATTTTAGTCCCACCTCGTAAACTCAGGAGTGAGGTGCGTAGTTTATATTATTTTTTTGTTTTTAGCTTACCGCTTCAAGTAACACGGGGTGAGGTCCCTCGCCCACTCCACTCGCCTCGTCCGCGACCTATGCCCACCCTCATACTGACCAACCCGATTAACCCTCATACTCCTCACGCACCACCCATGCCGGTGCGCCCGAACCCGGGCACGTGAAACCTGACCTGATTACCCAGCCTGGCTCTGGGAGAGCGAACCCAAGAGAGAAATAGAGAGAGTGTGTACGCGGGGGAGGGTAGGGGTAGGTTTTGCTTCGCTATGTGCAGGGAAAAGAAGAAAGGAAGAGGAAGGTGCAGCCGAAGAGAAAGAAGGAGAAGGAAGAAGAGCTAAGGCAAGGCACAACCAAGGCAAGCAAGGAAGGAAGCTAAAGCCAGAAGCGGCTAAGGAAAGCATAGGGCTGAAGGAAGAAGGACTTGGAAGCAGAAGATGAGGAAGACAAGGAAGGAAAGAGAAAGCACTGTAGCCGTAGAGAAAGAGCTAAGGAAGAAGCTAAAGAAGAGAAGCACGGCTAAGGCAGAGAGAAGGCAAGGCAAGAATAAAGAAGGCTAAAGAATAGAAGAAGAAGAAGACAAGGAAAGAGAAAAGTTAAGGCAAAGACACGTAGAGGAAAGGAAGAAAGCTAAGGAAAGAGGAAAGTCAAATAAAGAAAGAAGGAAAAAGAAGAGAAACCAATAAGCAGAGAAGAACCAAAGAAGAAGAAGATAAGAGAGAAGAAAGAAGAAACTAAAGAAGAGAGCCAAGAAAAGAATCAATCTTTTTATTCTATTCCCCTCAATTTCTCTTCTATTTTGCTACATTTTAATTCATAAACTTCTGCATTCTATTTTGAATTAGATTTTAAGTAAATTTAAGTGTTCAAATTACATTGATTGAGATTAATGAATAAATTCCATTTGCTCCCTGTGTTCGACCTCGGATACTTAGGTTTTCGAGTAAAAAAACTTCTTATTTGTTATCAATGCTTTTTCAACTATACTACAATGCAACAGCTTTTACTCATTTAAAATCCTCGATCAAGTGTTATAACATGCACAAATGTATTGTAGGGCATGCGCTCGTTGTCAGACCCTCGACAACATGGGCCCACAGGATATGATGCCCTTGAACCCGATTATTGTGTGTGAAATCTTTGACATATGGGGAATTGATTTCATGGGACCCTTTCCCGAATCTAACGGCTTCGAATACATTCTAGTCACTATTGATTATGTCTCTAAATGGGTCGAAGCCATCCCCACGAGAACTAGTGTTCATAAAGTTGTCCTCCAATTTATCCAGGAGAACATCTTTACCAGATTTGGGGTTCCTAAGGCCATCATCAGCGATGGCGAGTCTCATTTCACCAATGTGCACTTCTAGTCCCTAATGAAAAAAGTACAAGGTGTTGCATCATTTCTTGACTCCTTACCACCCCCAGACTAATGGACTGGCAGAACTGTCGAATCGAGAGATCAAGAAGATCCTTCAGGTCACTGTTCGGCCTGATAGAAAAGATTGGTCTACTCGCCTTCTATAAGCCTTGTGGACCTATAGGACCACCCACAAAACCCAATCATGCCTCCCTTCAGATTAGTGTACGGTAAGGCATGTCACCTTCTCGTCGAGATGGAGCACAAGGCATATTGGGCAGTACGAAAGTGCAATCTGGATCTAGTGAAGGCTGGAATACACCACCAGTTGCAATTGAGTGAGATCGAGGAACTATGCAATGATGCATATGAGAACTCGTGTATCTACAAAGAGCGGGCTAAAGCCTTCCATGATAGGCACATTATACGAAAATCTTTCCAACCTAGTTAGAAAGTTCTACTCTTTGATGCCAAACTCAAACTTTTCCCAGGAAAACTCAGATCAAAATGGATAGAACCATTCTTGGTGAGACGAATCTTTGGAAATGGAGCTATTAAAATTAGCCAACCTAGCCTTGACTCAGAACCCTTTGTTGTGAACGATCAGCAACTTAAGCCATTCATTGAACTCACCAATATGAACAGGGCTGAGGTATCTTTTGATCTCCATTCTCCCTAAGCTCATTGCACCCGGTTGATGGCATTAAACTCAGCACTTAACGAGAGGCAACTCGTCATCTTTTTGAAAAAACCCAAAACCCTTCTTGACACATCTTATGCTGAACTCATATTGCAATTTAGGGCTCATCCATTAGAACATCCGACTCCACCTCCGATACCTGTACCCGAGCTTGAAATCGTCCGCAACAATCACCCCAACCCGGCCACCCACCCAAAACCTGTTCTAATGAATGATTTAAGCTAAACTCAAACCCACCTAATTTACAATGAGGACATTGCAAATCATAGGCATGGGGGGATATTAAAGTGCAAAACGCTGTGAAAATCACTTCACAAGAAAGGGTTTCATCAAAAAAGCACATATTCCAAAAGCCAAAAAAATAAAAAAATTGAAAAGGAACAAAAATAGGAGAAAGGAGGAAATTTTGAGTGAATTGAGTGCATATCATTTTTTAGGAGAAAAGGGGAGGAGATAAAAATGTCAAAAAAGAGCACAATTTGAAAAGAAAAGAAAAAGAGATAGTCATTAGTAAAAGATTAAGGAATTGACTTAGTAAAATATTAAGAAAATGAAAGACAAAAAGTGCTAAGAGACAAAAGAGATTAGTATGAATGCTGATCTTAGGCCTCTTGGGCTGCGATCCTAGGCTTAAAAATTCAAGTATCCGCTAAGATCCAGATAGTCCTCAAGAGGTTGGGGAAAATGCGAAGCATAAGTATTAGGTCTAAGGCTTAGGGATTATTCAGCCTCTTTAATTGACCTCTGGTTTGCGGGACTCGGTAACCTAAGCACCCCAATCCACACACAGTCTGGTTCAATGCGCTTAAGTATCAAAATCATGCAAATTTGTTAAATCTGTTCTGAAAAAGTTACCTAGATGAAGAGCGGTTGATCAACACAAGTTGATTTGGACGAGTTCCCGGCGTGGAGAGGCGACAAATTCCCCTTGAAGATGCGCAATAACATATCGTCTCCTCGTTGCTTGTCTCCTAGGATATCTAAATATCCTACCGGGGGCATGTAAGCACCTTGTGTAGGTTCAAATGCCATGGGCAGCATTATCATGAAACGTCGATTGCCAGGGTCTAGATTTAGCTACAGAATGCCAAGGGCAGGATTATCTCAAAATCTCGAAAGCCAGGGTTCTGGGGGTTGTCATGGGTGGTGCTATCTCAAAGCATCGATTGCCAAGGAGCCTACGAGGATTGATGGTGGAAACTAGGAATCCAATACATACCATGTTGTAAAGCTAATCCGAGGCTAGAAATAAAAAGAAAAGAGAGAGAAAACTCTTCAAAAACAAAGAAAAAGTCTTTTGTCTCTCTCTTACAAAAACGCACTGCGAACTGAACCTGGGCTAAAACATGTTACAAGCACGGGTGCTTTAACCGCGGAGTTCAACCAACCATAGGTTAGTTCCTGTGAGCCTTAGAAACCTTCGCGGCAAATTGAGGCTAGAGCTGGTCAGGTCTGAATCTTGGTTGGTACTTGAGTACCTCTAGGCCTACTTTTAGCATTCGAACCTAATCTACAAAAGAAAGCACACATCAGAATTTTGAGCATACAAAGGCATATGGTCTGGAATTAAAGATAATTCCATGAGATTTTGCTAAGGGACTAGCAAAAGCTAGGCATGGGGGAATGATGGGAACACCATCATCAGCCATAGCGAGCTCATTTTGATCTAATTAAGTCAATAAATGCTCCTACATAACTACCAGAGAGCCATATTTCATTGCAAAGTCATTTTGAGGGAAAGATAAGAAAATAGGGTTAAAACTGCAGTTTTACCATCATATCATGAATTCAGTACAATCACAAGTTTTCCCAGGGAGTAATCAAGGGTCAAATGGTCTTAAAAGGCTAACAAGTGGGTAAAACAGACAGAAAAGAGTTTGCACGTATTTTAAGAATTAAATGACTTTTGAAACCCTAAAAATAGACTGCTTAATTAACTAAGGTTTTGGTCAAGATAAAATTCACCTAAACCCTCTACATTTCATATAAAAATATCCTCTAGGGTTTGAAACCTTCAATTTGACCAACAGAACCCGTCTTGACCCAAAATAGTCTCAGACAGATATTTACCCTAATTTAGGTTTTTGCATAAATTACCCAGTCAAATTTGGTCAAAACCTAAATATAACTTCACTATTGGATTCCTTCGGTCCAAATTAGGTTTTTACCAAATTTGGGCCCAATCTGAGATCATCTTAACCAAGTTTGCATTTTGGTCCAGTCAGACTCTTTCTTTCTCATTCAGACCCTGAAATTTTGAATTCTCTTACAAATAGCCCCCCAAATTCTTTGTCTTCTTCACAAGCATGTCCCCGTGCCATTTTTGGAAGGTTAGACCTTCACCATCGAGTTTTGAGCAAGGATTTCTCGCTCAATTCTCAATCAATCAATCCTAGATTTGAAACACAGATTCCTTGGGAAATTCCCTTCCAAATGAGCTCATTCAAGGATCCCAACTCCTTCCCAAAAGCTCATGTGAACCTTTAGAAGGAATGGGTATCATTCGTTTATGTAAGCTTCAAGGTTTCCAAGCTTGGAACCTCCTCTTAAGCCCTATAAAAGCACCTCCGTGGCCTTTCGCAATTTTTCAACAAGTCTTGGCGCGTCTAACAACCTAAAAACCCATCTTCGACCACAGAAGACCCCTGCTCCTGGATCTCCCTCCTCCAACCGTCTGACCATCAAATTGGACGGCCTAAACTCCTCCGCTCTTCATCGCAACCCTCCCCAGCCAAAGGGAGGGCGTTCCTCCATCTACATCGCCGTTGTCATTTCGCCGCATCTTCCTCCTCTGACTCCGGTCGACCACAAGGGAGCCCCCCACCTCTCAACCTCCTCGCTAAGTCCCTCTCTTCCTATCTCTCTCTCTTTCTATTTCATTTTTTTTCACCCTCGCAAACACACACAATCGCCAACTGCCGTCTCCCACACTTCATCTTCTCCGCCTCCAGTGAAGCTCCGACAATGCCTACACACCGCCACACTGCTCGAAACTTTCCGTTGTCACCTCCATCAGCTCCGCCATGCTCCACAATCCAAAACCCCTCAAGAGATTGAGAGATTTGGTCCCTCACTCGCTCCGCTGAACACCGCACCTACGCACTTCATTTTCCAACATCGACAGGCCACCTCACACACGTTCACCCCTCACCGACACCGCTGTTGCATTCGCCTCATCAAGGCAAAACTCCTGAGTGTACTGACTAGGGCATTTAGCCGTATTTGTCTCTTTTAGGTCTCGAGCCACAGCACCATTGGAGGAGCTTCTTTAAAGACCTCCAGGTGCTATTCTTGTGCCTTCAGCTCCAAGCACTGCACCCAGGTCAAGCGGAACACTTCCAGGAGCAATTAGATCGATTTTCATGCCGATGGGCTACGATCGTCGATCCGGATCCATCTATATGTTTGGATTCTTCATCTGAAGCTCCAAAATATATCACCCTGTCTCCTAGCGACAATAATACATAAATTACTATCCAATTTATACAAGTCATCCTAAATGTAATATGATGAATGTTATGCAGTATTTACAATGTCAAATGCAATGTTAAGCTTAGGAACTCGCATAAATAGACATTTAATCTTAAATGAATGTGTATCTATCATACCCCCATGCTTATCTTTTACTAGTCCCTAGCAAAATTAACCTAAATGCTATATATGGAGTAGAATCAAGATCCAGTCACTTAAGCAAAATTTGTTGATTAACATTAAAAAATTTCAACTAAGGACCTAATTACAAAGACTCAACAGCACCCAGGTGCCTGCCAAAATGCATACCACCTAAGTCCTCACCTTATTCCGTACAAAAACAAATCCATTTTTTTTCCTTTTTCATCTTTTCTAATTTTTTTTTATTTTTGAGTTTAGAGTTTTAGGGCAGCTTTCTAGGACTACCCAACCCACTCAAGACTCAAGAAGAACTCTAAGTTCTAAGCATCATATTTGCGAAAAAGTGATAGACTCACTAAGCGACAGTTAAAACGTACTTCAGGTTTCTACGACCCTAGGTGAACCTAAAGGAAAAATTTCTACCTAAAGGTGTATCTATTCGACCAGTAGCTGTCTCCCTACTTTTACTTTTTATGAGGTCAACACAAGGGAGAACCCAATTTATTCTACTTCACCGCTTCTTCCCTAAGTGTTTGGGAATTATTTGTGCATTTTGTGAGCCGAGCTCTGGACAAACGGCCAATAGGGCATCCAACCCATGGCAACTTGCCAATCATACCTGTGTGAGGAAGTGTGGCTTTTTTTATCTCCTTTTTGTACTTTTTTCTCTTTTTTTTCTTTTTTAGTATTATTTTTTTCTTTTTCTTTTTCTAAGTAGGTGGCTTCCCTGATCTAAGATTTACCTAAAGGCTCATGTGGCCGAGCTCTGGACAACCTACCAATGGGGCATAAAACCCACGACAACTTACTAGTCATACCACTCTAGAAAGCTCATTAGCTACTTAATTTCTGTTAAAACCATTGAAAAGTGAGTCAGTGTAAATAGTATGCAGATGCTTGACTATAAGTCCCCTCAAATCAGAGGGCGGGTTGATAAGTCGCAATACTTATCACCCCAATTTATTAGCCAATTAAAGTAAAATTAACGTGGCGAGGACTCGAGAAATAGATCCACATTTTAGTGGACACCCAGTCTGATTAAGCCTGAAGACTTGAAGAGTCTAAGTATTCAAGCCTTAAAGTATCATTTCCTAAAGTTAACAAACTCCTAATGCCTAAATTCTCTTCTCTTGATTCTAATAATTTTTTATTTTTATTTCTTTTAAGAGAAATAACAAGAAACTACTGTTGCGGAACTAACAAAATAATCATAAAGTATCCACCCCCCCATGCCTAGCTAATGCAATGCCCTCATTGTAAAATAAAGGCATGAAAAAGGGCAAAATAGAAAAATATCACCTGTATTCCGCGAAAATCCGGTCAACTCCAAAAAAGACTGTACAAATGCTAAGTTTATTACTTCATCTAGGCGAAGTCCAGCTACAGAGGTCAGACCAAGGTTAGAGTAACCTTATCTGAGACGGGTTCAGGGAAAACACGATCAACATACGGTTTAAGACATTCGTTGACCTTAAAGGAATTACCCATCTTTGGGTCAAATATTTAAATGGCTCTGTTAGGAAATATCTGATCAATAATGAACAAGCCATCCATTTGAACCTAAGCTTGCCGAGAAAGAGCTTAAGTTGAGAATCAAAGAGCTAAACCCTCTGGTTCAGTTCAAAGCTCTTATGGGAAATCATCAGGTCATGAAAGGCTTGGTCCTTGCCTTATAGATTCTGGCATTCTTGTAGGCATCTTTTCTAGCTCCGGCAACTTAGATAGTTGGAGTTTCCTGGTCTTCTCAGCTAACTCTAAGTCAAAATTGCATTTCTTGATGGCCTAAAATTCCCAGTGTTCTATTTCTATGGGTAAGTGACACGCCATACCAAACACCCAATGAAACAGAGACATACCAATAGGTATTTTGTACACTATACAGTAGACCCAAAGAGCGTCATTAGGCTTTTGGGTCTAGTCTTTCCTATCAGGCATAACCATTTTCTGTAGAATATTCTTAATCTCCCGATTAGAGACCTTAGCCTGACCATTCGTCCGGGGGTGGTAAGGTGTGGAAATCCAATGATTCACCCCGTATTTTGCAGTAAATTCCTAAACTAGGCATTAGTAAGATGGGTGCCACCATCACTGATAATGGCCCTAAGAATCCTGAACCGACTGATGATATTTTTCATCACAAAATCGATGACCACCTTGTGGTCATTGGTTTGGGTGGGAATAGCCTCAGTCCACTTGGACACGTAGTCAACAGCAAGAAGAATATACTAGTGCACAAATGAAAGGAGGAAGGGTCCCATGAAGTCAATGCCCCAAACGTTGAAGATTTCAACAGGAATGATCGGGTTTAGGGGCCTCATATCTCTCCTAACTATGTTTCCAAGTGCCTGGCATCGGGAACACGACCTTGAGAATTTTTGGGCATCTTTAAATAAAGATGGCCAATAGAACTGATATTGCAGAATTTTTGCTACCGTCTTTTTCCCGAAAAAATGTCCACCACACGTAGATGCATGGTAGAACTCAAGTATGCTTTGGAACTCATTTTCCGAAATGCATTAACGAATAATCTGGTCAGCGTCAATGCGGTACAGCTTGGTATCATCCCAAAAATAACATTTGGCCTCAGATATAAGTCTATCCCGTTGTTGCTTTATCCAATCTTGGGGGATTTGACCAACGACCAAATAATTGACGATGTCCGCAATCCAAGGAGTTTGGACACCAAAGATTGTAAGGATAGTCTCATCCGAAAAAGTGTTAGAAATTAGGATATTCGAATGAGGTGAATTAGTTAGCATTCTTGAAAGGTGATCCGCCACTACATTTTGTGCCCCGAATTTGTCTTTGATTTCAAGATCAAATTCTTAAAGTAGAAGAATCCAACGAATGAGTTGGGGCTTGGCATCCTTTTTGGCCATGAGATGTTTCAAGGATGAGTGGTCGGTATAGATAATGACACGAGAACCTAAGAGATAAGCCTTAAATTTTTTCAAAGCGAGAACTACGACTAGCAATTCTTTTTTAATAACAGTGTAGTTCCTCTAAGCCTCGTCTAGAGTTTTGCTACCGTAGTAGATAACGTAGGGCTTTTTATCTATTTTCTGACCCAAGACAGCCTTGACCACATAATCAGAAGCGTCGGCCATAATCTCAAATGGGGTTGTCCAGACTGGTGGTTGCAACACCGAGGCATAAGTGACTACTGTTTTCATAAATCAAATGCCTTGCAGCATGATTCATCAAACTTGAATGGTGTGTATTTGGCCAGAAGGTTATTCAAGGGTCGAGAAACCTTCGAGAAGTCCTTAATGAACCTCCGATAAAAACCCATATGACCCAGAAATGATCGAATTTGTTTCACAAATGTGGGAGGAGGAAGTTTGGAGATAGCATCTACCCTAGCCTTATTAACTTCAATGCCCCGATTAGAGACTACATGACCCAAGACGAAGCCTTCCTGTGTCATGAAGTGACTCTTTTCCCAGCTAAGGACCAATCATGTTTCGATGCATCTCTTGAGGATCAATTCCAAGTTATCCAGGCAAGACTCAAAAGGATCTCCAAAAATGGAGAAATTGTCCATGAATACCTCAAGACAATCTCCCACCATGTCGAAAAAGATGCCCAGCATGCACCTTTGAAAAGTCGCAGGTGCATTGCAAAGCCCAAACGGCATTCTACAGAATGCGAAGGTTCTGTAGGGACTGGTAAAAGTTATCTTTTCCTAGTCTTCAGGATGGATATGGAATTGGTTATATCCCAAATAACCATCCAGGAAGCAGAAATACTTTTTCCTGGCTAACCTTTCAAGGATTTGATCAATGAAAGGTAAAGGGAAATGGTCATTTTCGGTGGTTGTGTTCAGCTTCCTTTAATCGATACAAACTCTCCAAGAGGAAGTTGAATGGGTGCTGAAAGATTCCCCTTTCTCATTGGTCACTACGGTTATCCCTACCTTCTTGGGAACAATCTGAACAGGGCTAACCCAAGGACTATCTGAGATTGGGTAAACAATTCCTAAGTCAAGCCACTTAATTATTTCCTTCTTGACTACTTCTTGCATATTAGGGTTTAGTCTCCTTTGCATCTCGCAAGAAAGGCAAGATCCATCCTCTATAAAAATATGATGATTACAGAAAGATGGCTCTATCCCCCTAAGGTCATGGATGGTCCAACCTTCTTATTATTCTTGCGGACCTTAATCAACTTCAGTTCTTGCTCCTTAGTCAAATCAGCACTAATAATCATAGGGAGTGTCTTCTTAGGTCCTAAGAACTCGTATTTTAAATTCTTAGGCAAAGGTTTCAACTCAAGCTAGGGTCAGTTCAGGATAGAGGGTAAGGAAGATGCTGATGAAGATTCATCAGGACGATCTAGGGAAGAGGCTAGGAATGAATAAAATCATCAAACCTCTTCAGGGTATGGTGGGTCAACCATGGAGGGTTGTGGGTTAGACTTGTCAATGCTGGAGAAATCATCGAGAGCATTAATCATTAGACAGATCTCAATGTTATAATCTAAATCCTCAAGTTCTTCAATAAACCCACAATCCTCAATTTTTTTATCTCCTTAAAAATATCGAGTGTCAATTTTCTATCCCCAAAGGCAATTTCCATACTACCACTCTCACAATTTATGTTGGCCTTGGCGGTATCTAAGAACGGGCATGATGGGAACACCATCATGGACCCTAACTAGCCACATTTAGTCAAATTTGATTGATTAAAGCTCCTACATAATCATCTGGAGGTCGTAATGCTGCATTATTATGAATTGAGAGAATGGAAAATCAAGGTTAATTCTGTAATTTTAACAGCATATCACAAACACAGATTAACCATGGGATCACTCAAGGGTTAAATAAAGGTCAAATGAGCTCAAAATCCCAAAAAGTGGGTCAGCACTAGCAGAAACATGGTTTCACACATTTCGAGAACCAAAACAACACACCAAAACCCTAATTTCAGACTTTCTTAAATTAAAGAAGTTCTGGTCAGGTTAAAATTTATCTAAACCTCCTAAAATTCATAGAAAAACATTCTAAGAGGTTTATTACCCTTGATTTGACCATCTGAACCTATTTTGACCTAGAATAGAGTTGCAGACGGAATTTTACACTAATTTGGGCTTCTGTGCAAATTTCCCAATCAAACATGATCAAAACTAAAATCCAACTTCACAATTAGATTCCTTAAGTCTAAATTATGTTAATGCCAAAATTTGGGCCAATCATAGTCCATATTGACCTAGTTTGCAATTTAGCCCTTTAAAACTCTATTTCTTACATTTACCCCCTCAGATTTCAAATTATTTGCCAATGGATCCCTAACTTCTCATCATTTTATTCACTTAGGTCCCTTCCACCATTGGTGGTGGGAACGCACCTTCAGCGAAGATTCAAGGGAGGTTTTCTCCCTCAAACCAGGTTCAATCACCTCCAAACTTTAAGGGAAGATCCATGAGAAGATCCCCAATCTCCTGAACCGCCGTTTGATCTCCAAATTAAGCTCTAGTGTGCAATCGAACTTGAGATTTTTAGGGATTTTTCTCCCTGAAAATCCAAGCTATCCAAGCTTCTTCCCAAGCTTAGAGCTCGACCTTGGCCTTATAAGAGAACCCCAATTGCCAGACCATCCTCCTTAACGCTATTTGAGGCCAGAAAACCCTCTTCTTCTCCTTCCCCCAGCCAACTCCAACCAAGCTCCAGCGACCTTATCGTTCTACCTTCATCGCCGTCTGCCACATATGATAGGCAGAGGGAACCTTCTTCCCTCCATCTTCCGCTCCTCATCGAACCAAGCAAGAGCTGTCTACCCTTCGACGTCACTGCTCCTCATCGGAGCATTCATCTTCCCCAACACCGACCCATCACAGCTAGCCTCAACCACCCTCCGTATCATCTCCTAACTCCCCTAGATCTCTTCCTCTCATTTTCCTCTTCACTCCTATCCATCCACACTTCGATTTCGATTGCCAATCGCTTCGAACCACCTCCGTCTTCCACCACACTGATGAAGCTCCGACAATGTCGTGCAAACACCACACCGCACCAAACCGCCCGCCATCGAGTCCGCAAGCATCGCCTTGTCTCACTAATAACAAGCCCCAGGGAAATTTAGGGCTTTGATCTCTCTCACACTCCATCAAACAACCCACCTCACAGTCATCTTCTCCGACCACTACACAGCCTCCAACCACCACCACCACATTTTCCTTTGCATGGAAAAGCTCCTGAGCTGTTTTGACATAGCCACGAGGTCATCTTTCTTGTTTCAGGTTATTCGTAGAAGCGTCGTCATCGCCACCATCTTCTCCGACTTCGACAGCATCTCTCCAACCTTCACTCAACCTACTAAGACTTTGCTCAATACAGCTTCAGGTTCTGAAGCACTCTAGGTCCGTGATTACAGCAGGAGGTGATAGACGACTTTTCGCTTAGCGTTATATAATTTAAGTGGTGGAAAAATCGACTAATCAAAAATAATGAAAATAACCACTCACAGAAGAGCAGGTCGTGTCCACAGGGAGGCAATGATGCAATCAATACTTAATTATTTAATGTTATTTCGGATAGTGCGAAATCCCTTTTCAAATCAGACTTAAAATGTGAAGGAAAGTAAATTTGCAATAACCTAAAAAGTTAAGGGTATAAGTGCAGTTTTCCCTCACAGAAATCCTCCATAAATTTAGGATGAATTCATGCAGTTTTCTCGTGATGTGTACTAAAGACAATTAGTACTTAAATTAAGTCCAAAATCAATCTTTAAACTAGTCAATATCAATATCATGCAATTATAAAGAACTATGAGTGTTTGAATGCAATTCTGCCACAATATAATAATAATAATAATCAAATTGGTGGCAATGGCATTGAATGTAAATTTTAATGGAGAGGAAAAAAGAGGATCTCTCCTCTCTCCTCCTCGTGTGTGCAGTCGCGCACAGTTTGCTGCGAGAATCGGTAGGGAGGTGCGGCTTGACGAGGGCTATGCATCGGTGGCAGTGGCGTGGCCGGAGGTGGCCGCCAGCAGCCGACAGAGGTGGCCGGAGCGCCGACCTGTTGGAGGAGATGGCGGTGGTGCTGCTATGGCTGCGCGGATGTGCGTGCGCACGCGCGCTGGTGCACGTGCATGCGCGCTCTGGTGCGCCTGTAGATGGGAAGTGGAGTGAGAAGGCGCACTGCAGTTGGCGTGGAGAGGCGCTCTGCAGTTGGCGCCTGCAGGTGCGCTGCTGGGGTGCGCCTACAGGGAAGCTCGCTTGCAGGTTGCGGTCTGCAGGTGGTTGGAGGCGCGCGGCGTGGATACGCGAAGGCGGAGAGCGCCTGCAGTGGCTAGAGATGGCACGCGGTTGAGAGCACCTGTAGATGGCGGTGGAGCGCGCTTGCAGATGGGAGGCAGTCTGCAGGAAGGTGGAGAGGTGGGGCCCGCTTGTGCACGCGCAGGAAGATGGGGAGCGGGTGGCAGTGCAGGTGCGCCTGCAGAGTGCGAAGGCGGGAAGGCGCGCTGGAGATGAGGAGCGCAGCTTGGTGCATGCGGGCAGAGAGCTTGCAGGCGTGCGAGTGGTTGGTTAGCGCTTGTGGCAGGAAGCGGCCTATAGTGGCTAGTTTGGTGGATGCGCCTGCTGTGGCTAGAGGGAGAGGCGCGCGAGCGGAGGCGTGCGCGCTGGTGGAGGTTTTTCCCCGCAAGGGGGAAGAGGGCACAGTGCACGCTGGAATTGTTCCCCGCAAGGGGGGAGATGGATTTTTTTGTGCACACCGCCTCTTCTCTTTTTAACTCCTCTCTCTCTCTCTCCATTGCGCCACCGAGAGTTAAGGGATTTTCAAATTCCTTAACTATCTCTGGCCGGCGGTTGTTGAGGAAGACCCAATGTCCGGCAGGGGAGGGGGGAAAGAGTCGCGGTTGATATGTGTTGGGGAATTTATCCCCCCACCCTTGTTCTTTCTGGGTTTTATTACCTGCACATAAAAATAACAAAATAATTAAATTATAGAATGTTATAAACTTAAATCATAAGGCGTACAAATATTCTATAACTTAATTGCCATTATTAACACACCTAAACTATACGATTAAATATACTTAGGCTTAATATTAGTCCATTTTAATGGACTCATCAGGAGGCATTAGCTATGGCCTCAATTCTTTACGACCATCAGTAGCTACACATGCAGGAAGCAAGGAAGGAGGATGTGGGAAACATAGTCCCACATCGTGAAGGACAAAGTCTCCAACAGCATATAAAAGGAATTTATGATCCCAGCTGCTAGCCTCGAACGCATGGGGGGTGAGATCCCCTACGCATGCCCCAATGCACGCGCTCACATGCGCTCGCTCACGTGCCCTCGCCCACGATTCACACCACGTGGGTCTGGGCGAGATCCATTTACCCAGTTGCTCGGGTGAGTCTTGATTTTGAAGAGAGGAAATCTGAGAGGGAGTAGGGGGTTTTGCACTGTTCACACCTCAAGATTCATGCCCCCTCTCCTATGCTCAGACACTTACCCTTATCAGGTTCTGAGAGGCCCTTGTGCCTTGTGCTGTAAGACCCTTGTGTCTCTTCTGAGGTGCTGAGTTAAGGCGTCTAAAGCCTTGTCTTGATGTCTGGTGGGCTGCTTGCTTTGGTTCTGATACTGTGGATACATCTGCTGACATGGAATTGCTCTTAGTGGTTGAGAATTACTATTGAAATATTTGAGACAATTGCATAGCTTAAACAGTTGGGTTAATCGGTGGTTCAAACCATAATTTTAACCCCATCTTTTTGCACTTTCATTCTCTAATTTTATTGACATATTCTTCTGAGTATTACTTTGGTTTCAATTGCATATTATCCATGATATTGTGATTAATGGATTAAATTGCCAATTTTCTCCCTACGAACGACTTTGGACTCCCTTGTGTTTTCGAGTTTTATAAATTTAAGTGTTGTCGCAATTTTTGTCCTATACTACAACGCATATTTCTAAAAGACAAATCTCGCGCATCAATAGGGTGCCTAATGAGGTGTGGCTCATCATAGATAAAATTCCCAAGTTAACCTAGAAAGTAGGTTAAACACTATCTTATTAACACAATAAATGGGTTAAGTGTGAGAATTAACAGAAATGACCTAAAACATCAAATTTGGCTTAAAAATGCATAATTAGTTCAATTAATAAGATATTTTATTCGTAAATGTAAATTAATGATCCAATTGCTAATTAAACACACTTCTGAGCTCAAAAGTACAAATCAAGGGTTGAATTAACTTCTAAAATGTTCAATTAACTTATTATAAAAACTTGGTTGCATTTGGACATCAATAGGACCTTGAAACCATCATATTACATATAGGTCCTTCATTCCCTTACATTTGGTAAATACAAAACTTTCTAGGGACTCATTTAATAGCTGCAGGGACCTCTTGGTTAGATTTAGGGGCTTCTTGGTTAACATTCCTGCCACTTATGGGCTTCTTCTACAATTCTTCCATCATTTCATTTTAAGGACCTGGGTGCAAAAGCACCAAAAGACCTGCGTCTCACTCTTCTTTTCACACACTGTTCATGAGCAAGAACTCGTGAAGTAGTGGCCATTCATCCAATGATCCTCTCATCCAATGGTGCATTCTCTTCCAATCTTTGCGCGCATGTGCGCGCAACACCGTAGCCTCTTCCATATCTCATCTGATAGTGGGCATTTGGTTTGGAGCTTTCCACCTTCCTATCTAACTCATCCCATCGTCCATGCCCTGAATGCCTAATCCCACCTTAGCAGTGCCCAGATCACTCCAACACCTATTTAAGCAATGTCCCTGAGCTCGCATGCGATGATCAGCTCCCACCCCCTAAGTTGGTCCTTGTCCACATCTCTAATTCTTCTTCCTCCTTCATCAGGGCCATTTGTGATAGGAGCGACTTTTCTTCCTCAATTTCATTGCCACAGCAACCCACTGTGGATCCAAGGACCCCATTCCTCAACTGGAGATCTCCTCATCCCCCTTCGTCGTTGCAGTGACCAGCTGCAGCCCATGCATCCCATTCTTCCACAGCTAGGATTTTTAATACTTTCTAGGATAGATCTAATGCTTTCTAGTGTAGTGTAGATCAATTAGGAATAGAGGTAGCTTAGATCAACTTCGCCCTCTCTGATCAATTCAAATCAGAGAGGTGGTTTTTCACCGTCATATCGATCCACTGATCTCCCTCATCACCTCACAATCATTTCCAAATGTTTCCTCTCAATTGAATCACCATTCTCCCATCCAGCTAGGCCATTAACAGATCTAAAGCTCTCTAGCTCTTAGATCTGTTACATGCGCCAATTTCATTTAAGGGTCATCTCATCCATTCCGCAAATTCACAATGACCTTATTCTGATTTTGAATGAGCTGAATTGTAGATTTTCTCAGATGTGGTTTTGATTCAATATTGATCAAAGCTTTGAAATGATTTATGAGTGATGGTACGGCTTAATTTGATTTTCTATCTTCATGTTGTCTATGTCATGAGAGGAACATTAGATTAAGGATTCTTATGTTTTATGAGCTCCGATTTCAATTTGGGCATGTTGAAGATTTTTCCTAACTGATTTGCAATGAATGGGAGATTAAACTTTCACGTTTTGAAACCTTGAGATGAATTTACATCGTACACTATATATAGTGTAAGATGGAAATCATATCAAGATTTCAATGTTTTTTGGGAGATATATTTGAATTTCCTAGGGCTTTCAAGATGATTTGGAGAGTTTTTGAGATGATTTTTCGTGAGATTCAATCACCCATCTCAAATCTGGGATGTAATTCTATAACCCTGATATGAGATGAGATCTGGATTCCAAGGGCATTTGATAAAGATTTTAATGTTCGAATTTAATTTTGAAATAAGTTTAAAGCATTATCAGGTCTTAGACAATGGTTTGACCATGTGGTTTTTTGTTCAATTCTCCCATATCAATACATTAAAGGCTACATAGCAGCTACATTCAGTGGGATTGAACTCTGATTTTAGAGGAGTTTGTGATCTAAGGATTTTTTGAGCTTAAGGACACCTAGATCTAGGTGTTACAGACTTACATGAATACTTCAGGCCTTGGATCAGGCCTGATCTAAGTGTCAGGCATTTATCTGAGCTGTTGGATAGCAGCAACTGCAACCACTGTTTGGCTTAGATTGAAGATGATTTGAACTAGTTTTTGAAGTAATGATTGAGCTGAATATGTGTGTATTGTTAGAACATTGTTTATAATAATTCATGTATAAGTTTGGACTTTTATTTGACTTGAATGGCTGATAATTCCACATTTAAAATCCTTTGTCAGCTACTGTTGAGTGTATTAACTGTCCAATTTGAAATTTGAATGAAAATTGAGTTGAAAATCTTGTTTAAATGATTATAAATCTTCCTTATGTTGTCTGAATGTGTGTAAGTGTTTAAACCTATTGTTCAACCTTTGAAACACCCATAGAGGCCTTAAGTTCTCAATTTCAAACTCCATTTAGGTCACTTTTGTGTGAGATCGAAATAATGAATAAAAATCATAAAAAATTAAAATAAACTTGTCTTGAGTAAGATCAGGTATATGTTTAAGTGTTTTCAAAGTTGCAAAGTATTTCAAACCCTCAGCTTGGTAGAACATACCAGCCAATGATTCGATATACTTTGAAACTTAATAAAAAGAACTCAATATAAAAATCACAAAAAGAAATGGTTCTTCCCTCATCTCACCTTTTCTCTCTCTTCTCCTATCTCTATTATACATAAAAACACCATAACAATAAGAAAAATTTAAAAACTTCATAAAATAACCATGTATATTATATTTATACTTGTATATACTATTTAAAGCTAAGTTAAACGTAAACAATAACTTATATATTTATATTGTACATAACTAATGTATACATGTATTATAATTATTTAAGTATTTATATTGAGTTATACTGTATATATATTAACTATATAATTACCTATTTATTTATAGTAAATTATATGTACATAGACTAAGATAATTATAAATAAATATGTATACGTGTATAATTGTATTTATTGCTGTACATATGTATTTAAATAAGTAGTATATACTATATGATACCTATGCATTGATTTATTTATCTATTTATTGTAAGTAATTAAATTATTAAGTTAATTAAGTAAATTATTAAGTAAAATAAAATAAATTAGTAATTTAAGTTATTACTGAGATAATTCATAATGTACACTTGTATATATTAATTGTAAATATCTTCAACCTATTTATAATATATTTATACTGTATAATAATATTTATAACTAAATTATATGTATATCTAATAAAAATGTGTATTTAAATGTATATAAATTAAAATAACATTCTAAAATAAATTTAAAATGTAAATTAAATACCTTACTATGTATAATAACTAATGTATATCTCAATTAGGCTATTAATTTATTAATTTATACTTTAATTAAAAAATTAAACTCTAAATTAACGTATATACATCAACAATTTTAGGTAATTTTTAAATATAACTAATTAAGTTATTATCATGAACTAATTACATAATTAAGTAGCCCTATATAAGGGCTTTACAATGATATAATTTAATTGAAATTTGGATAACATTTGGGCCCCCAAATCGAGGGCCAAACTTTGACCTAAATCGCTTTGGCGCAGGCTGGAAATGGAGCTAGAATAGTGCCACATCGGGAGCTAATGAGCTGCCGCTACTACATATTAGCCTCAGCACTCATGACCCATTCTGTCATCAGTATTGGGTGCAACACAAATGAGCATACATACTTCCTCGATTTGCGTGTACGCCTACGGGTGTGTGAGTGTACGAGCGAATGAGCAAATAGGTAGCTAGAAGTCGTGGGCCTAAAAATGCACTAAAATACACAAATAATAAACTAGGGTCTGGGCCTAGTAGTGGTTGGTCCCACCCGGTAGGGGTGCTGTGTATCCCATAAAAAGCCTCGAGCCCGCCCACTAACAAAATTTTTACTAAGTGTAGAGTTAAGCGTGTGTTGAGTGTTTGAAAAAACGACTAAGTGTCGAAGTGCTATGAGCATGTGTATATATATAGAGTATGAATATACATATGTATAAATGTATATGTATATATATATAAAGGATTTGTATAAGTGTAAATTAAGTAGTACATGTAGAGTATACATTTACCTTAGTTTGTATATAATTTTTACTAAGGCTTTTAGTGACATCTATATATGTCATTATATATATAGTATCTGTTACTATAGGTGCTCATATAGATTAGTATAACTTAGTTTAATATATATTAATAGTTATTTTTGTACATACACTTAGGTATTATTTAGGATAGTTGTATATAACTAACATAGAATAATTTTACTTAGTTTTTAATGTTTGTTTAGTTGTAAATATGTTCAAGGCATTTTAGTTAGCAATTAATTTATTCTTTTGTATATAATTAACTCATTCATTCACTCTTTGATTTATTGATTTATTTTGTAAAATATTTGACAGTTTTGAGATAGAAGATCATTTTTGGAACATAGAGAGTGATGTATATCAATAACTACCTCCCAATGAACAACCTGCAATAAACTAGTAAAAATTATGTAAATAAATAAAATGACACGACATTTGTTTGCATTGTAACACTATACTACAATAATGACATAATTAAAGTCACATTTTTAACATACAAATGATTTTTGTATATCAATGCCCTAGAATGATGGGCGTGTTCCTCAGATCTTCAAGTACATCCATGTCAAGGACTAGGAAATCAACAGGAAAATACAAGTCCTTGATGATAACGTTCTCAATAACGCCTTTCGAACTGCATGCTAACTGCAGTGTTACTGAGGTAGGCCTGAGTTAACCTAACCCAAACTTTTCATCCAAAGAAGTTGGGATCAGGTTAATGGATTCGCCTAGATCCAATAGTGCCCAATCAAAAGTATAATCCCCAATAACATATGAAATCAAGGGGACACCTAGATCTTTCTTCTTTTTAGAGAGTTAATGCATGACAACAGAACTAGCCTCCTTGGAAGGTATCACCTTCCCCAGTGTGGGTTCTTTTGGCATGCGCTTTTGAGTACATAAATCCTTCAAAATTTTAGCGTAAGTCGGGATATTCTTAATAGCATCAAGGAGCAGTATATTGATCTCACACTCTTGAATATATTCAGGAGCTCCTCATTGCTATGTATAGGCTTCTTCTTCTTGGATTCTAACAACACTTCAGGAAACAGGATATGGGTGGGGTCACTGGATTCAAGGTCCTGAGCCTTAGTTTCTTCTTCAATTTTCTCCATTTCATCCTCAGGCTCACCAGGAGTTGATTTACTAGAAGAGGGTAGGTTAGGATCCTGGGTTTGCCTTCCACTCCTCAAGGTAACGGAGTTTGCAAATGCGTGTGGGTTTGAGTCTTAGGGAGGGTTACGAAAGATCAGAGGGGCTTGATTAGCTAGATATCCAAGAGCAGAAGAAGAAGAAGAAGGACCCTGCTCAACCACCTAAGCATGTACGCGTGGGTCCCTCTGATTCCCATACCCTTGGGCTCAATTGCCTTGATTTTGTACATTGTGGGGGTTGGGTACGGGTTGAGATGGTAGAGATCTGGGCTGTCGAGTGTTAGCAATAAGCCCAGATTGCAAGTTATCCAGTTATGTTTTCATTTTCTGCATAAGCTAGAGCATGGACCCTTACATTTTCACCATTTGCCAATTCAAATCAACCTGCCTTGCAGGTTGTTGAGCATTCCAAGATGGCCGATTAACCTGTCTTGGGGGCAACTGGGTGTATACTTAACCCTGACCCATAGGTCTTTGAGGTGCATAGTTGCTAGGTCGTATCCAGGTTTGTTGCCCCTAATTTTTCCAGGGGAAGTTAGAGTGGTTCCTCCAACTCGGGCTATAAGTATTGGAATATGGGTTGGTCCTAGAATTCTCCTGTACAGCATATACATCCTCATAGGGTGAGGATGGTAGAAAAGAAGAATCAGGAAAACTAGAATCAAAGGCCTCAGTTTGGAACCCATAGGGTTCTGAAAATTGTTGGCTCATTAGTTGAGCCAACTCAAGCTGGTTCATGAACTCCTTCCTTGTGGAAGCTTGTGAAGAATGGAATCCCGAACTCTGGGATTGAGTGGGTGTAGAAGTGTTTCCCAAATTTCCGTCCATCTACTCTTCCATCCTTTTTAAAACCAGGTCCACCTTATCAAGTTTATTACAAATCAATTTCATGTCAAATGAATGAGTTCTGAATCTCATTAGGATTTGACATGGGTTGTTGGGACCGATTGAAAGTCTCCATGGAGGTGTGATTTATTGAATTCTCACTCATTTCCTCAAACAAGTCGTATGCGCTGTTTAATGCAAATTCATCGTTGTTTAAGAGATGTGTTGTAGTATTGGACAAAATCGCACAAAATAGATAATATTTATAACTCGAATGAAGTCTAAGGTCGTTCGCTGGGAGCAAATATGGAATTCACATGCTAATCTCAACATATAATGTAAATGAGCACAATTAATTACTCAAAACTAATATTTAATGTATAACATGAGTATGTGAAGGATCTAATGAGGCAAAAAGACATCTAAGGCAAAATAATGGTGATTTGAATCACCAATTATTAGCTTAGATACACATATAATAATTACTTAATCATCTAAATAAATAAACAGTATCAACCATGCAAACTTTAGTGCACAGGGCACTCAATCAGATGGCTTAAGTCAGCCTTGCTACAGTGCCAAGAGGACACTGTACTTCTTCTTCCTCTTCTCTTCTTTCTCTGCGTGCCTCCTCTTCGGCCCTTCTGATGCACAAGGGGAAACTCTCCCTTAGATGCAGCTAAGTGTCGCACAAGTGCTGGCGAAAGCAAAATGCCCTACCCCTACTCTCTCTCTTTCTCCTCTTCCTCTCTTAGGGTTCTCTTTCACGCCCTCCCAGGGCCATCAACCTTGCCGGGTTATCAAGTAATAAATCTAGAGCACACCCAGGACCAGGGCTACCGACATGGGGTAGCAGCCGAGGTGTGCGCGGGCATTAAGCAGGTAAATAGGTCAAAGCTAGGCCCGCGTGTAAGGTGTCACGGGAGAGGCGAGTGTCGAGGCAAACAACCACTGACACAAAATCAATTTATGTCACTACAGCCGCTCAGTGGTTAACGATGTGGGACTAAAGTCTCCATCTTTGCATAAGCGGCCGCGATGCTCCTTCATTCAATTTGCTTTCAATGTTGGTCAAACGTCCCAATTGACCACTTGGAGACATTTGCCTGATGATTCTGCACCACTTAGTGCTTTCGCCTGGAGCTATTGGCTGGGAAGCGAGCTTCAAAGCTTGCTCAAAGCTTCACGGTAATGGCGACTAACCACGGAGACCTGAAATCCAAGATACAGCCTTTCAGCCTTGTTAAAATAGCTCAGGAAGATCATATGAGGACCATCTCTATTTTCTACTTTTCCATCTTTAAAGCACCTAATTCCATTTGGAAACGGTTGGATGCATTGAGAAAAAGGTTCTTTTGGAAGGGAGCAAAGCATGAGGGCAGATTATTGCAGCCACTGAAATGGGAGCAGATCTGCCAACCAAAGGATAGGGGTGGACTTGGGATTATGCCTCTGAAACACTTCAATGATGCTTTGTTGCTTAAGTGGGTAGTTAAGCTCTTGCAAGGAGACCTGAAACCATGGACTGCCCTAATCAGGGACAGCTATGGTGCTTCTAACAGTGTGCTATCTAGGCTACAGCCCAGCAGACCATCTCCATTCTGGAAATCAGTAACCAGAGCTTTGGCTGATCACTTCCACCTACTGCAGCCAGCTCTTGGGGATGGCAGGACCTTCAGCTTCTGGAAGGAAGGTTGGTCAGTGCTGGGTGTCCTGAAGGAGCTCTATCCAAGGGCCTTTGTGCAGCATCTGATAAGGAGGGTACTGTCAGCAATTTCTGGTCTTGCAGCAGCTGCAGTTGGAATCTGAATGAAGAGGAATCCAACAGGAGGGGCACCCGACAGTGGGAAGAAAGGAGGAAGCTGCTATCAGACCTTGAGAGCTTTAGGCCAAGGACTAGAGTGGAGGATAAATACATTTGGGAGGGGATTTACAATGTGCAAAGTGGCTACAACAGAATCTTAAACTCTGGAAGTGCGTGGAGCTGCGATTTCATTGACAAGAAAATTTGGCTTCTGAAAATTTCCCTTAAGGTACAAATATTTCTTTGGCTATGTAGGAGAAATGGTTTGATCACAGGTGATCTACGACATAGAAGGATGGGAGCTGATCATCATGAATGCTACTTATGTGGGTTGCATACTGACAATGCGAATCATATCTTCTCATCTTGCCTTATCACTGATGCTATTTGGAGGAGGACTTGTCAGGAGCCACTACCAGCTTGGGATTCCATCTGGCATGGGTTTGGTATAAGAGAGAAGCCACATGTACGCATGGCTGTCACTCTCTGGTGTGTGTGGAAGGCGAGAAATGAGAGACTTTTTCAGGAGAGACCGGTGTGCTGTGAAAGAATTGTAAGAGAGTGCTGGTCCTCATACATACGTGGGGATATATTTTGTAATTCCTCTTACTTGTTTATATAATATACCTCTCCGAATTGCTATCGTAAGATGATAGCTTTCCTTTTTGTTTCAAAAAAAAAAAAACGTATGAGGATGGTGAATATGCTGGTGGGTGCAACGTGGCGTGTGTGTGTGTGTGTGGAGGTCGTACGACCTCGGTGAGTCAATGCGGTGAGGGTGGAGTTCGGGGGACTCTTGGAGAGGCGAATCAATGAAATAAACAAAGGGATTTTGCCCTCTGTGTGATGGTGGAGCTTGTGGAGTCAGTGGCGAGGGGGATGGATGTGTGTGGCGAACGGGAACCCTCGCCAAAGTGGTCACCAGAGATGGAGGGGATAAAGGTGAACGGTGGTGTCGAGGGCTTGTTTTTGGGTTTTTGGGGTGTAAAACTAACCTAATATGCTAAACTAACTAAACTAACCCTAATCTAATGGACTAAAGGGGGAGAACGCCACCAGCTTTGATCGGTTGGTGTCGGGGAAGATGAATCCTCCATGAGGGAGATGACGACGAGGAGAGGGGAAGATGGCTCCTGTTGTGATCGGCGAGATGCAGAGGAAGATGGGGAAGGTTGTTGCACTTCCAATTTTTCCATTGGAGGCGCAGAGGAGAGAGATCGAGAAGGTCCACTGGAGCTTAGGTTGGAGGTGGCCAGTGAAAGAGAAAAGAAGAGATTTTTGGCCTTGAACCTAGCTGAGAAGAACGGGCAGGCCCTAGGGATCCTTATATAGGCCTTAGGGAGTGGTTAGAGCTTGGGAAGCAAGCTTCCCAAGCTTGGAAGGCTTGTTGAAGTTGGAAACCTAACTCTTTGAAGGATTCGCATAAGGATTTGGGTGATTTCTGGGACTTCGGATCTGATTAAAAAGAAAGCTAATTTCTTAACGAATTCCCCTTTCAAATCTGAGAAGGATTCATCAAGAAATCAGAGAGATCTTGCCAAATGAAGCTCACCGAAGTTGTAGGATTAGGATTCTAGGGTGGTAGGGACCTGTTTGAAGAAGAAGATGACAAAGATAGGGGGCTTTTTGTGAGGAATTCAAAGGCTGAGGACTATTGGAGATAAAGAAAGTCAGACTTGGACCAAAGTGCAAAAATAGGTCGAAACAATCTCAGATTGGGTCTAAATTTTCGTACAAAGCTAATTTTGACCCAAAGAATCTGATGGTGAAGTTGGATTTTGGTTTTGATTTTTTTTGATTGGGTAATTTATGTAAAAACCCAAATTAGGGTAAAAGTCTATCTGTAGCTCTATTTTGGGTCATGACAGGTTCCAATGGTCAAATTGAAGGTATCAAACCCTAGAAAATATTTTTATATGAATTTTAGAGGATTTATGTGAATTTTATCCTGACCATAACCTTAGTAGGTTAAGCGAGTCTGTTTTTATGATTTCAGATGTCATTTAATTCCTGAAATGCGCGAAAACCCTTTTCTGTCTGCACGGACCTACTTGTTAGACAATTATGATAATTTAACCTTTATTTAACCCCTAAGAAAACCCATGATTGTACTACAATTGAGATATATTGTTAAAATTGTAGTTTTACCCCTATTTCTTGTTATTCTCTCGTAATGAATTTGTAGTGAATTATGTCTCTCTGGCAGTTATGTAGGAGCATTTATTCCTTTATTATGACTAATTAAAGCTAGATATGGCTAATGATGACATTATCATCATGGGCTATCTGCATCCTTGTTGAAGAAATTGCCTCCACAGGAAGCATCCACGCGATTACGGAGTTGCTCATTCAACTCGTGATAGAATATCTACACGAGTTGCCATTTCGGCACTTCGTGGTGTTGACACTTCTGCAATAGATCTTGGAATCGCTCCTAGGTACCATGAAATGGTTCCCCCGACCGCTAGGCAAAAGTAGTAATCACCCATCGCAAAGCATTGGTCCATCCAATTGGGAATAATTTCTTCAGGAAAGACGATTTAAGAACTGTCCATGTAGCTATCGGCCTTCCAATAGTCTAGTACCAATGTGCGACCTTATCCCTAAGAGAGTGGGGGAAAGCCCCATGATCATTTGCTCTTCATCCACATTCCTAGCTTTGGTGGTCTGAACCAAGGTGGTCAAATCCTCCAAGTGCTGGAATGGGTCCTCAGAGCCAAGCCCATGGAAATGTTTAATCAGGCTTAAAACCGGGGGCTTGATTTCTACATCTCCGACAGGAATCGTGACAACGGGACGTTCCCTGTAGTTTGAAGGATCACAGAAATCCTTTAAGGGCTGAGCTCCCTAACCATTCATCCATTGGAACCATTGCTGCATCTGCTGTAGCTAGTCCAACTGCCTCTAAATCAGCTCCTGCTGGTTTGGGGGAGGGGGAGGAGGTTATTAATTGACTATAACTCAACCTCTGCCTCCAGGAATGGTATAAAGGTCCTTCCAAGCAAGGATTCAATGACCTCCTTCCAAGCATGCACTGGAAGGACGGAGAAAAAGAAACCCTGCAACATAAACAAATAACCATGTCCTTAGGTGGGATAGCCTAAAGACCTACGAACTCTCTAAATCTATCCTAAGATTAAAGAAAATTTGATCTACTCCAATCCAGTCAATTCAACTAGTCAGAGGGAGGAATTGGGGAGATGGTATTCCCTTGGCTTTCGCCTCAGGTTCCTTTGATATGGCTCAACACGGTCGTTTGACACTACTCCCCTAGCTAGACATCAAATTGACCAGTAGAAGCAAATTAATCGACAATAATCTCAATATGAGTCTCGAAGAGCTAGTCCAGTCCTTAAAGCCAACACCTACTTGATTTTAATTAGGATTGGGATGATTGTGCTTTCAGAATGTGATGGGCCCTTAATTGGGTTATGCCCTTAATGATCAATTAGCAAGTGTGTATGTGCACAACCAATGGTTTTCAAGCAAGATTATTTTTTTGATGAGGTGAATTTTAGGGTTTGAATCTTGCTTAGTAGCTTTTTAGGATTTTAATATTAGGTATATTCAGCCAAGTTTTTGTAAGGCAAACAAAGCACTATAACAAATAAGGGTTTTGGTCACGGTTAAAAATCATGACCAAATGGCTTATAACCATCACCAATTGTGACAGCAAAAGTTACATTGCGAAAGGATCTTTGGTGACGGTTCCACCAAAAATCATCACCAAAGTCGCAAGTCTTTGGTGACGGTTTTGGGTGGAACCGTCACCGAAGCCCCACCGTTAACTACATTCTACAGAGCCCAATTCCTCTCGGTTAGACTCCATATCATCATCTCGTAAACTCTGTCAATAGAATGAAAAAAAGAAATAGAAGAAGAAACTTAACCTCTAAAATAGGAAAAATTCAGACAAGTGGAACAAGTAACTAGCAAATATCTTGGGAAAAGCTAGAGATAGGTCACTAAATAGAACAAGCTCCCACTAGTAAATATTAAGACATTTATACTAAAGAAACATCAAGAAGGAAAACTACATGCATGTGTATCTATATCCACTTATCCAATACAAATAAGAAATATAGACCTGGATCATGCTCAAAATAATTTCCAGCCCTCCAAACTCCCTGACAACACCAGCAATTGAAAACTCATTCTCAAGATCCAGTGATTTTTCTCTTTCCTCATCCAATTCTTTAATCATTGGCTCAGTAGCTTCACCATCTAAACCCTGCAAGCAAATATCAAGGTGCTAGGGCCTCGCCTCAGGCGAGCTCCTTGACAGCACTGCTCACTATAACAAAGTAAAAAACAACTTCCAACTGAAATGTAAAACCTAGGTGATGATAACATCATCATCAGCCATATCTAGCATTATTTAGTCAATTTCCCTCATTAAATGCTCCTACATAACCATCAGAAAGCCATAATTCATTGCAAATCTTTTCTGAAGAAATATAAGAAATCAGGGTTAAAACTGAAAGTTTACCATCATATCAAGAATGCAGAATAACCATGGGTTTCTCCAGGGGTTAATTAAGGGTTAAATTATCTTAAGAGTTTAACAAGTGGGTTAGTACAGATAGAAAAGGGTTTTCGCGTGTTTTGAGAATTAAATGACTTTCGAAACCCTAAAAACAGACCTACTTGATTAACTGAGGTTTTGGATAGGATAAGGTTCACATAAATCCTCTAAAAATGATATAAAAATATTATCTAGGATTTGGTACCTTCAATTTGACCACCAGAACCCATCTTGACCCAAAAAGTCTCAGATAGACTTTTACCCTAATTGGGGTTTTTACATAAATTACCCAATCAAACTAGGCAAAAACCAAATTATAACTTCACCATTGGATTCCTTAGGTCCAAATTAGGTTTATGGCAAAATTTGGGCCCAATCTGAGATCATCTTGACCTAGTTTGCAATTTGGTCTTGTCTGACTCTTTTATCTCACACTCATGCCCCTAACTTTTGAATTTCTTACAAATAGCCCCCCACCTTTGTCGTCTTCTTCACAGATAGGTACCCTCTACCCTCAACTTCTAATCCTAAAGCTCTGGCGACCTTCAAATGGGAAGATCTCCCTGATTTCTCGCTCAATCCCTTTCAAAATTGGAAGGGAGATTCCTTGAAGAGTTATCTCTCCATTGCACCCGACCTTGAACCCTACAACCTTCCCAATCTCTCATGCGAACGCATGAGAGATTCGGGTATCGCATAGGTTTCCAACTTCGACAACTTTCCTAGCTTGGGATGCTTGCTTCCCAAGCTCAAATCAACCTCTAAAGACCTATAAAAGAATCCCCAAGTCAAACTATTCTCTTCAAACTTGTTTTTGGCCGATTTACCCCACCTTCCTCCCTCCTCTCCGACCGAAAAGCCCCGCGAGCTCCGGCGACATCTTCGACCTCCTTCCTCGTCCGTTCTTGCAAAACCAGCAGCGAATTCTTCATCCTTAGATTCTTCAGCGTGCCACAATACCAGCAGCCGTCCCCTTCCACGTCTTCATTGCCGTTCCTCCCCTACCAGAGAGTTCGTCTTCTCTGTCATCGACGTACCAAAACCAGTGTGGATCTCCCCCCTTTCGTCCATTAGAGTAGTTAGTTAGGCTTTGTTAGCATCATAGATTAGTTTCCCCTCCTTAAACCTCAGTTTCAATCCCTCGGCACCGCTATCACCTCCATCTTCCCCATCTCCGACCAAACCTCCGACGAGGCATATCCGTCGCTACACCCCTCCATCCGCCTCGCCAACCACCTCATAACCTTCACCTCGACTCCACCAACCAAAGCCCTCTCTCTATTCGTCGTCCCGTCCACCCAAACACCTCCCCAATCAACCCATCATCCTCCATCCATCTCCGTCACCGTCTAGCCACCTCACGCACTCTCACACCACGCCACACACACTCACACTCTCGTCGTTCCACGGCGAAGCTTCTGAACTTATTTGATAGGACCGCAAGGCCATTTTGTGGATTTCAGGTACTCAGGTCGACCCCGCCATTAACAAGGAGCATTGAGCTCGCTTGAAGCTTGCTCCAGCACATGCTTGCTCTAGGTCTCGACTTCAACTGCTACAGAAACCTTCTAGGAAGTCACTCAAGCCATTAATTCAGAGCATTGCCTATCCTTCACCATCAATTGAACTAAGTTCGGCCACTGCAGTAGCTACTCCACACAATGAGAAGAGAGCTGGGACATTTAGTCCCACCTCGGAAACAAGTGAAGAGGCGTGCACATATAAATTGATTTTATGCTATCCGCTTGTTGCCTCAAGACCACAGGGGGGTGAGGTCCCCCACACACCCCACTCACGCCTCACCTGTGACACTGTTCCACACCGGCCTGGCTCCGACCCAACCTGCCTAATCCTCGCACACCTCAGTTGCCATTCACGCCAACAACCCTGGTCCTGAGTATGCTCTTGCCCGAATCTGATTACCCGGTACTGTGTATGACCTTGGGAAGGAGGGAAAGAGGAAAACTCAGAGAGAAAGGAAAGAGAGCATGGGATAGGGGTTTTGCTCTGAAGATAAACGGTTGACACTTAGCCGTTTGAAGAAGAAATGTTAATAGAATTATATGAATGAAAGAGGATTAACAAGACATGTTAATAGAAATTATTACTCCAATCACTACAAAAAAAGCCAAAAAGCTACATTACACCCTCACAAGTAAATTCTCGCCTCAAGAAACATGATTATGCTTAAACCAAGTACACCAAAGCAATATAGCATCGGTCCTTAATTTATTGCTGTCAACCTCCAAGGATGTACTTCAAGAGCTATCTAAAAACCTCTTCTAAGGTGAAGTCCTATGTCCAAGTGTCAACCCCATGTTAGCATGCTCCAATGAAGAAGAGAGCAAAAAAGCCCAATCCTCTAGATACATGCCACAAAGAACACAAGAACCCTCTGCATCTAGCTATCATCTCAGTCCAAATCTCATGTAACAATTTTCTTCCTCCTCAAGAACCACAGAAAAGGATCTTCTGTGTCTTCTCACAATGATCAAGAAAAGGATCCTTTAGATCCTCCTACAATCACCACCAAAAAAGGGACCATAGCAATCTACACTAGCTGCTATGCAGGGGTACTAAAGAGGTTAGTCCAAGATAAACCTTAGAATGAAACCAAAAATCTATCACCATCCTCAGGTGAACTCCTACAGTTACAGTGTGTGGTTGGACCTTCCTCAACAGCTTGGTCAAATCCCTCCAGAAAGTAGACAATGACAAGTCACTTTCTCGCTAAGCTCTCTCTCTCTCTCTCCATTATTTGGATTTTTAAGGGGATATTTTTTAGAGGTATAACTATAGTGTATGGTTGAGATTTAACCATAATCTAAAAAATGGTTACACACAAAAAAAGAGTGCATATTAGAATAGGTAAAGGTATATGTCCATCAAGGAGACACCTTTACTAGTTTGTTACCTTCAACCACATAAACTTCTTTGAAAAGAAAAACTAAAAATTGTAGTTCTACCAAATGACAGAATTAAAAATTAAACACATCAACATTTTTTTTCTGAGTAGAAGCTACAGGAAAATCATAACAAAAAGAAAGGCTTCAACAAAATAAATTTCAAATGCTTACAGACAACCCTAAAAGTTGTAACAAGAAACAATTGCAAAATGGAAACGCAAAATCATGGCTTGCAAGTTAACCAGAGAGGTTACAAGAAAGGTAATCAATCAAAAATCCAAACAACTTTAATAAATTGTGATTATATATAGATAGCTCCAAATGAAACATGTAAATGCTCTCATCATTCTTAAATTATTGTCATAAGAAATGAGCATAGGATATCACAAACCTTATAAAGAATGGAGCTTTATTTATGTTTACATCATGCTCAATGATTGTCGCCAGCTTTGGCCCCAGGCCTTTCACCATGCGCAGGAGCCGATCCCTCTCATTGACTGTTGAGACACTCTCATCTGGCATATGATGCAGCTGGTAAGCAAAATTAACAATAAGTGCTTCATCAGTCTGCCAGCCCAGCATAGGTGGTGTCACATCTGCTGTCTTGGCTACAATAGCATGGAACTCAAATGGAATACCAAGTTCTTTAGCAAGCTTCTTCAGCCTCATCCCAATAATTTTTAAACCTCCAATTCCTCTTTGATCAAACTCATCCACTCCAGTGATTCTTAATAAGGGCTTTCTATTACAATTTGCTATGGCTTGCAATAGTGAAATGTACTGGCTCCCTTGGTTGATGTCAAAATCAATTTTGTGAACCTTCTTGTTATCTTTAAGTACCTCATAGATTGCACCATTGGTAGCCATGAAACCAAATTTAAAACATGGACATACCTCAAAGAGGATTTGCATTGCTAACAAGCGATCAAATGATGGAGGCTCCTTACAGCTCAAAGCTTTGTAGATACCAAGCCCAGAGGAAGACATTCTTGTAGCAAGGCCTTCCACCAAATAAGTTGCATGCCTTTGAGGAAGGTCTCCTTGAATTGAAACAATCTACCTTAGCTCGTTAATTATAGCAGAGGCCTCTTCAAAATTACCTTCTGCAACGGCATCTGCACAGTCAAAGAGTAGCTTCTTGGATGTCTTGGCTTCCTGAGATCTCTCGGTAATACCAGAATCTAAATCTGATGAGAACTCCTTTGTTGATCTCCTCATTTCAAGATTCTTGAAAAGCTGAGCCCGTTCATCATTAATACTTGTATCTTTTGATCCATCCAAATAGCCCACATCAGTATCATTCAGAAGCACCCTCTCAAGTTATTCAAGCTTAGACCTAATTTCAGTTTCATCATAGCCCATCTCAATCTTTGAACTTTGGCTGCAGGTGTTAGTCGCTCTGAATCGAATTTTAAAATCAATGCGTTGAAGTATAGATTGAATCTACGAGAAAAACAAATAGAATTTATACATGAATGAAAGTCTGAGGTCAAACATAGGGAGCAATTAGCAAAATAATTCTCAAGATTGCAATTCAAGCACAATATAAGCAATGTATAATAGAATTCCAAGCAGTAATGATATATAAATGAAAGCGTATGTAAAATAGTGCAAAAAGAATGGGGTAAATTGTGATTTGAATCACCAATTACCAATTACCCCTCACAATAATATCAAATATCTCAATAGTTCTAATCAATTTAAATCCACGTAGGATAAGTGCACAATGCACTTCTACTGCTCTTCTTTTGTTGCTTCAGCTCCTCTTCTTTTCTTCTTCTGTGCCTTCTCTTCTTTCTCTTCTTTTCTTCTTCTTTCTCTTTCTTCAACTCCTCTTCTCTTCTTCTTCTTTCTCTTCTCTAGCTGTTCTTCTTCTTCCTTCTCTTCATGCACAAGGGGAAGGGTTCTTTCTTCAAATGGCTAAGTGTCAGCCGTTGAACCTCAGAGCAAAACCCCCTGCCCCCGTGAGCTCTCTCTCTTTCTCTATTTCGGATCCACTCTCCCAGAGCCTCGGGCAATCGAATTCGGGTCTAAGCATACCTAGGACCAGGGCTACAGGCGTGATATCGCAGCTGAGGTGTGGATAGGGCTTAGGTGGGTTAGGTCAGCACCAAGCCCGTGGGGGACAGGTCACGGGCGAGGCGTAGGTGAAGAGTGAGCGGGGACCTCACCCCCTGTGTTTAGGCGATAAGCCTGTATGTTCAATTTATGTGGCGCCGCCTCTTCACTCATTTCCGAGGTGGGACTAAATGTCCCACCCACCTCTCACACACTGTTGTGGCTAGATTGCATGCTCAATCGGGGCAGCTGCTGAGGATGTAGCGTCTAATCGAGAACTTGGAATGAGACCTAGAGCGTAGCCGCGTCTCCTGGAGATGTCGCCTAGAGCTGCAGGTGCTAAAGATAGCTTCAAGCTTCCTTCGAAGCTTTGCGGTAATGGCGTGGTACCTGCAGACCTGAAACTCAAGAAAAGGGGCCTTGCAGCCACGTCAAATAGCTCAGTAGGTTCGCCGTGGAGTGGCGAGTGCGGTGATGCGTGCAACGTGTGGTGTGAGTGAGGGTGGAGGCCTAACGACCTCGAGAAGGTGGTGCGTAGGTGGTGGTGTTCGGTGGCACTGAGGAGAGGCCAATAGCCTCAATAACCAGAGGACTTTTACTCTCTGAGACACGGCAGAGCTTTTGGAGTCGGTGGCAAAGTGGATGGAGGTGTGGAGCGGTGGAGGCGCCTCGCCGAAGATGTGGCCGGAGAGAAAGATGGTGAAGGTGGTCAAGGTGCTACGACGGTCGAAACGAAGTGTGGTTGGTGTGTAAATGAAGTAGGGGAGTTAAGGAACTTATCTAGGCATTTGGCGGACGAAGGGGAGCAGAGGCGACGTCGGTTGCGGTGTGGTCGGTGCCAGGGAAGAAAGTAACTCCGGTGGGGGTTGGACGACAAGGATGAAGGAGATAGAAGCGCCCGGTGGTATGGCGTGACGCGAAGGAAGGCAGGGAAGGAGGATCTGCCACTGGTATTGCGGTCAGATGAAGGAAGGAGTTGGAGGAGATTGATGGAGCTTGAGGAGCCTTTCAGCCAAATAGGAGGGAGGAATTAAGGGTGTTCCAGGCCAAAATCAAGCTTGAAGAGAACGGCGAGATCTGGGGAGTCTTATATAGGGCTCTAGAGGTCGACTTGAGCTTGGGAAGCAAGCTTCCCAAGTTAAGACAGTTCACTAGAGATAGAAGTTGAAATATACTCGAATCTCTCATGCGTTCACACGAGAGATTGGGAAGGTTTTAGGGCTTAAAATCTGGCTCAAAAGGAAGAGAATTCCTTGACGAACTTCCCTTTCAAATCTGAGAGGGATTTGTCAAGGAATCAAGGAGAACATGCCATAACAAGCTCGCCGGAGTTGTAGGGTTAGGATTTCATGGTGGTAGGGACCTATTTGAAGAAAATGATGATAAATATAGGGACCTTTTTGTAATAAATTCAAAAGCTAACGGGTCATGTGAAATAAAGAAAATTAGACTTAGACCAAAGTGCAAACTAGGTCGAAACAATCTCAGATTGGGCTCAAATTTTGGTACCAACTTAATTTGGACCTAACGAATCCAATGGTAAAGTTGGATTTTGGTTTTGACCTAGTTTGACTAGGTAATTTACATAATTACCCAATTTAGGCAAATGTCTGTCTGAGATTCTGTTTTAGATCAAGATGGGTTCCAATGGTCAAATTGAAGGTACCAAACACTAGAGAATATTTTTCTATGATCTTTAGAGGGTTTAGGTGAATTTTATCCTGACTAGAACCTTAGCAGATTAAGCGAGTCTATTTTTAGGGTTTCAGATGTCCATTAATTCCTGTAAAGCATGAAAACCCTTTTCTGTCTGTTCTAACCCACTTGTTAAACTCTTAAGATCATTTGACCTTTGTTCCACCCCTGAGAGAACCCGTGGTTATTCTGTTTATGTGATAGAATGGTAAATTTGCATAAATAACCCTATATTCTTGCCTTCTTCTCAAATCAATGTTTTGTGCCCTTAAGATCTTCTACTAGATATGTAGGAGTTGTTATTGGCTTAATCAGATCAAACTGAGCTAGTTATGGCTTATGATAGTCTTCCCATCATACCCCCATGCCTAGCTTTTGCTAGTCCCTTAGCAAAATCATCTGAATCGAACCAATTGTCTAGGTCAGATTTAACCGTCAAGATGCCCTATTAGGCCGCATCTCTAGGAATCAGATCTTAATACCAGTAATAGGCCTAGAGGTACTCAAGTACCAGCCCAGATTCAGACCTGATTAGCTTTCACCTTAGTCCGCCGCGAAGGTTTCTAAGGCCCACAGGAACTATCCTAAGGTTCGTTGGACCCAGCGGTTAAAGCACCCATGCTTGAAACATGGTTGGTCCGATTCAATTTGCCAGTGCATTTTAAAAGAGACATAGAAGGAGAATTTGATTTGTGGAGAGCCTTCTCTCTCTTTTCTTTTCATTATATTTTTCCTTAGATCCATCCTCAGATTGGCTTTCAACACGGTCAGTATCGGATTCCTCGTCCCTAACATCAATCCTCGTAGGGTCCCTGGCAATCAATGCTTCAAAATAGCACCTCCCATGGCAACCCCCAGAACCCTGACTTTCGAGATTTTGGGATAATCCCACCCATGGCGTTCTGTAGCTAAATCCAGACCCTAGCAATCGACATTTCGTGATAATGCTTCCCATGGCATCTAAACCAGCACAAGGTGCTTACATGCCCCCAATAGGATATTTAGACATCCTAGGAGGCAAGCACCGAGGAGACGGTATGTTATTGCGCATCTTGGAATGGAATTTCCTGCCTCTCTGCACCGGGAACTCGTCCAAATCAACTTATGTTTTCAAACCTCTCCTAATCTAGATCTTAGGACCTTTTTCAGAATAGATTAAATGACTTTTGGCATGGTTCTAACCTTAAAGCACACTAAAATAGGCTGTGTGTGATTTAGGGTGCCGAAGTTACCAAGTCCCACAAATCAGAGGTCAGTTAACGGGGCTGAATACTCCCTAAGCCTTAGACCTAATACATAAGCTTTGCATTTTCCCCAACCTCTTGAGGATTAATCCGGATCTTGACAAATACGTGAATGTTTAAATCCAATACTGATCCAAGAGGCCTAAGGTTGATATCTGCCACTAATCCCTTAAGTTTTAGCCTTTCAAGTCTTAGTTCATCATTCGATATAACCTAGAAGGTAGGTAGGTTCCAAATTGTTTCTAAGGGACTCAATTTTCTTTTCTTTTTCTTTATGATCCTTTCTTCTCTTTTCAATTTTCATTCCTCCTTTTCAAAAATAGCTCTTCCTTTTCCTCAACCTCCTTTTTTTTTTTGGATAATATGTAATTTTTTTTATGAAACCCTTTCTTGTGAAGTGATTCTCACAGCGTTTTGCACTTTAATACCCCCCCATGCCTACGATTTTCAATGTCCTCATTATAAATTAGGTGGGTTCGAATTCAGCTTAGATCGTACATTAGAATCGATTTTGGGTGGGTGGACGGGTCGGGATGACTGTTGTGGACGATTTCAAGCTCGGGTACAGGTACCACAGGTGGAGTCGGCTGTTCTAATGGACGAACCCTAAAGTACAATATGAGTTCAACACGAGATGTGTCAGGAAGGGTTTCAATTTTTCAAAAGGTGACAGGTTGCCTCCTGTTAAGCGCTGAGTTTAACGCCATCAGTCGAGCATAATATGCTCAGGGAGAATGGAGATCAAAAGATACCTCAGCAAAGTTTGTATCAATGAGTTCAATGAACGACTTCAGTTGCTGGCCATTCACAACAAAAGGTTTAGAATCAAGGTTGGGTTGACTGATTTCAACGGCTCTGATGAGTCCATTTTAATGGACTAATATTACGCCTAAGTAACTTTAATTATATCTTTTAGGTTTGTTAATAACTATATTAAGTTATAGAATGTTTACATGCACCATGATTTAGGTTTACATATATTCTATAACTTAATATGTGCTTTTTATGTGCAGGAAAAATAAGTGGCAAAAGAATGAGGAGGAAAGGGTAAATTACCCTTTCAAATAACGGGTGGCTACTCTTTTCCCTTTCCATCGGCCACCCTCAACAGCCGCCGACCTGAAGAATGTCTCCCCAACAGCCTCCTGCCAAAATTAGAAAAGGGATTTGAAAATCCCTTGATTGGCGCACGCGCAAAGGAGAAGAGTTAAAAGAAGAGGCAAAGAAAGAGGGGAGGATCATCGAGGGAGAGAAGAACTTTCACCATCTTCTCCAGCGTGCACAGTGGATCTTCATCTTCCCACCGCACCAAGCGCCCTGCAAGCACCCTTCTCCAGTGCCTCCCCGCAGGCACGTGCCTCTGCAAGCGCCTGCAGCCATGCCCTAGCGCACCCGTAGACGCCCCACCGCGCCCAACTTCTCCAGCGCCTCCTCTTTCAGCGCTTGCAGACGCTTGCTCCTGCACCGCAGGCGCGCCAGCAAGTGCGTACCTTCCTCCAGCTCACCAAGCCTGCACCTGCACAGTGCCTCTCCACAGCCTGCAAACATCGCCCACCGCGCCATCACACCTCCAGCCAAGTCTCTACGCTAGGCCTGCACCCGCTCCAACACCACCCAGTGCTCCCTCCAGCCGTGCCCGCAGGCACTGCATGCAGAGGGCAGCTCCTTACGCGCCCCTCTCAAGCACCGTAAGCGCACCGCTCACCCCCCCTCCAGCCGGACCTACACGCGCTAGCTCTGCCTCACCACGCGCCCGCACCTTCCAGCACTCGCAGGTTCGCCTCCCTTCAGTGCATCCTCCTTGCGTGCCTCCATCGTCCCCGAAGGCACCGCACAAGCATGCACTAGCATTCCCCTCCAACATTGCAGGCGCTCAAGCCATCCCCACTTCCCTGCCAGATCCGCACCCTCGCCACCAAACCGCTGCAGATGTGCACAGGCGTGCACCAGCATGCAGCCACCCACCAACAGGCTACCCTGCAGCAGCCACTCTGCCTTCTTCTCCAACAAGCCGGCGATCCTCCTCCGCTCGTCGGCCACCTCCGTCCACCTGCGTCGACGCCGCAGCCGCCATCAGATAGCCCTCATCCTCGCCAACCTCCCTAGCCTCTCCAACGACCGCCGGTGCTCTCTCTAGTGAGGAGGAGAGAGAGAAAATGCTCTGTTTTGAAGTTAATTAAAATTTACATTCACTGCCATTGCCACAGAATTTGATTTTTTATTTATTATTATTTTATTGTGGTAGAATTGCGCATGCACACTCATATTCCTTATAATTGCATGTTATTGATATTCACTAGTTTTAAGATTGATTTTGGGATCAACACGTGCACCGATTCTCTCTAGTATATGACACGTGAAAATTACACAAAATCATCATATATTTATTGAAGATTTCATTGAGGGAAAACTGCACATATACCCTTATCTTTTTAAGTTATTGCGAATCTACTTTCCTTCGCATTTTATGTCAGATTTGAATAGGGATTTCACACTTATCCGAAAGAATATAAAATAATTAAGAGTTTATTGCATAATTGCCTACCTATGGACACGACCCGCTCTTCTATGAGTGGTTTTTTTCATTTTTTTTTTATTAGTCGATTTTTCCACCACTTAAATACTACAACGCAAAGCGGAAAGTCGGCTCTTTCAGGCTCCATTTCCAAAAATCCATCGGATATGATATGGTCCAATCCATTTTGATCTAAGTTTACCTAGGAAGAGTTTTAGTTTGGCATCAAAGAGTAAGACTTTCTGACCAAGGTGAAAGATCTTTCTAAATATGTGCTTGTCGTGAAAGGCCTTAACCCGCTCTTTGTAAATTCGCTAGTTCTCATACGCATCATTGCGTAGTTCATCGATCTCACTCATTTGAAGCTTTCTGTGGATTCCTACCTAAGAAAGATCTATATTACACTTTCGTACAGCCCAATAGGCTTTGTGCCCCAACTCGACGGGGAGGTGACATGCCTTCCCGTACACCAATTTGAAGGGAGACATGCTCAATTGGGTCTTGTGGGTGGTCCTATAAGCCCACAAGGCTTTCAGAAGTCGAGATGGCCAATCTTGCCTATCAGGTCAGACAATGACTGAAGGATTTTCTTGATCTCTCGATTTGATAGCTCAGCTAGACCATTGGTTTGGGGGTGATAAGGAGTAGAGATTCAGTGTGACACCCCATACTTGGTCATCAATGATCTGAACTGAACATTCGTGAAATGGGTCCCTCCATCAGAGATAATGGCACGTAGGATACCGAACCGAGAAAAGATGTTCTGATGAATGAATTTGATTACCACTTATGATCGTTGGTTCAGGTCAGGATGGCTTTGTTCTATTTGGACACATAGCCAACAGCAAGAAGAATGTACTCGAAGTCATCTGAGATAGGGAAGCGTCCCAAGAAATCAATCCCCCAAATATCGAAGATTTCGCGTACGAGAATCAGCTGTAAAGGCATCATATCACAGTGGCTCATGTTGCCCAAGGTCTGGCAACGAGTTCATGCCTTACAGTGATCGTATGCGTCCTTGAAAATCGTGGGCCAGTAAAAGCCACACTGGAGGACTTTTGCTACTGTTTTATGTCCGAAGAAGTGTCCTCCGCAAGCCTGGTCATGGCAGAAGGACAAAATGTCCTGAATTTATACTTTCGAGATGCACCGTCGATGATCTGATCAGCACCAATGCAGAAGAGGTACGAGTCTTCCCAGATGTAGTATTTAGCATCAGAAAGCAATTTGTCTTTCTTAGCCGTTGACCAATTGGACAGGATCTGACGTGATGACAAGTAGTTCACCAAATTGACAAACCAAGGAAGTCTCACACTAATAGTTAGGAGGTGCTCATCAGGAAAGTGCTCGGTGATGGGTCCCGAAGGGTCAATAATGTCAGAAGGAAAGCGGGATAAGTGGTCAGCTACCACATTTTGCTTTCTCGCTTTATCTCGAATCTCGAGATCAAATTCTTGCAACAGTAAGATACAGCAGATTAGTCGAGGTTTCACGTCCTTCTTCGTAAGGAGGTGCCTCATTGCAGTGTGATTCGAGTATATGATAACATAGGAAGCCAAAAGATACGATCTGAATTTCTCCAGGGCAAATACTGCGACTAGCAGCTCTTTCTCAGTAACTGTGCAGTTACGCTGAGCCTCGTCAAGTGTTTTGCTAGCCTTGTAGATGACCATGGGTTTCTAATCTATTTTTTGCCCAAGTACCGCACCCACAGCATAATCAGATGCATTGCACATGATCTCAAAGGGTTGAGACCTTTCAAGGGACTACAAGATAGGTGCTTGGGTAACTCGATCACGTAAGATCTCAA
Organism: Thalassia testudinum; assembly: GCA_037157565.1. Classification (NCBI taxonomy): domain Eukaryota; kingdom Viridiplantae; phylum Streptophyta; class Magnoliopsida; order Alismatales; family Hydrocharitaceae; genus Thalassia; species Thalassia testudinum. Next base: position 7,680,576 of record JAZHRO010000080.1, read on the forward strand.
AAGCCTGAGTGCACTCCTCAGTCATTTCGAAGGGAACATCCTTGGAGAGAAGATTAGTCAAGGGGCGTGCGATTTTTGAGAAATCGAGAATGAATCGATGGTAAAAATTGATTTGCCCTAGGAATGAACGGATGTTCTTGATCGAGCTTGGCATAGGGAGTTGGGAAATCAGATTCACCTTGGCTCGATCAACCTGGATGCCTTTTTCAGAGATGAGATGTCCCAAGACAATTCCCTCAAGTATCATGAAGTGGCTCTTTTCCCAGGAAAGAACCAAGTTTACGTCGATGCACCACCTGAGCATTTGGACCAAGTGAAGGAGGCAATCATCAAAAGATTCTCCAAATACTGAGAAGTCATCCACGAAGACCTCAAGGTATTCACCTACCATATCTAAGAATATGGCAAGCATGCACCGCTAAAAAGTAGTGGGTACATTGCAGAGACCGAACAGCATCCTCCGGAATGCGTACATCCCGAAGGGGCAGGTGAAGGTAGCCTTCTCTTGGTCCTCAAGATGGATTGCAACCTGGTAATAACCAGAGTACCCATCCAAAAAGTAGAAGAATCGATTTCCCACTAGTTTCTCGAGTATCTGATCAATGAATGGTAGTGGAAAATGATCCTTCTTCGTGGAGGAATTGAGTCTTCTGTAATCAATGCAGACTCTCCACAAATTCGCTATACGGGTGGATATGGTTTCTCCGATTTCAGTCGTGATCACGGTGAGTCCTGCCTTCGTAGGCACAACTTGGATTGGACACACCCACCGACTGTCGAAGATCGGGTAGATGATCCCTGCATCTAACCACTTGATCTCCTTTTTCATGACATCCTGCAGATTTAGATTTAGGCGTCTCTGCATTTCACGGAATGGTCGTGAGCCTTCTTCAGTATAGATGTGGTGTGTGCAGTATGAGGGGCTGATGCCAGTCAGATCATCGAGAGTCCATCCCATGGCTCTCCGATGCTGTTGGAGGATAGTAATCAGGTGTGTTTCCTGATCAGATGTGAGTCGAGAGTTGATAATCACAGGAAACATCTTATTGGAACCCAAAAAGATGCATTTGAGATGGTCAGGGAGGGGTTTCAATTCCATAACAGGATTATCGACAGTAGGAGGTGGTTCAAGGTAGGTGTCGGGAGCAAAGGAAGGAGCTATGGGTGTGTTTATGTTAGGTTCAGGCTCCTCTAATTGCGGGTTTTGATCTTCTTGTGGTTGATAAAAAATAATTGGGTTTTCCTCGATACATGGGTCATCAACCACGACCTCAATATCACAAATTTGTTCTATAACCCCATAATTAATTCCTTGTTGGCCCTTAAAGATGTCGATCTTCAATGTCTTGCTCCCAAATTTTAACTCAATTTGGCCCTCCTCGCAATTAATATTGGCCTTAGCTGTGGCTAGAAAGGGTCTGCCTAATATGATCGGTGTATTCTTCAAGTTCTCAGGAGCATCCATGTCTAAGACGATGAAATCCACGGGAAAGTAGAAATCATGTACCCTAACTATGACATCCTCGAGAATTCCTTTTGGTGACTTAATAGATCGATCGGCTAACTGCAAAGTCATCTCTGTCGATTTAAGCTCAAATTCCTCAAAGTGATCTAGTAGGGATGTAGGTATCAAATTAATGGAAGCTCCTAAGTCTAATAAGTCTCGGTCAAACTGTATATCACCGATATCACAGGAGATCAGGGGGGTGCCTGGGTCTTTTGCCTTAGGTGGGAGTTTGCTCAAAATGATGGAGCTGGCTTGCTCTGACAGTACAATTGGGTTCCCGCCTTTGGTTCGCGGCTTATGCTTAGGTATACATACATCTTCTAGGAATTGTGCATAAGCCGGAACGTGGCAAATCGCATCCATCAAGGGGATGTTTATATGGACCTACTCAAAGAGCTTGACTAGGTCCTCCTCAGGTGCCACGAGTTTGGTTGTCTTCTTTCCCTTGGTTAAGGCCTCAAGAAATGGAACCTTAGATGGTTCCTCTAGAATTGGCTCAGGCTCCTTATCAAGGATGGGTGTGTCCTGGATGACCAATCTAGGGTTAGGGTCTATAGTTTCAGGCATGTTGTGGCTACGAAAAGGTGGGTCTTGTGTTGCTTTGCCACTACAGGTGGTGACGGAATTTAATCCTGCCTGATTTTGGGTTGGATTGGGCAAAATAGGTGTTGCTGAAATCCCGAGTATGAAGTTGAAGCATCCATCCCGTCAGGTGATGGAGCAGAAGGGACCTGATAGACAGAGTGAGCTTGGCCCTGATTTGGGTTCACAACGCACGTCTGGTACGTCACATTATTCAAGTTTGGAAGAGGCTAAGAAGGAAGTGCACCAGACTGGCAAGCACTTATCAGCTGGGCCAATTGATTTCGTAACTCAGAGATCTCTTCTTTGTGTTGTTTTTGTATGTCAACCAAGGTCTGGAGAATCAAAGATGTCTGACCTTCTTTAGGTGGTCTAGATTGGAAAATTTGAATAGGCCTTGGTTGAGTGGGTTGACATGGTCACTGGTTTTGTGGTCGGGGTTGGAATTAGGATCCCATATTCAGGTTATTTCCCAACCACGCAAAGTTGGGATGATTCCGCCATCCAGGGTTGTAGGTGTTGGAGAAAGGATTATTTTGGATGGCATGGAGATCCTCGCAATTCTGAGGAGCTCCGAGATAATCAGGGTACGGGGGTTCAGAGTTCCCCCAACTGTGGTGGGCTGACCTAGAGTTGCCTCCGAAGCCATAATCAAACGGGGGTGGATATGCATCCATCCCTGGGGAGTGGTAGATGTTGTGCGTAGCCTCCCTTCCCATGGGTGGGTGCGCATATTTGCTTTGAGGTGCAAAGGTGGATTTGTGTAGATGACGAGTGATGCCATCCACCTTCTTTTCGATAATGGAGACCTTATCCAATTGACTGGCTACAAACTCTAGATCAACGGATGCGGAAAGGCCTCGGGATTCATGTACTCCCAATTGTTTGTCAATGCGTGGGAGGACGTCCGATCATACACACCCAATGACTCATTGTTCAGGGAGTTATCGCACATGTTCTCAGGAATTTCCCAGATCGTGTCCTCATGTTGACCCATGATGCTACCACCACATGTTGCATTGACAAAGAGCTTGATGTCTTCACGGAGTCTGTGGTAAAAGGATTGGACTTATTCCCACTTCGGAACTCCGTGATGGGGGCACTTACGCATGAGATCCAGAAAACGATCCCATGCCTCATGTAGAGATTCTCCCGCTCCTTGGGAGAAGTGCGTGATTTGGTGCTGCATCGTATTTTGTACAACCAATGGGGTAGAATTTTTGCAGGAAGGCTGTCTGAAGTTCTCCCCATGTGTTGAACGTGTGTGGTTGAGTTTAAAACCAGTGAGCAGCTTTGTCAACCAGAGAGAATGAGAAGGGTTTCAAGAGTAATCCATCTCGATTATATACATTTGCCCCAAAAGTGTGGGCAAGATGTTTTAGGTTTTTGATGTGCTGGAAAGGATCCTCGGAGTTCAAGCCATGAAATTTTAGGGTCATATGAAGCATTCTAGGCTTGAGATCCACCTCGGGTCCTCCCGCAGGAATGCTGATTCGGGGTTTGGTCTCCACTGTTGCGAGATTGTAGTGATCTCGCATCTGAGGATGTAGCGGTGGGTTGATGATGGTATTGATTTGATTTTCTAAATCATGGACTTGTTGCTCAAGGTTAGGTTGATCTTCTTGGTGATCCATAGCCGATAAGTAGGTTCTGAATCAGAGGATATGTCAATGTGATCAGGTTGTTGCACAAACACGGAAGTCGAGGCTCGACCTCGACGAGAGTGAATAGCTAATGGAGGCCTCAAGGATGGTCTTAAGGACCTCCTCCCGAACATGCACCGATGGAATAGATGAGGGGTAGCAGGTGATGGACCCAATCAAGACACCCAAAAATTTTGGATGACTATACAGGTTCGGGGCGGATGATACCCCTTAGTCAGAAAGTCATCCACCTGAGAATTACTTGGGAAACCAGAAAGGGAGAGTCCTGCGAAGACCCCTACATGGTAAAGCGCACCCATGGGTTACAGGGTTTCCCCCACCCAACCTCTCTTGTCACTAAGGATCCAGGTAGACCAGAATGGGGACTTGACCTTTTCAGTCTACCAGTTTTAAGTTAAGAGCGAAGGTGCTTATGATTTCACTTGAACTTTAAGATGTTTTTGTGCAAAGTGACCTAATTTGAAGATTGGTTAACCCAACAAGGTGGGTCAACTTCACCTGGTTTGTCCTTTGAGAAATTTAGGTCCCTCTTTTAGTGTTCAAATGAGATTAAGAGCCTGATTTAAGGGTTTGCTTGAATAGATCAATTCAACCAAGGCTTAGGCACACACTGTTTGGGAAGGTTAATTCTTGATTAAGTAAGTGTGTCTTTAAAACCCTAAACTGGAAACCCTAATTGGCTCTTTATTGGTCTAATTCAATTCATCAAAATATGGTACCTAGGGCTCAAGCAAGAAGGTGATAGCCCTAGGTACCTTAAACCCTAAGTAGGTGCACAAATCAGGGTTTGCATGTTCTCTAAACATAATGTATCAAATCAGGCAACTTCATGATTTGTCTAATAATAGAATGCAAGTTGAACCTAATTGATTTGTTTCCTCTTTTAGCCTTTTTCAGAATCAGGGGCTTAGGGGAAATTGGATGGAGTTTACCTGCCCCTGAAGTATCTGATATGCGGCTGATCTTCTCCAATGAATCCCCTGTCATAGATCACAATCAAAAGAGATAGAGCAAGTTAGTATCAAATCAGATATTGCAATCAAGAGATCAAATTGCACGTTACTCCTCAACAACAGCGCCAAAATGTTAGTCGCTCTGAATCAGATTTTAAAATCAATGCATTGCAATATAGATTGAATCAGTGCGAAAAACAAATAGAATTTATACTCAAATGGAAGTCCGAGGTTGAGCACAGGGAGCAATTAACAAAATAATTCTCAAGATTGCAATTCAAGAGCAATATAAGCAATGTATAATAGAATTCTAAGCGGTAATGATATATAAATGAAAGCGTATGTCAAATAGTGCAAAAAGAATGTGGTAAAATGGTGATTTGAATCACCAATTACCCCTCACGATAATATCAAATATCTCAATAGTACTAATCAATTTAAATCCATGTAAGATAAGTGCACAGTGCACTTCTGCTGCTCTTCTATTGCTTCAGCTCCTCTTCTTTTCTTCTTTTGTGCTTTCTCTTCTTTCTCTTCTTTTCTTCTTCTTTCTCTTTCTTCAGCTCCTCTTCTCTTCTTCTTCTTTCTCTTCTCTGGCTACTCTTCTTCTTCCTTCTCTTCACGCACAAGGAGAAGGGTTCTTTCTTCAAATGTCTAAGTGTCAGCCGTTGAACCACAAAGCAAAACCCCCTGCCCCCACTCTCTCTCTCTCTTTCTCTATCTGGGATTCGCTCTCCTAAAGCCTCGGGCAATCAGATTCAGGTCTAAGCGTACCCGGGACCAGGGCTATGTTTTTGCGAGGCGAGATCAATTGTTAAAATTAATGCATCGTAGCATAGTTGAAATCGCTCGAAAACAAATGAATTTTATTACTCGAAATTGTAAATCCGAGGTCGAACACAGGGAGTAAATTGGGGTCTAAAAATCAAGAACACAACTTTAAGATTGAATATAATATGCTATGAAAATCAAAATATAATGGAAAAGCACAATGTCAATGTATAAGGGAGTAGCACAAAAAAAATATGAACGTTTGATTTTGAAAATCAGACGTCTCAAATATGAAGTTGCTACAGTGCTTCTGTCTGTCTCTGATCTACTTCTTCTTTCTTTTCTTTCTTCTATTTTCTATCTCTGACGACTTTCTTTCTTCCTGGCTTCTTCTTCTTTCTTCTTTAGCTGCTCTGGCCCTTGTCTTCTTCTTTTTCTTTCTCCTTTCCTTCTCTTCTGCCTCTGTGGCTCCTCTTTCTTCTTCTCCTTTCTTTCCTTCTCTTCTGCCTTTAGCTCTTCTTCAGCTTTGCCTTCTCCTTCCTTAGCTTCTCTGGCTGCCGCCCTCTCTTCCTTGGCTTTCTCTTCTCCTAAGAGCAAAACCTACCCCTACCCTCCCCCACGATCTCTCTTCTTCCTTCTCTCTTTGGCTCACTCTCCTAGAGCCTTCTCGGGTTATCGGGTCGGGTATGCACGCCCAGGACCAGGCCCACCGACATGCGTGGTGGGCTAGGAGTGCAGGCTAATCGGGTATACGGGTCAGGGCCAGGTCCGAGGGCAGTGGGGTCATAGACGAGGCAGTGAGGGCAAGTGGGACCTCACCCCGTGGTCAGGAGGCAATAAGCCTCTATGACTTTTTCAACTTATATCACTACGCCTGCTCACGATCTTCCGAGGTGGGACTAAACGTCCCACCTTCCTGTTCCACGCATCCGCAGAAGATGGCGTCCAATTGCGGCTGCTACTGTGGCCTTCAATGACAAGTGCTTGGCTGAAGCTGTGTGCGAGGAGAGTACACATGCCCTGGGACTCGTTGCCTGGGACGAGAAGACCTGGAACGAGCTTGCAAGCTAGCTGCTTGCTTGTTTTAATGGCAGCGGGGCTCCTGTACCTGCAGTCATGCAAACGACCTTGCGTCCTTGTCAAAAAGCTCGGGAGGCTTCTCCAAGACACGGCGAACGTGTTACGGGGGTCGACGTGGCGTGTGGGTGGTTGTGGTGGCAGATCTAGGGCACCCTGTGGTTGTGTGTATAGGTGTGTTCGGGGGGAGTTCTGGGGGCTTGGCACGGTAAGTGGAGTGAGAGGTTAGGGTCAGTGAGGTGTGGCGGTGCTCGTGTGGTAGTTGGCAAGGTGGATGGAGGGGTGGAGCGGCGGGAACACCTCATCGGAGGTCTAGCCGGAGATGGAGAAGGTGATTGGGGTGTGCGAGAATCGAGGCGTATTTACAGAAATAAATGGTAGAAAAATGATGAGAAGAGAGAGAGGACTTAACTGAGTATGGGTAGACGAAGGGGGATGTCGAGAAGGCAGTCGGCTCGTACTGCCGTCGCCGGAGACGAAGGACCCAGTGGGAGGAGGATGGCGACGACGAGGGGGTTGCAGAGATGTCGGTTGGTGCGGCGCAACATGGACGAAGAGGATAAAGGGAACCCTGCCACTGGTATTGTGGCAGAGCAATGAGAGAGAGAGAAGGGTCGTCAGAGCTTGCTGGGTGGTTGACCGAAGGGGGAAGAGAAGAATTAGGGGTATCTCAGGCCAATTTCAAGCTTCGGAGGTGCAGAATGATTTAGGAAGGCTTTTATAGGCCCTGGCAGGAGGTCTTGTGCTTGGAAGCCATGATTCCAAGCACGATCATATCACCGGAGATGGAAACTCAGAGAGACCCAAATCTCTCATCCGTTCGCATGAGAGACTAGGTAGGAATTAGGGCTTGATAATGGGTACACATGAGAGGAGATTTCTCAGAGAATCTCCCTTTCAATTTTGAAAGGGATTCTCTGAGGAATCAGGGAGTTCTTTCCCTTGATACCTCACTGGAGTAGGATTTCCTCCGTTGTAATGACATAGGGACCTAATTGCAAAGAATGACAAGGAAGTTAGGGGATTTTGTAGAGGTTTTCAAAAGTTACGGGTAGAAATGTAATTAGGCTGGACCTGTTTGCAAAGTAGGTCAAAGTGAATTCCCCTTAGGTCCAAATTTTGATAAAAACCTAATTTGGACCTAAGAAATTCAATGGTGAAGTGGGATTTTTGGTTTGACCACGTTTGACTAGAAAATTTACACAAAAACCCAATTTAGGGCAAACATTTGACTGGACCCCAATTTAGGTCAAAATAGGTTCTAAGGGCCAAATTGAAAGTTCTAAACCCTAGATAATATTTTTTCATGATTTTTAGAGGGTTTAGGTGAATTTTATCCTGACCAAAACCTTGTTAAATTAAGTGGATTTATTTTAGGGTTTCAAGAAGTCATTTAATTCCTAGAATTAACATGAATCCTTTTCTGTTTGAACCAACCCACTTTTTATCTTATTAAGACCATTTAACCTATGTTTAGCCCATGATAAATTTTTTTGTTACATTGCAATGGTAAAATTACAGTTTTACCCCGTGTTTCTTGCTTTTCTTTTAGAAGGGTTATTCATTGAGTTAGGACCTCCATTTGGTTATGTAGGAGCTTTTGTTCTCTTTTCTGGGTCAAAATGAGTTAGAGCTCATGATGGTGTTCTCGTCAGGCTGCAGGCGTGATATCATAGCCGAGGTGTGGACAAGGCTTAGGCGGACAGGTCAACGCCAGGCCCATGGGGGACAGGTCACCGGCGAGGCGCAGGTGAAGAGTGAGCGGGGACCTCACCCCCTGTGTTTAGTTGAGGCGATAAGCCCGTATGAAAAAATCAATTTATGGTGCGTTGCCTCTTCACTCGTTTCCGAGGTAAGACTAAATGTCGCACCCTCCTCGCGCACACTGCTGTCGCTGGATTGCACGCTCAATCGGGGCAGCTGCTGAGGATGAAGCATCTAATCGAGGACTTGGAATGAGACCTAGAGCATAGCCACATCCCTTGGAGATGTCGCCTGGAGCTACAAGTGCTGAAGATAGCTTCAAGCTTCCTTCGAAGCTTTGCAGTAATGGCGTGGTACATGAAGACCTAAAACTCAAAAAAAGGGGCCTCGCAGCCGCATCAGATAGCTCAGTAGGTTCACCGTGGAGTGGCGAGTGTGGTGGTGGGTGCAACGTGTGGTGCGAGTGAGGGTGGAGACCTGACGACCTCGATAAGGTGGTGCGTAGGTGGTGGTGTTCGGTGTTATTGAGGAGAGGCCAATAGCCTCAATAACTAGAGGGCATTTGCTCTCTTGGACACGGCAGAGCTTTTGGAGTTGATGGCGAAGCAGATGGAGGTGTGGAGTGGTGGAGATGCTTCGCCGGAGATGTGGCCAGAGCAAAAGAAGGTGAAGGTGATCGGGGTGCTACGATGGTCGAAACGAAGTGTGGTTGGTGTGTAAATGAAGTAGGGGAGTTAAGGAACTTATCTAGGTATTTAGCAAATGAAGGGGAGCAGAGGCCATGCCGATTGCGATGTGGTCGGTGCCGGGGAAGAAGGTGACTCTAGTGGGGGTTGGACGGCGAGGATGAAGGAGATAGAAGCACCCACTAGTATGGCGCGACGTGGAGGAAGGCAGGGAAGGAGGATCTGCCGTCGGTATTACGGTCAGACGAAGGAAGGAGTCGGAGGAGCTCGCTGGAGCTTGAGGAGCCTTTCAGTCAGAATAGGAGGGAGGAATTGAGGGTGTTCCAAGCCAAAATCAAGCCTGAAGAGAATGGCGAGGTCTGGGGAGTCTTATATAGGGCTCTAGAGAACGACTTGAGCTTGGGAAGCTTGCTTCCCAAGCTAGGAAAGTTTGCCAAAGATAGAAGTTGAAATATACCCTAATCTCTCATGCATTCGCATGAGAGATTGGGAAGGTTTTAGGGCTTAGGATCTGGCTCAAAAGGAGGGGAATTCCTTGACGAACTTCCCTTTCAAATCTGAAAGGAATTCGTTAAGGAATCAAGGAGAACATGCCAAAACAAGCTCACCGGAGTTGTAGGATTAAGATTTCATGGTGGTAGAGACCTATTTGAATAAATTGATGATAAATATAGGGACATTTTTGTAATAAATTCAAAAGCTAAGCAGCCATGTGAAATAAAGAAAATTAAACTTGGACCAAAGTGCAAACTAGGTCGAAACAATCTCAAATTGGGCCCAAATTTTGATACAAACCTAATTTTGACCTAAGGAATCCAATGGTGAAGTTAGATTTTGGTTTTGACGTAGTTTGACTGGGTAATTTGCATAATTATCCAATTTAGGGTAAATATCTGTCTAAGATTCTATTTTAGATCAAGATGGGTTCCAATGGTCATATTAAAGGTCCCAAACCCTAGAGAATATTTTTATATGATTTTTAGAGGGTTTAGGTGAATTTTATCCTAACCAGAACCTTAGTAGATTAAGCGGGTCTATTTTTAGGGTTTCAGATGTCCATTAATTCCTGTAACGCATGAAAACCCGTTTCTGTCTGGTCTAACCCATTTGTTAGACTCTTAAGATCATTTAACCTTTGTTCCACCCTTGAGAGAACCCGTGGTTATTCTGTTTATGTGATAGAATGGTAAATTTGTAGAAATAACCTTGTATTCTTGTCTTCTTCTCAAATCAATGTTTTGTACCCTTAAGACTTTTTGATAGATATGTAGCAGCTATTATTGGCTTAATCAGATCAAACTGAGCTAGTTATGGCTCATGATAGTCTGCCCATCAGCAGGATATAGTTCCTGAATTATGATTGAAGAAATTATCGGAAGATGTGGACGAATTTGCAGTGATAGGCACACATTTTGTTAATACTAGAGTGTCGCCAATACGCTTTACATTTGGTTCTAGCTGCAAAATTCTGACACTGATCATGCATGGCATGCTATGATGTTGTTGTCATGGAACTTGACAAGTTTTAGATTCCATGGCAGACCTATATCTAATAGGAAAATACTACCAAGATTTGTAGGATGCAAAGTGGAAATATAATGTATAATTGAAAGCTCATATGCTGGTTAGGATACGATTAAAAATATTTTGATAGTTCTACAAAAAGATTATGTTAAAAGGGTGCATGTCATTGGTTTAAAATATAATGAAAAGGAGCACATCTGATATTTGACTGATGGAATACTTGCAAAATGGTAGAGTTTTTCCAGGATGGTTGTAGTTCGAGATTTTCTTTAAGCATAATGTTGGGAAATTACAAAGATGCATGATCAGAAATATCAAGATATAAATAGCTGAAGCAACAGAAGAAGATAAACTTCGATATGAAATTGTGAAAAAAAGAACCAAAATAAAGTAGAGAATGGCATCGACCGGAAAGAAGAGATGCTTAAGATGATTTCAAAACATGAAGTGTGACCATTATGAGCATCAATTTGTGATGGAATTTTACGCATTTTGAGAGATAATATTTGACAAAAAGCAAGGTAAAGTGAAAAAAAAAGCCTGTGGAAACAAGTAAAATATTTCATTGACAGTGGCAACTTGGTGTGCCACCAAAATCTATTGCCATATGACGCCACCTCATTCTTATTATCACCATTTACATGTGTTATGAATGTTTATCTTTTGACAAAAGTTCCATAAAAAAATAAACTAAAATCCAAATGGGGATGAAAGCACTTTTCACAGACATGACCAACAGAGATATGGGAACTATATCCTTCTTGGCTACATAATGGAAAACGCATCCTCCATGTGTGAGAAATCAACATCCTTTTGCCAAGTGCACTCTAGATGCTTCAAAGAGGTAAAGTTGTCATACCACAGGTTTAAGCAGCTCTTCTATGATCTCCTATGCTTGCCTCAGCCTGGCATCCATTATGTGAGTAGGTAGCTCGGCTTCAATCAAAATGTGCAGTGGGTCATTCAAATGCTCATAACCTGGCCTTCCTCTCAACTTTTCCTCCTGTTGAAGAGAGAAGGGACCATTTAGTCTCTATGCAGTAACAAGAAGGACAGGGAAGAAACAATCAAAAGAACTTGAAACAATAGCTTTTTTCGTGAGATATAGCAAAAACTGTAAAACTTGTAGAATGCAATAACCTCCAAATAGTGACTAGAAATCAGATTTTTCAGGCATAACAACTAGACAACAATGAGCATTCTCTATTGTGCATCTCCTGAGAAATAAGGATGTCATAAGTTTCTCATGTGTTTGAACCACTTAAGTTTGATATACTGAAAGATTGGATTTAGGTTCTGCAAGAATAAAATAACTTAACTTGATCAAGGCAGTGCAAATCGGTTTCACCAAGGGCAAGTGCAGGATAGTTAATACAACCAATTTAACTATGAACACAAATAGTCGTGAACACAAATAAGAAGCATATGTGCATATAAGCTCAATAACATTCTTAAGAGATGTATGCTAGCATTCAACAGAGACTTTATGCAATCCACAATAATATCTACAAAAAAGGCTAGCTACTTAATTTTCTTCTAAGTTGACTGGCAACTAGTTAATCCAACCATCCATGATGCGTGCATAGGTGCGAATCAGATTAAGACAAAAAGGAGAAACTGAAAAAGGGGTCATCTCCACCTCTCAAAAAAGAAGTACGCACCTTTTCAGGCAATGGAAAGTACTGAGCCTCAAGGTTGGCTCCCTCGCCATTCAAATAAGCAAGCCCTCAAGCCATCCTAAGAATTATGTTGAATCTTTGTTTCCAGTTAGGGATCCATGCTATTCACCTATTAGGTAACCGCTAAAAAAAGAACAACACCATAAATCAGAGTTAAACACAAAAGGATGAATGAAGGAAAAAATGGTAGGTAGATCTGATACCTGAGCTCTTTATTGCCAATTCCAGAATAATAACCAAAGTCCACTACTATTGTTGGTACTACTACCACTGTGAAAGCTTCATACATTCACCTACCTCAGATATACTTTACAAAGAAACATGTTAACCTGCCTCATACATTCACCACAAATGCAAACATACTGATATCATTATTTCCCAAATTCATATACCACAAATGCAAACATGCTATATCATTATTTTCCACATTCATATACCACAAATGCAATATATATCCTACCATTCATATATATATTCTATCATTCACCACATGCATGATACTCATTCATAAATAAAACACATGTATATATCACATGTTTTGAAATGTATACATAAAACTAGACATGTGAAAATAAAAAAAAATCCAAGCAACTATGTAAAGGCTTCTATGCCGCCCGTTCCAGAACCTCCGAAGTCATCATCAGGTGGATGAGGTGAGAAGTGAAAAGAAGCATGATCTGCACCACCTCAACCCAATGCACTTAAGATTGCCCGAAACTATGCCTGCATCTGTGCCTACATCTGCTCCCGTTCTTGTTGTGCTTCATGTCTTTATCGTTCTAATATATCATTTGTCTTGCCCAACTTCGACATAACATCATTTAGTTTCTCTTGAAAGGTCTCCACCTGTGTCTATAACTGTTGGAACCTCTCTGAACCCCCCCATCCCTTTCTTCCATACCAACTGGTAATAGTCTCACTCGCACTAGCACTACGAACAAAACCACCTTGCTCGGGGGGCATAATTATCCTAAATGCTTGCTTTGCTGTCATAGGCTGTAATGGGCCAGTCTCTGATTGCTCATCCATATCATCACTAGAAGGATGCATCAACTCCATCATGTGACCCTACATATAGTTGAGCTTAAGGTAAGTTCTCATAAATGTTTATCACTGAGTTATTCATTACTTGTTTCAACGAGCTTACATGTCTCTCTTGATATAATGGATCAATCCAAACATGGGGGCCATCAGTATTAGACTTGCTATGACTCCTCTCATAGATCAAAACACGATCAAGTTGTACACAATTATGGGTATCTGACTACATATTTGAGATGCGGTTATAAATTAAGTTATCCTAAATTTAAGATTCTCTTATTTAAATCTCCTAACTTGTAAGTTTTATAATAGATATTATAGTCAATAATTTTGATATCGTCAATTAAGCTAGTGAAAATGTACTTACATAAGTATCCCTCAAGGTATCTATGCTCATCCGTCCCAAGCAGTGGGTTGCAGTTGGAGCTTTCGCCCTATTAGCTTTATTTTTCTTAGCTTGCTCCTATAACAGCAAATTATGGAAATTAGTACTTAATCATTTTCCTTTTAGAATAGAAGTAATTAATATAAAATATTAATTACCTTCGTATTTTCCTGATCCTAATATTCGCAGCACTCCACCCAATGACCAGCTTGTTCTCCTGATGGCACGTCTCTCAATGCATCCTCATAATTCTTACCAATAAAGAACTATTTATATAAACAGAAAAGTTAGCAACACTTAAAAGTAAATAGTTGTGTTATTATGTTATTATGAATTCTATATCTATGCTTATGTCTTACTTGGCTTTTAAGCTCATCTCTCCAACTACTAAGTGCCCTCCCTGCTGCTTGGAGAATATATGTAGTCGTCATTGGATTTGTTCCCCAATCATACGTCACCTGCATTTTATATTATAAAGAATAATTAGATGAAGGATTTTAAGTAAAACAAATGAATGACATAGCAACAATATCATATTAATACCCCTAGCTCACGAATGAACTCATCCTTATGTTGCTGAGGGACCTGCCTCCAATCAAAATAGCATGGGGGTATCAACAGTCTCACAAGTGTATGGATCCTATTGTTAAAGGGTGCGTAACGTGAACATCTTCCGCTACAATTTACATCAACCGTTATTCAAGTCCCTTTGGTTAATTTTTGCAATTCCAAATTCCTTGTCTTACCCCTTGGCTTTGATTTTATACCTTCAGTAAATAAATAGCCAAAATAAAATTGTTATAAAGAATTAATATCAAAGAAAATTAATGTGAGAATTTATATACCATTAGACCCTGCTTGACTTCACTCCTGAGATTGGCTCTGTGACTGACTCTGTGACTGACTATTCTGCTGAGATTGGCCATATAACTGGATCTGAGGATGGTCTACTAACTAAGATCATGCCTGCTGCTGGGATCGACTTTGGGGAGGGTGTAGGGGATGAGCTGGTGTCTGCTACTGGGATCGACTCTGGGGAGGGTGTAGGGGCTGAGCTAGTGTCCACTACTAGGACTGGCTCTGGGGAGGGTGTAGGGGCTGAGCTGGTGTCCGCTGCTGGGACTGGCTCTAGGGAGGGTGTAAGGGCTAAGCTGGTGTCTACTGTTGGGACTGGCTCCAAGGAGAGTGTAGGGGCTGAGCTAGTGTCTGCTACTGGGACTGGCTCTGGGGAGGGTGTACGGGCTGAGCTGGTGTCCACTGCTGGGACTGGCTCCGGCTAGGGTGTAGGGGCTGAGCTAGTGTCCGCTACTGGGACTGGATCTGGGGAAGGTGTAAGGGCTGAGCTGGTGTCCGCTGCTAGGACTGGCTCTGGGGAGGGTGTAGTGGCTGAGCTGGTGTCCGCTGCTGGGACTGGATCTAGGGAGGGTGTAGGAGCTAAGCTGGTGTCCGCTGCTGGGACTGGCTTTGGGGAGGGGTAGGGGCTAAGCTGGTGTCCACTGCTGGGACTGGCTCTGGGAAAGGTGTAAGGGCTGAGCTGTTGTCTGTTGCTGGGACTGGCTCTAGGGTGGGTGTAGGGGTTGGGACTAGCTCAGGGGAGGGTGTAAGGGTTGAGGGTGTGCATGCCTAGGTGGAAGCTAAGAGTGAGGTTGTGTATTTTGTTGAGGTCTATGCTGAGGCCTAGATTTTACGAGTATGAGGTGGGATCATGGCATGTCGAGTATGAGATCGAAGTCGAGTCTGAGGTAGTGGCGAAGTCTGAAGAATGGGCATGTGGGAAGGTAACTGGAGTTGATGGTCATGCTGTTAGTGGGGTTGAGGATCATGTTGGGGCTCAAGCTGGGTGTCGATGCCACCCTTGTGTCCTTGGACCTGGTCATCTGGCTCAAATGAAGAGTCATCACTGCACATATCAAGACGACGCTTTTTGTATGCCGTCAACTTCTTAGGTGCCATCTACAGATGTAAAAAAAATTATTAATTACAAAAAATACAATAGAAGGATGATTACATCATCAAATATATTTATAAAAAGATAAATTTTGATAAAGTGAAAAGGCACATCTTCTAAATGGAAAGTACTATTAAATTCTCCAAATTTCAGGGCTACTGAATGTGAACTTGATGCCACTATATGTAGAAATTTTCACTTTGATTATTCCAATAGAATAATTTCAATTTTATTATACTTCATGCAACTATGTATAGAAAGCACAAACTTGAAAATAGAAAGCTTACTCTTATATGATTCATTCAAAAAAAAAAAATCATAACTTCGGTTACAGGAAATAAGAGAGGAGCTACAAATTATAAAAGGATGATGTCATACTTTTTATATAGTCAACTGTGACGAAATAAGTATGCCAAAGCAAGTAAAAGATCAGCCCAGTACATTAAGAAAACCTACAATGGAGAAAATACGTGAAAAAATTTTTAAGAATGAAATAGTTAAACTCTAGAAAATAGCTTAATTGAAAACGTTTATCTCAAATATCAATATCCACTGCACCATGACCTATTTCTCCATCTTGTACCACATCTTGGTATGCTTTAGAATCAAAGTCGGGATCCTTATCATGTTGTATATCATAATAATCATGTAGCATTGTTCTTGTTGGTATTATCCAGCCATTCCTACCATTATCAAGCATGTAAAAACTTGTTCAACTTAATAAGCTAATGTAAACGGTTCAAATGCTTGAAGAATTGTACGATCCTTATTCAAACTTATGAAACCAGTTTCTTTCTCCACTTTAACACCATATCTACTGTTAAAAATATCAAACCAATCACACTTAAATAAGATGACTCGACGATCATGACTATAGCTGACTTCCACAATCTCTTTGATTTTCCCATAGTAACCATCACAACCAGTTTGTATGCCATCACATTTCACAATAATGCCTAAATGTTATGTTGCCTTCAAATCATCAACTGATTGCATTCTAAATCTAAACCCATTTATTATATATCCAGAGTGATAATATGCATGACTTAAAGGTATGTTCATCATTACATCAAAATCTTCTATCCATTGCGGATCATTGTTTTGTTTCATTTCTTGCACATGAGTTCTGAACCAGTCAATGAAGTCTTCTTCACATCTAGAAATGTGTGAAGATTGTTGAAATTCATCGTAAAAATCTGGAATCTGATTTAATATATATATGAGCTAATCGTCGATCATGTTCAGACATTGGTTTAAATTCCATTCGTATGATTGACCTTCCTCAGATATCAAATACTGAAAAACAATCTTCCATATTTTCACTATTTTGTCTATCATTATTCCTTTCCAATCAATTAAATCAATTATCTGGACCATCCATATACATCGCACAAAAGTTGATGCATTCTTCTACAAGATACCCTTCGACAATTGAACCTTCTGGCTTAACCTTATTGAAGACATAGTCATTCAATTTTTTCAAAAAGCACTCAACTGGATACATCCACTTATACTAAATTGGTCCAGCAATCCTTGCTTCATTCGCTAGGTGGAGTACAAGTTATACCATGACATCAAAAAATGTAGGAGGGAAAATTTGCCCCATCTTGCATAGTGTGATCACAATTTGCTTGTCCTAATAGTCTAACAATTAAGAATCCAATGTCTTTGAACATATAACCTTGAAGAATCGGCTTATCTCCATCACAAGTCAACCACTAGTTGAGGAAGTACTCCACTAATTGCTAATGGGAACAAGATTTGCATATAAACATGGCAATCATAACTCTTTAACCCACTTGCCTTCTTCAATGCTTCATTTATACATGAAGAAAGTTGTGATGAGAATCCATCTGGAACCTTGATATTTTTTAGAAAAGATAATATCTTCAGTCGTTGCTCATCCTTCAAAGTATATAATGCCTTAGGAAAGTGATAACTGCCATCATCTTTATGATTTATGTGCAACTCAGGACGAATGCCCAACATCTTCAAATCATTACGAGTCTTCAACGTGTCTTTTGGACTATCTGTTAAGTTTAGCATATCTAAAATATTATCCATAACATTCCTCGCGATATGCATCACATCAAGATTGTAACAAACTGTGAGATCTTGCCAATAAGGGAGCTCTATGAAGAATATGCTCTTCTTTTTAAATCCAGAATTATGTAAATCTTTAAGATATTTCTGAAACAGACAACCCAATCGAATATTACCAATCTGTTGTAACTTCTCCATTATTTTATATCCTGACAACCTAATTGTATCTGTTTTTAGAAATTTTCTTGGCTTCTTGGATGAATAGTAGCATGGTTTACCATCAAATCTGTCTTTAAACTTGGATTGTCACCATCTATGTTCAATTGGTAGGAATCTACGATGCCCAAAATAACACAATTTATTGCTTTCAGGTAAACACAAGTAATGAGTATCATCCATACATATAGGACATGCCAACTTACCTTTAGTGCTCCAACCATATAAATTTGCATAAGCTGGAAAATCATTAATAGTCCACAACAGAGCTGCATGCATCTTAAAAAATTATTTTCTAGCTGCATTATATGTTTCAACCCCGTTATACCATAGCAATTTCAACTTGTCGATGAGTGGTTGCATGTAAACATCGATTGCATTTCCTGGTGCCTTTTTCCCAAGGCTGAGAAGCATCAACATCATAAACGAAGATCTCATACACATCCATGGTGACAAATTATATGTAAAGATCACCACTAGCCATATTGACTATGATGGATGCATATTTTTGAAAGGATTGAATCCATCACTTGTAAGACAAGCCTAACATTACGTGTTTCCTATTGCAAATAGAGCATGTTTGTTATCAAATGCAGCTCACTCATCAGAATCTATCGGATAACGCATAAGTCCATCTTGTGATTTGTTATTATGATTCCATGACATCCACTTTACAGTTTTACTCGACATGAAAAGGCGTTGTAGCCTAGGAATCAAAAGAAAGTAATGCAGTACCTTCCTTGATCGTTTCTTCCCTCGTGTATTTGAACTGGTATTTTCTTCATATCTTCATTCTCCACATTACATGCAACTATTGAAGCATGCATTTTCTTTAGTGTACAGAATACAATCATTCTTACAAGCATCAATCTTTTCACACTTCAAGCCAAGTACGCGAAACTGTTTCTTCACATCATACCATGACTGAGGAAAATCTTTAGGATTATTTAACAACTCTTCTATGAACTTAAGGACATCAGACATTAACTTAGATGTTGCCTTATTCATCACTTTAATTTGAAACATTCTCAAAACAAATGACAATCTTGACATGGAATTAATTCCAGGAGCAATGGGTTCCTCTGCTACCTTCAGTGCATCATAAAAATGATTACAATCTCCAAACATATTATCATTATCTATATTACCAGCATTTGCAGCCCTCATCTCTTTTAACATCTTTACAACATTACCACCTCCAATATCTTAAATGTGATTCGCAACATCATCATCAATAGAAGGATAAGTGATTTCTTCTCCATGTAAGGTTCAGACTGTGTAGTGAGGCCACCAACCAGTACAAATAAGATGCTTAAATACTGTGTTACGATCATGCATAAATCCATTCAAACAACTTTTGCATGGACAACAAATTCTCTCATAGAAGTCTCCTCTTCTATATTGTTTCCTATCTTCATCGAATGCCTAGTCTAAGAATGAAATCACTCCGGTCTTATATCGAAAATAATCAAAAATCCTCAAACCAATCCAAGACTTATCCATGGAAACCTATAATCAAATTAACGCACAAACAATGAAAGTAAGTTACATAAAGAAACATCAGATATTTGTATATTTTAGTTATTATTTTCACTTGATAGCTCATCCTTAAAGATTTGATCACAACATTACTTGTTACATGCAACCCATGCCTAGAGAAATTTCGGCAACATCTCCCTACACTTCTCGAGTATACCCCCAAGACTAACCTCAACTAAATTCCTTTAACACCCAATTTAAGGTGCTTAAAAAACCTAGGCAAGTTTAGTTAGTATACCAGAGAAGAGCAGAAAGATGTCACCGAGATTTCTCCAAATACAGATTACATGTAACAAGTAACACCTAAGTTGTGATCAAATCTTCAAGAACCCTCCTTAGTTCAGAACTTTACCAAACTAAGGACGATCAAGACTTATGGCATATTATAAAGACAACACATCATGCATGTATGTGAGATATACATACAATAATGCATTGTCCATATGACATGATCATAAGTCTTGAATGAGCAGGTATATTAATACAATTTTACCTACCCTTTCGACTTGTACCCTAAGGGTTATATTTCTTATTGTTTGTCATCGAGTGCATCTAAGGTTTTGCAAGTGTAGATATCTACAAATTGCATAATTAAATACTGTTACGAACGTGGCCTCAAGACGGGTTTTTAAGACGTCTGGGAAGTGGCCCAGACGTCTGACCAGACGTCTGGAACCCTTTCCAGATGTCTGGTATTAAATTTTTGCGGCGTACGGGGTTGCGTCTGCGCGCATGCACGCGCAGACTGCACCCACCGCTCTCTTCTCTCTTTTTCTCTCTCTCCTCCTGCAGACACGCCATCTCCCTCTTTTCTCTCTCCCCTCGCTGCCTATATAAGCTCTCGCCCTCTCCCTCACCCTCATCTCCTCTGCCCTTCTCTTCTCCTTCTCCCTGCCAGTGCGAGAGCGCAAGCGAGTGGGGGAGCGGCGAGCGTGGGGTGTCACGGAGGGGCTGCTGCAGCTCGGGCAGCAGGCGGACGGGGCACGACGCGGCCGTGCGTCGCAGGCGGAGAGCGAGTCGAGCTCTGATTCTGGAAAATTTTCCAGAATCAGACGTCTGGGCTTACAACCAGACGACGGTGAAGACGTCTGGAGGACTGTCCAGACGTCTGGCAGGTAAGATATTTCTATCTTCTTCCTTTTCCGCGTGTACGGCCATGCAGCCGTCCGCCGCGCCTTCGTCTGCGAACCGTCGTGCTGAGAGCAGGGTGGGTGCGTGCAGGTTCTGCTCGGGAGGGTGCGAGGACTCGCCATCCCACGTGAATCGGACGTCTGGCCGCAGTGCCGAACAACGGGAAGGACTTCCAGGCATCCGGGGTGACCATCGGACGTCTGGGAACTAAGCCAGACGCCCTCGTAGGCTTCTGGACGTATGAAGGACTACACAGAGCGAAGGTACACTCTGATCCACATTTTAAGACGTCTGGAAGAGGTTCTAGACGTCTGATTTTGGGTAGTTTCGTCGTTTTCGACCCGTTTAGGGCCCGTTCGGAGTCCATTTTTCGCGTTTCGAGTTGCGTTCTTTCCAGAATAAAATCCTCTACCCGTTTAGAGTAATTATATACCATTCTGAGAAACTCCCTGTGTTTGATCCTTGTGTTATGACCCCATTCCATTGCAGTCTTGGGGGTTGCGGAGGCACGCGGGATTTCTAACCACGCCCCCAATACTCCCGTTGTAGCTGGTAGAGTGGCTTTTAATTTAATTAGCATAATTTGTTACAATTGTAGAACAATTAATAGAGTCTAGGGTATTGCATGAACCCTAGGACTGAGAAACTAGATTGAATGATAGATCCTAGGGTATTGCATGAATCCTAGGACTGGAAAACTAGATTGAATGATAGATCCTAGGGTACGGCATGAATCCTAGGACAGGAAAACTAGTGGAATATATATATTGCAATCTTGGAAAAATGGAAAGGAAATAATAGCTGCCTGTAAATTAATAGCTTCCTGTTATGAATGAATAAATATGATTAAGAATATGGGTTGTATGAACGTAAGACTGGAACAGTGAAACCTACAATGGCCAAACAAAAGGAGTACGAACCCTACAGGGAATTAGGAGTAGAACTCCTGGAAAGAGAATAGAATGGAACTAAGAAAGTGAAACGTGGAAGTGTGTTGTCTCTTGGGTACGTGGTACCAAAGAGAGCACACATTACCTCTTAGTGTAGAGGGGAGCTTGCCGCCCTCAGGTTGAGACCGGAGTGGGTTTGGCCACTGTACACCGACTTGCTAGCCCTCGCGTACGTAGTACTGAGGAGAGCTACTAGTGTAGGGAGAGCACTAGCTACCCCACAGGCCCCGGGGTTCTGCTAGCCTCCTACACCGACTTGTTAGACCCACTGGGCAAACCAGGGTAGTCAGGCGAGGGTGCGCGGACTGTGGAGGGGTTGGACCCCTGTTACTGAGAGGGCTCTGCCCTATACTGGTTCCGTGCTATGTTTTGAGCGCACCCGTTAATGGAAACGACTGACCGCGTGCCAGTGCGGGGTAGCTACCCATGCGCTTATCACGCGTGCCGTAGTCACTGTTACGTCTGTCAGCGACCTTGGGGTGGTTTACTGGGGGTAGGACCACCACGGGGGACTCTCCCAGCCAGGGGAGCACCACGTGTTACTTCTACTTTTCGGAAAAGACTGCAATCAAGATCATTCCCACGAGGAACATTCAAGATCAAGTGAAGGATCTGAGGAATAAATAAATCGTGAAATAATAGAAAGACGTAATTAAAGAAAGTAAAAATATAACAGCTACTGTACACTCTACTGCTTCTTTAGTTTTTAGCTGCCACTCTACTCAGCGTTTCGCTGACGTGTCACACTCGTTACTTTTCAGGACCAGGTGTTGAGCAGCCAGGATCAGTGGTTGCAGAGGACGCTGGGCCTAGTAGGGTCCAGTAGAGTTGCCGCAATTCTTTTTGTACTTTTCTTCCACTGTAGTGAGTAGTTTCCTTGTTACTCCTTGTACTTCTTTATTGTAAGCTTTATGTTATGTACATATTCGTTGTTCTACTGTTGTGGTGGTGTATACTGTAGTAGTTCATTTTCTTACTACTGTATTTTGTTACTGCTAGTTATATTCATGCTGAATGTGGTTTATTTTACTGCTCTTTTGGTTACTTCCTCATTGGACGACTAGGTCTTGGGATTAGTCGAGTCGGTCCGATTCTCGTGTCTCGTAGGGACTCGGGAATTGGGTCATTACAAATACTAACAAAGATAAGAACAGTAATAACATAAGTCAGATATTGTGTTTTAAAAATTCACAAAATCCACAATCATAACAACCGCAATCCACAAAATCCTTTTCCGACAAAAAAAGAGTTTTTCAGAAATTCCCATAAAAGTGTTAACTTAGAATCATATCAATTTTCAAGTTGCTAAGTACTAAGTGTTTAACAACAAACAAGATAGTTATAATTCCTAATGCTTCACTAATCAAGGAATAATGTTGACCATCTTTAGAAATTTTTGCAAAGAATGGCAACGATTATTGGCTAGCTACTACCAAGAATGGAATAAAAATGCATGAATACACAAACATGTATGAATCTCACACCCTTATATAGAAATGAACTGGTGGTTTACAAACTTGTAAAGATATTGAACACACTAACCACAACAACTTATCAGTCTTGGTGGATTCAAGTTGAGTTTTGTCACTCATGGGGTTAAAGGACTTGTAAATGTAACAAATGATATATTATCTCTAATACATTTCTATGAAGAATAGGTTTACTGTAATGTGTCTTTTGATAGGCATATACATTTGAAGGTATATATGTCTTTTGTAATGTCCCCATATGCATATATGTAATTATCTTTTATGAAGATAGTAGCATTTAGACAAAAAACTTGGTGGAGGAAATGATATATTACAATATAAAAGTTAGGTGGTCATTTTTTAGTCAATTTTAAAGATCACTATAACCAAGTCTAGCATGTTTACAACTTTCATATATCAAAATTAGTAAAATATTTTAGTTATCTTTGCCTAACTCAACCTATCCTACTCAGCCTAGATAATGCTGCTCCTCTCTTCCACCCTCTCTTCCCGACATTTGCAATTCTATAGGGATAATATAAATGTAGAAATAACATTCATAAACTTTCAAAAGTTCATGATGTACATTAGGGAAAGAAAATAAAGGTAACCAATTGTTTTGTTTTAATTAACCAAAAAAATCCAATCAAATCAAGAAGTATTTGAATTGTATCAAATGATAGGATAAGTTTTTGAGAATATTGGACACTTGGATCATATTACGTGAACTTCAGGGCAAATTGTATTTGGCCCTTATAGGCAAGACCAATTTTTCATTTGCATCCAATACATGATTGCAAGACAGGTACCCTCTACCCACAAAATGTTAGATGCGTGGTCCACCCTAATGCATATCAAAAGATCCAAGTCAATTTGTCTTTTTTCTTCTGCTGTCCAGATGCTCTTCCATAACCTTGTCAACGCGGCCAAAAGACATTGGCTAGATCCAAGCTTGGAATTACATGAAGGGCCACACTTTAAAGGATCTAAGCTTGAAAATAAATACAATCCTCCCCAATTAGGTCCCTCAAATCTAAACTCAACTCTTAACGAATGCAGCAGCAAAAAAATTTAAAGGCCCCACTTAATAAAAGTTTAAAGTTCAAAACTAGACAAACCTTAGAAAGATGTAGGGTTTAAAAGTGATGAAATATGTGATGGATTAGTAAATGATAAAAGTGATGATTAAATTGTTATATTATTCTTTATTTTTGTTTTCATTTGTAGTACGAGTAGATTAACGAAAATAGATACAATAGATAAGTGGATATGATGCAAGTAATTTTTGTTTTCATTTGTAATAGAAATTTGTCAAGGTAGATGTAAAGCGTACATTGAGATGATGCAAGTAAGAACAAAAAAAAAATGATATGATGTCCCTTAATACCATATATTATTCATTTATGCAATAACTACCCTTGAGGTGAAAGATAATGCCTCATCTTTAATTCTATGACAAATGGACTAGTAGGAGCAAACCAGCAACGCCTGCATCTTCCTTCAGTCCCCAAGTTAAATGAACAGAATAAGTATCCAAACTTGCAATCATATTCCTTATATACACCTCCTTGCTACCACCCAACTTAGCAGCCATTCATAGAGACATCACACCCTGACACCCACCTCTTGGCACGCAGTAACCATGCAGATGATTATCAACTCACGAGAGATGGTCAAACAGGCCGCTAACAATTTTAATTACTTCTTTGCAGAATGTTCCATTTCTCATGGCTAACACTTTTTTTTTTGTAGGTTGTAAGCTTCGATTCCTATCTCTCCATGGATCAATGGCATAACATTTTAAGTAGACCGCATGTTTGACTCTTCCATTAACAGCTTTGGAGGTACCATCCAGATTCCTCCCCTCTGGGATCAACTCCAACCAATGGAGATCTCTCCTCCTCCCATCACAGTCTCCCTTAGCCTTTCAACTCCCCCCCGACCCTCCACCGCCCGCGCATTGCAATTGATCTACTAATACTTTATTCCCTTCTACTTTACACCTCATTAATTACATGATACATCCATCCACCACGTCCACCAATCAATAACCTCCCTTGGAGATATTTAAATGCACACACACACACCACCAAACAGCAACAATAAAAGAATCAAACACACAGAGGCATGTAAAGACCTAAGATTGGAAACTTGTCATGTGACCTCAAGAAAACAAGATGAGAAAAACAAAATGAAGGCAACAAGAAGATTTCCTTTTGGTCATGGGCAACAAACACCTTCTTCTTCTTCATCTCCACACTAACAAAACCCATCATGGGTAGAGGGTTTAACCATCTAATAATGGTCTGGTCTGTGGCAAAACTACCATGATGTAGATAAGATTATCTAAGAAGCTTCCTAGATGCATGTTGTCTACGACCAAAAAAAGCATCCTAGTTTCAAAACTTGTTGGCATGCCATCAAACACCTGGCGTGTGTGTTAACCCTTAAGCCAATTCGAGGTCAGTAGTGTTTCTTGAGCCACTCTGCAGCCAATAGATCCACCAAGCACTACAACAACAATAATAACAAGAGATCAAGAGAAGTGGAGTTGGAGGAGGAATGAAATGAATGAATAAATAAAAAGAAGGAAGAGTGGTGGATTAACCCTAGTTGTAGCAGCGACAATGGTAATGGAGGTGTTGTTGGGGAAGATGAGGGAGGAAGAAAGGTAGCGGTCTTGAGGAGGAGGAGACGTGCTGCTGGGGAGAGGATGGTACGGGGGGGTGCCTTCGTCAAGAGAGGGAAGAGAGTTGGGGATGGTCGGGGGAGGTGGCGTCGTCAGGGAGGCAGTCGGAGAGTGGAGGGAGGGGGAAGGTAATGGCAGCGAGAGTTGGTTTTCGATGGTGATCTTGAGGGGTAGGAGATGTGCTACTGGTGATCTTGAGGGGGACTCAGGGGAGGCACCACCATCATCAAGAGAGGGAAGGGAGCAAGCAATGGTCGAGGGAGCTAACGCCGTCGGGGAGGGGGAAGGTGATGGGAGCAGGAGTGGGTTTTGGGGGAAGTCAGCAGTAAGGAAATTTAGAGGGCACGCGAGAGGGAGGGGGAAATTTTGAAACCGTCACCGAAGGGAAATGTGGGAGAGGGTGCGCAGGCGAGGGAAGGCTATGGTGATGATTCCACTTGAAACCGTCACCAAAGGGAAGGATATGGTCACGGTTCCACTTGGAACCGTCTCCAAAGGAACCTATGGTCATGGTCCCACTTGGAACCGTCACCAAAGCCGAAAACAAATCTCACTCCCCCATAATGGTCACAATTTTGAGTGGAACCGTCACCATAGGTTACGTTTGGTCACAGTTCCCAAAATCGTCACCAAATACCCGTCACGAATTCTTACTTTCCTAGTAGTGAAGTTTGAAAGCACGAGTTCAAGTATATTCCTTTAAAAATCAAAATAATATGGAGTGCCTAGTTTGACCTAAATATTTGAATCCTGTGGAGAAGTCACAAGATGAATCAGTTTTTAAGTTAGGTGCTACGGCCCAAGCAACTCAAACAATTGGCCTTGATGCACCACCAATTAAGACACACAGAAATGGTTAACCTAATCCAATTTCTACTCTTGTATATGTGGATTTATGCATGTACTGGTTCCACAGGTTGGAATCCCGGTTGGGTAGAAAATCAAAAGAGGTTATGTACCTCAAGTGTGGGTGTATGTAGTGTATATGTTTTAAATCAATCCCACATTCAGATCAGAATTTTTTTATTATTATTTTTTTCTTTTTTTGCAAGGGTGAGGTGGATGAAGGTGACAAGATAAGCAAATCTCTCCTAGGGTTTATGAGAACACCTAAGTAGATTCAAGTCTTGATTATTAGGGTGGCAAAAATAAACTAGTGGGTGGGGAAGTGCAGGAAAACTTACAAATATCTCCACCCACACTTTACTCCAATCTACCATCTTTAGCTCCTTGATCAGGTTCCTACAAGATAGTGAATCGAAGAAGAAAGATAGGTTAGAAAAATATGTAAGTAATGCGGGAAAGTGCGAAAAATCAAATCAAAGTTCGTTGCTCCCCGTCAACGATGCCAAAATGATGAGCAAAAAATCATTGTGAAAATCTGCTACCAAATAAAATTTATAACCAAAGCTCAAGGTGAGCCCCAAGTCGAACATAGGGAAGCTACGTTTAATTTTGCAAGAAACATCGTGCTTTGATTTGTTTCTTTTTGGTATTTTGATATTTGCTATTTTTTTGGTTATGATAGAGAGCAAATAGGAAGAAATATTATCTAAACTAAACTATTCTAGAAAGAAAGAAAGAGCTATTCTACTTGCAAATAATAAAGAGAGATAGAAAACTACTTCTAGATATATGCTTAAAAAATGTTTATTACAAAAGATTCTACACTATGAAAGCAATAAAGGAAAAGGGGGTGAGAGGAATCCTCTTTGTTGACTGCTTGGAGGACGAAGCTACGTTGACGAGGCCTAGATGAAGATGTTGAGGAGTCAGAGGAAGGAGAACAGCGTCGAAAGATGATGAGGTGAGGAAGGGCAGCGTCACAGCATGATCCACTTCCCAGAATAGGGTTAAGGAGACGGTCGATGGGAGCTCCACGAATGGTGGTGAGATGGTGGAAAAATATTTTACTTTTCTCTGGTGGAGCATCCCAAAGGCTTGGGACACAAGCTCAAGAATATTTTAAGCTCTAGAGAAGGTGAAGAGAGCATAGGAAGGGATGAAGAAGATGGGAGGAGTGGTGGTCCTTTTATAGTAGAGGTATGAAGGCATGAAACAGGTACGGGTCAACAGTGACATTTAAAATGTTGCTAAAGACCTACCTTTGTCGTCGCTAATGGCTATCTCCATGCGCCCGCTGGCGCTAGCGCATGCAAGGCGGGATCAAGTGAGGAGGATTTATGGCCGTAGGATCGCTGATAGAGGCTCCCATCTCATGCGCATCGCATGGTTGAGGTCATGCTCTCACTGCGAATCGCACTTCACCCACAATTGAGGAATGCGCTAGCCATTTGATGCATGGTGAGTGGGCTAAGGATGCACGTGGATCAACGCTTTAGATCACGTTGAGGTCCCACGTACGATCGCACGTGTGATCGCATGCAAATGCACATTGTGCTCATCAGGAACATGAGATCGCGCCACGTGTTGAATCTGCCACCGCTTGATGTTGATCCGACAGCTGAATTTTGATTGCTGCAAAGAGGTTGCCTCAGCGAGGCTCGAACCTGCGTCATCGGTGTGAGAGTTGCGGTCTTCACCAATGAGCTGTGGCCACAGATGGTCACATCGACGATCTCGTGCGCATACGCTCATGGTCGTTAGATCTTCATCCAACAGCTGTGAGCTTGATGAGGCATGGCACTTTATCAACCGTGAGATCCTTATCCTATGGTGGAGAAGCAACGATGAAAGTCCTTCAGCAGGAGAGGAGGTGGATTCTGCTAGCTTTGAGTGGCCTAGATTGTTCCAAGTGGCATCATATGGGCCATCTATCTTTATATGCTTTTAGGGGATGCTATGGATGTCAAATCAGATCGATTTGGCATCGATGGGCTGCGATTGTCGATCTGAATCCATCTGTATGGTTGGATTCTTCATCTAAAGCTCCAAAATATATCATCCTGTCTCCTGGCCACAATACTACACAAATTACTATACAATTTATACAAGTTGTCCTAAATGCAATATGATGAATGTTATGTAGTATTCACAATGTCAAATGCAATGTTAAGCTTAAGAACTCACATAAATAGACATTTAATCTTGAATGAATGTGTATCTATCACTTCTCTCCCAAATGCCCTCACGTCAAAACTCCCAAATCCCCCAAAATCCCAATCGACGACCCTGACTCCTCGCTGCCCTAAGCTCCACCAGTCGACTGCTAGCCACCCCCGTCGTTTGATCACCGCAAACCACCTCCTCTACTATGTCAGGGGGAGCCTCTCTCCTTAGTATAACCCTCTTGCCCCCTCTCTATTCCTGATCTTGTGGTCATTAGATCGAGTTTTGAACAAAGCCCATGATAGTTTTTTTTTTTAGTTTTCTTTGCAAATCTTCGTGCTTAGATTTGAGAACTTCATTGACACTTGAATCTTGTCATGATTGGCTCTTGTTAGCCACATTCTCTCTAGAGCCCATGATTTAGGTCAACAGTTAAGGGAAATAGTGCCCTTCTCTAAATCAGATTGAATGTGTGGTTTAGTTATGGCAAGTTGTATTGCTTAGGAATGTTTCAGCCTTGTCTACTCTCTCGCATTTTTGGATGGGATCTTCTAAATAAATCCAATGGTTTTGATTATATCTCTTGCCAACACAAGGCACTTCTATTTGCGGTCGTTCGTCACATTCCTTTTAATTTCTACCTCCTCATAGTCCAAGTCATGAATGAAGACCACGCAGCTTCTTTACCATTTGGGTCCATCCTTTCCAAAATCATTGCAAGTCATAGGATACCCACCAAGGACCAAGTCGTTGATAAAAAGGTCAAACCATATAATCAGGCCACCACTGCAAAGGTGTGTATCCTCTCAAAGCACATCAATCCCAATGCTGGGGATGATGATGAGCTCCCACCACAACCGGACTTTTATAAGCAACGACTACTACAGATAGAGACCCCACGCACGAGCTTTGATGAGACATGGGACCTTGCCACTGACTCCATCACCGACAGTATCTCCATCTTGATGCAGCGCACTGACAACATTTACTCATATCTGGGCAGCATGCGCGCAAGTATGAATGAGTTGCACGTTGATGTCCGAAATCAACAGATGGGTCAGGGTCCAGCATGCCACCGCTAGTGCCAAGACCATCCAAAGTAGCTCGTCCTCATGGCCCTCTTCAGACTCTTAGTTATATGTGTTTTTTCTTGGTTCTTTTTTCTACTTGGTATGTACTAAGGGGCATTAGCCCCGTACTTACGTTTTAGATGGGAACAATTGCTAGCATATGACTAAGGTACATACATTTTCTCTAGATACTCTACTTTTTATTATGTCCATTAACTCTTTTAGAACTCAGATTATTTATAAAGTCTTGCCATGTTTATACTCATTTCTTTGCTACATTCATCTCTCTTATATTACTCATGCTTTCTTAACTCTGATTTAATTATGTCACCACAAGTAAATTACTTAGTTCAAACTCCATTAGGTTAGTTTTTTATGACATTCAAAAAGAGGAGAAAGTTTTAAGACTATCAAAACTAGCTAAAAGTTAGTCTAGTTTAAAATGGACCCTTAAGTACAAAAATCAAGGGAGAAATAAATCCTAAGAATAGATTTTGAAAATCATCAAAAGGGGGGAGATTGTTAGTTCAAACTCTCTTAAAATAATGTTTTGATGATTTTACATAATAAAGTAAAAGAAATAAATACTGGGCATACCATATTTTTATCTGTCATAACTCCATTGCAGGTTCCACCATCTCCAAATCAAGGTATCAGAGGACGAAGATATGTTTTATGTCTAGCTCTTAGGATTTGTTGTATGATTTCAAAGAGTTGTAATTTTCTACTTATTTGAGTCGAGAAAGAGTTGTAAAGTGCCCCCAATAAAACATATATATCTCTAAACTTAGGCTCTCAACACATAGGAAAAATTAGAAACAAAAACCTAATTCAGAAACACACATCAGTCGTTCGAACATCTTCCCAAATGTCTGATATCACAATATAAGTCGTCCAACCTCGTTATCAGATGACCAAACACCCTTAGCCTTGCCTTATGCTTTTAAGCACTTAGGCTCCAGACGATGAGACTTAACTCCAACCATCCCTAAGTCTAGTTAGACGCCTAGTAAGTCTATCAGACGTCCTTAGAGAGTACCCTTGGCCAAATCATTTCAAAATCTCCTTTAGTCAAATCACATCCAATGGTAGGATTGCTGTAGCCTTTGTTCCAAACATCTGGACAAGCCCCCAGACGTCCAATAATGGAATGTTACACCTAAAAACACTTTGCAAAGATTTGTCAGACCAAATCTCTCTTTTTGGATTCGCAAGAAATCTGAAGTCCAAGATCATCATGATCGTCAGACGTCTAGCACCTATGTCAGACGTCTAGCACCTATGTCAGACGTCTGACCCTTAAACACTAGAACCATGTTTGGATCTGGGCTAAAACAGGAACAAACCCGCATAAAATTAGACATCCAAAATTTTACCCAGACTTCTTAAAATAGCAACCCAGATGTCTACCCTAGAACCCTATTTCCATCCAAGTAAATCATGAACTTTGACACCTTGTATCAAATGACCAAAAAGATTGTCAGACGTCTTGAAGGTTCGTCCCTACCAGGAGGGGTGACGTAATAAAATTGCGGAATTGAATATATAAAGCAATATCACAAAAATAAGCAATCACACAATGTACACAAGTAATTTTTAGGTGGAAACCCAAACCGGGTGAAAACCACCACCTAACCCTCTCGAGTTAGGATTTTCCGATCAACCAAGTTGATCAAATCCACTAACCGAATCACTTTGAACGAGGGTGATTCAACCTCAATACAACCACACTACAAGTACGAGGGTAGCGTTCCTCAACCCCTTCTCTCCACGAGAAGGATTTTGTCCCACGAGGGAGACGGGAATTCGCAAAGCGAATACCCAACCAGAATACAAAGATAAAATAAACAACAGTCCTATAGAGCCAACAAAATTAAACCTAGCTTCTATAGGAAATAGGAAACTCCCCTTTGCAAGGAGTGCGTCGACGATGACGCGGTGCGTGTGCCACGCGATGGCGCTACGTCGCTCTCGTTATCAACAGCGGGAGAGCGGGCGCGCAAACTGTTTGATGCTCTCAAGATGTAGAGCTTGAGCTTGGAGAGCAAGAACTTCTTGGACACAAGAGTGTGAAAATGTGTAGCTAAGTGTATCCAAGTGTATTTCTAAGTGTCCCTTATCTCTTAGTGTGTATCTTGTGTGTTTTTGTGTTGCAAAGGCTCCCCTCTATTTATAGAGGCCTTAGGAAGGCTTTGGAAGGCTTGGAAAAGCTTCCATAGCCATTGGGTGCAAAGCCCAAGAGAATCAGGCCGAAATCAGGACAATGATTACACTTCACAGGGTTATCAGACGTCTAACTCTAGCATCAGACGTCTGGAAGGCCACTTTAAGACGTCTGATTCCAAGGTCAGACGTCTGATTCTATGCGGGTTTCTCCCTGACTTGAATCAGATCTAAACAGGGTTTTTGTACAAGTCCATCAGACGACACAGAGGACGTCTGGCACTAAGTCTGGACGTCTGGAAACCTACTTTTACCGTGGGAATTGATTTCCAAACGTTGCAACGGCTAGAAAATCTCTGAGAAGAGATTTTGGGTCAGCCGAGGCAAAACGGTCATTTATCAGACGTCTGGGAAGACCTATGGACGTCTGATAAGGCTCTAACGGTCATATACTGCCGTGCTTGCTAAGTTAGCCAACGGTCCACTATCTGGACGTCTGGCAAATGCATCAGACGTCTTCTAAGACGTCTGGTCTAAGGTCTGGACGTCTGATTTCATCAGACAGAACTAACTATGTCCAGCCTAACAGTTATCAGACGTCTGAAACAACAGTCAGACGTCTTAAAATTCTTTATCAGACGTCTGATTTTGGGATTAGACGTCTGGAAATGCTGTTTGAGCCCTATATTGGTTTTCTAAGTATTCTACAGAAAACCTAAGTATCCTAGGGTTGTGCAGGTGTTCCTAGGACTACTTTTAGGGTACTTTGAGGCTCTTTAACGTAATGTTCTAAGGAATCAAAAAGAGCAAGAAAATAAATACAAGAGATACATGAAAGGATAAAAAAGAATCTATCCTATTCTTCTTGTCTTCCATCTCCAATCTTTCGCTCCACGCGAACCTCCTGTGTTTTCCGTCAAGCTCCTCAAATCCGTCCTGGATGCGAGCTTGAACTCCGTCTAAACACGTCCACATTTGCAATTGACCTGAAATCTAGGACTCAAATTGCAAATGTTAAATAACACGTGTTTTGTTATCATCAAAACAAATGATCGTGGTGCTTTAGCACCAACACGTCTGAACCAAAATCAGACGTTAGATTCTACTGTCAGAATCATCATGAGCCTGATTTGATTGGATTTCGACCCAATCTCTTGGGATATGCCTCCAACAGCTAAGAGCCTTCTCCCAAGCCTTCTTGAAGGTTCATAACATGCCTATATATACCCCATAACCCCTCTTAGGCAAAACAAACCTTGGAGAGATAATTCACAAAGAGAATCACTAGTTCCACTTGTTCCTATTGCCCTATTGCTGTGCAACATCCATTCTTGGGCAAACTCATACTCCAACTATGTTATAGTCAACATCATTAGGGAGTTTACTCACCCATGGTAGCTAGATTAAAATTCTATGTTTTGGGGAGCTCTATAGGGTGTTTTATTTTTAGTTTACATACACTTGTTGTAGTTGGGTATCTAGTCTGTTAGATCCCCGTCTCTTCCTTGCGAAGGGAGAAACCTCTGTTTTAGGATCGAAGGTGGGAATTATAATTGAGGTACACTACCCTTATTTTCAAGTAGTGTGGATAGTGGATTGGTCATTGATATAGACACATCCATTTAAGTTAAAATGCCTATTCATGCATGTTCCTAGGCTTAGATTTGCATTTCATGTTATAAATATTGCATAGCATGAATCATTCTGCATTTAGAATAGTTGTATATATTTTAGGTTAATTAGGTCCTCTTTATGGATAGGAAGGAAGGAGATTTATTTCAGGGCCTCGGATGGACGATCAGACCATACGGATCTGATCAGGACGACAATCAGAGTCTAATGCCTCTGAAATCGTCTAGATTGGAGTCACGTAGCATCATATGAAGCCCAAGGAAGATCAACGGCCAGGGGGTCATGCGAAATCCTTACTGGTTTCAGATGAAAAATCCAACTGTATGGATGGATCCGGAGCAACGATCGCAGTCCGGCAATGCAAAAATAAATTCGATCCGAGCACGGTGGCACCCTCTGCAAAGGAATGAAGATGAACGGCCCAAGTCACGCCATGTTGCGCAACCCAAGCCGCCCACGCACACACACGCACCGCCGCGCACGCACAGCAGCATGGGTGCATGCGCGCACGGAGGCACGCACACACCCAAGCGCCGCGGCGTGCGCAGCAACGTAGTACGCAGCGCATACATGCACGCAATAGCAGCAGCGGCAACAGGCGCGGCAGCGAGCACGAGCATAGCTGGCATGGGCACATAGCTCGTGCGCGCATGCAACACAACGCATGATGCGCGAGCCAACAAGAGTATTGAATGGCACAAATCTTCAGCAACGGCTGTAGCGACGTTTACAGCCGTCACTAATAACCCAGATATGAATTTGTTCTTCCTCCTCCACTATAAAAGGACCTACCCACCACCATTCCAATCCATCTCTTCCTTTCTTCACCTCACCACCTCCAATGCTCTAGAGAGAGCTTGTCCCAAGCCCGAGATGCTCCTCTAGAGTAGAAAATCAAATAATTTTCCCTCCCCTCATCCCCATTCGTGGAGCATCCCGTGACCATCCTCTCACCACCCTTCGAGAAGAAAATCCTCGCTGCGATGCCATCCTGCCCCATCCTCCATCCTCCGACTCCATCCTCCTTCATCCCACTCCTCACCACCTTCCTCCGAGCGACGTCAGAGCGAGTCGTCCTCCGAGCAACCGTCGAGGGGGATTTCTCTCTCCTCATTCTTGTTGGTGCTAGAGCACCACAATCATTTGTTTTGATAATAAAAAAACACGTGTCATTTAACATTTGCACTTGGAGTCTTAGATTTCAAGCAAATTGCAAATGGAGACGTGATTAGACGGAGTTCGAGCTCGCATCCAGGACGGATTGGAGGAGCTTGATGGAGAAAAAAAGAGATTTGCGAGAAGCGATATATTGAAGAAGGAAGGAGATGAAGAATAGGATAGATTTCCTTCTCGTGTACTCTTTGTATTTTTCGTTTCTTTTGTTGCTCTTTATTTTTGTTCCTTAGAAAATCATGTTAAAGAGCCTCAAAGTACCCTAACAGTAGTCCTAGGAACACTAGCACAACCCCAGGACACTTAGGTTTTCTGTAGAAAACTTAGAAAACCAATATAGGGTTCAAACAGTTGTTCCAAATGTCTGATAATCTGTTTTAAGACGTCTGACTGTTGATTCAGACATCTGATAACATTTAGGTTGGAATTGGTAGTTCTGTCTAATGAAATCAGACGTCCAGACCTTAGATCAGACATCTTAGAAGACGTCTGATGACTTTGCCAGACGTCCAATTAGTGGACCGTTGGCTGGCTTAACAAACACTGAAGGATATGACCGTTAGAGTCTTATCAGACGTCCTTAAGCCTTTCCAGACGTCTGATAGATGACCGTTTTGCCTCAGCTGACCCAAAATCTCTTCTCAGAGATTTTCTAACCGTTGCACTCTCTTGGAAATCCATTCCCACGAAAAAGTATGTTTCCAGATGTCCAGACATAGTGCTAGACGTCCTGTATGTCGTCTGATGAACTTGCACTAGAACCCTATTTAGATCTGCTTCAAGTCAGGAAGAAACCCGCATAAAATCAGATGTCTGACCTTATTTTCAGATGTCTTAAGCTGGCTTCCCAGACGTCTGATGCCAGGATTAGACGTCTGATAACCCTGTCAGTGCAATCATTGTTCCTGATTTCAACCTGATTCTCTTGGGCTTTGTACCCAACGGCTATGGAAGCTTTCCAAAGCCTTCCAAAGCTTTCCTAAGGCCTCTATAAATAGGGAGGAACCTCTTGCACACATATACACACCTAGATACACAAGACACACCAAGAACAAGAATTTCCACTCTCTTGTGTCCAAAAAGAATCTCTTGCTCTCCAAGCTCAAGTTCTACATCTTGAGAACATCAAACCTTCGCGCACCCGCTCTCCCGCCGTAGTTCACGAGAGCGACATTGCGCCGCCATGTGGCTCACGCACCCGCGTCATCAATTCGACGCACTCCTTGCAAAGGGGAGTTTCCTAATTCCTATAGAAGCTAGGTTTAAATTACTTTGTTGGCTCTATAGGATTGTTGTTATTTATCTTTGTTATTTGGTTGGGTATTCGCTTTGCAAATTCCCGTCTCCTTCGTGGGACAAAATCCTTCTCGTGAAGAGAAGGGGTTGAGGAACGCTACCCTCGCACTTGTAGTGTGGTTGTAATTGAGGTTGAATCACCCTCGTTTAAGTGATTCATTTAGTGGATTTGATCAACTTGGTTGATCGGAAAATCCTTACTCGAGAGGGTTACGTGGTGGTTTTCACCCGGTTTGGGTTTCCACCTAAAGATTATTGTGTACATTGTGTGATTGATTTTTGTGAGATTGTTTATATTATCTTTTCCGCAATTTATTACGTCACCCCTCCTGGTAGGGCCGCCGAATCCTACAATTCTATCTTTTTATGCTTTCGTAGTGTAGATTTTCCGCTTTCATAGTGTAACAAACAATTCTTCATGAATGGATGATTGTTTCTCTCTCTCTTTCTCTCTCTCTCTCTTTTATATTTGCAAGTAG
This sequence comes from Thalassia testudinum, assembly GCA_037157565.1. NCBI lineage: Eukaryota > Viridiplantae > Streptophyta > Magnoliopsida > Alismatales > Hydrocharitaceae > Thalassia > Thalassia testudinum. The sequence continues at coordinate 7,716,956 of JAZHRO010000080.1, forward strand.
ATTAGCTAGATAAGCATTTGTCGATCTGATCTCTTGCTTCCTAAAAATATAAAAAAAAATTAGAAAAGGTAAAAACGACCAAAACCAAATAAAATCGAAGTGCGATTTTCAATTAAAGTAAACGTCACCTCCCTGTGTTCAACCCAGGACTCCCTTGGAGTTTCGGTATAAATTTTATCTGATCGACGTGTTTTGCAACTACGATGACAAGTTACTTATAACCCCGATTTCTAACTCGCAAAACACGCCCGACCAGTCATGGTTGTGATCATAAATCCTAAGTCAAGGATTGACTTAGGTGGTGATTTTCACCTGGTTTGGATTTTCAACTAAAAATCTTATTCCACAATTGTGTGATTGAATTTTTATTTAGCTATTATCTTTCAATTTCACTATTCACCCCCCCACTAGTGCAATTTCAAATACCCGCCATAATTCCCCTTGAAATACATCTCTCTCATTTTCTTCTCCCTTTCTCTCATCTCTTCCTCTCTTTCCCTTCAGCATGGGATTCTCTAGAGACTCCCACCCTTCCATTGACGTCATCCACACCTTCATCACAATAATACCGCAATGCTAAGAAGATCTCCTTACTTGTTCTCTCTCCCTTTCTCTCTCTATTTGTAATCTTTACATTATTTTATTAATAAAATTATGTTCCAAAAATTATTTCTTGAAATCTCTATGCGTGATAAATTTCCCAAGCTTTTTTTGTTAGTTCCTGTTTATTAGTTTTAGATCTTCGCTAAATTTCATACATAGATTCAGCGGCATAGAAAAAATATAAAATTTATTTATGCTTCAGTCCATAGATTATTGCAGTCTAGTCCTTAATTTCTTAGGATTTTGTTGCATGCATATAGCATGAATTTTGTAGTAATTTTTGGTAGGAGTCTTAGTTAGATAGTTTCCCTTCTTCTAGAATTTTTTTATTTTTTATATTTTTGTAAAATTATTTGTTAGTGTTTTTGCATTTTATCCCCTAGTTTGCAATCTACCCCTTAGTTTTTTGGATTAATCTCTTCTCATCACAAAAAAATTTCAAAAAAAATCTGAAAATTTTCCCAAAAATCCAAAAAAAAATTAGGTTAGATTATTAGGAAAGTAATTTAGATGATTTTGCCTCCTAGAGGATGACTTAGACTCCTGTTATACTAAATTCTATTTATTTCGAGAGTTCGGTAATTTTATAAACAATTGTGTACACACACGACACCTCTTATCACTCTACGATTCACACAATCACCCTTCTTCATTGAAGAGGCCATTAGAATGAGAAGCTTACACTCCTTTTGCTTCCTTTTGCAAGTCAACACCCCCAAAGACTTGACCTTCTTTTCCTTTTCCTCCTGCATCTGAGTATCCTCAAAGTTCAAAAGGGGAGGTCTATATGCTCGGCATAGCCGATGAGCACTCTACTTCCGTAGCTGAACAATCCCATTAAAGGAACCCCCAACAAGCTTCTCAAGATCAACACCCACTACACAAATAAGAATATGAAGGAATGAGAAACAGCAAAAGCTTTGGACAAGAAAAAAAAGTTTTAATAAAAGCAAATAAGCTCACTAATGTCGAGATGAGAATTCGTGGTCCAAAAGAAGGCACACCTAGCACCTTTCTATTGGAACCTAGTTCCACCTCTCTTTTATGTTTTGGTGTTAGCAAAACTATTTTAAATCTAATGAGTTTGTGAAGTGATATTTACAAGGAAAATCACAAGATTATAGGAAGTGTGAATGATGTCAAGGAAGAAGATTAAAGTGGATGAAGATTTTTTTGGTGTTTATTTGATTGTATTTTAGAAGTTTGTATGTCTCCTAAATAAGATAAAATTGACTTAAGAAGTAAAATCAAAATAGAGATAATTAGGTATCAAACTCACGTATAATCGTCCGTTTGAAAAATTAAAATCGTTTCTTAGTTATACTAACAGTTTAATTGAGTTTGAAAAGCACTAAAATTGATTAAAAGTATTAATACTAGGTACTTGTAGCAAGTACCGATACTGTTCATAAGTACAGGTACCTCCAGGGCACACCTTTGAGCCATAGCCTCGAACTGTGAACAACTAGCACTAGTACAGATGGTAACACCATCACTAGACATAACTAGCTTAAATTAGTGGAAATCAAGTGACAAATGCTCCTACATGATCACCTGAGAGCCATAATTCCATTCAAATCCATTTTGAGGAGAAAATAACAAATCAAGGTATAATTCTGTAATTTTAACAACACATCATGAATGTTGAATAACAATAGGGTTTTTCAAGGTTTAATTAAAGGTCAAATGAGAATTAAAGTCCAATGAGTGGATCCATACAGATAGAAACGGGAATTTACATATTTCGAGAACTAAATTAGAACTCAAAACCCTAATTTCAGACCTGCTTAAATTAAAGAGATTCTAATCTGAATAAAATTCATCTAAACCTCCTAAAATTCTTAGAAAAATATTTTAAGAGTTTTGGTACCCTTAGTTTAATCATCTGAACCCATTTTGACCTTGAACAAAGTCTCAGACGGAATTTTGCCCTAATTTGGCCTTCTATGCAAATTTTCCAGTCAAAGGTGGTTAAAACTGAAATCCGACTTCACCATTAAATTCCTTGGATCCAAATTAGGTTGGTACCAAAATTTGGGCCCAATCAAAGTCTTAACCAAGTTTGCATTTTAGTCCATTAAAACTCTGTTCCTCTTAATCAAGCCCCTAACTTTTGAATTATTTGTAGAAAGCCCCCTAACTTCTTCATCTTCTTCACCGTTAGGTCCTTGCCACCACTGTTAGGTCAACCGACCTTCAAGAGACCTTTGACCCACTCAAAACCCATTCAAATCAACACCAAATCCCACCAAATTTGGTGGGATTGATGTTCACATGATTAAGATTCATTTAGACATGATTTGGGCTTCAAATCTTGCGCAAAAAGCTCGTGCGAATGCATGAAATCTATGGGTCTTCTTGATTCCTAAAAGAGGCTTAATCAAGCCTCTTCCCTTGTTTAGAGCTCGGACTTAAGCTCTATAAAAGCTCCCCCTCGCATGGTCATTCTTTCCAACAAGGTTTTAGGCCCAAAATCATTCTTCCTTTCCTTCCTCCGGCCTACTCCAACCTACTCCGGCGAACCCTCTCCCCTGTCTTCCTATAACCTCCCAATGGCCAAATTGGGAATGCCACAACCTTCCCCGACTTCATCCGCTCCTTGACGACCAACTTAGGTGCAGCCTCTCCCTTTCTTCCTCATCATCTCCCTCAACGAAGCTCTCATCCTCTCTAGTGCCAGCCAATCAAAGCCAGCACCAATTCTCCCTCCTTTCATCCATTAGTTAGGCCAACATCTTCCTCTCTCTCCCCAAAACATTTCCAACTCCTTTCTACTTCAAATCGACCACCATAACACCCTCTCCCCCTCCGTCTTCCCCACAGCCAGCCGCACCTTCAGCGACGCCACACACATCCTTCCCACAAATCGCCACCACCACAACCTTCCCCGCACTCTCGAGAACAAAAGCCCTAAACTTATTTAGGGTTTTGATCAGACATCCACCTCACCAAACATACCTCCTTCGCACACCATCTCTGACTCCAGCAGAGCTCCACCAAGCTCACCACGCTCTAAAACCACCATCGATGCACTCGCTTTCGCACGGCGACCCTTCTGAGCTTATCTGACAAGGCCGAGAGGCCGTGTTTTCTATTTCAAGTACATGCCAAAGCACTATCGCCACGTTCATCTTCTCTGTCACCGACCACCCATCTCTGACCCTCGAACAACCTATGGATGCCCTCACATGACGCGGTTCCAGATCCTGATGCAGCTCTAAGTTGCAATTGAAGAAGCACGCATCTCCCACTACCTCGATTTAGCACATTATTCAGCTGCAGCTCACGTGGAGCTTCACGAAGGAAGGATGGGGACCTCAGTCCCACATCATATATCACTAGCACCCATGAAGATTATATCACGCAAAGGTCACATAGGTTGTTCGCCTCGAAAGCACAGAGGGTGAGGTCCCCCAGCACTCCCAATTGCACACGCTACACATGCGCCTGTTGACGAGAGGTTGATCATGGCTTCTAATTACCCCTAATTAACTAGTCTTCCTAGTTAATTAGATAGGAATATGTAAATATATGGGTTAATTATAGAATAAGGGATAAAACATTAAAGGACCTTAAAATAAGTTTAAAATGCTAAATTATTAGCTAAATATTATTATTAATAAATTAATTAATAAATTGACTTGAAATATCATTAATTATTTACCTAATTAATGTGTTAATTAACTTAAGTATAACTTATACCTAAGTATGTAATAACTTAAGTAACTTTACTTAATTAAATAAATTAAGCTAAAAAGGTTAAAAACGAATATCCAAGGCTTAAATATAATATCTTTTTAATTTATAATCATATATAAAAAGTTGAAAAAGATTTAAATTAAAATAAGCCTTGAAAACCTTAGTTTACATTTTGGTCCTTAAGTTTTATTTCAATCGAGTCCTTCTTCTTTACTTAGGTCCTTAGTTTTCATTGCAGTCAGGTCCCTATAAACATCTTCTTCCTCTTCATTTCTTCTTCAGCCTCTTCGACGGCTGATGATAGGAGGTATCTACACCCACCGATCACCGTCCATCTGACGTCCTCCCTTCCTTGCCAAGCTCCTGGAGCTTGCGCTCACCACCCTCTTTTCATCCATAGGCTGGATGATGCTTAAATCCTATTTAGGGTTTGAAGTTAACCTCACTGGCGTCGAAGAAGACGTCGATGGTTACTTCACACCTAGACTCCTTTCCGTCCAGATTCACCTTCCTCCTCAACCACCGCAACTTATAAATACCCCTCCACCTCTCCAATTTCAAGACGTTAGCTCCCTTCCCTCTTCCCCCCACTGAGCTAGCAGATAGGCTATACGTCAACTACCTCTGACGACCTCTCACCTCTCCTTCGGAGCTCCTTCGCACGAGGAACTCGTCACTCTCACCTTCTCTTCCTCTCCGGATGGTCGTGACAGGACCTGGAGCATCAATTCTTCTTCCTCATCGCCTTCAACTTCTCGCCGGAGCTCTTTTCCAACACCCTCTGATTTCTTCCTCCATTAAGGTCCATCGACGGAGATTTCTCACCTCTTTCGTCCAGGTAACAGTAGATTAGCATCTTAGGTAAGTTTAGAATAGTTAGATTAGTTGATTAGGTAACTTAGAGTAGTTGTTGTAAATGATTTTTCACTGTCTTCCTCAGCTTTGGTGAGCTCTTTGAGCTTGACTAGAGCACTCTTTTGTCTTTTTATTTCATTGAACACCTTCCTTAATCTCCCATGATCATCTCTGACACCTTAATTCCCTGATTTTAATACCTATTCGCCTAATCCATCTCCACCTTCACCGGCTGCTTCCGCTGTCCATGGCGGAAGTATCCGAGGGTAATTCACCTCCACTGGGGCCCTCCACCACTTAATCATCATATTAGGGCCCCATCTTCACCTTAATTTGAGTAAAATCATTCACATAATAAATGCCTAAAATACATTCAACCTCCTGAGCTCGCTGTCAATGGCAGCTCAGGAGGAGTGTATCCACCTAATTATTCATCTGTACACCTTTGCCATACTCCACTGACATGTTCTCTCCACTCAATTAAGTGAGAGAACTTGTCCTAAGTTCTATTGAATCCAGACTACACTCACTGCTAATTCAATGCCTAACTTTCAGTATAATCAATAATTGAATAAATTAATGTGTTCTTGAGGTTCCTTATGACCTCAGGAGACTTTTTAGACCTTCCATGGCTTATTTTGATGATTTCTACTATCTTTTAGCCATTGTCTGGACTCACCGGAGCTCCGATGAGCTCCGGTAAGACAAAATGCACTCTTCAGCCTATAAAACTTCCTGAGAAGCTCCAGATCACTTACTTGAGGTTTAATGATTATTCTGCAGTATTTAATTTGAAGTCTTAAAGCCTGGAGTTAGATTTAGACCTCTGCCTTCTCCAACTCCAGCAGAGTTGGAGAAGATTGTTCATTAGGGCTAAGCTTGGTTTTAGAGGCTTAGAAGCATCAAATGGATGCCCTAATGTCAAATTTGAAGATCATTTACTCAAATAGGCCATAGCTTGTTTTGTCAAGCAAACTAACTTTAGAGCTCAAGCGACAAACCTGAAACCCTAGGATTCTTGGTTGAAACTCCTTTGTGAGATCCTGAACCTGTTCCTGAGGATAATTAGAGATGAATTAAAGTGTTAATTTTATCTGAAAATTCTTTATGAAGAAAGTCAAATATTGAGTTTCAGTGGTCAAAATTAGGTCTGATTGGATGATTCATACACCAATTAGAGAAATTGATGGGTTTAAATGACTTCTAGGATGATTTTAGAAAGATTAAATTCGATTTGGATGAGTTTAATCAGAGTTTCAGATGAATCCAATTTCTGTTCAATTTGGGTTCATTTGAACCCAGTACTGACTTTAGTGACTTTCTGATGAAATTCCAATGAAAATGCTACCCAGATGGATTCCAAACAAACTTTAGAGGATGTTGAATTTGATGCAACTGCCCTTCAGCTATCTGATAAGCTTTTCAGAGCTTGATTTGAAGCTCTAAAGCTCTTGCTTGAAGCTCTTGAGCTTCTTCACCTTCCAGTAGCTTCTTAGAACCTTTTCTCTACACCTTTAGGAGCAGAGTCAGCTCCTGAATCTGTTCAGAACCTCATCTGAGGTCAAAGAGCATGTCTACAGGTCCTTAGACCTGTGAAAGGCCAAAATGGCCATGACAACTATCAACTTTCACCCTTCAAATCGAAGGGTGAAATCTGTTCTCAGCATCAAATTGGTGCTGCAATCATGTAAAACTGCTTCAAAGCTTTCCATCGAGCTATTGCTTGCTCGATTTGGAACTTTGAGTCAACCTGTGTCTCCAACCAAAGTTTGGCCTGGAGGGGACAAAGTTAGTCCCACATCGGTAAGATCAGAGTGTGCGCCATGGAATAAAACGAAAAAGTGTTATGGGTTGTTTGGTCATCAACACAAAGCACATAAAGAGCATGTGTGTGTGTGGGTGCGTGCGGTGCACGTGCCCGGGTGTGTGTGTGCCTATGGGCGTGCAAACGTCAGCCTGTGAGCGAGCATGTGCATGGGCCTGGGAGGCTGGAGACTGTGATGATTGAACCGAAAATAAACCATACCTAATGTGAACTAGGCTTGGACCCAGTAGGGTTTGGTCCCACCCTGAGAGGGGTGCTGCATATCCCCGACCGGTCTAAGCCGCAAACCATAAAAACCAAATTTTGGTTCAGTGTGGTTTAAACGCACAGTTGAAGAGTAAAGGAAAAAGAAAGAGAAGAGAAAAGGTTAAGTGACTTAAGAGAAGAGATGAAGAGCTCGAGAAAGCTTAAGGGAAAAACAAAGGAGAAAGGTAAAGACAGAGAGAGAGAAAGAGATGGCAGAAGAAGAGAAGAAGAAGAATGAAGGCTGAAGATAGAAGAAGATAAATAGAAAATTAAGTTTTAGACGTCTGATAGTTTAAATCTTATTTTTAAGACATCTAAGTTTTGTATTTTACTTTAATACAATTTCTTTTGAGCTTAATTGATGAATAAGGCACTTGTACTTAATTGCATTTCTTTTTCTTGCCTTAATCTTTTGTAAATGAAATGAAATTATTAGAAATAAACATGTTTACTTGTTTTTAATAATAGATCATATGTGTAAATATATTTTTTTCTTATGGAATGTTGCATGTCTTTTAATTAAATATCCTTTATGCAAGATTCATGATCTTAAAGTAATATAATTCTAATTCTAATTGATTAAGTAAGTAGTAATTAATGCTTAGGATTAAATGGTGAATTAAATTAAGTTATAACTCCTAATGAACGATCTAGACTCAACCAGTTAAAAAAGAATTAAAAATCTAAAATGTTAGGTTAGCTTGACCCTATACTACACAATTGACATTAATTCAAGTTAACCTAAGTTACTTTCTCTTGCACTTAATTAAGCCTAATTAACTTAATTAACTGTGTTGGGAAATCAAACGAGCACTTGTCCACGTGCTCTCGCCCACGCTCACGCCTCGTGGGTCTAGGCGGTGGATCCGTTTACCCAAATACCCGAGTCCGACCTGATCTGAGAGAGAAGTTGTGAGGAGGAAGTTATCAGAGTGATGTTGCAAGAAGACATAACTCAACTCACAAATGGCATCATCTTCAACCAAACACACCGAAGGCTAGTCATCCACACGTCGTCCATACTTTGATGGGAAGAACTGTGGATACTGGAAGAAGCGTATGCAAGTGTTCCTCATGTCCATAGATGAGGAAGCTTGGATGCTCATTGATTGCACAGCAAAAATACACAAGCAATTGTGCCATCTTATGCTATTTCCAAGCATTGCCAGTATATACTAGGTAGCCATAGTCGCATTTGTAAAAATAAACGCATGCATGCATTTATTTAAGAGGGGAGGAGAGTGAATAAAATGGCCTTGAAATTAACGTATTCCTCAAGTGCTGCCTCGCAAATTCACCATCTTTATTTTTATTTTAATTTGACTTTGAATATCTTCTCCGCGGCTGCAAAGCATGGCTTGATCTTCTTCGCACCATGCTCTGCACAGCCACTCCCTGCCAGCCATGCACAGCTCAAGGCATGGCTGTGCTTGCCTACTTCCTCTTTAAAAAGGCACAACTATCTTCTTTGCAAGGGAGCCTGGTCCACACACAGACAGCACCCTCCTTCCTCCAAGCCGTCTCTTCCCTTCTCCCCTCCATACGCAGCCTCTCTTCTTCTTGAAGAGCTACGCTGCGGGCAGGAGCAGCTCACAGTGGTACACAACCACCACTGTGAGTCCCACCACCGCCCAGCTCATCAAAGAGCCAGTGGGCGTGGTGGTTCTCCTCTCTTTTTCGCCATTCCAGCCATTTCCGCCATTGCCACAGGACTCAAGGTCTAAAGCTCCGCAGCAGCAACGCAGGCCACCACGTGCCTCAGGCGCCTATTCCGCAAGCTCTGCACGCGCCAGTAGGTTGCCCTCACCCCTCTCCGCGTGCCCTGTCACGAAACTCCACCCGCGACCCAGCCGGTTTCGCGCGCGCCAACCGGTCAACTTTTTGCCCCTGCATTGTAGCTGCGATCTCACGTTGCTACAGTGCGGTGACCGGAAAGTTTCTCACTTTTCCGGTCACCAGGCACTCTCTCTCCGCACTGCAACCTTCGCTAGACCACGCCCGACTCTCTCCTCGCGCCCGCTCCAATGCCCGCTCTCGCGTCTGCACCCGCCCGCTTCAGCACATAGCGCCTTCGCCCGCACCCACCTCACCGCACAGCGCAGTGCGCTGCGGTCTCTCCCTCGCACTCACTCCCTCATACGTGCGCACACCTCTTTACGGTTGCGCCTGCCCGCGCCATCAGACGTCGGCCGCTAGATCCAGACAACTTAACTCGTCGCTTCTTCACGCCGGCAGACTCTCTCTCTCCCTCTCTCTCTCTCGCTCTCTCTCACAACACTCTCTCACTCCCTCCTGCAAACACATACACACACACACACACTCTCGTACACACACCCACTCACTTATACACTACTATATACTTATATATATATACATACATATATATATATATATATATATATATATATATATATATATATATATATATATATATATATATATATATATATATATATATATATATATGTATATACATACATATATATTTATATACATATATATATATACTTATATCTATACATATAGTAGTACCTATATAACTAAGTATAAGTATAGATACATATACATATATATACACATATACTTATACATATATATATATACAAATATACATACATATATACATATATCTATAATTATAAATACATATATATATATAGATCTACATAATATACATAGATACTTATACTAATATATATATATATATATATATATATATATATATATACACACACATATACACATGTGTGTGTGTATATATATATATAGTGATATATATATGCATACATATATCTAATTACAAATATATTGTTGGTGCTAGAGCACCACGATCATTTGTTTTGATGATAACAAAACACGTGTTATTTAACATTTGCAATTTGAGTCCTAGATTTCAGGTCAATTGCAAATGTGGACGTGTTTAGATGGAACTCGAGCTCGCATCCAGGATGGATTGGAGGAGCTAAATGAAGAACAGAGGAGGTTCGCGTGGAGCGACAGATTGAAGATAGAAGACAAGAAGAATAGGATAGATTCTTTCTAATCCTTTCTTGTATCTCTTGTCTTTATTTTCTTGCTCTTTTTATTTCCATAGAATATTTTGTTAAAGAGCCTCAAAATACCCTAACAGTAGTCCTAGGAATACCTGCACAACCCTAGGATACTTAGGTTTTCTGTAGAATACTTAGAAAACCAATATAGGGTTCAAACAGAGTTTCCAGACGTCTAATTCCAAAATCAGACGTCTGATAAAGTAATTTAAGACGTCTAACTGTTGTTTCAGACGTCTGATAACTGTTAGGCTGGACATAGTTGGTTCTGTCTGATGAAATCAGACGTCCAGACCTTAGTCCAGACGTCTCAGAAGACGTCTGATGGACTTGCCAGACGTCCAGATAGTGGACCGTTGGCTAGCTTAGCAGACACTACAGAATATGACCGTTAGAGCCTTATTAGACGTCCTTAGGCCTTTCCAGACGTCTGATAATTGACCGTTTTGCCTCGGCTGACCCAAAATCTCTTCTCAGAGATTTTCTAGCCGTTGCAAGATTTGGAAATCAATTCCCACAGTAAAAGTAGGTTTCCAAACATCCAGACATAGTGCCAGATGTCCTGTATGTCGTCTGATGGACTTGCGCAAAAACCCTGTTTAGATCTGATTCAAGTCAGGAGGAAACCCGCATAGAATCAGACGTCTGACCTTTAAATCAGACGTCTTAAAGTGGCCTTACAGACGTCTGATGCCAGAGTTAGACGTCTGATCACCCTGTCAAATGTAATCATTGTCCTGATTTCGGCCTGATTCTCTTGGGCTTTGTTCCCAACGTCTATAGAACCTTTCCTAAGCCTTCCAAAGCCTTCCTAAGGCCTCTATAAATAGAGGGGAGCCTTTGACACACCAACATACACTTGGATACACTTAGCTACACACTTTCACACTCTTTTGTGTCCAGAAAAGATCTTGCTCTCCAAGCTTAAGCTCCATTCCCTTGAGAGCATCAAGCCTTTGCGCACCCGCTCTCCCGCCGTTGTTCACGAGAGCGACATTGCGCCGTTGCGTGGCTCACGCACCCGCGTCATCCTCGACGCACTCCTTGCAAAGGGGAGTTTCCTAATTCCTATAGAAGCTAGGTTCATAATTACTTTGTTGGCTCTATAGGACTTGTTGTTTATTTTATCTTTGTTATTTAGTTGGGTATTCGCTTTGCGAATTCCCGTCTCCTTCGTGGGACAAAATCCTTCTCGTGGAGAGAAGGGGTTGAGGAACGCTACCCTCGTACTTGTAGCGTGGTTGTATTGAGGTTGAATCACCCTAGTTTAAAGTGATTCGATTTAGTGGATTTTGATCAACTTGGTTGATCGGAAAATCCTAACTCGAGAGGGTTAGGTGGTGGTTTTCACCCGGTTTGGGTTTCCACCTAAAAATACTTGTGTACTTGTGTGATTGACTTTTTGTGAGATTATTTATATTTCAATTCCGCATTTTTTACGTCACACTGATCTCACCCCCTCTTCGAAGGGAAAACTACATATATATATATATATATACATACATACAAAGACATACATCTATCTATACAAATATTTACATATCTATATATATATACATATATATATATACACATATATAGCTACATATACACTTATATAATTATAACCATATCTATCTATATACATATAGATATATATTTACATATATACATATATATATATATATATCTTTTCATATCAAATACCACACATTGTATCGCGGGAATATCTGCACCCGTTGCTGATATTCCCCGATACACGCATACAGAAAGCGTTTTCGCACACATCTTCCACCCATCCATCCTACACTCCACTCAGCACTTTGTCCTGTTGGTTGCGTCTTCCTAGACGACGATCAACTCGACACCGTGCTACACACCATTTCCACCTCCACCCCCACCCCTATATACATATATATATACTATATTTACCTTATTTCTATTTCTCTTCCCTGCCATTAAAAAGATAAAAAAATATACAAAAGAGAAAAGATAATCCTTGACTTGCAAGTACTCAGTCTTGCGAATAGCGAGACCAGTTTTCGGAACCCTAATTTGGCTAAAAGTCAATAACCTAATTTTGAGGGTGTACCTCAAGGACAAAAATTATCAGAAAAAAATCTTAAATAGAAAAACACCAAAAACATAATAAACGAACGGAAGAGAGTCGTTGTAGGAAAGGCGTAGAAACTTATTCACCTCTGATCCCACTTCCCTGAGTTCGACCCTAGGCCTAAAAGTGACCAAGATAAAATCAAATAGGCCAGGTAAAAAAATTTTGTAAAGAGATGGTTAGGCTCGATTAAGGTTAACCACTATACTCATTTCAACGATTAAATCACCATATTAACACACCTATCCGGGTCCCGACCACACCTTTTTCTGGCGCCGTTGCCGAGGAAGTGCGCATTCAAGTAAGTTTCTACTCCATTCCTTTAATTTTTCTCTTCTCACACCCTTCTCTTCACGGGTGTTTCTATTTGTTGTTGTGCAAGTGAACCAGTTGCAAGGAAAAGGTAGGCAGATGAAGTCGGAAACGTGGGCAGATCCAAGGTGGGAACGAGAGCGTGAAGTTGTCGGCACCGCACTGGAGCTTCGCACACGTTGCTGAACAAGTTGGTCTTTCTTTCTTAGCAACTTAGGTTAACTTGTCACCTTAATAATTAAAAAAAAACTAAAACAACACTTCTTGGGATCTCTTGGGGCAAGTGGATTAAAAATCACTTGTTTGATTGTTTGCCATCACTCCCACCACCCCAGGATTTCCCGTCAAACTTCGCATAGCGAAGATCCAAGAATCTTGATTCTTGAATCTTTCACTGTGTGAAGTATTCTTTGAGGCAAAAATAAATAGATTGATTGTCATCCCTCTTTGCCTCATTTATCTGCAATTCGGGATCACCTTTTTGGTGGGGAGACTTGGAATTAAGTTGCTTCCAACCCCACCACAACCTTTCACGTGCCTAAGATTCGATCCTGAATACTTCAACCCCAACAATTTGATTTTCTTTATCTTTTGGTTGAGCCTTGTGTGTGGAAATCATTTTGGTGATTGGGTGCACTTGAATTGAAGTGCTTTGGCTCCCTTTCACACTAATCTAAAATTGATTCGTGCATCCACACATAGAAATCTCCATCTAGGGAAGCCCATTGTATTTTAGCATGCATTAACCAACAGACATTGAAGAAGGGTTTGTTGGGCTTAGAAGAGAACTTGTATTCTCTCAAAACTCGGAGATTGGTTGAATTGGTAATTCAGCGAAATCCTAAAACCCATACTACTTAAGGCTGAATTCTAAAAACCATTTACCAATTAAGACTTCAATTCGGGGAGATTTCCCCATTGCATGCTTGGTTTACACACTTTGTAAAATCAATCACTTGGGCATTACCCGTAAATAACGCCCTTCACATTCCAGAAGCACTTGATCTTAAGCCTCTAACTAAAATTGGTAGCAACTTGACCCTTATTAAGGATTGGAGGTCTAACTACCTGCGTGTAGCGCCTACATGCTGGTGAGGGTTCCCATGTGCTATCAAGTGTCTAAGACTGGGGCAAACGACCTTTCAATCTGGCCCGGTGGTTCTGCGGTGCTCGCATTCAGTTCCGTAGGTCGTGATAGTAGGTTACCTAGATCTTTAGGTCTAAGGGCACACTGTAGAGGTTAGGAATTTGATTATATTGATTTGTCATCAAGTGTACCTTTGCGGTGTCATTTCTCTCATCTCCTTTTCCCCTCGTATCCCCCCAATTCTTCCTGCGATAGTGCATGTTTGGGAGGAGGTCAAAAAACCCTGAACTGTGTGAAATGCCTGATAATTTTAGAAAAGAAGCCGCATCGTCCTCCTCCACAAACATGGCTACACGCCCACCCCCAAATCCCGAAGGAGGAAACCGCCCTCAAAACCCACCAGGTGGTGGAGCCTTGGATCCCATAACCCGCCTCCAAGCCCAAATGGAAATGTATAATGAACAAATTGAGGCCATTAGGGAAACATTGGAGGAAATGCAGAACCCTCCCGAATGGGAGGAGCCTAGGTCTCTTAGCTCCTATCAGAATCCCACTGCTACAGAGACCATAGGACAAATTTGGGTCCCCATGGGCGGGGACGACTTTGAATTGAAACCTAAAATAATTGGCCTGATAAATTTTCACTTCCATGGTCTTGCAAGTGAAGATCCTTTTCTCCACTTGGAAGACCTAACCCGATTGGCTGAAACAGTTAAACCTAGAAATATCGGGTTACCTATAGTCCTCATGAAATGTTCCCGTTTTCATTATGGGATAAAGCGTCACAGTGGTTACGCACCCTTGGGAGAACCATCCACTCTTGGGAAGAGATGCGAACAGCGGTTCTCAAGAAGTTCTTCCCAATCGGGCGAACCAATGCGCTTCGTTGTGCTATCACTTCATTTACGCAACAAAATGGCGAACAGTTTCATGAGGCATGGGAGAGATATAATGACCTCCTCAGGAAGTGCCCGCACCACGGTCTGCCTAAGTGGCATATAGCCCATATTTTCTACTACGGGCTAAATGAGACTTTAAACCAGATTGCAGACGCTTCCTACGGAGGGAATTTCATGAATAAAGACAAGAATGGAGCATTAGAATTATTTGAAAATATGAGTGAAAACTCAATGAACAATGACTCCATTGTCGCCTTTAATCGTACCAGCCTACCCCGTAATGTCCATGAAGTTGACACGGGACCCTCCCATTCATCCACTGATCTTAGCCTTATCGCACAAAAATTGGATGAAGTCTTCGTCGTGCACAAGAAGCTGGATGAGCTTTTGGCCAACCCCGCCCGTTCTATGGCAAACACCCCCACCTCACCACTTCATCACAATTCCAATTCTTCCAACACCAGGCTTATCCAGAGAAATCCCGTAAGACCTTCCTTACCGAGTGTCGCGCTGAGCGATTCGGTAAGTCATGTGGATCTAGCTTCTGCGAGCCAGTATTTTGACATGGAGGACCAAGCCTCCATGTGCTCGGATGCGTATTTACATGCGGACGCATCTTCTAGCATAGAAGACACTTGTGCCCTGGGGAACAACCAGTTCTCTGCCACTATCCGAACTTCGCATGGTCCAACAACCCACAGCACCAAAACCCCGCGGGTGGACCAATGCGACTATCCGCACCCGTCATCCCAAGGGCCCAGTCTAATCCTATGGCAAATCCACCATCGGGTCCTTGCGTATCGCAAACAGAACACGCATCAAGTCCTCTTGATAAATTGATGCGAATGATGACAGAAATGTCAAAGCGCCATGAAGAGCACATGACCTCTCTTCAGCACCAATTGGCGCAGCAGAATGCTAAGATCAGTCAACTACGCATGGCGACTCGATCTCAGGGCACTCTTCCAGCCCAACCTATTCCCAACCTACGAAATTTCGTACCCCGTGGTCCTCAACCACAGGTACGACCGTCTCAGGGGCAGGTTCATCAGATTCTGCAAACTCCGAGCATTCCACCGGGATTTCAGGCTAATCCCGCTGCAGCACCACACTCTTATGTCCCTATTGCGAACCCTCCTCCACCTCATGATCCCACTGGACCCGCATCGTCCAATGCGATCACTACGAGGAGTGGTAAGCTGACCGTCGATCCACCTCGACCTGATCCTGGCCCTTCTTCTTCATCGCCCTCTCATTCGGGATGCACACCACATTCGCGAGAGGACGATACACCCAAATTGGTGCCAAAATCAGTCTCATTCCCTGAAACTCTACTGAGGGAGCCAAAAGGCAAGAAGAAGGATACGCAGGCCTTTGATAACCTGCATAATTTGTTCAGGGATGTTGAAATCAAGGTACCCCTGCTAGAGGCTATCAACCACATACCTACTGTCGCCCGATTTTTCAAAGACTACACAACAACCAAGCGACAGTCAAAGAAAACTAAGAATCCGGTGGTTCTCTCGCCTCATGCGAGTTGTGCTATACTGTCAAATCTACCACCGAAGCAGAAAGATCCGGGCACACCTCTTATTTCCTGTAGCAACCAAGGCTGCAATTTTAACCATGCCCTACTTGATCTAGGATCTTCCATCAATCTTATACCAACCATCATGCTCGAAAAATTTTCCTTGGGAAATCTGAAACCCACCCCTGTCACGTTATAATTGGCAGATCGCTCTGTCAAAATTCTAAAGGGTGTAGTGGAAGACGTGGTGGTTAGGGTCAACAGTCTCTGTTTTCCTATTGACTTTCTCGTTCTAGATATGGAAGTTCCTAGCTCACTTTCTGATTGTCCGATCATCCTTGGTCGACCTTTCTTGGCCACAGCCCGCGCCCATATCAACTGCGAGTCGGCCTGTATTGAGATTGCTGTTGGATCTGAAAAGCTCAAGCTTAACATCTTCAAGGCAGCCAAGAACTTTGATTGCGATTGTATCAAGGATAACACGTCTGACGAGGACATGGCCGTCAGCGCGTGTATTGGACTAATTGGGACTTATTCTGACTGCTACGGATTACCTGTAAACACTGACGATTTCCTGGCTAACACATATTGTGACATACCCCCATCCCTCCCTAGCCCCGTACCTTCTCCTGACTAAACTTCTGACAA
Source organism: Thalassia testudinum (assembly GCA_037157565.1). Classification (NCBI taxonomy): domain Eukaryota; kingdom Viridiplantae; phylum Streptophyta; class Magnoliopsida; order Alismatales; family Hydrocharitaceae; genus Thalassia; species Thalassia testudinum. Next base: position 7,733,800 of record JAZHRO010000080.1, read on the forward strand.
GGTTTTCTTCGCTTACCATACCTCGTGGTCTGAGTCATATCCGGGCTCCTCACCGCCGGTCCACACTCTTGAAGACCAGATTGCCCTCTCTTTCCCGCCAAATCAGGTGGAGTTGCAACTCCACATTGGGACCTTGAGCCTATATACTACCCACTGGGGCTATTCCTTTTTGGATCCATCTATCCAAGAAGCCCCTCTTCTTGGCCAATCTGAGGGCCAACTTCTTCCTCCTGACTTGTTCTCCGATCCGCCTGAAACACTCTCGTCCCAAGAAATGCCAGATCCTTCACCATCCACTCCCGAGCCGAAAGAGCTGCCTAGTACACTTAAGTATGTTTTCTTGGGACCAAATGAAACTCTCCCCGTAATCATCAGTTCAAAATTGACCAAGGAGCAAGAGTGCAAACTAACGAAGGTCCTTATGGAACACAAGGCGGCCATTGGAAGGTCTCTATCAGACTTAACTGGCATTAGCCCCTCCTACTGCACTCACCGTATATATACGGAGGAGGAGGCTCGACCTTCCCGCGAGATGCAGCGACATCTCAACCCTAACATGCGGGAGGTCGTTAAAAAGGAAATTATTAAGTGGATGGATGCGGGTATAATCTACCCGATCAGCGATAGCCCCTAGGTGAGTCTGATTCACGTCGTGCCCAAAAAGGCGGGACTCACCATCCGTGTCAATGACAGGGGCGAATCCATCCCTACACGCACTCCTACACCTTGGAGAGTGTGTGTAGATTATAGGAAACTCAATGCTGCAACTAAGAAAGATCACTTTCCTCTACCTTTCATTGACCAAATCCTGGAGCGGTTAGCAGGAATAAATTTTTCTGTTTCCTAGATGGATTCTCAGGATATAACCAGGTGGCAATTAACCCCCGGGACCAAGAGAAAACCACTTTTACCTGCCCCTTCGGCACCTTTGCATTTAGAAGGATGCCGTTCGGACTTTGTAACGCGCCAGCAACTTTCCAGAGATGTATGCTGGCGATATTTCATGACATGGTGGGTGACTTTCTCGAGGTCTTCATGGATGACTTTTCGATCTTTGGACCATCTTTCGATGAATATCTTGCCAACCTGACTCATATCCTTAGGAGATGTACTGATGTAAACCTCGTGCTTTCCTGGGAAAAAAGTCATTTTATGGTACACGAGGGAATTGTTCTTGGACATATCATCTCCGATAGGGGTATCGAGGTTGACAAAGCTAAGCTTGATGTAATTGCTGATTTACCTGTGCCTGGCTCTGTCAAACAAATCCGCTCCTTCCTGGGACACGTCGGTTTCTATAGGAGATTTATCAAAGATTTCTCGACCTTTAACTCATCTCTTATCGACCGACGTACCCTTCGATATGGGCCCCAATTGCATACGAGCATTCACGCAGCTGCGTAATGCTGTCACCAAGGCCCCTGTTCTCCAGCCACCTGATTGGTCCCTCGAATTTGAACTCATGTGTGACGCTTCCGACCTTGCAATCAGAGACATCCTGGGACAAAGACGCGATAGACACCCCTTCGTAGTGTACTACGCCAGTAAGACGTTGGACGAGGCCCAGCGTAATTATACTTACACTGAAAAAGAACTACTAGCGGTCGTCTTTGGGCTGGAGAAATTCCGCTCTTACCTTCTGAGCTCACATGTTATTGTTTTCACTGATCACGTGGCCATTCGCCATCTCATGCACAAGAAGGATGCCAAGCCTAGACTGATTCGTTGGATCCTTCTGCTACAAGAATTTGACATTGAGATCCGCGATAAGGCCAGAGCCCAGAATGTTGTGGCTGATCACCTTTCTAGACTGGACCCTGACCATATTGGACTTACTCTGCCAATTAATTAGATTTTTCCCGATGAGCACCTATTGGCAATTAATGTGGCAGGTGAACCTTGGTATGCCGACATTGCCAATTACCTTGCTTCTGGATCCCTTCCACGTGGCTGGCCTAAAAACCAGCACGAGCGTCTCATGGCAGAAGCAAAGTATTATTTCTGGGATAATCCACTTCTTTTTCGAATAAGTGTTGATCAAATCATCCGTCGCTGTATTCCTGACAGCGAATTCCCCAGTGTGCTATCCTTCTACCACGATCAGGCCTGCGGAGGCCATTTCTCTGGGAGGAAAACTGCAGCCAAGGTGTTGCAGTGCCGTTTCTTTTGGCCCTCCCTTCACCAGGATGCACACAATTATGCCAAACATTGCACTAGGTGCCAATCGTTAGGGGCAATGTCACGTCATGACGTGATGCCCTTACAACCCATCCTAGCTGCGAAAATCTTCGACATTTGGGGAATTGATTTCATGGGTCCCTTTCCTCCTTCCAACGGCTTCGAATTCATTCTCGTGGCTGTTGATTATATTTCGAAATGGATCGAGGCTATTCCCACGCACCATGCTAACCATGTTATATCCACTCAATTTGTCAAAGACCACATTTTTGCGCGCTTTGGGATCCCTCGAGACATTATCTCGGATGGAGGAAGCCACTTTACCCATGCTTCATTTCGGGCACTTCTGAGGAAATACAGAGTCCACCATCATATCGCATCCCCGTATCATCCTCAGACGAACGGCTAGGCAGAGGTGTCGAACCGGCAAATCAAGTAAATTCTCCAGAAAACGGTTCGGCCTGACCGTAAGGATTGGTCCGACAAGCTGATTGACGCACTTTGGGTGTATTGGACCGCCTTAAAGGCTCCCCATGGTATGTCTCCTTATAAAATTATTTACGGGAAGCCTTGTCATTTGCCCGTAGAGTTGGAGCACCGCGCTTATTGAGCGGTTCGCCAATGTAACCTCGACCCAGACCTGTGTGGTCGAGAAAGGAAACTCCAACTCCAAGAGCTGGAAGAGCTCCGTCGTGAAGCTTACGATTCTGCCTTAACTTTCAAGCAACGCACTAAGGCTTTTCACGACTGCAGTATTCGGTGGAAGGAATTTGAGCCATCTCAGCAAGTTTGGCTCTACAACGCCAGGCTCAATTTTTTTCCTGGGAAATTGAAGTCCAAATGGCTGGTCCTTTCCTGGTCTCGAGACCATTTCCCAACGGGGCCGTTGAAATTGAAGATCCCAAATCTGGGCATAAATTTACGGTCAATGGGCAGCGTTTGAAACCCTATCTTACTCATGAACCTGCCCCGATTGGAGAAACTGCTGCCCTGCTGGAGGGTAACTAATGTTGTGCCTCATCCTGAGTCCAGCTGGGGACGTTAAATTCAGCGCCCGTTGGGAGGCACTCCAACAACACCCTACCACTGTCATGCTCACTTCACTTTTCACTTCACCACCCACCATCCACCTACCCTACCACCCTGCTGTATACCCTGCACCGCAGCTCTCCTTACTCGATCTTTCATCCTTCCTCTACCCTACCCTGCACGCATATGAGGACATGGCATTGTTTGGCATAGGGGGGTGGATAGGCATCCATAGGATCTGGGTATTTTATGGTCCCATGCAGTTTCCATCTATCTATAAATATGTAAAAAAAAATGGTGTTTAGTAATGATCTGAAGGCTGAAACAAAAATACAATAAGTGTTTATGGATATTCAACCACTGTTTTGAAGACTTTCCAGGCCACAGAAGCTTGATTCGCTCAGGCTCGGCTTAATTCACTTGAGCATTGACAAGATAGATCAGAATCTCTCCTAACTAAGGACGTGTTCTTGTACCTGAGACACCAGTACAGGATCCATTGGTTTGCTTCTACTCGAGAGCCTAAGTAATCTTGGTTCACACTACACATATCAAGAAAGACCAGGTGAACATAAGATCCAACCCTAGTGTCCATTAGGGAAGGTGGAGTCCTTACCTGTGCGCACAGGTAGACTTTTTATCCCAGGCTTTAGTCTTGTGTTTAGGCAAGACTCTTTCCACCAAAAAGGAACTCTCCCACCAAAAATAGAAAAGTATGCTCCTCCAAATAATGTTGTAAGAGATATACTGACACGTGTTTCAAAAAAAAAAAAAAAAAAGCAAATAAGTCAGTATGTCTCGCAAATGTCTACAAAGTCTTCACCCTATAAAAGTTCTTCAGGGCAAGTTACAAATACCCTGTTTTCTTTGAGCCACAAATGTCATAAAGTGGGAGTTGAGTTTCCATCATCTTTTTAAGGGTCAATCCAAGACATGAGCTGAAACTGGGACCAACCTGAACTTAAAAAATCTGTGAAACCCTGGGCTTGAGTCTTAATGTTCATCTGGTCAGTCTTGATCCTTCACTTAGCACAAGCCATAATCTCTTGAGCTCTCGAGTACGGCAAAAGCCTCCTTGGTCCTGGAAATCGTACTTATGGTTTAAATACCAAGAGTCCTAATTAGTCGAGAGATGGTCTATGTCACATAAGACTTAAAGTACCGGTAGTCTTCTCTGCAATTGGTTCTCACAATATCCAACAAATAAACACACCTATGTCACCTCAGAAGAAAATCTTCAGCTTAAAGACCATTTCTAAATACAATACAAAAATGTTTTGTTAGGGACTAGCAAAAGATAGGCATGGGGGTATGATTGCACAGCAAAAATACACCAGCAATTGTGTCATCTTATGCTATTTCCAAGCATTTCCAGTATATACTAGGTAGCCATAGTCACATTTGTAAAAATAAACGCATGCATGCATTTATTTGAGAGGGGAGGAGAGTGAATAAAATGGCCTTGAAATTAACGTATTCCTCAAGTGCTGCCTCGCAAATTCACCATCTTTATTTTTATTTTTATTTTTATTTGACTTTGAATATCTTCTCCGTGGCTGCAAAGCATGGCTTGATCTTCTTCGCGCCATGCTCTGCACAGCCACTCCCTGCCAGCCATGCACAGCCATGCACAGCTCAGGGCATGGCTGTGCTTGCCTCCTTCCTCTTTAAAAAGGCACGACTATCTTCTTTGCAAGGGAGCCTGGTCCACACACAGACAGCACCCTCCTTCCTCCAGGCCGTTTCTTCCCTTCTCCCCTCCATACGCAGCCTCTCTTCTTCTTGAAGAGCTACGCTGCGGGCAGGAGCAACTCACAGTGGTACACAACCACCACTGTAAGTCCCACCACCGCCCAGCTCATCAAAGAGCTGGTGGGCGTGGTGGTCCTCTTCTCTGTTTCGCCATTCCAGCCATTTCCGCCATTGCCACTAGACTCAAGGTCTAAAGCTCCGCAGCAGCAGCTAGGCGGCAGCAGCAGCACAGGCCACCACGCGCCTCAGGCGCCTATTCTGCGAGCTCTGTGCGCGCCAGTAGGTTGCCCTCGCCCCTCTCCACACGCCCTGCCACAAAACTCCGCCCGCGGCCCAGCCGGTTTCGCGCGCGCCAGCCGGTCAACTTTTTGCCCCTGCACTGTGTCGCGATCTCGCGCTGCTACAGTGCGATGACCGGAAAGTTTCTCAGTTTTTCAGTCACCAGGCACTCTCTCTCCACGCTGCAACCTTCGCTAGCCCGCACCCGCTCTCGCGTCTGCACCCGCCCGCTTCAGCTCATAGTGCCTTCGCCTGCACCCGCCTCACCGCGCAGCGCAGTGCGCTGCGGTCTCTTCCTCGCGCTCACTCCCTCCTGCGTGCGCGTGCCTACGTCTGCGTGCGCCATCAGACGTCAGCCGCTGGATCCGGACGACTTAACTTGCCGCTTCTTCACGCCAGCAGACGCTCTCTCTCTCTCTCTCTCTCACAGCACTCTCTCACTCCCTCCTGCAAACACATACACACACATACACTCTCGTACACACACCCACTCACTTATACACTACTATATACTTATATATATATATATATATACATACATATTTATTTATTTATATACATATATATATACTTATATCTATACATATAGTAGTACCTATATAACTAAGTATAAGTATAGATACATATACATATATATACACATATACTTATACATATATATATATATATACAAATATACATACATATATACATATATCTATAATTATAAATACATATATATATAGATCTACATAATATACATAGATACTTATACTAATATATATATATATACACATATACACATGTATATAATTATATATATATATAGTGATATATACATACATACATATATCTAATTACAAATATATATATATATATATACATATACATACATCTCTCTATACATATATTTACCTATCTATATATATAGACATATATATATATATATACACATATATAGCTACATATACACTTATATAATTATAACCATATCTATCTATATACATATAGATATATATTTACATATATACATATATATATATATATATTTTTTCATATCAAATACCACACATTGTATCGCGGGAATATCTGCACCCGTTGCTGATATTCCCCGATACACGCATACAGAAAGCGTTTTCGCACACATCTTCCACCCATCCATCCTACACTCCACTCAGCACTTTGTCCTGTTGGTTGCGTCTTCCTAGACGACGATCAACTCGACACCGTGCTACACACCATTTCCACCTCCACCCCCACCCCTATATACATATATATATACTATATTTACCTTATTTCTATTTCTCTTTCCTGCCATTAAAAAGATAAAAAAATATACAAAAGAGAAAAGATAATCCTTGACTTGTAGGTACTCAGTCTTTCGAATAGCGAGACCAGTTTTAGGAACCCTAATTTGGCTCAAAGCCAATAACCTAATTTTGAGGGTGTACCTCAAGGACAAAAATTATTAGAAAAAAATCTTAAATAGAAAAATACCAAAAACATAATAAACAAACGAAAGAGAGTCGTTGTAGGAAAGGCGTAGAAACATATTCACCTCTAATCCCACTTCCCTGAGTTCAACCCTGGGCCTAAAAGTGACCAAGATAAAATCAAATAGGCCAGGTAAAAAAATTTTGTAAAGAGATGGTTAGGCTCGATTTAGGTTAACCACTATACTCATTTCAACGATTAAATCACCATATTAACACACCTATCCGGGTCCTGACCACTCATTCAAGTAAGATATTCAGATCCAAAGCCACAAGAAGGAGTAGCATGGCCGGCAGATCAGAAGAAGATGATCATTAGCAATGTGAAGGTGATGAATGCACTTTATTGTGCATTATCCAAGGAGTTCAACTGTATCTTAGCCTGCGAGTCCGCATATGAGATATAGAACATGCTTCAATTCACATACAAAGGAACTAATAAGGTAAAAGAAACTCGCATCTCTATTCTAACGGAAAGTTATGAGTGTTTCAGGATAGAGAAAGGCGAGACGATCAAGTCTATGAAAACAATATTTGGGGAAATTGTCAACCCCATGAAGAACCTTGTAGTGAAGTTCACAGAAGAGCAACTTGTAAGAAAGATCTTGAGATCTCTCACAAGCGATTGGTCTCCGAAATCCACAGCGATTCAAGAGGCAAAGGATCTTTCAGTCCTTCCTCTTGACGATCTGATTGGAAGCCTCATGGCCTACGAGGTTCAACTGGAGAACATGAAGAAAAATGAAGAGAAACCCAGCAAGAAGAAAGAGCTTGCTTTCAAAGCCTTAAGGGAAGAATCAGACCTCGACAACTCCGACTTTGACGAAGAAGAAGAGCTTGGTCTTCTAACAAGGAGATTTCGGCGGTTCATCTAAAAGCAAGGTAAAAGAGTGAATAAGTTTTCAAATAATTTAGTGTGCTTTGAATGCAAGAAAAAGGGGCATGTACAAAAGGATTTTCCATTAATCAAGAAGAAAAAAGAAGAAAAAAAGAAAGAAAAAGAAATTGAACGAAAGAAGACGAAGACCTCAAGAAAGGCACATAAAGCAACTTGGGTCGACAGCGATTCCAACACAAAATCCTCTTCTGAAGAATCCGAGGAAAATAAAGTCTCCCATTTATGTTTCATGGCAAATGACGAAAGCTCGAAAAATGAGGTAGAATCTGAAATTTCATTTAATGAATTGTGGCAAGAATATGAAGATTTATATCACAAGGATAAGTTAATTAGAAAGGTGTTATAACCCTGGCATCAAACGTCATTTAAGACGTCTGGGAATTGGTCCAAACGTCTGGTCAGATGTCTGGAAGCCTTCCCAGACATCTGGAATTAAATTTTTTTCGGCGTACGGGTTCACGTCTGCTCGCATGCGTGCGCAGACTGAACCGCTGCCCTCCTTCTTCTCTTTCCTTCCACATTGTAGGCATAGACACCTTTTTCTCTCTCTCTCCCCACGGCAACCTTCAAATACCCCCCCTCTCCCCTCCCTCACCCTCACTCCACCGCCTTCTTCTCCTTCTTCTTCCTGTCAGCGAGAGAGTGAGCAGGCGAGGGCAGCAACAACGGCTGCTGTGAGTGCGTGGGGAGGAGGGGCTGCTGCGAGAGGGAGAGAGAGCTTGATCGTGAGGTTGCGAGCTCGCCGAAGCAACCAGGGCCAGCCAGCGGGTGCGCAGCAAGCACGTGGTGCTAGGGAGGAGCTGCTGCAGCTCAGGCAGCAGGCTACCACGGCGCGGCACGGCTGTGCGATGCGGGCGGAGGGTGAGGAGGTTAGAATCAAACGTCTGGACATAGGTCCAGACAACGCAGGAGACGTCTGGAAGGAGGTCCAGACGTCAGAGAGGTACGATATTTTTTGATCCCTTCTATTTTCACGTGTACGGCCATGCAGTCGTCCCGCCAAGGAGTTCTGCCTCATCTTGTGTTGAGGACGATCGTGTGTGCATGCAGGTCTCGTTCGGGAAGGCACAAGGGCATGCCCTCCCACACAAATCGAATGTCTGGGCACAGCACCAGACGACGGAGAGGGTCTCCAGACGTCCGGAGTGACAGTCGGACGTCTGGAAACTAAGTCCAGATGGTTCAGCAGGCTTCTGGACATCTGAAGGACCAAGCATGATCAAGTTATGACCCGAGCCATCATTTAAGACATCTGGAAGATGTTCCAGACGTCTCATTTTGGGCAGACTTGTCATTTTTTACCCGCTTAGGGTCCGCTCGGAGTCCGTTTTCCGCATTTCAAGTTCCGTTCTTCTCAGATTTAGTTCCTCTACCTGTTTACAGTAATTGTATACTATTCTAAGTAGCTCTTTGTAATTGATCCTTGTGTTAGGACCCCGTTCCGTTACGGCTCTGGGGGTTGCGGAGGCGTGCGGGCTTGCCGATTACGCCCTCAGTACTCCTGGTTTTGCAGGTAGAGTGGCCCCTTTAATTATTTATCAAAAAAATTATGCCCTTGTGAAATAATTAATAGATTCTAGGGTATTGCATGAATCCTAAGACTGAAAAACTAGATTGAATGCTAGATCCTAGGGTATTACATGAATCCTAAAACTAGAAAACTAGATTGAATGATAGATCCTAGGATATGGCATGAATCCTAGGACTGGAAAACTAGATTGAATATATATTACAGTCTTGGAAAAGTAGAGAGGAAATGATAACTACCTGTAATTGGTTAACAGCTGCCTATTATGAATGGATAATTACTGTTGAGAACATGGGCTATAAGAATATAAAGCTGAAATGATGAAACCTAAATTAGCTGAGTTAAAAGAGCATGAACCCTACGGGGAATTAGGAGTAGAGCTCCTGAGAAGTGAATGGAATAGAATTGGGGAAGTGAGCTGGCCCTTGAGTACGGAGTACCAAGGAGAGCGACTGTCCCCCCGTTTAATGCAGAGCAAAGCTAGCCGCCCCAGGGACCTGGGGTTAGGTCTGGCCACTTTGTATTGACTTTCGGCCCTCATGTACACAGTACCGAGGAAAGCTACTAGTGTAGGGAGAGCACTAGCCACCCCACGGGCCCTGGGGTTCTGCTAGCCTCCTACACCAACTTGTTAGGCCCACTGGGCAAACCAGGGTAGTCAGGCGAGGGTGCCTGGACTGTGGAGGGGCAAGACCCCTATTTAGTTACTGTGGAGGGGCTGGACCCCTGTTACTGAGAAGGCTCTGCCCAATACTGGTTCCGTGCTATGCTTTGGGCGCACCCGTTAACGGAAACGACTGACCGCGTGCCAGTGCGGGGTAGCTACCCGTGCGTTTATCGCGCATGCCGTAGTCACCGTTACGTCTGTCAGCGACCTTGGGGTGGTTGACTGAGGGTAGGACCACCATGGGGGACTCTCCCGACCAGGGGAGCACCACGTGTTACTTCTACTTTTCAGAAAAGACTGCAATCAAGATCATTCCCACGAGGAACATTCAAGATCAAGAGAAAGATCTGAGAAATAATTCAATAATGAATAAATGGAAAAATAAAGGAAGAGATTAGAAATATAACAGCTACTGTCGACCTTACTATTTTCTTAGCTTTTGGTTGGCACTCTACTCAGTGTTTCGCTAACGTGTCACCTTTGTCACCTTTTCAGGAGCAGGTGTTGAGCAGCCAGAGTCGACGGCTACAGAGGGTGCTGGGCCTAGTAGAGCCCAGTAGTTTTACTTATGTAGTACCCACTGTACATTTCCTTCTGTTGTAGTGAGTATTTTCTGTTACCACTGTACTCTTTTATTGTAAGCATCATGTTATGTACCTGTTTATTTCTTTACTGTTGTGGCGGTGTATACTGCAGTATTTCTTTTCTTTACTATTATATTTTGTTACTGCTAGTTATATACATGGTGAATGTGGTTTATTTTGCTTCTCTTTTGGTTACTTTCTCGTTGGACGACTGGGTCTTGGGATCAGTTGAGTCGGTCTGATTATCGTGTCTCGTAGGGATTCGGGAATCGGGTCGTAACAAAAAGAAAATAAAGTTTTGCATAATAACTATAAGACCTTGGAAATAGAGAAATCATGTTTAGAAATAGAGTTAGATATGGCAAAAGATACCAATTCTCAATTGCATGCAAAAATAATAAAGTTAGAAGATATTTGTGAGTATTTTGAGGAAACTTTGAATAATCTTAAAACAACTACTAGATTGAATACTAAATTTTGTAATGCTTTAAAAGCAAAATTTTAAAGTAAAAAGAACACACAAAATAAATCACATGCACCTAGGCATGCGTGGATTTATTAAGAGGTCAAAAATCCCAAGAATTATAGATCTAATACAAAAGAAGGCTATAAATCTCAAGATTTAAAAGGATCTAACATTCAAGGACCCAAAAGAAAATAGGTACCTAAATCAGATTTATTAAACTATTTTGCAAGCCAAGAAAGACAAGTGGATCTTAGATAGTGGGTGTTCCAAGCACATGACAGGACACTCCAACCTATTTATTGAGTGGATGAGAATTCAAGATGGAGGACACGTCAAGTTGGGCGACAACAAATGTTGTTACATTATTGGTGACGGTACAATAGGCAATTCAACTAAGCAAGTACAAAATATACTTTTAGTAGAAAATTTAAAACTTAACCTGCTTAGCAATAGTCAAATTTGTGACAATGGTTGTGATATATTATTTACAAAAACTGTATTTGAAATATTAAAAGAAGGATCTAATACTATTTTAATTGAAGGTTTTAGATATGAAAATATCTATGCTCTTCACTTTTCACAAGAGAAATTTGTGAAATGTCTACTTGCCACTCATGTTGAGGTGAGTTTATGACACTGTAGGCTAAGTCACATAAATCACAAACACCTAAATAAACTAGCCTTTACAAAAATTGGATTTGAAATATTAAAAGAAGGATCTAATACTATTTTAATTGAAGGTTTTAGATACGAAAATGTCTATGCTCTTCACTTTTCACAAGAGAAATTTGTGAAATGTCTACTTGCCACCCATGTTGAGGTGAATTTATGACACCGTAGGCTAAGTCACATAAATCACAAACACTTAAATAAACTAGCCAAAAATGAGTTAATAAAAAGCCTACCCAAACTAACTTATAAAAAGGATGCATTGTGTAAATCATGTGAACTCGGAAAAATGCACAAGGCTTCCTTTAAATCAAAAGACTTAGTTTCAACCACACGCCTTTTAGAATTGTTACACCTTGATCTATTTGAGCCAACATGATTTGAGAGCCTAAATGGATCAAAATTTTGTCTAGTTATTGTTAATGACTTCTCAAGGTTCACTTGGGTCATCTTCTTGAAACATAAGGATGACTCATTTGACTCTTTCCTAAGTCTTGCTTGAAAACTTCAAAAGGAAAAATCATCTTCTATTCTTAGACTTAGGAATGATCATGCGGAGAATTTGAAAATGAAAAGTTTTCAAGTTTCTGTGTCAATTCTGGCATATCCCATGAATTTTCATTCCCACAAGCACCATCTCAAAATGGTGTTGTAGAGCGCAAGAATCACACTCTATAAGAATGTTCCCGAACTTTGCTCTAGGAGTCTGGGCTTCAAAAATATTTTTGGGCTGAAACCATTAATATGGCCTATTATGTTCTTAATCGAACTCTTTTAAGGTCTATTATTAAGAAAACTCCATATGAGTTATATTATGAGAAGTCTCCTAGGATTTCATATTTTAGGGTGTTTGGAAGTTGGTGTTATTTATTAAACACCCAAGATCATGTTGATAAGTTTAATGCTAAAGGTGATGAAGGCATCTTTAATGGTTATTCAACCAGAAGCAAAGCTTACCGAGTCTTTAACAAAAGGACTTTTGCTGTAGAAGAATCCCTGCATGTTTCATTTAATTAAACAACATTTAGAGAACCTGAACCAAATCAACTAGAGTCTGATGATGAGGATACCCCCTTCATCGATGTATCAAAAATGGAAGATACACAAAATGTACATAATCTTCCAAAAGAATGGGTACACCACAAGGATCACCCTCAAGATCAAATTATCGGTGATATTGAACAAGGTGTAAAAACCTAATCACAACTAAGGGTTGACTTTGTCCTTAATGCCTTTGTTTCTCAACTTAAACCCAAGAAAGTTGATGAAGCATTAAAGGATGAGTCTTGGGTTATAGCTATGCAGGAGGAGCTACTCTAATTTACAAGGAACAATGTATAGGACTTCGTACTTGCTCCTAAGGGTAATTCCATTATTGGAACCAAGTGGGTGTTCCGAAATAAATTGGATGAATCTAGTATAGTAATCAAGAATAAGGCCAAACTTGTAGCTCAAGGCTATAACCAACAGGAGGGAATTGACTTTGATGAGACGTTTGCTCCTGTTGCCCGCTTGGAGTTCATTCGGATGCTACTTGCTGTTGCAAGTGCAAAGGGCTTCCAGTTATTTCAAATGGATGTCAAGAGCGCATTTCTTAATGGCTATATTAAGGAAGAAGTTTATGTTCATCAGCCTCCCAGGTTTGACAACCCAGCACACCCAAAGCATGTATTCAAGCTCAACAAGGCGTTATATGGACTTAAACAAGCTCCTAGGGCCTGGTATGATCGACTTGGGTCCTTCCTTCTCCTGCATGAATATCGTATTAGAGTTGTTGATTCAACTCTTTTTGTAAAGGAAGAAGGAAATAACATCCTATTGGCCCAAATATACGTCGATGATATCATATTTGGATCAACCAAGGAGTCCCTGTGTCAGCATTTTTGTGAGACTATGGAAACTAAATTTGAAATCAGTATGATGAGTGAACTTAAGTTCTTTTTAGGTCTCTAAATCCATTAATTGGACACAAGTATCTACATTAGTCAAACAAAGTATATGTTCTTGAAATTCTCAAGAAGTTTGACTTTGAAAATGTAAATGGAAAAGAGACTCCAATTACTCCATCTACTTCTCCTGGTGAAACTTATCTAGCAAGAAGGTAGATGAAAAGAAATACTAAGGTATGATAGGTTCACTACTATACCTTATAGCCTCTAGACATGATATACTTTTTGCTACATGTTTACATACGAGATTCCAATCCAAACCCAAGGAATCTCATTTAAAGGCAGTAAAAAGAATATCTAGATACCTAAACAGCATAAGAGATCTTGGTCTCTTTTATCCTAAAGCACAGACCTTAGACTTATTGTCCTAAAGTGATGCAAAGTTTTCAGGGAGTCGGACAGATCAAAAGAGCACTAGTGGCACGTGTCATTTTATTAGAGAATCTTTGGTATCATGGTTCTCTAAGAAACTGACATGTGTTTCACTTTCTATAACTGAAGCAGAATATATTACTACTTCACTTGCTTGCTCTCATGAGGTCATTTGGATGAGACAGACTTTGTCCGATTTTGAATTGATTTTGCGCAATCTGAAATTCTATGTAATAGTACAAGCACAATCGATTTATCCAAAAATATGATACATCATTCATGTACCAAGCACATAAATGTTCGACATCATTTTCTTAAAGATAATGTGCTTCAAGGTGCCATTCACTTAGAATTCATAGATACCCAAAACCAATTGGCAAGCATTTTTACAAAAACTCTTGCAGCAGAGAGATTCTACTTCATAAGAAGAAAATTGAGGCTTTGTACAATTAAAGAAATTCAAAATTAAATGATTGATTGTCTTATAACTTGTTTATAATTATAAAAAAATGAGGGCTTAATTGCAATTTACCCACTTTTGCTAATAAGGGGTATACTGCAATATTTCCACATTTCTGGAAATAACATAGTGTTGTTTATAATGTGGTTGCTTAACTTAGGGTGTTGATTACATTATTTTTCAATACCTAAGTTTTTAATTCACATCTTCTTAACCACTTAAGTGGTCATGTGACTTGCACATGACCCCTCTTATATAAAAGAGTGCAAGTGCAAAGACTCGCCTCATTTGTGTTCCTTTCAAAACCCTAGCACCCTTTCTCTTCAAGACCTCCTCCAAAGAGGATCTTCCTCTCCAAGGCTCTCCTCAAGATTTTGAGGTAATTTCTATATCACTTGTTGATTCTTACTTTCCAAGCAAGTGGTTTTCATTTCAAGATCTTGGTTTTCATTTCGTGTTCCTGCTATTGGATTTTTTTTCGTCGGGTACCAACAAGTACCGATACCCATTATAGGTACCAATACTCGCTGGTTACAACAGTGCCTGCTATAGGCAGCAGGTACCGGTACTGATATTCTGTACTGGTACCCACTCGATTTTCTTGTTGGAAATGGACCCAACCAATACCGATACGACCAGTACCGGTATATGCAAGCTTATGTGTGTTGAGTAAGCACGCATGAATGGAAATACTTTTATTCTTGATTCCTAATATGATTTTTCTGCTCATTGTTGCATGTTCACAGATGGCACCTAAATCTAAGAGTAAGGGAAAAGCACCTCAAGATGCATTCCACAAATTTTGCATAAATAAGGATGCAAGATCTAAATTTGATTGGTATAAGGGCCTTAAGCTTCATCATTGTAGGCCTATTGAGTGGAAAGATTTTTCCTTACATCTTTACGATTTTACTACCCTTCTATCTGAACATCTCATGCATTTCTTTGATGAGTCATTCTTTGTTGATGTTCCTGGCGTCTACCCTAATGTCAATTGCCTATTTTTTACTAACCTTCAAGAACAAAAGATTGGTCAAAAAGTAACTATCACACCAAAATTTCTTTCTACTATCACACAATGTCCAAACAAAGGTCATGCATTCAAAATTTACTACCTCTCAAATGCATGAAATAATTTTGCTTCCAAATTGCCAGGGAAAGACATTGGTTGCACCTAACATGACTTTATTTTCTAGAGTCTTATTTAGAATGTTAGCATGGAATTTAAGGGACAAATATTCAGGATTTTACAAATTTCCCATAGATATTTTACTTTTAATATATGCTATCATTACAAGTTTCCCTGTCAACTGGAACACGGTATTCATTCATTTCCTTAGACCTAGCTCATTACCATGCTTCCGCCCTTCCTCTTGATATACTTGTTTCTCATGTTCTTATCAAGAGTAGGGTTGACCTCTCTAGCTTTACCCTACTTAGAAAGGTGACCTACTTCAAGTGGTCCACATTCAGGAAAATGGGAGTAAAGCCTATTAAAGAAGAATCCTCAAGTGATGATGAAGAAGAAGATGAAGTTGATCCTAATGCTCAATCTTCTTCTCATCAAGTTCCTAGCCCATCTTCTTCATTTTTCCAATGACTTATCCTTATCCCGAAGTTGAAATGCCTTGGGTTAATTTGTCTCATGTACCTGGAACCGACCCTACCATGATTAACACAATCAACTATATCAGTCAAAATCTCTCAAATCTTAACATTGGCATCTGTCACATGGAACGCAAGCTTCATGAGTCCTCTCGTTTCTATTGAGTCCTCTCGTTTTGCTTCTTCCACTCAACAACCTAAGCAACAGAAGTGAACTCAACCAAAGGCACCCAAAGAATATAGCGAAAGAAGGCAAAAGCATTTTCAAGACCCATCTAAAGTCTCTTCACAAATGGAGGAAGAAGAACCTATTCTTAGTGATGACAAAGAGGAAGAAGACATTGATGAAGCTGAGGATACTCCGTATACCGAAGATGAAGATGAAGTAGCTGGAGATGATGAAGATGGAGATGACAAAGATGAAGGCGAAGCTGAAGATGAAGATGATAACGACGATGACAATAGTGGCGATGATGACAATGGCAGTGGAAACATCGTTCGGAAATATATTAGAAAAAGAGCTCGCAATTAGTTTAGTTTCTAGTTTTCTATTATGTAGTTTGACGCATGAACCTTTATTCAAACTTGTTGTATGAGACTATTTAATTTGGTTGTTTGTTATGATGTATGAACTTCAGATCTGCTTCAATTCTTTAAATCTATTTTATTTACTCATTTCTTCGCAAATTTTATCAATGATTGATCATCATCTATGCATACTTCACTTTTTGTTTGCTTGACAAAAAGTGGGAGAAATGGTCAATACTCATATTTAAAAGAGGAAGCTTAGTTTAAGGGGGAGGTTTCACTCCTAGTGGAATTTTTTTTGGTGCTAGAGCACCACGATCATTTATTTTGATGATAACAAAACACGTGTTACTTAACATTTGCATTTGAAGTCTTAGATTTCAAGATATTTGCAAATGGAGACGTGTTTAGACGAAGTTCAAGCTCGCATCCATGGTGGATTAGAAGACCTTGACAGAGGAGAAGGAGCTTCTCAAGGAGCGAAAGCTTGAAGAAGGAAAGAGATGAAGAATAGGATAGATTTCCTTCATTGTACTTTGTACTTTATTTTTGCTCTTTGTTTCTTAGATCTTATGTTAAAGAGACTCAAAGAACCCTCAAAGTAGTCCTAGGAACACTTACACAACCCTAGATTACTTAGATTTTCTATAGAGAACTTAGAAAACCAAAATAGGGTTCTGACAACCTAATCAGACATCTAATCTGGAAATCAGACGTCTGATAATAACTTTTAAGACGTCTAACTGTTTACTCAGACGTCCAATAAATTAGGCAGACCTAGTCGATTTTGTCTGATAAAATCACATGACCAGACTTTAGACTAAATGTCTTAGAAGACGTCTGATGGTTGTGCCAGACGTCCAACTAGTGGAACGTTGGCCTACAAAGTAAACGTTGAGGAATATAACCGTTAGGCTTCTATCAGACGTTTGTAGACGACCCTAGACGTCTGATATGCGACCGTTCTGCCTCGACTGACCCAAAATCACCTTTGTGAGATTTTCTAGCCGTTACCCTATCTTGGGAATCCATTCCCGCAGTACAATAGGTTTCCAGACATCCTGTACGTCATCTGATGGCTTTACACTAGAACCCTGTTTAGGTCTGATCAAAGTCAGGAAGGAAACCCGCCTAGAATCAGATGTTTGACTTGTTCCCAAACATCTTAAACTAGTTTTCCAGACATCTGATACCTGGAACAAACGTCTAATGACCCTATCAGAATCATAATTAGTTCTGATTACGACCTTTTTGCCTTGGGTTCAACCCCAACGACTATGGAAGCCTTCTAAGGTCTTCCAAAGACTTCCTAGGCCCTCTATAAATAGAGAAGGACCCTTGCCTTGCAAACACACCAATACACACCAAGCATTTGCATTTCCACATCATTTGTGTCTTTTGATCTTGAGAAGAAAGCTCTAGCTCTCCAAGCCTACTTCTACATCCAGAGAGCTTCATCTGAGCTGTGCACCCGCTCTCCCACCGTAGTTTACGAGAGCGTCGTTGTACAAAAGCGTGGTTCGCGCATCCATGTCTTTCGTCGACGCACTTCCAACAAAGGGAAGTATCTTTACCTATAGTAGCAAGGTTAATCATTGTTGGCTCTATAAGTTCTTTTGTAATTTATCTTTGTAATTGTGTTGGGTATTCGCTTTGCGAATTCCCATCTCCTTCGTGAGACAAAGTCCTCCTTGTGAAGAGGAGCGGTTGAGGAACGCTACCCTCGTACTCGTAGCGTGGTTGTAATTGAGGTTATACTACCCTTGTTAAAGTAATACGTTAGTGGATTTGATCGACTTTGTTGATCAGGAAATCCTAACTTGAGAGTGTTAGGTGGTGGTTTTTACCCAGTTTGGGTTTCCACCTAAAATTTACTTGTGTTTTGTGTATTTGTGCTATTTGTGAGATTGTTTACGTAACTCCGCATTTTAGATTACATCACGCATATCTCACCCCCTCTTGTAGGGAATTACAATTGGTATTAGAGTAGGTTTTTGCTTTCTAGGAGTAATATCCGCGAAAGATCCAATGGAGGGGAGCAGTTCCACGATCAGGATTTTTGAGGGGTAGTACACGAACCGTCTGCCCTTCTTCGATGGGAGCAACTACCCCTACTAGAAGCTGCGAATGACAACATGGCTTCAAGCCAACGACTTCACAATTTGGGCCAGATGCGAGATGTCGTTTGACATCCTGGAGAAACCCGCGGGAAGCTACTCGCAACAACAAATCCATGAGCTCTCTCTCAATGCAAAAACAATGAATGCATTGTATTACGTATTGAGCCTGAAAGAATTCAACCGAATCTCGCAGTGCACCACCGCATACGAGATTTGGCACACACTATAGATAACTCACGAGGGTACCTCCAAGGTAAAGTCTTCTAAACTCAACTTATTTTCTTAAGAATTTGAATCTTTTTCTATGAAGACTAATGAATCTTTAAGTAAGATGAACACTAGGTTCACTCTCATAGTGAACAATCTTAAGGCGTTAGGAAAGACCTCCATCAAGGGGGAGCTTCAAGGGAAGCTTCTTCGTTCCCTTGGACTGGAATGGGAGCATAAGGTTACCACCATCGAGGAGGCGAACGAAGTGGAGGAGCTTAACATGGAGGATCTCCTAGGCAATCTAATGGCCATCGAGACAAAGCTAAAGCAGAAGAAGAAGGATACACCAGAGCCAAAATCGAAGAAGACCCTCGCATTCAAAGCCGCGTCAGATAGCGAGGTAAGTTCTAATGATGAAGATTTTAAATTTTTACTTAAAAAGTTTTCCAAGTTTTGTAGGAAATCAAAGAAAGAAAAAAAGGAGAAGAAGGCAAAAGATAGCCCGAGACATTGCTACCACTGCAACGAAAAGGGTCATCTTCGACCTGAGTGCCCTCTTCTCAAGAAGGAGAAGAAGGAGAAGGAGAAGAAGTATAAGAAGAAGGTGTTCCAAGCAACTTGGGATGACTCGAGCTCAGAGGAAGAAGAAGAAAATACTGAGAAGAAGAATGAAATCGCTTGCATAGGTTTCATGGCCATGGCATGAGATAGCGAAAGCAACTCCGACAATGAGGTAAAATCTGAACTACAGGATGCATTCAATGAATTATTTGAAATCAGTAAGTTAATTAAGGTAGAGAATAAAAATATTAAAAGGAATCTTAATTTTCTTAAAAGTGAAAATGAAAGGTTAGAAATAAAACTCAAGGATCTAGAAGCTGGTCCTAAGGATAATAATTTGTTATTAGAAAATAAAGACAAAATCAATGAAAATAGTAAATTGATTGAGGAAAACACAAATTTAAAAATCAAAATTTCTAGCTTAAAAATCAAGATGCATGCTATTTAAGATGAATTTGCATGTCTTAGGAAGAAATCAAATAATTTGATCAATAAAGTAGAAAATTTATCTAGCCCTAAAGTTGAGAAAGGATCTCCATCAAGGAGACCCACTAACAAATTTAAATCCAAGCTCACTTGGATACCGAAAAAAGATTTGGAGTCTTGTTTTGTAGGTTATAAAGATTTCAACATCCAAGATTGGACCTACAAAATGAAGAACGGTCAACTCCAGTTGGGAGGACCAAGGAGTAGACCGAGGAGAACAAGAAGACCAACAAGACGGCGAACAAATGATCGAATCGCCACATGTCGACCGCCCGATTGGAGACCGGCGCCAATGCCCGGACCTCTAAGCTACGAATGGGAACCCCATTCGATTTGGCATCCATCTCCATTTGGGCCATTCTACTGGCCATGGTAGGTGAGGTAACCCTTAACCCTATCTTTTTATCATTAGCATATAGATAGGGGGAGTTAAAATAAATGAGCTATTTGTCCATCCTAAAGGGGGAGGTCAAAATGACATAGCTATATTTCCTTTAGAAAGGGGGAGATAATCATAGCTATCCTACTTTTATGTAAAAGATGAAAATTAAAAGGGCATGTTTTAAGGGGGAGTTATAGGAAAATTAAAATTTGTAATACCTTTTTGTTAATGTCAAAAAGGGGGAGAATTTTATGTAGTATTTATGACTTTATCATCATCAAAAAGGGGGAGATTGTTAGTGCTAGAGCACCACAATCATTTATTTTGATGATAACAAAACACGTGTTATTCAACATTTGCATTTGAAGTTTTAGATTTCAGGATATTTGCAAATGGAGACGTGTTTTGACGGAGTTCAAGCTCGCATCCATGGCAGATTGGAAGAGCTTTACAGAGGAGAAGGAGCTTCGCGAGGAGCAAAAGCTTGAAGAAAGAAGGAGATGAAAAATAGGATAGATTTCCTTCATTGTATTTTATACTTTATTTTTGTTCTTTGTTTCTTAGATCTTATGTTTAAAAATCCTCAAAGAACCCTTAAAGTAGTCCTAGGAACACTTGCACAACCCAACCTTAGGTTACTTAGGTTTTCTGTAGGGAACTTAGAAAACCAAAATAAGATTCTAATAGCCTAATCAGACGTCTAATCTGGAAATCAGACGTCTGATAGTAACTTTTAAGACATCTGACTGTTGACTCAGATATCCAATAACTTAGGTCAGACTAAGTCGATTCTGTCTGATAAAATCAGACGACCAGACCTTAGTCCAGACGTCTTAGAAGACGTCTGATGGTTGTGCCAGACGTCCAACTAGTAGAATGTTGACCTACAAAGTAAACATTGAGGAATATAACCGTTATGCTTCTATTAGACATCCGTAGAGGACCCCAGATGTCTAATATGTGATCGTTCTACCTCGACTGACCCAAAATCACCTTTGTAAGATTTTCTAGCCGTTAACCTGATTTGGGAATCCATTCCCGTAGTAAAATAGGTTTCCGGATGTCCAGACCTAGTGCCAGCCATCCTGTACGTCGTCTGATGGCTTTACACTAGAACCCTATTTAGGTCTGATCAAAGTCAGGAAGAAAATCCACCTAGAATCAGACGTTTGACTTGTTCCCAAACATCTTAAACTAGTTTTCCAGACGTCTGATACCTGGAATAGACATCTGATGACCCTGTCAGAATCATAATTGATTCTGATTACGGCCTGTTTTACCTTGGTTTCAACCCCAACGGCTATGGAAGCCTTCTAAGGTCTTCCAAAGCCCTCCTAGGCCCTCTATAAATAGAGGAGGACCCTTACCTTGCAAACACACCAAGACACACCAAGCATTAGCATTTCCACATCATTTGTGTCTTTTGATCTTGAGAAGAAAGCTCTAGCTCTCCAAGCCTAGTTCTACATCCAGAGAGCTTCATCTGAGTCGCGCACCCGCTCTCCCGCCATAGTTTACAAGAGCGTCGTTGTGCAAAAGCGTGGTTCACGCATCCGCATCTTTCATCAACACACTTCCAACAAAGGGAAGTATCTTTACCTATAGTAGCTAGGTTAATCTTTATTAGCTCTATAAGTTCTTTTGTAATTTATCTTTGTAATTGTGTTGCATATTCGCTTTGCGAATTCTCGTCTCCTTCGTGAGATAAAGTCCTTGTAAAGAGGAGGGGTTGAGGAACGCTACCCTTGTACTCATAGCGTGGTTGTAATTGAGGTTGTACTACCCATGTTAAAGTAGTATGTTAGTGGATTTGATTGACTTTGTCGATTGAGAAATCTTAACTCGAGAGGGTTAGGTGGTGGTTTTCACCTAGTCTAGGTTTCCACTTAAAAATTACTTGTGTTTTGTGTGATTGTGCTATTTGTGAGATTATTTAAATAATTCCGCATTTTATATTACGTCACACATATCTCACCCCCTCCCGTAGAGATTTACAGTTTTTTGTATTTCTTCTCTTATGAAGTTTCTATCTTTAAAATATGTGTCTTTCCTTTGTTTTGTCAAAACCAAAAAGGAGGAGATTGTTGGAACCTAGTTCCATCTCTCTTTTATGTTTTGGTGTCAACAAAACTGTTTTAAATCTAATGAGTTTGTGAAGTGATATTCACGGAAAAAATCACAGGATTATAGGAAGTGGGGATGATGCCAAGGAAGAAGATTAAAGTGGATGAAGATTTTGTTGGTGTTTATTTGATTGTATTTTAGAAGTTTGTATGTCTCCTAAACAAGAAAGAATTAACTTAGGAAGTAAAATCAAAATAGAGATAATTAAGTAGCAAAAACTTGTATAATCGTTTGTTTGATAAATTAAAATCGTTTCTTAGTTATATTAATAGTTTAATTGAGTTTGAAAAGTGCTAAAATTGATTAAAAGTGTTAATACTAGGTACTTGTAGCAAGTAACGATACTGTTCATAAGTACCGGTACCTACAGGGCACAGGTTTAAGCCATAGCCTCAAACTGTGAACAACTAGTATCGGTACTCATCATTAGTATCGGCATTAGGTGCTCACAGTTTATGGAGAATGCTCGTGCCTGGACCTTACAAGTACCTGTGCTCATCATGAGCACCGGTACATGTAGGTCACAATGGTTGTTTGATCTCAAACCTGTGAGTCACTAGTACCGGTATCCATGATGAGTACCGGTACCTGGTGACGTAGTTGGTACTCAACTAGAAGCACTAAGTACCGATACCTACGATTAGTACCGGTACCCAGGCTCTGTTGTACTGATAGCTGAGTAACTGTGAGCAGCTAGTACCGGTACCAACTAACCGTTGTGGCAAATCTGAACAGCTATTTTGTGATTAATCTTAATTCTAACATTCTAATTACCCCCCAACAACTAGGGAGCATAGGTGGGTTGGTGTAACGACCCGTTTCCCGAGCCCCTACGAGACTCGAGAACCGGACCGACTCAACTAATCCCAAGACCCAGTCGTCCAACGAGGAAGTAACCAAAAGAGCAGTAAAATAAACCACATTCAGCATGAATATAACTAACAGTAAGAAAGTACAGCAGTAAGGAAAGAAACTACTGCAGTAGATACCACCACAACAGTATAACAATATTTATCATATAACATGAACTGCAGGTAAAGAAAGTACAGTGGAAACAAGAACTACTCACTATAACAGAAACAAAAGAGGTACAAAGACAGTGGTAACTCTACTGGACCCTACTCTGCCCAGCGTTCTCTGCAGCCGCTGACCCTGGCTGCTCAACACCTGGTCCTGAAAGGTAACGAGTGTAACACGTCAGCAAAACGCTGAGTAGAGTGGCAAACTAAACTAAGACAACAGTAGAGTGTACAGTAGCTATTATGTTATATTACTTTCTTTATTCACATCTTTCAATTTTCTCACTAATTCATTTATTTCTCAGATCCTTTACTTGATCTCGAATGTTCCTCGTGGGAACGATCTTGATTGCAGTCTTTTCCAAAAGGTAGAAGTAGCACGTGGTGCTCTCCTGGCCGGGAGAGTCCCCCGTGGTAATCCTACCCTCAGTCAACCACCCCAAGGTCACTGACAGACGTAACGGTGACTACGGCACGCGCGATAAACGCACAGGTAGCTAAACCGTACTGGCACGCGGTCAGTCGTTTCCGTTAACGGGTGCGCCCAAAGCACAGCACGGAACCACTCCAGGGCAGAGCCCTCTCAGTAACAGGGGTCCAACCCCTCCACAGTAACCAAACTGGGGCCTTGCCCCTCCATAGTCCGCGCACCCTCGCCTGACTACCCTGGTTTGCCCCAGCGGGCCTAACAAGTCGGTGTGGGAGGCTAGCAGAACCTCGGGGCCCGTGGGGTAGCTAGTACCTCCCTACACTAGTAGCTCTCCTCGGTACTACGTACGCGAGGGCCAGCAAGTCGGTACAGAGTGGCCAGTCCTAACCCCGGGTCCCTGGGGCGGGTAGCTCCGCTCTGCACTAAACAGGGGGACAGTCGCTCTCCTTGGTACTCCGTACTTAAGGGCCAGCTCACTTCCCCAAAACTATTCCATTCACTTTCCAGGAGTTCTACTCCTATTTCCCCGTAGGGTTCCATCCTTTTTACTCAAAGATCCAGGTTTCACTTTCCAGTTTCACATTCTTACAATCCATGTTCTCAACCACGTTATCTATTCACAACAGGCAGCTGTTAATTCAAATTACAGGCAGCTTTATATCTCTTTCCATTTTCCAAGACTGCAGTATTATACATTCAACTAGTTTTCCCATCCTAGGATTCATGCCATATCCTAGGCTCTATCATACAATCTAGTTTTCCAGTCCTAGGATTCATGCAACACCTAGGAGCTATCATTCCATCTATTTCTCATTCCTAGGGTTCATGCAATGTCCTAGGTTCTATTTATGGTTTCATAATTTAACAGATTTTAACAACTTAAAGCCACTCTACCAGGTACAACGGGAGTAATGGGGGCATGATCGGGAATCCCGCGTGCCTCCGCGACTCCCAAGACTGCAACTGAACGAGGTCCTATCACAAGGATCAAACACAAGGAGTGTCTCAAAACAGTGTATAGCTACTGTAGACGGGTAGAGGAATTAATTCTGAAAAGAACACAACTCGAATCGCGGAAAACGGAGCTCGAACAGGCCCTAAATGGGTCGAAAAAGACAATACTGTGCAAAATCAGACGTCTGGAACTTCTTCCAGACGTCTTAAAAAGTGGATCAGAGAATTACCTTGTTCCGCAAGGTTTCTCAGACGTCCAAAAGTCTGCGGGGACGTCTGTCCTAGCTCCCAGACGTCCGATGGTCACCCCGGACGTCTGGAGGTCACTCCCACCGTCTGGTACAACAGCCAGACGTCTGATTCACAAAGGATGGCGAATCACCGAGCCTGCGCACACCCAACTCCCTCCCTCAGTACGGTCAGTCGACAGGAAGGAAGAAGAAGACGGAAAACTCACCTTTCAGACGTCTTTATGGTCCTCCAGACGTCTCCCTCGCCATCTGTCTATCTACCCAGACGTCTGATTCTGGAAATTTTTTCCAGAATCAGGGCGCCACTCGGCCTCCGCTCGCTACGCCGCCCGCGTCGCACCTCGCGCGCCTGCTGCTCAGATCGCAGCAGTCCCTCCCGCGCCGTTCCGCGCCCCCCCTGCACCCTCCGCCAGCCGGCCCTAGCAGCCCCGGCGAGCTCGCCCGCACGGCAGAGCTCCGCTCTCGCACGCAGCACCTCCTCCGCTCTCACTGCAGCCGCCGCTGCCGCCCTCGCGCTCACTCTCGCGCACTGGCTGAAGGAGAAGGGAAAGGAGACAGTGGTGACGGAGTGAGGGGAGGCGTGGCCTTTTAAGGCCACGCGAGGAGGAGAGAGGGCGCGGCAGGCGTCTGCAGCCGCAGAAGAAAAAAAAGGGAATAACGAATATGCGGTCTGCGCGCTCAAGCGTGCAGACGACTCGCGTGTGTGGAAGATAATGGTTTTTCAGACGTCTGGAGACCATCCCAGACGTCTGGCAAGACGTCTGGATGTGATCCCAGACGTTTGGTCCGACGTCTGGGCCACCTCCCAGACGTCTTAAAAGACGTCCGGGGCACGCGTTCGTAACAGTTGGTTAGTGGTTTATAAAAAGACCCTTGAGAGCCATCTTTACAAAATACAAGAATCAAAAGCCTTCCTTGCTTCCAGAATTCATATTCTTTCCATTTTACGAGCAAGGGTGATAGTGCTTGTTGCCTTAAGCTTTCAAGAGGATTTCTTAATTGCAGCAAGTTCTTTTGGCGCATAATTTAGTTCTCTACAATTTCCTTTTATGCACTGATTGTGCTTGTTGCCTTAAGCTTTCAAGAGGATTTCTTAATTGCAGCAAGTTCTTTTGGCGCATAATTTAGTTCTCTACAATTTCCTTTTATGCACTGATTTTCACGCTAGCTATTATTATATAATATTGCAAAGATATTCTTGTTGGAGACTTAGGATTTTAGTTGTTCTTATTTATTCTTGAAATTGGGTTGAGGTAACCCGTTAATTACTTCGTATTTAGTAAATTGATTCCCTCCAGGTTGAGGGAATCAGGTTAAAAATCCTAAGTCGGGAGACTTTGGTAGTGGAGTACCCAAGTGAGGGGAATCACTATATATTTGATATTTAATTTCTGTGGCTTGTATTATTTGCATTTTTTTTTTTCACACTATTCTTCCCCCTTCTAGTGTGCTTATGTTCTTAAGATCCTACACTTTCCTCAACAAATCCTTCCTATGTGTTAGATTTTGTATGCCCTAAGCGAGCCATTCGAGTTAAGTAATATGATTGCATTTTGCATTTGAAAAAAAAGAATTAGATTTACTTTTCAGCCAATCAATTGAGTCCTTTAGTATGAATAGAGTAACATACTTAGCCAAATCAGATAAACCATATGTGTGTTGATTTAGAGATCTAAATGGTTTAGAGGATCTAATAGCTCATCAAGAAACCATCTGATTCGATCAATTGTTTCTGGTCTGAGTTGGGATGGCAACCTTCTTTAGAGGTCGTCGCCTGATTGATGTTCTTGAATGAAGATTCAAGGACTATTATGCAGGTCATGTTACGGAGTTAATCTGATAAAATATGAGATAGCCGAAGTCCTTCTCCAATGTTGCCCTGGAGAAGGCGACAAATATGTGTCTCTGTTCACAAACGTATGCATTTTGTAGACCAAAAATAGATGCACTCACATTGATGTTGATACTAAAAAGTCAGTGTATGTGGGAAGGGATAGGAAGTGCAAGATCTCTCGAAGGGATCACACAAATATTTTACATAGGTGTATGTGACAGAGTGAAGAAATGAGAGTTGAAATCAATGCATATAGGAAATAAATAAAAACATATGCATTTTCAACATTTTCGCATAGATCAAAAATATTAAATCAAGTAAGTCAAACATGATTTGGCAGGATTCAAAATAAAGTAAAGAAAAAAGAACATATGCAATAGCACAAATAAACAAAACAAGGGATTAGATTTTACTCCAATCGAAGTGCCCATTAAGGACTTCACTTAGAGAATGTATCGCCCCCCACAATACTGGTGCAGCAAGGTCTAACGAACTTCTCCCAGGATACAACGATCCACCTCCAAGATCTGATGCACTACGATTTTGTACACCCTCGAAAACCATCTCAAGAGAACGAAGCTGAGGTAATTTGGTTTGTCAACCAAATTTCTAATTGATCTACCAATTTAATGGTTTGATCAATCAAAACCATCTCATAGATCTCTCAATCTTCTTGTGCAAGATCGACAAAACTAATTAGAGATTTTTCAACCAGTCTCACGTCAAACGAACGTAACAAAAAAGAGAGATAAGAACGAGAGAAAGGGAGAGAGAGTGGAGAGAGTTTTTCAGGTCTTGTTGTATGTCAAATGAGAGCCTCTCGAGGCCCTTATATAGAGCTCACGACCCAACATTTATGGAAATTTTCATTTTATGGAAATACGGCAATTGATCGACTAAATTAGTCCCATTGATCAATCAAAATTAATTCATCAATCAAACTTAACTTTTTAGTCGACTAAACTAATTGATCAACCAAACTTAACTTATTGATCAATCAAAATAATTGATCAACCAATTTTACCCTTTGATCAACCAATCCAAGTCAAAATCATGCGACTAAAACTTCGTAGCAAAAGAGTCTAAGGTCTAAGTTCCAAATTGATTCTCCCCTTAGCCCGAGCCTGAGCCCACGTTGGGCTGGGGTGAGGCGTGCGCGCGTACGTGGGTGGCCCCTAGCCCCACCTCTTACTCTTTGCTACATAAGCCATGGGAGGCATAAGCCTTTTACACCCACCAAGAGATTTGTCCACTTTCGGTATGGGACTAAAACCCTCTACCAAATCTCACTAATTTCCACATTAATTCCCACGTCACCATATATCAATTGCATCCCAATTGATGCAATTAGGATCCCAAAACCAACATTCCCCCACAAAGTCATTGTTGAAATCGAACGATAAATTCCTCAACTACTATACTCTACTTTCAGCAAAAGCACCTTCCAGTTTGAACCCTTACCTGAGTCATCAACCATCACCACCACAAGAATAAAGTGAAACTAGTCTTGAACTCTAAACCTTTGATGTGGGGTATATAGCAGTGACAACAGAATGAAGTTCTTAGTGATAATCTTCAGGGTTGGTTCTCTTAAGGGCCATGCACCTTATCCTGTTTCATGAGTGTAACTGGGAAAGATCATATTCCCTTAACTGCGGCCCATAGTAACACTCACATAGGTTGCGTTCTTCAAGGATGCCCTGCTCACATCTTGTCATAAAGGTTTGAACCCATTCAGAGCCCCTGCTCTTCCTAAATTTGCAGCTTAAGGCACTCAGGCTTCTAGGGATTGGACTCATATGCAAAAGCATCTAACAATGAGTGTGAACTAGTTCCTCATACAGCTTGTTGTCACCACATTAAACCTACTTTGTCGAATCTCCACTCAGTTAAGTTGAGTTGCTACTGTGGGTGAACTCCAAATGGATCTCAGTCTCATCCCAAGCCTAGAGTTAAAAACTAAAGATCTATCAAGTCCTTTGGTAAATGGATCTGCTCTGTTATCTTTAGATCCTATAAATTTCACAGCAATCACTCCTTGAGACACCAAATCCCTTATGGACTTGAGTCTGATTTGGATATGTATCCTTATTTTCTGATTAAACTTTAAACTCTTAATCTTTGTTATAACAGTCATGTTGTCACAATGGAAAGATATTGCAGGAATTAGCTTATCCACCATAAGGATTTCTAAAAGAAGACCCTTTAGCCATTCAGCCTCAATTCCAGTAGTATTCAAAGCACATAGCTCAGTCTCAAAGGTAGACCGAGCAAAAATGGTCTATTTTGCAAGCCGCTAGGAGACTGCACCGCCTCCAAGGGTAAAGACATACCCTGTAACACCATTGCTCCTGAAATCCTTCATTTGACCGATCTAACTTACATCACTATATCCTTCCAAAACTGAAGGATATTTACCATAATGCAAATTATGAGAAATAGTTTCCTTTAAGTACCTAAGTACTCGATCCAAAGCATCCCAATGAGCATGGTCATGATAGCTTGTATATCTAATCAACTTAGACATGGAAAAAAAAATATCCAATCTAGTACAGTTAGGCAAATACATCAAGCTTTCTATTATCTATGAATATCTAAGTTGTGAAACAGGTGTTCCACTTTTGTTCTTATAGAGAGTTTTTGATGAATCAACAGGAGTGCTTACAGCCTTCCAATCTTGATAGCCAAATTTCTCAATAACTTTCTCAACATGATGAGATTTAAAAATAGCTATCCCCTCTGTTGATCGAATCAATTTGAGGCCTAAGATCACATTTGCAACACCCACATCCTTCATCTCAAACTTACTACTCAAGAGCAAGTTAGTTTCAATCACAATTCTAATGTTGACCCAAACAGTAATATATCATCTACATATAAGAATAGGATAATACACATAACACCCTTAACTATAGAGTAGACACATCTGTCAGATTCATGACCTACAAAGCCAAAAGAATGTATAGTCTTATCAAGCTTTTCATGCCAATGCTTGAGTGCTTGTTTCAAACCATAAACAGATTTAACAAGCTTACAAACCTTTTTCTCATTTCCAGGAGCTACAAATCCCTTAGGCTGATCCATATAGATCCCCTCCTCAAGATCGCTATGAAGAAAGGTGGTCTTCACATCCATTTGGTGGATAGTGAGATCATAAATGGAAGCCAATGCAATAAGTATCCAGATAATAGTTATCCTAGTTACCATAGAATAAGTATCAAAATAATCGATACCTTTCATTTGCTTAAACCCCTTGGCAACAAATTTAGCTTTGTATTTCTCAATAAATTCATTAAGTCTGAGTTTTCTCTTAAGCATCCACTTGCACCCAATAGTCGAACACCCTGGATATAAATCAACCAACTCCTAAGTGCCACTAGATATGGTTGAGTCCATCTCATTCTTAATGGCATCTTCCCATTGCTTAGCTTTAGAGGAAGCCATAGCGTCACGATAAATGGGGGGATCGCCCCCAATTTGGTAAGTAATAAAATTGCTTCCCAAACCCTTGGCAATTCCTAGTCGTTTACTTCTCCTAGGTTCAAAATCCTCTACTTCATTGGATTCAAATGGGAAGAGTTAGCCCTCACATTAGACATTCTTTCCACATGATCAGGAATAGAACCAGATGTGGTGGCTAGATTATCTAAAGTAACATTTTTAGGTAATCCTATCTTTATAGGGAAGATATCCTTAAAAAATGTAACATCACAAAGCTCAACAATAGTGTTGACATCTATGCCTGAAATCTCAGATTTTATAACCAAAAATCTATAGGCATAATTGTTATCAACATAACCTAGGAAGACCACGTCAACTGTCTTAGGTCCAAACTTCTTCCTCTTGTGTTCTGGGACAACTACCTTTGCAAGGCAATCCCAAACTTAAAGGTATTTTAAACTTGGTTTCTTATTTCTCCAAATCTCAAATGGACTACTGATAACACTGCATCTTGAGGTGATAATTCTGTCAATTGGGGTTTATCTTAAGACCAAAATGCACAGATAACACATCATAAATAGGAATAGGAGCATTGCATGCATTGCACATCAAGATTGCTTATAATGTATTATTAATGGCCATGTGTACAAGAACATGTCGAAACAGGCCTCAGATGAGCAATCGAACCACATGAATGGATTCAAAGCTACGAACGGAGTCCAACGGACTTGAAATCGGCCAAATCCGACAACCAGAGCTCCTGCAATGGGCAAAAGAAGTTCTGACCGTTGATCTGATGATCAACGGCCCACGGCACGCCATGTCGCACCTGCTCATCGCATCTCCACCGCCGCCCGCATCTGCCTTCACCCAGAGGATGAATCTCAACCATCGATCTTTGATCGAGCAGCTGAGAGCCGCCCCCGCGCCCGCCCTCGCCGCGACAATCCACTGCAACAACGTAGCGGTCGACGCTTCAACCTTGCAATCAGGGGGAGCGGGTTCGAAACGCCCGCCGCTCCCCAATTCTGCGCGATTTGAGGCGCGCGCAAATTCAACCGCCTGATCAACAGCGAATAGCGCAGATGGAGCCGCGCAGCGCAACGGATGCACGCGGAAGCCCACGTGCACGATAATGCGACATACGCGCACGCCTCAGCAGCGATCCGCGAGCGCACTCTTCGCGGGATCTCAGCCGTCTGATCTTCGATCGAACGGCTTACAACGCACGCAAGTGGATCGCCTCTGAAGAAGCACATGGTGCGCTGGTGACCGGATGGAGAAGGGGGCTACACCAACGAATTTAGTATGAGTTTAGCGACGTCCTGGACGTCGCTAAAGCCCATACTTGAATTAGAAAACCCTTTTGCCTATATAAACTCCATCCAACCACCTATTCAAGGCATTCATTCCACTTGCAAGTGTTCTACCCCACTCCTAGCCACCATTAGCCCTCTTTGTAATCGCCAGAGCCGACAAGCTACCGACGGAGCCCCTCTCCACTACCGTGGCTACCTCGCCGTCTTCCTTTTCTTTTTCCCTCTTTATCTTAAGCTTTACTTTACTTATGTTCAAGCATTTACCTAGTGTTGTAATTATAAACTAAAGTTGCATGTCAAATGAAGTTGTTTCCTATCTAGTTACTTGCCCTCTTTTATGTTTAAAGTTGCATGTGTGAATGAAGAAATTCTAACCCTATTCTCTCTCTCTCTCACTCGCTTTTCACCCACGTCTTTTCGCAAGCGAAAACCCACGATTTCAGTGACATTAAGTGACAAGAAAAATCTGATTTTCACGCCTCCCTGAGATCGACACTCGGACTCACGTCCATTTCTTCATTTAAAATCGACGTTGCGAGCGCAAGCTATAACGACTCTTTTAAACACATGCGCCTCCCACACCGTCAACTACTTTCTTTATGCTTGAGGGGAACTCTATTCAGAATATGGCCTGCCGTATTCAAAGCTTCCCCCCACATGTAAATAGCTAATCCTGAACTTTGCAAAAGAGCATTGACCATATCAATTAGGGTCATATTCTTTCACTCTGCTATCCCATTAAATTGTGGGGAATATAGGGTCGTCACCTCATGAACTATACCAAAAGCTTAGCATTATTTGTCAAATAAGTTGGATGTATATTCTCCTCCTCTATTTGACCTCAATCTCTTAAAAGTTTTCTCAATTTGTATTTCTGCTTCTTTCTTCAATTAGGGTCATATTCTTTCACTCTGCTATCCCATTAAATTGTGGGGAATATAGGGTCGTCACCTCATGAACTATACCAAAAGCTTAGCATTATTTGTCAAATAAGTTGGATGTATATTCTCCTCCTCTATTTGACCTCAATCTCTTAAAAGTTTTCTCAATTTGTATTTCTGCTTCTTTCTTGAAGATAAGGAATTTACTCAATGCCTCATCTTAAACTTAAGCAAATACACATAGCAATATCTACTACTGTCATCTATAAATGTGATAAAATACTTTTTATTGTCCCTAGTCAACACACCATTAAACTTGCAGATAACTATGTGCACCAAATCTAAAACCTCAATATCTCTAGTAATAGAGTGAAAGGCTTCCTAATTTGTTTAGCCTGCACATATATCTCGTATTTCTTAGTTTTATCAATGGTGTGTTCAGGAATCATATTTAATTTCATCATTCTTTTTAAAGAATTGAAATTTACATGACCCAATCTACCATGTCATACATCACAAGATTCAATATTACTGCAAACAGATTGAATCGAATGAAAACTAACATTATTTAGAGCACTTCTAGATGATACATCTACATCACATCTCACTCTAAAAAATAAATCAAAATCTACCAAATACCCATTTCCATAGAATGTTCAATGTCTCAACATAACAACTTTATTACATTTAAAGTTCAGCTCAAAATCCTCTCTAACCAATAAGGAACCCGAAAGAACATTCTTCTTCACAGTAAGAACATGCAACACCCTGCGCAGTGTCCAGACTCTCCTTGAGGAAAACCTCAAGTCCATGCATCCGAATCCCAGCACCTTGGCAACAGAATCGTTCCCCATCTTCACAATCCCGCCATTGCAGGCCTGATAGAAAGAAAAGAACTATCTATCAGTATAAATATGTACATTCACTCCAGTATCCACTAGCAATTCAATAGGATCGTGAATAACATAAAGGTTGGGTTTCATTGAAGCATACCCATCACTAGGCCCTACATCCTCTTTGATCACATTCACCTAAGGATTCCCATTTGTGATCTTCTGCTAAGCTTTATTAGAAGAATAATCCTTCCAGTGCCAAACCTACCCACAATACTAGCATGATTTGTTCTTGGATTTCTTATGGATCTTGGGTTTGGCCTTCGTTTTGTTTTATTGTTCTTATTTTTATTCTCCTTGCCCATAGATGTCATGACATTAACCTTAGACTCCACAGGCACTACAGGTTTCTATATCCTATACTCTTCCTCAATGGCAATGGCTACCATCAAGTCATCAAGAGGAATCTTTCCCTTCCTATGCTTGAGAGTCATCTCAAAGTCCTCCCAAGATTTAGGAAATTTCTCAATAATAAACATGACTTGAAACTTTTCAAGAAGTTTCATTTCAACCTCTGCTAAACCATGGAGCAATAACAAAAATTCGTGTGCCTAATCCAATACTAATTTACCCTCATCCCTTTAGAATTTAAGGAATTTTGCAATAGAGTTTGTCAATACCAAGATCCTCGACATTATACTTCTTGTCTAGCTCTTCACATGGCCCCTTCGTAGTGGACGTAAAGGTGTTATATACATCAAATAACACATTGGACAAAGCCAATAAGATGCAACCATGACAAATACGATTGCGTGCATTCCACTCATCCACTGTCTTTTAACCTTCAGGAGTAGATTTTTCCTTATCCAAAACTGGGCATTCGATTTCTAATGCCGAGATCAAACCAATGGTGGTCAACCAAATCCTCATTAGTTGTTGCCAACGCTTGAAATTTTGCCCACCTAACTTCTCGAGCATACCAGATAAATCTGCACGTGATTTAAAAGTCATTTCCAACGTCCCAAATATTTTAAATCTAAGCGATACCTTTTCTAAGATTGTTGAAATCAATGCATATAGGAAATAATCAATAAAAACATATGCATTTACAACGTTTTTGCATAGATCATAAATATTAAATCAAGCAAGTCAAACATTATTTGGCAAGATCTAAAATAAAATAAAGAACAAAGAATATGCAATAGCATAAATAAACAAAATGAGAAAGGATTAGATTTTACTTCGATCGAAGCGTCCATTAAGGACTTCCCTTAGAGAATGTTTCACCTCTCACAATATCAATGCGTTGGGGTCTAACGAACTTCTCTCAGGATATGATGATCCACCTCCAAAATTTAATGTACTCTAATCTTGGATGTCCTCAAAACCACCTTAGGAGAACGAAGCCGAGACAGTTTGGTTTGTCAACTAAATTCCCGATTGAACTACTAATTTAATGGTTTATTGAATCAAAAACTTCTCGTGGATCTCTTAATCTTCTTTTGCAAGATCGACAAAGCTGATTAGAGATTTTTCTACCAATCTCACGTCGAAAGAACACACCAAGAAGAAGAGATAAGAACGAGAGAGTAGGAGAGAGAGTGGAGAGAGCTTTTCTACTCTTGTTATGTGTCAAATGAGAGCCCCCTCATAGCCCTTTTATAGAGCCCATGACCCAACGTTTATGAAAATTCCCATTTTATGAAAATACAGTAATTGATTGACCAAATTAGTCCTATTGATTGATCAAAATCAATTGATCGATCAAACATAACTTTTTAGTCGACCAAACTAATTGATCGGCCAAACTTAACTCATCATTCGATCAAAATAATTGATCGGCCAATTTTTCCCTTTGATCAACCAATCTAAGTCAAAATCATGAGATTAAAAATTCGTAGCAAACCCTAGCCGAGTCGAGGCAGGGCAAGGCGAGGCGAGCGCGCATGAGTGGGTGGTCTCGAGCCCCACCTCTTACTCTTTGTTACATAAGCCATGGGAGGCAAAAGCCCTTTAAACCCACCAAGAGGTTTGTCCACTTCGAGTATAAGACTAAAAACCTCTACCAAATCTCACTATTTCAACATGAATTTCCACGTCTCCATATATCAATTGCATCACAATTAATGCAATTGGGCTCCCAAAACCAACAATGAGCTCGCTACATGTATATTGGAAAATGACAATTCCACATGTGGTCACAAACTTTTGATCAGACTCAATGCAAGAAAAGAAGATAGATCTTTGGGAAAAATTCTGATCTTCTTTCTCATCCCAATAATTCAAAGAGATGTTGGAAATAATCTTATCTGGGAAGAAGAATGATGACAATCTAATGGGATTAGACCTCAGGATAATATTATTCTCTATGTGTAAAAGATTCACGAGTATTTGGAATACTTAAGGGGGCATGGTGCCAAAATTTCATGAATCCTAAAGCTTCATTATTGGAGTGATGAAAGCAATAGTAATTTTGATGGGGTCATACTTGAGGGTTTAATTGCACTTGATTTGGTGATTAATTGCACCCAATTTGATTAGATTGAAAATCCAAGTGTTTGATTACAATTAATTTAAACTTGAATAGTAGATCCAAACATCCCATAATTTGTTATGGGTTGATCGTGTAAAATTCAAGTAGGAGTTAATCCCTACCATTGGATGGAGATCCAATAGATCCCATTACATTAGGATTAGAATTTGAAATCCATATAAATATCTCCCAAATACATACCCTATTTCCATCATTTAAGTTTGAATAGTAGATCCAAGCCACTAAATTTCCACCACAAGAGCTGCAGTTGCCAGGAGCTAGAAGGAATCCTTCACAAGCCGAACATCCAACAACCTTCTTGAACGTCTAATGTCGTACAAACCAGACATCAAATTTTCAAATTGGATGTCCAACCAGAGAAAGTCCCCTCCTTTAAGATTCTAGCCTTCCATAACCGGTCTACCAACATCTCTATTTGGTCATCCAATCAGTACTAGGTCGTGCTTTCTTGGTCCTTTTCAAGGACTTTTTGTTGTGTGCTCGTGGTCCTGAGGCAAGGAGTCGCTTTGAATTCGTGAAAGATTCATGGATCACATTTGGGATTGGATCCCTATAATATGAAGGGTGTCATCCACCTATTGAGGAGAAGTTCAAGTTTTGCATGAACTTATTTAGAGAGGCACTGCACATGGGGTGTTGTACCAAGCCACCCATAAGGTATAATCCTATATCTCGTGAGATCCCAAAATGAGAGAAAAATAGTTTCTCCCATGTGATTCTAGCTTAGAGCTTTTTCATTTTTTATTTTTCTTTTTTTTTTCTTGATCAAGTTTTGATATTGATTCAATCTTGATTTTGAAAATTTCTAAGAATTTTGGCTTAGTACATGCCTGCACGGTTCATGGGTAGGAATATGAGAAATATGATTATGATTATTGGGATCTTTCACTCACTCCCCTCCATTTGAAATTTGCCTTTGCAGCAGTAATAATTGCATCATTACATGAAAAGAATCAAAATAAATGTACCCAGTTCTTCATGGAGTTGAAACATAGACTTCCCGATGGGCCTAAGCTTGTGCAAATTATCATAGGTTTGAAATCCTTCGTTGGCAGAAATCGAACTCCACTCATTCAGAAGATGGATAGGCGTAGCGTCGTGCGCCCTCGACAATGGGTCAAGAAGTCCGCGTAATTAAAAAACATAAGAAAACACACATCAAAGTGCATCCCAAGTAAATATAACGAAACACAAATCAAACATCCAAAAGATAGCATAAACAAGCATCTTATTTCAAATACAAATTTTACGTGATTTGCTTAAATTTTAAAGATGGGTGGAGGATTTCCATAACTTTGAACCTAATGCTCTCTCTTATTTCTTACAAGATACATTCTTGATAAATCACCCAATACCAAAATCTCTTTTCTGAATTTTTCTTTTCTTCGCTTGCTTTCTCAATTTTCTCTACTATCTCCTCCCTCCTCTCTCTCACAGCGCACAAAATGACCAAACACTCCCTTATTATTCTACTCATAATGCTAGCAATTAGATTATTATCCAATCCATATCCTTTATTTTTTTCAACACATAATCCAATGAGTTGATTTCTCAACTCAACTCCAGCACTGTTTAAAGTGATGTCATGGGTGACATCATCAATTATATTTTCTTCTGTATAGGGACTAAGATACAATATTCTAAATAAAGGGGTTGATATGTATGTTAGAAATCTTTTAGGATTGATTATTCAATCTTTTATATTCGTCACTACCAAGAACTTTGCAATACCCCATGTAAAACTCGATATCGTTCGTGATCAAGAAGAACTATTATGTGATTTTTTAAATCTCAATAGCTATATAAGATGAAATATCTATCATGCCAATCATCAAAGACTTTTCGATTCTCACAACGTCATGTAATATTAGGGTTTAGCATTTAATCTCTCTTCATAGCACTTGAAGAGGAATACCTTGAGAGATAAGGAAGCTGGAGTGGTGCAGCAAGTGCTTTCGAATAAGGCATTAAGATCTTCTTCACGAGTTCTCCTTCCCTTCTCCCCTTGACATGATGTGTTTCCTTGATGGCAAGGAGAGCCTCTCAATCTCTTTTAAGGTTTTCGCTT
The DNA here is from genome assembly GCA_037157565.1 of Thalassia testudinum. Taxonomy (NCBI): domain Eukaryota; kingdom Viridiplantae; phylum Streptophyta; class Magnoliopsida; order Alismatales; family Hydrocharitaceae; genus Thalassia; species Thalassia testudinum. Next base: position 7,771,703 of record JAZHRO010000080.1, read on the forward strand.
TAATGATAGATCAAGTTCAAGGGCTCTCTATCCTTTTATGGGGGCAGGGTCAAAGGAGTCGTGATCCCAATCGTAATTGATTTTATCTTGACCATTAACCATGAACATGGTCTATTTTATTTGGTTTAAGTAATCCATTAACAAATATTAGACACAATTAAATTATTTAGCCCAAGTTGTATGAATCACATTAAGGGCTAGTTCCATCATTCTCCCATGTAGTTCTTATGACGCTTAATAACTAAATAATAACTTTAAGTGCATCTTTTCATTAGTCCATTCTGATGCCAATGAATCATTTACTTTAATTGGATTGAGATTGGTACCAGGACAACCACACATCATGTAATTCCCTACAGAGGAGCGTGAGATCGAGCATGATAAATGAAAGTAATGTGGAAATAATATGACAATCACACAAAAGCCAATCTCACAAAGCATACAAGAATTTTTAGGTGGAAACCCAAACCTGGGTAAAAACCACCATCTAAGCTTCTCGGTTTAGGATTTTCCGATCGACCTAGTCGATTAAATCTACTATCCAAGTTACTTAAACGAGGGTGACTTAACCTCTTACAACCACGTTATTATGTACAAGGGTAACATACCTCAACCCATCCTCTTCACGAGGAGTATTTTGTCTCACGATGGAGACGGGAATTCGCAAATCAAATGCCCGAACAAAGACAATATACAAAGTATCCTATAGAGACACAAAGCAAATGTAAATCAAACTAGCTTCTATAGGCAAAAGGACTTCCCTTCGATGGAAGTGGTGCGACGTAAAGTTGGCAGCGTAACAGTGCTCTCGAATGGATGCTAAAGGGTTTGGAGAGTAACAGCACTTTCTTCTTTGATTCTAATCTCTTCTTGGATACAATATGAGTGGAAGTAGTATTCTTAAGGGGTATTTTGCTTAGGAAGGATGCTCATCTATTTATATAGGTCCTAAGAAGGCTTTAAAAGGCATTGGAAGCCTCTTATAGCCATTGGAAACAAGGCTTAAGAGTGTGGTCCAAAATCCCACCGAAATCAGGATCATTTATTATTCTGACAAGGTTATCAGACATCTAATTTTATGGTCAGATGTCTAGATCATCGTCTGATCTAAAGGGTGAAAGATCTAAACAGAGTTAGATCAAGACGGACGTCTAAAACTCTATTTTATGACATCCGGGATACTAATCTGACGTCTAATCCTAAGATGACTTTCTTCTTATTTTCACAAGATCGAAATAGGATTCTAGAGTCTTTTAGGTCAGACGACAGGTCGGTCGTCTGGCAATGTCTCAGGACATCTGAAAAGACAATCCTCTGTGGGAATGGATTTTCCAAGAAGCTTAACAGCTAAATCCTCTGACAAAAGTGATTTTAGTCAAATCTTAGCCTAACATCTATTTATCATATGGCTAGGATGATCTAAGACGTCTGAAAGTATTATAGAATTAATTATAAGGTAATCTCCGAGGATCATCTTCTGACAGTCCAACGATCCAATTATTAAACATCTATCATTGGCATTAAACATCTAAGACGTCTGGACTTTAGGTTGGTCGTCTAAAATCAGTGGACAAAAAGGATTAAGTCCAACCTAAGTGTTCGAACGTCTAGGCAAAGGGTCAGACGTCTTAAAGATCAAGATTAGAGTCTGAGGTCTAGATTGGACATCTAATTAGGTTGTCTGAAGCCTATTTTGATTTTGTGATCTATCTAAGTGTTTGTCTAAGTGTCCTAGTAAGGTGTAAGGTTTCCTAGGACTAAGGTAGGGTACTTTGGGCTCTTTACAAGAATCTAAAGAATAAAAAAGCAAAGCACAAGACAAATAAATACAAGAATACAAAATACAAGAAAAAATATTTCTATCATATTCTTCATCTTCTTCCTTTTTCAAGCTCTCGCTCCAAGGGAAGCTCTTTCTTCTCCATCAAGCTCCTCCAATCCACCATGGACGCTAGCTTGAACTTCTTCACACTTGTATCCATTTGCATTTATCCTGAAACTTATAAACTCAAATGCAAATGTTAAATCACAAGTGTTTTGTTATCATCAAAATCAACGATTGTGGTGCCCTTACACCAACACATCATACATCTTTATTAGAGTTGTATGCCCTTGGCAAGCCATTTAATTACGTAATTAGTACATGAACTAGCTATGCCCTCTCCATTCATTTGAATAGTTGAATTTTGAATACGAATATGTGTTATTGGTCTTGCTTGTGCATTTAAGGTTACACGTGCAAAGGTCTAATCAGATAGGTAATGTTAGTGAATCAACTATCCGGAGCGATTTTGGATAGGGGATATAAGATATAAATCTATATATGATTACAATCATAAACTCATTGTCTTGATCATAGTTTCCAATCTCAGAAGAAATGGCAATCTTCCTGCTATATTATGTGAGAATGACATTTGACTAAATATGATATATGGAGTTATATAAAGAATGGAGATTCTAGAATTAGCACTTGAGTATGATCAAGGAGTTGATCAACAAAAATGAGATTGCGGAAGTTCTCCTTTGATCACTATCGTTAGAGAAAGAGTCATGTACCCTTATACTTGAGACTCGATATTTAGGCTATGTAGATTTGGCAACCTAATGGCTAAGGTTTTGTAGTGTACGAGACTGATTTGTCAAAAATCTAATCTGCATAATCTAATACAAGACTAGATGTCTTCTCAAGATGGGATTGGCACAACTCCAATAATTGGAGTAGAGTTTGAGCTTCTATCATTATTGACTTTAGAGATCAAATTCCACCAGTGGCTGGTTTGATAGGTAGATTGAAACATTAATGAAAGAATTGGAGAAACTTGGAAAGACTATCCAATTTGTCTTCCATCAAAAGCATGATGGTAATCAATACAAACCAGTTCTAAAAGGACCAATATTGGTATAAGACCCTAAACCTTGAATTGCTCATATGTGTAGGACATATGAGATATACAATATATCTTAGGGGTCGGCTATCACCTTAAGAATCCAATAGTCGCTATGCTTCACTTGGGATGTGTGATCAATACCTTATGAATTTTGTTTAGATATGTGACTTATTGATAAATTATATATTACTTATAATTGAATAACTATGGAGTAGAGCTTAGATTAATTTATCAATGTAGATTTCTCAATTAAAGAATTGAGAAATGATTATTAGAATAAAATTAGATCAATATTTGAACTAAACCCTTGTTCAAGAGTGATCCTAATCATAGACAGACTTCGAATTGCCTACAAGATCTTCCTACAACATGACATGTAACTAGCAACATAGAATAAGGAGGAAATTAATTATATGTTTCAAATAATTGAAATATATAATTAATATATGCTAAGAGAAGTAGCGAGGGTATTTTGGTAATTATCAAAGTACTAGAATTCAATTTAATTAAAAAGAGGGGTAGATAGGGGCATTGTTGGAATTTTAGAAAAACACAAATTCTCCCAAACCTAGGATTTTTGCGTCTATAAAAAAAAAAAAGAAAGAGTTTCACCAATTAAAGACTAATTGAAGTAAAATCAAAGAGCCTCTCTCCCCCATGATGGTCGTCCCCCCTAGAGAGAGACGAAAAGGGATGCTGCCTGCTCTCTTCCTTCCTCTCCATTGTGTGAAGTGTCAGATACGTTAATTTTAAACTTTGCTAATAATGAATAGTAATAATAATAATATATAGTAACGGTTTTTTAGTTGACCATTATTACATAGGTATTGTGCTACTGATCAAGGATGCTATTGAATGGTAGAGTCATTGCATGCAACTAAAAGAAAAAGACAAAAGGAGAGTGATTAATGCTAAGAGAATCATGTGCGTGACACAAAAATGGAAGAGGATTGAGGGAATCATGTGAGTTGACACAAGAATGGTATTATTACTAAATACCAATATGAAGATAGATTTCATACGTTTCTTTTAGCAAAAATAAAAAGCAAAGGAAATCATTGGAGGTCATCCTTGACTTCCAATTAAATCAACTAGAGGAGGCACTATTGGGTACGGTCACCTTTGAAGTATATGAATAAATTAGTTTATGATTTCATTATATGTTGGGAATATTTTCTAAAGAATTAGGTAAGGGAAAGAATAGTGTGTATTCTTAGGATGATAAGTATCAATGAAAGTTTTGAAAAAAATTTCTTACAACTTCAAAATAACAATTTTTTTTGCATTCATTTGAATATATGGTTCTTCCATCGATTCTTTTCTTATCATCTATATTCCTATGACCATATAATTTCAAAACCTTCATCCGATAATTTAAATTTGAAATTATTATGCTCGAATAAGATTTGCTCATATTAATTTTCTCTCTCAATAATGCACTCTCATGTACCAATCTTTCCTTTCTCACAAAGTTCCCATCTCGCAATGTAAATCCATTGCATGTTTTCCATCAATGACTTTCATGTCTCCATATTTACGCTTATGATTAATCAGGAATTTTTAAATCTTAGAAAGAAATAAATTAAAACCATGCCGCCCATTAAAGTTAGTAGCATCTGTACCGAAGAGATTATGAATATTATGAAAATATTCTAATTGATTTTACTTATAAATTTTATTGAGCAAGAATTTCAATGTTTCTTGTAAAAATAAAAAAAAGATATTTTGAGTTAGTTGTAAAATTTTATGTTTCCTTAGGAGTATCAATTATAGATTCTGTATTTTGAAACTCATAGATAATATTTGCACTTAGGCATTTGTTAATATCTTTAATAATTTTTAAGTAAGAGGTACCTTTTTGGTCTTAATGTGTCAATTAAGCCATTGCCGTAAGCACCAATGAATTGAAAAACGTTAGGTTTTGTTGGAAAAGAAAAATTGACTTGATTAGCAACACATGAACATAAAATCAAACGTGGGTGCTGGGTAGAACCTAAAGGGCCAATTTTGTTTTTCGAACATAGTTTACCACATGAAAATTAGGATAACACCACCAATTGGTATTCTTTGTGCTGCACGCTTGGAATTGCTGCACGTTGTAAACAAGGTGTGGAGCATTAATTTAGAATTTTATTTCATTAGTGATGACTTGAGAATGCTAATAAATGTAAATTCTATGTTTTGTTGCATGACTTGTGATACTTAAAATCCCTTTCCAAATTAGCAATACAAAGTATATCATGATATATATATATATAGGGCAATGATATTATGAGAAGGATTTTTTTGATGAAAATATGAGAAAACTTAATGGTGACCATTAGATAGCGAATGGTTGAGATTAAAATACTTTCTCTCCACTATCCAATGGTCAATATTAAGTTTTCTCATGTTCTCACCAAAAGATACTTCTCATATATATATATATATATATTATTGAATTGTTGACACATGTATATCCACATGCTTGCTTGTGCCATAGATTGTGAAAGACTCAAGATTCTAACTAGATGATAAAAATAACATACTTCCTTAAGGATACAAGATTATGTGATAATGGTTATCCACTTATAGAAATCAATAAACAAAGCATGAAAAGATTAGTGAGATGAATACTTTTTTCCAATTTTGAATTATGATAATGAAGATAAATCCTCTACTTGCCATTTGTTAAGTGTAAAGTGATAATTTAGGATCAAGGGTTATTATTTAATTTAAGAAGCAAGATTTAATAAAAATGTCGACTATAAGTGATAACATAAATCGGCACCGTATAAGAATCGGTGATAGAGTGACACTGACTCATGATAAATGAATGATGATTTGGTCCAAGTGGTGACCTATCTTGTTTAATTTCGCCAATGATCTCGTTGCATACGGTTAAATCTGCACTACTCCAAAAGTCATTGATTATCAATGAGTTTGACACAAATCTAAATCCTAAATAATCAAGAAGGCAACGATAGGAAGCCTCACGTAACAAATAATAATTGAGGAAGTGAGGTGGGACCTATCCGAGTCTATACGAGACTACCTGGTGTCGGTAGTAGGTAATGAAAGGAAATGAAATATATATGTATATATATAGGGGAGCACTATGCTCAAAATGTCCCATTTAAGTACTAAGTTATGACTGTCGGATGAGAAGTAAGATTGATGAGACCACTCGCATACTTTGTTAGTGGTTTTTGCATAACAAACGAAACTACGTTTTCAAATATGAAAATTATTTATTTACCTTTAATATAATATATAAGGATATTAGAGATATGGTAGGATATCGGAACAATATCACTAGAGTTTCGGTCACAGTTATTTCAAAGATTATCATTCACAACTTACAGTTCCATTCCTTGATAGATGCACGAGTTTCAGTTTTGAAGATAGCCATCCTCACATCAACATTCTAAACACTACATGTAATCCATTGTATATATTAAGGTAAGCTTTCTAATATATGTAAGCATCGAATGAAGTGTTGCAAAATTTCAAGAATGGAACATTTTGTAATACAAATATACTTACCATGCAGCAAACATGTTTATTGCAACTGTTGTAATTTATACTTTAAAAAAAAAAAGGGGCAATTTTATTCATCCCCCGCTCCCAGGAGGCTAGAAAAAGGGGGGCAGGGGGATTAGACCAAAACCTGCCCTTTACATAGAAAAGAGGACCATGACTCATGGCCTAGTACAATAAGCAAAAGAAAGCAGAGAGGTTACAAGGGGACAATATAAGGCATTTGAATGCGATCCAACTTGATAATGCCCACAATATTGAGAGGGAGTTGATCTAAGCAGTAGAAACATCGCTAGTTGACATCTCCAAGGTCCGTGTTTACAGAAGGCGAGATCGATTTTATAAAAGATAAAGGATGTTGCGTCGTAGTATAGGTGAAATCGTGTTGTAAATGAATAAGAATTTTAATTACTCAAATTGTTAAATCCGAGGTCGAATACATGGAGCAAATAGAATTTATTCACTAATCTCAATAGATGTAATTTGAACACTTAAATCTACTCAAAATCTAATTCAGAGTATAATGTAGGAGTTTATGAATTAAAATGTAGCAAAATAGAAGAGAAATTGAGAGGAATAAAATAAAAAGGTTGATTCTTCTCTTGGCTCTCTCTTCAGCTTCCTCTTTCTTTTCTTCTTTGGCTCTTCTTTCCTTCTTCTCCTTCTTGGCTTTTCTTCTTTTTCTTTCTTTCTTTGACTTTCTCTTCTTCTTTAGCTTCCTTTCTTCTGCGTGCTTGCCTCAGCTTCTCTTTCTTTTCCTCTCCGATTTTGGCTCTTGGCTTCTTCTTCCTTGCTGCCTTCTCCTTCCTTCTTCTTTTCTTCTTTATTCTTCTTTCTTTCTTCTTTACTTTCCTTCAGCTTTGCCTTGCCCTTTTCTTCAGCCGCACCTCCTCTGCTACAATGCTTCACCTTCCTTCTTCTTCGGCCTCTGCCTTCAAGTCCTCCATAACTCCTCTGTAGCTTCCTTTGCTTTCCCTTCTTTCTCTTTTGCCTTAGCTTCCTTGGCTTCTACCTTCAACCTTGTGCTTTCCTTCTTCTTTCTTGCCTTGACTTCCTCAGCTCCTTCCTTAGCTCCTCTGTGGCTACAGCTTCCTCTTCTTCCTTTCCCTGCACACACGAGTGCAAAACCTACCCTTACCCTCCCTGCGTACACTCTCTATTTCTCTCTTCTATTCACTCTCCCAGAGCCAGCCAATCGGGTATTCGGGTCAGGTTACGCGCACTCGGGTCTAGGCGCACTGGCGTGGGTGGTGCACGAGGAGTGCAGGGTAAATGGGTCGAGCAGCCAGATTCGCGAAGCGTGGGTTGCGGACGAGGCGGGTGAGTCGGGCGAGGGGACCTCACCCCATGAACTGAGGCGATAAGGTGATAACACAAAAACAACTTTAATGACTTACCTGCGCTGAAATCTTCCGAGGTGGGACTAAAGTCCCACCCACCTCTTCGCGTGCACACAAGAGGAATGCCCGTCCAATTAATGCAGCTGCAGTCGATGAAGCCCTTGATTGCTAGGTGCGAAAGGGTCGTGGAAGGATTCCGCGCACCTGGGATGCCTCTGCCTGGAGCGACATGACCTAGAGAGAGCAAGTTTGCTCCTTCACGCTTGCTCCAATGGCGGAAGCGGGTCGGACCTGAAACTCAGCAATACGACCTCGCGGCCCTGTCAAACCATTTGGGGAGCTTCGCCGTGTCACGGCGAAGGTGATGGGGTGGGTGGCGTGGCGCAGAACGGCCTAGGCGTGTGTGCCTAGGTCGGACTATGACTGTGGAAGTACATGTGTTCAGTGGGCACTTGGGGAGGTGTTGGCGGTTAGTGAAGGGGTGGAAGATGCTTAGTGGATGATGGTGGAGGTTCAGAGATAGGTGGCGAGGCATGTGGGAGCGTGGAGCGATGGAGGCACCTTCGCCGGTGGTCTGCCGGAGGTGGAAACGATGGTGGTAGTCTGCGGCGTCGAGGGGATAAAAATAAAAATAAAGGTGGGGAAAATAAAGAGAAGACGGAAAGGGAGAGTTCTAACCTAAGTAGACGAAAGGGGACAGGAGTGTTGGTGCTAGAGTACCACGATCATTTGTTTTGATGATAACAAAACACGTGTTATTTAACATTTGCACTTAGAGTCTTAGATTTCAGGTCAATTGCAAATGTAGACGTGATTAGACGAAATTTGAGCTCGCATCCAAGACGGATTGGAGGAGCTTGATGGAGAACAGAGGAGATTCGCGAGGAGCGATAGATTGAAAACGGAAGGACAAGAAGAATAGGATAGAATTCTATTTATTCCTTTCATGTACTTTTGTTTTTATTTTCTTGCTCTTTATTTCCTTAGAACATTATGTTAAAGAGCCTCAAAGTACCCTAACAGTAGTCCTAGGAACACCGGCACAACCCTAGGATATTTAGGTTTTCTGTAGAGAACTTAGAAAAATAATATAGGGTTCAAACAGCATTTCCAGACGGCTAATTCCCAAATCAGACGTCTGATAATGTGTTTTAAGACGTCTGACTATTGATTCAGACGTCTGATAACATTTAGGCTGGACATAGTTAGTTCTGTCTGATGAAATCAAACGTCCAGACCTTAGACCAGATGTCTTAGGAGACGTCTGATGACTTTGCCAGACGTCCAATTAGTGGATCATTGGCTCTCCTAGCATACACTCAAGGATATGACCATTAGAGCCTTATCAGACGTCCTTAAGCCCTTCCAGACATCTGATAATTGACCGTTTTGCCTCGACTGACCCGAAAATCTCTTCTCAAAGATTTTCTAGCCGTTGCAAATCCATTCCCACGAAAAAGTAGGTTTCCAGACGTCCAGACATAGTGCCAAACGTCCTGTATGTCATCTGATGGACTTGCGCTAAAACCCTGTTTAGATCTGATTCAAGTCAAGAAGAGACCCGCCCAAAATCAGACGTCTGACCTTATTTTCAGACGTCTTAAAGTGATCTTCCAAACGTCTGATGCCAGAATTAGACGTCTGATTACCCTGTCAGTGCAATGATTGTTCCTGATTTCGGGCTTATTCACTTAGGCTTTGCATCCAACGGCTATGGAAGCTTTTCCAAGCCTTCCAAAGACTTCGTAAAGCCTCTATAAATAGAGGGGAGCCTTTACACACCTAGATACACAAAACACACACTTTGTAATATACTTTCAAACCATTTTGTGTCTCTTGATCTTAAGAAGAAAAGCTCTTGCTCTCCAAGCTCTAGTTCTACATCTTGAGAGCATCAAGCATTTGCGCACCCACTCTCCCGCCGTAGTTCATGAAGAGCGACGTTGCGCCGTCGCATGGCTCACGCACCCGCGTCATCGATCCGACGCACTCCTTGCAAAGGGGAGTTTCCTAATTCCTATATAAGCTAGGTTTAAATTACTTTGTTAGCTCTATAGGATTGTTGTTTCTTTATCTTTGTTATTTGGTTGGGTATTTGCTTTGCGAATTCTCGTCTCCTTCGTGAGACAAAATCCTTCTCGTGAAGAGAAGGAGTTTGAGGTACGCTACCCTCGTATAAAGTAGCGTGGTTGTAATTGAGGTTGAATTACCCTCGTTTAAGTGATTCGGTTAGTAGATTTGATCAACTTGGTTGATCGGAAAATCCTAACTTGAGAGGGTTAGGTGGTGGTTTTCACCCGATTTAGGTTTCTACCTAAAAATTATTGTGTACTCATGTGATTCAATTTTTTGTGAGATTGTTTATTATCTTTTCCACAATTTATTACGTCACGCTGATCTCACCTCCTCCGAGTCGGGAAATCACAAGGAGGGTGGCTGGCCGTACCTACCGCCACCAGAGAAGATGATTCCAGTGGAGGGAGAACGGCGATGACGAAGGGGCCAGAGGCGCGCATGCAGGTATGGTGTGACACGGAGGAAGGAGGTGAAGACGGGTCTGCCACTGGTATTGTGGCAGAGCGACGAGGAGGAATTGCCGAAGCCTGCTGAACACTTGGCTGGAGAAGGGAAGAAATTGGAGGTGGTTCTCCGGCCAAGCCAAGCTGATTCTGTGCGGCCGGAGATAGGGGTCCCTTTATAGGTACTGGCAAAGGCTCTTGTGCTTGGAAGGCAAGCTTCCAAGAGCAAGAATCCTCACCAGAGTAGGATTCAGTGAGAGACCCAAATCTCTCTAGCGTTTGTTACGACTCGATTCCTGAATCCCTACAAGACACGAGAATCGAACCGACTCGACTGATCCCAAGACCCAGTCGTCCAACGAAAAAGTAACCAAAAGAGCAGTAAAATAAACCACATTCACCATGTATATAACTAGCAATAACAAAATACAGCAGTAAAGAAAAGAACACTACAGTATACACCACCATAACAGTAAAGAAATAAACAGGTACATAAACATGATGCTTACAATAAAAGAGTACAGTGGTAACAGAAACTACTCACTACAACAGAAGGAAAGGTACAGTGGGTACTACACAAGTAAAAACTACTGGGCTCTACTAGGCCCAGCACCCTCTGCAGCCGCCAGCTCAGGCTGCTCAACACCTGGTCCTGAAAAGGTGACAAAGGTGACACGTCAGCGAAACGCTGAGTAGAGTGGCAACCAAAAGCTAAGAAAACAGTAAGGTGAACAGTAGCTGTTATATTTTTAATCTCTTTCTTTATTTTCTATTTCCTCGTTATTGAGCTATTCCTCAGATCTTTCTCTTGATCTCGAATGTTCCTCGTGGGAACGATCTTGATTGCAGTCTTTTCCAAAAACTAGAAGTAACACGTGGTGCTCTCCTAGTCGGGAGAGTTCCCCGTGGTGGTCCTACTCTCAATTAACCACCCCAAGGTCACTGACAGACGTAACGGTGACTACGGCACGCGCGATAAACGCATGGGTAGCTACCCCGCACTGGCACGCGGTCAGTCATTTCTGTTAACGGGTGCGCCCCAAAGCATAGCACAGAACCAGTATAGGGCAAAGCCCTCTCAGTAACATGGGTCGAGCCCCTCCACAGTAACCAAATAGGGGTCTTACCCCTCCACAGTCCGCACACCCTGGCCTGACTACCCTGGTTTGCCCAATGGGCCTAACAAGTCTGTGTAGGAGGGCTAGCAGAACCCCGGGGCCCGTGGGGTGGCTAGTGCTCTCCCTACACTAGTAGCCCTCCTTGGTACTGTGTACACGAGGATCAAAAGTCAGTACAAAGTGGCCAGACCTAACCCTGGGTCCCTAGGGTGACTAGCTCCGCTCTGCACTAAATCGGGGGGACAGTCGCTCTCCTTGGTATTCCGTACTCAAGGGCCAGCTAACTTCCCCAATTCTATTCCATTCACTTCTCAGGAGCTCTACTCCTAATTCCCCGTAGGGTTCATGCTCATTTTTCTTTAACTCAGCCAATTTAGGTTTCATCATTTCAGCTTAAATTTTCATATAGCCCATGTTCTCAACAGTAATTATCTATTCATAAACAGGCAACTGTTAAACAATTACAGGCAGTTATCGTTTTCCTTCCTACTTTTCCAAGACTGCAATATATATATTCAATCTAGTTTTCCAGTCCTAGGATTCATGCCATATCCTAAGATCTCTCATTCAATCTAGTTTTTCAGTCCTACGATTCATGCAATACCCTAGGATCTATCATTCAATCTAGTTTTTCAGTCCTAGGATTCATGCAATACCCTAGATTCTATTAATTATTTCACAAGTACATAATTTTTTATAAATAATTAAAGGGGCCACTCTACCTGCAAAATCGGGAGTACTGGGGGTGTGATCGGCAAGCCCGCGCACCTCCGCAACCCCCAGAGCCGCAACGGAACAGGGTCCTAACACAATGATCAATTACAAGGAGCTATTCAGAACAGGATACAAATACTGTAAACAGGTAGAGGAACTAAATCTGAGGAGAACGAAACTTGAAACGTGGAAAACGGACTTCGAACGGACCCTAAACGGGTCAAAAACGACAAGTCTACCCAAAATCAGACATCTGGAACATCTTCCAGACGTCTTAAACGATGGCTCAGGTCATACCTTGATCCTGCACGGTCCTTCAAACGTCCAGAATCCCGCTGAACCGTCTGGACTTAGTTTCTAGACGTCCGACTGTCACTCCGAACGTCTGGAGACCCTCTCTATCATCTGGTGCTGTGCCCAGACGTCCGAATCTGTGTGGGAGGGCGTGCCCTTGTGCCTTCCCGAACGAGACCTGCACACACGCGATCGTCCTCAACACGAAATGAGGCAGAACTCCTTAGCGGGACGACTGCATGGCCGTACACGTGAAAATAGAAAGGATGGAAAAATATGGTACCTTTCAGACGTCTGGACCTTCCTCCAGACATCTCCAGCATCGTATGGACGTATGTCCAGATGTCTGATTCTGAAAATTTTTCCCAGAATCAGGACCTCCTCACCCTCCACCTGTAGCACCACGCTCGCCTGCTGCCTGAGCTGCAATAGCTCCTTCCCAACACCATGCTTCCGCTGCGCACCGGCCGGCCCTGGCTGCTCCGGCGAGCTCGCACCCTCGCGATCTAGCTCTCTCTCCCTCTCGCAGCAGACCCTCCTCCCCACGCACTCACAGTGGCAGCTGCTGCTGCCCTCGCCCGCTCACTCTCTCGCTGATAGGAAGAAGAAGGCGGTGGAGTGAGGGTGAGGGAGAGGGGAGGGGGGCATTTGAAGGCTGCCGTGGGAAGAGAGAGAAAAAGGTGGCTGCGCCTGCAGGGAGGAAGGAAAGAGAAGAAGGAGGGCGGCGGTTCAGTCTGCGCGCGCATGCGGGCAGACGCGAACCCGTACGCCGAAAAAATTAAATTCCAGACGTCTGGGAAGGCTTCCAGACGTCTGACCAGACGTCTGGACCAATTCCCAGATGTCTTAAACGATGTTTGATGCCAGGGTTATAATAGCGTTCGTACGAGAGATTGGGTGTGAATCACGGCATTTGATTGCGTTCAGATGAAAGGGAATTCCACAGAGAATCTCCCTTTCAAATCTGAGAGGAGATCTCTGAGGAATCAGGGAGCAATCCTCCTTAACTTCTCGCCGGAGTAGGATTCCTCCACTGTAATGGCAGAGGGACCTAATTACAAAGGGTGGCGAGGAAGATAGGGGGTCTGCGCAATAGTTTTCAAAAGGTAAGGGTCAAAATGTAATTGGGTGGACTATTTTGCAAAGTAGGTCAAGGTGACCTCCCCTTAGGTCCAAATTTTGGTACAAACCTAATTTGAACCTAAGAAATCCAATGGTGAAGTTGGATTTTTGGTTTGACCATGTTTGACTGGATATTTTACATAAAAACCCAATTTAGGTCAAATATCTAGCTAGGACCCCTACTTAGGTCAAAATAGGTTCCAAAGGCTAGTTTGAAGGTTCTAAACCCTAGATGATATTTTTCCATAAATTTTAAAGGGTTTAGTTGATTTTTATCTTGACCAAAATCTTGTTGAATTAAGTGTGTCTGTTTTAGGGTTGTGAGATGTCATTTAATTCTTAGATTACACATGAACCCATTTCTGATTAAGCCAACTCACTTTTTATCTTCTTCAAACCATTTGACGCATGTTTAGCCCCTAAGAAATCCCATTGATGTACTGCAATGGTAAAATTACAGTTTTACCCTTTGTTTCATGTTTTCTTCTCAAAACAGTTATTCTTTGAATTAAGCCCTTCTCTAGGCTATGTAAGAGCTTTTATTCTCTCTCTTAGGTCAAAATAAGCCAGTTAGGGCTCATGATGATGTTCTCATCAGTCCGCAATCTTGGAAGTAGCCTCATTGACAAGCGGATGGATGAAGGAGTGGATCCTAGAGGAGTGCTCATGCAGAGAAGCGAAGAACTTTTTAATCTACCACGCAACCTGAAGCTCACTAGACCACCAGTAGTAAAGCAAAATCAAATCCATTTCCACCTGAAAAGAATCATCAGAAAAGCAGGAGATAGAATGGATGATGGCTCTAATGATAGCAACCTCAAAGGAGACACCAGCAAGACTAGCAACCGCAACCATAATGAAATTCCCCAAAGAGTTCCTAACAATCCAGCCATAAACGCAACGATCCCCCACCATAGAAGCAGCAGCAATGATTTTAAGGCCCTAAGAAGGGCGAACCCGGCTAAGGGAGAGGCAAGAGGGGTGAGAGGACATAAGCAATTCGCCATCTGAAGGTTCCTCTAATGTTTATCAAGTAAAAGGTGAAGCTTGGCAGGATTGAAACCATCATGTTTTGTAGTGTTGTGGATCCACCAAATATTATACCAGATGAAGCAAATCAAACCCTGAACAGACTTGAGACAGTGAGAATGGGAAGGGTTCGAGATGATGTCGAGAAAGAGGGAAGGGTCTTTGAAACCGAGGTAATTCTGGTTAAAGATCTAGGTGGAGATATTACGAACCAGGTGACTATCCGAGAAAAGGTGAGGGTGAGTTTCAAGCACAGGATTAGTAGGGCAACAAAGACATTTGGAAGCAATAGGAATCCCTAATTTCATGACATCATCATCGGTGAGGAGACTACCCTTAAGAAGCTTCAAACAAAAAGAGAAATTCTAAGAAGCAGCTTAAGATTCCAAAGGGGCATAATAGAAGGGTCCTTGGGAAAGGAGCAGAACATCAGGTGATAAGCCGAAGAGACAGAGAAGATTCCAGAAGAGGCCGAAGTCCAGATCGGCAAGTCCTTAAGAGAGTCTAATTGGAGGTTAGAAATCTCGACAATCAGAATAGGAGGGATGGTAGAGCAAAAAGGAGTGCTAGAGAGCAAAGGGAGCGCTCTACGAATGGAGATCCGGGAGGGAGTAGAGCCTTCAGGAAAGAGAGTAGAGAGGTGAGTCACCAATCCACAAATCAAACCAGAAGTCAATGGAGCCTTCATGGACCTCCCAGCGAATGAAAGGATTCAACACCTTATGAGCTTGGAGAAGCAGACAAGACCGAAGGGGGAGGGAGGACTCTGAGATGGAATTGCCAAGTAAAAGATCCCTCATAAAAGAGTGGTGGGGAGAATCTCCAAAAAAGATATTCCAGGCAGGCTCTTTTCAATCTCAAAGCCTTAATGAAAAGGTTTAAGTCAAGGATGCCAAGGCCACCAAAATCTAAGGGATGAGCAATAGAGCTCCAAGAAATCCAGTACTGGTGAGAGCTATGATCAAAGAACCCCAGAAAAAGTCAGCAAAAGGAGCATGGAGTTTTCGAATAACAAACTTAGGAACCTCAATGGCAGAAAGCGTATGAATAGTAGTAGAGGTCAAGACATGCTTGATAAAGAGAAGTCTAACAGTAGAGGAAAGGAGGTGGGCCTTCCGACTAGCAAGTTTGCATCTGACCTTGTCCACAATGGGATCGAAATAAGAAATCTTGGCTTTACCAGAAAAAATAGGACAACCGAGATAGGTAAAAGGGAAGGAGCCCAATTTAAAGCCCAAAATAGAGAGAATGCGGTCTCTACGGGAAGGAGGAAAATGCCGACCCATAAAGCAGAAGCTTTTAGGGAGACTGACATATTGTCCCATAGAAGATTCAAAATCTCTAATGAACGAAGCCAGATTGCGGATGGAAGAAAGATTACCATTTATAAAGATAATGACATCATCCGCATAAAGAAGGGCAAGGGCAAAGGTGACGCCTTTTTTAACCGAGTAGGGATGAATTTTGCCAAAGAAGGCAAGCTCCTTGATATCTCAAATAAATAGTTCCATGAAAATATCAAAGAGGAAAGGAGAGATAGGATCTCCTTGTCTCAAGCTGCGAGAAATAGGGAAAAAATTCAAAGAGTTCCCATCCACCAAAACAGAGGAGCCATCATGCTGCACAAAGGCTTTGATAAGAGAAATATTGTCAAAAGAGAAACCAAAGCAATGGAGAACCTTGAAAAGAATGCTCCATTCAACGTGGTCAAAAGCTTTTTCCAGATCAAGCTGGACAATAGCATTGGAGCCAAAAGATTTACGATCAATACGTTGAGAAAGCTCAAAAGTAGAAGCAATGTGATCGTAGATAGGTCTACCTTTGATGAAACCAATCTGCTCAGAAGAGATGATTTTGGGGAGGAGGTAGAAGCGATTGGCTAAAATCCCATAAGCAATTTTGTAGAGAACATTGTACAGACTTATAAGGTGATAGTGGAAGAGGTCCGAGGCCAACGGAGTTTTGGGAACTAAGGAGATGAAAGTGTTGTTGAAAGCTCTAGGGGCAAATCTAAAGGTAAAAAAGAAAGTAATAGCCTCAACAACATCTGGTTTGACCAGGTCCCAGAAGTGAGAAAAATTCAACATTGAAACCATCAGGACCCAGAGTTTTGTTTAGGAGCATGCTAGAAAGGGAGTCAAAAATTTTCGACTCCGAAGGAATACGGCTTAAGTCAGTGCAATCGTCAAAGGAGAGAGGTGGGGGAATGGTGTCAAGAAAGGAGTTAACATTGATATCTCCATGGGAAGAACGCATATTTTTTAAATAATCAAAGGAAAGAGAGGCAGCTTTATCCCAAGAACCATCCCCAATAGAAGAGGTAAGGGAAGTTCCAGCACATTTAGCAAAGCGTCTTTTGATTGAAGTAAAAAAGAACTTGTTGCAACCTTCACCTTAATTTAGCCAATCTATTTTAAATTTCTGAAGATAAAAACCACTGAGCTTTACTAGGGCATTGTCGAGGAGAAGAGAAGTATCATTGAGCTCGACAATGATAGAAGGATCCCAGTGAAGGGAGAGCCTGGAGTCTAACTCTTCATAGAGAGATTCAAGATCATCAACCATCTTGTGAATATTACCAAAAGTTGATCTATTCCAGTTTTTAAGACTCCTCTTTAAAATATGAAGCTTAGAATATAGTTTGGAAATAGGATCAAAACAAGAGAAATTAGAGGAATGCCAAATGGTTTCAACCAGGACCCTAAGACGCCCATCCCTCAACCACATGTTCTCAAACTTGAAAGGCCTAGGATGGACCATCAAGGCAGAGGCAATAGAAAGAAGCATGGGGGCATGGTCAGAGTTGCGGTGAGAGAGATAACGACCAGTAGGGAAAAGAGCCATCGCAAAATGATTGAGAAGGATACGGTCTAACTTCTGATAGATCCTAGAGTGGCCCTACCTACCATTACACCAAGACATTTGATTACCTCCCAAAGGTAAATCAATGCGAGAACCATTGTCGATGAAGCGCTGAAAAGGAAGGGTTTGGGAGTAGGAGAAAGGACGACCACCTCTCTTCTCAGAAGCAGAGAGAACGAAATTAAAGTCCCCTCCAACAATCCAAGGAGAAGAGGGGAACATGGACTTAATCATAGAAAGATGATTCCAAAGGTTGAGCCTAGTGTCAGGGTCATAAGAGGCATAAATAGCAGAGATAGTGTAGACATGACCTAAGTACCTGCACTCAACCGTTAAGGCTTGGGAGTAGGAGAATAAGGAGGAAATGGAGATCGGGTCTTTCCAACGGCACCAAATATTAGGACACTCAGGGAGAGATAAAGCATGATCAAAATGAATAGCCTATAGAGTGCGATCAATGTCCGAGAAGGTAGAAAAAGGCTCCAACAAAAAGATGAGTTGAAGGCGGCAAGAGGAAATCATAGACTTTAAGCGATTTAAAGTGGGGGTATTGATAATACCCCTACAATTCCAGAGAAGACAATTCATTGGGAAATGGAACGGGATTGGGATTTCGAACGACCCCTAGAAATCCTAGTTGAACCCATCGAGGAATGACCCCCACAGACTTCTCTAAGCCTAGACGGAGAGTGTGCCACATGTGCCAAATCAAGGTGGGTAATCAATGTAGAAACAAGAGGGTTGGAAGAATCAAGAGATCTCGCTTTAGAAGTAGAAAATCCATTGTAGCCATCATAGCTCACTTCCTCGGTCCCACTCTCCTGAGAAAATTTCCGAGATAAGGGGAGGATCAAAGTCAGGGGGAGGAGTGGGCCGAGGAAGATAAATGCCCCAGGAAAGCTCGCCATTAAGGTTATTCCCAATCAGAAGATTGCCATCAAACTTAGAAAGATTCACTTTAACCAAAAAAGCACCCTGAGAATAATTATCGTTCCCATCAAAATAATCAACTAAATAAGGATTTTTAAAAAACTTGAAGACACTGAGAAAGAAAGGAGAACAATCGCACGTACGGCAAGCAACATCAAAAAAAATCACATCCTTCCTTACCCAAATCTGATGAGAGGAATTCACCGAAGCAATAGGAAAACCAACTGAGGTGCAAACGTTCCCAACAGAAGGTAAATCAAAAGCAACAAGAGATTTATCACAAGCATCATCAGCATGCTTACTATCATTAGCCATAGGGGTAGAGTTCACTTGAGAGGGGAACGATGAGACCTGGGGATGATCCTCCAGGACTCGGTTCCCCAGGCTGGGAAGGCGCTTGATGGAGTGACGGTGGCGACGCCGACGAAGCTTTAAAGTCTTTAGGGCCTTATCCAGCGGAGGAGAAGAATGGGGATGAGGAGGATGAAAGCCCCTAAGAGAAGGAGAGGAGTTAATATAGATCGAGGAACTAAAACCCTTGCCCAGTTTCTCCGTTGGAGGTCAAGCCAGAATAGTGGGAGGCTGAGGGGGGATCAACACCACTGAGGGAAGCGGAGGCACCACCTCCTCATCAGGTAGACAAGCCACCACACCAGCGTCGGAGAAGCCATCGCCAGAAGCTTGCAACCTAGCATCGTAAAAAGGAGCATTAGAGCATTAGCTTCCAAACCCCCTTCAACAGGGGGATTTTCAAATGAGTTACGAGCAAAGCAACACAGCATAGTATGACCAAACAAGGAACATCGGGAGCAGAAGAGAGGAAGTCTCTCATAAACTACCCGTTGCTTAATCTTGATAGAACCATTCATGATGAAAACAAAATCCGATTTAGATGAAAGCATATTGAGCTCAACGCACACACGTGGGTAACCCGAACGGAAACCACAAAGAGTGCGTGGATCAACAAAAATAGGATGACCAACCTGATACGTAAGAGAGAGCAGAGCATTCAAATGGAGAAGGTGAAGGTTCAATCCAAGGAAGCCAACCCACACCACGGCAGAGGACATCGGGGAGTCAGTGCGAAAGGTAGGAGTCTATTTGATGAACTAAACCCGAACACGCTCCAAAACCATCGAATCTATCGAAAAAA
Source organism: Thalassia testudinum (assembly GCA_037157565.1). NCBI lineage: Eukaryota > Viridiplantae > Streptophyta > Magnoliopsida > Alismatales > Hydrocharitaceae > Thalassia > Thalassia testudinum. The sequence goes on from JAZHRO010000080.1 coordinate 7,791,191, forward strand.
CCTTACAAAAATCAAGATACGAGGGACAACGAATCAGCCAACGGCAAAGATCGAGAGAAATAATCGACAAGGGGGAAGACACATGAAGCCGATCAAAGAGAAAGCGACGCATGGCCTAAAAGGAAGGCTTAGGGCCCCAAGCGCGAGCAACCACGGTAGAAGAAAAGCTCGAACTCATATCAGCGACCTCCTCCACAGAGAAAGAGGTGCAGGAAATACCCTCAAGAAGGATCGGCTTGCGCGCTAAAAGAGAGAGATCCTCGAAGCGCTTCTCCAAAGGAAGGGCCTAACCAAAGACGACCGAAGCGAAGGAAGGCTTCAAAGGGGGGTCTGGATCGAAGCCCAAAGGAGAAGGGGAGGAAAGCACCTCAACTGCCATCGTAGGCAAGCGAACCCACAAAGCCTAAGGGGACGAGAACCACGAACAAGCACCAAAAGCACAAAACCAAAAACGGTGTAGCATCGAAGCAAACCACAAGATAAGCAAAGGCAAAACCAACAAAAAACGCAAATAACATCAACCAAAAGCAAGGAAAAACAAGCAAAGAGAAAAAGAAACAAAAAACCCCACCATGAGACCCAAGAGGGTCCGCAAGGTGAAGGCCAACCGGCCTCCCCCCAGAGGGGAGGAGGAAGGAGATCACCAGAGCAAGGAGGACCAGAGCGCACAGGGAGTAGAAAGAGGGGGGGAGGAGGGGGGAGAGGCACGCCAAAGCAAGAGAGAAGAAAGGGGGCAGCGGAGCGGCTAATTGTAATTTATACTATCAAAAAAAGTTATTTATTTGTATTACATGTTTAGGCATTCGTTGTAATACAACAAAACAAATGGATTGTTTTGTAATACAAATTTGTTTAACGTATAACAAACTTGCCCAATGCAACGGTTGTAATTTATATTATAACAAAATGTTATTTATTTGTATTACATGTATATGCGATTATTGTAATACAATGAAACAAATGTATTTTATTTTTTTCTTTTTAAATGTAGAGATGGTATCACAGAAATACATGTAAAATATTATACTATTCAATATCATAAACACATTATATTACAATGGTTCGCAAAACATTTTATATTATACATTGACATATATATTTTACTTTGACACTCAAATTGCAATGGATTGGTTATTAAAATTGAAGATTACATAAGGAATCGATGAAAGTATTAAATAGTATTACAAATACATTGATTGTCATTATCCTCAGATCTGTTGTCAAGCAAAATGCCACCATGCATAAATTGCAACCCCATTAATGTTATCTAAAGCAGATATGCAAGTGATAAATTATATTTATTACTTATTTTGGAGTGTAGATACAATTTTTTTAATGCACCATATTAAAAAAGTTGCACCTCATGTTGCAAGAATTGAGACTTAGGACGTGACAAAAGTTTGAAAAAAAAAGTTGCATTTTAAGTTTCTTTTATATAGAATTGAGACTTAGGACATGACAAGAAGAGCCTTCCTTGCACAACTCGGGTTCGACACTCATCAACATGTTCAAAGGAGTTGCACCTCATGTTGGGGACTTTGCGTAGACATGTGGATTGTATCCATGCACTGCCTTATTCCCGTGATAATCGATCATAAAGGTAAAATCCCTAACTCAGTGCGATCAAGAGAAATTGTTTCCGTTATTTTAATCCAATTCAATTAGTTTTGGGATCAAATTTTTGTGTTTTCTAAAAAGCTTTAAACAATTCTTTATGCTTCTATACTTCATCAATTTCTTCAATCTTGACAGAATACCTTCCATGTATCATAATACCAACTCAACCCAAATCAATCTTTAACTGAGGAAAATATTATCCTCTACTATAATGTCACATAGACATAACATGTTATCCAAATAAGTATGCATACAATAAATAATGATAACATGACTCCATGTATATCAAAAATAAATAACTATTGAGGAATTCAAAAGTGTCATACATAATGAGCAACTCAAAAATACCACAAGCACTTATCTAAAGACACCCATCCTAATGACATACTCAAAAAATGCCTTGGATGCCAAACCTTTCGTTAATGATCCACCATCACCAAATCAATCTTAATGTGCTCTATTGACACCCGTTGTTTCTAGACTTCTTCCTTTACTAACAAGTACTTAAATTTCTATGTGCTTTGCACCCTAAGAGTACTTATCATTCTTTGAAAAGAAAATGGATGCAAAGTTGTCACAATAAACTCTTTGCCTTGGCTATGTTACCAACAACCCCAAGTTCCAAGACATAAGTTCATAGCCACAATCTTTAAACCATACCCTCAAATCATGCTACGAATTTGGCTTAATGATGGAAGCATCAATGATGGATTGCTTTTCACTTGGCTTAATGATGGAAGCATCAATGATGGATTGCTTTTCACTTTTCGACAACACTATCGCTTTAGCCAGAAGAAATATATAGCCAAAGAAGGACTTCTGTGTGGAAATGCATCTCACAAATTTGAATCCAAATTTCCAATCACCGCAAGGTGATCAAACCTTCGAATATGAGCATCTGATCCTTGGTGCCTTATAACGTTACAAGAAAATTTACCTTTAATGACATTTAATATTTGCCACTATAGATCTTCTATTTGCCATTATATATATAATTAACGACACTTAAAATAATTGCCACCTTTGTTGACGTTATGAAAAGGCTAGTAGCAATTGTACAGTCGTCATTAAATCGATGATATTAGCATCACTTTAATTGCTACAAATAATATCACTAATGATATTCTTTAATAGTAGTTTATTTGCCACTATTTCCTCACTATTAATTTATATTAGTGATAATTTAATTAACACTATTAGTGTCACTATATACTTCATTTAATGATTTTTTTTGTCACTAAATTACCACTATTGATTTACTTTAGTGACTTTATTTTGTCATTTAATTACCCCTATTGATATTATTTGACAATAATTATCTGTCTGTAAATTGCCATTATTAATTTACTTTAATGACACTTTCCTATACACTAATTATTTACTTTAATGGCACCTTCTTTTACCATTTAATTACCATTGTTGATTCACTTTAATGAAGCCCATATGACTTAATTTTATTCTTTATTAAGAAAAAATTTTTTTAATAAGCAAAAAACATAGGAGCACAAACACAATCCTTTTTATTGACTTTCCAAATCATCAAAGTACATATTCCTCTTTTAAGCCTAATACAAGAGAATAGAAAAGAAAAATATAAAAAAAGTAAAAATACAATGAGGATCCTGAAATATTAAACACCTCATCAACCTAACTAAAATCATTTGCAAAATCATAAAATTTTGACATCCATCCTACATTGCAGTGCTTCTTCAGGACTTCGATATGCATGCTCTTCAACGTACTTCCACACATCCTCAATTATCTTCATAGAACAAAACTTAAGACCAAACATGGAACAAAAGTAAGCAACCTTTGTACCTTCAGATGGAAGTCCCATCATGGAAAGCCATGGCAATCATAGGATCCAAAGACAAAGCAAATTGATCTATCCATTTAAATTCAAATCTTGCTTTACCATGCATCATCCCATGCTTGAGCATAAGGGTGGCCTTTGGCCCAATCAGCAGCAAGGGTTGCAATCTATGCTATGACACTGGCCTTCACATCATCCCTATATGGAAGCCCAAGATGCTCTTTAAGTGTCACATAGTAGAGTGTAGTGTCAAGAGCCCCAATATTTAACACTCCTGATATGATCATAGCTAAGAGCAATATCTGAAGTTAATAGACCAAGAGTGTAGAAAGGTGCTTTGTTACACCACTCCAGCTGCTTTGTCATGTTTTTCTGGAATTTTATGCATTGGAATGTGCTCAGGTCCTTCATTCATCACCTAAATAAGAAAAGGAAATGGGTTTGGTCTGATTAATTATGAAGTGTAGATTTCATTATTATTAATTCAACAATAAAAAAGAAAGTCAAAGCTAAATCTTATACACTAGTGACCTAGAAAAGGCAAGTACCATTTCATTACCTATACATCCTTATCCCAAGCACACCTTCTCAACTCTCCTTGGGTCAAAAGCTCTGCAAATTGAGCAATGTCATTGGCATATTCATAAATAGAGCCAAGCCTCAAACCATCACCAATTGACATGGCCACATCATACTGATTGCAAATATCAAGTAATTCATCCCAATGCTTATATGCAAAATTCTCCTTGTGATAAGCCAGGCACCACTTGGCATGAATTGATCCTCCCCAAGAAACGATGCCAATCATCCTTTTTGTTGTTAATTGGATGTAACGAAGCAAGACACCTGAATAAATGGAAAAATAACCCACTCTCAGTTCAGCTTGCTCTATCGAAGTTTCTCTAAAAACTTCCCAACTTAGGACCTCAGCAATGCCATTGACTTTCATATGCCTGGTAGGAAGGCCTGCACAATTAAGTTATACAAATAATATTGCTTCTTATTTGTGAATAATTTGATGAAAAATGTAAAACATGACAAGCTATATTATTGCTAGAGAAACTCTGTTTACTTCTTTTATTGAAAACAAGTGCATCAAAGAAGATTATAAAAGAGTCAATCCCATTATGAAGATTTTATATATGGACACAAGAAGGACATACATATTATAGTTATCTGACGGTGATGCCAGGGCACATGGATTCAGTTAAGGGTTGTAACTAATACCTACATTACAACAGTTACTTCGTACCATGTGCACATGGATTTTAATCAACTAATACTCCGATAAAAACATCTAAATTGATACGATGGAATGTCATTGCATATGATAGAAAAAGTTAACCAGATTTGCCTCATCAACAGAAAAAACAAATTCTTCTGTCTAGTTGAACATTGCCTGCAAAACTTTATAGTTGAAAAAATGCATCAGCTATGAAATTTGTATGAACTTGACATGTATCTAGGTTTGATTCAGCATTGGACTAAAATAAGATGTGGCAAATCCTGTGGAAATGTTCCACAATTCACAAGGTTGCGAATGATGAATTTTTGGAAAAACATAGTAAAGGGAATCAAAACATCCTAAACCGCATAATTCAGCTTGACTACCACAATATAGAGAGATTAGAACGTCCTGACCACCAGATTCAGCTTAAAATTTCAGTTCCCTTTAGACAAGAAAGTGATATAGTTAATTATTTCTTACTGCAAAATAAGAGAGCTTAGTATTGTAAGTTTGCAATCAACAAAGAAAGCTTCACTTTATATTCTATTTTAAGATAACTAGGCTCATAAGGGTTGGTGGACTGTTAAAACATCTATTCTTAGGATGATTTGCTATGATGGTAATGTTATCATTCGTCATAACTAACTTAAATTAGTTGGAATCGAGAGATAAATGCTTCTAAATGATCGTCTGAGGACCACAATTTCACTCTGATTTGTTTTAAGAAGACAAGCAAACAAGGTTAATTCTATTGTTTTAACATCACATCACAAGTGCAGATTAGCCACGGGATTATTTAGAGGTTAATTAGAGGTCAATTGAGCATTAAAGACCAAGAAGTGAACTTATACTGATTGAATCAAAGTTTCACGCATTCTGAGAGCAAAAACAAGACAATCCTAATTATCAACTCCACTTAAATTGAAGAGGTTCTGATCAAAATAAAATCAATATATACCTCCTAAAATTCTTTAAAAAAATATTCTAAGAGGTTTGATATCTTTGATTTAACCATCTAAACCCATTTTAACATAGAATAGAGTTTTATATGGGAATTTACCCTGATTTGGACTTCTCTGTAATTTACTTAATCAAACGTGGTCAAAACTCAAATCCAAGTTTACCATTAGATTCATTAGGTCAAAATTAGATTAAGACAAATTTGGGCCCACTCAAAATCCATTTTGACCTAGTTTGTATTTTAACCCTTGAAAACTCTATTTTCCTCACTTAAGCCCCTAGGTTTCAATTTTATTGCAAATAGGACCCTAACTTTTTCATCATTCTTGTAATTAGGTCCCTACCTCCATTGTTAGTGTGAAAGCACCTATAGCTAAGATTGAAAAGAGGAAATCTCTCTCAAATCAAATCCAAATCCCTCCAAAATTTGAGGGATTGATCTTGAGAAAGTACTCGATCATTTGAACCATCTCAAGGATCCTAAATCATATCATAGAGCTCAGGCGAGCTCAAGGATTTTGGGGAACTTTTTCCCTTAAAATTACGCTCAATCAAGGTCATTCCTTGATTTAGAGCTCGAATTTGAGCTCTATATAAAGCCCACGTGTTCCCAGCTTTCCCCTCAGCTAGGTTTCAAGACAGAAAACCTCTTCCTCCCCTCCAGCCGCCTCCGACCTCAGCTCCGACGACCCTCTCGCCCTTCCTCTTTCGTGCATCCAATGGTCAAATTGGACGCACCATCCTCTTCCTCGTCTTCTTCCGACGACAATCAGCCAAAGCTCCGTCCTCTCCGATCCCTTCTTCGCCACCGCTCCTCTCGCCGGAGAATTCATCTTCTCCGTGACCGGCAAGCCACGTCGACACAGTTCCTACCCCCTTCGTCCCTTAGACTAGGTTTTATCCCTCCCTCTCCTTCTTTAGCTTAGGTTTAGCCCAATAGGAACTCAATTCGAACGCCAACCACCTCGCTTCCCCCTCGTCTTCTCCACCTCCGACGTAGCTCCAACGAGCTCGCCACACTGCTACACGCCTCGAAACGCCTCGCCACCACCACCAGAAGCTTCGCCACACGCCTCCGTCCAAAAGCCCCAACCCTATTTGGTCAGACAACCACTCTACCATTCCACCAAACACATCCACTTTCACACACCCTCTCCGTCACCGACAGGCTACCTCCGTGCACCAAACTCCACGAAACCACCACCACTACACTTGCCAGACATCAGCAAAGCTTTTAAGCTTGTTTGACAGGGTCGCAAGGCCATATTCTTGATCTCAAGTCATAGCCAGAGCGTCGTCACCGCCTTCATCTTCCTCGACACCGACCACCCGTCTCCGACCTTCACTCAACCTGATAAAGCCCTCAATTGAAGCGTAATCAACTACTGCAAGCGTCTGCAATACCAATTATGTGAGGAAGAAATTCTTCGAGATATTCAACTGAAGCGGCACACAAAGGACACAGTCGAAAATAGTCCCACATCACGTGAGACAGAACCAACGTAGTAGATAAATTGATTTCGTGCCTTACATTGTTCGCCTCAACATGCACAAGGGTAAGGTCTCCACACACGCGCATACACGCATGCCCTCGCCCGCACGCGCTCACGCAGCTTGGATCCGTTTACCTAGTACTATTCACCAAGGTCTAGTTTGAGACAGAGAGATTTGAGGAGGGAGGGGGTTTTTGCACTGTGGAGCATTGAGATTCGTTTCCTTCCCCCTCGCTCAATACTTAGCCGCTGCTAAACTTACCTCTTGTGCTGAACATAAGGCTTATGCCTTGTGCTTGTACTTGACGACTTTAAGTCATCTGACCTTAGGGTCCAACGTCAGCTAAGGCTTTGATGATGGTATTGTGAACATATTTAATATTTGGCTGACGTGGTTATTTGAGATAAGTGGTTCAAAACCACTGTAGAGAAATTTGATTGCGATTGACTTGAGATTATAATTGAGATATGTGCTTAATTGAGAGATTAAATTGGTTATTCAAATCACTATTTTTAGGATTTGTATTCTTCTTTTTATCTCACTAATTTCTGAGAGAGAAATTACTATTATTGAATATTTTTTTGAGTAGATCATTCATTGAATATCTTATTGTGATTAATTATTACGCTCATTCATTTATCATTGTGACTAGTGCATGAATTTCATATTTGCTCCCCATGAACGACCTCGAAATTCACATTTATTTTTTCGAACACTTATAAATTTAAATGTTATTGATTCGCTTTTGTTGACTATACTACGACACATTTTAAACTCGACGAAAACGCTTCAACACCACCAAGGGTTGGTAGAGTAGTAAAACCTTTTTATTGGTATCTAGCAATCATGAGACCAAAGTCCAAGCCCACCATATTTACCCTTTACCACAAAGAGAGTTTGATCTCCGATGGTATCTTCCCCTTCAGCCTTGTCACTATAACACTAGCTCAAAGTCCCTCTCCAAAAAAAGGCACAAAAAGCCTCCATGCCCAAGATGGCCAATTCCAAAATGGATGAATTTGGGCAATGAATCCTTTGAAGATATAATTTCTCCTCTCTTTTCTACTTTTCACCCTTGTTTTGTGAACTTAGACAAATCTCCTGTTGGCAAATCTAAAAGTTCACAGGAAACATTTAACAAGTTGTACGGACCACAGCTTTCTTTGAAATATACAAATCCATGGGAGGCTTGTGAACCCATTCTTCTTGTCATAAATGGTAAATCTTTCCACGACCCTTTCTTACCACTACTTGACAGCAAGGAACAGCACAATTTGAACGGTTCACTATTTGTATTGAGATAAAGTTATAGTGGCCCAAATCACTCTTAACAAACTGCTAAAAGAAAAATGCAGTGTTCACCAACCTAGCAATTTATTTGCATGTGAACTGCTCGAAGATATTGTCTAACAAGTCTTCCGGTGCCCACCTCCCACAGTTTGATGGTAGAATCTTTCCCACAAGAAAGTACAAACCTATTGAAAAAGAGAACAAATATAGTGTAAAGTTCAAAAGAAGAACAAAGACTGCCTGGAACATTTTGCAAAAAGAAAACAAAGAATTACCCCGAACATATGGTGGACTAAGTACCATGTTGCCAGTAATTGCCAACTTCGATAACATCTAAATTATGAGTACGAGTCTTTCAATGGAGTGTATATAAGCAATGGTGTATAGCTGTCACGAAGCCCATGTGATCCAAATAAAGCAAGGCATGCCAAAATGTCTTTTTACATTCATGTCCTAAACCCTGATTAACTTTTTCTATAACCGCACATCTAAAGAAGCATTTATCAATAATGTCATTTGTACTACAGACCCAACTGAAAGAAAAGCAGGTCAACTACTTCATTAATCCACTACTTAGTTGCACTTTTTCAGGAAAAGAAGCATCATAGAAAAGAATCATGGGGAGCTGATTAGTGGGGAAAAAAGAATCAAGGGGACTAAATGATCAGTCATAGATGGCAAAATTTACTTCTGACAGGTGAGCAGTCATTGAATCTCAAATGATCAGTGTAAAGAACTGAAGGAATAGTCGTCATTGATTTAAAAAAATCATGGAAAACCATTCTCTTTTACCTAGCGATCAAGTCCATCCCAATAGGAAAGAAGAAAAGCATGGGGATTTTTAGACAAAAGGTGGGCTTTTCGACTTCCATAAATTGTGTACCTAAAACTTCAACTACCTATTACAAGATGGACATGACCTTGGAAACAATACAGAAAAGCCAGTACTTTTGAAGCAAATTTATAAAATTTCAGTCACATAATTTTTAATAACCATACAAAGCCATTTTCATCCAATCCTTTCAGCAAGACAATTCGCGAAGAGCTGCATAATTGCATAAGAGAGTTAAACAACAAAGTTGAGAACAAGGAAGGCAGGGCATTAGCCAAGTTCCATAAGGTAGCAAAGTGAAGTGAAAATCAATAACAATTGTCAGAATACACTAGCAAATAAAGGCATATACTTTTCGTTCACTATATGTAGTTGATAAAACCATGGAATTTGGCTCTTGTAAGCCAGCAGCAACAGCATCATCGTACCATACTCGAAATTGCAGGACTGTCCACTAGAGTTACAAAAATAAAAGGCAGTACCGAAGACTATAAATGCAAATGAATGACACCAGAGATGCATAATATGTGATGCATTCTCAGCTAAATCACAAAAAGAAACTAGGAAAAAGTTCTTTCTAGAATTTTGACAAATCACTACCTGCTATATAGGGCTGGCTGCCACCTGATAATCGAGAAATTCCAGGGAAATGTAATTCTCTCTTAGAGATGAAATGTCAACAGATTGTTGCCTTCCAATTCTAACACATAGATGTTCCATGATAGGATAGAATATGAATATTGTACTTCTGACAAATTGAAGGAGGAACATAGCTACCACTTAGAAAGTGTTGGGGACCACAAAATTTCTTTGCACAAAGCTTTGGGACAGTCAAGGATATCTATAAATAGCAAGCATATGAAGAAGTATACCCTGCACGGAATATAATTCTGAATTCAACTAAGTATACTTCTTTAACTTGTTCTTCTACAATATGTTGAATATACTTTTGAATTCAAGACAAGTTCTGAATACCGCTCAACTTCTTCTTTATCTCATTAAATTGTTAGTGTGTGATCCAACTGTTATACTTCTGAATTCTGCTCATGGAAGCTCTAATGATAAATGTCAGATTAGATGTGAACATTCACTTCTAATTTAAGTCCACCAGTTCATCTTAGCCCAACCCTTGAAAAATTTTAGAGATGAAAACTTACCCTATATGATACAAATAAAAACCAAAGAACAATATAACAAATACTGCTCTCTGCATCAATAGTATAAAAAAAACCTTACAGAAATATTATACTTTTGTTACTAATTTAGAGTGCAACAATGGAGAATTATTTGGCAGATTGGTCAGCAATCACAATGCTTGTTAGACTTCAAAATTAACCATACCATCTTCCCATTCTTTGAACCTCGACACACAAGCACACACAACTAGCCTTCTCTACCCATTGAACGGCTCAAGAGAAAAAAGAGAGAGGGAGAGAACAAAAGATCGTCAAGAAGAGGAGACGGAGGACAGGTTTGAGAACAACTGTCGTGTTAAACCACGACTGTTGTCAATAGTGGCTCCTCTGAAATTCAAGCCTCTTGCATCTATATCTGACTATTTCCATGAAGGGGTGTGGGCTCCTGCTTTACCACTGGCTATCTCAAACGTCAGGATGGAAGAGCTCATACTCAGTCTTGTTAGGAGATTCTACTGGGCAATGGAAGATATGGTTGGGTTTAGAGATAGAAGAGTTTTCAATAAAGATGGCACATCTTTACTTCCTTTCCTCCCTTCCTCAAGTGGAACAAAATGTTAGCAGTGACAGTAGGAGGATTTGGAGGTCGCTTGTTCCTATCAAGGTGAAGTTATTTAGTTGGTTGTTCAGAAGGACATTGGACACTCGTGCCTTTAGACGAGGTGGGCTCCAAACATTACAATTTCTTGTGCAATTTGCAGCTAATATCAGAGCACCTATATTTCTCCTTCCCTTTCTCCCATGGCTCCAACCTCCATACCCATTTGGTTGTCCATGTATCTTCATTCTTCCTTCATAAACTCCATAAAGATAGTATCTTGGATTAAATGGAGTGCCTTGATGACCTACAAAACAAGAGTTGACCAAATACTTTGGTACTCACACCTTTTTGGGTCGACGATGGTTAGCCTTTCTCAACCAAGGTTGGGGTCCACTTGAATTCCAAACATTTGCCTTTTGTGCATAAAAGCTTTTTGTGTGTTTATTTCTAAAACTATTATTTATCTTAGCCTTTCCTTTAGTGAAACTAGCTAAATTATTTGACAACTTATCTGAGTTTCCTTTAAAACAAGCAAGTTCATTTCCCATGAATCTCATTTTGCTTTTTAAGATGAAAGTTTCATATTTCAATAAGAGCATTTTTTTCAATTTTAATGGAATTAAAATATCCATTCAAATCTTGTTTTTCAACAATAAGCTTATCTATTTCAAATTTTAAAGCACTAGACTCCTCTTTCAAATTTTTATTTTCTATTTTTAATAATTTGCTAAGAGTATATAGTTCTTCTAATGCTTCTTGTAATTCTGAATTTGTAAACGAACTTACAGATTACAAAAATCACATGATTTATAAAAGGTGGTTAGTCATTGCAACACATGAAAATGCAATTGCTTTTAAAATTTTTAATACCTAGATAGGATGAGTTTCTAGGGTCGTCCAAGGAGGTCAATTTGTTAGTCACAAAAATTTATTCTCTCTCACCTCTCAAATCCACACCTATCTTTTTGTATTTTCGATTTTGTTATTTTTAGGATTTTCAAAATAATTGGTCAATAGAATATGAGAATGTTTACGCTAAAAACTACGCCTATCAACTATTCTAAAATGACAAAATTGAAACCCTCTCTTCTAAGCTCACCTTAGTGATGAGGTGTGGCTCATCATAGCTAAAATGTCCAAATTAAATTTAAAACTAGGTTAAACACTATATTATTAACATAATAAATGGCTTAAGTGTGAAAATTAACAAAAATGACCTAAAACATCAAATTAATATTAAAAATGCATAATTAAGTCAATTAATAAAATATTATATTCATAAATGTAAAATGATGATTCAATTGCAAATTGAACACATGTTTAAGTTCAAAAGTACAAATTAATGATAATTAACTTCTTAAATGTTTAATTGAACTTCAATAAAAATATCATGGCATTTGGACATCAATAGGACCCTACATACATTAGATTACATATAGTCCTCGTATCATTCACATTTATTTAGGTTAAAAACTTCCAAAGATCCTTTTGAAAGCCACAAGGACCTTTTTGATAGACTTCAAGGACCGTTGTGCATTGATTGTTATCACCAATGAGCCTTTCTTGCAATTGTTCTACTGGTTCATTCTTTAAGGGTCTTGGTGTAAATTCACCAATAGACTTGCGCCACCTAATAATATTCAACCACGAAGAACACGACCCATCTAGGCCGTCATTCCTTTGATCCACCAATCAGACATTGGATGTCAATCCATCCTTCGCGTGCCTTTACGCGAAGGATCATAGCAAACCCCAAATATGATCCTACGGTGCATCTTTGATATAAAGCTTCTTGCGCTCCTTTCGTTCTCTCATCCACTGTTAAACCTAAATCCACCTAATCGCACCTAGTGGTCACCACAATCACTCGAGAAGCAACTTAAGCACGTTCTTAGACCCTCGTGTGCGCCATCAGCTCCCTACTACATCTCTTGAAACGATCCTTTCATCCACTCTGGTTTCCTCTCCTCAGACCTACCCCTGTTCCATTGCTTTGACGATGGAACTTCATCTTCCTTCGATGCTCCTCGTCGCTATGGATCTCATAACACCAGAAGGCGACCCAGAGCTTCACTAGTAGGCTTTCCCCTCCGCAAGAGTGTTCTCCCTTTGTTCCTCCTCTCCATCAACCGAGTGGAGACCCATAGGTCCCATTCTTCCATTTAGTATAGGATTTACTGCTTAGCTTAATTAAATAGTATAGATCGTAGTACAGTGTCTAAATTGTTTGGATTAGCTCTAGATTAGAGTAGATCTATTTTAGTCCCGAACCATGCCTCTTTGATAAATTCATACAAGAGAGGCATTCGCACATATTTTCATCGATTCATATAGTTCCTTAATCATCTCATGATCACTTTCACTTAACTCTCTTGCAAGTTAAATCATATTTCACCCATCCATCTAGGTTAAATTTAGATCTAAAGCTTCCGCGCTCAAATCTAAATTTACGCCTAAAATTCACCTGGGGGGTCTCCCATTCACTCCATAAATTCACAAAGACTCCCCGATCTGATTTTAATTAAACCAATTCGTTCGATTCTTTCAGATTTAATTTTCACGCCCAATCTCACAATTTGGAGTTAATTTGATTTTAAATGAATTAATTGAGTGATTCGAGTTCATATTTGCTTAATTGGGTATATTGCAATGAGTTTGAAATGTTATGATTAAAGTTTTATTTTCAAATGAGCAAATACCCAAATTGAGCCTTATTTTGAGTAGTTTTGCCAAGGAATCTCAGATTCACTGAGATGAGGCTTAACGATGACTTAATTAGCTTCTATAGGATTGCTTAAACCCCTAAACACTAATCTTTAGTGTCTGGGAGATTCTAATTGTTACGACCCAAATCCGGCCCCTCTGGGAACTTGAGTACAACTTGCCTCGACTAACCCCAAAACCTAATCATTCAACGAGAGACTCCCAAATGTACAAAACAAACCACAAATTACGCATGCAAGTAGCTAAGCAATTTAAATAAAGCCAACAGCAGAAATTTAATTTAGATTACAGAAGGATAACATGCTATAGGCAGAAAACATAATCATTAGCCATCACAACCAAGGTAAAAAGACATAACTATAATAGTTCTCAACATAAAGCAAAAATACTCACGAAAATAGCGAAACCCGAAAGGAAACAAGTAGAACTATGGCTGGTCTCGACTAGGCTCAGCACTCTCTGCAGCCGGAGGTACTGGCTACTCGATTCCTTGACCTGTACACGTTATATATGGCGGTGGCCAACTAACGCTGAGTAAAGTGGTATATTTAAAGCAGTTATAGCATTTAAAAATATTATAAAAAAGTAATTTTGTACATGCATTTATCCAATTATCCAATCATACAGTTAATTTACTACTAAGTGTTCATGAGTCATTTCTCTAACAAAGGTCCACAGTATCTCTTAATATTCCCGTTCCCTAAGGGAACGATCTTGATTGTAATTTTTCCCATGATGCAAGATGTACACGTGACACTCTCCTGACTGGGAGAACACCCCGTGGTCGTCATACACTAGTCTACCACCCCGAGGTCACGGTCGCGACGTAGCGATGACTACAACACGCGCGATAAGCGTATGGGTAGCTACCCTACACTGACACGTGGTCAGTCATTTCCACTAGCAGGTACGCCCAAACGTACAGTACAGAACAGAACAGGGGTCTCGTCCCTCAACAGTCTGCGTACCATCACCCAACTATCCCGATTTGCCCAGTGAGCCTCAACGGGAGTCGGTGTAGGAGGCTAGTCCTAACCCTGGGTCCCATGAGGTGACTAGCTCCCCCCTACACAAAAGGAACAGTAGTTCTCCTCGGTACCACGTACTCGAGGGCCAGCTTACTTCCATACCAAGGGACAGTTGCTCTCCTCGGTATCGTGTACACGAAGGCCATCTCACTTCCCTTACTAAATTCGAACAACCGCCTGTAGGCAATATGTTCCATCATTACACAAATTTTTCACATCACGGTTTCAATTTTCTTTCAAATTCCCCGTAAGGTTCATGCATAGCTTTTTTTATTTCCGTAACATCCAAATATCTCCATTCATGTCATAATTAATTAAACACATAGTAGGTAGCTCATGGTTTAACAATCCGACAATTATCTCAGCAATCAATTATACATGATACATGTATTTCAGTTTAAGTAAAGAGTCAATAATTATAAATAGGCAGCTCATGACTTATTCAAGAAACATCACAAAAGATTAAACATTCCAATAATGCATATTCTTCTATCTCAGCCCTAGGATTCATTTCACATCCTGAGGATTCTATCAATAGTTCTAATGTAACATGCACTTCAAGTATGTAATTCACAGGACAGCAAAATCACTCTACCAGGATAACTGGGAGATGTTGGGGCATAAACGACGGACCTCACATCCTCCGCTGATTTCGTGCCCACCACAAACAGATGACCTATGAATAGTCAACACACACATTACTAACAACTTACATGACAGGAATGTGCTCAAAACAATTAGAACCAAATTCCATCACATTAGAAAATCTGACAGGAAGCCAACGGTACTTCGTTTGTGAAAAACCGACCTCGTTTGGACCCTAAACTGACCCAAACACACTTTCCGGTTCACCTAAACCGGTCCAGGCAGGCTGGTCCAACTGGATCGGTCTCCTGATACCTGGAATATTCCAAACAGGCTGATATCAGACGTCTGGAATAACTTTCAAACGTCTTAAACGACACCAGAATGCTCACCTTACGTTCTGCACTGAAAACGAATGTCTGGAACACCTTACAGTCGTCCAAGGGTCCTTCGAAACGTCTAGCAGTGCACTCAAACGTTTGGGACGGGTATCAGTCGTCTGGAGAGACGTCCAAACGTCCTAAAGTGTCTGGGGAGCTTCGCCTGCACCTCTTCCCAGCGGCCTTACACACGCACAGTGACATGCAGTCACTCGTAGACTACATGTACATAAAATATAGGCAGACAGGACCTTACTGTTTAAATCTGCTTTATCAGACATCTAGTGCTACCTCCGGACGTCCGGTCAGACGTCTGTTAAGAGATACAGACATCTGATCTACAGAGAAAAACCTCCCCAGAGTTCTTCGCGAGCCTTCCTCTCCTCGCAAAAAGCAACCCCCCCGCCCTGCGCAACGCACACACCAAGGCGCTCAGCCTTACGCCTACTGGGTAAAGGAGAGTATACTGAAAATTGCGTACAAGTCTCGAGCAGGGCGTTACCTCATATTCTGCGTGGTATCAGATGTCCGGTGACAGCTCCAAACATCCGATCAGATGTCTGTTGGACTCCCTAGACGTCTGGTTCTGTGGAAAAATGACTCCGCAAAATCATTTGCGAGCCTTTTCTCCTCGCGAAAACACCGCACCCCGAACCAGGAGCTGCAGCAACAATAGCGCTCCTCAGCTTCGCACGCACGTCCTCCCTCCAAGCTCCGTCGTTAGCTCACCCAAGCTCCTCGCGCACTTAAAATCCCATAGTTGAAGCTCCTTGTGCGGCAGGAAGTACAAGGAGAGGAAGGGGGAAGGGAGGGTGGTGGTGTGTCGCAAGGAGAACTGGGAGAGGAAGGGTGGCTCAAAGATCAAGGTAAGGGGTTTAAGTAGAGTAGGGGGTTAGGGTTTAGGGGTGTGGGTGTGCGTGAGTGTGGGTGGAGCTGAGGCATTTTGCAAGAAATGCCCCGCAAGGGTCTTATTTATCCGCAGACCCCCAAAACAAGAAATCCAGGGGATTATAAATTGTAGCAACCCCCTAAATTCCAGAAAATGACTCCACGACCCTTGGAAAGAATCATTTCACTAATTATCAGATCACTTAAGTAATTCCTAAATTAAAAGCCTAAATAAGGCAACATGTTCATTTTGAAAGAGAACAATCTAATTTCCAAAGTTTAAAGGAGTTTTTAAGGACTGATATAGAAGTTTTTATTCTTGTTGAAAATGCATTTGATGCTTAGTTTTGATCTATTACCCTTATATTGTTTATAACGTAAGGTAATGATCAAAATTAAAGTAATTGAGGCTTTAGAACATGAGGCTTGGGTTTTAGGAGTCTCCTAATGGTTTTTCGTCCCTGATTTTGAGTAACTTAATGAGGAATTTGGATTGTCTAGGATTGGTATCATTTAGATTTGATTTTCTAGATTTTACGATGATTTTCAGAGGTTTTATAGAATATCTGAGTGGGATTGAGATTGCTACTGCAATAATAGCACAATGGCTACTTACTATTTTAGGTTTCACGTTGTCGATTGAGCAGCAGTTGCAGCAGCACTGCAACGGCACTGATCTGCTGCATTTGAGCAGCAATGGTAGCTAAATTAGCTGGTGAATTATGGCAGCAACAAGGTTTGGATTGGGTCTGATTTTACAAGGATTTAAGATGATTTTGAGTGATAAGTGAGCTGATATTGTTGTAATTTGTTAGAACATTTTCTATAATCATTCATGTATGAGTTTGGGCTTTAATTTGACTTGCATGGCTGCCAATTTCATGTTGTATCAGTCATGTGTTTAACTATCCAACATGTTATTTTAATAAAATTAATGCTAAAAATAATGTTTAACACTTCAAATATCTCTCATATATTATTTTTGACATTTCTAATGTTTTAAACATGCTATCCAACCTTTAGACCTTAATTTTAGGCCTTAAGTTCCTAGTGTCAAATCCATTTAGGCTTCATTTATGTTGTTTTTGTAAATATTTGTAAAAAATCATAAAAAATCACAAAAAATAAAATAAAATTGTCTTAAGTAAGATTAGGTATTTCTTTAAGTATATGCAAAATTACAAAGTATTCTCAACCCCCAACTTGGTAAAACATACCGGTTAACGGTTCGATATACTTTGAAACTTAATAAAAAAGCTTAATATAAAAACATCAACAAGAATTTCTTCTCTCATCTCATCCTCTCTCTCTCTTCTCCTACCTCTCTAGAATATATAAATACCATCTAAATCAAAAAATACTCAAAAATACTTAAAAATATCATGTATATTGTATTTATACTTGTAAATACCTATTTAATACTAAGTTATATGTAAATATTGTAATTTATGTAAGTAATATTCATAAATAACTTTAAATTTATTATATATATTTAATTAAGTGTTTAGGATGATTTACTGTTTATATAACCTTATTGTATAATTATATATTAATTTATATTAGAGTAAATATGTATAATATTAAATAATTATAAATAACTATGGACATACCTATAACCATATCTATTATTGAACATATATATTTAAGTAATTATTATATAATGTATCATACCTATACATTAATTTATTTACGTATTTATTGTAGATAATTAAGTTATTAAGTTAATTAAGTAAATTATTAAATTAAAATAAAATAAATTAGTAAATTAAGTTATTACTAAAGTAATGTATAATGTACACTTAGATATATATATTTTTTTTTTTTCAACTTATTTACAATATATTTATTCTGTGTAATAATATTAATAACTTAATTATGCATATATCTCTTAAAAACATGTATTTAAATATGTATAAATTAAAATAAATATTCTAAAATAAAATAAAAATGTGTAATAAATAACTTATTATATAAATTAACTAATTATTAAGTCAATTGTATCATTAATTTAATAATTTATATATTAATTAAGTAACGAAGCTTGAATTTATCTTGCATAAATGAGTAACTTTAAGTAATTTTTAAATGTAACTAATTAAGTTTTTATTCTAAATTAATTACGTAATTGAGTAGACCTATGTAAAGCTTTGTAACTATATAATTTAATTTAAATTTAGATGATATCAAGGCTCTCAAATCGAGGCTTAAATTCAACCTTCCAGTACGCTATGCGACACGACTCAATGCTCATTTTGCCAAGTTATAATGCCACATCGTGTGGCGTAACACGGGTTGCACCATACAAATTGATTTTACTCCGATGCCATGCCAGTTGACATGCATCGGGTGCAAATAACCATATCCCTCTCTCTTCTCTCCTCGAGCATATTGAACATATATTTGGAATTGTGTATGCATTGGGAGCCCGTGCACAGCGTAGGCATATTGGGCCTAATAAGAAAATGGATCAAAATGCACACTAATGAAATGAGAATCAAGTCTAGTAGTGGTCTGATCTCACCCCATTGTGGTGCTATGTATCCCACAAAAAATCCAATTCGCCCACTAAAAAAAATCAATTTTTGTTTAAGTGAATAGTACAAAGAGGGCTGTATTGAAAGAGCTGAATCCTAAAATCGACAAAGTGTTGGAGAGAGGTGAGTAGCTTAGTGAGTGCGTAAGCGGCTAAGTATGGAAGCTTGAGAGGGTGTGTGTGAAGCATGTGAGTGTGTATGCATATATGTATAGGTATGTATATATGTACATATAAATATATATGTATATGTATAATAAATAAAATGTATAGTATAAATGTACGTGTATATATATATATATATATATATATTAGTATAAACCTTATTATGTATATATATTTTTGTAAGGTTTCTTTAGGAACATATTTATTCGTCACTATAGATATGTATATATGTTAGAAAAGATAATCTTTTACCTTAAGTTTGTACATACTTTTACTAAGACTATAACATTTATATATGGTACCGTATTTATAGTATATGTTATTAAAGTTAACAGTATAAGTTAGCATATTTAGTCTAATGTATATAAGTAGTTATTTTTGTACATATACTTTAATATTATTTAGGATAGTTGTACATAACTAACATTAAGTAGTCATACTTAATTTTTTATGCATGTTTAATTGTAAATATGTTTGAGGCATTGTAATGCGTATTAATTGATTCTTTTGTACACAATTGACTAATTCATTCATTATTTGATTCATTAATTCAGTTTGTAAATATAATTAACATTGTTTGAATAAAAGAACATTTTTGAAACATAGAAAGTGATGTATATCAATAATTGCCTCCCAGTAAACAATCTGAAATAAACTAGTAAAATTATGTAAATAAATAAAATGACATAACATCTATTTGCATTGTGACAACTATACTACAATAACAACATTAAAACATATTTTTTATTGCAACACAATGTTGGCACACCATATTTTTTACCCGTTGCCGAGGAAGCAACTCTCTATACGTCAAAAATTTTCTTTTATTCTTTATTTATACATATTTTTATTTCTTTGTAAATAAATATTCTTTCATCAATATTCTTTGTTGTATATAGATTCTTTTATTCAATTTATTCTTTGATTTATTTTTGTATATAATTGTCTTACTAATCATCTAGTGTTTTTGCAACATTTGAGAGGATTAGTGTCTTCTTCCAGGTGAAGTCATCTTCCTAGTGGATCCACTGCGATTCTGACCTGACTTCCAGGAGGGGGTTTTCCAGGGGCTGCATTTCCCACTTTAGTAGATTAGTATAGTGATAGTTTAGATTTAGGTATATACTTAAGATTCTATTTGTTAGGCATAAGTTGTGAGAGCATATTCTCACACATTTTTGTAATGACTTAGACTGGATTTTCTATTGTCTCTGCTCATCTCTCGTCGACTCGATTTTCCGTATCGATTTTTTTTCAATTTGATTTTGCTTGTTGCATTAGAAAATCAAAAAAAAATTATAAAATCGAAAAGATCAAAATATTTCATCCTTTATCTAGCAGCAACATCTTATAGACATCCATACTTAGGTTGCATATCTACCTGCTAGATTTCAATTCAATCTAATTGCATCAATTGTAGAATTTCTGGACTCAAGTACGCATCTTCTATCCCTCTTGAGCTCATGCCATCTTACATTTGACTTAAACTAAAAAGATCATCTTTTGCTTGAAAGAAATTAAAAAGCGACACCAGTAAAGATATTTCTAAAGACTCAAATCTAATTCGAAAGGAGGCATAAAACCTTGTTTGAAACCTTGTCTGAATTTTCACTGCTATCTGTTGCTTGATTATCGTATACACACTACAAGATCACTTAAGTACATAAACACATGGATTTCTATCTCATCTTCTTGAACAACTAAGGGGTGGTTATGGTGGGTTGGCGCCACTTTTAGTGGTGGCTTTTGGTGGTGGTTGAGGGGTGAAGGGATGTGTGGCGGTGGCGCCAACATGAAATGGGAGTAGGGAAGCTTAAGTGGAGTTAGGTAAGGTTACTTGGTGGAGCTAGTTAGGTAGAGTTTTAGGGTTAGGGTTAGGATGCCATGGAGGTGGACTAGCTAAGCTAAGCTAGCTTAGCTAGTAGATGAATGGAGTAGGAGGTAGATGGAGATAGGGTTTTGGAGGAAGAGCTGAGGAGGAGCTACATCTGAGCTGCACTGAAGCTGATGGCTGCTGAAGAGAACTGCATGTGAGCTCCTTAGCTAGCTTAGCTAGCTAGTTCTTTGCTAGCTGCTAAGCCAAGTTAAGATGAGCTAGTCTTAGTCAGGTAAAGCTTCCAATGAACTATTTTGAGCTAGAGGAGCTGGAATGGAGCTAGGATTAACTATCTTGAACTAATTTAAGCTGCCATCCAACTAAGATGAGCTAAATGAAGTTGAGGCGAAGTAGCTTGAGCTACCATTCAGTTAAGATGAGTTGGATCCTAGCTGTATCCAACTAAGATCCAGCTAATGTGAGCTTCCCATTTATCTTTTGCCTTCCTGAGTGCCAAGGTTTGTGGGATCTGACTTTCTACCTATCCCTGACACTCAAATAAACACGTCAAAAAAAAATAACAAAATGCAATGCATGCCTATCCTAAGTAAATGCCTAAATGCAGACCGAAAACTCATTTGCGGAGTTAAAACCCTAAGAGTTAGATTAATTTTTGGGCATAAGAATGATGATAAATTGACGTTTATCACTTACCTCCTTGTCAGAGTTTTCATCATTGTTGCTATCAGCGATTGCCATGAACCCGAGGCACACGGTCTCATCATTCTTCTCAGGATCCTCCTCTTCCCCTTCCTCTGAAGTTAAATCATCCCAAGTGGCTTGTAATGCCTTCTTATTGTTCTTCTCCTTCTTCCCTTTCTTCTTCTTCTTTAGGGGAGGGCATTCCGGATGGATATGCCCTTTCTTGTTGCAGTGGTAGCAACGAGTTGAACATTCTTCCTCCTCATCCTTCTTTGAGGCCCTGCAAAATTTAGAAAATTTTTCAAATAAAATCCTAAGGTCCTCGTCGTCAAAACTCACCTCATTGTCCAACGTAGCTTTGAAAGCAAGACTTTTCTTTGGCTTTGGCTCCTGGGTCTTCTTTTGCTTCTTTTTTATCTCGTAGGCCATCAGGTTGCCTAAGAAATCATCCATGTCAAGCTCCTCAACTTGGTGTGCCTCTTCGATGGCTGTGACCTTTTGCTCTCACTCTGGTCCAAAGGAGTGTAGGAGGTTGGATTGAAGCTCACCTTGGATAAAGGTCTTCCCTAATGCTTTGAGATTGTTAACAACTAATGTGAAACTAGTATACATCTCATTTAAACTTTCGTTATCTTTCATAGAAAAATATTCAAATTCTTGACTAAAGCAAATTAATTTTAAAGGACTATACCTTGGAGATACCTTCGTGGGTTATCTCAAGCGTGTGCCAAATCTCGTAGGCGGTGGCACATTGCAAAATCCAGTTGAACTCCTCCGGACTTAACGCACAATACAACACATTCATTGTCTTTGCGTTGAGACATAACTCGTGTACTTGTTGCAAGTATCCCATCCCCCCCACGAGTCTCCCCAGAATGTCGAATGGAGTCTCGCATCTTTGCTATATCGTGTAGTCATTCGCCTAAAGCCGCATCTTCATCCGAAGTTTCCAATATGTATAGTTGCTCCCGTTGAAGGACAGACGGGTAGTGGACCGCCCCTCAGATGATCTCATAGCGAAAATGCTCCCTTTCATGCTCGGATCGCCGATGTGTAACGCCAAAAATGCGAGAACATGCTCTGATACCAATTGTAATTTTATACTAGAGGAAGGTGAATAGTGCAGTATAAAAAAAATATGCAGAAATAAAATCCAATTACACAAACTTATTCACCACAAGAGACAAGTAATTTTTAGGTGAAAACCCCAAGGGTAAAAAACCACCACTTAAGCCTCTCGACTTAGGATTTCTCGGTCAATCAAATCGACCAAATCCACTACGTACTACTTAAATAAGGTTAGTACAACACCAATTACAACCACGCTACTTTAACCCGAGGGTAGTGTACCTCAAACCACTCTTCTTCACAAAGAGTATTTTATCTCACGAAGGACATAAAAATTCACCACGTGAATACCCAACTAAAGAACAAAATGAAAATGTAATAAAACCTATAGAGCCACAAAGTGAATTTCAACTATGCTACTACATAAGATGAAAGAGAGTAGGCGTGGATTGCAATAGAGTTTCGGTGCTCTCAGATGTAAGCTTTAAGGCGTGGATTGCAGTACTTCTCTTCTAGATATCTCTGTCTCTTAAACACTCAAATGGTGGAAACTATTTTCTCAAGGTGTCTTGGGTGTCTTTTGTGTATCTAAGCCAAGTAAGGGTCCTCTATTTATAGAGGCCCTCAGAAGTCTTTAGAAGGCTTAGACAACCGTTGGGAAAGATTCCAAGGAGATTTAAGTCAAAATCATAATCAAATCAAGGTCATAATGAGTCTGACACAGTTATCAGACATATAATTCTATTATCAGACATCTGGTCTTACATTAGATCTAAGTTGTGGACGTCTGATCCTGAGGGGATGTTTCTCTGGAAATTATCGGATCTAATCAGGGATCTAGTAAGATGTCTACCTAGGATTTGTAAGGCATCTGGTCAAGTTATCAAACGTCTAATTAGAGCGGGTTTGGTTCCTAGAAATGGACCAAATCTGAACAGAGTTCTAGTATATATATGTTAAACGACAAGTTGGACGTCTGGCATATGATCTGGATGTCTAAAAGTTGAGGGAATTGATTCCAAGGAGCTAACGATCAGATACGGGTTTGACATCCTTGGATTTTGGTCCAACATCTCTTTATCAAACGTCTAAACACTTTTAAGGATGTCTACTGATATACCCTCATTTAGCTCTCAAAGGGAAAAGGCCGACAGGTTAACGGTCACCTAATTAAACGTCTAATAAGGTCATTAGACATCTTGTAAGATGTTTGGACTATGGTCAGGACATCTAAATGGAAAGGCACAGACTATTAATTTCCAGCTTAAGTGTTCGGATGTCTGGTCAAAAGGTCAAACGACTTATAGTCACAAATCAGGCGTTTGATGTCCATATTGAACGTCCGATCAAGCTGTCTGAAGTCTATTTTGATTTTCTAAGTTTATCTAAGTATCCTAAAGATGTAAAGGTGTTCCTAAGACTAAGGTGATGTACTATTGGATTCTTTACAATAATTTTAAGGAAAAATAAAGAGCAAAAACAAATAGTATAAATACATGAACTAAAAGACTTCTATCATATTCTTTATCTCCTTCTTCAAGCTTTCACTCCATGCGAAGCTCCATCATCTTCATGCTCCTTGATGCTTTTGTCCAAGACAAGCTCCTCCAATCCATCACAGATGTGAGCTTGAACTCCTTGTATTTGCATTTATTCTGAAACTTACACTCAAATGCAAATGTCAAAATACAAGTATTTTATTATCATCAAAATAAATGATCGCAGTGCCCTTGCACCAACAAAAATACATTTTCTTAACAACTTTATAGCATGGCTAGAAATAAGACTCAATCTCAATTTTCCAGACGAAAGTCCCAGAAACTAATATACAAATTGGGTGGCCAGATCCTTCACCAATTTTTGTTAGATATCTGATGGAGGTAATTTGCAAACAAAAATGCACAAAGAATGCTATGTGCTAACTTCATGCTTTAGCAATGCTATGTCATGGAAAAAAGGATTCTTCAGATGCATGATGAATCCAATTACTCTGATTCAAGCCAGAAATGGCTCAAAATAGATTTTACTAGAGATAAAAAAAACCATGTAGCCAATCCCACTTGGTGGAAATAGGCTTTGTTGTTGTGCTTGGAGTTGGAAGTATTTTAGGACTAAGTTGCCCTCAGACCCAAACTACTAACAAGTCAACTATCAATGCCATAGTTGGGTTACCTTGCGATATCCAAATATCTTCCCTCAAGTGAGTGAACTTTGGATCCAAGAAATGTGGCACATCACTTCGCCCCACTTTTCTTGCTAGCTTGCTTAGTAGTGCATAGTGTTATGTTACACAAATGCAAGTCTAACTCAAGATTAGACTCGAGGTCCACACTTAGTGCCTCCAAGAACCAAGTCCTTGGTGACCTGGTGACTCTTGGATACAAGCTATTTTTTGACCTTTGTCTTTGGAAAAATGGCAAAATCAACATACTGAATTGTAAACTCACAATTGGCCAGGTAAGCAGGGTCTCTACACCTTATGTACATAAGCTCATCAGTATGCAGTTGAGATGAGTATGCAACCTGATTAGGTTGAATAGTCAGCTAAGTAATCGCCTAGTACTTAATGGGGGTTAAATTCAGGTCTCTAATGGATGTGATTATGCAATATCAAAAGCATAAAACTTCACCATATGATACTCCTCATAGGGTACCCTACCTAAAAACATCCCCTCATGATAGCCAAATCCTCGAAACTATGTGTTGAGACAATAAGATTTTATGTTAAAACATTTTTTATGTTGTGTTTTGGTTGTGATAGTTAAGTTTCTAAATGGTGGTTGTTTGCATAATAGTAATGGTTTTTATTCAAGTATTCATATTTTGAGTTGCAATGCAACACAAATTATTTATTTTACTTCATTAGCTAAAAATACAAAATCAGTTGCCCATATACCATGAGGTCACATGTCAGACTGAATATTGCATACAAACTGCTTGAACCTTGTCTAACACAAGGTGCAGACTCAGTCAAATAAATGCAAGTCCATTGAATCAAAGTCCATCCTCAATATCACCAAGAGGCTATCCTAGGTAACCTAGGTGAATCTGTCTTGAAGAGAAACAAATGTCTAATTATTGGTAAATTAATCTATCTTTCAATACTGGTAAACCAATCATTACTTTCTTCACCAAGCTTGAAACTTAATTTAGCATCTCTTTCTTCTAGAAGGCATGAATGCAAATAAAAATATCCCTCGATAAGATTCACATTTAGGATGTCTCTTTCATAGATGAAGCATATGATCATAAGCCTGTGCCTATTTTTTATTTAGATAAATCATCATATACCATTAAATTATGTTGTACAACGTAGATAAAATATCCATCCGCTGCCTATATAAGGATTTAAACATTATAATGTAGCAGATGAATCCACCATTTTGACTATCAAAATAGTGTATTCTGCAGATCTCTTTTCTGTAAAGTTAGCACTACCAGAACTAAAAAGGATGTTGCTTGACCAATAGCATGATCGTATACAAAATAATCATTCATACAGAATAATCATTCATATCTTTACTGATTAACTGCAATCATTTTTTTTATAGAATAATCTTTCATATCTATACACCAGAGTTATTTTAGAAAATATTCTTCCCTAAAAAAGTAAATTTCACTAAATCACTACACCCTTAAAATTTAAATTTTTAAAAGTTCTTTCTGAAATCGTGCTTTGATAGATGTGATAAAAAAATATTATGAATGCTGATTTGGAAGCATGTCCAAAAACTAGACACAGGTATATTTTAACAAATTATGTATCATGGATTTTATGGAAAGCTCCAGGATGATAGAAAAATCAGAAGGTGCAAGACACTCTGTGAAGGAAAATTCACAAAGACAAGTAAAATCTGAAAACTATTGCAAAATATTCAGAACAAACGATCTTACCTAGGTCGACGGTGAGATTGACGAGGGCGCAGTGGGATGAGATCGGTGATGAGCGGGAGGTTGAGAAGAAGGGTAATCGACGATGCGGATTGGGATGAGAGTAGGCACTCGAAGGTTTTGGGCGGCAGAGGTTGTGGGGGAAGAGGACGGTGACAGAGGTTGTGATTGGGGGACTTGGATGGGTCGAGGGCGTTGTGGTCGACGGTGAAGGGGATTGGGGGAGGGAGGGATCACGAAAGGCAAGCCGATGGTCACCGGCTTTAGGAGCGCGAGGGTATTTGGAGGCGGGGGGGAGGGGGGCGGTGGCAGAGATCGTGGATGGCGCGATCGAGGGGAAACTCGTGACGGGGAATCGGAGGGGAAGGGCGTGGCGGAGATCGTGGGAGGGATTTGGGCACGATCGAGGGGAGATTAGCGAGGGAAATCGGCGGGGAAGGGGTTGGTGGAGATTGTGGGAGGGATTTGGCATGGGGAAGGGAAATTCGACGAGGAATTGGAGGGATATTTGGTTTATTAGAGGTGGGACTCCGACTTGGAGTTATTTTTTACTATCCTAAAAATTGTATAATTTTAAAAATCATATTATTACTCACACAAAAAGTAAATAAGTATATTTTAAATTATATCTTAATACATAAATTAATATTAATTTTTAGGATTCCTGTCACATTATTTTAATACACATGCACTTGTTTCTCAATTTATAAGTTTTTTTTATTTAAAGAGATAAATTTTAATTTAAATTTTTCTCACTTTTTGTTATTAAAAAATATTGAAGATGAACCATTGAACTCCTTTCATCTACATAAATTTATTATTTAACAAAAATATTATAGAGACATAAATAAAAATTGCAACTAAATCAATACCTGTAGTAACAAAGATAATTTCTAATAATAGTAATTATCGTTTGACAAAAATATTATAGTGGTGTAAGTAGCAATTGTCACTAAATCATTTGTTACAGTAGCAAATATGTTTGCCACTAATGCCATTTATCATTTGACAAAAATATTATAATGGCATAAGTAACAATTGCCATTAAATTTGTCACTAATATTAATTATAGTTTGACAAAATAATATGGTGCCATATACAAACAATATGTTGTTAAATCAAAGAAATTAGTAGCAAATGTATTATATTCTACAGGGGATCTCAAACATAAAAAAGGATGGGTGTGGCACTACAATCGTGCCTGCTTTGTAGACTTCCTACTGACAACTCTAGGCACATCTTCTCATCGTATGTGGTGACGGATACGATTTGGAGGAGAGTATGCGTGGAGCCACTACCCACGTGAGACTTGTTATGGAAAAAATTCTTGATGAAGGATAAGTTGCATGTACATATGGCAACAGTGATGTGGTGATTTGAGAGCGAGAAATGAGTTTTTAGTTCAGGAGAGACCAGTTTGTGTGGAACAAATTGTAAATGCATGCTGGTCCCTCATACGTATATGAGAATCCATTTTGTAAACTCATTTTTTTATAATTAATAAAATGCTCTCCCGGATCACTATCGTAGTACAATAGCTTTCATTATTATTTCAAAAAAACCTAATTCGCTGCCAAAGGCTATTTTTTTGTTGTGTAAGTACCTTGTTACTTTATTGATAGCTTTCTAGTGGTCCATACCAGGATTACTTTGGTACCAACTCAACAAACAATAAACCTAATGTCAAGTTGAGTGCATGTATGAGTACACATGAGACTCCCAACTACTAATACATAAGGAATTCCCTTCATTTCTTTCTGTTCCAAATCATTCTTTAGATAATATTTTTGATTGAATTTGTTTCCTTTTCAAATTGGAACTATCCTTACAGAGAATTTATTCATCCTGAATCTCTCCAGTACCTTTTCAATATATGCCTTTTGAGGCAATCCTAAAATTCCATGTGATGTCCTGAGATATCTCTGTTTTTATCACATAAGGTGTCTTACCCATATCTTTCATTTCAAAGTTCTTGGAGAGAAGCTTCTTCACATCATGTAACATGCCTATGTCATTTGCATCCGACAAGATATCGTCAACATATAGGACTAATATAATAAACTTGCTCCCACTGACCTTGATGTAGATACAAGGTCAACCGTGTTCTCTACAAAGCTATAAGATGAAATGGTATCATTAAACTTAATGTGCCATTGTTGAGAAGCTTGTTTCCTTCTATGTATTAACTTCTTGAATTTCCACACACCAAAATTTTCTTTTCTGTGATTACAAAGCCTTTAGGTTGGTAAACATGCTCCTTTAGATCTCCATTTAGACAACCAATCTTTATATTCATCTGCTAGAGATCTAGTACACTGTTAAATTTGTCGTCGTAGTGTGAAAATCACAATCGTTTTAAATTTATATTTTTCGAACCCTTAAGGATTTAAGTGAGGGATGGGAGTCTAAGTTGTCTTACAGAGAAGCAAAGGTTCTAATCACATCCTAACTAAACCTAAATATTACATTTTTTGTATTTTTATTTTTTCAATATTGTTTGGTATTTTAAATAGGGAAGAAGATAATGGAACATCAAGGTAGGGATTGGATTGCAATAAAAAGGACCTAAAAGTAATTCACATGAAAAAATTTTACAAATTTCTAAAAATCCTCATAAAATTACTAAAGCTACTTTAATACCTAAATAAATCTCATACCAATTTTCACATAAATCTAAAAATTATAGTATGCAAAATAAATTTGAAAATAATTTATAACAACTAATTTGCGACATTGTCAGGATCCGAATGTAAATTTTTTTAAATTTTTTTTCTAGAGTGAATTTTTTATGAAAATTAAAAATTAACCTATTCTAACATGCAAGAGCAACATATCATTTTTTGGATTTTTTCTAATACACGAAACTAAATGTGAAAAAATCAAGAATGTAAATCTAACATCTAAGATGAATGGAAGTCACATGAACATATAAACTAACATGAATAAAATATATTTCAGGAATGTAAATCTAACATGCATTGAAAGAAGGCAAGAAAGAAGGATAGCATCAAAAATAAATTTCTTTATTGAAAGCAGCATGTATTGGTTCATTAACATCAAAAACTGCAAAACAAGATAACTATAAATAACATAAGGAGAAGAATAAGGGAAAGGGGCGAGGAGTGGCGCGAAGACGACAGAGGACTCATGGTGGAGGTGGAGAGCACCATCGCTAACCACCAAAGGTAGCTTGCTTGGAGGAGAGGAGGAAGATGAAGATGTAGAAGAAGAAGACAACGAAGAAGCCTTGGAGGAGTAGGGGGGATGATGGTGGAGAGGGAGACCTAGGGTTTCTAAGGGAGATGGAGATGGCATGGACTTAGGGTTTAGAGAGTGGAAGAGGGGACAACCATAGAGGTGGTGGGATAGAGAGGGAGAGATGGTGTGGGAAGAAGAGATGAAGGAAGAAGATGTAGGTGGTGAGCTAAGTTGGGTGTGGGTTTTTAGGAATAGGGAGCTAGGGTGTGAGTTTCGTTTTGCTTGGAATTAGGACTAGGATTTAGTGAAATTGGGGTTTGGTGTGGGATTTTAGGTTGGAATTAGGGTTAAGTGGGCTTATTTGGTGGAGATAGCTAGGTTAAGGTTGGGTTTAATGTGGAATCATGGGCAAGTGGATTAGGCCTATCAGTAGAAGCTTCTAGCTCTTGTCTCCTTCTTGAGCTCAATTATTCCTGCCAAGAACCAGTGAACACTTATTAATCTTCCATAGGCCCCAAAATACATGAACAACCCTAAAATGTACTAATGCCTAAAATGGCCTTATTCTAATGCAATTATGCAGTAATTGCTACTAACTAACATAAATCAAAAATAAGTTAGCTTAATAACATATGAGCTCTTCGAGCTCCATACCATAATAAGCTATCAAGGCCAAAACAAAATTCAAGGAGTCCTCCCTTGAAACAAGAGCAGATGTCTCCTTATAGTTAATTTCATATTTCTAAGTATATCCGTTTGCAACAAGTCTGGTTTTATGCCTTTTAATGTTACCTTTAGAGTTGTGCTCGACCTTCAAGACTTCAAGACCTGTTTACACTTGGATCTTTTTGACCCTTCAAGTAAATCCACATGATCCCATATATTGTTATTGGCCATTGACTATAACTCTTCTTTTATGGAAGTTAGCCACTTTTCATAACGTCGCATTCTATGCCTTGATAGAATGTTGTTGATTATCAATGCTCAAGTTACATTCATGCTTAAGTGCATAAACCACATAATCTGATATGAAGGATCTTCTTTGCCTTTTGGAGTGCCTTAATGTAACGACCTGATTCCCAAGTCCCTACGAGACACAAGAATCGGACTGACTCTACTAATCCCAAGACCTGGTCATCCAACGAGGAAGTAACCAAAAGAGCAGTAAAATAAACCACATTCAGCATAAATATAACTAACAGTAAGAAAATACAGCAGTAAGGAAAGAAACCACTACAGTATATACCATTACAACAGTAGAACAACATTCATAACATAATATGAACTGCAGGTAAAGAAAAGTACAGCGGTAACAAGAACTACTCACTACAGTAGAACCAAAAGGAGGTACAAGAGAACAGTGGTAACTCTACTAGATCCTACTCGGCCCAGCGTCCTCTGCAGCCGCTGACCCTGGCAGCTCAACACCTGGTCCTGAAAGGTAACGAGTGTAACACGTCAGCAAAATACTGAGTAGAGTGGCAGCTAAACTAAAGAAACAATAAAGTGTACAGTAGCTATTTTAATTTTATTTCTTCCTTTATTTACGTCTTTCTATTGTTTCAAAATTTATCTATTTCGCAGATCCTTCACTTGATCTTGAATGTTCCTCGTGGGAACGATCTTGATTGCAGTCTTTTCCAAAAAGTAGAAGTAGCACGTGGTGCTCTCCCGGCCGGGAGAGTCCCCCGTGGTGATCCTACTCTTAGTCAACCACCCCAAGGTCATGGACAGGCGTAACGGTGACTACAACACGCGCGATAAACGCACAGGTAGCTAATCCGTATTAGCACGCGGTCAGTCGTTTCCGTTAACCGGTGCGCCCAAAGCACAGCACGGAACCAGCACAGGGTAGAGCTCTCTCAGTAACAGCGGTCGAACCCCTCCACAATAACCAAACAGGGGCCTTGCCCCTCCACAGTCCGCGCACCCTCGCCTGACTACCCTGGTTTGCCCAGTGGGCCTAACAAGTCGGTGTAGGTGAGCTAGCAGAACCCCAGGGCCCGTAGGGTAGCTAGTACTCGCCCTACACTAGTAGCTCTCCTCGGTACTGCGTACACGAGGGCCAGCAAGTCTGTACAAAGTGGCCAGACCTAACCCTGGGTCCCTGGGGCGGCTGGCTCCGCTCTGCACTAAACAGGGGGACAGTCGCTCTCCTTGGTACTCCGTACTCAAGGGCCAGCTCACTTCCCCAATTCTATTCCATTCACCTTCCAGGAGTTCTACTCCTAATTCCCCATAGGGTTCCAGCTCTTTTAACTCAGCACATTCAGGTTTCACCTTTCCAGTTTCACGTTCATACATCCCATATTCTCAGACATGCTCATTTATTCATAACAGGCAGCTGTTAAACCAATTTACAGGTAGCTATTATTTCCTTTCCACATTTTCCAAGACTGCAATATTCATATATTCCACTAATTCTTCCCATCCTAGGATTCATGCCATACCCTAGGATCTATCATACAATCTAGTTTTTCAGCCCTAGGATTCATGCAACACCCTAGGATCTACCATTCATTCTAGTTTCTCATTCCTAGGATTCATGCAATGTTTTAGATTCTATTTATGGTTCCATAATTTAACAGATTATACTAATAAACTTAAAAGCCACTCTACCGGTTACAACAGGCATACTGGGGGCGTGGTCGGGAATCCTGCGTACCTCTGCAACCCCCGAGACTGCAACGGAACGGGGTCCTATTACAAGGATCAAACACAAGGAGTTTCTCAAAATAGTATACAACTACTGTAGACGGGTAGAGGATTTAATTCCGAAAGGCACGCAACTCGAAATGCGGAAAATAGACTCCGAACGAGCCCTAAACGGGTCGAAAACGACGAAACAATGCAAAATCAGACGTCTGGAACTTCTTCCAAACGTCTTAAAAAAATGGGATCAGATGGTACCTTGTCCTGCGTGGTCTCTCAGACGTCCAGAAGCCTGCGGGGGCGTCTGGCCTAGTTCCCAGACGTCCGATGGTCACCCCGGACGTCTGGAAGTCCCTTCAGTCGTCTGGCACCACTGCCAGACGTCTGATTCGCGTTGGATGCGAATCCCGAACCTGCGCGTACCCATTCCTCGTGCTCAGTATAGACGATCGAAGGAAAGGAAGAAGGCACGAAAATAACTTACCTTTCAGACGTCTGGACAGTCCTCCAAACGTCTTCCCCGTCGTCTGGTTGGAAACCCAGACGTCTGATTCTGGAAAAACTTCCAGAATCATAGCGCGACTCGCCCTCCGCCCGCGACGCACAGCCGCGCCGCGCCTCGTCCGCCTGCTGCTCGAGCTGCAGCAAGCCTCCCGCGTCACCCCGCGTCTGCTGCTCCCCTGCCGGTCAACTCTAGCAGCCTCGGCAAGCTCACCCTCACGGCCGAGCACCTCCTCTTCTCGCGCAGCACCTCCTCCCGCACTTGCCGCGGCTGCCACCGCCGCCGCTCGCTCACTCTCGCACTGGCTGGAAGGAGAAGAGGAAGGGGAGGAGGCGATGAGAGTGAGGGAGAGGGCGAGGCTTTTTAAAGCTGCGCGGGGAGAGAGAGAGAGAGCGAGACAGAGGGCAACCTGTGCCGGCAGGAGAGAGGGAAAAAGCTACCGCAGGTCTGCGCACGCAAGCGCGCAGACGCAACCGCACGTGCCGCCGAAATCGAATCCCAGAAATTTGGAAGGGGTTCCAGACGTCTGGTCCGATGTCTGGGCCACCTCCCAGACGTCTGAAGCCGCGCGTTCGTAACACTTAATATCACCTTTTGTGGTTGTTGTGTGCTTGGATCATTAATGACTAGTTCATTAATTATGGCATTTTCCTGTGATGTGAGCTCATTTCTTTGATGCTCCATATCATCATGTTATTGTAGATCCACAACTTGAACAACAATCTTGGAAGTTTTGGACATAATTCGTACCAACAAATCCTTAGCTTCCTTAATTCATGGTTATAGGCTCATACTAATGTTGACATTCTCAATGAACTGAGCATTGCCACTCTTAACTATTCTCGTACTATGGTTAGGGCAAAAGAACCTATACCCTTTCAACCTTTAGGATATCCAATAAAGAATCCACTGATTTTCCTTAGATCTAATTTATTTTCATATTGTGCACTCTAACTTTTGTTGGACATCCCCAAATATGCAGATGTCTCAAGCTTGATTTATGACCTGTCCACAGTTCAAACGATGTCTTTTGAACTACCTTACTTGGAACCCTATTGAATAAATATTCAATTGTCCTTAATATGCATGTTCACAGCAAAAGGGATAAGGAACCATTACTTATCATGCTCCTAACCATATCCATTAATGTACGGTTCCACCTTCCACCAACACCATTAATTCCTGGCATTGTGTACTATGCACAAATGCCATGACTTTCGAGAAATTTCATAAATGGACCTGTACATTGACCACTCTAATTATATTTACCAAAATACTCACTACTACAATTTGATTTCACAACCTTTACTTTTCCATTAAGTTGCATTTTAACCTCATTAATGAATATCTCAAAGATATCCATTGCTTGAGTCCTTTCATGCAACTGATAGATCTAACCATAATGTAAGCAATCATCTATAAAAGTGATAAAGTATCTCTCACCACCCCATGATGAGATGTTGAAACAACCACAAATACTTGTGTGTAGCAATTATAGGAGCTGAGTGCTACTTGCGATTGGCTTATTTACTGTGTGCTCGGATTGCTTACCTTTAATGCAAACCACGCATAGTTGTAGGTTAATAAAATCTAAATGAGGCAAGATTTTGTTTTTAATTAGTCTCATCATTCATTCTTTGGATATATGACCTACTATTTGATGCCTAAAAAAAATACCTGATTCATTCGATGAATTTCTTTATCAACATAGTGATGATCATTGACAAGGTTTAAAAAAAGGACCCTACAAGGAGGCAAGATAGGAGGGACAAGCTCGATGCACCATTCTTCATCTTCATTTTTGCTCTACAAGCTTCTCACTTAGGATAAGGAAAGGACTTGAAGGCCCATTTTTGGATTTCGATTGGTGGAGAAAGTTAATGGAAGAATGCATGGTTTAGGTATCATAAGGTCATTCGATCCATTCTTCATTCATAAGTGGTGCAAGACCTAGTGCATACTCCTTTAAGAGCATGCATCTCTTATCAATTGATGTTTGCCTTGCCACGACGGTCGCCTCCACTTGTTCCTCCCTACACTAAGGCTCGGGAAGTTGGTATGCGATATGCGGTCAGTTAGGTCACCACATAGAAAGTATGCAGTATGCAGACGGGTATGCGATTTTGTATTTATTATTTAAAAAGATATAAAGTAATTATTCAACTTATTAAAATTTGTGTCATAAATAATAAACATCAACAACTAAAATGAGATATAAAATCATAACAGTCAGTCCTAGAACAAAATTAGACCTA
The DNA here is from genome assembly GCA_037157565.1 of Thalassia testudinum. Classification (NCBI taxonomy): domain Eukaryota; kingdom Viridiplantae; phylum Streptophyta; class Magnoliopsida; order Alismatales; family Hydrocharitaceae; genus Thalassia; species Thalassia testudinum. The sequence goes on from JAZHRO010000080.1 coordinate 7,826,549, forward strand.
AAATGCCTTTTCTTTTTTAAAAAATAGATCTAAAGTATATTCTATCATAAAATCGATCGACTACTTGGGTATTTGACCCGAGTAGTCAACCTTGCCTGTCTAGTGGACCGCCTGAGGATACTCGATGTGGAGAGTGTGGTGCTAACAAGTATGCGACCACATTCCTAAACACTACCCTAAACTCAAAAAGGCACCTACTGTGGCAGAAGGAATTTCAATGAGCTTCCTTGAAAGAGAAGGATCGATGATTTGGTGTCGAACAAGCAAGTAGGTGTCACTGTTGAGTAGTATGGTTGGTGACAAACTTCTCTGCCCATTGCATCAAGATGTTAATTAGATGTGCAGGTGAAATTGATTATAACCTTTGAAATTGATGTTTTTCGTAATGGTCAATGGGGTTTCTTCCCTTTTCAAACATGCTACATCATATCATCAATTCCTTTCTTTCTTTTTCAAGTACATCAATCACGCTAGTGTTGAGACCATTGTTTAAAGATGTTTTTGATCAAGCAAATGGCCAACTATAGTGAAGAGTGGAATAACCAAGTTGGGTTGGTGAGAGATCCAACTACTCAAACGAAGATTTCATAAACTTTTCCTTAAAATTAGAATGATAAAGATCATTTTCTAAAGTATTACAAACATATAAAAGTACTTATTTCTAAGTAATGAGAAAGATCCTTCAAAAATCTTAGAAAAACCTAATACATCCAATCTATAGACAGAAACAAGATTCCGGCATATCTATTAGCATAGAGACATTCTTCCAGATCAATTTGACATTCAATGTTCAAGATCAACTTTTAAGTTCTGATCTTCATCTTGCTCCCCATGAGCAAATACTACTCATTTTCCTTTATATTCTAGATCATACCGAATCCTTACAATATATGAGACATATGAGTAATTGCACTAGGATTTAACCAACAAGTATCATTAGGAACCTTCGTCATATTTGCTTCAAAGTAAATGGAAACATAGTGCATATCTTACTTTCAAAGAAAAAAAGTCGATACCTTTCTTCATTTATGTAGTAAATTTTACTCCATAATTAGATAATTAAGAGAAATTGATTCAATTATCCTGATACGGTGACTACTTTTTGAAAGGGACTCAATCGTGCAAAAAAGTTCTATTTTTTTTGTAAAATTTTTAAACTCATAACATGAATAAAATTCTTTCTTTCCAAGAAAATATGAATAAAATTCTAAAATTGAAAATACCTCTTTGTAGAGAAAATTTACCTCTGTCGTTAAATATCCTAATTAAGGAAAGTAAATTTGAGTTTAGCTAAAACTAAAAGATCTTACATATGTGATCCCAAGAGAGCTTATCCTATATTAGGTTGTCTATCAATCTTGAGTTAAGAGGGTTGGGTAATGAAATGCACCTACCGAGAAATTTTCGGAAAGAAAGAGATACATGTTGTAAAAAGGAATGGATGTACAGGTAATCAAAGTAGGAGAATAGAGCCTAATCAAGAGGTTCTCAGTAAAGATTACGTGGCCGAGGAATTTGCCAAGAGACATGATTGAGTTTTATGATAAGGCACTTGATGAACAATTAAATGGAGCCAAATATATGACAACTTGAAATGATAGTCGAATGGTAGAGCCATTGTAAGTACGCTTTTGTATGATTAGTTTCATTCAATTTCTTTACCTAGTTTTATTTCTTTCTCTTACCAAACTTATTTTACTTCATTCCTTGCTTTCTTGTAGGTTTTGTTGTCCATCCAAGTAGTGATGTAGGACCAATGGACTAGTAGCAATTAGACTAGTGGAGTAATGTGTTAGCTGCTGCTTTTTACTTCGTAACAGATACTTTTGTTCTTATATCTAAATAACCTTATTTTTATTGTAATTTCTATAATGTTGCATGATTTAGTTATATTGTTATTGTTGGCGACAATTGTATGTTTAATAAAAGCAACTAAGAAAATATTTGGGTGTATTTCGCAAAAGATCACTTAATCTCTTAATATGCGATTATTAAGGAGTTGAGTTGTGATAGCGTCATGATGATTGACATTTTTTTTGTTGTTATAAACTCAAAATGATTGATGGCTATAGGAACGTCGTGGAAATGGTGCTGGGCAAGCAAGAGAGTAAACGAAGGCTCAAGCATTGGGTAAAAGCTTGCCAGGTAATGGGTCTTGGGGGTCGTCGTCAAGGTCATCGATGGTCATTGAAGAATTTATTGATGTAGGAAACGTAATATAGCCATAAACAAGCAATCTCAAGCAATCCATCACAAGGGAAACAAAGAGATTGATTACCCAGTTTTAGCGCAAGGGGTGTATATCTGGGAGGAGAGCAAGGCTCCTAAAAAAAATCCACTATGAACGGTGGTGTTACAACCTCTCGAAGTCTTTCCCTCTCTTAGATTGCATTACATGGATCGCTCCCCTTCTCTCAAGGGTCTCTCCTCGCTATTTATAACATAGGAAAAGTCCTAACCAAGTAGGATCTTTTTCATGATCTCTGGTACATTTTTTGTCAAGCTGTTCGTTCACTGTCAGATTATGGGTAGCCATATCTATACTACTGCTATTCTGACCTTGGATGCACTAAATCTTCTAGTAGGTTGGGCAGATCCAAGTCCACCCGAATATGAGTCAGATCCGGGTGCGGTTGGTCGTAGGCAGGTCAGATAAGACCGGACCCGCCTGCTTATCTTGTAACCAGGTGGGCAGATCTTTTGCTGGACTACGCATGGAGCTTTGAATCTGAGGGCACTTTGTGACTCTCATCATATGCCTTACTCTCTAGCTAGCAAAGTTGCTGAGAGAGTAGTTAGAGTACTCAAAACTCCACAGTAGATAATGCTCCCAAATGTTGCACTAATTAGTATGAAGTAGGTAGAACATTTGTCATGAAGGAGTTGCTAGATGCTAGCAGACAAGGTGCCTTTAGCTATATTATGCATGACTGTTGGGAAATGTAGGCGTATACTGCCTATTTTGTAGTTGGCCTTAGGTGGTCAACTATTAGTTAGGGGAACTCATGTGAATACCGCTTGGGTGATTCGCCAATGTTTTCTGCCAATCGTGAGAGGTCAGGTGTAAGGAATTTTTTCCTAAGCCTAGCGTTCTTTTGTGCCTAAGGCTCCTTAGTTGACCTTAAGAGGCGACGTTGTCATGGGGGAACGCAAGAATGTTGGCAGTGGTTCCGGTTGGCCTTAAGAGGCGGCATTGTTATGGGGGAACGCAGGCATGTCAGCCATGGTTCCAGCCGATCTTAAGAGACGACGTTTGTCGTAGAGAGCCTGGCATTCTTTCGCATATAAGACGACTTAGCCGGCCTTAAAGAGACGATGTTGTTATGGGGGAACACAGGCGTGTTGGTTGTGGTTCTGGCCGACCTTAAGAGGCAGCGTTTGTCGTAGGGAGCCTAGCGTTCTTTCACGCGTAAGGCTCCTTAGTCGGCCTTAAGAGGCGGTGTTGTTATAGGGGAACGCAGGCGTGTCGGCCAAGGTTTCGGCCGACCTTAAGAGGCGGCGTTGTTATGGGGGAACGCAGGTGTGTCGAACATGGTTCCAGCCAGTCTTAAGAGGTGGTGTTTGTCGTAGGGAGCCTAGCATTCTTTCGTTTGTAAGGCTCCTTAGTTGACCTTAAGAGGCGACGTTGTTATAAGGGAACGCAGGGGTGTCAGCAATGGTTTCAGCTGACCTTAAGAGGCAGCGTTTGTCGTAGAGAGCCTAGTGTTCTTTCGCACGTAAGTCTCCTTAGCTAACCTAATTAAGAGATGATGTTGTTATGGGGAATTGCATGCTTGTCGGCATTGGTTTTGGCTAGCCTTAAGAGGCAGCGTTTGTCGTAGGGAGCCTAGTGTTCCTTCACGCATAAGGCTCCTTAGTTAGCCTTAAGAGGTGGCGTTATTATGGGGGAACGCAGGCATGTCGGCCGTGGTTCCGGCTAGCCTTAAGGGGCGATGTTCGGGAATTTGTTTCATCATGTAGTTTGATAAGACGGTCATTAATTGCTATTGAAATGAGGAGTCATGGCCTCAAATGTCGCGCTTGTCAGTAAGGCAATTGATGTTACTGTAGTGTCGGAATATACGCGTAGGGCGATGTAATGCACGGAATCTTGATCTAAGATTTTGTCAGTTTGGGCGGGATGCTGTGGAATCCACGTCATATTCTAGGGGATTTTGTCCTTCGGGAACCCGCACCCTGGGGATGTAGTGGAATCGCACTAAGGGCGGTTATAAATATGAGTTGGGGGTATGATAGGAGTTCATGCCCCCTCCAACCTTTTTATTGCATCCAAACGACTTGGTAGTTGTTTTGAGGGACTTTCCTTTCGCTCATTCTTTTGACAAGTTTTTGTCTTGGATGTGCATGTTCGATGGAGTGGCCGGACAACGATTATGTTTGGGCCTATGGGCAAAGGTAAATCCAGTTTGCTGCCCCTGTTTAGCGCATGGGCTGTGGTGAAGGTTCTAGGACCTTTTATGGGACTTTTGTAACCAGGATGCCTATTGAGGCATTCTTGGTTTTGAGGTATGCCTATTGAGGTACTCTTGGTACATTCGGACCCCCTTTCTTCGTTTCTTTTGCATTTGTTTTGATTTGCTTTTTGTTGCATCCTATGGGCGGTTTGCTCAACCGGACAACTCTGGGTGTCACAGTGTCACAGTGGTTCCTCCTAGCATGGGACTCATCTCGTGTGGGGGAGGCCTATGGGGTAGGGCAAGAAGAGGGGGTCTTCTTGTTTTTGAAGAGTTCAAGAGGAGAGGGGCAGGAAGCAAAGACGAGGTGAAGTAGGTTCCCTCAAAGCATCTGTGGGGAGAGCCTACCGGGACACTTGTTGTGGGGGAGTTAACTACATCTGCTCCCTTGGGCCCAAGCGGGGGTGAGTTGGAGGACGTCCTAGTGGGGTTATCGATCTCTTTGGGTCCGCTTGGACCATCCGAGGGGTATGCGGTCGCGACCTCTTCACCCCAGGGCCAAGTAGAGATTGCTCTAACGGGGAGGCTTAACACCTTTGCCGCCCTGCTCATCTCTCTTGGTGACTCTACGAGGGTAGTGTAGGAGGTTGTTGTTATTGGTGGCTCCTCTTGCAGCAATGTATTTGCCTGGCCAGAGCTTTGGCGAGGACGCTGCTAGGAGCGGATCCTTTTGGTTAGAGGAGCCTTGGGATGATCAGTCAAACAGTTGGGTCTATCTAGGGATACTTCATGGAAGGGTCTGTTGGCGGCCTCGTGTCCAGCGAGATGGCATCGACCAGGTTGGGGGCTCCGAGTAGTGCCCCTTTCTTGGAAAGGTGGGTGCTCTGACACCTGCAAGACGCTCTAGCTACCTGAGGAGTTGAGCGAAACTCGCTGAGGTCTAAGGTGGTTCGCTTACTTGGGTGGGGGGCTAAAGGAGGGTCTTAACAGGGTGCACGAGCCGGCAGTCGTGGCTCTACAAGACTTGCCCAAGTGCCAGCAAGCTTCTCGTACCGCCATCCTTTTGGTGAAGAAGGAGGTGCATGTCCTAGAAATGGGACATTCCTCTATTGTGGAAAGGTAGAGAACTTGAGGGCTGACCCTACTGAGGCCCGGCAGTGATAACGAATTTTACGTAGTTTGTAAAATACGTCATTGTAACGTGCAAAATCGATCAACTCTTAAATTTATATTCCTAGATAGTGGGGTATCTAGGGTCGTCCAAGGAGGCAAGTTTGCAAAAATTAAATCTTTTGCTTGGAAAATAAATCTCAACTTTCTTTTTGATCTTTTCAATATATACTTTTTATAGATTTTTAAAATAAAGGCAACATGCAAGTTTTTGCTGATAACTGGAAAACAACTAATACCTAATTCAATAAAGCTAACCCTAGGTGACAGGTAGAGCCTCTCACTAAGCTCACCCTAGGCACGTGGAGGCTTAGAATAATTAGGAAGAGGGAGTGAAACAAATGCTAGGCAAAAATTGTAAAAAGCTATGCAACAAAAATTGAAAGAAGGGAATTTGAATTAAAGCAAAATTGTTCACACAAAACCTATAGAGGAATGCTTCTACTCTACTTGAAAATACAAGAAAAATAAAACACAAATCTTCCTGATAGATGGTGAAGAAGTGGGCTTCTTGCTCCAAGCCAAGTAGCTCCTTGACTTGAAACGACAACTCCTTCTCCTTGGCATGAGATGCTCCTCCAAATGATGTCCTCCAAGGTGGTAGTTACCACCTTTAATTTTCCTCCTCCAAGGGTGGACATCCACCCTAGGTTCTTTTCCTTTGCCTGGCTGTCCTCCTTGAAGTAGAATGCTCCTCCCCCTTGGCGTGGCACAAGTTGAAGAAAGTGGGGAGAGGAAGGCACCAAAGGGGCTAGTGATGTGCCCCCTTGATCTTCTTCTCTACTTCTTCTTCTTGGCGGTAGGTGTAGGTGGATGTAGGTGGAATTAAACACTAATGGAGGATGCTCTAAAATGGTGGTAGGTGGTGGGTTTATATAGAGTAGGAAGGGGGCATAGGTGGCTCTTGGAATGAATGGCTAGGATAGGATATGGGGGGTAGTTGGGGATCCTATGGCTAAGGGTGGTTGGCGCCAACTCAAGGGGCACCTAGGTGGTGGTTATGGGTGGTGGCACCCCTTAAAGTTGGCGCCAAAATGGTTTCTAGAAGGGGGGCTTAGGTGGCACCAAGTAGGGTTCTAGAAGGAGGGGTAGGTGGGTGGCTAGGATGGGTTGTAGGGTTATGTGTATGCTGGATATGGGGGTGGATGTTGGTGCCAAAAAGGGGGGTAGTTAGGGTTAGGTTTTGGCGCTAAAATTGGTGCCTTTTGGTGGTGATGATGGGGTGAAGAGGTGGCTAGGTGGTGGCGCCAACTTGGAGTAGGATAGCTAGCTTAGGTAGGGCTTAAGTTGGTGGAGCTAGCTAGGGTTGAGTTGAAGGTGGTGGATGGCCAAGGAGATGGTTGCTAGCTAAGCTAGCTTAGCTAGCTATGGAGTAGAGGAAGGGGTATTGGAGCTAGGGTTTGAAGAGAGGAGCTGAGGAGAAGCCTGGAGCTTAAACCAAAGCCGGCAGCTGCTGAAGAGGGTGGCATGGAGCTACTCTAGCTAGCTTAGCTTGCTAGTTCTTTGTTAGCTTCTAAGCCAAGCAAAAGTAAGCTGGCTTCTACCATAATGAGCTGAGGTGAGTTGGGTCTGGTGCTCCCGGGGGGGGGGGGATAAAGGTGGTTGAGGTAGCTAAGGTAGCTCTGAGTCCCTGAGAGCTGGACTTGAGCTTCTTGAACTGAGATAAATTCATCTTCAGCTGGATGGAGTTGAGTGGAGTTGGATGTAGTTGAACCTGAGCTGGGGTGAACTCCAGTCAACTCAACTGAGCTAGCTAGAGCTCCCTATGGACTAATGCGAGCTGAGATGAGCTAGACTCAGCTAAGTTGAGCTGGATCTGAGTTGACCTGAGCTAGGGTGAGCTAAGATGAGCTCTCTTGAGCTGTCATTCAGCTGAGATGAGCTGAATGGAGCTAGGATGAGCTGACCCTAATCCAAGTGAGCTGGATTCCAGCTATGTTGAACTGGATCAAGCTGAGTTCCAGCTAGTTTGTGCTTCTCCTTCACCTGTTGCCTTCCTGAGTGCTAGGTTTCTAAGGATCTGTTAATCTGTTTATCCCTAACACTCACAAAAACACATTAAAAAGACAATAAAAAATGCAATGCATGCCTAACCTAATCAATGCCTAAATGTAGCCCAAAAACCTGTTTGCGGAGTAAAATCCTAAGAGCTAGGTTTGTTTTAATGTATAAGAATAATGATAAACTGGCGTTTATCTGGCAGCTCACGGAGGACATGGGCAAGAAGGTGCTTAAGTTGAAGCACATTGGGAAAAGGCTGTCTCCTGAAGAAGAGGCATCCAAGTCGGGTCCTCCAATAGCTGTGCGACCACTAGAATGGCCAATTAGCCTTTCGAAGACTAGGGATAAAGCCACCAAGTTCTAATAAATGGTGTTGCCATTGTTTTTATATTTCCCTCATTGACCTTCCTGCTTTTCTTTCTTTCTTTGTGGGCTAGTCGATTTTAGTGTTTCCTGGAAATGGAGTAGGCAACACCTTCTATATGAAAAGGGAAACTTTTATTGTATTGTTTGTTGTCTTGTTATAATGAATTGCCTGCATGCCAAGTACAAGGGATTGGTTTGCCGCCTGGGAGTTGATATTCGTAAGAGTTGCATAGACTATTTCTACGAATTTTGGACCCTTCCATGGGGCCTTTTAATTTTTCGCTCGAATAACTCGACATGGAGGCTTCCCCCTTTTGTCCAATCTGGTGTGCCTTTAAGAATGTTAACTTGCCGGCCCGTCTGCTGCAGGCGACTGTTGTTGGCTTATTTTGTTTGATTTCATTGTCCTTTGTTTAGTGGGTCATAAAGTTGTGCCTTCAGGTGGAGAGGGTGGGTTACTTGTAGTAGCGACTAGGGTCCCATGTCATACATTCAGCTAAAGGGGTGTGTGGGACCAACCGTACACCTGGTACCTTGTCCACTCGTCCTTACCTAATTGGGTTTTGTCGTCGCCTGTGCGCAAGATGTAGCATTTTTTCGGACACAGGAGATAACTATGTCGGTTGTTGGGTAAGTGGTTTCCTTATTAGGTAGCATGAGAAGGGGTTGGGAAATGTCCATTTGTTTAGCCATCTTTGAGGCAAAACGCCTTAGTCCATTGGGCGCTGCTCTGTACTCCGCCTGGATGTTAGATGCTAGGAAGAGTAGCTTGGCAGTGTACTCATATGCAGTGTAGTCCGGAGTGGTCGGGGTTATGCTGGCCTGGAGCAAACTATCGTAAACGAGCTGTTGGTGTATAGTTTTTAAGGCAGAGTGGGGAGGTTACCTAGGTTCGTTGAGTTGTTCCCTTGATTTTATTCTGTTGTTGGGTATTTGGACTTGGGCCTCCAGGGGCTTAGCCATGGGTTTAGCCGGAATTGCCCAAGGCGCCTCCTGATGTACGCGAAGGAGGGGAGGGGTTAGTCAGAAGATTGTGATAAGAATTACCCTAAGGAGGTGATTTTGTTGAGTAATGTCTGCATCCTTTTCTAGGTGCTCGAGGGCTCAAGGGCCATGATTGCTTGGATCTTGCCTAAGTTTGTCTGTCTCTCTGTTGGAGACTAAGGTCCCTTAGAGCTCTTCATGTGAGAACTTAAACACACCCTTTTTCAAGGTCGGGGTGCAAATGAGTGCCTTTTGCCATACCCTAGGCGTGGACCGAGGGGTGCAGCTTTGTACTAAAGTGGACTCTCATCTATTTAAGGCAGGGATTTCGTCAGCCGGAGTAGGGCTGATTTGGTAGTACTTGCTGCAAGTCCCCCGCACGAGTATTGGAGCAAGGCTAAGTTGAAAACGAGGCCTTCATTTGGTAGGTTGCTGGCAGTCCAGGCGAATTTTTTTGCGTTGGGCTCAAGTAGGAGTGATGACTCTCAGAGGGATCAAGGTTCGCTCTGACCTAGACGGTCTTGGTGGCATCCTTATTATAGAGATTATGTCAATAAAGGCCTTTTTTGACCTGGTCACTGAGTGTTGTTACTCTGTTGCGAGACCTGTCCTTATCGTAGGCGGAGAAAGGAAGGCTCGCCCGATTGGCCGCAAGATGTAACACTACTATGTGTTGGCCTTCTTGATTGTATCCCTGGCATCTTGCTAGGGACCGGGGAAAGTGCAAGAGGACATCTGTCTAGGACCCTACCTGGTTCTTCTACTGTTGGAAGTCCATGTGTCGGTCAACCTTAAAAGGCAATGTTATATCAAGTGGAACTCTAGGCGTGGGGGCTCGGGTTCTGGTTGGCCTTACGAGGCAACATTGTATAAAATGGAACTTGAGGCATGGGGGGCCAAGTTCTTGTTGTCCTTGAGAGGTGGCATGATGCTAGGCATGTAGGCCCGAGTTCCTGCCGGCCTTAAGTGACGGCATTGTATCGACTCGAATGTAGGGTGTGGGAAGCCCCAGTTCTTGTCAGTCTTAAGAGACAGCATGATACTTTAAGTAGAACTTTAGGGTGTGGCGACCCAAGTTCCTACCGTCCTTAAGAGGCTACATCATACTTTAAGCGGAACTTGGGGCATAAGGACCTGAGTTCCTGTCGACCTTAAGAGGTAGCATCATACTTTAAGCGGAACTTGGGGCGTGGGGACCCAAGTTCTTGCCGTCCTTAAGAGGTGGCATTATATGAACTTGAAACGTCAAGTGTAGATGCCCTAGTTCTCGTCTGCCTTAAGAGGCGGCATTATACTTTAAGCGGAACTTTGGGCGTGGGGACCTGAGTTCTTACCGTCCTTAAGAGGTGGCATTATGTGAACTTGAAATGTCGAGTGTAGATGCCCTAGTTCCCGTCGGCCTTAAGAGGCGGCATTATACTTTAAGCGAAACTTTGGGCATGGGGACCTGAGTTCTTGCCGTCCTTAAGAGGCAACATTATATGAACTTGGAATGCAGGGCATGGAAGCTCTGATTCTCGTCGGCTTTAAGAGGCAGCATCAAACTTTAAGTGGAACTTGGGGCGTGGGGACTTGAGTTCTTGCTATCCTTAAGAGGTGACTTGGCAACCGTAAGAGGTGGCAATGTAAGGGAACGTGAGCGCAGGGGCTCGATTTCCCTTTAGCCTTAAGAGGCGGCTTACCAGCCTTAAGAGGTGTCCATGCCAAAGGAATGTGAAGTGCATTCGCCTAAGTTCCTGCCAACCTTAAGAGGTGGCCTTTGGAGAAAGTGAAGGCATATTGGTGCCTGGTCCCCACTGGCCTTAAAAGGTGGCTACCCGGGAAATGGTGTGGCGTAAATGCCACCTTTTGCTAGTGATGGCCAATCACTGCGGGTATTGGTTTTTGTCTTGGGTGTGACAAGACCAGCATTTATTGCCGTCATGGTGATGCAAAGGCCTCAAATGTTGTGGCTAGCATCAATGGGATTGCCTGCTCTACGACGGGGGATACGCACGTAGAGGGTATTTAACTCCTGTCGACCTTAGGAGGTGGTTCCGTAGTTACGGGAACGTGAGGGGATGCCCCGGTCCTTGCCAATCCTAGGGGGTAGCTCTTGGGCGTGCTTGTCTTGTCTTGAGCGGGAGGAGCGATCCATGGACCTTAGAGGGATTAAGGTCCTATTCATCCTCGGCGAGCTTGGTAGGCGTCAAGGGAAATGTAGTATAGTCATGGCGGAAGAGTCTTAGCCACAGTCTCGAAGTCATTGGCAAATCAGTAGGGTTTGTCCCTTACTAGATCACGTGGACTTGGTTTTTCTCTTCTTCCCTCATGCTTAAGGGGGCTCGGCTTCCTAAACCGTTCCGGCTCAACCCTCGAGGATTCGCACTTGGTTGTCTGATCTCTGTGTTATTCCTACTCCTTGAGGGGAGTGAAAAAGCATGAATTCGAAGTGTGAGGAGGGGATTAAGCAAAAGGTCGTGTGTTGGCGGGTGGCCGGAAGTGTCATCGAACGCTTCCGTCAACCTGGTCACCATAAATGTGGTCGTCCGGCTGATATGCCTGTCCTTGTTGTTGGCGGACAAGGGAAGGTTGACCTCTTGTTGCATGTGTTTTACATCGAGTGTTAAGAAATACGCCTCGTACTATAGTCAATGAAAACACAACATTTAAATTTATAAAGCTCGAAAGCAATGTGACTCCGAGGTCGTTCGCATGGAGCAAATGAAATTCACAGCACCAATCAATGATATAAATAATGAGCACAATAATATATAATGAATCAATAAAAATATTTTCAATATCAATCGAATTGTATCTCAAGATATAATGGGATAAAAAGAACAAAAACTCAAAATAATGGTGATTTAAATCACCAATTATTTCATTCAATCAAAGCACATATCCTAAGAGTCAAATTACCCAAATAATCCAACAGTGGTCTCAACCACTAATGCTTCAATTCCACGCCACCAAATATGTCCACAGTACTTAGGATCAGACGTCACAAGCAAGGCACAGACGACTTAAAGTCACCAATCCTCGGTACAAGGCCATATAGACCTCAAGAGTTAAGCCTCGACACAAGCACAGAGCCACTGCAAGGCACCAACTATAGAGGCATGAGACCTCAGAGAGGTGCTAAGTATAGAGCAAGCATGCACTCATCTTGAGGCAACAGGACACAGATGCTGAAGCAAAACCCTCCCCCTTCATCCTTAGAATTTCTTCTCTCCTCTTTTAAAATCGAGTATAGATTTAGGCGGGTAATCGGGTTATCGGATCATGAACAGGGACCATGCTTGTGTGGTGTGAATCGCAACCCTCGTGTCTTGGGCACAAAGGCTATGGGAGAAATCCCTTTTATGCTGTTCATCCATCTCGCCAATGCATGAGGTGGACTAAATGTCCCCCTCTGCTCCTTTGTCTTCTTCGTGTTTGCTGCAGAGGAGCCCCATGAAGAATTGAGCTGCTGGATGAGCTGCCCAATCAATCTGAAGCCGTAGCTGAGCCCCTGTGATGTTTCCATAGCAACTGAGAGAGGAACCTAGGTGATAGGATGATGGAGCATGGTTGACGAAGTGGAAAACAACGACGGCGATTGCAGTCCTCCGGTGAAGACCTTGAAACACAAAACACAGGCTCTATGCCCCAATCAAAGCGTTCATTGGCATCGTCGTATGGCGTGGAGTACGTCAGAGGGATTGGTTACGTGAACGGCGGCATGTGATGGTCGGAGGGTGAAGGGATGATTAGTGGAATGTGGTGGTGTCCGGCCGATGGTCTGGATGAGCGAAGCCCTCAATTTCTTGAAAGCCCTCACGTAGGTGGACATTTTCTCCCTCCACCGTGCGTCGCCACCTTAGCCGCTTGTCATTGGGGCTTGAGTTCCGGGGCTCCTTTGATTGAGCCTTACCGAACTTCTAGATTTGCTTGGTCTCGAGGAGTTGGCCGCGCAAGAGACTGATGTTCCGCCTTTAAGGCTGCCAACCTAACTTCGTATTCCCCTTCCCTCGCTTGTATCTAGAGGAGGGAGTCTTGCTTAGGGGCCTCAAGTAGTTGACCGAGTTGTATCGTCTTCCCTTTATTAGGATCGACGTGCCGAGGGTGTTGTTTAGACATGGGGTCGTTGGACTTCGACTAGGCCTTCTAAGGGGGCCCGTGAGTGAAGCTGCAAGTGGTTGGGGCCATCGCTAAGACTTTTGATCAGGGAGGTCGAGGTAGGGCGTTATGAAGGTATGGCCCTCCAACCCTTAGATGCATGGAAGAGCATGGCATTTTTGTCGATGCTTCCCACAGACGACACCATTTGATGGACCTCAGGAGCCGCCGTCAAGGCCATCGATGGCCATCAAAGAATTTATTGAAGTATGAAACGTAACGTAGCCACAAACAAGTAATCTCAAGTAATCCATCACAAGGGAAACAAGGAGATTTGTTACCTAGTTCTATTGCAAGGGGTGTACTTTTGGGGGGAGAGCAAGGCTCCCAAAAAAATCCACTATGAAATGTAGTGTTACAACCTCTCGGAGCCTTTCTCTCTCTTAGAGTGCATTACATGGATCACTCCCTCTCTCTTGAGGGTCTCTCCTTACTATTTATAACTTGGGAAAAGTCCTAGCCAAGTAGGATCTTTTTCATGATTTTTGGTGCATCTTTGTCAGGCCGTTAGTCTGCTGTCAAATTATGGGTAGCCATATCTGTACTGCTGTCGTTCTAACATTGGATGCACTAAATCTTTTTGCAAATTGGGAGGATCTAGGTCTGGTCGAATGTGAGTCGGATTCGAGTTCGGTTGGTTGTAGGCGGGTCGAATAAGACTGGATTCGCCTACTTGCCCTGTAACCGGGCAGGCGGATCTTCTGCTAGACTGCGCGCGGAGTTTTCAATTTGAAGGTGTTTTTTGCCCCTCATCACCAGGATAAGCTTTTCAATTCAAAAATTCAGGTAACTAGTCAATTAAAGATGTAATGTCATTTTACTCATCTTTTAGTTGTGTTTTCATAAGATTTAGATAGTGTTTATTTAATGAAATAAGTCCATTAATTCATCGTTTGGATTACTTAACTTTTGAATCATCATTTTCTATTTTGAGTCCTTAATTCCAAAATCAATAAATTTCACCTCAATGGAAGATGGAATTAGTTTATATTTCACAACACCTTTATTTATTTCTCACTTAATTCCTTAAAAATGACATTTAATAATCGAAACAACATAACCCTATAATTCCTTATTTATTTTACTTCTTACTTATTCGTCCTCGACATGTATTCTACTTAACTAACCAAACATCACTCTAGTGTAGGTCGTTAATTTCTTGTAATGTTACACTTGCTCGTGTGTTTGTGATATTTCCATGAAATCCTAGGCCTTATTTGATGTAGTTTTAAGGGGTGCTTTTATCTTACATGTTAATTTTACAAGTTATAATACATAAATAGTGAATATGATTAACTTTCCCACAAGAAACTATCAAATCATCACACATCAAATCATTCTATCGATTACACTTCATTCAACTAATCTATTCACATTATAAATAAAACCAAATTTCTATAACTTAACATCAAATCTCCATCTACTTACTCACTCCCAATGCAAATAAAAAATAAAAATCAATAACATATCAACTCAATTATCATTTCCACATCTAATTATCCCTCTTTAGTATTTTCTAAATTTTACTCAATTTTAAACTTTAAACCTCCACTAAATATGCTAGTAATGAGATTTGGATCTAAGATCTCTAAAATATGGTGATAATAATCAATATGGAGACTATACAACCAATTTTGATAAATTTTAAAAAAAAATTTTATTCTATGTGACAATAGTTACTACTATAACATATAAATAATACATAAATTTTATTTTCCACCCATCACATCTACCACAACCATCATATTTATTTTTTACCAATCATATATATTCCTACTAACTCATTTACATCTATCACGTTTACCTTCTATTAACTTACTTCCATTACAAATAAAAATAAAATTTAATAATAATATATCAATTCAACGGTCATATCTACGTCGACTAATCTTTCTCGTTCCTGTCCGCTTATCTTCCTTAAAATTTCTTCGATTTTACGGAATCTTAACCTTTAAACCTGTCGGGATGCTAATTCTTGCGAATAAAAAAATCAACGTAGCTATCGGCGGCCAAAGCTTCCATCGGTCGCCTGACTGACAAGACAATGGTACCGCTGGTATATTCGGACGGGCGGGCCCGCGCCAATAGACCGACCCACAAAAAAAAAAAAAAAAGCAGACGTGGACGAAACAACGACGTGAGGGGAGGCGGAGGCTGCCAATCCCATCAGGGAGTGGACCAAAAGGCAAAAACAAGAAGAGGGAGAGGGAGAGGCTACGGATTGACCAACCGAGCGAGTGATGGCGGAGACGACAGGCGAGTCGGAGGCATGGACTCGGGAGGGAGTGGGGAAGGAGGAGCAGCCTCTAGGCGACGGCCTCCTGGGACGGTTCCGCTTATTGTCAGGTGTCTCCTCGGAGGAAGTCGAACCTTTCACCTTCACGCGGAGGATGAAGGATGGGTTGCGAGAGCTTAATGCCTCTCGGCTCCGCGAGGCTTCCAACAGCCTCCTCCTCTGGGCCCGCAGCGGAAGCCCCTTCCGCACCCTCCTCCTCATCACGGTAAACAAACACACACACACACACACACGCACGTATACTACTTAGATAGACAGTCGTACTTTGTCATCCTATCAGGAAACTTCTTGATCAGAATTTCATGGATGAGGGGAATGGTAGTAACTAATGAGACATCCTGCCATGCATGTTCGTTATCTTGAGTCACATTGGGGATGACTCAAGATATCTATATTTAGATCGATCGATCGGCCCTTTGATCTGTATCAGTAGTGGCTTCAGATTGTCGTCGGAGGGCATGGCAGCTAGGCCTTCAATTATCACGACGGCAGAGGGGCTGTGAAGATTTTATCTGCAATAAGGAAACTGGATAAATTGGGTCGAGTAATTAATGTGAATGGTTTAAAACTTGAGTACGAGTCACGCCTTGTGATTTTGGTTGAGGTGAGATGCCCTCCTGTGGTTCACGAAGTTGGACAAAATAACCCCTGAAGTGTTATTTGGTGATTTTCGAGATCAAAAATGTCCATAGCCTTTTGATAATTTTTCAGACTAAGCGATTTATCTCTGTCTGTTTGTCTCTTCTTCTTCTGAAAAGTCTGTCTATCTGTCTGTCTGTTGTAGGATCTCTTCCTAAGGATTCAATCTCAAATCCTCACCAATCGCAAACAAAGTTTGTGGATCACTGATGAAACAATACTAGAGCAGAAGAAATTACCAAATCTCATTAAAATCAGGTAGAATTTTGTAATATGGTGTCGGAGTAGCTATCCTAAGCCTATATAGATACAAACCTTAACTCCTCCCTTTTTTTTTTTTTCTCTCTGGTAACCTACCTCTTGTTTTCATCCTTTGCATTGTTGGCAAGACTCCCTTCATTGACAAATAAAAGGAGAATGCAATTTATCAACCAAAATCATTTAAAGGTCAACCATATGGAGTAATCACTTCCTAATTCATTATTGAGTTAATTAGTACAACCATTTGCAAAGTTGTTCCAATTCATTATCTTGTTCTAATCTCTCGTGTGACCTGGAGAACTCCTCTCCTCACAACGCCAACCGAGGGAACCACTTACGTCCTGTAAAAGGACATAAGAGTAAAAATCTGGCTTGTATCCCAACTTGGTTATAAGCCCAATTGACAGGAAGGTGTGCTACTTGCTATACCAGCTTCAAGTGCCACACATAGTCAATGATTCAGTGAACGAGTTAAGCACTAGTTGTTGATGCACAAGAGGCTAGCCAATTACCCATAACTTGTCATTAATGTCTTATCATCTCTGGAAAGCTATCATGTGATCATTCATTGCATAGTGTATACCAGAAACTTCATTTGTATATTGATTTCGTCTCACAAGTACAAACAAATATTCAATCACATTCTCTTTCAAATCAGTTGCCTCATTCAAGTTGCCTGTTTTAAGTTTCACGAAAAACCAAGATTGTTAGTATATGAAGTGATAAGGGTTTCATTCAATTCATTTAATCAATCCATAATGCTCAAATCAAAATAAATATTCCAAAAATCAGTATTCATTATCTTAAAAAAATCAGTACTTAGTCAAATTAAGTTTAAATCAAATTAATAAGCACAATTCATGCACTCAAAGAACAATTTTCAAATACAAAGGGCGAGATATCAAGGAAAAATATAACTGTGAAATATTTAGGAAAGGCAAATCAGGTATTTTCCCATTCTATGGGTATCGATCAAAATATGTCAAGAGGTGGCATTTTATCTTGTGTGCATGTGAGTGCATGCACTTGAATTCGTTGCTCGCACAATTATGCATGTACGTTGTAGGATCTAGAATTCACAAGCACACTAGAAAGGGGGGATGAATAATGTGGTAGATAAAAATGATCGCACAAGTTATCTTCCTTTTTCCTCTAAAAAAATAGTACAATAATTTACACTACAAAATAATATAAAAGATATATAGTGGTTCCCCACTGGGGTAATTCACTACTTAAGTCTCATGACTTATGATTTTTAATCTTGATTCCCTCAATTATGAGGGAATCAAATTCATTATAATGTGGTATTTAATGGGTTACTTCAACCTAATTACAATGAATAATATGAACAAAATAATACATATGTAAGACAACAAAGTTCAATCTTACAACTTAATTTCCTAAGCTTCCCAACATAAAAATTAAAGAGATTATATCAAATGAGAGCTTAGGAAGGTAGGCATGCAAAGATTGAAGTAATCACGTGAGCTTGCACATGCCTATGAGCTTGTTGTGACAAGAAAATGAATTTAGAAAGCTAGAGCAGGACAACAAGACTTTTTGCAATGAATTTAGATGATTTGTTGTATGAAAATAGGATCTTAAGGGATCTTTTTATAGGCTTAAGACCATTGGGAAACGATTCATAGCCGTTGGGAATTAATTCAACGACGTTCATGTAAGAAATAAAGCCAAATAGCTATTCTAATTTAATCCAACGGATAGTTGGTACTAGTACTAAAGGTTGGGTATCAGTACTAGCTGCTTACATGTTCAAGAATTAAAAGAGTAGCTAGTCAACATAAATTTATGGGTACCGGTACTCATAGCCTTTTGCTGAGTACCATAAATCAACAGGTGCCGGTACTTATCATTAGTACCAACACTTGTTATTTATAGGTTTGATACTTAGAGAATTTTCATAGAACCTGTAACCTAGAGGTACCGGTATTAAGGGTTAGTACCGGTACATGTTTGGCACTGGTTTTAGGAGTTCAAAACATAACTCAAAATTGTAACATCATAATATCGGTACTCATCCTTAGTACTAATACTTGTTGATTACAATTTGAGTTGATGAACGTTAAACCTGTAGCTTACATGTATCGGTATTAAGCAAGAGTATTGGTACTTGTAAGACAATTTTAACGAGTACTAGCATTCTATAAGTCATACTAAGCCAACCCTACACCTCTTTATATAGAGAGAGGTTAGGGAAAAATATAAGGGGAGTCCAATAAGAAAATAAAAATAGGAAAAGACCCAACAACATAACATAGCACTCCTCGTCAAGCTGGAACATATATATCAACCATGTTCAGTTTGTTCTTGCATTTCTCAAACATGGGATGTAATAGTGGCTTAGTAAACATATTCACAATCTGTTTTGAAGAGGCTAGGCAAGCAGTATGAAGCAGACCCTGCTGGATTAGGCTCCTTGTATAATGACAAGCTACTTCCACGTGTTGGGTCTGTTCATGGAACATGGGATTGTTAACAATGTAGGTGGTTGCCCTGTTGTCATAATACGTCTCCATAGTCTCTTCAAGAGTGACATGAAGATCTCTTAACAGAGACCGTATTCAGATCATCTCAATAGCTGTATATGCCATGGCATGGTATTCTGACTCGACACTAGAGCATGACACCACACTTTGTTTCTTGTTCCTCCAAGTCACCAGATTTTCTGCAACAAATGTATAGAAACCTGTAGTGGACCTCCTGTACCCAATATTACTTACATAATTTGCATCGGAGTAACCAACAACAGTCATAAGAGCTTTCTTTTGAAACAAAAGACCTCGACCTAGAGCTTCCTTGATGTATCTCAATACTTGCATCATTGCCTGCCAATGATCAGTAGTAGGTTTGTCTAGAAACTAACTCAGCTTACCTATTGCAAAACTAATATCTAGCATGGTGAGGGTGAGATAAAGTAATTTCCCCATCAACTGTCTGTAAACTCTTTTATCCATCAAATGTGCCGAGTCATCAAATAAGTGACCCTTTGGATCCATAGAGATATTCACACCCTTAGATCTAAGCATGCCAACCTCCTGAGAATGCCCAAGGCATATTTCCTCTAAGACATGACAATACCCTATTTACCGGTGGCAATTTCAATGCCCAAGAAATACTTGAGTTTCCCAAGGTCCTTCATAACAAACTGCCATGCCAAATATTCTTTCACCTAAGATATACCAGCCACGTCACCTCCTGTGAGTATGAGATCATCAACATACACAAGTAGAGCCACAATATCACTACTGGTCTTCCTCACAAACAAGGAATGATCAGAAGGAGACCTTTGCAACCTAACAATTGACAATGCTTTTGATAAGCACTGAAACCATGTTCTAGGGCTCTGCTTAAGGTCATAAATAGCCTTATGCAGTCTACAAACACACTTCCCTTGAACCTCAAAATCAGGAGGCTGCTGCATGTATATCTCCCCCTGAATGTCACCATAGAGAAAAGCATTTTTGACGTCCAGCTGGTGTAGGGACCATCGGTAGGGTGCCGCAATAGAAATAAGGATACAGACGGTAGAGAGACAAGCAATCAGTGAGAAAGTGTCAAAGAAATCCACCTTCTAGGTTTGGGTGAATCCTTTGGCCGCAAGACAAGCCTTATGTCAAGAAATAGACATATTGGGGTTGTATTTCAAGGCAAAGACCCACTTGGTACCAACGAGATGTGCATCGTAGGGTAATAGAGTGAGCTCCTAGGTGCCTTTGTCATGAAGGGCAGACATCTCCATGGCAGATTTTTAGTGCAGATTCAGAAGAGCCTGCTAATATCAAGTAGGTATCTCAGAGCTAGATACAGTAACAGTGAAGGCATGAAACTCAATACTAAGAGAGTTAGTTGAGATTGCACTCCTAGTAACACGATACTGGGCACATGAGTGAGGAGCCTTCTAAATTGCAATAGGAACATCATCATCAACACTCATGGAGACATTATTTGGAGACACATCAACAGGAGAAGCATTGTCAGTGGATTCAACACATACCTGATCAGGGGAGGACGATGGTGGCTCAGTAGGAGCTGAGGAGGGGGTGTATGGGCTTCTCTATGCAAGTAACAGGTAGCTGATACGTAGTACCCTTAAATGTCTTTTCATTTGGCTATACTACTCTGAATGTGTTGATAGGTGGCTTTGAAGAAGTAGAAGGCCTGCTATTGTTTGGAAAATCATCCATTGATATAGGAGGCACACGCATAGGCACAACTATCTCCACATCACGTAACTGATGAGTAGATGTGGAAAAATATGGAATGGACTCGTGGAATATGACATCAACACTAGCATAGTGCTTCCGATGTATAGGATCAAAGCGGCTATATCCTTTTTGAGTGCAGTAGTAGCCAAGAAATATATACTTGATTGCTTTGGGGGTAAGCTTGTCAAGATCAGGTCCAAGCAAATGCACAAAATGTTGGAGAATGTGGGTTGGTGTTTAGTACTACATCTTGAGATGTGGTTTGTTGGAGTGTGTGGTGGCCTCTAAATAGGCATGTACACTTCACTTATTCTTTTTAGAAGAAATATAGAAATCAGAGCCCTATCGGGACTTTTTCCCGTGGTTTTCTCCCTGCTCGTCGTGTGTGGGGTTTTCATGTAAACCTAAACGTTATGCGATTGCTTATTGCTTTGATCATTGCTTCCGCATTATTTAATTCTGTCAACATGGTATCAGAGCAGTTGATTCTTAAGTTTATTTTGGTATTTAGATCATTATTTTTGTTATTAGAGTCTCTTTTTTATCATCTGGAGGAAAGCACCATCTGGTCTTCTAGGGTTCCTCTCCCCTCGATCGAACCCGCTTAGATGTAATCGAGGGGAAGCATTTGCCAGATCGAACCATCTGAAGGAACGCACCATCGGGATTCTTTTGAACACTAAGGTGTGAAGTAGGCGGCGCTGGAGGTTGTGCCAGTGGGAGGTGACGCCGACGACTACAAGGTCCTTGTCAACATCGAGCAACAAAGCCCCGACATCGCCAAGGGCGTGCACGACCATTTCACCAAGCGCCTTGAGGAGATCGACGCTGGCAACCAGGGTCACATGTTCGGCTACGCCCCTGACGACCCCCTACGTCAACTCCCTTCCCCATGTTGATCTTTACAGATACATGGAGATCGTGAACTTCGATAGTGGAGGCGATCCGCACGAGCAAGGTGCTCCTTGGCGATAAAGAAGGATAAAACTGAGGCGATCTTGTGGAGGCACTGGTGGTTGAGGCAGACACAGAGACGGCGGTGCAGGTCCTCTGTGCTAGTTCGTGAGATTGATGTGATGGTTCAGCGTTGGCAGAGTGGAAGGAGTGGGGGTCGGCAAGGGCCTCGGGGTGGCCGGTGCATCGGGGTTCCTTTGAATCCTAAGGGTATTTTCCACTTTACCCTCAAGTTTTTTCTCTTGTTATCCTTATCTATAAAAGAGGGGAGGCACTAAGAGAGCTTGGATGAAGTCAAAAGAGAAATGGGGAGATAGCAAAAAAAAAAGGGAAGTAGGAAAATGAAAAAAGAGAGAAAAAAGGGAGAAGAAAATTTCAAAAAAGGAGAGGAGAAAATAGAAAACGAAGGAAAATGAAAAGAAAAAAAATGAAAAAATGATGATGATGATTATGATTATGAGGAAAGGGTCTTTATTATTTCTTCTTTTATTATTTTTCTCCTATACGAGTATGGGAGAAAGGAAGAGTGTGGAAGGCTATTGTAGTCACCCTTGTTTCGGAGTCCCTTTGTGGCAGTCTCGAGGTACGATAGGTGACATTGGATATCGCTATGGACTCTTTGGAGTAGCTGATTCTCACATGAGAAACTAAACTTTGGGAGAACCAGAGCTTCGAGGTCTCCAGAGAGAGGGATATCCATTTGTGAGGTTTTCATAGGAAGGGCCCAGCAGGTTTCTATGTGAGAGATACAACTTTGAGGTTTTCAGAGGAAGATCCATGTTAGGGATACTGAATGGGGAGCCACCAGCACCAGTTGAGGTCTCCAGAGGAGAGGCCATTATCAAAGACATCAGTAGTTCTTTCAGTAGCTTTAGCCCATGTTTCCGTCTACAAGCAAGAACTAGTCTAGAGAGTTGTGTTCTGTTATGTAGAGTGGATTTCTTTGTGTTACAAGCTCAGCATTTCATGCTTTGGCTTGAGGGGTTGTGTTGGAGAATGTAGGTTGGTGTTTAATACCATATCTTGAGATGTGGTTTGTTAGAGTGTGTGGTGGCCTATAAATAGGTGTGTACCCCCCACCTATTTTTTTTGAGAAGAAATATAGAAATCAGAGCCCTATCGGGGCCTTCTTCTGCGGTTTTCTCCCCGCTTTTTGTAAGTGGGGTTTTCACATAAACCTAAGCGTTATGCGATTGTTTATTGATTTGATTATTGCTGCCGCATTATTGAATCTGTTAACTCAAAAGCAACACAACCAAATGTCCTTGGAGGCACTAAAAATAGATATGTAGTAGGATATATAGCTGTCTACGGTACTTGCTCATGAATCATTGAGGAAGGATGCCTGTTAATAAGATAACAAGTTGTAAGCATCGCATCTCCCTAGTAGGTGCGTGTGGTACATTATTTTGAATAAGTAGGGCCTGAGCCATATCTAGATTGTGTCTGGCGATGTCACCAATGATGACCTCAGCAATCCTCTACAGAGGAGGTGAGGATCTTTGCGTTGGGTCTTAGCCCCGCTTGTGCGAGTGTCATCGGTAGCCCTTTCCTATTTTGGAGATGGATGATGACCTCTACCCTTTAAGTGATGAGTGCGCCGATCTCTGTAGTGATGTGGAGATCGAGGACTTCGAGAGCGGAGGTAATCTACACGAGAAAGACACTGCCACCTTTGTCTTGTTAGGGTTTATTTAAACCCCAAGGTCTGGTATATCTTTTTCTTGGTTACTTACAAAATATGTATTGGGGAAAAAAATGATGAAATAAGGAAGAAAAAAAAGTTGGGTACGAAAAAAAAGTTGGGTACAAAAAAAAGGGAGAAAAGAAAGGAGTTAAAAGAAAGAATTTGAATTAAAGAGAGGTGGAGAACTTCCCTCGTATTATCATTATGATCATTATTATTTTTGTTGTATTTCTTGTTAATTTCTTCTCCTACACGAGTATGGGAGAAAGGGGGGTGTTGAGCTTGTTATAGTCACATTCGTTTAAGAGTCTCTTTGTTGCAGTCCCAAGGCATGATGGGTGACATTAGATACCACTACAGACTTTTTGAAGTAACTAATCATCACATGAGAAACCTAACTCTGGGAGGTCTAGAATTTCGAGGTCTCCAAAGAGGGAGATCCAATTTTGAGGCCTTAGAGGAAGGGCCCAACCGGTTTCTATATGAGAGATTCAGCTTTGAGGTCTTCAGAGGAAGATCCTTTACAGGAATACTGAATGGGGAGCCATGGGCACCAGGTCTTTAGAGGAGAGGCCCTTGTCAGAGCTAACTACAATTCGTCTAGCGGCTCTAGATCTTACTGATGTGTCATCATTGGCACACCTGCCTACAAGTAAGAATCGGTCTAGATAGTTGTGTTCTGTTATGTAGAGTGGGTTTCATTTTTTATACAAGTTGAGTATTCCATGCTCTAGCTTAAGGGGGACTGTTGGAGAGTATGTGTTGGTTTAGTGCTACATCTTAAGATGCGAACTTTGTGGAGTGTGTGGTGGCCTATAATAGGCACGTTCTCCTCCCATATTTATTTGAGAAGAAACAATACAGATCTGAGCCTTATCGGGGCTTTCTCTTGTGGTAGTTGAAGAAAATGAGGTTTCTTATTTTACTAAGCCAATCCTATACCTCTTTATATAGAGAGAGGTGAGGGAAAAATATAAGGGGAGTCCAATAAGAGAATAAAAATAGGAAAAAATCCAACAACAAAGCGTAACACTCCCCCTCAAGCTAGGGCATATATATCAATCATGCTTAGCTTATTTTTGCACTTCTCAAACATTGGACGTGATAGTGGCTTAGTGAACATATCTACAATCTATTTTGAAGAGGCTAGGCACGCAGTACGAAGTAGACCTTGTTGGAGTATGCTCCTCATATAATGACAATGCACTTCCACGTGCTTGGTCTGTTCATGGAACATGGGATTGTTAGCAATGTAGGTGGCTGCCCTGTTATCACGATACATCTCCATAGACTCTTTAAGAGTGACTGAAGATTTCTCAACAGAGACCGTATCCTTCCACGTGCTTGGTCCGTTCATGGAACATGGGATTGTTAGCAATGTAGGTGGCTGCCTTGTTATCACAATACATCTCCATAGACTCTTTAAGAGTGACATGAAGATCTCTCAGTAGAGACCGTATCCAGAATATCTCAGCAGCTCTATGTGCCATGGCACGGTGTTCTAACTCGGCACTAGAGCGTGACACGACACTGCTTATTCTTCCAAGTCACTAGATTTCTTACAACAAACATATAGAAACTTATATTGGACCTCCTGTCCCCAGTGTCACCTGCTTAATCTGCATCGGAGTAATTAACAATAGTCATTAGGAGCTTTCTTCTGAAACAAAAGCCTTCGACTTGGAGCTTCCTTGATGTATCTCAATACTTGCATCACTGCCTGCCAATGATCATTAGTAGAGTTGTCCAGAAATTGACCCTGTTTACCTGTTACAAAACTAATATCTGGCTTAGTGATGGTTAGATAAAGTAATTTCCCCACTAGCTGTTTGAAAGCTCTCTTATCCATTAACTGTGATGAGTCATCAAATAAGTGATCCTTTGGATCCATAGGGATATTTGCATCTTTAGATCCAAGCATGCTAGCCCTCTGAAGAATGTCCAAGACATATTCCTCTGAGACATGACAATACCCTGTTTACTAGTGGCAATTTTAATGCCGAAGAAATACTTGAGTTTCTTAAGGTCCTTCATAATAAATTGTCGTGCCAAATATTCCTTCACTTGAGATATATCAGCCACGTCGTCTCCTGTGAGTATGAGATCATCAATATACACAAGTAGAGTTATAATACCACTGCTGGTCTTCCTCATAAATAAGGAATGATCAGAAGGAGACCTTTGCAACCCAACAACTGACAATGCTTCTGATAAGCGCTGAAACAATGCTCTGGGGTTCTGTTTAAGGTCATAGATAGCCTTACGCAGTCTGCAAATGCACTTCCCCTGAACCTCAAAACCAGGAGGCTGTTGCATGTATATCTCCTCCTGAAGGTCACCATAGAGAAGCATTGTTGACTTCCAGCTGGTGTAGTGACCATCTGTAGTGTGCCGCAAGAGAAATAAGGATACAGATGGTTGAGAGACGAGCAATCGGTGAGAAAGTGTCAAAGAAATCTACCTCGTAGGTTTGCGTGAATCGTTTGACCACAAGGCAAGCCTTATGCCGAGAAATAGGCTCATCGGGGTTGTATTTTAAGGTAAAGACCCACCTAGCACAACGAGATGTGTGTCAGAGGGTAACGGAGTGAGCTCCCAAGTGCCTCTGTGTTACGACCCGATCCCAGTTCTCTATAGTACCCGAGATTGGTTCGCCTTGACTAATCCCAAGATCCAGTTGTCCAATGAGAAATAACCAAAAATAGAAAATATACCATAAGTACACATGCACTGTAACTAAGCAGAAATAAATAAAAGATAGTAAGGGAAAACAGGACGAGAAATCTCAAACATATTATATGCCACAAGCGGAAGAGTACTATAACATACATAGCCATCACAACTATAATAGAGGGAAATATAACATTAACATAATATAACAGAGATAGCTAATAGGCTAAAAGTACTCACTAATACAAAAGAGCTCTGAAACAGAAAAGTAACAATTAAGGCTGGGCTCGGTTGGGCCCAGCACTCTCTGCAGCTGGTGGCGTTAGCTACTCAACTCCCTGACCTGAACATGGTTATATAATCCGTGGTCAGCTAACGTTGAGTAGAGCGATGGTTAAGCCATTTACATGCAATTTAACAAAAGAAACAAGTAAATACTAATCATTCATTTCCATTTATCTCAACTAGGCATTTCTGTTTCGGTTATTCTAATAAGGATCCACAACATTTCTTAATTCTTTTGTTCCCTAAGAGAACGATCTTGATTGCAGTTTATTCCGCGATGTAGGATGTACACATGGCACTCTCCTGGCCGGGAGAGCCCTGTGGTAGTCCTACACCCGGTCTACCACCCCGAGGTCACGGTTGCGATGTAGCGGTGACTACGACACGCGCGATAAGCGCACGGGTAGCTACCCCACATTGACACGCAGTCAGTCGTTTTCGCTAGCGGGTACGCCCAAACGTACAGCACAGAATAGAACATGGGTCTTGCCCCTTAATAGTCTGCGTACCATCGCCCTTACACTAAAGTAATGAGTCCGTGTAGGGGGCCATTCCTAACCCCAAATCTCAACCTAAGGGCGGCTAGCTCCCCCTACTAATGTGACGGTAGTTTTCCTCGGTACCGCGTACATGAGGGCCATCTCACTTTCTATGCAAAAGGGACAGTTCTCCTCGGTACCGCGTACTCGAGGGCCAGCTCACTTCCCTCCTATATACGATATTCGTTCCATATACGTGAGTTTCTCTTCTAGTTTCCCTGTAGGGTTCATGCATTGTATTCGGTTCATCTCATTTCATGACATGCATATTTCGTTGTTCACAACTTGATTCTCAACCATATAACAGACAACTCGTAATTTAATAATTAAAAAAAGCATCACATTATGTAACTATTCATTTACTAGCATTAAGAGTTCTAACATGCATTTCAGAATTAAACCGTATGGCTCAAGCAATGTTCATTTACTCAATTCTGTCATAAGGTTCATTTCATATCCTAGGGTTCAATCAATTCATTGTAAGATAGCATGCATTTGATTAATTAATTCATAATATTAAGAAAAATCACTCTACCAGGATACATGGGTGGAATGGGGGCTTGAATCGCAGATCCCGTCGTCTCCGCAGGTCCCGTATACTTTACTGGATGGAGACCTATACAATTGACTAAATCACAGTAAACGAGTTCAAAACAATAAACGAGTGACTAACACGTAAAGAAACTCGAACGGAAACCAACGATACTTCGTTCGTGCAAAATTGACTCCATTTGGGTCCTGAACGGGCCAAAATCGCGCATACTGACTACAATCAGACGTCTGGGACTAGACTCAGACGTTTTAAACGACCTCAGAATCTCACATTGCTTTCTTGTGCTGATGGCGGAGGTCTGGAATCTCTCACGGTTGTCCTGGGGTCTTCCCAGACGTCTGTCAGTGCACTCGGACGTAGAGACGTCCAGACATCCTAACGTACCTCGAAGGGTGTGCCACGTGTCTTTCCAACGTCTCGTACCTGAGCATGCGCGCGGGTTAAAACCGCAACACGTAAGGAAATTACGTATGTGCATGCAGGTGCGTACAAAACACATACCTCAGCACTCTGCGTGCTGTCAGATGTCCGACGCCAGCTTCGGACGTCCTGAGGCTCCTCCAGACGTTTGGATAGCGTCTCAGACGTTTGATACTATGGAAAAACGATTCCGCAGTATGCCTTGCGAGTGTCTCTCCCCGCGCAACCCTCTGCTCGCAGAGCCGTAGTGGCTCCTCCAACAGCTGCAGGTGGTCGCGGAGCTCCTCTCCACGAGCTCCCTCGGTCGCACCTCCGACCGCACCTCCTCGCCTGAGCTCCTCGCTCTCCCTCTCCCTCGCCCACGCTTCTCCCTCTCTTCTTCTCCTTCGTCTCGAGCTCCACTCTTTGCCCGTTCGTGGCTGTAAGGGGGTGGGAAGGGAGGTGGTCGCCGGCAGGTGGTGGAGGAACGGAGGTGGAGGTGGTGTGGAGATGGAGAGGGTGGAGGGGTATTAATAGGGAGAGGGTTAGGGTTTTGTGAAGGGAGGTGTGTGTGCGTGGGTGTGGGAGTGGGTGTGTTGTGTGGGAAGAGAGAGAGAAAGCGAAATTGTGGAATATCCCCCGCAAAACCTTTCTCTTCCCCACAAGGCCTACACACCTAAACCCAGGGGGTTTAAAATTGCGCTCATGCCCCTATCTTTCCGGAAAATTTCGAACGGCCCTTGGGAAGGGTCATTTCACTCTATCATGAAGGGTTGACATCTCCTCCATGGTAGACTTCCAATGCAAATTTAGAAGAGCTCGCTGATATGAAGTACGTATCTTAGAACTAGATATAGCAGTAGTAAAGGCATGAAACTCAACACTAAGAGAGTCAGTTGAGACTGTACTCCCAGCTACGTGGTTTTGGACACGAGCGAAGAGCCTTCCGAATCGTAATAGGAACATCACCATCAACACTTATGGAGACAGGACCTGAATACACATCAACAAGAGAAGCACTGTCAGTGGACTCAACACATACTTGATCTAGGGAGGATGATGGTGGCTTAGTAGGAGTTGAGGGGGGTGTGGGCTTTTCTCTGGCGGTACTACTCTGAATGTGCTCATAGGTGGCTCTGAAGAAGTAGAAGGCCTACTGCTGCTAGGAAAATCATCCATGGATATAGGAGGCACAGGCATAGACATAACTGATGAGCTGACGTGGAGAAATATGGAATGGACTTGTGGAATGTGACATCAACACTAACATAGTGCTTTTGATGTATAGGATCAAAGTACCTATACCCTTTCTAAGTGCGGTAGTTGCCAAGAAATACACAATTGCTCTAGGGGCAAGTTTATCACGATCAGGTCCAAGCACATGCACAAAAGCAACATAGCTAAACATCCTTGGAGGCACTAAAAATAGATCATCAAGATATGCAATTGTTCATGGTACTTGCTCATGAATCACTGAGGAGGGAAGCCTGTTAATAAGATAACAAGCTGTAAGGACTGCATCTTCCTAATAGGTGTGTGGTACACTATTCTGAATAAGCAAAGCTCGAGCCATATCAAGAATGTGTATGTGTTTCCGTTCTGCAATCCTATTCTGCTGTGACGTGTGGGGCAAGAGGTTTAATGCACATAACCAATAAAGTCATAAAACACTGCCAATTGCTTGGTGCAAAATTTCAATGCATTATCTATCTTGATAGTTTTAATACACACACCAAACTTTGATAAATGCTACAAATTGTTGGATGATAGAACCAACATTTGATTTATTACGCAAGAAAAATCATCACCAAGAAGCAAGTAATAATGATGACCCTGTCTATCCGCCATCCGATTAGGATCCCAAACATTACAATGAACTAAATCAAAACATGTTGAACTACTAGGCTGCGTAGACATTGGAAAACTGGCTCTGTGGTGCTTCCCCAATTAACAAGCATCACACTGAATTTTTGTAGCAAGTGAGGGATATGTGATGATATGGCGTAGTTTGTTCAACGATAGATGGCTTAATCGTCTGTGCCATTGCAAGGCGCTCCCAGCAAGACTCATCTGAGAAGTTGCAGCAATTGGACTTTGCACTAGCTGCTATACACCCCCCTCCTCAAATCCGCCACCAATCATCCTCCTCGTCATGGGATTATGAAAAGTATATCCAGCAGCATTAAAAATGGCACGATAGTTCAATTGCTTTGTAATAGTACTAATGAAAGCAATTGCATGATCATGTCTGATACATAATAAATGTCTGAAATGTGCAAAGAGTAACAGGCACCCCCTCCCTTACCACAAATGGGGGAATGCCTATCATCTGCTAGCTGGACTGAACGACCTGTGAAACATCTTGCATACCTCCAAAACACTGAGGATTCCCAGAAAGATGATCTGAAGCACCGGAATCTATCATCCAAGTATTACTCGTACTTGATGTTGATGCATAAGCTGCTGTGCCTTAAGAGTGAGCCTGGTTGTGTGCCAACTGTGCTAAGCATTGCACCATTGCATCATAGTTTGCCTTTATAGGGGTAACTGGCTCAGTAGTAATCGCTGGAGCAGACGTCATTGTAACTTGGTTTGCAACATTAGGCCTTCGAAGTTTATTCTAGCATTTGGCTGCAACATGGCCAATCCTCCCACAGTAGGTGCATGTAGGCTTAGTGCGTGCACCATCACCACTTTCCTTACCTTTGCTATGAAAAAAATCTGCCCTGTCCACCACGGGTACTCATAGCTACATGGGTAGAAGAGATATTATTGAGGGCAACATCATGGGTAGGTTGAACCTGTAGCCTGCTAAGCCTCTTGTATATTTCCTCAATAGTGGGAAGCTCAGATAAAGTGAGAATCTGAGAATGGGCAGCAGCATAATCATCATTTAGACCTGTAAGGAACATGTGGGCAAAAAATTCCTTCATGTGATCTCTGCATGTGGTAGATGTGTACATGGGTCTGCAAGTATTATACTTTTTCTAGAGTCCTTTCATAGTAGAGTAGTACTGTGATAAACTCATGGACTCCTACTTCAGATGACATAGATCATAATGTATTTGAAAAACTTGAGTAGAATTTAACTCATGGGAATAAGCGTCTTTCAAATTATCCCACATCTGTTTAGCTGACTTGTAGTACATGATTTGATCTTTAATACGAGGAATCGCACTGATTAATATTTACGCTCTTGCCATTGCATCGTCCCTATTCTAAGTGGCACATTTTCCTGTCCTTTGCTGGTGGTGTCTCTATAGGAACATGTTGCTTCTCATGTCTTTCCACAGTCAGTAGGAAGGTTTGAGACCAATGTGGGTGATTAGTTTCATCTAGTTTCATAATAGGTGCGAAAAACGGGCCTTTGCACGCACCACTTTCTCCACCTTATCTTGTAGTAACTATTGATCCTGATGATGAAGCCATAATACACCCACAACAATAGCAACTTCACAGAATAAAACTGAAGATAGATATGATTTTCAGTGACAAATAAGAGAACCAGGGAATACACACCCCTTAATTTGTACACGTGGTTCAAAACTTCGTCAACACACCAAAGGGGAATACACACCTCAAAAGATCATTAAAACAAGGGAATACACACCCCAAACTTAGTAAAAAAAAATTGATTTTGTCATATCACAGTACTAGAGGTGCATCAACACATCTTTCAGAAGGTCCTTGGCTTTAGAAATCCATCAAACAAGAGCTGAGGGCCTCCCTAGAATCCACAGCAAGTGGTGTTGGGCGGTACTGCCCCTCCCCTGCCGTCGAATAGGGGATGGCAACGAGAGAGACGGGAGAGGGGTGGTGGTGTCGCCTGGGCTGGGCGCTGGCGACAGCGACGATGATGAGAAAGGGTGGGACTTGGTGGTAGGGTTAGGTTTTTCTTGATGGTGTCCTCAACTTAACTCTGATATCAAGTTGAAGAAAATGAGGTTTTTTATTTTACCGAGTCAATCTTACATCTCTTTATATAGAGAGGTGAGGGAAAAACATAAGGGGAGTTCAATAAGGAAATAAAAATAGGACAAGACCCACTAATATAATGTAATAGTATCGGCACTTGCTACTTACATGTTTGATACTTAGAGAATTTTCATAGAACCTGTAACCTAGAGGTACCGATACTAAGGGTTAGTATCGGTACTTGTTAGGCATTTGTTTCAGGAGTTCAAAATAGAACTCAAAACTGCAACCTCATGGTACTAGTACTTATCTTAGTATCGATACTTATTGAGTACAATTTAAATTTGATGAACCTTAAACCACTGGTACTAAGCAAGACTACTCGAAGTTGTAAGATAATTTTAATAAGTACCAAATTGTATTAGTTCATTTGAGTGAATTATGAAAAACTCTTATTAAATGACTTTTGATTTGAAAAATAAGTTGTTTGAAAATTGAATTTTACTTTTGAGAATCCTAATGTAATGAATTGTGATTTTTATTTTTATCTCTGGAGTAATTTTATGTTTAGATTGATTAATGATTAGGAGGCATTACAATCTATAAAGTATAAACTAGATCAACTTATTTGATTCTTGTTTGAATCTTTTTCTTTGCACCTTCATCATTGTCTTCACATGTACCTAATTCTTGCAATGAGATTCAATTGAAAATGATTAAATCAAAAGGGGTTTTTTTGGTAATATCAAAACTTAGAATTATGTGAAATAACATTTCAATAATTTTTTCCTTTTTGGTGTTTGACAAAATTGCAGCAACTATACATTTTTATACAAATGGAGCTAAGATGAAAGATAGGAAGAACCTCCCCTCAAATTATGCTCATCCTTGAGAATAGAAAATATGTATATTTGTATCTCTCCCTTTTTGTCAAGCAACAAAAATATCACAGGAAGTATAAGATAGCAAGATAGCGATGGAAGCCTTGTATAAGGAGATGTAGAGAGAAAATATCATGATTCATAAAAGCATAAAGTTCAAGCTTAAAAATAAACATGTTTAGTACAAATCATAGTATAACATGGAAACATGAACATAGCACACAGTCTGATACAACATAGAGTTTGAAGGCAAGTAGAAATGAATACTACAACTAAAATCTTTAATTTTCTTGATGCTATCTCTTCTTGTGGGTGTATTGTTAGAGTTGAGGTGTTGATGTGTTCCGCATCATCGTCGCCATCATCATCATCGTTGTTGTCGCCATCCCTTTCTTCTTGATAAGGGATGTCGTCATCATCCCCAATGGTTTCATCATTCTCATCATCATCACCACTTACTAAGATGGGCTCTTCTTCTTCTCCGACCACTTGCTCATAAAGGTCTTGAAACTCCTTTTGATGACGTTCACCAAATTTAGCTGGTGCCTTTGGTTGTGCCCTATGCCTTTGCCTTGGCCTAGAAGATGGAATGACTTGACTCGAGTGGTCAAAAGAAATGCATAAATCATGAGGTTCACGCTCCAAGTGACAAATGCCATAAGTGACATTTGAAGCGAAATGCCCAAAGCGATTGATTGAATCCAAAATTTTGGGCAGAAGGTCTTCACCTTGGGTGTAGGTGACATCTGCCCAAGGACCTTCAGTGTTGGGGTAGGGAAAAGTCATAGGGGCAAATGAAGAATTAGAACCCACGCTTTATTGAGAGGATGATTGAGCATTAGCTCGACATTCGCTTGCTCATCATTGTCATCCTCGTCATCCCTAGGATCAGGTTTCTTACCAATTAGTTTGACAACCATCTTCTTAAGGGTATACCACTTGAAGTACATGACTTTTCAAAGAGGGCTAAAAGTGGAGAGATCAACCTCACTTTTGATTAAGATATGCGGCATCAAAATGTCAAGAGGGGTGGAAGCATGGTAGTGAGGACGAAGAAAGTGAATAAAAATCGTGTTCCAATTTACTTGCACTTCCGTTATGATGCCATAAATCAATGGGAGAATGTCAATGAGAACTTTATGAAAGCTGGAATATTTGGCCCCTAACTTCTATGCTAGAAGTTGAAAGAGAACTCTAGAAAAAGAGTCATGTTGGGAGCCGCTAATGGCTTTCCTTGGTTACGAGGCTCAAGTCGGGTCTCGTGAATATCGGAGGTGGCGAACTTGGTTTTGATGTCATTGAATGGATGACCCTTACTTGGACATTTGGTAATTGAAGAGACAAACTTGGGTGTGACTGTAACTCTTGCCAAATATGTTTGAGGTCAAAAGAAGGTGACCACACAGTTTTCGATTTCTTGCATATTAGCAAAAAAGAGAATTGATGTTGGCATAGATGTTAGGTATCTTTGCAAAGAAAGATTCATTAAAGAAATGAGATAAATGTTGGAATTGAAAATGGTCCATTAGACGAATAAGATGGACACTAAAGTCCTTTCATTCTATTGGTCTACAATGATGTAATTTTAAGCCCTTATAATAGTTAAATTTGGAACGGTCATCATCATTATCACAAAACTTGTGTTTTATGCCAAGCTGATGAAGATGATCATTCCAGGATCATTATGATTTGGATGTTGCAAGGTGGGTGAAAGGTTTTGCAGCTTTATGGTGTTTATGACAACGGAACGACGGGATTTTTAGAGACGATCATTGCTAGGTGGAAAATGTTGTAAGTTATTTGTTTGATTTTTGGTTCCAAAATTAGTAAGTCCGTTCTCTTTTACTTAATATAATTTTTGGATGATTACCGATCTTCGGTAATCTTCCTTTTTCTTTCTCAAAAAAAAAATCACAAAACTTGTGAAAGGCATTTTGGGGGGCTTTTGATTTGGATTTAGGTGCCATCCTAAACAAATGAAATTCACATCAACATAAATAGCAAATATATGAAATAAAAGTGCATTAGAACAAATGAGTATTGGTAGTAGTATTAGGTATTAGTATTGGTTGTTCTATCAGAACAAACTAGAAATGAATAGGTATTGGTACTGATTGCAGTACTGGTACCTATTGCACCCAATAGGCTTTTCCAGGGGTCAAGGGGTACCAGTACCGATCCTTAGTACCGAAATCGGTTGGTACTAGCAGAAATCAAATTTGTAGGTTGTGAGAAGATGTGATGAGATAGAGTGCATGACCTTGAAAAGAAAAATGGAAGTGAAAAACTGATAGAAAAGCTTGATAGAGAGGTATTTCACCTTGATGGAAGATGTAAAGGAGGTGGCTTGGAGAGCTTGGAGAGGAAGGAGGCTTTGGGTTCTTGAGAAAGCTCTTATGATTTTCTAGGGTTGTAAATGGGAAGAAGCTAAGGCTTGGAGCTTTTTATACCAAGTGGGTCATGTGCTAGTTACGTGACTCTCTTAAATGAATGGTTTAAGAACCAATATTGCAAAGTTAGGTGATGAATCAATAAATCAATATGCTCACCATTTTGGATTTCTTTTAGTGAACAGAGGCCCAATTTTCTTCTTTTAAAGTAGAATCTTTTTCTGCTAATTAGTTTTGGGTATTAATAAATTTAAGTGTATAACACCATCAAGTATATTGCCTCTGGAAAAAAATGATTCCTCACGCCTATGTGCTTGATACGTGAGTGATGTAGAGAGATTTATTGTGGTTGTATTATCACACAAAATCTTGGAACAAGTGAATCTCAAACCAAAGTTGGACAAGGTCTACCTCATCTAAATGATTTGAGAGAAAGCAAGAAAAGCAACGATATATTCTGCTTCAGTTGTGGACATTGACATACGTTTGTTTCTTAGCGAATTATGAAATAAGAGATTCATCGATAAAATGACAAGTGCTACTAATGCTCTTTCGGTCTGTCCGACTTTCTGCATAGTTTACATCACTATAGGAGAATAGATCTAGGGACTGTGCTCTGGGATAAAAGAGACCAAGATGTCTTGTGCAATTTAGGTATCTAAATATTCTTTTTACAACATTTAAATGAGATCTCTTGAGTTTAGATTGGAATTTTGCACATAAACATGTAGCAAAAAGAATATCAAGTCTTGGGGTTATAAGGTAAAAAAGTGAGCCTATCATACCTTGATATTTTTTTTTCATTTACTCTATTGCTGGAAGGATCACCACCAAGAGAAGCAGACGGAGCGATTAGAGTCTCTGTCCCATTCACATTTTCAAAGCCAACTTTCTTGAGAATTTCAAGAATATATTTTATTTGACTAATGAAAATTCTTGTGTCCAATTAGTGGATTTGGAGACCCAAGAAGAATATAAGTTCACTCATCATGCTCATTTTGAACTCAACTTTCATGGTCTCGCTAAAGTTCTTTAATTCCTTTGTTGATCCAAATATGATATCAACATAAATGTGAACCAACAACGTGCCATCACCTTTTTCCTTTGTAAATAGAGTGGAGTCTATGACTCCAATCCGATATCCATGCTAAAGAAGGAAGGACCTAAGTTTGTCATACATATTATTTTATTTGTATTCTTCATTTACATGATCTTTGTTGTCTTACACTTTTATTATTTTGTTCATATTATTCATTGTAATTGGATTGACATAATCCGTTGATTTCCTCGTTATTATGAATTTGATTATCTTGTGGTTGAGGGAATCATGGTTAAAAATCATACGTCGGGAAACTTAGGTCGTGGAGTACTCGGGTGGGGAGCCGCTATATAACTTGTGCATTATTTTGTGGTGTGATTTTTTTGTGTGATTATTTTTATTTTTCACCCTATGCATCCCCTCTTCTAGTATGCTTGTGAATTCTAGATCCTACATACATGCCCTTTATTCAACGAACTTGAAGATCAAAGTGAGGTTGCTAAATTATAACCCCACTACCCACTAAAAGTGAGTTTTCGAAGTTCCTTCCTAACACATGTTCATTAATGCAACATGAGTGGGGAAAAAATGAGCGACAGAGAGAACGGGAGGAGGGGCAATAGAGAGAGGTCGTGGGGAGGGAAAGGAAGCAGAGGAGGGGTACCCGTCGAAGAGGGAGGGCGAGGTTGTGAGGCTTGGGGATGGTGCAGGCTGGTCGGTAGTGGTGAGGCGAAGGAAGGAGAGCTGAACCTCGGTTGGTCTCCGGAGGGTTTCTCGCAGGGAAGGAGACGCGGCAGAGAGGGGAAGATGCTTTGGATGTTTGGGAAGTGACCACTGGGTGCGTGAGTGCCAAGAGCCGTGACGCTGTTGGAATTGTGGTGGCATAGGGCATAGGAGCTTCAGCTGCCATGGTGGTTGCGCTCGGGACGTGGGGAGCTTGCCACCGCCGCCACTCGAGGGATTACCACAGGCGGAGATTGAGGTGCCTGGTCGGAGGGGGTTAGGTGCCTATGGGAGGAGGTGGAGTGTGGGCTAGTGGGTGAGGTTCTCGGTGGCTGGGTGATTAAGACAATGGTGGAGGAGGCTTTGGGTCGGGATATGGAGCAGGAGGGGGCTAGGGTTTCGACGATGGAAGGTAGGAGGTTCTTGGTCCTCAGCTTCCTTGTCGAGAGGAGGGAAGAGCTTTGCTTCTTGGAAGTTGATGCCAAGATGGGGAGGTGGAGATGGCGACTCCCGTCCTTGCACGATGGAGCATCTGTGGAGAGGCCGTCGGAGAGACCAGTGTTCGAGGTGTCCATCAAGGGGATCCCTTGGTGGTTGAGGTCGGTGGAGATGGTGGAAGCAGTCATCTCGCCTTTCGCTCATCTCAAGAGGTGCGTGGTAGTCGACCTCTCCAGGGGTCCGGCGGCGGCGGCGATTGAGATGAAGATTGGAGTGAGGATGATGGAGGTCGTGTTGTGGCTGGGGAGCTCCTCTTGGGTTGTCTCTTGCGCGATTTGGGGAGCTCATCGGGGATCCATGGCAGTGGCTGAAACGGCGGTGTCGGTGCGGAGGAAGGTGAAGCGCCGTCTGGTGAGGGCGAGGGCGAGTGATTGGTTGTTGACGTGGATCCGAGGCCCGAGTAATTCGTGCAGATCTCATTTGCGTCACTGGTGTTGCCCGAGATTGGTGCTGCTCCAAAAGCATCAGGAGCGGAAGAGGCGGGGAAGGGCATTGATGAGAGGCGGCTCTGCGTTGGACAACTGGTGAAGGCTCTTAAAGGGGTCACGATCGTGGCATGTGTGGAGGAGTGCTTACGTGGTCGGAGTGTGGAGCTGGATCTACGTGCGGGATCTGATGAGAACCTTTCGTCGGGTTCGAGAGGTGTGAAGACTCGAACTCGGCCCCCTTTTAGCGCTTGCTCGGAGAAGAGGAGCTCTCCCGATCCCTCGACCTTGAAGGGGTGGATGATCGGCGAAAGGTCGATGGAGCTGTGGAAGAGGAGCATGCTCGAGCTTCAGTCGGGGTGGAAGACGTGGTCTCCCCTGCTGTAACTCTGTTACGAGGGGCAGGAGAGATGGTGGAGGCATCGACAGCATCGAGAGAGGCTTCCGGTGGTCTGATGGCCGACAAGGCTGTGGTCAGGGTCCAGTGCAAGGTGGAGGAAACTGAGCTTCAAGTTGGTGGTCCTGGTGATACTCCGTCACAGCAGCAGTTGGAGTGCACTCCAGTGCCGTCCAAGTGCAGGGAGGAGATTACCCTAACGGGGTGGAGACCGCGATGGTGCAAGGTGGCAGAGGCAGGGCTCTTCGTTATAAGAGGAGGTGGAGGTTTCATGGAGGTCAGAGATCGAGGGTGGTGGTTGATGGTCGAGGTGAGACGTCACAGCTACCACGACAGACGAGATGTTATTGGATCTTGAAGATGGCAAGACGGTGGAGGCGTGTGGCTTTCGACAGTCCATGGAGGAGGCCTACATTCGTTGCTAAATGAATAGGGTGATGACGTGGAATGTGCGGGGTGTCAATGACCTAGCTAAAAGGGCGTCACTGGGGTGCTATATTCATACGTGGAAAGCTGGTGCTGTGCTACTTCAAGAAACAAAGTTGGCCAATTGCGATGCCCGAACTTGGAAGGAGGTTGGGGGTTCCTGGATGGAGCGGTTTCGATCCCTTGGGGCAAATGGCCGCTCAGGAGGACAGATATTGGGTTGGAGGGAAGATGTCTTCTCCTTGGATGAGTTATATTGCGGGGAACATGTCATCTCTGCGAGGTTGATTAGGAGGGTGGGAGGCACCAAGATGTATGTTACAGCAGTGTTTGGTCCGTTGGATGCCCAGGCCAGAGGAATCATGTGGGAAGAGCTCGCGCTTGTCACAGCGGAGTGTCATGGTTTTCCTTGGTTGCTTGGAGGGGATTTCAACATCACCCTACAGATGGAGGGCGGGGTAGGCAAGATCCCATGTCGGATCTTTTTGTGGATTTTGTGGCTACACATGGCCTTGTGATCTGGTACCAGCATCCTGTGCTTACACGTGGAGGAATAATGGTGGCCAGATGTCCAGGATTGACAGATTCCTTTACAACGTGGAGCTAGCAGACTCTTTTTCGGTTGCGGATGTGTCCG
This sequence comes from Thalassia testudinum, assembly GCA_037157565.1. Taxonomy (NCBI): domain Eukaryota; kingdom Viridiplantae; phylum Streptophyta; class Magnoliopsida; order Alismatales; family Hydrocharitaceae; genus Thalassia; species Thalassia testudinum. The sequence continues at coordinate 7,865,444 of JAZHRO010000080.1, forward strand.
CCTTGGAGAGGCCTTTCTCTAATCACACACCCTTCATGTGGAGGTCTAATGAGGGGACACATTTTGGCACTTTAAATTTGACAGATCTTAGTTGATGGAAGAAGGGTTCCGACGTATGGTGGAGGAGAAATGGAACTCTATGATGGTGGAAGGATCTGCTGCATGTTGTCTGGCAAAGAAGTTGGGTATGCTACGTGATCACTTGAGGGCGTACAGAAGGGAGATCAGAGCGTCCAGGAGGAGCAGGAAGGAGGCACTGGCGGAGATTACCAGGATGGATAGGCAGGAAGACTAAGCCCCTATATCTTCAGAGGATATGGAGGTTAGAGCGAGAATGACGTGTGCAGTAGAGGAGGACAGGAAGAGGTAGTGTGGAAGACGAGATTGAGGTAGAGATTAAGGAGGGTGACTCTAATACCATATTTTTTCACCAAATGGCATTTGCCAGGAGGAGAAATTGGATAGATAGGATGTTGATTCATGGGGTCAGCTTCTCTAGTAGGGAGGAGGTGGGTCGAGCCGCTGTAGATTACTTCAGGGAGTTTATTGGGAGGCACGTCAGGGGGGGTTGGAGGTGGAGAGAGGAGAATATACAGCGTGTCACAGAGACCCAAGCAACGAGTCTTACAGCTAGCTTCTCAGAGGACGAAGTGAGGCAGGTGGTGTGGAGCCTGAACGCAGAGGGGTGTCCTGGCCCGGATGGTTTCCTTGTCTTCTTCAGGGAATTCTGGCACTTGGTGGAGGCAGAGGTGATGCAAATGGTGGACTCTGCGGTCATGAGCAGATGCTTTGATAAGCTGAACAAATACTATCTATTTTTGCTTCCTAAGAAGGAAGGGGCGGAGGCAATCCAGGACTTTAGACTGATTGCACTTTCGAATGCAGTGTACATTATTGTCGCTAAGGTTCTGGCAAATAGGCTCTGGGACATTCTCGGAGACTTGATCTCACCTGTTCAGACGACTTTCATCCCGGGGAGAGGAATCTTGGATGGTTTGTGGTTGCCATGGAGGCGTTAGCCCTCTGGAGGAGGGAGAAGAGAAGGGCCTTCCTGTGGAAAGTTGACTTCAGCAAGGCATACAACTCGGTGCAGTGGGATTTTGTGTGGGCTTCCCTGAGGAGGAGGGGGTTCCCCGTAGTGTGGATTGATTGGATGAAGAGGTGTGTGATAACATCATCTTTCTCAGTCCTAGTCAATGGGAACCCGATGGGAGGATGGGTACAACCTAGGAGGGGGTCAGACAGGGTTGCCCCCTTGCACCTATGTTGTTTGTGTTAGCGGCGGATGCGCTGACGCGAGCTATACAGAGGGCCTGTGATAAGGGTTTGGTCAGAGGATTTATGGTTGGTGAGAATAAGGAAACGACTATTCTGCAATATGCTGATGATATCTTATTCCTGGTCGAGGGAATGGAGTTGGAGGCCAAGAGGATGAGAATCCTTTTGGAACTTTTTGGTGAGGCGTCAGGGTTGCAGATCAACTACCAAAAATGAACTTTTGTCCTGTTCAACTTGTCGGCTGAAGAGGTGGAGAGGGTGAGTGGGACTTTGGAGACAGAGGTGGGTTCTCTGTAGCTGGTGTATCTGGGCCTTCCGCTGTCAGATCGATGCCTTAGGTTACAGGATTGGATTCCTCTACTAGAGAGGATGGAAGGAGGATTGGCAGGATGGTTCTCTAGACTTCTTTCTTTCTAGAGGTGGAAGGTTGATTTTAGTGAAAGCAATGCTGACTTCCATGCTGTCATATTTTTTTCTTAGTTTTCAGAATGTCGCGCCAGATTGAGAAGATATCGAGATTGTCGAGGGATTTCTTCTGGGCCAATGTAGGGTTGATAGGAAGGGGGGTAAGGTTGGTAGCTTGGGAGGAGGTATGCAGGCCGTTTCAGAAAGGGAGTCTAGGGGTTAGAGATGTGAATAAGGTGAACATCGTCCTCCTGACCAAGTGGATAGCAAGATTGGTGGGACGGGAGCAGGGGCTCTTCAGTGATATTATGCGGTAGTGCTACGGTCCTTTCCTCCCTTGGGAGCCTCTAGAGTCCCCTCCCCTAGGTGCCTCCCAGTTTCTTAGGGGCTTGGCGACGGTGATGGTGAAGGTGCGCGATCTCTTTTCCCCCATTCTAGGCAAGGGCGATGCATTCCGTTTTTGGTAGGACGATTGGTAGGGGGTGGCTCAACCCTTGCGGAGAGGTTTCCTCACCTTGTTGGGGGTGTTGTGGAGCTGTTAGCTACAGTAGGAAGTTGTTGGGATGGGGCATGGTGTCCAACTTTTCGGGGAGGGCTTTTAGACCAGAGGTGTGAGGAGTTCTAATGCCTGTTACAGGAGCTGGAGGGTTGGGCACCAGAGGAGGGCGATGATGATTTTCATTGGGAAGGAGATTTCTCTGTGGTAAAGGTCTTCCGTAGGTTGGGCAGGGGCACGGTCAACTTTGACACCGATTTTTTGAGAGACTGCAGTCTACTATGGAAGGCGGAATGCCCTTTGAAGGTGAAGATCTTCGTTTGGCTGGTGAGGAGGGGAAGAGTTATGACGAAGTAGTGGAGAGCTAGATGGGCCCAATCGGATGATCTTGCATGTTTCCTCTGTGATGGAGCTGAGGAATATATTCAGCACCTTTTCTTTCAGTGCCCTTTTGTGATGCAAGTTTGGCAGCGGATGGGAATTGACTAGGTCGCCCATCAGGATACGGGTAGCTTCTGGGAATCTTTCCGCTGGGGAAACGCCTACGGTGGAGAGTTTTCCTTTAGATCCAAAAAGGATAGGGTGAAGGTCTTGGCGGTCCTGTAGGGCGTATGGTTGGGGAGAAATGGGGCGATTTTTAGGGGGGAGAGGCCTTATGTTGAGAATTTTGTTTCGGCTATTTCTTCCCAGGTGGTGTTTTGAGGATCTATCATGTAATTTTGATGTAGCCTGTTTTGTTGGAATGGAATGATTTTGGGTGGTTATCACTCGGATAACCGCCCTTTCGTTTTTCAAAAAAAAAAAATAGTGAGTTTTTCCATCAAAACTTGAGCAGGCTAGGGTTTGGTAATAAGACTGGATATCTAATCAAAGAAGTGGCATTCTACCTTTTATGCATGTGAGTAGATCCACTTAAATCCGTTGCTTGCGCAATTACACACGTACATGCCCTTTCTTCAATGAACTCGAAGGGTGGAGTAAGGTTGCTAAATTATAACTCATTAAAAGTGAGTGTTGAGCCCCTTCGGTCTATTATTTGTTTTCTTATTTTCTCTTACTGATTTTGTGGCTTCTTATTTCTTTTGGAGTAGTCATGTAATTTTCCTACCTCTCTAATTATTGAGAGTTAGGGTTTCATTGGAATGCAAGAAACTCATTTTCTTTGACTTGGTATTAGATTAGCGGTTCTAGGTTGGTGCTCGAATATCCCACCAAAAATCCTAGCCTCCGAAATCTCCACCTCAATCCTTTCTCTCTCTCCTTAGGTGCCACCGACTCTCCACCTTGCCGTGCCACCTCTCATGGTGGTGCAGCTGTCCATTGACGACAGTCAGCACCACCGGTAGGCTTCCTTTTCCTCTAAGTGCCACTACTGGCTCCCTGCAGGTGGCTCCCAATGCTGCCGCTGCTCCCTACCGGTGGCTTGTGGTAGCAGCACTGCCTAGAGGGGCGTTGCCGATCTGCTGGTGGCAGCAGCACTGCTTAGAGGGGGTGCTGTCGGTCTGCTGGTGGCTACAGCATCGCCCCTGGTGGCTGCAGCTCCACCTCTGGTGGCTGCGGCATTGATTGGATGGGGTCTAGCCTCTCTTTTGATCCGCAACATATTGATCGGGTCTTTCCAGTCAAATCAGATTAGATTTTTGATTTGGTTCCGTGCCACTATGGTCTGAATGCTATTTTTTTAAATCTTGGAGTTGAGTTTAGATTGGCTTTGAGTTCTTTTGAAGTGACATCGGAATCTATGTTGGAAATAAGGACATACAAGAGTTCCTTCTTTGATCCCATGATGAAGTTGGATGAGACCAATTATCCCTGATGGTCATAGACCTTTCTAATGGCTATGAAACGTCATGATAAATAGCACATACTTCTATTAGAGCTAGCATAAATGATAGGCATGAATGCTACCTAGAAAAAGGATAACGCCATGGTCCAGGCATGGATTATGAATTACGTTATTCCTCGGACTGGAGACGAGATCATGTACTATGGGATAACAAAAGAGATGTGAGATAGTTTACGTGACACGTATTCCCACAAGAACTCTAGTAGAGTCTTCCAGATTTACAAGCAGCTCTCACAACTTCGTTGGGAGGGCTGCTCGTTGTCCCAGTATTATTCCACCTTGAAGGGTCTTCTTGAGAAATATAATGCTGTAGGCCTGTCTGCACATGTGCTACATAGGACTATCGCAAGGAGGTTGCTAGTTTACAGTTTTTTCCTGCCTTGGACCCAAGTACTCTGTTGCGCGCTCCCAACTTCTTACCTTCTCAGAGCTTCCTTCACTTAAGGAAGCATATAGCAGATTGAGCAGGATTGTTGTCACTTTGCCCTCAATTGAATCTACGGGACAAACTTACGCCTTTGTTGCTACACTAGGGCACGGTAGAGGAGTTACTACACTACGCGATAGAGGTAGAGGTCGTGCATCAGCTGGGAGAGGACACCCTTTGTGCACATACTGTAGGAGGCCTGGACATACTGAGGTTACTTGTTGGACCATACATGGTCGACCTCCAACGGCCAATTAGGTTGTCACTACCTTTGATACACTGACCCCGTTACAATTTCTAGGGCTGAGTATGATGAGTTACTGCAACGTCCTGCTCAATTGACTTAGGAGCTTGCTGCTACATTTATGACTGTCGCCTTTGCTTTCACCTTTGTTACAAACTTTGCTTTAGCATCCTAGATAAATGACCAGTGCTATGTAGATTGGTTAGTCAACTTTGGAGCTTTACGTCACCTGAGTGGAGATCAGAGATGTTTTCGTCACCTCCGACTTGTGCCATCAGGCAAGACTGTACAAATAGTAGATGGGAGACATTCCTAGATGGTATAGGCTAGATTTTATTTGTGCTAGATTTTCCAATTAGTCTACTTTTTGTTGGTAGAATTACTAGAGTTAAACTGTTGTGCCATATTTGACACTCAAACTTTTACCTTTCGGGACAAATTGACGAGGAAGATGATTTGTGGTGGACATGAAGAGGGGGGATGTTTATTGCCTAGTCTAGTTGCCTTTTGCTGCTATTGCCTACTATGGAGGTGTCACCTTTATTGTTGGGAGTCCCTTTTAGTGGCACCTCAGCCTTGGCCATCTCTCACTGGATAGGCTCAGGAGGGTCATTCCCTATACCCCTCCTATTGTTGAGATCACCTATGATGCTTGCCAACTAGGAAAGTATCACCAAGCCTCTTGCTAGCTGTAGTCCTGGGTCTATCGAGTTGTTTCAGTTGGTTCGCCCTAGCTACATTCTTGATAGGTTGGATCACTGTTACTATTTTGTTTTGGTTGATGACTTTTCTCGGTTACGTTGGATTTTTATTTTGAAAAATAAGTTTGACGTGTGCATTGTTATTAAAAATTTTATCTTAGAAATAAAATCCAATTCTTTACTTATGTTAAAATTGTGCGGTCTGATAATGCCATTGAATTCTGTACTAAGAGATTATCTGTCTTTTACAAAACCTAGAGAATTATTTATTAGACTACTTGTCCCCACACTTCTCACTAGAATAGAGTAGCTGAATGGAGACAGACATTTATTGGATGTGGCATGCACCCTGTTGATTCACCACAGTATTCCCTCGTTGTATTGGGGTGATGTTGTTCTCATTGCCTGCTTTTTGGTCAATAGGATGCTAAGTTTTGTCATCCATGAACAAATACCTTGCATATTTTTGGGTGTATTGCCTTTGTTCATCTTGCTTCTCCTAGTTGGATAAGCTGTATCCAAGGGCGGTGAAGTACGTATTCCTGGGGTATTCTTGCACCCAAAAGGGGTATTAATGTTACAATCATATCTCTATTAGACATGTTAGTGTTGATGTCGCCTTTCATGAATCTATCCCATATTTTTCTACGACGGGGCGCAATCTTTCTCCTGAAGCCATAAAAGTGCCCATGCCTATACCACCTCCCTTGGAAGCTATCTTAATCACTAATGCTATGCTTTCTTCCAGTGGGTCTGAGAGGTTTTGTGGCCCTCCTGTTACCTACAGGTTCCCTATCAATTACAAGTAGCATCCTCCTCTTTAGCACCATCATCTTCTTCGGTTCAGGTGAGCACAGATTCCTCGTGGATTGATGAAATGTTGCCTAGTTGTGGTAATACAGGGATAACACAAGATTTTACTTCCTTAGAGCTGTCAAGTGATACCCAACCTTCATATACAATGTCAAATGATCTTGACCTTTTGATTGCCATTCGGAAGTACCACGTAGTTGTGATCGTTATCCTAGCTTAGGGGTTATTTCTACAGAGTACTTGGGGACTGCTTTTTGGAAGTTCTATCATGCCTTGTTTGTTGCTCAGATTCCTTCCACTTACCAGCAAGCCATGCTTGATCCAAAATGGTGCTAGTTCATGTCGGATGAGATGGTTGCACTTCATTCACGTGGTACCTAGGAGCTTGTTGAGGTACCTGATGGAGCAGTAGTTGTTGGCTGTAGATGGGTGTTTACCATCAAGTACAACCTAGATGGGTCAGTTGCTAGACATAAGGCCTGACTTGTTGTAAAGGGGTTTAAATAGACAAATGATGTGGACTTCATTGACATTTTTTCCCCGGTGGCTCAGCTTCCCATAACGTGCATTCTCATATCTGTTGCAATTCAACTTGACTGGCCTCTTCACCAGTTAGACGTAAAGAATGCCTTTCTTTAAGGTGATCTACAAGAAGTCTACATGCAACAACCACCTAGATTTGAGAGTCATGGGGAGTGTTCTTGAGTATGCAGGTTGCAGAAGGCTATATATGGCCTGAAGCAAAGTCCCCGAGCTTAATTTTAGAAGCTCTCAGAGGTAGCAGAGGCCTTTGGCTTAAAGAGGTCCTCTTTTGATCATTTCCTGTTTGCTAGGATGATAGGGGAGGGAGTTGTGCTCTTTATTTATGTAGATGGTATGAACATTATAGTCGAGGTTAAGAAATGCCTTGCAGGCAAGTATGATATGATGGATCTTGACCCTTTGAGGTACTTTATTGGAATTGAGGTGGCACGTAACAAGAAGGGTATAGTGCTATCCTACAGGAAGTATGCTCTTGATGTTTTATAGGAGATTGGCACAATGAGAGCTAAACTTGCTAATATTTCTATGGATCCTAAGGCTCATCTCTATGATGAGAATGCAAAGGCAATGGACAACATGTAGCACAGAGGATTGAGAAATTGTGTCAATTCATGGACCAGCTTACGAGGTAGCATTGCGATGCTGCAATGATGATACTAAGGTACCTTAATAGAGCACCAAACAGAGGGGTTCTGCTCATTTAAGGGACCTCCATGAATGTGGTAGCATATTCAGATGTGGACTATGCAGGGTGCTTAATTGATAGGAAGTCAACAATGGTGTTCTGTACCTATGTTGCAGGGAATCTCGTCACTTGAAAAAGCAAGTAGGCTGTGGTCTTCAAGTCAAGTACTCAGTCTGAGCATAGAGTTGTGGCACATACAACCTCTGAGATGATGTGGTCAGGTCTCTCCTTGTTGATTTGCATATATCAATTGATATACCTATGGAAATGAGGTATAACAAATGGGTAGGCACATATTATTGCCAATAACTCGATATTCCATTAGAGGACCAAGCACGTGGAGGTTGATTGCCATTACACTTGACTTGATCCAAAGAGGTCTTATTTATACTACAATTTTTTTAGATGGCCAGACAACAGATATCTTTACCAAGTTCTTGCCATGATCGCCCTTTGATATTTGCTTTTTCAAGTTGAGCATGATTGACATCTATGCTTTAGCTTGATAGGGAGTGTTGAGCCCCTTCGACCTATTATTTGTTTTCTTATTTTCTCTTACTATTTTTGTACCTTCGTATTTCTTTTGGAGTACTCATGCAATTTTCCCACCTTTCTATATATTGAGAGGGTGGATTTCATTGGAATGCAAAAAACTCATTTCCTTTGACTGAAGTTGTGAAAAATGATGAAAGTTATTTTATTTAGAAACCCTTCCTCTCTTCATATAGAGAGAGAGGTAGGAGAAAATTACATAGTAACCCCATAAAATATAAGAAAATGACAAATGACCCAAACATAATAAATAACCCAAGGTGCTGTAGGTCTTTGTACTATGGGTGGAGAATGGGGGACTCAGGTTGGAAGAGGGTGAGAGGGAGAAGGATTGTGGGGAGAGCGAGTTTGTTGGGGGGCGACGTGAGAGGGAGAAGGCATGCAGTGGGTCATCCGGTGAGGAACATCATCTGTTTCAAATGCTGAGGGAGTGGTCATCTTGCGAGGGATTGTTGAGATCCTCTGGTATGCTTCCATTGTCGTGGTTGGGGGCATAAGAAGAGCTGTCCTGTGTGGCTGTCGCAGAGGAGGCCTTCCTCAGGGCCCCCATTGAATTAGCCTCCACCTCCGCCTATGGTGACGCCAACCGATGGTGTTGATGTTTGTTGGTCGAGTAGTACGAAGGTTTTGGACTCCTTATTGGTGTTTTCCCTGATTGGAACCATCCATCGGGGTACTGTGGATGCTCAAAAGGTTAGATCTACTTTAACTCGTTGTGGTTTGAAATCGAAGTACTAGCAGATTTTGATTTTATTAGAGAAGCATTTTCTGCTTTTTGGGCTGGGGAAAGTAGACGTGGATTGTCTTAAATTTAGGGAGATTTCTTTCGGGGGTGAGGTGACTACTGGTCTCTTCCGAGCATTTATGGAGCATCGGATGAACGAATTCCTCTTCGTTCGATTGAGAGGTTTCGCATTTTTGGGATACCGTTACGTTTGAGAGCTATTAATACGGTTGTGTCTATTTGTTCATTATTTGTGCGAGTTAGGCGTTGCTCAGGGGTTGGTTTGCAGGAGGGTGATGCATCATCAGTGTTGGTGGTTGGTGAGTTACTAGTTGGGAAATCAATTCCATTGAAAGAGATTTTGCGGTTTGGAGGATGCGCTTGTGTTGTCTTTTTCGAAGAGTTAGGGTTGGTGGGTGATCGTGATTTGATGTATGTGCACGTGGTGGCTACGGGGGTCGCGACGAAAGGTGTTTCTGTTCCTGTTTTCACGTGTGGAAGGCAGGTTCTTTATGCTGATGGCGGAGTTGTGAGATCTGATCTGGTGGCAGGAGCTGAGATGCAGACTACAGGAGCCACTCTTGCAGCGTTGGGCGATGGTTCATAGGTGGTGACTTGTAGGACTTGGGCCCACCAACAGATCCGTAGTGAATGGAGACCGGTTCAGAGATCTGCCAGTGTGAATCCTGCTGCTAGTTCGGGGAAGAATATTCAAATTTCGAATCTTCCAGTTCTGATTGTCATCCTAATTTTGGGGTTGATAACCTTCCATATTTAGTAAGAGCTCTTTTTTTGAAGGATGGTTTGGCTTTGCCATTTTTAGACAATGACGTGGACCATTAGGCAAGAGGCAATGAGGTGGATGCTAATTCTCTCGACGCATAGCAGGTGGAATCTGGATCTGTAATCGGATCCGGAGGTGGTGAGTTTGCTGATCCATTTCTTGATCCGTTTCACGCTTTTCCTGCTGAGGGGGGCTTTCGCCTCTCTATCTAGATTGACTATATGTTGCAGAAGTTGGGAGGCAGTACTTATGGATCACGAGGTGGAGTGCGCATGGTCGCAGAGGCACCAATCCGGATAGTGGACCCCATGGACTCCGAAGCAAACTTGATGATTGGAAGCACTGTATGCATTTATCGCCCTCTGCTGGTGGATATCGGACCCATCGTGGTAAGTCTATCTACTTTGTGCATATGGAGCCTACGCCAATTTTTTCCAATCGATTGGCTACGTTGGGGTTTGTTGGATTTTCAATGTTTATGTAGGAGCAACAACCCACGTTGCCTTTGGGTCGATTTCTTTTGGCCTTAACGTTGGTTCATTTGAGGGATTGGTGGAGAATTCTTAGAAGATCAATTATGCTCTGGAAGATGCAACTTCAGATATCAATAATATTAGTAAAACATCTACCAAATCTGTGGCCAAGTCGAAATCTGCAAGTCGTTGATGCACTTCTAGTAGATCTTCGAGGCATTTGAGCGCTATTCCTCGTAAGCACAAATTGATTCTTAGTGCTTATTACAAGTGCAAGAGATCTGCGAAGAGCACGGTGGTGATCGACCAACTAAATGCAGTGGACAGTAGGGTGGCTAATGTGGTGGGAGCCAAGAGGGTCCACAAGGGGAGTGCTAAAGGAAATATCAATGGTCGATATTTTATCATGGAATGTTTAGGGTCTCTGGGATGATAGGAGATCTTTTTTGAAAAACTATTTGGCCAGTTGGAAAGTGGATGTGGCATGTCTACAGGAAACACATTTCGAGAGCTTGACTCCGGAGTTGAAGATGAACTTATGTGGTGAGTTATACACTGATTTTCTTGAGGTAGAGGCAGTGGGCAGATCTTGTGGTTTACTTATGCTATGGCACAATGAAGTGTTGGAATTTTGCTATTCGGAGCTAGCTGGTAGAGTGATGATTGTGACATTTTCAAGTAAAGTTGATGGGCTTACTTTTGCGATATCTACCATGTATGGGCCTTGTGATGATAGTGCAAGGATGGGGTTTTGGGTGGAAGTTGAACGGGCGTCTTCTGTTGTACAAGGAATGCTATGGTTGATATGTGGCAATTTTAATGTGACATTATGTGCTGAGGATAGAGCTGATGGTAGAATTGATGCATCTACGACACATTTTCAGTACTTGGTGCAAAATTTGGAGCTTATTGACATCCCAACGGTGGGGTCAAGATACACATGGAGGAATGGGAGTGGTTCTATGTCCTGTATTGACAAATTTCTTTGCAATATTGCATTAGCTGAGTTTTTTCACATGGCAGATGTGATACTTGTGAAAGATTTTTCTCGGACCACACTCCTTTGTCATGGAGGAGCAAGGAGGAGTTAAGATATTCATCTTATTTCAAGTTCCACAAATCTTGGCTTAGGAACCTGGTTTTAAAGATTTGATTTCTACCTCTGCCACGTGCACCATGGCCTGTAGGATTGGCGCTATTCGTTTGGCAATAATGGAATTTAAACGTGATCTCAAGTCACGAAGGGAGGAAAGATCTGAGGCCCTTTATAAGATCTCTTCCCTTGATCAGAGAGAGGGGTGATGCCGTTGTCCTTTGAAGAGTGTCAAGAAAGACGGAGGTCTCAATCTATGGTACAGGATGAGGATCTCAAAAGAGAAATAGATTGGAGACAGAAATCAAGACAACTTTAGCTCAAAGAAGGTGATGCAAACACTATATTCTTTCATGTGTCAGCCAGTGCCAAAAGGAGGAAATATTTGATATATACCTTGAAAGTTGGGGATGTGGTCCTTGATAAAAGGGACCAAATATGTAGTGCTTTAGGGACCACTTCAAGGATTTCACTAAGAAACCTTGCGGTGATTGGAGGCTAGCCCACCTGTAGATGGAACAAATTGGGGAGGATGCAAAGAATTTTCTTATTAAGGATGTTGACGAGATCTTGTGTGCTATGTGTGGAATGAAAGCAGAAGGATCTCCCGGACCTGACAGCATACAAATCCTGTTCTATAAAGAAATGTGGGATATAGTGGGGCCTGATGTGGTGGCAATGATTAAAGAATTTTTTTGAGGAAATAATGGTATTGAGAGAATTAATAAATTTTACCTGTCCCTTCTACCTAAGAAGATTGGTCCTAAGACGGTGGACGACTTTAGAACCATTGCTTTGTTTAATTCAGTATATTTATTAGTTGTGAAGATTCTTGCCAACCGTTTGCGCCATGTTCTTCCAAATTTTCTCTCCGATTCAATCTGCTTTTGTGAAAGGGAGATCTATACAAGATTCTTTCATTTTAGCTAAAGAGTTTTCGGCAACTTGGAAGAGAAGGAAATGCAAAGCTTTCATTTGGAAAGTTGATTTCTCAAAGGCCTATGACTCCATCTCATGGAATTATCTGTGGGAGATTTTGAAAAGGAGGGGCTTTTCGGATCAATGGATATTATTAATGAAAAGATGTATCACTACTTCATCTTTTTCTATTCTCATTAAAGGAAGACCCAATGGCTCTTGGATTCAGCCACAAAGGGGTGTGCCAGGGATGTCCCTTGGCACCTATGCTATTCAATATTGCTGTGGATTCCCTTCCATGTATGGCCTTTAAGGCATCTTTCGGGGGCCTGTTCACAAGTTTCACGGTGCATGGTGATGGTAGGGTCATAACCCCCATATTGCAATGTGCAGATGACGTGAGTTTCTTCATTGAGGGGGGTACTAAAGAGGCAAGACATGCCTCTTCTTTAGTAAAGATTTTTGCTGAAATTTCAAGTCACAATTAACAGAGGGAATTTGAGTTTGGTTCCTTTTAATGTGGGTGGGGTGGAGGAGAATGGAATCTCTAATATCTTGGAGACTCCGGTAGCTAGATTGCCTATTAGGTATCTTGGTTTGCCGTTGAAGGGGAAGAAATTGACCTCTTCGGATTGAAAGCCACTTTTGGAGAGACTAGCTGGTAGGCTATCATCTTGGAGTGGTAGACTTCTCTCTAGAGGAGGTAGGTTGATTCTCTTTAAGTCGGTTCTTTCTTCCATTATGGTTTTCTCTCTCTGTGCACCTACCAAAATGATTCTCAAAACAATTGATATGATGAGAAAGAGATTTTTCTAGAAGGGAGCAGACTCGGTGGGAAGATTTGCACATTTGGTCTCTTGGGAGGAGGTTTGTAAACCTAAGAGTGAAGGTGGTCTTGGAGTTGGAAATTTGTTGTCAGCCAACAAGGCCCTCTTACTGAAGTGGATTGCTGGACTTTTGTCCAATGGTCAAGACATGGTGACCTCGGTTTTGAAGGATTCCTATGGTGAGAATATGGATCTGGAGTAAAGGGCAGTCTCAGTCAGTGGTTCCTCTACTTTTTGGCACTCTATTCGGCGATTATTGATCGAATTTTCAGACTGGTTTTCGCATTCTTTGGGCGATGGGTTATCCTTCAAGTTTAGAGATTATTTCATCATATTTTGGATAAAGAAGCATATGTGAAGGAGGCATGGGATGATGAGTTGAAGATTTGGAACATCAACTCCCTCAAGTTCTGTCTGATACTACAATCCAGGATTATCAATGCCTCGTTCACATGCTTGCAGATTTCTCACCATTGGCAGCTGAACATGATTGTTTCTTTTGAAAGCATGGAAAATTTACCGTTAATGGTGTCTATAAATTCATTGTTTCGAAAGAGGACACGACAGCTTGCAGTGGGTGGGATGTAGCCAGAAATTGTTAGTGATTCCAAGCTCTTGTGGAGGATTAAGGCTCCGCTAAAAATAAAATTATTAATATGGTTAATGAGGAGGAAAAGACTGGTCAACAAATCCTACAGGGCAAAGTGGTGCACGGATGAGGATATTATTTGTTCCATGTGTGGGGTTGCTGAGGAAGATATCCAACATTTATTCTTTGACTGCAGCTTCTCCAGGGATGTTTGGGGTAATTTCAACTTTCTGACTGTGGAATCTACAAATTTTGAAGGGTTGTGGTCTAGCTTCAAACAGCATGTTCATCTTGATACAGCTGGCTGGTCACAGGGAGTTGTTATCCTTTGGTCTATTTTGAGGCAGAGGAATGGGAAGATTTTCAAAAATGAGAGATGTTGGGTGGAGAATGTAGTGAGGGAGTCGAGATGTTTTTTTGATTTTTAGCTTCAAAATCTGTAAGTCCGCTCCTTTTATTTTTTAATACAATCTAAGGATGATTACCACCCTCAGGTAATCTTCCTCGTTTTTTTCAAAAAAAAAAAGCCTAACACTCTTCCTCAAGTTAGAGCATAGATGTCAATCATTCTCAGCTTGGAAATGCAAATGTCAAAGGAAGAGCGTGTTAGGGGCTTGGTGAACACATCTATCGTCTGCTTATCTGATGCAACTTGTGTAGTAAAGATGAACCCCTTTTGAATTAAATCTCGAGCATAATGGCAATCCACCTCTATATGTTTGGTCCATTCATGAAACATGGGGTTATTAGCAATATAGTTGGTAGCTCGATTATAACATCGTAGTTCCATAGTCCTATCAATCTCCACACAAATCACACAGAAGTGACATTATCCACATCAACTCAGCTGAAGTTTGGGTCATAGCCCTGTACTCAGACTTAGCACTAGATTTGGAAACCACAACCTGCTTTTTACTTTTCTAAGTTACCAAATTCCCTACAACGTATGTGCAGAAGCCTGTAGTGGACTTCATATCATCATGACTGCCTCAATAATCTGCATCTGAGTATTCAACCACAGTTGCAGAAGTACCTCTAGTGAAAAGTAGACCCTGTCCTAGTACCTTTTTCAAATACCTAAGCACCATCATAGCAGCATCCCAATGCTGTCTAGTAGGTTTCTCTATAAACTGACTTAATTTTCCCATTACAAAGGAGATGTCAAGTCTAGTGATGGTCAAGTGCAACCGTTTTCTCACAAGTTGTCCGTATCTTTTGCTATTCACTATCTCTGCATCCCTATATTATACCTGTACCTCTGGATCCATAGGAAGATTGGTTGGTTTGGCACTCAACATCCCAATTTCCTTAAATACATCCAAAGCTTATTTCCTTTGAGATAAATAACTCTACTCTTGCTGCAAGCTACTTCTATCCCAAGGAAGTATCGAATGGACCTAGGTCCTTCATAATAAATTGATCTGCCAGGGTTCTCTTTATCTCTGCCACACCTGTCATGTCATTACCGGTGACAATGAGATCATCAACATATACATGGAGTACCACTACTCCTTTCCCTGTCCTTCTGATAAGTAGAGAATGATCAGCAAAAGACATTTGAAATCCAACAGGCTTTACTAACTGAGAAAGTTTTTGAAACCATTCTCTGAGACTCTACTTCATGCCATAGATAGCCTTCTATAGATGACATGCACACCAAGGTTTTAAATATCGATATCGATGTTGTATCGACAAGTCAAAAGAGGGATATATCAGTGATATATCGCTGATATTGGTGAATTTTGGGAAAATCGCTTAAAAAGGCACAAAATGTTTAACATTGTCACAAATTTGATGAAAATTAACATTTTAATAACTAATACATCATAAAGAAATGCCTAGATGACGAAAATCATAAATTTTTAATGAAAACATAATCAAAATGCACTAGTCGCATATCGACAAAGTTATATATTAAAAAGAAAATGTACATAACATGATAATAGTTGAAAAATATTCATAGTAATGCTACTTACCATAAGAAATGAAATATCTAGTGTCAGATTATCAGTAGACCACACAAAGCATGGAAACATCGACTAATGCTACCAAATCAATACCAGGTTGAGCCTTGACCTGGCTCGATAGTCGATACCTCTCCTCTGATTATCTTCCTCTATTTGCAGTGCTTTAACATATTTACAGTATGACTCTCACGCCATGTAGTTGTATCAAGTATTGTATTCATTAATGTATCATTGATAGTCTTTATTATTGCAATATAGAAGTATTCAAAGACATGGATATTGACTGTGATTATCGGACGAGCTGCTCCTGTTTCTAGTTCTAGATCTACCCTGAGTAGACTCATCTTGATGCCCTCTTGAATTTGTGGACCCAGTAGAATCACCTCGTTTCGGTGTAGAACCTGATGATTCACAAGGTTTACGCTGTCTCATCAATGAACTTTGTTGTGGTTGGGGTGGAAGTGGTGCAACATAGTGGAAAGATTGATAAGAAAATGATTGAGGACCTTGAGATGCAAGGTACTCATGAAATATCTCATAGCCATAACTTGCAAATACAGGATCACTTTGGGTACTATCACTATTGTAGTGACCATCATATCCATAGGAGGAACCATAATAAGATGGAAGGTTGGTGTAGCTGGGGAAATAATTAGATGAACTTTGCGTCTCATCTAGATTAAGGAATCCCATCAATGAACTTAAATTATCGATGGACATCATAGAATGACTTGAGATAGACCCATACCCTATCGCTGCATCATAAGTCACGAGGTGGAGTTGTAATGGGGTCTCAATGTATATTTGTATATCTTTGCCTGTATTCATGTTGGGCATCCTCTCTATTAGGACCTTGATGATGTTATCCCTCATCTCCACCACTACTTTCTACCTATGCTTCGTCAACCATCACTGCATCATCATCTCCATCATCATCATTATCATTTTGTATTCCTCTTGAAGGTGGCGAATTTTCCTTTGGACTCTCATTAGTTTTAAGGCCACAGATTACTCTTTTGCCAGATCTACTACACTTAAATTTAGATACATCTTCCCCTATTTTCTCTGCTATCTCTGGATTGGGGCCATCATTTTTGTCAAGCAATGGCTTTCCATTGCTATTCAACCATTCTTGTAAAACATTTCCATCTTTTGTGTCTCCAAAAAGATAAGCCACATCTATTGGGTCCACATACTCTTCCTTATTTTGTCCTTTCCGTATATGCTTCACCTTTAATCTGATGTTGTAGTGCACGAATACCAAGCCCATCAACTTGTCACTGCTGAGGTGATTTCTTCTCTGCGAGTGAATCAAGTTGAAGGTATTCCAATTTCTTTCACTGCTGAGGTGATTTTTTATGATTTAGTCCGTCGACAAATCATGTGTCCATGTGAGTCGCACAGGGCAAGGGAGAAGAAAAGAAATGAAAAGAATGTGTATCCATGTGAGTTTCACAAGCGGACAAAGATATGTGATCGACATATCTCTCATATCTATCACATGTCACCACTTTAAGGAAAAAATCGAACTGTAGTCCTTTTTTGGCGATATATCGTTGATATCCCTTGATATCGACGATATATCGGTGATATATCGCTGATATTGTGGAAAAAGATATGGTATATGATGTCAATATGCTTCAACCTATCGATATCGATATATCGACGATATATCATCAATATGTTAAATCTTGATGCACACTTCTCTTGAAGATCTCTATATAGGAAGGCATTCTTCACATCTAGCTGGTGAAGTTGCCAATCAGTCTGAATTGCAACAGAAATGAGTATGCGGATAGTGGATAGGCATGCAATCGGAGAGAGTGTCGAAGAAATCAACTTTGTAGGTCTAAGTAAAGCCTTTTGTCACCAGACGGGCCTTATATCTAGTGATGGACCCATCAAGATTGTACTTGAGTGCAAATACCCAACAACAATTAACTATTGCAGCTCCTGAAGGTAATGATGTAAGCCTTCATGTGCCACGAGATGGAGTGCGGCCATCTCATCCTCTATGGCTTGGTGCCACTTTGGATGGAACATGACCTTTCAAATATCTTTACAGTAGATGGAGTGTGACTTGCTTATATGTAGAAGGTATCTTTGCAGTAGCAAGTGCCCGATAGAAGCTCTCAAAGGTCTTTCCAAGATTGTCAATAACCAAGTTGCTTGACACATGATATCTAGCATACGTGTGAGGTGCCTTTCAAATAGTAATCGGAAGGTCTGAATCCTCCACTGGCATATCTCCTTGTTCATCTTCGAAAACAATATCACCTGAGCACCACCACTAGGCAAAGTATCATCAATATTTAAAAACTTCGTGCTCACCTTATCTGGGGAGGATGCTGGTGGTGGTGGTGGTGGGGGGGCGGGTATTTGCAAAGTAGTATGAGGCTATTTGTAGGTAACAATAGCCTTATTACATCTCTGGAGTTCATTGCTAGTGGTAGTAGTAGGTGGAGCAGTAATAGGAATCTTCTTAATAGGAACAGGAGGAACGGACATGGGAGATACAACATCAGTAAAAATATCATGCCCCATAGTAGAAAAATAAGCAATGGACTCATGAAAAGTGACATCAATAGAGACAAAGTGAGGAGAGAATAATGGGTCAAAGCACCGATACCCTTTTTGAGTCCTAGAATACCCCAAGAAAACACATTTGACCGCCCTAGGTTCCAATTTATCTCATCCAGGAATGAAATCATGAACAAATGCAACTCACCCAAAGACCCTGGGAGTAACAGAAAACAACTCCCCATTCGGACACAAGACACTCCATGGAATCTATTCATGAATTGCTGAGTTGGGCATCCTATTAATTAAGAAACATGCAATCAAAACCGCATCACCCCAGTAAAGAGACGGCATAGAGTGATATATAAGGGTGCATGTAACATCAAGAAGGTGATGATGTTTCTTTCAGCAAAACCATTTTTCTACGAGGGATGGGGACAGGTCGTTTGATGAATGATGCCATAGGATTTATAAAAAGAATGTAACAATTTGTACACAACTCCAAAGAACAAACAATCTAGAAAATTGGATCTTTATTTCAATAACAAAACCAACATCAGCTTTATTCTTCAATAGAAATACTCATGACACACGAGAAAAATCAACTATAACAAAAAAATAACGATGGTCTAGTCTATTAGAAATATGGCTAGGCCCCCATACATTTATATGAATAAGTCCAAACAAAGAAGTAGACCTAGCATTCTGAGACGAAGGGAAACTGGCACGATGATACTTGCTAAGTTGACAAGCATTATAGGTGATGGCGGTCATGGGAGAAATGTGAGGTATAATCCATTGGAGCCTATCTAAGGAAAGATGACCAAGGTAGAGGTGCCATTGGAAAGGGGACCCAATGACAAAAGCAACCTCCCCATGGTCCACAATAGCAGCAGTGGTGCTCTGGCTTAAGTGATACACCTCCCTTCCTTCACATCCTCCAATAATCATCCTTCTCGTGAGCTTGTCCTGCAAGACACAAGATTGGTTATCAAAAATCGCTCTATAGTTTAGTTCTTTTGTAATACGATTGATAGATAATAAACTCATAGGAAAATTAGGTACAAAGAGAACATTAGACAAGTGTATTGTGGAGGATAGAGGAATCTCCCCTTGACCTGCAACATGGGAATGCCTCCCATTTGCCACTTGAACTGTATGTCTTGGAGATACTGATTTGAGGGATGGAAATAAGCTTGGGCTCCCCACATAAGTGTTGAGCTACACCTGAGTCTATCAACCAATCTCCATCTTGTTGTAGTACAGAAGAAGAGCAAGCAAGCTCAATATTTAAGGAGAGATGGACGCAAAGGCTGCTGTCTTTGAGGAAGAAATTGCAAACTATGAAAGTTGTGAAAAATGCTGTAGGAGATCATCAAAGTCAGCTTGTGAAACTGTCTCAGGAATAACCTCTGTAGACTCAGTAACCTGATTGGCCACTAAAGGGTGACCATGCTTGGTCCAACAAGTACCTTGTGAATGTCCTAGGCATCCACAGTAGGTACATGGGGTATGACCATGTCCTCTAGGTCCACGACTATGGTCACGACCACATGTAGAGGAGACACCTCTACCATGTCTAAGGTTTGCGGCAAGAGCATAAGTCTGACTCATAGTCTCAAGGGGGAGTGCTGGAAGGGTTTTAGAGGCCTATTTGGGTGAGGTACCTAGGGCACCAGTTTAGGACTGCCGATACCAAGTTAAGAAAAATGATGAAAGTTATTCTATTCAGAAACCTTGCCTCTCTTTACATATAGAGAGGTGCGAGCAAATTACATAGTAATCCCATAAAATATAAGAAAATGACAAATGACCCAAACAAAATAAATAACTCAACAACTAAAAGTTTTTCCATCAAAACTTGTGCAGGCTAGGGGCTGGTAATAAGATTGGATATCTAATCACCTTTTACCATAGCTTGCTAAAGGAGAATTTGTTCTTGAGACTTAGGCAAGTAAAAAACAAAATAATACCAAGATGACAAGAGTGGAATGTTAAAATGTAGCCACTTAGACCAATGCATTACAAATCGATGTAGCCTCTCTTATCGTGAATGATATTGCTTGTTTTTTTAGGCTCCTCCAAAAAGACAAGACTATGAGTTCATTCAGCGCACCCCACTTTACTCCCAAATTGACTTGCAAACTTGACTCGAAAACCAAATGATCACAATTTTCCAGACCATTTTTATATGATAGATAAGTGGAGCCTATCTGAGGAGGTAAGCCTTGGTCATAATTTTCCTTGTATATAACTGCTATCCAAAAATTTTAATCTTAAAAGGAATCCAAATCTTCCATGGGTGTTGATAATCCTTGACAAGATCTGCACCTCTGTCTAGTACAGGAGGGGAGAGGCATCCACAAGCAGCCCTTGCAAAAATTCCTTTTTCTTTGACTTGTCATCTAGCCATTACATATTCCAACCCATGATTGTGCCAGTGATACTTCCTCCTACAAAAATAAAAAAATCAGCCATTATCTAATGGGTTCGGCATTAAACGTCCAAGAATTGTCTGCTTCCCTATTTCATGGGTCCCAATACTATCAAGGCTTCCAGATTTGCTATCAGTGCCTCAGAAATCTCTTTTCTAGGTTCCTCTGGGCACCCAATCATCCATTTGAAATTTGAATTTAGAACCATCTCCAAGTTAACATAGGAGTAAGGGATCTCCAAAAGCATTACATATAACAACCCTTTCCAAAAACCAGAGGCTCCTCTGGCATGTCTCATTCTTTTTTTGGAAAAGCAAAAGGGTGGTTAACAAGGAATGTCAACCCCCCAAAATTCATTACAGGCAGAAATTAGGTGTTACAGAGCATGCTATGATTGTATAAAACCTTGTCAACCGATGCCCTCTCCATCTTGTAGATCACCCCATTATGCTGCAACCCAATACTCCATAAGAGAGAAAAAACCCTCCTAATGGTCTCCCTGTCAACAAGGATCCCATGTAGTCTAGATCCAAGTTTGATGGAAGAGGTGTAGTTGATTGATCACTGCCCTGCTCGAATCCAGCAAGAGGAAGCGAAGGAGCATCAGAAGAAGAGATGGTTAATATCTGCTGTCACTTCTCCACAAAGGGGAAAAGAGGCATCCACATCCGGGGCCCACTGTCTTCTATGCTCCCACATGACCAGCCTTCCCCTCTTTAGCAACTAGAGGAAGAACTTCAACTTTAGGGGAACTCTGCATTTCCAAATCTTCCTGCAATCCATAGGCAGGCTTTGATCAACTTGAGCTGCATTCTCCATGTATGTGAGATACGCCTTCCTAATAGAGAAAACCCCATGTCTCCAAACTCAGCTATCATTATCTAGAAGTGTACACATGAACATTGTCAAATTCTCAGCCCTAACATCAGATAAGGAAGTAGGTAGAGTAGGTGACCAACAACCCTCGGAGTAACAGTCAGCCATTGATGCAGTAGGATTAATCGCTAGAGTAGCAGGCTTGGGATAAATATCTGCAAGGATCCGTGTTGGGGACCAGTCATCAGTCCAAAAGCTGAATCTTGAGCCATCACCAAGACTGCTTCTATAACTAGGCTTGACCAATTTGATGATCTTCTGAAGTCTTGTCTAGAAAGGTGAAGAACCCTGCACAGGTAGCCTTCTCACCTCCCAATCAATGGTGTCACCATATGAATTGCAAAGAATCCTTTTCTAGAGTGGGAAATCAGGCCTCATAAGCTGCAACACCCACTTAGTAAGCAAAGCATCATTCATGACCCTTTGGTTAAGCACCGATAACCACTAGTTGCTTTGGTTTGTACACCTCTTCCCAAGAGACAAGGGCGAGAAAGCTGTCACCAGCGCCAGATGCCTACAGGAATCTTCTCCTAATAGAATCCACATGCTGCAGAACCAAGTCTACAAGAAATATATTGGCAGGGCTGGCAGAATGGAGGATAACAACACCAATCAGTTACCCCTGACCAAATGCTGAGAGGCCCACCCTTGAAGACGCTTTTCCATCTTCTCAATGACAAGGGTCCAGTCTCTAGCTGTTATACGACTGGTGGGGGTAAGTGGGAAGCCAAGATAAGAGAATGGTCTTTGTAATGGCTGAATGCTCAATCCTGACCAACCTGCACCTCCTCCTCATGAGACATTCCAAACGGTTGAAACCCAGACTTACTGAGGTTTACGACAAGTCCAGAAGCCTCCCAAAAACATCCAATCAAGTTTTTGCTTTTATCGCTTTGTGCAAGGAACCTTCGATGAAGATGATAGTATCATTATCATACTTGAGGATGGGGATTTTAGTGCCTCCCTATTTGTCACCAAAACCTTTAAAGTCACCAGCTTAATAGAGTGTGTAGCAAGCATTTGTAAGAAACTTAGCTGCAATGTTAAATAACATTGGTGCTAGAGGACAACCTTGCTAAACACCTCTTCTAGGTTAGATCCATCCTCCCTCTGGTTGCCCGCTGACTGGGATAACACAAGAAAACAGGTGACAGAAGTCTTCATCCAATTGATCTAAAGTGTCAGGTAACCTCAGACTCTCAAAGAGAACTAGAGGAACTTTTAGTCTAGGTTGTCATAAGCCTTGGAGAAGTCTACTTTCTAGTAAAAGGCCTTAGTATTCGATTTCATCCAACCTAACAAGATTTTTGATGCCATGATATAATTCTCTCGGATGGACCTCCCTTTTATAAATGCCAATTGCACCGGTCTTACCAGGTAGTTCAACACCAATGCCAAGCAATGTGCTAGAGTCTTCACCAACACAAGAGATATGGAGTTAGAAGTGCAATTAGCTTGTGATCATTAATGGAATCCGCACCATCCATCTTAGGCAATAAGAGGAAGAATCTATTTATTCTTAAGAAACCATCACCAACATTGGCATGAATGGTCAAAGATAGCCATCACCTCCTTGACCGAAGATCAGAATTCCTTGATAATAAGGATCAGGGACCTATCAGGCCTAGGCGAGCCCTCTTGCTTTAAGGATCTTACAGTAGTGAACACTCCTCGGTGTATGGGTGGATTAAGGGGGCAATGTCTTCTTCCAAGAACTAATGTGGGCAATAGCCCCCTTATATGCCACGATCTCTATTGCTCATGGCAAAAAAGCTGTTTATAGAACTGAGCAAAAGCCCTACCAACTTCTTGTCTCTCGGGGTGCACCATTTGGCCGTTAGAAATATTTTCAATCTAGTTCCGTCTCCTTCTATTAGCGTAGGAGTGAAAAAGTCTAGTGTTCGAATCTGCCTCCCATAGCTAAAGTTACATAGATCTTTGCATCCAAGCGACCTCCTCCTTGGCTTCCAATTGAACCACCCTTGTATGTCGAGTCTTTTCCTTACCCTCATCAAGTGTCAGCTTTTGCGTGTCTTCAATGTGATTAATCTTGGTGATGCTTGCAAGTGCTTGATCTCTTGTCCTCGTGCATGTCCTTCAACTCTTTCCTAAATTCTCAGAGTTTCTTCCTTAGTA
Source organism: Thalassia testudinum (assembly GCA_037157565.1). NCBI lineage: Eukaryota > Viridiplantae > Streptophyta > Magnoliopsida > Alismatales > Hydrocharitaceae > Thalassia > Thalassia testudinum. Next base: position 7,888,776 of record JAZHRO010000080.1, read on the forward strand.
ATAAAGCTTCTTTTGGAAGACCTTGCTAGGGTGGCCCTGGACCACCTGCTTATTCCACCATTGCTCCACCACCATAGACTTGAAATGCTTCTCTTAGCAACTAGGCTTTTTCAAACTTAAAGTAGGAGCCAAACTGTCTCTTCCTTGGAGTCCCACTGGAGAGGGGTGTGATAAAAAAAAGGTCTAGGCAAGGTCTTCCCTAGACCTAGAGGGAAATGCTTGCAGAAGCCAATAGATCTAAACAACCTATCTAGCTTGGATTCGAGGCTTCCCCCCTTCGAGGCTCTACGAAAGAATTGGCATTTCAGAATTTCCAACTCAGTTGCTTCCATGATAGAAACCTAGTAAATGATGTCATAAGCAGACCTGTCCCTTCCCCTCTACCCATTTGGTCTATAAGGTTGCATTGAAGTCTTTAATACATACCTACATGTCGCCCATCGCCTGTTCCTGATGTTCTAACCAAAAGGCAAGCTTATCTTGTAAGGCACAGGGCTGTAGACATTAATTACTCTAAAAGGAAAACCATTACACTTCCTTTCAAGATCTACTGCTAGGGAGAAAGATCATCTAGGAACTTTGACAAAGGAGAATGCCTCCTTACTCTAGCGAACCAGGAGGCTACTTGACCTACCATTAGCATCTAGAGCTACGAACTCATCCAATCTTCCTCCTTAATCTCACTTCAAAATCTACTCTTACATTCCTCCAATTTCGTCCCCTATAGAAGCAAAATGTTGATCCTCCATCCCATTAAGTATCTGCTCAGAATGCCTTGCCTCATTATCCCTCAGGTCCCTACTTTCCAAGTTGTACCTTCATTTCTTTTCAATAGTCCCCCTGCCACCTTCGTCCTACACGGCCTATCTTGTGCAATGCCATGAAGACGTGTGGTGATAGCCACCTTCACGTTGCCTACATCTTCATTCTCCCACAAGGAAGTGGTTGGTGGGGCGACAAAGGCGCAATATGCTTGTCCATGCACACCTTCCCTCCCTATGATAGGACAAACAAGGTCTTTTACCTTGCTTTCCCTTCTTTAATACATCAAGCTAGGATCCTCCCTTGGTTCATTAAGTCTGTTGCCGACCGAGGTCGCCTCATCTAATGCACAAGAGATTAGGATCTTGGAATCTGGCACCATAGGTTGCTTGTCCTTATCCATTGTTAACCGGAAAGGAAGATGAGAATTAGTAGTAGGCATTGTTAGACTGTTACTCGAGGGTGAAGGAAAAAACAAGATTGGTTTAGGAGATCATACCCCTAAGAGTTGGATCTGAGAAGAGAGGTATCGATTAGATTTGGCTTAGAGCATAGCAGAGGAGATGACTCCTAAATTACCATCCATATGTGCCTCCTTATCCGTGTTACCATTGATTTATGTGGTAGGGACCTCATTCCTCAGTAGAGTTGGTCTAATAGAAACCTAGCCAGCAAACTTTGGGAGGTGATTGCCAACATTAAAGAAGGAATCATCAAGGGAAGGTTAGGGATCATAGCCATATGGGTTGGATCTTGAAGTAGGATCAGCCGAGTGAAAGTGTTGTAACATTAATCCTTTGCACAAGCCCGTCCACAACCAAAACATTGTTAAGTAGGAAAGCTAAGTGGGCTTTGCTCCAACACGGTCTCGTTAAAAGTAGCAATGTCAGAATCAATGACAAGTAGTTCAGTGTCGCAATGGGGAGGGCAAGGTTCAGGAATATGTACCTATTTTGGCCGGATCTAGGGTGATGGGGGGGTAGCCGGATTTGACGAAGTATACAGTAATAGGACTCAAGCAGCATCTCCCTGGTGCTACGAGCTTAGACTAGCATCAACGGCGGTGGCCTCAACCTCTTCTCCACTTATAGCATCCATTACCGGTGATGGTGCATGCTGTAGGGGCGATGAGGATTGAGTGGGTGCCACCTCTATTAGTGACAAACAACATCCTCCACCTATAGATTTAGAACTGTCACGTAGGTTAGGTTAAGGATCTAACTTGATGAAATAGGGGATAGCTGAAGTCCTCCAATGCTGTCATGGAGAAGTTATATCCTTTGACCTGAGATAGCTGTGTCTTTGTTCACAAACGCATGCATTTGGTGGACTAATAGTAGATGCACCCACCTTGGTGTTGATACTGGAAAGTTGGTGTATTTGGGAAGGGACAGGAGGTGCATGATCTCTTGAAGAGATCACACAAATCTGTTACATAGATGTATGTAATAGATTGAAGGAATGAGCTTGCTCCATGTATATTGGGAAACAATAATTCCACGTGGTCCCAGAGTTCTGATCAAACTCAATGCAAAAAAGAGAAGATAAGTCCTTCGGGAAAGGATTTGATATTCGTTCCCGTCTCAATGATATAAGGAGATATTAGAAATAATATTATCTAAGGAGGAATAATGACGGTCTGATAAGGTTAGACCTCAGGATAAAACCACAAATACTAACACTTTATTATTGGCGTGATGAACCAAATAATGATTTTGATGAATTCCTACTTGTAGGATAAATCAATTGTAATTTAAGGAGTTAAATTGCACTTGATTTGGTGATTAATTACACCTACTTTGATTAGGTAGAAAATCCAAAGGTTGGATTGCAATGACTTTATGTTTGGATACTAAAATCAAACATTCCATAATTTTTTATGAGCTAATTCTATAATTTGTTATGGATGAAGATCCAAGGGTTGCTATCAAATTAGGATTAGGGATATCTCCCAAGTGCAAACCGAAACCTTAATTCCAATTAATCACAATCAATCCCAGAGAGAGAGAGAGAGAGAGAAAGAGAAGAAGAAAAAGAAGCATTGGTCGCTCTCTTCCAATCCCTCCATATTGGACGTCCAGACGCCTTACCAAACATCCGGAGGCCCTGCCAGGTGTCCAGAATACCTTCTGGATGTTTGAGAAGAAAGTGTTTTGGCCCCCAAAATTTGTTCTGGACGTTCGTTCTTCAAAGCATCTCTTCTACCTTCTCCTGATCATTAGGAGTTCTCGTTGAGGGAGGATAAGGATGATCGTCGTCCCTGATTTCCATGAAAGAGTTTGTAGGATTCGATTGTGGATGGACTTCTTTGACATGAAGGGTTTAATCCATTTGTCGAGAAGGAGGGTTCCAGACATGTTAGGATTTATTGTAGGAGGCATCATATATGGGTGTTGTACTACGCTACCCGTGAAGGTATAATCCGTTATCTTGTGGGTACCTAGAATGATTGAAAATTAGTTTCAATTATGTGGTTCCGATTTAGGGCATTTTATTTCATGATGTAATCAAGTTTTCTTATCGATTGAATTATTCATTTTGAAAGTTTTAAAATGCTATGTTTCATGCTTCCATGATGCCATGTCTCGATTGGATTGATCCCTTCAAAAAATCACTCCAAAAGCCCCTCAAAATCTTTTACGATGACCTTAAGCTCCATTTTCTGTTCTCTTTCTCTGTCTGGTTGGTCCATTCTCGGAAAGCGGTAGTTGCCTCTCTTTCCTCTTGCTGTTGTTGAGAGCGGTGATTTCCTCCCCTACCTTCATTTTAGTGGTAAAAACATTCTCCAATTGGAGTGTCTCTTGCACGCTTGCCCACATGGCATCCACCCAACTCGCTGCCTACTTGACGGCAAAACCCTGGTCTCGCCTAATGGGTATCGGAGAGCCAAACTTAGCGACATAGCTCCCAAAGAGCATGTCTTGGCTTACGATCTCCATTTACAAAAAAGGAAACCCCAAAAGGCAGGCGGAGACAACGAAGAAACACTACAACTGAAGTAGGATGGGTTACACTTACAATATCAAAGAATTGTGGAGGATGTTCCACATAGGGGGGGTGCCCTAGGCAGGGTTGCCTAATCGATGTTAGCGAAGAGGAGCTCTAGCATCGTCCTCTCTATCTCTAGTTGATCCACCCGAATGAGTCTAGGAGAATAGACGTCACACTCCTCTGAGGAACATCCTTGCCCTTTGCGAGCAACCTGAACTCCCAGTTGCGGGCCACCATCATCTGCTTGCAAAGGCCCTCTACCTGGTTGGATTGCTCCTCATGGGGGGACTTAGGAGCATCTGTGGAGTGCTCTGGCATTCCTGGGAGTCTACCCCTGTTTGCTACCCCTTGCTAGAGCTTAAGCCCGTCCCAGCCTGGTCAGTTGGGTCTAGGATCGATCTTGCCACAGAGTATGGTACTTGGCTAATAAGACTAAACCCCATCTTGCTAGAAGGGTCCATGTGGACGTGGTGGTTGCCAGTCCCCGTCTGGTGTTAGCAAGAGGTAGGTTGGATGGGTTAGTTACCTTACCTCCTCTTTCGCTTCCACCTTGACCGGCTCCACTCTGAGCAATCCACTCCTTGTCAGTCGACTCTTCCCCAACAAGAACTTCCCCGCTTTTTAGCGCCTCCTTGGTTAGGACCTTTTCAGCTGGCTCTTCTCTGCTTGGCCTCTCTTTGGTTAGTGCCTTGCCACTAAACCCAGGTGAGTCATGGGGGGGAACTTCGATGGTAGCAGGTACCTCCCTGGCCAATGAGGAGGGATTGCTCTCCTTGACCTTGATCACTAGTGGGATAGGAGGATTGGCATCCCCACCCTTACTAGGAGCCCCCTCGCTTGGTGGAACCTGCACTTGCTCATTAGTGATAGGAGTAGGGGTAGGAGGCTTTGGCGTCGATCGTTGCTGGTGGGATGACGATTGACTCTTGGGCATTCAACTCGAGGACCTAGCCAGGATTTCCTTGCTAAAAAATGGAGTGGGCTTCCTTTTCTTGGCAGGCGAGGCCACCTTTTTTAGAGATATAAAGGTTGCATAGAACATACAAGTCATATTAGTTCTAATAGCAGAATGTTGCCAAAGGGATACTTCCTAACCTTTGGATAGTCATTCGCCATCCACGAGAGTAGCTTCCAAATGCTCGGTTGCCTCAACTTCGAGCGGGCAAGAGAACTAAAGTTCTTTACCGCCTTGATGCCTATGAGAGTCTGGACATACACACCTTTTGGGTGGAGGTCCCTCTCAGGTAGATCCTGCCAATTGATGGGGACTTGGAGTGCCTTTCCATTTTCCACCAAAAGGAAAAGGTGATCAGTCCCCTTCAGGACAGGTCGATGATTTGGTAGTTAGGGGCACGAGGCTAGAAGGTGTAGGTCCCAATGGGAGGGCTACCCTTCTTAACCTTCTGGGGATAAGCCCAAAAAGTTGTTGGAAAATTTCCAAGCAGGGAGTGGTCCCTAACTTGAAGCACATTACTGTGAAGGCATTGAGCATTAGTCAGCAATTAAGCCTAAGCTGAGTTGGTGCCAAGTTATAGAAAGGAAGAAAAGAAACTATAAAAGGTTGAGTCCAATCATCAACCCATGCTCGATAGCATATCTATAGATAAAAAAATGAGTTACCTAGCCCAAGCGAGCACAGTCTCTCATGCTCACTTGCTAAAGAAAACTTAGCATCCGCTAGGGCATGGGTACGAAGGTGCAAGTGGACTTCATCCTCCCTAATTAGCTTTAATCGGAAATTATAAAGCACTAAGGTTGGTTAACTAAGGTGACTGAGAAAGGGGGACCCACACCTCTATTCGAAGCACTTGACATCTTCTGGTAAAGCTGTGCATCGTTAAAGTGCTTTCCACTAGAAGGTTCTTGATCAAGCAGATAGGTGACGCTAAGAGCACAGTCTGGAAGCTTAGGTGGCACAAAGAGGGTTCAAGTAGACATTTACTACGCGGTAAGAAACATTTACTGCCCTTAACTGACCTTATCTATACCCTTATAGGGAGGGGCATCGACGCAAACTTACTGCCTAATCTAGTCACATTACATTTAATGTGATGCTATAGCCGCTTGGGATTCCTTAAACGCGGCATGACACGTGGCCCATTAATGAGGCTAATGTTAGACACAATCATTATGTGTCCCTTCACATTCCCTGATCGAGTGCGTGAGGTAGTGGTTGGCCACCACTCGCTCGAAAACCTAGGCAGAATATTGCCATAGCCTAGGCACAACACCCCAGTTGAAACTTGGATGGTCCTAAACCACCATGTCCAGACATATGAAGAGGTAGCTCTCGCATAAGTGCCCTACTGAGAGTGCTAGTGGTCTTGCCGCTGTAACAAACCCTACCATAGATGCAGGGGAAAACCTCGTCGTCGATGCATATGGCAACCAACCATACATACAAGGGACAACCCTACAATAGTTTTAGGGGGCAACCTTGCAAAAATTGCACTAGGCGACCCACCAGAGGCTAGCTGCTACCTCCTGAGCACCCACCCGCTCGACCCATCAAGGATTGGCTACTGATGGCAAAGATACCCCCGAATGGGGGCACAAAAAAAAATTGCACCCATTCCCCAGCTAAGGGCAACTAATGAGGGAGGAAAAGAATAAGCTCAAGAATAATGGGTCGATCAAAGAATAAACCCAAAAATGAACCCAAGAAAGGACAAGACCACTGGCCTTGTGCGACCCATAAATCGCTTGGCCTGGACAACCCAGATAATCACTAGAAGATTTGACCTGGATAACCGCCGGAAGATTCCACCCCGATAATCGTTAGGTCCGACCCAGATAATCGTCAAAGGATCCAACTTGGATATTTGCCAGGGAACTTGGCCAGGTGGCTACCAAAAAACCCGAATTGGAATCGCTGTGACCAAGACCAAGGTTGCAGAACCTGACAGGCAGCTAAGCAAACCTTCCAGCCAAGGTACAACGGGTGATTAAGTCAGATGATGTACGACCACCTAGAAGGTGAAGCGAGGTTGAGGACCTCTTGAGAAGCAGAAGGGTCGGCATCGGGTGACGAGCGAGGGAATGATTACCCTTTTGTAATTACTATCTCTAAACACCCTATAAAAAGGGTAGAATGTTTGCTGTAAAAGGGTAATTGAACCCTGAGCATTCTATGAATTGTAATACTCGACATAATGGATATTTGAGGGTTAGATTCTCTGGACATACATCGTTTGGGTCACCAATTCCCTTATTTGTGTGATTGCTTTCTGTTTGACTATTATTTCGAATAAGGTCACTTGAGACCTGATCAAAAAGTTAGATATTGAGCCTATCAAGAGGAGGGAGGGAGGCTAAAGAAGTGTTGGAAGGAAATTAGTAGGCATGATCTTGATTAATTTAAGCTAAAAAATGGCTCAAAGTAGATTTAAGTGGAGGCAAAAAATCCATGTAGCTGGCCCCACTTAGTGTGGGAAATGGCTTGGTTGTTGTTGCCTATTAATAAGAAAAATCCCATTTTATTGTTCTTCCTTCACATTTGGTGGTTAGAATGGTGCTTATTAAGATTTCTTCCACCTTACACCTCTTTGTTTAGCAAAAAGCTTACCTTCCTTTTTTTTTTCCCACCTTGTCTTGTTGATGGGAATCTCTTTTGCCTTGTTGGATATTTATTGTTTGCAGATGGTTCCCTTCAAGTAATAGTTGCCAAGGCTCTTGCCCCTTGCTGTGTGCAAAATTGCTTTTATTGCTAGCTGTTTGTTAGTGTCCTATGATCTCTCCATGGATTCCTAGACTCCATTTTTTATGCCTTTTCAGATAGATGATCCTCACCTCACTTTGTGGGGGAGAAGACTTGGTTGTTGTTGCTGTATCAGATTGATGATCGAGCTTTGGTTGACCTATTGCCAGGTTGAAGGGGCTATGCATTTATGCCTTGGATGTTTGTTTTTTCTCTGCCAATGCAGCCTATACGCAACTGTCTACAGTCCAGATGGAGGATTATTTTATATCTGATTGCTGCTGAATTTGGCAGACTAAAGGCTCCCTCTACAATTTGCATATTCTTGGTTGCTGCATTGGAAGCCTTCTGTAGCCAAGGCTTGGCATTGAAAGTGGTCTTGGAATCCACTTTGCACTTATTCTGTATGTGGTTGGGATTCAGAAGAAGCTGATGATCTATTCTTCAGCTGTGACTCTTTAAAGGAGGTTCTTAGTAGGATTCTTTGCTATTGGATTTTTGGATAGCTTCTCAGATACTTTGCATGGTAGGCGACCTCTTGAAGTATGCAGATGCCCATAGTGCTGTGTTTTAGGTGTGGTGGTTACAGAGGAAGAGGTCTATGCAGTAAATGTGGTCCACTGTGTTCTCTCGTTTGGGTTGTGGATGGACAACTAGTATCTTGCTTTTTTTCTTGTAATACCTTATTTAATTTTAAAATGGTTTTGAGATGAGTTCTCCATCCTTTCACTTTCCAAAATAAGGGGTAATACTGATCTTTCTTTATGTGTATTTATAGAAAGCTACAACTTAACTTTGGTGGCAGCAGCCCTTACAAAAAAAAAATGGTGAAGGTATTTTTTTCTCTTTTGTTATACATTTGATTATATAATTGTTTGTTTATTTATTTTTCAGGTGGGGATTGTCATACTATTAGCATCACCTGGCTTGCTGTTTTTTATGGTTTTCTTCTTTGTGGCGACACTCAATGCCATCATTATTGCTCTCCTCATCTCCTTAGCAGCTGCTGGAGGAATGCTAGCTATCTTCTTTTCACTTCTGGCAGCAATTTATGTTGGAGCTATGTCTACTGCAGTGGTGGTTATCTCCACCATAATGATCTTTGCAATGGTTGGTGGTTGCATTGCTGCAGGTATCCTTTATTAGGAATCTGTTACGTTTTCTGTTCATTTTTACATCTATATTTATGCAGAGGTGTGGAGTGCACTCTAAAGGCAGAGCATGAACCAACAAAGGCAAAAAACTTTTTAAATGATAATCCCTAGACCCCTATAGGTTATGTTTACCATGCATATCTAGCATGGGGGTACATGGATCTCCATGTTGGGGCATCGGTTCAATATGGTAAATTTGCCTATTTCCAATTGATCTCATCTCCTAATTAACAACAATAACAACTAAGCCTTTTCATCAAGTGCAGGGCTACATGGATCTTTGTGCTTGCTTTTACTGTTCCAAGGATCCAAATAAGCAACATCATGCTTGATGGTCTTCGCCTGATACTTGTGGTGTTGCCCTTGACCAAGGTTTTAAGTACCAATTTCAATGCCAATTTGATGATTTAGGAAATTCACATTTCATTGACAGATAGAAGGTTGAGGAACAACTGGAATATTTGACGTAGAATTTTGATGAACCTGAAAAATAGGTATTTTGGAGGCATGCTGAGGTTACATTGATGAAATTCTGGAATTTCACTTGAATGGTTTTGATTGTACATCACTCACACAAGTATGCTAAACTTAATGAATACTCAACAAAGTGCAATTTAACATTCTTTAAATAAACAAACACAATTCAACCGTATCAATAAATTGAAATACAATTTAGCGTGTATCCAACAGATAAAAATACATGAACTTAATCTAGATGAGTTTTGCAATATTATTAAAAGAAATAAGTGTGCTGCGTTGCATCAATATCATCTTGTTGCCATCATTGCTATTGCCACATGATTGCTGTCATTGTTGATGTCTGTCATGGTATTTTATGGCTTGAATATACTCACAACAGTCTTCCCATGGTATGTATTAGTACATGGTATGATAGTCAAGTAGATGCTGCTTATACTCATGAGTCATGACCGCTAGAATTAGTTTTGTTGGGAATAAGGCCAGCCATGTGGCAGCCAGCAGGTCATGTGGTACGTGCCACGTGGTAGTATCTCAGGGCCCACAGGGGCCAGCAGTGCATGGTCCAAAGGGACCAATTTTGGTGATTTGTTTAGGTACTATTTTCAGTAAAGTTATTTTTTAAGATAATATGTTGGGATTTCCTTTGATTAGTGCATGGTCCAAAGGGACCAATTTTGGTGATTTGTTTAGGTACTATTTTTAGTAAAGTTATTTTTTAAGATAATATGTTGGGATTTCCTTTGATTAGAAGATAAGATCTTTCCTAATGAGATAAGATCTTTTCCTATTAGGGATAGAATCTTTTGTTTCTAATTATAGGGATATGTTCTCTCTATAAAAAGAATCTTTCCTTGTTTTCTCTTTTGAGCAATAACAATATTTCTAACACAATCAAAGGCTCCTCTCCTCTCTCTCTTCTCTCTCCAACCGCTGGCCACCACCACACTGGCCACCAGCTTTTCGGTGGTGCTCCTCCATGCCTCCAAGCCGACGCGTGAATAGTCCTCCATGTGGACTATTTTTGTCATGCACATGGAGCCTCCACGCTCACTATTTTGTCAAATCTTAACATGGTATCAGGGCCTTCGGTCTAGATTCCCTGTGTGTGTGGGTATCCTGACCACACGTTGGTGGTTCTCGTATCCAAGAAGTCCTCGACAAATCCGGTGCCTTATGCGGTGAAGGAAGACTCTAAAATGACGAAATTGGCTACGACGGTCGGAGACGCCACACTAGGCCCTGAAGAAAGCAAAGTGGCGCTTTCAACTACGTCTTGTGGGCTCGTGCCTTCAAGATCTTCGTTGGAGGCGAGGAGAAACTGAGTATTCTCTTTGAGGAGGTGCCATAATTCAAAGAGTTGAAGAAAATGAACCTTCTTAGTTTACCAAGTAGTCCCTACACCTCTATATAGGTGAGGGAAAAGTTACATCATAAACCCACTACTAAAATAAAAATAACAAAACACCCCTTACAACAAAATATAATCTCATAGCTCAATATTCCCCCTCAAGCTGGAGCATATATATTCATCATGCTTAGCTTGTTTCTACACTTCTCAAACTAGGGGCGAGACAACGGCTTGGTAAACATGTCAGCAGTCTGGTATGAGGAGGTAAGACAAGTAGTATGAAGCAGACCCTGTTGAATCAAACTTCTAGTGTAATGACAATCCACTACCACATATTTTGTTCTCTCATGGAATATAGGATTGTTTGCAATGTAGGTGATAGCTCGGTTGTCACAATGCATCTCCATAGGTTCCTGAACATTAACATGAAGATCTCGTAACAGAGACCTGATCCATATCATGTCGGCTGCAGTATGTGCCATGGCCCTGTACTCAAACTCAGCACTAGAGTGTGAAACAACACTTTGTTTCATACTCCTCCAGGTTACCAAGTTCCCAGCTACAAAGGTACAGAAACTAGTAGTAGACCGCCTGTCACCAACATCACCTGCATAATCTGCATCTGAGTATGCAACAACAGACATAGGTGCCTTTCTTTGAAAAAGAATGCCTCTACCTGGACATCCATTAATGTACCTCAACACTTGCATCACAACCTGCCAATGAACCTTAGTAGGCTTATCTAAGAACTGACTCAGCTTATCCACGGCAAGGCTAATATCTGGCCTAGTGATAGTCAGATATAACAGCTTCCCTACCAATTGTCGATATGCCTTCTTGTCTTTTAGTTTTACATTATCCTCAAAAAGATGAATTTTAAGATCCATAGGAATATTTGCATCTTTGGATCCTAGTATGCATGTCTCCTGAAGAATATCAATGGCATATTTTCTCTGTGACATAATTGTCCGTTGCTTATTTGTAGCAAACTCAATGCCTAAAAAATATCTTAGGCAAACTCAATGCCTAAAAAAAGATCTTTCATGACAAACTGGTGTGCTAAGTACTCCATCTAAGATATACCCTCTGCATCATCACCTGTAAGCCATTGTACCCCTACTGGTCTTCACAAATAGTGAATGATCCGATGAAGATCTCTGCATCCTAATAACAGACAACGCCTCAGACAGGCGTTGGAACCAGGCTCGGGGGATCTGCTTAAGATCATAAATGGCCTTACGAAGCCTGCACACACACCCCCCTTGAACCTCAAAGCTAGGTGGCTGCTGCATATATCTCTTCCTCCAAGTCTCCGTACAGAAATGCATTTTTGACATCCAGTTGATGTAACTACCATCCATAATGACCTGCAAGAGAGATAAGAATGCGAACAGTCGAGAGTTGTGCAACAGGGAGAACGTGCCAAAGAAATCCACCCCATAGGTCTAGGTGAATCTTTTGGCCACTAGGCGGGCCTTATACCTTGAAATAGACCCATCTGGGTTGTATTTCAAGGCAAAGATCCATCTGGCTCCAACAAGGTGCGTGCCAGACAGTAAAGATGATAGCTCCCAGGTACCTCTGGTAGTAAGTGCAAACATCTCTTCCATAGCAGCCTTCCAGTGTGGATGTAGTAGAGCCTGTTGGTACGAGGTAGGTAACTTAGCACTGGATATAACAGCTGTGAATGCATGAAACTCCAAACTTAGCAGAAACAACACTCCCAGCAACACGATACTGGGCACAAGATCGTGAAGCATTCCTGATTGCAATAGGAATATCCTCATCAATACTCATGGAATTAGGACCTGGAGAACTATTCACAGGTGATAGACTCTCACCCTTTACATCTGCTGACACTGTATCTGAAGAAGCCTCCTGAGTAGAAACCACCTCTAGGTTATCAACACTAACCTGAGGAGTCTGTGGAATAGATGGAGGGGGCCTTGCCCTATACACAACTGGCAACTGATAGGTGTGACCCTTGAAGGTCCCTTCATCCGCTGGTACTGGCCTGAATGTGCTGGTAGGTGGCTCAGTAGCCTGAGAAGGGCTACTAGTATATGTGAATATACCAAATGGTATAGGAGCAACTGGTACAGGCGCACACTCCGGCACGCTTTGCACTTGCTTGGCAGCAACAGAAAAATAAGGTACAACTTCATGAAAGGTGACATCTGCACTGATATGTCTCTGGTGGAGGGGATCAAAACACCAATACCTCTTCTGAGTATGAGTGTAGCCAAGAAATACACACTTGATTGCTCTATGTGTTAATTTATCACGCCCAGGCCCAAGGAGTTGTACAAATGTTACGCACCCAAATGTCTTGGGTGGAAGATCAAACAGCTCATCATTTGGATAAAGCACCTGCCATGGTATCTGCTCATAAATCACTGAGGAGGGCAATCTATTAATAAGGTAGCAAGCTGTGAGAATTGCATCTCCTTAGTAGTTCTGTGTTACATTGTTATGGATAAGAAGAGCTCTGACCATATCAAGGATATGTCTATGCTTCTTCTCTGCAACTCCATTTTGTTGAGAAGTGTGAGGACATGAGGTTTGATGAATTATGCCATGTAAGTCATAGAATTCTGTGAGCTGACGAGTACAAAACTTTAGTGCATTATTAAATCTGAGAATCTTGATGCAAACATTAAACTGATTTTTTATCATCAACACAAACTTCTCAATCAGTGGACCCACTTCAGACTTATTCTTCATGAGAAATAGCCAGGACAATCTGGAAAAGTCATCAACCACAATCAAATAGTACCGATGTCCTGCTTTATCAGGAGTCCTACTGGGACCCTAAACATCAAGATGCACTAATTGAAAACATGAAGTCGAACGTGATCCTGTAGCAGATGGAAAGGAAGATCTATGGTGCTTCCCAAGTTGACATGTATCGCAGGAAAGTTGTCGTTGGGGATACATGAGGAATAAACCTGCGTAGTTTTTCCAAAGAAGGATGGCCCAACCGTCTATGCCACTGCAAAGCACTCTCAGATGTGGTATTAACCCAACATGCTACAGCCATGGGACATTGCTGAAGTTGGTAAACTCCATATCCACTACTAATAGTCTTCCTTGTCATTCTATCATGGAAAATACATCCATGCTCACCAAAGATGACACGACAATTCATCTGTTTAATAATTTCACTGACAGAGAGCAAGTTAATGAGTAAATCTGGAATAAACTGGACATGATTAAGCTGTATAGACGGGATAACATTAATTTCTTCCTGACCACTAACAGAAGCAAATCGGCCATCAGCCACCTGTACTGTATGACCTCGAGAGACAGGTTGAATCTGTCCAAAACACTGCAGATCCCTGGATAAATGATTGGAAGCGCCTGAATCAATCAACCACGTCACACCAGTAGTTGGAGTATCACCCACGGTGGTTCTTAGTGCAATTTCTAACTGAGACATTGCCATATTTACTGAAACACACTGCCACAAACTAAGTTTAATGTGTCGCAGAAAAGGATATACACCCCTGAATTTCTTCACACTTCAGATCTGAAAATTGACAGAAAATGGGGAACACACACCCGAAAAATCTCCGCTCACACGTGGTCAATACTCAAGGGGAATGCACACCTCAAAAATATGCATCAAAGGGGAATACACACCCCAAAACAAACAGACACAGAGATCTGATTTGATTATACCATCCACGAAGACCTTTCAAACTCCTTTTCGGAAGATCCTCGCTCTAGAACTTCATCACCAACACGTGGAGGGTCTTCGTAGACCTCGAAACAAAGGAGGTAGGGATCTACAACCCTCTCCTTACTGTCGGAAGATGTCCTGCAGCAAAAGGAGGGCGGTGGAGAAGGGTAGGAGAGGTGGCGCTGCCCCCTTTACCCTCCTGTCGTTGTCAGCAGCGGTGACGCTGGCTAGCAGTGGCAATGTTGCTGCTGGCTGGTGTTGCTGCCAGAGGTGACAGTGGGCTTGGTGGTAGGGTTAAGGTATTCTTGGTGGTGTCCTCAACTTGGCTCTGATACCAAGTTGAAGAAAATGAACCTTCTTAGTTTACCAAGTAGTCCCTACACCTCTATATAGGTGAGGGAAAAGTTACATCATAAACCCAATACTAAAATAAAAATAACAAAACACCCCTTACAACAAAAACATAATCTCATAGGTTAACACAAAGATAAGAAGAAATTTGAGGAGAACTATGTCGTTATGAGTTGGCTCATGAACTAGATGGATCTGTCCATAGCCTCGAATATGCTTTCAAAAAGAGCGCAATTGAGATTTGGATGGCCCTCGAGAAGTGGTATGCCCAAACCTCAAACAACGCCTGCATCACCGAACTCTACACTCGTATCTGGACGGCCAGTTAAAATCTTTCCTTGACAAAATATTACTAGAAGGTAGAGGCATTATTTGAGGAGTTGGAGATCTACGAGCCTCTCTGTTGCGATAAGTAGGGTGAGACATGAGCGATTTGGCAATCCGCCTAGTTTTTATCATGATTGAATTCTTGTTATCGAGTCGCTTGCGATCAGATTCTTCCTTCAGAAGGGAGGATGGATTTTGAGATTATCTTCTATCGTATCCTCAAAATGGAGATCCCTGAGTAGGAAGACATGCCAAGTGGCGAGAGCTCTACACTTGTTATTCCAGAAGCAGGTGCAGGGCGAGGACCTGGCCGCGTCTACCCAAAGTGCCAACACTATGGACACAATAGATAAGTGTTGGGAGAAGTTTGGGAGGCCACCACGTGGGGCTACTAGCACCTCATGCGTAGACTCCTTAACTCAAGAAGACCTTTAGACGCTGCATGCTCTTCTGAGAGAAGACGAGTCCATGGAGGCTATCTTGACGACTACTCAGGTTGCCACAGAAGCAACGGCTCCAGAGGTCGCAAGAGGATTTGCCATCGACTTATCAAAAGAAAAGATCGAGAGCTTGGCTCTCGAAGAAGATGAATGGTGGGGCGTCTAGCCTCACAACTGAAAGACTAAGTTGTCTACCACGTGACAGCCAACAGGCCACGTTGCATGGTCCAAAGGGACCAATTTTGGTGATTTGTTTAGGTGCTATTTTTAGTAAAGTTTTTTAGGAAAATATGTTGGGATTTGATTTGATTAGAAGATAAGAACTTTCCTAATGAGATAAGATCTTTTCTTATTAGGGATATAATCTTTTATTTCCAATTGTAGTGTTGGGAATAAGGCCAGGCACGTGGCACTGCCACATGGCAACCAGCAGGCCACGTGGCATGTGCCACATGGCAACCAGCAGGCCACGTGGCATGTGCCACATGGCAGTATCTCAGGTCCCATAGGGGTCGGTGGTACATGGTCTAAAGGGACCAATTTTGGTGATATGTTTAGGTGCTATTTTTAGTAAAGTTTTTAAGGAAAATATGTTGGGATTTGTTTTGATTAGAAGATAAGATCTTTCCTAATGAGATATGATATTTTCTTATTGGGGATAGAATCATTTGTTTCCAACTGTAGGGATATGTTCTCTTTATAAAAAGAGAGCCTTCCCTTGTTTTCCATTTTGAGCAATAACAATATTTCCAACACAATCAAAGGCTCCTCTCCTTTCTTTTCTCTCTCCAACTGCCGGCCACCCCTGGCCACTGTCGGTCACAACCATGTTGGCTACCGGCCTGCCAGTGGTGCTCCTTCATGCCTTAAAAGCCCACGCGTGAATGGTCCTCCATGTGGACTATTTTTGCCACGCACACGGAGCCTCCACGCTCACTATTTTGTCAAATCTTGACTAGTTGATATCTCAAGATGAGGATTTGTATTTTCTATATCGTGTACTTGAGCCATGCAATTGTCGCTTGGGGATTATTGCTTCTGAAGCATGTTATGGTGATGGTGATGTCCTTAATAGTTGGGAAGCTTAGGATTATAGGTGCTACAATAGTGGGAAATAATTAGGGAAGATACCCTACAACACTGGTGTTGAACAAGTTGGAATCACCAACATAGCTTTCATTTCCTGGTTCGATGTATGAGGGCTAAGATGGCTACGAGGAGTAGGCTTGGTATAAGGGTAGTAGTGATAGAGTGAAGGTGGGGTTGTTGCAAAGTGCTGGTGGGAAGCCAATAAAGGATCTCTCATCTTGTAAGGATGAGTTGTATTGGGATCCCATACGATATCTTGGTCGCATGCCAAAGATTTGATTGTAATTCCTACTGATATGATAAATTCACTCCAAATCTTCCAAACCTTTCATGCAATTGTCTGAACTTCCATCTCTCATAATCCATTGATGTTGTGCTTGATATGCATTTTCCATGCATGTTGGCATGCCATTCCTAATCATTTCTAGTGCTCTTTTTTGGAGAATCACTTTCACATGGTCGCCCACTTTTTGATCTCTCAAAGTTCGATGCTTTTATTACATGATCATTGTTGTCCCCACCATTAGAATCATCCTTTGACTTTGATATGGAGGAATGCCTATTTTGGGTATCCTCCTCATCAATGGCCTTTTAATCTCCTAATCGGATGGGTATTATGACCAAATCTAGCCATATGAGCATCAACATCACCATTTACCTTGCTTGCCACTATGGATCTGACTTTCCCATTTAATCCATTATGAATTCTCCCCATTGCTATTCATTCATTTTTGCAGTTCATCATTATCATCTCTCATGATGAAGATATAAGCCACATCAACAGGATTTGTATATTCAACCTTTCTACAACCTTTCTTATGGATGTCTCAGGTCTTGTATTTTAATGGCTGAATAGAAGATCATGAAGTCGGCTTGTTCCTTTGTGTAGATAATGAAATGATATAAGTCGGAGAAAATGATTAGTCTTATTTCTCAAATGAAATCCTACGTCGCTTTATATAAAGAGAGGTGTTGGAAAAATTACATCATAAGTCCCAGATGATAAAATAAATGACATAATAGTCCAAAACAGTAAATTAATAGATAACTAAAGTGCTCTATCAATACTCTCTCTCAAGCTGGAGCATATATATCAATGATGCTTAGCTTGGAACATCTATCAAATGTGGATCTTCGAAGCGGCTTCGTGAATATATCTGCAATCTGATTTTCAGAAGGTACTGATGTAGTGTAGATAATCCCACGCTGTATCAGGTCTCTAGTATAGTGGCAATCAACTTCGACATGCTTCGTACGTTCATGGAACATCAGGTTGTTTGCAATGTATGTAGTAGCGCGATTATTACACCTCATCTCCATTGGTCCCTCTACTTGGACATGGAGATCCTGTAGCACTGATCTGACCCAGATCATCTCTGTAGCTATTTGAGCCATAGCTCGGTACTCGGATTCTACACTAGATCTGGATACCACCTGCTGCTTCTTGCTCTTCCAGGTCACTAGATTTCCTGCTACATAAGTGTAGAACCTAGTTGTTGACTTCCTATCCGCCATGCACCCTACATAATCGATATCTGAATAGCCAACAATACTCCTAGGTGTGCCCTTTTGAAATATGATACCTTTGCTAGGTGCTTTCTTTACGTATCTAAACACCTACATAGCAGCATCTCGGTGATGCTTGGTTGGTTTGTTCATAAACTGACTGAGTTTCCCTACTGTAAGGAAAGGTCAGGACGTGCAATAGTAAGGTACAACAGCTTACCAACCAACTGTCTATAAGATCTGCTATCTATAGGCGGAGCTCTATATCATAGAGGTCCTTTGTGATCTATAGGTATATTAGCAGGTTTGGACCCCATCATTCATGTCTCTTGCAAGACATCAAGAGTGTATTTGCGCTGACTGAGATCGATGCCTTCTCTGCTGCGTGCCACTTCAATGCCAAGAAAGTATTAAGCTTATCCAGATCCTTCATCATAAAGGCTTCAGCTAGCTTCCTTTTCACTTTTGCTATCCTAGGAATGTCATCTCCAGTAAGGACCACATAAACTTGGAGTACAACAACTCCCCCTTTGCTCTTCCTAACAAATAATGAGTTATCAGCAGAAGACCTCACAAGTCTCATGATCTGTACCTCCTCTGAGAGTCTCTGGAACCAAGCTTTCGGACTCTGCTTCAAGCCTTAGATGGCTTTCTTCAGTCTACATACACATTCCCCCTAAGTCTCAAATCTCAGGGGTTGTTACATGTAGACCTCCTCCTGAAGATCTCCATATAAGAATGTGTTCTTCACATCCAACTGATGGAGAGGCTAGTCGTAGTGAGCAACAATAGACATTAGAATCCGGATAGTAGGTTGTCGAGCTACAGGAGAGACAGTATCAAAGAAATCTACCACATACGTTTGGGTAAATCCTTTTGCCACCAGTCTCCCCTTATAGCGAGAGATCGTGTCATCTGGGTTGTACTTGAGAGCAAAGACCCAGCGACACCCCACTGTTTTGGCGTGAGGAGGCAGAGTGGTTAAGCCCCACGTCCCTCTGGAGTGTAGAGCAGTCATCTCATCCTCCATGGCCTGATGGCATTTTGGATCCAACATGGCTTGCTGATGGGATTTAGGAACCTGTGTAGCGTAGAGTGTAGCTATGAAAGTAGCAAATGATCTCCTAAGATTGGCAGTAGACATTGTCCCTATAGTATGGTAATGGGCACAGTTGCGAGGGGCCTTCTGAATAGCAATCGGAAGGCAAGATCCTCCTCCATAGGCTTAGTAGCAACGGGAAAAGACTTATGAGAGGAACCTGCACAAGCACCACTAGGACAACTCTCGTCAGTATCAACTCATACCTGACCAGGAGAGGAGACAGGTGGCTGAGGTGGTGGGGGGTGTGTTTTTCTCGCTATGCATGTTGTTTGTATGTAATAGGTAACCTGTAGACCCGAGTAATCTCAGCCTTCTACCTCATGGAAGTCTCAGTGGTAGTGGCATCCTCACTATGTGTGACTGGGATCTGTTCCAAGGGAACTAGTGGAACAAGCATAGTAGTCGGGTCTCCTTCAAACGTCACCTGATGACCATTTGTAGAGAAATAGGGAATAAGCACATGAAATGTGACATCTGTAGTCACATAATGCTTCTTGCCTTGGGGGTCATAGCATCTGTATCCTTTCTGGCAGTTACTGTAACCCAGAAAGACACACTTCACTGCTCTTGGAGCTAACTTATTCCCTGTTAAGTCCTAGAAGGTGAACAAAGGCTACACAGCCAAACACCCAAGGTGGTATAGTAAATAGGTCCTTCTCAGGATAGAGGACCTACCGTGGAACTTGTTCTTGTATAGCTGAGTTTGGCAATTTGTTAATAAAATAACATGCAGTTAACACCACATCTCCCTAGTATACTTTTGGCACATTATGCTGTATCAGTAATGTTTTAGCTACATCTAACACATAATGGTGTTTTCTTTCCAATACACCATTCTGCTATGAGGTATAGGGGAAAGATGTTTGGTGCATAATTTCAAGAGATTTGTAAAAGGTTGCTAACTTAGCTGTACAAAACTCTAAAGCATTATTAGATTGTATAATTTTCACAGTGGTAGAAAACTGAGTCTTTAAAAGAAATAGCTATAACATCTTGGAAAAATCATCAACAATAAAGAGATAAAATCTATGACCAAGTCTGTTTGATACTCTACTAGGATCCCATACATCCATATGAAGTAAATCAAAAGTAGCAGTAGAACTTTAAGAAGAACTAAAAGGAAAACTGACTCTGTGATGGCTTGTATCACATAATCTTGGTAGCAGGCGATATGTAAGGGACGCATTGAAGCTTATCTAGTGAAGGGTGCCCAAGATGACAATGCCACTAAAGAGTTGTATCAGCACTAAAAGTAACCTTGCCCTGACACATAGCAACAAATAGAGTCTGGATCAGGTGATACACACCCCCTTCCTCATGTCTGACCCCAATTGTCCTCTTCGTGAGTTTATCCTGAAAAATACAGCCAACTCATCAAATATTGCATGACAGTGTAGGTCTTTTGTAATTCTACTAATGGATGAAAGACTAATTGGAAATTAAGAAACATAGAGAACATTAGGCATAGTGCATGAGTGATTGCCACATCTCCTTTACCATGAACTTGGCATTGCCTGCCATCTGCCACCTACATAGATCTCTCCGAGGGAATATCCTAAACTTGTCTAAAACATGTCTCATCACCACTGAGATGCTGAGATGCACCTGAATCCACCAACTACAAGGCACTGTCAGAACTACCGGTACCAGATCAATAAGCAGGAGTTATACCTGAGGCCAAAGTAGCAGTAGTGGTGGTCTCCTGGGTCAACTAGGAGAGACGTTGGACAACAACATCATAATCAGCATGGGACACCATGTCGCTCGCCTCTTCAGAAGAGATAGCCTGGTTGGCCATGGGAGCTCTACCATGCTTCATCTAGCAGGAAGCCTCTGAATGGCCAATCTTTCCATAATGCGAGCAGATGGTGTGAGGTTTGCTACTCATACCCTGACTACCACGTCCTCTCCCCTTTGTAGACGGAGCACCACGTCCTCCATGTGCAGCAGCAGGAAGAACATGAGTCTGTTTAACCTCTGACATGGATGACTTAACAACCACCCTACTTACACGATTATAAGCTTCCTCAAGTGATGGAAGCTTAACTAGTGTTAGGATTTGGGACCTCGCAATCTTATAATTTGGTCCAAGTCCATTAAGAAATTGGAGGACAACATGGTCCTTCCCGTGACGACAGGTGTTATGCTTCTCAAGGAGCCCCTTTAAAAGGCATAGTACTGGGAAAGCGACTGACCCACTTGTTTGAGACCACCATTGTCATGGTGAATCTCAAACACCATGCTAGAATTTTTCTCGTGAGAGTACGTGTCACGTAGAGAATCCCACATCTCTTTGGTCGTCTTGTAATACATAATCCCATCACCGATCTAAGGCTCCACAGAGTTCATGATCCAAGCTCGGACCATCGCCTTATCTTTCTTCCATGTTGCATTCTTCCCGGTCTTGTCTCGTGGCTCCAACTCCAATAGGATGTGTCCCTTATCATGTCCCTCTAGTCATGAGGAAAGTCTGAGACCATCTGACATAATTTGTCTTGTTCAACTTGGCAATAGGAACAAAGAAGGGAGTTTTGTAACTCCCGATGTCCGTAGTGGTAATTGATGACACTTTCGAATTGCTTGAGGAGGTCATCATGCCTAAGGACTGCCACAAAACGCTCTAAACATGATCTGAAATCACTATTCAGATCATGAACAACCGGAAATCAGAGAGAGCATGACATCTCGAACGTGAATCTTAAGAACTAGTGACCCTAGATAACATCCTAAGAGTCACTAGCACCCCCCAGATCAAGCTTAGCGCTTGTTAAGGTATGTGGAAGGCCCTAACAACGCCTCTAAGAGGTGCTACTGCTCCTTGTTGGTGAGAACACCCTGCCACCAACCACCACTACCTGCAGCCAAATAGTAGGTAGCGACAACAGAGGCTTTGTAGGTGGCAGCGGCGACTTACATGGGCGGTAGCGGTGGTGTGGCGGGGTGTTGTAGGTGGCGGCGCCTTGCAGAAGGAGGATCGACAGTGGCAGCGGTCTATAGGGGGCCGCGGCGACGGTTAGGGGAGGCACTGAGGGCAGCAACTTGTAGCGGGAACGGCGGCAATCGGCAAGGTGCTGGCGGCAGCCGTTGGCTCATTGACTGTTGCCTTGATGGAGGGCAGCAGTCAACCGGAGCTGACTAGGGTTGGTAGTGGCCCTTTCGGGTCCCAACCAAGGTTTAAGAAGTCGGTATGCGGTATACGGTCGGTTGGGTCACCACATAGCGAGTATGCGGTATTTGGACGAGTATGTAGTTTTGCATTTTTTATTTAAAAAAATAAAATAATTAGTTAATTTATTAAATTGTGTTATATGCAATGTTATAATTATGCAAATATCTTAAGTAGTATAATAAAAAAATATAGTCTAGAATCATATAATTTGACATCTTTAATTACTATACAACCTAGAATATAAAAGATTTGACATCTTGAAAAAGGAAAAATGTAGAGGTTAAAATCTAGATGTTCATTTAAACAAACACAAAAGAATTGACAATAGTGTTGAACATAAATTGACATTTAACATAAATAATTGATGTAAAAAATCGAAAACCTAAAAATAAAAAACCTAAAACAAAATCTAGACCTCGAAATTGATGTAAAAATCAGACTCAACAATTGATTTATTTAATATTAGAAATGATTTATATACATTATCACATATAAACCCTAAAAATCAGATACAAACAAATGTAACATTAGGAATATATACAAACATTTGAGACACACATGTACGATGTCGTGAACAAATCTGACCTTAAATCTCCAACCTAATAAAAATCATACCCTAAAAATAAAAAACTTTAAACTAAAATTAGACGGTGAGAGATATACCTTCAGTGATAGTCAATGCAGCCTCCAATGTTGGTAGGCGATGGCTGGTGGGTGATGGCAGCGCCGTGCGAGAGGTGGTGTAGCACCTAACAGGATGATGGTAGCGTCGCAGCGAGAGGCAATGCAGTAGCAGCAGCACCCGACGTTGGTGGGCGATGGCTAGTGGGTGATGGCAGCACTGTGTTAGAGGCGACAGAGAGGGTGACGTGCTGCCAGCAGAGAGGGTGACGCGCTGACGACAAAGAAGGGTTTAGGCATTCTCGATGGGTTTGGGTTGGGATATTAGGCATTCTTGATGGCAAAGAGGGGTTTAGGGTATCCAAGAAGTTTTATTTTTAAGTGGATCTTTTTTATGTGAGGCCCTAAAGTTCTTTTTTTAGAAGACCTCATCATTGGATCTATCTCAAAAGCGGGTGACTACTCGACTGAGTAAATGCCTACTCCATTCAACTACTCGCCAGAATCGCTTATAGCACTGCAAAGCATTACACGTTTTGGGGAGGGGTTTGCCTACGACTGTGCGGTTGCCTACTCGGCCTAGGTGATCGACTTCTTGAACACTGGTCCCAACAAGGAAGTTAGGGTTTTTGGTGGAGGGGTACGGAGGCTTGAGTGGGTGGGATATTTGAGCACCGATCTAGGATCACCGCTCAGATACCAAGTCGAAGAAAATGATTAGTCTTATTTCTCAAATGAAACCCTACATCTCTTTATATAGTGGGAGGTGTTGGGGAAATTACAGTTTAAGTCCAAGAGGGCAAAATAAATGATATAACAGTCTAAAACAATAAACTAATAGATAATTAGAGTGCTCTATCAATAGTATAGATTTATTTTGAAACTCTAGCATCTCTTATATGGAGGTGTATGAGAAAATTACAAAGTAATGGTTAAAGAAATGAGTAAATAGCAAAGTAACGTAGGAGGAAATAGATAATTTCAATATTCCACCTCAAGTTGGGGTATAGATGTCAATCATATTCAGCTTGTCACATAAGAAGTAATGCCTCTTCTTAGTAGTGCTTTTGTAAGAGTATTTGCAACCTGTAGCTTAGAGGAGACAAGTGGCATGACAATCCTTCCACTTACTGCATTGTAGGTGCAATGACAATCCATCATAATGTGCTTGGTCTGCTTATAGAACGGTGGGTTGGAGGCAATATGAGTAGTTGATTCATTGTCATAGTACATAGAAATAGGATGTGTGATAGGAAGTCCAAGGTTTGTCATGAAAGAGTATTTACAACCTGTAGCTTAGAGGAGACAAGTGGCATGACAATCCTTTCACTTACTGCATTGTAGCTACAGTGACAATCCACCTTAATGTGCTTGTTCTGCTTATAGAATGATGGGTTGGAGGCAATATGAGTAGTTGATTCATTGTCATACAACAACAACCAAGCCTTTTCCCACACTAAGTGGGGTCGGCTATATGGATTCTTTGCCTCAGTTGATTCATTGTCATAGTACGTAGAAATAGGATGTGTGATAGGAAGTCCAAGGTTTGTCATGAAAGAGTTAATTCACCTTGCCTCACATGTTGTTTGAGCCATAGCCCTATACTCGGCCTTAATACTAGACCGTGACAATTGATTGTTTCTTGCCGCACCATGTGATCAAATTGTCATTAAGAAATGTGGCATACCTAGTGGTAGATCTATCATTAGGTGAGTTAGCATAATCGTTAAGATTTCCATTCGATTCGAAGAAAAGGCCTCTACCTAAGGACCCTTTCAAATATATAGGGATAATGAATCACCATGCCAATCACCATAACATGACTTATCCATGTGTTGACTCACCCTATTCCCTACAAAACTTAAATCTGGTCGTGTGACAGCCGAATATAGAAATTTACTAATAACACTTCACCTTTTTAGATCATTAGAATGAGGATCGTCACCTCTACATCTCTGCCTCAGTTCCATAGCAACTAATGAGGGCTTGGCACCAAGTAATCCTGTTTCCTTGAGCATCTCTAATACATATCTTCTCTATGATAGAACAAGTCCTTTAGAATTGCATGCAACTTCAATGTCCATAATTTCCTAAGTTCTTTTGTTGCAAATGTTTTCTATAAAAGGCCTTTGTCTCCTATATACTACATGGTCATCACCAGTTAAAATCATGTCATAAATGTAGAGTACCAAAATAATAGTTCCAGAACCATGCTGCCAAATGAAAATGGAATGATTAGATTTGGGTCTAGTGAATCCAATCTCATAATCTCCTTGCTCAGATTTTCTAACCATGCTCTAGGTCTTTGTTTAAGGCCACAGATGGCCTTTCTTAATCTACACATATATTCCTGTTAACCTCATAATTAGGAGTGGGACATATATGCTTCCTTGGAAGATCTCCATAGATAAATGTATTTTTGATATTCAATTGATACAATAGTCAATCTTTGTTGACCACAATAGATGGGATAATCTTGATAGAATTGAGACGTGCAATTGGAGAAAAAGGTCTTAAAGTAATCCACTCTTGGGTTTGTGTAAAGCCTTTAGCAAGCGAGCGTGCTTTTAATGTTGAGGTTCTGTTTCCTGTCTTTGTCTTTTGTTTTTTTTGAAAGGGGAAAGGGTGGTAATCCTTTAGATACCACCCATAAATGTATTAATCAACAAAAAAAATTACAATGCTCACATTAAAAGCAAAAGCTCCACCCCGAGATAAATGAGATCGAACAAAATTGTTCACATACGGGCACTGTCTCCTAAACACGACAGCATTCCTACCCAACCAAACAACCCAAAAAATCGCCAATGGTCGAGCTTGCTCTCTTCGATTGAAACACGTTGCGCCCAATGTCTACTCCTCCACACCTGAACGACCTCCAAAAATTGGTAAATGAGTCATGACCCCACCATCTATCCTCTAACCGCTCCCACACCCGCGTCACCACCGGACATGTAAAGAACAAATGGTCGATATCTTCTTCCGCCTGACCACACGACGAGCAAGACCTCTCCGTATCCGAGACCCATTGTGCCCTCCACTTCCTGGTCATCAGCCTCCCTCTTTTGAGGAGGCAAGTGAACACCTTCAACTTCAGGGGGCAAGAAGCCTCTCGGAGCTGCCTGCAGTCTCTAGCCAAATCAATATCCCCTAGCGTGCTTGAACCTCCAAGCCCCCTATAAGCATCCTGCATTGAGAAATCACCTTCCTCTCACCCAAAAGAGTCCACACCAGCCTTTGGCTGAAACCCTTCCAGCTCCTGCAGTAGCACCTGTATCTCCCTAAGCCTCTGGTCCAACAGACTGCCCAAGAAACTGGGACACCACGCACTGTCCTAGACCTCTGCCACTGAAGCTCTCCTGTCAACTGCCAACGCCGCAAGCTTGGGGAAGTGCTCTGCCAGAACCTCAAGCCTCGTTCAGTCATTTGTCTAGAATCTGAAAGTCTCGCTCGACCCCAACACCAGGGTAAAAGAAGATCAGACCTTCGGCGCCACCAAAGACAGACTTCTAAGAAAGTAGGAAGCTCCTTGAGGAGGTGATGCGAGGAGATCCCAGTCTGGCGGTCCTCCATAGTAAGAATGCAGGATCCTCCCCCCACCAGACAAACCTCTCCTCTAAGTAGCCTCGCAATCCACTTTTCCAAGAGGTTGACGTTCATCCTCCCTACCTCCCTGACTCCCAGGCCCCCCTCCTTGACAGGCTTGCACACCTCATTCCAAGCCACCAGCTTTGCACCCTTCCCGTCCACTCCATAGTTGGTCCAGAAGAAACTTTTCATCAGGCTCACAATTTTGTCTTCAATTCTTCGCGGCATCTTTACAACTGAAGTAGAGTATGTTGGCATCGCCAACAGAACTACCTTAAAGAGGACCAACGACCCTCCTCTCGTAGCTTGGACACCTACCCTACCAACCGGTTTTCGATCCTCTCAAGCAACAGAACCTAGCTCTGTATCGAGACCCTTTCGTTCGTTAAGGGTAGGCCTAGGTAATGGAGGGGTAGAGCCCCAGCCTCCGTACCCAGGGCCTCCGAACATGCCCTGGCCTCCTCAGTAGCCATACCAAACTGGACAAAAGAAAATTTTGAGTAGTTAATATGCATGCCCAATGCTTCACAAAACAACTCTAGGAGGATACAACTCTACCTCGCTTTCACCTCTGCCCCTTTCACAAAGAAGATAGTATCATCTGTGTATTGCAGCATCGATATACTCTCCCTTCCCTCCAACGGGAAGCCCGGCACCAGACCTACTGCACATGCCCTGTCGGATGCCCTCGCTAAAGCATCCGTCGCCAACACAAACATGGCACCCCTGTCGCATGCCCCTACTCAGCTGAATCCAACTCCTTGCCGGGTTTCCCTTGATGAGGATCGAGAATGATGTTGTGACACATTGCTTTATCCATCTAATCCAAATCGGTGGGAAACCCCTCTTGGCAATAGCCACCCACAAGGACCATTGTACTAAGTCGTAAGCCTTCTTGAAATCAACCTTCCACAGAAAAACCTTCCTCTCCATCCAATGTGCAAAGATCTCCGTCGCTGCAACATAACCATCCAAGATGCATCTCCCTGGCACAAACACTGTCTGTACCTCCGGCACAACTCCACCAATCACCCTTCTGAGCATGTTCGACAGAATCTTCACTACGATCAGATATGCTGCATTTGAGAGAGCAATTGGTCTGTAGTCATCAATCGCCTCCGCCCCTCTTTCTTAGGCAGCAGGAACATATAGAATTTGTTGAGTCTGTTAAATCCCCTGTTGCCCTCCTTGAACTTTGCCAGGACTTGCATGATCTCATCCTTCAGCAATGACCAAAATTCCTTGGAAAATAGGATTGGGAATCCGTCAGGACCCAGACACTCGTCTGCATTTAGATCCTAGATCGCCTACGAGCTTCGTCCTTCTTGAAAGGTGCCACCAACCTCTCTGCCTCTACTGTGTCCACCATTGGAGCTCCCAGACCCCTCCAGCTCCATTTCCCATCCCTCCCCGTAAACTCCCTAAAGTAGTCTGCCACTGCCCTGCCCTGCCCATAGACTCCCTGTCGGAGCACTCTACCTCACCCACGTGGAGCTTATCAATTTAGTTCCTCCTACGCCTGGCCGATGCCATCATATGGAAGAACTTGGTATTCGAGTCTCCCTCCTTGGTCCACTTCTGTTTGGATCTTGTTCTCCATTCCACTTCTGCTTTCCGATCCTCCTCCTGGATGGCCTTTATGTGTCTGCCTTGCTTTGTCTCTCCTTTACAGTCAATAGGCCCTGATCCTCCACTGTCCAACTTCTGAATCTCCCCAAGTGCCTCATCCCGCTTCCTGTTCCGTTCTTTCACCTGCCTCCTATAGTCCTTCAGAAAGAGTCCCAGCTCCTGAAGCTTTAACTTTAATCTTGCGGCAATCGAGTTGTTCGGGTGCAAAGTCCTCCATTTATCCTCCACCATATTCCTGAAGCCCTCCTCCAGCAGCCACGCCTTGTCAAACTTGAAATACATATCGCATCGAGACCCCTCTCCAGACTCCCACAACAGAGGGGTGTGGTCTAAGAATGGCCTCTTCAAAGCGCGGACCCCTGCCAGTGGGAAGACCTCTGCCTTCTCCACCGAGCACAGAAAGCGATCCCGTCTGGACATCAGGCCTCCAGAGCTCCTCCATGTGTATGCACAGGAAACATGGGGGTATATCTTGCAGCCCGTGTTCAGCAATGAACCTTACGAAGTCCTCCGAGCCCTGATCCCTACCTCTTCTCTCCCCTGACTTGTCCTCCGCCAAGTGGGTGATGTTGAAGTCCCCTCCAATGAGCCACGGACTCCCTTGAAAACTCCTAACGACCTGGTGTAGCCTCTCCCATAGAGAACTCCTCTCGAAGTCATCAACTGGTCTATACATAGATGAGAACGCCATAATGAGCCCATCTCTCCTCTTCAACTGCACCGAGACTGTTCTTGCCCCCACCTTCGAATCCTCCAAGGAGAAGTCCTTCCAATCGACGACCACCCCATTAAACTCCCAGCTGCGTCCAAACCCAGAAAACCTCCCAGTAGGCCACCCACAATCTCTCTCCAAGCCCTCTGGCCACAACCTTGCAACTTCGTTTCCTGGAAGAACACATCCGGGCTCCACTTATGCAGGTACGATCTCAACGTCCCCCTGCATGGGGTCATAAAGACCCCTAATATTCCATGTAAGCACCTTCAACCTGGGGCAACAACAGCACCTCCCCCCACCAAGTGACCAAACCCGCCCCGCTCAGCCACCTGCTCCACTTCCCCCAACTTAAAACCATCAAACCAGGCCACCCCAGTCCCCCACCCTTCATAGCACCCCTCCCTGTCACCTCTTCCCCTTCCAACGACTCATCTCCCTCACCGCCTACCGACTGCACCCCTCCCCCTGCAGCCTCAACATCCCCTTCCACCTCCAAGCACACCGACTTCCCCACTGAAACCCTAGCCTGAGGCCCACCTCCGTGAAAGCCCTCCGCTATAGATGACTCCATCCCCCCTCTGAAGAAGGCCAACCACCATTGCCGTTAGGGGCGATGTTGCCGCTACCACAATCAGCTCCCTGATGAAGCCCTGCATCGCCCCCCAGACATCCTCCATACGTTAGGGGGGCCGTTAATGTCGAAGAGGCCCCGGTTGGCATCCCCCATGTTGTGGGGAAACCTTGTGTCTCCGTCCAAAGCTTCTCCATCTTTTGATGGAGGATCTTGGTCGCTTTGATCTCCTCACTCCTCTCGCCTTCGCCACCACCGGGGACGGCCACCTTTGCACGACACTCGTGCTCTGTGCCTCCCGGCCCTTCGAGATCTGGAGCTCTGCAAGTCTTCTTCGAGGGGGCCCTCCGTGGGCCACTAACAACATGGTCACGAGGGGGTATTGGGTTTGGGCGTGGATCTGGACTCAGATCCGAGCCTGCCCCCCCTCCTTAAAGGCCTTTGTTGAGCACTGTGCCTTTTCATCCCAAAAGATATGGGACTTCTTCAATGCGCCAAAGTCCCCCGAGGCACCCTCCTGCTCCCCTTGCTGCAGCTCCTCGATGGCCTTGCACGATCCCTCGTCTTCCCTGAAAGACCGTATGCAGCTCGCTAGGTCCTTCCCCACATTAATTGCCCTCTCCTCGACCATCGGCTCGTCCTCATCACCATGCACATTGAGCTTCTAGCCTTGAGGGGAGCGCATTCTCCTAGCTACGGGTTTTGTGCCATTGACTTAGCCCATGAGGCACCTCCCCCGCCAGCGATGTTTTTCCTGCACAATGTCCCACGTGCCGGAGCACCTCCCCTTGACGCTAAATCCCCTCCAATCGGCAGCTCCACCACCTCCGCAAAGGATCGCGGTCCTCCCTCTACTGGCTTCACCAACACGACCCATGAAGCGCTTCCCAAGCACAACGCCACCATCCTTTGGAGTGTCTTGCTTGGCTGCATCTCCACCGAACCATGCATCGACTCGAGATCCCCTCCAATGAGGCCAAGGCCCCTACACCATTGCACCCTTGCGAAAGGGGCGACCACCGCCTCCACGACTTGCCTCGTGCAAAGAGATAGCAGCACACCCTCCAGGTGTACCACCAGCTCCACCCTCCTTGGCGGCCGCTCTCGTAGTGCGCCATCCGACCTCACCGCCCATTGCCACCTGACCACTCCACCCGGGCACAGGAAGTCCCTGAAAAGGAGTCGCTCTGCCACCTTCGATGACGTGCCCATAAGCAAGAACTTTCCCTTCCCCACTACCTTCAACCTCAGGCCCTTCACCCCACCCCCGAACGACCTCACCACCCCATCCTTAAGAGTGCTTAGCTCCATGTGGCCCTTCGCCACCACTCCAACCAAGGTCGTTGCGAGGGCCCTTTCGAGCCTCCCAGCCTCCTCCGACTAAGGGGCCTCTACCTTGACTGATGGTGCCCTCCGGTGGTGGTGGGGGCACGGTTGCACGCGCACCCGCAACCATAGCCCTCGGCATCTCCTTCTCACAAGACGACCTCCAGTGGCCTAACTCCTCGCATCGGAGGTAATGCACTGGGTCTCTACAGTCCCGCGCCATATGCCCCATCCTTTTACCTTGAAACAAAGCACCTCCGATGCCGCCTTCTTCCTCGCCTTCCCCACCACCAGAGACCATCCCCGACCTCCATCTCCCCATATTTGGTGGCACCCATTGCTCTTTTCTTTTACTTGTCTTTTGTTTTTCGATGCATGATAGTTGAAGGACCTTGGTGAAATTTCTCCCTTGGCCTCCTCTTATAAATATAGGGCTTAGGGTTTCGTGATAATTGAATGAAAGAATTTATTTCTCTACATGGTATCAGAGTGACAGTCTTAGGTTGGAGCTTTTTACCTTGTTGATCTCTCATCTCTTTCTTTCTCCATCAAAATAAACAATAAAATTTGATCTCTTTTGTTCGGACTTTGAATCCATTAAGAGATCAAGTGCCTGCCTTGGGATCTGTGCCCTAAGGGGTTGCACGAACCCCTTCTTCATCGGCTGAGTCCACCGTTGTTGCTTCTCAAGGACTAGACATAGCCATTGGCGTTGGCTTCCGGCCTCTGACCACCCATTGGGGGGTCACTGGCCTTAGGCCGGCCGGTTGGACCCCCTCCAATGGTCCTCCGACAAGGGTGGTGTCGGTGACTAGGACTATACCAGCACTGCCACTGGGTTGTTGGAAGAGAGGGGTCTCATTGAGGCCCCTTCTAGGCCCATTTAGGGCACGAAGAGGATCGCTTGGACCCTCTTGCCACTTCGTCATTGTTTGGCGACTGGTTGGAGCACTGTAGTAGTTGTCGAAGTGTCGCCACATCCTTTTTCCTTTGTTGGCTTCTGTTTGAAGGACAAAGGGGTTCGATTGGTCCTGTTTTGGGGTATTCTTCTCTCTTATGGATGCAATCTAAGTAGAAGGTGGTTTCATTATGTAGATAGAGTGGATTTTTATTGTTTTGAGGTGGTGGGACTTCAATTGAGAGAGTTATGGCTTCTGAAGTGGTTGATTATTTTGCTCAAGGAGATAGAAGTCAAGGGAAGTTTAAGAATCCCTTCTTTAGCTTGATTGTGAAGTTCGATGGGTCAAATTATGCATTGTGGTCGCAATCGATCCTTAATGTGGTTGAGGGTCATGACAAAGAGCACATAATTCTCGAGTCATAGTGTATTAAGAAGGCTGACAAGTATGACACTTGGAAGAAGGACAATGCCATGGTAAGGGCGTGGATCATGAACATCACCGTACAGTGCGTTGCCACTGAGATCATGTAGTACAAGATGGTTAAAGAAATGTGGAAAGTACTTCACCACATGTATTCTCAAGACAAGAATGTTGCATACATTCTACAACTCCAGTCCCTAGCAGTGATGTGACTCGATGTGAGTGGAAAACCCAAGTACTTGACCGGAGTCTACAGATGCTTCACCCTTGAGATGTTGTCATACTGCATAACTATCTTAATAGACATCCCAAAAGACAGAAAGCTCGATTTCTGCAGGTTGACTCTCAAGCTTAACGATTCCCTGATGTTCTCAAGTAGGAGTCTTACTACTCCGACCTCGGATGCGGAGACCTCAATAAAGAAAATGGTATCATCTGCATATTGAAGGAGTGACATGACTGTGTCCCCTCTATCAGAGCCAAAGCCCCTCAGAAGACTTACATCATAGAGGGCATAATAAGCATCTACGAGGAAGTCACTTGCAAGGATGAAGAGTATAGGAGCTAAAGGGCAGCTCTGGTGCACCCTTCTCCTCGGGCTCATCCAACCACCCTCGATCTTGCCATTGATCATAATAGAGCTGGAGGCCAAGGTGACATGGGCCTTTATCCACCTAATCTAGGCCTATGAAAAGCTATGTAGCTCTAGGGAGGATCACAAGAAGCTCCAATCCAAGCTATCGTAGGCCTTAGAGAAATCGATGTTCCAACAGAAAGCCTCAGTCCCATGTCGCTTCCATGTTGAAAGAATCTCTGAGGTCACCGCCCTGTTCTCCATGATTGACCACCCTCGGATAAAAGCCAACTGCACATGCCTAATAAGTTGATCAAGCACGGACCCTAGGCATCACGCTAAGGTCCTGGCAATTAGTAGGTAAACAGAGTGAGGAAGGGTGATTGGCGTATAATCACTCACTACCTTAGTCACTTTATCCTTCAAGAGGAGAAAGAAGAAGAAGCAGTTGATCGTAGTTAAGTCCTTGCTAGCCGTCAGATGATTGAAAATAGCCATGGCATCTCCCTTGAGGAGCTGCCAGAATTCCTTGAGGAAGGAAATTGAAAAGCCATCTAGACCATAAGAGCCTTGTTGCTTCAACGAGCAGAGGGCCTACTGCACCTCATCCTCGGAGAAGGGACAAGAGAGGGAGTTAGCCTCAGCCTAACCAAGTCTTCGATGTCTATATCTTGCAAGGTGCCAGGTCTTGGCATTTATTCGACAAAAGAGCTGGTGTTAGAAATCGATGAACGCTTTGCCAACTTGCTATTGACTAGAGTGATGTCCATGCTAATCAGAGATGGACATAGTCGAGTTTCTCCTCACATTTGCATATGAGTGCAACTTGGTGTTGGAGTCACCACTTTAAGCCATATATGTCAGGATCTTTGCCTCCACTCAAGCTCCTCCTTGTCCTTTGTCTAGATGCGAACACGAAGCCCCTCTCTATCTACAATCTTTTATGTGGAGAGGTCATGGGAATCCTCAAGTTTGTTAAGTTTGGAGATATAGTTGGAGAAAATGACAAGTCTTATTTCTTAAATGAAACCCTACACCTCTTTATATAGGAAGAGATGTTGGGAAAATTATAGCATAAGTCCAATAGGACAAAACATATGACATAACAGTTCAAAACAATAAACAAACTAGATAACTAGAGTGCTCTATCAACACTCTTCCTTAAGTTGGAGCATATATATCAATTATGCTTAGCTTGGAGCAACATTTATCAAATGTGGATCTTGAAAGAGGCTTTGTGAATATATCCGCAACCTGATCTTCAGAAGGTACAAATGTAGTGTAGATAACTTCACGTTGTATCAAGTCTCTGGTATAGTGCTAATCAACCTCAACATGCTTCGTCCGTTCATGGAACATCAGGTTGTTTGCAATGTATGTAGCAGCGCGATTATCACACCTCATCTCCATTGGTCACTCTACCTGGACATGGAGATCATGTAGCATTGATATGATCCAGACCATCTCTGTAGCTGTCTGAGCCATAGCCCGGTATCTGGACTCTGCCTAGACCTGGATACCTCTTGTTGCTTCTTGCTCTTCCATGTCACTAGATTTCTTGTCACACAAGTGTAGAACCTAGTTATTAACTTCCTGTTTGCCATGCACCTTGCATAGTCTGCATCGGAATAGCCAACAATACTCATAGGTGTTCCCTTATAAAATAAGACGGCTCTACCAAGTGCTTTCTTCACGTATCTAAACACCTGCATAGCAGCATCCCAATGCTGCTTGGTTGGTCTGTCCATGAACTGGCCGAGTTTCCCCATTGCAAGGGAAATATCAAGATGTGTAATAGTAAGGTATAATAGCTTACCAACCAACTACCTGTAAGATCTGCTATCTACAGGTAGAGACTTTGCATTATAGAGGTATCTTTTGGGATCCATAGGTATATTAGCAGGTTTGGACCCCATCATTCCTGTCTCCTGCAAGACATCAATGGCATATTTGTGCTGATTGAGAATAATGCCCTCTCTGCTGTGCGCCACTTCAACGCTAAGAAAGTATCTGAGCTCACCAAGATCCTTCATCACAAATGCTTCAACCACTTTCTTTTTCATCTTTGTTATCCCAACAATGTCATCTCCAATAAGGATTAAGTCATCCACATAAACGAGTACAACCACTCCACCTTTGCTCTTCCTGACAAACAATGAGTGATCAACAAAAGACCTTGCAAGTCCTATGATCTGTACCTCCTTTGAGAGTCTTTGGAACCAAGCTCTCGGACTCTGCTTCAAACTACAAATGGCTTTCTTTAATCTACATACACACTCCTGAGTCTCAAACCCTGGGGGTTGTTGCATATTGACCTTCTCTTGAAGATCTTCATACAAGAACGTGTTCTTCACATCCAACTGATGGAGATGCCAGTCGTAGTGAGCAGCTACAGACATCAAAATCCGAACAATAGACAGCTGAGCTACATGCGAGAAGTTATCAAAGAAATCTACCCCATATGTTTGGGTAAATCCCTTTTCCACCAGTCTCGCCTTATAGTGAGATATTATGCCATCTGGGTTGTACTTAATAGCGAAGACCCAACGACATCCCACCATTCTAGCATGAGAAGGCAAATTGGTCAAGTCCCACATCCCTTTAGAGTATAGAGTAGCCATCTCATCCTTCATGGCCTGACGTCATTTTGGATCTAGCATGGCCTACTGATATGATGTAGGAACCTGTCTCAGAGAAAGCAACTGTGAAGGTAGCAAATGAACTACCAAGATTGGCGGTAGAGACTATCCCTACAGTATGGTAATGAGCACAGTTGTGAGGAGCCTTTCGAATAGCAATCGGAAGGTCATGATCCTCCTTTATAGGCTTAGCAGTAATAGGACAAGGAGACTCATCCGAGGAACCTGTACAAGTACCACTAGGATAACTCACGTCAATATCAACCCGTACTTGACTAGGGGAGGAGACAAGTGGCTGAGGTGGTGGGGTGTGTGTTTTTCTCGCCATGCATGCTGTTTGTATGTCATAGGTAACTTGTAAACCTAAGTGATCTCAGCCCTCCGCCTCATGGAAGTTTCTATGGTAGTGGTATCCTCACCATGAGTGACTGGAATATGCTCCAAAGGAATTGGTGGAATAGGCATAGGAGTTGGGCCTCCTTCAAATGTCACCTGTTGACTATCTGTTGAGAAATATGGAATAGACTCATGAAATGTGATATCTGCAATTACATAATGCTTCTTGCCTCGGGGGTCATAACATCTGTATCCTTTATGGGTGCTACTGTAACCCAGAAAGACACACTTCACTACTCTTGGGGCTAACTTGTCCCTGTTAGGTCGTAGAAGGTGAATAAAGGCTACACAGCCAAACACCTAAGGTGGTACAGTGAATAAATCTTTCTCAAGATAGAGGACTTGCTACGGAACTTGTCCCTGTATAGGTGAGTTGGGCAACATGTTAATTAAATAACATGCAGTTAACATTGCATCTTCTTAGTATACTTGTGGCACATTATGCTGTATCAGTAATGGTCTGACCACATCCAACACATAACGGTGTTTTCTTTCCACTATACTATTCTGCTGTGAGGTATGGGGACATGATGTTTGGTGCACAATTCCAAGCGATCTGTAAAAGGTTGCTTAGCCATACAGAACTCTAAAGCATTATCAGATCGTATAATTTTCGCAATGGTAGAAAATTGAGCCTTTATTTCCAAAATAAATGTTTCAATCACAGGCCCAACCTCAGATTCATTCTTCAAAAGAAATAGGGAGGACATCTTGGAAAAATCATCCACAACAAATAGATAAAATCTATGACTAAGTCTGTCTGATACTCTACCAGGACCCCATACATCCATATGAAGTAAATAAAAAATAGCAGTAGAACTCTGAGAGGAATTAGAAGGAAAACTAGGTCTGTGATGCTTTCCGAGCTCACATGCATCATACAAAATCTTGATAGCAAGCGATATGTGAGGGATGATGCGTTGAAGCCTATCCAGTGAAGTATGCCGAAGACGACAATGTCATTGAAGAGTTGTACCAGAACTAAAAGTAATCTCGCCTTGACACATAGCAGCAAATGGAGTCTACATCAGGCGATGCACAACCCCCTCATGTCCACCACCAATCGTCCTCCTCGTGAGTTTGTCCTGAAAAATACAACCCAATTCATCAAATATAACGCAACAATGCAGGTCTTTTGTAATTCTATTGATGAACAAATGACTAATCGGAAATTCTGGAACATAAAGAACATTAGGCAGAGTCAGTGCAAGAGTCTTTGCTACATCTCCTCTGCCATGAACTTGGCACTGCTTGCCATTTGCCACCTACACAGATCTACCTGAGGGGACATCCTGAACCTATCTGAAACATGTCCTATCACCTTTGTGAGATGTTGAGACGCACCTGAATCCACTAGCCACAAGGCACTGTCAGAGCTACCAGTACCAGATTTATAAGTAGGAGTTATACCTGTGGAGGCTAAAGTAGTAGTATCAATAGTAGTGGTGGTCTCCTGGGTCAACTGAGAGAGGTGCTAGACAACATCATAATTAGCACAGGATACCATATCACTCACCTTGTCTGAAGAAGTAGCTTAGTTGGCCATGGGAGGTCGACCATGCTACTTCCAGCAAGAGGCCTCTGAATGGCCAATCTTCCCATAATGCGAGCAAATGGTGAGGGGTCTGCCACTCGTGTCCTGACCACCACGTCCTCTCCTCCTAATAGATGGAGCACCACATCATCCACGTGTAGAAGCAACAAGTACAGGAGTCTGTCCAACCTTTGACATGAATGGCTTAAGCATCACCCTACTCACATGACTGTAAGCTTCCTGAAGTGATGAAAGCTCAGCCAGAGTCAGGATCTGGGACCTCGCTGTCTCATAATTTGGTCGAAGTCCATTAAGAAACTGGAGGACAACATACTCCTTTCTGCGTGCCCTCTAAGTGGCATAGGTGCAGACAGGACGATAGGAGTTGTACTTCTCAAGGAGCCCCTTTAGAGTGGCATAGTATTGAGAAAGCGATTGGCCCTCTTGTTTGAGACCGCCAATGTCATGATGAATCTTAAGCACCTTGATGGAGTAAAAAGGAGTTGTACTTCTCAAGGAGCCCCTTTAGAGTGGCATAGTACTGAGAAAGCAATTGGCCCTCTTGTTTGAGACCGCCAATGTCATGGTGAATCTTAAACACCTTGATGGAATTCTTCTCATGAGAGTCTGTGTCACGCTGAGAATCCTATATCTCCTTAGCCGTCTTGTAGTACATAATCCCATCACCAGTCTAAGGCTCCACTGAATTCATGATTCAAGCACGGACCATTGAATTATCTTTCTTCCACGTGGCATTCTTCCATGTTTTATCTTGTGGCTCCAACTCCAACAAAAGATGTTCCTTATCATGTCGCTCAACGGTCATGAGGAATGTTTGAGACCATCTGGCATAATTGGCCTCATTCAACTTGGCGATAGGAACAAAGAAAGGCAATTTGTATCTCCTGTTGTCGATAGCGGTGCTCGATGACACCTTCGAAGAGCCTGAAGAGGCCATTGTGCCTTAGGATTGTCACAAGATATCACAGAGACGTGAAATCAATATTTAGATATGAGAATCTCGAAATCGGAGAAAAAATGATCTCTTGAGTATGAGATCTAAGATTTAAAGACCCTAGATAACATTTAAAGAGTCACAAGCACCCCTTAAATCACGGCTTAGCTCATGCTAGGGTACGAGGAAGACCTTAACAGCGCTTCACGAGGTTCTACTCCCCCTCTTCAGCAAGAAAATCACACCACCAACCACCACTACCTGCTACACAGGGTAGGCAGCGGTGTTGGAGAGGAGGTGGCGGTGCTGTCACTGGTAGAGGGGCAGTAAGGGCCCAAGGAGGCACTGGCAGAGCCCTAGGAGGCGCTGGCAAAGCCCAAGGCAGAGTTGGCAGCGGTCTACAGCAGGGCTGCGGAGCCCTGTCGATTAGGCGATGGCCTGCCAAAGTAGGTAGACTGGCAGCGGAGGCTGATGGCGCGCGTTAGCAGCGGTGGTGGCCTAGGCGGTAGCTTGCTGTGATCGGTAAAGGTTGGTAGAGGCTCCTCCGGGTGCCTTCAAGAGAGATTAGGGTTTTGGTGGAAGGATACGGAGGCTTGTGGGGTGGGATACCAAAGCGCCAATTTAGAATTACTGCTCTGATACCAACAACAACAACAACAACCAAGTCTTTTCCCACACTAAGTGGGGTCGGCTATATGGATTCTTTGCCTCCACACAGATCGATTTTCAGCCATTTTAGGACTTAAATTAAAGTAATTGAGGTCATACTTAATAGTTTCCTTCCAACACTTGTTTGGTCTTCCTCGCCCCCTCTTAGCGGGTTCAGCCTCCAACTTCTCATATCTCCTAACTGGGGCATCTAGTGGCCTTCTTTGTAAATGTCCAAACCATCTTAGATGGGCCTCTCTCATATTATCCTCTATCGGTGCCACCCTAACCCTGTTTCTAATAAATTCATTTGAAATACGGTCCTTTCTTGTATGACCACACATCCATCTTAACATCTTCATTTCTGCCACAGACATCTTCTGTACATGCCTATAGTTTATAGCCCAGCATTCAGAACCGTACAACAATTGCTGCTCTGATACCAAGTCAAAGAAAATGACAAGTTTTATTTCTCAAATGAAACCCTACACCTCTTTATATAGGAAGAGGTGTTGGGAAAATTACACCCTAAGTCCAATAGGACAAAACACATGACATAACAGTCTAAAACAATAAACAAACTAGATAACTAGAGTGGTCTACTAATAGATATCAACTAGTGTCTCCTCTTTAACTTGACGTCTGGCCTCTCTGAGTTCTTACCTGAACTCTTGCAGCTTGTCCCTAAGTAAAAGAATCTTTTGTTGAAAGGTGTGGTCGCTTCACTTGGCACTCATGCCACCAACCCACTACCTTTTCATAGAAACCTTCCTCTAGCAGCCAAGATCTCTTGAACTTGAAGTAGTTTTCGTAATGGATGTCCTCCCAAAGTCCCACTCCAAGGGTGTATGATCTAAGAAAGGTCTCAATAGGGCCTTAGCCTGACTAAGTGGAAACCTCATGAAAACCAATTAACCCAAAAATCATGAGACTGGCTACCACCCTCCTTGGAGCTCCACTAAGAGTATCTATAGTTGGGGACTTTTAGCTTTATTGCCTAAATCGTAGTGATCCAGTCCACAAAAGCACAAGCTCCTCTGTCTCTGCCCCAGCTACTCTCAAGCCTATCCTCCGATGAGAGCGTGGTATTGAATCACTCTCGACAAGCCAGGCATCACTCGTCGCTTGCGTGAGTTCCTCCCAGAATGCTGTCTTGTCCTTGTGAGAACAAAGACCATAAACATTGATGATTCGGCAAGAGAAGTCATCACTCTGCAAATCGACGACCATAAAGAAAGATCATCTTGTGTCTCCCAACAGCAGGACGGAGTCCTTGCTCTAGCCAATCAGCAGCCCCCTGGATCTGCGATTGGCATCTAGTGTGACAAACTCATCGAGTCTTCCTCCCTTGATCCTAGACCAAATGTGGTAGTCACACTGCTCGAGCTTAGTCTCTTGGAGAAGTGCAATGCCCATCCTCCACTCCATGATATAACGGCCAAGAATCCCTCTTCTATCTTGGAAATTGAGACCGCATGGCTCCAAGAGAGCATCTTCATCTGGACAAAGAAATGAGCCTCTTACCGACATTACCTCTAAGTGGTCGATCACATGCAATGCATTGTGGAACATGGTAGAAACCCACGATCTCTGCAATCTTTGCTTTGGCTACGTTCTCCTCCGAAGAGAAGGAGGTACTGGGTGGATCGATAGAGGCATGATGTACTTGATGACCCATCCTCGAGCCACCCTCTATTGAGGAAAGGGAGGAGATTGGTCTCTTTTGATAGACTAGTTCTTGTTTCACATAGAAACAAGGGGAATAGGGAGTCATTTTCAAGGCTGTTGTCCTCTGACGCTCCCCCAGAAATCAACCTTGGGACTCGAGCGATCGCCTTATCGATTGTTGTTATAGTTGTAGGTATCTTTGGGTCTAACGAGGTCTGAA
This sequence comes from Thalassia testudinum, assembly GCA_037157565.1. NCBI lineage: Eukaryota > Viridiplantae > Streptophyta > Magnoliopsida > Alismatales > Hydrocharitaceae > Thalassia > Thalassia testudinum. The sequence goes on from JAZHRO010000080.1 coordinate 7,929,280, forward strand.
TCGGTAGAGATCCATTCGAGGGATGGGCTCCCCTACTGACCTAAGAGGATGTAAAGGAGGGTGACATAGGGTAGCTAGCCTCCAAAGCAACCGTAGTAGTTGCCATTGTTGTCGATAGGGGCCTATCGACTAGTTGGGAGGACACATGGTCGAGACAACGATTGCTAGAGTCGACAGCTGCCCCCCTTTGGGGTAGCTTTTGAGAATAGTCCATCTCCACCAAAGGCATGCAAGAGGCTATTACTGGAGGCAGTAGCTTGCAAGAAGCAATTGCGAGAGGCTTTCTCTGAGAGCATCCTCTGGCCCACTGCTGAGAATCCTCTCCCTCCGCTAAATCATCAATCTTCACCAGGGTCGAAACTAGAGTGGCCGTGGCGTCTTTCTTTCTGCTAGTAGGAGGCGTAGAGCTCAACCCAGCAGAGGTCATTAACCAAGCAAGGTTGATGCTTGTCGAGTCATCCAGCAGCAACTGATCTTGGTTGAGTGGACCAAGGACCAAATCATAATCAGATTCGGATCCTAGGTTCGTTAAATGGTTTGGCAAGTTCGAAAAGGAAGGTATGGGGGCATTGTTACTCGAAATGGTAAGGGAGGTCGAGTGGGGACCAAACAACACCAAGCCCACATAGAAACCCTTACGCAAATTGGGAAGGGAAGGAGGGAATTCCTCATGTTGCACTGTTGACCCCTCAACTTCCTAAAAAAGTCGCGGTTGATGACATTTCAGATTTGAAATATGGGCAAAAGGACAAACATGTCCTTCCTTCGACTGAGCCCCCTCCACTGGCTGAGCTTCTCCCTACTATTGCCTCGACGCCTATATAACTCCCAGCTCAATCCAGAAGGAGTGAGTTGTTGTGCTTATATGAGATGCCCTATGCCCTTCAAGTTTTGACCCATTTTTTTCGGGTTTTGGGGACCAAGCTGACTTGGCATTTCTCGGATGCTCCAATCTCATATATCAAGGCAGAAAATGGGCCCTTAGGGGAAGGGAAGAGGCAGACGAACAACGTTGGACTTCATATATTACATTGCTCATCTCCGCTTCACACACTTCAAAGCTTGCTCCACGATTTCGCTGCGGTTCATAGCGAAAGGTCTTGAGTCGGTGTGTGATCGAGGGGACAGTTGAAGCTGCTATTGACTCTAGTGATGGAGCATCGAGGGACTTGATCAAAGAGAGGTGTATGTAGATTGGTATAATTAGCAAGCAGTATCGTAGTAGTTAGGGATTTTGAGCCTCCGACCTCGCCTGAGGTGTCATCAACTCTACCTCTTGTCGTTGCCGCTCCACCTTCTCTAGAGTGGGTTCCGATAGAGGGCTGCCAATGGTGATTGTGAGGAAAGGCTTCTTCCTCCACGATATGAGTCCACCTCCTTGCAGTTGTGTGACTGTGTTGATTAAAGTTGCGAAGGCAACAAATTCATTTAGCATGAGAAGAGAATCACCCATAGACGAAGCTCAGAAGCTCTTCCCCTTTACATAGCTGTGCACAAAACACAGTGTGCGTGCAAGAGTAGTGTCACGACCAATGGGGGATCCACACAAGGCCTTCATGTTGTCAAAGAAAATCACGTGGATGCAACCACCATCTCCCTTGCCTTCTAGATGCCTTGAGCAGTCGATAGCCTTATGCCTCAATGGGCAGGGGTGGTAGCGCAGCTCCCCCTTAGCAATGATGTACATGGTGCCCGAAGGTCAAGCAATGAAAACATTGTTGTTTGATCATTGACTGCTTTTCTTGTTTGCGCTTACGTTGATGCATTACCATCCTCTATTCCCCCTCCTTCATGCTTTCATGACAAGGAGAATCGTCTTCACGAGGCCATTGACTCTCCCCTCATGCCTCTTCCTACGCTCTTGATTAGTCTCTCCCATTCTCGCGATCATGGAGTCTCCAACTCTTCTTCCTTGCTCGCTCACACCCTCTCTCTCTCCCTCATTTTTTTCATGTTTTGCCTACTCCTTTCTAAGTTAGGTGACTCAAAGGTGCAGATTGCTGAGCAAATCCTTCCACAAATCTTTGATAACCAGCTAGCTCGAGAAAACTACATACCTCGACAACATTGATCGATATCTTCCATTCTATGATCACCTCTACCTGGATCCACAGAAATCCCTCCTTTGAAACTACATGACCTAGGAAAGAAACCCTCTCTAATCAGAAATCACACTTCTTTAGTTTAGCATACAACTTTTCTAGTAGGTTTTGCAAAACAATCCGCAAATGTTCTTCATGTTCTTGCATACTTTTTGAGTAAATAAGAATATCAACGAAGGCAACCACAAATTGATCTAGATATGGTTGGTAGACTCTTCATTAGAACCATAAATGCGGCTAGTGCATTAGTCAATAGAAAGGGCATCACTAGAAGCTCATAATACCCATACCTAGTCTGAAATGTTGCTTTGGGTATGTTTGCAGCTCTAACTTTTAATTGGTATCCAGATTGAAGATTAATTTTTGAAAACATTTGTGCCTCCAATACCCGATCAAACGAATCATCAATTATCAAAAGAGGATATTTATTCTAGATTGTGACTTTGTTCAGCTCCCTATAATCAATACATAAGCATAAATTGCCAACTTTCTTTTTCACAAATAATACATGAGCTCCTAAGGGTGAGACACTTAGTTTAATAAAACCCTTATGAGGTTTCAAGCGTGAATTGCAATGTTGTTTCGATGATTTTGAAAGTGTGCATTTCGGCATGCTAAGGAAACATTGGAATTTTAATGTCGAATTTCAAGGATTTAGATGGCCTAAAAAATAGACATTTCGGAGGCACGCGAGGGTATGCCGACCAAATCCTAGAATTTCACCAGAATAGTTTTCATTGTTCAAACTTTTGTTAGTTAAACTTAATAAACTTAATGGAGCACAGTTTGACTTTTATTAGATAGACTTGTATAACTCAACCACATAAATTGAAATGCATATAGCACTAGCATGCATGCCTAATACAAGGTTAAGCACAAATTCATGTAGACTTGTATGTCTACCATAATAAGCTTAAATTGACACGATACAAGCTTAATTAAAGCACGAGTATGCATATATTCTTACATAATGACCTATAAACCTACATGTAACTTAAATGCATATGCATCTTGCTAAATCTAACTTTAATACATGCATGTATAGGTTAGTCATGTATTCTACAAGTTAAATGCGACAAAAGAGTAGTAAATACCGAAGAACAATCTTATATTTAGCTCCAAGCCCTCGAAAAGCCCTAAGAAGCACGACTGGAAGTTTTCCCTGCCGAAATGGGAACCCATTTTACCTTTATAATCGAAGTGTTGGATTTTTTGCATTGAAAGCGTCAAATTACGTCGAAATTGCATCGGCATACTTGAAATTTCAACAAAATCATTGAAATTTCGACACCTCTGGCATGTTGAAATCGCTTATTCATCAAAATTTTCCATTATCTAATAATTTCAGAGAAATTTTGCTGGTGCGTTGACAAAATTGAAAACTATGCCATTATCTAATGATTCTTGCATTGGCTCCTTTGATTGTTTAACTCCATAGGTACCATTCGTTATGGAGCTATAGAAATTAGACTAATACCAGGCACCTAATCAATGGCAAATTATATTTCCCTATCTGGGGGCATTCCTGGTAGCTTCTCTGGGAACATGTCAGTGAATTCTTTCACTATTGTGATATCCTTCATCTTAGCTTCTTTTTCCCTTGTTACCTGCATAATTGCCAAATAACCTATCCTCTCTTCTCTTAATATTTGCCTAATTTGTAAGGCTGAGATAACCCAAGGAGGATCATTATTTCTGTTGCATGTAAAGTTGATTTCTGCTTGTACAGGAAACCGAATATACACCTTCTCATGACTATCAAGAGAAGCATAGTTGGTATACAACCAATCCATCCGTGTTTCTTATATTTATTTTGCATGATTTACCACTCAGCTTAGTAATAACAATAGACCCGTTAGGTAGAGCAACAGGAAAATCATAATTTAGTGGACTAGGCACCCATCCATTCTTCATAAATCTTCTAGAAATAAATGAGTGAGAAGCACTGGAATCAAAGAGCACATATGCATAAATTGACGATACAGAGAGAATACTTGCTACAACCATGTCAGACTCAAGCATTTGTTGCGTTAAAGTGTACACCTTGGCCTGTCTTGGAGTAGGAAGAAGTCCTTCCATTTTCTTTCCTTAGTTTGCTTCAAAATTCTTTAGGGGTATTTGCTTGGGTTGATATCCACATTGAGCATTGGCCACAAATTGATTCTTTGATGCGCTCTCTATCCTTTGAGGACAATTTGCCATTTTATGACCTAGTTGACCACAAAGGAAGCATGCATTGGCCACCCAACAACATTCATTAGCATGTATCTTCTTACACACGCCACACCTCCGATTACTAGATTGTACAAGCCTAAAGATCTTCCTTTGTGACTCTTCTAGTCCTTTCTTATTCTCTGTTTGAAAACTTGGATGGCCTTTGTTGATCGAGGAATCTCTTGTGTTTTGCTTCTTTACATCTAGTCCTTGTTTTATTAAAAGAGCTTTGCTTATTGGCCTTATAGGTTCTGAGCTCAAATGGTGAAACTCCCTACCTACCTCTGGCTTTAAACCAAGTTCAAACATCTCTCTCTTCATCATTTACAAGGAGAAAACTTCCCTAATTCATCAAATTTAGCCTCATTCTACTACAGACACAGTTCCTTGCTCCAACCTCAAGAATTCTCGTTCCTTATGAAGACATTTTTGGGAAATACTTTTCAAAAAATGCTTTCTTAAATTTCTCTCATGTATATGCTTCAGTATCATGTTTATGCATCTGCTTCTCCATTTTTCACCGGTCATAAGCAGCACCTCAAAACATGTAGGGTGCATAGATCACTTTCTCCTTGTCTATGCTCTTTAAGGAAGTAAAGGGCTTATCCATCTCTTCCATCAATTTTTCAGCTTTAAGAGGATTTGTTGTTCTTTCAAATGTAGGTGGATCCAACTTCTTGAATTCTAGTATTCTAGTGATAAATCTTATTTCTCAACCGAAACCTTGCACCTCTTTATATAGAAAGAGGTGTTAGGTAAATTACAGTATAAGTCTAAGAGGATAAAATAAATGACAAAATAGTCCAAATCAGTGAACAAAGAGATAACTAGAGTGCTCTATCGACACTCCCCCTCAAGTTGGAGCATATATATCAATGATGCTCAACTTGAAACAACATTTATCAAATGTGGATCTTGGAAGAGGCTTCGTGAATATATTTGCAATCTGATCTTCAGAAGGTCTTGATGTGGTGTAGATAATCCCACGTTGTATCAGGTCTCTGGTATAGTGGTAATCAACCTCAACATGCTTCATACGTTCATGGAACATCGGGTTGTTGCAATGTATGTAGCAACACGATCATCACACCTAATCTCCATTGGTCCCTCTACTTGGACATGGAGATCCTGTAGCACTGATCTGACCTAGACCATCTTTGTAGCTGTTTGAGCCATAGCCGGTACTCGAATTTTGCACTAGACCTGGATACCATCTGCTGCTTCTTGCTTTTCTAGGTCACTAGATTTCCTGCCACATAAGTGCAGAATCTAGTTGTTGACTTCCTGTCTGCACTCTACATAGTCGGCATCAGAATAGCCAACAATACTCAGAGGTGTGCCCTTCTGAAATAAGATACCTCTACCAAGTGCTTTCTTCACGTATCTAAGCATTTATATAGCAGCATCCCAATGCTGCTTTGTTGGTTTGTTCATAAACTGGCTGAGTTTTCCCACTGCAAGGGAGAAGATAGAACGTGTAATAGTAAGATATAACAGCTTACCAACCAATTTCCTATAGGATCTACTATTTATAGGCGGAGATTCTATATCATAAAGGTGTCCTTTGGGATCCATAAGTGTATTGGTAGGTTTGGACTCCATCATTCCTATCTCCTGCAAAACATCAAGAGTATATTTGCGTTGACTGAGAATCATGCCTTCTCTGCTGCATGCCACTTCAATGCTAAGAAAGTATCTGAGTTCACCTAGATCCTTCATCACAAAGGCTTCAGCTAGCTTCCCTTTTACCTCTGCTATCCTAGCAATGTCATTGCCAGTAAGGATTAAATCATCCACATAGACTGAGTACAACAACTCCCCCTTTGCTCTTCCTAACAAACAATGAATGATCATCAGAAGACCTTTCGAGCCCCATGATCTGTACCTCCTTTGATAGTCTTTGGAACCAAGCTCTTGGACTCGGCTTTAAGCCATGGATGGCTTTCTTCAGTCTACATACACACTCCCCTTGAGTCTCAAATCCTGGGGGTTGTTGCATATAGACCTCCTCCTGAAGATCTCCATACAAGAATGCATTCTTCACATCCAACTGATGGAGAGGCCAGTTGTAGTAAGCAGCAATAGACATCAGAATCCGGATAGTAGGCAGTCGAGCTACAAGAGAGAAGGTATCAAAGAAATCTACTACATACGTTTGGGTAAATCCCTTTACCACCAGTCTCCCTTTATACCGAGAGATTGTGGCATTTGGGTTGTACTTGAGAGCAAAGACCCAGCGACACCCTACTGTTCTAGCGTGAGGAGGCAGAGTGGTCAAGTCCTATGTCGCTCTCGAGCGTAAAGCTGCCATCTCATCCTCCATGGCTTGACGTCATTTGGATCCAGTATAGCTTGTTGATGGGACATAGCAACCTATGTCACAAAGAGAACAACTATGAAAGTAGCAAATGATCTCCCAAGATTGGCAGTAGACACTGTCCCTGCAGTATAGTAATGGGCATAGCTATGAGGAGCCTTTCGAGTAGCAATCAATCAAGATCTTCCTCCATAGGCTCAGTAACAACAGCAGAAGAAGACTCATCAGAGGCATCTGCACAAGCACCACTATGACAACTCACGTCAGTATCAACTCATACCTGACCAAGGGAGGAGATAGGTGGCTAAGGTGGTGGAGGGGTGTGTTTTTGTCACCATGCATGTTGTCTATCTGTGACAGGTAGCCTGTAGGTCTGAGTAATCTCAGCTTTCTGCCTCATGGAAGTCTTTGTGGTAGTGGTATCCTCACTATGTGTGACAGGGATCTGTTCACAGGGAATTGGCGGAACAAGCATAGGAGCTGGGCCTCCTTCAAACATCACCTGATGATCATCTTTAGAGAAATAGGGAATAAACTCATGAAATGTGACATTTATAGTCACATAATGCTTCTTGCCTCAGGGGTCATACCATGTGTATCCTTTCTGGGTGCTACTGTAACCCAGAAAGACACTTCACTGCTCTTGGGACTAACTTGTCCCTGCCAGGTCCTAGAAGGTGAACAAAGGCTACATAGCCAAACACCCGAGGTGGTACAGTGAATAAATCCTTCTCAGGGAAGAGGACATGCCACAAAACTTGTTCCTGTATGGCTGAGTTGGGCAACCTGTTAATTAAATAGCATGCAGTTAACACTGCATCTCCCCAGTATACCTGTGGCACATTATGCTGTATCAGTAGTGGTCTGATCACATTTAACACAACGGTGTTTTCTTTCCACTACACCATTTTGCTGTGAGATATGGGGATATGATGTCTGGTGCACAATTCCAAGCGATCTGTAAAAGGTTGCTAATTTAGCCGTACAGAACTCTAAAGCATTATTAGATCATATAATTTACACAATGGTAGAAAATCGAGTCTTTATTTTCAAAATAAATGTTTCAATCACATACTCAACCTCAAATTTATTCTTCAGAAGAAATAGCCAGGACATCTTGGAAAAATCATTCACAACAAATAGATAAAATCTATGACCAAGTCTGTCTGATACTCTACTAGAACCTCATACTTCTATATAAAGTAAATAAAAAACAGCAGCAGAACTTTGAGAGGAACTAGAAGGAAACTAGCTCTGTGATGCTTTCCCAGCTGGCATGCATCACACAAAATCTCAGTAGCAGGCGATATGTGAGGGATGCCGTGTTGAAGCCTGTCCAGTGAAGGGTGCCCAAGACGACAATGCCATTGAAGAGCTGTACTAGCATTAAAAGTAACCTTGCTGAGCTGTACTAGCATTAAAAGCAACCTTGCCCTGGCATATAGCAGCAAATGGAGTTTGGATCAGGCGATACACAGCCCCCTCCTCATGTCCGCTACCAATCGTCCTCCCCGTAAGGTTGTCCTAAAAAATACAGTCCAACTCATTAAATATTGTGCGACAATGCAAGTCTTTTGTAATCCTACTAATAGATAAAAGATTAATTGGAAAATCTGAAACATAGAGAACATTAGGTAGAGTCAGTGCAGGAGTCACTGCCACTTCTCTTCTACCATAAACTTTGCACTGCCTACCATCTGCCACCTGCACAGATCTGCCCAAGGGAACATCCTGAACCTTCCTGAAACATGTCTCATCACCATTGAGATGATGAGAAGCACATGAATCCACCAACCACAGGGCACTGTTAGAACTACCAATACCTGATTTGTGAGCAGAAGTTATACCTGAGGAGGCCAATGCAGCAGTATCAGCAGTAGTGGTAGTCTTTTGAGTCAACTGGGGGAGACGTTGGATAACATCATAATCAACACGGGACACCTTGTTGCTCGCCTCCTTAGAAGAAATAGCTTGGTTGGCCATAGGGGGTCTATCATGCTTTGTCTAGTAGGAAGCCTCTGAATGGCCTACCTTCCCACGAGCAGATGGTGCAGGATCTACCAGTTGTACCCTGACCACCACTTCCTCTCCCTCTGGTAGATGGACCACCACGTCCTCCACATGCAGTAGCAACAAGAACAGGAGTCTGTCCAACATCTAACAAGGATGGCTTAACAAGCACCTTACTCACACGACTATAGGCTTCCTCAAGTGATGGAAACTCAGCCAAAGTCAGGATCTGGGATTTAGCAGCTTCATAATCAGGTCTAAATTCATCTAGAAATAGAAGGACAACATACTCCTTTCTGTGCACCCTCTAAGTAGCATAGGTGTGGACAGGATGATAGGCGTTGTACTTCTCTAGGAGCCCCTTTAGAGTAGCATAGCACTAGGAAAGTGACTGGCCCTCTTGTTTGAGACCACCAATGGCATGGTGAATTTCAAACGTCTTGCTAGAATTCTTCTCGTGAGAGTATGTGTCACGCAAATAATCCCACATCTCCTTGGCCATCCTATCGTACATAATCCCATCACCGATCTGAGGCTCTACAGAATTCATGATCCAAGCCTGAACCATTGCATTATCTTTCTTCCATGTGGCATTCTTCCTGACCTTGTTTTATGGCTCCAACTCCAATAGGATGTGTTCCTTATCATGTCTCTTGACGGCCACAAGGAATATTTAAGACCATCCGGCATAATTGATCTCACTTAGCTTGGCAATTGGAACGAAGGAGGGAGTTTTGTAACTCTCGATGTCCGTAGCAGTACCCAATGACACCTTTGAACTGCTTAAAGAGGCCATCGTGCCTTAGGACTGGCACAAGACAATCCAAACGTAATATGAAATCACTATTTAGATAATGAAAAACTGGAAATTAGAGAGAATGTGACGTCTTGATTATGAGATCTAAGATCTAAAGATCCTAGATAACATCCCAAGAGTCACTAGCACCCCTTAGATCTAGGTTTAACACATGTTAGGGTGTGGAGAAGGCTTTAACAATGCATCTAAGAGGTGCTACTGCTCCTTGTTGATGAGAACACCCCGCCACCAACCACCACTACCCACAGCAGGTAGCGATGACAGAGGCTCTACGGGCAGCAGAGGCCCACAACAGGAGTTGCTGTAGGCGATGACGACCTATAGTAAGGGGGTGCGGCGGTTAGGCAGCGGTGGCTGCCTGCAAGGAGATCGTAGCAACTATTGACGAGGTGTTGGCAGCGGCCTTGTGTGCGGACAGTAATATGTTGGGGTCGGTGGTGGTTGGAGGCACGCTAGCGGCGCCCCTGATGGAGGGCAGTGGACGGTTAGGGCTAGTGGTGGCCCCTTGGGGTACCAACAAGGAAGTTAGGGTTTTGGTGGTGGGGTATGAAGGCTTATGCGGGTGAGATACCTGAGTGTTGATCTAGGATCGTCACTCTGACACAAAATTGGAGAGAATGATAAATCTTATTTCTCAATTGAAACTCTACACCTCTTTATATAGAAAGAGGTGTTGGGTAAATTACAGCATAAGTCCAAGAGGACAAAATAAATGGCAAAACAGTTCAAATCAGTAAAAAAAGAGATAACTAGAGTGCTCTATTAATATACTATGTTCTTGTTGTTGCCTTTTGCTCATCTTTGTGTTGCATTACTGTTATAAAGTCAATCATCACACATTGTTGTTGAACCACCCCCATCAGTGTCTACAACAGTTGCACCATATCCGCTTGTCCGCTTGAAGTGGATCTGGCACATGATTATCTTAAAGGCTTTATTCCAGGAATCTGTGAAGTCTCCCTATCGCCATCAATAACTTGAGGCTCCATCGTAGATCTGGGGTACCGAGTTTCTTCAATTGAACCACGTTCTGTGATGGAAGAACCATTCAATACCTGACAATGTGGCATTTTGTCCTGAAATTTAAAACTCTTGGAGAGCCCTTCCTAAATTGAATTTAAATTTGTAAATCAACCGTCACTTGAAAATCAAATTTAAAATTACTAATCATGCCATTATATCACTAATCATACCCAACTTTTAAGGTATATCACTAGGTCTAAATCCTAATGTTGTCATTCTAGCCACTACTTAGTGCAATCCTAATGTTGCCATTCCAAATACTACTTAGCTATGACACATCTAGCCTACTCTGGTACCACCTAAATTGTCACGCCTCAAAACCTGACACGTGACAACCCATTGCAATTCTAGTGACTTGCAAGGCTAACCTGCACCATCTTGGAGAAGAGAAACATCTGCTCAAACCATATTTGAAATTCTGAACTGTAGTATAACTTGACTTGATCATAGCATGGCCTATAAGGCTTGATATTACAATTGTAACTAAGCAAAGAAAGGAAAACAATTACATGTGACAACTTTGGGAGCCCAAAACCTACAACCACTTTCTGTTGATGAATGCCACGAGAGACAGAGGTTTCAATCTGTTGTCTTAGAAGATCATAGAAAGGAAATGGATTAGAGACAAAAATCGAGACAGTTATGGCTCAACGAAGGTGATGCAAACACAAGATTTTTTCATTTGTCAGCCATCGCTAGGAGAAGGAAAAATATGATAAATATTTTAAAAGTAGGGGATGATGTTTTGAAAAAAAGAGATCAAATTTGCAATACTTTCAAAAACTATTTTCAAAATTATACTAGAAGAAAACCATGTGGTGAATGGTGACTAGCGAATGTGTAGATGGAATAGGTTGGGGAGGAGGCAAAAGTCACTCTTACTAAGGACGTAGAAGAAGAGATCTTGTGTGCCTTACATGGCATGAAAGTGGAAGGATCTCCTGGGCCAGATGGTTTACAAATTATTTTCTATAAGGAAATGTGGGATGTGGTTGGGCCTGATGTAGTGGCTATGATTAAAGAATTTTTCCCAAGGAATGGAGGTATTGAGAGGATAAATAAATTTTATTTATTTCTTCTACCAAAGAAACATGGCCCGAAGATGGTAGGGGATTTTAGATCCAATGCCTTATTAAATTCCATTTATCTTTTGGTTGCAAAGATTCTAGCGAACCATTTGCACCAAATTTTACCTACAATTTGCTTTTGTGAAGGGGAAGTGTTTACAAGATTCTTATGTTTTGGCGGAAGAGTTTTTAGTGGCCTGGAAGAGATGTACGGCTTTTGTTTGGAAAGTTAATTTTTCAAAGGCCTACGATTCCATTTCTTGGAACTATTTGTGGGAGATTATGAAAAGGAAAGGTTTTCCCGATTAGTGGATTATGTTGAAGAGATGCATTATTACTTCCTCATTTTCTGTTTTGGTTAGTGGAAGGGCAAATAGATCTTGGATTCAACCACAAAGAGCAGTGCATCAGGGGTGTCCCTTAGCACCAATGCTATTCAACATAGCGGTTGATTCCCTTGCGAGCATGGTTTTTAAGGCTTGTGATGGTGCTTGGTTCTTTGGCTTTACAACTAATGGTGATGGTAGGATCATAACTCCCATTTTGCAGTACACCGATGACACAACGTTCTTCATTGAAGGAGGAAGAAGGGAGGCTAACCATGTCTCCTCCTTGGTGAGGATCTTTGCTGAAATTTCCAGCCTAATAATTAACAGAAATAAATCGATTTGGTTCCATTTGGTATGGGTGATGTGGAGAATGATATATCTACTATTCTGGAGACTCCGGTGGTTAGATTACCCATTAAATATCTTGAACTGCTGCTGAAGGGGAAGAAATTGACTTCTTCAAATTGAAAGCTGCTTGTTGAGAGATTATCGAGTAGGCTTTTTTCTTCGAATGGTAGGCTTCTATCTAGAGGAGAAAGATTGATCCTTCTTAAATTCGTTCTTTCCTCCATTCCGGTGTTTTTCTGGTCTGTTTTTGCACCAACAAAAAAGACCGTAAAAATTATTGATATGATCAAAAAAAGGTTCTTTTGGAAGGGGGCTGATTTTGTGGGAAGATTTGCACATTTGGTCTCTTGGGAGGGGGTCTGTAAGCCAAAAAAAGGTGGGCTTGGTGTTGGTCAACTCTTGTCTTTTAATAAGGCACGCTTACTGAAATGGGTTGTTAGACTTCTATCAAACGAGCAGGATGTGGTTACATTTGTTCTGAAAGATCCCTATGGTGAAAGCATGGATCTGAACCAGCGGGCAGCTACAGTCAATGGAATTTCGGCCGTTTAGCACTCTATTCGCTGACTTTTGATTGAATTTTCAGATCACTTCTCTCCCTCTTTGGGTGATGGGTCTTCTTTCAGATTTTGGCTTTATGATTGGTCTGAAAATGGCAAATTTTTGAATCAGTTTCAGAGACCTTTTCAGCAGATTGTAAATAAAGATACTTTAGTGAAGGAGTTGTGGAATAGGGAGCTTAAGATCTAGTATGCTGATTTTCAGCAATTGCTTCAGACCGTGGTGGCTTTTTCTCCATCCACAGCAGAGCATGATTGTTTAATCTGGAAACATGTCAAGTTCACGGTCAGTAATGCACGACAATCTACAGTTGATGGTGATTCTAAACTTCTTTGGATGTGTAAAGCTCCTCTCAAGATCAAATTATTTCTTTGGCTATTTAGAAGGAAGCGGTTGGTCACCAAGATGTACAAAACTAAATGGTGCACATATGGAGATGTTGTTTGCCCCTCGTGGGCTTTTTGATGAAAATATCCATCACCTTTTTTTCAACTGTCGCTTCTCCATGGATGTTTGGGAACAGTTCAACCTCCTGACAATTGATACTACAAACTTTGAAAGCTTTTGGATGAGTTTCAAAGAGCATATTGATCTTGATGTGGCAGGTTGGTCCTAAGCTATCGCTATTGTATGGTGTATCTGGTTGTAGAGGAATGGTAATGTTTTTAAGAATGAGCGTTGTTGGGTGGAGAACGTAGTAAGAGAAGCAAGATGTATTTTTGATTTTTGGCTTCAAAACCTGGAAGTCCATTGCTTTTCTCATTTAATAAAATTTTAGGATGATTATAATCTTCCTCTTTTTCCCTAAAAAAAAAAAAGAAGAAAAAAAAAAACAAAAGGGTTGTCTACATCTTATTAGCCACTTTTCCCCTTCAGTTTAAGCTTTGGAACTTGAAGCTCCGTAAAAAATCATATAATAAACTACATTAGTCTAATAAGCAATCTATATCATCAAAGATTGTACATAAGAGGGAAATCCAAGAATTGCACAATGAGTATGTACGATATCATAACAATGAATACAAATGGGATATGAGGCACACATGTAAAGAGCATATGTTGATTATGATGGCAAACTTTGAATCCAACGAGAGATAAAGTTGTCAACTAAGAACATGTTATTATCCAAGATGTTAGGTAGTATAAGCAAAAGACTAAGCAAGTCACAATAAAAGTACATGACATGAGGCATGGTACTAGTACAGTTAGCAAGTTCATAACCAATATCAAACAAAGGTCTGGTTTATCAATCATTCAATTAATGGGTCTACAACCATGTCATTCCTGTGACAAGAAACCGTGTATAAACCCTATGGTAGGTTTAGAATCATGCACTACCTTTTGTGATCTAGTCAATTGAAATTAGTTTCAGCATTACATATGCCAATGTTTACCCTGATTGGCAAGGTTAGATCGTAGTCCATTTATGATTTAGTATAAAAGGAAAAGAGGATGAAGGGAAAGAAGATAGAAGAAGCTGACAAAGGAGGAAGAGAGGAGAAAAGGAATAGACCATGAAATTTAATGGATATGGACATAGGGTATCAAAGGAAAAAATAAATGACTTTAAGGGCTTCTTTGACAGCAACAGATTATTTACCTTATCGTAATACTAAATATGTGGCCCACCTCGAGAACCATGTGTAACCCAACTATTGATTGTAGGTCGGTGGTTCTACGAGGATACCTTCTCCTTATGCAACTCCCTTGTTCATTGTAGGTGGATGTCTTCACACAACATTCATTGTAGATTGATGTCTTCTCTCTCTCCCTCTTTGTTTACATGTATATTTTCCATCTCTTCCATTTTCCTACCCATTCTTATCCAGTTTTGACTTTATCCTCATCTCATCCTTATACATTTCCATTCTTATCTCATCCTTAACCTTATCCTCTTCCATCCTTGTCTACTCCCATCCTCTTCCTTATCCACTTATTAAGGAAATAGGAAATTTTACACCCATGCCAAGCCCCTAAAATTGATTGTTTTTGTCAATGTGTCTATCATCATTTTAGCCATGACAATGTGGTTATAGTGGCACTATATTCACCGTCTGTGTGGGAAAATGAACTTTTATTAGGGTGCCTCATTGTAGACGTCATTGAAGGTGTTGTAGCTTTGCTGGAGTTGAATCCAGTGATGAGAAAGGTTTCTTAGGGAGTATAAGTTGTAGAGGTTATGGGGCGTAAGTTTATTACTTGGGGTTTTAGGAGTTATGGTCAAAGAGGAAGTTTGAAACATGAAGTGTCGCATGGGTCAGATTCGATGGTAGGAATGGGCAAAGGTTGAAGCATTAGCCATTTGTCTATTGTCAAGATTGCAATTTCGACTTGTTTTGGATTGTATCCCACTGAAGTTTCCATGCCTTAAGATTATGGAAGCAAGGGTTGGTTTCTTTGGTCGAGTGCCTCAACCTCTGCTTGATGGTGGTTGAGCTATGTTGAGTGGTGGTTGTTGCTGAGGTGCAATAGCATACAACCATCCAAGATGGGTAACCCTGTGCACCAAATGTGGCGCTTGGTTGGTGAAGGTTAGCCATGTTGATGTTGGATTGTCGGAGTATTTGATGGTGTAGGCAATGTTTAGTAGAGTGGATCACTGAAGTTAGCTTAAGTGGGTGCCGAAGGAGGGGAAATTTGGTAAATCTCCATTTCAAAATTCAAATGGAAATTCAATTATGGAAAGGGAAAATCCTTGTCAATTGTCACAGATGAGCATTTTTCTCACCTTGCGATCGAAGTGGGACCTTATTTAGCTTCTACCACCATTGTGAGTGATTCCATTTGATTTGGATCCTCTAGCTAATCCATTTAAGGCAACCTCAAGTGATGATAGACTATCTGGTTATGGCTTTGAGTTTGGAGCCTTTGCCCTTCTTTTTATCGTGCATGTTCTGTAAGATGAAGCATGAGGGGTGTAGAGAAGTTTCTGATGCTTTGTTGTGTACGTTTTTGTCCTTTTATGTTATTTCCATTCTTATATGGACTTGTATGCAATTTTTCACTTAGCCTCTCTTTATAAATAAAAGTTTAGGGTTTCCATAAAGAAATAAAAAACTTTGTTCTCTTTAAATGGTATCAGAGCGACAATATTTGGTTGGAGCTTGATACCTCCTTGATTTCTCTTGTTTTTCTTCTCCACTGAATAATCTAAGGTTTCTTTGGGAGTTGTGCATCTTCTTGAGAAGGAAAATAAGGTATTCCTGTTAAGAATCACAAGCATCCCACCCTAGGGTACAAGACCCAAGGGAGGGGACCCCTTGATCGATCCCTTGTACCCTTCTGTCGAGGTTGCTAGCGACCACCCATGCCACCACCAACTCGAGGCGATGTTGAAGCACTGCCACCGGACCCTAGAGGTGTCACCAGTCATCGGTCAATGCCCTGATTAGGCTCCAATGGCAATACCAGAGGGTGTGTTGGAGGTTGGCATTGTTGCAGTTGTCAAAGACTTGGCTACTACATCGTGAACACCTTGGAGTAATCGCTTAGAGTAGTACCATCGTCACTAGTGGTCGGAGGGATCGTCGATTCGCCGGTCATCGGAGATCCTTGTTAGAGGTCAAGAAAGTGTTGTCAGTGACCCTTTGGAGGTTGCTAGTGGTCACTAGAACACTATAGATTCAATGCAAAGTCGTTGGAACCTATTTTGGGAGGTCTTTTGACTGTTTCAGATTTGATATGTGAAGATTTCTTGCTGAAATAGGGCTTTGGTGAATGTTTCTTCTATGAATAGTGGTATTTTGATGCCTTTTTAATACTTTTGTGGTAGTTGGCTAGTCTTTTAAGGAGAAGCTCTAATCTCGTTGAGAAGAATGGCCTTAAAATTGTTGATTCACCTACATAAAGGGATAGAATCGAAGTGGAGCTCAAAAACCCCTTCTTTGGCTTGATTGTGAAGTTTGACGGGACCAATTACACATTGTGGTCACAATTGATTTTTAATGTAGTTGTGGGTCATGTCAAGGAGCATATACTCCTTACGACGGAGCTGACTCAAAAGATAAGGAAATAAGCTTCTTGGAAGAGGGATAACACCATGGTTTAGGCATGGACCATGAATATCATTATCTAGCGCATTGCTATTGAAATTATGTACAACAAAATGACGAAGGAAATGTAGGAGACTCTTTACTAGACTTACTCTCAGGATAAGAATGCGACGCGCATTCTTACCCTACATCATGAGATTGCATACATGAGGCAGGAAGGTAGGTCACTGGAGTAATACTTCTCAGCTCTCAAGTCAGCCTTTGAGAGGCTAAATGCCTACTCCTCTATGTGTTCTTGTAAGTCTCAAAAAACATATAAGCCATGGACCATGGTGGGGTACTTTCTTGCTGGATAAGATCTAGCTTATGATGCAACTCATTCCCAGATGTTGGCGTTGCCTAAGATACTGTCGATAGAAAAGGCATACAATTGACTGAGTACACTTGTAGTTCCTTTGTCACCTACTGCTTGTGTAGAGCATACCTCTACCATGGCTACTTCTCAGAGAAGGGTTAGAGGTATTAGACCATCTACTTGCGATTGTGGTCGAGACTGAGGCCAGGGACGTGCTAGGCTTCTGTGCTCATTTTGTGGGAAACTAGGGCACATTGAGGAGGCTTTTTGGACTAAGAATGGGAAACCTATTAGTGTTCATCAGGTAGACAGGAATATGTTTTGATCACTAGAGCCAAGTACGATGAGTTGATTTAGTAGCTTAATCACCATTGGATATTAGTCACTACTTCCACAACCACTTTAGGCTTTGCTTTAGGGAATTCAAACACTGCTGCCTTTGCTAGCCCTTCAGGTATATGTCGAGCTTGCCATGAGTATTGAGGATACTGATTGGCTCGTAGACTCAGGAGCCTCACAACATATATATGGGAAGGCACAACAGTTTTCCCAATTACAATCGGACTCATCTGGTGGGACGATCCTTGTGGTTGATGGGAGACATTCTCCTGTTACGGGTTAGGGGGAGGTTCAGATAGTCCCCCATATACGGCTATAGAATGTTTTACTTGTCCTAAATTTTCCTTTGAATTTGCTTTCGGTTAGTCGAATCATGGACCTGAATTATATAGTTGTCTTTGACTCTATGTCTCTCATGTTTTCAAATATATTGATGGGGCAGGTGATTGGTTGTGGCCGTGAGGAAGGGTTGTTTGTCACTTGTTGCAATCACTGAATGCAGGACATGTCTTTGTTCCATTAGGCGGATCATCCTATCTTTGGCATTTGAGATTTGGAAACTTATCGTTGCCCAAGCTTCGACATGTGATACCTCATCCTAGCTACTACTACGTTTCAGTGCGAGGTGTGCCAACTAGGCAAACACTATAGGAGTTCTTTCTGTAGTTGGCAGAGTCAGTACAAAGTCTTTATTTCAATTACTTTATCTCGATGTTTGGGGTACAAGTTGATTACATGGGACAAATATTATCTAATTATTGATGATTTTTCTCGTCTGTCTTGGCTTTTCCTATTAAAGTCGAAGTCGAAAGTGGGTGATGTAATCAAGTACTTTCTCATAGAAATAAAGAATCAATTTAGTACCCATGTGAAAATCATTTGGATTGATAATGCTTTAGTACCAATACTCTTCACCCTATATTTCATGGGAATGGAATCATTCACGAAATTAGTTCTTATACATCACAACGAAATGGGGTGGTTGAGAGAACACCGTCATATTCTAGATATTGCTAGGATCCTACTCATCCAAAATAGTTTTCCTTTGTCTTATTGGGGTGATGTTGGTCTTACTACATGTTATTTGGTGAACCAAATGCCTTATGGTTCTTGACAAGGAAGTCCCTTATCTTCTTTTGTTTCCTGATAAGGAACTCTTTGGGTTGCCACCTAAGGTATTTGGGTGTGTTTCCTTTGTCCATCTTTGTGGTCTTAGTAGGGATAAGCTCTCTCCTCGGGTTGTCAAGTGTATATTTTTGGCAAATTCTAGGACTTAGAAGGGGTACCGTTGCTATGACACCATTGATAGACATTACTATGTTAGTACTGATGTCTTTTTCTTTGAGTCTATCTTGTATTACTCTATTGGCTCCCAGATTATTACTTCTACTATTGACAAGGAAGCTATGATTAACATGCCAACTCCTAATAAGACTATTGTTCCTACACCTGTTTCACATGGTAGGCATGATGATAAGTTCAGGGTGACCTTTGTTCACCGTCATCAACTATAAAAAGACCCCCTTCCGCCAGAGCCAATACCATCATTTATGCTTAAGGTAAACCCTATATATGATAGTATTAATCCACCTTTGAGCTCTGACATTCCAAGTACAATTAGTACCCCACTGAACCAAGAAGATTTCTAGCGACCTAATGTTGATTAGTTTAGGTTGTCGATGACCTTATAGATGATGAGTTTGATCTTCCCATTGCCTTGAGGAAAGAGACTCGGCCATGGACACTACATCCCATTTCCAAGTACATGTCTATGGTGAGTCTATCTCCTCAGTACATGCAGTTCATATTGGATGTCTCAATTATGCACATACCCACTACTCATCAGGAAGCACTTCTTGATCCAAAGTGGCGACATGCCACGAAGGATGAGATAGTTGCTTTAGTCTCACGGGGAACTTGGAGTTTAGTTGATCCACCCATCAATGCTACCGTTATAGGTTGTATGTGGGCGTACATTGTTAAATACAGGCCAAATGGTTTCATGGAACGACACAAGGCTTACTTAGCGGCCAAAGGCTACACTTAAACTTATGAAGTGGACTACTTTGATACCTTCTCCTTGGCTGCATGGCTTTTGACTATCTGGATTCTTATATCAGTTGCAAACTTGCAATTCACTTAGATTGGGCACTTGTGAAAAATGTATTCCTCTATAGTGATCTCCAAAGGGAATTCTACATGTAGTAGCCCCCGAGATTCGAAGCTGAGTGCAAGGGTAGTAAGGTTTGCAAACTACACAAAGCAAGTTATGAGCTCAAACAAAACATGCCTGCATGGTTCTAGAAGCTATCTAATGTAATTAAAGAGGTTGGTTTTAAGAGATCATCTACAAACTATTCTCTATTCGTTAAGAAAACTGAAAAAAGAATTGTTATGTTAGCATATGTGGATGGCATTATACTAACCGGTGATGATATTAATGGGATTGAAGCTACCAAGGAATTTCTTACTAAGCACTTTGCCACAAAGGACTTGGGACCTCTACGGTATTTTCTCGACTTTGAGGTTGCTTAGAATGCACGGGGAGTTGTACTTTCTTACAGTAGGCATGTAGTTGATCTTCTTTAAGAGACTGGCATGCTGTGATTTAAATGCCGCGGCATGCCGTTGGCAAGGCCTTTTTGGAAAAAGCCCATGCTGACATGGTAAAGTTGTCGAAATGCTGGGATATCACTGGCATGCCGTCGGCATGGTCGACATGCTGGCGAAATCGATGGGCATGCCGAGGCTGTTGTTGGTTCACTGCTGGTCTGTCATTGGCATTCTTGTCGACATGCATCGGCATGCCCTCAACATGCCCCTAAAATGCACATTTAGAATTTCATTGGTACAGAGTCGAAATCGACATTTCGAATCTTGCTGGCATGTTGGGTACTAAGTCTATGTCCATTCCCATGGATCCAAATATACACATGTATAATGATGACTTGGGGCAAATAGATGCAAAATAGTACATGTCTTGTTGGGAAATTGTTGTATGTTACCTTTCCACATCTTGATATTGATCTTGTAGTGAGGAAGGTGAGCCAATTTGTAGACAAGATAATGAAAGTACATTGGGATGCAGCCATGATATTCCTCAAGTACTTGAAGTCTGCAATAAGAAGGGGGTTGTTCACTCATGGCAAGTCCTTAGATGTGGTAAGTTATATATATGCAGATTATGTAGGGTGCCCCAGAGATAGAAAGTTTACAATTGGATTCTACACTTTTATATGAGGAAATCTCATTACTTGGCGAAGTAAAAAGTAGACATTGGTGGCTAGATCCAGTGTTGAATTTGAATACAAGGCTATGTTCCAAGGTACTTGTGAGCTCTTGTGAATCTGTTCTATCCTTAGTGATTTAGACATCATTCTACCTGGTTTGAAATGTGACAACAAGGTGGTCCTCTTCATTGCTAGACTAAGCACATGGAAGTAGATTGCCATTACACCTGAAAGGGTTCATCTGCACTTCTCAGTGGCTACTAGGGATCAAATTGTGGACATGTTTACCAAGGCACTTTCTTAGGCATCTTTTGAGCGGTGTTGTTCCAAGCTAAGCATGGCAGATATCTATGCTCCAGCTTGAAGGGGAGTGTAGAGAAGTTTTTGATGTTTTGTTCTCATTTCCATTCTTATATGGACTTATATACAGTTTTTCCCCTAGCCTTTCTCTATAAATAGAGGCTTAGGGCTTCTATGGAGAAATAGAAAACTTCATTCTTACTACAATGGGAGAAAATTTTGCAACGCGGCTACGATGGATGGAGAATGACGATCCTTAAAGTTTGATGCAAGAGGAGTTGGGGCCATAGGGTTCCCCAAAGCTGGCATCGACATCGACGTGGGAGGTGCTATGTCGAGGTGAGAGCTTAGGTGGTGGCATGACTCTTAAGTGCAGTGTGGCAGAGAAGACTCTAGCAGAGTGCTCAGGTGGAGATTTTTGAAAGGAGCTCAAGCGGAGGCACAGAGATTGCTTAAGCAGAGGTGGCACCCTGAGTATTATTAGTGGAGAGAGATCTAGCAAAGAAAGCTTAGGTGTTGAGAGCTCAAGCAGCAATAGATCTGGTGGAGAGAGCTCAGGTGGCAAGAGCTTGGGCAAAGGTCTTCGGCAATATAAATCCAAGTACCGCCTCTTGTGCTTCTAGAGGGGAGTTGAGGGTGAACTAGTGATAGGGGCAGTGACAAGTAGGTGAAGGTGAAGAGGTTGAGGGGGCTGAACAGTTGGAGTTTATTGCAAGTAGTGTTGGGGTGGCATGTGTTGTGATTGTGATTAGGGGGGAGGTTGTGGAAATTGATGAAGGTTGTTTCTTGGAGCATATGGGTGCTGCAGATTGGAGTGTATGATGGTTGATTATTTAAATCATTCGGGGTGGGGGGGGGGTTTAGATATTGTTTTATTGTAGACAACAAAGCTGGAAGCATGTGGCCCTTAGGAATTGAGGGGGTTAGGTAAAGGAAGGTCTGGAGGTTTGCTTATGGTTGGTACTGTGGCAGGGCTAGTTGGTTGTTTGTTGCTTGGAGATGTGGCCAATTTAAAGTGTATTTCCACAAGGGATCCAGAGTGACTCCATGCAAAATGCAGGATGGAGTTCAGTTGTTATTAACCGATGTATGTAGCCCCTTGACAGATGAGGAGATGAATACGTTTTGGAAGGAGATCCGAGAGATCAGGAGGCTATTTCCAGGAGATCCTTGATTGAGGGGCAGGGACTTCAGTGCCACTCTCAACCAGGGTGATAGACTAGAGGACGGAGGAGGTCTTGAAAGTGGCTCTCTGGCATTCTGAGAGCTAACTATGAGACATGCCTAATGTCAATTGCAGGTTTACATGGATTCCAGCATTTGACCAGCATTGTTCCACGGTTGATAGATTTCTTCTCTCCTGGTCTTTTATTGAGAGGTTTCCCCTTGACTCGGGTGCAGGCTGTGGAGCAGCCTTTGTCAGACCATATGCCCATTATGTGAAGCACGAGTGAGTGGAGGCCAAAGTCATATTTTAAATTTGAAAAATATAGGTTTCTGGAGGGATATAAACATAAGGTGGCAGATTGATGGCAGGCAACACCAATTTGCAACACAGCCACAGGTACTCATGCCAAAAAGCTTAAAGGGTTGTGACAGTTTCTTGTGGGGTACAATTTGACTGTTTGGGAGGAACAAGATCAGAGAAAAATGGAGGCTCTTTTAGAGATCAGTAAACTGGACATGCTTGTGGATTCCGGGGTGTTGGCTTCAGAAGAGATAGTGAATAGGAAGAAGTGTTAGGTGAGAGTTGCTAGGATGGATTTAAAAATGGAAGTTGAATGGAACAGAGATTGAGCTAGATGTGGTTGAAAGAGGGTAACTTCATTTCCATTTTTTTTTACATGGTTACAGATGGACGATGAAGAACAAATTATATTGATAGGCTCCAGGATGCCACAAGGCACGGTGGGGAGGAGATAGGGAGAGGTTTGGCAAAGCATTTTCATAGATTCACAAGAAAAGCTCCTGTGCCGAGGTGGAGGTGGCTGGGTAGGGATGCAGTGAGACTCACAAAATCAGGCTGCTGTTTTGGTGAGGTCTTTTTCTACGGTCAGGAGAGCCGTGAAGGGCCTTAATGCAGAGGGATCTCCAGGTCCTGATGGATTTCCGTTGTTTTTTAAGGAATTCTGGGAGACAGTGGGTGGTGATGTGGGAGAATTTGTAGCCAGAAATTATGAACTTGTGAAAATCATTGTCTTTTGTTCTTATTGGCCAAGTTGGAATTTGCTGGAAGGGTGAATGATAACATACTCATCTTCCTTATGAATGCTGCGTACCTGATTGTTGCCAAGGTGTCGGCAAATTGTCTATAGAAGGTAATGGATGACTAGGCTAGTGATGTACAATCAATGCTTATTAGAGGTACACACGTTGGATAAAACAGTTAGGGGCTTTATATGAAAGGTGGTTTCTCTGAGGAGGGGATTCCCTAATCTGCGGATTGCTTGAAGAAGAGGTGTGTTACCAACTGGTCATTTTCAGTTTTGGGGAATGGAAGACCTAAAGGTGATGGATACAACCTCAAAGGAGTGTAAGGTAGGGATGCCCACTGGCATCTTTCTTGTTTATTTTGGCAGTCAATGCTTTAGCCAGATTTTCATTCAAGGTTGCCTAGTTCTTATCACGGATTTTACTCCACAGGTGCATAATTGCACATTTATTCCAGTTTACAGTATGCAGATGATATGGTGTTCTTTATAGAAGATGCGGAGGATGCAGCTGGTAACGTGGTTGGTCTGGTGGACATTTTTTGGTGACTTTTCTGGCCTTGATATTAACAAAGAAAAATCTTTCCCTGTTACTTTCGGCCTTGATGAGCAGCAAGCAGTGGCATGTTCAAAAGAGTTGGGCACACTGTTGAGACAGCTTACTCTACTATGTTTGAGGTTGCCACTGACTGGGATCTTTGAAAGCTACTGAAGGGAATCCGGTGATGGAAAGGATGAGATGAACACTAGATGGGTGGAAATTGAAATTCTTATTCAGAGGTGGCTGCCTTGTGTTGTTAACAATGGTGTTGACAGTGATCCCAAGTTTTTACATGCTGGCTTTCGAGTTACCGTGGAAGGTTGAGGCTACATTCACCAAAATTACGAGATCATTTTCAAAAGAAAAATGAGGAGTGTTGTTGAGTTGTATGGGGTGTTTCCTGCTTTGTTTTATATTGAAGGGATGTGTTTGTAATTTTCTATCTGGTACCTCTCTATGTAAAGGCACCAAGGTCTCTTTGAAATAAATTGACATTTCAACTTAACATGGTATCAGAGCAGCGGTCCTAGATCGATGCTCGGGTACCCCACCCGAAACACTACCACCAAAACCCCCCACCCAAACCCTTTCTCGCTCTCCTCTTTGCACTGTTGGCCACCCTCTAGCTAGCAGAACCATCGGCAACCCCTGCCGGTCCTCCGATTTGCCATCGTCGACCGGACCTCGCCGCCTTCGGCTTGATCTTGTTGCCATTGGACTAGATCTCGTCACAGCTGGTCTCCTCCTCGCCTAGGACAACCCCTACCAGCCAGATCCTCGACCCAGCGTTGCCTTAGCGTCGCCTAGGGTTGCGATTCTGTCCCTAGTGCCACCTGGGGCTGCTGGGCTCTCACCAGCGACGCCCTAGCGCTACCTAGGGTGTGGTTCTCTCTCTAGCGTTGCCCTAGCGTTGCCTAGGGCCGCTGGTCATGTTCCTTGCCCAAGTTTGCTCTTGAGGAGTGCTTCTACTCCTCTGATCTCCACTTTAGTAAACCCAACCTGAACCCAACCCAACTCGACATGAAAAGAATGGGTAAAACCCGACTTGAACTTGATCGGGTTCGGGTATGGGTTTGATCTTAAAAACCTGACCGAGTTTGGGTATGAGTATGGGTATACCCGATCACCCTACCCAAATATCCAAATAAAATCCTCATTTACCCGATATATATATATATATATATATATATATATATATATAAGTCCTACCCTAAGTCCCTCATTCCCTCAACTTTAATCTTCTTTATGATTCCCTCCATGATTTGAAGGTTGGGAATGCTTCTGAAGCTTCTAGTGAACATTTATTTCAGAGATGGAGATTTTCTGTTTGAAAGATACTTGTATTTAGTCTTTTTTTTGTATTTTTATATTTTTATTTTTAATGTATTTCCCTTGAAAGGTTATTTTTGTAATAATTTTAGTGGAGATCGATAACATTAGAGTAACCCGAGCTCTTATGTTTAGAGCTTGCTAAAAATAAATAATTAATGAATTATGTTATAGATTTTTCCTCTTCTTTGACTCTCATTTGGCACGATTTGATTAGAAAATTAATTTATAAATGGATACCTAATGGGTAGATGGGTATGAGATTGAATTTTTATACTAGATGGGTAAATGGGTAGGGTATGGATATGTATTTTATAAATAGGTATGGGTATAGATTTAGCCAAACCCGACTCGAATCCGACCCGTCTGCATGCCTAATAGGGATTAGACCGGGGTTCACCGGTCTGTTCTTCTTAAGGCCTCCTACAGCAGTACCCCTTAGTGAAGAGCACCGCTAGGGCCTGCTCTAAGCCCTAGCACGTGCAACACAGTTGGTTAAGCTTGTTCATTGGATCTATGATCTGATTTTTCAGCAGTATGAGCTTTCTGTTTCATGGATCATGACTTAGGGAGTCATGGGAGACCAAAAGGAATCTATAAGTGACTTGTTGGGGAAGTTATCCACCACAAGCACTCCCCCACACATGCAGGGACTTCTATTAAGTTGGATGGAACCAACTTCCTATTGTGGTCTACATCATTCTCCAGATTTGTTGAATCCCATTGCAAGAAGTACATATTGACAGAGGCTGAACCTGAAGTCAAGATTGCAGACTAGGAGGTAGACAATAATTGGGTAGTCACATGCCTCTTGAATAGCATGACCCAGACCATCATAAAATAGGTCATGGTGTATGCCTCTGCAAAGTAAATGTGGGAAGTGTTGTATGAGATTCATTCACACAGGAGTAACATTACTAGGCTGTACAGAGTCGTAGAGGACATCCGCACTCTTCGGAAAGGCATTATGGCCTTATCCGAATACTATGGCACCATGCAAGATTTTAAATATCGATATCGATATCGATATCGTATCGATAAGTCAAAAAAGGGATATATCGGGGATATATTATTGATATCAGTGAATTTTGGGGAAATCGCTTAGAAGAGCCCAAAATGTACCAAAATGTCACAAATTTTATAAAAATTAACATTTTAATAACTAATATATCATGAAAAAATGACTAGAAGATGTAAATTATAAATTTTGAATGAAAACATAATAGAAATGCATTAGTCGCATGTCGACAAAGTTGTATATTGAAAAGAAAGTATACAGAACATGATAATAATTGAAAAATATTCTTAATAACTTTCGTTGCATATTGTTGACAATTGAAATCATGTCTTAGTTACACTGATTTTCTTATCAGTTTCAACATGCTCTCTATTCCAATATTCTTCTTTTTCTCATTGACCTACCTCAGATTTCCTGAATTACTCTATTACTCATTACGATCTCAAGATATGAAATCACAAATACTATCATCAAAGATGCACTTGGTGATAGAAGATACGATTTAGATTGCACAAGAGTATATAATGAACAAATATAAATGGTCAAATAATTAGAGCCCTGATTTTCTTATCATTTCCAACACGTTCTCCATTCCAATACTCTTCTCTTTCTCATTGATCTATCTCACATTTCGTGACCTACCCTATTACTCTTCTTATTATGAGCTCAACACATGAAATCACATCTTCTATCAACAAAGATGCACTTGGTGAAACAAGACATGGTTTAGATAACACAAGCGTATATAATGGACAAATATAAATGCTCAAATAACTAGAGAGAAATTTTGCACATCATAGCATAATGCACAGTTTTCAAGATTAGTGGAGATCAACAAAGCACCGGTACGCAAGTACTTAGATAAACCATGCTGAAATAAGTGAGCTTGTCAACCCTACGTTATGAGGGAAAGAAAGAAGAACCATCATGGATGACATCCTTTAATCAAAGGAAGATGACAAGATAGCCCTTTCAATACCCCCATGGATTATCAAAGTACTTAGTTTTATGCATCTTTTTATAGAGGTTTGAAGATACTAATGTATTTCTCACCGACGTTTTAGAATCTTCTTCCTATTTTTCAATAAGTAAAACCAAGTGTAATGACTGAATTGTCGACAGAGGATGTACAGCTCTAAAGTTGACATATTTAATAGATTACAAGGAAGCAAAAACTTTATCATGTACATCTCTAAAGTTCAACAAAAGTCCATGATATCGACGATATGGACGACATATCGGCGATATATTAGCGATATCATGGAAAAAAGATATTGAGGTTGATATCGATATGTGTTGACCAGGCGATATCGATATATCGGTGATATATCACCGATATATCAATCCTTGGCACCATGAAGAACCTTTGGGACGAGTAGGATGTTTACTAGCCTATTTTTATTGATGCAACGGTTATAGCCAAGCAGAGAGAGGCTATCCATTCTATCTAGCTTCTATCTGGACTTGGCTTAGAGTACAAGGCGGTGAAAGATCAGCTCATGACCATGGATGAGATTCCCACACTAGCATAGATTTATGCTCGTCTCTCGAGACTTGACACCTCTGATCCTGTGCCTACGTTTGATGCTTCTACTATGATTGTTGTTGGTCGTGGTAGGGGAACTTTTGGGGTAGAGGTGGTCAAATCTTGTGGTGGTGCATGTGCTTGTGGTCGAGGCCGGAGTTCCTTCTGAGTACTGTCACAGAAACAGACACACTACGGACCGATGTTGGGTGAAGCACGAATATCTATAGGGTATGGATCCACATGCACATCAGGTATTTGCATAGGATACTTCTTAGGCGCAGGAGGATGATAGCTAGATTACAGTTTCTAGAGCAGATTATGAGTGCTTCATGGCTTCTCATGTATCTACTACCTCAGTTCAGAGATCTGCAGGTACTTCATCGATGTTAGTGAGATCCTAAGCCCCTGCTTGGCTTGCAGATTCAGGTGCCTCCTTTCACATAATTGGTGATACTACCTTCTTTTCTTCTCTACGAGGTCTTGCTACTCCTTTTTAGGTTAAAGTAGCAGATGGAGGTTTATCACCAGTTATTGGACTTGGAAATATTTCTCTCTCCTACTTTACCTCTCTCAAATGTTATGCATGCTCCTAAGTTTGTTGTCGATTCGATGCCTATTAGCCAGATTACAAAAGATTTATGGTGCAGAGCAGTGTTTTATGACTAATATTTCTTCTTGCAAGACATCAACACGATAAGGTAAATTGGTGGACTTGAGCAGAATGGTCTCTACTATCTTCATGTCCCACCTTCATCCAGTGTTGATGCTATTTGTGCCACTTCTGCTCTGTAATGACATCTTCATCTTGGTCATGAAGTTTTTAGGTGTGAAGCCTGTTAGTTGGGTAAGCGCCATAGGTCTTCCTTTCCACCTCAAAATAAAAGAACTAAGTCAGTTTTTGCTTTAGTTCATTCTGATATTTGGGGCCCTTGTAGGGTTAAGAGTGTTAAGAGGCTTTCAGTATTTTTTTGTTCTCGGGGATGATTATAGTAGAATGTCTTGGGTGTTTTTGATGAAAGAAAAGTCCGAAGTCTTTGATCTTGTGAAAAGTTTTGTTCTAGAAATAAAGACTCAGTTTTCTGCTGTTATAAAAATTTTCTGGAGTGGTAATGGTTTGGAATTTGTGAATGTCAGGACTACTTCTCTTTTCAAGTCGTTGGGTATTGTTCACCAGACTACTTATGTCCATACTTCTCGACAAAATGGGGTAGCTGAATGTCAGCTTCGGCATTTGCTTGATGTGGCCCGTTCTATTTTGTTTCAAATGAATGTTCCTTTATCTTTTTGGGTTGATGCTGTACTTACCATCACATATCTAGTGAATCGTGTCTCTTCGTCTGTGTTAAGGGATAAAACTCCATACTCCAAGTTGTTTCCTGCCAAGAGCATGTTTTCTATTACCCCAGTTGTCTTTGGTATATGTGTTTTGTCCATCTACACTATGTAGATAAGATTTCTCCTCGCTTTGTGAAGTGTATCTTCTTGGGTTATCCTAGAACTCAGAAAGGGTACTGTTATGATCCTGTTTCATGGAAGTTTTATGTCTCTGCTGATATTACTTTCTTTGTGGAAATTCCCTACTACCAAAAATAGGGGGAGTACTCCATTTCTCAGCCTAGTGATGTTCTTCTTGTCATATCTGAGCCACCACAGCCCAATGAGCCACCTACATCAAGGGCCAGTTACCCTGATCCTAGTATTTTCCCATGTCATTCTAAAGGTTCCTATTACAGAAACCTTTCCTAAGCATTTTCAGTGTAGGACTTAGGATGTTCCTTGAGTGGAGGAGCCATTGTCTACTATATGCTCGGTCTCCACCGACTGTTGTTAACATGTCTGAGGATCAGGTACCTACTACTACTACTGAGGATATCACTCTGGACCTTCCTATTGCACAAAAGAAGGCTCCACAGTCTTGTGCCAAATACTCTGTAGCTCAGTTTGTCACTTGAAAGTTTGTTTGTGATTGGATGCTAATTTTTCTCTTTCTTTTGATAGTTTACAGGTACCATGGGACTATTATGAGGCATTCCAAGATCCATCCTACACATTGGCTATAAAAGAGGTGATGGGAGCTTTGTAGTCTCGTGCCACATGAGCTCTTGTTGATCTACCCCCAGGTGCTATTATTGTGGGGTGTAGATGGGTTTTTACCCTGAAATGTCATCTGGATGGCACGGTGGAAAGATACATGGCACGCTTGGTCATCAAAGGCTATACTCAAACCTTTAGAGTTTACTAGTTTGAGACATTCTTTCATGTGGCTCATGCAATTCTATCAGGTTCTTGCTTTCTCTTGCAGTCAACGGGAGTTGGATGGCTCATCAGTTAGACATAAAAAATGTGTTTCTTTATGGAGACTTGGAGGAGGAAGTATATATGGAGTAGCCACCTGGTTTCACTACTTAGGGGGAGTGCCATTAGGTAAGTTGAAGAAGGCTATTTATGGATTGAAATAAAGTTCTAGAGCCTGGTTTGAGAGGTTCAGCAGGGTTATTCAAGATTATGGCTTTACCAGATCGTCTACTGATCACTCTATATTTATACTGCATGGGAAGACAGGTTCTGTTATACTCATTGTTTATATTGATGATATATTGCCAACTGGCAGTGACAAGCAAGGCATATAAGAAAGAAAAAAGCTGCTACATTCATAGTTTGTTATCAAGGATCTAGGCCTTATCAACTATTTCCTTGGTATTAAGGTGCAACATACTGGTGGACTTGTGCTATCTCAACGCAAGTATGTACTCGACATGTTGAGAGACATGGGCATGCTGGGTTGCAAACCAGTGTATGTACCTATGGACGTGTCCTTACCTCTTGCAGATGATGAGAACCCCTTACTGCAGGATGTGACTAGATACGGTGCGATTATTAGTAAGCTATTGTATCTGACAGTTACCCGACCTGACATTGCTTTTGTTGTTGGTAGATTGAGTCAGTTCATGCAATTACCAAGGGAAGTCCATTAGGATGGAGTTTGCCAGATTCTCAGGTACTTGAGGAGTGCACTTGGGAAATGACTTTATTTTAGAAACAATGGACACTTGGATGTCTGTGGCTATTCAGATGCAGATTATGTTGGAGCACATAAGGACATGAGGTCCACTACAGGATACTGCACATTTGTTGGGGATAATCTGGTCACGTGGAAAAGCAAGAAGTAGGATGTTGTTTCTAGATCAAGTGCTGAGTCAAAATACAGGGTCATATCTCAGACCACTTGTGAGTTACTTTGGGTCTGATCTATCCTAGAGGATTTTGGAGTACATGTTCTTGGACCTATTGCTATGCATTGTGATAACAAAACTACCACCTCCATTGCAAACAATTCAGTCTTCCATGAGAGAACTAAACATATTGAAGTGGATTGTCACTTCATCAGGGAGGCAATTGCAACGAAGAAGATTTCTACACCCTACATATGTATTGAAGACCAATTAGCAGATATTTTCACTAAAGCACTTCCCAACAAACGGTTGCACTTTTTTCAAAAATAAACGGTTGCACTATATCTGTTCCAAACTGAGCATGTTTGATGCTTATGTTTTAGCTTGAGGGGGAGTATTGAGTTGAATGGGGTGTTTCCTATTTTGTTTTATATTGAAAGAGCGTGTCTGTAATTTTCTATTTGGTGCCTCTCTATATAAAGGCACCAGGGTCTCTCTAAAATAAAGTATGACATTTCAACCTATCAAGTGCTTCTTGGAAGGATGAAGGGAGAATGCCAAGGGGCTGCATTTGGTTAATTTGAAGGAGGTTTGTGCACCTTTCTCTGAAAGAGGGTTGAGTGCACTCGATCTAAGGACTATGAACCAGTCACTGCTCACTGCATGGGCAGTGAAAGTCGTGGGAGGAACTCACATTCTTGTTTGTGATCTTTTGATGGCATTTTATGGCAGAACAATGAATTGAGAGAAGATAGTCAGACCTTTCATGGGGGGCATCTGCATTCTGAAATGATCGATGCATTTGGTGTCATCTATCATGTATCTCTTTGAGTCAAAGTTGGGAGATAGAACTGGTTTCAGTTTTTTGCATGATTATTAGACTTGCCATGGCCCTATTTCTAGTCTTTACTTGAGGCTATGCTCACTTTGGATTTTGATGCTACTGTTGCTTCACACTGGAATCCAGGCACTGTTGATGGTAGTAGTACTTGTGTACCAATATTTTTTTCAATTCTGTCAGAGCGGCGCCTTCACAATTTCCTTTCCATAATGGATGATTAAGATATTTACAGCCTCTTATTGGGGAAAATGGTAGATGGGAGTTGGAGGGCAGCATTGTAGTGTGAAGAAGATCCATCAGATTTATTCAATGCTCCCCTCTCACAGGATACTACATTGGGACATGATGTCAGGGTTTTGTGGGAAGCCAAGTTGCCTCTTAAAATTAAAATCTTTGCTCGGCTTCTGCAGGGTGCAGAGGCAGAGGTTATTTCATGCGGAAGATGTTGCTTGTGTTCTTTGTGGGGAGGCGGAAGAAGATTCTGCACATCTTTTTTTTGTCTGGCCTTTTGCATCAAAGATGTGAAGATGAATTTTAAGGCATGAATTTCTACTCCATTCAACATTTTCGGAATTCCTTGGTGGTTGGAAGGGTAGGGCCGGTCCAAATTGCTTTAGATCAAAAGGGGAATGTGCAAGACCTTCTGTTGTGTTATGGAGTATTTGGTTGCAAAGTGTGAAGGTTCGCAACGGGAGAGAGGCGAAGTTGATGCATGAGGTCCTACGCGTGGAGGTTGTGCGTGAGAGAGAGAGAGAGAGAGAGAGAGAGAGAGAGAGTTGGCAGCAAGGGGAGTTGGTGAAGGTGAAATTATATTATTGCAACTCAAATCAATAACTTGGTAATACCTCTCTATATAGAGAGAGATAATTCCTATCCTAGATAAGGAAAACAGTAAATAAGATCCTAAACAATATCTAAAAATAGTAAGAGATAATTGATTAGAACAAACTCTAATTATCTTATAAAAAAGGTGTCACAATTAGTAAAACTTAATCTCCAAGCAAACTCCTAAAGACCTAGGGGTAGTGACCCTTTATTAGACTCAACTTGCTTGTCTAAGTGGGACTGGCTATGTGGCCACTATGCCACCTAGCAATCCACATGGTTTTATTCCTTCACATAAAGGAATAGTGTTGTTTTAGAGGGGAACGTCCGAGTTGGATAGGGTGTTATATGATATTCACATGACGTTGGGGCTTTGGGGTTCAATTTCGTAGTGCGGCATCATGGTCATTGATTATTAAAATTCAAGGATAGTCATTAATCACCAATCTCATGTGACTATCATCTTAAAAATTTCAAGAAAAAGAATTGAACACATAGGCAGTCGTTTCTATTTCTTCAACCGTTATTTGTTGCAACCTCTGCATCCATTCAACTTCCACCTTCTTGTCTTCTGCAGGAACAACCTCGAAGCAAGTCCTCCTGACTTCTATTTTGTTAAATATTCCCTTATTTCTTGTTATTTTCTATTTTTGTTATTTGTTGGATAGTCCTGTGATATTGTTCCCTAGAATTTCCTTTCTATAAATAGGACCCTGTGGCTATGTGAAATTGCAACAACTTAGTTAATTCTACATGGTATCAGAGCGGTGACCTAGGTTGGCACTAATACTCTCCTTGATTCCCATATCCTCTTCCTTCTCCATCTTAGAACAATTCTTCCTTTTCCACCTTAGAACGATTCTTCCTCAATTGTGTCGAATCGAGCCTTAAATCTCTCAATCGAAAGCTCTTCTTCTTGTCTTTGCTACAACTTCTTCGGTCTCTGCTACAACGTCGTCGAGGGTCGTTTTTGCTAGTGTCGACAAAGGAGGGCCCACACCGGGTCAAGACTAGTGGTGGGGGGCCTGACCTCTGTTGGTCGGCTCGACCACCTCCAACAATGCGCCATTGGCTCCCTCATCGTCAGCAACGTCATCTTCTCCCAGCATTGCCCCCTACAAGGGTTCTTTAAAGGGGCTGTTGCTCCTTGCTCCTTGGTTTTTTGTGGGATCCCAGGGCTTACCTAGGACCACCAGGGTGTAGCGGTCTCTTGTAGGTGGTGGTGCTCTCGCTGGAGCATCGCTAAATCTTCGGCGATAGAGAACAACTCTGGTAGGGGTTTGATGGGTGTTTGATCTCTCTGGTTCCGAGCTCCAATCAAGTGGTATGGCTTCTGAAATTGTTGAGTGTTCTCCTCAAGGCGAGGGGGGGTTTCAAGAACCCCCTTTTTTGGCCTGATAGACAAGTTTGATGGGTTAAATTATGTGTTGTGGGTGTAATCTATGGTCAACGTGGTTGAAAGACATGACAAAGAGCATGTATTGCTTGAATCGAAGTCGGAAGAGAAGGTGGGCAAGTATGCCTATTAGAAGAAGATAATGCAATAGTTTGCACCTAGATCATGAACACCACCATTCAGTGCAAAGCCATTGAGACTGTACTATGGGACGACAAAGGAGATGTGAGAACTGAGAAGTCCTTCGTCACACATACTCGTAGGACAAGAATGCATTCTGGATTTTGCAGCTACATCATTAGATAGGCTAAATGAGATAGGATGGCAGGTCTCTGTCCCAATACTACTCCAACTTGAGGTCTGCCTTTGAGAGGCTGAATGCGTATACCCTTGTATGCTTTTGTGAGTCCCAGAAGACATATCGGGTGCAGACCATGGTGGGTCACTTCTTAGCAAGACTAGACTTGCCTTATGAGGCTACGAGGTCGTAGATATTTACCTTGTAATTCCCTACGGGTGGGGGTGAGATTTGCGGAAAGATAGATAATGCTGAAATATACTAAATAATCTCACAAAAAGCAACAATCACAAGTACGCAATAGATTTTTAGGTGGAAACCCAAACTCGGGTAAAAACCACCACCTAAGCCTCTCGACTTAGGATTTCCTGATCGATCGAGTCGATCAAATCCACTATCCGAACTACTTGAACGAGGGTAGTTTAGCCTCTTATAACCGACGCTACTTTCAATGAGGGTAGCGTGCCTGAAACCCCTCCTCTTCACGAGAAGTATTTAATCTCTCAATAGAGACGGGAATTCGCAAAGCGAATACCCAACCAAAGACAATGAAACTACAATAATTCTATAGAACCACAAAGTGAATAATTAAATCTAGCTACTATAGGTAAAGGATCTTCTCTTTGGTGGAAGTGTGCTGACTTGGCAACACGGATGCGTGAACCATGCAACGGCACGTCGCTCTTGTTATCTTAGGCGGGAGAGTGGGTGCACGGCGAGAAAGCTCTCAAGATGAAGATGATGGCTTTTGAGAGCTAGAACTACTTTTCTAGGACACAAATATGGTGGAAAGTAGTGTTTCTTAGTGTGTTTTGGTGTCTTGGGTTATCTTTGACAAAGGAGGGCTTCCCTTTATTTATAGATGGCCTAGGAAGGCTTTGGAATGCCTTGGAAGGCTTTTATAGTCGTTGGGAGCAAACCCAAGGAGATTAGGCTGGAATCAGGGTTATTTATGATTCTGACAGGGTTATCAGACGTCTGGGTAAAGTATCAGACATCTGGAAACTACTTTTAAGACGTCTGGAAAGTAAATCGGACGTCTAATCCTAGACAAGTTTCCTTACTGACTTGAGTCGGACCTAAACATGATTCTAGTGAAAGTCAGACGACATCTTGGACATTTGACACTAGGTCTAGACGTCTGGAAACACAATCTTCTGCGGGAATGGATTTCCTGAGGCTAAACGGTTATAATTATTTGATAAAAGGTGATTTGGGCCTAACGTCTACTTATCAGACGTCTGGGGATCACTACGGACGTCTGAAAGTAAATATGGATCAGATTAAAGGTAAATCCTCAACGATTAGCTTGATAAAGCCAACGATCATCTAGTTGGACGTCTGGTAAGTTCATCAGACATCTTCTAAGACGATTGAACTAAGGGTTGGTCGTTTGAAATTAACAGACACAAGGCACTAAGTCCAGCCTGGATGTTTGGATGTCTGATCAAACAGTCAGACGTCTTAAAGTCTAAGATCAGATGTCTGATTTCTAGATTGGACGTCTGATCAGGCTGTCTGATGCCTAATTTGACTTTCGAAGTTTTCTATGAAAAGCCTAAGTATCCTAGGTTTGAGTAGGTGTTCCTAGGACTATAGTTTTGTTACTTTGAGTCTCTTTAACATATATCTAGACACAATAAAGAGTAAAGAATAAAGATACAAAGACTAAGTACATACAACAAGATGAAAGGAAATCTATCATATTCTTCTTGTCTTTTAGCTCTCATTCTAAGCGAAGCTCTTTCTCCTCCAACGAGCTCCTCCAATCCACCATGGACGTGAGCTCTTCACACTTGTTTCCATTTGCAATTGACTTGAAATTTTGGACTCAAAAGCAAATGTCAAATATCAAGTATTTTGTTATCATCAAAATTAACGATCGTGGTGTCCTTGCACCAACATACCTTACCAGAGATCCCTTATATAAAAGAGGCCTACAATTGCTTGAGTAGGCTTGTGGTTTCAATTTCTCCATTTAGACAGTTGGAAAACACATTTGCTATCGCTGCATTGCTAGGTAGGGGGATAGCTTCTGGATCGTCCACACAAGGTCGTGGATGTGGATGTGGAGGTTAAGGGCACTCTAAACTCCAATGCTCTTACTGCGGTAGGAGTGGTCATCTTAAGGATAATTACTGCTTGAAGTATGGAAATCCTACTAGTGCACACCAAGCGGTGGTTGGACCTAATGTGCCTCCTGAGTCGGCACCTATCACATGGGTAGAGTTCGTCAAGTATATGCCTTTCCTGTAGCTTTAGTGCAGATACTCTTGATTGGCTTGTTGATTCTGATGCCTCTTACTACATTCGTGGAAAGGCCCAGTAGTTTGCAAGCCTAAGGGCTGATACTTTCGGGAGATCCATTGTGGTGGCAGATGACATGTTCTCCTATTATTGGTCAAGGGAAGGTTCAGTTAGCCCCCCATATCAGGTTGTAGAATGTTCTCCATGCTTTTGATTTTCCTCTTAATCTATTTTTAGTTAGTCATATTACTAAAGAATTGCATTGTCAAGCCGTGTTTGATGCTATGACATTTATATTTTAGGATATACTAATGAGGCAGGTGATTGGTTATGGCCATGAGGAAGAGGGGGTCTAGAAGAGGGGTCTACCGCCTTCTTTAGACACCATATGCTGCACATGCAGGGACATCTATTAATGGAGCCTTGAGTTACCTTGGGCACTTGTATTTTGGTTACTTGCCTTTACAGAAACTCGGACATGTTATTTCCCAGATTGCTCCTACAGCTACCTTCCAATGTGAGATGTGTCAGATAGGAAAACATCACCACAGTTTGTTTCCCAGTAGACATGGTCGGAGTTATAGTAATTTGTTTGAGTTATTGCATCTTGATGCTTGGGGGCCAAGTCGATCTCCTAACTGTATGGGACATCATTTTTATCTTGTTATAGTTGATGAGTTTTCTTGTCTGTCATGGGGTTTCTTGTTGAAGTCAAAGTCTGAAGTAGGGTCTGTGATTAGCAATTTTCTTATTGAAATATAAAGTCAATTCAGTGTCCATGCGAAAATTGTTTGATCTTATAATGCATTGGAGTTTTGTACCCATTCGCTTAGAACCTTGTTTCAGGGTATTATTCATCAAATGAGTTGCCCTTACACCTCTGAGCAGATTTGATGACTTATATTTCTTTCAACTATCTTATTTCTTGAGAAAATTCTACACCTCTTTAAATAGAGAGAAGTGTTGGGTAAATTACATCAGTGAACTAATAAAAAACATAAAATAAATAAGCAGTACAAAAAGACACTCTAGTTATCTTTTTTTAGTCTTTTTGTATCACTTATTTATTTTATATTTTCTATTGGTTCTCTGATGTAATTTACCCAACATCTCTCTCTATATAAAGAGGTGTAAGATTTTCTTGAGGAATAAGGTCATTCTTTTCTCCCACTCTTGTGATAGGGTTTCCTTTCTATAAATAGAACCATAGGACTATGTGAAATTGCAGCAACTCAGTTTATTCTACATGTTCCTATGTGGGACAAGCTGGACATTTATTGTGATATAATCTTTGATTTGACCTAAGCACGAGGATGCATCCTTGTCTGTGCACTTGAACAAAGAAGGATCCAAGTGGGCCATTCTTGGTCATCTAACCCAGACGGAGATCCCAACAGAACAAAAGGAGGCATGCATGTCTAAGGATTGATTCTAGACTTCGGTGGCCTTGTGAGCCACTGGCCCCAGGGAAAGATAGCAGGTGATGGTATTGAGGACAGGTGGTTGGGTTAGTTCATTCCCTAAAGGGATCAGGACTGAGCATCAACTCAGCTTGGTTGGCCCTCTTAACTTCTAACTAAACACACCTATCCATTTTATGGTCAGTTGCAGCCAACTGGGCCAGTGCTATTGGGCATAGCTTCACTTTTAAGCATTTGGCTACTAGGCCACCAATTTGTGAAGCTTGTCCTATCCATAAAGCCCATGGCTACTGATCACCTATCTAAACCAAAGGCTACATACATGTTTGTCCTTTGGTCCACCTGCAATCCTACTTCATGGAAGGAAAGCACTTTATGGTGTTTGTTCAGTCTTTGTGTTATATTTGCTTGTTGATAGAATCACAGAGGGAGGTAATAGATTCGTTGTTTGGCCTAGCCCTATGTAGGAGATGGGTTGAAGAAGGAGTACATGAGGTACATGAGGCCTAGAGGGATGGGGAGAACATGCAAGTGATGGTTAGGGGAAATTGGGGATCAGTGGACTCCTTGCATTCTACTGCATGAACATGGTTGGAAAGAAGAAAAAAGGAAATTATTGTGGAAGGAAGAATATGTGAAGGCATCATAGTAAGATTATTTTAAGAACTCGAGGGGTGACTTAGAAGTGTACCACTGCATGATGACAGATGACATAACTACCTACTGTTTAATAACTTTTAACGGAGTCTGGGCTTTGCCCATCTCTAACGGGGGTGACTCTTAAACTTGTACCAATCCCAGCCCAATCAGACTGCAGAACCATCCGGATCGGATGCCCAATCCAATGCCAAAGTCTTTATCAAAATATGTACTTGCATTCCTTTGGTTTTCTCCTATAAGCTGTCTCATGCTTGCAACATGTATATGCGTTTTTCCTCGTGGATTATGGGCCAACCGAAAAAATTTTCTTTGTAGGTTGGATTTGCTTCTTTTGGATTATGTCCATAGCTGCTTCAAAAACTGTTCACTGGATAAAGAAGATGCTAAATGTTAATGGTCGGATAGTTTCTGCATCTCCAACTGCACGGCACACGTGAGAGGAGCAACATTCAGAATGCAATAAGAACTACTAGAGTCTGCTACATGCTTATGTACTTTTACATGTATAGTTTTCCGATATCAAAGTGTTGAAAATGTGGGTGGACGCCGTGTCTCTGTCTCCGTCTCTCTTTTGTGTCTCTTTTACTACACGGAATGCAGTATTTCCTTTATAGGTGTGGTGTCTTGTTATTGATAATAACAAGAAGATGGTGTTCAATGCTTTGGTTTTTATGGGTGGTGCCATGCGTACTGGCGTCATATGTAGATGGGAGATTCTGGCGCAACGTTTTTAGCCAGTGAGATATTGTGGGATTTTGATTTCCTTGGAAGGTTTTTTTATTCAAGTTCTTAACTCTGTGGAATATCTTCCATTTGTGGATGGAATGCAAGCTTATCCGTCTTAACTTTTAGGCTTTGGAATTTGGTTATTGTTTTGTACCAGTTCTCAATTTGTCCAATTCTTCTGATTAGGCTAAATCCACTGCCATGTCAATTTAGAACTGTAACTAATTTCACCTCTGTATGCATGATCTCCCCGAAATTTAGGAGAAGGTGATTTATCATTAGCATGATTTTGATATTTTCTGAGATCCTTTGGTTAGGTATATAATTGTACTCTTATTTTCGTCTTTGGTGACAACCTTCCAAATCCATCATGTGCTAATTTCAGGAGCAAATAGCATGTTATTTCTGTCCCTCTTTTTCGAAGTTGGGGTGCAAATTGACCGATCCTAATATTTGATTTGTTTTATTAAACTGACCCAGACGCACCTTCAAATTCCTTTCATTTATTTTCATGTGGAACTTTAATATGAACATTTAGCAAATTGAATTCGGCATAGCAAGCCCAAGAAGGTTATTTGACCTTAGGTTAAGTGCTCCTGCCGAAGGGTAGAGGTGGTAATTGTGAATATAGGAAGGTGATTATGGGTATAATTACTTTGTGAAACTATACATTTAGAATGTTACAAATAAAAAATTGACATGGCTTTTGGATATTAATTTGTCAACAAATATATTTACATTTACATAAAATGAGCCCTAATTGATTGCGGTATGAGCAACTATGTTGTTGAGCTTTACCTAATTTGATAACAACATGGATTAAATGTGCAAGAAAATTTTGATACCCTTGGTTTTGAAGGAATTGAACTTTTGATGACTTCTCTCTCTCCCTCCCTCCCTTCCCTCTCTCTCTTTCTCTGGGCAATTAAAAATAGAATATTTACAAAATCCTCATGAATGGGATCCAACTTTATTCCATGATATTTCAATAAGATTCCTCTTTCTTAAGCAAACCCTCGAGATGCATGGAATTTGATCCCGTAATCTTTAGATGACAATGGTGAGGCTTTATCACTCTATCAATCCTTTAGTGACAATGACCTTTGCTTTTACCTTTTAGCTAGATCATGCTTTTTCATTAAGAGCATGTACATATGATTTGAAAGCCATGATAATAGATATTGCAGTATAATTTCAGAGTTCGTTAAAAGCATAGACACTAGGTGCATTTCTCCAAGGCACATTTCTCCAAGTAGGTCCTAGAATTCCCAAAAATCTCATTTAGGCATAGATATGCCAAATGTATGCCAAATGTAAGATTCCCCTGAAGCCATGGGCGTAACACTTGGAATAAT
The DNA here is from genome assembly GCA_037157565.1 of Thalassia testudinum. NCBI lineage: Eukaryota > Viridiplantae > Streptophyta > Magnoliopsida > Alismatales > Hydrocharitaceae > Thalassia > Thalassia testudinum. The sequence continues at coordinate 7,969,852 of JAZHRO010000080.1, forward strand.
GAGTTAATCTAGATTGAAGAAAATATCATATTTTCAATCTTTTTCAAATGTAATCTAGAATCTTTGGTTCACCTTCCAATTCACATGCTGGAGTATCACTTTAAGTCTTCGATCGAGGAAAATGAAGTTCTTGTGAATAGTATTTTTTTAGGGCTAATTGTTGATCCAAAGATTTTAGCATCTTGAGAAAATAAGCAAGATATCTACTATCAGGGAAAGAGTTTTGAGAAACCTCCAAAAGCCTTCTAGAATAGGATTGCTTTGAGAAAGAGTTTCAAGTCAAGCAATCCTTCTTGATGAAGCTCAAACCTTCCGAGAACTCCCCTAATCAACAAGTTTGGGGGCATTAGGAACACAAGCCTCCAAAAATCTCCCTTGCTAACAAGTGAGGACACTAGGAGCACAAGTCTCCAATTCTAGAGCTTGAAGAGTTGCCTCAAGTTAACAGAAAGCCCAGAAGCCACTGGAGACACTTTTGATAATCCCTTCTCTACATTGGACAAGCGACTTCCTATGTTGAACTTCATTGTTATGGTAGGGATCAAGCTTCAGTTGACTCTTTCGACCAACCATTAGGTTGGTTCAAAGCAAATTGAACCACTTTGACCCCCTAGGTAAGGATTTGAATATTATTTTCACAAGTACATAGGGTTTAGACATTGTTGAGTTTGGCCATTATTGGGTTTAGAGGCTTGAAGGTTCAAACATTAAGAGGGTCCACTCAATGCCAACTCATCGGATGGTGCAGGGGACAAGGCATCACCATAGTTGAGGGTGCCCCTTGTAACGAATGTGTGCCCCAGACGTCTTTTAAGACGTTTGGGAGGTGGCCTAGACGTCGTACCAGACGTCTGGGATAACAACCAGACGTATGGGATCGTTTCCAGATGTCTGGAAATCCGTTATTTTCGACACACGCGAGTCGCCTGCGCGCCTGAGCGCGCAGACCGCATATTCCCTCCTTTTCTCTCTGCGGCTGCAGGCGACCTGCCACCTTCTCTCTCCTCCTCGCGCGGCCTTAAAAGGGCCACGCCTCCCCTCCCGCCTCCACCGTCTCCTCCTTCTTCTCCTTCCTGTGCGCGAGAGCGAGCGGACGCGAGGGCGGCAGTGGCGGCCGCAGTGAGCGCGGAGGTGCGGCGTGCGAGGGCGGAGCTCTGCCGTGAGGGCGAGCTCGCCGGAGCGGCTTGGCCGGCCGGCGGAGGGCGCAGGGGGCGCGGAGCGACGCGGAGAGGGACCTGCCGCGGTCTGAGCAGCAGGAGCGCGAGGTGCGACGCGGGCGGCGTCGCGAGCGGAGGCCGAGCAGGGTCCTGATTCTGGAAAAAATTCCAGAATCAGACGTCTGGATTGATAGCCAGACGGCAAGGTCGACGTCTGTAAGATCATACAGACGTCTGAAAGGTGAGTTTCCGCCTTCTTCTTCCTTCTTGTCGACCGACCGTACTGAGGGAGGGGGTTGGCTGTGCGCAGGTTCGCTGATTCGCCATCCTTTGCGAATCAGACGTCTGGAAGTTGTACCAGACGGCGGGAGTGACCTCCAGACGTCCGGAGGGACCATCGGACGTCTGGGATCTAGGGCAGAGGTCCCCGCAGACTTCTGGACGTCTGGGAAACCATGCTGAACAGGTAATTCTCTGATCCAATTTTTAAGACGTCTGGAAGGAGTTCCAAACGTCTGATTTTGCACAGTATCGTCTTTTTCGACCCGTTTAGGGCCCGTTCGGGCTCCATTTTCCGCGATTCGAGTTGCGTTCTTTTCAGAAGTAATTCCTCTACCGTCTACAGTAGCTATACACTGTTTTGAGACACTCCTTGTGTTTGATCCTTGTGATAGGACCTCGTTCGGTTGCAGTCTTGAGAGTCGCGGAGGCACGCGGGATTCCCGATCACGCCCCCATTACTCCCGTTGTACCTGGTAGAGTGGCTTAAGTTTATTAATAAAATCTGTTAAAGTATGGAACCATAACTAGAAGCTAGGACATTGCATGAATCCTAGGAATGAGAAATGTATGGAATGATAGCTCCTAGGTGATGCATGAATCCTAGGGCTGGAAAACTAGTTGTATGCTAGATCCTAGGATGTGACATGAACCCTAGGATGGAAGAACTAGTGGAATGTATAATACTGCAGTCTTGGAAAAAAATGGAAAGGAATATAAAGCTGCCTGTAATTTGAATTAATAGCTGTCTGTTATGAATAAAGAAACATGATTGAGATCATGGATTTTGAGAACGTGAATCTGGAAAGTGAAACATATGATGTTCTGAGATAAAGAGCTGGAACCCTACGGGGAATTAGGAGTGGAACTCCTGGAAAGAAAAAGGAATGGAAACTGAGATGTAGTTTGTACTGTCTCTTGGGTACGCAGTACCAAGGGAAGTACCTGTACCTGTTTAGTGCAGAGTGGGGCCAGCCGCCCCAGGGACCCGGGGTTAGGATTGGCCGCTCTGTACCGACTTGTTGGCCCTCGTGTACGTAGTACCGAGGAGAGCTAGTAGTGTTAGGAGAGTACTAGCTACCCCACGGGCCCCGGGGTTCTGCTAGCCTCCTTCACCGACTTGTTAGGCCCACTAGGGCAAACCAGGGTAGTCAGGCGAGGGTGCGCGGACTGTGGAGGGGCAAGGCCCCGGTTTGGTTACTGTGGAGGGGTTGGACCCCTGTTATTGAGAGGGCTCTGGCCTGGTTCCGTGCTGTGCTTTGGGCACACCCGTTAACGGAAACGACTGACCGCGTGCCAGTGCGGGCTAGCTACCTGTGCGTTTATCGCGCGTGCCGTAGTCACCGTTACGTCTGTCAGTGACCTTGGGGTGGTTGACTGAGGGTAGGATCACCACGGGGGACTCTCCCGGCCAGGAGAGCACTACGTGCTACTTCTACTTTTGGAAAAGACTGCAATCAAGATCGTTCCCACGAGGACATTCGAGATCAAGTAAAGGATCTGAGAAACAAATGAAATAGTGAGAAAAATTGAAAGATGTGAATAAAGGAAGTAATAGAACATAACAGCTACTGTACACTCTACTGTTGCCTTTAGTTAGTTTGCCACTCTACTCAGCGTTTTGCTGACGTGTTACACTCGTTACCTTTTTCAGGACCAGGTGTTGAGCAGCCAGGGTCGGCGGCTGCAGAGGACGCTGGGCCGAGTAGGGTCCAGTAGAGTTACCACAGCCTTTTGTACCTCTTTTGTTTCTGTTCTAGTGAGTAGTTTTTGTTTCCGCTGTACCTTCTTTACCTGCAGTTCTTGTTATATGATAAATGTTGTTTTACTGTTGTGGTGGTACCTACTGTAGTAGTTTCTTTCCTTACTGCTGTACTTTCTTACTGTTAGTTATATTCATGCTGAATGTGGTTTATTTTACTGTCTTTTGGTTACTTCCTCGTTGGACGACTAGGTCTTGGGATTAGTTGAGTCGGTCCGGTTCTCGTGTCTTGTAGGGACTCGGGAACCGGGTCGTTACAAGATGGTATCAGACCAAGGTCGTCCCGAGAAGTGAATCAACTGACTGGAAAATAACCAATTCACATGTTTATAGCTAGAGTAGCCACCACAACATATCTCTTGACATGAGCTCTTAGAAGTTTTGTTAGTTACCGTCTGTTTTGACGTTTCCGTTTTGTTTCGCGTCTCCTTGCAGGAGATGCCTCGTCGCAGGACTGGCGAGACTGGCCGCGGGCGCGGCCGAGGGCGAGGTCGGCGAGGTGGACGTGCTGTCGTTGACGTCTCGGTGGACCAACCACCACTCCCTGGCGTCCAGGCCCAGGACCTCGCCAGACTGATACGGGATATTGTACGAGAGGAGCTCCACCCACCGCCCCGAGCACCTCCTCCTGGGGTTGCAGAGGGGGAGTCCTCTGTGGGACCACGCGACGGACACGGCGCTGGACACGAGGGAGGGGATGGGCCCCTGCTGACGTGCCTTCGTGCGTGTGTGTTAAGAGGTGTCGTTATAGTTGCACTTGAGACGTCGGTTTTAAAAGAAGTAAACGGAGGTGAGTCCGAGTGTCAATCTCAGGGAGGCGTGGAAATCGGATTTTGTTTACCACTTGTCACGAAAAAGGCGGAGTTTTGCTTGCGAAAGAGACGGTTTTGAAAAGCGAGAGATAGAGAGAGAGTTTAGGGTTAGAAAGCTCTTGGTTTTGATCATGCACTTTAAACAGAAATTAAAATGGCAACTAAATGGAAAATAATTTCATTAAACATGCATTCATAGTTCATGGTTTACAACATTAAATACATGCTTCAACAAAAGTAAATGAAAGCTTAAAAGAGAGAGAGAGAGAGGTAGAGAGAGAGTGGAGAGCGACGAGGCAGCCACGGCGGTGGAGGAGGCTCCGTCGGCGGCTCGTCGTCTCCGGCGATTACAAGAGTGCCTAAGACTAGCTAGGAGAGGAGTGGAGTAGTTGCAAGTGGGAGAGGATGCCTTGAATGGTGGTAGAAGGGGGTTTAAATAGAGTTAAGGGCTTCCTAAAAGAAGAATGTGCTTTAGCGACATCCAGAACGTCGCTAAAACCGCTTCCAGATACGTTGGTGAAGCCCTCCTGCCGCCGGTCAGCCGCCCGCCCCTCTCTCTCTTCAGGCGCGATCCGTGGATGTCGAACGAGAGCCGTCCGATTGAAGATCGGACGGCTGAGATCCTCCCGCGCCTGCGCTAAGATCGCGCTTCGGGCGCGCGTGCGCGCGCGCGTTTCCGCTCGGCGTGCGCGCGCGCGTGGGAGGTGGGGCGCTGTCGTCGCGCCGCGTGGCGCAATCCTAGCCGCTCGCTGCTGATCGCGCGGCTCAATTTTGCCGCGCCCTTCGCTCGCAATTGATTTCCGCTCCGCGCGATTCGAACGCGCGTCGTCGCGATGCGGGCGTGCGCGCTAACCGTTGCGCCACGCCTGCGCTTTGTCGCGGCAACCGCGGGCGAGCGCGCGGATCTCGGCCGTTCGATCGAAGATCAACGGCCGAGATGCGTCCTTGGCTGGCTTGGGGGCGTGCGAGCGGCGGGGGCGGGGCGACGTGGCGAGTTCTGGACCGTTGATCTCTAGATCAACGGTCAGGATTTCTTGGGCCCATTGTGGGAGCTCCGGATGTCGGATTTGGCCGATCTTGAGTCCGTTAGACTCCGTTCGTCGTCCTGAATCCATCCGTGCTGTCCGATTGCTCATCTGAGGCCTGCTTTGACAAATGCTTTACACAAATGGCCATTAATACAGTTTATAAGCAATCTTGGTACTTGATGCATGCAATGCTCCTATTCTACTTTATGTTGTGCCTTTTATTCTAAAGATGGGCCATATTCAACCTAATTACTACCCCCTTGCGTGGTGTTATCATACCCCCATGCTTACTCCTTGCTAGTCCCTAGCAAGGTTTATTCTAGCCTTTATTTCTTTGGCGAATTCAAGAAGTAATTGCTTAGGCACTTCGTTACTTGTCAATAAGAGGAACTATACGAAGATCTTAATCTACAAAGACTAAGCAGCGCCCGGGTGTCTGCCAAAATACGAATCGCCCGAATCCTTGCTTTGTATATATAACTATACTTATGTATACGTATATATCTATATATGTCTTTTTAGAATTTTTAGAATTCAGTGTGGGTTGGTAACTTTTTACGGCTACCCAACCCACCCAAAACTCGGTCAAAACCCTAAGTGCTAAGCATCTTGGTGTGAATGTTGTGATAGACTTACTTAACGGTAATTGAGACAGACTTCGAGTTTCTACGCCTCTTGGTGACCGGAAAAGAAAGTAAATTTTTTGCCTGAAGGTGTATTTGTTCGATTGGTAGCTTTCTCCCTGCGTTCATTTTACTTGGGGTCAACACAAGGATTTTCCAGTGTATATCTCCCCAGCTTGTACTACTTCCCCGCTTCTTCCTTAGGTGTTTTTGGTCTTCTTTTTTTTGTGCAATTATTGAGTTGGGCTCTGGACAACCGACCAATGGGCTGTTACCCACGATCACTTGCCAGCCATACTTGTGCGGTGAAGTGTGGTTTATTTTCTTTTCTTCTTTTTCCTTTTTTTTTTTTTTAATTATTATTTTTTTACGTAGGTGGCTTCCCTAATCTCAAATGTACCTAGAGGCAGTGAAAAAGAAATGGCCTGTGGCTGGGTTCTGGACAACCTGCCAATGGGCTATTACCCACGACAACTTGCCAGCCATACCACCCTAGAGAGTTCATTAGCTACCCAATTTCTGTCAAAATCTCCGAGAAGTGAGTCTGTGCAGATGCTTAGACTCAAAGTTTTCCTAAGTTAGAGGATGAGTTGATAAGTCGTATACTTATCACCTTATTTAGTAGGTGGATTAGAATAGCTTAAAGTTGCCAGGACTCACCGTTAAATCTATATTTTAACGGACACCAGGGCTGATTAAGCCTGAAGGCCTGAAAAGTCTAAGTGTTTAAGTTCTTTTTGTATTATTTCCCACTATTGACAAGTTTCTAATACCTAAGTTTTTCTTCCTAAATTCAAATTTTTTTTTTTTTATTCATTCAGACTGATTAATTAAGCTCAGGATTATGCAATTTACCATCCCCCCATGCTTAAGTTGGACAATGTCCTCATTGGCAGATTCATGGATGCAGAAGGGTTTAAAAAGATAGTACCTGAGTGACGTAGACTACCAGATCAGTCTGAATCCGCTGGGTTGCCTCCCAGGAAGCGTTGAGTTTAACGCCTCCAGCTGAGCGGTGCACAAACAGGAATGACTTGGGTCAAGAAGGTATGTTCAAAATTAACCAGACCCAAAATCAGAAGTCCACAGATGCGGATAAGGTTGTGGTGGAGTCCCGTTCCTAAGGGGCGGGAATTCTGTAACAGATATATCATGCATGCCCGTGTCAGATCCTCTCTTAGTTTGTGGGCATGCAAACAAGTTGCTGTGGACGAACGCACCCCAAATATGACATGCCAAACACTAAAGATGTAGGTCTTATATTCAGCTTGTGTCCCCATAAAATTGTAATCCATCGAAAGTGTATCAATTCTAGTGCATTCGGGTTGCGGGATCTTTATTCTGGTAGGGCAAGTAACAAAGTCCAGAGTTTCATACTGAGCCCTACAACCAAGCATGAGTCTTCTCTTCAAAGACGAATCCATCTCTTCCGCAACTATGATTTCATTGCTCATTCCCTCCAAGCCCTTGACCTCAAGAATATTTTCTTCAACCTCCTTTGTATCAGATTCACTGTTTTGGGTTGCATTAGAGGTAGGGTCAATTTCATCCTCTAGATCATATTCTTTCTCTCGGCCCTCCTCCAAATTTGTGATGGGGATTCTAACTGATTCATAATCAATTTCTTTGAAATTGTAACTCCATTCTCCATCTCCGACGTTGGCTGCTACTCCCACCGGATTACTTGTCTTGAGCTGATTAGATTCAGATTCCAAGGTCTCTCCCCTCACCTTCTCAGTTTCCTCCTGATGTTTGTTCTCAATGCTCCCCAAATTGTGCTCCAAGGAATCCTTACTTTCCTTATCCACTGAGCTATCCAACTCCTGAGGGGTATCAATGGTGGACTGAACCAAATCAGGATGACTAGGTGTAGTCCAATTGATCATGGTAGGTCCTTGCTTTATGAATTCCATGAATGGCGTTGTATGCAACAGCTTTCTTTGGCCTTCTTCCCCCAATTGTTGGAACAACTCCAACATGGCATGTTGCCCTTTAACCAATTCTTGATTCTGTCTGTGTAGTTCTAACTGGAGGTTATCATGAATTGACATGGTGTTATTTGGTGTCCTTTGGATTTCCTCCTTGAAATCCAGGTTAAGAGAGTATGGTTGAGGTTGTGGATCAGAATCCATATTGGTGTTTAGGTTCTTGGGTGGGTCCTCTATTCTGTCATGTTCAGGGTCCAGTTCTTCAAGAGGAACCATTCTTTGTTTGGTCCTACTCCAGAATAGTTGAGGTTCTAAGTCCTCCTCCCAGTCAGATTCTTCATCAGGGGACCAAATCAGAGGTTGATGATCCTGGGCTTGCCTAGATTTCTGATCATTTTCTGATTTCCATTTGTCTAGAACTCCTTCTAATCCAAAGGTCAAGTAGGCAAGGTTGTTGAATTCAGATGACCTTTCTTGGTTATTATCTTGAGATGGGTAGGGTTCTTGGTGTTCTCCTAAAGTGTAGGTCCTATCACAGTAGAGCGGGTCGGACCTAAATGAGGAGGCATCGTGAGGACAATCGAGATATGGAGCCCCATGATTTGAATCGTACCCTTGGGTGGCTATGTTGGGTGTATTCCAATAAGAGGTTGGTGTGGTTTGGTCATAGTTGGGCCAAGAGGGATATTCCAGGTTGCATCCTGATGGTGATGTAATGATTGTAAATGTTTGTTGGTAATAATTGTTGATCATGTCGTTGTAGTATAGGGTGTATAATATAACATTAAGGATGTCGCATAGTGGTGAGTATGGGTGAGTTCCAGTCATTACAACCATTATTATCATTTGCTTATTTATCTAATTTTTACTGGTTTTGTTCCAGGTCGTTCTTTGGGAGGCAATTTATTGAATTTAATTCGGTCACTCTTTGATTATCTCCAAAATTGTCTTCTTATTCAAAAATAAACTCTACATTTAAAGAATGAATGAATGTTTTATTTACCTAGTTGCTAAGAAGTGCTTGCAAAAATGCTAACTATGAACAAGCATCAAACAATCTATTATTATACTCTAAACTATGTATTTACAAGTTATACTATTAACACTAATATGTTAGTTCATACTACATTAGGATACCATAGTGTAAAAACTTAACTTACTAGTCATTTATTTATAGTGACATATATATCAGTTTTAGTGACAGATATAAACGTCGCTAAATCTCAGAAAACACTATATACAACCTAAAGAAGCAAACTGAGGTCTTTAGCGACATTTATAGTGTCGTTTTATTCTATTAGTAATTATGTGGGTTTAATTTTACATATGTACAGAGTCTTTTCTGTTGTTATCTCGTGTTATCTTTTTTTTTTTTTTTTAAGTCGTCTGTCCTTTCATTTTGTTCTGTGTAGTCTTTCAGAGGCTGCGGTGGAGAGTCCTTAGTGTAAAATGTGTTTAATTAGCGGGCGCGCTTTTCGAGGGATACACAGCACCCTTAGGGTGGGACCTGACCTCTACTAAGCGCGCCCTAATCTCAGATTAGGTGCTTAATTACGTTTTCGTATCAGCGCAGGGCCTCAGCCCAACGCCTTCAACAAGTTCGCACACACTCGGGCTCCCAGCCCCACATAGGAATCACGCATTCAGTATTCAGCACATATCAGAATCGGGTTATCGGATCAGACGGAACAGGTAACGTTTCGGCCGCCCGGCGCCATGACGACTGGTAAGCTTATAACATAAATTATATTTATATGCTGCGTTTCGTTTGCAGCCCACGATGTGGCGCTATTCCAGCGCCACATCGTGCGCTGGAAACCAGACGCAGCTGCGTCTGTGCGCGTTTTTGGCCCTCGATTTGGGGGCCATAAATTATTAAAAAAAATAAAATAAAATATGGTAAATAAAATATTTACATAATACTACATAATTGATTAATTAATTTTGAATTTTAAATATATTTACTATACAAATAAATTCGCTAACTAGGCTGATTATACAGGTTGATTTAGGTGATTAAATAGTTAATTACTTATAAAATAATTAGTAAATGGTCTAATTGACCTTAAACAGTTTTAAATTACATACTTAAGTATTTAATTCATATTTTTATTGTATTTTTACGAATTTATTTATGTTTTATTTAGGCTAAAATAGCAATTCTGGGTGTTTACAATTAAAACTAAGTTACAGTAAGTTATACTAGGTGTAATTGTACTTTGACTAACTTAAATTACTTAATATATACATATATATATATTCCCAAGTTTATAGATTTATTTACTTGATTATTGCTCTAACCTATTAACTTAGCTACTAAATCAGTAAATATAAATCTGTACATATATATATACATAGATCAGTAGATACATACATACTAGATTAGTATATATACATATTTTTACATAGATTACATATGTATACGAATTTCTGTACATGTTTTATACATATTTACAGTATAATTATGTATCTAACTGATATGCTATAGTTATAATACTATGAATGGGTGTATTTATAGTTTTAAAATAAGTCTATGCCATTAGGCTTTTGTATAAAGTTAGGGAATTAGAGTTGATTGAGTTTTTATTTGAGTTTGGGCAGCAGCTTCAGCTACTGTCAGAGGAGATGGAGAAGAGAAGAATGTGCTGTTTTAGTGTTATTTACAGTGGCAGTGGCTTAAGCCACTGTCAAATGGCTAACTGCTGCTGCAGTTGGTCCACTTGAAGAAGGGGGGAAGTATTCTACAGAGAAGAGGGAAATTTAGAGAAGAAGGGAGTTTAGAGAAGAGGGGAATGTAGCTGCTAGATGCAGCATATTGCTGTGTAACTGGGAGTAAGATAAAATTCAAAACAAACTACAATTTACAGAGTTGAAATCCAAATCTGAAAGGGGTTTAAATCTCACGAAAATCTCATGTAAATTCAGCTCAAACACTCATTGGAAAAAACCTTATCAGAAGCATCCTTTCAGATCAAAACAGCAAATGGCATTGAGTTAGTCTTCCTAATGCCATAGACAGCATGAAGGAAGACTTAGCTCAATCAATTAAAGCCAAAGAAACACAATCCCAGTTTCTTGCAACCTTAAGGAGTATGGAAAACTCCTTAGGTTAGAGAATCACCATACAGAAATGATCATCAACACAAATAGTGCATGGCAGTTCTGAAATAGCAAAAAGAGACTAAGAATGCATTAAGGAAATTTAATGGAAGCTGGCGAATGCATTCAAAACAAAGTATAAACAGAATCATGAAAGGCTCTTCTGATTGGTTCTCTGTCACCAGAGAACTTCTCAGAATCCTTGCCTACAATGAAAACCAAAAATCCTTTCAATTTGTCAGATCTGTCAAAACATTTCAGAGAGTAAAAATCCTTTAAAATCCAGATCAAAAGTGCTCCGACAAACTGAGGCAATCCATTTAAAACAGAGGGGCTTTTGTGAAACAAATGGAGTGAGTGAGAAGCCCCAAATGGTGCCTGTGACGCCACTTTCAGATCTGAGGCAGTGTGCCATCAGATCTGAAATTGGGTCAGGATGTGTGGGTGATGGATGAAAAATTCGTCGTTCAAAAGGAAAAAAAAACAAGAATCAGAATCTGGATGATGGAAAAACAAAACATGAAGAGGGAGATAAATTGAACAGTGAACAGATGATTCTTCCCCTCTGATCTGGACTGATCAGAGGAGGTGAGGGAGGGGATCTAATACTAATTCTACTCCTAAGACTAATCTAACTACAGCTAACATTAAACACTAACAATTAAAACTAAATCTATTCTAAACTACTGCAAACTAAATCTACAACTACTTGTGCAGAATTAAAAACTAAACTAAAAGGAAGAATGGGACCTATGGGTCCTTAGCCGGCGGCTAAGGAGGAAGAAAGGAGGAGGGTGACTCCAGCGGAGGGAAGAGTCTGCTAGTGAGACTCCAGGGTCGTCCTCAGGTGCTACGAGGTCCTTAGCGACGAGGAGGGTCGAGAGCAGGCGATGATTCCACAGCCGGTGGCTGTGAAATCAGGGTCTAGATGAGGAGGAGAGACTGGAGTGGAAGAATTGATCGCTAAGAGATGTAGGAGGGAGCGATCCCTTGCGCGCGACACCACTGAGGTGCTTAAATAGCAGCTCAGTGACTGAGATCACTGCAAGGGTGAGGTTAATCAGAATCAGGCCGGCGGTGAGGATGAGATGGGTAGAGCGCGCGGCGAGTCAAGAGAGAGATCTGACCGTCAGATGAGATCTGGGAAGAGAGGTGAACGCACGCACCGAATCGCGCGAAGGTTCCATTTGATTCCAGCCGCAGATCGAGATCAAAAGTGCGATGGACGGTCGAGAATGGCTGTGTTCTTCGCGCGCTACAGTGCGCGTGAAGAACACAGGCTTCTCTCTGAAATGTGGGAAAACTTGCAAGAAGACCCTTAAACGAAGGGGTAGAAGAATAGCGTGCAGGTCCAAAAGTGAGAAGAACTATAACCGGAAGGGCCCTGCAGTCATACAGAAGGGTCCCTGCGGCTTGCAAAAAGGTCCAAGAAGGAGTTTTGAAGGGTAGAAATGTAATGCATGAAGGACCTAATTGTAATCTATTTATTTCTAAGCCTAAATGATGTCCAATTGCTTTCAAATTTTTACATGTGCTTAATTGAACATTTAAGACATTGATTTTACTTCTGATTTATCTTTTCAAACTTGTTTATGTGTTCAATTGATGCATGGATCATCATTTGTTCTTTAGTTTTCAGAATATCTCATTTTTGTGACCTAATTAGGAGATTTTAACACACATTAAAAGTTTTAGGTCTTTTCTTTAATTCCCACACTTAACCCTTTTTATGTGTTAATTTGATATTGTTTTGCTTAGTGTCTAGCTTAATTTCGGCCTTTTGGCTATGATGAGTAGCCACTCATCACATCCCCAACTTGGTGGTTGGTTAGCCCAAGTCGGCTGTGGGTATGGTCTACTTGGGTTAGCATACAAATCCTGTTGGGGGTAATTTGGGTAAGATGGATAGGCATTGAAATCCATGGAAGAAATGGAGGGATGCGGGAAGAACAGATGAGAGAGAGTTGTGCACTCAATCAAACAAACAAGCCTAATCCTTATGGTGTATTCCTTAGGAGACCTAGAAATCTCACAAAGGTTGATTAAGTCCGTAAACACTGGACTCCCCTTCCCAAGGCTAATCTGGCCAGGTTGATTACGAGGGGATTGCAGGGAAGGTTCTTCCTTTGGCTTGCGCCTCCGGTTCCATAGACCCCACAACCGCGGTCGTTTGATACTGCCCCGCAGCTTAGCCACCAAATTCTACCAAGGGAATGAAAGCCAAGTGCCTAGCGAACAAAACCTCACCTTTTGAGACTTAACTCAGTCCTGCCTAGGCCACGTCTACTCAGTTTTAACGGGTTAGGATAGTGCTTGTGCTTAGGGTAATGTGATGAGGCGTTGATTGGGGTGGTGCCTCTTAATTTTCCACTTTTCAAGGTGTGTGCTTCTATAAAACAGTGTTTTCAAGCAAGAATTTTTAGGGTGTGGTGTCTTTTAATGTTTCATCCTTACTTTAGTGTTTTTTAGGGTTGACGTGTCTTAATGCTTTCAGACAAGTTTCAATGGGCACGTCAAGTTCTACACACAACTTGGTGAAAGTAGATTTCCTTTTTATCTTGTAGAGGCTCTAAAAACCCTAGTGTACTCATCCTAAAGATCGTGCAGCTTCTATTAGATGAGTTAGTTTTTAGGGTTGAGTGGTGCGGCCCAGGTCAACTCACGGTGGCTTCGCAAACACCACTCAAGAGAGAAAGAAAAGAACACTCCAAGAATTTGTCCAGCATATTAGAGTGTACATTTTTTTGTAGGGTGGTGTGTTAAGAATGTGGGTCAAGCAATCATTCGCCACGCCAATTTTTTTTTTCAGTTTTTATGATTTTTTTTAGCTTTTTCACGCAAGCAAACAATGAGAGAGAGAGTACTCACTATCGGTCCTCGAGGCGTCTACTTCCTTGCTACCATAGTGGAATGCGTCGCTTCGTCGTCCATGCGCCGAATTCCTGCAACCGTCAAGTAAAAAAAAAAAAGGGCATTAGACGATATGAGAATGAAGGTGGAATGGAGGTGATAAAACAAATCCGTTGCCTCCCCGGCCACGGCGCCAAAAACTGACGTGCCTTCGTGCGTGTGTGTTAAGAGGTGTCGTTATAGTTGCACTTGATACGTCGGTTTTAAAAGAAGTAAACGGAGGTGAGTCCGAGTGTCGATCTCAGGGAGGCGTGGAAATCGGATTTTGTTTACCACTTGTTGTCACGAAAAAGGCGGAGTTTTGCTTGCGAAAGAGACGATTTTGAAAAGCGAGAGATAGAGAGAGAGTTTAGGGTTAGAAAGCTCTTGGTTTTGATCATGCACTTTAAACAGAAATTAAAATGGCAACTAAATGGAAAATAATTTCATTAAACATGCATTCATATTTCATGGTTTACAACATTAAATACATGCTTCAACAAAAGTAAATGAAAGCTTAAAAGAGAGAGAGAGAGAGGTAGAGAGAGAGTGGAGAGCGACGAGGCAGCCACGGCGGTGGAGGAGGCTCCGTCTCCGACGATTACAAGAGTGCCTAAGACTAGCTAGGAGAGGAGTGGAGTAGTTGCAAGTGGGAGAGGATGCCTTGAATGGTGGTAGAAGGGGGTTTAAATAGAGTTAAGGGCTTCCTAAAAGAAGAATGTGCTTTAGCGACATCCAGAACGTTGCTAAAACCGCTTCCAGATACGTCGGTGAAGCCCTCCTGCCGCCGGTTAGCCGCCCGCCCCTCTCTCTCTTCAGGGGCGATCCGTGGATGTCGAACGAGAGCCGTCCGATTGAAGATCGGACGGCTGAGATCCTCCTGCGCCTGCGCTAAGATCGCGCTTCGGGCGCGCGTGCGCGCGGCGTTTCCGCCCGGCGTGCGTGCGCGCGTTTCCGCCCGGCGTGCGCGCGCGCGTGGGAGGTGGGGCGCTGTCGTCGCGCCGCGTGGCGCAATCCTAGCCGCTCGCTGCTGATCGCGTGGCTCAATTTTGCCGCGCCCTTCGCTCGCAATTGATTTCCGCTCCGCGCGATTCGAACGCGCGTCGCCGCGACGCGGGCGTGCGCGCTAACCGTTGCGCCACGCCCGCGCTTTGTCGCATCGACCGCGGGCGAGCGCGCGGATCTCGGCCGTTCGATCGAAGATCAACGGCCGAGATGCGTCCTTGGCTGGCTTGGGGGCGTGCGAGCGGCGGGGGCGGGGCGACGTGGCGCGTTCTGGACCGTTGATCTCTAGATCAACGGTCAGGATTTCTTGGGCCCATTGTGGGAGCTCCGGATGTCGGATTTGGCCGATCTTGAGTCCGTTAGACTCCGTTCGTCGTCCTGAATCTATCCGTGCTGTCCGATTGCTCATCTGAGGCCTGCTTTGACAAATGCTTTACACAAATGGCCATTAATACAGTTTATAAGCAATCTTGGTACTTGATGCATGCAATGCTCCTATTCTACTTTATGTTGTGCCTTTTATTCTAAAGATGGGCCATATTCAACCTAATTACTACCCCCTTGCGTGGTGTTATCACCTGCCGCCCCTACCTTCCTCCGACACTTCTGTACACGAGGCACCTTCGCCTGGAGGTGCACCAGCACCTCCCCTACAGCGCCACTTGGAGCTTTTCGGACAGTTCCGGAAGCTGAAGCCCCCCTCCTTCAAGGGGGATGAGGACCCGACCGAGGCAGAGGACTGGCTTGAGCAGCTGGAGAAGATCTTCGACACCCTTCGCCCCCCGGTGGAGTGCCGCGTGGCCTTTGCCACGTACCAGCTGGAGAGCGCGGCACACCGGTGGTGGAGGGCGGTCCGAGGACAGGAGAGGGACGAGCCGACGTGGGACCAGTTCGTCACCCTCTTCTGCGAGCAGTACTTTCCCCAGACGTGGCAGGACCAGAGGAGGCGGGAGTTCCACACTCTCCGCCAAGGGACGATGACCGTGAGCGCGTACCGCACGCGTTTCTTGGAGCTGTCCCGCTTTGCAGCGACAGCGGTAGCCACTGAGGAGGAGCGCCTTTGGAGGTTCACCGTGGGGCTCCGGCCTGCGATCCGGGGGTATGTCAAACCCCTGAAGCTGCCGACGTTTTCGAGGGTGGTAGAGGCAGCTATGACTTACGAGGAGACCAACCCGTCCGCACGAGAGACCGACGGCGGGCGGAAGAGGCCCTTTCAGCCAGAATTCTCATAGGGCCGGTGAGAACGGAGACACGTGACATCCGCAGGAGAGCCGTCACGCTGTGCAGGGCCATCAGTGGCCTTTGGGGGCCCTCGACAGGGGCCAGTCGCCAGCACCGGACCCCCGCCTAGCCGACAGCAGGGACTCACTGAGGGCGGGAGTCGGGTTCCCCTCTGCTACCAGTGTGGCCAGCCGGGCCACGTCAGGAGGGACTGCCCATCTAGGGCAGGAGGTCAGCAGATACTTCCCGCGCAGAGCACTGGAGGGCGCGCAGGAGGCCACGGTTCCCAGGCGCGAGGAGGAGGACAGCAGTCGCGAGGAGGGTACCGGCCAGCACCTACCCGTCCGATGCAGAGTGTGGCTGCTTCGTCCGCACCTAGGGCTGAGGGGCGTATCAACGCCCTAACACACAGGGACGCCAGAGCATCGGGATCCGTGGTAGCAGGTATGGTTTCTGTTTCTGGCAGACTCGTTTACACGCTTTTCGATTCCGGCGCTACGCACTCGTTTGTCACAGCCAGTTTCGCAGTTAGTTTGGACCGGGATTATACACTGTTAGAGAATCCGTTCGTAATCAGGGGTCCGAGTGGTCAGCTGTTTGTAGCTGAGGAGGTGTACACGGGTTGCGAGGTCAGCATCGGGGGACATAGCCTGCCAGCTGACCTGATTATGATACAGATGGAGGACTTTGGAGTGATTCTGGAGATGGATTGGCTGTCCGCTTACCACGCCTTGGTAGACTGTTTTGAGAGGAAGATTGTCTTCTCCATTCCGGAGTTGCCTTCTTTCGAGTTTCACGGGCAGCCAGTGGACGGAGGTTTCAGGTGCATTTCGGCACTTCGGGCGGCGAGACTTTTGAGCCAGGGGTGTGAGAGCTTCCTAGCCTGTGTGGTGGCAGAGCCCAGCCCTGTGGCAGACTTCCAGAGCATCCCGGTGGTCAGAGAGTTCTCCGACGTGTTCCCAGACGAGTTACCAGGACTACCGCCCGAGCGTGAGATCGAGTTTGAGATCTCACTAGTACCAGGGAGCAGCCCCATCTCCACCGCGCCATACAGAATGGCACCGCTTGAGCTGCGAGAGCTCAAGTCCTAGTTGCAGGACCTTTTGGAGAAAGGTTTCGTGAGGCCCAGTGCATCTCCCTGGGGAGCCCCGGTACTGTTTGTGAAGAAGAAGGATGGGACCCTACGCCTTTGTGTGGACTACCGACAGCTGAATAGGGTCACCATCAAGAACAGATATTCGCTGCCGAGGATCGACGATTTGTTTGACCAGTTGCGGGGTGCCACGGTGTTTTCCAAGATCGACTTGAGGTCTGGATACCACCAGTTGAGGATCAGGGAGACCGACGTCTCCAAGACAGCTTTCCGCACCCGGTACGGACACTACGAGTTTTTGGTCATGCCGTTTGGGCTGACCAATGCCCCCGCTGCTTTCATGGACCTGATGAACCGGGTGTTTAGACCGTACTTGGACCAGTTTGTGGTGGTTTTCATAGATGATGTACTCATCTATTCTAGAGATCGGACGCAGCGGAAGCGTGGTGGGCAGTTGGCGACCTCTAGAGTTACGAGGGTACTGTGGGGCAGTGACGGTGACACGGCAGACCAGGCCAGAGTTGATAGACCGCATCATCACGGGACAGATGGCCGATCCGTACTTGCAGTCTTTGCGCGACAGAGTACTATCAGGGGACCCAGGGGACTTCTCTTTCATAGACCAGGTGCTACGCTTGAGGGGACAGTTGTGCGTTCCCAGAGACGAGGAGCTGTTGAGAGAGCTCCTGACTGAGGCACACGGTTCCAGATTCACCATACATCCCGGAAACACGAAAATGTACCATGACTTGAGACGCGATTTTTGGTGGAGAGGGATGAAGCGGGATGTGGGTGAGTTCGTGCAGCAGTGCTTAGTGTGCCAGCAGGTGAAAGCTGAGCATCAGAGGCCTGCATGGCCGCTCCAGCCGCTTCCAGTGCCAGAGTGGAAGTGGGAGAGCATCACCATGGACTTGGTGGTGGGCTTACTTGTTACCCAGCGGGAACACGACGCAGTCTGGGTAATAGTGGATAGATCGACGAAGACGGCGCGATTCTTGCCGATCCGAGTCACTTTGGGACCAGCACAGTTGGCAGAGAGGTATATCCGTGATGTGGTGCGACTACACGGAGTTCCGTGGGAGATCGTATCCGACCGGGATACCCGCTTTACATCCCAGTTTTGGGCTGAGTTTCAGCAGGCCTTAGAGACGAGGCTGAGGTTTAGCACGGCTTACCACCCCCAGACGGACGGACAGTCTGAGCGCACGATACAGACACTTGAGGACCTTTTGCGTGCCTGTGTACTGGACTAGAGGGGCTCTTGGGAGGAGCACCTGCCCCTGGCGGATTTTGCATACAACAAAAGTTATCACTTGAGCATCGGCATGGCTCCCTACGAGGCTCTGTACGGACGGAAGTGTACGACACCCTTGAGTTGGGTTGAGGTGGGGACCAAGTGGGAGGTTGGCCCCAGGTTGATCCGGCAGAGTCAGGAGGTAGTGGAGCAGATCCACAGACGACTCCGCACTGTCAGGAGCAGACAGAAGAGCTACGCGGATCGCAGACGCAGAGAGGTGCAGTTCGAGGTTGGGGACCACGTCTTCCTTCGTGTTTCGCCCATGAAGGGCTTACAGAGGTTTGGGGTGAGAGGGAAGCTCGCGCCGAGGTTCGTGGGGCCCTTTGAGGTCCTGGAGCGGGTTGGACCCATTGCTTACAGACTTGCCCTTCCCCCGCAGCTTTCTGGTATGCACGACGTGTTCCACGTGTCTGACCTCAGGAAGTACGTAGCCGATTCCAGTCACGTACTGAGTCACGAGAGCGTCGAGGTGAGCGACGACCTGACCTACCCCGAGCGGTCAGTACAGATCCTAGACCGAGCCGTCCGCAGGTTGAGACGAAAGCAAGTACCCCTGGTAAAGGTTTTGTGGGGGAGCCAGCGGTACGAGGAGGCTACCTGGGAGCCTGAGGCGGCAATGCGGGAGCGGTACCCGGAGCTTTTCGCGGGTACGTCTTTTTGGACCGGCTTCGGTCCTCTTTGAGTTTGTTGTGGTTTATTGGACATCTTTTTCCCGCACCCTA
The DNA here is from genome assembly GCA_037157565.1 of Thalassia testudinum. Classification (NCBI taxonomy): domain Eukaryota; kingdom Viridiplantae; phylum Streptophyta; class Magnoliopsida; order Alismatales; family Hydrocharitaceae; genus Thalassia; species Thalassia testudinum. Next base: position 7,988,767 of record JAZHRO010000080.1, read on the forward strand.
GTTGGCGCAAGTTTCGGGGACGAAACTTCCTTTGAGTTTGTTATATTGTAACGAATGTGTGCCCCAGACGTCTTTTAAGACGTCTGGGAGGTGTCCCAGACGTCGTACCAGACGTCTGGGATAACAACCAGACGTCTGATAAGACGTCTGGGATCGTTTCCAGACGTCTGGAAATCCGTTATTTTCGACACACACGAGTCGCCTGCGCGCCTGAGCGCGCAGACCGCATATTCCCTCTTTTTCTCTCTGCGGCTGCAGGCGGCCTGCCACCTTCTCTCTCCTCCTCGCGCGGCCTTAAAAGGGCCACGCCTCCCTTCCCGCCTCCACCGTCTCCTCCTTCTTCTCCTTCCTGTGCGCGAGAGCGAGCGGACGCGAGGGCGGCAGTGGCGGCCGCAGTGAGCGCGGAGGTGCGGCGTGCGAGGGCGGAGCTCTGCCGTGAGGGCGAGCTCGCCGGAGCGGCTTGGCCGGCCGGCGGAGGGCGCAGGGGGCGCGGAGCGACGCGGAGAGGGACCTGCCGCGGTCTGAGCAGCAGGAGCGCGAGGTGCGACGCGGGCGGCGTCGCGAGCGGAGGCCGAGCAGGGTCCTGATTCTGGAAAAATTTCCAGAATCAGACGTCTGGATTGATAGCCAGACGGCAAGGTCGACGTCTGTAAGATCATACAGACGTCTGAAAGGTGAGTTTCCGCCTTTTTCTTCCTTCTTGTCGACCGACCGTACTGAGGGAGGGGGTTGGCTGTGCGCAGGTTCGCTGATTCGCCATCCTTTGCGAATCAGACGTCTGGAAGTTGTACCAGACGGCGGGAGTGACCTCCAGACGTCCGGAGGGACCATCGGACGTCTGGGATCTAGGGCAGAGGTCCCCGCAGACTTCTGGACGTCTGGGAAACCACGCTGAACAGGTAATTCTCTGATCCACTTTTTAAGACGTCTGGAAGGAGTTCCAGACGTCTGATTTTGCACAGTATCGTCTTTTTCGACCCGTTTAGGGCCCGTTCGGGCTCCGTTTTCCGCGATTCGAGTTGCGTTCTTTTCAGAAGTAATTCCTCTACCCGTCTACAGTAGCTATACACTGTTTTGAGACACTCCTTGTGTTTGATCCTTGTGATAGGACCTCGTTCGGTTGCAGTCTTGAGAGTCGCGGAGGCACGCGGAGTCGCGGAGGACCCGATCACGCCCCCATTACTCCTGTTGTACCTGGTAGAGTGGCTTAAGTTTATTAATAAAATCTGTTAAAGTATGGAACCATAACTAGAAGCTAGGACATTGCATGAATCCTAGGAATGAGAAATGTATGGAATGATAGCTCCTAGGTGATGCATGAATCCTAGGGCTGGAAAACTAGTTGTATGCTAGATCCTAGGATGTGACATGAACCCTAGGATGGAAGAACTAGTGGAATGTATAATACTGCAGTCTTGGAAAAAAATGGAAAGGAATATAAAGCTGCCTGTAATTTGAATTAATAGCTGTCTGTTATGAATAAAGAAACATGATTGAGATCATGGATTTTGAGAACGTGAATCTGGAAAGTGAAACATATGATGTTCTGAGATAAAGAGCTGGAACCCTACGGGGAATTAGGAGTGGAACTCCTGGAAAGAAAAAGGAATGGAAACTGAGATGTAGTTTGTACTGTCTCTTGGGTACGCAGTACCAAGGGAAGTACCTGTACCTGTTTAGTGCAGAGTGGGGCCAGCCGCCCCAGGGACCCGGGGTTAGGATTGGCCGCTCTGTACCGACTTGTTGGCCCTCGTGTACGTAGTACCGAGGAGAGCTAGTAGTGTTAGGAGAGTACTAGCTACCCCACGGGCCCCGGGGTTCTGCTAGCCTCCTTCACCGACTTGTTAGGCCCACTAGGGCAAACCAGGGTAGTCAGGCGAGGGTGCGCGGACTGTGGAGGGGCAAGGCCCCGGTTTGGTTACTGTGGAGGGGTTGGACCCCTGTTATTGAGAGGGCTCTGGCCTGGTTCCGTGCTGTGCTTTGGGCACACCCGTTAACGGAAACGACTGACCGCGTGCCAGTGCGGGCTAGCTACCTGTGCGTTTATCGCGCGTGCCGTAGTCACCGTTACGTCTGTCAGTGACCTTGGGGTGGTTGACTGAGGGTAGGATCACCACGGGGGACTCTCCCGGCCAGGAGAGCACTACGTGCTACTTCTACTTTTGGAAAAGACTGCAATCAAGATCGTTCCCACGAGGACATTCGAGATCAAGTAAAGGATCTGAGAAACAAATGAAATAGTGAGAAAAATTGAAAGATGTGAATAAAGGAAGTAATAGAACATAACAGCTACTGTACACTCTACTGTTGCCTTTAGTTAGTTTGCCACTCTACTCAGCGTTTTGCTGACGTGTTACACTCGTTACCTTTTTCAGGACCAGGTGTTGAGCAGCCAGGGTCGGCGGCTGCAGAGGACGCTGGGCCGAGTAGGGTCCAGTAGAGTTACCACAGCCTTTTGTACCTCTTTTGTTTCTGTTCTAGTGAGTAGTTTTTGTTTCCGCTGTACCTTCTTTACCTGCAGTTCTTGTTATATGATAAATGTTGTTTTACTGTTGTGGTGGTACCTACTGTAGTAGTTTCTTTCCTTACTGCTGTACTTTCTTACTGTTAGTTATATTCATGCTGAATGTGGTTTATTTTACTGTCTTTTGGTTACTTCCTCGTTGGACGACTAGGTCTTGGGATTAGTTGAGTCGGTCCGGTTCTCGTGTCTCGTAGGGACTCGGTAACCGGGTCGTTACAAAAAAGATTACACTTGTTGACATGATAACGCTTAACAAGACATCATCATAATGGCACCCATCATGGTTGGTTTGATGATGCCTTCTTGAAGTACCAACTACCACCATGACTTTGGGGCAATGCCTCATATTGACCCCTTACATATGGGCAACTAACAACTAGATATATAAGGTTGATCGAGCTCCAAAGGGAAGGACACAAAGATAATAGCCAGATATCCACATTCAATTCTATTCTTGTAGCATTAATTTCTTGCATTCGATATGATTCTAGGCTTTCAATTCGATCCTTAACATTCAATTTAGGAGAATTTGGATTGGGGATTACCCCTTGTAATCTCACATATAAAAATAGTGAATTGAGAGACCATCTCTTCTAAGATGTGGAGCCACTTCTTCTTAACTTGGTAGTCAACTTCCTTTGTATTTATATGTAATTTTTGAACTCCCTTTCGACCTCAATCTAGACTGCATCAAGCTAAGGTTGCATCCTCTTGGGAAGGACTTGAGTTGAATCGAGTAAGCAACTCTCAAGTGAAGGACCTATCAAATACATGAACAAATGAATTGATCTAGGTTTAATGTGAATAAGAGGGTGAACAGTCGACCCTTATGCAATCAACTATGAACGAAATTTTGTAATTCAAAGATCCTCAAACTTTGTATGGTCAGATGTAGCACGTATCCTATATTAAAATCTCCAAGTAGTATATCAAGTCACAATATCCAATATTCATAAAAATAAAAAGGGATTTTTACATATATACCACTGTAAACTTTCGATAAGACATATATACCCCCATATTTCTGATATTGACATATATACCCCTATAAAGTTACCCCGTTAAGACTGTATGCCCTGCTCCGTTAAAGGCAATGGAAAGTATTATAAAATATTTAAAAAATAGGAAATTTTATATATTCATCCCTAAATTCTAACGAAACCCCCTCGAAGACCCTAAACCCTCACACCTCCTCCTCCTCCCCCTTCCTCTCCTTCTCCCTCTGCTTTGGTCACCCTCTCCCTGTCCTTTGCCGCCTTGAATGCCGCGTGTGGCACCACCAGGGGTCCCCCCATCCCAATTGCCATGAAGAGGTATCCTACGGAGTCAGTGAAGGCAAGCTTGACGACGGCGACAATGAGGAGGGAGAGGACGAGGTGCTCATTGAGGGCGTAGTGGGGGAGCTAGGAGGAGGGGAAGGTGCGGAGGAGGAGGTAGGAGGCGAGGACCCTGGACATTGCCAAACCCTTACACCTCCTCATCCTCCCCCTTCCTCTCCTTCTCCCTCCACTTTGGCCACCCCCTCCCTGTCCTCCACTTCCCTGAACATCGCGTGCAACACCACCAGCTCTCCCTTTGCACCTACCTCAACGCCCTCGATCTCCACTCCAACCTCCTCTCAGGACCCATCCCCGATTAGCTTGGCCTCCTATGGTCCTACCCCGCCTCTCCTTCCTCGACCTCAGCGACAACTACCTCGAGGGCCTCGTCCCTGCCTCCTCTCCAACAGGTCTGGCACGGATCTCCCTCCGCTTTAGCTGCCCCCTCGCCATCCTCCATTGCCCTGAATCCCACGTGCAGCACCACCAGGTCTCCCTCTGCACCTACCTCAACACCCTCGACCTCCACTCTAACCACCTCTTGGGACCCATCCCCGAGCAGCTCGACCTCCTACCCCGCCTCTCCTTCCTCAACCACAGTGACAACCACCAGGGCCACGTCCCCACCCTACTCTCCAACAAGTCCGGCATAGGGCTCCCTCCGCTTTGGCCGCCCCCTCCCCATCCTCCGCTGCCTTAAACGTCGTGTGCAGCACCACCAGCTCTCCCTCTGCACCTACCTTGATACCCTCGACCTCCACTCCAACCTCCTCTCGAGACCCATCCCCAAGCAACTCGACCTCCTACCCTGCCTCTCCATCCTTGACCTTAGCGACAACCGCCTCGAGGGCCCCATCCCCACCCTCCTCTCCAAAAGGTCTGGCACAAGGCTCCCCAGGTTCTACTCGAGCTCCTTTGTCGACAATAGGGGGCTCTACGGGTACCCTCTCAACCCTTCAAGGGACACAAGGAGGAGAGGCTTCCCTGTCGTTGTCATCATTGGGATAGGCCTCGACAGCAGTATGCTCAGCCTTGTACTTAGCTTCATCGTGGTATGCATTTGGCTGAGGGTGACAGAGTGGAGGGAGGAGGTCCATCAACTTGAGGAGTGAGGGTTTAGGGTTTCCAGGGGGTTTAGTTAGAATATAGGGATGAACATATAAATTTTCCTATTTTCAAAAGTATTTTATGATGTTTTCCGTTGACTTTAACGGAACAGGGGAATACAACTTTAACAAAGTAACTTTATAAGTGTATATACGTAAATATCAGAAACATATAAGTATATATATCTTATTAAAAATTTATAGAAATACATATGTAAAAACCCCAAATAAAAAATCACAATGACACCAGTATTTTAGAGTATTCCTTTATTCAAAGTCAATCCATCGTCTAAGGTTGTCCCTTAGGATTTCGTTATGACTTCTCTTCACAAAATCCATCACATAACAAAATTTTTTTATTTTTTTGCAAATTAAATCCACCATAACAAAACTATACTACTTACGGGTAGTTAACCGAGTGATATCCAACATTTGCCAACCAATATACTAGTGATCACATTTCACAATCATGTTTACAACAAATAAATGAGAATGTCAAGTACAACAGGAATAATATCACAATAATATCAAACATTAATTTTCAATCGTAGGTTCTTTTCGCGACGAGTTTTAAAATACCGTCATTGAATAAACTAAAAAATTATTTCTTGCACACCAAACTTGAAAACCGAGACACTTTCGGCAATAGTAATTTAATAATCGTGCTCGAAACTATTCGGAGAGCGCTCGAAATAATGGAATGAAATCTTCCCTGCCTTACACAACGGAGAGGGCGGATCGATCGGGGTTTAGGCAACGGTTTTATAAAGAACTGTCGCTGAATATATCCTTCCACGATGATTTTAAAATTGTCTCAAATACAACGTTGCAAAAGGTGCCTTTTGTAATAGTGATTATTTGTCTGTCGGTAAAACTAATATCGTTAAAGGTTCATTGACATTATAGATTGTCGGTGTTTTATAGATATTTAGCAACAATTATTTTTGTTGATATTTTGGTTGACGAATGTTGCTTTTAATGGCTATTCATTCATGTTGTCTAAGAATATAGTAACATAAATAATTGCCACAATAAATTGTTGATATAAGGTGTTTTAGAGTAGTCACTTCTTATTACTACTTAATCTCACAATTATTTTAATCATTATTGTGATAAATATTTATGTTAGATTGTTTAAATATAACAAATTCCATCGATAATTTGAGTTATGTGCTTCTACTTAATGCCATAGTTTTATCGCTAATAGAATTAATATTTTTTTGGAGTTGGTTGATAAACTTTCGTCACTATCAAAGTTATATTTTAGGAAACATTATTATACTTTTACATGAATGTTAATACAACATTAAAGATATATTCACGTTTAAATTACTCTTAAATGGGCATTTAAAGGCACTATAACTATCTGAGGAATGAATAAATTTTCAAATAATGAAATGAGCTAAAGATGTGTATTAAAAAGAAGTATTTTAATTATAAAATCTATTAAAAAAGTGGTAGTGAGTTTAGGTCATCTTCATGCTTTTACAATAATTTTATGATTGCAATAAAAGGGAAGGAAAAAACTGCAAAAAAGATATTTTTACTAAGTAAGAGCACATAAAAAAATATCCACTGACAAATAGAATGCATCTTTTATCTGTCAGTTGAAGAGATTCTCAAAAAAGAAAAATTGTGTAAGGAAATAATTTTATTAGAATGCTACTAACGTGAAACAATAGTAATCTTAGGCGAAAATAATAGTTCCAATTAGGTACCTAATACTTGATATTTTCCATATGGGAGTGACCAATGGAAGACTCCTCTTGTTTGCTCCCTCCCCCTTAGGGTTTCAGAGTGCTTCCCCCCTCGCTTCTCTTTCCCCCCTCTCCACTGCTCTCCCCTTCCCCTCCCCCTTGTTTTCTCTCATCTGTTCCTCTGGTGCGCCTCATTTTCTTCCCTCCCCTTGGGGGGGGGAGGGGCCTTGGTCCCCCTCCTATGGTGTTAGCCATTTGGACTTTGGGGAGCTAAGGGCACGGTGGAGGTGTTTTCGTTGCTGCTTTGCTTTTTTCCTTTTCTTTCGTTTTTGTGCTTGTATGTAGCTAGTCTCGCTTCTTCTTGGCTGATCAGTGGTTTTATGTGTGTTTTGGTTTTTGCCTTTTCAGATCTCTCATTTTTTGTGCTTGTGTGTGCCTTGATCGGCTCCGGGGTGTGGTTTCTTTGGCGATGGCCTCTTCTGCACCTCTCTTCCTCCCCATCTCCGGACGATCGAACTTCGCCATAGAAGAAATTCTTTGCTTATGTGCTGGCTGGCTCCGGTTCATCTGAGCCTTCCTTTGTGGAGCTGGACTTCAAGGTTCGACGTCCTGAGATGAGGAATGGTGTTTGGGGGATGCCTTTTTCCTGTGCTGAGGTTGAGGATCTTGGTCGTTTGTTTTCCTCGTCTATTGTGCTGTGCGCGTGGGGTCCTGAGCCTCCTATGAGCAAGCTTCAATCTATTCTTGCTAAGCACCTTCAACTCTCTGCGGGGTACAGTTTGGTGTCTTTAGATTTCGGCATTGGCTTATCTGATGTGATACCTATTGGGACTTTTGCAAGATTTACTCGCTTGGCTCTGTGGTTGTGAATGGTACTCGGTTGCAGTTCGTCCGATGGACCCCTGCCTTTCGGACAGACTCTACTGTTGTTACCATTCCTCTCTGGGTTGGTTTTCGTGGTCTCAACTTGCATCTTTTACATCCCAATGCCTTATTGTCTCTGGCTTATCAACTGGGGCATCCCATTTGTGTGGACCAAAGGACGGTCCAAGGGCTGAAGCCTGGCTACCCCAGGGTTTGTGTTGAAGTGGATCTATTGAAACTGCGCCTTGATTCGGTTATGATTTTTAACGGAGATCTTTGTATTTCTCAACGTGTGGTTTTCGAGAAGGTTCCCCCTTTTTGCTCGAGATGCTTTAAGCTTGGTCACTCTTTTCTTGGCTGCCCTTTTGCTACTTCCACTGCAGGTTTCCAGGACTCAGGTGTGGGAGATTGCCCTGCTTCGGGGAAGGTTGCTGCGAAGGAACCAGAGCAGGAGATTTTGAGGACGTCTGAAGGTCTGAAGGAAGTCTGGGTGACTTGCTCCACTCAGGTGAATCTTCCCCTGGTGGTTGTGGATGAGACTCTGATTCCTGGGGGAAGGGTTAACACATGTAATGATCTGGCATGTATAATTCCTATCCCTTCTTCTTCTAGGGGGGTTTCTTCTTCTCCTACCTCCTCTTCACTCCCCCAAGATGGAAGGAAGACACGCTCCATCCATCTCTGGCACCGAGCGAAGCAAATCGTTACTTGTGCTAAGGGGAAGGAGAGTGAGGCTGCCAAGCCTTGCTCTGATCCTTCCCCCAAGGCTTTTCCGTCCTCGGTTTTGGATGATTTTGTGCATGCTCGAGATTTTTCGTCTTCTTTGATGCATCAGATTAAAGTTACTACTGATTTGTCGTTGGATAGTGGTCGACTGAACCTGTTGGATTTCCGTAAAGAAGATGTTTCGCCCCTCTATCCTTCTGACCACCTTGTTAGGTCATGCTCCTTGAAAACGCGTGGTTCGAAATCGTTATCTGACTTACTAGATTATGAAAATGATCTTAATAGTCATTTTTCGATATGTAAAAGTGAACCTGAAATGGAAAAAATTGATAAAACGCATTTGGAATTAGCTCTTGATAAAAATAGTATTTCAAATGGGAATCCTAAACTTTCTTGGGGTATTTATCTTCCTATCCCTTCCTGTCCACCGGATCTTGAACCAAATCCTAGCCCCTCTCCCCTCGGGGAGCTGGCGGATGGGGGTACTACTTTGTGCATGAGTAATGAAGCTAATTCCCTAGATTTTCACTCGGATGCGGAGCCTTTAGATGGGTTGATTTTCTATGATGCAGAGCCCTTACTCCTCCAGGGCTCGGCATATGAGGCACACTCTCCTCTTGAGGCTAGAGGAGCACGTGGTGGTCATTTGTTGGAGAACTCGGGTAGGATTACCCGAAGTTGTGGCAAGTTTCTTTGCAAAACCCTTTCAATATGAATTGCCTCTTTTGGAATTGTAGGGGCATCTTGAATGATCCTACTATGAATCGCCTTAAGATGATTATTCGAGATCATAGGATTAACCTTATCTTTTTGATGGAACCTTTTTCTATCTCCTTTGACTTAGATTCTATTAGGGATTCCATTGCTTTCTCCCATGCCTTCTCTTCCCCTACCGCTCCTAAGATCTGGTGCTTGTGGAATGATCCTATCAACATCTCGACTTTATCCTTCATGGATCAGGCTGTTACGCTGCCAGCCTCCTATGATGGTAACACCTTCAAATTTACAACAGTGTATGCCTCGATTGATGCAGATATTAGAGAGAACCTTTGGAGTTATCTGTCCACTATTGCCCAGATTGACCCCTCTCCCTTGATCATCGGTGGTGATTTTAATTGTATTATCTGTGCTACTGAGAAATCGGGGGGGTGCGCCTTTTGTAGATTCTTAAGTTGTCCCCTTTAGAACTACCATTCATAATCTTGGTCTTATGGAAATGCCGCTTTTGGGTTCTCAGCTTTCTTGGTGCAATGGGAGGCGGGGGAATCAATGCATCTACCAGAAGCTAGACCATATCTTGCTGAACCCTGCGGCTTTTCAAAATTATGATTGTGGTTCTTACCTTACCAGACGTTCCTCAGATCATGCTCCTATGACCTTAATTTCGAATCTCTGTACCTTTAATCATCCATGTCCCTTCCGATTTCAAAATATGTGGATCGGGGATGCTTCCTTTTGTGTCCTAGTGGAGAACTCATGGCATCAGGCGTATTCTGACCCCTCTCATGACCCTATAATGGCCTTTTATTCCAAATTGGCGACCATTAAAAGGATTTTAGACATTGGAATAAGACGACTTTCGGGAAAATCCATGATATAGTGAGGAATCTAGAGGCCCGTTATGATGAGTTGGATGGGTAACTCACATCCCTTTGGGATGATGATGTTGCGAGTGAGCTCATGGATGTGCACTATCAGTTGGAAGATGCCCAAACTAAGTATCATGATTTTCTCCTCCAAAAGGCTAAAATTGATTGGCTCAATAATGGCGAAACGAATTCTAAATTTTTTCACTCGGTTATCAAAAGATGCTTTGCCAAACGTAATAGGGCCAAGCTCATGGATGTTGTTGGGAAGGGTTCTTGGAGTGAAGCTAGTGATCTTATAGTCGATTTTTACCAAACCCTTATGACTTCGGAAGCACCCCATCTCTCCTCCCCTTTTTTGGGCATTATCCCCCCTATTCTGAACTAGCATGACTCTTCCTTGTCGACGACCCCTCCTTCCCAGGAGCAAATCTTCTCTGCCCTCTCGCACATGCCTAGGAATCGTACCCCAGGTCCTAATGGTTTCAACGTTGAATTTTACTTTGAATTTTGGGATCTGATTAAAGGTGACCTCATGTCAGCCATTACTCATTTTTTCGCTACGCATAAGGGCTCGCGCTCCTTTAACAATACCTTCATAGCCCTTATCCCTAAGAAACCTGATGCTATGAATCTCACTGATTTCCATCCTATCAGTCTTTGCAACGTTTCTTATAAAGTTTCCTCGGTTATTTTGACTGAAAGAATGAGCAAAATTATGCCTAAGCTGATCTCTGCTGAGCAGGCTGGATTCATTAAGGGCCGCTCAATTCTTGATCATGTTGCTACATCCTTTGAGCTTACTCAGCGTATTAATCAGAAAGTGTTTGCTCCAACATCATCATTCAGCTTGATCTCCAAATAGTCTATGATAGAGTGGAGTAGGAGATCCTTTATCGTGTTCTGTCTAAATTTGGATTTTCTCCTAGTGCTATCTCTCTGATATCGACTTTTGTTGAGCACTAGGGTTCCTCCATTCTCATTGATGGCATCTCCTTCAACTTTTTCACTCCTACTCGTGGTCTTAGGCAAGGTGACCCCCTCTCTCCATTCCTTTTTTATCTTTTTATGGAGCCTTTCATTCGGGGGCTTAAAGAGTTGGCCTTTCAGGGAAAACTCCTCCCTTATTATGTTAAGCGTGGAATTAAAGCCCTGCTTGCTCTTCTTTACACGGATGATGTGGTCCTTTTCTTGAATGGGGGCTCTCAGACTATCTCCAATCTTGCTGCTTTCCTCTGTGATTTTTAGGACTCTATGGGGCAGCGCATTAACACATCCAAAAGCTTTTTCTACTTGGGAAAACACTTTCTTGCTAATAGGAAGTCTCCTATTCTCCAAACTCTAGGGATCCAACATGTCTCATTCCCGTTTATACATTTGGGTTCTCCTATTTTTCCAGGGCGTACGAAAATGTCTTATTTCTATCCTATCATTGAGAAGATTCAATCCAAGGTTGCAAGGTGGAAAGCTACATTGCTTTCGTCTGCCTCCCGAATGTTGCTTATCAAGCACGTTGTCTCCTCCATCCCCATATATACTCTCGATTATGGAGGTCCCCATGGCCATTATCACTAAACTTGAGTCTATCTTTGCCAACTTTTTCTGGGGATCTACTTCTTTGGAGAAAAAGCATCATTGGATTTCTTGGCAGAACATCTTCCAACCTTTTAACAATGGAAGCCTTGGGATTCTCAATCTTCACTTTTTTATCAAGGCCTTTAGAATGAAAATAATATGGAATATTCCTTTTCAAGACTCCCCTTATTCTTGCCTTATGAGAGGCCTTTATGGCAGCACCCTTTCTGGCTCTGCCCCTTTTCCATTGAGGGTTCAGAAGATGAGGGAGTCGTATGTTGAGATGAAGCATTACATTCGGTGGGATATTCATGAAGGAGCTATGGATTTTTGGAATGATACCTGGATTGGAGACTCGACACTGAAAGCCTTTCTTCCCGACTTCTTTTCTCCCTCTCCCATCCAGGTCAGGGATGTCATTGCTAATGACATTGATCCTCCAGGTCTTGCTTATATTCCTCAGAATCTTAGGAATCATATCTCTTACCCACTTGGATGGGGACAAGGATCTACTTATTTGGACTCTTACTTTCGTCGGATATTTCTCCGTGTCCTCGGCTTACGCCTCCTACTTTAGATCCTCGCCTATTGATCGTGTCGCTAAAGGTATTTGGAATGTAAAGGTGCTTGTTCACTTGAGTCTCTTGTCTTGGAGGATTCTTCTCTCCAAGATGCCTACTAACAATAACATTTCCGAGCTAGGTATCCCTTTGGCTTCTAAATGCTCTTGTTGTTGTAGCATCCCCCATCAGGAGTTCATTACTCATGTCTTCATGCAAAGTGAACTCGTTAGACAGATTTCTAATGAGGTGTTTAGGATGAGCCTTCTTGATCCCATCGCTCCAGCTTCTTTTTTGCAGATCATGAACTCCCCAAATTGCACTTCTGATTATAAGCGTCGTAAAGGCTTGATAGTGTTTATCTAGTTCAATGTTTGGTAGATGCGTAATAAACATGATAACATCTCTTAGAAAAGATTAAATATTTTTCTGGAGCATAATTGGGCTAAATTCTCTATGCAAATGTGGCTTCGTAATTGTAAATGGAAAGTCCTTGCTGTTACTTGGGTTCGTCCTACTTTTGGGATTAAAATTAATATTGCTGCAATTCCTAATGGTTCTTTTTTTAAGGTCGGTTGGGCTGCACGTGGTGCTGGGGGGGATTTTATCATTGGCGGGTCCAGTAGAAGTGATACGAGAATCAAAGAAATAGCATTATCAAGGACATCATCTACACTACCGACCTCCTACCTCGTGGCTCTACCTTTCATATTGATATAGACTCCTCACTACTTTATAATTGGTGGAATAGAAAGATCCCTGTTTCATTGTGGGTTCGAAAGGAGTACTTCGATCTTTAGCGGTGCAGGCTTAATATCAATTCCTTCAACTTCATCTGGTTTGAGGCTAACAAGCTCTCGCTCCATCTGGCTAAAATGGATGTCTCTTGTCATATCTACCATTACTCCGACCTTCCTCGCCGCACTTGGGGCATCATCGTTTCGGACGAACTTCAGTTCCCTTATGTCTTGCTTTAGTTACTTTTTTTGCTTCCTTTTGCTTCGATGTAAGGCCCTGAGTCATGGTCCATTTTGCTTTCCCTTGTACTGGCAGGTCTTGGCCTAGTCCCCCTACCTTTTTCTCTCCTCTAGGGAGTGGGGGATGAATAAAGCAACTCCTTTTTTCTTAAATAATAATAATAATAATAATAATAATGTCTTCCATAAATTGCATCTGTGTTTGGGTTTCCCAATCTTTCCTTTGCATTCCTTTATCTCCTTTTATCTCCATAAATAACAACGTAATTAACCATGCCAATCTATATCCCTTAGCATGATCACATTTATACTTTCCAACTTTTGCATAAATCTCATCAATCAAGGAAGGATCTTTTGAATCATCTCTCTTCTCAGTTGTCTTGTTAAATTGTACTTATAAGAAAAACCTATTTCATAAGTCCTCTACCATGTTAAAATAATTATAAAGAAACTAGAGCAAATAAAAATTTCAACTTAAATAACATATATAAAAAGGCTAAGCTAAAATAATGATAAGCAATGTGAAATCTATCACATACTCGAATAGCACATGTGCTGCAACCATTATTATGATATAAAAAGGTTTATTTCTTTTGTTGGTATACATGAGTAAACAAAATCATTGTTTATCAAAAAGAACCATAGTTTGTCCACTTTTAAATATTTCGAGTATCTTACATATGGCAAATAGCTATATGTTTTTCTAATTATATAACAAGATCAGTAATATGAATGAAAATGAATAGAACTAAAAGCTAAATTACATATCTAGAATATTTTATTTTTTTGAAAATATATCTAGAATAAATTATAGTAGTACATTTAACTTAAACATAGAAGTTGTCTTCTCATCCACTAATTTGCCATCCTCCTTTTTTTTGAACATTCATAAATAAGTCAATCTTGTTTACTTTCCTTCTTGTTTTCTTTTCCATCTGAAAGTAATAAAAATTCCTAGCAACTTGAATCTTCAACTTCAAAATTCAAAAAATTGAGAATAAAGAATATATCTTGTTCCTTATGCATGCATAACTTTTTATTCTCGTGGTGTAATGAACCAATACTTTCCCTTTATTCTTAGTTGTAGAAAATTACAAGTACACAATATCATAATTGATAAACTCATATTTAATTATATAATCCATGCCTAACTTATGTTGGTTTAAGGGTAATTTAGGTGTAATTGCATTAGGTTAGGGTAGTTTAGTCATTCATGCATCATTCTATAAATACTGCATTTTTAGGGTTTTATTGTAATAATTCTGCTTATCTATATTTGGTACCTTAATGTGTGCATGTATGTCTTTGCAGGTACCAAGTCCAATCTTAATTGGAGCTCCATTTCAAAGAGAAATCTACTTGAGCTCACATCTCCAATTAGGGTCACCTAATCCTATCCAGGCTAACCCAATTGACCATCCACCTACACCTAATTTCCACCACCAAAAATCCTACTTAATCTAGCCCTAACCACCTCTATTGTGATCAACCGCATCACCTTAAAATTCCACCATATTATGGCCGACTATCCTTGATTTGATCTCAACCCTATATCCACCTATCTATGGCCCCAACCTATTCCTACATCTTAGCCAACAAATCCACTACATATGGCTGGCCATTTATCTTCATAGAAATCTTTATTTGGATGACCAACCTTTGCTCCCTAATCTCAACCATCCACTCTTGATCTGTTAGCCTTAAATCATCCACCAAAATAATTCTTCCAACTCCCTCCTAAAAGCCACCAAGATTCAAATTCAAAAACTCAACCTTAACAACCTTGGTGGTGCGACCTTAACCTCTCCAATTCAAATCTCTTGGCCAGCCGCCTATTGAACCTACATCCCCACCACACAAACCCCATCCAAGGGTCACCTTTAAACTCTACTTGACATATCCCTTGGTCGGCCACATTGATCCTAATAAGACAACTCTATGGCCAGCCATGATGTGTGATCCTAACCCTTTATCAAATGACTCCATGCATCTCAACCCTCCTTAAATCCAAAACCAACCTTAAGCCAACTTAATTCCAATGCACACCGACCTTAGTCCTCTACTTCTTCTAGCCTTATCTTGGCCGTCCAACACCATGATCCAAGTCACCCTTGGTTCCACCAATCGAATGCTTCCATGATCTCTATAAAAGAACCCTTGGACGACCATCTCTTCCTCCATTCCTTTCCCTTCCAAAACCTCTCCTTCACCTTGGCTATAGGGTCTTCCCTAGGGATAAGGTAACACCATGCCATCTTTGGTGTGGTGCTCCTTTTGCTAGCGTCTTCGCTTCCATCTCCAACAACTTCGCTTCCCCGCTGAATCTTCACCCAGAGCTTTTACACTTGCCTATTTCCCTACATTTTCCACTTCCTAGTTTCTTTCCAATAGTGCAATTTATTTTCTAGTTTAGTTCTAGTTGTTATTTCTATTTTCTACTTCTACTTCTAGTAGATTGTTCTAGTTGTAACCTTTCTTTTAATAGTTGTACTTTGAATCTTTATTAGCAATAAAAGTTCTCCTAGTTCATCTCTTTTGTCTACTTGCTTTCAATTATTGCTTTATTTCTATTCGCTTTTTTCCTTCATAGTTAGTTCTCGTCTTTCCCATTTAGTTCTAGTAGCATGTAATCAATCACTTCGCATCACGTATTTCATTTTATATTTCAAAAACCCTATAAAAAATTACAAAACAAAAAATACCAAAAAAAAATAATCTTAGAGAGTGAAAAACTCCAATTGCCTCCCTGAGACGACCCAGACGCCATTTTTAAATCATACATTTTTTTAAGTTGGATTCTACAAATCACAAAAATTTTTTTATACAATTTATGCTACGACAAATGTACTTTTATGAAATCAATTTCACGACAATCAATAATTTTCAAAAGTATTTTTGAAATTAAGATAAAGAAAAGAAAAATTTTAATTACCTTAGACTTTTTTGAATTCCATTTCTCACTAAGAAACTTATTGTGTGTCCCTAGTTAATGGTGAGTCATGAAACTCTAATCTTTGTTCCATGAATAGCTTTTGTTGATAATATTTCAACTAAAGGAAACATTTAAATGCTCTCCATTTCTTGCACACCCATGACTGCAACTTTTCATTATATTGAAATTTACACTACAATATCACAAGTTATGTGGATCATCAAAATTCAAACGTAATTAACAAGATCAACATGGTTAATAAGTTACCTCCACAAACTCTATCATCTTATCTTTGTATTCTTGTGGCATCTTCGTTCAATCATCATAACATAAGGAAGGCAAATCTAAATTGCTTGGAATAGTTCTACAAAAATTCTTTAAATGATTCTATTTTTCTCCAATAGGCTAATACAAATCATTCATCTTGTTGAATAGCTTCTTTTCATCTTGATTCTTCCAAATTTTGAGGCATACTGTAGATCCTTACTTTGACATCCTATATGAAACACACACATAATAAAAAATAAGTTACAATATCAACAAAATAAATTTATGGATATCTCTTGAACACATTACTAACGCCTTTTGATGTCTTACCCTCTCGAACACATTATTGATATCTCCATTAGTAACCCTGTTTATGGGCCTGTAAAGTTCTTCAAACTATTAAACACAACCATTTTGACTTATTAAGGGATATGATACCAACCAAATTTGACATCATGCTCTAATGTAATGAAGGGAATTCTCTCATATACTTATCCCTTTTGTAACTTGCTTAAGGACTACTAAATCACCCATCACAAAAAGGGTATTTAGTTTGACAAGCTAGATTCCCTCCATTGATTTTGTTATGATGATGAACTTTTTTAGGTTTTTTTCTCATCTAAATTTAATTTACTTCATTATCATACCCTAGAAATCTCTCCATTGATTTCTATGTCTCATGTTATGATGAAGCTAAATTAAATTTCAAGATTATTACTTGTGACTTGAAATGAGACATAGAAAAGATATCTACATTTTTATTAGATAATGGCCTATTTCTTTTTCTAAGCACATGTCATTTGATCATGTAGCTATTTACTTTTATCAATGATAATGGAATGATGCCCCTTTCCCTTATTGTTCTCTTTGTAATCAGACTTTATGCCTGAACTTCTTTGCAAAGCAAGTTATCTGAATTTCAACTTCTATGTAAAGCTTTCCTGTATAAGAACTCTCAAAAGCTAACTATCAAGATGATCACATATTGTGATATTAGTAAAACACAAAGGAAGTTCTTATTCAAAAGCAACAACAATAGAAATTTGATCACAGTTAAGAAAGGAAGCTTTCATTACAAAAATAATCCAAGGTAACGTTTGGAAGAAGGAGAAGAACAACTAGAGTGTTTGACCTACAAGCAAATAGTTATTCATTGTTTTCCTCTACTTTCTTTATCGTGTGTTGATTGTGAAGGTCCAACTTTCAATAGACTGTAGCTATTTTACCTGGTAGAAAGTCATTCATGCATTTCCTTACCACTTGTTTGGACATATGCTTTATGGTTTTCACAAAATTTCATGCTAAAAACTACCATTTTATTTATAGTTATCTAATCATTGTCAGTTTCTATTGACATGTATTGTGAATTGATAGGGGGCTATGGATTTCTTAACTATAAAGGAATCAATGATATTTTTGTTGGTATCGGCTTGGTCCTTAATGAAAACAAAATACTTCAACTAATAGAAGTACATCATGCATATGGTATCCATTCTCAATTTCTCACTCATAGTTGCACCAATCCCCTCCACTAATCAAACATTTCTTTCACCATTGATACTTATACGAATATGAATACCACTTCTATCTTTGTGGTTAAATACATCTTTTGCACACTTAGTCTCCATTTACAAATGTCGCTTGATCATTATTTCCTCATTCTGTATGGACAATAGGGAACACAAACACTAAATTAAGCGAACCTCCTAATGTTGATGAAAGGGCTTGACCTTCTTTTAGATGAAATCACTAATAGGGTGGAGATGGCACCGGTGAGTGAGTGTGAGGGTGAGGTGGTGGTAGTGGAGAGGGGTGAAAAGGAGGAGATGACAATGGGAGGTGCATAAGAGGAGTGGATGGAGTTTAGAGACATGTGGGACATTACTTAAAGGTGCCTTTTTCGTTATACTTTTTGCAAATAAAGTTTATAGAGGAAAAAATACTGTTGATGACGAAGCCTTTAGAAGGTAATCAGAAGGAGAACAAAGAGAAATCACCAACTTGTAGACACTTGTAAAAAACAAATTGTTAATCTATAATCATCTATTCAGAGGCATTGCAAGGGTTAGTAGCACTGGCTTTTCTTATAAATATCAAGGATAGGCACGTTCCCTAGTCCAAAGGGGACAGTTAAATGGAAAGAAATGATCCTGGAGAAGATGTAATCATGCCTATGTATGTTTTGTCAGTATCAATTGGACCATTCATGGAAACATCTCTCTTCTTAGCTTCCAAAGTATTAGGCTCTTTCTTCATCTTGTGCCCTTTAAAATGTGAAAGACTACAATCATAGAAAAGAGTCCTAAGAGCACATGCCTTCATGTTGGAATTATGTGCCTTGGGTGAGCCAACTTGAGTGGAATCACTTGATCAGTGATTCAGATTTGAATGTCAGATCATGTGGACACATTAGTATGGTTAATTGGGTCCCTCTGTACAAGTCGGAGAATGTACTGAAGCCATGTTGGATATACTAATGACAAGTATCGAAGATCCAAATAGTTTAGATTGAGGATTTAGATATGTCATTAAGAACTATAATGATATTCAACTGTTATCTCTAGCCTAAGAAGAGATGGCAATCTTCTCAAGAGATTGTTGCCTGACTGATGCCCTTGATGCACATCCTTTGCATAAGAATAGAGATTCGGAGTTATTACGCAGGTTGAGTCAAGGAGTTGATTTGATGAGATGGAGATAAAGAAGTTCTTCTCTTATCAATGTTACAGAGAAGACATATCCTTTGACCTGAGACAAATATGTGTCTCTATGCTTGATTATGCACATTTGGTGGACTGATGGTCAATGCACCCACCTTAATGTTGAGACTGGAAAGCTCATATGCAAATGAGAGCATGGGGGATGTATGATCTCTCAAAGGAATCACATAGATTTGCTATCGTAAGTGTATGTAGCAGATTGGGAGACATGAGCTTGCTTCGCATGTATTAGGATGTACGAAATTTCATGCATGGTCGTATGGGCCCTAATTAGACCCACACATGAAAGATAATAAGATAATTCTTTGGCAAAAGAGCTGGTCTTCATTGTTATCCCAAGGAGAACATAAAAGTATGTAACCCATGATAGGATGGACAGTGAATCTAGGATTTAGTCCTTAGGGTAACTGCTTGCACAGTAATCATAAGACTTAAATCACCTAAAAAATGTTAGAAACCTAGCTATTGTGTTCATATTGCATTCATATCATGCATAGTAGGCATTACTTTATTTTATATAGTCGTACATAAAATAACGTTAGAACACTTTGTTATTTGATGTTCTTAACTTTGTAGTTACAAGCAAATAAGAAGAGCAAGTGGTGATGTAAACTAAAGTTACACAAAAGAACCATAAGACCCCTGCAAGGAATAAAGAGCCGGAGAAGAAATAGAGAAGAAGAGAGAAAGAGAGCATTGAGGGAAAGAGAGAAGAATGGAGGATAACAAATATCCCATATCATATATCTAAACCCAAATCATCCCAAACCTAGCCCTAGCTCGAAGCCTAGCCAATTCCAAACCCCACATCCTAATACCTTAACCTTGATGTCCAAATCCTAGCCTAATCCTAATCCCTTTCATGTAAACCATTATCCACAAGCCTATCCACATTCTTATCCACCTTAGCTACCTATCCCTAGCTCAATTTCCCACTATCACACCCAATTGACCTAATAGGCTTTAACCGGGCTTAATGGCTACTTAATTAGGCTCGGTTGGAACTTAATTAGGCTAGAGCCACCTAATTAGACCCACCTAAACCTCATAAGGCTAACCCTTAACCTAGGCCACCACCCTACCTTAATTTGTACCCTTCCTAACCTATTCCTAAACTATACCTTAGGAACATCATACCTAGCTTTACTTTTGTAAAAAGACACCAAGGCCACAACTTCAAAGGTTTGTAAAAACTCTTGTCCCTCTCTTCTTCCTGTGCACCACCTTAGACCTTCCCCTCCCTCCACCACAAGCTGCCGACCCTCCTCCTCCTTGGGTGGTTGTCGGCCACCACCTCCACCACCTTCAAGATTGGCGATGCCTCCCTCAAGGAGGACTACCACTGTCGTCCTCTCCTCTTCCTCCTATCTGCACAACCAAGCCTCTTCGCCTCTCTTCTCCCATGCCTGCTCCTTCTCCTTCTCCTTGGACACGCCAAAGGCTTCTCCCATAGCCTCTTGGCATGATCCTCCGCTTAGTGGAGTGTAAGCAATCCTCGGATCATGGCCTAGCCACCCCCATCACCTAAAAGCCGATGGCTAAAAGTCACCCTCGACGTGGTGGTTCTTTGTAGTAGTTTTAATCATTTTTATGTTGTTCTTTATTCTAGTTATTTTGTTCTTATGTTCTAGTTGATTAGAATGTTTTCTTCTTGTATGCACTTTTGATTTTTGGTAATGATAGATGATTTATTTTGGCATCCAATTCATTGTTCTGTTGTGATTTTGTTGTGTTTTTGCTTTGCTATGTTTGCCATCATCGTCACTACATGCACATCACCACCATCAAGTGGTGGCCATCCACCACCACATTACCATCATCATCACCCCCCCTCTTAGGAACCCTAGCCTTAGTTAGGTTAGATTTGTTTTCATCATCACATAGTTAGGTTCGGATTTCACTTAGTTAAATCAGTTTGTGACTCGAATAAAAAAAGTAAAAAAAAAGAAAAATGAAAAGCACAAAAACAAGATTTATGGCACTCCCATCTCCGCATCACCTCACACATGGATTTTTGAATGCGCTTGATAGTGTAGAAATAATTGAGGTTGTGCATAATTCAAAATACACATTTACATTTTGTATCTTCCTCGACATCACGTTCGTTTTGAAAATAACGAGATCGATGAGGTGTTGATGCGCAAGCTTTTGACATCTCGCATTAGATCTTCATTTCGGGTAGTGTAAATTATTTGAAAAATGTAAAAAAATCAAAAAAGAAAAACATAGAAAAAGAGAAGTGCAAGTAGAAAGAGATCAAACACACATGAATTCAAAGCATATCAATCTAACCAAATCAAAAGACTAGTAGCCTCCTTGTGGAGTTATATGACCAGGACTCACTCTAGGTAGTTCCATTATATTTTAAAGAAAAATCTGTACTTAGGCAGCCGCACTACAACGATCACAACCTTAAAATTAAATTGCTTTCTTTGCCCGAGTTACGCTAGATTTTCAGTAACATCTCTTTCAGTGTAAATGATTCACAAGTATTTGGAATACTTGAGAGAGGCATAATGTCATAAATCCTAATTTTTAAACCCTTCGTCATTGGCATGATTAAATCAATAATGATTTGAGATTTTTACATAGATACCACTGAAATCTTCGAAAATGATTTTCTTGTCATCCACTTTCCAATATTACTTTAAATGTCATTGGAAAAGTGATGTCATTTTTGTAACAGTTACTCCGTTAGTTAACTTCATTAACATTAACGTGTTTTGTAAGAGTTTGGATTTTTTAATACCCAATTTAAGTTCAATTAGACCCTTAATTTATCTTCAATGGTGGAATTATCAACCTCTTGAGATTTGAGACTTACATTTTACCTTAATGAATCAAGTTGAGGGACTTTTGGTGAGAAGGCTTTGTGAGTGGACTCTTAATTAAATTGGTGTGGGGTGGGAGGACTTGCACGATAGTTTTCCCAACTTAAGTTGGGTGGAGAGTGGTAGGAAGAATTTTCCTAAGTAAGGTAATCAGGGAATAATATTCCATAATTACCGTAGAGGGGAATTATATTTCTTAAGTACGGTGGGAAGTTTCAGGATTCTTGTTTTCTACAAAACTCGCCTCTTGAAGAGGCGAGTTTTGCCCTTTGTAGTCCCCCCTATCCTTCCCCTTTGGCAACAGCTAGTACTTGAGAAACTTGCCTTTTGTAGTGGCGAGTTTCTCCTAGTTCTTTCCAGATGTCCTTTGCCTCTTTAAGACGTTTGACCTGTCGTCTGATGTTTATACACTAAAACTTTATTTAGATCTAATGGAATCGGAGAAGAATAGGATGCAAATCGGATATTAGCAGACATCCAATTTTTGGTTCAGACGTCTTATAATAGGAAATCAGACGTCGAACAATACAGTAGATGTATGATTTTATGGGTGGAGATGATATGAAACTCACTTATTGAAAAGGCGAGTTTGGGGTTTTTGAGGTAATAAAAAAACTCGCCTCTTAAAGAGGCGAGTTTAATGGAACTCACATCTTCAAGTGGTGAGTTTTTTGTTTTTTTGTTTTTGCATGCTGACTTCTATTGCTGAGTGGTGTAGCAGTTGCTGCTGTGGCTACATTAGATTTGGGTGGAAAGCAGTCACACCAAGCAATCACACACACCAACCAAACATTTAAATGACAACCAAGCAAGCGGTCACACCCAAGCAATGCATGACAACCCAAGCAATCATCCACAGTATGTTTTACATTTATTGATGTTTTGTTCAAACTTTTTGCATGATAATACTTATATGAACGTTTTTCCCAAATTTGGTGAGATATTGTAAGTATGCAACATAAGTGTAATGTTTACAACTAAGTCTCACATTCAAAAAAAAAATCATACAATGGGAATAATTATTTTCTTCCCCTTCTCCATCGAGTGTATGTCTTTCAAGGGTTATGAGAATTGTCTTGAAATTATTCTAATTGAGTCTGTTGATCTATTTCATCAATTTATGTGATAGTAGCGTCAAAATCCGATGTTGTTGGAGGTGATGGTGGGGGCACGAAGAGTAATATGTGAGGTCCCTTGCCCGAAGTCTCTATCTACAGCCTTTCTCTTAAGCGGAGCTCTTAGTGTTATCTCGAAGGTAGTAGGTAACTCAATGGCTGGAGTCGTGAATGGATCATTAGTTTGAGTTTGCTGCAAGGAAAATTATTAAAGTGTCAATGTATTGGTGAGATTGGAAATATTAAAATAGTTACAACATCTTACCTCAGATTGGCCATATAGATCCTGGTAGGGCTCCTCCTCCGATTGATCCTCAGAGGCCTGGGAGGGTTCTTCTTGTATAGGTTGCTACATGAAAAAAATTGAAGTGTGTCAAAAAATTGATAAGAATGGAATTATGAAAATCCTGTAGACTTATATAACCTGAAATATGGCCTATAGATCTTAGTGGGGTTCCACCTCCTGAGAGGCATGGGAGGGTTCTTCTTGCATAGGTTGTTGCATAAAAAAAATTTGAAGTGTGTCAAAATTTTGATAAGAATGGAATTATGAAAATCTTGTAGACTTATATTACCTGAAATGTAGCTTGTAGATCCTGGTGGGGTTCCACCTCTGATTGAGCTTGAGAGGACTGGGAGGGTACTTGTTGTATAGGTTGCTGCATGAAAATAATTGATGAGAATTCCTAAGTTCATGAGAAAGAGAATATTATATTAATTATCCGTTTTTACCTCAGAAGGGGACTATCGATCATGGGGATGTTCCACCTCCATTAGATATTGTTGCAAGGGAAAGTTTTAATTTGTGTCAATGTATTGATACCAATCTAAATACTATATTTAATAAAATGATTTTACCTGTAGTAGGCCATCTTGATCCTGGGGTGGTTATGCATCAAGTGGTCGGTGTGAGGCCTCCGGTGGAGGGTCTGGCGCCTCTGGTGGTAGGTGTGGGGCCTCCGACATAGGATCAGGATCATTTCCCTGTACCCTCCATTGTCCTCTCCCACGTCCCCTTCCTTGCCTTTGTCCTTTGCCACGCCCTCGACCTCACCCCCGTCCCCTCCCACGCCCTCCTGTAGGTTCATCACCCACATCGTCTGGTTCTTAAGGCTCAGGGGTTTTGAAATGACGTGCTAGTGTGTTACTATTTATCTCTATTGTTTGGCAAGCTAGGTTATTGATGTTCACAAAGTCAGGGTAATCACGCGTCATCTCACGAACTCGAACCCACATTTTGAACTGCAAAAGGAAACAATAATGTCTACAAAATTAAATGAGAAGATATATAATTAACAAACATTATTGTATGACTGTTATCTAATTATGAAGAAGAATTGTATAAGGATTTACGTTGTAATCCAGTAGTGCACCAAGTCGATCGATAAACCTCCTAGTGATCCTATTATACCAAGCCTTGTATTCCAATGTAGCGGTAGGGCAATCTGTTGGTGTTAGTGGAATGATATGTTCTACCCTCGCCCCCCAATCTTGATTGTACAACGCAAGGTGTTGACACCAATCAATCTCAAATTTCTCCCTTAAATCTATATCATGGAGGTGATTTTTTGGATCGCATTCCAAAGGAACACCCTGAAGACCTCCAAATTGCCTAAGGATTTGATCTGGGAAATGATGCTCCACTATATGGAAGCATATCAAGGAGACTCGTGCAGACCAGATCTCCCTCCTAGCTAGGCAATATTCAGGTAGGTTTTCTTGTATTTCCTGTGTGTAAGGCTACCATAGAACCTGCGTAATCACACAAGTATTATAATTAAAACATATTTGCTAATGTAATAAATATGTTCGAAATGTTAAATTAGATACCTGCTCTGCACTTTGGAAGTCAAATGCATCTCTATATGGTATCATAACGTTGGTTGACTGCTTCCGAACATCGAAAGCAACCACCTAATGAGCACCCAATGGTCATCCCTACCACTCAGGATGACAATGCACGATAGGTGTTATGTGGGGAAACCTCTCCCATGCCCAAACTACACCCATTTCTATACCTTTTAACCCTTACCATTACAAAATATAACCTTCTAATGAAAGTAAATGCGAGTTACATATGAAATATGTGAAATATTATTTAATACTCTCATCATCGTCCCATACACTCGTGGATCGGTGCATGTCTTGTCCATATAAAACAAATGGCTCAACTTGTCCCGTCTCCATCTACAATTTTAGAAAAATAATATTAATTAGACTTTGTAATTAATGTAATGTGAAACATTGTTGAGAAAAAGATATTAATTAGAAACATTGCATTTACCTCTATTTGGACAATTCTTCCTATTATGACCAGTATTTCTATAAACACTGCATTTATTGATATTTCTACTATGTCAACAAGTGTTTGGCTGTGAGATTTGTTGTGTGGATGACGAGCTTCCGTGTTGTAAATGAGGGCAATGACTTCTGGTATGACCTTCTTGCATACACACATGACAACTATTACTTTGTTGACTTTCTCAAATATCCATCTTATTGTGGATAGGAGATGGATTTGATCATCATTTATCTCATTTTTTCTCCCACCAAGAGATGTGCTTATGAAATACGCACGACTGCCAAGCTTTAGGATTAGGTATTGGCTCGAATTTCTTGTGGTATATTAACATTTGTAGCTCCCAGGTGTATCAATGGGTGACAGATGTACGGATGTCAACACTGGACATACATGTGAGCATGGAATTCTATAAGTTTGCCACTTGTTGCAAGTATAAGTCACGTTTCTTATGTCTACTTTGTGAAAATTCCCACCTTTCAAATCATATGATGTCTCACGCCTATCGGTGAGAACTTCATAGTACAGATCAGGAATCCCATGAAAATGAGTGACGTTATGACTTCTTCCTATATTCATCCAATTTTCAAGCATATCATTTGCATATGTGGTATATCTCTCATTTCTGCCCATTGCTGCATGTGCTTTTTCACACTGTTTGTCAAAGTATACAACACAATTGTAGAATATTTTTCCAACTAAGGCACATATAAGCAATTCCCTAGCTTCTATGAGAATCGCATTATAACTCTCGCTTAAATTTGTCGTCATGTTCCCAAATCTATAACCACCATCAAAAGTCATTGTCCATTATTACTTATCAATCCCACGTTCGTCGAACCATTTAGAAGCGTCTTCGCTAATATTTCTCGATGTATTCATGCAAAATTCTCATTTTAGAGGTGAAGATTGCAATGCAGCTTGACCTTATTACTATCTTCATATGCACATTCTTTTGAGACGAGTTAAAATTGCTTGCAACATGACATACAAAAAACTTCCAATGTACATGATGTAACTCAACATCATCACTAGCAACTACAGCAAGTATCCCCCCATGGCTATCATAAATAATACAAATTGGATCTTCTTGATCACGGATTAGACAATATCTTACTCTTTTAAGAAACCATGACCATGTGTTTGTGGACTCCTCATAGACAATAGCGAAAGTAAGAGGCGCAATATGTTGATCAGCACCCACGTCACATGCAGTTAGCAGCTTATGGCTGTATTTACCGTAAAGATGTGTGCCATTAATAGAAATAACTAGTCAACAATGGTTAAACGCTTCGATGCACCGTCCGTATGCCCAAAAAGCTTTCATCAAGAGTACGTTGTTTGTGTCATTGATATCAACTGATTCTAAATCTATGAATGCCCTAGGATTTGAATCTCTAATGGCATGCAGAAGATTTGGTAGGTCTTTATAGGACTTGTCTCGGTCATCATACACTAATTCAACGGCTTTTCGCTTTGTATCCCAAACCCTTCTCCTTGTGATTGTATACTTAAATTTCTCATCAATTACCTCAAGTAAGAAATTTGCCTTAAGCAAAGGTGACCGTTTCACATAACCCATTAGGTATCGCCCCATGAAATTGCAATCGAGTTGAGGGCGATCTTCATTGTCTTGAATATGCTCACAAGTGTGTTGACCATGCAAAGTGCTCAATACCCACTATTGATCAAAGGTTCTGAGATGACAACGCAGTCTCCATGTTCAACCTTCAAATTTACGTGCGTATATCAATGACTAAATATTTCTATCTAACTCTCAAACTTCAAAATTCACGTGACTCTCAATGTGAAATTTCTTAATTGGAAACACTAAGTCCTGCTTGGTTTTAAATGTCATCCCCTTGACCAGTTGTGTGCTTGGATGACTCATTCTAGTATGGAAGCATTCATTAGAGTCATCTCTTTCAAGAGGAGGTGACAAATCGCTATAAAATAAAATATCTCGATCCTCGGGTAACTGATTGCTGTCATGTCTGCTACCAGAACCAAACTGATGCACCCTCCTGTTACGGGTTGGGATATAAGATGGTGCATTTACTTGGACATTCTCTTCCTCATTCAACTCAACTTCTTTGTCTATGTCATTCCCATGTGGTGAGCCACAATGGTCATCAACAACTTGAGAAATGTGCCTTACCCTGCATTCATTTTCGGTAACTATATGTTCTACTTCATTTTTCCTGTCAAGGGGTATATCACCCATATCATTTTCATTTTGAACATCCAGTGGCTCGAGGGTAAGTCCTAGAATAAACATCTGCCCATGAGGTACGTCATGTGGTTCTTGTGGAGGTCATTGAGGTGATCATTTCACATTCAGTGATGAGGTGTACGAATACCCTTACCTTCGACATCAATGTAAAATTCAGTAAATATCTTCTCTCTCCAAGCCTCAATTGCCCAATCCATCATACATTGGAAATCATCGTCATCACCCACAATGGTCAAACAGAAATCAGTCCCTTCATAATAGGGAAAGCGATGACTAATCTTCACGCGATTACTCCGACGATCAATACATAAAGTCAAGCAAATCTTATCCAATAAATCCTCAAATCTCCAATTCGTATATATCCTTATTCTCTTATGTGGATCCCTGTCATATTGCACTCTGTTTGCATTTCAGACAACAGAGCCACCATAATAGACCAAAGCCAACACAAATTTAGCCATTCCAAATAACCTGAACAAATCGTAAAATCAAAAGGATTAAATGATAATTCCTATGGACAAAAGAGTAACGTATGTATTACACATCTTAGGAATTTTCTAACACCTACAATCAACACTTTCATTCAGGTTAACTTCAAACTTAAAATTTCCATGCACTAATAAGTATTCAAAGAGTACCTCCACTTCACAAACTTCCTAACACAATCAAAATTATATCCAATAAACCTAACAAAATTTTTCCCTAATGGGATACCTTACTCCAAATAATATAATTAAAATTAATAAACATTGATTAATATATATAGAATTCAATCTTAAGATGGGGCACAAATAGTGGTGGAAGCATGTCTGGGATTGCAGGGAAGGAGATCGGTAGTAGCTGCAGCAGTATGGCCGGAGAAGGAGCAGCAGTGGCGGTGGAGGTGGCAGAGATTGTCCCACTCACAGCAACAGCAGTGGGGGTGGAGGAGATGGCTAGAGCAGCAGCAATGACGGAGGTCACCGAAGCTGCAACGGTGGCGGAGCTCGTCGGAGCAGATCGCAGCAGCAACAACAGCAGCACAGAGGTTGTCAGAGGTCTCACAGTAGCAGCAAATGGGAGGGGAGTAGAAGGGGAAGGGCCCGGGCGTTGCTGTATAATAGGCAAACTTGCCTCTTCAAGGGGTGAGTTGTGTATAAATAAAACTTGCCTCTTGAAGAGGTGAGTTTCTCAAAGAATAAGACTGGCAAGCGGAAGCGAGGGGAATTAGGAAGGGGGAAACTCATCTCTTAAAGAGGCGAGTTTCGTATAAACTTGTAGTTGCTCAAACTCGCCTCTACAAGAGGCAATTTTTCTATGGTAATTACTTAATTATCTTCCCTTGTACGGTAATTAAGGAATATTATTCCCTAATTACCGTACGTAGGAAATTTTTTCGAAGTGGTAGACGAGGGCACCTCCCCTCCCATTTGCTTTCCTGTGTGTACTACTGATTGCGTAGCAATCATAGGTCTTAATTGACCTAAATTAGGCTAGGACTTAGCGTAAGTTAGGGTAATTCACGCATGCATAAGCATTACTAGCACCTTTACTGCTTTCTTTTAGCTATGTATAAAATAATGCTATAATATACTGATTAAGTGCATTATGTCAATTGCAGGTAATAAGCTGATCAGAAGCTAGATCTGAAGCTGGATCTAAAGCTGGATTTGAAGAATAAAGAATAACTGGTGTTGCAGCAGAGTTGGAGCGAAAAACCTAGATTAAATGTAGCAGATAATAATGTAAGGGAGTTAAGGTATGTTATTCTATTAAGTAGGAATAAAGCAATAAATTGTGAAGAACTTAGGTCTATCCTAGCCTTAGGACAGCCTAGAAGGTTCCCCAAGCCTTAGCCACCCTTAGATTAGGTCACCGCACCCTTAGAAACCTTAAAACCCTAATTCTAGCCTCTACCTGGACGTCCAGATAAGTTATAGGACGTCAAGAACCCTTAGCCAACTCCCGCACACCTTAAACCCACTTATGCAGTGTTATTGGATGTCCAGACACTTGGTCAGACGTCCAATTTCTGCAGAATACCCAAGGCAGAACCTAGAATCCCTCCTGACTCTGATTGGACGTCCAGACAACAAGTCTGGACTTCTAATTTTTTACTATAAGACGTCTGACACTATTATTGGACGTCCAGAATTACCCTCCAGACCCTATTTTGAGATTCAAGCTTTGATCTTGGATCTTTAGATCCTTAAACCCAATTCCAACCCTATAGGAACCTAAATTAAGGCACCCTAACCCTAGTACATCACCTCTAGACCTCCCTAAGGAGCTAATTAGGTCCTCACTAAACCTAATTGACTTGGATCTTAGTCAATTCCATCATCCTATTCAATTGGACTCATTGAGTCCAATTAAGCCCTGATCTCAGCATACACTATCCAGTTGGACCCAGTGAGAGTCCAATTGACTAAGACCTGACTTAATTGAGTTATTTTACTCTCAATTATGTTTTCACACACCCAATTAAACTTGTATTAAGTTTAATTGCAATTTACCGTAGTGAATTAGGGTTTACAACCCTAATTTGAGACCTACCTTGACTTAAACCCACTAGAACCTTACCTTATCAACCTACCACCTAAGTTTCGACCCACACACACCCACACACACCATCCACACGAAAATACCTAGCCTAGAGTTCTCTAGAACTCTCTACCATGTGTTGTTGCCTTGGTTGCTAAAATTAGCAATCAAGAGCCATTCAATTTTTAGATCCATATTTGGTGGATCTAAAAACCACCATCCATCCTCTCTCTCTCACTCTCCCACGAGCTCCCACCATAGGCATTTATAGAGAATTCCATAATTCTCTAGAGAGCTTCCCTTAGGTCTATAAAAAGACCTAAGGGGTGACCATTTACACCCATCCACTCTTGGTTCCATTTAGCTTAGTTTCATTCCACATCCACTCCACCTCCATGTCCACGAGTAGCTTCACCATGGCCACCACCACCTCCACGCCAAGATGCTGGATTACCTCTCCAAGGGCCGGCCTAAGCACCATTGGCCACTCCTCCACCTCTCAACCACTCAAAGGCCATCGGAGCCACCTGCGAATGCTCTTATTTCTGCTAGACTAGATTATAGTTCTTATTATATTTATATGCTTTATTTACTGCTTAGTAGTGTAGCTTTTTATTCTTCCCCAATGATGCATGCAAAATACCCCCATAGATTCATGTATGCAGTTGTTTTCTGGTAGCGAGTAGTTTTATTTCCCTGTACAAGCATTCCTCTACCTGTGCTCTACAACTCTGATATCGGCATCATCTTTTATATAAATATATATGTTGAAAATCACCATGTTCCTAGTTATCATCTTTTGGTGTGATTGAAGTTACATATTTTAATTACTATCTTTTGACAACTAGCATGTCGTACATCAATACGTAAATCACCATAAATCGGCATGAGATTTTAAGCAAGTAGAGAGAAAATGATCGATTTCAAATTTGCATTTCCATAAACGCCTTCCAGAGACGAATAACTGAAACTCCAAGTCTCGTTATATTTATAAATATTTTTATTTGATCGTATTGCCCACTATTCTACGAAGCTTTTTCTAATAAAAAATGCGCTCTACGGTTCACAACAACTACCCTTCCCCCTCCCATTCCCATTTCTTGTGCTAGAAGCCTCCTCCACTGATGAACCTCCTCTTCCTCACCGGTTACTACTACTGCTCGTGTGATGAGCAGCCAGGGTTGTGGTTGTTGCGATTTTGAGGGGGGGGGTGGGGTGCGTAGGGCGACTGCTGCTGCTGCATGTTGGGCAGCAGTCGTGGCTACGATTGATGTGATTCTCGTTAGCCTAGAGGAAGATCCTGATACACGCGATCGCCACACAGCTTCCACTGCATGACATACGCCACCAACACCAGGCCATTTTGATGACTGTAGACAGCAAGCATAGTTTAGCTACTATTGGGACTTCCCATAACAAGGTCTCTGTGACCGCATCTTCCTTTTGTTTCCCTGTTTGGGGTCTGGTTGCAACTCCCTCTTCCCCTCACGTACATGGGAATGAAAGATTTGGAGATTTTTTTAGGATCTTATTCATCACCTTAGGCTGTTGTGCCATCAGGTTCCCCCTCTATGTAATCACAGTGCAAAGGAAAGCAAATTACTCATCCGATATCCAGTTCTCTTCTATTCCTATACTCGTGGTTGTTGGTGCACCGCCAACAACAATGGCCCCTTGTAAGAATTCGAGGCCGCCACCTTATATCAGACGATCCCTTTGCCTCCATCAATCGGATAGTGACTAACAGATACACCCTCCTCTCAAATCACCGTCGATAACCCTTCCTTCTCCCCTCCTCGTCGGTCGCACTTCCTCTCCTTTGACCTATCGGCCGACCACCACCACCGTAGCCGTCGTCGCCCGCAGCTGTTGCTGTTGCTGTTGCCGTGCCCTGCTGCTATTGCAGCCACCTTCACGTGTGACGGTGCGTGTTGCAGAAACCGCTCGTGGCAGCAGCCATTGTTGTTGTCGCTATTGCTAAGATCGATGGTCAACGGAGGTTTACAACCCTGTCAAGGGTTCGCATAGGTTGGTGCATTCCCTTCCCCTCTTTTCATTTCAATCCCTGGCCCGGGGTACTACTACTTTTAAGGATTTGGGCTTTTTTTTATGGGTGTTGGGGATTGATTTGACAGAAAAAAAGAGTACTGATGTGGGTGTTACTTGTGATTGATTGCAAGGAAAATCGGCGGGGCCTGTCACTTGGCGACGAGGAGGATGGGAAGCGAGGCAAGGTAGGGATATTCCTAACCCTCCTATTTATGTTCTCTTGAATTCCCAGTGTGATGGGTACATTTTGGTACAGATTCCCTTTTTAGTATAAAAAAAAACTTTTTAAGTATGTTCTCCGTTATTGCTGGAGAATTGGTTAGCTTCTCTACAATCTGTGATGAGTTCTGACCGGTTTCATGCTCTTTCCTTGTAGCTTCAGTTTCAGGGATTGTGCATCTCTATCTCTTTAACTGTAACCAACTAGATCACATCTCAATTTATGAAGTCTGTGGTGATGGTAGACATTTGTTTGTCTTGGTCTGGAGTTGCCAAACATGTGATGAACATATATTGCTTTGTCATTATACATATAGATGTGTGTATTCTGGACATACTTTTAGATGCATGCACTCTGGACATACTTATAGATGCATACATTTCGAGAAGCAACCAAAATATTGCCATTTTTAAGTTCCAAGCAGTTTTTGGACTGGACATTTAACATATACTGATTAAGGATTTAAGGAAAACCAAAAAGAGAGAATCTATCGTTCATATAAACATAGAGGTAGATTGTGACGGCTTCTTTACATAGCGAGGGAAAGGTTTTGGGACAATTGGAGTTTGCTACATTTATTTCACTATTGTTTGCATTGACTTTGATATATCACATAAATGATTAGAATCACCAAACTTGTTACAACCAAATGTATTTTTGTATTATGTTTAGGTTGCAAAATAGCTTCACGGAAATCTAAAGAAAAGATTATTGGTCATAGAGTTTGAAACACAAAAACAAGCATGAGATATGCATACATGAACACAAGGACTTACATAGAAAATCCTCCACAATTGAAGGGGAAAAGAATGACAGGGAAATCTAATATACTAAGAATTATTAAGAACTTGAAGATGCATTTGTCAACCATGTTAATGGTGGCCTAGCATGTTATGTGTGTGGAAACCCCTAAGAAGACGGATTAAAACCTAAAGTATAATTGGCTAAATCTCAAGTGAGATCCGGAATATCAAATTTTGGCAACCTTGTTATGAGTCTAAAAAGGAAGCTTGGATCCTAAGGTCAGAGGCTAGGCCCCAGGTGATCCAATAGGTCCTAGGCTTTTGTTCTATATACAGAATTCCAAATAGATTAAAAGACGAGTAAATCTACTAGGTGAGCTCGTAGGGCTACACCCACTGACTTTGTGAACCACGGGTTAATTGTTTGCACTAGAGACCTGAGGATGTGTGGTGGCTAAAGGCTACCTATGATCTAGATTCCTCGGAGGAGTGTAATGATTCATTCCGTCGTTCCATCCTACTTTTGATTTTAAGTATTAGGATTTTAATGAGCCTATTTTTTATGACAAAATCTCTCTAGATTCCTCGGAGGAGCATAATGATTCATTCGAATTGAAACTGATTTATGATACAGAACCAGAGGAATCTAAAGAGTCAGGATTTGATTGGATCTATCCTAGATATCCTGAATCCAATCCTAAGCCTAATATGGATATCCTTGTGATAAATGCCAATTTATCACCATTCTTATGCCCTGAAATTGATCTAGCTCTTAGAGTTTTAACTTCGTAAATGAGTTTTCGGGTTGTATTTAGGTATTTACTTAAGATAGGCATGCATTGCATTTTATTATCTTATTGATACATTTACTTGAGTGTTAGGGATAGATAGAAAGCCATATCTCGCATACCTTGGCACTTAGGAAGGTAAAAGATGAAGAAGAAGCTTCTATCAGCTGGATCCCAACTACATCCAGCTCATCCCAGCTGGATCCCAACTACATCCAGCTCATCCTTCTAGCTGGATCAACTCATCCCTAGCTCTACTCAGCTTATCTCACCTGAATGGTAGCTCTAGCTAGTTCACCTTAACTCTATTCAGCTCACCTCAGCTAGATAGCAGCTCAAACTAGCTCAAGTCAGTTGATCCTAGCTTCATTCCAGCTCCTCCAGCTCAGAATAGTTCACTGGAAGCTCAACCTGATTAGGACTAACTAGTGCCATCAACTAACTAGACCTAGTCAGCTAAAGATGATCTCAACTAGCTTAGACCAGCTTAAGTCCAACTCCTGGAAACTTAACTCAGCTCAACTTGGTTGAGCTGAGCTACCTGACCCAAGCTAGCTACTCTAACTAGCTAGGTAATCTTCGGGAAGACCAAACCCAGCTCACCTCATCTCATATTAGCAAAAGCTAGCTCATCTTAGCTTTGCTTAGCAGCTAGCAAAGAACTAGCAAGCTAAGCTAGCTAAGGTAGCTCCTTGCAGTTCTCTCCAGCAACCATCAGCCCCAGTGCAGCTCAAGGCAGTTTCCTCCAGCTCCTTTCCTCTAAAACCCTAGCTATCCTCTCTCCTACCCTACTCCCTACTAGCTAAGCTAGCTAAGCTTAGCTAAGTCACCTCCATGGCACCAAAAACCTAACCCTAATCCTCACTTCACCTTAACCCAACCCTAACCCACCACAATTGGCGCCAAAACTACCCATGCAACCCTTCATTTTGGCACCAATTATGGCACCTCTTCACCACCTATAACCACCCCCTTACACCTATTGGATTGGCGCCAACCTATCCCCTTCATTGGATCCTTAAGCACCTCCCATCTAGCCATCCTAACCCTTCAATTAGGCCACGCCAACCTACCCTCTCCACTCTTATAATTACCCCACCTAACCACCACCTGATGATAATCTTCTCCATTAGTTAGGTCCACCCATAACCATCTACAACCCACAACCAAGGAAGAAGAAGAAGAGCAGAAGATCAAGGGGGCAACCTACCCGCCCCTTTGGTGCCTTCTTTCTCTATCTTCTTCTCCCTTGTGCCATGCCAAGGAGAAAGTCTTCACACCTAAAGGGATGTCGAGGCAAGAGGAGGAACAAGGTGGTTGATGGCCACCTTGGAGGACAGCTTGGAGGAGGACTACTAGAGGAAGAAGATAAGGAAAATGCTTTTCAAGTGTGGGGCAACTACACTTGGAGCAAGAGCCATCCAGAACTTCAACCAGAGGATCCCTCTCTTCTTCATCTTCCACTTTAACTTTTGTATTAGCTATTAGTTTATTATTTTTATAAGCATTCCTCTACATGTACTCCAATTTCTAGCAATACAAAATTTCCATCGCCTTCCAAGTTCATGTTTTCAAGTTAGTGTGTTTTTCATGTTTTTGTAGTTGTAGTGCACACCACACTCTCCTCTTCTAATTACCCTAGGCGCACTTGCCTAGGGTGAACTTAGAAGAGAGGGTTTCATTCATGTCACTTAAGTGTAATTGATAGGCGTAACATAATTATCATCTCGTATTCTATTACCCGATTGCTTTGAAAACTATAAGACAACAAAAATAAAAAATCACAAAAAGAAAAGTGCGGATTTGAGAGGCGAAAGAGAGAATCAATTCATGTAATTAACAATTTGGCCTCCTTGAACAACCCTAGGTACTCCACTATCTAAGAATATAAATTTAAAAGTTGATCGATTTTACGCGTTACAACGGCACCTAAAACCTAAATTTTACAAATCACGTAAAATTCGTATCACTTTTTGACACAATTGCTGGGGAGGCACGGCTTTGCATTATCTTGTTTCTCTTTCTTGATATGTGAATCTCATCTCCTTCTCTTTGTCTCATCTCGTGTGTGCAGGTGCTAACGGAAGAAAGCAGGATTTTTGAAAGCGAAAGCTTAAAGTCCTTTGTTTTCTCGTAGATTTAAGGTTAGTGCCAACCCTTCTTATCACATAATTCTTGAAAAAACAATCAAAAAAATATTAAATCAAGGTTTCAAAATAAAAAACATTCAAATTAGGTAGAGTGGTGATTTTTAAAAGCCATTGTTTGCTTGTTTGAGTTACTTAACACTACCCTACTCAAAGTGTTAGTGTTCTGATTTTCGGGTTTTGACTTCTATCCTAAATTAAAAAATCAATTTCTGACACCACAGGTCTTCTAAAATCTTGAAATTCCACCCAAAGATTTCAAATCAAGTTAGGAATATATATTCAAAATTTCAGAGAATTTGGAGTTGTAGAGAATTTTTAAAAATTTATGAACCACAGAGGAGTCATCCCCTCTAATTTCATTATTTTATTACTATTCGTGAATTTTAGAAAATTTTCTACTTGTCTAATTTCTATGAAATTTAGTTTTCTGGAATCCTTGTGAAATTATACATAACAAATAAAATCATAAAAAATTTTTTTTGCCGATGGTGTTACTGAAAACTCTAAAATACCCACAGGTATCATTTTTGAACTTTAACACTAGTATAAATAAAAATCCTAAAAAAATATCAAACGAATTCGTAAAATAAAAAAAAAAGTTGTTGGAATCCTTGTTTGATTTTCCTTCCAATAGTGGTGTTGGTTTCTCTGTTTGGACCAATACTTAAAAAGAAAAGCCTGAAACGATTCACTAATAGTTAAATTTCTTCCTAGGGTTCAATTCATTAGAGTTTCTTTTCATTTTATAGTCTCACATTCTAAAGGAAATCTACCTTTACCAATACAACTTGATTTCTCTTTGATTGTGGACTTCGAACTTGTTTGAAATCATAAAAAGAAACCCTAAAAGACATTAAACAAATTCAAACCCTAAAAGTAGAAAAACAACAAAAAAAATGTTGTGTGACAAACCTCTTGTTTTGGCATTGGACCCACTCCGTCCAATTCGCACACACATTAGAAAGAAATAACTGGGCATTACCCCCATCAACGTCCTCTACAATCCCATGCACATTCAGGTACCCAAGCCTAAATTAAAACAAGTTGCAATTTGATCACTTAAGGACTTCACAAAAGCTAGGTTTGATATCTGGTATCTAAGAATCATTTAAGCGTTCCTAATTCCTTTGGAAAACACGACGACTTACTTGGAGGAAAGTCAAACGATGGGTGCGGGTTTACACAAGCCCATGGTGATTTTCCCAGGACATGCTTGGGCCAAATTCACCTATTTAGTGTAGCTGTGTAATCTTTAGGAAGTGAGTTCACTTGTTGATCCCTTATTTATTGGGTTCCTAAGTCTTAGGTTTCTCTAAAGAGTGAACTTGAAGGCAAATTTAGGCTTGATTATTTGTTTTGCACACTTCTCATCTCTTCACTTCTCTCCCCTTCCCATCTTGTAAGTGCATGCACGGGTGAAGGTCCCAGAAACCGCATCTCAAGGGACCATTTGATTTTGCCCCAAGCACCAAAGGATCTTTATTTTCTTCTTCTCCCTTTCATCATTCCTCGGCCCTTAATAATATGGAAAACATGGAAAATAGGTCTAAAAATTCTGCTTCTAACCCCTCCACTTCCACCTCCCAATCCGACCCTAACCCCAATTTCTAAAACTCGTTAGTCGACTCGCAAGCTGACTTTTTCATTCCTAACTTCCCGTATTTGGAGCAACCACAAAACCCAGAATGACCAGGGCAATCTCAAAACCAAAATGCTAATCCCCTTTCCCTTATGGTCGACCAATTGGTTCGACTGCAACAAAATCAACAATAGTTGGGTAGGACAGTCATGAACCTAGCCAACCAAAGACTGGGTCAGCCACTCGGGAAACCTCTTGTACCCCTTAAGAATTTCTATGATCCTTCCAATTACGAAGAGAGACCCGGGGTGATTATACTCAAAGGGGATTTTGAAATTAAACCCACCATTTTGAACCTAATTAAACATTTTCATGGTCTTCCGAGAGAGGGCCCCTTTTGCCACCTCGAGGAGCTAATTGTCCTTGCTCAAAACCACCCATTCCTGCAATGCGCAGGAAGGAATGTGGCTTATGAGACTCTTCCCTCTCTCATTAAAAGACAAAGCATCTCATTGGTTCAGAACGATCGGGCGTCCTATCACCACCTGGCCCTAATTAAAAAGTACTTTTCTAAAAAAAAATTTCGAATAGGTCGTGCAAATGCTTTAAGACAATCAATTATAACCTTTCAACAAAAATCCGGTGAACCTCTCCATGAGTCTTGGGAGAGATTTCAAGAATTACTAAGGAGTTGCTCCCACTATGAAATTCCATAATGGCAGCTAGTGCAGATCTTCTATCATGAATTAGAAGATCAATTGAAACGATTCATGGATACTTCATGTGGGGGAAATTTTCTTGATAAAGATGCTGAAGGTGCCTACCTTCTTTTCGAACAAATGAGTGAAAATTCATTTAATTTAGCTTTAGTGGATACTTTTGATAGGATAATGAACCCAAGACTAAATCCACATCTATTCCAGTCACACAGGATGATCTACACATGATAGCTCAACGACTGGATCAGATGTAAATTAACCAGAAAAAAATGGAAGAAAAATTTACCTAAAAACAAGCTCCTTACCTTAACTCCCCTCATCTTCTAAAAAGAGAAAATTTGCACAATATCGGTGCTACTCTCGCAGCAGTATTCATCTAACTTATCATAAGATTTGACTGAGACTTTTTATTTCATGAATCAAAATCTTTTTAACCCCACCACTAAAAACATTTTGGCTCTCCAGAAGCAATTTAGAAATTCCTCCAATTCTTACAATCAAAATTGGAGGAACAACCTGAATCCTTCTTAGGAAGCCTTGAATCTTGTTCTGTTTCCTAAGCAAAATCAAATTGGGACTTATAGGAAAAACATATATCAACCTGTGCCATCTCAAGAAGATATCAACACCCAGGTCATGAAAACTCTATAGGGAATGCAGACTCAAATGACTGAAGTAACCCACATGATAACCAATTTACAAAATCAAGTAAAGATTACTCCCGATCATAGACTTGCTGGTAACCTGCCATCCCAACCCATGCCCAACCCAAATAATCAACAGAACCAATATCAGGGTGGATATCCTAATTAACCTATTTACCCAGCACCCACTGGGTTTCAATCAAAACCAGGCTTCCCATCCTCCTGCTAGAAACAACCACACTGCAAATGTAGTTACTCTAAGGAATGGGAAAACTATTCATGATCCCTCTCCTGCTCAAGAAACCCATTCCAGAGAAAAGCATATCAACTAGGGTGTGACTTTTCCTCTTCTAATCTTCCTGATTTCTCACCAAAAACATCCACACTAACCTCACCTACCCTTCACCACACTGACTTCTCTCCCACTCCCTTTCCATTGGAGCTACCACCCGACCCAACTGAGTTTGGCTTTTATCATGCAATCAAACCTTGGCTAGATTCAAATAATTCTTCCATATTTTCATCTCACTTTGAACCCTATATTTTTACCAATCATCTTTTAAGGGATCTAGAGGAATACCCTTTCCGTGAGGGCATTCATGTGTCCAATTTTCTACATGACTATCTGTTTTCCGTGCATCACTTCACGTCTGACTGAATGGCGTAAAAGATAGCACTGGATGGAAGGTAACCCATCATTTTTTCTGCTTTCCTTTTTATTTTCTTTTCCCAAGTTTTGACCATCCTGAACCCAACAGCTTTTCACTAAGGTGATCTCTTTTCCCTCCTAATGCATGAGGACATTGCATATTATAAGCATGGGGGATGTTTTTAAATTTTGACGATCAATTCAGGATTTTCAAAACCTAAAAATATGCAATTTTCTTTTTGCATGCTTCTTCATAATAGAAAAAAAATCATAAAACTCTAAGGAAAAATTTGAAAATCGAGACTAAGGTTGAAAAATTCATTTCAAGGTACAATGAGATTTAATCTTTAACAAACTAGGGACTAGAATGCGAATCCAATTTTTAGTAATTCTGGGTCTATTTTTAGACTTGATCAAGTATCATTCTCTAAATTTCACCTGAATTCATGATGATTCAGGTGACTTGATCTTTTTTTGTGACCTGGAAATTACCTGTCTTAGTTTCTGATCCAAAAACTTGTCTCTTGCAAAATTCTTGTGTTAAAATTCACACACAAAACCAACACGGAAAAAAATATATTTAGAAAAATTAGAAAAGCCTTTTGTTTAGTCCTAGTGAATTCTGAAGCAGATGATTGGTTTGAGTTCTAACCGCCGAGAAGGTTGAAAATGCCTCCTTTGAGGACGCGATGTCAACATTACCGCCTCGACGCTGCTCTATATCTATATTTCATATCTTTAGATAAAGCATTAAGGTGCATTTTGCGACTCAGGTGTCTTGGATGGTACTCTACCCATAGCGTCGGAGCAAGAGCTTGAGTTCGCTTGGAGCGCCCCTTTACACCACATTGTGTTTTGGGGTTATGAGCTCCTCAGTGGTGTCTTGGACAATACTATCTCGAAGTGCTGGCATGTTACGACCCGATTCTCGGATCCCTACAGGACCCGAGACCGGCTCGTCTCGACTAATCC
This sequence comes from Thalassia testudinum, assembly GCA_037157565.1. Taxonomy (NCBI): domain Eukaryota; kingdom Viridiplantae; phylum Streptophyta; class Magnoliopsida; order Alismatales; family Hydrocharitaceae; genus Thalassia; species Thalassia testudinum. The sequence continues at coordinate 8,029,134 of JAZHRO010000080.1, forward strand.
CAAGACCCAGTCGTCCAATAAGAAATAACCAAAAAGCAGGAAAGTAAACCACATTCACATATGCAATATAACAAGCACTAAAAACGTGCAAAGTAGTGAAGGAAAAATAAAACTGTTGTTCCAACACATACCACTACAACAACAGAGACAAACTGAAACGAAAGTAATAGTAGCAACAACAGTAGCTAAAGGTTTAGAACTCACTACAATAGTAAAGGGGTGGAGTACAACAGAGAGTGCAGAAAACTACGGCTGGGCTCGACTGGTCCCAGCACCCTCCGCAGCTGGAAGCTTGGGCTGTTCAACTCCTAGACCTGAATAGTGGTATGAAAAAGATAGAGTCAGCGAACGCTAAGTAGAGTGGTATCTATACTATCTAAAGGAGTAAAAGCAACCGGTTTAATTCTCTTTTCTAGTAATTTTACTTTATATGTATTTCCTTTTTATTTTCCACCCATTTTCCTCAAACTTTTAGATTTTCTTGATCTTGCATATTCCTCGTGGGAACGATATTGATTGCAGTCTTTTCTGAAGAGTAGAAGGAACACGTGGTGCTCTCCTGGTCAGAAGAGTCCCTCGTGGTAGTCCTACACCTAGTCAACCACCCCGAGGTCATTGTCAAGACGTAGCGATAACTACGACACGCGTGATAAGCGCACGGGTAGCTACCCCACACTGACACGCAGTTAGTCGTTTCCGCTAGCGGGTACGCCCAAAGTACAGCATGGACCAGTATAGGGCCTAGCCCTCTTAGAAATAGGGCCTCGCCCCTCAGAACCAAACAGGGGTCTCGCCCCTCCACAGTCCGCGCACCCTCATCTGACTACCTCAGTTTGCCCAGAGGGCCTAACAAGTCGGTGTAGGGTTTCTGGCTGAACCCCGGGCTCCGTGGGGTGACTTGCTCCCTCCCTACACTAGTAGCTCACCTCGGTACCGTATACACAAGGGCCAACAGAAGTCAGTGTAGAGTGGCTAATCCTAACCTCGGGTCCCAACTTAAGGGCGGCTAGCTTCGCTCTACACAAAAAGGGGATAGTCGCTCTCCTTGGTACCACGTACTCAAGGGCCAGCACACTTCCCGTCTACATTCCAGATTTTCCATCTAACCACAGGAGCTCTACTCCTAATTCCCTGTAGGATTCATGCTCATGTTCACCACATTATTTCGATCTAGATTCCACCATTCACAATTCAGTTCATGTTTATATACAGGCAGCTCGTGTTTCCATAATTCAATACATGCAACTGATGATTTCATAGGTAATTGTTCATATATCTCAGGCAACTCATATTTTAATAGGCAGCTCATAACTATATTACAAGCAATTGCTAGTAGTTCAGCTTAATCACGTATACAAACACAATCATGCAGTATAATGGTTTCACTCATTTCTCTGTCCTAGAGTTCATGTCACATCCTAGGGGTTCCAGTTGGCTAATTTCACAAGCACGTTCTTAATTAATATAATTAACAGAAGTAGACCACTCGACTAAACAATCCGGGAGTAATGGGGGCGTGAACCGCAGACCCAGACGTCTTTGCGAGACCCAAACACGTAGCAGGTCGAGACCCTATACCAAGGAATACATCATAAAGGAGGATTTAAAACAATGTACAAAGGCTTCTAGTACGTAGAGAAACTCGCAGGGAAACTGCAGATACTTCGTTTGCGTAAAATGAATCTCGATCAGACCCCAAATGGGTCAAAAACGTGTCTACCGACTAAAATCAGACATCTGGAAATAAGTCCAGATGTCTTAAAAGATACAGAACCTTACCTCAACTTCCTACGGTGTCCTCAGACATCCAGGACTCCCTTGCGATCATCTAAAAGTGGTTCCAAACGTTTAACCACTCCTCCGGTCGTCTAGTCAGCTGATCAGATGTTCGAAAGTGCGTGGGAGGGCATTCCATGCACCTTCCCAAAGCTGCTCCTGTGTACGACAAAGTAGTCGCCCCAAAATTAGACCGGCATATCTTCTGCAGTGCGGCCTGCATGGCCATAACCGCGAAAAGAATGTACCTTCGCGAATAAGGTCTTTTCAAACGTCTGATCTTGACTCCAGACGTCCAGATGCTCTACAGTCGTCCGGACTGCACTCTAGACATCTAATATTGGAAAAATTCCAGTATCAGAACGTGCTCCCAGCGCTCCTCGCAGCACTTCGCAGCATTTCTCCTCGTTCCACCGTAGCTCCAGCTGCTGCAGGTGGTCGAGGACGTCGCCCAGACTCCCTCCTCCTCCCACACGCACCGCGGTGGCTGTGCGAGCTCCAAAGAGCTTCCACTGAAGCTCCCGACCTTGACCTCCTTCTCATTCTCACGCACTCTCCTCCTCCTCGCTCTCATGCGCTCCCTCGCTTACCTCCTCTCGCCGCTCCGCCGCGCTCTGAAGGTGGAGATGGTGGTGTGTGGAGTGGAGAGGAGGGGAGGGGAGGGTGGCTTTTATAGAGGTTGTGGGGGTTTAGGGTTCGGGTGGGAAGGAGGAGAAAGGAGAGAGAAGAGGTCCTACGCGCTGCATGCACGCAGGGTGCAGTACGCGTAAAAAAATTTCATTTCCAGACGTCCGGGAAAGGATCTAGATGTCTGGACAGACGTCTGACTGAGACTCTAGACATCTTAAAAGGCTAAAAGTGGGATGGGTCTTTACATGACGTTAGAGCCCTCTCGAGGGTTGGTAACGGGAATGATGATCCTGACACATCTATTGTAGGATGAAGCTAAGAATAAGCATGGGGGAGACAAAAAAAATATTTTAAAACACAACCTTATAAATGTTGGCATTCACAAAACAACGACACAAGGTTTAAAATATTATACAAGTTACCAATCAGATTCAAGAGCCGAGGAAATTCTAACTGCAAAACAATTTCGGGTCATTTGAATTAACAATGAGACTTGTGAATTTTTTAAAGATACATTGATCCCGATTCTTCTAACTCTTGGATCCAAAGATGAATCCTGATATTTTATCTTTAACAAATCTCGTACCTTTCTTGTTTTCAATCAACCAAGGCCCTGTAATTTTTCTCTCCTCAAAAGTAAAAAAATTAGTCTTTCTCAAAAATCCATTTTGTGAAAATAGTTTTGATAAGAGACTAGCAAAAGATAAGCATGGGGTGTGATAAATGCTAGTTTATCATCATTCTTATAATCTAAAACTGATCTAGCTCTTAGGGTTTTAACTTCGCAAATGTGTTTTCGGGCTGCATTTAGGCATTTACTTAGGATAGGCATGCATTGCATTTTATTATCTTTTTAATACATTTACTTGAGTGTCAGGGATAGATAGAAAGTCATATCTCGCATACTTTGGCACTTAGGAAGGCGGAAGATGAATAAGAAGCTCCTATCAGCTGAATTGTAGCTAGATCCAACTCATCCTAGCTGGATCCCAGCTCCTTGTATCTGGATCAACTCATCCCTAGCTCCATTTAGCTCATCTTAGTTGGATGGTAGCTCTAGCTAGTTCACCTTAGCTTCATTCAGCTCATCTCAGCTGGATGGCAGCTCACACTAGCTCAATCTAGTTGATCCCACCTTCATTCCAGCTCCTCTAGCTAAGAATAGTTTACTAAAAGCTCAACCTGACTAGGACTAGCTACTACCATCAACTAGCTACACCTAATCAGCTGAAGATGACCTCAACTAGCTCAAGCCAGCTCAAGTCCAGCTTCCGGAGACTTAACTAAGCTCAACTTGGTTGAGCTGAGCTACTTGACCCAAGCTAGCTACTTTAGTTAGCTAGGTAATTGATGATAATGTCATCATCAGCCATATTTAGCTTTAATTATTCATAATACACTGATAAATGCTCCTACATAACTACCAGAAAATCATAACTCACTGCATAATCATTCTGAGAGAAATGTATTAAAACAAGGGTAAAACTGCAGTTTTAATAGAATATCCTAAATGCAGAGCAACCAGGGGATTTCTTAGGGGTTAATTAAAGGGTAAATGTTCATAAGTGGGTTCATGTAGATAGAAACTGGTTTTCACGCGCTTCGAGAATTAATGGACATCTAAAATCCTAAAAATAGACTCACTTAATTAACTAAGGTTCCAATTAGGATAAAATTTACCTAAAACTTCTAAAAATCATAGAAAAATATTCTATAAGGTTTGGTATACTTGCTTTGACCATTGAAACCCATTTTGATCTAAAATAGAGTCTCAGATAGACAAATGCCCTAATTTAGGTTTCTCCGCAAATTACCCAGTCAAACTTGGTCGAAACCTAAATCTAACTTCACCATCAGATTCTTTGGGTCCAAATTAGGTTTGTAGCAAAATATGGGTCCAATCAGAGATCACCTTGTCCTAGTTTACATTTCAGTCTTGTCTAACTATTTTCTCTCACACGTATGCCCCTAACTTTTGAAATCCTTGCAAATACCCCTGTAACTTCATTATCTACTTCACAAAGAGGTCCTCGCCACCTTTAGACTCCTAAACCCATTACTAGTGACCTTCAATCAAGGAGTTCTCCCTGATTTCTCACTCAATCTCTTTGAAAATTGGAAGGGAGACTCTTAAGAGATTTCCCTACAATCTGAGCCACATCTTGAGCTCTAATTCCTACTCAAAACCTAATACAAATCATTTGAAGGATTGGGTCTCGTATTTCATGAAGCTTCGAAGCTTCCAAGCTTGGTCTCCAAGCTTGGAAAGCTCTCTTGAGGCCTATATAAGGACCCCTGAGGACAAATCGTCCCCCTTAGCTTGGTTTGGAAGCCGAACACCCCTCTTCCCTTCTCCCCGACCTCCTTCTCCGCCAACTCCGACGAGTCCTCCGACCACCTTCCTCGTCCACCCTTACAGACAATAGCGGGTGGATCCTTCTTTCCTACCATCGTCCGCATCTCGCAATATTAGCAGACGCCGTCTACCTCATCTTCCTTGCCGCTTCTTTATCACCGGAGGCTTCATCTTCTCCGTCGTCGGCCTGCCAAAACTGATGCGAACTCTAGCCCCTTCGTCCAATTAGATTAGGTAGATTAGTTCCTTTAGAGTTTTAAGTTAGTTTTCCCTATCCAAAAGCCAAAAAGAATCCCTCAACGCTAACGTTCGCCATCATCTTCCTCCACTCCGGCCACCTCTCCAGCGAGGTCATTCACTCACCACACATCTCCATACACCTTGCCAAACTTCCCAAAATATTTGCCATCCATCCACCATCAAAAGACCTCTCCATTTCATTCTCTCATCCACCCAAACATGCCACCGAACAACCCACTGCCTCACGCCATTCATCGTCATCACCAGACCTCCACAACGCTTCTCACTCCACGCCATCACCACCTTCGCATTCGCTGTGCCCCGGCGACCCTTCTGAGCTATTTTAACGTGGCTGAAAGGCCTTATTCTCTATTTCAGGTTTTCGCCGGTCTCCACTGCCGCGCCATTATTGCCGACGTTGTTCTTCGTGTTCTTAGCCATGCGAGCCCTAGGTCTTCACTCCAAAACACGCGGACAAGCCTCAAGTACCCTCCTAGGTCCTTGATTGAAAGTGCGAACCCCAACAGCTACCTTGATTGGGAGAGCATCACAGCAGCAGGCGCACTCGAAGAGAAGTGGGACTGATTAGTCCCACATCGTAGAGGAAGGAGGCATGACTGTCGCATAAGTTGAATATGTAATTGTGGCTGTTTGCCTCAGAACACTCATGGGTGAGGTCCCCTTCACCCTTACGCACACTACCTGGCCCGCCTAAGCCCTCTCACTCCTCAGCTGCGACACTCACGCACGTAGCCTTGGACCTAGTTGCCGTATACCTGAATACCCGATTAAGATTGGTTATCTGAGAGAAGAGGAGAGGAGGAAGGAAAGAGAGAGAGTGCGGGAGAGGGGAGGGTTTTGCTCTGAGTTGGTTTCCCCTGCTCCACACTTAGTCGTGAAAGGAGCTTGAAAGGACCTTATGCTATGAAGGCCCTGAGAAGAGGGAAGGAAGAGAAAAAGAAGTCAAGGCAGAAGGAAAGAAGGAGACTTGAAGAGAAAGGAAGAGAGGAGCGGTGCCAGAGAGAAGAAAGGAAAGAAACAAGAAGAGAGCGGAAGATGAAGAACTGAAAATCATAAGAGTATTGTAATAGGCGATATTTAAGTCGTCTGGCTTGATATCCAGATGTCTAATTACTGTTCATTTATTTAACATGATTGAATAGTTGATATACTTGTGCTTAGACTAATAATTGGTGATCTAAATCACCATTATTTTATTTTAGGTATCTGTTTATCATAGTTAACTCTTGATATACTCATGTTCTTATTGAATATCAGATTTGAGTAGCAATTATTTATTGAATATCATAATTCTTGGCTTAATTATTATACTCATTTATATTTTGATTAAGATTAGCGTGTGAATGCAACACTTGCTCCCTGTGTTCGACCTCGAACTTCATTTTTAGATATTCGAGTTATAAATTTTATTTGTCGAAGAGCGATTTGTCAGTTATACAACAACGCATTTCCCTAACATTGACAAAAGCTCCTTCAACATTTTGGCGCCGTTGCCAAGGAGCAACACGCAATTCACCGCTATTCTCTATGCTATTTTTTGATTATATTTGAGCACTAACTTGCCATGTTTGATTTCTTGTGATTTTGCAAGGTACATCACGAGGCGATCTTCTGTGCAAAACAGCCACTCTTAGGGTAGATAACTTTTCTATTATTTCCTAATCAACCTTCTAATCTTGGGAAGTTAAAAAATGAAACAAATCAATTAGGAACAATCTACCTTATTTTCATAGCAAATATCATTAAAAATGAAAGTTTCCTGATTTGCAAAAAAATTCACATTTGATTAAAGCATGAGACGATTCTGATTAGATATTCCCCATCCTGATTTCCTATACCTACTAGGGACTACTCTTAATTTCTAATCTTCTTGGACTACACACTTCTTATTTGAAGTCTAAGAAGAGCAGCTTGAGATTTAATTGGACTTAGAATAGAGTCAATTAGGGTTTTCAACATTTCGATTTGAAGTGTTAGTACACATTTGCCTGCATTGAAGAGAATTAACTCGCCCGCATTTCTGTGCTACTCAATCCCTTGACTGAAAAGATCTAATAAAGAAAAACTCTAAAATCAGGTTCTAATTTCACTTGAACCTTAAAAGTTGTGGGCCTAATAATCTGAGAGTCAAATCAGCGTGATCTTTGGGTCCTGACCTAAAGTTCATTCTCCATCTTTTAGGGCAGGTCAGGTGAAATTGGTCTACATTGTAGGCCAATTAACCTCCAAATTAGGTCACAAATTAAATCAACTTCTAATCAACTGAAATTCAAGGCACTAATTAGGAATAAATTTGGTAGACTTAAGGTCTTAAGTTCGTGCATTCCGATATACTTGAAACCGTAGTGATAAAGAAGATCTGGTGGGGGAAACTTGTAACTCTTGGGAACGCTCTACCGTGTAGGGGTCTTTCTGGGGCTCTCCCTTCCCGGCTGCCTAGGTATTTCTCAGTTTTGCGAATTTCTGATTCAGAGGTATCATCTGCCTCGAAACAGCCTTAGTCATCCAAAAATCTTTGGGTGTCTTGATTGGATCCAAATATCATTCAGTCCCTCATCTTTTCTCTAGAGCATACACACAGGAAGGTCCTTAGGTTTTTAACCTAAGGAGCCTCATTAAATCTTCTTGGGAATTTCTTTCAGATCTAATCAGTTCTAATCTAACCCTGAGTTTGATTCTACATCTTGACTCCATCACCTGATTTGAAAATGAAACCTGACATGTTATGGAAAGTGATTAGAAAACCTATGTCCCAAATGGCCATCAAAGACAAAATGATTGAGGATGCTTATAGACACCACGAGGAATATTTTAGTAGGGACATTTAGGATAAATACAAGAAAACAATGGACCACATTTTGAATTGTATGGAGATAATTTGGATACGAATAAACCACGGTTCAATCCAGGATGATCTCTTAGCAGAACACATTGAATTGGTGAAATTACACAACAACGATTGTCTGAAATATTGGTCAAATCCTTCAGTTCCAGAAGAACTCCAGATTTTCTTAGAAAAATAGGGAGAATTGCTGAATAGGTTATATAGATCCATTAATAAAAAATACCCTTCAGAAGTTAATAAGGCATCTTGGAGTAATTCTAGTGATCTACGTAATTTCCCAAATCCCGAGTTTGATGATCAAGGTTGTTATGGAACCCCAACCCAAATGAATTTGGATTCAAATTTCATAACAATTGGCATTCCTGATCTTGATGAGGGTTGGGAGGATCCAATTCCAGGTGTTCTTAATTCTGAACAAGCCCTAGGAAACCAGGAAGCTAGTCCATTGAGCTTAAATTTTCTCGACACCTGTGATAATGAGCTTAAAACAGAACCTCTCAAGAGTGTAAATCCCGAACCTTATCTTGTTAAGGTAACTCTCGAGAGTAATTCTGACATCCCAATAAAGTCCATCCTAGATTCTAGTGATCCAACCCTTACCATTAACCTAGAATCTGGATTCAAGCCTATTTGGGAAAATTATGAGGCCCAATGTAATGAGAATTAGATTTTGAGTCTAAACTATGATTCTAGGTCTGTATTTGATGACTACACTTCTCCAACCTCCTCAGAAACACAAATTGATTTTTTGAAAGTCACGCCAATCTATGATACAGAAAGTAAGGAGTTGGAAGAGTTGGGAATCGATTGGGTCTACCCTAGGAGCCAAGAACCTGAGCCCATGCCTAATAAGGATACCTTTTTAAGCTTAGAATATGAAATTAGGTTAGATCTAAGTTAGGTTGTTGATTCTACACATCTTGATTCTTTCTATGGTGGAACTCTCGATCTAGAATCAAAGACAGAAACTTACTCTCGCAAATTCTCCGATGATTTCGAATCTTGCTCTGATTTTAGAGAACCTTTGTTTCCCGACGATTATGAACCAATCTACAACCTCAGCATCCATGACCCATTATTCGACTTAGACTCTGTGGGCCCTGATCCCGAGATCATTGATTCAAAATCAAGTTCCATTGAGATGGAATCATTCTTTTTTGATCTCTAGGAATCAGAAACAAGTGTCGAGAGTGTCTGCAATCCCGAGTTTGAATATTTTCTTGACTCAAATTTCCATGATCCTATAAGCACTCTTTAGGCATTTACCTTTGATTTTGATGGCCATTATGAGGACTCTCTAGATGAACCTACTTTTGAATCCTTTCTAGAGGAGCCCTTAACACACATAGTTCTCAAAGAAGCCACCTCTTCAAATCCACATACAGAACCTTCTCGAATCCAAACCCAACCCTGACCTACCACCGGAATCAATTTCTACTCTGATTCTCCTCTCGATGATCTGGTCGCACATGATTATTCTCCATCTTTTGATCAGGATTCGGATATCGATCAGAATACAAATCACGTCCCATCCTTTTCTGATCACTTTCATAGGGATCTCACATCCTCCATAGATCAGTTCTCTTTTGAGGATCCCTACTCTGACCAAGCTGATTAGAATCAGCCAAACCCGCGATTCTCACTGTCACATCCGTTTGAACTTCAGAATATCTGGTGGGCACCACATCTACTGATCCACATCCATCAACCCACCAGAGTGATTAGGTTTGGGCTGCATCATCAGCCTGTAAATCTGAACAAGCACTTGGTTGGACCAATCAGGCTTTTGATCAAGGTGTTGTTCTACAAAATTCTTCTGATTTGATCACTCCTCCATGATCATCTCCTGCTCGGCTGAAGGCATTGAATTTAGCGCTTGATGGGAGCTAACCTGTCATTCCAAAAACCCAAGACCCTTCTGATTATCCTTTTGAGCTTCACGTCTACTACACTCAGAGTTCAGTGTTAGAACAGCTGACTCCACCTTTGATATTCATATCAAAACTTGAAATCGTCTGCATCGGTCACCCACCCTGTTCACCCACCCTTTTTACCCCGTTCTAACCTATGAACCAAACTGATTTCATGCCATTCAGTTTACAATGAGGACATTGCAAAACTTAGGCATGGGGGGTGTTAAATTGCAAACACACAAAAACTCAAGTTTCTGAGGGATTCTCACAAAAAAATTACTCATTCAAAAAATCAAAACAATAAAAATTGAGAAAGAACAGAAAAAATGGAAAGGGGATGAATTTTTGAGAAATTGACTGCATATTATTTTTGAAGAAAAGGGAGGTGATTTAAATGTCAAAAGGGAGCCACAATTTGAAATAAATAGTGATAGTCATTAGTAAAAGATTATGGAATCTATTTAAGTTCTATACTAAATCAAAAGAAAAAAATTAAGTTCTAGAATAACAGAGAGACAAAGAGATTTGTATGAGTGTTGATCTTAGGCCTCTTGGGCTTGTTTTAGGCTTAAACATTCAAGTATCTATTATGATCCGGATAGTCCTTAAGAGGTTAAGGAAAATGGGAACCTTATGTATTAGGTCTAAGGCTTAGGAATTATTCAGCCTCGTTAACTGACCTCTAGTTTGTAGGACTCATTAACCTAAGCACCCTAATCTATACACAAGTCTGGTTCAGTGTGCTTAATAATCAAAATCATGCAAAAACGTTTATTCTGTTATGAAAAAGCTACCTAGATTAAGAGCGGATTATCAACACAAGTTGATTTGGACGTGTTTCTGTCATGGAGAGGCGGGAAATTGCCCTTAAAGATGTGTAATAACATATCGTCTCATTGGTGCTTGTCTCCTAGGATATCTAAATATCCTACAGAGGGCATGTAAGCACCGTGCTGGCTCAGGTGTCATGGGCGGGATTATCACGAAATGTGGATTGCCAGGGCTTGAATTTAGCTATAGAACGTCATGGGTGGCACTATCTCAAAGTGTCGAAAGCCAGGGTTTTGGGAGTTGCTATCGGCGGTGCTATCCCGAAGCATCGATTGCTGGGGACTTTGCGAGGATTGATGGTGGGAGAAAGGAATTTGATACAGACCGTGTTTTTGAGCCAATTTGAAGCTAGAAATAGAGAAAAGAAAAAGAGAGAAAACTCTCTAAAATGCAAAAATTCTTCTATCCCTCTCTCTTAAAAAAATGCACTACAAATTGAACCTGGACTAACCATGTTACAAGCACGGGTGCTTTAACCACTAGGTCCAACAAACCTTAGGATAGTTTCTGTGGGCCTTAGAAACCTTCATGGTAGACTGAAGCTAAAGCTAGTTAGGTCTGGATCTTGATTGGTGCTTGAGTACCTCTAATCCTACTATTAGTATTCTGACCTAATTTTTAAAAAGAATAATAAATCAGGACTTTTAACTTCAAGGAATGGCCTAGAATTCTAGTTTTTTTCATAAGATTTTGCTAAGGGACTAGCAAAAGTTAGGCATGGGGTTATGATGATAACGTCATCATCAGCCATATCTAGCTTTAATAAGTTATAATCCATTGATAAATGCTCCTACATAACTGCTAGAAGACCATAACTCACTGCATAGTAATTCTGAGAGAAATGTATTAAAACAGGGGTAAAACTGCAGTTTTAACAGAATATCCTAAATGCGGAGTAATCACGGGGTTTCTCAGGGGTTAATTAAAGGTTAAATGTTCATAAATGTCTAATAAGTGGTTTCATGCAGACAAAAACTTGCATTTTACAAACCGCATAAAATCCGTATCACCTTGTTAGCTCCAAACTAGAATTTAGGATAAACCAATCTCAGGTTAATAACTTTGTATGTTTTGATTCTTCTTATGGTGGTAATCTCAATTCTGATTCAGGTTCAGAAACTTGTCTTCACAGGGATTCTTCCGGATTCTCCTATGCTGATGTTGAGTTTGAACCCTATTCTAATTAAGGAGAATCCTTCTTTTTAGAGGATTACGATCCAAATTTTGACCCCAATATCCATGACCTGTTCTTTGATTTTGATTCTAAGGTCATTAATTTGGATCATAAACCAGTTGCACCATCTGATCAGGAGACCACCTAAGAATGGTTGCTTAAGCTTCTTAGCAGCCAGTCTCCACCATAGGACTCCATCGAAATCCATTTGTATCTTGAATCACCTCATTTTGATCTGGCGAGAGATGATTCTCCACCTCAGTTTGACAATGAATGGGACATTGATCAAATTGAGAGCCAACTGTGAATTATTTCTGATTCCATCAGTAGGGTTCTTATATTTTTCACTAATCTATTATCTTTTGAGGACCCCTATGCTGAACTGGCTGAACCTGTGCAACCAAATTATCGCTATTCATTTCTAAATCTTTCGAAACCAAATTGTGCCTAATGGGTTCCACATCTTTTGATCCACATTTTCCAACCCACCTGACTCATTGGCTTTGGTCTGCATAATCAACCAGGTGATCCAAACAAGCACTTGGTTGGACCAACTAGGCTAATCATTAAGGTACTTCCTTTACAAAATTCTTACAATTTGATTACTTCGGCATTTGACCATTTTTCACCCAACTGAAGGCATTAAATTCCATGCTTAACGAGAGGCAACTCGTTATTTGAAAAACCTGAGACCTTTCTTATCGTCTTTGAGCAAATCATTCCTACTGCACCTTAAGATTCATACTTTAAAACAGCTGATTCCACCTCCAATGTTCGCATTGGAGCTAGAAATTGTTCGCAACAGCCATTTTGACCCGTCCACTCACCTAACTTGTTCTAAAGTTTTGAACTAAGCTAAATGTGAACCCATCCTGTTTCCAATGAGGGCATTGCAAAACTTAGGCATGGGGGTATTAAAGTGCAAACAATTAAAATTCAAGTTCTTTGAAACATTCGCACAAAAAAATAGATTTATATATAGATATTAAAAAAAGAAAAAAAAAGATTTTAAGAAGAAAGGGACTAAGGTTGTACATTATTTATAAAAAGGTATACAAAGGGATTTCATCTTTAACAGACCTATGATTGAGTCTGAGGATTCTATTGTTAGACTTTTCAAGTCTATATATTTTGATCAGATCAGTTTATCTCTCAAAGAAGTCCTTCTTGACCCTTTACGGTTCTGAGTTCTGAAATCTATGTAGTGACCTGAGTAGTACTTGACTTGATTCTTGTTCAAAAGCTTGAATGACTTTTGAAAATCAAATGTCAAAACCAATACACATATAAAAGCCAACATTCTCAAAAAATTTAAAAAAATTACATAAGTAAATAATTTCCCGTGCTTTAATCTTGGTGAAAGACCAATGAGTTGATTGGTTTGAGTTCCCGCCGTTGAGAAGGAAAAATTTCTTTTGATGACACGATGAAAATATGTCACTGTCTCAGCGCTCGCTTTGAATCTTAATCACATATCTTTATATAGAGCATATAGTGTGTATTTTGTAGCTCAGGTGTCTTGAACGGTGCTATCTTGAAGCATCGGGGCATGAGCTTGAGCCCGCTAGGAGCGCTCCTTACAATGCTTTTTGTTTGAGGTTGTGAGCTTCTGGGGTGTGTCATGGACGATACTCTTATGAGTACTAGTGCCAGAGCCCCCATCGAGGATTTGGTGACGGGAATGATGATCCCGACACAACTGTATTAGAGCTGATGTAAGTTGAAGGGAGCAAAAAAAAATTCATTCGCTTTGTCATATTAAATAAGTCTTTCAAAGTCACTCCAAAACAAACAAAGTAGGCTAATTACAAAAGCATTGACACTCGGATTTTCAGGGTCACGCAAGCCGTTGTATGAGTTCTTAGGTCAAGGATGCTCTAACTGTGAAAACAAGTTTTGGGACTTGTAAGAACCAAAAAAGCATAGATTAGAGGGTTCTTGAGTGGATACGCAAGTCTTGATTATGCCAACCTAATGATCCAAAAGATTCATCCTGACGTCTTATCTTTAACAAAATCCTAAGCCTACATTATTATGACGAAACAACCAAAGTCCCGCTTTTCTTTTAATCTTGAGAGAAAAAAAAAGTTGGGGAAAGAAGGGAGATAAATATTTTTTAGCTACATGACAAAAATACCCGTACGTTGAAAGTCTATGCTGAACTTTAAAATTTGCTAAGGAACTAGCAAATAGTAAGCATTGGGGGTATGATGGCATTGCCATCATTCTGTATATCTAGCTTAATTTGGCTAAGTTCTAAGGTTAAATTCACATAATTATCATACAAAAAGGTATAATTCAATCAGAGTTGAATAAAAATGATTTGATGCAAAAAGGGGTTAATTCTGCTATTTTAATGAACAATTATAAATGAAGAATGGCTAAGGGGTAAATTATGGTGAATCAAAGGTCAATTGATCTTAAATTTCCTAAAAGTGAGTTGGCATTGAGTAATTCAGGATTTACATTCAAATTAAATGTTAATTCTTAATTAAAGATTGTAATTTCAACTCCCTTCAATTAAAATAGTTTTGATGGAAATAAATATAATTTAAACCTTATAAAAATCAATTAAAAATATTTTATAAGGATTGGAACAGTTAATTTGTTAACTGAAATTCGTTTCAACCTAAAACATAGACTAGGCAGGTTTTGTGATACATCTTGGGTCTAAACGTAAATTTATCATGCAAACATCATCAAAACTTAAATTTAAAGTCACAATTGAATTCCTTAGGCCTAAATTTGGCTATCATAAAAATTTGGATTCATTTTGATTTCATCTTGACGTAGTTTGCATTTTAACCCTTGAAAATCTAATTTCATGCGAAAACCCCCTATCTTTCGAATTTTCTTGCAATTGGCCCCCTAACTTTTCATCTTCCTCACATTTTCATCCCTACCAACACATCACCGTTGACTGAGCTCCACGTCATGCTTTGGAGCTTGATTTCTAGTTGACCTAAGCCCCGGTTGTGCATGAGTTCTGAAGAGGACTTATTCCCCAACCATTCCTGCATCTTTCAGTGAAGAGCACGTCGTCGGACATTCTCTCACGAGCTCAATTTTCGCAGTCAAAAATCGCCCATCTCCCTCGTCCTAGTGAGCTTGTTTCCACGAGTCCCCGCCTCTCTTCGCGAGACCTTCGTGCTATATAGCTTGGCCATCTTCTATGGAGCATTTTCGTGCTCAAAGTTGGCATGCAACCCACTCCTCTTCTCCTTTCTCATGCCACCATTAATGGGTACCTTGGAGCTTCTTATCCTACGTCCTTCGCAGCTCTATCGCAGAAATTGATAGAAGGCTTCATCTCGTCTCGTCGTCGTCGTTTTCCCCATCAAAGGAAACGGATCTCCACCCTCTTCCTTCCCCTCGCTCGACCCTTTCTCCTCCAAGTCCAATGACGGCCTCGACCCTCTCCTCGTCCTCCTTGTCATCTTCTAGGTAACCTATTCTCCTCACTTATCTCTCTAGAGTAGCTTAGGATACTAGACATAGCTTTCAATCATAAAACTCCCCCCATTCTCACCATCTTCTCCATCTCTGGTCACATTTCTGACCACGCGTCGGCCAAACTCCGGCAAACACGCCCGCAACGCGCACGCCTCTTCGTTACTCGTCGACCACCTCAAGAGCTTCCTCAAGCCTCCACGAGCAAAAGCCCCAAGTTTATTGGGTCAATTGCTCGCCGAGGCTCTCCAGTGAACGCACCCATTCTTCGTTGGCCTCTCCGCGTTCGTCGACCCATCTCCGCCCTCCTCACACCCAATTGTGGGTGCCATCACCTTCACCAATCTCCGGCGAAGCTCCTCGACCTCTTAGTCTTGGCCGAGACCATCTACCTCGCCAAGTCAACCACCCACACCGACGAGGTCATCGTCAACTTCCCGCGCGTCCGTTAGCCATCCGCGTGCTTCCAAGCTTCACGAGAACCTCCGCGAGGACATGTAGGATCTTTTGCGAGACTCAGTAGGATGCTTTGACAGCCTCGACCATGCACAACCTTCACTGGAGCTTGTACCCTGACCTCTCAACATTGCAGGAGAGGAAGAGGACCTTTGATGTTGGCAAGGGCCTCATTGAAGAGAAAAGAAGAATGCAGTGACCTATATGCAAGACTTCGAGGACTGAAATGTAAACTTATAGGGACTAATTTGCAACAATTACATTTTGGGTCAATTTTTCTTCGATTGATTTGACATCACTTAATCTCGCTCAACAATACTGTTGGGGATTAATCATGTTAGAGGCATAATTATCTTAATGTCATTGAAGCATTAAATAATTATTACCCTCTTGCAATTAAGATTTCATTTGACATCTTTATTCGTAAGTTAAGTGCAATTAGTTAGCTTGATTGATGGAAATTTTATTTTTTAAACATATTGCACTTTTACTACGATGTTCAAATATTGTTGCTATAAATCATTTTGTGCAAAGTTGCTTCGGAATTTGATTAAATTGACTTGAGTATTGATAAATCGAAACATAATCCTTTAACTTGAAGTCTTGAAGCTACGTACTTTTTTTTTTTTTTTGAATTAGATTTGGCAATTGGAGAATCTAATTCATTAAATCTTGTTCCTGAGCCTCAATTAGTGTAAATAATTAGGTAGTGGTAACTTGCGCATTTCGTTGCTTGTAGCGAACAACCTCGGAATGCTATCATATTTCAAGAATTATAAATTTAAATGTTAATTACGCTTTTATTAACTATACTACAATGTGATTCTTAAAGCACGGTAGAAGCACGTTAACAAGTGTGTCATAATTTAGATGTCATACATATTAAAAAAAATATAATGGACGACATTTTAGATG
Organism: Thalassia testudinum; assembly: GCA_037157565.1. Classification (NCBI taxonomy): domain Eukaryota; kingdom Viridiplantae; phylum Streptophyta; class Magnoliopsida; order Alismatales; family Hydrocharitaceae; genus Thalassia; species Thalassia testudinum. The sequence goes on from JAZHRO010000080.1 coordinate 8,045,741, forward strand.
TGTTTAATTTAACGAACAACCCAAAGGGCATGGTAAAATCAAGAAATGGCATGAAAACTTTGAGTAGTTGTCTTGAACTGCATGTTAATAAAGGCAACCCTTAAATACCTATTGCTATATATAGTCTGAATTAGGAGTAGAGGCAAAGGATTTTTTCATTCTTGAAGGACATTTGGGTGCTTGATGGTTATTCCTCATAGCTTTCACATTGTGTAAATCAAGTGCAGAAGAAAAGTGGATTAAAATGTCATGATTCTCATTTTTACATGCAAATTTTATTTCCATTAGCAATATGTGAAGTGATGTCTAACCTAGCAATTGATTCATTTACAGAGGTGAGATGATTTTTTAAAATCATATGTTCAAATACGTTAGATCCTAAAATGTTAGACTACTGAGATAAACAAATTGTTATCACAGTATGTAAAATGGAATATATTTTCCCTCCTGCTTTCTTTGACGCTATGGTGCATGTCACGCTTCATCTTGCAAAGAATGGAGTGAGAATTGCTGGATCCATATAATATATATGGATGTATCCAGTAGAAAGATTTTTGAAGGAGCAAAAAGATTACGTACTCAACAAGGCCAAACTAGAAGGGTCAATTGTTAAAGGATATCTATTGAAGGAATGCATAAACTTTTGTGCTATGTATATGAATGACACAGACAACCGCTTTAATCAACTTGAACAAAATCATGATGATGGATTCAATGAAATTGGTGAAGATTGTTTATCCATATTTGACCTTAAAGAAAGGTTAATCCTTCGCACAGAATAGAAGTCCATCTTAGAAATGGATTGATGATTGGCTCACTTATACATTCTGAAACAGATTCCATAGTTGATCCATTTTACAATGAATTCAAACAGTCTTCACATTAATCTACACATAAACTACAATTCCTTGAGTGGTTTAAAGATCGTGTAAATGAAATGAAAGAAAATGTTGACCCACGATAGGTACAGGGTTTTCATACAATTGTTGGTACATCGTTAACTTATGGACATTATCATTCTAGGTACATAATAAATGAGTTCAGATTCATAGTAAGATTAATTGTTGATGTGAAAGTTACACAACAGGCTGGAGTTGTTGTCTATTATAACCATAGTACTGGTTATAATGGCTACTACGGACAAATTGTAGAGATTGTAGAGATGAGCTTTAGATACAATTAGAGGGTGATCTTGTTTAAGTGTGATTGGATTGATGTTTACAAAGATGGTGTTGGTTTTGAAATAGACAACAAACATGGTTTCTTGAGTTTAAATAAGAATCATCGAATTCTACAATCATCTGAACCATTCATATTAGCTTATCAAGTAATACAAGCCTTCTACATGCCCAATAATAATAGAAATGGATGGATCATACTCGTTAAAGCAGTGCCGCGTGAACATATGATGTAGACAAGGATACAGACTTCGATGTAGAAACTGAAGCATACCAAGAACTTTCACAAGATGGACAAGTGGGCCCTAATGCAATGGATGTTGATATATAAGATAATAGATCAAATCGTAAAATTAACCATTACAAAAATAACATGAAGAAAAACAACATAGTCAAAGTTTTTAGTTATCCTTTACTTTTTTCATTGCTTTTCTTAGATTTAAATTTACTTCTTATTGAAAACTAAGTTTTACTTTATTTCATTAGCTTATAAGCTGTTAGCATTCTTATTGGTAGCTTCTTCCCTTGAATCTCATAGTTTGTTGAGGTAACTATTAAGAGTATTTTTCATTTATATGTACACTTCCATTTCAAATTTTGGGGTGTGCTGAATTATGTATCTTCGTTTCTTATGTGGGGTATGCCTATTTTTGTAGTTTCTTATTATTGTGGTTTTCATGTGTTAATGTGGGGGTGTGCCCACTTTTGTAGTTTCTTATTACTGTGGTTTTCAAGTTAAAGGTGGGGCGTCCCACTTTTGTAGTTTCATTGTTATTGTGGTTTTCATGTTAATGCTAAATATTGTGCTTTCATTGTTATTGTTATTGCTTTTTAATTACGTTTATATGATATTACATAACATATCTGAATATTTTCAGGTTAATATAGTCAACTTAATGCAACCTCTTGAAGATGCCACCTCCAGGATTGCTCAGTAGTCAATGACAGGAGAACAGGCGTTCTGGATCGTGATGCCACCCGAGCATGGAGGATTCGTGCATAACGCGAGGAGTGAGACTATCTCTAGTTGGTATGGCAGGAAGGGGGAATCTTCGTATTTAGCTGAGGTGGTAGAGATGGGGAAGGAGATTGAATCATTACATCGTCGAGATCAGGAGAAGGGGCATTAGATCAAGGAGTTGACGTCGCAGGTTAGGGAGTCCACTCGCAGTTGAGGGAGTCGACTATGCAGTTCCAGCCGTCGACTCAGACCCTTCAAGAGCTCCTAAAAATACTTCAGCAAGAAGGACTTGATCATCTATCATTCCACCAATTTACGCATCGTCATGATGACGATGATAGGGCGGGGCTAGTGGCATAGGTGTCCCAGCATGATATATGTACTTTCATACATTTTGTAAACATTGAACTCTTTATTTAAAATTTTCATTACTAACTATTAATGTTTACTTTTCTTGTATGATTGGGTATATTTTCCTGTATGATTTTATGTTCATATAGGTGGTTTATAAATTGCCATTCAAAATTTATTTTAAAAAAGCCATGACTTTCTTTGACGGTTACAAAATAATCGTCGCCATATGTAAATATCGACAATTAAAAGTCCACCGACATACTCTCTTCACGTGCTTGCAAACATCACCTCATTATCGATGATCTAGTAATCAATCATCGAACATAGGCATTACCAATGGTTTATTTAACCAACGACATTAATACCAATGTCAACGGCTTAGGTTGAACTGTCAACTATTACTGTTGTCGACCGTTTTATAATCATTGATGATACTAGCACTGTCGGTAGTTCTCTGATCGCCGATAAAAGTATCGTCGACGGTCTCAAAAAAAATGTCAGGAAAAGTGACGGTTATAAACCATCGGCAATACATCAAGTCCATCTAAGTGGTTGCTAACATTTCCTCGATGTTGTCAAATTTTAATCGTTGATAATAGGTAACCATGATAGAACATTCGCCAACGCTAAGCATCGACAATTTGTCATATTGCCGACAATTAAAAAACCGTTGGCAATAGACGATTTTCCTCTTGTGATGACTTAAACTGCCAGATACTAGGTGACGATGTGCCTATAAGTATCATTATAAATTAGTTGTCGATTTACCTAAGTTAAGCCACCTAAAAAAGGTGCATGTTCCCATGCTTGTCTCTCTTCCCAGCTAAAAGCAACTGCCCACTTGTATGAAACACAAAGGCCACTTGCTAAGGGCAACATGAGAAAGAAACTCTTTAAATTTTTAAACTCTTTTCTAAAAACACTCTCATAGTTAGCACACTAACTAAAGAGAGTAGAGCAACTCATGAGGGAAGGAAAAACTCCATCTAAATCTAACAAGAAAGATCTCATAAAAGACCAAGAAAAGGCCCATTAAGGAGCCCGTAAAGGCTCTTGCAATAAAATGGGAGAAGGCAAAAGCCTAATATTATGAGATCCATCTAATTTGTAAAGGGTCATACGGATACTAGTTTGGTTAGATGGATCCAGACCCAGCAGTTCGGCTAGAGAAATACACAGATAACCAGATACTTCAGTCACTCTGACTATACAAATCTGGCATATTTGGCCAAAGAAATGGACAGATAGTTGGATGTTCCAGCGAACTACAAGGTCAGGAGAATAGATTGAAAACAATATCTAGCAGATGTCAATTAGGTAGAGGTTATGATATATGTTACGTCATTGTCACGATCCTTGAGGAACGTGGTTAATGTGCATCTAAACGTGCATGAAGTGATAACATTTTGACTAACTGTTACGATGAGATCCCGAATATCACAGAAGGTAGTCAATGCCCACGTTACGGGAAAATTACACCATATAAGCAGTCGTCACTCCCACATGGGGAGACACACTCACAAGAAGAGAGAGAGAGAAAGAGTGTTCTTGTATTATCTAATTCCTTATACTTAGTGCAATTTCGAGGGCCTACATACCCTCCCAAGGCATACACCTTTCATAAGATGGATTTGGATTACCAAATTTGCTACCTTCTTGTGTGATTGTCCATTTATCATCTTATGCATACAAACCCTTTCTCTAACTACGAACTCGGTAGGGCCTGGAAAGGAGGGCTCTAATTAGAACCATAAACTTGAATTTGAAGAATTTTGATCGGAGGAAAAGGAGTAATCACCTTAGGAATTTTTTAAACATTTACTCTAATATCCAAAATTTGAATATGGATAGAAAAATAACAAGGATAATAAAAGACTCAATTTCATCATATCAAGTTATCATTTGATGTCATCATCTGATCATATCAATCAAATAATCAAATCGTTGATCACATAAACCATCAACCTTGTTGTTTTAGGGCATACATTACATCTAACCTAAGAGATCAATCGTTACAAATTACATAAATGTCTCCAATTCTTTACCTCACAACAAGGTCATCAAATCTAGGGTTGTATATAGGTTAGGTTCAACCCAAACCCAACTCGACCCAACTCGATTGGGTTGGGTGGGGTGGGGTTGGGTTGGCATTTTCCCAACCCGATAAAATATGAGTTGGGTTGGGTTTAAGATTTAACGAACCCAACCCAGCCGATAACCCGATACAACCTGATTTATAATTTTATACATACATACATACATACATACATACATACATAGATATATATATATATAATACTTAAGAGGAGTCAAACACTTCCAACCCAATGTCTCTCAAATGGTCAAGTTCTGCCCAACATCTCTGAATTCCTAAATTCCCCCTCTCCAAATTTCCAAATTCCTCCTCCCAAGTCCCAAATTCCCCCCACCTATAAATGCCTTTAACCCTCAACTTGTAAACCATGGGCCACACCTCAGCAACAGCAACTCACAATCTCCCTCACTCTCTCCTAACCCCTTACTCTCTCGCTCTCTCCCACATGACCACACGTTCACTAGCTCTAGGCACAGGTGGTGTCATCCTCTCCTCTCCCACCTTCATTGACTCCACGCACTGGGCTCGTTCCTCTCTTGCCTCAAAGCTCCACCCCCTCCATGCACAGGCTCAACCGTTTTGAGAGTGAGGTTAGAGGTGGGAAGCGATCGACGATCCGATCTCGCTATTTTCCATGTTGCAGGATTTGTCGAGGCTTTTTGGTGTTACGTTGTGATCTTTGGGTTTTTCTTTTCTGTAGATAAGGAATGGGACACCAAGAACTGTTGGAGGTGCAAGCGAAGTTGTAGGGATTAAAGCGTTGAGGTTGTCCAAGTGCGCGAGGGAGAAAGCCATGGAAGAGGTGATTTTTGCAATTGTTTTATTCTCTCTCTTAGTGTATTTTGTGTAATGTTATTAAGGAGGAGCCAAAAACTTAGTTGGCTAAGAAGACTCTGCATAGTGGAGTTTAAGGATGCAAGTTTTAATAAACTAACTTAAACCTGACCCAAAAAGATTGGGTAAAACCCAACCTAAACTCGACTGAGTTCGGATATGGATTTTATCCAAAAAACTCAATTGGGTATAGGTATAGGTATGGATCTATACCCAATTACCTAACCCAAGTATCAAATAAAATCTCCATTTACTTGAGATGTATAAATCTCTCTGTAAGTCTCATTCCTCCGGCCGTAATCTCCTTCATGATTCTCTCCATGATTTTGAAGGTTGAAAGTGCTTTTAAAACTTTCATTAAACATTTATTTCGGAGATGGGAATCTTTTATATGAAATGTAATTGTATTTTATCGTCTTTGTATTTTTTATTTTTTGTTTTTGATATATTCCCTTTGACAGGCTCTTTTTGTAATAATTTTAATGGGGATCAATAAAATTAGGGTAGCCCGAGCCCATATATTTTAGACTTGTTAAAAATAAATAATTGATTAATTGTGCTATAAATTTTTTTCTTCTTTGTCTCTAATTTAAGTACGATTTGATTGTAAGATCAATTTATAAATTGGTATTCGATGGGTCAATGGATATTTGATGGGTAGATGGGTATGAGTATAGGTTTGGATTTTATAAATGGGTATAGGTATGAGTTTAGCCAAACCTGATTCGTTTTCATCCCTAATAGAGTTTCATCTTGAACATGAGTGTGATTGACTAGGCTTTTTATTCGAATATTTTTTTGAGTTATATATAGCTTGTTAGATGCAAGTGGTTTACAAGCTCCAAGTTTGGATCAAACCTTTTTTATCCTACCAAGTCATGGAGTTTTTGTTTAATCACTGACTAAGCTTTAGTATTATTGGTCTTTTCTTTAATTATTCTTGTTTTATTCCTCACTCTTCAAGACATAGGAAATATGTAGGAGATAAACATAAGGTTTGATTAGTCAACAACCTGCTCAACCTGACCTGCTTTTTATGGGTTAGGTTGGGTAGTGATGAGGGGCAAAAAGTGTCATCGGATCCAAAACTCCACACCCGACCCGCCAAAGGATTTGGCTACCTGGGCACAGAGTGCACAGGTGGAATCAGATTCCTGTCCCACCTAAGATCAGTAGGATCCTCAGTCAACACCAACCCGGTTTGTCAAAAGATCCTGCGCAGCCTTGGCGAAAGATACGAAATGATGGACCCGACAACTTGCACCCTGACAGCTACCACGTAGCTATCAAGTAGAGGTACCAGAGCCTGTCAATGAGTGTATTCCCCATGTTATAAATAGAGATGGAGACCCCCAGTAGGGGGGACTCCTTCCCGGAGAGGGAGAGAGATTATGTAAAATGTATCCCCGAAATTCTAGTGTATAGTTGGGAGCATCATCCTTCCCCTAGATGTACACTCATTAGGGTGGAACTGGGTTACCAAATCCCTATTTTCCCTTATGTTTGCTCGTTGATGGTCGATCTCTCCCCTAAGTGATGGATGCCAATGGCTAAGTAGTGCCTCCTACGTTAATAAATCTTTTAGTAGGACCTTCCGAGGCCCATTAGGTAGTGTAATGGGTTGGGTTGGGTTGGGTTGGAAAAATCCTAACCCACGAACTGTGGGTTGGGTTTAGGTTGAGTCCCAACCTGACTCATATACACTCCTAATCAAATCTGATGCTCTACTTCCCTATTTATAGCTTTTGGGCTGGGGTTGATAGAATCTTCTCTCAGAAGCTTCTCTTCCGAAAGCTTCCACTCACATGATTCAATCATCTTCACCATGTGCACCACTTTGACTTGGTCAATGCTCCTTTTTAACATGCTGAGGTTGTTGCAATGATTCTTCCTTAGGTCCTCTCCAGATTCATTGTAACTAACTTATGGCATTATTTGTAATTTGTTTGACCTTAAAGGTCATTTCTTGTTTAGCCTTCATGGATTTATTTACAGGCTCTCATCACTTATTTGATACTCGAATTCGTTTAAGCTTAGTAGTCTTTCCTGAGTCACTTGTCTAATAAGTTGGCTCTCCTTCCTTCTAAAAGGGCTTTATTAGGAGTTGGTCCTTTCTTTACTCACGAGTATTTGGCTATTGGCCCATTTATTATATAGTTGGATTATTCGACTTCTATGCGAAGCCAACCTTTTCCCCTTATGGTACTTGGGCAAAAATTTTTTAATGTAATCATTGATCTCAAGAATCTGAGTAGTTCATTTTTTGTACTTTCTATTCTCAACTTATTCTAACTTCTTATCTGGGTCTTCTAACATCTTCCTTTCTTGGATTATCAATTGTCAACTTCCTTATTTGACTATTTTGCTAAACTCCTTTACATTTGCCTTCTTTACTCGAGTATCTTTCAACATCAAAATTATCAAATATTGTTATTGCTCATAAAAAATTTCTTTAATTTAGTAATTTTTATCCATTATCGCTCAAGTGGGGAAGAGTCCCCCTTAACAATTAATTCCCTTGAAAAGTTGATTCCTTTAACCTTCTTTTCTTTTCCTTGAGCCTTATATCACCTTTTTTTGCCTTTCCTTCTTTTCCCCTTCTTCTTCCTATCCTTGCTACAAGAATTCTCAAAAATCGAAGTTGCACATTGTCTCTCCTTTTAGTAGCTTTAGCTACCCCTCCCTTTCTTTTTGTTAAGGTCTACTGCAACAAGATGAGAGGAGTAATAGTAGTAGCAATAGTTCTTGTATCCGCAACTCCTTGTCTTCTTCTTCTCTTGATGGCCTTAATTGACATAACGCAACAACAAAGAATAAAGAGAAGGTGGAATTTAACAGGGAAGAAGAGAATAAGGTGGTGTTTGTTAGTGGTGAAGAATAGAAAGAGAGAAAATAATTGGTGGTGGAGATGGAAGAAGAAGACAAGGCAATTTGCCTCCTAAGAGGGGCTTTTGCCATTCCAAGGCCTTCTCATGTTGGCACCTCAACTTCTTACAAAAGCCACCTTTAGCCTCTTTTTGTGTTAGGCTTAATCTCCACCTAACTAGACTAACCATACAAATTAACTTTCAATAACCATAGCCAACTCTACTTTCTCTCTTCCTTTTTCTTTTTTCTTTTATTTATTTTTTTTATGTTCCTTTCATTCAATTATTTTTACAAAAGGTAGAATAATTCATTTTTTCCTCCAAATTCAAATCAATGGATTGACTTGTTGAATCTTTTACATGCAGTATTAACACTAGCTTTACTTTTCAATTAGGTTTTCTTAAGTTAGGATCCTTACAAGTATTGCAATCATTATTCTATATATTATTCTTATTATTTAAAAGCCAATCTAAGGTTACATTTGATTGTGGTTGCATGTCACATGCTAGAATTTTTTTTTTAAAGTAAAAGCCAACAAAAATATCATTCATGGGATAAAAGAGAAAAGCAACAAGAAGGGTTGCTTTAATAGTCTAGTAGATAAGTCGCCGGGTTGGCAAAACCATCCCGAGATGCTCATCAAAATATAGATATCAAGGAACTTTGTCCCGGTCCCTCAAATCAAAAAGAGATAAGAAAGAAAATAGTTTGATTCATCCATAGGATTTCTAAGCTTGAGCTTGCCTGGGGTATCTCAGCTGGTATTAAAACCACTTTAGTGGGAGATGCAGGTTCAAGTCCTCAGACATTACTTGGGGAAGTAGGAGAAAGCAAACACCTTAGTTCTTGAAAAAAATTGTACGGATGGTACTTTAAAAAAATAAACCGTTAATTACGATTTGGAAAAAAATAAATGGGTGAGAGTGGTAGTAAAGGTGACTTTTGAGAAGTTGATTTTGTTTAAACGAAGTTGACTTTTCGAAAGTTGACTCTTTAAAGGGAGATTGACTCTCGAAAAGTCGACTTCTGAAAAGTCGACTCTGGTCGACTTCCTTAACCCTACCGCCCTCCCTCAATGTCTCGCCCGCACGCACAACTTCCTCTCTTCCCTTCGCTGCTCCTCCTACGACTGCTGCTCCTCTGTCTTCATCTCTCAGTGGCACCCCCCACACTATCGGTGATCATCCTCACGGCGGTTGACGTTGCTGCTGCTCCTACAGAGACCCGTCATATTCACCAAGGTATGGTCAAATGAACAGGGCTTCTAATTTTGACTGAAGAGATTCAGTTTCAAATCCTCATTCCTAAGAAATTGATATATTGGGGATGGTTGATTCCTCCTAATTTTCCCATAGTAGAAAATGTAGATCATCAAAGAAGATATTTTGCTCACAAGAAACTTTTGATTGCCTTAAAGAATAGAAAGCCAATCCATGCACTTGTAATCTACCATTAATATCATAACTTATATCATGGTAATGTTATTGATTATGGCCCTTAATTATGTCTCTGCAACAAAAAATTGATTTTCAGGAATGAATGTGTTCTACATGCTGACAGCATAGATAGGAACTGGATGTTATTTTCAAATGGCTACAAGATTAATCTTTACTTGAATGAGTACACTAGTGAAAATTTGATTATGAAATTTGCATGACGGGTAGAAAATACAAGTTGGAGGTTACAAAACATGCTTAGCCTATTACATACATTTCTATCTCTCTAGCTACCACCATGCATGTGCTTCATCGTCTCTTGCATAGATCTGGATCTTTCCCTGATAGAAATGATTAAGAAAAGGAGTTCTTTACTTGTATTAAGTATTAAGTATTGAGTATTGAGTATTAAGCATGATGTATGATTTTACATGTTACAGGTTAGGTAGAATGGGAAGGAGTATGTTATGTTTGTTATATGCCTATGGCAATGTGATTGACGGAGAAGATGATATTGAATATGATAGGAAGTTCATGAAGAATCTGAGAATTTTAAGTGATGAATTAGAATTTGAGAAGCTTAAGGAGAAAATTATTAAAAGGCTAAATCTTGATCCTTTGACTCAGGATATCGAGATAGAGCATAAGTTTTCCATGGTCACAGGTTGTTCTTCAAATGTGAAGATGACATACACCCTATCACCTATTGTTGATGACAGTGATGTTGAGGGCATTTTTGGTGTCGTCGAGAACATGTGTCAAACTTATATGCCAGAGTTGTACATCAAGATTGTTGAAGTGAGTCGTATTGAAAGGCTTGAGAAACATGTCATGGCGAAAACCTCTACTCAAACCGTGGAGGCTCTAGTGGGCTCTGCAGCTAATATCCATGGTCGTCACAGTCCTGATCCAACCTTTAATCCCTTCTTGGAAACTACTGTGCAGCATAGTTATATTTCTATCACAAAGGCTGCAGCCACTACTGAGGTGGAGTATACATTCAGTACTAATGTGGGGCATACCTCAATGAAGGAGGGTGATCATGGAGTCCAGCAAGACTTGCATCTACCATCAAGTATGATGCTCCATTCTCATGTTGTGCAAGAGAAAGACTTAGAGATCGAGCAAGAAGAAAAAGGTCTCCTGCTTGATTCTGATGAAGAAACAAATGATGGGGTAGGTGACAAATTTGAAGATGAGGAAGTGCACGTCTCGCCAGACAGTCATGACACTATTAGGCCTGGAAGGAATGAAGTTGAAGTACCTCATGTTTGTGACCTTCCCATTGGTTCCAGATTGATCGAATACGAAGATACTATCGATGATATGCACACCGAAGGAGTGCTCTGTTGTGGGAAGACATTCAAGATCAAGGAAGATTTGATTTTTGTGGTGAAAACCATCACGTGGAGGACCGTTACAACTTCTCCGTACGTGAGTCCGATAAGAAATGTTGGTCAATTGAATGTAGTTAGAAAGTGAAAGGTTGCAAATGGAGACTCTGAGCACATTTGAGAAAATATGATAGAAAATTTGTAGTGGGCATCATGAATGGACCACATACATATAATGCTATAAAAGGCCTAGACCACCCGCAGCTAGATTGCAATTTCATGGCGAAACACATGGTTAAGTATATAAATGATCCCAAGAAGTTTAGGGTCAACACTTGAAAGTTGTCTTGGATAAGTAGTAGAATTGTAAAATAAGCAAGACAAAACTATGGGATGCAAGACGAAAAGCCGTGGAGATTGTACACGGTAATTGGGATGAGTCTTACAATGAGATGATTCGTCTATTGAATGCAATTAAGGAGACGACACTTGGAACTGAGATTGCTTTTGAGAATAAAATGAGACCATCAATAAATGGACATGTCATCCTACGTAAGGCATTTTGGGCATTCAGACCTTGCATTGATGGTTTTGCCTACTATAGGCCTGCAATTAGTATTGATGATACTCATCTTTATGGGAGTACATGCACAAGCTGTTGGTTGAATATAGCATAGATGGGGACAATCACATTGTTCGTCTTACCTTTGCATTGGTCGATGAAGAAAGGGAAGAAACTTGGTCCTGGTTTCTTAGAAGACTCAGAGATCTAGTCATTCATGATAGAGACGGACTTATATGCATTATTTCGGACAAACATGGTGGGATCAAGGCTGCAGTTACAAATCCAGATGTTGGAATGCTCCCTCCCTTAATCGTCCACAGGTATTGTATGCATCACGTGGCAAGTAACTTCAATGATGTGTTCAAGAAGAATGCCCTAAAGAAGCTTGTGCCAACTGCTACGCTCCAAACCTATAGCCTTAAGTGCCAACATTTCTTGGAAAAACCTCATGAATTAGATGATACTGCTCTTGGCTAGTTTGAAAGGCAATCATTATCACCTGAGCTGTGGACTCAGGCTTATGATGGAGGATATAGGTATGGCTACATGACAACCAACATGAGCGAAAGTTATAGTGCTATTTTGAAAGGTACAAGGTCATTACCTGTTGCTGCATTATTGAAGAAGACTCTTTATAACTGTGTTAAGTACTTTAGAGAGCAACTAGCTGAGGCTGAGTCTGGGGTGAATAGAGGGGAAATTTACACCACATGGGCCAAGAAGAAACTTGAGATGTGGAGAGAAGTTGCTTGGAGGCATCGGGTTGAGGTCTTTCAATGGTAGCCTGAGATGATATTTAAGGTTGTGACAGGTGAATGACTGACCAAGTTTGGCATGAAGGGTGGGAAGACATTGACAGTGAACTTGAAGTTGAGAACTTGTTCATGTAATAAGTGGCAGGCATGGAGGATCCCATGCTCCCATGCATGTGTAGCAATGGCCCACAGAAGTTTAAACGTTGATGATTACATGTCACATTTCTATACATGGGAGCAACAACTCTATTGCTATGAGGGGGGTTTCTACCTTGTGCCAGATAAGAAGTTGTGGACATGGTAGCCTCCAGAAATTTCAAAGATTATTCCTAATGTAGAAAGGAAACGTAAAAAGGGTTGTCCAAAATCAACTCGCATACACAAGGAAATGGACTTAAGGGACACGTCATGCCCAAATAAATGTAGCAAGTGTGGTGGGCTTGGCCACACTAGATGCAAATGCAAGAGTAAAGTTTGCACTGGGTCAACAAATGCAGAAAATGAGTCACCGACACCTGGTGACAATCCATCGACACTTGGTGACAATCCCGGTCCTTCACGATTGCCTTACAAAAGATGAAGGAAGGATCCAAAGGCACCTAAAAATCTAAATAAATGTGGAGTGTGTGGAGGAATCAGCCATAATAGGAGACATTGTTATAATCTACCTGGTATGTAAGATTTTGACTGATCTTAATTTCAATTTATTTTGGATAATGTCTATGAAAATTCCATGATCTCCTTAGTCAATTTACAATTGAAAATCTATAGCTTTCCATGGTCAATTTATAATTGCAAAAATGGAGTATCATTATGGATCAAAGAAGGGTTTCAAATATTTCATTGGTGGAAACAAACCATCTCTTCCAAGGCCCAGATATAAGCGAGACTGAAATATGAATGTTTTAAGTGAATCTTAGAAGCATGATGTGGAAATTCTTTCAGTAATCGTAATAAAATTAGATACTTCTTGCAAGTTGTAGCAGCAGTAGCAGCTTCCAGCAGCAGTAGTAGTTGTACCTGCTATCATGGTTTAGAGATAGATTCTCCCTTAAGGAGGATTTTGCATCTTCAATGTTGCCCTCATCAAGCTTTTTTTCAACCTCTGATGCATTTATGCTTTTGCCATTTGTAGATATTTCTTGGACTTATGCCATGTACATTCACAAAGATAGATATTGATGAAATTCTTTACTTTTATTTTAGCAAATCCGACATACATGTAGAAATATGCATTGACATGCATATGATAGGGTAGTCAACATAAATCGGAAAGAATTAGCTATTTCATAATTTCCACAATTAAAGAACTTCATAGTTGCATAAGCTCTGTGCAACAAAAAAGCAAATTAAAAAATTGTTAATTTTTTGACTCGTCAATCAACTTTCTCAAGAAAGAGGAAAGCTACATCTTAAGAACTGTTGGTTTTTCCATAGATTTGGCTCATTATTGTTAGGGACTTCAATGTTACCTAAAATACTCAAAGTCACCAATTCAAAGTAAGCCTAGTCATGTTCCAACTAAAATGAGAACAGGATAAAAATAAGTTTCCAACAATTTCCCTCTTAAAATTTAATATTCTAACCTAGAGAGTAAACCCACACAAATGTGTCTTGCTTCACCCTAGAGAAAGTATCCATATGCATTCCTGCATCATACTATTTGATTTTTCCATGCAATTTTTGCAGATGGTTCCGGGACCAGTAGATCATAGTGTTTTGTGGGATCAGGTCGGACACCGGTCACATTTTGTTTGGGAGGGCCTTGTGAGTTAATACCATTGTTATTAAGTTGTAGTTATTTCTACGCAACGAACATACTAATCATTTGTATATTTGTTTATTTCAGGGTAATACTCGGCTGAAGTGCTGCAGACGTGAGGCTATTCTACGTCACATCCGGCCCCTTGAGAGGATATGACCATATATTGAGAGGGTTGGGTTAGGGTCTATACTACTTCCTTTTGTTTCTCTGGATTAGCACCTGATCACATCATTGGTGGAGAGATGGCGACCGGAGACACACACCTTTCATATGCATCATGGGGAGATGACGATCACACTGGAGGACGTCGCTATCATCACTGGTTTACCTATTGATGGGGAGGTCATCATAGGTAGACTATCTACTCCTGATGGGGATGAAATTTACATGCTTGTAGATAAGTATTGTATTACAGTAAGGAATATTTGCTTATAATCCCTTGTCAATTGCTAAAAGCAGGTTCTACGAGACAAAATTGGTCACATTTGTGCCAACAGTTGCTAGGAGGGAAACCACCAAACCTGAAAGGATCTCGAATTAAGTTACATTGGCTATAGCAAAATTTTGGAGATCTACCAGACGACGCAAACAAGGAGATAGTGCAACAGTACGCACGAGCATACATCTTGATGATGCTAAGAGGAATCCTCTTCCTCGACAAATTTGGTACATTGGTTTCACTTACATACTTGCCACTACTTCAAGATTTTGATGTCGTCGGACTGCTTAGTTGGGGATCTGCGTGCTTGGCTTTCCTATATAGGTAAAGTAAATTTATGTTCTTCCTTTCAAAGTCACTATTTACATCTTGAGATTGACTTATTGTATATCATTTCAATGTGGGAATCTGTGTAGAGCCACCCACAATGTCACTAGACAAGTCAGTGGTTTCCTGATCCTTTTACAGGTGTAGGCGTGGGAGCGGTTCCCCCATATCGCTCCTATGGTTCATTAGTGACCAGAATGGAATGGGAGGCCACTCGCATGTCGCTGGGGGGTTCCATTCGAGGTTACAGACCATCCGACGCATGTCGTGCACCCATATTGGGATCCTTTTGACATACAAGCCCCCGATCAGGTAAGAAATTTCAATTTGTGTAATTTAAAGTTCTTAAATTAAGATATCACGTGACCTTCTTGTTATTTCAGGTTGTTTGGAGACCTTATACTGAGGAGATTATAACAGCTTCCTCAGTATTGCTTAGCTGGTCGGGAGATTTGGGTTGCTCGAGTTCCATTGGTGCACTTCCATATGGTGGAGCATCACTTTCCCGGTCGAGTTATGCGCCAGTTTGGTGGTCACTAAGGCCCCCCACCAAATTGTGACACTGATAAGGCTTTGCATGCCATTGACCTTAGAGGAAAGAACGACATTGACTGGAGATCAGAGCATGTATTTCACATTGGTGGTTGGATAGCGAGAAGACATCGGCTTCGCCAGATTGTTCCACTAGATGCTGATGGAGCCATGGTGACAAACGACTACGATGCGTAGTATCGTAAGATAACACGAAGATACATAGGACATCATAGGGAGCTGATTTGGAGTGACGTTTGGGCGAAATCGTCATTGTTTAAGAAATGAGTCGTAGTATAGGACAAAATCGCTCAAATCATTTAAATTTATATACTCAGATTCAGGAAATAGAGTCCAAGGTCATTCGCAGGGAGCAAAGATGCAGTTTAAATTCTCCAATCTCAAGAAATATAAGCAATTGAAAGCAATGATACTCAAAATGATATTTCAATAAGAATCAGAATGATAGCGTAAAAAGATTGGGTTAAAAATGATGATTTAAATCAGCAAATTAACCCTTAAGTTTAATGCTCACAAATATTCAAATAAATGCACAATAACCACAATCAAATTTCCACATCACTTAAGTATCCAAAGTAACTAGCAGAGGGCCCTAGACGTCGGCCTTATGTTTCAGACGGCTTAAGAAGCACAAGGTCCTCTTCTCTTCACGAACACAGCAACAGCAACCAAGGCTCAAGGGCCTCGCATAAAGCCTCACAGAAGAAGCATAGTATCACTGTGTGTGTAAGGCACAAGGGCCTCACGAAGCTCAGAGATGCTAAGTCCTGAGAAGAGATGAGGGCACAAGAGCAAAACCCTTCCCCTCCTCTCTTTGATTCTCTTTCTTCTTCGTCAACTCACACTTGGGTGAATAGTACCGGGTAATTGGGTATATGGTCAGAGGTCCAACCCTGCCTGTGAGGTGTAGCAGGTGAGGAGTGTGTGCATGTGCGGTGAGTGGGACCTCACCCCATGTGCTGAGGCGAACAGGCAGAAGCACAATTCACTTTTATCCGCTGCTGGGGCGCCTTTAATTGATGATGTGGGGCTAATCCCACACGGTTTCTTCACAACGTAGCAGCACGCGGTGGAGTCTCCAATTGAGGGCGAAGGTGAGGCTAACCTAGGACTCTGCGTAACCTGGGAGTGTTGATGCTAAAGAATGCGACTGGAGGAGGGTAAACTGGGTCGGAGATGTTGAAGGCAGCGGTGGTGCTCCGGCGGTGACCTAAAATGAAGAAGACGGCCTCTAGGCCACACCAGTAATGCTCAGGAGGATCGCGTGGATGTAGCAAACGTGCTGGTGGTCGTGGTGTTGCGTGCAAGTGTGTGTGGAGGTTTGACGACCTCGAGAAGGTGATGCGATGAGGGTGGTGTCGGGTGGCGAGTTTGAGAGGCCAATCCCCTCAAATACTTAAGGGGTTTTGGTCGTGAGGACATGACGGAGCTTCTGGACATTATGGTGAGGTGATTAGTGCAGTGGAATGGGTGGAGGCCTCCGACGGAGCTTGGCCGGAGCAGAGGGAGATGATGGTGGTGGCGGTCGAGTTGGTGGTCGAACCTAGTAACTAATGGGTTGGAAAGTATCAGTAGGGGAAGGGGAAGAGATAGAGGGAGTTAGGGAGAGAGATGACTGAAGGAGGGCTTCAGTTGTGATGGATCGGAGCTGGAGAAGGTGATGTTGATGGTGATACGACGGTGATGAAGGAAAGGGAGAGAGCAGTCATGCGTTGGCAGGCGACGATCGCGAGGAGGAGGGGAAGGTAGTGGGCTGCTAATTTGACCGTTGGTCGGCTCGATGAAGAGGACGGAGGAGCTTGCTAGAGACGAAGGTGTGGACGGCCAGAGGAGGAGAAGACGAGGGTATTCCGGCGTGAAACTTCGTTAAGAGGCTTAGAGTCGCGAGAGGAGTCTATTTAAAGACCTTAGAGAGTCATCCAAGCTTGGAAACAAGCTTCAGGAGCTTGAAATCTTAGAGATGAAAAAATTCCTAATTTTGCAAGCGTTCGCATGAAAAATCTAGGGCAAATCAAGGTCCAATCGGTAGAGCATCTCATGAGGAATCCCCTTTTTAATTTTGGAAGGGTTTGACTAAGAATTGAGCGAGAAATCCTCGCTCAAATCTCAACTGAGCTGCTGAGTTCACACCAATGGTGGTAGGGACCGCTTTGCAAGAAACGATGACAAAGTTAGGGACTTGATTGCAAATATTTGAAAAGTTAGGGGCTTAATCGAGAGAAATAGAGTTTAAATGAATTAAAATGTAAACTAGGTCAAGATAGATTCTGATTGGGCTTAAATTTTGGTACAAACCTAATTTAGACCCAAGGAATTTGATGGTGGGGTCGTTTGAGACTATTTGAGGTCAAAATGTGTTTCAAAGGTCAAATCAAGGATACCAAACCTCAAGGAATATTTTTCTATGAATTTTAGAAGGTTGAGATGAATTTTATCTTGACCATAACCTCTGTAATTTAAGCAGGTATGAATTTAGGGTTTCGGGTGCTGTATTGGTTCTCGAAATATGCAAAATCCCGTTTCTGTCTTGCATAGACCCATTTATTAGTCATTAATGCTCATTTGACCTTTATTTCACCCCTCACAAACGCCTTGGTTCTTCTGTGTTCATAATATGCTGTTAAAATTACAGAATTAACCCTAGTTTCCTATTATCTTCTCAAAATAGCATGAAGTGGAGTTTTAACCCTCAGATGGTTATGTAAGAGTATTTATCTTTCAAACCTAATTAAAAGTGGCTAGTTAGGACCTCTGATGGTGTTCCTATTAGTATACCAATTACTAAACCTTTTATTCATTTCTATTCATGTGGTTCTTTAATATTTTAAAGTTAACCATTTTTTTCTTTCTAGCTTAACAGATGGGATGAAGTTATAGCCATTTGTAGGGATAGGGTTGAGATGAATGCCATCAAATCTATAGCACAATAGGCTAGGTAGATTTTACAGTTTGAGATCTTGCAACAATTTCTCGAGCTGCCATTAGTCGACCATTTAGATGAGGTGGAGGAGGAGGATGACTTTGCTGCTTTGGACGAGGTGTTTGTCATGGTCCTCGACCATGGATGTGGTTGAGGGCGAGGACAAGGATGAGGACGAGGTCGAGGTTGAGGCCATGGGAGGCGCGGAGTTGGTAGACACAGAGTTCGAGGTCAACATCTTCATGAAAACCAGCCACAACTTGATCCATACTAGCCACACCAGGATCCAAACCATCCAGAGCATGATTTGGATCAGCAACACCGCGATCCAGATCATCCACAGTAGGATCTCGGCTAGCCACAACATGATCCAGACCAGCCGCGCCTAGATCCATACCAGCCACACCAGATCTAGACCATCCAAAGCAGGATCCAGGCCAGCCACAGCTTGATTCATACCAGCCGCACCAGGATCTAGACCATCTAGAGCAATTGTAGCCACCTGATGCCGAGCAGGAGCATGTACCACATCTTCATTTGGATTTGTTCAAGCATGATGCAGAGAACCTACAGGATCCTAATGTGGAGCAGCAGGATACTAACTTCGTTACTCCACAAGGATCGGTAGTTGACCTTTCTCTGAGTACTCCACTAGCGCCAAAGAAGATGCGAGGTGGGCATTTTGGAGAGGTTACCCAAGCCTCCTCCTTACTTCCAGCATAGGCACCAACTCAACCTCCATTATTTGCTAGCCTTGAGGGCTCGCAAATTGACTACATAGATGTACATATGCAGATAAAGGTTGACCCAACTCTATTGAAGACATATTATCGGAAGAAGAGAAAAGATTACAATAGTTTCTGATGTATCCCATACTTACATATTGTATCATATTTATCACTTCTGATGAATATTGTATATATTTTCTATTATGCAAAGTTATGTACCTCTCTTATGGTGTTGAGATTACTATCTGGTAGATTTTATCATAATATCGAATTATTAGCTATATGTTTGTGTTACTACTTGTCATTATCGTTTTTAAATTGGTTTGTGTTTTCGCTTTTGTGTATGTGTTTGTGCTACTACTTATCATTATTGTTTTTAAATTGGTTTGTGTTTTCACTTTTGTGTATGCTCAGTATTTCCCGGATATGTGCATGATTTGTGATAATTCTTGTGAAAGTTGTAAATCACATAAAGCACCAAATTACATTAGCATCAAATTACATCACTAACATCCATAAGTCATTAAAAGTCATAATACTCTATCTAATTAACTCAAAAATATGATAAAACATATCTTTAGGTATTAGTGGATCATCCTAAAAGACAAGTATTTTTTGTTTAAAGAAAGTCAACTTTATAGAAGTCGACTTCACTACCGCTCCTACGTATTTAAATTTTTCTAAATTATAATTAATGATTTATTTATTTTAACTATCATTCATACAAATTTTTTTTCTCACTTCTTCCCTCTTAAGATGAGAGTTGTCATCTTTTTTTTGGATTTTTAAATTTGAATAAGTAATGTTCAAAAGATAAACATAATCGAAGTCAACTATTCGAATAATGTCTCAACTGTTAACATGACGTCAACAATGACTCTATGCATGATGCAATGACAACCTGATCCTCAACAATCTAACCGATGGAGGATTACACGTGCGTAGAGTTTGGTGAGGGGTAGTTGTAATCGGGGAAAGGTTACAGGGTCCAATCCATTTACGAGTAAACCTCCGAATATGCACCACCACCCCCACCCCCACCCCCACCCCCACCCCTACCCTATTGCTGGATGGAATCAGCGTGGCCCCGCCGTATGGGTCCCACTGGTGGAGTGGTGCGTCTTGACCGTTTTTTTCTATTTATGCCTTCTGGTGTCCTTCCCACCTTCATCTCTTCGCAGGCAGGCCGTCTGGCTGTGTGGCTAGTAGTAGTGGCAGTTGTTGTAACTTGTAAATCGGAAAGAGCACCGAGTTGGCCGAGTGCATAGTTTTGGAAAGGGTGACGACGGATGGCGTTCTCGGTGGCTGCGAGCGGAGGAGGAGGAGGAGGTTTGGTAGCACCGGAGGGGAGTCACCGCAATGGGAGGGGGAGGATTCCACTGCTGAGGTTGGCCAAATCCGATGTTTCATCATCATCATCCTCAAGACCACTTGTGTTGAGGTGCTCATCATCATTATCATCATCATCATCATCACCATCACCAACGAGAGGTGGGGGTGGAGGTGGAGATGTGGATCTGCGGGTTAAGGTGAACGGGCTTGAGATGCCGAACCCCTTCGTGATCGGCTCCGGCCCTCCAGGGACCAACTACACCGTCATGAAGCGCGCCTTCGACGAAGGATGGGGCGCCGTCATCGCCAAAACCGTCGGTGTCTATCTCTCTCCCTCTCTCATCCACTTCTCTTTTTTTTCTGTTTCCTCTTCCTTAACGGCAACAACAACAACAACATCGATCGACAACAAATTCCCTCGTTTCTCACTTTTCTATCCGTCCATCTGTCTATCACGTATGTTCCTTCTACCAATTTATTCGAAATCTATCTAGACTAGTTGAGCCTTTTCGAGAGAAAACATGGGGAAAACAAAAAAAAAGGAAAAGAAAAGAAAAAAAAGGAGGAGCCGTTGCCACGGTCTCTCCGTCCGGAACATAGTTAGAGGCAATAAAATTAGTCTGCTCAGTAGGCAATGCTTCTTAGAAAGTGTTGTGAATACTTAGTTATTCAAACTTGAGCCTCTCGAATTCCTTCGCATCAGTTTGCGGTTGTCGAATTCGCTATCAATCGTTTGCCTTGGTGAATTGTTGCCGTCTCCGATCTGGGATTTATGGGGATCCGTAATCGGAGTACTTCTCGGTCTTGTGAACCTCGGATTATGAATCTTATAGTCCTTAGACCTGCTTGCTTGTTTGTGGGATAGGGGATAAACCTCGAAGGATAAGGGAAATGCTACCCTTGAATTTGACATTCTTGTATTTGGTTGAATGGACGGTCATATAAGAGATACGTGGAACCTGTAAATTGATAAGAAAGCAGGGTGTTTGGTTGGAATAGATGTATGAGAGACAAGTTATCTAGAAGAAGATAAAGTTACCCCATGTGATAGAACCATCCTGCCCGCATCTAGTTTATCCCTTGATAAATTTGTCTGTAATCTATCCAAGCTCGGACATAGATGAGTCTACAGATCCTCTTGAATCTGATCTACTACTTGTTAGGGCTTGGGGAATTGTTGATAGCTTATGCTTGCTGTCTGTTTGTAGATGGTTTGTGCCAATGCCGCTAAAGCTCCATCCTTCATCTCAGCTACGTGTACACATTAGCATGTAAGATATCGTGCTAAAGGACTTTTGGTGGCCTACTAGGCATCATACAATTGACTTGTGTATGTGCTTATTGAAAGGAAACAAAAGGCTCAAAGAGGAATGAGCTTCTAGGAGACATCGTCAGCTTGATGGTGGAAACAATGGCTAGACTTGAGTAACAATCTTAAGAAGTCCTCAAAGGATAATTGTAAATGATCAATTGCTAGTCCCCTTACAAAATCGAATGTCATAAGTATTCAATTCCACACAACTTTAAGGCCAAAAGGTGCAAAATGTAGATTCAAGGTAGAGGTGGTGGGAGATGGTGGAAGAGGTGGAGGCAGGGAGAGGGGAGAAGGCAGGAGAGGTGGGAGGTAGTGGGAGTGGTGGAGGTAGCAGGAGGTTGAAGGGGTGGTAGGAGGTTAGGAAGATGGATATCGTCAATAGTCAAGTATTGGGTAGGAGGTTAGGGGGATGGATTTGGTTTTTATTTCATGGGATTTTTGTTTGATAGTTTGTTTATTTGGTCAAAATTTTCTTTTTCATCAAAAGAATGGGGTTATTTGGTTCGATCGATTCTAACAGTCAAACCTAGTTTTGATTGCATTATAGTCATCTTGATTTTTATTTTGTTAATTGGTTGGTTGGACCATGTCCACATTGGTCTCGGTTTCAATTGGTCCAATCGACTAATTCGATTTTTAAAACATTGTTGACTAGTAGTTTCATTGATCGATGATGCTATTCAATCGATATTGTTGAGAGAGGTGTAGTGTGGTTATTTAGTCCTGTGGAGTGGGACTTTATGTTGTGTGTGGTGGCCTATAAATAGACATGTACTTCTCCCATATTTCTTTGAGAATAAATATAGAAATCAGAGCTCTATCAGGGCCTTCTCCCATGGTTTTCTCCCCGCTCTTCGTGAGTGGGGTTTCCATCTAAACCCAAGCATTCCTCGATTGTTTTATGCTTTGATTTATGCTTCTGCTCATTATAGTTTTCAACTTAGTATCAGAGCAAGTCACTCTTGGGTTTTATTTTTTTGTCCATATTCGATTCCACTTGTTATTAAGGTTCTTCTTGTGCCTTCGAGATCGAAGGCAAGTTCAAGCTTTGGCGATGTGGGATTGTGCATCATGATGGGTGTCGATGGAGATTGTCGTGGACACCTCGAGGAAGGCAGATTGGGATCCCCAACCCTAACATGCAGGTCGACGATTAGGGGGCAACGCTCTACAAGGAGAAGAGCAACGTGGAGACGATGGGGATGCTCTCCTACGGTTATTGCTGATGTAGATCAGACATCGACGTGTTGGTGGAGCTCGACCTGCCAGATGCAATTGTGCAAGGAGCTGAGCTATATTGGTGGCGTTGCTGACAGCGGTGCGTGGTGAGGCGTTTGCAGTGGTGGTGCGGCAGTCTATAGGGCCGCATCAGGCGGCGCAGGTCCAGGGTCTGCGGTAGTGAAGGAGAGGAAGACGACGAGGAGAAGGCTTCCCCTCCTTTGGAACTCGAGGATGGCCTCCTCCTTATCGCAAGCGGCCTCACCCTCTTATCTCTTTGAGGGCACGGCGGGTGTCCTCCACCCTACGGGAGGCTTCTTTAAGGCCGTCAAGGAGGGATCCGCCAGGGCGCATCTCGCGCGGAGGCGCCGGCGGTGTGTGTGACGACTCGGAGTCGAAGGTGGTGCAGCTAGGGCTCGTGAGAAGGGGCGGTGTCGGAGGAGGCGAGATCATGAGATGAAATCGTGCCGCTGGAGATCTCGCACGAGGTCACATCGTGGAGCAACGTGAGTTTGGCCTAGTTGAAGCGGTTGTTGGTTGAGAAGTCGCAAGTATGGAGGCCGCACATCTCAGTGAGGTGGTTCGAACGCTATTAAGGGTTTCATTTTGGGATTTCCTCTTTTAGCCGCCTTTATTATTATTTTTTTCCTTTCCCCTTCTTTCTTATGTATTAGTTCTGCAAAAAAAAAGGGAAGAAAAAAAAGGAAAGGAAAAGAAAGAAGAGGATGGTAAAAAAAAAGAAAAGAAAGAAGGAAAAAAAGGAGAAAACAATTTAGATAAAAGAAAAAAATGATGAGGTCCATGTTTAATAGAAGAGGTGAAGATGTTTTTTCTAGTTTTTTATTATTTTATTTTATTCTCGGAAAAGGGGAGTGTAGAAGCTTATTGTAGTCACCCTCATTTGGGAGTCCCTTTTGTTCTTGGACTTCACATGAGAAATCCAACTTTGGGAAGTCCAGAGTTTCGAGGTCCTTAGAGGAAGGGCCCATTTTAGGTTTTTATGTGGGAGATCCAGTTTCGTGGACTCCAGAGGGAGATCCACCTTCGAGGTCTTCAGAGGAAGACCCCATTTTAGGGATACTGAATGGGGAGCCACTAGTGCCAAGTTTGCAAAGGAGAGGACTCTTGTCAGAGTCAGCTATAGTTCGTCCAGCAGCTCCAGCCTGTATTCTCACCTACAAGCAAGAACCACTCCACAGAGATGTGTTCTGTTATGTAGAGTGGGTTTCTTTGTGTTATAAGCTGAGCATTCCATGCTCCAGCTTGAGGAGTGTTGAGAGGTGTAGTGTGGTTATTTAGTCCCCATATAGTGGAGTGAGACTTTGTGTTGTGTGTGGTGGCTTATAAATAGGTGTGTACTCCTCTTATATTCCTTTGAGAAGAAATATAGAAATCAGAGCCCTATTGGGGACTTCTCCCGTGGTTTTCTCCCTACTCTTTATGAGTGGGGTTTTCATATAAACCCAAGCGTTGCTCGATTGTTTTATGCTTTGATATATGCTTTCGCTTGTTATAGTTTTTAACTGAAATTTTCACATTGAAACTTAATGCACATAGAAAATTAAAGAAGAATACGATGTAGCTCTCGAAACACAAAATGGCCAAGATGCAAGATTGATAAGAAAATGTTTCCATGAAAGAGTGGGTGAACAGGGAATTAATGCAAATAATGGGCACCTTCCTCATGGCTAGCACCAATCTTCTTCCCTGTTAGGAGATTTTGCATCACAAGATGCATAACATAAAAAATAACTCAGTAATTTAATTTCTTTGTTAGCCCACTAATAGAAAAGAGACTGAGTGGGAAATCAAGAGTATCTAGAACATTGGTTATAAGGGATTGATTCCTATCAAGAAGACTCAAAAAGCACCTCTTTGTAAAGTTTAAAGGCTTCCAAATTGGAAAGCATCTCCACATGAATGACATAAGGAACCGAAATCAACTAGCCAATTTGCGGAACCACTATCTCATGTAACAACAGAATAAAGCAATGTTAATACCTTTGGATTGTACTTCACCAGCATGCTTTTAGTAGTAGATAGTACAAAAAATGATGCAGTGGAGGATGAGGTGGAAAATAAATGATGTCAAAGAAGCTCTTCATGATCTCCTTTAGGAATAAACATTGTCACCATAATAGTGGCATCGATTATTTGAGAATGAAGCTAGTAGCCAATTAAACTCACTAAAGGCTACTCTATAACTCGATGTACAGGAGATGGAAGACAAAGGAGCAATGACCATCCTCCATACCCGATGGTGAGGCGTGTGGTCAAATGAATGTAGCTGATGATAGGGTGGCCCTAGTTATTGACATCAGGAAGGGTGTTAATAGCAGTAGCCAGGGGGGTGCAACATGTACTCACGGTTAGTTTCCTTTCATGGAACATTAGAGGGTTGTGAGACCCTATTTGAAGGACGTCTTTATTAAAATACTTGTTAGGGTGGAAAATTGATTGTGTAATGGCTCAAGAAATACATCTAGAGCCTATTGATGCTAATATGAAGAGGGGGCTTCGGGGAAGCTTACTTCTTTCCTCTCGTTGGTCTTTGTTGGGAGATCAGGTGAGATTATACTAGCTTGGAATGACATGACTTTTGAGTTGATTGATTCCAAGTCGGGGAGCTGGATGCTTTATGCAGCCTTTAGCTGGAAATTAGATAGCATTAGTTTTGTGTTATCCTCTGTTTATGAGCGATGACACTGCCTAGTCGAAATTGTAGGATGAGCTTGGATAGGCTAGGTTAGCCATGGCTAATGAGTGGTGACTTCAATACGATGTTGTCCATGAGTAATACACTAGATGGTCAGATAGATTGAGAAATACGTGATTTCGTAAGTTTAATGGATGAACTTGAATTGCATGACATCCCTATCTTTGACACTACTCTTACATGGAGAAATACAACAGTTTCAAGGTCCAAGATCGACATATTTCTCTGCTCTATGGATCTGGCAGAGTGCTTTCAATTGAAAGATGTTACTACGAGGCCTCACCCTCTCTAACCATACACTCATAATATGGAGATCTAACGAGGGTTCCCCTTTTGCATCATATTTCAAGATTTAGAAGTCTTGGCTACTCGAGTTGGGTTTTCGTGACTTGGTCAGGCAGAAGTGGGAGGAAATTGCCCCCTTGATTTTAGCTACTTGTACATTAACCCTAAAGATTTAGCACGTAAGGGCATTTTCAACTACATACAAGACAGAGGTGAAAAAGAGAAGGGAATGCTCTTAGGTGGAGGCTCCGTACATGGATAGGGTGGAGGATGGTAGGGTCCTTACGAAGGTAGAACAATAGCAATGTTGGTGTTTGTAGAGTGTTGTTCAACAAGAAGACCATAGAAAGGAGGTTGACTAGAGGCAGAAGTCGAGGTAGCTCTTGCTCAAGGAAGGTGATTCTAACACTTGCTTCTTCCACATGATGGCGAGTGCCATATGAAGATCCAACTTCATTAGCTCCCTTTGAATTGGTGATGAGGTCATCTCTGATAGAGGACAAAGTGTTCAAGCCATAGGGTTGCATTTTTGTGATTTCAGTAGGAGGCCACCTTGAAGGTGGAGCTTAGCATCTTCTGTTTTGCCCTCCCTTGATGATGGTATGTGAGTTAATCTCAAGAGGAGGTCATAGTTACTATTTGTGGTTTGGTAGAAGGTGCTTAGGTTTTGATGGCTTTCAAGTTCTATTCTACGAGTCTAGGGAGGTTGTTAGAGATGATTTTATGAATATGATTTGAGAATTTATGGTGGACAATCTTGGTTTTGAGAGAGTAAGTTCTACATCTTCCTTTTACCAAAGATACTAGGTGCGAAGGAGATTGGTGACTATCGCTCGATTGCATTGTTAAACATGTTTATCTGATTGTGGTAAAGGTTCTTATGAATAAATACAATCCGTGCTCCCCCACTTGATTAATTTGGTACAATCATCCTTTATTCATGGAAGATCCTTACAAGAATCTTTCATTATGGCTGAAGAGATGGTTGCGTCTTGGAGAAGATCTAGGAAGAGTTGTTTCCTATGGAAGGTTGACTTTTCGAAGACATATAACTCGATGTTGTGGTCTTACTTGTGGGAGATTCTTAGATAAAGGTGTTTCCCAGAAACGTGGGTTCAATGGATGAAGAGATAATGACCACCTCCTTTCTATTTTGATTAATGGAAGGCTTGATGGGTTGTGGATGTAGCCCCAACATGGAGTTAGGTAGGGGTGCCTACTAGTACCTCTCCTTTTTATTCTTGCTATCAACACCCTTGCGATAATGGTTTCTAAGGCATGTGGTAGGGATTTCTTCTCTTGATTCTCCTTACAGGGTGATGGATCTTTATTGTCGGCTACACTGTATCATACATAGATAATGCCCTTTTTTTTGTGGATGGGGGAGTAGAAGGTTGGAGAATGTGGCTGCGCTTGTCAAAATCTTCGGGGAGATATCTGACTTGGTGGTTAATCACACAGAGTTTGGATTTATACCTTTCAACATGCCTTGGGAGGTGGTGGAGGCTTGTTTGCGCTTTCTCCATACAGCTGCTGGTCATCTACCCTTCACTTATTTGAGGTTGCCCTTAAGAGGGAAATTGCTTACATTTGTTGATTGGCTACTTGTGATAGAGGGGGCGCGGAAGAGACTCAAGGCATGGAGTAGGAGGTTACTTTCTAGAGGAGGTCAATTGGTGCTAAGCCTGCCCTCTTCGTAATTCTAGTTCTCCATCTGTTTGTTTTTAGATCACCGAAGAAGGTACTTCAAAGGTTGGGGTCATGAGGAAATGTTTCTTCTGGAAGGAGGTAGACCATGTGGGGAGTTTCACCAGTTGGTCCCTTAGAAGTAGGTGTACGCTTCGAAGGAGGGTGGTTTGGGTGTTCAAGATTGAAGTACTTTTTGTGATGCCCTATTAACTAAATGGATTGTGAAGTTATTTCAGAATGAGGATAGCTTGTGGAATTGCCTTTTAAGAGATTCCTACGTCACAAATTTGAACTTGGTGTAGACAGTAGTTTTGCCGCGTGAAGCATCAGCCTTTTGGAGGGCCTTGGTGCTAGTTTCATAGAGTTTCCTTTTGCTTCCACTTAGTTCTAGGCAATGGGAGAACCTTCAGGTTTTGGAAGGATGAGTGGTCAGAGATTGGCATTTTGGTGGAGGTGGTGCCTCATCTTTATGCTTTAACAGATGACAAACTTGTTTTGGCGTTAGAGATTTGAGACAAGCAAGTCTTATCTTGGTCCCCCACGTTAGGGGTACTCCTTCAAATGCCTTCTTTCAAGATTTGCAGCACCTTTTGAGGATTTTCAACTGACGTTGACATGCCCTGATCAGTTGGCATGAAGTGGGGGTTCTTTTTCAGTAATAAAACCTTATGACCTTCGAGGTGCAGGTGGTCATAATGACGACTTGGTGGGGGACTGCTAGTATTTATGGAAGTTGAGGATCCCTTTGAAGGTTCAATTCTTTTTATGGCTTCTCCAGCGAGGGAAGTTGGTTACGAAGGTGTATAGGTCTCGATGGATGGAAGATGCATATACTATTTGCTTCCCTTGTGGATAGGAGGACGAAGACTGTCGACATTTGTTTTGGATGTGTGATTTCTCCAGGAGGACTTGGGCAGTTTTGCATTTGGCTGGAGTCAATGTGTTGGCTATGGATGATTTTTGGATCTGCTTCAGGAATGGAATTTAGATAAATACCCATGCATGGATAACTTCTGTGGTTGCGTTGTGGGCTTTGTGGAACCAATGCAATGTGACTATCTTTTGGGGCAAAAGGGAGATAATGTTGTCAGGGATACATGTGGGATGTTTGATATGTAGTTGCAAAATTTGTAACTATTCTTATTGGTGGAATGAAATGAATGGCTATTGACATCTAGTAGCCACCCTTTTTCTTTTCAAAAAAAAAAAAAGACCGAGCAACAACAACAAATAAAGGTCTCCAATGCTTATAGAAGCACCTATCCTCAAGATGACCTTGTTTCCTATAATAAGTGCATTGATGTCTACCATGCCCAACTCCAAGACCATGACCTCTAGCAGTTCCTATATGTGGGTGTCCTTGTCCATTTGACATAATCAAGGCAAAAGCAGAGCTATCCATCTTGATGACTCAATCGGTTATAGGCTTTCTTTAAAGTGAGGATCACCCATTTGATCCTACAAGGCTAGTTTATGGAAGGGATTGCAAACCTGGGTTTGCAAATTGGAAACAAGCGATATCCCATGTTGGTGTTTACTTGAAACCTAGGAGTATCCCCTTGAGGTGTTTACTAAAAGAGGGGATAAGTTGGGAGTTATCCTTTGATTTGATAGGTTGGAAGAGAGGAAAAGGAAGATAAGTTATGCTCTCTTCAAATTCAAGTTTGGCTATGCTCAAGTCATAGCCCAAATATGGGTTTATCCCCTATCTTAAATGGGGTTATACCTTCTTTTGGAGGGATACCCCCAACATAAACGAGCCTTGAGAGGAGTGTAGTTAGGTCTAGGACCATTAAGAAACTTAGCAACTCTCATTTTCTCCTTCCGATGTTTCTGCTTACAACAACACACGGGTTGACACACATTGAGCTTTTCAAAGGGAATACTGTCCTTTAAGCTATCCCATATCTCTTTTGTTGTGTTGTAGTGACCCATCTCATTTGCAATTCTTAGAACTATGTTGTTCAACAATTATGCATAGTTGATATGATTGTCCCCCTTTCATTGAAGATTTGCAATTCATTTCCTTTAGTGCAAATGAGAAAAGTACATACTCCTTTTCGATGCCATTGGTGGAGAACACAGTGTCATCGACCAACAATTGTAGTCGGATTCTTCCAACATAATGGTAAATTTATGTGTGAATGGATTACCCGACTTCTTTAGATCTCCATTGAAACTTTCCTCAAGATTAGATGATACCTTCGATTATCCTTTCATGATATTACTTTTCCAGCAAGTGATGTGGCAATCTTTTAGGAAAGATCATGAGTCATATGAATATGGAAAAAGATTTCAAAACCATGGAAGAATGAAGAAAAAATGACCTGCAACATGTTGTCCTGCAAGCAACAGGGACATGACTATGGCTTGAAGGGCCAGTAATGGTTCAATGATGCTCTGCTAATGGTCAAATGATGGTCTGGGGCTGTCTGGACCAAGGAGAGGCTCTCATGACTTTATGGTTACTGGAAACCTTCAAAACACGGTGTCTAAAGGTGAATGGTAGTTAGATCTAGGCTCATTACTGGTAGCTTTTGGTTACTGGAGGCCCGATTGCACTGGTCAAAGGCAGAAGGGGGTCGAAATCCAGCCAGGTGAAGCTGAATCTGCTAGATCTGGTCAGATTTGGTGGGGGCAGCACCAGTGCAGCGACATGTCTATGCTGGATCATGTGGCAGTGGCAGTGGATCCAGTGGCAGTTTGGTGAAGAACCGATCAAACAAAAAGAAAAGAAAAGAAGAGAAAAGGAGAAGAATAAAGAAGCAAAATAAGAAAAGATGGAAATTATTTTTGGTGGAAAATTACCAACCACGAGGGATGCTGTCTGATACCAAGTTCCAAAATATTAGCAGATGCCAATCCTTTTTAAATATAAGATTAATGGGGTTTGTTTTTTGAAAGGAGAAAAGGGATTAACAGTTGTTGTTAACTTGTCGCTTTCATTATGTTGTAGTATACTCCTATGTACCTTTTTATTATTTCTTGTTTTAGTCGGGATATGTACCATTATTTATCCACACCTCTCTTCTATATAAAGAGGTGTAGGGTTCCATGGTTTAATAAGATTGCTCATTTTCTCCCATTTGGTATCAAAGCAATAATCCTAGATCGGTGTTTTGGTATCCCACCCTTATAAGGCCTTTAAACGTTAAGTACCTTAGCCCTCTCTCTTTTTCTCTCTTTTTCTCTTGGCGCCAGTAGTAGCCACCAAAGCTGCTGCCAGGGTTGTCGCCAGCTAGCAGTAGCTTTGGCATTGACAGAAGCCTCAGCGCCAGTAGCAGTAGCCACCCAGGGTCGCCGCCAGCCACCTAGGCTGCTGCACCATCGGCTGGCAGTGGTTTTTCCTCCCAGGGTTGTCTAGAGAGAGACCTAGGCACCCTGGGCGGTGCCATTAGGGGGCTCCCCTATGCCCTAATGTGCGCCTACG
Source organism: Thalassia testudinum (assembly GCA_037157565.1). Classification (NCBI taxonomy): domain Eukaryota; kingdom Viridiplantae; phylum Streptophyta; class Magnoliopsida; order Alismatales; family Hydrocharitaceae; genus Thalassia; species Thalassia testudinum. Next base: position 8,076,837 of record JAZHRO010000080.1, read on the forward strand.
CCTGATCCAAGGGACGTTGGTGATCCTCTTCTAATTTCTAGGATTCCATTGTCTTGGATTTCATGATTGGAAGATCACTATTTCTTTAATGAAGTGGTTTTAGATCTAAAAATACAATTTCAGATCTCTTTCTTCTTGTGGTTGCTTGGTCCTTGTTCGGCACGATGGCTTCACTTGGAGGTTCAGAGGTGACATTGGATATTGCTAATGATGTAGGGAACTACAAGGACCTGTTCTTCACCCCGATTGCCAAGTTAGATGAGACAAACTATGCGAGATGGTCTTAAACGTTCCTTATGATCGTGGAGGGTCATGATAAGGAACATATTTTGTTAAAGTCTGAGCCCACCAACATGACAGGAAAGTATGTTACATGGAAGAAGGATAATGCAATGGTGCATTCATAGATTATGAACACTGTTGTATCTCAGATTTGCGAAAGTATCATGTACTACAAGACTACTAAAGAGATGTTGGACATTCTTCATGACAAGTATTCCCATGAGAAGAATTATAACAAGGTGTTCCAGATACATCATGATATTGGCAGTCTGAAGCAGCAAGGCTAGACTCTTTCTCAGTGCTATACTTCTTTGAAGGGTCTCCTTGAGAAGTATAATGCTTGTAGGCCTGTGTGTACCTATTTCACTTAGAGGGAGTATCGCAGGGAGTATACTATTATGTAGTTTCTTGATGGTTTTGGTCCTGAGTATGAAGGAGCCTGCTCACATATTTTGGCATTGTCTAAGCTTCCCTCTCTCGAGGAGACTTATAATAGGTTGAGTAGGATTGTTGTCAGGATGCCTATTGATGTGATTGGTCAAATTTTCGCACTTGCTGTGACTGGTGGACGTGGTGTAATCTCTACATGTGGTAGAAGGCATGGTAGGGGATGGATAGGTCGACCCCGAACCACTTGCACCTTTTGTGATAAGGTTGGTCATGTCGAGGCTACTTGCTATGCCAAGCATGGCAGACTTGCTGTAGCCAATCATGCTACTACTTCTAGGGAGTAGTCGGATATGGTCATACGTGTGGAGTATGATGCAATTGTTCAGCACCTTGCATAGCTTACTCAGGACCTTGGAGCATCTTCTTTTGATACTATTGCTGCCTTTGCATTTTCCTTAGGTATAGATCTTGCCTTGAGTTTGCAGCATAGGTCTACTAATGGCACTACATGGTTGATTAACTCAAGTGCATCTAGGCACTTGTGTGGCGACTCTTCTTGCTTCTAGAGGATTCAGTCTATCACCCCTGGTAGGACTGTGCAGGTGGCAAATGGCTAACATTCCAGAACTGACGGGAAAAGGAAGTAGCGGTTACTCGCAGTTTGAGATCACCAGATGTTCTCTTTGTTCTTGATTTTTCTATCAACCTTTTATCCGTTAGTAGAATTACCAAGGATCTGAATTGTCATGCCATTTTTGATGATGTTGGATGCAAATTTCATGGCAAGCTTACTGAGAGGACGATTTGTGGCAGGCATGAGGAGGGGGTGTGTATCGCCTAGTCCAGACGCCATTTGTTGCTTTGTGTTAGGATGAGGTGGCCTTTAGTGCTAGTATAGCTCTATGTGGCACTGATGAATAGGTCATCCTGCATTGGACATGCTCAGGCGTATCATACCACGCATCTCTTTAGCCATTGAGTTACTCTACGATGCATGCCAACTTGGGAACCATTACTGCTCTTATCTTGCTAGTTCTAGTTCTAGTTCTGCTGCTAGTTTTGATTTGATGCATATGGATGTGTGGGGTCTGAGTCGAATCCCTGATAGACTGGGTCATCATTTTTATTTGATTATTGTGGATGATTTTTCTAGATTGTCATGGTTATTTTTGCTTAAGAGTAAGTCCGGTATTGGTGGTATCATGGAGGATTTTGTTATTCACATAAAGACCTAGTATTCTAAAATGATTAAGATTGTGTATTCCGACAATGCTCTTGAGTTTTGTACTACCAAATTAAATGTGTTTTATAAATCTCATAGGATTGTGTATTAAACCTCCTGTGCTCATACGTTACAACAAAATGAGATTGCAGAGAGGAAGCATTGCCACATTTTAGATGTTGCTAAGACATTGTTGATTCATCATAATCTGCCATCATTCTATTGGGGTGATATAGTCTTGATAGCATGCTATTTGATAATCGGATGTCCAATTCAGCTATTCATGAACAGATACCATGGCAGGTTATTCATCTTAAGAGGGATTTATTTCTTGTACCTCCACGGATATTTGGCTGTGTAGTATTTGTACATGTGCTTGGACTAAGATGAGATAAGTTACCACTAATGTCGTGAAGTGTCTTTTTGGGTTATAGTAATATCCAAAAAGGATACAAGTGCTATGATTCGTTGAGTAGGAGACACTATGTCAGTGTAGATGTAATCTTTCATGAGGCTATTCTTTATTTCTCTACCATCAAGACCAGTTGACTCTTGGAGATGTGCTTGCACCCATGCCTGTACCTCTTGTTCCACTCAAGCAGATTCCTGTTACCTCTACTCTTATTGAGGCCAGTTATGGCAGTGGTAGGGAGAAGCCTCTGTTAGTTTACAGATTGTCAATTACTTACAGGCAACACACCTACCCTCCCTTTAAGCCACCACCTGCCCCAGATTACGTACATGTTGATAGCATCGATGTGACTCTTTCTAGTGATGTCCCTGTAGGTTTTTTTGGTGCTACTTCCAACAAGGAGGGTGTTGTTCCCCCGCCGGAGGTTGATGACGTGGATCTTCCAATTGCTATTTGGAAGGCTCCACGCTTTTGTGCCCATTACCAGGTGGCTGGGTTTGTTTCTAGTGACAACCTAGGGAGGTCTTTTGTACTCTTCACCTCTACTTTGTCGGGCTTGATGATTACCTCCACGTACTAGCAATGATTTCCTTCACATACTGGCATGCCATGCTTGATTCGAAATGGCGACAAGCTATGGAGGATGAGATGGCTGCTCTTTGCTCTAGGGGCACATGAGAGCTTACTCTTTTCCATCGGGTGCTTGTCTTGTTGGTTGCTGTTGGGTCTTTGCGTTGAAGTACAATTCAGATGATTATATTTCAAGGCATAAGGCTTGCTTAGTAGTGAAGGGATTCACCTAGATATGGGGTAGACTTCTTTGATACTTTCTCTCTTGTGGCCCAGCTACTGATAGGTCACATCCTGATCTCTATTGTTGCCTACTATAATTGGCATCTCTTCTAGCTTGATGTGAAGAATGCTTTCCTATATGACAATCTTTAAAAGGAGGTTTACATGCAGCAGCCTATAGGTTTTGAGACTTAGGGGAGTGTGTATGCAGACTGAGGAAGACCATCTATGTTCTCAAGTAGAGCCCCTGTGCTTGGTTCCAGAAACTATTTGAGGTGGTACAGGTGACAGGTCTCTAGAGATCCTCTATTGATCATAGCTTGTTTGTTTAGAAGAGCGTTAGAGGGCTTGTTGTACTCTTGGTCTATGTTGATGACCTCATTATCACCAGTGATGATGAGATTGGGATAAGTGAGGTGAAGAAGACCTTAGAGGATTAGTTTGTGATGAAGGATTTGGACTAGCTACGATACTTTTTGAGTATCGAGTTTGCAAGAAGTAAGGATGAGATTGTTCTTTCTCAGTGCAAGTATGCTATTGACATCCTCCAAGAGTCTGGGATGTTGAATGCTAAGCTTGCCAACATCCCTATGTATCGTAAAGGGCATTTGTATGATATAGAATCAGTGATAGTGGATAGCAGATCCTATAGGCAGCTTGTGGGCAAGTTGCTTCACCATCACCAAACCAAATATTTCCCTTGTTGTGGGAAAGTTGAGTCGATTCATGGATAGACCTACTCAGCAACACTGGGATGTATCGATGCATGTGCTTAAATACCTGAAAAAGGCACTTGGTCGTGGTCTACTTTTCTCTAGAGGCGCATCCATGGCAGTGGTTGGATATTTAAATGTAGATTATGCTGGTAGCTTGATAGCTAGGAAATCCACCATTGGGTTTTGCACAAGGAAATCTAGTTACATGGAGAAGCAAAAAGCAGGAGCTTATGTCTAGATCTAGTGTTGAACCCGAGTATCGTGCCATGTTATAGACAACTATTGAGATGGTTTGGGTGAAATTAGTGTTGCATGATTTACCTGTCCAGCTTGAGATGCCAATGGAGATGCAATGTGACAACCAGGTTGCCACATATATTGCCAACAACTCGATGTTTCACAAGTATACCAAACATGTTGAGGTTGATTGCCACTACACCTGGGATCTCATTCAACATGGGGTCATTTGTACATCTCCAGTTGCCTTAGAAGATTAGACAACAAATATTTTTATTAAGCCCTTGGCTCGTTCCACTTTTGATATCTGTTGTAACAAGTTGAGAATGATTGACATCTATACTCTAGTTTGAGGGGGAATGTTATAATATATCCCTATGTACCTTTTTATTATTTCTTGTTTTAGTCTAGACATGTACCATTCGTTACCCACACTTCTATTCTATGTAAAGATGTGTAGGGTTCCATAGTAATAAGATTACTTATTTTCCCCCACTCATTAAAAGGAGTTAATTACGTCAGCAGGTACGTGAGATACTAAGTTGATGGAGAAATCCCTCAATAGATGATTGTTCCCTTTGAAAGATAATCCCATTGCACTCTAGCTAGAGACATCACACGATGAGAAAAGCCTTCCCCACCGTGTTCATGCCTGCAAGGGCTGCATGAATGCGGCTCCAGGAGTCCGAATCGGACTCATAAATGATAAGATCAGTGGATATGGCCCAGAAAATATAAATAAACTAGAAACAACACAATAAAAGATAATATGAGAGTATTTCCTGTATGCACCTCCTACAAGTTGTCATTCTGTGCAAGTCCCTTCTACAAGCAAAAATGCACAGAAACTTCAAGTATATTTTCCTTTTAAGATTTGATTCTTTTCTTATATGTGAAGTGTTCTCATCTTTAGTCCTAAGTCTTCGTCCAACTATATGAGTATAGGTCTCACTGGATGCTTCAAAGGTTGTAAATGTAACACCTAGATATGCCCGTCTGAAAGTGGGAGTAAATGGGATGCCAAAAGGACGAGTTATTGGATGGGAGAATATTGAGCTCATCAGTGATCGGCCTCTTGAAACTATGTTATCTGAGTTCAAGCAACTGAAAGAGGAGTACCCAGATAGGATCCTGATTGCTTCGATAATGGAGGAACATAATAAAGCTGCTTGGGAGGAACTAATTGAGCGGGTTGAGGAAACTGGTGTTGTAAGTTGCTCATATCAATGTTAAGCCATTTGTTCACATTTTTGTAAATTGATTGAGCAGTTCTTCTAATCAAACAGGATGCTCTTGAAATAAACTTTTCATGTCCCCATGGCTTGCCTGAGAGAAAAATGGGTGCAGCAGTTGGGCAGGACTGTGCTTTGTTGGAGGAAGCCTGCGGGTGGATTAACAATAAAGCAACCATTCCTGTATGGGCAAAGATGACTCCAAACATAACAGACATTACTCAGGTCAGATCTCTCATGATGTGTGCCAATATTATGCTGGGTACTTTATTACATTCTATTTGGGTATTAAAAGTCGAAACTGAAGCCTTGTAGGTATAGAGCTCAAAAAAGAGCCATACGTTTATATGTTAAAAGGAACAACAACAATAAGCTTGAACAAAATAAACATCTACTGCTCTATTTCTACACAAGGGAAACATCTCAAACAACACCAAAGCGTAAGGTTTGATGTCATCCGTAACAAAGAGGGAAAAAGATAAGCAAAAAAGTCTAGGCTCAAAACCCACACTAAATGGATTCTACAAGAATAATCGGCTTACCCATCATTATTCTACAAGAATAATTGTGATTTTATAGCTGATTCATCTGAAGCTTAGGATTGCTCTAGGGCTTTCTTCCCTTTCATTATCAACAACATTACAACATCAGCAATATCCGACCCTTTTTCCATATGAAATGGGTCAGGTACATGGATTCATGGTCTCCATCTTGATCTACATTAGGCTGTTGCAGGACTTAAATCCAAATAACTAGGGTTATCCTTAGTAGAGAATCCACATTGAAAGACCCAACTAAGTTGTATGCTGACCATTGGCTACCTATCACAACCTTTTTTCTTGTATGGTCTTTGGGACCGGCTATGGAAAAACAGAAAATTCTGATATGCCAGATCAAAACTTGTTATTCTTTCCTTTTCAAAAAAAAAAAACTTGTTTATGTAAGGATTGATGTGCAACAACCTTCCTCCACTCGACCTGCTTAATTAAGGATTGAACTTCCGCCGTGTATATATTTTGTATATCTATGTATCTGTGTTTCTATATGTATGTATGTTTTTGAGGGATTATGATGCAAAGTTGACAAACTATTGCTACCCTTTTCAACATGTTTAACTTTTTTCAGCACCTATGTTTGGCTGGAGCATTGCAGTTTATTTGATATAATTAGAGATCACATTTTAAGTAATCAGAGCCTAGAGAAGCTTCCTTGTCAATATGGAATTTTTGATGAGATTTGCAGAAGCTTCCCAAATATTCATGTACTATTTGTACCTTTTTTAGCCAGCTAGAGTGGCCCTGAAGTCTGGATGTGAAGGGATTGCTGCCATTAACACAATAATGAGTGTCATGGGAATTAATCTCAATACTTTGCATCCGGAGCCTTGTGTTGAGGGGTTAGTTTCATATACTGTTATAACTCCAGTTTTTTGATTCTATAATCAGGTGTTCTTATTTCTATATATATTGTTCCCTAAGATATTCCACACCTGGAGGTTATTCTTCCAAAGCAGTTCATCCCATCGCACTTGCAAAGGTAATGCAGATTGCAAAGATGATGATGTCAGAGTTTGGTGGTAGAGATCTGTCTCTTTCGGGTATTGGAGGGGTTGAAACTGGGGGTGATGCTGCTGAATTCATTCTTCTTGGATCAAATACTGTTCAGGTGCCCTCTTTGCCAAGCCTTTCTATCTCCATCTTTTTTTGAATAAACAATTAAGTGAAATAAAGTATACAACAGATGGAACGAATCTGGAAGTTATTTTTTCAAAAAAATACTTTTAGAAAAAATTTGATTTTCTCTATCACTACTTAACTAGCTACATTTTTTGTTACACTTTCCGAAAGCTGCATTAAGATCTCATCATCTACAAATATCAAAACATCAATCATTTTCAAATGTCTAATTTTGGAGATCACTTCGAAGTCATCTTGACTTCTTCAGTTATACAAAATAATTAGATCAGTTTCTCATAATTATTGTTGAAGGGAACATGGACCTCCACCCATTCACAATTTCAGTAGAAAATTCTTTCCTTTAAGAAAAAAAAATGGAAACTTGTGAGTGGGCATTTATTTGTTGAGAATGGAGGATTTCTATTATTGAAGCAAGAAACTCTCGGTGTTTTAATATAGGGAGACACCCAAGCGGAGTGATATATGTGTTGCAAGACTTTATTATAGTCATGTTTTTTTCTTTTGCCTTGTTTTATTTATTCCTAGTCCTACTGAATTTGTATGTAATTTTTTTCCCTGTTGTTTCTATATAAAGACTCCTAGGATTTTGTACCAAGTTAAGGCTAATAATTTTCCTCTCAACATGGTATCAAATTGACAACCTTAGGTTGGTGGTCCAATATTGCACTAAAAGATGTAGATCTAGGGTTTTCCTTGGACTTCCATCAAGATTCAAAGGGTAGTTATTCTTTGATTGGTTACCTACCCTCATTGTCAATTTGCAACGATCCTTATTGGTGTTGCATTGTCTCCGATAACTGTTGGCTAGTGCTACTAGGGTTCTAACGAACCGAATTTTGCCTCGGCAAGTTGAGACAGGCTGTATATGGCTTTTAAGTAATGCCATTGCCCCCTACTTGACTTGTTGGTGGGGCTCCAGCCCTTCCCTTCGGTGGTAGCTGAAGCAATAGTCTAGTGTAGCTATTCTCTCCCCTAATGCATAGCCCTAAGTGATTGTAGTAGATTGCAGTTAGGCTTACGAAGGGCTCACCAATGATCTGCTACGTCTACTTGGGTAGCAGGTCATTCGATGGGGTTGCTTGACCCCCCTATAGCATGACAGGCAAACTAACGAGGCCTTTAGTGATGACCTACTACCCCTTCTTGGGCGAAGGATCATCTGGAGGGGTTGACTGACCCCTTCCTTGCTCCTACAACGTTGCAACTTGGTCTTGAGGGATTGCTTGACTCCTATCCTCACCTTTGCAAAGTCGGGTTTAACTTGGAAGTACTCCAAGGTGGTCTTTGGACTGCCTACAAGTGTTGTGGTCGATTGCTAGACTTTCTACACTCGTTATCCAAGGACCATGCCAGTGTTTTATGTGCTACAAGTCTTCTATGGTAATCTCTTGACACACTCTTAGGTGATTTGAGTTTGTACTTTTGCTTTAGTTGCATATCACATGATCCTATAAAACTGAGGTATAATGGCTATAGTTAAGGATGTTTGTTGTGACTCATTCAGGAGGGGATCTACCATAAGTTCATCCTCACATATGTAGGGTACCTTAATAAAACTGGATGGCTTCAATTTTCTTATGTGGTCAGCATCTTTCTCTAGTTTATAGGACCACGCAAGAAAAAAATATATTTTCCTTAAAGATAAGCCAACATAGAAGGATAAAATTGAGTACCTAGAAGTAGATAGTGATTGGGTGGTTACTTGTATGCTAAATGGTGTGTAGTCCATGGTCAGACAGGTCATGTCTTACTCGGTAGAGAAGATGTGAATGTTCTTCATAATGTTCATTCCCATAAGAGTAAAATTCTACTTGTATTATGTGATTGAGAGGATATACATCACGTTCAAGAATGAATCCATGCCACTTGTTGAATGCTATGGGTTCCTCAAGAACTTATGGGATAAACAAGATACTTACTAGCCTATCTTTGCAAATGTTGCAGTGGGAAATAATGGTCAATCTTATTCCAAAAAGAAACGCTATATCTCTTTATATAGAGAGAGGTGTGGAAACAATTACAGAGCAAAATCAATAAGAAATAATAAATGACAAAGTAGCCCTCAAAGACATAAAACATAAACAAGACCAAAGTGGTACTCAATACTCCCTCTCAAACTAGATCATATATGTCAATCATGTTCAGCTTGGAATAATAGACATTAAACGCAGATCGAGGAAGAGGCTTGGTGAAAATGTCTGCTGTCTGGTTCTCAGAAGAAACAGAAGTGTAGATGACTCTACACTGGATTAGATCTCGGGTATAGTGACAATCAACTTTGACGTGTTTAGTACGCTCATGAAACATCGAGTTGTTAGCAATAAAGTGGTAGCGCGATTATCACACTGTATCTCCATAGGCTCCTCCACTCGAACATGTAAATCCTGTAAAACGGATCTCACCCAAACCATCTTTGCAGCAGTCTAAGCCAAAGCATGGTACTTAGACTCTGCACTGGATCTAGACACTTCTTGCTTTTTGCTCCGCCATATGACTAAGTTTTCAACAACATAAGTATAGAAACCGGTAGTTGACTTTCTATCTGCCAAGCAACCAGCATAATCCGCATTAGAATAGCCAACCATTGTCATCGATGTGCCTTTGGTAAATAGTATGCCAAGCCCAGGTGGTTTCTTCAGATATTTAAGCACTTGCATCATTGTCACCTAATGTTATTTGGTAGGCCTATCTATGAACTGACTCAACTTTCCCACTAGCAAAGAAATACCCAGCCTAGTGATGGTAAACTCTGACAACTTGTCCACTAGCTGTCTATAAGATCTGCTATCCACAAGTGCTGACTCGGCATCAAACTTATGCCCCTTGGGATTCATGGGTATGTTGGCAGGCTTAGACCCCAACTTCCCTTTCTCCTGTACTACATCAAAAGCATACATGTGCTGTGAAAGTACAATGTCGACTTTGCTTCTTGCCACCTCAATGCCTAGAAAATCTCAACTGGCCCAATTCCTTCACTACAAACCTATCAACCAAGGTCTTCTACACCTCATTATCACCGGTGATAATGATGTTATCAACATATAGCAGAAGTACAATAACTCCCCTATCACTCCTCCGAGCAAACAAGGAATGTTCTGCAGATGATCTTTGAAGGCCTTTCACCTGTACCACCTCGGATAGATGTCTTCTGGAACTATGCATGCATGCGAACTTTGCTTAAAACCATAAATAGCCTTTCGGAGTCTACACATACACTCCCCTTGAGTCAAATCCAAGAGGCTACTGCATGTAAACTTCCTCCTGAAGATCACTATATAAAAAGGCATTCTTCACATCAAGCTGGCAAAGAGGCCAGTCAAAGTGGGTAGTAGCTAACATCAAAATCCGCATCGCCGGTGGTTGCTGGTGGCACTGGTTGGAAGGGTTTTGGGGCTTGGTTAGGGTGGGATATCAGTACCTGGCCTAGGAGCGCGCTCTGATGCCAAGTGCAAAATAATGGTCAATCTTATTAAAAAAAGATACCCTACACCTCTTTATATAGAGAGAGGTGTGGGAATAATTGCAGAGCAAAACAAATAAGTAATAAATGACAAAGTAGCCCTCAAAGACATAAAACATAAACGAGACCAAAGGGGTACTCAACAGCATTGATTTAAATGCCGACGGCATGCCGTCGGCAAGGGCATTTCCGAGCAACGGTCATGCCGACATGAAGAAAGCGTCGATTTACAGGGATTTCGTCGGCATGCCGTCGGTATGGTCGGCATGCTGGCGAAATTGGTGCCCATGTCTAGGTTGCTATTGGTTTTTTTAATTACTTTTGCTATTTTTGTTGGTATGCATCGGCATGCCCTTGGCATGCCCACAGCATGCCCACGGCATGCTCATCGGCATGCCAATCGAAAAACGGGTATTTCCACGGCATGCCCTCGGCATGCCCACGAAATGCACACTTGGAATTCATCGGCACGGTATCGAAATCGGCATTTCGAACCTTGCTCAACAGTTGCAGTGATAACTAAGCAAAGAGAATCAATTCTTTCAATTTAGTTCCTGGCTACACTTAGTCCAGATTATCTAGTCGTGAACGATCAATTGATGGTTCTTGAGGAAATTCCTACTCTTACATAAACTTATGCACTCTTGGCTAGATTGGAGATTTTTGATTGTTCGACTGAGCCTGACTCGTCAGTTGCGGCTTTAGTTGAAGGTGGAGGCCGTGGTGACTCAGGTGGGGAAGAGGCTGTTAGCTTGCTGGTTGTGGACGTAGTGGCTTGTTTATGAACATTGTTATTGAATGAATGACACTTTAGTTGAATGTTGGATGAAGCATGACTATCCATAGGGCTCTCATCTACTAAAGGCTAATCATGTCTCGTTAGATGATCTAAAACCTCATCCTTACAGAACCTCAACCCAAGTTACCAACTGCAAAGATAAGTACTGTACAACCAATTGCTCCTTCACTTACAAGAGAATACAACTTGAATCTCCCATTCTACTTCCTATATTGGAGATTCTGTAGTGAAATCTATAGGTGCTCATTCTCTCTTGACTAAGACTAATGATTTTGAACGGGTTGTAGGCTTAGGTGCCTATTTAGGTTGCAGATGGCTTACTTTTTTTCTATTACTAATTTGAGAGCTATTCCAATCACAGGTTCCCTTTTTCACATTGATGTGCTACATGCACCTAATTTTGCATTGAATTTTTTGTTCATAAGCTAAATAAATAAAGCCTTAAATTGTCGAGCAATCTTTGAGTCCTTTTCTGTGTTGCATGATCTCTAGATGATGAGGCAAGTAGTGGATTATTTAAGAGAGAAGGCCTTTACCATCTCAGTCTACCACCACTGAACCTCTTCACTTTTGCAGCTCTCCACACCACTCCTTTGCAGTGGCATCTCCTGTTTGGTCATCCAAGTATCCTAGTTCTTCGCCTCTGGTTCCCCAAGTTAGATTTTCCAGAGTCCTTTTAGTGTGATGTATGTTAACTTGGCAAGTATCATAAGATGTCCTTTTGGCTGGGTTAATGGTTATACTGATGAGTTTTGTCATGTGGTGGATGAGCTTGAGCTGTTGGACCTTTCGACTTCTAGGGCTGTGTGCATGTGGAGGAATGAAGCAGGTTTTGCTTTTGGGATAAATTCATTTCTTTTTAACGTATCAATGGTCGAGACTTTCCGCGGGGCAACAGTGATGGCCATGGACAAACCATTTTCTAATCATATCCCATTACTTTAGGCTTTGGCTGAGGGATAACTCAAGGGTTATCCCTTGGTCAAAAGATTATTGAAGGAAGTCAAAGTATTTAATTTGGATGTTAAAGATACAATTTATTCCATTCCACCAATCAACATCAACATCAAACTATCCCACTACATCAATCAACATCAATTTACATTAAAATGTTCACTTCAATATAATAGACTTATTAAAATACATTCATTAGATTACATCAAACTACTCACACCTATATCATAATATTAAAAAATCATCCACCAGCATCGCATCTCACTACCAATCATTTTATCCTACTACTTATTCTTATACCACAACCAAACACTCTATAATTTATCCTTGCAGTACTTTATCCCAGTATAACCCTTATCCTCTTGCCAAACGTAGCCTTCAGATGGTAGGGTGGTAGGGAGGCTGCCATCTTCTCATTATATTTCAAGTTCCAAAGTCATGGTTGATTGAACTGGGATTTCATTGATTTCATCCATTTGAATGGTCAAAGATACCTCACTCAATGTCTACCACATGTACACTTACGAAGAAAATAAAGTGCATCTAGGTGGCCTTGATTGAGTTTAAGGAGGTCCAGACAAGGCATAATTAGACTAGGTGAGAAGCCCTCTAGGTGATTACTGAGATGGACTAAAGGGAGGGTGGAAGGTCGCTGGAGGAAGCTGAGTAATAGGAGAGGTCTAGGCTGCAAGCCAAAGTTAGGGAGGAGGATCGGAAGAGGGAGATGGATTGAAGATAGAAGTCTAAGCAATTGTGGCTCAAAGAGGGGGATGCAAACATTTGATTTTTTCACATGTTGGCGACTCCTAGGAGGAGGACGAACTTGATCACGTCTTTATGGGTACGAAACGTGGTGTTGGATCAAAGGCAAGAATTCACTCGGAGGAGACTTGTGGAGGGTTATGGAGGAGGAGGTTCTAGTTGTACTGCAAGGTCTTAAGGTGGAAGGTTCCTTAGGCCCGGATGGGTATTAGGTTTTGTTTTATAAGGAGCTCTGGGATGTGGTTTGTGAAGATGCTATGAACATGATACAAGAACTTTGGTGGAAACCATGGCTTCGAGAGGCGTAACTGATTTTATTTCTTTTCTTGTACTAAAGAAGTTGGGAGTTGAGATGATTGACGATTAGGCCTATCGCTTTGTCCCATGTTGTGTACCTTATTGTAGCCAAGGTGTTGGTCAATAGGCTACGAGTGGTTCTACTGTGGTTGATCTCCACCTTTCAGTCAGCCTTTATTTATGGCAGATCATTGTAGGACTCTTTCATTTTGGCAGAGGAGATGGCTGTGGCCTGAAGGAGGGATGAGCCTGCTTTTCTTTGAAAGGTTGATTTCTCTAAGGCCTACGATTATGTTACGTCAGCCTATTTGTGGGTGATTTTAAGGAGGGGTTTCTTGGAGGAATGGGTCTAACTCATTAAGTTGTGTGTTATGACTACTTTGTTCTTCCTTTGGTGAATGGGAAGACATGTGGATCGTGGACTCAGCCGCAGCAAGGGGTGTGATAAGGGTATCCTCTGGTGCCATTATTATTTAATATCGTTGTGGACACTTTGGCATGCCTTTCTTTCTGGATCTGCGAGGGTGGGTTGTTTTCTGGCATCATGTTGCAGTCAGACTACTCTGTCCTTACGTTAGTGTTGCAGTATGCAGATGATATTGTCTTCTTCATATAGGGAGGGAGGAGTTGCACAGGTGAAGAATCTAACCTCTATAGTCAAATTTTTTGGAGGTATTTTTGGTTTGTCCATATTAATAGAAGGAAGTTAGCATTTGTTTTGGTCAACATGGATAAAGGGCACGGTTAGCATTTGTTCTTTTGATGTGATTTTTCCAAAGATGTTTGAGATTGAATGCAGTTGCGCATAGTGAAGGTTTCCAACCAGCAGGACTTCTGAACATCTTTTCGTGGTCATTATGATCTTGATGTAGCCACATGGATCAATGCCTTTACTGCTCTTTGGTGTATCTGGTTATAGAGGAAAAGGAAGATTTTCAAAGCTGAGCGGTGTTGGGTTAATAACGTTTTGAAGGAGATACATTTTTTGTTTGATTTTTGGCTTCAAAACCTGTAAGTTCGTTCCTTTTCTATCATTAATGCAACTTCTGGATGACTACTGACCTTTGGTAATCTTCCTTTTTCTTCTCAAAAAAAAGAAACATGGATAAAGGGTAGGAGGACGCTATTTTGACAATACTTGACACTCTTGTGGTCTATCTGTCGTTGGTTTATTTAGGGCTCCCTTAAAAGGAAAGCACGTGCTAATTGTGGATCGGAGCTTTGTGGTGGAAAGGGTTCAAAGAAGACTCAATGGTTGGCGTGGTAGGTTGCTATCTAGTGGAGGAAGGCTCGTGTTGGTTAAGTCCGCTCTTTAGCCATATTTAGGAGAGAATGATTCATCTTATTATTCCGATAAGCTCTACACCTCTTTATATAGAAAAGAGGTGTGGGTAAATTACACTACATGTTCACACAGAAAAATAAAATAGCAAGAAGCCACAAAACATAACTATAAGTATGGAAATAGGGAATATGTTAACACTCACTCTCAAGCTGGTGCACAGATAGCTATCATGCTCAGCTTGGGACAACATGCAGCCAAAGCTCCACGTGGCAACGACTTAGTGAAAATATCAGCAGTCTGGTCCTCTAAAGCAACATAACTAGTGCAGAACACTCCTTGCTATATTAAATCTCCAGTGTAGTGACAATCCACCTTCATATGTTTAATTCTCTCACGAAACATTGGATTATTAGCGATGTAGGTGGTTTCCCTGCTATTGCATCTCATTTCCATAAGACCATCAATCTGGACATGTAGATCTCTCAATAGGGATTTCACCCAAACCATTTTAGTAGCAGTCTTGGCCATTGCCCGATACTCAGATTTTGCATTTGACCTGAAAACTACCTCCTGTTTCTTACTCTTCCAAGTACAAGATTACCAGTAACAAAAGTGCAGAAGCCTGTAGTAGATTTTCTATATGCTATACTTCCTACATAGTCAGCATCTGAATATCCTACAACAGTAAGGGGTGCACCCCTCTGTAACAGTAACTAACGATCAGGTGCTTTCTTCAAGTACCTAAGCACTTGTATAGCTACCTCCCAATGTAATTTGGTGGTTTTGTCCATAAATTGACTTAACTTGCCAACAAACCAAAGCAATATCAGGCCTAGTAATAGTTAGGTATAATAATTTCCCAACGAACTGCTTGGAGTAATTATCAACCACCTTAGCCTTTTCATCATATAAGTGTGCCTTGGGATCCATAGGTATATTAATAGGTTTGGATCCCAGCATGCTTGTCTCCTTGAGTACATCAAGTGTATATTTGCGTTGGGACAAAACTATCATCTCCTTGCTAGTGGCAACTTTAATTCCCAGAAAATAGCGTGTTGGCCTAGATCTTTCATAACAAACTGTTCTACTAGAAATTCTTTGACCACCTCAATTCTAGCTTTATTATCTCCTGTAATAATCAAATCATTAATATAAACTAAAAGAACCATATACTTTGATTTGTCTTCCTGACAAACAACAGATGATCTGAGGAGGATCTCTGTAGACCCATCTTCTCAACTACCTCTGAGAGTTTGTGAAACCATGCTCTTGGACTTTGGTTGAGTCTATAAATAGCCTTCTACAACTTGCATACACACATTCACATGAACCTCGAATCCAGGAGGCTACTACATGTAAACCTCTTCCTTAAGATCACCATAAAGAAAAGGATTCTTGACTTTAAGCTGGTGAAGCTTCTAATCCTTGTGAGCAGCAATAGAAATCAGAATCCTGACTATAGATGGACGAGCTACTAGGGAAAGGTATTAAAGAAATCCATCCCATATGTCTGAGTGAATTCCTTTGCCACCAGACGAGCCTTGTACCTTGAAGAGACCCATCTAGGTTGTACTTTAAGGTAAAGACCCAACGACAATCAACAAGTTTTGTATCTGGTGGAAGAGAAGCTCCCATGTCTGTTAATCCAGGAGGCTGTTACATGTAAACCTCTTCCTTGAGATCACCATAAAGAAAAGGATTCTTGACTTCAAGTTGGTGAAGCTTCTAATCCTTGTGAGCAACAATAGAAATTAGAATCCTGACTGTAGATAGACGAGCTACTGGGGAAAATGTATCAAAGAAATCCACCTTATATGTTTGAGTGAATCCTTTTGCCATCAGACGAGCCTTATACCTTAAAATAGACCCATCTGCGTTGTACTTTAAGGTAAAGACCAAACGACAACCAACAAGTTTTGTATCTGGTGGAAGAGAAGTAAGCTCCCATGTCTGTTGGTTCTGTAAGGCAGCCATCTTATTCTCTATGGCCTTCCACCATTTTGGATCAAGTATGACCTGCTGATATGTAGTAGGTAACTCTATAGCTAACAAAGTTGTAGTGAACAAGCCAAAAGATTTCCTCATCTTGTCAATAGCCACTGCCCTTGTTGCTCTGTAATGCGCACAAGATCGTGGTGCCTTCTAAATAGCTATTAGAAGATCATCCTCAAGAACATTACCTGTACTTGCACAATCACCACTAGCACACATCTGGTCAGATTGCTCAACACATACTTGACCTGGGGAGGAAGGTGGGGTAGAAGTGGGGCGGGTGTGTTTCCTGTAAGTCACTACAACTGATACATCACTGAAGGATCTTTATATCTGTTACTTTGACTAGAAGATGCAGAAGGTGTAGGAGAGGCCTTAGTCTCCATAATCCCATCCATTGGTACAGATGGAATAGGCATGGGAGCAAATTCAGCCTTAGGAGACAACTGACGAGTAGCTAAAGAAATATAAGGCACTGCTTCGTGAAAAGTCACATCGGCACTGACATAATGCCTTCCTACCATTGGATCATAAGAATGATATCCCTTCTGAACATGGGAATATCCAAGAAAAACATATTTTACTGCATGTGGTGCTAACTTATTTCTTCCTGGGCCTATCAAATGCATAAAAGCCACACATCCAAATACATGTGAGGTAACTGAAATAGGTCCTTCTTAGTATAAAGTATGTGCCAGGGAGTTTGCTCATGTAACACAGAGGAAGGCATTCTATTAATAAGATAACAGGCAGTAAGAACTGCATCGCCCTAATATAAATGCGGAACTCAATGTTGTATTAATAAGATTTGAGCCACATTCAATAGGTGCCTATGTTTCCTTTATGCCATACCATTTTGCTGCGAGGTGTGTAGACAAGAGGTCTGATGCACAATGCCATTTGCCTTGTGAAATCCAACCAATCGTGTGGTATAAAATTCTAAGCATTATTGGATCTAATAATTTTTACTGAGACAACAAACTGATTCTTTATTTCCAATAAGAAATGTTTAATAATCTGTCCCACATTAGACTTATTCTTAAAAAAAAAATAACTAAGATAAGTGGGAAAAATCATTCACAATGACTAAATAATAGCGGTGACCCTGTTGGTCAGGTATCCGATTGGGGCCCCAAATATCTAAATGCAATAACTCGAAAACAACAGTAGAACTGGGGCCAGAAGTGGCAGGAAAAGAAGATATGTTATGCTTTCCCAGCTGACACACATCATAGTGTATCTTAGTAGCTGATGACAAGTATGGGACGATGCATCTAAGCCTGTTTAGAGATGGGTGACTAAGGCGATGATGCCGCTGCCGGGCACTCCTACATGTAAAGCTAGAATCACCCTGACATGTAGCAGCAATAGGTGTATGGACAACGGAACAGAATGACAGAATATGGTGCATATAGTTACAATGGAATGGTAGAATCTTTAGAGATGAGCGCTGATGAGTGGAAATGTAGTGCGGGAGGTCAATTATTTGTCTGAATTTTAGCTTCAAAATTTGTAAGTCCGTTCCTTTCATCTAATACAATATTTGGATGATTACCAATCTCAGGTAATCTTTCTTTCTTTCTTTCTCTAAAAAAAAAGAGCAATAGGCATCTGGACAAGGTGATACACACCCTCCTCTTCATGTTCGCCACCAATCGTCCTCCCTGTCATGCTGTCATAAAATCTGCAACAAACATCATCAAATATGACTGCAATTAAATTGCATTGTAATCTTGCTGAGGATAACAAATTGAAAGAGAAATCAGGGACAAAAGACATATCAGACAATTGCATGGTGGGGTTAATAGACACCTCCCCCTGACCATTGATTAGTGCATGTCTGCCATTTGCCACCTATATTGTCCTTCCATGTGGCACAATCAGTAAACTCCCAAAACATCTCCACTCACTAGATAAATGGTGTGAGGTACCAGAATCTACTGACTAAGACATATCAGTACTTAACGAAGAGGCAAAAGCAGCGGCCTCATTGGTGGTGGTCTTCTGAGTCAATTGAGAAAGACGCTAAACCACCACATCATAATCAGCATGAGAAACAGTATTAGACCGGTCAGCAGAAGTCACAGTGGCCTGATTGGCAATCGGTGGCCTCCCATGCTTGGCCCAACATGAGGCCTCAATATATCCAACCTTTCCATAGAAGGTATAAGTAATTCGAGTTCTCCTGGACAGGCCTCGTCCTCTCCCCCATCCACGCGTGGAAGGTGCACCCTTATCTCCATGTCCAATCACAACAACCATAGCCGAAGCCTGTCCAGCTCTCTCTAATCTGAGGTGGAGCTTGAACAAGCCTACTTAGACGATTGTAAACCTCCTCCAAACCAATTAGCTTGAACAACATGAGGATTTGTAAACGGGCAGCAGAATAATCTAGGCCAAGTCCAGACAATAATAGATGAACAACGAACTCCTTGCGATAATCCTTCTAGATAGAACAAGTACAAATAGAGGTATTATATTTCTCTAAAAGACCTTTCAAGGTTGAATAATATTGAGAGAGTGAACAACACTTCTGGTTCAACTTAAATAAGTCATGATGTATCTAGAAGACCATAGAAGAATTTTTCTCCTGTGAAGACATGTTTGTGACTATCCCACATTTGTTTTGTCGTCTTGTGTACATAATTTCAGTAGAATGGTGTGGTAGAATGGAAGTAAAGTCACATTCTTGATGTTGCATGGGCACTCTTGATTTCGAATAGTGTGCCTGACAGATACTAGGGAAATGCAGTATCGATTGCTTGTTATCTTATTAATCGGATGCCCTCCACTATTCTCAATGAGCAAGTTTCCTATTCCATCCTATTTTCTGATAGTGATCTATTTGGAGTGTCTCATTGGGTTTTTGGATGCATTGCATTTATGCATATCCATAGGCCTAATAGTGATAAACTTGTTCCTTGCGTAGTCAAGTCTATTTTTTTGGGTATTCATGGACTCAAAAGGATATTGATGCTATGATCCTACTGGAGGACGTCACTACATTAGTGCATATGCCACCTTTCATGAGTCTGTTCCATATTTCTCTATTGCCAGGTGACGTCTTTCTCCTGAGCTTACAGAGGCACCCATGCCTATCCCTTTTATACTATTGGGGGTGATTCCTGTCACTGAGACTAGGTCCTCCTGGCCAGAGCCATCACTCTCTAGACATGAGAGATTTCGTGAGCCTCCGGTTACTTACAGGCTTCCTATTACATATTGGCAGGTATCCTCTTCGTTTGATCCTACTCTACCACAACTTTAGATCTCCACAGGAGACGCTCATAGTGATAATGCAGGGAGTTCCCAAGATAATAGTGGAGGATCTGTACCCAGTGCTGAGACAGAGTTAAAGCAGTTGCATGATGCAGTGCCAGCCGATCTTGATCTTCCGATAGCTATTCAGAAGGCTCTTGGAGTTGTGCCAAGTACCCAGTTGCAGGGGCCTTGTCTACAGAGGGGCTTAGGACTATCTTTTAGTAGTTTTCTTGTGCATTATTAGTAGTGCAGATTCCTACCTCGTATCAGTAGGCCATGCTTAATCTAAAGTGGCATCAAGCTATGAAGGATGAGATGGCTGCTCCTTGTTCTTGCGGTACCTGGGAACTTATTATTATACTTGAGGGCACAACAGTAGTTGGATGCTGATGGGTATTTGTAGTCAAATATAATCCAGATGAGTTAGTTGCCAGATATAAGGTTCGCTTGGTTGCAAAGGGGTTCACGCAGACATATGGCGTGGACTTCTTTGATACCTTCTCTTTGGTTGCACGCCTATCTACTATGTGCATTCTGATTTATATGGCAATTCAACGTGATTGGTCACTTCATCAGCTGAATGTCAAGAATGTGTTTCTTTATAGGGATTTTCAGGATAAGGTATATATGCAGCAGCCTCCAAGTTGAGGTTCAGGAGGAGTGTGTTTGCAGATTGAGAAAGGCCATATATGGCCTAAAGCATAGTCCTAGAGCTTGGTTCCAGAAGCTCTTAGAGGTGGTGCAGGCCATGGGCTTCGAAATGTCCTCATTTGTTCATTCCTTGTTTGTTGGGAAGATAAGGAGAGGTACAATTGATGACCTAATTATTACTTGTGATGATAGTGCAGGCGTTACAAAGGTCGAGTGTTTATCAGGGAGCTTTGTGATGAAGTGCCTTGGACCATTGAGGTACTTCATTAGGATAGAAATTGCTCACAGCAGGAAGGGCATAGTTCTTTCCCAAATGAAATATGCACTTGATTTACTTTAGGAGATTGGCATGTTAGGAGTCAAGCCAGCTAGCATTTTCATGGATCCCAAGACTCATCTGTGTGATGAAAAGTTAGAGGCAGTTAACAGTAGATAGTATAGAGGGCTAGTGGGCAAGGTCCTATACCTCACCATCACCAGGCCTAATATTTTCCTTGCAGTTGTGAAGTTGAGCTAGTTTATGGACAAGTCGATTAGGCAACATTGGGATGCTGCAATGATGGTGTTGCGATATATGAAGAAGGCACTAGGACATCGGATTCTATTAAGTAGGGGGATGCCCATGAGTATAATGAGCTATTCGGATATAGATTATGTAGGATGTTTGGTTGACAAGAAGTCCACTACAGGCTTGTGTATGTATGCGGCAGGAAATCTTGTGACGTGGAAAAGAAAGAAGCAAGCTGTTGTGTCTAGATCCACTGCAGAGTCTGAGTATAAAGCCATGGCTTAGACTTCACCTTAGATGATGTGGATGAGGTCACTCCTTGTGGGTTTGCACATCGCTGTTGACATGCCTATGGAGATGAGATGCGACAACGAGCTGCCATATATATAGCCAACAACCCCATGTTCCATGAGAGTACCAACCATGTGGAGATTGATTATCATTATACTTGTGACTTGATCTAGAGGGGACTTGTTTACACTACTTTAGTATCTTTTGAGGATCTGACAACATACATATTTACCAAGCCATTGCACGATCAACATTTAATATTTGTTTCAAGCTGAGTATGATTGACATCTATGCTCCTGCTTGAAGGGGAGTGTTGTACCCTTTTAGTCTTTTAGTTACGTTTTAATATTATTGTGCTTGTATTTTCTTCTCATTCCTTATGGGTTGGTTGTACTTTTTCCACATCTCTACATATTGAGAGGTAGGGCTTCCGAATAACTTGATGCAATTCATTTTATTTCATTATGATAGAGGAGATATTTACATTGTAGTCCACATAGATGTGGGGCTTAGTGGACCTACCCCTAAGTGCAACTGTTATTGGGTGTAGGTTGGTGTTATCCTCATGTATCTTCTTGATGGCTTAATTGAATGATGCAAGGCTTGTTTGGTGGTTAAAGGGTATATGCAAACCAAGGCTACAAAAATCGATCTATGCAGTTGATTAATTAGTCGATTAATCATATACGGTCAGGTCCAAACCACATATCAATATTCGGGCCTATAATCGGATGAGGAGGTCGATGGCGGAGACAGAATTCAAAACGGACGCATATGCTAAACAATGCGCAAGGAAAACAAAATAAAAGGAAAAAAAATGAGAAGAGGAGAGAGAGGGAGAGGCATTGTAGCATAGCCGAAGAAAAAAAAAAAACGATGAGAGGGGGCTACACTGTAGTAAAGCATGAGAGAAGAAAATCTACAGTGTCATGAACAGTACATCGCAGGCTATTTTCGGCACGCAGAATCATTGTATATATAGATTGTGCTTGCATACTTCTTCCTATTGTAGTTAACTCTAATTGGCTTGTTTTTTAGCTTGATATCAAGAATGACTTTTTATATGTTGATCTTCAAGAAGTCTATAAGGAGCAACCTTATTTGCTGTTTAAGAGAGCTGTTCCAAGATTTTCGAGCTTAATAAGGTTATTTATTAGTTAAAGCAGAGCTCATGAACATGTTTGCAAGGTTTGACAGAGCAATCATCTGGTTACTCTATCTTTACCTTACATAGGTATGTAGAATTAGTTATATTTGTTAGCGTAGCACTCTTAATACTATTATTTTCCCTATTTATATTTCCACCTGGACTTATATTGCAATTTACCCTTTCACCTCTTTATATAAAGAGGTGAAAGGGTTTCAAGTTGAATAGATTCTTTTCGTTATTTCCGATTCGGTATCAGAGCGGTGATCCTAGATCGATGCTTCTGTATCCCACCTGCACAAGCCTCTGTACATATCCACCTTATCCTGTTCTCGCTTTCTTGTCAGTTCACAACGGCATCGCAAGTAGGGAGGGGGTTGACTGGTACAACAGATCGATCACTAGCCTACAAACCAATGCCACCCCATTAGACTGGTAGACTGGCGTTGCCACCTACCCAAATCGTCACTGCCCTGCCTGATCAGGCACTGTAGGCCACCTGATGCTCTACTGGTGACTGCAGACCGGTGTTGGGTGGCCCTGTAGTGTCCCATCACCACCGGATCATGAACTTAGTGGAGCCCTAGATCGGAGATGGTATCATGTACTATAGGACGACTATGGAGATGTGAGATTCTTTGTGTGACACCTATTCGCACGAGAAGAATTCTAGTAAGGTGTTTGAGATTCATCATGCTATTGGTGGTCTCAAGCGAGAGGGCCAATCACTGTCTCAGTACTACACCACCTTGAAGGGGCTCTTGGAGAAGTATAATGCCTGTTGTCTAGTCTGCACATGTGACATTTAGAGGACATACAAGGAGTATGCCATTCTTTAGTCCTAGGTTGGCCTTGGACCTGATTATGAGGCTGCTATGTCCCAGATCCTTACTCTTGCTGAGCTTCCATCTATGAAGGAAGCATATAGTCGGGTGAGCAGGGTAGTTGTTAAACCATCTATACCCGATGTTGGACAGACTTCGGCCTTGGTGGCCACTGGAGGACGTAGTGGACATGGTTCTCCATCTACTAGGCGGAGAGGACGTGGTTGAGGCATGTTTAGCAGACCCTGAACCATCTGTTCTCACAGTGGAAAGGTTGGACATTTGGAGGCTACCTGTTGGCCAAAGCATGGTAGACCTCCTATGGCCAACCAAGTTGTTTCTTCTGAGGTGAGCGACATTGTGTCATGTGTTGACTATGATGCAGTGGTTCAGCATCTCACCTAGTTGACTCAGGAGCTTGCTACCACCACTGATACTGTTGTATTAGCCTCAGGTATAGCTTATACCTCCACTTCTGGTAGTGGTATTTCTGATGGTACTATGTGGTTAGTAGATTCAGGAGCATCTTGCCATCTCAGTGGTGACCAGACTTGTTTCAGACATATTCAAGCTATTCCTCTTGGTAGAATCGTTCAGGTGGTAGATGGCAGACATTCCAGGGTTGATGGCAGAGGAGATGTGGCAGCGACTCCTTCACTGAAGTTGTCTAATGTTTTTTTTGTTCTTGATTTCCCTATTAGTCTTTTGTCTGTTAGTAGAATTACATTGTTATGCCATCTTTAATGAGTTGGGTTGCATCTTTCAGGACAAACTCACAGGGAGAACAATTGGTGGCAGACATGAGGAGGGGGTGTGTATCGCCTGACCTAGATTCCGTTTACTATTATATGTTGGGGCGAGATTGCCTTTAGTGTTGGTACAACACTTTAGTGGCATTGTCGACTTGGATACCCTTCACTGGATAGGCTACGAGCCTACGACCCATCATCTCTCACATTTTACCTACTGCTGAGGTTTTGTGTGATGCTTGTCAGTTGGGAAAGTATCACAGAGCCAGTTTTTCATCTAATTCCTCTAAAAGTTCTGCTTCTATTTCTGAGTTATTGCATGTAGATGTATGTGGTTCAAGTAGAGTGATAGACTGGGTTATCGTTTCTGTTTGTTTATTGTGGATGATGAGGGAAGAAAAATCCTCTTTATAAACTTCGGCATCCTAGTAGATCCAGCTGCTTGCGATCCTGACCGGTCCAGCAAAATGCATCTTGGCGGATCTGTCTGGTCTAGCATCCTGCTAGGTCTACCTGATCCGGTGACCTCGCATACTTAAGGATCCAATAACCCGTCAATGGATCTTGTTGACTGAAGTTGAAATGCATGTCTGTTACGTCGATATTTATGTTGGTAGCCGTTTAACGGTTACGAAATTAAATTTTATTAATGGGTAGATCGTGGGAAATCTCACGAGACCCATGATCAAGAGCTAGCATGCCCTATAAATGCATTGGTCGAGCTAGTTATAGTTTTTTATGCAAGCTGTGAGAAGAAAGAGTGAGAATTCTACTTGTATTATTCACAAAAAAATTTAGTGAAATTCGGGAGTATGCATCTTCCCTCAGACGTACACCTTTTATGGTGGAACTGAGTCACCGACTTGAGTTATTTTGTTGTGATTGTTTTTGAGTCGAGATTCCTATTCTAAAGGTCTCAATCAATTGATGATTTTTTCAGGATGTTATGGTTATTTTTATTAAAGAAGAAAATTATAGTTGGGTCTGTTATTGAGACATTTATTTTGTAAATAAAGATTTAGTTCTCTACCATTGTAAAGATTGTGCACTTTGACAGTGCACTGGAATTTTGCATAACAAAGTTAGCATCTTTTTATAGGTCCTTTGGGATAATTCATCTGACATCATGCCCCCATACATCTTAGTAGAATGGGATGGTAGAAAGGAAACACCATTATGTGTTGGATGTGACTAGGACATTGCTTATTCACCACAATGTGCTACAGATTTACTGGGAAGATGCAGTGTTAACTGTATGCTACTTGATTAATAAATTTCCCAACTCAGTTATTCAGGAGCAGGTTCCATGGCATGCTCTTCAACCTGACAGGGAATTGTTTCGGGTGCCACCTCGGGTATTTGGCTGTGTGGCCTGTCCATATTTTAGGACTTGGTAGGGATAAACTTGTCCTAAGGGTAGTGAAGTATGCCTTTCTGGGATACAATAATACATAGAAAGGATATAGATGTTATGATCCACAGGACAAGAATTATGTGAGTGATGATGTCACATTTCATGAACCTGCTTTGTATTTTTCCATTGATGGTCATCAATTGTTGCTTGAGGGGGATTCAATCCCTATACCAGTGCCACCAGTTCCTTGGTACAGATTTCTATTACTCACTGTGAGGATGTCACTATTATAGAGACCACTACTAGGCATGAGTTATAGACTACTTGTGTATACAGGCTTCCTGTTACATATAGACAACATGCATGGCGTCAAACATACAACCCCCACTAACTCAGGCAACTGTCTCCTCCCCTGGTCAGGTATGTGTTGATATTGATGTAAGTTGTCGTAGAGGTGGTTGTGTAGGTACTTTTGATGATTCTACTCCTGTTGAGGAGCAGGCTCTACTTACTACTGTTATTGAGTTTGTAGAGGAAGACCTTGACCTTTCGATTATTGTTTGGAAGGCCCCTTGTAGTTGTGCACACTACTATACAATTGGAGCAGTGTACTGCTAACCTTGGGGGATCCTTTACTATGTTCACTGCTGCTCTTTCGACACAGATTCCATATCCCATCAGCAAGCCATGCTCGATCCAAAGTGGCGTTAGGCCATGGAGGAAGAGATGGCTGCCTTGCACTCTAGAGGGACGTTGGAGCTTACAAATTTGCCTAGAGACGCCAAAACAGTGGGATGTCGCTGGGTTTTTACCCTCGAGTATAATCCAAATAACACTATATCTCATCATAAGGTGAAATTATTAGCAAAGGGATTCACCCAAACATATGGGATGGATTTCTTTGATACCTTTTCCTCTGTGGCATGACTTCCTACTATTCACATTCCATTATCTATTGCTGCGCACTATGATTGGCCTCTTTATCAGATAAATGTGAAGAACACCTTTCTAAATGGCGATTTTCAGGAGGAGGTTTACATGCAACAGCCTCCGGGGTTTGAGACTCAGGGGGAGTGTGTATGTAGACTGAAGAAGGTTATTTATGGCCTGAAGTAGAGTCTGAGAGCTTGGTTTTAGAGACTGTTAATGGAGGTATAGACCATGGGCCTTTTGAGGTCTCCTACAGACCATTCACTTTTTGTTAGGAAGAGCATAGGGGGAGTTGTGGCGCTCCTTGTCTATGTCAATCTCAGTCTCACTGGAGATGACATGGCTGGGATAGCTGAGGTGAAGAAGTTGGTGAAGCTTTTGTGATGAAGGAACTGGTTGAACTTAGATACTTAGGCATTGAGGTGTCATGTAGCAAAGATGGCATTGTCTTGAGTCAGTGTAAGTCTCTTGATGTACTACAGGAGTAAGGGATACTGAGATCTAAACCTGCCAATATACCAATTGATCCCAAAGGACATCTCTATAATACACAGTCTCAGCTTATAGACAACAGATCTTATAGGCAATTGGTTGGTAAGCTATTATATGTTACTATTTCTTGTCCTAATCTCTCCCTAGAAGTTGCGAAACTTAGTTCATGGATAAACCAACCAAGCAACATTTGGATGTTGCTATGCAGGTGCTTAGATATGTGAAGAAAGCACCAGGCAGAGGCCTTTTGTTCCAGAAGGGTGCATCTATGAGTGTTATTGGCTATTTTGATGTTGATTATGCAGGTTGCATGGCAGACAGAAAGTCAACGGCTGGTTTCTGTACCTATGTGGCAGGCAATCTTGTGACCTGGAAGAGTAAGAAGTAGCAAGTAGTGTTCAGGTTAAGTGTAAAGTGAGAGTACTGTGTCATTGTACAAATAACTATAGAGGTGGTCTGGGTCAGATTAGTGTTGCAAGATTTACATGTTCAGGTGGAGGGACCAATGTAGATGAGGTGTGATAATTGTGTTCCTACTTATATTGCAAACAAGCAAATGTTTCATGAATGTATAAAACATGTTGGGGTTGATTGTCATTATACTAGAGACTTGATATATTGTGGGATTATCTACACAGCCTTAGTTGCTTCTGAAGATCAAATTGCGGATATATTCACGAAGTCACTTCCTTGACCTGCATTTGATATATGCTGTTCCAAGTTGACCATAATTGATATATATCCTCCAGCTTGAGGGGGAGTAGTACTCTTTTTATTATTATTTCTATACTGTTTTCCCCATTTATATTTCCACTTGTACTTATATTGCAATTTATCTTTTCACCTCTCTCTATATAAAGAGGTGTTAGGATTTTAAGTTGAATGGATTCGTTTCGTTATTTCCAACTATTTGATTGTTTATGTGGATGATATCTTATTGACAGAAAACTAGAATGATGGTATTCTGTTGCAAAAGACAATTTTATATTCTTAATGTGTCATAAAGGATTTGGGGATGATTAGCTATTTTCTTAGCATTTGAGGTGAGGTACATTGATGGAGGTCTCATTTTATCTCAGAGGAAGTATGTGTTGAACCTACTTTGAGAGATAGGATGATGGATGCAAACCTATAGGTATTCCTCTAGATTCTCACGTGTCTTGTTGATTCAAACCATCTCCAATTTGAGGATGTAACATGCTATTATGGGCAAGTCACTTTATGTGACTGTTGCAAAACTTAATATAGCCTATGCTGTTGGTACATTTAGTCAATTTATGTGGCAAGCCCACAAGACTCAATTGCTAAGCATGACCACCTTAATGTATAGGGATGTCTAAATGCTAATCATGTTGCTATTAACGAAGATCGACGTACTGGTTCTATAATTACGTTGGAGGTGATTTGCATACTTGGTGAGGAAGCGAAGCATGTATCTTGTTTTAGTGTGGAGTCAGATATCATGCAATTGTGTGCACCACTTATGAGTTATTCTGAGTAGTGTCTATCTTCAAGGACTTCGGTACCTCTATTCTACTACCTGAGCTTATGTATTGCAACAATAAAGTTGCCATCTTTATGGTGGGAGCTATGCATAATTTTTCTTGGCCACAAAAATAAAGCACAATAAAATCAAACACATAAGATATGCAAAGATATACGGTGGAAAATCATTTCGGGTAAAAACTATTATCTAAGCCTCCCAATTTAGAATTTTCGCTGATTAGTCTACACCGATCAAATCCATTATCTGATACAATTAACGCGTTGTCTTAACCCTTATAAAATCTCCAAGGTGAAAGACTTATGGTGTTTGCACGGATATGACTCAAAGGGCAGATGCAAATGTGAGAGGTGCCTCATCTTATTGGCACTCAATTAGGCTTGTTTCGAGGGAATTTTCAAGTCAGTTTCTTGGTATTGGGTGATGGTTCTTCCTTCATATTCTAGTTAGATAATTGGTTTGATTGTGGCAAATTTTCATATCTATTTCAGAGATTATTTTAGCAGATTACATAAAAGGAACTCCTAGTGAAAGAAATGTGGGATGGTAGTATAAAAACATGGGATGTCAGGCTGCTGCAAGGCCTCTCTGAAGCTACTTTTCTGAATTTCAGCAACTAATGCAATATATATCTGAGTTTGCACCATTTGCAGTGAAGATTGATTGTTTTCAGTGGAAGGAGAGTACCTTCACAGTTAAAAAAGCTGACAAGTTGCTGACGTCCAGCGGTGCACAATTAAATGAGGTTGATGGAGATTCAAAGCTCATTTGAACATGTAAGATCTTGTTCAATGTTAAACTCTTCCTTTTGTTGTTCAAAAGAAAATGGTTGGTGACAAAAATATATAGAATGAAATGGTGTACAGATGGTGACATGACCTGCCCCCTATGTTAACAATCTGAGGAAGGTGTGTAATATCTTTTCTTTGATTGTGCTTTTTCTAGGGATGTTTGGGAGTATTTCAGCCTTATAACAATTGATTCATCAGATTTTGATTACTTCTGGGCACCCTTTAGAGATCATATTGATCTTGATATGGTAGGATGGTGCCAGGTGATTGCAATTGTTTGGAGCATTTGGATCCAGAGGAAGGGCAAGGTTTGAAACTATAGTATAAGTGCTCATTGAGTGTGAAAGCCTTTTTTGGGATTAGAGCATGAAGAAGATTAGTTCATCTTCTTTAGTTCTTCAACTCTTCCTTCTTGATTTATCAATCCAATATTTTTTAATGTTTTGTCCTTATCTTCGCATACCTAAGCTCTCAATCGCTAGAAATATTAGTTATACAATTTGCATATATATAGTAATTTTGTTATCATCAAAATCAAGGGTATCAACAATTTTCCTCTTTTTTTATGACAAAATCTAAATTAAAATTCTTCCTTAAAAAAATATAAAATAAAACTATATGAATAGAAAATAGAAACCTTTTAATCAAGTTTCCTTATGAAATGTAATAATAGTAACAATTTTATTACCCTTTTCCCTCTTTTTGTCATAAGCGAAAAGATATAAAAATAAATCCATTTTGGCCTCCTTTTTTGTTTTTAAATTGCATGTAGCTTCCGACGCTCTATTTAACTAATTCATTACTAAATTAATTAAATGTAAAGAACTTATTAACATGCCGTAATGAATATTTAAATTGGGGAATCATACCATTAAGGTATATGGAGTTATACCTAATAGTTGTAGTAAGGTGGAGGGGGTCGCCACCAATAATTTGGTATCCATTGGCTTTCTCAATGTCACCATGTTTCACATTCAAATCGATGGTTATTGGCTCTATCTCCAATAGTTGTTTTCATATTGATCCTTCTTATAACCTGTCACATAATTTTTCACAAACTTTTTCAAAATCCATATTCTTTTGGGTTTATCGTTATTATTATCCTTTGAGGTAGAGGGTCCAATGAACTCTTTACTCTTGACCTTTTGATATAAAAATGCGTGCTTAATCTTCTTTTTATCTTTTTTCTTAATGTTATATATTTCTGAATATGCTTTATTAGAATATTTTTGGCCATCAATTGTATGTTTAAAGTGAATGTATTGTTCCTTGAGATCTTCTACCTTCTCATGTAACTCTACATCCACCGTTGTTATTATATCACAATTCTTATTGTATCTAATTCCTTTTTGTTATTTTCTAAGTCTAGAGTAAACAAAGATTTTCATTTTCCAAACTTGAGAACTTTTTTGAAGTTTCGTATTTTTTTCTTTATTCTTTTAGCCAATTTGTATAAATCACAATATATATCTAATAACTTGAAAAAAAAAATCAAAATTTACCTCGATTTCATTTGCATAAGTCTCGTTATTTTCCATAAAACAAAAATGATTTTCTTTGGCGGGGGTCTCCTTATGTTTATCCGATTTTGAACTTGCATTAAAATCATCCTAGGTTTTCTTTTTTTTCCTAAGGAGGAAGAAGGATGATTAACTAAGGGTGGTAATCATCCTAAAATTATATTAAGAAGAAAAAAAAGGAATAGACCTACAAGATTTGTAGTCATAAATCAGAAAAACACTTTACTTCTCTTACAGCAGTTCCAACCCAACATCGTACATACTTGAAAACCTTGGCATTCCTCTAAATCCAGATGCTCCAAGTAATAGCAATCGCCTAACACCGTCCCACTGTATCCAGATCAATATGATCTTTGAAGCTCATCCAGAAGAGATCAAAATTTGAAGTGTCAATGGTTGGAAGACTGAATTATGCCCAAACGTTCCTAGAAAAATCACAGTCAAAGAAAAAATGTTGCACATCCTCCTCAGAATGCTGACATACATAGCAAGCCGTGTCATCATGTGTACGCCACTTAGCTTTGTACATTTTTGTGACTAGGCATTTCCTTCTAAAAAACCATAAGAAAAGTTTAATTTTGAGAGGTGCCTTGCACATCCAAATAAGCTTTAAATCTCCATCAACCACATTTTAATGTGCACCACCAACGGTCAGGAACTTGTATGCTTTTCTAACCGTGAAAGTACCCTCCTTCCAGTGGAAACAATCAGACTTTTCTGTAGATGGAATGAAGTCATCTAAATCCTATAATAACTGCTGAAATTCAGCAAATGTAAGCTTAGAGAGGCTCTGTGGTAGTCTAAAATCCCATGTTTTTAGCTCATCCCATATTTCTCTCACCAAGATCTCCTTATGCGTGATTTGCTAAAATAATCTTTGGAATAGATCTGAAAATTTGCCAAAATCAGGTCAATTATCTAGCCAAAATTTGAAAGAAGACCCTGTTGGTGCTAAAGCACCACGATCATTTATTTTGATGATAACAAAACACGTGTTATTTAACGTTTGCAATTTGAGTCCTAGATTTCAGGTCAATTGCAAATGTGGACGTGTTTAGATGGAGTTCGAGCTCGCATCCAGGACGGATTGGAGGAGCTTGACGGAAAACAGAGGAGGTTCGCGTGGAGCGACAGATTGAAGATGGAAGGAAATGAAGAATATGATAGATTTCCTTCTTTTGTACTTGTTGTATTTTTCGTTTCTTTTCTTGCTCTTTATTTTCCTTAGATATTTTATGTTAAAGAGCCTCAAAGAACCCTAACAGTAGTCCTAGGAACACCGGCACAACTCTAGATACTTAGGTTTTCTGTAGAATACTTAGAAAACCAATATAGGGTTCAAACAGCACTTACAGACGTCTAATTCCCAAATCAGACGTCTGATAAAGTATTTTAAGACGTCTGACTGTTGTTTCAGACGTCTGATAACTGTTAGGCTGGACATAGCTAGTTCTGTCTGATGAAATCAGACGTCCAGACCTTAGTCCAGACGTCTGATGAATTTGCCAGACGTCCAATTAGTGGACCGTTGGCTGGCTTAGCAAACAGTCACGAATATGACCGTTAGAGCCTTATCAGACGTCCTTAGGTCTTTCCAGACGTCTGATAAATGACCGTTTTGCCTCGGCTGACCCAAAATCTCTTCTCAGAGATTTTCTAGCCGTTGCAACGTTTGGAAATCAATTCCCACAGTAAAAGTAGGTTTCCAGACGTCCATACTTAGTGCCAGACGTCCTGTATGTCGTCTGATGGACTTGCACAAAAATCCTGTTTAGATCTGATTCAAGTCAGGGAGAAACCCTCATAGAATCAGACGTCTGACCTTGAAATCAGACGTCTTAAAGTGGCCTTCCAGACGTCTGATGCCAGAGTTAGACGTCTGATAATCCTGTCAAATGTAATCATTGTCCTGATTTCGGCCTGATTCTCTTGGACTTTGTTCCCAACGGCTATGGAAGCTTTTCTAAGCCTTCCAAAGCCTTCCTAAGGCCTCTATAAATAGAGGGGAACCCTTGCAACACAAATACACACTTGGATACACTTAGCTACACACTTTCACACTCTTTTGTGTCCAGAAAAGATCTTGCTCTCCAAGCTTAAGCTCCATTCCCTTGAGAGCATCAAACCTTCGCGCACCCGCTCTCCCGCCGTTGTCTACGAGAGCGACATTGCGCCGTTGCATGGCTCACGCACCCGCGTCATCGTCGACGCACTCCTTGCAAAGGGGAGTTTCCTAAATCCTATAGAAGCTTAGGTTTATTACTTTGTTGGCTCTATAGGTTTGTTGTTTATTTTACCTTTGTCTTTTGGTTGGGTATTCGCTTTGCGAATTCCCGTCTCCTTCGTGGGACAAAATCCTTCTCGTGGAGAGAAGGGGTTGAGGAACGCTACCCTCGTACTTGTAGCGTGGTTGTATTGAGGTTGAATCACCCTCGTTTTAAGTGATTCAGTTTAGTGGATTTTGATCAACTAGGTTGATCGGAAAATCCTAACTCGAGAGGGTTAGGTGGTGGTTTTTACCTGGTTTGGGTTTCCACCTAAAATTACTTGTGTACTTGTGCGATTGATTTTTTTTTGTGAGATTGCTTTATATTTCAATTCCGCATTTTTTACGTTACGCTAATCTCACCCCCTCCAAGTAGGAACTTTCATTTGGTATCAGAGCAGGTCTTGCTGTTTCGGCGTAACAACCAAGCAAGAAGATCAATGGAGGGAAGCAGTTCCACGTGTAGGATTTCCGAGGGGCAGTCCACAACCCGTCCGCCCTACTTTGACGGGAACAACTACAGCTATTGGAAGCTGAGGATGAAGACGTGGCTCCAAGCCACTGAATTCGAGGTATGGGGATGTTGCGAAACCCCATACGAGATCCCGAAGCGACCCCAAGGAGGCTACTCGCAGGTGCAGATTCTAGAGCTCTCACTCAACGCAAAGGCAATGAATGTCTTGTACTGCGTATTGAGTCCGAAGGAATTCGAACGAATCCAAGAGTGCACCACCGCCCACGAGATATGGAGGAGGTTGGAAGGCACTCATGAGGATTCCAGCTCGGAGGAAGAAGAAGAAGAAAAAGAAGAAGAAACCACTTGCTTTGATTTCATGGCCAGAGGAACCAATAGCGACAGTGAAAGCGGAAGCGACTCCGACGACGAGGTAAATTTCGATTTACAAGAAGCTTTTAATGAACTATTTGAGATTAGTAAATCACTTAGGATAGAAAATAAAAGCATTAAAAAGAACCTTAGTTTTCTTAAAAATGAAAATGATATGTTAGAAAAACAACTTAAGGACATAGAAGCTAGTCCTAAAAATGATAACCTATTATTAGAAAATCATAACCTCATCAATGAAAATAATAAATTGATTGAGGAAAATGATAGTCTAAAGTTAGAAATCTATGATTTAAAGACTAAGATGCAAACTATAGAAAAAGAAATTGCATGTCTCAGGGAAAATTCTAACAAATTAATCAACAAAGTAGACAAGTATTATAGCCCTAAGATTGAGAAAGGATCTCTATCAAGGAGACCCGCTAACAGATCCGGATCCAAGCTCACTTGGATACCGAAGAAAAAATTAGAATCTTGTTTTGTAGGGTTCAGGGATAATTACAACATAAAGGACTGGACCTACAAGTTCAAGGCTGATCAACTCGAATTGGGAGAACCAAGGAGTAGACCAAGGAGGAGAACAAGAAGACCGACGAGATGGCGAACAAACGACGGACCCGCCGCACGTCGACCACCAGATTGGAGACCAGCGCCAATGCCCGGGCCTCCAAGCTACGGATGGGAGCCCCATCCGATGTGGCATCCACCACCACCATTCGGGCCATTTTATTGGCCATGGTAGGTGAGGTAAAACCCTTTACCCTATCTTTTTATCAGTAGCATTTAGATAGGGGGAGTTAAAATTTATGAGCTAATTGTCAATTTTTAAGGGGGAGATATAAGGTAGCTAATTTTCCTTTAGTAAGGGGGAGAAAAATAATAGCTATCTTGTTGTTACAAAAAGGGGGAGAATATCACCTTTGTTAAAATAAATTCATAGAAGAGCATGTTTTAAGGGGGAGTTATAGGAAATGTAAAACCAATCAAACCTTTTTGATAATGTCAAAAAGGGGGAGGATTTTTATGCATTATTATTTACGGTTTTGTCATCATCAAAAAGGGGGAGATTGTTGGTGCTAAAGCACCACGATCATTTATTTTGATGATAACAAAACACGTGTTATTTAACGTTTGCAATTTGAGTCCTAGATTTCAGGTCAATTGCAAATGTGGACGTGTTTAGACGGAGTTCGAGCTCGCATCCAGGACGGATTGGAGGAGCTTGACGGAAAACAGAGGAGGTTCGCGTGGAGCGACAGATTGAAGATGGAAGGAAATGAAGAATAGGATAGATTTCCTTCTTTTGTACTTGTTGTATTTTTCGTTTCTTTTCTTGCTCTTTATTTTCCTTAGATATTTTATGTTAAAGAGCCTCAAAGAACCCTAACAGTAGTCCTAGGAACACCGGCACAACTCTAGGATACTTAGGTTTTCTGTAGAATACTTAGAAAATCAATATAGGGTTCAAACAGCACTTACAGACGTCTAATTCCCAAATCAGACGTCTGATAAAGTATTTTAAGACGTCTGACTGTTGTTTCAGACGTCTGATAACTGTTAGGCTGGACATAGCTAGTTCTGTCTGATGAAATCAGACGTCCAGACCTTAGTCCAGACGTCTGATGAATTTGCCAGACGTCCAATTAGTGGACCGTTGGCTGGCTTAGCAAACAGTCACGAATATGACCGTTAGAGCCTTATCAGACGTCCTTAGGTCTTTCCAGACGTCTGATAAATGACCGTTTTGCCTCGGCTGACCCAAAATCTCTTCTCAGAGATTTTCTAGCCGTTGCAACGTTTGGAAATCAATTCCCACAGTAAAAGTAGGTTTCCAGACGTCCATACTTAGTGCCAGACGTCCTGTATGTCGTCTGATGGACTTGCACAAAAACCCTGTTTAGATCTGATTCAAGTCAGGGAGAAACCCTCATAGAATCAGACGTCTGACCTTGAAATCAGACGTCTTAAAGTGGCCTTCCAGACGTCTGATGCCAGAGTTAGACGTCTGATAACCCTGTCAAATGTAATCATTGTCCTGATTTCGGCCTGATTCTCTTGAACTTTGTTCCCAACGGCTATGGAAGCTTTTCTAAGCCTTCCAAAGCCTTCCTAAGGCCTCTATAAATAGAGGGGAACCCTTGCAACACAAATACACACTTGGATACACTTAGCTACACACTTTCACACTCTTTTGTGTCCAGAAAAGATCTTGCTCTCCAAGCTTAAGCTCCATTCCCTTGAGAGCATCAAACCTTCGCGCACCCGCTCTCCCGCCGTTGTCTACGAGAGCGACATTGCGCCGTTGCGTGGCTCACGCACCCGCGTCATCGTCGACGCACTCCTTGCAAAGGGGAGTTTCCTAAATCCTATAGAAGCTTAGGTTTATTACTTTGTTGGCTCTATAGGTTTGTTGTTTATTTTACCTTTGTCTTTTGGTTGGGTATTCGCTTTGCGAATTCCCGTCTCCTTCGTGGGACAAAATCCTTCTCGTGGAGAGAAGGGGTTGAGGAACGCTACCCTCGTACTTGTAGCGTGGTTGTATTGAGGTTGAATTACCCTCGTTTTAAGTGATTCAGTTTAGTGGATTTTGATCAACTAGGTTGATCGGAAAATCCTAACTCGAGAGAGTTAGGTGGTGGTTTTCACCCGGTTTGGGTTTCCACCTAAAATTACTTGTGTACTTGTGCGATTGAGTTTTTTTTGTGAGATTGCTTTATATTTCAATTCCGCATTTTTTACGTTACGCTAATCTCACCCCCTCCAAGTAGGAACTTTCAAACCCATCACCCATAATCGGAGAAAATCGATCAGAAAATTTTCTCAAAATAGGCCAAACTAAATGCCCAAAGGTTGAAACACCTCTCACATTTGCATCTGCCCTTTAAATCAAATCCATGCAAGGCCCATAAGAATCTTTCAAAATAGAAGTAACCAAAGATCTTTCATTTGCCTTATTAAAAGGTAACAATTGACGAACACCAAGACCACCTTCTTTCTTTGGCTTACATATTTCCTCCTAAGAAACCAATTGAGCAAATCTAACAACAAAATCCATTCCGTTTCAAAAAAATCTTTTCCTTATTATATCAATATGCTTTAAGATCTTCTTAGTAGGTGAAAAGATAGATAAAAAGAATACTGAAATGGAGGATAGGACTCATTTAAGAAGAATCAATCTTCCCCCTCTGGAAATTAATCTGCCACTCAATGAGGAAAGCCTACTTGAGAATCACTCAATTAAAGGCTTCCAATCAGAGGTCACCAATTTTTTACCTTTCAAAGGAAGACCAAGATATTTAATAGGAAAATGCATGACCAGGGTCTCCAGGATTGCAGAAATCTCATTCTCCTCCGCTCCCCCCCATAGAGAAAGGGACCAAACTAGATTTGTTCCTACTAATCCTCAATCTAGAAATCTCTTCAAAAATCTGCACCCAGGATGAGACATAATTCATTGCCATTTTACCCCCTTCAATGAAAAAAGTTGTATCATTGGTGTACTGTAGAATAGGAGTAAGCACCCTGTCATCACAATTTGTAGTAAAACTCGAGAAAAGATTTCCACTGCAGGCCTTAAAAGCCATCCTAGCAAGAGATCCATTGCTAAATGAAAGAGCATTGACACTAATGGACAACCCTGACACATACCCCTTTGCGGCGAAATCCAAGATCCACTAGAATGTCCATTAATCAGGACAGAAAAAGATGTACTAACACATCTCTTGATCATATGCACCCAATGGTCCAGAAAGCCTCTCCTTTGTCCCAAAGATAATTCCAAGAAATGGAATTATAGGCCTTGGAAAAATCAACTTCTCAAAGGAAAGCCGATCTCCCCCTCCTCTTCCAAGCTGTCAAAAAACTCCTTTGCCAACACATAAGAGTCTTGCAAAGACCTCCCCTTGATGAAAGTGGATTGGACCAACAAAATGATGTCAGGTACATGTTGTGCAAGCGGTTCGCAAGAATCTTTGCAACCAACAAATAAATGGAATTGGATGGTGCAATGGGATCTAAAATTCTCTACTTTTTCTGCACCTGATTTTTTCGCAATAGGGATAAATAAAATTTATTTAACCTCTCGAAACCTTCATTTCCTCTAAAGAACTCTTTGATCGTAGTCACCACATCTGACCTAACAACCTTCCACATTTCCTTATAGAAAATGATCTACAAACCATTAGGACTCGGGGATCCTTCAGCCTTTAGGCCACGCAAGGCCCTTAACACCACCTCATCGTCCACATCCTTAGTAAGTTCTACTTTCGCATCCTCCCCAACCTATTCCATTTCCAAGTTTGCCAAGCACCAATCACCACAAGGTTGTCTCCGGGTAAAATCATGGAATTAGGATTTGAAAGCGTCGCAAATCTAGTTTCTTGTTTTGAAAACATCATCACCCATCTTTAGAGTATTAATCATATTTTTCCTCCTTTTACCAGCTAAATGAAAAAATCTTGTGTTGGTATCTTCTTTAAGCCATAATTGACGTGACTTTTGCCTCAAATCCATTTCCTTTTTTTGATCTTTTGACACAATCACTTGAAACCTACATCGTTCTTGTCAATCCTCAACAGAATGTGGTGCAACCTCTTCCTTCGTATCAAAGGAAGAGATCTTCGTAAAAGCTTCACTCCTCTTCTCCCTACGTGATTTGAGATTACGTTTGAACTCCATTGCATCACTAACAACTCTAATTCTGTAGGCCAAGGTGCACGTAGCTGAAGTAGAGGGTGGCGCTCCGTGAGGCCAACTGGTGGGGATGGGTGCAACCCTAGTAGTTCCCGTTGGGAGTGGAGGCCAATTTGAAAATTTCCAAATCTGCTGAGGTTTGAATTTCAAATAAACCTCACACTGGTGCCCTTGATTGCCTCCCTTATTTTGGGGCAATTGACTTTCCATGTTTGGATTTCAATCCAAAAATGGGTGCTAAGGTGGCAGAGAATATTCCTTGTTCTAAACAAGTGGCTTCTAGATCTGATTACGAATCCAGATGTGGTGAGTTGGATATTCTAAGCAATAATCCTTTCTATTTTTTGCATCATGAGTTGGCTATTGGGCCTTTTGCTGCCATGAATGAATATCTGCAGGAAGGTTACTCAGCGGGTGGTAGAACTGCTGCAAGGGACCTTGAAGATGGTGGGACATGCCCCAAGGTTGTAGCACTTGTTATTAGTCGAGGTGTTGGTCTTAGCGTGGACTTGGAGGACCTTGAGTGCATTATTCACTCTCCATAGGTGGCGGTCAGACCCAAGCTTGGGTCCAGGCATGGTGAGTCCAACTCCTATGCACATCCTTCTTCTCGACCGGCCTATGCTTGTCCTCTGGTTGTTCCTTTAACTGTCGCTACTTCCTATGTTTTGTAGGGGGAACAACTACCAACAATATTTAGGTCTATCTTCTGTTGCTCCAATGTTGGTGATATATGTGGTGATGATTGCAATAAGCTCAGTGAAGAAGAGATGATGGGCAATATCCAGGAGATACATATTCCTAAGGATGCATCATCTAATGTGAATGAAATGGGGGTGCAGTTAAGAGGTTAGGTGATAAAGCAAAGACCATACATCATAAATCTATGTCTAACAAATCTTTGGGTCATATCAGTGTTATTCCACAAAGACATAAGTTGATTTTGAGTGCTTGTTATAAGCATAAGAAGGCTATGAAGAGAATGACTGGAAGAGGACAGGGATAGGACGTGGATAACCATGTGGCAAAGGTTATCCACATCAGAAAAGTTCATAAAGTGGGTATAAAAATAAACATTAATGGTTAATGTGCTATCTTGGAATGTTCGGGGTCTCCGGGATGATGGGAGACGAGCTATTTTGAAGCAGTATTTATCAGAATGAAGAGTTGATGTTACTTGTCTGTAAGAAATGCATTTGGATCATTGATCTCCTTAGTTGAAGGCAAGCTTATGTGGTGACATGTTTACAATCTTTATTGAAGTAGGAGTTGAAGGAACATCTGGGGGAATGCTTATGATGTGGCATGATGATTTACTTGAGTTGTGTACCACGAGGTTGGCTAATAAGGTGATGACTGTGATATTCTCTAGGAAACCTGGTGGTCTATTAGTAGCCATTTCCACGGTCTATGGTCATTGTGATGACACTTCCAGGGTGCTCTTCTGGGAGGAGTTGGGCATGCGTCCTCCTTTGTGGAGGGGATGCCTTGGTTAATTGGAGGTGATTTTAATGCAACATTATATTTTGAGGATAGACTTGATGGGGGATGTGATGCTTCAACATCCCAATTTTAGTAAGTAGTGTTGGATCTTCAAAACAGTAGCTGTAGTTTATCATCCTAGGTTGAGACAAACACCTTCTTGGCTCTCTTTCATCTTCTGTTTCATTAACTCAATTTGTTTGTCTTCTTTACTTTTCTCTATTTCCTTGTCTTTCCTTTTCTCTTTTAATATATGGCAATTTAATCTTGCATGCCCTTTCTGCTTACACTCATAACACACTCATAACACATTAACCTGGTAGATTTTGAATTTTCCTCATACCTTTCTTTTAAGAGATTTTTTGAAATGGCATGTGAGATATGCCATCTTTTCATCTCTAGAACTTGGGTCCTTTTCTGAATCTTCTATGGCGTGGAAGCAAGGTCCTTTTTCTTCCTTCCATAGTCGTCTTACTCTTTCTTATGCTTCATTTGCACCTCATATGCCATTAAACTACCCACTAGGTCGTCAAGTGGTAGTGTAGATAGATCTTTAGCTTCTCGGATAACAATTGATTTTGATGACCAGTCACTTGTGAGTGACTATAGTACTTTTTAGACAAGCTACTCTTGAGTGAACTTGATACTGAGATTTACAGAGGATGTACTATATTAGTTACTCTTGTGAACATGTCTCATTTCTCGCCTTTCTTTATCCTGAAACACTCATTTTCTTGTTAGTATGCTAATTTGTCTCCTTTACCTTAAATGTACCCTTGTAAGTAACTTAAAGGATATTCCATATCTTGTAGGTGGATTCACATGCAGAGACATGGTTGAATTCTTCTTTAGTGAATGCATAATAAAGTGCATTTATTACTTTTACGTTTGTGGAGATTTTTGGGGGAATATTTTTTCTTATTCAATAACCAAGCCAAGCCTCTCTTTATATGGAGGGAGAGTTTGGTATAATAAGGGAAAACACCCCAACTTGTTAAAATAACATCGATCAAAATAAGATAACTAATTGGATCCTCATTTTTTTTCCAACACTCCCTCGCAAGTCCAGACGTAGGAGATGGCGAAGACTTGGATCTCGTAAATATTCATGATAGCAGAGATCAACAGTAGTTGACATAGTAGTCCCTTCTTGGTGTCTTCAAACTTGGGTGCCTCTTCTTGTACGCCCTAGAGTCCAGGCCTTTTGCTTGGCGTTCCTATGGTGTGTGAGTGCTGCCTATCAACTTAACATCTTGAGTAAACTCTCGCCTTCTTTGTTTCTCTCGCTCATTCACACATAAGGACCAAAAGGAGGAAAACAAGACTCTAGAGGGGGTGCATATCTAATTACCCCACAAAAAAACACATCAATTTTTTTTTTTAAATAGCAAACCCACCCTAAGACCTCTCTCTCTCTCTCTCTCTCACTGATCGAATGAAGGGGGGTTCTCCCCCATAGGAAACGACAATGGAGTTGGTGGCTTCGGTTGCAACACTCTAGTGAGTTGGAGGTTACTCGGACCACCTTGATTTGGTATAACCCAACCTTCAAGGAGTTGCGTGGTCCTTATGGATCCTTGATCGAGCGATGTTTGAGGGGCCAAAAGTGAGATTCAGACTTCCATTGTTAAGGGTGGCGTCGGTTGAAGATGGGGTCATTTGCGGCGTGTGTTCGGTCTGATGACCCTCAAAGGTGGTGGATATAGAGGTTGGGGTCTTGATGACCACCCCCATCGTGGTCTCTCGTCGAAGGTGGGTTAGTGGTGGCGTAAGTGGCACCTTCTTTGTCGATGATGGTGAGAACAACAGTAGCATAAGATTAGAAGAAGAAAGGAAGAGGAAAGAGGTTGGGAGAGGAGACAGCTTCTCCGGTGGCTCGTCAAAGACTGGTGGTCCCGCTGAAGGGCCTCCCTCCTCTAGATCTTCTTCTTTAAACCCAAGACCACTAGAATTGATGGCTTTGATACCATGTTGAGATTTTTGGAGGAATAATTTTTCTTATTCAATAATCAAGCCAAGTCTCTCTTTATATAGAGAGAGGATTTGGCATAATAACGGCAAACACCCCAACTTGCTAAAAATAACATGGACCAACATAAGTCAGACAATTAACTAATTGGATCATTGACAACTAACTAATTAGATCCTCATTTATTTTCTAACAATGTTCTTTAAGTTTTTCTTCCATTGCTCATTCGTGTACTCTTGCCCTTCTTGACGTTTTGACCTCCTGACTCTATTATCTCCCATATTCCTCCATGGATTCAAGGAAAATTGCATTCTTTTCTTCCAATAATCATAATTTGTTTAGTCTAATAGTGGTGGTCAGACAAATGACTGTCCCTCCATGAAACTTGTTGCGGCCATGTAAAGGTAAGGTGTAACGTTTTCTTCACAATCTTACTCTAATACCAATTGATGGGAGCCTTGCATGGATCTTACTTAGCCATAAATACAAGATTAAACATAATATCGACTCTGAAAAGATATAGCATAATAAAATAAAACATACAAGATACACAAAGATTTATAATGGAAAACCGCTTCAGGTCAAAACCACTACCTAAGTTTCCTAACTTAGGATTTTCTCCGATCGGTCTACATTGATCAAATCCAGTATTTGAGACAATTAACTGGTTATTCAACCCTTACAAAATCTCCAAGGTGAAGTGTGAGTCACCTTAGCCTAACTCAAAGTCGAGACGATTAATAAGTTGTCTCACCCAAAATACAAAAGAAAAAGTAAAAAAGAAAGTACAAATGATGTAATACAACGTGAAAAGTCTATGGAACCTTAATATAGTACTAGTTAAAAGTGAATTTAAAACTATGGTACAAGTTCTATTCAATGTGAAAGCCTTTTTTAAGATCAGAGAAGATTAGTCAAGCATGTTGAGGAAATGAGTGCATGAAGTAATCTCTCTCTCAAAAGATTAGGTCTGTTGTTGAGTGCGGTGAATGTTTGTTGTCTTTTGAATGGCTAGAAGGTTATTTGTAGAGAGTCGTTTAAATCCAAAAAAGGATATGAATTATTGAGAAGCAATTGTTAAAAAGGTAATTAATTCTTGATTGCATTTTGATTTGGTCAACCAAAAATAATTCGTCAATCAAAATATTTAATGGTTGATCATTTTGCGAAGAATTTGATCCAACAATCTATTTGAAAGAAGTGATCGATTAAGACAAAATTTGGTTGAGTAAAAAGACTTCTTTGGTTGATCAATTACAAAAATGGTCGATCATTTTACGTGGAAATAACTCAAGCTAAATCCAACACAAATTAGTCTATCAAACTAAATTTCGGTTAACCAAAATAGGTAAATTGGTCAATCAACTAAGGTGACATTAGGGGATGATCTTTTTGTGCAAGATGATTTGTCAAAACAAGCTTTTGGTCAATAAAAAATGATTACTTTTAAGACAATTGAAAACTTTTGTACTTTAGTTGATCAAAGCATTGTTTCGGTCGATCAATCTATGTTTTGATTGATCAACCCACTATTTTGGTTGATTAATTTACGTGAGGAAGAGAGTTGCTTAAACACATATAAATTGGTTGATTAAGCAAATGTTTCGTCAATCATTAATTGATTCCTATGTTATCTAACTACTTAAAATCGATGTTTTCAAAACATATTAAGTTTGATTTTAGTGTTACAAGGTTCTTTATACATTTTAACCAAAAAAACTCACAAAATACATAAATCATCAAAGAATGCTTTGGAAGTCTCCATCTTCGTTAGTTCTCTTTTTTTAAGAAATCTTTGTTAATTCTTCAAGTCTTCTATCATGATTTATCTTTTCACAATGTTTTATCTTTATCTTTAAATACCCAAGCTATTAACTCCTAAAACATTAGCTATACAATTTGTGTATTTTTATGTATTGATTTTATTATCATCAAAACTAAGGGTATTAACACTTTATTGCAAATTTTGAATGAAAAGAACGTTGTATTCCTTGGGAAACCCTAAACTATCTTATATGAGTAAGGGTTGGGAAAATTACATACTCATTCGAACAGAAAACAAAAAATAATTATCAAGTACATAAGATATAGAACTTTCACATTCCCCCTCAAGTTGGGACGTAAAGATCTTCTAGCCTCAACTTATCACATCAAAACAAAAGTCTCTTCTTGGTAAAAGGCTTGGTAAAAACATTTACAAGCTACATCTTGGAGGTGACATAAGGAGTACTGATCTTTCCTTCCATGTCTACATTGTGTACAAAGTGGCAATCAACTTCAATATGCTTAGTACTCTTACGAAACACTAGATTGGAGGCAATATAACTGGCTAACTTATTGTTATAGTGCAAAGGAACATTTGGTAGTGTAGATATCCCCAGATCCTTTAAGAAACCCACTAACCACATAACTTTACAATCAACATGAGTCATCGCCTTGTACTTTGCTGTGGCGTTA
Source organism: Thalassia testudinum (assembly GCA_037157565.1). NCBI lineage: Eukaryota > Viridiplantae > Streptophyta > Magnoliopsida > Alismatales > Hydrocharitaceae > Thalassia > Thalassia testudinum. The sequence goes on from JAZHRO010000080.1 coordinate 8,121,098, forward strand.
GATCTAGCAACTATAGTTTGCTTCTTGCTCCACCATGATGCTAGATTCCTTTCAAGGAAAATTGCATAACCTGCAGTTGATCTTTTGTCAATAGCCCCAGCATAATCTGCATTTGAGTAAGAGATTACATCAAGAGACTCACGGTCATTGTAATGGAGGCCTCTCCCTAGACTTCATTGAGATATCTTAAGATAAGGCATACGTCTTGCCAGTTGCTATAGGTTGACTTCTCTATGTATTGATTGACCTGACTATTGCAAAACTAATATCCGAGAGAGTTACTGTCAGGTAGAGCAAATTACCAACTGTATATCTATACTGTATAACATCCTCAAATGGTGAATCCTCCTAAATCAGCAGAGCTCTCTTCTAAGGCTCAATAGATACCCCAGACGGCTTGGCTCCTAATAATCCTGCCTCCTTTAAAATTTGTAGTGTATATTTTGTTTGGGACAATGACAAATCATATGTATGCCTTAGTGCCTCTATCCGAAGAAAATATCTCAAATCTCTAAGATCCTTCGTTACAAATATCGTACATAGAAATTCCTTCATCTATGTTGAGAGAATTGTATAGTGTTGTTTAATCCCACATAGTATAGTGAAGCTTTATTATATATGTGATGTCCTATAAATAGACATATATCCCCCACCTATTCATTTGAGAAGAAATAACAGAAACACACGCTATATGACTCTTCTCCCGTGGTTCTCTCTACTTTTCGTAAGTGGAGTTTTCACATAAATCTAAGTGTTATTATTATTTATGTTTGATTTTTTTTTTTTTTCAGCTTAATTTATTTTATTTAATTTGGTATCATAATAGGATTTTGATCTTGGGTTCTTTTCTTTCGTCGTTATCTTGAGATTTATTATTCATGTCTCGTTATCCTCGATCTCGAGGGCATTAGTTGGTCTTGTTCTTATCGACTTGAGGAGGTAGTGGTCACCCACGAGGTTCTCGTAGGGCTTCGGGGAGGACCCCGCCTCCGGGAGCACACGGGTGGTAGTTCTCTATCATATCTTCGTGGGGCTAAAGCAGTGGACATGGATGATCGCATCCGCATCGAGGGAGTAAAGCCTCTTCTCTTCAATGAGGTCCCAAAGCGAAATGACACCATCCTTCCCATCATTGGCACAAAGGGACCCATCTGGGCTGAAGGCGATGGGGACGTCCTTGGAGTGGCAGACGAAGTGGTGGGTGGAGCCCGAGTGGAGGCCCCAGAGGTGGGAGCTCAGAGTCCCAAGAGTCGGAGAGGGCAAACTGCCCGTCGGAGGAGAGGACCACGTCTTGGACGAAGTGGGAGTGGCCGGTGAGGTGGCGGCGGGGGTTGCCCCCTTGCGCCCTTAGACGCAACAGGTCCACCTTCGCCACACACAAGGCCATGTCTCGTAGGACGCGGCGGTCCTCGACCTTGTCTCACAGCATTGCCAGGCAGTAGGTCAGGAAGGAAAGGGCGATGTCGAGCTTGCTCATGTATGGGACCCCGCGGTTGCGACGCATGAGGAGGTGATCGTGGGCGAGGGCAAGCATGAAGTTGGCGTGGCAGGCGGCAGAGAGAAAGACGACGAGGAGAAGGAGAAGAAGAGGTCGTGAGATCATAGCGTGAAGATCGCTGATCTAGCGAAGATCTTGGCGGGGATCTCACACGAGATTGGACGAGCAATCTCTAGCAGAGATTGTGGCATCGATCTCTTGACGATGTTGGCGGTGATGGGGGACAGCGATGAAGATATGTGCTGGGTCTTAGCGCGGTCTCTCTGTCTTTATTGTGTTAGGTCATTTATTGCCCCACTGTTAATATAACCCTTTGTTAAAAAAAAGGGAAGAAGAAAAAAGAAAAAAAATGAAGAGAAAAATTAAAAAAGGGAATAGGAGAATTTTTTTTTAAAAAAAGGGAGAAAAAAAAGATGATGAATGTTTAGGGAAGAGAGAGAGAGGTTTTTCTTTAGTTTTATTTTTCCTTCTACTCGTTATTTTCTTCTCCGATGCGAGTATGGGAGAAAGAGGGCATGTGGAATCCTGTTGTAGTCATTCCCAATTCAGGAATCCCTTTTGTTCCTGGACTCCATGTGAGAAACCATAACTTTGGGAGGTCCACAGTTTCGAGGTCTTCAAAGGAAAGGTCAATTTCAGGTTTTTATGTGGGAGATTCAATTTTGTGGACTCCAGAGTGGATCTCCCAGTTTCGAGGTCTTGAGAGGACCTCCTTTCAGGAATATTGAATCAGGAGCCACCAGTAGCAGGTCTCCAGAGGAGAGGCCTCTTGTCAGAGCCAGCTACAGTTCGTCCAGTAGCTCCAGCTTGTGTTCCTGCCTACAAACAAGAATCGGTTTAGAGAGTTGTGTTCTGTTGTGTAGAGTGGATTTTTTTGTGTTACAAGCTAAGCATTCCATGCTCTAACTTGAGAGGGAGTGTTGAGATAATTGTGTAGTGGTGTTTAGTCGTACATAGTGTCGTAGGACTTTGTTATGTGTATGGTGGCCTATAAATAGGTGTGTACCTCCCACCTATTCATTTGAGAAGAAATAACATAAACACACTCCCATAGAGCTCTTCTCCAGTGATTCTTCCCGCTCTTCGTGAGTGGGTTTTCTACGTAAATCCAAGTATTATTATTGTTTATGCTTGATATCATTTTTCTTTTGCTTGATTTATTTTATTCAACTATCTACTATATGCCATCCTTGTCATTACCAATCAGTATCATATCATCCACATACATTGCCAAGATGGTCACCTCTCGCGCATGCCTTTTGATGAAGATAGAGTGATTTGACGAGGATCGACCAATTCTAATCTTCTGAACCTTTGTACTTAGCTTCTCAAACCATGCTCTCGGGCTGTGTTTGAGGCCACAAATAGCCTTCAATTTGAACATACCTCCTCAATGAGGTCATCGCATAAGAATGCATTTTTGATATGTAGCTGATAAAGAGGCCACTTTTTGTTTACTGCAATAGATAGAAGAATGTGGATGGAGGAAGTGCCATCGATGAGCAGGTCCTAAGGTAATCTATACTATATATCTGAGTGAAGCCCTTAGCCACCAGCCATGCCTTGAATTAATCTACAGTGCCATCTGCTAAATATTTCATGGTGTAGACCCATTTGCAGTTAATTAGGGTCACATCAGGGGGATAGATAACTAAAGCCCACGTACTACTTGTGGTTATATTATGCATCTCGTCCATAGTTGCTCTCCAATATGGATCCTGTGAACCTTCGACATAGTCTTGAGGTAGTATGGTGTTAGTAAATGCATTGGCAAAGTGCTACACATCACGTTGCAGATGAGTTGTGGTCGTGTAATTGGAGATGGGATGCAATGTACATGATCTGCTAGTCTTCTGAAGGGTAATAGGTCAACCATCCACATCTTCCTAACTAGTGGGTAGTGGCCCTCGCACTATATGAGCATCTGTAGGTTTGAACGCAATGGGTTGCAGAGTATTTCTCCGATATACCTGAGTCACTTGAGGAGCAAGATTAATGCTGGTGCCTTCTTCACAGAAGAATGGTTCCTTCTCGAAGAATGTTACATCTGCAGTTACTGTGTACCTTCAGTGTACTAAATCATAGCATCTATATCCTTTTTGGATACGAGAATATCCCAGAAACATGCACTTTACAGTTCAAGGGAAGAACTTGTTCTATGCCCTAAAGGCTTGGACAAAGCAAGTGCAGCCAATATGTGTAGTGGCAAAGCAAATGGACGGTCAAACTCTGGGTATAGTAGCTTGTAAGGAATCCTGCCTTTGAGTACTGAGGATAGTACTTGGTTGATTAAATATGTTGCAGTTAGAATGACATCACCCCAAAATTGCTTAGGGACCCGCATGTATACTAACAGAGTTCACGCAATATCCACTATATAACAAAGTTTATGTTCTGCGACCCCATTCTGCTGTGATGTATGCGCACATGACGTCTGATGTAGAGTCCCCTTGCTCACAAAGAATGCCTGAAGGTTTCCCTGTGTAAACTTTAGTGCGTTGTCACTTTGGAACACCTATATGGATGCAGAATGTTTGGTTTGACTGAATCTCCGCAAAGAATCTTAGCACAATCTAAAGTATCTCCGAGTGATTCTTCATTAAGAAGACCTAGGAAGATCTACTGTAGTCATCTACAAACACTACAAAGTACCTGTAGCCACCAACACTAGTGAGTCATGTAGGTCCCCAAACATCACAATGTATTAGTTGAAAGGGAGAGGTGCTATTCCCTTCAGTACATCGAGCGAATGTACCCCGATAATGTTTCTCCAACTGGCAAGCCTCATAATCAGATAATACTAGGTGGCAGTTTAGGAAATATCTGATGCATCTTCCTTATAAATGGGTGACCAAGTTGCTAATGCCGTAACAGAGGGTTTGCTGATATAGATATTGCACTTGCAAATTGTGATGGGATATCGAGAAAATACAATCCATCCTTCTCGATCTCACCACCAATGATCTCATTCGTTTGCTTATCTTGAAAGTAGCAATGCTTATTATCGAATATAACATGACATCAAAGATCTTTGCAAATGCTACATATTGACAATAGTTTATAGGAAACTCTGGCACACGATGGGCATTTGGGAAGTGCAATCTAAATGATACTTGTACATCACCTACTACGATGATAGAAAGGGATGCTTTTGCCACTTTCATTGACTTCATATGTCTACACTTCGTAGGAGTCTTTAGTACTGAAAAGTCCCCTGTAAGATGAATCAATGGCCTTGAGTTGATTATCCATTGTCCAGATTGGGCGCTCAACATGGTCTTCTGTCAAGTCACTACCAACCAGTTTCTTGTGTAGCCATGAACATACAATCTACATTCCCACTGATAGTACAATAATCATTAGGAATAGGCATAGATATTGAGAAACGATCCCAAGCACAATAAGATGTGATCCCATCCTATCTCAATCACCTTCATACTTCACAAAGGTAAGTCCATCATGGTAGAGGCTACTACAACAAATATGTTAGCATATATTTTATATTTCTGCTTTTATGTTGGGTTTGGTTTGCTCCTCAGGGACTTTTGTGTACTTCCACCCTTTCGATCTCTCTCTATATAAGAGAGTCCTAGGGTTTCTAATAGAAGTTAAGTCATTTTATCCAATTTGGTATCAGAGCACCGATCTTAGATCGTGGCTCTAGGTATCCAACCCCTTAAAGCCTCCAAAACCATACCCACCAAACCCTAATCACCTCTATCTCCCTCGTGAGCGACAACGGCTCTCGGCGGAGCTCTGGCGACGCGTGCGGTGACGCTGGTGAGCCTACTGCATCGTCAGCAGTGCTTAGGCGGCGCTTGAGGCGGCGATGCGACGAGCTTGGAGGCTCTCCTAGCCTTCGGTGGTGGTGCTGCAGTGCCTTGGTCGATCACAGCGGCACCATAGGGCGCTTAAGGAGGTGGCGATGCGACAAGCTTGGAGGCTCTCCTAGCCTCCGATGGCGGTGTTGCAACGCCTTGGTCAATCGCAGTGGCACCACAGCAGCTTTGGAGCTCTTCCTAGGCTCCGGCGACGGTGCTGTAGCACCGAGGGTTATGCACGGCGGTGCTGCAATGCCCTTGGAGGGCTATCTAGCCACCGTTGCAGCTGCTTGGTGGACCTACTGAGGCCCTTCAGACAGTCAAAGGAGGTGATGTAGCAAGGTTGGAGCTCGATCTGACGTTCGATAGTGGTGCAGCAGCTCGTGATGATCCTGCGGCGGCGCTACAGGAGCTCGGTGATGGCGCAACAGTTGTGTTGAGTCTGCGGCGGCACTATAGGAGCATGGTGGTGGCACAACAGCCCAAGGTTGACCTTGTGGCGGTGTTGTAGGTGCACTGTAGGTGGCACTGACCTTCGGCGATGGCCATTGATTTAAATGCCGACGGTAAGGCCGGTTTTGAGAAATAACCATGTCGATATGGTTTCAGTGTCGAAAGACAGGTGTTTCGGCAGCATGCCGCTGTGCCGATGCCGATGCTGTGTGCTTGCTGCAGATTGCCATTGCCATCTCTTCCGCTCCGCTAATGCCACTATCGCTGCCGTCTCTGCCGCTGCTTCAGGCTGTAGTCTGCATCGTTACTTATGAAACTTCTCGCCTTTTTGGTGGACTTGTTGCCTGCTGGGAAGGTGGGGAAGCGTCTCTCTGTAGAGGGTGGCCGCCGCACGTTTAGCATTTCCTCTAATGATGACTCTTTTGGAGGGAAGGGGAAAGGGGACAAAGGTAACGGGAGGTCGTGCGGTGCCAGTGCCCGCACTGGCTGATGGCACGATGCAATGGCCAGTGTGAATTGGGTGGGGTGGGAATTAAGGTGTGTGCACTATGTGGTGGATGGTGGTGGATCTGGTGGAGAATAGGTAAGAAATCCATAAAATATTTATCGACAATTTGCAAGTAGACAACATCGACAGACGTAATCGTAAATTTATCGAATCAAATATTTGCACAGTACGTCACCGACCGACGGACATAATCACAAAAAATCCATAAAATATTAATCGACGATTTGCACAGTACGTCACTGACGAACGTAATCGTAAATATACCGAATGAAATATTTACACAGTACGTCACCAACCGACGGACGTAATCATAAAAAATCCATAAAATAATTATCGACAATTTTCATAGTAGACATCACCGACGGACGTAATCGTAAATGTATCGAATCAAATATTTGCACAGTACGTCACCGGCCGACGGACGTAATCACAAAAAATTCATAAAATATTAATCGACGATTTGCACAGTACGTCACCGACGAACGTAATCGTAAATATACCGAATGAAATATTTGCACAGTACGTCACCAACCGACGGACGTAATTATAAAAAATCCATAAAATATTTATCGACAATTTTCATAGTAGACATCACCAACGGACGTAATCGTAAATGTATGGAATCAAATATTTGCACAGTACGTCACCGACCGACGAACGTAATCACAAAAAATTCATAAAATATTAATCGATGATTTGTACAGTATGTCACCGATGGACGTAATCGTAAATGATCAAATAAAATATTTGCACAGTACGTTACCGACCGACGGACGTGATCATAAAAAATGTATAAAATATTAATCGATGATTTGCATAGTATACGTCACCGACGGACGTAATCATAAATGTATCGAATTAAATATTTACACAGTACGGTACTAACCGACGGACATAATCATAAAAAGTCCATAAAATATTAATCGAAGATTCGGATAATATACGTCTCGCGTTGCACTCATTGATAGCGGATGGACTTAATTATAAAAATCACATAAATTATTCGAAATGATTGGTTATAAATATCGACTATCAGTTGCTGCAATTCACACTCACAACCATAGACACATCGATTGAGCTCACAATCCCAATTCAGAGTTAGTGATTTGCTACTGCCTGCTGTTGCCTATCGATTACTGATAGACGCTGACTCGCTGAGTTAGTGAGTTGCTGTGGTGAGACAATTTCTTTAAAAAATCGAGTAGAAGGTTTCAGTTATAGCTTTCGTACCTTTTTTCCTACCTCTTTTTCGTTTATAGTAGTATTCATTATCATTTTTTAACTATCATATTTGTCAAGTTCTAAATTTAGCAATACACAATAACGAATAAAGTAGTAACCACTTGTAAAGTACAATACATACTACCCCCATACTTTCCAACAATAAGGCCCAACAACTACTAATACTCATCAGTGAACATATATATTAGACTTTCCAAAAAGTATGATTAGACCCAAACCTAAAAAAAAGTAGATGTGCCAACTAAGTTGGATAATTGTCTAAGTCATATTAGACTTAATTGGATTATTCTGGGGCCTTGTCTACTTGGACCAACCGGTGACAAGATGGGTCGGTGAGGTAACCGCGTTAATCTCTAGTGGTGTCCCGCCGTGTAGGGTGTCTTAGGGGGTCCCACCTATCTGGCCGGCCAGGTAATTCAAGGGTTGGGGTAATCCAATCGGGTCTAGTAGGACTTGGATTAGATACAAAAGGTGTAATCATTTAAGGTAGATTTTTCTCGCTTGTTTGAATTAGATAGGGATAGGTACGTCAAAGGTATAGTATGATTATATAATGATTATGAATTATGAAGTAAATGTAGTGTAGCTGTGCAAAATCAATATGTCTGGAAAAGGCAAGGTTATTGTTGGAGGAAGTGGGAGCGGAAACGTCAAAAAGGATAAGGAAGACATTGGATGGTTGTATTGCACCAAAGTGATGAATGGAACCAAACCTATGACAGAATGTAATTTTTGTGGAAAACAGCTAAATGGTGGTGGAATTACACGATTCAAGCATCACCTAGTTGGTGACGATAAGAATGTTATAAAATGTGAGGATTGCCCAGATGATGTTCGTGATTTGATTGCCGAGTCAATGACGTCAAGGCGAGAGAAGGAATCAATAAAACAGAGGTCAAAAGAAGCAGTCCGTGAGGCCCTATTTGGTAGTTATGAAGATTATTGCGATGTAGACTTTGACTCGGATGAAGACTATGAATATCTGAGTGATGTGAAGGCTGATCCAAGGAGGAGGAGACAATTCAGACAAGCAATGAAAGACTCACTTAGAAGTGAGCATGAACGACAAGCTCTGGCAGGTGATCAAAGAGCACAGAGCATGAGGTATACATATGCTGGTGGTAGTGGCTCAGGTTCTGGACTACCTCCACACCCATCCAAAAAATAAAAAATGGGTTTACGTAGTTTATTTCGATCTGGTAGCACTAAGGGGAGCCTTGGGGGAAAAGCAGACCCAAAACAGAAAACCATTAAGGGCATGTTTGGGAATGCAAGAGAAAAGGTTGGTTAAGCAGTCACGAGCTTAGTTTCGGCTCATGGGCTGCCAGCTAACATTGCAGATGGATCATGGTTGCAAAATGTTATTGACGTCAGTGCTCAATATGAAATTGGAGTTAAGGCTCCTACAGCATATGAAATAATGAATAAATACGTGCTTATGGAGAAGGTAGATTTAGCTGAGTATATTTCTAATTTGAAAAGTATGCGGCCCCATTATGGAGTTACACTGATGATAGATGGTTGGACTAGTTATACAAGGAGGCAAATCATTAACTTCCTTGTATATTGTGATGGACGATCCATTTTTTTGAAATTCGTTGATGCATCGGATAAAGTAAAAGATTACAAATACCTTTATTCCTTATTGAAGGATACGATTAATGAAGTCGGGAAGGAACATATTGTTCAAATTATTACGGACAATGGCAGCAACTTCAAGAAGGCGGGAGAAAAGATTATGAAATCAAATAAATATGGAATATTCTGGATGCCATGTGTTGCACATTGTATAGACTTAATTTTGAAAGACTTCGGAAAGAGAAAGTCAATTTCGTCTATTATGGATAAGGCCCGATCGATTACATCATTTATTTACAATGACGGGCATGTCTTGTCGTTAATGAGGGAGCATTGCAATAGTGAATTGGTGCGTCTTGGGATAACACAATTTGCTACAAATTACATTGCCTTGCAAAGTATTATAGACAATAAAGTTGGATTAAAGTCAATGGTAAATTCTACCAATTGGTTTGCCATGGCAGAAACTAGGACACAAGGTGGGAAGGATGCAGAGGACTTGATAAACAATTCACGATTTTGAAATGATTGTAGCCGCGTTACTCGTATTATGGAGCCCGTCGTATTAGTTTTGAAGTTGGTGGATGGAGATAAGAAACCAACGATGGGCTATATATACTAAACCTTAGAAATTACGTATGAAAAGGTGGAAGAAGCAGCGGGAAGGTCTAAAGAGCCATTCTTAAAGATAATAAGAGAACGAAGGCAAAGCATGCTATTCCATCCGCTCCACCTTGCCGGTAAGTATATTTCATTATAAATTTATCTTATTCAAATAATTTTATATTATTTTAACTATTTATCTTTTATCATAGGCTATTATTTTAACATAAAATTTAACTATAAATACCACCTTGGCACGCGTGAAAATCTTATTTAAGTTGTGTAAAAAGTTGTTTAAAAGCTCTCTCCTACAACTGCTACGCAAATAGTGTGCATGAATGAGGTAGGCAAATTTAACTTGAAATTTGATGCTTAAATAAGATATTTGACATCTTCATGTCAACATGTAGATTAAATTATTTAGAGAAAGGATGTGATTTTTTGGGAGTCATATGACACAGCAGGCTATTAAGGTCACTCATCCTGGTAATAACTGACATCCCTTTAATGTTTACTAATAATAATTTACTCTATAAAATCTAATTTTTGACTAGAATATGTTTCCTTACAGTGGAATGGTGGAATTTGTATGCAACGGAAGCTCCAAATTTACGGCAGGTGGCTGTTAAAGTGTTATCACAAACATTATCTACTGGTGGGTGTGAAAGAAATTGGAGTACATTTAACTTTATCCATTCCAAAAGAAGAATAAGCTTGGAATTGACAAGCTTAATGACCTTGTGTATATCCACTACAACACAAGGTTACGAATGAGGCACATTTAGGAGGGCTTTGATTTTAAAAACAAGGAAATGGCCGATCCAATTGATCTGGCCTACATTTTTCGAACCGGAGATAATGTGCTAGAAAGTTGGATAAATGACATTGGAGGAGAACCTGTGATGGATGTTAGGGGAAGGCCAGATCCAGAGCTATCAAAGAAAATGGGTGTTGATGTTGAAGGACATATGGTCAGATCTGGTCGTCATACATTTCCTATAAGAGTACTGGATGAAGAGGATGAAGAACGACAGTTATCACAGTTTACTTCAACCTCAAAGGATGACTCAGATGATGGCTCAAATGCAGATGCATTTGTAATGGTAGAAGGATCTGGATCAGAAGGATCATCCGACAGAGGGAGACATGGTGGTCAAGTGTAAACTCAGGGTGCTACAGAATATGACGAACGACACACCAATATCCATGGTGAACATATTCCAAGTCCAAGTCCACCAGCCATGGATTACGAGGGATATCTAAGTCACGATGCCTACATGGAGGATTTGACCTCGTCAATTGGTTCCATGAGCATTAGTGATCAATTTTTTGGTTCTTCAGCACCTGGATCTGGATATGACATGGGATCATATGACACAACACGTGAGACGGGATCTTCGTATGCTCAACCATTCTACTCGCAATCATTTGTACCACCACCGCCTTCATATAATTATCCATCATATTCATATGCTGAGTCTGAAAATGTTGACACTTCTGGGACTAGGACTGGGAGTGAATATTCTTACCCATATGAGTATGGTATGATCCAAAATTACTTTCCTCAGCAGTTCCAACCCCAAGCTCTCCCTCAAATGCCAAGATCAGAATCATCACAAGATGATTCTAGAACAACAGGATTCTCACAAACGCGTGCAACTAATCGTGCACGTGGGCAGCGTGACAAACCATACACAGATAGTAGATTTCCCCATCTTGGGATTTTTGTTAGTATGAATGAACATGAATACAGACAGCACATAATAGATTACCAGACAATGTATTCATAGATGTCTTGGAAGGATTACTGTGAATATATGCAAAGTATTCATCGACACAATAGTCAACAATGGTATCAATCAAGTGGTGATAGTACCCATGATAAAGATATGCATCCAGCAAGACACTCTTGGTTCTGGTGAAATTTGTCTTTCAAGTTCCAAGTCCTGACTTCCGATACATCATACATCAAGACATTACAGTTTTAACTTTTACTTTGAAACTATACACTTTGATTCTTTGATTCTTAAATTCTTTGCATTCTTCTATTATTAAATTTTCTGTATTCTTAACATGGTAAGAATATTTCATCTCGTTATTGAATTTTAGCATTGTATGGTCATGTTGTATATGAATATTATGATGTAACACTCTTATTGTTATATAATCAACATTTGATTTTCTTGAAACTGATATCATTTTGACCACTTCTACCATTTTTGTCGGCATACATCGGCTTGCCCTCGGCGTGCCTTCGAAATGGCATTTTTTCGAGCCATCGAAATCATCGAAATCTGCCATCGAAAAACGGGCATTTCTCCGGCATGCCCTCGGCATGCCCACGAAATGTACACTTGCAATTTCATCAGCACGGCGTCGAAATCAGCATTTCGAACCTTGGCGATGGCATTACAGTACTCTGGTGGTGGCGGAAGGCAGTGCAGATCGACAGAGAGATTTGTGGATGAGTTCGTGCTCCCTTTGGACATGTTGAACTCGTCGAGAATTGTTGAGTTCGTGATTGAGACTGTTACGGAAGCAGGACTAGTCCGTCTTGGCAGAGACTATCGTGTCAGATAATGTCATCTGAATAGACGAGGAGGCCCTTCTACATGAGGTAGGGGGCGTCGTCGTTGACATGGTAGTAGGCAGTGGGCCACTGGTATGTTTCCTGGCAAGATAGGTCATGCTTAGACTGTGACTAAAGCTATCAAGTAGGCCGATGAGATTGTTACGAAAGAGGATGAGGGTGTGGTGTTTACTACTTTAGATACTGCAGCTCTTGCTTCTTCTACAGATGATGGATGGCTAATTGATTCCGAGGCATCCATGCATCTTAGTGGAGACCAAGAGTGCTTTTGCATGGTGAGTGATGTTCCTCCTGGTAGGACTGTTCAAGTGCTGATGGACACCTTTCTCAGGTCCAGGGTGAGGGGGAGGTTACTATATCCCCTACCTTAAGACTACCCAATGTTCTATTTGTTCCCGATTTTCCAATCAGTTGTTGTCAGTTAGTAGGATTACCAAAGAGCTCAACTGCAGAGCAATCTTTGATGATGTGGGGTGTGTTTTCTAGGACAAATTCATAGGGAAAACTATTGGCGGTGGACACGAGGAAGGAGGCGTATACTGCTTAGCTCAGTCTCCATTGGTAGTTGTTGGACAGGCAGATGTGGCTTACAAGGCAGGGACAGCACTTCAGTGGCACCGTCAACTGGGACATCCCTCTCTAGATTGACTGAGACGGGTTATTCCTCATTTATCACCTGCTACTGATCTTTGTGATGCTTGCCAACTAGGCAAGCATCATCGTTCCAGTTATTCTTGTAGCACTACGTTTGCTTCATCTGCATGTTTTGACTTACTCCACATGGATATATGGGGCTCGAGTCGTACTCCAGACAGGTAGGGATTCCGCTTCTACTTAGTGGTCGCTGATGATTTCTCCAGACTATCATGGATCTTTTTGCTTCATTATAAGTCAGATGCAGGAAATACAATTGAGATGTTAATTAATCAGATCAAGATTCAATTTTCTACAGTTGTAAAGATTGTTAGAACTGTCAATGCACTTGAGTTTTGCACCAAGAGATTGGCCCAGTTTTACAGCTCCCTAGGCATCATACATCCATACATTAGACATCCTGCCCCCATACATTCCAGCAGAATGGTGTGGCAGAAAGGAAACACAAAGATCTCTTAGATGTGGCTCGGACATTGTTGATACATCACAATGTTCCATCTTCCTATTGGGGAGATGCTGTTTTGACTGCTTGCTACCTAATCAATAGGATGCCTAGTTCGGTCATTTATGAGCAAATTCCGTATCAGATATTGTATCTAGATAGAGATTTGTTTGTTGTGCCGCCTTGAGTTTTCGGCTGTGCTTCATTTGTTCACATTCTTGGTCCTAGCAGGGACAAGCTTGCTCCCCGTGTGGTCAAGTGTGTATTTTTGGGTTACAGTGCCACTCAGAAAGGCTACAAATGTTATGACCCCATTGGTAGGAGATACTATGTTAGCATGGATGTCACCTTTCATGAGGAGGTGCCTTATTTTTCTATGAGGGGCCACCGAATGTCTACTTCAGATGCACTTGCCTCGATGCCCTTTCCCCCTGTCCAGCTTGAGGATATACCTATCTCGACTCCCCTATCATCCGCTTCAGATTCTAGGGAGTCCGTGGATGATTTTGAGAAACTACGTGGCCCAATGTGCATGTACAGTAGACCTTACTTGACTCTTCAGAGGCCATCTTCATCTACGCCACCAAACTCTCCTGCGCAGGTGCATGTTGACCCTATTGAGCTGCCTGTTGATGATGGTCCCACAAGTCACTCTACAGTGCCTAATGGTATTAAGGATCTTCCTATTGCTATTAGGAAGGCTCCACGCTCTTGTGCTTGCTATTGCGTTGCAGGTGATCTTCCCAGTGCCTATCTTGGGAAGTTGTTTATCTAGTTTATTTCTGCCTTGTCAGCTGCAAAGATCCCTACTCCCTGCCAGCAAGACATGTTTTATCCAAAATGGTGGGCTGCCATGGAGGATGAGATGGCTACACTTCGGGATCGCGAGACCTGGGAGCTCACTCCACTTCTTGATGGAGCTACTGTTGTTGGTTGTAGATGGGTATTCACAGAGAAATTCAATCTAGATGGGAGCATTGCCAGGTACAAGGCACGTCTAGTGGCAAAGGGGTTCACCCAGACCTATGGGGTGGATTTCTTTGACACCTTTGTACCACTTACTAGACTTTCTACTGTATGAGTGCTAGTTGCAGTGGCTGTTCAATTAGATTGGCCTTTACATTAGCTGGATGTGAAGAATGCTTTCCTCTATGGGGATCTCCAAAAGGAAGTGTATGTGCAGTAGCCGCCTGGTTTTGAGTCTCAGGAGGAGTGTGTATGCCGACTACAGAAAGCCATCTATGGCCTTAAGCAGAGTCCCAGAGTCTAGTTCCAGAGACTATCACAGCTTGTAAAGGCAGCTGGGTTCAGGAGGTCGACAGTCGACTTTTCCCTTTTTGTCAGGACTGAACGAGGTATGGTGGTACTTCTTGTTTATGTTGATGACTTAATTGTTACAGGAGATGATGAGCAGGGTGTTGTTGAGATTAAGCGCATCTAGCAGAGCAGTTTGTCATGAAGGACTTGGGAGCTATGCGGTACTTTCTTGGTATTGAGGTTGCTCGCAGCAAAAAGGGCGTAGTCTTATCTTAGAGGAAATATGCTTTGGACATTTTACAGGAGATTGGAATGCTTGGGGCCAAGGAGGCCAATATTCCTATGGACTGTAAGATACCACTATATGATGAGAATGCATAGTTGGTGGATAGTAGGCAGTACAGGCAGCTTGTGGGAAAGCTGCTATATTTCACTATTACGAGGCCAGACATCTCCTTTGCAGTAGGGAAACTGAGTCAGTTTATGGCCAAGCCAACATGTCAGCACTGGGATGCAACATTGATGGTGCTCAAATACATTAATAAGGCTCCTAGGAAGGGTCTTCTCTTTTTCAAGGGGTCTTCTATGACTTTGGTTGAATACTCCGATGCGGACTACACTGGATGTCATGTGGATCGCAAATCCACTACTCGGTTCTGCACCTTTCTAGTAGGAAGTTTGATTACATAGAGGAGTAAGAACCAGAGCACAGTCGTTAGATTTAGTACCGAGTCTAAGTACAGGGCTATGGCTCAGACCATTGTAGAGATGATGTGGATCAGATCCTTGCTTGTTAACTTGTAGATATAGTTTTCTAACCCGATGGAGATGAGATGTGATAATAGATCAGCTACCTTTATTGCCAACAACCTAGCATTTCATGAGAGGACGAAGCACGTTGAAGTTGCTGTCACTACACCAGAGACATCATTCAAAAGGGGTTGCTTTTTACCATGTCAGTCACATCTGAGGAGCAGATTGCTGACATCTTTACCAAGCCCTTAGCCAGATCTCTATTTACTTCATGTGTATCCAAGGTGAGCATGATAGATATTTATGCTCTAGCTTGAGGGGGAGTGTTAGCATATATTTTCTATTTCTGCTTTTATGTTGGGTTTGGTTTGCTCCTCAGGGGCTTCTGTGTACTTCCACCCTTTCGATCTCTCTCAAAATAAGAGAGTCCTAGGGTTTCTAATAGAAGTTAAGTCATTTCATCCAATTAAATACCATTGAGATCAAGGGAGCTTGTGTAGTAAACCACACTCTCCACCGGACCCCCACATGCCGCTAGACCTCCACACGTGGAGGCAATGCTTATTGCCTCCATCAAGTCATCCATGCGACACCAATGAAGCCTCTCATTGCCATCGCCATTCAGTCAAATGGAATGCTCTACAGTGGTCTTCTTTATGATAGGGGGATACCGATGACAACTTGATTATCGATACAGGTTCAATATTTGGTGGGATATCAAGATGTCGATATAGGATTGTTGCTCTGATATGATGTGAATGAAAAGGACTTTCTATTTCCATATGAAGCCCTAACCTTGAGATAGAGTTGGGAAAATTACATATAAAAATAGAAAATAAAATATAATAATTTAGTACATAAGACAACACTTTTACATAAATAATCTAGCTTTCCATGAGCATGCAAAACGTATTGAAGTGGATTGCCATTTTGTTAGAGATGCAATGATGTTTGGCAAGATATCTACTCTATACATTGCTATAGAAAACTAGGTGGTTGATGTATTCATGAAAGCACATCTTTGCCAAAGATTGAAGTATATTTGTACCAAGCTAGCATGCATGATTATATGCTCTAGCTTGATAGGGGAGTGCTACAACACTTTGATAGGGTTGTGTTTACTTTTTTCCTTTGTTTTATTTATTCCTAGTCTTATTGGATCTTTATGTAATTTTTTCCTTTTCTCTATGTAAGGATACTTAGGGTTTTGTGCTAAGTTAAAATTCATTTTCTTCTTAACAAGATACATTTTTGATGTCAAGTTGGAACATATTTGTTGAGTTATAGGGGCATGTTTGATATTTGTTTATTTCTTATGGGGTACTTATGTAATTTGCCCAATCCTATTTCATATAAAAGAAGGGCTAGAATTTCTTTTGTAGACTAATGCACATCATTTTGTTCCACATGGTATCATAGCAACGATCCTAGGCTGGTGCTTTGATATCCCATCGAAAAAATCTACCCATAGGATGATTGGATCACTTTCAAGATGGTGATTTGATGGAGGAGGATCCCCATCGAGCCGCCACAGCCATTGTAGCAACTGGTAGAGGCACTGCAGCCATTGCATTGGCAGCGGTGGCTGCATCACCGCTAGTCTGCCGGTGTCGGCAGTGTTGTCGGTCAACCAGGTGGGCCCAACAGCGTTGCTTGGGGGTCGATAAGGCCTACAATAGCCACTGCAGGGCATAGGTGCCTATCTCTTGCGGCTGGGATTTATGTTTGTGTGATGAGCCTTCTCTCACACTTGATTTGGATGGCGATGAGTCCTCTCGCCCATGGTAGAGATGTTTGATCCAAGAAGAAGATCAACTTCTGTTTCTATGGGCCTTACGTGTGAAACCCAACAAGTTGTGGAAAAGAAGAGTTAGGAGCACATGGGTGATCGACTCGGCGCCTCTATCCATCTCACAAGAAATAGAGATTGGCTGGTTGACCCTGTTGTCCTACAGGGAGTAAGAGATGTGAGAGTATGTGCCAATGGGGCTACTTCTCCAATCACTACGATTGGGCATGTAGATGCGACCCCAAAGTTGAAGATTAAGAAGGTATACTATACTCCTGAGTTTCCTATGAATCTCTTGCTATGAGTTGTATTTGCAGGGATCTTGGATGTCTGTTTATATTTGACGAGAAGCACTGTCATGTCCAAGATCGTCTGACAGGAGATATTGTAGGCAGAGGAATTGAGAGAGATGGCTTGTACTATCTTGACACACCTACCTTGTTTGTCAGAGTGGTTTTCATCAGCTGTGATCCAATGTTGTGGCATAGAAGGCTTAGGCATCCTTCTGTTGGGAAGATGTAACAAATGTTCCTAGAGTTGTCAGACTCTTTGACTATAGAGTGAGGATTGTCAGATAAGCAAGCACCACAGGAGCAATTATTCTCGGAGAGATGGCGGGATCAGTATAGTGCCTTTTGCCCTTGTTCCCTGTGATGTTTGGGGATCATCTAGAGTTGCCACTCTAGGCGAGCATAAATACTTTGCTGTATTTGTGGATGACCACAGTTGCCTTACATGGGTCTTTTCGATGAAGGCCTTCAGTGAGATTCCCTTTATTCGGTAGCATTCTTTCTGAGGTGTAAACTAAGTATGCTACCACGGTTTGAGTTTTCCGTAGTGATAATGCACTTGACTTCATGCATAAAGATTTACAGGAGGTTTTCCGCTCTAGGGAAATCATTCACCAGATTTCATGTGCTCATACTTCCCAGCAAAATGAGATTGCAGAACGCAAGTTGAGACATCTCTTTGATATTGCCAAGACCTTTTTTTTTGTCTCATATGAAGGTTCCTAGGCAATTTTGGGATAATGCCATACTCACAGTAGTATGCTTGATTAATCAGATGCCATTGTCTATGCTTTATGGTCAGATCCTGTATCAGATTATATACCTAGGATGTAGCTAGTCGTTCTCCCTAAAGAGTATTTTGGTGTATATGCTTTGTGCAGAATCATGGCAACCAGGACAAGTTTGCTCCCCCGGGCTACCAAGTTCATCTTCCTTGGTTACTCTGAGACACAGAAGGCTATAGATGCTACGATCTAGTCCATAAAAGATATGTTGTTACTGCTGATGTGACCTTCTTTGAGAAGATTCCTTATTTCTCATAGGAATGATCCTCTATAGGGGCTGCTATACAGGCGACACAGATATATCAGAGGAGATCACAGTTGGTCTATCCCCAGGGAGTTGTCTATATAGCATCCTATCTCTCCAAACAGATGTAACCTAGATAGAGATGAGGAGCCTATGCAGAGGAGATCGACTACAGCATGCACCCTTCATCCCATGTCCCAGTATACAACGATTTCTTATTTGAAGGATGAAAACAGATAGTTTGCCTCTACTATTATTACCACTGTTCTTCCCAGAGATTTTATCCAAACCTCTTAGGATCCCAGGTGGAAAGTTGTAATGGATGAGATGCATGCCTTACAGTCTAGAAAGACATGGGATCTTGTACCATGTCCTATGAGCGCTATAGTTGTTGGGTGTCGATGGGTGTATATGATAAAGTACAGATCTGATGGGACTGTTGATAGATATAAGGCCAGCCTTGTTGCTAAAGGGTTCACCTACACATATGGGGTGGATTACCTTGAGACGTTTTCTCCTGTTGCTCGTATTACCTTCATCAGGATCATTCTTTCTGTAGCAGAAATCTAGAAGTTGCCATTATACCAACTAGATATTAAAAATGCTTTCTTATATGGAGATCTAGCTGAGGAGGTGTACATGAGAAAGCCATTAGGTTATGATGTTTTGGGGGTGCTTGTATTTCGCTTATGGAAGGCCATTTATGGCCTAAAGCAGAGTCCTAAAGTCTTCTTTGAGAGGCTGAATTTAGAGATAAGGAAGATTGGATTTTAGTGGTCTACTTCTGACTATTCTATGCTTATCAGGAGGACAACATATGGCAGTACTCGGAGAATTGTTATTTTGGCAGTCTATGTTGATGACATGATCCTGATTGGCGGTGATGCAGATGGCATAGTACAAACGAAGACGTTTTTACAGTCTACTTTTGTTACCAAAGATTTAGGTGACCTTCGGTACCTTTTGGGGATTGAAGTAGTTCGCCCGGGGACCAACTTGTCCCTCGACAGTATACTTTATAGATCCTTGAGGAGGCTGGTTTGCTTGGAACCAAACCATTTGGGATACCAGTACAGTCACATTTGGCCATAGTACAGATGAGACAGATCCTTTGTTTGAGGATATCACTAGATACCATAGTATTGTTGGTCGCTTGCTATATTTGATCATTACAAAGTCTGATATTAGTTTTACTATCAGTTTATGGAGAATCCACGATAGTCATTGGCGAGAGGTGTCTCATTCTGAGATACTTAAAGGGCACTCCAGGTAGAGGTTTGTACTGTAGAGTGAGTGGATCTCTTGATCTTTTGGTGTATTCAGATGCTGATTTTGCAGGATCTATGGAAGATTGACAATCTACTTTAGGTTTTGCAATTTATTTGGTAGGTAACTTAGTTTCTTAGAGGAGCAAGAAGCAAAATATAGTGGCTCGCTCTAGTGCAGAGGCAGAGTACAAATTTATGGCCCAGGCAGCCTGGGAGATTATGTGGATGGTCAGCTTTTTACAGGACTTGGGAATAAAGGTTGATATGCTTGTCTTGCTTTACTGTGACAATAAGTTAGCTACCTACTTTGCCTCGAATTTGGTCTTCCATGAGAGGACTAAACAGATTGAGGTTGACTGTCACTTTATACGAGATGCAGTTTTGGATGGAAAGATCAGTACCCCCTACATATCCTCCAAGCTTTAGTTAGCAGATATTCTCACTAAGCCGTTGAAGAAAAAGCAACATGATTTTCTTAATAGCAAGTTGGGTCTCATAGACATATACGTCCCAACTTGAGAGGGAGTGTTGAGTTATAGGGACATGTTTGATATTTGTTTATTTCTTGTGGGGTATTTATGTAATTTGCTCATTCTTCTTTCATATGAAAGAAGGGCTAGGGTTTCTTCTAGAGATTAATGCACACATTTTGTTCCATAGTATCCTAACTAGAATTCATGTTTACATGGAAGAATATGACAGAATTCAGGTTGGCAACTGGGAAGAAAGTTTCAAAGTAATCCACTTCATATGTTTGTGTATCTTTTTTCCACTTGTTAAGCTTTGTAATGCTCAATAGAACCATTAGGTAGATATTTGAGGCTGAACACCCATCTAACCTTGCAACGATGGCACTTGGGGACATATCAACTAGATCCCATGTTTCTCTAGATGCAAACGTAGCATTTCCTCCTCCATTGCAGCCTTCTTGGAGGGACGAGGCAAAGGTCAATGTGGCTGTGGAACCTGTTAACTATCAACAACAAGAGAAACTCGAGCTGAAGAAGATAAGGGATCAAGCAATATAAAATGAAACATTGGATACTTGGCATAAGATCTTTTAACTTTTCTATGAGCACTAGGAATATCTAAGTCTAAAGAGGAAGGAAATAATGGCTAATGTTGATCTTCGTTTGATGAAGCAGGATTAAAATGAATTAGTTTATTCAGAGAAATCTTAGGCCATTATATAAAGAGGCACTAGAGAGAGAATTACACGTATATGCTTTCACTACACAAAACAATAAAAACACCTACCGTACATAACTCAACACTCTCCCTCAAGCTGGAGCATAAACATCAAACATGCTCAGCTTGGAACAAATATAGTGTAATCTCTTCTTGGGAGGTGCTTTAGTGAAGATATCTGCCAGTTGGTCTTCAGTACATATGTAGGGTGTAGAAATCTTGTTAGCTAAAATGGCATCGGTGATGAAGTGACAATCCACTTGAATATGCTTGGTTCTTTCATGGAAAATTGGATTATTTGCAATAAAGGTGGCGACCTTGTTGTCATAGTGCATTGGAATAGGATCAGGTACCTGCACTCTAAAGTCTTCTAGAATGGAACGAGCCTAGAGTAACTCACAAGTAGTCTGAGACATGGCCCTGTATTCAGATTTAGCACTAGATCTAGATACCACTATCTGTTTCTTACTCCTCTATGTAACCAGATTGCCCCCAACAAATGTAAAGTATCCTGTAGTGGATTTCTGATCCTCATAAGCATCTGCATAGTCTGCATCAAAGTATCCACAAACATCCAAGTACCCATTGTCTTTGAAAATGAGTCATTTCCCAGGTGCACTTTTTAAGTACTTGAGAATTTGGCAAACACCATCCCAGTGGACTTCTCTTGGCGACTGCATAAATAAGCTCAATTTTCCAACTGTAAAGGCAATTCCAG
Organism: Thalassia testudinum; assembly: GCA_037157565.1. Lineage (NCBI taxonomy): Eukaryota > Viridiplantae > Streptophyta > Magnoliopsida > Alismatales > Hydrocharitaceae > Thalassia > Thalassia testudinum. Next base: position 8,142,779 of record JAZHRO010000080.1, read on the forward strand.
GACGAGTAACAGTCAGATACAATAGCTTACCAATCACTGCACGATATCTAGTGTCATCTTGCAATAGTGCTGTCATCAGCTGCAATAGGCAAGTGCACAGCCATGGGCACGTATGCTGGTTTGCACCCCAGCATACCCATGTCTCTCAGCATGTTAAGAATGTACTTGCGCTGGGATAGCATAAGTCTTCTAGTGTGCTGCACCTCAATACCAAGGAAATAGTTGATGGGGCCTAAATCCTTGGTAACAAGCTGTGACTGTAGTATCTTCGTTTTCTCTATGTCTTGTTTGTCACTACTACTCAAAAGTATGCCATTAAACAACCAGTATGACTAAGCCTATCTTTTTATGTAATGTAAAGACAGAATGATTAACAAAAGAGCTTGTGAAGCAATAATCTTGAACCACCTTGTTGAACCTCTCAAACCAAGCTCTGGGACTTTGTTTCAGTCTATAGATAGCTTTCTTCACTCTACACACCTTCTGACACTCTCTCTGAGTAGGGAAGTCTGGTGGCTACTCCATGTAGACTTCCTCCAAATCGCCATACAGAAAGGCATTTTTAATGTTAAGTTGATGGACGGTCCAATGCTTGTTGACAACAAGAGATAGCAATGTCTGAACAGAATTAAGACGAACTACCGGGGAAAAAATCTCAAAGTAGTCAACCCTAAATGTCTGTGTATAGCCTTTGGTCACCAAGCGTGCCTTGTATCATTCCACAGCACCATCAGGACAACATTTGAGGGTAAACACCCATCTACACCACAACAGTAGCACCAACAAGGTCCCACGTGCAACGGGACTATAAAGTCGCCATCTCCTCCTCCATTGCCAAGGTCCAAGAAGGATCTCGGAAGGCCTCACGATAATCCCGTGGTACTTGCACACTGTCAATGGCCAAGGAAAGCTGGTGTTCAGCTATAGACAAACTGTCAAGGGACATAAACTAAGATACAGAATATTTAGCATAAGAATGTGGAGCCTTCCTTTATGCAATAGGAAGGTCCAGAGTAGTGTCCTCAGTGGTAGGAAGTATCTAGTCCTTGGACAAATCATCAGCAACTGGTGTGGACTGAGCAGAAATAGTAGACAGTGGTTCATCCAACTAAGGAACATCTGGGTCCTGCTTTGAAAATGCTTAGGGAAAGTATCCGTATCAGGAACCCAGGGCGATATGGGAAAGGACCCGAATCAGCCTGACTAGCCCTAGATATAGGTGGCTCAGTGGGCATAGGAAGCGAAACCTCATGTGATGGCTCAATAGGTTGCTCCCCTTGTTTTTGGTAATATGAAATCTCCTTAAAAAATGTGACATCAGCAGAAATATAAAATCTTCGTGAAACAGGGTCATAGCATCTGTACCTTTTTTGGGTCCTGGATTAGCCCAAAAACATGCACTTCATAGAGTGAGGAGAAATCTTATCCACTTTATACAAATGGACAAAACACACAGCCAAAGACAACAAGAGTGACAGAAAAAAGGTCCTTGCCAGGAAACATTGAGTATGGAGTTTTACCCTCTAAGATAGAGGAGCAAACTTGGTTTACCAGATAAGTAGTAGTAAGAACAATATCAGCCCAGAAATGTGATGGAACATTCATTTGAAACATAATAGATCGGGTCACATCAAGTGTCGAAGCTTACATTCAGCAATCCCATTTTGTTGGGAAGTATGAATGTAAGTGGTCTGGTGAATAATACTAAAGGATTTGGAAAAAGTATTTGTCGTGGCATTCACAAACTCCAATCCATTGTCACTTTGAAAAATCTTAATAATAGTAAAAAAATTGAGTCTATTTTTACAATAAACTTTTTGACAATATTAAAGACTTCGGATTTTTCTTTCATCATAAAAACCTAGGACATCTTGGTATGATCATCCATAAGAATAAGAAAATATCTCAATCCTTTAACACTCTTGACCCTACAAGGGCCCCAAACATCAGCATGAATAAGAGCAAAAATAGACTCAGCTCTTTTATAATTTGGTGGAAAAGAAGACTTATGGTGCTTGCTTAACTAGCAGGCTTCACACCTCAAAATATCGGGAAAAGACAACGCAGGAAATCGACGGCGCAAAACATGCAAACTAGGATGACCAAGTCTCAAATGCCACTGGAGAGCAGTAGTGGCACAAACATCGTCTGGAGATCCTGCAAGAAGAAATATTGGTCATGAAACACAGCCTGACATTTCAAATCTTTGGTAATTTGGCTAATAGACATTAAATTAAGCGCAAATTTGGGAGCATGCATGACATCTGAGGGAGGCAAAAGTGTTAGAAATTGAGATATTTCCGAGACTAGTGACTGGTGACTGGTGACGAGCCCCTGTCAACCACTTTAACCTGAAATGACATAGCAAGGTCTCGTAGAGAAGAAAAAAGGGTAGTGTCACCAGAAATGTAGGAGGAGGCACTAGAATCCACAAGCCAGGAGCTTGGGATTTTACTAACATGTCATAAGTACTTGTTGACCTCTGAATTGAAGCATAAGTGGATCCCTGAGAAGCTATAAGATGCTCATAATCAACTCTGGAAATAGTGACTTGGCTATCATCCTCCTGCACCTGAGAGTCATCTTTTGTAGATACTTGGTGGGCATGTGAATCCATACCTTGTGGATTACAGTGCTTGACCCAGCATCGGTCCATAGTGTGTCCATTCCTGTGATAGAACTCACAGAAGAAGGAATTCCGACCACGACCACGTCCATGTATCCCACCACCACCACGAGCTCTGCCACCTCCACCTGAATTTACTCTATTATGATCAACAACAGCATGGCAGAGGCATCAGAAGTAGGGATGGAATATGAGGTAGTAAGCCTGGAGAGATGAGCATAGATTTGTTCTGGTGAAGAAATCTCATCCAGAGTCATGAATTGATCCTTCAATGCTTTGTAGTCGTGGCCAAGTTCAGATAGAAGTTGAATCGAACTAATGGCTTCTCTCTGCTTGGCAATAACAGATGCATCTGTAGAAATAGGTTGATACACATCTTGCTCATCCCAAAGTTTTATCATAGTGCCATAATACTCGGATAAGGTCGTAGTACCTTTCCGAAGGTTGTGGGTATCCTCCACGACTTTATACAACCTTGTAATATTTCTCCTGTGGGAGTGTATCTCATGTAGTACCTCCCATATTTTCTTGGCTGAGGCATTGGCCATGACTAGCTTGGCAATGGTCTGTGTCACACTGTTAAGAAGGCAAGTGGCCACTTAGTCATTGTCTGCTTCTCAACCTACAAACTTCACATCAGGCACAACATCGGTCAGAATGTACTTCTGATGTGATCCGCCAAACCGGGAAAAAGAAGTGGACCAAAGCAGAAAGTTGGATCCATCCAACTTGATAGATATTCCCTGCATGTGAGGGGGAGCGCTCGTGGTAGAAATCTTCCCCATCGAGTTGCTCACGGCTTCATTTTGATCCCTCATGATGCTTAGAGTCGAGATCCACAAAAAACAATATCTTCAAGGTCTGAAACTTAGATCATAGGGTATGAAAACTCTGATTTTAGACTAAAAATGCTTCCAAAAACCACATCCAAGTTACACAAAGGTGATTTCAGATCATGTACCCAATTGGTACTACAAAGAAATTCGTTTACACACACTAGGTCATATGAACGGCCCTAGCGATGCCTTCCAATCAACAGAAACTCCTCTCCTAAGTTGTGTGAAGCCTGTACGCTCCTGATCTAGGCCAACACAACCCCTAAAGGTGACTTAGAGGCTGTGTGGACTTGGAGCAAGGATGATGGTGCACGGGGGAAGGCCCTGCGGTGGAGGAGGCCATGTCAGGGCTAGCGTGGCAGCGCAGGCGAGAGAGCGGGTCCCTGCGGTGGAGGAGGCCCTGTGGCGGCGGCAACCTTGTGAGGGCTAGTGCAGCAGTGGTGGTCGGAGGAGTCCCTACGGCGGCCCTGTGTGGCCTAGTGTGGTAGTGTAGGAGAGGGGAAGGCGACCGACATCACCACAGGTGTTGGCGACGGCGCGGGATGACGCGCGGTGAGACGGGTGGAAGGGCCGGCAGATTGGTAGTAGAGGCCTTGGAGTCTGGTGGAAGGGCATTGCTGCTAGCCTAGGAGGTTGGCGGGGCTGCTGAGGAGAGAGGGTGGAGTTAGGGTTTTGGTGGGGGTAGGAGGCTGCGGTTTGATGGGATACTAGAGTCCCGATCTAAGACCGCTGTTCTGATACTATGTTAGGATCGAAATGAATTAGTTTATTCAGAGACCATGGGCCTTTATATGGCGAGGCACCGAAGAGAGAATTACAAGTATACCCTTTCACTACACAAAACAATAAAAACACCCACCGTACATAACTTAATAGAAGCAAAGGGCTCAACTTTGTCAAGGATTCCTTAAGAGATGGAGGTGGTGTGGGCTTTGTGCATTGGTAGACACGTAGAGGAGGGTGTTGATGTAAGGTGAAGGGTTCCATTGATTTGGGCACTGGTGGGTTGGAAAAGACTGGCGGATCGGATTGTATATGTAATATTGGTTTTAAGGTTGTGTCATGCATGCCTTCTTTTCCTACAACAATAACAACAACAACCAAATATTTTCCCACACTAAGTGGGGTCCGCTAAATGCCTTCTTTTCCTTACAGCAGAAAAATATGGAACATTTCAAAGAAAGTCACAATTTGCACTGACATAAAATTGATGTGGTTGGGCCATAGCACCAATATCGTTCTAAGTTCCATGGTACCCCAGAAAAATGCATTTTGTAACATAGGGAGTCAACTTATCAACATGGAAAAGATGGGAAAAATAAACACAACCAAATATTCTAGAAGGCAAAGAGAAGGGTTACTTATCACGACACAAGTAGGGATAATGGACTTATCTCAAAATATAGAAGAAACTCTATTAACTAGAAAGGCAAAATAAGAACTGCATTTGATAAATAGTGGGAAGAAACATCCATTTGGAACATAATAATATGTACTACATGTGGAAGATGGTACAATTTTCTTTTAGCCACACCATTTTTCTATATGTTTTAATACATGAGGTTTGATGTACTATGCCTAAAGAAAGAAAGAAGGCAACTCATTATTGACAAATTCAAGTTACTCATCACTTCCTCCAAAAAAAAAAAAAAAAGAAAGTTATCATCACTTCTAGAATACAAATATAAGAAAGCTAATCTTTTGTTTCTTGAAAAAAATTCTTGATGTGCATAAGAGTTTTGGACTTTTTTAAGCATATATACCCAAAGGACATGAGTGCAATCATCAACTAAGATAAAAAAATATTAAGAATCCCTTAGACTCCTTATTCAACACGGTCCTTATAAATCTGCATGCACCAAAGTGAAGGGAACGTGCTCCCTCTTATTTATTCTCAACTAAAGGGAAAGCCTATGTGCTTGCCAAGTTGATAAGCTTCACAACCAAATGTCTCAATTGAAGGAATATCATGAAATTGTTGATGAAAAACTGAAGGGCTTGAATGACCAACCATGGATGCCAAATAAGGGGATGTTATGAATGACAAGAGAATAGGGATGATGCTGTGGTAGGCTAAGGTAATAGAGTTTGTCCCACTCAAATCTTCCACCAATCTGATTCATTGCTTGTGATTTTATTAAACTAAAGAAGGATTCGTAAAAAAATGCTTAACAATTCAGGGTTTTGGTAAACTAACTATGGATGGTAGACTTGTAGCAAATTTTGAAGCATGGGGAACATCAGTAGGAGATAAAGTAATGGTAAGAGAAACTATACCCAAGCCAGTCATTGAAGATAAAGAACCATTGGCAACCCACACATCAAAAGGAGTTGATAATGATTTAAGAGACTTAAAAAATGAGGCATTACTAGTAATGTAGGAGGAAGCACTAAAGTTTGCAATCCACTTAAAAGTATAGGAGCTGGCACAATAAGCATATCTACCTATCAGATTGCAATATCAATAGTAGATGTGGGATGAGAAAAAGCTGTGATATGTCTGAGTTTCAAGAATACATTATATCATATTCTTTGCTCAAAATTGTAGAATGAGCATTCTATGACTCATTTGTGTCCTCTACCTTCGAGCACCTAATTTACTCTAGGAGGGTTAAAACCAAGGGGATACTCTTGTTTGATCCAACGTCTATCAGAAGAGAGATTTGTCCCATGATAGTACTCATAGAAGAAAACACCATGTCAACATCCTTTGCTTGAACTCTATTGACCTCTGCCTCTACTGGAAAGCCCCACGTACTCGAGAGATAGTAGTTGCCATGGCAATTGGAGCCTAACCATGTAACTAGATTGGAGTCATTGAGACGGGATCAACTTTTGACATTAGAGCAGGTGAATGGATCTTGTCAATGGAAAAAGATGGAATGCATCTATTGAGAAAAAGGGGTCTTTATATAAAGAGATACCCTCGGGACAATTACATCTAAAGGGATTGGTGGTATAGGCATGGGAGCTGAGCCCCCCTCAAACACCAACTAATGGCCATCTGTAGAAAAATATGGAATTGGCTCATGAAAGGTAACATCTGTAGTTATATAATGCTTCTTGCCTCTTGGGTCATAACATCTGTATCCTTCCTGGGTGTTACTGTACCTAGAAAGACACATTTCACTACCCTTGGGGCTAACTTATCTCTTGCTAGTCCAAGCACATGGATAAAGGCAACACAGCTAAAAACACGAGGTGGCACAGTAAACAATTCCTTCTCAGGATGGACTTGCCAAGGAACCTATTCCTGAATAGCTAAGTTGGGTGGTCTATTAATCAAATAACAAGCAATTAGTACCGCATTTCTCTAGTAAACCTGTGGCACATTATGTTGAATGAGTAATATTCTAGCCACATCCAGTACATAGCGATGTTTTCTCTTGACCACATCATTTTGCTGTAAAGGGCAGGGCATATGGTGAACAATCCAAAGAGATCTATAAAAGGATGCTAACTTTGCTGTACAGAACTCCAAGGCATTATTAGATCACATAATTTTTACATTGACTGTAAACTGAGACTTTATTTGTGAAATAAATGTTTCAGTCACAGACTCAACATTTGATTTATTCTTTACTAAAAATAACTATGACATCCTAGAAAAATCATCCACAATAAGCAAATAAAATTTGACCAAGTCTATCAAGTACTCTACTAGGACCCCATACATCCATATGCAACAACTCGAAAATTGTAGTAAAACTCTGAGATGAACTGGATGGAAAACTAGTTCTGTGATGCTTTCTCAGCTGACATGTATCGCATAAAATCTCGGTGGTAGGTGATATGTGGGGGATAATGCGTCGTAGCCTATCCAGTGAAGGATGGCCAAGACGACGATGCCACTGAAGAACTGTACCAGCACTGAAAGCAACCTCGCTCTGACATGTAGCAGCAAAAGGTGTCTGGATCAGGTGATACACATCCCCCTCATGTCTACCATCAATAGTTCTCCCGGTGAGTTTGTCTTGAAAAGTATAGCCCAACTCATCAACAATAGCGCGACAGTGCAAGTCTTTGGTTATTCTGCTAATAGACAAAAAACTAATCGAAAAATCAGGAACATAAAGAACATTAAGTAGAGTCAGTGAATGAATCATTGGCACATCTCCTCTGCCATGTACTTTGCAGTATCTACCATTTGTCACCTGAACGGATCTACCAGAGGGAACATTTTGAACATGTCTAAAGCCTAATTGATCACCACTTATATGGTGAGAGGCTCCTGAGTCAACTAGCCACGGTGCACTGTCAGAAATATCACTACCAGAGATATAAGTAGGAACTATACCTGAGGAGGCCATAACAACAATATTAGTAGCTGTAGAAGTCTCTTGGGTCAACTGAGCGAGATACTGAACCACAACATTATAGTTATCATGTGATATTGTGTCACTCGCCTTCTCAGAAGAAATAGCTTGGTTGGCCATCGGTGGTCTACCGTGCTTCGACTAACAAGATGTCTCTATGTAACCAACCTTGCCACAGTGCGAGCATATGGTACGGGGTCTGCTAATCACACCCTTACCACCACGTCCTCGTCCCCTTGTAGATGGAGCACTACGTCCACTGCGAGCAGCAGCTACACGAGTAAGGGTTTGTCCACTATTTGACATGGATGGTTTAACAACCACCTTGCTCACCCGACTGTACACTTCCTCCAAGGATGGAAGCTTAGCAAGAGTCAGGATCTGGGACCTTGCTGCCTTATATTTCGATCCCAGTCCATCAAGAAACTGAAGAACTACATACTCCTTCCTATGTGCCCTCTGATTAGCATAGGTACAGACAGGGTGACATGCATTATACTTCTCTAAGTGCCCCTTCAAAACAGCATAATACTGAGACAATGATTGACCCTATTGCTTTAGATCACCAATGGCATGGTGAATTTCAAACACCTTGCTGGAATTCTTCTCGTAAGAGTACTTGCACACAGAGAATCACACATCTCTTTGGCTATCTTGCAGTACATGATCTCGTCTTCAATATGAGGCTCCACCAAATTCATGATCCAGGCACGGACCATTGCATTGTCCTTCCATTTGGCATTCTTTCCTATCTTCTCTTGTGGCTCCACTTCCATCAAGATGTGTTCCTTATTGTGTCCCTCCACAGTCACAAGGAACGTCTGAGGCCATTTGGCATAGTTTGTCTCATTCATCTTGGCAATAGGAATGAAGAAGGGAGTTTTATAATTCCCGATGTTCGTAGCGGTAACCGACCACACCTCCGAAGAGCTTCAAGATGCCATCATGCCTTAGAACGACCACAAGATGCCATAAACACGATCTGAAATTGATTTTCAGATCTGAAAATCTAAGATCATAGATAATGTGATCTCTTGATCATGAAATCTAAGATCGGGATATCATAGAAATCATTCCAAGAATCACAAGCACCCCTTAGATTAGGATTTAGCACATGTTAGGGCACGGGGAGGACCCCAACAATGCTCCGAAGGGATGCTGGTCCCTGTGAACGGACAGTGGGGGCTTGTGCAACCTCTCTAAGAGAGAGGTAGCAGCCGCAGGGTGGACGGTGGTGCTGCCCTAGCCCTCTGACAGAGGCGACGGCGAGAGCCCAAGTCATAGTGACCTCCTCATTGGAGCTGTGGCCTGCTGCATGCTAGGGACGGTGCCCCTTTGGGCTGGCGACGTCGTTGGGTGTGGGGAGGATTGCCTAAGCGAATGGTGGTGACCTTCCCTTAGTCTAGCAGCGCCTTTGGGTACAGAGAGGACCACCTAAGTGAAGAGCGGAGGCCTTCCCTTGGGCTAGTGGCGTCGCTGGGTGCGTGGAGGAGCGCCTAATCAAAGGGTAGAGGCCTTCTCTTAGGTTGGCAGTGCTGCTAGGTGCGGGGAAAGCCTGACGGAGGGCGATGACGGCCTGGTGGAGGTGCTGCCTCCCTCGAAACGTCGACGACGACCTAGATGGCCAGTAGTAGTAGGTGGCAGCTTACTGTTGCCATCAGCGGCTCGCCGGAGTGGTGGCGACTGGTAGCCGAAGTGATTAGGGTTTAGGTTGTGGTGTGCGTAGGTTGTGCGGGTGGGATACCAAAGCGTCGATCTAGGATCACTGCTTTGATACCAAGTCGGAAAAAATGATTCTTATTCTCTAAGAAAACCCTACGCCTCTTAGAGAGAGGTGTTGGGTAAATTACATCATGAGTCTAATAGAAAACATCAAATAATAAAATAGTGCATAACAGGAAACTATTATAAATAGAGTGCTACATTAACGTAATAAGAAAATAATAAAAGACACTAAAAACATGAAATAACTCTCAACACTCCTTAAGCTAAAGCATAAATATTAGACATGCTTAGTGTCATGCCCCGATAATCCTTTCAACGAATCGAGATGAGACCACTAGGTGTGCCAGCGCTAAGGTCTTTGTTGAGCCCCTTAGTCTTATTTTATGTTTTCTGTTATTTATTATTTTTTTATAGACTTATGTTGTTTTCCCACCTCTTTATATTTAGAGGTAGGATTTCTAGAATAAATAAGTTGCGCATTTCTTTATACTTGGTATTAGAGTGGCAGTTCTAGACCAGGTCTCAATATCCCACTAAACCCTAGCCCCATAGCCTCCACCAAAAGCCCCCCTCTCTCCTCGTTGGTGGGCCATCGTTGGCTACTCACCGGTTAGTGTTGCTGCTTGCAGCGGCGTACACCTCCAATGTTCTCTCTCACCTCGTCCGTTGGCCATCGTTGGCCAGTGTTGCTGGGTGTGTGTCTCCTGCAGTAGCCACCGAATCGCCTTCCTTCACTTGCAATGGTGATCCAGGCCATCTAGCGCCAGTATAAGGTGCTGCGACCCTTCTTCCCAGCATCAATCTTGGTGCTATCCACGCTGTAGCAACCTCTTCATGTCATTGAGAAGCTTCTTCCTCGGTAGGGGTGCCTTAGCACCCTCCCTTCTCTTGTTCACTACAACGAGCAGCCAAGGGGAAGAGGTAGCATCAATGGGGCCTAGTCTTGCCTTGGTGGGATGTTGCTACACCGATTATTGATCATTGAACCATGATCTCTCCCTAATTTGATGTTCGAGATCCTATTTTGGCCGAGTTGTGGTTCGGTTGTAGAGATATGGCTTCTTTTAGTAGTTCAAAGGTGACATCGGATCCTGTGGTGGAATCGGGGACGTATAAAAGCCCCTTCTTTGGTCCTATGCTCAAGCTAAATAAAACCAATTATCCTTGATGGTCATAGACTTTTCTTATAACAGTAGGTCACGATAAGGGGCATATGTTGCTACAACTATAGCATATGGAGAAGATGGGAAAAAATGCCACATGGAAGAAGAATAATGCCATGGTCTAGGCATAGATTGCGAATTGTGTTATCCCAAGGATTGAAGATGAGATTATGTACTACCACATGGCCAAGGAGATGTAGGATAGTCGTAGAGACACCTACTCCCATGAGAAGAATTCTAGTTGGGTATTTGAGATCTATCATATGCTTTCAGAGCTTCGCTAGGAGGGTAGATCATTACTCAATACTTAGTCTTGAAGGGGCTTCTAAAGAAGTATAATGCCTACAAACCAATTTGCACATATGCTACCCAGAAGAAGTATCGCAGAAAGGCAGCTGTACTTCGGTTCCTATCTAGTCTTGGCTAGGAGTATGCTGTAGCTTGTTCTCAGATTCTAACATTGACTGAGCTTCGTACACTTGAGGAATCTTATAGTAGATTAAGTAGGATTATTGTGATTCAGCCTCAGAGACTTCGGGTCAAACGTTTGCTTTTGCTGCTACCGTAGGTCATGGGGGTAGGGGTGCTCTTGCCACTCGAGGTAGAGGCCGTGGCTATGGTCAGACAAGGAGAGTGCACTCTTCTTGCACCTTTTACGGGAATATTGGAAATGTTGAGGCCACATGTTGGACCAAGCATAGGCGGCCACCTGCTGTTAATCAGGCTATTGCTACCATCGAGGGCCAGGGAAGACTTTCTGTTCCCAGAGTTGATTATGAAGCCCTTCTTCAGTGACTTGCTTAGTTGACACATGACCCATCATCTTCTACAGAGACAGCTACCTTTGTTTACTCGTCAGGTACATATTTAGTTTGTGTTGCATAATGATAGGACCCAGGGCAATACAATGCAGCTGGTAGATTTAGGAGCCTCAAGGCACTTCAGTGGAGACTAGAGTTGTTTCAGTCATCTTAGCTTTGTTCCCCCAGGCAGGACAATTCAAGTAGCAGATGGTAGGCATTCCAAGATTGATGGTTAAGGGGAGGTGTTCATTACCCCCACAATAAGACTACCTGATGTTTTATTTATGCCAAAATTTTCTATCAGCTTGTTTTCTGTTAGTAGGATTACCAAGAAACTTAATTGTTGTGCTATTTTTGATGATATGGGTTGCATTTTTCAGGATAAGCTGATAGGGAGGATAATTGGTGGCAGTCATGGAGAGGGGGTGTTTATTGTCTTGTCCAGAGCCCTCTTGTTGCTACTTGCTGAGGAAAGATCTATTTTGCTGTTGGGAGTGCCATGCAGTGGCATTTTCGACTCGATTACTTCTCTGGAGAGGCTCAGGAGGGTCATCCCTCACATTTCTCCTACTGTCGTGATTAGTTGTGATGCTTGTTAGCTAGGCAAGTATCATTGTTCTTCATATCCTTCGAGTACCAGTCCCGGATCTACAACCATGTTTGAGTTGCTACATATGGATGTGTGGGGTCCTAGGTGGATTCCAGACTGGCTGGGTCATCGTTACTATTTAGTAGTTATTGATGATTTTTCCCACCAATCACGGGTACTTGTTTTGAAGAATAAATCTAAAGAATCAATTTTTTGGTATTATTAAAATTGTAATATCAGATAATGCTCTTGAATTCTACACAGTCAAATTGTCTACTTTTAGCAAGTTACATAGGATTGTTCAATAGACTACTGTACTCGTACCTCTCAGTAAAATGGGGTAGTTAAGAGGAAGTGTAGACATTTGTTGGATGTGGCTCGTACTTTTCTGATTCATCATAGCCATGATTTAAAAAAACTATCCTTGAGGCGCTCGAGGCTTACACCTCAAGGCGAGGCGGAAGAAATTGAGGCTATAGCCTCAGGGTTGCAGTGTGAGGTGTGCACCTCGGTTTGTTGAGGCGGAGTTGAGGTGGTAAGGTGGCGAGGCGGAACCGAGGCTATAGCCTCAGTTGAAAGTTCACATTTGAAGGTCATGTGAGTTACATATGACTTATTAAAGCAAATAAAACCCTTTTCTAAAATCCTATACCCATCACCTGACCCCAAACAATGACCCTAACCTCTCAAGCCCTAAAAAACCCATCGTCCTTAGCTGTTGCAAGTCATTCTCCATCTTTGGGCTCCTTTATTACCATTGCCCATGGTTGTTGCTGCATTGCCAATTGCCAGTCACCTTTCCTATGTACCACCTTTTATCAGTTTGTCCCCTTTCTATTGCCCATTGTTGCCCTTTTCCCCTTTCAAGTCTTAACCTCACTTTTTGCAGTTGTTGGTAAGGGTCTCGACCTCTCTTGGGTTACATATTACATTTTTTATTGTTACTTATACCTTTATTTTACAGATCAATTATGTTAAAGTATATTTGAATGTTTTACGTGGTTAGTTTACATGTCATGTGATCACTAAATTGATTTTTTTTGAAGCAGCTATGTGGTAATTGTTTACTTAAATCTTCTTGTTACATGTTTATAATTATTATTCTCTCAAAAAAATATTTTTTATTTTTGTTTTGATTCTTTTAGCACTATTATGTGACTAGTATTTTGATTTTTTAAAGAGTTTACATGTTATGTGGTGCATATATGTATTTAAATCTTATTATATTAGTTTATATATAAATATTGTGTGTCCTGTACGTTAATAATATTTAGTAATGGACATTAAAATGTTGTGATGGAGAAAAATAGCATAAAAGTGTATTTTTACATTTTTTTTCATTATGGGCAGTTAACAGTATATATTTGTATCATTTTTTCTTATTTTCCATCCAAAAACTGAGGCTTACATCTCGAGCGCCTCGAGACTTACGCCTTACCTCGATAAAGGCAAACACCTCAGTATCACCTTGCATTTTTTAAAACCTTGATCATAGCGTGCCTCCATTATATTGGGGAGATGATATATTAATAGTTATTTAAACATGCCTAGTTCTGTACTTCATGAGCAAATTCCCTGGCACCTTTTGCATCCTAATAGAGAGCTGTTTCAGATGCCACCACGCATATTTGGGTGTGTTATCTTTGTCCATCTGCTATCATAGGGAAGAGACAGGCTTGCACCAAGAGCAGTCATATGTATATTCTTGGGATATTCTAGGAATTGAAAGGGTTATAGATGTTTTAACCCTATTACTTGTAAGCACCATGTTGGTGTTGATGTTACTTTTCATGAGTCTATCCCATATTTTTCTACTGCTAGACGGAGTATATCTCCTAAGGTTATTGAGGCTTCTTTACCTATACCGCCAATTCCTTTGGAAGCCATACCTGTGACTAAGACTACTTCCAACAGTGAGAATGTTAGGTTCAAAGATCCACTTGTCACTTACAGGCTTCTTGTTACTTATAGGCAATGCCCCCTTCCTTTTGTGCCACGTTCTTCCTTTTGTTACAGGTTCAGGTATGTAGTGATAATTTGGAAATTGATGTTAGTGTGCCTAGTGCGAATGAAACATGTATTGCTGTTGATGATACTATGTTTGAATCTATTAGGAGGCTGTACCAGATGACCTTAACCTTCGGATTGCTATTTGGAAGGCTCCTCGTAGCTGTGCTCAGTACCAAGTTGCTGGAGCCATTTCTACTGAGTGATTGGGGTTGTCCTTTGGCTAGTTTAATGTTACCTTCTCTTCCACTCAGATTCCTGCCACATATTAGCAGGCTATGATTAATCCAAAGTGGTGTCAAGCTATGGAGGATGAGATAACCGCTCCTTGTACTAGGGAACCTGAGAGCTTACACCACTTTCGGTGGGAGCCAATGTTGTTGACTGCAGATTGGTCTTTACGATTAAGTATAATCCTGATGGCTCAGTCTCTCGGTACAAGGCTCGGTTGGTGGCAAAGTGTTCACACATACATATGGTGTGGACTTCTTGGACAGTTTTTCACCCATGGCACGCCTTCCTACTGTTCGGATTCTTATTTTTGTGGTTGTTCACAAAGATTGACAGTTACACTAGCTTGATATTAAAAATACTTTCTTATATGGAGATTTTCATGAGGAGGTCTATATGTAGCAACCTTGGGGTTTGAGATTTGGGGGCAGTGTGTGTGCAAGTTGAGAAAAGCGATATATGGCTTGAAACAAAACCCGAGAGCATGGTTCCAAAAGCTTTCAGAAGTGGTTGGGGCAATAGGATTCCAGAGATCGTCTTCAGACCAATCCTTGCTTGTTATAAAGAGTGGAAAGGGCATGGTGTCTCTCTTGGTTTATGTTGATGACCTAATCATTACCGATGACGATGTAGACGGGATAGATGAGATGAAGCGGTGTTTGGTAGATAAGTTTGTGATGAAAGTTCTTGGACAGTTGAGATACTTTCTTTGGATCGAGGTGGCACGGAGCAAGTGGGGCATAGTGTTGTCATAGAGAAAACATGCATTTGTGTTCTACAGGAAACTGGTATGCTGGGAACTAAACCAGCTAATATACCTATGGATTTCAAGGCATGCATTTAAGATAAGGATGTTGAGGCAATTGACAACAGGACTTATAGGCAGCTAGTTGGGAAATTGTTGTACTTGAGCATCACCGGACTTAATATCTCACTTGTAGTGGGCAAGTTGAGCCAGTTCATGGATAAGTTGATCAAGTAGCATTGGGAGGTAGCTATGATGGTGCTTAGATATCTAAAGAAGGCACCAGGTTGTGGGGATCCTTTTCAGAAAAGGGCCCTTGGTTGGCTATTCAGATGTAAATTAGGCATGATGTCTGGTTGATAGGAAATCTACCGTTGGATTCTGTACTTATGTGGCTGGAAATCTGGTGACATGGAGAAGCACAAAACAAACTGTGGTCTCCAGGTTTAGTGCAAAATCCAAGTATAGGGCAATGGCACATACAACTGCAAAAATGTAGGTAAAATCCTTTATTACAAATCTGCATATTCAAGTTGATGAGCTTATGAAAATGAGATGTGACAACACGACAGCCACGTATATAACTAACAATTCAATGTTGCATGAGAGAACAGAGCATGTGAAGATTAATTGCCACTACACCCACGATTTAATCTAGTGTGGACTCCTTTATACTATGCAGTCACATCAGAAGATCAAGCTGTTGCTATTTGTACCAAGCACTTACCTCGTTTTGCATTTAAGGTTTGCTGTTACAAGCTGAGCATGATTAGCATTTGTGGTCCAACTTGAGGGGAGTGTTGAGCCCCTTAATCTTATTTTATGTTTTATGTTATTTCTTATTTTTTTATGGGTTTATACTGATATTTTCTCATCTCATTATATTGAGAGGTAGGGTTTCTAGAATAAACAAGTTGCACATTTCTTCCTATTGTAGTTAGGGTTATAAGTGTAGTCTAATTAATTAGGTACATTATAGGGACACTATCATCATTTAATTGTAAGGTCAAAACTTGCTGAAAATTTGACAAAGTTTCCCCTGTTCACGAGTACCTATGCATGCATACCATAAAATAAAAGGTGGATACATGCCACATTCAACACATACGGAGCAACAAGGAGGCATAAAACGAGCAGTAAGAAGCATGAAAGGGTCCATTTGTATCATTTACATCATGTACCCATCGGTCTAACCAAAAGAAATGAACTTAAAGAGCCAATAGGTGCCCACTAGGCGTATACGTATGCCGCCTTACAAATCACCAGCTGGAGAAGGCAAGCTGCGGTGACCAACTTGTCGAGGGCTTCCCACCACTTTGTGGTGAGACCCTGTGGTTGGACTGGGGCTTGGGGTTGGTCTATCTTGGTCCTTACTCCCTAGAGTGTGGCATAAATAAAAAAGATTCACTCTGCCCTGCTCATTATGAGTGTGCCTTTCCATGGCATCGGGTTGAAAATAGGTCGTAAATATAAGGGTGAGCTAAGCAGTTCAGTTGGGACAAAACTACATGTAAAACTGAAGCAGAAAAAAGTAGTGTATGGGTTTCTGCGTTACAGGCCAACTACTAGTTAATTCTCCATTTTATCCATGATTAACCAATGCTTTATTGTTATGTAATTTATTCTCTCACTCGCCTAAGAATTCAGATACTAAAAGTTATCCCTCTCCACTAGAGGGGATTGAGACATATCCTTCTCTTGGATCCCAGCCTGGTGGTTTTTCCTTAATCAGGGGGAAGCTAGCAGGACTGGTGACCCTTACAAAAGGTGCACCCGTTCTCGATGTATTGAGGACGTTGTTGACCTCAGTAAAAAAAGTTAGGCCTCTTGGGAGCTACCCAGGCCAATATCTTACGATGGTGAAGAGCAAGCTCAATGTGTCCAGCAAAGTCCGATCATAGATTATTTCAGATCATAGTTGCAAGGTTGGTCAAAATTGTCGGGTCACACTAATACTCTGACTATAGTGTAGTCTCCGGGTGTGCCTTCTTAGTCCGCCGTTGGACGAGATCTCAACCAAGCTTCTTACGGTACCCTAAGTCTTTCACACATGCGAGCACCTAGTGAGTCTCTTGCTACGAGTAACACCACATTGAGATGGATTTGGGTACTTCCAAGTACCTTATTTTGACAACTGCCTGTGGCTTGTCATCATACTTGGGAGTTGTCCAAGGTCTGAGGTGGATCGCAGGTAGCCTTTAGCTACCCCAAAATCTCGGGTCTCCAACCCAAGCAGTGAACCCATGGTTTACTGAGTCAGTGGGTGCAACCTTACGAGCTCACATAGTAGACCTAATCGTCTTTTAACCCATTTGTTTTTGTATCCAGAACGAAACCCTAGGGACCTAGTAGATCCCTTATGGTTTGACCTCAAACTTTAGGATCCAAGGCCTTAGACTCAAGTAGGAGTTGGTAGGGTTCAGTGTTTAGGGTTCCACTTTAGATTTAGTTGGTCACACTTCAGCTTTTAATTCATGTCTTTAGGGGTTTTAGATGCATTACTTACTCGGCGATCAAGAGGGATAGTGTTTTAGAATTCATATTGTTAATATTTGGATTTAGATTAGGTTTGCCCCATTTTTTCTCATAGGGTAAGGTTTAGGATTGCATCATGCGCTTCCAAGGCACTAGTATTAGTACTAGAGTTTAGTGCCGATCCTGGATGTCCGCAGTCTATTGGTCACCAGAAGGTGCCAGTACCGGTATTGGCTCTCAGTACCACTATTGGGCACCCACAGTCCTCAGTCTAACTTCTAATCTGACTTGGGATGATGGCCGATACCGATATTAACACTTAGTGCTGGTACTGGGCATCCCTAAATCTTTATTTGCAAGTCATTTAGGCTTGGGTTGATGGCCAGTACTGGTACTAATACTTAGTATCAATACTGGGCATCCGCAACCCCTCAATCTACAAGCTATCCCGACCTAGGTTGAAGGCCTATACTGGTACTAACACTTAGTATTGGTACAGGGCACTCACAACCCTCAGTCTGCATGTCACATTAGTCTTGAATAACCATCTAGTATGGGTGTTGATGTTTAGTACCAGTATTGGGTGTTCCTAAACCCTAGTTCTGTACGATTTTAGGGTTATTTCCCAATAAAAAACCCTTGCTTTCAACTCCATGACCTAGATCCAAATTCCACATGCAACATGGCATAAGAGGAGGCATTTAACCCCCCCCCCCCCCACCCCCAATAAGCCCAACAAGATCCTTGCAAGCTACCTAAAACCCTAGCATGCTTGACCACTTCCCATGCATGACAAGAATCATGCTCAACCTATAGGAAACTTCAAGAGCACAAAAAAGAGAAGTCCCTACTTGTCTTCTTGAGCAGCACAACACTTCTAGGTTTTTTTTTGGAGGGTGGATCTTCTCTCCTCTTCCTCTCCTTCCACGCCAACAACAGTAACAACGGCTTTAACAACATCAGTAGCAACCATGTGGCCACATTAAGTGAGGGTGATCGACAAGAGGGAGGAGGAAGACTGATGAGAGGTGAAGGAGGTGGAGGAGTTCTCTCGGTGGGAACAAGGGAGAGACTTGGAGAAGCCAATTAAATGAGGATTTTTGCTTCATTCAATGGAACTTAAGTCTTTTTATATGGGGTGCACATTTTGCAATTGAGCCCCTCCACGTAAGACTTGGGTTTTAAGAAGGGTCCACCAACAAGGAAAATCCTCTCACAAGGGTCCTCAACAAGGGGTTGAAAAGAAAATCATGAAGAGACCAAGCCCCTAATGGAAAATGAACTATCATGGAGCCAAGGATTAAGGTACAAGGATCATAAATAGCACAAGATACAATTTAGAGGGCCTTAATAAGGGTTGAATTAAGTGTATAGTGATCGCTTAAAATTAGATCCTTACACTCAGCTTGGAACAAAGTTACTCAAGTTACTTCGTGGAGAGTGCTTTGGTGAAGATGTCTACTACTTGGTCCTCAGTAGAGATGTATGGAGTAGATATCTTCCCTTTCATTATTGCATCTTTGATAAAATGACGATCCACCTCAATGTGCTCTGCCCTCTCGTGAAAGGCAGGGTTATTACCAATAAAAGTGGCAACCTCATTATCATAAAATATAGGAATAGGTCTTAAGACATAGACACTGAAATCATGTAAGATAAACTGAATCTAGAATAGCTCGTAAGTAAAATGTACCATAGCCCTGTACTTTGACTCTGCACTGGACCTAGAGATCACATTCTGCTTCTTACTCCAAGTAACAAGATTGCTACCTACATATGTGCAGTAGCCTGTGGTAGATCTTCGATCATCATTAGCCCCAACATAGTCAGCATTGGAAAATCCCTACACGTTAAGATGATCATGCTTCTTGAGAAATAGGCCTTTGTTAGGAGAATTCTTCAAGTATTTCAACACTGGACATACTCCTACTTAGTTTTCTTTCCTAGGTTCCTGCATAAACTAGCTGAGTTGCCCCATAACATAGGCTATGTTTAGGCTTATAACAATCAGGTAAAGAAGCTTGCCAACCATAACACGATATCGAGTGACATCTTTTAATGTAGGACTGTCTGAGTCAGCTAGATGAGTGGAAGGATCCAATGGAATGGTTGCAGGCTTGCCTCCTATCATCCCTACTTCCTGTAGTATATCAAGGGCATACTTCTGCTGAGAAAGAACAAAGCCCCCATCGATATGATGCACCTCAATACCCAAGAAATAATCGATTACTCCAAGATCTTTGGTGACAAATTGAGAGTACAGAAAGGTTTTGGTAGACTCAATGCCTTATCGCTCCTTGTAAGCAGAATGTCATCTACATAAACAATGAGAATCATTGATCTAGCAAAGCCAAACTCTTGAACTGCTTTACTAAATCTCTCAAACCATGCCTTTGGGCTCTGCTTCGATACATAAATAGTTTTATTCAAGTTTGATACCCCCCCTAAGTAAGAAACCCAGGAGGCTGTTGCATTTAAACTTCCTCGTGAAGATCTCCATATATAAGGCATTTTTAATATTAGGCTAAAAGACTGGCCAATCCAGGTTGATAGCAAGAGAGAAGAATTTGAACTGAATTCAGCCATGCCACAAGTGAAAAAGTCTCAAAATAGCTCACCCCAAAGGTTTGGATATAACGTTTAGCCACAAGTCGTGCCTTAAGTCTTTCAACAGAACCATCTAGAAGATATTTTAAGGTAAACACTCATTTACACTTCACAACTATAGCACTTGGGGGTAACTCCACCAAGTCCCATGTACCATGAGATTGTAGTGCTGTCATCTCATGGTTGCTTTCTAGATTGGATGCTGGAGGGCCTCGGAATGACCGTGGGGAACCTAGAGATTTTCCACAGTAAGAGAAAACAATTGAGAAGTAGCACGTAATCTATTATAAGACATGCTGTGAAATAAAATAACGGACACATGAACATTGGGCCTAGTCAGACCCCTATGTAGAAGGTAATACATGATCTCTATTAGATTCAACACGACTAGTGGAGGAAGGAGCAGTAGGTATAGTAGATAGCCATTCCTTTCTAAGCATGTTAGGAACTCTCCACTGGTTAGTACGGAAAGGTGGTGGTGGTGATGAAGTGGAAGACACTGGTGATGGAGATGGCCCAGAGGGCACTGGTGGAGACATAGTAGGTGGATAGGATGGATCAGAGGGCATTGGTGGCATCACAACAGGCACAGGAAGAGGGAAATCTTGAGGCTAATGAGGATGTGGAATCTTCTCCTTTGACCAAAAGTAGAGGATATCCTCAAAAAATGTTACATCTGCACTAACATAAAATCTATGCATTAATGGGACATAGCAACAATACCCCGTTCGGGTTCGTTAGTATCCCAGAAAAATACACTTGATAGACTGGGGGGAGAACTTGTCCACCTTGAATAGATGGACAAAGTAAACATATCCAAAAACAACAAGAGTGATATGGGAGAAGATGTGCCCATGGTAGAAATGGGCACATGGTAGATATGGGAGAACTTCCCCATTGAGTTGCCTAAAGTATCCTTGTGGTCTCCCATAATATCCTGATATGTGGGCCAATGGAGAAAGACTTCAACAACACTGAAATCAGATCATAAAGAGACTCATAGATGCAGAAATCAAATCTTAATCGGGCTTTCAGAACATGGACTGCAGCCGGAGATCAACAAGACCTCCCACGTGCACCACAACCAAGGCCTGTGCAGACCTCAGCGTAGGCACTGGCGCTGCAGCAGCAGTGGTTGCAGCCCTATTGCACCACAGCTAAGGCCTGCGCTGGCCTTAATGACGGCGCTGGAGGGCACTGTTGTGGCTGCGGCAGTGATGTTGTGGCTGCAGCAGCGATGTGAATGTTGCTGTGGCTGTAACAGTGATGTTTAGGGTGGTGGCGTGTGGAGAACATGATCCGGAGATGAAGATGAAGGTTGTATTTGGTGGGATACCAAGGCATTAGCCTAGGACCACTTCTTTGATACTATGTCAATGGAACAAGGCGAAATGAATCTATTGAGAAACCATAGAGGCATTTGTATAGAGATGGTCTCGGGAAAATTACATCAAATGCTTCATACAATAGAAAATAATAAAAGACACCAAAAACATGAACAAATCTAATTGCCTCTTTGGTTGGTTGGTTATCTGAGTGACATCAGAAGTGATTGGTTGATAGAGGTCTTGTTCGCTCTATAAGTTATGCAAGGTACGATAGCATTCGGTTAGTATTGTAGACCCCTTCTCGAAGTTGTGAATTTCTTCTATCACATGATATAAGTAAGCAATATTTTTACTTTTATGAGAGTGAATCTCATTGAGGACTTTCCAAATCATTTTTGCTGAAAAGTAGGGCATCAATTTCTTAGCAATGGGTTCCTTTATACTATTCAACATGTATGTAACAACCTAGTTACTAGTAGCTTCCGAATCATTTATCTTGACTTCAGACTTATGTTTGAGAGGAATATACTTTTCTTTGGCCGACTTTGACGTAGGCATATTAGGTTTGGAATGAGCTTTTTCAAGTAGTTAGTGTACCATTTGCTAAACTATAACAAATTTCATGAGGCACTAACAATCTACAACAGAATTTGTTTATACTTACACATGCATGGCTTAGGCTTCATCTTCGGGACAAGCATATGACTAATGGCCAGATAATGTAGTCATTTCTTGCTCTTCAAATTTGCTGTGTGCTTCCCTCATCCTAGCTAGCAGTACTACCTATATGGTAGATGGCATATTTTACTTATGGAAATGAATAAGCATGATTCTCAATTGCCCTGTAAGTAATATTAGGTTCCAAGCTGTGAGTTGTATATCCAAGCCTGTGAGTTTATGAAGATGAGCTTTATTCTGCTTCGTTCAACTTCATAACTTGCACCGTTAAAACCACTGCACCATGTGATTTTGAAAGTCTACAAAGTACTTCACGAATTGTGCAAAAAAAGTTGACCAAACTAGTAAATTTGTTTGTGGTACCTTGCATCTGAGAAGTACTCTTGGTGGTGGATCACCCCATAGAGTCATTAGTAAGAGCCTTGGAGCTTGCCATTGATGCATGATGCTATAGAATTAGTAAGAAAATAAGGAAATATAATGCTAAGGAGGCTCCAAAACATCAAATAGGCGTAGCCTTAAGAGTAAATAATCCAAAGTGAGGTAACAAATGCTAAGTTTAGGCTACCATGGATTCACTGGAGTTGACACAAGATTGGTGGTAGGTAGTTGGAGGTTAGGCAGTGTTGTAGCAAGTCAAGCGGTGGTGCTGAAGAGCCTTTCAAGCCGCTGCAAGCGAGAAACAACGGGATAGGGTTTGTTGGTGCCATTTCCGACAAAAGGGTTGGCCTAGAGCTCATTGCCAACCCTTAACAACATTAACTACAAGTTACTGGGATCATTGGACCCTAAGGACTGCAGTAATGGCCTATTGGGGTCGGTAGCACTTGTTTGTGGCCAAAACTGGCCTTTAGAGGTTCGATAATATTGCCTAGAGGCTGCTGAAGGCTTGGTGGCGTTAGTGGGGCCACCACTGGATGTGGGTGTGCAAGGTTGAGCCATATTGGAGATCAAGGCTTGGATTGTATGTGGTTCTCACGTTGTTATGTGAGTTAGGACTTGAATCCATTTTTTACGTAGAATCTTCCACTCAAGCATAATAACACTAAAATGCTATGCATTTGCTGTGATATTGGATTGCGACCTAGGGTTGCTGCTCTAACACCATGTTGAGAATAAAGGATTTCTATTATTGAAGAAAGTAACTGTAGGTGCCTTTATATAGAGACAATGGGAAAAAACTACAAAGCAGTAGTGCCTGTTAAGGAAATTTAAACAAAAATAGGAAAACTACAACTTTTCTGACGGTATTCCTAAAGCAAGACCTCAAGATATCATTTATGTGTAAGTAGCAAAAGTGGTAATTAGTCTTGCTGAAAATTAAGAGAATATTCCATTTCTATAATTGCTATAATATGTTTTTTATTGAGAAAATGGTATGCATTTATAAAGATGTGGAAATTTATATGTGGCATAGGTTAATGGCTTGACCTCTCTACGTAAGCTAATTGTTTTAAGTTGGATGCTCTCACATGGTAGCAGTCTAACTATACAGAGATTGAATTCTATGTATCCTATCAATTTGTCTACCTGTAGGAGCTAAACATATGGCCACGTGTCAGGGGACCTGTTGAGAAAATACTATCGATTTAAAAATGTGATATAAGTGGCATAAAGTAATAGTTGGGCCTTCCACTCTAGGCTACTGGTTTTCAGGTAAATGCTCTCATGTAATATCATAGCCACTGATTTAGTGGTCTAGCTTAAATTGTAGATGACTCACCAAACTTCACTTATAGGACCCAATGAATGTCACACATGAGGGGGCATGCTGTGAAAATAGTCCAACATCTAATGACAAAGAAACTGATAAGTAGAAAGTATTTATAGTTGAGTACCTTTCTATATATGTGTGTGTGTTGAGACTAGGGGATATATGTGACATTTTGGTTCTTTCTTGGGTAACTATGTAATGTACCCAAACTTTTCTAATATAAAAGAGAGGCTAGGGTTTCCTTTGAATGGAATGAATCACCTTTTCCCTTCACTGGTATCAGAGCAGTGGTCATAGGTCGGTGTTCCGATATCCCACCAAATACCCACCTAAAGATGTTTGAATCACCAACGAAAGGGTGATTCCATGGAAGAAAGGAGCAATATCGCAGTGGCAGCAGTAGCAACATGGGAGAAGATCCTAGTGTCGCCGCTCTTACTACAGTCCCTCCCAGTGTCGCCACCCACGCTGCAGCACCGGTCTGGGCTATTGACATCACTGCTGGCCTGCTGGTGACCCAGCAGGTCGGTGGGTGTGGTGACCCTTGTTAGGGGTGTTCTACTCAGCGTGATGAGTCTTCTCTTACGTCTAATGTGCATGGTGCCGAGCCTTCTCTCACCGTAGTCAATCAAGTTCCTTCCCCCAAGCATAATGAGTCTTCTCTCGTGTAGAACAAGTGGGATTGGACTATTTGAAGGGTCTATTTTAGACCAACAGTGGCATGCATGTGCAACCTAAGAAGGTTCAAGGAAGAAGATGGGGGTCAGAGGAGTTTGGGTTGTTGACTCTAGTGCCTCCATACACTTCACAGGGGGTATGAAGAGATTGGAGAATCCCATTCATCCACGTGGGATCAGAGATGTTAGAGTGGTTAATGGGGCTCTATCTTCGATTACAACTGTTGGGAGTGTGCATACTTACCAGAAGATGATAATCAAAGAGGTTCATTGTGCTCCAAAGTTTTTGATGAACCTATTATCTGTGAGTCGTATCTGTAAGGACCTCAGATGCCGTGTCGTGTTCGATGAGAATCATTTCTACTTTTAGAATCGACAGATGAGAGAGATTATAGGTGGAGGTATAAAGCGAGATGATCTCTATTACCTTGACACACCTACACTGTTTTCTGGAGCTGTCTATAACAGTGTTGTAAAAATCGACCTACTCGACCGAGTAATCGGCCGAGTGATCCTATGCAGTGTCCTACCGACTGAATAACCCATAATCGGGCCTATAGTCAATAACACTGACTACTCGACCGAGTAATCGGTGTAGTCGACCGAGTAATAGGTCAATTTTTGCATAGAGGGAAAAATAGGTATGTAGGTAGATTATTATTTTTTAGGTCAAATAAAACCCCACTCGACCCCCTCCCTCGACCACTCCCCAAAATCCATTTATTTTCACCTAAGACTCCTCTTCGACCAAGCAAAAACCCTCAATCGCCGAAGCATATATTGTAATATATTTGATTCAAGCATATATTAATTCTTGGTTTATATTGCTTTGTCATTGATAATGTATTTGTAATAGTTTATATCTTGATTTAATTATTAAATTTGTAATGAATTTGATATTGTTTGTACTTTGTAGCTTATTTTATAACCTTGAACTTGAATATGTTTACTTTTATGCAATGATATATTTTACTTCTTTATATATATATATATATATATATATATATATATATATATATATAAGAAATGCCCGATTGAGTACTTCCTGACTACTCCCCTGCATACCATATACTCCTTAGTTAGTAGCCTGACCGACTAGTAACTTTTACAACACTGGTCAATAGCCTCTGATCCTTGGCTATGGCACAGGAGACTTGGACACCCGTCACTTAAGAAGATGCGACAGATGTATCCTTAATTGCAGGATTCTTTGACTCTGCAGTGCGAGGACTGCCAGCTTGGGAAGCATCACAAGATCACTTACCCACGGAGAGTTGATGGGGTGAGTGGTGTTCCCTTTTCTTTAGTGCATTGTGATGTTTGGGGGCCTTCTAGAGTTCCTACCCCAAGAGGGCATTGATATTATACTGTTATTGTGGATGATCATAGTCATCTTACTTGGGTCTTCTTGATGAAGACATGCTCAGAGATCCCTTAGATTATTCAGCAGTTCTTGTCAGAGGTTCAGACTCAGTACTCTAGTGAGTTAGAGTTTTTCGCAATGATAATGCCTTAAAGTTTATGCAACGAGATGTCTAGAGCCTCTTCTCCTCTAGAGGCATTATTCACTGGACTTCTTGTGCACACACGTCTCAGCAGAATGGCGTGGCTGAGTGCAAGCTCCAACACCTCTTGGATATTACTAGGACCTTGATGATCCATATGAAAGTTCCTTAGCAATTCTGGGGGAATGCTATACTGCAATTTACTTGATTAATCGAGTGCCTTCGTCTGGTATTGGAGGGAAGATTCCTTTCCAGGTGATCCATCTAGATTGTGACAGGTCGTTTGCTCTTCCACTGTGGGTCTTTGGGTGCACTTGCTTTGTTCAGGCACATAGCAATTAGGACAAGTTTTCTCCTTGGGCAGTCAAATGCATCTTTCTTGGGTATTTCAGTATGCAAAAGGGATACAAGTGCTATAACCCGACTCGCAGGAGATACACTGTTATTGCAGATGTTACCTTCTTTGAGAAAGTCTCCTATTTCTCAGAACAAGAAACTTCTATTCAGCCTTTCTTGGAGGAGACAAGTTTATCATAGGATATTGCATACTTCTTCAGATACAGTGCCATGCAAGGTTTGAAATGCCGATTTCGACGCCATGCTGATGAAATTTTAAGTGTACATTTCGTGGGCATGCTGAAGGCATGCTGTGGAATGCCCGTTTTTCGATGGTTATGCTGATGGGCATGCCGAGGGCATGCCTTGGGAATGCCGAGGGCATGCCGATAACATGCCAACAGAAAATCACATAAATACTCAAAATGAAGTGTGTGTGTGTCTACTTGGAAAGCTTGAGTGTCGCTAGTTGAGTTAATCATTGTGTGTGTGTCATTTCAGCCCCCCCCCCACATTCCTAGTTTCGAATCTCCCACTCCTGCATTCAAACAGCTCTGTTTGTGTGTGTGACAGTCTCCCAATTTTCGAATTTCAGCCCTTGACTAGGCCCCCTTATTTCAGATTTCATCCCCTCCGAATCTCCAGCACCTGCATTTCAAACCGCTCGCAGCGCCGATCGGCATGCCGGCGAAATTCATCGGCATGCCAGCGGCACACCTGTAAATCGATAATATTTTCATGTCGGCACGACCCCCTTCCAAAAATGACCTTGCCGACGGCATTTAAATCACTGGTGCCATGTCCCATATAGACAGATGAGAGCAGTTCATATACAGAGGAGCAACCAGTCCCGAGGAGATCTAGCAGAGCGTACACTCTTCACCCTATTTTACAGTATATAGGGGTTGTCGACCTTGAGGATGGCATATGCCAGTTTGCCTCTACTATTACTATTGTTATCCCCAGAGATTTCACTCAAGCCTCTCAGGACTTTAGGTGTCGTGCAGCAATGGATGAGGAGATGCAGGCATTGCAGTCATGGAAGACATGAGATCTTGTACCATGCCCTCTAGATGCTATATTGGTGGACTGTAGATGGGTTTATACCATCAAGTACATAACAGATGGGACAGTGGATAGATACAGGGCCAGCCTGGTAGCCAAAGGCTTCACTTATACCTACGGGATAGACTTTCTTAAGACATTTTCTCCTATAGCTTTTATTACTTCTATCACGATCCTTTTATTTGTAGTTGTTGTCAGAGGATGGTCTTTATCTTAGCTTGATAGTAAAAATGTTTTCTTATATGGTGACTTATCTGAGGTGTACATGAGACATCCACCAAGTTATAGTAGTTAAGGGAAGCTTGTTTGTCACCTGAGGAAGGTCATATATGGCTTGAAGCAGAGTCATCGTGCCTGGTTTGAGAGGCTTAGCTCTGAGGTTGAGAGGATTGGGTTCCAACGCTCTACTTCTAACCATTCTATCTTCATAAGGAAGACTAGGTATGGTGATCGTACTCTTGTTATTATGGTTGTTTATGTAGATGACTTAATCCTTATGATGACAGGGATGGCATTGCTCAGATCAAGTCCTTCTTACAATCTACATTTGTCACCAAGGACTTGGGTGATCTTAGATATTTTCTAAGGATTAAGCCTGTACGACAAGGATCATGTCTTTCCTTGTCACAGAGGCAGTATACGCTGTAGATTCTTGAGGAGGCTGGTTTGCTTGGGACTAAGCCTTCTGCTATACCTGTTTAGTCTCTAACTACGCATTCTTATGATGAGGATGATCCACCATATGAAGATATCACACAATACCGCAGCTCAGTGGGACATTTACTATACATTATTATCACGAGGCCTGATATTAGTTTTGTAGTGAGTAGAGCTAGCTAATATATGCAGGCACCACGATACAGTCATTGGCATGAGGTCTGCCTTATTCTTAAGTATCTCAAAGGGTCACCAGGCAGAAGGCTATATTACAAAGATGGTGGCAGTTGACATTTTAGCCTACTTTGATGCAGATTACGTTGGGTCTGTGGATGATTGGCGTTCTACTTCAAGTTTTGCAGTCTATCTTGGTGGGAACCTTATCTCCTGTTGGAGTAAGAAGTAGAGTGTTGTTGCTCGTTTTAGTGTAGAGGCTGAGTATCAGGCGATGGCCCATGTTGCTTGTGAGATTATATAGGTTGTCGCTTTTCTACATGATCTAGGCATTCGGGCCGCCATGCCAATTCCACTCCTATGTGACAAGTCATCCACATATATTGCCTCGAGCCTGATTTTTCATGAGAAAACCAAGCATATCGAGGTAGACTGCCATTTTATCCATGATATGGTCCTTGCAGGGAAGATTAACACTCCCTATGTCTCCTCTGAGCTTCAGCTAGCAGATTTATTCACCAAGGCTATGAAGAAGCGTTTTGATTTTCTGTGTGACAAGTTGGGTCATGTTAATATCTACTCCCTAACCTAAGTGGGAGTGTCGAGACTAAGGGATATGTCATTTTTGTTCTTTTTTGGGTGATTGTAATTTATCAAAACCTCTCTAATATAAAAGAGAAGCTAGTGTTTTCTTTGAATGGAATGAATCACTTTTTTCCTTCACTATATATATATATATATATATAGGACCCTATCCACTGAGCATAATGCTTAAAAATAATTAAATGAGCACAACGTGTCATCTATTGGATGGACATTTCACGATCATAATAAATACCAACTATATTAACTAAAGTGGTTTTCCATCACAATGTAAATAAAGGAGGCTGTCAAAACAATACAACTTCAATAAATGGCATATAAAAAAACTTCCTTAAAAAAAAAGGATGCATTGATATCTTGGTAAATCAACATTCTATAATGAATTAATTATTTATACAATATGAGATTTCGTGATACAAACATCATTAATGGAATGACAAAATTATATGAAATAAAGAAGGAAAGAGTGCACAAATATCACTAGTGGAATCTTGAAAACAATGTAACGTACAAGTTAGAAATGTAAAATAATTGTAACAAAAAAGAACATGTGTTGTAATATCAAGAAGATGTGATCGTAAGAATTGTGCATGGGCATTGTAACAATTGAAATAAGTTTTGTAATGAAATAATATGGGTATCGTGACCACAATAATGTATCATAAAATGATTAAATTCAAAGACAGTTGCAAGCGTGTATTACAAAAAGAAAATACAAGTAAAAAATTGTCCCCTAATACATGAACTTGTATTACAAATATTTACTATTAAAAAAGTACAAAAACTTATATTACAAATGAAAACAAACTTATATATACACGATGAACTTGTATTACAAGTGAAAAACTAAATTGTAAAACATGTAAAATCTTGTAATACAAATTTATTCTGGTTAAGAAGAGTTATAATGTGATTAAGTATTAATGTAATATGATTACTTTCCAATAATAATTTAATATTGGATTAATTATATTTCAAATATGATTTATGAATAGATTTGTAATACAACTCAACATTTACATGTAAAGATATTTTCTAGAAATAGTATAATGATTGATTAAGTACATTTCATATACAAAGGGTGATTTTCTGAACCACCTTTTGACAAGTGTAGTGGTTTCTATCAACAGTAAACATCATCCAACGAACACAATCATCAATTTTTTTGTGAGGATTTATAAGCACCGTGCTCAATGGATACTTTTCCTATGTGTGTGTGTGTAAGAGAATGATCAATCTTATTCAATCTAAAAACCTTACACCTCTTTATATAGAGACATGTGTGGAAACAATTGGCATACATAACCATAAGAAAATAGAAAAAGTACAATAACACCCTTATAATATAATAAGTGACTAAAGGATATCTCAACACTCCCCCTATAGATATTAATCATCCTCAGCTTCGAACAACAAATATCAAAATTTCAACTGGATAGAGGCTTGATAAAGATGTTTATTGTTTGGTCCTCGAACTTGACATAACTGGTATAGATGATCCCGTGCTGAATAAGGTCCTTAGTGTAATGGCAATCAATTTCCACATGTTTGGTGTGCTCATGGAACGTGGGATTATTAGCAATATAAGTGGCTATATAATTGTCACATCGCATCTTTATGAGCTCCTCAATCTGGACATGTAGATCACAAAGTAGGGATCTAACCTAAACCATTGCAACTGCAGTCTGGGCCATAGCTTTGTACTCAAACCCTGCGTAAGACCTGTATACTACTGGCTGCTTCTTACTCCAACTAAGTTCCCTGCTACATAGGTGTAGAAGCCTGTAGTAAACTTCCAATCTATCAAACACCTTGTATAGCCTGCATCTGAATAACCAACTACAGTTATAACAATCCCTCTGCTGAAAAGGATACCACGACTAGGTGCTTTCTTCAAGCATGTAAGCAATTGCATAGCTGCCCCCCAGTGTTGCTTGGTTGGTCTATCCATAAACTGACTTAGCTTGCTAACAGCTAAGGAAATATCTATTTTAGTGATAGTTCAATATCAGAGTTTGCCAATCAACTGTCTGTATGCTCGGCTGTCTACTACCTTTGAATCTTCATCATAGAAGTACACCTTCGGATCCATGGGAATGTTGGTAGGCTTAGCTTCCAGCATGCCTATCTTCTGTAAGACATCTAATGCATATTTTTGCTGTGACAACACTATACCTTGCTTCTAGTCATCTCCAATCCAAGGAAATACCCCAACTGTCCCAAGGTCTTTCATAACAAACTTCTCTACCAGACATTGTTTAACCTCAACTATTTCAGTCTCATCATTGCCTGTGATAATAAGATCATCCATGTAGACTAAAAGGGACACAACACCTCTCCTAGTTGTCCTAACAAAAAGTGATTGATTTGAAGTAGATCGTCGAAGGTCAATGATCTCAACCACCTTTGAGAGTTTTTAGAACCAAGCTCTTGGGTTCTGCTGCAACTCGTAGATTACCATCCTTACCCTACACACATTCCCCCTGAACCTTAAAGCCAAGGGTTTGCTATATGTAGATCTCCTCTTGAAGATCATCATAAAGAAAGGCATTCTTCACATCCAGTTGATGAAGAATCCAGTCCTTGTGCACTGCAACAGCAATTAAATTAGAATGCACACTGTAGGGAGGCGAGCCACCGAAGAAAACATATCAAATAATCCCATCCCATAGGTTTGAGTGAACTCCTTTGCCGTTAAATTAGGCTTATGCTGTAAAATAGATCCATCACGATTGTATTTTAAGGTAAAGACCCAACGACATCCAACCACTTGTGCTCCTGCAAGAAGTGAAGTAAGCTCTCATGTCTCTTTAGAACGAAGAGCATCTTTCTCATCCTCTATGGCTTGACGCCATTTCGGATCAAGCATGACCTGCTGGTATGTAGTGGGAATTTGGGTGGTAGAAAGTGCAACAAAAACTCCCATCCCTCAATAGACATACTGCCTGTAGCTGGATATCTAGCACAACTATGAGATGCCTTTCTAATAACAATCGGAAGGTCAAGATCATCTGGCAAATCCTCACATATTGGCTCTGAGGTAGAGAAACCTACACCTGGACCTATAGCATTACAACTGGACACTGTATCTTCTGTATGCAAACTATCTGTTGTCACCTGAACTGGAAAGGATGGTGTCGATGTAGAAGAGGGTATCTACAAAGTACTATGAGGATGTATATAGGTAATAGCAGGATCAAAAAACCCCACAAGTCCAGTTGTAGTAGTCGAGGGAGCAGAACTAGGTATCTCCTCGAAGGGAACATGAGGTATAGGCATGGGTGCCTTTGTCTGTAACCTTAGGTGATATTCTTCAGGCAGCAGTGAAAAAATATGAAATGGACTCATGAAGGGTAATGTCAGCACTCATATTGTTGGAGTATGTGTAGTTCAGTCCCACATTAGTTAGTGTGAGACTGTGCGATGTGTGGTGGCCTATAAATAGGCAGTATACCTCTTCATTCATCTTTGAGAAAATAGACACATGTGCCCTATCAGGTCTTCTCCTATGGTTTACTCCCCACTCTTTGTGAGTGGGGTTTCCACGTAAACCTAAGCATTCTTCATATCTTTTATGCTTTGATTTATGCTTACACGTTATTTAAATATTTTAACTTGGTGCCAGAGCAAGTCGATCTTAGGTTTATTTGTTCTTGAAATTATACATATTTTTTATCATTTTTTGTTCTAAATTCCAAAGGACTTTTGCAACAGCATTGCTCCCTCCATGAGGAAGGCCCTACCCTCGAAGAAGCCCCTTCCGCCACTGCTGCTTGCCCCTTCCTTGAAGGGCTCCATGAAGATGAGGGGCTTACGACAGCGGAAGCTGGGATGCAGGCCGCGAGGCATGAGGGAGCCGGTGATTTAGTGGTAGACACCAGTGACAGCTAAGGGCCTGTGGACCATTTGCGAGAAGCTTGACCCTAGCTGTTTGATTCTTGGGTCCGTGCTTCGCACGTAGATCGTCTTGACTCCTTCGACGTAGAGGTAGGCGTAAGGGTCATAGTGCCCGATGGGTTCCATCTCCTCAGCCGGAAGACGCTCATGGCGACGAATATAAGGTCGGAAGAGCGACGAACAAGGGACAAAGAAGGCGGTGGAGATGGTGGCAGCGACAGTACCGACAACGGTAGGATTTAACGCCCCCCACCCTGCGATCGAACCAGAGGCGACGCAGATGATCTGATCCGAGCTGGGCCTTCTGGGGATCGTAGTAGCAACGGTGGTGACGGTGACGGCCGCTGGTCTTCTGGCTGGCGGGGGCCGCTGGTCTTCTAGCTAGCGGTGAGATCATGCAACGTCGTTGGGCTGAGGCTATCGTGAGGCCGAGGATCGAAGATGGCGGCAATGCTTTACGTCTACAATGTCAGATCGAGGAGATGAAGATGAGGCAGCGTTGATGGCGGTGCGAGAAGAGGCACGAAGATGGCGGCAAAGTCTCGCGGTTATGGGTCATGATTTGCGGCACCAGTTGAGGGTAGAACTTGAATGACAAACGTGGCAGGTATCTCACATGAGATCGTGGGGAGAGTGCTGCAAATCACGGCTCAATGGCTCACGCGACCTCAATGAGGAAGCTGAAGAAGAGGCACATGACCGGCTCTGCCTCGGTTGGCAGTAAAAAGTGGGAGGAGTAAAATAAAAAAAGGAAAAGAAGCGGATTATATGGAGAAGATGATGGTAAAAACAAAAAAAAATCAAGAAAAAGAAAACAAAAAGGTAAAAAAAAAAGAAAAAATAGAGAAGATTGAGAGAAAAATTAAAAAAAATGATGATGAGGTTCATGTTTAAGAGAAGAGGTGAAGTCTTCTCTAGTTTCATGTTTTTATTTTCTCCTCGTTGTTATTTTCTTCTCCTATGCGAGTATGGGAGAAAGGGGGAGTATAGGCTTATTATAGTCATCCTCCAGGAGAGAGTTTCTTATTCGAGATCACCACGCGAGGATCCATAACTCTGGGAGGTCCAAAGTTTCGAGGTCTCCAGGAGGGAGATCCAATTTCGAGGTCCTCAAAGGAAGGGCTCATTTCAGATTCCGCGTGGGAGATCCAATTTTGTAGACTTTAAGAGGGAGATCCACCTTTTGAGGTCTTCAGAGGAAGGCCCTTTTTACAGGGATACTGAATGGGAAGCCACCAACACGTATTGAGGTTTCCAGAGGAGAGGCCATTTGTCAGCTACAGCATCTAGTAACTTCAGCCCACGCTGTTGTGTCGACATCAGCATATCTGCCTGTAGACAAGGACCAGCCGAGAGTGTTTGTTCCGTTGTGTAGAGTGGGATTTGAGTGTTATACAAGCTGAGCATTGCATGCTCCAACTTAAGGGGGAGTGTTGGAGTATGTAGTTTAGTCCTACATTGGTTAGCGTGGGACTATGTGGTGTGTGGTGGCCTATAAGTAGACAGTGTACCTCTTTATTCTTCTTTGAGAAAATATAGACACACGTGCCCTATCGAGGCCTTCTCCTGTGGTTTTCTCTCCGCTTTTTTATATTTCAACTCAAATAGTGCCTACTAGTGATGGGATCCAGGCACTTATATCCCTTGTCTGCGAATATCCCAAAAACACACACTTGATTGCTCATGGTGTAAGCTTGTCTCGACCTTGGAAAAAGTGAACAAAGGCAACACAATCAAATACATGTGGTGGTACATGGAAGAGCTCTTAGTCAGGATGCAAGATGTGCCAAGGAATTTGCTCGTGAAGTACTAAATTGGGCATTCTATTGATCAAATAACAGGATGTAAGAACCGCATCTATCAAGTATAACAAAGGCACCCTATGATAAATCAACAAAGTACAGGCCACATCCAGAAGGTGTCGATGTTTCCTCTCAGCCACCCCATTCTACTGAGAGGTATGAGCATAAGTGGTTTGGTGTATAATCATTTGAGACTTGTAAAATGTAGAAAACTTGGTGGTGCATAACTTAAGTGCATTATCAGATCTCAACACTTTAATAACAACTAAATATTGATTCTTGATCTCCAACAAAAAATGCTCAACAACAAATCCAACGTCTGGAATCTGGCTTGAACCCCATACATCCATATGTAAACTTAAACAAAGCTGTCGACCCAGGATGAGTAGTCACAAGATAAGACACGATGGTGCTTGCCCATCTGACATGCATCACAATTGATTGTGATGCATGAGATATGTAGAGAATAACCCATCAAAGATTGTTTAGAGGGAGGTGTCCAAGTTTAAGATGCCATTGAAATGTACTCCCCGCAGTAAAAGAAATTTCTTGACATGCAACAACAAATGGAGACTGAACCAAATGATAAATACCACCCTCTACATGGCCACTACAAATCGTCTTTCTTGTCAACTTGTTTTCAAAGATGCACCCAACATCATAAAAAAATGGCCCAACTATTAAGTTCCTTAGTGATGCTACTAACTGATGGTTGATGGGAAAGTCTGGCACAAACAGAACATTAGGCAATCTCATCGTAAAGGTCATTGGCACTCCCCCCCCGACCTTCTATCCTGGAGTACTTGCCATCTGCAACTTGAGTAGTCCTACCTGCGAGTATAGAATTGAGATTAGTGAACCGACTTTGATCTCCACTAAGATGTCTTGAGACTCCTGAATCAATGAACCATCTCATATTGCCCTAATTCTTGTCATGTGCAATAGAAACCAAATCGGTGCCTCCCCGAAAATCATTATGATGGCAAAGACCTCAAAGTAGCCTCTCATATGCAATGGTCATTGTATCACCTATCGATCTCTGCGCTACAAAGGTGCTTGGCTAAACATGAGGGGAGGCCATAACTCCACAGCAAGTTCACAAATCCACCAAAAGGAGAATTTAAAACACCAAATCAGGTAGAGATCATACACAATAATCAATATATGATATTGCAGTACTTCACATGAGTAATAACATGCCTCAATGAACTCAAAGAGACTGTCTTCCTTCAACCAGACCACGTTAATGAGCCAAAGAACACAACTAATGCATTTAGACAAACATCACATCAACAGAAACACAATCCGACGCCCCAAATCAGATATGAAATTTCATTTTTAGATCATCAATGATGTTGTGGATGTAGCAATCACCCTCGGGGCAAGATAATGCCCTAATGGAGATTGCCTCTCTCTCCTAGATCCTTTAGTTGTTTAAAGAAGAGAGGAGGGTGAGAAAGTCACCCCTACCAGCAAGAATCTTCCCCTTACCAGTGCAGTAGATCCCCTGCCCCTACACTACTGCAGCAGGGACAACAAGGGCAGCATAAGATGCCCCTATCGGTGACACAGCAGGGGAGGAAGGCCCTCCACAGGCGAAGCAAGGGCAGCAGATGCCCTGACTGATGGCACAGGGCCCTGAGGGCCACCTCTGCTAGCCCAAGCAGTGGTGCTGGGCTGGTCCCAATGTTGGCTTGGCTGGCGACGCTGTGGATGGTGGTCGACGGTGCTTGCAAGAGAGAATGGGAATTTTGGTGGAGAGGGTACGGAGGCTAGGTTTGGGTGGGATATTGGACTTCGATCTAAAATTGTTGCTCTAATACTAAGTAGGAGAGAATTATCAATCTTATTCAATATAGAAACCGTAAACCTCTTTATATAGAAAAGTGTGGAAATGATTGCAGTACGTAACCATAAAAAAATAGAAAAAGTACCATAACACCCTAATAATATAATAAGTGACCGAAGTGATATATATATATATATATATATATATATATATATATATATATATATATATATATATATATATATATATGGGCTTCTCCATTCAAACCATTTGATTTTGATTTTTCAGTTGGATGCTCTCTCCGTTTCATTTTGTGCAGATGAGGGGAGGAAGGAGGCTATAATTGTTGGCCTCTGTGATTCCTTTCACCTCTCTTTGTAGTGGAAAAATGGATGGCTCTTGGTCCAGAGTGGTCAGTTTTTGAGGTCTATAAAATGAAAACTATTGCTGTCAAATTTATTATGCCCTTCTTGTAACTTTTTGAGACAGGACTAGCAGCTGCCTTGTTCCTATAGACTCTTGCCATCATTTCTTTTTCTTTTTCTTCTTTTTTTTCGGTTGTATTTTGTACTTATTAATGTACTACATTACACTGATTGCCTTGGGTGAAATTTCTTATTCAGGTATGCACAGGTGTGATGATGCATGGTTATGGCCATGTGAAGACACTCTGTGAAGAGTTGAAGGACTTCATGAGAAGGCATAATTTCACTTCAATCCAGGATTTTCGAGGGTGCGTATACTTTTGAATTTTTTTTTCTAACCTGCCAAATTTTGGTTTAATTATATCAATAGGATCTCAGCTATATGACTGTTCATTTTTAGTATTGCGTCTTTTTTCTACAACCGTTCAAAATAATTGCTGTATCAATTTTCTTAAGGATGATTTATGTACTTACCTTTTCACAAATAAAGGCATCGGGTAGTTTTCAGGGATATTATTAAATTTAGTAGTTGAGTGGGTGATACAGATCAAAGCATGTGCGGGCAATTCTTTAACCTATTTGAGTAGAGAGAAACAGGGTGGTTTTTGGCTAGTGGGCCTTATGCTGAAAATGTTTTGTTTCGGGTTAAACCCTGGGTGGAAGAGTGGAGCCGTACTTTCTCCACTTAATATAACCCCATTTTAGTTCTTAAATGGGGTGGGATGCTATCATCACAAAGTATCCTATATCATGGCATTATTGTGGTGCTGTGCTAATGATTTATTCATTTAAATACAGTAAAAGAGCAATTCATAAATTTTATGTTGGTGCTTGCACTGTGTTTTGTTGACTGATTGTCTTTATTTAATCTATTCTTTTACCTTTTCTTGTTTCTGGAGGTGCATGACTGGAAGTATTCCATCTAATCCTATGAAGATTAGGTAACATAAGTTATTTCATTTCTTTGGTTTTCCATTAGAGGGGGGTAAATTCTAGGTTTGTTGCTCTTGGTACCTTCTTTTTTTTTTTCCTTCCTCTCTCATTGCTTTGATCTTCGCATAGCAAGAGGATCAGACATGCATAGGTAACTGCTACAGGGAGCATGCAAGTGGCATGGGGGCGTAGTTGGGGCCATAGGTGGTGGCACTGCATGCATTAGGTGGTGGTACTGCTGGTGATACGTGGTGGCACTACAGGCGATAGTTGGCAACACAGCAGTTGCCACACCAAAATGCCGTGCACAATGCATATGGATTGCACCCAAGATTTCAAAGGTGTGGTTCACTGCATGATTGTGTCATGTGAGCCAACTTATCAGGTTGTCTTTGGTGTCAGGATGCAAAGATGTTCAATTAAGTAAACCCTTGGCTCACTCCTGAATTCAGAAATTTTGAGAGCTTAGCAAGTCAAGCTACATCAAAGACTACAGGAGACCAAAAAGGATGTTGAAAATGAAAGAGGTCTATGAGAAACATCTAGATTTGCATAAAACATGCAAAACTAGAATGTAGCATACTCAATCAGCAGCATTGTCCACAAGAAGTATTTTTTTTTTTTTTTTTTGAGAAGAAGTAAGTGAATATTTTAAAAAAGAAAATGTTAGAGGTTCACATCAAGAAAACTAGACCATATGACGACCTTTCCTTTGGGAATTTGCATAAGAAAAAACAAAGGCTTGAATTGTAAGAGTATCAGTTAGTTAAAAGTCAGTTATTTTAGGATTAAGTTTGTTAGAGAATTAGTTATGCAATTTTATATTTCTAGTAGAACCCTTTATGTAATTTTTCATTCCTACCTCTCTATACAAGAGAGGCTAGGGTTATGTTTTCCAATGATACAGTCCATTTTCATCAGCATGGTATTAGAGCAACAATCCTATGCTGATGTTCAAGACCTTGATCCCTCTTTTTTCTCTTTTCTTCCACATTAAAAAGGAAACCCTAAACAGGGTTCGAAGAAGGAGCTTCCCCGCTGTCACCGTTGGCCTTTGGCAGATCAACGACCATCCCAATGATGCTACCAACCCTATGTGACCCTTTAGGTTCGCAGTTCTTGTTCCTTGCAGCTGTGTGCAACCTCTCTAGGTGACACCAACTCCAATCGGGTAGCACTAGGCAGGAAAGATCTGACTAGCGATCTCTTCAGTGGTCTCCTTAAGGTTGCTTGATCACCCTGTCCGTGTTGCATGAACCCTTAGGGTCCTCTGCCACCTATTATATCGCTTGAGGTGAACTTCAGCTGGAGTTCTTGAGCCTTGGCAACGTCGCTCTTATCGCTAAAGGCATCGCTGTGGCCCCCAGCAACTTTGAAGGGCATCACCTGTGCCCTCCGCCACCAATAAGGGTGTCTTAAGTGACACTGCTGCGTCCCTTGGCCATTGCTGCCATCGAACAAACTGGATCCTCTCCCAACAATGTTGCCCAAGCCCTATGAGCCTTGCCATCGACCTACTTTGGCCCGAATAGGGCTCCTGTCACCTTGATCTGGCCATAAGAGACCAAGATTGAACCCCTTATTGCACCTATAGGTCGTTGTTGGCCCCTTCAACACCATTGCCCAACCTCTGTAGGCCTTATTGCAGGTCCTTTTTGTCACTAGAGACAAGATCCTATCGCCAATGATCGAATTTTGGTATATTTCCTTGTCTGTTGAGCCCCAAAAGTACCATCATGATACTTTTTCCTTGCTGCACATGATTTAAGTTCGCTTTTCTACCTTGTGCATGCGTAGTGCACGCTTTTGTGCACGAAAACACTCATTCTTGACTACCTACTTTTATTGCTTGCTACTATGGTTACTATTTGGGATCCAGGTGACTTGATGCTATGTCGAGTCCCTTGTTCTACCAATTTGTACTACCCCCCATTGAAAATTGATTCTTTTTTTCATGGGAACTGCAATGTCTATTATCGCTGCTGAGTAGCGAGCCCTCCTTTGTCGTTGTTACCACAACTCTTATGGCCAATACTACTGCTACTACTTTTAATCAGATCGTCGCATTTGGAGCGTTAGATCCTACTACTGCCCATCATAATGATGGTGATAATTGGTGGGGGATCTGAGTGAGGATCCTTGTCTCCCACTCCTAACTACCTGTCTATTGACTATTGCTGCTTGGGAACATTTCCCTATTTGTTATTGCTGCTACTAGCTCTGCTATAGCCCTACTACTGTCGTCTATTGCTGCTATTACTGCTACAACCTACTACTATCTACTACTTCCGTTACCTCTACTATAGCCATATTACATTCTACTACTGTTGTTACCTCAACTATAATCATACTACTGTCTACTACTACTATTACCTCTGCTACAACCATACTACCATCATCTATTGGTGCTACTTATGCTACAACCATACTACTATCTTCTACTTTTGCCACTTCTACTACAACCATAATGTTGAGAGAAAGAAAATGTCTTATTCTCAAAGGAAAACCTTAGCTTCTCTTTTATACTAAGGAGGTTTGGGAGAATTACAAAGGCACCCAAAAATAGCATAAAATAATAAATAAGTACTTAGGCTCAACACATACTATTGTGGCTTATGGCTGCTACTTCTGCTATAATCTTTTGCCGTTTGTTACTGCTATCACTTTTGCTCAAGCATCTAGAACTACTACTATTGTTGCTTGTCTACTGCGATTGCTACTAATGCTATAGTTGCCACCTTGAGGGGCAGTTCAATTTTGTTTCTTGTAACAAGTTGAGTGTTGCACACTCCAAATTGAGGGGGATTGTTAAAGTATCAGTTTAGTTGGAGTCTAGTTATTTTAAGATTAAGTTAGAGAATTAGTTATGCAATTTTATATTTCTAGTAGGACTCTTTGTGTAATTTTTTATTCCCACCTCTCTATGTAAGAGAGGTCAGGGTTATGTTTTCCAATAACAGTGTATTTTCTCCAACATGAACTATGATCATGACCTAATATTAAGCATTCATAAACTATGTCAAAAGGCCTCATTCAACCTAATGTGGCATGTAAGAATCGTAGAACGTCACTCCTTGGAATTGGAGGTCCCAGATTTAACCCTCCCTGCTGTCCAAAACAAAAAAGCCTCATTCAGCATCATGACCAAATTTTACAGCATGAGGTCAGTGAAACATCTTGAACATGAGAGCAACACATAAAGTTACGTGAGTACGAGGGATACATGATTGATGACTTGGAGAGGGTGGTTCTCTTAAAAAGAGAGGAGATTCTAATAGAAGAGAATAAGACTATAAATGGTATAGACATTCCTAATTAGAATCTCGTTTTGGAAGTGTCTATAAAAAGAAACTGAATTAAAGACCTAACTGGTTAATTCTACATTGACTGGTTAACTATAACCAAAAAACTGTTTTTCAGGGTTCACTCATTTACGGATTAGTTAGTCAGGAAAAGCTTGAGATCCCAAGTAAATGCAATCTGACAGGATTTTGGCTCAAAACTTTTCATTGCTATTTTTTTATTAAATAGTAGATACCATGCATCATAACCATAGTTAAAGCTTAGGAATAGCTCTAACGCAGGCTCTTGAAGTGCGAGGTTTAGTACAACCCAAAATTGTAACTTTATAAATCAAAGAGCAAGAAATTTTCCTTTGATTGTTTCATCCTTCATCATCATTAGGTTTTTATTTATCTTAGCATTGGGCCTGATTGTGCTCTATTCTGTTAGTCTCATATCCAGGCTTGAGTCTGTCCAGTAGCTGTCATTGGATTGCATATCCATGCCTTGAGATTAAAAGTGGACATGCCTCTTGTAAGCTTGGTGTTGCTTGTTTGTAACATATATTAGGCCCTTGAAGTAGTGCTGTTGAGTTTTATGTTGAGGTTCGTAGGTGGGGGACTAACCGCATGTGGGTAGGGTCCATTGCCAAGAATTTGTAGAAATCGGTCTCCAGCTGGCAATGGGCATAGTGGAAAGAGGCATCATGAGAAGAATTGGCATCCATAGGTAAAGGTTGTTAATGTCCTTATTGTCTCAAAACATGGGAGGAAGAAGATTGGCCAATTCTGGAAAATCTCTTTGTCAAGGGACTATAGTCAAACCAACAAATTTTGCACATTAAAGGAATCTTTTTCGAAGGAATTTCCATCTTTTTGTATGCTGGAGACATAGTATGTCAAGAGGAAGGGCAAAAGTGATCGGTGAAATGAATGAAATAAACACAAACTAGTGTTAACTTTAATTCTCTTAGGGCCTTCTTGGATGTGGGATAAGTGGAGGGATATCCCTCCTAGGAGGCTTGGGATACTATTCATGAGGGATTAGGGTACTATTCATCTCTTCTATCAACATCTAAATCAAACCATTCTATTACATCACGTCAATACCAATATATATTAAAATATATCCATTTTAACATAATATATCCATTAAAATATATTTACCATATCACATTAACCCACTTACACCCACATTTTAATATTAAACGGTTGAAAAATATAAACGGAAACGTATCAACAAGATATCAAAAATAGTAAAGCAATCAAAAGAATGCTTGGGTTTACGTGGAAACCTCACTCATGAAGAGCAAGGAGAAAACCAAGGGAGAAGTGGTGCTATGGGCGTGTTTCTCTGTATTTCTTGTCAAAAGAACAAATGGGGGTATGCGCCTATTTACACGCCACCATACACATAGCAAAGTCCACATCTTACGATGTGACACTAAACCAACCACCTAATTCTCTCAACACTCCCCCTCAAGTGGAGCATGGGATGCTCAGCTTGTAACCCAAAGAAACCCTCTACACAGTAGAACAAACACTCTCAACATGTACAACTGACTCTCCTCTGCAGACGACAGTTGCATTCTTGTTCATGCCTGTAGGTAGGTATGCTGATGACGACTCATCAGACCGACCGAAGCTTGACAACGAATTGTTGTAGTTGATTCTAACAAGGGCCTCTCCTCTAAAGATCTTGTTGGTGACTCCCCATTCAGTATCTCTGACATGGGTCTTCGTCTGAAAACCTCCGAAGTGGATCTTCCTCTCTGGAGTCTATGAAACTGGATCTCTCGCATAGAAACCTCAAATGGGCCCTTCCTCTGAGGACCTCGAAACTGCATCTCCCTCTCTGGAGACCTCGAAACTCTGGACCGCCCAGAGTTATGGTTTCTCATGTGGAGTCCAGGAACAAAAGAGACTCCCGAATAGGGGATGACTACAACAGGTTTCCACACTTCCCCTTTCTCCAATACTTGTATAAGGGAAGAAATAACATTGAGAAGACAGAATCAAAATAAACAATGAACATAACAATACTAGAGAAGAATTTTTCCACCTCTTCTATTCAATTCAAACCCTTTTTTTATGAAATTTTTTTTAAATTTCTTTTCTCCTTTTCTTTCTTCTCTTCTCAACCCCTTTTTTTCCTTTTTTTTTCTTTTTTCTTTTTTTTCTGCCCTCTTCTTCTTTTCCTCCTTTTTTATTTTTCCTCTCCATTTTTTTTATAACTACCAAATAAGAGCAAGTAATAAAGGACCAAATAAAATAAAATAAAAAGGGAAGTTAAGGTCCAATAAGAACCCAAACCGTTGGCCTTCCTGGCATGCAGCATCGCGTGGATCCTCGCAAGCTCTGCCTTGAGCCTGGCGGACGCCTCCACCTCATCCCTATGAGCCCTCTCCTCGGGCTCCTCCGCCAATGCAGCGACACGCTTGCGCTCTCGGACCACTCCAAGGGCTTCGTGGAACTTAGGGGGTCGAGCCACGCCGCCCTCCTCAAGAGGACCACCCCCATGGTCGTTGCCACC
This sequence comes from Thalassia testudinum, assembly GCA_037157565.1. Taxonomy (NCBI): domain Eukaryota; kingdom Viridiplantae; phylum Streptophyta; class Magnoliopsida; order Alismatales; family Hydrocharitaceae; genus Thalassia; species Thalassia testudinum. Next base: position 8,186,299 of record JAZHRO010000080.1, read on the forward strand.
TGCAACAGTCTTCATGCCCTCCCTTTACCTCGTGGGCCTCATCACGTCCCTCGTTGTATCCCCTGTTACATGCAGGCACGACTGGCGCGCTAGCATCACTGCAGGGTGTTAGCTTCCTCGCCGACGCCTCCCTCAATACCGTGGCCAAGAACCTCGCCAATGCTCTTCCTCAGCTGCATCCTCTTCAACGTCGGCATCGAGTTCGGTAACTAGGTGATGCCTTTGTACCTATCGGAGATGGCACCAATGCACCTCCATGACGGCTCAAAAGGTATCCCATGGGTGGGTTCAGGTAGAAACCCTAGGCGTTGCTCCTCATGCTTCCTAGCGAGGCCGTTCTTCTGCACCATCATCTTCATGGTGCCGAAGGCAAGGCAATTGGTGATGATGGCAGGGAGGCCCTCAGGGATGGACTGAGATCCATGCACCTTATGAACAAATCTTCTCCAAATAGCACAAAGTTGGAACTCTAAATAATGATAAACTTAATAAACCCAAGAATCAAATTGCTCTGATACCAACTTGAAAAATATAATAAGCAGAAACGTATCAACAAGATATCAAAAACAGTAATCAAAAGAATGCTTGGGTTTACATGGAAACCCCACTCATGAAGAACAAAGAGAAAACCATGGGAGAAGTGCCCCTATGGGACGTGTTTCTCTGTATTTCTTCCTAAAAGAACAAATGGGGGGTACACGTCTATTTATAGGTCACCACACACATAACAAAGTCCATATCCTATGATGTGACACTAAACCAACCACCCAATTCTCCCAACATAAACAAATACCTACTAACATCATACAAATACCTACTAACATCATATCAATACACCAATCATTTTATCCCACCACCCAAACAAACACCCCTACACTTATCCTATCCTTACAGTATTTTATAGCACGTCTAAAAACATCCTTAAGAAAAACATAAATGAGACTATTGGAGAAATAATGCCTTTTATTGAAATCAGGAACCTTGACCATTCTTATAAAAGAGTAGGAATGCAAAAATTATATAAGACCCCAACTAAAAATAAAAATTTGCTCAAACCTAATATAAATGACTTAAACAAAATCTAAAGGGACTCAAAAGACTAAAATAACCCTTTAACAGCAGATGACAATCGAGCCCAACTTACTACAGAGGACATAATAAGACGAGACAGTCTCAAGCATTAATAGTAGTAGAGTGGGAGATGATTCCAAGTAGCAACAAGAAGTAAGCAGAGATGCCAGATGATCCTAAGTAGGTAGTAGTAGGAGATGACTCGCTCAGATTCCCCACAAATCATCAGGGTCATCGGGATTTCCAGCAAGAGGAACATATGCTCCAGAAGAACTTGTAGAAGCAGAGGTAGAATTGGCCACATAGCTACTGGCTACAACAGTGGTGGAGGATGACTCGCTTCTCAGTAGAGTCCATAGATGATCTAACTTCTCAGCAATGAATTGTATAGGAGACTGCTCTGGAGTAGTATTAGGCATTAGGAGTCTTAATAGTAATTTGATTAGCCCAAGTGGGCTTTCGAACTTCTCCCAACACTTTTCAAAATGGTGTTTCATCCGTTTGCGATGAGTGTAGGTATAGTAGATACAACGGTCTTGTCTGCAATCACTAAAACGACCACCTCTCCCACTAAGGGCAACAAGGACATGGATGTTAGGAATAGCAGCAAGAAAAGCAGGTGGTGCATCGACGTCAATCTTCTGGAGGCAATTGTAGACAATATCTAGATCAGGCGCTGGATATGAAGATAGGCTCTGATCTCTAGTTGACTAGTACTGTGTAGCAAAGCTATTTAGGAAGCGATAGGTCTACCACTTTGCTCATTTTGCAACCTACTTTTTATAGCAAGGAGGCTGGAAGATGGCAAGTTTCATGAACAGGCCGTCTAAAGTAATGAAATACTCAATCAAAGACATATCACCTTGCTTGGTATTCCAAATATGGCTGTAGATACTGTTAGTTCAACCACTCGTATATAATATTTTGATGATTTTACAAAATGAAGAAAATGAAATAAAAAATAAAATGTAGCATATTGTTTTCTCTCTGTAATAACATATTTGTAGGATTCAAAAAGCTTTCCAAGACGGGAGATTAAAAGCGTGAAGACGAGTAGAAAAAGTATTAGGTCTTAGGCTTTTTCATGTAAACTTTCAAAGGTTGTAATTTTCATTTTATTTGAGTCTAGAAATATTGTAAAGAGCCCCCAAACAAAACCTATAAATAGCTAACTTAGGCTCTCTACACTTAGGATAAATTAGAAACAAAAACCCAACACTTATACTTTTATCATACGTCCAGGACAATTGTCAGACGTCTGATTTTCCACTTTAAGACGTCTGACAAGTGTATCAGACGTCTAATTTCAAAGATTTCTGCCTTTCTTTGTCTCCTCATAAACATCAGTCAAAGGACTTCACTTTCAGACGTCGATAACCTTGAATAGACGTCTAATTCTTTACCCAGACGTCCTCATACTAACCATTAGACTTCGGCTATGCCAAAACAATTTCCAGACGTCTTGACACACTTCCAGGCGTCTGCCTTTGAACCGTTGGCCATGATTTTCTGTGCGTATCTCTTTACGGCCACATAATCTTTTGGCACAAGAAGTGGGAAGAGTATTTAGGTTTCCAGACGTCTGGTAATGTTCTCAAACGTTCATAACGACGTCTGATCCTCTAAACCTAGAACCCTGTTTGGATCTGATGACAACAGGAACGAATCCACCATTCATTAGACGTCCAATGAAATAATCAGACGTCTTATGAGATAATATCAGACGTCCTTTTGATCCAATAGAGTCAGTTGAGGATGTCCTGCAATATTAGACGACCAGAGGTAAAATCAGACGTCCTGTAAGACGTCTGATAATATAATTAGACGTCTGATGTTGCTGTCAGACTCATCATTGCCCTGATTTTGTGTGGATTTCGTTCTAAACTCTTGGGATTTGTCTCCAACGGCTAGAAGAGCTCTCCCAAGTGTTCTTGAAGATTCCAAACTTGCCTATAAATAGACTACAATTCCTCTTAGGCAAGGCACCTCTTGAGATACAATTCCTTTAGAAAAATCTCTTGCTCACTACTCTAAGCTCCATCTTGCCCTTGTGTTGTGCTAATACTCTGATCAAAGGGCAAATCCATACTCCCGACTCACTCCGTTCTACAAATCATCGGGGAGTTCTTTTCATGCTTAGTAGATAAGAAAGCAACTAAATTATTGGGGTGCTCTATAGGTGTTATTTTACTTCTTAATTTCTGTACTTTAGGTATCCGGCCTGTCGGGTCCCCGTCTCTTAATTTTGAAGGGAGAAACCTCCGTTTAGGGATCGGAGGTGGGATTTGTAATTGAGGTACACTACCCTCGTTTAAGTAGTGTGGTTAGTGGATTGATCACCTTGTGATTGAAAATCCTAAGTCAAGAGATTGGCTTAGGTGGTGGTTTTCACCCATCTTGGGTTTCCACCTAAGAATAATTGAGTACATTGTGTGATTGAATTTTTTTTGTATTACAATATTCTATAATTTCACTATTCACCCCCCCTCTAGTGCAATTTCATTTGGTATCAGAGCAGGTTTTCCGCCTACAGGAGTAACATCTGTGGAAAGATCACATGGAGGGGAAAGCCATTTCCACAAGCAGATTGGAGGGGCAATCCACCACTCGACCACCACTCTTCGAAGGAACCAACTACACTTACTGGAAGCTGAGAATGAAGATGTGGCTTCAAGCCAACGATTTCTCCATTTGGGAGAAATGTGAATCCGCATACGTCATTCCTGAGAAACCAGAAACAGGTTACACAGTGGAGCAAATCCATCACCTTAGCCTGAATGCCAAGGCAATGAACTCACTCTACTGCGCTCTCAGCTCGGAGGAATTCAACCGCATCAGCCAATGCAAAACCGCCCACGAGACCTGGAGAACCTTGGAGGTAACTCACGAAGGTACATCTAAAGTTAAATCCTCAAAGATAAACTTGTTATCGCAGGAATTCGAAGCTTTCTCTATGAAGGAGAATGAAAGACTTGGGGACATGTACACCCGATTCACGTTAATCGTGAATAACCTCAAGTCTTTAGGAAAGACATTTATAAAGGGGGAGCTTCAAGGGAAGCTCCTTCGCTCCCTTGGACCTGAGTGGGAACAGAAGGTAACGGCAATAGAAGAAGCCAACCAAGTAGAGGATCTAGACATGGAAAATCTACTTGGAAATCTCATGGCTTACGAATAAAAAATGGAGCAAAAGAAGAAATTAATCTCATCGGAGCCAAAGAAGAAGACCTTAGCATTCAAAGCTACTTCGGATGATGAGGTAAGTACCGATGACGAAGAAATTATTTTATTAGCTAAAAAGTTTAAAAAGTTTCTCAGAAATAGAAGAGAGATCAAGGGAAGGAAAAGAGAGGAAGAATCTCTAATTTGCTATAATTGCAAAAAGAGAGGTCACATAAGGAAAGATTGTCCCTTACTCAAAAGGGATGATGAGAAGAAACCCAAGAAGCCTTCCGACTACAAGAAGATCTCCAAACCAAAAGGATTTAAGAAGAAGGTGTTTCAAGCAACGTGGGATGACTTCACCTCCGAAGAAGAAGAGGAAACAAATGAAGAAATGGCATGCTTGGGATTAATGGCAACAAATGATGGTTCCGGGTCTGAATCTGAGGAACCTGAGGTAAACCCCTACTCTTTAGATGAATTACAAGATGCCTTTGATTCATTATATGTAGATCTTAAGAAAACAAAAACCCAAAGCAAGGCTTTAAAAGAAGAAAACTTAGAAAATAAGAGATTAATCAATGATTTTGAAGAAAAGAATCTAATTCTTACAAAAGAAACCACTGCTTTAAATATGCAAATAAGAAATCTAATGATTGAGAAAGTCATTAACAAATGATTTGTATACAGCAATGAGTGAACAAAAATTTTTAGATAGAGAAGAATTACTTGACTAAATCCATGTGCTTGAAAAATCAAACTCCTTTAAAAAGGATGAAAATGGCTTACTTAGAGTAGAAATTAGGGCATTAGAAGATAAACTAGATATAATAAAAATAGAGATAAATCATCTCAAAGAAAAGTCAAACCAACTTCTTGAGGACCTAGCCAAATTTACAAAGGGGAAAGATAACTTGGACAAACTCATTGCCCATCAAAAACCTTCCTCAAGTAAATTTGGACTGGGCTTTTATGAACCTAGTCAAAGTGAGCCGAAAAAGGACCCTCCTCTAAAGGAGACCACTAACAAATACGAATCCACTTTACAATGGATGCCGAAAAGACAACTCTCACTTTGTTTTGTAGGGATGAAAGGACATCATAATGTCAAAAATAGGACATACAAAATGAAGGATGGACGACTCAAATTAGAAAGACCTATAGAAACACCAAGTCACCATCGAAGATCTTTTGTAGGAGGAAGAAGGTCTACGAGGAAGACAAGGAGACCACCGCCACCAAGGAGGCCGATGGGTGATGGACTCCGGATGCTCCAAACGTATGACGGGAGACAAGCGCCTATTTCTAGACCTCCAACCTACGGATGGAGGAACAGTTACATTTGGCAACAACCACAAGGGCCATATTATTGGCCTTGGTAAAATAGGTAACCCTCTCTCTCCCATCTCAAATGTTTCTCTAGTTAAAGGACTAAAACATAATCTTTTAAGTGTAAGTCAAATATGTGATAAGGGTTTTAAAGTAGTGTTTACGTCTAAAATGTTTGAAATTATGCATGCATTAACCAATGAAACCCTTCTTAAGGAAACTAGATTTAAAGACATTTATGTCGTAGAATTTGATAAAAATGGCACTTATGAATGTCTTATAGCAAAAGATGAGTTAAGTATATGGCATAAAAGACTAGGACATGTTCATATAAAGCTGGTTCAAAAATTAGCTAAACATGAACTAGTCCGAGGTCTTTCTAAAGGAAAATTTTTAAATGAGCCTATTTGTGATTCATGTAAATTAGGTAAGATTATAAAATCTAGTTTTAAAAGCAAAGAAGTTATATCCACATCAAGACCTTTAGAACTACTTCACCTAGATCTGTTTGGATCAACAAAATATGAGAGCTTCAGTGGATGCAAATATTGCCTTGTAATTGTAGATGATTTTTCGAGGTTTTCATGGGGTCTCCTTGAGATCCAAAGGAGTGTTTTCCGTCTTTTTTCTTTTTGTAGGAAAGTTCAAACTGAAAAAGGCTACCAAATGACTCGTATCCGTAGTGATCATGGGGGCGAGTTTGAAAATTCCTTGTTTGATGATTTTTGTCAAGAGCATGGTATTGCTCATGAGTTTTCTTTTCCTCGAACACCTCAATAAAATGAGGTGGTTGAGAGAAAGAACCGTACTCTTCAAGAGTGTTCGAACATTACTCATAGACTCGGGGTTACCGAAGTACTTTTGGGCTGAGGCGGTTAACACGGCTTGTTACGTGTTAAATCGCACCTTAATTCGATCTGGATTGCGAAAATCTTGTTTTGAACTATACTATGGGAAAATACCCAAAATTAGTTATTTTAAAGTTTTTGGATGTCGATGTTTTGTCTTGAATACCTGCTCTAATTTAGATAAATTTGATGCCAAAGGTGAAGAAGCCATCTTTATTGGTTATTCCTCACGTAGTAAGGCATATCAGGTTTTTAGCAAGACCACATTAATAGTGGAGGAAACCCTACATGTTTCCTTCGATGAATCTCCTCATTCCTCCATTGACCGAATCAATATGGATGATGAAGATGATTCTACTATTGATGTATCTAACATTCCAAACTCCAATATCCATAATCTTCCAAAAGATTGGATATATCAAAGGGATCATCCCGAAATTCAAGTCATTGGAAGTGTTTCTGATGGCGTTAAAACCTGATCTCGTTTTAGTTTCTCCTTTGGTCTCTCCGCCTTTGTATCTCAAGTTGAACCCAAGAGTGTCGAGGAAGCGTGCTCCGAAGAAATTTGGATGATGGCCATGCAGGAGGAACTCAACCAATTCCAAAGGAATGAAGTTTGGGATCTAGTACCTAAGCCTGAAGGGCTAACGGTAATAGGTACCAAATGGGTATTCCGGAACAAGTTGAATGAATCCGGTATGGTTATTCGAAACAAGGCTCGGTTGGTAGCACAAGGGTACAACCAAGAAGAAGGAATTGATTTTGATGAGACCTATGCTCCCGTAGCTCGACTCGAATCAATTCGCATGCTTCTTGCTTATGCCGCCTTTCTTGGCTTTAAACTCTTTCAAATGGACGTTAAGAGCGCATTTCTTAACGGATTCATTAAGGAGGAAGTTTTTGTAAAACAACCTCCTAGTTTTGAGTCTCATGATAAGCCTCATTTTGTCTACAAATTAAACAAGGTACTATATGGTCTAAAGCAAGTTCCTAGAGCTTGGTATGAAAGGCTCAAAGACTACTTGTTAAATGCAAAATTCTCTATAGGGGAAGCTGATTCCACATTATTCATTAAAAGAAAAGGAAAAGACATTTTATTAGTTCAAATATATGTAGATGATATTATATTTGGTACTACTAATGAATCTATGTGTAGAAAGTTTTCAGAAATTATGCAGGATGAATTCGAAATGAGTTTGATGGGTGAGCTCAAGTTTTTCTTGGGCTTGCAAATCACTCAGTTCGAAATTGGAACCTTTGTGTGTCAATCAAAATACACAAAGGAGATGCTAAGGAGATTTGATATGAACAAAAGTAAAGGGAAGAACACTCATATGAGTGTCACAACTTCCCTAGACTTGGACGAATCAGGTACGCCCATAGATCAAAAGCTCTATTGTAGCATGATTGGATCTTTACTGTATTTAACTTCCAGTAGACATAATATTTTGTTTAGTACCTGCGTATGTGTTAGGTTTCAATCAAACCGTAAACAATCACACCTAAATGCTGTAAAACGAATATTTAGATATCTAGTTGGCACATCTGATTATGGCTTATTCTACCCTAGGAGTCCACAATTCAACTTAGTTACATATAGCGATGCAGACTACGCAGGTAGCCGCACCGATAGGAAGAGTACTAGTGGGACATGCCAATTCTTGGGCGAATCACTAGTCTCTTGGTTCTCAAAGAAACAATCTAGTGTAGCTCTATCAACTACAGAAGCTGAATACATAGCCGCCGCACTAGCATGTTTCCAAGTGCTTTGGATGAAAAATACTTTGAAGGATTTTAACTTGATATTTAATAAGATAAAAATATTATGTGACAATACTAGTGCTATCAACCTCTCGAAAAACCCCGTACATCACTCTCGCACAAAACATATTGATGTTCGACATCACTTCTTGAGAGATAATGTACTTAAGGGAGAAATCGAAGTTGAATTTATTTGTACTGAACTGTAATTAGCTGATATTTTCACTAAACCTTTGAATTATGATCGCTTTAATTATATACGTAGGAAACTAGGCATATGTAAGCTAAGTGATATTTGAAGAATTTAGTGATTTAATGGAACCTCCTTTGTCATGAGAATAGATAGAACCTTGATTCACTAAGTTAGAAGTCTTCATTCTCAGTTCAAACATCCAAATGCACATTCTGTCTAATATCAGACGTCTGATTTAATCATCAGACGTCTTAGACATTAAAATTCGTCGTCTAAACATCTGGGACAGACGACGATTTTATCTAACAAAACAGTCATATCAGACGTCTGGAATCCCTCACAGACGTCTGTTGCGTCGTCCAGATGTGTTGACAGACGTCTATCTCGGAGACAAAACATGTACTACCTGTCGGACGTCTGAATATGTGGTTAGACGTCACATTGGTTGTCTGACAGGAAAATCGGACGACCCTGTAACTTTAGGCGAAAATCCAGGAAGGTCTGTCTGCAAAAATCGGACGTCTAATATTAGATTTAGACGTCTTCAGTGTCGTCTGAGGCAGAAATCAGACGACAACCTGGAGAATAAATCATTTTCCAGGGGAGGATGCCTGCAGAAATCAGACGTCTAATTATATAATTAGTCATCTGATTTGTCGTCTGATGAATAAAACAGACATCTCCATGAAAAGGGCCAAAATCCCTCAGGCAAATCCCGACGTCTGACATCATCCCCAGACGTCTGATCGGGGAAGAATCTGCGCATCGCGACTGTTCTCTGGACGGTTTGAAATGCAAATCTCCCCAACTTCAGGGGGAGACTTACTCCGTGACCTTGGGATATAAGAACCCCTTCGCAAAGGTTCCACTCTCCGCTCCAAAATCCCTACCGCTCTCCCTCACACCCGACGGCCCACAGCAGCAGTTGGCGAAGTTCTGCTCGCCGCCAGACGACCGTCGCACCTCCTCGACGACTGACGGAACTGCTGCTCCTCTGCGCGCGTCCTCCCTGCCTCTCGACCGCGCATTTGGAGGCTTCCCTCCTCCCGTGGGTATACCCTCTCAACTCCTAGGGCGTCTCCATGCCTTTTTTACCCACGACTTTGCAGCATCTAGTAGCTTCTTGATTCACTTGACCTACTTGCACATTTCATATCATTATCAGCCTTAGAACCCTAACCCTCGGTCAAGAAAATCTTGTTAGCCCTAGCTGCATCTTCCATGGCAAGGGTATTACCTCATGAGGTCTAAGCCGACATTTTAGTGGCTTGAATCCAAAGGTATATTGCCACAACTACATGGCAGGTTGTATTGCCTCAAGGCATACTGCCACACATTTTTTCAATGATGATTGCATTGTTTGAATCTATGTTTTGGGTGAATGTTGTTTGGTTGGTTGAATGTTCTTGTATGGATGTTTCTTTTTTGCAGGTATTCTATCCTCAAAACACCACATATTTTTTTTCAAAAACCTAACCGCCCATTCCACCAAATATGCCTCCCCGTAGGAAGCAAGTTGAGGGATCTTCCACTTCCTCTTCCACTTATTTGGCAGATCAATTGCGGGGCGACATCGCTAGGCAGCGATTTCGTCGTTTCTCGAATGCCAAAGTTAAATGCCCTCGTTTTATTGTTTGGAATGATTTTGCCCATTTGAACCTTCGGGAACACTTCCAAACTCTCCATCTCTTTCAATATTTTGACCGTCAATTCCACTCCGGCGTTGGAACTCTTGGTATGTTCCCTGATCTTTGCCGTCTCTTTTATGCCAACATCGTTGATGACTACAGCAACGATGAACTTGAACTCCATGCCCGCCTATTTGGTCGCGAAATACACATCACATCCGAAACTATTTCCGACCTTCTAGCCATCCCCAATGAGGGAAATGATTTCAATGATATTCTGAGGTAATACGACCCAAAAATCATCAATCAAGAGTTAGTTCTCCCTGAAAAATATGTTGAAAACCTTGGCACCCTACCGTGCAAAAATCTCAAACCCCTTCCACGTCTACTCTCTCACATTTTTGGGTGGGACCTCCTAAACAAATCGGGAGGTTTTAATTACATCTCTCGCCAACACAAGGCGCTCCTTTTTGCGGCCGTCCGTCATATTCCTTTCAATTATTGTCGCCTCATTGTTCGCGTCATGAATGAAGACCATGGGGCATCACTTCCGTTTAGGTCTATTCTATCCAAAATCTTTTCAACCCAGCAGATTTCCATAACTGACCAAGCAGTTGACAAGAAAATTGAACCTTTCAACCGGGCCACAGCCGCCAAGATGCATATACTTAGGGAGCATCTTGAGCCCGCCAACGAGCCCATGGAAGAAGAGCCCCTTCCACCCTTTCCAGACTTCCATGAACCACGACCCCTTCAACTAGAAGCTCCCCGCTCGAGCTTTGATGAAGCATGGGATCCAGCCACAGATTCCCTCTCCTCCGGCATCTCCCTCCTGCTGCGTCGAACCGGCGAGATGTACACCTACATGGGAAGCATGCGTTGCGACATCGACGAACTGAGATCAGAAGTTCAAAATTTGCAGATGGGACAGGGACCCGCTCGCCGCCGCCGCCGCCACCGCCAAGATCAAGAAGAATAGTTTAGTGCTTCTATTTTTCTGCCTTTTATTCCAAGTTTGTATTAAGGGGCCTTAACCCCGTACTTAATATTTTTGGGAATAAATAGCTGGTCCATGCTTAAATATTTCTATTCCTAATCAATTTTCCTTAATGCCTTGTCATCTTTTAAACATGCAATTTTATTCATGCACTCTAGTTTGTAGATATCACTCTTGTAGTTTGGATTTCAACTCCCTTTAACAACCCTTCATGATGATATTCAAAAAGGGGGAGAAGAATGTAGGTAAGAACTTAAGGAATAATATAAAAACTTCTTAAATAGATAAAGACTACCAAGTACAACCTTTAGGGGGAGGAAATAGAAACCTACAGCTATTTTTTGAAAATCATCAAAAAGGGGGAGATTGTTAGTTCAACCATTCGTATATAATATTTTGATGATTTTACAAAATGAAGAAAATGAAATAAAAAATAAAGCGTAGCATATTGTTTTCTCTCTGTAATAACATATTTGCAGGATTCAAAAAGCTTTCTAAGACGGGAGATTAAAAGCGTGAAGACGAGTAGCAAAAGTATTAGGTCTTAGGCTTTTTCATGTAAACTTTCAAAGGTTGTAATATTCATTTTATTTGAGTCTAGAAATATTGTAAAGAGCCCCCAAACAAAACCTATAAATAGCTAACTTAGGCTCTCTACACTTAGGATAAATTAGAAACAAAAACCCAACACTTATACTTTTATCATACGTCCAGGACAATTGTCAGACGTCTGATTTTCCACTTTAAGACGTCTGACAAGTGTATCAGACATCTAATTTCAAAGATTTATGCCTTTCTTTGTCTCCTCATAAACATCAGTCAAAGGACTTCACTTTCAGACGTCGATAACCTTGAATAGACGTCTAATTCTTTACCCAGACGTCCTCATACTAACCGTTAGACTTCGGCTATGCCAAAACAATTTCCAGACGTCTTGACACACTTCCAGACGTCTGCCTTTGAACCGTTGGCCATGATTTTCTGTGCGTATCTCTTTACGGCCACATAATCTTTTGGCAGAAGAAGTGGGAAGAGTATTTAGGTTTCCAGACGTCTGGTAATGATCTCAGACGTCCATAACGACGTCTGATCCTCTAAACCTAGAACCCTGTTTGGATCTGATGACAACAGGAACAAATCCACCATTCATTAGACGTCCAATGAAATAATCAGACGTCTTATGAGATAATATCAGATGTCCTTTTGATCCAATAGTCAGTTGAGGATGTCCTGCAATATTAGACGACCAGAGGTAGAATCAGACGTCCTGTAAGACGTCTGATAATATAATTAGACATCTGATGTTGCTGTCAGACTCATCATTGCCCTGATTTTGTGTGGATTTCATCCTAAACTCTTGGGATTTGTCTCCAACGGCTAGAAGAGCTCTCCCAAGTGTTCTTGAAGGTTCCAAACTTGCCTATAAATAGACTACAACTCCTCTTAGGCAAGGCACCTCTTGAGATACAATTCCTTTAGAAAAATCTTTTGCTCACTACTCTAAGCTCCATCTTACCCTTGTGCTGTGCTAATACTCTGATCAAAGGGTAAATCCGTACTCCCGGCTCACTCCGTTCTGCAAATCATCAGGGAGTTCTTATCATGCTTAGTAGATAAGAAAGCAACTAAATTATTGGGGTGCTCTATAGGTGTTATTTTACTTCTTAATTTCTGTACTTTGGGTATCCGGCCTGTCGGGTCCCCGTCTCTTAATTTTGAAGGGAGAAACCTCCGTTTAGGGATCGGAGGTGGGATTTGTAATTGAGGTACACTACCTTCGTTTAAGTAGTGTAGTTAGTGGATTGATCACCTTATGATCGAAAATCCTAAGTCAAGAGATTGGCTTAGGTGGTGGTTTTCACCCATCTTGGATTTCCACCTAAAAATAATTGAGTACATTGTGTGATTGAATTTTTTTTGTATTACAATATTCTATAATTTCACTATTCACCCCCCTCTAATGTAATTTCAGATACAACCGTGTCGAGAACTGCTTGTCTGAAGGGAGTATCTCTTCTACAAAGTCTCCTAGATCTCCTTGTCTTGTACAACATATTCCTAGCAATCTTTGAATTAATACTATTCATTAGTCAATTCATGAAAAATAATTGCCCTCCTACTTCTTGCAGGTCGTTGGATTTTGGCTAGCACATGCAGTTGATCCTGTCCCTTAACAAATATTCAAAATGCTCTAGACTAGAGAACATAAATAGGGAATCTCGTTAACTTGATCATCGCCCCCCAAACAAGAACGGAGGTAGAGTGTTGGATTTTGTATGCCTTGAGCGAGACATTGAAGTTATGTAATATGATTACATTTTGTATATGAATAAAAAGAATTCAATTATTTTCCAGTGAATGAATTAGGTCCCTTAGTACGAATAAGGTAACGTACTTAGTCAAATCGAATAAACTCAATGTGTGTTAATTCACAGTTTAGAGGATTTGATAACACATCAAGAAATCATATGATTTGATCAATTGTTTCTAGTCTGAATTAGGATGACAACTTTCTCTAGAGGTCGTCACCTGATTGATGTTCTTGAATGGAGATTCAAGAATTGTCACGCGGGTCGGGTTAAGGAGCTAACCTGAGGGACTAGGATATAGTTGAAGCCTTCTTCAATGCTATCATGGAGAAGTCGTATCCTTTAACCTAAGGCAAATGTCTCTGTTCATGAACATGTGCATCTGGCAAACTAATAGTAAATGCAGCCACCTTGGTGTAAATGTTAGAGAGTTGGTATATGTGGGAAGGCCCTAGAGGTGCATGATCTCTCAAAGTAATCACACTAATCTGTTACATAGGTGTATGTGACAAATTAGAGGAATGAGCTCTCTCCGCATATAGTAGGAAATGACAATTCCACATGTGGTAACAAAGTCCTGATCAAACTCAATGGAAGAAGAGAAGATAGACCTTTGGGAAAGGTTCTGATCTTCGTTCTCGTCCCAATGATACAAAGGATGCTAAAACTAATATTATCTGAGGAACGACAACAGTCTAATAGGACTAAATCTTAGGATAATACTATCCCCCAATGTGTAAAGGATTTACGAGTGTTTGGAATACTTGAAGGGGTATAGTGCCAAAATTTCACAAATCCTAAGCTTCATTATTAGAGTGATGGAACTAATAATGATTTTGGCGGATTCCTACTTAAAGAATAAATCAATTGTAATTTAAGAAATTAAATTGCACTTGATTTGGTGATTAATTACACCTAATTTGTTTAGGTAGAAAATCCAAGTGTTGGATTGCAGTTAATTTAGTTTGAATACTAGATCCAAACACCACATAATTTGTTATGGGTCAATCATGCAAAATTCAGGTAGGATTTGATTCCTATGATTGGATGGAGATCCAATGGATTCCATCTTAGGATTAGGATTTGGAACCCCTATAAGTATCTCCCAAGTGCAAACCCTAATTTCAATCAAGTCATTTGATTTCCAATTCCCACCATCAATCAAGGAAGACCCTCAGCCGTCGAAAGAAGAGAAGAGGTGCCCCTAGGACTCTCTTCACAAGGGCAGTGTCCAATCATCAGATTGGATGACTGGTCGCAGTATAGCTAGACGTCCAATTTCAGAATTGGACGCCTTGCTTGTGAAGGTCTTCTCCTGTAGGGATTTAATCCCTGAATAACCAGTTGATCAACCCTTTCTATTGGTCGACCAGCTACCATAGAGCTAGGTCTTCACGACCTTCTGAAGGACTTCTCATGGTGTGTTCGTGATTTTGAGGTGAGTCACTTTGAATTCGCAAAGGGTTTGCGGATCACATCCGAGATTGGATCTCCACGACATGAAGGGTCTTATTCGTCTGTCGAGGGAGAGTTCAGGTTTTGCCAAGACTTGTTTGAGGAGGCACCGCACGTTGGGTGTTGCACTACGCCACCTATGAAGGTATAATGATCTTATACTCATAGGATCCCAAAACGAGAGAAAATTAGTCTCTCATGTGGTTCTACCATCGATTCAATCTCGGTTTCAAAAAAATTGTAAACTGTTGTTTTTCACGCTTCTGCGATGCAACAATTCGATGCAATATACCCCTTCAAGGAGATCTTTGCCTTAAACATCACAGTGGAAGACTCCATGTCAGCCATGGGAATAGTCAGACAAGAGTGCATGAAGATTGCATAGTATACGTGCATTATGCACGTAGAGGGCAGAGGAGCAAATTTAGATTATATGATGCATGATACACAAATCGAGATGTACACACTAAGACAAACCTTCATGCACGCAACTTCGAATTACTCATGTCGCAAGGGCTAAACATAGCAAATGCATGCAACTTGGAGGCTGACCACGCACGATAGATGTGTGTGGTAGGAGGGGCACACTACGTGTAGCAAATGCGCATAAATAAGCACAGGAATGGTGCAACACAAGCCCTACGTTGCACTAGGTAGCACTACAGGCATTTGTTGTTGGCGAATAGCAGTGTTGTGGGCAATCGGTAGTCGTGTTATTGATGCAACCCTCATTGCAGCTAGTTTTGGTGTTGGTATCACGTTGGAGACGATCCCTCTAGTGCAGAGCTTTGAGATGTAGGAAATAGGAATCCTTAATCACGAGGATCGAGGCGAGAGATCCTACTTTAATACCATGTTGGAGAAAATAATGCCTCTTATTGAAATAAGGAATCTTGACCTCTCTTGTATGGAGGGTAGGGATGCAAAAATTACATAAGAAATTGAATTTAACATAAAATTTGACTAGGACTCTCAAACCTAATATAAATGACTTAAACATAGTTTAAAGGGACTCAAAAGAATAAAATAACCCTCTAATACTCCAACAGAGACTATAGGTATGGAACATTAAAAGATTTATCTGAGTACATGCCAAATAAAATGGGCAAGTAGTTATATGCCAAATAAAATTGGCAAGTGGCTTGGTAAACTGGCCAGTAGTTATAAAGAAGTTGATTAAAAGGTTGGATGGCTGGAAGGCCCACTAACCATGAAAGGGGGGTAGATTGGTTCTCCTAAAATTGGTCTTATGTGCAATTCCCCTCTTCTTTTTATCCAATTTTGAAATTCCTATCAAAATACACAAGGAGATTGACAAAATTCAAAGGAAGGTTTTTTTGGAAAGGGCTAGTGGATGGTTCTAGATTCCTACACATGGTCCCTTAGGAAGTAATATATAGGCCTTATGATTAAAAGGATTGGGGGTTCTATATATTCTCACCATGAATGTTACTTTGGTTTGCAAATGGATATGCACACTATTGGGGAAGGAGGGAGGATTGCTTACTATTGTTCTGGATGCTTGCTATGGTAGGAGGGGATATCTACCTGTTTAGGCAAGTTATTATACTTAACTATCACTTGACTAGATATTAGTTTTGTAGGTAGCATGATAAGTCAGTATATGGACAAACCATGCTATAGTAACTGGCATGATGTCTGTCTCATCTCGAAATATCTAAAGGGGTCTTTAGGCAGAAGACTCTACTACAAGAATAATGGGCTTCTAGATCTATGTTCTCATTCTGATGCAAACTATACTAAATTTGTTGAAGATAGGAATCTATTACCAGTTATGCCGTCTTTCTTGTTGGCAATCTTGTTTCATGGAGTAGCAAGAAGTAGATGGTTGTTGCACGATCAAGTGTCGAAGTTGAGTATAGGGCAATGGCCTATACTACTTGTGAAGTGATGTGGATCACCTCATTCTTGGATGATCTTGGGGTCCGTGTGAAGAGTCTTGTTCCTATGTTTAGGAGAACAAGTCAGTTATGTATACTGCATCCAATCTAGTCTTTCATGAGAGGAAAAGTATCTTTAGATAGGTTGCCATTTCATGTGGAATGCAATTGTAGAAGGGAAGATATGCTCTTCCTTATGTATCTTCTGAACTTCAGCTTGCTTATATTTTTATGAAGGCCTTGTCGAAGAAGAGGCATTTATTTTTGTGTAACAAGTTGGGTCTGATGGATATCTATGCTCCAACATGGAGTGTTAAAATCCTAATTTTATGTTACTTTTGTGTCTTATTTTTTTTATATTTTCTTGGTGGACCCACATGTAGTTCTTTGCCCCTTCTCTTTGTGCAAGAGAAATTAGGGTTTTCTTTTCGATAAGAAGCTTCATTTTCTCCAATATCGTTGATTATCTCCTCTTTATTAAGCGGATTTGAAGGATGATTGGACCAAGGTGACCACAGGCTCTTGGGAAAGATTTTGGGAATCCATACCTCATGGCACATTCAGGACAGGGCAACATCCTTTGCCATCTTGTAGGCACTTTAGCTTAGAGAAACAGGTTGATCTTTGAAAAAGAGATACCATTTGCTGATGTTAGAGGTTATATACTTGTTTATTTTCTATTTTGTTTGGGGCTTGTTTGTACTTTTCCTATCTCTCCAAATAAGAGAGATTAAGGTTCTATTTTGAAGTGGTGTAATCTTTTTTTTTTCAGTTTCACATTGTATTAAAGCATCGGTCCTAGATCGATGGTTTGTTATCCCACCAAAAGTTCCCCTCCATCTCATTGGATCATTTTTGTGGGATCTCACCGACGATGGTGATGAGCAATCCACATAAGGAACTTGGATTGAAATGTCAACAATCCATCACTGCTTGGTTTGAAGCATTGCTACTCCCGTCCTGAACATCATTGTGGCAGCCCCCACCACTCAGCGACGTTGCTGATCATATAGGGATTGGCACTAGGTGGACCAAAGTGCCTTTGTAGGTCACCTTGTGACTAGTTGGATCGTGTTCTCGATGTTGGTAGTTGAGATCTACGGTTCTTTGTATCCAAGATGGATGTATTTGGGACATGTCTCAGTCCCTTGCTTTGGATTGTTTCCTCGTACCTACCTGTCTATCCTCTAGCCATCATTGTGTCAGTTGGTGGATGGTCTAATATTTTTGGTTACACACAAAATCGTAAAGTCATGCTATAGCCTTTGTAGCTGACAAGATTGGAGTACAAGACCTAGCAATGGCTGCTAGGCGTGGACAGTGGGTAATTGACTCAAGAGTGTCTATTCATCTTATAGGAGATATTAGTGCATTACAGGAATTGAAACAGGCTAGATGTATAACATCTGTGAAAGTGGCATATGGCTTTAGTTCCCCAATGACTAATTTGTGGTATATGACTTTCATCTCGATTGCAGTTACCAGAAGTGCATTGTGCCTTTGAATTTCCTATAAGCCTTTTTTCAATTAGTAGGCATATACATATGCATAAATGTGTGTTTAACTAAGAGAGAGTACCCAATAGTTAGGTGAAAAGAAATTAAAACCCTTAAAAGTATTTAAAAAAATGAAAAACCAGCAAACTTAGTTCAAGCGCTCGCCCGAGGTGCCTAGCGCCTTGGTCTAGGCGCTCGCTTAGGCGGCGTCTCAGGCAAATCAGGCGAGGCAAGCCTTGTCAAGGCGCTAGGGCCTTGCCTCGCCTCAACCTGGCACCTAGGTGCGCCTTGACAGCACTGTTTCAAGATAAATAGACAGATGAGATCATTGTTGGAGGGATTGAGAAAAATGATTTATATTATCTTGACACTCCATTACCATTTCTGGTGTAGTTTCCATCTCCGCAAACCCACTTCTCTGGCATCATCACTTGGGTCATCCATTTGTTGAAAAGATGCGATGAATGTTCCCGGATTTGTTTAGGAGTGTTACTTTGATTGTGAGGCATGTTTATTGGGAAAGCATCATCATAGTCTTTTCCTCGTCATACTGAGGGAGTATTTTCCTCTTCTTTTTGTCTTGTACACTGTGATGTTTGGCGACCTTCACGTTGTTATAGGCCTCTCGCTGTTATATTTCTATATTTCTATTTCTATGTGGACCTCCATTGTTATTTTCCCCTTCACCTCCTCTATAAAAGAGGTGTTAAGGTTTCCTAATGAAGATTAAGTCATTTGTTTATCCTAACTTGGTATCAGAGCCAAAACCCTAAGTTGTTGCTCCGATATCCCACTCGCATAGCTGCCAAACCTCCACTCGTACCCTCTTCCTCTGCCCTTCTCGTCGCTGGTGACTGCAGGCGGCATCCACCTCATCGTCGGCAGCGTCTGCAGTACCGGCTGGTCGCCAGTCCTCTTTGGAGGCCACCTACAGTGCAGGGGCGTGTGTTGAGTGCACCTACAGAGGGGGTTGTCAACCCTACTATAGGCCACAGCACCCACCGCCACCGCTGAGGGGCTCAATGCCGAGCTGTCGACGAGCAGAGGGGTTTGAGCACCCTTAGGCGGTAGCGCTAGGGGGTCCCCTTTGCCCTAGTGCATGCCTACTCCCAATCCCAAGGGGCTATGGGTTCTCACAAGATCTAAGATGCATCTATCTCCGGTTAAGCACGAGAAGAATCCCTCTTTCACATGATTCTTGAAATGCAGCAGGTCTGATTTTTCCTTAATTTCAGATCTATTGGTGTCTTTTCTGATCTCCATTAGGCATAATGAGCACATAAGAGGAATCTGAAGTCTCATCAGTTACCGCGGTAGATTCCAGGTCATATAAGAACCCATTCTTTATGCCAATTGTGAAGCTGGACGAGACCAATTATGCACGGTTGTCTCAAACATTTTTCATGACTATGGAGGGTCATGACAAGGAGCATTTGCTTCTTGAATTTAAGTCGGAGAACAAGACTGGCAAGCACACATCATTGAAGAAAGACAACTCGATGGTCAGGTATTGGATCATGAATATCGTCTCTCCTCGTATTGGTGATAGCATTATGTATCACAAGACAACAAAGGAGATGTGGGATTTACTCCACACTACCTATTTGCACAAGAAGAATTTCAATCGAGTGTTTTAAATCCATTATGACTTGTGGAGCCTTAGCCAGGAGGATCGGACCCTTGCACAGTATTATACTGATCTTAAGGGATTACTTAAGAAGTATAATGCTGCATGACCTATTTGCACGTATGCCAGTCAAAGGGAGTATAGGAAGTATGAAGTATTGCAATTTCTTAGTGGTCTTGGACTTGAGTATGAGGGCTCATGTGCCTTCTTGCGCTTTCGGACTTACCCTCCTTGGAGGAAGTTTATAGCCGACTAAGTAGAATTGTGATAAAACCACATCCTGTTGCATCAACTGGTTAGATGACAACTTTGCTTGCCTCTAGTGGATGTGGAGGCCGGGGTATGCCTTCTACTCGTGGACATGGACAAGCTGGTAGACCATGTGTCACATGTACCTTTTGTGGCAAAACTGGCCATGTGGAGGACAAATGTTGGGTCAAGTATGGCAATCCTCCCATGGCTAATCAGGCTACTACTTTGTCTGATGAGCAACCTCAGTTGGTTACGAGAGTCGAGTTCGATGCCATGATTCAACGTTTCTCTCAGATGAACCAAGAGACTACTACTACTACCATTGCTACACCTGATATTGCTGCCTTAGCATCCTTCTCAGGTAGTATTTTTGGTTTTGCTATTCAAGATTCAAATAATGGTAAGACATCATGGTTGGTTGACTCTGATGCATCTAGGCACTTGAGTGGCAATGAACATGCTTTTTAGAGATTGCAGTCAATTTCACCAGGTAGAATTGTTTAGGTGGCTGATAGGCACCATTTTAAAGTGGACAAGCAGGGGGAGGTGGCTATGACCCCCACACTTCGGTTGGTAGATGTTTTATTTGTGCTTGATTTTCCCATTAGCTTACTGTCTGTTAGTAGGATTACTAAATACTTAAATTGCCAGGCTATATTTGATGTTATGGGATGTGTATTTCAGGACAAACTCACAGGGAGGATGATTGGTGGCCAACATGAGGAGGGGGAAGTCTATCGCCTAGTCCAAAGTCCATTTGCTCTGGTTGCTAGGACAGCTGCTCAGTAGCATAGACAACTTGGACACCCTTCTCTGGATAGGCTACGATGTGTGATTCCTCATATATCACCTACTACTGAGATTACTTGTGAGGCGTGCCAACTAGGAAAACATCACAGGAATAGTTTTTCTATCAGTTCTTCTACTAGTTCGTCTGCATGTTTTGATTTGATTCATATGGACATATTGGGGCCTAATTGTGTATCTGACTGGCTGGGTCATAGATATTACTTGGTGATTGTTGACGATTTCTTCAGGATGTCTTGGTTATTTGAAAAATAAGGCAGATGTTGACAGTGTAATTGAATCTTTTATCATTCAAATAAAGAATCAGGTTTCTACTATGATTAAAATTGTCAAATTTGATAATGCAAAAATTTCTTACAATTCGTTTGCAATCCTTTTATCGTATGCATGGAATTTTCATTAAACTAGTTGCCCCCATATTTCTCAGCAAAATAGCTTGGCTGAAAGGAGACAGGCACTTGTTGGATGTGGCACGCACTCTTATGATTCATCATAATGTTCCTTCCAGATTTGCTTGCTACTTAATTAATCGACCGCTAAATTTTGCTGTTCAGGATCAAGTGCCATGGCATATTCCTTTTCCTGATAGATAATTACTTCATATGCCACCCAAAATTTTTGAGTGTGTTGCTTTTGTCCATATACATGGTCCACGACATGATAAGCTTTCACCTTATGCTGTGAAATGTGTCTTTTTGAGCTATAGTTCCACCCAAAAAGGATATAGATGTTATGATGCTCACACTAGATGTCACTTTGTTAATGCAGATGTGACTTTCCATGATGAGATCCCTTATTTCTCCATAGCAGGGCATGACATCACTACTAATACTGAATGTGTGCCTATGCCCGTTCCCCCAGTTCAACTAGAGGAGATACCAGTCACTTTTACTCTAGTTGATACAGGTGCCAAGCCTCCCAAATACAATCAGCCACTTCATGTGTACACCTTGCCTATTTCTTACAGATAGAGACCCCCCTCTCCTCCTTCCCCAAGGCTACCTCCCTCCCCGAGTACACAGGTACATCTTGAGGATACTGATCCTTCTTCGCATGATGATTCTGCAGGTTTATATGATGATTCTAGCCCTAATGATCCTGCTACTGATCCTAATGTGGATCTTCCTATTGCCATTAGGAAGGTTCCACGTTCGTGCCAATCTAGATATCGAATTCCTGATGATCCTCCTACTACTGTTAATCTTGGATGATCATTTGCTATGTTTACTACAACACTAATGGCCACTACTGTTCCTACCAATCACCAGCAGGCCATGCTTCATCCCAAATGGCAATAGGCCATGGAGGATGAGATGGCTACTCTTCGATCCCAAGGCACTTGGGAGCTTACTTCCTTGTTGGAGCCCATGTCGTTGGATGCAGATGGGTATTCACTCTCAAATATTATTCTGATGGGTCTATATCACAGTAAGCCTGCCTAGTTGCCAAAGGATTTACTCAAACTTATAAGATAGATTTCTTTGACACCTTTTCTCCAGTGGCCAGACTACCTATAGTTCATATTCTTCTTTCGGTTGCAGCACATTATGATTGGGATTTATATCAGCTGGATGTCAAAAATGCATTTTTATACGTAGATTTGTAGGAGGTTTATATACAACAGCCCCCTGATTTTGAAACTAAGGGGGAGTGTGTGTGCAAACTTCGGAAGGCCATTTATGGTCTTAAACAAAGTCCCCGAACTTGGTTCCAAAAGTTGTCTGAGGTGGTGCATGACATTGGACTCCAGCGGTCTTCTGCTGATCACCCTCTATTTGTCAGGAAGAATGATAAGGCGGTTGTGGTATTACTTGTGTTTGTGGATGATATTATTATTTCTGAAGATGATACAGTAGGTAAAGTAAACTTTGGCCAACAAGTTTGTTATGACTGATTTGGGCACTTTGAGATACTTCCTTGGCATCGAGGTGGCCCGTGGCAAGGATGGGATTATGATTTCCCAAAGGAAATATGCTATTGACCATCTCAAGGACACAAGAACGTTGGGTGCCAAGCCTGGCAATATTCTATGGATTCTAAAGGACATCTATATGATGTAGAGTCCCCTTAGGTAGATAGCAGATCATATCAACAGCTTATTGGTAAATTACTTTACCTTATTATTACTAGGCCAGATATTTCATTAACTGTTGGAAAATTGAGTCAATTTATGAGCAAGCCTATTAGGCGACATTGGGAGGCTATAATGCAAGTTCTCAGGTACCTTAAAAGACACCTAACAAAGGTTTATTATTCAGGAGAGGATCACCTATGTAAGTTGTTGGCTATTCTGATGCCGACTATGCGGGATGCCTTGTAGACAGAAAATCCACGACTGGTTTATGCACTTGTGTAGCTGGAAATCTTGTGACATGGAGGAGCAAGAAGTTTGGTTGCATGCGAATCTTAATGGTATACTAGAGGGGAGGGGTGAATAGTATCGCTTAAAAATTTAAATGTAATAAAAGCAAAGACAAATCAATCCACAGAAAATCAAGCACAGATAACACCTGGATTTATAGTGGAAACTCTTCCCGGGTGAAAACCACTACCTAAGCCTCTCAGCTTATGATTTTTCCGACTAGGCGAAGCTAGTTAATCCACTATTGTACCACTTGAACAAGAGTGGCACAACCTCTTACAATAATCCCTTCTCTTTACAACCTGAAGAGAAGCAAAACAACGGATCTTTCCAACAACTTGAGATATGTAATCAAAGCAATAAGTAGAATAAAAACAATATAATGCTATGAAACCTCAAGGAAAGTCAAATAGGATTTTTGCAGAGGTTCGGATTGACGTGCTTTGAAAAGCGTAAAAGCAGAAGCATAGAAGCACTTTGAGAGAGTACGATAGCTCTTTTTCTAGATGGATTTCTCTTTGATTGTGTATTTGAAAAAGGTTACCTACGACCTCTATATATACTAGAAAATTGACCAGAAAATGAAGTCAAATTGATCGATCAATTAAGATAGTTTGGTCAATCAAAATAAGTTTGGGTTGGTCAAACTAGTTATTTAATCGATCAATGCTTGATCGATTAATTAAGCTAAATGGTCAATCGAAGATTTATTTATCAACTTCCTAAAATGGGTTGTTTTGATCGATTAACTAAGCTGGTTGGTCGATCAATATTGTTCTTTGGTCGAAAAACTTGATTTTTATGTTAAGTGCTAAAAATCATTTGAAGCTTATTTGAGGTTTCTTACAAAATAATCTAAACTCAATAAAATAAAGACACTGAGAAGAAATCAGCAATCTTCTAGCTTTAATCCAAGAATTCTTGAGAGTGTTCTGAAAGATTAGTCTAGCAGATAGCATAATTTTGGTGCATCAAAACAGAGGTACTTACAACAAGCAGGATGTGATATCTAGGTCAAGTGTAGAGTCCAAGTATCGAGCTATGGCTCAAATAGCAGCAGAGATGGTGTGGATACAAGTTGTATTACAGGAATTGCATATTCAGACTCAGCTACCTATGGAGATGCGGTGAGACAACAAAGCCACAACATACATTGCAAATAATCCTATGTTTCACGAGAGAACAAAACACGTGGAGGTGGATTGTCATTACAGTTGTGACTTGATTCAGAGGGGCATTATCTATACTACAACTGTTACTTCTGAGGATCAAATTGCAGATATATTCACTAAACCATTGCCTAGAGCTTCTTTTGACACATGTTGTAACAAGCTGAACATGATAGATATCTATGTTCTAGCTTGAGGGGGAGTGTTGTAGGCCTCCCACTGTTATTTTTCTATTTTTCTATTTCTATATGAACCTCCATTATTATTTTCCCCTTCACCTCCTCTATAAAGAGGTGTTAGGGTTTCCTAATGAAGATTAAGTCATTTGCTTATCCTAACTCACGTGTTACCAATATAAAAGGTATCAGTACTTTGTGATCATTGTTGACGACTACAGTTAGTCCACCTAGGTTTTCTTGATAAAGAATAAGTCTCAGATTCTCCAAATTGTGCATCATTTCTTTATAGAGGTGCAAGCAGGTCATTCATCCTCCATACAGATATTTTGGAGTGATAATGCTCTGGAATTTATGCATATAGACCTACAACCATTCTTTGCAATCATGGGTACTATTCATTAGACTTCTTGTGCTCATACATCTCAGCAAAATGTAGTAGCAGGAAGCTTAGGCATATACTTGACATTACTTAGACACTTCTTGTCTTTATGAAATTACCTAGGCAATTCTGAGGAGATGCAATTCTATAGCCACATATCTTATAAATTGAGTACCTTCTTTAGTCCTACACGGTTAGATCCCATATCAGCTTCTGCATCCATACTCAGATCATTCCTTTGCCTCACCACTACGAGTGTTTGGGTGTACATGCTTTTGGCTTACAGGGTAAATTCTCCTTATGGGTAGTGATGTGTCTTCTTAGGATATTCTCGAATTTCGAAGGGTTA
Organism: Thalassia testudinum; assembly: GCA_037157565.1. Classification (NCBI taxonomy): domain Eukaryota; kingdom Viridiplantae; phylum Streptophyta; class Magnoliopsida; order Alismatales; family Hydrocharitaceae; genus Thalassia; species Thalassia testudinum. The sequence continues at coordinate 8,211,573 of JAZHRO010000080.1, forward strand.
TAGGTACTATGATCCAGTGAATAGAAGATACATTGTTAATGTTGATGTCACATTTTTTGAGAAGGTTCCCGACTTCTCTGACAAAGGGTCTAGTATTGATCTTGTTTCTAGAGAGAGACAGGTATATCACCGACGAGAGCCACCACTCCTTAACTCCACTACCTACGATTCCTATATCTACACCTGAGGATCGTACTATCAGGATATCATCGCTAGTATGCCAGGAAGAGACAAATGATAGACCTATTGCTCTTAGGAAGTCAAGTAGGCCTCGTACTCTACATCTAATGTCTCAATATACCTCTACTTCACATCTAGATCATGAGTTGCAGTAGTTCACGAGTGCGCTTGTTAGTACTATTGTACTACGTGACTATGCTGAGGCATCTCAAGACCCTCGTTGGAAGGCTACTAGGGATGAAGAAATGAGAGCATTGATCTCTCGAGGTACATGAGAGTTAGTGTCGTGTCCTCCCAATGTCACTCTAGTGGATCGTAAGTAGGTGTACATAGTAAAGTATCTAGTAGATGGTATAGTTGAGAGATTCAAGGCATGATTGGTAGCCAAAGACTTTACTCAAACCTATGGTGTTGAAGTAGGACGAAATGAATAATCTTATTCCAATAGGAAATCCTACACCTCTTTATATAGAGAGAGGTGTTGGATAAATTACATGAGATGCCAGATAAAAATATAAAATAACTAAGCAACCCTTAACAAAACATAAAGATAACTAGAGTGCTCAACATTCCCCCTCAAGCTGGAGCATAGCTGTCTATCATGCTCAGCTTGTCAGAACAAGCCTCAAAAGTGGATATGGCAAGAGGCTTGGAAAACATATTAGCTATCTGGTTCTCTGAGGCATTAAAAGTGGTGAAAAGAAGTACTCTCTTAATCAGATCTCTGGTATAATGACAGTCAATCTCAACATGTTTCGTACGCTCATGAAACATGAGATTGTTCGCTATGTAGGTAATTGCACTGTTGTCATACCTTATCTCCATGGGCTCCTTTATCTTGACATGCAAGTCAAGTAAAACATATCTGATCCATACAAGCTCAACTGTTGTTTGTGCCATTGTTCTATACTCTGACTCTACACTCAAGCAAGACAACATTCTGTTTCTTGCTTCTCCAAGTAACTAGGTTATTAGTTACATAGGTGCAAAACTTGATTGTAGATTTCCTATCAGAAAGACAACCTGCATAATTCGCATCAGAATAACCAACTACAGTCATAGCTCTACCTCTCCTAAACAGTAGTCCACGTCTTGGTGCTCGTTTTAGGTATTTGAGCACCTGCATAGTAGCATCCCAATGCTGCTTGGTCAGCTTATCCATAAACTAACTAAGCTTGCCTACTGTAAGCAAGATATTTGGACGTGTAATAGTAAGTGTTGGGAATAGATGGGCCACGTGGCAAGCAATAAAGGGCCCTAAGGGGCCAGCGGTTTGGTGGTCCAAGGGACCAAATTTGAGTATTTGCTTAATTGTTAAGTTTGTTATTTTTAGCAAATATGTTTTAGGAAACAATGTTTAGGATTTATTTTCTTATTTAGAAATAAGATATTTTCTTAAGTGGTAAAATATTTTGTTGGCAAATGTTGGGATATGTTCTCTCTATATAAAGAGTCTTCCCTTGTATTTCTTTTTGAGCAATAATAATATTTCCAACTCAAGGCTCCTCTCCTCTCTCTCTTCTTCAACTATAACAATCGGCCACCCTCAAGGCCAGCAGACAGCCACCACCGACCACCCAACCAGTCGGTTGGGGCTCCTCCATGCTTCCTATTCACACGCATGGATAGTCCACACGTGGACTATTTTTCCCATGCCAAGAAGAGCCTCCATGCTCCACGTGTCAATTTTGACATGGTATCAGAGCCACCGGTATATGCTCTCTTATGTGTGTAGGTATTTTGACCGCACGTTGGTGGTCCTCGCATCCAGAAAGTCCTCAACAAATCTGGCACCTTATGCGGAGAAGGTAGATTAAAGAAGATGGCGGAATTAGCCATAATGGTCGAACATGCCAGACTTGGTCCAAGAGAAAGCAAGGTGTTTGTCTTTGGGACAACCATCAAGCTTAGTGACACTTCCAACTATCTTGTGGGCTCGCACCTTCAAGATATTTGTTGAAGGGCAAAGGAAACTGAGTATTCTCCTTGAGGAGCCACCTGAATTGAAGGATGACATGAAGAAATTTGAAAAGGAGAAGTATGTCATCATGAATTGACTCATGAACTTGATGGATCCGTCTATCACCTCAAATATGCTCTACAAAAAGAGCGCAAATGAGATTTGGATGCCCTTCAAGAAGAGGTATGCCTAAACCTTAAACAATGCCCGTATTACTGAACTATACACTCGCATCTGAACAGGAAATCAAGGAGATCTTTCCTTGACCAAATATTACGAGAAGATGGAGGCGTTGTTCGAGGAGTTGGAGATCTATGAGCCACTATGTTTTGACAAGCAGGGGGAGACACAGGTGGTTTGGCATTCCGCCAAGTTTTTATTGGCATTGCATTCCCGTTATCGAGCCGCCTGTGATCATATCCTTGCTTCAAAAGGGAAGATGGATCTTGAGACCATCTTCTGTCATCTCTTCAAGATGGAGATCCCCAAGGATGAAGACATGCCAAGAGGCGAGAGCTCTGCACTTGTTATTCCAAAAGCAGAAGTGGGGCGAAGACATGGACAAGGACGTGGACCTGGCAGCGTTTAATCGAAGTGCTAATACTGTGGACGCAACAATCATCCACAAGACAAGTATTGGGAAAAGTTTGGGAGACCACCACATGGGGCTACTAGCACCTCACGCGTGGACTCCCTAACTCATGGAAACCTTAATAAGCTGCACACTTTACTTTGAAAAGACAAGTCAATGGCGGCCATTGCGACGACTACTCAGGTTGCCACAAAAGCAACGACTCCAAAGGTGACAAGAGGATCAAATTTGAGTATTTGCTTAGTTGTTAAGTTTGCTATTTTTAGCAAATAGGTTTTAGGAAGCAATGTTTAGGATTTATTTTCTTATTTAGAGATATAATCTTTCCTTAAGTGATAAGATCTTTATTTCCACATGTTAGGATATGTTTTCTGTATATGAAGAGTCTTCCCTTGTATTTCTTTTGAGCAATAACAATATTTCCAACTCAAGACTCCTCTCCTCTCTTTGTTCTTCAACTACAATAGCCGACCACCCTCAGGGCCAACCAACAGCCACCATCGACCACCCAACCAGCCAGTTGGGGCTCCTCCACGCTTCCTGTTCATACTCGTGGATAATACACCCGTGGACTTTTTTGCATGCCAAGAAGAGCCTCCACGCTCCACGTATCAATCTTGACAGTAAGAGCAACTTCCCAATCACTTGCCTATAGCCTCTACTCTCCACTGTTTGTGATTCAGAATCATAAAGGTGCATCTTGGATCCATGGATATGTTGGCTGACTTAGATCCTAGCATTAGTCTCCTGCAGTAGATCAAGAGTGTATTTCCTCTGGCTAAGAACAATGTCGTTCTTTCCTCTCGCCATCTCTATTCCCAGGAAGTATCTCAAGGAGCCTAGATCCTTCATAACAAATTTCTCTACCAATGTCTACTTGAGCTCAACTATTCTAGCTGCATCATCATTGATGATAATTAGGTCATCTACATATAAAAGGAGAGCCATAATTCCCTTGTTTTTCTCACAAACAGGGATTGATCAAAAGTAGACCAAATGAGTCTCATATCTTCAACAACCTCAGAAAGCTTATGAAACCAAGCCCTCGGACTCTGCTTAAGGCCATATATCGCCTTCTTCAGCTTGCATGCACTCCCCCTGAACATCAAATCTTGGGGGTTGTTGCATATACATCTCTTCTTGTAAATCACCGTACAAGAAGGCATTCTTGACATCCAGCTGATATAGTAGTCAATCATAATGGGAAGCAACAGAAATAAGAATCCTTATAGTAGGAAGTTGAGCAACTGTGGAGGAAGTGTCAAACAAATCCACCCCATAGGTCTGGGTGAATCCCTTTGCCACAAGTTGAGCTTGTACCGAGATAGTGAACCGTCCAGATTATACTTCACGGCAAAGACCCAATGACAGCCAACTATGCATGCACCAGGTGGTAACCGAGTAAGCTCCCATGTCTGTTGAGACTGAAGTGTGGTCATCTCTTCCTTTATGCCTTGATGCCATTTCAGATTGAGCATGGTCTGCTAATAAGTAGTTAGTATCTGTGTAGAGGTGAGGGCATCTCTGTAAACAGGGCAAATGGGCGACTTAGTCCATCAGACAAATCTGCACCCACCACCTAGTGGTGTGCACAACTCCTGAGAGCCTTCCAAGTGGCAATCGGAAGATCCATATCATCAGGAGACTCAGAATAGTCATGTGACTCAGATGGTGACGCCTCATCATCACTAAGGGAAGGCTCAAAGATAACTAGTATAGCACCTGTGGAATCATCACCAGACATATAATGGTCAGTAGTGTCAACACATACCTGCTGTGAGGAGGATGTTAGTACTGAAAGAGGGATGTGAGGAGGATGTTAGTATGTTGCCAATATGTAACTGGTTTTCTAAATACCAATGCGGGATCTCTGAACCTATCCTAACCTGTCTGTTTTACTTGGTGATGCAACCTGGGTGGTAGGAAAATCACCAAACTGAATCGAATAGGCATAAGAGCCCTCTCTGCCTCAATCCTCAACTATCTGCCAGTGATGGAAAAATATGGGACAACCTCATGGAATGTAATGTTAGCACTAATATAGTGCATCTTCTGTAAAGGATCATAGCATCTATAACCTTTCTAAGTGTGACTATACCCTAGAAATACACACTTAACTGCCCTGGGTGCAAGTTTATCTCTACTTGGCCAAACGATGTGTACAAAGGCCACACATCCAAAAGTCCGAGGAGGCAACTAAAATAATTCCCGATCTGGATATAAACCTGCCATGGGGCCTGCTCAGACAGAATAGAACTAGGCATTCTGTTAATCAAATAGCATGTAGTAAGCACTGCATTTCCCTAATACTAGGATGGAACATTGTGATGTATCAAAAGAGTCTGAGCCACATCCAAGATATGCTTGTGTTCTCTTTGCTACGCCATTTTGCTGAGATGTATGAAGACAAGTGATTTGATGAACCACTCCATGAGACCTATAGAATGCTCGCAAACGTGTAGTATAGAACTCAAGTGCATTATCAGTATGCACAACTTTAACAGTAGAAGCAAACTGGTTCTTTACTTCAATAAGAAAATTCTCAAATACAGACCCAACGTCTAACTTATGCTTTAACAAAAACAACCAAGATAATCTAGAGCAGTCATCCACTATCACTAGGTAGTACCTATGTCCTAGTCGATCTGGAATTCGACTAAGACCCCATACATCTAAATGCAATAAATCAAAGATAGACTCTGAAACAGTAGAACTGGCAGAATATGTAGTTTTGTGATGCTTTCCCATCTGGCATGCATTACAATGAATCTCGGTGGCTAATGAAAGATGAGGGATGATGCGATGAATCCTGTCCAAAGATGGACAACTGAGGCAATTGTGCCATTGTAAGGCACTCCCTACAACGAAACACACATCTCCCTGGCACTGTGCAACAATTGACGTCTGAGATAGGTGATAATACCCCCTTCTTCATGTCTGCCACCAATCATCCTCCCCGTGAGCTTATCCTGAAACACAATCAAATCAAAAATCACCCTGCAATTGAGATCTTTTGTAATTCGGCTAACTGACAACAAGCTCATCGGAAAATCAGGGACAAACAAAACATTAAGCAACTTCATATTGGGGGTGACTGGCACCTTCCCCTAACCATCAACTCTAGGATGCCTTCCATCAGTTACCTGAACTATCCTACCTGGATGTATAGACTAAAGATGTTGAAAGCTAGTATGATCATCACTCAGGTGCTGTGATGCACCTGAATCTACCAGCCAATTTGACTTGTCAGAAACAGTAAAAACACATCATGTACCTGAGGAGGCAATGGCAACAGTATTTGAAGAAGATGATGGAGTCTCTTGAGTGATCTGAGCAAGCCTCTGAACAACGGCATTATACTCAACATGTGACACTGTGTCAGACTCTGTCTCAGATGTAGGAGCAACTTGATTGGCAACGAGGGTTTCCCATGCTTAAACTAGCACGAGGCTCCACATGACCAATCCTACCATAGAAGGTGCATGTGGGGCGTGGTTTGCCTGTCTGTCCTCTTCCACAACCACACCCAGGAGTTGAGGATAAACCTCTTGTGCCTCGACCTCTGCCAACAGCCAGTGCGGAGGTCTAACCAGTAATCTCAGGAGTAAAAACCGCTACAATAATCTGGCTCAATCTGCTATACGTCTCCTCAAGTGTTGGAAGCTCCGATAATGTTAAAATCTGAGATCGTGCAGGATCATATTTTGGGCCTAACCCAAAGAGAGTGAAGCACTGCTGTCTCCTTGTGATACTTCTCTAAAAGTCCACATGTGCACACCGGTCTACAGGCATTGTACTTCTCTAAAAGTCCTTTTAAAGTAAGATAGTACTGTGTTAGGGGTTTTCCCTCCTGTCTAAGGGAGAACATCTGATTGTAGATCTGATAGACCTTGCTAGAATTCTTCTCATGGGAATATGTGTCATAAAGCGTATCCCACATCTCCTTAGCAGTCCTATAATACATGATGTCGTCTCCAATCTGTGGTGACACGGCATTCATGATCCAAGCCCTTACCAATGTATTGTCTTTCTTCCACGAGGCATACTTCCTAGTCTTATTCTGAGGTTCTAGCTCCAGTAGTAGATGCTCCTTGTTGTGACCCTCAATGGTCATCAGAAAGATTCAAGACCAACGAGCATAGTTGGTCTGATCCAACTTCACAATCAGGACTAAGAATGGATTCTTGTAATTTTCGCTCTCCTGACTTGTCTCCAACGTAACCTCGGAAGATCCAGAGGAAGCCATGATGCTCCAAGCACTAGGGAGTCACCAAACTCAGATATGAAATCCAATTTTCAAATCTGCGAAAAACTATAGATCACGTAAATAAGTGATCTAACATGAAATCCAAGTCATCTATTGCTTGGAAATCAAGTTAGACACACATGGTAACCCTCCAATAGTTGGAAGGAGCCCACTAGGGTTTGGGGGCACCCCTAGTGGCCCCCAAAGGAGGGCTACTCCCCCTCTCGCTGTGCTAGAGCAACAGGCTCCACCGACGGTTCTGCTGCCCGCTGGTGGATGATCAACAGCCGCCACTAATCAGAGCCCTAGCACTGTGCCCCTGCTGCCACCCAACTCCTAGCTCTCCTACAGCGTCGCTGTAGGAGCAAATTGCCCCTATAGTGTCACCGTAGGAGGCATGGGTGCTCTGGCACCGCCACTAGATAGCCCCTTCGCCGGTTGTGGGGGCATTAGTGAGGGTGAAGGATGGTAAGCGATGTGGAGAGGGCCTTAGGGTTTTGGTGAAGGGGGTAGGCAACTTGTTTCGGTGGGATACCCGAGCGTCGATCTAGGATCAGACAAAATGAATAATCTTATTTCAATAGAAAACCCTACACCTTTGTATAGAGAGAGATGTTGGGTAAATTGCATGAGATACCAGACAAATATAAAATAACTAAACAACCCTTAACAAAAATACAAAGATAACTAGAGTGCTCAACAGTTGACTATTTTGAGAACTCATCAATTGCACACGTTTTGTCTATTCGAGTTATCTTATCCGTTGCAATAAATAAGGAGTAGCCTTTTTATCAATTGGATACAAAGAATGCTTTCCTATGTGGGGATCGTACTTAGGAAGTATATATGCGCCAGCCTTTCGGATATGAGACTGAGGTGTAGTGTGTTTGCAGATTGAGAAAGGCTTTCTATGGCCTTAAGTAGAGACCGAAGGCTAGGTTTGAGAGGTTACACTCTGAAGTATTGAAGATTAGGCTCAACTGATCTTCAGATCATTCAATTTTTATGAGACAACACAAATGGGATTGTTGTATGTTGATATGATCCTGATTGGGGATGATAGTGATGGCATCAAAGAGACAAAGGAATTTCTGCACAGGACTTCTATTACGAAGGATCTTATATGTGATTTTCTTGGGATAGAAGCCAAGCAACAACAAAATGGCCTTTCCTCGTCCCAATGAAAGTATACTCTTCATATTTTAGAGGAAGCTGGATTATTAGGCATTAAGTCTTATAGTGTGCCTATTGAGTAGAGGAAGAAGTATATGTCACCTAATGATGATCCACCATTTGAAGATGTTTTTAATATAGGAGCATTGTGGAGAAGCTTTTGCAGTGAGTAGGGCTAGCTAGTTTATGGATAAGCCATTGTATAGTCATTGTCACAATGTTTGTCTTATATTGAAGTATCTGAAAGAAACTCCCAACAAGGGTTTATACTTAAAAGCATCAACTGCATTGATATTGCTTGCTTCTTAGCTGTTGATTATGCAAGGGTAGAAGATAGAAAATCTACCATAGGTTATGCAGTCTTTCTAGGGGGAAACCTTGTTTCTTGGAAAAGCAAGTAACAACTAGTTGTGACACATTCCAATGCTGAAGCTGAGTATAGAGCCATGGCTCACACAGCCTGTGAGGTCATGTGGATATGTAAAGTCATGTGGATCATTTCCTTCCTAGGCAACCTAGGTTTGGATGTGGACTCTTGTTCCCATGTACTATGATAATAAGTAAACCACTTATATTGCATCCAATCTAGTATTTCACGAGAGAACGAAGCATATTGAAGTGGATTGTTACTTTATTAGGAATATTGTTCTAGATGGGAAGATTATTGCTCCTTACGTTACCTCTGAGCTCCAAATTACATACCCACGAAATTATTGAAATTATTGAATAAGAAGAGGCATATATTTCTATGTGACAAGTTAAATCTAGTTGACGTCTATTCCCCAACTTAAGAGGGAGTGGTAGTGTTTATATACTTGTAGTTTATTTTCTATTTTGTTTGGGGTTTGTTTGTACTTTTCCTATCACTCAACATAAGAGAGATTAGGGTTCTATTTTGAAGTGGTGCAATCTTTTTGTTTTTCAGTTTCATAGCTGAAAATGTGTGTAGAGAACTTTCTGGGTTTTTATTCTCTGTGGAGCACATTATAATGTATCTCTAAACTTGTACCCTGTTCCTTTTATGAAGTGAACAATCACTAATCTCATGTAATTGTCCTTTTTTTCCTTTAAGAAAAAGGCAAGTGTGTATGTGCTTGCATTAATGGGGGTGTTCTCATAAAATACGTTTGGAGTCTTGAAAGTTCAATGCATCTCAATTTGGTTGCATCCAAGGAGTCATAGCACAATTTTTCCTTTTTTTTTGTACTTCTTGATTTGGTGTGGATGTTAATCCTAAACTCATAATAAAATGCTACGGTACTAAAATGAATTGAGGTTTGAGTTTTAACTAAAGAATCACAGCATGATGTGTTTTTATTTGAAAAGGAAAAGGATGATGACATGCGATTAGTGATCATCCGCTTTGTTATAGAAGAAATAGGGTATAGGATTGGAAATACATTACAGAGCTATCCATAAAGTCAAGAGTCTGGAGACATCACTTAACACATTCTTAATGAAAGCTCTTTCACTTTTTAAAATTCACCCCATCTGTCTGCGGAGATTCCTGATAAGATTGCAAAGGGCTCCACAAAGTCCTTCAATCTGAAGGTGTCCCTGCATAGAGTTCCAACAATTCTTGTGAGTATACACGAGGAACCCAATTGAGCCCCGCCAACATCCACAGCTATAAAGCAAAATGTAAGCCATAAAATAGATGATCTACAATTTCCTTTGTATTCCTACGTAATAAGCAAGCAGATCATCTCAAGGAGCAAATTTCTTACATAGGACTTTGTCAGCAATATTTTGCTTTGCATCAGCCAACTAAAAATCTGTACTTTGATTGGCATCTTGGACTTTCCCAACAGTCTACAATCTATAAATAGATGTTGGTCTTTCTCCTCTGCAGGAGCTTGTAAAAACGTCGTGTTATGGATTGTTTTTCCTACTTTGTTCTATCTGTTATTAATCCTTTTCTTAATTACTTTGTAGTAGAGAGGCCTAGGATATTTGGAATAGTGCAAGTTGTTTTCTTCCAACAAAATTTCAGAGTGGCGGCCCTAGGCTAGAACTCTATACTTTCTTGATTACCATCGTCTTTCTTTCTCTAGTAAATAAGAATCTCTAGCATTGGGATGTGTAAACAACTTCGTTCTTGGGTTTGACAATAACCAACCCTGGAAACTCAACGAAGCCACCACCGCTGGTCACCGCCCCCAAGCCACCAGCGGAGGCATCGTCAGACCACTGACAACCAGTCAAACTGTTGTAGACCACCGATCACCAACTACAACGCCACCGGCAGCATTTTTCTTCCCCTGCACACTATAGTGCTGCCCCCCTGATTGCTACAAGTAGAGGCCTGTCGGGGGCTGCTTCTCCTCCTCTCAGGGCACTGTAGGGATTTGAGTAAAAATATTGATCAAAGGACTTATTAAACAGTATGCATTAAAATAGGTTCTGAGAGACTCTTATGGTGAATCTTTAAATATGTCTCAACGGCTGATGTGAACAAAAGATGCATTTCAGCATTCTGGCAGTCCTTCCGACCACTGCTTACAGAATTTTCGGCAGATTTTTTCCCTGAATTGGGTGATGGAGCTTCCTTTAAATTTTGGCTTGACAATTGGACTGGTTTGGACAATTTTTCAGACCTGTTTAGTATACTTTTCAACCATATTTCACTCAAAGATGTGGTAGTCAAGGAAATGTGGGATGATGATTTGAATACTTGGGATTTCAGACTTCCTGCCGGCCTTTCAGACCCTACGTTTGCTGAATTGCAGCAGATGCTAATGCATTTGGAGGAGTATTCAATAGATACTGTTGGGATTTCTGGTGGCAGAAGCGAAGCACACACAGCAACACATGGTCGCAGCATTTAAGACGTCTGGAACGACCATCAAACATCTGATCTGGGTGATCAGCGAGTCTGGAAGAGAAGACCGGAAGTCTGTGGACCAAGAGAAGGTCCTGCAGAGGCTGGAACCAGTCTGCACTATGCAGACTGGTCTGCAGAGGCAGGAGATGTGGCTGGTCTGATGTGAACCGGCCTGCAGCAGGCTAAGGACCGGTCTGGGATCTGATGTGGACCGGCAGCGAGGCTTTCTGCCTCTTGGATGATTGGTGCAGCAGTAGGAAGAAGTAGAGAGAGGAGAGTATGGAGCTTGATTGATGGAAAGAATTATATTATCGCTCAACTCAAAACATATGGAAATGCTCTCTTTATGTAGAGAGTACATATTTCTATTTCTAAAACTAGACTCAACTAATCAAATCTAATCAAATCTTTTAGATTTGGTAAAACCAAATCTTTACAAATCTCCTTAAAACAAATAAACTAAATTGCCTACTAAAAAATCAACTCCTATTTTTGATCCTATAGACCCAAAATCAGTGGCCCAAGTGGCCTTCTAGATAGCTGCCACGTGGCCTGATGGCTGCCGCATGGCATGTGCCACGTGGCTCTTCACCGATCCCAACAGATACATCAAGGCCTGATCGTTTGCTTTGGAAGGAGGGGTCTTTTTCAGTAAGAAAAGCTTACAAATTTCTGATCGCTGGAGGCTCATAGAGTAATCTGATTGATGAAGATTCCAAGCTTATTTGGAGATGTAAGATATCCCTCAAAATAAAATTATTCCTGTGGTTCCTCGAAAGAAAGCGCCTAGTCACAAAAGTTCATAGAAGCAAGTGGTGGATGGATGATGGCACGATGTGCTCCTTATGTCAACAATCTCATGAAGATGTGCAACATTTGTTCTTTGTTATTGTACCTTCTCCAAGGATGTGTGGGCACAGTTTGATCTACGTACAGCCAATACCATGGATTTTGATGGCTTCCAGACGAGCTTTGGGAATCATATTGATCTTGATATGGCAGGATGGTGTCAGACATTTGCGGTTATGTGGTCTATTTGGTTGCAAAGGAATGGCAAGGTCTTCAGGGGCATGAGGTGTTGGGTAGAGAATTTTGTAAAAGAAGCAAATTATTTTTCAGAATTTTGGCTACATCACCTGTGTCAGTCCGTTCCCTTTTCTTCATTAATACATTTTAGGATGATTACCACCCTTAGGTAATCTTCCTTTTTCTTTTCAAAACAAAAAATGAGGAAGGTTTGGGGAAGGGGGAGGTGAGAAAGGTCATAAATAGGTGGTGAATGGTTGGATGAAGATCTTATGTCCAATAGCTTAACTCCTATAGAATGTTTGGATATTCTTCTCTCAAGGAAGTGAGATGTTTCAGGTGCTTGGAGAAGGGACATATGGCTAGAGGCATTATTGTTGATGGGAAGATTGACAAGTGTTTTGGTTTTGAAGGGGGAACGTCTAGTTGAGCTGCACATCCCCTTTTTTTCTCATATATGCATGTATGTGTGTTAGTGTAGGTGCATGCATTCGTGTGTAAAGATTTTTGTGGAGTGAAGGAACTTTTGGTGGGATCATAAGCAAAATTGGGGAACATTGCCTATTAGGAATATCCCCCTTGTTGGAGAAAATAATACCTCATTCAAAATAGTAACCCTAGTAGAGTAGGGTTAGACAAATTACATAAGAGACCCAACAACAGTATAAAACTTACTAACAAGAATATAAAATTGACTAGGCCTCTTAAACTTACTAAAAGTGGACTCAATCCTAATCCTAAAGATTTTAACAAGTTTTCTAATTCTCGAACACTCCCTTTTAAGTTCGAAAGTTAATAACAATCAAGTTCAACTAGCTATAAGGGTCGGAATGTAACTCCCCCACAATGAAGACATCTTTTTATTGGAGTAGACAATAGTACCAAGTTGAGAGATAATCTCAAGTAGTTTGAGTGATGATCCTAAGCAAGTAAGAGTGGCAGATAAGGACCTAACTGAAATCCCCCACCAATGTAGGAAGGGGGTAGTCAGGTGATCTTTAAAGATGCATGACCTCGTGCATAAGAGCATACACCATGCACGCAACGGTAGGTAGGAGCAATTAGGTGCCTTTTAAAAGGTGTGCAACAATGTGCACAATAGCATGCTTGAGGCAGGCAAGACCGGAGAAGTTCCCCAATCAAGATCTGATCAAGGAGAGATCGAATAGAGGTAGATCATAATCTAAGGAGCAGATCTGAATCAATAGCAGCAACAATAGATGAAGATTGGGACCTTTAATCGTGGCCCAACTCTTGTCTACAGAGGATTGGAATCATGACAACATTTAAGTGGTTCAAAACCACAGTAGCAAGTCACCTAGATCCCAAGTCATCAAATCAAGCAAATGGAGTTTACAACTCTACAGTAGGAACGCATTGAACCAATGGCTAAGGTCACTGGAGCTTTGCCAATGTTGAAACAATAATTAGCGGCATTACTAGGCTACGAGGATCATCACCAATGGCAGTGGCATCAACAATAGTAGTAGCGACAACATCAGTAGTAGTGGCAGCAACAACATCATCATTGATAGTGCAATCCCACACTATGTGCATGGTAACGGGGGAGCATAGCATTTGTGCGTAGCAGGCAATGCATGTGCACAGTAGCACACATGTAGCAGACAATAATGAACGTGGTGTAGTAAGCAGTGCAACCTTGTGCTTTTGTGCACACAAGGAAAGCACAGCCTCACTCTTGTGTGCGCAGCAAGGAGAGGATGTCATAGTGATGATGCATGTAGAGTTGTGCACTGCAATGAGGCTAGTGGCATGTAGAAGATGGCAGTGGTGGAGTTGATCTCCTTTGTGCAAAGATTGAATAAGGATCAAGGGAAGAGTCTTGTTCTGATACCATGTTAGAACATCTTATTAGGAATTGAAATCTTAGCCTCTCTTATAAAGAGGAGGGAATGGAAATATTACATGAAGTGTCTAACATAGACATCCTTTAAGCCCAACTTGTCTCATAGAAACAAATGTCGCTTCCTTGATAAAAGCCTTCATAAAAATATTTGCAAAATGGATTTTAGAAGATATATGTGGAGTGGCAATCTCGCCTTCCACCATTGCATTATGTATGAAATGGCATTCAACCTTAATGTGCTTCATCCTCTCATGAAAGATACAAGTAAAAGCAATATAAGTAGTGGACTTCTTGTTGTAGAACATAGGAACCATGCTCTTCACTTTGATTCCAAGCTCAGTCAAGAAGGATGTGGTTTACATTGCCTCACAAGCAGTATGAGCCATTGCTTTGTGTTATACCACTACACTAAAACGACCAACAATTCAATTCTTACTACACCATTACAAAAGGTTGCCTCCAAGTAATGTAGTATGTTCAGTAGTAGATTTCCTATCTTCAACAGACCCAGCATAGTCTGCATTAAAATAGGAACATAACTTTAAGTGGCCATTTCTTCCATAGTAAAGTCCACTACCAAAGGATCCCTTTAGATACTTCAAAATAAGACAAAGATCATGCCAATGACTATGGCATGGTTTGTCCATAAATTGGCTTGCCCAGATGATTACAAAACTGATATTTGGGTGACTTATAGTCAAGTATAACAGTTTGCCAACAATGCTCTTGTATCTACGAGCATCCTAGAAAAGAGGGTCTTATGCATCTCCATATTTTCCTTTCTGCGCAACAGGAATAGTAAACAACTTGGTGCTAAGAAGTCATGCATCCTTAAGTATCTCCAGAATATATTTCCTCTGAGAAAAACCATGTCATTCTCGTCTCAAACGGTAGGTCTTTAATAACAAAGAAAGGTCTTCACCTCTTGCATTTTTGCAATATCATCTCTTGTCAAGTTTTAAAAGGCACGCCTCAAGGCAAGGTAGGAAAATTTAGTCTCGAGGCAGTAGCCATTGGTTGTCTTTCTAAAGCATAAGCCTCAGTTTTGCAAGGCAGCCTGAAGGCTGCAAGGTAGTACCAAGGCACTACCCTAAGTGAAAACCATGACAAGTGGGTTTGAGTTGGTTTTGGCTTTCATGTTATATTGTTCTTGGTTTCTAAAATAAGCTTTTCTATTAGTTTTTATTTTTTTGTACACGTCTTCATAGATTAATAGGAATGATAAGAGACTCATAACTCATACGCTTTCCAACGAGTTAAATATTGAAATTACATTTATCTTACTAACTCCTATGTGATTATTGGATTTAGGGTTAACTCATACTATTAATTAGATTTATTGAAATGGCTAAAAGCATATTATTGAGTTGTATGTTTGAGATATTATTCTCTTATTTATAAAAGTGAATAGGTTAAAAAATGAAAGTTATCAACATGTTTGTAGATTGATATAAATAATGATAGATGTACCAATTTGAATTATAAAAATGATATTAGCCTCATGTTGCTTCATATGTGGATCAGATTCTCCATCCTTGTATTTACTATTCTCATTAAAGGAATAATCTTTGTTTATCAATTTAATAAATGTGATTATTCATAGTTGTAAATGTTTAGCTCTAAATAATTTTATCCTTATGTTGCTCCATTTAAGGTATCCTTCTTGTAGTTTATGTTTTCCATTGAAGAAATACGATACACTTTAAAAGCATATATACATCTAAGTATAACTTTTCCATGGAAAAATGAGCTAACACCTTGATTACCTCGATACTCATGCTTTTTAAAACATTGGTCAAGACCATGTTGTATCGAGATACACAACCAATACAGCCATTGCAGCAATAGTTGTGATAAAAATAGATTTACTCAATCTATCAAACTAGGCACAATCCCACCTAGAAGGACCAAATCAATCTAGTCAAAGAAGAGTCGAAGAGGCAATCAAATCAGTTAGAGAACTAATC
Source organism: Thalassia testudinum (assembly GCA_037157565.1). NCBI lineage: Eukaryota > Viridiplantae > Streptophyta > Magnoliopsida > Alismatales > Hydrocharitaceae > Thalassia > Thalassia testudinum. The sequence goes on from JAZHRO010000080.1 coordinate 8,227,408, forward strand.
AGATCGTAGCAAGGGGGGACTAAATCAGACCGATCAAATCAAATCGATCTATCAGACCCGATCTCATAGCTAAGGTTTGAAATGTCAATTTTGACGTCGTTTCAATAAATTTTCAAATGTGCATTACGCCGACATGCCGAGGGCATGCCGACAAAAATGACAGTAGTCAAAATGATTAGAATTTTAAAAATAACTATTTCAATGGATAAAAATTTTCATTTAAGCCCTAAATCTTGTCTTTTATTTCATATGTAATATGTCGATACATAACCTGTGCAGCAGCAGCAGCAGAGCTGCAATAGGAGCAGTAACAACAGCAGGAGTAGCAGCATGTCGTCGGCATGCTGAGCTTACCGATGGCATGCCGATGATTTCGCAGCATGCTGGTGAAACATGTGCATTTCGACAACTTGAGCATGTCATAATAGCATATCTTCAAAAATTGTCATTTCGTCAACATGCCGCCAGCATTTAAATCACCCATAACAAGTTCTTTGGAAGAATCGGATCTAGGCACGAATCCTGGGGAATCAATCTGACAACAGTAAACATAATCAGTTATGGGTGAGGATCGATGAGGCAATCTAGCCAATCCGGTCAGTAAGACCGAACAACAACTGGATCAACTAATTAGGCAGTAGCGGCAGTGGCTAGGGTTCCACGTCGTCGGTTAACCGGCATAGCGATGCAGGGGTGGCAGTCCGATGATGCTCCGATGGTTGGTGGATGAGGGGAACTTGTTTGGCAGTGGCAATGAATTCTTCTTTTCCCTTTTTTTGGTTTTGTTTTGGGGTGGAAGAAAGAAAGATGATGGGAATTAAGGGGATACGAACATCGGCGTAGGACTACTGCTTTGATACCATCTCAAAGAAAATAAAGTGTCTTATTAAGAACTAAAACCCTAGCCTCTTATATAGAGAGAGGAGGGGATGGAAATATTACATGAAAAGCCAACAAAAATATATGAAATAACAAAAACACATAGAGAACTAATATAAAAGGGACTAACAACAACAATATGATACCTTGGTGTGGTCCGTAGGTAAGTGGCCATCCCTTAATATCCAATTCACGATTCATGACAAGTTTCTTGCCAACCAAACTAGAAGTCCTCCAGAATGGAAATTACTAGCATGTTGTGCTCGTGTTCCTGAGTTAATTTAATAATCACTATACAAGATATAAAGATATGTGCTTTCTTCCTTATCCTTGTAAGCTTGGTCAATTAGCCTAATTAGTTTGTCTAGCATTAGTTTATGCACATGGGCATCTATGCAACCCCAAGAGGAATGCCTTCAAGGACTATGGTGTGGGAGCTCCACTATGCCTAACTAAATTCATTAACTTTATTACTAGGTAAAAGGAGTAATTACCAAGCTTGGCAAGGGCCATTAAGGTTTGTCCAATTGGTACAACCTCCCTTGCGATGGGAAGACAAACTAGGGCTATGAAGTTTGGCTAAATACCTAGTCTAGGTTAACACTTGGTGATTTTCCACGGTCTACTATTATACCCTACTGTCTGACTAGGCTTGTGCTAGATCCCTCTCTCAATTGGCCACTTTTGAGTAAGAAGCACCTCGAAATTTGTGATTGCTACAGGGCATTGTTGCTAGATCATGGTTTCTTCATTACATCACCAAGACATGCTAGGGTACAAAACATTTCCAGCTCAGTTCATAGGAACATAGGGGAAAACTATGTAGACAGTCATCCTCATGTTAAAAAAGGGGACTTAAGCTAGTCAATTCTTGACCTTGATGACAAGATAAGATCTCCACCGTAGGATCCATCGTGAAATTCTCTTTGTAGTACATAAGGGAGGAAAGGGCCTATAATTTGAACACCAAGAATTAGACTTCCCATTGAGAGTAAAAGGTCAAGAACTTGTAATCACCATGATCCACTTATTGCAATTAAGAAGTTAGATTTCTCCTTATTGTAACCATTACTAGTTGAAGCCGCATCAATTCATTGTGTTTCCATATTTTTGTTCATCATCCCCTTAAATTCTTCAATCTGGTGATGGGTGTTAGGCTAAAGGCATTTCTCACTTTAATCTTGTTAGAGATAAATTAGAAATAGGAATAATTAAAATAGGTTTCTTGAGAGTTAAGTTAGGATTTCGTATTTTGTTATGTTTTCATTAGGATTTAATTTGATTATAGTTTGTTTTCAAATTAGTTAGGATTAAGATTACTATTGTTTTCTCATATCTTTATATAAAGGGGTTGATTTCTATTTTCAATCAATGAGAACTATTTCCAAAAACTTTCACGTGGTATTAGAATCCATAGAACCCCCCTTACCCTCCTAGAGTCGACTCTAGGAGGTTTCCTCTATGTTGCACGTGTCCACTCTCTCATTGTGTGTGCCATCGTGCACGCACCTCTCTACACACTAGTATTTCCCGCAGGGGCCACGCATAGGTTTCCTACTACCTTGCACATAAGGTGTGACCATAGAAGCACACATTATGCATACCTACAACTATTGTGCACCACACCACCACATGTAATGCTCTCCCTCTTACATGCAACACACGTGCATAATATGCCTATTGCATGCGCCATCGCACGTGCTCTGTTTTCGTGTGCATGTCGCTATGCACACCTCTTGTGTGCCTCTGCAAGCGCCTTTGCGTGCCTTAATTCCTGTACACCTCGCACACACCTACCAATGCACTGCAATATGCACCACTTGCGTGCAATGTGTGCACTCCTGCCCCTACGTGCATAGCGTGCTCCTATGTTATCTTTGCAAATGCTACTACTACTACCAATGTTGGTGCCGCTATTGTTGCACTGAAAATTAGAAATATTTTTTCCATGGGAACTAGAACATTTACGATCTTTACTGGGGAGTGAGTCCTCTAGTGCTGCCACGGATGCAACCTCAGTCTCAGCCTCTACCCTTACCCCTACTACTTCTCTAGACCAAGGTTCTAAGACTTTTGATTTAGCATATGATTTCTCTGTTGAAGTTGATGAATGGTAGGGACTTTGAGCACTACTCTCCCACCACTACGATTGACTACTTGGGAATATTACCCCGTCTATGGTTGCTACTACTACTACGGCCCCACTACTATTATGTTTGGATGTTGCTACTACTAGTACTACCTTACTATTGTCATCTATTATTGCTACTATGCTACAGCATTCTCCCATCTAGTACTACTGCTACTTCTACCTGTCTACAATCTACTCTGTTGGCTACTCTTCCGAATGTCAACATTAAGGGAGAGTCCTAGTTTTGTTCTATTTCTTGCAAGTTGGGCATTGCGCTCTAATTTTGGGAGTGTTAGAGATAAATTAGAAATGAGAATAATTAAAATAGGTTTCTTGAGAGTTAGGATTTCTTATTTTTCTATATTATCATTAGGATTTAATTTGATTTTAGTTTATTTCCAAATTAACTAGGATTAGAATTATTATTGTTATCTCCTATCTCTATATAAAGAGAGGTTGATTTCTATTTTCAATCAATGAAAACTATTTCCAAAAACTTCCACAAATCCTATGTTCAGTATCATCATCATTGTTGTCGTCATCGAAGGATCTTGATTATTACGTTCCTGACTTGGGGGGCAAGACAATATCTCTAACTTGAGATCCATCTTGCATTGTCGCCTTGCCATGCAACTTGGAGGCTAGATGTACAGCCATTCTTGGTTGGAGCCTGGTTCTCATGTGTGGCATTGATTTGATTTCTTGTTGCTCATCTTCTTTCCCTCAGACCTCTTTGTTTTAGTGACAAGCACCATGCTGATCATCAGGCTTGTCTCTTTAATCTCATGCCCGTCATCACATATAATGGTGGTTGACAAGGCATTTTCGACGCATGTTTTGAAATGTCATAATTTGTAGTATAGTCGTGCAAAACCCTTGATCAAAAATATTTGTAAATTAACAAGACAGTGAGTCCTGGTCGATCTCAGGGAGGCATTTAGAAAAGTGAAATTGATTCGATCTTTTTGCTACTTGCTTAGAAATGCATGTCGGTTTCCAACCTACGAATAAATGTATTGTTAGTCGCGTTATTAACCCTAATGACATGTGCGTGCATCAGATAGATGACAAAAGTGAACATGTGAGTATCAATGCGCACAATCCTAGTTATGCGATGGCTATTTATTTAAAAAGCATCGATCGTTAGGTCGTTGACATCTTCATGCACCGACATGCTTGTTGCGAAAAAATTTAAGTTATAGTAGGCAACTTACTATCACACGAAAGATTTTGCAAGAAAGCTCATGTGTGTGTGTGTGTGTGTATAAAGCTCAGGTGATTTTCATTTCATCGGAAGGAGTTATTACAGAGTGGATCTAGATGAAAGCTTGTACATGAATGATTAAAGCGAAAACTAGCTAACAGAAATTGAGTGCATGCACAGATCTACAGAAGATTGCGCATGTATCAGGCAGGAGGAAGATGACTACACTACTAAAGCAGAAAATAATGCAGCGAATTAAAATACGAAGAACTACTTATCTACGAGAAATCAAGGCAATGGAGGTGGTCTCCAAAGGCCTGTGGAGCTTGAGGTGGTAGGAAGGAGGGGCGACCAATGGTGGGTAGGTCGACCCTTAGAGAGGTGGTGGAGGGGTGCTCTTGGACGTCCACTAGTGCTTGCAGGTCGAAGGAGCTCATGGAGATGGAGATGGAGTGAGGAGCCACTAATGGAGAGTCCAAGATGGGTGCATGGCCGTCCAAGAGGGTCTTTTTATAGACTCTTGGGCGGCTATGGCTGTGGCTCTCTAGAGAATTATAGAATTCTCTAAAAGGGCTTCCATCTTGGCATCAAGATGGATGGGAGTGGGTCTTCTTAGATCCACAATTCATAGATCTAAGAGGACTTTCCGTTGGTTGCTATTTTTAGCACCCAAGGGTGGCACCACCTATGGAGAGTTCTAGAGAACTCTAGGTGTGTGCGGCTAGGTGAGGGTGTGTGTGTGACCTAGATGGCTAGGTGGTCTAGGTTAGGTCCTAAGGGTTTAAGTTAGGTTAGGTCTTAGAATTAGAGTTGCAAACCCTAATTACTAAAGTGAATGTGAAATTAAACTTGTAATAAGTTTAACCGAAAGAGTGCAAACCAAATTGAGAGTGAGAATACTCAATTAAGTTGGGTTTAGGTCAATTGGACTCTCATTGAGTCCAATTGGACTTGTGTAGGTTGAGATCTGAGCTCAATTGGACTCTATAAGTCCAATTAACTAGGCAATTGTAATTGACTATGATCCAAGTCAATTGGGCTTAGTGAGAACCTAATTAGGTTCTTAGGAGGGTCTAGGGGTAGTGTACTAGGCTTAGGGTACCTTAATTTAAGCTCCCTAGGGTTTGGAATTAGGTTTAGGGACCTAGAAAATCAAGATCCAAGCTTGATTTCCAAAACAGGGTCTGGAGAGGGGTATCAGACGTCTAATTTAAGTGTCAAGATGACTTATACTCAAAAATCAGAAGTCCAGACCTCTTGTCTGGACGTCTAATCAGAGATCAGGGTGGATTCAAGGTTCTTGCTTGGAATTATGCAGAAATTGGATGTCTGACAACTTGTCTGAACGTCCAATAACACTGCAGACTTAGGTTCTAGGTCTGCGAGTTATGCCTAAGGGTTCTGGACGTCCAATAACTTATCTGGACATCCAGATAAAGGCTGGAACTAGGGTTTTGAGGTATCCTAGGCTAAGGTGACCCCTAATCTAAGGGTGGCTAAGGCTTAGGATGGTCTCTAGGGCTATCCTAGGGCTAGGATTGGTCCTAAGTTTTTCATAATTTAACTCTACATTAAATTCTACTAAGTAGAGTAGCATACCTCAACCATATATTATTTTTCTACTTTATTCCTAAGTCTTCTGCTCCAGCTCTGCTTCAGCACCAACTCCTCTTTATTCTTTAGATCCATCTTCAGATCCAGGATCTTCTTATTATCTACAAATCATATAATGCACTTAATCAGCACATTATAACATTATTCTATGCATAGCTAAAATAAAGTAAGAGAGATGCAAAGTATGCTCATGAATACATGGATTATATTAAGTTAAGTTAAGTTCTAACTTAATTTAGGTCATTTAAGACCTATGATTGCTGGGTAAGCAGTGGTATTTTCTTCATACTTAATCTGCCTCACCTATTAACATTGTTTTTTCTATGAAGGAAGCTCTATATAGCATCCTGTACGACATGTTTGAGGTTGACGAATAATAAAATCATGGTTAAGCTGCTTCTCCCATGGATTAAGGCAGCACGCTATCATCACAGACCATGTTACAGCTTGGCTTTCTTATTTCTAATTGGGTATTACTGTGGTGCTGGCATTCTATTGTATTTAGTTCAACAAGTAGTCATCTATAAAAAGAAAAGACTACCGTTGTTGCCAAATCTTACGTTGTTTTGGTATACTGATGCTGAAAAGAAAAGCTTCATCTTGATTAATGTGAGATAGCTACATCACTCTGCCATGTCATGGAAAAATAGAACATAACTTCGCATTTGTAAGTTCATGTATTTCTCTTAGTAATTCTTTTGAAATTAATAGCTTCATATTTCAAATACATGAGCAAAACCACAAACTCTGGAAGTTTCCAAATAATATTAGACTTCTGCAAAGTGGTTAAAGAAAAAGGTACAAACTCTTACCAAAAAGAAAATGAAAGCCATTTTTTTTTTCAGTTTACATTATTAAAGCTTCAACATTTGAAATGGGAATTATAATGCTCTATTTTTCTTCTGCGTGATGGTAAGAGACTCAAAATTTTAAAGCCTGAAATGATGAGAAACTGGAGCTAGTACATTTAGTTCTTCGCCTGAAAACAATTAAAAGCTCCACTCTCAAACACTAGCAGTAACATAGAACTCAAAAACAAATACATGGCAAGCTCTCCATAGTTATGAAGTCAATGAACTTAAATCTAGGAGAACAATAGGTTCTGCTTTAGCACCTACGTCTCTTACCATCTCTGCTTTAGATTAACTCCTGTTTCTGTTCCCTGGTTGCAACATGTATGTGAAGTTCAACCTTACAGAGCTATGGTTGTGGAGCCCTAGCAGCAGACAGAGCTAGTGTTTACCATAGAGTTAGCAGCGGCATTGTTCGTCACTAATGACTGGTGGAGGTGAGGTTGGGTTGAGGTAAATCTTAGGCTAGGACAAATAATCAACTTTAGTCTTAAAATTGGTAATAACCTATATTTAAAAGCAGGCGTAGTTGTTGTCCTGGGCAGTTGGCCTTGGTCTTTATTTGAAGGAATTGTCATCTAGCTAGTATTCTTAATTAGCTCAAAATTCTGATGTTTTTTCTATTGTGAAAAAAGGGGGAAAAAAAGCTGTGATTTGAAATGCAATCCATGCTAAGACACTTGTTTTTTCTGTTTGAAGGTGCATAAATTATCCTCTGTAACCATCTATGCTATCTTTCAGTGCATCCCTTGAGTACTTCACTACTCACACTGATTTGGTGCGGCGACAACGCGAGGCAATTGAGCAGAGAAGGGCAGTAAAGAAGGGTCTGGGATCGGACAAAGACTGGACAGGTGATGGCTTCATAAGGGAGACAGAAAGCATGGTCTCAAACTGATGCCAACCACCTAATGCATCTCATTTATTCCCTTGACAGTAAACCTCTTTTAGATGATGCATTGGATAGTTGTGGCCGTAAAATACTTCCGTCGGGAGAGGCCTCTGAATGCTATATTCAGCAAATAATGATGGATACAATTGTACTATTCTTTGCTTGTATCTTGCAAGTAATCAAAGCTTTAAAAACGCTGGTTCTTGGATTTATTTTTCTGAAGCAAGGAAATAATTGGTGCTTTAAAATTTTCAATTGTTGGCTATTTGAATTTTGAAAACCTATGTTTGATATGAATTTAGCGAAAACTTTCGATGAACTCAACTAACTGATTTTATCTTGCTCTCTCGGAATAATTAACCAGCACTTTCTGTTTAGGTACAACTTGGATCATATATTTCTAGTGATCCTGGATAAATTGTGTTAAGAGTTTATGTTTGTTTTCTTTTTATTTCCAAACTTCATTGTGTAATTTTTTCTTGGTGTTTCTTTATATAAAGGCATCTTGGATTTTTTTGCACATAATAGAATCATCTACTTTCCGCCGTAGTCTATAGTTTTGGTGGGATATCCAGTTGCTAACCTAAAGCACCTGCTCTGATACCATTACAAAGAGAATAGATAATTGTATTATGTGCACAAAATCCAAAATGCCTTTACATAAAGAGACATCAAGAAAGGTTACATGTGAAGTCCACAAATAAACAGAAAACAAAAATAAATGCTAACAATGTGTTGCAAATTTTGCCATAGAATCTATCATGCGGCTATAATGTTTTCCTTTGTCAATCGAAAAAGTGTTGGATTTACGGTGCTACCTTATCGAATAGATAGCTGGCAATTTTGTGTAGGATTTGCAATGAAAGGAGTAGATGTAAGAGTTGTGCACCATAAAGGCGAAAAAAGATGATGACCTAGAGATTCACTATCTTGGACCTTAACTGCACCCACTTGCAATGTATAAATGATCGTAGTTAGATGATGAATTAAATCCCACCAGACTCTCTAACTAGTGTTAAAGAGTAGGATTGCACGTCTTCCAATCTATATTAACTAGTGTGAGTCTATGTGAGCAAGCATCCCAATGTATTACACATCATTTTAAAAGTTCTTATAAGCAAAGCATTAATATATATCTATATTTGGATAATTTTTTATTTTCTGACTTATTTGTAAATATTTAAAATAAAAATGTTTTTTCTTAGGGATTATTCCCTATGTGAACATCTTCTAGTAGCTTTTCCACCTTATCTCTCGGTGAAAAGGGGTTGTCTTCTTACTGGAACATAAACCTTTAAGGCTAGGACCACAGCCTATTGGATCATGGTTGTCACACTCCAAAAATCCAAGCCTCCAACAAGGGTCAGATTATTGGGAGTAGCAATAGAAAAGGCGTTGGTTTATTTAATTCAGATTGATTATTGGGAGTAGCAATAGAACAGACGTTGGTTTATTTAATTCAGATTGTGCCAGTCAAAGTCAAGCTATCAAAAACTTCATTAATCAACAAAATGGGAAGAAGCATAATTCTTAGCACAAACTCCACGTGTGCCAAGCAACCATATAAAATAAAAAATCACCTTAAAATCAAAGCATAAAGGTTACCTATCAAAAGTCTCAGTAAATCCAGCACTGCAACGAATCTCGCTTGTCAACGATGCACGATTGCAACAACCTGAAAGTAAGTCACAAAATAAGTATGAACCAATTGACTCAATAGGGAATAAACTATTGTTTCTCAATAAAAACAGGGTAGTGTACAGTTTCACTACTTAGCTAAATCCCTAGCTTGCCCCAAATCGAAGGTTTTGACCCTCAAACCCAGTTAAACCTTACCAACCACCGTGGTCCAAATTAATTCTCCTTCCCGATGATTAATGCTACATGTTCTAACGTAACTATCTTAACGATCTAAAATCCTATTACTTGTCACTTCAATCCCTCAAAGTGATAAATAAACCTTCCTACTGAAGGAGATCTTGATGTGCCCTCTCCAATGATACACTTGCACAATAATCGGTCCTTAGCCAAATGAAAGATTAGAGCACTCGTGTTCACCAGATAAGGGATACCTGCACTAGTCGTCAAAATGTTGACTGTACTCAAAGTCCATGGAAAGCTATTCCACACAAGACATCCCCGAGCACTTAGTCCAAAAGATTTAGCAAGAGAGACACCTCATTTCTCGTGATCCCTGGAAAACTATTCCACATAAGAACACATGTTTCTTGATGCCAAAATCCCTAGAAGGCTATTCAACACAAGATTCCCTGCATTATTGCGTGAGATCCCTAGAAGGTTATTCCACACAAAATCTGACGCTCTCTCAACCATTTGGATCCTTGGAAGACTATTCCACATAAGATCTTCATGATCCTCATCACTCGACAATCCTTGGAAAGCTATTCCACACAAGATCGCTTAAGTCATGAATCGGAGATCCCTAGAAAGCTATTCCACACAAGGTCTCAGGGTGCCCCTCATTAACTTGGACTCAAAACATACCCAGGGCCTCATCTCCATGGCAGCGCCTAGCGAACCCCCAACCAGGAACTCCTCTAGTTCCGTGGCTGAACTCCAGTAGCCTCTAGCTGCCCAGACTCCCAGGTTTCCAACTTGCAACAGTGAACTCACCGTTCACAAAGTCTCGGTGTCTCTCCCTATGAACTCACCTATTTGACCTAATCGCTCCTTATTTCCTTTTCTCCCTTATCAGTACTAGATCAAGCAACCCTAAAGACTTACTAGATCACCTGGAGTCTTACTCATAACGTTAAGATCCAAGCATTCCACTTATTAGACTCTAATTGAGTCATTGATGTCATTATATGGGGTTCAAGTCGTTAGTTAGCCAATTCATATTGCTTTTAATCAATTTAGAGAGCTTCAAGCCCAATTAAAGACACCCTAAACCCATCTAGGGATTAACTGCAACTTAACAAATCCCCAACCTATTAAGGTATCTACTAGCTCCCCAAATAGGTTTTAGATTAGATCCTATCACCCTTTAGGATTCATAAGGTTAGAAACCCTCATTTAGGCCAACTTGTAGCTCCAACAGACTATCTAACATTAAGGACCTATTACCTAATGTCAAGGGCCCTCTAGCAGCCACCTAATGTTAGGTCAGGCAGCAAGCTAGTTTCAGAACTACAAAACCTGCATTTTGTGTCCCGAGTTTCGCTGACATAGGTGCTCATTAATAGATCCAAAAATAATGACATCAAGATGAATTTGTATAATCAATAAATCATAATTTTCTTTCTTAATAAACAAAGCACAATCGACTTTACCTATACAAAAACTTGATTTAATCAAATAATCTCGTAAATGTTCATACCAAGTCCTTGGTGCTTGTTTAAGTTCGAATAATGCCTTTTTAAGCTTATATACATTGTTTGGTAATTTGAAATTTGTGAACCTAGGGTGTTGCTTAACACATGTTTCTTTTGTGAATCCATTTAAGAATGCAGATTTTACATCCATTTGATAAAGCTTCAATCTCAAAGGAGATGTGAATGCCAAAAGCATCTATATTGACTCAAGTCTTGCAACTAGTGTATAAGTCTCGTCATAATCAATCCCTTCTTGTTGATTATAACATTATGTAACCAGTTTAGCTTTATTTTTTATTACTTCCTCACTTTCACTTGTTTGATTTCTAAAAACCTACTTAGTACCAATAAAATAAATGATTTTCAAGTTTAGGAACTAAGTCCCATAACTGATTTCTCTCAAATGAATTAATTTCTCTTATATTGCCAAAACCCATGATTCATTGATTAGAGCTTCTTCAATGGTTTTAGGCTCTACTTGAGAGACAAAGGAATTAAGAACAAAATTATTAAGCAATTGTGAGCATGTTTTAACTCTATCATTAACCTCCCCAATTACCAACTCTTTTCGATGATTTTTATTACATGACCAATCTTTAGGAAGATTATGACCAGTGCTCTCTTTGACATTAGACACCGATACAGAAAAATACATGATTTGTAAATCATGTTTTTAAGTCGTTGTAACACGTAAATTTGCACAACTTTTAAATTTGTAAAAGCTAGATAGTGGGAGTATCTAGGGTCATCTAAGGATGCCAATTTTAGTTATCAAGATGATATTCTCTCTCGCTTTCTCAAATCCTCTTTTTATTTTTTTAGGGCTTTGTGATTTTTTTGAGCTTTTCAAAATCAAGGCAACAATGTAATGAAAGTAGGAGTTGAAAACGCGAAAATATGAAAATAGAAACCCAACCTTCCTAAGCTCACTCTAGGCACGTGTGACCTAAAGTAATTAGGGAGTGTGCACTAATGAAATTAAAGAAGCTTGAAAATAAGGCACATGGTATTTTTGGAGGGAAATGAAAAGGTGTGTGGATGTGTTTGGAGGGAAATGAAGGGGTGCATGGATGTTTTCGGAGAGAAAAATGGGAGGAAAATGAAAAAGTGCCTATGGGTAGTAGTGATGTGATTTTTGGAGAGAAAAAGGTGGCACCACTTTATGATGGAGGTGAGTAGAGTATGATCTAACTTACCTAGCTTAGCTATTAGCTACTAGGAGCTAGGAATAGCTAAGAGGGGCTACTTTGAGCTAGTCTAAGCCTACATAGAGCTGCTAGAAGTTGATGAAGAGCTTCCTGTAAACTTAGCAACTAGCTTAGCTAGCTAGTTCTTTGCTAGTAGCTAGGCAATGTAGGGTCTAGCTGCAAGGAGCTGACTTCAACCTACCTGGAGCAGAGGTGAGCTAAGGATGAGCTTCATGAAGACACCTTAGCTAGCTGGCTAGCTAGTTCTCAACTAGTAGCTAAGTCTTAAAGGAGTTGACCTGAATTGAGCTTCTTGAGCTGGGGATGAGTTGTCCTGAGCTGGAATTTAGCTGATTGATGACTCTTCAATTAGCTTAGCTAGCTAGTTCAAGACTAGTAGCTAAACTCCATGGAATTGAGCTGCCATGAGCTACAAGAAGCTGATGATGAGTTGGATCCAACTGAGATTCAGTTTAGATGAGCTGGAATAAGCTAGGATCCAGCTAGCTGAGGCTTCTATCTTCTTCTTCTTATCTTTCTGCCTTCCACATTACTAGGGTTTAGCTGATTTCTACTATGTCCACATCCCTAACCAAACAATTGAGATAAATAAGAACATAAAATGACAACAAAACCTAACAATGCATGCCTACACCCTAAATGCATGTAAATGTGTAAATGCAGCCTAATACCATAATGCAAATGCAGAAACCTTAGGAATTAAGAGTGTGATTTTAGCCTAAGAATGATGATAAACTGGTGTTTATCATACCGTCCATGCTTAACTTTTTGCTAGTCCCTTAGCTAAATTGTTCGCAGAACGATATTAGGAAAACTACATTTCTTTTTTTTTGGTTTTGAGATCATTTTTACGGGACCTTGGTTGATTGAAAAATAAGGTACGGGATTTGTTTGAGATAAAGCATCAAGATTTTATCCTCAGATCCAAGAGTTAGCATAATCAAGATCTGTGTATCTTCCTAAGAATTCAACTAATTTCCCCCTTCTGATTCCAACTATCCCGTCAACCATTTTCGCAGTTAGAACCTCCTTGACTTAAGAAATCAATCCAAAATTTGTGTTACGATGAAAATTCAAGTGTCAATGATTTGTGATTGGCCAACTTTTTTTTTTAATGATGTTTTTGTTGTTTTCCCCCAATGCTTAGCCTTAGATTAGCCTTCATAGAATTGTGTCGGAATCCTTGTCCCCATTACTATTCCTCAAGGAGGCCCTTCCTCCGACACTACAATAGCACCATCAAGACACCTTTGGAGCCCTACACCCCAAGGCCCCATAACACTGTGAGAGGAACTCCCAGTGAATCCAGGCTCTCACTTTGATACTTCAAGATAGTATCGTCCGAGAAACCTGAACCACAAGATGTGCTTATACGCTCCATATATAGATATGGAGCAAGCACAAAGAGGGTAATATATTGGCATCACTTCCTAAAAGGAGAGTTTTCTCCTTCTCCATGGTAGGGACTCATCCAATCAAAACTGCTTCAGGTTTCACCTTAAGTTAAACAAGGGGAATTATTTATTTGTGTTTCTGGGTTTTTTGTTTTTGTTGGTTTGTGTGTATGAAAGTTGATGGGAACACCATCATGGGCCATAACTAGCTCATTTTGACCCAATTAAATCAATAAATGCTACTACATAACCGTCAGAGAGTCACAAGTCATTGCATATTCATTGTGGAAGAAAAATAAGAAACTAGGGCTAAAACTGTAATTTTACCAGCTCATCTTGAATGCAGTACAACCAAAGATTTTCTTAAGGGTTGAATGAAGGTCAATTAGTCTTAAAAAGATAAGTGGAATAAGACAGACAGAAAAGGATTTGCACGTGTTCTGAGAATTAAATGACTTTTGAAACGTAAAAAATAGACCCGCTTAATTGAGGTTATGATCAAGATAAAATTCACCTAAACTCTCTAAAATTCATATAAAAATATTCTACAGGGTTTAGAACTTTCAATTTGACCATCAGAACCTATTTTGACCCAGAACAGAACCACAGACAGACATTTGCCCTAATTTAGGTTTTTACATGAATTACCCAGTCAAACATGGTCAAAACCAAAATCCAACTTCACCATTGGATTCCTTAGGTCCACATTAGGTTTGTACCAAAATTTAGACCCAAGATGAACTTGTCTTGACCTAGTTTGCAAATTGGTCCTGTCTGATTACATTTATGCTCTTAACTTTCAAAATCCTTTCAAATAGCCTCCTAATTTCTTCATCGTCTTCACAATTAGGTTCCTCCACCATTATCGCGGTGGAAACCTACTCCGGCAATCTTTGACTGGGGAGTTCTCCCTGATTGCTTGGCGAATCCCTTCCAAAATTGGAAGGGAGATTCATTGAGAAATTATCTTCAATCTAAACCCATCCATGTGCTTCGAATCTTTCCCAATCTCTCATATGAATGCATGAGAGATTTAGGTATCAAGAAACACCCAAATCCGACGAATGTTTCTGAGCTGGGAAGCTTGGCTTCCAAGCTTTCCTTGCCTCTAGGTCCTTATAAAAGGGCCGCCAGATCTTCCTAAACTCTTCACTCGAAATCGGTCGTGATTCCCCACAATTCCTCTCTCTTTCACGGCCGAAGGCTCCTCGACGTCCAGCGATCCCCTCTGCCTTTCCTCGTCGTCCTTCCACAATACCAATAGCGGATTCCTCTTACTTCCTTTTGCATCTCGCCATACCAGTAGATGCCCTTTCCTCCTTCGTCCTCGCCGTTTCTACCTCACCAGAGCCACCTTCGTCTCTGGTGTCGGCAATACCGCATCCGATGCCATCTCTTCCTCACTTCGTCCAACAACCTCCTAGCTAAGTCCCTTACCTTCTTTACTTTATTTTCGCACTCACCCCACTTCGAATCAACCAATGATGACCCCCCGCGACTTCATCCCTTCCATCTCCGGCAATCCCCTCCAGCGAAGTCCCCCGCTCACGCCACAACTCCAAATCCTTCGCCGACCACACCAAAACCTCCACTTCACTTTTCCGCACCTTTCCCCTCACTCCATTCGCTCCATCATCCACCCAAACTCACCCCCTAACACAACCACCTTCACGCACATAGTTCGACTCTGGCCAGTCACCATACGCATCCATCCGCCACGCCGATCCTCTCTAGAAGTTCGTCGTGCTCTGGAGACGCTTCCTGAGCGTTTTAATGCGGTCGAGGGACCTTTGTGATTTTCAGGATATAGGTTCACGCCATTGCCATAGCTGCTTCGAAGGAGCTTGAAGCGTGTTCTAGCGACTTGCAGCTACAGCTGTTGTGTCCAGGTAGCACGGAATCAGCCCAGGAAGCGACCCAGGCTGCTAATTGGAGGAGTCTACCTCCTCTTCACCTTCAGTTGGTTGCATCCTCTGCAACCGTTCGCATGCAAAGAAGGAAGTGGGATAGTCCCACATCGGAAAGTGCTGAAGCAGTGCGCTCGCATAAATTGAATTTGTGTTAGAGGCTATTCGCCTCATAACATGGGGTGAGGTCCCTCTCACCCGCTCACCCGACCTCGTCGTGACACGTACACGCGGACCTGGTTCAACCCGATAACCCACCTAGACTTGCACTCCTCGCTCACCACCGCACGCCGGTGAGCCTGGACCTAGGTGCGTTCGATCCGATAACCAGATTACCCGTGGCGCGTGGGAGAGCGGATCCTAAGAGAGAGAGAGAAGGAGAGCTACGTGGGTTGGGGGAGGGTTTTGCCTTGAGAAGCTTGGCCCTGACACTTAGCCAAATTCTGAAGAAGAAAAGAAGAAGGGCCGAAGAAGAGGAGTTACAAAGCAAGGCTCAGAAGAAGAGGTGAAGGCTTGGAGAAAAAGAAGTAGAAGAAGAAGTTGCAGCTGAGAAAGAGAAGAAGCTGAAGAGAAAGACAAAGCTAGAGAAAGAAGAAGAAAATCACTTTAAGCCGTCTGATTTCCAAATTAGACAACAGATTTGAGCTTTCATTTCATACATATACATTGAGTTCCTTAGTTGATATTGTAGGAGTATTTGGTGATCAAAATTAACATTTTACTTCCATCTTTTTGCACATTGATCTTGTTATTATTGCAAATTCTTTTACTTTAAATTGTGATCTTGATTTCTGAATTCCATCTTGCTCCCTATGTTCGACCTCAGAATCTTTTCGAGTAATAAAAAATTATATTTATTTGAACGCTATTTCGACTATACTGCAATGCGACACCTTTTAAAACATCGATTTAGTGCGATAAACAAAAGTTTAACACTTGAGTTTCAAAGAAATTCAAATTTCTGGACTGAGAACAAAGTCAAGTACCATACAAACTGCTAGACAAAATCGGGGACAATTGGTTTCTTCAGGGGGTTCAAGAGGATTTCTTTGGGAGATAATCTGATTGACTCTAAATTTTTAGACCTAAAAA
This sequence comes from Thalassia testudinum, assembly GCA_037157565.1. NCBI lineage: Eukaryota > Viridiplantae > Streptophyta > Magnoliopsida > Alismatales > Hydrocharitaceae > Thalassia > Thalassia testudinum. Next base: position 8,243,915 of record JAZHRO010000080.1, read on the forward strand.
GTCTAACCAAAGGATCCTTAGATCCATCCTTAAGTTTGTTAAAGATTAAATCCCTTATGTATCTTTGAAATATAAAGTCATAACCTTATTCCGAAGTTTTTGAAAAAATCCTCTGAAAGTTTTTTGAATATATGATTTTTATGGGTCATGCAAAGATAACCAAAATTTTTTGTATTTTTGGGTTCTAAAAATCCTGAGAAGATTGACAAAAATTTAAATCGACCCCCCTATTCTAAAGTGATCCAATGTCCTGCATAAGGAAGGAGAAAGATATTACCTGAGTAAGAAAAGGTCGAAATCAGGATTGGCAGAACATGTAAAGAAAAGTAAAAAGGAAAGTGGGAAAAAGATGTTGTGTTACGTCCCAACTAAAGCTATCTTTTACGCCTTTTCAGCTAAGCGTAGTGTGTAGCGAGGCTACAGAAATGTCATGGAAGTAGTTGGAAATGAGGATACCCTCTGCAAGCGAGTGTTCCTCTTGGTCTCCAAAAAGACAAGAGGTGGAAATGAGGGGACAGGTATGATATGCGTTGACGAAAACATAACTCGAGTCTGGCCAAGGTTTTAACTCTGAGTGCAAGCTAGGCTCGGGTGGATAAGATGTAAGGTCCATGGCGAAGTGGAAGTTAGAGTAGTCGGGGGTGAAGGTGGGTGATGAGGTTAAGGTGGGAGGGTGAGGTGAAATTAAGGGGTGTGGTGATTCAGGAAGAGGGGTAGAGTTAAGGCTAGTCCCCAAATGTGAAGTATTTGTTGCATCTTCAACCACTTGTTCTATTTCAGACTCCGAATCATCAAAGAAATCTTGTTCGATAGTGGTCAAAGCACAATAAGATCCAATAAGCATTGATTCCTCCACCAATTCTTATATTTCAGAATCTAAGTCCTCAAAGAAATCTTGATCATGGAATCTCCTAGAAGCTTTAAAAATATTTAAGGTAATTGTTTGGCCATCACAAGTAATGTCCATTTTTCCTAAATTACAATCAATATTTGCTTTTGCAGTGGCTAAGAAGGGTCTTCCAAGGATGATGGGGTTATTTTTCAGGGTCTCAGGTACTTCAATGTCCAGAACCAGAAAATCAACTGAGAATAAATAGTTCTGGACCATAACAATGACATCCTCCACAATTCCTTTTGGTTTGATTATAGATCGATTTGGCAGTTGTAGTGTCACTTCAACTAGATTCAGTTCAACGAACTGGAATTCTTCAAATAAAATAATGGGGATGATATTAACAGAGGCACCTAAATCAAATAGGACGTGATCAAAAGTAGTGTCATGGATGGCAACAGAAATGAGGAGTGCACCCGAGTCTTTCCTTTTGGAAGGCAGCTTGCTCTAGACCATAGAGCTTACTGTCTCAGAAAGGATTACTTGTCCTAGGTTTTTAGTTTGCCTTTTGGGAGAACAAAAATCCTTGAGAAATTTGACATAGGCAAGAATGTATTTGATTGCATCTAGGAGAGAGATATTAATCTCTACCTGCCCAAATAATTCCATGTGTTTAGTATGTGTGGGCTCATTTTTCTTTCGTTTGTTGTTACTGGAGTGTAAGGCTTGAGAGAAGGGAATGAGATTTTAGCCTTTGGAACCATTTCCTTTTTCCTTTTCTTCTGGAGTTACTAGAGTTAGGGTAGGAATAGAGTCAACTTGCATTTTAGTTGGGTGGGCTTCATGTGTCGAAGTAGAAAGCCTAAGATCTTGGGTAGTCTTCCCGCTCCTCAAGGTGAGTACATTAGCAGTGTAATTGTTTCTAAGAGGAGGTCGGGGGGCCTAATTTTGGTTGAAACCCAGGGGGTGCTAAGTGTTGGGTGAAAAGGAGGCTGTCCAGAATGATTGTGATTCCCACCTTGATACTGGTTCCTTTGGTTATTAGGGTTGGGCATGGGTTGAGAAGGTAAATTTCCAGTAGGTCTTTGGTTAGGAGTGACCCCGATCTAATTTTGAAGATTTGTAACAACACGGGTGACATAACCAACATTATCAATCATAATAAAGCACTATTGTCGTGTTTTTGTCTCCGATAACGACACCAAAAATATAATCGCAAAAACTATCTACATGTTAAAAATGGTGTTTTAATGTTATCGTTGTTGTAGTATAGTTGTCACAATGCAAACAGATGTCGCATCATTTTATTTATTTACATAATTTTTACTGGTTTATTCTAGGTCGTTCACTGGGAGGCAGTTATTGATTTACATCACTCTCTACGTTCAAAAATATCAATTATATCTACAACATGAATCAATGAATCAATTAATGAGTGGATTGGTCAATTATGTACAAAAGAATCAATTAATATTCACTACAATGCGTTAAACATATTTACAATTAAACAAGCATCAAAAACTATATATGACTACTCTATGTTACTTATGTATAACTATTCTAAATAATACCTAAGTATAGGTACAAAAATAACTATTAATATAATTAGACTAAATATACTAACATATAATATTAACTTTAATAACATACACTGTATATATAGTAACATATATAGGTGTTATTATAGCCTTAGTAAAAATATGTACAACATATAAGGCAAAAGACTACATTTACTAACAAAAATATATCTCTACAATGACAAATACATATATCACTAAAGCCTTAAAGTTTATTTATATATATAAGGCTCAAACAATATAACTATATATATATATATTACCTATGTATGCATATACATTATATATACATATTTTATTTATTATATATTTACATATATTACACATATGCTATCTATATATTATACATATACACATACACACATATACACTCAACTCTCTATCAACACATAAGTCTTTTTAGGGGAACTTTCTCACACACAACACAAGTTACTGTTCACTTAACCAAAAATTTCATTTTTTAGTGGGCGGACCGACTTTTTGTAGGATACACAGCACCCCATTGGAGTGGGACCAGACCACTACTAAGTCGGCCCTAGTTGCTTTAATGTGCATTTTATTTCATTCCAGACCCATAGCAGGCCCACATTAGGCCCAATATAGTGCACAGGCCCCCGACTCATGCACTATTCATTCATATGCTCAATATATGCTCGAAATGAGGAGGTGCCCAGCGCTCATGACGATTGGACTATCGTCAGACAATTCATTTTATACCACTTCGAAGGCTTCATCGCCCACGATGTGGGACTATTTGCAGCGACAATTGAATGTAGCATTGCACTGCGTGCATTCGGATTTCATAATTTTAACGCTCGATTTTTGGGTCGAATAATTATCTAAATTTAAATTAAATTATATATTTACAAAGCCCTTAAATATCTCTACATGAATATATAATTAATTTACAAACATAAGTTATTTAAATTTACATTAAAATTAGTTAAAATTAGGGAATTATACGTGTTAATTTAAGGTTTAATTTCTTAATTAATGTACAAATTGTTAAATTAATCATGCAATTGACTTTATAATTAGTTAATTAACATATTAAGGTATTTATTATACATTTTTATCTTATTTTAGAGTCTTTATTTTAATTTATTTACATTTAAATACATGTTTTAGATAGATACAAACATATTTAATGTATAAATACTATAATATAATACAAATACAGTATAAATAGGTCAAAAATACTTAAAATAATACTATACAAATATACACTATAGATTACTTCAGTATTAACTTAATTTACTAATTTATTTTATTCTAACTTAGTAATTTACCTAATTAACTTAATAACTTAATTACCTACAATAAATATATAATTAAATAAATATACAGGTATAATACAGTATATAATAATTACTTAAATATATATATATACAATAATAGATATGGTTTTAGGTACATACATAGTTATTTTAAATTACTTAGGATTATATACATTTACTTTAATATAAATTAATATACTGTTTCAAATATATATATATATAAATTAATATACAATAAAGTTATCTATACAGTAAATCATTCTAAATACTTAATTAAATACATAGAATACATTTATAAGTTATTTATGTACATTATTTACAGATATTACAATATTGACATATTGCTTTGTATTAAATTATATTTACAAGTATACATATAATATACATAGTATTTTTAGGTATTTTTGAGTATTTTCTTATTTTTATGATTTTTATATGTATAACAGAGATAGAAGATGAGAGAGAAAGGGTGAGATGAGAGTAGAAGAGATTATTTTTGGTGTTTTGAGATTAAACTCTTTCATTTAGTTTCAAAGTATACTAAACCGCCAGCTGGTTTGCTCTACCAAGTCGAGGGTTCGGAATACTTTGCAATTTTGCATGCACTTAGAAAAATACCTGATCTTACTCAATACAGGTTTATTATTTTTTTAATGATTTTTTAAATATTTTTTATTTATTTACAAACTCCAACAAAAGAGGCTTGAAAGGGGGTAAAGACAATGACCCTAAGGCCATGAAGTGATTTCTAAGGACTAGAAGAGTTCTGAACACATTCAACAACATTCAGTATCTCACATGAAATATGTTGGAGCAATTAAACATGTTTTCCACGTTGAATTTCATTAATTTAACATAATTGACTGTTAAGCACAAACAATGAGCTGACAAAAGAGTTTAAACAAGATTACAAGCCATTTTAGATCAAATTAAAGCCCAAACTTGTACATGAATGATTATACACCAAGTTCTAACAGTATACAACATGTCAGCTTCTTTAAATCCCTAATTTCAACACAAATTCCACTTGGAATTTCATAATTCAGGCCCTGCTACAACTTTTTCAACAGTTCATGCTGTTGGTTTGATGTTGCTTTTGTTGCTACATCAACAGCTTGTGAGGATGCTACTAGATGATATGATCAGCAGCCATTGCTGCTGTAATAGTATAAGCAACGAATGCTGTTGCGATTGCTCTTTGCTATAGCTGCTATTAGCAGCCAAATGCTAATTTAGATCTCAAAATCACTCGAAAACAGAGGTTGAATCCACTAAATGTAGCTGCTATGCAGCCTTTAATGTGTTGAAATGGGAAATCAAAACCAACTCAACTTTAGAATCACTTATATGCATAAAAATCATTGTTGAATGCTTTTCGAAAAACATATTACATCTCATATCTGGAATGAGGAGTTAAATCCATGAAAAACCATCTCCAATTTTTTTCCAAATCATTCTGAAATTCAAGGAAATCTCGGAAATCATTGAAATCCTAACATGATCTCCATCTTACACTATAGATAGTGTAAGGTAGGATCTGCATTAAGCTCCAACAAAACATTTAAATCCAATTCAGAGATGATAAAAAAACCTTCCAACATGATTAAAACTCTCAGAATCATGAAGAATCCTGATTTAATCCCTTTCTTATGCCATAGACAACATAAAGAAAGAATTTAAATTAGTAAATGCATTCCAATAAAAAATGAATCCCAAATCTTCGTATCTTTCAATCTAAATTAAAACTCAGAAGGATATATTGAATTCCTTTAGGTTAGAATTCAAATCTCACTCAAATGATCATGTGAACCATTGCTAGAGCCTCAAATCGGGAGGACTGATCATCCTTGGCTCTAGCTATCCATAAAGAACCAAAACTCTAATAAATATTGAATTGAAACCAAATATGAGAAAATCAACAAATCAGCTCAATTCAATTGTAAGGGAGGGTGATTGTTGTTAGATGAAATGAATGAAATCACCCTCAAATAAGTTTTCCCTTGAGCTTTAGATCTATTAATTGCCTGATGAATGGGTGAATAATAGATTAAAATGCGAAGGAAATGAATGAAATCAATGAATGTGGATTGTGAGGCATAGAGGCAGCTGTATGAAATCAAATGCGTGAAGACACCTCTCCGATCTGAATTGATCGAAGAGAGAGAAGTCAGACCTAATTTAATCTACTCCTAACTTACACTACCAAATCCACGAGTTGAACTAACTAATCCACTCCTAGAAAACAATAAATCTAATTATGAAAGCATTAAAATTCCTAGCTAAGTGGATGAATGGGATGCTTGGATCCATAGTGGATTGTTGTGGCGACAAAGGAGGATGCGAGGATCTCCAATGAGTGAATGTGGTCCCTGGCGTGCAGTTGGTCGCTACAACGATGAATTTGAGGAGGCACCGTCCCTATCACCGGCGGTCGATGAAGGAGGAAGAAGAACTGGAGACTTGGATGAAAGGACTGGCTCAAATGGGGAGGGAGCTGGTGCTCGCACTCGAGGGCAAGCGAGCTTCTTAAGTAGGCGCATGAGTGATTATGGTGACCCAGGGGGTGAGATTATGTTAAATAGGTATTTATGGTGGGATTAGGGGAAGAGACGTGCAGGAAGTTTCAAACCAAATTTCAGCCACTGGATGGGATCTGGGAGAGGCAAGGGTCCTTCGCGTAAAGGTGTGCGCTCGGAGGTGGATGATTGGCCGTCAGATCAGAGGATCAAAGAATGGATAGCTGCTATGCACCGCGTTCTTCGGGTGCTACAGTGGACCACAGCGTCAGGTATGTTGGTGAAATTGCACAAAAGATCTTGAAGTTTGTAGGGGTAGAATATTTGCAAGGAAACCCATAAGTGAAAAGAAATACCGCAGCATAGTCCAAAAGTTTCTCAATAGCATCCCTGGAGATTTTCAAAGAGGTCCTTGAGGGTTTTATGCAAGAATAAAATGTAATGCATGATGACCTAAATGTAATCTAATGAATACGGGATCCTATTGGTGTCCAAATGCCATGAAGTTTTTATTAGAGCATAATCGAACATTTAAGAAGTTAATTCAACCTTTAATTTGTATTTTTGAACTCAACCATGTATTCAATTTACAATTGGATCATCATTTTGCATTTATTAATAGAATATCTCATTTAGTGACCTAATTATGCGTTTTTAACACACATTGGATGTTTCAGGTCATTTTCCTTAATTCTTACACTTAACCCATTTCTTATGTTAATTGATAGTAATTAACCTAGTTTCTAGCTTGGGCATTTTAGCTATGATGAGCCACACCTCATCAACGGGTCACTTCAGACAGTTGATTTTGCATACCCTGCAGAGTTTTCATAACCTAGGTATTGAAGTCATCTTGAGAAGGCCTAGATTGATATGAGTGTAAGTTTTTCCTATAAACCCCGACTTAATTTTGTCCTTGGTAAGGAACCTGGTTTGTAGTCTTCCAAGAAAATTTTTGTGGTTCCCCTAATTTGCATTGAAAGAGTTGAAGGGATTTCTAAAATGCTCATAGAGGGCTGAAATATTCTCTGTTGCTGGGCTATAAAGATGTTACAGTTCCCATAATCAAATGTCCAGTCAAATCAAATGAAGCCTTAAGAAAGAAATTAGTTTCAGTAAGGACAACAACAATATAATGCAAGTTTTGGGCGGAGGTGGAGTTAATTTTTGAGAGTTCATTCTTTTCTCAATTTTCTTTTGGTGAATCTAACGAAATGATCCAGATTTCTGTGCTGGATCTGGGACTTGACCTGGTCCCGTAGATCCCAGCAGTCTTTGGTGGCGTGGCCCTCGGCCTTGTGGTATTTGCAGTAGGGCCCGGAGTTAGCCTTCTTTTTCAATGGCTTGGGCAAGGGTAGCAAGTCTTTGTCTGTAGACCATACTTGTGCTAACACATCCACCAGGTTCACAGCCAGAAGTGTGTATTCTTCAAAATAATCCTGCCTAGGCTAGCAGGGTCCATTGTTTCAGCCCTTAGCAGACCGATCACTTCTCCGTTCTAGGAAGCTAGGCTTCCTTTTGATAAAGCGACTGCCTCCACAAATGGAGATGGGGGCGAACTCCCCCGAAGCCCACTTCACTTCAATCGGGCTGGCATCATCTGCATATCCCTCCGCCAGCAGACTGCGGAAGCGGAAAGAATTGACCTACTCCGCGAACCTTGTGTCTCTGTCGCAAAGCTCCGCCATATCTCTAGGCAAGAAATCATCGATGTCATATCAAAACCTTTGAGTCAGGAGTCCTGACTTGAAGTACTGGATAGCAATGCCATCGTGGGGCCGCTTACATTTGAAGTACTGGGCCTTAAATCGACCTAGGTAAGATTAGAAAGATTCATTCTTTCGTTGCTGAACTCCGACAACCTCTCAGGGTTGTCTCTAACCCTCTGTTGCCCTACAAAGTACTTGCAAAACTTGTCCGCCAGTTCTTGGAAGTAGGTGATCTGTTTGGCCGACAATTCATTAAACCATTCATGAGCCATGCTGGATAGATAGGATGAGAATACCCGGCAGAGTACTTCGTCAGGGCAACCGTGAACCAGCATCACCTGATGGTAACTCCCAACGAAATTGTTGAGGTCCGTCATCTCGTCATATTGGGCCATGACGGGCTGCTTGAATTTTTCCGGTAGGGGGGCTGTCATCACCTCCTTAGTGAAAGGATAGGTGGTGACATAAGCCCGTGAGCGTATAGCCCTCCTTGCCCAGGTGACTTGGCGGACGATCTCAAGGATCGAGCCTCCACTGCTGGTCGCCAAAGGTTGACCTCTTGAATGCTTCCCTGACAAAGGCAGGTGGGGACTTTTAGGTGGATCAACAGGAGCTTCCCCCCTCTGACTACTAAGCTCTCGTTTTAACTTTTCAAGTTGTTCGTGTAGGTGGGCATTCTCATCATCCGTCGTACAATGCCACCTTTGCTGTTCATCTTCAAGGCTCAATCGGTAGGGCTCCCCCAACGGGATTTTGCCGAACTCCTGGATCTATCTAATCTCCAGGAGTTTCTCGGCGATTGAAAGTTCTTCAGCCCTAAGAGCCACTAGCATGGCCTAATACTGTTCCTCCCTCGCCTGGATCTCCAGGAGAGGGTTCTGCCCGGGGACTTCCAATAGTCAGCCGAGGACTCCCGACTTCCTACTTGGCCCGACCGACTGGGGGTGTTTCTTGGACATCGAGACACTTAATTCTACCTGGGCTGGCACTTTCTCAGGGCTAGCACGGGAGGAGTTGCGAGTTGTAGGGGCCATTGAAAAGATTCAATGGTTGGGAAACGTTATCAACTAATAATCGCTTCTCACAAATGACGTCAATTGATCGGACCTCCTAAGTGATCGGAGGGTCCGACTCAACGATTCAGAAACAAGCAATCACAACGAGGCAAGAGGGTTGGTAACCTAATTTCACCACGAAGGATGTACGTCTGTGAGAAGGGCGATGCTGCCAACTATTCACTAGTTAAAAGTGATAATACAATCTCTCTTTTTCTCTCAAATTGCCTGAGAGAGGGCCTCAAGGGCCTCTCTTAGCTATTTAAGTGTTGGGGGTTGGTCCTACCGTAAGATCTTATGGCCAGATACGTTCGTTGTCAAGCTATTAATTGCGATGGCCATGCCATCATTTTTTGTTGGTATGGTCGTGTTGGACTTTCCCGCCGTCTCCCTGTCATTGGATGGTGCTGGATTTCTTAGCGGGTCAGGTTTATCCGGACCCGCCTATATTCGGATCTTCCCAAGTGGAGGCAGGTCAGACCTGCCTACCTATTTCACTTTCGGGTAGCCAGACCTCTTGTTGGGCTTCTCGCGGAGTTTTAAGCCCGAGGGAACTTTTTACCCCTCATCAAGCAGGTTTGATCTCGAAATCCTCTTCAAGTATAACCACCCCTGGTCTTTACTCATAATTGGATGGACCATAAAAGTCCTTAAAAGGAATGACAGGTTCCTTGTGGGGTGGCAGATTTTGCCTTTGCTTGGCTAGGTTTGTGATAGTCCTTGACAACTACTGCTGATTAGCCTGAAGTTGAGCCAATTGGACAACCATCAAGAGTAAAGGGATTAAGCGAGGGATTTTGATTCTGACCATTTGGAAACTTAGGATTTTGAGGCATCTCTAAATGAGGATGGAAATGTCAGGTTACATATTATGAATGGGAGCGTTAGAGTTGGGTTGAGAGTGAGAGGCGAAAATAGGATTAGACTTGTTTTACATGTCCATTTTTTATAGAAAGAGGAAGAATGAAAATGAGAAGAACTCGGTCGCCTTGTGAATGGGGCTGAATAAAGTGGTCCCTCCAAGTGTGGGTTTTGAGACTTGTGCCCGTGCATACACTTATGAAGAATGGGGGAAGGAGAGAAGAGAAGATATGAGAGAAGTGTCCACTCATGTAAGCATTCTAAGCCTAACTTAAGGGTTGACTCCTTATAAAACCTATGACTTAGAAACTTGTTTACCAAATAATTATCAACTAACTACCCTTACTTTAATTAACCCAATTAAGCTGCAAGGGGGGATTGGGCCCAACATGTCCTAGGAAAATCACTGAGGGCTTGTATAAACCTGCACCCGGTCGTTTTACGAGACCCCTTAGCCTAAAATTAGGTTAAATCGAGGAATTGAAGTCAACTAAAAACAATCTAATAAACAAGTACCAAGCCTAATGTGGATGAAATCCTTAAGGGTCAAATTGCTACAGATTTTAAGTTAGGCTTAGGATACTATAAGTGCACAGGTTTGTGAAGGGCATTAAGAGGGTAGTTGCGATGATTATTTCTTTTTGATGTGTGCGAATTGGGTGGGAAAGTGATGCCCAAGCCAAAACAGGTGATTTGCAAGCAAGGATTAAATGGAAGAATTTTAGGGTTTGATATAGATTTTGTAGATTTTAGGCTTCTCTATTTTTAAGTTTTCAAATAGGGTTTGAAGTGTCACACAATAATTGCAACCAAGTTGTTGTTGGTAGAAATCAAAAGAGACAAATCAAAACCCTAATTAATGAAATCTTATGCAGGCAGCTCTTAATAAGTGAATCTTTTTTATAATATCTTTTTATGTGATAGTCCAAACAAGGCAAACAAGACCACCGCTGGAAATAAAATCAAACAACGATTCTAAAGATGATTTTTTTTAGAATTTTTGAAACTTGTTTGATATTTGTTTGAGATTTGTTTCCACACTGGTATCAAAATCTAGAAAGCATAGATTCAAAAAATTGATTCTACAGAATCTACAAACAACCTCTGAAATTTTTGAAAATTTTTCATGTTGTAGATAATTTCTCAAGATTTCCAGAAATATAAATTTTTTCTAAATATGATAAGTAAAAAATTTTATAAAATTCGAGGGCAGTAAGAAAATTGTAAGAAATTAGGGTTTGACCCCTTTGTAGTCTATGGATTTTTTAATTTTTTTCTATTTAACTAAATCTTCTGAAATTTAGAACTTAAGTTCTTGACACAAAGAGGCTTCTTTAGATAGAGTTTGAGGATTTTATGAAGTCTTTTTGAGCCCAAACTTGATTTTTAAAAGTATAGACAGAAGACTGCATTTTCAAAAATTTAACACCAATGTAATGAGGTGATGGAAGAATGAAGCAAACAAGTAACCAAGCCAATTTTAGAATTTCACTTTTGTGGCGGAAAATCATCGCAAAAAGATTGAGTTTGAAAAATCCATCATTGTAGCATAATTTACGAGAAAATCTATCAACAAATAACATTTCCGAAACTCAAAAGAAATTCCGAGTCGAACACAGGGAGGCCACGTTGATTCACAATCCGTAATTTTTTTTTTTAATTTTAGTTTTAAGGCAAGTTAATCACAATAAATCGATACTATACTAGAGAAAGAGAGACAGAGAGAGATAGAGAACAAAACACTTTATAACAAATATATTATTTTTACTACTAAAAAGTTTAAAATATTACAATTAGAAAGTGGTAAATCTACTCTAGAAAGTCGTAAAGAGAAGGGAGGTGAGAAATTATCCTTCTCGACAACTGCTTGGAGGACGAGCCAAAATAGGTGACACCTGGAAGACGGAGAGCGGAGATGGAAGATGGAGAACGAAGCAGGAAGAACCAGGGGCAAGGCAGGACGTTGTCGTTGCGAGATCCACTTTTGGAACGGAGGCAAGAAGACGGCCACGGGAGCTCCACAACAGGATGAGAAGTGCACAAAATTTTGATTTTAACTCTAGAGGAGCATCCTGGGTTTGGGACAAGCTTCTTTACAGCCTTGGAGAGGGAGAGAGGTGAAGGAAGGAGATGAAGAAAGTGTGGGGTTCATAGGACTATTTATTGGTGAAGAATGGAGGGGCAATTAGATCAACTCATGTCTAAAACATTAATATCAGGGTCTTTAGTGACGGATTTATTAGTCACTAAAGCCCTGAACGTGGGCGTAGTGAGCCTGCCCGCCCGCCTCCTCACCTTCAGTGTTCAAAATGCCCACACATGTTCTTAAATCTTCAGCCGTCTGACCGTGAGATCAGATGACTTAGGATTGATCGCACCAACTCTTCATCACGCGAAGGCTTCATCCTCGTTAGCCGTTGGATTCTGCTTGGACACTCCTGATCGTGCGTTGAGGGCGCATACGATTGCACGTGCAATCGGAAGTTGAATTACGCATGCGCTCGATGGCTTGATCTGAGGCGTTGATCTCAGATCGGACGGCCCAATTTTCCTCATGCGCGCGAGGAGAGAGCGCATTGTGGCAACTCAAACCCATTCTCCCTTGTTGTGCAATGCCTTAACCACTGCGCTATGCAGCTGTTTGAAACGTGAATATATTTCATCGCTCACGCATCCTCGACCGTTGGATCAAGATCCAACGACTGAGGGTGCGTGAGCTTTGCCTTCAGTTGAGAGGAGAGGCACAGCCCGAGTTGATCTCAGCCTTTGGATCAAGATCCAACGGCTAAGGTTGAGCAAGCAGCTGATGGGAGAGAGAGGGTAGCGAGTGTTCATGGCCGGTGTGGGCGGCTAAGATGGTGCCATCTTGGCCATCCATCTTCTGTGTCTAGTAGATGGTGCCACGAATGTCGGATTGGATCAATTTTTGCATCGTTGGGCTGTGATCGTCGATTCGAACCTATCCATGCGGTCGAATTTGTCATTTGAAGTATAGATTTACACTACCTGGCCCCTTGATCTCAGATCTTTCCCAGACTGTATTTGATGCTATGAAAGTCTGATCGGGGCGATCTTGAAATCGTTGAAATCCGATCGTCGTCTTGATCAGATCCGTATGGTTGGATCTTCAATACGAAGCCCCGATTAAATATCACCCTATTCCCTGACCACAAAAGAGAAAATCAACCTAAAATTTATACAACCGAATCTAAATGCAAGATGATGCATGTTATGTAATATTTATAATGTAAGATACTTCTATGATACTAAGAACATGCATAAATAGACATTTTAGACTATTTAGATGCATACACATCACATCCCCATGCCTATCTTTTGCTAGTCTCTAGCAAAAATTATATGCTATTTATAAAAGAATTAGGATTGGATTTCTTAGGTAAGAGTTATTTTTCAACACTATGATCAAATTACTGAAGACCTGAACTACAGAGACATAATAGTGCCCAGGTGTCTGCCAAAACGCAGGCCGCCTCAAGCCCTTGCCTTATTCAAAGAAGGATCTTTTTCTTCTTTTCTAATTTTTTTAGATTTTTGAGTTTAGGGTTTCAGAGCATTTTTCTACAACCACTCAACCCACCCAAGTCTCAATGAGAACTATAAGTTCTAAGCATGTTTTCGTGTGAAGTGCTAGACTTATTGATCAGCAATCAGAATGGACTTCAGGTTTCTACACCCTTAGGTGACCTTAAAAAGAATTTTGCCTAAAGGTATATCTCTTCGGCCAATAGCTTGCTCCCACTTTTATTTTTATGGGGTCAACACAATGGCAAACTCAGTGTATATCTCCCCGACTTATTCTACTTCTCCGCTTCTTCTTAAGTGTTTAGGAATTATACGTGCATTTCTTGAGTTGGGATCTGAACAACTGACCAATGGACTGTTACCTACGATGACTTGTCAGCCATACTCGTGGGGTGAAGTGTGGCTTATTTCTTTTTTTTCAATTTTTATTTCACCTTTTCTATTTCTTTTACTTTTCTTTTTGGATATTTTGCTATTTTTTCTTTTTTTCTAAGTGGCTTCCTTGATCTAAGATTTACTTAAAGGCAGCAGAAAAAGAATGGTCGTGTGACTGAGCTCTGGACAATCGACCAATGGGCTATTACCCACGATAACTTGCCAACCATACCACCCTAGAAAGTTCATTAACCACCTAATTTCTGTTAAAACCATTGAAAAGCGAGTCAGTGCAAATAGTGTATAGATGCCTAGACTTAAAGTACCCTCAAATCAGAGGGCGAGTTCATAAGTCGTGTACTTATCACCCCAACTTATTTAATCAAATTAGAAATACATTCAGACTGGCGATGACTCACGAAAAAAATCCACATTTTAGTGGACACCCGGGCTGATTAAGCCCGAAGACCTGAAGGGTCTAAGTGTTCAGATCCTACTGTATCATTCCCTAAGGTTGAAAAATCCTAATGCCTAATTATTCTTTTCCTAATTCAATTTTTTTTATTTTAATAAATAAAGAGAAAAATAAGCAGAATTTATAAGAATTCCACAAAGTTAACAATATGATTCAGAAATGAATCCACACCCCCATGCCTAGCTGAGGCAATGTCCTCATTGAAAATAAAAGGCATGAGAAGCAAGTAAAATGAAGAAAATATCACCTCTATTTCATGATGTTCAGGTCAGCTCTGAGTCAGACTGTACAAGTGCTAAGCTTAATGACATCAGCTAGGCAAAGTCCAGCCAAAGAAGTCACATTAAGGTTAAAGCAACCATGTTTGAGACGGGTTCTGGAATAACCCGGTCAACATAAGGTTTCAGACGTTGTCTATTGACCTTAAAAGAGTTACCCATCTTTGGGTCAGAGATCTCGATGGCTCCGTTGGGAAATATTCAATTGATGTGAACGGGTCGTTCCACTTTGATCTAAGTTTGTCAGGAAAGAGATTAAGTCAAGAATCAAAGAGCTAAACTTCTGGTTTGGCTCAAGCTCTTGTGGGAAATCAGTTGGTCATGAAGAGCTTTGGTCCGAGCCATATAAATCTTGGCATTCTCGTACGCATTGTTTCTAAGCTCCTCCAACTCAGATAGTTAGAGCTTTCTGATCTTTCTGGCTAAACTTAAATCAAAGTTGCATTTCTTAATTGCCCAGAATGCCCGGTGTTCAATCTCTACGGGTAAATGACACGACTTTCCATACACCAGACGAAATGGTGATGTGCCAATAGGCATTTTGCACGCCGTACGATAGGCTCAAAAAGCGTCCTCAAGCTCTTGAGTCCAATATTTTTAATCAAGCCTAACCGTCTTCTGCAAGATATTCTTGATCTCTCGATTGGAGATCTCGACCTGTCCGTTCGTCTAAGGTAGATAAGGTCTGGAGATTCTATGATTTACCCTGTATTTTGCCAATAAATTACGGAACTGGGCATTTATGAAGTGAGTACCACCATCACTAATCATGGCCCTCGAAATCTTGAATTGATTGAAGATATTCTTCTTGACAAAATCAATGACCACATTGTGGTCATTGGTCCGGGTGGGAATAGCATCGATCCACTTGGACACGTAATCAACAGCAATGAGAATATACTGGTGTCCAAATGAAGGGAGGAAGGGTCCCATGAAATAGATGCCCCAAACATCGAAGATTTTGTCGGGACGGATTGGGTTTAGAGGCATTATATCTCTCTTGGTTATGCTCCTGGGCTAATATACATACTTGTTTGTTTCTATTTATACTTATCCAGTTGAATGGGCGACGTGGCACGCTTGTGGCCATCCCTTTTCCTTGTATCTGGTGATGTAGACCTCCGGTCGAGTTGATTTTTACACCGTTGGATTACGGTCATCAATCCGGATTCATCCGTGCAGTTAGATTCTTCATCTGAGGCTCGGATCTGTCTTTTGGCTTTATGATCTTCATTCTTTTATGAACTGCACAAGGTGTCATGGTTGTCTGATCGAGACGATTTTGGAAGCGTTGAACTCCCGTCATCGTTTTGATCAGATCTGTCCGGTCTGATCTGACATCCGCGACTTCGAATCATCTGTAATTAAAATCATCTCTCTTTTAGGTCATAAAATGACAATATTATCTATATGACTAATAAACTAGCTATTGTGCAAATTACAATGCCTATGAATGCATTAATCCTAAGTTATGCTAGGATCTTGCTTAATTCAGATGATATAGGTTGCATGATTGCTGAGCAATCACACCCTCATGCCTAGATCTTACTAGTCCGTAACAAATGCATGACTAAGTGTAGAGTGGTCCTACATGAGTAATTTTTATCAAGAGTTTGACTAGAGGTTTATTTCTTTTGTTTTCATCCAAAGCTTTAGTAATCTAGATAATTGTGATTGTGTTTTGCTGTAGCCTATGCAACGGATCCAAGTGAAATCCAATCCTCATCTAAAGCTCGCACTTGACGTTAGTAAAAATCTGTTGAGATAGGCAAACTTCTTCCCTCAGGTTTATAAAGTAACTTGTAAATTTAGCCCCGGCTTTTGGCTTAGGCAGAAGATTTTTGAGTCAAGTAAATTTGTATTTGGTGGCTCACACTCATCTGGTGCTGCATATAGACTAGTATTTTAGAACCTAGATTTCCAGATTATTAAATAATTCAACTCAAAGAGAGGTGGAGAAACTGTGCTCTCTTTAGTTCCTTTGTACTCAATTTCTCTCTTTATTTCTCTTTCTCTTCCTTTTTCTTTTTCTTATCTTATCTTTCTTTTCTTTTTTTTTGAGGTCACAATCTCACCAGATTTATCAGTATATTTGGTGGTCTCTCCTGGCATTAACACTTTGATTAGGTTCTGATAACTCTAAAACTAAGTCAGAATTCCTCAGCTTGTATTCAAGCGGCCAGAAATACAGAAAAGTAGGTCAAAGCTGTATTTGGTGGATCGTAAGGGTGGTAGGTGTTGTTGCCTCATTACATTTGAAATAAATTCTAAAAACACTTATAAGCTCTTTTCCTTTTATGGCTTTTCTTTCTTTCTAAATTTATTTTTCCATGTATATATATATTTTTTTTCTTTTCTTTTCTCTTTTTTTTCAAATATCAACTAATGCAATGCAGCATACGAACTTTTATTTACGAAGCATTATTCAGGATTATGGGTGTTCAAGAGGATATCGAGTGACTTATTTGGTGGAAGTGTCTATTCTCGACACCGGGAAGGGAATGGATAGAACAATGTATTTCTGACCTTGACATTAATACCCCCCTTCAATCAAGGATTCCGTAAAAGACAATCGTGACCATCGACCTCAGTTCTAGTTTTATCAAAACCCACTCTATGCATATTTGCCTTATTTAATGGCTCTCAAGAGATTCACACTAAGAACTTGTACGCAGTAACCGAGAGCGAAAACTATGCCTAACTCCGAGTATCATTATCTCATTATCTAGAGTTTAAGATTCCTCATACTAGCCTTAGACCACCAATAGACTTTCTACTCTCACTTCATGCTTGTTTAGTGGATCCATTAGAAGATAGTTTGTCTAACTCCCTAATTACTGTCTAAGTGTTTAAGAGAAGAAGCATTGCTTTTTCGCGACAAACTAAAGATGTTTATCGATCTTCACAGAGGATCCATTGCAAATTCTACGTGTAAGTGTGAAATTATAGTAGATTCAAAACTCAGGAATCAACTTAAGAATAAATCCCCAATAAAATCTTAATAAAAATTATTTATGCCTAAATGCAATTTTTTTTGACAAAAAAATTAGACATGCAATGTCCAACCCCCCATGCCTATTCATTACAATGTCCTCATTGAAATTTATGCATAAAAATCAAAATATAATAAGCAAGAGGGGATATCACCTGGCTATGCTTGTTAATCCAGGTCAGTATGGATGAAAAGGATGTAGAGTTACCTGTTATAAATACTGGGTTGCCTCCTACCCAGCGCTAAGTTTAACGTCATTTGCCGAACTTAAACCTAAACATATGTAGTTCAATACTGTGGGTTAAGAGAAGAAGTAATAACAGTTGCAGGGGAATTTAAGATTAGTAGAAAGTTATGATCATTTGGTCCCAGAATCAGTGATCCACAAATGCGGACCAGCTGATGATGTAGCCCTATTCCAAAGAGTTTCTGATTTGGAATATGAAATAGGGTCAGGTGGATGAGGTTGAAGATGCAAAGCCTATTCGTTAATCTAGTTCCATAGATCAAGAAGAGGTGGTTGAGGATATGGATCAAGATCATGATTAAAATTTAGATCTGGTTTCAAATCACACTCATAAGGATCTTCATAATGGTAGTTGATATCGAAAATCATGAGTTCTCCAGGCTCTGGGTCATATGAAGATAGGGGTAGAGTTGTGTAGAATTCATCAAAATCTTTATCAGAAATTTCCTCTTCCTCATCCGAAGTCACTTCTTCTAAGTCAAGCCATCCATTTGAACCAGTTGGCCTATAAGTTCTTCCCCAGTCCATTATGTGTTGAACTTCTTCTGGGGTTACTTCCTGATCATGTCCTTAGATTGTCCATTTTCTTGAACTCCCTCAGAATTCAAAAGTTCTTAAATTTCAGGGTGGATGTATTGAGGATTCTTTATATTATCATCTAATTCATCATAAGTTACTCCCAGGAGTTTCTCAATCTCACTAATCATCCTCAAGTACATCCCCTTCTTTCCCTTCGTTATGGTCTTGAGGTTTAGCAGGACTTGGATCATCTTTAGTGTGAATTACCAAAACTTGTTCAATTTTCCCTACAACCTCAATTGAACCACATTCACCTTATTCTTTTGGGAAGCTTTAAACATATTGAGTTGACAATTTTTCCTTCCAGAGGTGATCTACATAATCCCCATCTAACAATTGATTAGAACCTTGGCAGTGGCCAAGAAAGGTTTCCCTAAGATTATTGGGGTGTGGTTCAGGTTTTCTGATGCCTCCATATCTAGAACAAGTCCACAGGGTACTCAAAATCCCTCACTTTTATAATCACATCCTGCAGAAGGCCCTTCGGAATTTTGGTTGACCTATCAATGAGCTAAAGGGTCACTTCAGTGTGTTGCAAGGGGCCTAAATTCAACTCTTCATATAATTCTATGGGGATTAAGTTGATGGAGGCACCAAGGTCCAATAAGGCTCGATCCAGGATGAATCCATCTATTTCACATGAAATTAAGGGGATCCCTGGATCTTTCTTTTTAGGAGGGAGCTTATTTAGGATGATGGCACTGGTTTGTTCAGAAATCACGACCCTTTTTGATGATTTGGCCTAGCATTTTGGTGTGCATATTTCCTTCAGAAATTTCACACAAGCCAGAATGTTCTCAATAGCCTCAAGGAGTGGTATGTTCACCTAGACTTGTAGAATCTCACGCCACTCCTTGGATTGATCAGTTTTCTTTTCCCTAGGTTTAATCAAGGCTTCAGGAAAAGGTGCTTGAGAAAAATCATGAGTATTCAAATCCTGAGTCTTGTTTTCTAGATTAGTTTGGTCTCCCAGGTCAGATACAGGTTCCTCAAGATCTTGATAAGATTTTGATGTAGAACGATCTTGGATTTGCTTCCCACTTCACAAAGTGACAGCACAAGCATGTGCATTAGGGTTAGAAGGGTAAGGTGGGTTTTGGAAAATGGGTTGAGCCTGGGTTGGGTTAGGGTTAACAAAACCTAGTGGGTGCTGGGGTGCAGGCTGAATTAGGTGTGCTTGTTGCTCCTATGTGTTGTGCTGATTAACCTATTGAAGTTTCTTGGGCTTGGGATGGGTTAGCATGGCAACATCCCGTATTGTCTAGCATCAACTAGCTAGTCTAATCATCCTGTCAAATCTGTCATCAATTGATTCATTTGTTCTGTCTTAGATTCATTTCTCGCATTTCTTTGAGGACCAGACTCAAATCAGTGGGCTGGTTTTCCTGAGTAGGTTGTGGCTGATATGTGCGTGGTTGTGTATACCTACTAGGTTGCCCGTACGTGTTTGGCTTAGTCAAGTTAGGACCCTGCGCGGGTTTCTAACTTGACCAAGCAAAGATAGGATGGTTGCGTCATCCAGGGTTGTAAGTGTTTGAATAAGGCTCGTTTCTAGTGTAACCCTGGACTGCATTCACATCCTCAGAATAACTAGGCATCAGGCTACCTAGTTCAAAATTTGAGGGCATCAAGGTCCCTCCTTGGTACCCAGAAAGAGATGGGTCCAAGTACAGTTGGCTCATAGGTGGATCTATGGTTAGGTCATTAATGTTGTGCACTGATTCCTAACCTAGTGGGTTGGGGAATTGGTTGTGAGTTAATATAGGCACACCTTGGGTAGGCATAGGATTTAATCTGGATTGTGTACCTAAGGAATTCCCACCCTTTAGAAGGTTATCCAGTTTCTTATCCAAATTCTCCACATTATTTCCCACGAGTTCCACCTTATTTAATCGTTGTGCAATTAGCTCTAAATCAACCATGTTTTAATTATTGTTAACTTCATAAACTCCGTTCCTTTTGAGGCATTGTTGAGGGAATATTCATTCATATTCTCGAACAATTGAAAGATTCCCTCAGCATCTCAACTCAGGAAATTGCCCCCACATGCTGCATCAACAAAATTCTTTAGATTATCACTCAACCCATAATAGAAAATATAGGCCAAGTGCCACTTTAGAATCCCATGATGAGGACATTTCCTAGCTAAATTATTGAACCTCTCCCAAGCCTCATGTAGTTGTTCCCCAAGGTTCTACTTAAAGGTTGTTGTGGCACATCTAAGAGCATTAGTTTTTCCTACGGACAAGAATTTCTTTAGGAATGTGCTTCTCAGGTCTTCCAAAGTTAAGATTGGTCTACCAACTGCTCTCAACCAATGTGCAGCTCTATCTTTCAAGGAGAATGTGAACATCTTCATCATCAGGGTACCTTCATTCATGTTCCTAGGGCCAAAGGTTCTTCCTATGTGTAGGAGCTCCTCAAGGTGGCGGAAGGGGTCATCTGACTCACGGCCATGAAAGTGGGGAATTAAGTTAATGATCTGAGGTTTGAGATCAAAATCTTTCCCATCCTGAGGTACCCTGACAAAGGGTTCAGGCTGGGCATTAGGAGGGTTGTAAAAGTCACGGAGGAGCCAATCCGCCCTTCCATTTTGGAGTTGAGTGATGGCCTGCACAATGACTTCCATCTATCGGTCATGACGCTGGCCCTGCTTAGTGATTTTCCATTCTAAGAGAGTCATAGGATCCAGATTTTGTTCATCAATCTCTTCTTCCTCATGATGACTAGCCATTGCAGAGAGTTTAGATTCAGATGCTGGATAAATAGGTCTTCTCCTAAGATTTCTTTCTAATGGTGGTAGCAAATCAAGATTTTAAGATCTTCTACCTTGCATGCACCAGAAGAATGTCTGTAGATGACAAAGAAGACAGATGAGAGAAACCCCCCTGCCCATTCAATGTAAGCAATCAAATTGTCCCTTAGAGTGTCAACCCTAATTAGACCTGATCCTGGCTCCCCAAAACACGCCTGGGTTAGATCAACCCATAAATTACTTGGCTAGCTGGAAGGGTGGGACCCCTTAGGACACCCCGCACGGTGGGATACCACTAAAGGTTAACACGGGTACCACACCGACCTTTCTTGACACTAGTGGGTTGAAGTAGATAAGGCCTTGACCTTAGCCCAATCTAGTTTCAAGTCCCCAAGTCTATTAGTCCTGCCAAGGGCACGTCTACTCAGTTTTAGGCTTGGGTTTGATGTGCTTTTGGAATATGATGAGCATTAGGGGGTGTTTGCCCTTAAAATTGATTTTGAAATGTGTAGTGTGAAGACAAAGGGTTCACAAGCAATTTTTCTTGATGAAGTGAATTTTAAGATTCGAATGCTTGTATTAATGAGTTTTTGGGTTCACTTGAGTTACTATTTTCAATCAAGGCTTTGATAAGGCACACAAGAGTTTTGCAAATCCTAATTTATTCGATAGATTTCCATTAAATATGAAAATGCAGGCGTGCTCCATCCTTAATGTGGAACACTAAGAACAGATAATTCTAGACGATTCTTTCACGTTCAAAATCAGATGAGTGGTGCGACCCAAGCAATGCAAATAATTGGTCCTATTGCTCCATTAACTAGGCACTCAGAAAATATTTTTCAAGAATTTTTAATGCACGTTTTCTATTTTTTGTGATTTAAAGTGTACTAGGGATTTTGCAATCTGTTTTGATCCCCAGTTGATGATTGGATAATCCGTGCAATCAAACGTATAAGAAATAATTTTTTCATATTTTTCCTAAACTCTTGATTATCTCAAAAATTCAATGCTGCAAATTTCAAGTCAATTGGAGTGATATAAAAATTCCTATAATATTTTCAACTCTGAAAAATTAGGAACAATAACCATATTGATAACAAATTAGTGCACAAAATTTGGATATGTTGTTTCTGACTTTGAAATCTACATCTAGTAAAAATGTGAGAATTTTTGGACGTACGGATTTCCAGGAATTGAATTTTTAAGATAAAACTCTATTTCAGCTCGAAAATTGAGAGAATTTTTTTTTTAATGATTAAGCAAATTCTAACTAATCCAAAGACTCAAGTAAACACCTAATTTTTTATTTTTTTTAAATCTAACTAATCTAACTTACGAGTACTTACCTGAGATTTGAACACGTGATTTTTCCATTTCTTCCGGCTTTCCCTTGGATTTTTGCGCTTTCTGCACAAGCAAATAGAATAGGTTAGAAATCTCAAATAAGCACTATAAAGAAATGCTTCAAAAATATCCTTTGCCTCCCTGGCAATGGCGCCAACTTGTTCGGTGCGTAATTTGCGTTTTAAAAGTTAATTAGCTGTAGTATAGTGCGAAAAGATGTCAACAAATAAATTTATAAAACTTCGGTGCGTACCGGGCCATCCGCAGGGAGGCAATCTTGATTTCAACAGAAGATTTTCAATAAAACTAGTTCTAACAGGTATTTATATACGTATATATGTATAAAGAGATATCAGATATTCATAAGATCAAATTTTATTGCATTGATAAAGACTTTTTCACAGTAGAAATTGCTATGCTAAATAGAAACAGATAGATAGAAAGAGAGAAAGAGAGATAGAGAGAGAGAGAGAAGAAAGTGGCAGAAAAACGACGCTGCTTGTGAGATGCTTGTCGAGATACGGCAGCATCTCAGATCCAGAGCGCCAGGACGAAGGTCGGAGCGGAGTTGCAGAGGGACGGAGAGATCCAAAGAAGGTGGAAGATGTCCGACGTTAATGGAAGAGAGATGCTTCAACTGGGGGGGCTAGGCCTTCTTTCATAGCTTTTGTGGAGGGCAAAAAGGGTATTTTAGCCCTTAATCTCATGTAACAACTTCTATTTGGTCAGATCAGTTGATTAGGAGATCAATGGATTAGATCTGGCCTAAAACTGCCATTAAATTCGCCTCTATCTCGTGGATTTAATCCCTAGCTGACACGTGGCGCCCGCAGCACCCTTGGATCGTGATGGGCTTGGGATGATTGTGCTCTTAGAATGTGATGGGCCCTTTAAATGGGTTGTGCCCTTAATGATCAGTTAAAATGTGTGTGTGCACAACTAGGGTTTTCAAACAAGATTATTTGAAGTGTCTTTTAGGGTTTAACCTTGTTTAGTAGCTTTTAGGGTTTAATCCTTAGGTTGGTTCAATCAAGGTTCAGTAGAACACCCCAAGTTTTATAAGCACGGGTGTAGATATATTCCTTTAGAAATCAGAAATAATATGTGGAGTGCCTAGTTCAGCCCTAAAAATCAACCCTAAGTGGCAAGCAACTTGATGGATCGCTTTTATCTTAATTGGTGCGGTCAAAACAATTCACTCAATTAGCCTATCGCACCACTTAGTTAAGACACACAGAAATGTTTGACCTATTCAGATTTCTACTCACTTATTTGTGTGTTAAGTGTACCAGGTCCACAGGTCAGATCTTGGTTAAGCGGCAAAATCGATGTGATTGTGCGCCTTAGGGTCAGAAGTTGTGAGTGTTAAGTGTGTAGCTTTCAGAAATCCCACAAGATAAGAGTTTTTATTTTTATATATGTGGGGGTGAGATGAGTGGAAGTGGCAAACAAACAATCAAATCTATCCTAAGGTTTATAAAAAGTACCTAAGTTGATTTGGGTCTGAGTTATTAGTGTGGTGAAATGAACTAATGGGTGGGGGTGGTGGGGATAAACTTACAAAACCTTCATCTGCACTTTTCTCGGATCTAATCGCTTTTGCCCTCCTCGGAAGAGTACCTCCAATCACAGTAAGATCATAGAAAAAGTGAGATAAAAGTTAGGTAAGGCGGAAAAACACGGAAAAAAAAACCAAAGAGTGTTGCCTCCTTGACAACGGTGCCAAAATGATCGAAGCACACTTCACGAATTGAAATTAGGGCTTGGAGGACCCATCGTCATAGCTCGCAAAACACATCTATCAAATAAAATTTATAACCGAAACTCGAAAAGTGAGTCCCGGGTCGAACACAGGGAGGCAAACGTTTGGTTTGAAAAATCCGAATTTCACTTTTATTTGTTTTTGTCGTTTTTATCTTTTCTATTTTTTTTGGTATTTTTAATAGGGTAAGAGATCAGGTCGATGACTTCTAGCTAATATACTTGCAACAATGTAAGAGAGAGAGAGGGAAGCAATCATCTATTTATAAACGAATGTTTATGACACTATAAAAGTGGAAAATCTACACTACGAAACCGTAAAAAGATAGAATGAGGTGAGAGAACTCCCCCTCGATGGTCTCTCGGAGGACGACTTGCTTTGACATCATCTGGAGGAAGGTGGTAAGAAGCGGGACGAACGGGGACGGAGCCGGAGAACAGAGGGTGGGGCAGGACGGCATCCCGGCGAGGATTTTCTTCCCGAAGGGAGGTGAGAAGACTGCCACGGGACGCTCCATGAAGGGGGATGAGAGGCGGGAAAATGTTTGGTTCTACTCTAGAGGAGCAGCCCGGGCTTGGGACAAGCTCTCTCTAGAGCCTTGGAGGTGGTGAGAGGAAGAAAGGAAGAGATAAAGAAAAATGGAAGGGGTAGGAGTCCTTTTATAGTGGAGGAAATAATCAAATTCGTATACAGGACATTTAGTGACAATCATAAACGTCACTGAAGATCCGCCGCAAACGTCACTGAACAACCCGCTCACACACCCCTGTTGCCACACTGTTAGAGCGCGCTGTACGCGCCTTATTCACGCGCGCACGCACAATACGCACCACTGTTGCCGCTGCCTCCGCGCTCGCGCTGCCCTGCTGCGTGTGCCGCTGCGCATAGGCGGCCTAGGTTGCACCACGTGGCACAATCTGGGTCCTCCATCTTCTTTCCTTTGTAGGAGATGCTACAGTGGTCGAATTGAGTCGATTTTCGCGCCATTAGGCTACGATCGTCAACCCGAATCCATCCGTGAAGTCGGATTTGTCGTTTGGCACCTCGAATTGCGTCACCTAGTCCCTCAACCTACGAGACTCCGATCGAAGCGATTTCGGAGGCGTTGGACTCCGATCGTCATCCTGATCAAATCCGTATGGTCAAATCGTCAATTCGAGGCTCTAAAAAAAATATCCTTCTCTCATGACCACAAAAAAGATGTAATTAACCTAAATTATATACTACTCTAAATGCAGAATAATGCATATTATGCAATATTTATAACATGAAATGAAAATCTAAGCTTAGAAACATGCATGAATAGGCATTTTACCCTCAATAATTATGTCTACATCATACTCCCATGCCTATCTGTTGCTAGTCCCTAGCAAAATTAAACTACATGTTATGTATAAAAACATAATTAGGACTCGATTGCTTAGGCCTACGTTGTTTATTAACAACATAAAATTTCAACTAAGGTCCTAAACTACGAAGACTCAACAGTACCCGAGTGTCTGCCAGAATGCAAATCGCCCAAGTCCTCATCTTATTTGAAAAGGAAAGATTTTTTTTTTTTATTTTTTACTTTTCTTCTTTTCTAATTTTTTTGTACTTTTCGAGTTTGAGAGTTCCGGAATAACATTTTACGACTACCCGACCCGCCCAAGAAACGAAAAGAACACTAAGTGCTAAGCATCTTGTGAAAGGGTGATAGACTCACTAGGCGGCCGTTGAAACGGACTTCGGATTTCTACGACCCTAGGTGACCTTGCCTAGAGGTTTATCTTTTCGAATGGTAGTTTTCTCCATACTTCTTTTATTTATGGGGTCAACATAAGGGCGAACCCAGTGCATATCTCCCCGGTTTCTTCTACTTCCCCGCTTCTTCCCAAAGTGTTTTGGAAATTATTGTGCATTTTTGTGAGCTGCGCTCTAGACAATCGACCAATGGGCTGTTACCCACGACAACTTACCAGCCATACTCGTGCGGTGAAGCGTGATTTTGTTTATTTTTTTATTTTCTCCTTTTTCTTTTTCTTGTCTTTTTCTGTTTTGTAAGTGTGTGACTTCCCTGATCTAAGATTTACCTAAAGGTAGTACGAAGAAAATGGTCTTGTGGCTGGGCTCTGGACAACCGACAATGAGCTATTACCACCGACAACTTGCCAACCATACCACCCTAGATAGTTCATTAGCTACCCAATTTTCGAAGAAACCACCGAAAAGTGAGTCAATACAAAAAGTGTGTGGAAGCTTAGGCTTAAAGTCCCCTCAAATCAGAGGAAGAGTTGATAAGTCGTGTACTTGTCATTACAATTTATTTACTAGATTAAAGATGAATTTGAATTGGTGAGGACTCGAGACTAAGTCCACATTCAAGTGGACACTCGGGCTAATTAAGCTCGAAGACTTGAAAAGTCTAAGTGTTCAGGTCCTATCGTATCATTTCTTAAAGTTAATAACTTCAAAAGCCTAAGTTCCCTTCTCTTAATTCTTCTGTTTTTTATCTTTCTGAATTTTCATTTTTTTTTAAAGAAACTAAAAGAAATTCTACGAAGTTAACAAAATAATTTCAGGATAAAATATCCACCTCCCATGCCTAAATGATGCAATGGTCCTCATTGTAAAAATAAAGACATGAAAAGGGCAAAATAACAGAATATCACCTGAATAGCATGAAAATCTGGTCAACTCCGCAGAGAAGAAAGTATACACATGTGCTAAATTTAATGCCTTTAGATAGGCATAAAATACATACAAAGAAGAAATTGAGAATTCACAAGTGCGGGTCAAAATCAAAATCAAAAGAATAATTCTCAGACCTGCCAGCAGAAGATGTCCACAAACGCAGACCAGATTATGGTGCAGACCCATGCCCCAAGGTCGAGTGGTTCTAAGGTTCCGGATGAAAATCACCCAAAATCGAAGGTTGTTAAACTTGCAGGGTCGAGCCTGCGGTTTTGTGGTGTGTAACCCAAGACCAAAGTGTCGAACAACGAGTCAATAGGTTCAGATGTCCTCTTAACATTCTGCTCAGAAAAATAATCATTTATTTCGAGCTTGGGTTGCACGTGAAAGATATCATAAGAGTCTTCGTAGAAAGTAGATGATTTCAAGTCAATAGGTACCCTTGGATCCAAAATCAAAGTTCCCTCCGACTTAGCCTCCTAAATTTTCATTTCCACAATTCTATCCTCCAACATCAAAAGCTCAGGCTCCGAGACCTCTAGCATACCATTCACCCCATATGATTCACACAAGTCCAAAAATCGTGGCTGAATCAAGATTGACTAGGGCACAATGATCTCAAAAGTCAGCTCTTTGGGGTGCAGATGAGGAATGAGGTCACTAATTGAATCATCAAGATTCAGATCCTCCAAGTTAACCCCAACTGAATCAAATTCCTCTATTATCGAGCTGTCAAATGGTTCATCAGATTTCTCATGCCTATTTGTCTCACTAAAATCATTTTCCTTATGCTCAAGTGAGACTTCACCTAAAGATTCTTCACCCTCAGAGTCAAAGAATTGATGATTCTCATTTATATATGTCTCAAAATCATAAATCATTTCATGATCCAAGGAGACATAATTTTCTTCGTTTCCTGACTTGGGGATCTCGGGTGAATCAATCGATTCATCCTTAAATGGATGCTCTAGACCAATCTAGTCATCTCCAGTCTCAAAATATGTATCCCCCCTGACAGGTGCCTGAGCGGGTTCAGACATTAGCTCTCCTGAAGAGGGTTTATCTTGAGAATCATCCTAAGATTTGACTAGTGCAACCACAAATTTCATCCTCAACCTCAACAACTTCCTAAGAAGAAACTCACCCAAGTCCCTATCCTTAACACTTTGGAGCAAATCCAATAAAAAGCTATTCAGCTCATAAATCATTTTTATCGTAGGCTCCAATGCTTCAATGCATGATGTTGGCTGAGCTTCTACAGATTGGATGGTGTTCCTCAAGTTAGCCAACACCCTATCCTGGATCTGGTTGACCTGAACCGACTGTTCGGTTCAGGTGTGGGTGGGTTTGGGTTAAATCTACGGGAGTCAAGATATTGAGGTTCTCGAGTCCCTCCCTGATAGTAGGACATTTCAGGTTGTTCAAAGAATGGTGATGACCTATTTTCAATGGAATACTGGGGAGGGTAGGTGTTATAATCAACATATCCTTCCTGATTGTAGATCGGGTTGGTTTTGCATCAAAGGATGGAGATCCATAATCATTGTAGGTTTCAGAAAGATAGTAATCATAGTCTTGTCCAAGGCTAGGCCCTAGACACTGAGGTCCGTATTCATATCCCCAATCAAAGTCATCCCGGCTAGTGGATGGGTAATTACAAGGCAAGTAGGAATAGTAATCATCTTGGGGATAAGTGATGGTAGGAGCATAGGATGTGAAATGAGTGCAGGATATTGAAGGATACATGGTAGAATAGGAGGGAAATCAAAAGAAAGAAAGGAGCTCTGCAATACAAGCAATCAACCCTGTCCTTAGGTGGGTTAGCCTAAAGACCTACAGACTCCCAGGACCCGTCTTGAGATTAAAAACGATTTGGTCTACTTTCATCTGGTCAATCCAACCAGTTACTGAGGAGAAGGTTCTTCATTTGGCTTATGTCTTCGGTTCGTAGTGTACCCCCAGCCGCTGTTGTTTGATGCTACTCCCCTACTAGACATCAGATGGACCATCAGAAGCAGATTAATCGAAAAAAAATCTCAGTCTGAGCCCCGAAAAGCGAATCAATCCTTAAGGCCAACGTCTATTAAATTTTAGTTAGGCTTGGGATGGTTGTGCTCTTGGAATGTGATGAGCCCTTTAGGTGGGTTGTACCCTTAATGATCAGTTAAAATGTGTATGCGTGCACAACCAGGATTTTAAACAAGGTGATTTAATGATGTGTCTTTTAGGGTTTAACCTTGTTTAGTAGCTTTTAGGGTTTAATCCTTAGGTTGGTTCAATCAAGGTTCAGTAGAACACTCCAAGTTTTACAAGCACGGGTGAAATCAAAAATAATATGTGAAGTGCCTGGTTCAGCCCTAAAATTCAACCCTAAGTGGCAAGCTACTTGATGGATTGCGTTTATCTTAAGTGGTGTGGCCCAAACAGTTCACTCAATTGGCCTATTGCACCACTTATTTAAGGCACACAGAAATGTTTGACCTATTCAGATTTTTACTCACTTATTTGTGTGTTGAGTTAAGTGTACTGGGTCCACAGGTCAGATCCCGATTAAGTGGTAGAATAGATGTGATTGTGAGTCTTAGGGTGAGAAGTTGTGGGTGTTAAGTGTGTAGCTTTTAGAAAATACCACAAGAGAAGAGTCTTTTTTTTATATATATGTGGGGGTGAGATGAGTGGAGGTGGCAAACAAACAACCAAATATATCCTAAGGTTTATAAAAAAAACCTAAGATGATTTGGGTTTAAGTTAAGTGTGGTGAAATGAACTAGTGGGTGAAATGAAATAGCGCCAAAAAGATCGAGGCGCATTTCGGGAATTGAAATTAGGGTTCAGAGGACCCGTCATCGTACCTCGCAAAATGCATCTATCAAATAAAATTTATAACTGAAACTCAAAAAGTGAGTCTTGGGTCGAACACGCGGAGGCGAACGTTTGGTTTGAAAAATCCGCGTTTCACTTTTATTTGTTTTTGTCGTTTTTATCTTTTCTAATCTTTTTGGTATTTTTAATAGGGCAAGAGATCAGGTCGATGACTTCTAGCTAATCTACCTGCAACAATATGAGAGAGAGAGAGAGAGAAAGAGAGAGAAACAATCATCTATTTATAAACGAATATTTGTTACACTATGAAAGCAGAAAATCTACACTACGAAAGCGTAAAAAGATAGAATGAGGTGAGAGAAATCCCCTTCAACGGTCACTCGAAAGATGACTCACTCTGATGTCGCCTGAAGGAAGGTGGTGAGAAGCGGTACAAAGCTAAAGGACGAGCCAGGACAGCGTCGCGGCAAGGGCACACAGAAATGTTTGACCTATTCAGATTTCTACTCACCTATTTTTGTGTTAAGTGTACCGGATCCACAGGTCAGATCCCGGTTAAGTGGTAGAATCGATATAATTGTGCGCCTTAGGGTAAGAAGTTGTGGGTGTTAAGTGTGTAGTTTTTAGAAAATCCCATAAGAGAAGAGCTTTTTTTATATATATGTAGGGGTGAGATGAGTGGAGGTGGCAAACAAAAAACCAAATCTATTCTAAGGTTTATAAAAAAGCTTAAGATTATTTGGGATTGAGTTATTAGTGTGGTGAAATGAACTAGCGGGCAGGGGTGGTGGGGATAAACTTACAAAACCTTCATCCGCACTTTTCTCCGATCTAACCGCTTTAGCCCCTCCTCGGAAGAGTACTTGCAATCACAGTAAGATTAGAGAAAAAGTGAGATAAAAGTTAGGTAAGGCGGAAAAATATGGAAAAAAAACCAAAGAGCGTTGCCTTCCCGACAACGACGCCAAAATGATCGAGGCGCACTTCACGAATTGAAATTAGGGTTCGGAGGACCCGTCATCGTAGCTCGTAAAACGCATCTATCAAATAAAATTGATAACAGAAACTCGAAAAGTGGGTCCCGGGTCGAACACGAAGAGGCAAACGTTTGATTGGAAAAATCAGCATTTCACTTTTATTTGTTTTTGTCATTTTTATCTTTTTTAATTTTTTTGGTATTTTTAATAGGGTAAGAGATCAAGTCGATGACTACTAGCTAATCTACTTGCAACAATATAAGAGAGAGAGAGAAACAATCATCTATTTATAAATGAATATTTGTTACACTATGAAAGCAGAAAATCTACACTACGAAATGATGGAATCATTCGATTCTGTTGAAACATCCGTATCCAATCAATAAAAAGACCGATCTTCTTCTACTGGGATGGGATTGGATGGAATGAAAGAATCATTTCTTTTATATATACATGATTGATATCATTCCATTTCACTAAGAACTCATTATGGAAACTCCTTTTTCTTTCTTTTGATTGGATCCGTCTTCTAGTATCGTTTAGGTTTTCTATATTGGATTTCTATCATTCTAGTTCGATTTCTTGGATTTATATATCATTCTAGCATTCGGTATATAGATCTTCTCATTTGATAGAATGGAATTCGTAATTGGAAGTTTTCTTTTCTTATTTGACAATTTTCTGATTTTCTTGAATCCAAATAGAAAAAACGGATCCAAAAGTGAGAGAGTTTTGTTTATGTAAAAGCATAATATGTCTACACTATTCAAAATAAGTCTACACTATTCTAATAGAAAGAATCGAAATGTAAGTGGAATTCTGTGGAATTCCTTTGGATTGGAAACGAGACATGTTCTACAGAAAAGAAACCGCGCGCTTTCCTCAACCAATTCGGATTTCACCTAAAAAGTTCTGGATCCAAAATTCCAATCCGAATTCACGAATTCAGTATAGTACACATTCCTAGGAGTGCATCTATGTTTCTGCTTCACAAATATGATATTTTCTGGACATTTCAATATCAAGTGTGATTCCTATCCTGGCATTTGTCATTTCCGGGATTTTAGATTAGTGAGGGAACAGAGAAGTTCTCTAGTTATGAATCGGGTATCGAGCCCATGGGAGATGCTTTGGTACAATTCCGAATTCTCTATTACATGTTTGCTCTAGTTTTTGTTGTTTTTGATGTGGAAACGGTCTTTCTTTATCCATGGGCAATGAGTTTTGATGTATTGGGTATATCCGTATTTATAGAAGCTTTCATTTTTGTGCTTATCCCAATTGTGGGTTCAGTTTATGCATGGCAAAAAGGGGCATTGGAATGGTATTAGCTCCTCAATATTCAGACAATCCAAATCCAAAGAAAGGAAAAGATAACATTGAGACAGTTAGGAATTGGATTGAGTTTCCATTCGTTGATCAAGCAATCCCCAATTCTGTGGTTTCAACTACATGGAACGATCTTTCGAACTGGTCAAGACTATCCAGTTCATGGCCGCTACTATATGGTACCAGTTGTTTCATTGAATTTGCTGCATTAATAGGCTCCCGATTCGACTTTGATCGTTATGGATTGGTACCAAGATCGAGTCCTAGGCAAGCAGGCCTTATTTTAACAACTAGGACAGTCACAATGAAAATGGCTCCCTCTTTAGTGAGATTATATGATCAAATGCCTGAACCAAAATATGTCATTGCTATGGGTGCCTGTACTATTACAGGGGGATGTTCAGTACCGATTCTTATAGTACCGTTCAAGGAGTCGATAAGCTAATTTAAGCTAATTCCCGTAGATGTGTATTTACCGAGCTGCCCGCCTAAGCCAGAGGCAGTTATAGATGCTATAACGAAACTTCGTAAGAAGATATCTCGAGAAATCTCTGAAGATAGAATCCTATCTCAACGGGAAAATCGATGTTTTACTATCAATCACAAGTTTCATGTTCGACCTAGTATTCATACTGGAAATTACAATCCAAAATTGCTCTATCAATCACCACGTACTTAAGAAATATCTTAGGAAAGATTTTTCAAACCCAAAAATTCCCTATCTTCATTGGTGAATTAGGCAGATCGTTTTTGTTTGTGTGGAATAAGAAACAATTGATCAATCTTTCGAAATTTCATTGTTAATGGGAAATACTCATAGAAATACAAATGCGGGAGAGATCTAGAAGATGCAAGGTCCTTTATCCGCCTGGCTAGCCAAGCATGAACTAGTTCATAGATCTTTGGGCTTCGATTACCAAGGAACAGAAACTTTACAAATCAAACCGAAGGACTGGGACTCCATTGCTGTCATTTCATATGTATATGGTTACAATTATTTACGATCTCAGTGTGCTTATGATGTATCACCAGGCGGATTTTTAGCTAGTGTGTATCTATCATCTTACGAGAATACAGTATGGTGTGGATCAATCGCAAGAGGTATGCATCAAAGTATTTACCCCAAGGAGGAATCCTCAAATCCCTTCCGTTTCTGTTTTCTGGATTTGGAAAAGTGTTGATTTTCAAGAACGGGAATCTTATGATATGTTGGGAATTTATTATAATAATCATCCACGCCTTAAACGTATCTTAATGCCTGAAAATTGGATAGGCTGGCCCTTACGTAAGGACTATCCTACCCCCAATTTCTATGAAATACAAGATGCTTACTGAATGATAAGAAAGAAATCTTGACTTCTATGACACGAATCCAAATTTTTTTGAAGTGAAGGTCTAACTTCCTCTTTTGTTCTAGCGGAAACAGAGTTACTCTAGATGAAACAGAGTCACTGAACTTTCATTCCTATTATGGGTGGACCAAGAAAGGGTTTCATTCCTATTTCCCAATTTGTAAAGTATCATATACATTTTGGGCGAACAGAGACAGTGAAGGGTTTTGTGTCATGAACTTTGTACTGCGCATATCAGTTAGATGGGCCCCGTAAAGTAACATAAGCAGGAGGGAGTGAAGAAATAGAAAAAGAAAGTACGAAATTCCGCAAACATAGGGGGGTCGAATTTCATTCAGTACTCTATCGGAGATACATACATTCTATCTACTCCTACCCTTATAGATTAGACTTTGGTTGGAATTTGGAACCAACTCACTTTGGATCTATTATGAAGAATTCACACTTTTATTTTACAAAAAAAATAAAAATAAAAATAGAGGTATATATACAGCTAGATGAATAAGTATGTAGCAGGTTCTATACTATTCAAAAATACATATCCCAACCAAGCCATTTTTTAGAATGAATCTACACTACGAAAGCGTAAAAAGATAGAATGAAGTGAGAGAAATCCCTTTCGACGGTCACTCGAAGGATGACTCGCTCTAACGTCGCCTGGAGGAAGGTGGTGAGAAGAGGTACGGAGCCGGAGGACGAAGGGTGGGGCAGGATGGCATCGTGGCGAGGATCTTCTTCCCAAATGGAGGCGAAAAGACGGCAACGGGATGCTCCACGAAGGGAAATGAGAGGCAGAAAATTGTTTGGTTCTACTCTAGAGAAGCATCCCGGGCTTAGGACAAGCTCTCTCTAGAGCCTTGGAGGTGGAGAGAAGGAAGATATGAAGAAAAATGGGAGGGTAAGGGTCCTTTTATAGTGGACGAACGAATCAAATTCGTATACAGGACATTTAGTGATGGTCATAAATGTCGCTGAAGATCCGCTGCAAACGTCACTAAAGATCCCACTCACGCGCCCCTGCTATTGCACCGCTAGCGCACGCTATACGCACCCTTGTCGCGTGCACACACTTCATACATGCCGCTGCTGCCGCTGCCACCGCGTGCGTGCAGCATTGCTACGTGCATCGCTACGCTTGTGCGTGCATGCCTTCGTGCGCACGCACGCCAGAGTAGCTATGCGCATGCGGTGGCGCATGCGTGCGCATGGGTGGCCTAGGTTGTGCCACGTGGCTTAATCTGGGTCATCCACCTGCTTTCCTTTGTAGGGGATGCTACAGAGGTCGGATTGAGTCAATTTTCGCAATGTTGGGCTGCGATTGTCGACCCGAATCCATGTGTGCAGTTGGATTTGTCGTTTGACGCCTCGGATTGCATCACCTAGTCCCTCGGCCGTTTATCTTCCTTGGATTGCATATGGCGCTACAAGACTCCGATCAAGGCAATTTTGGAGGCGTTGGACTCCAATCGTCGTCTTAATCAGATCTGTATGGTCGAATCGTCAATCCGAGGCTCCGAAATAAATATCCTTCTTCCTAACTACAAAAAGGACGTAATTAAACTAAATTATATACAACTACTCTAAATGCAGAATGATCTATGCTATGCAATATTTAAAACATGAAATGCAAATCTAAGCCTACGAACATGCATGAATAGGCATTTTACCCTCAATAATTGTGTCTACATCAAGTACGAATTCGATGTTATCCTTAATCCAAAAGCTGGTTAAGTTGGGGTGGCAAGACAGAGGGAAGCATGTCCCGAAGGCCGCTAATTATGCCAAACCCCTGCCGGCTTAAGTTGTTTGATAATCCGACCACCCAACTTAGCACCTTCTGGAGAAAGCAGACATCACAAATTCGCACCACAGTTCGGAAAATATCCTAAAACAAACAATTAAGTCCTAAGGCCAACGTCTACTTGATTTTATATTAGGCTTAGGATTGTAATGCTTATGGAATGTGGTGGACCCTTAGAATGGGTTGTGTCCTTAATGATCGATTAAACACGTGTGAGTGCATGCACAATCAGGATTTTCAAGCAAGATTATTCGAATGAGTGGAATTTAACGTTTAAATCTTACTTAAGTAGCTTTTAGGGTTTAGAATTAGGTGAGTTCAAACAAAAGCAAACCAGATCTTTCAATCACGGGTGAAGATGTTTCCCTTCTAAAATCAAGAATAAATTGGAGCACCTTGTATTGACCTAAATTGTAAACCCTAAAAGGAAGCTTCTTTATGAGTTGTTTTTAAATGAAGTGGTGCAGCCCAAACAGCTCAAACAACTGACTTTGATGCACCACTGAGTTAGGCACATAAATGATTACCTAATTTGATTTCTACTCAATTATGTATTTGGATGTGTGTGTACCAGTTCTAAAGATCGGTTGACTGGTTGAGTATGAAAATCAGAAGAGGTCGTGTACCTTTGAGTTTTTTTTTAGATCTTTTTGTTTATATACGGAGGGTGAGATGGGTAGAGGTGAAAAATCAAACAATCAAAACTAATCCTAGGGTTTATGAGAACACCTAGGTTAATTAGGGTTTGAATCAGGGTTATGAAATGAACTTTATGGAGTGGGGAAGAAAGGGGAGCACTTATAGTTATCTTCAACTGCACTTTACTCCTTTCTACCGCTTGAAGATTCCCTATCAACGTACCCACAAAACAATAGAGAAGAAATAAAAGAGAGTTAGAAAATAGATAAGTGCGTGGAAATGCGCAAAGGAAATCGAGATTCGTTGCCTCTCCAGCAACGACGCCAAAATGTTGTGGCAAAAAATCATCACAAAAAGATTAAGTTTGGAAAACCTATCGTTGTAGCGCAATTTGCAAGAAAAGCCATCAACAAATAAATTTTCCAAAACTCAAAAGAAATTCCATGTCAAACACAGGAACGCTACGTTGATTTGCAATCCGCAATTACATTTTTTTTGTAATTTTAGTTTTAAGAGGGGTTAATCATAATGAATCGATATTATACTAAAGCGAGAGAGAGAAAACAAAACACTTTATAACAAAGATATTATTTTTACAACTAGAAAGTTGAAAATATTACAACTAGAAAGCGACAAATCTACTCTAGAAAGTAGTAAAGAGAAGTGAGCTGAGAAATTATTCTCCTTGAAGGCTGCTTGGAGGACGAGCCGAAACGAGAGACGCCTGGAAGATAGAGAGCGGAGATGGAAGACGGAGAATGAAGCGACAAGAACTAAGGGCGAGGCAAGACGTCGTCGGCGTGAGATCCACTTCCAGAACAAGGGCGAGAAGACAACAATGGGAGCTCCACGAACGGGGTGAGAAGTGGATAAAATTTTAATTTTAACTCTAGAGGAGCATCCCGGGTTTAGGACAAGCTTCTTTAGAGCCTTGGAGAGAGAGAGAGGTGAAGCAAGGGGATGAAGAAAGTGTGGGGGTCGTAAGGCTATTTATAGGTGATGAATAGAGGGGCAATTGATGTCAGGATCTTTAGTAACGGATTTATTCATCACAAAAGCCCTGAACGTGGGCGTAGTGCGCGTGCTCGCCCGCATCCTCACCTTTAGCGTTCAAAACACCCGTACACGTTCTTAAATCCTCAGCATGATCAGACGACTTAGGATTGATTGCACCAACTCTTCATTACGCAAAGGCTTCATCCTCCTCAGCCGTTGGATTCGGCTTGGACGCTCCTGATCATGCACTGAGGGCACGCACGATTGCGCATGCAATCGAAAGTTGAATTGCGCGTGCGCTCAATGGCTTGATCTAAGGCGTTAATCTTAAATCGGATGGCCCAATTTTCCACATGCGCGCAAGGAGAGAGCGCATTGTGGCAACTCAAACCCACACTCCCCTGTTGTGCAACGCCGTAACCGCTGCGCTATGCAGCTATTTGAGGCGCGAATATATTTCATTGCTCACGCGTCCTCGACCGTTGGATCAAGATCAAACAGCTGAGGGCGCATGAGCTTTGCCTTCAGTTGAGAGGAGACACGCAACCGATGTTGATCTCAGCCGTTGGATAAAGATCCAACGGCAGAGCTTGATCAAGTAGTTGATGAGAGAGAGAGAGAGAGGGCAGCAGGTGTTCATGGTTGTTACGACCCGATTCCCGAATCCCTATGAGACATGAAAATCGAACCGACTCGACTGACCCCAAGACCCAGTTGTCCAACGAGAAAGTAACCAAAAGAGCAGTAAAATAAACCACATTCACCATGTATATAACTAGCAGTAACAAAATATAGCAGTAAAGAAAAGGAACTACTACAGTACACACCACCACAACAGTAGAGAAATAAACAGGTACAAAAACATGATGCTTACAATAAAAGAGTACAGTGGTAACAGAAAAATACTCACTACAAAAAAGAAACGGTACAGTAGGTACTACATAAGTAAGACTACTGGGCTCTACTAGGCCCAGCTCCCTCTACAGCCGCCAACCCTGGCTGCTTAACACCTGGTCTTGAAAAGGTGGCAAAGGTGACACGTCAGCGAAACGCTGAGTAGAGTGGCAACCAAAAGCTAAGAAAAACAGTACGATGGACAGTAGCTGTTATTTTTAATCTCTTTCTTTATTTTTTCATTTACCAATTCTTGAATTATTCCTCAGATCTTTCTCTTGATCTCGAATGTTCCTCGTGGGAACGATCGTGATTGCAGTCTTTTCCGAAAAGAAGAAGTAGCATGTGGTACTCTCCTGGCCGGGAGAGTCCCCCGTGGTGGTCCTACCCTCAATCAACCACCCCAAGGTCACTAACAGACGTAACGGTGACTACGACACGTGCGATAAATGCACGGGTAGCTACCTCGCACTGGCATGCAGTCAGTAGTTTCCGTTAACCAAACAGGGGTCTTGCCCCTTCACAGTCTACGCACCCTCGCCTAACTACCCTGGTTTACCCAGTGAGCCTAACAAGTCAGTGTAGGAGGGCTAGCAGAACCTCGGGGCCCGTGGGGTGGCTAGTGCTCTCCTTACACTAGTAGCTCTCCCCAATACTGTGTACGTGAGGGCCAAAAGTCGGTAAAAAGTGGCCAGACCTAACCCTGGGTCCCTAGGGCGGCTAGCTCCGCTCTGCACTAAGTAGGGGGACAGTCGCTCTCCTTGGTACTCCGTACTCAAGGGCCAGCTCACTTCCCCAATTCTATTCCATTCACCTCTCAGGAGCTCTACTCCCAATTCCCCGTAGGGTTCATGCTCATATTTCTTTCACTAAGCCAATTTAGGTTTCATCATTTCAGCTTTATATTCATATAGCCCATGTTAATAACCATTCATAACAAGCAACTGTTATCCAATTACAGGCAATTATCATTTTTCTTTCTACCTTTCCAAGACTGCAATTTATATATTCACAACATTCGTTTTGGTGTTTCTGTTCCTAGGATTCATGCCACACCCTAGGATCTAACATTCAATCTAGTTTTCCAGTCCTATGATTCATGCCATACCCTAGGATCTATCGTTCAATCTAGTTTTCCAATCCTAGGATTCATGCCACACCTTAGAATCTATTAATTATCTCACAAGTGCATAAATGTTGGTAAATAATTAAAGGGAGCCACTCTACCCGCAAAATCGTGAGTACTGGGGGCATGATCGGCAAGCCCGCGTGCCTCCGTAACCCCCAGAGCCGCAACGGAACGGGGTCCTAACATAAGGATCAAACACAAGGAACTACTCATAACGTGATGCAAATACTGTAACAGGTAGAGGAACTAAATTTGAGAAGAATGAAACTTGAAACGCCGAAAACGGACTTCGAAAGGACCCTAAACGGGTCAAAAATGACAAGTCTGCCAAAAATCAGACGTCTTAAACGATAGCTCAGGTCATACCTTGTTCCTGCGCGGTCCTTCATACGTCCAGAATCCCGCTGAATCGTCTGGACTTAGTTTCCAGACGTCCGACTGTCACTTCGGACATCTGGAGACACTCTCCGCCGTCTGGTGCTGTGCCCAGACGTCCAATCTAAGTTGGAGGGTGTGCCCTTGCACCTTCCCGAACGAGACCTGCACGCATACGCAACCATCCTCAACATGAAAACGAGGCAGAACCCTTCGGCGGAACTGCTGCATGGCCATACACGCGAAAGAAGAAGGGAAGGAAAATATCGCACCTTTTAAACATCTGGACCTTCCTCCAGACGTCTCCCGCGTCATCTGGACGTAGGTCTAGACGTTTGATTCTAGGAAATTTCCCCAGAATCAGGACCTCCTCGGCCTCGGCCTACTGCGCACGGCCGTGCCGCGCCGTGCTCGCCTGCTGCCTAGGCTGCAGCAGCACCTCCCCAGCGCTGTTGGTGCTATAGCACCACGATCATTTGTTTTGATGAAAACAAAACACGTGTTATTTAACATTTGCACTTGGAGTCTTAGATTTCAGGTCAATTGCAAATGGAGACGTGATTAGAAGGAATTCGAGCTCGCATCCAGGATGGATTGGAGGAGCTTGATGGAGAACAGAGGGGATTCGCGAGGAGCGATAGATTGAAGATGGAAGGATAAGAAGAATATGATAGAATTCCATTTTATTCCTTTCATGTACTTTTGTCGTTATTTTCTTGCTCTTTATTTCCTTAGAAAATTATGTTAAAGAGCCTCAAAGACCCTAACAGTAGTCCTAGGAACACCGGCACAACCCTAGAATACTTAGATTTTCTGTAGAGAACTTAGAAAACCAATATAGGGTTCAAACAGCATTTCCAGACGTCTAATTCCCAAATCAGACGTCTAATAATGTGTTTTAAGACGTCTGACTGTTGATTCAGACGTCTGATAACATTTAGGCTGGACATAGTTAGTTCTGTCTGATGAAATCAGACATCCAGACCTTAGACCAGACGTCTTAGGAGACGTCTGATGACTTTTCCAGACGTCCAATTAGTGGACTGTTGGCTCTCTTAGCATACACTCAAGGATATGACCGTTAGAGCCTTATCAGACGTCCTTAAGCCCTTCCAGACGTCTGACAATTGACCGTTTTGCCTCGACTGACCCGAAAATCTCTTCTCAGAGATTTTCTAGCCGTTGCAAATCCATTCCCACGAAAAAGTAGGTTTCCAGACGTCCAGACATAGTGCCAGACATCCTGTATGTCGTCTGATGGACTTGCGCTAGAACCCTGTTTAGATCTGATTCAAGTCAGGAAGAGACCTGCCCAAAATCAGACGTCTAACCTTATTTTCAGACGTCTTAAAGTGGTCTTCCAGACATCTGATGCCAAAATTAGACGTCTGATTACCCTGTCAGTGCAATGATTGTTCCTGATTTCGGGCTGATTCACTTGGGCTTTGCATCCAACGGCTATGGAAGCTTTTCCAAGCCTTCGAAAGCCTTCTTAAAGCCTCTATAAATAGAGGGGAGCCTTTACACACCTAGACACACAAGACACACACCTTACAATACACTTTCAAACCATTTTGTGTCTCTCTTGCTCTCTAAGCTCTAGTTCTACATCTAGAGAGCATCAAG
This sequence comes from Thalassia testudinum, assembly GCA_037157565.1. Taxonomy (NCBI): domain Eukaryota; kingdom Viridiplantae; phylum Streptophyta; class Magnoliopsida; order Alismatales; family Hydrocharitaceae; genus Thalassia; species Thalassia testudinum. Next base: position 8,284,709 of record JAZHRO010000080.1, read on the forward strand.
CTGTTTTGCGCACCCGCTCTCCCGCCATAGTTCACGAGAGCAACGTTGCGCCATCGCGTGGCTCACGCACCCACGTCATCGACTCGACGCACTCCTTGCAAAGGGGAGTTTCTTAATTCCTATAGAAGCTAGGTTTAAAATTACTTTGTTGGCTCTATAGGATTATTTGTTATCTTTGTTATTTGGTTGGGTATTCGCTTTGCGAATTCCCGTCTCCTTCGTGGGACAAAATCCTTCTCGTGAAGAGAAGGGGTTGAGGAATGCTACCTCGCACTTGTAGCGTGGTTGTAATCGAGGTTGAATCACCCTCGTTTAAAGTGATTCGTTTAGTGGATTTGATCAACTTGGTTGATCGCAAAATCCTAACTTGAGAGGGTTAGGTGGTGGTTTTCACCCGGTTTAGGTTTCCACCTAAAAATATTTGTGTACTCGTGTGATTGAACTTTTTGTGAGATTGTTTATATTCTATTCCGCAATTTATTACGTCACCCCTCCTGGTAGAGACGATTCTACAAGCGCCACGCTCCCATTGCGCGGCCTCGGCTGGTCCTGGCTGCTCCTGCGAGCTCGCACCCTCGTGCTCTAACTCCCCCCCTTTCGCTGCAACCCCTCCTCCCTACGCACACACGGCAGCAGCTGCTGCCCTCGCCCGCTCACTCTCACGCTAACAGGAAGAAGAAGAAGAAGGCAGTGGAGTAATGGTGAGGGAGAGGAGAGGGGGAGTACTTGAAGGCGCATTGGGGAGAGAGAGAGAAAGAAGGCTGCGCCTACAGGGAGGAAAGAAAGAGAAGAAAGGAGGGCGGCGGTTCAGTCTGCGTGCGCATGCGAGCAGATGCGAAACCGTATGCCGAAAAAATTAATTTCTAGATGTCTGGGAAGGCTTCCAGACGTCTGACCAGACGTCTGGACCAACTCCCAGACGTCTTAAACGACTTTTGATGCCGGGGTCATAACAATGGCCGATGTGGGCAGCTTAGATGACGCCATCTTGGCCATCCTTCTTCTGTGTCTTGTAGATGGTGCCACAAATGTTGGATTGAATCGATTTTCACGTTGTTGGGCTGCGATCATCAATCTAAACCCATCCGTGTAGTCAGATTTATCATCTGAAGTATGGATTTACACCACCTGACCCCTTGATCTTAGATCTTTCTCAGACTGCATCTGATGCAACGAAAGTCCGATTGGGGCAATCTTGGAGTCGAACTTCGATCGTCGGCCTGATCAGATCCATACAATTGGATCTTCAATCTGAGGCCCCAATTAAATATCGCTCTATTCCTTGACCACAAAAAGAGAAAATCAACATAAAATTTATACAACATAATCTAAATGCATGATGATGCATGTTATGCAATATTTATAATGTATGATGCTTCTATAATACTAAGAACATGTATAAATATACATTTTAGACTATTAAGATACATACACATCATCCACCACCCCTGATTTTTCTTGTTTTTATATTTTTGATATTTTAAAAGAGTTTTTGAAATTTTCTTTAGGATTTTGAAGGATCTTTTGGTTAGGTACTTACCTGGAAATCACGGGAAGAAAAGCTAATTTAAAGCTTCCACTCGAAGTAAGTTCCAAATCCCACTCTTGCATCTGCTTCAGACCTAGAAAAAAACACAAAACAAAACTAGTTAAGACTCAAATAAGCAAGAGTGAAAATAAAGATAATTAAGCCGTGCCTCTCCAAAAACGACACCAAAAAGTGATACGAAAATCGAGTTTTTAAGTTATAACACGCAAATCCACACAACTTTCAAATTTGTAAAACCTAGATAGTGAGGGCATCTAGAGTTGTCCAAGGAGGCCAATCTTTAGCTATCAAGATGATATTCTTTCTCCCACTTTCTCAAATTCTCTTTTTATTTTTTTAAAGTTTTGTGATTCTTTTGGGGTTTTCAAAATCTGGGCAACAAATTAATGAAGGTAGGAGTTGAAAACGCAAAAATACGAAAATAGAAACCTAGCCTTCCTAAGCTCACTCAGGTACGTGTGACCTTGAGTAATTAGGAAGGGACTGCAAGCACTAATGAAATTAAAGAACCTTGAAAATAAGGCAATTGAATTAATAGAGAAGACTAATGTTTACAAAATACTTAGAGAACTCAATTGTGTGGAGGGGTCCCACACAATTAATCCCCAAGTACAAGAATGCTTCTACCACAAAAATTACTACAAAGAAAAGTAGATTGAAAAGTCTCCTGAAATGAAGTCGCTTTCGCTCCAAGTGTGGCTGTGTCCCAACTTGAAGAAAGCTCCTTCTTCCACCTTGAATGCTTCCTCTCTAGCTCCTCCTAGGGTGGTAGACATCCACCCTACTTTCCTTGCCTGGCAATCCCCCAAGATAAGCTCCTTAGCTTGATTCCAAGGAAGAGGAAAATAAAATGTAAATAATAGCAGGGCATGGCAAGGACCCTTCTAATAAGAAAATCCGTAAGGATTCCACCTTCTTGTCATCTTGGCAATCCTCATGCCCAGCCTAAAGATTGAGTTGTCTCCATTCCATTGGTATGGGAAGGCTCTCGCCACCTAGCCTTAGAATCTTAAGGAGGCTTCTTCGCCGATGATCTAGCCGACAACCTCCCTATTCTCGAGTGTGTCGTGGGTTAACCTCTTTGTTGGCAAACTAGCTAGGCCAGCTGCCCACTACAACGACATAGGCCTAGCCTGATTAGTATGCGTTGGCCTCCTTTCTCCTTACGCTTGGGCTTCAGATCCATGTGAATGGACCCATTGGGATGGCTATATCTAGGCCTGACTTTTCCTCCCTCATCAATCGTCTCTACTCTTATAGTCTAGTCATGCCAGCTACGAGAGTAAAACAATAGTCTTGAAAAGTTTTCTTTTTTGTGTCTGTTCCCCTTCCTACCCCTAACAGTTGCCGCTCAGCACTCCGAACGGCTAATGCTCTTACCATGAAATTTGCAAAGGGATAAAATCATTGTCGTCATGTGAAATCACGACCATTTAACAATTTTTTTGAACCCCTAAAGAGATAAAATCCAATAAAATGGGAGTCTGGGTCCTCTCATAGGGAGGCAAAAAGTTTCAAATTACTTCCTACTATTCTAAACTAACGTAGTTATGATATATTTTTGTATTTAAAGAGGTGATAAGTCTAGGGAACTAAGGATAGAGACTAAAATGGAGCATAGGAACCTGAACATAATTCGCATAAATTAATTTTTCAAAAAAGTAAATATTCTAATAAAATTATTGAACATAAATAACACCCTATATAAGGTTCTTACCATTTTTCGTGCAAAATTGAATTCTAAAATACACAGAATAATTTCGAAAATAACTTCAAGGCTAAATCCTAACAATTTAAGGACCTGAACATAAACCAATTTTTAAAGTTTTTTATATGACAATTTTCACAAAATTGTGTAAGTATTCTAATCTAACATGTAGAAACATAACATAAAATTTTTATAATTTTTTACATATGAAAATTAATATAAAAATTCATAAAGTAAGTGTGATTATTTAACTAAGGTAAATGTAAACCAGGCAAGCAATCAATAAAAATGACTAGTCATTGCTAATAGCTAAGGAATAAGAAGAGAAATTGTATCAAAGAGATTTTTTCATTAATAACCAAAGAAAGAGTCATAAGAGTTGACTAATATAACTAGAAAACAACAAATAAAATGCTAAAACTAAAACTCAAATGGATGATGAGCGAAGCGATGGTGATGGAGATGGAGGATAGAGGTGGAGGTGCTTGTTGAAGGTCATTGGAGGGAGGTTGGAGAAGCATCGGTGACCTCCAAGGCTACTTGCACCAAAGAGGAGCAAGGTGGAAGAAAGACTTGTAAGGAAGAATGAATTTCCCTGAAGATCTTGGGGCTTATTTATAAATTTGAAAGCCTCTAGAAACTCCCAAAAATCTTTGAATTTTGTGCCAAATGGATAAGGAGGATGTTTTGGAGTTAGAACAACTCCTAATTCTATTAAAATTTTAATTTTTGACCTTTTATCTAATATTTATATATACCACCACTTAGCCTAAATTGGCATATTTCTTGATTTTTCTTAACTAGTCACCTTCATGTGCTCGAAAAAATATTCTCTTCAATCTACGGCCATCTTGTAAGTGTTTCGCCACCTCAACTGTGGTATAAAAATAAAAAATATATATCATTATCTATAAAATATAAAGAAATATCCAAATTATTATATTTGCAAAATATATACCCAAAAATAGCAATAATTAGGCACGTAATTTATATAAAATTATAACTTGATCACACTTCCATGCCTAAATTTTACTTATACTCGAGCAAATAAAAATGGAGAAAAAAATTTGAAATATAAACCTCACTTTTTTAGGAATCGCGGTTACAATTATTGTATGCAACAAGGCTTTAAACCCATAAGTTGCCCTAGTGAAGGAGTTATAATCTCCTAAGAGTTTATGTCCGACATAGCTACAAAGTCAAGACACCAAACCACAAATGATAAAATACAACTGAGTTTGAGATAGGATATATTAGTCAGGAGGCATCAATCCTCACTAGTGAAAGGAAAGTATATACAAGATCTTAACAATAGAGATTCAACAACACTATAGTATTGACCAAAATGCAAATCACCCAATCCCATCAGAACTCTATTAGCTGCAGTTTTGAATCTCCTGAATAACTTTTTGTAACTCGTCAATCCACCCAAGATTCCAATAGAAACTAAAATTCTAAGCATTTGTGTTTATGGTGCTGACTTGTCAAGTAGGCAACAAGATCGAAAACCTTGTCTTCTCTAAAGCATTAGACTACCATTTACTTCTACGAAACTTGACTTCAAATTTGCCTTACTATAAACTGGTAGCTTTCTACCTTCCTTTTTCCATCCCAACGTCAATACAAGATCGAAATCGGTGCATAATTCCCTAGTTGTGCCATTTGACATATTTTAATCATTATTATTTCACTACCTTATTCACTATATATATATATATATATATATATATATATATCATTTTTTCTCTCTTTTTTATTTTCTTCCTCCTACTACTCTAACTCTCTATCTCTTTTTTTACTCCATTTTTCACTCATTTTTCTACGATAGGCCGCTCTTCCAAATTTGATTCATGAATACCTCCTAAACAAGAATCTAGAGAAGATCATAGTGTAAGTCTAGGATCTAAGCATCCCACATCTAGAGAGCATACTCACTGCAACATGTCAGGCATACCCGCAAGGGTCTCAAGATTGGACATGAGATTAAGTCCGATATTGAATCAGACCCTCAGATCTAAGCCTCATTGAAAACCTAGTTTTCGAAAGGTAGTTACCCATAAGCTAGTCAATGTGTAAGTGGAAAGGATGAGATGCTTATATTTCAAAATCACTCAAATGAGAGGGTGAAAAGATAAGTCGCATACTTATTAATACCTTAGCTAACAAGACTCGTTAACGACTAGGAAAATAGATTTGCATCTTGGTAAATACCCGAGTTGATTAAGTCAAAAAAGACCTAAACAGTCTAAGTGAAAAGACCTTAATCAGACTTTTCCTAAGGCTGATAATTTCTAACTGCCCAAGTATCGTAATCCTTTCCTAGCTCAAGATTTTAAAAACACCAATTTTTTTCTTTTTCCTTTTCTTTTCTTAAACACGAAAATTGATATGGAAGACAGACAAATCAAAATGGAAAATAAAGATAACCAAAATCAACAAAATGTTTGTCTCTCCCCATGGCTATCTCATACATTATCCCTAATGTAAGCAAAAATCATACAATAAATGAATGAGACAAAAGGAATAATACAACCTAATACTCGACATCACTGTGCTCATCCAATCCTGATTACTTTGTACAAGACTTTGATTCAATTTACTCTCACCTAAGATAACATGCAGGAAATCGGTCAATAAAATCAATGTTGGGTTGCCACCCAACAAGCGCTAAGTTTAATGTCTTCAGCTAGATGAAAATCTCATAAAGGATGTATTAATCAATTCCACAGAGAGGGTTAAGATTAATATTGAGATTTGATTGTGAAGCTTAGAGATAAGATATCCATAGACGTAGACACAAGTTGTTGATGTAGACCAAGTCTAAAAGATCGAATACTTCTTAAATCATGAATGTCAAATAAATGTATCTTGTGCCTTTTGAACTTGTGTCTACAAGGAGTGATCCTTGGTTTAATCACATGTAACGTGAGTTTAAAATGTTAAACACTTGATAAATACATATTGTAGTGTACTAATGTCCATTGAAATCCAAGTCTTTTGAGTCATGAAAAATTAGTTTTAACTTGGTTACATCAAATTCAAAATCAAATTCAAGAATAAACGATTCAACTTCTGACTCTTCAAGAGTTGATATGAAAGTGAAGTTAGCCATTAAGTATCATCAAATTCAAACTGTAATTCATTTTCTTTAGCTTTACCTATCTCAAGAAAAGGATTTCCATTCAATTAAAAAATGAAATTCTCAAAATCAAATTCAAAGTGTAATTGATCCTCAAAGTAAAATGTCTCATATTCTAGTCCTTTTCAATTCACAAATCTTCCTTAGAGGCCACACTTCTCAATGAGACATCTGTGCTTTGCTTCCCCTTATCACGATCAAACTCCCAAGATAAATGGATATTTTCCTCCTTGCAATCCGAATTCTCAATGTGCTTATCTTTAAAATCTTACAAATGAAGCACATGGCGTAAGGTCTCTTCAATGGCACATTCAGTTTCAATCTAATTGTTTCCACTTACGTTCACTATGTCAATCTCAAGTTGATTCATCATGACTGCTATGATCTATTTGAACTGATTTCCTATTTGTTGGATCATTTATATCATTGAGATATGCATATCAACCAATATCTTATTTCGATCCTGAACCATCTAATAAATATGATTACTTTCGAGTGTTGGTTGAGATCTCAAAAATTGACCTTGAGATTGATTGGGATTGAACCCATAGTTCAAATTTGAATTAGGCTAGTATGTGTTAAAATGCTAAGGATCAAAAGATTTTAGGTAAGAAGGTTAGGGATAAGAATGTTCAGGATATTGTTTAAGCGAATCCATCGTTTAAGGAATTGCATCATAGTATAGGAAAACTGCACTCATATCATTTAAATTTGTAATTCAGATTCAGAAAGAGCCCGAGGTCGAACATAAGAAGCAAATAATACAATTCAATCTCACCAATCACAAGAAATATAAGCAAATATAATCAAAACTATATTTAGAACTCAAAAAGAAATATATGTGAAATCAAGTATCTCAATGCAAAAAGAATAGGTTAAAATGGTGATTTGAATCACCAATTAACCCTTTGAACGTTAAGCTCAAATATCTCGACAGTAATTATCAACCAATATTCCACATCAACTAGATGAAATAACCCAACTGAATCAAGGCACTAGCAAATTTTGTCACAGAGAGGCAAAAGCCTCTTCTCTTCCTTCCTTCGTGCCTCAAGGGAGAGGCACTCACAGCACAGCAACACAGAGGCAAAGGCCTCTTAACTTCGCTAAGAGTAGAGAGTAGCAGAGAGCAAAAGCCTCCCCTCTCTCTCTTTCCTTCTCTTCTTTCTCTACAGATCCAACCTTAATTAGGTAAACGGCCGGGTAAACGGGTCCAGAACAGGATGCAAGCCTGCAGGAGTGGTCGCAAGTGAGCAGTGGACTAAGGTAAGCAAATGTGCGGGTGAAGGGGACCCGACCCCCATGACTTGGGCGAGGCGTCGGGGGAAGAAATCCAACTTATACCGCCCACCCAACTGCAAACTTCACGATGTGGGACTAAATGTCCCACAGTCTTCTTCACACGCAGTTGAAAGTTGATGGCTCTGATTGCGATTGCAACTGTGGATAAAGGCTCCAATTGGGAACCTGGAGACGCTCCTGAAGGAAATTCACAGCACTTGGGGAAGTTGCCTGAAGGTTTTGCGACTGGAGCACAGTAGACAAGGTCGAAGGAGTCGAGGCAACGACGGAGGTCTGGTGAATCACCTGAAAGCACAAACACGGCCTTGCGGCCAAGTCAAACCAGTTCAGAAGCTTCGTCGTAATGCGACAAGTGCAGTGGTGGGTGCGGCGTGTGGTGCAAGTGAAGGTGGAGACCTGACGACCTCGAGACAATGAAGCAGAGGTGGTCGAGTTCAGGGAGCTGTTTTGGTGGGTGAGAGCCCAAATTGTTTAGGGGCTTTTGTAGAGGGTGGTGTGGCGGAGCTTGTAGAGGTGGACGGGGTTGTTTGGAGGTGTGTGGCGTCGAGAGTGCTTCGCCGGAGTGTTGCTGGAGGTGGGGAAGATGATGGTGTGGCGGGTGGTGCAATGGTCGTGCGTGTGTTGTGTGGGAAAAAGGAATAAAGGGAGAGAAGTATAGAGGGACTTATGGGGGAAGTAGGACGGAGGGTGCTAGTGTTGGCAAGCTGGAGCCGAAGAAGACAAAGAAGTCCAGTGAAGTAGTATGGCGACAACGAGGGGGAAGAGTGCTCCTACTGTGGCTAGCGAGGAGCGGAGCCGACGGAGGAAGGTGGATGGCCTGACGAGAAGGAAGGAGAATGTCACTGGAGCAAGGTGCGGAGAAGGCCGAAGGGGGAAGAAGGAGGGTTTTCTCTGACCAAAACTTGCTAAGGAGAAGCGGTTGTGTGCAGCCTGGCTTTAAAGAGCTCCAGGCATGCCTCCAAGCTTGGAAACAAGCTTGGAGAGCTCACAAAAATAGGGAAGAGAATCTGTGGAATCCAAGAGTTCGCATGAGCTCTACGGTTCAAATCCGAGTCAAAAATATGATTCTGGTGATTAGGGATGTCCTCAAGATCATCCCTTCTAATTTTGGAAGGGATTGGTCAAGAAATCAAGGAGGAATCCCTGATTGAAGCTCGGCACCTTTGGGTTCACACCTGCCATAGCAGCAGGGACCCATTTGAAGAAAATGAAGAGAAGTTATGGGGCTTTTTGTAAGGATTTCAAAAGTCAAGGGTATGAATGAGAGAGAAAGACCCAGATTGGACCAAAAGGAAAACTAGGTCAAGATGATCTCTGATTGGCTCCAAATTTTGGTACAAACCCAATTTGGACCCAAGGAATCTAATGGTGAAGTCGGATTTTGGTTTTGACCAAGTCTGAGCAATTACGCGGAAATCCAAATTATGGCAACTTTCTGTCTGAGACTCTATTCTAAGTCAACATGGGTTCCAGTGGTCAAATCTAGCGTACCAAACCTTATAGAATATTTTTCTATGAATTTTAGAAGGTTTAGATGAAATTTATCTTGACCAGAACCTCTGTTAATTAAGCGGATCTAAAATTAGGGTTTGAGGCTATGAATCAATTCTCGAAATGTGCAAAAAATCTGTTTCTGTTTACATGAACTCACTTATTTGACTTTAATGCTCTTTTGACCTTTAATTCACCCATAGCCAACCCCTTGGTTATTCTGTGTACATGATTTGATGTTAAAATTACAGGATTTACCATGGTTTCTTGTTCTCTTCTTAAAATACAATATGATGGAGATATAACCCTCAGATGAATATGTAGGAGCTTTTATCTGTTATTCCAGACTAAAATGAGCTAGTTAGGGCTTATGATAGCGTTCCCAACAGATACCTTCTTTGATTGTAGGTTATATTCGAGTAATCATTTAAGCATAATGACCTATGTTGAAATTCATCATTAGGAAGATATGAAATTTGATCTTCGTATTGAAATCTAAGTTCATATTCAAATTCACTTCCGCAACTTAAGGTAGAATTATCCCAATTTGATGATTGAGAATGTGACTCCATTACTAATTATTCACTAATCAAGAGTTAGAGAATGAAATTAACCCTTTCAAAGTGTAATCAAGGGTTTTAACCAAATAAGCTAAGGGATTAAGAGCCTAAGAACCTTAGATAAGGAACCTATTGCTAGCAAGGGACCAAGATTTCTTAAGTATGGTTAATACTTGGGGAGCCCTTGGATGTAAGGAATCTAAGCTATGGTGGGGTGGAAATAAAGGAGGGAAAAAGAGGATCACCCTTGCAAAAATTCCCTCTTGCACTTCTTAAAACCCACAGTTGAGCCTTGTCCTAAACATATCCTCTCATTTCCCCATGTACTTCCAACTATTCAGTGATGAGAGAGGAGGAGCACCTCACCATTCCACTGTAAGGAGGAGAAGAGTTGAGGAGGGCACTTAGGGCTAATCAATAGGAGGTGCAATCCCCATTGCTCCTCTCCTTGCTACCACGCCAAGGTAAAACTCCACACCTCCTTTGGGATTTTAGAGTTTTCATGGAGAAAAGGGGCTTCTTGCATGCATGATCGTGGACTGCAAGAGGAAGATCAAAACTTGTTTTTCCTTAGTGTTTCGAATTGAGATATAATTCCTACCATCTGATCTCGAGTGAAATGATGATCTAAGTTGGCTGGAGGTGTTGCTGCAAGGGGGAAGAAGAGGAAGGCACAGCTTCGACAGTGAGATTTCTTTGATAGCAATAGCAAGATCTCCTCAAGAACAAGGTGGGGCATTGTATTTCCTCGTAAACTCTACTCTAATTAAGAGAAATGTCAAGGAAACTGAATCTCTGATGTTGGGTGAACAAAAAGAGAGTTAACCACTAATGAAAAGACCATGAAATGGGTAAGGGATCACATAATCCAACTAAACCCCTTGGAATTGGAACCAGACTCAATATTTGCAAATGAAAATTGATTGATGATCTAAGTGATTACTTAGAAATGGGACTAGGGTCTGAACTAAAACTAATGGAAGAGGAACTATAAAACTGCTATTGGACAAAGGCAAGACGAGACACTTACCCAAAGCAACGATAGGGCATGCATGATTAAATCTCTTGATAATAGATACAAAAATATAAATAAGGTAAAGAGGGGTTAAAGCCTGATTGCTAGGGGAGTACAAGGTGTGGATCTTCCCTTAGTATGCCCAGGAATGGGTAGAATAAGGTTTAAAACCAAGCAGTGAGTAAAATAGCAATAAACAGGGATAGACAACAATAGCAAACGTCTGACCTAGGAGTCAAATGTTTGATCTAACCAGTTTGAGGAACTGACAACATCAACATATGTCTGATCCATGAGTTAGACATCTGATCCAACCTTTTTGAACATTTGACATAGAAATCAAACGTCTAAAACTATCATGGTGAGGTACTGGAATTAAGGATTTTGGCCACTGGACGTCTGACCAATTGGCCAAACGTCTAAAGGAGACCCTGAACGTTTGATTAGAAAGCATAAAGAGGTACAAGCTTCACATACACTATAGTGATCAACTGGGACATGGCCAGACACCCTATGTAAGGGTCCTAGACATCCAACATCTATGCTAGACATCCAACACTGTGGCCAAACCATGGATTTGGTTGTGGGAAGGTACATAGGGAATATCTTACCATCCTAAGGCCTTGTAAGGGTCATCTTGGACCTAATTAACATATGAAATAAATAATAGGGCTTTGTTAAAAAAGAAATTAATCATAGGGGAAATTGACGTGTTAAGATTGTTTGGTTGGGTTGTAAAGGGGATTGTACCAAGGGTACAAGCTACACTTGGGAATAGGATTCAAGACTCGAGAGGGAGTACCTGTGAAGGTAGTCCACTAGGGGGAAACTGTTTCACTAACTGCCAACGAGTAAAGACAGCTATGGTTGGATTCTTGATCAATAGGATCAAGCATAAGTGAGTTATTGATAAGGTGTGGCTCATCATAGCTAAAATACCCAGGTTAAGCTAGAATCTAGGTTAAAACTATCAAATTAATAAAATAATTAGATTATGTGTGGGAATTAATGAAAATGACCTAAAATATCAAAAATGTGTTAAAAATGCATAATTAAGTCATATTTGAGATATTTTATACATAAAACACACTTGGATGCTTTGAATGCCAATTAAACACTAATTTGAGCTTGAAAATACAAATCAACTATGGGATTATTTTCTAATATGTTCAATTAACATACCATAAAAAGTCCATGGCATTTTGAGTTCATTAGGATCTTGCATTTATATTTTTACATTTAGGTCCTTATTCTAGCACATTCCCTTCACATTTTCTACACCTAAAATGTTCCAAGGACCTTCTTGATACTCTAGGGACTGCTCTGTATTGAATTTCTACCACTTACGGGCTTCTGTGTAAATGTTCCACCATTTCACTATGAGGGCCTTTCCGTAAGTTCACCAACACACCTGGGAGCACCTTCTCCAACACTATTCATCAGTGAAGAACACATGCTCCAGGAGCCGTCCATTCATTCTAAATTGATCCAACGGTGGATCTGCCACCATCCCCTAATCCCTAGTGCGAGCACCTTCACGCCAGTCTTTAGATCTCATCCAAGGGCTATGATTCATCTCCAATCTTTCCCGCGCTCCTCCAAACCCATCCTAGCCCTTAAAACCTAACATCCATGGCCCACTGTGTGTGGTGATCAGAGCTCCCCAACGCCTATAAAAAGACCTTCACACTCGCCTATGCGACCCTATCGACTCCCTCCCCCTAAGTTGTTCCCTTTATCCATTCCCCTAGCTCCAATTACCCCTTCCTCGGTGGTTGGTGATAGCAGCTATTTCCTTCCTCATTTAATTGCCATTGGCCGATGGCTGGTGGATCGGGGACACCACCTTCTTCTGCTTGAGGCTTCACCCCTTTCTTCGCCATTAGCTAATGGCTAGTGGTTCTTAGACATCCCCTTCTTCTATTAGATAGGATTTACAAGTTTCATAGATAGATTTAAATGCTTTCTAGTTAGATTTACTACTTTCTAATGTAGTTTAGATAGATTAGATCATAATTCATCGGTTGGATTAGTTAGTTTAGGAGTAGAGTAGTATAATTGTAGTGAGTCCTCGATCTACCCTCTCTGATCAATCTTGATCAAAGAGGCTAATTCACACTTCCATTTTTGTCCCCTGATCTCCCCCACCACCTCACAAACACTTTTACTCACTCCCTCGCCATTTTAATTCACAGTTACTCCATCCATTAGAGTTGGTCAGTTAACTAAGGTTAGTGCAATTTAGACTAGGTCTAATAGGTGCAACCCTTTAGGACTAGATTTGACTGCTTGCATTTTGCACACTTATGTCTCTCTCATATTCTTAACTTTGATTTCTTCTAACTATATTCATGGACTTCAATTCTTATTCTTCAAATTCCTTTTATCCCCAATCTAATTTTTATCCCAGTTCAACCCAACATTATCCATCTTCTAATTGGGATAACTTTGCTTTTAATTGGGCATCTAACCAGGGATACCAATATCCAGGATATGCTTCTAATCCCCAGAATGACCTTAATCCTTATCTTGATTCAACTTTCACTTCCACTTCTTCAAATTGGGATAGACCTTCTAATCCGGGATATAATTCTAATCTTGGACATCACCATTTGAACCCTAATCCTCCTCAAGCTCAATTCTTATCTAGGCCATTGTCTCAAAATGGTTATCTCAATACAACTTAGAATCAAGGAGAAAATCCCCAAAGTGATTCTAACTCTAATCCCACTCTAACCCAATCCTATTCATCTTCCAATTGGGATACTACTGCTACTAAGTGGGGATATCATCATCATGCCTCTTATCCCCCTAATCTTAACTTCCAATCTAGGTCAACAGATTCAAATGATTATCCTATCATGACCCACAACTTGGCAAGATATTCTGATCCTCAGCTAATTGACCTATATGCTAAATTGACTCAACTACATCTAATGTTGGGTTCAATCAAGATCAAGATCAAGATCAACCTATAGCCTCTCAGTCAACACTTCCAAGTAATCAATTTGAGAAAATGATGGAAAGACCATGTGAGTTGGATGACATGAGTGATAGATTTTCACAACAAATAGACCAATTGGGTAATCAGGCTCAACAGAGGCAAGCTAGGATTTTATTTCAAAAGATGAAAAACATGAGGTTCCAGCTTACAAAGGAAATGCTACAGATTCCCAGCTTAATTGATTGGCTAAATGATGAACCACCAAAAACAAATGCTAAGGAGCCCGATGAAGACCACCCTGTCATAAATTCGACTCATGACTCTTTTACTGAACCAATAATGAAAGATTTACTTGAACTTGGCAATGTTAACGAGGAGACCATTAATGATGAGCATGATCTAGAGGATTCAGAAGAGGTCCATGATCTTATAAACAATGAGGAAGATGTATCCTTGCATAATTTGGATTTCAAAGAAGAACTCTTGATTGAACCAGAATTGCAATATGAGACATTTTATTTTGAGGACCAAATACAAGTAGAGGTTGACAATGAAAATTTCTTCTTTGAAGTCAAGGATAACCCCCTTTTGGAGATAAGTGAAGCTAAAGTAAACAAATCGAAATTTGATTATAATCTAATGACTAGATTCACCTTTGCTTCTACCTCCGAGGATGTTGAATTTGAGGCATTCCATGCTCATTATGATTTTGATAACATAGAATATGAAGGGGTTGAGAAAGAAAATCAAAGTCTTTCGAGTAAAGATTTGAATGATTTGGAGGATATGAATAAAGGAATCATCATTTCAAAAGAAAATGTGGAGAGAGAATTATACCAGAGTTTAAGGGTTCCTTACGATTTTAAACTCCTGACCTTCTATAAGGACCCTTATGATTCTCCTCATTCACCTAAAGCTTGTGTACTTGAGTGCAGTTATTCCACGAATCATCTTTTAAACTTTCATTGCCAAGGGACACAAGCTTCTTATTCTTATTATCACTTATGTGTTCAAACGGTCAAACTTGGGTTGCATGGGCCAAAGTTGAAGACCACACCCAATTACCAACTTCTAGAAAATAGGTGGATGCGATCATTTCTCATTCTGCATCTACCAAATATTAGACTCTTAGAAATGGAGCTACATCGCCAACTGGTCCGCATTCGCGCATATCTAATTTCAGACTATCATGATCAAATTATAACTTTGTTTTTGATACTCAACTCTTTATTAATTGATTCATCCTTTTAAGGGTTTAGGCCTAGCTGCAGACATAAAATTCAGCACTTGTTAGGAAGCAACCTAACATTTGTAGAGAATCTTGTTATTTGGTTTGAAATTGTCATTCAGGTAATATCTTTTTTTTTTCTCTTATGTTTATTACATACATTGAAAACATTACATGAAATAGGCATGGAAGAGGGGTAGATAATATTTAGTCATTCTTATTAATCTCCAAAATTATAGGTATTAGTAATTTTTCTTGAATTAGTTGTCACCAAAAAGTAGGAGTTATTTTCAAACAAAAAAAAAGAAAAATAAAAAAATTCGTGATTTTTAGAGTTTGAACTATAAAAAAATTGAAAAATTCGATTGTAAGGATTTACCAATCTTAAGAAAAGTACAAACAAAGTATTTTCGCTTAGATTCTTCAAGTCGTATTGCGACTTAATTATCTCAAGTATTTACCTAAATCTATATTTATTTTCCTGAGTTTTTGAAAGGATCTAAAAAAGCTAAAGATATTAAGTCAAAAAGATGGCGAATGAATGACATCTTTCCACCCTGTGCCTTCAATAGTCTTTGAGTTCCAAGTACCTTCACTTGCACATTGCACTAACGCGTCTTTTGGGCAATTTTGTTAAGTCCCTAGTAGTCAATAAGATTTAGTCTTGAGACAAAAGATACAAAGGACCTTGGCCGTATTTCTAGCTTTTAAGATTGCTCTTGTTTGTAGGGGATGCATTTAAAACGAATGAAAGAAAACCACTCACCTAGAAAAACGAGTATAACAAAGAAGATAACCCAAAAAATTGAATAGTTCGAGGAAGTTATTAAAAAAATAATAGAAAACAAAATGCAAAGCAAAAAAAATATTTATCCCTTTCACCTTTTACCTACATGAGAGCACCCCAAACATAGTGAGATAACCAACAAGAAACCTAAGAGTTTGGCTAGGGAGATAGACATCATATGTGTTGACCTCAGGATAGAAAAGTGGTGAGAAGAAAGCTGTCAAATCTTAGTATGACATAACCAAAGACAAGTTGTCCTAGAGAGAGCATAAAAATATTTTAAGTTTTATTGAATACCTAAAATCAACTTAGTTGCTCATCTAGTGAGTCACATTATTTCACACATAAGATTTTTATTTCTCAATTCAAACCTTGGGTAGGTCGACCTAGTCAGAGAAAGTTACTCTAGCAACCTAAGTCCGATGACTAATAAGATTCTTGATTTGATTTAGGCGATCCGGATTTGAGACGATACTTTAGAACTGCTAAGTCTTCGACATTAGGGTTTTGTGTATAATTCCTTTATTTTGATGAAAAATAGAGACTAATGACTTTGATGTGACATAGCTCAAAACTCGCAAGTTGATTTCCCATGTAAATACTATTTCTCGCAGGTTTTCCACTTAGAATTTTCCTCAAGGATTAGCAGAAGATAAGCATAAGAGTATGATATTTTCATATTTATTTATGTTAATTAATGTCTAACTAACGTTAGTCTAAAGGCAATTTAGGTTAGATTGCATTCAATTATGTTAGATTGTCATTTTAGGTCATTCTGTAAATAATGCATATTTGTGAGTTTTTCTGAAATTTTTCCTATAATTATATTTGGTACCTTGATCCGTTTATTTTTATATGTGTTGATCGAAGTAAAGGTCGACTGAATTTTCTGAATCGAGTGTAGCCTAGTTGGTGGACTTATTTGGAGACCCAACTAACCTAAACCCTAACCCAATTTAGGAACCTAATCACCTAGCCTAGAAACGCCTTAAGACCAACCAAAACCTTATCCTAAAACCTATAGTAGTCAACCACTTAGGATACCTAATCCTATCCACCCAAAATCCCAACAAAACCTAGGAAAACCTAGAACATATCTTAACCCAACAAACTTTATTTGGCCATACCATTTATCCTCTAATAGACACTATTTTAGATGGTCAAAACATACAATAATTTATCCACTACTACATCTAAATCCTAAGGTCCTAAATTGCCTACCTAAACCCCTACCTTAACACTCTAAATCAAATCATATTCCTAATCCTAAACTTAATCTCGAAATTCATAACAGCATGGTACATCTTTCGTATTTTGGCCATAACTTTTTTATTTCAAATCCAAATTGAGTGATTTAAGTTGCGTTGGAAATCTAGTTTCGAGGGCTATAACTTTTCTTTACGTTCAACTTGAAATTCAGAATAGAAAGAGGCCAAAAATTCGAGAGAATCATAACCCACCATCATCCTCTCAAAGCCATCCTAGCCCTCCATTATTTCCAACAAAAACCTAACATATTCTATCACCTAACCCTTAATCCTAACCCTTGATCCATAAGCCAATTAATCATAGCCCTACACCTTAGTGATCATAGGCAATCTAAACCAGCCAATAAAAGGCTTCCATGCTTCCTATAAAAACACCTAGCCAGCCCCCCTTAGGCATTCAATTCCTACTTAGTTTTTCTACTTCCAAGTAGTGCCACCAACTAGAACTAGTTCTTCCTCCTCCCCTTGGAGTTCTTGGATGCGCCTTCACATCTACTATGTCGCCGCTCCGAACTTCACCTTCGAAACCACTATTTTCTAGTGTATATGTTCTAGTTCTAGTTGTACCTAGATTCATTTCTCGAGTATTCTTCTAGTTGTAATCTATAGTGCTACTTATTTTCAAACTCTTATTTTGCAATAAAGTTTCTATTTCATTTTTAACTTATCTTCAAGTAACTTGCTTTCTTCTAGTGAGTAATCTAGTTCTAGTACTTTAGTTACTACTTACATGCTAATTGTTCCAGTAGATTTTATTTTAGATCTAATTCTAGTAGTACTCTTTCTACTTGTTATGCTAGTCACTTAGTTCATAGGAATTAGAAAAGCAAATTAATCCAATAACATCCCTATGAACGACTTGGACTTCGTTTTTGAATTACAATTTCTATATTTATGAGTTCAATCTGAATATAAATTTAAAAGTTTCTAACACAATTTTACTTCGACGAAAGTGAATTTTTGCAATCATCCCTGTGTTTAGAATAGTATGTAAGGGGTGACTAATTCCTCTCCAGTTTACCCAACTGAAATTTTGGGTCACAACAAAAAAATAAAAATAAAAACTTTAAACATGATGTCTAAAACATAGCAAATGTCTAAAACATAGCAAAGTTAGAGCAAATGAATTAGATATTTTATTTCATTACTCTTACCTTTCAATATATACAAGTGGAAAACTTACATGAGTACTCAAATAAACTAAAAATAATACAAGAAAATTACAAAAATAATAAGGAACCGTAGAGGCTAACACTCCTCAAGCCGTAGTATAGATGTTAATCATACTCAACTTAGAACAGCAACTATCAA
Organism: Thalassia testudinum; assembly: GCA_037157565.1. NCBI lineage: Eukaryota > Viridiplantae > Streptophyta > Magnoliopsida > Alismatales > Hydrocharitaceae > Thalassia > Thalassia testudinum. Next base: position 8,303,011 of record JAZHRO010000080.1, read on the forward strand.
ACAGAGGTCGAGGCAATGCCTTAGTGAAGGTATCTACCATCTAGTCCTCTGAATAAACATGTGAGGTGCAAATAAGGCCTCACTGAATCAAGTCAAGTGTGTAGTGACAGTCTACCTCCACATACTTGGTCCTTTTATGAAACATGAGACTGTTAGCAATGTAGCTAGTTGCCTTGTTATCGCATCTCATCTCCATAGGAGTATCAATTGTCACATAAATGTCTGCCAAGAGGGACTTCACCCACATTATCTCTACACTTGTACGTGCCATAACCCTATACTCAAACTTTGCACTAAATCTAAAAACAACTTGCTTCTTGCCTTTTCAGGCCACCTAGCTCCCAACAATATAAGTACAAAACCAATAATAGATTTCTTATCTACCAAACACCTTGCATAACCAACATCAAAATAGGCCACAATACTCATAGAAGTCCCCCTAGTGGACAGGATCCCCTTCCCTAGTGCCTTCTTCAAGTATCTTAACACTATCATCGCAACATCCCAATACTGCCCAACGAGCCTATCTATAACTTGCTCAATTTCCCAATTGCAGTGCAAATATTAGGTCTCGTAATTGTCAGATGTTACAACCAGACCCAAACCTGGATTGGAACCGAACTGAGCCGCGTCTCACTACCTAAAATCTAGTCATCCAGCGAGTGAGCATTAGACAGATACAAAGCATTCCACATATACAATCACAATAAAACAAAAATAATTTAAAGGAAACAAGAAAAATAGTTCACCAACAGAATAAAGCTCATGACATAACCATCATAACAATAATATTAGAGTGCGGAAAGGAAACAATCGATTCCATAATATCAAAAGAATGACGGCGAAAAAGAAGCTAAATTGTCACTACCAATCCTAAGACTAGCATGGCTACAGTGCGTGACTGGATCCTACACCGTCTCCCTCTACAAGCGTTAAAACTAGCTACCCACTAGCCTGACCTAAGAACACAAAACTTGGGTAGACATTAACAAAGCTAAGTAAAGTGGCTCAAGAGAAGTATGTGAGGAAAAATGAAACACCGTTAAGTAAAGAAACAATAGAACCCAATAGTGGTTATCAAGATTATTAATCTTAGTAATTTTGGTTGGATTCATTTTTATTCCTTTCATCCCCTGTAACACCCTTGTAGCAGGTCAAGTTCTTTTTCCTAAATCAATGTCTCGAGAACAGATGATTTTATTGCAGTTTTCCAAGTTGCAAGGTGACCACGAGACACTCTCTTGGCCGAGAGAACATCTCGTACCCACCCTGCCACCTAATCTACCACCCTGAGATCATAGTCACAGCATAATGGTGACTACGACATGTGCGATAAGCAAGTGGAGAGCTCCCTCATAGTAGCACATGGTCAGTCGTTTCCACTAACGAATACGCACAATAAAAACCAACCACTCGATACCACGTACCCTTCACTCATCTACCTCGGTTGGCCCAACATAGGCCCAGCTAAGAGTTCGCACAAAAAGGCCAACTCCCCACCCAAGGTGGCCAATCTCTCTTTCTGCGTCACAGGATGGTTAACTCTCATCGGTACTTGTTTACTCGAGGGCTAGCTCATCCCCACACACCAGTATTTCAACACAAGTCTATCATCTTCTTTTCCCATCTATTCAATTCATCAAGTGCTTCATCTTTAACCAAGTGTTTCAAGTTTCACCCATGTCCCCGATTTTGATTTCACCCTTCTCATTTTCCTTAAGGTTCAGTATTACACACAACTCATTCGAAACTCACCATCTAGTTTTCCTTAGGGTTCAAGATTCCTTTATTTTATTTCTAACATGCTCACCAAACATAGTTTCATAACTTGGTAAAACTCACATCTACCATCATTGATTTACTCATCACATTAGTGACATTATCAATTAAACAAGGAACTATTTTATGTTTTACTTGATCAACCACCACCATCAAGAATGACAATTAACATCACCAAAAGGGCAATTTCATATTCCATAATATGGCAAAGTGAATCATGTACTCAACAAAAAAACGTGGATATTGCACATGTAGAAAACAATTGTTTAACATGTACTTGGGTTATCAAGATAATGGAATCACGTCATAGAAAATATGTAGCAAACCACTCTACCTCGAGTTACCAATGGGTCTCGATGACACGTAGGGATTGCTATGACTCCTATGGGCATTGTGCATGCCTTCTTACAAGCCGTGTCACCTCTCGATGTGGTCCCTAGGTCAAAAGAGGCGAGAATTAGGGTCAAAAAGGGCATTTGAGGCTTAACACAAATTTTAAATGACTAAAGAGTACCCAAAACGTGCCAAAAATGATACTTCCGCGTAGGAAATTAAATTAACTTTCCAACGGTTCCTCACACACAAATCTAATATCGATAGAGACCCAAATCAACCCAAAAAGATGCTCGGGGGTCTCTTGGACTGGCTGGTACCCCCACCGCCTGTGCCCCACGCATCGGCTGCGTGCGTTGCCTACACTCGTCGCCTGTGCACCCCCTTGCGCTGGCTGCATACAAGGCCTACGCACCCCGGACACAGGCCACATGTGTCGCCATCTCGTGCATCGCCAAGAGAGCTTAGGAGGAGAGGTGGGAGTTTTTGGTGGCATGAATGCTGACATAAGGATTGTATTTATAGACTTAGGGTTAACTTTTTTTTGTGGGAAAAATTACGAGTTTCATCTTAGGTTTTTAGTTCTTTGATCCAAGGCATAAAGCAACGAATTTTGTATGGAAGATTGCACAAATACCCTCAAGATAGGGAAGGATGTGTATGAGGTCCCCGAGTGCACTCTCAAGCACACAAAAATTACGGAAAGGCCCCTAAGTATTGGAAAGCCATTTTAAGGGTCCTCAAGTGAACAAATTAGTGTGCAAAAAAATTACAAAAAGACCCCTAAGGTTTGGAAAATTACATCATGACATTTATATGCACTTTTGAATGAGCAGAAATTGCGATAAACACCCTAAAGTTTGAAATTTTGAATAGTGACCCTTGGGTGCACTATTAAGTACGTAGAATTTGTATGTGACAGGGGGTTTACGAAACCTCTCAGATTCAGAGAGTAGTGACTCAGGCAATGGTAGCACAGGATGAGTGATCGAGATTGCCTCCAGGAAAATCAGAGGAATAGGCAAAAGTACCTCAAACAACCTCGAGAGAAACACTCTCCCAGTAGTTGAAAACTATGGAACAAACTTGTGAAAGGTGACACCTGCACCAACATAGTGATGTCTTCCAATCGAATCATAACATCTCTACTCCTTTTGTATCCTCAAATATCCAAGAAAAACACACTTGACGGCATAGGGAGCAAGCCTATCCATGTTGTGCCCATGGATATGTAAAAATGTAACATAGCCAAAGACTCTAGGTGATACTCCAAATAGATCATTGTCTGGAAATAGGATAGGATAGGGAACCTTCTCTTTAAGGATAGTACATGGCATTCAATTAATAAGATAGCATACAGTCAATACTGCACCTCCCTAATATATATCTCGTACACTATTCTAAATCAAGGGTAACAGTGCAACATCTAAGATATGTCGATACTTTCATTCTACCACACCATTCTACTAGGACATGTAGGGACAACTTGTTTGATGGATGATTCTATTATCCTGATAGAAAGCACACAGGGAGGTAGAGAGAACTTTAACGGATTGTCTGATCGAATGACCTTCACCTTCACCTCAAATTGATTCTGGATCTCTGCCAAAAATGTACAAATCATATCACCAACTTTAGACTTGACCTTCAACAAAAATATCTAAGTGAGACAAGAGAAATCATCCACAATCGCCAGATAGTATCTATGCCCCAAACGATCCAGAGTCCTACTAAGTCTCCAAATATCCAGATGAAGTAACTGGAACAAGGCTTGGGACCCCCAATGTTAATTCCTTGGGAAGGTGCTCCTATGGTGCTTTCCGAGTTGACATGCCTCACATTGGAAGGTGATAGTTGGAGGAATCCGTGGCAACATCCTCCAAAGCTTTGGCAGTGGGAGATAACCAAACCAAAGATGCCACAAGTAATTGGAGACACTCCCTGATGGGAAAGAAACATGGCCTGCATAAGACTATAGAAGACAATATACCTTGCCTTCCTTACAACCACGTACCATGGTGCATGATGTGCATCCAATGAGAACATCCTTAAACGTGAGAGATCGCATCGAAGACTGCTCTACAATTCAACTCATTTATGATCCAACTAACTAAAAGCAGACTCAGCAAAAAATCAAGAGCCAGAAGAGCATTCTCCAACTTCATGTGTAGAGTCACATGAACCTCCCCCTGACCAAAAATGGGAGAATGTCGCCCATCAGCAATCTACACAGCTTTTCCTAATGGGACTGAACAAATAATGGAGAATTGTCTCGCATCACCACAAATGTATCGAGATGCACCTGATTCAACAAGCCAATCTACTTCCTTTGCCTAAGGCTAACACATAGCTCCTACTCAAGATACACCATGTTGACTAAATACTCGAAGCAGTATCTCATACTCACTCCTAGGAAGAGTGACAGTATCATGTGTCCCTCCAAGCACTATAAAGGCCTCAATACTCAACGGTAGGAATTTTCTTCTCCTCTGGTTCTCGTTGAAGCAAACTATGCTCCTTATCATAACCTTCCACGGTCATCAAACATGTCTATGACCATCGGGTGCAATTGATCCTCTCTGGCTTCACCATAAGACCAAAGAAGGAGCTCTCGCACACCCCTGATTTAGAAACGCTCACCAATGTCACCTCAGACAGATTTTCTAACGCCATATCAACTTTAACCAAAACCAAACAACATCCACAAACACAGGAGGAAGAAAATCAGACCATCATGCATAGGCTAGAATCCCTGTTGACTCATGAACACGTCAAAATTAGGAAGAGGAAGATCTGCAAATGACCCCCTGGCAACGCTAGAAGCCCACCTAGGCTAACCTGCAGAGGTCGAATCATCTCCAGTCCCTGCCTACGTGATCTAAAGCCCCTGGACGCTAGCTAGGCAGCAATTTAATCAACAAGCCCCTAGGCTAGGTAGTGATCTTATCAGCAAGAGGCCCCCACACACTAGCTAGGTGGTGATCTGATCAGCAAAAAGCCCTCATGCGTTGGATGGGTGGCGATCTAATCAGCAAGAAGCCCACGCATTACAGGCTTTTGATTTGTAGACCGACCTGATCTCCTTAGGGAAACACCACAAGAAGCCCATGTGCTACCTGGGCTGCAATCTGATCAGTAAGAGGCCCACACCCTACATGCCCTGCAAATCTAATCGAACGATGACATGTAGGTAACCCACCGACCATCCTAGAGGCCAATGGTGACAACAAGAAGCACCATGCACAGCCCTTGACCTTATGGCATGTTTGTTTCGCAGGAATTAGAAAAGGAATAGAACCAAAAGTTCCTCTCCGATTCCATTCCCATGTTTGGATGGAGAAAACATGATAGCATTAACCATTCCACCAACCTTTCATTCCCTCAACAAGGGGATTACCTAATACCAAGCACCCCCCATGGAATCCCCAATCCAATCCCCAAGTAATGCATCCCTCCTCACCTTGCTACCATAATAAGTAACTGTAACCCCCCATCCTCCCTCCACATCTCACAACCATCACTCATCGCCATCTCCAAGCTTGAACTCTATATTTACGCATATATCTATGCATGCCATTACAACGAAGGTGTCGATGCTAATCGACTACGGGGGCCTGACCAACTTCACAAGAAATCTCGACGACAGCCGCACATGGCTCTCCAACCGCTACTTCACCAGCAGCATCCCTTCACTCGTCTCGAAGCCCCACATGTTCTCCCAACCATAAGAGCATACCCTCCGCTCCTTCCTCTCGACCTCCTGCTGTCACCACTCCTGCTACTCCCCCTTCCCCCCTTCCCCCTCCTAAATCCCACTGCTACCTCTGCCGCGTCTCCACATACAACAACTACAACTCCAAACTTGGCAACCGCGTTTTGATCTAATATTTATTTTAGTTGTAATGCAAGACATAATTGTTAGAAAAAAAAGAAAATGAAGTGCATATATAAATACATGTTTTATGTAGAATGTGTTTTCTAACAAGAAAACTAATACCTTGAATGTTATTAGATTAAGTTAATAATCGTGTTTTGATCTGATAAATAACAATATTTATTTCTTATTATTAGATTAAGTTGTAAATAACTTAAATTTTTTTGTTAAATTAACAATTATCATAATTTTTTTAATTTATTGGATCAAATATACAAAAAAGTTTCAATTCCATTGATGTCGATAACTAATTCTACCAAACAACTAAAAGGAATGAGATCCATCTTTACCAATTCCATTCATACCTTAACCTAAACAAAGGGATAGAATCAATCATTCATTTCCATTCCTTGACCCATTCCATTCTATACTTCATTTCATTCCATCCCCATTCTTTCTTGTGAAACGAACATAGCCTTAGGGCTTTTTTTCGATGGAAAGGAAAGGGGATACAAGCATCAAGGTGGGTATCAGATTCCAACCTAAAATCGTGGCTCTAATACCAAGTTAGAATAAATAAATCAGATAATTTATTCCATAACTCTATCTCTCAATATATAGAGGTGAGAAAATGACATGAGTACTCTCAAAGAAACTGAAAATAATACAACTAAAGAAATTACAGAACTAATAAGAAACTTCAGAGGCTAACAAACAATAAAAAGTTGGTTGTTGCAACGACGGAAATGATATAAATTACGTAAGCTCACCAGGGCTGAACTTATTTAGGAAACAAAGTGAAATATGAGACATGACTTTTTCAATGTTCTAAGCAATAATTTCCGAAGTCTTGCAAATTAGGAAAGCCCTAAAAAGTCCTCGACTAATTTGTACTAGGGGACAAAAGCCAAATGCAGTAAACAAATGCAAAATGGCAAAAAGAATGTGATGCCACCAGAGGAAACAACATTTGTATCATGAACTTGATAACAATGTCCCAGAATGTTTTCACGAAACTAGAGTACCACTCCTCCATCTTGCAAGCCAATGGATTTATAATATCTGTGCATAGCCCACACCAGTTGATTCCTCCTTGAGTGAAGAAACTTATTCAGGGAAAATCAAGAATATAAGTGTATTTACTCGGGAAACATTTCAATAGCCCAAAAAGATAGCAGAAACAATACTTTATTCAGTTACCTCTTGCCTCTAACTGTAGAGAACTTTCTTGTTTACATTAAGGCAGCCGGCAATTTTAAGATAGGCCCAGCACTTTTCCTGTAGAAAGGTCAATGTCAATGTCGAAGAAGCAGGGCCGTGTCGGCAGGCCAGGCATTGTGCTCATCGTGCCCACGAGTGGATAGATGAAGCCAGCTCCAATACTGGCTCTAATGTCCCTGATAGGTAAGGTAAATCCTGACGGGGCACCCTTTTGAGATGGAACATGTGAGAAGGAATACTGTGTTTTTGCCATACAAATTGGCAGGTCTGAAAATCCTTGTGTGGTGTACATCTCTATCTGTTTCTCGGCCTTTAGAAAATAATAAAACATGCCATCAGTAAAATCAATATCTCCATCAGGCCACAAAAGTCTATGATTTTGTAACATAATAAAATATTAATTTCCATACTTGAAAATGTCATAAATGATTGTAATAACTCTGATATGTAAACTTCTATATATTATGTAATGGTTTCGGAAACACAATAAATTTTCCTTTTTGTTTTTATTTAAAATTTTAAATATATCATTCCCTAGAGTACAAACCATATACTTGTTATTTGCTTGAAATTAATTCATGTTTTTTATTTTATTTAAAATTTTAAACATAATATTGCTAGAGTATAAAGAGTATATTTTAGTCCCAAACTGCAAGATCTTATTTTTATGCAACGAGACCCTCATGGGCCTACAAATTTATTGAAATTTATTTTTCTTTCATTTTTTATTTAAAATTTTAAACATATTATTGCCTAGAGTATAAAGCGTATATTTTACTCCCCGATTACAAGAATATGCTATTTTTATGCTGTAGGAGACCCTAATTAGCTTCTACAAATTTCATAGTATCTTTGCCTTTATTCAGTATAACCACGAAAGGTCAATCATGCCCCTGAAGATGCAGCTTCAGATGTAAACAACAATGGAGTTTCCTTTTCCAAATCGGCAGCGAAAACCAAGTCGGCCTCTCAAAGATCTTCTAATAGCATAACATTATGTCACTTGGGATCCATTCAGCATAGGCACGGGTTGCTTTTGAGTGCTTGTTATAAGAGGAAAAAGGTAGGGAAGAAGGCAGAGGGGATTGAAGAGGCCATTCACATTGATGATAGAGTTGCCAAGGTCGTTGGGGCCAAAAGGGTTCACAAAGGGAGTGCCAAAGGATGTATCAATGGTTAATGTCCTTTCATGGAACGTATGACGTCTTCGGGATGTTAAAAAGAGAGCTTTCCTGAGGGGCTACCTAGCTAATTGGAAGGTTGATGTGGAGTGTATTCAGGAATCACATTTGGAAGCTCTGACTCCTCGTGTGAAGTCGCAGCTTTGCGGGACTGTTTATACTTGCAGTATGGAGGTGGAGACCATGGGCAGATCAGGGGGTTTACTAATGTTGTGGTATGATGATTTGCTTGAGCTCAATTCTTCGCACCTGACTAGCAGAGTGATGACTGGTTTTTTCACTAGAAAAAGTGATGGCATGTCCTTGGCCATCTTGAATGTTTATAGTCAATGCGAAGATGGGCCGATGCTGCTTTTTTGAGAGGACTTGCAGCAGGCCATGTCTCTAGTGGAGGGGATGCCATGGCTGATTTGTGAAGATTTTAATGTGATTTTGTATGTAGTGGACAGGCCTAATGGCAAGTTTGATGTGGCCTCTACGTAGTTCCAACAGTTGTTACAAGAGTTCGATTTGATTGATCTACCTACTTCTGGGTCTTGCTTTACTTGGAGAAATGGTAGGGGGGTGATGTCTTGTAATTAACAGATTCTTATGCAACATTCCTTTTGCTGAGTCTTTTTAAAGAGTAGATGTGGTGACATGTGACAGACCATTTTTAGATCATACTCCCCTTCTTTGACGCAGTAACAATGAAGGGAACTTCTCAACTTATTACAAGTCTCACAAGTCTTGGCTAAGGGAATCCGGCTTGAAGGAGTTGATTAATGAGAAGTGGTCCACAACCTCACCTTCTACGTCAGCCACGCGTACTTTGGTGGCCAAGATTGTGGTAGTTAGGACGACGATGATGGAGTTTTGACGAGATCTTAAAGCCCGAAGGGATGAGAGAAGGAATATGGCGCTTTAGGAGGTGGTTGCTTTGGATCGAAAGGAGGAAGAGGTGGCGCTTTCAGAGGAGGATTGCCAGGAGAGAGAGATTTCAGTCGATAGCGTCGAAGGAAGATCACAAATCGGAGATGGACTGGAGGCAGAAGTTGAAACAATTGTGGCTCAAGGAAGGGGATGCTAATACCGGATTTTTTCATTTGTCGGCCAGAATCAGAAGGAGGAAGAATATGATTAACAGCCTAAGGGTTGGTGATAACGTCGTGAGAAAAAGAGAACAAATCATTCTGCTTTTAGAAATTATTTCCAGGAGTTTACCAAGAGAGCCATGTGGTGCATGGCGGTTGGCAAATCTGCAGTTGGACCAGATTAGTGATAAGGCGAAGGCCGCGCTTTCTAAGGACGTGGATGAAGATGAGGTCATGTGTGCTTTACGCGATATGAAGGCAGAAGGTTCTCCTGGCCCAGATGGCTTGCAAATTATTTTCTATAAGGAAATGTGGGAGGTAGTTAGACCTGATATATACTATGATTAGGGAGTTCTTTGATGGAAATGTAGGTATTGAAAGGCTTAACAAATTTTATCTTTTTCTCCTACCAAAGAAACAAGATCCAGAGGAGGTGGGAGACTTCAGGCCTATTGCACTATCAAATTCCATTTACCTTTTGGTTGCTAAGATTTTGGCCAACTGATTGCGACAATTGCTTCCTGTCGCCATCTCTCCTGTTCAGTCAACTTTTATTAAGGGGAGGTCTCTGCAGGACTCCTGTGTTGTCGGGGGAATTCCTGGCTTCCTAGAAGAGGTGTAAATCGAAGGCTTTTTTGTGGAAAGTGGACTTTTCCAAGGCCTATGATTCTGTCTCATGGAATTATTTGTGGGATATTCTCAAAAGAAGGGGAATCTTGGATCGGTGGATTAGTTTGGTGAAAAGATATGTGACGTCTTCTTTCTCGATGTTGGTTAATGGAAGGGCAAGTGGTTCTTGGACTCAGCCGCAGAGGGGTACCCTTTGGCATCGATGTTTAACATTGCAGCGGATACATTGGCAACCATGGCTTTTAAAGCTTGTGAAGGTGCCTTGATATCTAGGTTTACTTCAAAGAAGGATGGTGGCCTCATAACACTGATTTTGCAATATGCTGATGATACAACCTTTTTTATTGTAGAGGATAGCAGAGAAACGTCTAATGTTTCATCGCTTGTTAGAATTTTTGTAGAAATTTCAGGTTTGAAAATTAATAGAAGTCCTCTTTGGTCCCTTTTGGCATGGAAGGATTGGAGGAGAATGTGATATTAGATATCCTGGAGACTCCTGTGGTTAAGACTCCTTATTCGATATCTTGGACTGCCGTTAAAGGGGAAGAAATTGATTTCGGCAGGTTGAAAACCACTTGTTGAGAGGTTATCGAAGAGATTATCTTCTTGGAGTGGTAGACTCCTTTCTAAAAGGGGACGTTTGGTCCTGCTCAAGTCGGTTCTTTCTTCTATTCTGGTCTTCTTTTATCGAAGAGATTATCTTCTTGGAGTGGTAGACTCCTTTCTAAAGGGGGACGTTTGGTCTTGCTCAAGTCGGTTCTTTCTTCTATGCTGGTCTTCTTCATGTCAGTGTTCGCTCAGCCAAAGAAAATTTTAAAACAGATTGATTTGATTAGAAAGAAGTTTTTTTTGGAAAGGGGTAGATTGTGAGGGGAGATTTACACAATTGATTCCGTGGGATGATATTTGCAAGCCTAAAAAAGAAGGGAGCCTTGGAGTTGGTAGGTTGGACCATTTTGATAAAGCTCTATTATTGAAATGGGTTTGTAGGTTGTTTTCTATTGAGCAAGATATGCTTACAACCACTTTGAAAGATTCCTATTGGGAAGATATGAATTTGAATCGACAGGCTGCTGCTTTTATTGGTGCATCACGTTCTAGCAGTCTTTGAGGCCTATCTTATCTGAATTTTCAGACTACTTCTGCCCTTGTGTAGGTGATGGAACTTTATTTAGATTTTAGACTGATGATTGGTCTGAAAATGGGTGTTTTCAGATCTGTTTCAGCATCTTTTTCAGCATATTATGGAGGAGGCACGGGTGGCAGATGTGTGGTATGGAGATCACAATGCATAGGATGTGAGGTTGCCGGAGGGCCTTTCCAATGCGACGTGCTGAAATTCAGCAACTACTGGCCATTTTGGTGGAGTTTTCGCCATCTACAAAACCTGATAATATGCATTGGAAGCATGAAAAGTTCTCCGTTAAAAGTGTTTACAAACTATTGATTTCTAATGGTGCACAATTGACCCCTATAGAGGGCAATTCTAAGTTGATTTAGAGCTGTAAGATCTCGCTCAAAATCAAGATTTTCCTCTGGCTTTTAAGAAGGAAGAAGTTGGTAACTAAAGTGTACAGAGCTAAGTGGCATCCTACCAATGATACAATATGTCCGCTTTGTGGCTAGTCGGAAGAGGATTTTCAACATTTGTTCTTTGAATGTAGCTTCTCTACACAGGTCTGGGAGCAATGCAAAATTCACACGGTCGATCATATAGATTGTGTGGTCTTTTGGACGACTTTTAGAGACCATCTTCACCTTGATATGACTGGGTGGTGCAAAGCTTTTCTATGCTCTGGGCTTTATGGTTGCAAAGGAACTGTAAGGTGTTTAATAACGAGCGGGTGTGGGTGGAGAATGTGGTGAGAGACGTTTATTATTTTTCTGATTCTTGGCTTGAAAATCTGTATGTATGTTTCTTTTTTGAACTAATATATTTACGGGATGATTACCAGGCTTAGGTAATCTTCATTGTTTTTCTCAAAAAAGGTATCTTTGCCTTTATCCTATTAGTCTAGGTATGTGCTACATAATGCAATCTCATCTCTATGCAAAGCACGCGCTAAACACTAGTTTGTTTGAATCTTTGTATTTTTGTCTAGTCATGATTTCTCATCTATTTTTATTCTTTAAATGTTTTCATAGAATAAAATGAGAGAGAATGAGAGAGAGGTATGCTTTTCAGTTTGTTTTCTTATCATTAGCACCGTAGAAGCTTGTGTTTTCGTCATTTTAATTTTTTTCAACCCAAAAATTGAGGCTTAGGTCAATCACCTCAACGCTTATGCCTTGCCTCCATGACATAAAAATGACTTGGTTACACCTCATGTTTTATAAATCCATGGGTGATTGTGCATGAATCATGATGACCAAACAACAGAATAATGATGGTACATGCAGCAGTTCGTCACTACTAAGAAGAGAACTCTGTTGATTAAAAATGAGGAATGCATGCCTCATGATCTTGACCTCTCCATTCTCAATTCGTACAGGGAGCTTAATGACTGCTCCATTAAAGACTCAATATAGGCTTGTATTCTTATTCTTAATAGAAGCCCTATTACGTCGTGACAAGTCAAAGACTATGAAGGAAATATCTCTTGTTTCCCACTAATGCAAATTCAACCATTATAATTGTAGGTCTTGTTGATGTACTGCATGATTTCTATGTACCACATGCTAGCTCAAAATTTATGTTCTAATGTACTGCTGCAATTCTTCTCTTGCTGTTTGTTGATGTAGTGGTTATTGATCTTGAGAAGATTTCACATGCCATAAATGATTCTGACGATTCTGTGCCTCAATGATTCTACAGGTTCAGATAATGCTCCTGAAGAGAACACTATTGTTTCAAAAGATGATATTGACCTTCCAATAGCAATACGGAAGGTGCCTCGCAGTTGTGCACATTATCGTGTTGCAGGTACATCAGTTTGTGATGGCCTAAGTGCTTCATTTGCTGCCTTTACAATGACTTTCAGTGTCTCATCTGCCTGCCTCATATCAAGAGGCTATGCTTCATTTAGAGTGGCACCAAGCCATAAAAGCGGAGATGGCTGCCCTTCGCTCTAGAGGCACGTGGGAGCTTACACCGAGGCCTGCAGGAGCTCATGTAGTTGGCTGTAGATGGGTCTTTGCCTTGAAATATAACTATGACGGGTCTATTTCTCAGCATAAGGCTCGCTTGGTAGCGAAAGGGTTCACCTAGACTTATGAGGTGGACTTTTTTGACACCTCCCCAGTGGCGAGGCTTCCGATTGTTCGTATACTTCTTTTAGTGGTAGCAAATAGATATTGGGCTCTACATCAGTTGAATGTGAAGAACGCCTTCTTCTATGGTGATCTTCAGAAGGAGGTGTACATGCAGCAGCCCCCTAGTTTTGAGGTTGAGGGGGAGTGTGTATGCAAGCTAAAGAAGGTAATTTATTGATTCAAGCAAAGTCCTTGTGCATGGTTTCATAAATTATCAGTGGTTGTGGAAAGCATGGACCTGAAGAGGTCCACTTCAGATCACTCTTTGTTTACATGGAAAACTGATAGAGATGTGGTTGTTCTTGCATATGTTGATGACCTTATTATAACTGATGATGATGCTACTACAATAGTACAAGTCAAGGAGAAACTAGCTGCACAGTTTGTCATGAAAGATTTAGGTTCCCTACGATATTTCTTGGGCATGGAAGTGGCTGGAGGAAAATATGGCATTGTGGTCAACCAGAGGAAATATGCACTCGATGTTCTTAGGGATACTGAGATGTTAGGAGACAAGATAGCTAACATTCCCATGGATCCCAAGGTGCACCTATATGATGTGGATGTTGAACCTGTGGAGAGCAGGAGCTACAGATAGTATATTGGGAGGCTTCTATATCTTACTATTACTAGGCCTGATATTTCTCTTGCAGTAGGGAAACTTAGTCAATTTATGGAGAAGCCAACCAAACAGCATTGAAATGCTGCAGTGCAAGTATTGAGGTATCTGAAGAAGGCACCAGGCCGTGGTTATTCCATAAGAGTTCTCCAACGACTGCTGTAGGATATTCTAATGCAGATTATGCTAGGTGTCTTGTAGATCGTAAATCTACTATAGGGTTTTGTACATATGTAGCAAGGAACCTAGTGACATGGAAAAGCAAGAAGCAGACCATGGTATCTAGATCTAGTGCTAAGCCAGAGTATTGAGTTATGGCATAAACTGCAGTTGAAATGGTCTGGATACAGTCTATTCTGCGAGATTTTCATGTGCAGGTAAAAGGACCCATGGAGATGAGATGTGATAATCTTGCAGCCACCTACATAGCCAATAATCCCATGTTTCATGAGTGCGTGTAGCATGTGGAAATTGATTGTCACTATACTAGAGATCTTATCCAGAAGGATATTATCTCCACAGCTCCAGTTATTACAAAGGACTAGATAGTGGATATCTTCACAAAGCTCCTAAGCAAAGCTGCTTTTGATACATGTTGTGACAAGCTAAGCATGATAAACATCTATGCTCCAGCTTGAAGAGTATTATAGTATCTTCTTATTTACTGTTTTACAATTCTTTTATATTTTTATTATTTCTTATGGTCCTCTTATCTAATTTACCCACACCTCTCACCCTATATATAAAGTGTAAGGTTTCCAAGGAACATAGGTTGATCATTCTCTCTGACTTAAAACATTATTAACTTACGAATGTAAACCTTCTTAAGTGGGAGATGTTATCAACTATCCACTACCATATAAATAGTACACCCTCCTCTAAGCTTCACAAATAGACTCCCTATTCAAAATTTTTTTTTTGAAAGGTATTCGAAGTCTTTTACAAAAAGAAACCTCTTATTTTTTAGCCCAAGCTCCTTATATGTGTAGCATTTGTTCACCTTTGTGGTCCTAACAAGGATATGTTATTGTGTAAAGCTTGTTTTTCTTGGTTAACTCAAAATTGATATATGGAGTGCAAGCAAGATTGTGTTCTTGATGTACTAGAACATTGTTGATCCACAATTTGTTCCCCTTCTTTACTTAGGAGATGCTATTTTGACTAATTGCTACACTATAAGCAAGATGTACTCCTTTATGCTTCATCACGAGATCCTTATGCAAATCCTTCTTGTAGAGGTTACCTAGGGTTTTTGCATATATATAGCATTTGCTCAATTAGTTATCGTACAAATAAGTTGTCACAATGTGGTGCCAAGTTTGTTTGGGTACTTTCAAATGTAAGCATAGTGTTTCACATAAGATGACATTAATGGAATAATTCCTATAATGGCATCTAGGAAAATGGATGTCTTTGCCCCAAGTTCACATATCACTAGTAAGGTTTGGACATGGGTTGGATTGAATTGATTTAGTGCCAAACCCATGACTCGATCCAATATCATGCCATTTGGGAGTTTTAAAGCTCAATTTTACTCATCCTATTATTTAACTCAAAGCAACTTAATACATAAAAGAATTTTGGGTTGGTTTAGGCTAGATTGCATTGTTGATTATTGAATATCTGACTGGCTTCTTTCCCTTTTTTTTCCCATATTTAATGCACCGAAACTTTTAAATTTTGCATGTATTTTAGTCAGCTTATGAAATTTTGAATAAAATAATTAAAAACTAAAAAGACACTATGAGGTACAAGTATCGAGGTCCTTATTCTATTGAGTTATGTTTATATTTATGTTTGTAAAGGTGCTGTGTTATTTTATTTTGAGTAGTGGGATTATGATGTACTTTTTTCAAAACCTATATAGAGGTGTAGGGACTTCTTGGTAATTGTAGAAAAATTTATACACTTCAACTTATTCCTTAGCAGAATGTGACATGAGATCTTGCTTGATTAAATTAGAATACATAAAGTTTGAACATGACAATTATCTAAATACGGTGCTTAAGGTTATTGCAGGCAAGTCTTAAAGACTTGCAATTTGAGGGAATTCCAGAAAGTAAATGTACCACTAGATTTCCAATTTGTAGCTTTTATCATCTTTAGGATATTCACTTTGCAATTTACTTCTTGAGCGCCATGTGTTTTCTCACCTGTGACAATAGTAGGGCTTAATAGATGACCACGCAACTATGTGATTACAGTTCTTTAAGTGATTCAGTTGGAAGGAATGAGCCAACTAGTTTATTACGAAATCCTAATCCTCATTATACGGAGGATTTGGGTAAATTATAAAGTGATCCAAATACTATAAGAGAAAAAGAAAATAGCAACAAGGATGTAATTCTCAACATTCCACCTCAAATTGGAGCATAGATGTCAATCATGCTTGGCCTAGTGCAATATCTATCGAAGGAGGTCCTGGGAAGTGTACTTTGGTAAAAACATCTGCACTTTGATCTTCAGAACTAACATAAGTGGTACGTAGGAATCCTCTCTAAATCAAATCTCTGGTATAGTGGTAGTGCACCTAAACATGTTTGGTCCTCTCATAAAACATAAGATTGTTTGCAATATAAGTGGCTACTTTATTATCACATCTCATCTCCATAACCAGTGGCACTTGAATGTGTAGATCTACAAGCGCAGAGCATATTCACATCATCTCAGTAGTAGCTTGTGCCATAGCACGATACTCCAATTTAACACTAGACCATGCAACCATTGCCTGCTTCTTGTTGTGCCAAGTCACAAGATTACCAACGAGATAAGTACAAAACCCGATGGTAGACTTTCTTTCCTTGAGGTAACCTACATAATCTACAGCTTTATATGCACTAATGTCTAATAAGGAGCCCTTAGTGAAGAGATGATTTAAGATACCTAAGGAACCATCATAGCTACACCCCAATGTAACTTTGTTATCCTATCCATAAAATGACTAAGTTTTCCAGCAGCAAAGAAGATATCCGAGCATGTAATAGTCAAGTATAACTCACCAACGAGTCCTCTAAATTGTCAAGTGTCAGTATCATAATGTAAGTGAACCCAAGGATCCACGAGAATAGACGCAAGTTTAGCACCCAACGTAGTAGTTTCTTGCAAGAGGTCTATAGCATACTTTCTCTGAGACAATACAATACCTCGCTTACTCGTAACAACTTCAATGCCCAAAAAATATCTAAGTGACCCTAAATCCTTGATCACAAAATCAACAGCAAGACATTTCTTCAAGTCAGAGACCCCTAGGAATCATCGCCTGTAACAACAATGTCATCAACATACACAAGCATCACAACTCATCCATTAGAGGTATACTACATAAATATAGCGTAATCAACTATAGATCGTCTAAAATTGAGGTTCTCAACCACCTAAGATAATTTCTAGAACCATGCGAGGACTCTGCTTAAGTCCAGATATTGCCTTCCTTAGCCTGCACATCTTGGAACACTCCCTCTAAAGACTACACCAGGAGGTTTCCCAAATAACACCATTTCCTATAGATCACACAAGAAGGTGTTTTCAACATCAAGCTAATGGAAGGACCAATCATACGACACTACAATTGAGATAAGAATGCATATTGTTAGCAATCTGACCACTAAAGCAAAGGTATCGAAGAAGTCCACTCCATAGGTCTGAGTAAACCCCTTTGCCACAAGTTAGGCCTTGTCTCGTTCTACTAAGCCATCTAGGTTATATTTCAATGTGAAAACCCATTTGGAACAAACAACTATAGCACCCATAGCCAACTCAATCAACTCCCAGGTGCCTCTGGAAATCAAGGTAGACATCTCCTTCATTGCTTGCCACCACTTAAGATCTAGGAGAGCCTGCTAATATGAAGTAGGAATAACCACAGCCAACAAGGCCAAAGAGAACTATCTGGAAGTCCAAGGCATGCCAAAGAGACATGCCTAGATATAGGATACTTAGTACAGCTCTGTGGTGCCTTCCTCAATATAATAGGAAGGTCACAATTCAATGTAATTGTTGGTTGCCCATTATCTACTTGTGGCGGTACATTAGTGAGAACTATATTGTCAGTGGAAATATGTTTATGGATCACTTAAGGGGAGATATGTGGCATTGACTCGGAAATGGGAGGATGACGATATTTAAACCTAAATCAATCATCATCAAAAAGGAATTGTAGCACTGTCAGGAATAGACAAGAATGTCTTCTTAGGCCCTAGGAGGAACAAACATAGGAACATTATCCATCATCTCCCAAACTCTGGACCCAACGGTGGAGAAATAGGGAACAAACTTATGGAAGGGGACATCAACACTAACATAGTGATGACAATCAATGAGATCGTAACACCAATATCCTTTCTGATTTTTAGAACAGTCTAAAAAGACACTTTACAGCCCGAGGTGCCAACTTATCCCTACCCACACTCGGCTCATAGACAAAAGAAACACAACTAAAGACCCATGAGGGGGCAATAAATAAACGGTGATATAGAATTTGAATTGAAAATTGCTCATTAAGCATAAAGGAGGGCATCCTATTAATAAGATGGCAAGTAATCACGATAGCATCTCCTTGGTACAAAGAGGAAATACTATGGTGAGTAAGCATGACCCTAGCAACATCCAAGATATGTCGATGCTTGCATTCAGCAAAACTGTTTTGCTTGCAAATAATAGGGCAAGCCATCGATGGATAATGCCTTAGGAAAGGTAAAAGCTGTGCAAAGAATGGGGCAAAAAGCATTACAGAACGAACAATTTTCACATTAACACCAAACTGAATCTTTATTTTCCAAAATGAAATTTTTTATAATAAGACCAACAACAGACCTGGACTTCAACAAGAAGATCCACGGCAAGTAGGAAAAATCAACAATAAAAATCAAATAATAACGATGTCTAAATCTATCGGCACTATAACTCGAACCCCAAACATTTATATGAAGTAATTCAAACAACTTCGACCTAAGACTCTAACTAGTCGAATAAGAACTCTATTGATGCCGCCCAAGTTGGCACGCTTCACAGTCAACTCTAGCTACGGGTGAAAGTTGGGGAACCATACGCCCAAGTTTGGCTAACGAGAGATGATCGAATAGGAGATGCCACGAGTGACTCAATGAGGTGGTAGAGGAAACGACACGATCAACATATGGAGACTGGAGTAGCCGATACAGTCTTTCACAGCCTCCATCAATCATCTTCCCTGTCAAAATGTCCTAAAAAATACACAAGACAACATCAAATATAACTCTACAATTAAGTTTCTTTGTTATCCTACTAACAGAAATTAAGCTAATAGGAAAATCAAGAACTAGGAGAACACTTGTCAGTCTCATTTTAGGGAAAGATGGATATCCCCCTGGCCAGTAATCAGCAAACATCGACCATCAATCACCTGAACTGTCCTCCCTGGTGGAACATATTTAATAGTAGAAAACCTATACTACATAAGTGTTGGGAAGATCTATAGTTCACTAACCAGTCAAAGTCACAACTAGAAGATTAAGGAGACATCGCAATCGATGTACCTGGTAGGCTAGCAAATAAAACAGTGTTGGGATGAGAATTAGAAGGTGGTGTGGCCGACATATGAGATACTCGTTGCAAAAGATCATCATACTCAGCACGTGCAACTATCACCACCTCTGTAGAAGGATCTACAACAACTACTTTATGAGCAGAAGGGGCTTCCCATGGTTTATCCAACAAGATTCTTCAGTATAAACAATTCTGCCACAATATGTGCAAGATAGTTGACCTTTTCCTTGTAAAGTGTAACCATGACCACGTCCTCTCGTAGAGAAGCTACCCCGACCTATACTATAATTCATTGCCAGGGTGGATATCTGAGAATTAGTCACCTCAATAGTAAGCAATACCGCAAGACAACTCATACGACTGTAAGCCTCCTTCAGAGTAGGTAAATCTACCATCGTTAATATATAAGCTCATGCAGATAAGTACTCAAGCCCTAAGCCTGCAAGAAACTGAAGAACGGCTGCCTATTTCCTAACTGCTTTAGCTCACAAATATAGATAGGACAATAGGCATTGTATTTCTCAAACAATACCTTAAGTATGGAATAGTACTATGATAAAGTTTTCCCTCCTGATCGGAAACCCCATCATCTCACTATAAATCTGGAACACTCGACTTGAGGTTTTCTCATGAGAATATGTATCTCGTAGACTATCCCACATCTCTTTCGCTATCTAGTAGTACATGATTTCATCGACAATTAAAGGAATTATAATGTTCTTTATACAAGCATGCACCATCACATTCTCCTTCCACGTAGCATACTTGCCTCTCTTCTCATTGGTCTCTGGTTCCACGAGAATGTGCTCTTTATCATGACCGCCCAGAGTCATGAGAAAAGTTTGAATCTGTTAGGAGTGAAATGGCATCATCAATTATGGAGCCCCTTAGGTCCTTTATATAGAGAGTAACCCAAGGGAGAAAACACATACAAAGATCAAAAAGAAAATAGTTCAGGAACTGAAATGTAAATAGAGAAAACTAATTATTTTAACACTCCCCCTCAAGCTAGAGCATAAGCATCAGACATGCTCAGCTTGGTGCAAAGATACTCTAATCATTTCTGTGAGAGATCCTTTGTGAATATATCAGCACGTTGGTCCTTGATAGAAATATATGGAGTAAGAATCATATCCTGTAGCACATCACAAATGAAATGACAATCCATCTCAATATATTTTGTCCTTTCATGAAAGGCTGCATCATTAGCAATATACGTAGCTGTCTTATCATTACAATACATGGGTATAACTCCTTGGACATCCACTCCAAAATCATGCAACAAAGATCTTACCCAGAGAAGCTCACATGTTACTCAGATTCTACACTCGATCAAGAGACAACCTACTTCTTACTTCTCCATGTCACAAGATTGCCGCCAACAAAAGTGCAAAAACCTGTAGTAGACCGTCAGTCCTCACGAGCCCCTACATAATCATCTGAATATCCCAGTATGGATACTCCCCCATTAGCTCTGTAACATAAGCCATTTCTAGGAGCATTTTTCAGATATCGTAATACATGCAACACTCTTGACCAATGCACCTCCTGGGGAGCTTGCATAAACTGACTTAAACAACCAAGAACAAATGCAATGTCTGGTATAATAACAGTAAGATGCAGCAACTTACCAACCACGGCCCTGTATCTAGTGACATCCTCAAGAAGAGAATTGTCATCATCCACAAACTGAAAAGTAGGATCAAATGACACTTTTGCAGGTTTACATTCTACCATACCCACCTCACGTAACATATCAAGAACATAATTTCTTTGAGACAAAATCATACCATCCTGCAAATGATGTACCTCAATGCCCATAAAGTAGTTGATCTGTCCTAGATCCTTAGTAACAAACTATGAATGGAGAAACGCCTCGATATCTTCAATACCACTCATATCACTACCGGTCAACAATATATCATCAACGTATACTATAAGAATGACTGACCCAGACCAAGTATGTCTAGAAAACCCAAAATGGTCTACAGAAGATTTAGAAAAACCAAACTCTTGTACTGCCCTGCTAAACATGTCAAACCAAGCATGAAAGCTCCACTTAAGCCCATAAATTGCCTTTCGCAATCAGCACACCTTACGACACTCCCCCTACCACACAACACTCATAGGATGCTGCATGTAGACCTCCTTGTCAAGATCTCCATAAAGAAAAACATACTTAAATCCAACTGAAAAACAGGCCAATTCTCATTCACCACCAAAGAAAGAAGAATGCATACTGAATTTAGACATGCAACAGGAGAAAAGGTCTCAAAATAATCAATTTCATGTGTCTGAGTATAGACTTTTGCTACTAACCGAGCCTTATACCTCTGTATGGATCCATCAAGTAAGTATTTCAACGTAAACACCCACATACACCCTACAACTGATGCTCCAGGGGGTAGGTCAGCTAACTCCCAAGTAACTCGAGAAATAAGTGCCTCCATCTCCTCCATATCTATAATCCATGCCTCATCATCCTAAAAAGCCTCAACATGATCACAATGTATACGCTGACTATCAATAGTAATGGAAAGCATCTATCCTCAAGAAGATAAACCATCAAAATTCATATGATAAAAAATATCATAGTGGGCACAAGATCTAGTGCTTTTTCCCTAGGAAACAGGAAGATGCAATTCCTGCTCATCAATGGGAGAACGTACCTAACCACCATCAAAGTCCACAGGAATGGTATCAAACTGAATAGGAATGGTAGTGACTCAGTAGTAGGTTTAGGTCGACAGTGATAATGATAAAGATAACGGAAAACAAGATTAAATGTATCAAGGGATGCTTGCTCAACAAAATCCGATGGGCTCATAGTAGTGGTAGGAAGCTTAGAGGACCCTAGAGGCGTAGCAGAAGGAACAGGCAAAGGGATACCGATGGAAGGAATGCTAAAGTCCCCTCATCAAAAGAATAATATGAAACCTCCTCAAACAACACATCGGCACTCACATAAAATTTCAATTCACCGGATCATAACACCGATACCCTTTCTGGATCTGAGAGTACCAAAGAAAAATACATTTGATTGAGCGAGGGGCCAACTTGACCCCACCAAAAAGATGAACAATTGCAACACAACCAAATACAACCGACAGCAACAAAAAAGGTTCCTGATCAGGAAACAGAAGCAAACAAGGTGTACAACCATCTAAAACAGGAGAAACAACCTGATTAATGAGAAATACGACGGTCACAACAGCATCAGCCCAAAAGTGAGCAAGAACATGCATATGAAATAGTAACATCCAGGGAACATCAAGAAGGTGTTGAAGCTTCCATTCAGCAACCTCATTCTACTGTGAGGTGTGAACACATCTGATGAATAACACCCTACAAAGCAAAGAAACTAGATAATTGGGCATTCACAAACTTCATACCATTATTACTTCGAAAAACATGTATAGTAGTAGAAAATTGAGTCTTTATTCATTGCAAATTTTTCAATCAACACAAGGACCTCTGACTTTTATTTCATTAAGAAAACCCAAGATATTCTAGAATGATCATCAATAAGACAAGGAAAAAACGAAAGCCCCTAACACTAGTGACCCGACATAGGCCCCACACATCATGAATCTAAGAGAAATCAGAACTAGTCCTCTTATTAATAAAAGGAAACGATGGCCTATGATGCTTGCCCAGCTGACAAGCATCGCAAAAAAAATGATCAGGAACATGAAGATTAGGAAATTGACGGCATAGCACAACAAAACTCGAGTGACCCGAGCGAAGATGCGACTGTAAAGCAGTAGTGGCACCAAAAGCAGCAATAACTATAGGTGGAAGGGAAAGATAATACAGTCCATTCTATCCAAGTCCACCAATCTGCTTCCTCATCTAGAGGTCCTGTAAGAAGAAACGTTGATCATAAAATATCGCCCTGCAATGGAGATCCCTAGTAATCTGACTGATAGACATCAAATTTATAGCAAAACTAGGTGCATACATCACATCAAAAAGAGGAAGAGTGTCAGTCAATGTCACATCACCCAACCCAATAACAGACGACAAGCCACCATCCGCAACACAACTTGTCAAGTGGGCGAAGAGATGTAAACACAAATGAATCACCTATGATATGTGAAGATGCTCTAGCGTCAGCTACCCATCGTGAACCACAAGGTCTAGCAAACAATGCAACCTGTCCACCTTGCTGAGTAACAGATGCCGAAGTAGAAGGTTGAGAGGCAAGCAATCTAGCATACTCATCTCTAGAGATCATGACGTTCTCTAAAATATGAGTGAGTTCCTCCTCAACTACAACCTAATTGACATGAGTTCCTTGAGGATACTTGTGCTTTACCCAACACCGATCTACTGTGTGCCTGGTCTTGTGACAATAGTCACAGACAAAAGTAGAATGAGCATAACCATGAACTCAAGCAGCTTGTCCACCTGGGCAACCACGGTTCGAACCACTCCCATGCCCAGAAGTAGCAAGGGCAAACAAATCTAAAATTGCTAAGCTATTTGTCGCCTTAAGTCGCATCAACCTGACATAAATCTACTCAAGACTGGAAATCTTAACAGAAGTCAACAGTTGATCTTTCACTGCCTTGTACTCATGTCCCAAAGTAGCCAAAAACTAAACTGATCAAATAGCGTTCCGTTGTGTTGCCATAACAACATCTGAAGTAATGGGCTAGAAGGAATCTAACTCATCCCAAAGATTCTTCAACGAACCATAGCAATCAAGTAGGCTCATGCTTCCTTTCTTGAATGTCTAGATGTCCTCTAATGAACGACAGAGACAAGCAATGTTCGTCTTCTGAGAATGTACCTTGTTGAGTTATTTTGTATTTGGTCTTTTATTTACTTCTGTATGTAAGGGTGTGATTGGTAATTTTCCCTTTGGTACCTCTCTATGTAAAGGTACCAAAGTCTTCTGAATAAAGCTAATGACATTTCATCCCAACATGGTATCAGAGCAACGGTCCTAGACTAATACTCCGATATCCCACCCAAACCCTAACCTCCAACCCACCATCCAAACTCCGATCTCTCTCTCTTCAGCGTCGCCAGCCTTGAACAAGGTCAGCAACACCACTGGTGCTCAGCCAAGTGGAGCAACCCACCATCGTCAGTCTGCACCACCCCCTAGGGAGCGCCGCTAACCGATCTACAAGCCCTGCTGTGATTATAGGGGGTTGTAAGCCCACCTAAGCGCACCACCAGGACTCCCCTCCTCTTGCGCCACTTGCAACGCCGCTGCTGGTGGTGTAAGGGGCTCTCTGTCGGTGCTGCCTTTGGTGTTCTTGGCCCAGCGCAACCTCTAGATCTATTTCTTGAGGTTGTGCTAGCCTAGATCAGGTTTTTGAAGAGTCTCTCCAACCTAATCTATCATCTGGAGGCTATGAAGGTCGACGATTGCTAGAATCGGGGTTATCGATTCCCATGTACTTCTACAAACTTTCTTAAAGGAGTTCTATATGAAGGAAGGCACCACTAGGGCCTAATTTATGCCCTAACACATGCAAAAATATCATTTCTTGGTGTTATTGTTTGTATATGGTTTGAATACTATTTTTTACTGATCTTTGGGATTAACTCAGGTCTGAAATTGCACTTTTCAGACCTTATGATATGAGTTTTTGCCGTTAAAACTCCTATTTTTTATGGATCACGACTTTGGACATCATGGGAGACTAAAAGGATCCTTTGAGCGACTTAGTGGGTAAGTCATCTACCACAAGCGCTCCCCCTCACAAGCAGGGGACTTCTATCAAGTTGGATAGATCCAACTTCCTGCTTTGATCCACTTCCTTCTCCCGGTTCGTCGGATCCCATCGAAAGAAGTATATAATGTGCCTACTGTGAAATATGTTGATTGGGAGGCTGATAATAATTGGGTGGCAAAATGCCTTCTGATGGCATGACTCAGACAATAGCCAAACAGGTCGTGGAGTATGCTTCGACGAAGAGGATGTAGGAGATTTTGCATGAGATTCACTCCGACAAAAGCAATACCACTAGGTTGTACCGTGTTGTAGAGGGCATTCACACTCTTCGAAAAGGCACCATGGCCTTGTCTGAGTACTATGGCACCATGAATAATCTATGTAACAAGGAGGATGTGTACCATGTTGGTGCAAATGCATCACGATCAGTGATTTTGATGATAACAAAACACTTGTTATTTGACGTTTGCATTTGAGATTAAGACTTCAGGTTAAAATGCAAATGGAAGCAAGTGTAATAAAGCTCAAACTCAATCCATAAAGAAATGGAGTTTCATGGCTAGAAGAAAAGCATCAAGGAGCATGATGGAGCAAAAGAAGGGTTAAGCTTGAAGATGTAGAAAAGAAAGAATAGGATAGAATATTTTGTTATGTCATATAATTTTATTTGCTCTTTATTTTCTTAGATTCATGTTAAAGAGCCTAAAATATAATAACCTAAGTCCTAGACACACTCACTTAATCGTAGAACACCTAGGAAAATCTTAGAATCCAGTTAGAAAGCCAAAATAGCAAACAACCTGCCATATTAGACTTTCAGACATCTTATCAGGCTTCCAATAAGCCTTATCGGACATCCATACATATTATCAAGCATCCAATAACACATTTTAAGATGCCTAGACATTCAATTATACATCCAATAACTAGAATTCCAGAACCTAGCCTGTGGCATTTACTTTCGGACGTCCATACCTTGTGTCAGACATCCAGAACCTCTTCCAAACGTCCAAAGACAGTTTCAGACATCTAAAAGTCGATCGTCGTAATTAAATTTGACCCAAATCTTGTTGTAAGATAAAATCACGATTTCCCAACTAACAAAAAATTTGATTCTTGGCAACATTCTTTTTACCAGACGTCTGACCATTTGACAAAAGATTTCTGTACAAGATACAATTCAATTCCAAGGAGACCACCTTACACGTCTAATTTTTTTATTAGACGTCTAATATACCCTAATTAGGCGTCTAATATACCCTAATCAGACGTCTGATTCTATTCAATTTACCAGACGTCTGATTCTATCATAACTAATTATGGCCTGATTTGATTTGAATTTCAACCCAATCTCTTGGGATATGCCTCCAACGACTAGGAAGTCTCTCCTAAGCCTTTTTTAGCATTCATAAGACCTTTATAAATAGAGGGGAACCTCCCCTTGGCTAAATAGACACAAAAGGCAATTCTTTCCACCATTATACTCTTAAGAAAAGATCTAAGAAGAAACTTGTCCTTGCTCTCGAAGATCTACACTCCGCATCCAAGAGCACCGAAACGCTACACGAACAAGCCCATCCACTTCCACTTTAAGGGAAGTAATCTTTGCTTATAGGAGCTTAGTGTTAACATATACTTTGTGGCTCTATAGGCATTGTTTTTGTTTTATATTTTGGTTGGATATTTGCGTGGCAAATTCCCATCTCCTCGTGAGATAAAATACTTTTCATGAAAAAGAGAGGTTTGAGATACACTACCCTCAACTTAAAGTAGTGTAGTTGTATTAAAGTTGTGACATTAAGTGGTACATATAGTGGACTTGATCGACTAGGTCGATCGGGAAATCCTAAGTCAAGGTACTTAGGTGGTAATTTTTACCCTTAAGGTTTCCACTTAAAAATACTTGTACAATTGTGGGATTGATTTGTGATTGAATTTATTTACATATTATTTTTCAACTACACTATTCACCTCTTGTAGTGTGCTTTCATACTAGCCTATATCTACAGATGCAACAGTTATAGCCAAGCAGAGAGAAGCTATTCGCTCTATTCAACTTCCATCTGGACTTAGCCTTGAGTATAAGACAGTGAAAGATCAATTTATGACAATGGATGAGATTCCTACGCCTGCACAAATTTATGCTCGTCTCTATAGGCTTGACATCTCTGATCCCGTGCTTATATCTGATTCCTCTGCCATGGTTGTTGTTGGTCGTGGAAGGGAAAATTATGGGGGCAGAGGTAGTCGTGCTCGCAGTGGTCCATGTGGTAATCGTGGTCGAGGATAGAGCTCCTTTTTCTGAGTATTGTCACATAAATGGACATACCATGGAACGATGTCGGGTAAAGCATGAATATCAACAAGGAATGGACCCACGTGCTTGCCAAGTTTCTACAGAGGGTACTACCTAGGCACATGAAGATGACAGTCATATTTCTATATCTAAGGCAAACTATCAGCTATTCATTGCCTCTCAGACCTCTACCTTTGTAGGACCCTCCATCTAGAGATCTGCAGGTACTTCAGCCACGTCTGTTAGATCCCAAGCTCCTGCTTGTCTAGCGGATTCAGGTGCCTCCTCTCATATAACTGGTGATACCACTTTATTTTCATCTCTATGCTACCCCGTTCCAGGTTAAGGTAGCTGATGGTGGTCTGTCACCAGTTACTAGTTTTGGGAATATTTCCATCTCCTCTACTCTGCCATTATCTAATGTTATGTATGCTCCTAAGTTTGCTCTTAATTTGATGTCTATCAGTCAAATTAAGAAGGATTTACAATGCAGAGCAATGCTTCATGATGAGTATTTTTCCAGACGATAAGGCAAATTGGTAGATTGAGCAAAATGATCTCTACTACGTCCATGTTCCACCATCTACTGTTCATGCTATTCGTACCACTATTACTCTTCAGTGGCATCTCCGCCTTGGTCATCCTAACCTTCCTGTTCTCCGTCGTCAATTTCCAGAGCTGTCTTTTCAATGTGAAGTTTGCCAATTGGGCAAACACCATAGGTATTCTTTTCCGTCACATAATAAACGGATCAAATCTGTATTTGATTTGATCATGCTGATGTTTGGGACCCATGTAGGGTCCAGAGTCTCAGAGGGTTTCGGTACTTATTCTTGTTGATGATTATACCAGGATGTCCAGGGTTTTTATGATAAAAGAGAAGTTTGAGGTTTTTGATATTGTTAAAAATTTTCTTTAAGAAATAAAGACTCAATTTTCCACTATTATAAAGTTTTCCAGAGTGATAATGGCTTGGAGTTTGTGAATGCCAAGGTTACACAATTTTTCCAATCTTTTATGATTATTCACCAGACTTCTTACATTCAAACTTCCCAACAAAATGGGACGGTTGAACGTAAGCTGTCATTTGTTAGATGTAGCACATACTATTATGTTTCAAATGATTGTGCCTTCATCGTTTTGGTGGGATGCCGTATTAACGACCACGTACTTAGTGAATCGTGTTTCCTCAATTTTAAGGGGTAAAACCCCTTGCTTCTGTTTCCTAACAAGGATATGTTTTCTAACACTCTGGTGATTTTTGGTTGTGTTTGTTTTGTACATTTATTTAAAGTAGATAAAGTCTCTCCTCGCTCCGTGAAGTGTATCTTTTAGGATACTCCAAAACCCAAGGATACAAGTGTCATGGTCCTATGTCACGGAAGTTCTATGTTTCTTCTAATGTCACTTTTTTTAGGAGATTCCCTACTACCAAAAAAAGGGGGAGTATTCCACTTCTTTCCATCCTCAGGAAATCCCCCTTCCTATCCCTTTAAGCCACCACAGTCCTCTGAGGCTCCTATACATAAGACCAACCAACCTGATCCTAGTCATTTCACGTGTCATCCTGAGATTCCTGATATAGATACTTTTCCTAAGCACTTTCAGGGCAGGTCTATGGATGTACCTCAAGTGCATGAGCCACTATCTACCATTTCTGCTTAGTCTCCACCAGCCGCTAATGACTCATCTGAGGACCAAGTATCTACTACTACTGAGAGTACTATCCTTATTCTACCTATTGCACAGACGAAGGCTCCACGATCTTATACTAAATATTTTGTATCATAGTTTGTCATTTGACAGTTTACTGGGCAACAATTTTCTTTAGATATTGTAAGCCAACAGGTACCATGAGGCCATCGCAAGGCATTCCAAGATCCATCTTGGACCATGGCTATGGAAGAGGAGATGGCAACTTTGCAATCCCATGGCACATAGAAATTGATTGACCTACCCCCAGGTGCTACAGTTGTCGAGTGTAGGTCGATCTTCACCCTCAAATATCGTTCAAATGGTACTGTGGAGAGATATAAAGCACGCCTTATTGCTAAAGGCTACACTCAAACTTTTGAAATTGACTATTTTGAGGCATTCTCCCCAGTGGCCCGCTTCAATTCTGTCACAATATTACTCTCTTACTGTTAACAAGAGTTGGATTGTTCACTAGTTAGATATAAAGAATGCATATTTCTATATAGAGACTTGGAGGAGGAAGTTTACATGCAACAACCGCCAAGATTTCCCAATGAGAGGGAGTGTCACAAGGTATGCAAGCTGAAGAAAGCTATTTATAAACTAAAACAAAGTCCTAGAGTCTCGTTTGAGAGGTTTACCAAGGTAGTCCAGGAGTATGGCTTCGCTAGATCTTCTGTTGATCATTCTGCTTTTACATTACATGAGAAGACATGTTCTGTTATACTTATTGTATATGTCGATGATATACCACTGACTAACAGTGTCAAGAAAGGCATAGAAGAAACAAAGGTGTTGCTACAGTCACAGTTTGTGACCAAGGATCTAGGTCCTATCAACTATTTCCTTGGCATTGAAGTGCAACACACTGAGGGAGGACTTGTGTATCTCAATGCAAGTATGTTCTTAATATGTTGAGAGACACCGGTATGTTGGGTTGCAAGCTAATGTATGTGCCTATGGATGCTTCCTTGCTTCTTGCAAATGATGATAGTCCCCTATTGCAAGATGTAACTAGATATCGTGCCATGGTTAGTAAGCTATTGTATTTGACAGCTACTCAACCTAACATTGCCTTTGCAATTAGGAAGTTGAGCCAGTTCATACAATCACCTAAAGAAGTCCAATGAGATGGAGTTTGCCAGATTCTCAGGTACGTGAAAAGTGCACTTGGGAAAGAACTTTATTTTCAGAACAATGAACACTTAGATGTGTGCAGTTATTCAGATGTTGATTATGCTAAAGCATATGAAGATAGAAGGTCCACTACAGGATATTGCACATTTGTGGGAGGCAATATAGTTACATGGAGAAATAAGAAGCAAGCAGTTGTCTCAAAGTCAAGTGCTGAATCAGAGTACAGGGTTATGGCTGAAACTATTTTTGAATTACTCTAGATTTTATCCATCTTCGAAGATTTTGGAGTTCAGGTTTCTGGACCTATTCCTATGCATTATGACAATAAGGCTGTCACTTTTATTGCAAACAACCCTATCTTTCATGAGAGAACTAAAACATTGAGGTTCACTGTCAGTTTATCAGGGAGACCATTGCAAAAAAGAAGATTTATACACCCTACATATGTACTGAAGATCAACTTGCAAACATCTTCACTAAAGTCTCTCCAAGAAGCGATTGCACAGTCTTTGTTCTAAGCTGAGCATGTTTAATACTTATGCTCCAACTTGGAGAAGAGTGTTGATTTATTTTTAGTTATTTTGTAGTTGGTCTTTTATTTACTTCTTTATGTAAGGGTATAGTTGGTATATTTCCTTTCAATACCTCTCTTTATAAAGGTACCAGGAGTCTTTTGAATAAAGCTAATGACATTTCATCCCAACATATCTCATGCAATACGTCACACATTTCTTTTGCAGATGAATAAGCCATAACTTGCTTAGCAATGGATTCTTTCATGCTATTAAACATGCATGTAGCTACCCAATCATTCTACATCTCCCATTCTACAGTCTTGCAGGTAGACAATGGCTCATCTTCAAGAAGAATCTTCTTGTGGCCATGTGAACCAACAAATCTAAGAAAAGACGTGGACCACAGCATGAAATTTGTCCCATCAAGTTTAATTGAAGTTCCTTGCATTTAAGCTGAGGAACATGGAAATCAGAGATGCAAATCTCCCACATTCTCCTTGCTATCTCCCATAATCAACCATAATAATCTTGCAATACTCAATCGCATCAACACAATCAGAAACCCGTGGAGAGGAATCAAATCACCCTAGAGCCTCTCCACAATTACTTCATCATAAACAAGAAAGAAGGGAAAACCAACCTTCTACTGCTGCCAAATAGGAAAGAACCACTCTACGACGTGTAGGCATCCTTCCTCACAACCTCACACTACCTTAGCGATGCAACACAACTATGCATCCCTACTAAAAGCTCCTTTCACTACCGCAACAACGTTGGCAAGGTCATTACTAACCTTGCGGTGCCATAACAACCTTGGCAAGGTTGTTACTAGAGATAGCAATGCAACATAGAACCTGATGAGGATGAGCAAAGCCTTCGCTGGGCGATGAGGATGGATGGGTGATGAAGAGGGCCGCTGGGCATGAGTAGGACCTTTGGGCGAAGAACAAAACAACGTCGTTGGAAGTGAACAAGACCCTCAAGAGTTGCTAGGATGAGGAGAACAGAGAAGAACGAAGAACCAACAACGATCACCCACCTCCGACGAAGAGAGGAGGGCGTAAGGTGGAGGGTGAGGCAATTTCGTTTGGTTGGGATATCAGGCCCTAATCTATGATCATTGCTCTAATACCATGTTAGGAGTGAAATGGCATCATCAATTATGAGGCCCCTTAGGTCCTTTATATAGAAAGCAACCCAAAGGAAAAACATATACAAGGACCAAAAAGAAAATAATGTAGGGACTGAAATGTAAACAGAGAAAAATAATTATTCTAACAAAGACGACCTCAAGTAGTTGGTCTCCTCCGATTTGATCATTAGACTAAAGAACGTGTTCATGGAAATTGCCATTTTTGTCAACAGTAAAGTCACATCTGAGGAATCCGACAAAGCCATCCCTTACGCAAATCAAAACACCAAGATGCTAGTAGAAAATGTTCCGTGCTGACTTAGATCACGTAACTGGGCTAAGAGCACTCGATTTCAGATCGAAAGAGGGCCTAGCCTACTAGGGCTTTACTGGCCAACTAGTAGTGCTCCAACGATAAACCTTGTAAGGACAAGTCCTGATTACTGGTGGCACCAACAGCAACCTCTAGGCACTACTGGTCCCACTGCTACCGCTCATAAAGACCGAAAGTGGCCTCCTACCACAGCCAGTGAGGTTTAGTGATCAGCTGAGGAGTCACTAGAGGGTGCCCAACAGTCCAGCAACCCTGTCGAAGGTTGGTAGCTACAGAAGACTTGTAGCGGTGCCTCCAATTGGCTTGATTTCCTTCTCTAAAGGAAAAACCTAGGGTTTTTTTATTTGGTGTAAAAAAAGGGAGGGAAAACGAGGGTACTAGACATCGACCTAAGATCGCCATTCTAATACCAAGTTAAAAGAAATGAGTCAACTAGTTTATTACAGAACCCTAATCCCTATTATATAGAAGATTTGGGTAAATTATAAAGAGGTCCAAATATCATAAGAGAAAAAAGATAATAGCAACGAGAATGTAATTCTCACTAGATTCAGGGCTTTCACTTATTTGATCTTGGAGTTTAAACATAAGCATAAAGTCATGAACCATTACCGAAACCACGTAGAAATCACTTTTTCTCATGCCATTGCTTGCATGACTGATCATTTGACATTTATTATACAAATGATCTAACATTTAGTGCTGAAGGGAGAGAGAATGAAACGTCTCATTCGAGAATGAAAAACCATGGGCCTCTTTTATAGAGAGAGGCTTTGGAAAAATTACATCATAAGTCCAGGCCACTTTCAAACTCAACATATGCACCCTTACAAATAATAAAACTCTAACACTCCCCCTCAAGCTGGAGCATATATATCTAGCATGCCCAACTTGGAATATAGAAACTTATGACACTTTTCGAGGTAGAACCTTGGTGAAAATATCAATTAGCTATTGTTCGGATGCTGTCATAGGAGTGTAGATCTGTCCTGAAGTGACCATGTAACGTATAAATTGACAATCCACCTCTATATGCTTAGTACACTCATGGAAAATTGGATTTGAAGCAATGAATGTCGTCGAGCGATTGTCACATAACATTGGCACTGGAGTGGAAGTATTGAAACCAAGATCTTTCATAAAATTCACTAACCACATAACCTCGCAACTAGTATGGGCCATTGCCCTATATTCAGCTTCTACACTAGACCTCGACACTAGGTCTATTTCTTGTTTTACCATGTGACGAGGTTGTCACCCAAGAAAGTAGCATACCCTGTTGTAGACTTTCTATCCTCCAAGCTACCTGCATAATCAGCATCAGAGTATGCATGAACACTTAGATGACTATTATTTTTCATAAACAATCCTTTTCCTGGTCTTCCCCTCAAATACCAAAGAATAAGGCCCACATTCCAGTGAATATATCAAGGATACTCCATATGTTGGCCAACCCTATTAATTGCAAAGGTAATGTTTGGACAAGCAGCATTAACATAAAGGAGTTTGTGAACTATGCTTCTGTATCTTCCTTTACCCTCAAACAGAGGATCTTCCTCTTTATATAACATCTAAATAGGTTCCGTGGGCACCATAGACAGCTTAGCACCTAACATCCCAGTTTTTGTAAGTAATTTAAGTACATATTTTATTTGAGATAATGACATTCCTCTAAAATTTCTAGCACGTTCTATGCCCAAAAAATAGTGAAATCTGCCAAGATCCTTAGTAATAAATGTGTCTTGGAGAAATGTCTTCGTCTCATGAATGCCCCTTGTGTCATTTCTTGTAAGCACCGTATGAACATATACTGTAAGAATTACCATACCAGAATCCACCCTCCGGATAAAAAGAGTGGTCTGAGCTGGATCTACGAAAATCGATCTGCTAAACAGTGGTACTCAGTCATCTGAACCAGGCTCGTGGACTTTGCTTAAGCCCGTATATAGCTTTCTTCAGTTTGCATGCCTTCCCCCTTCAGCGAGAAAGCCTGGTGATTAAGCATATAAACTTCTTCCTGTAAGTCTCCATAAAGGAAAACATTTTTGACATTCAACTGATTCAATGGCCATCTCATGTTACCAGCAATAGATAGAATTACTCAAACTGAGTTCAACTTAGCAACTAGAGAAAAGGTATCAAAATAATTCACTCCATAAGTTTGAGTATAGCCTTTAGCTACTAACCTAGCTTTAAGTCTTTCAATTGACCCATCAGGCTGATATTTCACAGTGAAGACCCATTTATAGTTCACAACCTTCTTCCCTGGTGGAAGATCAGTTAACTCCCATGTACCAAAGGGGAGAAGGGCATCCATCTCCACCTGCATAGCCTATCTCCAACCACGGTCCTACATGGCCTCAGTATGATGCTTGGGTACCACCAAGGCTAAAAGAGCTGTAGAAAATGTCTTAAGTGCTAGACTGAGACTGTCGGTAGACATATAATTACCCATAAGGCGTAAAGTACAGGATCTAACCGCCTTTCTATAAGCAATAGGCCTATTATTAATCTGGCTCTAAGGATCACCCGGTACTAATGAAGGTGGGGAACTAAGGGATGTCTACCTACTCCTCAACCTGCATAGACAGTAAAGGGACAAACACAGAGGACCTATGATGGCAATCACATGTCTAAGAAAACCACTCAAGAGAAGCACCCTCTGTAGAGAAATAGGGAGTCTTCTCAATAAAAGACACATCAGTAAAGACATGATACCCCACCAGATCAAAGCACTTATACCCCTACTAGGTTCTAGAATAACCTAGAAAAATGCATTTAACTGACCAAGGGGACAACTTATCAGCAACTCCAAACAAATGAATAAAACATGTGCATCCAAAAATGTGCAGTGACAATGCAAAGGTACTGGCATCAGGTTGTAGTAAAGAGGGCATAGTGGCTCCATCAAGTATAGGAGAAGGTAGTCTGTTTATCAAATATGTGGCTGCAAGGACCGCATCACCCCAAAAATTTTTAGGAACATTGTGGCTAACATCATGGTTCGAGCAACATCAAGAAGATGACGTAATTTTCTTTCAACGACACCATTTTATTGAGAAGTATGGGCACGGGATGTTTGGTGTGGTGTACCATTTGAAGATAGGAAATCACTAACTTTTCTTTACATAAATTCTAATACATTGTCACTGCGAAAGATTCTGATGCGCATAGAATAGAAGTTTTGAATCTCAATCATGAAGATAAGTCCAAGATAGGTGACCAAAATCATCCACAAACACCACAAAATACCGATACATACCTCGATGAACAACTTTGCAAGGCCCCTAAATATCACAATGAATGACATGATAAGAAAAATCACATCTTTTACTATTTCTAGATAGAAATGAAACACAGTGATACTTGCCAAGGTGACAAGCTTCACAATCAAAATTATTTGGAATAGACAACTCATGAAACATTTTCTTTAATCTAGATGCAAAAAGATGACCTAAACAACGGTGCCATACGATAGGATCCGTAGACACAGAAATAGCACCAGCAAGCAGGTAAGGAGTGCCAATATAGTAGAGTCCACCACGCTCAATCCCCCCACCCAATCATCATCCCCGTCCGAGTGTCTTGAAAATACACAATACTCATCAAATATCACCTGGCAGTTAAGCTCTTTACATAAACACTATACTGAAAGCAGACTCAGAGAAAATTCTGGAGCATAGTAAACACCAAAAAGCCTAAGTCTATTAGAAAAACAAACTTCACCAACACCAGTAACTGGAGAGTAAGCCATTCACCAATTGGACAAATGTAACATCCTGTGTCTTGTGCATAGATAAAATAGCACCCTCCTTACCAGCTAAATGACTGGAAGTAATAAAGTCAACCAGGTAGAAGACGATGTAGTCACCAAGTTGGCAAAACTACTGGTAGCTGCAATAGAAGCAGAGGTCTTTGTCCGCAGAGGTTGACATAGTAGCATCATCAATCTAGAATAATCAACAGTAGTAAAAGAAGGAAATGGTGAAGTAGCATTGGTGAACATAGGTATAGAGACAGGAACGAGCTCAGACAAAGGACCACCACAGTGAGTCTCCCCCTGAACAGTAGCAGCAACAGTAATAGAGCAATTCCTAGTATAGTCAAACTTCGAGCAGCATCTGTCAAATGGATGATTTATGTGCTGGCAGCGCACACATGGATCATAGATACAACCTCTTCCTCTACGACGGCCAGGTCCACAACCTCTCCAAGTTGGAGTACCACGACCTCCAGATACAACAAATGCAGATGCCTCAGCAAGTGGAGTCAAAAACTAAAGAGATACAACACCTGGATGCACAGCATTAAAGGAAATCTTTTGTAGGAGAGCATATATAGTAACCATATCAAGAATGTCATCAAGAGCAAGTATATTATCTCTAGCAGATGAGAATATGGAATTAAGACCATCCAGGAACCGATAGACCTGCCGAGTCTATCTCTGCCCTGTCTGCATCTCACAACATGTAGGTTGGAAAACATTAAGCTCCTCAAAGAGCCCTTCCATCTCTGAGTAATTATCCACCAACATGTGCTCTCCTTGGGTAGAGGACCAAATGCGTCAATAAATATTAGGTAGCCTAACATGATTAGGCTTCTGAGAGAATTTCCCAATCAAACTTTGCCACATATCCTTTGTTGTCTTCTTATATAATAGATTGGCAGCAATCTGTGGCTCAACACTATTCATTACCCTATTCATCACTAAGTAATTATCATGTCCCCACTTTTCATGACCATCTTCTTCAGGAGGATCCTTGGTCAGAATTGCCAATCTGTTGTGCCCACCAACAAAAATACGAAAGGCCTGAGACCATAAGAGCTAATTCTAGGCATCATTTAACTTGATAGTGGTCCATTAAACCATCAAGAAAGCCAAGGTAGTCACCAGCTTGGTCTCGAAACTAGAGGCCATAGTCTTGACCCAAAAGCTGATATATTAAGCACTTGTAGGTCTCAAAACGAGTTTTCATAACCCAAATCTACAAATCAGAGTGGTAGAACTCGCTCCGAGGGCTACGAGATAGACCATACCATAGCCTGCATTCATCTGTTTGTCGAGATCCGCCACTGAGAGCAACCTAAGTCATGATTGCCCCCAGCAACATAAAGAAGAGAGCACCGCAGCAGCCGATCTCGCTACTAGGGTGGCGCTCAGGCCATCAACAACCCTACATGACGACGCTCAAGTGCAAGGACGTCCCTTCACAGCACTGATGGGGTTGCAGGAACGGCTAGTGGTGCCAATCAACAGTGAGTGGCACCGATCAGATGCTAACAGCATTAATCAGATTGCCAAGAGGTGATGGCAACGATCTACGACGACACTGATCGGCAGGCAACAACACTGATCAGCAACAGAGGGGGGTGACGATGCCGATTAGAGGGCCTAGAGGGGCCGGCAGCATTGATCAAAGAGAAAGGAGATGATTCTCTCTCTCCTAGGGCTCATTTTGGTGGAGAAAGATACCAAAACGTGAAGAGTCTAGGACCTACCTCGCTCTGATACCATGTTGGAGGAAGAGAAAATGAAATGTCTTATTCGAGAATAAAAACCCTTGACCTCTTTTATAGAGAGAGGCTTTGAAAACATTATATCATAAGTCTAGGCTACTTTCAAACTTAACATTACACCCTTACAAATAATAAAACCACTAACTCTAATGGTTAGCAACTTTAAGTCTGGTAGATGTAGGTGAACAAAAAATTACATTTAACTTTGCAAAAGGGAAAAATTAGTCATCTTCAAATGCAAATCGACAGAGAAAAGTAGCTGTGATTTGAAAATAGGTTTAACTTGGAAGTTTGGAACTTGGAGATTGCTTAATGGTATATTAAAAAGCATAGTAAATGATAAGTTATACATGATTTTAAGAAATCTTTTGTCCTTCCATAGTGCTCTCTCATACATCTTTTGTTGTATCCATCAAA
Source organism: Thalassia testudinum (assembly GCA_037157565.1). Taxonomy (NCBI): domain Eukaryota; kingdom Viridiplantae; phylum Streptophyta; class Magnoliopsida; order Alismatales; family Hydrocharitaceae; genus Thalassia; species Thalassia testudinum. Next base: position 8,341,232 of record JAZHRO010000080.1, read on the forward strand.
AACCACCATTGGCAATTTCCTTTATCAAGAAAATATAACAGGAACTAGGTCTCTCAAATTTCTTAATAAAATACAAAAAATAAGATGACGATGTGCAAAGGAAACATACCTGTTCCGAGTACTCAATACCACTAGCTCCATAAGATTTTGCTATTGCCTCTATCTTCTCTTTAATGTCAATACGCAAAGGATACAACAATCTCAGTGGTCCAACATAGCCCTCGCATGCTCTTTGTACAGCAATGCCCAGATCGATCTGGAGAATTCAAAAGGAAATAGACGCTCACATTTGTAATCAAATTATTAGTAAACATGGACAAGAATCAATGATATGACTTTTACCATGCATACCATTGACCACCGCATGCTAAATGCAACACAAGTCCAAATTTATACTTGGAAAGAGAAACTAAGAAACTAGCTTATACATCGTATTAAATATTCAAGCAACATTGAGAGAATGATCCTCATTGAAAATGTTGAAAAGAAAAAATGATCAATTATTGTTGGAGTATTAGAAAAGTTATTAGAATCTTTTGGATTTACGATTAGGATTAAGTCTATTTTTACTAAGTTATATTCCTATTAGTAAGTGTTCAGTATTCTTCATTATTATGTTGGTCTGTTTGTTTTTTTTTTCCTTAATGGGGTTGTTATGTAATTTTGCACTCACCACTCACTATATCAAGAGAGGTAGAATTTGAGAATAAATCAAGCAATTTCATTCTCTCAACTAGATATCACAGTGCGGTCTTTAGATCGAGGGTTGGTACCCTCCTTAATTCTCATATCTCTTTCGTTCTTACACAAAAAAAAACCCTAGCAGCTCTCTCGGGACTCTCACTACCGCCGCTAGCCATCAGGCCGATCAGTGGGCTCTCAGAGGGCCTCCTCCTCATCGCAAGGGCCAACCACCACAGTGAGGGACTGCTGTGAGTGACCCATCACCACCAACAGCCCCCTTGCTGCCCTCTTCTCCTTGTTGTAACGCTGCTGCAAGGCACCACAGTGCAGTCGGGAGCATTGCCTGTTGCAACGTCGCCACGCCCCCTCTGCTGCTGCAAGGAGTGCCACCATGGGCTGTAGCATAGCTTGCTGCAACACTAGGTAACCGGATCCGCAGTCCGGGTGGCCTAATCTACCTCCAGTGACCCTGGATCTATCTGTCATGATCTAAAATATTTCTTTTCATATCTGATCTGCATGTTTATGGTTTGAAATCGCTTCTGAAGTTGATTCTATGTGGGCTTCAGGCTGTATGATGGCTTCTTCTAGTCAAATGGTTTCTTCTTCCTCAGGAACGACATGAGAAGCATAAATGGAGGAAAGGGCCTATAAGAGCCATTCTTTGATCCGATGATCAAGTTAGGCAAGACCAATTATCCATGATGGTCGCAAACATTTCTGATAATGGTGAAAGGTCACAGGAAATAGTACACCCTAACTCAACCAAAGCCCACACCCAAAACAAATGCCTAGGAGAAGGATAATGAAATTGTTATGGCCTAGATTATGAATTGCATTATACCTAAAATCGGGGATGAGGTCATGTATTATCCCACTACAAAGATGATGTGAGAGAGTCTTCACAAGACTACTCCCAGGAGAAGAATTCTACTCTTGTTTTTCAAATTTATCAAGAGTTATTTCGGATGTGCCAAGAAGGGAAGTCCCTAGCTCAATGCTACTCGACCATGAACGGCCTTTTGGAGAAGCATGATGCCTATTGACCTATCAGCACTTGTTCTTCTCAGCAAGATTACAAGAAAGAGTCGATGGTATCTCTCTTCCTGTTGGGACTTGGTCCCGATTACAGTGCTACTCGTTCTTAGATTTTGACCATGTCCGAGCTTCCCTCCTTAAAGGATACATACAGTTGTCTGAGCAGGATTGCGGTGCAACTCCCTACAGTTGATACTACTAGGCAAACCTCTGCTCTTGTTGCTGTCCCAGGTCATGGTAGAGGGAGTACCTCTACCCGTTAACAAGGTCATGGTCGTGGATCTAGAGGTCATTGTCACACTACCTGCACCTTCTGGGGAAACTGGATCATTCTAAGGACAAATGTTGGACCAAGCATGGCAAACTTGTTTCTGCCAATCCGACAAATGTTGCAGAATTCCTTGATACTGTCTCTTATGCTGAGTTCAATGATCTACTATAGAAATTTTCGCATCTATCACAGTCTCATGCTCCACCTTAATCACAAACCACTGCTCTTGTTTCTTCCTCCTCAAGTAAGAGGTTGGTTTGCTCCGCTTCTCAATTTCAGCGATGCAGTGAGTGGTTAGTAGATTCCGACATGTCACGACATTTGTGTAGAGATCAAAGGTCGTTTCCACACATCTGCCTTGTTCCTCCAAGGCACACACGGTACAGGTTGCAGATGGGAGACATTCCCGAGTTGTTGGACAAGGGGAGATACCACTGTCATCTACACTGCAATTGTCTAATGTTCTTTTTGTGCCTGATTTCCCTATGAATTTGCTATCTGCCAGTCGCAACACTAAGGAAATGAATTACAGAGCCATTTTTTATACATAATCTTGTGTCTTACAGGACAAGCTCACAAGGAGGACGATTAGTGGAGGACATGAAGAAGGCGGGGTATATCGCCTCAAACAAACTGTCTCCACTGCTACTGTTGCTGTTGGTCAGGAGGGAGGTTGCTCTAGCCACTGGATTCCCTTTCCAGTGGCACCTCCATCTTGGCCACCTCTCGTTGGACAAGCTCAAGCGTGTTATGCCCCACATTTCTCCTACAACCGTTATTACCTACAATGCTTGCCAACTTGGCAAGCATCACCGTGCCAATTTTCCTTCCTCGCAAAGTACTGGGTCTACTTCATCTTTTCAGTTACTTCATATAGATGTATGGGGGCCTAATCAAATTCTTGACTGGCTAAGTCACCGTTATTTCTTGGTTATTGTTGATGATTATTCCATAGTTTCTTAGGTATTTTTGCTAAGAAATAAATTCGATGTTGGATTAATTATTGAGAATTTTGTGAAAGAAATAAAGAACCAGTTTTCTACTATTATCAAAGTTGTCCAATCTAATAATGCTTTAGAGTTGTGTACCCAACAGCTATGCTTATTCTATCCGTCTTATGGTATTATTCATCATATCACATGTGCTCACTCCTCTCAGCAAAATGATGTTACTGAGAGGAAGCATCGCTACTTGCTTGATGTTCCTCGTACTTTACTGATACATCATTCTGTTTCCTTGTTATACTGGGGTGATACAGTTCGACTATCTTTTTTCTAATTAATAGCATGCCCAATTATGCTATTCATGAGCAGATTCCATGACAATTGTTGTATCCAAACAAGGAGATGTTTTAGGCTCTTTGGTTGTGTAGCATTTGTCCGTGATTTTACTCCAAGGAGACATTCAGTGGCACCTAAGGCAATTAAATGTGTTTTCTTAATGTATTCAATGACTCAGAATGGGTATCAATGTTTTGATCCAATGTCCTCTCGTCACTTTGTGTCTGCTAACGTTACTTTCCATGAATCCATTGCCTACATTTCTGGGTGACATTTACCTATGGAGATGAGTCATGCTTCTTTGCCAATTCCCCCTATTGCTATAGAGGAGTTACCCACTACTACACCTCCCACAACCACCACTACTCCACCGAGATATACTGATCTCATTGTCACCTACAGTAGATTGCATACTACCCTGCAGATACCCCCCCCCCCCCTCACCAACACCTTCCTTTCCTGTTCAAGTGAGCTCTAAGGCTTTAGACGCTAATGACATAGTGTCTAGTGATGATTGCATGGAACAGATAGGCGATCTTTCTTTTATAAATGATTCTTCAGCCGATATGACTACAAACTTTGATCTTTCGATCGCTATTCGAAAAGTCCCTCGAACTTGTGCCAGATATCATGTTGCCAGCAATCTCGCTACTGATGACCTACAAAATCTTTTAAGAGTTTTTGTCATTCTCTTTCCACCTCTAAGATGCCTGCTACATATCCACAGGCTATGTTAAAACCCTTGTTTCAATGTAATAAAATTATGTCTTTATTGAGAACTATCATACAGGTCAAATCAAGTTATGATGTGTCCTCATGAAGTGATTTTAAACTCTTCAACTGATATCAATTCCAGAAGAAGACTTGAAGATTGTTTTTACTTTTTGTTGAGCCTAGAACTATGTAAAGAACCTTAATAAAATAACAAACGATGAGTTTTCAAAATTTGCAAAAGTCGTATTCTTTTTTGATCTAAGTCTTTACTACTGTTGATTGACCAATATTAGTTTTTGATCGACAAAACCTTGATCGACCAATTTCATTACCTAATCGATCAAAGACTTCCAACAATCATATTTCCTTTCGATCGATCAACCCCTTTTATTTAATCGATCAAAACATTCCAACGGTCAAATTTTCTTTGAATTTATAAAGTCAATCAAGATCCACTTTTAATCGATCAACATGGAATCGATCAAACCTTTTATTTAATCGACCAAAAGTACTTTTGATTGACCAACCTTAAGTTTTGACCGATAAAAGCCATATTTGCAGTATTTCCAACATAGGTTGAAAAACACCTATAAATAGAACCCTCGACCCCCTCTTCAAAACACAACTCAAGAGCTTTCAAAATGCAACACACATATTCTATTCAATGCTTTCATGCCTCTGCGCCTACGATTACTATGATCCAAAGCACGATTCTTTAATATTCTCAAAAGCTCAGTTTGTTCTAATCTTACTAAGGTTCCATAGAAATATCTATTATATTCTTATATTCTTATTGCTTTTGATTTGGGATCTAAGATATCTTGGAAGTCCAATTGTTGTTCTTCTCTTAGTCAAGTGTGAAAAGAGAAGACATCTTGTAAAAGGTTGTGCCACCCTCGTTTAAGTGATACGTTAGTGAATTAACTAGCGTCAATTAGTCAGAGAAATCCTAAGCTGGAAAGCTTAGGTAGTGATTTTTTCCCACAGGGGTTTCCACTCTAAATCAAGTGTAATCCTTTTTGGTCTGTGCCTATTTAAACTTTCAATCTGTGGTGAATGATTTTTATTTGATCATACAATTAGATATTACACTATTCACCCCCCTCTAGTGTATACTTAATCCTTTATGCTACACACACACTCACATCTAGTATCAAAGCCTCGTTCAAATCAGTCAGGATGTTAAAATCCTCTAAGGTATATGCTGAGGAGCAGTCTGCAATCAGACCTCCTTTGTTCGATAGCACCACCTATGAATACTAAAGACTCTACTGCAAATATGTCTGGAATCCATGGACTATGAAGTATGGGATGTGATAGCCTTTAAGTACATTCGACTAAAAAAGAAAGGAGACACTATCACACCAGATCAAAAGAAGACAGCCATGCACAACACCAAAGCTATGAATGCAATCTTCTGCGGTCTCTCAAAAGAAGAATTCAACCATGTTTCTGCCTGCAAAACTACATACGAAATATGGAATATACTTGAAGTCACTCATGAAGATACTTCAAAGGTGAAAGAAACACAAGTCAATCTCCTCACACAAAGGTATGAGTTGTTTCGTATGAAGAAAGGAGAGACCATCAAGGAGATGTATACCAGATTTACAGACACCATCAACCCCTTGAGAAACCTGGATCGGACAATCACAAATGAAACCCTGGTTCGAAAAATACTAAAATCTCTCACCAGTGATTGGGAGACAAAGACGACTATGATCCAAGAATCAAAGGATCTCTCAGTGCTCCAGCTTGATGATCTCATAGGAAGCCTAATAGCCTATGAAGTTCAACTCAAGCACATTAAGGAACACGAAGGAAAACGTAAGACAAAGAAAGACTTCGCTCTAAAAGCCAATACTGACTCAAAAGATTCAAAAGATGAAGATGAGGAAGATATCGCCTTACTCTCCAGAAAATTCAAAAGGTTCTTAAAGAAGAAGAGTTGGAAGAAGAAAAAGGAGCAACCACAAGAAAGTTAAATCATCCACTACAACTGTAAGTAGAAAGGGCATATGAGAAAAGAATACCCTCAATTCAAGAAAGAGAATGAGAAGAAGGCTCGAAAATTTCCCAGGCGTGAAACAAAGAAAGCCCTTCAAGTCACCTAGGATGACAACACTAGCTCAGAAGAAGACACATCAAGTGAAGAAACACTCTGCGATCTAATGGCAATCGAAGGCGAGGTATCTTCTTTCGATTTTGATAAACTGTTAGAAGCCTTTTATGAGTTGCATGATTTAGCTAAAGCACTTAAAATAGCCAGTAAGAAATTAACAAAAGATCTAAATAAAGAAACAGAATTAAAACACAATGCTGAATCTCTAAACCAACAACTTTCTCAAGAGATCACTACTCTTAAAGCTCATGTTGATTCACTTCAGATAGAATAAGGAAAACTAAAATAAATGTTTGTTCCTCTTGTAAATGACTTAGCAAAATTTACTAAAGGTAGGGTCAACCTAGAAAAATTATTAGGCACACCAACCCAAACAACTACTAGATTTGGGTTAGGTTATATTCTTAATAACGATTATGAAGCATCCACGTCATAAACTGGCACACAAATTTCCTCTAATCCTAAGGTCAAGAATAGGTCCACACCTAAACAGGGACCTAACAAATTGGGCCCAAAAGAAAATGGGTACCAAAAAGACTCTTGAAATCCTATTTTGTAGGCCACTCTAAGGAAGGACAAATAAAGTTTTCTAAATGGACCTTCTACCAACAATCCAACAAAAAGATGGACATGCTATAGCCGTAAGAAGGGTAAACCAATGATAGGTCCAAGAAAAAGGAAGATGGGTTATGGACAACGATTGTTCGAAGTACATAAGAGAAGACTCGTTTCTCAACCTCAACCGTAAGGTGGTTCAGTCACTTTTGACAACAACCACAAAGGTTATATTATTGGTAGTGGCCAAATTGGTAACTTCAAAACCTCCTTTGATAATGTTCATCATGTTAAAGGCTTAAGACACAACCTACTTAGCGTAAGTCAGACCTGTAATAAAGGTTATAGTCACATTCAAATCAAAAGATTTTAAAATTAAGGATAATAAATCAAAGGAAATTCATTTGATCGGAGACAAATCAAAAGATATCTGCACTATTGACTTTAATAAATGCAACAATTTTAATTCCTTAGTTGCATCGTATGATGAGTCAATACTATGGCATCGTCAACTCGATCATGCTCACATGTGAAATATAAACAAGCTTGTGAAACACGATTTAGTACAAGGCTTGCTTAAGATTTTTTTTAGAAAGAAAAACTCTGCACATCCTATGAACTTGGAAAACTTCATAAAACTTCCTTCAAACCGAAAAACATGGTCTGCACTTCCAAGCCACTTAAGTTAATTCACTTAAATCTCTTCGTACCAAGCAAGTCCGAAAGTCTAAATGGGTGCAGATATTGTCTTGTCATTATTGATGGCTTTTCTCGATTCACTTGGATATTATTCTTGAGGTCTAAAGATTCGACTTTAGAGGAATTTAGAAAATTCGCCAAAAGAGTTCAAACCGAAACTGGCATATCCATCACATGGAGGAGAATTTGACAATCAAAACTTCCAAGATTTCTGCTCTACTTACAGAATAAAACAAGAATTTGTCTTTTCAAGAGTAGCTCCCCAAAATGGTGTAGAAAGAAAGAATAGAACCCTACAAGAATGTTCCCGCACCATGCTATGCGAGTCAAAACTACCTCGATATTTTTGGGCTGAGGCTGTAAACACTGCTTGCTATATTCAGAATAGGACATCCATCAGACCTATCCTTAAGAAAACACCCTTTGAACTTTACTTTGATAGAACTCCTAAGATTTCTTACTTCAAGGTATTTGGTTGCAAATGTTTCACATTGAATACAAAGGAAAACTCGGATAAGTTTGACGCAAAAAGTGAGCAAGGAATTGTCATAGGATAGTCCTCTAGAAGTAAAGCCTATAGAGTTTTTAATAAGAAAAATTTGGTGGTAGAAGAAACTTTGCATGTTTCCTTTGATGAAACCGATCAAGTAGAAAAAGCATCAACCATAGATGATGATCAAACAGTAGTTGATCCCTCAAATATTCCTAAAGACACCATCACTAGTGACCTACCAAAAGATTTAACATACACCAAGGATCATCCTAAAGACTTGGTGATCGGTGAAATCGTAAAAGGAGTTCAAACCGGATCATCCATAAATAACCTTGCATTTAGTGTTTTTGTGTCCCAACTAGAACCCAAATCTATGAAAGAAGCATTCACTAAAGATTGTTGAATTGTTGCAATGCAAGAATTGAACCAATTCGAAAGAAATAATGTTTGGGAATTAGTTCCTAACTAAGAATCTCAATCGATCATTAGAATAAAATGGATTTTTAGAAATAAGCTTGATGAATCAAGAAAGATTGTAAGAAACAAAGCTAGACTTGTAGCTCAAGGCTACAATCAGGAAGAATGAATCGATTTTGATGAAACCTATGCGCCTATAGCTAGACTAGAATCCATTAGAATGTTACTAGCTTTTACTGCTCATATGGGATTCAAGCTATTCCAGATGGACATCAAAAGCCCATTTCTCAATGGATTTCTAAAAGAAGTCTATGTGAAACAACCTCCTGGCTTTGAAACTACAGAAAATCTTGATCATGTTTTCAAACTAAACAAAGCCTTATACGGACTTAAGCAAGCTCCTCGAGCTTGGTATGAAAGACTAAGAAACTACTTAATAAAAAATGAGTTCAAATTTGGCTTAATTGATCCAACCTTATTCACTAAAAGAAAAGATAACCAACTAATTCTAATCCAAATTTACGTTGACATAATATTTGGTGCTATTGACGATCTTCTATGCCAAGAGTTTGTGAAGGTTTTGCAAGATCAATTCGATATGAGCCAGATGAGAGAATTTAAGTTTTTCCTAGAGTTACAAATTGATCAACTGGAAGATGGAATCTTCATTTCCCAAACCAAATACACAAAGGAGATTCTGAATAAGTTCAGAATGGATAAAACAAAAGGAAAAGACTCACCAATGGCTACCACTGCACAACTCAAGGAAAATGAGTCAGGTAAGTGTGCAGATCAAAATTTGTATAGATGCATGATAGGATCTTTGTTGTACTTGACTGACAGTAGACCTAATATACTTTTTAGTACTTGTCTCTATGCTAGATTTCAAGTAAACCCTAAGGAATCACACCTTAATGCCATAAAACAGATACTTAGATACCTTCTTAACACAGTAGATCTTGGTCTATTCTATTCCAAATCAGCCACACTTGATTTACTCTCTTATTGTGATGTTGATTATGCAGGTAGTCAAACATATCGCAAGAGTACTAGTGGAACCTGTCAATTTCTCAAAAATTCCTTAGTCTCTTAGGTTAGTAGGAAACAAAGTAGTGTTTCTCTATCCACAACTGAAGCTGAATACATCACTGCCTCATTAGCATGTTCGCAGATTTTGTGGATGAAGCAAACACTTAAAGATTTTTTACTAAACTTTGAAAATACTAGGATCCTTAGTAACACTACTAGTGCAATAAACCTGTCCAAAAATCTTATTTCACACTAGTAGAAATTATTCCCTAAAGAAGGAAATAACCCTAGAATTTATTTAAACAGAGAAACAACTAACTGATATCTTCACAAAACCTCTGATAAAAGACAAATTTATAACAATAAGAAGAGAATTAGGCTTAACAAGACTTGCTAAACTTTAATTGCTGATTGTTGTTTTGTCTTGCAAGCTATTAGTCGATCAAACAATTGCCTTTATCAATCAATCAAACATTCACTTTGATCGATCAAGTTTTGAAAGTTTGGGTGGGTAAATTCCCTCCACAGGAAATTCAATTTTTATCGATCATTCTTCTTTCCGATCGACCAAAAAATACTTTGACCAATCAAATCTGGGCAAATTGCATCTCGCCAAGATTCTTGTTTAGTGAATCAAATCACTTGATTTGATTACTAATTACCCTCTAATCTTTGATTCTCAATCTTTATTACCTCCTACCTTATTTGGTTTACCCATTCCCTACAACTTTTTACCACACCTTTTTACCACAACAAAACTCCCTCCACCCATCAACCAAAACCACCTCACCATCAACCAAGGACCCCACACTTCATTCCTAGGTCCCCACAAGTCCATCGTGGTCCTCCATCGACCAAGCTGCCACCGCCATCCATGCCCACGCGTTGGTCGATTACCCTCGGCCGCACCTCCTCTCTGACAACCTCTCCTCGCTGCCGACGACCGTCCTCGCCGCCAAACGTCCACCATCCTCCAGAGCGCTGCCGTTTCAGGATCGATCCTTGGTATATCCCTCTCCTCTCCTTGTCATGGTGATTATATATTGATGTTTGAACCTTGTTTCGATGTGATCCATTCTTTTTGCATTTTCCGACCATTGTTCTACTTTGTTCTTCCTGTGTTCATCATTTATTCTTCGTGTTCATGTCATTTGATACATTCCGCTCTTATTTTTTCGCCACTATTTTTTTATCAATCAAATTTCTCATCTTAATTGACAAGAAATTATCGTATTCGATTACCTCTATTATGTTATTGATCAACCAATTGATATCCTTTGATCAACCAAAATAATCGCTAATCAACCAAAATTACTCTAAAATATTAACTTTTAATCGATGAAAATTTTTCCGTTCATGGACCAAATTAACCTTTTGATCGATCAAATAAATCTGATTAATCAACCAATACTTGTTTTGATCGACTAACCTATACTTTTTTATCGATCAAAACTGCAACAGACCTGTGATTATGGCACCCAAGCATTCTCGCGCGTCCACCTCCACTCCTCATGATGACACTTTTTACAAGTTTTTCATTAGTGATGAGGCGAAGCATAACTTTTCTCTCCACTCCCACCTCTCTCCTCATGTGAGTCGCCTTATAGACCTCGACTACTTCAAGCGCATCTTTCCTAGTCTTAGAGACCAGCTTAACATAGGATAAGTCACCTCTTTGATTGGACTTTTTATGCGGGTGCTAAGGGTAGTCGCATCAAGGGTGTTGACCCTATGGCATGTCATCTCTTTTGCTCCAACCTTCGCAACATAGGTGAACGTTTTGATATTCGGTTGACTTCTAATGTCTACAGCATCGAGGTTCTCGCCAATGCTATTGTGTTTCAAGTTCTTGTTGCCCATCCTCTGGTCCTACCTATCTAGAGCTCCACCATGACAACTCCGACGTCATCAGGGAGACCTTGACAACTGAGGAATCCTTTGACTTAGGGAAGTCCACCAAATCGCCTTACTTCCATCCTCTTCCGTGGTTCCTAAACCGCGTATTTCTTTGGAACTTCATTTCTAAGTCTACCTCTTTTGAAAATTGTCTGGGTCGAATGCCTGTGGCCCTCTATGCCTTTATGACCAATTGATCCCCTAAGAGCACTTTGATGCTTACTCCTTACCAGCACTTTGATACTTACTGACCGCCTCCAGTGAGACCCACTCCCTACTTCAACACCGAGCAGCCTTACCTTGACAGATAGTTCTCCAGACATGACTTGCTAGGAGTACAGAACGTCACAGATGACATCTCTCTGATGACGCATCGCCAAAGAGAGACCAGCAAGGTTATGATGGAGCATAGTACTCAGGTTTCTGCCTACCTTAGCAAATGGTCAATTTTTGGATCAGTTAGGAGAGCAAATCCACTCACTCACAGTCAGAGACCAGAGACCCCCTAAACCCAGATGTGCACTAGCAGCGATGCAGCTCCTCATACTATAGCAGCACCACGACAGCAACAGACTGGCCTGTTAGTCCCGACGTCCCGCTCCACTGATATATAGATCTTACCAATTTCGGGACACATTTCATTTTTCCTTTGTTGTCGAACCCAACACCGACACTCCATTTTCTCTGGAGGACTTTGATATTGATGTTGAGTTTCCATCAGATATCGAGGCATTTCTGAGTTTCTTTTAGATTTCCCCTGTTCTTTTCTGGTCTATAGTATTTATGTGGACTGTAGTACTTTATATTTCTATCTTGTGACATGTAGTACTTTTTATCGTTGGTAGTTGATTTTTACTTTTATTGTTTCCCTTCGTAGCACTTCTTTGTAGAGATTTGATATAACTCCTTTAGTTTGCTTATAGTATAGAAATTTTAGCTTATGCACTTAATATTCTTACAATAATATTCATAACATATCATTAATTGCATAAAAATTTGAAAAAGGGGAGCAACTATTATTTGTCTATGTAATTTGATTGTATGTAATTTGATTGCTTTAATCTTTTTGTTAATAACAAAAGGGGAGAAAAATTTAATCATGCATCTTTATACTAATGCATATTTAATTATAACTTTGTTATCATAAAAAAGGGAGAGAATGTTAATACCCTTATTTTGATGTAACAAGATTATGTTTTCATTGAGGACTAACCATTACAGGTCAAATTAAGTTATGATGTGTCCTCATCAAGTGATTTCAAACTCAAGTGATATCAATTCCAAAAGAAGACTTGAACTATATAAGGAACCTTAATAAAATAATTTCAAAATTTGCAAAAGTCATATTCTTTTTTAACCTAAGTCTTTATTATTGTTGATCGACCAATTCCATTACTCAATCAATCAAAGACCTCCAACAGTCATATTTCCTTTTGATCGATCAACCCCTTTTGTTCAATCTACCAGAACATTCCATCAGTCAAATTTTCTTTGAATTTATAAAGTCAATCAAAATCCTCTTTTAATCAATCAAAATGGAATCGATTAAAGCTTTTATTTAATCAACCAAAAGATTTTTTATCGACAAACCCCAAGTTTTGATCAATCAAAGCCGTAGTTTTAATATTTCCAAACCAGCTCGAAAAATACCTATAAATAGAACCCTTGACCCCTCTTCAAAACACACCTCAAGAGCTTTCAAAAAGCAAAACACACATATTCTATTCAATGCTTTCGCGCTTCTGCGCCTAAGATTACTACAATCCAATGATTCTTTGAGATTCCCAAAAGCTCAGTTTGTTCTAATCTTACTGAGGTTCCATAGAAATATCTGTTATATTCTTTATAATCTTATTGCTTTTGATTTGAGATCCAAGATATCCTGGAAGTTCCATTGTTGTTCTTCTCTTAGTCATATGTGAAAAGAAAGGCGTCTTGTAAGAGGTTGTGCCACCCTCATTCAATTGGTACGTTAGTGGATTAACTAGCGTCGACTAATCAGAGAAATCCTAAACTGGGAGGCTTAGATAGTGGTTTCTACCTGCACGGGTTTCACTCTAAATCAAGTGCTATCTTTTTTGTCTATGCCTATTTAAATATTTCGATCTGTGGTGAATGATTTTTATTTGATATACAATTAGATATTACACTATCCACCCCCCTCTAGTATATACTTAATCCTTTAGGCTCCGCACGCATTCATAAGCTATGCTCCATCTAAAATGGCGTCAGGCCATAGAGGAGGAGATGGCCGCACTACAAGCTAAAGGAACATGGAAGCTTACACCCTTGCCTACAGGTGCTACTATTATGGCATGTCTTTGGGTGTTCACACTCAAGCACAATCCAGATGGGTCAATTACGACATACAAAGCCCTCTTAGTGCCAAAGGGCTTCACACAGACTTACGAAGTTGACTTCTTAGACACTTTCTCCCTAGTGGCACGTTCTTTTATAATTTGCATACTGGTCTCTATTGTAGTACATAGAGATTGACCTATTTATCAGTTGAATGTGAAGAATGCCTTTCTCTATGGTGAGTTACAAGAGGAGGTTTACACGCAGCAACCCTTCGGCTACGAGGTTCAAGGAGAGTATGTGTGCAGATTGCAGAAGGCCATCTATGACCTCAAGTAGAGCCCGAGAGCTTGGCTATAGAAGCTCTCTCAAGTGGTAGAGTCAGTGGGATTCCTCAGGTCATCTGCAGATCATTCCTTATTTGTCAGAAGGATAGGAAAAAGGGTAGTGGTTCTTCTTGTGTATGTTGATGATTTGATTGTCACTGGTGATAACGTGACAGGTGTAGCTGAGATTAAGCAGACTTTAACAAATCAGTTTGTGATGAAGGATTTAGGGCTCTTGCGATATTTCCTTGGGATACAGGTGGCTCATAGTAGGCATGACATTGTTCTATCTCAACAAAAATATGCCTTGGATGTTCTAAGAGAGAAGTATGTTGGGAATCAAAGCAGCAAACATTCCCATTGATCCCAAGGCGCAGCTATATGACAATGATGCAAAGTTGGTTGACAGTAGGCAGTACCAACAGTAGGCACTACCAATAGCCAGTGAAAAACGGTTGTATCAGACAATCACTCAACCTAATATTTCCTTTACAGTAGGAAAGCCGAGTCAATTTATGAAGCCTACGAGATTGCATTGGGATGCTACTATGATAGTACTCAGATACCTAAAAAAAGCACCAGGACAAGGTCTCCTTTTTACTAGAGGGGCATTTATGACAGTAGTTGGATATTCCGACGCAAACTATGGAAGCAACTATGATGATAATAAGTCTACTACAGGCTTTTGTACATATGTTGCAAGAAATCTGGTGACTTGGAACAACAAGAAACAAACAATTGTTTCCAGGACCAGTACGAAGTCTAAATACAAAGCCATGGCTCAAACTTCAGCGGAGATGATGTGGGTGAAAGCCCTACTAGCTTATTTGCATATACAAATTGGACTCATGGAATTATGGTGTGATAACCAAGCTGCCACGTATATTGCAAACAACCTTATGTCCAACGAACGCACCAAACATGTGGAGGTAAATTGCCACCATACTAAAGATTTGGTCCAGAAGGGGTTCATCTTACCTCCCAGGTGGCTTCAGAGGGCTAGACTATTGATATATTTACCAAGCCATTAGCAAGATCCTTCTTTGATACTTGTGTGACCAAGCTAAGCATGATAGATATCTATACTCCAACTTAAGGGGGGTCTTGAATACTCATTATTACGTTAGTGTGTTATTTTTCTTTTCTTAATCAACTTCTCTCTCTATACAAAAAGAGGTAGGACTTGAGAATAAATCAAGTAATTTCATTCTCTCAACTGAAAGTGTTGGGTCTTTTATGTAATTTTTATAACGCTACTCTCTATATAAGAAGGGTTAGGGTTCTTGTTTTCAACATTATTTTCTCTAACATGGTATCAAAGCAACATTCCTGATCCTCGAGAAACCCAACAAGTGCCACCATCCTTCCTATGCACAGCCTCTCCCATGCGCCAACCTCTTCTGTGTGCACAAGCGTATGGCTACACACTCCCTATCACACGCCCAAGAGCGTAGCTACACTACTTGTTGCATATGCACTGTCGTACGCATGTGCTGCTTGCTCCTCGCAACTGCTATGCTACTGCACGCATACAACACGGCTACGTTGCCCATGATGTTGCTATTGCTATTCTCGTTGCTACTGATGTTGTTGTTGTGGCTGATGTTGCTACTACTGTTGTGGCTAATGTTGCCATTGTTGCTATTATCGATGCTGTTGTTGATGCCGTCACCGTTGTTGATGATCCTTACAGCCAAGCAGCATCGACGATCATTGTTTCTGCATCATTGAAGTTCTAGTAACCCCAGCGACCAATCTAGCGCGTTCCTACTATGGAGTTGCGAACTCTATTTGCTTGGTTTAACAACTTACGATTCAACCAGCTTGCTATTGTGATTTCAAACCACCTAGATCTTGCTGTCATGATTTGAATCCTCCACCAGACAAGAGCTAGGCCTCGATTGAAGATGCCAACCTTCATCTATTGTGATTGCTATTAACTTGGATCAATCTTGTTCCGCATCTGCTCCTGAGATCATGATTTGCCCTTATTTGGTTTCCGTGATTCGGTCTCCCTAAGTGGATCTTAACCGAGGAACTTCTCCAGTCTTCTATACCTCGTGCATGGCTACCATGCACACTGTTGTGCACCTTTTGGAAGGTACCTGACTACTGCATACTGCTGCGTGCGTGGTGCACGCTCTTGTTCACAAGATCGTGCATCTTTAGAGATTGGCTAATTACCCCTTTTCCTATATTGGCAGGGGATTTAAGCAAGGTCCTCATCTCCGACTCATGCCTACTTCGAATCGTCTCCTACTGCCCGCCTCCTATTGCTACCTATACGTTCCTCCACTCTAAAGATGTCTTCATTAAGGGGGAGTTACATTTTGTCTCTTATAGCAAGTTAGGCTCAATTCTCATATATACCCCAATTGAGGGGGAGTGTTAGAGTATTAGGAAAGTTGTTAAAATCTTTAGGCCTAGTTTGGTAAGAGGGATAACCCATCAAGATAGAGGTTAACACAATTTCGTGTGAAGGATATTTTGACCCAGGTTAAGAGTACTTAACCTGGGATAAGTTATTCTGGGGTTGATGTAGGCTAAGGTATTTTGTGGGTTATCCCACATTTTTTCCCAGGTTAACTTATCCTGGCTGCAAGCATGTGTTAGAATCAAAACCCAACTTTGCCTTCACCTCTCCCTCAACCCTTCCTGAGCATCACACGATGTTCTTGACGTCCCTCACCTCTCCCTCAACCCTTCCCGCGCACCATGTCCAACGCAATGGTCTTCCCGAACCATTGTTGAGCTTCCCACCGAGGTCCCCATCTTGAATGCTCTATTACTAGGTGCTTGGGGCATTTGTCTTCTTGTTGTGAAGGACTGTTGATACCGTCGCTATATAATGGTGGGCAAGGGAAGCTCTCACCTTCCAAGTATTCATCTCATCTAATCGAGTAAGTTTTATTTTTATTTTTATTTTTTAACTTTATGAGTTTCACTCTTTGACCAAGAATTTGGGTTTTGTCCCTTGGGGTAGGGCCTCAATTCATGGTGTCCTTTGCCTAGAGCTTGTTGTCGCCTCTCCATTTGTCATACGAGTGGGAAGTACTCTTTCTCTTGAAACAATTTTGTGCTTTGTGGTGTTTGATTGATGGGAGATGAATCCTTTGTTTGAATGGAAAAAGAGATAAACCATTGGGGGGACGTGTGGCATAGGGGATGCCTACATAGATGATAGTAAGCAATATGCAAATTTCAATGCAGCCAAGACGGCTACGCAACTGAAATATGTGGAGAAGTACTTACCAGTTACCAACTTAATTTACTTAAACCTCTGCATATGCTAACTTTAGATTATTTTGTTTATCACTTGCTTGCTGGAATGATGCATAATGATAGAATTGAATGTATCTCCTGTTTTTTTTTTTGTGGTAAGTGTTTTTGCTCCTACGTCTGAGTCTTCAGAACCACAGAATTGTACGTTAGTATAATTTGCTTATGTCTTGACTTTAGGAAAGTTTGTTGATAACTTGCAAGAAGAAAGTATGGAAGCTTTTTTAAGTCTAACAGTGGTATTTCCAAGAGTGATATGGGTTATGATGTGTTTGGATGGACCCTCTGTTTGAATGGAAAAAAAGACATAGGAGGGACGTGTGGCACGGGGGATGCCCGCTGTCTGCATAGATGAAAGTAAGCAAAATGCAAATTTCAATGTTACCAGACGGCTACGCAACTACAATATGTGGAGACGTACTTTCCAAATTGATTTACTTAAATCTCTACGTACGCTAACATCAGATTATTTTATTAATCACTTGCTGGAATGATGCTTAATAGTTCAATTGAATGTATCCATAGATTTGAGTATTATTCTATTATAAGTTTTACATTTATTTGTAAGGGTGCGTTTGTCACCCTGTATCTGTCATGGGGTATCATTATAATTTGCTATTTTCCTCTCTCTATATAAAGAGAGGTAGGGCCTTCAAACTAAACAAGGCCCTTCATTTCGTCTTACTTAGTATCAGAGCAACAGTCCTAGACCGATGTCCTAGATACCCCACCCAAATACGTCTCCGACACCTCCACCCTAACTCTAACATTAGAGGCACCTCACCAAGAAGCCACCACTGCCGCCGCCACCTCTCCCAATGCGCCACCGTGGTTGCTCGGTGGAAAGCAGAGGAAGCGGCGGCACCGTCGCTGCAGACAGGTCTGCAGGGAGGAGAGCATCGCCTGGTGCAACCCAGATCAATGTCGAGCGTCGCCTGGTGCGACCCAAATCGATGTCGCCTGATCTGCTCCACCTGATCTGACCCAGATCGCCATCACCTGGGTCTGATCACCGCCATTGCCAGCACTGTGGTTGCGTCGCGCAGCGCACCACCTCTACGCTGTGGTCGGTTCCCCCTTAGTTCACCAGGAGGGGTAAGAGGTGACACTTTCTCGCAAGATTGTGCTTTGAGAAGGGTCGCTACGCCGTTCAAATTCAATTCTATGGTCTAAAAATCACGTTTCAGATCATGATT
The DNA here is from genome assembly GCA_037157565.1 of Thalassia testudinum. Classification (NCBI taxonomy): domain Eukaryota; kingdom Viridiplantae; phylum Streptophyta; class Magnoliopsida; order Alismatales; family Hydrocharitaceae; genus Thalassia; species Thalassia testudinum. The sequence continues at coordinate 8,359,529 of JAZHRO010000080.1, forward strand.
TAGTGATTTTCATATGTATTTTTTGCATCAAGAGGTTCCCCTTCCGTCTAGTTGGTAGCAGAGGATAGCAAGATGGCATCCTCTAGTTCTACAGGTGATCCTACTTCGTCTGGAGTCACATCGAACACCTCTATGGACACTAGGGGATACAAGAGTCCGTTCTTCAGTCCCATGATTAAGTTAAACGAGACTAACTATCCACGGTGGTCCCAAATGTTCTTAATGACCGTTAGGGGTCAATTGGACAAAAAGAGACAATACTATTATGGAGCCCTACCTCCTCTTATATAATAAAGAGGTGGAAAAGTTGCGGTACAACACCAACTAGAAATAAAGAATAATAAAGAGCCCCGCATAGAAAATGTGCATGCACTAACACTCCCCCTCAAGCTGGAGCATAGATATCTATCATGCTCAGCTTGGATACACATAAATTAAACAAGGACTTGGCTAAGGACTTGGTAAAAATATATGCAATCTACTCCTCAAGCATGACCGGTATTGTATATAGTAGCCCCATGTGAATAATATCTCTGATATAATGGCAATCAACCTCTACATGCTCCATCCTCTCATGAAAAGCTAGGTTGTTGGCAATGAAGATACCTACTTTGTTATCACACCGCATCTCCGTCGGGCTAGAAAATTGTACCTACAAATCAGTGAGTAGGGACCTGATCCACATCGTCTGTACAGTCGTCTAAACCATGGCCCTGTACTAAGACTCGGCACTCGACCTAGCAACTATGTCTTGTTTCTTGCTCCTCCATGTGATAAGATTCCCTACCAAAAAGGTGCATAACCCCGTAGTGGATTTTCAGTTCATGTGACATCCAACGTAGGCTACATCAAAGTAGCCAACCAAAGTCATAGAAGATTCCTTAGAGAAGACCTTTTCTAGGAGCCTTCTTAATGTACTCAAGCACCATCAATGCTGCATCCCAGGGCTGTCGTGTTGGCTTGGCCATGAACTGACTCAAATCTCCCATCACAAAGAAGATATCGGGCCTCATGATAGTTAGATATAGCAACTTGCCCACAAGCTGACTGTACTGCCTACTATCCACCAACTGTGCATCCTCATCATAAAGTGGCATCTTGGGGTCCATAGGAATGTTGGCCGCCTTGGCCCCAAGCATGCCCACCTGCAAAATATCCAACGCATACCTCCTCTGGGAGAGGACTTCGCCCTTCTTACTCTAGGCAACCTTAATACCAAGTATCGTAAAGCCATCAAATCTTTCATAACAAACTGCTCCACCAGAATCTGCTTAATCTCGCGACACCCTGCACATCATCTCCTATGACAATCAAGTCATCAAAATACACAAGTACCACAATACCTCGTCCAATCCTCCTAACAAAGAGTGAGAAATCAGTTGTCGATCTCCTGAATCCAACTGCCTCTACAACTTAAGACAACCTCTGGAAGCATGCTTTAGGACTTTGCTTGAGTCAATCCAACCGCCTACAAAGAACTTGTCTCTGTTTCACTCTGGTCTGGGACCAGAATATGCTACTGCATGGGATCAGATATTGACCTTGACTAATTTGCCTACGCTTGAGGATACATATGTCGACTTAGCAGGATTACAGTTACTGTTGCTACTTCTGAGACTGTGGGTCAAACTACTGCATTGGCTGCTTCTCATGGTACTTGGAGAGGGGCTTCTTCTACTCGTGGTCGTGGTTGGGGTGCTTGAGGTCGTGGTCCAAAGCCTTCATGCACCTATTGTGGCAAATTGAGTCGTACTAAGGCTACGTGCTAACAGAAGCACAGGAAGCCAGTTACTACACACCAAGCGACAGAGGTTGTCACGACTTCAACAGATTCTGTGACTAAAGCAACGTTTAAGGAATTATAGCAAAAGTTTAGTCAGATGTCTCAGCCTGCTCCAGAGACTGCTGCAGTTGCCTCCTCTCAAGTATAATAGATACATACTCTTTATCTGCACTTCGTACAAAAGGCTGGTTGGTGGATTCAGGGTCCTTACAACATCTATGTGCTACTTCTAGAGCCTTCTCAAACTTGGCACCTGTTCCACCAGGCATGACAGTACAAGTGGCTGATGGGAGACTATCTCAGGTGACTGGAAAAGGGGGTTGTCTCTTTCCTCCTCTTTGCAGTTAACAAATGTTCTTTATATGCCACACCTTCCACTTAGTCTCTTATCTAGTAGTCAAATTACCAATGAGCTTAATTGTAGAGCGATTTTTTATGCACAATCTTATGTCTTGCAGGATCAACTCACAGGGAGGACGATTGGTAGAAGACATGAGGAAGGAGGGTGTACCGCCTGAGTAGCTCTCCTTTTGCTACTGCTGCTTCTGTGTGTTAGGTGGAGACTGCCTTGGTCACTGGGTCACCAACCCAGTGGCACCTTCGCCTTGGTCACCTTCCTATGGAAAGACTTAGGCGTATTCTACCTCACATTCCCGCCAGCACCACCATCACTTATGACGCCTACCAACTTGGCAAGCACCACCAAGCCAACTTTCACGTTTCTTCGCATGTTGGGTTGTCTACTTTATTTGATTTAGTTCATATAGATGTCTGGGTCCAAGCCAGGTTCTTAACCGACTTGGACATCGATATTTTCCTATGCTTGTTGATGATTTTTCCCATGCTACTTGGTTGTTCTTATTAAAGAATAAATCTGATGTTGGAACTATTGTTGAAATTTTTGTTATGGAAATAAAGACCCAATTTTCTATTACTGTAAAAATGTTTCGATCCCACAATGTTTTGGAGTTCTGTACTTCTCCTTTAATGTAGTTTTTCCGTACCAATGGTATTGTGCATTAAACTACTTGTGCTCACACCTTTCAGTAGAATGGTGTTGCTGAGAGGAAACATAGACACTGTTTATACGAAATCATCAATGTTTAAGAAAATGCGTGTAGTATAGTCAACGAAAACGTAAAGCACTTAAATTTATAAAGCTCAGAATCAAAAGTTAGTCCGAGGTCGTTCGTAGGGAGCAATTGTGCAATTCAATTCACCAATCACAATTTAGCAAGAAATATATATGCAATTGAAATCAATAAAATGCTAAGAATGATATTTCAATGAAGAATAGAGTTTCAATGCAAAAAGATCTGGTTAAAATAGTGATTTGAATCACCAATTTAATCTTCAATGTTAAGCTCACAATCTACTTAAATATTTCAACAATAATCCTCAACTAATAATCCACGTCAGCTCAAGTAAATGTTTCAACAGTAACCAGCAGAATGCCTCGAATGACAAGACAAGACTTTCAGACGCCTTATCAGAAGAGGCACAGCACCACAGAAGGCACAAGGGCCTTTCTCAAGAGCACAAAGCCCTCTTAAGAGCTTCAGGAGCTAAAGCACAGCACAACAGAGACCCAACAGAGGCTCAAGGGCCTCTCAGAATTTCTCTAAGTATCCAAAGAAGAGAGAGGACACGGATCCCAAGGCAGAGCAAAACCAGCCCCCTCCTCTCTCTCTCTATTTCTCTCTCTTCAACTCAATCCAAACCGAATAATCGGATCCAAAGCCCAGACCAGCTTGCACGTATGGCGAACGAGGGCATGTGTGCGCACGTGCAAGAAGGGACCACACCCCATGCTCACTGCGGCAATAAACCCAAAGCAACTTTGTCTTTTGTATCAAGTCACGAGCACCTTAGCCCACAATGTGGAACTAAAGTGAGGTGCTCCTCTTTCGCACAACAGCAGCTGATGCTGCTTTTGATTAGAGTGGAGAGCGCAGACTACAGCCGCAATTAAGGAGCTAGGACGAATCCCAGAGATGTTCCACATCACCTGGGTGTGGAAGCACTAAAGAATGCGGCTGGGAGACGATGGACGGAGTCGGAGAAGGAGGTGGCGGCGACGGTCGTCCGGTCAGCACCTGAAACCAAGAACACGGCCTTATGGCCTCATCAAAAGCGTTCAAAAGGTTTGCCGTGAAGCGACGAGTGCAACAATGGCAGTCGTGTGGCATAAGGAGATCTGAGGAGGTATGACGGTGACGGAGAAGGTGACTGTGAGGTGGTTTGTTCGGTGGGGCATTGGAGTGCGTAGAACCCTAAATTTCTTTAGGGCTTTCAGGGGGTGAGTCGTGGCGGAGCTAACGGAGGTGGTGCGAGGGTGTTTGGAGGTGTGTGGAGCGCGGAGGGCCTCGCCGGAGCCTTGGCTGGAGTGGAGGACGACAAAGTGATGTGAGTAGTGCGGTGCATGAACCTAGGATCCAAGGAGTGGTAGATGATCAGGAAGGAGAGAGGAAGAGAAAGAGACTTTAGAGAGGGAGATAGCGGACGGAGGTGACCGACTATGATGGGCCGACGTTGGAGGAGTCAACGGCGATACGGCGACGAGGAAGGAGAGGGAGATAGCGGCCACGCTTTGGCCAACGACGGTCGTGAGGACGAGGGGAGAATGTTGAGCCAGTCAATTTGACCGTTGGCCGACTCGATGAAGAGGACGAAGAGGCTCACCGGAGATGGTGCGGATGGCCAGAGAAGAGGAAGAGAGGGTTTTCTGGCTCCAAACTTTGCTAAGGAGATTGGTTTCTCAAGAGGGACCTACTTAAAGGCCTCAGAAGGTGTTCCAAGCAAGGTAGAAGGCTTGGTGAATTTGCAAACTTAGGGAAAAGGATCCCTAAGATTGCAAGCATTCGCATGAGGATTCTACACCGAATCAAGGTCTAAGACCTGGTTCAATCGATAGAGAATCTCTTAAGGATTCTCCCTTTCAATTTTGGGAGGATTTAGTTTAGAATCGACCGAGAAAACCTCGCTTGAATCTCAACGGACGAGCTCCGTTCACACTAATGGTGATAGGGACCTCTTTGCAAAAATGATGATAAAGTTAGGGACCTAATTGCAAATATTTTCAAAGTTGAGGGCTAAATGTAAGAAACAAAGTTTGAAAAGCTAAATTACAAACTAGATCAAGATGGACTCTGATTGGGCCCAAATTTTGGTACCAACCTAATTTGGATCCAAAGAATCTAATGGCAAAGTCAAATTTCAATTTTAACCAAGTTTAACTGGACAATTTGCACAAAAGCCCACATTAGGGTAAAATTCCGTTTGCGACTCTGTTCATAGTCAAAATGATTTCAGATGGTCAAATCAAAGATACCAAACCCCTTAAAATATTTTTCTATGAATTTTAAGAGGTATAGAAGATTTTTATCCTGATCGAAACCACTTTAATTTAAGCAAGTCTAAAATTAAGGTTTTAGGTACTGTATTGGTTCTCAAAACGCATGAAACCATGTTTCTATCTGCGTACACTCCTATTAGTCTTTAATGCTCATTTGGCCTTCAGTTTACCCCTAGCAAATCCCGTGGTTATTCTGTATTCATGATATGCTGTTAAAATTACATAATTAACCCTAATTTCATATTCTCTTCTCACAACAGAATAATGTGAAGTTATAACCCTCAGATGAATATGTAGGAACATTTATCTATCAAACATGACTAAAAGTGGCTAGTTAGAGCCTATAATGGTGTTCCCATCAGACACCTTCATGATGTTGCACGCACCCTACTTATCACATCGTGCCTTCTTTATATTAGGGGGATGTTCTTAGAGCACGTTTTCTTATAAACAGGATGCCAAGCTCGGCTATTCATAAGCAAATTTCCTAGAGGGTTCTGTATCCTAGTCGACCTTTGTTTCCGGTTACCCCTTGTATTTTGGTTGTGTTCCATTTGTTCATAATTTGAGTCATGGTCGGGACAAGTTGGCACCACGAGCTACCAAGTGTGTTTTCTTGAGTTACTCTAGAACCTAAACTAGATATAGATTTTTTATCCGATTAATTCCTGACATTTTATGTCTGCTGATGTGACGTTTCATGAAGTTATACCATATTTTTCTACCACTAGTAGTGACTTCTTGTGGATGAAGGTGCCCCTATGCCTATTCCACCTATTCCTTTTGGGTCTATCCCTATGGAGGAACATTTGACTACTCCCGAAGTTCCATGATCCCATTGTTACCTATCAGAGACCACATATTACATTCAAGAGGCCCCTCCCTCCTTCGCCTCTAGCCTCCCCAGCTCAGGTGTAAGTCTAGGGTCTTTAAACACTGACGCTTTGGTGCATAGTGATGATACAAGGGCAAATGAAGATCTTACAAGTGTCGATGTCCAAGTGGATAGTGACCTTCCTATTGCCGTTAGGAAGGCTTCGAGGTCTTGTGCCAAATATCATGTTGCAGCATACCTACGCACAGCTGATCTTGGTACAGCATTTTTGGGGTTTACTAGAACCCTAGTCTCCACTATAGTCCCTTCTTATCAGAAAGCCATGCTTCATCCACAATAGCGTCAGGACATAGAGGAGATGGGTGCCCTTCAGAGTATAGGCACATGGGACCTTGGCCCACTTCCACCTGGAGCTAGCCTGGTTGGGTGCAGATGAGTCGTTGCACTTAAATTTCATCCTGATGGCAGCATTGCTACACACAAAGGCCTGGCTTGTAGCAAAGGGGTTCACCTAAACCTATAGGGTAAACTTCTTTGACACCTCTCCAGGAGCCAGATTGTCGACCGTGCGAATCTTCCTCTTAATGGCAGTACATGACTGGCAGTTGCATCAACTCGATGTGAAGAATGCATTCCTATATGGTGACTTGCAGGAGAAAGTGTATATGCCGCAACCACCGAGGTATGAGACCAAGGGGGAGTGTGTGTGCAAGCTAAAGAAGGCTATCTATGGACTCAAGAAGAGTCCACATGCGTAGTTCCAGAAGTTGTCACAAGCTGTGGAAGCTGATGATTTTTAGAGGTCATCGGCAGATCACTCCTTGTTTGTCAGAAAAATAGGGAAAGGTGTGGTTGTCCTCCTGGTCTATGTAAATGATTTAATTGTCACAAGTGATGATGCAGAGGGCATAGTGCATATTAAAGAGAGATTGGCTAGTCAGTTTGTGATAGACTTGGGTCAACTACGATATTTTCTGGGAATAGAAGTTGCTTGTGGCAAGCATGGGATAGTTATATCTCAGAGGAAGTATGCACTAGATGTTTTACAAGAGTATGCTTGGTGCAAAACCAGCAAACATACCCATAAACATCTCTATGATGCAAAGGCACCTTCAGTAGATAGCAGACAGTATAGACAGCTTGTGGGAAAGCTACCCTACATCACTATCACCAGAACAGACATTGCATTTGTTGTGGGAAGGCTTAATCAGTTCATGGCCAAGACTACAAAGCAGCACTACGATGCTGCCATGATAGTTTTGAGGTATATTAAGAAGGCACCAGGACTTAGCCTTTTATTCACTCGAGGCACTTCCATGACTGTGGTGGCGTACTCGGATGCTTGACAGATAGGAAATCTACAACAGGTTTTTGCACTTATGTGGCCAAAAATATAGTGACCTGGAAAAGCAAGAAACAAGCTGCAATTTCCAAGTCGAGTGCAAAATCAGAATATAGAGCTATGGCACAAACAACTGCAGAACTCGTGAGTGAAATCCCTACTAAAAGATTTGTGTATTCAGATTACTAGCCCTATGGAAATGAGGTGTGACAATGTTGTTGCCACATATATTGCCAACAATCCAATGTTCCATGAAAGAACCAAGTATGTTGAAGTGGATTGTCACTATACCAAGGACCTAATTCAGAAAGGCTTGATATAAACAACCCCAGTTGCCGGCAAACATTTTTACCAAGTCACTTCCTAAACCTACTTTTGAGTCGTGTTGTTCCAAGCTAAGCATAATGAATATTTATACTCCAGCTTGAGGGGGAGTGTAGACTTGAGTATTATTCCATTATGTGTTTTACATTTACTTCTTTTTTTTTTTGAAAAAGGAAAGGGTAGTTATCCAGAATGATAACTACCCAAAATTTTATATATTATAAACAAACATAAACAACATTACAATAGGCAGACACCAGGGTCCCCCACTCACAAGGATTCAGCCCAAAGAGAAAACAAAGAGTCAATAGACTCAACAAAATTCTCTATGTAAGGTTTCTGGCCCCGGAAAATCACCGCATTTCTGCCCAACCAAATTACCCAAAGGACTGCCAACGGCCTGGCTTTCTCCTTTGTACGGAAAACAAACTGTCCGCCAACACCACCTCCACTTCTAAAGCTATGCCAGAAATCCTCAAACAACCGATACTCCCACCACCTCCCACCCATCCTGCCCCAAATCTGCATCACAAAAGGGCAAGCGAAAAAAATGTGGTCAACGTCCTCCTCACCACCCCCACACAGAGCATACCTTACATTCTCCAGGAGCCCACTTTGCCATCCACATCTTAGTCACCAGCCTTCTCCTCCTAAGCAGCCAGGCAAAAATCTTGACCTTCAGCGGACACGCGGCTTTCCAAATCTGTCTGCAGTCCCTTACCAGATCCAGCTCCACCTCTGGACCACCAGCGGACAACCTCCTGTATGCGGCCGCAACTGAAAACTCACCTTCATCCCAACCAAACATGTCTATACCAGCCGTCGGATGCAGTCCCTCCAACTCAGCAAGTAAGGTCTGAAAATCAAGCGTTCTCGCATCTGATAGACTGCTAACGAAACGCGGGCACCACCCATCCTCCCACACCTCAGCCACAAACGCCATCTTGTCCTGGGATAAGGCAAACAGTCTCTGAAATCTTCTGCAAAACGCTCCATCACTGGTCCAGTCATCCTGCCAGAACCTGAAAATCTCCCATGTTCCCAACACAGGGACAAAGCAGTTCCTCACCCTAGGGGCCACCGTCGGCAAGCCTTTCAAGAAGTGAGAAGCATCCCTAGGCGGAGACACCAGGAGATCCCAACGCATCGGACAGCCATACGTCGTCTCAAACACCTTGCCCAACAAATCCCCCCTTCCTTCCAACAAGCACCCCACCCATTTCGCCAACAGACTGTCATTTGATCTCCCCAGATCCCTCACACCGAGCCCCCCGTCTTTCAGCGGTCTGCAGACCTCCTCCCAAGCAACCAACCTGGCACCCTTTCCACTCGTCCCCTGATTGGACCAAAAGAAACTCCTCATAGCTCGCTCAATCTTTGCAATCATTTGTCGAGGCATCTTCAGTACAGAAATGAAATACGACGGCATCGCCAACAGAATCGTCTTGAGCAAGACCAACCTCCCACCTCTAGACAGAAGCCTGGACGCCCACCCCTCCAGCCTCCCAACCAACCTCTCCACCAGGGAGGTCCAGTCTCTCACCAGAATCCTCCCATCCGACAACGGTAGGCCCAAATACTTAATCGGAAGTTTACCCTGCTCCATGTCAAGACCCAAACTGCATCCCCTCGCCTCTGTCTCAATCATGTTGAAAGGGACAAACTCCGACTTAGCCAGGTTAATCTGCAATTCAGATGCCTCACCCAGTAAGAAAACAAGAAACCTCAACCTTCTGGCCTCCTTTCCTCCACCTTCAATGTGCATTTGTCACCCCGTGTCTATCTTGGGGTATCTTTGTCATTTGCCATTTTCCTCTCTCTATATAAAGAGAGGTAGGGTCCTCAGAATAAACAAGACCTTTCATTTCATCCTACTGTATCTCCTATTTTGTTTTGTTTTGTTTGTGGTTGTTGTAAGAGTTTTTGCACCTACGTCAAGTCCTTAGGACCATAGAATTGTGCGTTAGTCTAATTTCCTTATGTCTTGAATTTAAGAAACTTCGTTGATAATTTGCAAGAAGAATATATGAAAGCTTTTAAGTTTACGGTGGTATTTTTAAGAGTGATATGGATTATGATGTGTTTGTATGGATCCTTTGTTTGAATGAAAAAAAAATGAACCATAGGGGGAATGTGTGGCATAGGGATCCCTGGTGGTCTCTTTTTAATCTTGGAATGGTTTGGGGCTTGAAATACAACTGTTCCTTAATTGTACTTAAAACGAAAATTAGTTTAATATTTATTTAATTGCACCTAAAATGAAAATTAGTGTAAATAAATTAATAGTATGTAGTTAATAAAACATTACCTATCAAGGTATACATAATGACAAGTCATTTTAATTAATATGATTTTAATTATAATTAAAACTTCTTACATCAAATAAAACATTTATTGGAAATAGTAAATTATAATTGTCTTATTAGAGCTAATTAACATTAACAATCAACTAACTTTCAAACCAACAACTATAGGGATAGAAACGTCATTGTGCACCTTATCCGATCAAAAAACTCTTAAACAGCAAACTTCCACACTCAGGATAACCATCTAGGTTATCCCTCTACATTCCAAACGACTACAGGTTAGCCCACTAGGATAACCCTCATGACTTCTAAACAGAAATGCAAGATAACCCACCTGCAAAAAAGTTGTGTCACAAAATCTATCCCTCTATCCAAACTAGGCCTTAGGATTAGGATTGAGTCCATTTTTTGTAAGTTTAAGTCCTAGTCGATTTTATGTTCTAATTAGTAAGTGTTACAATCCTATTGGATCTTTTATGTAATTTTTCTAACCTACTCTCTATATAAGAAGAGTTAAGGCTCCTATTTTCAATAAGAGGCATTCTTTTCTCCAACAATTATAATAGCTGAGCCTCTCAACTCAGGCCAACCGATTAAGTTAAACACTCTCATAGTATCAAAGACACGTTGATCAAATGGCCAAGATTCTACCTCTGTGCTACCCAATGGTTTATCATGTGTTGGAGACAAAAGAGACGCATATGTGAAGCAACATATTAAGAGAATGATCCCTCTACCAAAAATGTGTGAAAAAAGAACCATGTTAGAATACAGGCTTTATTACTGGGCATCTCTCTCATTCTTCCCTTTGTCAATCAATCCAATGAGACTAGGTTTTCTATATTCATCAAGAAGGTTCTTCATCAACATGGTATTACGTTAATGGCTCTAGGTCAACTTTCTGTCATTTTTGGTCTTGTTTTCCCCCCTTCAACCAAATTGTCTTTTCAAAAATCTTCTTGAATTGTCCCTGACTTTTTGGAACCCGAAATTGATGATGACAACCACCAGATTGCTAAGAAAGCCCATACCACCTCCTTTGCCAATGTTGTCAAACGAAGAAGCATGGGGGACTCCGTCCACCATAGGATCCTTTATTGAGGTATCATGATTGGCAACATGAGTTCCACCCATGCGAAGACTCGAGGAAGATTGCTACCTCCTACACCACGCCCCTCCCCCAATCTTGCATTTGCACAGGTTTCCCATGACTGCCAACATTGCCTCCACAACCTTCGAGCATCACAGGCACAGTAGGAAGCTTGAAATTGCAACCTCAACCAGTAAAAGAGCCAGTGGTCACTCCTACAATGAAACTGTTGAACTCTAATGGATGGCCCCATTGCACCTCTCCACCATTGTATCAATCACCATAAAGAGGAGCTCAAGTCGAGCAATTGTTCCCCCCCATAGTAGTACCTTGTCATCATCAACTAATGAATAAGAAAACTCCTCTAACCCTCTAACAATCTATTGAAGAATTGCAACCATTATGTCCAAAAAATGAAAGCAACCTTTCATGTAAGACCCTAAAAATAATGCCACATGGGAAACTTATGATACAAAGGATTGGGATTTATTACTTAACAACTTGGTCTTAAACATTTTGGGTGGTTGCCATGGGTCCATTAGGCCCTTACACAATAAGTTGTCAAAGCCAATTGTTCTCAATTAGATTCAAGTATAGGCCTAGGTTGTTACAAATGGTATCACAGCCATACTCCCTCAAGTATAAGGAAAGGGCTACCCTCGGGAGGATTAAAAAGTGTGCCACAAGGTGGAGTTGCCACTACTATTGGGAGTATATTGATCAAGTCACATGAGGGCATTCTAAATTTAAGTGAGGGAGATTGCTACTTCCTAAAAGTAGTCATACATGGAAAATTAATGAAATTGAGTAGTGGGATATAATAAATTGTGAATCACCACTTGACAACTCAAGCATAAACATATATGAATTCAAGCACGAGGAGAGATGAGAGAGCATAAGGTGAGTGAGCATGAGAAGAGAGCGGCAGGAGATAGCAGTAAGGAGAGAGCGACAGGAGATAGCACCAAGGAGATAATGGCAAGTCAAGGCAAAGGGACAAAGAGGGAGGATCAGAGCCAATCAAGAGCTTCAAGTCCAAATCGCCAAGTGAGGAGGAAGAGAAGAGGCCATCATGGCTCCCATCGACACTTGCATAGGAGTGGAGGTGTCCAAAGGGGAGGGAGAGACGAGAACAAAAGCTACAAGGAGCTCCAACAATTGATGGAAAGGAAGACAAAGAATGGACCATTGTCAAGATTCATTGTCGCCACAGGACTGAGACCCGCAACTCACACAAGCGATGCCCTCATTGCTTCCAATGCTTGGAAACTGGCCACCTCGCCAGGGCTTGCACTTCTGATGTAAAGTGCAAGCTCTATCTTCACCATGGCCATCAAGCAATGGGTTGCCCAAGCTAATGATCTTCGACTGCATCACCTCCCGCTAGGACAATCACCATCGTCTCTAAAGGGGTCCAGAAAATCTCCCTTATGGGACGCACCATTCCTAAAGGCCAAACGACATGTTCATGAGGTTCTCTCAAGGAAGACCATCAAGATTGCGAGGACACTCAACCACCTCCTCTTGATGGTTGATGATGATGATGATGCCTTTTGTCATCTCATAGGCACCATGAGAAGATTATGAGGAGTATTCCTCTCCTTTATGGATGCTTTGATTCCCAGCTTCACCATTGGTCGAGCTTTTATTGCAACTATCGCCAACTCCAACACCACAAGTATTGCAGCAGAGCGAGGGGCAATCTCGAAATTCAACCTCATGGGTAGTTACACTCCCTGTAGCGGACATTTCCGAAAAATGAGGTGTCCAGACTTAATTTCCGCATGGGATCAATAATGGTAGGCGCCTGCGAGGCCTCATCCACCATCTCAGGCAAGAAGCAAAGACTCAACCTCCCCTGAACCTGTTACCGAATTCGAGCAAAGGATCCAACTTCAGATCCAATCATAGCTAGTATGAGGATATTCTCTTCAACACCTTGCCCAATAAAACTTCTCCGTACTTCACCTCTTCAACTCTCATTCGGAGGAAGGTGTCGAACTCCCACTATAGCAGGCAACCCATCATGCGGCCACCTCACCTTCAATGCATGAGGCTACTACGTACTTGTCTCCGGGAAGCTACACTGTCATAGATGGAACCTTCTCATACTTAGACCATATGAAGCTACTTTTGTTGGGCATGGACGCATTCCATCAAGATGGGACTAACACGCAGTCGAGTCCGCAAAACCTTGTTCCTCAGACAAATCAAACTATGCAAGTGATTCTCAAATCCAACCTTGAAAGGTATGGTTCATCCCCTCAAACCCTATCTTTATTTGCTTACCTACCCCCCCTCAATATACTTCCGACCCTACTCCTCTCGCTGAGGGCAACCCTTGTGGTGAAATGATAGTCACCGCCGCCGCCCTTAAGTTGGTCTTTGGATATCACCAAGAGGATCTTCATTAAAGCAAGACTGCAAAGCAAATGAACCTGCATTGCCTTTATTCTTGGTTGGATCCAACCCAACAACCCCTTTCTATATCTAGCCTGAAAGGGTATGATCTATCTACTCCATCCTCCCCTTTTATTGACGGTTCACATCTCCACTATGATTTTAACCCCCCCTCCCCGAGGATGCACCCTCTCCTTCAACAACATCTACAACCCTTGTGCCGATCTTGGAGCCTAAGTTGTCTACATGACTTCTTGAGGATGCTACAAACCATCCCATGATGGGGGAGCCACCGCGGCCATCATCTAAGCCAAATCCATCTCCAATGCCTTCTCCCCACAAATCTAGCAGCAAAGAGCACGGTTAGTCTACCTAATCCCCTTCCTTTGCTCCAAACTTAGCTTTTGCCGCTTATATTAATATTGCACTTCTTAATACGCCAACCTTAAACAAGGGTACTCAACTTTAAACCACTACTAAGCTTGTGACTAACCTTATCTAGGAACATGGGGAATCCAACCTACAAAGCATGGGGTTGGCGGTGGTTGAAACCAACACCTCCTAAGTCCCAACAACTTGATCATGTTGGTGCAAGGGTCCAACAAAATGAACCTAGGTCTGGTGTGGGTAGACAAATGAGGATTCACTTCATATGTATCCTTAGAGAAACGCGACCAAGACTCACAATGACAAGGGCGTTGCCTTCGAGGTTGGGCAGGTTGGTGTGGGTAGTCAGGCACATCGTGCCTCTGTTGCTCCACCAGTCCACTCCAAGCAGATTGATGATGTAGCTGCTAAAAAGAAAAGAAGTTTGTGCATGTCATTGGGCTACACTCCATCCCACAAGACAACCCACGCAAGACAAAGGTGGTGGAAGGGGGATCTATGAAGAATCCATGAAGATACTGATGTGGAATGTTAAAGCTGTTCGAGATGCAAAAAGGAGGCACATCCTCAATAGATACCTAAGGGAATGGAAAACCGACATTGCCCTACTGCAAAAGACAAAGCTTGAAAGCTGTGAGCCTCATATTTGGAACCAAGTAGGGGAAGACTAAATGCTTTTGCAACCTTGGACTCCATTAATAGGTCAGGGGGCTTACTTGTGGGTTGGAAGAGGGACCACTTTTCTAACTAGTGTGATCAAATGTGCATTCTCTCTGGCAATGGATTTGGAAAAAGTGATGGCCTCTCCTTTCAAGTCATTAATGTATATGGTCCTTGTGCTTTGTAACGCAATGCTAAGTTTTGGTAGGAACTGACAGAGGTAGTGACTACTGACATGTGGGTATGCGTAGGGGATTTCAATGCCACCGTATCTTATAAAGATCACCTTGACGATTTATGAGAAAGGGACAAGAGCGTCAATGACTTTGTTGCTTGGGAAACCCCTAACTGTAGATTCTCTTGGAGAAGTGCAATGAAAGGGGGCTCTAAATCCAAGTTGGACAAATTTTTTGGCAATATGGTCTTCACTGAGCGCTTCCCTCTTGGTCTGGGTAAAGCCTTCCCACGACCTTTCTCAGATCATGCCCCCATGGAGTGGGATTTAGGGGAAGACATGAAGGTTGAAGCCTATTTCAAATTCGAGAAGGCCTAGCTATTGGAGGATGGCTTCAAAGCAAAGGTGGATTTATGGTGGAAGGAATTTGAAGTCCAGGGGAATCCCTATGAGGTATATCAAAAGATGACGACATATGGGAAAAGCTACATCATTTCAAAAAACTGAAGGAGACATGCACAACGAGACGGGATAAGGCCATGTTAAGGGTCTCTAGGCTTAACCAATTGGAGAACATGAAAGATATTTCGCCTGGGGAGGGTTACAAAAGGGCTCAACTAAAGAAGATTGTCCAACTGGAAGACAAGAAAGAAAAGGTGGCATGGCGACAAAGGTCTAGATAGTTATGGTTGAAGGAGGGTGACTCGAACACAAGATTTTTCCATGCGTATGAAATGGTCGAAGAAGGAACTAGATTCACTCTATCTTGGATGGGAATGTGATCTACTTCGAGAGAAGGGAGGTCGATAATGCCTTTGCCAATTTCTATAGGCAACCAGTCTCCCAGGAACAAACAAGGGTTTGGTACTTGGGGGATACCACCAAAGGAGGCTCTCTATTAATGACACGACCTCCTTGACCGACCCTTTCACAAAGAAGGAGATGCTTGCCATAATGTGATCCCTTAAGCAAAAAGCACAAAGCAAGAAGGCTCGCCCAGCCCTGATGGATTCCCAATCCTTTTTATTAGAGAATTCTCACCTACAATAAAAAGGAAGGTGATGGCAATCTTCCATTCCCTATGTGTTGGTGCTGATTTTTCTAAGATATACAAGTTTCTTCTCTCTCTGTTGCCCAAGTTCAAAGGTGCGGAGACGATTGGCGACTACTAGGCTATTGCCTTATCTAACTCGATCTATCTGGTTGTCACAAAAACCCTGGCTCGTCGTCTGGCCATGCTTCTGGACTCCTCAATAAAACTATGCAATTTGCATTCAATAAGGGCAGATTCATCAAGGAAAACTATGCCTTTGCATCTAAGAGACTTTCAACCTAGAAGAAGGTAGGCACTCAGGCTTGCTGGAAGGTGGACTTTTCTAAATCTTATGACTATTTGGATTAGAAATTCCTTTGGTCATCCTTGCGATTCAAAGGATTCCCACCATTATGGATACAATGGATAAAGACTTGCATTACATTGGCTAGTTCCAACCAAAGAGATGTGTCAAATAGGGATGTTCCCTAGCACCCATGCTCTTCATCATTGCAGCTGACTTCCTTGTAGGTGCATGCTATGCCTTAAGAGAGGCCGATGACGTTGAGGGGTTTTAGTTTGACCAAGGGAGGTACTGAGATATAGATTCTATGATACATTGATGACACAATCCTCTTGATTAAAGATCCCTCCAAGGGGCCATAAGGGTTAGGCACCTGCTAGAAATGTTTGGTGAGTCCTCGAGCTTGCATGTCAACAACCGCAAGTATGATTTTCTCCTTTTTGGCATGCCCCCTGATCTAGCAGCCCAAGTTGGTGCTACTCTGGGTGTCCAACAATTGCAAACTCCATTCTCCTACCTAGGGTTTCCACTCACCAGGATGCATCAGGACAAAGGATTGGATTCTAGTCATCGAGAGACTAGAAACAAGGTTGCACAAATGGAGCTCTCGCTTGCTCTTATGAAGGGGCACTTGATTCTTCTTTCATCAATGTCATCTGCCTGGCTGACCCATTTCCTCTGTCTTGAAAATATTGAGGCCCACCTTACGACACTTTGATCACATCAGGAAGCATTTTCTATGGCCCTTGAGCTCTACTAATAGGTTCCTCCATCTGGTTTCTTAAAAGGAGGCCTGCTACCCCAAGGAGTTAGTAGTTGCCTAGGGGATGGCAATAACTTTAGATTCTGGACAGATGAGTGGTCACCGGTTGGTGTCCTCATGGATATATATCCAGATTGGTCACCCTTGTGATGAAGCCTTTGGCTTCAATCTCTAGCTATTTTTTGGACGATTCTTAGGCACCTAGACTACCGACCTCCCTCTCATATGCTAAATTTGACAACTTGATTCTTTTACTGCAAACAATCTTCAACATCCGCACCAAAGGAGGCAGGGATGGTTGGATGCAGAGACATGGTGTGTTCACGGTCAAGAAGGCTTATCATCACCATTGAAAAAGATCAACTTAATTATTTTGTGTGTTTTGAAAAGAAAGCCTTAACCCTCTTTATATAGAGAGCTTAGGTATATAAGAAAACATCATAAAACACATTAACTCACTAAAAATATGAAAGGCTAAAAATAGTAAGACACCCAATCCTCACGAATTTGGCCCCAAAATTTCAAACATTAATGGAATGTCTACACTCTCCCTCAAATTTGAGCATAGATGTCCATCAGTCCCAACTTGCTGCCTAAGAAATTCGGATGCCTCCTCTTAAGGGCCTTCGTAAGGATGTCAGCCTGTTGTAGCTTGATGGAGACATATGAAGTACTAATCCTCCCTTCCAGAACAGCATTACGAATGAAGTAGCAGTCTACCTCAATAAGCTTCATCCATTGGTAGAAAGCAGGATTGAAAGCAATGTATGTATGTAGCGGATTTGTTATCAAAATAAAACAAGACCGGAGCAAAAGTACAATCAACTGAGGTCTTGTAAGAAACCAACAACCTACATTATCTCACATGTAGCATGGGCCAAAGCTCTGTATTCTGCCTCTGCACTAGATCATGCTACAACAATCTGCTTCGTGCTCCGCCATGAGACAAGATTCTGTCCAAGAAAAATTGCATAACCAAAAGTAGATCTATGATCCTTAATGGATCTTGCATAATCTGCATTAAAATAAGCCATAATGTCCATGGCAGCATTATCTCGATAGTAGAGTCCTAAGCCAAGACTACCCTTGAGATATCACAAATGAGACACACCTCATGCCAATGATATTGTGGGGTGCTTGCATGTGCTTGCTGGCTCTACTAATAACAAAGATGATATCCGGTCTAGTCATTGTCAAGTATAGCAATTTCCTAACAAAACTCCAATATTTAGTGACATCTTCATAGAAAGGATCATCCCCATCTAGACCGCCTTTCTGCAGTGCCTCAATAGGTATGCCTAACGACTTAGCTCCAAGAAGACCAACCTTCTCTAGTAGTTGCAAAGTATACTATCGTTAGGAGAGAGATAGATGTGATCCCTATCGAACCACTTCAATACCAAGAAAATATCTCAGCTCACCAACATCTTTAGTCACAAAAATAGAATGTAAGAATGCTTTGGTCTGTCGAATGCCTTCTTCATCATCTCCATAAGAACCATGTTATCCACATAAACTACCAACACCACAACCCTACTGGTAGGGCCAACTCCAATCCTCCGAATGAAGATCGAGTGATCTGAGGATGATCTACAAAAACCAATCCTCTGGACCTCTGTACTCAGACACTTAAACTAAGCATTGGAGCTCTGCTTTAGACCATAAATGACCTTCAAGCAATAAACACACTCCCCCTAAGTGACAACCAAGTGGCTACTTCATATATACTTCTTTTGCCAAATCATCATACAGAAACACATTCTTGGTGTCAAGTTGATGTGGCCACCCATGATTGACTGCCACAGAGATGATAATCTCAACAAGCTACTAGAGAGAAGGTCTCCATGTAGTCAATGCCATAAGTCTGTCTAAATCCCTTGGCCCCTAGCCAGGCCTTGAATCTATCAACAGCACCATCTGCCTGGTATTTGATGGTGTAAACCTATCAGGAATCAACCACAGTAGCATTAGAGGGGCATGATACCAACACCCATATTCCTCTCAACTAAAGTGCCTCCCATCTCATCATCCATAGCAGCACACCACCAGGGATCTTAGGATGCCCAAGCATAGTCCCTAGAAACAAAAGTAATAGTAAGAACAGAGGCAAACTACTGAACCTCCTGTAAATGAGAAGCCTGATACAATGGGACATCAAATGTAACGTGCAAGAATGGCTAGATTTATGCAACAAAATAGGTATGGCATCATTAACCCCGAAATCAACTGGTGCCACAGGAGCAGGAGTCTCTAAAGCCGTGGGAAGTAGATTATGTCGACGGTGGTAAACCAGGGTCTCCCTAGGAGCTAACTCAATATTAGCTCCTTCTAAGTAATAGGATACCCGCTTGAAAAATGTGACATTATTAGCTCCTTCTAAGTATTAGGGTACTCGCTCGAAAAATGTGACATCAATAGTCATTATATAACACTTGTAGGCTGAGCCATTGCACTTATAGCCCTTCAGGCTGAGCCATTGCACCTGTAGCCCTTCTAAGTCTAAGAGTACCCAAAGAAAACATACTTTACTGCCCGTTGAGAAAACTTGTCCTAGGTACAAACTGCCTAAACAAAATAGGTGCTACCAAAAACATGTAGCAATAGAACAAAGGGTCGATCACAATGAGGATGCAAAACATAATAGGGAATTCGCCCCCCAAGCACAAAAGAAGGCACTCTATTTATCAGATAAGCTGCAGTCAACAAAGCATCTCCTCATAATGATTTAGGTACCTTCATATGAATCATCAGAGTCCGTGCAATATCCAGAAGATGCCCTAGCTTGCATTCTGCTACACCATTCTGTTGAGACATGTGAGCACATGATGTCTAATGAATAGCCCTACGCATACTAAAAAACTCTTGCATCTCCTTTTGCATGAATTCCAAACCATTATCACTCCGAAAAATTGAAATAGTAGCACGGTGCTGTCTAGATCTCGGCAAAAAACCACTGGACAACCTATGGAATTTCGAATCTGGATTCCATAAAAAAAAACCCAAGTTGAACGACTATGATCCTCCACGAAAACAGCAAAATATCTATGGCCACCAATATTAGGCATACGTGTCAACCCCCATACGTCACAGTGAACCAAAGCAAATAAAGTTGTGCTAACCTGATCAAGTTGGCATGGGAAGGAACTCCTATGGTGCTTCCCTAATTGACAATGCCCGCACTCCAGAGACAAGATGTCTAGTAGCTCGCCATTCGTGCTACAACCATGGATCCCCTACAATCGATGTTGCTCCTGGAAAGGCCATAGGAACGTCTAGGAAATAAAGATCGCCCCTCTCTATGCATCCACCAATGATCTTATTTGTCTTCTGATCTTGGAAATAACAATGTTTGTCAACAAATACATGACACTGGAGATCATTGCAGATCTTGCTAACTAACAATAAGTTCATCGGAAACTCTGGGTGCAATGTATATCAGTAACATGGAATCCTGAAGATACCTGGACCTCTCTAACTGTGATAACAGGAGAAGTTGCCCCATTCGCCACTCCAACTTCTTTAACTTTGTGTGGCTTAATAGGGTTCTTCAACTCTATGCTATCTCCGGTGAGGTAAATCAATGCACCAAAATCTATGACCCACTGTCTGGACTAATCTCTGGACGCTTTGGACTTCTTTTGGACTGAAAACGCTAGACCATACGAGTCTAATACACGCTTATGACTAAGGCAAGCTATCCATAGTCCTCCAAAAAACATACATATAGATGAACATATGGATACAACTTGAGATAGAAGACCAAGCACCAAGATTACAATCGAACAAACAAGTCTAGACCACAGCATACACGTGTACGAAAGGAAACCAACCCCACACGTCACCACTATGGCATCAAGGGACAGCAGCAGCTATGTCGCCGCCTGGCCCTACAGATCAACGCCGACACCACTCTATGACACCGCTACAACCTTGTGCAGTGCCGTTGGAGATCCTTGATCTATCCTCAACAATCAAATCATCCTCTCAAGAATCACAACATTAGTGATTCAAAAATCATGCTTTGGTAGATATTTGGTGGGTTATCAGACCACCGATTTAGGATTGCTGCTCCAATACCATGTTGAAAAAGGTCAATTTAATTATTTTGTGTGATTTGAAAAGAAACCCTTAGCCTTCTTTATATAGAAAGAAGGCTTAGAAATACAAGCAAACATCATAAAACACAACAATTGAAATTTATAATAAGCGGAAGTAAAACAAGATATCAAAAGCATAAAAGCAATCAAAGGAATACTTGGATTTTATGTGGAAACCCCACTCACGAAAATAAACAGAAAACCATGGGAGAAGTGCCCCTATGGATGTGTTTCTCTTTATTTCTTCTCAAAGAATAACTAAAGGGTACGAGCCTATTTATAGACCACCAGACACTCCAACAATCCATATTACTAAGATGTGGCACTAAATACAACACTCTCCTCTCAACAGTCCCCTCAAGCTAGAGCATGAAATGCTCAGCATGTAACAAAACAAAATCCTCATTCTACAACAGAACACACTCCTCTCAACTAGTTCTCACTTGTAGGTAGGAACACAGACTGGAGCTGCTTAAAGAACTGTTGATGTCTCTAACAAGGACCTCTCCTCTGGAGACCTCAATTGGTGTTTGTGGCTACCCATTATTCAATATCCCTGTAATGGGTCTTCTTCTGAAGACCTCGAAGCTGGATCTCCCCTTTGGAGTTCAGGAAACTGGATCTCTCACATAAAAATTGGTTAGGCCCTCCCTTTGAGGTTTGAGGACCTCGAAATTGGATCTCCCTCTCTAGAGACCTTGAAACTCTAGAATCCCAAAGTGAGGTTTCTTATCTAATGATCCGTAACTCCCAACATCCGTAGCAATATCCAATGTCACCTTAGAACTGCTAGAGGATGCCATTGTGCCTTAGGAAGAGAGAGATGCAGATCTGAAAATCTGCAACAAAGGGACTCCCAAATGAGAGTGACTACAATAAGCATCCATACTCCCCATTTCTCCCATACTCATATGTGAGAAGAAACATAGAAAAGAAATAAAAATAAAATAAAGAAAAGCTTCTCTCCCTTCTCTTAAATTCAAACTCTTTCCCTTTTTTTAATTTTTACTCTTTCTTCCTTTTTTTTTAACTGTCCTCTTCCTTTTCCTTCCTCTCCTTTTTTTTTCATAACTGAGGGTAAACTATTGGGCAGCATGTTAAATAACCTAAAAACAAAACTCAGCCTTCGAATCTCGAATCTCCTCCACGATGTTCACATGTTGACCTCTTTCCTTACCAAAATCTCCAAGTCATCTCCGTCTTCTCCCCCTCCACCATTGTCCAGGCGACGCCACCCTATTCTCGCAACGTAAGAAGGAAATGGAGGCTCCACACATGATCTTCGCGTTCATCGCCTCAATCAGCGCCTCTTGATTGCACACACTGCCTCGATCAGCGCCTCTTAACCTCGTGCGCCACCTCGATCAAGACCTCCTTCGTCACCTTTTTTTTTCTCATGCTTCTACTGATACTCATGAGCACCACCAGCCCTTGCTTAAGCACCGCCACGACCCCTAGGGCTTCAGGAAAGCCCTTTGGTGGCCTCCTCCTCCATTATCTCTTGCTAAGGGACTCGAAAGACCCCTTCCTCTCGATGCTACACATTGGGCGGTGACAGCGAACCCTCATCGACACCGCCTCCGACCACTAAGGTTTCGATGAACCCCTTCTACGTCATCGCCTTGCCCCTTACGATACTTCAGTGGTTGCTCCTCGTCAGGAACTCCTCTACTACACCCTCATCCTCTTCTTCGACCTATAGCACCGCCAGCAAAGACCAAAACTACATTGTTGATGCAGATTAAGGTTTCCCCCTCTCAGAGATAACTAGTCTATTTGGCCCCGCGCTTCACTGCAAGACCGATGAAGGGAAAAAAAAGTAGAGACGTGGGAATTCACGCGGGTGATCGAACAACACCAACCGCATGAGAGATGGGGTCCATTAAGAATATATATGCGTACAATATGCATGGGAAAAACTGAAAAGAGTACTAACAACATTCATGGTAATGACCTGATGCTTTATTGAGCAATCTATATACAAAGGTATAGCTAGAAATGTTCCATATGATAGTAAAAAAAATATACTTTAATATATAGATAAACATAAATTTACTTTTTTATAGCAACACAAATAAATGATTGGTAAATAATCTTCAATATTTTTGCAAGGAAATACAGATTTGCTTCTACAAAATTTGTAAATTGAGAGTTATTTTCATATTAAATGTCCTTAGAGAGAGGGTTAGGGAGATTAAATGTGAATAAATAATATGAGCAAATACTAAATAGATACTTTGTGAGTAAATAGCAAATAAGTATCCTGAGTACATACTAAATATGTACACCATGCATTAACAAATGGATCTAGATATGAATTTGTAATTTAGAAATACGATGGATAAGTAGGTAAAGCATGCATACAAGGGTATTGAATTTGAAAATAAATATGTAGGAAGTCTTTCGGATCTTATTCCCATGGTTAAATTAAGCATATAAATACTGTTACAAGTAATGTGGAAGATATTTTTGATTTATTTAAATCAGGTAACATGGAAGACATTTTTTATTTATTTACATCTTAATCTCTTATTGTATTTATACTCACTAAATATATACAAATTAAGCTTTGTCATTTCTATCGTAACCTTTGATCATCATAATGCTCCACATGAAAAATTGATAAATAATATGCATAAAAAAAGGAAAGAAATCAAAAACCATATGTGGGGGATTGTTACAAGTTATCAATAAGCATACCTATATACCCAGCATTGACTTCACCCATGTGATATGATTTGATGGCTCCTTGTTATTAATCGGAAAAAGAGGGGGGTATGTACCAATGGGGTAGGGGAGTGGGAGTGGGAGTGGGTAGAGCGTGGGGAGTGGCCATCAATCGGGAAGAGAGAGAGAGAGAGAGAGAGAGAGGGAAGAGGGTAGGAGATATGCACCAATGGGGTAGGGGGAGTGAGGGGCAGAGACTAGGCAGAGCCCAAGGATTAGGTGACACGTGGCAAGTAAAACCTTGTTTTAGTATATACGTATAGATATGGAGATACAAATAACAAAAAATCTCAAGATAATGATGAAACTTATGAACAAAAAGAACACAAGATCAAAAATTGCTCTAATACCAAGTTAAAATTTATAATAAGAGAAAGTATAACAAAATATCAAAAGCATAAAAGCAATCAAAGGAACACTTAGGCTTTACGTGGAAACCCCACGCACGAAGAGCGGGGAGAAAACTGCGGGAGAATTGCTCCTATGGACGTGTTTCTCTTTACTTCTTCTCAAAGAATAACTGAGGGGATATAAGCCTATTTATAGACCACTGCACACTCCAACAATCCACACTACTAAATGTTGCACTAAATACCACACACTCCTCTCAACAACAATAACTCACCAAAAATAAGAAAAACAAAAAATAGGACACCCAAATCCTAACTAATTTGGCCCTAAAATGTCTAACATTAATGAAATGTCTACATTCACTTTCTAAAAGCTCTTAGGCAAGTGGATCGAAACTTGGCAAGGGACTGCCAAAAAAATTGGAAATCCAAGGTACCCCTTGAGATAAAATTCTTTCTCTGGCTCTTGAGGAGATCTCGGCTGGTGACTAAAGGCTATGAAAGGCAATGGGCCCAAGATATGGACATGACATGCTCATTCAATGGAGTAGTGGAAGATGTCAACCACCTCTTCTTTTCCTACCCATACATGACTGATTGTTGAATGGGGGTTGGGCAATGGTCCATTGCACACTCTTCGACTGCAGAATTCTTGTCTAGCCTACATGGAGCCATTGCAGATGGGGAAATTGTTCGAAGCAAAATTCGAAATACCAATTTCGACGCCGTTTCGATAAATTTTCAAGTATACATTTCGCTAGCACGTCGAGGGCATGCCATGAAAATGCTCGTATTTCGACGTCAAATTTGGACACCCCAAAAATAGTTCATTTCAGAGGCATACCAATAACATGCCAGAGGCACATTGACGCATGTCGACAAAAATGACATAAGTGGTCAAAATAATTGGAATTTTAAGAATAACTATTTAAATGGATAAATATTTTTATTTAAGCCATAAACCCTTCTTATACTTCCTATTTAAATGGATAACTATTTTTAAAATTAAAGACTACAAGAAAAAAAGTGTTAATACTAATTCAAAAGGGGATATATTGGTAATATATTGTTGATATTAGGAAATTTTGAGGAAATTACTAAAAATGAATTAAAATGTGTAAACAAGTTACACTATGAAAAAATGCATAGGCTCTAGAAGGCCATAATCATGTTTTGAGGAGCCCCTCCACAGTACGGATCATCAATATCTTTCAAGTTGACGATATGCGATACATAACTCGTGCAACAGTAGCAGCAATGCAGCACAGCAGCAGCTAGCCAGCAGTAGCAATGGCATGCGGCATGCATCACGTGCACGTGACTTAGTAGGAGGCAACATAAATCGACATACTGTCACCATGCCGACAATTTCAATGGCATGCAGCCAGCATGTCGAAGACGCCCCTACATTTCGATAAGTATGTTGTGCCGATATGTCATCTCATCAAAAAACCCCTATTTCACCGGCATGTCGGGGGACATTTTAATCATTAGTTCGAAGAGCCTTTTTGATTTCATGGTATATTTGGCGGGAGTGTAAGGGCGCTATTTTTTTAGCATAAGAGAGTGTCCGTGGATGGGGTCATCCACCGATAAACGATTCTTAGTAATACATTTTCATTGTTTTCTATTTTACAAAAGTTAACAACCTCTATTAACTCCCCTCTTTCTTTCAAAAAAAAAAACTTAGGTTTAAATATTTTGGGAGGTTGCTCACATCCATCAGGCCCATACCCAACAATGTCAAGGACCAACTTTTCTCAATTTGACTTGAGTTTAGACTTGGCTCATTACAAATGATATCAAAACCAATCTTCCTCTAATAAGACAAAAGGGATGACCTTGGGAGGGCCAAATAGTGCACCATGAGGCGAAACCGTCACTACTACTGAGAGTATATTGATAAAGTCAACATAAGGACATTGTGAACTTAAAGTGCAAAAGATTGTAAAAATGCAAAAAGAAACTCATGAAATTTAGTAGTTAACTTGAAGTGAAGATTATAAGACCTCGAAAATAGTCCTACATGGAAAACTCATGAAATTGAGTAGTGAAATATAAAGGATTGGGAATTTCTATTTGACAACTTAGGCTTAAGTATTTTAGGTGATTGTTATGAGTCCACTAGAACCTTACCTAATAAGTGTCAAGGCAAATTTTTCTCAATTAGATTCGGGACTAGGTCCAAGTCATTACACTTCAAGTTTCCAACCAAATGTGACTAGTATGCGATCGTACCAATCACAATGCCTCCACCAAATTGCCAATGTCCCAACCCACCATAGGAAATTTGTCATCTTTCTAAGCATCCCCATTGCCTCCTGTGTCAAGACACAGGGATCCGCTCCCCATTTCCTTCCCCTCTTTCCTTACCCATTTAACAATATTTTTTGGGAAAAGTAAAAGATTTATAGGATGTAGATGGACATTTACCATTAAGTGCCCACTTAACAATTCCATGGAATGGAACACATGCCTAGTTGCTGATAGATATGCACAAGTTTATGGTGTTGATCATTTTAAGATTCTCTCCCCCATTACTCATTTGAATTTTCTATACATTCCATTATGTATGGCAATGAGTTGTAAGTAGAAGGTTTTCCAACTTAAAATCAAGAATGTGTTCCTTTAGGGCAATCTTATTGAAGAGATCAATATGGAGCAACCTTTCAAGGTTCCTTATTCAGGGGGAGTGTTAAGAAGTCTATAAACCAAAGGAGCTATCTAAAGTAAGGCAAAACCCACAAGCATGAGCTTATAGGTACAGTAAAGTTGTTCAATAGTTTGGGTTTGTTCAATACTCTTCAAGTCACTAAGCATTTACCATACAATCCCTCTACTTACTCAAGTACACTAACCGTATATATAAATGGCACCATATTGACAACAATTATAAGGATATTCTACAACTAAGGCTTTCCTATATTCTCAACTTGTTATTGAGCACCTTGGCCCTATTAGCTCTTACCTTGACATTAACATCACTTGGTGGTGGTCTCATTTTTTCTTAAATAAAATATATTTTTAAATATGCTTCATAAGACAAGCATGATTGGTTTCAAGCTTCTCGTTATTCCTTTGATCCTCGAATCCTACTTGGTGACTCTCACAACTCTAGATTTTAAGATACATGTTATTGAGCCATAGTTGGGAAGCTTTGTTGCCTCTATTGTTGACCCACTTATGCAACAATTGGTTGGTGCCTATAAATCATAAGATATTGAAGTCTTCTCCAAGCAAAGGGCTTTGTTTCATGGATCATAGTCACTTTAGAACTCGAGATATTTAGTTGTTGATTATCTAGGTGTACATTAAGACAAAAGATCCATAACTAGTTTTAACACATGTAAGCAGTAATTTGGTCACTTGCTGGAGCATGATGGCGCAGGAAGTAGAGTATGGATTCTCAATCTGGTGTAGAGTCTAAGTATTGAGTTGCGGCTCATATCCTTTGTGAGCTTATGTGGGTGACCTCTCTTCTTAGGGATTTTGGCATGTATCAATTCAGCTTCCAATTCCACTGTATTGTGACACCAAAGCAAACAATTTCCTTGCCAACAATCCTACATAGCATGAGCACTCCAAACATATTGAATGAGGCTGTCATTTAGTTGGAGATGTTTCCTTATCTGGGAAGATTTTTACACCTTACATCTCTACCAAGGAGCAACTTGTTGATATCTTTACCAAGTCTCTCCATCATCAATCGAAAACTATTGTATACAAGCTAAGCATGTATGATATGTATGCTGCAGCTTGAAAAAAGGTGTTAGGCATTGTTTCATTTCTACTACATTTTTTAACATCTCCAAAAGTTCTAATGTCTATCACTAGATAAAGATGCTTAGTATTTCTTTTCATTAATAAGGCAATTCTTCCATAACACAGTTAATAGCATTAGCATTTAAAGCCTACAATATTGAAAAATAAAAACTTATGAAAAAAAAAGATTCAAAGCCTATAACAGTTTAAATCAACCATAATCAAGATGATAATATGGCATATCATACCCAGTTTAGTCCTACTAACAAGTTTTATCTCTTGTTAAAGAAAAACAGGAAATAAATTACTGACCGCTCCCTTTCCACCATGTGCGTGATGGCTGCAAACAACAGCATCAAAAGCACCGGCAGCTAATGCTGCATTCTTAACCACGTTCAATTCAGCTTGAGAGTCCGATGCAAACATATTAATTGCAACAACGACATTCACTCCATATGCCCTGGTGTTAGAGATATGCCTTGCCAAGTTGACACAACCAGCTTCTACGAGAGGCACATTTTCATTCAAATAGGCATGATCAAGAGGTTTTCCAGCAACAACCTCAGGCCCACCACCATGCATCTTCAAAGCCCTTACCGTTGCAACAATAACAGCACATTGGGGCACTAGACCACTGTACCTGCACTTGATGTTCATAAATTTTTCAACTCCAATATCTGAACCAAAACCTGCTTCAGTTACTACAAAGCCACCTGATCCAACCAGCTTCAGAGCAATATTATCAGCCACAATGGATGAATTTCCATGGGCAATATTAGCAAATGGCCCAGCATGGACAAGGACTGGGGTTCCCTCGAGTGTTTGCATGAGAGTTGGGTTTATGGCATCCTTCATTAGCACAGTTAGTGCACCTCCGACACCAAGGTCATCAGCAGTTATTGGCTCACCAGCCTTGCTATTACCTATTACCATCCGCCCAAGCCTCTCCCTCATGTCTGCAAGTGAGGTAGTAAGGGCCAAGACTGCCATAATTTCACTAGCAACAGAAATGTCGAAGCCTGTTTCACGAAGCATTCCCTTTTCTTCAGGACCTTGGCCAATTGTAATTTTGCGCAAGAAACGGTCATTGATATCCATAACTCTTCTCCATGAGATAGAATCAGGATCAATATCAAGCCGAGCAAATCGTTTGACTTCATCAGGTGAAAGTTCATCTGGGTTGATCTTTGATATTCCAAGTTTCTGAAGCCGTCTCAACAGTACATCTGCAAACCTTCGTTTCCCCTCCTTGTTAGGTGGACAGAGTCTGTTAAACAGAGCCTTATCAGACTGAGAAGATTCATGAAATATTCGGGTATCAATGGCTGCAGCAAGAAGATTGTTTGCTGCTGTAATAGCATGAATATCACCAGTTAGGTGAAGATTGAATTCGTCCATTGGGATCACTTGACTATAACCACCACCAGCAGCACCTCCTTTGATCCCAAAAGTAGGGCCTTGGGATGGCTGACGGAGACAGGTGACAACCTACAAAAAGATAGATATAAATGTTAGGAACGAAGAGAATTATTTATTATTGAAGGCCATACGTGCCTTTATATAGAGAGGCACTAGAGAAAAATATACCAGACACCCTTACAATTAATGAAAAAATAGAATAGACATCATTTAATACTTAACACTCTCCCTCAATCTAGAACATAAACATCTAACATGCTCAGTTTGGTGCACAAAAATTCAAGACATTTCTTGGTAAATGCTTTGGTGAAAATATTTGTAATCAGCTCTTCTGTGATATTGTAGGATGTCAAGATCTTCCCCTCCAACATAGCATCTATTATGAAGTGACAATCCACTTTAATATATTTGATCCTTTTATGAAACACGGGATTATTGCTAATGAAGGTAGCAGCTTTATTATCACAATACATATTACATAGGCATAGAACTCGAAATATCAATACCAAAATCCTACATAATAGAGCGCACCAATAACAGCTCATAGGTGGTATGTGTCATTGCTCTATACTTAGCCTCTGTAGAAAACCGTGAGACCACATTCTATTTCTTGCTACACCAGGTAACAAGGTTGCCACCAACATAAACACAGTGTCCAATGGTAGAGCATCTATCCTCATGTGCCCCAGCATAATCTGCATCAAAATATCCCTATATGTCAAGATGTTTGTGCCTCTGAATAGAGAAGCCTTTCCCAAGTGCCTTCTTCAAGTACCTCAAAACCTGGCAAACTCCATCCCAGTATATCTCTTTTCGAGATTGCATAAACTGGCTCAAACGGCCTACAGCAAGGGCAATATCAGGTCTTGTAACAGTCAAGTAGAGCAACATTCCAACCATAGCATGGTACTTGGTCACATCAGACAAACATGGACTCTCTGAATCAGCCAATTGCAAAGAAGGATACATGGGGACAAAAGCAGGCTTACAACTAAGCATCGTTGCATCTTTCAGTATGTCAATCACATACTTCCTCTGGGACAAAATAAGTCCACCATTAACATGTTATATCTCAATGCCTAGAAAATAGCTAATAAGTCCCAAATCTTTAGTAACAAACTAGGAATGGAGAAAGGCTTTGGCCTTCTGTATAGCTCCTTTATCACTCTCTGTCAGCAAAATATCATCCACATAGACAATAAGAATAACTAACCCATTCTCACCATGCATAGTAAAAACAGAATGATCGGCAGTGAATCCCTAGAAACCATACTCCAGAACCGCCCTACGGAACCTTTCAAATCAAGTTGTTGAGAGAATTGAGTGGTTGTTTAGTGCCACATTGAAAACTGTGGCACTTTGTGTATGTGTGTGATGGCCTATAAATAGGCGTGTGCTCCCTCAGTTATTCTTTGAGAAGAAATATAGAGAAAACACACCCATTAGGCGCTTCTCCCGTGGTTTTCTCCCCACTCCTCGTGAGTGGAGTTTTGACGTAAACCTAAGTGTTTTGTGATGCTTATATGCTTTGATATTATGCTTTCGCGTTATTTAATTCTTTCAACTTGGTATCAGAGCAAGTCATTCTTGGGTCTTACTGTTCACGTCTTGATTCAACTTCTTAGATTTTATTAAAGTGATTCTTGGGCTTATTTTCAAACTTTATTATTGTTCATGGTTGATCCGTCCATAGTTACTATTGCCATGGAGCATATGCCCCAAGTCCTGCAGATTACATTGGGGCATGTAGTACCACAGAGCCTCGCGGCATCCACTACCACAGCTGCTAGGGCTCGCGTAAGGTGGAGCAACGCCTAGGGTCAGGGCCGCTCGACGAAAGGTGGTGGATTTAGCGAACCTAGACAAGGAGCTGAAGACGATGGCATCGCAATGGCTTCGAGGCAGACACACACATCGCCATTAGTTGCAGTAGTCATAGCAGTCGAGCATGAGGTGGCGGCACTCACCGCGTGGGCGTGACCACTAAACATCAGAGGCCGCTGTGGAGGACAAGACCAATGCCAATCATGGCCGTCCATGGTGACAGGGTTGAGGAAGAAGTGCTCCATGGCAGCACCGCCACCACCAGCAAACATGATGTGGTGGTTGTCTCGACGGTGGTGGCCCCGAAGGTGGCGGCAGCAACCTAGTACTTGGAGAGCTCCAACCTACCACAAGAGAGCACCTAAGCTGGTGCTGGAGCACGAAGATGATGCTAACGCAATCGTAGACAGGGTCGCAAAGGCTCTCGGCCTCATAGGCGAGGGAGTTCACGACGATGCGCATACAGTGGATTTGGCACAAAGATGGCGAGAACTACGGCGTGGATCTTTGTGGCGTGGACCTCAGCGATATTGGCGACGGTGAAGGAGCAGAAGAGGTCGCACGGTTGGTTGGGTTCTTGATTGAAATCCTAAGACCTCGTGGCTATTTTATAACTTTGGTTCACTGTTATGCCCTTTTGGTCAACACTATTGCAAAAAAAAAAACAGAGAAAAGAAAGAAAGAAAAGGCAAAAAAAAAGGAAAATGTGGAAAAAGAGTTTAACAAAATGGGAAAAAAATCAATCAAAAAATAAAAAAAGAAAAAAAATGAGGTTTAAGAGAAGAGATGGAGAAGTCTTCTTTAGTTTTTCATGATTTATTTTCTTGTTATTTTTTCTCCCATAGGAGTATGGGAGAAAGGGGGAGTGTGGAAGCCATCATAGTCACCCCCGTTTGGTAGTCCCTTTGTTGCAATCCTAAGGCACGATGGGTGACATCGGGTACTACTACGGATTTGCAGTCCTAAGGCACGATAGCATCTTCCAGCAATTAAGGTGGCATCGAATACTACTACAAACTTGTTTAGTAGCTGATCTTCACATGAGAAACCAAACTCTGGGAGATCCAGAGTTTCGAGGTCTCCAGAGAGAGAGATCCATTTTTGAGGTCCTCAGAAGAAGGGCCAGTCGATTTCTATGTGAAAGATGCAGCTTCGAGGTCTTCAGAGGAAGACCCAATTTCAAGGATACTGAACGGGGAGTCATCAGCACCAGATCTTCAGAGACAGCCACAATTCCTTCAACAGCTCCAGCCTATGTTCCCACCTGTGTAGAGTGGGCCTCTATGTGTTACAAGCTGAGCATTCCATGCTCCAACTTGAGAGGGGGTGTTGAGAGAATTGAGTGGTTGTTTAGTGCCACATTGGAAACCGTGGCACTTTGTGTGTGTGTGATGACATATAAATAGGTGTGTACTCTCTCAGTTATTTTTTGAGAAGAAATATAGAGAAAACACGCCCATAGGGTACTTCTCCCGTGGTTTTCTCCCCACTCCTCGTGAGTGTGGTTTCCACGTAAACCCAAGTGTTTTGTGATGCTTATATGCATTGATATTATGCTTTCACATTATTTAAATCTTTCAACTCAAGTATGTGGGCTTTGTTTCAACCCATAAATTACTTTCCTCAACCTACAAACTTTCTGACACTCCCCCTAAGTGACAAAGCCTGGAAGCTGCTGCATATATACCTCTTCATGCAATCACCATAGATAAATGCATTTTTAACGTCAAGCTAGAATACCTACCATCCACTGTTAACAGCCAATGAGAGAAGTATCCTGAGTTCAGGCGTGCCACTGGTGAGAATGTTTCAAAATAGTCTACCCCAAGGGCTTATGTATATCCTTTGGCTACAAGCTTTGCCTTATACCACTCAACAGATCCATCTGATCGACATTTTAAGGTAAACACCCACTTACACCCCACAAATGTTGCACCTAGGGGTAAGCCAACAAGCTCCCAAGTATTACGCAACTAAAGAGCTGTCATTTCCTCCTCCATAGCCACAATCCATGATGGATCTTGAAAGGCCTCTGTATGATTTCGAGATATAGAATGACTGTCCACAGCATAAGATAGATGTTTCCCTAGAATAGGCAAATGATTAAGTGACAGTTGAAAATAGAATACTTAGCACAAGATCATTGACCCTTCCTGTGAGCAATGAGAATATCCAACTGTGTTACCTCTGGTACCTCAGTAAAAGGCAGGGAGGAGCCTCCAGTAGGGTCTGCATCATGAGCACAAGACTGAGCAGGGATGGTCCTCAAAGGCTCCTCAGGCTGAGGATCTGCCATCCTACGCTAATAAGTACAAGGATAAAAAAATGGTGCCTCAGAGGTAGTATCATGGGTTGGCTCAGAGGGGTATGGTAGCGAAGCAAAGGGGACAAGTAAAGGCACTCCAAAACTACAAGAGAGTTGCCATTGAAGTAGGCAATATCCTCAAAGAACATAACATTAGCACTAACATAAAATCGATGTGCCTTGGGATCATAGCACCTGTACCCTTTCTGGGTCCTAGCATAGCCCAAGAAAATACACCGAACAGACCGTGAAGCAACCTTATCTACCTTAAAGCAATGAAAAAAGCAGACATATCCAAATACCTTAGGCAACAAAGAAAAAAGCTCATGGTCCAGAGACAAACAGGGATAGGGACTCTTCCCATCCAGAACACAGGAACCCTATTTATCAGAAAAGCCACAATAAGCACTGCATCATACCAATACTGAGAAGGAATGTGCACGTGAAACATCAAGTACAAGCAACATCCATCAAAGGTCTCAACTTGCGTTCAGCCACCACATTCTATTGGGATGTATGAACACAAGAAGTCTGATGAACAATCCCAAGAGGCAAAAAAGCGAAACAACTCATCATCAACAAACTCACAACCATTACCTGTTCTAAACATACATATGGGGCGAGAAAACTGAGTCTTTATTTCAACAACAAATTTCGTTATTACATCAAGAGTTTCTAATTTCTCTTTTAACATGAAAACCCATGATACTCTAGTACAGGCATCAACAAGAATAAGAAAATAACGAAAATCCCTGGTACTCTTGACCTGACATGGACCCCATAAATCACCATGTACCAAAGCAAACGGAGGCTCAAAACTTTTATTTGAACTAGGAAAAGAAACTCTATGATGCTTGCCCAGTTGGCAAGCCTTGCACCAAAAGGAATGTGAAAACTCTAAATCAGGAAATAAATGACGAAGAGTAGGAATGCTCGAATGACCCCAGCGAAGGTGCCACTGAAGAGAGGAAGTAGCACCAGCAGTAGCAGCATGATCAGAAGAAATGTGAAGGTGGTATAGATCATCCTGCCCAAGTCCTCCACTAATCTACTTCCTCCTCTAGAGGTCCTGCAAATAGAAGAACAAGTCATGAAAAACTGCCCGACATTTCAATGCCTTTATAATCTGACTAATTGACATAAGATTCGATGCAAATTTGGGGGCATGCATAACATCTGATAACGGTAAATTGGGAGAAAGAGAAATATCACTAAGCCCAGTCACTAGTAACAAGGCACCATCTGCTACTCTGACATGCAAAGGATTATCAAGTGATAACGTATTATCTCCCGTAATATGAGATTAAACACCTGAATCTGCCAACCAATTAGGAGTATGAGCCCCACAAACAGAAGCAACAGTACTTATCGACTAACTAGTCGAAGCCCCTGTAGCAGGTGAAGCAGAGTGAAGAGCCACCAATCTCTCATACTCCTCTATAGAAGTCAAAACCTATGAGCTCTGCTAATCATCTTATGTTCCTTGACTATCAGGAACATTATAGGATACTTGATTCACCTGATGACCAGGAGGATAACCATGCTTCAACCAACATCGATCAATGGTGTGATTGGTTTTATGGCAGTGCTCACAAAACAATCCTGGACAACTTCGTCGACGTCCACCTCCTCTGGTTACACGTGCTCTTCCCTGCCA
This sequence comes from Thalassia testudinum, assembly GCA_037157565.1. Taxonomy (NCBI): domain Eukaryota; kingdom Viridiplantae; phylum Streptophyta; class Magnoliopsida; order Alismatales; family Hydrocharitaceae; genus Thalassia; species Thalassia testudinum. The sequence goes on from JAZHRO010000080.1 coordinate 8,394,427, forward strand.
CCTGAGTTGCCTTTACCACGACCAAAAGTAGCTATGGCAGAAGACTCTGAGAGCAGAACAACCTCAGTCCTCTCCAGACGAGACAGCCCAGCATAGACCTGGGTAGGGGTATGAAGAATCTCCAGAGTCATAAAGTGATCTTTAATAGCCTTATACTCAGGCCCAAGTGCAGCAAGCATCTGAACAGACCGTATATTCTCACACTGCTTAGTCATAACAACCACATTAGAAGAACGGGTTGAAGTAGATCATGTTCATCCCAAAGATTCTCAATAGATCCATAAAAATCAACCAGTGACAGTTCCCTTCTTAAAGGTATCCAGATCCTCCAAGACCCAATATAGGCGTGCCATATTGCTCACATGAGAATGTATCTCATGCAAGACCTCTCACATGTCACATCTTCTTTGCAGAAGAATATGACATGACCTATTTTGCAATATTCGCTTTCATGTTGTTTAGCATGCATGTTGCAACCTAATCGTTGTCGACCTCCTAGTTTGTGGATTTCACCGTAGGCACATTCGTAGTCAATATATATCGCTTCTGATATGAACTCACAAATCGAGCAAAAAATATTGACCATAACATAAAGTTGGTACCATTTAACTTGATTGAGGTACCTTGCATACCATAATGCATGCCTGTGGAAGTCACACGCTCCACCGGGTCAACAGTCTCAGTCTTTAGGTCTTCCATAGAACTCGATTTGTAGGTTCAATCACAAAGAAATATCAATTCTTCAGAAATCTAAAAAATCATATCATCAACCGACAACTTGCAAGAGGGTTAAACCATTAAACGCCCCTACAAACCATTTTTTATTTATTTGTTGTTGGTGTTGTCGCTAGCTGTGGGCAACGCTGAGGAGCACCGACGAAAGAGGGCCTGATCCGACGAGAGGGAACGTTGGGAGGAGGTCGCCACCAACTTGGGAAGGCATTAGGAGGAGAAGCTCACCGGTCTGGGGAGGCGCTAAGCCCCGCTAGGGCAAGATGGCGGCAGTAGCGATGGAGATCAAGGTCACTACAACTTCTGCGTGGCCACCAACGACCCAAGCAACACTAGAGAGGCACTGCAAGGGTCAGATGATCGTGATGAGGGGCACCGCAACGAGACTACCAGCCAGCAGCAGCAGCTGGAAACAAGTTTCGCCAGCAAGCAGAGAGAGGATGAAGAAAGGGGTTTGGTGGTGTGTGTTGGGGGCTAGGGTTTTGGGTGGCAATACCAAGTACCAGTCTAGAATTACTGCTCTAATACCATGTTAAGACCAAAGTGAATTGTTTATTATTGGAGGCCCTACGTACCTTTATATAGAGAGGTACTAGGGAAAGATATATCAGACACCTTGAAAAAATAGAAAAGACATCATTTAATACTCAATAGTTCAAAACTACAAATTCCTGGGAAAAAAAAAGAAAGAAAATATATTCAAAGTACCACGTGCATAAATACTAACTAGATTTTTTTGAAAAAATAAATACTAACCGGATAAATTGATTCTTCCAGAAAATGTAACGAAACGCAATCAAAGATCTTAGATAATTATCTTGAGAAGGAAAGAATGGCTAACTGAAAGTAGATATCCAAAACAACATGGAAAGAGTTAGACAACTACCTCACTTTTTTTCAAGTGATAAACATCAAAAGGATCAAAAAATATGCCCCCACATACTTAAGTAGCAAATCAATATGATAGAGATTCCCCTGGACAATACCCAAAATTGCCCAACCACAGCCCCATAAAATAACAAATCCACAACACAAGAAATAAAATCATGTCGCTTATCCATATTCTTCCTCTTGGACATCTAAAGAAGCTCACTGCTTACATCACCCTTTCCATGAACTTCCTTATGATACAGATCATCTACATAAAGCTTCCACTATGATTCACAATTATTGCTTTTTTTTGCAGGAATAAAAGGAGGATTACCCAAGAATAGTGATCCTCCACTTTCATTAATGGGTCAAGGAAAGCTTACATAACAACAAAGAGGGCATCCCCTCCATCACAAAGCCAACCACTGCTCCCTAAAAGAGCTAGCTTCATACAAAATATTATCAACATAAAAACACTCTCCCTTAAAAACTTACCTATTGTGCTGCAGTCACAGCACCCACAAAATCACCAAAAGAAAAGACCAGCCTCTTCCTGACTTAAAAGTTCCCCCATGAAATGGTCTCCAAAAGTCAGCAGCCAAGGAGCTATCCATCCACTCGATTTTTGCCCGCATCCAAACCTCCTTTGCCATAGAACACCCAGAGATAATATGAGCACAGTCCACTTCACTATTACAAAAGTAGCACAGGTAGTATCTGCTTCAGGGACAAATTTCTCTGAATAGGCCTTGGATAGGATTTACTCCCTCCTTACTAACCAAGCAAAGGTTTTATCTGGGTTGAAAGTTGGGATCCTCCATTCATGGCACTCAGCTTAAATCCCATGTAAGATACTGAAACTCTGAAGCAAGAATGCATAGCATGGATCGTATGTGTCAAAACTCTTACTTGGAAAATACAAGCTCTAAAATGGCTGCTCAATAGAACAAGGTGAATCGCTATAAGTATTCAGCATCGAACCTTGAGTCTTAATACTAGATCCCAACCAATATGGCAACCTATCCAGACTTCTGCTGTCAGGAATTGGACCCAGGGAACATAAGACCCCATACAATGGGGCAGGCCAAAAACCTGGTATTATTGACATTTGAACCCTCCAACTTGGCAGTAGAGGGCATACTTCGCTAAGACAGAATTGGATCTCTCTTAAAGATTCCTTTGCCCTAGATAAGGTAACCCCAAAAAAACCAGAATCATCCCCAATAATTATTCCTGCATTTCAATTTTCTTCCTATTTTGTAAAATGAGCCACATCATTGTCCCTGGAATCTGTTTGATCCTATTCAAAGATTGAGATTTTCATGAATGAGTTATCTCTCAAATCAAGAAAAGACATTCTTATAGCCGTGAAAGTAGCTCTGATGAATTTGCAAAGGATAGGGATTAAAACTATATGAATGAGATACACAAAAAGTTCTCCATAACTTGATTATTTCAATCCATAATTTGTTGCTAGTAACTTACAAGTTTATAAACATCCCTAAATGCATCTTAAATACTTTGGTGATGTCTGGCTGCCTTTTAAAAGAAGCATGGCAGTAATTGACGGAAAATGTACTTGTGGAAATTTTTGCACTTAGTGCTTTTTTTTTCTTTATGGACATGTATGTTATTTTCCCATATCTCTCTTATAAGAGAGATTAGGGTTTCTTTTTGAAGGTTAATGAAAACTCTTCCACTTTTGCATGGTATCAAAGTGGCAATTCTAGATCGGCAACCTAACATCCCACCAAATATCCTCCTAGTATATGATATTCTTATGCATGCAACGATCATTGGTGTGATCATGATCTTGCTGCCATTCACCTGATACCATCACAGATCTGGAATCATCGCCAGATCTCAAAGTATCAGATCTCCTCTGCCAGACCGTGTCCCTCTCCCAGAATATGTAGGACGATGATGGTCTGCTATCAGATCGGTCCACACAGCAGATATGATTGCCATCACTGCAATCGCTCCTGCTGCTGCAGATCTGCTCTTGCGTCTTCCATGCTGCTACAACTATGGCTGTTGGGATCATGTGCCTTGCTGCTGTTGGTGTTCTTGCCGCTGATGTTGTTAATCTTATCAGCAATGGAAGTGATACGTGTTTCCCCTATCATACTTGGGATCGTCTCCCCTATCGTGCTTGGGATCGTCTCCCAGTACCTATTGATCTTCCTTCTGACTACCATATCATCAGTTGGAGGCTTAGCATATATGTGGCTACACAAAAGGTTCTCATGTTGTGGTGTAGCCATGGCAGTTAAAAAAAATAGAGCACAGAAAATTGTGCCTACTGCTACACATGATCAGTGGGTAATTCATTCAGGAGCATCAGTTCATCTCACTAGCAATACTAATCTCTTGACGAAGCCCAAGAAGTCCGGGCATATTAGTCAATGAAGGTGGCTAATGGACCCCATTCTTCTGTTACCGAAATTGATGATGTCCAGATATCATCCAGGCTATAGCTACCAAAGGTGCATTGTGCTCCAGAGTTTCATATGAATCTTCTATTAGTTAGTCATATCTGCAAGGATCTTTGATGTTAGGTTATCTTCGACGACAAGCATTGCTACTTCCAGGTTAGGCAAACCAACAAGATAATTGGTGGTGGTATCGAGAAAGATGGATTATATCTTCTTGACATCTTATCACTGTTTGTTGGTGCTATGTCCATCTCTTCAAATCCTTTATTATGGCATCAACGCCTTGGTCATCCATCTGTGGGCAAGATGCAGCAAATGTTCTCAGAACTTACACCCAATATCACCTTTGATTGTCAGGCTTGTTAGTTTAGTAAGCATCATCGGAGCACCTTTCATCGTCATACTGAAGGGTTAAGCACCTCTCCCTTCCATCTTGTGCATTTGATGTCTGGGGACTTGCTAGGATTACTAGTGCTCAAGGTCATATATACTTCGTGATATTCGTGGATGACTATAACCATTCTACCTAGGTCTTCTTGATGAAGAATCGATCTAAGATTCTTCAGATTGTATAGTAGTTCTTCGTAGAGGTACAGACTGGATACTCATCATCCATACAAATTTTCATAAGTGACAATGCAGTGGAGTTTATCCAGGAAGATCTTCAGACCTTCCTTGCTGCTAAGGAAACTCTCCATTAAATGTCATGTGCTTATACCTCATTGCAGAATGGTGTCACTGAACGAAAACTCCAACACATACTGGATATTGCTAGAACCCTTCTCATATTCATGAAGGTATCTAAACAATTTTGAGGAGATGCAATTATGACAGCTACTTATCTTATCAATAGAGTGCCATCTTCAATTCTTCATAGCAAAATTCCCTATCAGCTGTTTACATCCAAATTCAGAGTGTCCCTTTGCATTGCCCCTGTGTATATTTGGATGCACATGCTTTATTCAGGCTTTTGGCTTGCAGGACAAATTTTCCTCTCGAGCAATGAAGTGTGTGTTTCTAAGATACTTCCGTACCCAGAAAAGATATAAGTGCAATGATCCAATACATAGAAGATACATTGTTACTACAGGCGCCACTTTATTTGAGAAGGTACTATACTTCTCGAATGAAGAGGCCAATGTCAACTTAGCACCCCAAGAGACTTAGGTATGTCAGAGGCGGCATACTCCATTGCCTACTGCTCCTAATCCCTCCACAGAGGAGTGTCCCATCAAACTATCTTCCCCAATTGGCAAAGAAAAAGTGGATGATCGTCCCATTGCTCTTCAAAAGTCCAATTAGTCCTACACTTTGCATCCAATCTCCAACTACACGACCACAACACACTTGAGTTGCGACCTATAGTAGTTCGCAAATGCACCCACTAGCACTGTACAACCACGATATTATATTAAGGTGTCCCAAGATCCTAATTGGAGGACAACAATAGATGATGAGATGAGGGCCTTTATCTCACATGGCACTTGGAAGCTAGTACCTTGTCACTAGGCATGACTCTAGTCGATTGTAAATGGGTCTACACCGTTAAGTATCAAGCAGATGGTACAGTAAACAAATTCAAGGCATGCCCAGTCACCAAGGGCTTCACCCAAACATATGGGGTCAACTACCTTGAGACTTTTTCTCCAGTGGCATAGGTTTCCTCTATACACATTATCTTTATCTATAGCAATGAATAAGCAATGGTCGTTATATTAGTTAGACATTAAAAATGCTTTCTTATATGGCGATCGTATAGAGGAGGTGTATATGTGTCATCCCCCAAGTTATGAAATTAAGGAGTGTTTAAAGGATGAAAAGGCCATCTATGGCCTTAAACAAAACCTCAGAGCCTAATTTGAGAGGTCAAGTTCAAAAGTACAATAAATTGGGTTCAATTGATCTTTCTCAGATCATTATATCTTTATAAGAAAACCTATGCTAAGAATCGTTGCCTGTGTGGACGATATGATTTTGACCGATGATAATGAGGAAGGCATGAGAAAGATCAAGGAGTTCTTGCACAAGACCATTGTTATAAAGGATCTTAGACGCTTGAGATACTTCCTAGGAATAGAAGCAGTGCAACATGACAGTGGCATGTCACTACCCCAACAAAAGCATACTCTGCAAATTCTAGAAGAGGCAGGATTGCTAGGTACAAAGTCATCTAGCCTTCCTGTTGAACACAAGGAAGACTAGGTTGTTCGAAGACAATCCTCCATTTGAAGATGTTATGAAATACAAGAGCACAATGGAAAAGCTACTATATCTGGTAGTCACTCACCTAAACATCAACTTTGTCGTGAATAAAGGCAATCAATACTTGGAGAAACCCTCCTACAACAATCAGTGTGATGTGTGCCTAATTTTAAAATACTTGAAAGGGAATCCTAAAAAGATCCTTCATTACAAAAACAATGGCTCTACCGATTTTTTTTTGTTGTAGGGCAAAAAAGGGAGAAGTACCTTAAAGGTACTCACCCAAGTATATCCATTAATATCATTAGAAAATTACAATGGAATTGCATTAGAAAGTGTAGTCCCAAAACACCAACTAGGAGGAGACAGAGGAGATAACATTTTCCACGTAGGGGCGATTTCCCCTAAAGATTCACCCTGTTCCTCTCCAGCCAAATACACCAAAGGATTGCCAACACCTTAGCTCGCTCGTTCCTCATGTTGAAGATATTACATCCACCTTGTGCAATACCTCTGCGGAAGGGCACCCAGAATGCACAGAGGAGGTCAAGTTAACCCAGCCAGGTCCTAGACCTAACCACACCTACGTGGCAAAGTGGCAACAGAAGAAGAGGTGGTCACTGTCCTCCTCCAACTAGAGGCATAGTGAGCAAGAGGTGTCCTCGAACAGTGCCCATCGCACCCTTCGCACCTTCATGAGGGTCCTATCACGCCTCAAGAGCCAAGCAAAGAATCTAATCTTCAACAGGCAATCTGCCGACCATAGGAGCCTGCAATCCCTCATAAGTCTACATCAATCGATTGGGCGGAAGAACCTAACCTACGATAAGCCTCCCTTATGATGAAGGTTCTGTCATTCCATCCTAGCGCATCCCTGCCATCATCCGGCTCCCATCCCTCTAAGGCTTGCAACATCTCTTGCAAATCATCACATCGTTGATCTAAGAGCCCCCCCTCCCCTGAAAGGTGGACACTAAGCACCCTCCCAGCAGCTCCTACCAGATGCATCTTTGTCCGCTGCTCTAGAGAGTACTTGCGGGAATCTGCTGCTCAGCGATCCACCTCCCTGCCAGTCGTCCGTCCAAAATCTGAAATCATCAATGTTACCAAGCACAAGAGTGAACCAATCCTTGACCTTCGGCGCCACCGTAGATAGCCCCTTGATGAAAAAGGATACCCCAACTACGGGGGAAGTGAAGCACTCTCAAGAAAGAAAAGCAACATAACAATCCCACATAACCTTAACAAAAAGGCTCTCCTCTCCACCTACCAACCTGAAGGTCCACTTGGTGACTAAGCTCGCATTTGCCCCATCCACACTTCTGACTCCAAGACCCCCCTCTTGAAGGGGTCGACATACCTCCTCCCAAGCAACCAATCTTGCCCCTCGGCCGGCGCTGCCATAGTTGGTCCACAGAAAGTCACGTATGAAGCAAGTGATCTTTTCAATCTGTTGAGGCGCCCTAAAGACCGAAAGAAAGTGTGACAGCATAGCGGCGAGGGCCACCCTAAGGAGGGTCAATCTACCCCCCTAGAAAGCAACCTGGATGCCCATCCAGCCAATATCTTCTCCATTCGCTCCAGGAGCAGAAGCCAATCCTGCATCTGAAGCCTCCTGTCCGTCAGAGGGAGGCCAAGGTAGGGAAGAGGGAGCCCCCTAGCCTTCGTGCCAAGGGCAGCCCCACAAGCCTGCTGCTCATGTGGGGATAGATTGAAGGAGATGAAAGTGGATTTCCCATAATTGATCTACAAGCATGAAGCCTCCCCGAACATGTGTAAGACCAAATGGACCCTCCGCACTTCCATGGTGGCACCCTCCACCAATAAAAGAGTATCATCCACGCATTGCAAGACTGGAACTTCGCACCCCTCTCCTACCCTGAAGCCATTAAACAGTCCATGCGCGCACGATCTTGTCTCCACCCTAGCCAATGCATTTGCTGCGAGGATAAAAGGCATGGGAGCCAACGGGCATCCCTGCCTAACTCCCCTCTGCGATTGCACAGAGAAGGAGGTAATGGTCACGCAGCGCTTCATCTGGTCAATCCATTTATGCAAGAAATCTCTCTTAGCCAAAGAGGACTAGAGGAAGGGACACCACACCGTGTCAACGGCCATGCTAAAGTCGACCTTCCAGAGGAAGGCTTAAGTCTTCTTTCTTCTCCAACAGGCTAAGGCCTCCGAGGCCACCATAAAACCGTCGAGGATTCCTCTACCGAGAATGAAAGCAATCCGCATCTGGGAGATAAGGTCGGGCAAGAGTCCTCGCAGTCTGTTTGCTAAGGCTTTAGCAACAGTGAGACCTACTGCATTAGAGAGCACAATTGGCCTAAAGTCTTCAATTGCCTCAACACCTTCTTTAGTTGTAGGAAAAGGAATGATCTCTTAAGCCTGTTAAAGCCAACGCTCCCTTCCTTGAACTCGACCATCATCCGCATTACATCCTCTTTTACCATGGACCAGAACTCCCTATAGAAGCACACGGGAAGCCATCAGGGCCCGAACATCTACATTGAGACCCCAAACCGCAGCCCTAATCTCCTCCTTCAGGAATCTCCCCATAAAGGCCTCCGCCTGCAGCCCTGAGTTGTGCTTAGCATCCTCTCCTGTCCATCGCCGAGAGCTCGCACTCGCCTGCTAGAGAGTTTCCAATAGTGGTTCACCACTACTCGTCCAGTATCCTCCCTCCCACTATGTCGCCTCCCGTCCACCAGCAAGTTGTCTATCCAATTCGTTCTTCGCCTGGCCAAGGCCATTTGGTTGAAGAATTTGGTATTCTCATCTCCTTCCTTGAGCCATTTTTGTCATGACCTGGTTTTCCACTCCACCTCTTCTTTCTTGTCCTCTTCCTGGACCACCTTCATTTCCGCAACCTTGTGGGCCCTATCGACCTCTGAGAGCTACCCCTCATCCTCCAACATATCAATTATGGAAATCTCCATAAGGGCTTCAAGTTTCATTTGCTCTCTCTGTTTCCTCAACGTCCTTCGATTCTCCTTAAGGTAGCTCTTCAGCGATACCAGCTTCAAAGCTAGGAGGGTGGTCATCGTCCACCATCTCCTAGAACCCTGGCTCCATCAACCAAGATCATTCAAATTTGAAGTAGGTGCTAACCTTCTAATCCTCATTGAACTACCAGAAGAGAGGGGTGTGGTCGCAAAAGGGCCTCTCCAAAGGCAAGACAGTTGCCAGCAGGTAGGCCTCCACAAGTTCCGTATTGGAAAGGAACCTATCGATGTGCAACCTCTAGCCACTACCATTTCTCCAGGTGTAGGGGCAGGAAGCAGGGACGACATCAATCAAATCAAAGGTGGCCACAAGCTCAATTAATTGTTCAAAGCCTGGGTCCTGACAGCCGCAACCCTCCAGCCTATAGTTGATCCGCAGGGTGATGTTGAAGTCTCCTACTAGCCACGGACCATTGTGGGCAATGGCCCCAACACTGTGTGGGTATCCCAAGGCCCATAGACCACCATTACCACAAGGGAGGCCCCATCCTTTCTACAAAGGAACCTTACAGAGATGACGTGCTCTCCAACGAAGGAGCTCTCTAGCGAAACGGAATCTTCCCGCCAACCAATCAACTAGCCCCCCACGCAACCCACCGCATTGAGCTTGACACAGCCATCGAGCCAAGTACCACCAATCTCCCTCCAAGTACCCCTTATCACAGCAGGCGAGTTTAGTCTCCTGCAGGAGGATGACGTTGATTCTCCAACACCGGAGGTACCATCCCAGCATTGCCCTCCTCGCGAGGTCATTGAGGCCCAGCACATTCCACGTGAGTATCTTTAACATAGGGCGAGGTCAGGCACCCTTGAAGCAACCGACCTCAAGCCAGCCGCATCGGAGACCGCTGTGGCCTCCGCAGCATCGTTATCGTGGTCACTAGTGTTGCCGTCACCAATCGCGGGGGAGAGCCATGGCCCGACATCTGCCATGTCACCAACCAAGTTCACCCTGTCCCTCTTCTCACAATAAGACCAGCGACTGACGAAGCAAAAAACCACCCCCCCCCCCCTCGGGGCAGCGGCCCAGGCGGAGTTCCCAGATGATCAAGTCTCGAGTCACAGGCCTCCTCAATCGGCGCTTTGATCTCGGGCGAATAGGTCTTACGAAAACTCCGCCAAGGTGCGCAACAGGCGAGGAGCTTCCAATGTCAACACCATCACACCACGTCACTAGCTACGTCGAGCCAAGAACCGGGTCATCTTCATTCGAGGCGTGCGGATCTCCCAATGCACGATCTTGTCGGGTGGGGCCTCCGGAGGAGTGCACACCCCCATAGAGGGCAGAAGAAGGAAGGAGGGAGGCCATGACTCACTCTAGAAGGGGAGGTGGAGGCACGTCACACACTAAAGAAGGGGGTGTGCCCTTGAGTTGGACAAAACCAGGGGGGCAAGGGGGTGCACTTAATGCAAAGGGCACGACTTTCTATGGCCTCAGCGGAGTCATTGCCCAACGCTCCTCCCACGGCATCTCTTCCCAAAGGGAGGATCTCTCCAGACCCTCGCAGCCTCAAGCTCCGAGGCATGCATCTCCACCCCTCCCGCCTCCGACGCAATCTCTTCTCACAAAGTAGCCACATCAGCTTTCTCCACGCATTGCAACACTTCCTCAACTTGCTCCACACATTGCGACACCTCATCATCTACACCCACGTTAGCAGGGCTACGCCACCCCACCGTCTCCGAGGCATCCGTCTCCACACCACACGCCTCCACCGCGAACCCTTTTCCTGAGGCAACCATGTCAGTCCTCTCCTCATGCTGTGACGCTTCGTCAGCCTGCTCCATGCACCGCGGTGCCTCGTCTTCTATGCCCACGTCGGCAAGGTCACACCGCCCCACCACCTCCATGTCAGCGTGCCTCTCCCCTGAGGCCATGCTTGCGTGGCGCTTCTCTGAACGACGTAGTGGTCACCAAACCCTAGTAGCGAGCAAGGTATATAGATTCGGAGGAGCACCATCTTGAGCGACGACAACTTCAGTGAAGGTTCATGTTACTTTGTCGCCATCAAAGGGCCTGCATCAGATCACCCACAAGTAGCCCCCGTGGCAAATCAACATCGCATCTAACAAGGTGGCGCCCACCTTCAACTCGACAACCACCTCGAGGGGTTCTATAGAGAGCCTCGTCCCACGAACTTCCCAGAGGTGAGAAAACGGGAGACGATGGCCTCCACGACAACTACAGGCACACAACCATCAGGGAATCCTGTCAAGGTGGAGGTGAAGGTACGACCTCTCAGGCAGCCGCTCATCCATCGCCCCATCGTGAACACAAGGGAACCACCAGCCAAGCACACCACCTCGTATGTGAGTCTCTTGGAAGCACAACCACTCCCACGAAGAGGGGGACAACCCCAGCACAAGGTAGCACCCCAGCCGAAAGGGCAGCACCCGTAGTGTCGACCCCATCTCCAAGGCATCTGCAGCCAACGCAGAGACCACCTCCAGCTCCACGCTCCCCAACAACACCTCGCAAACGAGACCAACTGCAACCTCGACCTCCAGGCCCTTTACCTCCGGCAACCAAGGGGCAGCCACCTCCACTAGGGGGACCAAGGTTGGAGGCGACAACGGAGGAGAGAAGGGGGAGGGGATATGAAATCGAAACTTCAATCGCCTAAGCTTGCAACTCGCCTTCCTATGGCCGACTCCACAAGTCCAACACTCGGGGTCTCTACAATCAGTAACCCAGTGACCAAGGCCAAGGCATCTGAAGCATCTTCGCCTGAGGCCAGGGGTATCCTCGCTCCCATCGCCACTCTCGTTAGGTTGCATAGGGCTCTTCCTTCGACGACACCACCCATGGGAGACTCGCATCCAGCCATCATCATTCGCAGCTCTTTTCTTCTCCCCCAACTCTCAGACCTCCTTGGGCAAAGACCCACACTCACCCAGGACTCGTCGAGGTGCGACAGCCTGCTAACCATGCATACCATCTTTCCCTTCTCCTTTGTGTTGTCCTCTATCTCCACTCTCCATCAGTAGTCCCACTTCCCTTCTTAAACATCTACTATAAGTTATGTTGTTTTCCTTAGAGAGAATCTTGTTTCATGGCAAAGCAAGAAGCAAGCTTTGATGGCTCGTTCTAATGCAAAGGCAGAGTATAAAGCTATAGCACATACGACATCTGAAGTTATATGGGTGGTCTCTTTCTTGAAGGATCTTGAAATTTCTACACAGATGCCTATTCCCCTGTATTGTGACAATAAGTCGGGTACCTACATTGCTTTCAATCATGCATTTCATAAGAAAACCAAGCACATTGAAGAGCATTGCGACTTTATAAAAAATGCAATCCTAAAGGAAAAAATAATTACTCATGTCACTTTTGAGATGCAGCTTGCAAATATACTCACAAAGGCACTAACTAAGAGCAAACTCCCATTCTTGCGTAAGTTGGGTCTAATAGACACCTACATTCCAACTTGATGAGTGTGAAAATTTATGTACTTATTACTTATTTTTATTTCTTTATGGGTGTGTTTGTTATTTTCCCATATCTCTCTTATAAGAGAGATTAAGGTTTCATTTAGAAGGTGTTGAGAAATAATTATAAGCAAAATAATAATCAACATAAATATCAAGCATGACAGATAATAACACTTAGTTTACATGAAAACTCCATTCATGAAAAACGAGACGAAAACCACAGGAGAAGTACCCATACGGGTGTGTTCCTCTATATTCTTCTCAAAGATAAATGAGGAGGTACAATAGCCTGTTTATAGGCGCTACTCACACACGCAAACCCACAATACAAGATGTGGGACTAAATGACTCAACAATATCTGTGAGCACTCTCCCTCAAGCTCAGCTTGTACAAAACAAATCATCACTCTATAAAGTAGAATAAAACACAAAACTCAAATTGATGTTCCCAGGCAACTACATCCTCACATTCTGTGTCATCGACTTTTCTGCATTGACATTCTTGTTTGTAAGAAGGTATAAGTTGAAGTCCAAAGATGAATTGCTAAAGTTGGCTCTGGTACCTGTGTCACCCATTTTGAAGACTCTAAAGAGGGTCTCTCATGGAGATCAAGAGATAGGCCTCTCCTACATGGAAACTCAAGAAACAAGTCACTTCTCTAGAAATCGAGGTAGTAGCCCTTATATTTAGGAACCAAAAAACAAAGGAGTTTCTCTCATGTGGGACCTTAACAAAAAGAGAGACTCATATGAAGTCACAATAAGCTCTTACATTTCGTCCTTCTCCCATACTTATATGGCAGAAAAATAACATAGAGAACAGATGAAATAAAAAAGAAACCAAACAGAGCAGAGCTTCTCTCTTCTCATAATCATCATCATTCTTTGTTTCTAAATTTTTTCCCTTTTTTTATCTTCTTCTCCCTATTTTTTTATTCTCTCTTTGCAAAGTCAAGTAAAGACCCAAAAGGAATATAACAAAAATAAAGGGTCAAAATGGAAATGATACCAAAAAAAAAAAAAAAAAACTCAAGGGTTCAAGAAAAAAGACCCAAAGTCACGATTGTGCTGTGATTTCCATCTTCAACTCCAACAACGCTAGCAAGATCTTCGCTTAAGATCATCGCCAATGATTTCACTCGATGTTGCGCATGATCTTGTGTTCTTCTTCGCCACCACAACCTTCGCACTTCCATCCTTTCAACCTTACATGCTTTCATAGCTACTGTAGCGATCTCGTCACCCTTTCTCGACCACACAGCAATGCCGCCACTATACAACGTCATCGGCCTCCTTGAGCAACACTGCCAAGGTGCTTCGTCAAGGCTGCAACAACCTTTCAACGCCAAATAGGCTACTGTCTGCACTACCTAACGTTGCCTAAGGATGAAAATGGGTCTGGATTCGAATCGAATATCAAGATACCGTATTCAATTCTAGTTGGATTTGGTCATTCAAATTCGGATAATTTTCATATTCAAGTCTGAATTCAAATAGTAAAACTCAAATTTTCATATTCAAATTTTATGGGAAAAAATTGGATTCGAATTCGAATATCCGATTATGTACATTTGGATTCAGATTCAGATCTTGAATTCGAATTTAGCATCACCTTCCATTTCAACATGTACTTGTAGGTATATATAAATTTGCTTTAAGGGAGTCAACCTACCACTTAATCCACAGATATTATGATTTCATATTATATTCTCTTTCTTGAAATTTCAAGTTAACATCATCTTGTAGAAGCACTAAAAATTATTAATTAAACCATTGTAAATCAAAATTAGCATGATTTTTAAAAATCTTGCTTTAATATTAATCATATATGTACTAAATTTAAAAATAGACATATAAAATGTATTTTATTCTATTTTATTCTTATTGTATCATCCTTTATTTTATAGAATATATTTTAATTTAATTACTCTTATATAGTTAACCAATGATTAACTAATAGTCTATATGTTTTTGCTGTTGATATTTGTACAGAATCGCCACTTCTACAAGAGGTATTAATCTTTGACAATGAAGCCATTTAATTTTATTTCACCCTTTATAGCAATATTGATTTTATTATATACAAAATATTAGTTCTCCTACAAATCTTCTTTTAATATTTATTTTTATTTATATTGGTATGATAAATATATTTTTGAAAAAGTTTGTCTAATAAATAATGGATTTGGATTCATATTCGAGTTTAATTAATACCAGATTCATATTTGTATTCGATCAATATCTAATTTAAATTCGATTAATATTCGATCTGTATTTGAATTCTATTAGGTTGAAATGTCCATAGTTCTATTAGAAAACCCTAGGTGTCTTTATATAGGTAGGCAACCAAAGGATAGAGTTACAAGTATACTCCTTACTTAACATAACACTAAGAAATAAAAGGCATACAAAAGATAACTCAATACACCCCCTCAAGCTGGAGCATAGATATCAAGCATGCTCAACTTGGTACATAACTCAAGACATTTCTTGGAGAGCGCTTTAGTAAAGACATCTGCAACCTGATTCTCAGTAGCAATGTAAGGTGTAGTGATCTTTCTAGTGATAACAGCATCACTAATAAAATGACAATCCACCTTTATGTGTTTAGTTCTCTCATGGAAAGCAGAATTGTTAGAAATAAATGTCGATGCCTTGCTATCACAATAAATGAGAGCGGGACCAAAAACTGATACTCCCAAGTCACATAAGATAGATCTCACCCACAGGACCTCACAAATAGTATGGACCATAGCCCTATACTCTGATTCTGCACTGGATCTGGAGACATTTTATTTCTTACTTCTCCATGTGACAAAGTTGTCCCCTGCAGTAGCCAGTAGTAAATCTCTTATCTTCATGTGCTCCTACATAATCTGCATCTGAATACCCCCAGACATTAAGATGGCCATGCTTCATAAAAGATAACCCCTTCTCAGGAGCTTATTTAAGGTATCTTAGTACCTGACATACAAAATCTCAATAGATTTCTCTAAGAGATTACATAAACTGACTCAGTCTTCCCACAGCAAGGCAAATATCAAGTCGCATGACAATTAAATAATAACTTTCCCACCATAGCATGGTACCTGGTACTGTCCTCAAGCAAAGAACTCTCAGAATCTGTAAGTAGCAAAGAGGGGTCCATAAGAATACTGGCAGGCTTGCAACCCAGCATCCCTATCTCTTTTAGCATGTCAAGAACATACTTTTGCTGTGATAACACTAGACCACCATCAACATGTTATACTTCAATGCCCAGAAAGTAGTTTATCATGCCCAAATCTTTAGTAACAAACTGAGAATGCAAGAACCTCTTGGTAACCTCTACTCCTTTTGCACCACTTCCTGTGAGTAGTATATCATCTACATACACAATAATGATAAAAAAATCCAGAAACTCTATGCATCGTAAAAACATAGTGATCTGCAGTGGATCTAGTAAAGCCAAACTCTTGCATAGCTTTACTAAACCTTTCAAACCAGACCCTGGGTCTCTATTTAAGGCCATAAATTACCTTCTTCAACCTGCAGACTTTCTAACCCTCCCCCTCAACAACAAAACCAAGGGGTTGGTGCATGTAGACCTCATCTTCTAAATCACCATAGAGGAAAGCATTTTTAATATCAAGTTGTGAAATCAACCATCCACTATTAACTGCCACAGAGAGAGGTATCATCACTGAATTGAATTTGGCTACCAAAGAAAAAGTCTAAAAATAATCAACTCCAAAGATCTGTGTATCATTTGTAACCAAGCGTGCTTTGTATCTTTCCACTGTACCATCTGGAGGGCATTTCAAGGTGAACACCCACCTACACCACACAACAGTAGCACACAGGGGTAGGTCAACAAGTTCCTAGGTACCCCTAGATTGAAGAGCAACCATCTTCTCCTCCATGGCCAAGGTCTAGGAAGAGTCCTTAGACAGCTCAAAATGATTTCTGGGAATATTTCTATTGTCAACTGCAAGAGATAGAAGCCTTGCAGATAATCAAGTGACATAAATTGGAAACAGAATATTTAACACAAGATCACTATGGCTTCCTTTAAGCAATAGGAAGATCCACATCAGGTACCTTACGTAATGTAGAATCTAGGCCTCCATTTGAATCAGTAGTATCAGCAGAGGGCTGAGCAGGAATAATAGAAAGTGGTTCCTCCGCCTATAGAGTAGTAGAGGGAGGTCTGCATTGAAAATGCTGAGGGAAGGTATCTGTAGTAGACAACTTAGGATGTCTAGGATAGAAAGTAGGAGGAACATCATGAGGTGGAGGTGGCTCAGAGGGACCTAGAGGTGCAACAGTAAGCATGGGCAATGGAACATCCTGTGAGACATTGGGAGATTATCCTGTAGCAGAATAATATAGCATATCCTAAAAAAAAGTCGCATCCTTACATAAAACCAATGTGAGAGAAGGTCAAAACATCTATATCCCTTTTGGATTCTAGAATAACCAACAAAAATACACTTGACAGATCTAAAAGCAAGCTTCTCCACTTTAAATAAATGAACAAAGCATACACATCCAAACACTTTAGGAGGTAAAGAAAATAGCTCCTGATCAGAAAATAAACCAAAGTAGGGAACTTTCCCACCAAGAACAAAAGATGACACCCGGTTAATAAAAAATATAGCGATGAACACAGCATCAGACCAAAAGGTAGCAGGAACATGCATCCGAAACATAATAATGCGGGCAATGATTAGAAAATGTCTCAACTTGTGTTCAGCCACCTCATTCTGTCGAGATGTATGAACACAAGATGTCTAATGTACAATACCATGGGACTAAAAAAACTAAGTCAAAGTAACATTCACAAATTCAAGTCCATTACCAGTCCGAAACATATAAATAGTAGTAGAAAAGTGAGTTTATTTCATTCACAAAATTTTTAATCGGTACAAGAGTTTTAAATTTTTCTTTCATCATAAAGACCCAACGGACATGGGTACAATCATCTACGCAAACGAGAAAATACCGAAAGCCTCTAAGACTCCTAACCCAACATGGGCCCCATAGATCAGCATGAATAAGAGAAAAAATGGACTCAATTCATTTATTACTACAAGAAAGGGAAACTCTAATGTTTGCCAAGCTGATAAGCATTGCAAATAAAAGAATCTGGAAACTGCATATCAGGAAACTGACGGCGAAGGACAAATACGCTAGGATGTCCCAATCTCAGATGCCACTATAAAGCAAAAGTAGAGACAGCAGCTACAGAATAATGCTCTGGTGGAAGGTCAAGATAATAGAGGTCGTCCTGCTCAAGTCCACCAATCTGTTTCATCATTAGGTCCTGCAGGAAGAAAAAATGATCATGAAAAACTACTCTGCAATTTAATGCCTTAGTTATCTGACTAATAGACATTAAATTCAAGGTGAATTTGGATGCATGCATGACATCAGAAAGAGATAAAATAGTGGACAAAGAAATGTCACCCAAGCCTATCACAGGGGACAAGGCACCATGAGCTACTCCGACATGTATTGGAGTAGTCAGTGGTCTAAGATAAGTAAAAAGGGCAACATCTCCTGTTATAAGGGAAGATGTGCCTGAGACTGCAAGCAAGATGGCTTATGAACACCTCTGACACTAACAGCAGTGCTTGTCCTCTGAGTCACAGGAGCACCTGCAATGAAAGTAGTCTGAATAAAAACAAATCTGTCATGTTCCCCCTTGGAGATAGTGACTTAAGGATTGACTTGCTCTTCCTCCTGATAATGCAAACTCTCATCTCCACCATAAGTGACCTGATTGGCTCGACGGCCCTAAGGAAACCCGTGCTTTATTCAACACCTGTCAACTGTGTGATTTGTGTTGTGACAATGGTCACAGAACAAACCACGCCCTCTGTCACAGCCTCCTACTCTCGCTCCACATCCTCTCCCCCTGCCTCCTGGGGTTCCCTTGCCACAGCCTGTAGCTACCATGGCCGAGGAATCAACGACTAAGACAAGGTCAGAGATCTCAAGTCTGGACAGGCAAGCATAGATCTGCGCAAGTGTAGGGATCTCCTTAAGTGTATAAGCTGATCTTTAACAGACTTGAACTTAGGACCAAGGCCTACAAGCAACTGAACAGAATGAAAGGCCTCACATTGCTTTGTAATAACAAGGACATCTGTGGAGATCGAATGATAAGTATCCTACTCATCCCAAAGGTTCTTCATAGAGCCATAATATTCGGCAAGGGACATAATTCCCTTCCGAAATGAATGTAACTTCTCGATCATCCTGTAGAGGCGATTGATATTACTCTTATGAGAACGAATCTCATGAAGAACCTTCAACATCTTTGCAAACGCATGACATAACCTGTTAGCATATGTTTTCTATTTCTATTTTCTTTGTTGCACGGCTATTGGGTTTGGTTTGCTCCTCAGGAGCTTCTATGTACTTCTACCATTTCGATCTCTCTCTATATAAGAGAGCCATAGGGTTTCTAATGAGACCTGAATCATTTCAACCAATTCGGTATCAGAGCACCAACCCTGGACCGTAACTCTCGATATCCCACCCCCAAGGCCTCCAAACCCTACACCCACACCCTCTTCTTCTCTCCCAGCAGCAGCAACGTCGGATCACCTCCGGCAGCACTCCTAGCGGTCGTGTGCGATGGCGCACACGCACAACAAGTACGGTCTGAGCGCAGCAGCGTGCGACGGCGCTCGTGGACTTGACCTGAGTGCAACACCACATGTGGCGATGCTCATGGGCCCGATCTGAGCATAACACCACGTACGGCGACTCTCAGGGTGGCCTAATTTGAGCACAGCTGCTCCAGCGACGCAAGTACAACGATGTTGCAAGGCACAAGAGGTGCTGCAGCGGCACTGGGCGACACATCGGCTGCTTCGATAACGTCAGGCGGCGCTGCAACAGCCCTACGTGGCTGACGCAGGGCAGCACAGCGTGCTCTGAAGCGACACGGCGTCGTATGCAGTGGTTTACCTGCAGTGAGGAGTTGATAGCCTTCTTCTAGGGCTACTTCTCTTCAATTTGCAAGGGAGAGAAACACCTAGCCCCCCTGGGGCCATCTCGAGTGTTCTCCCCGCACCCAGGTGAGGCCTACCCTTGTCCAAGGGGGCTTTCTACAAGAATGTAGGTCTGAATACGTTGTGTTTTAAATCTACAGATGATTTCTTGACTAAGCAAGGCTAATTGAGGCTCCCGGATTGCGAAGATGGCTTCAGATGATCAGTCCGAGGTGATTTCAGGTTCTATTTCAGACATCGGGGTACTAAAAAATCTGTTCTTTGGTTCTGTTGTCAAGTTGGATGAGACCAACTACCCGCAATAGTCCTAGACATTTCTTATGACAAACAAGGGTCATAAAAAGAGCTACATTCTTATGGATCCAAAGCCTGCGAACAAGATGGGTGTGAATGCCAATTGGGACAGCGACAATGCCATGGTCTGTGCATGACTTATGTAGACTATTATTCCCCTAATAGGGGATAAGATTATGTATTACACTACAGCGAAGCAAATTTAGGAGTCCTTGAGTGATACCTATCACATGCCAAGAACTCTGCATGGGTGTTTCACGTCTTCTATGACCTCTTCTACTTGCGTTGAGAAGGATGCATGCTATCACAATACTACTCCCTTATGAAGGGAATGTTGGAGAGGCATCACTCCTATCTGCCGAGAAGTGCTTGTGAGTCCTGGAAGAGCTTTAGGAGAAAATTGGCAATCTTCCTTTTCTTGGCAAACCTCGGGCCTAAGTACACCGCAGCCAGATATCAGATCCTCACATCTCCTGAGCTTCCTACCCTGGAGGAAGCTTATAGAAGACTCAGCAGAGTTGCTGTGTGCACTCCTGCTCCTGACTATGGTACTCAGACGTCTGCACTAGCCGCAGTCCCTGGACGTGGCAAGGGCACTCCCTCTCCTGCACGTGGTGGTGGACGTGGACGCTCTTCTAATACACGCACTAAGTACCTATTGTGGAAAACTTGGTCACTCTGAGGCTACATGCTGGCAAAAGCATAGTAGGCCACTTATGGCCAATCAAGCAGTAGAGATCTCAGATGTAGTCCTCCCTAATCTTGATGTTAGTTCCTTGAGCACAAAGATTGAGACCTTGGAGCAGCAGATTGCTCAGTTAACTAATACATTTTCTCAAACACCAGACACTGCAGCTATTGCCACCTCTTCTGAGGCATATGCAACTGGTATGTCTTCACTCTTATCTTTTGATGATTGGTTGAATGATTCTGGTGCATCCAAGCACCTATATGGCGACAAAGGCTCCTTTTCTCAATCAACGCAAACTACACCAACCAGGACAGTACAGGTGGCAAATGGGAGACATTCGCCACTTGTTGGCAAGGGAGATATGTCTATCTACTACTTTGAGACTGGCAGATGTCTTTTATGTACCTGATTTTCCTTTGAATTTACTGTCTATTAGCAGTATTACTAAAGACCTAAACTGCCAAGCTATTTTTTATGGTCTTCTTGTGTCTTGTAGGACAAATTCACTAGGAAGACAATTAGTGGAGGGCATGAAAAACATAGGGTGTACCATCTGAGTCGAACTGCTATTAGTGCTTCTGCTACCCAGGGCCTTGCTTCTACTTGATCTCTTGTCCAGTGGCACCACTACCTTGGTCATCTACCTATTAATCACCTCATACGTGTTCTACCACACATACCCTCCACTGCTGCTCTTAGCTGTGATGCTTGTCAGCTTGGCAAGCACCACAGGACTAGTTTTTCCAGTTCTACTTCTGTTTCATCTGTTGGTATATTTGATTTGATTCATATGGATGTTTGGGGTCCGAGTCGTACTCTTCATCGACTTGGGAACATATATTATCTTGATTTAGTTGATGGCTTTTCTCATGTTTCTTGGATGTTTCTTTTGAAAAAGAAGTCCAATGTGGGACAAATCATTAGGAACTTTGTTAAAGAAATAAAAACTCAGCATTATTGTTTGGTGAAATGCTTTCGTTCTGATATTGCCTTGGAGTTTTGCACTATGTGTTTGCACAGCTTCTTTTCCAGTTGTGGCATTATCCATAAGACCACATGCCCTCACACCTCTCAACAAAATGATGTTGCTGAGAGAAAACATCGTCATATCCTTGATGTAGCCCGTACTTTGTCGATTCACCATTCGATCCCTTCTCTTTACTAGGGTGACGATGTTTTGACTGCATGTTCTTTTATCAATCAGATGCTTAATACCGCATTACATGAACGGATTCCTTTGCAGGTTATGTATCCCGATCGACCCCTGTTTCACATCACCCCTCGGACTTTTGGTTGTGTTGCCTTTGTCCATTTGTTGGGACAGGGTCGAGATAAACTAGCACCGAGAGCAGTTAAGTGTGTCTTTCTTGGGTATACCCAGACAGAAAAAGGGTATCAATGTTTTAATCCGCTTACTTCTCGACACTATGTTTCTACGGATGTTACCTTTCATAAGATAGTACCTTTTTTTTCTATGACTGCTACTAAGACACCTCCTGAGGGTTATAATGCGCCTATGCCATATACCCCCATTTGCTTTGGGAGTTTCCCTAAGATCCCTATCCCTACTGCACTACCACCACCCCGTAATGCTACGCATCCCTTTTCCTCGACTGACTGAGCCACTCCATACATATGTCCGCCCTCATACTACTTATCAGGGACCCCCACTTTCGCCTTCACCATCAACTTCTCAGGTGAGTCCTTTAGACACTGATGCATGTTTGTCATGTGATGATCACAGGGATAAGATAGGTGATGTGGCAGGTGATGTCTCGATCTTCCGATTGCTATTCGGAAGCGACCATGGACCTGCACTACTTATCCCACAGTTGGGGCTGCTTAGCCCCCAAGTTTGCTGGATTTACTCAAGCATTAGCTACTACTCAGATGCTAACTACTCATCGTGAGGCTATACTTGATCCATAATAGCAAGCAGCCATGGAAGATGAGATGGCAACTCTTAGAAATCATGGGACCTGAGAGCTCACTCCACTTGTTACTTACGCTACCCTTGTTGGTTGTCGATGGATATTCACTGAGGTTCAACCCAAATGGCAATGTTGTTAGATACAAAGTATGTCTCGTGACAAAGGGGTTCACCCAAACTTATGAAGTGGACTTCTTTGACACCTTTTCACCAGTTGTTAGACTTCTTACCCTACGGGTGCTTGTTGCAGTGGCAGTTCAGTTAGATTGACATTTATATCAGCTAGATGTAAAGAATGTCTTCCTCTATAGGGACCTCTAAGAGGAAGTCTACATGCAGCAGCAACCGAACTTTGAGGCTTAAGGGGAGTGTGTATGCCGACTACAGAAGGCCACTATGACCCTAAGCAAAGTCCCAGAGCCTAGTTCTAAAGGTTGCCACTTGTTGTAGAGGCAGCTGGATTCAAAAGGTCGACAGTTGACTTTTCTCTTTTGTCAGGAGGACTGGATGAGGTACTGTGGTACTTCTTATTTATGTTGATGACTTGATTGTCACAGGAGATGATGAACAGGATATTGCTAAGATTAAGTGCATCCTAGCAGAGCAGTTTGTCATGCAGTACTTGGAAACTTTACGATACTTTCTTGGTATTCAGGATACTCGCGGCAAAAAGGATGTGGTCTTATCCTAGAGGAAGTATACTTTGAACATCTTGCAGGAGATTGGTATGCTTGGGGCTAAGGAGGCCAATACTCCTATAGACCCCAAAATGCTAATATATGATAAGGATGCATAATTAGTGGACAACAGGTAATACAGGCAGCTTGTAGGCAAGCTGTTATACCTCACTATCACGAGGCCTGGCATCTCCTTTGCAGTAGGAAGACCGAGTCAGCTCATGGCCAAGCCAATACGTCAGCACTAGGATGCAGCATTAATGGTGCTCGAATACATCAAGAAGGCTCCTGGGAAGCTCTTATCTTCTCTAAGGGATCTTCCATGACTTTGGTTGGCTACTCTGATGCAGACTACGCCGTATGTCATATGGATCGCAAATCCACTACTAGGTTCTGCACCTTCCTAGCAGAGAGTTTTATTACATGGAGGAGCAAGAAACAAGGTACAGTCGCAAGATCCAGTGCCGAGCCTAAGTACAGAGCCATGGCTCAAACGACTGCAGAGATAATGTGGATTAGATCACTACTTACTGACTTGCAGATATTTACTAGCCCGATGAAGATGAGATGTGATAATAAGCAGCCACCTTTTTTGCCAATAACCCAGCATTTCACAAGAGCATGTTGAGGTTAATTACCACTATACCAGAGACATCATTCAGAATAGGTTACTTTATACCACGCCAGTCACATTTGAGGAGCAGATTGCTAATATCTTTACCAAGCCCGTAGCCAGATCTCAATGTAATTCATATGTATCAAAGCTGAGCATAATAGATATCTATGCTCTAACTTGAGGGGAAGTGTTAGCATATGTTTTCTATTTCTATTTTCTTATATGGCTATTGGGTTTGATTTGCTCCTCAAGAGATTTTATGTACTTCCACTCTTTCGATCTCTCTTTATATAAGAGAGCCCTAAGATTTCTAATAAGACTTGAATCATTTCAACCAATTTAACTTGCCTTGCGATAGGTTCCTTTATGTTGTTCAACATGCAAGTCGCCACCTAATCATTGTCTACCTCCCAATCAACAGACTTGACGGTAGGTTCATCTTGCGTCAATATATATTTCTTCCAGTGTGATCCCACGAATCAGGAAAAAGAGGTAAACTACAAAAGTTAGTGCCATTCAACTTGATAAAGATTCCTTACATAAAGGAAAGTGCACTCGGGGTAGATATCTTCCCCGCCGAGTTGCCAAAAGCATCCTTCTTATCTTCCATATCACTCGACTTGTGGGAAACCAAAGATCAAGAGATTTCAGTAAAAAATCAGACCATATAAGGGTCAGAAAACTTCACTTATCCGCGAATAGACGCAAAATCATATCATAGGTGACCACCTGAGGCCCCTGTGGCACTGCAACACTTGCTCTGCTGCTGCTACACGGCCACCAAGGGCTCAGGCAACCCTAGCGGTTGTGCCGCTGCCGGTGGGAGTGCCGCTGGGAGGGCTCCAATGCCCTTAACAGCAACACTGCTACCGCTACGAGCATCGCTGGCCTCCTGCAACAGCACTGGGAGGGCTCCGGTGCCCTTAGCGGCGACGCTGCTGTCGCTGGGAGCATTGCTGCCCTCCTACGAGCGACGCAGGGAGGTCTAGTAGCCCTAGTGGCAATGTTGCTGCCACTGGGAGTGCCGCTAAATCCTCCTGCAGGCAGAAGTATGGCCCTCCCGCCGATGGGGACGTTGTTGCTACCGATAGGAGGGCCGACCGGAGTTGGAGAGGAGCTAGTGATGCCTTAAAGAGGGAGAGGTATTGGGTGGAAGGGTTTGACAGCAAGATTTCGGGGTAGGATACCCAAACACCAATCTAGGACTGCTGCTCTAATACCATATTAGAATGAAATGTCCATAGTTCTATTAGAAAACCCTAGGCGCCTTTATATAGGGAGGCAATCAAAGGTAAGAGTTACAAGTATACCCCCCCTTAACATACAACAACAACAACCAAGCCTTTTCCCACACTAAGTGGGGTCAGCTATATGGATTCTTTGCCTCCACACAGATCGATTTTCAGCCATTTCAAAACTTAAATTAAAGTAATTGAAATCATGCTTAATAGTTTCCTTCCAACAATTGTTTGGTCCCCCTCGCTCGCTCTTAACGGGTTCAGCCTCCAACTTCTTGCATCTCCTAACTGGAGCATCTAGTGGCCTCCTTTGTAAATGTCCAAGCCACCTTAGACGTGCCTCTCTCATTTTATCCTCTATCGGTACCACCCTAACCTTTTTTCTAATAATCTCATTTGAAATACGGTCATTTCTTGTATGACTACACATCCATCTTAACATCTTCATTTCTACCACAGACATCTTCTGTACATGCCTATAGTTGATAGTCCAACATTCAAAACCGTACAACATGGTTGGTCTTACCGCAGCTCGATAATATTTTCCTTTAACTTTTAAAAAAAGTCATACAAAAGATAACACTAAAAAATAAAAGGCATACAAAAGATAACTCAACAAATTTGATTCATATTCGTATTCGAATTCAATTAATATCTAACCCATATTCAAATTCGATTCATATCCGATTCGAATTCGTATCCAATTTTATTAGGATATGGTAATAAAAAAATCCTATCTAACTTAATATCCGAATCCGAATTCAATTTTGGAAAGCAAATACGAATATGAAAATACCTATATCCGAACCGAACCCAACTCAATTTCATCCCTAGCGCTGCCTAAAGGGCTACCCTAATCCCCACATCGCCCGGTGGGCAAATCTAACACCCCCCCCAACCGTCGCCTAATGGTACGATGGCGAATCTTGTTGCGATGCCTCACAGCTTACACCATCTTCATCGCCTTCTTTACGCAAGACTTCATCAACCGATTCGCAATCAAGCCACCTTCTTCGTCCAATGGCCTTGATCGCGATGGTAAGGCCAACCAACTGGATCTCAATTGGTCTCTAAGAATCAAGATTTCTATATTGAGATATACGTCTCCTCGCAAGTCTTGTTGAGATCCTAACAACTCCATGTTGATCTCCTCCTTATGGAATAGTGAACAAAAAAGAACTCCGGAACAAATGATATCATATACAATGACTTCAATCATAAATGGGATAAAACTCAAAATTGACTTGCTCTGATAACATGTTGAAAAGTAAATATAAGCGAAATAATAATCAACATAAATATCACGCATGACAGATAATAACACTTGGATTTACATGAAAACCCTACTCGCAAAGAGTGAAGAGAAATCACAGGAAAAGTACCCCTATGGACATGTTTTTTTTTGTATTCTTCTCAAAGATAAATGAGAGGATACAACAACCTATTTATAAGCATCACTCACACACACAAACCCATAATACAAGGTGTGGGACTAAATAACGCAACTCAACATCTCTCAACAGAAGGTTGATAAAAATTCTTCCACTTTCGCAGACTCTTATCAACTCATCATGTTATCAACTTCAGCCATGAACTTTTTTTTTTTTTTCGAGAGAAACTTCAATCATGAATTAAATATCAATCTTTGATTTTTTTTTAAAGGAGGAATTTTTTATTTTGATGAAATCAATTGACATTTGTTACATCTCATTCAGCCAAATGTTTACCGGTAACTTCAACTATTTTACCCGTTCAAAAAAAAAAAAACCATTCTATAGTTATTCTTATTTAATACCTTCACTTTTCTATCTGTCGACTATTAATAACTGTTAATGGTTATTTTTATTAACTATTTTCATCTCATACTATGACGACTGAGAGAAATTAGGTTTCTAAAGATACCGGATCGGTGCGATTTTTCTGTGTCAGGGATCCTGCAATGGTGCTTGGTACCTACCTTCATCTCGCACTCTTTCCTCTCACCAACTAATTCTTCCATCTACAAGAGGTGTAATACTCGGTCGCATATAGAAGGTCGAACAAGGACCCATCATTGGCTCTCAATCTTCAGCAGCAACACCGTTGGCAGATTCAGGCAGCACAACAGTGCAAGCAATGCATGATGCTACGCATGGCCTACTGCACAACTAGTGTGGGACCATTCCTTCAGTTGTGGGGCAAGCAACCTGTTGCTTCAAATTTCCATATGTGCCATCTAGATTCAAGCAATAGAAATAAGTGCTCCAACAAAGTTTTTTTAAAAAAAAAAAAGGGAACTCCAACAAAGTTTCTTTTTTTTAAGAAGGAAAGAACTCCAACGAAGTTAAGATGCATAATAGCGGAGAATGTATCAAAATAATCTACACAGTGTCCATAAGAGCCTTTAGAAACAAGCCTAACTTACAAAGTACCTCAAGATTGCAAAATGGCCTATTTTCTTTCAAGGTAGTAGACCATTCTAGAACTTGTAATGGCTCATCATAATTCCAAATAATGAAAATACTTCAAGTGAATGAGACAACCGTCCAGATGCACTCCCAAGGCCAAATCAAGACATAGAAGTGGAATTAGAGTACCGAGAACATGACAGTTTTGATTTTCTGAGTGCAATTAGAAGTGAGATTAATCAACCAAGTTAGATGGTGGATCTCTTTCAAATAGGCATTGCCTAGTGGAAGCGTTTCTTTTTGGAACAGATTGCCTTGTGGAAGCTGTATCTTCAATAATGGTGAGTAGTTCAGTATCAGCATATAGCAATAAGCTCATGCAAAATCGTATAGCAGACAATGCTGATATTGGTACAGTTGAAAATTGACCATCCAACACCGCATACATAGCAGTTCAAGTGTCCATATCAAAAATGCCAAAAAAATCGATAGGTCCCAGCGAAATTTCACTGATATCGGACCTAAACGAGACCCCTGCCAAAATATTATTTGAAAAATGAGTTTGTCAAAGCAAAATTTACAAAAAGATCACCTGATAAGGATGAGATGGCATCTATTCAGCCTCATATCACTGCTGGAAGTTCTTGTTGTTGCTGCTACTTCATCTTTTGGTTGGATCCAATACGTCTAAGATGATTTTTGCACAGAATTGGGTTGATTTGGCTATACTTGGAAGGTAGATCTATTCTCTGATTGTTCACCATTGAGCTCCATCTGTCAACCCATATCCCCTCCAAATCTCTCCAATCTTATTTTATGCTTCTATTTTCCATTTGATCTTCAAAGGTTGATCTACAAAGATACATCCTTCAAATCTCCGAAGTCCACTTCTATCATGTTGACTAGGTGTGACTCAGAACCCCGTGACTTGGTGACTCAGTGACTTGGAGGCAATTCAATTGACTTTGAACACTCGATAAGTGACTCCATAAGTTAAGTAATTACATCCTTAAATGCTAGTACTTAAATTCATACATATGCTAGTATTTATGCCACAGTAGCATATGATTTTCATTGCATGTTAGCACAATGGCAAAGTTATGTAACCTTAGGTTGATTAAGTAACATCTAATCTAGTACTTACTAGGTTCATTACGTTGCACAATGAAGCCTCGAGTTAGGAGCTAGGAACTCGGGTTATGACCTACAAGTTTGTCTATGTATGTTATATCCTCCTCAAATATCCACTCCATCACTGAAATTGAACTAGGAGTTGGTCACAAGCAAGAAGGAATACCTACTAAACATTGCAGCCCCAAAGATATTGACGACGGAAGAAAAATCTCGTCACAGAATAAACTTCGTGGCTTGACCCAGCATCTTGACGAATCCGACTACCCAGCATCCTGGCGGATCCAGTTGGCTCCAATGACCCAGCACACTGATGGATCCGTCAACCCGTCAACAGGCCTGATTGACTGAAGGCAAAATGCACAGGCAGTTAGGCCGATTACTGCTCCAGCTGACCGTTTGACGATTACAAGATATCCTCCCTTTAATGATTTAATCGTGAGATCGCGGGAAGACCCTCACTATACCCACGAGCGAATGTAGCGCAACCTATAAATACCTAAGTTGCGTAGGGAATTATTTTTTACACAATCCAAGAGAAAAGAGAACCAGAGAGTTTCATTTGTATTCCCTACAAAGAGCTAGTGAAATTTGGGAGATATTACCTTCCCCCAGATGTACACCTTTCAGGTGGAATTGTGTTACCAATTTCTTGTATTCTCTTGCTTGTGATTGCATTTGAGTCGAGAACCCTATTCTAAGGATCTTGATCAATTAGTGCCGTCTATGGAAAGCATTGAGTATTGTCACATTTCTCAATCTTGAGTTTTTATGATGGCTCCTTCTACACATCATTATTCCCATGCTAATCCTGAGAAGCAAGCACTGGCGAAGTCTAGTGTTTCCGTGTCGAGGAGACGTCATCAGGCTACATGACAAATCCGAGCAAAGGAGATGCAGCCTAGTCCCTAGCTTGAACCATCTCATCAAGAGAATCTCCGGGAGAATCCACCCCTAGAAATGCAGGAGAGAGAGGAGTTTGAGGCCAAGCTTGCTGCCTTGAGGGCAGAGCAGGAGCTAGTAGCAAACCAACTCGAAGAAGTCCAGTTGTTGAAAGAAAAGGTAAAGTTCCAGCTAAAGGAGCCTCAAAATTCTACCCCCACTTACGACTAATTGGAATGGCATCGAGTGATGGAAGAAGAGAATGCCCACTTACGCGAACAACTTAAGAAGTTAAAACGTGAGTTCGGTAGGCAAAAGGGTGAAATTCCCCCAGGTCCTCCAAAGGCTCCTTCCCCACCCTTGCGAGAGTCAAAGGAGTTGTCAAGAGCCATGGCAATGGCAACCAACGAGGGAGGTTCCATCCCCAAGATTGTCCATCAAGTCACTCGGGCGATGAGGCGCATACACTCACGGGTGTACGTGACTACGTACCCCTTCACAAAAGAGGATGACCGCCCCTCTTCTAGAGAAGTTCAAGCACCCCGCATTGGCTCAGTACGACGGGACATCTGATCCCAACAGTTTCATTGGGAGCTACCATCAAATAATGCTTATCCATGGCTACCCAGATGGAGTACTCTATCCGGTATTCCCGTCATATCTCTCTGGCATGGCTCATGAGTGGTTCAATGAGCTGCTGACAGGCCAGATCGACTGCTGACAGGCCCTGCTTCAAAGCTTGCCAACAAGTTTTGCCAGTACTTTGCTAGCCAATAATGGGTTCGAGATAACCTGGAAAGACTGTCGAAGGTCCAACGGCGAAGACGAAAGTCTTTCCAGTCTTACCTTGACCGATTTAAGACCCAGTATTTTAAGTACAAGAGGTCCCATGACATTATTGTCACCAGTAATTTAAGTCGGGTCTGCTAACTCAAAGGTTCTGGTACGAAATTAATTATTTCCCACTTAGAATATGGCGGAATTATGGGATTGAGTCACAAGGTTTACGGAACAAGATGATTTCTTTCACTTCCGTGGCCGCCTGGCAGACGGATAAGGGGATGATCATTATTCCCCGAATGAAAAGAAGGCGGTCATGGAAGCTACTCCTGTTATGATTCATGGTGGCAGCCGCTTCAACAAACGAAAGGGAAACTTCTAAGACCAACAAAGGGATTGGCAAAACCAAAGCAGTGCTAATGGTCCCTGCCAACCCAGGTGGGACCTTTGCGAAGAATACACCCTCGTGGTCATAAACCAGGCGGATGTGTTGGTAAAAGTCAGGTCAACCAATAAAGATCTCCTTCCACCACCAAGACCCCTGAAGAAGAAAGCAGATTCGAGGCCTTACTATAAATTCCATCAGGCTCAAGGGCATGCCACTGAAGACTATGAAGACTTACGAGACCAGATCAAGTCTCAGACCTGACATAGTAACTTGGCCCAATTTGTCAAGAGGAACGAGAGCTAGGACAAAGGCAAGAGGCTCATGGAAGGCACAAAGGAGTATCACAGAGAAAAGCTCCAACAACTACGCAAAGTGAACGTGGTATTCCTAGAAGATCAGGCGATGGTGGATCCCACATGCTAATGGCTGAAGAAGGGGTGTCACCTAAACTCCCACCTTTTGAGTACCATCGCCAAGTTTTGGCACCCCTGGCAATGAGGCGATAGGATGACCAAGGGTTGGAGCTATCATCACCTCAGTCGACATTATCCCAAGAACCATTAGCCGGGGGGCGAGTGGACGTTATTTTCGGAGTTAACGCCACTCCTTGTGCATAGACTGCCTCTTCAGAAGGCAAACCTTCTCACGAGATGTACCCCACTCTTCAGTGGGTTGAGCGAGACGATGTTAGGCAAGTCGCCTCAAGGCTTTTCTCCTCTCTCCCAGATCCGACAGATCATACAAACCCACTCCTAGTAACCCTGTTACTAGTGGGGCAACTTCAGCTCCAGCTTTTAATTGATGAGGGATGTGTTGTAGGTGTCCTCTTCCTTAAAACTCTCATCCAATTGGGGTTTAAAGAAGAACATTTTTCCCATCAACCCAGCCGATAGTGGGTTTCAAGAACCATAAGGTGATGCCCAAAGGTGAAATCGAATATCTATTTGTGACAGGGACAGGCACCTCAACCGGACAACTACATTCATTGTAGTAGGCTTGGTAACAACATTTGACGGCATCATGTGCCGCCCAACAACTCATGCCTTTTAAGTGATTCCTTCATCCTATTTTCAGTTTCTACTTTTCCACACTCCTCGATGTGTCAGAATTTTTCATGGGGACCAATCTGCCGGGCGAGGGCTCTTGCGCATTAAGCTAGAACGCTCCATGGAGCAAAGACCTTCCAAACTACAAAAATGGCGGAAAAAGCAGAATCAGGTTCAGACGGTTCAACAGGAAGATCCGACAGTCCCACCGG
The DNA here is from genome assembly GCA_037157565.1 of Thalassia testudinum. NCBI lineage: Eukaryota > Viridiplantae > Streptophyta > Magnoliopsida > Alismatales > Hydrocharitaceae > Thalassia > Thalassia testudinum. Next base: position 8,426,382 of record JAZHRO010000080.1, read on the forward strand.
CTTCCAGAAGTACAGCCTAGTTCTTCAACCATGGCAATACAGTTGTATCCTGATATAGTTAACAAGCTTGGTCAGGTTGGAGTGGATCTTCATCCCTCCGAAGTCCGCGAACTGCTCCTCCTGTGAGAGCTAACACAAACGTCTTTGCCTGGTCCACCAATGATTTACCGGGTGTCCATCCAATGCTGATTGAGCACCGCCTCAACATCCAGCTAGGTTCTCGAGTAATTAAACAAGCTCGTCGGCACAAGTCCATAAAGCAATGGCAAGTGACTGCCTCTAAAGTTGATAAACTTCTGGAGGCAGGTTTCATTGAAAAATCCCTCTATCCTGCTTGGTTGTCCAACATTGTTATGGTCGGGAAGGAAAATGGCAAGTGACGAATGTGTGTGAACTTCACGAATTGGAATGAAGTTTGCCCCAAAGATGAGTTTCCTTTGCCAAAGATTAATGCCCTCATTGATTCATGTAGTAGGCAGTCACATATGTTTCTCCTAGACGTCTACAGCGACCATCACCAGATAAGTTTAGCTCCTGCAAACAGACCTCATATCTCTTTCATAACTGATAGGGGTCTTTTTCAATATAGCCATGCCCTTTGGCTTAAAGAATGCAGGAGCAACTTATCAATGCATTATAAATATGATTGTTTCTTATTTAATAGGAAAATCATTCGAAGTATATATTAATGATATGCTTGTAAAACGAATAAGTTTTTCTGAGCATTTGGCGAACCTGGCTGAAGTGTTTCAAGTTTTAAGAGGCACTCGGCTTCGCCTTAATCCTGAGAAGTGCGCCTTTGGTGTTTCCTTAAGAAAACTTTTGGGATTTTTTTATCTCTAATTAAGGAATAAAAGCCTAGCCTAACAATATTCAGGCAATCATGACACTAACGCCTCCATCTACTCCGAAGGGAGTACAATCATTAGTCGGTAAGATTGCCGCCTTGAACCGCACCTTGTCTCAATCTGCTGATAAATGTTCCCCCTTCTTCGAATGTATCAAAAAAGGCAAAGGCTATACGTTAGCCCATTGGACCCCTCAATGTCAAGAAGCTCTAGAGGCGGTCAAGAAAGCTCTTCAACAACCCCCCATCCTGTCGACTCCCATTGCAGGGGAGCCATTATTCCTTTACCTGGCAGCTTCTTTGTCAACGGTCAACACTGTCCTTGTATGTGACTGTGGTGCGATTCAACGACCAATGTATTTTGTCAGTAAAACTTATCACGGGGAAGAAGCCAAGTACACTATAATTGAAAAGCTCGCCCTTGCTCAGATGATCGCCACTAGAAAATTGTGCCCTTATTCCCAAGCCCACACTATAAATGTCATATTTGATTACCCCTTGCACCGAATGTTACATAGGCCAATGGGGTCAGTCCGGCAAATTAAATGGACTATGAAATTGGCTGAGTTTGGCATTAAATATCAGCCTCAGAGGTCCGTTAAAGGCCAAGTCTTGGCATATTTCGTGGCAAAGTTTACTCATCCAGATTCCCCTACCACCTTGTCTTGGAAATTGTACGTGGATGGATCTTCCATGGTAGCTAGGTCTGGAGCTAAGATCGCGTTATCTGCCCCAAATGGTACTACTCTTGAGCATGGCGTCAAGTTGGCCTTCCCTACCTCTAACAATGTTGCTGAGTAGAAAGTCGTGTTAATAGACATCCGGGTAGCAAGATACATGGGAGCCCCGACTTTAGAAATATTTTCAGACTCCCAATTAGTGGCCAATCAAATTAATGGCTAGTACCAATCCAGGGATCCCCAGATGAGTCTATGTGCCAACAGAGCAAAAGAGGAGTTGACAGACTTTAAGTTTGCCTCGATCAGGCGAGTGCCTCGTTCCAACAACCCCTTGGCGGATGCGTTAACTCATTTAGCATCTGCAATTCTTCTAGGACAAGAAGATGATATATTCCTTCAAACATTGAATGAGTACACGGTGCTACCTCCCCAAGCACTTGTGTTGCAACAAACTACCTCCTGGATGATGCATATAGTATAATACTTGAACACGGGCGAGGTACCTCCAAGTGAGCCACATCCTAAGGCTTTCAGAAAGCCTAAAAGCCTCAAGGTATTAATAGGCGGGCAGTTATATAAGCGAGGTTATTAAACCCCCTTATTACGTTACCTAATCCCCAAGGAGGCTTCACAAGCCCTTCAAGAGGCACATAGTGGCATTTGTGGTAATCATGAAGGATACAAAACTCTCATTGCCTATCTATTCCAGACGAAATATTTCTGGGCAGAAATCAATCACCAATGTAAATTGTTTGTGCGCAGATGTGAAAAATGCCAAAAATTTGCCTCCATCCACCATCTCCCTCAGGGAGAAATGGTACCTATCCTATCCCCAACCCCCTTTGCTAAATGGGGGATAGATTTCATGAGCCCATTTCCACTTGCTCCTGCTCAGAAGCATTTTATTTTGGTAGCAGTAGACTATTTTTGTAAATGGGTTGAAGCTGAGATCATGGCTAATCCTGCAGCTAACAGGGTGATAACCTTTGTTAGAAAAAATATTATCGCTAGCTATGGGATTCCTCAGGCTATTGTCACAAACAATGGCATGCAGTTCGCCTCTAAATAACTCGAGGAATTTTGTACCAACTGGGACATCCACCTGCATTTCACTTTTGTTGCCCACCCTCAGGCAAATAGGCAAGCGAAGGTGACAAATCGCACCATTATCACGACATTAAAATGCCAGTTGGATTCCTCTAAGAGCCGATGGGCGGAAAAGCTATCAGATTTATTATGGGGCTATCGAACTAGCCAGAATACCTCAATTGGTCATACACCCTTCAGCTTGGTGTATGGAATGGAAGCTCGTCTACCGGTTGAGATTGTCCTCCCTACCTATCGATCTCTGTTGTATGATCCACATACCAATGACGATCAAGTTCGCCTAGCTCTTGACTTAGTAGATGAAATTAGGGAGAAAGCGTAAGCTTCAACTTCACATTATAAAGAAAAAATGGCTACTACATATAATAAGCGAGTTTGAAAGAAGAAATTCTCTGAAGGAGACTTTGTTTTGTGACAGAGTGACGCATCGCATCCGGCAGGTGCAGGCGACAAACTCACCACGCCTTAGGAAGGCCCTTACAAAATTCGCCAAAGGAGTGAGGGCGATTATCATTTACAAACATTAGATGGCAAGCTAATGCCTCGTACTTGGCACACTAGCAATTTGAGATTGTACTACACATGAGAAATAATGCAACAAAAGTTTTTTTTCTCATTCATTGTTCATGAGTGCATAATTTTCCATCGTCCCACAGGACAATTTCCATCCATGTCCAATAAAAAAGTGAAAAAAAGAAAAAAAGGGGAAAAACACTAGCATCAACTACTTTAGTGTTGGCAAAGCAACTATTCCATGTCTTCAGGGAATTCGACCTTCCGGTTGGCAGAGTCCTGGATTCATAGGCGTGGCTATCGTGGCAGGGAGATTTTCCAGCAATTTCCATGCCAGGCAGGACTTCTGATGAACCAGTCTTCTCAACCTCCTGATCAGGGGCAAACTTTCATGTTGGTCCTCGAACAAAGGAGAGATGGGAGCTTTTTCTTTAAGGCCCTCCTCTTTTTGACAATCATATTCGACATTTAGTTTGTCAATTGACCAACTGCAGAACTCTACAAAAGTACGCCCGCCTTCTAGAATCGCCTGCACCGCTGCCAAGGTGTATTTACCCACCTCATTCAAGACAAGGGCCCGACTGTCTTCCATAGAAGGATCTATTGCAAAAAATTCCATTATAGTATCAAGATCCTTCTCCAACATGGGAGCATTCTCCAACTCCTGGACCCTCGCAGCCTTTTCTTCTGTGAGTTTTCTGGCAATAACCAGTTCTCGCCTTAAACCCTCCGCCTCCACCTTCTCTTGTGCCGCCTTGTATTTGGCGAGCTCGTCGATAGTGGTACTCAAGCGGAGGCATTCTTCCTCCAAAGTTTTTTCATATTCCTCCACAGAGAAGGAATGGCGTCCTGAAAACATGCACTTCTTTCTTCAACCATGCTAAGTTAGTGCAGGCGAACTCCAGCTTTTCGTCATGCTCGCTCATTTTCTCAAGGACTTTTCGATGAATCTCCCCAAGTGAGTCATTAAGCTTGGCAACAGTTTTCCCAGTCACTCTCAATCCGAAGTAGGCCTTCTGTGCTTCCTTCCAGGCATTGGCTAGTTGCTCAGATAGATATGCTTGTGAGCCCAACTTCCGCCTCACCTCTTCTACTTCTTTCTCCACCCTTAGACGAGTGGCTTTGGACTCCTCTAGCTGGATGATGAAATTTCTATATTCGACTCTGGTGATTCCTGCCCATTTCACCGCCAAATCAACCGCCTCGCTAGGAGTAAAACTGGTTCCCGAGAATAAACCTTGTCCCAAGAGTCTTCACCTATATGACAACAAAGACAACAATAATATAGCTTATTCAAGCAACATCAAGACAAGCTGAGCATAAAGTGAGGAACCTTACCATACGAAGACAGTAGAAGTAGACGTGTTTGAAGTTCACCCTCCCGTGAGGGGGTGCTTCAGTTAAGGGCATCTTGCAAGTGTCTTAACACCTATCTTTCCAAGTCAGATGAGGGTACGCTCCCACCAAACGTGCCTTCACCACCCTGCAATTGTGGTGCTAATGGGTTCCTGGAGGGTCATGGCGTACTATCCACCAAAATTGGGCCTTGTTCAAACGAACGTTCCCAGATGAATAATCCCTCCGCTTGGAATTTCTTTAGGACAAAACCCTTGACCTGCCTACTGATCTATCCTATGACCCCATAGCCCACTTGACCGCACGGGTCCACCAACATACGAGCCTTGGTCGAGCTCCGCTATATGCAACTAGTCAGAAATGCTCCCACCCAAAAACCCCCCTGTTTCGGCGGCTTGTTAACCTACCTGTGCGAAAGCGCTAGGAGCCCTGGGTGGAGTCGAAGGTATGCTTAAAGTCACCCTCTCACTGGGCTCACCCGAAGCATGGCTTGGAGGGCCATCCTCTCGACCTCCTCTTGGCAACCCGGGGGGGGACGTTTTCCTCCTCAACCCTAGCATTTCTGATGGAACTTGAGGAGACCTACATGGTTACCTTTGCAAAGTGACCCCTCTGCCTTTTAAGAGGAGTCACCTCCGGCCTACTAGGGGCTTCAACCGCCTCCCTCTTTCCTTCCCTGGGGCATGAAAACCTGCTACCTTCACCATACCTCTTAGGCATTTCCTTCGCTTCTTCTCGCCGAACACCACCTTGAGAGGAGCTCCCGAGAGTATCTCAACACCATCTCGGGGTGTCCGACCGAGCAAATCGCCCAAAAGATAAAGAGGGCATTATTTCATTATCCAGGACAATTAGATTATCTAAAACTATTACCCCCCAACTTACTTGGTGTAGAGTAAGAATCCACCACCCATGTCAGTGATGCCTAGACAATTGACGGCCTTAACTCGAAGCAGACTATAGGCCCAAACTCCATTATTTTCTCAACATCCGCCTGCCCAGTTGGGTCCAGCTCATGGGGAGTAGGCGATAAGTCTTTCTTAAGCGGATTTTGCCACATAAGGAACCTTTAACTTCACGTTATGGAGAAAAAAAAAAGTGGCGGTCCTGCCCCTTTAAGCTATCCGACAGGTCCATAATTCTATACTTGGTCCGCTGGCTATAAAGCGTATAAGTTCCGAACGAAGGCTTTCCTTTCTTTACTTTCAAGGGCATTAGCCCAAAAATGAGGCGGAATAAACCCATCCGAGGACGAATCCTCAAATGGAAGCAAATGACAATGAAGGCATTCAATACGAGCCAGCAGTTGAGGCTTAGTTGCGAGGGGGCAAGTTTGTAGTAGGAAAGAAAGGACGTAATGAATGGGTTTAATGACACCTTGAGGCCATTTTTTATAGCATATTTACAAATGATAAAATAATCCTCCCCCGCAGGGGAGCATAAGCCTGAAAATGGACTTTACCAAGTCCATGCTCCGTCAAAAAACCATGGATAGCAGGCTTGCTACGAAAATCCAAACTAAAGATGTATAGTGCTAAGGTTTCACCCGAGAGTTGAGATGCAAAAGAGGTCGACTCACCATTTCCAGCAATGCCCGACATCTTCTCTATGTGAAAATGCAGTCTTCTTCTCCGATGGCTTTGCTCCTCCGAGGGAGGCAACTCAAAAGGCGTTGGGGTTTCCCCCGCAACAACAGTACGTGGAGGGGGAGCATTTACTGCCCCAACCACCCCCTATTTATAAGCCCACCACACATGGACTTCAAAAATTTCAAATCTCAGCATCATCAGGAGTAATTAATGCCCATGCGCGCAGTTAATGATTGCACTGCGATTCACCTTCCGCAAAAATCCCCTAATCTGTTCCAATTAGCATGGCAAGGATTTCTCATCATTACGACAATTAATGCCCATCTTGTCCGCATAAGACGATAAAACTAACCCTGCAGTGATTGCTCATCACTCGTAGAAGACGGTGCTTACATCGTACAACATAACTACCCAAGATCTTGGCTTCTTAAAGATGATCGGAAAATCAAGCGGCGATACACCTATTTCTCTTAACCAACAGGCGATGATATGCCTTGTACTTTCCATGTGTGGTGCCTTGTCTGCCAAAATAATAACAATACACGTGCAACCTACAAATGATCAGGCTGCCTGGAAAATAGCCGACCTATCATTGGGGGCACCATATGCACGAAGTTTATTCCTTAGAATTTATTACTCTCTCTGCTGGATAAACTAGTAAAGAGAGTGGGGGCAACTAATGAGGAAAGAAAAATCTCGTCAAAGAATAAACTTCGTGGCTTAACCTATCATCCTTGCGGATCCAGCTGGGTCCGGCGATCCGACACACTAACGAATCCGTCGACCTGTCAACGGACCTGGTTGACTAAAGACGAAACACACAGTCCCTTAGGCTGATTCTTGCGCCAGTTGATCGTTTCACTATTACAAGATATCCTCCCTTTAATGATTTGATCGTGGAATCATGGGAAGACCCCCACGAGCGAAGGTAGCACGGACTATAAATACCTAGGTTGCGCGAGGAATTATTTTTTACGCAATCCAAGAGAAAAGAGAACCAAAGAGTTTCATTTGTATTTCCTACAAAGAGCTAGTGAAATTTGAGAGATATTACCTCCCCTCAGACGTACAACTTTAGATGGAATTAGGTCATCAATTTCTTATGTTTTCTTACTTGTGATTGCATTTGAGTTGAGAATCATATTCTAAGGGTCTCAATCAGATATGTATCGATTTTCTGTCTGATATGCTTGAGAGGAGCAAAAGGGAAAAAGGACCGCAGGAGGAGAAGGCTTCTATACTGTCTGTCTGAGTGCAGAGCTTTGTTAGTCTTCAACCAGAGTATTAGTGCATGAATTGGAGATAAGGATAAGGCAATAATCTTTGATGCATATCTCTCCTTCCTTCATTCAAGAAAAGAAAAGAAAAAGAAAAGCGGCGTGCCTTCTTATCAAGGAAGGCGCCCAAGGCTTGGCAGAGACCGACGGTGGTGGTGGACTTGCCTTCCCCGAGAGGCGTGGGGGTGATGCCACCAACCACCACGTAGCATCCGTCCTCACGCTCCCCAATCTCATCCAGCACCGACAGAAGCACCTTGGCCTTGTACTTGCCGTAGAGGTCGTAGTGGTGGGGTCGGAGCTCGAGAGAGTCGGCTATCTCCGATATGTGGAAGGGCTCCACGGAGTTGGCGATGTCGATATCAGCGGGGACCGGAGAGACCGCCTCCTTCACCCGCCGGATCGTCGATGTCTTGCTACCACTCGCCATTCTAACTCAACTACCGCTGCCGCTGGTGGATTCTCTTTTCTTGGTTTATTTATGTGGCTCTCCTCCCGACCCAACACCCTCTCCTCTCCTCTCCTCTCCTCTCCTCTCGACTCGTCACCTCTTGCCGCCTTCTCCGTGTGATTCTGTTCGCGTGCGCGCGCGCCCCAATCTCTCCTCCCGCCAAGCTCCTCGCTCTCCCCGGCGTCTTTCTAATCAAACGGGTGGGATTTCTCGCAAGGTAGTCCAGAAAAAGGAAAGGGAAACGGAAAAGGACAGACCTGGGAGTGGCGGTACGAAGGCAGAGGCCCGTGCCGAACCTCTTCCAATCTCCATTTTTCGAGTGAATGGATAAAGGTGGACCCCCTTCCTTTATTTGTTTGTTGCCATCCTCTTCTTCCTCCTCACTAGTATTTTTGATATCCTTCGAGTGCATAACTAAATTAGTGTGCAAAAATATTATTCCATAAAAAATTATCACGACACCAGTTTAATAATTAAATTTAAAGTTTAAAGAAAATTTAAAATATACAGGCTTATTTATGACAAGTATATCTTATTTTTTTCTCTAAACTAACATTTATGTTGATGTCAATACAATTCATACACAAATATTGCTGCATTGCCATAATATTATTAGTAACATCTACTCTACAATCTGATCTTATATAACTCATGTATAGTTTAATGTATTATTATAGTATCAAAGTCTGTTAGTATGCTTGAGTTTAAAAATAAAGTGACCAAAGACTGAGAGTATGTATGCAAAGTATATTGTCTATAAATGTGTTGTAAAGAAATCACAAATATCATAACAGAATGTGATTCCTTCCTCCTCCCTTTCATTCACTCATTTATGCTTATGTAGTTGTTACGACAATCAACATGGCATCAGAGCGCTTAAGGGTGAGCTTCTTGTAGGAATCCAAGATGGTCGATACTCATCTTTGAATGATGGGAACCCACCTACACCACATACTCCTCCATTTGTAACAGATTTTCTATACTCTCCAGATTGTGATGATGCTGCGGCGGATCGAGACTCGGCAAGAAGACGCTCATAGCGACCTGCAAGTCATCTTGTTTCTCCATTTGGAGGTTTGATATTCTCGTCTTTTTTCGCCATCCGAACTTCTAGTATCCTACTACAACTAGTTTGTTTTCTATCGATGGCATCATCTCAACTTTTTTCAACGTCAGCTACCTCTATTTTGTTTTCAAGTGGTGGATTTGCTCCACCCCTGCACATTCACCATATATAATATTCCCTTCAAACTAACGTCCACCAACTTCCATCTTTGGAAGGCACAATTTCTTCCATTGCTTCGAGCATATGATCTTATTGGTTTTGTCGATGGCTCATGCCCACCACCTATTCGATTGATTGCTAGTTTAGATGATTCACATACTATTAAAGATGCATATGTGCTCTGGTATTCGAAAGACCAGCTGATTGTTAGTTGGATAATTTCCTTAGTCATTGAAGAAATTGGTGAATAAATTACCAACTTATCTTCAGCTCATCAGATCAAGTCATTTCTTAAGAGCTATTTTGCCATTCAAACAAGGTCTTGTCTCCATCATAAATCTAAGCCGAACTCGTTATGCAAAGGTGACCTCTCTATTAGTGCTAGAGCACCACAATCGTTTGTTTTGATGATAACAAAACACGTGTTATTTAACATTTGCACTTGGAGTCTTACATTTCAGGTCAATTACAAATGGAGACGTGATTAGACGGAGTTCGAGCTCGCATCCAGGACGGATTGGAAGAGCTTGATGGAGAATAGAAGTGATTCGCGAGGAGAGATATATTGAAGAAGGAAGGAGATGAAGAATAGGATAGATTTCATTCTCTTGTACTTCTTGTATTTTTCGTTTCTTTTGTTGCTCTTTATTTTTTGCTACTTAGATTCTATGTCAAAGAGCCTCAAAGTACCCTAACAGTGGTCCTAGGAACACTCGCACAACCCTAAGATACTTAGGTTTTCTCTAGAAAACTTAGAAAACCAATATAGGGTTCAAACAGAATTTCCAGACGTCTAATTCCCAAATCAGACGTCTGATAATGTGTTTTAACACGTCTGACTGTTGATTCAGACGTCTGATAACATTTAGGCTGGACATAGTTAGTTCTGTCTGATGAAATCAGACGTCCAGATCTTAGACCAGACGTCTGATGACCTTGCCATACGTCCAATTAGTGGACCGTTGGCTGTCTTAGCATACACTCAAGGATATGACTGTTAGAGCCTTATCAGACGTCCTTAAGCCTTTCCAGACGTCTAATAATTGGCTATTTTGCCTCGACTGACCCGAAAATCTCTTCTCAAAGATTTTCTAGCCGTTACAAATCCATTCCCACGAAAAAGTAGGTTTCCAGACGTCCATACATAGTGCCAGACGTCCATACATAGTGCCAGACGTCCTATATGTCGTCTGATGGACTTGCGCTAGAACCCTATTTAGATCTGATTCAAGTCAGGAAGAGACCCGCTTAAAATCAGACGTCTGATGTTGTTCCAAGATGTCTTAAAGTGGTCCTCCAGACGTCTGATTACCCTGTCAATGCAATCATTGTCCCTGATTTCGGCCTGATTCTCTTGGGCTTTGCACCCAATGGCTATAGAAGCTTTCCTAAGCCTTCCAAAGCCTTCCTAAGGCCTCTATAAATAGAGGGGAGCCTTTGCACACCAACACACACCCAAGCAACATACTTTCCACTCTTTTGTGTCCAAAAAGAAGCCCTTGCTCTCCAAGCTCAAGTTCTTCATCTAGAGAGCATCAAGCCTTTGCGCACCCGCTCTCGCCGTAGTTCACGAAGAGCGACATTGCGTCATCGCGTGGCTCACGCACCTGCGTCATCAATTCGACGCACTCCTTGCAAAGGGGAGTTTCCTAATTCCTATAAAAGTTAGGTCTAAAATTACTTTGTTGGCTCGATAGGATTATTTGTTATCTTTGTTATTTGGTAGGGTATTCGCTTTACGAATTCCCGTCTCCTTCGTGGGACAAAATTCTTCTTGTGAAGAGAAGGGGTTGAGGAACGCTACCCTCGCACTTGTAGCGTGGTCGTAATTGAGGTTGAATCACCCTCATTCAAAGTGATTCGTTTAATGGATTTGATCAAATTGGTTGATCGGAAAATCCTAACTCGAGAGGATTAGGTGGTGGTTTCCACCCGGTTTGGGTTTCCACCTAAAAATATTTGTGTACTCATGTGATTGAATTTTTTGTGAGATTGTTTATATTTTATTCCGCAAATTTATTACGTCACCCCTCCTAGTAGGGAAGAATCTACAATTGGTATCAGAGCAGGTCTTGCTGTTTCGGCGTAACAACCCAGCAAGAAGATCATGGTGGGAAGCAGTTCCGCGAGCAGGATTTCCGAGGGGCAGTCCACCATCCGACCACCCTATTTCGACGGAAGCAACTACCCCTACTGAAAGTTGCGGATGAGGACGTGGCTTCAAGCCACCGATTTCACAATATGGGCCAGGTGCAAGACCCCCTTCAACATCCCAAAAAAACCCGCCGGAGGATACTCGCAGCAGCAGATTCGTGAGCTCTCTTTAAACACAAAGACCATGAATGCCCTTTACTGCGCACTTAGCTCGGAGGAGTTCAATAGAATCTCGCAATGTGCCACCGCATATGAGATCTGGCATATACTCGAGGTAACTTATGAAGGTACCTCTAAGGTAAAAACATCTAAACTAAATTTACTTTCACAAGAGTTTGAGGCTTTTTCCATGAAATCTAATGAATCCTTAAGTGAGATGAACACTAGGTTCACTCTCATTGTAAATAACTTGAAAGCATTAGGAAAGACTTTCATCAAGGGGGAGCTTCAAGGGAAGCTTCTTCGTTCCCTCGGACCGGAGTGGGAACAAAAAGTCACCGCTATCGAGGAGGCGAACGAAGTGGAGGAACTCAACATGGAAGATCTCCTAGGCAATCTAATAGCCTACGAGACAAAGTTGAAGCAGAAGAAGAAGGATACACCGGAGCCTAAACTGAAGAAGACTCTCGCCTTCAGAGCCGCGTCGGATAGCGAGGTAAGTTCCGACGACGAAGACTTTAGAATTTTACTTAAAAAATTTTCCAAGTTTTGTAGGGAATTAAAGAAAGAGAAAAAGGAGAAGAAGGAAAGCCCGAGACGATGCTACCACTGCAACGAGAAAGGGCACCTACGACCAGAGTGCCCTCTTCTCAAAAAGGAGAAGAAGAAGGAAAAGGAAAAGAGATCTAAGAAGAAGGCGTTCCAAGCCACTTGGGATGATTCCAGCTCGGAGGAAGAAGAAGAAAAGTCCATAGAAGAAGAAACCACTTGCTTCGGTTTCATGGCCAGAGGAAGCGATAGCGAAAGCGGAAGCGACTTAGACAACGAGGTAAGTTATTTAACATTTGCAATTTGATGATAACAAACCACCATTGTTGGTGCTAAAGCACCACGATCATTTGTTTTGATGATAACAAAACACGTGTTATTTAACATTTGCAATTTGAGTCCTAGATTTCAGGTCAATTCCAAATGTGGACGTGTTTAGACAGAACTCGAGCTCGCATCCAGGATGGATTGGAGGAGCTTAATGAAGAACAGAGGAGGTTCGCGTGGAGCGACAGATTGAAGATAGAAGACAAGAAGAATAGGATAGATTCTTTTTAATCCTTTCTTGTATCTCTTGTCTTTATTTTCTTGCTCTTATTTTCCTTAGAATATTATGTTAAAGAGCCTCAAAGTACCCTAACAGTAGTCCTAGGAACACCGGCACAACCCTAGGATACTTAGGTTTTCTGTAGAATACTTACAAAACCAATATAGGGTTCAAACAGCACTTCCAGACGTCTAATTCCAAAATCAGACGTCTGATAAAGTATTTTAAGACGTCTGACTGTTGTTTCAGACGTCTGATAACTGTTAGGCTGGACATATTTAATTCTGTCTGATGAAATCAGACGTCCAGACCTTAGACCAGACGTCTTAGGAGACGTCTGATGGATTTGTCAGACGTCCAATTAGTGGACCGTTGGCTGGCTTAGCAAACACTGAAGATTGTGACCGTTAGAGCCTTATCAGACGTCCTTAGGCATTTCCAGACGTCTGATAATTGACCGTTTTGCCTCGGCTGACCCAAAATCTCTTCTCAGAGATTTTCTTGCCGTTGCAACGTTTGGAAAATCCATTCCCACAGTAAAAGTAGGTTTCCAGATGTCCAGACATAGTACCAGACGTCCTATATGTCGTCTGATGGACTTCCGCAAAAACCCTGTTTAGATCTGATCCAAGTCAGGAGGAAACCCTCATAAAATCAGTCGTCTGACCTTGAAATCAGACTTCTTAAAGTGGCCTTCCAGACGTCTGATGCCATATTTAGACGTCTGATCACCCTGTCAAGTGTAATCATTGTCCTGATTCTCCTGGGTTTTGCACTCAACGGCTATGGAAGCTTTTCCAAGCCTTCCAAAGCCTTCCTAAGGCCTCTATAAATAGAGGGGAGCCTTTGATACACAAACACACACCTAAGCAACATACTTTCTACTCTTTTGTGTCCAAGAAAAGATCTTGCTCCCCAAGCTTAAGTTCCATCACCTAGAGAGCTAAATTCCCTTTGCGCACTCGCTCTCCCGCAGTTGTTCACGAGAGCGACATTGCGTCATCGCGTGGCACACGCACCGCGTCATCAACTCGACGCACTCCTTGCAAAGGGGAATTTCCTATTTCCTATAGAAGCTAGGTTTAAATTACTTTGTTGGCTCTATAGGATTACTTGTTCTATTTTATCTTTGTCTTTTGGTTGGGTATTCGCTTTGCGAATTCCCGTCTCCTTCGTGGGACAAAATCCTTCTCGTGGAGAGAAGGGGTTGAGGAATGCTACCCTCGTACTTGTAGCGTGGTTGTATTGAGGTTGAATCACCCTCGTTTTAAGTGATTCGGTTTAGTGGATTTTGATCAACTTAGTTGATCAGAAAATCCTAACTCGAGAGGGTTAGGTGGTGGTTTTCACCCGGTTTGGGTTTCCACCTAAAAATACTTGTGTACTTGTGTGATTGCTTATTTTGTGAGATTGCTTTATATTTTCAATTCTGCAATTTTTACGTCACGCTGATCTCAACCCTCCTAGTAGTGCTGGAATCTACAACCACTTGCTTCGGTTTCATGGCCAGAGGAAGCGGCAGCGAAAGCGGAAGCGACTCAGACAACGAGGTAAGTTACGACTTACAAGAAGCTTTTAATGAGCTTTTTGAAGTTAGTAAAGCACTTAAGATAGAAAATAAAAGCATGAAAAAGAATCTTAGTTTTCTTAGAAGTGAAAATGATAGGTTAGAAATAAAACTTAAGGATTTAGAAGCTAGTTCTAAAAATGATAATCTATTATTAGAAAATCATAACCTCATCAATGAAAATAATAAATTGATTGAGGAAAATGTTAGTCTAAAAATAGAAATTTCTGATTTAAAGACTAACATGAATATTATAGAAAAAGAAATTGCATATCTCAGGGAAAACTCTAACAAATTAATCAACAAAGTAGATAACTTTTATAACCTTAAGGTTGAGAAAGGATCTCCATCAAAGAGACCCGCTAACAGATCCGGATCCAAGCTCACTTGGATACCGAAGAAAGAATTAGAATCCTGTTTTGTAGGTTTCAGGGATAACTACAACACAAAGGACTGGACCTACAAGCTCCAGGCTGGTCAACTCGTGTTGGGAGAACCAAGCAGCAGACCAAAGAGGAGAACAAGAAGACCGACGAGACGGCGAACAAACAATGAACCCGTTGCACGTCGACCGCCAGACTGGAGACCGGCGCTAATACCCGGGCCTCCAAGCTATGGATGGGAGTCCCATCCGATGTGGCATCCACCACCACCATTCGGGCCATTTTAATGGCCATGGTAGGTGAGGTAAAAACCATTTACCCTATCTTTTTATCATAAGCATTTAGATAGGGGGAGCAAAAAATTATAAGCTAATTGTCAATTTTTAAAGGGGAGTTGCAAGTTAGCTAAATTTCCTTTATTAAGGGGGAGAAAAATAACAGCTATCTTGTTGTTACAAAAAAAATGGGAGGACATTACTCTTGTTTAAAAGAAATTCATAGAAGAGCATGTTTTAAGGGGGAGTTATAGGAAATTTAAAATCAATCAGGGGAGGATTTTTTGCATTATTATTTATGATTTTGTCATCATCAAAAAGGGGGAGATTGTTGGTGCTAGAGCACCACGATCGTTTGTTTTGATGATAACAAAACACGTGTTATTTAACATTTGCACTTAGAGTCTTACATTTCAGGTCAATTGCAAATGGAGACGTGATTAGACGGAGTTCGAGCTCGCATCCAGGACAAATTGGAAGAGCCTGATGGAGAACAGAAGAGATTCGCGAGGAGAGATATATTGAAAAAGGAAGGAGATGAAGAATATGATAGATTTCATTCTCTTGTACTTCTTGTATTTTTCATTTCTTTTGTTGCTCTTTATTTTTTATTACTTAGATTCTATGTTAAAGAGCCTCAAAGTACCCTAACAGTAGTCCTAGGAACACTCGCACAACCCTAGGATACTTAGGTTTTCTGTAGAAAACCTAGAAAATCAATATAGGATTCAAACAGAATTTCCAGACGTCTAATTCCCAAATCAGACGTCTGATAATGTGTTTTAAGACGTCTGACTGTTGATTCAGACGCCTGATAACATTTAGGCTGGACATAGTTAGTTCTGTCTGATGAAATCAGACGTCCAGATCTTAGACCAGACATCTTAGGAGACGTCTGATGACCTTGCCAGACGTCCAATTAGTGGACCATTGACTGTCTTAGCATACACTCAAGGATATGGCCGTTAGAGCCTTATCGGAAGTCCTTAAGCCTTTCCAGACGTCTGATAATTAACCATTTTGCCTCGACTGACCCGAAAATCTCTTCTTAAATATTTTCTAGCCGTTGCAAATCCATTCCCACGAAAAAGTAGGTTTCCAGACGTCCAGACATAGTGCCAGGCGTCCTGTATGTCGTCTGATGGACTTGCGCTAGAACCCCGTTTAGATCTGATTCAAGTCAGGAAGAGACCCGCTTAAAATCAGATGTCTGATGTTGTTCCAAGATGTCTTAAAGTGGTCTTCCGGACGTCTGATGCCAAAATTAGACGTCTGATTACCCTGTCAATGCAATCATTGTATCTGATTTCGACCTGATTCTCTTGGGCTTTGCACCCAATGGCTATGGAAGCTTTTCTAAGCCTTCCAAAGCCTTCCTAAGGCCTCTATAAATAGAGGGGAGCCTTTGCACACCAACACACACCCAAGCAACATACTTTCCACTCTTTTGTGTCCAAAAAGAAGCCCTTGCTCTCCAAGCTCAAGTTCTTCGTCTAGAGAGCATCAAGCCTTTGCGCACCCGCTCTCCCGCCGAAGTTCACGAAGAGCGACATTGTGCCGTTGCGTGGCTCACGCACCTGAAATTCCCTACTAGGAGGGGGTGACGTAATAATTGCTGAAATAAATATAAACAATCTCACAAAATAGACAATCACACAAGTACACAAGTATTTTTAGGTGGAAACCCAAACCGGGTGAAAACCACCACCTAACCCTCTCGAGTTAGGATTTTCCGATCAACCAAGTTGATTAAAATCCACTAAACGAATCACTTTAAACGAGGGTGATTCAACCTGAAATACAACCACGCTACAAGTGCGAGGGTAGCGTTCCTCAACCCTTTCTCTTCACGAGAAGGATTTTGTCTCTCGAAGGAGACGGGAATTCGCAAAGCGAATACCCAACCAAATAACAAAGATAAAAGAACAATAATCCTATAGAGCCAACAAAGTAATTTTAAGCCTAGCTTCTATAGGAATTAGGAAACTCCCCTTTGAAAGGAGTGCGTCGGCGACGTGGATGCGTGAACAACACGACGGCGCTACGTCGCTCTCGTGAACTACGGTGGGAGAGCGGGTGCGCAAAGTTGATGCTCTCAAGATGAAGAATTAGAGCTTGGAGAGCAAGAGAGTCTTTTTGGACACAAAAGAGTGTGAAAGTGTGTAGCTAGGTGTGTCTTGTGTTTCTTGGTGTGTGTTTGTGTTGCAAAGGTTCCCCTCTATTTATAGAGGCCTTAGGAAGGCTTTGGAAGGCTTAGGAAAGGTTCCATAGCCGTTAGGTGCAAAGCCCAAGTGAATCAACCCGAAATCAGGAACAATCATTGCACTGACAGTATTATCAGACGTCTAATTCTGGCATCAGACGTTTGGAAGACCACTTTAAGACGTCTGATTTCAAGGTCAGACGTCTAATTTCGTGCGGGATCCTTCCTGACTTGAATCAGATCTAAACAGGGTTTTAGTGCAATCCATCAGACAACATACAGGACGTCTGGCACTATGTCTGGACGTCTGGAAACATACTTTTTCGTGGGAATGGATTTGCAACAGCTAGAAAATCTCTAAGAAGAGATTTTTGGGTCAGTCGAGGCAAAACGGTCAATTATCAAACGTCTGGAAGGGCTCAAGGATGTCTGATAAGGTTCTAACGGTCATATCCTCGAGTGTTTGCTAAGAGAGCCGACGGTCCACTAATTGGACGTCTGGCAAAGTTATCAGACGTCTCCTAAGACGTCTGGTCTAAGGTCTGGACGTCTGATTTCATCAGACAGAACTAACTTGTCCAGCCTAAATGTTATCAGACGTCTGAATCAACAGTCAGATGTCTTAAAACACTTTATCAAACGTCTGATTTGGGAATTAGACGTCTGGAAACACTGTTTGAACCCTACATTGGTTTTCTAAGTTCTCTACAGAAAACTTAAGTATCCTAGGGTTGTGCCGGTGTTCCTAAGACTACTGTTAGGATACTTTGAGGCTCTTTAACATAATTTTCTAAGGAAATAAAGAGCAAGAAAATAAAGACAAAAGTACATGAAAGGAATAAAATAGAATTCTATCCTATTCTTCTTGTCCTTCCATCTTCAATTTATCGCTCCTCGTGAATCTCCTCTGTTCTCCATCAAGCTCCTCCAATCTGTCCTGGATGCAAGCTCGAATTCCATCTAAGCACGTCTACATTTGCAATTGACCTGAAATCTAAGACTCTAAGTGCAAATGTTAAATAACACGTGTTTTGTTATCATCAAAACAAATGGTCGTGGTGCTCTAGTACCAACAGCACCGGCGTCATCAATTCGACGCATTTCTTGCAAAGGGGAGTTTCCTAATTCCTATAGAAGCTAGGTTTAAATTATTTTGTTGGCTCTATAGGATTATTTGTTATCTTTGTTATTTGGTTGGGTATTCGCTTTGCAAATTCCCGTCTCCTTCGTGGGACAAAATCCTTCTTGTGAAGAGAAGGGGTTGAGGAACGCTACCTCGCACTTATAGCGTGGTTGTAATTGAGGTTGAATCACCCTCGTTTAAAGTGATTCGTTTAGTAGATTTAATCAACTTGGTTGATCGGAAAATCCTAACTCGAGAGGGTTAGGTGGTGGTTTTCACCCGGTTTGGGTTTCCACCTAAAAATATTTGTGTACTCGTGTGATTGAATTTTTTGTGTGTTGTTTATATTCTATTTCGCAAAATTATTACGTCACCCCTCCTGGTAGGGAAGAATCTACGCTCTCGATTGTTGATTATGCTAAGAAAGCTAAAGTTATTGCCATCCACCATGCTTATTCAGGAAAGCCCATTGACGATGACGACTTAGTCCTTGCCATTCTTGATGGCCTCAGCCCTGAACATGAATCCCTTGTGACATGTAATAAACGTCATTATATCATCATTCTTATGCCCTAAATCACACCTATCTCTTAGGATTTCAACTCCGCAATCGAATTTTTGAGCTGCATTTAGGCATTTCCTTACGATAAGCATGCATTACATTGTTTTGTATTTTTTACATACATTACATTATTTTGTATTTTTTTGACATCTTTATTTGACTGTCAGGGATAAATAGAGAATCAGATCCCACACACCCTGACATCATGGGAGGCAAAAGATGAAGAAGCCCAATTTATCTAGATCCTAGCTGAATCTAGCTCATCACAGCTGGATTCCAACTCAACTTAGTTGGGATTAGCTTATCTCAGCTTCATTCAGCTCACCTCAGCTGAATGGCAACTCAGGATAGGTCAACTTAGCTGATCGCAGCTCCATTCAGCTCTTGAAAGCACTACCTAACTTAGGTTAGCTACTGCCATCAACTAGCCAAGCCTAGTCAGCTGAAGAAGCCCTCAACCAGCTCAGGCCAGCTCAACTCCAACTCCCGAAGACCCACATTAGCTCAACTCAGTTGAGCTGAGCTACTTGACCTAAGGTAGCTACCTCAACTAGTTAGGTAGACTTTGGGAAGACCTACTCCAGCTCACCTTAGCTCAAGTTAGAAGATAACCAGCTCAACCTAGCTTGGCTTGGCAACTAGTAAAGAACCAGCTAGCTTAGCTAGCTATTGAGCACGACTTCAGCTCTCTTCAGTACCAATCAACTTCGGCAAGCTCCAATGCAACTCCACTTCAGCTCCCCCTCAGCAAAACATAACTCCTCTACTCCTTCCCCCACTACTTTACTAGCTAGCTTAGCTCTCCCTAACTCCTTCCATGGCCATCCAATCTAACCACCTACATAAGCCTCCACTTCAACCCTACTTAATTCCACCTAGCTCCACCTACTCCTACTCTATTTTTGGCGCCAACCAAGAGACATCTCTTCACCCCATCTCCACCTCCAAAAACCACCAAAAAGGTGGCACCAAAACCCCCATAACCACCTCCTTTTGGCGCCACCATTTTCCTTCCAAAAACTCATGTATCTCCACCCTACACCTAAGCTTAAAGCCCATCTCCACCCTCCATTTTCCCTCCAAAATCCCCTCCTTCTAGCTCCTCCTTTTGGCGCCAAGATGAAGTCTTCCCTTCATCCATGGCCGTCCACCAAAGGGTGGATATTCCCTTAACCACCACCTCCAATACCCTTTGAGTTGGCACCATTTATCTCCACCATTGAATCCCTTAACCACCCTCCTAAAGCCATTCTAGCCATCCACTTAATCCACACCAACCCCCTCCTTCCCTTCTTATTTGTACCCCCCATTCCACCACCAAAAAGGCCACCCTTGGCTACATTATTATCTAGTTATATCTGCCTACATAAACATCCAAAGGAGGAGATTAAGAGAGCAAACCTTGCTCCCTTGGTGCCTACTTCTCCTTCAACCTACCTTGGACAAGCCAAGGTGTTCTTTACCTTAAGGGGACTGCCAGGCATAAGAGGAGGAGCTAGGGTGGATGTCCACCTTGACAAGAGAGCCAAAGGAAGAGTAGAGGAGGATACTAGGAGCACGAGAGCTTTCTTCATAATGCAAGAGCTGTCGAACTTGGAGCGAAAGACTTTCAACACTTGGAGAGATTTTCTTCATCTTTATTTTATATTTTGTATTAGTTAGTTGTTATCATGTTTTCCTTGTAGCAAGCATTCAGCTACTTGTCTTTTATTCTACTAGTAATACAAAAGATCCAATTGTTGCCTTTCAACTTCCATGCTTTTAATTTCTTAGGCTTTTAAAGCTTCAATGCACTCAGTTCCCCTTTCTAACTACCTTAGGCATACTTGCCTAGGATGAGCTTAGAAAGGTAGATTCTATCTTGATCACTTAGGCGTAGTTAATTCATCTTTTTGTGCCTCGATTATTTCAAAACCCTAAAAATTTGTAAAATAAAAAATGAAAAAAATACAAGTGTCGATTTGAGAGAGCAAGAGAGAGAACTAATTATTTGACTAACAAATTGACCTCCTTGGATGACCCTAGATACTCACCATATTTAGATTTATAAATTTTAAGAGTTGATCAGTTTTATGCATCTCAACGACAAAAACCTGCAATTGTAAAACCGTGTAAAATTCGTATCACTTTTCAAAGCCGTTACCGGGGAGGCATGACTTAGACTTTTATTTATCTCTCTCTTGCTTAATTAGGTCTTCAGTAGTTTTGTTTGATTTTGACTCAAGTACGAAACAAGAGCAAGAGTGGGAATTGGATTCACTTGGAGCGAAAGCTTCAAGTTGTCTTTTCTCCCTGCATTCTCCAAGTAAGTACCCAAGCCAAAACTTATTTGGATTCTCATCAAAAATTTCAAAAAAGTCTTTTAATTATCAAAACTCATAAAAACAAGAAAAATTTGGGGTGGTGGAACCCTAAAAATCAATTGTTTGTTTGCTTACTTCAATTCTCCACCACCTCCTTATTAGTGTTGTCTTGATTTTCAAAAATCATGTCCGGACACTTAAGGGCTTCCAAAAATTCTCAAATTTCACCTAATGAAACCCCGTAAGTTAGGACTTTGAGTCTAAATTTCAAAAAGTTTTGACAAGTAGAAAAAATTAAAAAATTTGTGGACTAAACAGGGGTCAGGCCTTTTTTCCTTACTATCCGTGAATTTTATAAAGGGGCTTTTACATATATACCCCTATAAACATTCGATAAGACGTATATACCCCCGTGTTCGTGATATTTTCGTATATACCCCTATAAACTTGCTCCGTTAAGGCCGTATGCCCTTGCTCCGTTAAACCCAACAGAAAATGTCAAAAAATATTAAAAAATAGAAAATTTTATTTTTTTCATCCTCCTATTTTCCCCCTAAACCCTCACGCCTCCCCCCCCCCCCCCCCCCTCTCCTCCCCAATGTATGCCACGACATTGATCTGGGTAAGTTCACCCTGTCTAAAGTGATTCCTATATGATCAAAGGCGTATAATTTTTCACATTACATATTCCTCCAAAAGAAAAAAAAATACACGAACCCCAGTAGGTTCACCTGCCATCCATTCCCCTTAATTAACTGGATTCTGAGGTGGTGGCACATATGACCTATTACACCCCTATAAGCAATTGGCGTGTTTGTTCAAGCCATCAGCTCAGTCAAAATCCCAGTTAGAACGATTTCCACTTTGCTCTAAAGGATTTTACAGGCCTCTTCCACCTCCTCTTTGCACCCTGTTCAATAGCTTGTATCAAGGGAATATAAGCTATCCATGCAAGTAGGGCTAACACAGCTAACGTCAGCATCACGATCCCCAGTGACAAGCGCGCAGAACTCCCGCGAGAAAGCCCAAGTAGGTTCCCCAGCCCAACATCGAGGATGCCACTGAAAATGGATGACAAGCATAAAGCTGAGGCGAAGAACGCGAAAAGCGAGCCTTCACAGCCAAGAGGGCAGAGCATTGCGAGGAGTACAATGAATGGCAGCATCTTGAACTGTGCAGCTACTTCGGCCAATGCGGATAGGCATAGAACATGGACCTTGTTTGAAATCTCGAATCGTAGATTCACCTGCTTGACCAATAGGAGATCCGAAAGAAGGGACAAAGAATAGAGTGTCCGCACCCCAAATATTAGTATCCGAAAATAGGGGATGAAAATATAAGTTTTACTTTTTTTATATTTTTTTGACGTTTTCCGTTGGGTTTAACAGAGCTGGGGCATACGGCCTAAACGGAGCAAGTTTATAGAGATATATATGTAAATATCAAAAACATGGGGGTATATACATTTTATCGAAAATTTACAGGGATATATATGTAAAAAAACCTTTTATAAATTATTTTACTTATCAGATTTGGACAAACATTAGATTTTCAGAAACCTTGAGAAATTATCTACAACATATAAAATTTTCAAAAAATTTTTAGGTTTTTTAAGACTTCTGTAGAATCATTTTTCCTAATCTATACTTTCTACCTTTTGACACCGGTAAAAAGAAAAATTCCAAAAAGATATCAAACATTTTTCTAAAACCTAAAAAAATTCATTTTTAGATTCCTTGTTTAATTTCCTATCAGGTGGTGGTGTTTTTTTATCATCTGTGGATCACCACCTAAAAATATTTTAAAAGAATAAAATTCATTTTAGGAGTTGCATACATATGATTTCCACTTTAGGGTTTTGATTTTCTCCAGTAATCATGCAATCAATTAATGGAACTGGCTTCCACAAACTCCAAAACTTGGTTGCCTTATCTTGTGTGATCATTTTCAAACTTGTTTGAATACTTAAAAAGAGAGAATCTTAAAATTCACTAAAACCTTGATCAAACCCTAAAATCTTCAAATCTAATCATTGTTTACAAACCCTACTATTTTAGCTTGGGTATCACATTTTCTTGTAGAATTCGCACAAAAAAAAAGAAGAAATAATTGAGCATTACCCCAATTAACGCTCATCAAATTTCCGTGCACTTTAAGTTCTAAGCCTAAACTAAAATTGGTAGTCATTTGACCACTGAGGACTTCATCAAATTCTAGGCTTGATATCTAGATTTCAAGTTATCTTTAATTGTTCCTGATTCTCTTAATCAATGCAGTCTCAGACTAATAGGGAAGTCAAACGACAAGTATGGGATTACACAAGCCCCTGGTGATTTTCCCAGAACATGCTTAAGACTAAGCCACCTCTATAGTCTAACCGAGTTAATTTTGGGAAGCCGGTCCACTTATTAATTTCTTGATTTCTCGGGTTCCCAAATCGTAGGTTTTCTTAAGGAGTCAACCTTAAGCTAGGCTAAAAATTTTGATTGCTTGATTTGCACACATTTCTCTCTTCTTTTCCTTTCTCCTCTCCTCTCATTTTTTTAGTGTATGCACGGGCGACGATCCCAGAATCCGCACTTAGAGGGACCATTTGATTTTCCCCCCCGCACAAAAGGATCTTCTTCTACTTTTTTGCATTCTTCCTCTACTAAAAAAATGGAAAACAATCAAAATAGGTCCAAAAATCCCGCTACTTCCCACTAGTAGAAAAAGAACTGTTCGCGACGGATATTTTCGACCGTTCAAGTAATGATCGGCAATATTGTTATTCTCGACCATTTTAATACGAACGGTTGCCAAATGTATGGTCATTAACTTTACCATCTAGAAAACAGTCGAGGAGGTTGAGATCATTCTCGACCTTTAAAAATGATCGAAAATAATAATATAGTCGACCGTTTCCATATTAACCATCAACGATAATGATTCCATAACTAGCCAGGGCAGGCGGTTAAGCTTTCAAAGTTTATCGTCGACTGTTTGACCTTAACGGTCGGAAAAGAAATTATTTTCGACCGTTATTAACTGTCGGTAATAATTGTATTGCCGACGGCTTATTAGGAACGGTCGAGAATGCTTAGTTAAATCCCTA
Organism: Thalassia testudinum; assembly: GCA_037157565.1. Classification (NCBI taxonomy): domain Eukaryota; kingdom Viridiplantae; phylum Streptophyta; class Magnoliopsida; order Alismatales; family Hydrocharitaceae; genus Thalassia; species Thalassia testudinum. Next base: position 8,450,346 of record JAZHRO010000080.1, read on the forward strand.
GCGCGAACCCAACTCCCTCCCCCTTCGTCCCAAATCTGAAGCGGCCTCCTCCACCTCACGACCTCCTCCTGCCCCTCCCCTCCATGAGACCTCCTCCCCTCAGCTCCTCTGCGAGCGTCGTTGCGGCTCCTCCTCCGCCCGCCTCCTCCTTCCCCTCGCCCTTGTTGCCAGTCTGAGGCCTACTCCCCCTCACCCACCACTAGCACTACCACCACTAGTCGCCACCCGCAGCACCACCACCACCCGCCACCAACACCACCACCCCTTGCCACCACAGTCACTCCCCCTACAGCCACCACCACCACCAGTAGGACCACCACAACCCGCCACCCCCTCCGCCCGCCAGTAGCACCACCACCCCCTTCCCTCCCCCTAGCACCACCACCAACTCATACTCTTCCTCCCACCTCCTCCCTGCCACCACCACCACAACCATCTCACTATATTTTTTTTAATTTAGTATGTCTTGATTGTATGTTTTAATTAGTATGTTTTAGTTAGTATTCTTATGCAATTGTGCCCACATGCATATTTAGTTCGATTACATTATTTTGTATGAGTGAATGTGTGTTAATGAATGTTTTCAAATTATATGTTTTAATTAGTTTGTTTTGAATGTGTTAATGAATGTGAATGTGAGGACGAGGACGAGGAGTAGGGGTTGTTGGTGGTGCTAGAGGAAGGGATGGAAGATCGAGGAGGAGGTTATTAGAGGTGGGCAATGGTGGTGAAGGGGGAGGTGGGAAGAGGCAGGCGGCATAAGGGAGGTAGGGGTTGCGAGGAGGAAGGACGAGTTGGGAGGAGGATCTTGAGGAGGAGGAACTAAAGGAGAGAATTGAAGGAGGAGGGAGGAGGCAAGAGGAGGTGGGAGGAGGGTCTACAGGATGGCCCGAGGGAGAGGGAGGAGGAGAGAAATGAGTGAAACGGAGTGGAAGGAGGTTTAATGTCATGGGTTGCACGATGGATTTATTTATGGGTTAGAGTATAGGACTTAAGATTTATGGCCTTCGATTTAAGGTTACGAAGTGAATGTTTAAGGTCTCGAGCTTTGGATTTACGGCCTTCGGTCTTGCTTAAGATTTAAGGTTTACTTTTAGGGCTTGGTGTTCAAGATTTGAGTGTTAGGGTTATGCATTTAGGATTTGATTAGCAAACTTAATGTTTAATGTTTTATACAGGAGGGAAATATGAGAATGGAGAGGGAGTAAGAGGAATATGAAAAAGATTAGGGGTTTAGAAAGTGAGGAGGAGAGGGTTGGGGTGGAGGCAGTTACTGTTCGTAAATTATAATTTATAAATGAACGTTTGTTATTTATGTTTGATTATGAAATTTTTATTACAACTTTGTATATACACACACTTGCACAAATTTAGATGCACGGTATGACAAACAAAAGGAATTCTAACCCCTAGGCAACAGGTTGTGGGAGAAATATAATTGTGTCAAAATACTAGCCCGTCGAGACTTATGATCATGTTATACGTACAATACAGAGTGTGTGTATACCTCACCTACATGCACGATGTGTTGTCATTATAACATGACATAAGTGTCGTCGTCCTTTGTTCAGATAAGTTCTGAACAGAGGGAGGTCCTTGAAGATTTGATCACAACTTAGGGTTACTTCTTGCATGTAGCTTGGTGTTTGGAGAAATTTCGGTTGCATTTTCTCGCTCTTCTCTGGTATACAAACTAATCATCCTCTTCAACTGAGGTGTAGGAGATGAGGAAGGAGAATGCGGCATTACATCGTAGAGACGAGGAGAATGTGTTGCGAATCAAGGAGCTGACGACGTTGGTCAAGGAGAACGCGACACTGTTCAAGGAATCCAACAAGACCATGAAAGAGCTCCTGGCATTACTTCAGAAGGGAGGAATTGATCACCCCACCCTTCATGAGTTTAGAGATAGTCGTGATGACGATGACTTAAGTGGTCGCAGTGGTGAAGGTGTCGGTGCAACAACATAATTGTATTTTTTATATATATTACCGTTTGTAATGAACTTTTTATATGTTACTTTTATTTATAAAATTTTAATTTTCATTTCTTATGTTTTATTTAAATGCATAAATTTTTAAGTTGTGTGATTGATTTATACACTTAATACATTTGGACATTATTTAAAGGTTTTTCACATAAATTAAATATATTTCAAATAAAAAATCCATATTATTCTTACCGTTATTTAAATATGGTAGAGAATTGTTAATATTATGGACGGTTAAAAACGGTCGCTAATATGAGTTTTCCCAACCGTAACCAAATCTGGGTAACATGCACAAATAACACATCATAAATGTGCAAGGGAGCATTACATGCATCGCATATCAAGATTGCTTATAATTCAATATTAATAGCCATTTGTACAAGTTTATTTTAAAACAGGTTTCAGATGAGCAATCGGACAGCACAGATGAATTTAGAACGACGAACGGAGTCAATAGGCTCAAAATCGACCAAATCTGACATCTCTAGCTCCTGCAATTAACCCAAGAAGTTCTGACCGTTTATCTGACGATCCATGGTCCATGGTGCGCCATGTGGAGCAAGATCGACGCATCCATCAACCGCAGCATGCGCCTCCATCACCCGCAGGAGTCATTTTAGCCGTTGATCTTCGATCGAATGGCTGAGAGTGGCTTGTACTCTCATGCACCCACCTCCTCTCCGTGACAAGCCGCTACAACAACACAGCAGTCGACCGACACACGGTCTCACACCCGACGCAGGGTCGAAACGCACCGCACAACAAATCTGAGGCAAAGGCGCGTGGGGATGAAATTTGGCCATTGATGCAAGAACGAACGACTGGATAGAGGCTACGTGCTGCCTGTAGATGCAGCCGCGCAGGCGTGCGCTCGTGAGGTGCGATCTGAAGGCGCACTCCACGCGCGATCTCAACCGTCCGGTATTTGATCAGACGGTCCATAGCAGGGCGCGATCTGAAGGCACACTCCGCGCGCGATCTCGACCGTCCGATCTTTAATCGGACAGCCCTTAAGGGGACCACGCGGATTGCGCGTGAGGAATCGACGGGTAGAGGGGCTTCACCGACGTTCTGGGAAGGGTTTTGGCGATGTCCCGAACGCCACTAAAGCCCCTTCTTCATTTAGAAGGCTCTTCTTCCTATATAAGCCCCTTTCAACCACCAATGGAGGGCATTCAATACCCTTGCAAGTGTTCCACCCTATTCCTAGCTATCCCTAGCACACTTTTGTAATCGTCGGAGTCGACGAGCCGCCAATGGAGCCCTCCTCCATTGTGGCCACCTCACCGTCTCCTTTCTCTTTCTCTCTCTCTAGCTTAGCTTTACTTTACTTGTGCTTAAGCATTTATCTAGTGTAGTACTTGTAAAATTGAAGTGCATGTTAAATGAAGATGTTTCTTTTCTAACTATTGTTACTATTTCTCTTCTTCACAAGTTTTCTGTATCATGAGTTGCATGAATGCCACGACTTAAAAGAACTCTAACCCTACTCTCTCTCATACTCGCTTTTCCCCTGCGTTTTCCTACGCAAGCAAAAAAGCCGCCATTTCCGTGGCACTAAGTGACAGAAAAACCCGATTTTCACGCCTCTCTGTGTTTGACACTGAGACTCACGTCTGTTTCTTTATTTAAAACCGACACAGCGAACGCGAGCTACAACGACCTTTTTAAACAAACGCGTCCGTAGCACGTCAGATTTGGGCGCCATTGCCGGGGAGGCAACCGATTTATTTCGTCACTTCCATTTTGCATCCATGCTCACATCATCTAAGGCATTTTCTCCCTCTACTTGATGGTTGTTGGAACTCGGCGCTTGGACGGCGAAGGAGTGCAACTCGTGACAGTGGAGATGGAGTAAGCGCAGCAAGGACCGGTTGTGAGTAGTTCTCTACCCGTGGTTGTTTGCTTGCCGAAAAAAATCTAAAAAAATTTAAAGGCAGAAAAAAATTGGCGTCGTGAATGATTGCCTGGTCCCCATCCATAACTCATTACTCAACAAAGAAATATACACTCTAACATTCTTAAAGGCTTCATCTTTTTTGGTGTTCTTTTTCTTTGAGTAGTGTTTGCGAAGCCATCATGGTTTGACTTGGGCCGCACCACTCACCCTTAAAATTGACTCATCTGGTAGAAATTGCATCAACACTAGGATGAGCACATTAGGGTTTTAGAGCCTCATCACATTAAAGGAAATCCACTCTCACCGATTGTGTGCAAAACCTGGCGTGCCCACTTGAAACTTACCTGAAAACATTAAGACACATCAACCCTAAACGACAGGAAAGTAAAGACAAACATTAAAAGACACCACATCTTAAATCCTTGCTTGAAAACTATGTCTTGATAGGAGCACACACACTCGAATTGGATAACTAAGAGGCACCACCCCAATTAACGCCTCATCACATAACTTAAGCACAAGCACTATCCTAGCCCCATTAAAACAGAGTAGACGTGCCCTAGGCAGGATTGGGTTATGTCTCAAGAGGTATGGTTTTGTTTGCTGGGCACTCGGCCTTCATTCCCTTAGTAGAATCTGGTGACTAGGCTGTAGGGAAGTGTCAAATGACCGCGGTTGTGGGGTCTACGGAACCAGCGGCGCAAGCCAAAGGAAGAACCTTCCCCACAATCCCCTCATAATCAACCTGGCCAGATTAGCTTTGGGAAGGGCGTTTCTGTGCCTACGAACTTGCTTGTTCCTTTGGAGATTTCTAGGTCCCCTAAGGAATACACTGTAAGGACAAGGCTTGATTGCTTGGTTGTGCACACACTTCTCGCATTTGTCTCTCTCTGCACCCCCCTGTTCTTCTCTTGTGTATGCATGGGAGACGATCACTTCATCTCGAGTTGTTTATTTTGGGACGGGAATCCAGGAGACTTGATCTTGCTAAAGACATGGCCGAACCTAGAGTAGATGAGGTTGAGGACCAACTTCCACCAGATACAATGGCCATCACCCAGGCCCAGATCAATGCAAACCACCAGCTTCAGCAGCAACAGATCTACACTATCATTCAAGCCATGCACCGATTGCAGGACCCGCAAGGGCAACCACCACTTGATCCACCGCCATTCCAGAACCAACCTAGGCTCCTCCGCGACTTCTACAATCCTTCTGTGATTCGGATTAAACCACACCTTAGGATCCCCAAGGGGGAGATGATTTTGAGCTGCAACCAAACGTCCTGAGCCTAATTTAGAGCCACTTCCGTGGAAGCTCAATTGAGAACCCCTTCCAGCACCTAGAGGATCTTAACCGGATCGCTCAGACTGTAAAACCCAGGAACATTAGCCTAGACATTATTTTGATCAAGATGTTCCCCTTCTCACTGAGAGACAAAGCATCTCATTGGCTTAGGACCTTAGGAAGACCCATCTCCACCTGGGAAGAACTAGGCATTAATTCTTAAAGAAATTCTTCCCCATAAGAAAGACCAATGCCCTCAGAAGAGCCATTACCACCCTTACACTCTAGGACAGGGAACAGTTCCATGAGGCGTGGGGGAGATTTAATAAACTATTGAGGAAATGCCTACACCACGAAGTACCAAGGTGGCAATTGGCTCAGATCTTCTACCACGATCTGGACAGCAACCTTCGGAACTTCGTCGAAGCCTCATGCGGGAGAAACTTCTTGAACAGAGACAAGGAGAGCGCATTTGAGCTCTTCGAGTCTATGAGCGAAAATTCGCTCAACAATGCCTCCATGACCTAGTTTAATCGATCCAGTCAACCCTGTGGTGGGATCTATGAGGTACAAGCAAATTCTGGAACGGTTGACAAGGATATCATTGCTAAGAAATTGATCGAGTGGAATTGGTAGATAAGAAAATAGATGAACTGTTAAACCAAACCAGGAACCCGCTACAGACCCTCTCCCTAGCAAAGGGAGCTCACAACATTGACCTGGTCCAACCATTAAGCCAGATGCACTTGGAACAACCCCTGACCATGTTCCAGGGAGGGACCTTTGCTCCCTCAACCCTTGATTATTCTCTTCCCTCTCCCTCGACACCTTCTATCTTTGAAGATGTCCAGGCTATCCAAGGTTATTCCAAACCTGACCCCTTCTCCAACACCTACAACACCGGATGGCATAATCTCCCAAACTTTGCTTGGACAAACCAGAAACTGCCTCAATTCCAAAACCAACCCAGGCTAGACCCACCCTCCTATCAGTAAGGTCCACCAGTTAGACCCCCTTATAACCTAAATAGGGCGGCACCTCTCCCACAAAACCAAATGGACACCCTGATAAAAAGGATAGCTGAAATGAACCAAAAACACCAAGAGGAAATTGCATTACTTAAGTGACAGTTGAGCCAGCTGTTGGATTGTAAACAACAGGGATCCCTTCCTTCTCAGCCATAACTAAACCTGCGAAACATGATTAATAGAGGCCCCAATTCGCAAGAGTTCCAAGGCAATCCCGAGCAAGCCCGCATGGTCCAGCCAGCCCCACAAACACTCCCTGGGTTTGGTGCTTCTTCTTCCTCGTCTTCTTAAGGATCAACCCATGGTCCCAACGCCTCTACAAATGCAATGACCTTGAGAAGCGGCACCAAGACCAGGGATCCCAAATGGCCGACTCCTCCCGAGACTTCACCCCCTGAAATTCCCGACTCTGAAGAGGCGCAGGAAAAACCCAAGGACCCAGAAATAGACTCTATTCACATTTAGACACCATATCCCGAGGCCTTGGAGAAGATCAAGAAAAAGAAAAGTGTTGTGGAGAATGAGGAGCATTTGGAGATCTTTAAGCAAGTTTAGATTAATATCCGGCTCCTCGAAGCCGTCAAGCACATTCCGGCTTATGCTAAGTTCCTGAAGGATGCCTGTACACCGAAGCGTAGGCCGAGACCTCAAGCACCTAGGAAGGTTGTGCTCTCAGAGTAAGCAAGTTCTGTGATATCGAGCAACCTTCCGCTCAAACGAACTGACCCAGGAGCACCCCTGATATCCTGCAATATCGGGGACATGACATTTGATAGAGCACTCCTAGACTTAGGTGCTTCCATCATTCTAATTCCGACGACCCTATACCACCAATTTGGATTCGAAGAATTGATGTCCACACCTGTGACCATCCAGTTGGCCGATAGATCTGTGAAGACCCCGAAGGGGGTTGTCGAGGACATGATTGTACAGGTCAAGGACTTCTATTTCCCGGTCGACTTCTTGGTGCTCAACATGGAAGTCCCTGAACAGTTATAGAACATACCCATCATCCTAGGCAGACCTTTCTTAGCTACGGCTAAGGCGAACATCGATTGTGACACGAGATGCATGGAAATCGCCTTCGGAGACAGGAAGATGTAGTTGGATATCTTCCAGGTGACCAAGTCTTTCGATTGCGACTGGGTTGAGGAACACGATCCCGTGGAGCCTTTGGTAGAGGAATGCCTCACCCTTAGTTCTGTCTTAGACTACTAGGCCTAATCTTGTGACGACTATTCTGACCCATCACCATTTGTGCATGCGGACCTTTGTAGGGCCGATTACCATCAACCAGCACAATTCCAGGAGATTGATGTTGATCAACTCCCTCCTTTCCCCTTTCCGTCAAACATTGTTCCACCCGCACTCGAACTAAAGCCGCTACCCGAGAATCTCAAGTATGTCTTCTTGGGACCTGACCAGACCTTCCCAGTGATTATCAACGCCAACCTAACCAAGGATCAGGAACTTAGGTTGACCGCAACCCTTTCAGAACATCGGGCCACCATTGGATGGACTATTTGATGCTTGAGAGGAATTAGCCCCACCTATCGCACCCACAAGATTTACCTAGAAGATGGGGCGCGACCCTCCCGTCAGATGCAGAGACAGTTAAACCAGAATATGCGGGAGGTCGTTAAGAAGGAAATTATCAAGTGGCTTGACGCTGACATCATTTACCCAATCTCCGATAGCCCCTAGGTGAGCTCCACTCAAGTGGTTCCCAAGAAAGCCGGGCTCACCGTTGTCACCAATGAGCATGGCGAACCCATCCCCACCTGCACCACCACCGCATGGCGGGTGTGTATTGATTACAGGAAGCTAGATGAGGCAACCAAGAAAGATCATTTCCCCTTGCCATTAATTGATCAGATTCTCGAGCGATTAGCAGGGTAGAAATATTTTTACTTCCTGGATGGATATTCATGGTATAACCAAGTCTCAATTGCTCCTGAAGATCAAGAGAAGACCACATTCACTTGCCTACATGTTACGTTTGCATTCCGTTGTATGCCATTCGGGTTATGCAACGCACCTGCTACCTTTCAGCATTGCATGCTAGCCATCTTTTCAAATGGTGGGTGAATACCTGGAGATCTTTATGGATGATTTCTCAGTATTTGGGAACTCATTCAACTATTGTTTGAGCAACTCAGAGAAAATCCTGAAGTGATGTATCGAGGTTAACTTGGTGTTAAGTTGGGAAAAGAGCCATTTCATGGTTCAAGAAGGAATTGTCCTCGGTCACATCGTATCGCATAGGGGCATTGAGGTGGATTGAGCTAAAGTTGATTTGATTTCCAAACTTTCCCCACCTATCTCGGTCTGGCAAATCCGCTTGTTCCTTGGACACGTTGGCTTCTACCGAAGGTTCATCAAAGACTTCTCCAAGCTCTCCAAACCCTTGACTGACCTTCTAGTTAATGATGCCCTATTCCATATGACCTCTGATTGCATCCAGGCTTACCACACCCTTAGGGGTTTAGTCTCCACTGCACCTGTACTTCAGCCCCCAGACTAGTCCCAGGATTTTGAGATCATATGTGATGCATCAAACTTTGCCATCGGCGCAGTCCTAGGACAGAGACAAGACAAGAAACTTGTGGTGATCTACTACGCGAGCAAGATGTTGGATAAGGCCCAACAGAATTATATGGTCAGGGAGAAAGAACTGCTCGCCGTAGTTTTTGGACTCGAAAAATTCCAATCTTACCTTTTGGGATCCCACGTGACCATCTATACGGACCACTTAGCCATCCGGCATTTGTTGGCCAAGAAAGATGCTAAACCCAGGCTCATCATATGGATCCTGCTCCAGCAGGAATTTGACCTGGAAATTCGCAACAAAGCTGGGTCAAAGAATGTTGTGGCCGATCACCTGTCCAGACTCGACCCAGACCACATTGGGCCCTCCTTGCCCTTATCCGACACCTTTCCCGATGAGCAAATCCTAGCTGTGCGAGTTAGGAAACTACCTTGGTATGCCGACTTCGTCAACTACCTAGTAGTAGGACAAACCCCGCACAGCTGGTTCAGCGGGATAAGTTCTTGGCTGAAGCCAAGCATTATTTTTGGGATGATCCCATGCTGTTTTACCTCTATGTCGACCATATCATCAGGAGGTGTATCCCGAAGGATGAAGTTCAAAGTGTGCTATCCTTTTGCCATGACCAAGCTTATGGTGGCCACTTTTCATGAAAGAAGACGGCTGCAAAGGTTTTGTAGTCCGGATTTTACTGCCCTTCATTATTCAAGGATGCACACAACTTTGCTAAGACTTGGTCTCTCTGCCAGACTCTAGGGACCATAACCAGGAAAGACATGATGCCCCTTCAGCCCATTCTGATCGTCGAGATCTTCGACATTTGGGGTATTGATTTTATGGGCCCCTTTCCACCAACCAACGGCTTTGAGTACATTTTAGTCTCTGTAGACTATGTCTCCAAATGGATTGAAGCCGTCGCCACCAGTCGTTGAGATCATAAGGCTGTCATGAACTTTGTTAAGCAGAACATCTTTTCTCGATTTGGAATACCGAAGGCCATGATCAGTGATGGTAGAAATCATTTTATCCACACCCAATTCCGTGCCCTACTCAGAAAATACAGGGTTACCCACCGCCTTGCTACCCTGTATCATCCGTAAACTAATGGGCAAACTGAGGTCTCAAACAGACAAATCAAGAACATTCTACAGAAGACTGTGAGACCTGACAAGAAGGACTGGTCCACACGATTGGATTATGCCCTGTGGGCATACCGGACTGCTTTCAAGACCCCGATAGGCATGTCGCCTTATAGCTTGGTCTTTGGCAAAGCTTGCCACCTTCCTGTCAGGTTGGAACACCGGGCTTACTGGGTTGTTAAGCAATGCAACCTGGATTCCCAGTTAGCCGGTGCACAAAGGATGCTCCAACTCTCCGAGCTCGAGGAAATTCGTCGGGACGCCTTTGAGAATAGTCGACTTTACAAGGAGAAGATGAAAGCCGTCCACGACCGACTCATCCATAGGAAGACCTTCGAGCCCAACCAGCAAGTCTGGCTTTTTGACTCCCGACTCAATCTATTTCCCAGGAAGCTCAGATTCAAGTGGACAGGACCGTATAGGGTGGTCAAACCCTACTATAATGGGGCAGTTGAAATCGTAGATCCGAACACTGGGCATACTTTCACAGTCAACGGTCAGAGATTGAAACACTTCCTCGCCCAGGTTCCCCCAAAAGAGGTTGTCACCCTCATTGAGAGATGACAAGAAGCACCACTCAGCTGGAGGCATTAAACTCAGTGCTTCCTGGGAGGCAACCCAGAAGATTCAGACTGAACAGGTATATTACATCACTCAGGTATTATCTTTCTAAACCCCTGTTGCATCTATGTATTTGTCAACGAGGACATTGTCCAACTTAAGCATTGGGGGGTGGTAATTTGCATGATTCTGAGTTCATTTAATCAATCTGAATAAAAAAAATTAAAATTTTTTTTTAAAAAAGATGAATTTATGAAGAAAAACATAGACATTAGGAACTTGTCAACAGTCGGAAATAATACGAAAAGAACCTGACACTTAGACTTTTCAAGCCTTCAGACTTAATCAGCCCTGGTATCCGTTAAAATATGAATTTAGCCTCGAATCCTCGCAACCATAATTCATTTTAATTTACTAATAAATAGGGTGATAAGTATACGACTTGTGAACCCACCCTCTAATTCGGAGGGACTGTTAGTCTAAGCATCTACACACATTGTTGCACTGACTCACTCCTTGAAGATTTTGACAGAAATTGGGTAGCTAATGAACCTTCTAGGGTGGTATGGCTGACAAGTTATCGTGGATAACAGCCCATTAGCCGGTTGTCTAGAGCCTAGCCACAGGACCACTTTTCTCCTTATTGCCTCTAGGTGAATATGAGATCAAGGAAGCCACCTACTAATATATATATATGTATATATTGAAAAGAAGAAAAAAAAAAGAAAACAAAATAAGCCACACTTCACTGCACGAGTATGACTGGCAAGTGATCATGAGTAACAACCCATTAGTAGGTTGTCCAAAACCAAGCCCATTAAATGCACAAAAAGACTCAAAACACTTAAGGAGGTAGCGGGGAAGTAGGGCAATCCGGGGAGATATACAATAGAAAAATCCTTGCGTTGACCCCAAATAAAATAAAAGCAAGAGAAAGCTATCGATCGGACAGATAGACCTTCAGGCAAAACACTTCCTTTTCCGGTCACCTAAGGGAGTAGAAACCCAAAGTCTTTCTGAATTATCGTTGAGTGAGTCTATCACTATCTTCACACCAAGATGCTTAGTACATAGAGTTCTTTTTCGAGTCTTGGGTGGGTTGGGTAGCCGTAAAAGCTACTAACACACTCTCAACTCCAAAAATCCAAAAAAAAATGAGAACGGCAAAGAGTGGTGCATCCATTAACCGCAGCATGCGCCTCCATCACCCGTAGGAGTGGTCTCAGCCGTTGACCTTTGATCGAACGGCTAAGAGTCACCTACATGCCTGCGCACCTGCCTCCTCTCCACGACAATCTGCTGCAACAGCGCAGCGGTCAACCGACGCACGCCCGCACACCCGACGTAGGGTCGAAACGCACCGCGCAGCAAATCTGAGGAGAAGGCGCGTGCAGATGAAATTCGGCCGTCGATGCGCGAGCGAACGACCAGATAGAGGCTGTGTGGCGCCGGCAGATGCAACCGTACAGGCATGCGCTCGTGTGGTGTGATTTGAAAGCGCGCTTCGCGTGCGATGTCAAGATCGGACGGTCCACGGTAGGGAATGATCCGAAGGCGAGTGCAAGCGCGATCTAAAGGCACGCTCCGCGTGATTTCTCAATCGTCCGATCCTCGATCGGACGACCCTCGAGGCAACCACGCAGATTGCGCGCAAGAGGAAGCATAGCGCACGCAAGGAACTGGCAGGTAGAGGGGCTTCACCGATGTTTTGGGAAGGGTTTTAGCAACGTCCCGGACGTCGCTAGAGCCCCTTTTTCATTTGGAAAGCCCTTCTTCCTATATAAACCCCTTCCAACCACCCATGGAGGGCATTCAATACCCTTGCAAGTGTTCCACCCTATTCCTAGCTATCCTTAGCATACTTTTGTAATTGCCGGAGTCGACGAACCACCGATGGAGCCCTCCTCCACCGCCGTGGCCGCCTCGCCGTCTCCTTTCTCTTTCTCTCCCTCTTTCTAGCTTAGCTTTACCTTACTTGTACTTAAGCAATTATCTAGTGTTGTACTTGTGAAACTGAAGTGCATGTTAAATGAAGATGTTTCTTTTCTAACTATTGCCACTCTTTCCCTTCTTGATAGGTTTTCCGTATCATGAGTTGCATGAATGCCATAACTTAAAAGAACTCTAGCCCTATTCTCTCTCTCTCTCTCTCTCTCTCTCTCTCTCTCTCTTTTATACTCACTTTTCCCCCACATTTTCCTGCGCAAGCAAAAAACCTACCATTTCCGTGACACTAAGTGACAGAAAAATCCGATTTTCATGCCTTCCTGTGTTTGACACTCGGACTCACGTCCGTTTCTTTATTTAAAATCGACGCAACGAACACGGGCTACGACCCTTTTAAACAAACGCGTCCATAGCGCGTCACATCCTAAACCTCATCAAACATTTCCATGGTCTTCCGAGAGAGGACCCTTTCAGCCACCTTGAGGAACTAACTGTCCTCACTCAAACAACCTATTCCCGCAATGTATGGGAAGATTTGTGGCTCATGAGACTCTTCTCACTTTCTCTAAAGGAAAAAGCCACGTATTCGTTCAGGATGATTAGGCACCCTATCAACCCCTAGAAGCAAATTGAAAAGTGCTTTTCTTAAGAAATTTTTCCTGACTGGTCCTACAAATGCCCTACGAATATCCATTACAGCCTTTCAACGGAAACCTGGTGAATCTCGCCACGAGTCTTAGGAGAGCTTTCAGGAACTATTTAGAAGTTGTCCCTACCATGAAATTCCACGATGGTAGTTAGTGCAGATCTTTTATCATGGATTAGAAGATCAATTGAAATGATTCATGAGCACCTCGTGTGGGGTAATTTCCTTAATAAAGATGCTGATAGTGCCTACCAATTATTTGAGGAAATGAGTGAAAACTCATTCAATCTGACATCGACGGATACTTTTGGATGGAATACAAACCCAAGACTTGGAGTTAATGAAATTGACTCTAGATCTGTATTTGTTCTAGTCACATAAGATGATCTCCAAATGATTGCACAAAGACTAGGTCAGATGAAATTCGCCAGAAAAAGATTGAAGAAAAGCTAAATCATAAACAAGCTCCACATTTGACCCCTCCTAGCATCATGAGAAGAGAAAATTTGCACAACATTGATGTTGTCCTAGCTGAGCAGCATTGTTTTTTTGAGGCTTCACCGGATTTGATTGGGACTTATGATTTATTATATCAAAACCTTTTCAGCCTTGCCACTGAAAACATCTCGGCTCTCCAGGAACATTTTAGAAATTCCTCTAACTCCTACAAGAAAAATTTGAGGAATAACCCGAACCTCTCCTGGAAAGCCCTTAATCAAATTCCTTTCCAAAGACAATTTCAACAAGGGACCTATGGGAATAATCATTTGTCATCTAGGTCTTCTCAAGAAGATATGAATGCCAAAGTTATGAAGACCTTGCCAGGAATGTGTTTGTCCCGAAATGCGTTAAAAGATTTATATCATTGTAGTTGCGAATCATGTTGAAACAAAAAAAATTATAAGTCAGAAACAGTGAGTCCTGAGTTGTTCGCAGGGAGGTAAAATGAGGTTCTCAAATCATTTCATACTAACTAGTCTAACCTATTGCAAGCATAGAAATAGAGACAAGATCGATATTTAAAGAATCAACTTTTTATTGCAACTTGCAAAGCGCTCTAAATGAGTAATCAAAACAACTATACTAAAAAGTATAGAGAGAAAAATATATGGATGGAGCTACTCGAGGGATGCTTGTGTGAACTGTTGCGGCACTTCAGATCCAGGGCGTCGGGAAGAAGATCGAAGAAAGATGCTACAGAGAGAGAAGGCAAAGATGTGTCTAACTGGAGCTGCCTCTCAAATGGGGGCTTTAGGGCACTTTTTATAGCTAAAATGAGGGGCAAAGCAAGTATTTTGTCCTCCCAATTCATGCAACACCTTAGGTTTGATTAGATCCGTCGATCGAGAGATCCACGAATCAGATTGCACCTCAAAACAACCATCAACGTGCCTTCAACGCGCACATCGCACAGGATTGCACCACGTGTGTAATGGGTACACCATCATGAGCCATAACTAACCCAATTTTGTCTGATAAAGTCAATAAAAGCTCCTACATAACCATCAGGGAGTCCTAAGTTCTTAATATTCTATTTTGAGAAGAAAAGATGAAAATAGGGTTATTTATGCAATTTTGCCATCTTATAACAACTACAGAATAACGAAGGGATCTTCTATGGGAAAACTAAATGTCAAATGGTCATAAATGTCCAAAAAGGGGGTCTACGCAGACAGAAATGGGATTTCACACATTTCGAGAATTAAATGACATCTGAAACCCTCAAAATAGATCCGCTTAATTCACTAAAGTTCTGGTTTGGATAAAATTCACCTAAATCCTCTAAAAATCATAGAAAAATATTATCTAGGGTTTGGCATCCTTTATTTGACCATCTGAACCCATTTAGACATAAAATAGACTCTTAGACAAACCGTTGCCCTAATTTGGATTTTTTTGCAATTTACACAATCAAATTTGGTTAAAACCTAAATCCGACTTCACCATCAGATTCCTTCGGTCAAAATTTGGTTTATACATCGGTCCAAATTAGGTTTGTAACAAAATTTGGGTCCAATCAAAGATCACCTTAACCTAATTTGCATTCCAGTCCAGACATACTCTTTTTATCACACAATGGCCCTTACCTTTTTGAATTATTTACAAATAGGTCCCTAACTTTTTCATCATCTTCACATTTAGGTCCCTGCCGCCATTGGTGTGAACATACCAAGCTCCATCGAGATTCAAGCGAAGATTTCTTACTCAATTCTCAATCAAACTCTCCCAAAATTGAAAGGGAGATTTCTTGAGGAATTCCCTTCCAATTAAACTCGGCCATGATTTCTGATTCATTCCCAATCTTCCATACGAACGCGTGGAAGATGTGGGTATCAAGCTTGCGTGAACTTTTCGAGCTTCGCAATCTTGTTTCCAAGCTTGGAGCTCCTCTTTTTAGGCCTATAAAAGGATCAGGGGCAGGAACTCTTGCTTCTTAGCAAGTTTTAGTGAGCCAAATCACCCTAATCTACCTTCCCCAGCCACCAAACGTCCTTGCTCCGGCAACCTCCCTAGATCCCCCTCCTCCGACCGTCCAACCATCAAATTGGACGACCTAAGTTCTTCCTCTCTTCTCGCGATCCTCTTCGGCCAAAGAGAGGGCGTCTCCTTTCCTTATTCGTCATAGCCGTCCTCCCGCTCTGTCATCTTCTCCGACTCTGGTCAGCCGCAACCGGAGCCTATCGGCCTCAACACTCTCTCCTAAGACGCTCTACATCTTTCTCTATCCCACTACTTCTCTTTCGCACACTCACAACACATGCACGATCGCCAATCACTTATCTCCCCCTCCGTCTTCTTCGCCTCTGGCAAGGGCTCTGATGAGCTTGTGCCCCCACTACACCACACAAAAATGCACGCCACGACCACCCATACTTCGACTGCTCTTCGCCAACCAAAGGCCCCAACATATTTAGGCCGATTGGTCCCTCAACTCCTCTGCCGATCTCCCCCTTCACCGCACCTGCTCTCTGACGTACATAAATTGGTCTCTCCGGGTCTCTTGCCGATTGGTCCCTACGGGTCTGCAATTGATGACACAAGCCTCACCTTTGACTTTAATCTGGAGCTTCATCACCTGCTGCTGCGCGAAGGAATGAAGCGGGTGGGACAGTCCCACCTCGTAAGCTGCAGAAGTTGCCATCGTACATAAGTTGATTTTGTGCCTCTGCCTTATCGCCATTGAGAGCATCAAGGTGAGGTCTCGCTCGTACGCTCCACATACATGCCCTTACCCGCACTCACGCCACGTAGGTCTGGGTCCTAATCCGATTGCCCAACTACTTGGGTCCGGTCTGGTCTGCCTGTTCTGAGAAAGAAGAAAGAGAGAGAGGAGGGGGGGTTTTGCCGTTCACACCTCTTGCTCTATGCTTAGCCGATTTGAAGAGGCCTTTGCCTCGTCTATAAAACTGTGTTCTGCTGGTTCTGAGGCTGCTGTTGGATCATTTAACTTGGTTGACGTGGAATATTTGGTTGGATTCACTGTTCATTTATTCAAGATACTTGAGCTTAATTAAAATGATTAATTGGTGATTCAAACCACCATTTTAACCCATCATATTTGCATATTGATACTTGAATTATTCATATATCATTCCTGAATAAATTTTGGTTGCAATTGTTTATGTCTTTTACTTAGAATTGTGTCTTGGGATAGATTTGCTACTTGCACCCTGCGTTCAACCTCGGTTCCCATTCGAGCATGAATTTTATTTGTTTTCATGCTTTATCAGCTATACTATAACGTATCATTTTTAAAACCTCGATTCAGAGAGATAAACAGTGTCACGTGCTCACCCACCCAATCTGATCCCACCGCTCCTCTCGCGCACGTGTGTTTATTTGAACCGTTCGATTGCAAGATCAATGACTCACGATGCGCACCGCATCGCCTTTGCAATCCGTGTGCAACGGGGTGTCTGGTTGCATGTTTGTTTGGGTGTTCATCGCACTGCCTCTTCTGACGTCCCTCCATGAGCCACGCAGCCGCCTCCACGCACACGATTTGATCCGAGAGTCCAAGTGCGCCTGCGCTCCACTGTCTCTCCATTTTCACGCTCAGTGCAATTCGACCTCGTGCCTCGTGCTTGTGTGTGCGGTTGCTAACCAACCCACTATGCACGTGTTTGTGTTGTGGCTTAGGTTTAGCGCACGGCCACTCTCCGCCGTTGGATGAGGATCCAATGGCTAAGATGCACTCTCAGTTGATGAAGGGCGCGGTGGTGGACGATGTGGCCTCATCGTGGCCGTCATCCAACTGCCCACGTTTTATGCTTCAATGGTTGGGGCACGACGGTGGAATGTTTGGATGGTGCCACATGGCACGATCCTAACCGTCTATCTTCCTACCTTTGTAGTTGGTGCTATAAGGCTCCAATTGAGCTGATTTTTCGCTGTTGGACTACGATTGTTGATCTGGATCCATATGTGCAGTCGGATTTGTTATCTGAGGTTTGGATTTGTGCTATCTTACTCCTTGGCCTTTGATGTTCTATGCACTGAATGTGATGCTACGGAAATCTGATCAAGACAATTCCAGAAGCATTGGACTCCCGTCGTCATCCTAATCAGATCTGTACAGTTTGATTTATCATCCACGGTGGAGAATCATCTACAATTAACATCACCTCTCACTTAGAGTATAAAATAACATTATTATCTATAAAGCTAACAAATCAACTATGATGTAAAATATGATTCTCATGCATGCATTGTTCCTAAGTTAAAATAAAATCTAACTTAATTCAGGTAGATTAGGTCTTATGATTGCTGCACAATCGACATGCAAAATCAAAAGACTAAGGTAACTCGTGTTATCACCAATTTACAAAACCACATTGGGGTTACACCAAATCAAAGACCTGCAGGCAATTTTCCTTCTCAATCCATGCCCAACCCCAACAATCAAAGGATCCACTTTCAGGGTGGAAACCCTAATTATCCCAATCAACCAGCTCCTCAGTACCCTCAGGGTTTCCATCAAAATCAGGCTCCCTGGCCTCCTAGAAATAATCACACTGCGAATGGAGTTAATTTGAGGAGTGGGAAAATAATTCAAAATCCTGAGCCTCCTAAATCAACATCAGGAACCCAAATCAATAACAAGCAAGTTAACTCTTCTCCTCCTAACCCAATTCAGGAACCTTCAATTGCAGAAAAACAAAGCCCCATACCTTTTTTGCAAGCTTTTCATTCCACCAATATAAAGAAAAAGAAATTTGAGCCCTCTGATAAGGAATTAATGGAACTTTTTGGACAAGTAGAAATAAACATCACTCTCCTATATGTAATAAAATGCATCCTTGCCTATGCTAAATTCCTCATACAAGTAGAAATCTCTAGCTTACCATAAAATTTAATTAAACCCTAAATAAAATGCTAGCAACACTGCATTGACAGAACCAACATTCCGCATATAAGTAAGGTTTTCTAATTTACCTTAGAGTTCATGATTTCCCTTAATTGGTCACTATTAGTTTCACGGCTAAGTAGAATTCAACCTCAATAGACCATGCATGTACATGCATATGTATAATTACAAGTCCAATTAGTTTTAGTTCATGAGAGTAAGTGGTCACACGGAAGATAACTCAAGGATTCGGTCTCACACAAGATATATCAAATCATAGGGCATTTAGAGCACAACGAATATTAGTGAGTGTGGACGGCAGACATCACTCTACCTTGACTCTCTGAGAAGGAAGGAGGTGTGGACGACCTATTCAGACCCCCAACAACTGATGCGTAGTCCCCCTCGCGAGTCGCACTGCTCCTGAGCACGAAACCTACTCCAGACCAAAGGTCAAACCGGGCATTAGATGCTTTAACCAGATTTTCGGTATGCCAAACAAGCTTAAAACAGAGTAAATATAGTTTCAAAAGATGGGGAATTGTGAGAACTTTCCAACGATACCTTACTTGCACAATTCTGAGTCTGATAGACCCCTTAATCAGCCTCCAAAAGCACATTAGTCTACTTGGACCAACTCTAAGCTGACTTGAACCTCCGATCGTGAACCACCTTCACCTCACACTGCGTGCCTGCCTCGGCCACCACGACCACGTGCATCGCAAATCTCCTACTCGCATCGCGTGTCCACTCGCACAGCACCGCACCTCAAGCAGCACGCTCGCCTCACGCCCCCTACGTAGCATGCCTTGAGCGGGCGCAAGCACGCACTCCCACCTTCTCACTCGAGCACGGTGGAGTCGTGCCTCCCACCCTCCTTGCCTTAAGACGCACGCAAGAGAAGAGAGAGAGAGTACAAGAATGGGGCCTGCCTCCATCTGTCTCACCGCCGGTACCCTCCTCTCCCTCTCGATCTTAGTGAGAGCTCGTGGCCCAAGGTGGAAACGTGAGGGGTGTGGGGCGCAGCCACCAAGGGAGGGTTTTTTAGGATTAATCTTTTAGAGTTTTAAGGTGATGTGGGGTCGGGAAAAAACGTGGGTTTGACCCCAAGTTTGGGTCTTTGGTAAGAGATACCTCGTGGTGGGAAACTGGGGGCATGAGATTTGCACAAATCTGCCAACCGGGAAAGAAGTTTCACGACGAGGCCCATAGCCTTGCAATTTGGCACACCAAAATTATGAGAAGGCCCTCGGAACTTAGGGAAACCTTCTAGGATCAAGGGACACAAAAATTAATATGCAAAAATTGTGATAAAACCCCCAAGGTCTAAAAAATTGCTAAGTTACTCTCAGGTTCCTCATTTTGATGCGTGAATGTTGCAGAGACCACCCCAGGGAATTCAAAAATTCTGCAATGATCCCCAGGGTCAATTTCAGCATCTTACTAATATTCTATGTTCTCCTAACGTTCATCATAATTTGCTTTCCATTCCTCGTTTCACTCGTGACAATATATAAGTGTTTCTTTGAGATATATTCTGAAGCTCTACTTGTTAAGGATCTTCATACACGCAAGGTTCTTCTTCGGGGCAAGCTTGATCGGGGATCATACAAACTTTGGTTGCTTAAAGGATCTAAGAAGTTCTCTAGCTCATCTTTTGCTTCACTAGTAATTCAAGCTGCTACAAAAACCTCCTTTCATACATGGCACTATCGTCTTGGGCATGTGAACTTCCAAACACTACAACAGATGATGGACAAATTTCACTTGTCTGTTGATATATCCATATTTATTTGTATAATTTATGCCTAACTCCTATTAGTTTAAGGGTAAATTAGTTCACATTGCACCATATTATGTTAGAATAATCATTTAGCATCATTTTATAAATATTGCATTTTTAGGAGTTTAGTTATAATTTTATTACTACTTATATCTGGTACCTAGATATCATTGTTTATACATGTGCAGGTGTTAGATATAAATCTAATTGAAGTATAATAGGGAGGAAAAACGAGATTGAGCTAAATTATACAGAGAGGTTGAGCTATTTTCCAAATCCAAACCCGATTAGACCTTGGCTTATTTAAAAATCCAATTCCCATACCTACCTACATCCATCTAAACTACCAAATAAATTCTCATGCATTTCCACCCAATACTCAAAACCCACTTATATGTCCCTCGAAATCCCAATCCCTTACACCGTAACCCATCCACGTCCACCACACCTAATATTCCCCGCACCAAACCAAAAATCTCACACCGACTTTCCTAAATTTCTAAACCACCACGCACCAGCACATAAACCAAATCCCATTTTTCCACGTTAATTCCCCTCAATTCCCATGCATTTTCCAGGTCTATCCATGCAAACATACCCTCCTACCTTAACCTATCTCCTGTCCTTCCACCACCAGCGGTGCACCAAATTCTCCACCTCTCCAATATAAAAGCACTCACCGACGTACCCTCCAATCCTATTCAAGTTAAGTAACGCATCCTTATCTCCTTGACTCCCACGCACGCACATCTCAGCCTCATGTAACCCATTCAACAACCTTTATCCCCCTCACCGACGTAACAGCATTTTATCCCAAATATCATACGCAACTCCTATAGCCCCCCACGTAAAAACAAATCCTCAACGCCCGACCCTTAGCCCCTCAGCACCGAACACCGGAATTTTCCATGAAAACAAAACCCCCCACCGTATTCATTTATCTCCTAAGCGCAACACCCAACAAATTCCCAAGCAAATCCATGTCAACCACCCACGTAACAACACCTCACGTTATTTACCAAAGGCACGTATCCAATAATCCCCTCACGCTGAATCTCACCCCAACTCCATTCACCGAACACATATTCTCCCACGTCCATTTTTCTCTCCTATCCTATGCCACAAATCCCATCGAAAAACAAACCCCACCCCCGTCTACTAACCAATCCATCACTCCCCTCTCTATAAAACCATACATGATCTCGGAACTTCATTTTATTCCCACACCTCCGTATTCCCCTCCCATCTCCGGCTCTCACCACTCGGTTTTTGGATTTCCGTCTGCATCTACGCATCAACCAGGGGTGTTCAAAAAAATCCACTTGGGTAATTGACTTGATCCATTATTTTTTACTTCATTGAGTCTTGTACTCATTCATAAAATATGAGTTAGGTATCTATTAAATACAACCCATTATTTCTCGGGTCTCCTTTTGGATACTCGTTAAGACATTCACGGGTATCCATTAACTAATCCATCATATGACCTGTTCATGATCCATCCGTATTTCAAATCTCGCAACCCAACTAAGCCAACTTGCAACCCTCCATTCCTCAGTTCTCATTGTGCTCACAACTCAATCCCAACCCATTGGTCATTATAACCCTTATCCCTTCAAGCGGATCAAGGAGAGGGGACTGCTAGCGGGGGGTGAGGGTCGGCAAGTGGAGGAGGAGGTCGTGTTGTAGTCGACGTCGACGGGGGTGACATTGAGGCTCCCTGGGTTGGTGGATCTAGACTCGATCCAGCTTGCAAGGTCGCTGATGTGGTCGAGGTCGGAGGCGAGGAGGCGTTTGAGGTCACGAAGCACGGACCGAGAGCAGGCGAAGATGTGGAACGTGACATGGCCACCGGAAAGGGTCTCGCTACAATGGTTTCAGTGCTTTTGTACTTTCTTCCCTCCTTCGATCCTTCCATGCGACAAACCCCCTCGTTGCTGTCCTCGATCACACACGCCTTCCCGACAACGTGTGATGCCCGTGCGCTATTTCCCATTGTCGCTGGTGCGTACGTAACCCGATAGTCATGAGCATTCCCCCCAACTGCATCTTGAAGATATTGTTACATGTTTAAAGTTTTCATTTTTTTTCTTAAAAGAAAGAAATGACTACTAATATTAATAGTAGTCATCAAGATTTATTGATATGAGATCTATTTTATTATTATTATTTATTTTTATCTATTTTTAAATTTTATTTTATTTAATAACATTTTTCTTATTACATTTACTTTTTATATAAAGTTATTTTTAATAAATATTTTTTTTTATATTTTTATATATTTATAAAAGTATTTTATCATTTTAATGAATATTGTCATATATATCTTTATTTTTTTTAATAATTTTCTTTAAATTATATTTCATCTCTTTACATTTTTATATTTTAACTAAATTAGTTAATCAGGTATCCAATGGACATCCATTACTCAATTTAGCACAATTAGATATCATATATATTAGATTTCCATTTGAATGAATTGATTCGAGTTATGATCCACTTGAGATTAAGTCGGATCAGGTCAAGTGAAAATGAGATAGATATCTAACCCACGAACACCCCTAATATAAACTTCAACTTGGCTACATCTCTACCTCAACTTCATTTCCATTTCCATCAAGGTCGGACCATGCTCCAACTCACCACTCTATTTTTATTGTAGATCTTTTTAGTAAACGTAATATTTGAATTCCAACTTTTAACGATAAAACTTATTTCAAATTATTTTATTTGCACCTCTTTCTTCTCATCTCCATTATCATTATATATTAGAATTGATTTTCATTTTCTCATTTTCATTCGTTTATTCATTAAAATAATAATTAATATTTTATTTCGTATTTAATCTGAAACTCAGTGATATCTCGATTATTTTTATCTCTATCTCTAAATATCACACTACAATGGACATATTTTTATCGTTTAACGGTCTCACGTGACCACCTGTCTACTCTATAAATAAAAATAAACGCCAAGCGTGCGATGCTTGTTCTCAAGCCAAAGTGTCATAAGTTTTCTTTATTCTGATACATCTGCTCCTTTTCAAAGAATTTATATCGATGTATATTTGGACAAGTCCTGTTATTTCCATTCAAGGGTACAAGTACCTGGTCACGTTTATTGATGATTTAAAAGATTTTGTTTGGGGTTTTCCATTACATTTGAAGTCAAAATTATATCAGAAATTTCTACAGTTTCATCAATATGTTCAGACTTAGTTTCATGCAAAAATTAAATCTCTGCAAACCGATTGGGGGGGGGGGGGGGGGGGGGGGGTGCTGAATATACGAGAGTGCATTCTTGGTTAGCTAAACAAGGTATTGTTCATCGAATTTCCGTTCCATATACCCCATAACAAAATGGAGTCGCAAAATGTAAGAATCGACATATTCCCGAAATGTCAATGGCCTTACTATCACTAGCAGGTGTTCCTCTTAAATTTTGGCCATTCACATTCGTTTCTACTGCACATATCATCAATGTTTTAAGTTCTCCTGTCCATGGGTATGCTACTCCATATGAATTTTTATATGGTCGTATTCCAGATTATTCATTTCTCAAAGTCCTTGGCTATGGTGTTTACCCATTTCTATGCCCACATAATCAACATAAGTCGCAGCAAAGGTCTACCCAACATGTTTTCTTGGGATATTCCCTATTCCACAAGGCCTACTACTGCTGCAACATTTCCACCCAGAAGTTTATTCTAGTCAGACATGCTATTTTCAATGAAGAACTTATGCCTTTTTGTCAACTACAACAACCATCCACTGCTGAGGCTCCAAAAAATACTTCCAATGCTATTCCTCCACTCCCTGCTGGTCTTCACGATAGCTCGCATGAAATTATTACATCTTAGCCATCGCATATATCACCGACGCCATCTACTGCAATTCCCACGCCAGCAATTACTTCGCCCCCTCCTGCCCTTATTACCGACCCACTGCCACCAATTAACGTTCAAAGTCTTGATACTGCAAACACAGAAGCCCCTCCTCCTCGGCGCACACATTGTATGGAAACACATTCCATGCATGGAATTTCAAAGAAAAAGGTGTACAGCTCAACTCATTACCCACGGCCACAATGTCTCCGTACTGTGCATCAGGTAAGTCGAACCTCCAAATTTCACGACAGCAAGTAAAAATCAAGAGCTGCTTAGTGCAATGACAGATGAAATAAACACACTTCTTCTTAATAGTACCTGGAGTTTAGTGCCTAGACATTCATCTATGAACGTTATTAGCAATAAGTGGGGTCTATAAAATAAAACGAAAACCTGACAGTACAATTGATTATTTTAAAACTCATCTTGTTGCAAAAGATTTTCATAAGAAAGAAGGTTATGATTATCTAGAGACATTTAGCCCAGTCGTTAAACATACAACAGTAAGACTTCTTTTGGCTTTGGCTGTGTCTAATAACTAGTTTATTCAACAATTAGATATCCATAATATATTTTTGCATGGACATTTAGACAAAGATGTATACATGCAACAATCTCAAGATTTTATTAATAAGAACATCTTGATTTTGTCTGAAAACTCCATAAATCTCTTTGTAAACTAAAACAGGCACCTCGTGCCTAATTTCACCGATTAAGTTCATTTCTTGTGGACAACGGCTTCTCTGTATCAAAGACAGATAAATCCTTGTTCACTTCCACTTCGGGACGTCACGAACTTTATTTTCTAATCTACGTGGATGATATTCTTGTTATTGGCTCCACAAAGCAGTCTATCAATGATATTATCACTAATCTCACACATGCATTTCCCGTTAGAAATTTAGGCATCCCCTCATATTTTCCACGTAATGGCTATGGGGCTCCATTTATCCCAACGTTGATATTTAGCTAAGCTCTTGATCAAAGCTCACATGGATTCTGCAAAACCAGTCACCACTCCTTTTGCTCCAAGCTCTTATGCTTCTTTAGTAAAGGGCAATGGCACACCATTATCTAATCCAAAAATTTATCGGCAAATTGTTAGCTCCTTACAATACCTTTCCTTTGCAAGGCCATGGTATCACTTTCATGGTGAGCAAGTTATCTCAATTTATGCATTCATCTACAACTGTTCACTTTGATGCCTTGAAAAGAGTACTTCGATGTTTGAAAGGAACATTGGACTATGGCCTACATATCTCTAAAAATAACGGCCTAGAACTTCTTGCCTTTGCAGACGCAGATTTGGCTAATAGTCTACATGATTGAAGATCTACTACTGGATATATCAACTTTCTTGGTTCTCCACCTATTAGTTGGAGCTCCAAAAAGCAATTAACTATTGGCCATTCCAATACCGAAGATGAATTCCAAGCGATTGCTGCATGTACCGCTGAAATTGCTTGGTTACAGTCGCTATTACAGGAATTACAAATCACTTGCTGAAACACCATTACTGCTATGTGACAATGTGGGGTAAACATATATGACAACAAATCCAATTTTCCACTCTCATACAAGATATATTAAAATTGATTTTCATTTTGTACGAGAGAAGGTAGTTAAGAAAACACTCCGAGTTCAATTTATTTCAAGCAAAGACGCAGTTGTTAATGGTTTCACCAACAGCTCAATTCCAATCGTTCATCAACAAATTGAAGCTTCTTTCTAGACAAAGTGAGGGGGGATGTTAGCATACTTGGGTTTAAAAACAAAGTGACCAAAGAGTGAAGGTATGTGTGCAAAGTGTATTGCTTATAAATGTATTGTAAAGATAACACAAGAATTATAACATAATGCAATTCCTTCCTCCTCCTTTCTGTTCGCTCGTTTATGCTGGTGTTGTTGTTACGACAACCAACAAAGTGAAAGATTCACCACGTTCTCTTCCTTAGGAAATGCAAGAAAATTTTAAGAACTCAACAGCTCCTTCCTCTTGCATGCTTCTTCGTCCTTTCCCTCATCTTTCGTGCCTCTTCAACCCTTCACAATAGTGTCACCCCTATTAAAACTATAACTTTCCAGAAATATATATAAGATAATTGGATATACCACGAATCATAATAATTTGTGATCTCTTTTTAGTTTTTGAATTCTAAGAATTTTCAACACATACACCTTTTTCTGAAGACCAAAATCCCCTGCACAAGTTAAATCAATATTGCATGAAAAATGGAAGCCCCATATCAATTTTTCCACTATTTATTCACTTTCTTTGTAGCACCAATAGTCCAGAGGTCTCATTTATATGATACTGCCCTTTCTATTATTCATATAAGAGAAAGAAGCCTTAGCTTCTATCTTGTCCTATTTTATACCTTTCAATCTTGTCTCTCTCTACTTCTATTTCTAATGGAAGATCAATAGATTATACCTTACTTGGTAAAGAAGTTGAGGCACAAGACTCCCACTACAATTGCTCAATAGTCTTACATTGTAGGAAAATCTTGTTGAATTACGTGTACTTTTGTCGATTGCTTCTCTACTTCAACACCTACCAACCCAAGTCAACAAAATCACTTGGTGGTGTTAGGACCTTGACCACATGATTAGAATGAGAGAGGATTGGATGCCTACGTAGCTGTGTTTGTCATTGAGAAGATTTTTCACTATATATAAATTCAAGTTGTGGTTGTGTCTACTCTTGTAGTTCATTCATTTAACTTAGTGCATTGTTTTAATTTGCTATTACATTGCAATGAGCATTATTTCTCACCAGAAAAATTTAGACTTCCACAAAGCTATTGAGAATCCTCAACCTAGAGAAAGTTGTTTTCTTTGTAAAGTGTTTCACTATGCTTGCATATCACATATTGTTTATTTTAAAGACTCCAATAAGTCATATATGAAATTACACTAGAGGGGAGTTGAATAGGGCTGAATAAAAAATTTGTCTAAATAAAATCAATTGTACAAGATCAATCCACCACAAACAATTTTTAAGTGTAAATCTCATAGGTAAAAATCACCACCTAAGATTCTTAACATAGGATTTCACAATCTACTTAGTAGATCTAGTTGTTACGACCTAGTTTCCGAATCCCTACATGACATGAGACCGACCCGACTCGACTGATCCAAAGACCCAGTTATCCAACAAGAAATAACCAAATAGCAGGAAAGTAAACTATATCCACTATGCTATATAACTAATAGTAAAAAAAAGAGTACAAGCAATAAGGAAAGAAAAGCTGGTAACAATACATATCACCACCACAACAGTAAAACAGTAACGAGGCACATAAACGTAAAACTATAAGAGTCTGAAACTCACTAACAAAGAAAGTACAACAACAGGAAGACTACTGCTACTGGGCTCTACTAGGCCCAGCGCCCTTTGCAGCCGGTGACTCGAGCTGCTCAACATCTGGATCTGAAAAGGGGTTATGAGTAACAAAGTCAGCGAACGCTGAGTAGAGTGGCAACCAACTAACTAAAGCAGTAAAAGCTAACATGTAATTTATCTTTCCCAATTACTTTATTTCACAAGTTGTTCCTTCTCACCAATTGGTTTATATTTTCAGATCTCTTTCTTGATATCGAATGTTCATCGTGGGAACGATCTTGATTGTAGTTTTTTCCGAAGAGTAGAAGACACACGTGGTGCTCTCCTGGCTGGGAGAGTCCCCCGTGGTGATCCTACATCTAGTTAACCACCCTAAGGTCACGAACAGACGTAACGGTGACTACGGCATACGCGATAAGTACACGAGTAGGTACCTCGCACTGGCACGCGGTCAGTCGTTTCCGCTAACGGGTACGCTCAAAGTACAGCATAGAACAGTATAAAGCCTAGCCCTCTCAGTAATAGGAGTCTAGCCCCTCAGAACCAAACAAGAGTCTCGCCCCTCCATAGTATGCGTACCCTCGTCTGACTACCCTAGTTTGCCTAGTGGGCTTAACAAGTCGGTGTAGGGTGACTAGCTGAACCCTGGGCCCTGTGGGGTGGTTAGCTCTCTCCCTATACTAGTAGCTCTTCCCGGTACAGTGTACACGAGGGCCAAGAAGTTTGTGCAGAGTGACCAATCCTAACCTCGGGTCCCAACCCAAGGGCGGCTAGCTCTACTCTACACTAAGCAAGGGACAGTCGCTCTCCTCGGTACCACGTACTCAAGGGTCAGCACACTTCCCCACTCACATTTCCAGATCCATTCCATTTGTTTGCATGAGCTCTACTCCTAATTCCTCGTAGGGTTCATGCTCATATTTCTCATGCCATTCCATACCAGGTTTCATCATTCACATTTCCATTCTCAGGTTATACATATGTAGCTCGTATTTCTATCATTCACATTTTCATTCTCAGATTATATTCATGCAGCTCATATTTCTATCATTTAACATATACAACAGGTAAGGTTACATGTAATTGTTTAACTAGCACAGGTAATTCATATTTCACAGGCAGCTCTTGTTCATTTACAGACAGTTAACATTTCTATTTACTCATTCAAGACTGCAATTCAACAAGCGTACGGACATTCAAGTACTTCTCGTCCTAGGATTCATGTCATATCCTAAGTTCTAGTTATTCAATCCACACATGCATTTCGATTTATAATTAAATTAAGGAAAGTCACTCTACCAGACAACCCAGGAGTATTGGGGGCTCGAACGGCAGGCTCACATGCCTCAGCAAGCCTCAAACCCGCAATAGAACGAACTCCTATAATAAGGAACAATCACAATGGAACATTCAGAACAGTATAGAAAGCCTTCTAACAAGTAGAGAAACTCTCAAGAAAAATACCGATATCTTGTTTGCGTAAAACGGACCTCAAACGAACCCTAAACGGGTCAAAAACGAGGTTACAAACCCAAATCAGACGTCCGGCACAAGGTCCAGATGTCTTAAAAGTAGACAAGAACTCACCTCAGGTTTTGCATCAATCTCAGACGTCCAGAACCTCCTCCCGACCATCTGGACCCAACTCCAGACGTCCAACCTCTCTCTCAGACGTCTGGGAGTACTTCCGGTCGTCTGGTAAGCTATCCAGATGTCCGGAACGCGTGGGAGGGCATGTCTCGCGCCTTCCTGAAGCAATCCCTGCACGTGACAGCGAATCTCCCACAATAAGTCACGTAAAACGTAGCTATGAAGCGGCTTGCATGGCTGTATCCGCAAAAAGAAACGTACCTTCGCGAAGATCTACCTTCAGACGTACGGTGTAGTCACCAGACGTCCGCCTCGACGTCTGGATGTCACGCCAGACGTCTGATTTTGGGAAAATCCCAGAACCAGAACCTCTTCTGCTCTCCCTCACCGCGTGCAGCTGCGGCCTCGCCTCCTCACCTGCAACTCCGGTTGCAGCAGTGTCGGGGACGACTCCCCTGACGTACTCCTCCCACACGCGCCGCTCCAGTCGTGCACCCTCTGGTGAGCTCCCACGAGCTCGGGAGCTCGGCTCTCCCTTCTCTCCTCACTCCACCTCACCTCCTCGTCGCCGCTCTCACGCTAGCTCCTCTCGCTGGGGTGGAGAGGAAGAGAAGAAGGTGGCTGGTTGGGTGAAGTGAGGAAGAAAGAAGAGGGGGAGAGGGAAGGACAGAGGAGGGTACCGTCTGCGTGCAACCCGCACATAGACGCGAAGCTCGTACCAAAAAATTTTGATTTCTAGACGTTTGACGTACAGTCCAGATGTTTTAAAAGGCTCAGGACAGAACGGATCTTTACACTAGTTCACTAACGTATCCCTTAAAATGGAGGGTGATACAATCTCAATACAACACATACTGGTCAAGACTGAAATAAGTTTTGCTACAATCCACAAACCGAACACCTAGCTACAAAGAAGAAAATGAAGATCTTATAAAGCCCCTAAAATATAATAAATAGATGAATGGGGGGTATAGATATCACCTGGATTCCCTTAAGCAATAAGGAGTTGTAGCACTTGGAAGCTAAGCTCACTGATTGAGAAGAAGAGCACTTGTGAGCTATAGGAGCCAAATGAGACCAATAGGGGTCTTGTAGCCATTCTTGAGTGAAGTAGAGCTCTTGCATGGTGTATCTAGTGTGGAAGTGTTCTAAGATATATGTAGAGGGCTTAGGAACACTTTAGATGGGCATTGGGAACTAAAAAAGCTCGTTGAAGATCTTAATTGAATTAAATCCAATGTTAAGAAATCAAACAATACATATAGTACAAACCAATTAATGCACTATAGTGCGGCCAGTCAACCATTCAGTTGGTGCCTTGTAACACTATATTAGTGTGAAGTGGCTCTTCTATAGCCAGAGGGGTAAAGGTCAACTGGTACTGTTATAGAAAATTGACTTATGGTCAACACCCTGTTGAAGAGTTCTTGGAATGAAAGTTCCTGGATTTCGTCCCGTTGTGCCACCCATCGACGGCCTAATAGTATCGATCATCACACAAAGATGTGGCTGATCAACGGCTA
The DNA here is from genome assembly GCA_037157565.1 of Thalassia testudinum. NCBI lineage: Eukaryota > Viridiplantae > Streptophyta > Magnoliopsida > Alismatales > Hydrocharitaceae > Thalassia > Thalassia testudinum. The sequence continues at coordinate 8,480,867 of JAZHRO010000080.1, forward strand.
GTCAACCAAGGCTTAGGATTTTCGAAAGTGGATTAGTGAAATGATTAAGGTCGTTAATTGGAATAAATCTCAAGATTTGAGGGAGATGTTGTAGGGTATGGGTGTACACAAGTTAGGTTCAACCCAAACCCAACTTGACCCAACCTGAAAGGGTTGAGTTATGAGTTATAATGGGTTGGGTTAGGTGGAGATTTTGTCAACCGGATAAAAATTGGGTTTGGTTGGATTTGAGGTTTAACTAACCCAACCTAACCTACAACTCGATATAACTATATATATATAGGGAGTTAAACTTAAATCTTCTGTAGTTACAACATGCTCAGCCACCAAAGCTCATCCACGCCTAAGCCCAATGCCACAAATTCCCTACACGTCCTCCTCCTACCTCTCTCATGTCCCAAATTTGAAATTCCCCCACCCTTGTCCCAAATTTCATCTACAGCCTTTTTCTTTTACCTATTTTATTTCCTTTTTAGAAGATAAAGTTATTTATGAGTTTAAAATATTTTGTTATTAAGTATGAAAGATATAGAATATACGTAAAAGATAAATATAAGTTTTTAGCCTTTTGACTAGTCAGCAGCTTGCTCAAACCGACCCGATTTTTATGGGTTGGGTTGAGTTTGATTCGGTAGTGTAACGAGTTGAGTTGAGTTGGTTTGGAAAAATTTCAACCTGAAAACCATGGGTTGGGTTTGGGTTGAGTCCTGACCTAACTCAACCCGACTTGTGTACACCCCTATTGTAGAGCCAACGGTCATGACATAGATCGACTAGTCGACCCATCAATCGACTTGCTACAATGGGACAAGTCAACTGGCTTCCCTCCTGGTTGGTGCCATTATGAAGAAAGGTGTGTTTTTGGTGGCTTTTGAGGTAGAGTTTGGTTTCCTAGGTAAATTAATGGCTATCAGATCTTTTGCACATTATTCTAGGGGCTCTTTAACACCTAGTTTATGACAAAATCTAACTAAAAAGATTACATAAAGATTTCATAACATTACATCAATTGAAAGACAAAATAAAGAGTCTTCTTTGATTGTCTTCATAACCTTCTCCATAAGCTCTTTAATGAATTCTCTTCAAGCCATAGTAGGAGCTTCTCTTTGCATATGATCTTGGTCCTTTTAGGCTTTAATGTGTGTGAGATGACCAACTGAAGTCCTGCAAATAACTTAACGAAACGCTTGCACAATTCCTAGATTAATATTGTAAATCATCAAAGCACTTAAGTCAAAGATTAATTGCAATGTTTAACTTAATATTAATCTATTGTTATAACAATCTATTTAAAGTGTAGAGAGCCTTCATAAATGACTTTGCATATCTTTACTATCAACTATTAATGAGGGCAAATCGGTCATAAACATCTCAATATTATATCCAAATATATCTTTTAAATATCTTGAATGATTACAATATGTAGGATTAACTGATTAAACTTAGTTGGACTAATTAGTATTGTTAATTTTGGCTATAACAAATTAATCATTTGAATTCAAGCCATATATAGGTTTTATATTAGATAAATGGATCTTTAGTTGGTTTTAAAGTTAAAATAAGCATGCTTCTCGCTTAATTTCAATATATTTGAGTCTAATTGATTAGTTTAACCTAAGTGAATTAATGTAAGTTTAAATATGTTGAAAATGCACATAGATATTGTCTTTAACAAAAATTCGTCATTAAACTTTTAATTGGCCCCTTAATCTTTTCAATAATATGATCTTTGTTGAATTTCATATCTTGCTATCATTATTTCACTTCTTCAAAGTCTACTTTGCAATTCACCATGTCACACACTACAATTTCATCATTATTGATTTATGCAACTTCATAATACTCGAGCTACATTTATAATCAATAGTCAATATAATAATATCGTTCTTAAATATAGTTAATATATGATTAAATACAAGTATTCTTCAAATCAATTACTCATGACATCTAATCAACAACATGAAATATTAATCAATGCATTTATGTCAAATCACATTTTACATTATTTTAGCATATGTATTTTATAAAAATCAAAATTGTTTTCTATTATTCTAAAAGCATGTAGAACAACACACATCAAAAGAATACACATTATACTGCCTGCAATTTATATAACTTTAATAACTCAGATGACAATACAAATCCTTAAACTGGTTGTATGTCTCGAAACAAACCCAACATTCTTGTTCATGAATCGAAGTCTATTTGATCATTAATGTGTTATCGACAATAAAACGCGTGACTTGGATTGGCAATTGGGAAAAAGTTTTAGATTCCTTACACCACAAGGATTCCAATGGTAAGCTTTGCGTAGAAATTTGACCTCGAAAATGTAAAATGCAAACTCATGTAAAATGCATTTAGGAATCTGCATTATGGAAATGGCCTTGGATTCATCATCTGAGAGTTGCATTGGATTCATTATCCTGTAAGGAATCCAATGTTAGTGGAGTTCATTTGATATGGATATTAAGATTTTATGTGTTTCTAAAAAAAAGATTCCTCTTCCTTACATAACCCACCCCTCCTTTAGAGGTGTAAACGAACCTAACTTAAGGCTACATTTGGTTGCCAGCTTGGAGGTAGGATAAAGGCTTAGAGGTGGGTTTGAGGTAGGATAAAGACTTCAACCAAAGGATTTCACAATTTCCCACTCAATACTAATCATTACTATTTCCTATATCAAATTGACACCAATATATATTAAAGTTAAAAAGTAAAGAAACAACCTATGCAACTCCTTTCGTGGGTGGGTGGGACTTTTGTCCGCTTGGGTCCTACCAAGATTGTCATTATATAGCGTCTTTATCTACGACCTTTTGTCTCTTTATTTTATATTTATACTTTTTTCCTATTTCAATTTTTCTTCTTCATCATTAGTTGTTCGTCTTGTTCCTATACTCTTCAGCTCCCCTATTCTTGTTAGCATGATCATCTATTTATCATCTTTTATTACTTTATTTGTATTTTGGGTTTTGAATATACTTTTTATGTGGATCGTGCATTCTACGGTGCTTTCTCTGTAGATGTTAGCCTTCCTTGTGGTTTGGCTTCTTCTTATGCTATTGATCAATGAGAGCATGAAGCATTATTTGCATGTGCCTCATTGGATATTCATCTCATATTGCTGTTGTAGATGAAGATCTTATAGTTTCTTCATCCTCCATTGTTAATGGTGAAGTTATTAAAGATGCCATTAGAGATTATATTAATTGATTATAATTTCATTTATTTTTCCTTTTTTGTCTTTTTATTTTTCCTAATGTCATCATGCATTGTGATTTTCTAATGATGGAATTACAACATGTTTCAAGGTTGCAATAAGAGAGATACCAAATTAAATTGGCATATTTTTATTTTTAATTAGTTAATTTCCATTATCAACTAGTATATTCTTATATATTTTTGTTACAACTCGATCCTGACTCTCTACAAAGCCCGAGATCGACTCGCTTCGACTAAATCCCAAGATCAAGTCATCCAATGAGAAATAACCAATTGCAGAAATATTCCACAACCACACATTCAATGTACCTAAGCAAAATAGATAATAAACATCAATGAAACTAGAACAAAATATCTCAAAGATATTACATACCACAAGTGAAAAAAAACTATTACACACATACCCATCACAACTACAATAGAGAGAAATATAACAGAAACATAACAGAAACAGTTACTACATGCTAATGATACTCACTACAACAAAAAGTCTCTGCAACGAGAAGTGAAAGAACAACTGCGGCTAAGCTCGACTAGGCCCAACACCCTCTGCAACTGGTGGTGCTAGCTATTCAATTCTTTGACCTGAACATTGGTATAGTTTATTTGTGGTCAGCTAACGCTGAGAAGAATGGTAGTTAAGTCATTTACATGGGATTAAATATAAATGAAACAAGTAGCTAATTAACCATCAAATTTTCAATTATATATTATTATTTATTTCCGTTTAAACATCAATGCGTTTCTGATTCAGTTTCTAGTAAGGGTCCACAACATTTCTCAAATCCACTTGTTCCCTAAGGGAACGATCTTGATGCAGTTTTCCCCACGATGCAAGATGTATACGTGGCACTCTCTTGGTCAGGAGAGCACCCCGTGGTAGTCCTACACCCAGTCTACCACCCTGAGGTCATGGCCAAGACATAGTTGTAACTACGACATGTGCGATAAGCGCACGGATAGCTAGCCCGCATTGGCACACGGTCAGTCGTTTCCGCTATCAAGTACGCTCAAACGTACAACACAAAACCGAACAGGACTCACACCCCTCAACAGCCTGCACACCCTCGCTCGGCTATCCTGGTTTGCCCAGTAGGCTTAACAAGAGTCGGTGTAAGGGGTCATTCCTAACCTCGGATCCCAACCCAAGGGGCGACTAGCTCCTCCCTACGCTAAAATAATAGTAGCTCTCGTCGGTACCGCGTACACAATGGTCAGCTCACTTTTCACACCCAAGTCCATATAACCAACCAACACATAGGCAACATGTTTCCACACATCATATTTCCATATCACAGTATTCGACCCCTTTTATAGTTCCCCATAGGGTTTGTGCACCAGTATTCGTCTTATTTCATGATACGTCATATGTTTCCATTCACATTCCGATTCTCAATCGTATAACAAGCAACTCATGATTTAATAAATTAAGCAATAACCATATCACTAAACTATTTAGTTGCTAGCAATAAAGACTTTAACATACATTTCAGAGTATAACAGCGTGGCTTAAGTAATGTACATTCATTCTTTTCAACCCTATGGTTCATTTCATATCCTAGGATCCAATCAGATCATTCTAATATAGCATGCACTTTCATCATTTAAACTACAATATTAAAGAAGACCACTCTACCAAGGTAATCGGGTGGAATGGGCACTCGAACGGTAAATCCCGTCGTCTCCGCGGGTCCCGTATACACGACGAATTGGAGACCTATAACATTGATCAATCATGTCAAACGAGTTCAAATTCATATAGGTGTGACACTAACACGTAGAGAATTCCTAACGGAAACCAACAATACTTCGTTTACGTAAAATCGACTCCGTTTGGGCTCTGAACAGACCCAAAAACACACGTACTGACCAAAATCAGACGTCTGGGACGAGTCCCAAACGTCTTAAACGAACGGAGTAGCTTACCTTGCTCTCCTGCGCCTATATCCATCATCTGCTACCCCGTATAGCCATTTGAGGGGGTCTCCAGACGTCTGTCATTATCCCGGTCGTTTGGAAGAGAGGTCGGACGTCAGACATGGTCTCCAGACATCCTAAAGTGCCTCGAAGGGCGCGTCACGAGCCTTTCCAATGGGTTGTACCTACGCATGCACGCGCCACTTAAATAATCGACAGCTCAATGTAACCATATGTGCATGCACGTCGAGCAGAGAGCATACCTTAGTACTTTGCATGCTATCAGACGTCCGGTGTCACCTCCGGACGTCCTGCAACTCCTTCAGACATCCAGAGGCTGTCACAGATGTCTGATGCTGCGGAAAATGACTCTGCAGAACGCCTCACTAAGCTCCTCCTTGCACAGGTCTCCCCCCTTCACGGCTTCTCCTCCCTCTCGAGCTCCTTTCCTCACGCACACCGCCCCTCTCCCGAGCTCCTCTCCTCTCCTTGCATCTCCTGCTCCCCTCATCCACTCTCTCTCTATCTCCCTCTCCTCTGTGCTCCACCCCTCTCCTCTCCCACTCGCGGCTGCAAGGGGACAGGGGAAGAGATGGTCAACAACGGCAAGGTGGTGGAGGAGTGAAGGAGGAGGTGGTGGTAGTGTGGAGATGGAGAGGGTGGAGGGGGTGTGGGGGGTTATAAAGGGAAGGGTGTAGGGTTGGGTTGTGTTTGTGCGTGGGTTGAGGGAGAAAAATGAGAGGGAAAGTTACGGGGTTGCCTCTGCAAGATTTCTTGTTTCCCAGTAGAGCCCACAACTTAAACTCAGGGGATTTAAAATTGCATCTACACCCCTAAGATTTTGAAAAATTCTCAAATGACCCTTGAGAAGGGTCATTTCAATTTTCAACTGGTTGGTTTCCATTATCAACCGATATATTCCTATAAATTTTCAACTAACTGATTCCCATTATCAACTAGTTGATTTTTTTATGGCTTTTGTATTGTTATTTTCCACCAATGTATTTGCATTGCTTGCTTTGATTTTAGCATTTTATATTCCGTCTCTTATGTTTTGTTATTTCATAAGTGTCAATGTAGATCAAAATATTAAAGATTGTTTGGAATTCAACTATTTTGATGCTTTTATTGATTATTTTCAAAATTTTTCTCATCAACGTATTTTTGAGTATTCAATAAAAAACATAAATTATGATAAAATCAATAAACCTTTGTTGCGTAGAGGAAGGCTTATGTATTCAAGGGGTGGCGCATCAAATAGAAAATCCTCCAATCCTTATTATTCCAAGAGGTTAATAGCTATGATTGGATGTGAGGCTCATGTATGGTTCAGGAATTATGGTGGATCAAGGAAATTTTTTGTTATTTCATTCTCAAATGATCATTACCACAAGTTTTGTGAGTCTAAAATGACGAAGTACGCATTGTCAATCTAAGAAAAGCATTCCTTTGGGAAGAAAGTGTCATACGATGCTCAATGATCAAGTTGCTATTTGATTGTCAAAGTTGATTTCTTCCTTTACTATTGAAGATAGGAGATTTGAAAATTTGACCTTTGCCACCTAAAATGCAAGAAATGCATTTCGTAGAACGAGAAATTTAAAGCTTAACATGGGTGATGCCAAGGCCATTCAAGGTTATTTTACTAAGATGCAATTGAGTAATAGCAACTTCTTCTATTTAATAGATTTTGATGATGGTAGATGCATTCAAAATACGTTTGGGGTTGACTTTACTAGCCAACTGTCTTATAAGTTTTTTGGAGATGTCATCTCATTTGACACGATATATTGAACCAATTGCTATGTTATGAGCCTTGCTCCATTTGTTGGTGTAAACAACCATTGATATATTATTTTGCTTGGTTGTGCCCTACTTGGAGATGAGACAACGGAGAATTTCACATGGTTGTTTTCGACTTTCTTGTTGTAAAGACCCATTCCATTTTTAGCCTTTTAAGACGCCTGCAGTCTCAATCAAACGTCTATCTAGACGTCTGGATCCTTTCCCGAATATTTGAAAATAAAATTTTAGTACGCACTCTGCAAGCGAACGACGCGCATAACTCCTTTTCTCTCTCTCCTTTCTCCTCCTCTCCCTGCTGAGCCCTAAACCCACAGCCTCTATAAAAGCCACCCTCCCCTCCTCTCCTCTCCACTCCACACACCACCACCACACCCCACCTTCACTGCTGCACGAGGAGGCGAGCGAGGGTGAGTGAGAGAGCGAGAAAGAGGATAGTGCGGGAGGAGGAGGAGACTGAGGTCAGGAGCTTCAGTGGAAGCTTGTCGGAGCTCGCACGGCTACCGTGGGCACGTGCGGGAGGAGGGAGTCCGGAGCGGCGGCCTCGACCACCTACAGCAGCTGGAGCTACAGCTGACCGAGGAGAAGCATAGCGGAGAGCGCTGGGAGCGAGTTCTGATACTAAAAAATTTTCCAGTATCAGACGTCTGGAGCGAAGTCCGAATGACTGGCAGAGCATCTAAATGTCTGGAGTCAAGACCAGACGCCTGAAAGCTCCTTTGTCGCAAAGGTACGTTCCTTTCGCGATTACGGCCATGCAGGCCGCACCGCAGAAGATGTGTTGCGCCCGATTTGGGTGGCTGCAACTGTCGTACGCAGGAGCAACCTTGGGAAGGAGCGCGGAACGCCCTCCCACGTACTTTCGGATGTCTGATTAGCTTACCAGGCGACCAGAGGTACTTTCAAACGATCAGAGGAGTGGTCCGACGTCTGGAACCGACTTTAGACGATCGTAGGGGAGTCCTGGACGTCTAAGGACACCACAGGGACTTGAGGTGAGATTCTATATCTTTTAAGATGTCAGGTCTTGTTCCTAGACGTCTCATTTTGGTCAATAAACACGTTTTTGACCCGTTTGGGATCCAGTCGAGATCCGTTTTACGCAAATGAAGTACCTGTAGTTTCCTTGCGAGTTTCTCTACGTACTGGAAACCTTTATACACCGTTCTAAATCCTCTTTTTGTAAAGAATTATGCAGTATAAGGTTTCCTCCTGCTGCGTGTTCGGCGCTCGCAGAGACGCCTGGATCTGCGGTTCGAGCCGCCAATACTCCCGAATTGTCTAGTAGAGTGGTCAACTTCTGTTAATCATACTAAATAAAAATGTACTTGTGCAATTAGCCAAATGGAATTCTACGATGTGGCATGAACCCGAGGATAGATAAACGAATGAACTAATTGTACTGCATGATTGTATTTGTATACATTATTAAGTTAAACTAGTAAAAATTGCCTGTAATGTAGTTGTGAGCCTGCTAGAATATGAGTCGCCTGAAATAAATGATCAATTTCCTGTGGCATGTATTGAATTATGGAAAGACGAGCTGCCTGCATATAAATGAAAACTGGATTGTGAATGGTGGAATCTAGGTCGGAATAAATGTGGTAAATATGAGCATGAACCCTACGGGGAATTAGAAGTAGAGATCCTGTAGTTGGTTGGAAACCTGAAATGTAGATGGGAAGTGCGCTGGCCCCTGAGTACATGGTACCAAGGAAAGTGACTGTCCCATTTTCGTGTAGAGCGAAGCTAGCCGCCCTTGGATTGAGACCTGGGGTTAGGATTGATCACTCTACACTGACTCCTGTTGGCTCTCGTGTACACGGTATCGAGGCAAGCTACTAGTGTAGGGAGGGAGCTAGCCACCCCACGGGACCCGGGGTTCATCTAGCCACTCTACATCGACTTATTAGGCCTTCTGGGTAAACCAGGGAGTCAGACGAGGATGCATGAACTGTGGAGGGGCGAGACCCTCATTTAGTTCTAAAGGGCAAAACCCCTATTTCTGAGAGGACCTAGTTTTGTGCTGCACTTTGGACGTACATGCTAGCGGAAACGACTGGCCACACGTCAATGTGAGGTAACTACCCGTGCACTTATCACGCGTGCCGTAGTCACCGCTACGTCATGACAGTGACATCGATATGGTTGACTGGGTGTAGGACTACCACGGGAGATTCTCCCGACCAAGAGAGCACCACGTGTACCTTCTACTCTTCGAAAAAGATTGTAATCAAGATCATTCCCACGAGGAACATGCAAGATCAAGAATATCTGAAAGTTTGAGAAAAACTGGTGAAAAGAAAATACACATAAAACGAATAAATAAAAAAGAGAATTAAACTTGTTTTTACTATTTTAGATAGTGTAGTTACCACTCTACTCATCGTTCACTGATTCTGTCTTTTCATAACACTGTTCAGGACCAAGTGTTGAGCAGCCCGAGCTTCTGGCTGCGGAGGATGCTGGACCCAGTCGAGCTCAACCGTAGTTTTCTGCACTTTCTAATTATACTCCCTTACTGTTGTAGTGAGTATTCAAACCTTTTCTTAGCTACTGTTGTCTCTACTGTTACTTTCGTTTCCGTTCTGTTGTTGTGGTATGTAATGTAATAACAGCTTTACTTTCCTTTACTGTTTGTACATTTTTACTGCTTAGTTATATTGCATGAATAAATGTGATTTATTTTCCTGTTCTTTAGTTATTTCTTGTTAAACGACTGGGTCTTGGGATTAGTCGATGCAAGCCGATCTTGAGTCCTGTAGGGATCCAGGAAACGGATCGTAACACTTGTTATACTTGTGAGGTATACAATCAAAGGACATCATTATAAATCAATGCCAAGCAATTATTAATGATCTTTCAGTTGTTTTTCCTAGTATTCGACATCGTTTGTGTATATGGCATATTAAAGATAAACTTCGTTAAAAGTTTTCCAAGGACAGAGTTACTAGGGATGCATTTAAGAAAGTTATTCATAATTCAAGGTGTAAAGAAGAGTTTGAAGATAGGTAGGCCACTATGATTAAAGATAGAAATTTTGAGGATAATAGATTGCTTTCCAACTTCATGAGATTTGATATATGTGGATTCCATGCTTTTTTAACAATATGCTATGGGTCGGCATGTTGAGACTTAAAGAAGTGAGGGCATAAATGCCTTATTTGATGGGTATGCTATTTTAAAACCAACCGTGAAGTAATTTGTGAGGCAATATAAACTTGAACTTCAAGCTAAATTAGAAAAGACTTGGGAAGTTAACTTTGATTCACAGTTCAAGTCTTTTGTCATGTATTCATAGTTTCCTTTGGAGGATCAAGTTAAGCAAGCATATACAGTAACGAAGTTCTTTCAATTTCAAAAGAGTTGCAAAACGTCATTTATTTAAAGAAATCCTTATCATTCCATCATGAAACTAAAGGTATCCATTCAATTGTGATTGACAACTTTGGTTCTTCAAGTTCTTTGCATATTTGAGAAGGTTCAAGATGAGTGTCATGTGTGTGCTCTATGTTTAAGATCGAAGGGATTTTTTGTAGCCATTACATCTTTGTTTCAATGGATTTTGGTATATATGAGATTCCACCTCAGTATATTCATGATCGTCAGAGAAAAGATATCAAGCTCCCTTCTATCTCGAGTGTTTAGAGGCTTTCCGATCATTTGATATAAAGACATATGCTCAAGGATTCTTAAGTTTGGTGATATTGATGTAATATCATTGAATCATGAGATTTATTTGAAGGTTCTTAATGATGCATTCAAGTAACTAATGTCATTCACTGAATCTAATTTGCAAGTATAATTGTTTACGTTATTTTTTTGTTGTTCGTTTTTTGTTTTTGTAATAAATGTTTCATTTTTTTTCTTTCTTATTTTATTTTTAAGATGGTTTCAATTGCTAGAGTATTCATAATCTCAAGCAAATAAGGCATCATAGTAGGCCTCCTAAAAAAAAGGTTCAAGAAACCATATGAGGTGACACTTATGAAGAGGAGGAAGAAGTTGATAGGTGGCGACGTATCATTATCGACAACTAATTCTGGAACTTAATTTGTAGATTTTTTTTTATTATATTCAATCAGGTACAAGTAATTTTTTTTAAAAATTATTTATTTTTTTAATACATTAGCTTTTAGTGTAAGAGAGATACTTTAGAATTTGATTATACAAGAAATTGACTTCTTGTTACACCTGCATATTATCATATTCCACCGGTTGATTTTCATTTTAAATCTATCATTTTATGTTTTAACTTCTTTATACCGATTGAAAATGACAATCAATCAATGTATTCTCATAATCAAGTAGTTGATTTTCATTTGAAATCCACCATTTTGTGCTTTAACTTCATTACATCGGATGAAAACATTAATCAACAGGTGTATTCTTATCTTACATCGATTGAAAATAATAAACCACTAGTGTATTTTCATATTCCACCAATTATTTTTTAAGTTAGTATTTTTAGTATTATCTTATTTTTCACCCATTGAAAATGATTATCAACCAATGTATTATCACATTCCACCAGTTGATTTTCATTTTACATCTATCATTTTATGTTTTAACTTCTTTACACCGATTGAAAATGACAATCAACTAGGTGTATTTCTCATTTTCAACCGATTGACTCCTCTTTTTACCAGAGCATTTCCTTCTTTCCACGTGTATATTGATGAAAAACTTGTTTCATCCTGTTAATGAACCATTCATCACCCAAATATGAATGTTCAGGACATCTTTAAATGTAAAACAAAGTACATTTACAGGGCATGCAATGATATGTGCATTAGATACAAGTTTACAATTGAAGTCTAATTGTTTTCCCCATAGGTGCATCTATGGAAAAGAATCATTAACATATATAGTGCTCTATATTGATGTATATCAGTGTTCCTTGTTTGCTCCATTGGGATAAGGCCTCATTACAAACAATCTACCCATCGAGGCACAAAGATGCCGCAATCATTGCTTTTTCCCCTTTATTGTGATGCATCTATGTAATGATGCTCTTGCCATGCTTCTTTATGCATCCCTCTTCTTTGAAATAATCTCTTTTATGACATTAAACTATAATTGAAATGATTTATATGGTTAGTCATCTTATATCTATATTGTACAAAGAACTACATAAAAATTTACTTACAATTTTCTAAGCATCTTGGTGTGTAGTAGTGTATGTCACATCATATTGGGTCATGTTCTTTTTATCTATGACCACAAGTGTCAAATAACCTACTTTATTTGTATTTATTGGTATTGCTATTTGTTTATTTGTTTGAAATAACTCTCCTGCATTTTTTTATGTATACATATATTTGTCTATTAATTCTGTATTATACATAAATAAAAAAATTTGTGTTAAGGACAAGTATCCTTGTTACTGTTCCTTCTAGTATGAGTTTGTCTTTCATTATTTCTACGATGGCATCTAATCCCTGCAATTTATGTAGTTTAGAATGTTAGTGAGATATGTTTTTTAATCCAATGTTTTATAACATATTTTCTATACTTACATTGTCATATGTGAAGTCGCTTGTGACTATAATATCTTGCATTGACTTTCTTTCTAGAAAATAGTTGCCCATCCTCCACTTAGGTTTTATCTGTCCTTGTCTCCGTCAATCTGCCAATACTTGTTCTCTCTGAATTTGATAGGCATTTCAATACTTGTTTATCTAAGTTTATTATTTTCCAAAATGTCTTTGGGCTTGATTTTGGTAGCTGTTTCTTCGGAGGCCTATATGCTTCTTGTTCCTTTAGTCAAGGTGGAAGGACGACTCTCCGTATCTCTTCTTTTTTCTTTCTTGCCTCCTCTTCTACTGGAGTTAGAGTCGAATCATCCTATTTTGTATGTTGATTTCGGTTGATTGTGCTAATTAAATTATCACAAAATTATATTAATCTAAAACTTCTTATGTCATCTTTAGGGTAGCTTCTGGTACTTGTATTTCCTCATTATACAACTAGCATACACATGCCATTAATGTAAAAAAGGCCATCAGATTAATGTTAAATGCATAATACACTGATTGAAAATGGATGTATACCAATTGAAAATGAAAATACATTAATTGAAAATCTAAATACATTGGTTAAAAATTACTCTACTGCATATATATGATATAAGAAATCCACTAGTTGAAATTGAACAATAAACCTATTTAAAGTGGAAATACACTGATTGGAAATCTAAATACAATGATTGATGATGGAAATACACCCATTGAAAATTTCTTTGGTGCATATAAATTGAAAAATAAACCTATTCAAAGTGATTAAATATGCAAAAATAAATAGATTAAAAACAACTATCAACCTTTTGAAATCAATAATCAACCGATTGAAAATTAAATGTGGAGTGTACCTAATGCTCTTCACGGTGCAATTGCTCCTCTTCATGTCTCTCCTCTTGGTGCAGTTGCTCCTCTTCATGTCTTTCCTCTTAGCACACCTCCTCTTGGTGTAGCTGTTCTTCTTCATGTGTCTCCTCTTGGTGTAGCTGTTCTTCTTCATGTGTCTCCTCTTGGTGCAGGATCTCCTCTGCATTTGCTTCATCTTTTTGGCATACCTACTCTTCATGGTGTAAAACCTCCTATCCATGTACCTCTTCCTCGTGTTGCTCCTTTTCTTCTTTGAGTGCCTCTTCTTCTCCTTGCTTCATTTCCTGAAATGGAATGCATCGGTGGAATGTGTCAGAATGAAAGGAAAGAGAGAATCATCAGTTAAAAATGACTTATAGCCATTTGAAGGGAGAGAATCAACCGATTCAAAATGACAATACATCAGTTGAAAATGAAAATGCACCGGTTGAAAATTAATTATAGTCATAGAAAAAGAAAGAATCAACTTATTGAAATTAAAGATTCAACTGGTTGACGTAAAGAAGCTTTAAATGACAATAGAGTTATGTACTAACCTCCTTTTGCAACCTTTGCTCTTGATCTTGTTCTCTTTCCTCCTCCTTGCTGACTTGAGTTTCATCTTGGCTTGTTTGTGATTGTCAGTTAAATGCACTTATGCTTCCTTAGAGTTGTTTTATTTCTTCTTTTTTCTTTCTTATCATCCATCTCAACCTGATTGTTTTTTTTACCTTCTTTAAATCTTCGTTCAATCTTTGGAAATAAGGCTTTCACACCTTTATCATCTCATGTTTTCCTTCTTTCCCTTGCACATTTTCCTCCTCTCTTTCATTCCTCTCACCTTTCCTTCTTTTTGTTGGGGGTTCTTCTAAGCTTTTTTTTCTTTCCTTTGACTCTCTTTATTTCTCTTTCTTGTTGCTGTCATTACCAAATGTCTCTCTTAGAAACCTTCTTGTTGCTTCCTCTAATTGGAGACTAATTTCTTTGGCTTGGGCTGTGAATGTTTTTTCATAGTTATATCCTTCAACCACTATTTGTGCCTCCTCATTTATGAGCTCTTTGACATTCAGCATCTCTATTGCCCATAGTGTTAACATTATGGTGCAACCTTCTATGTGTTGTCCTTGTATCTCTCATTTGTATCCTTTAGTCCTTCATGTAGGAAGTTTTTTACAACTTCAACCCAATTGGAGTTTATTGACTCCAGATCTTTTACGATATCAAATAGCGATGTTATGATCGCTTGATCTCCACATGGTAGCAGGAATGATCCAATTGTTTTGAGAACTAGCAACTGGATTTCCTTTTAAATTTGCTTATTTCGATCCCCAATGGTTTCTTTTTTCTTTCCCTGTCCCTTCTCCTTTTCCTTGTTATGGCAATTTCTCTGCTATGTGTTTGACCTTTGGCTTCAATCTTAGGAAGTTTTCACTCCATATGCTAGGCCTCTTAATCAGGTACTCACCATAGCTCTTAATTCACCAAACATAGCTAGTTTACCTAGTTAATTAGTACTTAATATCAAATAAACAAGGTTAATTATCTATATAGTTAATAATAGGCATGAACCTACAATATGCATTAATTGGGCTTTATTATTATAAAAAAAGTGTAACATATTTTAAGTTGAGAATAAGGATCTAAAACCATAAATTAAGCTACCTAAAATATTATTATTAAGCTAATACTTAATTAAAGACTAAGCTAATAATTATAACCACTAAGTTAAACATTAATGTATATGACATATCTTATGATAAAAATACAATTAAACCCTATAACTTTGTTCCTTAACATTCACTTAGTACCCAATAAAAAGTTGGGAGAAAAATAAATGAAATTGCACATTTAAATTAGGAATTTGCAGTTTAGTTCATTGAGTATTTCATTTAGGTCCTTACAAATTACATTCCGATCCCTATGAACGTTACTCCATCCTCCTCAAGCTTGACAACCGATAGCCGTCTGTTCATTATCTTATCCGATCATGGCGCATTTGACGATCAATATTATTTTCCTTGACTGCCAAGTAACCGCTCAACAACCTTAACCAATCCAATAGCTCCGATGAGCCATTAATGACTTCCTCTGACGTGTCAAAATCATCGTCGTCGGAGAAGATAACCGCTTCTTTCATTGCACCTAGACCATTCTCCGACCTGGTTCATCCTCCATCATCGTCGCCACAACCTATAAATAGGCCCTAAACCCTCGGATTTTCGGTATCAAGCCCCTTCCCGCACCTTTACTGTGCTTGATCAATGGCATTCCTCCTCAACCTTCTACGTCTTCCCATCCCTTTCTCAAACAAGCTCCAACGGTGCTCAATGCCTCTCTCACCCCCTCTTCCTCAACTTGCCTTGCCAACGACGGAGTCATGCCTTGCTCCATCTAAACATCACCTTCGATCAGCCAGAGTTCTCTCCTCACCAAAGCTCTTTCGATATTAGCTTTGGTGAGCTCTCTTCAAATCCATTCTCACCATTTTGTCCAGGTAAGCTCTCCAAACACCTTACCTCCTTTTATATAGTTTAGCGTATTCAATTTTTAGTTTTAGGTAGTTTAGCACTTTGATTTCTCCTTCGTCCTCGACACTGGCGACACCAATTCCAGTGATCACTAGCCTTCTTCACAATTGATCACTTAAACACCTTTCTCATCACTCCATGATGCAATTACACCTTCTACCCCTCACAGTTGCTCATCCTACATCAAACACCCAAATCCGTGGCCCATCAAAGCTCCACTATTTACGACGCTTCTCCTCCGATCCATCCACCTCCAATTGACCTCCCACCCACCTTTGCAACTAGTCAAGGGTCATTTTGCCCAGATTAATTAAAGGAATCATCTGTTCAATGTGTCAAACAACCTTAACCTTTCTCTCAAGTTAAGTTGAGTTCGCGCAATCTATTGCATTGATCTTTGATGGAATTGAGCTACTAAACTTCTTCCTAAGGTCTCAAGGAAGCCTTTGAGCTCTTCCTTGAGTAATCTAATGAAGTGCGGACCTCTGTTAGATCTCCGATAAGCTCCATCGTTGCTCCGATTGTCATCGACATCTCTGACGATTTCATACTTATGCTTAACTGATCATAACAGACTCCAACAAACTCTTTCCAACTTCTTATCCCTCATACATCATTTTCCTACTGTTAGAATTGTACTTCATTAATTCTCTCGCTTTGAGCACTTCATCCTCTCCAACTCTGGCAAAGGAAGAATTTCACTAATTGCAACACTTAAGCATATAGCGATAGGTCAAGAAGCGCTAGTGGACCCTCACTGAGCATGAATCCACCATGTGCAGGATTATTTGATTTCTCAATTCTCTTATCGAATAAACCCATCTGGAAGCAAAGTCGACGGACCCTCAAACTCCATTTTTAGTGTTTGAACCTAGTCATTTTTTATTCTAAAAGATCCCTAAGGTTAATTTGAATCTATTAGCATCTTCAACTAGGATCAAATTGTTCTAGTATTCAAAGTCAACCTCTGACTTGGAGTTGTCAACCTTTTGTTGCCATTAAGGCCCATTAAGCTCTAAAGCTAAGCTTAAAGGCTAAGGAGAAGTTTGGATGCATTTTGAATTCATGTAGATGTGATGAGATGGTGATTTGTTGAGGTTTGTTAAGTATTCATTAAGATTCACATCTCATATTGTAACCTTTAACAGATGTCATAAGTTTCTGCCTATTAGCAATGATGTCAAGTTTTTAAGTCCCAAGAGCACTTAAAGATGCTAGGGAGCACTAGGAATGTATTTAAAAACGAAAGCAAGCAACTTGTGATTTTGTTAGAGCTTTACTAGCACTGCAATCAATTTATAGCCATTGATAGTAGAAGTTTGACCCAATTCATTATTGAGTTCTTTGTGATTGGAAGGATTAAATTGGCTCTTTGATGCTCTAGGCTTATTTTTGAAGCGTTAACTGAGTTGTTGAAGCTTGGAATAGCAATGAGATGCAGCAGATGATCCATTGAAAGCGATGATCAACACAACTTCTCACGTCTACTTGCATTGAAGGAAGAAGGGACTAACATAGTCCTACATTGGCAATGGAAAGGCGTTGGATAGCATATCTAAGGAATCGCAACATTGGACCTCACTAGAAAAAATAAAAAACCTTTAACGACATTTAATATTTATCACTATAAATCCTCGATTTGATGTTATATGTAATTAACGATGCTTAAAATAATTACCACTCAATTACCACCTCCATTGGTGTCACTAAAAAAATTAGTGGCAATTGTATAATCGTCACTAAATCATCAATATTAATGGCATTTTAGTTGCTACAATTACCGTCGCCAATAATATTTTTAGTGACAATTTATTTGCCAATATTAAATTATATTAGTAACAATTTAATTGAGAGTACTAATATCATTATATATTTTATTTAACATCATTTAATTTGTCACAACTAACATTGCTAATGATCTTCTTTAATGATAATTTATTTACTATTATTTCACCACTATTGAAATATATTAGTAACAATTTATAATACTATTAATGTTGCTATATATTTTATTTAAAGACCCTTATTTATGTCACTTAATTACCACTATTAATTTGATGTAATGACTTATTATTTTACCATTTAATTGTCACTATTGATATTACTTAACAATTATTTATCTCTAAATTATAAAAAATATATTTATTTGAATAAAATTGAAACATAAAGATGACCTCAATTTTATTTATCTCCTAATAATAATATACAACAAGGCCCTTTAAAGGGATACATCAGAAAAAAAAAAGAAAAATATTAAAAAAGCAACAACCTCAACACAAAAGTCTCTCCTCTCAATGGTAATACAGAGAAAGAAAAAAGAATTACGGGAAAAAATTAAAAATACAATGAATCATCAAAACTCGATAAGCAAAAATAACAACCTCTTCAAATTGTTGCTATTCCAAGCAACTTTAGTCTTCCAAAATTCAATTAAAAGCTAAAATGCAGCACCCTAATTAACTGAATCCTCAGCAAATCCTCTATTAATATGAAATCCAAGATGAAAAAATGTTAGTTGGATTAGATGCTTATTAGCCATTTTCTGTAGACATCAGCCATAAAAGTGGGTAATGTACTAAAAAACATCACAATCACTAAACATGATGCATCCATGAACAAAAAATAAAATGATTAAATATATAAACTAACAATGGATATTGCATCTTACCTTCACAATGGTGACCATCATCATAATCGAACAGGCAAGCACATGCACTAGGATCATAGTCCTTTGATTAGCAATCAAAACGAAAATAAAAATTAAATACCTAAGAAGATCAATGCCAATGTGTTATTCATATTCACGTGTATAACAAAAATAGAAATTAAATACTAAAGATGATTGCGTAACAGTGGTAATGGGCAGCATAAAGGCATATGATGGCTTATGATGATTTACCAGGTTTACTATTTGCAGAATAAGTTTGATGTTATGAAATGTTCATATGGCCAGTACAGGCTTATGATGGTTTTATGTTCAATCGTGATTGTAACCACCTCAATAAAATTTCAAAATCAATTTGCAGGACACCCCAAAAACAAACCACAGAAAATCAAGGTAGCACCTTTTGGATCCTTTGCTAATCAAGAGAAAAAATAAACAGCACAGAATGTTTATATTTCGTCATCAAAAGGCATCTAAAAGAGCATAAATTAATAAAATAAGCTTAAAGTGATGAGGTGCTGTTGGATTCTTGAATCTAAGATAAAAAAACAAACATACCCTTCAAGCATGCAACATTCACATCTTTCTCCATCTTCCCCGATCGATGAACTGTGTCCTCGCATCTCTTTAAAACTGAGTGCTCACTAAGAACACCATGAAACGTAAAGATAATTTTTTCTACAGATAGTTTCTGCTCGCAAAACAGAGATTCACTTCACAAGCTAAATCTAAAATGGCAAGAAAGTACAGAAACTAAATATGAACAAGATGTATTTACCATATGTTGGAAATAAATAAAAATTAGGGAAATAGATATGGATAAGAAGTTGAACAAAAGAAAGCTCCGCATAATCCAAAATTATTTAGCCTCAGAACCTCATAGGAGAAAATGTATAGCATTAGAAATTAATGGATGCAAAATTAACCAAGCCCAGAACCAATAACCCAATAGCATCAGATCCGTACTTGGCTAATTCTGAAAGTTCATAAAGAAAAAATGACAAGCCTTAAAGAGAGCTACACTCAATTACCACTTCATTAATTGGTGAGGCAAACTAACACATACGAGAAATTGGAAAAAATATGAGATCATAATGAGGAAAGGTCAAGGTATTCTTACCATTTTTATAGAAGGAGAATCTCTTTTCATTATCCTCACTGATCGTGTCCTTTTCTTGTTAAATTCCAGCTCAGGAAGTGGTTCATTTCCTGTCTTCCGATATACACACCTGGCAAATATTAGCAAAGGTTCACCATGCTTTCCAAAAGAAAGAACTGTATTTTGACGTAATGAAAAGATGCTGTATAACAAAACAAACGTGAATTTAGACTGACACATGACAATATGGTATCAAGCAAATCACCGGCTAACATTGCAATCAAAGGAAGAAATTACATGTAGAGAAATGTTCCAAGCCACAAGCGAGACAGTTTTCCATGATCTGTTTATGCATGCTGTCTTTGTGGAGAATCATAGACCTGAGAACTACATTAAAAATATTGGCGCATGATATTGCCAATCTATTAGAATGTTCGAGACACCACATAACTACCATTAGGCATAATTACTATCACTTTATTAACCTCAAATTTATGAGCAATTCCACGAGGGTTGTCAATTCTGATAACCATTTTTGTTGCTTTCCAATCCCGTAAGTTTTAGTAAAGACAGCATAGCCAACATATTTATCAAATTGAAAAGAATGTTAAGGTAATTACCAGCCTGTGCACTACATTCCTTCCATGCTCTTCACCATTCTCGATTACATCCTTGAGAGCAGAAGGAAGAACCTTCCAGAATTCTGTCATAAATTCATTTCCTTTGCGTTTGCTATTCTGTGAGATGTGCTTTGCAAGGTAGAAATAGGGAATTTTTCGCTCCTTATTGGAGCTATGGAATTGCTTATCCCATGTCTGGACAACCTGTTCAGCCTTCTGTCTATGAAATATACACCAATGCAATAGCGCTATATAAAAGATGGTCAAGGAAACCAAAAAAGGTTATAAGACTGGGATTTCTCCTAACTAAACCAGAAAAGAGATGTATGTTAGCATCCTTGGTTACTCAAAAGTGAGGAGGGTAGGTGCTAAATGGAGCTGAAAAGGATAGAGTAGTATTATATGGGACTGTGAATGTGTTTCAAGTCCTTTGGAGCCCTTTTGTTATACTTTGATAGAGTACAATGATCAGGCATGGTTATTTTCATAAGAGTGTTGCTTTTTTTAATCAGCAAAGAAATCTGATCCAGGCATTTGTGAGTGGACTTAATGGGTAGTCTAAATCTGAATCTAAGCTAGACAAGGTTCCCAATTTCCAGTCCCAACTGTAGCGGCCTGAGTTGAAATCACTCTCAGTTGATGACCATAAGCATTCACTAATACAAGTCCTATTGGTTAGATAATGAACTCAGACTTAGCATTTTAAGTTGGACAACTCAAGATCTACCCATCTATGAAGCTGAAATTTTCATGTTCTCCAATTTTAGCAATCTAAAAGTCATGCATGCCTACCTCAGCCAACACATATCCCCAGGTGAATAACAACAAATAGATGTGCTTCAACATGCAGTTGACTATGGCTATAGCTTGTATATACTAATTGCTCAAGACCTGCAAATTAACAATCTGGGCAAAACATGCAAGACGGTAACTGCCAGTTAGCCATTCTCAGGCCCAACATCACTGGAATGGCCTTACACCCAAAGAAGATGGAGGTGACATGCCCTGAGGTAGGATGTGGTCATGATCTCTTTTTGGAACATAGGTAGTACAGTTATTGAAATCACAGGAAGAGGAAGTGGGAGGCCGCTGAAAGACCTGGGAAAATAGCAACACTTCCATGCTTTGTTATGTGAAAAACTCCAGGCCACCTGTAAGTGGTATGAGAAGTATTTCTTGCATCCACAAGCTTGTGCTTATTTAGAGATCTCTCTCTCCACGACGTAGGACATGATATTAAGGCAAAAACCCGGTAAACTTTTTGATGCTTTTTTTTGCATTTACTTGTGAATATTGTCTCCATCCAAAAATCCACCTTTAGTGAAGGTTTCCAATTTGACTTAAATCTCAATTTCAATAGCCTTTATCTAGCATCGTCTAAGTAAACATCAGAGACAGTATTTGAATGGCCAATGGCCATCCTTCTTATCACCCTGAACCATTAATCATGCTAGAGACAAGGGCCTCCTAGAGCCAAATCTAATCACCTCTTGTCATTAAAGGAGTCAACCACCTAAAAAGCCCCTTACGATTGAAGACTTGACTGTGATTCCATTTTAGTCCCTAACTCAACAACAACAACAATCAAGTCTTTTCCCACACTAAGTGGGGTCGGCTATAGGGATTCTTTACCTCCACACAGTTTGATTTTCAGCCATTTTAGAACTTAAATTAAAGTAATTGAGGTCATACTTAATAGTTTCCTTCCAACACTTGTTTGGTCTTCCTCGCCTCCTCTTAGCGGGTTCAGCCTCCAACTTCTCACATCTCCTAACTGGAGCATCTAGTAGCCTTCTTTGTAAATGTCCAAATCATCTTAGACGGATCTCTCATTTTATCCTCTATCGGTGCCACCCTAACCCTGTTTCTAATAAATTCATTTGAAATACGGTCTTTTCTTGTATGACCATACATCCATCTTAACATCTTCATTTCTGCCACAGACATCTTCTGTACATGCCTATAGTTTATAGCCCAACATTCAGAACCGTACAACATGGCTGGTCTTACCACAGCTCGATAATATTTTCCTTTGACTTTTAAAGGAACCCTCTTATCACAGAGAACACCAGAAGCACCCATCCATTTCAACCACCCTGCATTAATTCTATGTGTAACATCTCCATCAATTCCACCATTATGTTAGAAAATGGATCCCAAGTACTTAAAAATATCTTTCATTGGAATACACTCTTCTCCAATTTTTACATCAATCCCTTCGTTGTTCCCTCTACTACTAAACTTACATTCCATATACTCATTCTTCGTCCTACTTATGCGTAATCCTTTATATTCCAAAGCTTCTCTCCAAAGCTCAAGTTTTCTGTTCACTCCATCTCTTGTCTCATCAACCAACACAATGTCATCAGCAAAAAACATACACCAAGGTACCTCAACTTGGATATGCTTCGTCAACTCATCCATAACCAAGGCAAAAAAGATAAGGGCTTAAAGTCGAGCCTTGATGCAGACCAATGGTGACATCAAAGTAGTCTGTTAAATCATCCTTAATCTTTACACAAGCTGCAGCTCCATAGTACATATCCTTTATGAGGTTGATATATATAATTGGCACTTGTCTCTTCTCTAAAATTCTCCACAAGATATCTCTTGAGACAGAATCATAGGCCTTCTCCAAATCAATAAAAACCATATGTAAATCCCTTTTCTTCACTTTGTATGTCTCCATCATACGTCTCAAGAGGTGTATTGCCTCAATAGTAGACCTGCCTGGCATAAAGCCAAATTGATTTTCAGTTACCATAGAGACTTGCCTCACCCTTCTTTCAATTATTCTTTCCCAAAGTTTCATCGTATGACTCATCAACTTAATACCTATATAGTTGGAACAATCTTGTATATCACCCCTACTCTTGTATAAAGGTACCACAAAACTTTTCCTCCATTCCTCTGGCATCTTCTTGCCTCTCCACACAGTATTAAATAAATTTATGAGCCAAGTTATACCCCGTTCTCCCATCATTCTCCAGACGTCTGTAAGAATATCATCATGCCCAACAACCCCCCCACTTTTTATCATCTTCAGAGCCTCCTCTACTTTTTTTTGTATCCTTCGATACCATGATCGATTCACATACTCTTCTGAGTTAACTAACTCCCTTAAGATGATATCATTCTTTTGTTTTTCATTAAATAGTTTATGAAAATATCTTTTCCATCTTGTCTTTATATCCTCACTAGCTATAAGCACCCTTCTTCATCCTTGATGCATCTTACATGCGTAAGGTCCTTTGCTTTCCGCTCCATTGCTTTAGCTAACTTGAAAATATCTTTTTCACCATCTTTAGAATCAAGTTTCTTATAAAAATACTCCCAAGCTTTTGCTTTTGCTTCACTAACAATTTTCTTTGCTTCTTTCTTTGCTCTTTTGTAGTTTTCCATATTTTCATCGGTCTTATCTCGATATAAGGCTTTAAAACAGGCTCTTTTAATTTTAAGCTTCTCCTGCACTTCCTCACTCCACCACCAAGCCTCCTTTTGTCCTGGAACACCTCCTTTAGACACGCCTAACACCTCCTTTGCCACTTTCCTAATACAGTTTGCCATATTTAACCACATTTCATCAGCACTACCATCAAGATCTCAAGCCTTTTGTTGCATCATCTTCTCTTTAAATCTCACTTGCTCTTTCTTAATATTCCACCATTTAATTCTCAAATTCTTAGACACTAATTTTTTCTTCTTTGCCTTCTTCAAATGAGCATCTAACACCAAAAGACGATGTTGAGCAGTTAAACTCTCCCCTGGAATAATCTTGCAATCCTTACAAGATAAACGATCCCTTCTTCTCAAAGCAAAGTAATCGATTTGCGTTCTTGTTAAGCCACTTTTATAGGTAATTAAATGCTATACCCGTTTTTTGAAGAAAATATTTGCTATGAAAAGATCATAAACCATACCAAAATCAAGGAATGTCTTCCCTTCTTCATTCCTAACACCAAAACCATGATTTTCATGCACTCCTGCATACTCTAAAGCATCTTTTCCCACATGTCCATTTAAATCTCCACCCAAGCAAATCATTTCTGTCTGTGGATTCCTTGAATTACCATATCAAGCTCTCCCCAAAATTTGTTCTTTATTCTTTCCTCTAGAGCAACTTGAGGTGCATAAACTGAAATGACATTCAAGATCTCTTCTTCTAAAATTAATTTTATCAAAATAATTCGATCACCCAATCTCTTAACCTCAACCACGCTCTCCTTCAAATCCTTATGAATTATAATACCCACGCCGTTTCTACCTTTGTCCCTTCCTGAATACCAAAGTTTGAAACCTGTTCTCTCGATTTCCTTTGCTTTTTCACCAACCCACTTAGTCTCTTGAAGGTAAAGAATTTGAATCCTTCTCCTTACCATTGTATTCACAATCTCCATGAGCTTGCTGGTCAAGGTACCAATATTCCAACTACCAAATCTCAGCATTCTTTGTGACACATTTCGATGACAAAGTGGTGGAACTAGCTTCTTTACTCGCATGCGTTCCTCATGCGAGAACCCTTGCTCATTTTGGACTACATCCAAGTGGCGATGTAGCGGAACCAACTTCTTTACTCGCATGCATTCCTCATGCAAGAAGGGACACTCCCTGAGATCTAGGCCAGGAAGATCTAACTATGAGAATAAAAACATCGTAACAACCTCCCTGAGATCTAGGCCAATCTCGCATTTGAGAGACCAAACACACAACATAGATGCATAGGTAACTAGGAAAAGATCTCACAAATAGGAATTTCCCCTCCAACTTAGGAATACTATTGCAGACTGATGAGGGGCAAAAAGCACCCTCGAATCCAAAACTCCGCACCCGACCCAATAAAGGATCCGACTACCTGAATGAGAGGATATACAGGCAGAACCGGTACTCCATCCCTCCTGAGCCCTGCCAAATCGCAATCAACACCAGCACGGTCTGCCAGAAGATCCTACGCAGCAAGGACAAAAGATACGAAATGATGGGCCTGACCACCTGCACCCCAACAGCTATCACATAGCCTGACAAATAAGGGTACCAGAGCCCGTCAATGAGTCATCTCCCATGTTATAAGTAGAGAAGGAACCCTCCGAGAGAAAGGGACTCCTCCCCGAGAGAGGGAACGAGATCATGTAATATGTATCTAGAAAATTCTAGTGCATAGTTGAGAGCATTGTCCTCCCCCCAGATATACACCCCTTGCGGTGGAACTAGATCACCAAACCCTTGTTTTTCCTTGTGTTTGCTTGGTGATGGTCGATCTCTCCCCTTAAGAGATGGATGCCAATGGCTAAATAACGCCTCCTACGCTAATAAATCTTTTGGTAGGCCCTCCGAGGCCCATCAAATGGCATCGTCTGTGGGAAAGCGTCAACAAAAGAGCCATCGCTCTGCAGAGCATCAGATTGCTAAGAGAAAGGGCCCCTCTGGCACCCTATGACGACCCCCCAAAGAGAGCTTTTGCAATGGTCATAACCACCCGCAGTCCCACTCGAGACCTTCCTCCCTTCGAAGGGGCCCGATCGAGACGTGGCATTTGTATGCCCTAACGACCGTGACTCGTCGGCCAAGGGCCCCAAGCTGGACCCTCATTCCCGGGGGTGCGGCCCAGTTAAGAGAAACTAGGAGCCAAGTCCAGCAGTCCCGAATACACGCCCATGTGCATGCCGCCTGCCCACGCGCGAAGGGGAAAATAAAGGTCCCCCGTTGGAGGCATCCAGAACGCCAACCAAGGCCAAGCATGAAAGAACGGCGAACCCTGCCCTACACATCGCTCCCTGAGGAGCAATCCTCGAGGCAAGCCAGCGCTCGGCCCTTCCACAGGAACTTCCCACCGGGCCCCTCCAGCGACGCCTGACTGGCGAGGGCCCGCGTGCAAATCGTTCCCTGGTCAGCCAAACAACCCCTCTGAGGATGTGAAGAGCAGGTCCCGAGAACGCTTCGCCAAGCACTCGAGGACCGAGGGCAAGACGAAGAGGCTATCGAAAGTCGAGCATCAGAGGATCGAGCCCGCCCAATCTTGCCCGATTTAGCTCGAGGCTCAACACTACGACGAATCAGACCCCGTGAGGCGACGGACCCACAGCACCCCGAGCAAGTCCGTCTATGCCACAAGCATGGGCGTAATGCCCCCAGCCACGCACCTAAGTATCCAACAAGGAGCCATGGAGCGAGGTGACTCCCCTCGTGGATCACCCGAAGGACGTGGTGCCGATGACAGTCGCCACTAAAGGTAGGTATGCCCCCAGATAGGCGGGCCCTGGTGCCTGCCTACAGAAAAGGCTTCATCCACCAGCAAAGAGCATAATATACTGGGCAACGAACAAGGTTTGAAATATCACGATATATCATCGATATATCAATATTGACGGGGTTGCATTGTATCAATACCACTGAAGGTATTTTTTTCCCAGATATCGACGATATATTGCCGATATGGAGAGATATCGCCGATATATCGGGTGATATCCCCGAGATATCGGCAATATATTGGTGGGTTGGTTGTTGATAGTGGTAGGTTTCGGCGAGAAGGTTTGAAAATGGTTGGGCAGGAGGTTTGATGAGCAGAAAATGCTGATTGGGCGGGGGGTTTCGATTGGACGATGCTGGGTTTGAACGAAACATAGAGAGCTAGTTGGGCGAGAGGCGTACACACATTTGTTTAGACATCCTTTCATGATACACACGTAAAAAATCATCGATTGATGATATATATGTTTTTTAGGCATCCGACACTTAAAAAATCATTGATATTGACGATATACATATTTTTTAAACATCCTTTTATGATATATTACACACGTAAAAAATCATCGATATCGACGATATACATGCTTTTTAGGCATCATTTCATAATATATTACACGCGTAAAAACTCATCGATATCCGCGATGTACACGTTTTTTAGGCATCCTTCCATGATATATTACACACGTAAAAAATCATCGATATCAGTGATATACACGTTTTTTTAGGCATCCTTTTATGATATGTTACACGTAAAAAATTATCGATATCAGCGATATATCCCTAATATAACAAATACACATTTTTTAGATATCATTTCATGATATATTATTCATAAAAATGTCAACCTTTAAATTTTGTGATATTTTAAGCCTTTCTGAGCGATTTCCCCAAAATTCACCGATATCAGCGATATATCCCTTTTTTGACTTGTCGATACGATATCGATACTTAAAACCTTGGCAACAAAGTCCCACATTTAAAGAAGAACGCGCTCCTTTGGCCTAGAACCAAGCGAACGTGCCTGAGATGGATCAGTCCGTAGAGGAGTGCTCCCACGCAGGCCAATAGGATTCCTTAATGAAAGCATCCCCTTGACCATATGTTAGGCGAGCGTGCTTGAAGGATAAACCCCAAACCAAAGTTCGCTACCCTCAAGCCCCGTAAGGCCAAGGAACAAAAGGCCCGTAGGGCACTTAGGGGGTCACCCTAGAGAGGGACCCCGACAGTTGCGAGTAGCCGAAGACGCCTTCGCTGCAAGCTGAGAGCCAGGTAAGTCAACACCCTGCCCAAAGGGGCAAGCGGTGTCACCCAGATTCCCCGTCGGGTGGATATCGCCACTGAAACCTTGGCGATAGCGCTCGCGTCACTCGAGGTTCTCCCTTCTTATCGCCTAAGCCTGTCAACGCAAATGTGAAAGCGACCTCGAGTTGACGTCACGCCAGAAAGTTAAGCTCCTTCCAGGTCAACTCACCCCAGGTACCTCTCCTTAAACTCCATCAGGGCGAGGAAGGTACGACCAAACCTACCCACACATGTTGGCGGAGCGTTCTAGGCTTGCTACGGCAAAAGCCTCCCCCGACAAGGCGACTCCAAGTCTGTCAAAAAGTACGCTCCCCTATGTATTGACCAGGCGAAAGTCTCCACCGCGACACCCGCAAGTAACCAAGGACTTCACCTTCGACCTCCCGAACAAAGGGCCCAAATGACGGTGGCACTGGGCAGCCCAGATGACGGTGGCACTGGGCAGCCCAATTGGCTGACCACCAATGCACGCTTGCCGCAAGACCCTCTCAATGCATGCCCAACCCCCTTCGAGGGTGGGAGCAACGTGCGAAGGCACAACAACCTAATGCAAACTCCCCAGGGTTAAGTCGAAGTGACCCGACAAGCTCGCGCTAAGAAAGGGAAAGGGAGCCCAGTCCGAGCAATCCAACGAGGGGCTAACCTGGCTGATCTACCAGGCAATAGCCACAACCGTTCCCACACCACAAGAGAACAAACACGTGTTAAGCAACATTGTGTTCATTACATACATGCAACCATAGCCATTACAACATATCAAATACCCTCCCTTGAATCACTAAAGAACACAAAAGAGGGAGTTCCCATCAAAACCCGTACACTAAAAACCAGATCCATCCCGAGCCCACCAATCAAGCTAAAACATCAGGGTCATAATCCATCGTTGGAGCATCCATCACCTCCTTCCTGTTATCCACAACAGATCTCATGTCCCAACTCTCAGAAGGCACAACATGGATTTCTCGTGAGTCCGTCATATCCGCTCTCAGTCCCACATCATCGTATCCGCCCTAGCATCCCGCAATCACAGCTGACACTTGTCCCCTCATGGGATAATCCTTCCTCATAGGAACCCTATACGATTCCACATGATTCTTTCCATAATTAACACACCATTTATTTTAGAAGACTGACTCGTAGTACCCAAGGTGCTTTCCATGCAAGAGCTCTCTTCCTGTTTGAGAGTCCGACGTCATTGGGTCATATCGTCGAGGTCGACGGTCGTGCCTGTGAGTGGGTCCTTCTAGCCCAAGGAGTAAATGCAAGGTCTATTCCTGCTACTGAATCGTTGTCATTGTCCTTTCAACTGTCATAGCTCTCACTCCACTATCCAGGTCAACTAGCCACTGACATCTCAGCTATATCTGCATTCTTAGGTCGTTCCTTAGACCCTAAGTAACCCTCCAAACTTAGTTCCCTTTATTCTTAAAGGCTTTTCCGACGAAGCAAGATAGATCCATAAACTTGATGCTATCCTTTGTCACTGACATCCGACTCTGCCGGGGATCCAGGAATTCGTTTCATTTATGAGTCTTCTATTCTCTCTTTTTTATCCTAAGTCCCTGGCAACAACTCAAAAACTTACACTACGGATTAATTATTTCCTTCAGCTGCCTGTCTCCAAAATCAAAAAGTGCAAGTCAAAGTGTGAGGAGGATGGAGACAGTGCGAGAGGGAAAGCGAGGGAGAATAGGAGTGCGAGAGGGAGGGCGAGATGGAGGCAAGGCGAGAGAGAGGGAGGTCTCCTATGAGGGAGAGGGGGGTGGCATACCTCAGCAGCGGAGGGGCTCGGGAGATGGCTAGAGAGAGGTCTCCCAAAGGAGAGGACGGCGGGGTTCCGATGCGAAACCGGTCGACGGGAAGGTCAGGGCAGTGGCAGAGTTGCGTAGGGTGGCATGTCGGCAAATGGAGGTTGGCGACCGATGTTTCAAATACCTGGGGACAGGGCATTGGGCAAGGGCGTGCCAAGAACTCGTGAGGTGCTGGGGTTGCAGGGGTTTTGGCCATCGTCGAGGGCGGTGCCACAGACCGATGGTCCAAGGTAGGTGCTATCCTCCGAGGGTGGGGGCCTGAGCCTGCCGTTGTCACCATCAGTGCAGGTCCCTCTGGCAGAGGTGGAGGCACCATGGTCACCTGACATGAGCACGCTCCAGGATCTAGTAGAGGGTGGATTGGTTGGGGAGCGATCCGCTGGCCTCCTGCGACCCTCGGAGATCGAGGAGGTGCTAAGTGTGAGGACGACGATGGAGTCTGCGGCAAGGGTCACTCCGGTTGGTGAGGGGCAAGTCTTGGTGACAGGACTTCCTCCGACGGCCATGATGCAGCTATGCTACACGACATCGAGGTTGAGGTCAGGGTTGGTGTATTGGAGAACTTCCGTGCACGACGGCGCTAGGAAGAAGGCACCAAGGTAGGTATCAATGAAGCTGAGGTTGGAGGGGGTTCCATGGTGGCTCAGGACAGTGGGAACCGTTCGAGCACTGGTGTCCCCCTTCGCATGTCTTCGGCGGTGTTGGGGGGCAGGGCTTCCATCCGGACCGCTTATGGCAGAGGTCGAGCTGAAGGTGGGGAAGACGCCGAGGGAGAAGATCCTCCTTCGTCTTAGAGATCACATGTGGGTGGTCTCATGCTCTCGCACGAGGTTTTTTGAGCCCAGGGCTAGCCCTTCTTTCGCAGAAGTGGCTGAAGGAGCTGTGAAGGAAGGCGGCGGAGTGGCGGAGCCACCGCCCCCTAAGGCTAGGGTTCCGGTTGTAAACCGCGGTGACCGTGACCTGAAGAGCTGGGACGATGACATGGACGCGATTGCATTGATTGCGGCGCACGATCCAAAAATGGCGATCCATCTGGAAGTGGAAGGGGCGTTGTTAGCGTCTAGATCAACGGTGTGGGGGGCGATCGAGCATTCAATGCATGAGAACCTTTCGACGAGCGGTGCGGGAGACGGCTTCGTTTCGAAGCCTCTAGAAGCGGAACAGTTCGAGGCCCGCTCTTATAGTGTGGGAGTCGGATCTGTTCCGGATCCAAATGTGGACACCTATTCAGGTGGTGCGGGCCCAAGTCTGGTAAGAAATAATAAGGCCTCTCCAGCAAGGCCCTCCCCGAAGACGGTTGCGAAGACCTTTGTTGCGGCATCATCAGGCACCACTGATGGAAGAGAGGATGGTTGCCAAAGGAGGGGCGACGAAGGGAGGATGGAGGAGAGGTTCCGGAGCAAGGTGGGTGACCCACATCAAGTAGAGGAAGAGGAGGCAGACTTGGGGGAGGGGGCGCCACTGGGAGCGTTGCCTGGGGCAGATGGCAAGGAGGCACCACCGCAAGAGCACGCGGCCGGAGTACCTCTAACAGAGTAGAGGCCAAGGTTGGTGGAAGGGGGTCGAGACGGTGCCCTCAAGTATAGGCAGAAGTGGAGTTATCGTGGGTCTGATCGGAGGAGAGTAGTGGTGGATGCTCATGGCATTAGTGCACGAGCCTCAGAAGAGGCAACTCTGGACATCAAGGATGACGAGGTCATCATCACAGCGGAAGCCTGTGGCTTTCGCCTTAAGACAAGGGAGTCACCCACCGTTCCCTCATGAACGAAGTTCTCATATGGAATGTACAGGGCCTTAACAACCCGTCGAGGAGGCGGATCCTGGGGCAATACATCAGGCAATGGAAGGTGGACATGGTGCTTTTGCAAGAATCAAAGCTGGCCAATTGTGACGCTAAAATCTGGATGGAGGGTTTCCATTGTGTTGGAGCATCTGGCAGATCTGGGAGCCAGATCTTGGGGTGGCGGGAACATGTTTTTGCCTTGGAGGATTTCTTTGAAGGCGAACACATTATCTTAGTGAAGCTATTACGGAGGATGGGCGAGACCAGGGTGGTGATCACAGAGGTCTAACGACCGACAGACACTCAGGCAAAAGGGGTGATGTGGGAGGAGCTCACTTTAATAACAGCGGGTTGCCAAGGATGTCCTTGGCTAATTGTTGGAGACTTTAATGTGACTTTCCAATTGAAAGACAAGCCCGGGGGGCGAGGGACTCAGATGAGTTTGTTGACTTTGTGACCACCCATGACCTTATTGATCTGTGCCCGTTCG
The DNA here is from genome assembly GCA_037157565.1 of Thalassia testudinum. Lineage (NCBI taxonomy): Eukaryota > Viridiplantae > Streptophyta > Magnoliopsida > Alismatales > Hydrocharitaceae > Thalassia > Thalassia testudinum. Next base: position 8,512,718 of record JAZHRO010000080.1, read on the forward strand.
CATGTGCTTACACATGGAGGAACAACAGTGGACAGATGTCCAGGATTGATAGATTCCAAACCAATGTGGAGACGGCGGAGACTTTCCCAGTGGCGGAAGTGGTTCGATGGAGAGGCCATTTTCAGATCATGCCCCCTTGGTATGGAGGCCAAATGAGAGATCTCATTTTGGCACGTATTTCAAATTTGATAGATTGTGGCTGCTCGAGGAAGGGTTTTAGGGAATGGAGAGATGGAGGTCCTTTGGGGTGGAAGGTTCGGCTACAGTTCGATTAACGAGAAAGTTATCTTTGTTACGGGATCACCTCAGGAGATACAAAAAAGAGATCAGAGCATCCAGGAGGGAAAGAAAGGAGGCGTTGCAAACAATCACCAAGATAAACAGACTAGAAGATCAGGTACCTGTTTCAGTCGAGAACAGAGAGACGAGGATGAAGATGTCACAGGTGGTGCAGGAAAAGGACAAAAAAGTCGAGATAGAATGGAAGACAAAATCACGCCAGAAGTAGCTCAGGGAAGGGGACTCAAATACCAGATTCTTCCACCAAATTACGTCGACCAAGAGGAGGAACTGGATAAAGAGATTGGTGATTCACGGGGAGGAGTTTGCAGGTAGGGAAGAGGTGGGGAGGGCTGCGGTGGATTTCTTTAGAGATTTCACAGGCAGGCACAGCATAAGTGTTTGGAGCTGGAGAGGGGAGGATACCCATCAGGTCTCAAATACCCAGGCAGAAGGACTCATAGCCAGTTTCTCGGCAGACGAGGTAAGGAGGGCAGTGTGGAGACTGAATGCAGATGGATGTCCTGGGTCGGACAACTTCCCAGTTCTCTTTTTTAGGGAGCTCTGGTCACTGGTAGAGACAGATGTGATGGAGATGATGGAGTCCTCAGAAGGGAATAAGGGCTTTAACAAGATAAATAAGTTCTACATGTTCCTGTTGCTTAAGAAGGATGGAGCAGAGGAGATCGAAGATTTTCGCCCGATTGCGCTCTCGAACACTACCTATCTTATAGTGGCCAAGGTGTTGGCAAACAGGCTTAGAGATGTTATCGAGGACCTGATATCACTTGTGCAGACAGCTTTCATACCAGGAAGGGACATTCTGGATGGCTTTGTTTATGCTATGGAGGTGCTGGTGGCTTGGAAGGAGAAGAAACAAGCGTTTCTATGGAAAGTAAACTTCAGCAAGGCATATGACACAGTGCAGTGGGACTTCCTTTGGGTATCCCTCTGAGAAGAGACTTCCCCTCGAGATGGATTGAGTGGATGAAGAGATGCATGACGACCACTTCTCGATCTTGATTAATGGAAACCCAGCGGGAGGTTGGGTACAGCCTAGGAGAGGTGTCAGGCAGGGGTGCCCTTTGGCTCCCATGTTGTTTGTGCTAGCAGCGGACACATTGGCGAGGGCGACACACAGAACGTGTGATAGAGGTTTGATGGCTAGGTTTCAGGCTGGAGAGAGTAACCAGATTGCGATTCTGCAATATGCGGATGATATCCTTTTTCTGGTTGGAGGGAGGATGGAGGCTAGGAGGATGAGGATCATGTTAGAGCTTTTTGGGGCGACATTTGGCCTGCAGAGTAATTAGCAGAAATCAACTTTTGTCCCGATGAACACGGAGGGTGAGGAGGTGGAGATGGTGGGTAAGGCCCTTGCGACAGAGGTGGGATCCTTGCCGCTGGTCTATCTGGGCCTTCATCTATCAGACAGAAGGCTTAGGCTTGGTGTATGGCTTCCTCTATTGGAGAGGATGGAGAAGAGGTTAGCAAGCTGGTCAGCGAGGTTATCCAGGGGGGGTGGAGGTTTGTCCTCGTGAAGGCAGTTCTGGCGTCCATTCCCTCCTATCTCCTGTCAGTGTTTAGAATGCCGAAGCAAATTGAGAAGATTACTGGGTTGATGCGTGATTTTTTCTAGTCCAATGTGGGAGCGACAGGGAGAGGGGCGAGGTTGGTGGCTTGGGAGGAGGTATGTAGGCCCGTGCAGGAGGGGGGATTGGGGGTTAGAGATGTGGGGATGGTGAATGTCAGCCTCCTCGCGAAGTGGATCACTACACTCATAGGCCAAGAGCATAGCATGTTTGGGGAGGTTATGAGAAGTTGTTATGGTTCCTTTGTGTCTTAAGAGCCCTTGGAGGTTCCATCCGCAGGAGCTTCCTTCTTCCTTGGGGCTGGCGGCTATAACGAGTAAGGTGCGCCCTTTCCTCACACTTGTTTTAGGTGAGGGTGATGCTTTCAAATTCTGGATGGATGATTAGCAAGGAGTTGGAAGGCCCATCAAGGACAGGTTCCCTCGTCTCTTCGGATGTGCAGCGACCCTGACGGCCCTTGTGAGGGACTGTTGGTCTGGGGCCTGGTGTCCTACCTTTCGGGTGTGGGGGGGGGGGGGGGGGGGGGGGGGGGGACTATCTAATCAGAGATGCAGAGACTTTCAAACGTTGTTGTAGGAGCTGGAAGGTTGGGAGCCAAAGGTGGTAGGGGACGTCTACAGTTGGGATGAAGGCGAGTTTTCTGTGGCAAAGGCCTTCCGTAGGTTGAGTGGTGGCGGGGTGGACATGGACGTAGACCTTTGGAGGGACTGCAGACTTATTTGGGAATTGGATTGCCCACTGAAGGTGAAGATCTTTGCGTGGCTACTAAGGCGGGGTAGGATTGTGACGAAGAAGTGGAGAGCGAGATGGACTCATATGGAGGACGTTATTTGTCCTCTGTGATGGAGAGGACATTCAGCATCTTTTCTTCAAGTGTCCGTTAGTGGCGCAGGTGTGGCAGAATATGGGGATCGACTGGGTTGTTCATCGGGATGAGATTGCATTCTGGTCGTCCTGTGCTCATGTGGGTCACAATGTTTTCAAATCCAAATGTGATCGAGCGAGAGTCCTGACGGTGTTGTGGGGTGTGTGGCTGAGCAAGAATGAACTGCTCTTTAGGAGAGAGAGACCCTATGTGGAGAATATTTTTTATTCCGTTATATCCCATGTGGAGTTTTGGAGGTCTAGAGTATGACCTTGTGGTAATCTATTCTTTTGGTTTTTAGAATGAAATGAAATTGTTTATGGATAGTTATCATGAGGATAACCACCCTTCCTCTATTCAAAAAAAAAAAAGCTTACACTACGACCCACCATTGCTTTACAATACTCTCAAGTTGAAGCGTAGCCATCGACACCTTGTGTTCTCCCATCTAGAGAGCATTGAAATCCAAACCATTAGGATCCGATCCTCTGTCACGGAGGGATCACCGATTCCCAAGAAATAGGTGACTTCACCATATTCTACATGCCATCGAGAAACTCGATATATCTCGACCACTTTTTCTCAGGACTGCTCTATCCTCCACTACTTCTGCTGGCTCCATTCCTTAACATAGTCAACTCGTTTACTGCCTTAAGAACGCTTCCTTCTCGAGAGCAACTTACAACATGTCGGATATAATCAACATGTGCCATCATAGCTCAACCACAATTCGAGATCCGATCACAACCTTATACCAGTCATGGTGTACACACTTCCAATGAGTGCATGCTCTGATACCACCTTATAGCACCCCAGAAACCCAAACCCTAGACGAGGGTTGGAGTCCTGAGGGGTGGCAACCGAAGAGGTGTTGGTTTAATTCAGGTTGTACCTAACTAAATCGAGCAATAAAGGAGTTCCATTTACTACAAAAATGAAAGAAAATTCAGAAAGAATGGCACAAAATTGATACCAGAAACAAAACAAAATTTGCTATAAATCAAAGCATAAAAATTTACCTATCATCAAAGCATGCATAAACTTGCACAGCGACAAATTTGCGCATGTCGATGACTTGCGATGACAACCTGAAAGTAGGTCACAAAGCAGGCGTGGGCCAATCAAGTCAGCAGGGAACAATCATCAACCAAATAGGATAGTGTGTAGTTTCATTTACTGGTTAATTCCTAGCCCAAATCAACACTTTAGGTTCTAATCCCCTGAACCCTATCCAGCATGACCAATCACGGTAGCTCAAACCCATTAACAAGTTGCCTAAGCTCTTCCCACAAATAATTATTATTATTATTATTATTATTATTATTATTATTATTATACACTCTCACTCGCCTCATGGATCAGATTTTGGGAATCATTCTTCTCTACTAGAGAGATTAAGATGCATCATTTCCTTTGAATTTCAGCCTGACAGTCTCGCCCTGGTCAGGGGAGAGGCTAGCAGTCCATTATACATCTAGAAAGGCGTGCCCGTTCTCAACGTATCAAGTACATTGCTGACTTCAATCAAAAGAGTTGGGCCTCTTCAGAGCTACCCAGGCCAAATGATTCGCAGAAAAGGTAAGCCAACACTGACCAAGTTCCACAAAACCGAGTCCTTGATCATTCGAATCATTCCAGATCTTGGTACAGGGCATGGTCAGACATTGTCGGGTCACATCTCTGCTCCATCATGGAGCTCACCTCCCGAATGTGCCCTCTCGAATCCGATGTCGGATCGAGGTCCCCACCATCCCTCATGGTACCTCAACGTCATCCGTCCTTGCAAGCGTCCATTGAGCTTACTGTTAAGAGTACCAGGTACCCTGACATCATCCATCCTAGCGGGTGCCTACAGAGCTTATCGCTAAAGTACCTCACATCGAGTCAGATTTAGGTACATTCGAGTACGTCATTTCGATGACAACCCGTGGCCCGTCACCGCAACCAGAAACCGTTCAAGTTCCAAGGTTCATCACTAGTAGTTGCTCGCTACACAACATTTCTTGGGACTTTCGCCCACCAACATAAGCCCATGGCTCAAAGGGGGGTCAAGGTGCTGACCTTACGAGCCCACCTAGTCGACTTACCATCATTTGATTTTATTTGGGTTCCGTGCTCGGAATGAAGTCCTAAGGACCTGGTGGATCTCCTGAGGTCATACCCAAGACCTTGGGATCCAAGCATTTCCTTTTATTGGACTCGGATTGAGTCACAAATGTCATCTCGTGAAATTCAAGTCATTACTTAGGTGGTTTGGATTTGCTTTTAGTGTGTTCTTAGGGAGCTTCATGCTTAACTTATAGGTGCACGCACACGCACACACACACACACACACACACCTGCTTTACCCATCTAGGGTCTCATTGCAATTGTTACCATTCATCCCTGCCGATTAGGGTACCTGCTAGACCCCAAATTAGGTTTTGTCGTTACATGGGATTTCTAGTATCAGTCAGAATCACACACAGTTTCAGGCCAATTAATACATTCAACAAACTAACGTCAGGCACCTGTTACACATCATAAGTAAACTCATACAACATACACCTATTATTAGGTAATCCTGACCTATCGCTTGGTCAAGATGCTTGTCCAAACCAGGACTGCAAAAACCCACCTTTCGTGTCCGAAACCCAGGTTTTGTGCCTCCAAGACCCTCTGTAATCAAGACTACCAATACACACGTCTGTACTACGAACCCAAGAGATCCTTGGTCTCATGTTTTGAATTCACCCTTAACCTGATTTATTCAATTTATCTCGTCTTAGTGTTCAACGATACAGGACAAGTACACCAGTGCCAGTCCTAGTTTTAGGTACCGATGCTAGGCACCCTCTTCTTTTGCCAAGCTATAGTGTATCAGTACCGGTACTATGTACCCACAGCATAGCTTCCAACAGGCCGACCGATATCAGTACTAAGTCTTAATACCAATACCAGGCGACCCCAGCATCCATCCCAACACTAGCTAGTACCAATATCGAACACCGATACCAGTACTGGGCACCAACCACACCTTTCCAAGTAATCCAGCCAGTATCGATACTGAACACCAGTACCGATATCGGGCACCCATTGCCATGGCTACTGAACCCATCCAGTACCGGTATGGGTCACTAGTACCAATATCGGGTGCCTTCAATACCTGGCTTAAGTTCCACTTGTAGCTCATGATAAACGAACTAGTACCCGACACTGGTTACCAGTGTCAGTACTAGGTGTCCCTACCACCCAGTTCCACACCTTAACCTTCCATTCAATCTCTTAGGTTAATCATTTAACCTTACAAATTTAGAATACCAATCTAAGTATCTATGGGCATGAAAGGAATGAGTATACTCATAGACTTCAGGGAAAGCATCCTTTCAATGTATACCCAATCATACAATTAACAGAGACATGGGTACGTCCCTTATAATATATTCTAACAATTTCGATATATAGTTAAGGATTCATATAAAACTCATTTTAGCAACCTGTTACCTGACTTGGGCCACCTTCCACGTCATACAGTTTAGGACCCCATATCTTTAGCATTTCCCAAGTTCTTGATAGAATCATTTCTTTTATCATTCCAGAGTTGTGCTTACTTGGCCAATTAGAATTTCTGTGCCCTTACTAGTACCCATCTACTTAGTTTGAATCACACATCTGGCCTCGCGGGTATCCTAGAGACATGACCTCTTGCATTCACTTTAGAATCTTCTCTTTTTAGGTTTCTTATATACGATTTGTGCCCCTAGAGGGCTTGTTCCATTCAATTAGGACTAACTATCATATGTCCTAATTATGCCAAAAATCCAAGTTTATAACATTTAACACCAACAGGAATTAATAGCTTTCAAACATGGGTACTAGACAGGGATTTAGCTACTTAGATTAAGTTTCCGGTCCCCGTGGGGAAATTCCGACCAAAACCACACATAACAATCCTATTCCATACAAATTGTCATAGATCACATACATACATCAGGTGTAATACTTAAAATCTAAAAGTTCCTCATCAAGAGAAATTAGGATAAAGGGAAGGAAACCCTACCTACGGTGATGAGCTCCTCTCCTCCCTCCTTGCCTTGCAGCAACAGCAGCTACAGCAGCAACAATAGCAACAGGATCAGCAACAACACTAGCAACTGCAGCAGCAGCTCACCTCCTTTCCTTCACCATCCTTTCCTTTTCTACCCGTCTCCTCACGCAACAGCAACAAGTGCAGCAACAGTTGCTGCAACAGCTCCCACGAGGGAGCCTCAGGAGGTGGACTTGGTGGTGGCAGTGGCCTTCTTCTTGTTTCTCTTCTCCTTCCCTTCGCGCAGCAGCGACAACAAACACAGCAGCAGCGATAATAACAACAGCAGCAGCAACGTCAATAGCAGCGGCGATAATAACAACAGCAGCAGCAACGTCAATAGCAGCAGCTGCTGCTCTCCTCCTCCTTTCCCTTCTTTTCCTCAGCAACACCAGCAACTTCCACAGCAGCAGCAGCTACAAGGGCTGGAGCAGCACCCACAGCAGCCGGCAGCAGCAGCAGCTTCCACTCCTTCCCTTCTCCTCCTTTCTTTCTCTATTTCTTTCGTTGATGGCCAAATGAGGAGATGGGAGAGCATCGGCTATCTCAGACGGAAGGGGAGAAATGAAGATTTTTACATTCTTTTTTTTTTCTTCCACCACTTATACATGTATGTTAGACATTTACACCCAAGTCCTTCCACTTTTTACTTGGGCTCTAAGAAAGCCCTCCAAACAAGTTTTCTTTACACATAGCCCCTCAACTTTCCATTTATTAACATTTTGTTAATAACTTAAAGGATTTTGTTTAATCCCAAGGTTACCATTACTAAATTAATGGTTCCCGAAGCCCTTAATCTCACATTAAGAAAGCAATTAAGATATTCAATTAGCCCATCAAGGGTATTACAAATCCAAGCCCTTACACTACGGTCTCAGCACCCCCACCTTCTTTTCTTCCCCTACAACGTGACTAAGCTCGTCGAGGTTGGGAGGATCTCGATCCCTCCAAAGGCCTAGGGACGACGGCCCCCTAGAGGGACCCACTTGCCCGAAGGCCACCTCATAAGGCTACTAAAGACGGTGGTATCCCTTTAAGTCCCTGCAACGAAAAAATCACCCCCCGAGGGTGGCCGACGTCGAAAACTCCCTCCACGCATAGTCCTGACCGCTCCAAGGGCAACCCCATAGTCGCCAAATTTGGCGCTGGAGGCCTACAATCTACCGCAACGATAGCAAGAGGCCTAACTTGTCTTGTCAAGGACATACCCTCACTTCTTGCGACGAACTACCGCCACTCGCAAAAAGTAACAGCTACTCTCAACCCTCACCCAGCAATTCTCCTCTGAAGAATGCCCGAGACAAAAGTTCGGTCCACCAAGCCACCTCTTCAGGTCGGCAAGAACTCGGACGAATGCATTCGACGTTCCATATATTGCTGCCTCTTCAGGCCGACAAGCCACCTCTTCAAGTCGGCGAGAACTCGGACAAACCCGTCCGACGTTCCATTTAGTGCTGTCTCCTCAAGCTGGCAAGCCACCTCTTCAGGACTACAAGAACTCGGACAAATGCGTTCGACGTTCTATGTATGGCCGCCTCTTCAGGTTGGCGAGAACTCGGACGAACACGTCCGACGTTCTATGTATGGCCGCCTCTTCAAGCCAACAAGCCACCTCTTCAGATCGACAGAAACTCAAACGAACGTGTCTGACGTTCTATGCATCGCCACCCCTTCAAGACGGCAAACCACCTCTTTAGGTGGCAAGAACTTGGATAAATGCGTCCGACGTCCCATGTATTGCCACATCTTCAAGCCGACAAGCCACCTCTTCAGGTCGGCGAGAATTTAGGCCAACACATCCGTCATGCCATTGATCGCTGCCCCCTCAAAACAGCAAGTCACCTCTTAAGGACAGTGCAAACTCCGACAGGTAAGTCTGACCCCGTTGGCTGTCCCATCGGCACGGCCTCCGACCTCCCCAAGTTGGCAAGAACCCGAACAGGTATGTTCGAAGGGCCAACTTTAACCACCTCTTACGGTCGACAAGAAATCAGGTGGACACGTACAGCATCTCCTGCCCTACCACCTCTTAAGGATGGCAAGCCGCTTCTCAAAGCTGACCCAAGGCTTGAGCGGGCACGTCTGGCATATGACCGCCCCTCAAAACCCACTTAGCCACCTTATAAGGTCAACATAGACGTGATCGCTCAACGTTCCCTTATACCACCGCTTATTCATGCTGACAGGCCGCCTTTCTAGGTCGATCGAGGCTCGAACGGACCCGCTCCACAGTCCTGACAATTGCTGCCTCCTAAGGCTGGCAAAGCTACTCCTAACAACTGACATGAATTCAAGCAAAGGCACTCAAGCCTCGTTTATCGGTTGCCAGAAGACCATTCCCAGATAATAGCATAATTGAGGCTCCTACGCCCCACTTACGACAACTAGGGCATGAGCTCCCCGAGCCGGTAAGCACTCAGGCCTATGCGCCTAGAAGTTCCACACTCCGCCCATGGGGAGGACCCTAACTGCCCTACCAGTAGAGGCATCGACCCCCTGTAGCCAATGGCAGGGGTTCGGGCCCTCATGCCCCACGGGCACCATATGGGCTGCTAAAAGCCGAGTCAGGACCTCAGGGCCACGTGTCAAGCAGCGCCTATAACGTGGGCTTGGACCCCCACGCACCAAGCCCCGTCTGACGTGCTTTCGAACCTTCGCCAACAAGAGTCCAAGCACCCACTCTTGGCTCTCATCGCCACCCTCTATGAAAGGCTTTAGGCGGTGGTCGCCTTCAAGGGACGACCCACGTAGAAATCCCCCAACGCTTGCCCCGTTCAGGAGCGAATGCCTGGCGACGCCACACCCCGCAACCTCAACGACAAAATCGCTTTTCACCCACGAGCGATAAGGACGACCCCGATGGTGGAGTAGCCACATCTAGAAAACAGCCAGGTCGCCAACCGCCTTGGCAAGCACAGGTGGTCACCTAGCAGCCAACTTCCAGACCCTCGCCACCAAAGTAAGGCCGAGGTAATGGGGTGCGGTCCAACAAGTCTCGCCTTGGACTGCCTCCGAAGTAACGACTCGCCTCCGAGTTTAAGCTAACCCTCACAGGAGGACAACCAGGCTCTCCCACCTCGGTCGATCGGTCCTACCCTGACGACGACGCCTGGCACGTCCAGGCAAACGATCTCTCAGAGGGAGCAGCGATCCCGAACAAGGCACACACACAGGCTCCACCAGCAGAGCCCGCCACAAGGCTCCCTCGTCAAGGATAGGCATCCAGACACTCCTGCAAAGGGCACCTCTGCCCAACCCCCAAGAGGGACACACAGCAAGTACCACCGGAGACGAGCTTATCCTGGCTAAAGGGGTCTCTTAAGAGACCCAGTTGAGCATCCCCTATAGGAAAGGGCATGACGCAGTAAGAGGAGCCCTAACTCCCCCTGGTCCTTGGCAAAAGGACAAGGGACGGCATCACCGAGGCAACCACAGCCCTTTGCCCCCCGGGCACCAGTAAGAAGGGCCCGAGTGACAAAGGCGCAGTTGAAGCACCCTCTTAACTCCACACAGGGCAAACCCCGTCAAGTAGCAACTGATTCCAACTCTAAAGCATCCAAGGCCAACAGGGACCAGCCCCTCGAACCGGTAAGGACCCAGGCCCATACGCCCTGAGGTTCAACATAACGCCCACTGGCAAGGGCCTGGGCTACCCTGCCCTCAAAAGGCATCTGCCCGTCAAAGTGAAAGGCAAGGGTCCGACCCACCTCCACCAACGATCGCCATATTGCGAAGGGACAAGAAAGTGGGACCATAACTCCCTGTCTGTCCCTCAGGCGACGTGACGCCGCAAAAGGGCATGAGCTTGACTTCCCGTGCCTCGAAGCCACCTTTCCCTTCGGGCCACCTCCTAAGGTTGGCTCCCCTCTCGACCAATGCTATCAATGCGAAAGGTGATACTAAGGCGACACGACTAAAAATCGCCTAAGGCGAGAGGAGACAAAAAGGTGACAGTCCAAATGAATTGAGGCGATCGTTTTTTTTTTCTTTTGCATATATATGTCTTATTAACTTAATTTAATATCACTAAGTTTATAAAAAAATGTCTAATAATAATGTTGGAGACTTTAAATAGAAGAAAAGGATAACAATTGTATTGCCAAAAACTGTTTCACATAATTTCAAATGGTAAAGAAAGAAAAGCTTCTACATAATTAAGTTAGAAAACATAAAAATCAAATGTCATTGAAGTGAAAAATTCTCAATTCTCAAATAATATAACACATCAATCATCAAATTCATTTTCAAGATTCAATTCGTCATCGTCGTCGTCATTGTCATCGTCACCAGCAACTTCTTCAATCTCCTCTTCCTCTTCCTCATCACTGTCCACATACTCGTCCTCTTCTTCAATAAGTATTAGAGCTTTCCTTTTTCCCTTAGCCTGCTTAGGACCATTTTTCTTTGTAGTAGCACGAGCCCGAGTACTTCAAGAAGTGTCTTGCTCGTTAATGCCCGATGCAAGCTCAACAATGTCCCAAGTAAGATCATCATCACCAAACACAAGATCATCACCTGCATTTTCCTCATCTTCCTCCATTCTCCCTAATAGCCATTCATTTGAATCATTAATTTCCTAGAGGGAAATGGGATCAAGATAATCCCTATCCTCATATCGATCCCTCAAAGTTTCGTCATACTTAACAAAAACAAGATCATTCAACTTTTGTTGTGCCAACGAATTCCTTTTCTTTGAGTGAACCTATATAGATTTCCAAAATAAAATGATTAATATAAAATTACTTAATAAAATTAGTACAATGCAAATTATGAATTGATTTGTAACTTACATTTTCAAATACACTCCAATTTCTTTCACATCCCAAGGCATTATAAGTAAGACCTAGCACCTTAAGTGCCAAGTTAGGTGCGGACCCACCAAAGAGATTCAACTACTCCATTGTAAAAAGATAACAAGTTATATAATATTAATAAGCAACTGGAAATGGAAAGTTACTATAAAAAATTTATACCACTTGACTACCTAGGGCAATGGTCTTCCTTTGTCTAATAGCCATGGGTGTTCCAAGGAGTCCTTGTGCATTTCTATAAATGAAAATTTCTCATGTTATTTTATCTTGCACACTATCATCAGCTCCAATTTTGCCAAAATATTATAGAATCCATTCATAACATCTGAATCAAAATCAAGATTCTGATTTCCATAAGAGAATTCAGGATTGAGGTAATATCCTGCTGCATGTAGAGGCCTATGAAGCTAGCAATCCCATCTCTTATCAATGATGACGCAAATAGATCCAAACTTTTCAGTATTATTGTTGAAAGACTTCACGATAGCCTCCTTAGCTCTATCCATTGCTTCGTTTATGTATCCCATAGCAGGCCTCTTCTCTGAATCAACAAGATGAAGCATTCTCATAAGAGGAAACGTAGCCTTAAGAATGTATACAACATTATTCCAAAATAGAGGCATCATGATGATTGTTGCCGCCTTCTTTCCCTTCTCTTCTTTTGCATTTCTAGAAGTAATCCACTTATCTGAAGTGAACATCTTCCTTAAATTTGCCTTTTGTCTATGAATGCTCTGTAAGGTAAGGAAAGGTGTACTTGTAAATGCAGGCCTCAACAACTCCCTATTTGTGAACTACCTCATCATATTTAAGATTGAAGGATGCATGTATATATAACCACTCAGTTGCATTGCATGCTTAAGTGTTTTTTTTACATCCTCTAACTTCCCAAAATCTTCCAACATCGAATCGATGCGGTGTGCAACACAATGAGTCCAATAAACTTGCGAATGCTTAACCTCCAATAATTTGCCTATGAAAGAGAAAAATGATAGTTTTTATATTTTACAATAGATACATTAGTAAAGAAAATACGTATGTTAAAATAAATAAATATTTATTACCAACAAGAACATAATTCGATGCGTTTTCACTGACGACTTGAATCACATATTCCTCCCCAATGCAACCGATCATGCCACTTATCAGCTTGCAAAGCTTCTCCCCTATCTTCACCTAGGGTGAGGCATCAATGGACTCCAAGAAAATAGTTCCCCTTGGAGAATTGACGAAAAAATTTATAAGTGTTATGCTTTTCCTATCTGTCCAACCATCTGTCATCAATGTGCATCCATATTTCTTTCAAGCATCATGATGTTTAATGATGAAATCCTGAGTCTCGCTCACATGATATCTCAATAAAGGAATTCTCACTTCATGGTAAGAATGAGGCTTCAATCTAGGGCCAAAACGACCAATTGCCTCAATCATTATCTCAAACCGGATATCTTTAACAGCATTGAATGCAATGTTACGGTACATCCATTTTGCAATGATTCGTACAACTGCATCTCTTCCCTCCTTGAAAACCTCAAAAATCGTAGTTTATTTTGTCAACAATCTCCTTTTTCATTCCCGAACCTTCTCAGGATCAACATTCGTAAACTTATCTATTGGTCCATGAAACTTCTTCATTAGAGGAAGTCCACCACTTCCACCAGCACCCATCATGATTCAAGCCTTCTTTGTATGTGACTATGTAGAATTTTCCCTATACCTTTAGTTGTGAATCTACCCATGGGTCCTCATTAAACATTCACTTCTACTATTTCATCTCCATCATCATCATCATCATCATCATCATCATCATTGTTAAGTGGCTCATCGTAAACAAAATCTTTTTTGAACCTTTCTTTTTCTTCCTTTTTAGATTGTCGCTATTCTCTCAACTCCTCCCTTGCATGTTATGGAGCTTTTGGACATATTGTTGTGTTCTTATCACCACCAATAATATGTCCAGTAGCTCTATGAATCCCTCCTTTCACTATCCTACCACAGAATGTACACTTTGTATCCGTAGCCTTTTTTGGGTCCTCCAATGTGACATACTTCCAACATGGGTGCTTCCTCCTTGTTTCAGCCATCTACATAATTTAAAACACAAGCAAAGTTGCAAACACGGCTCTAACATCATGTAAGTTGAAAACAAACATAATATACTAATAAATATCATACATTATATAACAATATATATACGTACTTATATATATAATCAGCCATCTACATAATTTAAAACATAAGCAAAGTTGCAAACAATGCTCTAACATCATGTAAGTTGAAAATAAACATAATATACTAATAAATATCATACATTATATAACAATATATATACGTACTTATATATATAATTATGTACATAGTTACATACAAATTTATCAGTAAATATTACTTATACATATACATAGTTACAATGTTACATATATAATAGTATATATACGTACTTATACATACTTATGTATACACATAGTTACGTTGTTATTACTTATTACATACATATATAATGTTACAACAGACAAATATGTTACATACATACATACATATATATATATATAAAACTCAGGCAAACATCGTTAATCGAAGGCAAAAATGAAGAAGCCTCAAAGCCGAAATGAAGAAATGAAAGCCAATAACGCTCAGGCGGTGCAGGTTGAGGAGATACTTGGGCGATCGAGGTCGAGGAGGTAGAGCAGATGGAAGGCGGCAACGCTCACGCGGCTATGGTGGTCGAAGAAGCTCGAATTGCTCCGCTACTCCAACGATAATGGCGTGAGGGTTGGCATAGAGATTAGAAAACTCCTCACACACATAAATAGGAGTCTCGTATGGACTATGAGAGGTCGTTGAAGGCAAGAATGGTACGTCGATTTGTTGCTTTTAAAAAAAAAAACTTTCAAACGATTTAGGATTCAGGCAATGAGGCGGCGAGGTGAGGAGGCGCATTGCCTGATCAAAGGCCATCGCTTGGGCCTTCATCGAGGCGACAGAAGCTTGTAACACCTCACCTCGTAAGCAACCGACCCCCGAAGGAACGCGCAAATGGGTCGAAGCGTCCTGCTTAAAAAGCCAAGAGACGAGTCGGGACTCTCTGCCCCCTTCTATTGCCACCTCGCGTGGAGAGTCGACCAAAGGCAAGGCACCCACCGCGAACGCCCTTAACCCAGATATTCTACGGGATAAGCGCCACACACCAAGTAGCCTTGATGCAACTTCTCGTAGAAAATGTCCTACTCCCACCTGCTGAGGGGAGCAGACAAACCAGGTGTCGGATAACTACTCGACTCATAAAAGCCGCAAAGAAGGCCTCCAAGGGCAACCCGCCCATGCCTTTACGACACCAGCCATAGGCGCTCGACCACTACTATGAATAGCCCTCCTCACGAGCATCCCAATAGGCCCCACCAATGATAAGTCGGAAGGAAATAACATGAGCCTCTATGCCAACTCGTTCGAGCAAGCGAAAGGGATCAAGCCAAGCCTCCTAAAACGCGATTCATGAAACCTGTGCAAGCAAATCCCACGCAAAGAATGCATTCTCACATTTGCCATACGAGCAATCCATACAAGAAATAAAGCAATATATTCAGCGACAGGACTCAATGGCTTCACCCTCAGTCCCCCAAGATTACTCGCACTCGGAAGAACAGGGTGATAGTGCAACGGTAGGACAAGCGAACCCTGTAGCTCTTGTCAGGCCCGCCCAAAACGACCCCTCGATAGAAGCTGCCCTGTCCCAGTTAACCATCACCCAACCGACAAGTGCCGATGGATGACGACGACCGCTCGAGGCAGTCAGGGCCGCCTGAAGGTGCGGAGTATCTCCCAATCTATCAGTGAGGTACCCCACGTATTCAACACCGCTAGGCCTTCAGCCGATACTTCCACAAGGAATACCCAGATGGTCCTAACCATATAAATGAACGATGCAGGCACCATCTGATTAAGGCCCTGCATTTAGCCGGGTAAATACACCCCCGCCAGAGGAGTTGCCAACAAAGGTAGCCCCGATTCCACCCTTGTGGAAGCACCAAGAGAGTCGACCAAGGTAGGAAGCGTCGCAACTCTGCAAGAGGGAGACCCACCCCTGGGCCCCAGGGGGCACCCCTACGACCTCGTCCTCGACAAGTTCTCCACATCGACCCAGAAAGAAGGGCGCAACTGCATCTCTCCCCCAAGGAACATCCCGCCAGGGTCACCCCGCAGGCACCATGAGAGAGCATTTCCTGTCATTCCTCGTTCCCTCGCCTGCTTCCTCTTGAGCTCCTCACGAGCAAGAGGACCGCTTCTTCGCACCCCGTAAAGCAAGCTTCCCCCATGCAGGATGGACCCCTGGTCAGGACAAGCCACCGCGACACCTGATATCGCCCGGCAAAGAACACCCCGACAAGCCTGTGCCAGGAAAACAAAGCAAGTTAACCGCGCAGGAGGGAGGTCAACTCACAATAGGCATCTCAAGAGATGAAAGCCCTTACCTCAGCCTGTGCATTGAGTAGGGGGCATAAAAAGGGGCTCACACCCATCCAAAGAACTACACAAAACCACTCTTCGACCGCTCTGCCAAACACGTAGGAGTTCGGCGACGAAGCTCTATCCAAGGAGCGAACAAGTCATAAACGTTCTTCCCCACAATTCTTAAATCCCTCAAGCACCACCTTAGACGATGGAAGGCGGTGAAGCAAGGCCCACATCGGCCCTTTATTTATAACCCCACCACGTGGACCCCTCAAGGACGGTAACATCTTTTCTACCCCTCGTCAATCACCTGCGAATCGTTAGTTCCCAAGAAACCAAATCCCAGGAGATACAGCACTGATCCGCAGTAGCGTAACCGCACCAATAAATCCACCCGTCAAGAACCTCGCACATTATTACACGTAAGGCATTCAAAAAGCCTTTCACGTCCTTCCAAAAAGGGTGCGACACTTCGAGCCACGACCTCTTGCGACAACAACAGTGCCTGCCTCAGCGTTTAGAACGAATGAAAGGCTGCCTCTTAAGGACGGCACCGACTTTGCCTCATATGCCCCACACCTACCTTCTGCCGCCTCTTAAGGATGACACCAACTCGGGCCAATGCGCCCCATGCCTACCTTCTGATGCCTCTTAAGGCCAGCACCGGCTGAGGTTAGTACGCCCCACGCCTACTTCCTATCGCCTCCTAAGGCCGGCACTGGCTCGGGCTAATACGCCACACGCCTACCTCATGCCGCCTCCTAAGGATGGCACCGGTTCAGGCTACTACGCCCCACGCTTACCCCCTGCCACCTCCTAAGGCCAACACCGGCTCGAGCTCATACGCCCACGCCCAAACTCTGCCGCTCCCCAAGACCAACATAAGTCGCAACTCACTAGCCTCAACCACCGCTTCACAAGCCCACCTCGAACTCGAGACAGGTCGCCTCCTAAGGCCGACAAAAGCTCAGGTTCATACACCCCACACCTAACTTTTGTCACCCCCTAAAGCCGGTGCAAGCTCAGGCTCATACGTCCTAACAAGGAACCTCTTCCGAGCAACTGGAAGCGAGTGAAGGCCACTTAACTCCCCAAACATAAATGTTCCCCCTGTTGCATTACAGCCAAACGAACATCTGGGGGCATCACCTACCACGGAGTTTTAACCATTCTCACTACTCTTTCAGCAGTTCACACTAGCTAGAGAGTGGGGGCTTATGATGAGGGGCAAAAAGTGTCATTGGATCCAAAACTCCGCACCCGACTCGACAAAGGATTCGACCATCTGGACGAGGGGGTATACAGATGGAACCGGCACTCCATTCCGCCTAAGACCTGCCAGATCTCAGTCAACACCAGCCCAGTCTGCCAGAAGATCCTGCACAGCAAGGGCAGAAGATACAAAATGATGGGCCTAACAACCTACACCCCGACAACTAAGCCCGTCAATGAGAGTTATCCCCCATGTTATAAATAGAGAAGGAACCCTCTGAGAGAAAGGGACTCCTCCTAGGAGGAGCAAGATCATATAATATGTATCCAGAAAATTCTGGTGTATAGTTGGGAGCATCATCCTCCCCCCAAACGTACACCCCTTGCGATGGAACTAGGTCACCAAACCCCCATTTTCCCTTATGTTTCCTTGGTGATAGTCGATCTCTCCCCTAAGCGATAGATGCCAATGGCTAAGTAGCACCTCCTACGCTAATAAATCTTTTGGTAGGCCTTCCGAAGCCTATTACAGACCAAAATGACTTGAAATCCTTTAGTAGAGGAGATGTAACATGGTTTATTGGAGAACCCACTGCAACAACAAAGTAAACCAATATGGACTACTCTCCACTAAGGAGATAAGTAAAAACTCTACAGTATGCGAGAGAGACTTCTTCAAGACCTCTTAACCCAGCTGCAACCTCCTGCAAAGGCACATATATAGTTGTTTATGAAGTTTCTAGACTTTGCTTTCTATTTTTATTCAGATTAAATGATAGATGGTTGGTTAGATGGTTGGTTAAAGGTGCGAGAGATAAATTCGACAAAGGATGGATGTGGAAGTCCAAGATGATATTGAGTTGCAGATTGAAATTCAGCTTGATAAAGCACTGCCTGATTAAAAAGGATGCTCTAAAGTTAAAGGGAATGTGTCTTTAAAAATGAACACAGAGGGCAGACATCATATAAAAAATGAGGTTACACACTGTTGGATTAAGGCTAAACCACAACAAATCAAGTTATAGTTGGTTGGAAAATTTCTTTGGGAAAGAATAAATGGTTGGAAAATCATCAATGCAGACTGTAGAGATTTCGAAGGTAGGCGCAGACAAAGCGTGAAGACTCCTGTGCGTAGAGAGATCCAGAAATCTCACGCACAACACTGAGTCGTGCGTTAAGACGTATGGAATGTCTACCAAACGTCTGATTTGGGTGATCAAATAGTCTGGGAAGAGGGCAACGGTGAGATGAAGGAGCAAGTGCTCCTAGGAGGCTGACAGGGATGACCAACTGGCTGACCAAATGGTGGTTGCCGACGAGGTGGCCAACCGGTTGGTGATTGCCGGCAGTGAAGGTGACCGACAGAGTTAGTCTTCGATGAGAGAGAGAGAGAGAGAAGATAGAGGAGAGGAGCACTTGATTGTGGAAGAATTAATTGTATTGCTCAACTTCAAATCATAGGAAAGGCTCTCTTTAAATAGAGAGTACATATCAGTGCTCCTAGGAGGCTGACAGGGATGACCGGCTGGCTGACCAACTGGTGGTTGCCGGCGAGGTGGCTGACTGGTTGGTGATTGCCGGCAGTGAAGGTGACCGACAGTGTTGGTCTTCAACGAGAGAGAGAGAGAGGAGAGGAGCACTTGATTGTGGAAGAATTAATTGTATTGCTCAACTTCAAATCATAGAAAATACTCTCTTTAAATAGAGAGTACGTATTTATATTTGCTAAGAATAGACTCAACTAAAAGATCTAATCAAACCTTCTAGATTTAGTAAAGGCCAAATCTTACTAAATCTCCTAAAACAAATAAACTAAATTTAGACTAGCCAACAAGGAAAAACAATTCCTACTAAACTTCATAAAGTCCAAAATCGGTGGCCCTATTGGCCCTTGGATAGCTACCACATGACCCTTCACTAATCCCAACACAAACCATGCTAGCTTATTTTTTATTTGATAAACAAGGTATATTATTTTCTAATCCAACTTGTAAGAGTAAATTGCTTGGATTAAGGTTAATAGCCTTTCGTGTTTGCATTACAAGCAATGCAAGATTCAAAACCAATTTTTGAAATTAAAAATCAAGGCTCTACTAGAATTGCATCTACTACCGACAAAAGTCATTAAGAAAAGATGCTTCAAAGTTGAGATCACTTGACGCCATAAATCAAGTCAAAGGGGATGATGAAGTTTTCTTCCTTGAAAGCCGACATGTAAAGTTGTATTGAATTAGTTTTAAGAACCACCATAAATCAAGTCAAAATCAATAGTTTATTTTGCACATGCGTCTTATTTTATAGCATAGGTCAAAGCAAGAATGTTATCTGGGTGTTCAAAAGAAACGCGCATTCCATTTTTTGTATAGAAAAAGCCCGTACCAACTATTGCTACAGGTATACAATCAAAAACAAGCTTCCTTGACCTTTAAAGATAGGATACACTTTAATAGAAAAATAAACATGTAGACTTCAAACACATCTTCCCCTGGCAAACTTGTAGAATCTTCTGAACACAAAATGATTGGCAAATCATAGCAAGTAATTGAAACAAAATTGCAACTGCATAATTAAATAGCGAACTTATATGACAAACTACAAAGTACCAAATGCAAATACAAGCAGAACCTAACGCCACCTCCGATCAAACAAGATAAAGCCCCATATTCTTGTTACTCTTCCTTTGGCTCTTTCTTTTTCTCCTCAATTACAAGCAAAGCCACAACATCACCACCTCCTCCACCATTTGCAATCAATGCAACATTTGGATTCGTTGCACCACCACCTACAAAATAACTACACATGCTGATTTGCAAAGATCACACCTTTTGGCAACTAATAGTAAACAATCCCAAACAAAAATCAACCCCCTAATGGTTTTGATGTCAATGATTTGGTCATCGACGCTTATCTACTGGAGTTTGAAATGTAACCTCCATTTAGTTTAGTATTTTTCCTATCCATTTTCCCCCCTTCCAAACAAATCAGTTGCAAACCAAAGACCAAATCACAAATAAAAAGGCAGACAGAAGAAAAACAACAAAAAGAAAAATGTGGGGAAATGAAAGTGAGAACTATTCGATTCTTCAGAAAAAAAAAAAAAAAAAAAAAACTCTAGAATTTGAGAGTCGCTACCACCAAGAACAATAGAAATGGGCCAGGGCCCAGGGGAAGCAATGTAACAAGCAAAGAAGCTCCCTTTTTACCATTTCTACCCACCAAAAGGTACTTGTGGTGGTTTTCAACAGCTACAATAATTCAAAGTGACAGCAAACTTAAAAGTAATCTCCAAACTTTTGGGCACATATCCATTGTGGACATGTTCCCTTCAAAATATTAAAGCTATTCAATCCATCTTCAATTAAAATCTGGTACAAAAGCTCCAAATCCAATCACTTTTCAATCTCCAAAGTTAAAGGAACAAGAAATCTATTCCATCAACAATAAAAGGACATCCACCATAGTTGAAATCTTGTGTGTGCATATTCAAATTAGATGTGCACATGCTTCTTTTTCTTCAAGTTATTTCTCCAATTCCCACATGAACTCAATCGATAAAATCACTTGTTTCAAATCAAGAGCGAATCAGCAGCAAATCATGCCAAATAATTGAAATCCAGTGATCCCAAATCAACAAGGAACTTCCAATCATAACTAAGAGAAAACTTCTCTTTAGTGTGCATGCATATCCGAAATGGATATGCACACTTCCCAAACTTCAAGCAATTTATCAAATTTCTCATTCTAGAGAAGCTAATCCAGTAAAAAAAAAGCCACCTGAAAATTGAATCAATATCAATAGCCAAAATTCTAAGATTCTATTTGAATTTTAAATCTTCTAGTAATAGAATGCTGAAATAGAAATATAAGGCATGGAACTTATCTTTTGTGTGCATATCCAAAATGGATATGCACAATTGCACACTTCAAGCTCTTTAGTAAGGTCTTCTGGTTCAAAAATCCAAAAAGGCCAATCAATTAAACAAAAAGTCTAACTGCAAAATTAAGCAACAGCAACACCAAGGACTCCAAAAAGCAATTCAAGTAAAAACTAATCAGTACTAAATTTATAATAGTTCTCAACAAAAACATTCCAAACATTCCATCTTACTCTTTCTACTTCTACCTCTTCAAGCAAAGTACTTGATCCTATTTCTATTCTTCCATTCTAATGGCAAACGTAATTTTCTTTGATTTTTGGGAAGCTGGACAGAAAGCTCAATAAGTGGAAGGTAGGGTTTCGTCCAAAAAAGGAAAGCTTATGCTTCTTTGTTCGACCATTTCAGTACTGCCAATTTTTTACATAGTTTTTTTGGCTCCTAGTAGATTCTTTGAGCAAGTGATTCGTATGAAAGAACAGGTGGCTCTTGAAGCGATGAGTACTTGCTGGTTTGGGTTGAGTTTTGTCATCTTCTTCTAAAGATGGCTTGGATGGAGAAGGTGGCTTTGACTATAGGTGGCACTTCTACTTTCTGGATACCCTAAACATTGTCTATGGTGCCTAAAATGAAGTAAATTGATAAAGCTCTAAAGAAATGCATAACCCCCACATAATATGTTCCTAAAGTCTTCTCCAATATTCTACTTGAAATATGCAACTTGAAAGCAGAATTTACAACAAAAGTTGCATTTCCAAATCATTGTTCCATCTACCACCCTTCTCCAATTTTCAATACTTCCACTTGTAGCTATGTGAAAACTGCTACTAAATAAAAACGATGCATTCAGACACTAGGATAGGAATCTCCAAATCTCCACTTAGCATCTAGCCACAAGGCAATATCACCATTTCTACTGGGGAGGAAATGAATTATCCAATGAGACATAAAGGCAATAAAAGCCTCGTAATTTTCCCACGTTCCTAAATCAGAATAGTTACTTCAAAAAGCCATACGTAATCCGTGCTCTAAGACCTAGTGATGCAATTTCAAATACTTCTCGACAAAATGTATTCCAATCCCATCAAAATAACTAGAAGCCTAAGATGTCTTCATGCACTCACCTAGAGCTACACAATACATGCTCCACACCACAATCGCCAAGAGCAACACTCCCATAGCTAATCATCAGAGAGCCAAGGCACAAGGACCAAATAGCAATCCCAATCATCCCACATTAATCTGCCTCTCCTTTTATCCAAATCCCAATCCCCTCCTCCCCCAACACATTAGCCCCATCAAGCAGGAGAGGGGGCACGTAATAAAGGACTCGCATATTTGAAACCACACATATTTCCAAGCCACACCAGACACAAGCACCACAAAATCAACTGCAAAGCACAGTCCACAGATTCATTTTTGCTAAATCTAATTGACTAACCCTCATCCCAAAAGGGCCACACAGGGTGTCCATTTCGAACCTCTTCTTTCCTTGGAAACACCATTTAGACACACATCAAAGACCTCAAATTCACAAAGAAACGGATCAAAATATGTAAAACGACAGAGGAAACCTGTAGCTCGGCCTCGATCTCCTCCCTCTCGTGCCTAGCGGCGATCGGCATTACGTCCTCCATCATCTTTCTCTCCATGACCATCTCTACATCATCATCATCATGACCCAACCGAACCCCTAATCAGTGGCTATGAAAGTTACCAAAACCTCGATAGCTACGAAGCGTGTGGTCGACGTGGAGTGGGGAAGAAGGGGAGCCTTACCAGCCTTGGTAGAGAGAGCACGCGAGAAGCTTCGAAGTGGGGAGGAGGTGCTCGTTAGGGTTCCTCGTCTACCTAAGGTGGCGGCGGCGCGAGGTCGGTGGAGGGTGCGAGCGGATTTCCATTAGGAGACGATCTGAAGCCTTGTTGACATTGTGGATCGCAATAGGGAGAGCGATTGAGCGGGTTGATGGGTTATCAGGTTCTCCACCAGAGCTGCTTCTTCCTCTTCTTGGCCCTGCGTTGACCGGTGAGATAAGGCTTTTGGTCCTCTAGGTTTTGGAGTGTTGTATGGTACTCACTCCTCGCTGGGGATGGTCGGGGGACGAGGGCTAACTGTAGCTGAAGAAGAAGTGTGCGATCGGTGAACGGGCAATCAATCGGCGATCACAACACAATGGCGCAATAGAGATTGACGAGGGTGTGGAGGCCTGAGGTCGGCGACGAGAGGGGTTGTGACATTGGCGAGGGCGCGGTGGGCTGAGGTTGGCGACGAGCGAGCTTGTGAGATTGACAAGGGCACGGTGAGCAGAGGTTAGAAACGAGGATGAACGGGCGGTGGGCTGCGGTCAGCTGAGGTCAGCGCGGTGGGTTGAGCTTTTGAAGATGAACGGGTTTGTGAGGTCGGCGATGAGGGCGAGGAGATTGGGGATGCGGGTGATCGAGGATGAGGGACGGCGCTCGGTGGTTTTGGGGAAGGAGGGGCAGCGCACGCTATGCCTGTTTTTTTTCAGAGAAATAGATGAGGGTGCTTGACGGTTTTTGCGGAAGGCGGGCAGCGGGAGGTTATGTTTCGACGGGGGCAAGGGTTTTGGGAGAAAGGGAGTGCGCTTTCATTTTGCGGATGGGGGAAATCGCGCTGAGAAGTACAGAAGAGAGAAACGAGGATTTGTGAGGGACGTGGAAATTTTTTTATCTATTTTATTTTTAATCAATTTAGATTATTTTTATCTATCTCGAAGGATCATTGCAGTGAAACTTATAAAACTTTATTAATATTACGGTAAAAAAAAATAAATGTTTCAGTGGATGCTACATTCTTGAATAATTATCTTAAAAGAATTATTTTCTTGTAGTAATAACGTTGAGAGTAACGTTGGATAAATATATTTATTAATAATTTGGTGGAGATTTTTAATGGTATATATTTTTTATTAGCATTAAGTTATTTTTGAAAGATTAATACAATAATATACATCATATATATAGAGTCAAATATTTTTACCACTAATGTTAATTGTTGTTTTAAGAAAAGGAAAATTAGTGCTATAATTTTATTTTGCATCTAAATCATACATATAGTTGTATGTATATTTGCCACAAAAATTGTCATCTATAAAAATATTACAGTGATATATACAAAAATTTGCCACTAAATTAAAAGAATTAGTGACAAATGCATTATTTGACATTATCTAATTTGTCACTAATGATTATTTTTTTTGTACTGTCATTCGAGCAATTAGCACAGAAAGGGGCTATAAAAGGACACACAAACATATACCATGTTATAGTAGTGTATACAAAAATTTGCCGCTAAATCAAAGGAATTAGTGACATGCATTATTTGGCACTATCTAATTCGTCACTAATGGTTATTTTTTTTATACTGCCATTCGAGCAATTAACACAGAAAAGGGCCATAAAAAGCCACACAAGCGTATGCCTCTTGAGCATATATCTGATCATTGAGCCTAGTAGTGCCAGCATGCGGGTGAGATCCGGCCACGTGTCCCAATTTGTGCCGGTGTTTAAGGCAAAATCGTCATTGTTTAAAAAATATGTCGTAGTATAGTTGACAACATCGTAGAAAATATTTAAATTTATAGAGCTCAGAATCTAGTTGGAGTCCGAGATTGATCACAGGAATCAATTATGGAAATTTAATTCACTAATCACAATTTACTCCCAAAAGACATGAAAATATAATCAAAACCTTACTTAAAATAATATATCAATGAAATCAAGTATGAAAGTACAAAAAGATTGAGTTAAAATAGTGATTTGAATCACCAAATTAACCTTTAAGTTTAAACTCACAGCTAATTCAAATAAATTCACAGTATTCTCAACCACTTATCACCGTAAATGCCAGATCAGACGACAGCAGCAACTTACAAGGCACAAGGGCCTTTCAGAAAGCCTCACAGAAGAGGCACAACAGTAGTACCCAACAGAGGCACAAGGGCCTTGATGAGAGCCTCATCATGAGCCATAGCTAGCTCATTTTGACCTAATAAAGAGAATAAAAGCTCCTACATAACCTAGAAGAGGGCTTAATTGGAGGAATAAGTGTTCTGAGAAGAAAACATGAAATAAAGGTTAAAACTGCAATTTTACCATCGCAGTACATAAATAGGATTTCTCAGAGATAGAACATAGGTCAAATGGTATAAATGAGATAAAAAGTGGGTTGAATCAATCAGAAATGGGTTCATGTGCAATCCAGGAATTAAATGACATCTGGTAATCCTAAAACAGACCCGCTTAATTCAACAAGGTTCCGGTTAGGATAAAAATCAAGTAAACCCTCTAAAAATCATGGAAAAATATCTCCTAGGGTTTAGAACAATTAAATTGGCCTTTGGAACCTAGTTTGACCTAGAATAGGGTCCTAGCTCATCAATTGACCTAATTTAGGTTTTCACACAAAATGTCCAGTCAAACATGGTCAAACCTAAAATCCAACTCCACCATTGGATTCCTTATGTCAAAATTAGGTTTGTACCAAAATTTCGACCTAAGGAGAGGTCATCTTGACCTACTTTGCAGTTTAATACACCCAATCACATTTTGGTCCCTATCTTTTCAAAACCATCACTTAAACCCCCCTAGCTTCCTTGCCAATCTTACAATCAGGTCCCTCCGCCATTATTGGGAAGAGATCCTGCTTTGGCGAGGATTAGAGAAGGAATACTCTCAGATCCCTCAGAGATCTCCTCCCAGAAATGGAAGGGAGATTCTCTGAGGAATCCCCTTCCATCTGAGCCCGACCATGATCCCAGATTTGCACCCAATCTCTCGTGCGAACGCACGAGAGATTTGGGTATCTAACCACCTTCCATCTCCTACGAGACGTTGGTGGCTAGAAGCTTGCCCTCCACGCACCAGAAGCACAGCCAAACACCTATAAATTAAACCTTAACTCCGGCCGCACCTCCTCAGCTTGACTTAGCCGGGATTCCACCTCAAATTCATCTCCTTCTCCGGCCAAGATGTCCAGCGAGCTCCGGCGAGCCCCCCTCCCCTTCCTCTTCACTCTGCCACAAAACCAGTGGCAGAGTCGTCGTCCTCATCCTCCTCCGCGTCGCGCAACACCTGCTCACGTTGCCCTAGCCCCGTCGTCGCCGCCGTCTTCCTCCACTGGCCGTCTTCTTCTCCGATGACAGCAGGTACTGCTGTCCGCCTCTTCGTCCCCCTTCGTCCCTTTAGTTACGTCAAAACTATTCTCCTCTATCCCCTCTTTCATCTCCCTCATTCTATTTCATCAAAAACCCCTCGACCACCACTGTTCACCATTACCTTCCTCATCTCCGGCCACTCTCCGGCGAGACGCTCCCGTCGCTCCGCAGCCCCACACGCCTCGCCGACCATCACATAACTTCTGCCTCACCTCACTGAGTATCCTCCACCTATCTATAGACCCGCTACACCTACCCAATAGTCCCCCGAACTCACCCATCCATCCGACCACAGGGCGACCTAGGCACGCACGCCTAGGCCACCCCACGACCTGCCACCTAGCTCTTCACCTTCGCCGTGACACGGCGAAGGTCCCCCGATGATTTGATTAGGCCGAGAGGCTCTTTTCGTGTCTGACAGATTCCACGCCCCTGCCGCCATTAACGGCAACTTGGAGGAGCTCCACACTTGCTCCAAGCTTCAAGATTGCAAGATTCCAGGAGCAGCTGACTTGGACAGGCCTTGCGAAGCCAAGGGGTCCAGCGAGCAACGCAACAGAGTCCGCAGTAGTAGTAATTGCAGGAAGGACTGCTGTGGGCGCGCGAGAGAAGGCCGAGAGTTTTAGTCCCACATCGTTAACTCGCAAAGAGGTAGAGTGGTTTAAATTGTTTTTGTCATATCTGCTCGTTGCCTCCGAACGCACCTGGGGTGAGGTCCCTCACCTATCTCACTGCGCCTCGTCCGTGGTTTCACCTCACGGATCTGGTGCGACCCGACCCGACCCTATCCTGAGCACACCTCGCGCATCACCCTCACGCCGGTGCGCCTGGCCACAGGCGCGCGATCCGACCCGTTTACCCGGCTCTGGGAGAGCGTCCTGAGAGTGGTTTACAGAGAGAGACGCGTGGGTGTGGGTAGAGGGTTAGGTTTTGTGCTTTGCTGTGGTTGTGCAGGGAAGGAAGGAGTGAAGCAAACACTTAGCCGCTGCTAGCAAGGGAAGAAGAGAAGGAAGCAGAAGGCAAACAGAGGCAAAAATGAAGAAGAAGGAAGGAAGCCATTGAAAAGAGAAGGAAGAGGCGAAGGAAGAAGAGAAGAAGAACTGAAGAAGAAAAGAAATAGAAGACAAGCAGAAGAAGAGGAACTGATGCAAAGGAAGCAGAGACAAGTTAGAAGACCCGTAGAAGACAGAAGAAAATAAGAAGAAAAGCAAGGCACTGCAGAGAAAGAAGAAAGCACAAAGAAGAAGAAAGGAAGAAAATCAGAAGGAGAATCAAAGAAGGGAAAACACACTTTTAAGACGTCTGATCCCATGATCAGACGTCCAATTCTTTCTTTTTACCTCAATTACTTTTCAAACTCATGCATTTATATTTGAATTAAGTTTTGAGTAATTAAAGTGTTCCACTACATTCTAGAGATTAGTAGTAAATTCCAATTGCTCCCTGTGTTCGACCTTGGATACTTAGGTTTTCGAGTAATAAAACTTTTATTTGTTGACAACGCTTGATCACCTATACTACGATGTAATTAACTGTTAAAACACGATTGAGTTTCGCGTGTCAACAGGCTCGCACAAATCCTACAGAAGCTAAGTGTTGAGAGATGGAGAGGGCATGGATCCCAAGGCAGAGCAAAACCCGCCCCCCTCTCTTTCTGATTCTCTTTCTCTTCTTCTCTCAGAACCGATCTCAAACCGTCAGTGCGTGGGTAATCGGGTCATGAATAGTACCAGATCCAGGCTCACCGAGTGTGCAGGTGAGCGAGGGTGCACAGGTGAATGCGGTGAGGGACCCGACCCCTTGTGATTGTGGAAGAATAGCGGAGAACAGAAATTCAACTTATGCGCCTGCGTGAGCTTCTACGTCCACGATGTGGAACTAATTGAGGGGGCTCTCCCTAGTATAGCAGCTATAGGTAAAG
This sequence comes from Thalassia testudinum, assembly GCA_037157565.1. Taxonomy (NCBI): domain Eukaryota; kingdom Viridiplantae; phylum Streptophyta; class Magnoliopsida; order Alismatales; family Hydrocharitaceae; genus Thalassia; species Thalassia testudinum. The sequence goes on from JAZHRO010000080.1 coordinate 8,540,965, forward strand.
TTGCTGCAATTGAGGTCGACGAAGGCCCTGGCAGCTTCAATTGGCAACCTAAAGATGCACCTGGGAACGTTCCGCAGCACCTGAAGGTAGCAGTGAGGATGAACTCAGCCGGAGAATTGCAGCAGAAGTCGAAGAAGAAGGTCGCAACGGCGAAGCTCCGATGATGTACCTAAAAAGGAGAATACGACCTCTTGGCCCTATCAAACAAGCTCAAAAGCTTCGCCTGGAAGAGGCGAACGTGTTGGTAGTGGTTGCGTGGATGAGGAGGCATGTGGAGAGCTAACGGAGTCAAAGATGGTGAACGGAGGAAGGTGTGTTCGATGGAGGTGTCGAGGGCGTGAATCTCTTAATTTCTTGAGGGGTTCTGGTGAACGTGGAGTGGCGGAGGTTTTGGGAGTGTTGGCGAAGTAGTTGGTGGTCTGCGAAGGGCATGCGTGCTCGTCGGAGTGCGGCCGGAGCTGGGGAAGGCATCGGTGGGACGGGCGTATGTGCGTGCGAACCTAAAAACTAAAGGCGTGAACAGAGTCAGGGGAAGGAGAGAAGTTGAAGGGGGGTAGTTGCAGATGAAGAGAGGTCGAAGGCGACGCCGGCTATGATTGGCCGGCATCGGAGACGAAGATGCTCCGGGGATGAGGACGGCAACAAGGACTGCGTCGGAGGGCTCCTCGTAGGTATGGAGAGGTGCGGAATGAAGAGAGAAAGCTTTTCCCGCTGCCTATTATACATGGCAACGAGTAAGGAAGCTAGAGGGAGGAGGTCGTCGAAGACGAGTTTGAAGCTGGCCAGAGGTAGAGGAAGAAGGTATATTCTAGGCCAAAAACTCGCTAAAAAGCAAGGCCTTGCGAGGGGGAACCTTTTAAAGGTCCAAGGGCGGCTTTCAAGCTTGGGAAAAAGCTCATGAAGCTCAAAATTTAGGGGAAGAAAATCCCTGAATTCGAGGAGTTTGCATGAGCTCTACAAGATAAATCAAGGTCTAAAATGTGGTTCAATTAATTGGGAAAGTCCTCAAAATCAATCCCTCCAATTTTGGAGGGATTTAGTCGAGAAATCGAGGAGAAATCCCATATTGAAGATCGCAAGCTTTGGGTTTACATTGTTAATGGTGGACGGGACCTTTTTGAAGAAAATGATGAGAAGTTAGGGGGTTAAATGTAAGGATTTCAAAACCTGAGGGGTTAAATGTAAGAAATAGAGCTTTTAAGGGCTAGATTACAAACTAGGTTAAGATGGATTCTGATTAGGTCCAAATTTTGGTACAAAGTTAATTTGGACCCAAGAAATCTAATGGTGAATTCGAATTTCAGTTTTAACCAAGTTTGACAGATCAATTTGCATAAAAACCCAAATTAGTGTAAAATTCCGTCTGAGACTCTATTCAAGGTCAAAATAGGTTCAGATGGTTACACCAAGAGTACCAAACCTCAAGAAATATTTTTCTATGACATTTAGGAGGTTTATATGAATTTTATCCTGACCAAAACCTTATTAATTCAAGTTGGTCTGAAATTAAGGTTTCAGGTGCTGTTGTGGTTCTCAAAATGTGTGAAACCCCGTTTCTATCGGTATGGACTCATTTATTAGACTTTAATACTCATTTGACCTTCAATTTACCCCTGACAAATCCCATGATTATTCTATATTCATGATATTCTATTAAAATTGTAAAATTAACCTTGATTTTTTATTTCCTTCTCAAATCAAAATATTAAGGAATTTTGATCCTCAAATGATTATATAGGAGCATTTATCCATTAAATCTGACTAAAGTGGCCAATTAGGGCCTATGATGGTGTTCCCATTAATCGAATATTAAAGTTTTTTTTATAGTAGAGGATAACCAAGACACTTGTAATACATGCACATTCAACTTACTGAGCATTCATAGCTCACACGTGATCTGTTCGAGTTGAAAACATTTCTTTTTATATACAATGTTATAAATATATTCTTGTGCAACCAAAGTAGTAAATTAAATGCTTTATCTTCTTGCTTAAATTAGCACTTGTGAGATCTAATTGTCATGTTTCAATCACTATCTTCTTGTAATTAATCTTTGTGCTTAACATATTCCTAAATTATTAAACAATCTAACTAATTAATAATACTTATCTAAATAGATAAGTTATATTTAAGTAGTAATTATACCCTAATCATCTAAGTAGTAATCGTAAGTTATTATAGTATAGTCATAAATTATATTTGTAACTTATCCAGGTATTATTTATACATTTAACTTAAGTACTTAACTTAAAAGCTTAATTTATACTCTTAAGTAAGTTATAGATCATTAACTTAAGTATAGTAAGTATAACTTATATAATACTCAGGTAAATTAAGAATATAATTATCTTAAATATATGCCTTATATTATATATACTATATTTAACACCTAAATTTAAATAGCTAAGTTATATTAAAATAAGTTATATTGTAATATAATAAGTTAATTCATTAACCTAATTATTGAATCCTTATTTATAGAAAGCTAACTTAACATAACCAAATTAAGTATGAAATAATTAAAATAATAGTTTATGAATTAAATTATAATAAGCCTCATAGTGAATAATCTGGATTATTCAGTATAAATTTTATAAAATATGTAGGTTGTCTTACACACTATACTACAACATAAAACCCTAATCTTATAAATGTGAGATAACTTAACATCACCTCTCATTGACATTCTTTTTTCCATCAATTAATATCAGCCTCCATCCTTCATTCTTCAATCCAATCATTTTCTCTATCTGATCAACTTTTAGTTTGAGCTTTAATTCTGCAAGCTCAAACTCATTTGCATTAACGTCGTATGCGATTACAAGCTGACCATATAATTCATTGTTCCTTAGTTGTGGGTAGAGTTTTTTCTTGTTAACAAGTTGAGCAAAGATTATCTTTTGAAACTCTTCTTTTACATTTTCCTTGATGTGCCTCAGTACTTTTTTGACGGAGAGCAAGGTACACTTGTGATCAATTTTCCTGTGAAAGAGAGAAGATGTGTTTAAATGAGAGAATCAACCGATTGATTCTCGATTTCAACTGGTGGATTATGGTCTTCAACTAGTGGAATCTCGTTTTCAACCGATTGATTCTCGTTCTAGATTGAATAATCAAAGAGTTTTATTTTTATTGTTTCAACCGATTAATTCTCATTTAGTGTTTCCCACTTTCAATCGGTTGATTCTTGTTCTGGATTGAGCAATCAAACAATTTGGCATTTATTGTTCCAACCTGTGGATTATTGGTTTCAACCAATTGACTCTCATTTAGGTTTAGGGTTTAGGTTGTAGGTTTTAGGGTTTAAGGGACCCTAAAATCCTAAACCCTAAAGGTTTCAACCCATGTATTGAACATTTAACCAAAAGTTTTTCATTTATCTTTTCCACCAATTGATTCTTGGTTTCAACCGATGGATTCTCTCTTTACACCGCTTAATTATATATTGTAGTAAAATACTTGCTTTCTTTTGTTGTTTCCACCGATTGATTCTTGTTTTCAATCATTGGATTCTCATTTTCATCCAGTTGATTCTCGATTTGGATTGAGTAATTGGTACCGTCATCAAGTTTTTAGCTTGAAAAATGCACCGATTCAAAAATTCTAACTAAAAATACCATAGTACGAGGCAAGTCGGGTTGATTCTTTAAAGAGGGTTGATCCATCATAAAAAAGGAGTGCTTATGAATTTTTGGGGATTTTATAGGGTCGCTTGATATTTAGTTTAGATTTTAGAAATCAAATGTCACAATTAGCCTATTTCGTCCCTCTACTAGTTTTACTCTTGATCTCTAGACTTAAACAAATTAGAAATTTTTACCAATTTTCTTCTGCAAAGTATATTTGATAAGGAAAATTTCAGAACAAAATTCAAGGCAATCTAAGGTGTGTGCAAACTTATTAAATTTTGATAATGTCAGATTTCAAAGTCTGAATTCTATTATGATACACTCTACTCCAAGAATTTTATCTTTTTGCATAGGCAGGATTAGACTGCAAAATTTTTATGTGTGGATTCCTTATTTCAAGGCTTATCTCCAGTGAAAATATCGAACTTTTTGAGCATGCTTTTCAAGGTGATGAGGAGCAAAAAGTGCCTTTAGACTTAAAATTCTGCACAAAACCTAAAAAAAGATCAAGTTGCCCAGATACTGGGCAAATAGGGGGATTCGGCTCCACCCGACTTGGCTATGCTCAGACGGATCCAGACCCATCTTTATCCAGGTGGATTCGGATAGGATCGACCCACCGAAGGACCCAAGTTTACTAAAGTCAAAGAGGCGGCAATAACACCCACTACACCCATGTCGGCAGTAACAATGCTGTTACAATGCTGTTAATAGCCAAATAACGAACTTGTCGGAGAATCCGGGAGGATCGTTATGGAAGTGTTGCATCGAAAATTATCATGTTTAAGAAATGATTGCATCATAGTATAGCGACGAAAATCAATACAACATTTAAATTTATAAGCTCAAAAATAAAAGTGAGTCCGAGATAGTTCGCGGAGAGCACATTTGGCAAATCAATCACTAATCATAGTATCAAGAATAATATGCAACGGAAATCAAAATGATAATCAATATATATCTCAGAAAAGTATCTCAGAATGCCAGGTATCAGAATGCAAAAAGAACGGCTAAAAATGGTCGTTTAAACCGCCAAATTAACCCTACAATTAGGCTCTACTCAAATATCTCAAATAATCCAATAGTAACCACAACCACATATCCACAACAATATTAGAACCAAGCAAATAACCAAGTCAGACTTCGCGTCTAAGGCCCATACGTCGTAAAAAAGCCTCAGAAGAATCATAAGGCACAAGCCTCACAAGCACAAGGCATAGGAAGCAAGCAACAAAGACAAGGCTTAGCAACGCTAAGTGTGGAGCGAGGAGAGGGTCATGAATCTTGAGACTATAATGCAAAACCCCCGTCCCTCCTCAGATTTCTTTCTCTTCAGACCTGGATGAACAGTAACTGGGTAATCGGATCCAGCCCAGACCTGCATGGCGTGAACCCTGGGCGAGGGCGTGCGCTAGCGCGTGCATGAGGGCATGTGAGGGACCTCACCCCAGTGCTATCAGAGGCGAACAGCTAAGGTGATGATGTGCAAACATCGAATTAACCTAAAATGTCTATTTATGCTTGTTCCTAGTGTTATAGAAGCATCATGCATTATAAATAGTGCATAACATGCATCATCATGCATTTAGGTTAATTTGTACCAATTATATAGTAATTCACCTCATTTTGTAACCAGGGGTAGGGCAATATCATTTTGGAGCCTCGAATTTAAGATCTAACTGTACGGATTTGATTAGGGTGACAATCAAAGTTTAACAACTCCAAGCTTGCCCTGATCGGACTTCCGTAGCATCAGATGCAGTCTAAGAAAAATCAGAGGCAAAGGGTCAAGGTGGTGTAAATCTGTACCTCAAATGACAAATCCAACCGCATGGATAGGTTCGAATTAAGGATCCTAGCCAAACGGTGTGAAAATCAACCCAATCCGACATCCGTGGCACCACTTACGAGTAAAGGAGGATGGATGGCTCAGATGGTGCCATGTGGCACCATCCCAGTAGCCTACAGCTACCCAACCTCTTCCTCCTTCACCTGCGTCATCGCATCTCAACTGTTGGATCTTCATCGAACGGCCAAGGGCGCGTGAGCATTAAATCGCAAAAGCGACCAAGTCGAAGGCGCAGCGCAGCGGTCACGCGCTCCAACTTTCAAGAGAGGGCACGAGTTTGAGCCTCTCCTCACCTCAAATCGAAGCAATGGGCAAGTGCAACTAAATTTAGTCATCGATGAATGATCGAGCGGCTATGTAGGCGCGACATGGCGCTACAGGGACCGCTGGATGCACACGCATGTGATGATGTGCTATCTGACACGTAATCGCAGGTGAGCGCTGTGTAGGCGAGAAGATGAAGAGACGAGCGACTTTTTAAGCTGTTGATGACTCTGCAATTATTAGTGTTAATTATATCAATTAGAGTTAATTTCGAGGCACATGTGTATTAATGTCATATCATAGCAGGCTTGGAAGCATTGCCTACATATTGTGTTATCCCTACATTTAAAATTGCTTATAATCAATGTTTAATAGCCATGCATACAAGTGCCTATTGAAATAGACCTCAAATGAGCAATCCAATCGCATGGATGGATCCGGATCGATGAATGGACTCCAACAGACTCAAAATCACTTCAATCCGACCTTCGTAGTTTCCACAATAAATTCGGGAAGTTCTGGCAGTTGATCTGATGATCAATAACCCAGAACGGACCACGTGTCGTGCATCCATGATCCCTCAGCCCATCGCTCTTCTCCGGCGCCCCCTCATCAAGCGCTTTTAGCTGTCTGATCCACAATCGGACAACTGAGGGTGCGTAGACGCATGCACCAAAACGTGACCAATGCATAAGGATGGCGCGTTGGTCCACGCCTTCGCGTGTGAGCGGCGAGCAGCCGCTCGAGCCTTTACGAGGCTCAAATCAACAGCAGAGAGCGCACGATCGAAATTACCCTAATTAACTAGTTTCCCAAATTCATTAGCTAAAAATTTACCTAATACAGGGTTAATTATAATGTAGGGGACTAAATAATAAGGACCTTCAAAATAAGTTAAAACACTAAATTAAATATAAAATAATATTAATAATAACTTAATTAATAAATTAGACTCAAATATTAAACATTTAGCTAGTACTTAACATCTAAACTAAATTAATTCTATGACCTAAGTACTTAATTAACTTAAGTAAATTAATCACTTAATTAAATATAGCTAAAAAGGCAAAAACGTAAATTCAAGGCATAAATATAATATTTACCTAATTTATAATCATATATAAAAAGTTGAAAAAGAAATAAATTAAAATAAACCTAAAAATTATCTGTTTACATTTAGGTCCTTAGCTTATATGTCAATTGAGTCCTTTTACTACAGCTAGGTCCTCAACTTTTATTACAAAGAGGCCCCTATGAACGCAATCTTCTTTTTCTTCTTCCTCAGCCTTGGATAGTCAAGGAAGTCTAGTCACCACACCATCTGATCACTGCTTATCTTATGTCAGGACTTCACCGCCGCCGCCGCCAACCTTTCGCTCACCTCCTCCTCTTAATCCGACGGCTCAGATCTCCTCCTAATCCTATTTAGGACTAGCGAAGAAGCTCACCAGCATCGGAGATGATGCCGGTGAGTTAGGATGCATCTAGATGCATTCCCACCTAGGTTCCTCCCCCCACCTCTCCGCCACCACCTATAAATAGCTATGGCCACCTCCGATTTGAGGGGTCGGCTCCCTTCCCTCTTCTCCAACCGTAGACCGACGATAGACTATTCTCTTCCCTCCAGTGACCTCTCACCCCCCTCTCGGAGTGCCTTTGGTGGAGGCGTTCGCCTCTCTCAACTCATCTTCCTCTCCCACAGCTGTGATAGAGCTTGGGAGCATGCCATCTTCCCTTCTACTCTGCTTCCTTTCTCGCTGGAGTTTGATCCGACCTCATTGGATTTCTTCCTCCATTATGCACCATTGACAGAGTTCTCCTTATCCCCTTTGTGCAGGTAATCATAGATTAGCTTAGTTTTTAGTCTAGATTATATTTAGTTAGTTAAGTAATTAGTTTAGTGTACGTCTATTTGCAACTCTCTCTTCCCCAACTCTGGTGAGGTCAAATCTCGCCTCACTAGACTTCGATTCGTGTTTTTATCCATTTGTTCATACTCCTGACCTTATCACGACTCCATTTCACCTTCTCCTTCCTCAATTTGATCACCTATATGACTAATCCACTACACCTCCACCGGAGACCTCCGCTGTCCATGGCGGAGGTCCATGGCTTAGATGACCTTCACTAGGGGCCCTCCATCACCTCTCCACAACTACAGGGCCCCGATCCACCTCTTAATTATCTTAATTAACACCTACACATAAAACGCCTAAATGCACCTCAACCTATGAGCTCTCTGTCCATGGCGAGCTTAGAGGAGTTCATCCGCATAATTAACCACTCCTAAACCATCACCTTGATCTTCTGACAATCGAGTGAAGGAAATACTCTTAAGCTTAGACGAACTTAAGGGGCAATCCTACTGAGTTGTTGATTAATCTTTTAATATAATTTTTAATGGCTTTAATTGAGATGTTTCTAAGGTTTTGTGCGACCTTAGGAACCATTCTAGACCATTTCCAATGTGTTTCTTGGAGATTTCATCTCTAGCGTATAAACTCGGTGTTCATCGAAGCTCCAAGAAGCTCTGGCGAACCAATTATGAGCCTCAACCTCTAATATGATATGAAAAGCTCCAGATCACTTTCTCGTGGTCTAAGGATCATGGAACATCAATTATACTTGAATTTCATTGTTAGAAGCTATCTATTGATGTTTCTCTTCTCCGACTTTGGCAGAGTTGGAGAAGATCAATCACCGAGGCTTTGATAAACGCCAGTTTATCATCATTTTTATGCATTAAAACAAACTTAGCTCTTAGAATTTTGCTCCGCAAACGGGTTTTTGGGCTGCATTTAGGCATCAATTAGGTTAGGCATGCATTGCACTTTTTATTATCTTTTTAATGTGTTTTTGTGAGTGTTAGGGATATGCAGATTGTCAGAACTCCAAAACCCTGGCACTCAGGAAGGCAACTGGTGATGAAGAAGCTCAAACTAACTGGAACTCAGCTTGATCCAGCTCACCATAGCTGGATTCCAGCTCACTTGAATTAGGGTTAGCTCATCTTAGCTCCATTCAGCTCAGCTCAGCTGAATGGCAGCTCAAGAGAGCTCATCTTAGCTCACCCTAGCTCAGGTCAGCTCAGATCCAGCTCAACTTAGCTGAGTCTAGCTCATCTCAGCTCCCATTAGTCCACAGGGAGCTCTAGCTAGCTCAGCTGAGTTGACTGGAGTTCACCCCAGCTCAGGTCCAGCTACATCCAGCTCTACTCAACTCCGGCCAGCTAAAGATGACTTCATTCCAGCTTAGGAAGCTCAAGTCCAGCTCCCGGGGACTCAGCTTAGCTCAACTCAGTTGAGCTAAGATACCTTAGCTGCCTCACCTAGCTTGATCCTCCCCGGGAGCATTAGACCCAGCTCACCTCAGCTCCTTTTAGCAGAAGCCAGCTTGCTTTAGCTTGGCTTAGTAGCTAGCAAAGAACTAGCAAGCTAAGCTAGCTAAGGTAGCTCCTTCCAGCTCTCTTCAGCAGCCACCAGCTCTAGTGCAGCTCAAGATAAATACCTCCAACTCTTCTCCCTGAAAACCTTAGCTCCAAATGCCTCCAACTCTACTCCCTACTAGCTAAGCTAGCTGAGCTGTTTAACTTAGCTAGTCCACCTCCATGGCACCAAAACCTACTACCCTACTACCTAAGCTCCAGCAAAAAGACCACCTACTCCAACTTTATTTTGGTGCCAACTATCCCTTCCATCACCACCCTACATCCACCATCAAAACCCATCTCCACCCTCCATTTTTTTCCCTCCAAAATTGCCTTCTAGAAGGTATTTTTGGAGGGAAAACCAAGGCACCTCTTCATTTCCCTCCCATCTTTCCCTCCAAAAATAACCAAGCACCCCTTCATTTCCCTCCAAAAAAACACCATAACCACCCCCCTTCCCATCCTATAAATACCCTACCCTACCACCACATAATTCCCATCCTCCCTTAGTATATTTTTCTACCTAAACCACCTATACCTACGGCTAAGAAGGAGTAGAGAAGGAGATTAAAGGGGCACATCACCAGCCCCTTTGGTGCCTTCTTCTCCCCACTCTCTTCAACTTGAGCCACGCCAAGGAGGAGGACTCTTCCACTTCAAGGAGGACGGCCAGGCAAAGGAGAAGGACTTAGGGTGGACGTCCACCCTTGGAGAGAACTTAGGGCACGCCCCCCTAGGGCTTGCTTTGAAGGACATCACCTTGGCGGAGCACTGCAAGGAAGGAGTTGAAGGACTCTTTTCAAGATTAGGAGCCACCAACCTTGGAGCAAGAAGCCCTCTTCTTCACCATCTATCTAGAGGATTTGTGTTTTCCTTTCTTTATGTCAATTTTCTAGTAGTAGAAGCATTCCTCTACTAGGCATTTTTGTTAAACACTTTTTTTTTAATTATCTAGTTGCCTTCCTTGCAATTTCTTGTTTGCATTTCTATTTGCTTGTTTTTAGCATTCCTCACTCCCTCTCCCTAATTATTCTAGGCCTCCACTTGCCTAGAGTGAGCTTAGGGAGAGGCTCTACTTGCCACTTAGAAGTAGTATTTTAAATTGAAGTGTAAATCACCTTCCCGTCACCATTCCGCATGTTTTCTTAATTTAAAACAAAAAAATGATATATTGAAAAATACCAAAAAGAAAGTTGAGATTGTATTCCAAGCAAGAGAATCACTATTGCAAACATTTGGCCTCCTTGGACGACCCTAGATACTCCCCTATCTAGGAATATAAATTTAAGAGTTGATCGATTTTACGCGTTACAACGGCGTATTTTAACAAACCGCGTGAAATCTCTATCAGGCTTAGAGCATACGAACTGATCCTTAAGCTTCAGTAAACCCTTAAGAACTTATTAAAGCTCTCAATTATGACTTGGAGCCTTTGATCTTTTCCGTTGAACAATCCTTCATCTGACCCCAGACAACAAATCAGGAAACACCTCTAGAGCTATTAAAACTCGATTTTGAGGTATGAAACAACTTCCTGAGGTTGAAATGGACACATTTATGTCTTTAATTTGATATGTGAATTTGTGAATTTAAAAGTCAACCTTCGAGCTCTTTTGGTCAACCCTAAGTCTAATATGAGGTTTAAAGGATTGAATCTAAGATTTAAGGGGTTATTTGAGTTCCTGGGGTGATTGCGAATCAAATCAAATTGATTTGATGATGTTTAGACAAGATTTGAGGAGGTTCTCAAGATCTATACAGTTTGGGTATTTTACTAAACCCAAAATTAATCTTAATGTTTTCGTTGAGATTTAAACTTAAAATTTACCAATCAATTCCAATTGACCTCTCAATTCGACTTAAGATCTTTCTCGAAGCCTCAATCTCTCTGTAGGATAGACTAGAGCTTAAAGCTAAGCTCTAAGCTTCTAGACTTTAGCGTCTCTATTTTGGAGCATTCTGAAGCCCTTCCTGAGCCAAGTCTTTCTCCTAACTGGTGCAGAATACTTCACTGAAGTGTTCCAAACCCTCAACTAAAGATGATTTAAGGTCTGCAGGTCAATAGACCTAAAATTTCTCTTTAAAGTACACTTCCAGAACATGACAACAATGCCCTATTCATTGTTTAAATTAGTGGATCAAATCTGATCCAAAGTCCAAATTTGGGCTAAAATTGAATAGAGGAACTTAAGAGCTTTTGATTAAGCCCTTGATTGGTCAATTTGGAGCAGTGTGCTACCTGGAATCTTCGTTTGAACATTTTCCTGACACCACTACGGCGAAGGAAGGAGCAGCAGGATTAATCCCACCACGGAAAGGAGTGAACGCTTGCACTAGTATAATACCAAAAAGTGACTGAGGCTATTCGATCGTTAGCGCAAGGCGCAACTGAGCTTGATCTGATTGTGCACGTGTTGTGCACATGCGTATTTGTGTGCACAAGCATGTGCCTCTGTGTGTGGGCCCGGGTGGGCGAGCGTGTATGTGGGCTAGTGATGGGTCGTGACTGTGCATTGGCTTGAAATGACTAATGATCCACTTAATATGAACTAGGCCTGGGCTGAGTAGGGTTTGGCCCCGCCCCCTTGTGGGCATTGTGTATTCTTGAAAGGCTTGATCCGCCCACTAACCAAATTTTTGGTTGAGCATTAAAAAATGGCTTAAGGGTTGAGAGAAATCGACTAAGTGTAGTACACAATGAAGCATAGTGTAGAGAGAAAACTGAGATAGAGAGTGCATAGAAGAAGCAGAGAGGTCAAGAGAAGGGTAGAGCTAAGGGAAGAAAGAGGATAGAGAAAAGGAATGAAATTGAAAGGTTAAAGCAAAGAGAACAATTTAAGATGGAAATTAAATGCAGGGAATAAGAAGAAAATTAGACGGTTGAAGCATCGAATAGAAGTCTAACTTTTAATTTTAAGTCATCTACTATTCTTAACAAACATCTTACTAAAGGTTGAGAGCTGCGAAGAGTTTGAACTTTGGATCGACATAAAAGGTAGCTTTATTCATTATAATTTGTTCTTATGCCTTATATTTTTGTAAAATTGCACCAATTATTCTTGTATTTGATATTCATTGAAAATCTTTCATGTACACTTGTTTCTTATAAATGGAATAATTGCATGTTTTAGAGATTTAATTCCTTGTGCAATTGTTCATATGCTTAACATATATTTAATTATTGATCTGATTAATTAAGTAATTAGTAATTTAAGTAGTACTAGTGAACAACTTATACTCAACTAGTTAAAAAAATTAGAACTAAAATGTTAGGTTAACTTGACCCTATACTACCTAAATGACAATGATTCGAGTTAACCTAAGTCATTTCTTACACGATTAATTAAGACTTTTAACCTTAATTAACTGTGTTGAGAAATTACGCATCAACTCTCGCCAGTCGTCTTCTCGACCTCGTTCCGGAAGTGAATCCTGCGACGTCCATGCCCTGCCTCATCCCTGGTTCTTTTTGATTCGTCCTCCTGCTTCTCTCTCCTTTCAAGCGTCGTCCGTTCGGCTCGTCTTCTAAGCAGCCGTCGAGGAGGATAACTTCTCACCCATTCTCTTTTTATCGCTTTCTAGATTAGATTTCCCTCTTTCTAGTTGTAGCTGTAATGACATTACTTTTATTATAAAAGTTGTTTCTCTCTCTCTAGTTTTATTATTTATATTGTAAGCGGGTTAGCCATCATTGTGAATGTCTCCTTTATAAATAAAAATTACAAAAAAAGTATATAATTGCGGATTTATAATCGACATAGCCTCTCTATGTTCGACCTGGGGCTCACCTCAAGCTTAGGTAAAAATTTATTTGATATCAGATTTTCTTACGAATTGCATTACAACGATAGGTTTTCCAAACTCAATACTTTCCGCTACGAAATTCTGGCTTATCAAGTGACGAAGCCAATTAATGTGCTGTTTTGTACTTGTCCAACATGATGTGGGACTAAAGACTGAGGACTCCTTACGTGTAGCTGCAGCTAGAATCTCCTCTCAATTTGATCTACTGCGGCCGCTGTCTGCTTCAATTAAGAGCCTAGAGCCCTTCATGACTTGAAACCGCAATGCCTGGAGGTTGTAGCGAGGGTGATTGATGGTTTGATAACTGTGAATAGAGGCGGCTAACAACGGCGATTCAACAAGAACTGAAAGATAGAAGAACATGCCAAAAGCCCCAATTAAATGGTTCAAAGGCCTCACTGTGAAGCGAGGAAGACGAAGGCGGTGTCGGCATGGTGTTTGGTGGCCTATGGCTACTGAACGGTGTCGGAGATGGAGGGGGCTGATGGGTTCGTCCAGCCAGGTGAATGAGTTATCGAAAGCCTTAATTATGTTGGGGCTTTTGATCGTAAGGGGGTGAGGAGTGTTTTGGAGGTGGTAGTGGAATGTTTGGTGGCATGATGCGGCCGAATGAGCTCACTGGAGCTTCGCCGACCATGGGGAAGATGGAGAGAGTGGCAAATCGGTGGTTGAATTGAGGTTTGAGGGGTTTAAAGTTAAGCTTGGGAGAGTAAGGGAGAGAATGGACTACCTATTTGGACAAGAGGGGTAGGGAAACCGTGCTGATGTGATGGCCGATCACAGAGATGACAAAGTCTTCGGCGAGTGGAGCAGCGGCGAAGAAGGCGTCAAAGTAGACGGAGCTTTGGCCGGCTACCGTCAGAGGAAGACGATGGTGCGTCCAATTGTCTGTTGGACGAACGGAAGAGGATGGGCGAGAAGGCTACCAGAGTTGCGATTGGAGATGGCCGGAGGAAGAAGGGAAGAGGTATTTTGGGCCTAGACCGAACTAAAGAGAGAATTGGGACCTTTAGGAGTTTATATAGAAGAGAATCAAGTCTCAATTCACACGAAATTAGTGCAAAATCCTCGCGAAAATCGCAATAAAAAGCCACTAAATTTTGAGAGTTCGACCGAGCTCTTGGGATCTTCGTGGGGTCTTTGAGTTGGTTCAACATATCGGGAATGTCCTTGCGATCAATCTCTCAAATTTTGAAGGGATTTGGATATGATTTTAGGGGGAAATCCTCCCTCGAATCTCACTACAGGAGCTTTCACATTAACAATGGTAGTAGGGACCCAAATGCAAGGAAGAAGGAAAAATTAGGGGGCTATTTGTAAGTAACTTGAATCCTGGGGGGCTAAATGTAAGGAATAGAGTTTTTAAGGGCTAAAATGCAAACTATGTCAAGATGGACTCTGATTGGACCCAAATTTTAGGATAACCTAATTTGGACCCAAGGAATCTAATGGTGAACTTAGATTTGAGTTTTGACCATGTTTAACTGGACAATTTGCACAAAAGCGTAAATTAAGGCAAATTCTCATCTGAAACTCTATGTTAGGTCAAAATGAGTTCAGATGGTCAAATCAAAGGTAACAAACCTATTAAAATATTTTTCTATAAATTTTAGGAGGTTTAGATTGATTGTTATCTTGACCATAACCTTTTCAATTTAAGTGGGTTGATAATTAGGGTTTTGTGTACTATTTTGATTCTCGAAATGCGTGAAACCTTATTTCTGTTTGTGTTGACCCACTTTTTGCTCTTTTATGCTCATTTGACCTTAAAATAACCCTACGTAACCCCATGGTTAATATGTGTTTGTGATGTGCGGGTAAAATTACAAAATTAACCATGTTTCCATGTTTTCTTCTTAAATCAAAATGATTCGGAGTTGTGACTCTCAGATGATTAGGTAGGAGATTTTATAATTCAAACCTAGCTAAATGTGGCTAGTTAAGGTCCATGATGGTGTTACCATCAGGAAGATCTTACATTGTTAGGATATTTGTTAAGCCATAAATAGGGAAGAGAGACCTCGAAGGTCCTCTCCACGCAATATGGGAGAGAGAAAACTAGAGACTTTGTACTACTGCCAATTCTAATTGAAATTTAGGAGCATAGTGGTGGAACTAGGTCACCAATTCTCTTGTCTCTTTTCTGTGATTGCTTGTGTGATTGTTCAGTAGCTACAACCTAAGCTCTTAGTGGATGAAGACAGCGCCATTGATGTCCTTTTTTCGAATACGCTACTTAAGTTGGGCAGATTTCATACCTCATTCATAGTAGATAAGGGTTTATTTTAGTATAGAGTTATGGCCTTTGGCTTGAAAAACGTTGGAGAAACTTACCAGCGCCTTGTAAATATGATTTTTTCTCATTTAATATGAAAATCATTTGAAGTATACATAGATGATATGTTGGTAAAGGGATCAAACTTTCCTCAACACTTAGAATATTTGGCAGAAGTGTTCCACGTCTTAAGGAACACCCACTTCATCCTGAACCCCGAGAAGTGTGTATTTGGGGTTTCAGCTAGAAAATTCTTGGGGTTCTTGGTTTCCAGCAGAGGAATTGAAGCTAACCCCGACAAAATTCAGACAATTGTGTCCTTGGAACCACTAAGTAGACTGAAAGGGATGTAGTCATTTGTAAGCAAAATCACCTCTTTAGGCTAAATCTTATCTCAATCTTCTGACAAATGCCTTCCCTTTTTTGAGTGCATAAAAAAAGGCAAAGGCTATACAGCTACCCATCAGACTCCCTATTGCCAGAAGGTTTTAGAGGAAGTAAAGGAAGCACTCAGAAGTTCCCCTATCTTGACAACTCCTACGCTTGGGGAATCTCTTTACTTATACCTGGCAGTGTCCATGTCCGTCATCAGCCTCATCTTAGTCGGCGAACGAGAAGGGGGGCAACAACCAATATACTTCATTAGCAAGATCTATCAAGGCGTAGAAGCTAAGTTTACGGTAATTGAAAAACTCAAACTAGCTTTGGTGACCGCCGCCTAAAGGCTATGTCCGTACTTCCAAGTCCATACCATAGAAGTCCATTATGATTACCCCTTGCGGCGAATGTTACATAAACCCATAGGGTCATCACGATAGATAAAGTAGGCTATGGAGTTAGCAGAATTTGATATCCAGTACCAGCCAAGGAGATTGATCAAAGGACAAGTCTTTGCAAACTTTGTGGCAGAATTTACAGACCTAGATGCCTCTCTCACTCTACCTTGGAAGCTATATGTTGACGGGTCGTCCATGACAGCCTGGTTTGAGGCAGGCATAACTTTGACTGCCCCAGATGGCGTTACTCATAGGTACGCCATTAAACTTGTCTTCCCAGCTTCCAACAATCAGGTGGAATGTGAGGACATGTTAGCTGACATCTGGGTAGCAAAATCAAGAGGTGTCTCCTCGCTGGAGTCTACACGGATTCCTAGTTAGTCGCCAATCAAATCAATGGCAAGTATTGATGAGTGACTCATCATAGCTCCTAATTATCACTAATTAACTAGTTTCCCTAGTTAATTAACTAATAATACATTAATTATCGGGTTAATTATACTCTAGGGGTTAAAACACCAAGGACCTATAAAATAAGTTAAAAATACTAAATTAAATATCAATTAATCTTAATAATAATTTAATTAATAATTTGGACTCAATTAATAATCATTTAACTAGTTATTTAATATTTAAACTAACTTAATTAATATTAAGAAATAAGTATGTAATTAACCTATTTAAACTAATCATTTAAATAAATATAGCTAAAAATGGAAAAAATGTAATTTCAAGGCATAAATATAATAGATGCCTAATTTATAATAATATATAAAAAGTTGAAAAGGAAATAAATTAAAATAAGCCTCAAAACTCACTGTTTACATTTAGGTCCTTAGCTTTCATTTCAACTGAATCCTTTTATTTCATTCAAGTCCTTCTTATTAACAAAAATACCCTTGTGAACAATGTGTCTTCTTCTTCATCTTCATCCCTGCCGTGGATGGTACATGACATCCGATGTCCATACACGTTGATCATCGCTCATCCCACGACAGAAGACCGTTGTCGTTGCCGCCAACATTCTACTCACCGCCACCTCTTCATCCGACGGACCAGATGTGTCATGAATCCTATTCAAACTAGGTGATTAAGCTCACCAGCATCGAAGATGATGCCAGCCATGTCCATGCACCTAGACGCTATCCTGTCCAGATGTGCCCCCCTAGCTATCGCCAGCACCTATAAATACCTCCTTACACCTTCGATCTCAATTGTCGACCCCCTACCCCTCTTCCCCAAACTATGGTTGACCATAGGATATTCTTCTTCTGAGGAGTCGTGACATGGCTCTTGTACACCCCATCTTCCTTTCTACTTCGTTTCAGACCTCGCTAGAGTTTGCCCCGGTTTCGTTGGAGTTCTTCCTCCGTTACGCGCCATTGATAGAGATCCCTTCCCCCAATTCATCCAAGTAATCGGTAGATAATCTTAGATCTTAGCATAGGTTAGATTAGCGTAGTTAGGTAGTTAGATTAGCAAAGTTTTAAAGTTGATTCATATCATCTTCTCCGACTCCGGCAAGCTCACTTGAGCTTGACCGGAGTCTTCTTTAGTCTTTTTAACTCGTCAATCCCTTCTTAACTTTGTCATGGTCACTTCTCTCAGACAAATTGCATGATTTATCACTTATTTCACCTAAAACACTTCACACAAAACTGAGCACCTTCGCTGTCCATGGTGGAGGTCTCAAAGTAATTCTTATAGTCATAGGGGCCCTCCATCACTAATCCATCACATCAGGGCCCCATTCGCATTCTTAATTAGATCAGTTATCACCTATATCCAAAATGCCTAATTTCACTCAACTTCTTGAGCTCGCTGTCAATGGCGGCTTAAGAGGAGTTTACTCACCTAATTGACCACTTCCACACCATCATCTCACTTCCTTAAATAATTCTCCTCACACAATTGAGTAAGAGGGCATCTCTTCAGTTCAGGCAAACTCAAGATACACTTTTACTTAAATTCTTGTTAAATCCATAAATCTGATCATTAATT
Source organism: Thalassia testudinum (assembly GCA_037157565.1). Classification (NCBI taxonomy): domain Eukaryota; kingdom Viridiplantae; phylum Streptophyta; class Magnoliopsida; order Alismatales; family Hydrocharitaceae; genus Thalassia; species Thalassia testudinum. The sequence continues at coordinate 8,558,990 of JAZHRO010000080.1, forward strand.
GGATTAACTGAAGTGTTCTTGAGGTTCATTGAAACCTCAAGAACCTGTTGAAACAGTTGTTGATGTATTTCATGGAGATTTGATCTCCATTGTCACTTCACGGTCTTCACTGAAGCTCCAGCGAGCTTCGGTGAACCAAATTAGAGCATCAGGCTTCCAGATCTTCTGAAAAGCTCCAGATCACCTTATTTCGATGAGAAGATCAAATTTCACTTATTGGATTGGAGTTTTGATGATTGATTGCTTGGATTGGATGTTGTCTTCTCCAACTCAGGCTGAGTTGGAGAGACGTCATCTCTAAGGATTAAGCTCTGGAAAAAGTCCTAAAGCAAGTGCAAACTTTAGAGAACCTATTCTAGGTTTTGATCAGGTCTAAGAACCTCTGGTTTCTCCTATCGAACACATTGCCATCTACGCTCAGGCGGAGAATCCTGTGAGCACCATTGGAGTGTCCAAAACACTATTTTGAGGTGCATAAACACTTCCTGAGGTTGATTTTAGTCCGTTTAGGTGATTAATTTGATTTGAGAATCTTTAACTTAGAAAGTCAACATTTGAGCTTCAATGGTCAACTCCGAGTTCAATTTGAGGTTAAATTGTTTGAATCTTAGAAGTGATATGTTAATTGAGTTCCTGGGTTGATTTCAAAGAATTTAGAGTAGATTTGAATAAGGATTATTGAGAAATTTGTCAGATTTGAGTTTCTATACAGTTTGGGTTCAAATTGGAACCCATAACTATTTTGTGAATTTCTGTCGAGATTTGGAGTTAATTTTTGCCCGAATCAGATCTCTTCAAAGCTCTGAACTAGTCTTGATCAATTTCTGATGATCTAAACTATCTATTGAGCTATTCCATCCTTGAATTAGAGCTCTGTGCATCGAAGTCGGAAGCTTTGAGGCTCTTCTCTACTCCTTTCATCCTCTATTCAGTGCGAAATGCAACTCTAAGGCATTCTAAGACCCTCAATTGAGGGCACTTTGTCTTTCGCTGGTCATTAGACTCGGAAGTTCCCTCTGAATCTGATTCCAGGCTATGGTGAAAGTGTCATGTTCCTTCTTCAAATCTTTGGATCACTTTTGATCCAAGTACCAAATTGGTGCTAAAATTGGATAGAGAACCTTTACAGCTTTCAATTGAGCTATAACACGCTCGATTTGGAGTTCTATGCCGACTGGAATCATTCCTCGAAGATCTTACCTGCTGATGCTGCGAAGAAGAGATTGGTTGGAAATAGAACCACATCGGGAACGAAGTGTTGGTGCTAGAGCACCACGACCATTTGTTTTGATGATAACAAAACACGTGTCATTTAATATTTGCGCTTTGAGTCCTAGATTTCCGGTCAATCGCAAATGGATATGTGATTAGACGGAGTTCGAGCTCGCATCCAGGACGGATTGGACGAGCTTGATGGAAAACAGAAAAGATTCGCGAGGAGCGATATATTGAAGAAGGAAGGAGATGAAGAATATGATAGATTTCCTTCTCTTGTACTCATTGTATTTTTCGTTTATTTTGTTGCTCTTTATTTTTGTTACTTAGATTCATGTTAAAGAGCCTCAAAGTACCCTAACAGTAGTCCTAGGAACACCTGCACAACCATAGGATACTTCGGTTTTCTGTAGAAAACTTAGAAAATCAACACAGGGTTCAAACAGAGTTTCCAGACGTCTAATTCCAAAATCAGACGTCTGATAAAGTGTTTTAAGACGTCTGACTGTTGTTTCAGACGTCTGATAACTATTAGGCTGGACTTAGTGTTCTGTCTGATGAAATCAGACGTCCAGACCTTAGACCAGACGTCTTAGGAGACGTCTGATGACTTTGCCAGACGTCCAATTAGTGGACCGTTGGCTGGCTTTGTGAACAGTCAAGAATGTGACCGTTGGAGCCTTATCAGGCGTCCATAGGACTTTCCAGACGTCTGATAATTGACCGTTTTGCCTCGGCTGACCCAAAATCTCTTCTCAGAGATTTTCTAGCCGTTGCAACGTTTGGAAATCCATTCCCACAGAAAAAGTAGGTTTCCAGACATCCAGACATAGTGCCAGACGTCCTATATGTCGTCTGATGGACTTGCGCTAGAACCCTGTTTAGATCTGATTCAAGTCAGGAAGAGACCTGCCCAAAATCAGACGTCTGACCTTGGAATCAGACGTCTTAAAGTGAACTTCCAGACGTCTGATGCAAGAATTAGACGTCTGATAAGCCTGTCAGAGCAATGATTGTTCCTGATTTCGGGCTGATTCTCTTGGCTTTGTTCCCAACGGCTATAAAACCTTTCCTAAGCCTTCCAAAGCCTTCCTAAGGCCTCTATAAATAGAGGGGAACCTTTGCAACACAAATACACACTAAGAAACACCTAGAGACACCAAGATACAGAAGAAACACTTTGTAATACACTTTCCACTCTCGTGGGTCCTAGCTAGCTCTTGCTCTCCAAGCTCAAGTTCCATTCATCTTGAGAGCATCAAGCTTTGCGCACCCGCTCTCCCGCCGTTGTTTACGAGAGTGACGTTGCGCCGTCGCGTGGCACACGCATCGCGTCATCAACTCGACGCACTCCTTGCAAAGGGGAGTTTTTTAATTCCTATAGAAGCTTAGGTTAAAAATTACTTTGTTGACTCTATAGGACTTGTTGTTTCTTTTATCTTTGTTATTTGGTTGGGTATTCGCTTTGCAAATTCCCGTCTCCTTCGCGAGACAAAATCCTTCTCGTGGAGAGAAGGGGTTGAGGTACGCTACCCTCGTTTAAGTAGCGTGGTTGTATTGAGGTTGAATCACCCTCGTTTAAAGTGATTCGGTTTAGTGGATTTTGATCAACTTGGTTGATCGGAAAATCCTAGCTCGAGAGGGTTAGGTGGTGGTTTTCACCCGGTTTGGGTTTCCACCTAAAAATACGTGTGTACTTGTGTGATTGATTTTTTGTGAGATTGTTTATTTTATTTCCGCAATTATTACGTCACCCCCTCCTAGTAGGGAATTTCACGAAGGAGCGCCTGCACACATATATAAGGAATTCAGTACCCCAATACTTCAGTCGTTAGCGCTGGGAGCACCAAATACCCATATCTTCTGAGCACCTTGAGCGGGTGCCATGCACATGCAGGCGTGTGTGTGTGCACATACGTACGTGGGCCCGGGTGTGGGCGTGAACTTGTGGGCCTAATGGGCTTGTTATTGTGCAATGTAAAATGCTTAAAATCCATCTTAATTAAATTAGGGCTAGGTTCCTAGTAGTGGTTGTGTCTGATCTTAATGGACTATTGATCCTGCAAAGAGAACCTAGTCCGCCCATAACAAATTTTTGATTAAGTGTTAACGTGGGTTAAGGCTCTAAAAAATGGCTCAGTGTGGAACAAGAAAATGCATAGTAAGAGAGAGAGGATTTATGAAAGAGCTGGAGGAAGAAATTAAGGAAGAGAGGAAAGGACTGAGAGTTGAGAGAAGAAAGAGAGATTAAGTGCTGAAAGAGAAAAGGGAAAGAATGAAGACCTGAAGGAGAGAGAGGGAGACGTCTAATAAGAGCTTTGGAAGCCTAATTTTTACATTTAAGTTGTCTAATCACCTAAAGAGACATCTGAAAAGAAAGCTGAAGGCTAAATCGAGACAAATTAGTGTTTGAACTTACTTGTAATCAAGGCATATGTGTTGTAATTAGCGTAATATTTCTTTTATGTCTTATATTTTGTAAACATTTGTAATAATTGTGATTTTCTTTTGTTAACTAATGTGAAATCATTCATGTACTTGTATTTTATTAATGGAATGGTTGGATGTTTTAAATGTCAATTTCATATGTAATTATTCATGTGCCTAACATATTTTGTAATTAATGAAGTGATTAGTTATTTGTTAACTTAAATAATAAAAATGGTGAATTAACTACATTTATGCCTCCAAGTGATCGACTTGGACTCTACCAGTTAAAAGAAATAAAATCTAAAATGTTGGGTTAGCTTGACCCTATATTAGAATTAACGACAACAACCTAACAATTTAAGTTAACCTAGATCCATTCTTTACATGATTAATTAAGACTAATACCATTAATTAACTGTGTTGAGAAAAGACGCATCAAGTACCAAGCCTGGGATCCAAATATAATCTTTTATGTCGACAAGGTCAAAGAGGAACTTTCGAATTTCAAGATCATCTCAATTAGGCGGATACCCTGATCCGACAACCCCTTGGTGAATGCCTTAGCCCACCTAGCCTCAGCGATCCTGCTCGAGCAAGAGGAGGATATCTTTCTTCAAACTTTAAAGGAGCCAATAGTACTTGCTCCTAAGATGTTCACGATAGAGCAATTGATGTGAGCCGGACGTGTTAGTCTAAATAGGTCATTATAGCTCGCGTTCACAACATCGATTTTTAATATAGAAATGGAGGTGGGTCTGAGTGTCGAACACAGGGAGGCGTGAAATTGGCTTTTTCTGTCACGTAGTTATCACGACAATGGCGGGTTTTGCTTGAGCACAAGAAAACACGAGTGAGAAAAGAGAATACAAGAGAAAGAGAGAGAGAGAGTAGGGTTAGAGTCTTTTGATCATAGCATTCATGCAAATCCAGATAAGAAAAACCCGATAAAAAGAGAGTGTCGATAGCTATATAAGAAACAACATCGTTTAACATGCAACTTTAGTTTTACAACAATAGCTAAATGCTTAAACAAAAATAAAGTAAAGCTGGAGTAAAGGGAGAGAGAGAGAGGAGAAGGTGAGGCGGCCACAGCAGTAGAGGAGGGCTCCGTCGGCGGCTCGTCAACTCTGGCGAGTACAAAATGTGCTAAGGGAAGCTAGGAATGAGGGAGAAGTATTGCAAGTGTATTCAATGCCTCTACATGGGTAGTTGGAGGGGGCTTATACAGGAAGAAGGGGTTTCTAATTTAAGTAGGGGCTTTAGCAACATCCAGAATGTCGCTAAAACCGCCCAAGAAATGTCGGTGAAGCCCCCTGCCTGCTGGTCTTCCGCACGCACTTGCTCTTCCTCCCGCGCCTCGCGCCTGCGATCTGTGTGCACTCGTTGTCACCGTCCTATCGAAGATTGGACGATTGAGGCTTCGCGAGAGTGCACGCCTTGCGCGTTATCTCGCGCGTGAATGTCCGTGCGCATCCGTGGGCGCCACGTAGCATGCTCTCCGCCTTCCGCGCACTTATCAACGGTTCAACTTCTCCTACGCGTGCCTTCGCCTCATATTTGATTCGCGGTGAGGCTCGATCCTACATCGGATGCGCGGAGGAGCGTTGATCGCTGCACTGCGATCTGCAGATGGTCGCGGCGACAAATTTGTGCTCGGCTGCTGCCGACCGTTGAATAAAGATCCAACGGTTGGATCTTTGTGCTGGGTAGAGAGCAAGGGTGATGCGGTGGCTTCTCAGCCATTCGATCGTCAGATCCGACAGCTTAGAATGCTTGGCGCAATGATGAGGTGTGCTGCGGGTGCATCAGATGCCGCCACGTGGCCGCCTGTGGGCCGTTGATCATTAGATCAACGAGCAGAACTTCCTAGGTTAGTTGCGGGAGCTCCGGAAGTCAAATTTGATCGATTTTGAGTCCGTTGGACTCCATTCGTCATTCTGAATCCATTCGTGCGGTCAGATCACTCACCTGAGGCATGTTTTGACATGAAATTGTATAAACGGCCATTAACACTAATTATAAGCAATCTCAGTGTGCATTGCATGTAATGCTTCATGCCCATTTATGATGTGTTATTTGTGCATGTTACCCTTAAGATAAACCCCGATTGATAGAATTATTGCCACCAAATGTAGAGTTATCGGCAATCCACATCATAGATGATGCCTATCATTAGCTACCTGAACACAAGTGAGCCACCCCTAAGGGAACCACAGCCAAAGGCATTCCGCCTGAAGGCCTCCAGATACACCTTAATAGAGGGGCAATTGTACAAGTGGGGGTATTCCACCCCTCTGTTGCGTTGCCTTATAAAAGTGGAGCATCTTAGGCTCTCCAAGAAGCCCTCAAAGGTATATGCAGGAACTATGAAGCGTACAAGGCGCTCTTAGCCAAACCATACCAAGCGAGGTGTTTTTGACCCCATATGAGGCAGCAATGCAAGAAATTTATGTGCAAGTGTGATAAGTGCTAGCGGTTTGCTACCTTGCACCACTTGGCGCCTGGAAAGTTAGTGCCTATCATGTCATTCTTCCCCTTTGCCAATTGGGGCATGGACTTCACAGGCCCTTTCTTGCTAACCTTGGCTCAAAAGCAGTTCATACTGCTGGCGGTGGACTATTTCTCCAAGTGGGTTGAGGCTGAGTCAATGGAAAGCCCAACACCTAACAGGGTCGTCTCGTTCGTCCGAAAAAACATCATAACTCGGTATGGGATACCTCAATGCATTGTCACAGACAATGGTGCCCAATTAGCTTGCAAAAAGTTTGAAGAATTTTACACTAGCTGGGATATTTGCCTATGCTTCACATCCGTGGATCTTTGACGTGTAATTTCTAAACACAGTTAATTAAGGTTAAAAGTCTTAATTAATCTCATAAGAAATGACTTAGGTTAACTTGAATCGTTGTCATTTAGGTAGTATAGGGTCAAGTTAACCTAACATTTAGGTTTAAGTTCTTTTTAACTGGTTGAATCTAGGTCGTTCACTTGAAAGCATAATTGTAGTTCTAATTCACCAATTTTATTCATTAAATTATTATTTAACTAATTATTATGATAATTATAATATATGTTAAGCATATGAATATTTGCACAAAAGAGTAGACAATTAAAGCAGGTAATTATTCCATTATAGAAAAGAAATACACATGAAAGGTTTACAATGAAAACCAAATGTTTATTACAAATTGTACAAAATTATAAGGCATAGGAAAGTGCTTACATGAATAGCATAAGAAATGCCTTTGTACAAATAAAAACTAAGCACTAAAACATTCTCTTAGCCTTTAATTGGTCTTCATCATCATTAGATGTTTGTTTAAATTGTTAGATGATTTTTAAAAAAATAATTAGAAGTTATTGTCTCTTTTCATTTTAACTCTGCACTTTATTCTCTTAAGCTCTCTCTTCTTTAAATTCGTTTCCTTCTCTTCTTTAACTTCGTTTCCTCCTCTTCTTTCCTTCCTTCCTTAATTATCTTAGCTCTTTCGTCACTGTGCACCTCTTTACCTTTCTTCCTTCACTTGCCTCTCTATCTTTTCTTTACTTAGTCAAATTAACACTTGAGTCATTTTCCCTTTCACTGTGCACGAATCCATACTTAGCCAATTCCTCTCAAACCCATTTTTATCCAAAAATTTGATTAGTGGGTGGCCCATGCCTTTCAAGGATACGCAATGCTCACAAGGGGGCAGGACTAGACCCTACTCAGCCTGGGCCTAGTTTTTATTAGGTGTATTTTTATCGATTTAACCATGCACAGTCTCAAGCCCATTCAGGCCCACACATTCACTTGCCCACCCGGGCACACACACAGAGGCACACGCCTACACACACACATGCACGTGCACGCACGCACACACCAGATCAGATGCTTAGTTAAGTTGCACCCTGCGTGACGACCGGGCTGCTTACAACACATTTTCATAATATACCAAGCCGTTGCACCCTTCATTCCCAAGGTGGGACTAAACAACCGCTCTCTCCTCTACGTGCAGTTGCGTCCAGTTCAATCTTCAAACGAAGATTCCGATTAGCTCACAAGGTCAAATCGAGCAACCAAGGGCTCGATTGAAAGCTCTCAGGTTCCTCTACACAATTTAATCACCAATTTCGTGATTGAATCATGATTGAACTATGGATTTGGAGGAGACACATGGTTGTTTTGTCGTGCCAAAATATGTTTAGAGGGTGGAGTCTTAGGTTTAACCACTTAAAGGAATGAAATACCTCTCAAATGAGGTACTGAGGTGCTTCAGTAAAGCACTTCGCATAGATTAGAGAGGGAATTGGCTCAGGAAGGGCTTTAGAATGCTCCAGAACACGAGAGCTTTAGTCTGGAAACTCAGAGCTTAGCTTTAAGCTATAATCTATCCTACAGTGAGATTAAGGCCTCAAGATTAGTTCTAAATCATAGTATAAGGTTATAAATGATTGTTCTGAACAGAATTGGGCTTCGAATTTCAACAAGAACACCTAAGAATAGTATTGGGTTAAAGATGAACCCAAATTGTCAGAAATTCAGATCTCTAAAAATCCTCAATAAAATCCAATCAAATCTTATTTAAACATTTCTAAATTACTCCAGAAGCTTAGTCAATCCCTTAAATATAGGATTTAATCTCTTAATTACCAAAGTCGAACTATAGTTGACCATTAAGGCTCAAAAATTGACTTTCTAATCTTAAGCTGCTAAGAACAAATTAAAGACCTAAATGGATTTTATTAATCCTCAGGAAGTTGTTCAGCACTCCTAATTAGGGTTTTGATAGCTCGACCTATACTCTCATGCCTCGCCGCCTGGGTTCAAAAGTAGGTTTGGTTGGCAGATTAGTGCAAAGATTATCGAACCTATCTAAAGCTTAGAATAGGTTTCTTGGATTCTTCATACGTTTATTGACCTATTTTCTAGCTTAAAACCTCAAGAAATTAGTCTCTCCAACTCCGGTGGAGTTGGAGAAGACGATGGTGAACCACAAGAGTTAAACACTTGCAGCCAATTATAGTGAGTGCTTCATGATCCTGAGAACTCAAAGAAGTATTCTGGAGCTTCTCAAAGTGTTCCAGAGGTTGAGGCTCGATTTTGGTTTGCGATGTGAACACCGTTAAGGTTCTCTAAAGATAAATTCTCAACGAATTTTGTTGGATATGAGCTTAAATGATTCCTGAGGTCACAAAGAACCTCAGGTGCATCTCGATTAATCCAATTGAAGAACAAACTCAAAGAATTATCACCAAATTCAATAAGAACAGCTTTTGAGTTCGCCTGACCTTAATAATGACCCTCTCAATCAATTGAGTGAGGGGAAAGACTCAGGGGAGTTTGGGGATGGTATAGGAATGAGTAATTAGGTGAAAGAACTCCTCTTGAGCTGCCATTGACAGCGAGCTCAGGAGGTCGAAGTGAAATTAGGTGTTTACTATATAGTGAGTAATAAAGTGAATTAGATATAGGATCAGGGCCCTGAGCTGGCGTAAAGATGATGAAGGGCCCCTAATGCAGGTGTTCTATGCCAGAGAACTTTCGCCATGGACAACAGAGGTCTATGGTGGAAGTGTGGTGAATTAGGTGATAAGGTGATATAAACATGTAATTAATGAAGTAGAAATGATCACGAGAAGACAGAGTGTGGTCAATGGATTAAAAAGAAAAAAAGATGCTCCTGATGAGCTCAAGGAACTCGCCAAAGCTGAGGAAGACAACGGAATTCAAATCATTTAACTACACTAACTAGCTAGCTAACTAAGCTAAACTATTCTACACTAATCTATAATCCTAATTTTACTGTTACCTTGACAAAGGTGGTAAGGGACTCCGTCGAAGGATTGCGACAGAGGAAGAAATCAGAGGGTCGAGGAAGAGCTCCGACGGAGAAGAGAATGTCGAGTAGAGGGAAGAAGACGGCAGCGCAACCTTGTCGCTAGGTGCGGTGGAGGAAGGCAGAGATTGGAAGGTGGTCAGGGCTTCAGAGAAGTTCGGAGGAAAAGAGGGTAGAAGTCGCCGGAGGTTGTCGATGAATATCCTATTTAGTAACTCGGTGGGGGAAGTGGGTAGGGAGTCACTCCTCGAAATCGGAGGTTTAGGTGGGTATTTATAGGTGGCGGAGAGGGATAGGGGTTCTGCATTTGGACGCAATCGCATCCAGGTACAGGAGTTTAGAGCCCTTCGTCTCCGACAATGGTGAAGTCACCGTGCCAGAGTTTGTTGGGCTAGGGAGGATCGGCACCGTTGGATGAAAAGGCGGTGGTGAGTAGAAGGATGGCGGCAAGGATGGAGGTGTTCAGTCGTAAGATGGAAAGTGATTAGACAATGTGAGCAGCAGACCTCCTCAACCATTCAAGGTTGAGGAAGACAAAGAAGACAAAGGTGGCTTCCACACAGGGACCTATATGCAAAAAAAACTAAGGACCTTGTTGTAGATAAATGACTCAATTGGCATAAAAATTAAGGACCTAAACGTAAACAGTTGATTTTTAAGCTTATTTAAATTTATTTATTTTTCAACTTTTTACATATATTTATAAATTAGGTAAATATTATATTTAAGCCTTGAATTTATGTTTTGCCCCTTTTAGCTATATTTACTTAAGTGATTAATTTACTTAAGTTAATTAGGTACTTAGGTCATAAAATTAACTAAGTTAGTTTAAATATTAAGTAGCTAAGTGTTTCATATTTGAGTCCAAATTATTAAATAAATTATTATTAAGATTAATTGATATTTAATTTAACATTTTAAACTTATTTTAGAGGTCCTTATTTAATCCTTATAGTATAATTAAGCCTGTATTAATTATATTCTTGGCTAATTAACTAGGGAAACTAGTTAATTATGGATAATTAAGAGCCATGATGAGTCTCTCATTAGTATCCCCCAAGCAAATAGACAGGCGAAGGCAACCAACCGTACAATTATCTCAACGCTGGAACGTCGACTGGATTCTACCAAAGGGTGGTGGGCAGACGAGTTGCTGGATGTACTGTGGGGCTACAGGACCTAGTAAAGGACTTCCATAGGCAATACACAATTCAGTCTTGTGTATGGCATGAAATCCTGACTACTTATAGAGACGATCCTCCCCACCTACCAGACACAATTGTATGACCCCGCTACCAATGATGATCAAGTCCGCCTAACCTTGGACCTCATGGACGAGCTAAGGGATAAAGCGTCGAAAGAGACACTTAAATACAAGGAAGCCACAGCAACGGTCTACAACATGTGGGGGCACAAGCGGAGGTTCTCGGAAGGAGACTTAGTCTTGCATAAAAGTCGGGCAGGAAGGTTGATGCCCTAAGGGAGGGAGCTTATAAAACTTGTAAAGATAGTTCAAGTGACTTCTATGAATTACAGACCCTAGGCAAAAAAGCAATCCCTCGTACTTGACATGAGAGTAATCTACATTTGTATCATGTATAGAAAGAAAGAGAAATTACAATAAAGATAAAAAATTTTCATTTAATTTCATTACAAGCATTGTCTGATATATTTCCAGGGACCATTCCCCTCAAAGGGCCCGCAAAAAAAAGAAAAAACAATTAACAGGGGGAATTTGAAACAACAACACTGCGACAAAATTAGGTGCTTTCACTCCAACTCTTCAAAAATATTAGCTCCAGGAGTTAGAGGGGACAAAGAAAGTGCATGAGAAGGGCTGATGGGGAGAGTAGGTGGCTCCATTGGTCCTGACGGACCCAACTTGTCCGCCTCCTCTTTAGGAGTCGGCTGGTCCTCAGACAATTCTATGGGAACCTTATCCACGGTCAGATCGTCAACTTTTTGACGGTCGAACTCAGACAAGAATCGATCCATAGACAAAGTGCACGACTCCTTCACTGATGTCTTCTTACCCTCCAGCAACGACTGCATGACCACCGAGGTATATTTGCCGATCTCCTTTGAGGTCGTGTCCTAGCTCTCCTCCATAGACAGAGCAGAGGCAAAGAATTCCATCATTGTCTCAAGGTCAAGCTCTGACTATGCAGTACGTTCCAGCTCTATCACCTTCTTACCCTTGTCCTTCACAAGCTATTATGCCTTGGTGAGGCTGGCTCTCGAGCTTTCCATAGTCGCCTCCGCCTTCTTGTGGCTTGCCTTAAGATTGGCAAACTCATCGATAATTGCACCAAGGTGAAGGCGCTCTTCTTTAAGAATCACCTCATACCCCTCCACGGCAGAGGAGTGTTCAACCTTGAGTACCTGCACTTCATCCTCAAGTGAAAGCATGTTGGTACAAGAGGTTTGTAGGTGCTCATACAAGTCTCGCAGCACCACAAGATCCCTCTTGTGGGTCGTGATGAGACTCTCCTCTATCTTCTTCCCTATATACCCAACTCTTTGTAGGTTTTAGTAGGCATTCTTTAGCTCTTGTTGCAACTGGGTCACTTGGCTGGCCACCTGTTGCTGCGAGGGGAGCTTTAGTGTAGCCTCCTCAACGGCCTTCTCTGCCCTCTTACAGGTGGCTATGGCCTCTGTGAGCAGACAGGTAAAGTTCCTCTTCTCCACCTTAGCAATCACGGCCCATTTGACAGCTGTGTCGGCTGCCTCGGTGGAGATGACTGGTTCAGCGATGTCTGACGGAACAACGCCGCGCAGGACAAATAAAGTCCCAAGAGCGTCAACCTGTTAAAGAACACCGACGGAGGTGTGAGACCCAATTTTTTACCAAAGGAGAAGTTAGGAGAAACTTACCATGCACAAGAGTAGAAGAACACGTGGTTAAAGTTCATTCCTCCCATTTGGGAGGTAGCCCAAAAAAGGGCATCCTGCAGGTGCTGGAGCACTTGTCTCTCTAAGTTCAGGGAGCCGCTTGAAGCGCCCACCTGAACCGATGCCGCTCGACTGGATACGAGGCCTTTGGGAGCCCCCTTTAGTATGGATCCTCTGATGGACCCGACTATTTGGTAAATCATCCCATGGCCTCCTCGGGTAGTGGGATCTACCACCACCCTCACTCCCATTGAGCTTCCCCTGGGGAAGACGCTACCACTCAAAAATCCTCCAATGGCAACCACCTCCTACGCTAGCTGCACGAAGGCACCAGTAGAGTTGGTGAACGAGATGGACAAGTTGGTGGCCCCCGTCTGTGCCACCTCTGCAGATGCCTCGGGCGACGAGTCGCTTAAGACAATTGCCTTAAGCAGGTCAGACGGGCAAGACAGATCCACTGGGACATCCTCCATGTCAACCCTACCTGGGCTAGCAGAAGCGGGCACTTCCAGTTCCCCCTTCGAAAGCCTTGTAGTGGGCCCCCTTCTCAGGTGCTTTAGGGGGACCTATGCCTCCTCTTCCTCTGCCACCCTTTTCCTCTTTGCCTCCTTGGAGTGTGAAGATTCACTCCCCTCAACCTACTCTGATGGCCTCTCTTCCGCACGTTGAGACTCACAGTGCGTGGAATTGTTGCCTTGATGCTTAGGGGTATCCGAACGGGCGAACTATTCAAAAGTTGCATTAAAAAGCAAAATAGAGTTAAGTAAAGGGCGGTGGAAATATGTTTTTTAAAGTTATTGATGGGAATATCATCATGAGCTATAACTAGCTCATTTTGACCCAATTGAGAGAATAAATGCTTATACATAACCAATTGAAGGTCATAATTCACTGTATAACCTTTCTGAGAGTGAAACAAGAAACTAAGGGTAAAAGTGTAATTTTACCAATATAGTACAACAATGGGTTTTCTCAAAGGCTAAACAAAGGTTAAAGGATCTTAATAAGATAATAAGTGGGTTGGATCAGACAGAAAAGGGTTTGTGTGTGTCCTGTGAATTAAATGAGTTCTTGAAACCCTAAAATAGACGTACTTGATTAACCAAGGCTATGGTCAGGATAAAATTCACCTAAACCCTCTAAAAATCATAGAAAAATATTCTCTAGGGTTTAGAACCTTTAATCTGGCCATTAGAACCCATCTTGACCTAAAATAGGGTCTCAGACAAATATTTACCCTAAATTAGGTTTTTGCATAAATTTCCTAGTCAAATGTGGTCAAACCCAAAATCCAACTTCACCATTGGATTCCTTAGGTCCAAATTAGGTTTGTACCAAAATTTGGACCTAAGGGAACTCATCTTGACCTAATTTGCAAACAGGTCCAACCTGATTACATCTCTACCTCTAACTTTCAAAAACCCTTACAAATAGCCCCCTATCTACTTCATCATTTTTGCAATTATTTTCCTCCGCCATTATAGTGGAGGAATCCTACTCCGGCAAGCTTTCGAAGGAGAGTTCTCCCTGATTGCTCAGAGAATCTCTTCCAAAATTGGAAGGGAGATTATTTGAGAAATTCTCTCTCGTCTGAACCCATCTTTGATCACAGATTCTTTCAAAATCTCTCATGTGAACGTATGAGAGACATGGGTATCCTAACGGCTTCCAACTCTGGCGACCCTGCCTTGCTTGGGAGCTTGGTTTCTAAGCATAAATTCCTCTCCAAATGACCTATAAAAGGAGCCCCAGATCCAACCACATTCTCCACGCTCGAATTCGGCCGCGAACACCTCTGATTCCTCTCTTCTCCTCACGGTCATAGGTTCTGTCCGTCAGGCGACCTCGCTCCTCCTCGTTGTCCTACTGCCATACCTGTGGTGGATTCCTCCTCCTTGACTTTGTCCACGCCTCACCGTACCTGCAGCCGTATCCCTCTCTTCGTCCTCGCCGATCTCCACTCATCGGAGCCACTCTTCGTCTCCAGCGTCAGCCACACCAGACCCGATGCCTCCGCTTGCCCCCGTCGTCTCTTCACCATCTAGATAAGCTCCCTCTTCCCTCTACATTCTTCTCCGCCCTTTATTCTTCAAAACCGACCACTGCCGACCCTCCATCACCTCCATCCCTACCATCTCCGACCACCAACTCCAGCGAGGCCGCTCCACCTCCACAGGCCATCCCAACCCTCTCCGAGAAGTCCATAAGCTTCCCCTCACTCCACTGAACACTTCCCTTCACTCCACGCACAGCGCCACTCACTCACGCATCCCACTGAACACACCCAAAAAATTCGCACACAGTGTGCCCTAGGCATGCTCGCACAGGCACTCCTGAGCCACGCCAACACCCCCAGCATCTTCGCCGTGCTCCGGCGACCCCTTCTGAATGTTTTGAGATGGCCGCGAGGCCAATCTTGTGTTTTCAGGTTCGTTGCCCCTCCACCATTGCTAAGGAAGCTTGAAGCAAGCTTGCTGCAGCTCCAGGCCTTGTTGTTCCAGACTTACACCCCCAGGTTGCGCGGAATACCTTCGTGCACGCACTCAGGCCCTCAATTGGAGTCGAAGACCTCTGCTGCTGCTGCAATAGAGAAGGCCATCTCTGCAGGCGCACGTGAGGAAAGGGTGGGACATTTAGTCCCACTTCGGAAGTGAAGGCACTCTCGCACCTGCATAAGAGGAAAAGGTGAAGTAGGTTGTTCGCCTCAGATCCACAGGGTGAGGTCCCACTCACCCGACCTGGTCTCATATGCGCTCACGCCCTGCAGACCTAGCCTGACTAGACCCGACTGCACACCTCGCCCACTACTGCATGCCGATGGGCTTGGTCCTCGGTACGCACCCGACACGATTACCCGATTGACTGTGTGGCTCTGGGAGAGAGTATCCTAAGAGAGAAAAGAGAGGAGAGTTGCAAGCGAGTAGGGGTAGGTTTTGCTACAGGTTCTTCAGGCCAGCACTTAGCCGCAAAAGACTAAGGTAGGAGCTGAAGCCAAGGCCAGAAGAAGAAGAGAAGGCAGACAACAGAGAAAGAGAAGAAGGAAGAAGCTGAAGAAGGAGAAGCTAAGGCAGAAGAAAGGCAAAAGCAGAAGCTAAAGAAGAGGTGGCCAGAAGAAGAAGGAGAAGTTAAGGAAGAAGGAAGGCAAAGGCAGAAAGAAGAAGAGGAAGAGAAAGATCGTGAAGGCAAAGGAAGACAGAAGCCAAAGAAGAAGAAGGAAAAAGAAGACAGAGGCAGAGAAAGAGAAAAGAAATCAGACGTTTAAGTCGTCTGATTAAAGAATCAGATGACAGATTTTAGCCTCATTGCATATTTTTACATTGAATCATTTGGTGATATTGTAGGAGTATTTGGTGATCTACATCACCATTTTACTCCTATATTTTTGCACTCTGATACTGCTATTATTGCAATTTCTTTCAGTAAAAATTGTGATCTTGATTTCTAAATACCAATTTGCTCCATGTGTTTGACCTCGGAAATCTTTTCGAGTAATAAAATTATATCTATTTCGAATGCTTTTTCGGTTGTACTACAACGCAATACTTTTAAAATCCGATTCAACGTGACGAACAGTTATTGCCCCCCTAACTTACTTGGAGTGGGATAGACATCCGCAACCCACGACAATGCTTCTAGAACTTCATCCTGCCCGAGTTCTGAGCGGGCAATTGGCCTGAACTTCACTACCATGTCTGCGCTTGCCTATGTAGACGGCTCAAGTTCCTCGACTCTAGGCAGCAAGTCCCTTTTAGGTGGTCCTTACCATGTATAAGGGATGGATAGATCCTCAATGTTGGAAAGAAAAAAGAAATGATGATCTTGCCCTTCAGATTATCGGGGAGATCAAAGATTCAGTATTTGATATGTCAATTGTACAAGGTATAGGTTCTGGAAGGCGGCCTGCCCCTTTTAACCTTAAGGGGCATGAGCCCAAAAATTAGGCGAAATACGCCTAGTAGAGGAGCAATTCCCAGATAAAGACAAATGACAATAAAGGCCTTAAGGATAGGCCATCAGTTGAGGCTTAGTTGCGATGGGGCAAGGTTATAATGCGAAAGGAAGGAAACCAAAAATGGATTTAAAGATACTTGTAGACCATGTTCTGTGGCGTATCTACAAATTATGAATATTTTCTTCATCTCGTTGAAACACAGACGGGCCTAGGACCCCTAAGCATGCAACGGAACCCCTCCGAGCCCAAAAACGTCGAGGAATGCCTTAATGGTGCTTCGACTATGAAAGTCAGAAAGAAAATTATACAACTCCATCTCAGGCGACATGCCAGACGTGGAAGAGGTAGACTTACCCTTGCCCTTGAGCCCAGACATGATTAGTCTATTACTCATGCAGACATGGCATTCTGACGTACGGATCTTCTCACAACTTGCTAGTGAAGTAGTAGAGGCAGGCTCGCAAGGTTTTCTGTCGCAGTAAAGAGGGTAGGTGGGGCATTAAGTGTGCCCTACCACCTAAGGGTGGTTCCCCCCTTGAGGGGGGGTGTATTGCGAAAAAACGAAGTCTCGTAGATTGTGGCACGGATTTCAAATTATCCCGCCAAAACCGATATGACTTTTGGTCATCATTTAAGGCATTAAATGCCCCTGCATGCATATCATTTCGTCATAGTAACGGCGATCACGTTGCTGGAAAGTGCAATATTTGAGTCCATTATTCCTCATCATGATGGTAATTAATGCCAATCTTGTTACACAACACGACAAAACTGAATTTTCGTAGTGATTGGTCACCACTCGCGAAAGGTGACGCTTACGTCACATTACTACCTGGGATGCTAGCCTCTTAAGACCGGTAGGGACTCAAGCTGCGATATGCCTATATTCCCATGATTAAATGTTGACCTCTTAAGACCAACAGGAACTCAGGCGGACGCACTCACGTTCTCCTTACCAATTGCTTACCTCTTAAGGCTGGCAGATACGTTCCCTTTAATTATTATATGTTGACATCTTAAGGCCAATAGGAACCCAAGTGAGATACGTCTACGTTCCATACATATTTTAATGGTCATGCATCACATGACTAAGGGCACCTTGCCCTCCTGAAGTTAAAACTTCCCCTTCATGATAAGTGTTTACCCCACTTGAAAGACAACCAGGAAATCATTTGGGGGCATTGTATCCTGCGAAGTTTTAAGCAACTTAGCTACTATCTCAATAACATCTGCTAGCTAAAGAGTGGGGGCATATGATGAGGGGCAAAAAGCGTCCTCGGACTTAAAACTTCACATAAAGCCCAAAAAAAGATCCGTCTACCCGGATACTGAGCAAACAAGCGGATCTGGCTCTGACCAACTCGCTTACGCTCAGATGGATCAGGACCCACCTTTATCCAGGTGGATCTGGATAAGACCAATCCGCCGAAGGACCAGGGTTGACTGAAGTCAAAGAGGCGACAATAACACCCACTACACCCACATCTATAGTAACGATGGCGTTACTAACGCTGTTGATAACTAAATAACGAACATGTCAGAGAATTCGCGAGGACCGTTGTGGAAGATCTTACGTTGTTAGGATATTTCTTGTGTTATAAATAGGGAAGAGAAACCCTTGAAGGCCCTCTTCACGCAATCTGGGAGAGAGAAAACTAGAGACTTTGTACTATCACTAATTCTAGTAGAAAGTTGGGAGTATTGCCCTCCTCCTAAACATTCACCCCTTACAGTGGAACTGGGTCACCAACTCTCTTTTCTCTTTTCTGTGATTGCTTGTGTGTGATTGTTGAGTTAGATCCTCCATTTGCGAAGAAGCCCGATCAAAAGGTGAAATAAATTTTGCAATATAGAAAACTATGAAACGTGAAAGGATAGAACAAAAAGCAACTAAACATGTCTCAAAAATATGAATCAACTATAGCAAGAAATGCATGTGGGGTTTGGTGTTTAGGAACAAGCTTCAACAAGTCTTCGGAGGGCCCATGTGATGGCTAACTTCCCTTAGGCTCGCCATATCTCAGGAAATATGCCACTAGGGGTATAGTCTTACTCGGAGATAACACTGCTAGGCTCAGGCTATCCTAGTTGCGCGTATGCCCTAGGCATAACACGACTCGGGTAACACATATCAAATCACATATTCCTTCCTATTGAAATGAAAACTTGTTAGTGTCCTCTCCCCTTGCCCCACCTGCAAAAACGCTTAGCCGCTCATCACAATTCGAATCACATGCACCATAATGAAAATAAAAACATTCATTCTTATATCAAACTCCAAAGTCATTGACACAAACTCTATGGAGTAGGGTAGGGATAAAATAAACTCTCGAGTCTGAGGTGCAGTGATGGTAGCGAAGATGACCTGCTCCCCGGTGGTGCTTACACCCGCGAGCTCCTCTACTCTCCTTCTCACGTCTCCTCCTCCCTGGCAACTTGAAGAGGAAGTATATGGTGGATATGGCGAGGGCTGATGGCTGTGGTGGTGGTTGGGAAGGTGGTGGTCGATTGGTGGTGTGGTCAAAGTTGTGGCTGGAGCTGGAGTGGCTGGGTCATCAGATAAGAAGGAGGTGGTGCTGCAATAGGTGAGGGTGGTTGTGCATTGGAGTCAGATGAAAGGAGGGGGTTGATGTTGGAGTGAGTGTAAGAATGGAGTTGGGTGGAGTGTGTTGTGAGGGGAGTGAGGGTCGTGAATAGCAAGGTGTCTATTGAGCATGTTGAGTGAGAATGGGAGGAGATGGCGAGGGGATCTATGCGATCAAAGGGTGAGGTTTATGATGGAGTGGGATTGGTGCAAGGATGGCTAGGGCCTGCAAGTGGTGTGTGTGTTGTTGCCCGATGGTTGAGTGCTTCTGAGGGAGATGGGCAGTGTGTTTGGAGTGTAAGGCCATGTGTAGGCGATGGAGAGGAACAGGAGCATGCGAGTGTGAGGTCTCTCCTGGGGCATGTGGGTAACGGTGTGTGCGATGGGAGGGCGAGGTGAGATGGGTGCTCACATGGGGCCTAAGCTATTTTTGATGAGTAGCGAGTTCGAGTGGCTGTGTATCACGATAGAAAGTGAGAAAAATGGAATGAGGGGCATGTGTGCGTATGGGAATATTCTAGAGAGAGGGGTCGTTGGAATGATGTTGTGCTTGAATTAATTGTGAGAGATATCGAGAGTTTGAGATTTTTTTTTGTGGGAGAGAGACCACCCATGAGTAAGATTAGTAGAGATTTAGGAAATAATGTCGCACATGTCACGTTAAAGAGAGATAGAGTATGGAGCAAAAGAAAAAGAGGTGAAATTATGGTTATGTCCAAAAGGTTCAGATTACTTTGGAAATAAAAGAGAGAATGGAATTAAGATAGAGAAATGTTGTTCTTCTTCCATAGATAAAAATACAAAGTTCTTAATTTCTCTCTCTCTCATCTATGCTAACCTGCATTAAATAAAATCATATTAGTCTTATTAGACAATTAAATCTGAACTAGGTGTGCATGCATAAATATAATTATTTATATACAATGGGTTTAGAAACCAACAAGACTTAAACTCAAAAATAATCCATTGAAATGAGGTCATCAGTAATCAAAGAGTTTCGTTTTTATTGTTTCCACTAGTTGATTCTCGATTTCAACCAATGGATTTTCATTTCCGATCGCTTAATTAAAGAGCCTTATAAAATATTAGGTTTTTTGTTGTTTCCATCGGTTGATTCTTAGTTTCAGCTGGTGGATTCTCATTTCCAATTGCTTAACTTATGACCCTCCTACATTATTAGGCATTTTGATGTTTCCATCGGTTGATTCTTGGTTTCAACTGGTGGATTCTCATTTCCAACTCCTTAATCAAGACAACTACTAAAATTTTAGGTTTTTTGTTGTTTCTACCAATTGATTATTGATTTCAACTTGTGAATTGATCATTTAATCCAAAAATTTTACAAAACTCCTAGTGAAATGATTGGGTTTTTGTTGTTTCTACCTGTTGATTCTTGTTTTCAACTAGTGGATATTTGTAATACACCGGTTAATAATTTGAAACTCAAGTTCTAGATGTGTACCATGTTGATGTGGTTGTGTTCTCCAGCTTTTTGCTGCTACTACTTCCCTCCATTGTCATTCTGGAAAAGCGCTTCCCTCCATTGTTGCTCTTCAAGAAGCTTTCATACAGAGTGTCACTTGGTGCTATTGCTTTGAAGGAGATGATCAAATGCAGCTCTTTTTATAAAGTGTGCTTCTCAAAATGTTGGGGACAGTTTTGGGGGGGGGGGGAGGTAAAACGGTTGGATTTCAAAACGTTATTATCTCTTTTTATTTTAAGGTTATTTAATAGGTTTTGATGTCCGTGTGCAGTCGCACATATTATCACGCATTGTATATCATGTTTTGTAATATGCATCTAATATTAAAATATATCTATTCCAATATAATATATTTATTAAAGTATATTCACAATATCACATCACCTTTAATATATATTAAAATATATTTACTTTAACATAATTTATCCACTTACATCATATCATAACATTAAAATATCAATTACTAGCATTACATTACCATATCAATTATTACAAGTTGCCCATCATTACAAGCTTACAAACCAAATATCTTCCTCAAGTTATCCCACTCTAATCCTATCCTAGGTTTACCCAAACCCTCAACTAAACACGACCTAAGTGAACCTACTTAAGATTAGTTTAATTTGATTCGATAACACGTTATTTAGGTTCGAGTGTAGTTCAAACTCATTAAGGAAAAATAAAGATGAGGTTCGGTTCAATTAATTTATATTATTGAAAGGTTATACAATTCATCTAAAGACAAAGTTTAGAAATATTGTTAATTTTAGTTTGATTCATCTTGGGTTTGACTAAGGGTTCAAATTTCTTGGTGAACTTTTGTTAAAAATGCAAGATGGATTCTTGTAATTTTATTTAGCATTATATTCAAAATATATAAATCATAATTCACCTTAAGTTCTAAAAAATATAAACGAGAAAGAAAATACCTTTATGATTCAAAAGATAGCATACGTATCATGTTATGCGATATCCACCAAGTTGCCACTCTTGGTTGTCGACCACCAGGCTACCTGTCTTGATTTGCATGTCACATAGCTCACGTGGGACTATTTTCCTACACACGAGGAGCCTCCACGCTCTTACTTGTGCAAATCTTGACATGGTATTGGACCATTCGATCTAGGCTATTGTGTGCGTAGGATATTTGACTACATGTTGGTGACATCCATATTTAGAAAGTCCTCCTTAACAAATCCAGTGCCTTAAGTGGAGAAGGAAGACTAGAGAAGATGGCGGAACCACGATAGTCGGAGATGTCATGCTTGGTAATGGAGAAAGTAAGGTGGTCGTCTCCGGGACAACCATCAAGTTTAGTGGAGCGTCCAATTATGTCTTATGGGCACGCACCTTTAAGATATTTGTTGGAGGCCAAGAAAAGCTTAGCATTCTCCTTGAGGAGCCACCATAGGTGAAGGACGACAAGAAGTTCGAGAAGAAGAATTATGTTGTCATAAACTGACTCATGAACTCGATGGACCCGTCCATCACCTCAACCATGCTTTACAAAAAGAGTGCATATGAGATTTAGATGACCCCCAAGAAAAGGTATGCCCGAACCTCAAGCAATGCACGTATTACTGAGCTATATACTTGCATTTAGACAGGTAGTCAAGGCAATCTCTCCTTGACGAAATATTATGAGAAGATGGAGGCATTGTTTGAGGAGTTGGAGATCTACGAGCCACTGTGATGGACAAGCAGGGGGAGACTCAGGCAGTCTAGAAAGTCGCCAAGTTTCTCTATCCCGGTTGCATCCCGTTATCGAGCTACTCGAGATCAGATTCTGGCTTCTGATGGGAGGATGGATCTTGAGACCATCTTTTATCATCTTATCAAGATGGAGATCGTCGTGGATAAAGACTCAGTGAAAGGCAAGAACTCTGCACTTGCTATTCCTGAAGCAAGTGTGGGTCGTGGACAAGGACATGGGTATTTTCGTGTCTATCTGAAGTGCCAGCACTGCGGACACAACAACCATCTGCAAGAGAAGTGCTAGGAGAAGTTCAAGAGACCATCACGTAGGGCTACTAGCACCTTACAAGTGGACTCTTGAACTCATGAAGACCTCGAAAAGCTATGAGCTTTACTTCGAGAAGACAAGATGACGACCACCATAGTGATGACTACTCAGGTTGCCACAGAGGCAACACTTCGAAGACCACAAAGGCTTCACTGTTGACATGTCAGAAGAGAAGATCGAGAGCATGGTTCTCGAAGAAGAAGGGTAGTGGGGTGTCTAGCCTCACAAGTTGAAGACCAAGTCGTCGACCACCCCACCTTAGACTTGAGGGGGAGTGTTGGAACGTGGAATAAAGAGACACGTGGACAGTCCACGTGGTAGCGTTTGAAGAGCCCAATAGGGCAGTTTGTCATGGGGTTGTAGATCCCAAGTTGGAGTCCTTTTCTTAAGAGTCAAGTTTTCTAGTTTTAGTAAATGTGTTTTAGGAAAATTATTTGTGATTTGATGCGGGTCAGTTCCTGGATTGAACCATATCCAAATAGGGTTCCAATATATAAAGGTCAGACCTCTGATCGAACGTCTGATGATTGATCTAGACGTTTGGAAGTCATCATGACTTCGAGTGCAGATTGCTTGTGAATCTAAAAGTGAGATTAAATCTGACAAAAATTTTTGCTTAGTGATTCTAAGTGTAATGGTCACATTTTGGACGTTTAGAAGCATGTCCAGATGTCTGTGAATGGAGAAATATTCCAATGCAAGCTTTGTTGCGTTCAAACTCATCGATCAGGTTATTAGACGTCCAATAGAAAGGTCAGACGTCTGTTATGTTCTATGGACGACTAGTTTAATGACAAGTCGTCTAGAACCTGAAGTTCAAAACCCCCTTTTTTAATATCATCAAAACTAACTAAACTATGTTGAACTAAGCAATATAGATCTTGTATAATATGACACAAGTAGAACAAAAGCGAGCAAGCATGAATAATTACTATGAGAGATAAGAAATTAACAAAGAGATGACACAAATGAGCAAGTAGCTTCATAAGCATGGAAAGATGGCATAGATAGTATGCGTTCTACAAGAAGTAAGGAGCATGATAAGGTGAAAAGTAAAACATCTAGGGGAAAATGTATGTGCCCTAATCAGATGCTAGTAGTGTTCCCATCTAAGAAATAAGTAATGGGCCAAAGCCCCTTAATACAGGCAAATAGAAAAAAACAAAGAAAGAAAGAAAAACAACCAAGAACTAATATAACTGAGAAGCACATAATGGTCATGAAGAGTGGAGGCACTACTCTGGATGATCCTGGTGCTGGCGACAGCATGCAGGACACTGACCCATTTGTTGGCTGCGTATGTTAACGTGCATCTCATTCATATCTAAGCACATGCTGCCCATATATGAATAGATATCACTTGTGCATCACATTAGCAGCGAGATTCCGTCGGTGATGGAGATGGTGGCGGGGTCCCATGTTTCATCAAAGCTCATGCACGATGCCTCAATTTAGAGCAAGCGTTGCTCATATAAGTCGGGTTGAGGTGGGAGCTCATCATCATCATCACTAGGATTAGGATTGATGTGCTCGGGAAGAATGTGCATCTTAGCGGCGATAGCCCGATTGTAGGGCTCTACCTTCTTATCTATGGCTATGGTTTCAAATGATCATGGAGAGGATAGACCCAAAAGGTAGGGAGATTGCATGATCTTCACTCATGGCCCGGGCGATGAGGCGACAATAGTTGAAGGGAATGTGGCGAACAACCAAAAAAAGAAGTGCCTTATGTTGGCGAGAAATATAATCAAAATCGCTAGACTTGTTGAGGAGATCCCAACAAAAAATGTGAGATAAGAGGCGAGGAAGGGTCTTGAGGTGTTTGCAGGGCAATGTACCAAGATTAGGTTCATGTGTGTCAGGGAGAATGAGTTCTTGGTTAATCACCTTTGAGTGGGCAAAATCATCATAATAATTCTCTATTCTCGGAGGATGTCATCATAATAATTCTCGGCATTAGGATTGCCTAACAGCTTGGATAGGAAATCGTAGGTGATGGTGATGCATTTGCCAAGGAGGATTGTACGAAGCTCAAGTTCATCATTGCTATAATCCTCGACTAGATTGGAATAGAAAAGGTGGACCAGATCTCGGAAAACCCCGCCAGTGTGAAAACTCGAATGGAACTGGTGATCAAAATAATTAAAGAGGTGAAAGGTATCAAAGTGTTCTCAGAGATTGAAGAGGGCAAAAACATTCCACACAATGAACCTAGGAGACTTGACCTTGGCATTGGCAAAGTGACGGAATCGCTGTCTAGTGATGTCGGTACATAATTGATCTGCAAGATAAGTGGATTGGAATTGGGAGGATGAGGAGCCCTCAGTCTGGAGGCATTTTGGGAGGGAGGGTGGGTTGTGTGGTTTTGGGTAGGATATAGGCTACTTGCAAAACAAATGTAACTACATTTAATATAGTTTGCAAGAAATTTATCTATCCTAGGAATAGTAAATTTGCTATTCATTTATACATAGTCATGCATACATCCACACAAGTACAAACCAAACCAACTATGAAATGATTTTGGGTAGTGTGTCGGTCAATCAGGCCATCATTTTAAGCTTGATGAACAAAGGGAAATATAACTTGCCAAGACAAATGGAGTATGTGGCAGTATGCAATGGTTCAAGCCGTTATGTGTGGGCTTGAATACATTTGGGCAATACAACCTGCCATGAGCAAGCTATGCCTCATATTACAATGAGGCAAAATGTATGGTTTAGGTCTTGCAAAAAGCCATTGTTTAGGACAAATCAAGTTAGGGCAAGAACTTGAGCGCTAGAGGGAGATCGAGGCAAATAGTTCCTTAGATCAAGATCTAAGCGGGTATTGTGTCAAGATTATCATGATTGCTTAGGAAAAGTAAGAACCTATCAAGGACTTTGTCCAAACCGAGATTAAAGCTCCATAAACCATGGAATAGAAAGAGGGCAAGGGGGTATACCTAAAGGAGGAACTCCCCCTAACACAAGGAGGAGGATGGTCGATGATGAACAGATGATGGGTGGCGCCGGCTATCAGTCGTTGGAGAGGCGGGGCGGATGCTGGCAGTGCAAGGGTAGAGTAGTCGTTAGGTGAGTTGGGGAGATTTGGGGCTTTTTTGTTTTTGAGGGATTTGGGAAAGGAAGGGGGTTTAAATACCTCTCAGGAGTTGAGTGACACTCCTCCTGAAGTTGGGGTAAAATTTCATCTTAAACCACCCCTAAATCAGAAGCGCAGTGCCAGATTTTGTTAGTATCAGACATCTGTAGATGGTCTCAGATGTTTGGGATCAAGAGTCAGGGATTTCAACCCTTTCCAAGTTCTCGTCTAATTTTCGATCAAGCAACCGATTAGACATCAAATCGGAAAATTGGATGTTCGATTTTTCAAACCAGAGAGTCCTTGATTTGGTCCAATCTTCAGGTTTTCCTCTGATTTTTGAGTTAAATGAAATATCAGACATCTAGTACAAGAGGTCAGGCGTCCGACCTCTGATTCCAGGAACTCCTGAGATCAGGCCTTGAAGCAAGTTAGTCGTCTTACCAAAGGCATCAGATAATAGGTGTTGATGTCTAGACATGGTGTCGGACGTCTGCAAGACAAATTTTCTATGGTTTTTGTTTTTTAGCTCATTTAATCGATTCGACACATATACAAATCATTAGACATCCATTGTTCATTTTTAAGACTTCTGGGAGTCGTATTAGATGTTTGATTTTGCATAGATTGTGCATTTTGATGTTTGAACAAGTTTGAAGGGGCTCTGACTTGATAAGGTCAATGTTCCCTCAAAGTTCATTACAGGCAAAATTTATCTAACTCACTAAAATCTTCAAATATCGGTGAGCTCACATATGCCCAATTTTCTTTGTATAAATTAAATTGATCAACGCTCAAAGGTTTAATAAAAATATCAGCCAATTACAATTCAGTATAAATAAATTAAATCTCAATTTCTCCCTTAAGTATATTGTCCCTTAAGAAATGATATTGAACATCAATATGTTTTGTACAGGGTTCTTTGAGAGGTTGATAACACTAGTATTATCACAAAATATTTTTATTTTACTAAATATCAAATCAAAATCCTTTAAAGTATGTTTCATCCATAAGACTTGTGAACAAGTTAGAGCGACAGCTATATACTTAGCCTCCGTAGGGCTACACTAGATTGTTTCTTTGAAAACCAAGAAACTAGTGATTCACCCAAGAACTAACACATCCCACTAGTACTCTTTCCATCGGTGCGGCTACTTGCGTAGTCCGCAGCGCTATATGTGACTAAGCTAACATTGCTACTCCTAGGGTAGAACATGCCATAATCTGATGTGTCAACTAAGGATCTAAATATCCTTTTGATTGCATTTAGGTGTGATTGTGTAGGGTTTGATTGAAACCTAACACATAAGCAAGTACTAAACAAGATATATATCTAGCCTACTAAGAGTCAAATATGGTAAAAAAACCAATCATGCTACGATATAATTTTTTATCAATAGGCCTACCTGATTCATCCATGTCTAAGGAGGTTGTAACACTCATGGGTGTGTTTTTACCTTTGCTTTTCTCCATTCTGAACATTATGAGCATCTCCTTGGTGTACTTGGTTTGGTACACAAAGGTCCTGAACTCAAGTTGAGTGATTTGTAAATCCAAGAAAAACTTGAGTTCACTCATCAAACTCATCTCAAATTCATCCTACATTATGTTAGAAATTTCTTTACACAATGATTCATTAGTAGCACCAAACATGATATCATCTACGTACATAAATTTGAATTAAGATTTCTTTTCCTTTTCTTTTAATGAATAGTGTGGAATCAGCTTCTCTTATAGAAAAATTTGCACCTAATAAGTATTTTTTGAGTCTATCATACTGAGCCCTAGGAGCTTATTTTAGACCATATAATGCCTTATTCAATTTGAAGACAAAGTGCGGTTTATCATGAGACTCAAAGTCGGGAGGTTGTTTTACAAAAACTTCTTCCTTAATGAAATCGTTAAGAAAAGAACTCTTAATATCCATTTGAAAGAGCTTGAAGACAAGGAAGGCGGCATATGCAACAAGCATGCAAACCGATTCGAGTCAAGCTACGGGAGCTAGGTCTCATCAAAGTCAATCCTTCTTCTTGGTTATAACCTTGTGCTACCAATCTCGCCTTGTTTCGAATAACCACATCGGATTCATCCAACTTATTTCGGAATACCCATTTAATTCCTATTATTGTTTGCCCTTCGAGTTTAGGTACTAAATCCCAAACTTTATTCCTTTGAATTGGTTGAGTTCCTCTTACATAGCCATCAACCAAGGTTTGTTAGACCACGCTTCCTCAATACTCTTTGGTTCAACTTAAGATACAAATGTGGAAAGACCGAAAGATCAATTAAATCTAGATCAGGTTTTAATGGCATCGAAAACACTTCTAATGACTTAGCTTTCGAGATGATCCCTTTGGAATATCCAATCTTTTGGAAGATAATGGATATTGGAGTCTTAAATGTTAGACACATCAATAAACGAATCATCTCATCCTCCACTATTAATGTGGTCGGTAGAAGAAGGGTTAAGTGATTCATTGAAAGAAACATGAAGGGTTTCCTCCACTACTAATGTGGTCTTGTTAAAAACCTGATATGCTTTACTATGTCAAGAATAACCAATGAAAATAACATCTTCACCATTGGCATCAAATTTATCAAAATTAGAGTAAGTATCTTTTTTTTTTTAAAAAAAAATAGAGCAAGTATTCAAAACAAAACAACGACATCCAAAAACTTTAAAATAGCTAATCTTAGGTATTTTCCCATAATGTAGTTCAAAATAAGTTTTTTGCAACCCAAATCGAATTAAGATGCGATTTAACACATAACAAGCTGTGTTAACCACCTTAGCCCAAAAGTACTTCCGTAACTCGGAGTCTATGAGCAATGTTCGAGCATACTCTTGAAGAGTGAGGTTCTTTCTCTCGACTACCCCATTTTGTTGAGGTGCTTGGGGGAAAGAGTATTCATGAGCAATACCATGCTCTTGACAAAAATCATCAAATAAGTAATATCCAAACTCGCCCCTATAATCACTATGAATTCGAGTGATATGCCCATTTAAACTTTCCTACAAAAAATCGAAAATACGGAAACACTCCATCTTTGGATCTTAAGAAGGAGACCCATGAAAACTGTGAAAAATCATCTACAATTACAAGGTAATATTTCCATCCACTAGACTCTCATACTTTGTTGGTCCAAACAAATCTAAATGGAGCAACTCTATGGGTTTAGATGTGGATATGACTTCTTTATTTTTGAAACTAGATTTCATGACCTTTCCAAGTTTACTTGAATCACAAGTAAGTTCTCCTACAAATTTTCCTTTAGGAAGACCTTAAACTAGTTTATGTTTGGCTAATTTATGGATTAATCTCATATGAAGATGTCCTACTTTTCTATGCCAAACATTTATTTCATTATTAGCAACAAGGCATTCATAAATTCCATTTTTATCAAATTCTACAATGTAAATGTCTTTAAACTTAGTTCCCTTAAGAAGGGTTTGATTAGCTGAGGCACGCATAATCTCAAATATTTTGGAAGTAAAGACAACCTTATATCCCTTATCACAAACTTGGCTAACACTTGACAAGTTATGTTTTAATCCTTTGACCAAAGAGACATTTGAAATTGGGGATAAAGGATTACCTATCTTACCAAGGCCAATAATATGACCCTGTGGTTGTTGCTAAATGTAATTGTTCCTTTATCCGTAGGTTGAAGATCCAAAAATAAGTGATTGTCTTCCGTTATATGCTTCGAACATCCGAAATCCATCACCCATCGACCTCCTTGATGGTGGTCTCTTCATCATCTTTCTTGTGGGTCTTCTTGTTCCTACAAAAGACCTTAGTAGATTATCCTTTCCTTTAGTGAATTTGGATAAGTTCTCAAGTAATTGATTTGATTTTTCTTTGAGGTGAGTTATCTCTACTTTCATTGTATCTATTTTATCTTCTAATCCTATAATCTCCAATCTTAGTGGACTATTTTCATCCCTTTTTAAGGAGTTTCTTTTCACAAGAACATGAATTTTGTTAAGTAACACTTCTCTATCTAGAAATTTGTGTTCTCTCATTGCTATATATAGATCATTTGTCAATGATTCTCTTTCTATCATCAAGTTTCCCACTTGCATAGTTATGGCAGTTGTTTCATTGGTGAGAATTAGATTCTTTTCTTTATGCTTTTTGATCATTTCCTTAGCTTCTAGATTTTCAGTTTTCAGGACTTGCTTTTAGTCTTGACTTTTTCAAATTCTAAGTATAACGAATCAAATGCATCCTATAATTCATCTAGAGTGCAAGAGTTCACCTTGGGTTCCTTAGAGTCAGATACAGAGGCTTCATTTGTTGCCATGAGCCCTAAGCTTGCGGTCTCTTCATTTGACTCCTCTTCCTCTTCTTCGGAGCTTGAGTCATCCGAATATGATTGGAATGCCTTCTTCTTGAATGGCTTTGTCTTTGAGAATTTTTTGAGGTCTATTGGCATCTTGCCTTTCGTCTCTTCATCTCTTCTTAACAAGGGACATTCCTTGCTCATGTGACCTCTTTTCTTGTAATTATAGCATACAAGAGGTTTGTTTTCCCTTTTCTTTACCTTGATATCTCTTTCGTTCTTAAGGAACTTTTTAAACTTTTTAACTCATAAAATAAATTCTTCGTCATCGATAGTTATCTCATCATCCAATGTAGCTTTGAAGGCCAAAGCCTTATTCATTGGCTCAGGTGCGACGGATTTCTTCCTTTGATCCATCTTAGTCTCGTAGACCATTAGATTTCCAAGTAGGTTGTCCATATGTAGGTCTTCTACTTGGTTTGCCTCTTCTATTACCGTGACTTTTTGCTCCCATTCCTATCTAAGGGAGCGGAGGAGCTTAGCTTGAAGTTCTCCTTGAATGAAAGTCTTTCCAAGAGACTTGAGGTTATTTACAATTAATGTGAATCGGGTGTACATGTCCCCAAGTCTCTCATTTTCTTTCATCGTAAACGTTTCAAATTCCTTAAACAAGAGATTAATCTTAGATGTTTTAACTTTAAATGCACCTTCGTGAGTTACTACTAAAGTTCTCCATATCTCGAAGGCGGTGGAGCATTCGCTGACGTAGTTGAATTCCTCTGAGCAAATTGCATAGTATAGCGAGTTCATTGCCTTTGCATTCAATCCAAGGTGGTGGATCTACTCTACGAAGTATCTCGTCTCCGGCTTAATGAGAATTTTGTAATGTGACTCACACTCCTCCCAAAAGGAGAAGTCGTTAGCTTGAAGCCACATCTTCATTCAAAGCTTGCAGTAGGAGTAGTTGCTTCCATCGAAGAGCGGTGGACGGGTGGTGAACTGGCCCTCTTTTATGCTCCTAGACACAATTCTTCCCTCCATTCGATCTTTCATGGATGTTACTCTTGAAATGCAGGAACCTTCTCTAATACCAATTAAAATTGAACTAAAGGGGGGTGAATAGTGAAATTGAATATATAATTGGCAAATACAATTTCAATGACACAAATAATACAATGATTTTTAGGTGGAAACCCAAATCATGAGAAAACCACCACCTAAGTCAATCCTTGACCTAGGATTTCCGACCACCTAGCGATCAATCCACGAATCACACTACTTATAATGAGGTTAGTGTACCTCAATTACAATTCGTACCTTCGATCCCAAAATGGAGGTTTCTCCCTTCGCGAGAAAGAGACGGGGATCTAACAGGTCGGAACCCAAGTACAAGTATTAGAAATAAAGGTAAAAGACACCTGATAGAGCTCCCCAATGATATGTATAATGGTATCTGGCAACTAAGGGTGAAGATGAACTCCCTAATGATGATAGTGACAGCCTAATGGAATGGGAGTATGGGAGTATGCCCAAGAAATCTGAATTGCACAACAATAAGGCAGCAGAGTGAGTAGAGCAAGTGTATTTGCTTGTAGAATGTCTCTAAATGGTGTATTTAACCTAAGAGGGGTTAAGAGATATATATAGGCTTCATAATAACCTTCAAGAAGGCTTGGGAGGCTCCTCCTAGTTGTTAGGGACATCCCTCGAGAGATTTGGTCGAAATCCAAATCAAATCAGGCTCATGATGACTTTAACAGCAGAATCAGACGTCCGACTATTTTCTTGGTCGTTTGATCTTAAGGGTCAAAGTCCCTGGAATTGATTGGATGAAAATAGGGTTCTATGTTAGACGTCTGGAATGACATTATAAGACGCCTGATAAAAATCCTGGATGTCTAATTTAATGCGGGTCAATTCTTGGATTGAATCAAATCCAAACAGGGTTCTAGTGTATGTAGGTCAGATGTTTGATGATTGATCTGGACATCTAGAAGTCATCATGTCTTCGAGTGCAGGTTGCTTGTGAATTTAAAAGTGGAATTATATTTGACAAAAATCTTCTCTAAGTGATTCTAAGTGTAATAGTCGCATTTTGGACATTTGGAAGCATGTCCAGACATCTATGAATGGAGAAATATTCCAATGCAAACTTTGTTGAGTTCAAACTCAGCGATCAGGTTATTAAAAGTCTGATAGAATGTACAGACGTTTGTTGTGGTCTACAGACAACTAGTTCAATCATAGGCCGTCTAGAACCAGAAGTTCAAAACCCTAAGTCATTGTATATGGCATCCAGCCGTCTGATTAGTATGTCAGACGTCTGGCAACACCTATAGACGTCTAATTTCAAGGTATGTGTATTTTGTGCATTGGATTTTGTTTCTAAATTTTGCCTAAGTGTTGAGAGCCTAGGTCTAAAGATTTTATATTTATTGGGGGCTCTTTACAACTCTTTCTAGACTTAATAAAATAGAAATATACAACTCTTTGTAAGATCATACAATAAGTCCTGAGACCTAGACACAAACATATCTTCATCCTTTGATTCCTTGTCTTTGAGATAACATGACCTATAATAGGGTTATGATAGAAAGAATGGTATGACCAGTGTTTACTGTTCTTTTAGTTTTTTTGTAAAATCATCAAAACACTATTTAGGAGAGGTTGAGCTAATAAAACCTCCACTCACATCAAGGAGGGTGTTGTGGACTCTACAGTTGATATCCATGTCCATCACACTCTTGATCTACAGTATACTTGATATTTCTATATGTATTTACATTAATTATGCATAACTAATGCTAGTTTAAGGCTAAATTAGGTTAGAAAACATTTAGTTAGGTCAGATTAGTTATATAAGTGCATTTCGTAAATATTACTTTCTGTTGGATTTTTTCTGCAATTTTCCCTAATCTATACTCGATACCTTGATGTCCTTTGTGTAATATGTGCAAATACCAATTTGGGGGAAATTTGGTGGCCTATGGACAAGAGAATTAAGGTTGAGCTCACGAAGAGGTTGAGCTTAATTTCTGCATTTAGACCTTAACCTAATTGGTCCTAGGACTAGCCCAATTAGGGACCTAATTTTTTCTAACCCTAAACCTAGCCTACTAGCTTAATTCCCAACCTAAGTTGGTCGGCCATGGACCTATTTGGAGTTGGATGGGGTCATTGTAATATTCAATGAACCTTGAAGGATCCTTCAAACGCGAAGGGTGATACGAGCTGTCATTATCTTCGGTATAGGTGTTGCCCTTATTCATATCAGAGGGCTTGTCGTTGCAACTACTCTTAGTTAGCTCATCGAGTTGCTTGGCCACTTCAATAGCCTTTTTCAGGGCCAACTTTGTAGTGGGTGTTGACACCTTAGTTTTGATAAACCAAATTATGTTTATCTGTGAACTAATCTTTTTGGTAATCTACCATGGATCTTGTCAAGTTAAGAGAATGATTCCTGGAAAGATAATCAAGTGTTAGAAAGTGTATTTTCTTTCTTTCTTTGAGTCTAAAATTTTTGTACGGAACCTCAAACTTTTTCGATCAAAAGACGTTCATTGATTTACAACTTAATAGACATTTGATGGACCAATAATAAATGGTGATCAATCAAAATACATTGATTGACCAATTTAAATCTTTTGATCAACCAAATCTTGCAAATAAGGAAGTCTAATTTTCAAAGATTAATCAATCAAACCAATCATTTAATCGACTTATAGATGATTGATTAAGAGAATAAATTAATCGATCAATCACTATTTTGATCAATCAAATATTAAATTTGATCGACCAATCAATTTTGAATTCTTACCAAATCTGCACGAATTTTTAGTATAAATAGGACCTCTTTGCAGCCTTTTTCAACACACTTCAAAGCAAATCTCCAAGAAAAAAAGTGCTCCTACTCTCATTCTAAAGTGCTTCTGCGCTCATTCTTCTATGCTTTCCTAAGCACTCCAATATGAGCTCCTACAAAAAATTTCGGTTCAATTTTTTTTCTCATTTGAGGTTCCTTAGACTATAAAGTTGTACACTTTTATTTTTGTTGGTTTGATTTGGGTCCTAGGTTCTTTGGGAGACCTGTTATTGTTGATATTCTCTTCAGGTGTATAAGAGAAGGGTTGTTGAAAGAGGTGCCAGTCTCGTTTTAAGTGGTGCATATTAGTGGATTGGCTAGCTTCATCTAGTCGGAAAAATCCTAACCTAAGAAGCTTAGGTAGTGATTTTTACCTGAAAAGGTTTTCACTATAAATCCAGGTGCATTTGTGTGATTTGTTCTGTGGTTTTGATTTTTTTTTTATAGTTTATTTTATTTCCATCTACATTATTCACACCCCCTCTAATATAGTTTCTAGATCCTACAGGCTTCCATGGTGGGTAGTTCTTCCTCCAACTCCTTGATGTCTAGGAAGAATTTGCTTGTTCTCTAGAGGAGGGGCCTTTCCCTTTTCCTAGGCTACACTAGTTGGGTTTCTCCCTCCATGGTAATGATGGGAGCATGTGGTTCGATGGTATTTTCCTTTTGGGTATCTATCTCCTCGCTAGACCCCTTTTAGACTTGATTGGATAAGTCAATAGGGCGACTGCAAGGATCTATCAGGTATAGGATAAAGAAGTTTCTTGGAAACAGAAGTTGAGTAGCTTATGTTTCCCGTAGATGGTGCCAATTGATCAACGAGAAACCCTTATATGCCTCTTCGGGTTCGATTAGAGGAGGGTTCGGATCAGGTAATAAACATAGATTCACAACACAAGCAATCACACCAATCATAGTTATAAGGAATTATTTAATTGGTTCCATCGCATATGATGTATGTCTAGAGAGGAAATCTAACCCTCAAATCTACTAAATAAAAAGAACCGTCACAGGGAATGTATATTCTCTCAAGTTACAGTATTGTTCTCTCAATTTCTCTCATGCTCAATGATGGAGCGATCCCTTCTTTGGATATTCTCCTCACCATTTATAATTAGAAGAAAACTTCAATCATGAGATTGTTAAATAAGGATTCTAGCCTATGATATTTAGGATCCATCTTCTTAAGGATTTATCCCATCGAGCATCATGATGATAATCTTACCATATCTTGACCGCCATTGTATCTCTTTCCTCATCAAGTCATCCTGAGGATTGCATATGAATTTGATATCACGATTAAATCCCAAAAGGAGTAGAAGGATCTTTAATAGGAATGCAAAATAATTCCTTACCCTTTTTTACCTTATTTGAGGGCTAGTTGTACTACTATTTATCCGAGGCTCGTAACTACCCATCTACGTCTCTCCTTGAGGGGACGTATCGAAGTTGGCTTCTGGACATTTCTAATTCGCTTTCCATCCCACCCTTTTGAGTTGATTGGGTTGTAACTCAGTAGTGCATAGGCCTTTTTGCCTATCTTGGCTCAATACAAGGCCCATTACTCTAAGCCTTTCTTTAGGACATGTGTTCCCTTCTCATTGCTTGGAGTTTTTTCACCATCATACGAATCGAAAGTTTATTATCATGCCCCAAAAACCTAGGCCCCCAACGAGGGTTAGAGTTTTGAGAGTGGTAATAACAAGAGGTGTTGGTTTATTTAATTCAGGTTGTACCAAATTAAGTTAAGCTATCAAAGAGTTCCATTCATTAACAAAATGGAAGAGAAGTACCAGAAGAATGGAACATAACTGATAAAGGACAACGCAAACTAATCATACACTTAGTAGGAATAAAACACAAAAATCCATTGCAAAACCAAACCATAAAAGGTTACCTGCCAACGACACGCAGCCAATTCGATGCAGCAATAAATTCCCTCTCCTCAAAGACTCACAACAGCAACGACCTAAAAGTAGGTCACAAAATAGAGATAAGCTAATCGACTTTGTAGGGAGCAAACAACTATTGTATCACAGCAAAAACATGGTAGTGTATAGTTTCACTAGTCGGTTAGGCCCTTAGCCCCAAACCTAAAGCCTTAGGTTCAAACTCCTAACCCAGTTTAACCTTACCAACCATTGTGGTCCAAAAGCCCATTAATCCCTCCCGTTTATTAATGCTACATGTTTTGACGTAACTATCTTAGAGATCTAAGATTCTGTTGCCTACCACTCCAATCCTGGAGTGACAATCAACCCTTCTTACAAAAGGAGATCTTGACGTACCCTCTCCAATGGTACACTTGTACAATAACCTCTCCTTGGCCAAAGGAAAGATTAAAGCACTCATGTCCATCAGACAAAGGATACTTACTCCGATCGTCGGAACGTTGACTGTATGCAAAGTTTCTAGAAAGCTATTCCACACAAGACATCCCTGAGTACCTGGTCCAATGATTCGGCAGGAGTGACACCCCACAGGTTGTGATCCTTGGAAAGCTATTCCACATAAGACCATGCATTTTCCCAATGCTGGAATCCCTGGAAGATTATTTTACATAAGATCCCCCGAATCATTGCAAGAGATCCCTGGAAGACTATTTCACATAAGACCTGCACAATCCCTGTCACTTGAGAATCCTTGGAAAGCTATTCCACACAAAACCCCTTGAGTCATGGGCCTGAGATCCCTAGAAAGCTATTTCACACAAGATCTTACGACGCCTCTCGTTGACTTAGACTCAGGACACCCCCAATGCGTCATCTTCATGGTAACACCTAGCAAACCCCCAACTAGGAACTATTCCAATTCCAAGTTTGAACTCTGGTAGCCTCTAGCTACCCAGACTCCTAGGTTTCCAACTCGCAACAATGAACTCACTATTCATAAATCTTAGTGTCTCACCCTATGAGCTTACCTATTTGACCTAATTGCTTCTTAGTCCTTTTACCCTAATCGATACAGGATCAGGCAACCCTAAAGACCTATTGGATCACCTAGGGTCTTACTTAAGACCTTAAGATATAAGCATTTCCTCTTATTAGGCTTTGTTTGAGTCATTAACATGTTTAACGTTTGGATTCAGACCTTTACTTAGTTGAATTAAAGTGCCTTTTAATCCTATTCTTAGCTCAAGAGTCCCCTACCTCCTAGGCTCAACCAAGCAGATCACGTGCACCAGTACTAGTACTAAGCCTCTTATTTGTCTCATTTATGGTTTTGTTTACTCAAAATCCCCACATGTTAGCGGCTAAACAAGATCCACTTGGGGCTCCATTTTGGATCCTCAAACTCGGATTCTGAACTCTGAACGAGGTTAAATACCTTTATTCTTTAACATTTGGCTAGGATTTAACTAATTAGATTGGGCTTCTGGTCCTTGTGAGGAGTTTCTGTGCGAAATGGGATCACTTGTGTCTTCTTGGACATCCAGCACAAGTGTTACACGTCCAATAAGGCAAGTTAAGGTGTCTAACAAATGCCTAGACATCCAAAGTCTACCTGCCAGGAAGGCCAACTCCCTTATCAACAAATTGGACGTCCAAGTCACTCCCCTGGACGTCCAGAGATCAGTCTGGACGTTCAACCAGAAGTCCAGACATCCATTCATCACCATTGCACCCCTTGGAGCTACAGACAGCTACAAGTGATCGTCTAATCCATTGGCCAAACGTCCAAAGTGGGCACATTGGATGCTTGATAACTATTTCAGACATCCAAATTATAGTTTAGAACCCTATCTAGGTTCTAAAATGAGACCTTCCTCATACCAACCTACGCATATACAAATCTAACTTAGACAAACCATCATTTAGGACACAAATCCAATTTATAAACACATAAAATCACCTAGCTTTCATATATCTCATCATCAAAAATGAAAACCCAATTGAAATCCCCAATTTCTCACTCACATTGATTTAGCCCAAATTATAAGTATAAGCCAAATGCACCCACATGAAACCACAACCTAGGCAAGTTCATGCTCCCATTCCATGATCTAACTAAGGAAAATCAAGAGAGAAGACAAAAGAGGTGAAAGTCTCTACCTCAACCTTTACATGAGCTCTCCTTCTCTTCTTTCAACGCACAAAAAGCAGAAACAACAACTTTGGCAGCAACAACAGCTACGACAGCTTCATCGGCGACAAAGGCGGCAGCAATGGCCAGTGAGGGTGCAAGGGAGAGTCAAAGGGAGGTGTTCTCCATTGGTGAATAGAGGGAATTGGCTTAGAGAAGAAGGATGAGCCTTTTTACTTTTTATTTTTAAGTTGCCTTGACTTATATAAGGGGTAGAACAATTACACCCAAGGCCCCTCCACTCAATGTCTTGTGTTCCAAGAAAGGCCTCAAATCATCATTTTCTCCCAAATAGCCCATCATCTTTTTATTTCTTACACATTTGTTTAAACTTAAAGAGATTACTTATTTCGAAGGCTCTTAATATATTATTAGGCAATCGATTAAGGTTTTAACTATCCTGCATATTAAAAATTCAAACCTTTACATTTATTGGTTGAATAAGTTGTATATGATATTTCATAAATGATTTTGATGATGATCTTAATGCAAAAATTGTAAAAACACCACTTTGCAAGTTATGAGTTAGTTTGATAACTTATACATCACATTTTGTAAATTGCAAGTCATAGTTTGTAAATTATAAATAACGTCGTGTAAAATACATAAAGACTTTATAAAATACATAACAAATTTGTAAAATCTAAAACAACATTTTATAATGAGTTGGATAAATTTTTGACATATAAAAGTTATTTAGCAAGTTTAGAGTTCAAATAACTTATTTAGACCAAACTCATTTGAACACTAATAGATTTTCAAATAAGAAAATCGATTGTACAAATTGATAATTTATTATTTAAATATGTTACATATAATTTTTTTAAAAATGAAAATTAGTTTGACGATAGAGGTTGGAAAATTATTATTTTATAAATTACATGTTAGCTTTGTAACTTATAAGTTATGTCACGTAAATTATAAGTTGTATGCTCTAAAATATATAAAAATTTTATAAAATACATAATAATTTTGTAAAGTTTATAATAATATTTGTTTGATGAAACTTAGGTTTACTGAATAATTTTTTCATATATATATATATATGTTGAGTAAGTTCTAGGTTTTTAAGTAATAAGTAATTTGAAAAAGTACGATAAAATAGGAGTAGTCACGTAGATTGATATTTTAATTATGAAAACGAGTGAAAAAAGTTATTTGTTGATGACGTAGCTCCGAAGAAATTGACATTACAAGATATGATGGTGCCGGCAGATATTAACAACTTAATTTTTTTAGGGACCGTGTAAGCAAATTTTCCATCGAATCCTCCCAAGTGCCAGGATCCGCAAAGGTATCAGACGCGTAACAGTTTCTTTCCCATTTTCTTTCTTTAATTCATATCTACCCGCCCATGGGAACGTTTTTGGCCTCCAACGGAGGGAGGGAGTCTCTGAATATCAGCGAACGCCGTATGGAGCCCGTTGTGTCACCCGTGGACCAAACCCATCACCACCAACCCCCGCTGACCGACTCCTGCCTCGGCCTCTGTTACCGCCCGAGAACCTGACAAGATTTTGCGACGATACTGATAATCGTCGATAAAAATAATAAAAACAGTAATAATAAGTGTGATGGCGGGTGGTGGCGAGGAGGGGAGGAGGAAGAGGGCGTCGTCGTTGCTGGAGAGGATACGCCAACAGCAACGGGAAGAAAAAGAAGGACATGAATGCGAGTGCCTGCTGGTTTTAGATGGAGGTTTGGCTACGCAATTGGAGGCCCTCGGCGCGGACATCCGGGATCCCCTTTGGAGTGCCGTCTGCCTCGTCTCCAACCGCAACCTCATCAAACAGGTACCTAGCTAAGACTAGTATCCCATCCATCTACAAACATCATCATCATTATTCTTCACAGGTACCATCAATCATACATGCATTCCCAAATCCACCTATAACCACCTCCATCACCACCACCTTAGACCTCTTCTTTATACATGGTAAAATCATCTTCCATTCCCCCTATGATAGGGATAAGAGATAGCAATTTGATATGCATCAGAGCTGAAGAATTTTCCAATTAGGGAATAATATTCCTTAATTACCACACCAGGGAAGTATATTCGGTGAATACGGTGGGCAACTCGACTCTTTCTAACTTTTGTACAAAACTCGCTTCTTCAAGAGGTGAGTTTTTCCCTTCATACTCCCCCTGTCCTTCCGCTTCGAGTGTAGGTGGTACTTGAGAAACTCACCTTTTGTAGTGGTGAGTTTCTCCTAGTTTTTTCTAGACGTCCTTTTCCTCCTTAAGATGTTTGACCTGTCGTTTGACACTTATACACTAGAACTTTATTTAGATTCAATGGAATTAGGGAAGAACAAGATGAAAATTGGACATTAGTAGACGTCCAATTTTTTGTTCGGACGTCTTATAATAGGAAATTAGACATCGGACAATATCAGTAGATATTTGATTTTATGAGAGTAGAGTGATATAAAACTTGCTTCTTGAAGATACGAGTTTGGGATTTTTGAGGTAATACATAACTCGCATCTTGAAAAGACAAGTTTAATGGAACTCAGATCTTCAAGAGGCGAGTTTTTTGTTTTTTCTTCGTGCTGCCTTTTGCTGCTGAGCGATGCAGCTGTTGAAGAAATTGCAGCTGCTACTGCTGTTGCTGCTGGTGTTGCTGTTGCGACTAATGCCATGCATGCAATCATACATATATACATAATATATCAATATAAATGTAACATATAACATCCAGCTTACTTTAGTTCCATTTAATAGGTCTATGCATTGACATCAAAGTACTGGAGAGAAAGGCATTTAAAGGTAAGGAAAGCTTACCGTGCAATCAATCCAATCAGCGATTGTTTGAAGGATTTAGGGTTTAAAGTTAGAAAAGGATATAAACCGATCGCAAACTTTACCTACAAATTTAGAGAGAAATTGCAGCAGCTGCTGCGACTGTGGCTAATGCAGCTGCTGATATGACCACATTAGATTTGGGTGGCAAGTAGTCACACCCAAGCAATGTATGACAACCAAGCAATCATCCACAGTATATTTTACATTCATTGATGTTTTGTTCAAACCTTTTGCATGATAATACTTACATGAAAATATTTTCCAAAATTGGTGAGATTTTGTAAGTATGCAATATAAGTGCAATCTTTACAACTAAGTCACATTAAAAAAAAAAGATACCATAGGAAAAATTATTTTCATTCCCTTCTTCGTCGAGTATATGTCTTTCGAGGGTTATGAGAATCGTCTTGAAATCGTTCTAACTGATTCTGCCAATCTATTTCATGAATTTGTGTGTCAGTAGCACCAAAATCCAGAGCTGTTGGAGGTGATGGTGGGGGCAGGAAGAGTAACTTGTGAGGTCCCTTCCCGAAGTCTGTATCTATTGCCTTCTCTTAAGCGGAGCTCCTTGTGTTATCTCGGAGAGAGTAGGTAACTCAATGGCAGGAGTCGTGAATGGATCATTAGTTTGAGTTTGCTGCAAGGAAAATTATTGAAGTGTCAATGTATTGGTGAGATCGGAAATATTGAAATAATTCTAACATCTTACCTCAGATTGGCCATGCAGATCCTGGTGGGGCTACACCTCCAATTGATCCTGAGAGGCCTGGGAGGGTTCTTCTTGCATAGGTTGCTGCATGAAAAAATTTGAAGTGTGTCAAAAATTTGATAAGAATGGAATTATGAAAATCCTATAGACTTATATTACCTGAAATGTGGCCTGTGGATCCTAGTGGGGTTTCACCTCCGATTGAGCTTGAGAGGACTGGGAGGGTTCTTTCTGCATAGGTTGCTGCATAGAAAATTTTGAAGTGTGTCAATAATTTGATAAGAATGGAATTATGAAAATTCTGTAGACTTATATTCCCTGAAATGTGTCCTATTGATTCTGGTGGGGTTCCACCTCTAATTGAGCTTGAGAGGATTGGGAGGGTACTTGTTGCATAGGTTGCCGCATGGAAATAATTGATGAAAATTTCTAAGTTCATGAGAAAGAGAATATTATATTAATTAACCGTTTATACCTCAGAAGGGGACTGCTGATCATGGGGATGTTCCACCTTCGGTGGATGGTCTGGTGCCTTTGGTGGTGGGTGTGGGGCCTCTGGTGGAGGGTTTGGCGCCTCTGGTGGTCGGTGTGGGGCCTCTGACGCAGGATCAGGATCATTTCCCTGTACCCTCCCATGTCCTCTCCTACGCCCCCTTCCTTGACTTTGTCCTCTGCCACGTCCTCGATCTCGTCCCCATCCCCTCCTATGCCCTCCTGCAGGTTCATCATCCACATCATCTGGTGCTTGAGGCCCAGGGGGTTTGAAATGGTGTGCCAGTGTGTTACTGTTTCTCTATTGCTGGCAAGCTAGGTTATTGATGTCCACAAAGTCAAGGTAATCATGCGCCATCTTGTGAACTCGAACCCACATATTGAACTACAAAAGGAAACAATAATGTCTACGAAATTAAATGAGCAGATATATAATTAAAATCACATTATTGTATAACTGAAATCTAATTATGAATAAGAATTGTATAAGGCTTTACGTTGTAATCCAATAATGCACCAAGTCGATCGATAAACCTCATGGTGATCCTGTTATACCAAGCCTCATATTTCGGTGTAGCGGTAGGGCTGTCCGTCGGTGTCAGTGGAACGATGTGTTCTGCCCTTGCTCCCCAATTCTGAATGTACGACGCATGGTGTTGACGGCAATCAATCTCAAAATTTCTTCTCAAATCTATAGCATGGAGGTGGTTTTCTGAATCGCATTCCAAAGGAACACCTTGAAGACCTCCAAATTGCCTGAGGACGCGATCTGGGAAATGATGCTCCATTATATGGAAGCATATTAAGGGGACTTGTGCAGATTAGATCTCCCTCTTAGCTAGGCAATATTTAGGCAGGTTTTCTTATATTTCCTACATGTAAGGTTGCCATAGAATCCACGTAATCACACAAGTATTATAATTAAAACATGTTCGTTAACGTAATAAATATGGTCAAAACGTTAAATTAGATACCTGCTTTGTACTTTGGATGTTAAATGCATCCCTATACGGAATCGTAACGTTGGTTGACTGCTTCCGAACATCGAAAGCAGCCACCCAATGAGCACCCAATGGTCGTCCCTGCCACTTAGGACGACGATACACGATAGGTGCTATGTGGGGAAACCTCTCCCACGCCCAAACTTGCAGCATGATCAATGCTCCACCAATCTTGTCAGTCCCTGTACGGGCAGCTAAGCATAGTTGGCGATAGAGATACACCAAACAAGTAGTTCCTCAGCTATACTGTCGTGCAGCCTGTTATATGCATTCAATAAGCATAACTGAAAGATTTAAATGCTCATTGAAAGTTAAGCAATAAATCATATAACGTTAACTTTAAATTTTGCTTACCTGCAAGTTCTCTAATAAAGGCAAGTACATCAACGAGATGTAGTTCCCAGACTTGTTGGGAAAAGAATGCCGCTCATGCACTGTAAAATGTAAGCTTGTGCGTATTGACAATAAGTCTCATCGTCCACATCATCTGGCATGTCTGTGAAGGTCCCCTGCAACCAAGTCATTTGTACTCTAGAACCGGAGATTTGGTTCTCGCCCGATACCACTCCAAATAACTGGTTGCACAATCCTCTCCAACTAGGCACAGAGGTGATGCCTGTGACTTCAGAGCCATCCATAGGTAAACCAGTGATGATAGCTATGTCTTCCAAAGTGACAGTCATCTCACCCTTAGTCATATGAAATGTGCAAGTCATCAGCCTCTAGCGATCCACCAGAGCTGTGATAAGATGCCAATCAAATGATATGAAGTCAAAGTCTAAGATCCCTCCAAACCCTGCATCCTGTACAAGCTGGACAACTCGTGGGTGTGCTGGAATAGATCGCATGACAGCATTACGTTAACAGCATCTCAATGCTGAGTAAACCAATGTAAGTTTAATGTGGCACTTGTTAATGGAAGACATTTATAATGAAAGTAAATGCGAGTTACATATGAAATATACAAAATACTATTTAATACTTACATCATCGTCCCATACACTTGTGGATCGGTGCACGTTCTGTCCGTATAAAACAGATGGCTCAACTGGTTCCACCTCCATCTACAATTTCAAAAAAATAATATTAATTAGACTTTGTAATCAATGTAATGTGAGACATTATTGAGAAAAAGATATTCATTAGAAACATTGCATTTACCTGTATTTGGACAATTATTTCTATTATGACCAGTATTTCTACAA
Source organism: Thalassia testudinum (assembly GCA_037157565.1). NCBI lineage: Eukaryota > Viridiplantae > Streptophyta > Magnoliopsida > Alismatales > Hydrocharitaceae > Thalassia > Thalassia testudinum. The sequence goes on from JAZHRO010000080.1 coordinate 8,602,916, forward strand.
ACACTACATTTATTGATGTTTCTATTATGTTGACGAGTGTTTGGCTGTGGGATTTGTTGTGTGGACGACGAGTTTCTGTGTTGTAAATGAGGGCAATGTCTTCTGGTATGACCTTGCATGCACACACGACAACTATTGCTTTGTCGGCTTTCTTGAATATTCGTCTCATTGTGGATACGAGACGACTTTGGTTGTTCTTTATCTCATTTTTTCTCCCACCAAGGGATGTGCTTTTGAAATACGTACGACTGCTAAGTTTTAGGATCAGGTATTTGCTCGAATTTCCTTTAGTATATAAACATTTGTTGCTTCCAAGTGTACCAATGGGCAATAGCTGTACGGATGTCAACTCGTCTATATGTCAACATTACACATACATGTGAGCATGGGATTCTATATGTTTGCCACTTGTTGCAAGTACAAGTCGCATTCCTTATGTCTACTTTGTGAAAGTTCCTACCTTTCAAATCGTATGATGTCTTACGCCTACCAGTGAGAACTTCATAGTATGCATCCGGAATCCCATGAAAATGAGTGATGTTATGACTTCGCCCTATTTTCATCCAATTTTCTAGCATATTATTTACATATGTGGTATATCTCTTATTACTGCTCATTGCTACATGTGTTTTTTCACGGTGTTTGTCAAAGTACGCAACACAATTGTAGAATTTTTTTAAACTAAGGTATATGTAGGCAATGCCGTACATTCTTTGAGAATCGCATTATAACTCTCGTTCAAATTTGTTGTCATGTTCCTAAATCTATATTCACCATCAAAAGCCATCATTCATTGTTGCTTATCAATTCTACGTTCGTTGAATCGTTTAGAAGCGTCTTCGCTAATTTTTCTCAATGTATTCATGCAAAATTCCCATTTTAGTGGTGAAGATTGTAATGCAGTTTTCATTACTAACTTCTTCATATGCACATTCTTTACTGACGAGTAAAATTGCTTGTAATGTGACGTGCACAAAACCTTCAATGTACATAATGTAATCTAACATCATCACTAGTAGCTGCAGCAAGTATCTCCTTACGGCGATCATAAATAATACAAATTGGATCTTCTCGATCACGGATTAGATAATTTCTTACTCTTTTAAGAAACCAAGACTATGTGTCTGTGGACTCCTCATAGATAATAACAAAAGCAAGATGCATAATATGTTGATTAGCATCCACATCACATGTAGTTAACAGCTTATGCCTGTATTTACCGTAAAGATGTGTGCTATCAATGGAAATAACTGGTCGACAATGGTTAAACGCTTCAATGCTCGTTCCGTATGCTCAAAAAGCTTTCATTAAGACCACGTCGTTTGTGTCATTGGTATCAACTGATTCTAAATCTATGAATGTCCTAGGATTTGAATCTCTAATGGCATGTAGAAGATATGACAGGTCTTCATAAGACTTGTCTCACTCACCATACACCAATTAAATGGCTTTTCGCTTTGCATTCCAAACCTTTTTTTTGTGATTGTATACTTGAATTTCTCATCAATTACCTCAAGTAAGAAATTTACCTTAACCAAAGGTGACCATTTGACATAACCCATTTGGTATTGCCCCATGAAATTACAATCGATTTGAGGGTGATCTTCATTGTCTTGGATATGACCACAAGTGTTTTAACCATGCAAAGTATTCAATACCCACTGTCGATCAAAAGTTCTGAAATGACCACGCAATCTCTATGTGTAACCTTCAAATTTACGTGTACATATTAATGAGTAGACATTTCTATTTGACTCTCGAGTTTCAAAATTCACATGACTCTCAATGTGAAATTTCTTAATGGCAAACACCAAATCCTGCTTGGTTTTAAATGTCATCTCCTTGACTAGTTGTGTTTGGATGACTCATTATAGTACGGGAGCATTCATTAGAGTCATCTCTTTCAAGAGGAGGTGACAAATCGCCATAAAACAAAACATCTCGATCGTCGGGTAACTGATTGCTGTCATGCCTGCTATCAGAACCAAACTGATGTACCCTCTTATTAAGGGTTGGGACATGAGATGGTGTATTTACCTGGATATTCTCTCCCTTATTCAACTCGTTTTCTTCGTCTGTGTCATTCTCATGTGGTGAGGCACAAAGGTCATCAACAACTTGAGAAATGTGCCTTATCCTACATTCATTTTCGGCAACTGTATGTTCTTCATTTTACCTGTCAAGGGGTACATTGCCTGTATGACTTTCATTCTGAACATTAGGTGGCTTGAGGGGAAGTTCTGGAATAGACATCTGCCTATGAGGTACGTCACATGGTTCTTTTTTTTTTTTTGAAAAATAAGAGGGCGGTTATTCGTGAGATAACTACCTAAATTCATTCCAAGAAAACATCAATACAAGACCATTCGGCTTACAAAGAGGACCCCTACAGAGACACCAGGGAAGAAATGGATGCGACAAAATTCCCCACATATGGTCTATCACCCCTAAATACCACACCATTTCTCTGCAGCCACACACCCCATAACACAACCAACACTTTGGCTCTCTCCTTCTTGGACCGGAACGAGCTCGCATCCACATGAACATTGCCTCTCTGGAAATATGACCAGAAATTGGCCATGTCTCCACCGTCTATCCAACCAATGCCCATTCTCCCCCAAATCTGTTCTACAAATGGGCACTGGAAGAAAAGGTGCTCCACGTTCTCATTCGCCTTACCACAGAAGACACACCTCACATCGTCCGTTTGGGCCCATCTTGCCCTCCAAACCTTCGTGACGATTCTTGTGGAGGTCATTGAGGTGATCGTTTCACGTTTAGTGGTGGAGGTATAAAACACTCACCTTCAACATCAATGTAAAGTTTAGTAAATATTTTCCCTCTCCAAGCCTCAATTGCCCAATCAATCATATATTGAAAATCATCGTCATCGCCCATAATGGTCAAACAAAAATCAGTCCCTCCATAACTGGGAAAGCGATGACTAATCTTCACTCGATTACTCCCTTGATCAATACCTAAAGTCGAGCAAATCTTATCTAATAAATCCTCAAATCTCCAATTCGTATATAACATATCATCTTATGTGGTCCCTGTTATATTGCGCTCCATTTGCATTTCGGACAATAGAACCACCTAGACCAAACCCAACACAAATTTAGCCATTCCAAATAACTTGAACAAATCATAAAATCAAAGGGATTAAATGACAATTCGTATGGACAAAAGAGTCACGTATGTATTACACATCTTACAAATTTCCTAACATCTACAATCAACACTTCCATCCAATGTTAACTTTAACCTTAAATTTTCCATACCCTAATAAGTATTCAAAGAGTACCTCTACTTCACAAACTTTTTGAGACAAAATTATATCCAATAACCTAATAAATATAATTAAAATTACCAAATATTGATTAATATATATAGCATTCAATTCAAAGATAGGGCACAAACAGTGGTGGAAGCGTGTCGGGACTCGTGGGGGAGATCGACAGCAACGGCGAAGGTGCCTGACGTCGTCGTTGTCGTCCAACTCACTGCAGCGGCAGGGGGAGATGGTCGGAGCAGCAGCTAGGCTTGTCAAACGGGTTGGGTCGGGTTAGACTCGACCCATTTAGACCAAAACCGATTATAATCAGGTCGGGTTGGGTCAAACTTGTTTATTTAACGGGTTCATTTACCCAAACCCAAACTTGAATTTGATCCGATTATAATAGTCAAACCCGACCCACCCCATTTAACTTATTTAATTAAATGGGTTAAACAAGTTCGGGTCAGGTTAAATGGGTTCGGTGGGTTAAATGGGTTTTAACTGGGTAAATGGGTTAAATAGGTTTTAAATGGGTGAAATGGGTAGATGAGTCAAATGGACTTTAAATGAGTTAAATGGGTGAAATTGGGTAAATGGGTAAATTGGGTAAATATGTTAAATGAGGGGAACGAGGAACTCGGGTATGGGGGTTTCTTATCAGGTTAAGCGGGTTAAGCGGGTACGTGACCATAAACCCGAACCCGACCCATTTGTTAAACGGGTTAACTGAGTTTAAACCCGTTTATTGTTAACGGGTTTGGGTCGAGTTCGGATTCATTAATCGGGTTGGGTTAAATGGATTTGATTTTTTTTGCAGGCCCTAGTAGTAGCAGTGGCGGAGGTTGCTGGAGCAGCATTGATGGCGAAGTAGGTTGCAGCAGCAACAGCATGGTGGTCGTCGGAGCTCTCGCAGCAGTAGCACCAACAACCTTGCAAATGGAAGGGGAGGAGAAGGGGAAAGGCGCGGGTGTAGGGGCATAAGAGGTAAACTTGCCTCTTGAGGAGGTGAGTTATGTGTAAACCAAACTCGCTTCTTCAAGAGATGAGTTTCTCGAAGACCTAGCACGTCGAAACTGAAGGGTGGAGGGTTGGGAAGGGGAGAGGCGAGTTTCATATAAAGATGTAGTTCCAAAAAGGTGAGTTTTCCATCGTACTTAAGGAATAGAATTCCCCTGTATGGTAATTACGGAATTTTATTACCTAATTACCGTACTTAGGAAAATTCTTCCATCAGAGTTGACAACCACGTTGCAGGGCTTATTTTAGTTATCAAGCAGTTTCCAATTTTAGATTCAGGTACTATGTTTCATGTAAAGGGGAAGATTGTGTTGGGTGTCGTGGGATTTGCTTGTTGCTGTGAGATTTGCTTGTTTTGTATGGAATCATATGCTATATGGGAGCTATATATGTACTCGTGAGCAATGAATGAGAAATCAAGTAAGAAATCTTTAATTGCTTATCTCCATTGTGGTTGTTGGTTACTTCCCACCCACAATAGTATCTCCATCAGTGTGGTTGCTGGTTGTTTTTCCACTCACACCTATCCACATTTGACGTCCATCTTGGAGGATCATATCAATTGGTGTTGATGGTGCAGAGCTCGATGAGGAGGACGCTGGAGGAGGACAGGTCGAGCTTGAGGGCATGGACGTTGTCGTTGCAGGTGGAGGTGGCGGAAGCATTGCCGAGGATGCAAACGTCGGCATGGCATGAGGACCAAGGGGGGGCTTGGCGATGAAGAATGTGGCTCCAAGGTTGGTGGTTTGTGGTGAACAGGTGGTGGTGGTGATGTGGAAGGTGGACAAGGTTGTGAGTCGTGGTGCATAGGAGGTGGTGGTGAAGGCTGAGAAGGAGATCGATCACGGTGAGCAAATGGTGGTTGTGGTGGCGTAGAAGATAGAGAAGGCCAAGAAGGTGGCGTGATGGTGAGGAGGCCATAGATCTTGTTTAAGACCTTAGTGCATTGTTGATACGATCCTCCAAGATGGACGTCAAATGTGGATATGCGTGGGTGAAAAAACAACCAGCAATCACACTGATGGAGATACTATTGTGGGTGAGAAGCAACCAACAACCACAATGGAGATAAATGGTTAAAGATTTCTTGCTTGATTTCTCATTCATTGCTTAGGGGTACATATATAGCTCTCATACAATAGATGATTCCATACAAAACAAGCAAATCTCACACCAACATGCAAATCCCACGACACCCAACCCAATCTTTCCCTTTATGTGAGATAGTTGCTATATCTAAAATTGGAAATTGCTTGATAACTAAAATAAGCCCTGCAACGTGGTTGTCAGCTCTGATGCATATCAGATTGCTCTCTTATCCCTATCACCCTATAACAAACACATTCATTGACAATCCTCCTAGGTTGTTCAGAAATCACGACCCTCCTAGTATCCTTGGCTTTTCTTTAAAAATTTAGCACAAGCCTAGATCTTTTTCCTAGGTCTGCTAAAGGCTTTAGGAAAAGACACTTTAGTTAAATCAGGGATAATCGGGGCGTGAGCCTTATTTCCATAGTTACCTAGGTCATCTTGGTCCCCTAGGTAAGAATCAAGCTCCTCAAGATCTTGGTTGGAATTAGGTGGGGAAGGTTTAGGATTTTGGGTTTTCTTCCCACTTAAGATAATAGAATTGTAGCGGGAAAATGGGGAGCGTGAGAGGGGAGAGAGGAAGGGGCGATGGGGGTTCTCTTGCACGTCGTCTCTGCGAGGTGGTTTGCTGCAAGTGTAGGGCAGCCACTTTGCGAGGGATTGCCATGATCCGGTGGCATGTCTCTTCTATCGCGGGGTGAGCCATTGTTGGAGATTGTGTTCCAAGAGGGGTGAACGCATGGCTGGCTCCTTGCTGGGGCAAAAGTTGCCACCTCCACCTTACGATCCTCCGTGCTCGGAGATCGAGATTTCGTGGTCTTTGGAGGTAAGGAATCTGGAGGTGCTGTTGGATTCCTCACTGGTGGGCGTTTTCCTTAATGGAGTGGTAAACCTGGGTGAGGTATGTTCTTCATTATCTAATTTAGGTTTATCATCCGTGGGGTGGAGTTTGGCGGCCTCATCGGAGAAGAAAGTGCTTATTTTTGGTTTAAACGAAGCAGATTTTAAATTTCTTAAGTTCAAGGGGACTCGGTTTGGTTGTGGGAATATTAGATGTAGATCTTCGGTCATTTATGAAGGTGCTAGTGAAGAGAGGATTCCGCTGCGCCCGATGATCACTTTTCAAATTATTGGGCTTCCTCTCAGGCTGAGAACGTTGGGGGTTGTTAATTCTTTATGCTATTCTTTTGCTCGTGTTCGGAGATGCTTTGGGATTGGTCTTCGTGATGGAGATGTTTTGTCGGTAACCGTGGAAGGAGAGCTGCGTGTTGGGAAGGTGCTACCAAAAAGAGATTCTACGTTTTGGGGGCTGTGCCTGTGTGGTCTCATTTGTGGAGGTGAAGTTCGAAGCTGGGAAGACTGCCGTTGGATCAATAACTTTTGTCCAGGTGGTAGCGAAGGGAGGCATGAAGCCTGTTGTGGCTGTTGCCCCAATGAACGAGGTTTTAGGTGGAGGATCCAAGGCCGTGTGCGGTGGTTCCAAGGCTGTGCGCAAGTTCTGGAGGTCAGTTTCCATTTTTGCTTGCCTCTTTGGCTTGGTTCAAATTTCAAAAAGGTCATGCAGCTATCGGTCCCTCTGATACGGGGGCTACTAGTTTTCCTTTTTTGGAAAACCACCCATATAAGGCAGTTGACGTGGAAGGTCTAAATTTGGACAATGATGTGGATTTGACTGGTTTTGGTGCTATACAACTGGAATCCGGATCTGTCAACGGATCTGGAGTTGGTAAGTTTACTTTACCCAATTGTAACCGATTGGACTTTTCGAATTTTGAAAAAGGGGGGCCATCTGTTGCTGTTGGTGTTGTGCAGAATCCCGTGGACACTCCTGCTCAGGCTGATGCTGGCCATATGTTGGTGCATGATTCATTGCAGAAGACAGCTGCAGAAGAATATGTTTTACCTCGTGAGACCTTGGGATATCCTTTTGGCTATACGCAGGTGGCAGCCGGACCCATTAATGGGTCTGGACGTGGTGAGTTTGAACACAATGCCTCACTTTCACAGCATGCTTTGGGTTTTTATTGTCAAAATGCAGTCTTTGCTGTTGGTGCTGTTGATAATTTTCAAGACAGGCCTTCTCCGATTTTCTTTGGTCCGATCTTTGAGAACCCTGGCTGTGGGGAGGCCCAAGCTTACTCTCGATGCAGCCTGAATGTTGAAGAAATGGCGGGTGTTGGAAAGGTACAGCCCCATGGTGTGGTGGATGCTGCTTCAGATGTTGAGGGTACTAACTGTCCACGTGAAATAGGTTCTAACAGTGGGAGAAGCATGTTAAACAGGTCCTCCTCATGTAGATCTTCAGGCCATACGAAGATGATTACACAAAAACATAAAATGATCCTTGGTGCTTGTTATAAAAAGAAGAAAAGCACTAAGAAAGTGCCAGCTGTGAAGGTGCCTAAATGCAACGATGTTGAGGAGATTGATGGCCGTGTGGCATGTGTGATCGGTGTTATGAGGATTCACAAAGGAGGGGTTAAAACTAATACTCATGGTTAGGGTCCTTTCTTGGAATGTGGACTTTGAGATGAGAATCGGAGATCATTTCTGAGGTGTTACTTGTCTGATTAGAGAGTGGATATCACACTTTTGTAAGAGACGCATTTGGATAGTGTTTCCTTGCAAATGAAGAATAGCTTATGTGGTGATCGGTTTACTGACTACCTTGAGGTGAAAGCGGAAGGGAGGTCTCATGGTATTCTCTTGTTATGGGAACATGATTGTTTTAAGTTGATATGCTCTTTAGTGACTGACAAAGTCACGACTGCTGTTTACAAGAAAGTCGGACGGTATGTCCTTGGCTTTTTCATGTGTCTATGGTCCTTGTCAGGATGCCTCACGGGCACTGTTTTTGGAAGAGATTGGCCAAGCTTCTCATCTTGTGAATGGTATGCCGTGGTTGGTTGGCGGTGACTTTAATGCAACACTATTCGCAAATGATAGGCTAGATGGTAGGTTGGGTAGTTCTACCTTTGAATTCCAACATCTACTGTAGGAACTTGAATTGATGGATTTACCAACTTCAGGGACGAGGTACACTCGGAGGAATGGGAGCGGAGCTGTCTTGTATTGATAGATTTATCTGTAATCTTTGGTAGAATCTTTTCATGGTTTAAAGGTGGTAGCTTGTGAAAGGCCTTCTTCGGACCATACCCCTTTGTAATGGTGTAGTAATGAGGGGGTATCTTTCTCAACTTATTTCGAATTCCACAAATCATGGTTGAAAGAACCGAGCTTCAAAGATTTGATTCGAGATAAGTGGTCTTCTATGCTGGCATCCACTTTTGCCACACACACTTTGGCTTGCAAAATCCGTGTAGTTCGTGTGGTGATGATTGATTTTAAGCGAGGTCTCTGGGAGCGTCGGGATGCTAGGAAAAAAGAGGCGTTGCATAAGATTTCATCCCTTGGTAGACTGGAAGATAATTCGCTACTTTCTACTGCAGAATGTCAAGAACGTAAAAATTTACAGGCAATTGTAGTGGAAGAGGATAAGAAAAGAGAAATGGATTGGAGGAAAAAATTCAGGCAGCTTTGGCTTAAAGAGGGGGATGCAAATACAAGATTCTTCCACTTGTCAGCTAGTTTTAGGAGAAGATCAAATTTGATTAGTCTTCTAAGATGTGGGGAGAACACAATAGAGCAGAGAAACATGATTTGTGATGCTTTTCGCTCTTATTTCCATGAGTTCACAAGGAGGCAGCCGGTAGGGGAGTGGCGGTTGGGAGCATTGGATATGATACAAGTTAGTGATGATGCTAAGGTAGAACTCCTTGCTGATGTTAATGAGGAGGAGGTTGTTAGGGTGTTGTAGGGGTTGAAGGTTGCAGGGTCTCCAGGACCTGATGGCCTGTAGATTATTTTTTAGAAAGAAATGTGGGATGTTGTGGGCCCAGATGTTTTGAATATGATACGGGAATTTTTCAGGGGCAATGAGGGCTTTGAGAGGTTGAATCGCTTCTACTTGTTTCTTTTGCCAAAGAGGCTTAGGGTGGATTCAATTGATGACTTCAGACCGATTACTCTTTCAAACTCTATCTATGTGTTGCTAGCCAGGATTTTGGCTAATAGATTAAGGGTGGCCATGCCCTCCATTATATCTTCGGTACAATCAACTTTTATTGAGGGTCGTTCCTTGTAGGACTCTTTTGTTGTTGCAGAGCACATGATTGCTTCTTGGAAGAGAAGAAAGAAAGCAACCTTTTTATGGAAGGTGGATTTCTCCAAGGCATATGATTTGGTGCCTTAGAACTACCTTTGGGAGGTTCTAAAAATAAGAGGTTTTTTGGAGATTTGGATTCATTTGATGAAAGATGTGTTACAACTTTCGCATTTTCAGTCTTGGTAAATGGTTGTTTAGATGGTACTTGGATTCAACCCCAACAGGGCATTAGATAGGGATGCCCTTTAGCACCTTTATTGTTTGATATAGCGGTGGATTCTTTGTCGCAGTTAGCTTTTGGAGCTTGTCATGGGAATCTATTTTTTGGTTTCACTTGCCAAAAAGATGGTACACTTCTCACTCCCCTATTGCAAAATGCAGACGATACAACGTTTTTTGTTGAGGGTGGTGCGTTGGAAGCATATCATGTGGCATCTCCAGTGAGAATTTTTGTGGATATCTCTGGCCTAAAGATTAATAAAAGAAAATCTTTGTTGGATCCTTTCTCGATTTCTAATGGGGTGGTGGGTGAGATTTCTCAAGCCTTGGAAACTCAAGTGACTCACCTTCCAATTAAATATCTTGGTCTTCCTTTGAAGGGTGGATGTCTGGTCTCTTCGGATTGGAATGATATGGTGGATAGGATGGTAGGGAGACTCTCCACTTGGAGTGGAAGGTTGCTTTCTAAAGGGGGCCACTTGGTATTGCTTAAAAGCGTTCTATCGTCTATGCTGATCTTCTACTTCTCGATTTTTCGACCACAAAAAAAAGTGTTGCACAAATTGGAGGTGATTAGAAAACGGTTCTTTTGGAAGGGAACAGATGCCACAGGTCATTTTATGCAGTTGGTTCCTTGGAATGAGGTGTGTAGACCCAAGAAGGAGGGTGGGTTGGGAGTCCGAAGACTGGATGAATTTAACAAATCTCTTCTCTTGAAATGGGTGGTTAGAGTCCTCTCTAGTGAAGATTCTATGCTGTCTACCTTATTGTCTGATTCATATGGCATCGACATGAATATTTCTGATAGGGTCTCTCATAGAAGATGAGCTTGGGAGGAGCCTGGCGAGCATTCCATGGAGGGTTTTCTCCAAACCGCCCCTTTGGAGAATAACCCGACCCCATGTAATGCAGCACCTAAGACTGAGCGCCGTCCTCGGCGCGAAGATAGGGGCTTGTCCTCAAGCCCCGTTCGCCTGGATGCTGCGTTACATTAGATGAGTTAGTTATTCGAATTGTTCGAATATTGAATGAAATGAAATATGAAGTAGTTTCGATTCGAAGGCACATCTGCAGTTTGGAGGGCAATCCAGCCTGTTATGGAGGAGTTTACTGCGGATTTTGGTCTGGTGTTGGGGAATTCTTCAAATTTTGGCTAAATGATTGGAGTGAAATGGGGAACTTCTCAGACCTTTTTCCTTGTGTTTGTCAATTGGTGAATGATAGAAATATCTCTGTAAAAGAGGCGTGGGATGAACTTTTAGAGACGTGGAGTATCCTGCTGCCGGCTGGACTCTTTGACACCACATATGCAGAATTTCAGCAGCTACTGGTGTCAATTTCAGATGTCAAACCAAATGCAAATGAGATTGACAGATTCTTATTGAAACATGGAACTTTCTCTGTTAAAAATGCTTATTGTAAATTGGTTGGAAATGCCACTGATCTTGATGAAATTAGTGCTGATTCCAAGTGTATATGGAAGTGTGGTCTGCCCCTGAAGATTAAGATCTTTCTTTGGCTCCTTGGAAGAGAATGTTTAGCTACAAAAGTTTTTATAAAGACATGGGTGGTGGACGATGATGCAGTGTGCTCTTTTTGTGTAGATGCGATTTTTCCAAGCAAGTGTGGCAACATTTCAACCTGCAAACAGTGGACGTCTCGGATGTAAACTCCTTTTGGAAGAGTTTTAGAGAACATCTTCATCTTGATTCTGCGGGGTGGATTAGAGCCCTTTCCATCCTTTGGTGCATATGACTTCAACATAACGACAAATTCTTCATAAATGAGTGATGTTGGGTTGAAAATGTGACCAGGGAGGTGTATTTTTTTTATCTATTCTTGGCTACAAAATCTGTAAATTCGTTCCTTTTCTTTAATTGAATGTATCTAGATGATGACCGACCTCAGGTAATCTTCCTTTTTCTTTTTTCTTTTTTTTTTAAAGTATTGGTAGTGGCATTATAATTAGGGGCTGATCCTTGAGGTTTGTTCTGGAAAATAAGTGAGGCTTGGTTTGAGTGAATTCAGGAAGAGTAGGAGGAGCAAGGTTAATCACATGAACTTGGTGTTGTGGCTCCCTAGTCTGGTTTGGGTTCCTAGGATAGTTCCTAAGGTTAGGGACAGGTTGAGAAGGTAACATTTTATGCTACCTAAAATCTACAAGCTGGTCCATTCTTCCCGTTAAATTGATCTTCAACTATTCATGTCTTCCTAATGTCTCAAATTCATTTTCCACATTTCCTTGAAGACTACAGCAAGATTAGTAGGTTGGGTTTCTCGAGTAGGTTGAGCTTGGTAAGTGTGTGGTTGTATGAACCTACTAGGTTGCCCATAAGAATTAGTTTTCCTAGTTGAGTTAGGACCCTGGGTGGGTTTCTGACTCGATCAAGTAAAATTTGGATGGTTATGTCACCCAGGATTGTAGGTGTTCAAGTACGGGTCATTCTTATTATAACCCTGGATATTGCTAGCATCAGTTGCATAATTAGGCATCAGCCTGCCTAATTGAGGATTTGAGGGAGTCATGGTCTTTCCTTAGTACCCATAAAGAGATGGGTCCAAGTACAATTGACTTAATGGGTTGAGTTAAGGGCAGGTCACTAATGTTATGCACTAATTCTTGACCTGTTAGGGGTAGGGGTTGGGTGTGGGTCAGAACAGAGGTCCCTTGGTTAATTATAGGATTTACATAGGAGGTTGTACTTAATGGATTCCTGCCTTTCAAAAGATTATCCAACCTATCCATTTTTTTATCCAAGTTTTCAACATTCTTTTCGACTAATTCCACCTTATCCAACCGTTCAACAATAATTTCTAAATTAGTCAAATTCGAATTATCACGAATTTCATAAACACCACTCTTTTGCTGATTGAATCTGCAAAATGTGGTCATAGAGGTGTTGTTGAGGGTGTTTTCACTTTTATTCTCAAATAATTCAAAGGCTCCCTCCTCATCTTTACTAAGAAAATTACCTCCACATGCCACATCTACAAATTGTCATTCAACCCATAATAGAATATACGGGCCAAATGCCACTTAGGAATACTACGATGAGGGCACTTAGTAAGATCATTGAACCTCTTCCATGTCTTATGAAGTTGCTCCTCAGGATTCTGCTTAAATGTGGTTATGACACATCTAAGGGCATTGATTTTACCTATGGGAAATAATTTTTTCAAAAAGGCACATCTCAAATCCTCCTAAGTCAGAATAGGTCTACCAATTGTCCTCAACCATTGTGCTACTTTATCTTTCAAGTAGAACGAGAACATCTTCATCATTAAGGTATCCTCATCCATATTCCTAGGGCCAAAGGTTATTCCTATGTGTAGAAGCTCCTCAAGGTGTTGAAAAGAATCATTAGAGTTGTGGCCTTGGAAGTTGGGAATTAGGTTGGTGATTTGAGGTTTGAGTTCAGAAGCATTCCCAAGATTGGATACCCTAATGTAAGGCTCAGGTTGATCATTGGGAGGGTTGTAAAAATCTCTCAGAGATCGATTTCTTTTTGGATTTTGGATTCAATTCAAGGCTGTACTAGAGTCTCAATTTGACGATCATGATGCTGGCCTTGCCTCTTGATTTCTTTGTGAAGGTTGGCAATTGGATCAAGGTTCTGCTTCTCCTCCCCAATTAGTTCTTCCTCATGGTGACTAGCCATGGGAATAGGTTCAGGAAAATCAAGTTTTCTCCTAGGGTTTCTCTTTGGAGGTGGCACCAATTCAGGATTAAGTGACCTTATGGGGTGTCCCTTAATTGGGAAGAGAGGTGAGCGGTTCCAAGAGGAGCCTTTGGTTTCTAGCATGGCTTGGTGGTAGGGATGGAATGCTTACAACCATTTTTTGAGCCAAAGCTGGGGGATGGATTGCCTTTCAGCTTTTGGGAAGATGATTGGACCAAGGTTCTAAATGTTGATTTTGATGCTATGTTAATAAATTTTTAAGTGCATATTTTGAAGGCACACCGAGGCATGTCGTGGAAACACTCGTATTTCGATAGTAGATATCGATGATTTTGATGCCCCGAAAATAGTCGACTTTGGAGGCACGCCGAGGGCATGCTGACAAAATGCCATCTCTTCATCTTTTTCCCTCTCCTCTCCTCACCTCATCTCTTTCCCTGCTGTAACCCACCCCCTTACTTCACCACCAACCGACTCTCAACCTTGAATCTTCTCCCCTCTCCTTCATGTGACCCAAGAAAGACCTACCACCTCTCCTCCCTCTTTCTTGCAAGGTGCGAACCACAGTGTCACCACCATCGAAGTAACTGAATCCACCATTTTGGCCATCGTAGCAGCAAGTAGTGGCTACATCTACACGCAAGAGGAGAGTAGGGCAGTAGTATGCCTTGAAATGATCATGCCGATTGACACATCATCGAAATAGTTAACATGGTCGAAATTGTTAACATACCACCGACACCCTTGTATTTCAATACCCGTTCTGTGTCGATATACTCCTCTACCCAAAAACCCCCATTTCGTCGGCATGCCGATGGTATCCTATTAGAATGATTAGAAAAAACTTGATAAATGCTTAAACACTAATCCTATCAAAAAAAATTTAAACACTAAATCCTATGATCTAACAATATAACTTTATAAAATATGAAGATCAAACAATTATAGAATTAGTTAATCTATCATAAACTCATAGATGTGCAAATGTGTTCATTAAAACTTACAACAGGATTTAAATCTAATGATTGTAGCTTAAATCTAGCTTAAAGAATAACAACAAATAGTATTTTACTTTGGAGAAGCTAAATTACCTTAAAGATCAAACAAATAGAGAGGGAAAACACTTGCAAGAGTTCGTATTATTCCAACAAGCATGTGGCAATAATAATGGGTAGAAATGGGTTATTGAGTTGCTTATGTCAATATTAAAATATAGTAATAGTCTAATAATCGTACCTAATGCTACCATTTCACCGTTATCATCAAAATATTATTTTGATATTTGACAAAATATCGATGACACTTATATATATACCAATATCGCCTCACATCAGAAAAATGTCATTTCGTTGGCACGTCGTGGGCATTCAGAACATCGGATTGGTCTACCTTTGGCAGATTCTCATCTAGGTTCCCAGTGTGGCTGGGGAAATGATTAGGGGATGATGCCTACGTGGGGGTTAATTGTATCTTGTTTTAGAAGATGAAGATACCCCTGAAGATAAATATTCTCCTTTGGCTGTTGAGAGGGAACGGATTGCCTACTAGGAGCATGCTGCGGTGGTGGCTCCTGGGGACTGATGCCTCCCGCTCTTTATGTGGAGAGAAGGAAGAGGACATGGTGCATTTTTCGATGAGATGCTCCTTCTTGAGAGGGTTCCGTACTGCTACCATTCTTATGCTAGAGGAAGGATCCTTGGAGTTCTGGAGATCTATTTGTAGTGGACAATTGGCAGACCTGACCATGTGAGTAAAGGTGGCAGCATTGTGGGTGGGGTGGCTTCGAAGGAAATGACCGGTTTTCAGAAGTGATAGGGTGTGGCTGGAAAATGTTGTAAGCAAGTCTTTGTTTTTCTTTGAGTTTTGGTCTTGCAATCTGTAAGCATTACTAACTTTTGGTAGTGGAAATGAAGCGGTTGATTACCGACCTCCATTAATCTTCTTTACCTTTAAAAAAAAAACACTTCTTGATGATCCTTAAAATCATGAAATTGCTTCTTCCTGCACAGTGGAAGCATGTCTTGGACTCCTCATATTTATATATAGCAATGCAGTTTTTTTCACTGGATTAAAATATTATGATCTTTATCTTCTTTCTGCTTAGGTTCATTTGCAATACCTCGAAGCAGGTGCTGATATACTAGTGACATCATCTTATCAGGTTGACTTAAATATTTTGGCTTATTTTAATTTTTGGCATGTTGTTCTTCTATACTTTTTTCCTTCTTTTCTATGGTATAAATAATCCGGACAAAGGGATCTTTCACTTGCACAGAATGCATTAATTTATGAATTTTACTATCTGCGAGATGAAAATTCTTTTTTTTGTCTCGGATTGCAAATTTTAAAAGCTTTCGGAGCTATAATTGTAATTCTTTTCTCCATGCGAAAATAGGACTGGTTTGAGATCCCAACTTTGCCTGGTAAATGAATTTACATGCTTTGAAAATTCTTTTTGTTTGTCTCGGATTGCAAAGTTTAAAAGCTTTCAGAGCTATAATTGTAATTCTTTTCTCAATGCGAAAATAGGACTGGTTTGAGATCCCAACTTTGCCTGGTAAATGAATTTACATGCTTTGTATTGTCATCCCTGAAGGCAAGCCTACCTGGGTTTTCAACCAAAGGTTTATCCAGTGAGGAAGCAGAGTTGCTGCTCCAGAGAAGTGTTGAGCTAGCTCTTGAAGCACGTGATGTCTTCTGGGAAGCCACCGACATGACTCCTACCAATAACTATAACCGAGCATTAGTTGCTGCATCAGTTGGAAGCTATGGAGCTTATCTTGCTGATGGTTCTGAATATATGTTAATGAGAAAACCATTGTCATAGGCATCAACTACTGCAACAAATATGTTGAGAGTGCTAGCCCCACATTAAGAGATGTAACAACTGTGAAGTGGTTAATAAATGGTCGGATCTTGCATCTGTTGCCAATTGGTTTCAAGGGTGATGCTCTCACATCTGTTATTGAATCAATTGAACAAAGAGGTGGAACAATTTCTTATTAACCACTTTCACATTTTCAAATGTGGGGATTTATCTCTAGACAAAATACAAGGTTATAATACGAATTTATTCACGAGATATGTGCTTTTTCCTCAGTGGTTTCTATGGGGAGGATATCATCTTGACAGAGCTAAAAGAATTTCATAGGAGAAGATTACAAGTTCTTGTGCATGCTGGCCCAGATTTGCTTGCCTTTGAGACCATACCGAACAAAATAGAGGCTGAGGTATTGTTTGTTGTTATTTTTATGGTTCATCTTTATCATAGAAGAATGCAAGTTGTCAAATTTTGTTGAAATTATTCGGAAGAAATTATATAGAAAGCTTATATGTCCTACAGTAGTTGTTGAGTTATGTTTAGTATGAGGGAGTATTTATTATTCTTGTTTTTGTGTTGGACTCATTATGTTATTTTTCCCTTGTCTTTCTCTATATAAAGAGACATATGGATGACTTGGTAAAATAAGATTCTCTTTACTTCAACTTGGTATTAGAGCACTAGGTTGAGGTCTCCACAAAAAAAAAAATCCCAATCCTACCTTAAGCCTTATCGTTGGGAGCTGCAGTCGCCACCATCGGCGGCCACACCGGTGCTAGATTGTTGCAGCAGCAGCAGTAGCACCGACTGTTGCCGTTGTTGCAACCAGTTCTTCAGACCTACTGCAGCGCCTGATTAGGGCGTAGCAAGCGCCTCTCGTTGCCTTACTGCAGTGTCGTAGCACCGAGTTGCGGCGCTGTTGTCGCCGCCTGCAACCACTCTAGCTGTAGCGCTCGTTACAGCGTCGTAGCACCTGGTCGCGGCGTTGCTGCCGCCACCAGCAGCCACTCTAGCTGCAGCGCTCACCACCGCGCCGTAGCGACTAGTCGGGGTGCTCTTGCTGCCGCTTGCTGCTGTCCTGTTGCAACGGGACCACCTCCCGATCACTGCTGCTGCCTGCTGCTCTCAATCTCTCTCCTCAGGGATGAGGATTTGAATAAAAAAAATCTTCCTATGGGTGGTATGAACTTCTTGATCTTTTGATCTAATTTGGGGTGTGTTTTCCCCGTAGGAAATGGTTTTTGGGGTGAGTATTCCCCAGTGAAGTGCTGTTCTTTGGTTTGTGGATCGTGGGGTGTGTATTCCCCAAGTTTGTTAGTATTTTATCAAGGATTTCAAATCTGTTGTTTGTGCTTATTCTTGTGTGTTTGGAGTTACTATGTCTGCATCAGACGATTCTGAGGTGTCTTTAGGACAGAATACAGAAAACGGGGTGCACAAGAGCTCATTCTTTGCTTCAATTACAAAATTAGATGAGATTAATTACATTCGTTGGTCTCAGACCTTTCTTGTTACTGTGGAAGGTCATGAGAAGAAGCATGTGCTTATGGAAGCACCACCGGAGCAGAAAATAGGAAAATATGCAACTTGGAATCGGGATGATGCTATGGTGAGAGCCTGGATTTTGAATAGCTCATTCCTATGATTGGTGATGAAGTTATGTACTACAACACTGCCAAAGAGATGTGGGATGGCTTGAAGACGGCTTATTCACATGAGTTGAATTCAACTCAAGTATTTCAGATCACTATGACTTATGTCATCTCAAGTAAGAAGAGATGAGTCTGTCTCAGTATTACTCTACTATGAAGGGATTATTGGAGAAATATAATGCATGTACACTGATGTGTACTTCTACATGCAGGGATCACAGGAAGGAGTTTGGAGCTCACATGTTCCTTGCAGGGCTGAGTGATCACTATTCTGCGGCTCGTTTACAGATTCTGACTCTCTCTGAGCTTCCTCCTATTGAGAAGATTTATAGGAGGCTGAGTAGGATGCACATTCAGCCTACTCATGATGTTGTCACCAACACATCCTCGGTTTATGTTGTTGTTAGCACTTGTGGTAGTCGTGCAGGCTTCTTTCATGGCAAAGGCAGGGGTAGGATTGATGGTGGTCGGGGCAAGCCTACATGTTCTTACTGTGGCAGGCTTGGCCATGTTGAGGCTAAGT
Source organism: Thalassia testudinum (assembly GCA_037157565.1). Classification (NCBI taxonomy): domain Eukaryota; kingdom Viridiplantae; phylum Streptophyta; class Magnoliopsida; order Alismatales; family Hydrocharitaceae; genus Thalassia; species Thalassia testudinum. The sequence goes on from JAZHRO010000080.1 coordinate 8,621,362, forward strand.
GTTGGAATAAACTTGGTCATCCTACTGTTGCTAACCAGGCTTTTGTTACATCATCTCCAGGTGTGAGCACCGGGGCAGTATCTCTTGTAGAGGCATACTATGATGCAGTTGTGCAGCGGCTAGCACAGTTGACTCATGAGCAGCCTCAATCCTCCAGCATTGCAGCCTATGCATCTGCATCAGGTACGAAAGGGTCATGGTTGATTGATTTTGGCGCATCTGACCATTTGATAGGAAATTCCCAGTGCTTTAGGGAATTATAGAAGATATCACAAGAACATTAAGTATAGTTGGTAGACGGTAGTCATGCCCCCATTTGTGGTAGGGGAGGGGTACCTGCTACACCTTCCGTGCATCTTGCTGATGTATATTATGTGTCGGACATGGCAATGCAACTGCTATTTGTTAGTTCTATTACCAAGTAGTTGAATTGTCGTGTTATTTTTTACGCTGTTGGATGCATCTTTCAGGACCGCATGACGGGGAGGACGATTGGTGGTGGCCATGAGAAGGGAGGTGTGTATCGGCTACTTCAGAGTCTAGTTGCTGCAGCCTGTTAGACGACTGCTGCAGGGAGTGCCTTGCAGTGGTACAAAAGACTAGGTTATCCTTCACTGGACAAGTTATGCCGTGTCATCCCTCATTTGTCTCCTGCCATGACGATTCAGTGTGATGCGTGTTAGCTGGAAAAGCATCACCGTGCTAGTTTTCTAGCATCTATCTAGTCTACCAGTTTTGCTTGCTTTGATTTGCTGCATTGTGACGTTTGGGGGCCTAATCGTGTGGTAGATCGTTAGAATTATAGATATTATTTGTTATTATTGGATGATTTTTCACGTCTATCATTGACCTTTTTGATGAAGAATAAATCGGAAGTTGGTTCTTTGATTCAACAGTTTGTGATGTTCGTGAAAAATCAATTTGGTGTATGCATTAAGAAATTTCGAACAGATAATGCATTAGAATTTTACATAATGAAACTGGTTGATTTGTATGGATCACTAGGTATCGTATATCAGACCTCATGTCCTCATATATTGCAGCAGAATGGGATAGTTGAAAGAAAACACCGTCATATTTTGGATACAGCTAGAGCTCTACCTATCCAGAATGGTGTTCTGCATAGTTACTGGGGAGGTATGGTTCTTACTTCCTGTTATCTCATTAACAGGCTCCCTTCCTCTATTTTACATGAGCAGATTCCATGGAGTATCTTATATCCTGATGAAGACTTATTTTTCATGCCACCAAAGACATTTGGGTGTGTGGCATTTGTACCCCTCCTTGGGCCTGGTTGTGACAAATTGGCACCAAGGGCGGTTAAGTGTGTATTTCTGGGATACTCACACATGCAGAAGGGATACAGATGTTTTGATCCCAAACATCAGAAACACTATGTGAGTGCGGATATGACTTTTCATGAGTCTATTCCTTATTTTTCTACCTCTGGTCATCAGTTGAGAGAGATAGAGGTGGCTGCTCCTATGCCTGTACCTCCTATAGCCTTGGAGGACTTCTCTCATAGTAGTGGTGTATCTACTATATAACATATTGTGGGCACTTTCAGACCTGTACCACCTGATGAGAAGACATTTAAGGGTGCTATATATCAGCTGCCAGTTATGTACAGAGAGAAGACACACCCCTCCTCTTCTTCAGTGCCCACTGAGCCACCATCGTCCTCTACTCAGGTATGTATTGGAGATACTGATGATTCTTCTGCTCATGTGTCTTTAGGGTCCCTCTCTTTGCCAATAGATGATGATATTCCCATTGCTATCAGGAAGGCTCTGAGATCTTGTGCACAGTATCGTGTCGCTGGCAGTATTGTCTCTGTAGGCTCTCTTGGGATCGAATTTCATGCTTTTACAGCTGCAATCTCTACTACAGAGATTCCTACCTCCTACCAGCAGGCTCTTCTACACCCACATTGGAAGGCGGCCATGGAGGAGATGTCTGCACTCACTGATAAAGGGACCTAAGAGTTATCTGCTCTACCTTTTGGTGCACACTTAGTTGGAGCTAGATGGGTCTTTACTTTGAAATACAACCTTGATGGATCTATTTCTAGGTATAAGGCTCACCTTGTAGCCAAAGGATTCACCCAAACTTATGGGGTAGATTTCTTTGACACTTTTTCCCCTGTGGCACGACTCTCCAGGATCCGTATTCTTATCTTTGTTGCGGCTCATTATGGATGGCGTCTTCACCAGCTAGATGTTAAAAATGTCTATCTATATGGTGATTTGGAAGAGGAGATATACATGCAGCAACCACCTAGTTTTGAGGTTTAGGGGGAGTGTGTATGCAAACTTCGTAAAGCTATTTATGACTTTAAGCAGAGCCCTCGAGCCTGCTTTCAGTGTTTGTCTGAGGCACTTTCTATGTTCAGGATGCAGAGATCTTCTTCTGATCATTCCTTGTTTGTTAGGAAGACCAGTACTAGTACCGTGGCTTTATTGGTATATGTTGATGATCTCATTCTTACAGGTGATGATGCAGATGGTATTACTCAGGTGAAGGAGTATTTCGCTCACCAGTTTGTTATGAAAGATCTTGGTAAGCTGAGATGCTTTCTAGGTTTTGAGATTGCCACGAGTGAGCAGGGCATAGTGATGTCTTAAAGAAAGTATGCACTTGATATTCTTCAGGAGACAGACATGCTAGGATCCAAGGAAGCCAACATTCCTATGGTTCCTAAAGTTCATCTATTTGAGGATACAGTGAAGGTAAAGGACAAAAAGGTCTATCGGCAGCTTGTTGGGAAGTTATTGTATCTAACCATCACCAGGCTAGACATCAGCCTTGCAGTAGGTAAGCTAAGTTAGTTCTTAGACAAACCCACTGATGCTCATTGACAGGTAGTTATGTAAGTGTTGAGGTACATTAAGGGCTGTCTGGGCAGAGGCATTTTATTTCAGAAGATGAAGGGTCCTATGTCAGTAGTGGCTGACTCTGATGCAAATGTGGGCGACAGGTGATCTACTACTGATTTTTGCACATTTGTGGCTGGAAATTTGGTGACCTGGAGGAGCCAAAAATAAGGTGTTATTTCACGCTCTAGTGCGGAGTCCGAGTATAGGGCTATGGCTCATACTGTAGCCGAGATGATATGGATTAGATCTTTGTTACGAGATCTTCATGTTGAAATTCAGGAGCCTATGGAGATGCATTGTGATAACCGGGCTGCAACATATATTGCTAATAACTCCATGTTTCATGAGAGGACGAAACATGTGCAAGTAGACTGTCATTATACCAGGAGCCTAATTCAGCAGGGTCTACTTCGTATGACGTGTCTTGCCTCTGTTGATCAGATTGCTGATGTATTTACCAAGCCACTGCCTCACCCCCAGTTTGAGAAGTGTAGAAGCAAGCTGAGCATAGTGGATATATATGCTCCAACTTAAGGGGGAGTGTTGGACCCATTATATTATTTTTCCCTTGTCTCTCTCTATTCAAAGAGATATAGGGACGACTTGGTAAAATAAGATTCTCCCCTTACTTTAACTTTAGTTGTTATATGCTTGCATTCTATTGAGTGAGAATTACCGGAAGTAATGTTAATTCTATTGGCCTGAAAAATCTCAGCTGATTTGGCAACAAGATAAAATCCTTGGCAGATATCCATTCTCCATATGCTTTTATGCATGATGACTTATTTTGGTTTTAGCCAAGGGTTTAGGCAACCCTTAAGATTTTATCGGCAATTTATCCAAAAAAAAAAATGCATCCAACCTACAGATGCATACAATGCCAATTGTGAACAAAAAAATTATGGCTAAACATTTATCTAAGTTTCTAGTAATATAAAGAATAATGGTCCCCTCTTCCTCTGTGCTTAAGCAATTTTTCCTTTAAATTGCCATCTCCTAACTTTTCATTCATCAAGTCATCGTACACTTCTTCAAATAGCCTCTTCTATGTGCTAAATGTGCCCGAAAAATACAACCACCGCTAAGTCTTCTCCTACTCTCATCGGTGTTGAAAACATGGATTTTTTACCTCTATCCCTTTTAAAAGGATTTTTTTACCTTTATTCAAATGTATCCTTAGGTTACCGGTTGAGAGAAATAGAATGTCATATCTCAAAAGAAAAATCCTAACATCTCTTTTATACTATAGAGGTTTGGGTGAATTACAAATATACCTAAAAAATAACATAAATGATAAATACGTTCCTAGGCTCAACACTCTCCTTCAAATTAGAGCGTAGATATTTACAAGACCCAACTTATCGCACAAGAAATCAAGACACTTCTTCTTTAGAGTCTTGGTAAATATATCAATCAATTGAAGCTCTAAGGAGATATATGGGGTGTTAATCTTGTCGTGAGAATAATATCATGAACAAAGTGGCAGTCAACCTCAATATGCTTGGTCCTCTCATGAAAGATGGGATTTGAGGCAATATAAGTGGCTGACTTGTTGTCACAGAGAAGTAGGACAGGCATAGTGGTCCGGATGCCAAGATCCTGCAAGAAGGAGACAACCCACATAATCTCACAAGCAGCCTGTGCCATTACTCTATATTCTTCCTCTGCACTCGAAAGAGTAACAACACTTTGCTTTTTGCTCCTTTAGGAGATTAGATTCCTTTCAAGATAAACTGTAAAGCTTAAAGTAGTGTGTAGATCATCTACAGATTTGATATAATCTGCATCATAATAGCCAAGAATATCTAAGTTGCCACAATCTATGTAATACAACCCTCTACCTGGTGTCCATTTGAGGTATCTCAGAATAAGCCTAACCTCATGCCAATGATTGTAACATAGAGCTTGCATATGTTGGCTGGCCCTGCTCACTGTAAAACTGGTATCGGGCCTCGTCGGTAGATAAAGCAACTCACTGTACTACGGTAATGAGTAACGTCCTTATATAGTGGGTCCTCCTCATCAGAAGAAGGTGTAGGTGGAGGCTCCATAGGTATACCAGAGGGTTAGGTCCCAAGCAAGCTTGAAGAATTTGGAGTGTATACTGAGTCGGAAAAAATGAGAATTCTAAGAATCTTACACTTCTTGATATAGAGAGAGTTGTTGGGTAAATTACATCATAAGTCCAACAGAAAATAACAAATAACAAAATAGTCCATAATAGGCTAAATAGAGTGCTATATCAACACTCTCCCTCAAGTTGGAGCATATATATCAATGATGCTCAGTTTGGAACAATATATGTCAAATGTAGATCTGGGAAGAGGATTTGTAAATATATTTGCAATCTGAAAAGAGAGTAGTGTAAATAATCTCATGCTGTATTAGATCTCTGGTGTAATGGCAATCAACCTCAACATGCTTCGTATGCTCATGAAACATTGGGTTGTTTGCAATGTAAGTAGCTGCACGATTATCATACCTCATTTCCAAAGGTCCCTTCACCTGGACATGTAAGTCTTGCAGTACTGATCTAACCTAAACCATCTCTGTGGCTGTCTGTGCCATAGCACGATACTCTGATTTTACACTTGACCTCGATACTACCTGCTGCTTCTTGCTCTTCCAGGTCACGAGATTGCCTGCTACAAAAGTACATAAACCAGTTGTCGACTTTCTGTCTACCATACAATTTGCGTAGTTAGCATCAGAATAACCAACAACACTCATAGATATACCCATTTGAAATAGGATACCTTTACAAGGTGCTTTCTTCACGTATCTAAGTACCTGCATAGCAGCATCCCAATGCTGCTTGGTTAGTTTGTCCATGAACTGGTTGAGTTCCTCAGCTGCAAGGGAAAGATCCGAATGTGTAATAGTAAGATGTAAAAGTTTACTGACCAATTGCCTATAGGACTTGTTGTCCACAGGCGGAGAGTCAGGATCATAAAGATGTCCTTTGGGATTCATAGGTATATTAGCAGGCTTGGACCCCAGCATCTCTGTCTCCTGCAAAACATTAAGAGCATACTTACGTTGACTAAGGACAATACCTTCTTTGCTGAGTGCCACCTCAATACCCAGGAAATATCCGAGCTCACCTAGATCCTTCATCATAAAGGCTTCAACCAATTTTTTTTTCACCTCGGCTATCCCGGCAGTGTTATCCCCAGTACAGATGAGATCAACAATGTAAACTAGAAGTGCAACAACTCCCCTGGAGCTCTTCCTGATGAAGAGCGAATGATCAGCAGAGGACCTAACAAGTTCCATAGCCTGAACTTCCTCTGACAATCTCTGGAACCAGGCCCTTGGACTCTGCTTCAGGCCATAGATAACCTTCTTCAGTCTACATACACACTCCTCCTGAGTCTCACACTCTGGAGGCTATTGCATGTAGACCTCCTCCTGTAGATCTCCATACAGAAATACATTCTTCATATCCAGCTGGTGAAGAAATCAATTATAGTGAGCAGCAACAGATAGCAGAATACGAATAGTAGGAAGCTGTGCTATGGGTGAGAAGGTGCTAAAGAATTCTACCTCATATGTCTGGGTAAATTTCTTTGCTACCGATCTCGCATTGTAGTGAGATATAGTGCTATCTGGGTTGTACTTGAGAGCAAAGACCCAACGACACCCCACTATCTTGGCCTGACTGGGCAGACTAGTTAATTCCCATGTTCCTCTAGAGCGTAAAGCAGCCATCTCTTCCTTTATGGCCTGATGCCATTTTGGATCTAACATGTCTTGCTGATGGTACATAGGAAGTTATGTCATAGAAAATGCAGCTGTGAACATGGCAAACGATCTGCCAAGATTAGTAGTTGGCACTGCCCTCGCAGTCTGGCTTTGGGCATAACTATGGGGTGCTTTCCGAACAGCAATAGGAAGGTCAAGATCTTCCTCAGGAACACTAGGAGGCGTAGCCTACTGCTTAATAGGAGTAGGCCTAGCATAAGAGTTTGCACAATCACCACTAGGACAACTCACGTTAGTATCAAAATACCTAATCAGGGGAGGAGACAGGTGGCTGAGGTGGTGGGGGGTGTGTTTTTGACGTCGTGTGTGCTGTCTATATGTAACAAGTAACCTGTATACATGAATAACCTCTGTCTCCTGCCTAGTAGTATCCTCTGTGGTATCTTCACTATGGGTAATAGGAATTTACTCCAAAGGAACTGGGGGTACATGCATAGGAGTTGGGCCTCCCTCAAACGGCAATTGATGACCATCTGTAGAGAAGTATGGAATAGGTTCATGAAAGGTGATATCTGCAGTCACATAATGTTTCTTGCCCCATGGGTCATAACATTTATATCCTTTCTGGGTGCTGCTGTACCCTAGAAAGACACTTCATGCCCTTGGGGCCAGTTTATCTCTGTCAGGTCCGAGCACATGGATAAAGGTAACACAGCCAAAAACACGAGGTGGCATAGTAAGCAATTCCTTCTCTAGATGGACCTGCAAAGAAACTTACTCCTGAATAGCTGAGTTGGGAAATCTATTAATCAAATAACACCCAGTTAATACTGCATCTCCTTAGTAAACCTGTGGCACATTATGTTGAATAAGTAGTGTTCTAGCCACATCCAATACATAGCGATGTTTTCGTTCAAGCATGCCATTCTGTTGCGAAGTATGGGGGCATGATGTCTGGTGAATAATCCTAAAAGATCTGTAAAAGGATGCTAACTTTGCCGTACAGAACTCCAAGGCATTATCAGATCGTACAATTTTCACATTGATAGAAAATTGAGGTTTTATTTGTAAAATAAATGTTTCAATCACAGACCCAACATTTAATTTATTCTTTAATAGAAACAACTATGACATCTTGGAAAAATCATCCACAATAACCAAATAAAATCAATGACCAAGGTCTATCAGGTACTCTACTAGGACCTCATACATCCATATATAATAACTCAAAGACTACAGCAGAACCCTGAGAGGAACTGGACGGAAAGCTAGCTCTGTGATGCTTTCCCAACTGACATGTATCGCACAAAATCTCGGTGGTAGGTGATATGTGGGGGATAATGTGTTGTAGCTTGTCTATTGTCTAGTGAAGGATGCCCAAGATGACAATGCCACTGAAGAGCTATACCAACACTGAAAGCAACCTTGCCCTGACATGTGGTAGCAAAAGATGTCTGGATTAGGCGATACACACCCTCCTCATATACGCCACCAATCCTCCTCGTAAGTTTGTCCTAAAAAATATGGCTCAACTCATAAAAAATAGCGCAGTAGTGCAAGTCTTTTGTTATTCTGCTAATAGACAAAAGACTGATCGGAAAATCAGGAACATAAAGAACATTAGGAAGAGTCATTGAAGGAGTCATTGCCACATCTCCTGTGCCATGTACTTTGTACTGTCTACCATCTACCGCCTGAACGGATTTACCAGATGGAACATTCTAGACCTGTTTAAAGCTCGACTGATCACCATTGAGATGTTGAGAGGCTCTTGAGTCAACTAGCCACAATGCGCTGTCATAAATACCACTGCCAGAGATATAAGCAAGAACTATACTTGAGGAGGCCATAGTAGCAGTATTAGTAGCAGGAGTCTCCTGGGTTAACTGGGCGAGACGTTGAACCACAACATCATTGTTAGCATGTGATACCATGTTGGTCGCCTCCTCAAAAGCAATAGCCCGGTTGGCTATTGGTGGTTGGCCATGCTTCGACCAGCAAGATGCCTCTGTCTGACCAACCTTGGCTCAATATGAGCATATGGTATGGGGTCTGCCAGTCACACCCTGACCACTACGTTGTCTCCCCCTTGTATATGGAGCACTACGTCCACTGTGAGCAACAGCTACAAGAACCAGGGTTTGTCCACTGTCTGACATAGGTGGTTTAATAACCACCTTGCTCACCCGACTATATGCTTCTTCTAGGGATGGAAACTCAGCAAGGGTCAGGATCTGGGACCTTGCTGCCTCATATTCCAGTCCAAGTCCATCAATAAATTGAAGAATAACATACTCCTTCCTATATGCCTTCTGTGTGGCATAGGTACAGATGGGATGACACGCATTGTATTTCTCCAGGAGCTCCTTCAGGGTGGCATAATACTAGGATAATGATTGGCCTTCTTATTTTAGACCACCAATAGCATGGTGAATCTCAAACACCTTGTTGGAATTCTTCTCGTGAGAGTACGTGTCACGCAAAGAATCCTACATCTCCTTGGCCGTCTTATAGTGCATAATTCCATCTCCAATCTGAGGCTCCACTAAATACATGATCCAGGCACAGACCATTGCTTTGTCTTTTTTCCATGTGGCATTCTTTCCTGTCTTGTGGCTCTAACTCGATCAAGATGTGTTCCTTATCGTATCCCTCTACAGTCATGAGGAACGTTTGAGACTATCTGGCATAGTTGGTCTCATATAGCTTGGCGATAGGAACAAAGAAGGGAATTTTGTAACTCCCAATGTCCATAGCGGTACTTGATGACACCTCCGAAGTGCCTGAAGAAGCCATCGTGCCTTAGGACTACCACAAGATGCCACAAACATGATCTGAAATCAATTTTCAGATCTAAAGAGATCTGAAATCAGTGAAAAAACTCCCCTTAGATTAAGATCTAGCACATGTTAGGGGATGGGGAAGACCCTAACAACATTTCTAAGGGATGCTACCCCCCTGTAGATGGCTTTTGGGGAGAGCGAAGGCGGTGAGAAGCGCCGTTGGGCTAGCGGAAGATGCCCTTAGGCCAGCGGTAGCAACTTTGATGCCCCTGGTGCAACGACTGCTGGAAAGAGGGGAAACGACCTTAGATGGAGCGCACCGGCAGGGGGACGGTGAGGACAGCTGCTAAAGAGATCCGAGGTTGCCCTGGGCGGCGGTGACAATTGTCCTGGGTGACAATTGCTAGACGAGGCAACTTTGGTCGACACGCAAGGCGGTGGATCGCTCAAAAGGAGTGGCGATGGCCATAGGTTGCATGCACTGCTAGGAGGTGGCAGTGGCCAACCTTTGGGAAGGCGTCGTGACTACAAAGATAGCGGCCGAGGCTGCTCGGCGGCGTACGTTGCGAGGAGGCGGCGGAGGCTGGTCACTGAGAGGTCAGCTGCGAAGATGTGGCTTGCCGTCGCTAGCGATGGCTCGCTGGTGCAGCGGCGGTCGGTGTCTGGAGTGGCGGTGACTAGGGTTTAGGTGGAGGAGGTACGGAGGCTGTGCGGGTGGGATACCGGAGCGCCGATGTAGGATCGCTGCTTTGATACTAAGTCAAAAAAAATGAGAATTCTTATTCTCTAAGAAAACCTTAAATCTCTTTACATAGAGAGAGGTATTGGGTAAATTACATCATAAGTCCTATTGAAAATAACAATAAATAAAATAGTCCATAATAGGCTAAATATAGTGCTATATCAACATACTATCTTTGTGACAAAGACAAACTTGACCTCTATTATACTGCCTCAATCCTTAGAAAGTATCTCAACTCTCTCAAGTCCTTAGTAACAAAGGTAGACTGCAAGAATGACTTGGTCTGGGCAATCCCATCCTCATCATTACCAATAAGAATCATGTTGTCCACATACACAACAAGAATGACAACTCGGGTGTGACCTCCATACTCAGTCTTCTTGATGAAGACAGAGTGATCAGAAGTAGAGTGCTGGAACCCAATCTTCTCAATCTTTGTATTGAGCCTTTCAAATTAGGCACGGGGACTCTGTTTCAACTCATATATTGCCTTCCTTAAGCGACAAACTTGCTCCCCCTGGCTGCTGTAACCTGGTGGCTGTCTCACGTACACTTCCTCAAATAAATTGCCATACAAGAAGGTATTTTTAATATCAAGCTGATGTAAAGGCCATCTCTTGATCACAACACTAGAAATAATAATCCTGATAGAAGTAATACGAGCTACAGGAGCAAAGGTTTCAAAGTAATCTACCCTATAAGTCTGAGTAAAACCTTTGACAATAAGCTTGGCCTTATATATCTGTCCGTTGTCCCATCAAGTTTGTACTTGATAGTATAAATCCATATGCAATTCACCACAGTAGCACCAGCAGGACATGGCACTAAGTCCCATGTCTGTCGTGATTGTAAGGCCTGTATCTCCTCATCCATTGTAGCTCGCCACCTAGGGTCTTAGGAAGCCTGGGCAAAATCCTCGGGAATCGTAGTGGTAGTAATGGTAGAAGCAAATTAATGGATCCCATCCTCCAGATGAACAACTCCTGTATACTGGGAAAAAAGATGAAGTGTGAATGCTCTACTGGATCTCCTCAGAAGTGACTGCTCCTCTGTGTCTGAACTACTCTAATTTGTCAAATCGGGACAAGGCCCAGTGTCCGGTGAAGTGTGTGGCCTCTGGTGGTAAACCTAAATCTCCTCCAAGGTAGCCTGTATAGATGTTCCTTCCTCTAAAGAGTATGGAATATTCTCAAAGAAAGTGACATCTGTAGTGACAATGTATCTCTTGCAGCTCGGGTCATAACACCTGTAGCCCTTTTGTCTTGGAATACCTAAGGAAGACGCATTTGACTATCTTAGGAGAAAACTTGTCGTGATTACCATATGCTTGGACAAAGCAAGTGCACCCAAAAATCTTCAGGGGTAGAGCAAAATTCCTGTTACAATTTGGATGAATCACCTGAAAAAGAATCTATCCTCGAAGAACTGACAAAGGTACCTAATTGATTAGGTAGGCCGTAGTCAGTATGGCATCTCCCTAGAATTGCTTAAGAACCTTCATATGGATCATCAGGGTTCTTGCATTATCTAAGAGATGTCGAAGCTTGTGCTCAGCCACATTGTTCTACTGAGATGTGTGAGCACAAGACGTCTGGTGAGGCTCTGAACATCCCGCTGCATAAACTCTAAGGCCCTGTTTGGCATTGTTTTAAAAGAGGGTTTTATCCTATGTGGCAATAGTTATTGCTACAGTGCATGAATAGTGCACAAGTTTTATTCCCCACCCATCACATCCACCACTATCTATCACATCTACCACTCACCAATCATATATACCCCTACTAACTCACTCAGACTCATCACATCTACCTTCTATTAACCCACTCCTAATACAAATAAAAATAAAAACTAATAATGAAATATCAACTCAATTATCACATCCACACCTACTGACCCTTCTCTTATCCATCCACTTATCGTTCTTTAAGATTTCTTAAACATTACCTAGTCTTAAACTTTAGACCTCTATTAAACGGGCCTAATGCATTATCACTGCGGAAGACTCGAATTATACCATTGTACTGAGTCTGAACCTTTGCCAAGAATTGTTCAATAACCTGGGGAATCAGGTCTTCATCAAGAAAATCCAAGTAAGGTGATTATGATCGTCCATAATAATAGTGTAATATCGGTGTCTTCTTAGGGTAGGCACCCTGGATGACCCTCATACATCACAATGCACTAAGGTAAAGGGAACAGTACTCACTCCAGCATCCCTCTGCAGGTAAGTGCTCTTGTGATGTTTCCAAAGTTGATAATCCTCACATTGTAAACTCAAGGAATCTAACAAATTGGAATACATCTGTCACATCTTCTTGAGTAATGGGTGCCCAAGCCTCCCGTGCCATAGCCAAGGATCAGAAGTTATGGAAATTGCTCCAACAAATAATGTAGGTGTGTCAAGGTAATAGGGTTCATCTCCCTCCACCTATAACATTCCTTGTTTGTTGATCCTAGAAGTAGCAATGACCTTCATCAAACACCACACGACACCCATGATCCTTACAGATGTGACTTACGGACAATAGATTCATTGGAAACTCTGGGGCACAATGAACTTCTTCGATCAGCATCTTTAGAGAGACATGCACATGCCCAATTGCTATGGTAGGTGACGTGGCTCAATTGACCACCCTAACGTCCTCGATCTTACATGGAGCCTTGAGATTCGCAAGACACTCCACATCTCCATTAAGGTGAATAGACACCAGAGTCAACTATATACATTCTTTCGACCCTCTTCTTCTTCATGTTTTCTTGGGTTGCAAATGCAAACCCCTTCAAATCTGAAAATGAACTCTCGGTGGATGAATCACATCTTTGGTACACGAGAGAATGCTTATCGTGCTTATGGGGGCAAACTTTACTACTAATGGTGAGAGAAGAGTCATCACCATAATTAGGAGGCGTGAAATATGTTTCATAACACAAGAAATAACATCAAGAACCATGAACCGAAGTGGTGTGCCGTCTGATTGGGCCATCGACAGACCCGCAACCAGTTTGCCGGGGATAGTAGTGGGGCCTGTGACCTTTTGGATGGTGCTAGTAGAGTTGTGGGATGCCTGGTGGGCAGTGCCGGCAATGCTGGAGGCATCGACAGGGACGGTGGCGGCGTTGGCAGTTGGTAGCATTGGGCTTCCTCCTTCCAGCGCTGCTGCTGCTCCTCGCCATCTTCTGTGCCTTGTTCAAATCACATAATATTGTCATTTCAATCATCTTGGAGTGGGAATATTTGGTTGGATATTGGAGCACGAGCTTAGGATCGTTGCTCTAATATCATGTTGAAAGAAATAGAATACCACATCTCAAAAGAAAAATCCTAGTCTTTCTTTTATATTGGAGAGGTTTGGGTGAATTATAAACATGCCCTAAAAATAGCATAAATGATAAAAAGTCCCCCTTTAAAAAGGGAGTATCCTGGTCATTTTTTGACTTAGACTGAAATAACCAAATAGTTTTCTCTGGATGCTTCTTTGGCCTTGTTTAACCCTTTTGTAAGTTTCGATATCTATGGTCTTATATCTCCTACTTTGTGTCCAAATTTTCAAATCATCCTAAATGAGTCTCTATATTAATTTATCCTTTGTTGTTGTATACCAAGTTTAATAACCTCGTAACCTTATTTTGTTCTTATGTAACTAGACGTCGAAATTGATCTGGGGGATCCATCCAAATCACAAATCACTTGATAAGTTTCTCCGTAGCCTTACCCCCACAACCCAATCCACCCACTCACCCAAAAGACTAGGTTTCACGTAGAAGAGATTTTGAGAATGAGAAGTTTATTTGGATCTTCCTTAGGAGAAGGGGAGCGTGATTCCATGTTTACTTAATAAAAAGGTGGTCTCCCCCTTTAGCAAGGGGAATTGATGGTCGGATAAAGGCCTTGGGAAAAGAAACTTTCTGAATGCTAACAAAAAAATGCTTGTAAAGCTATTAGACATAGTTGTTGCCATAACTTTCTTAAAAGCTTTATATTGGTGGAAGATAATGATCAATTTTTTTAAATCGAAAGAATCCTACACCTCTTTATATAAGAAGAGGTGTGGGTAAATAGCAATACATGTTCAGACATAAAAATCAAATAACAAAAGAGGAGTCCTACAACACTCTCCCCCAAGTTGGAGCATAGATATTAATCATGTTCAGCTTGCCACAACATATATCAAAGGTAGAACGAGATAAGGGTTTAGTAAAAATACCTTTCATCTGGTCTTCGAAGCAATTGGAGATGTGTAGATAATGTCCAGTTGAAGTAGATCTCGTGTGTAGCGACAATCCACCTCAATATGCTTCGTACGCTCATGGAACATTGGGTTATTGGCAATATAGGTAGCTGCCCGATTATCACATCTCATCTCTATGGGAGCCTCAATCTGGACATGTAAATCCTACAAAGCAGACCTCACTTTGACCACCTTTGCAACTGTCCATGCCATAACACGATATTTAGACTCAGCACTAGAGCGAGAAACAATACTCTTCTTTCTTTGCCAAGTAATAAGACTCCTAACTACATAAGTGCAAAACCTAGTGGTCAACTTCCTATGAGCCATGTATCTTGCATAATTAGCATCAGAATAATCAACCACATGCATGGAAGTACCTATGGAAAATAGTAGACCACGGTTATGTGCTTTCTTCAGATATCTAATCTCCTACATAGCTTGTTATGGAGTTGTGGTCAATTTTTATTTCTTTAGTGCTATGTATTATTTTTCTTTTCCTAATGGAGTTGTATTGTAATTTGCACCCACCTCTCTTTCTATATAAAGATAGGTAGGGTTTGAGAATAAAGTAGGTTGATCATTATTCCCAACTTGGTATCAAAGCATCGGTCATAGATTGTGGCCCTGGTATCCCACCCAAATAAGCCTCCGAAACCTTAACCACCCAAAACCCTCCTCTCCTCCTTTTGTCGTATAGCCTTTGCTGTTGGCTGCAGCCACCGCAGGAGGGCCTACAGATCACTGGCAGACCTGCAGATCTGATCGTTGGGAGCGTAGACCACCACCAGATCTGATCGCTGGTTGATTCCCAGGCCTGCAGGGGCTCTTGCGGTTACTGTGGGGCTGATCGCTGGTTAGCACACTCATCGGTGACTAGCCCACTAGTGGCAACAATCCTCAGATCGCCGATCACTGGTCGGTAGAGGTGCCGCCGGTGAGGGTTCTCTCTCCCATCAGTGGCAAGGGGCAGTAGCCCCTGGATGGCTATGCTAGGGTGTTTCCTTGTAGCCTAGTGTGACCTTTATTGGTTCCAGGGGCTCCTTTGAGTCTCTTGGACTAATTTTCAAGTAATGGTTGCGTGGGTCATGTGATTAGGAGATTTTATTTTATATTTCAGAGATTCTTTATGGTCTGAAAATAGTGTTTCAAATCTGACTTTAGGGGTTTATCCTCCCTTTAAGGGCATGATGGCATCATCCAAGTCTTCAGGAGCATCATCGGATACCATTACAACGGAAGGGATGTATAAAACCCATTTCTTAGGCCTATTTCCTGTCATAGTAATACTTCTACCACTCAGAGGATGGCAGATGATACTATGACCATTGCTCGGAGTGAGTATGAGAGACTACTCAGAGGTTATAGTTATCATGATGTGTTCCAGGGGGCAACCGAGTTGGGTACTATTGCATATGATAGAAGTTAGGGTAGTTCGGAGTGGCTTGTTGATTCAAGTGCCTTACAACACCTTAGTGGAGATCGAGATTACTTTACCCATCTCCAATTAGTGCTAGCAGGTAGGACAATATAGGCTGCAGACGGTAGAGACTCTAAGGTAGAAGGTCAAGGAGAGGTACTGGTGACTTCTACTTTGAGATTACCTAATGCCTTGTATGTTCCAGACTTTCCTATAAGTCTACTTTTAGTTAGCAAGATTACTAAGGAGCTTAATTGCCGTGCAATCCTTAATGATGTGGGATGCCTCATTCAAGACAAGTTGATAGGAAAGGTGATTGGTAGTGAAAATGTAGAGGGTGGAGTTTATCGTCTGGCTCAAACTCCACTTGCCTCTGTATGTTGAGGAGAGGTTTCGTCTACTCGTGGGAATGCATTTTAGTGGCATCTCCGACTTGGACACCTTCCTTTGGTTAGTCTTAGACTATATCCCTTACGACCTGGATCTATTGTGATGCCTGTAAGATGGGTAGCTACTGTCGTTCCTCCTACCCTGTGAGTACTCGTCCTGGATCGATAATCTTGTTTGAGTTGCATATGGATGTGTGGGGCCAAATAGGATGCCATATAAGCAAGGTTATCGCTACTACTTAGTGGTTGTTGATGATTTTTTACACCTATCGTGGGTGTTTTTGTTGAAGAACACGTCAAATGTTGGATCTGTCATTGAGCATTTCATGTTGGAGATTATGAATCAGTATTCGGTTACTATTAAAGTTGTAAGATCTAATAATGCGCTTGAGTTATGTACCACCAGGCTGTTTGCTTTCTACTGGTCTCATGTGATTGTGCACCAAACTACCTGTACTCATACCTCTTAGGAAAATGGGGTGGTTGAGAGGAAGCATAGACATCTCTTAGATGTGACTCGCACCTTATTGATTAACCACAGTGTGCCTCTTTTATATTAGGTAGATGTAGTTCTTACAACTTGTTATTTGATCAACAAAATGCCCAGTCCGATACTTCATGAGTAGATACCTTGGCACATATTGTCTCCTGAACGAGAGCTTTTTCAGATGCCATCACGTGTGTTTGGTTGTACTGCATTTGTTCACTTCCTTTTTTCAGGACGAGACAAGCTTCAACCACGCACAGTCAAATGTGTGTTCTTGGGATATTCACAGACTCAGAAAGGGTATAGATGCTTATATCGTATTACTGGTAGGTATTATGTGAGTGCTGATGTTACGTTTTATGAGTTTATTTCATATTTTTCTATTGCTGTCCGAAGTTTATCTTCTGAGGTTACGGAGGCTTCCATGCCTATACCTCCTATTCGCTTAGAGGAGATACCAGTTTCCACACCCCCTACTACTATGGTTGATCCTATGAAGTTTTCTGAGCCTATTATTACATATCAGCACCCTCACACTACTTTCCAGATGCCATCTTCTACAGCAGCCATGGAGACACCACCTTCTCCTCCTCAGGTGACCATAGACAGATTACATATTGATGATACGACACCTAGTGATGATGCTATAGGCCCAGATGGGGATATGTCTACTCCAGAGCCAGTACAGGAGGATCAAATGGATGATCTCGACCTTCCGATTGCCATTTAGAAGGCACCTCATAGTTGTACCAGATATCCAGTTACAGGAAGTTTGTCTACCGAGGGACTTGGTTCTACTTTTAGGAGTTTTTGCCGAGTATTGTCAACTAGCAGATTTCGGTTACTTACCAGCATGTCATGCTTGATCGAAAATGACGTCAGGCCATGCAGGATGAGATGGCTACTCTTACTTCATGACGTACCTGGGAGGTCACATCTCTTCTAGAGGGCGCTACAATGGTTGGTTATAGATGTGTTTACACTCAAATACAACCCAGATGGATCTGTTGCACTATACAAGGCATGACTTGTTGCCAAATGATTCACCCAAATACATGGGGTGGATTTCTTTGACACATTCTCTCGAGTTGCTCGGCTTTCTACAGTGAGGATCCTGATTTTTGATGTAGTGCAGCGAGATTGGCATCTTCATCAGCTTGATTTGAAGAATGTCTTTCTCTATGGGGATTTACAGGAGGAGGTGTACTTGCAGTAGCCCCCTAGTTACGAGGTTTAGGGGGAGTATGTATGTATATTACAGAAGGTCATTTATGGCCTCAAGCAGAGCAAGCTCTCTCGGGTAGTAGAGTCTGTGGGGTTCCTTAGATCATCTGCAGATCATTCATTGTTTGTTAAGAGGATAGGGAAATGAGTTGTTCTTTTGGTATATGTGGATGACTTGATTGTAACTGGTGATGATATAATAGGTGTGGCTGAGATTAAGTAGACTTTGGAAGATTAGTTTGTGATGAAGGATCTAGGATCCTTGCGATATTTTCTTAGGATACAAGTAGCTCGTTGTAGGCGTGGTATTGTTCTATTTCAACGAAAATATGCCTTAGATGTGCTGAAAGAGATAGGTATGCTGGGAGTTAAACCAGCAAACATTCCCGTGGATCCTAAAGCACAATTATGTGACATCGATGCAGAGCTAGTTGATAGCAGACAATACCGTTAGCTGATGGGGAAGATGCTATACTTAATAATTACTAGATTTGATATTTCCTTTGCAATAGGGAAGCCGAGTCGTTTATGGAGAGGCCTACTGGAAAGCACTGTGATGCAGCCATGATGGTGCTTAGGTACCTGAAGAGAGCACCTAGACATGACCTTTTCACTAGTAGGACATCGATGAGAATGGTTGGATATTCTGATGCAGATTATGCAGGTAACCATGATGATAGGAAGGCTACTATAGGTTTTTGTACTTATGTTGTAGGGAATCTGGTGACCTGGAAGAGCAAGAATAAACTGTTGTGTCCAGATCTAGTGTTGAGTTTGGGTATCATGCTATGGCTTAGACATCTACAAAGTTGATGTAGGTGAGACCCCTATTGATTGATTTACATATGCAGATTGATGGGATTATGGAGTTGCAGTGCGACAATCGAGTTGCTACTTATATTGCCAATAACCCTATGTTCCATGAACGCACTAAACACGTGGAGGGAGATTACCATTATACCAGAGATTTGATTCAGAAGGGGTTTATCTTTACCTCCCAAGTTACTTCAAAGGCACAGACTGCTGATATCTTTACCAAGCCACTGGCTAGATCCTCCTTTGATACATGTGTGTCCAACTTGAGCATGATCGATATTTATGCTCCAACTTGAGGGGGAGTGTTATGGAGTTTGGTTGATTTTTTATTTCTTTGGTGCTATGTGTTACTTTTATTTTCCTCATGGGGATGTACTATAATTTGTATCCACCTCTCTCTATATGTAAAGAGAGGTAGGGATTGAGAATAAAGTGAGTTGATCATTATTTCTAACTTCTAATTTTTGGCTCTCAAATTTTTAAGTCCGTTCCAATTTTATTAATACAATTACATAGATGATGACTCTCCTTTTTTCTTCTAAAAAAAATTGAAACTAAAAAAGAAACAATCTGATTTGATTTGGTCTCTTTATATATAGAGAGATAGAGAGACCATGCTTTCTAAATCAAATCAAATCCTAAACATATTTTCTAAAGGGATTATTTCAAAATAGAAAACATAAAATATGTGTTGAGAAAAAGAGAACATTTTATTCATTAATAAAAACCTTAACCTCTCTTTTATGTTAGAGAGGTTTGGGAAAATTACAAAAGTACCCCAAGAATAAAAAAAATAACAAATGCGCCTTTAGTCTCAACACTACCCTCAAGTTGGGGTGTAGATATCTACAAGACCTAACTTGTTGCATAGAAAATTCAGGCGCTTCTTCTTCAGAGTTTTAGTAAATATGTCAGCCAGCTGAAACTCTGAGGAAACATATGGGATGGTAATCCTACTAGTGAGAACAATATCATGAACAAAGTGGCAGTCGACCTCAATGCTCTTGGTCCTCTCATGAAAAATCAGATTTGAGGCAATGTAGGTAGTTGACTTGTTGTCACAGAGAAGTGGAATAGGTGTAGTAGGCTGAACACCAAGATCCTGTAAGAAGGAAACTACCTACATAATCTAGCAAGCCGCCTGTGCCATCGCTCTATACTCAACTTCTGCTCTCGATTATGCAGCAACACTGCTTTGTACTTCTCCATGAGATGAGATTCCCCCCAAGATACACAGCAAATCTAGAAGTAGAGCGACGATCATCTACAGACCTAGCATAATTTGCATTTGAGTAAGCAACAACCTCTAGATTCCCATTCTCTGTAATACAACCCTCTGCCTTGTGTCCTCTAGAATTACCTCAGAATGAGGCAAACCTCACGCCAATGGCTGTTACATAGAGCCTGCATGTGCTGGCTGGTTCTATTTACTGTAAAACTGATATTAGGCTTCGTGATAGTAAGATAGAGTAAGCGTCCAATTGTACTGCGATAATCGGAAATATCCTCATCAGGTGAACGTGTAGGTGGCAACTTCACAGGTGTACCAGATGGCGTAGCTCCAAGCAAGCTTGACTCTTGAAGAATCTGGAGGGTATACTATCTCTGTGACAAGGACAAGCTCGTCTCCTATCGCACAGCCTCAATCCCCACAAAAATCTCAACTCTCCCAAGTCCTTGGTAACAAAAGTAGACTGCAAGAAGGACTTGATTTGGGCAATTCCATCCTCATCATCACCAGTAAGGATCATGTCATGCACGTACACTGCAAGAACAACACGTGTATGCTCTCCATACTTAGTCTTCCTGATGAAGACTGAATGATTTGAGGTAGAGCACTGAAACCCAATCTTCTCAATCTTCGTATTGAGCCTCTCAAACAAGGCACAAGGACTCTATTTCAAGCCATATATTGTCTTTCGTAGGTGACCAACATCCTCCCCCTCGGTGCTGTAACCTTGAGATTGTCTTATGTATACCTCCTCAAATAAATCACCATATAAAAAGATATTTTTAATATCAAGCTGATGTAGAGGCCATCTCCTAATCATGGCAATAGAAATAATATTCCAGATAGAAGTAATACATGCTATAGGGGAAAAGGTCTTAAAGTAATCTACCCCGTAAGTCTGAGTAAAGCCCTTGGCCACAAGCCTGGCTTTATACTTGTCAACTGTCCCATCAGGTATATACTTGATCGTGTAGACCCATCTGCAATTTACCACAGTAGCTCCATCAGGGCAAGGTACTAGGTCTGATGTTTGTTGTGACTGTAGGACTTGTATCTTCTCATCCACTGCAGCCTGCCATCTGGGATCACAAGAAGCTTGAACAAAATCCCTGGGAATTGTAGAAGCAGTAATCATTGAAGCAAACTGCGAACTCCATCCTCAAGATGAGCAATACTTGTGTACTGGGACAGAGGATGGAGCGCATAATCTTTGCTAGGTCTCCTTAAAGATGGCTGCTTCTCAGTGTTTGAGGTACTCTCATCTGCCAAGTCAGGACAAGTCCCATTGTTTGGTGAAGGATGTGGCCTTTGGTGATAGATCTGAGTCTCCTTTAAGGTGGCCTGTATAGATGTTCCTTCCTCTAAGAAGTATGGAATGTTCTCAAAGAAGGTGACATTTGTAGTGACAATGTATCTCCTGTGGCTCAGATCATAGCACCTATACCCCCTCTGTGTCTTGGAATACCCAAGGAAGACATTTGACTGCCCTAGGAGAAAACTTGTCCTGATTCCCATGTGCCTGGACGAAACAAGTGCAACAAAAAACCCTCAAAGGTAAGGCAAATGACTTGTCACAATCTGAATGAATCACTTGGAAGGGAATCTGCCCTTGAAGAACAAATGAAGGTATCCAGTTGATGAGATAGGCAACAGTAAGTATGGTATCCCCCCATCATTGCTTAGGAACCTTCATATAGATCATTAGGGTCCTAGCAATATTCAGAAGATGTCGAAGTTTGCGCTTAGCCACGCCATTCTGCCGCGACGTATGAGTACAAGATGTCTGGTGAATGATGCCCTGAGAGGAGAACATACTCTGAACATCTCGCTGCATGAACTTTAGAGCATTATCATTGCGAAAAACTCGAACTGTGCCATTATACTGAGTCTGAACCTCTGCCAAGAATTGTTGTATAACCTGGGGAATATCTAAATATGCCTTCATCAGGAAAACCCAAGTAAGATGGTTATGATCATCCACAACAACAGTGTAGTATCTGTCCTCCTGGAGTAGGAACCCTGGCTGGCCCCCACACACCACAATGGACTAAAGCAAAGGGAACCAAGCTCACTCTATCATTCCTCTGTGGATAAGTGCTCCTATGGTGCTTCCTAAGCTGACAATCCTCGCACTGCATAGTCAAGGTGTTTGGCAAGTCAGGACACATCTGTCGCATTTTCTTGAGCGATGGGTGCCCAAGTCTCTGGTGCCATAGCCAAAGTCAGTAGCTATGGAGGCCGCTCTTGCAAACAGGGTGGGTATGTCCAAGTAATAGAGGCTACCTCTCTCTATTCCCCCATCTATGATATCTCCTATCTGTTGATCTTGGAAGTAGCAATAGCCCTCATCAAATACTACTTGTCACCTAAGATCTTTGCAGATACGACTCATTGGCAACAGGTTCATTGGGAACTCTGGAGCATAGTAAATCTTGTCAATCACAATGTTCAGGGAGGCATGCACAAGCCCAGCAGCAATGATGGATGACGTGGCTCCATTAGCCACTTTGACATCCTTGATTCCTCGTGGAGCCTTGGGTTTCATTAGTCGCTGCACATCTCCTGTAAGATGGACCAAGGCATAGGAATATATAATCCATGCTCTTCTGATCTGCTTCTTCCTTGAATCTTCTTGGATTGCACATGTAAGTCCCCTCAAATCTGAGTTTAACTTTTTTAGTAGATCAAACTCATCTTCTTGGCATGAGAAAAGGCTCATCATGCCTGAGAAAGGCATCTTCTTAATCAATGGTTAGAGAAGATTCATCACCACAAGGGTGATGTGTGCAATGGGCTCCAACACGCATAAGAGAATACCACAACTTCGAAACCAGGGCCATGATTCGACCTTAGAATCTGGTTGCGGCCTTCTTGCAGGTCTGCCCACAGTGGTAGCAGGCCCCACAAGACTCCCTGTGGGGGTAACAGACCCCACTGCCTGGTGGCAGCAACAGAGCCCCCCTACAGGGGCGGCGTACCCTCTAGTGGCGGCCATGCTGCCTGCTGCAGCCCCCATGGGCGGCGCTGCTACCTAGTGACAATAACAAGGCCCCCCACAGGGGCCGTGGCCTCTTTTAGTGGTGGCAAATGGCCCTGGGAACCCTATTCACGATGTCATTGTCCTTGCTGCCATGCTTCATCATGGTTTTTGATGATGATCAAATCTCTTCATGTTGATGATTTGATCATCTTTTAGGTGGATATTTGACGGGATATCGAAACACCAGCCTAGGATCGTTGCTCTGATACCATGTTAAGAAAAAGAGATCTTATTCATCAATAGAAACTCTAGCCTCTCTTTTATATTAGAGAGTTTTGGGAAAGTTACAAAACCACCCCAAGAATCACAAAGATAACAAATATGCCCCTAATCTCAACAATATGGAAAGAGGATAAAATGGCAAGAAGATTTGTTTCTTCTCCTCTACTAAACATGGAGAATCTTGGAAGATCTCCTACGTGGAGATCACAAGAATCTACAACATTTTTTTTGTTTTATATTTGATGCTAATTTCTTTTTTATTTGGAGTTGGAATGCATTGGTGCCGGAGAAAATGAAGCGTCTCATTGAAATCAAGAACCCTAACCTCCTTTATATAGAGTAAGGTTAGAAAAATTACATAAAAGATCAAACATGAATAGGAAACATGCTAATAGGAATATAAAGAACCCTAGGACTCTCAAATCTGAATTAAATACACTGTAACTTAATAAAATAGGTCTCATACCTGTCAAATACTCTAACACTCGCCCCTAAGTTGGATTGTGGATGACAATTACGCCCAACTTGTTACTGTAGACAATGTTTGATGCCTCCTTAATGAAGATATCTTCTGGTTGGAGGAGTAGACAGGTAGCAGGATGAGATGATCCCAAGCAACAACAATAGTAGAGTAGAACTTGATCCAAGCAATAGTAGTAGTAGAGCAAAATTAAGAGTCAATCTCAAGTCGCTCAGGAGACGATCCTAAGCAGGTAGTAGTAGTAGGTAGGTAGTAGTAGTGGTAGTGAGAGTAGTGGGGGATGATCCCGAGCAGTCAAGAGTGGGAGACAAGGAACTTGCTTAAATCCCCCACCAGTCACCATCCTTATGATGCGTAGTAGTAGGATCGATTGCTCCAGAAGTAGTAATCCAATTATAAGAACCGGTAGCAGTAGTATTGTAGAGAAAATAAGATAAGTTGTTACTCTCTGTAACCTTAAGTCCCTACTTATAGGAATGAGACCCTAGGGAGTAATTACAGTGGCACCCCTTGACTTGGGGAGCAAGAAAGGAAACTGTAAATGGTAACCCTGAACTTGGGGAACAAGAAAACACCAAAAAACATGAATTGCAGAATAAATACTCTAACACTCCCTTTCAAGGTGGAGCATAGATGTCGATTATGGTCAGCTTGGAAATGCATTTATTGAAGGTAGCTCAGGAAAGTGCCTTGGTGAACACATCGATTGCTTGGTCCTTTGACGACACATGAGTAGTGTGGATGTAACCTTTTTGAATCATATCTCTAGTGTTGTGGTGACCTACCTCCACGTGCTTTGTCCGCTTGTGAAGAGCCGAGTTGTTCGCGATGAACGTAACTACCTTATTATCACACATCAACTCTATAGGATCCGTGACAGGAACTTGTAGATCCAAAAGGATCTATTAGACCCACATTAGTTCGGCCGAGGCTTGGGCCATGGCACGATACTTTGCTTTTGTGCTGGACCTGGTTACAACAATCTGCTTCTTGCTTCTCCACGTCACTGAGTTACTCCCACTAAGGTATAGAAACCAGAGGTAGACTTCCTGTCCTTTGGGCATCCAACTACTGACCTATTGAACCAAATATGCTCTACCATCTCAGATAACTTTTGGAACCATACTCGCAGGCTTTGCTTCAGGCCATAGATGGCCTTATGAAGTTTGCACACTCTATGACACTTCCCTTGAAGTTCAAGCCTTGGGGGCTACTGCATTTAGACCTCTTCAAGATTGCCATAGAGAGGCGTTCTTGACATCTAGTTGATGAAGAGCCTAGTCAAAGTGAATAACTACAAAAATAAGAATTTGGAGAGTGGGAAGCCTCGCTACTAGGGAAAATGTGTCAAAGTAGTCGATGCTGTATGTCTGGGTGTAGCCTTTGGTTACTAGCCTTGCCTTGTAGCACTCAACGGACCCATCTGGTCGATGCTTTACTGCGAAGACCCATTGGCACTCAACAATTTTAACGCCTGTCGGGGGGTCAACAAGTGTACATGTACCCCGTGAGCATAGTGCATCCATTTCCTCCTCCATAACCCCATTCCATTGTGGATCACCAAGGGCTAGGTGGTGAGTAGGCGGAATTTGCACTGTGGAAGGAGTAGAGACAAACTGATGATGTTCAATGGATAGCCTAGCCAAGGACACATGTTGGGAGAGAGCATGTAGAGTGCACTACTAAGTCCCCTTCCTCAGTGTGATAGGGAGGCCAAGATCGATATCTTCATCGTCATTAGAAGACACCATCTTATGCGGTTTAGCAGGACTAGGTCTAGTAACAGTGCGATACAACTTTCCTACCATAGCCTTGTATCTTGTAACATTATCTAGCATAGGATTATCCTCATCACCCAAAAATGTAAAGAGGAATCAAGAGGCATGTTTGTAGGTTTACAATCAAGCATACCAATCTCATGTAGCATATCCAATACATATTTTCTTTGGCAAAGCACTAAACCATGCTCCACATGATCAATCTCAATTCCCAAGAAACAGCTAACCTGACTCAAGTCCTTGGTGACAAACTGGGAATGCAAGACAACCTTAGTAGGCTCAACACCAGCTCCATCATTGCCTGTCAACAATTTGTCATCCACATAAAGAATCAGAATAATAGACCCAGACTCAGTGTGCCTTGTAAATTCTTTAGCCCATAAATGGCTTATGTAATTTGCACACGTTGTGACACTCCTGATGCTCAAAACCCAGAGGTTGTTGCATATAGATCTCATCCAAGTCCCAATAGAGGAAGGCATTTTTAATGTCAAATTGAAATACCTTCCAATGTGAATTAACAAGAGAAAACAAAATCCGCACAGAGTTTAAACGAGCAATTGGAGAAAATGTCTCAAAATAATCAATACCATGAGTCTGAGTA
Source organism: Thalassia testudinum (assembly GCA_037157565.1). Taxonomy (NCBI): domain Eukaryota; kingdom Viridiplantae; phylum Streptophyta; class Magnoliopsida; order Alismatales; family Hydrocharitaceae; genus Thalassia; species Thalassia testudinum. The sequence continues at coordinate 8,647,389 of JAZHRO010000080.1, forward strand.
TACCCTTTGTCAACAAGTTGAGCTTTGTACCTTTGAATGGAGTCATCAGGTAAGTATTTTACAGTAAACACTCACACCCCACAACAGTAGTGCCAGTGGGTAGGTCAACAAGCTCCCAAGTACCCCTAGAATTAAAGGCCTCCATTTCCTCCTGCATGGCACATGTCTAAGCCAAATTCTAAAAAGCCTCTGTATGACTCTGAGGTATATGTTGACTATCAATAGCACAAGAGAAGGACTGTCTAGCTGTAGGCAAACTATCAAAACTCATATGCTAGGCGATAAGGGTAGCGGTCTCAAGACCTTGGAAACTTCTTTTGGGCAATAGGAAGATCCAAGTCCTGATCAGTAGTAGGAATTACTTGGCCTCCATTAGAGTCCATAGAATCAGGTTCAGGTTGAGCAGGAATGGTGGTAAGGGGTTTGGGAGTAGGTTTTGGGCGACGGTCAAAGTGATGTGGACAAGGAAGTGGTAGGAGGCTCACCAGAAGTAGCACCAGGCAGGTTGATAGAGGTGGTAGGAGGCTCGGAGGGCATTGGCAATGGAATATTTGTAGTGCGTGCAAGAGGAGAAGCCTTCCCTTCGAGAGAATTGAAATGAATCTCCTCAAAAACATACCGTTAGCACTAACAAAAAACTTACCATGCATAGGATCATATCCCTTCTGGGTTTGTGAATACCCGAGAAAGATACACTTAACAGATCTAGGAGCCAATTTGTTCACTCCAAAGAGTTGAACAAACATAATACAACTAAAAACTACCGGCGGCAACACAAACGGCTCCTGACTAGGGACTAACAAAGAGAAAGGAGACTTGCCACCCAAAATCGAAGAGATAACTCGGTTAATAAGAAAAGCGATAGAAAGATCGGCTTAGAAATGTGTGGGAACATGCATATGAAACATAAGTGTCCTAGCAACATCAAGTAGGTGCTGTAATTTTCGTTTAGCCACCTCATTTTGTTGAGATGTATGAATACACGAAGTTTGATGAACACCAAGTGAAACAAACTTTAATCCATTGTCACTGCAAAAACCATGAATACGGTAGAAAACTATGTTTTTATTTCATTGAAGAAATTTTCAACAAGTACAAGGACTTTTGACTTTTTTTGATAAGAAACGCTCACGACATCTGAGTGAAGTCATCGATAAGCATTAGTATCGAAAGCCCCGTACACTGGTAACCCTACATGGGCCACAAACATCAGAATGAACAAGCGAGAAAACAAGATTGGTCCTTTTACTAGTGACAAGAAAGGAGGACTGGTGATGCTTGCTAGGTTGACAAGCATCGCACTAAAATTGATCAGGCACATAAAGACTAGGAAATTATCGGCAAAGAACCCAGGACTCAGGTAAGCCAGACAAAGGTGCCACTGTGATCTAACTGCATTTTGTATTGCTCATGTTTATAATTTGCTAGCTCCACCCATCTTAATCTAATTTTGTGAGCATATTACATGCATTAGCATAAATTGTATTTTAGATAAACTTGCATCATAATTTGCATAATTCTATGTTCTTGCATCGATTGATGATATTTGATGATCACATGATTGAAGGTCGAGAAAAAAAGATAAGGAATTAAAGAATTTGAGTTAAGATTTGAACTTAGGAGACTTGCAAACCAAATGAACCATCTTAACTAAAACAGCTAAAGGCTCACTTAAGGTATGCAAAAGGCTCACTTTCCCTTTCTCCTATACTTGTACCGAAGAAAAAACTGCATAAAGAAGAAATCAATTAGAAAATAACTTCTCTCCTCTTCTCATCATCAATTTTTTTCTTGTTTATTTTTTGCTTCTTTTTTTATCATCATTTCCTCCCATTTTTACTCTTTCTCCCTTTTCTTCTCTTTTTTTTTTTGCAATACTAAGAAGTGACACAAAACAACATAAAAGGAAGCAGGAAGGGCAAAGATGCAAAATGCCCCAAAATATCTCTTCATAGAGTTTAGGGAACCCTAGACCACGTTGCTGAAGCCATTGGTACTCTCTACCCGTTGCGCGGTAGTCGTCTTCTCGTAAGATCATTCGCTGCTCCGCCAAGCACTACCATGGAGGGAGATCACCCTTGCGAGCGGTGATATCTGCGATCAACGTCGCCATCTATTTACACCTTGGGTTCGAAGAACCTAAATCACAGCATGCCGTTGCAACCATTTTCATGACCACTCGCGAGATCATCTCCATCGACCATGAGAAGGACTCCATCAAGCTCATGCTTGCCAAGCTTTGCTTCGAGCGTAAGGCAAGGCAATGTTTGCTTGGTCGATGAAGCTAGAGATATCGCCGCCAACATTCTTGATGACCAAACTCGTGTAGATCTGGTGTCGCCAAAGCTTGAGCAAGCTAATATTGCACTGTTGGTGACCCACCTGTGGCATTTGGTGATGCCGCCGGATCTTTTTGTTTTTGTAAATTCTGTTGTCAACACTGTGGATCACCAGTGTGATGGAGAATCTGGCGCTTCTCCACCTGTACCTTCTTCTCTTGCTTCATCACCAACCACGATCAGCGACAATCAAACATGTAGTTTGATGTTGCACGCAAACATGATTTGTGCGACAATGCAAGCAACGATTCAATGATGTGCACGGTTAATGACCCATCCACGCTTTAATACCATGTTAGGATACCAAATCAAATAAAATAGATACGAATATCAATGTATCACAACAACGAATACTTAAGTTCACATGATGAAGGGAGAAAATTACGGGAGAAATAATATTTTTCTATTCTTCACAATGATAAAATAGAGGGGTACACAGTCATTTATAAGCCACTAAACACTACTCAAAGTTAGACTAAATATGATCTACTCTAACAATTCACCTCTCAATAGAATTAATGACTATTACCATGCCTAATCTTTTAGAGGATTTAAAGATGAAAAATTACCTAAGAGACCCCACAATACTAGAAATAATGATCGGGATACAAATCTGTTTACCAATGAGTTTTCAACCTTCAAAAAAGAAGGAATTGATAACCATTCAATAGCAATTAAATTATGTGAGGATAATGAATTTGGATGTCATTTGAACCCATTTCCTACATAATGACTCATGTAGTCCAATATACATATGAAGTTTTCCATTTCAGGGTTTTGCTTAACTTTTTTGGTTTTTAGCTTGATTACTTCTTTGCATAATTTTTTCACGACTTAGTTTGGATGACATTCTACTTCATCTTGAATTTGATATAAATGAGAACAGGCAATTGTTGAGCTGCTTGATGAAGAAAATGTCCAAATCCCATCTTGGATTTGCTTCAGTTCAGTAGATGGAGAGCATGCATCTTCCGGAGAGGATTTTGAGGAGTGCCTTCAAGTAGTGAATAAGAGTGAGAAAGTGGCCATTGTCGGAATAAATTGTTGCCCTCCTCAGTTCATTGAGAGTCTTGTTTGCAGATTTCGGAAGGTACATTTTCGTTTTTCTTCTTAAGAAAGTCCATGCTACTAGCTGTTTAAGAAGCTCATAAAGTAAAATATTCATTGTTCCTTTTTCATTTCAGTTGACAAAGAAACTAATTGCAGTTTATCCAAATAATGGAGAAATATATGATGCTTCTTCTAAAATGTGGCTGGTGAGTTTTCATGATTTCCTGAGACTATTATGTTTTTTTTCTATTGGTACTAAATCACTACCGTACAGATATATAACTCTTGTTATTTTGCATCATATTATAATTCTCCCTTTAATCCTTGAGGTAATAAGCATTAAGGATCTTTGTTAAGCATAGATCATTCTACAATTCCACATGTTAATTTTTATTCTGGATGATATTGTATTCTTCTGAAAATTGGTATCATGTGGATTGTCTGACATCTTGAAAGTCTTGTATTACACGATAATATCTAGGAACACTTCATAATCCAAGAGCCAACAATGATGTTTTTCCGTTACTACCCCAGTTGGCATTCTCGTTAGGGTTATCCTTAGACTTAAACCATGTAAGGGTATGTGTCTTTCAATGTCCTTGGTGTTGGTGGACTGTTGGGCAAACGATTCATCCAAGTCATTGCGGAAGCGTGAAAATTGGTTGTTTTAAACTTTGATTGGAGAAATGGTTCGGTGTCTAAAAAATTGAATAATTAGGAATAAAAAATAACCTAATATTGGAACCACATGGGAGGAACCAATTTTTCCCGTTTCAGGATCTCCAAGAGTATCGAGATTATACCTTCGCAGTGGTGTATCATAGCACATGTTGTTCCTTCTATTATAAGTATCGGTGTGGCGAGACTCCTTGATAGGCTGATGGGGCTTTTGACATCGAGAACACTCAAAGGTCTGCACAGTACAAACCAAGGCGATTTTCGCCTCCAAGAAACTTCACGAACAAGGTCTTCAAATCCATGACCAATACAGGATTGACTTGCAGTCTAAGTTACTGGATGTTTAGAGGTCTCTCTGGATGTTCAAAGAGAATGTTGGATGTCCAAAGAAATGATGGCTGGATGTCTGACCCCTTTCTTGGACTTGTGATGAAGTCACAAGATTTTTGATGAAGATGCTGGAAGTTTGATGATAAGTCTGGATGTCTAGACATTGAGGGAGGAAGAAGAAGAGGGCGATGATACTCTTCTATTCCTCTTCTCTTTCTTGTGGGTGGAGGAATTTATCATGCACATAATGACTTGGTTAGGATTTCTTCCTTTATCTTGGAGATATATATAAGGGAATTACCCAAAGCCTAATACAGTGGTAACTGTTGGATCAAATCCAATGATTATGAATTATTCCTACTTGATCACTTACCTATTGGCCTTTCCATTAAATTAGTCAATTGGGTTTTGGCACCTAAACTACGTTTAATTTCTATCCAAACCCTTCTTGGATAATGACCAAATGTTTTTACCAATTAAATGTCAAATCAAAATATTAATTAATCCTTTAAATAATATTTTATTTCTCCATAAATAAGAATCTACCAAAATCATTATTGATTTTATCACGACAATAATGAAGCGTTTAGGATTTGTGATTTATGAGATTATGCCTTTTGTAGGCATTCTCGATAACCTTGCATTCTTCATACTGAAAAACTTCTGTAAACTTGAGGTTAAATTCCCAGATCCATTGTCCTCCTTACCAAGGGTTATAAATGTTTATATTTTTCTTTTTTCATTGGGATGAGAACGTAGATCAAATCCTTTCGTAAATGATTATCTTTGTTTTCATGGATGAGTCTGGTTAGGACCCTTATGACTGCATGAACTTCATATATCCCAATCTGCATGAACGAAGCTCGTGTCTTCCTATCCATTATGTACGCTTACACTAGTAGTTTTGTGTGATCCCTTCAAGAGATCGTGTCTCCTGTGCTCTCATATATACACTAGCTTTCCTATCTTAACATCATGGTGGGTGCATTTACTATTAGTCCACCAGATGCATATTTAAGCATAGAGACATTTTTCTCAAGTCTATGGATATGCCTTCCCCGTGACAGTGATAAGAGGACTTCCTGCATTTGCATCCCGTCAAGTCAACCCCTTGACTCAACCTGTGTGATAGCCTTGAATCTTCATTCCTATATAGTGGATGTACATCAAGGGCATTCGTCAATCAATAGTTTTTCGAGAAGATTGCCATCTCTTCTCAAACAGAAGATAATTAGATATCATGGTGATTCTTAATGGCTTATCGAAATTCTTAATTTAAATAATTAGATCAATCAGTATATCTAACATGGCTATTGTTGGAAAAGAGTGAAAATGACTAGATTCTCAAAAGAAAACCTAGCCCTCTTTGTATAGAGAGAGGCCATGCGCAGAGTACAAGGAACACTCTCAAGTAAATAACAAATAACAAAAAACACCCCTACATATGCTCTAACACTCCCTCTCAAGTTGGAGCTTGCATATCAAGCATGCCTAGTTTGTTACATATGTGATGACACTTCCGTAGGAGTGCCTTAGTGAAGATGTCGGTAACCTACTGCTTTGAGGTAGTAGTCAGGGCGCTAATCTTACCTGTAGTAGCCTGTTGTATTTTGTGTAGCCTATTGGATTTTATGTACCTCGAGCAAGCCATCTGAGTTATGTAATAAGATTGCATTTGCATTTGAATAAATGATTTCATTATATTCCAATAAATGAGTTGGGTCCCTTACAGAGGGTTGATTCCAATAAATGAGTTGGGTCCCTTACAGAGGGTTGAAACTACAACTTCTCCTTACGCGTCCCTTTTACCCTTTAGTAGTTAGTCGACTGGCTTTCCTCGTGGTTGACTGGTTATTATAGGGTTGGCTGCTTTTGGCTCTCTTGAAGGTGTTCTTGAGGTGTTACTTGGATTTCAAGGTGATCGTCGCTTCGGATTTGTGAAGGAGTTCGCAAATCACTCGTGGGATTGGTCCTTTACGACGTGAGGGTCTTGTCCACCTGTTAGGGAGGAGCAGTTCGGGTTTATATTGAGACTTATTTGAGGAGGCATTGCATTTTGCGATGCTGCACTATGTCACCTATGAAAGGTGTGATTTCTATATTCATTGGATCCCAAAACGAAAGGAAACTAGTTCCTCTCATATGGTTTTAGACAAGTGTTTACGTTTGGTTTGCTTGATCTTTTTTAACATTGATTCGATCTCATATTCGAAAGTTTTAAAACACTTGTTTTTTGTATTTTCACGCTTCTGATGCCATGAGGTCAATGTGATTGAGCCTTTCAATGGATCAGAGCCTAGGTTGGCTCGGATTTACAAAAAATCATGGATTTTAGGGTTTTTAATTATTATAATAGGGGCTTCAGTGTCATTTACTTATTTTATCGGTGTCAGTATTACTCTTTTTATTCTTTTGGTGCTTTGTAATAATTTACCCACATCTCTTTCTCTATAAAAGAGATGTAGGGCTTCATTGGAAGAATTGAGAAACTTGTTTCTTTTGACTTGGTATCAAAGCGGTGATCCTGGATCGGCGTTCTTGATATCCCACCAAATATTTAGCCTTCGACCCCTCCACCAGAAACCCTTGATATGGATTCGTGTGCTTTACCGCCGGCTGGGGGGCTTGATCGTTGGTTGAGGGTTTGGGGGGTTGGGGGGGTGGGCATTGCCACCAGCGGTGACAGTAGGAGCCCAGACTGGTTGGGCGGCCTTGGGGGCTCTCTTGCTCTCGTGTGCCCTCGTTTGATCCATGCACTGTAGGATCATCTTCCTAGCATGATTTCTGGAACTCCTTTTGTCGAGATCTTGTGTTAGGATCCGATATTTGCCTGCTACATGTTCTGCATGGTTTGAAAATTATTTTTTAGACCTTTTTTTGGTGGTTAACCCTTCTTGGTTTGGCATCATGGCCTCCTCTACATCATTTGAAGTCACATCGGAGTCTCCTGTTGATATTGGGAACATCACAAATTTGTTTTTTGTTCTCATTACGAAGCTTGATGAGACCAACTCTGCTCGTTGGTTTCAAACGTTTCTTATGACAGTTGAAGGGTATGATAAAGAACACATTCTTTTGGAAGCAGAGTCTGACAACAAAATCGGGAAGTATGCCACATGGAAGAGACATCGCCATGGTAAGAGCTTGGATCATGAATGTTGTGGCATCTTGCATTGGTGATGGTATTATGTATTATAAGACTGCCAAGGAAATGTGGGATTCTCTTCATGACACCTCTCTCAGATAGGATGGTCTTTCCTTGTCTCAATATTATACTCAACTGAAGGAATTACTGGAGAACTGCAATGTTTGCAGACCTATCTGTACTTGTGCCACACAGAGGGAGTATCGGAAGGAGTTTACGGTACTCAAGTTTCTTTCTGGTTTGAGTTCTGAGTACGAGTCAGCATGGTTCCAGATGCTTACTCTGACAGAGCTTCCTAGTTTGGGGGAGGCATATAGTCGGGTTAGTAGACTCTCTGTTAGGTCTATTGTTCCTGAGACTACAGGATAAACCTCCACTTTTGCTACTAGAGGAGGTTGTGGAGGACATGGTCGTTCTGTTACTCGTGGACGTGGTCGAGATCGAGGACCACCTAGTAAGCCACGCCCAACTTGCACTTTTGCGGGTGCATTGGACATGTTGAGGCTTCATGCTGGAGTAAGCATGGGAAGCCTCTCTTGGCTAACTATGCTGTAGTCTTCACAGAGATAGAGACTGATATGGTACTAAGGGCAGAGTTTGATGCCCTTTCTCAGAGATTGGCTTAGGTGACTCAGGTGTCACCATCCACCTTAGATATTGCTGCTCTCGCCTTAGGTATATTGTGTGATTATAGTTTACTGTACCTTCCCAATGTAGCAGATCTACGTGGCTTGTGGACTCAGGAGCTTCACTACACCCGAGTGGTGATCAGACTTGCTTTAGGCGACTTCAATCTATCGCATTAGGCCGTATAGTACAAGTTGTAGATGGTCGCCACACCTGGATTGATGGACAGGGGGAGGATTCACTTACCTCCAATTTATAGTTGCGTTGTGTTCTATATGCACTTGAGTTTCCTTTTACTCTGTTATCTATTTGTAGAGTTACTAAAGATTTCAATTGCCAGGTTATATTTGATGATGTGGGCTGTGTGTTACAGGGCAAGCTCACGGGAAGGATGATTGGGGGTGGACATGAAGAGAGGGGTATATCACCTGCTTTAGATAGATATAGCTGCTTTATGTCATGGAGATCATAGGATTGCACTTTAATGGCATCATCGTCTCAGACACCTTCCTTTGGACAGGCTACGGTGCATTATTCTGCATTTGTCACTTGCTATTGAGATTAGATGTGATGCTTGTCAGCTGGGAAAGCATCACTGTGCATCATATCTTGCAAGCTCTTTAGTGTTTGAGTCTATTTTTGATTTGGTTCATCTAGATGTATGGGATCCTAGTAGAGTGCCTAATCGATTGGGATATAGATATTACCTTATTATTGTGGATGATTGTTCTCATATGTCTTGGTTATTTCTTCTTAAGAATAAGTCTGATGTGGGCACAGTTATAGAAGATTTTATTATAGAAATAAAGACTTAGTTTTCTATGTATGTTAAATGTATACATTTAGACAATGTTTTGGTGTTTTGTATAACCAAATTGTGTGCTTTTTACAGGTCCCATGGTATTGTGCATCAGACTACATGTCCACATACATCCCAACAGAATGAGATAGCTGAGAGGAAACATAAACATGTCCTAGATGTGACATGGACTCTCCTTATACATCACAATGTACCCCAAATATATTGGTGGGTGATGTAGTTCTCACATCATGTTATCTTATCAATAGGATGCTTAGTCCTATATTATTGGAACAGATCTCTTGGCAGATTTTACATCAAGATCGTGATTTGTTTCTTGTGCCACCACGTACTTTTGGATGTATAGCATTTATACATATTACAGGGCCAGGCAGAGATAAGCTAGCACCAAGAGTTAGTGTTTTTCTGGGATACATCCATACACAGAAAGGGTACAAATGCTATGATCCCATTGCTAGGAAGCATTATGTGAGTGCGGATGTCATATTCCATGAGGTAGTACCTTTTTTCTCCATTGCTGCATGATAGTTATCTTTTGAGCCACCGGACAACTCACCTCAGGTGGTCCCTATGCCTATTCCACCTATGCAGTTTGGTGATTTTTCACCTATCTAGATTTCTGATAAATCTTTTGTTGAGCTAGATCATGATAAATTCAAAGAGCCATTAGTGGTCTATAAGAAGCTAGTGACGTACAGGCCACAAATTACTACTACTACCCCCTTCTCCTCACCTCAGTGCCATCATCCTCCTCACCTACATAGGTATGTATGGATGGTACTGATATTTTTGTGGCTTCTGATGTATCCACAGGTCCTTTTACTATAGAAGATACTACTTTCGTGGCTCCAGAAGATGATATTGACCATCCAATTGCAGTTCAGAAGGCACCTTGTAATTGTGCAAATTATAGAGTTGCTAGCACCTCTTTTGGTGATGGCCTTGGTGCGAACTTTACTACATTCACTATGGCACTTTTGGCGATGTCCATACCAAGTACATATCAGGAGGCAATACTCCAATGAAGGGGGAGATCACAACTCTTCATGATAGAGGCACATGGGAGCTTACATCTAGACCTGGTGTTCATGTGGTTGGTTGCAGGTGGGTCTTTGCCTTGAAATACAACTCAAACAGGTCTATTTCTAGGCATGAGGCTTGTTTAGTGGCCAAATGATTCATCCAGACCTATGGGGTGGACTTCTTTGACACATTCTCACCAGTTGCGAGGCTTCCTACAGTTTGTATACTTCTTTCAGTGCCAGTTAATAGAGGATGGGATCTACACCAACTTGATGTGAAAAATGCCTTCTTATATGGAGATCTTCAGGAAGAGGTGTACATGCAACAATCCCCTAGTTTTGAAACTGAGGGGGAGTGTATGTGCAAGCTAAAGAAGGTAATTTATGGGCTTAAGCAGAGTACCTGTGCATGGTTTCACAGGTTGTTTGCGGCACTGGAAGGCATGGGTTTGAAAAGATCTATAACTGACCATTCTTTGTTCACTAGGGGAACTAATGGAGGTGTTGTTGCTGTTTTAGTTTATGTTGACGATCTTATTATTACTAGTGATTGTACTACTAGAATAGTACAGGTTAAGGAACATTTGGCGACAAAGTTTGTTATTGTAATATCCCAAAATCTAAGTTTCGAGTCATTTCAAGGTGATCCGGGTCAATCCGAACTCGAAAACCTGGTTGTAGTTCGGTGCTGGTGTCAGCACCTCTTTAAATTGCCAGAAAAACGTGTATTTCAAGTCAACTCCTATCCAAACGTCAAAAGGGTGTCATATATGGTACTGTTGGATTCCTCTTGTCGCCAACTTTCCGGCGACGCTTGTTTCATGCAAATTTGAGGTGTATAGCTTTAGTTATGGTCAAAAGAAATCAACAAGGACCTAAATATAAGGTGGATCCAATCCTAGGGGTATTTTGGATATTTCACCCTATACTTATTTGCAACAACTTTTGAGCCTATAAAAGGACCCCCTTGGGTCTTGAGTCGTCAATAGTTCATAAAGCCTCTAAATCTTAAGAGAGAGGAATTTGTATTTTCAATTTGAAATCCTAATTTAAAGGTTCGGGGACCTAAGTGCAATTCTCAGAAATGCAAGCTTCCTACTGTAAAATTTGCGGTGGCGGCACACATCAAGTGGCTAAGGCATGGTGGTAGCAGTGCTATGCAAGCGATGCGTGTCGCAGGTGAAGCGCATGCTTAAGCACATCGGAAGCGACGAGGTGTGATTGCCTGGATGCACAACGCGTGTCGCGATCAGTGGGCGCGTGACCGGCAAGCGGAGGGATCCACGTGCGTGGGCCTGGGCGAACCGGGTGTGACGCGTGGCAGCGTGCAAGCGGGTCAGTTCGCTTGAACCGACTGGTCAAGGGGTGGTTTAAGACCCCCTCACACTGTTTCGATTGGTTCGAGGCCTTTCCGACCTCGGATTTCGACAAATAAGGTACCATTGGAATCGTATCGACTCATACTACGCATTGGCATAGATTATTTTCACTTTTGAGTTCTATTCCTTTAGTGAAAAATTAGAATTGTGACTAGATATTTCCGATCCTATTTTTGGTTCATGTGAACTAGGTCTTACCTCCGGTGTGTGCGTGGATTTCGAGGTAGGTGTGGAGACTGTCCCTAGGCCCTGTGTGCACGATTCGGAGTCACTGCGACCCTCTGGTGATATTAGGTAGAGTAATCTACCCTTCTCTCATTTCTGTTCGATTTTCAGATATTTTGTGGACCCGTCTAATGCGATTCTTTGTATGTATCGCCTTGAATGGTGTGTGTCCTTTTTGCTGAGTTTGGAATCCTTTGGCATTTTTCCCTGATTTATGGGTGCTTTAATAAAAAATAAATAGCTTATGTGAAAAGAATTAAGAGGGGATAATCACATGAACCTTGTTATCGCATGCTTCGTTTTAGTAAAATAAGTTCCGTTATGTTCATGACTAGATGAATAACATGGGGCCACTGTCATAAACTGAAAACTACCTGTAAATAGATATGTTGGAAGATAATGGGTATATTGTTAATCCTGGAATTAGTAATATAAAATGATTGAGGATATTCTGATTTAACGAAAATAAGAGATACAATTATCTGAAATTAATTATATAATTAGTATGACGGATATGTCAGGAATTAAAAGGATTAGATAACTGGTTTTAGCCTCACTACTCGTCAGATTGTGGCTGTAACTTTGGTCTTTCAGATCGATTTTAGGGGCTGGTTTAGGGAGTTGCTGACCTCCCTACGACTCTTTGGTTAGGCTTAGCGGCCAATTGGGATAGCGAGATGTAGGGCTCGAGGTTTGGTTCTTTCTCGACCGGAAGGTGGGTCATTGGCTGTTTGTTGTTTAGCATACGTAGTACTTGTGCATGTTGACGCTACACGACGAAGCCACCATCCCTTGCTGCAATGACCTTAAGGTGGAGTGTGGCGACTCGATGGGTATAAGTGGTCTTTCCGGCTAGGAGGATGACTTATACCGATCTTGCACCGTAGGAAGTTACGCAAGATTGTCTCTTATCCCGAGACGCCGATTTACAGATTGTGAACTATAAGAATATAGGCAAGGTACATGAACGAAATTAGCTAAGAAATAAAGTATAAACGGATGAATTGTTGATAAATGGAATATAGTTTTGGGTTTCGTACTCAGGTGTTGCTGAGTAGTCGGGTGTAGCAGTTGCTGTCGGTGAGATTTCTGTAGAACCGGTTCCTACCTGAGGAGGTGGTCTGTGCCGAGCCAATGGCTCGTAGTAGTAGGTTCTTCCACTGTTAGATTTTATTTTTCTGTCTTTTGGTGATTGTAAGAGTCTCTCCTTACTTTCTGTTTTATGGTGAATTTTAATTATATTTGGTACTTTAGTTTCTTTCATTTAATGCTTCATGCATGAATGTTGGCTATTCACGTTTTATGGCTTGTGTTGGGTGATTGCTTTCTTATGGGTGTTCGTGCTAATTGGCAGCACACAGCGACTTGTGTTTCGTCACTTGGCGGGACCCAAGTCGTCACAGTTATGAAAGACTTGGGGTCTCTACGATATTTCTTGGCTATTGAGGTGGCTAGAGGAAAAGATGGAATTGTTGTGAGCCAAGGAAAATATGCACTTGATGTTCTTTGGGATACTGGGTTGTTAGGGGCCAAGGTGGCTAACATTCCCATGGATCCCAAGGTGCATTTGTATGATGACGATGTAGAACATGTGGAAAGCAGGAGTTACAAACAATTGGTTGGAAAATTATATCTTATAATTATTAGACCTGATATTTCTCTTGCAATTGGAAAGCTCAGTCAGTTCATGGAGAAGCCCACTAAACATCATTGGAATGCTGCAATGTACGTCTTTAGATATCTAAAGAAGGCATTGCTCTTCAGAAAGGGTTGTCCTATGACAGTAGTAGAATACTCAGATGCAGATTATGCTGGATGTTTAGCAAATAAGAAGTTTATCATAGGGTTCTGTACATATGTGGCAGGTAATCTTGTTACTTGGAGGAGCAAAAAATAGACTGTAGTGCCCAGATCTAGTGCATAATTTGAATATGGTGCCATGGCACAAATTGCAGTTGAGATGGTTTGGGAACAATCTATTCTATGAGATCTACATGTTGAGATAGAGGGACCCATGGAGATGAGATATGACAATCTTGCTGCCACATACATAGCCAATAATACCATGTTTCATGAGCGTACGAAACATGTGCAGATAGATTGTCATTATATTAGAAATCTCATTCAGAAGGGAGTTATCTATACTTCTCCGATTGTTTCAGAAGATCGGACGATAGATGTGTTCACAAAGCCCTTAAGCAGAGCTCCATTAGATACTTGTTGTGATAAGATGAGCATGATCGATATCTATGCTCTAGCTTGAGGGTGAATGTTACAGTAGGGGCTTTACTGTTGTTTACTTATTTTCTTGGAGTCAATATTACTCTTTTTATTCTTTTGGTCCTCTATAATAATTTACCCACATCTCTTTCTCTATAAAAGAGATGTAGGGTTTTATTGGAAGAATTGACAAACTAGTTTCCTTTGACTTTAATCGCACCTTGGTTTTTGTGCTCTAATCGGTTGATCAGCTTTACGACCAATTGACTCGGCTAGACCGTAGTCAGATTTCTGATCATCAAATTAGACGTCCGGTTGTTGAGGCTACATAGTTGACATTGCCTGCAAGGCGGATGGATGAAAAATCAAGAAACACATCGATAAGTTGAACTTGCCAACTGAAACTGTAATATTCGGTCAACTATTTGTGAGATCAAACGACCGACTATAAATGAAATTTGTTCCTGATATGCAACAACTTGTGCTGTTGTAGTCAGTTGATCAACCAGAAAAATAAGTTGACCGTTACTAAGTAACCAGTCTACTGGTGAGTTGGTCGATAGATGGCCTACTATAGGATTGTATGCTAAGTTGTGCCTGTTGTAGCCGGTTGGCGGTCGGTTGACTAGGCAGCATACAAAACTTCGTTCTTGGTGCAATTTTAACCAAAAATTGAATTGGATTCGATCGGGCCTTTTTGGAAAAACCTACTACAATTGTTGGGGAACTTTCATTTGTTTTTTCAATATTTTTGTGGTTTTGTTTGTGATTGAATGATAGCCTAATGGGTGGATATGATATGCGTAGAATTAATTGGATTAATTTCTAGATTAAAAGATTTTCAAATCAGCAGGATGCTGAGACATTCTACACAAATCTCAAGTTAGGATTACAATTAGTAAGATAATGAATCGTGTTTACCTAATTAATTAGGAATAAATAAGAGAAATTAAAATTACATCTCTTGACATGTGATGTTATAGGTGATTTTCTTTTGTATGCTAGTTTTATTTCGTGATTTTGATGGTTTGATTGTGGAATGTGTGTGATGACAAGATCATCTTGGGTATATAGTGTTGAGTGATTGTGAACAGGTTGTGTTATTTTTCTTGTAATCCCTATAATTTGGATGCCATTACATTTGATGTAATCTTGTGTGTGGAATGTTGTATGATTATGATTGTGATGTATGGGATGGGATCTTGAACATGTATTCATAAGACAAGGTTAGAATACGATTCTAATTTTAGACTAGGTTGAGATTAGGTAATTTAATAGGGTTGGTTCCCTTATGTCAAATGCGTCAACGAATTTGTCATGGTAATGATTCATGGTCTCTGCCATGGCGAGGGAATTGTAACCTTGGGGTTATGTCAATGGGTAAGGTTCTCTTCGGGACAGCATTGGCATAGCATGCACGTGGAGTGGGTCTACTCATTTCTCGAAAGGGATGGCGTAGGATAATTTTTTAAAAAGGGAAAGGGCAGTTATCTACCTGATAACCACCCAAAATGTATTATAACAAAAGATATGGCTTTTCAGCCAATATCAGAGCCCACAAACAACATCAAAGACTACTCACAGCGATTCACTCCACATTCTAACCTTAGCAATAATGAACACAAAATTTTTTATATATGGTCTCTGCCCCCTGAAGACCACCTCATTTCTTCCTAATCAGATGCCCCAGAGGATCGCTAGAGGCCTAGCTCTCTCATTCTTTGACTGGAAGACATTGTGGCCTGAGTTGATGCCTTCGCACCTAAAAGAACTCCAGAACTCCTCAAAAGATAAGTGGTTCCACTACCCAGCTCCCATGCGATTTCATACCTGTGACACAAACGGATAAGAGAAAAAGAGATGTTCCACGCCCTCATCAGCATCTCGACACAAGGGGTGCACCTTATCCTCCCCAATGGCCCACCTTGCCTCTACATTCTCGTTATGAGCCTACGCCTTCTCAGGAACCAAATGAATATCTTAACTTTCAAAGGACATACCGCCCTCCAAATCTACTTGCAATCTCTGGCCAGATCCAAATCACCAATGGGTCCCCCACCCAATAGTCTCCAATAGGCAGCCTTTACCGAAAAATCACCTTCATCCCAAGAGAAAGAATCATTTCCCATCTATGGTTGGAAGCCTTCTAGCTCCCCAAGCAAAATCTAAAACTCCTGAATCCTCGTATCTGAAAAATTCCCAGCAAAGGACGGGCTCCACCCACCTTCCCAAACTTATGCCACCATTGCATCTCTATTTGTAGACAACGCGAAAAGTCCCGGGAATCTTCCACAGACTCCCCTGCCTTGTTCAATCATCCTGCCAAAATCTGAATACATACCCTGACCCCCTCATCGGTACAACGCAATCTTACACTCTAGGAGCCACTAAAGGGAGGCCTCTAGGGAAATGCGAGGCATCCCTCGGTGGGGACAGAAGACCCCACCGCACTAAGCCGCCATAAGAAGATCTGAAAGCCCTCCCCACCAAACCATCCCCATTCTCCAATAATAGTCCAATCCACTTTGTCAACAAGCTATCATTTATTCTCCCCAAGTCTCTCACACCAAGTCCTCCCTCCTCCATCGGCCTGCAAGCCTCCTCCCATGCCACTAACCTCGCACTTGGCCCATTCGACCCGTGGTTCGACCAAAAAAAGAAATCCTCATCAGGCCCAGAATCTTTTTTATAATCTTCAGGACAGAGATGAAATACGACGGCATCACGGCCAGCACCGCCTTGAGTAGGACTACATCTTGGAAGCCCATCCTGCCAGTCTCCCTTCTAGTCTTCAAATCAGAGAAGACCACTCCTGTACCAAGATCCTCCTGTCTGTTAAGGGATGGCCCAGATACGTAATAGGC
This sequence comes from Thalassia testudinum, assembly GCA_037157565.1. Taxonomy (NCBI): domain Eukaryota; kingdom Viridiplantae; phylum Streptophyta; class Magnoliopsida; order Alismatales; family Hydrocharitaceae; genus Thalassia; species Thalassia testudinum. Next base: position 8,664,088 of record JAZHRO010000080.1, read on the forward strand.
AATTTCTCCTGCTCTGTGCCAAGACTCAAACTGCATGCCCTCGCCTCCTCCTCCGTCATGTGGACCAGAACAAAACTCAACTTGGAGAGGTTAATCTGTAACCCAGAAGCCTCCCCAAACAATTCAAGCAAAATCTGCAGTCTCCTAGCTTCCTCCTCTACACCTTCTATGAAGAATAGAGTATCATCAGCATATTCAAGCTCCGGAATCTCTGTCCCATCTTCTAAGGAGAAGCCTCTAACTAGATTTCTCTCACATGATTTACCTGCCGACCTTGCTAATGCATCTGCTGCCAAAACAAAGAGCATCGAGGCCAAAGGACACCCTTATCTAATCCCCCTTCTTGGTTGGATCCAACCCCTTTCCAAATTGCCATTAACAAGGATCGAGAACGAGGTCGTGGTAACACACCTCTTCATCCAGTTGACCCAGAGGGGCGGGAACCCCCTCTTTATCAAAGAGGCCCACACGAAAGACTACTGCACTGAGTCATATGCCTTACTGAAATCCACCTTCCACATGAAAGCCTTTCTCGTTCTCCTCCTCCAACATGACAAAATCTCCGAGGCCACAATGTATCCCTCCAGAATGTTCCTGCCTGGGACAAAAGCCATCTGCACCTGAGCCACAATCTTTCCCAGTACCCTCTTCAATCTGTTAGCCAAGATCTTTGCCACAATAAGATATATAGCATTGGACAAAGCTATCGGTCTATACTCCTTAATCGTCTCTGCCCCATCTCTCTTCTGCAACAAGAACATATAAAATTTATTCAGCCTGTTAAAATCTAAATTCCCATCTCTGAATTCCTACAGCACCTATAGAACCTCCTCCTTGATCATCGACCAGAATTCCTTGTTGGAGAAAACAGGAAATCCATCAGGGCCCGAACAACCATCCGCATTCAGCCCCCAAATAGCCTTGTGGACCTCCTCAAACGGGCCAACCAAATTCCCATGCCTCTTCATCACTAATCCGCGGTACCTGGGACCCCAACCATCTCCATCGTCCCCCTTGCCTCCTCCCTGTGAACTTGTAGTATCTCGCAGCCGCCCTGCCAATCGCCTCCCTGCCTGTAAAAACCTCCCTGCCACCCGTAAACTGTCAGTCCAGTTTTTTCTCCTTCCCGACGCGACCATATGAAAGAAATGAGTGTTAGAATCCCCCTTCCTGAGCCACTTCTGTCTAGATCTCACCTTCCACTCCACCACCTTCTGATCTTCATCCTATACCACCTGCAAATGCTCGCTCTGCTTGCCCTGTCGTCGGATAGAAGACCAATGTCATCAATCCTGTCCAGCCTCGAAATCTCAGCGAGCGCTTCATCCCTCCTCCCACGTTCCTTTTTGGCCTGCATCCTGTAATCCTTGAGAAAAGACCTCAAAGCTTAGTCTCCAACCTTGCAGCCGCCGAGCCCTCTGTAAGGATTGACCCCCACTTCTCTTCCACCAGACTCCTAAAACCCTCTTCCAGAAGCCAGGCTCTATCAAACTTAAAATACATACCATGTCTCCAACCCTCATTAGATCCCCAAAGCAAGGGAGTGTGATCCGAAAAAGGCTACTCTAAAGGTCTGACCTCTACCATAGGGAAAACTTAAGCCAATGCCGTCGAGGCCAGGAATCTGTCAATCCTAGAACGTTGTCCACCTGAACTCCTCCAAGTGTAAGGGTAAGAAAAAGGTGGCATATCGAGTAGGCCATGTGCTGCAATAACCCCTGCAAAAGCCTCCAAGCCTGGATCCATCCCCTCTTGACCATCCGGTCTATCTTTCGCCAGCAATGTAACATTAAAATATCCACCAATCAACCATGGAGACCGCTGATGCCTTGCTGCAACCTAGTCCAGCTCGTCCCACCGAGCATGCCTCCGCGCACCATCAGTCGGGCCATAGATTGCAGAGAAGACTAAACAGAGATTGTCTCGACGCCTCTGCAGTTTGACTGTGGCCACATGGGATCCGACCATCGAATCCATCAAGAAGAAAACATCTCCCTTCCACCCAATAATGACTCCCCTAGACCTCCCCACTACATCGAGGGCCACAATCTCCCCAATGCCACTGCCCCTCATCTCCCTCCATACCCGCTGGTCGCAACTCCCTAGCTTCGTCTCTTAGAGAAAAAACACCTCAGGGCCCCACTTCTGAATGTAACTCCTCAAAGCTACACGCCTGGAAGGGTCATTCAGTTCCCTCACGTTCCATGTGAGGACTTTGGTCATGGAGGTGATAGAGAATCTCCTCCTCGCGACGTGCGCCTAAATCCCATCTCTTCCATTCAGGCCACCTCCTCATCCTCCAGCTTCCCAACCCCTTCCTTGCACACCTGTCGCGCCTGTGCCATCCCCAGATGCACCTTCCTACCTTCAGCCACCCCCTCCTGCCCCTCTGCACCACCACCCAAAACCACCAACTCCCTAACCTCCCCAGCCATCACCTCCCCTTCACGCCTACAGCATCCCTATCCATCACCACCCATTAGCGCAACCTCCATGACAACCCCTGCGTCGTCTCCACCCGCGACCAGGTCATCAGCCGGTTCCCCTCCATGTCGCCCTCAAGAGGGCTCCGGTCTATAGCCCCCCTCCTCTGCTAACTCTTCCCCTCGACTCCGTCTCCTCTCCACCTTACCATTGCCACTGGCCTTGACACTTGACAGAGACCTCACCCTCCCCCTCTGATAAGCCCACCTCGGCCCGTAGGAGATCTTCTCTGTGGGGAATCTCCTTGACCTCCAGCTCCTAAGGCGCACCACGGCCCCCTCCATGCTACAAGTCGCCACCTGTCCAGACCAAAGAGCCCCAGAGTGAGGGCTCCCCTTCAGCTCCACCCTAATGCAGCTACAAGGTTGGGAATGCCTTGGACTTCCGCAGATGAAGCTTCGTTCCCCACCGGGTTCAACCTCGTCTCTATTCGGATCCACACCATCCGACCCGAACTCACCACCAAGTGGCACACTTAAAACGCCCTCCACGTTAGTCGTAGCCCCCGCATTCATGGTTTGGGATTTCGAAAAATCCCCAACCCCAAATCTCGCCTCCTTAGGCACCGGTTTTGCCACCTCCTCCGCATGCTCACCCTCCATTGACTGTGGCACAGGAACCGCAACGGACGCGCAATCACCTCTGTGCCCCCTTACCTTCAAAAGATCGCCCAGACCCCTGCTTGGCCTCCGCTCCACCCGTGAATCAGTGCCACCGCCTCCCTCCGCCTTCTGCTTGCCAACCACCGCCTCAACGAACAACCGAGGCCTCTTCTCGTCTGGTGAGACTTGGACCATCCACAAGGAGCTCCCCCATCTCAGCACCACCTTCTCTGCGATTTGCACCCCCGTCCTCCTCTCCACCCAAGCATGGATTTTTGACAAGTCCTTCGCCCCTAGACCAAGTCCACTGCATCCTCAAAGCTGCACGAACGTAGACACCACCACCGCTACCACCTCTACGATGCGGAGGAAGAAGGGGACCCCCTCAATCACCACCCTCTGCCTCGCACAAATCGGTGAGTGCTCCACCACAGCCCCGTCCACCCTCATCGGCCATCGCCATCTCACCACCCCCTCCCCACAACGCATCTCCCGGAAGGCCAACCTCCTCAGCAGTGTTGGCCTGAGGCCAAGGAGCACAAACCTCCCGACCCCAATGGATGCCATTCCAAAATCGTCCCTCCTCATCCCGAGACTGACCCCCTCAGATCCTCCAGCCCCACCCTTCCCTCCATCACCACTGCAATCAGGGTCGTCATTAACGTCCTTTTGAGGACCTCGATCTCCTTCGGCCACAGTGCTTTGACCTCCGCAAGTGGTGCACCCTTCAGTGGCAGTCGCAACACCCCTCCAACACTAGCGGAAGCCCCAGAGCCAAGCCCCCGATGCCTGCACGTTGCCCTCCTTTGCCCAAAACCGCCGCAACGTAGGCATTTCAACAACTCCCTACAAGCCTTCGCGAGATGTCCACTTCGCATGCATTTAAAGCAAATGAGCGCCAACTCCTTCCCCCTTCGTGGCCTCCTCATCGTTGTCCACCCCCTCTCCACCACATTCTCCCCCATGCTCATTCTCTCTCTAGTTACTGGGGAGATCGGTTCTTACTGTGTGTTATCTCTTTCGGGATGGGGCGGTATATGTGTCTCTTGAATGTAGTTTCTAGCCGCTCAAGTGCATTTAAGGACTCATGTATGTAGTTGCATGCACGCTTAGCGACGATCTACACTAAAGGACCAAATCATATGGACATGCAAGTTGGACTTGCAAAGTGGAAAGAGTTCCCGCTTTTCTCATTGGAATTGTGTATGCAGGCCCTCCACAATTACACAGTTTCAGTGGAGAGGAGAGTCTAGTCCCACTTAAGGCTTTAGGATTGGCGTGCTTCTTGGTTTAAGTGTAAGAGAGGGAATAACCTTCAAATTTGATGTAATAGTCACCTTTGTTGTCAAAAACCTGAAATAAACTATTTTATTATTCGCTAGATTTTAATAAAAAGGCATTTAATGCTTTTCAAATGACAAACCGCAATCAGCCCAGTCGTTTTGTAAGGGTTTGGATTTCTAATATGGTTAATGGGCTAATTAAAACCCTACTTTGCTTGCCTAATGGCGTATTGAGGACATTGGGATACCTAATTATGAAAATTTTAACTTTAAGGATAAGTAACCCCTTGAAAACATTAACAAATGTTTAAGTAATGAAAGATGAGGGCAATTGGTGATACGAACTGAGTTTGTAAACTATTTACTAAAGTGAGTTTTGGGGCGGAGAGACCTTTGTGCAATTTTCGCACCCCTTATTTAAGGTGAAGAGAGAAAATAAAAGACAAAAGCCCCATTTTTATTCCCTTTTGCAAACCCTCCTACCAGCTCGTCTCCAATCCCTTCCATCGCTGGTGCTTCCTTTACTGGCTATCGCTTTCGTTGTCAGAGAGGCTAATGCAATTGTTGTGCTACTGTAGTTTCTATTGTTGCTACTGTTGCGTGGTGGAAAGGAAGAAAAGAAGAGGAAGCTTCATCTCCAAGGTAGTGACCTCACCCTCTTGATCTCCTTTCTCTTGCTTTCTAGTGATTTGGAATCGTAGAGGGAGGGTTTTGGACTTGGAATTCATCCTTGCATGTGGGTTTTAGGGTTGCATGTAGGCAAACCCTTTGCATGTCATTAATCTCAAGGGTTTTAATGTATGAGAAGGGTGTTTTCTCGGTTTCCCTAGTTGCATGTCTTATGGAATGGTTGTAAATGTGTAGTTTTGAGTTAGTTTGATTTGGTGCGAAGTGCTGTATTGAGAAATCGTGTTGGGGGTTTCGGCATTTAGAAGTAGGTGCTAGAGACACGTAGTATTGGTACTAGTGTAGAGCAACATTGGCTAAAAAAGGCACAAGTCTAGAACTGAGGGCATCCAATACCGGTACTGGTGCTTAACACTTGTATTGGATGGTCTCAGTTGGTTGTGACTGTGTGTTATAACCCGATTCCCGAATCCCTACGAGACACGAGAATCGGATCGACTCGACTGATCCCAAGACCCAGTCGTCCAACGAGAAAGTAACCAAAAAAGCAGTAAAATAAACCACATTCAACATGTATATAACTAGCAGTAACACAATACTAATTCACTTTCCAGGAGTTCTACTAATTCCCCGTAGGGTTCATGCTCTTTTAACTCAGCCAATTTAGGTTTCATCATTTCAGCTTTATATTCATATAGCCTATATTCTCAACCGTAATTATTCATTCATAAACAGGCATCTGTTAACCAATTACAGGCAGTTATCGTTTCCTTTCTACTTTTCCAAGACTGCAATGTATATATATTCGATCTAGTTTTTCAGTCCTAGGATTCATACCATACCCTAGGATCTATCATTCAATCTAATTTTTCAGTCCTACGATTCATGCAATATCCTAGGATCTATCATTCAATCTAGTTTTCCAATCTTAGGATTCATACAATATCCTAGGGTCTATCATTCAATCTAGTTTTTCAGTCCTACGGTTTATGTAATACCCTAAACTCTATTAATTATTTCACAAGTGCGTAATTTTTGATAAATAATTGAAAGGGCCATTCTACCCGCAAAATCGGGAGTACTGGGAGCGTGATCGACAAGCCCACGAGCCTCCGCAACCCCCAGAGTCGCAACGGAATGGGGTCCTAACACAATGATCAATTACAAGGGGCTACTTAGAACAGTATACAATTACGGTAAATAGGTAGAGGAAATAAATCTGAGAAGAACGAAACTTGAAACACGGAAAACAGACCTTAAACGGGTAAAAAATGATAAGTCTGTCCAAAATCAGACGTCTGAAACATCTTCCAGACGTCTTAAATGATAGCTCAGGTTATACCTTGATCCTGCGTGGTCCTTCAGACGTCCAAAAGCCTGCTGAACCGTCTGGACTTAGTTTCCAGACGTCTGACTGTCACTCCGGACGTCTGGTGCTGTGCTCAGACGTCCGATCTGTGTGGGATGGCGTGCCCTTGCGCCTTCCCGAACGAGTCCTGCACACACACGCGGCCATCCTCAACACGAAACAATGCAGAAGCCTTCGGCGGAACGGCTGCATGGCCGTACATGCGAAAGAAGGAAGGTAAAAATATCGTACCTTTCAGACGTTTAGACCTTCCTCCAGACGTCTCCTGCGTCGTCTGGATGTATGTCCAGACGTCTGATTCTGGAAAATTTTCCCAGAATCAGGACCTTCTCGTCCTTCGCCCACAGCGCACTGCCGTGCCGCGCTGCGCCCGCCTGTTGCCTAAGCTGCAGCAGCTCCTCCCCAGCACCACGCGCCTGCTGCGCACCCGCCGGTCGGCCCTGGCTGCTCCGGCGAGCTCGCACCCTCGCGATCAAGCTCTCTCTCCCTCTAGTAGCAGCCCCTCCTCCCCACGCACTCACAGCAGCCGCTGCTGCCGCCCTCGCCCGCTCACTCTCTCGCTGATAGGAAGAAGAAGGAGAAGGCGGTGGAGTGAGGGTGAGGGAGAGGAGAGGGGGGTATTTGAAGGTAGTCGTGGGGAGAGAGAAAGAGAAAAAGGTGGCTGCGTTTGCAGGGAGGAAGGAAAGAGAAGGAGGGCGGCGGTTCAGTCTACGCGTGCATGCACGCAGACGCGAACCCATACGTTGAAAAAAATTAAATTCCAGACGTCTGGGAAGGCTTCCAGATGTTTGACCAGACGTCTGGACCACTTCCCAGACGTCTTAAACGATGTTTGATGCCCTGGTTATAGCACTGTGGGTGCCCAGTACCGGTACTGGTTGGCCTTCATGGAAGGGTACTGTGGGTGCCCAGTATTGGTATTGAAGCTCAGTACTGGTACTGACTAGTCTTGTTGAGAAAATGCAATGGGTGCCCAGTACTGGTACTAGCACACTATGGTTTAGTGGAGTTAATGGGTGCCCAACACCGGTACTAAGGCTTAGTATCGGTACTAGTGCACATGTTCCACCTTGTTTGAGCCAAGGAGGCAAGGAACTCCCAAGCTTTTAAGATGCGGATTAGAAGTCAATTTAATCCGACTAGGTAAAGGTCCAAACTCGAAATGTTAAGAGTCTAATAAGTGAATGTTTAGATCCTAAGGTCTTAGGTAAGACCTTAGGTGATCCAGTAGGCCATTAGGGTTGTCTGATCCTAGCACAGATCAGGAAACAAAGACTAACGAAGGACTAAGTTGAATAGATGAGTTGGTAAGGTTGGACACCTTGACCTCGTGAACTGTAGGTTCACTGTCGCGTGAAGACCCAAGAATCTGGGGTAGCTATAGGCTATCAGAGTTAAACCTCAAAACTCGGGTAGTTTCTAGTTGCGGTGATGAGCCATGTGTTGCCATTGAAATGAGACGTTTGAAATGGCTTGAAAATGATTCGACATAAGGCACTTTCGGATCCTGCAAGGATCTCAAGTATTGAGACTTGAGTGGTCCTATGTGGAATAGCTTTCCAAGGATCTCGGGTAATGGGAATCGTAAGGATCCTGTGTGGAATAGCTTTCTAGGGATCTGAGTGGACAGAAAGTGGGTGGGATCCTGTGTAGAATAGTCTTCCAGGGATCTTAGGTAGCGAGATGTGGGGGATCCTGTGTAGAATAGTCTTCCAAGGATCTCAGGTATTGGGAAATACAGGTGATCCTATGTGGGATAGCTTTCTAGGGATCATGAGAGTAAAGTAGGAAGTCGCTCCCGTCGAATCAATTGGACTGGAACTCATGGAGTCTTTTGTGGAATAGTTTTCCAGGGATCTCAAGTGTAGTCAACATTTCGACATCCGAAGCGGGTATCCTTGATTGGTGGACATGAGTGCTTTAATCTCTCTGAAGACCAAGGAGGGGTTATTAGTACAAGTATATTATTGGAGAGGGTACATCATGATCTTCTTTAGTAGAAAGGGTTGATTTATTACTCCATGGATCATAGTGGCGGATGATAAGATCTTCGATTATTAGGGTGGCCATGTTAGAACGAGTTAGCGTTAATCAACGAGAATGATTAATAGGATTGGACCACGGTGGTTGGTAAGGTTTTACTAAGTTTGGGAGTCAAAACCTGGGGTTTGGTTCAAGCTAGGAATCTAGTCAATTAGTGAACTCGTGCACTACCCTATTTTATTGAAAATAGTAGTTGTTTGTACTTACTGGGTTGATTGTCTCATCCTTATTTTTGTGACCTATTTTCAAGTTGTTGCAGTTGTGTGTTGTCAACAGGTAGGATTTATTGCAGTAGAGGATTTGCCAAGTGATGCTTTGCTAGTAACCTTTATGCTTTGGTTTTACAGTGGATTTTCATTTTATATGCCAGCTTGGTGGATGTTTAGATTGTGTTGTGGAATTATCATTTATGTGCCATTTTTATAATGCTTTCCTTTCAATGGAATTTTTGGTAGCTCGACTATGATTTTGTGCAACCTGAATTAAATAAACCAATGCCTCTTTTGTTTCCACCCCTAGAGCTTTGACCCTTGTTTCGGGCTTGGGTTTTTGGGGCGTGACATGTTTACAAGGAAAGAACCAACTTATGAACCCTACCTATATAGATTCGATTTGTAATCTCGAGTTAGTTCTCGTTGATGATCGCATAGAGTATGTGACTAAGTAGAACAAGTACGAGAATACTAGGATGTTTAGGAGAGGGATTTTAATGTGCTCAGGGAGTTACTTTCATGTAAGATCAAGGCAGACTCTGGTGTGGGAGCATGTTCCGAAAATGTATGGACATATTTTAGAACTTCAAAGGTTGGGGATGACGATTGATCATGAGAGCCTCTCGGATATCATCTTGCAATTGCTTCTAGGTTGCTTCGCCAGCTTCATTGTCTCATTTCACATGAGAAAGATAAAGGTGACCACTGTTGAGCTCATCTCCTTGCTTAAGTTCGCTGAGGACCTCATTAAGAAGGAGAACTCACCTGAGGCAATGATTCTTGAAAATAGTGGGAGGTTCAAAAGGAAGAAGTAGGGTAAAGGAAAAGGTTCCTAAAAGAGGAGCAAGTCTTCAGCTCCTTCCGCAATCTCATTTCTTTGAAGAAGGACAAAGCAGTAGATGCTTGCCACTATTGCAAGAAGCCTAGCCATTGGAAATGGAACTATCCGGAGTCTTTCAAGCTAACTTGCTTGTTTAACGATTTGAAGGTTGGGTTGTGGATTCTAGTGTATTTATTCATATTTACAATTTGTTACATATGTTTCAGGTGGCCAGAAAGCTTAAGGAGGGAGGGAGAAGTGTAGATCATGATGGGGTTCGAGATAATGGTTGTAGCAGAAGTCATAGGGATTTGTAGACTTAAGATGCCTTGCGGACATATCGTGCTTTTAAGAGATTGTCCCTTTGTACCTTTTATTAGGAGGAACTAGATTTGGATATGTTTTTCATTTTGAGCGAACTCTACTATAAGTTGTTATAGAAAAGATATTGCTTTTGGTTCCATTACTCCTAGTGGTTTGTATGAGCTGGATGAATGTGAGTCTATTTTAAATACTTTTGATGTTGTGATTGAGAATTAAACACCATCTATGCATGCTAGGGAAGATGCAAATAAATCCATGATGATCTAGCATCAAAGACTAGGACGTGTCTATTGATAGGATCAACAAACTTACCAAGGATGGACCCTTGGATTTTCTAAAGGTGCAATCTTTACCTAGCTGCGAGCATTGTACTCGCGTGAAGATGTCTAGACAACCTTTTCTCGGAAATGGGGTCAGATGTGAGGACTTGTTGGATCTCATACATACAGATGTAAGTGGACCATTCAATATTGCAACTAATAATGCTTAACAGTATTTTGTAACATTTATTGATGGTTATTTGCGATATGAATTCATTTACCTGATGTGTCAAATTTGAAACCTTTTAAAACTTCAAAGAATATCAAGCTTTGGTTAAGAACCAAGTAGGTAAGTGAATCAAGGCAATTCAGTTAGATCGAGGAGGTGAATATCCTTACGAGGAATTCGAGTAATACCTTAAAGACAAATGAATCATCTCTAAACTCATGCCCTTTAGTACTCCATAAATAAATGGCATAATTGAAAGACGTAACCGTACCTTGTTGGACGTGATATGATCCATGATGAGCAAAGCGAAGCTACCGCTTTACTTCTGGGGGTATGCATTAGAAACAACAACATACATTTTGAATAAGATTTCAATTAAATCCATCCCTAAAACACCACATGAGATGTAGCATGAGAGGAAGCCAAGTATTGAGCACTTGCGCATTTCGAGTTGTATGACTCATGTTAAGAACACGAATCCTAATAAATTGGAATCATTCACTATTAAGTGCTACTTCATTGGGTATCCAAAGGATGGCAAAGGCCATTGCATTTATGACCCTGAAACCTAAAGGATATTCTGTTGTACTCCATATTTTTATGTTATGTCTGTAAGTGTGTACTGGTAATTTTTATTTTTAGTTGGAGTTGTGTTGTAATTTGTCCCACCTCTTTCTAGATAAAGAGACGTAGGGTTTCTAAATAAGTCATCTTTTTGGTTTCTCTAACTTGGTATCAGAGTAGCGATCCTACATTGGAGCTCAAGATATCTCACCCAAACAAGCCTCCGATCCCTGATTTGAAAATACGCGATTTGTAAAGCGGGTTTTTGTGTCGTTGAGACGCATAAATTCCGATCAACTTTTAAAATTTATAACCTAGATAGTGAGAGTATCTAGGGTCATCCAAGGATGTGCATTTTAGTTATCAAAATGATAATCTCTCTCTTAAATCCGCTTTTCTTTTTGGTTTTTGCGAGTTTTTAGGGTTTTTGAAATTGGAGCAACGAGAATAGGAAATATGCCTAATTTAATGAAAGAAGGAAATCTTATTTTTGTAAGCTCGCCCTAAGCAAGTGCACCTATGGTAATTATAAAGGTGGAGTGAGTGCACTAAAGCAAATAAAGAAACTTAAAAATAAAGCACATGAAATGAAAGGCACTTGAAATATTGATTAAGAAGAACTGATGTTTACAAAGACTTTGGAAGCTCAATTGTGTGGAGGGATTCCACACAAGTAATCCCCAAGTAAAGGAATGCTTCTACTACAAAGAAAAATACAAAGAAAAAGAAATAGAAGTCTCCCGAATGAAGTAATCCTCGCTCCAAGTGCAACTGTTCCCAGCTTGAAGAGGATTCCTCCTTGCTCCTTGATGTGCTCATTCCTCTTAGCAACCTTAGGGTGGACGTCCACCCTTCTCTCCTTTCCTAGCCGTCCTCCAAAGTCTTGCTCCTTGGCTTAGTTCCATGGAAGAAGAGAGTGAGGTGTAGAGACTAGGAAGACATGGGGGTGGCCTTCCTAATGTGCACGCCCACTCGTCTTCTTCCTTGGCTTGGGTGTAGTGTTTTTGGTGGAGAAATTATGTAGCCAAGGATGGGAAATGATGGTGGTTAATGATGGTATACATAGAATTGGGGGGGGGGGGGGGGGGGGGCACCATAAGCGACGCCACCCATGAAGGCTTTGTGAACACGTCGGTAGTTTGATCCTTAGATGCAACATAAGTGGTACGCAGCAAATCATGTTGTATGAGATCTCTGGTGTTGTGGCAGTCAACCTCAACGTGTCTAGTGCGCTCATGGAACATCAGGTTGTTAGCTATGTCTGTAGCCGCTTGATTGTCGCATTGGATCTCCATAAGTTCCTCAATTTGGACATGCAAATCATGCAGCAGAGACCGTATCCAGATCATTTCTGCAGTAGTCTAGGCCTTCGCCCTATACTCTAATTCTGCATTGGAGCGGAAAGTTGCCCCCTGTTTCTTACTCCTTCAGGTAACAAGATAACCTGCCACAAAAGTATAGAAACAGTGGTCAATTTCCTGTCAACCACACATTCCGGATAATCAGCATCGGAATATCCCATTGTCATAGGAGAGCCTCTCTTGAAAAGAATACTACGATTTGGTGGTTTCTTCAAATACCTCAGCACCCGCATAGCTGCCTGCCATTGCAGCTTTGTTGGGCTCTCCATAAACTGGTTAAGCTTTCCTACTACCAAGGCAATGTTAGGTCTCGTAATAATTAGGTGCAACAACTTGCCTATGTATGCTCTGCTATTAGCTGCCTTTGCCCCCTCATCATGAAGATGTGCCTTAGGGTCCATAGGAATATTGGCTGGCTTTGACCCTAGCATACCTGTCTCTTGAAGAACATCCAACAAATATTTGCGTTGAGAAAGAACAATCTCTTCTCTGTTCTTAGCGACCTCGATCCCCATAAAGTATCTAAGCTAGCCTAGATCCTTCGTAACAAACTGTTGTATAAGAGACTCTTTGACCTATCTTATCCCAGCCTCATCATTGCCAGTGATATCAGGTCATTTACATAATCTAGTAGTGCTACTACGTCATTCTCCATTTTCTTGACAAACAAAGAATGATCTGAAGAAGACCTCTGCATCCTTATCCTCTGTAACATATCTGAGAGCTTTTGAAACCAGGCTCTCGAGTTTTGCTTTAAGCCATAGATGACCTTTCTGAGCTTGCACACACACTCCCCCTAAACCCTCAAAACTCAGGGGCTACTACATGTAAACCTCCTCCTGAAGATCGCCGTAGAGAAATGCGTTCTTCACATCAAGCTGGTGTAACCGTCAATCTCTGTGAGCCACAACAGAGAAAAGTACACGAACAATGGAGAGACGCGTAGCGGGGGAGAAAATATCAAAGAAATCCACCCCATAAGTCTAGGTGAACCCCTTTGCCACTAACCTGACCTTATACCTTGAAATAGACCTATCAGGGTTGTACTTCAAGGCAAAGACCTATCTGGAGCCAACCAATCGTGCACCTGTAGGAAGCAAGGCGAACTCCCAAGTCTCTCTACTCCAAAGTGCTACCATCTCGTCCTCCATGGCTTGACGCCACTTTGAATCAAGCACGGCATGCTGGTAGGTTGACAGAATGTATAAGGCTGCAAGTGCTTGGCAAAAGCTATCAAACTGAGAATCAAGACCATCGGTAGCCAAACTGCTTACAATATGATAGCTGAACTCACGCATGCGGGGTGCCTTCCTAATGGCAATAGGAAGGTCAGAATCATCTAGCACCTCTGACTTAACATCTGCAAAAGAAACCTCACTACTACTGTGATCTGCACTATCTGGGGGATTAGGTCAAACTAGACTGTCACTGTTATTAGACCCATCTCAACTACTTGTGGAGCATAAGTTATTGGTAAGGGCGGTGGCCTTTGTAGTGTTGCATGAGGTCTACTATACGTGCGCTGCGGACTATAGGATCTCTGGTAGTCATCCAAGGAGGTAGTAGAGCCTGAAGAAGTCGGCTGAGGTGTGGAGATCGAAATCACCTCTAGTCGAGCAAGAGGAATAGGCATGGGAGTTGCATCATCATGAACACTCGTCTGTTCAGCAACTGAAAAATATGGTGGTCTCATGAAAACTCACATTAGCGCTGACATAATGCCTGGGTGGATGGGATCGTAACATCGGTACCCCTTCTGACTCCTGTAGTACCTTAACAAGACGCACTTAACAGCACGAGGAGCAAGTTTGCCACAGTCTGGTGATGACACATGAACAAAAGCAACACATCCAAAGGTCCTAGGAGGCACGTGGAAAAGCTCACCATTTGGATATAATAGAAGAATCGATATTTGCTCGTGACGGACTGAACTCGGCATCCTGGTAATGAAATAGCATGCCGTCAAAGCAGCATCCTCCCAGTATCTCTGTGGAATACTATGGTGGATAAGAAGAGTGTGGGCAACCTCTAACAAGTGTTTGTGCTTCTGCTTTGCAACCCCATTCTACTGTGAGGTATGGGGATAGGTGGTCTAGTGGACAATCCAACTAGGCCTATAGAACTCTGTAAGTCTAGCAGCGCAGAGCTTGATGGCATTATCTGTCTGTACAGTCTTCACTGTGGCTGAATACTGAGTCTTGATCTCCAAGAGGAGTCTCTATAACACCTATAACATCTACCTTGTTCTTTAGAAGAAACACCTAGGACAGTCTGGTAAAATCATCAACGACAACAAGATAATAACGATGTCCCATCCTGCTGGAACTCTACTCAGTCCCCAGGCATCCATATGAAGTAACTCAAAAGCAATCGTTGATCCAGGAGAGGTAGTAGCAGGAAAAGTAAACTGATGATGCTTACCTAACTGGCAAGTGTCACACCAAATATTGGTGTCAGGTGAAATATGTGGAATCACCCTCCTAAGGCGATCCAGAGATAGGTGACCTAGACGAATGTGCTACTGTAAGGCACTCCCACTAACATACATGTTGGCTCCTATAGACGGTTCTTGGCCAAGGTGATAAAAACTATTCTCTTTTGCACCTCTGGCGATGGTCTTCCCAAGGAACTTATTTTGAATAATGCATTCAACCTCATCAAAAATAACTCTACAATGAAGGTCCTTCGTGATCTTGCTCACGGACAACAAGCTTATGGGAAACTCTGATACATGTAGTGCTCTTGACAACCACAACGTGGGGGTTGCAGACACTTCCCTTAACCGACAATAGGAGCGTGGCTACCATCAGCAACCTGCACAGTTCTCCCTGTTACAACAAAACCGAGTGACCAGAAATAGGCTTGATCCCCACAAAGATGTTGTGAAGCACCAGAGTCAACCAACCATCCTGTACCACAGTGATTCTTATCAAGCTCCGGCAACATCAAGCCCGCATACTCCATCCCCGTCGCAGTAGCGGTATCCAATGCCATATCTGCTCCTAAGATTGGCATTGTGCCTAGCAAGGGCCAAGGGGATCACCAAGGGTTAAAACTCACCATCTTTTAGCCAAATAACCAGAGAAAGATGCCATAAGAGAGATTTGAAAAACTGTTTTCAACTCTAAAAGTTTTGAAATCAGAGAGAGAGTGATCTCTTGAACATGATCAAAAGACCTTGGATATCATCCCAAGGATCACAAGCGCCCCTTAGATCAGGATTTAGCTTATGTTAGGGCACAGGGAAAGCCCTAACAATGCCTCTAAATGGCGCTACCCTCTCTTGCTGGCGAAGAAGCCTCCACTGCACCACCACTAGTCGGCGGTGGAGTGTTGCAGACCACAGGGGGCTAGTCTGTGATTAAGGGGAACAGAAGCCGGTGGTCTACATGACCTCGGTCAGGCTGGGTGGCACCCTGACCAGGGTCTGGGTGGTGATCAAGCCATCTATGGCGTTAGTTGCATTAGGTACAGCGGTGGCGCTATGCTATTGCTACTGTACCGATGTCGGTGGTGCTCTAGTGAGTGCTAGACGAGAGAGAGATCACGGGTTACGGTGGATGTGTACGGATGATTGTGAGGGTGGGATATCGAAGCCCTGATTTAGAATCGTTGTTCTAATACTAAGTGGTAGAAAATGATAGATCTTATTTCTCAGAAAAAGCTCAATACCTCTTTATATAGAGAGAGATTTGAGTAAATAACAATGCATATCCAAAATAAAATAAGAAATAACAAAATACAATCAAAAACTCGTCAAATAGCTAAGGATAAATGGGAGTCTCAACACCCTTAAAACGAAGAGGCACGATTTTCCGTGGGACAAATTGGGACTTGCTGACATCTACGTCCCAACTTGAGGAAGAGTGCTAGGAAATAAAATGTGAGATATGTTGGGTGTCCTTTTATTTTAGTCTTTGTTATTTTTAGCAGGTAAGTTATTGCGATTTTCTTGTATACTTAAGCTCTCTCTGTATAAAAAGGGTCAAAGCTTCATTTTTAATACAATAAAAATTACTAAGTTGATTTTCTTAACAGTATCAACTGAGATGATAAATATGACATCATATTCTCCTTGATGACGCACGCATATTGTTAAACTTGTTTCACATTGCTTTGTTTTCTTCTGGATATAGTTGTAGTAAGATACGTACGTTAAACTCCTGCCCTTTTTAGGAAAGGACAGAGATATGATGCTTTAATTTATGCAGCCGTCTGACTGCTACGGAGATGAAAATTTTGGGGAACTTGCAAAGAGGTGGCACGAATGTGGTGCGAATCTTATTGGCGGATGTTGCCGAACGACTCCTTCCACCATTAGATCCATTTCCAAGGCACTCAAGGGCTGTTGAGGCAGTGAAATCCAGGTGGCTGGACTCCCATTGTAACTTTTCTGCTTTTTGGCACCCTTATATGTATGTTCAACAGTACAATGGAATGGGATCACATAAATTCAATCTTCCTTTCCCCCTGATAGCCTGTAATGAATCTGTATTAGCTCATGGGAGGTGATAAATGTTAGTAACAACCGTACTACCATACTTGAACGCTTTGTCTTGCAATACTCTTCGTTCTACAGGCATTTCATGACACTGCTAATTTTTATAATTTGTGCTTCTTTGTTTTCGTTCTTTCTTCTCGAATTTGAAGATGATGGTCCGTGCTGTTGCAATCTGCGATAAAGGCAGTGGACTCACAAGGACAATGATGGAAATCTCACAAAATTAACGACGAGATTTATTATCGTTTTCCGGATGTTCACCAAAAGTTCGAGTAGGCACGAATTCTCCCAATTTATAATCGATCATACGATCTTCTATATAAATAGGTAAATGTTTTTTTCAATTGCACTTCAGAGATGAGTTCCTGTCCAACAAGAGAGTTGCTTTTTCTCTGAACCAGCACCAAAGATTCGCCCTCCCTCGTTCCTTAGCTGGTCGAAATAGCAAGCTACAGTAGGACTCCACTAAAAAAATTGCTAAACAGACACAAGTCATAGGCAAAGCAAATATCCAGTGGAAGATCGAAAACCGAGTTCAATGTCGATGGAGAATAAAAGAATTTTTGACATCAGGAGGAACACATAGGACGACTGGAGGAGATTGAGATGGAGAATAACGGGATTTTGCCTTTAGGAGGGAGATATTGACAATCGGATGACAGCATTATTCAAAGCAGCAACATGAAGTGCAATGTAGTTGGCTTGGCACCGGGCCGCTTAGATGGTGACAGATTGAGGATCATGGCTGGCATGCGTAGCATGTTCAATGAAAGAGATTTGGGCACCATTTGATTGAGGTGTAATCTAAGGCATATCTCAAAGTCAAAGGAATATAATTTATCTCACTTTATTTACTTAATAACAACATTTTTAAGCATTCAATCTCTCTAATTATCCCATTACATTATACTAACACCAATATATATATTAATATATATCACTTTGATGTAAAATAACTACTAACATTATCATATCGATCCATCCAACACTCTGGATTATAATATTAAAATACTATTCGCTGACATTACAGCTACGTACCAATTAGCTTACCCAAATTTTTTATTCTATCCCTCCAATCAAATATCCTTCTATCACATAATGAGAGCCTTGGTAAGAGTACTTACTACCTGACCTGACAGGTCGTGGAGTGTGAGGATCGATGCTGTCGTGCACGGTGATATGGCAAGAGGCACATTGATTGCAGCATATCCTGATTTTGGTCGTCACTTAAGAGACAAAACTAATGCTTTCGAAAGGGATCTACAAAAATTTGTGAATGGAAAGCTAAGGCGCTAGAAATCGATCCTTTCTTGAACTCCTACTCATACAAATGGGTTGACTACATTCCTGATGAGATTAAAGTTAGCACTTTTTATAAGCCAGGCAGCCAAGCAAGTGTTCCACAGAGTAGAAAGGACAAACGATAATAATGCTTCCATTCGTAAGAAAAGTTGAAACTCAAGAAGGCTCCAACTTTAAGGTAAGAAATCTAACATCGAAGGACATGAGTAATGATGGACACCTGGAAAATACATTGAAATCACATTTTAGGAATCCTCGAGAATACAAAGTGCATTATGAGATATGGTTATCTATCCCTTTGATGGGCATTGTAGATGGCTATTGATCAGAGCAAAAACTGACCCTTCATGAGAATCGCGCCATGCATGTCTTGGATTTAGTAGGATACACCTTGGTTGGATCGACAACTAGAAGGGCCTTATTGAGCAAAAGCTCCTCTCTGGTATGCCTAGATCTTATGCAATCAAACAAAGGGTCAAATCTTTGGCCAAATCCAGTTAAGTTCTCTCTCATAACATTATTAGGGGGTGACTTCCTACTCGAAATTCTTGGAGTTAGGTGTCTTAGATAGCTATCGGATTATATACTTAATGCATAATTTTTTTTGTTCCATTTGTTTGATTATATATATATATGTATGTATAGGGGGCTAAGAGTGTACAGGTGACCTATGCGTAAGTTATATACAAGTGTGGTAATTTCCCCCATTATGAATAATATTTTAGTTTGAAAATTTGGAGATTGAGATCACTCTATATGAACATGTGATGTACTAAATTTGAAGTCAATCTGACACTTCTAGCACCTACATTGAAGGGGGCTCATTTTTTACGACTTAAGTATTATGAAATTTGGCCCTAATGGATGTAGGTGTTAGGAGTATCAGATTAACTTCAAATTTGGTGTATAACACGTTCATATAGAGTGATCTCAATCCTCAAAATTTTAATCCAAAACATTATTCATAATGGGAGAAATTACTGCATCTATACATAACTTACGCGTAAGTCACCTATATGCTCCCTTTTCCCACATATAGAGGATAGGACCTTGAGTGATTGCATTGCGCAGAGTAGCATACACTCGAAGGCACTTAGTGGTCATGTCGAACGAGACATTGTTGGTAAGGTCGTTTGTCAACGAACGAGAAATTGTAGAGAAATCCTGAATAAACCTTTTACAGAAGTCAGCATGCCCTAAAAAGGATCTGATCTGCTTCATCGAGTTGGGTAGGGGAAGCTTGGAAATCAAGTCTACTTTGGCTTGGTCGACCTCTATACCTCTCTCCAAAATCACGTGACCTATTTGTATCCTCTCTTGTACAATAAAATGACTTTGTTCCTAAGAGAGTACTAGGTTCAATTTAATACATCTAAGGGCATTAGTTTCATCTATGGGAAAGAATTTTTTCAAAAATTCATATCTTAAATCCTCCCAAGTTAGAATAGGCTTACCAATTGTCCTCAACCACTGTGCAGCTTTATCTTTCAATGAGAATGGAAACATCTGCATCATCAAAGTATCCTCATCCATATTCCTAAGGCCAAAGATCCTTCCTATGTGTACGAGCTCCTTAAGGTGTTGGAAAGGATCATCAAAGTTATGACCATAGAAGTGAGGAATTAGGTTGATGATATGAGGTTTAAATTCAAAATCAGCACCCTCCTAGGGTACTACCCTAATATAAGGTTCATGTTGGGCATTAGGAGGGTTATAAAAGTTTTTGAGAGGTCGATTTCTTCTTGGAATTTGGATTCGGTCCAGGGCCTGGACTAAGGGCTCAATTTGACGATCATGATGATGGCCCTACCTCTCAATTTGTCTTAATTTGGAGGTTGGCAATTGGATCAAGATTTGCCTCTTAATGAGGTGTGTCACAACATAGCTAACAAGCCTAAGTTAAGCTAGAAACTAAGTCAAAACACTGATATTAACTCATAAAAAGGGTTAACTATGGTATTAATGAAAAATGACCTAAAACATCGAATTTGTGTTAAAAATGCGAACTTAGATCAATTAAGGAGAATCTGTATTGAGAAATACAAATGGCTAAGCAAAAAGACCATTGAACACTATAATGAGCTTAAAATCACAAATCAACAATTGGAATGACTTTTAAAAAGTTCAAAATACTTACCATAAAAATTCCATTGCATTTTGACTTCATTTGGACCTTGGAAAATGAGTTTTACATTTAGGTCATTCTAAGAATTTCATAACTCATTCAATTTCTTCATACATAAGTTGCAGGGACCTTTCTATTAGGAAAACCTGTCACTTATGGGTTTACTTGCAATATGTCCACCGGTTCTCACTAAGGGGCTTCCCTTTCAATTTACCCAAAAGGCCTGCAGGTACTCTTACTTCAGAAGCGCGAAGAACACGCTGGTTATCAACCATCCATCTCACTTCCAGATCCATTCTACGGTCAGATCTAGATTAAACTTGCTAGAGTTGGTGCTCCTAGCTCCACACCTTCACTTGGATCACATCCTAAGGCTAGTATTCATTCTAACCCATCCCGTGCTTCCCAGATCACTTAATGACCACAGATCACCAACGCCCATTACCCTCAATCCCCTGTGACACTGAGCTCACTTGGCCTATATATTGAGCTCCTTAGTGACCTGCGATGCCCATCAGCTCCCTCCCCCTTGAGTTGATCATCGTCCACTTCCACCCTCCTTCCACAGCTTGTGACAGAGGTCAAGTCCCTTCTCCACCATTCATCCATGTCGATACGAATCACATAACTCCTGATGACATCCCAGAGCTCACTCCTTCTTGAGCTTTTGTTGCTGGAAGCATCTTTCGCCCTTTCGTCATCGTTAGCTGCCTGCTAGAGATCCCTGAGGTCCCCTTCACCCCGTAACTTAGTTTTATTGTTTTTGTAGTTTAGCGTAGATTAGATAGATAGAGTAGAGTAGAATTCATATGTTAGTTTCGTTAGTTTAAGCGTAGATAAGTGTAATTCTTGATCTCTGCTCTCAGTCTTCGATCCGGCCTCTCTGATCAACTTGATCAGAGAGGCTAATCCATCTACCCATACTAATCCATAGGCCCTCCCTCTCACTCCACGATTACATTCACTCACTTCCCTCAATGTTTTAATCAACAGATAACTCCATCCATCAGAGCTGCCATGAGACTTGAAGCTTCCTAGATTTCAAGTCCTATGGTATGCTAAATCCATTTGCGGGTCTCCCATACATTCCAGGAGACAACAAAGGCCCTCCTCTGATCAGAATTGAGCTCAATTTGATGGATTAGATTGAGTTTGGTTTTTAGCGGTTGATCGAGTGATTTCTAAAGAAATTGATGGCGAATTTGATTTAATTGGTTGAATTGAGTTGACAATTGTTTAATTAGATTGATTGCGATGGATTTATGCTATTCTAATTTGATTTTTATTGCTTATCAAGCTTGCGCCCACTTTCTACTTGTGATACTGTTCTTCATGTTCATGCTGGTAGCAATGGCCTATGAGAATTCAATGCATGGATTCGAGGTGCTTGCAATGACCCAATAGATTCTATATCATCATAATGGGTCCCTGAACACTAGTCAATGGTGTGCAGGGATCCTAGATGACCATATCAATGGTGTGCAGGGATCCTAGATGACCATATCGTTATGGCAAGCTCAGATCAAAAGCCCAGGTGGGTGACAACTTAATTTTATTTCAAACTTGTTTTAGTCAGCCAATTAGGAGTTAAATGAGTTTGGTGAGGTTTGAATGATGGTTTCAAATGGTTCCATAGTGATTTTTATGCCTGATTTGTACTCTCCTCTTCTCGCTGTTTATCGCGAAAGGGAGGGATCAAGCTAGGGTTTCTGGAGTTCATTATACTTTGATTTGATTTTCTTGGAATTCCAGAACACTTAGTGAGCACTTGCGATGCATTTGTATATTGTGTAATGGATTTGAACGAGATCTGGGGTGATTGGCTTCTCATCCCAAGTCTAAGATTGGTTTTAGGAACTCAATGAATCAACCCACACTCTAAAGACCTGTGCGAGGATTTGACATGGATTTAGATGTTTATACAACATATTGGAATGATTACTTGATGTTTTAAGCTTTAATTTGTTCTAAGATGCATTTGTCAGCAGCAACTACTGCTCATTCTGAATGAAATGAATGATATTTTGATCGTGGAATTTAAATGGCTTTCTGATGATTATATGCGTGAAATGGATTCTCTAGGATAGACCTATCATGGATCTACTTCCTAAACTCATTTGAGCAAACTTTGAGACAAAGAACAAATCAAGATGGGGCTGATTTTTCTTTTGGACAGTACTAGTGGTTAAAGAACCCTTCAGGACTGGATAGTGGTTTAATCTAAAGTCTTAAGTGGTTTCTGATTTTGTTTTGAAGTCCAATGAATTTTCTGAGAGTGTTTAATGATAGAATCATGTTCTAGAACCATTCATTGACTGGGTTTTACTCCAATTTAGCTTGTAAATAGTTTTAATTCTTGTTAGAAATCCATTGTCAGCAAGTTGGGAACTGAAATCTGTCAGGAACAATGTCTGAAGCTTAATTCAATGAATAAATCATGATTTTGAGTTGATTCTGATGTGATTCAACGTTTTGAAGTTTATAATGTTTATATCTTTATTTCTAGCATTTCTGTATAATTTTTAGGGCTTGGTTTGATTTTTTCAACCTTTAATTGGCCCATTTCACGCTTTAATATAATAACTAGGGTGATAATTAAGTAATTAGTGTAAATAAATAAGTAAAGAGTGTAGTTAGTGAGATTAGGGTTTATTAAACATGTTAGGATCCTTAGGTTCAAGTTTCAATGTATTTAGAGTAGAGAAAATGCCAGGAGAAGTTTGGACTTTCTCTTAGGCTAGAAATAAAAGAAGAAAAAAAATAAAAAAGCAAAGAGAGCCTTTTCCTTCCTCTTCCTAGCATTCATTTTCTTGGTTTTCCAAGTCAAACTCAAAAAAAAATAAAAAAATCTCGAAAACTCTGAAGAACCCTTGTATATATTGTATGTAGTTATAAATACCTTCAAGTTATTAGTGTATATTATCTAATTTAGCTTAATTTATATTAGTAATTTAGATGATTAAAAAGCTAGTCTGTATTGTATACTTGTAATCTACATTCTAACTTAATTCTAACCTATTTATAACCTAAGCTATAATGTATACCAATAAATTTGTAATATAAAGCTAAGTTATACTTGTAATATGTATGTAACTTATATAAGTATAACCTACATATACATTAGAAAGTATAACCAACTAGCTTAAAATCCTTTACTTTATTATTTAGTATGTAATTTAACCTATGTATAACCTAGTTTAGTAGCGTATATAAGTTTATATAAGTTAAGTTAAGATTAATATGTACATAACTAACACCTAAGTTAAATAAATACTAGGATTTGTAAATAAATTAATTTAAAATGTGAAATAAATAGTTCTATATGTCAATTAATTTATTGTAACCTTAATTTGTAATTATCATTGCTAATCAAGCCCTAATTACATGGTTAAACTCCTAATAAATATTCTACGCAAAAGGGGCACATTTTCAGTCCCACAACGTGTTGCTACAAGGCGTCAGCATGGTATTTAATGAAATCCTTACATCAACTTATTGCTTGATGGGGCTTGGACTCCCCAGGAACACATATTTTGAGTATTGTGTGTAGCTGTACGTGGGGCCTAAATTAATTACAATTAGGGCGCGACATAGTATGCGCGGCCCATTGGGTCGGAAACGTAAGTCCTGTAAAGGACCACTTTTTTCAACTAAGGGCTTAGAAGAAAAGAAAGGATTTGAGATGTGCTTAAGGATCGAATAAGAGCTTAAGAAGAGAATTAATGAGACTCTTAATAGTGTGTTAAGAGTTTAACTCAGTGATGAGAATAAAGAATAGAGAGGGTGAAGAGAGTAATGAACTTGTACCGTCTAAGTTTGATACATTTATTTTTGCCTCGTGATGTACATAATTTTTGAAGCATTTCCATGAACATGTTGTATATTAATCTTTGTTTCTTCTTGCATGAGGTTGTAAATACCTAATTTAACTTGTAAATATGTAGATACTTGTATAAATGTGTATACTTATACAGATTCAACTTGTAAATAACTCATTTGTAAATATCTTTTGAATTTTTGAATGAAAGAATGATTTTGGATCTTAGAGAGTAATGTATATCAATAACTGTTTTTTAGTGAACGACTTGGACTAAATAAGTAAAAATGTATATAAATAAAATGAAATTGGACTAGATTGCAACACTATACTACAGATATGATTTGTGACATTAAGTAAAAGCCTAAAATTAACTATAGTTCATGCCCATGATCACCTCCCTCCCCCCCCGCCAATCACTTCTTCCTCATGGTGACCAGCCATAGGAATATGTTCAGGTTTAGAAAAATCAAGTCTTCTCCTAGGGTTTCTCTCTAAAGGTGACACCAATTTAGGATTAAGTGACCTTTTATCGTTCATGCACAGGAAGAATTGAAGTAGACAAGAGAGAGAAGACAAATGAGAGAACACCAACCCTCAAAGTACAAGCAATCAAACTAATCCTTAAAGTGTATACCCTAATTAAACTCAATCCTGGCACCTCGAAATACAATTGGGTTATACCAACCCTTGAATTACTTAGCTGGCTAGAAGGGTCTAGGACAGCTCACAAGTTAGGACATCACTAGAGGTTAACGTGGTTACCACACAGATCTTTCTTGTCACAAGTTAACCTAAGTAGACAGAGCTTTGATCTTAACCCAATCTAACTTCAAGTTACTAAGAAAATTATTCATGCCTAAAGCATGTCTACTCAGTTTTAGGCTTAAGCTTGAGGTGCTTTTGGAATGTGATGGGGGTTACGGGGTGTTGCCCTTAAAATCAATTTCACATGTGAAGTGCACAACCAATGGTTCACAATATCAGTTATATAGATGAAGTGACTTTTAGAGTTCAATCCTTGTATTAGTGAACTTTTAGAGTTATAGTGAGTTAATCACTTCAATCAAGTTCTTGTGATAGGCACACGAAGTTTTGAAAGCACCGGCAAAGATCTCTTTTCTTTAGAGTTCAATATGTGTGCCTAACTCAACACTAAGAGTTTACCTTAAGATTAGGTAGCTTCTACTTATGGATCAAGTTTTAGAAAGAGTGGTGTGGCCAAATAAGTTGAACAAGTGCTTCCTAAACACCACTCAATAGGGATCACAAGAATACTTTTTTCCAAATTTTCCAAGCACGTTTTCTAATGCTTCCAGATTTATAAGTGCACTGGGATTTTTGAGTCTATTTTGACCCCCAGTCAGTGCTTTGACTTTTAGACAAATCAAATGTTTATACAATATTTTTTCAAATTTTTATAAATGCCCAGCTATCATAGGAATTTACTCAACAAATTTCATAGCAATCTGAGTAGTGGAAAAATTCTAATGATTTTTGCATTGCCGTAGATTAGAGGAAAATTTTATAATCGATGGCAGTGTATTCCTTGAATTTTTAAAAATAAATTAAAATTCAAAATGATTTTTACACGTGAGTGCTGTCCTTACATCTGGGCAGGTTTTGAGAATTTTTTTAGTTTTGGAAGGTCAGGAAATAAATTTGAAATTCAAGCAGTGATTTCAATGTAGGAAATTGGAGATTCTATTGGATATGCAGCTCAAAAACAAACTCCAACAAGATAAGAGATTTTTTATTTTTTTGAATTCTTTTAGAGTTAATGCAAAAAAACCCTCACTAACAAACCTAGGGTTCAAAAACAAACCCTATCTTCTAACAAACAATCTAATCTTGAGATGTGAAACTAACTCGATGTCTCTATTTTCACTTTATTCTCGCTCTCGTTCTTAGACTTGATCCCATGCTTTTATGCACATTCTGGCACACAAAATAAGAAAGAGAAAAAGCAAGTTAGAGACTGGAATGGAAATCTAGAAATAGAAATAATAGAATTCATTGCCTCCCTAACAATGGTGTCAAAATTTATTCTCGCGAAATCATTAAGTAATAAAACGTTCGTTGTAGTGCGATTTTTCAATATAGAAATAAAATGCAAAGATTCTAGTGAGTTTCGAGTCAAACACGGGGTAACGTAGGATCAAACTAGATGCAAAAAACACGAAGCAAATATGAAATCCTAACTAACCTTTTTGTTATTTTTTATTATAATGATGAACATACGACGAAGGAATACAAATCAAGTAGATAAATGAGAAAGGGGGGTGAGATGAAGAAGTTACAACTAATATAGATGAAAAATAAACTTTATTAGAATTAAAAATACTTCTAATACAATTAGAACTACTAGAACTAGAACAAAAAAATTAATTAGAACTACAACTAAAAAAGACTAGAAAAGTGAGAGAATAGGTGAAATGGAGCTTTGTTCGTTGATGCAACCACCTTGAAGATGGAGATGTGGATGCAGTAGAGGTAGAGGGTGAGGGGGGCGGCTACCAGAAATTTTCTGCATAGTCTGGACGTGAGGAAGAAGGTGAAGGTGTTGAGAGGTTATTCTAATTAGGAAGGCTATGTAGAAGGTGGTGAGGTGATGGAAGATTATTCTAAACTAAGGTAGAACTTAATGAAGGGAAGGGAGAGGGGTAGGTTCCTATTTATTGAGTTTCCTAGGTTCTACATGGAGGGCTAAGATTGAATAGGTTTAGGATCAAAGGCTAGGATGGAAGGATAGGTTAATAGGTTTTGTTGGAAATTATGGAAGGCTAGGATTTTTAAGAGATATGCACTTTTGTGCATTAGGAAAAGGCTTAGGATAAGATCTAAATGGAGGCCATAGGATAAGCCTCTAAAGGTCCTAAGAGAAGCTATGGTGAAAGGATAGGATTTGGGTTTTCTTCTTTAGGATTAAGGAGAGGATAAGATAAGGTGTTTTATGGTTTTAGGATCTAAATGGGTGCACTTAGCTAACCAATATAGGTCTTTAAATAGGCTCTATGTTGACCAAATTAGGTGGGTAATTAGGCTAGGTGGGTGGGTCCTAGGTTGGAATAATTGGGTTTCTAAGTACGCAAGTCTAATTGCTAAATAGGTTAAGATCCATAAAAATAGTCTCATACTCTATACATAAGTGAGCTCAATCTTGGAATTGCAGTCTTCAGGGTTCAAAATTGTTCCAAACCTAGTACCTGCACATATTATAACTAAGACATCAAGGTACCAGAAATAGGTTGGGGAGATATTGTAGAAAAGCCCAACATTATGTAATATTTACAAAATGCACCTACATGACTATATTGACCTAACTAAATGCTTTTGACCCTAATTAACCCTCAGATTAGCATTAGTTAAGCATAATTAATGCAAATATATATAGAAATATCACACTCCCATGCTTATCTTTTTCTAATCAGGAGTCTTTCCTTTATCATCCTGTAAGTTTTCATGGTCGGGTTTGGAATTGGGATCATCCTGGGGAGGACTAGATGGGCTTGGATCAGTGGGTCGAGGCAGGTCCATGGTTGTCTTCCCACACCTTAAAGGTGATAGCGCTCGCAAATGCATGCATGTTCAAGTTGTAGGCCTGAGAGGGGTTGGGAACAATCAAGGGTTGTTGGTTGTTGGGAACTTGAAGACTAAGACGTGCAGAAGGGGCTGGGAGAATCACGTAGGCCTGTCCCTATTGTGGGTTGAACCCTTAAGGCAAGTTGCCTTGGTTCGCCAAATTCCTTGGGTTAAGGATGGGTTGGGAAGGTAGGGATCTCCAAGCCCTGGTCTCCATTCTAAGTTGGCTAAGTTGATTATGCATTTCTTGGTTCTGCCTAGCTAATTGGAGTTGTAGCTCCTATTTTTGACCAACCAAGGCAGCCATGGTCCCTTGGTACCTTTTTTCCTTATCTGCCATAAGCCTGGCCAGAGTGCCTATCGGTGTGGCATTAAGCTGGGCAGGTGTGGTCTCTTGAGGTGCGGGGAAAGGTTGGTTGTAACCCACCAAGTTTGGTTGCCTTTAGAAGCCAGGGGTCAGGTTTCCCAGATTCTTGGTTTGGTTTGCTATAGGGTTCAGTCTTTGGTTTTGGTTCAACCAGGAAAAATTGAGATGGTTGCGCTATCTAGGGTTATACATGCTCAAGAAGGGGTCAATTTTCACACACCCTTGGACTATCATCCTCGTACTTTGAGGGCATCATAGCAGGAGAAAGAGAAAGAGAATAATTAGGGAAGGATGAGGCCAATGCCTTAGTCTAGAAGGGGTCTTGGTTCTATTGAACCAAGTCAAGATTGTGGATGGGCTCCTATGGGAGAGGAGTTTGCAACAATGGTGGTGCTGAGGGGGCTTCTCAAGTAAGAAGGTAAACCTAGGAATGTAGTCCATAAGATAACAGTCCACAGGAAGAAGAAGGGGTAGAATTGGCCTGACTCATCAACTTATGTAGCTTCTTGTCCAGTAAATCCACCTTGTCCAATTTCTTGGTAATGATCTCAATATTAACCCAACTAGAGTCTACTTGAACCCCATAGGCTCCACTCCGGATTTGGTTGGACCATCGAAAAATGGTCATGGAAGTGCAATTCAATGAGTTCTCACTCATGGATTTGAATAGCGCAAAGACATTGCCCTCGTCTTTGTTAAGGAAATTCTCCCCACAAGAAACATCTACAAAGTTCCTTAAGGTCTGATTAAGCCCATGCTAAAATATCTGGGCTAGGTTCTATCTTGGCACCTCGTAATGTGGACACTATTGCAGGAGGTCATTGAATCGCTCCCAGGCATCGTGTAATTGCTCCTCGTGCTGCTGGGAGAAGGTGGTGATAGCACGCCAAAGGGCGTTGGTCTTGCACTAGGGAAAATTTTCTTAAGGAAGGCGCTACGTATCTCCTCCCATGTGGCTATGGGCTTCCTATGGTCCTGAATGAATGCGTTGCCTTATCTCCCAACAAGAAGGGGAACATCTTCATCATGATAATGTCAAGGCCAACATCTCTAAGCTTGGTCGTCTCAGCTAAGCAGCCTAAGTCCTCTAAGTGCTGAACAGGGTCCTCATTTGAATTCCCATAGTAGAAGGTCTTCATCAATTTAATCATATTGGGTTTTAATTCAAACGCCCTCCTCCTTTGGGAACCCTAACAAAGGGCTCAATTTGGAGTGTGGATAGGTCATAAAAATCCCATAGGGGCATGGGTAGCTCTGGAGGGGGTGAATTTTGGATCTCAAGTAGGGTACGCATGATCGCCAGGATCTGTTGCTGGTGATGTTGCTCAAAAGTAGCAAGTTGCGCTCGTAACAAGCTGATAAGATTAGGGTTCTAGCCATTCCCATTAGGCGAGTTTTGAGCCATGTGTTATGATGAGGAGTCACCTAAATCAAATCCTTTCTTTGGGTTACCAAATAATTCAACCAATTTAGGGTGTTGTGATCTCCTACCATGCATGCACACCTATAGAAGAAATGGAGGGAAGAGAAGGGAAATAAGAGAGAGAGAGAGGGACTCATGTGTGCAACCAACAATCCAACTCAAGTAGGAGCTAGCCTTATGGTGTTCATCCTATTGGACTTAAACCTTGAAAAGAATGACTAGACTTGCTAGCAATTAAATCTTCCTTCCCGAAACTAATTCGACCAAGTTGGGTACGGGGGTGTTGAGGAGAAGGTTCTTCTCAAGGCTCTCACCCTAGGTTCTTTTAATACTCCTCAACCATGATCGTTAGACACTATCCCATATCCTAGACACTAGATTTTATACTGAAACTTAAGACTTAACAACATCACAATTCCAAGCACACCTCCAACACTAAAAATTATAACCTTAGGGTGGACGTCTACTCTATTTTAATTAGGCTTGGGTTGTTTGTGCACAAGGAATGTGATGGGCCCTTAAGAGGAGGTTGCTACCCTTAGAGATAAATTAATGTGTGAGTGAGTGAGCAAATAACACAAACAAGGCCCTAAAAATTTTGCCTAAAGTTTTTAATGTTGTAGCCTTATTTAGCCTATTTTAGAATTGCGCTTAATTAATCAATTCACACAAATTTTAGTTGACACACAAAGATCTTGAAAGCACAAGGTGATGATCAATTTCCTTTAATGTAAAGTGTCACTAAATGCAATTCCTAGTAGGCTCCTTGCTTGGTTGTTTCTAGCGATAGATGTGAATTGATCTGAAGATATGCGTAGGACAACCAAGTCAATACAACAAATGATTCTCAAATCTCACCCATCAGTAAAGAAATCAACCAAGGTTTTCGAAAAAGATTTTTTTCACAATTTTTGGCGACCAAAAAGAATTGTTTATGATTTTTTCTCAAGATGCATCAATTTATCCAGAACGACATATGTACAAAGATTGGTCCCAAAACACTACTTCCTAACGTCAAAAATTTTTCCATTTTTGTACAGAAAAAGAATCCAGATTGGGGTTGCTTAACCTAATTAAACTTGTAGATAACTGCCAGCAATTTTGCAAAGATAGAATTTTTGTGTTCTAATTTTTAGTCCTACAGCCCTTCTCTATAAGAATTTTAATTAATTATCCACATGGAAGTTTGAGTTGAAATTTGGTGGGAAAACTACCAACTTTCAAAGGTGTCAATGGTCCAAATTTCACAATTTTTGGACATCTCTAATTGCCTTGACTTGAATTTTCTTTCCCAAGTAGTGAGTTTGAAAACTCTAATTGAAAGCAAAATAGAGGGTGGTGGTAAAATCAAAACAAGTGTGAAGCAAGCAAATGGTCCCAGAAGAAGTATGTATGTATGTATGTATATATATATATATAATTTTTATTTTTTATAAATGGGGCGTGTGAAGAAGGTGAAGAATCACCTACCTGTCTAGGTTTGGAGTTAATTCACTCGTTCCTTCCTAGGTGCTCTCATCTTCATGTTGCAACACGCATACCTACACATGCTAAACGAGGATAAGACAAGTGGATCATTACACACTCACAAGTGAGAAAACATAAATGTGAAAAACTCAATAGTGGTGAAAATGCACGCATTGCCTCTCTGACAATGGTGTCAAAAAATTTAATGAAGCACACACACAAGTGATAAAAAAGTGTTGTAGTAAGTCTTTTGTACGCTAAACATACTAATAAAATTCAAGCTTACATAAATATAGAGTGAAAGGTCGGTGAATCCAAAATAGAATCTCAAGAAATCATATGACAGATTCTCCCACTAAATTGTTTCTCTATTATATTTTTAGTCCCTTTCTTTTTTCCTTTTTTTGTCTTTTTAATTAAGAGAAATGAGAAGTAGGATGATGGGATTATGTCCACGCAATCGATATGAAACAACCATCATGTCGTTGCAAATGTGAAAACACAAACACACGTGGAACAACATAGACACAAAAAAGGACGTCAACATAAAGAACATGCTAATGGAGATAAGTACATGAAATAAACTACTATTATTGTATCAAAATAAAAATGCGTACATAGACAAGAATTAAAAGAACAACATAGGAAACATACAAGGAAAGAACAACACTGATGAAATAAAGAGAAAAGAAGAAAATGACATCAAATGAAACAAAAAAAAGAATTACAAAAAGAATGTCGAGGTGCTTACGGATAGTAATCACACGTGTAGCATGCAACCACCCATATTAAAAGTATGCTATTGATGGAAATGGTGCCTGCGAGGAGGGTCAAATGAGGGTTGTTGAAGAAAACGACGAGCCATGAGAGAGGGCCATTAGGGGGAGGGCACTGGGGGTGAATCGGAGGAGAGCATAAGAGGAGAGGGTAGAGGACGTTAGGGGTGGGAGGCTGTGCATGAATAAGTGGGTGTGTGTGCGTGTGCGCACGTGCGTGAGTGAAGGGGAGGGGAGGGTCTTGCAAATGGTCGGATGGATAGTGTTTTATAGGTGGAGGTGGGTGGGTAGATATTTTGGTGGTAGCTTGAAGGATAAGGCTTCTAGAGCCTTCTACAAAGAGGCGCACATGTGGAGGTGCGGTGGAGGCTAAGGTGGTGCCACCTAAGGATAGAAGGTTGAGGTGGCATGCCACGTGAATAGGTGATGTGGCAAAGGTCTGGACAAAATTGTAGGAAAGTAATTGGGTTGTCTCATGGGGTGTATTGGTGCGGAATTGGGTGGAATTAGTCTAGGTGGGTTAGGTGTAAGATTAGGATTGGTGGGGTACTCATCCACACTTTGTCAATGAGGGAATGCAGGCTCGATGCAGGTTGGATCTCCACATGGGTCCTCTCGCACCTTGACGTGTCTCGTCCTGCTTCAACTCCCATCTTTATTTATGCCTACACATAGAAATAGGGAAATTACCACAATGCCCTTATTTACACAAAATAACATGCATGCTTATGAAATGCATGATGTATGATATGCACGAAATATATAAGTATATATGCAATACAAGCTAAATTCCTAACATTAAATAGGCCAATTAAGGCTATGGGTTGTTGCACAATCAAGTACCAAGGGCACCTTAGTAATTATTAAAGTGGGGGAATTCTCTTTAATTAGATAAAGGAATTGAGAGGGGCATTGATGGAATTTTAGAGAAATGGGTTTTATCTAACCCTAGGACCACATGACCCCCTCTCCCTTTGTGGTTGTCCCCCTTTAGGGAGACCAAGAGGGGATGCTCTCCCTTTTCTTCTTCCGCCAATCTCTTTCCTATTGGCAAAGAAGCAAAGGCCTACATCATGAGAAGATTGTATTTCTCATGCGACTCCAGTGTCTCACTCATCAACAAACGAAAATGAGTTGCACCTTGTGATGGGGA
The DNA here is from genome assembly GCA_037157565.1 of Thalassia testudinum. NCBI lineage: Eukaryota > Viridiplantae > Streptophyta > Magnoliopsida > Alismatales > Hydrocharitaceae > Thalassia > Thalassia testudinum. Next base: position 8,696,779 of record JAZHRO010000080.1, read on the forward strand.
CTTTAAGTAGATGTGTGGATCCACTTCCATGTACTATCATATTCTCGTTATAGCCAATCATAGAGGTAATATCCCTAACTTGCGATTGATGGAAAATGTTTATGTTGGTTTAATTGGATATGATCGATTTTGCGATCATATTTTGCTTTTTTGAAAAGTTTTAAGTGATTTCTTGCTCTTCCATAATCTGCCACTTCTTTCATTCCACACCTATTCACGAGGCGACACATCATTCACAACGTATGACCTATGACAGAGTATGATGTGATTATACATCATCCCACGTAATTGCTCGAGAGGGATGTGTAAGGCATTGGCTGGCCACCACTTTCCTAAATTCTAGTGGACAAACTGCCCCAACATAGGCATGACATCCTAGTCAAAAGTTAAGTGAAAAGCTAGTCACTTGGTTTGAACCAATATAACCAAGAGATCAAATCCCACTTGACAACAGAAAGAGGACATACCATTAAACTCTACTCGTAAAGTAGCCATCCAATCAAATCACTAGAGGAAAGGTTGTTATGGGTAGGGAGGGTACCCAAAGAGGAGAAATCCTCTTAGAAAAATACACCCCTTTGACAATCAAAAGAGGGAAAAGAAATGTATTCGCTTAAATGGTACACCCAGAATGAGTGAGTGGAGGCAATTGATGAGGAAGAAATTCATGTTGGTGCAAGTGCACCTCGAACGTTGATTTTGATGATAACAAAACACTTCTTATTTAATATTTGTAATTGAGTTACAGTTTCAGGATAAATGCAAATGGAATTAAGTGTGAAGAAGTTCAAGCTCGCATCCATGGTGGATTTTAGGAGCTTGATGAAGGAGAAGGAGCTTCGCTTGGAGCGAGAGCTTGAAGAAGTATGGAGATGAAGAATATGATAAAAGTTTATTCTGTTCTTGTATTTTGTCTCTTTTATTTGTTCTTTGCTCTTTATTTGCTTAGATTAATTATTAAAGAGTCTAAAGTAACAAACAGTAGTCCTAGGAACACATACAATACCCTAGGACACTTAGACAATCTTAAATAATCCTAAAAATCTCTTAGAAAACCAAAACAGTAATAAAACAACCAGATTAGATGTCTAATCTGGACATTAGATTCTAATTTTAGACTTTAAGACTTATGCTGGAAACCCACTCTTTGTCTGCCACCTTCAGACGCCTAGTCGATAGTCCATACATCTTATAAGACGTCTGAGGACCTTGCCAGACATCCAACTAGAGGACCGTTGGCTTGTCAGACTTAATCTTTTATGATTAACCCTTAATCTGATTTACATCTATATTCAGACGTTTGTAGAGCATCCCAGACGTCTAATAAATAGACATTAGGCTAAGATTTGGCCCAAATCACCTTTTGTCAGACCTAATAGCCATTTAGCCTTGGGAAATCAATTCTCGCAGGGAATCGTATTTCCAGACATCCAGACCTATTGCCAGACGTCCGACCTGTCATCTATGAAACTTATCACTAAAACCTTGTTTTGATCTTGTGAAAATAGGAAGAATGGCATCTTAGGATTAGATGTGTGACTTGTATCCCAGTCGTCTTAAAAGTGAATCTTAGACATCCATCTTGATCCAACTCAGTTCAGATCTTTCACCCTTCTAGAGCAAACGTTTGACCTTCAGATCAAACGACGACCCAAACATCTGATACTAGATGCAGATGTCTGATAACCTTGTTAGAATCATAAATGATCCTGATTTCGTTGGGATGCTGGCTTGATCTCTTGTGATTTATTCTCAACGGCTATCGAAGCTTTCCAAGGCCTTCTAAACCCTTCTTAGGACCTCTATAAATAGAGGCGCACCCTTCATAACCTAGGCACACCTTGAGAAACTACTACCACACCATATTGTGTCCAAGTGAAGAAGAAAATTATCTTGAAGAAGTTCTTGCTCTCTTAGCCCTCTAGCATCCATCCGAGAGCACCGTCACGCTGCCGACTTTACGTCACACCACTTCCATCTAAGGGAAAACCTGTTGCTTATAAAAGCTAGGTTGATTTACATTTGCTTTGTGGCTCTATAGGATTCTTTGTATTTTATTTTTCTTCGAGTATTCACTTTGTGAATTCCTATCTCCATCGCGAGACAAAATACTCCTCATGAAAAGGAGGGGTTTTGAGGAACGCTCTCTCGTACATAGTAGTGTGGTTGTATCAGAAAATCCTAAGTCGAGAGGCTTAAGTAGTAGTTTTTACCTGGATTTGGGTTTCCACCAAAAAATACTTGTGTACTTGTGAGATTGCTTATTTTGTGTGATTGATAGTTTATTTCCACATTTTATTTTGTATCACACATATCTCACCCCCCTCCGTTATAATCTATAATTTATCCCTCACAAAATTGGCCCAAAGAGGCCTACAAGCTAATTAGGCTCAAAAGATTCACAAGGTCAACAACCAAGTGACCCAATTGAAGGTCCACTTAAGGGTCCAGTAGGATACTTGCACAGGAACCTACCAATAAGGCCTAATAGATTCGCCTGCCTCGGTCTAGTCGGACCCAGAGGACCCAATTGAGAAAAGGGCACAATTAATTTGCATGGATTCTGATAGTTTAATTCATGCTATTAAAAACCATAAAATCTTATCGTTGCGGTGCGGAATTAGAGAATCAAAATGTTTATAAAACAAAATCACATCTAGATGGGTTGTCATCCATAGAGAAGGCATAAGAATGCTAATCTATTTTGATTAAATCTCATGAATCGTTCATACACATCAATAGAAAGGCAAAAAAAAAAAAAAAAGATAAGGGAAGAAAAAGCAAGGAGATGGAGTGGGATGGCACGATGATGATTATAGGCGCTATCGAATGCGGTCCGAAGGCTCAACACTTTCACCACCAAACCGATGGAGGTGATGGGTGTTGAGCATGATAGTATGCAGGAAGATACATTGCATGCTTGGATACATAATGGAACGCAGTGCTCCTCCTCTCCAGCATGGTGGCGATGGTGATGTCGCGGTGGTGAAGATGTGTGGGAGGAAAGGAGGAGGGTGGTCAAGGAGGAGGAGAGGACAACCTCTTCTCCTTTCTCGTCTTCTTTGCGTGCAAGAAAATGATGGAATCATGGAGAGTAGATGTGTGTTGGTGGCATCCTTAAGATGTGGATCCAAATTCACATTTTATGGATCTCATTAAAATCTTTGTAAGAGGGGACGACCACCTTGATTGCCCTCCAAAAAAGTTCATACCACCAATCAAAGAAGGGTGAATTTGCATAAGAATCCACCCTCTTGCATGTTCTTGCAATATGAGATTCTCAATATGCCCCCTCTGTACAGGAGACAAAATAAACATCAATAATTATACATACGGAGATTATTATTTGTTATACACGGGCATATGCATAATGCAAAGAAAATGTAAACATGTAATTATTTATAGTACATAGGAAAATGCATGATGCTATCAAATGTTAGCAACACTAAATTCAAACACATGCAGCTATTCTACATGCGTATGCTTCCTAAATTGGGAGAATTAACTAATGAATACATGCAAATTATATTAATCTACATACCTTTATTTCATGACTAAATGCATGTATTAATATGTCCTAATATGCAGGAATTAGTAATAGTCCACTAAATCGGAATCGTCAAATGGCCACATGCTTCAGTTTTTCTAGTCTTGAGAAAAACATTGTGCTCAAGAGTACAATCATCTAAACTAGGAAGGATAAACTAGGGAGCCTTCATCTCCTGACTGTCAAGAAGAAGGTCTAGAATCTTAGGGTTCAGACTGAAAGGTACTTGAGTATCGTCCAAGATACAGACCTCTTTATCCCATTAGATTTGAATTGATCACTATTTTGAGTCGTTGACTCAGGTTTTTTAGGCTTCCAAGCTTGCAAAAGGGTTTGATGCTCTCAAAGGTTGAAGCATCTATGTGTTTGTGCAAGTTGTCTTTATCTAGTAAGCAGGTGTATTATTTCATAAGAGAGAGGGGAAAATATACTTTTGTGATTCCTCTAAGTTTAACCTTGAATTGGCTCTCAACACAATCTGTGTCGAAGTCTGGGCAGGGGTCCCTACTGTCGGCTGGGCGGGGGTTCGGTGCTAACAACTGGCCCTTGTCGAGGGCCCCCAACGGCCACTGATGGCCCTGCAAAACGTGACGGCTCTCCTGCGGGCGCCACGTGTCTCCTCTCTCGCCAGCCCTGTGAAAAGTCTGGCTGGTAGGGCCTCTTCCGCCCCCTGTCAGTGTCTCGCACGAACGGGTTGGTCTCCTCGTAGGTCATAGCTGCCTCCACCACCCTCGAGAACGTAGGCAGCTTCTGGGGTTTGACATACCCCCGAATTGTAGGTCGGAGCCCCTTGGTGAACCTCCAAAGGCGCTCCTCCTCAGTGCCTACTACTGTCGCTGCGAAGCAGGACAGCTCCAGAAAACACGTGCGATACGTGCTCACGGTCATTGTCCCCTGGCGGAGAGTGTGGAACTCCTGCCTCCTCTGATCCTGCCACGTCTGGGGAAAGTACTGCTCGCAGAAGAGGGTGACAAACCGGTCCCAGGTCGGCTCGTCCCTCTCCTGTCCCCTTACCGCCCTCCACCACCGGTGTGCCGCGCTCTCCAGCTGGTATGTGGCAAAGGCCACGTGGCACTCCACCGGGGGGCGAAGGGTGTCAAAAACCTTCTCGATCTGCTCGAGCCAGTCCTTCGCCTCGGTCGGATCCTCATCCCCCTTGAAGGAGGGGGGCTTCAGCTTCCGGAACTGTCCGAAAAGCTCTAAGTGGCGCTGCAGTGGAGATGCTAGTGCATCGCTAGGTAAGGAAGCCTCGTGCATAGAAGTGTCGGAGGAAGGTGGGGGCGGTGGCGGCCCATCCCCTCCCCCGCGTCCATCACCGTGTCCGTCGCGTGGTCCCACACAGGACTCCGCCTCCGCAGCCCCAGGGAGAGGCGCTCGGGGCGGTGGGTGGAGTTCCTCTCGCACTATGTCCCGCATCAGCTGGGTGAGGTCCTAGGCCTGAATGCCAAGGAGCAGTGGCTGGTCCACCGAGACGTCGACCTCAACATGCCTGCCCCTCCGACCTCGTCCTCGGCCGCGCCCGCTGCCTGCCTCGTTAGTCCCGCGTCGAGACATCTCCTGCAAGGAGACGCGAAAACAGAACAGAAATACGTCAATATGGAACGATATCTAACGAAGAAGTCAAAGAGTTTATGTCAAAAGAAACGTTGTGGTGGCCACTCTAGTTACAGACACTTGAATTGGTTATTTTCCAGTCAGTTGGTTCACTTCTCGAGATGACCTTGCTCTGATACCATCTTGTAACAACCCGGTTCCCGAATCCCTACGAGATACGAGAATCGGACCAACTCAATTGATCCCAAGCCCAGTCGTCCAACGAGAAAGTAATCAAAAGAGCAGTAAAATAAACCGCATTCACCATGTATATAACTAGCAGTAACAATATACAGCAGTAAAGAAAAGAAATACCACGGTATACACCACCACAACAGTAGAGAATTAAACATGTTCATAAACATGAAGCTTACAACGAAAAGAGTACAGGGGTAACAGAAACTACTCACAACAACAGCAAGAAAAGTACAGTGGGTACTACAAGTAACACTACTGGGCTCTATTAGGCCCAGCGCCCTCTGCAGCCGCTGACTCTGGCTGCTCAACACCTGGTCCTGAAAAGGTAACAAAGGTGACACGTAAGCAAAACGCTGAGTAGAGTGGCAACTAAAAGCTAAAGGAAACAGTAAGGTGGACAGTAGTTGTTATATTTATAATTTCTTGCTTTAATTTTTCCATTCATTCACTATTGAATTATTTCTCAGATCTTTCTCTTGATCTCGAATGTTTCTCGCGGGAACGATCTTGATTGCAGTCTTTTCCGAAAAGTAGAAGTAACACGTGGTGCTCTCCTGGCCGGGAGAGTCCCCCGTGGTGGTCCTACCCTCAGTCAACCACCCCAAGGTCGCTGACAGACGTAACGGTGACTACGGCACGCGCGATAAACGCACGGGTAGCTACCCCGCACTAGCACGTGGTCAGTCGTTTCCGTTAACGGGTGCGCCCAAAGCACAGCACGGAACCAGTGTAGGGCAGAGCCCTCTCAGTAACAGGGGTCCAGCCCCTCCATAGTAACCAAACAAGGGTCTTGCCCCTCCACAGTCCGCGCACCCTCGCCTGACTACCCTGGTTTGCCCAGTGGGCCTAACAAGTCGGTGTAGGAGGGCTAGCAGAACCTTGGGGCCCGTGGGGTAGCCAATGCTCTCCCTACACTAGTATCTCTCCTCGGTACTGTGTACACGAGGGCCAAAAGTCGGTACAAAGTGGCCAGACCTAACCCCGGGTCCCTAGGGCGGCTAGCTCCGCTCTGCACTAAATAGGGGGACAGTTGCTCTCCCTGGTACTCCGTACTCAAGGGTCAGGTCACTTCCCCGATTCTATTTCATTCACTTTCCAGGAGTTCTACTCCTAATTCCTCGTAGGGTTCATGCTCTTTTAACTCAGCCAATTTAGATTTCACCGTTCCAGCTTTATATCTATATAACCCATGTTCTCAACAATAATTATTCATTCATAAACAGGCAGCTGTTAACCAATTTACAGGCAGTTATCGTTTCCTTTCTACTTTTCCAAGACTGCAATGTATATATTCAACTAGTTTTCCAGTCGTAGGATTCATGCCATATCCTAGGATCTATCATTCAATCTAATTTTTCAGCCCCAGGGTTCAGGCAATGCCATAGACTCTATTAATTATTTCACAATTGCATAATTTTTGATAAATAATTGAAATGGCCACTCTACCCGCAAAATCGGGAGTACTGGGGGTGTGGTCGGCAATCCCACGCGCCTCCGCAACCCCCAGAGCCGCAACGGAATGGGATCCTAACATAAGGATCAACACAAGGAGCTACTCAGAATAGTATACAATTACTGTAAACAGGTAGAGGAACTAAATCTGGGAAGAACGAAACTTGAAATGAGGAAAACAAACTCTGAACGGACCCAAAACGGGTCAAAAACAACCAGTCTGTCCAAAATCAGACGTCTAGAACTTCTTCCAAACATCTTAAAAGGTAGCTCAGGTCTTATCTTGGTCTGCGCAGTCCTTCAGATATCCAGAAGCCCGTTGGACCATCTGGACTTAGTTTCCAGACGTCCGATTGTCACCCCGGACGTCTGGAGGGCCTCTCCGTCGTCTGGTGCTGTGCCTAGACGTCTGATCTGTGTGGGATGGCGAGCCCTTGCGCCTTCTCGAACAAGTCCTACACACACACACACCCGCTCTCATCACGGAAAGGTGCAGAAGACCTCGGTGGAACGGCTACATGGTCGTACAAGCGAAAGGAGAGGATAAAAAAATAACGGACCTGTCAAACATCTGGACCTTCCTCCAGACGTCTTCTGCGTCGTCTGGACGTAAGTCCAAACGTCTGATTCTGAGAAATTTTCCCAGAATCAGAACCTTCTCGCTCTCCGCCCGCAGCGCACGGCCGTGCCGCGCCGCGTCCGCCTGCTGCCCGAGCTGCAGCAGCTCCTCCGCGGCACCACACACTCGCTGCTCTCCCGCCGGCCGGCTCTAGCTGCCCCAGCAAGCTCGCACCGTCGCGGTCGAGCTCCTTCTTCCTCTCGCAACAGCTCCTCCCCACACACCCGCAGCAGTCGCTGCTGCGGCTCTCACCCGCTCGCTCTCTCACTGACAGGGAGAAGAAGAAGAAGAAGGCGGTGGAGTGAGGGGGAGGGAGAGGGAGAGGCGTATTTGTAAGGCAGCCGCGGAGAGAGAGAAAGAGGAAGGTTGCGTCTGCAGGGAGGGAGAGGAAAGAGAAGAAGGAGGGCGGCGGGTTCAGTCTGCGCGCGCATGCACGCAGACGCGAACCCGTACGCCGAAAAAATTTAATACAGACGTCTTGGAAGGCTTCCAGACGTCTGGGCCACTTCCTAGACGTCTTAAACGACGCTTGATGCCCTGGTCGTAACATCGAGCACTACCGCCGAGGAGTGTTGCCTCTCTCACCCCCTCTTCCTCCCCTCTGCCCTGCCACCGGCATTGGAGCGTGCCACAGCTTTGGATTCTCTCGCTTCAATCGGTCGGAGTTTCTTCTCTCACCTCGTCTGATTTCGATCTCATTTCCAACCTTCCAAAGGCGGATTCCCTCACCTCCTTCATCCAGGTAATCATAGAATAGCTTAGATTTTAGTGTAGTTTAGTTTTATCTAGTTAGATAGGTAGTTAGAGTAATGTAATGCCTAGATTTTATGTCGTCATCCTTGTCTCCGGTGAGCCAATTCCAACTAGCTGGACCTTCATTCACCTAATCAACCACACGTTCATCTTCTTTATCACTTCCACACTCTAAATCACTATATGGATCACCTAATCGCTTAATTCATCTTACATACACCTAAGGACTTTCGCTGTCTATGGTAGAAGCCTTAGAGCCTAAATCACATTCATTGGAGGCCCTCCATCACCTTATCAGCACTTCAGGGCCTTGTTTATGCTTTTAATTAGATATATAATCACCTATACATGAAACACCCAATTTCACTCATCCTTCTGAGCTTGTTGTTAATGGTGGCTCAGAAAGAGTGATTCCATCTAATTCCAGACGCATACACCATCACATCACTCTTATAAATATTTCCCCTCATTCAATTGAGTGGGAAATCACTTCTTGAGTTCATGAGAACTCAAGGTATTCATTTTATGAATTTCTTATCAAATCTATATGTCTGATCATCAATTGCGTTAATTGTTGAGTTCTTGAGGTTCCTTGTAACCTCAGGATCATCTCGATGTTTTTCTTGTAGAGTTTCGTGGAGATTTGCTCTCTGAATCTGAGAAACAGCCTTCACCGAAGCTTCAGTGAGCCCCGGCAAGTCAAAACCAACACCTCAGCCTTCGGATGCTTTTGAAAAGCTCTGGATAGTCTTATTTGGATAAAAAGATTTGATTTAACCGATTAGACTTGTGATTTGATGTGAATTCCTCAAGGTTGATGGCCGTCTTCTTCAACTCTGGTGGAGTTGGAGAAGCGTTATGCTTGATGATTAGAGTTAGAATTTAGGTCAAGAAGCAAGAGGAGGTTCTTTAGAGTATGTTAGGATTGAATGTTAGGTCTAATAAACCCTAGTTTGTTATGATGAAAAAACTCACTTTCGTACTCCGACGATGAGCTCGAAGTTAATTCGAGAGCCTTCAAAACATAATTTTAAGTTGTGCAATAGATTCCTTATGTCAAGTTGAGTCTAGATAGGTCTTTGATTTGATCAAAATTGCTTAAATCTTCAAAGTCAACGTTTTGTGTTTGTAGGTCAACCTGGATTTGTTCTTAAGTCTTTGAGGTTTGAATCTTTGAATTGAAGGTGAATTAAGTTCGTTTCATGATTTTGAATCATTTAAAGAAGATTTGAACGAGTTTTATTGAGTTTCCAAGTAGATTCTCAGTACTGTGTGTTTTGGGTTCCACATGAAACCCAAGTCTATTCTTCCTGTTCTTGACGTGTTTCAAACCTAAATCTCACCTAGATCTATCACATTTCATCCTTTGAAAAGATTCTGATGCAATTTACACACTTTAATCTATCAATTGGGTAAATTAGATCATGAATCATGAACTGTAAGTAAATCTTGAAGCTCTGAAGCTTCATGAGCTTCTGGAGCTCCTTTTGATCCTCAGTTCTTCTCTCATTCCACACAGAAAGCATAGCTGAACATTTCGTTACTCTCAATTGAGAGTAATTCCTCGATTCGAAGGTCCTTTAACTTTAATTTCACTCTGAAGCACATTTTCAGGTGCATGAACAGTGTAATGTTCATGATATCGATCCTTGGGTCAATTCTGATCCAAAGTCCAAATTAGTTGTAAAATTGAATAGAGGATTCCAAGAGCTTTTAATTGAGCTTTGGATCATAGTGAATGGTGGTTTGAGCTGCTCGGAATCGCTGTTTGAGGTTCTGGTGGCGACAACACTGTTGTGAAGGAGCTGTGCTAGAGAAAGTCCCACGTCGGAAACTGATGGACGCCGTCAGCTGAACAAAAGTTACCCTGTGAGTAGCCTCATTGGCCGTTAGCGTAGGGTGATCATGAGCATCTTACCTGGTTTGTGTGCGTGCGTGCTGTGCGTGCCTATGGGTGCGTGCAGGCCCGGGTGGGTGTGTATGCAAGCTTTTGTTGGGCCTATTGGACCTAAAATGGCAAAAATATACAAAAATTCACAAATAAATGAACTAGGGCCTGGCCACTAGTAGTGGTCGATCTAGTTCAGCAATGGATTGTTGATAGGAGGTGATTCTTGCACGTGTTTTGAAAAGAAAGATCTCATCGTATTATAGTGCGCGAAAACGCTCGTCAAAAATAATTTATAAAGTAACGAGACTTGAGTCCCGGTCGTTCGTCTCTGGGAGGCGTTTATAAATTGCATATTTGAATTCAATCTAGCTCGCTTTACTTACTCTGAAATGCATGCTAGTTTACAATAATTCGTATTGATACATGACATGCTTAATTGCAAGAGAATATAAATTTCACGCATGCAACTTTAATCACAAGGAAAAATGGCAATCAACTCATGGTGATTTTCACACATAGCCATAGAGATATATAAAAGATGATTTCATTGATTGCATCATGGTGGCTTCAGATTGAAGCTCGCGGAAAGCTTGTACTAGAAAGCTTGAAAGCAATAAACTAGCTAACAAAAAACAACTGCATACATGAATCTATAGGAGGATTATGCATGCATCATTGGGGGAGAATATGGAGCTACACTACTAAGCAGTAATAAAGCATTAATCTACGAAGAACTACGCTACTTATCTAGCTAATAGAATGAAGGGCATTCGGAGGTAGCTCCGATGGCCTTTGAGTAGGTGAGAGGAAAAAGAGGGGCGGCCAATGGTGCTTAGGCCGGCCCTTGGAGAGAGGTTGGAGGTGATCTAGGCTTGGCGTGGAGGTGATGGAGATGCCATGGTGTGCTCGTGGAGATGGAGGTGGAGTAATGGAGGTGGAATGAGGCTAAAACTAGATGGAAGGCTAGATGGGTTCAAATGGCCACCCAAAGGTCCTTTAAGTAGACCCAAGGGAGCCTCTCTAGAGAAGTGTGGAACTCTCTAGAGAGGCCTATGGTGGGAGCTCGTAGGAGAGTGAGGGAGAGGATGGATGGGTGGTTTTTAGATCCACATTTGGTGGATCTAAAAATTGAATGCATCTTGGTTGCTATTTTTAGCAGCCAAGGCAGAAACACATGATAGAGAGTTCTAGAGTACTCTAGGCTAGGTATTTTCGTGTAGATGGTGTGTGTGGGTGTGTGTGGGTCGAAACTTAGGTGGCTAGGTTGATTAGGTTAGGTTCTAGTGAGCTTAGGTCAAGGTAGGTCTCAAATTAGGGTTGTAAACCCTAATTCATTAAGGTAAAATGCAATTAAACTTGATACAAGTTTAATTGGATGTGTGAAACTCTTATTGAGAGAAAAATAACTCAATTAAGGTAGGTCTAGGTCAATTGGACTCACACTAAGTCCAATTAGACAGTGTGTGCTGAGATCCGGGCTCAATTGGACTCAATGAGTCCATTTGAATAGGCTGATGGAATTAACTAAGAACCAAGTCAATTAGGTTTAGTGATGACTTAATTAGGTCCTTAGGGAGGTCTAGAGGTGATGTACTAGGGTTAGGGTACCTTAATTTAGGTTCCTATGGGGTTGGAATTGGATTTAGGGACCTAGGAATTCAAGATCCAAGCTTGAATTCAAAAACAGGAACTAGAGAACAGTTCCAGACGTCTGACAATAGTGTCAAACGTCTTGAAATGAAAAGTTAGACATCCAAACTTGTTGTCTGGACGTCCAAATAGAGGCAGGGAAGAATTAAGGTTCTTTTTACAGAAATTGGATGTCCAGACCAAGTGTCTGGAAGTCTTAAAATGCTGTAGAAGTGGGTTTTAGGTGTGCGGGTTGTGGCTAAGGGTTCTGGATGTCCTGTAACTCATCTAGACGTCTAGATATAGGCTGAAAATAGGGTTTTAGGGCTTCCTAGGGTACAGTGACCTAATCTAAGGGTGGCTAAGGCTTGGGGAAGCTTCTAGGCTGTCCTAGGGCTAGGATGCACCTAAGTTCTTCGTAATTTACTACTTTATTCTTGCTTAACAGAATAACATACCTTAACTCCTTGCATTATTGTCTACTACATCTTATTCTAGGTCTTCTACTTCAGCTCTGCTGCAACTTTGGCTTCAGGTCCAACTTCAGATCCAGTCTCAGATCTGGCTCCTGAGCTTCTTATTTTCTGCAATTTATATAATGCACCTAATTAGCATATTATAGCATTATTCTATGCATAGCTATAGGAAGAACAGTAAAGACGCAAATAATGCTTATGCATACATGAACTACCCTAACTTATGCTAAGTCGTAGCCTAATTCTAAATAATTAAAACCTATGATTGCTGCGTAATCAATTGTAGATTCCGTGAACGGACCTGGCTCGTCCATTAAACAAAGTTTTTGCTAAGAAAGAGAGGAGTTTAGAAGAAAATAGACTATGTGTTGAGAATAAAGGAAAGCTGAGATTAGAGAGAAAAGAATAGAAGGCTGAGAGTTGAGTGAAATGAATGCTACGTGTTTGAGCTTAGTGAATAAAGGCAAATGTGTTATAATGAAAATATTTCTTTTCATGCCTTTTATATTGTAAACACTTGTTGTAAATTTTCTCTTTTGCTGTTTAATGTTATAATCATTCATGTACATTTCCCTTATAATGGAATAATTGCCAAGTTTCCAAGTTCAAATTTTGTATGCAATTGTTCATGTGCTTAACCTGTCTTCTAATTATAGATTTAATTAACATAGTAATTAGTTATTTGTTAACTTAGAATGAAAATGGTGAAATGATTAACTTAATTTCCTCCTAGTGAATGACTTAAACTCAACCAGTTAAAAGAATTTAAATCTAAAATGTAGGTTAGCTTGACCCAATATTACTATTAAAGACAACAATTTAACCAATCATGTTTACCTAAGCATTTTCTTTACGTGATTAATTAAGTCTAATAACCTGAATTAAGTGTGTTGAAAATTGAACGATTAATGCCCCCGGTAGGATATTCAAATATCCTAGGAGACAAATGTCGAGGAGGAGACAAATGTCGAGGTGATGACATGTTTACATCACGTCCTCAAAGGGAGTGTATTCCCATCCTCTCATCCAGCAAGAACTCTTCCAATCAGCTTATGTTTTAGAGCTTCTCCTAAGTCAGAGCCTAAAGAGAACTAATTCTTTAGCAAGGGAATATGTGCAGGTTGCTCCTTGTTAAGCCTGCTAAAAGACCACTATGTGTGAAGAGCGGTTACTTAAGTTGCTTAGACCCCTTAACCAATAGTAGACTTGGGAATCAAGTACTCCCAAAGCTTTTAGGTTAATACCTTGGCCTGTCAATTTCCTCAAGAACTTGGAAAACAATCCACATCTTAGGCAATACTTAAGCTTTTAAGCCTAATCAGGCCCAAAGGGTTTGAACCAAAAGACTCTTGGCAAACCACTTGAAGGTTGGTGACTATTCAGCTAGCCTAACTTAACTGTCCTGGCTCAGATTGTGTGCTCTTGTACACAATGTTAATTGCTCTATTTTCTTTTTGTTGTTTATAATTTTTTAAAATTATTATTATTATTGTAAAAATATAGAAATGACGTAAAAAGGAAAACAAATTGTAGTTGTAGAACACACCCCCCATGCCTAAACTCTACATCCGCATTGTAAAGTGAAGATTTTTTTTTTTTTTTATGAAACATTGTAAAGTAAAGATATAGGGGGAGAAAGAAAAATGGTCACCTTGGCAAAGATTTATTAGAGTTGGGTTGCCTCCCAACAAGTGTTGCATTTACGTTGGTAGCCAGATGGGTAGGGACCTACAAATCAAGGTCTAGAAAGGAAGTAGGTGACCCTAAAACGATACGTAAGAGAGAGGGCCTAACGAATAGATAACCTAAGATGTTGGCAGGTTGGTGGTGGAGCGTGATGCTAAACTCTCACCAAACAAGAATAGGAATGAAAAATTCCTAGGCCACTTGTGTAGGTCTCATGGATTATTGGATTCATGCTATTAAAAACAAAAAATCTCATTGTTGCGATGCGAAACTAGTGAATCAAAATATTTATAAAACAAAACCACGTATAGGCTGGTAGGGACCTACAAATCAAGGTCTAGAAAGGAAGTAGGAGACCCTAAAATGATACGTAAGAGAGAGGGCCTAGCAAATAGATAACCTAAGATGTTGGCAAGTTGGTGGTGGAGCGTGATGCTAAACTCTCGCCAAACAAGAATAAGAATGAAAAATTCCTGGGCTACTTGTGTAGGTCTCATGGATTATTGGATTCACGCTATTAAAAACAAAAAATCTAATTGTTGCAATGCGAAACTAGTGAATCAAAATATTTATAAAATAAAACCATGAATAGGCGAGTTGTTGTCCACAGAGAAGGCATAAGAACACCAATCTATTTTTATAGAATCTCATGAATTGCTCGTACACATTAGAGGAAGGAAAAAAAATAAAAAGATAAGGGAAGAAAAAGACTGGAGATAGTGTGGGATGGTGCAGTATGGTTATAGGCGTTGTCGAAGGCAGTGTGAAGGCTTGGTGCTGTCACCACCGAGCCGATGGAGGTGAAGGGCATGGATCACGGTAGTATGCAGGAAGACACAATGCATGCTCGGATATGTAGTGGAATGTGGTGCCCCTCCTCTCTGACGTGGTGATGATGGCGACATTGTGGTGGTGAAGATGTGTGAGAGGAGAGGACAACCTCCACTCCATTCTCTTCTTCTTTGCTTGCAAGAAAAAAATTGAATCATGGAGAGATGTGCGTTGGTGGCCTCCTTAAGATGTGGATCTCATTAAAGTCTTTGAGAAAGGGGACGAACACCTTGATTGCCCTCCAAAAAAGTGCACCTAGTCAAGGAAGGGTGAATTTGCATAGGAATTTGCATATAATTTCCAAGCTTCTCAATATGCCCCCCTTTGTAGAAGAGACAAAATAAACATCAATAATTATACATAAGGAGATTATTATTTTTTATGCATATGCATAATGTAAAGAAAATGTAAACATGTAATTATTTATAGTATATAGCGAATGCATGATGCTATAAAATATGAGCATCACTAAATTCAAACACATGCAAGTATGCTAAACTCGTATGCTTCCTAGATTGGGAGAATTAACTAATGAATGAATGCAAATTATATTAATATGCATATCTTTATTTCATGACTAAATCATGTATTATTGCATCCTGATATGCAGGAAATAGAATCCTTGGGCTTAGTAATAGTCCAGTAAATTGGACTCAGATTCCTCCATGAAATAAGGATTTGCCAGAGCTCACTTGCTAGAATCCCTTATTAGGGGCAGTCGATAGCCACTTGCATGAGAGGATTCTGCTCGGAGATATTGCAGTAGTTATATCAAATGAGATCTTTGTTTGTAACAAATTGATAAGGGAAGTCCATGTGGTGAAAATGCATGAAGAGGATGGAATGGGTGCTTTCCAAGCTAGGCAATTACGGAATTCACCAAGGGTTACAAGATTTCATTTCTAATTGAGAATCCTAATTATTGAGGGATTTGCTAAATTATAAATAGAACTTACGGGCATTGTACAAGGCATTCTGTGAAGGGTTCATTTACATCGACCTTTGCATCACGAAAGCATAAAAATAATTGTTTTGAAGTTTTCAAGCCAAAAGATCGAATCGATGCAGAAAACTCGATCATGCATATGAAATAAATGCCTTAAAATCTGAACCACATGATTGAAACTAATTTCCAATTATCCTAGAACCCCACTAACATAAGAATGCAATACCTTCGCGGGTGACATGGTGTAGTATTCCATGTGTGGTGCCTCCTAAAATAAGTCTCGATAGACTCGATCTCTTTCTCCTCGATGCGTAGGTGAGACCCTTTGTGTCGTCAAGAACCAATCCCGGATGTGATATGCGGACCCTTTGTGAATCCGAGGCGACTCCTCGCCTTAGAACCTCAATCATACATCCAAAACTCCTTCAAAAGGAGTGCAAAAACCCATTGCAATACTGACCAGGTGACCAACAAGAGTTGTTGGTTGATCGGCTAAAGAAGGGCTGCACCTTGACGCAGAGACCCTTCAATAGTTGGACATCCAATTCAGAAATTACACAACTGACTACTACTTGGTTGGACATCCAATTTAGAAATTACACAATTGACTACTACTTGGTTGGACATCCAAAAAGCTATTGGAAGTTTGGCTAATGTGGGATTAAATCCCTGATGGCTCTGGTAGTTGTGGCCCTCTCAAGGATGGTTGAAGATTATGAAGTATGGAGATTAGGGTTTGTAGTTGAAAGATATATATTTATAAGGATTCCAACCTTTATCCTATTTTGATGGCAACCCCTAGATCTCCATCCATGGGTGAGGATAAAATCCTACTTGAATTTTTCAAGAAAGCCCATAACAACTTGTGAGATGTTTAGTTCTAGTATCTAAACTTTAATTAATTACAATCGAATACTTAAATTTTTTACCTAATCAAATTAGATTCAATTAATCACCAAATTAAGTGCAATTTAACTCTTCACATTACAATTGATTTATCCTTCAAATAGGAATCCATCAAAACCAATATTTGTTTCATCACACTAGTAATGAAGATATGGAATTTTGGTACTATACCCCTTCATGTGTTCCAAATAGTTGTGAATCCTTCAAACATGGAGAAAAATATTATCTTGAGGTCTAATCCCATTAAATTGTCCTCATTCCTCCTTGAATAATATTATTCTTGATATCTCCTTGTATCATTGGGATAAGGGCAGAGATCAAATCATTTTCCAAATGTCTACCTTGTTCTCTTCTTGCATTGGGTGTAATCAAGACTCTATGACCACATTTGGAATTGTCATTCCCAATATATGTAAAGTGAGCTTATGCCTTCAATCCGTTACATCCACGTATGCAATAGATTTTGCGATCCCTTCGAGAGATCATGCACCTCCTGTCCCTTCCCACATACATCAGCTTTCCAGTATTAGCACTAAGGTGGGTTCACCTTAAGTCAAAGGATATGACTTTTCCATAAAGGTATTGGAGAAGAAGTTTGGTTATCTCTTATTTCATTATGTTAACTTCTTAACTTGACTCACATGACAGTTCTTAAATCATCATTTAAAAACATTAATCAGGCGACGACCTTTAAAAAAGCTTGCCATCCCAACTTATACAAGAAACAATTGATAGGATCAGATGATTTCTTGATGTGCTATCAGGTCCTCTAAACCGTTTAGATCTCTGAATTAATACATATCAAGTTTATTCGATTTGGCTAAGTACGTTACTTTGTTCGTATTAAGGGATCCAATTCATTTACTGGAAATTAATCAAATTCTTTTATTTAGATGAAAATGTAAGAATATTACAATACTTGGAATGCTCGCCCGGGTCACACACAAAAGCCAACAGGATCCCACTTGCTAGCAAAGCCGTTTCGAAACCTCTTTCAGCCCTATACTAGACACATGTTGATAAAAAAACTCCCTAGTAGATCAGCAAAATTATCCTCGAAGGTCACCTTCATGATGATCACAATGTCATGCTTGGCAATCTCCTAGATAGTTGATAACTACATAGTAAACAAGCTACCTCGTAGCCCATATGAAAGAAATCCAAGCCCCTCTGGACATCTATGCGAAATTCTAGCAAAAAATGGACTTAATTTATTCCAGTTCCGGCAGTTTGTGAGCGGCCGGTGGACGAAGAACTCATCTTACATGCATGCTATGCATGCTCTGTACGCAGAAGACGAACGAGCGCTCCCAGTAGCTAGTGCATGCGATCCATGCACAAGTACCACGCGCCTACTAGCACTATCACCCTCTTCGTGCTTGAATCACTCGCCCAACTTGTTCCAATGGCAAGGGGTGTATATAGGTCGGGTTGGGACTCAACCCAAACCCAACCCACAATTTACAGGTTGGGATTTTTCCAACTCAACCCAACCCAACTCATTAAAATCAGGTCGGGTTCGGTCGGGTTGAGTGGGTTATTAACAAATTAAAGCTTATGTTTATCTCATGCATATTTCTTATGTCTTTTATACCTAGTAACAAAAAATTTTAAACTGATAAATAATTTTTATCTTATAAAAAAGTGAATAAATTGGTAAAAACAAAAAAAACTTCAAATAAAAAAATAAAGGTATGATATAAATGTAGCCATAAAAGATAAGCATACTTGATAATAAATTTTGTAGATGCATGTAAAAGCTTAAGTGCATACCAATAATCAATAAAAAATAGTCTGGAATTGGTGGTGTGAGTGCTTAGTGTTAGGCTAGAAAGAATTTGGGAGGTGGGACTACGGGAGAGATAAGTTGATGAAAGGCTACAATTGGAATTTAGGAATTTGGGAGAGATTGGATGGGAAGATTTGGTTGTAATGGGGGGAGAGTTTGGCTTCCTTTATATATAAGTATGTATGTATATTATATGCATAATATATGTGTGTATGTATGTATTAAGTTATAAATTGGGTTATATCAGGTTGTTGGTTGGGTTGGGTCGGTTAAACCTCAAACCTAACCCAAACCATTATAACTCTCAACGCAACCCAACCCACCCAAACCCAATCAGGTTGGGTCGGGTGGAGTTCTAGTTGAACCCAACCTGTGTACACCCCTACCACTAACTGCCAACCCAGCCGTGCATGCCGCCTACACGCAATTTGCGCCCATGTCTGCCGCCCACGCGCACTAGGTGCACGAAAGTCTTTATTTAGCTAGCTAAGACCCCTCTCCTTCACCTATTGATAAACACTCATAAATTCATCATAAAATGCTCATTTACGATAGTTCCTAGGCCTAGCATTACATATCATGATATAAATACTGCACAAACATCCATTACATTGCATTTAGGATAGTTGTATATTATGTACATTGATTTCGTATTTTTACATGGCCAAGAGGCAATGCGACATCTTTACGGGCTTCAGATGAAGAATCCGACCGCACGAACGGATTCAGGGCATCGATCACAGTTTGTCAACGTGAGAATCACCCCAATTAGAGCTCTGTAGCACCCTCTACAAGAAGAAGACGGACGGCCCAAATGGTGCCACGTGGCGCCATCTAGGCCGCCCCACTTGAGCCATCGAACGGTCAGCAGCGCCCCGCACAAGGGCAAGCGCGCTCTGCTCTCGGCTGTGCCAGACCGCATCCAATGGTCGTGGGAGCGCAGCCTCAAATCCAAAAGCGCGACAGAACACGACCCTCAACGCAATGGTGGGTACGTCAGCTTGCAATGCACGGGCGCGGGTTCGACTCTCCCACACGCCACCAATTAGCTAGAGAAGAGAAGCTCCTGAAATTCGACCGCCTGATCGCAGATGAGCAATCGAGATGAGGCTACGTGGACGCACAGCTGAGCGCGGATGCTGCACGCGGCCGTCGACGCTCCTCGAGAACGCGCCATCTCACGCGCACAATCAGGGGCGCTCGTTTAAGACGACCAGATGCACTCTCGGTCGTCGTATCTCCTCAAAGGCACGATACGCACGTGTTTGAATCTGTAAGGGTGCGAACTGAGGGCGAATCCCGACCGCACAATGACGGATCCAGCGGTGGAGATCGCTTTAAGTGGACAGCTGTGGGCGTGAGCGGTGGGCATGAGATTTGCAGCGACAGAAGAGCTGGCCTTTAGTGACACTTACAGCTATCACTAAATGGCCTGCGTAGTGCGTGCGCTAGCCAAGGCATTGAAGAGGTGTGGATCTTTTGGTGACTGCTTGAGCGACCTTTAGTGACGCCTGTAGCCGTCGCTGAATGACTGTGCGTGAAATGCTTCTCCTCCCATCACTATATAAACACCCCTACACCCCCCATTCCTCTTCATGTCTACCTACTATACTCCCACCTACTCCTAAGCTCTAGCAAGCCTACCAACCCTTTATTAGAGCTTACTCTCAAGCTCCCAAGGCTCCTATTAGTGTAACAAAACTCTATTGCACCAAATATTCCTCCATCTTCCCATCTCCATTCATAGCTTGCTAATAGGAACACCATCATGAGCCATAACTAGCTCAATTTGATCTGATTAAGTCATTAAATGCTCCTACACAGCCACCAGAGGACTGCAATTCACTGCATAATCATTCTGAGGGAAAGACAAGAAACCAGGGTTAAACCTACAATTTTACCATCATATCTTCAATGCAGAATAACCATGAATTTTTTAAGGGGTTAATTAAGAGCCAAATGGCCCTAAAATGCTAACAAGTAGGTTAGAACAGCCATAAAAGGGTTTTCGCGTGTTTTGAGAATTAAATGACTTCTGAAACCCTAAAAACAGACCCGCCTAATTAACTGAGGTTATGGTCAGGATAAAATTCACCTAAACCCTCTAAAATTCATATAAAAATATTCTCTAGGGTTTGGTACCTTCAATTTGATCATCAGAACCCATCTTGGCCAAAAACAGAGTCTTAGATTGACATTTGCCCAAATTTGGATTTTTGCATAAATTACCAAGTTAAACGAGGTAAAAACCTAAATCTAATTCCACCATTGGATTTCTTGGGTCCAAATTAGGTTTGTACCAAAATTTGGACCCAATCTTAGATCATCTTGACTAAATTTGCATTTTGGTCCAGTCAAACTCTTTCTATCTCATTCATCCCCTTAGCTTTTTGAATTCTTTGCAGAAGGCAACCTAGCTTTAACATATACCTTGCAATTTGGTCCCTCCACCATTATAGCGGAGGAACTCCTACTCCGACGACCTTCGACTAGGGATTTCTCCTTGATTGATTGGCGAATCCCTTCAAAAATTGGAAGGGAGACTCCTAAGAGATTTCCCTACAATTTGAGCCGCATCTTGGGCTCCAATTCTCGCCCAAATCCTAATGAGAACTCGTGGAGGAATTGGGTATCCTATTCCGACGAACCTTCCAAGCTCCTTTCCCCCCCTAAACCCTTATAAAAGAATCGTCAAACCTCGCCAAGTCTCCTAAGCTTGAATTTCGGCCGAAAACCCCCCTCTTCCTTTCTCCTCTTTGACCGCAAGTCTCCACAAGCTCCGGTGAGTTCCCCGTCCACGTTCCTCGTCCATCTTGCAGAACGAGCAGTGGATTCATCCTCCCCAACTTCTTCCGCGTGCCGCAATACTAGCGGACACCCTTTTCCACGTCTTCTTCGCTGCTTCTTTATCACCGGAGAATTCATCTTCCCCGACGCCGGCCATACCAGCCGGTGTCATCCACACCCTTTCGTCCACTTAGAATATGTAGTTAGGTCTCTCTATATTCCTATGTTAGTTTCCTCTACCAAAAACCAAAAATAAACCCCTTGCTATCGCCGTTCACCTTCATCGTCTCCGTCTCTGACCGAACCAACGGCGAAGTGTCTCTCCGCCGCTACAACCCTCCATCCACCTCGCCAACCACCTCAGGACCTCCTCCTCACCTTCCCGCGCAAAACCCCTCTCCTATTTCATCCTCTTGCTCACCCAAACTCACCCCCGAACAACCCACCTTTTCGTTGTCGTTCCCGACCTCATCTGGCCACTACACCTACTCCGATGCTATAAACCACCACCACCACATTCCTCATCCACCAACGATCCTCTAGAGCGTTTTAACCGGGGCTTAGCACCGTATTCTTGGATTTCAGGTATACTCCCTAGCCGCCATTAACGAAGATCTTCAAGGAATCTTCAAGCTCGCTCCAGGTCTCAATAGCCCTAGGTGGAAGTCCTAGGTTGCACAAATTCGCCTTAGGCACTGCCCCAGCTGGTCAATTGGATGCCTTGGCCTCGTGAGCTGCGGCAATTGAAGGAAGGACCTTACGGCGGCGGACGGGCAAAGAAGGGTGGGACTTTAGTCCCACCTCGAAAGATTTGGAAGTAGCGCTACCACATAAATTGAAAAAGTGTTAAGGGCTTATCGCCTCAACACTTGGGGGGTGAGGTCCCCCGCACCCTCACATGCGCCTCGTCCGCAACATTGCCTCCACGAAACTACTGTACCCGATTACCCGCCTAAGCCCTGTCCACTCCTAGGTCACTACACCATGCCAGTGACCCTGGATCCAGGTGCACTCTAGGTCCGATTACCCGTATACCCGGTATTGTGCTTGGCCTTGTGAAGGCGGAAGAAGGGTGGAAACCCAAAGAGAGAGAGAAAGAGAGGAGAGTGTGCAGTGGTCAAAGGGGTTTTGCTCTGAAAAGGATTGGCTAACACTTAACCAAATCTGAAGACCCTTTCCCCTGTGCTTGAAGAAGAGAAGACGAGCAGAAGAAGAAGGCTTGAAGAGGAGAAGGAAGAGAATGCAGAAGAAGAAAGAAAGGCAGGAAGGAGGCTCATAGAGAAAGAAAAAAGGAGGAAGAAGAAACAAAGAAGAAGGCACTGTAGCAGTTGAACATTTAAGGCATCTGATCTCCAAAGGAGACATCTGATTACTGTAGCATTCAAGCTACTGTGCGGATATTTGATTAATTTGGTCTTGATTGCTGTGGCATTATTGATTACCTTAGTATACATATATCTATACTAAATAATTGGTGATTTAAATCATCATTATTTTATTATAGATCTCTTTTTATCATGTCAAATTCTTGTTATACTCATGTTCTACATTGATTATCATTTCTGAGTAATTTATTTGGCTTAGATTTTGTGCTCAATTACATTTTAATTGCAATCTTGGTAATTGAATTCCTACTTGCTCCCAAGGAACGACCTCGGACTTTTCAAGTATAAATTTTATATATTTTTCGCGAGATTTCGACTATACTGCAACGCAACGATTTAAAACCCGATTTCACGTGACTAACATTTCCCTTAGAGCCATCCTCTCACCTCCATTCCGGTAGTAGATCAATTCCGCCTCCTTACCTCCATTTCGGAGCTACGTTGAAGCTTTCCTCTACTTGACGTCCTCCCGCATCTCACCTCCATCGTCCTGCTTCCCAACTCCTTTGTCCGAGCTTTCGCCAGGCACTGTCGTCTCATCGAACAGCCACTTCGAGAGATTTCTTCTCACCCCTTTCTCTTTTATGCTTTCATAGTTTATTGTAATTGACATTCATGAAATACATCATATTTGATTCCATCTCTCTCTTGTGATTGCTTGCCATTTTATTACAAAAGCAAAAAAAAAAAAAAACAGAACCCTAAAACACCGAAAAGAAATAAAATGGAGCGCGGTTTTCAATTAAAGTAAATGTTGCCTCCCAGTGTTCGACCCGGGACTCTCTTAAAGCTTCGGTATAAATTATATTTGATTGAGTTTTGCAACTACGATGATGGGTTATTCTTAACCCCGATTTCAAACACGCAAAACCCGTGCGATCACCTACATAAAGGCCATACCCCCTTCATTGCCCAATCATCTTCTCCTACACCTTCTCTACCTACATTAGAGCTAGGAAATCTACCTTTCCTCCATCCTACCCTCTCCCCAAGTACATTTGCCTTTATGGTAGAGTAGAAAATCCCCCCCTGTCACCTCCCTTCAACCTTCCTCCCACCACCTTCCTATGGCCGCCATGACTTGCCTTTCACCTTCATTCTAGGTAAAAGATCACCGCCACCCTCTCAGTTCCATTCCCTCTAGATTAGAACTATCATGCCCCAAAAATCAAGGCCCCCAACGAGGGTCGGAGTTTAGGGGAATGGCAACAGAAAAGGGAGCTGGTTTATTTAATTCAAGTTGTACCTAGCTAAGTTGAGTTATCAAGAATTCCATTTCATAAGGAAGTGGAAGGAAATATTGGGAGAATGACACATACATGAAAATGTATAGTGCAAGTTAAACATGTACTAAACTAGCAAATAAAATAAAAATCCGCTGTAAACCAAAGCATGAAGGTTACTTGCCAAGAGTCCTAGCAAAAACTCGCGTAGCAATTAATCCTGTACGTTGATGATGCATGATGGCAATGACCAGAAAGTAGGCCACAAAGTAACGATGAGTCAATCAACTCAGTAGGGAACAAACAACTATTGTAATTCAATAAAAATAAGGTATGTACAGTTTCGCTAATTAGCTAGATCCCTAGCTAACACAGAACACCAGGTTTCAATCCTAAGCCAGATCAACCTGACCAACCACTGTGGTCCTAGCCCACTATTCAGATCTGCTTGATTAAAGCCACACTTTCCAACGCAACTATCCTAATGATCCAAGATCTCGTTACTTGCCACCTCGAGTCTTGGAGTGACTACATCAGCCCTTCATACTGAATATCTTGATGTGCCCCCTCCAATGGTACCCTTTTACCCTAACTCGTCCTTGGCTAGAGGAAAGTTTAAAGCACTCATGTCCACCAAACAAAGGATACCTGCTTCGGTCACCAGAATGTTGACTGCACTTAGAGTCCCTGGAAACTATTCCACTTAAGACATCCTTAAGATCTAGTCCAAAAGATTCGATTGGAGTGACTTCCTGCTGCTCGTGATCCCTGCAAGCTATTCTACTCAAGATCACACATTTTCCCAATGCCAGAATCCCTAGAAACTATTCCACACAAGATCCCCTACATCGTAGCATGAGATCCTTGGAAGTTATTCCACTCAAGATCACACACTCTCTCGCTCGTCCAGATCCCTGGAAACTATTCCACTCAAGATCTGCACGATCCTCGTCACTGATGAGAACCTCATCATGAGCCCTAACTAGCATATTTTGGCCTAATAAAGTGAACAAAAGCTCCTACATATACATAGCCAAGAGAAAGGCTTAATTCAAGAGATCACTAATCTGGGAAGAGAACATAAAATAAAGGGTAAAACTGTAATTTTACCATTGCAGTGCATCAACGGGATTTCTAAGGGTCTAGACATAGGTCAATTGGACCTAATAAGAGAAAAAGTGGGATGGTTCAGTCAGAAAAGGGTTATTGTGAAATTTAATAATTAAATGACATTCTGTAACCTTAAAATAAACCCACTTAAATTCACAAGGTTTCAGGTAGGGTAAAAATCAACTAAACCCTATAAAATTCATGGAAAAAAATCTCCTAGAGTTTAGAACCTTCAATTTGGCCTTTGGAACCTGTTTTGACCTAGATTGGGGTTCATGCCTAATATTTGACCTAATTTGGGTTTTTGTGCAAAATATATAGTCAAACAAGGTCAAACCTTAAATCCAACCTCACCATTGGATTCTTTAGGTCCAAATTAGGTTTGTACCAAAATTTGAACCTAAGGGAAGGTCATTTTGACCTACTTTGCAAAATGGTCCACCTAATTACATTCTGGCCCTTAACTTTTGGAAACCCTTGCAAAAACCCTCTCAACTTTTCATCACTTTCTTCATTCAGGTCTATCTGCCATTGCAGCAGAGACCCATACCTCCGGCGAGGTTTTGAGGTGGTTTTTCTCCTCGTTTCCCCAGGGAGCAGCTCCCAGATTTGAAAGGGGAGCTTTCTGCCAAGCCCCCTACTGCATGAGCAGCTCCCCATGCCCTGAATCGCCCCATACCTCTCGTGCAAATGCCCGACAGGTATGGGTCTCACTCCGGCCATGCCTCTGCCGAAGACTTTTTGCCGCCTCCTTACGACTCTTCCCTCTACCCGTGCCTATAGAAGATTCAGATCCCACCGCTTCTTCCAAGCTTGTTTTGGCCAGAGATATCCCCTGAAATTCGCCTCTCCTCATCTCCGGCCATTTGCCCACAGGCTCCGGTGACCTATCCTCCCTCTTCTCATCACTCTGTGTTACGACCCGGATCCCGAATCCCTACACGACACGAGACCGGACCGGCTCGACCGATCCCAAGACCCAGTCGTCCAACGAGAAAGTAACTAAAAAGTAATAAAATAAACCACATTCACCATGCAAGCAACTAACAGTAACAAAAGTACAGCAGTAAAGAAGTAAACTACTACAGTACACAACATCATAACAGTAGAAAATTAAACAGGTACAGGAATATAAGTTCACAATAAAAGAGTACAGAAGTGTAACAACTACCCACTACAACAGGAACAGAGTACAACAGAAAACTACCACTACTGGGCTCTACTGGGCCCAGCACCCTCTGCAGCCGTTGGCTCTGGCTGCTCAACACCTGGATCTGAAAAAGGTTATGTGTACAAAACGTTAGCAAACGCTGAGTAAAGTGGCAACCAGCTAACTAAAATAGTAATGGTGGACAGGTAGCTGTTGTTTTTCCATTTCTCTTTCGGTAACTAATTATTCTTTCTTTCATCACTTGATCTATGTATCAGGTCCCTTTCTTGATCTCGAATGTTCCTCGTGGGAACGATCTTAATTGCAGTCCTTTCCAAAGAGTAGAAGTAGCATGTGGTCCTCTCCTGGTCGGGAGAGTCTCCCGTGGTGGTCCTACACTCAGTCAACCACCCCAAGGTCACTGACAGACGTAACGGTGACTACGGCACATGCGATAAACGCATGGGTAGCTACCCTGCACTAACACGAGGTCAGTCGTTTCCGTTAACGGGTGCTCCCAAAGCATATCACGAAACCAGTATAGCTCTCTCAATAGCAGGGGTCTAGCCCCTGAGAACCAAATAGGGGTCTCACCCCTCCACAGTCCACGCGCCCTCGCCTGACTACCCTAGTTTGCCCAGTGGGCCTAACAAGTTAGTGTAGGGAGGCTAGCTGAATCCCGGGCCCCGTGGGGTGGCTAACCCTCTCCCTTCACTAGTAGCTCTCCCCGGTACAGGGTACACGAGGGCCACCGAATCGATGTAAAGTGGCCAAACCCACCCCGGGTCTGAACCCGAAAGGCGGCAAGTACCCCTCTACACTAAGAGGTAATGTGCACCTCCCTTGGCACCACGTACTCAAGGGCAAGCACACTTCCCAAAGCATTTTCCAGATCTATTTCATTTATTTCCAGGAGCTCAACTCCTATTCACCCGTAGGGTTCATGCTCAAGTTTCTAAGGCCAAGCCATACTAGGTTTCATCATTTCTATTTCCATTTCTCAGGTTCCACACATGTAGCATGTAACTTTATTATTCACATTTCAGGTTTATTCGCAGGTAGCTCGTGTTTCCAACATTCAATCTTCCATTTCCAATTCATATACAGGCAGCTCGTATTTAATTGTAAACAACAGGAATTTACATGCAACAATTGCTAACAACAATACTTTACGTTTCATTGGCAGCTGTTATCCATTTACAGGCAATTGTTATTATTCTATTTACTCATCGACGACTGCAATTCATACATTCCATACAACTATTCCGGTGCTTCTAGCCATAGGATTCATGCCATACCGTAGGATCTGACAATCATTCCAGATATGCATTCATGTTTGTAACTAAACTAGGGGAGGCCACTCTACCAGTAAACCCAGGAGTAATGGAGGCTTGATCGGCAGGTCCACGTGCCTCAGCAAACCCCAAATCCGCAATGGAATGAGGTCCTATCACAAGGATCAATCACAGGAAACCACTCAGAATAGGGCAAAAAGTATTCCAACAAGTAGAGGAACTTATACGGAGAACAACAGAATCTTAATTGCGGAAATCAGACCTCAAATGGACCCTAAATGGGTCAAAACAGAAATTCTGATTCATATCAGATGTCTGGAACACTTTCCAGACGTCTTAAAAAAGTCTAGAACCATACCCCAACTCTGCTCTACTCCTCAGACGTCTAAGGACTCTGCTAAACCGTCTGGACCTAGTTCCAGACGTTCGACCACCTCTCCGGACGCCTGGAAACGCTTCCTGCCGTCTGATGCCTCGCTTAAATGTCTGAACTGAATGGGAGGGCGTGTCCCGTGCCTTCCCGAAGCAAATCCTGCACGCGTGACGCAAATCTCCTCAATATGGCACGGAATAGTGCCTCGGCGGAACGGCCTGCATGGTCGTATCCGCAAAGGGAGGGGTACGTTGTGGGATTTATCTCTCAGTCGTTTGGAGCCTCCTCTAGACGTCTACGTCGTCTAGATGTAGATCCAGACGTCTGATTTTGGGAAAATCCCAGAACCAGAGACTACCTTCGCCTTCTTGTGCCGCGCGCGGCCATGCCGCGCTTGCTCGACCGTTGCTCTGGCTGCAGCAGTGTCGGGGAGGACCTCCCCGACGCACCTCTCCGCCTTGCGCACGCGCCTACCGGCTGTGAGCTCTCTGGCGAACTCCCTCACGAGCTCGCGTGCTCTCCTCTCTTCCCCTCATTGCTCCTCTCCTCCCACGCGGCTCACGCTTGCTGCCTGCTGCTCTCGCTGGAGGAAGGAGAAGGGTGGATGGAAATGGGGTGGTGTGAGGGCGAGGAGGGGGTTTGTAAGGGTGAGGTCTTAGGGTTTTCGCTGGGAGCTGAGGAGAGAGAGAAGACGGATGAAAACAAGGGGTACTGTCTGTGCGCAGCACACGCACAGACGCGAGTTCATAACTAAGATTTTTGATTTTCATACATCTGGGAATGAGTCCAAACATCTTACCAGACGTCTAACCCTCAGTCCAGACGTCTGACCTAAAGTCCAGACGTCTTAAAAAGGCTTAATAATACGGGTCTTAGCAACATAACAAACCTAAAGGAAGTTTCGTCCCCGAAACTTGAGCTAGCTAGGGTGCGGAAAAATAACAACATACGCATAACAAACTCAAAGAGGACCGAAGCCGGTCCGAAAAGACGTATCCTCAAAGAGTTTCGGGTACTGCTCTCGCATCGCTGCCTTAGGCTCCCAGGTAGCCTCCTCGTACTATTGGCTCCTCCACAAGACCTTCACCAAGGGTACCTACTTCTGTCTGAAACTCCGGACAGCTCTATCTAGTAACTGCACTCTCCGCTCGGGGTAGGTCAGGTCGTCACCCACCTCGACGCTCTCGTGGCTCAGAACGTGACTGGGATCGGCGACGTACTTCCTGAGGTTGGACATGTGGAACACGTCGTGCACACCAGAAAGCTGGGGAGGAAGGGCAAGCCTGTAAGCAACGGGTCTAACCCGCTCTAAAACCTCAAAGGGCCTCACAAACCTCGGTGCGAGCTTCCCTTTCACCCCAAAACGCTATAGGCCCTTCATGGTCGAAACGCGAAGGAAGACGTGATCCCCAACCTCAAACTGCACCTCTCTGCGTTTCTGATCTGCGTAGCTCTTCTGCCTACTCCTGACAGTGCATAGTCGCCTGTGAATCTGCTCGATCACCTCCTGACTCTGCCGGATCAGCCTGGGGCCAACCTCCCACTTGGTCCCCACCTCAACCCAACTCAAGGGTGCAGTACACTTCCGTTCGTACAGAGCCTTGTAGGGTGCCATGCCGATGCTCGAGTGATAGCTATTATTATAAGCAAACTCCGCCAGGGGCAAGTGCTCCTCCCAAGAGCCCCTCCAGTCTAGTACACGGGAACGTAAAAGATCCTCAAGCATCTATATGGTGCGCTCTAACTGTCCGTCCGTCTGAGGGTGGTATGCTGTACTGAACCTCAACCATGTCCTCGCCGACCACCATCATGGACGGACCACCACAGACCACCATCACCTTCTCCACCTCTGACCAGACCACCAGCGAGGTGTTCCCGCTGCTCCACGCCTCCATCTACCTCGCCAACCATCCCACAACCTCTGCAACACCTCACTGATCATTTCCCCCTACTCCAATCTCTCCGCCACACGCCCAGAACACCCCCCAAAGACACCCATTTTCGCACGCGCAAGGTGACCTAGGCACGCACACTCAAGCCACCCCGTGCCACGCCGACCACCATCCCATCTTCGACGTGTCTAAGCAAAGCTCCCTGTGTATTTTGACGAGGCCGCAAGGTCGTTTGCTTGTGAACAAGGTACAGGTCCTCATCGCCATTAACAGAGTACAAAGCTTGCTCGCAAGCTTGCTCCAAGACTCCAGGCCGCAGGCTTCATGTCCCAGGTCGTACGGGTTTCGTTCGCGCACACTCTCAGCCCGACTATTGGAGTCAAAGCCCCACACAGCTCTGCAATTGCACGCGAACATCTGCTGTGCCGGTGCCTGCGAGGAAGGTGGGACATTTAGTCCCACCTCAGAAGATCATGAGCGGGCACAGCTGAATAAATTGAAAAAGTGCATTAAGCTCGTTGCCTCCTGACCACGGGGTGAGGTCCCACTTGCCCTTCACGCCTCATCCGCACCCCACGCTCCGCGGACCTAGTATCTGACCCGACTACCCATGCACTCCTCACCTGCCACACACGTCGGTAGGCCTGGTCCTGGGCGCGCATATCCGACCCGATAACCCGAAAAGGCTCTAGGAGAGCAGTCATAAGAGCGAAATAGAGACAGAGAGATGCGAGGAGGGTAGGGGCTAGGTTTTGCTTCTGTGTGTGTGCATAGGGAGGAAAGAGAAGGTACGGCTAAAAAGAAGAAGAAGAAAGAACAAAAGAAGCAGCCGCAGAAGAAGAAGAAAGAGGAAGGCAAAGAGGAAGAAGACTACAGAGGCCAAGGAAGAAGAAGCTGAAGACGCAGCTAAAGCTTAAGGCGAAGAAGAAGAAAGAGAAGGAAGGGACTTAGCTGCAGGACAGTGGAGAAAAGAAGACAGAGAAAGACTAAGAAGAAGAGAAGAAGAAGCCAAAGAGGAAGCTGCAGAAGGAGAAGAGGAGCAGCCAAGTGAAGAAGAAAAGAAGACAGAAGAAAAGAGAGCACTGTAGTGCTCGTCAGTTAAGACGTCTGATTTGCAGAATCAGACGTCTGAGAAAGGAAAATTAGAGAAAGAAAGGAAGAAAAGGAGCGGCCAGGCAGAAAAAAAAAGAAAAGAATCTATTTATTTTTTGCATTTTCTCTCTAGTTTTTAATATACATTGGGTTGCATTCATATCATCTTTTGAGTAATTTGAAATTGTGATTCTGCTTCTAAAATACCAAATTGGTCCCTGAGTTCGACCTCGAAAAATTTTGAATTTCGAGTAAATAAAAATCGATAATTGTTTATACGACGATTTCAAATTGTACTGCAACGAATGTTTCTTTAAAACACGATCTCATCACGTAAGGCAATTAGTCACCCAAGAATCCCTGAAAACTATTGCACTCAAGATCCCGTGAGTCACAAACCTAAGATCCCTGAAAATTATTCCACTCATGATCTAAGAGTGCCTCTCATAGACTCAGTCACGAGACACCTTCTAGTGCCTCATCTCCATGATGGCACCGCGCAAAACCCCACTCAGGAACTTTTCCCATTCCTAGGCTAAAACTGTGGCAGCCTCAAGTTACCAATCTCCCGGGTTTCAAACCCGCAACATTGAACTATCTACAAAATCTCAATGTCTCACCCAACGAGCTCACCTATTTGACCTAATCACTCTTAATTCCTTTTTCCCCTAATCGACACCGGATCAGGCATTCCTAAAGACCTACTGGATCACCTTGGGTCTTATCCGAGACTTTAGAATCCAAACATCTCCTTTATTAGGCTCGAACCGAGTCATTGATGTCATTATGTGATGTTAAATTCGCCACTTAGCCGATTTAGACCACTTTTAGTCCAATTAGAGAACTTCAAGCTCAATTAGGACACCCTTTACTCGTCTAGGGTTTTACTACAATTAACCACTTCCCTGCCTATTTGGGCACCTACTAGACCACCAATTAGGTTATTGCCTTGGTCTTATTACCCCTTAAGTTCCATAAGTCTAAGAACCCAAATTCCAAGCTAACAAATAGACACATCAAGCTACCTAACGTTTGGTACCTACTAACTAATATTAGGAGGTCACCCAACAGCCAACTAACGTTAGGTAACCAGTACCTGACGTTAGGACAGGCTGTTACAGTCGGGCAGACCTGCAAACACAACCATTCATGCCTCAAATCACACCCTTATCACCACCAAATCTCATGAAACATTAACCACCAATTCCCACACATACAAGGAGTAGATTGCACCGATCAAGCCCCCTACAAAACCTTAAGGTGACCCTTAACTAGAAAAATTACACTACCACAAATATAAAACACACATCCAACACCAAAGATCTTAAGCACAAAACCAAACTCAACATCCATTACCTTCCTAATACCCTTCCTACACATAGGAAATCAAAATGAATGAAACAAGAAGTGGAAACCCTACCTCAAGAGTTGAAATCCCTCTCCCTTTCCTTCTTTTCACGCACAAGCAGCAACAACAGTAGCCACAGAAGTAATGACGGCAGCAGCAGCTCCTCTAGCGTTAGCAGTGACAACGGCAACGACAAGATGATGAGATGGCTGATCGACAGTGGGTGGAGGAGGAGGAAGTGTGGAGGAGCTCCACCGATGGGGAGAGGAGGGAAGGAAGCTTGAGGGGGAAGGCAATCCAATGGGATTTTAGTTAAATTTTAAAATTGCCTTGACCTATATATAAGGGGTAAAAGATTTACACTCAAGCCCCTCCACCCTTAAACTTGGGTTCCAAGCAACTCCCAAAAAAACAAAAACATTCATACAAGGAGCCCTTCAACTTCCACTTCTTACACATTTCTTAATTTTAATTAGACATTTTGAGGGTTTCTCGTTCCCTTAAACTTTCATCACACAACCAAATTAAGTTTTAAGTAACTAATTAAACACAAGAAAAATCCAAGCCCTTACAAGAACCTTCATCCCTCACCTCATACTCTACCAAAAGCCTGGTCGAAGCCTTCCTCTACATGTCATCTTCCTACCCCTCACCTCCATCATTCAACCTTTGCACCTCCATTTTCTGAGTCATTTCCAAGCACGTTGTCATGGCAAGTAGCCGCCTTGAGAGATTCTTCTCACCTCTCTCTTTTATTTTATTTTGTCTATTTTTATTGTATTTTCGTTAGTTGTAATAAAATAATTTGAGCTTATAATTCAAATTTTCTCTCTCTCCCTCTCTTCTTTGCATGCTCTATATAAGTTGTCCGCCTTTGCACCTTCATTTTTTTTATATAAAAAATCATAAAAATTACAAAAGCTTCAAAATACCAAAAATAAATAATCATGCAAGATTTTAAGCGAGTTTACCTCCCCTTGTTCGATTCGAACTCATCTCCGATTATTTTATTTGATCATGAATTTTTGCAAACTACGACAACAAGATTTTCAAACTTATTAATTGCAAATTTTCATGTATTAATGATGTAGTACGTTCTCTCAATATGCTTGCTCTTTTGGTGAAAGTGAGCCTCCATCGATTGCACAAGGGCACCCATGTTGTCGCACAACAATCGGACTGGCAACTATATTGAGGGAACTACATCAACTTCCCCAACAAACTTGTGTATCCACACCATCTCCTTCAAAGCCTCAGATGAACGATATATTTGACTTTTGTTGTTGAATTAGTCATGGTATCTTGCTTCTTGCTTGTCTAACTCATAGCCACTATTCAACACGAAAACGAATTCTGACGTAGATTTTTGATGGTCAATGTCCAACTGGAAGTCAGAGTTGGTGTATCCTAGCACTTGGAGATCCCCATCTCCAAAGGCTAGACAATAGCCTTTTGTCCTCCTCAGGTACCTAAATATGTTGTTGACAACAGTTCAGTATGCCTGTCATTGTTCAATTCTCAACACAGTTAATTAAGGTTATTAGGTTTAATTGATTGCATAAAGAAAATACTTAGGTCAACTTGATTTATTAAATCGTTGTTGTTAATTGTAGTATAGGTTCAAGCTAACCTACATTTTAGATTTTTAATTCTTTTAACTGGTTGAGTCCAAGTCGTTCACTAGAAGATATTAAACTTAATCAAGTCATCATTTCTATTTTAAGTTAATAATTAACTAATATCTTTACTAATTAGATCAATAATTATAATATATGTTAAGCTCATGAATTTGCATAATATTGAACTTGAAAATATGACAATTATTCCATTATAAAAGAGAATGTACATGAATGATTACGTCATTGAATAGCAAATGAAATGTTTAGAGTTATTACATCAAATATTTACAAAATATAAAGGCATAAAAAGAAATTACAAAACAAAATGTTGCCTTTGTCACAACTCAATTTAACCTTCATTAGATGTCTTTTAAGTCCAACTGACAACTTAAGTATCAAAATTAGACTTCCAATTATACCATCAGCTGCCTCTTGCTCATTTTTAATCATTTCTTAGACCATTTTCTTTAATATATTTTTTAAAAATCTTCCTCTCTCTCTTCATCCTCAGCTCTTATTACTTAGACTCTCTTTCTTAAGCATTCACGCATTTAACTCCTCTCTCCACTCTTCTCCTCTTAAACCCTCACTGTGCAACTCTTGTTCCACACTTAGCCAATTTTTAAGCCCTTAAACTCACGCATTTTACACTTAACCAAAAATTGACTTTAATTGGAGATCCGGGTTCGTTCGTGGGATACACAGCACCCATAGGGTAGGATTAGACCACAACTTGAACCCAGTCTAGTTTAATTAGTGTGAATTTTAGCCTTTTATTAGTGCACATTACTGAGCCATATCAGGCTCACAACCACACACTCACGCCCACCCGAGCCCATGCACACACACATGAATGTGCACACGCACGCACTCAGAAGATCAAATGCTCAGTAATGTGCCTTATGCTGATGACCAAAGCGTCTTCACACGCTTTTTGTTTTATACCAAGGCAAGCGTTCGCAGGTTTTCGATGTGGGACAAATAGAGTGTCTTCTCTTTCACAGTAGCACTCACCGGCCATCAACTTCATGTGAAGATTCCCGCCAACTCCGTGAACCAAATTGAGTATATAAAAGCTCAATCGAAAGCTCTTGATATCCAATTTCTAATTTTAAGGTCAATTTGGACTTTAGATCAGAATTGATCCACATAATTAGAGGGTAAACATGACATCGTTGCCATGTGCTTAGGAACGTGCTTCAGATGTGAAATTAGAGGCCAATTGACCTACAAAAGAGTTATAACTCTCATCTTTGAGTTATAGAATGCTAAAAAAAGCATTCCGCATCGAATAGAGTAGTGATTGGAGTCTGAGAGAGCTTTAGAAGCTCCAAAAGCTTTAAGATTTCAGACGAGCTGCAGAACACATAAATTCCAAAGTGGAATAGCTTAGCAGAAAGATTAAGGTGTCTAAAAGTGATTTAGGTCGATTTAGAAGATGGAACATAATTGATATGGGTAGGATTTAACCTTGAATCTCATCAAGAACACCATAAACAACATTGGGTTCCAGTTAAGCCCCAACATACATAGATACTGAAATCTTCATAAAAACTCAATGAAATCTGATCAAACTTATTCTAAATGATTCTAAATCATCACAGAGGCTCAAATAATCCATTAAATCAAAGTTTCAGACCTAAATTCTTCAAGAATAGCCCTTGGTTGACCAAGGAAGGTCAAAAGTTGGCTTTCTAAATCAGTGCTTTTCCAATCAATTTGAAAGCCTCGATTGATCAAATTCAACCTCAAGAGTTGAATTAGCGACTCAAAACCAAGTTTTGAGCATTCCAGCAGTGCTATCAGGCTTCACCACCTGAGATCAAAACGAGGTATGTTTGTCAGATCAATCCAATGCTTCTCAGCCTTAAATGAAACTTTGGTAGGTTCTTTGGAGTCTACACATGCTTTAGAACCTAATTCTAAACTCTGAACCTCAACAGACACAACTCTCCAACTCCGCTGGAGTTAAAGAAGATGAAGTCCTACAAGAAGCAATCTTCATTAAAACTCCGATCCAATTAGTAGAATTTGATACTCTCATAAAAAAGAAGTATTCTGAAGGTTCTTATGAAGTTTTGAAGGCTGCGACTCTAAATTGAGGTTGCCGGAGCTCCCTGGAGCACCGTTGAAGGCCAAGAGTTGCAATCGGAGATCAAATTTTCATTAAACTGAACAAGAATAGCCTTAAAAGGGTCTTGAGATTACAAAGAACCTCAAGATCGAATCAATTAATCTGTTTGATGATCAGATATATGGATTTATCAAGAAATGCTCAAACAGAATATCTTGTGCTCGCATCACCTCAAGAATTGAGTTCTCACTCAATTCAGTGAGGGGAAATGGTTAGGAAGGTGGGACGACTATGTACGTGAAGGGAATTAGATGGAATCACTCTTCTGAGCCGCCATTGACAGCGAGCTCAGAAGGTTGAGTGAAATTGGGCATTTCTTGTATAGTTGGTTATATTTCTAATTAAAAGCATATATAGGACTTTGAAGTGATGGCAAGGTGATGTAGAGCTCTAATTGGATGTGATAAAGCTCTGAGACCTCTGCCATAGACAACGGAGGTGCTCAGTTGTGTGTGACATGGATTAAGTGTATAATGTGATAGAATCATGTAATTAGTGGCATAGAAGTGTTCGTGGAAGGACTTAGAAGGTGATAGGTGAATTCAAAAGACGAAATGGTGCTCTGAACAAGCTCAAGGAGCTTGTCGAGGTCGGAGAAGACAACGTGGAAACAACATTAAAACTACACTACGCTAGCTATCTAACTACGCTAAACTAATCTACGCTAAGAACTAAGGCTAACTACAATTACCTGGACGAAGAAAACGAGAGGAGCGATGTCACTGGCTCATAACGGAGGAAGAAATCAGAGAGGGAGAACAGAACTTCGGCGACATGGAAATACGTGGTGTAGAGAGCGAAGACGAAGTTGTAGCCTAGTCCGAAGACGAGGTGGAGGACAGTGGAGAGAGGAAATCTATCTCCTCGGAGAAGACCAAAGGGAGGAGGTGGAAGTCGCCGAAGATAGGGGATGAATAACCTATGAACAACCTCTGTTGGAGAAGTGGGAAGGGAGTTGCTAACGGAGATTGGAGGTCTAATAGGGTATTTATAGGTGGTGGCGAGGGTAGAGGTGGAGGTATCTGGACGGGGGCGTCGTCTCCGACGCCAATTCATTGTAATAGGCTAGGTTCATTCTAACCTTTGGCATTGTCTCTGATGCCGGTGAGGTTAAATGCCTAGGTCAATTAGGATTAATGTCTGAGTAGAAGTTGGACGACAATGGCGATGGAGTTTAGATGTGGGGTTGGCTGTGATCGAAGAGTAAAGACACTGGACATTGTAAGCTGTTCAGAGCTGAAGAGGAGGTTGAAGAAGACCGTGTGTGCACAGGGGTATATTTGTAATAAAAAGGACCTCTTTGAAATAGAAGGGACTCGAGTGAAATGAGAATTAAGGACTGAAATGTAAACAGTGACTTTTAAAGCTTATTTTAATTTATTTCTTATTCAAATTTTTATATATTATCTTAATTTACATAAATATTATATTTATGCCTTGAAATTATGTTTTTTCCCTTATTAACTATATTTATTTATGTGATAATATTAATAGGTTAATTAATTACTTAGGTCCTTAATTTAATTAAGTTAAATTACATACTTAATATATAGCTAATTATTATTGATTTGAGTCTAAATTATTAATTAAATTATTATTAAGATTAAGTGAACCTTAATTATGTATTTTTAACTCATTTTGCAGGTCCTTACTATTTAACCCCTATATTATAATTAATCCTATATTTAGTGTATTCTTAGGTAATTAGCTAAGTAAACTAGCTAATTAATGTTAATTAGGAGCCATGATGAGTCTCTCATCAATTGGTAGTGGCCTATCATTCACACTGCGTGACAAATGTTTAGTCATGTATATAGCATGACATGCATCTAACCACCCACAACAAAAGCATATGGACATCCACTCATGGCTTTCTTCTCCTCAACTGTTTGGGGTGACATTTCCCTTGATGAGAAATCCCATGTCTAATGGGGAGAAATCCTTTTTAGAGTTATCCATGCGGAATCTTTCCAAGAACTTTGTTATGTACCCTTGTTGTGATAAACCCAATATCTTCTACTCTCTATTTTTGAACATCTTTAGACCCAAGAAAAAAGTGCCTTCCCTAAGAGCCTTCATCTTGAAGTTTTGGGATAACCAGAGCTTAACACTAGAGAACATTCTTACATCATTCCCAATTAGTAGGATGCCATCCACGTACAACACTGGAAAGGTGATAACAATCCATTGGCATTCTTGTAGACATAAGGTTCATTTGGATTTTGATGGAATCTTGATTGGAATACCATCATGAGCCCTAACTAGCTCATTTTGACCCAAAACATAGAACAAAAACTCCTACATAACGAACTGGAGGTCCTAACTTAAGGAATAACCCTTCTGAAAAAATGTAAGAAACAAGGGGTAAATCTGCAATTTTACCATTGCAGTGCAACAACGGGATTTCTCATAGGCTAAACACATGTCAAATTATCTTAACAAGATAAAAAGTGGGTTGGTTCAAACAGAAAAGGGTTCATGTGAATTCTAGGAATTAAATAACTTCTTGTAACCCTAAAGCAGACCTACTTAATTTAACAAGGTTCTGGACAAGATAAAATTCACCTAAACCCTCTAAAATTCATGAAAAAATATCCTCTAGGGTTTAGAACTTTCAATTTGGCCCTTGGAACATATTTTGACATAAATAGGGGTCCCAATCAAATGTTTGCCCTAAATTAGGTTTTTGTGTAAATTATCTAGTCAAATGTGGTCAAACCTAAAATCCAACTTCACCATTAGATTCCTTAGGTCAAAATTAGGTTTGTACCAAAATTTAGACCTAAGGGGAATTCACCTTGACATACTTTGTAAACAGGTTTAGCCCAATTACATTTCTACCCCTAACTTTTGAAAACTTCTGCAGAAACCCCCTAACTTCCTCATCGTTCTTTACAATTAGGTTCCTCCACCATTATAGCAGAGGGAATCCTACTCCGATGAGGTATCGAGGGAATGAACTCCCTGATTCCTCAGAGAATCCCCTTCAAATTTGAAAAGGAGATTCTCTGAGAAATCCCCTCCAGTTTGAATACAGCCAGAGGCTTGATTTGGCACCTAATCTCTCATGCGAATGCATGAGAGATTTGGGTCATCTTCGACCTTCGAACTCCGGCGAGGTTGCGGTTCTTGGAAGCTTAGCTTCCAAGCACAAGACCTTCTGCTAGGGCTTATAAAAGCATGCCCAGATCAACCCGCAGCCTCTAGGCTTGAATTTGGCCTGAGATACCTCTTAATTCGTCTCTTCCCCCTCGGGTCAACAATCCAACAAGCTCCGGTGACCCTTCTCTCTCTCTCTCATTGCTCTGCCACAATACTAGTGGTAGGGTTCTCTTTATCCTCTTCGTTCGCGTTGCACTGCACCAGCCGACGTCCGTGCAACCCCCTCGTCGTTGCCATCCTCCTCCCACTGGGTGCTTCGTCTCCGGTGACGGCAATACGAGTCAGCCGCCTCCTCTGCATCCCCCTTCGTCTATCCACAGTCAGTTAAGTCTTCTCTCTCTTCTCATCATTTTTCTATCTTTTATTCTTGCAACCATGCCTCGACGCTCGCAATCACCACCACCTTCTCCATCTCCGGCTAAACCTCTGACGAGGTGTTCCCGCCGCTCCATGCCTCCATCCACCTCGCCAACTACCCCACGAGCACCACCACACCTCACTGACCCTAAACCCTCACTTCATCCACCGCGCCAAGCCCCCAACATGCCCCCCGAACACCCACCTTCGCACCCACAGGGTGACCTAGGCACGCACGCTCCGGCCACCCCATGCCACGCCGACCACCGTACCACTTTCGTCGTGTTTAGGCGAAGTTTCCTGAGTTCTCTGACAAGGTCGCGAGGCCATTTTCTTGCTGACAGGGTTTGGGGCCTTCACCGCCATTGACCAAGCACGAAGCTTGCTTCGAAGCTTCACCCAGGACTCCTTGCTCTAGGCAGTAAGTCCCAACTTACGTGGATTCCTTTCACGCACATTCTCAGCCCAGTAATTGGCATCGACGCCCACGCAGCTCTGCAATTAAGGGAAGCATTCGCTGTTGGCGTTCGCGAAGAAAGGTGGGACGTTTAGTCCCACCTCGGAAGATTGTGAGCGGGCGCAGTGATATAAGTTGAAAAAGTCACAGAGGCTTATCGCCTCCTGACCATGAGGTGAGGTCCCACTTGCCTTCACTGCCTCGTCCGTGACCCCACTGCTCGCGGACCTGGCCCTGACCCGTATACCCAACTAGCCTACACTCCTCGCCCTCCACACACGCCGGTGGGCCTGGTCCCGGGCATGCATACCTGTCCCAATTACCCGAGAAGGCTCTGGGAGAGCGAGCCTAAGAGAGAAAGAAGAAGAGAGATCGCAGGGGAGGGTAAGGGTTGGTTTTGCTCTCAGGAGAAGAAGAGGAAGCCAAGGAAAGGAGAAGAAGAAGAAGCCAGGGAAGGAGAGGGTGGCAGCCAGAAAAGCTAAGAAAGGAGAAGGCAAGGCTAAAGAGGAGAAAGCTAAAGAGGAGCTGAAGGCAGAAGAGAAGAAAAGAAGAAATCAAAGAAGGAAGAAGAAGCCAAGAAGAAAGAAGGCCGTCAGAGACAAAAGGAAAGGAGAAAGAAGAGGAAGAAGAAGGCAAGGGCTAGAGCAAAGAAAGAAGAAGTTGAGGGCACGAAGAAATCAGAGAAGAAAGAAGAAGAAGGAGATCAGCGACAGATAGCCAAGCGATTGAAGCACTGTAGCAACTTCCATATTTAAGACATCTGATTTTCAAAATCAGACGCCCATGTTTTTTGTGCTACTCCCTTATACATTGACAATGTGTTTTTGCATTATACGTTGATTTTCATTGCATATTATATTCAATCTTAAAGTTGTGTTCTTGATTTTTAGACTCCAATTTGCTCCCCGTGTTCGACCTCGGATTTACAATTTCGAGTAATAAAATTCATTTGTTTTCGAGCGATTTCAACTATACTATGACACATTGATTTTAACATTGATATCGCCTCGATAAAACAAATCTATTACTCTTTATGGTCTCATTGAATCCGATGTTCCAGCTATGAGAAGCCTGCTTAAATTTATAAATGGATGTCTTTAGCTTACTTACCTTTCTTTCCCTACTATCTACTTGAAAATCCCCTAGGTAGCTCCATGTAGATGTCCTTGAGAAAACCATTGAGGAAAGCTGTCTTGACATTCATTGTCAGATGTCATAGTCATGATATGCTGCTATGGCTAGTAATGTCCGAATGGATTTGTGCATGACAATAGGAGAGAAGGTTTCCTCATAGTCAATCACTTCCTTTTGAGTGTTGCCCTTGGCCACAAGCTATGCTTTGAAGATCTCCACCTTCCCATCCGAACCCCTCTTTCTCTTGTAGATTCATTTACACCCAATGGGTTTTACCCCATCAAGAGGATCTACGAGAGTGCATACATCATTCTTATGTATGGAGTCTATCTTATGACTACATTGATAGCCTTCACTGTCCACATCATGATCCTTGATTGGCTCACCATTTGTGGCAGGATCAAATTCAAACTCTTCTTAGATGTGGAATCCATATCTTTTAATTAGATTCATCGCCCTACAACTCCTAGGTGGAATGGGAGCATCACTTACTTTTGGTTTATCTCTTTTTGTTAGGTTGAGGGCTTCATTGGTCTCATTAGACTCAATGAGACTCCATTACTTCATTTTTTACTTGACTTTCAAAAAATTTCTCTTCTAGGAATTTAGCATCCTTAGATATGAGTACCTTTTAGGTCTCAAGATCATTAAAGTAATAGCCTTTGCTATGCCTCAAATATCCAATGAAATAGCACTTGGTTGTGTGGGATTCCATTTTGTTTAGATTCATGTTCTTAACTTGCAAGCCATACAATCCCAAATGCGTAGGTGTCCGACACCAGGCTTCCATCCAACCCATATCTCAAGTGGAGTCTTAGGCATGAATTTGGTTGGAATCCAACTCAGAATATGTCATTGTCTCAAGTGCATATCCCCAAAAGTAAAGCAGTAGTTACGCTTTACTCATCATGGACCATACTGAAGGTTTCCTACTTGGAGGGGTGAGATTAGCGTGACAAAAAAAATGCGGAATTGAAATATAGACAATCTCACAAAAATAAGCAATCAAACAATGTACACAGGTATTTTTAGGTGGAAACCCAAACCGGGTGAAAACCACCACCTAACCCTCTCGAGTTAGGATGTTCCGATCAACCAAGTTGATCAAAATCCACTAAACGAATCACTTTAAACGAGGGTGATTCAACCTCAATACAACCACGCTACAAGTACGAGGGTAGCGTTCCTCAACCCCTTCTCTCCACGAGAAGGATTTTGTCCCACGAAGGAGACGGGAATTCGCAAAGCGAATACCCAACCAAAAGACAAAGATAAAATAAAACAACAGTCCTATAGAGCCAACAAAATTAAACCTAGCTTCTATAGGAAATAGGAAACTCCCCTTTGCAAGGAGTGCGTCGACGATGACGCGGTGCGTGTGCCACGCGACGGCGCTACGTCGCTCTCGTTATCAACGCCGGGAGAGTGGGTGCGCAACGGGAATGATGCTCTCAAGATGATGGAGCTTGAGCTTAGAGAGCAAGTGCTTCTTGGACACAAGGGAGTGGAAATACTTGATCTTAGTGTATCTTGGTCTCACTAGGTGTATATCTTGTGTGTCTAAGTGTATCCAAGTGTATTTTGTGTTGCAAAGGCTCCCCTCTATTTATAGAGGCCTTAGGAAGGCTTTGGAAGGCTTAAGAAAGGTTCTATAGCCGTTGGGTGCAAAGCCCAAGAGAATCAGGCCGAAATCAGGACAATGATTACATTTGACAGGGTTATCAGACGTCTAATTCTGGCATCAGACGTCTGGAAGGCCACTTTAAGACGTCTGATTCCAAGGTCAGACGTCTGATTCTATGCGGGTTTCACCCTGACTTGAATCAGATCTAAACAGGGTTTTTGTGCAAGTCCATCAGACGACATACAGGACGTCTGGCACTATGTCTGGACGTCTGGAAACCTACTTTTACTGTGGGAATTGATTTCCAAACGTTGCAACGGCTAGAAAATCTCTGAGAAGAGATTTTGGGTCAGCCGAGGCAAAACGGTCATTTATCAGACGTCTGTAAAGTCCTATGGACGTTTGATAAGGCTCTAACGGTCATATTCTTGAGTGTCTTCTAAGCCAGCCAACGGTCCACTAATTGGACGTCTGGCAAAGTCATCAGACGTCTCCTAAGACGTCTGGTCTAATGTCTGGACGTCTGATTTCATCAGACAGAGCTAACTATGTCCAGCCTAACAGTTATCAGACGTCTGAAACAACAGTCAGACGTCCTAAAATTCTTTATCAGACGTCTGATTTTGGAATTAGATGTCTGGAAGTGCTGTTTGAACCCTATATTGGTTTTCTAAGTATTCTACAGAAAACTAAGTATCCTAGGGTTGTGCAGGTGTTCCTAGGACTACTTTTAGGGTACTTTGAGGCTCTTTAACATAATGTTCTAAGGAATCAAAAAGAGCAAGAAAATAAATACAAGAGTTACATGAAAGGATAAAAAAGAATCTATCCTATTCTTCTTGTCTTCCATCTCCAATCTTTCGCTCCACGCGAACCTCCTGTGTTTTCCGTCAAGCTCCTCCAATCCGTCCTGGATGCGAGCTTGAACTCCGTCTAAACACGTCCACATTTGCAATTGACCTGAAATCTAGGACTCAAATTTCAAATGTTAAATAACACGTGTTTTGTTATCATCAAAACAAATAATC
This sequence comes from Thalassia testudinum, assembly GCA_037157565.1. Lineage (NCBI taxonomy): Eukaryota > Viridiplantae > Streptophyta > Magnoliopsida > Alismatales > Hydrocharitaceae > Thalassia > Thalassia testudinum. Next base: position 8,740,265 of record JAZHRO010000080.1, read on the forward strand.
GTGGTGCTCTAGCACCAACACATACCATGTCCAATAGGGTGCAATTGCATCTTTTAGAGACACCATTCAGTTGTGGTGTACCAGAAGGCATGAGTTTAGAGATGATTCTATTCTTCTTGAGGTATTCCTCGAATTCCTTAAAAAGGTATTCACCTCCTTGATACAATCAAATAGCTTTGATTCATTGACCCATTTGGTTATCAACCAATGCATGATACTCTTTGAACCTTCAAAGGTTTCAGGCTTGTGACACATTAGGTAAACTAACATGTATCGTGAATGGTCATCAGTAGAGGTCACAAAATACTGTTGACCATTCCTTATCGTAGTACTAAATGGATTGCATACATCCGTATGCATGAGGTCTAGCAATTCCTTACATCTCACATCTTTCTTAGAAAGGGTGGTCTAGACAATTTTCCACAAATACAATATTCATAGGTAGGCAAGGGTTGGACCTTCAGAAAGTCTAAGGGTCCATCCTTGACTAGTTCATTGATCCTATTAATAGACACATGTCTGAGTCTTTGATGTTAGATCATGATGGATCTATCTACATCTTCCTCAGATTGCTTGGAAAGTGTTTGATTCTCAATGAAAACATTAGAAGCATTCGTAATGGACAGACAATCATCCAACTCAAAAAAACCACCAAGCGTAATGGAACCAAAAGAAAGATCTTTACCATAACATCTTATAGTAAGAGTGTGCTCAAATAGAAAAGAATATTGGAAGCTAATTAGCATAGAAACAGACAAAAGGTTCCTCTTAATGAAAGGTGCAAAGAGACAATCTCTTAAAAGCAGGATATGCCTGTTGGGCATCTTGAGCCTACAGATTCCCATGGTTTCCGCTGCAACTATTATCGCAGATCCCATCACGACGTTTAATTCTCTCTTCTTAAGCCTTCTAGTCACTTGAAATACATGTAACAAATTGCACATATGAACGGATGCTCTAGAATCCCCAACCCAACTTCCTACTTGTCCAACGAGTAAGTTGGTTACAATGATGAGAAAAGATATGTTATGTGCATTAGCCTTGCCCTCTCTAAGGACTTCATGTACTCTGGATAGTTCCGTTTCCAACGGTTTGGCTTATTGCAGAAATGGCACGTGCCTACTACCTTGGCCTTCTTCTTCTTTAAAAAAGTGAGATGTGCAGAAGAAGCTGAAGACTTATCCTTCTTTTGGGAGCCTTTCCCTTTGCCTTGCTTCTTTTGTTTGAACCTCCACTGCTTTTAGCAACCATTACCTTACATGGGTTCTTCTTAACAGTGTCCTCCGTGGACTTAAGAAAGGAGATCAACTCTATTGTGGTCGTCTTCATCTTTCCTATATGAAATGAGACAATGAAGTTGGTGAAGGAGCTTGGAAGCAATTATAAGATGATATTCGTATGGATCTCATCATTAATCATCATCTCCAACCTTTGGAGCTTTGAAATATGTTCGTACATTTTGAAAACATACTCCCTCACTGGAGTCCCTAGCTTCATCTTACATGAAAGCAACTCCCTGAGCACATTGTAGCTCTAAGTTTGGTTTAAATCGCTGAACATTTCCTTCAAGATTTCAAAGGCAGTTTTCATCTTTTCATGTTGCTTCTAAAGCACATTGGAGAGCGAACTAAGGACATAACATCGAGTAAGTGTATTGTCCTTGTCCCAATTCACATCAAACTCCATTTCGTAGGAGTTCCTGGGATTCTGATTCTTGTTCTGCTTGATTACGTATTCTATGCAATTGGCAACGAGAACGAGCTTGAGGTTACGGATCCAATCCATATAGTTGGGGCTTGTAAGTTAGTTCTTTTCAAGTAGGCAGCTGAGTGGAATGAGGTTTGTCATATGAAAAGAATTAGATGTTTTGATTAAAATCCAACGTATGAAAAATACTTTGTTTTAGGATTTCGAAAATAAAGGTTCCCAATTAAGTTCAATTTGATTGTTATTTGCTATCTAACACTCAAACCAAGAGGCATGTCGACTCTAATGCCTCAAGTGGGACTGGACACTCCTCTACAATGAGACGATACATTTACTTTGGTAGTCTACATAATCTTAATGAGAAAAGTGGGAGCACCTTCCACCTCGCAAGTCAAGCTTACGTGTTCATATGATTTGGTCCTTTGGTGTACCCTACACTGTGTGCATCAACTGTTGCTGAACGTGCATGCAACTATGTACAATAGCCCTATAGATGCACCCAACCTTTGGGCTGGGGACTACATGTAGGAGACAGATGCACAACCCAACCCTTTTGAAAAATGAGTGGAGTCACTCCACATGCATACCGTACTAATGCCCTTCCTTTAGGGAGCGTACTTACTAGTATAGTCTCGTGGTTATAGTTTATTCGCCTTGGCAGAGACCACGAATCATCATTACCATGACTAGTTCGTTAACGCATAAGGAAACTCATCATACTAGAAATATGACTAGGTCTTGTTTGAGAAATAGTTCAAATTAATCTTATTAAATTAACTATTTTTGACCTAGTCTAAAATTAGAATTGCATTCTAATCTTGACCTATATTATGTGTTTGAGATTGCATCTCATGCATCACAATGACATTCACATAAAGCATTCCGCAAAAATTACATTGAATGTTAAGGCTCCTAAATGTAAAGGATTCCAACCATAATCATACTTTGATGGCAACTCTTGGATCTTCATCCAAGGGTGGGGATCAAATCTTACTTGAATTTTGTGGGATAAGCCTATAACAACTTATGAGATGTTTAGATCTAGTACCTAAACTTAAATTTGTTGCAATCTAATACTTGATTTTTCCATCTAATCAAATTAGGTACAATTAATCACAAAATTAAGTGCAATTTAAGTTTTTAAATTACATTTGATTTATCTTTCAAGTAGGAATCTATCAAAATTATTATTGATTTTATCATGCTAATAATGAAGCTATAGGATTCTTAAAATTTTGGCACTATACCTCCTCAAGTATTCCAAATACTCGTGAATCTTTCACAAATGAAAGAAAATATTATCCTGAAGTCTAATCCTATTAGATTGTCGTTATTCCTTCTTGGATAATATTATCCTTGATATCTTCTTATATCAATGATATGAAAGTGAAAATAAGATCTTTCCCAAAGGTTCATCTTCTTATCTTCTTGCATTGAATATGATTAGGACTCTGCAACCACATGTGGAATTATCATTCCCAATATACACGAAGGAGCTCATGCCTCCAATCTATTATATGCACCTTTACAACAGATTTGTGTGATCCATTCGAAAAATCATGCACCTCTTGTCCCTTACCACATGCACCAACTTTCCATTATTGACACCAAGATGGGTGCATTTACTATTGATCCATTAAATGTATATGTTTGTGAATAAAGACATATCTGTTAATATGTCTTTTCAATAATAGTGTTGAAGAAAGATTTTGGCTATCTCCTGTTTCATCACGTTAACTCTAGAACCCAACCAACATGACAGTTCTTGAATTTTCATTCAAGATCATCAATCAAGCGACAACCTCTAGAGAAGGTTGCCATTATTTTTGTCGTACATTCATATTCTTCATTTTCTTTTAAATCCGCCTACCACTTTACTCTATTTATCTCAATTTTGATACATTTTGTTGAAAATCATTTTTATTAGTCTAACTTTAGATGCAGGTAAATTGTCATAAATGTAGATGGCCATTAAATAACTTTTTGAGTATGATGTGGGTTATTGATAACTCGAGAACTAGTTGGTGTTTGTATTATTTATAGAGTTGTCTTTTTCCATTTGATATCATATTTTTCTATTGATGGAGATTTAGACTTGAATGACTCATTTTATTATTATTTTTGCACTTTATATTTGGCCAGTTATTTCATTTAACTATGATGATAACTTTCATATTTTTTTCTTGAACAATATTGTTTCGAGGATTCCCAATATTAATACTAAGGTTATAAATTATAAATAAAAAGATTTCCAACCCTCTTCTACATAAACAAATAGTCGACAAAATCATTCTTAATATGAAAATTTAAAAATATCTAATATTTAAACACATGATAATGTCTCACTATATAATTACTTTTGAACTTTTACATCTACCTGCTACTTATCTCATCACACAACTAATTATCACAATTTCACCTATCCCGTTAGTGAACTTAAGTAATTTACAATTGAAAAATTAAAAACTAGCATCATTTTTCATGAATCATTTGACATTCCTTTTGTAAAATATGAGAAGTACAAATTTATGTATTACTATAATATTTAAATTGATGGAGAAGTTCCACCCATGACTTAAAAAAATTATAGATATAAACTTTGACAAATTACTATTCTTTATTGTTTTTTCAACTGGAAATTTAATATAACTATCATGAATCATTTCAATTAAAAAAAAAAGGTTCATTCCATTTTTTTTTTTTCCTCCAATCGAATTAGAAATTAATTGATGCAAATGGCTAATCAGAGACGTTGAGGGTAAGTCAGAGTTATGCTTCAGTGAAATGGACGGACGATGACGAAACGGAAAATAAAGTGGGAAAAAGAAAAATACTGATAGAGACAGATGGCCCGAGAAGGTCGATCGGGATTTCGGATTCCATCACATCGCCCCACTCCTCCTCGTCCTATCCTCTATAAAGTAATGGTCATAAATAATACGATAAATAACGAAACAATAACAAAAGTACCGATGGAGCACTAATTAATTAAAAATAACAAAAAAGGCCGACGGATGATGCCACAGCCACTGTAAGCGCTGCTGCGGTGCGCCTAAAACATCGCCAGACGTTTTGGACGTGGAAATTAATCAAAATTGGAATGCATGATAAATTCCAGGGGGATCCGATCCATTTTTATAAGTCATTTTCCTTATTTGAAAATCAAAGTATAAATATGTGGTTTAATCTGGTTTGTGATCCGGCGAGACAGCCAGAGAGAGAGAGAGAGAGAGAGAGAGAGAGAGACGCCAACTCAGGATCGACCATCCATCTTCTTAGGTTGTTGGCCTCGTCCATCATCATCACCATCATCACCGATCATCGTCATCGGAGTTGTGTGGTAGGTTTCTCTGGAATCTAATTCAATTCAGAAAAAGGTGAGGAGGTGATATGGTCGCGGGTCGATCCATCTCATCTCCAATACCGTTTCCTTTATCTTCTTTATTCCCCATTTGGGTGTTGGTGTCGTCATCGTCCCGCCGATTAGGAGTAGCAGTGGTAGTAGTAGCAGCTGCAATATTTAGTTAGTGATGGATTGCTTTGTGATGACGGACGGACGGACATCGCATCAGCAGGGGAGGAGGAAGGTAGTGGGGGGTGGGGGTGGGCGGTGATACATCGTATCGATCGATCGATCGATCAATGGGGGCGGTGGGAATGCCTTTCCGGCTCTCCTTGGCAGAGGTGAACTGCAGCAGCAGCAGCAGCGGCAGCATCAGCATCGATGAAGGGGCTGATCCCGAGGACGCCGTCATATTCGTAGGCGTCTCTCTCGTTCTTGGAATCGCCTCTCGCCACGTCCTCCGTGGCACCCGTGTCCCTTACACCGTCGCCCTCCTCGTCCTTGGCATCGCTCTCGGTGCCATCGGTACTTCCACCCTTCTTATTCTTTTTTTTTCTTATTCTTCTTCTTCTTCTTACATACATACTTATCATCATCTTATTTTATTTTATTTTATTTTATTGCAATCATTAAATTACCTTCTGATTGCCTGCCGGTAGTCCTGGGTTACTTATTAGCAACTGTTGTCTCCTCTTGTTCATTCATTTACGTTGCGTGCTAATGGATAACTTCTCTTCTCTAGAAAAATGCCTGTCATTTTCGGGATATACGTTCAACTGTGACAGATTTGAGAGAAACACAAACACAGAGAGAGAGAGAGAGAGAGAGAGAGAGAGAGAGAGAGAGGAGGATTCTTGGCAAAGACTTTTTTATGCAAAAGCCTTGCACAGTGGAAGTTGTTTTCCTGTTTCCCTTTTGCCTTCTCTCCTAAAGTTAGGACCAAACGTTGGAGAAGAAAATGGAGAAATTCCAGTAGTTGCTTGCTTGTGCCTTTGGTTGAATATCAACGACAAGGAGAACGGCAGTTTTTGCTCCATTAGTCATAGCGTGAATGAAGTCACGAATTAGGATAATGAAATGCAGATTAGGCATTGCCCCCTAGTCATGGTTGTGTATCCCATCCTTAAGAATCTCTAGGTGTGATCTTGCTGTATATTTTAGCTGTATAAAGGAAATGAATAAGCGGCTTGAGATGCTTGGCTAAATCTCTTGAATGGTGGGACCTCCTTCATTCCTTCCTTTCCATTTCTTCTTTTTCTTTTGCCTCAAAAAGTTATACGGTAAATTCTTTAAAAAAAAAAAAAAGTTACACGGTAAACCTGATAGGTTATTCTTTTTCTAATAAGCTTCGCATAACTTCAAAAGCGATTATATTACTGCACTCGGTGCGAAGTGGGCAGTGTCCCTAAAAGAGCAAAACATACTTTGTGCTTAGCTTGTTTACAGGTGGGTTCTTTTTTGCCAGGTGTTGGTGCTCTGCCCCATAAGCCATATTGACTCTATCATCTTTCTAATGTACTGGGAGGACCATAGGAGTATATTTATCCATTTCCAAATGAATATGGGATGTAACACTGCCGAAACGAGGCTGTTCCACTTCTTAGATCATCTCACCATAACTAATGTAAATTGATGATTCACATTGGACCCTGTTTGGCATCTTTTTTGGGATTATGCAGTCTGTAAGCAAGCTCAGCAGCGAGATTCTCATTTCATGCTTACATAATGGCACTTGTGTGACATGATTTCATCAAATTTCATTTTTCCTTTGTATTATGCAAGCTGTCATTGGTACCATTTCTGGTGCCTTGAGGTGCCTCACTTGGCTTCTTGAATATTTTCTGTATCATTGACTGTTAAACTTTTGGTTCTTTGACTAACAGAACATAAGACATGTCATGGACTGGGAAAATTGGGGAATGGCATTCGCCTGTGTAAGTTTTTATCCTTTTATTTATTTATTTTATTTGAAAAGGTAGAAAAAAGGAGGTTAATAAGGGATGTTAGCCCTCCAGTTTATTAATTAAGAAAAGGGAGGTACATAATCCTTTTGTTTTTCACCATCTGATTTGTGAATGTTGCTATTTTACACTGATAATGATGTTCTTGTTGCTTTCGTGTAATGCTACCCTGTCTTTGGATATTCTAATGCAACCCCATTTTGTGCAGGGTCAAACATCAATCCAGATCTCCTATTGATTGTGTTTCTTCCTGCTCTGCTTTTCGAAAGTGCCTTCTCTATGGAAGTTCACCAGATAAAGGTTCGAGTACCGGGGAAGATTTGTTTCTGAGTATCATCTGAAGCTGTGTTTTCTGTTGTTTGGAAACCGAGATTTAGTTACTATTTTTAACTGTGATCTTCTTGTTTATAAATTGACCATTCAGAAATATTGGAAGTGATAATATTACACTACAGTAATGTGAAACAACCCATATATATATTGAAGGTTAATGTTCTGTCTTTCTAAAAGGGTAAAGATTTAAACTTTGGACTCTTGCAGGAGGACATTTCTCTACTCATATGTAGGTACATGTATATATATTAAGTGGGTTCAAATGTTGTACGTCATATATATGTACACATGCATACATATATGCATGCTTGTGTATGTGATGCATCCAAATCAACCTAAGGGCTCAAACAAGTGAAATAAACCAACATGATATTTGATTAATTTTGTATCTTATGTTGGAAATCCAACTATGTGGATCGAAAACTTGCTACTTAAACATGTTGTATATGAAATTTTATCGAGAACTAGAAAGCTTTTGAACTTCATCTTAAAGGAAAAAAAATCTTTATATTACTTTATAAACAATTGAAAGATATTTGTAAATGATTTGTAAATGAGTTCAGTTTGTAAAAGATTAAGACAAACTCGTAAAATATTAGATGACTTTCGTAGAGTGCGATTAACGTGATGACCAACTACACCACCCAGACAACTGGGGAAATCGAGAGGCAAGTTGGGAAATCGGGAAGATGAGTGGAGGGATGTCAGGGAAACCCCCGTAGGATGGGGGGTGCCCCTTCTGATGGTCCGAACGAGGTCCCCCATAGGTAGCATTCGGAGGCGTCTCGCACCAAGTGGGGGCAGGACAGTCGCTGGCTGTGAGAGGCTTAGGGGGAAAGAAGGACGAGGACGATGTTGGCTGGACATTGGTCCAGGCAAGACGCAGATGGAGGAGTATTGGGGACAATGCTTGGGTTGGGGGCACTATGGATGGCTGCTGCTTTCGGTGCCTTGGTCAGGGGCACTGTGCGAGCACATGTAGGGTCCCTCCCGCTGTTGGAGGTGTGCCTTTCTTGGCCACAGGAAGGCTTCATGCAAGGGGTAGTGGGGAGGGGGGGGGGGGGGGGACTCATCGTAAGGTCCCACCCCCATCGCCAGTGGAGGGGCCCTAGTATGTGGAGGCAAAAGAGTTGGGGAAGATATTGGCCAGTGTGCTGGTGGTTGAGGTGCTGGAAGGATGGGTCTCGGGGGAGGTCTTTGGGGGGTTGAGTTTGGGAGAGGGGCGTTGGAGTAGGGAGGGACTTCATACCTATTGGTCTGAGCTCCTTCCTGATCCTTGGGATATTGAGGACCTTCGGGCTACGTTGTGATTCTCAGAGATGCGGTTGGCTGGGGGCGTTGTTCGGTGGGGGATGCCCTCCTTTCACGACGAAGCGCTTTGGGAATGACCGTCGGAGAAAGCACATCACCTATTCCTCGATGGGGTCCCATGCTGGCTTCGTATTGTTGCGGTTGTCGAGGCGCTCATTGCCTCGTTCGCCATGCTCTGGGGAGTTAGGGGAGTTGGCCTTTTCGCGTTGCCCCTCATCGCAGAGGTTGAGTTGAGATTGAGGGTTGCGCTGATGAGGTCGCTTGTGCTCTGCCATAGTGGCATGTCGTGGTTGATACGATATACACGAGTCGCGGAGGGCTCGTTTGTGAAAGTAGTGGTGGCCAAGGCTTCGCCGCTGGTGGAGGGGACCGGAGTGGTGGCAGTGCGCGACCTTGACGTCACTAGGGCTCAGCTGTGCTCCTTGGAAGGCGAACCGACGGGGGATGACGTGGCCATGTATGGAAGGGTGTGGGAACCCAAGTAGATGTCGGCACGCATTGATGAAGATGTAGTGGAGGGAACCGAGGCAACGGTTGCGCTTGTGGAAGACAAGGGGTCACGAGTGCAGTGCCTGTGCGTGGAGGGTTTAGGGAAGATGAAGATGCGTGACCTTTCGATCTCCCTCGCCCTTTATAGTGAACTGGATCCGACTCGGGGTTCGGATAAGGACCTGAATGGTTCTTCAAATGAGGGAGCTCCGCTTTCAACCCTCGTGTCGAAGGATTCCCCTTGTCTTGAATTGCCCTCTACCTTTTTCTTTCCTGCTCCAATGTGCTTCAGGGAGGAGGGCGGGGGATCGACGTCGACCGTAATAGATGCGGTAGTGGGCAGCGCTGAGGAGCTTGAGTAGGAGGGTGAGCGGGGCTTGGAAGAGGGTGAGATCCGCTCTCACCCAATGGGGGCTTACAGCGGAGCCCTTGTGCTGGTGAGCTGAATGTGTGACGGAGAAACGAGCTAGGGAAGGGGAAGAAGGCACCTGGGGTGGTGGCATGGGAGGTTGTATGTGAAGGTTGGAATGGCAGAGTGCTGCGGTATGTTAGGAAATGGTTACATGGTGGCAAAGGTGATCGTTGGATGGAGAGGATTGTTGTGGATGCTAGGTTGGAGGTGGTTGGGGGGGAGGTGTGCAGGCTTGTTGAGGTTTTTGCTGCGGTAGAAGATAGTGGAGACTGTAGGTGGCTTTTGGCTAGTTGGGGGGGGTAGCTAAAGTTTCCCTATGTTGAAGGTCCTATCTTGGAATGTCAGGGATCTCAATGACCCTACGAGGAGGGTGGCAAGCTGATGTCATCATCTTCCAGGAGATGAAGTTATCCACCTACGATGCTGTAACGTGGAAGGTGGGTGGATCATGGATGGAGGGCTTTGTCAAACTTGATGTTGTCGGCATTGTTGAGGGACAGGTGGTGGCTTGGTAGGAGGATGTGATCTCAGTGTAGTCCTCTTACGTGGGTCAGCATGCGATCTCGGTGGATGTCATTGGTAGAAGGGATGGGGTTCAGATGATGATCACAGCAGTATATGGGCCGCGAGGCGTTGTGAGGAGGGAGCTGTTATGGGCGGAACTTTCCTTGGTGGGGGTGATGACACACAACAAGCCTTGGTTGTTAAGGGGATTTTAATGTAACACTTTGTTTGGAAGACAGGCCGGGTGGTAGGGGGAGGCAAGATCTTGGGTCGGAGCAGTTTATGGATTTGGTTGCATCCTTTGGTCTTGACCTCCCGGCAATAGGATGCTTGTACATGTGGAGGGGAGGCAATGGCTAGAGATCGCAGATTCCTCTTTAGCTTGGAGTTGATGGAGATTTTTCCTCTTGTAGTGGTCACCTCATTAGAGAGGTCATTCTCGGGTCATACACCTATACTATGGCAGTCCAATGAAGCAGAGCGACTTGGCACATACTTCAAATTTAAGCGATCGTGGCTGTTGGAGCCGGGATTTAGAGACATGGTGGAGTAGAAGTGGGGATTTGTTAAGGTGGAGGGCTCGTCCTTAGCTTGGTTAGCCGGGAACCTTGATCGATTGTGTGCAAGAAGATTGTCGGGCAGAGTAGGGCATAGAGGAAAATCGACACACTTACAGAGATCTCCAGGTTGGATTGCCTGGAGGATGTTGGCGATCTTAGTGTAGAGGATGGTGTATGCAGAGCGACGAAGATGCGTATGGTGCAGGAGGACAGGAAGATAGAGGTAGAGTGGAAAACCAGATTGAGACAGAAATGGCTTTAGGAGGGAGATTACAATACCAAGTTCTTTACATCAAGTGGTTTCGGCCAGGTGGTGGACGAATTGGCTGGACAGCCTGGTTGTCTGGGGGGGGTGCAGCACGAGGGGAGGCAGGAGTTGGGACAGGCGGCGGCTTAGTACTTTTGTGACTTCTCGGACAGACGTGCCCTAGGTGCGTGGCTGTGGACAAGGATTGATATATCGACGATATATCAATCCTTGTCCACAGCCACGCACCTACGACATATCGATATTAGCCTTAATATCGATATATTGCCCATATCACCGATATCATGGACTTTTGTTGAACTTTAGAGTTGTACATGCTAGGGTTTTTGCTTCATTGTAACCCATCAAATATGTCAACTTTAGAGCTGTACATTCTTTGTCGATAATTCAGTCATTGCATTTGGTTTTACTTATTGAAAAATAGGAAGAAGATTCTAAAACGTCGGTGAGAAATACATTAGCATATTCAAACCTCTATAAAAAGATGCATAAAAGTAAGTACTTTGATAATCCATGGGGGTATTGAAAGGGCTATCTTGTCATCTTCCTTTGATTAAAAAATGTCATCTATGATGGTTCTTCTTTCTTTCTCCCACAACAATCTAAGGTTGATAGGCTCACTTGTTTCAGCATGGCTTATTTAAGTACTTGCTAAGGTTTGACATATCGTGATATATCACCGATAGATCGCATATCGACGGGTTGGGTGGTATCAATACCACTTAAAGTGTATTTTTCCTGGATATCGGCGATATATCGTCGATATGGGGTAGATCGCTGGTTGGGTGGGAAAAATGGTGCAGTGGCGCTGTTGAAATGGGACGGCTGGGCGGGAGGTTGAAAACGGTAGGGCAGGACTCGATGGGAGGCGTGGGATTGAAAAGGAGTAGACACAGATAGACAGACACACAGACAGGATTGGATTGGTGCTGTTCGGAACCCACATGCACACACACGCACGCACATGCACACACATGTTTTTTAGGCATTCCTTTATGATATATTAGTCATAAAAATGTTAATTTGATATTTTTTTATATTTTATGGCTTGTTGAGTAATTTTCCAAAAATTTGCCGATATATCCTTGATATATCCCCTTTTTGACTTGTCGATACGATATCGATATCGATATTTAAAACCTTGGTTGTGGATGGGGGAGGATGCGTGCAACCTCTCTGAGGACTAGGCCACATCCCTGGTTTGCAACTTCTCGGAGGAGGAGGTCATGGCGACAGTTTGGGGCCTCAACGTCAATGGTTGCCCAGGTCCGGATGGTTTCTTGGTCCACATCTACAGAGAGTTTTAGAGCTTGGTCAAGGACGATGCCATGGTGGTGGTGTTAGAGTTTCAGGACAACAATGCGGGCTTCGACAGGATTAATAAGTCTTATTTCTTTCTTCTCCCGAATAAGGAAGGGGCTGAGGAGATTCAGGACTTTTGCCTGATAGCTCTCACCAATACTATCTACCTCATTGTGGAAAGGGTAATGGCTAATAGGTTGAGAAGTCTGCTGACAACCCTGGCCTCTCTAGTGCAGACAGTTTTCATCCTTGGCAGAGGGATCCTTGATGGTTTCATGATAGCTATTGAGGCCATTGCGGCCTGGAAGATGGAGTAGAGGTGGGCTTTCATTTGGAAAGTGTGCTTCGCTAAGGCATATGATGCGATAAGGTAGTCTTTCTTGTGGGCTATCCTGGTAAAGAGGGGTTTCCCGCGGAGTGGATTAATTGGACGAAGTGCTATGTCACCACGACGTCATTCTCCATTCTCATCAACGACAACTCGAAAGGGGCTACATCCAACCGAGGAGGGGGGGTCAGGTAGGGTTGCCCTTAGCCTCGTCACTATTTATTTTAACAGCTGATACTTTGGCCATGGCAGCAAAGCGATCTTGCGATAGAGGGGTCTTTCGTGGTTTTAGGGCGGGAGGAGATTGTGAGGTTCCCATGTTGCAGTACGCTAATGACACTTTGCTTCTTATAGAAGGGGGTGCAAGAAGCGAGAAGGGTCCGCCTGCTTTTGGGCATGTTTGGTAAGGCATTGAGCCTGCAGATCAACTTCCACAAGTCCACCCTTGTGATCTTCAGGATGACGCTATAAGAACAATAGGATTGTGGGATGATCTTAGAGATAGAGGTGGGGCCCTTGGGCATTACCTACCTTGGGCTTCCACTCTCTGACTGACGGCTTAAGTTACAGGAATGGCTCCCGTTGTTGGAGAACCTGGAGAGGAGGGTGGCGAGGTGGGCCTCTAAACTCTTATCCCAGGGGGAAGGCTCACGTTGCTACGATTGGTACTGTCTTCCATGCTGGTCAAGTTTTTGTCAATGTTCAGGGCCCCACGCCAGGTCAAGAAGAGGATAATGGGTGTGATGGCCGACTTCTTGTGGTCTAGCTTCGGGAGTATGGGAAAGGGCACCAGACTCATTGCTTGTGAGGATGTCTGCAGACTGGTGGGAGGTAAGGAGGGCTTGCTGGAGGAGGTGATGAGGGGGTGCCATGGCCCTTTTGTGTTGTGGAAGTTGCTTTCCTTGCTGGAAAGGGGAGCATCACATTTCATTAAGCGGCTTGCGGAGATTGCTCCGACGGTCAGAGACTTCTTCACGTTAGTCCTGGGGGATGGATGAGACTTCAGGTTCTTGGTGGATGATTGGCAGGGTGATGGACCCTTATGCGACAGGTTCCCTAGGCTTTATTGTGGAGCTGTTGACATGGAGGCGGTGGTCAGAGACTACTGGAGTGACGCTTGGTGTCTTGGGATCATAAGAGCGCTGTCGAATAGGAGTTATGAACAGCTGCGGGACCTACTTGGGGCCCTCGAAGGATAGAGCTTGGAGTAGGATAGGGACGATCTTTTTTGAGACAAAGGGGACTTCTTAATGCAGAAGGCTTATTTTAAGCTGGTGCATTCTAACCTGCCTGTTGACATTAATTTGGCACGGAACTGTAGGCTCCTTTGGGCGGTGGACTGCTCGCTCAAGATGAGGTTCTTGGCTTGGCTGCTCAGAAGGGGTTGGCTACTCACTAAGGCCAGGAGAGTGAGATGGACGCTTGGGATAGATGCTACTTGCTAGATGTGTGATATGGGAGACACCTTTTCTTCAGGTGTGACATGGCGGTGCAGGTTTGGAGATAGGTGGGCCCCACATGGATTGATGCCTTTGTAAGGGAAACGTTCTGGGCAAGCTTTCGCAGAGAATCGAACTTGGCGGATCCGTCGTAGATTGAGAATGGAGAGGGCTAGGGTCTTGGCGATTTTGTGGGGGATTTGGTAGGGGAGGAATGTGGTGGTGTTTAGGGGGGATAGGCTATATGTGGAGAATATTGTTGCCTCCATCTCCTCCTAGCTTGTATTTTGGGATTTCATACGATGTAATCATCTTCCCTTTGGTCCGTTGTAGTGTGATAATATAACGGATAGGGCCTAAACCCTAAACACTAAGTAGGATTGGCAGTATGGATTCTTTATCTCCATTTAGATATATTTTGAGCAATTTCTGAACTTAAATTGAAGTAATTGAGGTCATACTTAATTGTTTCTTCTAACACTTATTTGATTTTCTTTGCTTCCTTTTAGCGAGTTCAGCCTCCAACTCCTCACATCTCTTGACTGGGGCATTTAGTACACTTCTCTGCAAATGTTGAAACCACTTTAGACGTGCCTCTCTCATTTTGTCCTATATTGATGCCACCTCAATCTTTTCTTGAATAATCTCTTTTAAAGTACAATACTTGCTTGTATGATCATACATCCTTCTTAACATTTTTCATTCACAGACATCTTTTGCACATGCCTATAATCGGCGGCCCAACATCCAGAACCATACAACGTGGTAGGGTTTTTAGTGACTTGATAGTACTTTCCTTTAATTTTCAAAGGAACCCTGTTACATTATGTTATGAGGGTGTTCGTGTCTTCTTTTTTTATTTGAAGTCTTGTAATATTTTCCCTCACCTTTTGTCTATAAAAGAGGTGGAGGGTTTTCTTTATGAAACAAGACTCTTCATTTCCTTCAACTAGGTATCAGAGCCAAGTTGAGGGCTCCACTAAGAGAAATCCTAACCTTCTACCGTCCCCTCGAGTCTCTACCGCCATCGCCACCGACTATGTCGTCGACAGTGTCGCCTAGGCAATTAGGTCTTTGCCTAGCTGCTCCATTCGTTGGTCTCCGCCTGACGCCGCCGCTCCAGGTCACTTATTGGCTGCCATGTAGGTAGTCTAGGCCGTCGCCCTAAGCACCCAGGCCGTCCACTATCCTCTCTGTGCCCTCTCCCTTTTGTTGCCTACGTGTTTGGCAGCTGGGAGAGGGCATACTAGTGCCTCTTGACTGATTGGAGTGTTCTTGGAGATTGGTTGATGGAGTTCTAAATCCAAGAACCCTCCGCGTAGTGGTTTGATGGTATTGTTCAGAATTTTCTATTACATTTGGGGTGTGTATTCCCTTGTTTGATGATTTTTTGGGATGTGTATTCTCCTTTGGTGCATTGAAGAAGAATTCCCCAAGTTGTGGCTATCTTTTCAGATCTGATTTCTGCATCAGTTTGGGTGTTTGTGACTATTGATGGTGCATTATGGCCTCCTCGTTTGAGTTAGAAATAAATTCAGGGCAAGGCGGACAAGTAGAAGAAATGGGTGTGTACAAAAGTCCGTTTTTCGCACCCATTGTGAAGTTGGATGAAACCAACTACCCTCGGTCTTAGACTTTTCTTGTGATGGTGGAAAGGCATGAGAAGCAACATGTGATCACTGAGATGCCACCAGAGCAGAAGACATGCGAGTATGCTACATGGAACATTGATGGTGCTATGGTGAGAGCCTGGATACTAAATAGTGTCATTCCTCGGATCAGAGATGATAGTGTACTACAAGTCTGCCAAAGAAATATGGGATGGTCTGAAGATAGCATATTCACCTAAACTTAATTCCACTCAGGTGTTTCAGATTCATTATGCATGTGCTATTTGAAGCAGGAGAATATGACTCTTTCACAATACTACTCCACTATGAAAAGTCTACTGGAGAAGTATAGCACTTGCCAACCCGTGTGCACTTCTACTACATGCAGGGATTAGAGAAAGGAATTTTCTACTCATATGTTCCTCATTGGTCTGAGTGATGAGTATGCGGCGGCTAGATCTTAGGTTCTTACCTTATCAGAATCACCACCTATTGAGGAGATCTATAGGAGATTGAACAGATTGTAGTTGCAGGCCACAGATGATGTGATTTCTACTCTAGCTTCCTTTGCTCATGCAGCTATTGGTGGTCGTGACAGACGGGGTCCTTTTCATGGTAAAGAGGACGTGGAGATGGTACTCGTGGCAAGCCTACTTGTACATATTGTGGGTGACTTGGTCATGTTGAGGCTAAGTGTTGGAACAAACTTAGGAGGCCGACTGTCGCCAACCAAGCCACTGTGATTCCCTACTTCAGTGACTGCTCTTGAGTCCCTTACACTTGCAGAGGCAGATTATGATTCTGTGGTAAGGTGCCTGGCCCAGTTGACACATAATCAGGGTCAGTCTTCAGGCATAGTAGCCTATGCTTCTGCTTCTTCAGGTATGACTACTACTTGGTTGATAGACTCTGGTGCGTCATATCATCTCATTGGGAATTCCTAGTGCTTTGGAGACATGTAGGGAGTTCCATAAAGACGTTCAGTCCAACTGGAAGATGGTAGGCATGCTCCTATTTGTGGTAGGGGACTGTCAGTTACCCCTACTATGCATCTCTCAGATGTCTATTATTTGCTTGATATGGCCATTCATTTACTTTCTATTAGTACTATTATGAAACAGTTGAACTATCGTGCGATTTTTGATGATACTGGGTGTACTTTTCAGGATTGCATGATTGGGGAGGATGATTGGTGGCGGATATGAGGAGGGGGTGTCTATTGGCTAGCTTAAAAGTCCAGTTGTTGCAACATGTCAAATAAGTTCTACTGGTGGCACCTTGCAGTGGCACAAACGATTAGGCCATCCTTTTTTGGACAGGCTACGTCGGCTTATTCCATATCTTTCGCATGCCACCAAGGTCCAATGTGATGCTTGCCAGTTGGGGAAGCACCATAGAGCCAATTTTCCAACTTCTATGGGTTCTAGTAGTTCTGCTTGTTTTGAGTTAGTACATTGTGATTTGTAGGGTCCAAGTCATGTGGCATATAGGCATGGTTATCTCTATTATTTGTTATTTGTGGATGATTTTTCACGGTTGTCATGGATCTTTTTGATGAGAAATAAATCTGACGTTGGTTCTCTTATCATTCAATTTATTGCCTTTGTGAAAAATCAGTTTGATATGTGTATTAAGATTATTAGAACAGATAATGTATTAGAATTTTGTATCAAGCAACTGGCTACTCTTTATGCTTCTCTTGGGATTGTACACTAGACCTCCTGCCCCTACACATCACAGCAGAATAGGGTGGTAAGTGGATGCATAAACACATTCTTTATACAGTTTGTGCCTTGCTTATTTAGGATAGTGCCCTACTCTTTTACTGGGGGTTGTAGTATGGATTGCGTGTTATCTCATTAATAGGCTTCCCTCTTTTGTGCTTCACGAACAGGAACTATGGACAGTGTTATATCCAGATGCAGATCTATTTTTGGTGCCCCCTAAGACATTTGGCTGTGTTGTCTTTGTTCACTTACTTGGACATGGACATGATAAACTTGCCCCTAGAGCAGTCAAGTGCTTGTTTCTTGGTTACTGTCGAATTCAGAAGGGGTATAGATGCTTTGATCCTATACATAGGAAGCAGTATGTTACTGCAGATGTCACTTTCCATGAATCTATTCCCTATTTTTCCACCTCAGCTCGACAACTGCGTGATGTGGCAATTGCTGCACCTATGCCCGTGCCTCTTGTGTCCATGGATGATGTCCAGGCTAGTAGTACTACTCCTGAGCAGTCTGCCAGTTCACTCAGAATTGTACCTCCAGATGAAAGAACATTCAAGGGCTCTACCTATCAGAGAGAGAAAGTTACCCCCTCCTCCGCCCCTCCTGTGCCACCATAGTCCTCCCCTGATTAGGTACATATTGAGCCTACTGACAGTACTTCTCATATTGATGTTTCTCTAGGTCCACCTGATGATGATGATGATGATGTTCCGATTGCTATTCAGAAAGTACCTCGCTTATGTGCTCAGTATCGTGTGGGTGGGAGTGCAGTGTCTACTACTTTTTGGGTGCTGCATTTCATGCCTTTGCCATTGCAGTGTCTACATCTGAGATTCCCACGTCTTATTAGTAGGCACTTTTGAATCCACATTGGAAGGCTGCCATGGAAGAGGAAATGTCTGCTCTTCGTGACAAGGGCACTTGGGAGTTTGCTTCTTTACCATCTGGGGCACATCTTATTGGAGCGAGGTGGGTCTTTGCCTTGAAATACAACCCTGATGAGCCTATTTTACGGTACAAGACTCGTCTTGTGGCCAAAGGATTCACTCAGACTTCTGGAGTGGATCTTTTTGACATCTTCTTGCCAGTGGCTCGGCTCTCTACTGTTCGCATTCTTATTTCTATAGTTGTACATTATGGATGGACACTTCGTCAGTTGGATGTTAAAAATGTCTTTCCTTATAGCGATCTTCAGGAGGAGATATGCATGCAGCAACCCTCAGGTTTCGAGGTTTAGGGGGAGTGCATGTGCAGACTACGTAATGTAATCTATGGTCTTAAGTAGAGTCCCAGAGTATGGTTCTTGCGACTATCAGAAGGATTGTCCGTGATTGGATTATAGAGGTCTTCATCTGATCATTCTTTGTTTATGAGAAAGACTAGGAGGGGTATTGTAGTTCTACTTGTGTACGTAGGTGATCTTATTCTCACAGGTGATAACATGACTGGTATATCCTAGGTCAAGGAGTATTTAGCACAACAGTTTGTTATGAAGGACCTTGGGAGACTCAGATACTTCCTAGGTATTGAGATTGTCACGAGCAAGCAAGGGATTGTTATGTCCTAGAGGAAGTATACTTTGGATATTCTTCAGGAGGATGGCATGCTTGCGTCTAAGGGAGCAAATATCCTTATGGATCCAAAGGTTCACCTATTTGATGTGTCTGCTCGATTGATCGATATGAAGGCATATAGGCAACTTGTAGGAAAATTACCCTATCTAATTATTACTAGGCCAGATATCAGCCTTGCAGTGGGTAAGCTGAGTCAATTTCTAGATAGGCCTACAGATGAGCATTGGTAGGTAGTAATGCAGGTGTTGCTATATAGTAAGGAGGCTCCAAGTCAAGGACTTCTGTTCCACAGAGGAGCTCTTATGACTGTTGTCGGGTACTTTGACGTTGACTACGCAGGTGATATTGGGGACAGGAGGTCCACCAAAGGTTTCTGTACTTTTGTTGCAGAAAATCTGGTGACATGGAGGAGTAAGAAGCAAAGCGTGTTGTCATGTTCCAGTGCTGAATCAGAGTATCGAGCTATGGTGCTTGCAATTGCTAAGATGATATGAATATAGTCATTATTGAAGGATCTCCATGTTACTATTGAGGTGCTTGTGGAGATGTACTATGATAACAGAGCTGTCACATATATTGCTAATAACCTCATATTCCATGAACAGACAAAGCATGCGGAGGTAGATTGTCACTATACTAGAAGTTTGATTTAGCAAGGTGTCCTTCACACTTCATGTTTAGCTTTGTCAGAGTAGATTGCAGACATGTTCACTAAGCCCTTATCATGCCCTGTGTTTGAGAAGTGTAGAAACAAGCTGAGTATGATTGATATATATGCTTCAGCTTAGGGGGGAGTATTACATTATGTTATGAAGGTGTTCATGTCTTTTTTTTTTTATTTGGAGTCTTGTAATATTTTTCGTTACTTCGCTTTATAAAAGAGGTGTAGGGTTTTCTTTACGAAATAAGACGCTTTATTTCCTTCAACTAACCCTTTTATCATATAAAACACTAGATACTTGCCTCCATTTCAACCACTCTGCATTAGTTCTATGTGTAACATAGAGGGATGAGTGCCACCGAGAAAAGTGAGAGAGCGGGGAGGGGAGGAGCGGGGGGAAGAGGAGGTTGGTTGCAGATGGTGGGGAACATGAGGGTGGAGGCGGAGGTGATGTGCTTCAAGTGCAAAGGGAGAGGTCACGTTGCGCGGGAGTGTAGGAACCTGGTGAGGTACCTGAGGTGCAGAGGTCTTGGCCACCGAAGGGCATCTTGTGTGGCGAAGGGAGCGAAGAAGGCGGTGTCATCGGGTGTGCGACCAACGGATCTCCCACCACTGCCGGAGGGTGCACCGACGGTCGAAGTTGAAGCCCCTTGGTCAAAGGAGGTAGGTCTGCTCGAGAGAGCCCTCGCGTCGGCCTTGGTCAGGGTGGTAGTGGAAGGTCGGGTCGGGATGGCTGATCTCGATGTGGAGGTGATGAAGACGTTGGGGGGCCAGTTGGAGGGGGTGGAGCTGAAGATGTTGGGGGAGGGGAAGTTTGTGCTTGTCAGTGTGGCATCAGAGTTGGTGGAGCGATTTCTCTTCAAAGAGCTCACCTGCCTAAGAGCGGTGGTCAGGTGGCATGGGGTGGTTAGGTCCGACGGAGCACTCCGGGAGAGGCCACTGAGGAAGATGGGGCTGCTGGTGGACGTGGAGGGCTTCCGACTCTTCCTCCGAATGAGGGAGGTGGTAGAGGTGTTCGTCAAGCCTTTTTCAAGGTTGAGGTGGTATAGAGGCCTCATTCTGAGAGGTGACGACCTCACGCTAATGCGGGCGATGGTGGAGCTCTGACTTGGTAGGATGCTCCACGAGAAGGTAGCGCTTCTTGGGTGGTGAGGGTGAGACCGATCGGAGGGGGACTGCGCACCTTTGTGAAGGCGATAAGGATGCCGGCCGGAGAGGGGTGGTAGCGGGAGTGGCCGTGATGGCATGAGGGGTGGTGTGGAGGCTAAAGGTCACCGGTGAGGGGGGCGCCTCGTCTGCTGAGTCAGCAGTGCGAGGCTCAGAGCTGTTTGGCTACGCGCATGTTGAGGCTCAACACTCAAGGGTGTGGTGGTGGCCGAAGTGGATGCAGAGGACGGGGGGAAGGTAGTGAATGCGATGGAGGCATTGGCAGGAGGCGCGAAGGAGATTGGGGAAGTCGAAGAGGCACTTGGGGTTTTCAAGAGGCCTGTTTGCGGAGTATCGGAGGGGAGGCTGAGGAGTTGCTCGAGGCGCGAGGGTGATTCGGAGGGCGTCCCAAGATGTCTTGGTGTAGGGGTTTTTGGAGGCGTCGATGGGGTATTTAGTGGGGGGCCCCACAACTTACGAGGGTGTATGGGGTGGGTGGGGTTAGGTTGGACCCGGGATTGGATCCGCACTCGGGTTCAAAACCTTTCATTGCCCATCCTTTTAGGGGACTTGTAGGGTGGTGGTGGAGGTGCTTAGTGACGCACCGACCTTTGATAGTGCGGGAGAGGAGGTCCTCGGTCGGCCAGTGAAGGGGATTGTCCTTGAAGGTGAAGATGGAGAAAGGGGTGGGGAGACCAGAGTGAAGAGGCTTCTCCATCAGAAGATGGATAAGCTATGGGCGGCGGCGTAAATCTTCTCCACGGCAAGAGAGACGGTAGCCAGGGTTTTGATGACAGTGGCAGTCCTGCTGGAGTCCGGAGGAGGCTCGAACGACGATGCGGAGCCCTTACGTGAAGGTGTCGACCGTGTCGAGCTTCGCTGCAGCGACGGAGGCGGGGCTCGATCCTTTAGGGGAGAGGAGACCTTGGTTTCTCGTCGGGATGTAGGGGGTGGAGGGGCATCCCCCTGTGGCGTCGGTGGCGAGGTGTGGCTTGGGGGGGGATGAGGGGGTTGGGGTGCAGTTGATGGTAGATGCTGGTTTTGTGGCTGTTGCGGGGGGGGGGGGGGGAAGGTCGTTAGCGATGGAGAGGAGGGGATGCCGGGGGGGGGGGGGGGGGGGGGGGGGGGAGGGGTGGAGGATTTTGGGTGGGGAGATGGAAGTGGGCTGGCCCAGGAAGGGTTTGGATGGGGAGGCGGGGGTGGGGTGACTTGGCGTCTTTGGGCTTAGGGAAGTGGAGATGAAGTTACAGGGATGCGACTAGAGGGTGTGGAGAGAGATTGGGGGTAACCTGCTTGGTGGCTTCTAAGCGTTGGATGCGATTGGGAGGTTGGCGGGTGTTCTCCCTGCAGGACTCGGAGGTGGGGGCAGGGGTGGTCTCTGTGCAGCTGAGGAGGCGAAGTGATGGGCTGGTTTTGGTGTTCTCTTCGGTTTATGGGCCGACCGATACTCCGAAAGGGATGCTCTTTTGGGGGACTTGTGTCAGGTCACTGGGAGGTTTCAGGGATTCTCTTGGCTCATTGGAGGGGATTTCAACGTCACTCTCTTGGTGGAGGATAGGCCTAATGAGAGAGGAGATCGGGACTGGGGTTTCGAGGACTTTGTGAGGTTCATTGCTGAACTCGGGTTGCAGGATGTACCCCCGCCTCCTGCGCATTCACTTGGAGGAGCTATGGAGGCCTGATGTCCAAACTTGATCGTTTCCTGTGCTCGGTGGAGATGGTGGTCTTCCCATTGGTAGGGGTCCGTGTCCTTGAGAGACCCTTCTTGGATCACATTCCACTGTTGTGGGAGTCTGGCGAAGGCTCTTGTGTTGGTATGTACTTCAAATTTGAGAGGGTGTGGCTGCTGGAGGAGGCCTTTAGGAGAGTGGTGGACAAATGGAGGTCTCTGCACTTGGATGGCTTGGCGGACGCAAGGATGGAAGCAAAACTTCGAGAGCTGAGACTCTTTCGAAGGAGTATAGAAAACAGGTGAAGGAAGAATGAAACAGAAAGAAGGACGAAGCGCTCGGGGAGATCCAGAGGTTGGACAGAGTGGAGGACTAGGGCTTGTTGACGGTGAAGGAGAGAGAGACCAGGGCTGAGCACGTGAAGACAATGCAGGTGGGAGACCGGAAATCAGAAGTGGAGTGGAGAATGAGATCTTGGCAGAAGTGGATCTGGGGGGGGGGTGTTCAAACACCAAATTCTTCCATATGATGGCATCCGCTGGGCGTACGAGGAATTGGATTGATAAGCTCCAAGTGTGGGGATGGACCTTTTTGGCAAGGAAGCTGTTGGGAGGGCGGTGGCGGATTATTTCAGGGAGTTCACAGGACAGGG
Source organism: Thalassia testudinum (assembly GCA_037157565.1). Lineage (NCBI taxonomy): Eukaryota > Viridiplantae > Streptophyta > Magnoliopsida > Alismatales > Hydrocharitaceae > Thalassia > Thalassia testudinum. The sequence continues at coordinate 8,763,265 of JAZHRO010000080.1, forward strand.
GAGGGATGGAAGGTGGTGATGGTGGGGCCTGGACGTCTCATCGGTAGATACAGTGGCAGTGACAGGTTTGGTGGCACCCTTCACGGAGGACGAGGCTCGTGTGGTGGTTTGGGGGTTGAATGTTGACAGATGCCCAGGTTCTGACGGGTTCCCGATGTTCTTCTTCAAAGAGTTCTGGTCGTTATTGAAGGACGAGCTCTTGTAGATCCCAGCGGAGTTCAGGGAGGGTAATTTTGGCTTCAATAGGCTTAACAAATTTTACATGTTCCTGCTGTTAAAGGAGGGTGCGGAGGCGATCGATGACTACAGATCGATTGCTTTCTTGAATGCGGTATATTTGATTGTGGGGAAGATTCTCGTAAACAGGCTCATGAGTTGTGTCGGAGGTGCAAACGGCTTTTGTGCCGGGAAGATGCATCTTGGATGGATATGTGGCAGCTATGAAGATCCTTGTGCTTTGGAAGAGGGAGAGATGACTTTTCTATGAAAGGTTAATTTCAGGAAGGCTTACGACTCCGTGCAGTGGTCGTTCTTGTGGGCGGTCATGGCCAAAAGGGGTTTCCTGCCAGTTTAGATCAAATGGATGAAACAGTGCATCACAGCTACGTCATTTCCGGTCCTTATCAATGGGAACCCAGCGGGTGGTTGGATCCAACCTAGGAGAGGTGTTCGGCAGGGGTGTCCCTTAGCACCCATGTTGTTTGTTTTGGCGGCCGATGCTCTAGTGAGGGCATTCGACAGGGCGGGTGTAGCAGGTTTGGTGAAGGGCTTCCTGGTGGGGGAAGGGACGAGTATATCAATCCTTCAGTATGCGGACGACACTCTCTTCTTTGTGGAAGGGGCGGAGGTGGAAGCGAGGTGGGGCTGTATTCTTCTGGAGCTATTTTGTGAGGCTTCAGGTATGCAGATTAACTTCTTGAAATTCTCTTTTATTCCTTTTGGGATGGCTATTGAGGTGGCTAGGGGGTGCTCAGAGGCTTTGGGGACGGAGGTTGGGTCCCTGCCCCTCCCTTATCTGGGCCTGATACTGGACATGAAGATGTCTTTATAGGATTGGGCCCCGTTGCTGGAGAGGATTGAGAGTCGGTTGGCAGGATGGGCATCCAAAATACTTTTGAGAGGAGGGAGGTTGGTCCTCCTCAGAGCGGTTATGTTGGCTATGCCAGCGTACTTTACCTTGGTTGTGAAGATGTCGTAGAAGGTTGAAGATAAGATTGTGAGTGTGATGAAAAGCTTCTTTTGGACCAACTATGGGGCGGAAGGGAAGGGGGCGAAGTTGGTGGCCTGGAGTGAGGTGTGTAGACTTGTTAAGGAGGGGGGATTGGGTGTTTGGGAGGTTGGGAGGTTGAATGACAGCTTTCTGGCGAAGTGGGTTGTGAGGTTGCTTTGGGGAGAGGTGTGCCTGGTGGGGAGAGTCTTGCATGCTTGTTATGGGGGATTGCCTGACTAGGGTCTTTTGATGTCACCTCTCCGAGGTGCATCACACTTCCTCAAAGGGTTATCTCTGGTGGCATCAAAGGTTCGGCCATTCTTTACCCCTGTGCTTGGATCGAGCGATGCTTTTAGATTCTGGATGGATGGCTGGACGAGGCTTAGGGCTCTAGTAGAATGCTTCCTGAGGCCTACGGCTTTAGTAGTGGACAGAGGAGCCTCTTTGGTGGAGGTTTAGGATGGCGCATGGTGTCCCACATTCTCAGGTAGTTTGTCGGACCAGAGACTTTGGGAGATGCAGGAGATGCTGCAAGATTTGGAAGGGTTTCAGCCCGAGGATGGTGCGGATGTCTTCGGATGGGAGGAGGGGGAGTTCTTTGTGTAGGATACGTATAGGAGGCTTGGAGGCTCGGGCACACTAGGGGACATTGATTTCGTAAGACTGCAGGCAGCTCTGAGAAACTGCTTGTCCCCTGAAGGTGAAGATATTTGCTTGGCTTCTCAGAAGAGGCCGCTTGATGACTAGGGTGTGGAGAGCGTGGTGGGACCGGGACGCGGAGAGGTCTTTTCCGTTTTGTGGGCAGGTGGATGAAGATGTAGACCACTTGTTCTTTGCCTGTTCGGTGGCTACACAGGTCTGGGAGTGGACTGAGGACCGGTGGTAGGGCCACGGCTCATTTCTCAGCTTTTGGAGATCATTCAGATGTAGCGGTGCTGATGCTGGGTGCAACATTTTTCGATCGAAGAGAGAAAGGACTCGATTGTTGGTAGTCATGTGGGTTATTTGGTTAGGGAGAAATGGTGTTTTCTTTAAGGGGCAGTGCTTGTACGTGGAAAATTTTGTTGCGTCCGCTTTGTCCTTCGTTTTGAGGTAGAGTTCTTGCTTATAATGTGAGTTTTGTGCTTTTTGTAATTAGTTAATAAATTTATCTCCTAGGTGGTATCTTGAAGATAACCACCCTTTTCTTTATTTTTTTTTTAAATTCTATGTGTAACATCTCTATCAATTGCACCATCTCGTTGAAAATATATTCTATGTATTTAAAAATACCTTTCATTGGAATATATTTTTATTTAATTTTTACATCTATCCCTTCATTATTTCCTTTGCTACTAAAATTACATTCTATATACTTAATCTTTGTCTTACTTAAGCGTAAGCCTTTAGCTTCTAGGACTTCTCTCCAGCTCAAGTTTTCTCTACAAGGAGCATTTGTGAAAATATTGACTGAAGTACTTTATGCTCATTAGAAATTCTCATATATATATATATACGTATAAGAAAAGTATCCATTGAACATTGTGCTTATAACCCCATAAAAAAGTCTATTATTGTCTGTTGGATGATATTTTTCGTTGATGAAAATCACTACACATGTTAAAAGGTGGTTTAAAAAATAACCCTTTGTATATAAATTGCACTTAATAAATTATTATGCTATTTTTGGAAAATATTTTGCACATTAATGTTGATTGGCATTACGACTCTATTCATAAATTTTATTTGGAATACAATTATTGAAATATTACATTATTATTGGAAAGTAAACATATCACATTAGCATTTAATTGTATTACAACTCTTTTTATCCAAAACAAATTTGTAGTACAAGATTTCGCATGTATTACAATTCAAATTCACTTTTAATACAAATTCTTATATTTTCATTACAATAAATAATTGTAATACAAGTTAATCGTATATATACAAGTCTATTTTCACTTGTAATACAAGTTTTTATACTTTTTTTATATTAAATATTTGTAATACAAGATTCATTAATACAATTCGTATTTAATGCCATTTGTGTGAAGCACTAAATGTTTGTCCGTGTTACAAGTATAACACATTTGTATTACAAATTTAGTTATGTTTTTTATTTTCATTGTGCTATTATGTATAGCGTAAATTTGATGCTGATTGTTACAACATGTTTACTATGTTGTTATTGTGAAAGTTGGTGCAAACGTGGGCCTGGAGGCCTTGGCATGGAGAAATAGTCCACGCAGGGATCTTTCTCACGTTGAAAATAGTGAGAGAAGGGCGATTAGCGGTAGTGAAGAAGAGAGAGAGGGTAGGGGAGTTGTTGTTGGAAGAATTATTGTATTAACTCAAAATAGAAGGACAAAATAGAAGGATTACAAAGGCTCTCTTTTATGAAGAGAACATATTACAATCCTCTAAAGCAAGAAACAAACTAAATCCTAATCTAATCAAATCTTCTAAAATTAGAAAAGACCAAATCCTCTAAAACACTTTCCAAAAGTCAAATATACCAAACTAAAGGATGTCAAACTTGGACCAAAAGCCATACCAAAAATCCCTTAGGGCTGATGCCCATTTTGGTGCTTCCTAGATTGCCACATGGCACTTATTCTTTACACTCCCTCTCAAATCGAGGTTGGGAGGACAATGACTTGTTCTTCAAAAATTGTTAGGCTAGATGCCCCACTAATCTTCTTCTTCGAGCTTGGAGCTCCCCACTTTGTCTTTGCAAGAAGCCATGGTGTAACCTCTTGTGATTTCTGGAGTTGTTGCTTTTATGGCAACCTTAATAGTCGTTGTGACGGCTGTCGTTTTCTTCTCCTATTCTTCTTGAAACATAGCCCTGATCTTCTTAAGGTTGACAGACATGAGAGAGTCTACACACGTGCTAGAAGCCCCACGGTGAGACCTCCGAAACTTATCCCAACATCTCTCTTGTGGATGATTGGTACGTCCACAATACTAGCATTGAGGGTAGATGAGACCTGGGCCTCAGCCATGTCTTCTTCCACGTGCCACACCTGTCTCTAGAATCACAAGTTCGGAGTTGTCGCCTTTTGGCATGATCTTAGCTTCTAGAACTTCCATCTTCTCAAGACGGCTATAGATGGTCTCGAGGTCCATCTTTTCGTAAGATGCGAGGATCTGATCATGAGTGGCCCAATAAAGGGGATGCAACGTGGAAAAAAACTTGACAGCCTGGCAAACTACACGTGTCTTCCCCTATTTGTCACAATAAAGAGACCCGTAGATGTCCAACTCCTCAAACAAGGCTTCCATCTTCTCATAATACTTAGTCATGGAGAGAACTCCTTGACTAGCTGTCCATATACGAGTATAAAGATCAGTAATACGTGCATTACTGGATTTTTAGGCATACCTTTTCTTTAAGGCTGCTAAAATCTCATACATGCTCTTTTTGTAGAGCATGCTTGAGGCAATGGCTGGATCTACGGAGTTCATTAACCAATTCATGATCACATGGTTCTCCTTCTCTTGCTTCTTTTTAACTCCATCCTTTTACTCAGGTGCTTCCTCAACTAGAACGTGAAGTTTGTCTTGACCCCCAACGAATATCTTGAATTTTCGATCCCATAAAACATACTTGGAAGTGCCTTGAAGCTTGATGGTTGTTCCTTAAACAACCACCTTGCCATCTCCCATTGACAACGTGGCTTTGATGGCGGATGTATCCGTCATCTTCCTCAATCTACAATTCTCCTACTCCGTGTAAGGCATTGGATGTGGTGAGGATGATTTGTTGAAGAGGAAGACCACACATGTGTGGCCTTGAAGAGAGCATGCATAAGAGAATAAAATTCTCTTCTATGCGTGAACTCTCTTCCTACATATGCGCATGCCAAGGAGCCTAGATCGTAGGTTTTGCTACCATGTGAAAGTTGGCGCAAACGTTGGCGTGGAGAAACAATCCACGTAGGGACTATTTTCACGTTGAAAACAATGAAAGAAGAATTGGGGTCGGTATTGGGGAAGAAGAGAGAGAGGGGAGAGTTGTCGTTGGAAGAATTATTGCATTAACTCAAAATAGAAGAATTACAAAGACTTTTTTACAGAGAACATGTTACAATTCTCTAAAATAAGAAATAAACCAAATTCTAATCTAATCAAATCTTCTAAAATTAGAAAAAGACCAAATACTTTAAAAACACTTTCCAAAAAATCAAATATACCAAACTAAAGGACACCAAACTTGGATTAAAAGTCACACAAAAAATCCCTTAGGGTCGACACCCCTTTGGGTGCTTCCTAGACTGACATGTGGCACTTATTCTTCATATTTACAAAACCCTTAACATTTATTACAATCCATATGTTTATGCATTACAAATGTATTTATGTTACGTTACAACGATTGTTCTTTGTTGCAATACTTTTTTGTTAATTTAAGATGTATTCCTTTTTTATTTTGAACATTCGAACATAGAAATTCTTCGAATTATTTTAGGTTTTTTTGAAATGTATAGCATTTAAGTTTGTTAATTAATAATTTTTATGTATCATTTTTGTATTACCAACAATATAATCATGTTATTAATTAATTTACTATTTAAAAAAAAATAGTTCGTTAGCTATTTTTAGAATGTATGTTTGGATTAACTGTAATTATATCTTATTAGGAATGTTTTATTATTTGAATGATATTTTTTTTAGCAACTTCCATTAATATCGATGTATTGCAAAACTACCTTCGTTATTTTAGGTGATATTAGTTTTGATCGTGTATCTTAATTTAATTGTTCTCATGTAGTTTTTATTTAGTAATTTTTAGGCATTGTGCTAAGAGGATAGCTCCCCCTATATATATATATGTATATATAAAAGTTAGGAGAAATGATCAAGTTGTATTATTCTCTAACCCTATCTTTCTTTATATATAGAGAGAGGTAGGAGCAAATTATGATACAACCCCATGAAGAAAGTAAAAATTACATCACACCACACACAACACCAATAGACCAAACCAATAAAGTAAATAACTAACTAGACTCTATAACACTCCCCTTTAAGTTGAAGCATTGATGTCAATCATGCTCGGCTTGGACACACATGTATCAAAGGAGGATCTAGCCAGTTGCTTGGTAAAGATATCAGCAGTCTGAGCCTTTGAAGTAACCTGGGAGGTAAAGATAAACCCCTTCTAAATTAAATCTCAGGTGTAATGACAATCTACCTCTACATGTTTGGTGCATTCATGAAACATGGGATTGTTGGTAATGTAAGTGACAACCCTGTTGTAACACCGTAACTCCATAAGCTAATCAATCTATATATGTAGATCACTTAGTAAGGATCTCATCCATATCAGCTCTATTGATGTCTGAGTCATAACACGATACTCAGACTCACACTGTTTCTGGATACAACAGTCTATTTCTTGCTCTTCTAGGTGACCAGATTCCCTACAACATGCGTGCAAAAATCTATGGTAGATTTCCTGTCATCATGATTACCTGCATAATCTGTCTGAATATCCTACTACTGTCATAGATGTCCCTCTAGTAAAAAGAAGGCCCTGTCTTGGTGCTCTCTTCAAGTACCTAAGCACTATCATGGCTGCATCTCAGTGCTGTCTAGTAGGTCCCTTCATGAATTGACTCAACTTTTCTACTGCAAAGGAAATATTCAGCCTAGTAATCGACAAGTAAAGCAGTTTCCTTACTAGCTGGTGATACTGTCTACTATCAACCGGCTCTGTATCATTGTCATATAGTCGTGCCTTATGATCCATAGGAATATTTGCTAGCTTGGTTGCTAGCAAACCTGTGTCCTTTAGCATATCAAGGGTATATTTCGTTGGGATAGAATAATACCACTCCTTCAAGCTACTTCTATCCCAAGGAAATATCGCAAGGGCCTTAAATCCTTCATCACAAATTGGTCTGCCAGATTCTGTTTGATCTTAGCCACACCTGCTGTATCATTCCTTATTCGTCAAGAAGACAAGATGTGTTGTTCTCTTGGGTTTTGTTGACGACTTGATTGTCATCATGACTAACTGCATAATCTGGATCTGAATATCCTACTACTGTCATAGATGTCCCTCTAGTAAAAAGAAGGCCCTATCCTAGTGCTCTCTTTAAATACCTGAGCATCGTCATGGCTACATCTCAGTGCTGTTTAGTAGGCTCCTTTATGAATTGACCCAACTTCTCTACTGCAAAGGAAATATTTGGCCTAGTAATCGTCAAGTAAAGCAGCTTCCTTACCAGCTGGTGATATCGTACACTATCAACTGGCTCTGTATCACTGTCATATAGTCGTGCCTTAGGATTCATAGGAATATTTGCTAGCTTGGTTCCCAATAAACCTGTCTCCTTAAGCATATCAAGGGCATATTTCGTTGGGATAGAATAATACCACGCTTGCTTCGAGCTACTTCTATTCTTAGGAAATATCACAAGGGTCCTAAATCTTTTATCACAAATTGGTTTGCCAAAATCTGTTTGATCTTAGCCATACCTGCTGTATCATCATCAGTGACAATCAAGTTGTCAACATAAACCAGGAGAACAACACCTTGCCTTGTCTTCTTGATGAACAAGGAATGATCTGCAGATGATATGTTTCTTGCTCTTCTAGGTGACCAGATTTCCTGCAACATCCGTGCAAAAGTCTGTGGTAGACTTCTTGTCATTATGGCTACCTGCATAATCTACGTCTGAATATCCTACTACTACCATAGATGCCCCTCTAGTAAAAAGAAGGCTCTGTCTTGGTGCTCTCTTTAAATACTTGAGCATCATCATGGCTACATCTCAGTGCTGTGTAGTAGGCTCCTTTATGAATTGACCCAACTTCTCTACTACAAAGGAAATATTTGGCCTAGTAATCGTCAAGCAAAGTAGCTTCCTTACCAGCTGGTGATACCGTCTACTATCTACTGGCTCTGTATCACTACCATATATTCATGCCTTAGGATCCATAGGAATATTTGCTAGCTTGGTTCCCAGCAAACCTGTCTCCTTTAGCATATTAAGGGCAAATTTCCGTTGGGATAGAATAATACCACGCTTGCTTCGAGTTACTTCTATTCAAAGGAAATATTTCATGGGCCCTAAATCCTTCATCACAAATTAGTATGCTAGAGTCTGTTTGATCTTAGCCACACTTGCTGTATCATCACCAGTGACAATCAAGTTGTTAACATAAACCAAGAGAACAACACCACCTCTCCTTGTCTTCTTGACGAACAAGGAATGATCTACAGATGATCTGTTTCTTACTCTTCTAGGTGATTAGATTCCTTGCAACATATGTGCAAAAATCTGTGGTAGACTTCCTGTCATCATGACTATCTGCATAATCTGCATAATCTGCATCTAAATATCCTACTACTACCATAGATGTCTCTCTAGTAAAAAGAAGGCCCTGTCGTGGTGCTCTCTTCAAGTACCTAAGCACCATCATGGCTGCATCCCAGTGCTGTTTAGTAGGCCTCTTCATGAACTGACTTAACTTCTCTACTACAAAGCAAATATTCGGCCTAGTAATCGTCAAGTAAAACAGCTTCCTTACCAGCTGGCGATACTATTTACTATCAATTGGCTCTGTATCACTGTCATATAGTCGTGCCTTAGGATCCATAGGAATATTTGCTAGCTTAGTTCCTAGCAAACTTGTCTCCTTTAGCATATCAAGGGAATATTTCCGTTGGGATAGAATAGTACCTCGCTTGCTTCGAGCTACCTCTATCTCAAGGAAATATCGCAAGGGCCCTAAATCATTCATCACAAATTGGTCTACCAAAGTATGTTTGATCTTAGCCACACTTGCTGTGTCATTCCTTGTTCGTCAAGAAGACAAGGAGAGGTGTTGTTCTCTTGGTTTATGTTGACTTGATTGTCATCATAACTACCTGCATAATCTGCATCTGAATATTCTACTACTGTCATAGATGTCCCTCTAGTAAAAAGAAGGCCCTGTCCTGGTGCTCTCTTCAAGTACCTGAGCACCGTCATGATTGCATCCCAGTGCTGTCCAGTAGGCCCCTTTATGAACTGACTTAACTTCTCTACTGCAAAGGAAATAATCGACCTAGTAATCATCAAGTAAAGCTGCTTCCTTACCATCTGGCGATAACATCTACTATCAAGTGGCTCTATATCATTGTCATATAGTCGTGCCTTAGGATTCATAGGAATATTTGCTAGCTTAGTTCCCAGCAAACCTGTCTCCTTTAGCATATTAAGGGCATATTTCCGTTGGGACAGAATAATACCACGCCTGCTTTGAGCTACTTTTATCCTAAGGAAATATCGCAAGGGCCCAAATCTTTCATCACAAATTGGTGTGCCAAAGTCTATTTAATCTTAGGCACACCTGCTGTATCATCACCACTGACAATCAAGTCGTTAACATAAACCAAGAGAACAACAACTCTCCTTGTCTTCTTGACGATCAAGGAATGATTTGCAGATGATCTAAGGAACCCCACAAACTCAACCACTTGAGAAAGCTTTTGAAATCAAGCTCTCGGGCTCTGCTTAAGGCTATAAATGGCTTTTTGTAGCCTACATACACATTCCCCCTAAACCTCGTAACCATGGGACTGTTGCATATTGACCTTTTCCTGTAAATCTCTATAGAGAGGCATTCTTCACATGGAAGATGCCAGTCTCGCTGAACTGCAGTAGAAATGATGATTCTCACTTTAGAGAGTCGAGCCACTGGACAGAAAGTGTCAAAGAAATCCATACCATATGTTTGGGTGAACCCTCTGGCAACAGGTCGTGTCTTTTGACATGCAACTATCCATTCGAGTTGTATTTGAGTGTAAATACCCATCTACAATCAACAGTTGTAGCATCCTCTGGTAATGGTGTAAGCTCCCAGGTACGTTGTGAAGTAATAGTAACAATGTCATCCTCCATGGTTTGGCGTCACTTTGGATCAAGCATGACCTGCTGGTAGGTGGTAGGAATTTGTGTAGCAGACAGTGCATGACAGAAGCTCCCAAAAGTGGAACTAAGGCCCTTAGTGGTCAAACTCCCTGTAACAAGATATCTGACATAATTCCGTGGTGCCTTTCGAATAGCAATTAGAAGATTAAGATCATCAATCAGATCCTCTTGTATTGGCTGGGAAGCAGAGATATGCTCATTTGGACATGTAGCATCATCATGGGGTGCCGTAGCATCACTATGTAACCTGTCTGTGGCCACCTGAGGTAGAGAAGGTGGAGTCTCCGTGGCTACTGTAGAGGGTAGCATCTGGAGAGTACTGTGAGGTCATTGGTAAATAGGCTCAGAAAACTTCATAGGACCATCTGTAGTAGGTGAGGGAACAGATATAGGTATCTCCTCTTTCTCCCTTTTTTTCTGCTAGCAAGTAAACATGGGGTTAACAAGTAAATATACCTAAAAAGGAAGAAACAGAGGGCAACATAAGCAAAATCCACAAAAAAATCTCATCTCTTCTTCGTTAGGATTCATAGGAACCTTGTCTTCAACGTTGCTGCTCCATTGTTCTCACGTGAGAAGCAGCCACATCACCAACAATGGACTATGAGTTCCTCCACGGGTTCACCCTTACACGCCGATGATCTCAGCCTTGCATGAGATTGCCACTGCGGCTCCAACGCAAATCCTTGCCATTCAATCGTTACCATCATCACCGAGATCTATGCGAGATCACGTGTCGCGGTCTCTTCGTCGTCGCTTGCTGGTGCTCATGTGATCGAAGGTGCGATCTCCATCTCCATCACTAATCGCCTCCACGAACCCAAGATCTCCTCCAATTGCAGTCCATTGCCACTGTCAACGCCATTGTTCTCATGTGAGATCCTCGTTGCGGTCTTCTCCATTGACCGCTTCTTCCTCCTCACTAGTGCTACTCGTTGCCTCACGCTAGCACGGCCTTGAAGGTCTCGCCACCACCATCCTAAGGATTCGATGACCCTCCTCGATGATATGGCTTCATCGACATTGCCACTGCTATGCGATCTTTGCCACTGATCACCACGCCTCTTTTTCGTAGGTAAGATCGATTCCGCCATCATCGGCACGACACAATCAACTTCGCGTGGCCTCTTCTCACCACCGGAGGAGCAGATCTCCTTGCTACTTCAATCTTCGCCACGAGATCTCTAGAATAATGTGGAACAAGATCTCCAAAACAAGTAATAGAAAAATAATGTGCAATAAAGGATAAAACCCAAGATCAAAATTTGATACCTAGTTGAATTTCATAATAAGTGAAGCATAATATCAGAAGCATAAACAATAAAATAAGATTTGAGTTTACATGGAAACCTTACGAAGAGCGAGAAGAAAGCCATGGGAAAAGGCCTCGATAGGGCTCGGATCTATATTGTTTCTTCTCAATGAAATATGGGTGGAGTACACGCCTATATATAGGTCACCACAGTCTCCAGAAAGTCTACATCTTATGATGTGGTACTAAACAAACCACACACATTCTCCAATAATGGGGAACGATCCCAAGAACTAGTGGGAGATGATCTCAAGCAGAAATCGGGAAACATTCCTAATAACTAACTGAAGGAGCCAGGTTGCCATGGCTGAGATCAGACCAATTACATCCCACTGGAGATGTAGATACACCTGAGCATATCACAAAAAGCAGAGACTCATCTTTGGAGAGGGGCATAGAGCAACACCAAAAAAAATCTTGAGGTAGACACATACGCGTAACTGCAGTAGGTGTTGCTTGTGTTGCATTGGTACTGTGCCTTGTGGTTTTGCGTGCCTTGCTGCACTATGTGCCTTGCATGTGAGTTGTGCATGCTATAGTGTTGCATGCATTGCTACTGCGTGGATCGCGGTGTTGCATGCATAGTTGTTACGTGCCATTGATGAGTGCTATTGCCGTGCATTGTTATCGTGTTGGTGGTGCTCCTGTTGTGGATGGAGTTCTTGCGGTGTTGAGACTGGTGGCGACAATGGATCTATGGAGGGCGATTCCTTGGCGAAAGAAAGAAGGTATTATTGGAATCAAGTAGGTATTGAACACCATCCTAGGACCATTGCTATGATACCATCAATGAAACATGAAACACCCCATTCTAATTGAAACCCTAGCTTTTCTTAGATACAGAGAATGGATGGAAGAATTATAGGAAGAGTCCAAATTAAAATAAGAAATAACAAAAAATACAATCGATAGAGAACTAAAGGGGCTCTAACAACTACAAATATTTTGTTTGGGCTTTGGTGTACCAAGTATTTGCTCATGTTCAAAAGATTCTCCCTGTTTTTTGAACTAGATCCAAAAGTTGCTTACGGTGACGTGTGCAAGAACATCACCAAATAGGCAAGTGGGCCGAGGACCACTATTTGCTCGCTACTATTCTTTAGCCAAATATTTCTGGTAAAATGATCTATAAATAATGTGTGAAGATGCATGATTATCTTCTAAGAGATATTTTTTGACAGACCAATGGTGCTTGGATTCATGAGATTTATGGAAATATTTTCTCGTCGAACTGGGCTCCTATCTTTTATTGATTATTCTTCTAAGATCCTTTATCTGAGGAGCTTGTCATTTCACTTGTGATACCCTGTGGAAGTAGAGCTTGATTTCTTCGACATTTTCTGTGATTATCCTAAAAATGTGCCTGGTATTTATAGTGTCCCCTTTCTCAAAAAAAAAGAAAAAGAAAAGATATATATATATATATATATAGAGTGTCCCTCTTTTGAACAATTTGAGCGCTTCTGGTTGGCAAATTTTAAAATTGTATTTAAGGTGCTTCCATTTTGTTGGCAGAAATGCATAGTGCAAATGATACTACTTGCTGGCCCAGGTGTTATAATATCAACATTTTGCCTTGGCTCTGCGGTTAAGGTATGCCAGATATCGTTGATTGATATGTGAACTTTGTAGAAATTCATGTATCAATCGTAATACAGCTTACTTTTCCATACAATTGGAGCTGGACCACATCATTGTTGCTTGGGGGACTATTGAGCGCCACTGATCCTGTTGCTGTTGTTGCATTGTTGAAAGAGCTGGGGGCCAGTAAAAAGCTGAATACCATAATTGAGGGCGAGTCCCTAATGAATGATGGGTAACTGGCCATTTCATGACTTTTTATGAACACATTTTTCTCTTTCCTTTCTAATTATGTATTTAGTGCCCTGGTAACTATTATCCTTGTGGTGGGAAGTTCTTTCTGGTGATAATATCAGATTCTCCTTTTCAAAAAGAAAATCGGATTCTCCATTGGCTTTCTTTTATGAGTTGCATTGCTCTTCCAGGACTGCGATAGTTGTTTACCAGCTGTTCTATGAAATGGCCAGTGGGCAAAAGTTCAATGTCGGCGACGTAGTTTCGTTCCTAGCAAAAGTTTCACTTGGAGCGTATGGATCAGCATGCCACCCATTCAATTTCTTTGATTATTTTTTTCCATTACCCGAAATGTCTACGTGACCTCTGTGTACTTCTTCAGTGTTGCTATTGGACTTGCTTTTGGAATAATATCAGTCTTGTGGCTGGGCATCATTTTCAATGACACAGTAATTGAGATAACACTGACTCTTGCAGTGAGTTATATTGCATTCTATACAGTAAGTGCTGAAAATATACTTCTGCAGTTGTAGTATATTGTTGTCTTACGACAGTCACTGAAGAAAAATGCTTCTTGTTCAGGCTCAAGATGTGGTTGAGATGTCCGGTGTTTTGACAGTAATGACTCTTGGAATGTATGTTGTTTTATTGGCAATCTTTTGCATCCCCAATGCTGAAACTGACACAATCATATATGGGTAGGTTCTATGCTGCATTTGGTAGGACTGCTTTTAAAGGAGATGGTCAAGAAAGCTTGCATCATTTTTGGTATGAATGTGATATATCAGAAACAATTTCCTAGTGAGGGTTCTTTTTGTTGCTTGATGCTGACAAATTCCATTTTTTTTTATTATGTAACTTGAAACTATTCATTGAGATAGTTATAATTAAAAAATTCTATTAAAAATTGTGAATTACTAGCCAGTTTGTTATCCAACAGCACCCCAGATGTATTAAAAAATTGGTTAGAAGAATGACATATTAAATAAGATTAAAAAAGTATGATTGAAAGTGTGCTACCAATTTAGCACTTCTCACCAAGCTGGAATATGTTTAGCTGCCAATCTGTGTGTTTGTAGTCACCGTGCCTTTTGCCTTTTTCAGGGAAATGGTTGCCTACATTGCCAACACTTTAATTTTCATTTTAAGGTAATTTCTTGATACTGCCTCTAGTTGTTAGATGGCATGTTAGAATGGAATCATTGCATAACCATGTAGATTTTGTTGTCCGTGATTTTTTTATTGTCTTTTGTTTGAGTTTTCTTAACAGGAAGTTGTTGCTGATGTTGTAACATGATTGGGCTTCTCATTTTGTCTTTTACTTGTGTTGAAATTGGATGCTTGGCCCTGTTTGTTTTGCATAATGGAATGGAATCAAGCTTGGCAGGGTCCCATGTGCTTTGTATCATTAGAGTTTCCATCTCATTCTGCATAGCTTGACCCTAGCTCTGAACTGACCGTGCCTGTTCGTGTGTTTAGGGAATGCTGATAGATGACAAGTGCAAGTACTTGCCTTCTAAGCCACTGTATTCTAAATCAGCAAGCCCTAGAATCACATGCTATGATACATTCGGATAAGCATAAGCTCCATAGGAGGCTAGAGTAAACAGTAGCATATGGACTCTTATATAGTCAAATCCCTCACACAAGTTTTCCTTAATAGGCAAGGTAGGACTAAAGGCAACCTAGCAATACTTTGATGATCTAATTTCCCATCTGACTCTGAAAAACATAGCTCTCAGTAGATATAATGCAGTGGTCTGATTTCACCTTTGCTATTACAGTCTCTATCACCTTTGCTTAGTCTCAATGGGTGGTGATTAGATGAGAGACTGGTCAATGGTCGTCCAAAGTCGATGGGCTATAAGGTTGTTGACTAGTATTTTGAAAAGTGCCAGACTATCCATGGTTGGGCAAGGTTGATGCCTTATAAAGAAGGGCATGTGGTCAGTCAATTGTGATAATTTAGAAAGACACATGGAAGAGAATGAGAAGAGAGTACCTGTGGTAATAAGCATGATGGATATTGTAAAACAAAAAAAAAGCATAATGAAGATGGGGTATATGAGAACATGCAATTGCTTTGGTATAGCAAGCACTGTATCAAAAGTTTTTTTTTTCATATTTCATTTTCTAAAGACAAACAGGGAAATCTGTGATTTAACATCGTGATTTTGTGCTTTTTACATTTCCTGCCTATGTGTGGTTATCCCTTTGTTGTTATTTTCTTTTTTGGGAAAGATCTTCCATTCCATCTTTCCCATTTGGATGAAACTATTCTTGTGGTTTTGGGATTGAGAAATTGGATTTCTAAAAGCTGTTCTAAGTTGTGGTATTTCCTTGAGTTATGTGGCCTTCCATTTGATACTTCATTGTCTATGCTTGGCCTTAAACTCGGATTCATATATGTGGAAATGTGGTTAAGCTTGAGCTTCTTTCACTTGCTTGAATAGAAACATAAACATGGCTAGAGAATAACAACATTGAGGGATTTAAGTGCATCTTTGGAGCGTAGAGGAACAAATGAGAGGGGAAATGTGAGGGAAGCTTTGGGTTTTTGTCCTAGAAACATGATCCCTTTTTTTTGTTTTGAAAAAGAGCACAATGGCTACTAGAGATAAGTAGTCATCCAATTCATTTCACTACCAAAATATAAAATTACAAATGATGGGTCCAAAACTTGGCCAAAAAATAAGTCTCTTAGAACATTTTCAACCCACACTCTCTCAAGTTGGAAAATCATCACATTGTGTTGTAGCCATAAGGATCACATCGCAGCCACTGCGTTGACCCAAGCACCAGAGTTCATTTGGATTTCATTCCTAAATGAGTCTAAGAAATCCTTTGTAGATGTGACATCTACTCCTACCAGCCCCAAAGTTGCCCACAGTCTCCTTGGCCACAGAGGCTACAAACTATATTTGCATTCGTTGCCTAATGACTTTTGTGCATCTTAGTAACAAGCCTTTCCTTCTGGAGTAGCTATACAAAGAGCCTAACCTTAAGTAAATCTTCAATTTCCATAAGTTCTGAAATCCATTTCTACATCATTATTAAGGTTCCCTTCCTCTCACCGTAGCAAGTGATATGCCTTCTTCGTAGAAAATAATCCCCATTTCATGCCAAGTGGTAGGGTGATGCCATCCTTGGTTGTAAATCATGTGTTTTAAATGTCGACGGCATGCCGTTGATAATAGTGTTTTGAGAAAAATGTCATATCGACATGCAAATAGTGTCGATCTACACGGCTGTCAACAATATTTTGCCATGTGTTGAAAGTATCGATCAACACTGAGGGACATCAGTGCAAAATCTACATTGTTTTAATGATATTAGTTGGCACAGTGTGGATTCGATGCTTGATTTTGATCATGCAATTCCAGAACCTCCTCTCTGCCTATTGCTGTTCTTTGGCTACTACTGCTGCTACATGTTATTATTGAGGAATTAAATATCACGATATGTGCTATGTTTTGAACCCCCTCTTGTTGATCTGTGCTACGGGAGGGCTCCATCCCCTTTCATCTCTCCGTGGAAAGTCCTTAGACTTTCCCATTGGAAATTGAAATTTATTTTTTTTTTGCACCTCATTCTACTAAAGCTTCAATTGATATTTAGTTGATGCTAACAACTCTAATGACCAGTGGAAGAACTATACATCACACTCTTCCCCTCTCCTCTACCTACCTGAATGCCTCGTCCCAAATTTATCTTCTCCTCAAGAGAAGTAATTTTCACCAACATAAGGCAACTACAAGTAAGCCATGAGTGCCGAGGATTTTTTACTGACTAAAGATTAAACCTTTTTAGATCATGTCCTGTGTATAGTGATAGTTTACCTTCACATGCTTAGTTCTCTCCCGAAAGACTAGATTATTAGCTATGAAAAGAGCTTGTTTGTTTTTGTACTTCATTCTATGGAACTAGTCAAGGGCACAAAAAGATCCTCCAACATGGAGTGAATCCACATAAACTTAGCTGTAGCTTGAACTATGGCTCTATATTTGGCTTCAACGCTTGACTTGGCTACCACTGTCAGTTTCTTACTTTTCCATGTAACAAGATTGCTACCCCCCTCCCCAACAAGAGTACATGAGTCAGTAGTGGACTTCCTATTCTTAGGGCATTTTGCATAATCTGCATCAGTGTATGTGACTACATCCAACGATGTATCCCGTGTAAAGAATAGACCCTTTTCCGATGAGGATTTTACGTACTTAAGGATCATCGTAGCAGCTTCTCAGTGTATTCCTTTAGGTTTATCCATAAGCTGGTTCATTGCAAGAGCAATGTCTGGCCTCGTTACTGTAACATATAGGAGCTTCCATACAACACATCTGTACTTTTTGGCATCTACTAGACCCAAGTCATCATCAAACAAGTGTATGCTTGAGTCCTTAGGAATATAAGTTGGTTTAGCACCTAACATCCTAGTTTCCAGAAGAAGATCCATCACATGCTTCCTTTGAGAAAGGACAACTCCATGTGTGTTTCTTGCTACCTTAATCCCAAGAAAGTAACGAAGTAACCCCAAATCCATTGTAACAAAGTGCTTTTTCAAAAACTCCTTAGTAGCCGTAATCTCTCGTGCATCATCTTTAGTTAAAATGATATCATCTATGTAGTCAAGCATTACAACAACTCCAGCATTTGCCTTCCGTATGAAGAGTGGGTGGTTTGTTATGGATCTTTTTGAATCGAACTTTCTCAATAACCGTAGTTTTTGAAATCATGCTTATGGACTTTGCTTGAGGTCATATATTGCCTTATGTAACTTACATACCTTTATACACTCTCCTTTAATCTCAAACCTTGGGGGTTGCTACATATAAACTTCCTCTTGAAGATCACCGTACAAGGTAACTTTCACCTCTAGTCTCAATAAGGATATGCATTATAGCAAGTCGTGCCATAGGAGAGAATGTGTCGAGGTAATAGACCCTATATGTATGCCTATCCCTTTGCTATGAGATGAGTCGTGTTCCTCTCAACATAACCATCTGGGCGATGCTTCACTGTAAAAATCCATTTACAGCTAACAATTGTTGCATCAGATGAAGGCCCGACAAGACTGTAGGTACCTCGTGACAATAGCGTTGACATCTCATCCTCTATAGCTTGTCATTTTGGATCAAAGGTTGCTTCTTGATGTGTAGAGGGCATGTGTATAGCGGGGAGACTCATTACAATTTGCTAGTATTAGGGGGATAGACTGGCCAAAGACGTGTATGTAGAAATGGGTTGCATCATGCATAATCTGGTGCCCTTCTTCAAGGCAATGGGTAAATCAAAGTTGTCATATGTAGGATTCTATGCTTCGACTAACTTAAGATCAGGAGTATTTAGTGGGGCTACCTTAAGATGTTGAGGTACATTATAATCTTCCTGAACATTTGGTGCACTTGTAGTCCCTGGTTCATCAGAATTAGAAGTATCGTTAGTACGTTCAGCAGTAGGGATTACCTTAAGTGTGGTTGACAAACTAGGGTCACGAGGAAGGGGTTTTGTCTGGTGGTGAACATAAATCCTCTTGAACCTATTCTCGTGGCCATTCTAAAAAACAATAGTAGTAGTCGGAGTAAGAATAGGAATAATGGCTTCATTTCTCAGGGGTAATAATTTGTAAGTCAATGTTGGAATTTTTTTTTTGAAAAGTCTAATATTGGAATAGTAAGATATTGACTCAGGGAAAATAACATTTGCACTCATATAGTGATGTCGACTACTAGATCATAACACCTGTATCTCTTCTAAGTCCTTGAGTATCCAACAAAGATGCATTTAAAAGGTTGTGGGAAAAGTTTATCTTGGTTAGAACTAAAAAAATGGACAAAGGCGACACGACTGAAGATCTTGGGAGAGATGTTGAATAATTCCTGAGTAGGGAACAACATGGAGTAGAGTTCCTCATTCAACAACGGAGATAACATCTTATTTATCAAGTAACAAAGCAATGAGAATATCATCACCCTAATAAGAGATAGGGACACTATTTTGAATAGGGATAGTTCAAGCAACATCAATGATATGATTGTATTTTCTTTTAGCAACACCATTTTATTGTGATGTATATGGATAACTAGTTTGGTGAAGAATACCATGCTCCTTAAAAAACAACTGAAAAGATTGAGTACCAAACTTTAAAGCATTATCAGACCGAACAATTTTCATATCATCACCAAATTGTGCTTTTATATCAGCTAAAAAACTTTTGATAACATCACAGGCTTCAGATTTTGGCTTCAATATGAAAACCTGACATACGGGAATAGTCATCAATAACAACTAAATAAAATTCGTGCCCTGAACAATTAGGAGCACGACTTAGACCCTAAATATCAAAATGTACTAACTAAAAGATAGACTTAGAACACCTAGTCAGTCGATTGGGAAAGGAACTTTGGTGATGTTTTCCTAGTTGGTAGGCTTCACATTGAAAGGTGGAAGTAGAAGGTATCTGAGGGATTACATGTCGCAATTCAGGTAAAGGAAGATGGCCGAAGCGAAGATGCCACAAATAGTTGGAAGTGCCTCCTGAAGTAATAGAAACATATCCAGCATACGACTGTAGGAGATGGTAGACACTCCCTTCCTCAAGGCTACAACCAATCACCTATGTTGTCAATATATGCTGAAAGGTAAGAGAATGCACCAAATATGGCTCTGCAGTTCAATTCCTTCGTAATTTTGCTAACAGAAAGCAAACTCAAAGGAAAGTCAAGCGCAAGTAAGATGTTCTCTAGTTGTAAGTAGGTTGCAATCTGGACCTCCCCTTGACTAGTGATGGGGGAATTCTGACCATCGGCAACAAGAATGGTCCGATCTAATGAGTCAGGTTTCAACTTGAAGAATTGGTGTGTATCTCCACATATGTGACAGGATGCATTTGAGTCAACTAACCAATTTGTCTCTCCTAAGGAAGACTCATAGGAAGCACAAGTTAAGGAAGTATTTGATGGACTAACAAAAGTTGCTATTTCAGAACCTCCTAGAGGTAAGCTTGAGTTTGCTTGATTGGGGGTAATAGTGAATCCATGTTGGATGGGCCTCTGTAGCCGATCATTATACTCAACCCCAATGATAGGAGTCGTCTCAAGTACCATGTGTGGTGCTATAGTTGCTTAATGTGTAGTGATGCTCTTCCCATGTTTTGTCCAACATATTTCCTTGGTATGGCCAATCTTCCCATAATAAGAGCACTGGGGCTTAGCACTCCCCTTAGCTTTGTGGCCACGTCCATGCCCATGGCCTCTAGTAGGAGTAGACTTTGCCTCTTTCCTAAGTGAGAGCCATAGCAGATGTGTTTTCAATGCGAGGTGACGTTGAAAGTGAAACTGCAAGTCTGCTAAGCCTATTATAGGCCTCCTCCATAATTAGTATCTCGGGCAATGCCAACATTTGTGCCTTGACTGTTTTATATGCAGGACCTAACCTAGCAAGGAAGTGACCAACTATCATCTAGGCTCTATAAATCTTTCGGCTCTCATAGGAACAGACTGGGGTGTATGCATTCAACCTCTTAAAGGAAAACTTGAGAGCTGAATAGTATTGTGCAAGAGACCTCCCATTTTGTCTCGTATGTGCAATCTCGTGATATAGCTGAATAATGCGTGTCGCATTCTAGTCTTGAGATTTAGTTTGGTAGAGATTTTCTCATATTTTCTTTGCCATTTTGTAGTACATAATCTTAGTAGCAATGCATTGGATAGTGGCATTCATGATTAATGTTCGAATCATGGTGTTATCCTACTTCCAAGAGGCATGTTTTCCTATCTTTTGAGTTGGCTTTGTCTCAAGGAGTATGTGATCCTTCTTATGACCTTCAACCACCTTGAGAATTGATTGCAACTACAGTGCATATTTGGTCCCATCAAACTTCACCATTAGGCCAAAGAAGGGGTTTTCAACTCCCCTTGGGTTCCATCCCCTTGTGTGGGTAAATCAACAATTTCAAAGGCCATTCTTCTTAGATCAAACTTTGCCTCAAGTAGTAATAAAAAATCAATCAAAACGAGAGAGACATAAAACACACCACTATCCATGAAGAAAACACTCATCCGAATGCTATTTTAGCGAGAAATCTCCATATATCGAATTTGAATTAGTTGAAAAGCTCTTAAAATGGGTTCAAACCACCTTAGATTAAGGCAAGAGGATCTCAATGACCAATAGTCTCCAATGAGTTACCAACAACCTTGATTAGTCCTCTGGCGAGGATCTTCGTTGACCGGTGGGTTCATCGGTCAGTGGTGGTGGTGGTGCTCTTGCTCCAAGCAACCACTCCGGTGTGGTCACCAAGAGCTAGCAGCGTTCCTTACACTTGCAGTAGCAAGAAAATTGGAGGTCAGTCCCTGTTCAGTCGTTGACGGGTGTGTAAGGCGATAATCGACAATCGGTGATGTTGAGGTTTGGTGGCGGTGCTTTGTTGTTGCCCTGACTTGACGGTTGCGTGGATGGTCGCCAGTGACCGCATCTTTCGCTGTAGTGACGTAGATTAGGGGCTCCCTCCCATGGGTCTTGTGCCCTAGGGTTGGGACCTTAGAGATTCTGGCAAAGAAACCTTGCTTTCTTTTCAAGAAAGTGCAGAAGAAAGAAACTTATAGAGTGTTGGAGATCAACAATCATTGCTTAGTAGTGAAGACGATGTCAACTTAGAGTGTTGTGAGAGAGGAAATTAGATGCAATGGCATCAATTAGAGTTTAAGTAGCGATGTTTGATGCAATGGGAGGATAGTATGTTATTAGTCCCTATGCCAAAGATACATTGGATCAAATAACAAATTGTCCTAATATTCCTGAAGGAAGGAATGTAATCTTGAATAAGTTATCTCAATGAGTTGAAATGAATTGATTTAATTGATCTTAATAGGTTGAAATGTGATTTTTTGGTCTAATGTGGATAATCTTCGTAAGAGCCACTTATGTTTTGAATAGTAGAGTATTTTCTTTGCAGGAATATACATTGCGGTGTGAAAGCTAAAGTGGAATGTGTTGTAGCTTATGATGCTGTAACAAGAATGATGTGGATATGTAAGGCCCTTAGAGAGATATGATGTAGTTTCCTTTGCTAAATTCCCATCATTATAATGACAAGGACATTGCTCATTTTGGGAAACAATGTTCTCAAAGAAAATGAGCAATTCTTCGGAGAGAGTTCTCATCATAAAATAGGATGTCATGCATGATAAAACTATTATTGTGTGTAATATTTTAGTCGATGGATTGACACTTAAGTTGATTAGGGCTTTATTTTAAAGTTCTTGAGTGTCAAGTTGGCATTATGGGTCAAATAGGTAGTTCAGGATTGGTTTTGAGGGAAAATGAGAGTTTGTTGGAATTGTGTGCCCTTGGTGAGCCAACTTGGAAGAAAATCACTTGGTTAGTGATTGGGATCTAAATGTAAGATCATGTAAGCATGTTAATGTGTTTAGTTTGGGCCCCTTAGTAGGGAGAAAGTATTCTAACCAAGTTGGATATACCAATGATAGGTATCGAAGATTTAAATGGTTTGAATTAAGGATTTCGATAAGCTATTAGAAACCATTATGATATCCAACTATCTCTAGTTTGAAAAGAGATGGAAATCTGTTTGAGAAACTATTGCCCGACGAATGTCCTTGATACACATCCTTTGTATCAGAATAGAGATTTGAAGCTATCATGCTAGTTGCATTAAAGAGTTGACTTGGTGATATGGAGATGTGTCTTAGGATTGGTATAGGAGAAGGTGTATTTTTAGGCCTAAGATAAATGCCTATGCTTGAATATACACCTTTGATAGATGGAAAGATAGTGTGTAAGGGCACAAGAAACAAATGATCTCTCCAAAGGATTACACAAATTTTCTATTGTAGATGTACATAGTGGATTGAAAGACATGAACTCGCTTTAAGTACATTGGGATAATATAAATTCTATGCATTGTTGTATTGATCTTGATCAGACCCATACATGAAAGAGAAGACAATCCTTTGGAAAAAGAGTTAATCTTCATTTCGGGACAATTCTTTGGAAAAGGAGTTAGTATTCGTTCTGGTTCCAATGATCGCAAGGGAATGTAATCATTTGTATCCCTTGGTGGAGAAAATAGTGGATTTGGGAATTTAACATTGGGATTATGTAAGTTTTCCAGTGTAACAGATCCATGGGCATTAGGAACACTTGTTGGAGGCGTAGTGCCATAAAGTTAGATTCTTGGAAGTTTTGCTATTGATGTGATGAGATTAATAGTGTTTTCGGTGGGATTCTACTTGGAAGAATCAAGTATTATTTAAGAAATTAAATGATATTTTATTTGGTATTTTATTGGGACAAAATAATTTGGTCTTTGATCCAATAGGCTTTAGATATAAATTAAATGCAGATTGGCATTAAAACTCCATTGGCTCATTAATTATGAGGTGGGTGTGAAAATACCCAAGTAGAAACTATTCCCAACTATTGGACTTGATCGAACAATTACCATTGTAATAGAAATTGCTAAATTTCTTACATATATCTTCTAAAGGCTTAGAGAAAAACTTAACCAATCAATTGTGTAACAAAGTCCACCTTTGTGTGTGTGTGAGAGAGAGAGAGAGAGAGAGAGAGAGAGAGAGAGAGAAGGGAGTCGCTGTTGTCTACTTTTTCTTCCCTTGGTCATTGGTTTTGTTTTAACCTTGGAAGAAGACTTTCTAGGCCACTGGTCTTCCAATGGTTACAGCAGACTTCCAATAAGAGTGTTGGTAGGCTTGTAACAACTACAGAAGACTTCCACTAAGTGTTGATGGATGTGTCTGCAAGTAGGAATCTCTCTATGGCCATCCATTCAAGGTTGTGCTTGGAGGAGGCAAGAGTTGCTTCTAGGATTGTGAAGGTTTTGTGGTTGCACGAGATTGGGTGTTCTCCATATTGAGGGTCTTATCTACCTATTGAGGAGATGTAAGTCCCTCTGAGCCAAGAATTATTGTATGAGGCACAACATATGGAGTGATCTACTGTGCCTTTAAGTTATAATCTCTATATTTTTGGGGATCTAGAAAGAGGAAGAAATTAGTTCTCATGTGGTTCTGGTTAGGTTGCTTTTCTTCATATTTTTTTTTGGCTTATTTAGGCATTGAATTGAATCGAAGTCTTAAAATGACTGTATTATCACGCTTTTGAGATGTGGCATGGTGAATCGTTTCCTAAACCACTTGCCCCTGATGTACCTTTTTTTTTTGAAGAGGCACGGAGGGGTTAATGAGGGATGTTAACCCCCTATGTATTATGTTGATACAACACTTTAGTTATCTCTTTGTACTGGTTTGTCATTTATTTTGTTCTCTTGGACTTATGCTGTAATTTCCCCAAGACCTCTCTCTATATAAAGAGATGTAGGGTTTCATTTGACAAAAAAGGCTAATCATTTTCTCTAACTTGGTATCAGAGTGACGATCCTAGATTGACGCTCAGATATCTCACCCGCATAAGCCTCTGTACCCCTCCACCCAAAACTCTAATTGCCTGTTGGGACCCCAAATGTCCACTGCTGGCCCTAGTCGGCTCCAGTTGGCTGCCACCCTCCATTAGGGTAGTAGCTAATGGGCCACCGGCCGCCACCAGCGCCTCACCAATCGCCGTCGCCTCTCCCACTGTAAATCGCCACCCTCGGTGCCTTCTCTGACCGTTGCTGCGCCTCTTGTAGGTCGCTGCTGCTACCATCATGCGCCTTCCTTCTGTTGCTGTGCTACTTTCTAGGGAAGCATTGCTACTGCTCTCGCAGATCGACGACTGGATCTAGGTCTGCTTAGGTGGCCTGCGTTGCTCTACTTCAGGTTGCCATTAGCAGGGAGGGTTGGCCAAGGGTAGACCGTCCATCTACAGAGGAGGTACCCCTTAGAAAGCGCTATTAGGGTCTTCCCCATACCTTAACATGCTCTAGATCCTGATCTAAGGGGTAGTTACGATCCGTGGGATGATTTCTAGGATCTCTTGATTCTAGAATTCATGCTCTTAAGATCACAATTCACTGGCTTTAGAGATTTCAGATTTGGAAATTAATTTCAGATCGTATTAGAGACATCTTGTGGTTATCCTAAGGCATGATGGCGTCCTCAAGCACGTCTGAGGTGTCGTCGGGTACCGCTATGGACATCAGGAGTTACGAGAATTTATTCCTATTGCCAAGCTGAATGAGACTAACTATGCTAGATGATCTTGGATGTTTCTCATGACTGTAGAAGGACACGATAAGGAGTGCATACTATTGGAGTTGGAGTCACAAGACAAGACAGGGAAAAATGCCACAGGAAAGGACAATGCAATGGTTCGGGCGTGGATTATGAACTCTGTGGAGTCTCAGATCGATGATGGGATTATGTACTATAGGATGGCCAAGGAGATGTTGGATTCTCTGCATGACACGTACTCTTACGAGAAGAATTCTAGCAAGGTGTTTGAGATTCACCAAGCCATTGGTGGTCTCAAACAGGAGGGCCAGTCACTTTCCCAGTACCATGCTACTCTGAAGGGGTTCCTAGACAAGTGCAACGCTTGCCATCCTGTTTGCACTTGTGCCACTTAGAGGGCACACAGGAAGGAGTATGCTGTCCTCTAGTTTCTTAATGGACTTGGACTAGACTATGAGGCTGCGAGATCCTAGATCTTGACACTGGTTGAGCTTCCATCACTTTAGGAAGCTTACAGTAGTGTGAGTAGGGTGGTTGTTAGGCCATCAATGTCAGAGGTTGGATAGATTCATGTTCTTGTTGCTGCTGCACTTAGAGGATGTGGTGCTCCATCTACTAGGGGGAGAGGATGTGGAGGTGGTCGGGGTATGAGTGGTAGACCCTGCACCATCCGCTCGTATTGTGGCAAGATTGGTCATTCAGAGGCTTCCTGCTGGACGAAGCATGGCAGACCTCCTATGGCCAATTAGGCTATTTCTTTTGAGGAGGCGAGTGACATGGTGTCCGTGTTGATTATGATGTTGTTGTCCAACGTCTCTCCCAGTTGACCCAGGAGACTACTACTACTATTGATACTGTTGCTTTGGCCTCCTCAGGTATAACTCTTGCTTATAAATCTAGTATTGATAGTTCTGACAATGCCTTGTTGTTGGTGGATTCAGTTGCGTTTCAGCATCTCAATGGTGATGAGACATGTTTCAGATAGGTTCAGGATGTTTCCTCAGGTAGATCTGTGCAGGTGGCAGATGGTAGGTAGTGTCGAGTTCATGGCAGAGGAGATGTGGTAGTGGCTTCTGCACTGACTCTGCTTAATGTTCTATGTGTTTCAAAATTTTCGATTAGTCTTTTGTCTGTTGGTAAGATTACAAAAAAGTGCAATATTTGATGAGTCGGGTTGTATTTTTCATGGCAAACTCACGGGGAGGATGATCGGTGGTGGACTTGAGAGGGGTGTGTATCGTCTAATCTAGACTCCATTTGCTGCTATGTGTTGGAGTGATGTTGCTTTTAGTATTGGTACAATTCTTTAGTGACATCGTCGTCTTGGGCACCCTTGATTGGACATGCTTTGATGTGTCATCCCTCACATATCGCTTGCTATTGAAATATTGTGTAATGCATGCCAGTTGAGAAAGCATTATAGAGTCAGTTTTCCTTCTAGTTCTTCTCAGAGTTCTGTTGCTAGCTCTGATTTACTTTATATGGATGTATGGTGTCCTAGTAGAGTATCGGATAGACTTGGTCATAGATTTTATCTACTTGTTGTGGATTATTTTTCCAGCATGTCATGACTATTTCTTTTAAAGAATAAATTAGATGTTGGATCTGTGATCGAAACATTTATTTTACAAATAATGACTTAGTTTTCTACAACTGTGAAAGTTGTACGATCTGATAATACTTTAGATTTCTATACAGCTAAGCTAGCAACTTTTTACAGACCCCTTGGAATTGTGCCCATGACATCTTGCCCCCATACCTCGCAGCAGAATGGTGTAGTGGAAAGAAAATACCGTTATGTGTTAGATGTGGTTAGAACATTACTAATATAGCATAATGTGCCACAGGTGTACTGGGGAGATGTAGTGTTAAGTGCATACTATTTGATTAACAGATTGCCCAACTTAGCTATACAGGAACAAGTTCCTTGGCAGGTCCTCTATCCTGAGAAGGATCTATTTATTGTACCACCTCGGGTGTTTGGTTGTGTAGCCTTTATTCACCTTCTAGGACCTGGCAGTGATACGTTGGCTCCAAGAGCAGTGAAGTGTCTTTCTGGGTTAAAGTAACACCCAGAAAGGATACATATACTATGACCCCCGAGGCAAAAAGCATTATGTGACTGCAGATGCCACATTTCATGAGTCTAATCCTTATTTCACTACAGATGGTCATTAGGTGACGTTTGAAGGAGGCCCGGCTCCTATGCCTGTTCCACCAGTTCTCTTGGAACAGATTCCTGTCATACATAGTGAGGATATCATTACCACAGAGACTTCCATGAGGCAGACGGTAGAGGTTACTTAGGTTTACAAGTTACCTGTCATATATAGATAGCATGCATGGCGAGAACCCACCCCCTCACCACCTCAGCCACTTGTCTCCTCCCCTGGTTAGGAATGGGTTGATATTGACGTGAGTTGTCCTAATGGTGCTTGTGCAGGTTCCCTTGATGAGCCTTCTTCTCCGGTTTCTACTAAGCCTATGGAGGAGGATCTTGACCTTTAGATTGCTGTTCGGAAGGCTCCTCGTAGCTGTGCCCAATACCATACTGCGGGACAATGTTGACTGCCAATCTTGGGAGTTCATTTACTGCTTTCACAATTGCTCTCTCTGCGACATAAGTACAACTCAGATGGAACGATATCTTGCTATAAGGTGTGACTGGTGGCAGAGGGATTTACCTAAACATATGGGGTAGATTTTTTTGATACCTTCTCTCCTGTCGCTCGACTGTCTATTGTCAGGATTCTTATGTCTGTTGCTACTCACTACGACTGGCCTCTCCATTAGTTGATGTGAAGAACACATTCTTGTATGGAGATCTTCAGGAGAAGGCTTATATGCAACAACCCCTGGGGTTTGAGACTCAGGGGGAGTGTGTATGTAGACTGAAGAAAGCCATTTATGGCTTGAAGCAGAGTCTGAGTGCGTGGTTCCAGAGGCTGTCAAAGGCAGTACAAATCATGGGGCTCGTGAGGTCTTTTGCCGATCATTCACTGTTTGTTAGAAAGAGCAAAGGGGGAGTGGTTGTGCTCTTAGTCTATGCGGATGATTTTATCATCACTGGAGATGACATTGCTGGGATAGTAGAGGTGAAAAGAAAGCTGGCTGAAGCTTTTGTGATGAAGGATCTGGGTGAACTCAGATACTTTCTTGGCATTGAAGTGGCGTGCAATAGAGTGGTGTGCAATAGAGATCGTGTTGTTCTTAGCGAAAATATGTTCTTGATGTCTTGTAGGAGACATGGATGATGGGGTCCAAACATGTGAATATACCTATGGATCCCCAAGGACACTTCAATGATATAGAGTCTCCGTGTATAGATAGCAGATCTTATAGGCAATTGGTTGGTAAGCTGTTATATCTTACTATTACACGTCCTGACCTTTCACTTGCAGTTGGGAAACTCAGCCAGTTTATGGACAAGCCAACCAAACAGCATTGGGACACTGCCATGCAGGTGCTTAGATACGTGAAGAAATCACCTGGTAGAGGTAGCTTATTTCAGAAGGGCACACCTATGAGTATTGTTGGCTATTATGATGTCGATTATGAAGGATGCATGGAAGACATGAAGTCAACAACTGGGTTCTGCACTTATGTGGCAGGAAATCTAGTGACCTGAAAGAGCAAGAAGCAGCAGGTGGTATCCAGGTCCAGTGTAGAGTCTGAGTTTCGGGCTTTGGCTCAGACAGCTACAGAGATGGTTTGGGTCAGATCAGCGCTACAAGATCTCCATGTCCATGTAGAGGGACCAATGGAGACAAGGTGTGATAATCTCACTGCTATATTCATTTCAAACAACCTAATGTTTCATGAACGTACGAAGCATATTCAGGTTGATTGCCACTATACCAGAGACCTGATATAATACAGAATTATCTACACTACATAGGTGCCTTCTGAAGATTAGATTGTGGATATATTCACGGAGCTTCTTTCAAGATCTGCATTTGACAGATGTTGTTCCAAGCTAAGCATCATTGATATATATGCTTTAGCTTGAGGGGGAGTATTGATAGAGCACTCTAGTTATCTCTTTGTATTATTTTGTCATTTATTTTATCCTCTTGGACTAATGCTGTAATTTCCCCAACACCTCTCTTTATATAAAAAGGTGTGGAGTTTTATTTGAGAAATAAGATTAATCATTTTCTCCAACTTATTAATTAAAGGAGGCTAAAGGCTCTAGCTGTTACAGAGGGAATAGAATGTATGCTTTACATCCTCTACAAAAATTCATTCCCTTTAAATATGGCATCATTATGCTCCCTCCAAATACACCACAAGGTAGAGGCCCACCTAATGGGTCCCTCGTTATCAAGGGGATGGTGAAAGTTGGACTAGAAAAGCGACGATGAATGGGAAACCCAGCCACATGGGAGGACCAGCACTCCTATGAGAAGGACATCTAAAGAAAAGGTGCTCTATGTCCTTTGACCACCCCTGCAGAGGATGCAGGTGTTTTTAGCATCAGGAGCCCGACATCTTGCGTAGTTTCTAGTGAGTCAGTGACAAGCCTCTTTTGCCCCTAAAGCCACATCTTGACTTTGTGTGGTAGGCACGTTTTCCAAAACTTAAGACAACCAGATGCCTGGCCCTGTTCGACATTGGATATCTCCTGTAAGTATTGAAGATGGCCCTTTTTAGCAGAAAAGGGCCTGTACTTCTAAACCCACATTGCCACCAATGCCAGATCTAATGTTGTGGAGCATATGCAATAACAAAGTAAGGTCCTCCAAACATGCCTTTGAGAGTGACATTGGCAAGCAAGAAGACCAACACCCATTAAAGTAGCAGTCTGCCACAGATGCTGAAGGGGACGCGAGGAGAGTAGCCAATCTCGGATACACCTTGGACAAGATGCCCACTTGAGACCAGGCATGTACCCAAAATTTGAAACTGGAACCAGAGTCACAGGTGGAGTTTTGGAGGTCCAGAGTATGACCTTGGTGTACTTGCTCTCCTTATTTTTTTAGAATGAAATGATATATTCGTGGGTGGTTATCGTGAGGATAATCAACCTTCTCCTTAAAAAAAAAAAAAAAAAAAAAAAGAAACTGGAACCATCTCCTAAAGCTGCCCAATGAGGCTGCACTTTTCTCATTGTTTTTTGGATGCTTTGCCAGAAATGACAGGGTCCTCTAAATGTGGCCTGCCTTTGATCTCAATCAACGATATCTCCATAAGATTTGCAAAGGATCACCTCCCAAAGTGGTTCGTTGGGGCCCATGAGGTGGAGGATCCATTTGGTTAGCAAAGCATCATTGTTACACCCATCCCTCCAAATTTCTTGGGTGTACAAACCTCATCCCAGGCCACCAAGGGGATATAAGTGTTGCTGGAACCAGGAGACCAAAAAAACCTCTTGCGAGTCGAATCAATTCTCTTTTGGGACAATCTTTGGCACCTGCATCATAGACAGGAAATACATTGGAAGTGCTGAGAGGACCAAAGAAAGGCGGGCAAGCCTTCCTCCCTTGGAAAGTAACCAAGCAACCCAGCCCTGTAGCAGCCCCTTGTATACAATTAACTAATCTTTACATGACTAAGGAATATATCTTTGGGTTACTTGCATGAACTAGCATAGGGAAAAAGTTCATAACATTGTCGTATCTTTAACTTAAATTCAAACATTTTTGTAAATTTGTTTGCAGCCCTTATTATATATACTTGTGTTGCAAGAAGTTTTACTAGTGTCACCAAGTAAAAATTCCATAATCTTTCTTGATTTCAATTATAACAATGTTAATGCTTTCTTTATCAAACACTCTTTTTTATGGTGGTCCAGTGGAGTTGTGATAGCAGAAGGTGTTTTAAACGAAGAGGATGCTCGTATAAATCATGGTATGAACATTTGTCAGATTTATTTTTTGTACATTGGGGCTTTTTTTTTTTTGATAAAATCTGGTCAGATACTGCATTACTTTTCTGTTTTGAAATCATTCCAGAAGGATAGGTTACTTTGATGGTTGGAGCAGAGGCCATAAGAAGAAAAAATGCAACTGCTGTGTGCATATTTTTTTTGGTTTTAAGTTCCACGAGGACACTAGATTGAAATTTTAAGCGCCATGAGAATACTAGATTACTATAATTTTATCTCTGATTCACCAGTCTTTATATAAAGCACACATGGCTTTGCCTATTACAGAATACTATCAATGTTTAAAAATTTTCTTCTTGGCTCTTCTTAAACAGATTATTTCTATTCTGACAAGTGATTTAAAAGTGCCTTTTTTTACTTTCAGGAACTTCATGGGGATATCTTATTCTTCTGTATGCCTTTGTTCAACTTTCAAGGGTGGTGAATGTTTGTGTTTTATACCCTTTCTTGAGATATTTTGGTTATGGTCTTGAGTGGAAAGAGGCTCTCATCCTAATTTGGTCTGGCCTAAGGGGTGCAGTGGCATTGGCCTTATCACTTTCGGTTAAGGCAAGTCCTCTGAACTTTTTTCTGAAAAGGAAATCCTTCAATACTTTTAACTGCTTGAATTAAGGCAAATGTATGACAAAAGTGATACATTATGTGGCATATATTTCTAAATAACGTTGAAATTTAGAATCAATGCAGACATCATTTGAGAAACCAAAAGCATACAAATCATCATAATATGATGGGTCTTTAATGTGGCATGTAAATCATCATGAGATGTTTAGTGTGGTCTGTGACTGTGTGCTGTCCCACTGCACATCTAGGTTTTGTCACTCAATGATTCAATAACAAGAGCTCTTAAATTCTGGTTACAGGAAAGATTGTAGGTAGCTTACCAGTCACTTGCACTCTTATGTAATGGTGAGGGAGTTTTGGTATTTACTTCTGCCTCCCAAGAAGAGAGCTTGATATATGGGGTCTATAGGCAAAGAGGGATGCCCTACTTCGTTGGAGAAGTGGCGTAACCATTGAATGAGTGTATTTTCTGAAGAATACTTAAAGGAAAGTTTTCTCAATAATAAGCACTGAAGCTATTGTATAGACAACCTGCTGATACAAACTCTCAGTAGGCTGGGTGATGCTAAACGCAACCTAATGCTACATGGATATTGACATAACACAATATTTATTACCTAAAAAGAAAATACGAAACCTTTCTCAACATGCCAGTCAAGTTGGAGCCCATAATGCTTAGCTTTCAAAAAAAAAGAAGGGAAATGGTGGAGCAAATTATGAAGAGGGCTACTACCCTTGAGTAGCATTTCACCTCTCGCACATAATGCTAAGCTTTTTTCAAACTTACAAATATAAATCCATACGTGAAAAAAAGCCAAAAAATGATGAGAAGCTACATCCTAGGTAATGGCATACTTGGCTCTAATGACAACAAATACACATTTTAAGTTGTATGCCAATATGTAACTAGATTGGAGATTCTAAGTTTAAGAAGATCAGGTAGTCGAGTTGAAAGCAATGGCATCATTACTTATAGCAATCACTTCTTTGCACTAATATCATGGACTTGATGCCTTCCTTGACATTAATCGATCTTATGCTCCCTAAGGTACTCTTTACATAGCATGAATTTGAGAAGAAAGTCATCTCTTATACTTAGAGACCTTAAAGAAAGTGCCTCTCCCATGTGGAAACTTGAATGATTCTCTTCTATATGGTGATCTCAAGAGTGGGGCTGCTTTTTCCAAAGAAAAAGAGAGGTGATAAGTAGATGACGATTCATATAACATCTTGGCAAGGACGATCATGATCCGAATGAGTGAGGGAGAGACACTTAAGCGACCCCTTTACCCCCCTACCACCTGCTCCCCTTCTGACATTGCCACCATCCCTCTTGCTAGACTTGCCACCCTTCCTGTTGAAACTTCCATCCTCTTTGTTGGACGCGCCTGCATAGCTGTCGTCACCCTTGATGCGGCGAGGGGAGCAGGGAGGAGGATAGGACCCAACTACTCTTCATCCAAGTTGTCGAGGATGGTTGAATTTTTGTACTCATCGGTGCAATCGTCAAAGGAGCCTCACAGCGAAGCCTGTATGGTGCTTTTGCTGTCTATGCCCTTGTTATATTGGTAGAGATTGTTCTTCTCTAATGGTAGGTTGAGTAGTTGTGGAAGTGGCCATCAAGTCGTAGATTGCATCACCT
Source organism: Thalassia testudinum (assembly GCA_037157565.1). Lineage (NCBI taxonomy): Eukaryota > Viridiplantae > Streptophyta > Magnoliopsida > Alismatales > Hydrocharitaceae > Thalassia > Thalassia testudinum. The sequence goes on from JAZHRO010000080.1 coordinate 8,796,753, forward strand.
GCTTTAACTACGATGGCGACACTAGGATGGTTGGGATGGTGCCCTTTGTTAGTTACAATGTCTTGAAGGTTACGCTTGCAAGAGGATGTGACCTTTGCCATTGTGACTTAATTGATTTGCTTGCTGGTGGCTGGGAAGAGGTGGAAGTTGTCAATATGTCATGGGGTGGAGACCATCTTCTTTTGGTTTATGGAAGATGTCGCTTATCTTCGCCTTATCGGGACCATGCGAAGACTCGATGGAGGAGGCTTTGTTCGCTTCTCTAACAGGCAGATACCTTGTGTGTCCTTCATCTGATTGCTCCCTGCTGGTAGTGCCAATGTTGAATCTCGAGATCCAGTTGCCATCTGTTGCCTTAACCACATGGGCATGTCAGTAATTTTGCCTTGAGTCATTCCAAATCCTGATTTCTTTGGTAGTTCTACAGATACCTTTGGAATGTGAACTATCATATTTTATTCCTCCACATTTCCATGTTGGATCAATCGAGGCAGGATAGAGTGAAGCTCCACCACCTCTGCTATTGGGGCTTCGATCCTGCTTCCTGAGCTTGCCTCCTTGACTCTATTTATGGATCTAATAATGCAAAGGGATCCCCCTTTGGGTCCACCTATGGAGACAAATTGATCTAAGGCTCTTCGGAGGCCTCCTTCGAGGCCCTTTTTGAATTAGGGGAACAAGATTGGGACTCCCTAGTTGGGTTCTCCTTAAATGGCATCGCCTTCCCCTCTGACCTTCCTTTGCAGGATGGAGATCATCCCTCCTATGGGTCGGTTGCCTCTATCTTCGCCCCTTCAAGCTAGGCAGCCCCCTTACTGACTGTTGTGGCCACGACGAGTGTCGAGGTAACTACAACTCCTTCCCATGACAACCTGTGGTTGGGTTTTGGGGCTAGGACCCTTATGACTTACACCTTGCTGGATTCAGCTCCTCATGCCTTGGATTTGACATGAATAGGTCTTGTTTGTGAGCCCCACAACTACGAACCATTATCGTGCAAGGTCCCGTTGCTGATTTCTCTTTTCTGGTGACTAATGCCTTGACTGAGGTGACTCATGGTCTTCCTCGTGTGCCTAACTTGGTGGATGTTGTGATGATGATGGGAACCACCCTGCAGTAACTTATTCTCAAGCCGGACCTATCATTCCACCTCCAATTTGGATTCGGTTCCTTAGGGCCTCGGGTATGACCCGTTACAGACGGTTACTGCCTTTAAGCATCATGTGAGAGCTATCTTGCCTTTGTTTTAATCCTAGCATTCTCACTTCTATCATGGCCCTTCTTTGAATGTTGTGAACCGTGGCCATGCTATGGCTCCATAAAGTGGACCACATGTCTACATGGATAGGATGGTGCAAATGGTGGTCGATGAGAAATGGAGGGCTGATAACCCACCACAATCTTTCGTCAAGACAAATCTTGGTCTCCTATCTTCTTTAGGACAAACCCTACATAGGACTATCCTCAACCTTCTTTTAATGCCGTTTCTCCTTTAAACAATTTTCATTATGATTGCATATCTCTTAAACCTAATGATTTGCTCTTGTTATTGCGTGAGGATGGGAATGTACCTGAGCATCCTCTCATAAACTCTCAGGTGGTTGATTTTGAACAAATGCTTTCTTCCAACTTGGATCCGATCTCTTGCATCATCTTTGGATCTGGCTTTGCCAGGATATGATATCTTGAATCTTCTTCCCACATGTATTGAATCCACGTTACTAGATTCCATAAATCACTTTAATCCCTCGTTGATTTCTATTGAGGTTGCTCCCTTGGAGGATTCAACATTGTCTACTAGGCAATAGAAGTTTTACAAGCGAGGTAGCTATAGAAGACTTGCTTCGACCTTTGCACCACTTGAAGGGTAGAGGGCTAGGGGTTCTGGGGAGGGTATGGGTTGTCGAGCACATCATGCCTTTGTCCCTACACCTAACCTACCCTTGTAAGCCCCCTTGAATGACTCCAGTGTGAAGGAAGACCGATGGGAATCATTGTGCATTTTGGAGGTAGTCGGATTGTGAACCATTTAGAGGAGCATCACATGTGATAGGATGCAAGGATTGCGGTAGGGTTGCGATTGGAAGGGTTGCAATTAATAAGAAATGAAGATTGCCACTTGGAATGTGTATGGGTTCAGGGATGACTTCAGGAGGAGGATTCTCAGCAACTACATTAGAGCTTGGTTGGTGGACATTATGCTTCTATAGGTGACCAAGTTGGAATTAGGTGATTGTAGAATTTGGAACTAGATTAGGGGATCTCATCTTGATAACTTTGCCTTGCTTCTTTTGACTGTACGAACATTGTGAAACGAAGATTCTCCATTTGCAGTTGACCTAAAGCACAGATGTGATGGTTTCTCCAAGTGGTGAAAGCTTATGGACCTAGCACCCTTGACAATAACGATGCCTTTTTAGAAGAACTTGCGCTGTAGGTTTCCACAGTGACCTAGTTTTATGTTGGAGACATCCGTAGCATGCTATCCTTGGAGGATAATGATAGGACAAAATGAGAGGTCTCATTTCTTGAGAACCCTAAGTGCCTTTATATAGATAGGCACTAAAGGGAGAAATACAAGCATACATATGTACAATAAGAAAATATAAAAAATTAGCCACATAACCCATATAACTCAACACTCCCCCTTAGGCTGGAGCATACACATCAAATATGCTCAGCTTGGTGCATAATAACTTAAGACGTTTTCTTGGAGAGTGCTTTAGTAAAAATATCAGCAATTTGGTCTTTTATGGTAATATAGGGTGTAGAAATCTTGTTAGCTAGTATGGCATCTTTGATGAAGTGACAATCAACTTTTATGTGCTTAGTTCGTTCATGAAATGCTGGATTGTTTGCAAGGAAAGCGACTACTTTGTTATCACAGTACATGGGAGTAGGATCAGAGACAGTCACTCGAAGATCTTGCAGGATAGATCTCACCCATATCAGCTCACAAGTAGTATAGGCCATTGTCCTATGCTTAGATTCAGCACTAGATCTTGAGACTACATTCTGCTTCTTACTTTTCCATGTGACAAGATTGCCACCAACATAAGTACAATACCCTGTAGTAGATCTCCTATCCTCATGTGCTTTAGCATAGTCAGTATCAAAGTAGCCCCATACATCATGATGACCATGCCTTCTGAAGGACAATCTTTTCCCAAGAGCCTGATTAAGATACCTCAACACTTGACACACACCATCCCAGTGTACCTCTCTAGGAGACTGCATGAACTGACCGAGTCTTCTAATAGCAAAGGAGATATTTGGTCTAGTAACTGTTAAATATAGTAGCTTTCCCACCATGGCACTGTACCTTGTTACATCCTTAAGTAATGGATTCTTTGAATCTACAAGTGATATAGATGGGTCCATTGGGGCACTAGCTGGTTTGCAACTAAGCATTCTTGCCTCTCTCAACATGGCAACTACATATTTTCTCTGAGTCAAAACAAGGCCACCATTATGTTGCACTTCAATACCCAGGAAATAATTTATCAGCCCCAGATCCTTGGTCACAAACTATGAATTCAGAAAATTCTTGGTAGCTTTTACTCCTTTATCTCTCCCTATAAGCAAAATGTCATCAACATACACAATAAGAATGACTGAATCGGTGGCTCTTTGCATGGTAAATACTAAATGATCAGCAATGGATCTAGTGAAGTCATATTCCTGAACTGCATTATTGATGCTCTCAAGCCAAGCCTGAGAACTCTGCTTAAGGTTATAAATGGCCTTTAATCTGCATACTTTGCTACACTCCCCCTCAACCATAGGGTCTAACTCTAAGGGTAGTTGCATGTATACCTCTTCCTTAAGATCACCATAGAGGAAGACATTTTTAATATGAAGTTTAAAAATTGGCCAATCATTAATTGCCACAGAGAGTAGAATCCGTACAAAATTGAGATGTGCCACAAGTGAGAAAGTTTTGAAATAATCCATGCCAAAGGATTGTGTATAGCATTTAGCAGCTAGCTGTTCCTTGAATCTTTCAACTGTTTCATTTGGACGACACTTAAGGGTGAACGCTAGCCTACACCCCACAATAGTAGCACTAGGGGGTAGGTCAACAAGTTCTTAGGTCTCTCTAGACTAAAGAGCTGCCATCTCTTCCTTTATAGCTAAGGTCCATGAAGGACCCTGGAAAGCTTCAATATGAGTCTTTGGGAAAATGATGTTCATCCACTGCAAGAGATATAAGTCGCCCTACTGTAGGCAAATGATCAAGTGACATAATTTGAAACTAAATACTTAGCACATGACCTTTGTGGTTTGCTCTGGGCAATAGGAAGATCTAGCTTAGTTACGTTAGGTGTCACAAGTCCTGGACCTCCAGTAGAATCCACATGATCAACAAGGGATTAGAAGGAATGGTAGAAAGTGGTTCATCTAGAGGGGCTGTTGTGGATGAAGGTTCATGTTGAAAATGTTTACGAAAGGTGTCTGTAACCTTAGGATGCCTCCTGTATGGGTCCTGTATTGTCCTATATCTTGTATTGTACCAACTTCCTTCTATGGTCTACGTCTCTCCCGATTTGTGCGATCGCATTGCAAGAAGTACATCTTGACACAAGATGAACCTACGGTTAAGACTGTAGACTGGGAGGCTAACAATGACTGTGTTGCCACCTACATGTTGAACAGTATGAAGGAACCTATAGCAAAGCAGGTTATGTCAGATACTTCTACTAAGAAGATGTGGCAAGTTTTTCATAAGATACATTGCCATAAAAGCAACATTGGCCACCTATACCAAGTCATCGAGGAGCAGCATTCATTTTAGAAGGGAACGATGTCTCTAGCTAAATATTATGGTTCCATGAAGAATCTCTAGGATAAGCAGGATACTTACCAGTCAATCTCCACCGATGTTACTGTCATTGCTAAGCAACGTGAAGCCTTTCATTTTGTTTAGTTACTTATTGGCCTTGGTCCAGAATACAAACCAGTGAAAGATCAACTTATGACCTTGGAGGAAATTCCTACACCTACTCAAATTTATGCTCGACTTTCGTGGTTGGAGATTTCTGATCTTGTTCCACCTTCAGATTCTCCTACCATGGCGACAATTGGCCATGGTAGGTGAACTCCTAGAGGCATGGGGAGAGGATGTGGTGCAAGAACAGGAGGCTGAGGCAGAGGTCGTGGTCTGTTTTGTGATTATTGTCACAAGACAAATCACACAATTGATAGGTGCTGGATAAAGCACGATTTTCCTCAGGGGCATCAGGTTAACCAAGTTGCTTATGGTGGAGATAGAAATCAGTATTGTTAGGAAGAGGATTAAGCCAATCCCCAAATCACTATTTCTAAGGAGGAGTATGACAAACTTGTCTCCCCTAAGGCTTCTTCCACTGCTGGTGCTGCTGTAACTCAATTGACAGGTACTACTGCTAGTGTAGGAGGTGTTCGTACACTATGATGACTTGCTAATTCAGGTACCTCCTCCCACATTACAGGAGATGTGACATTATTTTCTTCTCTTAGACAACTGACTACCCCTGTCCATGTCAGGGTAAGTGATGATGCCTTGCCCCCTATGGTAGACTTGGTGACATCTCCTTGACTACTACTTACATTTGTCTGATGTTATATATGTACCTAAATTTGCCCTGATATTTAATGGGCCCTCTACCATTAAATTACGAAAGGTGTCTTCATCTAATGGGTCCTGCATTGTCCATTTTCAGTTCACTCTCCTAGCCTGGGACTTTTGGGAAGAAGTTCAATTCGGAACATACATCAAATTTGAAGGAGCATGCCTCCTGGAAGATGGGTTCAGGGATAGGGTCCAAGCCTGGTGAAGGGAGTGCAACCTGGTTGGACACCTAATGTTAGTCTATCAGAAAAAGATGCAATTCCTGTGCGACAAACTGAGTACATGTGGGGGAATTAAAGGTGTACATTGAGATTTCAAGATTAAATTGCCTTGAAATGTAGCGTGACTTGACATTTGATGAAGGCAAAATTAGACTAGATTTGACGAGAAAGGTACAGGTTGGGGACAAAAAGGATGAGGTTGCATGGAGGCAGAGATCTAGATAGTTGTCTTAAGGAAGGTGATGCCACTATGAGATTCTTCCATGCTTTTGCTTTTTTTTTTTTTTGAGGAAGAAGGAAGACTACCTGAGGGTGGTAATCATCCAAAATTATATTAATATGAAAAAAGGAACAAACTTATAGCCTTTGTACCAAAAAATCGGAAAAACATTTTGCTTCTCTTACAACATTTTCAACCTAACATCTTTCATTCCTGAAAACCTTGCAATTCCTCTGAATCCAGATGCTTCAAGTAATAGCAATTGCTTGACACCATCCCACTATATCAAGATCAATATGATCTCTGAAGCTTGTCTAGAAGACATCAAAATCCGAAGTGCCAACTGTTGGGAGACTGAACTGTGCCTAAACGTCTCTAGAAAAACCACAGTCAAATAAAAGATGCTGTACATCCTCCTCAGAATGCTGACATAAAGGGCAGGCAGTGTCACCATCTGTACACCACTTAGCTCTGCACATTTTTGTGACAAGACAATTCCTTCTAAAAAATCATAAGAAAAGTTTAATTTTGAGAGGTGCCTTGCACATCCAAATAAGCTTTGAATCTCCGTCAACCACACTTTTCTGTGCACCACCAGTGGTCAGGAACTTGTAGGCTTTTTTAACCGTGAAAGCACCCTCCTTTCAGTGGAAACAATCAGATTTTGCTGCAGATGTAATGAAATCATCTAAATACTGTAATAACTGCTGAAATTCAGCAAATGTAGGCTCACAGAGGCCCTGCGGTAGTCTGAAATCCCATGTTTTTAGCTCCTCATCCCACATCTCTCACCAAGGCCTCCTTATGCAGGATCTGCTGAAATAATCTTTGGAACGGATCTGAAAATTTGCCAAAATCAGACCAATATCTAGCCAAAATTTGAAGCAAGACTCATCTCCCAATATTGGAGAAAACTGATCTGAAAACTCTCTCAAAGCCGGATGAATTGAATACCAAAAGGCTGAAACACCTCTCACATTTGCATTTGCCCTTTGAGTCAAATCCATGCAAGCCCCATAAGAATATTTCAAAATAGAAGTAACCAAAGATCTTTCATCTGACCACAATCTGACTACCCACTTTAACATTAGTGCCTTATTAAAAGGTAACAAGTGACAAACACCAAGTCCACCTTTCTTGGGCTTACAAACCTCCTCCTAAGAAACCAATTGAGCAAATCTTCCAACAAAATCTGGTCCCTTCCAAAAAAATCTTTTCCTTATCATATCAATTTGCTTCAAGATCTTCTTGGTAGGCAAAAAGACAGACAAAAAGAATACCAGAATGGAGGATAAGTCTGATTTAAGGAGAATCAATCTTTCCCCTCTGGAGAATAATCTTCCACTCCACTTGAGAATTGCTCAACCAAAGGCTTCCAATCAGAAGTTACCAACTTTTTACCTTTAAGAGGAAGACTGAGATATTTAATAGGCAAATGCACAACCAGGGTCTCCAGGATTGAATTAGTCAGGGTGGTTTAAGATAAACACCCCAGAAGATTAGAGGTTGGGAAATACCGTTGTCACATCACCATGAGATTTAACAGTATGGCACTTGGAGGGATACAGACCGAGTCTTCTTGGCTGTGGGGATGCTCATTCTTTAGTGGCTTCTTTTATTGAGGAGGAGGTGTGGAGGGCATTATGTTTTATTAAGCAGGAGGGCTCCCTTGGACCTGATGGATTTCTGGTTTTCTTCCTGAAGGAGTTTTGGCAAATCATCAAGGAGGACGTTATGGCCATTTTCTACTCACTTTCTGTTAATAATGGAGACTTGCTACTCATCATTTTATAGATGTTGGTCGCTGGCAATAGATTCTTCTTACATTCTTTGTGATTCACCTCCAGTAGATCTGGATCACCCTTTTTCTGTCTGCCCCTTTGCTAAGGAGTGTTGGCAACATACCCATTGATTGGTCTTCGGATTTTTCTTTGCATGAATCTTAATGGGCATGCATTTGTAGATGTAGGGATGACTCAGACTTGAACATGATCAGGAGAGCCTTCATTCTCCTTTGGTGCCTCTGGCTAGAGTATGATGGTATTTTGTTTAAAAGGGAGAGAGCTAGTGTTGAGGGGATTGTTTACCATTTTTCTTCTCTCTGTGAGATTTTTTTTTCTTGAGTGGTATCTCTCTGTGATTTTTGGTGTAACTAAGTTGGGGATGCTAATATCTCTTGCTAACCTCCCTAACTGTTTTCACAAAAAAACTTGACTCTGAATGTTGCTTCTCTTCAGTTCTGATTTTTCTGGCAGGACAAACTATTTTCTCCGGTGTCTCTTCAACTGAGATAGATTGTAGTATCAAAGGTGTAGTTTCAAACAATTTCATGAACCTTTCATATATATTAAACATAACATCTGCATATAACCTCTGCAGTTTAATTGGTGCATATTAGAAGTACATAATTCCAACAGCATAAATTGTTCAGTGATTTAGGATGTAAAGATTGGCTGGAACTCAAAAATTAAGGTCCTGTTGATAGCTTGCACTACTGCTAAATTTAGTCTTTGTATGCCACTTTTTACTTTTGAAAACTTCCTTGTTGTAGCCTTCTCAAAATAGAAACTTATACGGCTCTTTATTCTGTTTCTTGCTTGGAATATGTCATTGGAATATTCTGTTGCTATTATGTTTTTCTTGTCACTTGTTTCTCTTCTGGTTGTCCTCAGCGAGGTAGGGACAGCTTGAAACTTTCTGATCTCCAACCGGAAGATGGAATTCATGTAAGATTTTTGGAATATTTTGTTTTTTCCATGATTCTTGAATCGCCATGAGGTTCTTATGAATGTTGAATGCCGTACAGTTTGTCTTTTTCACTGGAGGAATTGTTTTTTTCACTCTAATTGTGAATGGATCTACCACACAGTTCGTGTTGCATTTTCTGAAAATGGATAAGCTTTCTTCAGAAAAGGTCAGTCTTTTATGCTCATTTAGGATTTTTGAAATCTTTTTTATTAGTATGCTTTTTGATCCTTTTCCATTTTGGATCAATTTGTTATTGCACACGTTGCTTATTTATAATTGACCCTGAGTACGATGTAAGTAGATTTAAATGGAGGTGAAGAGTCCATATTTCAGCTCACTCAATAAAGTAAAAGTCTTGATTTTGGTAAAGGTTGCAAAAATCGGTGTTCATTATTTAATTTGGGGAGGTCACTACCCAAGGTGTATATGGTACTACGAGGGAGTAACTGGGAATTAATCACTGTTTTTCTACTATTTAAATTTAAAATTATTTAATTGATGTAAAATAATGCTCTTTACAAATAATGGGTGTCATATAGAAATAAAAGTAGATATTCTTGGCCTTTTGAGTGTAGTATCCATTGTTATCTTTTCAAAAAACAAAAAGTATCTATTGTTATCAGTTATATTTGTTCGTATTGAAAAAGAGAAAGCTTCATCTCATGTGAAACTCCATGTAAAGATTGACCAACTAGTTGACCAACCAACTAACTAATTGGGCTTGGAATACATTGGCTGAGTATATATACGCAATTTGGCTCCAACTAGGATTGGCTACTTTTATAAGATTGATTTTGGTCTATTTCCTTCAAGATCACACTTGTAAGTATGTGTGACTAGTAAACCACCCCATGCTTTGCATGGGAGAAATATGCAATTTTTTTATTTTTGGAAAGAAAGAGGATCACCACCGGAGGTTTGTAGTCATTCACGAAGCACCTCATTACTTAAACAAAAGCAGGTTACAAAATGTCGATGCCAGAAATGAAACAACACCAAGGCTTCCCTTACAGTATTTTCCACTGAAGCCCTTTCTAAAAATTACCCTATTTCTTTGCAACCAGATTGACCAAAGAACCACTTTGGCTTCCGTACAAGTTAACGAGTTTGTCTGAATGCCGCTTCGAAAAGCCATCCAACGATCCTTTAAGGGTGTTGGATGAGTTTTTTAAGGCACTTTGATCTCACAACATTGGTATAAAGGGACTAATAACAGAACCAGATGTCGAAGTAAGGTAGGCAGAATGGAGTAGCAATGGAGGAGGGAGGTATAACACTTATTGGGTTTAGAATACAAACAAAGGTAGAGATGACCATTTTCTAAATTTTTTAGTTAAAATTGCAGGTTGTCTTGACAGAGCATAATCCAAGTGGTATATTGTGAAGTTGATTAATTTTGCAGTACCCCCCATTTAAATATACAAATTGTTATGGCAAATATGTAATATCAAAATTTTATGTCATTTGTGGGGACAACCTTGGTCTCCTAGAAAAGGTGGTTAGTGAATGAAGAGAGTGGAGTACGTCAGGGATTTATCTGCGTCAGAGTCGGAAGAATGGCATATAGTGCTTGCTGTGGTTCAGCAGGAGGACAGGAAAATGAAATTTGACTGGAGACAGCGATCTGGATAACTTTGCTTGAAGGAGGGTGATGCCAACACTTGTTTCTTTCACATGACAACCAGTTTTAAGAAAAAGGATAATTAATTGACTCATTGTGTGTTGGCGATGACACTGTCTTGGGAAGGGAACATGTTGTGGAGGCAATATGAGTGCATTTCTAGGATTTGATGCGAAGATCCTAATAGGCCACTGGGAGTGAGCCACTATTAACTTACCCACATTAGATAATGACATGAAGAATGACCTTCTCAAGGAGATCTTGGGGAGGTCTTGGTTGCTATTAGGGGCCTGAAGTCTGAAGGCCACCTAGATCAGACGGTTTTCAGGTCCTCATCTTCAGGGACTTTTGGACATTTATCAAGGATGACATTTTGGCAATTATTTGGGAATTTATTGTTGGAAACCATGGCATTGAGAAATTTTGGACATTTATCAAGGATGACATTTTGGCGTTATTTGGGAATTTATCATTGGAAACTATGGCTTTGAGAAACTTAACAAGTGTTCTTCCTCCTGCCTAAGAAGTCGAGTGCAAAGTTCATTGAAGATTATTGACTGATAGCTTTATCCAACTTGGTCTACCCAATAGTAGCAAAGGTCCTCAGCAATAGGTTGCATTTGGTTTTGCTCCATTCCATTGAGCTCATATCTATGGATGGTCATTGTAGGAGTCATTTACCATTATAGAGAGATGGTGGTTGCCTGGCTTAGGATGGGAAAGAAGAGTTTTCTTTGAAAGCTGGAATTTTTGAAGACTTACGATTTGGCCGGCTAGTCATACTTGTGGTAGCCCTTTAGGGGGCGATGATTCCCAGATGTGTGGATTACTTGGACAAAATGGTGTATTACCATGTCTTTTTCTATACTCATAAATGATAAGGAAGTAGGCGGTAGGATTTAGACAGTCGTAGCAGGGGTTTAAGACAAGAATGCCCATTGGTGCCTTTATTATTTATTATTACAACAAACATTCCAGTAGTAATGCCCTTTAAAGCGGATGAAGGCAATGTTATCTTGGGATTTTAATGTGATCAAGATAGGTCCTTGGTAATGCGCATTCTATAGTATACTGATGACACCCTTTTCTTTGTAGGAGGAGGCATGCAGGAAGTTGTGGTAGTTTTGCTTATATTTTTTAGGGTGATATTCTACTTGAAAAGTGAATCGTGTGAAGCCTGTCTTTATGCTATTCAATTTGGAGGAGGTACAAGAGTATGCTTAGCTACTTGGCACTACCAAGGGAAGCTTGCCGTTGATGTAAAAATAGTTGTCCTCTTCAGATTGCCTTTACTGGAAAGGCTGCAAAGAAGATTTAGTTGGTGGAAAGGGAGGCTACTCAATCGGGGGGTTGGGGGGATGCCCAGTTCTCCTTAAATCACTTTTATCAGCTACTGGGTGTTTCATCTCTAACCATTTAAATTGCTAAAGAAAAGCTTGAAGAAGATTAGTTCTTCGAGGAAAAGAATCTTTTGCAATGGGACTGAGCAGGTAGACTACTTCATTTTGTCACTTGGGAGGATGTTTGTAAGCCTGTTGAGGATGAAGGGCTTGGGGTGTTAAAGCTTGCTAATTTTAGTGATGCCTTTTTGCGAAACTCCATAATAGAGAATCTTTGGCACTACTTCCTTATTGATGCTTATACATCCTCTTTGAACTTGATTGGAAGGGCTATTGTTTTACTTGGAGCATCTACCTCTCAGAAAGGACTTGTAATGCAACATGTTTTTCATTTTTTTCCAACCTGTCTTGGGTGATGGGTGCACTTTTAGATTTTGGGAGGATGACTAAATGGGAATAGGAGTTTTGCCTGTCATTCTCTTGAGGCTTCGTTCTTTGTCTTCGGATAAATGTTATGTGGTGAGAGAGGTGTAGGATGGACTCAAGCAGGATAGTGCTAAGGCTTGGACTTATAGGATTGGATGGAGTCTTTCTAAGGCGAAGATGAATGACTTGCATGTTCTACTCACAACAGTCCATGATTCTTACCCCATGCATGGGATGTTGGATTCCTTGGAATGGGTGAGAAGAAATTTCATTGTGAAGAAGGCTTATAGGATTCCACATATGATGTGGGGGTGGCAAATATGGTGGCTTTGTGCAATGTTGCTTTTTGGAAAATGAAGATTCCTCTAAAAGTGAATATTTTTCTTTGGCTCCTTTGAAGAGGGAGAATGGTGACAAGGGTGAGATAGTGATGGCGAGAATAGGATGCTAATGCAGCCTATTTGCTTTCTGTTGACAAGGATGAGGATGTCAGATATATCTTTTATTCCCTTATGGCTTTGTGTAGATGCTTTGGGATGCCTTTCCATCGAAGGAGTCGTGGATTCCGTGACTTTTGGGCTGCTTTTGGAAGTGTTGTTTAGGCTAACTCTACGACTTACATTAAGGCTTGTGCAACTTTGTGGTTGATATAGCTACAACGAAAATGGGTGCTCTTTCGTGGCAAGAGGGCGTGGTTTGAAAATGTTGTAAGGGGGGCTTTGGTGTTTTTCCATCATTAGACCCTTGATATGTAATTTAGCCTTTTGGTGGTAATGAAGTGGATGGCTACTGAATGGCCATCGTTTTCCCTTTTTAAGAAAAACTTATATCATTTGTATAATAATACCTAATTTGTAAACTTTACATATTAATGTCTTTAGTCATAGTGTTTTAGTCATAGGAGTTATATAGATTTAAAACATCTATATACAAATCCTTTTTTGAAAAACAAAAACATCTATATGTTTTTGAGTGGTATGAAATACTTGTAAATGGGCATATGGATCTTGGGTGTGGATCCATATATCCCATCCGCCTATAAATGATATAGCATACCCCTTTTCTTTTTTAGTGTCTCTAGTATAGAGAAAACCCTAAGTGCAAGTGGGCACTAGGGCCTTGTGGAGCTCTAGCTCCTGTGGTTTTTCCTCACGAGGGGCTTTCTACGTAATCTCGAATCTCTCGTTTGTGTGTGCGCCTCTTCATCTACATGGTATTAGAGCCTATGGGAGTTTAATCTAAAGGATTTCTTGTGGTGGGCTGGTCAAGTAGTGTTTCTCGAGCCCATGTGGTGCTTTTGCTCTCTTATAGTGGTCGTCCCTAATAGTGCTCTAGCGTGCTTCAGCAACACTATCGGAACCCTAGCTTGCTCCAGTGACCTTGGCGATGCCTCCTTTCTCCTGCAATTATTAGGGTTTCACGAGTTGAAACCTCAGTCGAGCTGCCTCTTTGCTGCTCCATCCTCCTCTGCTCTACTCTAGCTTTAACAATCCTTTAGGAGCTCTGACAATCCTTTACGAGCTCCGATGACCCCTTCTGGAAGTTTGACGAACCTCCAGCAGGTCTTGTAGCACCCTTCTTTCATTTTGATATGGCCTTCTCTTGCTTGGGTGGCGCATCTAGTGGTTGTAGTGTCGGCTACGGTGCTTCGGTGACCTCTAGCTATTCTTTAGCTAGTGGCCCTTGATTCGTACCTCACTTCGTTTTGGCCATTTGGTTTTTTGAGACCTTTTTCTTCATTCTTGGCTTTGGATTTGGCTTGTGCTGTTGGGGGTTGTGTTCGTGATCCATTTACGGGTCATTTTCTCATATCTTGTAGATTGCATAGCAATTGGTTTGATTTGAGAGTTCTTGATCTTGAATAGGAATGGTAGTGTCTGAGGAAAGAATGGATAGTAGGTTGATGAGGAGCCAAGACAATATGAATATCCAAATTACCACGATGAAATTAACACTGGTCGACTGTGGCTGAGCTGGCTATTGTTGATTGAGGTAGGATTGGGTCCATTGTAGTACTAAGTCGAAACCTAATTTGGAAGACAAATCATGGGAAAAATGGTATCTTGAGAATAGCTAGGTGCATACTTAGTCCACTTTGTCACTACAGAGATTTAGTCTCATTTTGAGAAAGAAAGCAACAAGAGAAAATGTGGGAGATACTTGAGAGAATGTATGGGTAGAAAGAAAAAGGAAGTTCCAATGTACCAATTTTTGAAGGAGATAAACTCTCTTCGCTAGGGTAATTTCTCTGTTGCTAGCTACTATAGGGCTTCGAAATTCAACTGGGAAGACTTGGATTAATATTTTGATGAGACTTGGAAATGTGCTATTGGCCAGAAAGTCTTAGGAGCGTGAGTGTAAAAATCGAACCTTCATCTTCTTGGCTAGCCTTAATTCTGAGTTTGAAGTTTTAGAAGTCAAATCTTTAACTTGTCCAAAATTCCTAGGATTGAGGAACTTACTTCTGAGTGGAGGTGAATGAAGGCAGAAGTTGGGTCATGACTTCCAAATCTCCTGGTGCAAGAGATGATAGCAAAGATATGGAGCACTTAGCTCTTATAAGCCGTGGCTCAAGTAATAAAGGGAATTTGGACGGTGTAAAGTTTAATAGGAAGTGTTGACTATTGTTGGGATTTGCATGTAGAAAGGAATAGAGGGAAATTCAACCAGCTAGAAAAACTTAGAATGCAAGGCCTATAATTGCCATTGTCTCAGATAGCTCTAACACAAGGTGGCATCCTGAAGAGACAACAAAGTTGACCTTGCGTGGGCTTACTGCAAAGTTGATCCGAGAATTATAGGGGATGTTCTCTAGAGTCCTATTAGCAAAGGAAGACAACCCAGATACTAAGTCCCTCAATTCAACACTGGTGCAACGAATCATATGATTGGAAATGCCAATTTTTTTTAGTAGTATAAACTTGGCTTTGGACATGACTAGTTAGCTATGGCTGATGGGTCTAGTGTTATTGTTGTAGGAAAAGGGTCTTAGATTGTTTTTCTCTTAGTGATGCACTACATGTTCTTGGTCTTCCTTTAATTTGTTATTTGAGAAAAATTACAAAAGAACTCAATTTGTAAACTTATGTTTTATGATGATTGTTGTGTGTTGTAGGATATTGGTTTGGTCTATAATGGTTTGCACATGTTTCCATCTAAAGTTGCAAGTGCCTTGGCCACCATTTTGATTGATTGTGATCTTTACCATGGCGAAATCAATTGGATTGTGACATGACATTATAGATTGGGACGTTTGAATTTTTTGGGTTTGCAAAAGTTTTCTCCTCCCTTATTTTGTGGAACTAATGTGTACTCTCTTAAGTGCGAAGTATGTAAGTTGCTAAACATTGTCACCCATCATTCTCTGAATCTAATAGTAAAAGTGATTATACTTTTTCATTGGTGCATTTTGATGTATGGGGACCGACTAGTGTTAAATTAATTGATGGTTATTAATATTTCATTTCCTTTAGTTACAGTGTACTTTCATTTAGTTGTTAAGGTGTTGAGTGGAAGTGCTTGAAGTTGTGCAAATGTTTGCTTCCATGGTTGGAAGCCAATTTAATAGTATGGTGCAAGTTTTTCGATGTGATAATGCTCGATGGTACCTTCAGAAATCTTTAGCTGAGTTCTTTACCAACAAAGGTATCATCCTTGATACATCGTGTAACTATACTCCATGGTAGAATGGAGTTGTCTAGAGGAAGAATAGACACTTGCTCGACACTACCTATGCATTGCTCATTCAGAGAGGTGTGCCTAGGAAATTTTGGGCGGAGCTATCTTGACGATTGCCTTTGTAATAAATCGAATGCTCTCTAGAATACTTGGTGGAAAAATGCCGTTTTCATTGCTGGTTCCTTATGCCTAGGATGTTTGGTTGTGTTTGTTTCATTCATGATTTTACTCCTCGAAGTAAATTGGATCCAACGTCCATCAAAGGCATGTTTCTTGGGTACTCCACTAAAAAAGGATACAAATGCTTTGATCCAATTACAGGCAAGAAATATGTTACCTGTGATGTTACATTCCTTGAAGATACCTCTTACTTCTCCCTTAAAATTCCCCTTCAGGGGAGAGTACTACTACTTAGGAAGAGGATTTCAGGGATCTTGTTTCTATTAATGTGTCCAAGCATATTTGGATAATGGATAGGGGGAGAACGAAGATCAAGCAGATGATGGACAGGGGAAGTTAAAAGGTAGTGGTGCAGATACGAGGTATGAATAGATATACATCAAGGGGCAACACGGAAAATAATTTGACCATTAAATCAACCTTGATCCTTCAATCCCCACACTAGATCCTGTTGGAGTTATGTGCCCTGAGCGAGCTAACTTGAGTCCAATCACTGGATCGATGATACAGATCTGAGTGTTATATCATGTGGATGCACTAATATGGTTAGATGGGTCCCTCACTATAATCAGGTTAATGTACTGTGTCATGTTGGATATACCAATTAAAGGTATCGAAAGATTCAAATGGTTTGGATCGAGGATTTCGATAAGTCATTAAGAACTATCATGGTATCCAATTGTAGTCTCCAGTATGAGAAGTGGCAATCTTCTCTAGAGACTGTTGTTTGATTGATGCCCTTGATGCACATCCTTTATGTGGGAATAGAGATTTGGGGCTATCACACGAGTTGAGTCAAGGAGTTGACTCAATGAGATGGAGATGCACGTTTAAATGTCTTTTGACCTGAGACAGATATGTGTCTCTGCGTCTAAATATGCACATTTGGTGGACTGATAAGGGATACACCTACCATACTGTTGAAATTGGAAAGTTAGTGTGCATACAAGGGCATAAGAGACATGATCTCTCGAAGGGATCACATAGATTTGTAGTTGTAGGCGTACACAGCAGATCGGGAGACTTACTTTACATATATTGAGAAGTACGAAATTCTATGCATGATCGTATGGGTCTTGATTAGACCCATACATAAAAGGAAGATAATCCTTTAGGAAAGGATCTGGTCTTTATTATGGTCCCAATAGTACAAAGAGAATGTGAAAAGTATGTAACTAGTGATGGGATGGGCAATGAATCAGGGATTTAATCCTAAGCAAGGTTGCAGAAATTGACAATCAGTATTCTGTCGGTGCGATCACCGATTATGTTGAGACTTTTATTTATCTTGTGTTTTATTTCTTGTTAGTAGCTATTTATAATTTGTTATTTCTTCATGGACATGCACTGTAATTTGCCTAAAACCTCTCTCTATGTAAGGGTTGGGTCTTTTTAGAATAATAGATTGAATATGACAAATTACAGTGCATGTCCATAAAGAAATAACAAACTATAAATAGCTACTAACAGGAAATAAAACACAAGATAAATAGGAGTCTCAACACATTATATGGTATGCAGGTGATCAATCGGGGAGTAATCAATTTAGTATTTTTAAGTGTGTGTGTGTGTGTATACTATGTTAAGTTGTATGTTCAGTTTATGTTTGATGTAATTGTGTTAGGGACATTCTTGTATTTTCACCCTTGGGTGCCTCTCTATATAAAGGGTCCTAGGGTTCTAATAAACTATGGCATTTACAACCTAATATGGTATCAGAGCAACGGTCCTAAATTGTGGTTCTAGTATCCCACCAAAAATCAGCTTTCGCCCCCCTCCACCAAACCCTAACCTTCAACCCCTCTCTCTCGGTTGCTGCCTCCTATTGACAAGCGGCCACAAGGCTGCTATCGCCACTAGGAGGGCACCGCACCTCCTCTGATAGCCTCCTCGCACGTCATCGCCTCCCCTTAAGTGGTCACTGCTGCCATCTCGCGTAGCCTCCACCGCCCTCTTGTGTGGCCTCCATAGACCAGACCCCTCGAGGGGTCCGATCATCTGAGGGTGTTGCCCTTGACCGTCGCAGCCACCGTGTCTTGCTGAGGGGCTCCGTTGCTGTCGCCGTCGCTCTGCCACCTCTCTCAGCGGCTCCCACCGCCACCGGATCTTCTGAGAGGCTAGGAGGACCACCTCTCCTCTTTCCTATCTTTGTCGAGTATAGGCTGTCAAGCGAGGACAACCCCTTTGGGGCTCTATCCAACCCCGAAGGTGGTTGTCATGATCTAGACACCTTTATTTTCAGATTTGCGAGTACGGTTTCAAATCAACATATGATCTGATTTTTACTGTAGAAGCTTGATTTTGCTGTGTTTCCCATATGTTGGAAGATATGGAAAACAAGGAGTCCTATAGTGACTTGACGGGGAGAATCTCTACCCTGAGCTCATCATCATTTATGCAGGGCAGTTCTATCAAGTTGGATGGAACCAAGTTCTTTTTCCTGATTTGTGGGATCACATAGGAAGTACATTTTGACTCAAGAGGATCCCGTAGTCAAATCTGTTGATTGGGAGGCTGACAATGATTGGGTGGCTACTTGCATGATGAACAATATGAAAGTGTTGATTGCCAAGCAAGTTATGTGCTATGCATCAGCAAAGAAAATGTGGGAGGTTCTTCATGAGATAATTCTCATAAGAGTAACATTAGTTGCCTCTACAAGGTGATCGAGGAGTTGCACTCTTTTCGGAAGGGAATCATGTCCCTGGTCGAGTATTATGGTTACATGAAGAACCTCTGGGATGAGCAAGATACTTACCAGCCTATTTCTATGGATGTCACTGTGATTGCCGAGCAGTGTGAAGCATTCCGGTCTGTTCAATTGCTTGCTGGACTTGGCCCTGAGTATAAATCTATGAAGGATTAGGTTTTGACATTGGAGGAGATTCCTACACCAGCACAGATTTATGCTTGACTCTTCAGGATTGAAATATCTGACCCTGGGGGAACCTTTAGGGGTAGGGGGAGAGGACATGGAGTAAGAGCTGGTGGCCGTGGTAGAGGACGTGGCTTGTTTTGTGACCATTGTCACAAGACAAATCACACTGTCGACAGATGCTGGATAAAGCATGGGTTCTCTCAGGGCCATCAAGCCAACCAGGTTGCTTATGGTGGAGATGAAAGCCAACCCTATCAGGAGGAGGAGGATGCCAGTCATCAGGTCACTGTTTCCAAGGAAGAATATGATCGACTTGTGTCCTCTCAACCCACTTCTACTGTAGGTGTGTCTATTTCCCAGAAGACAGGTATTGCTGCTAGCGTCAAAGGTGCTTGTAAGTTGTCTTGGCTTGTAGACTCAGGTGCATCATCTCATATCATAGGAGATGTTACCCTTTTTCCAGCTCTTAAACCACTAACTACTCTAGTGCATGTCAGAGTAGCAGATGGTGCCCTGTCTCCTATGACAGGCTTGGATGGCATTTCTGTCTTCTACTTTACTCCTCAGCCCACTTCTACTGCTGGTGTGTCTATTTCCCAGAAGACAGGTATTGCTGCTAGCGTCAAAGGTGCTTGTAAGTTGTCTTGGCTTGCAGACTCAGGTGCATCATCTCATATCATAGGAGATGTTACCCTTTTTCCAGCTCTTAAACCACTGACTACTCTAGTGCATGTCAGAGTAGCAGATGGTGCCCTTTCTCCTGTGATAGGTTTGGATGACATTTTTGTCTTCTACTTTACTCCTGTTTGATGTTAAGCATGCACCTAAGTTTGCCTTAAATCTAATGTCTATTAGTTAGATTACTAAGGCATTAAATTGCAGAGCTGTGTTTCACGATCATTTCTTCTTCTTGCAGGACCTCCAGACGATGAAGCATATTGGTGGACTTGAGCAGGATGGCCTCTACTATCTTGACCTCCTAGCAGAACAATACTCCATGGCTGTTGCTTTTGCCACTTCTACTTTACAGTGACACCGTAGATTGGGACATCCTAGCATCTCTGTTCTTCGTCGTTAGTTCCCTGATATGGAGCTTCCAGATTCCTTTACCTGCGATGCTTGTCAACTTGAGAAGCACCATAGAGTTTCTTTTCCTAGTGGTAATAAAAGAACTGAGTTTGCTTTCTCTCTTATCCATGAAGATATGTGGGGCCCATGTCGGGCCAAAAGTCTTAGGGGTTTTCGGTATTTTCTTGTTTTGGTTGATGATTGTACTCGTGTCTGTTGGGTGTTTATGATGAAAGAAAAATTCGAAACTTCTGTTTTGATTAAAAATTTTGTGAATGAAATAAACTCAGCTTTCTACTAATATTTGTATGCTTCGTACTGATAATGGGCATGAGTTTGTTAACTCCATGTTAACTCAATTGTTTCAGTCTTATGGTATTATACATCAGATCTTTTGTGTTCATATATCCCAACAAAATGGGGTGGTTGAACGCAAGTTGGGGTATCTTCTTAATGTTGCCTGGACGATTATGTTTCGGATGAATGTTCTGACTACTTTTTGAGCTGATGTTCTTGCAACTGCCTTTTTAATTAATTGGGTGTCATCCTCTGTTCTTGGTGGGAAAGTTCCCTATTTTGCTCTATGTCCTGATCAGGAGCTGTTCTCTGTGCCTCCTAAAGTGTTTGGTTGTGTGTGTTTTGTTCATTTATTCAAAGTGGACAAACTTATTCCTAGATCTATCAAGGGTGTCTCTGTGGGTTATTCTAAAACCCAAAAGGGGTACAGGTGCTTTGATCCTATTACACATTGTTTTTATGTGAGTAGAGATTTGACTTTCTTTGAGGATATGCTCTACTATTCTACCGTGGGAAAGAATCCTACTACTACTTAGGATGTTCCATTACCCATGCCTACTGTTGTGCCTCCAGGCCCCTCTGAGACACCTCCACCTCATGGCGGCCCTCCCATATCCTATCCCACACATCTTGAGGTGCCAATGACAGTGACCTTGCATAAGCATTTTGAGCGGAGACATCCCTCGACCACAATTCAGGAGGAGGAACCATTGTTTACTATCCCTGCTCATTCTTCTGTTGATTTAGATGGAGGTCTAGACCTTACACCCCTAGAGGTATTTGATGTGGATCTTCCCATTGCTTAGAGGAAGTCACAACGATCTTATGCAAAATGTTCTCTTTCCAATTATATGTTACTTGATCATTAGACTATTATCTCTTGCAGTTAACAGCGATAAGTTCCCAGAAATCATATCGAGGCATCTCAGGATCCTTTCTGGACCTTTGTGGTGGAGGAAGAGGTCTGCTCTTCAATCTAGAGGTACCTGGGAACTGGTTGACCTACCCTCTGATGTTTCTGTTGTTGGGTGTAGGTGGGTGTTCACCCTTAAGTTGTAGACCAGATGGCACAATAGACAGGTACAAAGCAAGGGTGGCTGCTAAAGGTTACACATAAACCTTTGGGGTTAATTACTTTGAGACTTTCTCTCCAGTGGCCAGACTCAATTCTATGAGGATATTTCTGTTTGTCACAGTCAACAGGGGATGCTCCTTTTCTTAGCTTGATATTAAAAATGCTTCCCCTTGCGGTGATTTAGAAGAGGTATACATGCACCAACCGCTTGGTTTTGTTGTTGATGTTCGAAGGCCTGCAGGTTGAAGAAGGCAATTTATGGCCTCAAGTAGAGTCCTAGGGCCTGGTTTGAGAGATTTAATGAAGCTATGCAAGAGTTTGGCTTTACTATATCTACTGCAAATCATTCTTGCCTTCACTATGCATAGGACCACAGATTGGTCATTATTATTGTTTATGTGGATGATATGCTACTCACCGGGAGTGATGGAACATGAATAGAAGCTACCGAAAGATTCTTGCACTCTCAGTTTGTCACCAAAGATCTGGGAATGATAAACTATTTTCTGGGCGTTGAAGTGCAACTTGTTGATGGGGGGTTAGTGTTGTCACAGAGAAAGTATGTGCTTGACATACTAAAACAGACAGGGATGCTAGGTTGCAAACCTGTCGCCATTCATATGGATCCCTCCTTGCCTCTTGGAGATTTAGAGAGTCCTTTATTTGAAGATGTCACCAGATATCGGGCTATGGTAGGAAAGCTATTGTATTTGACTGTCACAAGACTTGATATTTGCTTTGCTGTGTGGAGACTGAGTCAGTTTATGCAGTCTCTTAAGGTTCTCTGTCAGGTGGCCAAATACCTCAAGCAAGTTCCAGGAAATGGGCTATCTTTTTTGAAGCATGGTCATCTTAATGTCTGGGGGTACTTTGATGCAGACTATGTTGGGTCATGTAAGGACAGAAGATCCACTATTGGTTATTGCACCTATGCGGGTGGGAATCTTGTTACATGGAGAAGCAAAAAGCAAAATGATGTATCCATATCCAACGCATAATCAGAGTATAGGGCTATGGCCCATACTACTTGCGAGCTTCTGTGGGTGAGAACCATCTTAGGTGACTTTGGAGTCTTAGTGTCTGGACCGACTCATGTATTGTGACAACAAGGTAGCTATGTTTATTGCTAATAATCCTGCCTTCCATGAGAGGGCAAAACACATAGAGGTGGACTATTACTTTATCAAAGATGCTATCACCATTGGTAAAATCGTTACGCCACATATTGTTAATGAAGATAAGATTGCAAATGCCTTCACCAAAGCACTTCCCAAGAAATGTCTTATATTTTTATGTTTCAAGCTGAGTATGCTTTATGTCCATGCTCCAGCTTGAGGGGTAGTGTTAAATTGTATTTCGGTTTATGTTTGACGTAATTGTGTTAGGGACATTCTTGTATTTTCACCCTTGGGTGCCTCTATATAAAGGACCTTAGGGTTCTAATAAACTGATGGCATTTACAACCTAACATACTATTATACATATTATATATACATATATACAAATTATAAACATGCAAAATAATATTACTATTATTTTTTTGACATGTATATTCTCTCAAGGAGACCTAATAAGCAACAGGGAGGGTAGTGATGAGGGAGGACTAAGGAGAATCAGAGGGCATAGGTTTAAGGTTTTATTAAGATTCGAATGTAAGGGGAGGGGGATGAAGAAGTCGAGTGGGTTTCTTTTTCTCTTCGGCGTGCCAATCAAGACAAAAATTGAACTTCTAATGTTTGACTAAATGATTAATCAATTGATTAATTGGATAATTAGTCGATTAATCGGTCCACCGATTATAGGCCTGAATATTGATATGCATTTCGGTCCTCGACTGCATATGATTAATTGGTCAATTAAGCGGCTGCATAGACTGAGTTTTGTAGCCTTAATCCTAAGGATTATGTCTTCTAGTGTAAAGGATTCATAGGTATTTGAAATACCTGGTGGAGGCATGGCATCATAATTCCTTTAATCCTAAGTGCTTGATTATTGGTGTGATGAAACGACATTGTATTTGATTAGAATAATTGAATCGATTTAAGGAGTTAAATCGGATTCCATTTGGTAATTAATTGCACCTAATTTGGTTAGGTACAGAATATAAGGGTTGAATTGCAATTAATTAATATTAGATACTTGATCTAAATACTCCATAAAAGTTATGGGCTAATAATGGAAAATGATGTAGGAATTAATCCCAACCGTTGGTCTCCATCTAAGGGTTCACACTAAATTAGGATTAGTTTTGGATCCCAACAAATATATTCCAAAGCCAAAAGGGAAGTCCCAATTTGATTATCAATTAAAGGCAATCAAATTGTTTGAGTGGTTGCTTTGATTTCTAATCAATCAATTAGTTGATTGGTTATGTGCCTTCAATTGCCTTAATCCTAATTAAATTGTTTAATTGGATACCTTAATCACTAAGCAAGGAACATTATAAAATCCCAAGCTCCTATATGACTTGCGGATTTTGGTGTCTCCTACATTACTGGTGACACTACCCTCTTTTTTTCTTTACGGGATCTTGTTACTCCATTTTAGGTTAAAGTGGCTGATGGGGGTTTGTCACCAGTCACTGAGCTCGGAAATATCTCTACCTCTAGCACTTTGCCTCTTTCTAATGTCATGTATGTCCTAAATTTACGCTTAATTTGATGTCTATTAGCCAAATTACCAGGATTTGAGAAGCTGAGCTGTATTTCATGATCAATATTTCTTCTTACAGGACCTCTAGACGATGAGACGGATTGGTGGACTTGAGCAAAACAGTCTCACTACCTACATATTCCTCCTTCCAGTGCTGATGCTGTTTGTGTCATTACTGCTCTCCAGTGGCACTTGAGAATTGGTCATCCCAGTTTGCATGTTTTCCGCTGTTAGTTTCTTATGTTGTCTTTTCTTGATGTTTTGAGGTGTGATGCTTGTCAGTTGGGCAAACACTATAGGTCTTTTTTTCTACCAAATAATAAAAGAACTAAGTCTGCTTTTGCTTTTGTTCATGCTAATGTTTGGGGCCCTTGTAGAGTCAAGAGTGTTAGAGGATTTCAATATTTTCTTGTTCTTGTGGATGATCATATCAGGATGTCCTGGGTTTTTTCGATGAAAAAAATCTGAAGTCTTTGATATCGTCAAAAATTTTATTGTGGAAATAAAAACTCAGTTTTCTACTGTTAAGATTTTTCAGAGTGACCATAGGTTGGAATTTTTGAATACTAGGACAAATGCTTTTTTCAAATCTTTTGGTATTATTCACCAGACCACTTGCGCTCATACTTCCCAACAAAATGGGATTACATAGTGCAAGTTTCGACACCTTCTTGATGTAGCCCGTTCTATTATGTTTCACATGAATGTCTCATCACAGTTTTGGGCTGATGCTGTTCTTACTGCTATTTATTTGGTGAATCGAGTTTGCTCCTCTATCTTTGGGGGTAAAACTTCGTATTCTTTGTTGTTTCCTGGCGAGGACATTTTTTCTTACTCCTATTATCTTTGGCTGTGTTTTGTCTATTTGCATAAAGTGGATAAGATTTCTCCTCGCTCTGTGAAGTGCATGTTTCTGGGTTACTCTAGGACCCAGAAAGGGTACAGATGCTATGACCCTATTTTATGGAGATTTTATGTTTCTACTGATGTCACGTTTTTTAAGGAGATTCCATATTACCAAAAATAGGGGTGGAACCTGTTGAGCCATCACATGAGGTTCCCTTTCCTATGCCCACTGAGTTACCATAGCCCACTGAGCCGCCTATACCTAGGGCTGTTCAGCCTGAACCAGGCCCTTTTCCGTAAGTCCTGAGATTCCTGACCTTTCCTAAGCATTTCCATTGCAGGACCCAGGATGTTTCTCAGGTGGATGAACCATTGTTTATTGTTTTTACTCAGTCCTCACCAACTGCTGATGATTTGTCTGAAGATCAGGTAATTCCTACTACTGAAGACACTACTCTGGACCTTTCTATTGCACAAAGGCTCCACGTTCTTGTGTTAAATACTATGTATCTCAGTTTCTGTCCCTTGACAGCCTGTCTACAGTTGGACGCCAGTTTTCCCTCGCCATTGATAGTGTGCAGGTACTGCGAGATCACTATGAGGCCTTCCGAGATCCATCATGGACTTTGGCAATGGAGGAGGAGATGGCAGCTTTACAGTCCCGTGGCACGTCGAACCTTGTTGATCTACACCCGGGTGCTACTGTTGTGGAGGTGTAGATGGGTGTTCACCATCAAATGTCGCTATGATGAAACAGTGGATTGGTACAAGGCACAGTTGGTGGCCAAAGGATATATTCAGACGTTTAGGGTTGACTACTTTGAGACTTTTTCCCCGGTAGCTCGTCTTAATTTTGTTTGGATACTGCTATCTCTTGCTGTCAACAGACTTTGGACCGTCTTTCAGCTTGATATCAAAAATGCCTTTCTATATGACGATTTGGAGGAGGAAGTCTATATGGAGCAACCACCTGGCTTCCCTACTTAGGTGGTGTGTCAGAAGGTGTGTAGACTGAAGAAAGCTATCTATGGACTAAAATGAAGTCCTAGAGCTTGGTTTAAGAGGTTCAATAGGGTGGTTCAAGATTATGGCTTCACCAGATCTTCTGCTGATCATTCTATCTTTACATTGCATAGAAAGACGGGCTCAGTCATACTTGTTATGTATGTGGATGACATATTTTTGACTGGTAATGACAGGCAAGACATAGAGGAAATGAAGATGTTACAGTCACAGTTTGTTACCAAGGATTTAGGTTCCATCAACTATTTCCTTTGTATTGAGGTGCAACACACTGGAGGACTTGTGCTATCCTAGCGCAAGTACGTTCTTGACATGCTGAGAGACATGGGTATGTTGGGGTGCAAACCAGCATCCGTGCCCATCGATGTGTCCTTGCCTGTTGTAGATGATGACAATCCTCTACTGTAAGGTGTCAGTGAATATTGGGCAATGATTGGTAAGCTATTGTCTCTAATTGTTACTCGTCCTGACATTGCCTTTGCAGTTGGAAGGTTGAGCCAGTTCATACAGTCATCAAGAGAAGTCCACTGGGATGGTGTTCACCAGATTCTTAGGTATTTAAAAAGTGCACCTGGGAGAGGTCTCATTTTCAAAGATAATGGGCACTTGGATATTTGTGGATACTCTGATGCAGACTATGTCGGTGTTCATGAGGATCAGAAATTCACTACAGGATACTGCACTTTTGTTTGAGGCAATCTGGTTCCATGGAGCAAAAAACAGGCAGTGGTATCTAGATCTAGTGCTGAATCTGAATACAGGGCCATGTCAGACTACTTATGAGTTACTCTGGGTCCATTTCATTCTGGAAGACTTTGGAGTGCAGGTACCTGATCCTATTTCGATGCACTGTGACAAGTCGGCCACCTTTATTGCAAATAATCTTGTTTTCCATGAGAGGACAAGCATATTGAAGTGGATTATCACTTCATCAGAGAGGTCATTCTGGCTAAGAAGATTTCTATACTCTACATATGCATGAAGATCAGTTGGCAGGTATCTTCACTAAAGCACTTTCCAAGAAGAGATTGCATTATATTTGTTCCAGGCTGAGCATGTTTGATTTTTATGCTCCAACTTGAGGGGGAGTGTTGAGTTATGTATGGTGGGCCTTTTTATTATTTTTGTAGTGAAAGGGTGTACATGTAATTCTCTTTCTATGGGCTCTCTACATAAAGAGGCCCAAGGTGTCTTTGAGTAAACTATTCATTTCGATCCTAGCAAAAATTACATAAGTTCTCAAAAAACTAGAAACTACAACTCAAGAAATAATAAGGCTAATAGTGACCCTTACTAGTGATGTGCTATGCATGAAGAAATGTCTGCATTACAATCCAGGGGTACTTGGACCTTTGTATATCCGCTAGTTGGTGTTACAGTTGTTGGCTGCAAATGGGTCTTCACAGTTAAACACTGACCTAATGGCACTATTGAGCGCTACAAGGCTTGTTAGGCTTGTTTGGTAGCTAAAGGCTACACCCAGACATGTGGTATCGATTGCTTTGATATCGTCTCACTGGCGTCGCGGTTTTAGATACTCATCTTTATGGCCGTGCATTGGGATTGGGCTTTGCATCAACTCGATGCCAAAATTGCGTCTATACGACGATCTTGATGAAGTTTACATGCAATAACTACCAGGTTTTGATATTTAGGGGGAGTGTCATAGAGTGTGTAAACACTATAAGGCCATCTATGGCCTTAAACCAAAGCTTGCCAGTGTGGTTCCAGAAATTGGAGGTGGTTGCACAGATTGGGTTCAGGAGATCATCTGTCAATTACTCTTTGTTCATTAGGACTACACATGGACGGGTGGTGATGCTTGTATATGTTGATGATATCATTTTGACTGGAGATGACTCTTTGGGCATATCTGGCAGGCAACATGAAAGGGGTGGTGCTCTTGTAGAGAAAGTATGTGCTCGACTTGCTTCAAGAGATAGGCATGTCAAGTTCAAAACTTACTTCAATTCCCATGGATCCCAGTGTACATCTTTATAATGATGACTTTGGGCTGGTGAATGCTGGACAGTTGAGGACTTTGGTTGGAAAACTATTATATGTGACAATGACACGACTTGATATATCCCTGGCTATTAGCAAGGTGAGCTAGTTTATTGACAAACCTAGGAAAGTTCATTGGGATGCAACTATGATGATCTAGAGGTATCTCAAATCTACACTTGGAAAGAAACTTTTGTTTTCACGTACTAGTGATCTTGGAATTATGGCACATACAGATGTTGACCATGTCGTGTCCTAAGGACAAGAAGTCTACTACAGGCTTCTGCACTTTTGTAGGAGGGAACCTAGTTATTTGGTGCAATAAGAAGCAGATGGTGGTGGCATGATCCAGTGCTGAGTCTGAGTTTAAAGCCATGGCACATGCATATATTGAGCTCATGCCGATTAATGGACCCATGGAGCTAAGGTATGATAATAGGTTGCTACATTCATTGCAAATAACCCTACTTTCCATGAGCATACCAAATATGTAGAGGTTGGTTGTTACCATACCAGAGACATGATTATGAAGGGGTTTATTTGTACCGTCCATGTTTCTTGAGAAGACCAAGCAACGGATATGTTCATGAAGGCACTTCCTCGGGCCAGCTTCGAGTGATGTTTTTCCAAACTAAGCATAATTGACATCCATGCTCCAACTTGAGGGGAAGTTTTTGTTACTCTATTTTCATTGTTGTTTTACTTATTTCCCTTATTCTCATTATACCAAAGGCATAGGACCACTTGTGTAATTATCTTTTGGACTTCCTTACTATAAATAGGACCCTAGGGCATGGGAATAAACAATTACGCTCTCTCTCTGCAAGTTGGCTCTGCAGAAGATTCTGAGGAAAGTCAGGCCGCATTGCTGTAGTTTTGTGGAGATAGTTTCAGGTTCCTCTTCTAGACTAATGAGGAGCCTCCTGTGGGCAGTATTGCTCAAGCTTAACCTAGGTTGGCTGTATTTTCTTGTGGTCAGCTGGCCACGGTAGCAGGGTGCTTTACAGATGGGCAGTGTGCACCTTCATTGCCTCAATCCTTGTTTGATGCTAGGGTGGATGACTTTATCCTTCTACTGCAGACTCTACATGATATTCAACTTGGCAAGGTAGAGATGGGTTGGGTGTGGAGAGATGCACAATCTAGTCAGAAGGGTGTATCTCAAATATATGGGCAACATACTTCATGTAGATCATGGTTTGGATGCGGACTGCAGCCTACGGGAAAATCTGAAAGAGCGAACTGCCAGTAAAAGTGAAGTCCTGCGTGTTCTCCCTGGAAGACAAAGGGTGATAACTTGTGATTATAGGTGTTGGGCTCTTGAAGCAGATGCCACTTGCTCCTTGTGCTATGATGAGGTGCAAGATGCCAACCACCTGTTTTTTTGTCTGTGCCTTTGCAAATGTTGCTGGGAGAGATACTTCGATTGCAATATTTGACTACAAGTTGTAGTCGAGACTTTTGGTCCAGTCTCCATGGGACATGAGTTGGCAGGAAAACTATAAGGAGAGCCTTTATATTGTTTTCGTGTATGATGGGACAAATGAGCGAATTGTTTATTTCACCGGCACTATGTCCCTTAATATAGAGTGAGGTACAAGGGAAAAATAATATGCACACCTTTACAAAAATAAATAAAAAAACAGATCATATTAAACATCACATAACTCAACGCTCCCCCTCAAGCTGGAGCATACACATCTGACATGCTTAGCTTGGAATACAACTCGAGACGCTTCTTTAAGAGTGCTTTGGTAAAGATATCTGCAATCCATTCTTCAGTGGCAATATAGGGTGTTGAAATTTTCCTCGCTAGAGTGGCATTCGGGATGAGGTGATAGTCCACTTTTATATGCTTCGTTTGCTCATGAGAAGTTGAATTGTTTGTAATGAAGGTTGCAACCTTATTATCGTAGTACATGGGAGTAGGACTTGAGGTAGAAACACTTAGATCTTGTAAGATGGATCTTACTTACAAGAACTCACTCGTAGTATGGGTCATCGCCCTATACTCAGATATCGTATTGGATCTAAAGATTACATTATGTTTCTTACTTCTCAATGTGACAAGATTGCCACCTACATAGGTGCAATAGGCTGTAGTACACCTTCTATCATCATGTGCCCCAGCATAGTCAGCATCTGAATGGCCCCATATGTCCAGATGACCATGTTTCCTGAAGACAAGTTCCTTTGCAGGAACCCGCTTGAGGTGCCTCGGTGCCTGGCACATACCATCCTAGTGTACCTCTTTAGGAGATTGTGTAAATTGGCTATGTCTCCCAACAACTAATGCAATATCAGGCCTAGTCATTGTTAAATACAAAAGCTTCCCTACTATTGCATGACATCCTTTCTCAAAAAAAAAAAAAGAAAAGAAAAAATTATTGCATGATATCTGATTGCATCTTGAAGTAGTGGGCTCTCAGAATCAATAAGAGGTGTGGTTGGATTCATTGGAACACTAGCAAGTTTGTAACCAAACATTCCTGCCTCTCTCAACATGTCATGCACATACTTCCTTCGCGACAAAATAAGGCCAGCATCAATGTGTTCCACCTCAATGGCTAGAAAATAATTTATCAACCTCAAATCCTTTGTCACAAACTGAGAGTGTAGGAATGTCTTGTAAGTCTATGCCCTTTTTATTACTCACTGTAAGTAGAATATCATCTACGTACGCAACCAGGATAATCGAACCAGTAATCCCATGCATAGTGAAGACTGAGTGATCAACTGTGGATTTAGTAAAGCCATACTTTTGAATAGCCTTACTAAATCTCTCTTAAACCATGTCTGTGGACTTTGCTTTAGACCATAAATAGCTTTCTTCAACATGCATGCCTTCTAACTCTCCCCTTGAAAAACAAATCCAGGAGGTTGCCGTATATAGACCACTTCCTCAACATCACCATAGAGAAATTTATTTTTAATATTGAGTTGAAAGATGGGCCAACCATTGTTCATTGCCCGGAATAGGAGAATCCGTACTGACTTGAGACAAGCTACGAGATAGAACATCCTAAAGTAATCAACATCAAAGGTTTGTGTGTAACCCTTAGCAACCAGTCGATCTTTGAACCATTCAACAAAACCATCTGGACAACACTTGAGGTTAAACACCTACTCACACCCCACAACTGTAGCACTAGTGGGTAGGTTAACAAGCTCCCAAGTTTCTCTAGATTGGAGAGCAACCATCTCTTCTTCCATAGCTAATGTCCAGGAAGGATCTTAAAATGCCGCTGTATGATTCCTGGGAACATAGTGATTGTCCACCGTAAGAGGTACTGTAGGTAAATGATCAAGTGACATAATCGGAAACAGAATATTTGGCACAAGATTGCTGTGACTTCTTCTGGGCAATAGGAAGGTCCACATCTATTACCTCAGGTGTTGTGGGCTTTGGATCTCCAGTTGAATCGGTAGGACTAGCAGAGTACTAAGTAGGAATAGCAGAGTGAGGCTCATCTGCTGGAGAGGTGGATGTAGGCCTATGTTGGAAATGTTTAGGAAAGGTATATGTTTAAGAAAAATATCTCCAGTAGGAATATTCGTTTGAGGTATGGTAAGCTTAGAGGGCACTGGTGGTGGAGCTGATGGAACTGGAAGGGGTATGTCCTATGTAACAAAGGAAGGTTTACCTATAACAGAATAATAGGGAATTTCCTCAAAGAATGTACCATCTGCACTAACATAAAAATAATGAGTCAGAGGATCGTAGCACTTATCTCCTTTCTGGGTCCTATAGTATCCCAAGAAAATAAATTAAATTGATCGAGGTGACAGGTTGTCCACCATGAAAGAGTGAACAAAATATACACTCCCAAAAGCTTTAGGGGGTAAAGGAAAGAGCTCATGGTCAAGAAAATGGAGGAAATAAGGTGTTCTATCTCCAAGGACAGAGGATGACATCCTATTAATTAAGAAAGCGCTAGTAAGCATAGCTTCAACCCAGAAATGTGAAGGAACATGGATTTGAAATATAATAGTTCGGGTTACATCAAACAAGTGTCTCAACTTGCACTTAGCCACCACATTTTGTTGTGATGTATGAACACATGATGTTGATGGATACTACCTAAAGGCTGAAAAACTTGAGACATTTGAATTTACAAACTCTTAAGTCTATTATTAGTCCTAAAAATGCGAGTACGAGTAGAAAATTGAGTCTTTATTTCATTTACAAAATTTTTAATTAATATAGGGGTTTCGGACTTCTGTTATGACCTGAACCCGGCTCCCTACGGAACTCGAGAATGGCCCGTCTCAATTAAACCCCAAGACCTAGTCATCCAACGGGAAATAACCAAATGCACGAAACATCCCACAACCATACATGCAATGTAACTAAGCAAGTAAATAATAGGCAGCAACGGAAAAATAGAACAGAGTTCCAAAGAATAACGTGCCACAGGCGGGAAATAACGTTCATTAACATAGCCATCACAACTAGAGTAAAGAGGCATAATAGTAACATGCTCCAACATACTAGAGATAC
Organism: Thalassia testudinum; assembly: GCA_037157565.1. Taxonomy (NCBI): domain Eukaryota; kingdom Viridiplantae; phylum Streptophyta; class Magnoliopsida; order Alismatales; family Hydrocharitaceae; genus Thalassia; species Thalassia testudinum. The sequence continues at coordinate 8,829,142 of JAZHRO010000080.1, forward strand.
TCACTAATAGTAAAAGGTCTCTGAAACGAAAAAGGGGAAAGAACAAACTACTGCTGGGTTTGACTGGGCCCAGCACCCTCTGCAGCCAGTGGTGTTGGCTGCTCAACTTTTTGACCTGAACATGCTTACATATATCTGTGGTCAGCTAATGCTGAGTAGAGTGGCACATAGGAACATTAAATGCAGTTAAACATGAAAGAAAAGTAGTAAACTATTCATGCATCTTTCCAGTTATTCATTATTATATGTTTCCGTTTATAATCAACTATGTGTTTCTGATTTGATTATTCTAATAATGGTCCACAACATTTCTTAATCCACGTGTTCCCTAAGGGAACGATCTTGATGTAGTTTTCCTGCGATGGAGGACGCCTACGTGGCACTCTCTTAGCTGGGAGAGTATCTCATGGTAGCCCTACAACCGGTCTACCACCCCGGGGTTATGGTCGTGACGTAGCGGTGACTACGGCACGCGTGATAAATGCACGGGTAGCTACCTCGCACTGGCACGTGGTCAGTCTTTTCCGCTAACGGGTACGCCCAAACGTATAGCATAGAATAGAACAGGGGCCACACCCCTCAATAGTCTGTGTACCGTTGCCTGACTACCTTGGTTTGCCCAGTGGACCTAACAGGAGTCAATGTAGGGAGGTCAATCCTAACCTCGGGTCCCAACCCAAGGGGCGGCTAGCTCTCTCCCTACACGAAAGTGATAGTAGCTCTCCTCGGTACCACATACATGAGGGTCAACTCACTTTCCATACCTAAGTCCGAACAACTAATCAACATGCCGGTAGGCAACATGTTCCATCATACATCAGATATCCATATCATTGTACTTTGATTCCTTTCCTTGTTCCCCGTAGGGTTCATGCATAATACTCGTCTCATTTCATTACATGATATGTATCTCTATCACATTCTGGTTTCTAATTCATATAGCAGGCAACTCATGAATTAACAGGATAAGCAATCATCACATCATTTTAAACATTCCATTTCTCACAGTAGGGAATTTAACAACATGCATTCTCAGGTTTTATAACAAGCGAGGTTCAAGTAATGTACATACACCATCTCATCCTTAGGGTTCATCTCATATTCTAGGTTTCAAGTAATTATTTCTAATTTGACATACACTTTAATAATTTAAAGTCACAGGTCTAGAGAGGATCACTCTACCCAAGTGTACGGGTGGTATGGGGGCACGAACGGTGGATCTTGATGCCTCCGTAGGTCTCGTGTGCACTATGGACTGGAGACCTATCCCAAATAGTTGGTTGAACCAAATGTTAACATTGTTGACCAATATTCCAGTATGTCAAAACAAGCTCAAAACAGTATGGAAACAGCCCTAACACGTAGGAAATTCTGAAAGAAAACCAACGGTACTTCATTGGTGCAAAATCGACTACCGTGATACGCATGCATGATGTAAGTTCGAGCAGAGAAATACCTTGGCACTTTGCATGCTACCAGACGTCCTGAGTCCATTCCGGACGTTCGGTGACCCCTTCAGACGTCTGGCGAATGTTGTAGACGTTCGAAACTACAGAAAAATGATGCTGGCAGAACCTCATCGCGAGCTCTCTCCTCGCGAAGCTCTCCTCTCATGCCTGGAGCTGTAGCAGCTCCTCGCAATGGCATCGCAGCAACCTTAGGTCCTCACGAAGCCCTCCCTCACGAGCTCCTCCGACCGTTCCTCACACACGATCTTACCCTCTCCACGCTCCTCCTACTCCCCGCTCTCCCTCTCCTCCCTCACTCATGCCGGCTACAAGGAAAACAAAGGAGAAGGTGGAGAGGGAAAGATGTGTGCCGTTGGGGGGAATGGAGAGAGTGGAGGAGGGGGGTGTTTTATAGGGAGGAGGTAGGATTTAGGGGTATGGTGGGGGTATGGTGTGGGATAAGGTGGGGTCGGGAAAATTGCACTCGGCCCCATAGAAAGAAAATCTTAGGGGTATTGGAATTGCATAAGACCCCTCTCGAAAGTCATAAACTCCGCACGGGGTCTTTTTGGCATACATGAAAATTACAAGAAAACCCCTAAAATTTCCAGAAAAACCCAAATGACCCTTCATCGTAAAAATTCAAGATACATGATAATCATCGACCAAAATAAAAAGATAATGAAAACTCCTAACACTACGCACCCAACACGGGTCGCATAAATCTGCATGAACTAAGGAAAACGAAGACTCAATCTTGCTATTTCTACTTGGAAAAGTGGTCCTATGGTGCTTTCCAAGCTGACAAGCACTACATGACAAGGAATCGGGAAAAGTGCATGTTTGAAAACTGACGATGGAGAACATGGATACTAGGATGTCCCGCAACTAAATAGTGGATGTCACAAGCAGCAGCAGTAAATAGGTGGTTAGACGAAAGGTAGAGGTAGTAAATTCCCTTTAAAAAAAAAACGATAGAGGTAGTAAAGGTCATCCTGCTCAAGTCCACCAATTTGCTTCTTCGTCTGGAGATCCTGCAAATAGAAAAGATGATAATGAAAAACAACTCTATAATTCAGGGCTTTTGTAATTTGACTAATAGACATCAAATTAGGGAAAATTTTGGGACATGCATAACATTTGTTAGAGGAAGTGACTATGATAAAGAGATGTCACTGAGGCTTGTCACAGGTGACAAGGTACCATTTGCTATCCTGACATGAACAAGAAAGGCAAGAGGATGGAGAGAGAACAAGGTGGCATCTTCTATACTATGAGAGGAAGCACCTGAATCAGCTAACTATGCAGGTGCACCAGCAGTGCTTGTTTGATGAGAAACTAACGCTTCAGCTGAAGATTTATACTTTAATTCAAAAAATCTATCGTGCTCCTCCTGAGTTATGGTGACCTAATAAGTAGACTGATCATGATCTTGAGATAGACTCCCTTCTCCTCCATAAGCATCCTTGTTGGCCTGATGGCTCTGTGGAAAATTATGCTTAACCCAGCAACGATCAACAGTGTGGTTTGTCTTGTGATAGTTCTCACAAAACAAATCTGTATGACCATGGGCTTGGTCTCCACCTCAAGTAACACGTTCTCTCCCTTTTTCCTGTAGGAGCTCCACGACCATGACCTATAGACGCCATGGTAGATGAATCAGAGGAAGGAATAGGATCTGAAGTCTCCAAACGAGACAATTAGGCATAGATCTGGGCTGGTGAAGGAATCTCCTCCTGTGTTATGAATTGATCCTTTCATGGTACCATAAAACTTCGCTAGAGGCTTCGTTTCCTTATGGAACGTATGAAGGTCCTCAATCACCCTGTATAAACGGGTGATATTACTCTTGTTGAAGTGTATCTCATGTAACACCTCCTACATCTTCTTCATAGAGGAATAGGCCATAACCTGCTTGGCTATTGTCTCCTTCATATTGTTAAGCATACACGTGGGCACCCAATTGTTGTTTGCTTCTCAATTTGCTATCTTGAGTTATGGTTCATCTTGGGTGAGAGTATACTTCTTCCGATGTGATCCAACGAATTAGGAAAAATAGGTAGACCGGAGGAGGAAATTGGATCCATCCAATTTTATAGATGTTTCCTACATGTGAGGGGAAGCGCTTGTGGTGAATAGTCTCCCCATTGAGTCGCTTATTGAGTTTTTCTTGTTCGCCATCTATCTTGGATTTGTAAAGGGAATTAAAAAGAACACTTCAACAGTAAAAATCAGATCATAGACTTCTTAGATACCTATTATCTTGGTTTAAAACCACTATTTCAGAATATAAAAAAAAGGCGTGGCTGTGCTTTCGGGGGCAGGAGTGGGCCCCACGTGAGTGCAGCCTCTCCCTCTTGAGGCCTAGGTGATGGAGGGAGGAGGGCGTTGGAGCTCTTGTCGATGGAGATCTGGTGCTAGATCTCCCTGGTGATGGAGATCGGGCGCTAGATCTCCCTCGTACCTACTCAGCCTATTGCTGCAAACACCTGAGATTAGCGCATGAGGGTTAAGAGAGAGAGGCGGTGCCGATAGGGATCAAAAGGACCACCTAATGGCGGTGCATAGAGAACAATCGTTGCCTGTGGCGGCGCTGGGACTGGTGGTGCCAGTGAGGGCTGGCGGCCTTGAGAGAGAAGAGAGCAAGGGTTTTAGTGAAGGGGTAGGAGGCTAGGTTTGGGTGGGGTACCCATGTATCGGTCTAGGATTGTTATTCTGATGCTATGATGGGACAAATGAGTGAAATGTTTATTTCACGGGGCTCTATGTGCCTTTATATAGAGTGGGGCACAAGGGAAAAATAATACACACACCCATACAGAAATAAATAAAAAGAATAGAGCATATTAAACACCACATAACTCAACAATGTATTTGGCTAGAGTGTAGCGGGGCTATCTTTAGGGGAAAAGAACCTTGGTGGAGGCTACTCTTTATCACTTTAGCATGCTTTATAACTATTGGTGTCACTAGCTCTCCTTTCTAACAGAATCTTAGGGATTAATAATGCTTGTTAATCCCCTCTTTTTCCTTATATATATATTATTGCTACATCCAAGCACCACTATAAAAACTTCTTTTCGATGTGGTTCAAGAAGCTATGATACAATCCTACTCCACAACAGAAGCGACCTAATAGTCAGATCTTTTCATTCTCATGGAATAGGGTTCCACAGTTAATCTCATATCTTAGTGAGTCAAATTAGAGAATATCTGGATCATGGGTTAGACCTGCTTACCCATTTCACTCAGCATGTGGGTTGTGACACGTGCTTATTATATTTTTATTGTCTGTTTTTGTTTTTATACTTTGCAATTTGTTATTCACTAGTCTGTGATCCTCATATCTACCTCTCACGCTTTACAGTTATAGCATTGCTGTTTAACTGATAGTGGATTTCATGAATTTTGGAGCATATAAGACGTTCTTCAGTTTAGATTTCCTCAATAATTTTGTTTATATGTAGTGTTTCATGTTTTACCTGCACTTGATGGCAGATACGAATATTGAACTATACAAGGTATGAACTACTAAATAAAGCAATGGAGGCTTTTGGTGATCTTGGAGATGATGAAGAACTAGGGCCTGCCGATTGGCCTACAGTGCAGAAATATATTAGATGTTTAAATGACTTGGAAGGGGAACAGGAACATCCACACACTATAACTGAAAATGACAACGATCTACATCACATGAATTTAAAGGATATGCGAGTTCGTCTATTGAATGGTAAGATCTTATGTTCAAATATCAGATTCAACTGTAAAAGAGGTTTAGCCCATCAATGGATTTTCAATCTTATCAAAGTGGCATCTATGCAGTGCTAGTTTTAGAGAAATGATAATATGCCGCTTGGTTGATTGAAACTTTTATTTTTGAAAGGTGGTTGGTTGAAACCGCTAATACTTTAATGTTCAGTTTTTGGCATTGACATAGTGCTTTCTTGTTTTATAGTACTGCTGCTTACTTGTAATATTTTTACTCTTAATTTTATATGTTTGCATGTTTATATTTATGTGCAGTCATTACTGTTAGAAGAAATGAGAAACATGTCTATTGAGAAACCTTAACCTCCGTATATACAGAGAGGATAATGGGAAAACTACAAGCATACCCTTAAGAAATTTGTGAAGCATTGGGAAACAAAGAAATAAACCAATCTCAACACTTCCCGTAAAGGATTAGGTGTTTAACATGCCTAGCTTGGAAATAAATTGATAAAATGAAGTGCTAATCTTATTTGATGTGCAAATAAAGCTCATTTGTATCAATATGCCTCGTGTAGTCACAATCAATAGCCACATGCTTTTTTGCCAAATCTATAAAAGATATAGCAGGGCCAATGGGTTTTTTTGAAACGTTGTAGCAGGACCAATGGTCGAGTGTTGACACTTGCTAGAATAACACCAGTAATAGTGAATTTTAGATAATAAATAAAATGCTCCTCCACATTTTCTTATTTGAACTTTGATGAATTTGGGTTGATATTGGATGTTTGGTTGGCTTCTGAATGAATCTTTGTGCCAGGATAAAAAAACTGGTCATTGAAAGCTCCATTTTACCGTGTCATTTTGAGCTATATTAGGAAACTGACTCCCCTATTTGATTGAGCTGAGGTTCTGGTTTCGACGGTTACCTTCTTTGATCTATGGAACTCTCTCCTAGATTAACTCTCCACGGGGTAAGTGTGGACACTAGCCACTCTTTGTTTTCTGGTCACTTGTGAGATTTCATTGCCACTTGGATAAGAAAACTTAATCCAGAAGTGAAAAGGTTCCAAAGCCAACTACTTATTGGTTGGAGAGTTTTCTACGAGCTAGAGGGTTTGGATTTACATTTGATGTGTTGCAGTAAAGAGAAGAGGTTGACATCATAACCATGCAACTAAGGGGAGGAACAAATTAGAGACCAGTGGTAGGGGCTCTATGGTATGGAAATAGGCTAACTAGGTAAGAATATGATTGAGGAAATCATTGTAATAGATGCTGCATACAAGCCCCTTTCCTCTCAATCGTAGTTTATTCTTTCTTTTTGTGTGGTTTCCTCTTTGTTGTGTCCATCCCCCTCACCTCTCTATCCCTTATTAGACTAAGCTCTTTTACATACGCATTATTTCTTTGACATGATCAAAAGAAAGATACTTTTCAAAAAAAAAAAGACGATAAAAAGAAAGATCTACTTTTCCCCACTTTGTCCCAAACTTTTGATCACCCTTTTTCCCTTTTTTATCCACGTAAGTGTTGATACTGTGTTTTTGTTTTGATGTAACAAATTTGTGTTTTATTGAGAATTGACCATTTCAGGTTAATCTCTTTCACAAGGATAGACGACATGTTACTTGGACTCAAAAAGTTATTTTATTTTATCCTTTTGTATTTCTTGAATCTAGAAATATTGCAAGGTATCTCAAAGTAACTAACCTTACCATTTTAATACGTTAGATAATTAACAAAGTCCAAAAACCAACATTAGGCAGTATTGATCGACCAACGTAAATTGTTTGATCAACCAAATCATTTGATTGACCAAAAGATTAGGATTAATCGATCAAATTCTTCCAATGATCAAATTCTCCTTTCACGTTAGTAATCAATCAAAGGAGTAGTTTAATTGTTTAACCGTTGATCAAATTAATAAATTAATCGACCAAAGTTGAATTTGATCGACCAATAGCTAACTTTGATTGACAAATTGTTTTAATTAAGTTTCGAAATTTGCTTGAATTTCACCTATAAATAGGGCCCTACAACCCTCACTTCTAGACATCTCTCAAAACAACTTCAAAAGAAAAAGAGCTTTCTCTACTTCTTGTGCTTTCGTGCAAAGTTCATGTCTTTGTGCATATGCTTCAATGTTTTCAAAAGCACGATGCTCTGAGGCATCGCAAAAATTACAGTTTGCTTACTTTTGAGGTTCCATAGGATCTCTATTGTATTTTTTTTAATTCTTGTTATTTTGAATAGGACCTAAGTTATTGGGGTTCCCGTGGTTCTTCTCTTGTTAGGTGTAAAAGAGAATGTCTTGTAAAGAGGTCGTGCCACCCTCGTTCAAGTGGTACGTTAGTGGATTGATCAGCATCAACTAGTTGAGAAAATCTTAAGCAAGGAGGTTTAGGTAGTGCTTTTTACTTGAGAGGATTTCCACTATAAGTCAAAGGGCAATCTATTTTGCTTGCTATAATTTGAATGTTTAAAATTTTCATAAATTTTTTATATACACTATTCACCTCTCCTCTAGTGTAGACATGTAGATCTTACGTGTACCCACAATAAGTACTCCATTGGTGTAGTTGGGGCTTTCTTGAATTCCCATTTCCTAGGGTTCAGAAAAGGAGAGGAAGTGGTGTCCTCATCTTCCATTTGGGAGGTTGTTAGGATGGGGAAGATGGTGGAAAGTTGAAACTCACTACAGCAGGGAAAGGTGCAACTTGGGAATGAAGTAACATGCATACAACCATGGTAGATCACTAGATGCATCTTGGGTGTAGCCTTTGAATCCATAGGGGATCTTCTTTCCTCTATGTGAATCAATATTTTGATATTCTTGTTATTTCGCAATACACCCTAATGAATATCTTGAATTGGATTCCAATAGATTAGCGGAAAATCCCGAATTGGTAAAAATGGAAATGTCGGAATATCAATTCATATAGATTTTAAAGATTCTCCATGGATCAAAAGGCTATACCTTTGAGGTAGGGATAAAGGAAGAAGAAAAAACCAAAGATTTCCCTATATGACTTGAGATAAAAAAGCAATCCTTTCTCATTTGCCTTTATGTTAACACTGGCACAAGACCCTCCTCTACGATAATTGTATTGATGGCCCATCCCAAACATCTTCCATGCAACGTGTCAAAATGTTGACTTTGAAGTGGTAGAACATGATGAGTTGGGAAAAGACTAGTGGAGTTTGAGATGTCTTTTCATATAAACAATTTGACATTCAAGCTTTGACAATTAAAGAGTTTGGAAGAGCTTGTAGCTGGGAGCCAAGTTCAAGTTCTACATTCAGATTGGTGCGAGAGTTGGCTTTACACTTACAATTCCAATCGTGGAGCTTTAGCTTGAGTGGCAGATTTGCTTCCTTTCTTACAGTTGGTTTCCTCGCTTTAATCAAATTGAGAGAATGATGAGAATTGAGCTCACCAACTCGACTTGTCCTACTAAGCGTGGTCCAAGCCCATAATTGTTAAGGGTTGGGCTTGGGTCATGACTTTAGCCCATTTGTTAAATGGGCCAAGGCCTAGGTCAACCCAAGCTCGGCCTAGCTCAAGGCCAGATCCATTTAAAACCCATATATATGGGTAGTTGTTTTAGGAATGTACATAATAACTAACAAAAAGTCCGGATTCATGACCAAGGACCAAATCCTGATAGGAAATTTTTAGTCTTTTTGGTCTTGCCTTCATGAATATTCTATGCTTCTTTGTTACATCACTATAATTGTAGATATGTGTACTATTATGGCCTTAATCAGTTTGTTATTTGAACAATGAGTGGATTAATTTTATATTTACTTTTAATTAGATTCCAGCTACATAAATCTTCTCAGTCCCATCATTTTTATGATTTTTGATTAACCTACACACTTGATATCATGCTTACATGTTAAAAATAGAATAGATTGCAATTTAGATCTTTCTTTTTAATAATAAATGTGCCCAACCAGGCTTGGCCATTTACTTTGGGCTGAGCTTGGTCGTGGGCCCAAGTTTTTACAAATTAAATGGGCCTCAACAGAACCCATTGACCCTCTCACTCAAGTGGGCTTGTGCCAAGCCTTGCTCAACCTTGAAATGCCTAGCCTTTTTCTCAACTCTACATGACGTTCTTGTAGCAATTGAATCTTTCAATTTTCAATAATTTATCACACCTAATGGCTTCTTGTCTCCATGGAAGTGCAACAACGTAGAATGAGTGAAGCTACAAAATGAAGCTTTGAAAGTGGAATGAGGGATGAAGGTAAGTGGAGGTCAACAAGTTAAAAAGTGTACGAAATGAAGCAAAATGAGTGAGCTCTCTTTTACTTTGCTACAACTCATTGCTCCATGACTCAACTCGCTTCTCCTTCGCTATAGCTTATTGCTCCTCGTGTTAGCTCGCTTTCTATTCACTATAGATTGCGCTGTAATCTTGCATGATACAAGATAGCTCAATGAGTGAAGCTTGGCTTTGGCTTTGTAGACTTGCAGGCTCATAAGTTGGTGTTGGGAGAAAAGAGTTGTCTTATTCCAAAATCCTTAAGGACTCTTTTATAGAGAGACCCATTGGGGAAATCACATAGTCATCCAAATGGAAATATGAAAATAACAAAGACAAAATAATAACTAACAACTCCACTCTCCTTTAAGTTGGAGCATAAATATCAGACAAGGTTCGAAATGCCGATTTCGACGTCGTGCCGACAAAATTTGAAGTGTACATTTCGTGGGCATGCCCGTTTTTCGATGGGCATGCCGAGGGCACGCCGTGGGAATGCCGAGGGCATGCCGATAACATGCCGACAGAAAATCACATAAATACTCAAAATGAAATAAAAAATTACATAAATACTCAAAATGAAGTGTGTGTGTGTCTACTTGGAAAGCTTGAGTGTCTCTAGTTGAGCTAATCATCGTGTGTGTGTGTGTCATTTCAACCCCCCCACATTCCCAGTTTCGAATCTCCCACTCCTGCATTCAAACCGCTCTGTTTGAGTGTGTTTCAGTCCCCCAATTTTCGAATTTCAGCCCTTGACTAATCCCCCCTATTTCAGATTTCAGTCCCTCCGAATCTCCAGCACCTGCATTTCAAACAGAGCGTCGATCGGCATGCAAACGTCCCTCCGAATCTCCTGCAGCGTCGATCGGCATGCCGGCGAAATCGTCGGCATGCTGCCGAAACCGTCGGCATGCCGCCGAAATTCATCGGCATGCCGGTGGCACACCTGTAAATCGATAACATAGTCATGTCAGCATGACTATGTTCCAGAAATGGCCTTGCCGGCGGCATTTAAATCAATGATATCAGACATGCTCAGCTTGGAACAAAGATACTCCAATATCTAGTACATCAAGAAGAAATGCCTACAAGACGAAATTTTGAATGAAAACATCATAGAAATACACTAGTCGCATATTGACAAAGTCATATATTGAAAAGAAAGTGTACCTAACATGATAATAATCGGAAAATGTTCATAGTAATGCTACTCACTAGAAGAAATGAAATATCAATAGTGTCAGAGTATTAGTTGACTACACCAAGCACGGAAGTATCGGCCAAAGCCACCAAATCAATACCAAGTTGAGCTTCGACCTGTTTCAATACCTCTCCTCTGATTATCTTCCTCTATTCGTATCACTTTAACATATTCACAGTATGACTCCCACGCCACGTAGTTGTATTGAGTATTGTATTCATTAATGTATCGTTGATAGTCTTCATCGCTGCTGCAATATAAAAGTATTCCAAAACATGGATATCGACTATGACTGTCGGACGAGTTGTTCCTACTTATAGTTCTACATCTACTCTGAGTAGACTTATCTCGATGTCTTCTTGAATTTGTGGACTCGGTAGAATCACCTCGTTTCAGTGTAGAGCCTGATGATTTACAAGGTTCACGCTGTCTCATCGATGAACTTCGTGGTGCTCGAGGAGGAAGTGCTGTAGCCGAGTTGGAAGGTTGATAAGAAAATGGTTAGGATCTTGGAATGCAAAATACCTAGGGAATATCCCATAAGCATAACTTGTAGATGAAGGATCATTTGAGGCACTATCACTTTGTTGGCGACCATCATACTCATAGGAGGAACCATAATAAGATAGAAGACTAGTGTAGCTGGGAAGTAATTAGATGAACTTTGTGCGTCATCTTGGGGTTGGTTCTGAGAGCTGGTGTAATGAGATCTATAGCCACCATAGTAACTTGATGATGATCCTGGGCCACCTCTAAAGATTGATTTCGTCGCCATATTAAGGGATCCCACCTATGAACTTAAATCATCGATGGATATCATAGAATGGCCTAAGGCATATCCATACCCTGTCCCTACGTCAGTCACAAGGTGGACTTGGCACCAGATCTCCATGTATATTTGTATATCTGTGTGTAGTCATGTTGGGCATCCTCTCTACTAAGACCTTGATGATGATATGCCTCATCTCCACCACTACTTTCTGCCTGTGGCTCGTGAACCATCATTGCATCATCATCTCCATCATCATCTCCATCATCATCATCATGATGTGTCCGTCGATGATAATTTAGTCCGTCGGCAAATCATGCATCCATGTAAGTCGCACAAGGCAGCGGAGAAGAAAAGAAATGAAAAGAATGCGTGTCCATGTGAGTTGCATAAGTAGAAAAAGATATGTGACTGACATATCCCCCATATCAGTCACATATCACCACTTTAAGAAAAAAATTGAACTGTAGTCCTTCATTTTTAGCAATATATCACCGATATCCCTGAATATCGACAATATATCGTTGATATGTTAAACCTTGCTTGCAGCTTGTGAGGCACATCATAAAGACAGAGTTCTCGCCTTAGTTCCTATGACATCTTATATAAATTCAAAGTATTGTAATTTTATCTTTAATAGAGTCTAGATGTGTAGCATAAAGAGCCCTGTTAAGTCCTCTAAAAGACCTAAGTAACTTACAACTCCTTAATAGTTAGGCAAATTGAATAGATCTTGTTCCAAACTTTATTCCAAAAGAAACCCCTTAATTAGATGTCCAGTACATATCAGACGTCTAATGTCTTATTTTAAGACATCTAATCAAACGTCCAACCTTCAAAAATATTTCCTTTATAAGTTTTGCCATTTGTACATCAGCAATTCAACTTTTATCCCAGACATCTACACCTACCTACAGATGTCTGAATGTAGTCTCCGACGTCCAATAATGGAATGTTAGGTTTAAATTAGCTCCAAATGAAGAGATATCATAACTAATCTCACCTTTCAACTTTTGAAAATTTATTTTCCAATAGAAGATTATTGCCCTTAGATGTCCAAGGTAATATACAAATGTCCATACCTCACTCTGGACATCCAAGACCTCTCTCAGACATCCAATAAAGAGACGCTAGGGCTAATCTAACCCAAATATTGATTTGTCAGACAATCACCCTTTCCAATGTTTTAGAAAATCACTTCTTGAGAAGCATAACCATTTGATGTCTAATAGTCACACCAAACATCCTATAGACGTCTGATACTTAGGTGCAAGTACCCTACGGAAGATCCAACACATCAGGAGTTCCAGGAACCTTTCCTCTTGTTTTTAGATGTTTGACTTTAAACTCAGATGTCTGATACACCTTTAGATGTTTAACCTTTAAAACCAAGTGCCCTGCAAAAAGTCCAAATAAAGTTAAGGACTACACCTTTCAGAAATAAACATCCAGACTTATAGCCAGATGTCTTATCTGTAGACATTAGACACTTGATATTTTAGGTAGACATCCAATTATCTTGTCAAACATAATAATTACCTTGCACTCAATGGAATTGTCCAAATCTTCTTGGATTTAATTGTAACGGCTAGGACATCTCTCCCAAGCCTTCTTAAAGTGTTAGCTTATATTGTGTGGTCATTTATCTCTTCTTATTGTAAGAGCTTTATGTGTTTTGTCCCTCAGGGACATTCTTATACTTTTGATCTTATGGTCTCTTTCTATATAAGAGCCGAAGGGTTTCTAATGAAACTAAGTCATTTTAACCAATTTGGTATCAGTGCATCGGTTCTAGACCATGGCTCTAGGTATCCTACCCCTCACGACCTCCAAAACCCTAATCACCAAATCCTAATCCTCTCTTTCTCCCTCGTGACTGGTAGCAGCACTCGGTAGAGCTTCGGCAGTGTACTACAGCACGCGTAGCGATGCTGCGGGGGTGCAGGTGAGCCTGTAGCACTCTCAGGCGGCGCTTGCGGTGGCGCTGTGCAAGGTTGGGGGTTTTCTTGGCCTTCAGTGGCGGTGCAACCGTGCCCAAATTGATCATGGTGGCTCTGCGACGCTATTGACGGCCCTCTCAGGTCTCGGTGGCGACGCAACAGCACCAAGGGCTACTCACGGCGGCGCTGCAATCCCTTAGAGGTCGATTTGACCTCCGACGTCGACGCAACAGTGGCTTGTTGAGCTTACGGTGGCACTACAGGTTGTTGGCGGCAGTGCGGCAGCAGCTAGGGCTGCCTTTTGGGCCGACAACGGTGCACTGCTGGTGGTGCTGACCTCCGGCAGCGACGGTATATTGCTCCGGTAGCGGCGCTACAGTGCTTTAGTGACAGTGGTTGGAGCGCAGATCGACAAGGAGGCAGTTTCCATGATCCGGTTCTTGTGCAGTGATTGAAAAAGGGTTTTTTTTTGTCGGCTATTTTTAGGAGAGATCCTAGGATGGAGAGAGCGAGAGAGAGAGAGGGGGAGAGAGTGCGAAGGCAGGGGTAAGAGGGTGTCAAAGGGCGGAGGGGTGACCTTTCGGAGGGAGGAGGGTGCTAGTGGCGTGGCTGGAGGTCGGCGTTGGTCGGAGATGGTGGGTCGGTGCCGGGTGGAGCGGGGCTTGTCAGACCACCGGAGGTCTGTGAGGAACTAGGTGGGTGCGACTGGACGGGGTCGGTGCTTCAAGTGCCTCGGCGGTGATCACTAGATTAGAGACTGCCAAGAGCTGTGGCGATGCTGGAGTTGCGGGAGGCTGGGCCATGGAAGTGGTGGATGCCGGGGGGGGTGCTGTGGGCGTGAGGAAGAGGGGGCTGCTGTTGCCCCCGCCAAAGGTGTTGCTGGAGACGGAGGTGGAGGCCCCTTGGTTGGAGGGGGTTAGGGCCTTGAGGAGTCTGGCGGAAGGGAGTTTGGTAGGGGAGGTTGTGGAAGGGAGGGTGGCAAGAGTGGAAGTGGAGGGCTCGTTAAGAGAGGCGGCGAGAAGGGGAGGGGCGAGGGTGGTGCAGGTGGCGGAGGGGCTTTTCGTGGCATACAGGCTCCTCGTGGAGAAGCGGAAGGAGTTGCTGTTCACTGTGTGCACTGCAGGGGGAGGGAGGTGGTGCTGGAGGCGCCCGTCGCCGAATGATGGAGCTCTGCAGGAGCGCCCACCCGAGCGACCAGAGATGGAGCTTGCCATCGTCGGGATTCTGTGGTGGCTACGCTCGGTCGAGGTGGTGGAGGCGATCGTGGCGCCATTCGCGAGGGTTAGGAGCTGCGAAGCACTCGAGCTGGCAGAGGGATCGGTGGCGACGCTGGTTGAGCTTAAGGTTGGGGCGAAATCGTTGAGGAAGATCCTGTTACGACTGGGAGGATCTTCCTGGGTGGTGGAATGCGTGGAGAGAGGATGGTGGCGTGCTACTGTGACTACCGGAGTTGCGAGGGCCGCGGTGGGGAAGGTGCAGTGGCTGCTGGAGGCTGTTAAGCGTAGTCGAGGAGTCGCTGACGTGGATGCGGCCATCGAGGGGTCTGCGAAGTCTACGTAGGGGAAGCCTGAGGGTCGTGTCGCGGTCGAGGTCTCTTCGCCCGAGAGATCCGCGGAGATCTCGCGGAGGACGACCGGGATTCGAGGGATTCGGGGCACGTTGGAGGAGGAAAAGTCGGCAGCTGCGTTTGGGGAGGGTCGATTAGGCAAGGGGGATGGACTTTTAAACCTAGCTGCATCTGGGGCACGGAGCTGCGGAGAGGACGTCGTTCCGGATTCGGATTCGGATCCTTCGCCAAGATCCGAAGCCGCGTTTCGGCCTATGCAGCAGGGATCTGGACCTCGAGAGGTGGATTGGACCGGAGGGCGGTAGGAGCACGGATCTGAAGCTTCGGTTTAGGTGCTCTCCTTCGAACCCGAATTTGGGAGGGCAGCTTGCAGATCTTCGCTCAAGCCCGAGTCTACAGCAGCGACCTATGACCAGCTTCGGGCCGAAGGCCCCTTTGGTTCCTCACCGCTACCCCTGGGATCAACGCAAGAGGTGGATGGCACTAGATAGATGGTGTCGGAGAATCGATCCTTGGCGATGCGAGGAGCTGTTGATGAGGAATGGCCCCTGCTTAGGGCAACTCGACCATTGGTGGTATTGGGGGAAGATGGCTGTGGGCCTGCGATGGGCGAGATGAGGCAGCAACGAGGAGGGAACTCGGAGCTCCCTGAGGTGTACTCGAGACAGCGACCGGATGGGAACCTGGGGGATAACCAGGTGGAGCTTGCCTTGATAGGGTGGACGCCTCGGTTGATGAGCAGGGGGCGCGGTGGTGGCCTCTGTTATCTGAGGAGGTCATTTCAGGGTAGGTAGAGACCAAGGGTTGTAGTGGACGGATGTGGATGAGATCCTCAGCACCCACAGACGAAAGAGGCGTTGAACAGTGACGACGAAGAGGTGCGGAAGACGACGGAAGCTGGTGGCTTCAGGCAAGCCAACAGGAGAGTACATCTGCTAGATGAACGGAGTGATCACCTGGAATGTGCGAGGCCTCAATGGCCCCACGAGGAGGGAGGCTCTGGGGAGATACATTAGACAGTGGAGGGCGGATGTCATGCTGCTGCAGGAGACTAAGATGGCGGAATGTGGAGCAAGGGTTTGGAGAGAGATTGGAGGGTCGTGGATGGAGGGGTTTCAGGCCCTGGCTGCAAGCGGTAGATCAGGAGGACAGATCTTTGGTTGGAGAGAGGATGTGTTCGCCCTCGAGGACGTCCAATGCGGAGAGCATATCATCTCGGTGTGCTTGGTCAGGAGGATTGGAGGAACCAGATTAAGGGTTATTGGGGTATACGGTCCCACTGACGCCCAGGCAAGGAGTCTAATGTGGGAGGAACTTATGGCGGCAACGGCAGATTACGCTGGAAGTCCTTGGTTGCTAGGAGGGACTTCACTGTAACGTTGAAGGTGGAGGACAGGCCAAGTGGATGGGGGAGGTAGGACCTTGGGTCAGATCTCTTTGTCGATTTTGTTGAGGCTCATGGGCTTGTGGATTGGTCCCCCATGGCCTGCACTTACACTTAGAGGAATAGCAGTGGCCAGGTGTTCAGGATTGATAGGTTTCTTTCCAATGTGGAACTGGTTGAGGCTTTTTCGGTGGCGGATGTTTGTGTGTTGGAGAGACCTTTTTCGGACCACACTCCCCTGATGTGGC
This sequence comes from Thalassia testudinum, assembly GCA_037157565.1. Classification (NCBI taxonomy): domain Eukaryota; kingdom Viridiplantae; phylum Streptophyta; class Magnoliopsida; order Alismatales; family Hydrocharitaceae; genus Thalassia; species Thalassia testudinum. The sequence goes on from JAZHRO010000080.1 coordinate 8,845,681, forward strand.
GACCGAATAGGGGGTACGTTTTGGCACATACTTTAAGTTTGACAGGTCGTGGCTTTTGGAGAAGGGGTTCAGGGCCTTGGTGGAGGAGAGGTGGAAGGCGATGGAGGTGGAGGGCTCGGCGGTCGTGTGTCTAGCGAAGAAACTCTCCATGTTGCGCGATTACCTGAAGCTTGTCAGGAAGGAGATTAGGGTGTCAAAGAGGGGAAGGAAGGAGGCGGCACTGGCAGAGATTAGCAGAGGGGACAGGCTCCTATATCCTCAGAGGATAAGGAGCTCAGGGTAAGGATGTTGAAGGTGATCCTGGAGGATAGACGGACAAAGTTGGAATGGAAGGTGAAGTCCAGACAGAAGTGGCTAAAAGAAGGTGATTCGAACACCAAGTTCTTCCACCAAGTGGCCTCGGCCAGGAGGCGGAAGAATTGGATAAACCGGATGGTGATAGATGGGGACTCTTTCTCCGGTAGGGAGGAGGTGGGGTAGGCGACGGCAAAGTTCTTTAGAGAGTTCACTGGGAAGCGGGCAAGGGGAGGATGGAGGTGGAGGGGGGTGGATGTGCAGCGTATTTCGGAGTCCAGGAGGAGGGTCTCACGGCGGGTTTCTCAGAGGAGGTGAGGGTGGCGGTGTGGGACCTCAATGTGGAAGGGTGCCCTGGGCCAGACGGCTTCCCTGTCTTCTTTTTCAGAGAGTTCAGGCTCTTAGTGGGTGCGGACGTGATGCGGGTGTTGGAGGAGTTCGCGTCGGGCAACAGAGGCTTTGATGGTTTAAATAAATACTTGTTTTTGCTGCCTAAGAAGGAAGGGGCGGAGGACATCCAGGACTTTAGGCCGATTGCCCTGTCTAATGTAGTTTATCTTATTGTGGCTAAAGTCCTAGCGAACAGACTGAGGGGAGTCCTGGGGGATCTGGTCTCACCGGTCCAGACGGCCTTTGTTCTAGGGAGGGGCATACTGGACAGATTTGTGATTGCAATGGAGGCGTTGGCGGCATGGAGAAGGGAGAAGTAGGCCTTCTTATGGAAAGTGGACTTCTCCGAGGCATACGACTCGGTTTAGTGGGACTTTTTGTGGATGTCCTTGCGGAGGAGGGGTTTCCGCTTGATCTGGATTGATTGGATGAAGCAGTGTGTGATGACAATATCCTTTTCAATCCTTATCAATGGGAACCCGGTGGGAGGTTGGGTCTAGCCTAGAAGAGGGGTCAGGCAGGGGTTCCTGTTGCGCCTATGCTTTTTGTTCTTGTGGCAGATGCGCTGGCACGGGTAGCACACAGGGCTTGCAGCAGGGGGTTGTTTAGAGGCTTTGACCTTGGTGAAGGAAGGGAGGTGGTGGTCTTGTAGTTTGCTGATGATATGATATTCCTAATAGAAGGAACAAGGCTGGAGGCAAGAAGACTGAGGATCCTGCTTGAGCCTTTTAGGGAGGTGTCAGGGCTGCGGATTAGCTACCAGAAGTCGAGGTTTTTTCCGGTTAATCTACCAGCTACGGACACGGAGAGGTGGGGGCTGCTCTAGAGACAGAGAGGGGCTCGTTGCCATTGGTGTACCTGGGCCTTCCCTTGTCGGATCGTTGGTTGAGACTGCAGGACTGGGTCCCATTGCTGGAGAGGATGGAAGGTTGGCTGGGTGACTATTACCCAGGCTAGATAAGGCAAGCTCGTCTCCGTATCCTACAACTCGCACCATGCGTTATTGATCTGGAGTGATGCTGATTTTAGCTTATCTTTCAACCACTTTGTTACTCAGACACGATGAATAGGTGAGGGATCCAAACAATGCTTCCTCCGGTGAGGAATAGGCGCTTAGACGGAAAGAGAACTGTTTGTTGCCATAAAAACCTTCCTTACTGACGAGTAGTTTGCTGCACCCGGGAATATGAATTCCATTATTATTATAAGTGGATTATAAACCAAAAATCTCTCTTTTTTCTCCCTCTATCTTTATGAGTGGAAACCAAGGCTTTCCTTTTTTGTTGAGTAATAGTTCGAGTCAGTCTCGAATGAGCCCCTCGAAAGTTTGATGCAAGTGAACGCATTTTGTTCCAGGCTCCTATCTAGAGGTGGGCGGTTGACCTTAGTGAAGGCAGTGCTAGCCTCCATGCCGTCTCACTTTTTGTTAGTCTTCCGTCTGCCGTGCCAGGTTGAGAAGAAGGTTTCGGGACTGATGAGAGACTTCTTCTGGTCCACCACAGGGGCCACGGGTAGGGGGGCGAGGCTGGTAGCGTGGAAGGAGGTGTGTCAACCGGCACAGGAGGGGGGCCTTGGAGTCAGGGAGGTGGACAGAACGAACATTGACCTCCTTACAAAATGGATTACGAGGCTGGTGGGGCAGGAATAGGGGTTGTTCGGAGCAGTTATGTGGCACTGCTACGGAGATTTCCTGTCGTGAGGACCTCTGTGCTTCCCCCCAGGGGCGTCTCCCTTCCTTAGGAGCTTGGCGACGGTGGCTGGGAGGGTGCGGGGTTTTTTCGACCCGGTGCTTGGTGTGGGGGACTCCTTTCACTTCTGGCTGGACGACTGACAGGGGGTTGGATCTACTCTAGGGGAGAGGTTCCCTCGCCTTGTGAGTAGTGTGTTGGATTCTTTAGCGAAAGTTAGAGTACTGGGATGGATCTTGGTGTCCTGTCTTCCGGGGGGGGTCTGTCTGACCAGAGGTGTGATGAGTTCCAGTGATTGCTGCAGGAGTTGGTGGGTTGGGCGCTGGGTGATGGCTTTGGCGGTTTTCATTGGGAGGAAGGTGACTTGTCGGTGGTGAAGGTTTATCGCAGGTTGGGGATAGGAGGGGCGGAGGTAGATGTTGATCTTATGTGGGATTATAGACTGATATGGGTGGCGAAGAGGCCGCTGATGGTAAATATTTTTGCCTGGTTGGTGAGAAGAGGATGGATCATGACAAAGCAGTGGAGAGCGAGATGGGCCGGCACAGGCGACTTGGCATGCCCTTTGTACAGGGGGCGGTTGAGGATGTGCAGCATCTTTTACTCCAATGCCCGTTTGTGAAGCAGATTTGGCAAAAGATGGAGATAGGATGGATCTCCCACCAGGACGAGGACGGTTTCTGGTCTTCCTTTCAAAGGGGAAATGTGGGGAGCGGTACTTTCACCTTTCGCTCCAAGCATGATCGGGCCAAGATCCTGGCTGTTCTGTGGGGGGTGTGGCTGGGGAGGAATATGGTGGTATTTAGGGGGGAGAGACCTTATTTGGAAAACTTTGTATCCGCTATTTTTTCCCAAAGTGAGGCCTGGAGGTTCATCTTGTAACTCATGATGTAATTATTTTTTGATGGAATGTATGTTTGTGGGTGATTATCTTTTGGATAATCACCCTTCGTTTTTTCATAAAAAAAGGGTTTTTTGTCATAATCTAGGAGTGTAAGTTCGTGATGCAGGTTTGAATTTGTCTAATTTTAGATTTGTGGATGATTACGTGGTGATAGAAGCTTGATCGAGGCTTCTGAATTGTGAAGATGGCTTCAGATGATCAGTTCGAGGTGTCCTCGGGCTCTGTTTCTGACACCGGGGTACTAAAGAACCCTTTCTCTGGTCCTATTGTTAAGTTGGATGAGACCAACTACCCAAGGTGGTCCTAGACTTTTCTTATGACCGTTAAGGATCATAAAAAGAGCCATATTCTTAGGGATTCGGAGCCTAAGAACAAGACAAGCACAAATGCTAATTGAGATAGCGACAATGTCATGGTTTGTGCGTGCAGATGGTTCTTCCTCGCATAGGGGATGAGATCATGTACTACTCTACTGCAAAAGAGATGTGGGAGTCTTTGCGTGACACTTATTCACATGTTAAGAACTCTGCACGAGTTTTTCAGGTCTTCTATGATCTTTTTTATCTACGTGAGGTGGGACGCATGTTGTCACAGTATTACTCCCTCATTAAGCGAATGTTGGAGAGGCACTACTCCTATCTGCCAGGGTGTGCTTGTGAGTCTTGGAGGAGAGTTTTAGGAGATAATTGGCTCTCTTTTTTTGGCTGGCCATGGACCTGAGTATGCAGCAGCTGGAGATTAGATCCTTACTGCTCTTGAACTTCCTACTCTGGAGGAAGCTTATAGTAGACTTAGCAGAGTTACAGTACGCACTCCTACTCCTAACACTGTTGCTCAGTCGCCTGCACTAGCTATGATCCCTTGACGTGGTAGGGGTACTACTTACGTTGCACGTAGTTGTGGACGTGGACGTGGACGCTCTTCTGGTACATGTATCAGGACTTCGTGTGCTTACTGTGGCAAACTTAGTCACGTTGAGCTACATGCTGGCAGAAGCATGGTAAGCCACTTGTGGCCAATCAGGCAACTGAGATCTCCGATGCAATTCTTCCTACTTCTGATATCAGTTCATTGAGCATTGAGATTGAGAACTTGCGACAACAGATTGCTTAATTGACTTAGGCGTCCTCTCAGATTCCAGGCATTGCAGCTATGGCCTCCTTGTCAGAGACACCTGCAACTGGTATGTCATCACTTTTGTTTTCTAGTGAGTGGTTGATTGATTCTGGTGTATCCAAGCACCTATGTGGTGATTGGGGCTCTTTCTCTCAGCACCTGTTACACCCGCTAGGACAGTATAGGTGGCTGATGGGAGACACTCGCTACTTGTTAGCAAGGGAGATACGTGTTTATCTCCTACATTGAGACTTGTAGATGTCTATTATGTGCCTGATTTTCCTTTGAGTTTATTGTCTGTTAGTAGCATTACTAGAGATCTGAATTGCCAAGTTATTTTTCATGCGTCTTTTTGTGTCTTGCAAGACATTCACTGGAAAGACGATTGGTGGAGGCTGTGAGGAATATGGGGTGTACTGTCTGGCTATAATGCTTTTGCTACTTTTGCTACTCAGGGCCTTGCTTCTACTGGATCACCTCTTTAGTGGCACCACCACCTTGACCATCTGCTCGTTCATCGCCTCAGACGTGTTATACCGCACTTTCCTTTCACTACTGCTCTCACCTGTGATGCTTGTCAACTTGGCAAGCAACACAGGGTTAGTTTTTCCAATTCTACTTTTGTTTCGTCTATTGCTGCTTTTAATTTGATTTATATGGATGTGTGGGGTCCCAGTCGTATTCCTGATAGACTTGGGAACAAATATTATCTTGTTTTAGTTGATGACTTTTCTCATGTTTCTTGGATGTTTCTCTTGAAAAATAAGGCTGATGTGGGACAAATTATTGAGAACCTTGTCAAAGAAATTAAAACGCAGCATTCTTGTTTGGTGAAGTGCTTTCATTCTGATAATGCCTTGGAATTTTGTACTTTGCGTTTGTACAATTTCTTTTCTAGTTGTAGTATTATCCAAGAGACAACATGTCCTCATACCTCTCGGCAAAATAGTGTTGCTGAGAGGAAACATTGCCATGTTCTTGATGTTTGCACTTTTGTTGATTTACTACTCTGTTCCCTCTCTCTATTAGGGTGACGTTTTAACTACTTGCTTTTTGATTAACCGGATCGCTAATGCAGCATTGCATGAATGGACTCATATGCAGGTCATGTATCTTAATCGTCCCTTATTTCACGTCACCCCTCGGACTTTTGGTTGTGCTGCCTTGGTCCATTTGTTGGGACCATGTCGGGATAAATAATCTCCGAGAGCAGTCAGGTGTGTTTTTCTCGGGTACACTCAGACTCAAAATGGGTATCAGTGTTTTAATCCGCTTACTTCTTGGCATTATGTTTTAACTGATGTTACCTTTTATGAGGCTGCTCTCTTTTCTGTGACAGTTCGTGAGATGCCTCCTGAGGGTGATATGGCACCTATGCATATTCTCCCATTCGCTTCGGGAGCTTTCCTGAGATTCATGTACCCACCACATCGCCACTGCCTCCTGCTACGCATCCCTTTCTAGGCTTGACTGGGGCTTTCCAGACATATGTCCGCCCTTATGCTACCTATCAGGGACTCCTATCTTTGCCTTCACCATCAGCTTCTCAGGTGAGTCCTTTAAACACCGACATATGTTTGTCATGTGATGGTCACAGGGATAGGATAGGTGATGTGTCAGGTGATGATTTTGTCCTTCCGATAGCCATTCGAAAGCAACTACGGACTTGCACTACTTATCCCACGGTGAAGGCCCTTGCCACTGATAGTCTAGCTCTTGGATTTGCTGCATTTACTTAGGGGTTAGCTACTACGCAGATTCTAGCTACTCACCGTGAGGCCATGCTTGATCCAAAATGGCAGATAGCCATGGAGGATGAGATGGTTGCTTTTAGAGGCCATGGGACTTAGGAGCTTACTCCACTTCCTGATGGTGCTGTACTCGTTGGTTGTCGATGGGTATTTACTGTGAAGTTCAATCTTGATGGTGGTGTTGTTAGGTACAAAGCCCGTCTTGTGGCAAAGGGTTCACCTAGATTTATGGGGTGGACTTTTTTGACACCTCCCCAGTTGCCAGACTTTCCACAGCCCGGGTGTTGATTGCAGTGGCAGTTCAGTTAGATTGGCCTTACATCAGTTAAATGTGAAGAATGCCTTCCTTTATGGTGATCTCCAAAAGGAAGTCTGTATGCAGCAGCCACCTAGTTTTGAAAGTTAGCGGGAGTGTGTATGTCGATTACGGAAGGCTATATATGGCCTCAGATAGTGTCCCAGAGCCTGGTTTCAGAGATTGTCACAGGTTGTAGAGAAAGCTGAATTCGGGAGATCAATCGTTGGTTCTTCATTTTTTGGCAGGACTAGAAGAGGTATTCTGGTACTTCTTGTTTATGTTGATTTGATCATTACATGGGAGATGTGTAGGGTCTTGCTGAGGTTAAGCGCATCCTAGTGGAGCAGTATGTTATGAAGGTCCTGGAGGCTTTATGTATTTCCTTGCTATTGAGGTTGTTTGCAGTAAGAAGGGTGTGGTCTTGTCTCAGCGGAAGTATGCTTTAGATATCTTGCAAGATGTTGGTATGCTTGAGGCCAAGGAGGTTAATATTTCTATGAACCCCAAGATGCTACTCTATGATGAGGAAGCACAGGTGTTGGACAACAGACAGTACAGACAGCTTGTGGGCAAGTTGCTGTATCTTACTATCACGAGGCCGGACTTCTCCTTTGCAGTTGGAAGACTGAGTCAGTTTATGGCCAAGCTAATACATTAGCATTGGGATGCAGCATTGATAGTGTTTAGATAAGTCAAGAAAGCTCCTGGGAAGGGTCACTTCTTCTCAAAGGGGTCCTTTATGACGTTGGTTGGCTACTCAGCAAACTATGCCGGATGCCATGTGGATCGCAAATCCACTACTGGGTTCTCCACTTAGCAGGAAATTTGATCATATGGAGGAGTAAGAAACAAGGCACAATTGCAAAATGCAGTGTCGAGTCTGAGTACAGAGCTATGGCTCAGACGACTGCTGAGATGATGTGGATCAAATCCTTGCTTATTGACCTACAGGTGCAATTTTCTAGTCCCATGGAGATGCGATGTGATAATAGAGCAGCTACCTTCATTGCCAACAACTCAACATTTCACGAGAGGACAAACCATGTTGAGGTTGATTGTCATTATACCAAGGACATTATTCATAAGGGGTTGCTATATACCACTTCTGTTGCATCTATGGAGCAGACTGCTGATATTTTGATCAAGCCCTTGGCCAGATCTTCATTTGATTCTTGTATATCCAAGCTGAGTATGATATATATCTATGCTCCAGCTTGAGGGGGAGTGTTAGCTTATGCTGTGTGGTCATTTATTTCTCTTCTTATTGTAAGGGCTTTGTGTGTTTTATTCCTCAGGAACATTCCTATACTTTTGACCCTACGATCTCTCTCTTTATAAGAGAGCCATAGGGTTTCTAATGAAGCTAAGTCATTTCGACCAATTTAAAGCTTCTCTTGAGCTCTATAAATATAGATAACCATCCAGTGGCTAAATGCAAACCATTGGAGATAAAAAACACGCCTACTCAAATTTGCTCCAAGCAACCATTGTCCAAATCTCTGCCTTGCCCTGTTATACTCTTTTTTGGTACTCTTTACCACTGCTTTAACCTCACATTCTGCTCAACATTCAAGGAGTTCATTTTTCCTATAGTAGCTAGATTAAATTCTGTCGTATTAGGAGCTATATAGGCTGTGCTTATTTTTTTATTTTGTTAATAGGCAATTGTATTAGGGTGTCCAACCTGTCGGATCTCATTCTCTTCATAGTGGAAGAGCAAAACCTCTGTTTAGAGATCAGAGGTGAGGTTGTACTTAAGAAGCACCTCCACCCTTGTTAAAAGTGTGTGGATAGTGTTTAGTTGATCGCTTGGCGATCGGTAAATCCTAAGGTTGAACTAGGTGATTAGTTTTTACACGATTGGGGTTTCCACTTAAAAATTCGTGTCCTTTATAAGATTGAGTTTTTATTTACTTTAATTTACTGCAGTCACACTATTCATGTCTCCTTTAGTGTATTTTCGACATCCTCTAAGATGGGAGTATCAATGTTAGCAAAATGAATAGTTAGATCCAGTGGTATTCTAAATGGATTGCAATCTAGCATCCCTGGCTCTTGAAGCTTGTCTGGCACATACTTCCTTTATGAAAGAACCATTCCTTCATCAATATGGTGTATTTCAATGCCTAAGAAGTAACTAATCAGGCCAAGATCCTTAGTTACAACATATGCACGCAAGGACTTAGTCTCCTTTAGACCCTTCATGTCACCCCCTGTTGCCTAAATATCATCGACATACACGATTAGAGTAACAGAACCTGCTTGTGTGTGCTTAGTAAACTTAGAGTGGTCAGATGTAGACCGAGCGAACCCAAAGCTCTGAGTTGTAGTAGTGAATATGTCAAACGATGCTCTAGGGCTTTGTTTCAGCCTATACATCGCCTTGTGTAGCTTGTAGACCTTGTGTGGCACCCCTCCTTATTGTAAAACCTAGGAGGCTGTTGCATATACACCTCATCAAGATCTCTATGTAGGAATGCATTTTTGATGTCTAGTTGATGTACAAGCTACCTTTGATTTACTACTATAGATAATAGAATCCTGACTGAATTCAACTGTGCAACCGGTGATTTCTCAAAATCGTCGATGTCAAATGTTTGAGTATATCCTTTGGCAATCAACCTCGCCTTTAGTGTTGAATGGAGCCACCTGGGAGATATTTAATAGTGAGGCCTTATCTGCACCCCGCTACTACTACACCAGCGGATAGATCCACAAGCTCCCATGTACCCCAGGACTGAAGAGCAGACATCTCTTCCTCCGTCGCTCGGGTCCAATCAAGATCTTGAAAAGCCTTTGCACAATTCCATGGTACCTGATGATTATAAAGTGCAAGAGAAAGTAATTGTCTTGCTGCAGATAATCGATCAGTAAACATATAAAGTGATATAAATTAGTGAGTACATGATCATGGAGCCTTCCATTGGGTAATAAAAAGGTCTAGGTCAGCACCCTCAGTAGTATAAGGTATCTGATTTCCAGACGAATTAGTAGAATCAATAGGAGACTGAGTAGAATTAGGATGTGTAGGGATGGTAGAAAGAGGCTCCTCAACCTATAGTGGAGGTTCTCTATGGTGAAAGGTCTTTGGATAGTATATAAATGGCTCAGGATCTTGTGGGGTTGTATTTGGTGGATGGGATGGCTCAGTAGACTCTTGAGGCAGTGTAGATGGCATAGGATGCATGATATCCTGTGGCACTCATTGAGTTGAGGAACTCCCTTTCTAGTGTTAAAAAGGAAGCTCCTCAAAAAATCTTACATCAGCATTAACGTAAAACTTATGACTTACTGGATTGTAACAACTATATCCCTTTTGGGTGCACGAGTATCTTAGAGAAATACAGTTCATAGACCGAGGAAATAATTTATCCACCTTGAGTAAATAAACAAAGCAAATACTACCAAACATTATAGGAGTAAGAGGGAAAGCTTCTCAGCTAGGAAGCAGAATAGAATAAGGTGTCTTACCCCCAAAATAGAAGAAGACACCCTATTTATAAGAAAAGCAGTAGTAAGAACCCCATTAGCTTGGGTAGCGCAGGAGTGGCAGGCACGTGAGGAAGGGGTTGGGGAGCTGGAGGATGGGGAGGTGGCCTGGATGGTAGAAGAGGTGCGGTATAGGCACACGCTGCGATGAGATTTTCTATCATCTCCATGACCAAGGTCCTTGCATGGAACATGAGGGAGTTGAATGACTCCTCCAGGCGTGCAAATTTGAGGAGTTACATTTAGAAGTGGGGCCCTGAGGTGGTTTTTCTTCGGGAGACGAAGTTGGAGAGTTGCGACCGGCGGATATGGAGGGAGGTAGGGGGCAATGGTGTTGGGGAGTTTGTGGCCCTTGATGTAGTAGGGAAGTCAGGTGGAATCATTATTGGGTGGAAGGGAGATGTTTTCTCCTTGATGGATTTGATGGTCGGATCCCATGTGGTCACAGTCAAATTGCAGAGGCGTCGAGACAATCTCTGTTTTTTCTTCTCTGTAGTCTATGTACTAAATGATGGTGCGTGGAGGCATGCTCTGTGGGACGAGTTGGACCAGGTTGCATCAAGGCATCGGGGGTCTCCGTGGTTGATTGGTGGAGATTTTAATGTTACATTGTGGCGGAAGATAGATTGGATGGTCAAGGGGGGATGGATCTAGGCTTGGAGGCTTTTGCGAGGGTTATTGTAGCATAGGGTCCACTCGATACGCTACCTTTTTCTTGCCCTTACAGTTGGAGGAGTTCAGGTGGGCAACGGTCTAGGATTGACAGATTCTTGACCTCTACGGCATTGGCTGAAGTTTTCCCTATGGCGGAGGTCAGACCTCTGGAGTGGCCTTTTCCGGATCACACTCCCTTGCTTTGGAGATCGAATGAGAGCTAGAAACATGGTATGCATTTTAGGTTTGATAGAGCCTAGCTTCTAGAAGAGGGTTTAGGCATTTGGTGGAAGAGAAATGGAGGTCGATCCTTGCGGAGGGCTTGGTAGCTGCAAGGTTGGAAACCAAGCTTCAGGAGTTGAGGCCTTTTCTCAAGGTCTACAGGACGTAGGTCAATGGGGAACGTGGGAGGAGGGATGAAGTGCTGGCTGAGATTACGAGGCTGGACAGGATTGATAACGTTGGTCTTCTATCCGAGGATGATAGGGCGAGCAAAGCGAGGCATTTGCAGGTGGTGCAGGAAGATCGGAAGGTGGAGGTGGAGTGGAAGGTGAGGTCTAGATAGAAGTAGCTTAGGGAGGGTGACTCTACACTCGTTTCTTTCATATGGTGGCATCGGGAAGAAGGGGGAAAAGTTGGATTGATAGTTTGCAGGTTGGCTGGGAGGTTTTTACAGGTAGGGAGGCGGTGGGCGGGGCGGCTATGGGATACTACAAGCAGTTCATGGGGAGGAGGTAGGGGGAAGATAGAGATGGTTAGTGTTCGGGGTACCACAGATCGGCGATGAAGAGGCGAGGAATTTTGATGGCCCATTTGAGGAGGAGGAGGTCCATAAGGCTGTTTGAGGGATGAATGCGGATGGTTATCCGGGTCCTGATGGATTCCATGTTTTCTTCTAGAAGGAATTCTAGTCGATGATCAAGGAGGATGTTTTACAGGTACTGCAACAGTTCAGAGATGGAAACTTGGGTTTCAACAGGCTGAATAAATTTTATATGTTCTTGTTGTCGAAGAGGGATGGGGCAGAGGCGATTGAGGAGTATAGACTGATAGCTCTTTCCAATGCTATCTATCTTATTGTAGCAAAGATCTTAACTAACAGGCTGGAGAGGGTGCTAGCAAAGATTGTGGCTCAGGTGTAGACGGCTTTTGTCCCTGGCAGGAACATTTTGGAGGGATACATTGTGGCCTCGGAGATTTTTTCATGTTGGAGAAGGAAAAAGAGGAAGGCTTTCATGTGGAAGATGGATTTCAGCAAGGCCTATGACTTAGTGCAGTGGTCATTCGTGTGGGCCTCTATGATAAAGAGGGGATTCCCGTCCTTCTGGGTCTACTGGATGAAGAGGTGTGTTACCATGACCTTGTTCTCGGTCCTTGTTAATGGCAATTCAGCGGGGGGTTGGATCCAACCGAGAAGAGGGGTTAGACAAGGGTGTCCTTTAGCTCCAATGCTTTTTGTTCTAGCGGTAGATGCGTTAGCGAGGTCGGCGGGTAGATCATGTGAGAGAAATCTGGTTAGAGGTTTTTCTTTGGAAGATGGGATAGAGATTTCGGTGCTTCAATATGCTGATGATACCTTATTCTTCGCAGAAGGTGCAGAGGTGGAAGCTAGGAGGTTGCGGATCTTGGTTGAATTGTTTGGGGAGGCTTTATAGATTAATTTCTCCAAGTCAAGTTTTGTTTCGTTCCACATGATGGAGGAGGCGAGGGCGTGCAGTTTGAGTCTTGGCATGGAACAGGAGAAGTTGCCTATTAGGTATCTGGGCCTTCCCTTGACAGACAGGTGGATCTTGGTATAGGAGTGGTCCTCTTTGATTCGAAGACTGGAAGGGAGATTTGCAGGATGGGCGTCCAGGATGTTGTCGAGAGGAGGGAGATTGGTCTTACTCAAGGCGGTGTTGGTCACGATGCCTTCGTATTTCATCTCTGTCCTAAAGATACCTCAACATGTTATAAAAAAGATTCTGGGCTTGATGAGGAATTTTTTTTGGTCGAACCATGGGTCAGATGGGCCAGGTATTAGGTTGGTGGCATGGGAGGAGGTTTGCTGGCCGGTAGAGGAGGGAAGGCTTGGTGTGAGAGACCTGGGGAGGATGAATGATATCATGTTGACGAAGTGGATTGGAGGGTTGTTGGAGAATGGGGATGGCTTAGTGGGGGGAGTTTTCAGATCCTTTTATGGCATCTCGGTGTGGTGGGTCTCCTATCCCCGCCGAGGGATGCTTCGCATTTCCTTAGGGTCTTTCTTTGGTGGCTCCTAAAGTGCATGATTATTTTGTGTCGGTGATGGGGTCGGGGGATGTGTTCAGATTTTGGTAGGATGATTTGTTAGATTAGGGGAGACTGTGTGGAAGATTCTCGAGACCTTTTGCATTGTCACGAGCAGGGATGCATTGGTGGCGGAAGTTTGGGAAGGTAGGTGGTGCCCGTCCTTGCTGGGAACCTCTCAGATTCGAGGATTTAGGATTTCCAGATTTTGCTTGGGGAGTTGGAAGGTTTCCAACCAAAGTTGGGAAATGATACTCTCTTAGGATGGAGGTGATCTCTTGGTGAGGGCTGCTTATAGGAGACTATCTGGTGGGGGACCCATTGGTCTTTTGGATCTGGTGAGAGATTGCAATCAAGTTTGCAGGGCAGCATGCTCGTTGAAAGTTAAGATCTTCATTTGGGTTCTTAGAAGGCGTACACTCATGACGAGAATGTGGAGGCGTGGTGGGCTCTTAGGGAGGATAATGTGTGCCCTTTGTGTCGAAGTGCTAATGAGGACGTGGACCATCTTTTTTTCTCTTGTCCGTTTGTGACACAGGTATGGAACCGCATGGGAGCTGGGTGGTGGAACCGCTTGTCTTTTGAGGAGTTTTGGAGTTCATTTAGGTGTGGAGGCATCAACATAGGCCACAATGTCTTCTAGTGGAAGAATGAGAAAGCAATGCCTCTATCGGTCTTCTGGGACATCTAGTTGGGGATGAATGAGGTGGTCTTCAGGGGGCAGAGACAATATATAGAAAATTTTGTGAAGTCCATTGCTACTACGATTAGAATGTGGAGTGAGTCGTTGTGAGTGGGTTTTTTGCTGCTGTTTGTGGGCTTTGATTTAGGCTGAAATGCCATACCTTTTGTTATAATACATTCGGGGTGGTTATCAGTTGGATAACTGCCCTTTCCCTTTTCAAAAGAAAAAAAAAGAATCCCATTAGCCCAAAATTGGGATGGAACAAACATCTGGAACATCAACGTGCGACTTGCATCTAATAGGTGCCGTAACTTGTTTTCAACAACCTCATTTTATTGTGAGGTATGAACACAAGATGTCTGATGAATCACTCCTATGGAAGTAAAAACCCGTGTTAACTTGGCGTTCACAAACTCTAGTCCATTACCTCTGTTGAAAACATTTATAATGGTGGAAAATTGGGTCTATTTCTTTGAAAAATTTTTGGATAAGTATAGTCATATTTTTCCTTCAACATAAAAATCGAAGACATACAAGTACAATCATCAACCAAAACTAGGAGAAAATGGAAACCCCTAATCCTATGAACCCGACATGGGCCCCATAAATCAGGATGGACAAGATCAAAAAGGGATTTAGACTTCTTATTTTGATCGGAAAAAGATGAACTGTGGTGCTTGCCAAGTTGATAGGCCTCACAAGTAAAGGAATATTGAAAGTGATGACGGAGGACAGGGATACTCGGGTGACCCAAACGAAGATGCCGCTGTAGTGTAGTAGTGGCAAAAGTGGCAGTAGAGGTAGGGGATGAGGTAGTAGGTTAAGATAGTAGAGGTTATTCTGCACAAGTTGATCAATCCGCCTCATCGTTTGTGGATCCTGTAAAGAGAAAAACTAATTGTGAAAGATTACTCTGCATCCTCAATCCCTTGTAATTTGACAAAGACATCAAATTAAGAGCAAATCTCGGGCATGCATGACAACAAACAAAGCAAGAGAGTTGGAAAGAGATGCATCTCTAAGGCCAGTGACAGGAGATAAACCATCATCTGCCACCCTAACTTGGAAGGGGGTAGCAAGAGAGTGAAGAGACGGAAAAAGAGTAGAATCTCTTGTTATAAGAGAGGAGCAAGGTTATATATCGGCGATATATAATGGGTGATATTGATACCACCTAAGGTATCTTTTTCCCTAATATCGACGATATCCCTGAGATATCAGTAATATATTACCGATCTCAAGGGTTGTTGGGCCACACACATGCATGCACCCTCCCCCCCCCGACACACACATGATATTTTTGGACATTGTTGGCCTTTCTAAGTAATTTTCCAAAAATTCATCGATATCAATGATATATCACGCACGCATGCATTGGCATTTCTCCATAATGTATTAGTCATTAAAATGTTATTTTTCATAAAATTTGTGATATTTTTAGACATTTTTGGCCTTTCTGAGCGATTTCCTCAAAATTCATCGATATCAGCAATATATCCCTTTTTTGACTTGTCGATTCGATATTAATATCAATATTTAAAGCCTTGGAGAGGTGGCACCTGAATCTGCTATCCATGTTGGAGCATGAGAGTTGACAGACAGCGTAGTGGTACCTATAGGATGTGCAATTGAAGCGTCGGTCGTAGTAGTCATATGAGAGGTCATCAACCTCTCATATTTTGCCCTGGAAATGGCAATTTGATTCTTAGCATCCTGAAACTTAGTACCATCCTCCTCTGAGGCAACCTGATTAGCATGGGACCTTGATTTCGAGGATACCCATGCTTAATTTAACATCTATTGATGGTATGGTTGACATTAAGGCAATACTCATAAAATAGGTTCCCTCTGCCAGGGCTTTGTCCACCTTTGGAAGTACCATAGCCATAGGAACCTCAACCATGACCAACGGACACAATGGCAGATGAGTTTAACTGGGGACAGGGTCTGAGATCTCTAATCTAGAGAGTTTGGCATAAATCTGAGCCAGAGTAGGAATCTCCTCAGAAATCATCAATTGGTCAACTGATTTGTATCTCGGACCCAATGTAGCAAGGAATTGCACAGATCTAATGGTCTCTCTCTGATTGGCCATAATTGCAACAGTAGAAGTCAATGGCTAATATGTATTCTATTCATCCCACAGATTCTTGAGTGTCCCATAACACTTAGCCAAGGGCATAGTTCTCTTCTTAAACGTGAATATCCTTAATCACACGATACAATCTAGTAATGTTACTCTTCGGGCAATGGATCTCATTTAGCACCTCCCATATCCTTATAGCAGAAGCAGAAGACATGACTTGCTTGGCGATGTGTTCCTTCATACTTTTCAGTCTGCAAGTCATAACCCAGTCATTGTCTTCCTCCCAATCTTCAGTCTTCTTGGAGGTTTCATGTTCATTCCTCAAAAGGATGTACTCTCTCCTATGAGATCCCACAAACGTGCAAATGATGTAGACCACAACAAAAAAATTTGTACTGTCTAGTTTAGTGGTAGTGCCCTGCTTGTGTGGCGAAGTGCTCGTAGTAGATAACTTCCCCACAGAGTCGGTAAAAATAGATCTGAAATCTCAGATTTCATACCATATGGAGATGTTGATAGGATGATGGTGTTCTCCTCTAGAACGTGTGTGCTACCAAGGTAGGAACGAGCCTTAGCAGCAGTACGAGAAGGTCCTAGGAACAAGAAGACAGCACCCCGGCTGCTACAGGAGCCTTGCTGGCAACACCACCGTTGTTGGCAGCATTGCTTGCCTTGCTAGTGGCACTAGCGGCACTGCTGTTGGCGTTGGAGGCGTTGTTGGCCTTGATGGCGGCATTGCTGTGCTGTCGCTGCACCAAGGAGAAGATCTGGCAGGGGTTGTCTACAACGGTGGAGAGGAGAGAAGAGGATATGGTGGGGTGATGGGGGTTAGATTCTGGTGGGACACCGGGTGTCGGCTTAGGATCGTTGCTCTGTGTTGAAGCTGCGAGTTACTACGCTATCGTATTTGGTTTTGAAAAAACCGTCGTAATTTGAAAGCGAAGAACTCGTGTTCAACAAATAAAATTTATACCGGAATAGAAATCCCAGGTCGAACTCAGGGAGGCGGACGTTTGATTAAAAATACTCATTTGTTTTATTTGTCACGAAGCAGAATAATTGATTAGAAACTATTTATCTATTTACAATAAATAGAAGAGAGAGAATATTACAAACAATAACAAAAAAGAGATGTAGAATGAATATGGAATTTATTATCAAAGAGATTGTTCATTACACTATTCATTACGACTAGAAAGCAGAAAATGATTACACTAGAAAGCAGTAAATCTACTCTAGAAAGCATTAAAAGGAATAGAGAGGGAAATATCTTCCTCAACGGCTGCTTGGAGGACGAGCCGGACCGGACGACGCTTGGAAGACAGGGAACGGAGCAGGACGAAGGACGAAGCGGGAAGAATGGGAATGTGGCAGCACGTCGTCGTTGTCGCGGGATCCACTTCCGAAATGGAGGTAAAAATTTGACTTTATCTCTTGAGAAGCATCCCGGGTGTGGGACAAGCTTCTCTTGAGCTTTGGAGGAGAGAAGAGAAAGAAGGGATGAGAATTTCGTATGAAGGGGGTCTCCTTTTATAGTTGCAAGGAGTGAGGACAATTTGATTTTTTTAAATTTAAAATCATTAATTCAGGACCTTTAGCGACGGATAAATCCGTCGCTAAAGGTCCGAATGTGGGCGTAGTGGGGGTGGCGCACGTGCCCGCTCATCTCCTCAAGGCACAATGCTCTCCCACGATCTTTAAATCTCGACTATTCGATCGTGAGATCGAATGGCTGAGATGCATCATCGCTGCGCCTCCTCAAGTCGCAATGCCTACGTCTGATCCTGTGTTACGCACAAGCGTGCGATAAAGCATGGGCGCTATCGGGTGCTCGCAGCCACTCGACTGCGATCAAGCGGTCGTTACGCCCGCTCGCCCGCACCCTAGCAGCTGCTCCTCAAGGCTCGAACGTGCGCCTTCAGATTGCGCAAGCACGTTCGACCAACGCGCTATCAGCGCGTTTGTGTTGCGCTTAGGATTTGTGCGCGCGTGCCCACAGCCGTTGGACGATCATCCAACGGCGAAGTGACGATCAGATCGAAGAAGAGAGGGTGCGGCAGGTGCAGCGGTCGATTGGGTGGCTGAAATGGCACCACGTGGCACCATCTTGGCCGTCCATCTTCTGGATGATGTAGATGGTGCCACGGTTGTCGGATTGAGTCGATTTTTGCACCGTTAGGCTGCGATCGTTGATTCGAATCCATTCGTATGGTCGGATTTGTTGTCTGAAGTATGGATTCACACTATCTTGGCCCTTTATCTTCTAGGATTCCTCGGTCTCTATCTGATGCTACGGATGTCTGATTAGGGCGATCTTGGAGTCGTTGAACTCCAATCGTCGCCCTAATCAAATCTGTACGGTTGGATCTTCGATTTGAGGCCCCGATAAAAATTTACCCAGTCCCTGAACATAAAAGGAGACAATTAACCTCTATTTTATGCAAACTAATCTAAATGCAAGATGATGCTTGCTATGTAATATTTATAGTATGTAATGCAATTCTATGCTTAAGAACATGCATAAATAGACATCTTATGTAATATAAACATATTTACATTACTCCGATATCATGTTGGGGAAAAGAGTTGTCTTATTCTAAATGCCTCAGGGATTCTTACATAGAGAGGCCTGTTGGGGAATTTACAGAGTCATCCAATTGGAAACAAGAAAGTAACAAAGAAGGCAAAAAAATAACTAACGACTCTTAATAGTTGGGACTGGATATGGGATTTTTTTCTTGCCCGAGCTTTGATTCACCTTCAACAAGTGAGAAGCTTTCTCTGATTTTCAGACCTGGAAAGGGAAGTAGACAATATAGGGAAGAAACGACTTTTTCTCTCTTCAATTCAGTGTTGGAGTAGAAAAGGAGAGTGAACTGAGCTAAGACAGGGAGTTGTTAACGCATCTAAGCATAGTGTCAACTTTCTTGTTAGAGAGGAGAGAAAGCTCTTGAATGAGGGTAGGGAGTGGAATTCATATGGGGAAGAAGCTTTTTTATTCTTTTTTAAGCTCTCATTTCTGTCCCTGCGTATTATGTGAGTAGAACTATCTCTCATTTTCCTGGCAATATAGTCGAGGGCTAGTTTCCTAAGATTACATACATATACGTGAAACATTTTGTTAAGGTGAGAATCAACGATTGACCCTATGTATAGTCGCTTCTTGTCACGATGATCATTCATCTTTGAATTATTGTCATCTCTATTTACCTCTCTGAAATAAGATGATGATATAGAACTTGACTAGTGATTAGTTGAGTATGCAACGAATCCACTATAGCTCGAAGGTTCAAAGGGCTCAATCATGGAAAGTGGCAAATAAAGAGACTAGCATGATGGTAGGATGGATGGTCTGATTTGATTGCTAGCATTTTACTATATTGCAGTGAAGAAGGTACTCGTGACACTAGTTCAAATTGAAGGTTAGGGCTCCCATTGATCCTTTTTCTTCTAATTCAATTGTGAATTGAAGATTTCAGGGTGAGTTTGTCATTAGTAAGGGAAGGAAACTATTAGTCTTACGTTTTTGGCTACCTATTTTTGGTGTCTTTTATATTTTTCTTATTATGTAAGGTTTCTCACGTAATTTGCCCTTTTGGAGTCTCTATATGAAGGCTCTTAGTGCTATGGGATAAGACTTGAATGCTCATTTTCTCTTAACATGGTATTAGAGCAATGGTCCTAAACTAGGGCTCTTATTGCGATTTGTGGCGGTAGCAGCCATCACCAACTTTTGCTGATCTTCTTTTGCCTCGAGGATCGACTACAGCCCTTCTGATTGCCTGTGCTGTCACCTACAGCCACTATGATCTGAAATCTCTTTTTTTGGATCATTAGGAACCGCTTTGCCTGGTGTGTGATCTGAAAATTCAATTTTCAGGCTTTATGATCCGATTTCTGTGCTAAAAGATCTTCCCCAATTTTTCCTATGATTCAAGGCATCATGGGCAACAAAAAAAAATCATTAGTGACTCGGTGGGGAAGTTGTCTACCACAAGTGCATCACCTCATATGTAGGGTACCTCTATCAAGTTGGATGGCACTAACTTTCTTCTATGGTTGACTTCATTTTCTCAATTCATGGGCTCTCATTGGAAGAGGTACATATTGAGAAGGGATGAATCGACCAATAATGACTGGGTGGTGCCTTGTATGCAAAATAGCATGAGAGAATCCATAGAAAAACAAGTGATGCCCTATTCATCAACCAAGACGATGTGGGAAGTACTCCACGAGATTCATTCTTATCGGAGTAATATTGCTTGGCTTTGCAAAGTCATTGAGGAGATCCGCACATCCTGTAGGGGCAGTTTGGGTCTAGCTGAATATTATGGGAATATGAAGTATCTCTGGATGAACAGGAATTCATCATATCTATGTAGTTGCTAGTCGGTCTTGAGTTTAGGGCTGTGAAAGACCAGATTATGACGTTGGAGGAGATTCCCGCACTTGTCTAGATTTATGCTCGTATTTTATGCCTGGAGATTTCTAATGTTGTTTCGTCTTCTGACTTTTTTACCGCGCAATCCTTCTTGTAGTGAAGGGGAGAGGTCATGCTACTAGTGGAGGTGATAGTGGCCGTGGTTGTGGTCGCACTCCACTTTTTTGTGACCATTGCCATAAGACAAATCATACTGTTGATAACTGTTGGATCAAGCATGGTTTCCCTCAGGGGCCTTAGGCACATCAGGTATCTACCACAGGAGAGGAGAGTCAATTTCAGGGGAGGATGTTGTCTATGTGTACTAGTGGGGCCTTTGTAGCTCATCCTGCAGGTACTGTTGCTAGTTCTGCCACTACTTGTTCCCCACCATGGATTATAGATTTAGGTGCTTCTTCCCACATCACAAGCGATGCAACCTTATTTTCGTCTTTACAGTCTCTTGCCACACGTTTTCATGTTAGGGTGGCTGATGGTGCTTTGTCCCTTGTGACTAGCTTGGGAGATATTTCTTTGCCTAGTTCTTTGGGTTTGACTGAAGTGATGCATGCACTTAAGTTTTCTTTAAATTTAATATTTATTAGTCACGTTACTAAGGCATTAAATTGTCGGATTGTTTTCATGATGAGTTTTTCTTGCTGTAGGATCTCCAGATGATGAAGCAAATTAGTGGACTTGAGTAGGGTGGACTGTAGTACCTTAGTCTATCACCTACACTTTTTTCTACTGTTGCTGCCCTTGCCACTACGGCCTTACAGTGGCATCTTTGCTTGGGCCATCCCAGTATCCTAGATTTGTGTTGTTAGTTCCTGGAGTTACAATTTCTGGAGTCATTTTGGTGTAAGGCTTGCCAATTAGGCAACACAGGCTTGATTTTGTTAGCCAGAATAAGAAAACTGAGTCGCCTTTTGCTTTTATTCATGTTGATTTGTAGTACCATGTCAGGTTAGTAGTCTTCGAGGTTTTCGGTATTTTCCTGTTTTGGTTGGTGATTGTACTCTTGTGTCATGGATTTATATGGTGAAAGAAAAATCGAAAACTCTTGTACTCATTAGAAAATTTTGAATGAAATAAAGACTCAGTTTTCTACTACTCTTCACATTTTCAAGAGTAATAATGGGCTTGAGTTTGTAAATGTCACTTTATCTCAGTTTTTGGTCTCTTTGGGGGTTGTTCACCAGATCTCTTGCATTCATATTTCCCAATAGAATGGGGTGGGAGAATGAAAATTGCGACATTTACTTGATGTGGCCTGGATTTTGATGTTTCGGGTGCATGTGCCTTCCTAGTTTTGGGGTGATGCTGTTTTAACAGTTGCTTTTCTTATTAATAGGGTATCTTCCTCTACCTTAGCGGGTAAGATCCCGTATTATTTTGCTTACTGAGATGTTTTTAATCTTACTCCTATGATTTTTAGGTGTGTTTGTTTGTTCACCTGTTTAAAATAGATAAGTTGGCTCCTCGGTTTGTGAAGTGTATTGCTGGTGATACTCTAGGACCTAAAAGGGATATCATTGTTATGATCTGGTGGCTCAGATTTTATGTCAGTGCTAATGTTACATTTTTTGAGGACATTTTTTTCTACTCATAGAAAGGAATAGCCACTTCTCCAATGACATAGGATATCCATCTTCCCATGCTATTTGTGTCGACTTTAGAACCCTCTGAGTCATCCCATCTACCAAATATAGTTCCACCTGATCCGCATCATAGCCTTCTACTTTTACCTACGAACATTTCACTGCAATGCTCTTACCATCGCTACGAACCATTATCTAACATTCCTACTCAACCTTCTACTAAACCTACAAATTTAGATAGAGATTAGGCAATTCCTTCTACTAAGCGATCTGACTTGAACCTTCCCATTGCTCAGCTAAAGACCTAATGGTCGTGTGCCTGTTATTTCATTTCACAATTTATTTTTTTGACTGTTTACTTGTAACAGGACAACTATTGTCTCTTGTAGTTGACAAGCGTCGGGTTTCACGTGCTTATACAGAGGCCCTATGAGATCCTTTATGGACATAGGCTATGGAAGAAGAGATGGAAGCACTTCAGTCGTTGGGAACATGGGACTTGGTTGACTTACCCCTAAGTGCTACTATAGTAGGGTATAGGTGGGTGTTTACCCTTATCTCTCCCAGATGGTTCTATTGAACATTACAAGGTGAGGTCGGTTGCCAAGGGATATACTCAAACATTTGGTGTGAATTACTTTGAGTCATTTTTCTTGGTTGGTAGACTTAATTTAATGTGGATTTTCCTTTCTCTTGTAGTCAACCATGTGTAGCCTGTTTATCAATTGGACATCAAGATCGTTTTCTTATATGGCGATCTTGATGAAGTATACATGCGACAACCTTCCGAGTTTGTTAGCCAAGGGGGAGTGCTAGAAGGTGTGTAAGTTGCATAAGGCTAGATATGGGCTAAAACAAAGCCCAAGAGCATGGTTTGACAAATTTAGCACAACAGTTCAAAGTTTTGGGTTCTTGTGATCTACAGCTGATCATTTAGTGTTTGTAAAGCATATTTAGTCATGATATGTGATTTTGATAGTTTATGTTGATGATATCGTGGTGATAGGAGGTGACAAGGAAGGCTTGGAGGCAGTCAAGGTCTTTCTACATACTCAGTTAGTTACCAATGACCTTAGGTTGATCAGCTATATTTCGGGCATTTAGATACATCATTTGGATAGAGGGATGGTACCTTCACAACAGAAGTATGTGCTCGACATGTTCGTGAAGTAGGGATGTTAGGTTGCAAACCTACTAGCAGACCACTGGATCCTTCTTTGCATTGAGTAGACACTGACAGTCCAGTCTTAGAGGATGTTACTAGATACAGAACCATTGTGGGAAAATTGCTTTATCTGACAGTGACAAGACTGGATATATGTTATTCTGTTGGTAGACTAAGCCAATTCATGCAAGAACCTAGAGAGGCATACTAGATAGGATTATGTCAGGTCCTGTGGTACTTGAAGAGTGCTCTTAGAAAGGGTCTTTTCTTCCAGAAGTGTGGTCATCTAGAGGTTTGTGGTTACTCTGATGTAGATTACGCTATTGCTCATGAGGATACATGGTCTACCACCGGATATTGCTGTTATGTTGGTGGCAACCTAGCTACCTGACAAAGCAAGAAGCAAAATGTTATTTCCAGGTCCAGTGGTGAGTTCGAGTACCGAGCTATGACCCATACCACCCACGAGCTCTTCTAGATCAGGTTCCATTCTACATGACTTTGGTGTTGATATTTCTTGACCTATCTCTCTGTATTGTGACAATAAAGCTGCCACCTTTATTGTGAACAATCTTGCTTTTCATGAGAAGACCAAGCATATAGAAGTTGGCTGCTACTCTGTTCAAGATGTGATGAGTGAGAAGATATCTACATCATATGTTTCTAATAAGACCAGATAGCTGATATATTTAGTAAGGCTCTAGCGAAGAAGTGATTAGAGTATCTCTATTCCAAGCTGAGTATGTTTAATGTTTATGCTTCAGCTTGAGGGGGAGTGTTAGTTTAGTCATTATGTTTTTCGTCTTTGTCTATTTTTGGTCTCTTATATTTTTCTTATTATGTAAGGGTCCTCATGTAATTTGCCCTTTTGGATTCTTCCTATGTAAAGGCTCTTAGGGCTATGCAATAAGACTTGAATGGTCATTTTCTCCTAATAGAAATTACTTATTGATGTGTTTGTTATCAATAAATAAAAAACACCACTTGGTAAGGAAAAGGGACATACCACTTGAGATTTATGAACATGGCCTCACAATTAACGATCATTGATTTGTCTATAGTTTAGCCAACGCGTGAGTGCCTTGGGGTTTTGAACTTGTTGATAGAGCACTCTCGTTCTCTTTATTTACTGTTTTGGATTGTTTTGTCATTTATTTTATCCTCGTGGACGTATGCTATAATTTACTCAACACCTCTCTCTATATAAAGAGGTGTAGGGTTTCATTTGAGAAATATGATTATTCGTTTTCTCCAACTTGGTATCAGAGTGATGATCCTATATTAACGCTTCGGTATCCCACCCACATAAGCCTCCGTAGCCCTCCACCAAAAACCCTAGCACCCTTTTTGGCACCCGCAGGAGCCACTGTCGGCCTTAGCCAACCGCCGCCCACGTTCAGGACCGCAGTCGATGCTCTGGCAGCCACCGCCGGCCTCAGTCGGTTACTGTCTGTGCTCAGGGTCGCCACCAGCACTTTGCCGACTGCTGCCATAGCATCCTTGCAGGTCGCCACTGTCGCCTGACTGCCATGCCACTCTCCTACATCAACCCTTGCTGTGGGCCGCCGTCGCTTGCAAATTGTCTTCCGCCGCTACCTGTTGCTTGGTTGCGGGTAGTGGTGGTTGGTGATGGGGTGTTCTTGTCGACAAGGTGTAGCACCTCTCAAAGGCACTGTTAGGGCCTTCCTTATACCCTAACATGCGTTAAGCCTTGATTTGAGGGGAGCTAGTGACTCTTGGGATGTTATTTAGGATCTCTAAATCTTAGATCTCCTGATCAAGAAGTCACGTTGTCTCTGACTTTCAATTTTTCATGATATGAATAGTGATTTTAGATCACGTTTGGAGCATCTTATGGTAGTCCTAAGGCACGATGGTCTCTTTGAGCACTTAGGAGGTGTCATCGGGTACCACTACAGACATAGGGAGTTACAAAACTCTCTTCATTCCTATCGCCAAGTTAAATGAGACAATTTATGCCCGATGGTCTCAGATATTCCTTATGACTATCGAGGGACATGATAAGGAGCACGTTCTGCTGGAGTTGAAGCCACAAGACAAGATTGGGAAGAATGCCACATGGAAGAAAAATAATACAATGGTCCGGACTTGGATCATGAATTCTGTGGAGCCTCAGATTGGTGATGGGATTATGTACTACAGGATGACCAAGGAGATGTGGGATTCTCTAGGTGACACATACTCTCATGAGAAGGATTTTAGCAAGGTGTTTGAGATTCACCATGCCATTGGTGGTCTCAAACAAGAGGGCCAATCACTTTCCCAGTATTATGTTTACTCTAAAGGGGCTCCTAGAGAAGTACAACATTTGTTGGCCTATCTGCAACTGTGCCACTCAGAGGGCGCACAGGAAGGAGTATGCTATCCTTCAGTTTCTAGATGGACTTGGACTAAATTATGAGGTTGTTAGGTCCTAGATCTTGACTTTGGCTAAGCTTCCATCACTTGAAGAAGCATATGGTCGTGTGAGTAGGGTGGTTGTTAAACCATCAATGTTAGATGTTGGACAAACTCCTGTTCCTGTTACTGCTACACGTGGAGGATGTGGTGCTCCATCTACCAGGGGGAGAGGTCCTGGTGGTTAGGGTACGACTAGCAAACCCTACACCATCTGCTCGCATTGTCGAAAGGTCGGCCATTAAGAAGCCTTCTGTTGGATGAAGCATGGTAGACTTTCTATGGCTAACTAGGCTATTTCTTTTGAGGCGAGCGACATGGTGTCACGTGTTGACTATGATGCTGTTGTCTAGCTTCTCTCCTAGTTGACCTAGGTGACTTACTACTTCTGATACTACTGCATTGGCCTCCTCAGGTATAACTTCTGCTCATAGATCAGGTACTGGTAGTTCTAACAACGCCTTGTGGTTGGTGGATTTGGGTGCTTCCCAGCATCTCAGTGGTGATGAGACATGTTTCAGACAGGTTCACGGTGTTCCTTTCGGTAGATCTATGCAGGTGGCAGATGGTAGGCAATGCAGAGTTCATGGCAGAGGAGATGTGGCAGTGACTCCTACACTGACTCTGTCTAATATTCTCCGTGTTCTTGATTTTTCGATTAGTCTCTTGTTTGTTAGTAGGATTGCAAAAGACTTGTGCTGTTGCATAATATTTGATGAGTTGTGTTGTATTTTTCAGGACAAGCTTACGTGGAGGACGATTGGTGGTGGATGTGAGGAAGGGGGTGTATATCGCCTGATCCAGACTCCATTTGCTGCTGTGTCTGGGCGAGGTTGTTTTGAGTGCTGGTACAGCTCTTCAGTGGCATTGTCGTCTTAGGCACCTTTCACTGGACAGGCTTCGACGCGTTATCCCTCATATACTGCCTATTAGGTTTCGAATGACGTTATTCTCATTAGAATAACCCTAGGACCCTTTAGAGAGGCACCCAAAGGGAAAGATTACAAGAATGTCCCTATGAAAGAATAGCGTAATACAAAATATGAAGATATAACTTAACACTCTCCCTCAAGCTGGAGCATAGACATCAAGCATGGTCAACTTGGAACATAAAAACACAAGATGTTTCTTGGGAAGTGCTTTGGTAAAGGCATCTGCAGCCTGGTCCTTAGTAGCAATATAAGGTATGACAATTTTCCCAATAGTGATGGCATCTCTGATAAAGTGACAGTCTACTTCTGTGTGCTTTGTCCTCTCATGGAATGCAGGATTGTTAGCAATGAATGTAGTTGCCTTGTTGTTACAATAGATGGGAGTAGGTTTACCCACTGATACTAAAAAATCTCCAAAGATGATTCACACCCACAGAAGCTCATAAATAGTATGGGCCATAGCCCTATACGTAGTTTCCGCACTGGATTTGAATACAAAATTTTGTTTCTCGCTTCTCCATGTAAGAAGGTTACCACCCACATAAGTGCAGTAGCTGGTAGTGGACCTTTTGTCTTTATGTGACCCAACATAATTTGCATCTGAGTACCTCCAGGGCTTAAGATGGCGATGCATCATTAGAGACAACCCTTTTCTTGGAGCTTGCTTGAGGTATTTAAGCACCTGACAAACACTGTCCCAGTGAATGTCTCTAAGAGACTACATAAATTGACTCAGTCTCCCTACAACAAAGCATATATCTGGCCTTGTGACAGTCAATTATAGTACCTTTCCTACTATAGCCTGGTATTTGGTGACATCCTCAAGTAAAGGACTCTCTGAATCTCCAAGAGGCAAGGAGGGATTCATAGGGATTTCTGGTAGGTTTGCATCCCAGCATCCCTGTCTCTTTCAGTATGTCAAGCGCATATTTCCGCTGTGATAGCATTAACCTCCTATAAGCATTTTGCACTTTAATGCCTAGAAAATAATTTATCACTCCCAGATCTTTAGTAAAAAACTGAGAATGCAAAAATCTTTTAGTTTCTTCTATTCTTGTTCCATCACTACCTGTAAGCAGTATATCATCCACATAAACAATAATGATAATTGACCCTATGGCTCTGTGCATGGTGAAGGCAAAATGATCTGCAACAGATTTAGTAAATCCAAATTCCTGTGCAACTTTACTAAATTTCTCAAATCAGGCCTGGGGACTTTCTTTAAGGCCATATACTTCCTTCTTTAATCTGCAAACCTTTGAACGCTCCCTCTCAACCACAAAACCTGGTGGTTGATGCATATATACCTCTTCTTCTAAATCACCGTAAAGGAAAGTATTTTGATATCCAGCTGAGAAACAAACCTGCCCTTGTTGACTGCCACAGACAACAGTATCCTTACAGAATTTAGTCTGGCTACTGGAGAAAACGTCTTAAAGTAATCAATCCTAAAGGTTTGTATGTAACCTTTGGCGACCAGCCTGACTTTGTATTTGTCTATTGTGCCATTAGGACAACACTTCAGGGTGAACACCCACCTACACCTTACAACAGTAGCACCAGGGGGTAGGTCAACTAGTTCCCAAGTTCCTCTAGACTGAAGGGCAGACATCTCCTCATGCATGGTAGAGGTCCAGGAAGAATCCTGAAACACCTCAATATGATTTCTGGGAACTTGGCGACTATCAACTGTAGGAGACAATAGCCTTCTTGTGGCAGATAAACGATCAAGTGACATATAATTAGAAATAGAATAGTTTGCATAAGATCGTTGTGGCTTCTTCTGAGCAATAGGAAGATCCACATCAGATACCTCTGGGGGTGTAGGGTTTAGACCTCCATCCGGATCAGTAGTGTCAGTAGAGGATTGAGCATGAATAGTGGATAATGGTTTCTCATCTGGTATAGTGGCAGTGGGATGTCTCGACTCAAAATGTTGAGGGAAGGTTTCCGTCGTAGGCACCTTAAGATTCGTGGGGTAGGATATAGGGGGCCATCATGAGGTGGTGGCTCAAAGGGATCTGGTGACGCAACCAAATGTATGGGTAAAGGGATCTCTGGAGCAGCATTAATGTTCTTTCCCATGGTAGAGTAGTATGGTATATCCTCGAAGAAGGTAGTATCTCTGATCATGTAAAAGCGATGTGCCACCGGATCAAAGCACCTGCACCCTTTCTGGGTTCTGGAATAACCCACAAAGATACTTCACGGATCTAGGAACAAGTTTGTCCACTTTAAATAAGTGGGGTGGACAAAGCACATGCACCCAAAAACTTTAGGAGGCTTAGAGAAAAGCTCCTGATCTAGACATAAAACAGAATAGGGTACTTTCTCACAAAGAACAGAGGATGACACGCGATTAATTAAGGCAGTTGTAAGAACAGAATCAGCTTAGAACATAGTAGGAATATTTATCTGAAACATGATCGTCCGGGCAACATCAAGAAGGTGTCTCAACTTGTGTTCAGCTACCCCATTTTGTTGGGATGTATGAACACAAGGAGTCTGATGAATAATACCATCTTGAGTTAACGTAGAGTTAACAAAATCAATCCCATTATCAGTACGAAATATGCATACGGTAGTAGAAAACTGAATCTTTATTTCATTCATAAAATTTTTAATCAAATCAGGAGTTTCGAATTTTTCTTTCATCATAGACACCCAGGAGACACGAGTGCAATCATCGACCAAAATAAGACAATACCGAAAATCCCTAAGATTCTTAACCCGACATGGGCCTTGTATATTAGCATGAATAAGAGAAAAAATAGACTCGGTTCTTTTATTAGTACTGGGAAAATAAACCCTATAATGCTTGCCAAGTTGACAAGCATCGCATGCAAAAGAATCAGGAACTCCATATCCAGAAATTGATGACGGAGAACAGAGATACTAGAATGTCCTAGTTTATGGTGCCATTGTAAGGCAGAAGAGGCAAAGGCAGCAACTATGGTGGAATGCTCAGGGGGTAGGTCAAGATAGTAGTCCACCAATCTGCTTCATTGTCTGGAGGTCTTGCAAGAAAAAGAAATGATCGTGAAACACTACTCTGCAATTTAATGTCTTGGTAATATGACTAATAGACATTAAATTTAAAGCAAACGTGGGTGCATGCATAGCATCAGATAGTGGTAAAGTAGAAGACAGAGAAATGTCACCCAAGCCTGTCACTGGGGAGAAGGCGCCATCTGCTACTCTGACATGCATGGTAGTCAATGGTTTAAGAGCCAAAAAAAGGGTTACATCTTCAGCAATATGAGATGGAGTACTTGAGTCTGCAAGCCAAGTCAACATACAAGTCCCTTTAACACTAGCAGCAGTACCTGGCTTCTGGGAGATAGACACCCCTGCAGTAGAAGAGGACTAAGAAGACATCAACAGATCATATTCTTCCTTGGAAATTTTGACTTGTAGAATGACATGCTACTCCTGATAATGGTGACTTTCATCTCCACTAAGGTTTTAAATATTGATATCGATATCGTATTGACAAGTAAAAAAAGGGATATATCGGGGATATATTGCTGATATTAGTGAATTTTGGGGAAATCGCTTAGAAAGGTCCAAAATATCACAAATTTTATGAAAATTAACATTTTAATAATTAATACATCATGAAAAAAATGTAGAAGACGAAAATCATAAATTTTGAATGAAAACATAATAGAAATGCACTAGTTGCATATCGACAAAGTCATTGAAAAGAAAGTGTATATAACATGATAATAATTGAAAAATGTTTATAGTAATACTGCTCACAAAAAACAAGAAATATAAATAGTGTTAGAGTATCAGTTGACCACATCAAGCACTGCGTTTGTGTACCGATATATCGGTGATATATCAAACCTTGCTTGTGTCATGGTCTCAAGGTGGACTTGGTACGGGGTTGCTATCTATATTTGTATATTTTTGCATGTATTTGTGTTGGGCATTTTCTCTACTAGGACCTTGATTATGATATCTCCCATCACTACTACTTTTTACCTGTGGCTTGTCAACCATCACTGCATCATCATTTTGTGTTCCTTTTGAAGGTGGCTAATCATGTGTCAATGTGAGTTATGTGTCCATGTAAGTCGCACAAGGTAGGGGAGAAGAAAAGAAATGAAAAGAATTCCTGTGAGTTACACAAGCAGACAAAGATATGTGACTGACATATCCCTCATATCGGTCACATATCACCACTTTAAGGGAAAAATTGAATTACAGTTCTTCATTTTTGGAGAAATATCACCGATATCTCTCGATATTGGTGATATATCCCCGATATCATGGAAAAAGGTATGGTACATAATATCGATATGTTTCAACTTGTTGATATTGGTGACATATATCGCCGATATGTCAAACCTTGATCTCCACCATAAGTAACTTGATTTGCCTGATCGCCCTGGGGAAAGCCATGCTTTATCCAACATCTGTCCACTGTGTGGCTTGTCTTGTGACAGTGGTCACAAAACAGGCCACATCCTCTGCCACACCGCCTATTCTTGCTCCATGCCCTCTCCCCCTACCTCCTGGGGTTCCCTTGCCACGACCTGTAGCTGCCATAGCTGAAGAATCAGCGACTGAGATCAGAGATCTCAAGTTTGGCTAATTGAGTATAAATCTACGCTGGTGTAGGGATATCCTCAAGTGTCATAAGCTGATCTTTGACAGACTTAAACTCAGGGCTAAGACTTGCAAGCAGTTGAACAGAACTAAACGCCACACACTGCTTTGCAGTAACGGTGACATCTCTGGAGATCGGCTGATAGGTATCCTGTTCATCCGAAAGGTTCTTCATAGAGCCATAGTATTTGGCAGGGGACATAGTTTCCTTCCGAAAGGAATGTAACTCCTCGATTACTCTGTTGGGGCGACTGATATTGCTCTTATGAGAATGAATCTCATGAAAAACCTCCCACATCTTCTTTGCTGACACATATGACATAACCTGCTTTGCAATAGGCTCCATGCCATTCAATGTGCAAGTCGCCACTAAATCATTGTCTGCCTCCCAGTTGACAGACTTAATAGAAGGTTCATTTTATGTCAAGATATATTTCTTGCTGTGTGATCCCACAAATGGGGAAAAGGAGGTAGACCAAAGAAGGAAGTTGGTGCCATCCAACTTGATAGAGATTCCTTTCATAAAGGAAGGTGCACTTCGAGTAGATATCTTTCTCACCGAGTTGTCAGAAGCATCCTTTGTGTCTTTCATATCAATCAACTTGTGGGAACACCAAGATTGGTGGATTTCAGTCGAAAATCAGACCATATAAAGGTTCGAAACCTTCACAGATTCGCGAATAGTCGCAAGAATCAGACCACCGGTGACCACCTGAGGCTCCTGTGGCACTGCAACCCGTGTATGCTGCACGTATGTTGCCACCAAAGGGCTTAGGCGACCTTAGAGGCGGCACCGCCGTTGATGCAGGAGGCCATTAGCCTCCTACGATGGCACTGCTGTCGGTGGGGAGTGCCGTTGGCCTCCTGTGGTGGCGGTGGGAGGTCCTCGGTGCTCCTAGCGGTGGTGGTGATCGTTGCTACGAGCGATGTCGAGCACTGGTGGTGGTTGTGTGCACCGTAGGCGGCGCTGGATGCTGCTACGAGCAGCGTTGGGTGCTACGAGCGATCGCACGGGGGTTGACAGGCCCTCTCCTAGCACTGGGAGGGAGCACTGTCGACAGATTAGGTCCCGTAGAGGTCTCCTACGACCTTTGGTGGCTGTTGCGAGTGTCGGTGATTACAGTAGCCACTGGTGGCAGTGGTAGCTGCCGGTGAGGGAGGAGGAAGATCTAGGATTTTGGTGGTGGTTTCGGGGCTAGATATTTGGTGGGATACCCGAACATCGATCTAGGACCGCTGCTCTGATATTGTGTTAGGTTGCAAATGACGTAATTCTCATTAGAATAACCCTAAGGCCCTTTATATAGAGAGGCACCCAAAGGGAAAGATTACAAGAATGTCCCTATGAAAGAATAACGTAATACAAACTATGGACATACAAACTAGCCCTTTATATAGAGCTAGATTTGAGATTTTTTGTGATGCATGTTAGCTAAGAAAGTATTACAGAGCCAATTTTCCTTCCAGTTTTTCTCAGAGTTTTGCTGCTATTTTTGATTTACTGCATATGGATGTATGGGGTCCTAGTAGAGTGTCAAATAGATTTGGTCATATATTCTATCTACTTGTTGTGGATGATTTTTCCAGGATGTCATGGTTATTTCTTTTAAAGAATAAATCAGATGTTGGATCTGTGATTGAAACATTTATTTTACAAATAAAGACTCAGTTTTCTATCATTGTGAAAATTATACGATTTGATAATGCTCTAAGGTTCTGTACAGTTAAGCTAGCAACCTTTTACATATCTCTTAGAATTGTTCAACAGACAGCTTGCTCCCATACCTTGCAGCAGAATGGTGTAGTGGAAAGAAAACACTATTATGTCTTAGATGTGGCTAGAATATTACTGATACAACATAATGTGCCATAGGTGTACTGGGGAGATGCTGTGTTAACTGCATGCTATTTGATTAACAGATTGCCCAACTCTGCTATTTAGGAACAGGTTCCATGGCAGGTTCTCTATCTTGAGGACCTATTTACTGTACTACTTCATGTTTTTAGTTGTATAGCTTTTGTTCTCCTTCTAGGACTTGGAAGAGATAAGTTGGCTCTAAGAGTAGTGAAGTGTCTCTTTCTGGGTTACGGTAGCACCCATAAAGGATACAAATGCTATGACCCCCGAGGCAAGAAGCATTATGTGACTGCAAAAGTCATGTTTCATGAGCCTATTTGTTTTTTCTCTACAGTTGGTCACTAGGTGATGTCTGAATGAGGCCTAGCTCCCGTTCTACTAGTTTCCTAGGAACAAATTCTTGTCACACATAGTGAGGATATCACTACCAAGAGACTTCCATGAGGTAGAAGGTTGAGATTACTTTGGTTTACAGGTTACCTGTCACATATAGACAACATGCATGGCGACAAAACACACCCCCCTGCCACTTCAGTCACCTATCTCCTCTCGTGGTTAAGTATGGGTTGATATTGACATGAGTTGTCCTAGTGGTCCTTGTGCAAGTTCCTCTAATGAGCTTTCTTCTCCTGTTGATACTGAGCCTATGGAGGAGGATCTTGACCTTTTGATTGCTTTTCGGAAGGCTCCTCGCAGTTGTGCCCATTACCATACTACCGATGCAGTGTCTACTCCCAATCTTGGGAGATCATTTACTGCTTTCATTGCTGCTCTCTCTGCGACACAGATTCTTACATCTCATCAGCAAGGCATGCTGGATCAAAAATGACGTCAGGCTATAAAGGATGAGATGGCTGCTCTATGCTTCAGGGGGACATGGGACTTGACCACTCTGCCTCCTCACGCCAGAATGGTGGGGTGCTGCTGGGTCTTTGTTCTCAGGTACAACCTAGATGGCACAATCTCTCACTATAAGGCGAGATTGGTGGCAAATGGATTTACCCAGACATATAGGGTAGATTTCTTTGATACTTTCTCTCCTATAGCCTGGCTGCTTACTGTCCATATTCTGTTGTCTATTGCTGCTCACTACGACTGACCTCTCTATCAGTTGGATGTGAAGAATGCATTCTTGTATGAAGATCTTTAGGAGGAGATCTATATGCAACAACTCCCTTGTTTTGAGACTCAGGGGGAGTGTATGTAGACTGAAGAAAGTCATCAATGGCTTGAAGTAAAGTCCGAGAACTTGGTTCCAGAGACTGTCAGAGGAGGTACAAATAATGGGGCTTGTGAGGTCTTCTGCTGATCATTTATTGTTTGTCAGGAAGAGCAAAGTTGGAGTTGTTGTACTTCTAGTCTACGTGGATGATTTAATCCTTACTAGAGATGACATTACCGGGATTGTAGAGGTAAAAAGGAACCTGGCTGAAACCATTGTGATGGACCTAGGTGAACTCAGATACTGTCTTGGCATTAAGGTGGCACGCAGTAGAGATGACATTGTTCTTAGCCAATGCAAATATGCCCTTGATGTCCTGCAAGAGACAGGAATTATTGGATCTAAGCTTGCTAATATACCTATGGATCCCAGATGACACCTCTATGATACATATTATCCGGTTATAAATAGCAGATCTTATAGGCAACTGGTTGGTAAGCTATTATATCTTACTATCACACGTCCTGACCTCTTCCTCGCAATGGGAAAATTCAACTAGTTTATGAACAAGCCAACCAAGCAGCATTGGGATGCTGTTATGCAGGTGCTTAGATACGTGAAGAAAGTACCTGGTCGAGGTATCTTGTTTCAGAAGGACACACCTATGAGTATTGCTGACTATTCTGATGCCGACTATGCAGGGTGCATTGCAAGTAAGAAGTCGACAACTGGGTTTTGCACTTATGTGGAAGGAAATCTAGTGACCTGGAAGAGCAAGAAGCAGTAAGTGGTATTCAGGTCCAGTGTAGAGTTCGAGTATCGTGCTATGTCCCAGACAGCTACAGAGATGGTCTAGGTCAGATTAGTGGTACATGATCTCCATGTCGAGGTGGAGGGACCATTGGAGATGAGGTGTGATAATCACGTTGCTACATACATTGCAAACAACTCAATGTTCCATGAATATACAAAGCATGTTGAGGTTAATTGCCACTATACCAGTGGCCTAATATAGCATGGGATTATCTGCACTACATCAGTGCCTTCTGAAGATCAGATTGCGTATATATTTACAAAGCCTCTTCCAAGATCCTCATTTGACAAATCTTGTTCCAAGCTCAGCATCATTGATATATGTGCCCCAGCTTTTTGGGGAGTGTTTTTTTTTTTTTTTAAACTGAAGCTTGAGGGGTAGTGTTGATAAAGTACTCTTGTTATCTCCTTATTTACTATTTTGGACTGGTTTGTCATTTATTTTACCCTTGTGGACTTATGTTGTAATTTATCCAATACATCTCTATATAAAAAAGTGTATGATTTCATTTGAGAAAGATGATTATCTTTCTCCGACTGAACTACATATGGAAAAGGAGCATTGTTTGTGAGGACTCAATCATTTACATGGACCACTTCTCGTTCTGTTTGTGGGCTTTCGGTGATTTATAAATTGTCCTGGAAGAATGATTCATGCTTGAGCATAATGAACTACGCCTAATCATGGAAAAATAATTAAACAACCTGTAGTGGAATGCGCAAGCAATATAATTTTACAAAACCTGGCTTGCATCAAGTCCTCTATTTGACAAAATTGGTGTACTTCACTGAATCAAGGGTATTTATCACAAGACAAACTTAAGATAGAATTTCTTGAAGTAATTGGGTACCAAAACCAAGGCCTATATCTTACAAGCAAGGAGATATATCGTTTTACATTGTTTCCAACTCACTCTTCCACGAGGTTAGAGCATAATGAGGTTGATTATCATTTTATCTTTAATGCAATAAATGATAGGAAAATTAGTACACCCCTAGTCTCCTTATGAACACCAAGTTGCAAATATTCTGACCAAGGTGTTATGCATGAAGAGGCATGTCTTATATGACAAGTTAGGGATAATAGATATGTATGTTCTAGTTTGAGGGAGAGTGTTGAAGTTCATTATTATTATTTCTTTCTTTGAAAAGGAAAGGATGTCTACTAGAGGTTGGTAGCTGTCCACATCATATTGATAAAAAATATATGAAATTACATAAATTGAACCACAAGCTCAACAAGGCCTTCGCTTCATAACATTCCCTATCTGGGTTCTCTCTCCCCTAAAAATGGTTGTGTTTCATTGAACCCAAATAAACCAAAGAACAACCACAGCAAAAAACCAATTAGTAACACTGGTCTGAAAACCACAGCCAAAAACCAATTAGTAACATTGGTCTGAATACTACTTCTAAAGTACTCTAGAAACCATCCTCAGAGTCCAACCTAATAGCAACAAGGCTCATGGACTCTCAGACTGCAGGTGGAAAAATCACTCGTCTAGAAAAGGTGAGGAACATCTTCCTTACCACCACCATACAACCTACAAGTGGCATTATAATTCTCAATCCACTTCCCCCTTTGCTTTTTTGTAACCAACCCATTTCTCCTTTGAAGTCATTGGAAAATCCTGACCCTCACTGGAATTTTAATAGGCCAGAGTAAACGACAATCCATCACAAGATCATCAATAGAAACACAATATTTCCTTTTAACAATTTGTATGCCCTAGCAACAAAGAAATGTCCTTTAGTCCAAACCAACTAATCAATTAAGCCATAACTTTGATGGAAATCATGCAAAAAAGACAACTGCAAGTCCTGAACTTTAGCGTTAGAGTCCACACCATAATGAATTGACCAAGAGGAAGAATCATCATTCCACACATCTACCACTCTCCACCTCTTTTCCTTCGTCAGTTTGAATTCTGAAAGTCTAGGTGCTAAATGTGCAAAACATCTCACCTCCATCCAATTATCCATCCGGAACCAAAAAGTTCTTCCATTTCCCAACCTAGGATGAAAGCAAGATGACACCTTCAGCATCACAGGTACAATAACTCTCAAGAAGGCATAAGCACCATGGGAAATCACTGTCCTCTTTGACATGTTCAAAGTCATGTCATAAGAATTGGACAAAATTTGTTGCTATAAGGACTCCCCTCCAAAAATCTTGACCACCCACTTTGTAAGCAATGCACCACAGAAAGTGGCAAGATCATGAACACCAAACCTACCCTCCTCATTTGAAGAGTAAACCATGTCCCAGGATACGAGCTGATAGAAATGCCCCCATATGGTCAGCACCCTTTCAAAAGAATGTTTCTGAATAATCTCCAAAGATTGAAAAACCCTCTTTGATGGCTTTAAGATGGAGAGATAAAAGACTGGAATAGTAGACAAAACAGTCTTAGGTAGGACAAGTCGACCTTTAGAAAGCAACCTCCCACTCCAATTAAGCCATTTCCCCTTCAAAGGTAGACCCAAATAAAGCAAAGGCAGGCGACATGTATGTACGTAGGGTTGGTGAAGAAGACAAAACCTCATCCTTCGACATATGAAAGGGCATAAATGCAGACTTGCTGTGATTAACTACCAAACAGGTTATCTCCCCAAATATGCTAAACTATGCATACACATTTTCATCCTCCCTACTCCCTTAACAAAAAACAATCTATCGTTAGTAGACTACAGGAGAGGTGACAAGATAGATCCATCCCTTTGCAAAGTGAAACCAAAGAGGAAACCCCCGTGGCAGGCTTTGAAAGCCAAGTCCACCGAGTTGTCAACCACAATTTCGAATAGCAACAGAGTCAATGGACAACCTTGTTTGACCCCCGTTGCGACTACGTCCACAACCCGCTTGGTTTTCCATTAAACAAAACTGAAAAGGAGGTCGTCATAATGAATTTCTTCATCCACTGAATCCATACCTCAGGAAAGCGACACTTATAAACAATCTCCCATAAATACATCCACAAAATAGAGTCATAGGTCTTAGAAAAATCAACCTTCCAAAGAAATTTGCAACGCTTCGACCTCTGCCAAGATGCCACCATCTTGTCTGCAAGAATGAAAGACTCCTGCAAGGACCTACCATCAATAAAAGTAGACTATATAGGATTGATCACCTGCAAAAGAATGGAACGCAGCCGATTGCAAGGTCTTGGGCTACAATCAAATACATCGCATTGGACAAGGCAATGGGTTTGTAGTCATCTCTACTTTCCGCTCTTGGCTTCTTCAGAAGCAAGAAAAAGTAGAACTTATTAAGTCTCTCAAAGCCATGATTCTCCGTGAAGAATTCCGGATCATTCCCATAAAATTATCCATAACCACCTCTTAAAAGTCCTCGTAAAAAATGACCTGCAACCCCTTTAGACCCGGGGCCCCCTTTAGCTTGCAGATAGCAGCT
This sequence comes from Thalassia testudinum, assembly GCA_037157565.1. Lineage (NCBI taxonomy): Eukaryota > Viridiplantae > Streptophyta > Magnoliopsida > Alismatales > Hydrocharitaceae > Thalassia > Thalassia testudinum. The sequence continues at coordinate 8,883,705 of JAZHRO010000080.1, forward strand.
AAAGCCTCCTCTTCAATGACATCCCTAAGAAGGTCGCATCTCATGCCATCATCTAGGGAGCTTAAGTTAGACGAAGCCAACCTCTATCTCTTAAAGGGATCCCTCCTAGTAAAATCTCGAAATGAGAATGAAGAGCCTCCACCATCTGCCTCCTATCACTAACCATCTCCTCCCTAACACGTAGGGAAGTAACAAGTTTGCCCTTCGTTGAGTATTAGCCAAAAGATGAAAAAAACGTGTATTGACATCCCCTTCTTTCAACCATAATTGTCTTGACTTCCATTACTAGTCGTCCTCAATCTTATGATCCTCTTCGTGAACCACATTCAACATTACCCATCCCTCTTCCTTTTCTACGCCATTCAGGGGTTGAGTGTCCTCCACAATGTCAACTTGAGAAACACTAGCCAAAGTTTCTCTACCAATCTATTCCTACCACTCCCTAACCTCCTTATATGCCATGAAAGCTAGATGAATATGTTGTATTTTGCCAAATTATGTGTTACCGAGGAGATTTATCTTTTATTTCATTATTCATTATCTGCCATCACTCCCTAATCATTGAGCAGAAGGTCAATATTCATTTTATCTCTTATTTTATTTTGTTCTTTTTTTCTTAGGTACTTTGTAATTTTCCCTCTTGCCTTCTCTATATACGAGAGGATAAGGTTTCTCAATGGAATCATGCCATTACATTTTTTACAATATGAACATGTTTGCCTTTAGCCTCGATTAGATAGTAGATGGATACTACGAGCGAAAAAGCATTCCACCTGCCCCCTTCTTGCGGTTTCAAGAGCCTTAGATAGCATTGGGTCCTCAATCGGCCTTTGGCTACCGATCGACACCCCCTTCCCCACCGGTCCACCCCCTACCCCTCTTCCATTTCGTCGTTCTTGCCGCGGTCCTCCATCCACTTCGTCACCTTCGACTTCCCGCATTTAAGCTTCGCTCCTTGGTTGCACCGAAGGCTCCGACGTGCTCGCCCTCCATGCTGCTATGCGGATGCTCCGATTTCGATGTTGCAGCTTCGATGGACTCCGATGTTGTAGCTCCAGCGGGCTCCGGTGCTATTGCCTTTTTTCCTCTCCATCCCTGCATCAGTAGAGAAGGGAAGGGGGGTTGGAGGGGAGGGGATGAGGTTGCTTAGAGGCGGGTTGTTTGGGCTCCACCGTTCACCCTTGTGGCCCTTTTGTGTGGGGACCACGCTAGAGCTTGGGACTACATACGATCGAGATTTTGCCGAATCTACTTAGGCTTCGAGTTTCCCGCATCTCCTTGGTGCGGATCATTGAAGCACCTCTTCAGTGGCGTTGCCGTCATCTTACGGAGTAGGGCGCAGGATTGCTGTGACATATAAGGATGTTTTCTTTGTATTTTTTTTTTTTTTCATTTTCTTGTTTTGATTTTGCATGTTTTGTCCCCTAGTTTGGAGTTCCCCTATCCCTCGGGATATGGCGTAGTTTCCCCCGTCTTTCAGATGGGTGATGTTCGATTTGTCCTTCTCCCTACCCTTTTGGGGTGTTACGTCCTTGTATTTGGTTTGTTCCTGTAAATGAAAAATCCTTGTTCAGAAAAGAAAAAAAGGATAGTGGATGGATACTATGGTATATGCATGCATCATTATGTTGCTAATGTATACTTTTTCTGTTTGAGTTTGCTCTTGTTGAGTGGTACTGGAGACTAATATCATTCAGTAATTTTAAGATTGAAGATGCTTATCTTCGGTACACAAAATTTGTTTGATAGCTGGACTTATAGTTTTTCACAATGCTTTCCTTTTTTGTTTTCAGGAGTCCAGGCTGCATACTGGGAAATGCTTGATGAGGGAAGAATAACACAGGGTACAGGAATTCTTTTGATGCAGTCAGTTGACGAGGCAATGGATATGGTATCACAAAATGAGGCTCTGTGTGATTGGAAGGGTTTGAAAGCTCATGTTCACTTCCCTAGTTACTATAGATTTCTCCAAGCCAGCCGTATTCCACAGCGCTTAGTCACTTACTTTACTGTGGAAAGACTGGAATCGGCGTGTTATATATGTGCTGCGTTTCTCCGTGCTCACAGAATAGCTAGAATGCAGTTACATGAATTCATTGGTATGGATTATTATGTTCTCATATTTATTTTATCTGCTGAGGAGTGGCCTTGAACACTGAGATATTGCTTGAAGTCCTCTAGTTTTTGAGTAGACTTTGGCTAAGGTTTTTTTCTAGTATATTTTCAAGATCTCAATATATTATTCTTTTTGCAACAATCATGAATAAATCACTATGTTCAACAAATGTAATTGCTTAGAGAATCTTAGCATGTCTTTTTTCCGGTGGATCAAGCTGGTTATTTCTGAAATTGTATTATTCTTCTCTAGTGACAATAAATAGCATGCACTTGTTTTGGGTCAAGCAAGCTTTAGGCTTTTAAGCTCACATTCTGACAAGACTCAGACATTCATCCAATTTTGTAGCAACACCTTAAAAAGTTGGCAGAAAGATTGTGGTCCCTCTTCACCACACTAGCAGAATGGTTGCACTGTATTGCCAGGTTTTGCGTGGTATGCTCTGCTGAATGACGGAATCAATAATGTCATTAGAAAAATTGGTCTCTTAAAATGTAACCAGAAAAGGGAAAATTACACAGAAATCCTTGCTTAAACTAAAATAAGAAAAGGAAACTGAAAAAATATATATCGAAAATAATCTAAATCTTAAATTGGAGCATAGATGTGTGTTTAGAAATGTGATTTGATTCTTTGATAATGAAACCCTAATCCTCATAATACATCGAGCTTAGTGGTCAAGTTACATCCTCACACTCAAGACATAACGAAAATATTGGCGATAATAACAAGTCCAACACTCACCCTAAATTGGAGAATATATATGTACGTATTGTGGGGATTTATGTACTTGACATTTGCGCTCTATTTTCTTTTGGATGCATTTGTTATTTTCCCATATCTCTCTACATAAGAGAGATTAGGGTTTCTTGTCGTGAGCGTGTCAATTCTTTTCATCTAATATGGTATCAGAGTAGTGGTCCTTGGCCGGTGCTTAGTACCCACTCGACTTCTCTCCCCTTTCTTCCACCATATGAAAAAAGGGAAATGCCACCGAAAGCCTAACCCAAGGGGCCTTCTTGGTGGCGTTGTTGGGCCTTGTGGCCACCAGCGACCCTTCTCTTTGGATGACCCCTCTAGGGCCCTTTCCTCTTATTTCTCGATCAAGGTTGTGATTGACCTCTCTCGCTACAGTGCCTTGGGCAGCTACCTAGAAGCGTCATCGACGCCTCCTTTGGTGACTGAGGTTCCAGTGAACCATCTCTGCCGCGTTGCTCTACCCTTTAGGGCAATCTGGTGGCCGGGCATTACCATCAGCTCCTCCTTTGCGCTGCCTAGAAGGCCTTCACCAACACCGGTGTTGCTTTGGATCTGTCTAGATGCCTTTTTCGATTACCCTTCGGTCCAAATTTGCTATGTTGCTCCTACTACGATGTCGTTAGTGCTGCCTCTCCCTACTAGTGGGTCTAGTAGCCCTTTTCTTGGTCCGACGACAATGCTAAGGCCAGAGCAGAAAAGTACATGTGCGGTGCTTGTGCCCAGCACCTTGCTATGGCACAACCTTAGCTTGTACGCGAACCCAAGTTGCGTAGAACACTGCTGTGCGTTGGGATCATTGCTGTTATGGGGTTGTAGATCCGTGAAGTCTCTTGCTGTAGTTGGCACTACTGCTGTTGTTGTTCTTGGTGGTGTTGCTGGTGTTGATGATCTCGTGGGTGTATTGACAATAGAAGTAATTAGTGTCTCCCCTATCATGCTTTGGATCGTTTCCCAGTACTTACCGATCTTCCTTGTAACTATTGTAATGTCAGTTGGAGGCTAGGTTGCATATGAGTGGCTACACAAAAGCTCATCATGTTGTGGTGTAGCCATGGCGGTTACCAAAAACAAAGTACAGAAGATTGTGCCTACTGTTGCACCTGAGCAATGGGAAATTGACTTAGGACCATCAATCCACCTCGCTGGGAATACCGGCATTGTCCCTTCCCCTGTTGCAAGTGTCCAAACAAGTCAAACGTGTAACACTAGTAAAGGTAGCTAATAGCTCTCGTTCCTTGGTGACTGAAATTGGTGACATCTAGATATCATCCAAACTACAGCTGCTAGAGGTGCATTGTGCTTCAGTCCGATATGGAGTTATCTTTAGTGATAGGCACTGTTAATTTCAGGATAGACAAACCAACGAGATTATTGGTAGGGGTATAGAGAAGGATGAATTATAGCTTCTTAGCATCCATTACTGTTCCTAGCGATGCTTCCATCCGTTCAACTCCCTTGTTGTGGCATCAACGCCTTGGTCATCTGCCTGTGGGCAAGATGCGGCAGATGTTCTTAGATCTCGTGCCTAGTACCGCCTTTAATTGCAAGGCTTATCAGTTAGGAAAACACTATTGAAGCTCTTTCCCTTGTCATACTGAAGGGGTGAGAGTACATGTTCCTACCGTATTATCACTGTGATCTTTGGGGGCCTGCTAGGATTGCCAATGCTGGAGGTTATAGATACTTTGTGATATTTGTTGATGACTATAACTAGCCTACCTGGGTCTTCTTGATGAAGAGTCAATCTGAGATTCGTTAGATTGTACAATAATTCTTTGCGGAGGTGCAAACTAGATATTCATCATTCATATAGATATTTCGGAGTGAATGCTTTGGAATTTATGCAGGTAGATCTCCAGACTTTCTTTGCCAGCAAGAGGACTATCCATTAAGCTTCGTGTGCTTACACCTTGCAACAGAATGGTATTGCGAAGTGAAAACTTAGGCACATACTTGACATTGCTCGGACCCTTTTCGTATTCAGGAAGTTGCCTAAGCAATTTTGTGGGGATGTAGTTTTGATGGCAACTTACCTTATCAATCAGGTACAATCATTAATTCTCCATGGCAAAATACCATACCAGTTGTTGCATCTAGACTCAGAGCATCCCTTTGCATTGCTTCTATGTGTGTTTGGCTGCACATGTTTTGTTTACGCTTTTAGCTCGGAGGACAAATTTTCTCCACGGGGCAGTGGAGTGCAAATTTTTTGGGTATTCTCATACTGAAAAAGGATGCGGATGCTATGACATAGTGCACAAGAGATATATGGTTACTGCAAGTGACACATTTTCTGAGAAGGTTTTGTGTTTCTCTGAAGAGGGGTCAAGTATTGATCAAGACCTAGTGTGGCACACATATATCATAGACAAGAGACTTCACTGTCTACGACTCCAGTTTCTTCTTCTAAGTTGCATCCTACTAGAGTATCTCTCTTCGTAAGCTAAGAAGAGATGGATGATCGACCTATTGCTCTTCGAAAGTCCAGCTGATCTTGCACTATGCATTCGATATCTCACTACATTTCTCCACTTGAGTCCTGATCTACAACAATTTGCCAACTTCCTTACTAGTACAGTTCTACCACGCGATCATATTGAGGCTTCACAGGATCTCCATTGGAGGTAGCTATCGATGATGAGATGAGTGCCTTGATCTCACATGGCACGTGGGAGTTGATACCTTGTCGACCAGGTGTAACCTTAGTAGATTGCAAATGGGTCCACACGGTCAAATATCGAGTAGATGGTGTAGTTGACAGGTTCAAAGCATGCCTTATTGCAAAAGGCTTCACCTAGGCTTACATGGTTGATTGTTTTGGCTTTCTCACCAGTGATGTGGGTCTCATCTATATACGTCATATAATTTGTAATAGTAAATAAGTAGTGGCCATTATATCAGCTAGATATCAAGAACACCTTCCTATATGTAGATCTCACAAAGAAGTCTATATGCACTAATCCCTTGGATACGAGACTACTTGGGAGTGTGCCTGTAGATTGAAAAAAGCCATTTATGGCCTTAAATAGAGCCTTAAACTTTGGTTTGAGAGGCTTGAGTTCAGAGGTACGAGAGATTGGGTTTATCCAGTCTTCCTCAAATCATTTGATCTTGATATGAAAACGTGCAGAGGGGATTGTGATCTTAGCAGTCTATGTGGACGATATGATCTTGACTGGTGATGATGTGGAAGGCATGAAATAGACTAGGAATTTTTACACAAGACCTTTGTTGCAAAGGATCTTGGACACTTGACATACTTCCTGGGAATAGAAGCAGCACAGTAGGACAATCTCTTGTCTTTGTCCCAATGGAATTATACTCTGCATTTTCTTGAGGCAGGATTGTTAGGCATGAAACCTTATGGTGTACCTATAGAATAACAGACGAAGATTATGTTGTTGGAAGGTGATTTGTCGTCTGAAGATGTTACTTTGTATAGGAGCACTCTAGGGAAGTTACTATATCTGATAATTACTCACCTAGACATTAGCTTCGCAGTGAGTAGAGCCAGCTAGTATGTGGAGAAACTATCCTATAGCAATTGGCGTGATGTCTATCTAATATTGAAGAACTTGATGGGGAATCTTGGAAAGGGCCTTCATTATAAAAATAACGACTCTGATATTGTCTCATATTCAGATGTTGATTATACATGGGCAGTTAAGGATAGAAAATCTACTATAGGTTAAGCTATTTTTCTAGGAGGAAATCTTATTTTATGGAGAATCCAGAAGCAAATAGTGGTGGTCGGTTCCAATGTTGAGGCGGAGTATAGAGCCATGGTTCACATAGCATGTGAAGTTATGTGGGTTGTCTCCTTGAATGATCTTGGTATTTCTGCATAAATTTCTATTCCCTTATTCTGCGATAACAAATTGGCCACTTACATTGCTTCCAATCTGGTGTTTCATGAAAGGACCAAGTACATCGAAGTGGATTGTCATTTCATACAAAAAGCAGTCCTGGAGGGACGGATAGTCACCCCTCATGTAACCTTAGAGTTGGAATTTGCAGATATATTCATGAAGGCATTGAACAAGAAGAGGCATCTATTCTTGCGACTAGGGTCTCGTAGATATCCACGCCCTAACTTGAGGGGGGTTGTGGGAATTTATGTGCAAGGTTCAAGAAGTCAGTATGCAGTATGCGGTCGATTGGGTCACCGCATAGTGAGTATGCGGACGAGTATGCGGTTTTTCGTTCTTTATTTAAAAAATATAAAATAATTAGTTAATTTATTAAATTGTGTTATATGCAATGTTATAATTATGCAAATGTCTCAAGTATAATAAAAAAATATAATCTAGAACCATATAATTTGACATCTTTAATTACTGTACAACCTAGAATATAAAATATTTGACATCTTGAAAAAGGAAAATGTAGAGATTAGAATTCAGATGTTCATTTAAACAAATACAAAAGAATTGACAATAGTGTTGAGCATAAAATAACATTTAACATAAATAATTGATGTAAAAACCATGACCTTAAAAATAAAATACCTAAACGAAAAATTAGACTTAGAAATTGATGTAAAAATCAAACTCAACAATTGATTTATTTAATATTAGGAATGATTTATACAACTCCGCCTATGTTGAGGTTCGTGTGCCTTTTCATTGCCAGCCCCAAGCCCGGGTAAAGGAAGGTTGTGTTAGGTAGCCGACAACTAGCGTAAAATTTGTCGAATCTTTAAACATGGATTCTAGCAAACACTCAAATTTTGTTGGGGCATTCCCTACTTGAGACACACTGCATCGATGCCCGGGTGTAGTGAAAAATGAGCAAGGGTTCTCGTATGAGGAACACATGCGAGTAAAGAGCTTAGTTCCACTACATCGCTACCCGGATGTAGTCCAAAATGAGCAAGGGTTCTCACATGAGGAGCGCATGCGAGTAAAGAAGTTAGTTCCGCTACATCGCCGTCCGAATGTAGTCCAAAATGAGCAAGGATTCTCGCATGAGGAACGCATGCGAACAAAGAAGCTAGTTCCACTACTTTGCCATCGAAGTGTGTCACAATGAATGCTAAGATTTGGTAGTTGGAATATTGGTACTTTGACTAGTAAGCTCATGGAGATTGTGGATACAATGGTAAGGAGAATGATTCAAATTCTTTACCTTCAAGAGACTAAGTGGGTTGGAGAAAAAGCAAAGGAAATCGAGAGAACATGTTTCAAACTATGGCATTCAGGAAGGGACAAATGTAGAAACGGTGTGGGCATTATAATTCATAAGGATTTGAAGGAGAGTGTGGTTGAGTTTAAGAGATTGGGTGATAGAATTATTTTGATAAAATTAGTCTTAGAAGAAGAGATCTTGAATGTCATTTCAGTTTATGCACCTCAAGTTGGTCTGGAGGAAAGAATAAAGAACAAATTTTTAGGGACCTTGATATGATAATTCAAGGTATCCTACAGAGAGATTATTTTCTTGGGTGGAGATTTAAATGGGCATGTAGGAAAAGATGCTTTAGAGTATGCAGGAGTGCATGGAAATCATGGTTTTGGTGTTAGGAATGAAGAAGGGAAGACGTTCCTTGATTTTGCTATGACTTATGATCTTTTCATAGCAAATACCTTTTTTAAAAAATGAGAAGAGCATTTGATTACCTATAAAAGTTGCTTAACAAGAACGCAGATCGATTACTTTGCTTTAAGAAGAGATCGTTTATCTTGTAAAGATTGCAAGATTATTCCAGGGGAGAGTTTAACTGCTCAACATCGTCTTTTGGTATTGGATGTTCGTTTGAAGAATGCAAAGAGAAAATTAGTGTCTAAGAATTTGAGAATTAAATGGTGGAATCTTAAGAAAGAACAAGTGAGATTTAAAAAGAAGATGCAACAAAAGACTTGGGATTTTGATGGTAGTGCTGATGAAATGTGGTTAAATATGGCAGACTGTATTAGGAAGGTGGCAAAGAAGGTGTTAGGAGTGTCTAAAGGAGGTGTTCCAGGACAAAAGGAGGCTTGGTGGTGGAGTGAGGAAGTGCAGGAGAGGCTTAAAATTAAAAGAGCCTGCTTTAAGGTCTTATATCGAGATAAGATCGATGAAAATATGGAAAACTACAAAAGAGCAAAGAAATAAGTAAAGAAAATAGTTAGTGAAACAAAAGTAAAAGCTTGGGAACATTTTTATAAGAAACATGATTCTAAAGAAGGTGTAAAAGATATTTTCAAGTTAGTTAAAGTAAGAGAGCGGAAAGTGAAGGATCTTACACATGTAAGATGCATCAAGGATGAAGAAGGAAGGGTGCTTATAGCTAATGGGGATATAAAGACATGATGGAAAAGATATTTTCATAAGCTTTTTAATGAAAAACAAAAGAATGATATCATCTTAGGGGAGTTAGCCAACTCAGAAGATTATGTGAATCGACAAGTTATCGAAGGATACAAAAGAAATAAGTAGAGGAGGCTTTGAAGATGATAAAAGTGGGAGGGTTGTTGGGCATGATGATATTCCTATAGGCATTTGGAGAATGATGGGAGAACGGGGTATAACTTGGCTTACAAATTTATTTAGTACTGTGTGGAGAGGTAAGAAGATACCAGAGGAATGGAGGAAAAGTTTTGTGGTACCTTTATATGAGAACAAGGGTGACATAAGATTGTTCCAACTATAGAGGTATTAAGTTGATGAGTCATACAATGAAACTTTGGGAGAGAATAATTGAAAGAAGGGTAAGGTAAGTCTCTATGGTAACTGAAAATTAGTTTGGCTTTATGCCAGGATGGTCTACTATTGAGGCAATACATCTCTTGAGACGTATGATGGAGACATACAAAATCAAGAAAAAAGCTTTACATATGATTTTCATTGATTTGGAGAAAGCCTATGATTCTGTCCCAAGAGATATCTTGTGGAGAATTTTGGAGAAGAGATAAGTGCCAGTGATATATATCAACCTTATAAAGGATATGTACTATGGAGCAGCAGCTTGTGTAAAGACTAAGGATGATTTGACGGACTACTTTGATATCACCATTGGTCTGCATCAAGGTTCGACTTTAGGCCCTTATCTTTTTGCCATGGTCATGGATGAGTTGACGAAGCATATCCGAGTTGAGGTGCCTTGGTGTATGCCTTTTGCTGATGACATTGTGTTGGTTGATGAGATAAGAAATGAAGTGAACAGAAAACTTGAGCTTTGGAGAGAAGCATTGGAAGATAAAGGATTACGTATAAGCAGGACGAAGACTGAGTATATGGAATGCAAGTTTAGTAGTAGAGGGAACAATGAAGGGATTAATTTAAAAATTGGAGAAGAGTGCATTCCAATGAAATATGTTTTTAAGTGCTTGTGATCCATTTTCCAACATGATGGTGGAATTGATGGAGATGTTACATATAGAATTAATGCAGGATGGTTGAAATGGAGGGGTACATGTGGGGTTCTTTGTGATAAGAGAGTTCCTTTAGAAGTCAAAGGAAAAAGCTATCGAGCTGCAGTAAGACCAACCATGTACGATTCTGAATGCTGGGCTATAAACTATAGGCATGTACAGAAGATGTCTGTGGCAGAAATGAAGATGTTAAGATGGATGTGTGGTCATACAAGAAAGGACCGTATTTCAAATGAGATTATTAGAAAAAAGGTTAGGGTAGCACCGATGGAGGATAAAATGAGAGGCACGTTTAAGGTGATTTGGAGATTTACAAAGAAGGCCACTAGATGCTCCAGTTAGAAGATGCGAGAAGTTGGAGGTTGAACCCGCTAAGAGGGGGCGAGATAGACCAAACAAGTGTTGAAACGAAACTATTAAGTATGACCTCAATTACTTTAATTTCAGTCCTGAAATGGCTAAAAATCGATCTATGTGGAGGCAAAGAATCCAGATAGCTGACCCTACTTAGTGTTGGAAAATGCTTGGTTGTTGTTGTTGTTGTTGTTGTTGTTGTAGGAATGATTTATACACATTGTCACATACTGACCCCAAAAATCAGACAAATAAATACAACATTAGGAATACATGCAACATTTGAGACACATGCACGATGTTACGAACAAATCAAAGCTTAAATATCAAACCCAATAAAAATTAGACCTTAAAAATAAAAAAACCTAAAATGAAAATCAGATTGTGAGAGATATACCTCCTGTGATGGTTGGTGCAACCTCTAATATTGGTAGGCGATGGCTAGTTGGTGATGGTAGCACCGTGTGAGAGGCGGTGCAGCACCCGATTGGACGATGGTAGCACCGTAGTCAGAGGCGGTGCAGTAGCACCCGACAGTGCTGCACCTGACGTTGGTGGGCGATGACCAGTGTGTTATGGCAGCGCTGTGTTAGAGGCGACAGAGAGGGTGATGCGCTGCCGACAGAGTGGGCGATGTGCTGCCGAGCATTTGGGCGATGTGCTGCCGAGTGTTTAGGCGATGCCAGAGAGGGGTGTAGGCATTCTTGATGGGTTTGGGTTGGGATATTAGGCATTCTCGATGGCAGAGAAGGGTTTAGGATATCCAAGAAGTTTTATTTTTAAGTGGGTATTTTTTAAGTGAGGCCCTAAAGTTTTTTTTTTTTAGACAACCCAATCGGTGGATCTATCTCAAAAGCGGGTGACTACTCGATCGAGTAAATGCCTATTCGGTCCGATTACTCGCCCAGACTTGCTTATAGTACCGCATTGCATTACACGATTCGGGGAGGGGTCCATCTACGACTATGCGGTCGCCTACTCGACTTAGGCAACCAACTTCCTGAACACTATTTATGTACTTGACCTTTACTCTCCGTTTCCCTTTGGTCATATATTTTTTGTTTTCCCATATCTCTTTACATGAGAGTGATTAGGGTTTCTTTTCGTAAATGTGATGATTCTTTCTGCCCAACACATATGTATGTATATATGTATGTGTATAACAGAAATGACAACAGTAGTTCATGTAAAAGAGGACATTACATAGCTTTCAGGTCTCTTCTTTGTTAGCCATTATGAAGTTTGTGGTTGTAGGCAAAGAAATCTAATAGTCTTGATCAATGAAGTTTACTCCCCACTTACATTAGATGAAGCATGCCTTGGATCATTCCCAAGGTGGAAAAGGTTGGAGAGTACTCATGCCAACGCATGTTGAAGATTTGGCACACAAAGAGGCATATTGTGATGCTTTTCTTGTGCTGATGGAAGAACATAGATATGGCATGTAGGTGTTCCTTGTTGTAGTGTGCAAGGTTTGCATGTGGTTTGTATAGGTAATATAACTAAGGGGAAGAAGTGGAGATGCCAAGGAAAAGGGAATCATTGGAGTGGCTAATGGCTTACGGGGCTACAAAACTCCATGAGGAGGAGAAAGCAATGATGCTCTAGTCATAGAATTTAATCCATAGGGTCTACGTTGCTTTAACATGTGGAAAGGAATTCAATTACTTCTCAATGAAACTAGTGCTCTCTTTACGTAAATAGCATGCTATGAAAATTTGTATACTAGTCCTTTAGGAATGAGAAACAATAAGCACAATCGTACCTAAGTCTTAACTATTCCTTTCGTATAACTTTTTTAGTCATCCGTTGCTTTTTTTTCTCTTATTCATCAAAGTGTTTACTTGTGATCCTTCTTTTGCAGGTGAGAGTGAAATTGCATCGATTGTAATAAATGAGAGTAATGTTGAAGGAGAGGAAGCTAGGAAGTTCTTAGAAGATGTTCGGATTTCATTTCCTCAAGTATGTAGTAGTGTGTCTTCACATACAAGCATAATTCAACATATTTTATTTGATTGGCTACTTATCTTTTGCACTTTGTAGTTCTCTTCTGTTATATCTACATTGTTTAGTTATGTACTATGAGTTTATTGTTGGATTAACTTTTCTCATAAAATCCCTTCTTAGTTTTAGTTGTTCTCGATCTTCTTATAGTATTTTTAATAAACTTAATTGATTATATTTCATGAAAAATGGGAGGTGGTTACCTCTACATCCTTGGCTATATGTACCTTTGCGGCAAAGCTACAACATTTGAGTGGGGCTTGGATTACTTTCAACAGAGAGGTTAGGCAATGTAAGGTGTAGACTGGGATGGAGGCCTTGCAGGGTGTGGTTGATCTTGATAAGGCAGAGGATAATGTGGACCTTATTGAGGCAATAAGACATAAGAGGTGTAGGTTGTAAGGTGTGGTTTAGCAGGAAGACCTGAAGAAGGAGATGGATTGGCGACAACGATTGAGGCAACTTTGGCTGAAAGAAGGGGATGTCAGCGCATGCTTTTTCCACTTTGCAACTAGTTGAAGGCGAAGATCAAATCTAATTAATGCATTAAAGGCAGGGGAGGAGACCATTTGTCCCTGGGCATGGATAGTTGGTGCTTTGAAGAGACGCTTTTATGACTTTGCCAGATGGTGGGAACTTAGGAGATGGGGATTGGCTTCCTCTAATCTTCTTATAGTGGATGAGGAGGCTAGAGGAAAAAAGGTCATGGAAAATGAGGTTTTCTCCACTATTCATGGTCTGAAAGCTTAAAAGTCTTTGGGATTAAACGACTTCTAGGTGCTTTTCTACAAGGAATTTTGGGAATTGGTGAAAGCTGACCTTATGGCTATGTTGAGGGAGTTTGTTGGAGGTAATCAGGGTTTTGAGATGCTAAACAAGTTCCATTTCTTCTTGCATCCACAGAAATCCTAGAGTGGAAATAATCTTTGATTATTACCCCATTGCCTTATATAATGTTGTCTACTTGATTGTTGCCAAAGTGTTGGCAAATAGGCTAAGTTTGGTTGTTCCACAATTAATTAGGTTGGTGTGGTCAACTTTCGCTTGTGCCATATGTTTCTAGGAATCATTCATTATGGCAAAGGAGATGGTCGTTGCATGGCACTGGGTGAATAGAGAGAGCTTCCCATGGAAGGTAGATTTCTCTCTAAATAATACGACTTTGTAATTTGGCCGTATCGATGTATAACCATGACCTCCTCCATTCTAATAAATGGTAGGTTGAATGATGGATAGATGTAGCTGCAAAGGGGTGCCCAGTGGCCCCTCTCTTGTTCATTATTGTTGCACATACTCTGGTAGGCATGACTTTAAGGCGTGCAATGATGGCCTAGTTGTAGGACTCACTCTGAGGGGCATCAGTTCATTGTTGGCACCTATTTTATAGTATGCTAATGATACTTTATTTTTCATTGAAGGGGGAAGTAGGGAAGTTGAGAATTTGGATGCTTTAGTGAATATTTTTGGAGAGATCTCTGGGATGCAAGTGAATCCTAGGAAGTCTGCTTTTGTTCCATTTTGCATGGATGGTGGAGAAGTAGAAGCATGCTCTCAATTACTGGGTAAAACATCTCGAAATCTACCTTTCCTATATCTTGGATTACCACATGACATCTATCTGCAAGTGATGGGCCCCCTTGGATTGAGAGGTTGGTTAAGAGGCTTATCGGGTGGAGTGGTCTTCTACTCTTAAGGGGGGGAGGCTGGTTGTCCTGAAGTCAATTTTGTTTTCAATTCCTGTCCTTTGTCTCTAAGTTTTCAGACCACTAAAGGTGATACTGAATATTGATTGAATCAAGAAAAGATTTTCTGGAAGGGCCTTGATCAAGTGGATAGATTCTTGCATTTGGTGACATGGGAAAACATATGTAGGCTGAAGGCTTGGGTGTCGTCAAGCTCATGGACTTTGATGATGCCTTGATTTGAAAGTGGGTTGTGCAACTTATGCAAAGTGGCGAAGGTTTGCGGCAGCCATAGATGAAATGGTTTCCTATTGTGGTCATCATTGACATACAATGATTGGCGACATAGCTCTAGGTAGCACCACTATAGACTGTTGTGGCTAGATCTCGTCGCCAGTCGATGGCAGCCAGTGGTTGGTTGACTACAGCGAGGGTGGCCAACCACCTGCTGATTTAAGTGTGGTAGTAGCAGTGTTTTTTTGTTTTCTTGTTTTCCATTTTTTGTTGAAAGGAAAAAGGAGAATAGATTCAATAGAGATGCAAGGATGGTATCGATCACTTATGTAGGATCACTACTCCAATACCATGTGGAGAATGTAATTGCTTCATTTTTATCATGAATCCTTAACCTTCTTACATATAAGGGGCAGATTAGAAAATTACAAAGTAGTATCCTAAAAAAGGTTAATATGAAAACAACATAAGAAGAAATAGATGACTCCAATAGTTACTAAAGATCTCGATTTCGTCAACTGTTTCCTTTGCATTGAGGTGAACCATATTGATGGAGGACTTGTCTAGACATAGAGAAAACATATTCTTAATCTACTTCATGAGTTTAGGATGATTGGGTGTAAGCTTGTTACAATTTTTATGGATCCTCAGAGACCAGTTGCTGATTCTGATAGTCCATAGTTGCAAGATGTTACACAATACAAAATTATAGTTAGCAAATTACTCTATTTGACCATTACCAAACAAGTCATTGCATTTGTTGTTGTAGGACTATAGCCAGTTGATGCAACAGCTTTGAGTGATGCACTGGAAAGGTGTTTGCTAAATCGTCAGTTGAAAAGTTCATTATGCAAAGAACGATATTTTGCAAACCACGACCATCATAATGTGTGTAGCTACTTAAATGCAGATTATATGGGAGCATTTGAAGATAGAAGGTCCACTACTGGGTTTTGCACATATGTAGGTGGTAACCTTGTCACTTTGCACATTGAGTCAAAATGCGGCGTCTCAATCAAGTGTAGAATCTGAGTATAGATTTAGTTACAATTATTGTTACATCATATTGTGATAATAAGGCTACCATTTTAATTCCCAACACACAATCCTTGCTAAAAGGACCAAGCATATTGTGGTTGATGAGGAGGGGGAGGATCATGATGAAGAGGTGGAGAGCGAGGTAGGCCCAGATGGATGACGTGAGTTGTCCCCTATGTGGAGGAGCGGAGGACATTCAGCACCTCTTTTTCTAGTGCCCTTTTGTAGAGCAAGTGTGGCAGAGGATGGGGATCGACTGGATTGTACATCGGGATGTGGTTAGCTTTTGGTCATCTTTCTGCAGGGGGAATGCTCAAGAGGGGCATATCTCTTTTAGATCCAAGAAGGATCGAGCTAAGATTTTGGCTATTTTATGGGATGTTTGGCTGAGTAAGAATGGGGTGCTTTTTAGGGGAGAGAGACCCTATGTTGAGAATTTTTCTTATTCCATTATGTTCCAGGTGGAGTTCTGGAGATCCCATATGTAACTTCTGATGTAATTCTTTCTGATGGAATGAAATAATCATGGGTGGTTTTCATTTGAATAACTATCCTCTCATCCTTCAAAAAAAAAAGGACCAAGCATATTGAGGTAGAATGTCACTTCATTAGAGATGCAATAATGACTTGCAAGGTTTCCATAGCATGCATCTTCTATTGAAGAACAAATTGTTGATATCTTTAGTAGGGTTCTCCCTTGATGCAGATGAGGGTTCATCCATTCCAAGTTGGGCACAAGAGATATCTATACTCTAGCTTGAGGGAAATTTTAGACAAGAAAGCCAAATATATAATGTTTTTATTTTTTGAATTCTTGATTGATCCTTTGCTTTACGTTTCTGTTACTTTATTTATGGTTGTTACTTATTTGGCTTCCCTATATGTTCTGTAAATAAAGGTGCACTCCTATTAATAAGATCAATTCAATTCTGCTTTCAACATGATGCATTCTTGTGAAAGAAAATCAATCAACATTATACTTGAGTTACCTGTTCAGAACAATGATGTCTATGGGCAACCTCTTCAAATTCCAAATCCAATGTTGAAAAAATAAATGAAGGTGGATTTGCAGATTTAATGGGGTGATTTCAAACTGCACTCTGGGTTAAAAATTTGATCTGATCTTATTCATCTCCTCTTAGTCAGTGGCTGCAGCAACTTACTGGGGACATAGAATGTTGAGCTATCTTTTATGCTTTTCATTACTTCATGCAGTGTATTCAATAGATGAAGTTAATTAATGCAGAACATGAGCTGTTGTCCTTACTGTATATTCCTCCTAGACTCTCCTCATGTTGAATCTGCCTTTTGTGCTTGACCTTTGTGATGGCATCAGTGGTCCAGATACCCATGTTGGTTGCCACATGTATAAATGAGAGTTGTATGAGTCTTTTCAATGAAGGGTTGCCATTTGGCCAGCCTTTTTTTTGTCTACTTTTAGTCAGAGTCAGTAAAAGGAAATCTGCGCCCTTTATTGCATTTCATGTAGATCTGTCAGGTCCATATCTAGTCAATAGCATTATGGCTCACTTCCTCACTTGCTAGTCCCTAAACTTAAAGAGATTGCTATGCAATGCAAAAAAGTCAGTGGATCCTTGCATTGCATGTTTGCATGACAATTAGACTAGTGCATAAAAACCCTGGGACACTTTGGGAGAACAGTAATGTGAGAGAAGATGAAACCAAACACTTGTATGGACCTTCCCCATGAATACTTAAACATATTTCATCATATCCAAATTGGCATTTTTCTTCTTTGCTACTTCTATATGTACCTGACAGAATTCATTATACTGCATATAAATATCTAGCATGGTTTATGGTAGCTTCCACGACTCAACATGAGATATTATTTTGTGCTATGTGGAAGTTACAATTGATAAGTGAGATATACCATTAGATCCATTATCCCATCACGTACTGCATGACTGTTTTCTTTTTTTGTGCCTGCATAAAAAAGGGTGTTGTTATGGTCTCATGCCAAAAGTTTGTTTTCACTCAAGCATCTTTGCAAATAATCAATGAACTTATGATTCAACAGTCCTATATACGATAAATTGTAGAAAAGATTTCTGCTTGATAATTTGGTTTATGTCCTATATATGTTATTCCTAAGTCGTTCATAGAGAGCATTTGACCACACATCATGGCATTGACAATCAAAGTAAATCTATAGGTTCTTCGTGTTGTTAAGACAAAGCAAACAACATATGCAATATTGAAGCACTTAAGTGATTACTTGCAAAATCTGGAGAAGGTTGGATTGCTGGAAAAGAAGGAGATGATTCATCTTGAGGATGCTGTGCAGGTACACTCATGGCACATCTCAGTTCTTGCAATTGTTGCTAACTAATGATTTCTTCTAAGGAACTTTTGAATTGCATGGCTAGACTGATTTGAAAAAGCTTCAAAGAAATCCTCCATTGATAAGGGTTCCACAGCTAAAAGAATTACTGAACACTCATCCACTTCTTGGAGCTCTTCCTGTGCAAATGCGGGAACCCCTTGAAGGATCGACCAAGGAGATATTGAGGTTGCGTGGTACGACTCTGTACAAGGAGGGCTCAAAACCAAATGGAGTATGGCTTGTTCTAAATGGAGTAGTAAAGGTATGTCAAAACATATCAGAGGATTTTGTTGTATTCCTTAAACTTTGCCTTATGTCTTTGCATTTGATCATATTATTTTGTGCAGTGGGCCAGCAGTAGTTTCAAGAGCAGATGGTCATTGCACCCAACACTTTCACATGGAAGTACATTGGGTCTGTATGAGGTTCTGGTTGGAAAGCCCTACATCTGCGACATGATTGCTGAATCTGTGGTTCGCTGCTGCTTTATTGAAGCAGAAAAGATAATTTCTTTACTTCAATCAGATGCTGATGTTGAAAATTTCTTATGGCAGGTAAAATTGCTCCAAACTAAAACAATTGTTAGTCCTTTCAAAAAAGGAAAAAAAACAATTGTTATTTCTATCTTATCCTTCATGGTTTTAAATTTTCTGGTTTTATAGGGATTTCCTTACAATAAATGTAGAGTATGACTGTGAGCCTGTCTACACCATGTTTTTTGGTTGGTGGAATGTGATCTCTTATAACCTGAGTATACTAGTTTTCAACAGTAGCTAGTTCTTTACTGGAGCAGTTGTTAGAAGCTATCTATTTAGATTTTACAATCCATTTAATAACAAGGTGCATCTTTTGTATTATGGGTCACCTATCATGAAAACTTGGATGAGGGTGTCAGACATGGATACAGCTTTCTATCTTTTCAGTTTCTGGAGAAGAATGAATTAGAGAAAATGACAATTTAAGTATATTCTTCGTTGATTAGGTTGGTGTATTGGCCTTTTCAATCCAGTGTAACATCTGCCGTGTCTTATTTTATTTTACCACTTTAGTTTTCCACCTACGTGATATCTGGTTATTAGTCAATGGTGGAAATTCCAGGAATAACACTCAGATACTGACATAGTGGTGCTGTGTCAATGTGTTTGACAAGTTCTGTGGAATTTATTATATCAGGAATAAATTTCTAGTTTTATTTTACAGTTGTTGAGATTTTTTTGGAAAAATGAACTTTGTTAATTTGAAAAGAGGCCTTTTGTCCTCTTTAATAGAAAGGGGGCGGGGCAAGAAATGGAAAACACAAATCACTCATTTACTAAAGATAACAGAACCTAGTAAGACACCTAATATAATTCCTAATTTATTTCCTAACATTCCCCCGCAAGTCGAGACGTAGGAGACGGCGAAGACTTGGATCCTTTCCTTTTTTCACCGGAAACTTGTATCTCCAAACTTTTTATCATCCTTCGAGACATTTTGAATTGGAAAAACCTTCGATTCTAGTTGAGGGCCGAAAAAGACTTCGGCCTAGTCGGAAAAGACTTCGACTTTTAAAGGTCGAGAAAGACTTCGACCTTGGTCGAGGTTGATGTGGTTCCGTGATGATATCGGTACAGTGCTACACTCCTTGCTTCACATCACAGAAAAGACCGTGTGTGTGGGAAGAGGCTTCTTTTCCTTCTCTTTCTGACATGTGTGGAGAGAATAATGGCCTGGAGTGTTATGGCATGGAAGAGAAAGGTGGCTTCCTCGTACACCAAGGTGGAGGTGGCTCGCCGGATAGGAGCAATCGAAGAGGAGTACTACTGCGCCTCCTCTTCTTCTCCCCCATTTTTTTTTTTGTTTCAGTGGGACAGCGTCGCTGGATTGGGAGGTCTTGCAGCGGTGCTTCGGTGAGTCGAAGGTCGATCGGACCACCCTGATCTAGTAGCTTGGGTTCCAAGGAACTCAATGGTGCCCTCAAATGTTTGAATGTGCATAGTTTGGTGGACCAAACACATGATCTGGCCTACCCCTGTCAAGGGCGGTGCTGGACGAGTTGGGCCTTCCCACCAACACGTGGTTGGTCGGAGGCCCCCGAAGGGGGTTGGTCTAATAGCAGGGGCCTCGGCAACCCAAACCGCAATGGTCCCACGTCGATGGTGCACCGGTGCTGGTGTTGGTGGTCGATTTTGTTCTAACGGTAGCGGGTGGCAGTAGCCAAAGAAGAAAAAAAAAAGAACAGTGGAGGAGGAAGATAGAAGGAAGAGAGTTAGGGAGAGGAGAAAGCCTCTCTGGTGGCTCGTCGGAGATCGGTGATGCCGCTGAAGGGACCCCCCTAGATCTTCTTTTAAACCCTAGATCATCAAGATTGGTGGCTCTGATACAATGTTATGATTTTTGGAAAAAATGAACTTTGTTAATTTGAAAAGAAGCCTTTAGCCCTCTTTTATAGAGAGAGGGCAAAAAATGGAAAACACAAATCACTCATTTACTAAAAATAACATAACGAAATAGTAGGACACCTAATATAATTCCTAATTTATTTCTAATTTATAAAAAGGTCATTAGCTAAAAGCTTGTGAACAAAACGGTATCCAATCTTTGAATATTTATAATCTGGCACATGAATTTGTCAAGGATGGCATTTTCGCCTCTACATTATAGAGATGTTGGCAAAATCTATCATATTTCATCACATGCGACATGTGGACCTTCTATATGTGTTGAAATCAATTGTCCACAAGAAACAAACTGCAACATAGATTGCTTGAAAAAGCCTCCACAACGAGAGGGAAAACCGTAGGAGCACATAATCCTAGACAACCAGGGTGTTCTTCATTATATGAAAGAAAGAGGTAGGGGCATGAAGATAATGCATATACTCTTTTAAAAAAAAACATATAGTGACAAGAGCAAATGGATCCATACCTAACAACTACATACATCTCAACACACTCTCTCCATGTTGGGCATAGATGTCAAGCATGTTTAATTTGCTTTATAGATAATCTCCTTAAACAAGAGACATTAAGGTCCTTATTGAAGATGTGTGCAACTTGAGCTCCAAACTTAATGTAGGGGAGACATTGTGTGCGGAAATGAACCTTCCCATGAATGGCATGGTTGCCAAGCTCCACATTCTTTGTGTGATCAAGAAGAATGTGATTATTCTCAAGATTGAGTATGGTTTTCCTATCACCATTTGAGGAAGATGACCATGACCTAGTCAAAATATATGAACCCATAACAATTTTGTACCTTTGAATGCCATGCCCTTGCACTCACTTTTAACACTTGACCTTGCACATATGGTTTGTTTCTTTACAAAATGATGAGGGATGGAAAATTCCCATCTAAGTCCAACAAAAAAAGATTCACAGAGGTTGCACAAAAAGCCCATTAAGGAGCCTAAAGAGGGTCTAGTAATAGAATGGCATAAGGCAGAGAAGCCTAACGACTGGACAACTGTCTAATTGGAAATGCATAGATGGATTTGACCTTGATTAGGCTTCCCCTTCTTAACTTTAAAGGCCATCAGACCAAAAAGGTGGAAAAATCCCTAGGCAAGGCGAATGTCTAAATGGAAGCAAATCACAACAAAGGCATTCAACACCGACGAATAGTTCAAACTGAGTTGGGGTGGTGGCAACTATAGAATGACGAAAATGACATAATAAAAAGGTTGAGAGGAATCCTAAGACCATACTCTATGACATATTTACTAATGATGAATGAATCCCTCACGTTGGGAGCGCATAGGCGGAGGTCCCCATTGGATACCTCAAAATCTACACTACCCCGAGTCATGATTTTGTAGGAACGTCCTAAGACTCGATTAGGGAAATTAGAACTAGAAGTATACAAGTCTAAGGTTTCTACAGACAAATGCGATGAGGAAGAAGCAAATTCACCTTTTCTCGAGATTCTAGATATCTTCTTAAGTGTTGAACCTTCACAGAAACTTCAATTGCACAAAATAGGCAGAACGATGGATATTAAAGGCACAATCACTTGGAGAAATTATTGTGAAAGAGTAAAGGTGCATTAATTATACACCTACTCCCCCATTTATAACCATGAGATGGAAAACGTATGCGTAAGAAAATCCACCACCCTACGCATCAAATTTGCTATATCTTGTCGGCATTTAATGCACCCCATCGACGGTCCACCTTCTTGTAAATAGGGATGTGACACATGGAACTCCCACTTTCCCAAGACATCGATTATTAATGTAGTAATCTTGACGATGACATCATGCATATTATACTGCTAAATGCAGAAATCATTTGGTGGTGACTGCCCGTTAGTCCCCTTGTAAATGCGATCTTAATTGCTGCCCATAGAAAAGCTCAACTAATATACTAGGGTAGGAAGATCTAAATCACCAATACTAGGCGATAATATGCGGACAAGTATTATCACAAATAAGTGATGATATGCCTAAATCAATTCGCCTAAAAAGGCATTTCTCTTATAGTTGCATCTTTTTTGGTTAAAGCAACCACCCACTTGTATGAAACATAGAGGCCTCTTGCTGGGAGCTACATGAGGAAATAATGCTTTCTAAAAATACTCTTCGTTAGTACACTAAGAGAGTGGTGACATCTAATGAGTGAAGGAAAATTGCCATCTAAATCCAACAAAAAAGGACTCACGAAGGTTGAAGAAAAAGCCCATTAAGGACCTTAAAGAGGCCTTTGTAATAGAATGGCACAAGGTAGAGAAGCCTAACAATCGAATACAAAATAATAAGATTTTCTTCTCAATACATGTGGTGGCAAAAGGTCAATCTCGAAGAGGTGTGCATCAGGGGTGTCCTTCAGCTCCATTGCTGGTCATTATTGTGGTCGGTACTTTGGCATTGATGGCTTTCAAGGCTTGTGCGGCAGGTCCCCTTTCTAGTTTCTTGTCATGGGATGATGGCTCTTTGTGACACCCATTTCGCAATATGTGAATGACACTATGTTAGTATGATAGTTATTATTTAGGCACTTCTTGAGGCTTATGTACTGCTTTGTTCGTTTATATTTCTGCCTTGACATATATTGCAATTTTCCCTTTCACCTCTCTCTATATAAAAAAAGGTGTAGGATTTCAAAGTTAAGATTATTCAATTTTTCGACTTGATATCAGAGCGGTGATCCTAGATCGACACTTCAGTATCCCACCTGCATAAACCCTTCGTACTCCTACCATCCTAACCCTTGTTTCTCTCTCCTTGTTGGCCTTCCCTGCAGCCGCTGCCGACTAGGGGGTAGCAGCGGCGTTGCCACACATGGCAGTAGCAGCAGATCGCTGTCATTGCCTCCCAGTAGTAGTAGATTGCCGCTGCTGCCTCCTAGCAGCAGTAGACCGCCGCCATTGCCCTCTAATGCAACCGCTCGCCACCGCCACCTGTTGGTGGTGGTCGGGTAGGGTCCCCTCTTGCCAGCAAGGGGGGAAGCACCCCTTAGAGATGCTACAGGGGGTTTCCCTATGCTTTAGCATGCATCTCGATTGATCATAAGGGGTTGCTGTATCTCTTGGGATGATTTCTAGGACTTTTAGGTCTTGGATCTCATGATCAAGAGGCCACAATCTTTTCTGATCTACATGTTTCAGATCGGAAATTATGTTTTGGATCTTGGTTGGCGGCGTTTTCCCTCTTTAATAGGCACGATGGCGTCATAGAACAGTTTAGAGGTGACATTGGATACCGTTATGGATGCAGGGAGTTACAAGAATCTGTTTTTTATTCCTATTGCAAAGTTGGATGAGATCAACTATGATAGATGGTCTTTGACGTTTCTCATGATAGTTAAGGGACACGATAAGTAATATATTTTGATAGAGATGAAGCTACAGAACAAGACTGGGAAATATGCCACGTGAAAGAAGGATAATAGCGTGGTTCGGGCATGGATCATGAACTCAGTGGCACCTCAGATCAAAGATAGCATCATGTACTACAAGACTGTAAGGAAATATAGGATTCTTTACATGATACGTATTCACATGAAAAGAATTCTAGCAAAGTCTTTGAGATACATCATGAGATCGGTAGTCTGAAGCACGAGGGCCAGTCGTCCCAATGTTATACTACCCGGAAGGGGCTCTTGGAGAAATATAATGTGTGCAGACTTGATTGCACTTGTGCTACTTAGAGGACATACAAGAGAGAGTATGCAGTTCTGTAGTTTCTTGGTGGACTTGGGCTTAAGTATGAGGTAGCTAGGTCACAGATTCTAACACTTTCTGAGCTTCCATCTCTTGAGGAAGCATACAGTCAGATGAGTAAAGTGGCTGTGAAGGCATCCACACCAGAAGTTGGGTAGACGTCCACCTTGTTGGCTACTGGTGGACATGGTGGACGTGGTGTTCCATCTACCAAGGGGAGAGGCATGGTCGGGTCAGTCTGGTCCTCGAACCATATGTTCTCATTGTGGCAAGCTTGGTCATGTCAAGGCTACGAGCTAGTCTAAGCATGGCAGACCTCCCATGGCTAACCAAGCTATTTCTTCACAGGAGTTGAGTGACACTGTATCACATGTTGACTATGATGCAGTGGTGCAGCGTCTTACCCAACTGACACAGGAGCCTATTACTTCCACAGATACAGCTGCTTTCGCCTTCTCAGGTATTGCTTCTACCTTGAGTTCTAGTACTGGACTTTTTAATGGCACTCTCTGGATAGTGTCTTCATGTGCATCTTGTCATTTGAGTGGAGACCAGAATCATTTTCAGCACTTTCAGTTTGTTCCTCCTAGTAGAATTGTACAAGTGGCTGATGGCAGGCATTCCAGGATTGATGACAGAGGAGATTTTGCAGGTACTCCATTGAGATTAGCGGATTTTTTTTTGTTCTTGATTTTTCGATTAGTCTTCTATCACTTAGCAGGGTTACAAAAGATTTGCATTGTCATGCCATCTTTGATAGATTGGGTTTTATCTTTTAGGACAAGCTCGTGAGGACAATTGGTGGCAGATTTAGGATGGGGTGTTATCATCTAATCTAGACACTGTTTGCTATTGCATGTTAGGGAGATGTTGCCTTTATTGCTGATACAACTCTTCAGTGGCATCGTCAACTTGGACATCCTTCGCTAGACAGGCTGCAATGTGTCATTCCTCACTTTTCGCTTATTGCTGAGATTTATTATGATGCTTGCCAACTGGGGAAGCATCATCACATCAGTTTTCCTGTTAGTTCCTCCCCGAGTTTTGTTTCATGCTTTGATTTACTGCACATGGATATTTGGGGTCCAAGTAGAGTGTCTGATAGATTTGGTCATAGCAATTATTTTCTTATTGTGGATGATTATTCTAGAATTTCTTGGTTATTTTTGTTACGGAACAAGTCTAATGTTAGATTAGTGATTGAAATTATTATTATGCAAATAAAGATTGTTTATTTTGATAAGGCACTTGAATTTTGCACGACAAAGTTGACCACCTTCTACAGGTCCCTTGGTATTAGTCATCAGACTTCTTGTCTCCATACATTACAACAGAATGGGATAGTCTAAAGAAAACATCGTTATGTATATGTGGCTAGGACATTGCTTATTCATCCCAATGTAAGTTGGGAAAAATGAACAACTCGCTTTATTCTCTAACCCTACCTCTCTTTATGTAAAGAGAGAGGTGGGTGCAAATTACCGTAAAACTTCATGAAGAAAACAAAAAATACATAGCATCACATAACACCAATAGAACAAATAAATAGCTAGACTCCGTAACACTCCCTCTCAAGCTGGAGCATAGATATCAATCATGTTCAGCTTGGACACACATGTATCAAAGACGGATCTAGCCAGAGGTTTGGTAAAGATATCAGCAGTCTACGCCTTTAAAGCAACCTTGGAGGTGAAGATAAACCCCTTCTGAATCAAATCTCTGGTGTAATGGCAATCTACCTCCACATGTTTGGTGCGTTCATAAAACATGGAATTGTTAGCAATATAAGTGGCAACCCTGTTATCACATCGTAGCTCCATAAGCCCATCAATTTGTATATGTAGATCCCTTAGCAAGGATCTCACCCACATCAACTCTGCTGAGGTCTAAACCATAGCACGATACTCAGATTCTGCACTGGATCTAGACACCGCAGTCGGTTTCTTACTCTTCCAGGTAACAAGATTCCCTTCAACATATGTATAGAACCCTGTGGTAGACTTTCTGTCATCATGACTGGCTGCATAGTCTTCGTCAGAGTATCCAACTACGGTCATGGATGTCCCTCTACTGAAGAGAAGAACCTGTCTTGGTGCTCTTTTCAAATACCTGAGCACCATCATGGTTGCATCCCAGTGCTGTTTAGTAGGCCTCTCCATAAACTGACTCAACTTCCCTATTGCAAAGCAAATATCTGGCATAGTAATCGTCAAGTAAAGCAGCTTCCGCACCAGCTGGGGATACTGTCTACTATCCACTGGCTCTACATCATGGTCATACAATCGTGCCTTAGGGTCCATGGGAATATTTGCCGGCTTGGCTCCCAACATACCTGTCTCCTTTAGGCTTATTTCCGTTGAGATGGAACAATACCACGCCTACTACGGGGTACTTCTATCCCAAAAAAATATCTCAATGGCTCTAAATCCTTCATCACAAACTTACATGCCAAAGTTTGTTTGATCTCAGCCACACCTATTGTATCATCACCAGTGATAATCAAGTCATCAACTTAGACCAAAAGAGCCACAATACTTTTCCTGGCCTTCCTAACAAACAAAGAATAATCTGCAGACGATCTGATGAACCCCACAGACTCTACCACGTGGGAGAGCTTCTGAAACCAAGCTCTCGGGGTCTGCTTGAGGCCATAAATGGCCTTTTGCAACCTGTATACACAGTCCCGCTGGACCTCGTAACCGGGGGGCTGCTGCATGTGGACCTTCTCCTGTAAATCTCCATAGAGAAAGGCATTCTTTACATCAAGTTGGTAAAGATGCCAATCTCGCTTAACTGCCACTAAAATCAAAATCCTCATTGTAGATAACCTAGCCACCGGTGAGAAAGTGTTAAAAAAGTTTACCCTATATGTCTGGGTGAATCCTTTAGCAACAAGTCGGGCCTTATAGCGTGCAACGGACCAACCTGGATTGTACTTGACTGCAAACATTCGTCTGCAGCCAATTACTGTAGCATTCTCCGGTAAAGGTGTAAGATCCTAAGTACCACGTGACGTAAGAGCAGTTATTTCATCCTTCATGGCCTGGCGCCACTTTGGATCAAGCATAGCTTGCTGGTAGGTGGCAGGGATTGATATGGCAGAAAGAACACAACAGAAGCTCCCAAAAGCTGACTCAAGGTCATCAGTAGCCAGAGTTCCTGCAACATGGTATTTGGACTCATAGGTGCAGGGTGCCCTCCTAATGGCAATAGGAAGGTCAAGATCTGTTATTTGATCCTCCTGTATTGGTTGTGAAGCAGAAAGATTCTCATCTAGGCATTTATTATCAGAGGGTGCCTTGTCGTCATTTTGCAACCTATCTGTGGTCTCCTGAGATGGAAACGGTGGAGTTTATGTGGCTTTTGTAGGAGGTGGCATCTGAAAGGTGCTGTGAAGTCGCTGATAAGTAACAATGGGTTTAGAGAACTTCACAAGACTGGTCATAGTAGATGGGGGAGTAGAAATAGGTACTACCTCCAAGGGAATAAGAGGTATAGGCATGGGAGCCTCCGTAACCTCAGGGGATAAACTTCGGGCAGCAGTAGAAAAATATGGAATAGACTTATGAAACATAACACCGACACTCACATAGTGCCTACCAGTAAGAGGATTGAAACATCTATATCCTTTTTGAGTCTGTGAATATCCCAAGAACTCGCACTAACTACTTGTGGTGCCAACATGTCTCATCCTAGAGAAAGAAGGTGAACAAATGCAGCACAACCAAACACATGTGGGAGTACATGAAAAAGCTCCTACTCAGGGTGCAATGTATGCCAAGGTATTTACTCATGAAGTACTAAACTGGGCATTCTATTGATCAAATAGTAAGCTATAAGAACTGCATCTCCCCAATATACCGGAGGCACACTGTGGTGGAACAACGTACGAGCCACGTCTAGAAGGTGTCTATGCTTCGTCTCAGCCACCCCATTCCGCTGAGAAGTATGAACACACGTGGTCTGGTGCACTATCCCATGGGACCTGTAGAAAGTAGACAACCTAGTGGTGCATAGCTCAAGTGCATTATTTGATCTCACTACTTTAATAGTGGCTGAATATTGATTCTTAACCTTTAACATGAAACCTTCAATGATGGATCTGGATCCAACATCTGATTTATTCTTCAATAAAAACACCTAAAATAGATGTGAAAAATCATCAACCACTAGTAAGTAGTAACGGTGACCCTGCCTGTCTGGTATTCTGCTCAGACCCTACACATCCATGTGTGATAACTCAAATAGGACTGTCCATCCAGGATGAGTACTCACCAGATAAGAGGAACGACGATGCTTGCCCAACTGACAAGCATCACAGCAAATTTGAGTCGCAGGAGATATATGTGGAATGACTTGACGAAGGCTATTCAAATGTAGGTGTTCAAGGCGGAGATGACACTGAAATGCACTCCCAGGTGTAGAGGATACCTCTCCTCAACATGCAGATGCAAGTGGTGTCTTGAGTCAATCGATAAACCCCATGCTCTACATGTCCATTGCCAATCACCTTCCCTGTCAATTTGTTTTGAATAGTGCATCCTAAAACATCAAATATTGCAGGGAAATTAAGTTCCTTAGTAATTTGGCTGACTGAGAGAAGACTCATAGGAAAGTTTGGAACATACAAAACATCAGGAAATCTCAACGTAGAAGTTACCGGTACCTCACCCTGACCTACCACCTTGGAGTGTAGGCCATCTGCAACCTGAACAGTCCTGCTAGCTGGTAGTAAATGAAGTGGGTAAAGTAATCCTGATCTCCACTGAGGTGCTGTGAGGCTCCTGAATCTACAAGCCATTCTGAGCAACTCTGATTCCTGCTACGTGCAATGGAACTCAATTCGCTTGGTCCCTTGAGTATATCGTGATGACTATAACCTTGGAGTGGTCTCTCATACTCACTCCAGGCAATGATCACAGTGTCATCTCTCAACTCCTGAATGGTAGAAATACCACTATGAATAGGCTGAAGAAATGAGTTTTTATACTTTCCAACCTTTGAAGCGGTATCCAATGACATTTCTGACAACCTTAATAATGCCATTGTGCCTTGAGAGGAAGTATAAACCCAGAAAATATATCTGAATTATTGATTTCAGATCATGAAGAAGGTCTGAAATATAGAAGATGAACCCCTTGATCACGAGATCCAAGTATACATCGCCTGGAAATTAGATCAAAGGCCTCAAAGGAACCCCTGGAACCAATGGAGGCTACACTAGAATGCAGGGAACCATCTTAGCATGGCCATCCAGGAGCGCCTACCCTCCTTGACGCTAAAAAGAGGACCAACCTGTCGATCTACTGCCATTGTTGGCCTACTAGTTCATCGGTGATTTGCTGGGTCGTTACTGATGGTTTAGAGGTGTTGTAGGACCTTGAGGGCCACAGCCAGGACTTGCAGACGATAGGCGGCGGCGATCAGCGGTCAGGGGCAACACTTTGAGGTCGGGCGGCGCTGCTTCGAGGTCGGGGGCGACACAGGGGCGGTGCTTCGAGGTCGAGGGCTGTGGTCCAGGGCGATGTTGCAACCTACAACCGACGAGGCAACATGAGAGGTGGCGTTGGGTGCCTTAAGGAGCTCAAATCACCGCTAACAGAGGGGCGGCGGTGCCCTATGGCACTCGGAGGAGGCTCGTTAGGGCCAGCAGCGACTGGCAGCGAGCACCAACAACAGCTGTGACTGCGTTGGCAACCTGCCTAGGGTCGACATCGGTGGATGGCTCGCCAATGGGGCTCCCGTGGCTATGTACCAGGAGGATTAGGGTTTTTGGTGGGTGGGTACGGAGGTCTGTGAGAGGTGGGATACTAGATCACCGATCTAAGATTGCCCCTCTAATACCAAGTTGGGAAAAATACATAGCTCGCTTTATTCTCTAACCCTATTACTCTTTATATAGAGAGAGAGGTAGGTGCAAATTACCGTAAAACTCCATGAAAAAAATAAAAAATACATAACACTACATAACACCAATAGAACAAATAAATAGCTAGACTCCGTAACAATGTACAACAAATATATTGGGAAAATGCAATGTTTATTACTTGCTACTTGATTAATAGGTTGCCTAATTCGACAATACAAGAGTAGGTCACTTGGTAAGTTCATCAAGATAAGGAATTGTTTCATGTACCACCAAGGGTGTTTAATTGTGTAGCATTTGTTCATATTTTGGGACCAAGTCAGGATAAGCTTGCCTTTAGAGTTGTGAAATGTGTATTTCTAAGGTATAGTATTGCTCAAAAAGGGTACAACTGTTATGACCCACTGAGCAAGAAGGATTATGTTAATGCTAATGTTATGTTTCATGAGTCAATTCCATACTTCATTGCTGGTCATCAGTTGTGATTTGATGGGAATCCTGCTCCTATGCCAGTGCCACCAGTTCCTTTGGAATAGATGCTAGTTACTCATGGTCCAAACACTACTACTACAGAAGATAGTACCATATGATATTTAGAGCCTACTCATGTCTATAGATTGCCAGTTACTTGCATCATGCGTGGCGTCAATTACACATCCCCTCACCACCTCAGCCACCTCTCGTCTCCCTTAGTCAGGTATGTGTTGATATTGATGTGAGTTGTCCTAGTGGTGATGGTGCAGGTTCATCAGGTGATTCTGGCTAGCCTTTTGGGGAAGATGTTCCCCTTGATATCTAGTAAGAGACTAAGGTGGAGGATCTGGACCCTCCGATTGCTATTTGGAACGCACGTCGTAGTTGTGCTCATTATCATGTTGTTAGGGTAGTGCCAAATTCCAATCCTAGGAAGTCATTTGCTATGTTTACTACTATGTTATCTACCACACAAATTCCCACTACATATGAGCAAGCCATGCTTGATCCAAAATGACATCAAGCCATTGATTAGGAGATGGTTACCTTACATTCTCGTGGGACATGGGAGCTTACAGACCTTCCTAGACATGCCAAAGTTGTAGGATTAGGTTGCTGTTGGGTTTTTGTACTGAAGTAAAACGCAGATGAATCCATCTCTTGCCATAAAGCTCGATTGGTTGCGAAGGGATTCACTTAAACCTCTGAGGTGGATTTCTTTGACATTTTTTCTCTAGTGGCGAGGCTTCCTATTGCTCACAATCTTCTTTGTAGCTACACACTATGACTGGCCATTGCATCGGCTAGATGTGAAGAACGCCTTCCTCTACGGCAATCTTCAGGAGGAAGTCTACTTGCATCAACCTCTTGGTTTTGAAACTCAGGGAGAGTGTGTATATAGGTTGAAGAAGACCATCTATGGCTTGAAGTAGAGCTCGCGTGCGTGGTTCTAGAAGTTCTCAGAGGAAGTATAGGCTATGGGACTCTTAAGATTCTCTGCAGATCAATCACTCTTTGTTAGGAAGAGCAAGGGAGGAGTTGTTGCACTATGTTGATGACCTTATTCTCACTGGAGATGATAAAGCGGGGATAGCAGAGACCAAGTGAATGCTAGTTGATTCCTTTGTAATAAATGACCTGGATGAGCTAAGATATTTTTTAGGCATTGAGGTGGCATAAGTAGAGATGGCATAGTCCTAACCTAGCGTAAGTATGCCCTTGATGTGTTACAGGAGACAGGGATGATGGGATCAAAGCCTACTAATATACCCATGGATTCTAGAGGGCATCTCTATGATACTGAGTCTTAGCCTATTGACAACAGATCTTATAGGTAGTTTGTTGGTAAACTACGATATCTCACTATTACTCGTCTTGATATCTCCTTTGCAGTTGGTAAACTTGGTTAGTTCATGGACAAACCAACCAAGCAACATTTGGATGCTGCAATGCAAGTGCTCAGGTACCTGAAGAGATCACCAAATAGGGGTATCTTGTTCAGGAAAGGAGTCCATGATTGTGGTTGTCTATTCTGATGGGGATTATGTTGGTTGTATGGCAGATAGGAATTCAACTACAAGTTTCTTTACTTATGTGGTAGGAAATCTTTCAACTTGAAGGAGTAAGAAGCAACAGCCTATGTCTAGGTCAAGTATAGAATCTAAGTATCGTGCCATGGCACGAATTACCATAGAGATGGTCCGGGTTAGATCTGTAT
Organism: Thalassia testudinum; assembly: GCA_037157565.1. Lineage (NCBI taxonomy): Eukaryota > Viridiplantae > Streptophyta > Magnoliopsida > Alismatales > Hydrocharitaceae > Thalassia > Thalassia testudinum. Next base: position 8,915,786 of record JAZHRO010000080.1, read on the forward strand.
TAAAAGATTTGCATGTCTAGGTTGAGGGGCCAATGGAGATGAAGTGTGATAATTGCGCTGCCACTTATACAGCAAACAATCCAATGTTCCATTAGCGTATCAAGCATGTTGAGGTTGATTGCCATCATACCAGAGACCTAATACGTGGAGTCATCTATACTACTTCTATGGCCTCCGAAGATTAGACAACAAACATCTTCACTAAGCCTCTTCCTTGTTTTGAATTTGATGCCTGTTGTTCCAAGCTAAGCATGATTGATATCTATACTTCAGCTTAAAGGGGAGTGTACGATATTATTTAGACACCTTGAGTCTTATATACTGCTTTGCTATTTTATATTTTTCTTGGACATGTATTGCAATTTTCCCTTTCACCTCTCTATATAAAGAGACGTAGGGTTTCAAAGTTCAATAAGATTATTCAATTTTTCCTACTCTTTGTTCTTCATTGAAGGAGAGAGGGAGGTAGAACATTTGCAAGGCTCGGTGCATATTCTCTGGGCAAGTTCATACCAGAGTTAGCAGTGGTAAATCCAAGCTTGTGCCTTTCAATTGGGGAAGAGATCTAAAGGTGGTCTTGCTTATAGGCGGAATCAACTCATTTTCCTTTGTTTTTGTCACAAAATATGGAGGCTTAGGCACGTAAGAGAGAAGGCATGAGAGGGTTACACATCGGGGAAAAAGAAGGGGAGAGGAGTCCATGTGAGACTTGAAGAAAATTTTATTATGGAACTTAAGAAAACTTGGTGTATTGGTCTCTTTTATAGAGATCCAATCACCTTATCAAATTGGAGAAATAAAGTAAATCGAGACTCAATCAATCCTAATCCTAATTAGACTCTTAATAACCTTCCTATACCACATAACTTGACAACTTGACGAAAATGGAAATTATTAGGAAATAAAATCTGTTGGGTGCCCTATTTTTAGCACTTGTTATTTTTAGCAGGTAGGTTATTATTGTTTCCTTGTATACTTAAGTGCTTTCTCTATATAAAGAGGTCTAAAGCCTCATTTTGAATACAATAAAAAATACTAAGCTGATTTTCTTCACATGGTATCAGTGTAGTGATCCTAGATCAGTGTTCTGATATCTCACCAAATATGATTCGATCACCAAAGACTTGGTGATCCATGAAGATGATCGACAAGGAGATCACTGGTAACAACAACACCGCAAAGAGATCTAGCGGTACCGACGTCGCCTCCACCTCTTATCGCATGGCCTACAGCACCGCCGGTTGGAGGAGAGCCCACTGGTGGTTTTCTGTTTGTGGTACCCACATGATGAGTCTCTCTCATCACTAGTGAAGAGTTTTTCCCTTGTTGGCATGATGACCTCTTATGCAACTTGAGTTTGTTTTGCCAAAAAAAAAGGGAAATTTCAGATTGGATCGGAGTTGGTTTCTCTGTTCTAGATGGATCAAAGAGGAGCAACAGGAGGCCCGGACCATGGGTCATTGACTTTGGCACCTCAATTCATCTCACCGAAAGAGCATATGAGTTGCAAAATGTTGCCAGGACACAGGGAATCTGAAAGGTCCGGGTGGCCAATGGAGCAAACTCTTTGGTTACTGCGGTTGGGGAAATTCAAGTTTTCCTTACTATGAAGATTGCAGATGTGCACTGTGCCCTGAAGTTTCCTATGAACCTGTTGTTTGTTAGTTGGATCTGCAGAGACCTCGGGTTATTTTTTATGACAGGCACTGCTACTTCCAGGATAGACGCACCAATGAAATCATTGGTGGTGGGATAGAGAGACCGTCTCTATTACCTGGCTACATCGATACTATTTGTTGGAGCATGTCCATAGCTAGTGACCTCTTGCTTTGGCAAAGGCGACTTGGGCATCCCTTGATCAGGAAGATATGCTAGATGTATCCTAACTTACCAGCCTCGTTGACCCTGGAGTGCGAGGACTGTTATATGGGGTAGCATCACAGGAGCACCTACTCCCCGAGGCGTGATGGTGTTAGCACTACGCCCTTTACACTAGTCCACTGTGACGGTTAAGGACCTGTGTGAGTACAAACTAAAGGACATAGGTATTATGCAGTATTTATGGACGATTATAGTTGTCTTACCTGGGTTTTCTTAAGGAAGCCCCAGTCAGAGATGTCACAGATTATCCAGAGATTCTTTGTTGAGGTACAAATGCAGTATTTTGCCGCAATAAGAGTTTTTCGAAGCGATAATGCTCTAAAATTTGTTCAGAGGGAGATACAAGAGTTCTTTAGTGCCCATCGGACTATTTTCCAGACTTCTTATGCTAACACATCCCAACAAAATTGTGTGGCTGAGTGCAAGCTGAGGCATCTTGATATTGCACGTACATTGATGATCCACATGCAGGTACCCAGAAAGTTTTGGGGGGGTGCTATTCTTACTGTGATGTACCTTATGAACAAGGTTCCTCTTCAATGCTTCATTGGTGCATCTGATATCAGGTACTGCATCCTAAGTGTGACAAGCTTTCGCCTTACCCCTACGAGTGTTTGGGAGTACGTGTTTTGTCTAGGCACAGGGTAGCCAGGATAAGCTCTCACCACGTGCCACCGAATGCATATTTTTGGGTTACTCACGAACCCAGAAAGGCTATAGATGTTATGACCCTATGCATAAGCGTTGCATGGTAACTGCAAATGTGACTTTCTTTGAGAAGGTACCTTATGCTTCTGAGGAGAGTTCCAACATAGAGTTGGCTCCCAGGGAGACTTAGGTTTGCCATCGCAGATCAAGCGCTCCTGTGCCTCCGGATTCCTCTCTAGCCACACAAATAGTTGATCTAGAGCTGTTAGACCCTGGTGATGGCAGGCCTGTAGTTGGAAGGAGGTCTAGTAGATCTTGCACCTTACACCATATGTCTCATTACACTAGGATCTCCCACCTGGAAGGGGAGACTAGATAGTTTGCCTCGACCATTGCTACTGCAGTTATTCCCAGAGACTATAGTCAGGCTTCCCAGGATCCGAAATGGCATGTTGCTATGGACGAGGAGATGCATGCCCTTGAGTCCAGAGGGATTCGAGATTTGGTGCCCTGTCCCTTGGATGCTACTATTGTTGGCTGTCGATGGGTTTATACCATCAAATATCAGGCAAACGGTACAATCGATAGATACAAGGCCCAACTAGTTACCAGAGGCTTCATCTAGACTTATGGGATTGATTACTTCGACCTTCTCACCGGTTGCACGTATGTCGTCAATCAGGATTATTATTTCTTTGGTAGTCAACAAAGGATGGCCATTGTAGTAGCTAGATATCAAGAATGTGTTTCTGTATGTAGACCTGGCAGAGGAAGTCTACATGAGGTAGCCACCTAGGTATCAAGTTTAGGGGGAGCTCGTATGTCGTCTGAGGAAGGCCATTTATGGCCTGAAGTAAAGTTCGAGGGCGTGGTTTGAGTGTTTAAGATCAGAGATTTAGAGGATTGGATTCTTGCATTCATCCTCCGATCATTCTATTTTTATATGGAGGATGGGAGATGCATCTACAAGCAAATTGTTATTCTAGCTGTTTATGTCGATGACATGGTGCTGACCGGTGACCTTGAGGAAGGTATCCATTAAACCAAGGCCTTCCTGTAGAACATCTTTGTGATAAAGGACCTTGGAGACCTACGATACTTCCTTAGGATTGAGGTTGTTTGGATGGGGCCTTGTTTATCATTATCTCAAAGACAATATACCTTCTATATACTTGAGGTTGGCTCAGTGGGAGCTAAGCCCTCTAGCATTCCTTTTGAGGTGTGGCGGGTTCATAGTACTAAGGTGGATGATCATCCTTATGAGGATGTCTCTAGATATCTTAGTTGGTCACCTACTATACTCGACCATTACCCGACCAGATATTAGCTTCATTGTCAGTAGTGCTAGTTAAAACATGCAGGCCCCACGCAATAGTCACTGGCGTGAGGTATGCCTTATTCTAAGGTATCTCAAGAGAAGTCCAGGTCGAGGACTTTAGAGAAAATAGGTCCATGGACATGGCTTAATCCGATGCTGGCTACGCGAGGTTTATTGAGGATCGTTAGTCTACCTCGGGATATGCTCTGTTTCTTGGTGGAAACCTTGTTTATTGGTAGAGCAAGAAATAGAGTGTGGTTGCTCGTTCTAGTGCTAAGGCTAAGTACCGTGCCATGGCCCATGCTACATGTGAGATCATGTGGGTTGTGGGTTTCCTACGGGATCTAGGTGTGGAGGTGTTGCTACCAGTTCCACTATATTGTGATAATCAGTCAGCGACATATATAGCATCCAACCCGATTTTCCATCACCACAGTAAACACATCGAAGTAGATTGCCATTTCATCTGAAATGCAGTCATAGAAGGAATGATTAACATGTCATATATCTCCTCAGAGCTACAGTTGGCAGACATTCTCACCAAGGCCCTTGAAAAAAGGAGGCTTGATTTTCTGTTGGATAAGTTGGAACTTGCTGACATCTACGCCGCAACTTGTGGGGGAGTGTTGGAAATAAAATCAGAGATATGTTGGGTGTCCTATTTTTAGTCCTTATTTTTTTTAGTAGGCAAGTTATTTCCTTCTAATTTAGTCAGTGTTATTTTTAGCAAGCAAGTTATTAAGTTTCCTTGTATGCTTAAGATCCCTCTCTATATAAAGAGGGCCATAGCCTCATTTTCAATACAATAAAAATCACTAAGTTGAATTCTTTGCCAGAAGAATTCTTAACAAAATTTGCCACAATTGGCCAACCAACATCTTATGTGAGATCTTATGGAAGATCCGCTTGATTTTACAACATACCCACACCTTGACACGTGGCTTATGCACATGACATCAACAGTTGTATTTGGGATTGCCCTCGAAGGGAATGCAGACGACAATAGGGGATTGGAGTAGAGTGTTATCTATAAAAATTAACACAATTACAACAAAAATAGAGAGAACAAAGACATTTGTTATCCCAATTCAAGAGGTGGTGTGCTTCTCTACGGTTGAGCGTAGGGTTTTCTTCTCACATATTGATCTTGATATGAGACCCTAAGGTTTTATTTATAACAAAGAAAACGTGTTTCCCAATCAAGGGGGCAAATCACAAGACAATCTTCACATCTTTATAAATTTACGTTACTTGCATGATATCCCAATCAACACATGATTCTATCAGCCCTGCAAAAATTGAGCACAAGGTTGATGATCATCGAAATGACAGACATCTGTTTTGGATGTGGCAAGAGGGATGTTGCTTGGTGGGTTATCACCATTAGGAAGAGAAACAACAATAGGACAAGCATATTTGTTGGTGTCCCCTGATAGATTTGGGTTTAAAACGCCGCATAATGCGCCTTAGTAGAAAAGTAAGGAGCCTTTTTAAGGAAGGTAACATTGGTACTAACAAGAAAATCATGAGAGACCTGGTTGTAGCATCTATACCCCTTCGAAGTGGAAGAATACCCAAAGACGACACACTTAGTAGCCCTAGGAGATAGTTTATCAGGAGCCTTACTCATGAGCTGACCTGGTCTATGTCAGGCTTTGCTGTTTATCTGGGAGGTAATCTTGTTTCGTGGAGTAAGAGGCAGAATGTGGTAGCTTGCTCTAGTGCAGAGGTAGCGTATAGATCTATGGCTCAAGCTACTTGTGAGATCATGTGGATGGTTGGCTTTCTACGGGATGTAGTTTTGGAAGGAGAGATAAGTGCTCCTTATATATGCTTTGAGCTTCACCTTGCAGACATTTTCACTAAGTCATTGAAGAAGCGTCACGATTTTCTAAGTAGCAAGTTGGGCCTCGTTGACATATATGCCCTAACTTGAGGGGGAATGTTGAGTAGTAAGAGGGTATTTGCTATTTTCCTTTTTCTTATGGGGCACTCATTTAATTTGCCTAGTTCTCTTTTATATAACATAGGGCTAGGGTTTCTTTTGAAGGTTAATGCATTCCTTTAGATCTCACAATTTGTAAGGGTGTATTGTACACCTTTTTCTATAGTCGGGGTTGTAATGTCATTTGGCCATTCCTCTCTCTATATAAAGAGAGGTAGGCTTCTCATAATAAAATAAGACATTTCATTTCTTCCCACCGAGATTGTCTAGGACACAATTCCTTTTGGAAACACCTTAAATAACGAATCTCTTTAAATTGCATGCTTATTTACAGGATATATTTGACTTATTTTATTGAAATCCTTAGTCTACCTACCAACCACACAAGGATTAGCACTCCAACCCATCTACTTGCTTAATTTAAGTCATTAGTTAGTGGAGAGGAGCAAGTTGTCGCAAAGAGCAGTTGCAAGACCAACGACCAACGAAGCTCACCAGAGATGAACTCGAAGTCATATGCCTACTAACTAGTTAGAAGTAGGTCATAATTCTCTCAAGTTTGGAATGAGGGGGAGTGTAACTCTATGTAACAGACTTGAGTTTGACAATCTCTAGCTTGACGAGAGTGTTAAGAGTCATGTTAAGGAGTTGGATCCTAAACCTCTTAGGAGTAGGGTTTAGAGTAAGCGTGTAGAACTATTTAAGGACCATTGTACTTACATTTTTCCATGGGAGGAATCAATGTGTTTGGCTCTCCAAGTCGCTCCTACCATGGTTAATTTCTTTAGGATTGTGCTTTGTGATTGTGATGTGCATATGTTCTTTTATCAGCACTAGAATTTGGTTTGGTTGATAGATCCAATCCAAGATAGTTTCGAGTAAGAGGGGCCTGTGTTTATGGTTCTCTTTCTCTCTCTTAAAAGTATATGGTTGTGTATCTACAACTTTTGGTCAGAAAAATTGTAAAACACTGCACTTGGGTCTTCTTTCTTGCTTCACTATTATAGTGGGATATCTGTTTACCATTTTGCATGTTCTCAGAACATTTGACTCCTTATCGTGATCTTTTGTTGTTAATGTGAAGATTTGGGCACTAGCGTGGCATGGAGGCTCTTCCACGTGGGGAAGAGAAGTAGAAGTAGGCTACTATAGGTGATGTTGGCCCACGCAAACGGAGAGAGGAGAGGTGCAGCCGACGGTAGAGAGAGGAAGAAAGGGAGTTGATGTAATTGAAACTAATATTGCATTACCTCAAGGAAAAACAATTATATAGTCTCTTTTATGAAGAGAACTAATCATAATCTCTAAAATAGGAAACAAACTCGATCACAATTAATCAAATCTCCTAATTTGAAACATTAAATCCTTCTAATTACTCAACTAATTGACACCTAACTTACTAAAAATAAGACTTGAACTCCAAGACTCCCTCACAAAATTCCCTAGGGCCAACACCCAAGGGTGCACTCTAGGACCTACCGTGTGACACTCTGCTACATGACCTAGCAGACCTGCTGCGTGACACTTTATTCTTCACACTTCGCCTTAAGTTGAGGCCAGGAGGACGATGGCTTGCTCTACTTTATGATGAGGCTAGAGCCCCCACCACTCTTCTTCAAGCTCTACATCTTCAATCTTCTCTTTGGTAGGAGTAACGATGTAGCCTTTTGCGACCTCCGAAGTTGTCTCTTGAGCAACCTCAATAGTCGTCGTGGCAATCGATGTCTTCTCCTCGTCCTAGAACATGGCCTTGATCTTCTCTGGAGTTGCAGGAGTAAGAGACTCTACATGTGAGGTGTCAGTAGCCCTACGTGTGGGTCTTCCAAACTTATCCCAACAATGATCTTAACGGTGGTTCGTGCACCATCAATGTTGACTTGACCTAAGCCTCTACCACGCCCTTTTCCACGTCCTATGCCTCGATCAAAAGTGGTCATAGTGGTGCTTTTAGACACCATAACATGACTGGAACGTGCACTTGGTTCTCTAAGCTTCTCGAGAAGACTATAAATCGTCTCGAGATCCAACTCGTCCTGTGCAAGAATTTGATCACATGCTGGTTGATATTGAGGATTCAACCTCGATAGGAATCTCGCGACTTACCATCTTTCTCATACAACAATCTACTTGTCACGACAGATAGGCTTGTAGATCTCCAATTCTTCAAAGAGCACTTCCATCTTTGAGTAGTACTTGTTAAGGGGAAGATCCCCCTGACTAGTTGTCTAGATCTAGGTATTGATGTCAATGATGCAGGTAGTGCTGGACTTCTTGGAGTATCTCTTCTCTAAGGAATCTCATATCTCATGTGTTGACTTCTTGTATAACATGTTGAAGGCGATAAGATAGATCGACTGAGTTCGTTAGCCAATTCATCACCATGTAATTCTCTTTCTCGTACTTCTTCGTTGAATCCTTGTACTTGGACTCCTCGAGAACATGCAACTTGTCCTATCCACACACAAAGATCTTAAATGCTTGAGCCCATAGGATATAATTCAAGGCACCCTAAAGTTTGATCATGGTGCCTTGAACTATAATCTTTCCTTCCTCGATGTTGATCTGATTCTCGCTCTCGGCCATCTCCGTCCTTGAGAAACGAGCCTTCCTCTACTTGTATGCTCTGCATAAGGTGCTAGATGCTTGAGGGAAGCTAGCTGTTGGAGTCCCCTGCATATCTCCTTGGGCCTTGCGTAGGGTGCCAAAGTCCTTCAAGGAGTTCTTCGAGAGAACTCACAAGTCGACGAAAATGCGTCGGCACATGAGGCTTTGATACACGTGGGAATCACGCATAAGATAGGGTCCTTCTTGCACATGATCTCCCCCTCTTGCTCTTATGTGGAAGAGGGGTGCTAGCCAAAAGGAAAGGCCATGTGCACATAGCTGCAGCTCTCGAGAAAAATCACGCAGACTGTTGTGTGTGGCTTTTCTTTTCTTCTTCTCCGTGCTACGTGCGTAGAAAATCCTCGAGAAAAGCTTAGATCAAAGGCTCTGATATCATGTGAAAATTTGGCTACTAGTGTGGCGTGGACGCTCTTCCATGTGGGGAAGAGAAGTAGCAGGTTGTTGCAGGTGATGATGGCACATGCAAATGGAGGGAGAGGAGATGTGCGGCCAGCAGTAGAGAGAAGAGAGGGAGAGAGAGGGAGTTGTTGATGTAATTGGAACTAATATTGCATTAACTCAAGGAAAAACAATTACATGAGTCTCTTTTATAAAGAGGACTAATTCTAATATCTAAAATAGGAAACAAACTCAATCACAATCAATCAAATCTCTTAAAACCAAGGAATATCAAATCCCTCTAATTACTCAACTAATTGACACTTAACTTACTAAAAATAAGAGACTTGGACTCCAAGACTCACTCACAAAATTCCCTAGGCCGGAGCCCAAGGGTACACACTGGGACCTGCCATGTGGCCTGACAGACCTGCCACGTGGCAGAGCACTTTATTCTCCACAGTTAACAATCTTTAAACCTCAGTCAAATTGTTGTATTCCTTTGGCTGGAAGGTTGCCAGACCTCGTGAACCTTGTTAGAACTTTGCAAGGATTACTGCATGGCTGATGGTCCTCATTGGAACTCACTGGAACTTCTGCATGTTGAGCTGACTTTCATCTCTGCAATTAACATGGTGGAGTTTGAATCTGCGTAGTTGCAAAATAATCTCCCCACTTGTTGATGATCACCAAGCAAGAGAACTGCTACTATTTTTGTTTTTTACTTGATATTACTATTGCATTTAAATGTGTTCCTATATTTAGTCAAAATTTTGCATGGATCACTCCACTCAATCTGTCAGCTTGTTTTTCTTTTTGGAAACAGAGAAAGGATTACTACTGATCACAGTAGTTGCCTAATTTTATTTATAAATATAAGGGATTACATAGCAGACAGCCACATGTTGACACTACACATCACATCATTACAAATGTTTTCAATCCAACATCTACCCCCATTAAAGATAACATCATTGTGTTGCCTCCAAACTGACCGTAGAACTGCTGCCATGTATTCAATCTATCAGCTTGTTTGATTAGGAAAAATAAAAAAAATCTTGTAATCAACTTGTAATTGCATGGTGTGGCCATTTTGGCAGAATTGTTGAATTGCGTGTCAGCTGTGATTATTTTCCTTGCAGGAAAGTACTATAGCTATAGCTAAAATTCTTGTTCCACAAGTATTTGAAAAACTTACCCTGCATGAATTGCGAGCTCTAATTGCTGAAAGATCAAGAATGAATATCTATTTAAGTGACGAAGTTATAGAGATACCTGCCGGCTTTGTTTGTCTTCTGCTAGAAGGGTTTATCAAGAATCAACAAGCACGTGAAGATTTGATTGCATCACCTGCAGCATTGATTCCCTCTAATCTTAATCTAAGTTCCATCACCTTGGACACTTCAGGTAAGTGAATCCTAGAATTCCAACAAATAAATGAATTTAGTTCACGTGCTTTCCATTTTGAGAGACATCTTTATCTTGTTTTTTTTAGACAAAGTTTTACATGTCCACTGCCATCACAGTCAGCACATGCAAATAAGAGTACAGAACTTTGAAATATGATATTTGCTAGTTCTTGATTTTCTTTCATTTGTCAGGATTGACTCTTAAATATTTTCTATCCTCACACAAATACACAAAGCACACAATGTTATCAAGTCATTAAGTTCTATATGGATTTGGATGTTAGATTTTTTTTTTTTTGATTGAAAATGAAAAGAGGGGGTAACAAGGGTTGTTACCTCGCTATTACCATCAATAAAAGGAGTTAATTACACCAATGAGTAATGAAGAACTCCCTCGATGGATGATCTTCCCATTCCATTGCACTCCAACCAAATAGGTGGCTTTGAGGAAGCGTGGTGGGTGCAAGTAACTAGAGGACCCTGAAATCTGGCCTCAATAGACTAAGAGGGAGACTCATTGTTACAACCTGTACGAAAGAACTCAAAAGGAATAGTAGGTATAAATGAAGGGAGACCATCACACCCATCGAGGGAAGCATGAGAGCTAGCACTTGAAAATGTTGGCATAGAATAAAAAAAATGTAACATCAACTCTTGTGGAGAAGTTATCTTTAGTTTCGACGTTTATTAGCCTTCTTTGTTATTTTTCTTTCTTTTATGGACTTGTATGCAGTTACTTCCCTAGCCTTTCTCTATAAATAGAGGTTTAAGGTTTCTATAGAAAATAGATTGCTTCATTTTCTCGACATGGTACGTGAGTGACAATTCTATGCCAAAGCTTGATACCTTCTTGGTTTTTCCCCCTTGTTTTTATCACCACCAAATAATCTAGGTTTTCTCTTTTTGAGATTTGTGCAATCTCTTGAAAAGAGACTTTCTTCTCAAGAAACTCTTGGGCACTAGCCCTAGGGCACAAGACCCAAGAGAGGGGACCTCTCCACCTCTCCTTGGGTTATTGTAGGGAACTGGCAACTAGTCCCACTGACCGACTAGAGTGATGCCAAAGCATCATTATTGATCGCTAACAGCGTCACCAGTTGCTAACAAACCAACCCAAACCACTATTAGGTGGCTTTTCTGCCTAGCTTTGGGCTTGGTGCTACCAAAGCAAGCCCTTTTGGCCCACTACACAATGAAGAAGTCTCAATGACTTAACCAAACACCTTAGAGACTTGCTAGGCATCGGAGCAATCCTTTAAAGGGAAGGCAAAGTCATCAGGGGCCTCCTTTTGACAAACCAAGTCCCTGGGGTTTTTTTGGTTTCCTTGAAGTGTGGGAGACCTTTTTAGGTCTAATTTGGATTGATATCAAATTGGTAATGAGTTTTGTTCCTGTTTTGAAGATTTTTGCATCTATTTGTTATGAGAATGGTGGTATGTGCATGAGGAGCTCATATTTTCATGATTCTCATGACTTTTGGCTAATTTTCTTATGGAGGGCTCTGACTTGACTGAGAAGTATGGCCTCTGAGGTGGTTGATTTGCCTATGCAAGGAGTTGGAGCCCAAGGGCTGTTTAGATCCCCTTTCATTGACCTAATCATAAAGTTTGATGGGCCAACTATACGTTATGGTCACAGTCGATCCTCAATGTGGTTGAGGGTTACGATAAGAAGCATATTCATGGAGTTACAGCCCATTGAAAAGACATGAAAGTATGCCTTATGGAAAAAGAACAATGCCATGGTTAGGGCATGGATCACGAGTACTGCCATCCAATATATGTCCAAGAAGATTATGTACTATTGGATGGTGAAGGAGATGTAGGACAACCTTCGCCAAACATACTACAGTACATATGAGGATGCTCCTAAGATTATTGCACATGTAAGGCAAGAACGTAAGCCCCTTGCTCAATACTACCATACTTTGAAGTCTCTTTTGCGAGGCTAAATGCCTACACTCTTTTGTACATGTGAGTTCCAAAAAGCATGCAAGGCACAAACCATGGTGGGGCATTTCCTTACTAGACTAGATCTAACCTACAAGGCGACTTTCTCCCATATGTTGACTTTTCCTGAAATACCATCTATTAAGAAAGCTTACAACTAACAGACCAGACTTGCGGTTTCTCTAACATCCTTTGCTAATATAAAGTATATCTTTGCCATGGCAGCTTCTCAAGGAAGATGCAGGGGTGTAGGACCATCCACTCGTAGTCGTAGTTGAGGTCGAGGAGGCTAAGGGCATGCCAGGCCTTAGCACTCATTCTATGGGAAACTTGGCCACCCTGAGGGTACATTTTGAACTAAGCATGGGAAACCTATTAGTGCTCATCAACCAATTACAGGTCCAGACATAGGGTAAAATCTATACCCGTCACTAGAGTTGAGTACGATGAATTGATTCAGAGGCTTAATCACCATGGGATATCAATTATTCCTCCTATGGCCACTTCAAGCTTTGCTTAGGGAATGCAAATACTACTGCCTTTGTTTGGCCTTCAAGTGTAGTCTCACCTGCCATGAGTACAGTTAGTACAAAGGACATTGATTGGCTCTTGGATATAGGTGCCCCTCAATATATATGTTGGAAGGTATAGCAATTTTCTCGGGTGCAGCTGGATTCATCTGGTTTGACAATTCTAATGGTTGATGGAAGACATTCCCCTATTACTATTTAAGGGGAGGTTCAAATAGCTCCTCATATATGATTGTAGAATGTTTCACTTGCTTCAGATTTTACTTTGAATTTGCTTTGAATCAATTGAATTACAAAGGAATTAAACTTTAAAGCTATCTTCCACTATATCGCTTATATTTCAAGATATATTGATGGGGCAGGTGATTAGCTATGGCTGCAAGGAGGGGGATGTTTATCGTTTGTTGTAGTCGTATGCTAGACTTGTCTCTATTCCTTCTAGTGGATCATCGAGTTACCTTTGGCACCTGAGATTCAACCACCTACTATTGCTGAAAGCTTTGATGAGTGATATTGTAGATTCCTCCTACTGCCACATTTCAATGTAAGGCATGCCAACTGGGAAAACACCATAGAAGTATATTTCGTAGTCGGTAGAGTTGTAGTGCAGAGTCTTTGTTTCAGTTACATCTTGATGTTTGCGATCCCAATTGTGCACTTGATCATATGGGACACAAATTTTATCTAGTTGGTGATTTCTGTCTTCTGTCATGGGTTTTCTTGTTGAAGTCAAAGTCGGAGGTGGGTGATGTAATCAAGAACTCTCATAGAAATAGAAAATTAGTTTGGTGTCCATGTGAAAATTGTTAAAACTGATAATGCTATGGAGTTTTGTACACGTGCTCTTCGATCTATATTTCCGTGATATGGGATCATCCATCAAACTAGTTGCCCATATAGATCACAACAAAATGAGGTTGCTAAGAGAAAACACTGCTATATTCTGGATGTATCTCAAGCTCCTCATCTAGAAAATTTTTTTGTTGGCTTACTAAGGTGACGTACTTACCGCATGCTATTTGGTGAATCGAATGTCTTCCATTATTCTTGATGAAGTTCCACACTCTATTTTGTTTCCTAAGAAGGAACTATTTGGGATTTCACCCAAGGTGTTCGGCTGTGTCTTATTTATTCATCTTCATGGTCCCAAAGGGATAAGCTCGCACCCTATACTGTAAGTGTTTATTTGTGAGATATTCTAGAACTCAAAAGGGGTATCGATCTTATGATCCTATTGGTAGACATTACTGTACCAATACCAATGTCTCATTCTTTGAGTCCATTCCATATTACTTCTCTGTTGGCTCTCAGATTGTTGCATCTACTAATGACAATGATGTCTTGATTCCCATGATGACTCCTGATATTTCTATTGTCTCCATACCTACTCTAGATGGTGGAACCAATGACAAGTTCAAGGTGGCCTTTGTTCACCGTCATTTGCTACGGAAAGACCCCCTTTCTCTAGAGCCAGCATCATCATCATCTATGCCTGAGGTAATCCCTACACATGATAGTATTGATGCTCCTTTAAAAGCTTTGATGTTTTAAGTATGGTTGGTGCTATTCCCACAAACTACGTTTGCTGCGATAGAGGAGGTTGTTGAGGACTTTACAAACAAGATCTTGACCTATCCATTGCCTTAAGGAAGGGCACCTAGTCTTGTACGTTGCATCCCATTTCCAGGCACATGTTCATGGCTAGTCTCTTACCTCAATACCGGTAGCTTCAACTCTTTTGGTTGTGCATACACCCACTACTTATCAGGAAGCACTCCTTGATCCAAAGTGGCGACAGACCATTAAGGATGAAATGGTTGCACTACTTTTACAGGGAACCAAGAGTCTGGTTGATCCCCCAGCAGATGCTACCTGTTGGAGTTTCTTTAGAACATGAAGCACTGTTATAATTGGAAACTCAGAGAAATGAGAGACCAATCCTTCAATTCCTATTGCAAATCACGCAAGGAGGAGCGTTGAGGCTCTTCCACGAAAGGGGGAAAGGCAGTAGTAGGGTGCTGCCACCAGCCCCTGTTCACAGCAGGGAGGAAGAGAGAGGGGTTGTAGTCCACGTTGAGAGGAAGAAAGGAGTGAGAGGGAGTTGATGTGTTTGAAATCAAATATTGTATTAACTGAAAACAATTACAAGAGGAAGGCTCTCTTTTATAAAGAGAACATATTCTCTAAAATAAAAAACAAACCCAATCCTAATCTCTCAAAATAGAAAGAACAAATCCTCTTAACAACTTTCTAAAAATCAAAATACTATACTAAAAACAACCAAACTTGGATTCCAAGTCAAACCACTAAACTCCCCTTAGGGTCGACGCCCCTTGGGTACCTAACTTGCAACGTGGCATTGCCACATGGCCAAATTGATCTGCCACGTGGCACTGCCACGTGGCATCTTACTCCCAACAAATCCTAATGCGATCTCTTAAATAAAGAAAAACATATCTCAAATCAAATCACATCAATTCCTAAACAAATTTCCTAAAGGGATAATGCCAAAGTAGAAAACATAAAAATAGCAAACGGATAAGTTGGCAAGTGGAATTCTCCTCCACTCAACGTGGAGATCATGTAAGATCTCCAACGTGGAGATCTCGTAGAATCTCTATTAAGACTCCTATTTATCTCTACCTGTTTTACTATTTTTGGTGTATTCTTGTTATTTTTTATTTTGATATGGACATGTACTGTTATTTATCCAAACCTCTCTATAAAGTGGTATTGGGTCCTGTTCTAAGAAATAAACATTTCATTTTCTTTGACATAGTATTAGAGCGGCGATCCTAGATCGGCGTTCCAGCATCCCACCCACACAGCCTCCGTACCCGTCCACCTAAACCCTAATCGTCACTGGCCGTCGCTCCAGCAGACGCCATCGCCGCTTCAAGCGACACTAATCAAGGGTTTCTACAGTCGGTCTTAGAGGACTGCCACTCCTCTCGAGGGGGGGGTTGCTGCTCCTCTAGGGCCACTGCCCTTTCTCTTCTAGGGTTGTCGCCCCTTTATGCAACAGGGCCACCACCACTTCTCTAGGGTTGCTGCCCTTCCGCCCAAGTAGGGCCACCGCCCCTCTATGCAATAGGGCCGTCGCCCCTCCTTGCATCAGGCTACCACCCAGGTGGGGCTTCCACCAGACCACTGTCGCCTCCTCCCCTGTAGGCAGCCACCGCTTGCAGGGCCTTCTACCGCCGCTGCCTACTTCTTGACTATGAGTAGTGGTGGTTGGTGGCAGGTTCTCGCTAAGGGGGAGTAGTGCCTCGTGGAAGCACTGTTACGGTCTTCTCTGTACCCTAGCATGCCCTAAGCATTTATCTAAGGAGTGCTTGTGACTCTTGAGATGTTATCTATGATCTCTCGATCTTAGATCTCATGATCAAGAGATCACGTTTTCACTGATCTCAGATTTTTCAGATCTGAATATTGTATTCAGATCGTGTTCGTGGCATCTTTCTTTGGTTATTTGGCTCAAAGATGGCAAATTTTAGCCCGTGGTGATCCCCTTAGTCCATGCTTGATATAATGCCAATCTCTGGAAGGGTAGAGATGGCATTGGATACCGCTACTATGACAAGAATGGAGTGTACGGGCATGATGCTGCAGGAGCATGACGGGAGTCACTGTGGTGTAGGATGGTTGGTCAATTCTGGTGCTTCATAGCATCTTTGTGGGGATCAAGCCTATTTGAGGTCATGCAATTTTGTTGCACCAGGGAGAATAGTACAAGTTGCTGATGGCAGGCAAGCTCTAGTTGTTGGCTAGGGGGAAGTGTTTGTTACCCCCATGTTGTGGCTGCCAATAACACTACATGTACCGGAGTTTCCCATGAGCTTGTTGTTAGTGAGAAGGATCACGAAGGATCTTCATTCCAGGGTTATTTTCGATGAGATTGGATGTGTTGTTCAAGATAAGCTCACTAGAAAGTCTACCAAAGGTACGGAGGAGAATGATCTTTATCATGTTAACCATGAGTCATTTGCAAGAGCTAGTAGGTATGATGGTGGGAGTGCCTTACAGTGGCACGTTCATCTAGGTCACCTACCTCTGGATCGCCTTAGGAGGGTGATTCTACACATTTCACCTGCTGCTACTATTAGGTGTGATGCTTGCCAATTAGGTAATCATCATTGGTCTTCTTTTTCTACCAATACTTATCCTAGATCAGCAGCTGCTTTTGAGTTACTCCATATGGATGTCTGGGGATCGAGTAAAATTCTATATAGGATGGGACATCATTATTATCTTGTTGTGGATGATTTCACCAGAGTATCATGAGTATTTCTTCTGAAGAACAAGGGAGATGTTGGAAGCGTTATCGAGACTCTTCTCTTGGAGATCAGGACTCGGTATTCTGCCACAGTGAAGATTGTACAGACATATAATACCTTCGAGTTCTGCACTACTAAACTTGCAGAGTTCTACAAGACTCATGGGATTATACACCAAATCACTTGTCCCCATACCTTACAACAGAATGGGGTTGCAGAGCGGAAGCACAGACACCTGTTAGAAGTTGCCTACACTCTTCTTATCCACCACGGTGTTTCACAGAGTTACTGGGGGATGCTATTTTAACGGCTTACTATCTCATTAACAGGGTGCCAAGTTCAGTTCATTACGAGCAGGTACCGATTCTTCTGTTACATTCAAATGGTGAGCTTTTCCACGTCGCCTAGGACTTTTAGGTGTGTTGCTTTTGTTCATGTGCCATCACCAGGTTGTGACAAGCTTGCTCCTTACGCTGTTAAGTACATATTCTTAGGGTACTCCAGGAGTCAGAAGGGTACCTGTTGGGTATGTACAGGGTGTTTTTTATTGTTATTTGTAGTGAAGGGGTATACTTGTAATTCTCTCTCTGGAACCTCTCTATATAAAGGCCCAGGGTCTCACTGAATAAAACTGCCATTTCGATTCTAAAATGATATCAGAGTAACGGTCCCAGATCGGGGTTTTGGTATCCCACCAAACCCTAGCCTGCAAACCCTAACACCCTAACCCTTCTCTCCTCTCCTCCGCCGCCAACGACCAATAGGGCCAGCAGCGCTAGCTAGGAGCAGCGTTGTTGCCCCCTCACTAGCGCTGTTAGCCTTTACCAGAGGCCAATAGCGTCGGGACGATGATGTCGCCGTTGCCGGGCCATCCTCCTTGCGCCGCCACCGCCTGAGGCGACATAGGAGCACCCTCCTCCATGCACCGTTGTCGTCTGAGGCGTTGTAGCTTGCCCCCCCTTCTACGTTGCCATGCTAGGGCTCATAGGCTGCCTTCACCTTGTGCAACCGCTGTCTAAGATGCAGCAGCGTTTCCCCGTGCACCATCCTCTCTATTTCAGGTCCACACGACCTCTAGGTCACCTCTAGGGGTTGCATTGGCCTAGATCAAGAATGCAAGGGCCTCTCCTCACCTGATCTGCGATTTTTGGGTTGTGAGGACCTCGTATGACTACTAGAACAAGGGTTAACGGTTGACATCTAGCCTCACAACTTGCTCTAGAGGAATTTCTGCTATTTGGAAGGCTCCACTAGGGTTGTTCGTATGCCCTAGCATGTTCAAACAAGTTTCTTTGTAGCATAAACAGGGTACATGATCTGAAAATCACCTTTGTGCAGTGTGGATGTGGTTTTTTGAGGCATTTTCAGTCTGAAAAGTCAATTTTCAGACCCTATGATAGATTTTTTAGACCTATAAATAAATATTTTTTATGGATCTAGACTCCGAGCATTATGGCAGGCAAGAAGGAAGCTGTAGGTGACTTGGTGGGGAAAACTTCTACCACAAGCACCCCCCCTCCACATATGCAAGGAACGTTAGTTAAGTTTGATGGATCCAACTTCTACTTTAGTCCACCTCCTCCCAATTCGTTGGATCCCATAGGAAGAACTACATCTTGATCGATGTTGTGCTTGATATGAAGTTTATAGATTGTGAGGCAGGCAATGAATATGTAGCTACTTGCCTTCTTAACAGTGTGACACAGACTGTTAGCATATGTTATGGTTTTTTATTTTCCTTTTATTGTAAGGGCTATGGGTGTTTTGTCCCTTAGGGGCATTCCTGTATTTTTGGCTCTACGGTCTCTCTCTATGTAAGAGAGCCCTAAGGTTTCTAATGAAACTAAGTCATTGCAATAATTTGGTATCAGAGCACCGGTCCTAAACCGTGGCTCTAGGTATCGCACCCCTCACGACCTTTTAAACCCTAACCACCAAACCCTAATTGTCTCTCTCTTCCTTGTGAGCGACAACAGCACTCGGCGGAGCTCCAGCGGTGCGCTGCAGGCGCTGCACTGTCAGCAGTGTGCGTGGTGGCGCTGCAGCGTCTAGGGCTGATCGCGGATGTGCTACGGTGGCTTTGAGGGCTCTTCTAGTCTTCGGCGGCGGCACTGCAGCACTAAGGGTTGCTTCCGACAGTGCTGCTGTGACCTTGGAGGCCAATCTAGCCTTCGGCGGTCGTGCAGTAGCAACTAGTGTTGCTGGTTTGGTTTGCGACACGATGCTGACCCCCAGCAACCACACAGTGACCACCGACGGCGTCGCTACAATGGTCTATGGCGGCGGTTGGCGGCACAGATCAACAGGGAGGCAATGCGCAGTGATCCGATCCCTGTGCAGCAATTGTAAGTGCCTTTTTGCCCTGATTTAGGAACACCAGTCCATAATGCAGATTTGAATCTGCTTGATTTCAGATTTATGGATGATTTTGTGGTGCTGGAAGCTTGATTGAGGCTTCTGGATTGCGAAGATGGCTTCATATGATCAATCCGAGGTGTCTTCAGGTTTTATTTCCGACATCAAGGTACTCAAGAACCCTTTCTTTAGTTCTGTTGTTAAGTTGGATGAGACCAACTACCCGTAGTACTCCCAGACCTTTCTTATGATTGTCTGGGGTCATAAAAAGAGCCATATTCTTACGGATCTGGAGCCTGAGAAGAAGGTTGGCACAAATGTTAATTAGGATAGCGACAATGCCATGGCATGTGCAAGGCTGATGCAGACGGTTATTCCCTGCATAGGGGATGAGATCATATACTATACTACTGCAAAGGAGATGTAGGAGTCTTTGTGTGATACCTATTCACATGCTAAGAACTTCGCACATGTTTTTCAGGTCTTCTACAACCTTTTCTATATACATCAGGAGGAACGTACACTGTCACAGTATTACTCCCTCATGAAAGGGATGTTGGAGAGGCATTACTCCTACCTGTAAGGGTATACTTGTGAGTCCTGGAGGAGTTTTAGGAGATGGTTGTTTCTCTTTTCTTGGCTGGCCTTAGACCTTAGTATGCGGCAAAGATCAAATCCTCATTGCTCCTGAGCTTCCTACCCTAGAGGAAGCACATAGTAGACTCGGTAGAGTTATAGTACATACTCCTACTCCTGACACTGTTGCTTATTTGTCTGCACTGGCTACGACCCCTGGACGTGGCAGGGGTACTATTTTTCTACACGTGGTCGTGGATGTGGACACTCTTTTGGTACATGTACTAGACTTAGTGTACTTACTGTGGCAAACTTGGTCATTCTGAGACTACATGCTGGCAGAAGTATGGTAGGCCACCTATGGCCAATCAGGCAGTTGAGTTCTCCGATGCAACTCTTCCTCCTTTTGATATTAATTTCTTAAGCACTGAGATTGAGAACTTGCGGTAACAGATTGCTCAGTTGACTCAGCCATCTTCCTCTCAGATTCCAGACACTACAGCTATGGCTTCTTCTTTAGAGACACCTACAACTAGTATGTCGTCACTTTTATCTTCTGGTGAGTGGTCGATTGATTCTGGTGCATCGAAGCACCTATGTGGCAACCGAGGCTCTTTCTCTCAGTTAACACCTGTTACACCCTCCAGGACAGTATAAGTGGTTGCTGGGAGACACTTGCCACTTGTTAGCAAGGGAGATATGTCTTTATCTCCTATTTTGAGATTTGCAGATGCTTATTATTTGTCTGATTTTCCTTTAAGTTTATTGTTTGTTAGCAGCATCACTAGAGATCTGAATAACCGAGCTATTTTTGATGCATCCTCTTGTGTCTTGCAGGACATTCATTGGGAATACGATTGGTGGAGGGTGTGAGGAACATGGGGTGTATCGTCTGAGCTGTAATGCTTTTGTTGCTTCTACTACACAGGGCCTTGCTTGTGGTGGATCTTCTCTCCAGTGGCACCACCACCTTGACCATCTACCCATTCATCGCCTTAGACGTGTTCTACCGCACATTCCCTCCATTATTGCTCTCACCTGTGATGCTTGTCAGCTTAGCAAGCACCACAGGACTAGTTTTTCTAGTTCTACTTCTGTTTCGTCTATTGTTGCATTTGATTTGATTCATATGGACGTGTGGGGTCTCAGCCGTACTATTGATCGACTTGGGAACAAATATTATCTTGTTTTAGTTGATGACTTTTCTCGTGTTTCTTGGATGTTTATCTTGAAAAAGAAGTCCGAGGTGGGACAAATTATTAAGAATTTTGTCAAAGAAAAAAAACTTAGTATTCTTGTTTGGTGAAGTCCTTTCGTTCTGATAATGCCTTGGAATTTTGTACTTTGCATTTGTGCAATTTCTGTTCTAGTTGTGACATTATCCATGAGACATCCTTATACTGCTCAACAAAATGGCATTGCTGAGCGGAAACATTGCCATATCCTTGATGTTGCTCGCACTTTGTTGATTCACCATTTTGTCCATTCTATATTGGGGTAACACTGTTTTGACTGCTTGTTTTTCGATTAACCGGATGCTTAATGCTGCATTGCATGAATGGATTCTTTTTCAGGTCATGTATCCTAATTGTCCCTTGTTTCATGTCACCCCTCAAATTTTTGGTTGTGTTGCCTTTGTCTATTTGTTGGGACCAGGTCGGGATAAACTAACTCCAAGAGCAGTTAAGTATGTTTTTCTTGGGTATACCTAGACACAAAATGGGTATTGATGTTTTGATTCGCTTACTTCTCAGAGCAAGTCATGACTCAAGCCTCAACCAAGAAGATGTAGGAGGTATTGCATGAAATATACTCCCACAGGAGCAATATTATAAGGTTGTATAGAGTCGTAAAGGATATCCACAACCTTCGGAAAGGCACCACGACCTTATCAGAGTATTATGGCATTATGAAAAAATCTTTGGGATGAGCAAGATGTGTATCATCCTATCTCTACAGATACATCTGTTATTGCCAAGCAGTTAGAAACCATTTGTTCTATTCAACTTCTATCTGGACTTGGCCCCGAGTACAAAGTAGTGAAGGATCTGTTCATGACTTTAGGTGAGATTCCTTCACCAGAACAGATCTATGCTTGTCTCTCCAGGCTTACTACGTTAGATTCCATCCCTACTTCTGATGCCTTTGCCTTAACTACTATTGATCGTGGTAGAGAAAATTTGGGTGGAAGAGGTGGCAGAGCTCTTGGTGGTGGTGGTATACATGGACATGGTCGGAATTCCTTCTGTGAGCAATATTACAGGAATGAAAAAAATGTGGACCGATGTTGGGTCAAGTACATTTATCCACAGGGTATGGAGCCACATGTCCACCAAGTATCGGCAGAAGATAACTCTTAGGTGCAAGATGATAGCGAGATCACTATTTCCAGGGCCGATTATGAGTGTCTCATAGCTTCTCAGGGATCTACTTCTGCCTCAATTCAGAGGTCTGTAGGTACTTCTACCATGTCAGTTAAATCCCAAGCTCCTGTCTGGCTTGCGGATTCTGGTGCCTCCCAAATTACTGGTGACACTACCCTTTTTTTTCTCTGCAGGACCTTGCTACGCCATTCAGATTAAAGTGGCTAATGTGGGTTTGTCACCAATCACTAGATTCGGAAATCTCTATTTGTAGCACTTTGCCTCTCTCACATGTCATGCATTCTCTCAAATTTGCACTTAATTTAATGTCTATTGGCCAAATTACCAAAGATTTAAGATGTTGGGCTATGTTTCATGACCAATATTTCTTGCAGGATGTCTAGATGATGAGGGGGATTGATGGACTTGAGCAGAGTAGTCTCTACTACCTTCATAGCCCACATCCTTCCAGTGCTGATGCTATTTGTACTACTACTTTCCAGTGGCATGTAAGACTTGGTCATTCCAGTTTGCATGTTTTATGCCGTCAGTTTCCTAGGTTGCCTTTTCCTAATGCTTTGAGGTGTGATGCCTATCAATTGGGCAAGCACCATAGGTCTCCTTTTCCACCAAATAATAAAAGATCTGAGTCTGTTTTTGCCCTTGTTTATGTTGATGTTTGAGGCCCTTGTAGGGTCAAGAGTATTAAAGGATTTCGGTATTTTCTTATTCTTGTGGACAATCATACTAGGATATCTTGGATTTTTATGATGAAAGAAAAATCCTTAGTCTTTGATATTGTCAAAAGTTTTATTGTGGTAATAAAAACTTAGTTTTCTATTGTTATTAAGATTTTTTAGAGTGACAATGGATTTGAGTTTGTGAATGTTAGGACAAATGCTTTTTTTAAATCTTTTGGTATACTTCACCAGACCACTTGCGTTTGTACTTCCCAACAAAATAAGATTGCTGAACGTAAGCTTCAATATTTACTTGATGTGGCTCACTCTCTTATGTTGCAAATGAATGTTCCATCACATTTTTGTGCTGATGCTGTTCTTACTGCTACTTATATAGTGAACTAAGTTTGTTTCTCTGTCTTAGGAGGTAAAACTCCGTACTCTTTGTTGTTTCCTGACAAGGACCTTTTCTGTAACTCCTATTGTCTTTGGCTTTATGTGTTTTGTCCATTTGCATAAAGTGGATAAAATTTCTCCTCGCTCTGTGAAGTGCATGTTTCTGGGATACTACATGACTTAGATATGGTACAGATGCTATGACCCTATTTCACGAGATTTTACCTTTCTGCTAGTGTCAGTTTTTGAGGAGATTCCATATTATCAAAAATAGGGTGAGCAAAATACTAAGCCATCACATGAGGTTCCACTTTCTATGCCTACTAAGCCTGCCATAGCCCATTGAGCCACCTATATCTTTGGCTAGTCAGCCTGATCTAGGTCATTTCCCATATTGTCCTGAGATTTTTGATACGGATACTTTTCCTAAGCATTTTTAGCGCAGGACCCAGGATGTCTCTCAAGTGGAAGAACCGTTGTCTACTCTTTTTGCTCAGTTCCCACCAGCTGTTAATGATTTGTTTGAGGCCTAGCTACCTCCTACCACTAAAGACACTACTTTAGACCTTCCTATTGCATAAAGGAAGGCTCCACGTTCTTGTGCTAAATATTCTGTATTTTATATCTCAGTTTATGTTTCTTGACAGCTTGTCTATAGTTGGACGTTAGTTTTCCGTAATCATTGACAATGTGCAGGTACCACGGGATCGTCATGAGGCCTTCGGAGATCCATCTTAGACCTTGGCAATGGAGGAGATGGTAGCTTTACTATCCCGTGGCATGTGGGACCTTGTTGATCTACCTCTAGGTGTTACTGTTGTAGGGTGTAGATGGGTGTTTACTCTCAAATGTCGTCCTGATGGCACTGTGAAACGATACAATGCATGCTTGGTGGCAAAAGGAGATACTCAGACGTTCAAGGTTGACTACTTTGAGACATTTTCCTCGGTAGCTCGTCTTAATTCTGTTTGGATACTGTTGTCTCTTGCTATCAACAGGCATTGGAATGCCCATCAGCTTGATATCAAAAGTACCTTCTGTATGCCGATTTGGAGTAAGTCTACATGGAGCAACCATCAGTCTTCCCTACCCAGGGGGAGTGTGAGGTGTATAGACTGAAGAAAGTTATTATGGTTTGAAACAAAATCCCAGAGCCTTGTTTTAGAGGTTCAATAGGGTGGTTCAGGACTATGCTTCACCAGACCTGTTGATCATTCTGTTTTTACATTGCATAAAAAGACAGGTTTAGTCATACTTGTTTATGTAGATGGCATACTTCTGACTGGCAGTGACAGGCAAGACATAAAGGAAACGAAGATGCTATATTCACAGTTTGTTACCAAAGATTTAGGCCCCATCAACTATTTCCTTGGTATTGAGGTGCAGCACACTGGAGGACTTGTGCTATCCCAGTGTAAGTACGTTCTTGACATGCTGAGAGACATGGGTATGCTAGGGTGCAAACTAGCATACGGGCTCATGGATGTGTCTTTGCCTATTGCAAATGAGGACTGTCTACTACTGTAAGATGTCACTAGATATCATGCAGTAATTGGTAAGCTATTGTGTATGACTATTGCTAGTCCTAACATTGCTTTTGCAGTTGGAAGGTTGAGCCAATTTATGCAGTCGCCAAGAGAAGTCCACTGGGATGGTGTTTGCCAAATTCTCAAGTATTTGAAAAGTGCACCTGGGAAATGACTCCTTTTCAAAGACAATGGGCACTTGGATGTTTGTGGATATTCTGATGCAGACTATGTTGGTGCTCAAGAGGATCGGAAATCTACTATAGGATACTATACTTTTGTTGAAGGCAATCTGGTTACATGGAGGAGCAAGAAAGAGGCAGTGGTATCTAGATCTAGTGCTGAGTCTGAATACAGAGCCATGTCTCAGACTACATGTGAGCTACTCTAGGTCTGTTCCCTTCTAGATGACTTTGGAGTACAGGTATCTGATCTTATTCCGATGAACTATGACAACAAGGCCGCCACCTTTATTGCAAATAATCTAGTTTTCCATGAGAGGACCAAGTATATTGAAGTGGATTGTCACTTCATCAAAGAGGTCATTGTAGCTAAGAAGATTTCTACACCCTACATATATACTGAAGACAACTAACAGATATCTTCACTAAAGTAGTTCCCAAGAAGAGATTGCACTATATTTGTTCAAAGTTGAGCATGTTTGATGTTTATGCTCTAGCTTGAGGGGGAGTGTTGAGTTATGTACGGGGTGTTTTTTATTGTTATTTGTAGTAAAGGGATATACTTGTGATTCTCTCTCTGAAGCCTCTCTATATAAAGGCCCAGGGTCTCTCTGAATAAAGCTGTTATTTTGATCCTAACAGTACCGATGTTATGATCCAATCCACCACAAGCATTATGTTAGTGCTGATGTGACTTTTCATGAGATGACACCATATTTTTCTGTTGCTGGACAAACAAGTGTTCATGATAATGCAGCTTCCATGCCTATTCATCCAGTTTCACTTGAGGTGATTCTGATCTTTACACCTCTGTCAACTTTTTTGGGCTCCACTACCCCTTTGGATGATTACCAGAGATTGCATGGTCCATTATGCACATATAGTAGATCTCATGCAATACTATAGAGGCCACCGCCCACACCAGTGACTGATATTCCACAGGCAGTTGAGATAGGTTCTGATGACAGTGATTGTCTACTTCGATCCGAACCCCCCGACAGAATATTGGTGAGGTTCCCTCTACAGAAACTCAGAGATACCAGATGATTCTTACCTTCCTATTGCCATTAGGAAGGAGCCCCACACGTGTGAGTCTATATGTCGTGTTGAAAGTAGTTTTGCTACAAATGGTCTTGGTTCTCAGTTTGGCAGCTTCTATCAGGCACTTATAGCCTCACACATTTGGTCTACTTACCAGCAGGCCATGTTTGATCCAAAGTGGCATCAAGCCATGGAGGACAAGATGGCAACGCTTCGGAGTAGATAAACTTGGGAGCGCACCTCATTTCCTATAGGCGTGCAACTAGTTGGCTCCAGATGGATCTTTGTCTTGAAGTATAACCCTGATGGGTCTATTTCAAGTTATAAGACCAGGTTGGTGGCGAAAGGGTTTACCCAAACATATGGGGTGGACTTCTTTGATACTTTCTTTCCCGTTGCACGACTTGCCATTATTTAGGTACTTATCTCTGTTGCTACTCACAGAGATTGGCAGTTACACCAGCTTGATGTAAAGAACACTTTTCCATACAGCAATCTTCGAGAGGAGGTTTACATGCCGCAACCCCCAGGTTTTGAGGTTTAGGGGAAGTGTGTGCAGACTCAGGAAGGCCAACTATGACATAAAGCAGAGCTTGAGAGCCTGGTTTTAGAAGCTCTCAGGTGTGTTACAGAGGATGGGGATGCAGAGATCTTCAGATCACTCTCTGTTTGTCAGGAAAACAAAGAATGGTGTGGCAACTCTACTGGTTTATGTAGATGACCTGATTATCATTGGCGATGATGAGGCTGGGATAAGACAGGTCAAGAAATCTCTTACACAGTAGTTTGTTATGAAACATCTGGGCCATCTAAGATACTTCTTGGGGATTTAGCTCGCTAGGAACAGAGATGGGATTGTTCCTTCTCAACGCAAGTATGTATTGGATGTTCCTCGGGAGACAGGTATGCTAGGGTTCAAGCCAGGCAATATTCCCATGGATCCCAAGGCACATCATGATGAAGAAGCAGAAGCAGCTGATAGCTAAGCATACAGACAGCTTGTGAGCAAGCTATTATACCTGACTATTACCAGAACTGATATTGCCTTGACAGTAGGCAAACTTAGCCAGTTTATGAAGATGCCGACGAAGCTGCACTGGCACGCAGCTATGTTGGTGCTGAGATACTTAAAGAAAGCACTAGGTCGTGGTATTCTCTTTTAAAGAGACTCCTATGACAGTGGTAGGATATTCTGACGCTAATTATGCAAGATGTGTGCTTGACAAGAAATCCACCACTGGTTTCTGTACCTTTGTGGAAGGTAATCTGGTTACCTGGAGGAGCAAGAAACAGGGGGCAATTTCTCGCTCCAGTGCAGATTCAAAATATAGGGCGATGGCCCAGAGTGCTGCAGAGATGTATAGATACGGTCTCTACTGCATGATCTGCATGTCCATATTGTGGAACCTATGAAGTGTGATGCGAGAATCGGGCGGCTACATATATAGCCAACTCGATGTTCCAGGAGCACACCAACACATTGAGGTTAACTGCTACTACATCAGAGATCTCATACAACGTGGTTTGTTGTGTACTACTTATGTTGCATCCGAGGATCAGACTGCTAATGTGTTCACGAAGCCTCTACCTTAATCGCCATTTGACTATTGCTATTTTTAATTGAACATGATTGACATCTATACTCTAACTTGAGGGAGAGTGTTGAGACTCCTATTTATCTCTACCTATTTTACCATTTTTGGTGTATTTTTGTTTGTTTTTATTTTGATCTGGACACGCATTGTTATTTGCCCAAACTTCTCTCTATAAAGAGGTATTGGGTCATGCTCTAAAAAATAAGACATTTCATTTTCTCTATCTCAACACTCCCCCCAAGTTGGATGTGCACGTTCCAACTTGAGGAAGAACCATTAATTACTTGCATATGCGGAGGCTTACATGCATGGCCCGATCATGAACTTTGAATTAGACCACCAACCTGAATTAAGCTGGAACGAGGGAACGTTCCCAAGCACGAGGTGGCTACTCATGTTCTAGAAAAAAAGAGCTTCACGTTAAGGAGAGAAAAATTTGGATCTAGGTTCCTCAAGTGAGGCTGAGTGATGTGCATACATTGATTAACCTAAAATGTCTATTAATGCGTGTTCTTAGTGTCACATTAACATTATACATTGTAAATAGTGCATAACACGCATAATCATGCAAAGATCAAGTTGTATAAATTGTATAGTAATTGTCTCCTTTTTATGATTAGGGACAGGACGACTTTTTACCAGGGTCTCGGATCGAAGATCCAACCGTACGGATCTGATCAGGATGATGATTGGAGTTCAACGACTCCAAGATCGCCCTAATTGGACATCCGTAGCACCAGATAGAGACCGAGGAACCTTAATGAGCAAGGGCCAAGATGGCATTAATCTGCACCTCAGACGACAAATCCGACCGCACGGATGGATTCGGATCGACGATCGCAACCTACTGGCGCGAAAATCGATCCAATCCGACACCCGTGGCACCATCTACATTACTCAGAAGATGGATGGGCTAGATGGCGCCGCGTGGCACCATCGTAGCCACCCAACACCAGCCGCAGCTCTCCTTCACTCGCTTGACAAATCTCAGCCGTTGGATGTGCATCCAACGGCCGAGATCGCGCCCAGCCAATTTGGAAGACCGTCGCGCCCTATCTCTCTCCTCACCTACGTGATGAATCTAGACCGTTGGATCACCATCCAACGACCACAGATGCTCGCGCCTTAAAACATCTGCACGACACAAACGCCCTCTCAGCGCAGCGATCGTGCCGCGATGCGTGGTCAAGGCCGCATTCGCTGTGAGTGGGCGTGCGATCAGAGCCGCGCGATGAAGATCCAGCGGTGGGGAGCGAGCGATAGCGCCCACGTGCGATCAGACGTGTAGCACTTACGCGTGATCGCACGCAGGCGCGCGGTGCCGGCGCGCAATGCAGGCGTAGCCACTTTAAGCCGTCCGATCTCTTAATCAAACGACTGTGAGTGCGCGAACATGCGCGTGCGTTGAAGGGAGTGTAGGCGAGGGGGCGCGGAGCGACGCGCACGTCGGCCACATTCAGGCCTTTAGTGATGGATAAATCCGTTACTAAAGGTCTTGAATTAATGTTTTTCAAGTTGTAATGTCCAAAATGCCCCCACTCCTTGCAACTATAAAGGTTGACCCTCTCCATACGGATTTCTCATCCCTTCTCTTCTCTCCCTTTTCAAAGCTAAAGAGAAGCTTGTCTTACTCCCGGGATG
Organism: Thalassia testudinum; assembly: GCA_037157565.1. Lineage (NCBI taxonomy): Eukaryota > Viridiplantae > Streptophyta > Magnoliopsida > Alismatales > Hydrocharitaceae > Thalassia > Thalassia testudinum. The sequence goes on from JAZHRO010000080.1 coordinate 8,945,101, forward strand.
CTCCTCAAGAGCTAAAATCAAATTTTCGCCCCTGTTTCGAAAGTGGATCCTGTGATGACGATGACATGCTACCTCGTTCCCGTTCCTCCTGCTTCGACCTCCTTCCCACTTCGTTCCTCGTCTTCCAGGCGTTGTCTTGTCCAGCTTGTCCTCCAAGCGATCATCGTGGGGGATAACTTCTCTCCCATTCCTTTTTCCTGCTTTCTAGAGTAGAATTTTCCTACTTTCTAGATGTAATAATTTCTCGCTTTCTAGTGTAATCTTTTTTCACTTTCTTAGTTGTAAAAACATTTTGCAATATCATGTGAATGTTTTCCCTCTCTCTCTTATTGTTTATATTGATTTCATTTCATTGTGATTATTCCGCCTTTTAAATAAAAACACAAAAAAATATAATTGCGAATTTTGATCGACGTAGCCTCCCTGAGTTCGACCAGGGATTTTTTTATAGATTTCTGGTATAAATTTTATTTGTTGAATCCGAGTTCTTCGCTACTTGAACTACAACGACAGGTTTTCAAAATAAACTCCGATAGCGTAGTCTTTCGACCTTCAACATTTTGGCACCGTTGACGAGGACGCAACGATTTTACGATCTTTTCGCATTTCACGCACTTTACTGTCTTCTAACTTGTTTTATTTCGTGTCTATTGTTCTGCAGATACCTCTATCAGGGAATCGTCAAGCGGTAGATCGGAGTAAAATGCAGTTGAAGACGACTGTAACTGTTTCCCATTCTTCCCCCTCCATAGATTTCATTTCATCACATTAAATTCAAATTCTAATTAACCTAGGTGTTTGCATAAATTCTAGGATTAGTTTGGTTGTTTGAATTTTCACTCACATTTCATCTTTACATGTAAAAGAAAAAAAAAAGATAATTTTGTGGGGTAATTCAACATACACAGCATACACCCATATTCAATGCACTTAAGCTAATTGATTTTCTTCTACTCAACCAGATTCTAATATGTGGAACCGGTATACACAAATCAACACATCAAAGAGTAGAAATCATTTTATGTTAACCATTTCTTTGTGCCTAACCCAGTGGTGCAATTGTGGCCAATTGTTTGAGTTGTTTGGGCCGCACCACTCAATCTAAAACCAACTCACTAAGTAACTTCCTCTTAGGGTTTTCAATGTAGGTTCATACCAGGCACTCCACTTGATTTCTGATTTTAAAATGAAAGCAATCTTCACCCGTGCTTGAAAACCTGGTTTGCCGCAAACTTGATTGAAATCAACCTAATTCTAAACCTTAAAAGCTACTTAAGCAAGATTTGAACATTAAAATCTACTCATCACAAATAATCTTACTTAGAAAACCCTGGTTATACATGCACTTACACATACTCAATTGATCATTAAGGGCACAACCCATTTTAAGGGCCCACCACATTCCATAAGCACTACAATCTCAAGTCTCAATAAAATCAAGTAGATGTTGACCTTAAGGACTGATTCGCTCTTCGGGGCCTAGTCTGAGATTGTTTACGATTAACCTGCTTGTACTGATCAATCTGATGTCTAGTTACGGGAGTATCGTTAAATGATCGCGGTTGGGGGTACACTAGGAACCGAAGGAAGAACCTTCTCCCCAGTCCCTCCTAACTGGTTGGATTGAGCAGACACAAGTAGTGTAAATCGTTTATAATGTTAAGGCAGGTTTTGGGAGTCTGTAGATCCTTAGGCTACCCCACTTAAGGACATGCTTGTTTTATTGTGCTGCAGGGTTCTTATCCCCAGTCCTTCTGACCTTTTCCTAGTTTATGTTGGGAAGGTCATTGAATCCCCGATTGTAAGGACCACTAGTATATTCTAGGAGGCATAGATTGGATTTTGGCGAACTTGATCTCATGGCCGATCAACAGCCTCCTCTGCCTCAGGATCCACAGGAGGTATTTCGAAGGTAACTGGAACAAATGCAGAGAATGCAAGAATGGTTCTAGAGAATGAAGGGCGCTCAGCCCTTGACGGATTTTTATGATCCTTTAAATTACGGGGAACGTCCCGGCATCCAGATTCCTGTCGGAGACGTAGAAATCAAGCCCCAGGTGTTAAACCTGATCAAACATTTCCATAGGCTTGGCTCTGAAGACCCGTTTCAGCACTTGGAGGACTTGACCACTTTGGTCCCGACCACCAAGGTACGAAATGTGAATGAGGAGCAAATGATCATGAGGCTCTTCCTCCACTCTCTTAGGGATAAAGCCGCTCATTGGTACATGACTATAGGAAAATCAATTGCAATTTGGAATGAGTTGAAATCGACCATTCTGAAGAAATTCTTCCCTATCGGACGTACAGATGCTTTAAGATGGGCAATCACTACCTTTACCTAGCGGCCGGGAGAGTAGTTTCATGTTGCCTGGGAGCGATTCCAGGACCTTTTGCGGAGGTGTCCACACCATGAGGTGCTGAAATGGCAACTCGTGCAGATTTTCTACCACGGGTTGACTGAGCAACTAAGAAATCACATGGACGCTTCTTGCTGAGGCAATTTCCTCAACAAAGATGCAGATAGCGCGCACGATTTGTTTGAGGAGATGTGCGAGAATTCGATCAATCATGCCTCCATGGATACTTTTAACCGATCCCAGCAGCCCAGATCGAATGTTAATGAAGTCCACGACTCATTCATTCGATATGGAATTGATTTGTAATAAACTTGATAAGGTGGACTTGGTTGCTAAGAAAATGGAGTGGATGGCTGGAAACTCAATGAACAACTCTCGATCCACTCAATCCCAGAATTCTGGATTCCATTCGTCGCGAGCTCCTTCTAGACGGGAGTTCGTGAATCAACTTGATGCGGCTCAACCAGCGAGCTAGCATTATTTGGAACCCCACGGGTTCCAAATTGGGGCCTTTGATCTCGGTTTCTCTAATCATTCCCTTTCTTTCTCTCCATCCTCACCCTATGAGGATGTTTGTGCTGTACAGAAGAATGTTAGATCCAAACTCTACTCCAATGCTTATAATCCGGGTTGGAGAAACCACCTTAACTTTTCCTGGAAAAACCTAGGGCAGCAGACCTAATTCCAAGCCAGCAACTATGCTCCGCAATGACCAATGGGTCAGGGTCATGTTTATACTCAGTTGCCCCCGAATCAGGTCAATCAGCTAGCTTGGAATGCTCGTCAACCCGTAGTGCAGGCTGATTTGAGCCGACAAATGGAGAGATGCAATGATCCATGCTCCATCTCATGCAGCAAATGAAAACCTTGCTGGACAACTTGCAAATCGGGTTCATAGCTAATTCTCATCAACCCGGATCTCTACCATCTCAACTCGTACCCAACCCACGAAATATCCTGAATCCAGTAAATTAAGCCCATGGGTATGGAAATCAGAGGGACTCACACGCACATGCTCAGGTGGTTGTGTAGGGTCCTTTCTCTTCTTCTGTAAATCAACGATTTTTGACTAACGAAGCCCCTCCATTCTTTCCTAACCCTCCCCAAGACTCAAACTCATATGCATCCGCAAATTCTGTTACCTTGAGGAGTGGTAAACAAACTTAGGATTCACAACCACATTGTTCTGATTTACCGAATCCTGAAGAACCTGAGGACAGAGAACTCTGGAGAAGAAATCAAGGCTCAGGAACCTGATTCCAAAGATCCGACTCATATTCCTTTTTCTGAGGCCTTGATCAGATCAAGGAAGAAGTCTGTTGATAGTAATGATGTGCTTTTGAATATTTTCAAGAATGTCGAGATCAATATCCTGCTCCTCGACGCTATCAAGCATATACTGGCTTACGTGAGATTTTTAAAGGATTTATATACACAGAAGCGTAAGTCGAGAGAATCTGTGCCGAGGAAGGTGGTACTCTCCAAGCAGGCTAGTTCTGTTATCTTGCACCACCTCCCTCAGAAAAAGAGAGATCCATGTGCTCCTTTAATTTCTTGTGTCATTGGAGATTACACTTTTGATAGAGCACTGCTGGATCTGGGTGCATCCATCAATTTAATTCCGACTTCTCTTTACGAAAAGTTTGGATTAGGTGAACTTCGGTCGAGTTCAGTAATGCTACAGTAGCAGACCATTCGGTTACAAATCCGTGAGGTGTTATTGAAGATGTTATTGTTAAGGTTAACGATTTCTATTTTCCTGTATATTTCCTTGTCCTTGACATGGATGTACCTGAAAATTTGAGGAACACGTCCATCATTCTGGGGCGTCTGTTCATGACTACCGCTAAGGCCAACATTAACTGTGAAAGCGGTAGCATGGAAATCGCCTTTGGGGATCAAAGAATGAAATTGGATATTTTTAAGGTGATTAATAAATTTGAGGATTGTTGATTTATTGAGGAACTTGAGGACGATAATATGAATATTGAGACTTGTATGGTGGTTTCTGCATTTAAAAGTTCCTCCTCTAATGATGAATTGGACCCGCAACCCTCTATGGCAGACCCGCCATCTTCTGAAGAGGTTATTAATTTTGTTCACTCTCAACCTCTTCCTCTTGTTGAGTCTTCATCAGCATCTTCCTTACCTTCAACCATCAACCCGCCCCAGCTTGAACTGAAACCATTGCCTGAGAATATGAAATATCAGTTCTTAGGACCACATAAGACGCTCCCTGTGATTATTAGTGCTAAATTAACAAAGGAGCACGAGATTAACCTGGTTAAGGTCCTGAAGGAACATAAAGAGGCAATTGGTTGGACCATTCATGACCTTAGGGGGATCAAGTCATCTTATTGCAATCATAGAATATTTTTGGAAGATGGATCTCGCCCTTCTCGCCAGATGCAGAGGAGATTGAATCAAATATGCGAGAAGTGGTCAAGGAGATTATTAAATGGCTCAATGTAGGAATCATTTATCCGATCTCTGATAATCCATGGGTAAGTCTCATGCAGATTGTTCTCAAGAAAGTCGAGATTAATGTTGTGACTAATGAGAAAGGAGAATCTATCACAACTCGTTCAGCTTCCTCTTGGAGGGTTTGTATCAATTATAGGAAGCTGAACATGGCCACGAAAAAGGATCATTTCCCTCTGCCTTTCATTGATCAAATCTTGGAAAGATTATCCGGACAGAAGTACTTTTGTTTTCTTGATGGCTACTCGGGATACAACCAAGTTCCTATCCATCTTGAAGATCAGGAAAAAATTACTTTCACCTATCCATACGGAACCTTTGCTTTCTGTAGGATGCCATTCGGCTTATGCAATGCACTCGCGACTTTTCAATGGTGTATGCTAGCCATATTCTCTGACATGGTGGGAGAGTTTATGGAAGTCTTCATGAACGATTTCCCTGTTTTTAGAGAATCGTTTGACACAAGAAGGCATCGTCTTGGGTCATGTAATCTCTGAACGGGGAATTGAAGTGGATAAAGCTAAGGTTGATGCTATCGCTAAACTTCCTCCTCCCACATCTGTTAAACAAATTTGATTTTTCTTGGTCATGTGGGATTCTACAGGAGATTCATCAAGGACTTTTGAAGGTTGTTCGTCCTCTAAGCAATCTTCTCGCCAAAGAAACGATGATTGATTTCGACGAATCATGCCGTAAGGCTTTTTAATTTTCTTAAAACGACAGTCACTTGTGCTCCGGTGTTGTAACTACCGATTTGGACAGCCCCTTTTGAGATCATGACCGACGCTTCTAATTACGCGGTCGGGACTGTTTTGGGTCAGAAAGTTGATAGGAAGCCCTCTGTCATATACTACGCTAGTAAAACTCTGGATGAGACCCAGAGGAATTACACTGTTACTGAGAAGGAATTACTAGCCATATTATTTGCTTTGGAGAAAATCAGGGCGTATCTCTTAGGGTCTCACGTCATTATATATACCGACCACTCGACCTTGAGACATCTCTTGGCCAAAAAGGATGCCAAACCCTGGCTTATTCGTTGGATTCTTTTGCTTCAAGAATTTGATCTTGAAATCAAGGATAAATCTGAGGTACGGAATGTGGTGGCGAATCATCTGTCGAGACTTCTGAGTGATTCTTCTCGTTCGGACATCCCGATTGCTGATTCCTTTCCGGACGAAACCATCCTTACAGTTTCAGACGTCCAAACCCCGTGGTTTGCTAACATTGTTAATTATTTGGCCGTTGGTCAAATCCCCCAGGATTGGATCAAGCAACTACGGGATAGATTCAAATCTGAGGCCAAATATTATTTCTGGGAGGACCTTGAACTGTACTGCATCGACTCTGGTCAGATTATTCGCTGATGTGTTCCGGAGAACGAATTCAACAGTATACTCGAGTTCTGTCATGCATCTGCGTGTGGTGGACACTTCTCCGAGAAAAAGATGGCTACGAAAATTTTGCAATATGGATTCTATTGTCCGTCTTTATCCACGGATGCCCAGGAATTCTCAAGCTCGTGTTCCCGATGCTAGGCACTCAGGAGCATAACTAAGAGAGATATGATGCCCCTAAACCCGATTCTTCCTGTTGAAATCTTCGACGTTTGGGGCATCGATTTCATGAGACCTTTCCTTCATTTAGACATCAATACATTCTCGTCGCTGTTGATTATGTGTCCAAATGGATTGAGGCGATTCCCACTCGAACCAATGACCACAAAGTAGTCATCGATTGTGTCAAGAACACCTTCAGCAGGTTTGGGATTCCAAGTGCCATCATCAGTGATGGTGGCACTCATTTCACTAATGCCCAGTTCCGTAATTTGCTGGCTAAATACGGGGTTAATCACCAAATCTCCACACCTTACCATCCTCATATGAATTAACAGGCCGGGATCTCCAATCGGGAGATCAAGAATATTCTGCAGAAAACGGTTAGGCCTGATCGCAAAGACTGGACTCAAAAGCTTGAGAATACTCTTTGGGCCTACTGTACGACGTATAAAACGCCCATCAACATGTTTCCGTTTCATCTGGTGTATGAAAAGGCATGTCATTTACCTGTAGAAATTGAACATAGGGCATTCTGGGCAATCAAGCAGTGCAATTTAGATCTGAGTATAGCTGGGAAGACCAGGAAACTCCAACTATCTGAGTTGGAGGAGATTAGAAATGATGCGTTTGAGAATGCCAAGATCTGCAAGGCTAGGTCCAAAGCTCTTTCCCGGCAAACTTAAGTTGAAATGGAACGACCCATTCTTCATCGACCAGATTTCTCCAAACGGAGCTGTTCAGATCTTTGACCCGAAGACGGATAATTCATTCAAAGTCAACGGTCAATGTCTGAAGCCTGTTATTGACCGTACTATTCCAGAACCCATCTCAGAGACGGTTGCTCTAGCCATGTTGTGACTTCTTTGGCTGGACTTCGCATACCTAACGGCATTAAACTCAGCAGTTGTACAGTCTGACTCAGAGCTGACTCGAGCTTCATATTCAGGTGATGTCTCCGTATCTACCCTTCCTTTCATGTCTCTTCTCAATGTGGACATTGCATCAGCTATGCTTGGGGGGTGAATTAATTTTTGAATCATTTTGTCAGCTCTGTGAAATTCTTGTAAATTCTATCTCTTCTTATATATACATGAAAAAAAATTGAATTAGGAAGGAATATTTGGACATTAGGACATTTCAATCTTAGGAAATATTACAATAAGATCTGAACACTAAGACCCTCCAGGTCTTTGGGCTTAATCAGCTCGGGTATCCACTAAAATGTGGATTTATTTTTCGAGTCCTCGCCATCCTGAATTCTATTTTAATTTGATTAAATAAGTTTGGGTGATAAGTACACGACTTATCAACTCACCCTCTGATTTGAGGAAATTTTAAATCTAAGCATCTACACACTATTTTGTCATTGACTCGTTCGACGGTTTTAACGGAAATTGGGTAGCTAATGAACCTTTTAGCGTAATATGGCTAGTAAGTTATCGTGGGTAACAACCCATAGGTAGGTTGTCCATAGCCCAGTCACTGGACCATTTTCTTCTTACTGCTTTTAGGTAAATCTTAGACCAGAGAAGCTACCTACTTAAAAAGAAAAAGAAAGTAAAAAAAAAAGAAAAAGGAAAAGGAGAAAAGAAACAAAAAACAAGAAAACAAAGGGAATATGCCACACTTTGCCGCACAAGTATGACTGGCAAGTTGTCGGTGGTAACAGCCAATTGACCGGTGGTTCAGAACCCAGCTCAAGAAATGCACTAAAAATCCCCAAAACACTTAGGAAGAAGCGGAGAAGTAGAATAAGCCGGGGAGATATACACTGGACTCACCCTTGTTTGACCCCATAAAAATAAAAGTAGAGAGAAGGCTACCGGTCGTAAAGATACACCTTTAGGCAGAATTCTTTTTTTAAGGTTACCTAGAGACGTAAAAACCCGAAATCTGTTTTAATTGCCGATCAACGAGTTTATCACATTCATAATAAGATGCTTAGAATTTAGGGTTCTCATCAAATCTTGGGTAGGTTGAGTGGTCGTATAAAGCTAGTCTTTAACCCTAAGCTCAAAAATCCAAAAAATTAGAAAAGAAGAAAAAGAGAAAAAGTGATTTTTCTTTGAATAAGGCGAGGGCTTGAGGCGGTTTGCATTTTGGCAGATACCCGAGCGCTGTTGTGTTTTTGAAAGTTCAAATCTTGAGTAAAAATTTTTAATGTTGAAAATAACTTATGCCCAAGTAATCCAACCTAATTCTTTTATAAGTAGCATGTAGCTTTTGCTAGGGACTAGCAAAAGATAGGCATGAGGGTGTGATGTCCATGAATCTAATTAACCTAAAATGTTTATTAATGCATGTTCTTAGTGTCACATTAGCATCATACATTGCAAATAGTGCATAACGTGCATAATCATGCATTTAGATCAGGTTGTATAAATTGTATAGTAATTGTCTTCTTTTATAGTCAGGGACAGGGTGACTTTTTATCAGGACCTCGGATCGAAGATCCAATCGTACGAATTTGATCAGGGTGACAATTGAAGTTCAACGACTCCAAGATCATCCTAATCGGACATCCATAGCACCAAATAGAGATCGAGTTACCTTAATAAGCAAGGGCCAAGATTGTGTTAATCCGCACCTCAAACAAATCCGACCACACGGATGGGTTCGGATCGACGATCGTAGCCTAACGGCATGAAAATCGGTCCAATCCGACAGCCGTAGCACCATCTACATCACTCAGAAGATGGACGGCCTAGATGGTGTCACGTGGCGCCATCATAGTTGCCCAACACTAGCCGTAGCTCTCCTTCACTCGCTCGACAAATCTCAGCCGTTGGATGCCCAACGGCCGAGATCACGCCCAACCAATCTGGAAGACCGCTACGCCCTGTCTCTCTCCTCACTCGCGCGATGAATCTAGACCATTGGATCACCATCCAACGGTCATGGATGCTCGTGCCTTAAAACATCCGCACGACACAAATGCCCGCTCAGTGCAGCGGTCGAGCGCGCTACGTGAGCGCGCGACGTGCGGTCGTGGCTGCATTCGCTGCGAGCGGGTACGCGATTAGAGCCGCGCGATGAAGGTCCAGCAGCGGGGAGCGAGCGATAGTGCACACGTGCAATATGACGCGCGGCACGGGCGTAGCCACTTTAAGCCATCCGATCTCTTGATCGGACGGCTGTAAGCGCGTGAACGTGCGCGTGCATTGAAGGGCGTGGAGGCGAGGGGGTGAGTGAGCGGCATGCACGTCGGCCACATTAAGGCCTTTAGGGACAGAAAAATCCGTCACTAAAGGTCTTGAATTAATGTTTTTCAAGTTGTAATGTCCAAAATGCCCCCACTCCTTGCAACTATAAAAGGAGTCCCCCTACATACGGATTTCTCATCCCTTCTCTTATCTCCCTCTGCAAAGCTCAAGAGAAGCTTGTCTCACACCCGAGATGCTCCTTAAGAGTTAAAATTAATTTTTCGCCTCCATTCCGGAAGTGGATCCTGCGACGACAACTACATGCTACTTCGTTCCCGTTCCTCCTGCTTCGACCTCCTTCCCACTCCGTTCCTCGTCTTCCAGGCGTTGTCTTGTCTGGCTCGTCCTCCAAGCGATCGTCGAGGACAACTTCTCTCTCCCATTCCTTTTTCCTGCTTTCTAGAGTATAATTTTCCTACTTTCTAGTTGTAATAATTTCCCGCTTTCTAGTGTAATCTTTTCTCACTTTCTTAGTTGTAAAAATATTTTGCAATATCAAGTGAATGTTTCCCCTTTCTCTCTCTCTTATTGTTTATATTGATTTCATTTCTTTGTGATTATTCCGCCTTTTAAACTAAAACACAAAAAAATATAATTGCGAATTTTGATCAACATAGCCTCCCTGAGTTTGACCTGGGATGTTATAAATTTTCGATATAAATTTTATTTGTTGAACCCGAGTTCTTCGCTACTCGAACTACAACGACAGGTTTTCAAAACAACTCCGATAGCGTAGTCTTTTGACGTTCAACACTGAGCCTATGGCTCAATTGCCCCACCACTGGTTATCTTTTTCAATGATGACACAACTTGAGACTTTGGAGTTGTCCTTTGGGCTAGGCACAGGTCGGACTACCATAACTAAGGCAACTTTTGCAGTGGTTGCAATAGCAACAAACATTAGAGGCTTTTCTGCCTTAAATAGATTGTGCAAGCTTTCAAGCTGAGCTCATGTGAACAGTTGATCCTCAGAGATAGCCATAGCCACAGACTTATTTTCCCAAGCAGAACGACTAAACTTGTCCCAACATTGATCAAATGAATGATTTGTCTCATTTTAGTAGATGCATGGGACGAAGCTTCTTCCATGTCCACATCCTCAACCATGATCACGTTCTACATTACTTCTACATGTTGCCAGTGTGGAGAACTCAGGAGTCAGTGTAGATATAGGAGGCTCCTCGACTTCAATTTTCTGGAGACGGTTGTAGTTAACTCCTTACTCCTCAAATAGACCTTCTAGGATCATAAAGTACTTAATCGGGGACATACCTCCTTGATTTGTATTCTAAATGCAAGTCTTGTGCTATCAGTCTTCTCGAGTGTATCTCAGATCTCTTTCATAGTATCCCCATACAACAAGTTTGCAGTAATAGGTTGGTTGATGTTCTTCCAAATTACGACTAGAAAATTCTCCTACTTTTTGTATTTAAAGCCTTCACATCAGTCAAAAGCCTTCTTTGTCAAGACATGTAGCTTGTCCTGCCTCCATTGAAAATCTAGAAGGCGCGAGACCAAAGTATGTAGTTCGAGGAATCAGCCAACATAATGGTCATTCCTTGAATCAGTACAGAAGCTAACATCTTGGCTTCAAAGGTCACAGTGTGATGATCTCCCTCTGCCATGGGTCACGCACATGAGGTTTTTCCATGTAAGGATCGTTGTGGACAGAATCGACTTTCAGTTCAAAAAACCATATCATGCATGCGCCTTGGGCTATTTTGAAGGTGTCAGCATGGAGGGAGAAAGCCTTCGATGTCCCTCTCTTGATCAGTGAGAAGAGATGTATCCAAGGACTTGCCTCAACTCTCATAGTGACCCAAAGGCGACACTAGGTATCACCCACGTAGGGAAGAGGCAATGTGTCCCCTTAGGCACAGAGGATGCAAGGTTCAAGATTGAGATAATGTTTGGATGAAATACCAGTAATTCTATTAGAAAACCCTAGGTGCTTAACTCTACGAGTATGCCCTTACACAATATAACACTAAAAATAGAAAGACATACAATATAACTCAACACTCCCCCTCAAGCTGGAGCATAAATATCAAGCATGCTTAGCTTAGAACATAACTCAAGACGTTTCTTAGAGTTCTTTAGTGAAAGCATCTGCAACCTGATCTTCAGTAGTAATGTAGAGTGTAGTGATCTTGCTAGTGAGAATAGCATCTTTGATAGAGTGACAATTCACCACTATATGCTTTGTTCTCTCGTGGAAGGTAGGATTATTGGCAATAAATGCAGCTGCCTTGTTATTACGGTACATGGGAGTTGGACCAAAAATAGACATTCCCAAATCACATAAGATCACATCCATAGAAGCTCGCAAGTAGTATGGGCCATAGCCCTATATTCTAATTCTGCACTGGATCTGGAGAACATTTTGCTCCTTGCTTCTCCATGTGATGAGGTTGGCACCCACATAGGTACATCCTCTGTGACAACACTAGACCACCATCAACATGTACTTCAATGCCTAGAAAATAGTTTATCATTCTCAAGTCTTTAGTAACAAACTAAGAATGCAAGAACCTTGTAATAGCCTCTATACCAGTCTCATCACTTCCGGTCAGTAATATATCATCTAAATACATAATTAAAATGACAAATCTAGCAGCTTTATGCATAGTAAAAACAGAGTGATCTGCAATGGATCTAGTAAAGCCAAACTCTTGCACAGCCTTACTAAATCTCTCAAACCAGGCCCTGGGACCCTACTTAAGGCCATAAATGGCTTTCTTCAACCTGTAGACCTTCGAACACTCCCCCTCAATCATAGACCCACACGGTTGTTGCATGTAGACTTAGTTGAAGAAAAGAATGTTTCTTATTTTTACCAAGTTGTTCCTACACCTCTTTATATAGAGAAAGGGAAGGGAAAATAACAACATAAATCTAGCAATGAAAAAGTAGAATAACAAATAGCCCTTCACAACCAAACATAACTCAACACTCTCTCTCAAGCTGGAGCATATATATTCATCATGTTCAGCTTATTTCTACACCTCAAACTGGGGGTGAGGTAGCGGCTTGGTAAACACATCAACAGTCTTGTCGGTGGAGGGAAGACACGTAGTACACAGTAGACCCTACTAAATCAGGCTCCCAGTATGGTGACAGTCCACTTCCACATGTTTCGTCCTCATGAAACATGGGATTGTTAGCAATATATGTCGCAGCCCGGTTATCACAGTGCATCTCCATAGGCTCCTGAATATCAACATGAAGATCTCGTAGCAGAGATCTAATCCATATCATATCAACTACAATATGAGCCATAGACCTATATTCGGACTCAATGCTATAGTGTGCAACAATACCCTATTTCTTGCTCCTCCAAGTCACCAAGTTCCCAGCAACAAATGTACAAAAATCAATAGTAGACCGCCTATCTCCAACATCTCCTACATAATCTATGTCAGAGTAAGCAACTACAAACATAAGAGCCTTCTTGTTCTGGAATAGAATGCCTCTACCTGGACATCCCTTAATGTACCTCAACACCTGCATAACAACCTGCCAATGAACATCAGTAGGCTTGTCTAAGAACTGACTTAGCTTACCCACTACAAGACTGATGTCTGGCCTAGTGATGGTTAGATATAATAGCTTCCCAACCAGCTATCGATTGGCCTTCTTGTCCTTTAAGCTTCATTGTATCCTTAAATAGATGAACTTTAAGGTCCATAAGAATGTTGGCTTCCTTGGATCCTAACATGTCTATCTCCCGAAGAATATTAAGTGCATACTTCCTTTGAGACATCATTATGCCTTGCTTGCTCGTGGCAATCTCAATACCTAGAAAATATCTCAGCTTCCCAAGGTCCATGACAACTAACGAGCCAAATAATCCTTCACCTGAGTAATGTCATCTGCATCATCACCTGTAAGGATAAGGTCATCAACATATACCAATAAAGCCATGGTACCAGTACTGGTCTTCCTGACAAATAGGGAATGCTCAGAAGAAAATCTCTGCATCCCAAAAACAGATAGTGCCTCAGACAGACACTAAAACCAGGCTTGGGGCCTCTGCTTAAGGCCATAAATAGCCATACGAAGCCTACACACAGACTCCCCTTGAGCCTCAACGTCAGGTGGCTGCTGTATGTAGATCTCCTCCTCCAAGTATCCATATAGAAAGACATTTTTGACATCTAACTAGTGTAGATGCTATCAATAATGAGCTGCAATAGAGACAAGAATACGATGACCGTGGAGAGCCGTGCCACTGGAGAGGAAGTGTCAAAGAAATTCACCCCATAGGTCTGGGTAAATCCTTTGGCTCCAAGGTGAGCCTTACACTGAGAAATAAACCCATTAGGGTTGTATTTTAGGGCAAAGACCCATCTGGCCCCAACCAAGTACACGTCAGAAGGTAGAGTAAATAGCTTCCAGGTGCTTCTATCAGCAAGAGCAAACATCTCTTCCATAGCCACCTTCCAGTGTGGATGTAGGAGAGCTTGCTGGCAAGAGGTAGGGATCTCAGTACTAAAGACTGCAGTTGTGAATGCATGAAACTCTGATCCGAGAGAGCCCGCAGAAACAACACTGCCAGTAACACGATACTGTGCACAAGATCGCGGAGCCTTCCTGACAGCAATGGGAATATCCTCATCTATGGGCATAGAAAGAGACCCTGAAGACATCAATAGAAGAATTATCAGTATCCTCAACACATACCTAAGCGGAGGACGGTGGCTCAGTAGGGATTGGAGAGGGGAAGTGTCTTCTCTCTGTAAGTGATTGGCAGCTGATGTGTAGCACCCTTAACTGTCTTCTCATCAGGTGGTACAGGTCTAAAAGTACCCACAGTCTAATCTGTAGTATATACACTACTACTCTGAGAAAAATCCTCCAAGGTTATAGGAGGTACAGGCATAGGAGCAGTCACCTCCACCTTTCTCAATTGATGACCTGAGGAAGAGAAATAAGGGGTAAACTCATGAAAAGTCACATCCACACTCACATAGTATCTTCGGTGTATGGGATCAAAACACCTGTATCCCTTCTACGGGCACGAGTACCCCAGAAATACGCACTTAACTACCCTTTATGCCAATTTGTCATGACCAGGCCTAATGAGATGTACAAATGCCACACACCCAAAAATATTTTGCGGCATAAGAAACAAGTCTGCATCAGGATATAAGATACTCCATGGGATCTGCTCATGTAACACAAAGGAAGGAAACCTGTTAATAAGATAACGGGTAATAAGAACTGCATCTCCTCAGTAACTATGCGGAACACTATTCTGCATAAGTAAAACTCTAGCTATATCCAGAATATGACGGTGTTTCATCTCAGCAATCCCATTCTACTGCCACATGTGAAGATATGATGTCTAATGTACAATACCTAGTGATCCATACAAATCATCCTGTTTCTTTGTACAAAACTCTAATACATTATCTGTTCAAATTTTCTTAATGCACACACCAATTGATTTTTCACAAACATCACAAATTGCTGAATCAAAGAACCAACTTTCAATTTATTCCTCATCAAAAATGTCTATGATAAGCGTGAAAAATCATCCACAAATAACTGATAATATCTAAAATTTTGGTGGTCTACCACACGGCTAGCACCCCAGACATCACAATGCAGCAAATCAAAACAAGTAGAACTGGTAGATTGGATAGATGCTGGGAAGCTAGCACGGTGATACTTTCCCAGCAAACAAGCATTACCCTAAATCTTCATAGCAGGAGACAAGTGAGGGATGATATGGCATAGTTTGTCCAGTGAAGGGTGACCTAGTCGTCTGTCACGGCAAGGCACTTCCCGCAGTAGTCGTCTGACAGGCTGCAGCAACTGGACTCTGAACCAGCCGGTACACACCCCCTCCTCATGGCCACCACCAATCGTCCTCCCCGTCATGCGGTCGTGAAACGTGTATCCAACAGCGTCAAAAATGACATTACAAATCAACTGCTTAGTAATAGAACTAACAGATAGCAGTTGCATTGTCATGTCAGGCACATAATATACATCAGTAAGATGCATGGAGGGTGTAACAAATACCCCTCACCACAGATGGGGGCATGTCTATCATCTACCAGTTATACTGAATGCTCCTGTGATATCTTCTGCAATTCCCTAAAGTACTAGAAATTTCTTCTCAAATGATCGGATGCACCTAAATCAATCAACCATGACCCATTCATACCTGATGCAGATGCGACTACTCGTGGGTCAACTGTGCTAGCTGCTGCATAACTGCATCATAGTTTGTCTCTACAAGGGATACTACCTCAGTGGTCACACTTAGAGATGTTGTAACAGAGACTTGGTTGGTAATAGTAGGGCGGCCAAGTTTATTCCAACACTTGGCCTCAACATGGCCAAGTCTATGACAGTAAGTGCATGTAGGCTTGTCACGACCACCATCAGTTCGCCTCCTGCCTTTGCCACGAAAGAAGCCATCTTGACCACCACGAGTGCTAACAGCTGCATGAGCCGAAGTATTTGTAACAACTGCATCATGAGTAGGCTGAATCTGCATCCTACTCGACCTCCTGTAAATTTCCTCAATGGGAGGAAACTTAAAGAGAGTCAGAATATGAGAACGAGCCACAGAATAGTGATCACTTAGTCTGCAAGAAACATGTGGGCTGCAAACTCCATGTGATCCCTACATGTAGAGGAAGTACACATCGGTTTACATGCATTATATTTCTCCAATAGTCCCTTCATAGTGGAGTAGTACTGTGACAGGCTCATCTCCTGCTTGAGATGGCATAAATTATAGTGGATCTGGAATACTTGAGTTGAATTCAACTCATGTGAATAGGTCATTTTCAAGCCATCCCACATCTCTTTGGCAGAAGTGTAGTATATGACTCCATCGCCAATCCGAGGAATAACACTATTCAAGATCCAGGCCCTCACCATAGTATCATCCCAATTCCAAGTTGCGTATTTTCTTATTTTCTGCTCCAGTGGTGCTTTCATAAGCACATGCTTCTTCTCAGGACCTTCTACAGTAACAAGGAAGATTTGAGACCAGTAGGGGTAATTAGTCACATCCAATTTAGTAATCGGAGTAAAGAAGGGGCTCTTGTACACCCCACTTTCTGCACTCTGTCCTGAAGACACCTCAGAAGCATCAGATGCAACCATGGTAACTCTAGACACAGAAACAAACCCAGATTGTATATCTGAAATCCTGAATCAAACACCAAAAACCTAGGGAATACACACCCCGTAGTCCACAAGCATTATCTCCAACACTTCACTGGGGAATGCACACCTCAAGAATCAAGCGATCAGAGGAATACACACCCTGAAAATCATTAATGGGACCATACACCCTAAATCAGATTAGAAGATCAAAGAAATCGTACCACAAGAAGGTTCTAGATTCCAAACTTCATCCCACAATATTCAAGAACCTTCCTACAAAGTTCTTGGAGACAAAGATCCCCCTCTCCAGTGACCTAGACGGCGGCAAGGAGAGGAGGAAGCGGTGGATGGGCGCTGCGGCTACGGGTCACATTATTGCAGCAAGCACTTCAAGGCGCAATGGTGTGCTACAGCAGCTCCAGGTCGAGACACAACCCCTTATGCGAGGAAAGTGCGCTGCAGCAACGGCGACGATTGGTTGCTGCGGCGCGGCGACGAGCTACTGCATCAGTGGTGACGATTAGTGATGATGCTGCTGTTGCAACGTCGATGCTGCCATCGATGTGGCGGTGCCGTTCGCCGGTGGGGCTTAAGGTAGGGTTAGGGTTTCTTTTTGGTGGTGTCCCAAACCTAGTGCTCTGATATCAAGTTGAAGAAAAGAATATTTTTTATTTTTACCAAACCACCCCTACCCCTCTTTATATTGAAAGAGGGAAGGGAAGAATGTTTCTTATTTTTACCAAACCATCTCTACACCTCTTTATATAGAAAGAGTGAAAGGAAATAACAACATAAGTCCAACAAGGAAAAACAGAATAACAAATAGCCCTTCACAACTAAACGTAACTCAACAGACTTCTTCCTCTAAATCTCCACATAGTAAAGCATTTTTAATATCAAGCTGAGAGACAGACCAGCCTCTATTGACTGCCACAGAAAGAAGTATGCGCACTGAATTGAGTCTACCTACTGGAAAGAGTCTCAGAGTCTCAAAATAGTCAACCCCAAAGGCTTGTTTGTAGCCTTTAGCAACCAGTCATGCTTTGAATCTTTTTACTGTACCATCAGGACGGCATTTTAGGGTGAACACGCACCTACACCCTACAACAATAGCACCATGGGGTACATCAACAAGTTCCCAGGTATCCCTGGATTGAAGAGCAGCATCTTCTCCTCCATGGCCAAGGTCCAGGACAGGTCCTGAGAAGCTTCAATATGATTCCTGGGAATATTTCTACCATCAACTGCAAGAGATAACAGTCTTCCAAGTAAACGATCAAGTGACATATAATTGGAAATAGAATATTTAGCATAAGATCGTTGTGGTTTCCTCTGAGAAATAGGAAGATCCACATCAGGTACCTCTACTAGTGAAGGATTTGGACATCCATCTAAATCAACAGCATCAACAGAGGACTGAGCAGGAATAGTAGAAAGTGGTTCCTCCTGTAAAGTGGTAGAAGGGGCTTTGCAGTAAAAGTGCTAAGGCAAGGTATCTGTAGTAGGTACCTTAGGATGCCTAGGATAGGTCATAGGAGGGCCATCATGAGGTGCAGGTGGCTCAGAGGGACCTGGAGGTGCAGCAGTAGGCATAGGCAATGGAACATCTTGTGTGACACTCGAAGACTTGCCTATAGCCAAATAATAGGGCATGTCCTCAAAGAAAGTCACATCCTTGCTAACATAAAATCGATGTAAAAGATGATCAAAGCATCTATACTCCTTTTGGGTTCTAGAATAATTCACAAAAATGCACTTGACATATCTAGGAGTAAGTTTGTTCACTTTGAATAAATGAACAAAGCATATACATCCAAAAATTTTAAGAGGTAGAGAGAAAAGCTCCTGATCAGGAAATAAGGCAGAATAGGGAACTCTCCTACCAACACCCTATTAATAAAAAAAATAGCTATAAGAACATCTGCCCAAAAATTAGTAGGAACATACATCTGAAACATAATAATGCGGTCAACGTCAAGATGTCTCAGCTTGCGTTCGCCACCCCATTTTGTTGGGATGTATGAACACACGATGTCTGATGTATAATACCATGAGACTGAAAAAATTTAGTCAAAGTAGAATTCACAAACTCAAGCCCATTATCAGTCTGAAACATACGAATAGTAGTAGAAAATTGAGTCTTTATTTCTTTCACAAAATTTGTAATCAATACAAGAGTTTCGGATTTTTCTTTCATCATAACGATCCAACAGACACGGGTACAATCATCCACAAGCATAAGAAAATACCGAAAACCTCCAAGGCTCCTGACTTGACATGAACCCCACAAATCAGCATGAATAAGAGAAAAAGCAGACTTAGTACTTTTATTCGTACTAGAAAAAGAAACTCTATGATGCTTGCCAAGTTAGCAAGCATTGTAAGAAAATGAATATGAAAATTGCATATCAGGAAATTAACGATGAAAAACAGAAATGCTAGGATGTCCCAATCTAAGGTGCCACTGTAAAATAGACGTAGCAAAACTAGCTTGTATTTAGGATCAAGACCCGTAAGCAACTGAACAGAACGAAATGCTTCCCATTACTTTGCTACAACTGTAACATTAGTGGAAACTAGCTAATAAGTATCCTGCTCGTCCTAGAGGTTCTTCATAGAGCCATAATATTCGGCAAGAGACACGGTTCCCTTCCAAAAGGAGTGCATCTCCTCAATCACCCTGTATAGGCGACTAAGATTGCTCTTATGAGAGTGTATCTCATGAAGAACCTCCCACATCTTCTTCGCTGACACATAGGACATCACTTGCTTTGCTATAGGCTTTCTCATGTTGTTCAACATGCACGTGGCCACTCAGTCATTATCTGCCTCCCAATCAACGGATTTCACAGCAGGTTCATCTTGTGTCAGAATATATTTCTTCCAATATGATCCTACAAATCGGGAAAAAAGTAAACCATAGGATAAAGTTGGTACCATCCAAATTAATCAATGTTCCTTGCATGAAGGAAGATGCGCTCGAGGTAGATATCTTTCCCGCTGAGTCGCTAGAAGGCTCCTTCTTGTCTTCCATATCGCTCGATATGTGGGAAACGTTGAATTAAAGATGTTCACAACAATTTCAGATCATATTCTCCTTCAAAGACCCGTCACAAATCTGAGAAAGGGCTGATCTAGACCATGAGACAACCCACAGCACTAAGAGCAACGCCTAGAGGGCCAAGAGCCCTGTGGCCTGGGAGGCGAGGTAGCACTTCAGCGGCCCTGTAGCTGCATTTGGGTGGCGAGGTAGTGTGGCAGTGACCCTGTAGTGGCTCCTAGGCAGCAAGGCTACTCCTACAATGCCTTAGAGGGCAATGCTGGGGTCGATCAGGCCCTAGTGGCAGCACTCAGGCGATGAGAGAGCTGCAGCGTTGCCCTCGATGCTCCATCGGCCGCTAGAGGTGGCATGGTAGAGAGAGAAGACCTCGATGGGGGCCTTGGAAGAAAGAGGAGGCTGTCGAAGGCAGCTTGATGACGACGAAGCTCTGATGGAGAGAGGTTGAGCCGATCGAGGAGGATGGACTAGGGTTTCGATAGGGGGTAGGAAGGCCTAAGGTTGGTGGAATACCAGCTCACCGATCTAGGACCGCTACTCTAATACCATGTTAGGTTGAAATTCCAGTAATTCTATTAGAAAACCCTAGGTGCTTTTATATAGAGAGACACCCAATGGGTAGAGTTAGAAGTATGCCCTTACACAATATAATACTAGAAATAGAAAGACATACAATATAACTCAACAAATACCATGTAGGAGTTTCTTTTGAGCATGAAGCACTTTTATTATTGGAAAACTTAGAGAAACAATTGGAGTTGGTCTCTTTATATGAGACCAATCCTTCTTTAAATCCTAATATAATCTTCTAAATAAAGAAAATTTTATCTTAAACCAAATTACATTAAATCCTAAACAAATTTTCTAAAGAGAGAATGCCAAAATAGAAAACATAAAAATAGGAAAGGGATAAGTTGGCGGGTGGATATCTTCTTCTCCACTCAATGTAGAGATCACGTGAGATCATTGGAGATCTCATAGAATCTCCAATACTATCGTTCTAAGGTTCAAGTGGGTGTACATAGTTAAGTACAAGATAGATAGTTCCGTGAAACTATACAAGTCCCATTTGGTGGCAAAGGAATACAAGTTCACTTAAATTGAGCATTTCATCAACCAGACGTAAAGAATGCATTCCTTTATGGTGATATCTAAGAAGACTATATACAGCGACCCCTAGGGTTTGAAGCTAAGGGAGAGTATAGCAAGGTTTACAAATTATGCCAAGCAATTTATGGGCTCAAACAGAGTCCACGTGCGTAGTTCCAAAAGCTATCCAATGTCATTGAAGGGGTTGGCTTCAAGAGATCGTTTGTAAATCATTCTTTATTTGTGAAGTCCAGAAAAGGAAGGGTTGCTATGTTGGTATATGTGGATGATATTATACTAATCAGGGATGATGTAGGCAGAATCAAAGCTACCAAGGAATTCGTAGCCAAATATTGTCATAAAAGACTTAGGGCGACTATAGTATTTTCTTGGTACGGAGGTAATTCAGAATTCACTGAGAATTGTGCTCTCTTAAAGGAAGTATGTAATTGATCTTCTTCAAGAAATTGACAAATTGGAAGCCAAGTCGACATCTATTCCCATGGATCTAGATATGCATCTGTATGAAGATGGCTTAGGACATGTTGATGTGAGGTAGTTCTGATGCCTTCCTGGGAAATTTACTATTACATGCCTGATAATGCCTTGTGATAAGCAAGTGGAGCCAATTTAGGAATAAGTTAAGGTACATTGGGATGCAACCATGATAATCCTTAGGTACTTGAAGTCTACACCAGGAAAAGAACTGGTATTCACTTGTGGCAAGTCCTTGGATGTTGTGGCCTACACAAATGGTTACATGGTGAAGCAAGAAGTAGACATTCGTGGCCAAATCTAGCATTGAATCTGAATACAGGGCTATGGCCAAGCCACCTATGAACTCATGTGGATCCATTTTGTTCTCAATGACTTAGACATCACTATGCCTAGCCCTATGCAGATAAGCTGCGACAACAAGGTGGCTTACTTTATCACTGACAATCTAGCCTTCCACAAGAGAACAAGCATGTGGAAGTAGATTGCCACTACACTCGTGGCATGATTCTGAAAGGGCAGATCTACATGTCGCATGTGACTTCTGGAGATAAAATTGTAGACATGTTCACCAAGGTGCTTCCTCGAACATCTTTTAAGTGATGTTATTCCAAGTTGAGCATGATGAAATTTATGCTCCAGCTTAAGGGAGAGTGTAAAGAAGTTATCTTAGTTTTGGCTTTGTTATTTTTCTTTCTTATATGGACTTGTATGTAGCTTCTCCCCTAGTCTCTCTCTATAAATAGAGGCCTAAGTTTCCTATAGAAAATTTATTGCTTCATTTTCTCCCAACGATGAACAGGATAGTAGCACTATAACCCTTTTAGTTCCTCAAATAGCCTAGAAATATACTTTTAATAGCCCTTGAAGAAAACTTGCCTCTCCCAACTCCGAACAAATGAACAAAAGCTAAAGATCTTTGGTGTAATGCGAATAGAGGTTTATTGTTGGACTACAAGGGTCTACTCATCCAAGGTGGTAGAGCGCATACAATAAATAAGATAACAAGCTATGAGTATAACACCACTCTACACTAAATAATTCCTACTAGGCTTAATAGAGACAATCTTGCTCAACATATTTGAGAAGGAAATAAAACTCTGGCATGTCTTGTGATATGCCATAATGATAACCAAGAGGTCCTGATGCTCGAAAGTAGGACCACAAACATGAGCATGTAAGAGTCAACGATATTAAGGTTGTTGCATGAAAAATCAAGTACTTCATGGAAATACAAGTTCTCATTTGGTAAATGAGAAATTGTCTTGAACCACGAATAAGCAAAGGGGTAGCAAAATGGTCCAAGCAAAGAATAAACCAATGTAATGGCTATGATTGGCCAAAATAGGTTTTACCACAAGGAGGGTTAACTAAAGGTCTTGTTGGAGATTGGAGAAATAGGAAATAGCATTACGAATCTCAAACAAACATTGATGGGAGTTGGTCTTTTTAGATTGAGAGGGACCCTCTTAATTCCAATCCTAAACAAAATTTTTATAATAAGAAATAAATCTCTAACAGAAAAACAAAAAAACCCTAACTAACTTCCTTATTGTAATGACTCTAATATCTCTAACACTCCTCTACAAGTTGGAGCGTGCAACGCCCAACTTGTTACAAAAAATGAACTCCGCTGCAATGTAGGCAGTCGGAGAAGTTGACAGTAAATTGAAAGAGTAGATGGCAGGTGTAGAAGTAGCAATCATAGATCGAGCAATAGTAGATCAACAGATAGTAGTAGTAGTAGCAGTAACAGTAGTAGGTCAAAGAAGCACTAGTAAACTAGAGAGGGTTGTAGCAGTAGTAGCAATCATAAACAATAGTAGTAAAGCTGTAGCAGAAGTAGCAGTCAAAAGAGATGGTCAAAGGGTAAATTAGTTCCCCCACCAATCATCCTCATTTGCATGAAAAGGTGGCAATAGTAGTAGTATCGGAGGTTCAAGAAGTGGTGGCCTGATCAGTAGTGGCAATAGTAGTGGTCTCAACCACAACAGTTGTGGCAATAGCAACAGTAGTGGAGGGCTCGTTCTTCAACAAACGTCTCAGATGATCAATTCAGGCACCGTATCAAAAGATAGAATCTAGTCACGAAGGAACTAGGATTGCTGTTCCAAGCCATCTAAAAATCTATAGGTCTGCCATTCTGCCCACTCAGTAAGATGCTTGTCACAGCAGGCAAGCTGAAAGATGGCAAGCTCCTCAAATAGACTCTCTAGAGTGGAGAAATATGCGATCAAGGACATGTCACCTTGATTAGTATTCCATATACGCCTATAAATGTTTGCCTTGTGAGAGTTGCTTGTCTTCATGGAGTACCTCTTTTCCAATGCATCCCAAATGCCATTAGATGTCTTCTTATGTAACATGTTGGATGTAATAGTTGGATCAACACTATTTATTAGCCAATTCATAATGAGGTAATTATCTTTCTCCCACTTGTATTTGGCATTTTCCTTGGTTTCCAGGTTTATTAGGGCATGCAACGTTTCCTGTCCTCCCATGAAAATACGAAATGCACGTGACCATAGAACATAATTTGGGGACTCAAAAAGTTTGATAAGAACTAGCACAGAAGCCAATCTTGGTCTCGGAGGTAATAAAGGTATTCATGTTCGCCATGAGGGCTAAAAATAACATACAGATAGGTATGTGGTTGCTGTTGACCTAGGAGGACGACGCTATGGAGTTGAAGTGCTGTTAGGCGAGGTTGTAGAGGACTTGGTAGTGGTGATCGGCCACCGGAGTAGGTGACCAGGTGGGGCGATGCTAGAGGAAGAGTTGCTAGAGCCCTAGAGGATGGTGGTGGCACCGCAACTTGGACCACAACTCCTAGGCGGCGCTACAACTCAGGCAGCACCCTTGGGCGACGGTGCAAGGACCCTCAGGTAGTGCTGCAACTTGGACCATAGAACCCAGGCGATGCTGCAAATCGATTAAGGCAGCGCAGTGTTGCATGAGCAGAGAAAAACGAGAGATGAGAGGGTATGATAAATCGGTTGTCAGAGTGATGATGGTGGCCGAATTGGTAGATCAGGGAGAACAATTGAGAACTGAGAGAGATATGGGTTGAGCAGTTGTTGGGAGGGGCGGCGCTCGTGCGGGTGAGTGAATGAGAGAGATGTTGAATGAGAACGATTGAGAGACAGAGTTGTCATGGTTGTGGAGGTCGGAAAAACTGAGGTGGTTGAAGCAACTAGAGATCGGAGAAAGTGAGATGGGGCTGAGTGGCAATGGTGATGAGATTGGGAAGAGTATTTGTCGTGGGGGTTGTTTTGGGGCTTCGTGGTGGAGGCGCTCCATGGTGGGGCTTCAAGGGAGTTATTTTTCCTTTTTTTTGTTTAAGGCTTGGAGGTGGAAGGCAGGATCACCACTCTGATACCATGTTGGATATTAGAGAAATAGGAAATGGTATTATAAATCTCAAAAAAATAATGATGGGAGTTGGTCCCTTTATATAGAGAGGGCCACTCCTAATTCAAATCCCAAACAAAACTTCTTTAATAAGAAATAAATCTCTAACAGAAAAACCCTAACTACCCTATTTTAATGACTCTAATATCTCTAATAGGCCTAATGAAGTTATGAGTTCTACCTTACATTAGGTGGCATAGGTGATGCTCTCCGGATGTCGTTCGGCCACAAATGTGCAACTCAAATGAGAGGGGCAGTAAGGATTCAATATGGACGTTAAGGATGATTGGGAACATCTTTAGGAGAGGAGCGAAGAAGCGGTCAGTGAGAAGGGACTCCAATATGCGTGGTAGTAATGAAACAAGGGCTTTACTTGGGTTAAGATGCTCAGACTCGAGCATTAACAATGGTCTACCAACTAAAGATGTGAACTAGTGACATATTGGCGCTGCAATTGAGATGGTGGCGTGGACCAAGGACCAATTGCAAGAACCAAAAAGCTTTCGAAAATAGTAAAAGAAACCTTAAATTTGTTAAAATATAAAGTCGGAATAAAGTGAACAACAATATCAAAATATTACAATTTAAATGCTTGGGTTCACGTGAAAACCCTACTCACAAAGAGCAAAGAAAAAATCATAGAAGCATCCTTATCAGCATGATATTTCATTATTCTTCTTAATGATAAAATGGGGGGTACACGAGCCATTTTGTAGGCCACCACACACCTAATTTGTTCCCACTCCACTATGTGGGGCTAAACTATTTCCCAACTACAACATCATCTCTTTCAACACTCCCCCTTAAGTTGGAACATGAAATGCTCAACTTGTACAACAGAAATCCCTACTCTCACAGGTATAACAGAACACTTAAGTGACTCAACTGATGCAACTGGGTCACGACTCTTCTGCATCCTCGTTCTTGGTTGTAGGAGGGTGTGTTGATGACGGCACATCAATGTAGGTCAGAGTCTAGTAAATGAAGTGCTGAAGCTAGACCTCAACTGGTGTCGATGCCTTCCATTGGAGATCTCTAAAGTGGGTCTCTCCCATGGAGACCAAAAGGCTACGCCTCTCACACACGAAAACTCAAAGTAGGTCTCTCCCTTGGAAACCTAGAGACTTGCCTCTCCTATACGGGAACTTAAAATGGGCCTCTCCCTTGGAGACCTCAAGATTGCCCTCTCTCATACGAAAATCTCTTTGTAGGCTTCTCTCATATAAGGACCAAGAAAGTGTTCCTCTCATATAGAGACCAAAAAGTGAGTCTCTCATGTTGGAACCTCAAAGAAAAGAATGACTCCTCATATGAAGTCACATAATAAGCTCTTATTCACACTTCCCCTTTCTCTCATGCTCACATGGGAGAAGAAACAACATATAGAAGAAAGATAAATAAAGAAGAGCTTCTCGTCCTCTTCTCTTCCACTTCAATTCATTTTTTTTTCTTTTGTCCCTCTTTTTCATCATCATTTTTCCCCTTTTTTTTCCCTTTCTCCTTTTCTCACCTTCTTTTTTTACCTTTCCTTTTCTTTTTTCCTTTTTTGTTTAAAGCTAACAAGTAGACATATTATAAAATTAAAATAGAAGACTACATAAGCAAAAGACCCAAACCATTATCTTCCTCTTCGACTCTTAAGGTTCGAAAGAACCCATCCACATTGCTAAAGCAAAATAATTTCTCAACCACGCGTGAGATCTCTACGATCTCCTCCATGATCTTCATCGAAGATCGCTCCAAATCATGGTCATCGTGGGTACCATGTGGAGATCATGGCCTTCGCATGAGTGGCGACACGAAACTCATGCCAATGGAGCTCACGAACCTCACACATGCAGTGCAACTCCATGCACACCTCATCAAGATTGGGCTCAACAGACGGCGACAACACTTACATCCAAAGCCTCCTACCCTTCACTACACTCTCCTCGGTGATCTCTACCATGGCGGTGCTACTACTCGTGCATCTCTCAACTTCATGTTGCTGACATCCTCTCCAACATGCTAAAGGCCTCCACCACCCCTCAACAACTATAACAAGCGTGCTACCATGGCTCATCAGATTGACGAGCTTGAGGTCGAGCTCTACTCCTGCGACACCGTAGTTGCCTGTACTGTTGTCGCATACAGCTCAAGATCTCTACTCTTAGCTCATCCTTCACAAGAACGATGAGCATCGAGAAGAATAGGAGCTTTGTGAGGACTTGGCAAGACCTCATCATGAAACAGAGCAAGGTACCACTACTGTAGTTGAGAGCCTTACAAGGACGAGGCATAGCATCATCTGGAAATCATAGTTCTTAGTGTCGAGGTACACCCAGCTGTAAGCATCATTTGGATGTCCTGCTCATCCTCACATCTTAGGTTCCATGGCAATAGCAACCATGGATGAATCAACATGGAACAAATTAACTACAAACAATAATAAAACTTGAAAATAAATCCAAGAACGACTCTGAATATAAAATCGTAATAAGTAAATGTTAAGTGAAATGAGCAAAAATGATTTATTACTGAACCCTGTGGACCTTTATATAGACTTGCATGAAATGACTGAATTCATTATAGAAAACCCTAGGTTCTCTTATATAGAGCGAGACTAAAGGGTTGAAAGTACAAAACTACCCCTGAGGAGTTAAACACCCATAAGCCCGTACAAGAAAAGCATAAAAAAAAATCACTTTATGCTAACACTCCCCCTCAAGCTGGAGCATGAATATCTATCATGCTCAGCTTGGAACAACACACCTCAAAGGCTAATCTCGCTAGTAGGGGCTTTATGAAGACATCTACAGCCTACTCCTCAGAAGTGGCACTCGTGGTATGTAATGTCCCACACTAAATGAGATCTTAAGTGTAATGGCAGTCAATCTCTACATGCTTTGTCCTCTCAGGAAAAATAGGATTATTGGCAATGTAAGTCATTGCTCTGTTGTCACACTACATCTCCATAGAGCTATCCAGAGGAACACGAAGATCTGACAAAACTGACTTGACTGAAACCATCTCAGCGACTGTCTAGGCCATGGCCTTGTACTCTGACTCCGCACTGGATCTACATACAACTGCTTGCTTCTTGCTCCTCCAGGTAACCAGATTGCCTGCAACAAAAGTACAAAACCCTATGGTAGATTGTGTCCCTAACACAGCCAGCATAATTAGCATCAGAGTTTGCTACAATCCCCATGGGCGTTCCCTTACGGAAAAATAATCCTCGTCCTAGTGCTTTCTTCACATACCTAAGCACCTGCATTGCAACCTCCCAGTGCTACCTAGTTGGCTTATCCATAAACTGGCTAAGCCTACCAACCAACAAAGACAAGTTTGGCTGAGTGATGGTCAGTGTAAAGAAGCTTACCCACCAGTTGCCTGTAAGCCCAACTGTCAACCACCTCAGATTTCTCATCATATAAATGGACCTTGGGATCCATAGGCATATTTACAGCCTTAGCTGCTAACATGCCAGTCTCCTGAAGAAGATCAAGAGCATACTTCCTCTACGAGAGCACCACTTTATCCCTGCCACATGCAACCTCAATGCTCAAGAAATACCTCAACTGTCCCAAATTCTTCATGACAAACTTCTCTAAAAGGTGCCTCTTAACTCTGTCTATCCTATCTCTATCATCCCCGGTGATGATAAGATCAACATATATCAAGAGTGCCACAGTCTGCCGGTCACTCATCCTGGTAAATAAGGAGTGATCTGAAGTAGAATGCCTCAGCCTATCTGGTGGAACTCCTCTGATAACTTTTGGAACTAAGCCCTGGGACTCTGCTTCAATCCATAGATTGCCTTCCTCAATCTATACACACACTCCCCCTAAACCTCGAACTCCGGGGGCTACTGCATGTTAACCTCCTCCTGAAGATCGTCATAGAGAAAGGTGTTCACATCTAGCTCATATAACAACCAGTCTCTTTGAGCAGCAACAGAAATAAGTATTCGGACAGTGGCAAGCCGCGCAACGGGGGAGAAAGTAGCAAAGAAGTCCACCCCATATGTCTGAGTGGACCCCTTTGCTCCTAGCTTGGCCTTATACCTCGAAATAGACCTATCAAGATTGTATTTCAAGGCAAAGACCCATCGGAAGCCAACCAATTATCCACCAATAGGAAGTGAGATGAGATCCCAAGTCTATCTACTCTGAAGTGCTACCATCTTATCCTTCATAGCTTGTCGTCACGTTGGATCAAGCATGGCCTGCTTGTAGGTAAACGAAATGCATGACGCTGTAAGTGCTCGACAGAAGTTGCTAAATTGAGAGCAATACCATTAGTAGCCAAACTACCTACGACCTGGTATCTGGACTCACAAGTGCACGATGCCCTCCTAATGGCAATAGGGAGATCTGAATCATCTGGTAGCTCTGACTGAGTCGTTGTATAAGAGGCCTCACTAGTATGGTGATCTGCACTGTATGGGGAGTTAGGTCTAACCAAATTATCACTGGCATCAGGTACCCTCTCAACTACCTATGAAGCATCAGCTGTTGGTAAGGGAGGAGGCCTCTGAAAAGTAGTGTGATGCCTCTGATAGGTATGTAATGGTCCGTGCAATCTCTCAAAGTCATCCAAAGAGGAAGAGCTCATCTATCGCCTAAAGTCTGGACTGAGAAGTAGACACCTGAGTCTCTGTACACGAAACAAGCATGGGAAGAAAGGCAACATCATTACAAGAGCTCCTCTGTCCAGTGACAGAAATATTGTGTATCCTCATGAAAAGTCACATCAGCGCTAACATAATATCTGTTCTGCAGAAGATCATAGCAATGGTACCCCTTCTGTATCCTAGAGTACCTCAAAAATAAGCAGCTTGTCACGACCAAGTGACGACACATGGACAAATGCAACACATCCAAAGGTCCTGGGAGGCACATGAAATAACTCATTATCTGGATGTAGAAGAACCGGTATCTGCTCGTGAAGAAGTGAGCTGGGTATCCTATTGATAAGTCATTATCAGAACTACGTCCCCCCAGTATCTCTGCGGCACATTGTGATAAATCAATAGTGTACGGGCAACATCCAACAAGTGCTTATGCTTCCTCTCTGTGACCCCATTCTACTGTGAAATGTGAGGACAAGTGGTCTGGTAGACAATCCCACGGGTCCTATAGAAATCCTTAAGTCTGGCAGTGCAAAACTCAAGAGCATTATCAGTTCGCACCATCTTCACTGTGGCTGAATACTGTGCGCTGATCTCTAAAAGAAGAGTTTCTATGCATCCTCCAGCCTCTGCCTTGCTCTTCAGCATAAACACCCACGTGGCTCTAGAGAAATCATCTACGACAACCAGGTATTACCGGTGTCCCATCCAGTCTGGGACTCTGCTTGGTCCCTATACATCTCTATGGAGCAACTGAAATAATGTCAAGGATCTAGAGAGGTACTAGCTGGAAAAGAGGATCGATGGTGCTTACCCAATTAATAGGCATCGCACTATATGGTAGCAGCTGGGGAAATATGTGGTATTACCCTCCTGAGGCGATTCAGAGATAAGTGGCCAAGACGAACATGCCATTGTAGAGTACTGCTGCTACCATATCAAGTAACTCCTACAAATGATTCCTGTCCCAGACGGTAAACGTCATTCTCCTCCATACCTCTGACAACAATTCTCTCGATGAGCTTGTCCTGAACAACACATCCGACATCATCGAAGATCACTTTACAGTTGAGATCCTTAGTGATTCTGCTGACAACGGACTTAGTGGGAATTCTGGCACATGCAATGCACTAGACAGCTGCAAATTGTGGGTCACAGACACCTCCCCCTTACCCCTAACTGGGGTGTATCTACTATCAGCCACCTGTACAACCCTTACTGGGGGAACGGCTTGTAGCGAACAAAAATAGGCCTGATCACCACATAGATGTTGTGATGCACCAAAGTCGATTGGCCACCCTACTCCATGGTGGCTCCTGTAATGCTCTTGATGTCCCAGATTCAGATTCTGCAATAAGTGTCAAGTAGACAACATCCAAAGAAAATGAGGAACACACCCCAAGGATCATGCAATACAAGAAATACACACCCCAAACAACCATTAATAAGGGGAATACACACCCCAAAAATAATCCATAAAATTGGAGAAAACTATTCCACTGTTCGGCGAATACCAATAGATCTGAAACAGAACGAATTCAAACCTGCATCAATGACAAGAGGCTCCCTTGGACAGACATTGGCCTAACCCAGGTGCAAGGAGAACACCCAAGATGGCCCTAAAGGTTGAAAGTACAGAACTACTCCTGAGGAGCTAAATACCCATAAGCCCGAATAAGAAAAGCATAAAAAAAAATGTAAGAACACTTTATGCTAACATATAGAGAGGTGCCCTTGGGAGAATTACATGAGGCACCCCCATGCAATAATGAAAAATAATAACCTCAACACTCCCTCTTAAGCTGGAGCATAGATGTCAATCATTTTCAGCTTGAAACATAGAAATTCTAGTCTCTTCCTAGAGAGAGGCTTGCTGAAAATATCTACAACTTGATCTTCTGTGGGAATATAAGGGATAGATATTTGTCCGCTCATCACGGCATCCCGTATGAAGTGACAGTGCACTTCAATATGCTTGGTCCTCTCATAAAAGGTTGCATTATTAACAATGAACATTGTAGCCTTATTATCACAATACATGGATAGAGAACTAGACACATGAATACCAAAATCCTGCAGAATAGCCTAAACCCAAAAGAACTCACATGTAGTATAAGCTATCGTCCTATTTTCTAATGTAGCACTGGATTTGGAAGCCACATTTTGTTTTTTGCTCCGTCAGATAACCAAATTACCACCCATATAAGTACAGTAACCATCGATGGACCTTCTATCTTCATGTAACCTTACATAATCAACATCAAAGTATCCCCATATGTCTATGTGGTCATGCTTTTAAAAAGTTAGGCATCTTCGTGGATTGCTTTTCAAGTACCTCAAAATCTAGCACACCCCTACCTAGTGTGCCTCCCTTGGCTCCTGCATAAACTAAGCTGCCCAATAGCATAAGCAATGTCAGGTCTGGTAACAATAAGGTAAAGTAATTTGCTAATGATGGCATGATATCTAGTAGCATCCTCTAGTACAGGGTTGTCATAATCTACTAGATGAGTGCTCGAGTCAAACGAGATGTTAACTGGCTTACATCCCATCATCCCTACTCTTATAGCATGTCAAGCACATACTTCTTTTGGGTTACACCATCACTCCATCCAGGTGATCCACCTCAATGCCCAACAAGTAGCTAATTCTTCTCAGATCCTTAGTAACAAACTGCGAATGCAAAAAAGTCTTCATTGCTTCTATGCTCTCTATGTCACTCCCTGTGAACAAAATATCATCAACATAGACAATAAGAATTACGAAACCTCAAGGTCTCTACATGACAAAAATTGAATGATCTAACGAGGACCTATGGAACCCAATTTTTTTTGTACAGCTCTACCGAACCTATCAAACCACGCCTTTGAGCTTTGTTTAATCTATAGATAGCTTTGCGCAACTTGTAAACTTTCTGACACCCCCCCACCCCCCCTAACGGCAAATTCGAGTGGCTGATACATATATACCTTTTCACTAAGGTCACCATACAGAAATGTATTCTTGATGTCTAACTAGCACACTGACCAAGCGTGGTTTAACTGCCACTAACAGAATAATATAGACAGACTTCAATCGTGCCACCAAAGGGAAAGTCTCAAAATAATCCATGCCAAAAGTCTAGATATAGCCTTTGGCTACAAGATGAGCCTTATGCCGTTCAACTATCCCATCTAGTAGGTATTTGATGGTAAAGACCCATTGGCAGCCAATCACTGTAGCCCCAACAGGGAGATGTGTCACGGGGCTGTAAAGCCTGCATCTTATCATCCATGGCAACTTTCCGAATTAGATTCTGAAGTGCCTCAACATAAGTCCTCGATACCCGGTGGCTATCCACAACAATAGAAGAAAGTCTAATAGCAGCAATTAAATGATCAAATGACATGCTGGGAAATAGAATAATGGACAGGGCCGTTGGACCTTCCGATGAGCAATGGGAAGGTCCAAGTCGGATCAATCTGTAGATGGCACTTGATCTCCATTAGATTCTACAGTATCAGTAGAAGATTGAGCAGTAGGTGTTGTACATATCGATTACAGTCAAGGCAACGTAGGGTCTCTGCGCTAATAGGTGTGCATGGATGGTCATGGTGGTGGTGGTGGTGTTTTCGGATTTGCTAGAGGCTCAGAGGGCTCTAGGGGCGTAGCAGTCGACATGGTCAACGGAATTTCTTAAGAGCTAGGCACAAACAGAGATGCCCCTTTAGATGGAAAATATGGCACATCTTCAAAGAAGGTGACAACAACACTCACATAAAATCGATGTGCAAATCATAATACCTGTAACCCTTTTGGGTACATGGGTATCCCAAGGATATTCATTTCACTAATCAGGGAGATAATTTGTCAACCTTAAAAAGGTGAACAAAGCACACACACCCAAAGATAGCAAGCATAAGAGAGAAATAATCCCTGTCAAGATACAACATCGAGTAAAGTCTTTGCCCTTCAATAACATATGAAGACACCCTGTTAATAAAAGTAGCACTCAAAATCAAA
This sequence comes from Thalassia testudinum, assembly GCA_037157565.1. Lineage (NCBI taxonomy): Eukaryota > Viridiplantae > Streptophyta > Magnoliopsida > Alismatales > Hydrocharitaceae > Thalassia > Thalassia testudinum. The sequence continues at coordinate 8,978,502 of JAZHRO010000080.1, forward strand.
CAACCTAATAATGTGGTAGAACATTCATATGAAGTATAGTCGTCCTAGCTAGATCAAGTAAATGACGAAGTTTACATTTAGCCACCCCATTTTGTTGGGATGTATGAGCACGCAACATCTGATGTATGACTCCAAGAAAGGTGAAGAAATCACGCAAAGAAGCATTCACAAATTCTAATCCATTATCAATACAGAAAATGTGAATAACACAAGAAAATTAAGTCTTATTTTGACAAAAAAGTTTTTAATGATTATAGAGAGGTTTCAGACTTCTCTTTCAGCATGTAAACCCATGTAACATGGATATAATCAACCAAAACAAGAAAATATATAAAACCTTATAAACTTCAGACTCCACATGGTCCCCACAAGTTAGCATGAATATGAGAAAATGGTGTCTCAGTTCTTGTATTCTGACTAAACGAAAAGGAAACTCGATAATGCTTACTAAGTTGACAAGCATCATAGGCACAACTAAATATCACCGGTGCAATTAGCTTACAATTGAAAAATCACTAGTACAATTTAGTTTAAAACTTAAATATTCTACATTTGGTTACCTTGTGGAGTAAGAAGCAGAATGTGATTTCCAAATCCAATGTTGAGTTAGAATACAAGGGAATGACACACTACATGTGAGTTGTTTTGGGTTCAGGCTATTCTACAGGACTTTGGTGTTCATATCTCTAGTCCTATCCACATGTACTGTGACAATAAGGTTGCAATGTTCATTGCCAATAATCCAGTCTTTCGTGAGAGGATCAAGCATATTGAAGTGGATTGCCACTTCATACAAGATGTTGTGATGAGCAAACAAATATCGAGTCCATATATTCCCACTGAAGACCAAGTTGTTGATATCTTCACCAAGCCACTCTTTAGGAAGCGGCTAAAATATTAGTGTTCCAACCTAAGCATGACTAATATCTATGTTTCAACTTGATGGAGTGTTGATATTATTATTATAATTTGTCAGTGTTTTCTGCTTTTATTATTGTATGGGTTACTACTTGTAATTCTCCCAAGGGCACCTTTCTATATAAAGGGCCCTACGGTTCGATCTACTCATTTCACCCAACAAAAAGCTAGCACGAACTCGAAGCATTACATGTGTACCTATGAGCCATATCTGCAGAAGAGAAACGGTGAATTGAAGTTCTCTACGGTTGATACTATAGTATATACCATATAGCTGTGTTTATCGGCCAATATCCTCACATTTGATTTTCTGATGATTGATGCGTACGCTAAACAGAACACTTGAAACTAAGTAGAAGTATGCATCTCTGAGGAAAAACATAATGCATTTAACCCAAAGTACATAATTCGGTCTTCATTTATATCCTAATAGAGAGTGTCTGGGACTGCCAGCATGATCAAGTTCACATGCTGCAGTCACATTTTCTAGTTGCAAGTCTGGGTCGGACTATTTACTAGATACTCGAAAATATTCCCTAGTGGGCATCTTTGTCGCTCTTATATGTGTAGGAAACTGTCAAGCACCTTGGAAGTGATTGGTCTTGTTTATACCAATTCATTGTTAAAAGATGGATCAACTGATGTTGTATAACATAAATCTCCATGAAGATTGATTTTGAAAATACTATCTATGGATGTCAATGTGGAAAGGGAGATATTTCTCTAGACTGTATTGTATATGGGAAGTCTCCAGATAGCTTTGAGTTCATATAATATTTGCTTTTAAAAAAGGAGATGAAAGAATTCATTATCTTTCTATTGCTTATTTGTTCTGTTTTGCAGGTAATGCCTGTGTAGGCAGCTTTTGTCATCAAGGAGCCTGCTATTTGGTTGTAGCAAGGGCAAGGGTCATGTTCTTCGAGATGAAAGGTGCAGTTGAAGGTGAAAGTCCACATGCAAGAAGGCAACCATCATGGATTTCTCGCACAGAGTACCAGAAGTTCCACGGTGGCGAGCACAACCATAGTGGTCTATTGAGTTGGCCAGAAAATATTAGCAAAAGTAGGTCCCATCACCAACATCTCATCCCTCCTGCATCCAACAAACAGAACAGCTTCACATCCAAAGCAATGGAAGTGAGCATCTTTGGCAGCACGGTAGGTTTCTTATTTTTTGTCATTTTTTATTTAAAATGCTCACTTGGATTTTGATTTTAACATAAACCCTCAATTGCTAGCTACAGGTTAACTCTGTCTACAGGCGCCACAAGAGCATGCCAAGGACTACGACAGATGCTGCCAGTTTGTCGTATCAAGTTCCAACCACAGGTTCACCACCCCGTAAACTGGTTTCTGTGCAATCTGAGGGCGAGAGTTTGGGTAAGAGGCTGCAAAGAAGGGAAAGAGAGCGTTACCAACCAGTTAATAATGCACAAACCAACCAGCCAGTACCACCGGTTAGAACTGGACCAAACCGGCCTACTGGAAATAATTCCAGTGATGATGACTCGGGTGGTGAGGAGTTGATCGTCAGGATTGATTCACCCAGCAAAATGGTTATATAATACCTCGATGATTTTGATGATTGATTGTGGTGATTGGAAATTGCACAATGTTGCCTCTATCATAGGTAACAAGAAATGTCTGTCTCAAGGCTCGAGTGGTGGATCGCAGCGGCTTTTGTAACAAAGACTGGATGGCAGGGGCTATGCTTGCATGTATCAACTAACATTATTAGCATGAAACTGATGCATTTATTATTGTCCTGTAATGCAAACATTTGTAAATGCTTGTACTTTTAATAAATTCTTCATGTTTGGAAGACAAAAAAATCTAGCTCTCAAAGAAACCTTAGGTGTCTTTCTTTGGAAAGACAAAAGGAAAAAATACACGGTAGACCTCACAAAAGGAAAAATAGCCTACAATAATAATAATAACCTGTAACATTCTCCATTAAGTTGGAACAAATATGTCAAACATATTTACCTTGGAACAAAGATACTTAAGTTTGCGACGGGAAAGCTCTTTAGTGAAAACATTGGCCACCTAGTCTTCTATGGCAATAAATAGGCTTGATATTTTTCCCGATGTCACAGTATCTTTTACAAAATTACAATTCAACTCAATGTGCTTAGCCGTACATGGACAGAATTATTTGCAATGAAGGATGTTGTCTTGTCATCATAATACATAGCCATTGACATAAGGACAGAAGCACCAAAGTTACAAAGAATAGATAATGTGAGACTTCAAACACAATTTTCACACTAAAGTCAGGTTCCGCTCCCTACGAAGAATCCAATGCCTCTTGTTTCACGTGTATCGTAGAGTCATAGCCCATGTTGCGGAAAATTTTGCAGGGAAACTCATGTATTTTGAAAGACTTGACATCTGATCGAAAAATAATTTTAAGGTCCTTGTAAAAATTTGGAAACAATGACTTTCGATTCCGTGCAAGTCGGAGGTTGTAGACCTTTTTTTATTCAAAGTTACGTGTGTTTCACTTTTGGCGAAGTTACAACATGCTTTAAATCTTAAAAAGGAAAAGGAATTTCCTAATTATCTAATTAAAACCCTAAACCTATCCATCCCACTTACTTAAATGCCCCCTTCCCTTGATGAGAGCACTGCAACACAACACCCCCCCCACCCCCTACACACACACACACGCACCTCCCACTAGCACAGCTTCCACCTCCCTCTCTCTCCCAATCCCTCACTCTTGACACTCACAATCGCACTCCCTCGGAGCTATGATGACCACCTCTTCCCCTTCACGACCTCGGTGAGCATTCGTCTTCTCTTTTATTCTTTATGATGTGAGCCCTTTCTCCATGTTCTCCTTTCTCTTTCATTGTGTTTACGTGGGTGCGTGGGCATGTGTGTGTAGGGGAGTGGTGTTGGTGGCCGTGAATGTGTGGAGGAGGGTGAATGAGGGTCTGGTCATGGATGTGTTGATGTTAAGTGTGGGAGAGGGTTGGCATCAGTGAGGTGGTTGAGTGGTCAGTTGTGTTAATGGTGGTGGCGATGGCTAAGGTGGTGTGTGGCCGTAGAGATAAGTGATGGTGATAGTGTGTTTCATGCATGTGAATAAAGGATAAAGGAAGGAGGATAAGAGGAATAAAGGGGTGGCACAACCATGGTGACTGTGGTAGTGTGCGTGTGAGTGGAGTAAGGGGTGAGGTGGACGAGAGGGTGATGGCATTAATGGTGGTCATGGTGGTTCTTATGAGTAGCATGAGGAGTAAATGGAGGAGGTGGGGATGTGGTGGTTGTGCGCAAGGGTGGGTAACAATGGTGGTGTGCATGTGTATGGAGTTTTGTATGTATGTGACTTATAGGCAGTTGGCACGAAGCGGAAGAAAGTGGAGTGGCTGTTCAGTGTTGGCTGATGGTGGTGGTGGTGTACGGTGTTGGATGATCGTGAAAAGAAAGAAGAGGAGGAAGGAATAGAGGATGAAGAGGGACAACAGGGGATGAAGGAATTCCTTCGAAGTCGTTATGGAGGGAGATGTCAAGAGCAAAGTTGAAGGTGTATAAGCAAATTGAGTAGATGGGGAGGTAGAGGAGGTAGAGAGTTGAATGGGAGTGATTTTGGGTCGAGAGATGACGTTGACTAGCCATATGTGATGAGGATGCTGCTGGTGGTATGTTGGGTTCACGGTGATGAGAGGAGAGGAAGAAGAAACAATACGTGGAGATTTTTGGTTACATGCTTAGTGGTTGTGCCAGAGAAGAAGTTGGAAAATAAAGAGAGAAACAAGGAGAAATGGGGGAAAGGTGGTGCATGTAGGTGAAGAGAGTGGAGGTTTTGTTTTTCCTTTTCTTTTGAGAGGGTAAGTTAACATGTTGTGTTGTACTGTGGGGATATATATATAGTAGATATGTCGAGAGTTGATACATATTTAAGTTGTAAACGTCTGTATGATTATTTTCACTGGATGAGTGTTTGAGCATAGGTAGCTTATAAAATATATGGATATGTACATATGAAGATATGAGTCTAATAAGCAAGTGTACAGGTGAGTTGTGTGTGAGTGTTTTCGGAAATTAGTAGTAATGTCACGATTTTCGTACCAAATAGTTGACCGAGTACAAGGTGTCTCGGGACCATCGAGACATGCACTTGAGCCTGCTTCCCGTGACTGAGGGACTTTGTCGGGTTCACAATCGACCGGGAAGATCCTAGTACGTGCACAGTGGCAAGTGAAGTGTCTTCCATCTTACTTCTATACATACTAGGTCATTTGATTTTCACCATCTCTTGCTGGGCTGGAAGTTAGCCAATACCTGTTAATCGAATAATCCCATAAATGTTCCTGATTAATAAATTGAGAGCTACCTACTTAGCTAAAAAGACCATTAATTTTAATTGTGACGAACTGTTGATATGAAAATAAATTCTTTGGCCTTTGCAACTGAGAAGAAATTAAATATGAAAATTCCAACTTTTCTTGATCAAAGTAAAAAAAAGATTTGCTTATGAATGGAAAAGCTGCATGAAAGAAAACTATCTATCTTGGATTCACAAGTTGGTAATTATACTCTGTACACCTGACGAATAATTTGTAATTGAAAACTTTATACGGAAAATGCCTAAAAATCAAATGTCCATTGTGAACTGTGACACTATTTTTTGATATTAGAAAGAGACAAGTATGGGGAATAAGAGAGGAGTCGGAAAAGTAAAAAAATAAATACATTAAGTTGGGGAGTTGCATGTCTCCTCTGCACCTCGGTCAAGATATGTAGCACCTTATGTATTGCTGGGGCTAGTGCATGGTTGGAAATATTTGAGATGATGGTGGATTAGCGAGTAGGGAGGATCCGACTTCGTGGATGCGGAGATCATTCCCGAATATGGACTCCCTTTTGTAGGTAGCTACATGTCGCATCATGACTAAGATGAGAAACGACGGGGCATGCTAGGTTGGCCCCCCGGTGTGCCTCATCGGATCCCGCCTCAAGTCTTGATGATCTAGGTTAAGAGAAAATTTCTAAGAAATAAAATTTAATTCCGAAAAACAAGAAAAGTATAAGGGAATGGGAATAAGCCTTTTTCATGAATAATTATGGGGTTGTCTTTTCTTTATACTATACTGAGTTACTACCGTTGTCATTGTTCCTCACACTTTACTGAGCTTTTTAGTTCACATTGTTTTTCCTATTAACTCCTACCAAGGGTTGGCAGGTCCACAGGTCTGCGCCAGTGTTACCCTAGTTTTAGCTAGAGGTAGGATTACTTTGCTTTTCTTTCCTATTTTCAGACCTTCTTTTTGGTCAAGTGATGTGTTTCCATTCCTTATGGACGTCACTCCAACTTGTACTGTGCTATACTTTACTTTCTTTCCTGCACTGTGGTTCTGTTCCATGCTCTAGATGTTGTTTGGAAATAACAACTTAATTATTTTCTTTGTTGTTGCGATATTATCGCTCGAGTTTTGTGTGCATACTTTTTGTTGGGCAACGGAAAAAAAATGTTCCGAGTTAGTTTGGGATGTACCAACTCAACCCCTTAGAACTGGGTCATTACAGATAACACCCAAAATAATTCATATGTAGTGTGTGTCATAGCCCAATATTTAGATTTTGCACTAGATGTAGACACAACATGTTTCTTCTTACTTTGTCACATGACCAAATTACCATCAACATAGGTGTAGAAACTAGGTTTAGAGCATTGATCTTCATGAGCACCAACACAATTAGTATCGTAGTATCACTACATATTCAGGTGACCGTGTTTAATAAAGGATAGTCCTTTTCCTAGCAAGGTTTTTAAGTATCTCAAGATTTGACAAACACTAGCCCAATATATTTCCATAGGTTGTTGCATAAATTCACTCAATCAATCAACTGAATATGCAATATTATGTAGAAGTTAGATAGAGTAATTTGCTCATGATGCAATTTTTGCTCTATAGCTCCATTCTACTAAGAAGTGTTAACACAAGAGGTTTAATGTATGATTCCTAAAGCATTAAAGAATGTTGACAAATCATTATTAACTTAAGGTCATTATCATTAATAAAAACATGCATAAAAGTGAAATTTTTTGCCTTTATTTCTAAAAAAATGTTTTTGATAAGTACAGGAGTTTCGGATTTTTCTTTTAACATATAAACCTAAGTGACCCTGGTATTGTCATGTTTGGCTTTTGGTCACACAAAGGGCCCTTGTGGAATAATAATCTTTTTACCAACCACTAACATCCATGAATGCACATTTCATTTTGTTGTTTGCATGCTTTAATTTTTGTCTACCCATGCATGCACATAAGGATAGCACCCTTACATTAGAGTCTTCTCTAAGCACTTTGTAGGTCTTTTAGGAATCTTAGAACTGTTTTCTAATTATTTTCTCATAGTCATCATATTAAAAAAATCAAAAAATTAAAAATACATAAAAATGATTACTAATGATTGTCTACTCTTTGATTATTCTTTACTGGTGCATGCGTGGACGAAGATCATTTAATCCACTACTTTTGGATTTGCTAGATAGAGAACTAGGAAACCAAAGTTGCCATCACAAATCAACCCAAAAGAGATGGATTGATTGAATGGTAATGGTAATGGGAATGGGAATAGGTAGTACCAACCACCAAGAGATTTCTATTAACTAGCTTGTTACATACATGAACCACATGTCCTCAGCTCTAAATTTGATCTGAATTATGAGATTAAACTGGTCACCGTAGGCTTGATACCACCATTCTATGGCATTGACAACTGAGGATCGATTTCAACGTGCTAATGATTTTATAGCCATTAGTTAGACTTTTAAAATCTCTGAGTTTTCTGATGATACACTAAGGTCGATATTCTTTCCTTTCTCATCGAAAGACAAAGTTAGACATTAGTTCCAAGCCCTAAAGAAAGAAATCACCACTTTCGAGCAAGTGAGAATTGAGTTCTTGAGGAAGCTCTACCCCATAGACAAGACCAATGCCATGAGAATGTTTATTTTAAGTTTTAGATAACAACTTGGTGACCCATTTATTGAGGCATGGGAACAATTGAAAGAATTATTTAGAAAGTTCCCTTGTCATGGTATACCTTGATGGCAAGTTGTCCAAATCTTTTATCAAGGCTTATTTGAACAATTGCGCAACACTCTAGATGGTTCCTACGAGGGAAATTTCCTATGAAAAGATGAACAAGAGGCATACCAATTGTTTTAAAATATGAGTGAAAATTCTTTGAATGATGCCTCCATGTTTAGCTTCAATAGTCCAAATCTAAGAAAGGGAGAAATTTTATGAAGTTAAAAACACAACTAATAAAGTTGATAAAGAACTTATAACTCAAAAATTAGAAAGGGTGGACCTCATATCCAAGAAATTAGATGAGTTGATTAACCAATAGAAGGCTCCATCAACTCTGATATCCAATGTTTATGCTACAGATTATGCTCCACCACACATGACTCTTTCCCACCTTGAGGGATACATGAATTATGCTAACTAAGCCCAACCTATGAACATGTATACTTAGATTCGAATCGTTTCTCCTCATTCCAAAAAGATGTGTCCAATCCATTCAGGGATATCCTAAAAGCAACCCTTATTCTAATACTTATAACCCCAGTTGGCAAAATCAACCAAACTTTTCTTGGTCGAACCAGGGGCAAGGATTGAACCAAAACCAAAACCAAACTAATCCATAGTATGTAAACTAGAACTCTTATACTGCCCCAAACCTAATTGTATCAATAAGAAATAAATTCAATAAGGGGTTAAATCAACCAGTTGCTAGAACCTAGACATTTTGGAACTCTACCTTTGTAGGTTCTAAACCTTAGAAACTTCTTGTCTAGGATGAATCAAGTAGCTCTAAGCTTCAATCAGAATCGAAATCGACAACATGCTCCATCTATCTTTCCCAACCCACAACCACATGAGTTTATGAACCAAAACCCAAATGCAAATGCAAGTGTGGTTACCTTGAGAAGTAGTAGGACTACTCAAGACCCCATTTGGCCTAAAAATATGACTTCTAAGGATTTAGATAAGCCTGCACAAGGAGAAAGTACTGAAAAGGAAAATGAAGAAACTAAGGAACAGGACCCTAAATTAGAAGTCCCCACCCATATTTCATTCACTTAAGCACTAAGGAGACCCACTAGAAAGAAGAACCTAACAAGCATTAATGAGTTATTAGATTTATTCAAACAAATCTAAATTAATATTCCACTCCTTGATGTGATCGAATACATCCCAATTAATGCTAAGTTTTTAAAGAACTTCGTACTCAGAAGCATAAGGCCAAAAACAAGTTGCTTGGCAAGGTAGTGTTATCAAAACAATCTAGCTCAGTGATTTTAGAAAACATACCTTCTTAGAAGAAAGATCCAGGTGCCCCTTTGCTTTCATGTGCCATTGATGAAACTACATTTATATATCTTATATACATGATTTAAAGAATGTTGAGAAGTTCTTAAAATACACAAAAAATGAATAGAATAATGCCATAGGGGCTGAAATGTAATCCAAAAGAAAGCAATGACCTTTAGACACATTCACAAACACTTCATAACTCAAAAAAAAAAAAAAATCTAGTCTCAAAGCATGAAAAAATTGCTAAAATACGCAATAAAAATGAAGAAATCTAATTAAACATGAAGTTCTGCATCTACTTATATATCCTTTCACCTTAACACATCATGTGGCATGTTGATTGGTCAAATGGTTTATAAGGCATCATCCCTAGGCAGATCCTAGGTTTTTGGCAATGCTTTAGCAATATTTTATAATTCGTTGGCAATTTTCTCAACATTTATAGAATCAAAATCTAATTATAAAACATTTTTAGTTTAAAATGACTAATTAAATTCCATTCTTGCCCAAATATATTAAATTTGATATTTTGAGATTTTTTTACTAGTTTGAAGTAAATAAAAATAGGATTCCCATCTTTAATCCATGGCTCTCCTCACCTATAAATATCTTTCTACTCCTCCCTTATTTGCATCATCCATCCCCAAGTGGAAAGCCTTGCTACAAGAGCATCACATCTCTCCAGGCTTTCCTTGACTTAAAGGCCCTTTCCAAGATTTCCTTCATAAATAAAATTTTCTTCCTTAGCTTCTTTAGGTTCCACTCTCTAGGTCACTTTTCCCTTTAGTTCAATATTGGCTTAATTTTCTTTTAACCTTAGTTTTGTCCTACCTCCATCATCTACTATTCCACCCAACCTTCGCGTGACCTTCTTTAGCCTTGTTTGCTACCAATCCACATTGTCGAGTAGGCAAAACATCTCTACAAAGATCACGCAACCAAATCGACTCTTTTCGAGTGTGTAAAGCAACCTAATCGATTTTATGAGCATCAATTTAGTAACATATCTATGGATTCGACTCTTATTCCTACTATGCATTAACATTATATTTGATTTTTAAAGGGATTAAGCTTTTAAATTATGTGTGCCTAAGCATCCCTTATGCAAAGACACATGCATCAGGTCTACATCATTAGTAAGTTTCAATGCATAATCTAAATCTCAACATACATTAACACTTTCATTGTATCACAAATGCCATAATTAATTCAAATTCATGTTTTTTACATAATGACAAAAATAACAAAATAAGAAAGTCGAAGTGTAGGGAAATGCAGCAGGTGAGGCATTTTGCAACATAAGGTAGTGTGGACGTTGTCCCACTTGACAATTGGTATTTAATGTAAAAAAATAAAAGAACATAAGGTCTATTACGTGGTAGGCCCCACCATATTGAAAATATAAATTATTTTGTATCGGTAATAAATTATTTTGTACCGGTGATAAATCATTTTACATTGGTGATAAATTATTTTGGGTGATTTTGCACAGGTACAAAATAATGTTGCATCGATGATAAATTATTCTAAATGACTGTGCATCAGTGATAAATTATTCTGGGGTGATTTGTACCAATGCAAAATTATTTTGAGATGATTTTGCACCGATGATAAATTATTTTGGGTGATTTTGCACCGGATCAAAATTGTTCTGGGATGATTTTGCATTAGTGATAAATTATTTTGGGTGACTTTACACCAATATAAAATTGTTCTAGGGTGATTTTGCATTGGTGCAAAATTTTTTTTAAGGTGCAAAATGATTCCGGTAATCTGGCGATTTTGCATAGGTGTAAAATGGCTTTTACACAGTTGCAAAGTGGTTCTGAAGATGATTTCAGTGGTTTACACCCGTGTAAAATGGTTGTTATTGGTTTGAACATAGAATATATTGATATGCCAATTTTGTGTGCATGTATGGAAGATATTTGAAGATTTAAGCATGTGACTACCAACCACAATGTTGAATTCTTATATTACTTGAATTTTAATGAACTAGAATTCTTGGATATCACTCGATGGAAAATAACTAAAGTAAGAAAAGTACCTCTTTATCATCCCTAAACCTTTGATGTCAACCACTAGAGAGACTAATTGAGATTTTCTACTGCATAACAAAGCTTCTGTCATGCACCACCCTAGTGTATCTTGGAGAATACTTCCACCTAACTCAAATTGCCAACACAACTAATTCATTACTTTCTTAACAAAATACTTTTTGTTATCGTGTTCAAGTGTCCTCAAAGTGTTAAAATTAAAAAATAAAGATGTTGAGGACAAATAAATCATAGTTGAGAAGAAGACATTTGCATTTTTTAGGATAAATGCATTTTGACTCAAATATTAGTTGCTTTATATATAAATCTCTAACTCACAATTTCCCTCCATATTTATGTATACATCTATAGCACATATGAATTCAATAAAGATGCTTTTTCAGTAGATCATTCTCCCAAATTGGAGGATTCTGGATATCTAATGAACCGTATTGATTTTACACACGTGCCACTTGAATCATTTAATGCTACACTTGTTATGCCCTTTAGAAAGTCATTATGAAACATGTCTCTGAAAGGTTTAGTTTGGTTCATGCCATGTAACCTTGCCTCTTTTTTTTTCATTTAGGGTCAAGAGTCAATTACATTAGCAAGGTCCTCTTTGAAAGGATGGAATGATCACAAATTGTGCTTTAGTTAATTTGCATATATCATTCTCTCAATCATTCAGTTGAATATGAAAAGTCTTTTTTTCTCATTCTTTTTCAATGATGGAGCACTTTCCTCATCTCCTCATTTCCAGTAGATGTTCTCTTCACATGAACATTTACCATAGGGGTAAATGTCCTTTCAATACAATACATATCCACACACATATAAGAGAAAAGTTAGATGTATTTAAAACCAAATGTTTTTGAAAATTTTAACTACGAAAGAGCATCATCAAATAGGATGAATACGAAAAAACATACAAATCAAATATGTGTTAGGTAATCCATTTAGTTTATCTTATACGAACCATTTATAAGTTTCATTATTTTAATTGCTTGCTTACAAGCATATCTTATACATATTTGATTTATTGAGAATGACATAAGAGGGGGGTGAATTGTGCACAATAACAATTATCAAATATAATTATAATTTAAAATGCACAATATATCAAACTACAAATGAACACAGTATTTATAGAGGAAACCCTTCAACTAAGAAAAGCCTCTACCTTGTCTCCCAACAAGGATTTTCCACTTGCTTCACGCAAGCAATCCACTAACATATACCACTTAAAATTGAGTGGGGTATGCCTCAATTACACCAGCCACTTTCTTATACAACCCACAAGAAAGTAATTTTGTTCTTCTTTTCAAGAAAAACAAGATTTCTACTCCAGGAAACCCAACAACAATAAGGATCAAAGCAAATTTGAAATTTACAACAATCCTATAGAGCCAAATATGTAAATGTGACATGAAAATATAAGCTCAATACTAATCAATTATATTCCAATAGAACTTTCTATAGAGATAATAATATTTGCACATAAAAGCAAGGAGTACAATAATAGAAATACTTCCTTTCAAAAAAACTTCCCTTTTTGAGAAATAGATTGGATGCGTGGAAGTTGAGAAGAGACTTTGTAATCGAGCACACTTGTGAGAGAGTTGGGAGCACTTTGAAATTGTGTGAGAGAGCTTTTCAAATGATGAACTCTTAACAAATTTTCAAGTAGTAATAGGAGTGAATATTGTATGAATTGTGTATCTTAATGAAGAACCAAAAATAGTATTTATAAAAGTGCCAAAAGTCTTCAAAAAGACATGAACATTGAGTAACAGATGTTCAAGTAGTTATTGGAAATCATAACTAAATCTGCATTTCGTAATAACACAGAGTCATATAAATTAGTCGATTAATAAAAATATAGTTACAAACAATTATGCGATTAATTCTGTAATTTATCTGATAATTGATTTTCAGTTATCTATTTTAGAAATAATTATGAACAATTACAATGTTTATAATTGAGAAGTTTCAATCATTTTAATAGGCATGTGTCAAAAATAACTTCTACAATAATTTTACAACGTTCATGTAAAAAATATAAGTCAATAGAGGTCAACATAACAATTTTTTCTAAATTCTTGCTCCATATACAAGTTATTCTTCTTGCTTCTTTCTCCAACATGTCAATTATATCACACAAATATAACTTTGGAGAGGATTACAGCTAAGAATTTAGTAATATAATAGTCAGCCATCTCTTTTTATGGACAGAGTTACTTAAGGACAACTTTTTTCATCACATGCCGATGGTTCCATTTTTCGTAAGAATTAATTATTCGGTGCTCATCCTTGTTAAATATTTTAGTTAGCTCCTTCATATCTATTTTGTCAAAAGGGCCTAATTCATCAGACAAAGAACATGCAATATTTCGAAACCACCATCTGTAATCGGGAGACAAACCTTGCTCCATGACCTAGGCCTTCTAGAGAATTCTAATTATGAAATTTGATTCACAATATAATATTTTTCCCCCTTTCTATTTATAACATTTCCAATATCCATTGTTTCCAAGATCTTTTATGTCAACATATTTCTTCTTCATTCAAAATTTTCTCATACTTATTCTACAATTGGTTTCGTCCACCAAGATCATAGTAGAAGGTTCCAAGTACTACAACCATAGTGAAAGAGGTTCATGTGATCTATAATAGATCCATGAAGATTTCTTACTCTATTTACTCTATTTGTATTAATCACATGAAAAGGGATAAATGAAAGTGAAATTTTATTATTAGGGTTTCGCCGACAATGGTTTGCCATTGGTGAAGAGACGAATACAAGAAAAGTAGAAGGAAAAAATGGATCTCCCTAAAGTTGGCTTTAAGCATTGTCAATCCTCTATTTATAGTTTTTTACTCAAGGTTGATTCTAGTCATCACATCTTGAATCTTGTTATGTTTGACATTTATTGCTACAAGGGGACCATATTATTCCTTCTCCTATAAGATTCAATCATTCATTGTTACAAAACAACTTTACAATGGGTTTATTGCCATCAAGGTTTGTTTTCATCAAAATCAAATATCATCAATAAACTACAAAGATTGCTCAACAAATATACTTGGTGAATACACTTACCAGATATACTTGGCAGATATTCAAGCAAAATATTGCATATGGATATACATCATTATTTGGCAAAAGCCTTACATTCTTTATCTTGTGATTTGCAAAACATATATAACCTTTCTCTTCTGAAAAGGATACTTAGAAGGCTCTAAACACAACTCTATAGGTCTCTCTCTCTCTCTCTCTCTCTCTCTCTCTCTCTCTCTCTCTCTCTCTCTCTCTCTCTCTCTCTCGTAGGCATTGAATAAAGCATGCAGCACACGTGCCTAAGGGACCCCATCCCCTCGATCCTAGGTGTCGAGGCATGCTAAGTAGGGCCTAAAAAAAACTATGCTAAGCTAGAAAAGTTTAGAGTTAAAAACCTGTCATTGTAATCATGTTGCCCTTTAAGATGCTCGCAAATTAATTTTATTACAGAACTCAAAGTGCAATTAGTTGAGGGAGTCCTGATTGAACTATGGGGAGGCGTGAAATGAGGTTGGGTCCTTGAAAGCCATGGTGGAGTTCCTTATTCTATTTTTACGATTTTTGTTGTTTTCATTTTTTTTCTTCTTTTTCTTACAAAATCTAAACTAAGCTAAGACTACTCTTTTTTTGTTTTTGATTAGTGCCAAAGCGGGAAAATAACTAACTACTTGTTTTATCCTTTCTTTCTTTTTATATTTTTTTGGCTTTTTGAAGTTGCGAAATGAAGTTGGGAATCGTATTTACAACCTCCAACTAAACAACAAAAGAAGTATTTTTATCATTTTCATTTTGCGATTTATTTGGTTTTTCGAATAAGACTACACTACAACGCAACAAGAATTAATCTAAACATTTATTGCATTTAAAAGAGAGGAAACAACACTTGAACTTGAAAGCAAAATTCCATTACACTAAGGTGGTAAAACCACTTATACAAAGCTTTTGAAAGATAAATATTTACAAAGCACTCTTCACTCACTCGAACATTTGATAAATAGAGATAACAAGAACAACATGGTGAGTGGTTTCTTGGGGTCTCTCTTGGAGGAATGGGATCCAAAATGGTGATGGGACAAAGGTTGAGGTGGTGGTAATGATGGGGGTGATAAGGATTAGGAAAAAGGTCATCTAATGAAGGATGAAGTGCTCAAACTCCCTAATGTGGTTGAGGCTTAAGGGCTTGATGATATGGGTGATAATGTGCTCGTTGGTCCTAATGTTGGTGGTAATGACTATGGCAGAGGATAGGGATATGGAGATGAAGATCCTATACTTGGGAGTGACTAGAGTTGGTTCTAATGTGGTGTTCTCAATGGAGTCTATTTGGTGAGCTCTATGGTAGGGAGAGGGGAGGACCATGGTCCTTGGGAACTAATGGGTGTGTTGGTGGTAATGGGATTAGGAGATGGTTTTGTAGGTGGTGGTACTAAGGAGTGTGTGTGAGTGAGTGAGCTAGAGTGCTTGTGAGGGTGTGAAGTGGTAGTGTGAATGGTGGAGGTCAAGTGAGTGATGTGGGCATGTAGTGTGAGTGTGTGTGCGTATAGAGAGGTGATGATGGTGATAGTGAAAATGGAAGTGTGTGCTTGTGGACGTGCGGTGGGAGTGTGGGAGAGTGTGTGTGTGTGAGTAATGCTAAATAAGTAAAGCAAAGAGTGTAACTATTGAAATTGATTGAAATGTAAATCAACACAACTAAGCAAGTAAAGAGCAAGTTATTAAAATTGGAATGAAAGGAAATAACTAAACTACTAAAGAAAACAAAAAGAGAATGGGATTGAGAAGAAGGTGTCCTCTCCAATGTGGGCACAAGGCCTATTGGGAGGTGAAGGAAATCCTTGGCCAAGGCCTATTCCTTCTTCACCTTGAACACCCAAACAAAAGAAGGCACATTGGAAGCCATTAGTAATGGTGGTGGAGCTCTCAAGGTGGAGACTCATGGAGGGAATGATGGAGTGGAGTGTGAAGAGTAGAGAGTGGGAGAAGAGGGTGGTCGGTGCCCATGGGGGGTCTCTTTTATAGAGTGCCCTCCATGGTGTGGTGCTCTATCGGTGTAGGTTAAGGTGCCTACTTTAGGGAACATCCTAAGGGTAGAAGATTCTAGGTGGGTGCACAACCTAAGGCGAGGGTTTAAGTCAAGGTGGTCAAATGGGGAGTGGATAAGCAAGAATGGGTGTTGGCTAAGGTTGGGGGTTTAGGTGAGTTTAGTGAGGGTTTAAGGTGGTGTGGAGACTAGGTTGTTTTGGCTTAGGTGTGGGTGATTACGAGGGGTGTTGGGCTTGTGTTGGTAGGCTAGTGTGGTGTTCATATATGGGTTTAGAGAAAATGTGTAAAATATATCTACTACTAAGTCCACATGTTATGTAAATAAAAATAAGGAGAATACAAATATAGATGTTATAAATTTGCACCAATAGTATTCATGTATGTTGCATGTAAACAAAGTGATGTGTACATGAATTTGCAATTTATGTGAGTATGCAGATGTGATTGTGTAAATGTGAGGTGCATGGATGTGTAATTGGACGTGTCCATGGGTGTGAAATTAGGTCTACAAGGGATTGCTGGGTTAGGTAGGTTTTGCTTTGGATTGCATGCTCCTGTCTTCATCTTCCTTCCCGACTGCTTCTTCTTGTTCAGCATCATTTAGGTCCAATATTGCTCCAATGTATGGTCCTACATAGATAATTTAGGATTGTCACTAAGGAGACCATAATATCGTAGAATTAGGGTTTAGGATATACAAATACAGTTTGGTAAAAATCGAGCATTGTAATATAGTCGAAACACATGAAAATAACTTTTAAATTTGTATTTTTCTCGAAAAGGGCATTCCAAGGTCGCTCGCTAAGAGCAAATAAGTTGCACGGATACCACTATCAAAATTTTGCAAAAACTTGGGAACTAAACTTGATTGGTTTGATTTCATGCACACAAAGTCTAATTCAGAGATGTAAACATTATTCACTCAACTAAATTTATCGATTGAGAAACTTGTATTTCAATTATTCAATACTTAATTAAGGATGATTTAAGCACTAAATAATCCAAATAATGTTTGCACAATAGAGTAATGCAATAAAATCCTCCAATACTTGATAATCAAAACAAGTTAATCATTAACCAAAAGATAATACTAATCAGTCCTCAAAAACTTATAAGTTATTGGTTTTCTTGCATTGTGGTCCCTAAAATGATGCAGGTAGGTCCCTGAAATCTTTTCTTCTTTGCAGTGGGTCCCTGCCAGCTACAAGGAGCCCATTCTCCTCTTCTCCTCATGTGAAGGTTGCAAGAGGTGATCAGCCAAGAGGGTTCAGGACTTTGAAGCTTTTGCCGAGGGTCACAAATTGCTCCGCGAGATGTCACGAAGCTTCTCGCGATGTTTGCGAGCTTGGAGTTGGCCGGTGGAGGGTCGCTGGTGGTGTGGAAATCAGCGGCGGTAGTGGAGTTGGTCTTGGCATAGAATTGGGTCTCGCCCTTAACCAAAGGGTCAAGAAGCTTCACCCGACCTTCCTGAAGGTGATGGCAGTGGCAATTTGTGGCGAGGATGCCAAAGATGAGCCGCTGAACTAGTAGGAGGCCGGAGAGAGTGGTGTCCAGTGGGGGGTGTGTGGCGTGGATACCCTCAATAAGTTGAGGCCTTATGTTCCCCAAAGCATGGTAGAGCTTCTGAGGTAGTCGGTGACGAGCGAGGAGGTGTAGGTGTGGCGATAGGCAAGGAGGAGGAAGAGTATGGGGTCGAAACCTAAATCTAAGGTGTCTATTCTATCCTACAAAGGAGGAAGGAGGGATACCTAGGGTAGGAAGAATGACGTCGGAGAGCACCCGACGTTGGTCAGCTAGATGCGAGAATGGTAGGAACTCTGCCAACTCGATTAGAGCGATGAGGAGGACGAGGAGGCCGGCTTCTATGGCAAGAAGAATGGTGGGGTCGTGGGCAAGACAACCACACCCTCGTTAGACGACGAGAGGCAATGGAAAAGGGGGATAGAAGAGCTCCAAGGTGATCAACAATGGCGCGACGGGGAGGAGAAGAGGAGAAGAGTTTTCATGCCAAAATTTGCACAACTTGGCTCAGAAGACCTCAGCCAAGTTTTATAGGTGGCCGGCTACAGCAATTGAGGTCGAATTGAGGCCTTGATAAGGTAGTCTTGAGCCTTCTCTGGCGATGACTTCGGCCGAGCTTTATGGCCTCCACAAATGGCAATAAGAGCTGGTAAAAGCTCCAAATCAGAGAGCTACGTTAGGGGAATCCCTTCACCAAATTTGGTTAGATTCCACTGTGGGGATTAAGAGAAATCTCCGTCCAAAGTCACGGCCATGAGCTACTATGTGTTGGAGGCGAGGAAGAAGACGTTGACATCAGCATGACATCAACAAAGGACCAAAAAGCAAGGATTTTGGACCTATATGTAAGAATTTCAAAAATTAAGGGTCGGATTGTAAAGTAGGTCAAGACAATCTAAATGAGCCCAAATTTTTATGGTGACCTAATTTAGACCCAAGAAGGATTTTGGACCTATATGTAAGAATTTCAAAAATTAAGGGTCGGATTGTAAAGTAGGTCAAGACAATCTAAATGAGCCCAAATTTTTATGGTGACCTAATTTAGACCCAAGAAATTTAATGATGACTTCAATTTTAGGTTTTGATAAAGATTGATTGGTAAAATTATGTTTTAACCCAAAATATATTGAATATTTGCCTAGGTCTTTATTTTAGGTCAAATAGGTTCCTTTTGTCAAATCGATTATTCTAAACCTTATAAAATATTTTTTAATGATTTTTAGAAGATTTAGATTATATTTATTTCCATCAGAACCCATTTAATTAAAGTAAAGCTGAAATTAGGATTTTTAAGAGTAAATTAACTTCAATTTCTCAAAGAAATCCCAAATTAATTCGTGCAATCTCACTTATTAACATTTTTAGCTTAGTTGACTTTCAATTAGGTATAGGTTCACCCCTTAGGTATTTTGCAATTGTATTCTTCCATTAAAACAGTAGAATTAACCTAATTTTCATTCATTTCTCTTAATCTGGCCAAAATTGAATTATACCCTTTTAATGATTAGTTAAATGAATTTAACCTTAGAATTTAGCTAAATTAAGCTAGATATGGATGATGATAGTATTACCATCATACCCCCATGCCTAACATTTGCTAGTCCCTTGGCAAATTCTCAGAATTTAGCTTAGAGTTCAAATCAAGGGTACTTTTGTCATTCAGCTCAATTAGAAATGAATTTAATTTATTAATCCTGGCCAGACAAAGAATAGTGCTCTTATGCCTAGTACTATAGACAACCCAGTTTCTCAAGACACTAAGATTTAATGGCTCCTAATTTAATTTTATCTGTCTCTTGATTTTTAAACACAGGGGCACACAATTCAAGTTGATCTCAATTTCACTCCTAGTTTCGTTGTTATCGGGGTTGAAACACGTGTAGTGAAAGTGAATTGAGTTGGAGGTCCTAAGTATCAAATTAATAACCTATTGGACTAAATAGGCTGCTCCCACATGAATTTGGCAGCTTTCTAGCCTCCAACGAGGTCAACCTCAGGGTATATCTCCATGTAAAAGAAAAATAAAATTCTAGCACCATTTTTTTTTTAATTTTTTCCTTTTTTTTGTGTGGTGCAAGTGTGTAAGGATTTTTGTGAGCCTTTTGGGGTGGTGAGGATGGGTACACTACTTACTATGACTTAGGTATACAAGCCTCACTAAAATAAAAATTAAATACGTGTACCTTATTAAGGGAGTGGCTCTCCATCCTTCAGGACTGGCTGCTCTAAAAGAATTGTTTTCTAACTCTACCTAAGTGTAATGTTTTGTTAACCATCGACTTGGGTCCTAAAACTCAATCCGTGCACATGAGGTTGTGTTTCGGTTCTTCAAACTCCTAAACCAAAAGTGACAAAGAAATTGGTCTAAACACTTGTTTCCCTTAGTCTAAGAGATCAAATTTCTGACTTTGCTCTGTAGGGCAAATTAATCCATGCTTACTCAAGCATATTTGGCTCAAAATATCTAAGGTCGAGGATGTGGGTGTCCTGATACTAGAGTAGAGTACAAACAACTTTAAATTTGACCAAGTCTTAACAAATTATTCAATTCAGCACATTCTTCCTCTTTCCTATTAAAAGATTTGCAATTCAGTTCTAAAATATTCCTCCTCCCTTCTTTCATTTCTTTTTTTTCTTTAATTATGAGAACCCTTCAAAGAAATAAAAATTTTTTATTCGTTGCACTTTAATACCCCCATGCCTAAGTTTTGCAATGCCCTCATTACAAAAAGAATGGTTTTGAATTTAGCTTACTTTATATTTTTAGAACATATTTATAAGGTGGGCGGGTGGGTTGAAAATGGTTGTTGCGGACTATTTCAAGCTCTAATATGAAAATTGGAGGTGAAGTCAATTATTCTAAAGTATAAACCCTAAAGTATAGCAAGAATGTTTGCTCATAAGAGTAAGAAAGGTCTCAGGTTTTTTAGAATGATGGGTTGCCTCCCGTAAAGTGCTAAGCTTACCGCCATCAGCTGGGCGCAATGCAGCTCAGATTGAATGGAGATCAAGAGACTCCTCAGTCAACTTCGAATCAGTCAGCTCAAGAAAAGGTTTTAACCTTTGTCCGTTCACAACAAAAGGGTTTGAATCTTGACTGAGTTCGCTGACTTCAACAGCTCCATTTCCAAAGATCCTCCAGACTAGAAGGGTCTGGTCCACTTCTATCTTAGTTTTCACGAGAATAGTTTGAGTCGAGCATAAAAAAGCACTTTTTGAGCAGGATAGAAAGTTTTTCGTGAAATGTGCTTATCATGAAGAGCCTTGATTTGCTCCTTGTAGATACACAAGTTCTCGTACTCATCATTGTGTAGTTCATCAATCTCGCTCATCTGCAATCGGTGGTGGATTTCGACCTTCCCAAGATCCAAATTGCACTTCCATACTACTTAGTAGGCCATATGCTCCAACTCTACAGGAAGGTGACATGACTTCCTATACACCAGTCTAAATGGAGACAAACCTAATTGGGATTTATGGGCAGTCCTATAAGCCCATAATGCTTTCCGAAGCCGAGTCGACCAATCTTTTCTATCAGGTCGAATGGTGACCTGAAGAATCTTTTTGATCTCCCCATTGGAAAGCTCAGCTAGTTCATTGGTTTGCAGGTGATATGGAGTCAAAATTTTGTGCGACACCCCATATTTCTTCAACAAGGACTGGAGTGCACATTCACGAAGTGAGACCCGCCATCACTGATGATGGCTTTAGGAACCCCAAATCTGGAAAAAATGTTCTCTTGGATGAAGTAGAGAATAACTTTATGATCATTCATTCTCATAGAGATGACTTTGATCCATTTCGAGACATAATCAACAGTAAGTAAGATGTACTCAAAGTCGTTGGATCCAGGAAAATGTTCCATAAAATCAATCCCCCAAATATCAAAGATTTCGCATATAATGATTGAATTCAAGGGCATCATATCGCGTGGGCCCATGTTGCTGAGGGTCTGGCAACAGGCACATGCCCTACAATAAGCTTATGCATCTTTGAATAGCGCGGGCCAAAAGAACCCACATTGGAGGATCTTCACTGCAATTTTACACCCTAAAAATGGCCACCGTAGGCTTGGCCATGACAAAAGGATATAACATCATTGACCTCATCATCAGAAATACATCTTCCAATTACTTGGTCATTGCTAATGCAGAACAAATAGGGATCTTCCCAAAAATAATACTTGGCATTGGAAATTAGCTTGTCTCGTTTGGTCCTAGCCCAATCAAACGAGACTTTCCCAGTGACCAAGTAGTTCACCATATCTGTGAACCAGGGAAGTCCATGAATAACCAAAAGATGTTCATCCAAAAAATGCTCGATAATAGGTTCGGATGGGTCAATGATCAAAGAAGGAAGGCGGGATCAATGATCAACAACTACATTCTGTTTCCCACCTTATCGTGGCGGGATCAATGATCAGCAACTACATTATGTTTCCCACCTTATCACGTATCTCGAGGTCAAATCTTACAGAAGCAAGATCCATCTAATCAACCTCGGTTTAGCATTCTTCTTCCCTAGCAATTGCCTCACAGCCGTGTGATTCGAGTAGATAATGACATGAGATCCTAAAGGGTATAATCTCAATTTCTCTAGACCAAATACTATAGCCAGCAACTCTTTCTCTATAATTGTGTAATTATGTGAGCCTCATCAAGTGTCTTACTGGTGTAAGATATTACCACAGGTTTCCCATCAATCTTTTGCCCAAGCATCGCTCCTACCGTGTAGTCAGATGCATCGCACGTGATCTCGAATAGCTGAGACCAGTCGGGAGATTGTAGGATTAGAGCCTGGGTTACTCGGTCAAGTAAGATTTCAAATGCATGAACACACTCACTAGTCATCTCAAAGGGAGTGCCCTTTGAGAGAAGATTAATTAAGGGGCGTGTAATCTTAGAGAAATCAGATATAAAATGTCGACAAAAATCGACGTGCCCCAGAAAAGATTAAATATCTTTGATCGAGGAAGGCAAAGGAAGTTTGGAAATCAAATTCACCTTTGCTTGATCAACTTGGATACCTTGCTCAGATATAAGGTGTCCAAGAACAATGCCCTCAGGAACCATAAAAATGGCTCTTTTCCCATGAAAGAACCAGGTTCACCTCAATGCATTGTCGGAGAATCTGAACCAAGTGCAGAAAGCAATCATCAAAAGTTTGACCAAAAATAGAGAAGTTGTTCATGAAGACTTCAAGGTATTTACCTACCATATTGGAGAAAATGGCTAGCATACACTGCTGAAAGGTGGCAGGTGCATTGCATAGCCCAAATGGCATCCTACAGAATGCATAAGTTTCGTAGGGGCAAGTAAAGGTGGTCTTCTCTTGATCTTCAGGATGAATTGCCACTTGGTTATATCTGGATTAATCATCTAAGAAATAAAAAAACTATTTCCCGCTAGCTTCTCAAGGATCTGGTCAATAAAAGGGAAAGGGAAATGGTCCTTCTTCATGGAGGTATTTAGTTTTCGATAGTCTATATAGACTCTCCACAAGTTCGCAATCCGAGTAGGAATGGTTTCTCTGGATTCAGTAGTGATAGCGGTGAGTCCCGCCTTTTTAGGCACAACTTAAATGGGACTCACCCAGCGACTATCAGAGATGGGATAGATGATACCCACATCGAGCCACTTGATAATCTCCTTTTTTACAACCTCCTGGAGATTCTGGTTAAGTCTTCTCTACATCTTAGGAGAAGGTCGTGAGCCCTCTTCGACATATATTCGATGAGCATAATATGAGAGACTTATTCCAGTTAAATCATCTAGAGTCCAACCAAAGGCTCTACGATGTTGCTAGAGGAAAAAAAATCAATTTCGTTTCTTGATCAAGAGTGAGTCGAGAATTAATAATCACAGTAAATGTCTGATTTCAACCCAAAAATAAGTACTTCAGATGGTCTGGGAGTGGTTCAACTCCTAGACTTGGTTATCAGCAACAGGTGGAGGTTCGGGGTTGGTCTCAGAGGGAAGGGTGGGAACTAGTGATGATTCTAAATTAGATTCAGGCTCCCTAGACTATGGGTCAAGATTTTCTTGTGATTAAGGCCCTTGGAAAATTGGGTTTCCCTAAAAAATCAGATCCTCAACCAAAGAACCTATATCACACAGTTCCTCAATTTCCCCATAATTTATCCCTTTCTAGGCCTTAAAATTATCAATCCTCAAAGTTTTATCCCCAAATTTCAGTTCTATCTGGCCCTCTTCACAATTAACATTAGCCCTAGAAGTAGCCAGGAACAGTCTCCCTAAGATGATAGGTGTGTCTTTAAGATTTTTAGGAGTATCCATATCCAGAACAATCAAATCCATTGGGAAACAGAAATCCTGAACCCTAACCAGTACATCCTCAAGAATTCCTTTTGGTGACTTAATCGACCTGTCTTCCAATTGCAGTGTCACCTCAGCCGATTTAAGCTCAGTTTCTTCAAAATGGTTTAGTAGGGTGGTGGGAACGCAAGTTATGGGAGCTCCTAAATCCAACAATGCACGATCAAACTCTACATTTCCTATCTTACAAGAGATCAGAGGAGTGTCGGGATCTTTCACTTTCTGCAAGAGTTTACTTAGAATTATAAAGCTCGTTTACTCTAACAACACAATCAGACTCCCGTCTCTGTTTCACGGCTTACACTTAGGTATACATAAATCCTTGAGAAATCGCACGTAAGCCAATATGTGGCATATAGCATCCATCAAGGGAATGATAATCTGGACTTGCTCCAAGAGCTTGACCAAGTCCTCCTCAGGTGCCACGGGTTTAGATTTCCTATTTCCTTTGGTCAAGGCCTTGGCAAATGGAACATCTCTAGGTTTTTCTAGGATGGGTTCAGGCTCTAGGTTTGGAATAAGTTTGTCCTCAATATCCAGCTTAGGCTTCGGATTAGAACTACTCAGATTAGGTTGACTAGGATAAGGTGGGTCCTGAGTAGTTTTGCCACCACAAGTAGTGACGACATCCAGTCAACACGCAGGTAGTGACGACATCCAGTCGATTGCCACCACAATCGACTGGCCACCAAATCTATGTCGACGGAAGAGGATAGGTCTTGAGCTTCATATGCTCCTCGTGTGTTCATCAATGCACAGGTAGTCGTCTGGTCGAACATACCCAGAGACTCATTGTTTATGGAGTTTTCGCACATATTCTCGAGAATCTCCCTAACGATGTCTTCATCCTTACCCATGAAGTTACCTCCACAGGTCTCATTGACAAAGAGTCTGATATCTTCATGGAGTCCCCCGTAAAATGATTAGACTTGTTCCCATTTAGAAACTCCGTGATGAAGGCATTTTCGCATGAGATCCTGAAATCGATCCCATGCCTCATAAAGAGGTTCCCCCACATTTTGCGTGAAATGCGTGATTTGGTGCCTTAGGCCTACTGGGAAGAACTTCTTGAGGAACTCAGCTTGGAGTTCATCCCATGTATTAATTGACCTAGTCAGGGACCAATACCAAAGGGCAGCCTTATCCTTCAGGGAGAAGGGGAATATCTTCATAAGTAAGGTGTTCCAATTCTGAACATTTGGCCCGAGAGTCTGGGCCAAATGTTTCAATTCCTGGATATGTTAGAAAGGGTCATCAAAACCCAATCCATGAAAATGGGGGATCAAGCTAATGATATTTGGCTTTAGCTTCGTATCAAGTCCCCCAGCTAGAATACACACCTTGGGTTCAATTGGAACACCTATGGGATTATAGCGATCTCGCAATTGTGGACGCCGTCGGGGGTTGGCCAATGCATTAATCAGATCAGTAATAGTTTGCAGTTGGTCCTGAAGGTGTTGAATATCACCTGTTTCTTCTTGACCTAGGTTCTCCATGGAATCAGAAGATGGAGAACCGGGTTCATATATAGAAGGATCTAAAGAGATGATGACTGGATCAGAAGAGAACCCAAAAAGATCATTCAGAGCTTGACCATGAAAAGAATGAATCACTAATGGAGGCCTTAAGACTGTTCTTAAGGACTACCTCCTGTTCATGCACTAAAGAAGAGCGAGGGATTGGGTATGTCTTAGACCCCAATCAAGGCACCTAATTCAATTGGATGACTATGGCCGGTTCAAGGCAGATGGACCTTTGGATCAAAAATTCACCCACCCGAGAATTACTTGGGTAGCCAGGAAATGAGACTCCCGTAAAGACCCCTACACGTTAGAGCACCCCTATGGGTTACAAGATTTCTCCCACCCGACTTTCCTTGTCACTAAGGTTCCAAGTAAACTGGAAAGTGTGAATTAGGCCCTAAGTCTACCAATTTTAAACCTAAGTGTGTTTGTGCCTTTGGATTATCACTTGATAAGAAATTGATTTGAATTGTAACCTAATTTCTAGGTTGGTTGATTCACAATGTAAACCAACTTAACCTGACCTATCCTAAGGTTCGAGGATGAAATCCAGGTTGACTCACCCAAACCACCCTGTTTTGGTTTGCAAACAGGTTATTAGGCCTCAATTTTAGGGTTCAAGTGATCTTAAAGTCTTGATTTTAGGGTTTGAGTTTTTAAATCAATTCAATCAAGGGTTTGGGGTTGCACACAAATGTGGGAAGATTTTTTTTTCTTTATATTTGGAAAGTGTGTTCTAGCACTCCAAAACCCTAATATTCAAAACCCTAATTGGCTCTATACTAAGTCCAATTTAATTCCAAATATTTTACCTTGGACTCAAATAAGAAAGTGATTAGTCTAAAGTGTTGAGAAATTTTAGTGCAAGTCGCTAATTGGCACAGGAATGTTGGGATTGTGTGATCTAATCCAAGCAAATCTCTTTAATCACAATCAATTCAGAAAATCAAGAATATCTTGCCTTAAATGATGATTCTAGAAAAATAAGGCAAGGTTGGCTTTGTAATTTTTTTTAGTTGTTTTTTTTTTATATATAGGGAAAAGGGAGATTAAGATAAATGAGAGAAAATTAACCTACCTTTGGCATGGTTGATCTGAGTCGATGGACTTGAGCTTCACCCTCCTCTCGTTTCAACTCGAGTTGGGTCATATAACTGCCTCAAAAAAAATCAAATCAAAGGCATTGGTTAGAAATCAAATAAAACAAAAATAAAAGGAAAAATAAGCACAAAAAGATAGTGGTAAATGCGTTTTGCTCCCTGGCAACGGTGCCAAAAAGTGATACGCGTGAATCGATGTTTGGTGAAAATCGAGCATTGTAATATAGTCGAAACGCACGAAAACAACTTTTAAATTTGTATTTTTCTCGAAAGAGTGTTTCGAGGTCATTCGCCAGGAGCAAATAAATTGCATGAAACTATTATCAAGATTTCGCAAAAACTTGGGAACTAGACTTGGTTAGTTTGATTTCATGCACACAAAGTCTAATTCAAAGATGTAAATATTATTCACTCAACTCAATGAATCGATTGAGAAACTTGTATTTCAATTATTCAATACTCAATTAAGGATGATTTAACCACTAAATAATCCAAATAATGTTTGCATAATAGAGTGATGCAATAAAATCCTCCAATACTTGATAATCAAAACAAGTTAATCATTAGCCAAAAGATAATACCAATCGGTCCTCAGAAACTTAGAAGTTATTGGTTTTCTTGCATTGTGGTCCCTGAAATGATGTGGGTAGGTCCCTGAAATCTTTTCTTCTTTGCAGTTGGGTCTCTGCCAGTTACAAGGAACCCATGCTCCTCTTCTCGTTGCATGAAGTTTGCAGGAGGTGATTGGCAAGGAGGGTTCAAGGCTTTGAAGCTTCTGTTGAGGGTCGCAAATTGCTTCGCGAGATGTCATGAAGCTTCTCATGGTGTTTGCGAGCTTGGAGTTGGTCGATGGAGGTTTCCGATGGTATGGAAATCGACAGCAGTGGTGGAGGTGGTCTTGGCATAGAAGTGGATCTCACCCTTAACCAAGGGGTCGAGAAGCTTCACCCAACCTTCCTAAAGGTGATGGCAACAACGATTTGTGGTGAGGATGCCGGAGACGAGCCGCCAGATTCAAAGGAGGCCAGAGAGAGCGGTGTCTGGTGGGGGGTGTGTGGCATGGATACCCTCAATAAGTTGAGGGCTTATGCTCAAGTAGTGTGGTAGAGCTTCTAAGGTAGTCTGCGATGAGTGAGGAGGTGTGGGCATGGCGATAAGCAGTCACTGGAGCTCCCGCTGGAGGTGAGGAAGATGACGAGGAGGAGGAAGAGTTTGGGGTCGAACCTAAATCTAAGGAGCCCATTCTATCCTACAGAGGAAGGAGGGATACCTAGGGGAGGGAGAACGATGCCAGAGGGCGCCTGGCATTGGCCAACCAAACATGAGAACGGTGGGAACTCCAATGACCCGATTGGAGCGATGAGGAGGACGAGGAGGTAGACTTTTGTGGCAGGAAGAACGGCAAGGTCGTGGGGAGGACAACTGGACCCTTGTTTGACGACAAGAGGTGACGACGAAGGGGGAAAGAAGAGCTCCAAGGTGTTCAACATTAGCGCAACGGGGAGAAGAGTTTTCACTACAAAATTTGCACGACTTGGCTCAGATGACCTCAGCCAAGTTTTATAGGTGGCCAACTACAGCAATTAAGGCTTGATTGAGGCCTTGATAAGGTATTCTTGAGCATTCTCCAGTGAGGACTTTAGCCAAGCTTTATGGCCTTGACAAATGGCAACAAGAGCTGGTAGAAGCTCCAAATCAAAGAGCTATGTTAGGGGAATCCCTCCACTAAATTTGATGGGATTCCACTGTTGGGATTGAGAGAAATCTCTGCCCAAAGTCACGGTCATGAGCTGCTACTAGCTGGAGGCGAGGAAGAAGACGTTGACGTCAACATGACATTAGCAATGATCTAAAAAAGCAAGGATTTTGGACCTGTAAGAATTTCAAAAATTAATGGTCGGATTGTAAAACAGGTCAAGACATAGTCCAACTGAGCCCAAATTTTTATAGTGACCTAATTTAGACCCAAGGAATTTAATGGTAACTTCAATTTTGGGTTTTGATGAAGATTGATTTCTCAAATTATGTTTTAATCCAAAATGTATTGAATATTAGCCTAGGTCTCTGTTTTAGGTTCAAATAGGTTCCTTTTGTCAAATTGATTGTTTTAAACCTTATAGAATATTTTTCAATGATTTTTAGAAAGTTTAGATTACATTTATTTCCAACAGAACCCATTTAACTAAAGTGAGGTTGAAATTATGATTTTTAAGAGTAAACTACAATTTCTCAAAGAAGCCCCGAATTAATTTGTTCAAGCTCACTCATTAACATTTTTAGCTTAGTTGACTTTCAATTAGGTATAGGTTCACCCCTAAGATATTCTGCAATTGTATTCTTCCATTAAAACAGCAGAATTAACCCAATTTTCATTCATTTCTCTTAATCCAGCCAAAATTGAATTATACCTCTTTAATGATTAGTTAAATGAATTTAACATTGGAATTTAGCTATGTTAAGCTAGATATGGATGATGATGGTGTTACCATCAAGTATGCATGCAATGCATGTAATGAATGCAATATTTACAGAATGTATGCTAGGTTAAAGCTTAATTTAGTAAAATTAGGTCCAATGATTGTTATACAATCATACCCCTATGCCTAAATCTTGCTAGTTCTTAACAATTGAATGCATAATTGATTAAGACCTAATTTTTTTCTTTTTCTTTTTTTCTAATGTTTCTTTTCTTTTCTTTTATAATAATTTTTTTCCTTTTTTTTTTAACTTTATTTAGAAACATATTGATTCAAGAATTGGACTTCAAGATATTTAGTTGTCACCATCCCTAAGAACTAATACCTAGGATTTCATTTTAAGAGACTAAAGAGTACCTAGGTGCCTGCCAAAATGCAGACCCTCAATTCCTTGCCTTATTTATAATTTTTCTCTCTTTCTATCTTTTCTCTCATAATAATATTTTTTTCCTTTGGTTTTGTTTAAGGTTTCAGGTAACTTTCTTCGGCTACTCAATCCACCCAAGATTCAAAAGACTCGAAAGTACTAAGCGCCAATTAGTGAAAGTGTGACTCATTGGAAGGTGGCTATAATGGATTCTAAATAGCCCTAAGCTCTAGGCGATCTTAGTGGAAAACTACTGCCCTTAGGTTTATCTTTTCGACCATGTAGCATCTCACTTCGCCTTATTTATGGTAAGAGAGTGAGAGCTGAGCTCTGGACAAACAGCCAATGGGGTGTTAAACCCACGATAATTTGTCAGCCATGCTTGTGCGCAAGTGTGGCTATCTATGTTAACTTTTTTCTTCTTATTCAAATATGTTAACCTTCTTTTTTCTGCTGCTTTTTCTTCTTTTTTTCTCTTTTTTTTTCACAGCTATAAATTTTTACTATACATATTTTTTTCATATATCATCATTTTTTTTGTGTTTCTAATTTTTCTTTTAGTGGTGGCTTCCTTAGTCTGAGATGTACCTAAAGGCAATGGTCAAGGAGATAGATCTAGTAGCTGGGCTTTAGACAACTGGCCAATGGGGCATCAAACCCAGGATAACTTGTTAGCCATACTACTCCTGTATGTTCAATGGCACTCTAGCTCCCACTATAACTACCTAACAATGAGTTAGTGCAATTTGTGTGTAGACGCTTAGACTTTCAAGACTTTCAAAGCAGAGGATGGGTTGATAAGCCGTGTACTTATCATCCCAATTTATTAGTGTTTTTAAGTTTATTTTAAGATGGCAAGGACTCAAGAACAAATCTACATCGTAGTGGACACCTAGGTTAATTAAGTCGCTAGGCTTGAAGAGTCTAAGTGACAAAACCCTAATTATTTTATTTCTTAGGGTTGGTGACTTCTTAATATTCATTGGTCTTATCTTGACTCAATTTATTTCTTTTTGTTGATTTTGTATATATGCAAAATTTTTGTATTTTTCCATAGATAACTTTGTACAATTCAAACAAATTTTTTTTTAGGTAATTCTATACAAAACTTAGAAATGAAAGGAAAATTTTTTTATTTTTCCATTTTTTAAAATTTTCAAATATTTTGAAAGAATGGCAAAGCTCGAGATATTGGCAAAATATTTAATCTTTGCTCTACCCACCCCCCCATGCCTAAATATGAGCATGTCCTCATGGAAAATTTAAAACAGAGATACAAAGGGATAGATAGCACATGAGTTTGATGTAATTTTAAGTGCTTCCAAAACCTAGAGATAACAGAAAGATAGAGTATTTATAGGTGTGTTGGTTGCCTCCCAACAATGGTTGAATTTAATGCCCCCAGCTGGGCAGAAATTCAATATATCAACCCTCAATCAAATTAATTGTTTCTTCGGAAAGGGAGGGCTTTTGGGCAATAACAGGCTTTACTCTTTGCCATTAACGGTGAATACATGCCCAATCTTAGGGTCTTGAATCTGGATAGACCCATTGCCATATGGGGTCACAACGTGATAAGGTCCAAACCACTTTGATTTCAATTTTCCTAGGAACAATTTGAGCCTAGTGTCAAATAGCCAAACTGCCTGGTTTGGCTTAAATTACTTTCTTCGAATGTTCTTATCTTGGAAGGCTTTTAATTTATCTTTACAAATCTGGGCATTTTCATAGGCCTCCCTTCTAATCTCTTCCAATTCTGCTAATTGCAATTTTCTATGCTGACCTCCTTCTTCCATGTCCAAATTACACTTTTTAACTACCCAAAAAGATCGGTGTTCTATTTCCACTGGTAGATGACAAGGCTTCCCATAAATCAATCGCTATGGTGACATCCCAAGGGAGCCTTGCAAGTGGTCCGATATGCCCCAAGCACGTCAATTAAACCTTGTGGACCAATCTTTTCTATCGAGTCTCACTATTTTCTGTAAAGTTTCCTTATTTGTCTATTTGAGACCTCCGCCTACCCATTTGTTTGCGGATGGTATGGAATAGAAATGTGGTGGTTTACCCCATACTTTTTCAAAAGAGATTTGAAATGGGCATGCATAAAGTGACTTCCTCCATCTCTAATCATAGCACGAGGAATCTCGAATCTGGCAAAGATGTTTTCTCAGACAAAATGAATAACAACTTTGTGATCGGCATGTCTTGCCGAGATGGCTTCAACCCAATTGGAGACAGTCTACAACCAAAATAATATATTCGAAGCCATGAGAGTTCGAGAAAGGGCACATAAAATTGGTTCCCTAAACATCAAAGATTTCCACAACCAAGATTTGTTGAAGGAGCATTGTGTCCCTTCTAGTCATGGTTGCCATTGTTTGGCATCACATGCAAGCACGGGCAAAATTACATGTTCTTAAATAAAGACAGCCAAAAGAATCCTGACTGTAAAACTTTTGCAGCAGGTTTTCTTCCTAAAAAATGGCCTCCATAGGTTTCACTATGGCAGAAAGATAGAATGCTTTTTGTTTCAGACTCAGCGATGCACCTCCTGATAATCTGGTTTGACCCTAATTGGAAGAGCAATAGGTCATCCCAAAGTAATATTTGGCTTCAGCAAGGAATTTGAGCTTCTGGTCCCTTTGTCATTCCATGGGGCATTTTCCTAGAGACCAAATAGTTCACAATGTCTGCAACCCAAGGAAGCTCAAATGAATTAAAAGCTAATATACTTAATCAGAGAACTTTTCATTAATTAGCGGAGAAGAAGGAATGAAATTTGGGTCCAATCTAACAAGGTGATCAGCAACCACGCTTTAAGCTTCGACTTTATCCCTGATTTCAATGTCAAATTCTTAGAGCAGAAGGATGTATTTAATGAGGAGTGGTTTGGCATCCTTCTTGGCCAATAAATGCCAGAGGGCAGAATGGTTAGTATAGATAATCACTTTAGACCCAAGGAGGTATGATCTAACCTTCTCCAACCCCAAAATAATAGCCAGCAGCTCTTTTTCAGTGATGGTATAATTACACTAAGCTTCATTCAGCGCCTTGCTGACATAATAAATGACGTGGGGTCTCTTGTCTTTTCTTTGTCCCAAAGCTACCCCTACTGCATAGTCAGAGGCATCACACATAATATCAAAATAAAGGGACCAATCTGGGGGTTGGAGGCTAGGAGAGTCAGTGATGGAATTTCTAAGGATAGTATAGTATTCAAGACAATCCTCCGTGAATTCAAATGGGGCATCATTTGAGAGGAGTCTGGTCAAGGATCAGGCTATCTTGGAAAAATCTTGTATAAAGCGTTTGTAAAACCCGACACGTCCCAAAAAGAACCTGATCTGTCGAATCGAGGTTGGCGATGATAACTTGGAAATTACATCTAATTTTGCTCTGTCAACTTCCAATCCTTTCTCGGAAATCTTGTGGCCTAGTATGATTCCATCTTGAATCATAAAATGGCTCTTTTCCCATGAGAGTACTAGGTTCACATCTATACACCTTCTCAAGCTCTTGGCTAGATGTGCCAGACAAGTCAAAAAATCATCTCAAAATACGAAGATATCATCCACAAAGGCCTTAATATAATCCCCTATCATATCTGAAAAGATAGCCAAAATGCAACGTTGGAATCTTCCTGGAGCGTTATACAATCCAAAAGGCATTCTCTTAAATGCAAAAGTACCAAAGGGTCATGCGAATGTGGTTTTATCTTGGTCTTCAGGACTGATGGCTACCTAGTTGTATCCCAAGTACCCATCCAGAAAATTCTGCCTAGCAAGTCTTTCTAATATTTGGTCTATGAAAGCTAGTGGGAAATGGTCTTTCTTGGTTGCTGAGTTAAGTTTCCTATAATCTATACACACCTGCCAAGAAGAAGTCCTGCGGGTGGGCATGGATTCACCATCCTCAGTTTTAATAATAGTCAATACCGCCTTCTTAGGTACTATCTGGATAGGGCTTACCCATTGACTGTTGAAAATTGGGTAAATGATGTCGACATCTAACCACTTAATTATTTCCTTCTTGACAACTTCTAGCTTATTAGGGTTGAGTCTTCTTTGTGGTTTTCTAGAAGGTTTTGCCCCTTCCTCGGTGTAAATATGATGTGTGCAATACGAGGGGCAAATTCCTTTAAGGTTTGAAATGCTCCACCCGATAGTAGCTTTGTGTTCCTTTAAGACTGCTTTGAGTTGTCTCTCTTATTCTTGGGTGAGTCGTGAGTTCACAAGCACAAGAAGGGTTTCCTATTCACCCAAGACCACGTATTTCAAAGAATTGGGTAGAGGCTTGAGTTCTAGCATTAATGGAGAAGGTTCAGTGATATTTTGGGAGAATGGTTCTCAGTGTGAGGTTGTTGAGCGATGGTCTTGATGTTCATGAAAATCAAGTGGGGTCACTGAGTTGATTGGTACTAAAGGTCTCACAGAGGCTACGTTCGCAAGACGACCTTGCTCTGAACTTGGTTCCATGTCGCCTACCTCTGTGACATAATATGGTGTAGTCCTATCTCCTTCCAAGGTTAATGCTAGTAGTTCCATGTGAGAGGTTGAGTCCTGGTCCACTAAACTGTCAGGGGTGATCTGTGGAGGGTAATCACAATCACTAGAACCTCCCTAGGTTATGCCTAGAAATTCAGCTGAAATCCCTTTCAATGTCACAAAATTAGGCATCCCAGGTGAATGGCCAATCAGATCAGTGTAAAGCATCCTAATGTTGGCACAAAATTCCTAATCGACATCCTCAAATTCATCATATATTTGTCACAATTAAAGTTCTTGATTTCTCGGTAAATATCCATCCTTAATTTTTGATCTCACAGGGCTATTTTAATATATCCAAATGATCGCCAAGAATGGTCATTCTAAAATTATCAAAGCTTCCTTTAAATCAGCTGGGACTTCCATGTCTAACACAAAAAAGTCTATGAGGATCACATTTTCCACTATTCCTGTCTAACATAATCCCTTAACCTTAACGATCACATTTTCCACTATTCCCCTTGTCACTTTTACAGTTCGATCTCCTAGTTGGATTGTAATAGAAGTTGATTTTAATTCCCCAAATTGAAATCAATCATACACTGCAGTGGGGGTTAGGTTGATTGATGAACCTAGGACCAAAAGGGCCCTATTGAAAGGAGCATCATGCAATGTATAGGAAATCAGTGGGGCTCCTGGGCCCTTTTGTTTAGGCAATAAATCACTCAGTATAACAGCGCTTGCCTATTGAGACAAGATCACCTTGCCAGCCTTCTTGGACCAGCACTTAGGGGTACAGTATTCCTTGAATAATCTGGCCATGGTAGGAATGTAATTAATGGCATCCAACAAAGGCACTTGTACGTGTACATTCTTAAACATGGCCTTCAATTCATCGATGTTCTTAGTTCCCTTACTTCTTTTCTTAATTTCTTTTGTCAAAGCCTCGAGAAAGGGTATAGAAATTGGGACTTCCAGGTCGACCATTACTTCCTTTTCTTTTCTTTCCTTGTTCCTTTCATCCTCCAAGGGCTCAAATTCCCTTAATGGTAGGTTTGATGGGTCTGGGTCTTTTCTTGGACTAGGCATTTTTGTAGTTCTTCAACTCCTCAGAGTCACTGCACTGGCGTTAGCCTGTGGCTCATATGGTGGAGGAGGAACAGAAAGGTTAGGTACAGGTTGAAAGTTCCCTACTTGGAGGGGGTGAGATCAGTGTGACGTAATAAAATGCGGAATTGAAATATAAATAATCTCACAAATAAGCAATCACACAAGTACATAAGTATTTTTAGGTGGAAACCCAAATCGGGTGAAAACTACCACCTAACCCTCTCGAGTTAGGATTTTCCGATCAACCAAGTTGATCAAAATCCACTAAACCGAATCACTTTAAACGAGGGTGATTCAACCTCAATACAACCACGCTACTTAAACGAGGGTAGCATACCTCAATCCCTTCTCTCCACGAGAAGGATTTTGTCTCGCGAAGGAGACGGGAATTCGCAAAGCGAATACCCAACCAAATAATAAAGATAAAAGAAACAACAAGTCCTATAGAGCCAACAAAGTAATTTTAAACCTAGCTTCTATAGGAAATAGGATGCTTCCCTTTGAAAGGAGTGCGTCGACGACGCGGATGCGTGTACCACGCGACGGCGTGTTTGCACCTCAAAACACGCCTATAATAACGCCTTCTTATGCTATTTTCTAGCATTAACTATGTATATTATAATCCTGTAGTTGCATTTGTAAAAACGCTTGCATGCATGCATTTAATTGAGAGAAGAGAATGGAATAAATGGATTGCATATTTACATTTTTTCTCAAGTGTTTCTTGGAAAAAGTCCCTTCTCTATTTTTTACTTTCATCTTTTTCTTCTTCCCGCGGCTGCAACTCCTCCCGCAGCTGCATGCAACGCCTCTCCCTGCTGTCCTTCCCGCACCTCTCCCTGCAGCTGCCATTCTCCCCCATTCCCCGCATGCTCCATGCCATGCTCTCCTCCTCTATAAGAAGCTGCAGCTTCTTCCTCGCGAAAAGGGGACGTTGCTGCAAAATGCCACCCTGCAGTCCACCACCTTCCTCGCCCGTCCTCCCCTCCATACGTCGGCCCTCCTTCGAGGAGACACCCGGCGGGCAGGAGAACCCACGGTGGTGCACACCACCACAGTGGGAACACCACCGCCCAGCTCTTCAACGAGCCGGTGGGCGTGGTGTTTTCTTTTCTCTTCGTTTTCGTCTCCACGCCATTGCTGCCGCTTCAAGCTCCGAAGCTTGAAGCAGCAGCAGCAGCAGCTAAACCGCGGCGACAGCAACAGCAGCAGCACCCCCCGCCTCCTCCGCGACCTTCCCCGCAGGCGCGCAACCCTCCGCGCGCGCCTGCAGGCCCGTTCCCTGCCTCCGTCTCCGTTCTGTCCACCCCGCATTGTACCCGCAGCCGGCCGCTGCGCGCACTGCAGCGGCCGGTTACGGCCTCGCGCCGACCCCTGTCCTCCTCCGCAACCCTCCGCGACCGACTGCAGACTCCCCGCCGCCTTCTCCGAGCGCGCCATCGCCCGCTCTCTGTCCTCGCACCCGGTCTGCAGGAGACACCTCACGTCCTCTGCGCGAAGGCGCGGTGCACCGCGACGGTCAGACGTCCGCCTTCGCCTTCAGACGACGCGGCGTCAGACGTCCGCCGCCGCGAGCAGACGTCTTAACTCGCTGCCATCGTCCGCGCGCTCGATCTCTCCCGCCCGCTCTCTCGCTGTCTGGCGCTCTCTACTCTCTCTCACGTACTCTCTCTCTCTCTCCGTTCTCTCTCTCTCTCTCTCTTTACTCACAGCAACACACACATTCACCGACGCACACACACATTCACCGACACACACACACACACTTATAGTAACATATATACATTTATATATATATATATATATATATATATATATATATATATATATATACATACATATATCTATATATATATACTTATATAGATAGTATATCTATATAGTTATGTATACATACATATATATATAATATATATACATATATATATAATATATATATATATATCTACTTATATATACATCTATATACTTATACATATACTTACATATATATAGACATATATACTTATATACATATATATATATATAAATATCTATATACATATATACATACATATATATACATATACACCTATATATATATATACATATATATCTATATATATCTATACATATATACTTATACATTTATATATATATATATAGATATATTTACTTATATATATACATATGTACATATATTTTTACGTTATTTACTATACGCTGTATCGTGGGAATATTTGCACCAGTTGCTGATATTCCCTGATACACGCGTACAAAAAAAGCGTGGTCCCATACATCATCCATCCTCCATCCACACTCCACGCGGCACCTAGTCGTGTTGGTTGCGTCTCTCTAGACGTCGACTGACTTGACATAGTGCTACACTCCATCGTCACCTCCACCCCCACCCCTTTATATATATACTACATGTAAATATATATCTATAGCTACTATATTTACTTTCTATCTGTTAGCTTCCTTCTTAGTAAGAAGATAAAAAAAAGGTATAAAAGTGAAAAGATAATCTTTGATTTGCAGGTACCCCGTCTTGCAAGTAGCAAGGCGTGTTTTGAAACTCTGTTTTGGCTAAAAGCCAAGGACACAATTTTGAGGGTGTGCCTCAAGAACAAGGATTACCAGAAAAAAACCTAAATAAGAAAAATACCAAAAACATAATAAACGAACGGAAGAGACGCGTTTTAAGGAAAACGTAGAAATTCGACTTGAACCCCACTTCCCTGAGTTCGACCCTGGGCCTAAAAGTGACAAGATAAAATCAATTAGGCCAGGTTAAAAAAATTTTGTAAAGAGATGGTTAGGTCTGAATTAGGTTAACCACTATACACATTTCAACGATAAAAATATCATATTAACAACCTATTCGGGCTGACCCATTACGGCGCAACTTCGCTCTCGTGAACAACGGCGGGAGAGCAGGTGCGCAACAGCTTGATGCTCTCAAGATGTAGAACTTGAGCTTAGAGAGCAAGAGGGATACAAAAAGGTTTGAAAGTATATTGCAAGGTGTGTCTTGGTGTTTCTAGGTGTGTCTTAGTGTGTATATATGTTGCAAAGGTTCCCCTCTATTTATAGAGGCCTTAGAAAGGCTTTGGAAGGCTTAGGAAGGGTTCTTTAGCCGTTGGGAACAAAGCCCAAGAGAATCAGCCCGAAATCAGGAACAATCATTGTTCTGACAGGCTTATCAGACGTCTAATTCTGGCATCAGACGTCTGGAACTTCACTTTAAGACATCTGATTTTGGGCGGGTCTCTTCCTGACTTGAATCAGATCTAAACAGGGTTCTAGCGCAAGTCCATCAGACGACATATAGGACGTCTGGCACTATGTCTGGACGTCTGGAAACCTATTTTTTCTGTGGGAATGGATTTCCAAACGTTGCAACGGCTAGAAAATCTCTGAGAAGAGATTTTGGGTCAGCCGAGGCAAAACGGTCAATTATCAAACGTCTGGAAAGTCCTATGGACGTCTGATAAGGCTCTAACGGTCATATCCTTGTGTGTTTGTTAAGCCAGCCAATGGTCCACTAATTGGACGTCTGGCAAATCCATCAGACGTCTCCTAAGACGTCTGGTCTAAGGTCTGGACGTCTGATTTCATCAGACAGAACTAACTATGTCCAGCCTAACAGTTATCAGACGTCTGAAACAACAGTCAGACGTCTTAAAATACTTTATCAGACATCTGATTTGGGAATTAGACGTCTGGAAACTCTGTTTGAACCCTATATTGGTTTTCTAAGTGTTCTACAGAAAACCTAAGTATCCTAGGGTTGTGCCGGTGTTCCTAGGACTACTGTTAGGGTACTTTGAGGCTCTTTAACATGAATCTAAGGAAATAAAGAGCAACAAAAGAAACGAAAAATACAACAAGTACAAAAGAAGGAAATCTATCCTATTCTTCATTTCCTTCCATCTTTAATATATCGCTCCTCGTGAATCTCTTCTGTTTTCCATCAAGCTCGTCCAATCCATCTTGGATGCGAGCTTGAACTCCGTCTAATCACGTATCCATTTGCGATTGACCTGAA
Source organism: Thalassia testudinum (assembly GCA_037157565.1). NCBI lineage: Eukaryota > Viridiplantae > Streptophyta > Magnoliopsida > Alismatales > Hydrocharitaceae > Thalassia > Thalassia testudinum. The sequence goes on from JAZHRO010000080.1 coordinate 9,017,847, forward strand.
ATCTAGGACTCAAAGCGCAAATATTAAATGACACGTGTTTTGTTATCATCAAAACAAATGATCGTGGTGCTCTAGCACCAACACAGGTGGGCCACAAGGAATGTTTCTAGGGTTTGGCATTGATAGCGAAATACGCGTGATTTGTAAAAGTGGGTTTTTAATGTCGTTGCAACATGCGAATCTGCTTTCACTTTTAAATTTATATCCTAGATAGGGGAAGTATCTAGGGTCGTCCAAGGAGGCCAAATGGTTGCAAAATTAATCCTCTTGCTTACAAATAGATATCAACTTTCTTTTTGGTATTTTAAATATGTAAATTTTTTTATTGTTTTGAAAAGACGAGGGCAAAATGCAAATTGTAACGAAAAGTACTAACACCTACAATTACTTAACTAAAACTTAAAAGATAGAAATATCTTCTTCCTAAGCTTACTCTAGGCAAGTGGAGGCCTAGAGTAATTAGGAAAAAGAGGTGAAACAAGTGCTAGAACCAAAAGTAACAATTGCAATAAAAAGCTAAAAGAAGGCAATTTAATTAACTAGAATTAATGTTCTTTTCAAGGACAAGTAGAGGAATGCTTCTACTAGAACTAAACAAATTTAAAAGCAAATAAAGAAACACTAATCCTCTTGCAAAATTTGGTGAAGAAGGGAGTCTTCTTGCTCCAAGCCTAGCTGCTCCTTGGCTTGAAAAGAGAGCCTCCTTCTTCTCCTTCCTTGAGAGCTCCTCCAAGGTGGAAGCTACCACCTTCAATGCTCTCTCCAAGGGGTGGGCGTGCACCACCCTCAAAAGCTCCTCCAAGGTGGCGTGGACCACCTTCAAGATCTCCTCCAAAGATCTTCCTTGCCTGGCTTCTCCTTTGGCTGGCGTGACTCAAGAGAGAAGGGAAGAGGGGAAGGCACCAAGGGGACAGAATATCCCCTTAATCTTCTTCTTCTTCTTCTCTTTTGGACGTGGGCTTCTAGGTGGAATATGAGAGTGAATTTGCTAGCCAAGGATGCCTTGAATGGTGGCGAGTAGTGGTCTTTTTATAGGGTAGGATGGGGGTGTTAAGGTGCCCCTTGAAATGAAGGGCTAGGATGGAAGGATGGAGGTGGTTGGTGATCATATGGCCAAGGGTGTTTGGCTCCAACCCAAGGGGTGTTAAAGGGGGTGGTTATGGTGGTGTTGGTGGCTTTTGGTGGTGGAGAGACACCACCAATTTGGTGCCAACCTAGGGTCTTCTAGAAGGGAAGTTAGGTGGATGGTGGAGATGGATTTAAGGAGAGGTGTATGGTGGAGATGAAGGGGGTTTTTGGAGGAAAAAGTGGCGCCATCAAGGGGGTGGTTAGGGTGGTTTTGGCACCACTTTTAGGTGTCTTTTGGAGGTGGTGGGTAGGCTAGGTTGGTGCCAAGTAGGTTAGCTTATGTGGAGCTTAGGTGGAGCTAGTTGGGTGGAGTTGTTAGGTGGGTTTTTGGGGTGGTACAAGCCAAGGAAGTTGGAGCATAGCTAAGCTAAGCTAGCTTAGCTAATGGAGGAGTAGAGGAGAAGGTGTTGGAGATAGGGTTTGGTGGGAGGAGCTGAGGAGGAGAAGTCTGGAGCTGAAACTGGAGCTGGCTGCTGTTGAAGAGGCTGGCATGGAGCTACTCTAACTAGCTTAGCTTGCTAGTTCTTTGCTAGCTGCTAAGCCAAGCTAAAGTGAGCTAGCTTCTACCATAATGAGCTGAGGTGAGCTAGGTCTGGTGCTCCCAGGGAGGATCAAGCTGGTTGAGGCAGTTAAGGTAGCTTAGCTCAACTGAGTTGAGCTAAGCTGAATCCCCGGGAGCTGGACTTGAGCTTCCTGAGCTGAGATGAGTTCTTCTTCATCTGGCTGGAGTTGAGTGGAGCTGGATGTAGCTGGGTCTGAGCTAGGGTGAACTCCTGTCAACTTAGCTGAGCTAGCTAGATCTCCCTGTGGACTAGTGGGAGCTGAGATGAGCTAGACTCAGCTAAGTTGAGCTGGATCTGAGCTGACTTGAGCTAGGGTGAGCTAAGATGAACTCTCTTGAGCTGCCATTCAGCTGAGATTAGCTGAATGGAGCTGGGATGAGCTAACCCTAGTTCAAGTGAGCTAGGTTCCAACTGTGGTGAGCTGGATCAAGCTGAGTTCCAGCTAGTCTGAGCTTCTCCTTCACCATTTGCCTTCATGAGTGCTAGGGTTTTAGGGATCTGTATATCTGTTCATCCCTAACACTCACAAAAATATGTCAAAAAGACAATAAAAAATGAAATGCATGCCTAACCTAATTTATGCCTAAATGCAGCCCAAAAACCCATTTGTGGAGTAAAATCCTAAGAGCTAGGTTTGTTTTAATGCATAAGAATGATGATAAACTGGCATTTATCAGGCGCAAGTTGAGATGGTAGTGTTCGTTGAGTCTGGTTCTCTTGACATAACTGATTGAGCTGTGTTGCTAGAGTTTCTGTGATAGCCCTATACTTGTCCATTTGCTGCAAGGTCTTTTGCAGGTTTTCCACAAGGTCAAATTTTTGTGGCAAGTGTTGAGGGCTTTCCCTATAGTTTTGCACTATGGGTGGTCTGATCTATTGCTGGTGTAGGGCTATTGGTATGATTGTCTCGGATAGGTAGGAACTTGCGGTCCATGAAATTTGGGCTACTGGTGTGGTTGAGGAACATAGGCAGGTTTGGTGTTGTTCCCACCCCATGAGAAGTTGGGGTGCTGAGTCCATTCAGGGTTATATGTTTCGGAGTATTGGGTTATTGCACCCGTATCCTTGCACAGCATTTACATCTTCATAAGCTGAAGGTGCAATTAATGCGTTGTCATCAATAGAATACACTTCATACTTAGAGTTGTGTGCATAACCCTGTTCAATTGGAACTTATTCTTATTAGTTCAACCCCTCATAAATAATATTTTGATGATTTTACAAAATAAAGTAAAAGAAATAAACATCGAAAATAGCATAGTTTTTTTCTCTGTCATAGCATCATTGCAAATCTCGCAATTTCCAAGTCAGATTATCAAGAGAATGAAGACGTACACTGTCGTAGGTCTTAGGCTTTTATTATATATTTCAAAAGGTTGTAATCTTCTTTTTATTTGAGTCTAGAAATGCTGCAAAGAGCCCCCAAAATATAACATACACATAGCTAACTTAGGCTCTCAACACTTAGGAAAAATTAGAAACAAAAACCAAGTCGAAAAACACTTATCAGACATCCAACACATTCAGATGTCTGATATCCAACTTTAAGATGTCTGATCATGACACCAGACGTCTAGTTGCCTATAGCCTTGCCTTAATGATTTGAATACTTAGGTCCCAGATGACACAATCTATATACAGACGTCCGAAGGCTTATTAAGACGTCCAATACATGATTCAGACATCCTGAAAGCCTACCATTGCTCAACCCCTTAGAATTTCCTTTTAGATTTTCAAATCCAACAATTAACTGATTTTTAGACCTCTGATGGAAGCCCTTAAAGAACTAGAATCCATGGCTAGGATGAATCAACAAACTCACACACTTCAAGACATACTCCTTTTGCAGTACCAAGTTCAGACTAGCCTAGAGGATTTTAGGGAACTTAAGAATGCTTTTAGGGATTCTTCGAGTCACACACCCAAAGTAGATGATGTTGATGTCTCAATAGGTGATGTTGAAATGAAAGAAGAGATATCTAAGGTGATCAAGAGACACGAGCCTGGAATAACCCAAATAAGCTCATCTGAGAGCCCCATTTAGGAAAGTGAGGAGAAAAGGGACGGTAACCCCAACTTTAATCTACAACTATGGGAGACATCTGATGGAATCAAGGAAGAAAATCAACCTATGGACCTAGATCTTGGTGAAAGCCCTAAGATGCAAACCTTTCAGTTTGAGGGATCAGTCAGTTGTGAGTCAGAATATGACTCCCATATATTCAAGGATTCTCAAGGTGAGGATTCATAGGATGATTTAGATTTCGATGTCTCAAACAATAAAGGGGAATTAATGCAAAGTTAGGTTGGATTTAATGAAAATCAAGGGATTACTGTCCTGAACACCACTGCTCAAGCACACCTAGGTAATTCAGAAATGGTTTTGCCTAGGGATTCCGACAATCACATGTGCCTTGATGAATCTAGAGTTGACAAATCCATTTTCACTTTGACATCTTGTGATTCGCATCTTTCCCCGTCCACTGACCAAGGTGATGAAGGAAATCTGGAGTTTGCATTTTCTACTCTTGATTCTGATTTCCAATTATCGATGGGTACTCCTGATGATTTATCAAAGGAACTAGAAGGGCCTCCGAAAGCTCAAAATTTTAAGCAACCTGACACGTATGAAGGTGAAATAATGAGTACAATGAATTGGGGACTTACTCATAATCCTAGTCAATCTAATGGATGGCTCGACTCAGAGACTGAGACAGATGCCGAGGAATCTGAGAGTAGAACCAATGAGGATGAGATGATTTCTGACGAGGATTTTAGTAATCTCTTTACAAAACTTCCAATTGCACAAATACCTTCATACAACCCAGGGTCTGGGGAAAACTTGATTTTCGATGTTAATCACCATTATGAAGACCCTTATGATCCAAACTTTCATGCTGACTGGCATTTCGAATTTCATATCAATCCATTCCATTAGCAGCTACTCATAGACTTTTGGAACGAAATCAATGAGTGGGATTGGCATCATAACCTTCATTCCAACCTTCCTCCATTCTTTGTCCCTACTCCACACAATACTATTGAGAGACTTTTTGGAATAGGGTTGCATCATCAGCTGGTCTGCATGTGCAGACCACTGATTCTCAGAGCGTACGAGCACATCTTCCTTTTGATCTTGACCTACTCCTCTACAATCATTGATCCATCTAAGGGAGTTTCACCCAGCTGGAGGCGTTAAACTCAGCATTTAAGCATAGCATGTAGACTCAGCACTTATACATATATACATATCCTTTATACATAGCATATTTCATTCTGGAATATTATTATGCATATTGTGATTACCATTGTAGTGTTGGCATGAGCTGAACGACAAATCAAGAGCAACTCCAGGTGATTTCTACCCACTTACACCCTACCTTACTTCATTTTCTCTTATTCATGCATGAGGACATGCAGGAACTTAGGCATGGGGGGGTGGGGGGGGTAGTACATATAAACTGAAAAAAATTTTGCCAACACCTTAGGAAATAGATCTTTTTATCAAGAGGTTTTATTAGAGATTTATTCTTTAGTTGATTCCTGAACTTAGAATCTAGTACACTTGCACATAGAATTTGCAATGGATCTACTATGAAAACTGATAGACATCTCTAGTTTGTCGAGAATAGCCAAGAAAAAGCATTGCTTCTTCTCTTGAACCCTTGGATAGTAATCGGGGAGTCAAGCGAACCATCTTCTTGTAGATCCACTGAACATGTGTGAGGTGAGAGTAGAGAGTCTACTAGTGCTCTAAGACTAGTGTGAGGAATCTTAATTTCTGGATAATTGGGTAATGATACTCAGAGTTGGGCACAGTTTTTGCTCTTGGTTCTTGCATACAAATTCTCCGTGAGAATATTTATGAAAGCCACCAAATAAGGCAACTACACAGAGAACAGGTTCTAATAAAACTAAGACTAAGGTGGATGGTCACGACTGTCCTTTACGGAATCCTCGGCTGAAGGAGGATATTAATGACAAAGTTAGAAATATGTTATCCTATCCATTCCTTTCCCGATGCCAAGAGTAAGCACTTCCACCAAATAAGCCACCCAATATCCTCTTGAACATCACCAATACCGAATAATGCCTCATGAATAAAAGTACGTACGTCATGTTGCATTGCGTTGTGTTGGTAGATATATATGAAAAAAAAAGCTTTCGAAAAAGAAAAGAAAAGAAAGAAAGTTTGAAAAAAAAAAGTGTTGAGTTGAATTTATTTCACTTCATGTCAGTCACATCGAGGCAACAATACCCACTACCCTCATGAACCACCAAATACAGCCTTGACCTACTTTTCCTGTATTTCCGACCACCTAAATACGGGTTGAGGGCTTCTGACTTAGTCATAGGGTTATCAGAACCTAATTGAAGTGTAATGCCATGACAAACCACCAACCATATTTACAAATCTAGTGAGATGTGAGCTCAAGAAGAAAAAGAAAAGAAAAAGCGAGGAAAAAAGAGAGAAGAAAAGAATGAGTACAAAGGACTTAAGAGAGCATAGTTTTCCAACCTCTCTCTAAGTTGAATTTATTTGATAATTTGGAAATCTAGATTCTGAAATACTAGCCTCTATGTAACACCAGAGGAGCGTAAGCCACCAAATACAAATCCATTTAACTTAGACATCTTCTACCTAAGCCAAAGTCGAGGCTAAAATTAGAGGATATTCTATGTCCTCGAGAGAAGAGGTTTGCCTATCCCACTAGAATTTTACTAAGGATTAAGTACAAGCTTTAGATGTGTATCAACATTTCTCCTAGATCCATTGCATAGGCTACAAACTACACTTTCACGATTATCTGGATTCTAAATTTCCAGATGAAGACAAAAAGAAATAAATCTCTAGTCACACTCTTGGTAGAATGCATTTAGTCTTACACTTGCTAGGGACTAGCAAGATTTAGGCATGGGGGTATGATTGCGCAGCAATCATAGGTCCTAATATACCTAAATTAAGTTAGATCCTAGCTTAACTTAAGCATTATGCATACATTCGCATCATACTTTGCATTATAGTTGATTTATTAGTTTTGTAAATAATAATGTCATATTATGTTCTAATTGAGAGGTATTAACAATCGCAGGTAATTCAGGGCTACGGATGACCGATCCAACCATATGCATCTGCTCAAAACGACAACGGGAGTCCAATGCCTCCAAGATCACATCAATCAGAATCCCGTAGCATCCTATGGAGTTCGCAGAAAAGCAAGGGCCAAGAGGCAAATAGGTGGAAATCCATACCTCAAATGTCAAATCCAACTGCACGGATGGATCCGGATCAACGATTACAGTCCAACAACGCAAAAATCATTTCAATCGGAGACCTACAACACCGTCCACAAAGAAGAGAAGATGGACGGCCACGATGGCACCACGTGGCACCATCGTAGCTGCCCAACGTCGACCCCAACCTCTGAAGGCATCTCCTTCGTGCGCTGTGGGTCGTTGGATCATCATCCAACAACCACAATGCACCCACGTCGACTGCTCCCTTGCACCTCATCTAAGGAAAACCATCCTCAGCCGTTGGATCTCCATCCAACGACTGAGAACAACTGCGCACGAAATAGAAAGCTCGACCAAATGCGCATGTAGTGTGTTGGTTAGCATGCTCAACCGCAAAGCGAGGATGCAAGGTCGAGATGCAATCCGTGCTCCAATCAAAGGCGGTAGCGCTCGATGCAATCAGAGCCCTCGAATCCACATCGAACAGCGAGAATGTGAACACGCGGAGCACTGCCAAGAGTTGGATGAAGATGCGCGCGATCACGTGCAACTAAACGCACGCGCGCGTGCGTTGAGAAATTTGAAGGTGGTGGCTGCGACTTTTTAAGCCGTTCGATCAAGAGATCGGACGGCTAAGGATTAAGCGTGTGATTAAAGCACTGCGGTTGAAGAGTATGAAGGCGGTGAAGGCGAGAGCAGTGCACAACCGTGGCATTTCAAATCGAGGGCCACCAAAGCGCCATGTGTCAGCTCCAGAGGCGATCCACGCATAGAGAACAATTTAGAAGGCCTTTTGAAGCACGATCTAATTCGTTGATCTCCCGATCGACGGATTTAATCAATCTGAGGTTGTTGCACGAGTTGGAGGGCTCAAATGCCCACTTTGCCCCTCAATGAAGCTATAAAAAGAGCCCTAAGGCCCTCAATTGAAGGACAACTCCCTCCAAACCCTCTACAACTCCCTCCAGACCCTCTCCAACTCCCTAAATCTTCTTCTCTGGCTATCTCCTCTGAAGCACCCACCAAAACACCTTGGTGCACCGCTGCTGCTCTCCCCAACCTCTCCAAAAGGCCACCACGGACCACCCGTGGTGCCCTTATTCTGATAGATTAGATATCTATTTTATTCCTGTTTTAGCATTGCGTTAGTTATGTTTGCAACTCAACTGCTTCATATCTATATTATGATTAGCCTTCCACTCCATATAGCATGATTAGCATTCACTTTATATATATATTCCCCAGTTAGCATTCTAAATCAATTTGTGAATTCAAAAGCCCATTCTGCCTCCCTGAGTTCGACCGGGACTCACTTCTCGATAAATTTTATTTGCTTCGACGTATTTCATGTAATACTATGACAAAATCCTTTTAAAACACAATCTATGCTTCGAACAAAGACCCTACTTGATCCATCCCCAAAAACCCCCAAATCCTCAAATGACAGCCTCGCTGCTGCTACTGCTCTTGGTTGCCAGACAACCGTGCCGCCGGTCCAACGTTTGACGGCCAACTCTGCCCTCCTCCACGCAACCTATTCTCCTCCTCCTCGCATCCGGTAGTGTTCCACCTTTGGTATACCTTCCTCCTCCCTCTCTTCTCCACAGTTTTGATGGTTTGAGGAGGTTTTTGACAAAACCCTTGTTGTATCCTCATTTTTGTCTTGCATACTCATGTCTATACTTGGTTTGATCTTGATTTAAGGCCCTATTTTGCCTAGATCTCCATCTAGGGCTAAAATGTGTCTTATCTCTTCTTGCCCTAGCAACCCCAAGATAGGTTCTTAAGGCATGAAACTCATTTTAGATATGTTGTGAGATGTTCTTATGGCAAGGGTATTACCTCACATGATTCAAGCCATCCCCTAAGTGGCTTGAATCTAATGGTATATTGCCACAATCATTATGATAGGTTGTATTCCCCAAAGGTATACTGCCACACCATGTTTTTTTCTAATGATATATGTGAATGAGATGATTTGTGCATGTTTTTTGCACAATGCTTGAATGGAATGATTCTTGTATTGTAAGTACCTCTTTTTCCTTACCCATAAACCCATCCCACCCACCCTACCCAAAATGCCTCCCCGTAAGAAGCAAGCCGAAGGCTCCTCCACTTCCTCTTCCACCTATTTAGCTGATCAATTGTGTGGCAACATCGCTAGACAACGGTTCCATTGCTTTGCAAATGCTAAAGAGTCCACGGTTCATTGTGTGGACCGATTTTGCACACTTGAACCTCCGGGAGCACTTTGACACTCTTCATCTATTTCATTATTTTGACCATCCGTTCCACTCTGGTGTTGGGGCTATTGGTGTGTTCCCGAACCTCGTCCAATTATTCTATGCCAACATTGTTTAGGACTACAACAACGATGAGCTTGAATTACACACCCATCTATTTGGTTGCGAGATTCATATTGCCTGTGACTCCATTTCTGAGCTTCTTGATATTCCAAATGAGGGAAAGGATTTTAATGACATTCTGAGGCAGTATGACTCAGAAGTCATTAACCAAGAATTGATTCTACTCGATAAGTATGAAGAAAACCTTGGTACTCTAGCTTGCAAGAATCTTAAACCCCTTCCCCAATTACTTTCTCACATTTTTGGTCGGGACCTTCTCAACAAAATGGGTCATTTTGATTACATCTCGTGCCAACACAAGGCGCTCCTTTTTGCCACCGCTCGTCATATACCTTTTAACTTTTGTCGCCTCATCATTCATGTAATGAATGAGGATCATGGGGTGTCTACCTTTTGGGTCCATCCTATCCAAGCTATTTGCAAGCCATAGGATTCCCACTAATGATCAAGTGGTCGATAAAAAGGTCAAGCCCTACAACCAGGCCATAGCCACCAAGATGCACATTCTTAGGGAACATCTCAACCCAGAAGAAGAGCCAACCGATGAAGGACCACTCCCACCTTTTCCAGATGTCTATGCTCAGCGCCCTCTACAGATAGAAGCTTCCAGATCAAGCCTTGAGAAGACATGGGATCCAACCACAGATTTCATCTCCATGGGCATTTCTCTCTTGATGTGGCACACCGATGAGATGTACACATACATGGGTGGCATGCGCCAAGAAATTGACGAACTTGTTAATGAACTTTCGAGGAGTTTTAAGTCGTTTCATTGTAGCAAAGCCTCAATTGCTCGAAAATAAATAAATTTATAACTTAGAATCAGAAAAGAGTCCGAGGTCGAACACAAGGAGTAAATATGGAATTCACAACATTAATCTAATTTAGAATCAATGAGCATAATCAATTGATCACAAAATAGGTATGCAATGAATGAAACTGATCAAAATTAATATTTGAACATAATTCAATGTATCTCAAAAGATCATGAATCAAAAAGAAAAGAAAATCAAAACAATGACGATTTGAATCACCACTTGTTCTCTTAATTAAACATGCATTCAATTACTCAATTTATTCAAATCAGAATTCAATCTCAACTTAGGTTCGTAAATTATTCAACAATGCTCAGAACCAACTCAATTAGACGTCTTAACAGAACACAAGGCTCTTCAGAGAGCCTTCTTCTTCCAAGGCCTTCTCAAAGCTTCCCTTCTTCTCAATGCCTTCTTTTTTCTTCTTCTTCTTTCCTTCTTCACAAACCTTCCCTTTCTTCTCCTTCACAGCACAGGGGAACCAACTCCTTTCAGTGACTAAGTGTCGCACAGAGATTGCTTTCTCTTCAGCACAAGATAGAGACACACGCAGCAAAACCCTCCCCCTCTCTCTCACAAATCCTCCTCTCCTCTCTCAAACCAAGGGCATATTCGGGTCAATAACTAGGTATATGGATTCGGGTAATCGGGTCTAACCAGGGTCACCGACGTGGGTGGTGACCAAGGAGTGAGGGCATATGTGTAAGGGGACCTTACCCCATGTTCTTGAGGCAAATAGCCCAAAGCACAAAAATGTAATAAGCGCTGCAGTTGGTCTGAGATCCCATGATGTGGGACTCAAGTGCCTAGCTTCTTTGCTTGTGCTAGAAGCAGGGGATGCTTCTTGATTGGGGCTAGTGTCTAAGGCTTCCACTCAATTGCTATTGTAGGTGGCTACGTAGGTGGAGTCCGCACATCCTGGAAGTGGAATCAAGGCTCGAGCTCGTCAGAGGACTACGGGCAAGGGCCGGAGATGACGGCGGCGATGGCGGTGGACGGTGGAGACCTGAAACACAAGATAAGGCCTCTCAGCCACGTTAAAACACCTTATGAGAATCGCCAAGTGATGGCGAAGGCATGTGGTGACTGGACGGAGGCGAGAAGGTGGTGAGGAGGTGATCGTGTCCGATGGGGGATTTGAGAGACCAATCCCCTCAATTTCTTGAGGAGATTTGGTCAGTGCGGGACGGTGATGCTTATGGGATCGACGACGTGGCGTGCGGTGGCTTGTGGAGCTATGGAGGCCTCGCCGAAGCTCGGCCAGTCGTGGGGAAGTTGGAGGGCGAACGGTGTGAACAGCGGCCGAAATGAGAGTTTAATGAGGGGGAAAGAGGTAGAGGGGATGAGGAGGTGAGGAAACCTAATTTAATGGTCGAAAGGGGCAAGAGGGAGGAAAGGGGGAGGCAACCCTCGCTGTGGCTGGCGAGGCACGGACGAGTGTGAGGAAGAAGTTGGACGGGCCAATTTGGTCGTCGGTCGTCCTTAGGAAGATGGAGGAGACCGCCGAAGCTTAGGTCGAAGGAGGCCGGAGATAGGGAAAGAAGGATTTAAGGCCAAAACCTAGCTAAGGAGAAACAGAATTGCATCCTGGGTCTTTTTATAGGCCTTAGGGGGTGTTTCTAAGCTTGGAAAGAAGCTTTCAAGCTCTGGGGCCTTCGTGCACATGGGATACCTAAATCTTCCATGCATTCGCATGGGAGATTGGGAAAGAGTTAGGATCCAAGGCCAGGTCCATTTGGAAGGAAATTCCTCAAGAAATCTCCGGTTCAATTTTAGGCAGTTTAATTGAGAATCGAGTGAGAAATCCTCACTCGAATCTCGATGGAGCTCTTGTGTTCACACTAATGGTGGTAGGGACCAATTTGAAAAGAATGATGAGAAAGTTAGGGAGCAATATGCAAATAATTCAAAAGTTGAGGGGCTTATTGAGAGAGAAAGAGTTTGACTGGGCTAAAATGCAAACTAGGTCAAGATGATCTTTGATTGGGCCCAAATTTTGGTATAAACCTAATTTTGACCCAAGGAATATGATGGTGAAGTTGGATTTTAGTTTTTACCAAGTTTGACTGAGAAATTTGCGTAGAAACCCAAATTAGGGCAACTTTCTATCAGAGACTCTGTTTAAGGCCAAAATAGATTCAGATGGTCAAACCAAGATTACCAAATCTCATGGAATATTTTTCTATAAATTTAAGAAGGTTTAGATGGATTTTATCCTGACCAGAACCTTTGTTATTTAAGCAGGTCTGAAATTAGGGTTTTAGGTTGCTGTTAATTCTCGAAATATACGAAAACTCGTTTCTGTCTGTGTGGACCCTCTTGTTAGACTTTAATGCTCATTAGACCTTAGATTAACCCCTGGGAAACCCCATTATTATTCTGCATTCATAATATGTTCTTAAAACTACAGATTTAACCCTGATTTAATGACTCTTCTCATAATAGATATGTAGTGAATTGACTCTCTAGCGACTATGAAGGAGCATTTGTCAATTAATCATGACTAATTAAAGCTAGTTATGGCTTATGGTGACGTTATCACCAAAACTCCACACTGACGTCCGCAACCTGTAGATGGGTCAAGGATCTGCTCGTCGACGCCGCCACCAGGATCAAGATGATTAGCCTGACTCTCAGTTGTAGTTGTTTCTTTTGTTTCTTTCTTTTTATGTTGGCATGTATTAAGGGGCCTTGACCCCATACTTATGTTTTTAATGGGAACAATAGCTAGTTTTGATTAGGGTACATACATTTCCTTAGCTATTTCTCTTTCATGCCCTATTTAAACTTTGTAAAGATACTTTCTTTATGTATCAAGCATGCCATGTTCATCTTTCATAATATGCAGCTTTCTATGTTCATTTATAAAGCATGTTTTACTCATACTCATGTAATTTTTTGCTTAGCATGCTTAGCAAGCATCATGTATGCTTATTCTAATGTGGTTCAACCTCTTTAAGAACCCTTCTTGATGACATTCAAAAAGGGGGAGAAAAATTTAGGATCATAAAAATTAACTAGAAACTTAATCAAGTTTAGTCTAGATCACTAAGTACGATATTCAGGGGGAGAAAATAAGATCCTAAGACATATTTTGAAAATCATCAAAAATGGAAGATTGTTAGTTCAACCCCTCATAAAAAAATATTTTGATGATTTTATAAAATAAAGTAAAAGAAATAAAAATAAAAAATAAGATCCTAAGACATATCGTATTCTTTTTCTCTATCATAACATCATTGCAAGTCTCGCAATTTCCAAGTCAGATTATGAAGAGTGTGAAGACGTACTCCGTCATAGGTCTTAGGCTTTTATTGTATATTTCAAAAGGTTATAATCTTCTTTTTATTTGAGTCTAGAAATGTTGTAAAGAGCCCCCAAAATATAACATACACATAGCTAACTTAGGCTCTCAACACTTAGGAAAAATTAGAAACAACAACCAAGTCAGAAAACACTTATTAGACATCCAACACATTCATCAGACGTCTGATATCCAACTTTAAGACGTCTGATCATGACATCAGACGTCCTGTTGCCTATAGCCTTGCCTTAATGATTTGAACATGTAGGTCCCAGATGATAGAATCTATATACAAACGTCCATAGGCTTATTAAGACATCCAATACATGATTTAGATGTCCCAAAAGCCTACCATTGCTAAACCCCTTAGAATTTCCTTTTAGATTTTCAAATCCAGCAGTTAATAGATTTTTAGATGTCTGGACATATCTTCGGACGTCCAATAATGGACCGTTAGTCCAAATCTTTACAAAGATTTGTCAGATATGAATCTTGCTTTTCAGATTCACAAACAATCCCAAGACAAAGCTGTAATTACTTTTTAGACGTCCATAACATTGGCTAGACGTCTAATCCTTTAAATCTAGAACCCTATTTAGATTTGGTCGAAATAGGAACAAATCTACCTAGAATTAGATGCCCAATTGTATACCCAGACATTCTAAAATTATTTCCTAGACGTCTAAAAGAGACTTATCTCCATTTGACAGAATTAGGAACTCTGATCTTCAGTATTAGACGTCCAAACTTAAAGTCAGACGTCTTACAAGACGTCTAACCCAAAAATGAAACGTCTGATTCTGCTGTCAGAATCATTATGAGCCTGATTCAAGTTGGATTTCGCCCTGATCTTTTGGGGCTTACCTCCAACGGCTAGGAGCCTCCTCCCAAGCCTTATTGAAGGTTCCATACTTGCCTATATATAGACCTTAACCCCCCTTAGGCAAAGTATAGCTTAAAGAAGACAATTCACATAGAAAATCACTTGCTTACTTGCTCCATTGCTTCATTACCTTAGTGCTGCTCAATCATTCTATTTGGGGTAAACCAACACTCCTATTGTGCTCCAAATCCTCACCATCAAGGAGTCTCACTCACCCTTAGTATTTAAACTTAATTATATATATCTTGGGGTGCTCTATAGAGTGCATTTTATTTTTAATTAGTTTCATATACTTGTTGTAGTTGGGTGTCCAGCCTGTTGGATCCCCGTCTCTTCATAGTGAAAGGAGAAACCTTTGTTTAGGGATTGGAGGTGGAATTTGTACTTGTGGTACATTACCCTTGTTTAAGTAGTGTGGATAGTAGATTGATCACATTTATGATCGTAAGTCCTAAGTCAAGGGATTAGCTTAGGTGGTGGTTTTCACCTGGTTTGGGTTTCCACCTAAAAATCATGAGCCTTAATATTTGTGATTGAATTTTTAATTTAGCAATCATTTTTCAATTTCACTATTCACCCCCTTCTAGTGCAATTTCAATTCCAAGTTGTTAACTAGTGCCTGAAAAGATGTAGCCCTCAATGAAGAAGGCCTAGAGGGATCTCAAGTTAAAATCATATATCTTTGTGGTTGGGCTCGAGGGATAGATGCAAGAAGAGGTGTGACTCCTTTAGATGGGGTAGACCGGGTCTGAATCAATTCATCTAGCACCTTATCAAGTAGGTCCACCTTGTCTAATTTTGAAGTGATGAGGTTCATGTCAACTTTGACAAATTTGAGATGAACCTTATGAGTGGTGGCTTTTGGGTGGCTAGACTTGTTAAATTGACTAATGGATGTAGCATTCATTGAATTCTTAGCTAAAGATTCAAAGAGCTTGAATGCACTCTCTTCATGTTTGTCCAGGAAATTCCCTCCACTTAAGGTGTCTACAAGGTACCTATGGATGTCATCCAACCCATGGTAGAAAATTTGGGCTAGGTGCCATTTGGGCACTTCATGATGCAAACATTTCCTCAACAAATCTTCAAATATTTCTCATTCATCATGCAGTCTCTCTCCAGGTGTCTAGGTAAATGTGGTGATGGCACGCCTCATGGCATTAGTCCTTCCAATGGGGAAGAATTTTTGCAAAAATTCTGTCTTGAGCTCTTCCCATGTGTTAATGGGTCGTCCTATGGCCTTGAACCAATAAGAAGCCTTGCCCCTTAAAGAAAAAGGGAAAAGCTTCATCATTACCACATTGAGGTCTACATCCTGAGGACAGACTATTTCAGCAGTACGCCCCAGATCTTGTAAGTTTTAGAACAGGTCTTCATGGGAATAACCATGAAAATAAGTTTGTATTAGACTTATGACATTAGGCTTAAGGTCAAAAGCATCCCCTTCAGCGGGCATCCTGACTAATGGTCTCAACTGGAGTGCAACTGGGTTGTAGAAGTCTCTCAACCGTCTTGGTTGCTCACCCAGAGGTGGGTTTTGCAACTCCTCTAGGGTTTTCAAGATTCTGTCCATCTGTTCCTTATGGTGCCACTCAAATGGGGTGAGTTGAACTCTAATGAGAGCAAGAGGATCGTTCTCGATCCGAGGGTTTTCTTCCTCCATGATTGGAGAGGAGGGTGATGAAGAAGAAATGGAGATGACTGAAGGAGCAGAAGTGGGCCTCCTACACCGTTGTGGTAGGGGACCAGATAATTGAGGCCTTAATGTTCCTTGCATACAAGGGGCAAGGAATCAAAAAGTGTTGAGTGCAACACTTGTTTACTTTGGAGTTAATGATTCAAGATTAGGACTCAAACTAATCACCACAAGACTTAAAATCTTAACTTTTCCAAAACTAATCAGGCCAGATTGATTAAGGAGGGATAAGGGAGAAGGTTCTTCCCAACACTGGCAGGGTTCCTTTATAATCTCTTATAATGGTCATTTGGCACTACTCCCCAATCGTAAACACCCAATTTGTTTTAGGAAAATTAAGTCAAGAGGTCAAATCTAAAGGATGGTAGTAAATGAGACTAATCTTAGGATTTTAAAGATTTGCCAAAGTTATGTATGCTTTCGTTAGGTTGCACTTGTTATACTTGAGAGGAGCTTGAGGGATTGCAAACATGAGAGTGTGTGTTTTTCCGTTTAATTAGCATGCTCCTATTCTTCTATGTGGCCCTCTGAGGGTTGTTGCCAGTAGGTGTCGAAATAAATGAATTTTAATGGATAGACAGGGCACCCCAAGCAATGCAAGGGTGGATTCTCAAACTTGTGTCTATTACAAATATTTCAATCACAAAGGGCTCGCACAAGTTAGTATATGGTCTCTAAAAGAAGTAAAACTTATCTTGAAACACCCTATTGTTGTGCAACTTCTAATCAGATTGGATGAATGTTCTTGTGTGGGATAAGGTGGAATCAGTATTAGATGAAGCCCAAATGATGGGTAATGAATTCTCTATCAATTAGGAGTCCACAAATAATTTTTTTCTAAATTTTTGAGATATTTTAAGATTTTAAAAAGATTTTTCAATTCTGATGGGTCTAGAACAGGCAAACAAACCACTGCAGATAGATTCAGACAAACAGTAAAGCTAAACTCGTCAAAAAATTTTGTCAAAATTGCTGGAGATAGATAATTTCAGAAAATTTCCAACGCCACTAATTTCGACGTGTTCGGATAAGTGTGCAAACCGAAGAAAATTCGTAAAGGCAGACTAAGTCTATCTCTGTTTCAGTGCTGATATACCCTCACTGTAGAAATTTTTGAAAATTCTACGGTAGGATTTTATAAGCAGAAATAGTGGGAAATGAAAGCTAATTACCATGTCTATCTCCTGGTCTGATTTCAGAATTTTTTAGAGTTTTCTTAGACTTGGGATGAATTTTAAATTGAGGGTCTTCAGTCGATCCAAACTCAAGACAAGCACAAATGGGCTAAAAATGTTGGTAGAACACTGATGAAGCAAAGTAGCCCACCTTTGTTCAAATTTCTTTCAAAATTTTATATTCTTCTAATTTTTTTATATTTTTGAATATTCGACTTTTTTTCTTTTTTTTTTTTCTAACTAGGGTGGAGGGATACTTACCTCTTGTTCTTCACCATGTGTTGTGTGTGTGTGGGTTTCCCTTCACATTCACCTACACACAATCAAACAACAAAGGCACGATAAGGTTAGAGATGCATATTCACAAATGATTAGGCTTAAACAAGGGCCCGTTGCCTTCCCGGCAGCAACTCCAAAAATGTCAAGCCGTGCTAAGTTGGGCCTAAAAAGAACTACTCTAAGCTAGCGAAGTTTAGAGTTAAAAACCCATCATTGTAATCATGTTGCCCTTTAAGATGCTCGCATCTTAATTTTATTACGGAACTCAAAGCGCAATTAGTTGAGGGAGTCCCGGTTGAACTATGGGGAGGCATGAAATGAGGTTGGGTCCTTAAAAGCATTGGTGGAGTTCTTTATTCTATTTTTGTGGTTTTTGTTGTTTTCATTTTTTTTCTTCTTTTTCTTATGAAATCTAAACTAAGACCGGTGTTTTTTTTTTTGTTTTTGATTAGTGCCAAAGTGAGAAAATACCTAACTACTTTTTTTATCTTTTCTTTCTTTTTATATTTTTTTGTCTTTTTTAAGTTGCGAAATGAAGGCGGGAATCGTATTTACAACCTCTGACTAAACAACGAAAGAAGTGTTTTTATCATTTTTGTTTTGCGATTTTTTTGGTTTTTCAAATAAGACTACACTACAAAGCAACAAGAATTAAGCTAAAGTTTTATTGCATTGAAAAGAGAGGAAACGACACTTGAACTTGAAAGCAAAATTCTATTACACTAAGGTGGTAAAACCACTTATACAAAGATTTTGAAAGATAAATATTTTTTTTTTAAAGATAAATATTTACAAAGCACTCTTCACTCGCTCGAACATTTGATAAAGAGATAACAAGATCAACATGGTGAGTGGTTTCTTGGGGTCTTTCTTGGAGAAATGAGATCCAAAATGGTGATGGGACAAAGGTTAAGGTCGTGGTAATGATGGGGGCGATAACGATTAGGAAAAAGGCCATCTAATGGAGGATGAAGTGCTCAAACTCCCTAATGTGGTTGAGGTTTAAGGGCTTAGTAATATGGGTGATAATGTGCTCGTTGGTCCTAATGTTGGTGGTAATGACTATGGCGTAGGATAGGGATATGGAGATGAAGATCCTATACTTGGGAGCGATTAGAGTTTGTTCTAATGTGGTGTTCTCAATGGAGCCTATTTGGTGAGCTCTTTGGTAGGGAGAGGGACGGCCATGGTCCTAGGGAACTAATGGGTGTGTTGGTGGTAATGGGATTAGGAGATGGTCTTATAGGTGGTGGTGGTACTAAGGAGTGTGTGTAAGTGAGTGAGATAGAGTGCTTGTGAGGGTGTGAAGTGGTGGCGTGAATGGAGGTGAAGTGAGTGATGTGGGCATGTGGTGTAAGTGTGTGTGTGTATAGAGAGGTGATGATGGTGATAGTGAAAATGGAAGTGTGTGCTTACGGATGTGTGGTGTTAGTGTGTGTGTGCGTAGAGAGGTGATGATGGTGATAGTGAAAATGGAAGTGTGTGCTTGTGGACGTGTGGTGGGAGTGTGGGAGAGTGTGTGTGTGTGTGAGTAATGCTAAATAAGTAAAGCAAAGAGTGTAACTATTGAAATTGATTGAAATGTAAATCAACACAACTAAGCAAGTAAAGAGCAAGTTATTAAAATTGGAATGAAAGGAAATAACTAAACTACTAAAGAAAACAAAAAGAGAATGGGATTGAGAAGAAGGTGTCCTCTCCAATGTGGGCACAAGGCCTATTGGGAGGTGAAGGAAATCCTTGGCCAAGGCCTATTCCTTCTTCACCTTGAACACCCAAACAAAAGAAGGCACATTGGAAGCCATTAGTAATGGTGGTGGAGCTCTCAAGGTGGAGACTTGGGGGGAATGATGGAGTGGAGTGTGGAGAGTAGAGAGTGGGAGGAGGGTGATAGGATTTAATGATAGATGGCTATGCGCACAAACACTCAAACACAATATCAGTAATAATAAGAAAGATTTACACAAATTACAATCACAGAACTTGGCACAAGATGTATAGTGGTTCCCCACTTGGGTACTTCAATACCTAAGCCTCCTAGCTTAGGGTTTGTAAGCCGATTCCCTCAACCCCGAGGGAATTAATTCACTAAACGAGGTAATTAACGGGTTACCTCAACCCAATTACAAGAGACGGGTTTGTTACAACCCAATGAGCAACATGCTCAAAAACAAATAAAGTGCAGGTGTAAGAAAAATAAACTTTTACAACAAAGTTCCTATGCCTCCCAACAATAATTAAATTGAATACCAATTGAGAGCCTAGGATGGACGTGAATCACTTCGTAGATGCATGACAAAAACACGTCATTGAGCTTGCAAGAATGTAGAGAGAGTGAATGGCAAGCTTCTTTCTCTCTTGAAAAAATGGTGGAAATTTGAAATATAACTCTAGGAATTTTTCTTCTCTTTTCTGATGTGCAAACTAAGGATCCAAGGGTTTATTTATAGAGTTAGGACCTTAGTGGGTCATCTACTAGACATTGGGGTTTAAATCCCAGCGTTCATATTGCTAAAATTAATTTTCCAGTTGTTCAGTTTTGAGCCAACAGCTAACTAGTACCAGTACTAAAGTATGGGTACCGGTACTCGTTGCATCTAGATTTGGGTTTCAAACTCTTAACACAAATCTGTAACTCACTTGTACCAGTACTGATCATGAGTACCGGTACTCATTACCTCTGATACCGGTACTGATCATGACTACCGGTACTCACAGGGTACAGGTTTGTTTCTTTGAAAAAATCCAAGCCTATAACTCACATGTACCGATATTAAACTTTAGTACCGATACTTGTGGGTTAACAAGTACCTTTTTAAGTAAATTAATCAATTACGTTCTTTGAAAATGATTATAGTATAAATCCTAGTTTATCTCTAATTAATTTTACAATCTAAGTTGATTCTTTGTTAAGAAGCAAGCATTCTATAAAATAAAAAGTCTAATCTAGAAAATCTAAAGGTCGAAGATGATCTTCTCCTCTTCGACTCCTTATCATCTTACCTCCTCCTTGTCATCATGCCTATTTGCCTGATCTTCACCTAAATCTGAAAAACAATCAATTTACAAACATTAATCCATAATGATTTTGTTAACACCAAAATAAGATGTGGAATAAGTTTCTAACAATCTCCCCCTTTCTGGTGTTGACAAAATTATCTTGCAAATAAATAATTATAGAAAAAATAATTTTTAGCAATGTTCTATGAAGGAAAAACTTTTAATTTAATCATCCCCTCAATATATGCTCCCCCTAAAAATATTAATATTTGCTCTTTATTTTTCTCCCCATTTTTTGTCAACCACAAAAAAAAATGAAGGGGTAAAAATTACCATGCCAAAAAAAAATTACCAGTAGTAGTATGATGAATGTGGATACCAAGCTCCACTCTCTCATCTTTCCTGGTCTTCATGTAGTTTGTAGAATGGTCGAAGTCTTCCATTTTTCGCCTTGAGCACCCATTGATCGTGTTGATCCCAGTGATCTAACCTTGCAAAACAATGTAGAATATCTTTTCTAGGTACCCATTTTCTTGTGGGTCCTTTCAAGTTAGTACCTTTCAAACCCTAAGATTTATAGACCTCTCTTGTGTTAGATCTATAATTCTTGGGATTTTGGGCCTTTTGGTACATCCATGCATGCCTAGGTGCATATGATCTAGTATGTGTACATCCATCCATGCATGCCAGCTGGCTTGCTCCAACATTACGATTGGGTTCCCATTTTTGGTTTGCGGCTTATGCTTAGGTGTACACACGTCTTTCAAAAATCGTGCGTAAGTCAGTACATGACGTATCCCATCCATCAAGGAGATGTTTATATGGACCTGCTCAAAGAGCTTAACCAGGTCCTCCTCAGGTACCATGGGTTTGGCTATCCTTTTTCCCTTGGTCAAGGCCTCGGGGAGTGGAACCTTAGACGGTTCCTCTAGAATTGGCTCAGGCTCTTGATCTGGGATGGGTGTGTCCTGGATGATCAATCTAGGGTTAAGGTTTGTATTACCAAGCTGGGAGTGGCTTGGATAAGGTGGGTCCTGTGTTGTTTTGCCACTACAAGTAGTAACAAAATTCAATCCCGCCTGGTTCTGGTTTGGTGTGGGCAAAAGAGGTGCTTGCTGCTGGTAACCCGCATATGATGTCGAAGCCTCCATCCCATCGGGTGATGGAGTAGAAGGAGCCTGATAAACAAAGTAAGCTTTGCCCTGATTTGGGTTCATAACGCGCCTCTGGTTCGACACGTTATTCGGATTAGGCAGAGGTTGTGAAGAAAGTGCACCAGGTTGGTGGGGATTTGCCATCTGGGCGAGTTGATTGCGAACCTCTGTGATCTCGTCTTTGTGCTATTTTTGCATAGCCGCATTCGTCTTCTAAATGTCAGCTAGAGTTTAAAGGATACGAGTCATTTGATCTGCATGAGTCGGCCCAAATTGATAAGCTGGGTTAGGCCAAGGTTGAGGCGGCTGATATGGACGAGGGGCTTGTGGTCAGGGTTGATATTGAGGTCTCTGATTTTGATTATTTCCTGACGACGTGAAATTAGGATGATTACGCCATCCAGGGTTGTAGGTGTTTGAGAATGGATCATTCTGAATGGCGTTGAGGTCCTTGCAGGTCAGAGGAACCTCGAAAAAGTCAGAATACGAGAGTTCAGAGTTCCTCCAACAAGAGTAGGTGGGTCCAGAGTTTCCTCTGAAACCAGAATCAGATGAGGGTAGATACGAGTCCATCCCCTAAGAAGATCGATGATAGATGTTATGCACAGCCTCCCTGCCAGAGGGCGGTTACGCAAACGGGTTTTGAGCAGAGGTAGCTCGCTGCAAGTGTTGAGTTAGCTCATCCACCTTCTTCTCAATAATAGAGACCTTGTCCAGATGACTGGCCATCAGTTCCAAGTCGACGGAAGAGGATAGGCCATGTGTCTCATGTGCTCCCTTTAAATTCGTCAATGCACAGGCATTCGTTCGGTCGAACATGCCCATGGATTCATTATTGATGGAGTTCTCACACATATTCTCGAGAATCTCCCACACGGTGTCTTCATGTTGACCCATGATGTTTCCTCCGCAGGTCGCATTGATAAATAATTGAATATCCTCACGGAGTCCCTAGTAAAAAGACTGAACTTGTTTCCATTTAGGAACTCCGTGATGGGGGCACTTTTGCATGAGATCCAGAAAACGATCCCATGCCTCGTGAAGCGGTTCTCCTGCTTGCTACGTGAAATGTGTGATATGGTGCCGTAAAGCATTTGTCCGACCAACAGGGAAGAACTTTCTCAGAAACTCAGATTGAAGTTCCACCCAGGTGTTGATTAGACACGTTTGGGTTTGGTACCAGTGAGCAGCCTTATCCATGAGAGAGAAGGAGAACATTTTCATGAGTAGGGCATCCCGATTTTGAGCTTCTAACTCAAAGGTCTGGGCCAGATGCTTGAGTTGCTTGATATGCTGGAAAGAATCTTCAGAATTACGCCCATGGAATTTAGGAATGGCATGAATCATGTTGGGCTTGAGTTCAATATCAGGACCTCCAGCGGGGATTTGTACTCGAGGTTCGATTGGCACCACAGCGGGATTATAGTGATCTCGCACCATTGGGCACTGTGGTGGGTTCACAAAGGCTTGGAATAGATCATTGAGGCATTGAAGCTGATTTTCAAGATTATTTTCTTCTGCTGGTTGTGCCATGATGATAGATGAAGGAGAATTAGGTTTAGATGAATCAGAAGATATATCGATTGGATTGGGTTGTTGCACAAACAAGGAGGTCGAGACTTGGCCTCGACGGGAATGAGTAGCTAATGGAGGCCTCAATGATGGTCTTAGAGACCTACTCCCAAACATGCACCGATGGAGTAGATGAGAGGTAGAATGTGATGGACCCAATCAAGACACCCAAAAAATTTTTGGATGACTATAAAGGTTTGAAGCGGATGATACCCCTTAGTCAGAAAGCCGTCCACCTGAGAATTACCTAGGTAGCCAGGGAGGGAGAGTCTCGCAAAGACCCCTACACGGTAGGGCACCCCCACGAGTTACAGGGTTTCCCCCACCCGACCTCTCTTGTCACTGATGATCCAGGTAGACCAAAATGGGGACTTAACCTTTTAAGTCTACCAATTTTAATTAAAAGCAAGGATGATTATGATTTCACTTGAACTTTTAAGATGTTTTTGTGATAGGTGACCTAATTTGAAGATTGGTTAACCCAAACAAGGTGGGTCAACTTCACCTATATTGTAATTTTGAGAAATTTAGGTCCCTCTTTTAGTGTTCAAATGAATTTAAGAGCTTGATTTTTGGGTTTTGCTTGAATAGATCAATTCAATCAAGGTTTAGGCACACATTGTTTGGAAAGATCAATTCTTGATTAAGCAAGTGTGTCTCTAAAACCCTAAACTGGAATCCTTGATTAGCTCTGATTTGGTCCAATTTAATTTATCAAAATGTGATACCTAGGGCTCAAACAAGAATGTGATAGCCCTAGATACCTTAAGATCTTAAGTAGGTGCACAAATCAAGGTTTGGATGTTCTCTAGAATGTATCAAATCAGGCAACATGATGATTTGTCTAAGAATAGAATGCAAGTAGCCCTAATTGATTTTTTCCTTTTTTTTTAGCTTTTTATAGATTCAGGAGCTTAGAAGAAGGTAGATGGAGTTTACCTTCCCTTGGAGTGGTTGATGTGCGGCTGATCTTCCTTTAATGAGTCCCTGAAACAAATCACAAACAAGTTAGAATCCAACCTGATATTGCAATCAAGAGATCTAAATTGCGCATTGCTCCCTGGCAACGGCGCCAAAATGTTGCTCGCTCGAAATCAGGTTTTAAATCGTTGCATTGTAATATAGTTGAAATCTCATGAAAAATAGATAAAATTTATACTCGAAAAAATCCGAGGTCATTCGTTGGGAGCAAGTAGGAATTCAGTTCTCAAAATTGCAATTTAAAACAATAGAGATATAAAATTGTAATCAGAAATTGATTCAGAATAATGTAGCAATAAAATTAAGTATCAGACAAGAAAAAGAATGTAGTAAAATGGTGATTTGAATCACCAATTACTCCCTACAATAATGGCAAATAGAACTCAATAGTTATATATGAAATGATCTCCGCCATCTGAATATTCAATCAGACGTCTTAAATGTCTGATGATCTGATTTCTTCTTCTAGGTCTTCTTCTTCCTTCTTTTTCTTTCTCTGCTCTTCTTTCTTCTTCTACTTCTCTGCTCTTCTTCTTGTGCGGCTCCCTTCTTTTCTTCTTCTTCTCTTTCTTTGCTCTGCTGTTCTTCTATTCTTCTTCTTTACGCAGAGGGGGAATGTTACGAACGCGCGACTTCAGACGTCTGGGAGGTGGCCCAGACGTCTGACCAGATGTATGGAACCCCTCCCAGACGTCTAGGATTCGGTTATTTTCGGCACGCGTGTTTCGTCTACGCGCCTGAGCGCGTAGACCTGCGAGCGTCTCTCTCTCTCTCTTTTTCCCTCTCCCTCCTGCGCCCTCTGTCCCGCTCTCTCTCTCCTCCTCACGCGGCCTTAAAAGGCCACGCCCTCCCCCTCACTCCCGTCACCTCCACCCCCTTTCCTCTTCTCCTTCCAGCCGGTGCGCGAGAGCGAGCACGAGTGAGCGGCGGCAGCGACAGCCGCGGTGAGCATGGGAGGAGGTGCTGCGCGTGGGAAGAGGCGCTCGGCCGTGAGGGCGAGCTCGCCGGGGCTGCTAGGGCCAGCCGGCGGGGGAAGCAGCAGACGTGGGGTGACGCGGGAGGCCTGCTGCAGCTCGAGCAGTAGGCGGACGAGGCGCGGCACGGCCGTGCGTCGCGGGCGGAGGGCGAGTCGCGCTCTGATTCTGGAAATTTTTCCAGAATCGGACGTCTGGGCTTCCAGCCAGACGACAGGGACGACGTCTAGAGGACTGTACAGACATCTGAAAGGTGAGTATTTCTGTCTTCCCTCCTTTTCTTCGACTGACCGTACTGAGAGAGAGAGGAAATGGGTACGCGCAGGTTCTGATTCGCCACCCAACATGAATCAGACGTCTGGCTGCAGTGCCAGACGATTGGAGCGACTTCCAGACGTCTGGAGTGACCATCGGACGTCTGGGAACTAGGCCAGATGCCCCCACAGGCTTCTGGACATCTGAGAGACCATGCAGAGCAAGGTAACCCCTGATCCACTTTTTAAGACGTCTGGTTTTGCACTGTTTCGTCGTTTTCGACCTGTTTAGGGCCCGTTCGGGTTCCGTTTTCCGCGTTTCGAGTTGCGTTCTTTTCAGAATTGAATCCTCTACCCGTCTGCAGTAGCTATATACTATTTTGAGAAACTCCTTGTGTTTGATCCTTGTGATAGGACCCCGTTCCGTTGCAGTCTCGGGGGTTGTGGAGGCACGCGGGATTCCCAACCACGCCCCCAGTACTCCTGTTGTAACCGGTAGAGTGGCTTTTAAGTTTACTAGTATAATCTGTTAAATTATGGAACCATAAATAGAACCTAGGACATTGCATGAATCCTAGGAATGAGAAATAGATTGAATGGTAGATCCTAGGGTGTTGCATGAATCCTAGGGCTGGAAAACTAGATTGTATGATAGATCCTAGGATATGGCATGAATCTTAGGACGGGAAAACTAGTGGAATGTATGAATACTGCAGTCTTGGAAAATGTGGAAAGGAAATAATAGCTGCCTGTGAATTGAATTAACAGCTGCCTGCTATGAATAAATAAACATGATTGAGAACATGGATTGTATGAACGTGAAACTGGAAAGGTGAAACCTGAATGTGCTGAGTTAAAAGAGCTGGAACCCTATAGGGAATTAGGAGTAGAACTCCTGGAAGGTGAATGGAATAGAATTGGGGAAGTGAGCTGGCCCTTGAGTACGGAGTACCAAGGAGAGCGATTGTCCCCCTATTTAGTGCAGAGCAGAGCCAGCCGCCCCAGGGACCCGGGGTTAGGACTGGCCACTTTGTACCGACTTGTTGGCCCTCGTGTACGTAGTACCGAGGAGAGCTACTAGTGTAGGGAGGTACTAGCTACCCCACGGGTCCCGGGGTTCTGCTACCCTCCTACACTGACTTCTTAGGCCCACTGGGCAAACCAGGGTAGTCAGGCGAGGGTGCGCGGACGGTGGAGGGGCAAGGCCCCTGTTTGGTTACTGTGGAGGGGTTGGACCCCTGTTACTGAGAGGGCTCTGCCCTGTACTGGTTCCGTGCTGTGCTTTGGGCGCACCCGTTAACGGAAACGACTGACCGCGTGCCAGTGCGGGTTAGCTACCTGTGCATTTATCGCGCATGCCGTAGTCACCGTTACGCCTATCCGTGACCTTGGGGTGGTTGACTGAGAGTAGGATCACCACGGGGGACTCTCTCGACCAGGAGAGCACCACGTGCTACTTCTACTGTTCGGAAAAGACTGCAATCAAGATCGTTCCCACGAGGAACATTCGAGATCAAGTGAAGGATCTGAGAAATAGATAAATTTTGAAACAATAGAAATACGTAAATAAAGGAAGAAAGAAAATTAAAACAGCTACTATACACTTTACTGTTTCTTTAGTTTAGCTGCCACTCTACTCAGCATTTTACTGACGTGTTACACTCGTTACTTTTCAGGACCAGGTGTTGAGCAGCCAGGGTCAGCGGCTGCAGAGGACGCTGGGCCGAGTAGGGTCCAGTAGAGTTACCACTGTTCTCTTGTACCACCTTTTTTGGTTCCACTGTAGTGAGTAGTTCTTGTTTCCGCTGTACTTTTCTTTACCTGCAGTTCATATTATGTTATGAATGTTGTTCTACTGTTATGGTGGTATATACTGTAGTGGCTTCTTTCTTTACTGCCGTATTTCCTTACTGTTAGTTATATTCATGCTGAGTGTGGTTTATTTTGCTGCTCTTTTGGTTACTTCCTCGTTGGACGACTAGGTCTTGAGATTAGTCGAGTCGGTCCGGTTCTCGTGTCTCGTAGGGACTCGGGAATCGGGTCGTTACAGGGAAGGATCCTCAATTTTGGTTAAGTGTTAGCCAATCCTTCTCAGAGCAAAACCCCTACCCCCGTGTACGATCCTCTCTTTCTCTCCTTGGGTTACGCTCTCCCAAAGCCTCCAATAGTACCGGGTTATTGGGTTTTCAGACCTAAAGAGCACCCGGGTCCAGGGCTGCGAGCATGGGTTGCAGCTAAGGAGTGTAAGGCGTAGGCGGGTTATCGGGTCACGACCAAATCCGTGGGGTCAGAGTCGCGGATGAGGCCAAGTGAGGGTGCGGGGGACCTCACCCCCTAAGTGTCTTGAGGCACTAAGGTCTATGCACTTTTTCCTCTTATGCGGCCGCAAGTACTCTTCATCTTTCGAGGTGGGACTAAAGTCCCACCTTTCCTTTGCGCAGTGCAGCAGCAAGGTCTCTCCGTCTGATTGCGCCTGCTGCTGGGGGTATTCCCACCAATTAGAGTCCTGGGCACATTCCTTGAGCAAAGCCGCAGTGCCTAGAACTTCACTTGGGTCTCGCGATGCCTAGAGCAAGGCTTTAATCTTCGCTCGAAGCTTCGGCAATGGCGGTGATGACCTGTTACCTGAAATTCAAGAAAAGGGGCCTAACGACCACGTCGGATGGTTCAGCAAGATTGCCGTGGCACGACAAGTGTGACGGTGGCGGTGGCATGCCGTGAGAGGGTGTATGGGGGTGTGTGGAGGTCGAAGATGGTGATGCTGTAGTGGGTAGGTCGTCAGGGTGTTAGGATGGGTAATAGGAGTGGAGGTGTTAGGGCTTTTGTGCGGTGGAGCACGGTGAAGTTAATGACAGTGGCAGCAGCATGTTTCGAGCAGTGTGGCAGTGAGTAGGCGTCGCCAGAGCTTCATCAGAGGTGGAGAAGATGAAGTGTAGGAGGCGGTGGTTGGCGGATGTGCATGTTTGCGAGGGTGGAGAAATGAAATAGAAAGAGAGAGAGCAAAAGAGGGACTTAGAGAGGTGGTTGAGAGGAGGAGGGCTCCGGTGTTGGTCGACCAGAGCCGGAGAAGGAGGAAGAAGCGGCGAGGTGGCGACAGCGATGCAGACGGAGGAACGCCCTCCCTTTGGCTGGGGAGGGTTGCGACGAAGAGAGGAAGAGTTTAGGCCGTCCAATTTGATGGTTGGACGGCCGGAAGAGGGAGATCCAGAGAGGTCGCCGGAGCAAGGTTTTTTGGTGGCCAGAGGAGGGGAATTGAGGTGATTTGGCTCCCAAAAACTTGCTGAAGATTTGCACAAGGCCTTGGAGGTGCTTATATATGGCTTAAGAGGAGGTTCCAAGCTTGGAAACAAGCTTGGAGACCTTGGAGATTATGTAAACGAATGATACCCATTCCTTATAAAGGTTCGCATGAGCTTTTGGGAAGGAGTTGGGATCCCTAGATGGGCTCATTCGAAAGGAAATTTCCCAAGGAATCTATGTTTCAAATTTGAGATTGATTAATTGAGAATCAAGCGAGAAATCCTCGCTCAAAACTCGACGGTGAAGGTTTAACCTTCCAAAAATGGCACAGGGACCTGCTTGTGAAGAAGACAAAGAAGTTGGGGGGCTAGTTGTAAGAGAATTCAAAAGTTAAGGGTCTGAATGAGATAGAAAGAGTCTAACTTGACCAAAATGCAAACTTGGTCAAGATGATCTCAGATTGGGCCCAAATTTTGGTACAAACCTAATTTGGACTCAAGGAATCCAATGGTGAAGTTAGATTTAGGTTTTGACTAAGTTTGACTATGTAATTTATGCAAAAACCTAAATTAGGGCAAATGTCTGTCTGAGACTCTATTTTGGGTCAAGACGGGTTCTGATGGTCAAATTGAAGGCTCCAAAACCTAGAGAATATTTTTTTATAAATTTTAGAGGGTTTAGGGGAATTTTATCCTGACTAGAACCTCAATTAATTAAATGCATCTATTTTTAAGGTTTCAAAAGTCATTTAATTCTCAAAATACGTGTAAATCCTTTTCTGTCTGTTCTAACCCACTTGTTAGCCTTTTAGGACCATTTGACCCTTAATTACCCCTGGGAAAACCCATGATTGTATTGCATTCATGATATGATGGTAAAACTATAGTTTTGACCCTATTTTCTTGTCTTTCCCTTAGAATGACTTTACAATTCAATATGGCTCTCTGGCAGTTATGTAGGAGCATCTACTGACTTAATTAGATAAAAATGAGCTAGTTATAGCCCATGATGGTGTTCCCATCACCTCATCTTCTGTGTCTTCTGAAGTTGAAACCAAACAAAGATGTGCGACCTTGTCGTCATCCGATTTACTGAAGTCGGTGTCTATGTTGGAGTCGCTATCATCCAATGTTGATTTTAAAGCTTTCTTCTTCTTCTTCTTGACCTCCTTTGTGTCTTTCTTACTATTTTCCATCTTCTTGTTCATGGGGCAATCCTTTCGCAAGTGGCCTTTTTCTTCAGTCATAGCAATCAATATTAGATGAAACTCTACTAATTTGCTTACCTTGCTTTCGGGGAAATTTCTGGAACTTTCTTGTGAGAATCTCCATCTCTTCATCTTTGGATTCCGAGGTGCTTGAATTTGTGTCCTTAATTGCTTTAAAGGCAATACTCTTCTTCTTGCTTAACGTCTTCTCCTCGTTCTTCTTCATGTTCTCCAGTTGGACCTCATATGCCATGAGGCTTCCAATCATGTCGTCAAGAGAAAGGACTAAAAGATCCTTTTCCTCTTGAATCGTTGTTGATTTCGAAGACCAATCACTTGTAAGGGATCTCAAGATCTTCCTTACAAGCTGCTCTTTAGTGAACTTCACTCCTAAATTCTTCATAGGGTTGACAATGTCTCCAAATCTCATGTACATTGCCTTAAATGATTCACCTTTCTCCATCTTGAAACACTCATAACTTTCCGTTAAAATAGATATGCGTGTTTCTTTAACTTTTCTAGTACCTTCATAGGTGACTTGTAGTGTGTTCTATATCTCGTATGCGAACTCGCAAGCCAAGATACGGTTGAATTCTTTCCTTGACAACGCACAATAAAGGGCATTCATCACCTTCGCGTTGTCGGCAATTTTCTTCTTTTGATCCGCCATCCATGCTACTCCTTCTTGCAGCTCTGGATCTGAGTACTTCTCTTGAATGAGTGTTCACGACTCCTCATCCATTGCCTTGAGGAAGATTTGCATCCTCCTCTTCCAGTATCGATAGTATGTCCCATCGAAGTAGGGAGGATGTGTGGATGATTGTCCTTCAGTGCACTTAGTTGATGATGCCATAGCGAATAAGAATTTTTACTTCTTCTCGCAACCCACTCTGATACCACTTGATAGGATCTAAAGATAGATGGCTACACGTACAAACACTCAAACACAATATCAGTAATAACAAGAAAGATTTGTATAAATTACAATCACAGAAATTGGCACAAGATGTATAGTGGTTCCCCACTCACTTGGATACTCCACTACCTAAGTCTCCTAGCTTAGGGTTTTTAACCTGATTCCCTCAACCCCGAGGGAATCAATTTACTAAACGAGGTAATTAACAGGTTACCTGAACCCAAGTACAAGAGATAAGTTTGTTACAACCTAGTGAGCAACAAGCTCAAAAACAAATAAAGCATAGGTGTAAGAAAAATAAAATCTTACAACAAAATTCATATGCCTCCCAACAATAATTAAATTGAATACCAATTGAGAGCCTAGGATGGACATGAATCTCTTCGTAGATGCGTGACACAAATACGTCGTTGAGCTTGCAGGAATGTAGAGTGAATGGCAAGCTTCTTTCTCTCTTGAAAAAATGGTGGAAATTTGAAATATAACTCTAGGAATTTTTCTTCTCTTTTCTGATGTGCAAACTAAGGGTCCAAGGGTTTATTTATAGAGTTAGGACCTTAGTAGGCCGTCTACTAGACGTTGGAGTTTAAATTCTAATGTTCATATTACTAAAATTAATTTTGAACCAACGGCTAACTGGTACCGGTACTAAAGTATGGGTACCGGTACTCGTTGCTTCTAGATTTGGGTTTCAAACTCTTAACACAAATATGTAACTCACTTGTACCATTACTGATCATGAGTACCGGTACTCGTTACCTCCAGCACCGGTACTGATCATGAGTACCGGTACTTACATGGTATAGGTTTGTTTCTTTGAGAAAACCCAAACCTGTAACTCACATGTACCAATACTAAACTTTAGTACCGGTACTTGTGGGTTAACAAGTACCTTTTTAAGTAAATTAATTAATTACGTTCTTTGAAAATGATCGTAGTATAAATCCTAGTTCATCTCTAATTAATTTTACGATCTAAGTTGATTCTTTGTTAAGAGGCAAACATTCTATAAAATAAAAAATCTAATCTAGAAAATCTAAAGGTTGTAGATGATCTTCTCCTCTTCGACTCCTTGTCATCTTGCCTCCTACTTGTCATCATGCCTATTTGCCTTGATCTTCACCTAAATTTGAAAAGCAGTCAATTTGCAAACATTAATCCATAATAATTTTGTTAACACCAAAACAAGATGTGGAACAAGGTTCCAACAGAGGGGGTGGTCGGCGGCCATGGGGGGTCTCTTTTATAGAGTGTCCTCCATGGTATGGTGCTCTATAGGTGCAGGTTAGGGTGCCTACTTTAGGGAACATCCTAAGGGTAAAAGATTCTAGGTGGCTGCACAACCTAAGGTAAGGGTGCAAGTCAAGGTGGTCAAGTGGGAGTGGATAAGCAAGAGTGGGTGTTGGCTAAGGTAGGGGGTTTAGGTGGGTTTAGTGAGGGTTTAAGGTGGCATGGAGACTAAGTGGTGTTTAGCTTAGGTGTAGGTGATTAGGAGGGGTGTTGGACTTATGTTGGTAGGTTAGTGTGGTGTTCATATGTGGGCCTAGAGAAAATGTGTAAAATATTATCTACTACTGAGTCCACATGTTATGTAAATAAAAATAAGGAGAATATAAATATAGAAATTATAAATGTGCACCAATAGTATTCATGTATGTAGCGTGTAAACAAAGTGATATGTGTACATGAATTTGCAATTTATGTGTGTGCACATGTGATTGTGTAAATGTGAGGTGCATGGATGTGTAATTGGACATGTGCATGGGTGTGAAATTGGATCTTAGGTCCAATATAACTTGATTTATGGTTTTACATAAATAATTTAGCATTGTCACTAAGGGGACCATAATTTGGTAGAATTAGGGTTTATGAATACAAATGCAGTATCCATGCAATGCATATAATGAATGCAATATTTACAGAATATATGTGAGGTTAAAGCTTAATTTTGTCAAATTAGGCCCAATGATTACTATGCAATCACTAGGCGACAAGCCATGGGAGGGGATTACTAATATAGCTCTTCAACGCATATGTACACGATGTGGCACTATCTTAATACCGGTTCTAAGCTACTCTCACTGCAGCTACAAGTAGTGGTTTATTTAGAGATTTCATAGCTTAGTTAGTGGTTAGTTAAGGGTCAAAATTATCAATTAAAGTCATAAATATTAAATTAGCACATAGGGCTCTCTATTAAATAGTCTTATTTGATTTAATTACGTTTTTTAATACATATTTACATAAGGTGTTAAATATATACAAAATATCTTATATTAACTTATATACAATATATATACTTGTATACAATACTTAATTAGGATGTAATTAGGCTAATATGTGTATTAAACATTTAATTAAGGGTTTTAAATTAATTAATTAGATTAATTAATGTATATACATGCCAAATATACATATGATTTATACTTAATTTACATATAACTTAGTTATATACTATAAGCTTATTACTATACAATAGATATATAAGATTATAAATATGGTTAAAATAAGTTAAAGTATAAATTATAAGAATACACTATAATTTAGCTTATTAACTAATTAAATTACTAATTTAAGTTATGTTAAGTTACCAATGTACATTATTAACTTAGATCACTATACATATATTTATACATTAGTTAAATAGATTATTTACATGATAAGTACTCTACTTAGGATTTATAAGTTAGTTACCTATAAATACTAACATACACACATAGTGTATATAGTATATACAAAAGTTATGTATATAAATACATTATATATAATTTAGCTTATACATTAAATAGGTATATACAATATAACTTAAGCTATATTTAGGTTAGTTTTAAGTTAGAATACATATTATACATGTATATCATAACTTATATAATATACAACATATATATATATGTATGTGTGTGTGTGTGTCTGTAGATATACTATTAAATTAATATACATATGTAGATATAAATTAATATATACTATTAAATTATGAATATGTACATGTATTTGCACTATATACAAAGGGAATTTTTAGGATTTTTGAAGTTTTTCAGATTTTGTATTTTGTTTTTGATTTTTAAGTGAGGAAAGAAAGAAAAGAAAGCTAAGGAAAGTGGAAACAAGGGCTCTTTTTGGAGTTTTTGTTTTAGAATTTTATTTCTAACTAAAGAAGAAACCTAAGCTTCTACTGGCATTATCTACAAACTAGACATTTAGAAACTCAAATCTAATTACACACATGTTCCATATATGCTAATTTTACTCACTACACATTTTATTTATTTATTTACAATATTTTTATATTTTTCACCCTACTTTCAATAAAATGTTGGAAAATGGCCAATAAATGGCCAGAAATTGAAAGCAAGCCATAAAAAATATTCTATCCTACTAGAAAGAATTGATAAAGCATTATAAACTGTCAGGAATGAGTAGATAATAGAACTAAACTCCAAATCATGATTAAATTAGTGAATTAGTTACGGTATAAACTAGTTGCTGACAAAGAATTCCATAATGATTTTAGATTAATCCTAACCAACTCAATAAGCATATGAATGCTTCATAGACATTGTTTTGACATCAGATTAGTTAGGAAACCTCAGTTGAGCCCTAAACAACATCAAAATTAGTTTCATTCATCAGATCAATTCTTAGCTGATCCTGACAAATATCCACACTGCAACTACTATCCAATAAGGCTTCATATTGATCTAAAGCCTGATCCTCACATTCCAAGACGTTTTTGACTATCTGAAATGTTAATCCATGCAATGTATACTCCAGAAAAATCCCAAGATCATCAACACTTACTTTAAATCTTCGATCAGAGTCATTCAAAATTCATTTGGTTCAAAACAACTGAGATTAACAGTAAAGCATCTTCAATCAAAATTAAAGCTCAAAATAGGAGTGAAATCATTCCAACTAGTATATAAACATCACAATCCATCTTAGACTAAAGCTCCAGGCCTTAATATTAACCTAGAACCTAAGTTTTAAGGCCTACACTTCCAGATTGAGCTTAAATCACTTAAAATCCAATCTCAATCATCGCAAATGTTCATTATAGGTTATGAAACTCATTCAGCATCAAATCCAAACTCTCTGAATCAAGAAACCCTAGTTTAATCTATCTCCTCCACCATGGACAACGTGAGAAGGATGGATTCAATGAAGTATAAAAATCACTTGAAAATCGATTGATAACCTTCATTCAGACCTTTCAAACCTATTCCAATCCCTAAATAACAGATTCAAACTCATTTTGATAGGAACAAGCTATTGCCCAGGTGGGTGCTTGATCTGAGATCGCCATAGTGACTTGGTCACTTAGGTAACCTGCACGCCATTGATTAGTGTTTAGGATTCCTATATGATCCTCTAAAAGCACTTAGGTCATCACAAGGCCTCGATTTAGTGCATTGATTTCATTGGCCCTCGCTACCCAATGAAGGCATAAAACAATACCAAGTGGGAAAATTTGGGCACGAGATCATCTGGTGATGAAAATCAAATGAAATCAGCTTAGATCAATCACAATCAATTCAATTTAACAAATATAAACTCAATTCAATCGATTAAATTCAATCAAAACCAATTTGAATCTCTAATCTTCCGATCAAATATGAAAATCAAATCCAATTCAATTGATTGAATTGCTCTCAATTCAGACCAAGGGGAGGGCTATCATGATTATGCGAACTGAGTGGGAAACCCTCAGATGGAATTGATGCACTATGAAATCTGATAGCTACTGAGCTTCAGATCTCATAGTTGCCCTGATGGATGGAGTGCTAAGGCAGTCAAAACATCAAGGAAGCAGTGTGAAGGCGATCATGGAGTGTAGTGGGAGATCTATGAATCGAAATGGAAAGGTGAATCATGCTCTTTGATCGGAATTGATCAGAGAGGGAAAATTGACAGAGATAAGTACTTAACAAGCAATTAAATGGTAAATTCTACTCTAAATTAATCTAATCTACACTAGGAAAGCATGTAAATCTACTCTAGGAAAGCATTAAATCCTAAGCTAATCGGACAAAGGGGACCTCAAGATTCACAGTGAGTTGCTATGGTAACGAAATGGGAGAAGACTTCTAGCGAGTGAAAGCTCTGAGGATGAGGGAGCTCTGGGACCTCTTCTTGAGTTACATGATCTAGTTTGAAGTGGATGAATTGGGGAAGGAGACATAGCTGCTGTCACCAGCTATAGAAGAAGGGGAATGAGTGCTGGAGGCATACACGATTATCAACTCAAGGGGGAGGGAGTTGATAGCTTACGTAGGTCATAGTGGTGGGGTATATATAGGCATTAGGAGCTAGGGTGACTGGGTGTAGTGGGTGTGAGCAGTTGGTGATCTATGATCCTTAATAGGTCCGACGAGCGCAAAAAGAGTTAGGATGAAAAGTGATCATTAGATGAAATCTAGAAATAGGCATTAAGAGGTGGGTACTAGTGCTAGGCAGTGGAGTGAAGATTCACCATTGGATCAATGAGGAGAAGAATGGACGGTGGAGGTGTGTTGAGTTCTTCGTTCATGAACAGGAAACGAGGAGCTCAGCTTCAAGTCCAATGAGTAATTTGCCAGGAAGCCCTTATATTGAAATGGTAGGAATTTTGCGACTAAACCTGTAAGTGATAGAAATTTGTTATAGATCAATCCCTACTATTTGCAATTAAGTCCTTAGAAACTTTTGAATGAATATATTGTGAAGGCTTTGTTATGTAATAAGGACCTAATTGTAAATCATTTATTTTGAGATCCAAATGATGTCAAAATGTAATAAAGTTTTTATGCCATGTGATTTGAACTTGTTAGAAATTATTCCAATAGTTGAATTGTGAGTTCAAGCTCATTTTGGTGTTCAATTGTCATTTGATCCAGCCATTTATAATCGAAGTACATAATCTCTTTGATTATGACCTAATTCTGTATTTTTTGCATAAATTTAGTATTTTAGATCATTTTCCGTAAATCCCACACTTAACCCTTTTCTTGAGTTAATTCATAATGTTTTGACTTAGTTATTAGCTTAACTTAAGCATTTAGCTATGACAAGCCACACCTCATTATACCCTCATGTTTAGGTTTTGCTAGTCCCGTAGCAAACAACTCATTAAAGCACGAGTCATTTCAGCATTAGCAGAGTAAGTGTGAAGAGATTTCTTTGCAACTCAATATAGAATGAAGTGTTTAGAGATGATCTTAAGTTGAGAATTTTTCTGAAATATTTCAATTTGTTTATATATTGGACATTATGAAAACCAACTGCAATAAGACTATTAGTACCTGAGACTTGTATGACATAGACCATTATTCAACTAACAAGGACTTTTCATATTTAAACCTTAAGTACGGCTTCCAGGATCCAAAAAGTTTTACCAAGCTCAAGGAATTAAGAAGCTATGGTAGTGCTTAGTGCAAATGAGGACTAACTAGATGAACTTAAGACTCAAATCTAGGGTTTCACTTCCTTTTAAGTCCAGGTTGGTCTCAGCTTCAACTTATGTTTTCGAATTGACTCTAAACAATGCGATAACTTAAACCCAACTCTTATTGCATATGTGGCTCAAAGACTTTTGGTAGAAGACAAAGGGTATTTGTAGCGTACCTTGAAATAATCATTTTTAGTGGAATATATAGGTATATACAACTGGATCTGGAGAGCATACCGACTTATTTCAACTTGTACTTTTTTCTGTTTTTTTATTTTTTCTTACTTTTTCTTCTTTTTCTAAAAATAAGAATGTCAGTATATCTCCCATGAACTTTATTTGGTGGAGCACACTTATTGGTGGGTGAGTATTTGGTGGAATGAATCTCTCCTGACACAAGACTAAAGACTGAGACAAAGAGTCTACCTGCACGCATAGGTAAGGACTCCACCTTCCCTAATGAGCACTAGGGTTGAGAACTTAAGTTTGAAAGGTTCTTCCTAATAGCAGTGTAGTGTAGCACCAAGTTTACTTAATTCTTAAACAAAGGCAAACAGAAGGTTCCTGTACTAGTTGACTCAAGTACAAGAGTGTCCTAAGTTAGAAAAGATTGTGGTTGTATAGTGTCAACGCTCAAGTGTATTAAGCCTAAACCTGAGCGAATCAAGCTTATGTGGCTAGGAAAGTTTAAAAGCAAAGGTTAAATGTCCATAAACACTTATTCTATTTTTGTTTCAACCTTTAGATCATATATAAACACTTATGAATTTTGTATTGTTTCTCCCTTTTAGATTGTGAAACTTCTCCCTCCCTTCAACAGTGAATAATGAGACCCTAATCTTTTTGGGATTTTTTTTTTTCAAAATTGTATGGATTTTTGTGTTTTGTATTTTTTTTATAGAAAATTTTCAAAAGTTTTCAATTTTTTTGATTTTTTTTCAATAAAGGTATATCTATACACTAAAGGATGTGTCTATAATTGCATTTCAAGTTTAAGATTTCATCGGGTTACAGGATTACCTAGAACCAAAGCATGGGTTCTTCACCGCCTTTTATCAAGTAGAAGATATCTGAGAAATCCCCAGGCCCAGAGATAACTCAGATGTCCAAAATATTTTTTCGGCATTCCATCCTTGGCTTATGACCTAGGCACCAAATTTTATTTATCATATTCCAGTTTGGAAACTAGATATAACATTCATAAGTCCAACCAAAAACCTGGTCATAATATTTGTCCGCAATATTCTTTAGATCATTCAAATCAACCCAAGAGCTCCATCACTATTTCCCTACTCAACCTAAAAGCCTATTTATCTTACAGAATTCCAAGTGATTCACATGATGTGAGTATAAATTTGTCATTTACCATAATGTTATGCAACTAGTATCTTCTTGTGAGAATTTTGTAATCATAAAGGTCCTTTAAATATTATTTTTCATTTATCACCATATCAATCTTGTAAAATTACCTAGACTCATGTCAATCTTGAATCAAAATTACTCATATTTCCCTACATTTCACTTAACTGAATAAATTAGCAACATAAATACTTCTATGGGGCAATTTCACCCCTCATCACGTAATACTTCCCCTTTAATGGTTTTTTTCTCTTCTTAATGTTGGATTTCCTTAGTTTCTCATTTGGATAACCCGGATCCATCCAAGCCAACTTGTTAGCCACGTTCACATCTTTATTTTACCCTTCTGAAATTGATCACCCTTGTCATTGCATGATTCTTGTACAAGTCACCATGCTTTAGATCTATAAATTTTCCATTTCTTCACATGATTCCTCCCTAACTGGAGAAGTATAAGAATGTTTGCTTACTAAAGCTAGCAAGTACAACACACCAACCTTAGGGAAAATTTCTCACCAACATATCTTATGACAAAGCCCACAAACAACCCTTCCTTGATGTAAGTTTCCATACTTCTATTCATCTAGCTAAAGGCTAAAATTACAACCCCAAGTCTATCAAGCCAATCTCCCTTTGTGATATGCCTCAAGTATCTAAATAGCCTTAATCTAACTACCCTTTTTTAAACTTTATCGACTTAAATCATTCCATCTCATGATCTCTTCTTATAGCCTACTAGAGCAGTGGACATGCAAAATGAGTTCCATAAAGTAGATTTTAACCCGATGGAGTTCAACAAGAAAGTAATTTGGGTCCTTATGCTACAAAATGATGCCAATGCGAGCTATATTAATAATGCCAACCCAAATCCCCAACTTGGGAAAGACATACGCCCGGGATGGTGAGGGAGGGGGGGAGGTGACATGAGTGGAGGAGAGGTTATGTTTTGAAGAGATTGAAGGATTAGAAGGAGGCAAAGGAGTGGGTTGTAGTTGATAGGAGGTGACAAATTAAAATGAGATGGTGCAAATAGTCTCTCCTATCTGAGGGTGGGCGGTGATATGTGCACTTTAGTGGACTATAATTAAACCTAAGTACATTATTATTTCGATGAGAATTTAATTTAGAACATACACTACATTGATAAAATTATTTAAGTTCGTGAATTATCATTCTTACATTTTTATTTAATGAAAGTACTCCCATTATATTTATATACTAATACATTTACATATATATGTTTTTACAAAAGTAAATTGGAAATATCAATTTTGAAAGCAAGAGAGAGATTCTCAAATCTCTATTTTTAAAACCTTTAATTACCTCCCATTTTTCCTTTCACGATCCTTTCTCTTTTCCCTTCAATCTCTCTCAATCATATATCAAGGATCCCCTTTGCTTCTTTGACAAAAAAATACCCACCTCCACCCTCTCTTATTTCCTCTCCACAAAGCGCAACGCACCGCCCTGGGGCCTTTCTCCCTCTCTCCCTGTGCTAAAGCACCACCCACGCACATCCCACATGAAAATGCCTCCCGTGTCTCGTACCTCTATCTTCTCTCACCGTGCACAGCGCAGACCATCCTTTCCAATTGACGCCATTTCCACACCACCCCCCACACCCCGCCCCGCCACCTTCGTTCCTTCCCTCTCTCTCATTTTCTTCTGGTAGCAGACAACACCTGTGGCCCCCCGTTCATGATTTTTCCCCTGCCTTCGTTCTTGTCTTTGAGATCGGACAACCACCACCACCAGCCCTCCACCGTCATCTCCTCCCTCAAGACCGCGCACCCACGACTACGCCACCGCGAGCCATCCGCGACCTTGTCTTCATCTCCTCGACCGCGACTTCTCGCACCGCGAACCGTCCACGACATCGACCAACCACCGACAGCCACCACCGTGGTTGGAGGTGACAGCTCCGATGTCCATGACCGCGTCCACCCTCTCGGCCACCACAGCCATCGACCGCACGACGCTCCCGGGCCTCCTTCCCACGAACGACCGCGTGACCTCACGACCACACTCCAACATCCACGGTCGTGCTCCACCATCCGACGACCGCGACTTCCTCCTCGCAGCGACCATCACCTCCCCTAGCAGTAGCACCACGCCCCAACATCCTCACTCGGCCCCTTTTTCTTCGTCTTCGTCTTCTTCTTCAACCTCTGCCACACTCGACGGAACCCAACAGCCACCACCGCACAACCACCTTCTTGACGCGCCGACGACCTCCACGACGACCACTACGACCGTGCGACTTCTTCCCTCGCACGCAGCAGCAGCACCGTACGAATAGCACGACCACACAACCTTCCCGCGTCCCTCTTCCGCTCCATCGATGCCGGCGACTTCCTCGCCGTCTGGCCACCTCCGACTGCCGTTGTCAGGGGAAGTTGGACTGGAAGAAGAAGAGGGTGGTTGCATGTGACTCTGAGCTCAAGCCACAGCCAGTTTGACTGAGATTAGAGGAGAATGGGAGAAGAATCAGGGAGAGCAGTGGGTAAGTTAGAGAGAATTAAGAGAGGAAGAGGGAGTAGAGACCGGAAAGGAGTCGACATATTCCACATGCTCCCAACTGACCTCTGTTATTGGTATTTATACCGGTAGTAGTTTTAGCTGGACTCTGTTACTGTTAGTTATTATAACAGTACAAACAATCACTGTGTGACAGTAGCATTGCCTCTTTTAATCATTCTTCTTCCTTATAAACGGTGTGACTGGTGGTCCTCCTCAAGGTGCTCTGGCGGTAATTGATTCTGAATTGGATGAACACCATGACTCCTTTTTAACTATGAAATATGGAATGTATTATGAATTTTCACCGTTGAGGGAAGCTGGAGTCTATAAGCTACTTGGCCCACTCTTGCAATGATTTGATAGGGTCCAAAGTACCTTGCTGCAAGTTTGTTATTATATCGATGTACTACTAAGTTCTGATGAAAGGATTGTACCTTCAAGTACACCCGATCTCTAACTTGAAAAGTTCTTTCAATTCTTTTCCTATCAGCTTGAATCTTCATTCTCTGTTGTGTCTTCTGTAAATGGTCTTTGAGTTCTTTCATGCTTCGGAGTGAAATGGCCACATTTGGTATTGAAGAAGTGCCTGTGATATAAGAAATTATTGTTGGTGGTGGCCGACCATACACAATTTCAAAGGGTGTCATGCCTGCTGAAGAATGGACACTAGTGTTATAGGAATACTCTACTCAGGAAATCCATTGAATCCAAGTGTGTTGTTGTTGATAACAAAAACATCTTACGAAAGTCTCCAAGCATTTGTTTAAAGCCTCATACTGTCCATCTGATTGAGGATGGTAGGAAGAACTCATCTTCAATTTAGTGCCTTGTGTTGTAAACAACTCTTGCCAAAATGTACTTAGAAAAATAGTATCTCTATCTGAGACAATAGAAGAGGGAATACCATGTAGACGAACAACTTCCCGGAGGAAAACAGCAGCAATATCCTTTGCTGAATATGGGTGGGCTATTGGAATGAAATGACCATATTTGGAAAACCTATCAACAACCACAAAGATTATTGACTTGTGGTTAGACAATGGAAGGCCCTCTATAAAATCCATAGCAATATCTTGCTAAATTTGCGAGGGAATAGGCAAGGGCTGAAGTAGTCTTACCGGTGCTTGTGCCTCTGTTTTGCATCTCTGACACACATCACACTGGTGTATATATTTCTTGACAGCTACATTTTGAGGTGGCCTATGGTTTTATGGAAACCTACGTGACCACCTTTTGGAGAATTACACACAAGTCTAATGGCTTGCTTAATGACTGAACAAGATGGTGCCAAGACTATACGATTTCTATGCCATAGAATTCCATCACAAAGATGATAGTCATTTCTGTCCAATTGCATTGTATCCCATTTATGATGCATTTGCAATAAGGCAGGGTCTGACTTATATGCATTTTTAATATCCTCCAACCAAACTGGAATAGGTTTAGAAATAGCAGTTAAGGAAGCATATTCTTCCCTTCTTGAAAGAGCATCTACGGCTTGATTATGACGACCTCTGTAAAATCTAACTGAAAATCTAAATCCATGAGATGAATCAAACATTTGTGTTGAGCTAGAGTAGTTGTCCTCTGCTGCAACAAATATCGTAAACTTTGATGGTCTGTTCTAATGATGAATCTTCTACCCAAGAGATAATGGTGCCACCGTTCCACTACAAATAAAATAGCATGAAGTTCTTTCTCATAAGTTGACCATGTCTGCTGTCGTATAGAAAATGCTTTACTCAAGTATGCTAACGGACTGCTCCCATGCCCAATCCACTTGCATTACACTCAGCAACAAATGGAAGAGTGAAATCTAGTAATGCAATCACAGGGCCTACAGTAAGTGCTTCCTTCAGAGCTAAGAAAGCACTTCAGCTTCAGTGTTCCAATGAAAAGAATTTTCTTCAATAAATCTGTTAGAGGTTTGGAAATAATTCCAAAATTACAAATAAATTTTCGATAATATCTAGCAAGACCCAAAACCTACACAAGGCTTTTATCGTTGTGGGGGGTGGCCATATTTTAATAGCTGATATCTTGTCAGTTTCCATTGCTATTCCATCTTGGCTGATTATGTGACCCAAGTAAGTGACAGAATTGACAGCAAAAGTACACTTAGAATGCTTGAGAAAGAGTTTGTTGGCTTATAAAATCTGAAGCACTGCTGCCAAGTGACTGATATGTAGTTCAAGGGTCTTATTATAAACCAAAATGTCATCAAAAAAGACCAAAATGAATTTACGAAGCATAGGCTTGAACAATGTGTTCATTAAATGTTGAAATGTAGAAGGAGCATTAGTAAGATCAAATGGCATTACCAAAAATTCATAGTGTCTCTCATGAGTTCTGAAGGTTGTTTTATGGATGTCTTTATCATGCACCCTTATTTGATGGTAACCAGATTGAAGGTCCAATTTGGTGAAGGCTCTGGATCCCGCCAACTCATCCGAGAAAACATCAATTTAGCTTTGATAGTAATAGCATTCAATCCCCTATAATCGATACACATCTGCCAAGACCCATCTGATTTTTTTTACTAAAAGAACTAGGGCTGCAAAAGAGCTAGAACTTGGTCTGGTTAACCCCTCTTTCAAAGCTTCCTATACATGTTGCTCAGTGATTTGTTTCTGCATCGGAGAATGGCGATAAGGAGCAGGCAAAATAGAGGTAGACTCATCCTGTAGACGAATTTTGTGATCATAAGAGCTGGGAGGAGGCAGTCCATGGGGCAAATGAAATATGCTTTGATACTCATGTAACAAATCATCTAATCCTTGCAGATAATTATTCTGACTTGGTATCTCTAAGGTAGAAGGCTGCATAGACTTAACTTGTATCATGTATGCCACCTTAGTAGTTGACAAATCTCTAGAAATAGAATGCGGTTCCACCAAACATAATTGCTTTGGTCTCAGTCCACGCAATGAGTGCTTTTTGCCATTAATCAAAAATCTCATGGAAAGTTCTTGGAAATTCCATTCAATTGTCCCTAGTTGTTTCAACCAATCAGTGCCTAGTACCACATCACATCCCCCCAAAGGTAGGATATAAAAATCAACAGTCATGCACAAAGTATTTAGACTGATGGCCATCAGCTACCATCACCTAGAATTTAGAAGGATTAGTAATTTTTAACCCCAACTTAGCAATCATCTTGGGATCAAGGAAGTTATCAGAGCTTCCTGAATCAATTAGCACCACAGTAGGAATGGCATGTATCTTGCCTTCCACACACATGGTTGAATTTCCATCAGTGCCATTAATTGCATGGGATGATATTTCTGGGTAGGGATCAGTGTCTGCTTCATAAAAGGTTTCATTGTCCATAGAGGCATCCAAATGATCATCAAGTATCAAATGAATTGTAAATAGGGTCTTACATTTGTGATTTCTAGACCACTTATCACCACATTGGAAACATAGACCTTTTTTAACCCTCTCCTCATACTGAGCAATGGTTAATTTCTTAACTATTGGCTTTGCTTTCGGAACTGAAAGGGCAGCCTTATCAA
The DNA here is from genome assembly GCA_037157565.1 of Thalassia testudinum. Taxonomy (NCBI): domain Eukaryota; kingdom Viridiplantae; phylum Streptophyta; class Magnoliopsida; order Alismatales; family Hydrocharitaceae; genus Thalassia; species Thalassia testudinum. The sequence continues at coordinate 9,062,410 of JAZHRO010000080.1, forward strand.
GGGTAGGCAATATTCCTTTTGAATTATTGCTAACAAAGGGCCGACGAGCTTGTAGCAACTTGGCTTCTTGAAGTCTAGCCAACTCCATAGCAGCCAACAATGTAGTAGGTCTAAAAGAACGGACCTCAAATGCTAAATCTTCTTGCAAACTGCTAATAAATGTACCCAACAAATGCTCTTCTGGCACACCTTTAATTTTGTTAGACAACCTTTCAAATTCTTTAACATAGTCAGCTAATAAACCTACTTGTTTCAATTTACTTAAGACCCCATGCGGATCTTCCAAGAAGTCTGGGTTAAATCTAACATTAAGAGCTGTGACAAACGAATCCCAAGCTGTAACTCCCTTAGTATTTGTGAACCACCAATACCATTGTAAAGCTTCACCATTTTAAATGGCAAGATGCAAGTGGTAATTTCTAAGTAGCTAGAACATTGTAAAATAGAAAGTACTACTCTGCTTTGTATTTCCATGCCATTGGATCAGAAGGGCCATCGAAAAAAGGAAAATCTAACCTTTTGCCTTTGATTTGAAGCATAAACCCAGCATCTGGGGTATCAAAATTTGCCCCTGAATTGCCCTAATAACTGGAATCTAAAATTTGCGCAAGCTATTGCTGGAACTCACTTTGAAACTCCTCCATCGCCCGTTGGACCGAGTCTGCAAGAAGCCTTTTCATAGCTTCTATTTCCTCAAGAAACATGAATGAAGTAGAAGGAGGGCCTGAGGTAGGCTCAGACACCAATTTGCTAGGGGAAGTTGGACTAGAAGAAGAAGGGGGTTGGACGTGACTCTGAGCTCAAGTCACAGCCAGTTTGACTGAGATTAGAGGAGAATTGGAAAAGAATTAGGGAGGGCAGAGGGTAAGTCACAGAGAATTAAGAGAGGAAGAGGGAGTAGAGACTAGAAAGGGGTCGGCATATTCCACATGCCCCCAACTGACCTCTGTTATTGGTATTTATACTAGCAGCAGTCCCAACTAGACTCTGTTACTGTTAGTTATTACAACAATATAAACAAACATTAACTACCACTTGTTACAAGAAAAGTAACGACTATCTCTTACAGCTGTCACCACCAAATGCGTAGCTCTCAACCACACTGACCTTCCTCAAGCTCCTCACCGACCGTCATGGCCCCACGAGCATGCACGACAAGGAGGAAGAGATCCTCTGTTTTGGGTTACATTTCCTTTTACATGTAATGCCATTGGTGAGATTTGGATTTGATTTTCGGGTTATTTACTGAGGTGAAATTGTTTCCATGACCCTTGCATTTTTGAATTATTGTGTGGCTTATTCATATCACCATATTTCGCACTAGATTTTGATACAGACCTCGAATTTACGATCGAGAATGATACATATTGATGATTTTATTGCATTTGTGTCTCCCTGTGAAAGTTGTGATATAATTTTAGTATATTTTTATTAATTTTTGATTTATGATTTCCTACCACACGATTTACTACAACGTATCTTCTTGATATTATCTGCAAAAGAGAAAAATCTCTCGATCAAATGGCACCGTTATCGGGGAGACAACAAATGTAATAGGTTCACTTGATTATATTTCTGATCTATTTTGAGGTACAATTTGTCTTGATTCATCTTTATATTTTCTATGCGAGGAATCGATGGGTTTAGACGATGAGCGATGTAGAGCCATGACGTGGACCTTGGGCCTTGCCTACGAGATGACGCGAGGAGACAGAAGGAGACATGGATCCCTTAGGAGATTCTCCTTCGGCACTGATTGAATTAGGAGCGTAGTTTCCTAGTTTACATTTTTAGTTTTCTCACCCTTGTAACATTGGGGCTAGTTTTTGAGGGTTTGTCCCCACTTTCTTTAGCTAGTAGGATTATTCGGTGATAGACTTAGACTTCAATGTCATAGTTTGCTTGCTTGCTTATTATTAAAAAAAAAAACTATCGAGCTGCCTGCTTAGGAGTTGCATACCCTTAGGTGCACGCATTTAGGGGTGATTGAGCAATACGTTAGATCTACTTCTTTGTATTGCGTCCATTATTTTCACGAAGATTGCTGGAGTCAGGTATATATTATCTCATCTTTGCATCCAGCTCCTGTCCACACATTGCCTTTGGGCTAAATTCCAAGATCACTAAATTGATTGAAGCTATTAACTAAGTGGTTGACGTGCGAAAGACGTATTTGTTTAAAAGGGTCGTTATAGTTCATGCTCGCAACATCAGTTTTAAAAGAAGAAACGGACGTGAGTCCGAGTGTCGATCATAGGGAGGCGTAAAAATCGAATTTTCTTTGTCACTTAATGTCACAGAGATAACGAGTTTTTGCTTGCGAGAAGACGTGGTAGAAAAACGAGTGAGAGAAAGAGAGAGAGAGAGAGAGAGAGAGAGAGTAGGGTTAGAGTCTTTTAAATCATAGCCATTGTTCAAAGTAAGATGGAGAACACATCAACATTATATTAAATATGCAATTCAAGTTTTATAAATATAACGGTAGCTAAATGATTAAATAAAAAAGGAAGTAAAGCTAGATTAAAGGGAAAGAGAGAGAGAGGGGAGACGGTGAGGCGGCCACGGCGGTGGAGGGAGGCTCCGTCGGCGGCTCGTCGACTCCATTGACTACAAGAGGGCCTAAAGGGGGCTAGGAGGGTGTTACAACACTTGCAAGATGAATTAAATGCCTTCCATGGGTGGTTGGAAGGGGTTTAAATAGGGAGAAGGTCTTTCCAAATGAAGAATCGGACGCCACTAAAACCCCTCCCAAAATGTCGGTGAAGCACCCTACCCAGCGGTCGCTCGCGCGCGCTATTCCTCCTCTTCACCCACGATCTGCGTGCGCGCGTTGTAGGTCATCCGATCAAAGATCGGACGGTTGAGATCTTTACGAAGGGCGTGCATGGATCGCACCTCGAGCGCACGTGAGCGTGGGCATCGTCGACCGGCGTAGGCGCGGGCGTGGATGATCGACGCCTGAGGACGCGCCGCGTACCACTATCGAGACCGCTCGATGGCGATTGGGTGGTCGAATTTGAGCGCGCGGGTGAAATCAGCAGATGGCTGCGGCGGGCAATTCGAACCTGCGCCTCCTTCGTGCTAGGCGGGTGCGTGACCGTTGCGTTGTGAGCGCGGATGGTTGTGCCTCTTCACCAATCGTCAGCCGTTTGATGGAGATCAAATGGCTGTGGTCAGATCTTGTGTGATGGGGTGACGTCGCGCGTGCGGGCGGGCGCTCCTGATGCTGCCACGTGGCCACCTCATGGCCGTTGATCGTCAGATCAACGATCAGAACTTCTTGGGTCATTTGTGGGAGCTCCAGATGTCGAATTTAGCCGATTTCGAGTCCGTTAGACTCCATTCGTCACTCTAAATCCATCCGTGCAGTCCGATCGTGCATCTAAGGCTTGTTTTGACATGCACTTGTACACATGGCCATTAATAATGTACTATAGATAATTTTGATGTGCGATGCATGCAATGCTCCCATTCCTATGTCTTCTGTGCATTTTACCCTTAAGACCGACCCCTTTTGGCAGAATTAACATTGTACAATGTGGTGTTATCAGTGGTCTCCTAAGAAATTGGGGCTGTTAATCAGAGTGGGCCTTAAAAGGAAAAATCACACTTGATTTCATTAAAGGACTTGTGTGCGTTTAATATCAAAGTAAATCGATTTTCAGTGTGATGCACATGAGCACCACATGAGCACTTCACTAAGGGACACTAGAGACTCTTTCTATTGCATCCCCTTACACCACAAAGAGAGTTAGCCAACAATCAACAAGCCTGTCTCATCATGCAACCCTAAGGAGTTCGTGATGAGCAGTCTCAATTTAAATTTCTTTGCAAGTAGGTCTTAGGCCACTTAAAGGTTGGCTTAGGTTGCTTAACTGATTGTATAACGTGTTTGGCCACCAAAAGATAACGTAACTGTTGACGGGCTAAATCGGTGTTTTAAAAGATGTAATCGTCGTAGCAAGTCAAAATAGCGTGAAATAGATAAAATTTATAACTTGAAGTCTAAAATGAAGTCCGAGGTCGAGCACAGGGAGCAAATATGGAATTCACATGCTAATCTTTAATCAAAATATAAATGAGCACAGAAAATTAAGTACAATAATGATATTCAATGAATACTAATTTATCACATTAAATATTCAATGATGCTCAATATATCTAGAGATTGCATTGAACAAAAATGGAAGAGAATAAAAAACAATGGTGATTTAGATCATCACTAATCCTCTTAATTAAGCATGTATGCAATATTTCAATTCAACCATAACCATATTACTTAAATAATATAACTGTATTCCAAATAAACTCAAATCAGATGTCGGACAGACGACTTAAGTGAAGCTTTGCTACAGTGCTTCTTCAAAGCTTTTTCTTTCTTCTCTTCTTCTGCTTGTCTTCTTCTCGAGTCTTCACGTTCTTCTTTCAGAGAACACAAGGGCTCTCTCTCACGACTAAGTGTTGGATAGGGTTAAACATCAGAGAGCGAAACCCCCCTTCCCCCGCTCTCTCTCTCTCTCTTTCCTCCCTCTTCTCTCTTAGACAACCGGTCAGCCAATCGGGTATTCGAGCTTAAGCAGTATCGGGTCCAGGGCTATCAGCGTGGGTAGTAGCCAAGGAGTGAAGGCTTAGGCTGGTACGGTGAGCAGGTAAGGGGACCTCACCCCCAGTGTCTGAGGCATAGAGGCATAATCACAAATTCCTCTTATGTGTAGCTGCGTGCTTTTCTTCCACCGATGTGGGACTAATCCCACTACTCCTCTTCGTATGCATGCAGCTATGGTGAAGCTTCGTCGATTGGAGTAGCAGCTACAGTCCTCTCGCCTAATTGAGGACCTGGAGGTCCTTCTGGATTTCTTCCACAGTGCCTGGAGCGAGTTGCGATGAAGAACGCAGCTGTGATGCGAAGAACAAGATCGAGGAAGACGACGAGGCAGTGGAGCTCCGGTGGGATACCTGAAATACAACATACGGGCTATAAGCCCGGTTAAAAAGCTTAGGAGTATCGCAAGGATGCGGCGAAGGTGTTGGTGGCAGTGGCATGCTGCAGGGGTGGTTGTAGGTGGCTGGTGAAGGCGGAGGAGACCATGCGAAGGTGATGTGTTCGATGGAGTGTTTGGATGGGTGGAATGATGAATAGGTGGAGGGGTTTGGTTCGGGTGGATGAGGTGGAGCTTGTAAGGGTGTTGGCAAGGTGTGTGGTGTGATGGAGTGACGGGGAGACCTCGCCAGAGGTGTGGCAGGAGATGAGGGAGATGATGGTGAACGACGGCGTTGGCGGCTAAATTGGGGTTCGAGAAGTCCTAAGCTAACCTACGAAGCTAAAGGAATCTAACTAACCTAAATCTAATGGATGAAAGGTAAGGATTGTCCTTGTTGTTGGTAGGCCAGACTTGGAGGAGATGAAGTCTCCGGTGGGCGAAGCGGCGACGATGAGGGGATGTAGGTGGCGCTCGCTGGTATTGCAATGCGCGGAAGAAACTGAGGATGAAGGAGCTGCCGCCTATTGTACGTGACAGATGGTGAAGAAGGTGATCAAAGAGGGTCGCCGGAGTTGGTGGAGATGGAGGTCGGGGAGAAGGGAAGAAGGGGGTATCCGGTCTCCAAACCAAGCTCAGGAGGTCGGCTTGACCTCAGGGAACCTTTTATAGGCTTCGTTAAAGCTTTCCAAGCTTGGAAACCAAGCTTGGAAGCACGTGGTTCTTGTGTGACAAGGAGACCCGAACCTTTGAAAAGTTCACATTAGGTTTTGAGTAGGATTCAGAGCCCAATGCGTGGCTCAAATGGAAGAGATTTCATCAGGGATCTCCCTTTCTATTTTGGGAGAGATTCGTCAAGAAATCAGAGAGAAATCTCTGATTGAAGGCCGCCGAAGTAGGAGTTCCTCTACGATAATGGTAGAGGGACCAATGTGTAAATAAGATGACAAACTTAGGGACATGTTCGCAAATAATTCAAAAAGCTAGGGGTGTGTGTAAGAAAAAGAGTCAGATTTGATTGGAATGCAAACTAGGTCAAGATGATCTCTGATTGGGCCCAAATTTTGGTACAAACCTAATTTGAACCTAAGGAATCTGATGATGAAGTTGGATTTTGTTTTTGACCAAGTTTGATTGGATAATTTGCGTAGAAACCCAAATCAGGGCAACTTCCTGTCTAAGACTCTATTTTAGGTCAAAATGGATTCCAATGGTCAAATCAAAGGTACCAAACCTTATAGAATATTTTTCTATGATTTTTAGAAGGTTTGGGTGAATTTTATCCTGACCAGAACCTCAGTTAATTAAGCGAGTCTGAAATTAGGGTTTCAAATGTCCATTAATTCTTGAAATGCGTGAAAACCCATTTTTGTCTGCATAAACTCTCTTATTAGTCATTAATGCTCATTTGACCATTAAACCCCTGGGAAACCCCGTGATTATTCTGCGTTTATGATCTATTAAAACTGCAGATTTAACCCTGATTTAATGTATTCTTCTCAGAAAAGGTATGCAATGAATTACGATTCTCTGTCGGTTATGTAGGAGCATTTGTCTTTTGATCTTGACTAAGTAAAGCTAGTTATGGATGATGACGACGTTATCATCAGTAACTGACCTCCTTTCTTCTCCAAAGCGCTTGTCAGGGATCTCAAGTCACATTCCCCCTCTTATACCACTAAAGTGGGAACAGACGGGCACAAACTTGACCCCATTTGGCAACTGTGAGGGGTAGGTTGGAGGAAGATTGAAATCTACTCTAAAAAAAGGAGAGTCCCATTGCCTTGTGTTTGATTGGGGTGTACTTTTCAAGACTTGATTCAAATGGATTACAATAAATACTGCATTTTTTACCCTCACCCCAGAACACCTGGTCCTAATCCCATGACCTGCACTTATCCATCTTCTAATGGATATCCTGATGAACAATGGGATCCTTTCTACTCTTACTATAGGAGTATTGGTCTAATTAATCCCCAATCCTGTGATTATGAGCAAAACCTAGGAGAGGCAGACACCATCCCGAACCCATCCATGACTATGCCAACCCACCCACCCTTGATGATTCTTACACTCCTAGTTGGATAGAAACTCCTAGGTATTATAACCCTGAGCTTGACTTTCCTCCTGAAAAGAAGGATAGCCTCTTCACATTCACATTTGAAATGCAAAAACAACAGATGGAAATAATGGAATCTTTAGGAGAGTCTTTGAGGACAAGTCACCAATTAAAGAAAGAAATTAGTCACTAGATTTACTCCCTTGAGGTTGATTCTAACCCCTCCACGCTAGATGCATCTCCCTTGAGAGAGCCATGCCATAAGATGGAAGGGGACACTAGGGACTCAATCATGGAGTATAGTTGCCCTCTTGAGGATATTGTAGACCCCTCCATATTCGATAATCCTTCTTTGAGAAGTCCTTGCATTAAGGGGGAGAGGGGCTACATGGATACACTGGGAATTGAAAGGAGTAGCCACTTGATGAATTGTGATGTAGAATGGTGGCAACCAGAAGAGGAGGAGCCCTTAGACCTTCCACCTGAGCTTTATTGGAGCCAATCGAAGGGGAAAATGATCCCATTAGATGAACTCGACCTGAATGATAGTTGATAGCATTTAAAAATAAGGGAATATGGTTATCTACATGCATAAATACTTAAGCACAATGTTAGTAATAACAAGAAAGATTTGCATAATCAATTCAAACCACAAAGGACACAAAATGTATAGTGGTTCCCTTCCCTTGGGTACTCCACTACCTAAGCCTCCTAGCTTAGGGTTTTTAACCCGATTCTCTCAACCCCGAGAGAATCAATTTACTAAATCGAGGTAATTAACGGGTTACCTCAACTCAAGTACAATAACGGGTTTGTTACAACCCAATGAGCAACAAGCTCTAGGAATTTTTCTTCCCTTTTCTTATGTGCAAACTAAGGGTCCAAGAGTTTATTTATAGAGTTAGGACCTTAGTGGGTCGTCTACTAGATGTTGGGGTTTAAATCCCAATGTTCATATAGCCAAAATTAATTTTCTAATCATTCAGTTTTGAGCAAACAGCTACCTGGTAATGGTACTAAAGTGTGGGTACTGGTACTCGTTGCTTCCAGATTTAGGTTTCAAACTCTTAACACAAATCTATAACCCACTTGTACCGGTAGTGATCATTAGTATCGGTACTCGTTACCTCCAGTACCGGTACTGATCATGAGTACCGGTATTCGTAGGGTATAGGTTTGTTTCTTTGAAAAAAATCAAAACCTGTAACTCATATGTACCAGTACTTGTGGGTTAACAAGTACCTTTTTTAAGTGATTTAATCAATTACATTCTTCGAAAATGATCGCAATATTAATCCTAATTTATCTCTAATTATTTTTACGATCTAAGTTATATTCCTTTGTTAAGAGACATATACAATCTAGAAATATAAAATCTAAACTAAAGAAATTAAAGGTCGAAGAAGATCTTCTCCTCCTTGACTCTTCCTTGTCATCTTGCCTCCTCCATGACATAATCTTTTTCTTCTCACCATCATGTCTCCATCATTTCCTGTTTTCCTTGCTTCTTCGCCTTGCTTTTTCACCTAAATCTGAAAAACACTTAATGGCAAACATTAATCCATAATAATTTTGTTAACACCAAAACAAGATGTGGAATAAGGTTCCAACAATCTCCCCCTTTTTGGTGTTGACAAAACTATTTTGCAAAGAGATAAAATAAGTTTTAGCAATGTTATATGAAGGAAAAACTTTTAATTAAATCCTCCCCCTAAATATATGCTCCCCCTAAAAATTTTACTATTTACTCTTTATTTTTCTCCCCCTTTTTGTCAATAACAAAAAAAATGAAGGGGTAAATAGAGTATCATACCATAATGTTTACTAATAGTAAAATGATGAATGAGGTTACCAAGCTTTGTTAAGCCATCGTTCTTGGTCTTCATTCAACCTATAGAAAGGTTGAAATGTTCCATTATGTCCCTTGAACACTCACTGATTACTTTGATCTACTCCTGCAAAAAAAATCTTTTCTAGGTACCCATTTTCTTGTGGGTCCTTTAGACTTAACACCTTTCAAATCCTGAGATTTATAGACATTTTTAGTGTTAGATATATAATTCTTAGGATTTTTAGCCTTTTGATACATCTATGCATGTCTAAGTGCATGTGATTTATTTTGTATATTATTTTTACTTTGAAATTTTGATTTTAATGAATCACAAAATTCAGTGTTTGGCCTAGTTGTTGTTTTAAGATTATTCAAAGTCTCTTCAAAATGCTCATAAATATCTTCTAGTTCTAATATCTTTGCATGCAACAGATTATTAGTTTCTTTTGACATTTCTAATTCTCTTTCTAAACATGATTTTTCTAATTTTAATGTTTGATAATTATTCTTTAAAATCTTATTTTCCTTTTTAAATGACCTAGCTTTATGATATAGTTCTTCATATGCTTCTAATAATTCTTCAAAAGAGAAATCAGGGTTTACTTCATTATCCGTGTCTTCTGTAGTTGCTACCAAGCAAAGATGTGCGACCTAGTCGTCATCCGATTTGCTAGAGTCGGTGTCCATGTCGAAGTCGTTATCATCCCATGTCACTTTAAATACTTTCTTCTTCTTCTTCTTCTTGAGCTCCTTTGCTTCTTTACTATTGTCCTCCTTGTTTAAGGGGCAATCCTTTCGCAAGTGGCTCTTCTTCTTGCACTCATAACAAATAATATTAGAAGAAATTTTATTTACTTGTTTACCTTGTTTCTTGAGGAATCTATGGAATTTCCTAGTAAGCATTTCCATCTCCTCGTCTTTGGATTTTGATGTTGTTGAGTCTGAGTCCTCCTTAATTGCTCTAAAAGCAATACTTTTCTTCTTGCTCATCGCCTTCTCCTCGTTCTTCTTGCTAATCTCCAATTGGACTTCATATGCCATGAGGCCTCCAATTAGATCATCCAAGGGGAGAGTGGATAGATCCTTCGCCTCTTGGATCGCTGTAGTCTTTCAAGACCAATCACTTGTAAGAGATCTTAAGATCTTCCTTACAAGCTGCTCTTCTGTAAACTTCACTCTAAGGTTCTTTAAGGGGTTAACTATTTCCCCAAACCTTGTGTATATGCCTTTGATCATTTCACCTTTTGTCATCCTAAAACATTCATATTCTCCGGTTAGAATAGAAATACGGGTTTCTTTTACCTTATTAGTACCTTTGTAGGTGATTTGAAGTGTGTTCCATATCTCAAATGTTGACTCGTATGCTAAAATACGGTTGAATTATTCCCTTGACAATGCACAATAAAGTGTGTTCATCGCCCTCGCATTGCCAACAATTTTCTTTTTTTGATCCGCCGTCCATGCCACTCCTTCTTGCGGCTCTGGATCTAAGTATTTCTCTTGAATGAATGTCCACGACTCCTCATCCATTGCCTTGAGGAAGACTTGCATCCTCTTCTTCCAATACCCATAATCCGTCCCATCGAAATAGGGAGGATGGTTCAACGATTGTCCTTCGGTGCACCTTGAGGTTGATGCCATTGCGAGCAAGAGTTTTTACTTCTTCTCGCTATCGCTCTGATACCACTTGATATGATCTAAAAATAGAGGAATATGGCTATCTACATGCACAAATACTTAAGCACAATGTTAGTAACAACAAGAAAGATTTGCATAATCAATTCAAACCACAAAGGACACAAAATGTATAGTAGTTCCCCTCCCTTGGGTACTCCACTACCTAAGCCTCCCAGCTTAGGGTTTTTAACCCGATTCTCTCAACCCCGAGAGAATCAATTTACTAAACTGAGGTAATTAACAGGTTACCTCAACCTAAGTACAATAACAGGTTTGTTACAACCCAACGAGCAACAAGCTCAAAATACAAATAAGAACTGGTGTAAGAAAGAGAACTCTTACAATAAGAATTCCTCTGTCTCCCAACAATAATTAAAATGAATACCATTTTGAGAGCCTAGGATGGACGTGAATCGCTTCATAGATGCGTGACAAAAACACGTCGTTGAGCTTGCAAGGATGTAGAGAGAGTGAATGGCAAGCTTCTTTCTCTCTTGAAAATATGGTGAAAATTTAAAATATAGCTCTAGGAATTTTTCTTCCCTTTTCTTATGTGCAAACTAAGGGTCCAAGGGTTAATTTATAGAGTTAGGACCTTAGTGGGTCGTCTACTAGATATTGGGGTTTAAATCCTAACGTTCGTTTAGCCAAAATTAATTTTCTAGTCGTTCAGTTTTGAGCCAACAACTACCTAATATCGGTACTAAAGTGTGGGTATCGGTACTCGTTGCTTCTAGATTTGGGTTTCAAACTCTTAACACAAATCTATAACCCACTTGTACCGGTACTGATCATTAGTACCGATACTCGTTACCTCCAGTACCGATACTGATCATGAGTACCGGTATTCACGAGGTACAGGTTTGTTTCTTTGAAAAAATCCAAACCTATAACTCACATGTACCGGTACTTGTGGGTTAACAAGTTCCTTTTTGTTAATAGCGCTTGATCGAGTTTTAAAAAGTCGCGTTGTAGTATAGTCGAAAAAGCGTTCAAAATAAATACAATTTATTACTCGAATTTTAAAGTTCGAGGTCAAACACTGGGAGCAAATTAGAGTTTAGAAATCAAGATCACAACTTGAGAATTTGAATATAATATGCAATAAAAATCAATTTTATAGTGCAAAAAGATAAATGTAAGCACAGGATATTAAAAAAATCAGTGAATGTGAATAAGCACAAAATTGGACGTCTGATTTGTGAATCAGACACCTTAAAATGTGGATGCTACAGTGCTTGATCTTCCTTCTTTCTTCTCCTTCTTCTTTCCTCTTCTCTGGCGGCTGTCTTTCAAGCTTCTTCTTCTTTCTTTCTCTTCTTCTGATTCCTTGCCTTAGCCTTTCTCTTCCTTTGACTTCTTCTCTGTCTCGGCTGCCTTCAACTTCTTCTTCTCCTGCCTTCAGCCTTCTCTTCCTCTGACTTCTTCTTTGTCTCAGCTGCCTTCAGCTTCTTCTCCTGCTTCAGCTCCTTAGCTTCCTCTTCAGCCTTGCCTTTCTCCTTCCCCTGTAGGAAGAGCAAAACCTACCCCTACCCGCGCACGCCCTTTTCTCCTCTTTCTCTCTTAGGTTCGCTCTCCCAGAGCCACTTCTTGGGTAATCGGGTCGAGTACGCGCTCGGGACCAGGCCCACCGGCGTGTGGTGGTGGGCGAGGTGTGCTGGGTCGGGTCGGATCACCAGTTCCGCGGGGGGTGGTTGCAGAAGAGGCATTGGGTCGGGTGAGAGGGGACCTCACCTTGTGAGTAGGAGGCGAAGAGCTTAATGCAAAAAAATAATTTATGCAGGCGTGGTGCGCCAAAGTTTTCGAGGTGGGACTAACTTCCCATCCTCTTTAACACGTGCCTGCATCCGAATGTCTTCGTTCAATTACAGCTGCAGTGATGGCACTAGGCTTCAAGTAGATGCCTGGAAGTGTTCGTGAGATTGCCCCGCGCAGCCTGGAACACAAGCCTGGAGCGAGTGGAGCCTGGAGAAGCTTGCAAGCAAGGTTCCTGCTGTGTGTCAATGGCGGCGAGCTCCTGGATCTGCAATCACGCAAACGACCTCACAGCTACATCAGAATGTTCAGGAGGCTTCGTAGAGGCACGACGAGGATGCTGTGGGGGTCGGTGTGGCGTGGGACTGCCTGAGTGAGCGTGCCTAGGGCACCCTGTGGCCGTGTGTGTGGGTGTGTTCGGGGTGTGTTTGGGTGAGTGGCTTTTTCAATTTAAGTGTGGGCGCTTGGTCGCACACTTACGAGGTGGGACTAAAGTCCCACCTCCAAATCTCGCACTCGCAGGCGAGGGAACTGCAGCCAATTGGGGCAGCTGCGAGGCTTGCAACCCAATTGCAGGCCTGGGTGTGTTCGCAGCAGCAATCCGCGCTGCTTGGGACTCGCGCCTGGGCTGGAGAACGCCTGGAGCTGCGAGCGAAGGAGCTGCAGCAGCTCAGCAATGGCGGCGAGGGGGCTCCGACCTGAAAGCAGAAAGACGGCCTCTCAGCCACATCAAAAAACGGGGGAAGCTTCGTCGGAGTGCGGCGAAGACAGTGCGGGGGTCGGCGAGGCTCGAGGGCGTGTGTGGAGGTAGCCCTAGGTCAGACTGTGTGCGGGAAGATGGGTTTGTTTGGGGGGTGATTGGGCGGTGATTGGCAGTGAATGGAGAGGGGGGATCGGTTGAGTGGAGTAAGGGGAAGCTCCTGGGGTAGTTGGCGAGGAGTGTGGAGGTCTGTGGAAGTGGGATGGACTCACCGGAGAAGGTGATCGTAGACGGAGCAGGTGGAGGTGGAAGTCGCGTGCGGTGGAGTATAAAGGTAAATTAAGAGAGGGAAAATGTAAGGGAGAGAGGGAGGAAACTCTATACCTGTTTACTTGACGAAGGGGGAGAGAGCAGCGCCCGGCTCGTGCCTGCCGGAGCTAGGGACGAAGGTACCCTAGAGGAGGATATCGGCGACGAGGAGGCAGACGGAGGGCACCAGCTGGTACGGCCTAGCGCGGACGACAGGGCAGAGTAAACTCTACTGCAGGTAAGGCAGCAGAGCGACGAAGAGGAGGAGGAGGAGATCGCCGGAGACTTCGGGCGCTCTAACCGGAGGAGGAAGAGACGAAAGGTGGGATATTTCTCCGCCAGAGGAAGCTTGAAGGAGTCGGCAGACCTTGCCGATCCTTATAAAGACCTTGGCGCGGAGAAGGAAACGAGGTAGCGACGTGGCAGCCTCGCCGGAGAATAGCCGGAGAGGATACCCATGCCTTCCGTGCGTTCGCACGAGAGGCATGGTTGATGGCAGAGGGCATGGCCAGGTCCCTGCGACAGAGGACGTCATAGGGAACCCCCCATCTATTCTGAAGGACGGCTGCCCTACCCTGCACGGCGCCATCCTCCGCGCAAGGTTGCTGGAGGCATGGTGCTGCGCAGAAGTGGCAGGGAGGACCGTTCTACAAAGAACGATAAGAAGTTGGGGGCCTAAACGTAAGGGTTTCAAAAGATAAGGGTCAAAAAGTAAATAAAGAGGACCAAATTGTAAAGTCGGTCAAGATGGTATTTTCTTAGGCTCAAGTTTTTATACCAGAATAATTTGAACCTAAGAATTTTAATGGTGAATTTTGATTTTTGGTTGGACTATGTTTGATCGGTCAATTTGCCCAGAAACCCAAATTAAGTCATTAATTGGGCATGGTTCTCATTTTAGGTCAAAATAGGTTTCAAAGGTCAAATTGAAGGTTCTAAACCCTAGGGGATATTTTTCTATGAATTTTAGATGGCTTAGTTGATTTTTATCCTACCTCGAACCTCGTGAATTAAAGTGGATTTGTTTTAGGGTTACAGAATGTCATTTAATTCCTAGAAGTTGCTATAACCCTTTTTAGATCAGATCATCTCACTTCCCTTCTTATTAAACTTGTTTGACCTATGTTTGGATCCTTAATTACTCTGTTTTCATACTGCATTGGTGAAATTACAGTTTTACCCCTGATGATTTGTTTTATCCTTTAACTCAGAATTCTCTGAGTTAAGCTTCTCTTTGGGTTTTGTAGGAGCTTTTTCACACATATTTGGATTAGATTGTGCTAGTTAGGGTTCCTGATGAAGTTCTCATTAGGAGGTTTCTCCCTTCAAAATGAAGAGACGGGGACCCGACAAGCCGGATACCCAAAGTACAAAAAATAAGAAGTAAAACAACACCTATAGAGCACCCCAATACTTTAATTACTTTCTTATCTACTAAGCATGAAAAGAACTCCTTGAGGTTTTGCAGAACAGAGTGAGCCGAGAGTATGGATTTGCCCTTTGATCAGAGTGTTGGCACAGCACAAGGGCAAGATGGAGCTTAGAGTAGTGAGCAAGTGATTTTTCTAATGGAATTGTATCTCAAGAGGTGTGTATTTCCTAAGAGGAGTTGTAGTCTATTTATAGGCAAGTTTGGAACCTTCAAGAACACTTGGGAGAGCTCTTCTAGCCGTTGGAGACAAATCCCAAGATATTAGGATGAAATCCACCACAAATCAGGATAATGATGAGTCTGACAGCAATATCAGACGTCTAATTTTAGGATCAGACATCTTATAGGACGTCTGATTATACTTCTGGTCGTCTAATGCTGTAGGCCATCCTAAACTGCCTCCATTGGATCAAAAGAAGGACGTCTGATATTTTCACATAAGACGCCTGATTAGGTTATTAGACATCTAATAAAGGGTGGATTCGTTCCTGTTTTCATCAGATCCAACTAGGGTTCTAGGTTTAAAGGATCAGACGTCGTTATGGACGTCTGAGGAAATCACCAGACGTCTGAAAACTAAAAAACACTTCCCTACTTCTGCTAAAAGATTTTATGGCCGTAATGAGATACGCACGGAAAATCATGGGCAACAGTCCAAAGGTAGACGTCTAGAAGTGTGTCCAGACGTCTGGAAGTTTATTTTTCCCTGTGCTTGGTCTAACTATTAGTCTGAGGACGTCTAGGTAAAGAATCAGACGTCTGTGTAAGGTTATCGACGTCTGATAGTGAACTGCTTCGACTGATGTTTATGAGGAGACAAAGTGAAGGCAGAACTCTTGGAAATTAGACGTCTGGGAATATTTTCAGACATCTTAAAGTGGAAAATCAGACGTCTGACCATTATTTTAGACGCCTGATAAGAGTATAAGTGTTAGGTTTTTGTTTCTAATTTATCCTAAGTGTAGAGAGCCTAAGTTAGCTATTTATAGGTTATATTTAGGGGCTCTTTACAACATTTCTAGACTCAAATAAAATGAAAATTACAACCTTTGAAAGTTTACATGAAAAAGCCTAGGATCTAATACTTATGCTACTTGTCTTCACGCTTTTAATCTCCCGTCTTGGAAAACTTTATGAAATCCTGTAAATATGTTATTACAGAGAAAAACAATATGCTACGCTTTATTTTTTTATTTCATTTTATTCATTTTGTAAAATCATCAAAATATTATATATGAGTAGTTGAACTAACATATAGGACTGCCCACAAGACCCAATTGGGCATGTCTCCTTTCAGATTGGTGTATGGGAAGGCATGTCACCTCCCTGTCGAGTTGGAGCACAAAGCCTATTGGGCTGTACGGAAGTGTAATCTAGATCTTTCTAAGGCAGGAACCCACAGAAAGCTTTAAATGAGCGAGATCGATGAACTACGCAATGATGCGTATGAGAACTCACGAATTTACAAAGAGCGGGTTAAGGCCTTTCACGGCAAGCACATATCCAGAAAGATCTTTCACCCTGGTCAGAAAGTCCTACTCTTTGATGCCAAACTCAAACTGTTCCCAGGAAACTCAGATCAAAATGGATTGGACCATATCTTATCAGACGGATTTTTGGAAATGGAGGCATTGAAATCAGTCAACCAGCCTTGATTCTGAACCTTTTATCGTGAATGGCCAGCGACTTAAGCCGTTCATTGAATTTACTGATACGAACTTGGTTGAGGTATCTTTTGATCTCCATTCTCCCTGAGTTCATTGCGCCCGGCTGATGGCGTTAAACTCAACGCTTAACGGGAGGCAACTCGTCATCTTGTTGAAAAACTTGAAACCCTTCTTGACACATCCCGTGCTGAACTCATATTGCAGTTTAGGGTTCATCTATTAGAACAGCCGACTCCACCTCTGGTTCCCGTACTCGAGCTTGAAATCATCCGCAACAGTCATCCCGACCCGTCCACCCACCCAAAAACCTGTTCTAATGTATGATCTAAGCTGAATTCGAACTCACCTAATTTACAATGAGGACATTGCAAATCGTAGGCATGGGGGGTATTAAAGTGTAGAACGCTGTGAGAATCACGTCACAAGAAAGGGTTTCATCAAAAAATACATATTCTAATAATAATAATAATAATGTTGAAAAAGAAAATGGAGAAATGGGAGGAAATTTTAAGAATTAATTGTATATCATTTTGGAGGAGAGAAAGGGGAGGTAATATAAATGTCAAAAAGGAGCACAGCTTGAAACAAAAAGAGATAGTCATTAGTAAAAGATTGAAGAATCTACTTAGTTCTAGACCAAATAAAAAGAAAAAAAATGAAAGACAAAAAGTGCTAAAAGAGATTAGTATGAACGCTAATCTTAGGCCTCTTGGGTTGTGTTTTAAGCTTAAAAATTCAAGTATTCGTTAAGATCTGGATAGTCCTCAAGAAGTTGGGGAAAATGTGAAGCTTAAGTATTAGGTCTAAGGCTCAGGGATTATTCGGCCTCGTTAACTGATCTCTGGTTTGCAAGACGCAATAACCTAAGCACCCCAATCCACACACAATCTGGTTCAATGCGCTTAACTATCAAAATCATGCAAAAGCATTAATTCTATTATGAAAAAGCTACCTAAATTAGGAGCGGCTAATCAACACAAGTTGATTTGGAAGAGTTCCTTACGTGAAGAGGCGAGAAATTTCCCTCGAAGATGCGCAATAACATACCGTCTCCTTGATGCTTGTCTCCTAAGATATCTAAATATCCTACTTAAGGCATGTAAGCACCTTATGCTGCTTCAGATGCCATGGGTGGCATTATCACGAAATGTCAATTGCTAGGGTCTGGATTTAGCTATAGAACGCCATGGGCGGGATTATCCCAAAATCTCGAAAGCTAGGGTTCTGAGGGTTGCCATGGGTGGTACTATCTTGAAGCATCAACTGCCAAGGACCCTGCAAGGATTGATGGTGGGAGCTAGGAATCCGATACAGACTGTGTTGTAAAGCCAATCCAAAGCTACAAATAAAGAAAGAAAAGAGAGAGAAAACTCTCTAAAAACAAAAAAATCTTTTGTCTCTCTCTTACAAAAACACACTGCAAACTGAACTTGGGCTAAAACATGTTACAAGCATAGGTGCTTTAACCGATGAGTTCAACGAATCTTAGGTTAGTTCCTGTAGGCCTTAGAAACCTTCGTGGCGGACTAAGGCTAGAGGTGATCAGATCCAAATCTTGGTTGGTACTTGAGTACCTCTAGGCCTACTATTAACATTCTGACCTAATCTACAAAAGAAAGCACATAATAGAAATCTGAGCATAAAAAAGGCATATGGTCTAGAATTTGAGTCAATTCCATGAGATTTTGCTAAGGGATTAGCAAAAGTTAGGCATGGGGGTATGATGGGAAACCATCATGAGCCATAACTAGCTCAATTTAGTCATTATTAAGGAATAAATGCTCTTACATAACTGCCAGAGAGCCCTAAGTCACTACAAATTCATTATGAGAGAAAGATAAGAAAATAAGGTTAAAACTGTAATTTTATCACCATATCTTGAATGCAGAATAACCATGGGTTTTCTCAGGGGTTAGATAAAGGTCAAATGGTCTTAAAAAGTCCAACAAGTGGGTTAATACAGACAAAAAAGGGTTTTCGCGTGTTTTGAGAATTAAATGACTTCTAAAACCCTAAAAATTGACCCGCTTAATTAATTGAGGTTTTGGTCAAAATAAAATTCACCTAAACCCTCTAAAATTCATAGAAAAATATTCCCTAGGGTTTGGTACAATAAATTTGACCATTAGAACCCATCTTGACCAAAACAAAGTCTCATACTAACATTTGGCCTAATTTAGATTTTTGCATAAATTACCCAGTCAAACTAGGTCAAAACCAAAATTCAACTTCATCATTAGATTTCTTAGGTCCAAATTAGGTTTGTACCAAAATTTGGGCCCAATCTGAGACTGTGTTGACCTAGTTTGCAATTTAGTACTGTCTGATTCTTTTATCTCACACATATGCCCTTAACTTTCAAAATCCTTACAAAAAGGCCCCTATATTTATCATCATTTTATTCAAATAGGTCCATACCACCGTGAATCCTATTCCTACAAACTCCGGCGACCTAAATTTGATAAGTCCTTAATTCCTTGACAAATCCCTCTCAGATTTGAAAGGGAAGTTCGTCAAGGAATTCCCTTCCTTTTGAGCCAATTCTCATACCCTCAAACCTTCCCAATCTCTCATGCGAACGCATGAGAGATTTGGGTATCCTAGAGAATTCCAACTTTGGCATGCTTTCCAAACTTGGGAAGCTTGCTTCCCAAGCTCAAAACTCCTTTCAGAGGCCTATAAAAGGACCACCAAATCAGACCGAACTTTCGACTCTCGTTCTCGACCTAGAATACCCCTCCTTCCTCCCTCCTCTCTGGCCAAGAAGCTCCACGACGCCCGGCGACCTCCGACTCCATTCCTCTTCCATTCTCAATACCGGCGACAGATCTACCTTCCTCTTCTTCCTTCACGCGTCGCAATACCTGCGACCACTCCAATCTACGTCTTCGTCGCTGTCTCCCACTCTCCGAAGCCTTCGTCTTCTCCAGAGCCGGCGTACCCTCGGTAAGGAAAATCCTCCCCTTTCGTCTGATTATCTTAGGTTAGATTAGTTCCTCTCCACTTTTAGGTTAGATTTCCCTCTTCTTATCCCTGTTTCAACCCTCGACGCTGGCAAACATCGTCATCTTCCTCCGCTTCGACCATCACTCTGGTGAGGCTTACTGCTCACCACACACCTCCGCATGCCTCACCGACAAGTCCACAACTTCCGCCTTGACCCTAGGAGCAAAAGCCCTAACCTAGTTAGGACGATTGCCCCTCCCAACCTTCTGCCGAACAAACCCATCTCCGACCAACCTTCTCGAGGTTGTCAGACCTCCTCACAGGCACTCACAGCACACCACCACCGTTGCACTCCACAACATCTGGTAAAGGTTCTGAACTATTTTAACGTGGCCATTAGGCCTTGTTCTTGCTTTCAGGTACACAGGTCATCTCCGCCATTAACGAAGCTTCGAGCAAAGCTTGAAGCTTGCTTCAGCATCTGTAGATCCCATGTGAAGTCCTAGGCGCAGCGGAGAGTTCCCAAAATCACAACCTAGGGACCAATTTGGCCCTTTGACTGGGCCTTTGATCGTAATTTCAAGAAGCAGCAGCTGTAGCTGCACGCAGAGGAAGGGAGGTGGGATAGTCCCACCTTGGAAGCTGATGAGTGCCTGCACCGGCATAAAGTGATTTTGTCGCATAGGCTTATTGCCTCAGCAAGCACAGGGGGTGAGGTCCCTGCACGCACCCCTCACGCGCCTCGCCCGCGACACCTACATGCAGGTCTGACAGATCCGTATACCCACCTAATCTAAGCACTCCTCGGCTGCCATTCACGACCGGTAGCCTTAGTCCCGGGTGCGCTCTACCTGAATACCCGATAACCCACTGAGGCCATGGGAGGGTGGATCCCAAGAAAGAAGGAGAGGAAAGCGCATGGGGGTAGGGGGGTTTTGCTCTCAGGACCAACTGCCGAGACTTAGCTACTTAAGGAACCTCCTCCTTGCGTGTGAAGAAGGAAGAAGGAGAGGAAGCCTGAGCAGCAGAGAAAGAAGAGAGAAGGCACAACTGCAAAAGAGGGAGAGAAGAAGGAGCAACGGAAGAAGAAGGAAAGCAAAGAAGAGAGAAGCTTGAGAAGGAGAAGAGAAGAAGGCATAGAGAAGAGGAAGAAGAAAAAGAGAAATACCTTTGAGTAGGATAAGCCATTTGACCGACTAAATAGACGTCTGAGCTTCATTTGAAGTGCATTGTGCACTTATCCTACGTGGCATTTAATTGCTTAGTACTATTGAGTTATTTGATATAATTGTGAGGGGTAATTGGTGATTCAAATCACCTTTTTACCCCTTTTTTTTTACATTATTGACATCAGATTTCATTTATATATCATTCTTATTTGAAATTCGATAATACATTGCTTATATTGCATTTGAATTACGATCTTGAGAATTATTTTGCAAATTACTCCCTGTGTTCGACCTCGGACTTCATTTCTGATATTCCAGTTATAAATTTTACTTGTTTTTCACACTGATTCAACTATACTGCAATGCATTGATTTTAAAATACGATTCAGAGCGAATAATAATACTCCCATTATATTCATGTAATAATACATTTACCTATATATGATTTTGCGGGACTAATTTGGGAATACCAATTTTGGCATCCTGGGTTTCTATCAGAAAAAGAAAGCAAGAGAAAGATTCTCAAATCTTTATTTTTGGAACCTTTGATTACCTCCTATCTTTCCTTTCACGTTCCTTTCTCTTTTCCCTTCAATTTCTCTCAATCAGATATCAAGGATATCCTTCCTTCTTTGACCAAAAGTACCCACCTCCACCCTCTCTTATTCCCTCTCCACAAAGCCCAACGCACTGCATGGGGGCCTTTCTCCTTCTCTCCCCTACGCTAAAGCACCACCCCTACACATCTTGCATGAAAACACCCCTTGTGTCTCATACCTCTGTCTTCTCTTTGTAGGATCTACAAGGCACAAGCACACTGTTGGTGCTAGAGCACCACGATAGTTTATTTTGATGATAACAAAACACGTGTTTTTTAACATTTGTACCTGAAGTCTTAGATTTCGGGTTAATTGCAAATGAAGACGTGTTTAGACGGAGTTCGAGCTCGCATCCATGGCAGATTGGAGGAGCTTGACGGAGACAGAGGAGATTTACGAGGAGCGAGAGTCTGAAGAAGCGTGAAGACAAGAATATGATAGATTTCCTTTTATCTTGTTCTATGTAATTTTGTTTCTTTGTTTTGCTCGTTATTTCTTTCTTAGATCTTATATTAAAGAGTCTCAAAGAACCCTTAAATTAGTCCTAGGAACACTTGCACAACCCTAGGATACCTAAGTTTTTTGTAGAGAACTTAGAAAACCAAAATAGGATTTTGACAGTCTAATCAGACGTCTAATCTGAAAATTAGACGTCTGATAGTGACTTTTAAGATGTCTGACTGTTGAGTCAGATGTCCAATAACTTAGGCTGGACTTTGTAGCTTCTGTCTGATGATATCGGACGTCCAGACGTCTTAGAAGACGTCTGATGCTTGTGCCAAACGTCCAATTAGTGGAACGTTGGCTTCCTATACAGACGTTGAGGAAAATGACCGTTAGGCTTATATCAGACGTCCGTAGAGGACCCCAGATGTCTGATATGTGACCGTTTAGCCTCGGCTAACCCAAAATCTCCTTTGTTAGATTTCCTAGACGTTAACCTATCTTGGGAATCCATTTTTGCATAACAATAGGTTTCCAGACGTCCAGACCTAGTGCCAGACGTCCAGTATGTTGTCTGATGGCCATACACTAGAACCCTGTTTAGGTCTGAACCAAGTCAGGAAAGAAATCCTTCTAAAATCAGACGTCTGACTTAGTTCCCAGACATCTTAAATAGGTTTTCCAGATGTCTGATACCCGGACCAGACACCTGATGACCCTGTCAAAATCATGATTGATTCTGATTACGGCCTGTTTTGCCTTGGGTTCAACCCCAATGGCTATGAAAGCTTTCTAAGGGCTTCCAAAGCCTTCCTAGGGCCTCTATAAATAGAAGAGGACCCTTGCCTTGTAGTAACACCTTGCAAGACTACTTTTCACTCTTATTGTGTCACATTGATACTAAGAAGAAGTTCTAAGCTCTCCAAAGCCCGTGTCCACACCTGAGAGCTTCATCTTCGTTTGCGCACCCGCTCTCCCTCCGAGATTACGAGAGCGACCAAGCACCGCCGTGTGGTTCACGCACCTGCATCAAGCCGACGCACTTCCAAGCAAAGGGAAGTAACTTTACCTATAGCAGCTAGGTTAATCTTTGTTGGCTTTATAGGTTGTTTTGTAATCTTTCTTTGTTATTGGTTGGGTATTCGCGTTGCGAATTCCCATCTCCTTCGTGAGATAAAATTCTCCTTGTGAAGAGGAGGGGTTGAGGAACGCTACCCTCATCCTTGTAGCGTGGTTGTAATTGAGGTTGAACTACCCTCGTTTAAGTAGTTCGTATAGTGGATTTGATCGACTAAATCGATCGAGAAATCCTAACTCGAGAGGGTTAGGTGGTGGTTTTCACCCGGTTTGAGTTTTCACCTAAAAATACTCGTGTACATTGTGAGATTGCTTATTTTATGAGATTATTATCTTTTTATTCTGTATTTTATACGTCACGCATCTCACCCCCTCCCATAGGAATCTACACACACTAGAAGGGGGGATGAATAGTGTAGTAAACAAAATATTGCAAATAAAATAAATCACAAAATAGCACACCAAATATATAGTTGTTCCCCTCACTTGGGTACTACACTACCTAAGACTCCCAGCTTAGGATTTTCAATCCAATTCCCTTAACCCTGAGGAAATCACTTTACTAATCAAGGTAATTAACAGGTTACCTCAACCTAAATACAATAACGGGTTTGTTACAACCCAACGAGCAACAAGCTCAAATACAGAATAAGCACTAGTGTAAGAAAGAGAAATCTTACAACAAGAATTCCTATGCCTCCTAACAATAATTAAATTGAATACCAATTTGAGAGCCTAGGATGGACGCGAATCACTTCGTAGATGAGTGAGAAAAACACATTGTTGAGCTTGCAAGAATGTAGAGAGAGTGAATGACAAGCTTCTTCTTTCTCTCTTCAAAATATGGTGAAAATTTGGAATTCAAAGCTCTAGAATTTTCCTTGTATTTTTCTATGTGCAAACTAAGGGTCCAAGGGTTTATTTATATAGTTAGGACCTCAGGGATTCATCTATTAGATGTTGGGGTTTAAATCCCAACATTCAATTAATTGGTACTGGTACTGAAGTATGGGTATCCGTACTAGTGATATACTATTTTGTGTTTTAAGTTATCTTGTCGTTGACAGTACCTATTGGGTACCGGTACTAATCATGAGTACCAATACTCGTTACTTCCATATTTGGGTTTTAAACACTTAACACAATTTTGTAACCCACTTGTACCCGTACTGATCATGGTACTAGTACTCATGAGGTACAGGTTTGTTTATTTGAAAAAACCCAAACCTATAACTCACATGTACCGGTATTAAACTTTAGTACCAGTACTTGTGGGTTAACAAGTACCTTTTTAAACATGAATACAACTTGATTACTAGGCCATTTTTGCAAATACTTTAAACATTAAAAAACTACCTTTTAAACAATACATACTTTGAAATAAATCGAATGATCATAATGTTTTATCCTAATTTATCTCTATATGATTTTTACGATCTAAATCATGTTTTTTTGTTAAGAGGCATACATTCTAATAAAGTAAAAACCTAATTTAAAAGACAACAAAAACTCCAAATCGAAGATGATCTTATCCTCCTCGACATCTTTCCTCCTTGTCATCATGCCTTCTTACCATAGTTCAATGTTTGCCTTGATCTTCACCTAAATTTGAAAAACACTCAATTGCAAACATTAATCTATAATAATTTTGTTAACACCAAAATAAGATGTGGAACAAGGTTCCAACACTCTCATTGTGTATAGCGTAGGTCCTCCTCTCCAATTGACGTAGTCCCGCCCCCCCCCTCCACCACCTTTGTTCCTTCCCTCTCTCTCATTTTCTTCTAATAGCAAACAACACCTGTAGGCCCCTATTCATGATTTTGCCCTTGCCTTCGTTCTTCTCTTTAAGATCGGACAACCACCACCACCGGTCCTCCACCTTCATCTTCTCCCTCAAGACCGCTCGCCCACGACTACGCCACCATGAGCCATTCGTGACCTCGTCCTTCATCTCCTCGATTGTGACTTCCCCCACCGCAAGCTATCCACGACATCGACCAACCACCGACAGCCACCACCATGGTCGGAGGTGACAGCTTTGACGTCCACCACTGCGTCCACCTTCTCGACCATCATAGTCACCAACTGCGTGACCCTCCTCAGGCTCCTTCCTGTGAATGACCGCGCAACCTCACGACTACGCTCCAACATCCACGACCGTGCTCCACCATCCGACGGCCATGACTTCTTCCTCGTAGCGACCATCACCTCACGTAGCAGTAGCACCACGCTCTAGCATCCTCACTCGGCTCCCTCTTCTTCGTCTTCATCTTCATCTTCGTCTTCTTCTTCATCTTCAACCTCTGCCACTCCCGACGGAACCCAATAGCCACCACCGCACAACCACCTTCTCGATGCGCCGAGGACCTCCATGACGACCACTACAATCGTGCACCTTCTTCCCTCTCACACAGCAACACCACCGTGCGAATAGCATGGCCACACGACCTCCCTAATGTCCCCCCTCTGCTCCATCGACGTTAACGACTTCCTTGCCATGTGGCCACCTCTGGCCACCATCGATCTTGTCTTCACCACTAACGCATAGCTCTCGACAACGCCGACCTTCCTCAAGCTCCTCACCAACCGCCGTGGCCCCATGAGCACGCACGACAAGGAGGACGAGAACCTCTATTTTGGGTCACATTTCTTTTTACATGTAATGCCCTTGGTGAGATTTGGATTTGATTTTTGGGTTATTTTATTGAGGTGAAATTATTTACATGACCCTTGCATTTTTGAGTTATTGTGTGGCTTATTCATATCACCTTATTTCGTACTAGATTTTGATACAGACCTCGAATTTACGTTTGGGAATGATACATATTGATGATCTTATTGCATTTGTGCCTCCCTATGATACATCTTGAAGTTGTGGTATAATTTCAGTATATTTTTATTAATTTTTTTATTGAGGATTTTTCAACACACCATTTACTACGATGTATCTTCTTGATATTATCTGCAAAAGTGAAAAATCTCTCGATCAAGCAGTACATCTCCTTTTTCACAAGGATGTCGTCTACTTTTGTTGTCATGGTAAGGGACACATGAAAAAATATATATGGAGTTGGTGTTTGTGTAAAGCCTCGAAATCTGGGTTCCTAACCCATTTCGAAATTAGGCACGCCGAATCGTATCCACAGGTACCCATCGGGTATGGATTGGGTTACAATATCTTGTAAATTAAATATGATCAAACCTCAGTCAAACCTATCCAAAATGGGTCACATGGTATTGTTGGCCTTATCCTAAGGTTTCCAATGAATCTTGTTTCACAAGAATCCAAGGTTAGTAGCTCAAATTATGTGAAAAACACAAAAAAAACAAGCAAGAAGTGAAAACAAATTGAATCCAAGGATATTTTTGTCAAAAACCATGTGATCCTAATCCTAAATCGGGTTACAGGAGACTACAATTAAAAGCATAAATTAGGATTTAGGGCATCATTTAATTCGTTAGTGGTGCAATAGTTTTTGATTGAAAAAATTGGAGAGAATAGAAAGAGAGAAAAAAGAGAGTGACCCCAGTGGGTAGCTCAGTAGGTATAAGCCTTATACCACTATTAGAGGAATGAGATCATTGATTTGACTTTTATCAACATTGATTTTACTCGAAAGTCATGGAATTAGAGATACCTACTATCTCTTAGGGATTTCCTCGTAAAAGGAAACCTCAACATAGAAAAAAAAAAAAAAAACGAAAAGAGAGAGTGGAAGAGGAGAGAGAGAGAGAGAGATCAGCTGTCAAGGCTAGAAAAAAAAAAAAAGGGGTGGAGGGTATAAGCCAAAAAGGTTGATCATCCTTTTATCTCCCCCCTTCCATCGTCCATATCCTCCTCCCCTGACATCCCCATCATCTATCCTCCATATTCCCCAATCTCCCCTGCACCGACTCAGTCCACCATCCACCGCTCTCTCTCGCTCTCCCTTGGCCGATCTCCCCTCGCACCGGCTCACCTCCATTTCCCCTCGAACTTAACCCTCGACGCTGGCGGCCTAGTGATGCCTCCTCTTCTTACGCAGCACCTCTTCCTCTATCTCCTAACCTCCCTCGCCGGTGGTAGGCACCACCAGCTCGCCACGTGGCCCTCCCCGCCTGTCATCCTCTCGCCAATGGCCTTGTCGGATAGCATCGGCAACCACCCATAAGTGGGGTGTCACCGCCACCATCGCTTCCTCATGTGGGTGAGCTTGAGAGAGAGGGAGGTCCCCAACCCTCTCCTCAACTCTATGCCTCTCTCTCATCAGCCTGTCGACCGGTTGCCGCTGCCCCCCGCAGCTGCTACCGCAGCTGCAGCTGCGCGGCTGCTATTGCTATTGCTGGTGGCAGTGGAAGTTGTTGTTGTGCTGAAATCAAGGGCTAATGAAGGAGAATCGACCCCGTTAAGGCCTCTCACATGTGAGCACGTCCCCTTCTTGCCCTATTTGAAATCTCTAGCCCTAGGTTCTAACCATGGGAGAATTTAGAGCTTTTTGATGCATTTAGGATTGATTTGGTGGGTGTCTAAAATTTTGAAATGTGGTTATTTGTTGATTGATTATGAGGAACTTGGAAGGGCAGCCACTCAACATGGCGAAATATGGGAAGCTCGAAATAAGATAGGGCAACCCTTCCCCTATAGCATTTTTTTAATTGACTTCTATGATGTGCCTAATTAATGCCAATATCTAGGTCAGAAAGATTTAGAACCCGAATTGGGTGAATATCGAGTTTAGGGGAAACTCGGCTAATGTAGGTTTGAACCCAAAAATAGGTCCTATTAGGGCACCTACAGCGAGGCTTGCTATTATGCACGCGATGCGGGTTCGTATCCCGCACGTGAGGATATACGAGAGAGAGGAGACGAGGGAAATGCACAGGTGCAACTCTCACGATTTGTAAATGCGAGTGAGTTTTTTTGTTTTCTCCACACGAAACGAATTTTGAACCATGACGATGATGAGTTCGGTGATTTCTTGCGATTTCATGAGTTTTTTCGTTAAGCAAGCCTTGAAGTTATTTTTGCTAGTAGTTGGATGCTTCGATGCATTTGCTTAAATGTGTTATAAACAATAAGGTGATGCATGAGAAAAGGTTGTCTATACATTTTAATCAAGTTCAATGTGAGTTTTAAATGCTTTCCGTAAATACGAGATTTTTGTTAGTTTATGGCCACGCAGATTTTGCGAGATTTATAATTGCGTGTACCTATAGGTGAGAGCGAGGGATCATTAGGTTGGTCCCTAGAAGGTGTACGTGGCCTCAGGTGCACATTCATAAGCCCATGAGACAATTGCGTTGTCCATCCACCGAGGAGGTGGTTGGATGAGGGAATAAATCGTAGTTCTTGGGAAGCAAAAAGTTACTTGCCCAGACCCCCACGACTTAGGAGGGTGTGATGCTTGTCATAACGTCTTGACGCATCAAGCTTGATCAACCCAGATGCAAGATCATCATTGGGAACCTGTTATAATTGGGGGTAGATATCAAATAGACCCAGAGATCTGGGCACAAGAAATGGAAAATGACTACGTATTGACTCCTTGAAGAAAAGGCCTCGGGTTCTGACAAGACTTGCAATGGGGTACAACTGAGGATAGATTGGATTAGACTCCAAAGTTGATTTCCAAGATGCTCGACAAGGATTACCCGATGCTGTGAAGGCAGAGGATGGCTTACAAGCGGATTAATTGCAAATCGATCCCGTAAGGAGTAAGAATTACCTGTAATAGAATGTCGGGACTGAGGAGACTTATGTCTGTCGAGTGTCTCCACGTAGGTTAAAGTTGAGAGTCGTCAGCTCGACAATGCTTCATTACGAGGACTGGTGGGTGATTCCTGAGGGTGGATTCGGGGTGGAGCAGTCTCTCTGAGGCACAAGGAGAGGTTTCTCACATCAGGAATCACCCAGGTTCACAACGAGAGTACCCTAATTATAGGGTGATGATTCTTGTTGTTTCAACCTTAAGAAACCTATTACCAGTTATTACTTACTAGACTCAGTGGTGACCTAGAACGACTCCAGGTAGGAGTTATTAACGACAAGCATTGCGGTCTGTCAAGTTAAGTAGAAAAACCTTTCTTAGCACATGGTTTGGAAATTAAAAGAAATAGAGAAGATGACAAAGTTAGATGTAAAGGAAAAGAATAGGTAAATTGCATCTAAAGGGGAATGCACACTCTGCTAGACATCCAACTCAGTGGGTTCTTCTTTCCCTTGCACCCCTGTTATGCCCTACTGAGCCTTTTGGCTCATACTATGTTGCTAACAAAATTTTCAAGATAGGTCTCGTCAACCTATCTATCACATGGCTCGCCTATGCTCGCAGGCAATGCACCAGCATGTGCTACCATTGGTTTTGCGCACGTGACTTACTAGAAACCTCCATTAGATGTTGACTTGGTGGAGTTGGAGTGGTAGGCAGGTAGAAAAGGTGGGGAACTATTTATTTTGTGTTTTATCTTTCTTTTACAATAAGCTCTCTAAAAATGTGATGTAAAATTTTGGAGGAATTTTCATATTTGGTAACTGCACTAGCTTGTGGTGTTGCTTTGTTATTTTCCTTTTGTTTGCATTAATTATGGCGGGGTGTGCCCACAAATGGTTGTAATTATTATTTTTATTCTTCTAGTAGTATGGATGTGTGAGCGTGGGGTGTACCCACCTTTTTATATTTTCATTTTCATACAGGTCATTTTTACAGGTTCGGGAATTTGGGAAAAATGTTATAAAATAGGGAAAATTCTGTTAGATTTTTGGTAGAATTTAGCCCCCTAGCTATTTAGTCTTCCCTTGATTCTGTCGTCATGCCATTTTGTAAATGGCATGATTAGGTATCCTAGGAGTTGAAATGTGGTGGCCATGTGGCTGTGACGTCGATCTCAAGGGATCATCATTGCAGGGCGTGACATCAGCACGTGCTCCTCTCCTCTTTCCTGTGCATAGAAGGTGGGTCGTAACATTATGGGTGGTCGATACATGACGACAAGAAGGGGAGTCGTGCTTGAGCATGAGAGTTTGAGAGATGAAGGCACACAAAGGAGCATGCTTTGATGTAGGTACGCAAAGCATGCTCCATTTAATATTTAGGTAGGTTTAGGTTTTTGGATGCAAATCCGATCGAGTTTGGTTTTGGGTATGGGGAAAGGTACCTGATGAGTTGTAGCTCATCATAGTTAAAATGTCCAAGGTAAGCTAGAAACTAGGTTATACACTATCTAATTAACTTAATAAATTGGTTAAGTGTGGGATTTAAGGACAATGACCTAAAACATTAAATTCGAGTTAAAAATGTATAATTAGGTCAAATTAATAAGATATTTTATTCACAAATAAAAATTGATGATCTAATTGCCAATTGAATACATTTCTGTGCTCAAAAGTTCAAATCAAGAGTAAAATTAACTTCTAATATGTTTAATTAATCTTCAAGAAAAAGTTCATGGCATTTGGGCATCATTAGGACTTTACATTTAGAGTTTCACATTTAGGTCCTCATTCCATAACGTTTTTCACATACAAAAGTGCCAAGGGCCTTCTTGCAACCTGCAGGACCTCTTTGCAAGCATTTAGGGACTGTTCTATCATCATTTCACTCACTAATGGACCTTTGAGCAATTTCTCAACCCCTTCAATATAAGCCCTTTGGTGTAAATTTTCCAAAACACCTGAGTGCATTCGCGCTCACTGTTCACTGCAAAGAACTCAATGAACAACCGCCGTCCATCTTGTGATCCATCCATCCAATGGCTGATCTTAAATGATCATCCGTGCGCTTTTGCACGAAGAACCTTTGCTTCCTCTAGATCCCATCCTATGGTGGGATTTTATGCATTTTCTTCCCGCGAGTCTCCTCTCCTTTTCTCATAGTTGAAGCCCTAAAATCCTAATCTCACCTCGCCGGTGATTTGATCCACTCCCTCGCCTCCTTAAGCAGTGTCTCAGACCCTTGTGCGCGACCATCAGCTCCCTCCCCCTCGAGTTGGTCCCTTCAATCCATCCCCTTAGCTTTTCTCCCTCCATTCCTTGCCGACGGTGACAGAGTGGGTGCTTCTCACCTCCTTCAATCGTCATTGGCCGACGGTTGGTGGCTTGTGGACACCTCCTTATTCAGCTGAGGGTCTCTTCCCTTTTGTCGCTATCTACTGACGGTCGGTAAACCTTGGACATCACCTTCCTCTGTTAGATAGGATTTACTGCTTTCCTAATGTAGTTTACTGCTTTCTAGGATAGTTGCTAGTGTAGTGTAGATCAACTAGAGTAGAATTAGCTAGATAATTCGGATTTGGTAGTTTAGATAGGAGTAGATTCGGTTAGTGCTAGTATCCCTCGATTCGATCTCTCTGATCACTTCTTATCAGAGAAGCAAATTCATGTCCATCCCTTAGATCATACAGCTTCCTCTTCATCTCTCAGTTAGAATCTTCTTCCCTCGATGTTTTAACTCACTAATCATCCCATCCATCTGAGCTTCCATTGGATCTGAAGCTTAGTAGCTCTCAGATCTAAAGGAGCGCCAAATCCATTATAGGGTCTCCCATTCACACCATGAGACCACAAAGGCACTTCCCGTGCTTTGAATTGAACTAATTTGATCATTTGAATCAGATTTGATTTTATATGCCGATTGAGAAATCTTTGGAGTAATCTGGTTTCAATATGATTTGATTGCTCAAATTGAGTTTACATTTGTGTGATTTGATTAAATGTGATGAGTGTGGGCTATTCTGATTTGATTTCTATTGTTTTCCAAGATCACGCGTAAATTTCAACTTAGTTCCTGATTTTTGCATCGACAGGATAGTGTTTACCAAGGAAATCAGTGGCACTAATTAGAGGCATCACAGAGATCCAATTGGTTTTAGAGAATCGCCTAGAGATCTTGAACACCAATCAATGGTGTGCAAGATCTAGATGATCAAATCATGTTGGTGAACTAGATTAAGATGCCAAGGTGGGTAACATCTGAATTGAATCCAGACATGTTTTATCTGCTGATTAGTGTTTTGATTAAGATCTGAAAGGTTTTAAATGAAGATTTGGAGTTGGTTTTACAATGATTTAAAGTCCAAATTTGATTCTCATGTTCATGCTGTTTATATCATGGTATGAGAATCAAATTAGGGTTTTATGGATCTCCAACATTTGAATTGGGTTCTCGTGATTTCCAGATCAGTCTTAAAGGGATTGCGACAAAGGGAACTTGGGTTTTACTGATTGAATTCAGATCTGATTATATCTGAACAGCAACAACCGTTCTTTGTTCATCAGACTGAATGGATTTCTTCTATGGGTTTTTTGACCCTTGATCTGATTTTGATGCGGATTCAGACCTTCTGGGTAATATTTGTGATGATTTAAAGTAAATTTTCATGGATTTAATCCACAGATTTGGATGGTTACAACAGCAACAACAGTTTAGCTGCTAAATTACAACAGTAGCTGCAGCCACTGTGTGGAGCTATTCAGGAGAGATTTGAGTTAGGTTTCAGGTGTCATTTGAGCTGCTAGTGTTTCATATTGATAGAATCCATGTATTAAGCATTCCTGTACTGTGGAGGGTTTAATTTGGTCTGAAATATGTATGAAAATCATTTTAGAATCCCCTTGTCAGCAATTTGAGATATGTCAACTGTCTAAAATAAAACGTGATATAATGCAATGCTAAATTCATGCTTAGAGCTTAAATATGTTTCAATTGATATCTAGAAGTGTATAAAGCCTTATCTCTAATTTCCAGCACATTGAATAACTATCTGAGGCTTAAATTCATGTTATAATTTTCTAAAAAGCCACTGTCAGCCATTGAAGTTAAAATCTGACCAAAATGTGTTTTCGATGGAATTAAAGGTCAAAATCCTATTTAAACGTTCAAACATCTTCCTTATGTCATGTGGAGAGTTCTTGAATGTTTACATCCCATTCCCAACCCTTAGAATTCATTTTAGTACCTTAGGTTCTTTGTTGGAAATCCATTTTAGGCTTAATTTGGGTGAACTTGCCAACATAGAAAAAAAATCTAGAAAAATTGTAAACAATAAAATAAACCTGTCTTGAATAAGATTAATTATTTGTTTAAATGTATGCAAAGTTCCAAAGTATTTCAAACCCCGGAACTGGTAGAACATACTAAATAATGGTTTGGTATATTCTGAAACTTAATAAAAGAACCACGTACAAGAATCATAAAAAGAATCTCTCTCTCTCATCTCACCTTTTATGTCTCCTCTCCTATCCGTATTAAATACAAAAACACCATAAAAATATGAAAATGTCAAAAATTTTGTAAAAATATCTTGTATATTGTCTTTGTACTTGTATATACTATTTAATCCTAAGCAAAATGTAAATATTAACTTATATAAGTTAACTGTATATAAATAACTTATAAATGTATTATATATATTTAAATAAGCATTTAAGTTGAGTTATTGTATATATAACTTAATTATATAATTATATTTTATCTTATAGTAGATTATATGTACTTAAATTAAGATAATTATAAATAAGTATTTAAACATGTACAATCATATTTATTATTGTAAATATGTATTTAAGTAACTATTACATACTGTATGATACATGTATATTTATTTATTTAAGTATTTATTGTATATATTTATGCTATTAAGTTATATAGCTAAGTTATTAAGTGAAAAATAATTTAAATTAGTAATTTAACTTATTAGTGAAGTAATTCGTGTTGTACATTTGTATATATTAATTTTAATTATTTTTAACTTATTTATAATATATTTATACTATATAATAATATTTATAACTAAATTATGTGTATATCTATTAATAACGTGTAATTAAATGTACATAAATTAAAATAAACATTATAAAATAAATTACAAATGTATAATAAATAACTTATTATATAAATTAACTAATTATTAAGTCAATTGAATTATTAAATTATTAATTTGAACTTAATTAAGGAATTAAACTCTAAATTAACATGTGCAAATCACTAAGTTTAAGTAAATTTTAAATATAATTAAATAAGTTATTATACTAAATTAATTGTACAATTATATAGCCTTATATAAGGGCTTTCAAATCATATAATTTAATTTGAATTTGGATTTAAAATGGGCACTTGAATTGAGGCCTCAAATCAACCTCAGCGAATACGCAATGCTTGATCTCGCTGTAAGAAAGTCCCACTTCGTGGGCTGTCAAATGCTCGCGACCGCATATATTGAATTCCTCCCAGTGCCTGACCAATCGTCAAGCGTTGGGTGCGAATAAACCTCTGGCCACATACCCTATACATTTGACCATGATACTTTGAGCATATATTGATATTGGGGCTGGGAGCCTGGTCTGGTCTTTGCCTGGTTCGATTGAGTCAGGTATTAGGTCGAAACTGTACACCAAAATACAAATAATTAAGAATTAGGGGTCAATTCATAATAGTGATTTAGTCCCATCCTAGAGGGTGCTATGTATCCCACGA
This sequence comes from Thalassia testudinum, assembly GCA_037157565.1. Lineage (NCBI taxonomy): Eukaryota > Viridiplantae > Streptophyta > Magnoliopsida > Alismatales > Hydrocharitaceae > Thalassia > Thalassia testudinum. The sequence goes on from JAZHRO010000080.1 coordinate 9,096,507, forward strand.
ACCGGACCGATTCCACCAATTAAAAATTAATTTTTGTTAAGTGAGGGATGAGTTGAGTGTGGGAGTGAGCAAAAGAGGCCAAGTGTAAGTTAAAAAGACTACGTGTTGGTTGAGAGCTGAGTGTGTATATTGAGTGTGTGTGTTTTGTGTTGTGTGTGTATATATATATCTATTATAAATAGTGTAAACGTATATATGTATATAAGTACATATATTCTTTGAGCCTTTTATGTGTATATATTTTTAAAGCTTTAGTGACATATATATGTCATTGTACATATAGTATCTGTCACTATAGCTGCTAGTATATGTTAGTATAACTTAGTTTAGTATATAGTATAGTTATTTTTGTACCTATACTTAGGTATTGTTTAGGATAATTGTGTATAACTACCCTAGAATAGTTTAATTAGTTTTTCATGTTTGTTTAGTTGTAAATATGTTTAAGGAATTGCAATTAACATTAATTGATTCATTTTGTACATAATTAACTTAATTCATTTATTCTTTGATTTATTGATTCATTTGTAAATAGATTTAACATTTTTTGAAATCAAAGAGTATTTTTTGATAATAGAATGATGTATATCAATAACTGTCTCTCAGTGAATGATCTGGAATAACTAATAAAAATTATGTAAATAAATAAAATAACATAACATCTGTTTGTATTGCGACTATATTACAGTTAATGACATAATTAAATCACTGGTTTTATGCAATACAAATGGCTCATCGTTCAGTACCCCCAAATTCGTATACCTGATATAGATATATTATATATACTGGGCTCTAACAATTTCAAGTGTTCTAAGACTCAACTCTAGAAATTCCAATCGTCCAAAGACTCCCAAATTCTGCATTGGGTAGCTCATGTGACCATGTGGCCTAAAAGTGGTTATGAACTCACGGCTCTTGGACTTCCAATTTCCCAAATTCCAATGCAACATCAAATTCCATCTCAAGTGGCATTGCAACGTGATGTTTCGTATCCTTTCCTCTTTCCTAAACGTCAAGACTTGCTCTCCTCTTTCATGTGATTATCTCCACTACCAGACTGCAGCATGACTCCAAATTCTCTCAACGTCAGGACAGGACTCCTTTATTCTCTCATGTGATTACTTTTTGTTATAACCCTGAAATATGTTTAGAATATTAGTATTTTCTTTTTTCCTTATGGTATTTTTATATATTTTACATATCCTTAAAAAGATGGCTGTGTTTATGAAATTTTGATACTGAAATATGCATTTTTTTCATAAGGTATTTTAAAATGATAGGGCGATATATAGATCATGTTAATGGATACCCATTAATTAAATGGCACTCGTTAATTTAATGGGTATGGGGTAGATTTTCCCTGATTGTATTTGGGGCGAGTATGAGAATTAGATTTGTAAATGGAGGTAGATTTGGTAATAATAAAACCTGACCCATTGACATCTCTAGTAGCGTGCATCCAACAACCAAGCAATAATTATCTAAGCACATGGAGGTGGGCCAATTATTGCATGTTACCCGTGTGATGAGGCATCGATTTAGCCCTTGGTTGGACCCGTAAGCCTCTTGAGTGGTTGAGGGGTCTTTTGGCCTATGTTTCTGGATTTATTTTATCAAAAAAGTTGGAATGTCATTGGAAAAGATATTAGCACCACCTATGAGTAGAACTTTTCTAGCTTTAGCACCGAAGATCCATTCTCCTAAGGAACCAAAGGACTATCGTCTTATTAGACGTACAAATACGTTGTACAAGCTAGTGGCTGTAACGAGCGCGTGCCCCAGACGCCTTTTAAGACGTCTGGGAGGTGGCCCAGACGTCTGTAAAGACGTCTGGGATCACATCCAGACGTCTGACCAGACGTCCGGGATAGTTTACAGACGTCTGGCGAACAGTTATGCTCGCACGGGATATTCGTCTGCGCGCCTGTGCGCGCAGACCTGCGATTCTGCCCTTTTTCTCTGCGGCTGCAGGCGGCTGCGACCGCCTTCTCTCTCCTCTCCACGCGGCGTTAAAAGGGGGGGGCGCGCCTCCCCTCCCGTCTCCACCATCTTTCTCCTTCTCCTGCCTGTGCGCGAGAGCGAGCGGACGCGAGGGCGCAGCGGCAGCGGCAGCCGCAGTGAGCGCGAAGGAGCTGCGGCGTGCGAGGGCGGGGCTCTGCCGTGAGGGCGAGCTCGCCAGGAGCGGCTTGGCCGGCCGGGGGAGGGCGCAGGGGACGCAGAGCATCGCGGAGAGGGACCTGCTGCGGGCGGAGCAGCGTACGCGCGAGGTGCGACGCGGGCGGCGTCGCGAGCGGAGGCCGAGCAGGGCTCTGATTCTGGAAAAATTTCCAGAATCAGACGTCTGGATTGATATCCAGACGGCAAGGTCGACGTCTGTGAGATCATACAGACGTCTGAAAGGTGAGTTTCCGCTTTCTTCGTTTTTGTCGACTGACCGTACTGAGGGAGGGGGGTTAGCTGTGCGCAGGTTCTCTGATTCGTCATCTTTGCGAATCAGACGTCTGGAATTTGTACCAGACGGCGGGAGTGACCTCCAGACGTCCGGAGTGACCATCGGACGTCTGGGATCTAGGAAAGACGTCCCCACAGACTTCTGGACGTCCGGGGAACCAAGCCGAACAGGTAATTCTCTGATCCACCGTTTAAGACGTCTGGAAGGAGTTCCAGACGTCTGATTTTGCACAGTATTGTCTTTCTCGACCCGTTTAGGGCCCGTTTGGGCTCCGTTTTCCGCGATTCGAGTTGCGTTCGTTTCAGAATTAATTCCTCTACCCGCCTACAGTAGCTATACCCTGTTTTGAGACTCTCCTTGTGTTTGATCCTTGTGATAGGACCTCGTTCGGTTGCAGTCTTGAGAGTCGCGGAGGCGCGCGGGATTCCCGATCACGCCCCCATTACTCCCGTTGTACCTGGTAGAGTGGTTTTAAGTATTAATAAAATCTGTTAAAGTATGGAACCATAACTAGAACCTAGGGCATTGCATGAATCCTAGGAATGAGAAATATATGGAATGATAGCTCCTAGGTGTTGCATGAATCCTAGGGTCGGAAAACTAGATTGTATGATAGATCCTAGGATATGACATGAATCCTAGGGTGGAAAAACTAGTGGAATATATATTACTGCAGTCTTGGAAAATTGGAAAGGAATATATAAAGCTGCCTGTAAAATTAATTAACAGCTGCCTGTTACGAATAAAGAAACATGTTTGAGATCATGGATTTTGAGAATGTGAATCTGGAAAGTGAAACATATGATGTTCTGAGATAAAGAGCTGGAACCCTACGGGGAATTAGGAGTGGAACTCCTGGAAAGAAAAAGGAATGGAACTGAGATGTAGTTTGTACTGTCTCTTGGGTACGCAGTACCAAGGGAAGTACCTGTACCTGTTTAGTGCAGAGTGGGGCCAGCCGCCCCAGGGACCCGGGGTTAGGATTGGCCGCTCTGTACCGACTTGTTGGCCCTCGTGTACGTAGTACCGAGGAGAGCTAGTAGTGTTAGGAGAGTACTAGCTACCCCACGGGCCCCGGGTTTCTGCTAGCCTCCTTCACCGACTTGTTAGGCCCACTAGGGCAAACCAGGGTAGTCAGGCGAGGGTGCGCGGACTGTGGAGGGGCAAGGCCCCAGTTTGGTTACTGTGGAGGGGTTGGACTCCTGTTACTGAGAGGGCTCTGCCCTGGTTCCGTGCTGTGCTTTGGGCGCACCCGTTAACGGAAACGACTGACCGCGTGCCAGTGCGGGCTAGCTACCTGTGCGTTTATCGCGCGTGCCGTAGTCACCGTTACGTCTGTCAGTGACCTTGGGGTGGTTGACTGAGGGTAGGATCACCACGGGGGACTCTCCCGGCCAGGAGAGCACCACGTGCTACTTCTACTTTTGGAAAAGACTGCAATCAAGATCGTCCCACGAGGACATCCGAGATCAAGTAAAGGATCTGAGAAGTAAATGAAATAGTGAGAAAAATTGAAAGATGTAAATAAAGGAAGTAATAGAACATAACAGCTACTGTACACTCTACTGTTGCCTTTAGTTAGTTTGCCACTCTACTCAGCGTTTTGCTGACGTGTTACACTCGTTATCTTTTTCAGGACCAGGTGTTGAGCAGCCAGGGTCGGCGGCTGCAGAGGACGCTGGGTCGAGTAGGGTCCAGTAGAGTTACCACAGCTTTGTACCCCCTTTTTGTTTCTGTTCTAGTGGGTAGTTTCTGTTTCCGCTGTACCTTCTTTACCTGCAGTTTTTGTTATATGATAAATGTTGTTTTACTGTTGTGGTGGTGCCTACTGTAGTAGTTTCTTTCCTTACTGCTGTACTTTCTTACTGTTAGTTATATTCATGCTGAATGTGGTTTATTTTACTGTCTTTTGGTTACTTCCTCGTTGGACGACTGGGTCTTGGGATTAGTCGAGTCGATCCGGTTCTCGTGTCTCGTAGGGACTCGGGAATCGGGTCATTACAGTGGCTAAGTTAGCTGACAGGAGGCTAAAGCCCATTTTGAAGAGAGTGGTTTCCAACAATCAGTCTGGTTTCTTATATGGAATGTAGATAGCCAACAATATGGTGCTAGCTAAGGAAGTGTTACATATGATGAGGAAAACAAGAAGAAAGCGGGGATCTATGATTACTAATATGGAGAAAGCATTTGCCAGAATAGAGTGGAATTTTGTCAATTTTTGTTTATGTCAGCTACATATACCTCGTACACTTGTTAATTTAATTATGTCATGTATCACTTTATTTTCTTTTCAAGTGTTGATTAATGGTGCCCCTACCAATGTAATTATTCTTTCACGTGGGATAAGGCAAGGGTATCCTCTCTTTCCTTATATATATCTTTTATACTCTGAGTATTTATCCGGATCTTTGGAGGTTGCTCTTCACAATAAATGCATTTTAGGCTATAAATTACATAGAAATTCAAAACCTATCATGCACTTGATGTTTGTAGATGATATAATCTTATTTGCAAAAGCTACCATTGAGGAAGCTGGAGATGCGAAATGAATATGAACAAGTGTTCAGGATAGAGGATAAATTATGCCAAATCATGGGTATTGTTCAGTAATGGTATGAGTAAAGAAGAGCAGGAAAAAATTTTGAGAACTATTGCCATAAGTCGCATGACCAGAGATGAACTGCACCTTGGTTGCCCATTGTTGGATGAAGAAAATCAAGTAAAGATAAAAGAATTACTTATTACAAAATTATCAAAGAAGCTCAGAGGATGGAAAGCAAGGTCATTGTCGTAAACAGGGAGGGGTGTTTTGTTTCAGACGTCACTCTCATCCATTCCAACTTATTTGATGTCAATAAATTTATTTTCAAAAAAGCTTTGTAAGCAAACTAGATAAGCTATGGAGGGATTTCTGGTGAGGTTTTACAGGTGATAAAAGGCATGGTTATTTGTGAGCTTGGAAGGATATATGTATGCCAAAGAAGCTGGGAGGCTTGGGATTCAGATCTACAAGGTTTTTAAATATTACTTTTTTATTGAAGATGGGATACTCCCTCTATTCTAGAATGGAAGGCCTATGGCAGCAACAGTTGAAGACTAAATACTTCCCTAAAGAATAATATGTAAGTAATAATATTAGAGTATAAGAAATCAAGGAACGTTTGGATTTACGTGGAAATCCCACTCACGAGGAGTGGGGAGAAAATCACGGGAGATCCTGATAGGGCATAGATTTGTATTTCTTCTTCTCAAATGAATAGGTGGGGGTACATGTCTATTTATAGGTCATCACTCACACAAGAAATCCACATCTTCCAATGTGGTACTAAATCAATACACAATCTTCTCAACAATCTCCCTCAAGCTAGAGCACGAAATACTTAGCTTGTAACACAAATCCACTCTACATAGTAGACCAAACAACACTCTGGACTGGTTCTTACTTGTAGGCGGGAATACAGGTTAGAGCTACAGGATGAATTGTAGCTAGGTTTGAAGATCTAATACTGATGGCTCTCGTTCAGTATCCCTGAAGTTGGGTCTTCCTTTGAAGACCTCGAAGGTGGATATCCCTCTCTGGAGTCCACAAAACTGGATCTTCCACATAAAAACCTGAAATGGGTCCTTCCTCTGAGGACCTCGAAACTCCGGACCTCCCAGAGTTTGGTTTCTCATGTGGAGTCCATGAACAAAAGAAACTCCCAAATGTGGGGTGACTACAACAAGCTCCCACACTCCACCTTTTTCCCATACTGGTATGAGAAAATACTAACGAGAAGAAAATAAAACTTGAAAAGCTAGAGAGGACTTTTCCATCTCTCCTCTTAAACATAAACCTAATCACCCCTCTTTTTTTGTTTTTTTTTCATTTTTTTTATTTATTCTCTTTTTTTTCTCTTATCCTTTTTTTTCTTCCTTTCCTTTTTTTTTCACTCCATGTCATTTTCCGCTTTTTTTTCCGCATCTCTGTTTTTTTTTTTAAACTCCCCTCTCCCCTTAGTAGGGTTCAAGGAGAACTGAATAATACTGTTGCTACTCTTCCCACGAAGTTGCGTTGGATGCCAATGGAAGAGGTAGCATCGTCGAGGGCTCTCGACAGGTGCACGTGTGGTTCATGATGAAGCTCCTCTTTTTCCTTAGGGTTCCCGCGAGCGCCATCGTCGTCCCATCCAATCTCACCAGGATGGGGCTTTCCAAGATCATCAATCGTCTTCATCGCCAAGATGTGCAGCCAGATCCGAACTTCGCTTCATACGAGTGATCTTGCGAGATCTTCACCGAAATCCTCGCCGTAATCCTTGCCTGAGATCACTCTACCAGATTGGCCTGTGTCTCTCGCCACAATCTTCTCCACCATTGCCAGGGAGAGAGACTGCTTCGTCTCCGTCACCCTCAAGCACTTGAGGCAGGACGATCTCAAGCAAGATCCTTTCACGATTCTCGCTTGAAATCGCATCTTGGCGAGCGTTCTTCTATCGCCTGACCTCGTCAAGGAGGCCTACCACAAAATGCCGTCGATCAAGGCAGTCATCTTTCTCATCGCTGACCAGATCGTGATGAAAGCACCGCTGCTGCGGCCCCTCGTAACGAAGCACTTTGCCTTTGTTGATGCCTTGCTCCACGGCGATCGCACTGCCCTTGAGGTTGTTGTGGAGTGCAATCCATGCCATCATCGCCTCCTTCGCTGCTCGTTGCCGGCGTCATCTACGTAGATCTAAGTGCCTCTGATCTCATCATTTGCACACCATTGGGAGCGACGCTTGCTGCTGCTGCTGCCAACAAGGGGGCAGCAAGCCTTTGCTCCACCTCTTCCGGGTGGGAAAGAAATTTGGAACTCAAATAACAAAATAATGATAAAAGATAATAATACAAAAAATAAACTCAAGAATCAAACCACTCTGATATCAAGTTGAAATATGTAAATAATACAGAAGCAATAATATTAAAGCATAAGAAATCAAGGAACACTTGGGTTTACGTGGAAACTCCACTCACGAGGAGTGGAGAGAAAACCACACAAGGCCCTGATAGGGCATTGATTTGTATTTTTTTTTCTCAAATGAATAGGTGAGGGGCTACATGCATATTTATAGGCCACCACTCACACAAGAAGTCTACGTCTTCCAATGCGGTATTAAACCAACACACAATCCTCTCAATAGTTCCCTTTGGGAATATGTATCTAACCCACTACACTCACATTTTATGAAGGCTCTAGGAGAAGTTAAAGAGCTGATATGGAAATATTCACTTTGGCTTGTTGGAAATGGCAAGTTGGCAAATATATGGAGTGACCCATGGGTGAATAATAATAATCCAAGGTATCCCTGGGATCTATTTATCAATGCAGTCATCCATGGTGGCTGGCTTGATGCTTGAGGGAGGAAAAAATCGGAATGAAGAATTGATTTTCAATCTTTTTCAGTCGGAGGTATGTTCAGTTCCTATTAATCAAGGGCTGGATATGTTAATATGGAAACCACACCTAAAAGGTCAATTTTCAGTCAAATCTGCTTATTTAACCCTTCTTAGTGAGAATGGAAGGGGGGAGGCTGTGGGAGACAGGGAAAGATGATTTTGCATGAAGTTATGGGCATGGAAGGGTTAACGCCTAGAACGAAAGTCTTTCCATGGAGTGTAGTGGTGGGAGCTTTGCCGATCAGAAAAATATTGGCAAAAAGAATGCATGTGGTTGAGATAGTATGTCCTTTTTGTCAAGGCTATGAGAAATGGGAGCATCTATTGTGGGGTTGTGCGTTTATGCGTGCAGTGTGGTTCCATTGGGAATTGAGATTGGATAATGTGAAGGAATTTTGGGGGGATGTAATACTGGAGCTACTAAATCATTTTGACCTGCAGATGCTCAAAAATATTTGGTGATGTACATAGTTCATGTTTTATGGTTGCATAGATGTAAGGTCATTATGGTGGGTATTAGCTCAGAGCCATTTGTTGTAATTAGTATGGCTGTTGGTATGGCAGAATTTTTATCGCTCAATGGAAGCAGGAGTAAATATAATTATTAAGGGGAATATTCTTCCCCAACGTGCTGAAATTGCTAATAGTCAGAGGTATATATTGGTGTAAGGGCATTACGATCATTAATTTTAATGATAATAAAATACTTATCATTTAACATTTGCGGAGGAGGAGTTCAAGTTCACATCCATGGCGGATTGGAAGAGTTTGATGGAGAAGAAACTTTGCCTAGAACGAAAGTTAGAAGATAAGAAGAATATGATAGATTTCTTGTTGTTTTGTATTCTGTACTTTATATCTTTGTTTTTTACTGTTTATTTTTTCTAGATTATATGTTAAAGAGTATCAAAGTAGCAAAACAATAGTCTTAGGAACACCTACACAAACCTAAGATACTTAGGCTGGTCGTAAAGAACTTAGAAAATCAAAATAGGTTTCAGACAGTTTGATCAGACGTCCAATCTAGACATCAGACGTTTGATCTTTGACTTTAAGATGTCTGACTGTTTGATCAGACGTCCAAAACATTGAAGTTGGAAATGAGATCTCTCCAGTCCTTAGTGCAGACGTCTTAGAAGATGTCTAATGACCTTGCCAAACGTCCAACTAGAGGACCGTTGCATTTGTCAGACTTAGTCGTTGAGGATTAACCTTTAATCTAACTTATATTCACTTTTAGACGTCCGTAGAGATCCCTAGACGTCTGATAAATAGACGTTAGGTTCAATCCATCCCCAAATCACTTTTATCAGTGATTATAGCTGTTTAAGCTTTGGGAAATCAATTCCCGCATAAATCTTATTTCCAGACGTTCAGTCTTTTTGATAGACGACCGACCTGTCATCTAACCAACAAGATCTAGAACCCTGTTTAGGTCTGAACAAAACAGGAAGAGAAGTTTAGAATTAGACGTCTGACTAGTATCCCAGACATCTTAAAAGTAACCTTTAGACGTTTGTTCTAGTCCAACACCGTCCAATTGATCCACCCTTCTAGATCAGACGTCCGACCATAAAATCAGACGATGACCCAGACGTCTGATAACACTGTCAGAATCATTAATAGCCTTGATTTCGGCCTGATTAGCCTTGGATTTATTTCCAATAGCTACCTGAGACTTCCATAGCCTTCCTAAGGATTCATAAGCCACCTATAAATAGAGGATCCTTCCTTTGTTAGATACACCTCGAGAATACTTTTTCCATTCATATTGTACCCTAGAAGAGATTAGAATTAAGGAAGAAAGTGTTGTTGCTCTCCAAGCCCTCTAGCATCCACCTGAGAGTACCGTCACGTTTCTGACTTCACATTGCACCACTTCCATCTAAGGGAAGTTATTTTGCCTATAAAAGTTAGGTTGATTTTACATTAATACTTTGTGGTTCTATAGGACTGTTGTAATTTCCTTTTGTGGTTGGGTATTCGTTTTGCGAATTCTCATCTCTCTTGTGAGACAAAATATTTCTCGTGAAGATGAGGGTTTGAGGTATACTACCATCGTATAAGTTGTGTGGTTGTAAAAGGTTAAGTCATCCTCGTTTAGGTGACTTATTAATGAATTTGATCGATTTGATCGATCGAGAAATCCTAAATCGAGAGGTTAAAGTGGTGATTTTTACCTGGGTTTAAATTTTCACCTAAAAATCATTGTGTACCTATGATTGAATTTTTGTGTGATTATTTACTTTACTTTTGCATTTTATTTTATATTATGCAAATTTCACCTCCCTTTTGTAGAACCTACAATACATTCATCCCCAGCCTATTGAAAATGCTTCTAATTTGCATACAAATAGGTCCTGTTCATCTCAAGCTCAGGTGATTAAGGTGGATGCTGCGGTGGGTAAAGAAAAATCAATTATAGCAGCCATCTTATTTAGCGGCTCAGGTCAAATTGTGAGATGTGCCAGTCAATTAGGTACGTCTTGCTCCGAAGAAGCAGAAATGTGGGTGATTCACCAAGGTCTATAATTGGCCTTAGATGCTGGTTTGTAGGATGTGGCGATACTATCTAATGCCATAAATCTGGTAAACCAAGTCCTTGCCTGTTAGCAGCCAAATTGGAAGGTGCGTAGTGTCGTTCAGCACTGTGCTCAGATTCTTAAAGATAAGCAATGTTTCTCGTTATATAAAGTTGATAGATCTGTCATACAGCCAGCTGGCTAAAAATTGTCTTCGATGTAATCTACATGAGAGCTGGGTATATCCTAACTTCCTATGTGAATTGTTTGGCTGCTAATTTATAGTTCTTACCTGCAAAAAAAGAAACAAATCTTGGTAACTACGAAATTCAGATTTTTGCATATACAATGTTTTATTGAGTCCCAAATCACTTTTTAACATTTATTTTCTTATTGTAAGAGTCTCCAATGTCTACGAAATCTCAATTCTTGGTGTGTTTGACCTATGCATCATATCCTGGATCATGCGGGTGTACAGGAATATCCAACCTATATATATCTCAGAATCATCACATATGGCCTCTGGTGATGTTAGGCAGGGTAATCAGATCCTCCTCTCCATGTGATTGATTGATGCTATTCCTTTCACATATTTGCATCATTTCACGTGTGTTCCCCCTCGTTGAATAGCGGAGTCCATAATTAGTTATTCTTGATTATCCTGGCTTGGGTACTCAAACATTAATTAAGGTTATCAATGCTTGTCATGCATGTAACAATAGAATTAAGATTAATTGATGATCTAAAAAAACCTAACCTTATCTCAATATTGTGCATTAATTATGTCCCGATCTAGTTATTCCTATGCTTATATCGGTGACTAAAATGGTAATATATTAACCTTACCAGGTTATGAATTATGGAACCTTAATTTGTAAGGATGAGTATTGAAATACATGTTACAGTACATTTTGTAACATGCAATCAAAAATTAATCAAAAATTAATTGATTGATAATCAAGTAAATTAAAATACATAGGTAGGAAATGATTTTCAATGGATTACAGATTAAAATATATCAATTGATAATTAAAATATATTAATTGAAAATAAAAATACAATAATATGTTAACTTTTCATGGGTAAAAAATAATTTTATTTGGAATAAAATTTTTCATATATGTGAAATGATTTTTCACTTAAAAATAAATTTTTATCAGTAAAAAGTGATTTTATTAGTGAAAAATTAAAATATACTAGTTGAAACTTTCAGTCTCATTGCACGTTGCAAATGCATTACAAAATGTATTTATTTAATTTTCCTCAATTTGTAATTGGGACATTTATATCATGATTTAAATATTGAATTTGAAATTAAATATATTTCTTATTTACAAATAAATCCATTATTAAATAATTTGATTGTTGTGGTCTATATCCGAACTAAAAGAAGGTACGGATATATATGTCACGACACCGGTCTCCATCCACCCATTTTTAAAAAAAAAAAAAAAATCAAACTAACTGATCTCCCCTGAAAACCAAACCTTTTCCCCGAACAGCCACTTCCCAATTATACCCCTACCCACATGACCCACGGTAAAAAAAAATAATAAAACAAAATAAATACTTCGTAACACCCACTAGACTCAATATTAAAAGAAAATTAAAGTAGAGATTTCACAAAAAAAATTCACTTTTTCCCCACGTTTAAAGAATTTTACACGTAATATACACAAAGTCCCCACAAAAAATTTCTTTTTCCTCTAAAATAAATCCCACGAATAAATTCTCTTTCCCTCAAAATAAATCACACATAAGATTGCACTGCTACGTAGTTATATTCTAAAATTAATCAGATGATTATTGATTAAGAAAAATCATGCTAGATTTTTTTTTACATTTTTGATAAAATTTTGATAATGATCCTATCATTTCTATTATTATTAATTATCACATTTAATGTAAATTAAAGTTAAATTATAAATTAAATTTAAATATTTAATAACTAGATGTATCAAAATTTTACACACTCCTACAATAAAGTGCAGGTCCTATCACTAGAGTGACAGTAGAATAATACTTTATAATGGATAACTTGCTTGGCTCATGGCACATGGATTTAGATTAGTTGAACGGATTAGACAGTGAGCTAGTCTCGCTATAAATATGTGATACTTTTTGGCCAATTAAAAAGATAGCAAGGTAGGTATGTAATAATGGATATGGATTATACATTATGTTTGGATATGTTTCTAAATTTGTGGAGCGGTGAAAAATAGATGTTTAATACTTTTTATTCAAGAAATGATTCGATGTTTGAGAAAAACCAAATGGCAAGAATCAAACAAACAACTTAAATCATAACTACATGAAAAGAACCAGTTTCTTTCCATTTTTGGGTCCCTATGAGTATAAAGGTTTACATTCACAGGTGACATAACATGGTATCCCACATGTTATGCCTTCTACTATCAAGTCTCGACATGGTGAGACCCCCCTCTTCTTGGTAAGCTGACGAGGCCCTTGATGCCAAAACCACCCAATTCTATGCACGTCATAAGCCTGTTCATGAATCCTGAAGGCGCCATTGTGGTGTATAAGCTCCTAAAGTAGATAATCCACCATTTAATATAAGTGGCGACCATCCACATTAGATTGCACATATCGTATCTTAACCCATTAAGATTGATTGAATTAGTGCCTCTTAACTCATTGAGATCACCTTTTCATGATTTTGTTCCTTTGACAAGGAATATTAGGACAACTTATTATCTTATTAGAGTGTCTACGACATGTGGATTGATAATATATTATTCTCCCACTACATCAAATATCTCTATTTGGAACTGTGCACAGTTTGTGTGCATTGCACACTTGCAACTTATTTCTCTCTTTCAACACTTTGAGTTGACATCTTCTTTATAAGAAGATGTTTGAAAAGAAGTATTGACTTTCATTATATGAAAATCTTCTAAGCATTTCATGTCTCGGATATCATCAAGCTGATCTGTGAAATCATTTTAAAACCAACTTCCAAATTTTGATTTATGGATAATGTTGTCTCATCTTATGAGCACAACAATTTTCTACGTAAAGAATTATTATTAGTTGAGAAGAAATGCCGCAGTCATATCGAACTTTTCTTCTTCATACAATTTATATTCCAGGAATATTCTTTTAAAGAACTTTTCAAACTAAGTTTGGAATCTCAAAGTGTAGAAAAAATTGTATTCGAGTACCTAAGGCTTCAAGCTTAAATATAATGTCGACTACATATTCGCAACTGCTTATATACTCTACCAATCCTATTAACATCTTTCCAGGCTTCATTATATTTCTCTATGGCATGATTTCTTGAGTTCTTGCATGATTTGGAACACAACACGTAACTCACGTTATCTGCTATTAGTCTATTCACAACCATTGCAAACCATTCTTCATGAATGAATCTCATCAACTTATTCAAGTCAAAGGTAGTTTTGAAAAATGTCATTTAAAGACAACATGAGTATGATTAGGTTTGAAAATGCATTGTTTTGGGAATTTTAAAAGAAAGGTCTCGCACTACATCCCATTTAAGTGTAGTTTCCTCTCCGATTCTCAAATGAAAAGGCACATCGATTCTAACACCTTAAGTGGGAACGAACTCTCCTCTCCATTGAGATGGTGTAGCTATGTGGGCCTAGATACACAATTTCAACAAAAGAAGCAACTTTTTTTGCCTCAAAAGTCCAACTTGCATGTTCACAATGTTTGACCCTTTGGTGTAACTTACATTATGTATGTCAAATTGTCACTGAGTATGTGTGCAACTACGTACTTAAAATCTAGAATGAACCTAATCGACGAGTTAGGAACTATCTCTGGGAAGACACATACAACCCATCTCTTTCAACAAATGAAATCTGCTCCACATGCATGCTATGCCAATGCCCTTCCTAGGGAGAGCATACTCACTGATATAACCATGTGGCTACACCCATCCTATGTTGGTAGAGACCTACAATTCATCATCTATATAATGATTCTCTCGACGCTTGAGGGAACTGATCCTACTTGTTTGACTAGATCTATGTGAGAAGAGTTAGTTTAATCCTATTAAATTACCAATTTCAGGCTAGTCTAGATTTGAATTATATTCTAATATTGTCTTATGTATCATGTTGAGATCGCATCCCATGCATCCAATCACATACATACATTAACATTCCACAGTAACATAAAAGTTACATCATATGTAAAGGGCTTCCAAATTATAAGGTTTACACCAATAATAACTTAACTCACTCATGATCACTCCACACTGCATGCTATAATGATCTAATCATCACTCCACAATATAAAATCATCAAACATTACAGGAAATTTGGCACACAAATATCATCATAATATCACATGTTGAGGGATACAATTGTGAATTCCCTTATGATTACTAAGAAATCATGTGAGTGCAGCTGATTATTATCAAATTGTAACCCTAATTTGAGATCTAATGGAACATTCGTGAGCGTCCAACCATTTTGAAAACACTTAATCTAGAAAAATAATCTTACTATTAATTTTGAAATTTAATTTTCAAAACAAATCTTTAGTTTGCTTGGATTTTGAAAACAAACTACACACCTAATTCTATGGGAATCATATCACATCACAAAACAAGCAAGCATAATAAAAAATAAAAATAAACTATAGCCTTTTAAAAATAAACACATTTTCTAATACCCATACCAAAATTTTCATTGATAGTCACATCAAATCCAATTTTGTTTTGGGTTAAATCAAAATTTAAAATGAGGCTATCCTAATAATCAGGTACAATCCAGATATCTAACTACAATGATTAGACATCTAGATATCATAACAGGTTCACACAAAGCATGGAAACAATTTCTACCCACTGATTAAACGTCTAACAACCATATCATATAGCCTATATGAGAAAATAAGTCGTCTAGCATTCATGCTAGACATCCAATCTCCCTTGCCTCAGAGATTGGTTGTCTGCTGGACATCTAGTCAATACTTTGGATGTCCCATTCATGTACTGGACATCCAATGACATTACAATTTTGTAGGATGTTTCTACCTATTTTTCAAGGAGTTTCTTATGTTTACTTTTCATTTTTTCTATTTATTGTAGGTTTGAAAATAATCTAATTTTTTTAATTTTTGAGGTAGGGAAGAGAAAATGAGAAAGGAATATAGCTAATATTAGTGTCAAATAAGAGGACGACGGGGAGATTACTCACGAAGAAGGAAATTAAACAGAGTGCACACGCAAAATGATGTGAAGGAAACGAATAAAAGAAAAGAAAAAATTAAAAAAAAAGTGGCATGCGTTGGAAAAAATGAATAGGGAGTTGATCCAGTGAGTGAACTCCCACTCGTGAGTGCCTTGATTGGCGTGGTACGAATGCATGTGAAGGAAAAGCTCACACAGGCTTTTGAGATGCGGGAACGGGCATTGGTCCTCGGTGGACCTAAGAGTGGTAGTAGGCTCGTTTGGGTGAGAATTCAAGCGGGCAGAAATAAAAAACAAATGTAAAAGAAGAAAGAGGAATGAAAGGAAGGAAAGGTGGCCTAAAATTGAAATAGATGTGAAATTCAAGTCGAAATAAATTCCAATCCTAAAGGTATTAGGAATGATTTTGGCATGTAAAAATAACCCTTTTCAAGGGAACACGAAATTAGGCCAATCCCAATCAATTTTTGGGATTTAAGAGAGCTTTTATTCTATGTAAATACCCCTTATGACCCCCTTGGCTATTCACATCTCTCACTCTTCTACTCCTCTCTCTCTCTCTCTACCCCCCTCTACCTCTTTCTTAAGCATGGGGACTTTCTGATGTAATTTTGCCTCTTTACCACTGTGATCAACGTCTGCCACTACTCTCCGCTCGTCACCATCTCCTTGAGAATCATACCTTACTTTTTTTTTTCTATTTCTCTCTCCACTCTTCCTCTAGTTGTAATTTTGACATTATTTTGATTAACAAATTTTACTCAATGATTTGATGTTTCATTAGTTTAGTAATTAGTTCGTAGTTAGTTTGTCAATTTGTGTGCAATTTTTATTTTATTAGTTTAGGGTCTAGAATTAGGATTAGTTCTTATCTGTCTTTCTAAAATTCTAAAAAAATCAAAATATTCTTACAAAAATAAAAAAAAGTAGGTTAGGTAAATAATTAGTAATTTAGAAAATTTTTCTTTCTTAAGGATGACTCAAACTCTCGCTATATTATTCTCATTCTTTTTTACGAGTTTAGAATTTTGTAGACAATTGTGTTTTTACACACAATGACAACTATCATCACCTTTGCATTTTTACAATCATGTTCATAAATCTAATTTGCTAATCCAATTTTCACGATTTAAAATCCTAATTTCGACCTAGGTTTTGATACCATTGTTGGACGAAAATTTATAAGGGGCATGGTGGAAACACAACATCTCATGTGTTGTGCCTCCTGATATAACTCCTAGCATCGACAGGCTAATGAGGCCTTTGATCTTGAGAATGCCCAGTTCTATGCACGTCGCAAATTTTGGGGGCAACCCTTGCCTCCTCTAGAAATATGGCAATA
Organism: Thalassia testudinum; assembly: GCA_037157565.1. NCBI lineage: Eukaryota > Viridiplantae > Streptophyta > Magnoliopsida > Alismatales > Hydrocharitaceae > Thalassia > Thalassia testudinum. The sequence continues at coordinate 9,113,426 of JAZHRO010000080.1, forward strand.
GGGGTCACCAAATCCATGACCAATAGAGATTGGATGTCCATCCAACTTACTAGACATTCAGAAGCCCTTCTAGATGTATGATAATGATGTTGGATTGCTAGGATGAGAAGGAAACAAGGGATGTGGGACTTCTGTTGGGGTCTTTAGAAGTCTGATTGAGCCCCTAGAAGTCAGACAAATAAGGTTAGACATCCATCCAATGAAGAGGAAAATGAAGAGAGCGATAACTCTCCTCTCGGATGTAGGTGGAGGGATTGATTATGCACAAAATAATTGGTTAGAGTTTCAAACCTTACATTTAGGAGATAGATATAGGAAATCACTCTAATCCTAATACAATGGGGACCATTGGATCAAATCCAACCATTAGAAATTATTTATAAATTGACCCTTCCATTAATTTAGCCAATTAGGTTTTAGTATCTAAATTATAGTTAACTTCTCTCCAAATCTCTTTCGATCAAGATCAAACCTTTTTGGCCCAATTAAATGCTAAAGCAAAATATTATTTAGCTCTTTAAATAATATTTGATTTCTTTGCAAGTAAGAATCCACCGAAATCATTATTGGTTTTATTATGACAATAATGAATTTGGGATTTATGGCACTACACCTCCCTTAGGTTTTCCAAAGAGCCATGAATCATTCACATCGGAAGACTCGTGTAACCTCGAGGTTAAATTTCCAGATCCATTTTTCTCCCTACCAGGGGTTATAAATGTTTACATTCCCCTTGTATCTTTGCGATGAGAATGAAGACTAACTCCTTTCCAAAAAGAACTTTCTTCTTCTCTTTCATACGTGGGTCTGATTAGAACCTGTTCAATCATGCATGTAATTTTGTATAATTCAATATATACAGAGTGAACCCGCATCTTCTGATTCACTATATACATCTACAATAGTAGATCTATGTGATTCTTTCAAGAGATCATGCGTCTCCTGTGGTCTTATATACACACCATCTTTCTAATCTCAACATCGTGATGGGTGCATTGATTATTGGTGCACCAACTGTGTATATTCAAGCATAGAGATACATATCTATCTTAGGTTAAATGATACACTTTCTCCATGATAATGATAAAAGGACTTCCTGCATTCTGTCCATCGAGTCAACCCCTTAACCTACATGACAACTATGAGTCTCCATTCCTATGTAGATGATGTGCATTATGAGCATCCATCAGGTAATAACCTTATGAGAAGATTGTCATCTCTTATGCTATAGATAATTAATTGGATATCATGATGGTTCTTGATGACTTATCAAAATCCTCAATCTAAATAATTTAGATCTTTAACACCTATCACCAGTAAATCAAATATGTCTATAGTACATTTTCTCACATGTACTGAGGAACCCTATTAATCATGTTAGTGTGTCTATGTGATCTGATATTCCGATCTAAATTACTAATCACGTGATTTCTACTCAAGTTGGATTGCTAAGGACACACGATCCCAACACTTAGACACCACTGTGTCAAGGATATAGATTCGGATAAATTAGATTATAGCTTTAGATCCAAGTTTGTCCTTCTTACTAGGCTGGAAAGGGGCACAAGGGTCTCTCTTCTCAGCTTTAGGCTTCCTTCTTTTGCTCCCACCTATACGTGGATGGGTTCATATGATATAACCTATGGACTACCCTAAATCTATTTTTAGGACTTATGCAAGGAGAATAATAAGGATAAGAGCTTCAAGACTTCCAACCAAAGGGAGATGGTGGGATCTGACAAGAGGGAGCAGAGGGGGATTCAAAAGGTAAAGGTGATAGGCGATGGGGTGGAAGATGGTAAGTAATGGAGCAATGGCTTCTATGTATAGGGGTAATGCTTGATTAAACCCCGAAAGCACTTGTCAAATCAGTAACACATTGAATGATGAAGGTGGTAATAGTGTCAACACCAAGATGAAAAATTTGGCGTAACTATGGGAGCGAGGAAGGGCATGAGGTGCCATAACATAGAAGAAGTTGGTATCTAGTTTAAAATCTCGAGTTGGAACATCTGTAGCATTCAGGATCCCTAGCAACATGTGATCTTGAGGCATAATGCAATGTAGGGAGTCGATGTAGTGCTACTTTAAGAAAAAAAATTAGAGAAATGTGACTAAAGGATTCGACAACAAGTTGGGGGAATTTTTTTTACCAAATTGGGTAGTGTATGATCAAGGTATTAGGGTAGTCTTTATTTTTCTTTCAAAGTCGATTTGGCAGGTCCATAATTTGAAAAGATAAAGGGCATTTGAATTTGGGATGATTGGTGTGTATGTATTGTCAAACATGGAACTCAGGGCTAAATTGTGGGAGGATATTAGATCTACTATTCATATGTTTGATGGCCTGCCATTCATGATGGTTGGTGGCTTCAACGTAACCTTGCATACGAATGATCGTCCAAATGGTGGAGAAGATTGTAATGCTGGATCAACTTGGTTTCTTGATATCATGTTAAAATTCAACAAGAAAGACCTTGGGCTAGTGAGTTGTATGTATAGTTGGAGGAGAACAATGATGCCAACCTTCAAATCGAGGATTGACAAATTTCTTGGCCTTGGAATTCTTTTACACTACATAATGGAGATTACTCCTTAGTCTTTTTTAGATAATATGCCACTTGTTTAGAACTCCAATGAAAGTCTTTGATCATCAACCTTATTTTAAATTTGAATGAATATGCCTACTTGAGGCAAACTTCAAGAGAATGGTAAAGAGGTGGTAGTAGGAGGCACCATCACATGAGTTTACCACATGGTCCATGGCATAGAGGCTTCAACCTTTGAGGTCGCATCTAATAGAGTACAAAAAAAGGCCAAGATGGAGTGTAGGACAAGTACTTGGACCTAGACAAAGTAGGACAACTTGATGGAGTTGAGGACATAAGACTACTCTCAAACATTGAGTTATAAGAGAGGAAGGTTGTGCGGCATGTGTCGACACAAGAGGGCAAAGGATGAGGTAAGTGGAGACAATCATCTAGATCATTTGTTGGAGGGTGATGAGACACATTTTTTCCAAATGGTACTAAATGGGAGGTGAAGAAGGATTCTAATAGATTGGATTTAGGTCAACAGAATAGATTACACGAAGAGAGAAGGTATTGGTAGATTAAGGTTGGATCACTTCATATCCCTTTTAGGCGAGGTTCATGTGGCAATTGAAGATAGAAGAGGAAAGGGGCTTCCACCATTTCTACAAAGCAAGCTAGTCTATTGGTCCATTCTTTCATTAAGACTGAGGTGAAGTAGGGCATTCTTGGCTTGAATGAAGGCACCCTAAGTCATGATGGGTTCCCTATCCTCCTATCCTCTTAGGAAAGTTCTAGACTTGGTAGGCCAAGGTCTTTTACAAATTTTAGAAGAACTCAAGAATGGAAACTATTGTTTTGATATATTGAATAAGTCCCTCCTATTCTTGCTACCAAAGAAGAATGTTTTGGAAAGAATAAAGGACCATAAGTCTATATCATTCCCCAATGTGTTTTATTTCATTATTGTGAAGGTGCTAGCCAATTGATTAACATAAGCTGTTGACGATTTGATAAGTCTAGTTAAGACTACTTTTATGAAGGGTGGTTGACAATCTTGCTCCAACCATAAAGATCTTTGCCTACCAGGGAAGGATAGGAATCATAGACTTCATATGGAAGGTAGATTTTGCAAAAGCATATGACTCCTTCGATCGGGCTTTCTTGTGGACATCTCTCCTCAAAAGGGGCTTCCACAATGTTTAATTTTGGTGAATGAAGAGATGTGTGACAACCAACTCTTTTGCAATCTTGGTCACAGTAGGCTAGAGGGTTGTTAATATAGCCATAGCCTGGAGGTGAGACATGGACACCCACACATATTGCAATGTTCTAGCGGTGGATGCTTTAGTGATTTGTATTTGTATTTTTACCACTTATGACATAGGTTTGCTTACAAGTTTCATCGTGAGGAGCAACACAAATCTGGTGCCCACTTTACAATATGCTAACAACATAGATTTCTTTATTGAGGAGTTTAATGAGGTAAAGAATGTTTCTATCCATCTTGACAACATTGGTGGATTTTGTTGATTGAGTTAAGGAGAAATCAACTTTTGTGGCATTTTGGGATGAATGGCTTAAAGGCAATTGGATGTGAAAGAGAGATAGGACAACTATAACAACTTTACCTATGTAGTATCTAGGTTTTCCCTTGTCAAATCATACTTTGAGAGTGGTGGTTTGGAACGTACTTGTTGAACTAGAGGACAACAGATAGGAGACTCATTTTGATGAGGTTCATCCTATCAATCATGCCCATTTTCTACATCTCCACTTATGACATGGAAGGTGGTGAATCTTTTGGATGCATCAAGGTTAAGATTATTTTGGAAGGGTGCTATGAAGGGAGGTAGAGGAGTGTCCATGGTATCCTAAGACTAGATATGTAGACCAATTGGGGATCAGGGGCTTGGGATTCTTGACCTGAGGATCATGAATAATCCTTATGGGCAAAGCAGGTTGCGAGAATTATGGGAAATGAGGATGATCACTTTTCTCCTATGATAAAGGCAAGCCATGGGAGAAAATTAGGATAGGCAGGTAAGATGCTTCCATGGAGAGATGATCCTTTTAGAAGTATTTGCTAAATGAGATGCTTTAACGAGTTCCTTCTTTCATGACTAAGTTTGGGGATGGAAAGGATTTCAAATGGACGACTAGAGTTGGCGATAGGCTTTAGCTGATGTGTATCCTCTACCATCCAATTTACGTGTATGGGCATTGTAGCACGGACACTCCTTTATTATTTTTAAATCCTTTTAGAGCAAACATTGCAATATTTTTTAACCCTATAGGAGGATTTAGCAATAGTAAGATTAAGAGATGGTACCTTGGATAGTTGGTCTTGGGAAGATGGTTCTTTCTAAGTTAACTTGGTGTACAAACTTCTTTTACTATAAGGCATATGTTGATCAACAAGGACAACGAACAACTTTGAAGTAAAAGATGCCCCTTAGGGTGAAAAATCTTTGCTTAGCTGCTACAATTAGTGACCAAGTTTTATCATAGCATACTAATTTAATCCAACTCACAGCTTATGTGCAATACATACCTAATTTAAAAAATGCAAAAGATAATTGTGTAGCATACCATCGATTGGCTAAGCTAAGTACCAAGCACACTAAACAAACCTCCACCAAATTGATGTTGTAACCTAGTCATTTTTGCATCAAACATCCCCCTAGGTAGATCTAGATGGTAGGAACAAAGTAGCAATATTGTGAATTGTGATTATACATTAACATTACCCTTTTGGTTGACATATATTTTTTTAGTCATAATCACCAATTACTACTTCATACTACAATCAATATTAATTAAATGATACCAAGCATAGAATTACCAATTTAAGTAAATAGTTAGCACTAGAGTAACAAATATCGAGTCTAATATTAATTAGAAAATAGTCCATTCCCTATGTCAGCAAGTGGTGATTTGAAATTTGGAATGACAAACTTGTTGATCTCCATTAGAAAGTATTAGTTAAGTATTTGTCATGTTATTTGTTACAATCACAATCATATCAAGCTTTTTTTTTCTTGAGCAAGCTTCTTATTTTTCTAAAATTTCATTGGCATGCCTCCCACATACCCCCATTTTTTAATCAGCGAAATCTTCAAGGTAGCGACATCAGTTACATCCATCTCTTCAGCAAGTCTCCAATATGCCTCCAAAATAGGGTCATTCAAAACTGTCGAAACAACATGGAAATCAACACAGTAAAGCTTGCACCACGAAGGCCAACAGCTTTTGGTCTCCTTTTCTTGGCTTTGAGACATTCAATTTCGACATTGCCTCTCAATCTCACATCTTTCTTACTCAACAATCCTCCTTGGGCCTCAGAGATGGAAATCATTCGTAGTTGGTTAGGACAGGGGGATTGGGCACTATCTTCAGGGACAATTAGTGTATAATCGAGGTCATGGATGGTTGTAACATGGATGAGGTTGAGGGAAATGGTGACAAATTCCCTATTATGAAACTAAGTTTGGTTACTTTCATAGACGAAGGAATAAAGTGGGAGGGTGTTTGAGAGGGGACAAGTTTAATGAGGGAGTTGGTGGTTAAAAGTTTGCAATTGGGGACTTTTGGTTGTCTTGAAGGACCAAGTGGCTTAGTGGTTTGAAGGGGCATTGGTGCCTTTTGACTGTTGGAATGGATGCATTCGACCAGGGCTGCACTTCATCTCTAATGTTCCACCCAGCTTAAATCAAGGCCACATTCCCAGAGGCCCATTAGGTGCATCTTCAACTTTGCATTGGGCATCCACTTTTTTCCACCTTGGCTTTGTATGCGCCCATATTTCCTGCTAGTTTAGGCTCCCCTTTTAAAGTGATTTGCTTCCCTGTTTGTTTCAAATGAAGCCATCCAGCATCCACCTTCTGTCACCTGCAGCAAGGGAGCCTTTCCAATTTTTGATGCCTTATTCAGGATCTCCATCAGTCCCCGGTTCTTCACTTGCTTTGTTATAATTGGTTGAGATGACTTATTTCATTGTAGAAAATTCTAGACTCTCTTATATAGAGAGAGACCGAAGGTTTAAAAGTACAAAACTACCAGTAAGGAACTAAACACCCTTAGCCCATATAAGAAAAGCATAAAAAAAATAATAAATGCTAATACTCTCCCTCAGACTGGAGCATAAATATCTAGCATGCTCAGCTTACATACACATGAATTAAATAAAGATCCGGTTAAGGGTTTGGTAAAAATATCTGCAATCTGCTACTCAGATGTGACTGGAGTGGTATATAGCAACCATTTCTGAATAATGTCTCTAGTATAGTGACTATAGTGACAATCAACTTCAACATGCTTCGTCTTCTCGTGAAATGCTGGGTTGTTGGCAATGAAGGTGGTTGCTCTATTATCACATTGCATCTCTATGGGACTAGAAAAATGTATCTGCAAGTCAATAAGGATCTGATCCACATCTCTGCAGTCGTCTGAGCTATAGCTCTGTACTCAAACTTGGCACTGGGTCTCGCAATTGTGACCTATTTCTTGCTCCTTCATGTGATCAAATTTCCTGCTAAGAAGGTACAGAACTCAGTAGTGGATTTGTGATCCATATGACATCCGACATAGTCCGCATCAGAGTAACCAACTAAAGTCATAGAAGACCCCTTGGAGAAGAAGAGACCCTTCCTAGGAGCCTTCTTGACGTATCTGAGCACCATCAATGTTGCATCCCAATGCTGACGTGTCGGCTTGGCCACGAACTGACTCAATCTCCCCATCGCAAAGGAGATATCTGACCTCATGATAGTAAGGCATAGCAGCTTGCCCACAAATTGCTTGTACTGCCTGCTGTCCACCACCTGTGCATCCTCATCATAGAGTGACATCTTGGGGTCTATAGGAATATTGGCCTCCTTGACCCCAAGCATACCAACCTTCTACAAGATGTTTAAAGTATACTTCCTTTAAGACAAGACCACTCTCTTTTTGTTGCGAGCGACCTCAATACTAAGAAAATACTGTAGAACCCCCAAGTCCTTTATGAAAAATTACTCTGCTAGGATGAGCTTAACCTCAGCCACACTCTGCTCATCATCTCCTGTGACAATTAAGTCATCAGCCTAAACAAGAAGTACCATAGTACCTCATCCAGTTCTCTTGAAAAAGAGCGAAAAGTCAGTTGTTGATCTCCTGAATCCAGCTGCCTCTACAACCTGTGACAACCTCTGGAACCAGGCTATGGGACTCTGCTTAAGGCCATAGATGGCCTTCCGTAGTCGGCATACACACTCCCCCTGTGTCTCAAAGCCAGGTGGCTGTTACATGTAGGCTTCCTCTTGGAGGTCACCATAGAGGAAGACATTTTTCACATCCACCTAATGCAAGGGCCAATCTAATTGAATTACCACTGCAACCAATATTCGTATTGTGGGAAGTCTGGCAACTGGTGAGAAGGTGTCAAAGAAGTTCACTTCATAAGTCTGGGTGAACCCCTTTGCCACAAGGCGTACTTTGTATCTAGCAACATCGCCATCTAGGTTGAATTTCACAGTAAATACCCACCGACAGCCAACAAGTGTAGCACTATCAGGAAGTGGAGTGAAGTCCCATGTCCGACGGCTTCTAAGAGCGGCCATCTCATCTTCCATGGCTACCCACTATTTTGGATCAAGCAGGACCTCACGATGAGTAGCTATAATCTGAGTAGTTGCTAACACCTGAGTGTATCCAACAAATCTAGGAGCTAGGCTATCAGTTGCAAGTGCCCCAACCATGGGATAAGTGGTGCAAGTCCGTGGTCACTTCCGAATAACTATCGGAAGATCAAGATCATCACCTGCCACATCATTTGTCCTGTCCCTGTGACCATCACATGGCAAACATACATTAGTGTCTAAACGACTCACCTGAGAAGCTGATGGTAAAGGCGAGGGTGGGCATCCCTGATAGGTAGTATGAGGGCGAACATATGTCTAGAGTGCCTCAGTCAGTTGAAGGAAGGGATGCGTAGCATGAAGTGGTGGTGGTGGTGTAGTAGGGACAGGAATCTCAGGAAAACTCACAAAGTAAATTGGGGTATATGGCATAGGCGCCATATCACTCTTAAAAGGCATCTCAGCTGTAGTCGTATAAAAGAAAGGTATCGTCTCATAAAATGTCACATCCGCAGAAACATAGTGTCGAGAAGTAAGCGGATCAAAACATCAATACCCTTTTTGTGTTCGAGTATACCCAAGAAAAATGCATTTAACTACTCTCCGTGCTAGTTTATCCCGCCCCGCTCCCAATAGATGGACAAAGGTAACACAACCAAAAGTCCAAAGGGTGACGTGAAATAGGGGTTGATCAGGATACATAACCTGCAAAGGAATCCGTTCATGTAATGCAGCATTAGGCATTCTATTGATACAAAAACATGTAATCAAAACAGCGTCACCTTAGTAAAGGGAGAGAACCGAATGGTGAATCAACAGAGTATGAGCAACATCAAGAACATGGCGATACTTCCTCTCAACACCATTTTGCTAAGAGGTGTGTGGGCACGCGGTCTCATGAATAATGCCATGACTAGAAAAGAAAGTACGTAAATGAGTAATACAAAACTCCAAGGCATTATCAGACTAAAAATGTTTCATAAAACAAGAATGCTGACTTTTTATTTCTTTAACAAAGTTCTTAATGATTTGTCCCACATTGGACTTATTCTGCAAAAGAAACATACAGGAAATGTAAGAAAAATCATCCACTAACAAAAGATAATATCTATTTCCAAGTTGATCAGGAGTACGATTGGGATCCTATACATCCATATGAATCAAGTCAAAAATAGCAGCAGAAGAAACAGAAGTAGAATTAGGAAAACTAGCCTTATGATACTTGCCCAACTGACAAGTATCACAGGTAAGAGTAGTAGTGGAGGGTATGTGCGGCAAATTCCATTTGAGGCGGTCAATAGGCAGGTGACCAAGGTGATTATGCCACTGAAGGGGAGATCCAGTGGAAGCAAGGCCCTGGTTAGCAGAAGTAGCAACAGTGGTCTGGCTCAAACGGTACACCCCTATTTCCTAACACCCTTCACCAATCATCTTCCCAGTGAGTTTGTCCTGCAAAACATAAGAAGACGCATAAAAAATGACTCTACAGTTTAAATTCCAAGTAATACTGCTAATAGACAGTAAACTCAAGGGAAAATTAGGCACATAAAAGACATCTACTAGTCTCAAGGTGGGAGATAGAGACATATCTCCCTTGCCAACTAGTGGCGAATGTCTCCTGTTTGCCACTTGCACAGTCCTGGCTGATGTAATAGGTGTTAACTGAGAGAATGCACTCCTGTCGCTACATAGGTGCGTAGATGCACCATAATCAATTAATCAATCACCAGAGGACAAGTGTGAGGACATACCAGTCGCAGGTGCCTGTGAGGAGTTAGCAATGGCTACAATATCTGAAGACTGAGTGGATGAAGCTTGTGCCAACTGTGTAATCTACTGTAGTAGGGTCTCAATCTTTGTACTTAGGGAGCTTACATTAGAATTGGCGAGTACTCCATCTGTAATCTCAACTGCCTGATTGACCATAGGTGGCCTACCATGTTTGTACCAGTATGTAGCCTTTGGATGACCAAGTCTGCCACAATACGTACACGGGGTCTTAGTACGTGTACCAGACGAGCGTCCGCATCCACGACCATGTGCAATGGGAGGAGTACCCTTGCCACGTCTAGGGATCGCTGCTAGTGCAGACGCTTGAGTACCAGAGTCAGGAGCAAGAGTACGTACTGCAACTCTGCTAAATCTGCTATAAGCCTCTTGCAGGGTAGGAAGCTCAGGAGCAGTGAGAATCTGATCACTGGTAGTAGTATACTCAGGTCTAAGACCTGCCAGGAAGGGAGAAATAGTCAACTGTCTCCGAAAATCCTTCCAGGAATCACAGGCACACCCCGACAGATAGGAGTGATGCCTCTCCAACATTCCCTTCAAGAGGGGGTAGTACTATGGTAGAGTGTGTCCTTGACGCAAGTAGAAAAGGTCGTAGAAGACCTGAAAGACCCGTGCAGAGTTTTTGGCATGAGAGTAGGTCTTACGCAAGGACCCCCACATCTTCTTGGCGGTGTTGTAATACATGATCTCATCTCCTATACAGGGAATAATTATCTACATAAGCCATGTTGAGACCATGGCATTATCTCTGTCCTAGGTAGCATTGGCACCAGTCTTGCTCTCAGGCTTTGGATCTGTAAGGGTGTGGCTCTTCCCCTGACCCCTGACGGTCATGAGGAAAGTCTAAGACCACCGTGGGTAGTTGGTTTCGCTCAACTTGACGATAGGACCAAAAACCAGATTCTTCAGTACCCAGGTGTCCAAAGAAGTGCCTGAACTCACCTCGGACTGATCATTTGAAGCCATCCTTACAATCTTGACATCTATATCCAAGAGGTCATCAATTAGGTCTGAAATCCAAACAATCAAACTGGCATCTTCATAAAAAAAATCCCTTGGACAAGCTTTGGCCTAGCTTGGGTGCAGGGAGACCACCCGAGAATGCCTCGCCGACATTGCGAAGCCCTAAGCGATGCTGGCGAGGCCTGAGGCGGTGCTAGCAGAGGCCTAGGGGTCGTTGGCAGCGCTGGGGAAGCTCGAGGTGGCGCTACAGCAATGGTAGGAAGCGTTGGCGGTGTCGGCGAAGGTCAGGCGATGGCCTCCTGAGGCAGATCAATCGACAGCGGTGGTTGATGGGGTTCACTAGCAGCGACGATGGCTCGATCAGCGGTCGGCTGCGACTGGCAGAGGTCGGTGGTTGCTGGTGGAGGCTCCTTCGGGTGCCTCCAAGAGAGATTAGGGTTTTAGTGGACAAGGTATGGAGGCTTGTGAGTGTGGGATACCGGAGTGCCGATTTAGGACCATCGCTTTGATACCAAATTAGTTGAAATGACTTACTTCATTATAGAAAATCCTAGACTCTCTTATATAGAGAGAGACCGCAGGGTTAAAAGTATAGAACTGCCCCTAAGGAACTAAACACCCATAACCTGTATAAGAAAAACATAAAAATAACAATATATACTAACAATTATCTAAATAAATGCAACTCTTCCAAACAATTGAGTCTCCACACTATTCTTTGGTGACATGCATTCCTAGTTTACCTCCTTCCTCATCTATGCAGTCCAAGTTCTCAGGTATTTGATGAGTTCCACTTCCACCCTGCCCAAAACATCTGCAGAAAAGAATTGTGGCTTCAATGCCTAACAAGGGATCCCCCAAGTTGGAACTAAGCACCAACCAACCACACAAGCCAGCATAAATGAGCTCCTGTCTTAACAAACAACAGATACATGTCAGTTGTCAACAAAGGCATGGAAACCAACAACAAAAACAACCCAGGGACCACCATACTTTTGAACGCAAAACAAACGGAAAAGGGGTTTTCCAATGGTAGAATATCTGCATACCAAACATTGCATCTACAAGATATGACAAGAACCTACAAGAACAACCAACACTCAGTATGAGGAGGATAATGTAGAAAGCACCTGGCAAAAGAAGGATAGAAAGAATAATGGTTGAATGCAATCACCTTCCACCACAAGTAAACAACAAAGGGTGTTGAAAGTATCGGCATAACTCCACATCTTGAAGAACAAAAGGCATGGAGACAGGCCCCAAGGAACCACACCTCCATAAAGACTGAATCGTTAAGAGGAACTAATACATGTAACCTCTCCATGCAAAAAGTCCATCTGCCCTTGCCATCATTAATCGAAGTCTATGCTTGGGGGCATTTGAAAGAGTCCAAACTTTTTCTAGGAGCACCAAACAACGGGGAGGAATTCGGATTGATCCTATGACTTCCTCTATACCACATGAAAAATGCACTATATTTATGGAAAGGAACAAAATAACGAGTGATTTAAGAATAAAACATTGATTCTTCCTACTTTATCGAAGGTGACTCCAGCAAGGACTAATAGGTGACCCCCTATATCAACAGTTTTAGAATGATGATGTTGCAATTTTGATAACCGCTCTAAAGATCATTGCTTTCATAGCAAATTCTGCAAATGCATAGAATGTGATTTTCTTTATGCAATGCAATGTGCCATCATACTACAAAAATTCATATATGGCCCTACATATTTGTAAGTTCAACTTAGCTGTCCAGGGGGGGATCACCCTTCTCCCAAAGTAAAACTCTGATTCTGCTTATAGAAGAGTAAATATGCACCAGTATAAAAATAATGAGCAACGAAAACAACTTAGCATTGATACTCGAACAACAATATGTCCCTGTTCCCAATTGTGTCTCCAATGTGACTGATACAAATCTTGTATTGGACTTCTTATTCCTGCAAATCAGTAAAATAAAGCTTCAAATGATTGCTGGGGTACATTTGCCTTGAATGTTTTTGAGAAAAGCTGTTGTCCAAAGTGTTGTACAATCAAAATACTAAACTAGGTGCAAATTGTTGTTCGTCTTAGAATCATGTCGAATAAGTGTTCAAATGTTATTTTCTAAGAAAGTGTTCAGATGTATGGGATTTCACCAGTAATAAATAGTTTTCTATTGCCTATTGCCCGTCTAAAAATATATCATGGGTTAAACACTGTTAATGCATTGTGTGTGTTTATCTTTCACTGCAGTGTTTCTTGTATCTTGTAAACTCTTTTGGATCTCTTTGTAATTTCATTTTCATCTTTGTCTCCCTCTACAGATATGGAGATGCTCTAACCATTGGTAAGAGATCACTTACCCCTCTCACCATCCCCCTCCATTCCTCATCTCCACCACTTCACCACCGCAATTAGCCCAAGTCATCCCCCACACAAAACATGAACTTGTTGATGGCACAATTCCTAGCCTCCCTGCCATCACAAGCCAAAGTTGCTGCAGCCACCCAAGGCCTCCATTGGTGCATCCTCACCCATCCATTGCCAGAACTAAGTCTCCATAGCTACTACCGCCCCCATCTATTGCCTGATTAATTGCTCCATCTTGAAGGCGACCTAATTGAGGAAGAGGTTCCCAAGATGTTACCCTTGCTAAAAGCCAACTTGAAGGTTCTCAGTCTACCGATAACTTGGAGTTTGAGATTCCAAGGCATCCAGTACCTATTCATGTTGACTCCCACATTCCTATCCATCAACGATCAGGAAGCAAGAACCTGAGCATCAGCAAGTAGACATCAAGGAAGTGGAGGCTGGTTTCATTGAGGAAATTGCCTTTAACCCTTGTAGATCAACATCATTCTTATTAAGAGAAAGAATGGCTACTTGAGGGTGTATGTCGACTTCACAAGCATAAAGTTTGCCCAAAGGACACTTACCCCTCTAGGAATTGATCAGCCTGTGTGTTGGGAAATTTGGGTCCCGAGGGTTTGGAACACCACTCGACAATCGAGGGGTTGCAAATTGAACGATTTGATTCCCAATTTTCCATGGCATCATAGAAGCATGAAACATAGGTCTTTAAAACTTTTCATCGAATCACATACTTAGGTCGATACCCGTAAAAACTTGAATAACAGAACGAGAAATATAAACAACCTATGTAGCTGAAACCACATGGGAAGATCTAGTATCTTCCCGTTCCAAGATCCCACAAGAGATTATACATGTGGGTGGTGTAGCACAACACCCTACGTGTTGTGTCTCCTCAAATAAGTCCTACCTAAGGGACTCCTTTCGCCTCGACAGGCGGATGAGACCCTTCATGTTGAGGACGATTGATTTTGTTGTGTGCAATGCGAATAATTCGGGTCTCGTGAACTTTATCAGCGGGGAGGTGACCCTTGCTTCGAAATCCACTGAAGAGGGCCAAAAGGATCAAATCATCTTGGTCTTGTACAAAAGTGGAATAAAATGAATTGCATCACATCATTCAGAAGCCCTACCACTCAATATATAAAGAGGTGGGAAAAGTACAAACCACCCTATACAGAATGATAAGAAAATACAACCAAGGATAATAATATAAAAATATAACTAAAAGACCAAAGGTGTACAACACTCCCCCTTAAGCCGGACGATAGATGTCACTTATGCTCAGCTTGCAATAACAGATATCAAATGTTGATCATACCAATGACTTGGTAAATATGTCTGTTGTTTGGTCCTCAGAAGATACTGAAGTAGTGTAGACAAGTCCCCTCTGGATCAAGTCACGAGTATAATGACAATTAATTTCCACATGCTTTGTTCTCTCATGGAACATGGGGTTGTTAGCTATGTATGTGGCAACTTGGTTGTCGCATCTCATCTCTATAAGCATGTTAACAAATACGTGCAAGTCCATAAGGAGTGACCTCACTCACATCATCTCAGCTACAGTTTAAGCTATGGCTCTGTACTCAAACTTTGTACTGGATCTAGACACAACAGCTTGCTTCTTGCTTTTCCACATCACAAGATTCCCTGCCACATACGTACAGAAGCCGGTAGTGAACTTCCTATCAGCAAAACATCCTGCATAATCTCTATACAAATAGCCCACTATACTCATGGACATCCCCTTGCCAAATAAAATACGTCCTGGTGCCTTTTTCAAATATCTCAACACCATCATTGGAGCATCCCAGTGGTCGGGTTGTCCATAAATTGGTCCAACTTCCCAACCATAAGGGAAATATCAAGCCTGGTGACAGTAAGGTACAGGGGCATGCCCATTAACCCCTTGTACTATCTACTGTCAGTTGTCTTTAACTTCTCATCACATAGATGAGTCTTGGGATCCATGGAAATGTTGGCTGGCTTGGCTCCTAACATGCCAGTCTCTTGAAGTAAATCAAGTGCATACTTCCTTTGACAAAGAACTATGCCCTTCCTACTGCGAGTAATTTCTATCCTAAGAAAGTACCTCAATGGTCCAAGGTCCATCACAAAGCTCGTTAACAAACACTCGACCTGTGTAATGCCTACACTGTCGTCACTAGTAATAATTAGGTCATCAACATAAATTAGGTGCACAACTGCACCTCTCCCTATCTTCCTAACGAACAGGGAATGATCAGATGAGAACCTTTTGAAGCTCATGGCCTCCACCACCTCTAAGAGCTTTCGGAACCAAGTTTTAGGATTCTACTTTAGGCCATATATAGCCTTCTTCAATCTGCATACACACTCTCCTTGAACCTCATAACCTTGGGGCTGTTGCATATTGTTAGAATACTTGTTTTTTGTTTATTTTTACATTTCAGTCCATGCTATTTTCTTTTTGGTCCTTCTATATGTTTTGTCCATTGGGTTGCTTTCTATATAAAGGACCTAGGGATCCCATAACAGTTGATGCCATTTCAATCCTAACATGGTATCAGAGCAACAATCCTAGATTGAGGCCTGATATCCCACCCAAACGAAACCATCTCATCCCCTCCTCTTCATCAGTGGTAATCAGTTGCTGTTGTCATCACCGCTGACCATCTTCTCTATTCAACTCCTCTCCAAGTCACCCGAAACTCTGCTCATCACCCAAAGCTCATCACCTGAAGCACTGCTCACGTTTAGCGATCTGATCATCCTTGTCAGGATCTGATCTGCCTCGTCAATCCCTAATGCAAGAATTGTAACAACCTCGCCCAGGTTGTTGCTGCAGAGTGAAGAGCTTGCAGCAGCATCGCTGAAGCAGCGTCGAAGCAGTGCTGTAGCTTGGTGTTGTAGATTGGTCTGTTGCAACGATTCTCACTAAGGTTGTTACTTGAGGTCTGTTGCACGATTGCTACAACTAGCGATCTAAGGCTGCTGCTGCAATATGAAGATCTTGTTGCACGAGGTCTATTGCACGAGGTTTGTTGCATGATGTGGCCATTGTTGCTGCAATCAGGGGGGGATCTAAGGTTGCTATGCAGGTGCTGCTGCATTGTGAGGATCTTGTAGTCCAAGGTCGCAAGGAAGGTGGCAAGGTGGGCTGAGGTTGTTGCTATCTATCCAACGACATTATAGGGTCCTTGTTTTCTTTCTTCTCTCTTGTTTATGATGAAGTAATCGTGGAGAGGTTCTAGGATGATTTGATTCCTCTCCACGAGTGTGTGTGTTTCTGATTGTGTTGTTGATGTGATTGAGTAGTACAAAGATTGTTGTGGTTGATTGTAGCCATGTAAAGTATGGGAGATAGTAAGGAGAATATGGGAGATTTGCGTCTCCAATTTCCAGGTTCCTCACCGCAGATGCAAGGAACTTCAATTAAACTTGATGGGATGAATTTTATGTTGTGGACCACATCCTTTCTTAGGTTAGTTGGTTTACATGGTAATAAGAAGATTCTTCTTGAAGATGAGCTACCGTTTGCCTTCAAGACTGCAGAATAGGAGATACAAAATGATTGGGTAGCTACATGTATATTTAATAGCATGAAGGAATCCATTGCTAAGCAAGTTATGACTTATTTGTCTGCAAAAAAAATGTGGGACGTATTGCATGAGATACACTCTTAGAAGACAAACATTGCTTGTCTCTATCGTGTATTGGAGGACATCTAGACATTCAAGAAAGGAAGCATGCGCCTACCAGATTGCTATGATTTGTTGAAAAATATTTGGGATGAGCAGGATTCTTTCTAGCCCATTACTTCAAATTTTGCTGTTATGGCAAGATAAAGGGAGGCTATTTGATTGATTCAATTTCTACCTGCTTTAGGACATGAATATAAGGCAATAAAAGATCAGTTGTTGCCTTCTGCTGTGATTCCTAGCCCTGAATAGATTTATGCCATATTAATGCGACTTGAGGTAACAAATAACTCAATTGTTTGACTCGTCTACCCTTGCTACGCTTGGGCATGGGAGAGGTTTTGACTGTGGTCGCCTAAGTAGACAAGGTGCATGAGCTTGTGGCTGTGGTTGTTCTATTTTTGTTTGTGACTATTGTCACAAGACTGGGCACACAGTGGATTGGTGTCAGGCAAAGCATGGGTATCCGTAGGGAACTCGTGCTAATTAGGTTGCAGTTGAGGAGGAATCTACTTAGGTTTCAAAGGAGGTCATGATCTCTAGAGATGAGTATATGCCAAATTGCTTCTCTCAGTCTTCTACTCAACAGGGTGAGCAGGTTGCATTGATAGCTAGACCTCGTGGTCCATGGTGGATAGCTGACTCTGGAGCATATTCATATATTACAGGTGATTTATCTGTGTTTACATCTCTTCGCCCACTTGACAGGTCTTTCTAGGTTCATGTTGCTAATAGTTGCTTGTCATCTGTTGTCGGGTTGGGTGATGTAACCTTGATAGATACTCTTCCTCTTTTTGATGTTATGTATGCACCTAGTTTTATTATGAATTTAATGTTACTAGAGATCTTCATTGCAAAGCGATATTTTATGATCGGTATTTCTTCTTGCAAGGCCTCCAAACGAGGAAGTGACTTGGTGGACTTGAATAGAATGGGTTGTACTATCTTTCCACCTACAGTTGCTGCTGCTTTTGGTGCCACTACTACTTTACAGTGGCATCTTCACTTGGGTCACCCAAGTTCAATTGTGCTACGCTGCCAGTTTCTTGATCTTCATGTTCTTGATCACTTCCTTTGCGATGCTTGTCAGCTGGGTAAGCATCATAGGTCCCCATTTCCTTCATTAACAAGAGGACTAGTTTTGCTTTTTTTTTTTATTCATGCTAATGTGTGGGGCTCGTGTTGGGTCACCAATGTTAGGGGCTTCCGTTTTTTCCTTGTTTTTGTTAATGATCATTCAAGAGTGTCTCGGGTTTTCTTGATGAAACAAAAGTCGAAAGTCCCCGTATTAATTGAAAATTTTTTCAATGAAATAAAAATTCAATTTTCTATAGCTATACGTATCTTTTGAAGTAATAATGATATGGAGTTTGTGAATATTCGATTATCTAGTTTCTTTGCTTCGTAGGGTATTATTCATTAGACTTCTTGTGTTCACACCTCACAGCAAAATGGAGTTGCTGAACGGAAGCTTCAACACCTTCTTGATGTTGCCTAGGCATTTCTGTTTCATATGCATGTTCGTACTCACTTCTGAGTTGATGCTATTTTGACCGTCGTGTTTCTCATTAATCGGGTTGTTTCTTCTATTTTAGGTGGTTGTAGACTTTTTTCGCTTCTATTTCTAGATTAGGTACCTTTTTCACTGCCGCCCAGTGTTTTTGGTTGTGTTGCATTTGTTCATCTTTTTGGTGGCAACAAGTTAGCCCTACGCTCGGTTAAATGTGCTTTTCTTAGGTATTCGTTGTCTAGATGTAGTCCAAAATGAGCAAGGATTCTTGCATGAGGAATGCATGCAAGTAAAGAAGCTAGTTCCACCACTTTGTCATCAAAGTGTGTCACAAAAGAAGTTCAGATTCGACAGTTGGAATATCGGTACTTTGACCAGCAAGCTCATGGAGATTGTGGATACTATGGTAAGGAGAAGAATTCAAATTCTTTGCCTTCAAGAGACTAAATGGGTTGGAGAAAAAGCAAAGGAAATCGAGAGAATATGTTTCAAATTGTGGTATTCAGGAAGGAACAAATGTAGAAATGACGTGGGCATTATTATTCATAAGGATTTGAATGAGTGTGTGGTTAAGGTTAAGAGATTAGATGATCGAATTATTTTGATAAAATTAGTTTTAGAAGAAGAGATCTTGAATGTCATTTCAGTTTATGCACCTTAAGTTGGTCTAGAGGAAAGAATAAAGAACAAATTCTACGGGGAGCTTGATATGATAATTCAAGGAATCCCATAGAGAAATGATTTTCTTGGGTGGAGATTTAAATAGGCATGTGGGAAAAGATGCTTTAGAGTATGCAAGAGTGCGGAAATCATGGTTTTGGTGTTAGGAATGAAGGGAAGACTTTCTTCGATTTTGCAATGGCTTATGATCTTTTCATAGCAAATACCTTCTTCAAAAACTGAGAAGAGCATTTGATCACCTATAAAAGTGGCTTAACAAGAATGTAGATTAATTACTTTGAGAAGAAGAGATCGCTTGTCTTGTAAAGATTGCAAGATTATTCTAGGGGAAAGTTTAATTGCTCAACATCGTCTTTTGGTGATGGGTGTTCATATGAAGAAGGCAAAGAAGAGAAAATTGGTGTTTAAGAATTTGATAATTAAATGATGAAATATTAAAAAAGAGCAAGAGAGATTCGAAGAGAAGATGATGCAAGAAAAGACTTGGGATCTTGATGGAAGTGCTGATGAATTATGGTTAAATATGACAAACTGTATTAGGAAGGTGGCAAAAAAGGTGTTAGACATGTCTAAAGGTAGAGTTCCAGGACAAAAGGAGGCTTGGTGGTGGAGTGAGGAAGTGCATGAGAAGCTTAAAATTAAAAGAACTTGTTTTAAAGCCTTATATCGAGATAAGACCGATGAAAACACAGAAAATTACAAAAGAGCAAAGAAAGAAGTAAAAAAAGTGGTTAGTGAAGCAAAAGTAAAAGCTTGGGAGTATTTTTATAAGAAACTTGATTTTAAAGAACGTGAAAAAGATATCTTCAAGTTAACTAAAGCAAGAAAAAGGAAAACGAAGGACCTTAGACATGTAAGGTACATCAAGGATAAAGAAGGAAGGATACTTATAGCTAGTAATGATATAAATATAAGATGGAAAAGATATTTCATAAGCTTTTTAATGAAAAACAAAAGAATGATATCATTTTAAGGGAGTTAGTCAGCTCAGAAGATTTTGTGAATTGGGCAAGCTATCGAATGATACAAAAGAAAGAAATAGTGGAAGCTTTGAAGATGATAAAAAGTAAGAACTATTTTGAGAGTGATGGGAGAAATGGGTATAACTTAGCTCACAAAATTATTTAATACTATTTGGAGAGGCAAGAAGATGCCAGAGGAATGGAGGAAAAGTTTTATGATACCTTTATACAAGAACAAGGGAGACATACAAAATTATTCCAACTATAGAGGTATTAAATTGATGAGTCATACGATGAAACTTTGGGAGAGAATAGTTGAAAGAAGGGTGAAGTAAGTCTTTGTAGTAACTAAAAATCAATTTGGCTTTATGCCAGGTCGGTCTACTACTGAGTCAATACATCTCTTAAGATATATAATGGAAGCCTACAAAGTTAAGACAAAGGATTTACACATGATTTTTATTGATTTGGAGAAGGTCTATGATTCTGCCTCAAGGAATATCTTGTGGAGAATTTTGGAGAAGAGATAGGTACCATTTTTATATATCAACCTCATAAAGGATATGTACTATAGAGCTGCAACTTATGTAAGGACTAAGGATGATTTGATAGATTACTTTGATATTACCATTAGTCTGCATCAATGATCGGCTTTAAGCCCTTATTTCTTTGCCTTGGTCATGGATGAGTTGACGAAGTATATCCAAGCTGAGGTGCCATGGTGTATGCTTTTTGCTGATGACATTGTGTTAGTTAATGAAACAAGAGGTGGAACAGAAAACTTGAGCTTTGGAGAGAAGCCTTGGAAGCTAAAGGACTACGCTTAAGCAGGACAATGACTGAGTATATGGAATGCAAGTTTAGTAGTAGAGGAAACAATGAAGGGATGGATGTAAAAATTAGAGAAGAGTATTCCAATGAAAGATACTTTTAAGTACTTAGGATCCATTTTCCAACAAGATGGTGGAATTGGAGATGTTACACAGAATTAATGCAGGGTGGTTGAAATGGAGGGGTGCATCTGGTGTTCTCTGTGATAAGAGGGTTCCTTTAAAAGTCAAAGGAAAGTACTATTGAGCTGCGGTAAGACCAACCATGCTGTATGGTTCTGAATATTGGGCTATCAACTATAGACATGTGCAGAAGATATCTGTGGCAAAAATGAAGATGTTAAGATGGATGTGTGGTCATACAAGAAAGGACCATATTTCAAATGAGCTTATTCGAGAAAAGGTTAGGGTGGCACCGATAGAGGATAAAATGAGACACGTCTAAGATGGTTTGGACATTTGCAAAGAAGGCCAATAGATGCTCTAGTCAGGAGATGTGAGAAGTTGGAGGCTGAACTTGCTAAGAGGGGGCGAAGAAGACCAAATAAGTGTTGGAAGGAAATTATTAAGTATGACCTCAATTTCTTTAGTTTAAGTCCTGAAATGGCTCAAAATCGATCTGTGTGGAGGCAAAGAATCCATATAGCCGATGACCCCAGTTAGTGTAGGAAAGGGCTTAGTTCTTGTTGTATTCTCAAAACCCAGGAGTATCGGTGTTATGATTAGGTGAATCAAAAATTTTGAGTGTTGATGCTATGTTTTTGGAGGAGGTTCCGTATTATTCTTCTAATAGGGGGACTCCTTAAATACTCTTTCCATCAGTATCCCTTTGCTTGTTTCTTCTGCTACACCTCCAGGGTCCTCTAAGCTTCCTACCACTACTATGAGCCCACCCGATTTTATTGAGTAGGCATCCCTGAAACATCTGGTCTTCTTTCTCCTTATCCTTATCATTATCACCGTCGACCTAAATCTACTACTAAGCCACCTACTATCATTCCTATGGACTCTGATGGTGGTCAGGTAAGTTCTTGATGAGTAGGGTTTGCATCTCCTTATTACCGAAAGGAAAGGCACTAGATCTTGTGCCTGCTATGTATTTCTCATCATATGAGTTTTGATGCTTTATCTTCTTTAGGACAGAGGCTTTCAGCTGTTATTGATAGTTAACACATGCCTCATGATCATGTTGAGGCTTTTTAGAATGAGTCATGGACTACAAGGCACTTGGGAGCTAGTTGACCTAACCGCTGGAGCATCTATTGTAGGGCGTAGGTAGGTGTTTACCCTGAAATACTTACTTGATAGATCTATTTAGAGGTACAAGGCTCAATTAGTAGCAAAATGTTATACTCAGACACATGGTATTGATTATTTTGAGACCTCTTATTGCATGTCTACATTCAATGGACATTCTTCTTTCTTTGGTAGTGAATGAGAATTAACCTATTTTTTAGTTGGATATTAAGAATACTTTTCTTTATGGAGATCTTAAAAAGGATGTCTACATGCAACAACCTCCAAATTTTGTGCGACAAAGGGAGTGTCATAAAGTGTGCAGGTTGTGAAAGGCAATTTATGGGCTTAAGTAGAGCTCTCATGCTTGGTTTGATAGGTTTAGCAAGGCAATATAGGAGCTTGGTTTTTCCAGATCTTCTGTATATCATTTTGTGTTTTCTAGGCATACTCAATTTGGATATGTTATTCTTATTGTATGTGTTGATATATTGCTGATAGGCAATGATATGGGTGGTAGTGAAGATACCAAGGCCTTCATTCACAAATCATAATTTGTTACTAAGAATCTGGGACAAATCAGCTATTTTCTAGGCATTAAGATACATCATTTGCAAGATGGTAAGATTTTGTCTCAAAGAAAGTATGTTCTTGATATATTACGTGATGTGCATATGATAGAAGGCAAACCTGCTAAAGTACCACTTGATCCTTCTTTTTAGTGTGTGGATGATGACAATCCTCTTTTTGAAGATGTAACTAGATACAGAGCCATGATTGGTAAGTTGTATCTTACTGTTACTAGACCAGCTATTGCATTTGTTGGTCTTTAAGTCAGTTTATGCAAGCTCCCAGGAAGGTACATTGGTCAGGAGTGTTGTAGGTGTTACGATATTCAAAAAATGTCCTGGAAAAGGCTTATACTACAGAGTTCATAGGGAAGTATCCATACTAAGACATTCAGATGTTGATTATGCAGGGGCACATGAGAACTAACGGTTAACTACAAGGTTTTATACTTTTGTTGGGGGCAATCTTGTGATCTAAGGAAGTCAAAAGCAGGTTGTCTCTTGGTCGAGTGGAGAATCTGAGTACCGAGCTATGGCCCATACAACATGTGAGCTTCTCTGGGTAAAATCTTTGTTGCATGATTTTGTATTGGATGCCCAAGGAGCCATACTCATGTATTGTGACAATAAGGCTACTATGTTCATTGTTAATGATCCAACCTTTATGAAAAGACAAAATATATCGAGGTGGATTGTCATTTCATTCGTGATGCAATGCTACAGGGCAAGATTTCTACTTTATATTTCTACCAAAGACCAACTTGCAAATATATTCACGAAGGTTCTCCCACGGAAATGGTTAGAGTATCCTTTCACCAAGGCAAGCATGCTTGATGCTTATGCTCCAACTTGAGACTTGACAACATGTCGTTTCCTCAGAGGGATGACTCGTCTCGAAAAAACGACTCGGACACGGGCAATGGGGCAGTCTCCTAATCTAATCCAAAAATCACTATTTCCCTTCAGGTGGATTGTCATTTCATTCGTGATGCAATGCTACAGGGCAAGATTTCTACTTTATATTTCTACCAAAGACCAACTTGCAAATATATTCACGAAGGTTCTCCCACGGAAATGGTTAGAGTATCCTTTCACCAAGGCAAGCATGCTTGATGCTTATGCTCCAACTTGAGGGGGAGTGTTAGAATAATTATTTTTTCTCTTTTTTTACATTTCAAACTTTACATTTCAGTCCGTACCATTTTCTTTTTGATCCTTGTATGTGTTTTGTCCTTTGAGTTGCTTTCTATATAAAGGACCTAAGGGACCCCATAATAGTTGATGCTTTCAATCCTACGATATATATACCTCCTTCTAAAGATCCCCATAAAGAAACACATGCTTGACATCTAGCTGATGAAATAGCTAATCACGTTGAATTGCCACAGAAATCAAAATGTGCACAGTAGATAGGCAGCAACCAGAGAAAGGGTATCAAAGAAGTCCACACCATATGTTTACGTGAACTCCTTTGCAACCAAGAAGGCCTTGTATCTGGCAATTGACCCATCTAGATTATATTTGACTGCAAATACCCATTGGCATCCAACCACTGTTGCACCTTCAAGTAAAGTAGTAAGTTCCCAGGTACTATGGGAACGAAGAGCAGTCATCTTATCCTCGATGGCCTGATGCCACTTTAGATCAAGTATAGCCTGTTGATATGTGGAAAGAATCTGCATTGCTAATAATGCACAAGAAAACAATTGAAAGGTGGTCCTAAGCCCCTCTATGGACAAGGCTCCTGCAACTGGATATTTAGCACAACTCCGGAGAGCCTTTCGAACAACTATTAGAAGGTCAAGATCGACTGATACTACATTTTGCAACTACTCTGACTCTATCTCAACACTGGTTACAAATCCTCTACTATCATCCTCGGAACTCCCTGCATCATCACTCTGAACGTCTCTAGTGGGCATCTGAAGCTGGGGTAGAGTAGGATTAGATGAAGAGGATACCTGTTAATATATAATAGGGAGCCTGTAAGTGATCGGAGGCTCACAAATCTCTCAGGTGCAGAAAGTGATGGATCTAATGGTGAAGATCGAGTCTCAGTGTTAGGAATCGCCTCTAATGGTATAAGAGGGATAGACATGGGTGCCTTAGTAAGCTCAAGAGAAAGACATCTCCCGGCATTAGAGAAGTATGGAATGCATTCATGAAAGGTAACATTTACACTGACATAGCGAAATCCTCCAACAAGATCATAGCACCAATATCCTTTCTGAGTTCGCGAATACCTAAGAAAAACACAGTTGACTGCGCGAGGAGCAAGTTTATTCCTGTTAGGCCCATAGATATGCACAAATGCAACGCATTTAAAGACCCGAGGAGGCACTCCAAATAGATCACTATCAAGAAACATGATGTAGTAGGGAACTTGCTCATCGGTAACATCCAATTAATAAGATAAGACCTTAATACTCCCCAAAAATCAACATTTGCGTAAGACCCTAATACTCTCTACTACAACTTTAAAAGAGTGGGATAAAATAAATCACACAGTATTATTCAGAAGCCCTACCTCTTACTTAATATATAGAGAAGTGGAAAAAGTACATACCCCATAAAGAAAATGTTGGTAGAGCACTTATTAGTGTTGTTTGGAGTTGTTTATTATGGTTCTTGTCGTATTGGACTTATGATGTAATTTTCCTAACACCTCTCTCTATATAAAGATGTGTAGGGTTTCATTTGAAAATAAGAAAAGTTATTATCTACGACTTGGTATTAGAGCGGCGATCCTAGATCGGCGGTCTGGTATTCCACATCTCACAAACCTTTGTACCCCTCCACCAAAAACCCTAATCCTCTTGATAGACACCCACGGGAGCCTCCACCGGTGAGCCACCTACCGCTACCGGCCCTAGCAGGCCACCGCCGCAGTCGCAATTACTGCTGGCACTCACCATCTGCTGCTGCTGGCCCTAACGGGCCTCCTCCGAGTGTCACAAGGCGTTGCTGTCCCTTTGTAGGCAGAGACTCATGCTCCTCAAGGCACTGCAACGCCTCCTCCGGTGCTAGAGTAGCGCTGCCTCGTCGTTTGCAGGTAGTAGTGCCGCCCCTAACCTCAGAGGAGCACCACCCGACCTCAGAGTAGCGTCGCCCTTAACCACTGAGCGTTGCCACCCATCGTCTGCAGGTAGCGGCGGTGGCCTTCGGGGTCCTCCAGCACTGCCTCTGAGGTTGCAGCTCCTGCCTACTGCGAGCAATAGGTAGTAGGGTGGTGGTGTGACTTTCTTGCCGTAGAGGAAGCATTACACCTCTTAGAAGCGTTAGGTCCTTAACATCCTAACATGCGCTAAGCCCTGATCTAAAGTGGTGTCTATGATTCTTGAGATGTTATCTAGGGTCTTTCGATCTTAGATCTCATGTTCAAGAGATCACTTTTATTTGATTTTAAAGTTTTCATATCTGAATATTGATTTCAGATTGCATCATGACATCTTGTGGCAGTCCTAAGGCACGATGGCCTCAGATTCTTCAGAAGTGTTGCCGGTTATCGCTATGGACAATAGGGGTTACAAATCTCCTTTTTTTGTTCCTATCGCCAAGTTGAACAAGGCCTTTGAGGGGCATGATAAGGAACACCTACTATTGAAGATGGAGCCACAAGATAAAATAGGGAGGAATGCCACATGGAAGAAAGATAATTCCATGGTCCGTGCGTGGATCATGAATTTTGTTGAGCCTCAGATTGGTGATGGGATCATATACTATAAGACCGCCAAGGAGATGTGGGATTCTCTACATGACATATTCTCATGAGAAGAATTCTAGCAAAGTGTTTGAGATTCACCACGCTATTAGTAGTCTCAAATAGGAGGGTCAGTCATTATCGTAGTACTATGCCATCATAAAGGGCTCCTTGAGAAGTGCAATGCTTGTTGACTTGTCTGCACTTGTGCCACTCAGAGGGCACATAGGAAGGAGTATGCTATCCTACAGTTTCTTGACAGACTTAGACCAAACTATGAGGCTGCTAGGTCCCAGATCCTTACTCTGGCTGAACTTCCATCTCTAGAGAATGCATATAGCCATGTGAGTAGGGTGGTTGTTAGGCCACCCATGTCAGAGAATGGATAGACCCCTGTGCTTGTTGTTGTCGCATGTGGAGGATGTGGTGCTCCATCCATTAGGGGGAGAGGGCGTGGTGGTCGGGGTATGAGTGGTAGACCTCGCACCATTTGCTCGCATTGTGGAAAGATTGGTCATACAGAGGCCTCTTATTGGACGAAGCATGATTAACCTCCCATGGCCAACCAGGTTGTTTCTTTAGAGGAAGGGAGCGACATGGTGTCTCATGCAGACTATGATGCTGTGGTTTAGCGCCTCTCCTAGTTGACCTAGGAGACTACTACTATTGCGGATATTGCCACCTTGGCTACTTCAGGTATGACTTCCGCTTACAGGTCTAGTAGCACTGATAGTACCTTGTGGTTGGTGGATTCTGGCGCATCTCAGCATCTCAGTAGGGATGAGACATGTTTTGGACAAGTTCATAATGTTCCCTCATGGAGGTCTGTGCAAGTAGCAGATGGCAGGTAGTGTAGGGTTCATGGCAGAGGAGATGTAGCAGTGACTCCTGCTTTGACACTATCTAATGTTATTTATGTTCTAAAATTTTCGATTAGTCTTTTGTCTGTTAGTAGAATTACAAAAGACTTGCACTGTTGTGCAATATTTGATGAGTTGGGCTGTATTTTTTAGGACAACCTCACAGGGAGGACGATTCGTGGCGAACATAAGGAAGGGGGTGTGTATCGCTTGATCTAGACTCCATTTGCTACTATGTGTCAGGGCGAAGTTGCATTTAGTGGTGGTACAGCTCTTCAATGGCATCGTCGTCTTGGGCGCCCATCACTGGACGCGCTTCAACGCGTCAGTCCTCATATTTCACCAGCTATGGAGATTGTGTGATGCATGCTAACTGGGAAAGCATCATAGAACCAGTTTTCCTCCTAGCTTGTCTCACAGTTTTGCTGCTATCTTTGATTTACTACACATGGATGTATGGGGACCGAGTCGTGTCCTGGATAGACTGGGTCATAGATTTTATCTACTTGTTGTGGATGATTTTTCCAGGATGTCATAGTTATTTCTTTTGAAAAATAAATCTGATGTTGGATCAATGATTGAAACATTTACTTTACAAATAAAAACTCAGTTTTCTACTATTGTGAAAATTATGTGATCTGATAATGCTCTAGAGTTCTGTACATCTAAGTTAGCGGCCTGTTACAGTTCTGTTGGAATTGTTCACCAGACATCATGTCCACATACGTCGCAATAGAATTGTGTAGTGGAAAGAAAGCACCGTTACGTGCTTGATGTGGCTAAAACATTGTTGATATAACACAATGTGTCAGGTGTATTGTGGAGATGCAGTGTTAACTGCGTGTTATTTGACCAATAGATTGCCCAACTCAGGTATACAAGAATAAGTTCCTTGGCAAGTCCTCTATCATGAGAAGGATCTATTTACTATTCCACCTCGGGTGTTTGGTTGTGTTACCTTTGTTCGCATTCTTGGACTTGGCAGAGACAAGTTGGCTCCAAGAGCAATGAAGTGTGTCTTTCTGGGATATAGTAGCACCCAGAAAGGATACAGATGCTATAGCCCCCGTGGTAAGAAGCATTATGTAACTGCAAATGTCACATTTCATGAGCCCATTCCTTATTTCTCTACAGATGGTCATTAGGTGACATTTGAGAGAGGCTTGGCTCTTATGCCTATTCCACCAGTTCCCTTGCAACAGATCCCCATTACACATCGTGAGGATATAACTACCACAAAGACTTCTATGAGACAAAAAGCTGAGATTACTCAGGTTTATAGGCTACCTGTGACATAAATAGCATGCATGGCTAGAAGAACACACCCCTACTGCACCTCAGCCACCTGTCTCCTCCCCTGGTCAGGTATCAGTCGATGCTGACGTGAGTTGTCCAAGTCGAGCTTGTGCAGGTTCCCTTAATGAGTCTCATACTCCGGTTGCTACTGAGCATAGTGAGGACGATCTTGATCTTCCAATTGCTATTCGAAAGGCTCCACGCAGTTGTGTCCAGAGTCATACTGTACAGATAGTCTCTATTGCCAATCTTGGAAGTTCTTTTGTTACTTTCACAGTAACTATCTGCAACGCACGTTCTTACCTCCCATTAGCAGGCCATGATGGATCCAAAATGGTGTCAGGCCATTGAGGATGAGGTGCTCTACGGTCTAGAGGGACATGAGACCTGATCGCCTTACCTCCTCATGCCAGAATAGTTGGGTGTCGTTGGGTCATTGCGGTCAAATACAACCCAGACGGCACGATATCTCGCTACAAGGTGAGATTGGTGGCAAAGGGATTTATCCAAACATATGAGATAGATTTCTTTGATACCTTCTCTCCTATTGCTCAACTGTCTACTGTTCGGATTTTGATGTCTGTAACAGCTCTCGATGACTGGCCCCTTCATCAGTTGGATGTCAAGAACACATTTTTGTATGGAGATCTTTAGGAGGAGGTCTATATGCAACAACCCCTTGGGTTTGAGGCTCAGGGGGGAGTGTGTATGCAGATTGAAGAAAGCCATCTATGGCTTAAAGCAGAACCCGAGAGCATGGTTCCAGAGACTTTCAGAGGAGGTACAGGTAATGGGACTTATAAAGTCCTCTGCTGATCACTCTTTGTTTGTTAGGAAGAGTAAAAGGGGAGTGGTTGTACTCCTTGTTTATGTGGATGACCTGATCCTCACTAGAGATGATTTTGTTGAGAGAGCTAAGCTGAAAAGGAAGTTGGCTGATGCCTTTCTGATGAAGGATCTGAGTGAGCTCAAATACTTTCTTGGGATTGAAATGACACGCAGCAGGAAGGGCATTGTTCTTAGTTAGCGCAAATATGCCCTTGATATCTTGCAAGAAACTTGAATGATGGGGTCCAAACCTGCTAATATACCTATGGATCCCAAAGGACACCTCTATGATACTAAGTCACCGCCTATAGATAGCAGATCATATAGGCAGTTGATTGGTAAATTATTGTATTTTACTATTACATGTCCAGATCTTTCCCTTGCAATAGGGAAGCTCAGTCAGTTCATGGACAAACCGATCAGGCAGCATTGGGATGCTGCTATACAGGTGCTTAGGTATGTGAAGAAAGCACCTGGTAGAGGTGTTTTATTTCAGAGGGGCACATCTATGAGTGTTATTGGCTATTCTGATGCCGACTATGCAGGATGCATGATAGACAAGAAGTGAACTGGATTCTGTACTTATGTGGCAGGCAACTTAGTGACATGGAGAAGCAAGGAGCAACAGGTGGTATCCAAGTCTTGTGTAGAGTCAGAATACAAGGCTATGGCTTAGACAGCTACAGAGATGGTTTAGGTCAGATCTGTGCTGTATGATCTCCATGTTCAGGAAGAGGGACCAATGGAGATGAGATGTGATAATCGTGCTGCTATATATATTGCAAACAACCCAATGTTCCATCAGTGGACAAAGCATGTTGAGGTTGATTGCCACTACACTAGAGACTTGATGCAACGTGGAATTATTTACACTTCATCTGTATTTTCTGAAGATCAGATTGAGGACATATTCACATATCCCCTTGCTAGATCTGCTTTTGATAAGTGTTGTTCCAAGCTGAGCATCATTGATATATATGCTTCAGCTTGAGGGGGAGTGTTGGTAGAGCACTTATTAGTGTCGTTTGGAGTTGTTTGATATGGTTCTTGTCCTATTGGACTTATGATGTAATTTTCCTAACACCTCTATATAAATAAGTGTACGGTTTCATTTGAGAATAAGACAAGTCATTTTCAGATTCAACAGGGCTCGCATGTGTAGCTTAAGAAGTCATGAAGGAGATCGGAAGAGCATGGGTGATTGATTTCGGTGCTTCCATTCATCTTACGAGAGATAAAAAGCATTTGATAAATCCCATAGTTCCATGTGGGATTAGAGATGTGAGGGTTGCCAATGGGCTACATCTCCGATCATCGCAGTTGGGAACATACACGCATCCTCCATGATGGTGATAGAGAAGGTTCATTGTGCTCCGGAATTTACAATGAATTTGTTGTCAGTGAGCCACATATGCAAAGATCTTGGATGCCAAGTGGTCTTTGATAAAAAACATTGTTACTTCCAAGATTGTAGGTGGAAGCAGTGAGAGAGACGGTCTCTACTATCTAGACACGCCTACTATGTTTGCAAGAGCCGTATCCATGGCTAACGATCCTTGGTTGTGGCACAGAAGACTTGGACACCCATCAGTCCGAAAGATGCAGCAGATGTATCCAGAGTTGTTAGACTCCTTGACTCTAGAGTGTGAGGACTATCAACTTGGGAAGTCCCACAGAAGCAGCTACCCAACGAGAAAAGATGGGGTGAGTGCAGTCCCTTTCTCCTTGGTACATTGTGATGTATGGGGGTGATCCAAAGTCCCCACTGTGATAGGACAATATTATGCAATTTTTGTGGACCACAACCGCCTCACTTGGGTCATCCTGATGAAGACACACTCAGAGATTCCTCATATTGTGGAGCATCTCTCAGAGGTCTAAACCCAACATGCCACCACAATTAGAACTTTCTATAGCGACAATGCTCTGAAATTCATGCAGCGAGACTTGCAGGAGTTCTTTACTTCCAAAGGCATATTCATCAGATGTCATGTACTCACATGTCTCAGCAAAATGGCGTGGCTGAGCGCAAGCTGCGACATCTTCTCAATATTACCTAGACCTCAATGTTCCACATAAAGGTTTCAAGGCAATCTAGGGAGATGTGCTTACTACGCCGTACTTGATAAATCGGGTGCCCTCATCAGTGCTTGGAGGATAGGTTCCCTACCAGGTGATTCATCCAGACTGTTTTAGGCCATTTACTCTACCCTTGAGGATATTTGGGTGCACATGTTTTGTCTAGACTTATGGCAATCAGGATAGGTTTTCTCCCTAAGCTGTTAAATGTGTGTTTTTCAAATGCTCCAGAATGCAGACTAGGTATAGATGCTATGATCCATCTGTAAACGGTATATTGTCATAGCAGATGTGACCTTCTTTAAGAAGATCCCATGCTTCTCAGAAGAAGGGGCATCTATACAGGCTACCTTAGAGGGGACTCAGGTTTACCACAAGAAGCCGCAAGTTTTTCATTTTTTTTGGAGATTTTTACGTAAATGCCACTAAAATATTTTGAAATTACTTCAATGCCATTCAATTCACTAAATTTACAGATATGCCATTGAAAAAGTAGTGTTGTTTTTGTATTTGCTACTCTGTTAGCCATAGTGCCTCTGTTGTATAGGGTCAAAACACCTATATCCTTTCTAAGTGCGTGAATAGGCAAGAAATGTACACTTTAACCGCCCTAAGAGGCAATTTATCATGACCAGGCCCAAGGAGGTGTATAAATGCCACGTAAACAAAAGTCTTTGGTGGCACAGTAAACAAATCTGAATCAGGATGAAGAATGTTCAATGGGATCTACTCATGAAGCACAGAGGAAGCATGTTAATGAGATAACAAATAGTGAGGACATCTCCCTAGTAGCTATGTGGAACACTATTCTGGATGAATAAGGCTCTAGCTGTATCCAGAATATGATGGTGTTTACGTTTAGCAATCCCATTCTGCTGTAACGTGTGAGGGCAGGATGTCCGATGTACAATGCCAAGTGACCCATACAAGAATGCCAAATTTTTAGTACAAAATTCTAAGGCATTATCAATTCTGATCTTCTTGATGTACACACTAAATTGAGTTTTCACAAACACCACAAATTGGTGAATAATAGAACCAACCTCCGATTTATTCCTCATCAAAAATATCCATGATAAATGAGAGAAATCATCCACAACTAACAGATAATACCGATAACTCTGTCGGTTTGCCACATGGCTATGACCCCAAACATCACAATGTAACAAATCAAAACAAACAGAACTATTAGACTGGATAGAAGCTGGAAAACTGGCACGCTGATGCTTCCCCAGCGACAAGCATCACACTGAATCTTCATGGCAGGCGAAATATGAAGGATGATACGACGTGGCTTGTCTAGTAAAGGATGGCCTAGTCGTCTCTGCTACTGCAAGGCACTCCCCGTAGTAGTACTCGTCTGACAAGCTGCAACAACAAAACTCTGAACCAGCTAGTATACACCCTCTCCTCATGGCCACCACCAATCATCCTTTATGCCTAAAACGTACATCTAACCACACCAAAAATAGCACAACAATTCAACTACTTAGTAATAGTACTAACAGACAGTAACTGCATTGCCATGTCAAGCACATAATAAACATCAAAGAGGTGCATGAAGGGAGTAGCTGACACCCCTCCCTTACCACAGATGAGGGAATACCTACCATTTGCAAGCTATACTGAGCAATCCTGTGATACCTTCTACATATTCCCAAAACATTGGGAATTCCCTAACAAATGATATGAGGCACCTGAATCAATCAACCATGAACTATTCATATCTGATGCAGAGGCATAAGCAGCAATGCTTAAGGATTAAGGTTTCTCATGGGTAAAGAGCTAGACGTATGACTGCATCATAATCTGCCTCTGCAAGGGTCCTACCTCAATAGACAGTTGGAGGTGTAGTCATAGAAACTTGGTTGGCAACTGCAGGCCATCCAAAGTTTGTTCCAGCACCTAACCTCAATGTGGCCAATTCTCCTACAATAGGAGTAGGTGGACTTACCATGACCACCATCAGCACGTCCCCTGACTTTGCCTCAAAAGGCTCCTGTTCGTCCTCCGCGAGTATTCACGGTTGCATGAGCAGAGGAGGTATAACTAGTAACAACCTTTGACGTAGACTAGACCTACAACCTGCTAAGTCTCCTGTATATCTCCTCAATGGGAGGAAGATCAGACGTCAAAATCTGTGAGCGTGCAACGGAATAACTATCATTAAGCCCTGCAAGAAACATGTGCGGAGAACTTCCTCTGATCCCTGCACATGGCTGAAGTACATATGGGCCTGCATGCATTATACTTCTCCAAGAGTCCCTTCACGGTAGAATAGTACAGCGAGAGACTCATGGATTCCTGCTTCAAATGATAGAGGTCATAATGAATCTGAAAGAGCTGGGTTGAGTTAAGTTCATGAGAATATGCCTCCTTCAGACCATCCCACATATGTTTGGCAGTTTTGTAGTATATGACTTCATCTCCAATGCGAGGTATCACACTGTTTAGTATCCAAATCCTTACCATGGCATCATCTCTATTCCAAGTTGCATATTCCTTGTCTTCTGCTCTGGTGGTGCTTTTATGAGAACATGTTGCTTCTCATGTCCTTCCACAGTCACAAGCAAGGTTCAGGAAGTCGATATACGGTATGTGGTCGATTGGGTCACCACATAGCGAGTATGCAGTATTCGAACGAGCATGCGGTTTTGCATTTTTTTATTAAAAAAATATAAAATAATTAGTTAATTTATTAAATTTTGTATTATATGTAATGTTATAATTATGCAAATGTCTCAAGTACTATAATGCAAAAATATAGTTAATACTCCTCTTTGATTACTATATAACCTAGAATATAAAAGATTTAGCATCTAGAAATAAGAAAATGTAGAGATTAGAATCCAAATGTTCATTTAAATAAACCTTAAAATGTAGAGCAAATAAAAAATAAAAAATATATGACATCAATGTGAAATATGACATCAACAGGAATAAGGTAAGATTCTCCTTGTCTTCCTATTAAAATTAATTCTTTGATGAACAAATTAGCATTGGGAAATATGACATCAACATGATATATAAGCTCCAATTAGAACTGAGACTGATGAACCAAGTGAATGCTGGGCGGATAACATTCAGGAGACAAAACATTGCGAATAACATACATGATGAACTAAGTGGATGTCATTGTCAATTAACAAAATGACATCATGCAAAAATTGACATCCATGTGGATCCATGGATAACATACAAGGTTCAACGAGAGGGGTTACCCAAAACAACTGGTGCAGTCTTCAACGCTCCCCAATTGATGTAGCCGGCGATGGAGAGGCGATGGGGTTTAGGGCAGCGAGGGATCCACGATTGTATAATTAGGGTGGGGTTTACGGGTGATGTTGGGTGATGGGTTATTTTGGGGTTATTTAAGGGAAATTTATTTAGGTATCCAAGATGTTTGGTTTGTGAGTTTTTTTTACGTGGGTCCCTAAAGTTATTTTTTCCGTGGGTTTTTTTCGAGAAGACCCCATCTGTGGATCTATCTCAAAAGTGGGTGACTACTTGATTGAGTAAACGCCTAGTCGGTCCGACTACTCGTCCAGACCCACTTATAGCACCACATTGCATTACACGGTTCAGGGAGGGGTCTGCCTACGACTATGTAGCCACCTACTCGGCTTAAGCAGCCGACTTCCTGAACATTGGTCACAAGAAATGTCTGAGACCAACGTGGGTAATTGGTCTCATCAAGCTTTACAATATGAGCAAAAATTGGATTCTTGTAGACTACACTTTCTCCAGTCTATTCGGATGTCACTCTGGACTCTTACAACAATGAGGCCATAGTGAAATCACACCACAAACACTTTCAAACACAGATATGAATTCTAACAGAAATGTGGAATACACACCCTAAAAACTCCACTCACACACGGTTCCAATATTTGTCAACAATCAAAGGGAAATACACACCCCAAAACATGCATCAACAGGGGAATACGCACCCCAACACAGTAATCAAGGTATTGATTTGATCATACCATCAAAGATGAATTTCCAAACACCTTCTGGAAAGTCCTTGCTGTAGAACTCCATCACCAACGTGCGAAGGACCTTCCTAGACCCTATTGCAAGGGAAAACAGGGCCTACTGCCCTCTTCCTTACCGTCGGAGGAGACTTGGTAGCAAGGAGAAGGTGCTGAAGATGGGGGGGTAGGATCGACCCTCCTGCCGCTGTGGTGACTAGGCGGCGAGGTGCTGCCTATGCGGCGATGCTACTGCCAGCTACGTCGCTGCCACTGCTAGCCAGCGACGACGCTGCTGTTGCTGGCCGGTGCTGCTGCAAGTGATGGTGGCGATGGTGAGGCTATGCGGTAGGGTTAGGATTTTCTTAGTAGAGCCCCCAACTTGGTTCTGATACCAAATTAAAGAAAATGAAACTTCATTATTACTAAACTGTCCCTACACCTCTTTAAATAGAGAGAGGTAAGGGAAAAATTATGACAAGAGTCCAATCAAAACTAACAAAAGGCATAATAACCCTCAACACATAACGTAACGCAATAACCTATGCCTATTCCTCCTATGCCACCAAAGGCAATTCCAATCACTGAGACTGGGCCTTCATCATCACAATTACCACTCTGAGCTTGAGAAATATCGTAAGCCTCCGATTACTTACAAACTTCCCGTTACATATCATCAGCGATCCTCATCTTCTGTACCTACTTCACCTTAGCCTTAGATGACCACATAAGACATACAGTAATGATGCAGGAGATCCATAAAGCGATAGTGGAGGATTTGTACCTAGTGCTGAGATGGAGTCAAAGTAGTTGTAGGATGTCGTGCTAGCTGATCTTGACCTTCCAATTACTATTCGAAAGGCATCCTGTAGTTGTGCCAAATATCCAATTACAGGTGCCCTGTCTACAGAGGGCCTAGGTACTACATTTTGGGAGTTCTCTTGTGCTCTATCAGCTACGTAGATTCCCTTCACGTATCAACAGGCCATGCTTTATCCAAAGTAGCATTAGGTCATGAAGGGCAAGATGACTGCTCTTCGTCGTGCGATACCTGGGAGCTCACTCCCTTACCAGAGGGTGCAGCAGTTGTTGGATGCAAATGGGCATTTATGGTCAAGTATAATTCAGATGGGTCTATTGCCAGACACAAGGCCCGCCTTATCGCAAAGCGGTTCATGTAGACATATGGCGTAGACTTCTTTGATACCTTCTCTGTTGCACGTCTTCCTACTGTACATATTCTGATTTCTATGGCAATTTAGCGTGATTGGCCACTTCATCAACTAGATGTCAAGAATGTGTTCCTTTACGAGGATCTTCATGAGAAAGTGTACATGCAGCAGCCCCCAAGCTATGAGATTCAGGGGGAGTGTGTATGCAGATTGAGGAAGGCCATATATGGCCTAAAGCAAGGTTCTAGAGCTTGGTTTCAGAAGCTCTTCGAGGTAGTTGAAGCCATTGCTTTCCACAAGCCTTCGTTTGATCATTCCCCGTTCGTCGGAAAGACAGAGAGACGTTATTGTGCTCCTAGTTTCCGTTGATAACTTAATTATTACAGGAGATGGCAATGCATGCATTACAGAGGTTAAGAAGTGCTTAGTAGGGATGTTTGTGATGAAAGACCTTGGACCATTGAGATACTTTCTTGAGATAGAAATTGTGCATAGCAGGAAGGGCATAGGTCTCTCTCAAAAGAAATATGCTTTTGATTTACTCCAGTAGACTGGCATGTTGGGAGCCAAGCCAGTTAACATCCTTATGGATCCCAAGTCTCATTTGTATGATG
Organism: Thalassia testudinum; assembly: GCA_037157565.1. Taxonomy (NCBI): domain Eukaryota; kingdom Viridiplantae; phylum Streptophyta; class Magnoliopsida; order Alismatales; family Hydrocharitaceae; genus Thalassia; species Thalassia testudinum. The sequence continues at coordinate 9,150,672 of JAZHRO010000080.1, forward strand.
AGAAGTCAGATGCAATGGACGATAGCCAGTACAGGGGACTAGTTGGTAAACTTTTATATCTTATCAGCACCAGATCTAATATTTCCCTATTAGTTAGGAAATTCAGCGAGTTCATGGACAAGCTGATTAAGCGGCATTGGGATCTACGATGCTAGTGTTGAGAGTTGGAGAGAATGACAAGTCTTATTCCTAAATGAAACCCTACACCTCTTTAGATAGAGAGAGGTGTTGGGAAAATTACATCATAAGTCCAATATGATAAGAACCATAACAAACTCCAAAAACAATAATACGTACTCTACCAACACTCTCCCTCAAGCTGGAGCATATATATCATGATGCTTAGCTTGGAACAACACTTATTAAAAGTAGATCTAGCAAGAGGCTTTGTAAATATGTCTGCAATTTGATCTTCAGAAGGAACAGATGAAGTGTAAATGATTCCACGCTATATCAAGTCTCTAGTGTAGTGGCAATCAACCTCAACATGCTTTGTCTGCTCATGGAACATTGGGTTTTTTGCAATATATGTAGCAGCACGATTATCACATTTCATCTCCATTAGTCCCTCTACCTGAACATGGAGATCATGTAGCACATATCTGACCTAGACCATCGCTGTATCTATCTGAGCCATAGCCTTGTATTTTGACTCTGCACTGGACCTAGATACCACTTGTTGCTTCTTGCTTCTCCAGGTCACTAAGTTGCCTGCCACACAAGTACAGAATTCAGTTGTTGACTTTCTATCTGTCATACACCTTGCATAGTCAGCTTCAAAATAGCCAACAACACTCATAGATGTGCCCTTCTAAAATAAAACACCTCTGCCAGGTGCTTTCTTCACATACTTAAGCACCTGTATAGCAGCATCCCAATGCTGCCTGGTCGGTTTGTCCATGAATTGGTTGAGTTTCCCTACTGCAAGGGAAAGAGTAGGACGTGTAATAGCAAGATACAACAGTTTACCAACCAACTGCCTATATGATCTACCATCTATAGGCGGAGACTCAATATCATCGAGGTGCCCTTTAGGATCCATAGGTATATTAGCAGGTTTGGACCTTATCATTCCTGTTTCCTGCAAGATATCAAGGGCATATTTACGCTGACTAAAAACAATGCCTTCTTTGCTGCGTATCACTTCAATCCCAAGAAAGTATTTGCGCTCTCCCAGATCCTTCATCACAAAGGCATCAACCAGCTTCCTTTTCATCTTAGCTATCCCAGCAAAATCATCTCCAGTGAGGATCAGATCATCCACATAGACAAGGAGTACAACCACTCCCCTTTTACTCTTCCTGACAAACAAAGAGTGATCAACAGAAGGCCTTATAAGTCCTATTACTTGTACCTCCTCTGAGAGTCTCTGGAATCATGCTCTCGGGCATGGCTTTCTTAAATCTGCATATACACTCCCCTTGAGCGTCAAACCAAGGAGGCTGTTGCATATAGACCTCCTCTTGAAGATTTCCATACAAGAATGCGTTCTTCACATCCAACTGATGAAGAGGCCAATCATAGTGAGCTGCTTCAGACATCAAAATCAGAACAGTAGACAGTCGAGCGATAAGAGAGAATGTATTAAAGAAATCTATCCCATATGTTTGGGTAAATCCCTTTGTCACCAGTCTCTCATTGTAGCGAGATATCGTGCCGTCTGGGTTGTATTTGAACACAAAGACCCAACGGCACCCAACTGTTCTGGCATGAGAAGGCAAGGCGGTCAGGTCCCACGTCCCTCTAGAGCGTAGAGTAGCCATCTCATCCTCCATGGCTTGACATCATTTCGGATCTAGTATGGCCTGTTGATGAGAGGTAGGAACATGCGCCGTAGAGAAAGCTACTGTGAAAGTGACAAATGAACTACCAAGATTGGCAGTAGAGACTGTCTATACAGTATGATATTGGGCACAACTATGTGGAGCCTTCCGAATAGCAATCGGAAGATCGAGATCCTCCTCACTATGCTCAGTGGCAACCGGAGTAGGAGACTCATCAGAGGAACCTGCACAAGCACCACTAGGACAATTCACGCCAGTATCAACCCATACCTAACAAGGGGAGGAGACAGGTGGCTGAGGTGGTAGGGGACTGTGTTCTTCTCGCCATGCATGCTGTTTGTATGTCACAGGTAGCCTATAAACCTGAGTAATCTCAGCTTTCTACCTTATAGACGTCTCTGTGGTAGTGATATCCTCACTCTATGTAATGGGGATCTGTTCTAAGGGAATTGGTGGAACAGGCATAGGAGCCAAGCCTCCCTTAAATGTCACCTGATGACTATTAGTAGAGAAATACGGAATGGGCTCATGGAATCTGACATCCGTAGTCACATAATGCTTCATACCACGAGGGTCATAGCATCTATATCCTTTCTGAGTGCTACTATAGCCCAAACAAACACTTCACTGCTCTTTGAGCCAACTTGTCCCTCCCAGGTCCAAGAATGTGAACGAAGGCAACACAGCCAAACACCCGAGGTGGAACAGTGAATAAATTCTTCTCAAGATAGAGAACCTGCCAAGGAACTTGTTCTTGTATAGCTGAGTTGGGCAACCTATTGATCAAATAACATGCATTCAACACTACATCTCCCCAATACACCTGTGGCACATTGTGCTTTATCAATAGTGTTCTAGCCACATCAAGCACATAACGGTGCATTCTTTCCACTACGCCATTATGTTGCGATGTATGTGGATAGGATGTCTGGTGAACAATTCTAAGAGATCTATAAAAGGCCGCCAACTTAGATGTACAAAACTAAAGCATTATCAGACTACACAATCTTCACAATAGTAGAAAACTGAGTCTTTATTTGTAAAATAAATATTTCAATCATTGATTCAATGTCAGATTTATTTTTCAAAAGAAATAACCATCACACTGGAAAAATCATCCACAACAAGGAGATAAAATCTATGACCCAGTCTATCTGGGACACGACTTGGTCCCCATACATCCATGTGCAGTAAATCAAAGATAGCAATAGACTCTGAGACAAGCTAGGAGGATTGGCTCTGTGATGCTTTCCCAGCTAACATGCATCACACAATCTCTGTAGCTAGTGAAATATGAGGAATGACGTGTTGAAGCCTATCCAATGATAGGTGCCCAAGACAATGATGCCACTGAAGAGTTGTACCAGCACTAAATGCAACCTCGCGCTGACACAGCAGCAAATGGAGTCTAGATCAGGCAATACACACCCCCTCCTAATGTCCGTCACCAATCGTCCTCCTCGTAAGTTTGTCCTGGAAAATATAGCCCAATTTATCAAATATTGTACGATAGTGAAAGTCTTTTATAATTCTACTAACAGATAAAAGACTAATCAGAAATTCTGAAACATAAAGAATATTAAGCAACGTCAATGCAGGAGTCACTGCTACGTCTCCTCTGCCATGAACCCTACACTGCCTACCATCTGCTACCTGTACGAATCTCCCTGAGGGAACATTATAAACGCGTCTAAAACATGTCTCACCCCACTAAGATGCTGAGATGTGCTTGAATCCACCAACCACAAGGCACTGTCAGTGCTACCAGACCTGTGAGCAGAAGTTGTACCTGAAGTAGCCAAGGCAACAGTATCCGCAGCAGTAGTGGTTTCCTGGGTCAACTGGGAGAGGCACTGGACCGCAACATCATAGTTTGTACAAGACACCATGTCGCTCACCTCCTCTGAAGAGAACCTGGTTGGACATGGGAGGTCGACCATGCTTCGTCGAGTAAGAGGCCCCTATATGGCCAATCTTCCCACAATGCGAGCAAATGGTGCGAGGTTTACCACTAGTACCTCGACCACCACGCCCTCTCCCCCTAGTGGATGGAGCACCGCGTCCTCCACGTGAGGTAGCAACAAGCAACGAGTCTGTCCACTCTTTGACATGGATGGCCTAACAACCACCCTGCTCACACGGTGATAAGCCTCCTCTAGAGATGGAAGCTCAACCAGAGTAAGGATCTGGGACCTAGTAGCCTCATAGTCTGGTCCAAGTTTGTCAAGAAACTGTAGGATAGCATACTCCTTCCTATGTGCCCTCTGAGTGATACAAGTGCAGACACGTTGATAGGCATTGTACTTCTCAAGTAGCCCCTTTAAAGTGGCATAGTACTGTGACAGTGATTAACCCTCCTGTTTGAGACTATCAATAACATGTTGAATCTCAAACAGTTTGCTAGAATTCCTCTCATGAGAATATGTATCATGTAGCGAATCCCATATCTCCTTGGCGGTTTTGTAGTACATAATCCTATCACCAATCTGAGGCTCAACAGAATTCATGATCCAAGCACAGACCATTGAATTATCTTTCTTCCACGTGGCATTCTTCCCTATTTTATCTTGTGGCTCCAACTCCAACAATAGGTGTTCCTTATCATGCCCCTCAATGGTCATGAGAAACGTCTGAGACCATCTAGCATAATTGGCCTTATTCAACTTGGCGATAGGAACAAAGAAAAGAGGTTTGTACCCCCCAATGTTCGTAGCGGTAACCGATGACACTTCCGAAGAATCTGAGGAGGCCATCGTGCTTTAGGACTACCACAAGATGCCACAGATGTGATCTGAAATCAACATTCAGATCTGAAAACTTCACAATAAGAGAAAAGTGATCTCTTGAACATGAGATCTAAGATCGAAAGATCCTAGATAACATCCCAATAATCACAAGGACCCCTTAGATCATGGCTTAACGCATGTTAAGATGTGGGAAAAAAATCTAACAGCACTTCTAAGAGGTGTAATGCCTCCTCTATGATGAGGAAATCACACCACCAACCCCACTACCCATTGCACACAGCAAGTAGGAGATGCAACCACGCAGGAGGCGACACTGCCTTCAGTCGATGGCCCTGTAGGGAGCTGCGGCCTGTAGGTGACGAGGGGCAGCGCTTCGACGTCAGAAGCAGGGTTATAGGACCCTGAGAAGCACCAGCAACTACCTACAGTGGGGTGGCAGCGCCCTGTGACTGCCGAAGGTAGCCCACTAGGGCCAACAGTAGCCGCTGTGACTATGGCGATGACCTGCTAGGGCCGGCGGTAGTAGGTGGCACGTCGACAGAAGTTCCTAGGGGTGTCTACCAAGAGGATTAGGGTTTTGGTGGAAGGGTATGGAGGTTTGTGAGGGGTGGGATATCAAAGCGCCGATCTAGGATTGCCGCTCTGATACCAAGTTGAAGAGAATGGCAAGTCTTATTTTCAAATGAAACCCTACACCTCTTTATATAGAGAGAGGTGTTGGGAAAATTATATCATAAGTCCAATAGGACAAGAACCATAACAAACAACTCCAAAAAATAATAATACGTACTCTACCAACACTGAGGTACTTAAAGAAGACACCAGGACTTGGCATCTTGTTTAATAGGGGGACTTCAATGAGTACAGTAGGCTATTCAAATGCACATTATGCAGGATATTTGGCTGACAAGAAGTCCACTACAGGCATTTGTATGTATGTGGCAGAGAATCTTGTGATGTAGAAAAGCAAGAAAGAAGCAATTGTTTCTAGATTTAGTGCAGAGCCTGAGTATAGAGTCATGGCCCAGACTACAGCTGAGATGATGTGCATAAGGTCACTTTTGATGGGCTTGCACATATCTATTGACTTGCCTATGGAGATAAGATGCGTCAATCGAGCTACCACATACATAGCAAACAATCCTATGCTCTATGAGAGGACCAAGCATATGAAGATTGATTGTCATTATACTCGTGGCTTGATCCAGAGGAGACCTGTCTATACTACTCCAGTTTCTTCTGAGGACTAGACAATAGACATTCACCAAGCCTTTGACATGACCTGCTTTTGATGTCTGTTGTTCCAAGCTGAGCATGATTGATCTCTATGCTTCAGTTTGAGGAAAAGTGTTGTACCCCTTCCATCTGTTTAATTATGTTTTATCGTTATTATCCATGGTTGTATTTTCTTATTTCTTTATGGAGTTATTTTGTACTTTTCCACCTCTCTATATATTGAGAGATAAGACCTTTGAATGAAGTAATGCAATTCATTTTATTCCACTACTATTATTGCTTGGAATCATCTCTCGTTCTACTACTGCCTCTGCTTAGGATTGATTCATGCTGCTTGCCTGCCTCTATCGCTTGCCTGCTCCTCCAGTATGGTACTTACCTGCTCCTCCAGATGTCAACATTAGAGGAGTCCAATTTTGTCTGTCGTAACAAGTTGAGCATTCTACATGCTCCAACTTAAGGGTAGTAAAGAGTCATAATTTAGTTGAGTTAGTCTATATAGCTTGAGAGTCCTGAGTCCTTTTTAATATCCATATTTGTTATTTTCTTTTCCTATTTAGCTTACTATGTAATTTGTTAAACTTGCTTTCTTTATAAATTGGGTCAAGATTCCTATTTTCAATAACAAAAGTTCATTATAATCTCCGTCATCAACATTGATAAAAATATGTTATTATCGAGCATGATTATCAATGAGAATAAATTACAAAGGTAATCAGAAATTAATAAATTAAATATCAGAAGGGAAATAAAGGATAAATTATACCACAAACGAAAATCTAGACAATCTGATGCAGCTTATTCTGAATATGGGTAGACAACAAGTGAAAAGCATTCAGTTGAAAATGATAAAATTTCACAATATTACTTTCTTAGCAATAAAAACAAGTACCTGAAAAGTGCTTCTAATGAGCTCCATAATTTTCCAAATTCTTTTGGAAACGGCCTCTGAGTCATATTGTTTCTATCCTTGTTACTTTCTGGCATTCGGAGCACATAAGAAGGCTACCTTAGTCGCATCACCAATTTACTGTTTTCTAGTGAATGTAAAAAGAAACATTACCCTTTGAAGGAATTGGTTGACCCTCTGATGACTTTCTTAACAAAGCCAATTCATTAACAAGGGCTCTCTCTGCTTCACTACAATATGAGAAGGGGGAAAATCATAAATAGCTCAGAAATCATAAATTGGCAATACCGGAGGGGGAAAAAAACAGTTGAGAGGAAAGAATACGAATGAATTATTCTTGAGAGTTGCTCCTCTACTTACAGACTCTAGAAGTTTCCAACAAAATAGGGTTTCATATGGAAATAGATCAAAATAGAAAATTAGAATATGACAGTGAAAGCTCAGTACTTCGTAAAGAAAATAGGCCTTTCAACACTCCCCCTTAAGCTGAAGTATGAATATCCCACATGCCCAGCTTGGATTGAGCCTTGGTAAAGACATGATCAACCTATTCATCTATGAAAATGTATGGTGTGATCTTGCCTGACGTCACTGCATCTCTAAAAATTAGCAGGCCACTTCGATATGCTTGGTCCTTAAATGGAGGACTTGGCAATTTGCAATGAATATATAACTGCTTTATTGTTAAAACAGTGAAACAAAAGGTATGACATGAATGCCAGAGTCCTTGAAAATAGAAACCATCCAGAATGTTTCATATGTAATATGGGCATAGCTCTATATCCAAGTTCTGTCCTAGGTCAAGATATCACATTCTATTTCTTAGGACCAAAGAATGAGTTCCTATGACTCCCCATTCAATGATATGCTCCAATGTCACCTTTAGAGCCTGTAAAGACTCCATAAACAATATTAACCAAAGCTGTAAGATCACTAAGATGGAAGGGAATAACTGTAAGGCCTCAAATCACACATCAAATATGTCTAGTGTTCGGATTTTAGACATGCTCAGTCCAAAACATTCTAATTAAGGCTGAAACACTGATTTAGGCCATGAAGACAAGTAAAAAGGCTCATTTCATGCCCAAATGAACACCCGAAACAACCCTTGGAGGCCTATTCTGGCCTACCAGCAATGCTCTAGTCAGTCACCAAAGTCAGACAAGGCGACCAGAGCCAGGCGACGACCTGCCGTAAGCAATGCTCCAACCTAAAGTAGCCAGAAAAGTGGCTCCCCATAGTTGTTCCTACCTCTGGGGGCTGCCAGCCAACCGGTAATGGCCTCGGCCAGTCGGTGAGGGTCAGCAGTGGCAGTGGGGTGATGGGCTGATTGTGGTTGGGTGGTGGTCCACCAGGTTGGTGGCAGTTCAAGACCAAAAACCTATGTTTTCTTGCTTTTAGGGCAAAAGAAAGTTAGCATTTTTTTTATTTTTTATTTTTATAATTTTTTATTTGGTGAGGAAGAAAAAAGGTATACGAATCAAAGAAGGTATCACTTACCAGCTTAGGACCACTACTTTAGTACCAAGTTGAATGAAATAAGAAGAGCACTTCTAGTAGAAACCCTAATCCTCATTATATTGAGGATTAGAAAGGAAAAATTACATATGGAGCCTTCATTGTTGAATAAAAACTAGATTGGTTATTTTTCAAAGAAAACCCTTATCTCTCTAATATAGAGAGTAGGGAAAAAGTACAAGGGAATCCAATTAGAAACTAAAATAAAAAAAAATAATACATATACTCTAACATTGCCCCTTAAGTAGGAGTGTAGATGTCAATCAGGCCCAACTTGTCACACAAAAATGTGTCACTTCTTGTTCAATGCCTTCCTGAGGATATCCGCAACCTAAAGCTCTAAGGAGACATGAGGAGAGGTGATTTTACCACCTACAACTGCATCCCCAATGAAGTGGCAGTCAACTTCAATGTATTTCATTCTCTCATGGAATACAAGATTAGAGGCAATGTAAATAGCAGACTTATTGTCACAGAACATAGGGACAAGAATCTGCACATACAGTCTCAGATCAGCAATTAAGGACACAACCCACATCACTTCACATGTTGTACAAGCAATAACTCTATATTCAACCTCAACACTTGAGCATGCAACCACAATCTATTTCTTGCTCTGCCAAGAGACAAGATTTCCTCCTAGGAATATGGTATAGCCGACTGTGAATTTTCTATCCACAATTGCTCTAGCATAATCAGCATCTAAGTAGGAGAATATATCGGTAGAACCATTATTTTTGTAGTATAGACCCTTGACTAGAGTTCAGGTATTTCAAAATGAGACATACATCATGCAAGTGACTATAACACAGTCTGTCCATGAACTAACTGGTTCTGCTCACAGAGTCATTGTAAAAATGATATCATGTCATGTAATCATCAAATCTATAGTTTGTCAATTGTGCTCCCGTATCGGTGAACGTCCTTGAAGACTAGATCATCTTCAATTGTTGTATGTTTCTTCTCTCACTCAATAGGTACAACAAATGGCATGGCACCTAGAAGCCCGACCTCCTTAAGGATCTCTAAGGTGTACTTTCGTTGGGACAGTGCAGTTGGGAAGAATGAACAACTTAATTTTATTCTCTAACCCTACCTCTCTTTATATAGAGAGAGAGGTGGGTGCAAATTACTGTAAAACCCCATGAAGGAAAAAGGAAATACATAGCACCACATAACACCACATAACACCAATAGAACACATAAATAGCTAGACTTCGTAACACTCCCTCTCAAACTGGAGCATAGATATCAATCATGCTCAACTTGGACATACATGTATCAAAGATGGATCTATCTAGGGGTTTGGTAAAGATATTAACAGTCTGTGCCTCTGAAGTAATCTAGGAAGTGAAAATAAACCCCTTCTGAATCAAATCTCTGGTGTAATGGCAATCTACCTCCACATGTTTGGTACGTTTATGGAACATGGGATTGTTAACAATATAAGCGGCAACCCTATTATCACATCATAGCTTCATAAGCCCATCAATCTGTATATATAGATCACTCAGCAAGGATCTCACCATATCAACTCTGCCGATGTTTGAGCCATAGCACGATACTCAGACTCAGCACTGGATCTGGACACCACAGTCTGTTTCTTACTCTTCCAGGTAACCAGATTCCCTGCAACATACATACAAAATCCTGTGGTAGACTTTCTGTCATCATGGTTGCCTGCAGAGTATGCGTCAGAGTATCCAACTACGGTCATGGATGTCCCTCTACTGAAGAGAAGACCCTGTCATGGTGCTCTCTTCAAGTACCTAAGCACCATCATGGCCGCATCTCAGTGCTATCTAGTAGGCCTCTCCATAAACTGGCTCAACTTCCCTACTGCAAAGCAAATATCTGGCCTAGTAATCATCAAGTAAAGTAGCTTCCCCACCAGCTAGTGATACTGTCTACTATCCACTAGCTCTGTATCACGGTCATACAGTAGTGCCTTAAGGTCCATGGGAATATTTGCTGGCTTGGCTCCCAGCATACCTGTCTCCTTTAGAACATCTAGGGCATATTTCCGTTGAGATAGAACAATACCATGCCTACTATAAACTACTTCTATCGCAAGGAAATATCTCAATGGCCCTAAATTCGTCATCACAAACTGATATGTCAAAGTCCATTTGATCTCAGCCACACCTACTGTATCATCAACATAGACCAAAAGAGCTACAATACCTTTCCCAGTCTTCCTAACAAACAAAGAATGACCTGCAGATGATATGATGAACCCTACAGACTCTACCACCTAGGAGAGCTTCTGAAACCAAGCCTTCGGGCTCTGCTTGAGGCCATAAATGACCTTTTGCAACCTACATACATACTCCCCCTCGACCTCATAACCGGGGGGTTATTGCATGTAGACCTCCCCCTGTAAATCTCCATAGAGAAATGCATTCTTCACATTAAGCTAGTGAAGATACTAATCTCGTTGAACTGCTACTGAAATCAAAATCCTCACTATAGATAACCAAGCCACTGATGAGAAAGTGTCAAAAAAGTCCACCTCATGTGTCTGGGTGAAGCCTTTGGCAGCAAGTTAGGCCTTGTAGCGTGCAACAGACCCATCTGGATTGTACTTGACTGCAAACACCCACTTACAGCCAACTACTATAGCACCCCCTGGTAAAGGTGTAAGATCCCAAGTACCACTTGACGTAAGAGCAGCCATCTCATCCTCCATGACTTGGTGCCACTTTGGATCAAGCATAACCTGCTGGTAGGTGGCAGGGATAAATATGGCAGAAAGAGCATGACATAAGCTCCCAAAAGCTGACCCAAGGCCATCAGTAGCTAGACCACCTTCAACACGGTATCTGGACTCACAAGTGTGAGGTGCCCTCCTAATGTCAATAGGAAGGTCAAGATCAGTTATCTGATCCTCCTGTATTGGTTGTAAAGTAGAAATATTCTCATCCAGACATCTATTATCAGAGTACCTTATCATCATTCTGCAACTTGTCTGTGGTCTCCTGAGATGGAGACGATAGAGTCTGTGTGGCTTTTGTAGGAGGTGGCATCTGAAAAGTGCTGTGAAGTTGCTGATATGTAGCAATGGTCTTAGAGAATTTCACAGGACTGATCGTAGTAGGTAAGGGAGCAAAAATAGGTACTGCCTCTAAGGGAACAAGAGGTATAGGCATGGGAGCCTCTGTAACCTCAGGAGATAAACTCCGGGCAGCAGTAGAAAATTATGGAATAGACTCATGAAACATAACATCGGCACTTACATAGTGCTTACTAGTAAGAGGATCAAAGCATTTATATCCTTTCTGAGTCCGAGAATATCCCAAGAATATGCAGTTAACTGCTTGTGGTGCCAACTTGTCTCATCCTAGAGAAAGGTGAATAAATGCAGCACAACCAAACACATGTTGCGGTACATGAAAAAGCTCCTGCTCAAGGTGCAATATATACCAAGGTATCTACTCATGAATCGCTGAATTGAGCATCCTATTGATCAAATAGCAAGTTGTAAGAACTGCATCTCTCCGATATAACAAAGGTACATTGTGGTGGACCAACAAGGTACGAGCCACATCTAGAAGATGTCTATGCTTCCTCTCAGCCACCCCATTCTGCCGAGAAGTGTGAGCACATGTGGTTTGATGTACTATCCCATGGGACCTGTAGAAAGCAGATAACCTAGTGGTGCATAGCTGAAGTGCATTATCAGACCTCACTACATTAATAGTGGCTGAATACTTAACCTCCAACATGAAACTTTCAATGATAGATCCAACATCTGATTTATTCTTCAATAAAAACACCCAAGATAGACGTGAAAAATCATCAACCACTAATAAGTAGTAACAGTGACCCTTTTTGTCTAGTATTCTGCTCGGACCCCACACATCCATGCGTAACAACTCAAATAGGGCTATCGATCCAGGATGAGTACATACTGAGTAGGAGGAACGACGATGCTTGCCCAACTGACAAGCATCACAGCAAATTTGGGTCGCAGGAGATCTATGCAGAATGACTCAACAAAGGCTATTCAAATGAAGGTGTCTAAGGCGGAGATGCCACTGGAATGCACTTCTAGGTGTAGAGGATACCTCTCCTCGACATGCAGATGCAAGTGGAGTTTGAGCCAATCGATAAGCCCCATGCTCTACATGTCCACTGCCAATCACCTTCCCTGTCAACTTGTCTTGAATAGTACATCCCATAGCATCAAATATTGTACGGCAATTAAGTTTCTTAGTAATTTAGTTGACTGAGAGAAGACTCATAGGAAAGTCTGGAACATACAAAACATTAGGCAATCTCAACGTAGAAGTTACTGGTACCTTGCCTTGACCTTCTACCTTGGAGTGTCGGCCATCTGCAACCTGAACAGTCTTGCTAGCTAGTAGTAAATGAAGATGGGTAAAGTAATCCCTATCTCCACTGAGGTGCTATAAGGCTCTTAAATTCACAAGCCATTCTGAGCAACTCTGCTTCCTGCTGCGAGCAATGGAACTCAGTTCATTTGGTCCCTTGAGTCTTTCGTGATGACTATGACCTTGGAGTAGTCTCTCATACTCACTCCGAGCAATGATCATAGTGTCATCTCTCAACTCCTACGTGGTAGAAAAACCACTATGAATAGGCTGAAGAAACGAGTTTTTATACCTCCCAACCTCTGTAGCGATATCCAATGACATTTCTGACAACCCTAATAATGCCATTATGGCACGAGAGGAAGGATAAACCCAGAAAACATATCTGAATCACTGGTTTCAGATCATGAAGAAGGTCTGAAATATAGAAGATGAACCTCTTGATCACAAGATCCAAGCATACATCACTTGGAGATCAGATCAAAGGCTTTAAAGGAACCCCTGGAACCAATGGAGGCCACACTAGAATGCGGGGGAACCATCCTAGCATGGCCATCTAGGAGCGCTTACCCTCCTTGCCACTGAAAAGAGGACCAACCTGCCGATCTATCGCTGCTACTGGCCTGCTAGTTCACCGATGATCTGCCGGGCTGCTGCCAGTGGTAGAGGCTGCAGATGGCTGCTGGCAGCGGCAAAAGCTGCAGACGGGCAGGCCAGCGGTGGTTGCTGCTGCTACTACCGCTGGCAGGCTTTCCTACTGCCTATTGGTCTGGCGGTGGGTCTAAGCGGTAAGGAGAGAAGGATTTTGGTGTATAGGGTTTCGGAGTCCTACTTGGGTGGGATACCAGGGCCACGGTCTAGGACCAGTGCTCTGATACCAAGTTGGGAAGAATGAACAACTAAATTTTATTCTCTAACCTTACCTCTCTTTATATAGAGAGAGAGGTAGGTGTAAATTACCGTAAAACCCCATGAAGGAAAAAGGAAATACATAGCACCACATAACACCAATAAAACACATAAATAGCTAGACTTCGTAACAAGTGCAAGACCATCCCTCTGCCGATTGGCCTCTATCCCTAAAAAAAATCTCAAATGTCCAAGATCTTTAGCAACAAAGACCTTGTGTAAGAAGGCCTTAGTCTCCTGAATGCCAGCGTTATCATCACCAATAAGAATCATATCATCAACATCTACTGCTAAATGACAACCCTATTGGCATTCTGTCTAACAAAAACAAAGTAATCTGATGTGGATCTCCTAAAACCTATTTACATTACCTCTGATCTTAGCTTGTCAAACTAAGCTATAAGACTTTGCTTGAGGCCATAAATGACCTTTTCCAGTTTGCAAGCACACTTCGCCTGATTCTCGAAGCCTAGTGGTTGCCGCATGTATACCTTCTCGATGAGATCTCCATATAAGAATGCATTCTTTATATCCGATTGAAATAGTAGACAATTCTTATTGACAATAGGTCTAGGTGAATCTCTTAGCTATAATTCTGTCCTTGAATTTGTTAATAGTACCATCTACAAGATACTTCACAATATACACCCATTTGCAATCCACCAGTATTGTTTAGGTAGGCAAGGCACAAGTTCCCATGTACCACGAGAGGTCAATGCTGTCATTTCTTCATGCATACCTATCTATCGTGCATCCTATGACGCTTTTGAGTAGTCACGAGGTATCATAGTACTAAGCAATGCTTGCAAGAACTCCTGTATGTCTTGTCCTAAATGTGTTGTACAAGTATAACGTGACATAGGATGCAAAGTGCATGAGTGGATTTCCTCAGAGCAATCAATTTGTCACTTAGTTCTCCCTAGTATGGTGGCTAAAGTATCTTGGTAGAAGATGTAGACACATCTATTTCACATAAACTGTCTATTTATACATGTTCTTAGGCATAAATTGCATTTAGCATTATAAATATTGCATAACATGCATCATTCTGCATTTAGAATAGATTGTACAAATTATAGGTTAATTTACCTTTTTTGTGATCAGGAGAGAGGACGATATTTATTTGGGCCTTAGATTGAAGATCGAACCATATGGATCAGATCAGGGCAACGATCGGAGTCCAATGCTTCTGAAATCGCCCCGATCGGACCTCCGTAGCATCAGATGCAGTCCGAGGAAGATCAGAGGCCAAGAGGCAAAATGGTAAAAATCCAAACTCTAGACGACAAATCCAATTGCACGGATGGGTTTTGATCGACGATCGTAGCCGAACAACGTAAAAATCGACCCAATCCGACATCCATGGCACCACCTACGAGCAAAAGAAGATGAACGACCACGATGACGTCTCATGGCACCATCATAGCCACCCAATGTCGCCGAGCTTTGTCTTCTCATCAAGCGCCCCTTGATCTCAACCGTTGGATCTTCATCCAACAGCTGAGAACGTGCGGGCGAAAAGTAAAAAACGCGACAATCTCAAGTGATAGCATAGTGGTCGAGCAGTGCGCTGTGGGGAAGGCACGTGTTCGAAACGCAATACGACCCCCCATGCAAGCACCACTTAATTAAACCGTCCGATCGACATCGAGCGGCTATGGAAGCGGCTACGTAGCGGCCCTGGATGCAAGTGTGGGCGGACGCATGCAATCACGCAGATTCTCATGCATGATCTGATGCACGGCAGATGAGGCATGAGTTTTAGTCGTCTGATCGCGGCAACGGATGTCTGATGGCGGATGAGGCGCTATCTCGAGCGTGGAATCTCAACCATCCGATGCCGATCGAACGATCGAGGATGAGCGGTGCTTGGTGAACGCGCGCGAATGGTTGAAGACGAGGTGCTAGGTGACGTGGCCTCTTGTGGTGCATCGGAACGACGATGAATAGCTCTCTTTCCACACGCCTTCAGCGATGTGTGGCTACAATGACGCTCATAAACATCACTAAAGGCCGTATATTAAATCTTAAGGCCTTTAAAATGACTTTTATGCTCTTCTTCCTTAACGATAAAAGGAACCTCATACCACTCATTTTCTTCATCCCTTCTCTTCTTCCTCAACTATAAAAGGGACATCATACCTCTCATTTTCTTCATTCCTTCTCTTCTTCTCTCACCCTCTCCAAAGCTCTAAGGAGCTAGTCTCACCAACATCTCACCACACTCTTTCGGGCGCTCCTTCAACGTGACTCGTTCTCCAAGCAATCGTCCAGGAGGATTTTCTCACTCCTATCTTTTTACTGCTTTCTAATGTAGTTTGGCTTTCTTTAAGTAGTTGTAATAGACTCTAGAATATTTAAATGCAATATTTGTTCATCCTCTCTATTTTTCTCTTTCTTTGTATTACTCTATCTCTTTTCTATTATTTATTCTTTAAGTAGAATAGCTAGCGTAGATTAATTTCAACTAGCTACTTTGCTTTGTGACAATAATTCCAAACGTGATTTTTAATCAAACGTTCGCATCCCCGTGTTCGACCCGTGACTCACGAGAGTTTCAATTAAAAAATTATCTAGTAGCGGGTTTTCTTGCGAATTTTACAACTCGGGTTTTCTAAACTCATACTTTTCGCAACGAAATCTCGTTCGTCAGTAGAGTTGTCCACTAGTGGAGGAACAAGTACCCTAGGCAAAAGAGGTAGAGGTGTTGTCTCTCATGTCTATAATAGGCCTACGTCTCTCGAGAAGCAAGGTCAACACTCGACCCTTCTTCAGAGAAGGGAACCTTCTCGAAAGTAGCATCTACGGTGATGATATATCACCGATTAGTCTAATTATAACACCTGTATTCTTTTTTAGTCCGTGAGTACCCCGGGAAGATACATTTGATTGCATGAGAGAATTTGTCCTGTTATCCAATGCATGTACAAAACAAGTGCACCCAAATACCTGTAGAGGTAAAGCAAAAGGATGATTGGATTCTGGGTGCAAGAGCTGATAGGGAATGTCCCTATACAAAACAACTGAAGGCACCCAGTTACGAGATATGTTGCTATAAGAACTACATCTCTCCATAATTGCTTGGGCACCTTCATAATTCATAAACACAAAGGGTCTGAACAATATCCAGCATGTGTCTCAGCTTCCTCTTAGCAACCCCATTTTGCTAAGAGATACATGCTCACTATGTAAATTTACGGAATTACAAATATTATCATGAAATCTCAAGAATAAAGCATAAAATTTGGTCCCTTCATATAGAGAGAGCCAATCCTAATTCTATCACAAAGGAAACAAATCGTATATCTCTAAATCTAATCAAATCTCTAATAACCCTAAAACATATCTCTAACAAACCTCTAAAACAAAATAGAAAAAACTAAAATAGGAAGTGGATAATTCCACTCCTAACAAGATTTTCTTTAGCACTCCCCCCCAAGTCGACACATGCATGCCAAAATTGAAGGAGTACTATTGTTAGATGCTCTCCTCATCTGATGAAGTTGAGGCTGGAGCACACATGCAGAGCATGTAGATACTTTGTCTTCAATGGGAGTCAATCCCAAGCACGAATACGAAGACCATAGCAAAAGTAGCAGGCTCACAATGGTCATAGCAATAGTAGCAACCACACATAATAGTCGTATCAATAGTAGCAACCACACATTAGAAAACATTCCCAAGCACAGATAGGGCTAAGCCTGTGGCTCAGATTCCTTACCACTCATCGACATCTTCTGCATTGATGGCACAACCCAAAGCTTCAACACATTCTTTTAGGCCAAGCACATGCTGCACAAACAGTACTTTGGTAACTTCTTTAATGGTCACAACAGCGCAGTAGACGATGAGGGTTCTTCACCCTTCAACAAATTGTGCAAGCACTCACTTTGAGCCTGTGTAAACGACTGTGACTCTGGTGGTGCAGCCACGAATTTGATGCACGACGAAAGCACACATAGAGAACACACAAAAGAGGCGGCATCCAAGAGAGAGGACCAGCAGTCCAAGGGAGTTCCCAAAGACCGTTCCCACTCTGATACCAAATGGAGATTTGAGGAATTAGAAATATTATTATGAAATCATGAGAATAAAACATAGAGTTCAGTCCCTTTCTATAGAGAGGGAGGCAATCCTAATTATATCACAAGGGAAACAAATCATATCTCTCTAAATCTAATCAAATCTTTAATAAACCTAAACCATATCTCTAACAAATCTTTAAAAAAAAAAAGGAAAAACTAAAATAGAAGTAGATAATTCCACTCGTTACGAGATGTTCTCTAACACGCACGATGTTTGGGGTAGAGTACTATTGTCAACAAAGCATGACTATAGTTCTTTCTGCATGAACTCCAAGACATTGTTGCTCTAAAATATCTGTATAGAGGATGAGTAACATTCTGCACCTTCACGAAGAAGCATTTCACAATACGAAGAATCTCTAACTGATCCTTCATAAGAAAGATCCAGGTAGATTGACTGTAGTCATCGATGAATTTAGCAAAGTACCTATGGCCTCCAATACTGCTAACTCGTGAAGGCCCCTATACATCACAATGTTTAAGTCGAAAAGGAGATGAACTTCCTTCGATACATCTAGATAAGGTGGCTCGATGATACTGGCCAAGTTAACATGCTTCGCAATCAAAACTGACAATGGTTGATAATTCTGGGAACACCTAACGCATCTTCCCAAGGAAGCGATGACCCAGGTGACAATGCCAAAGAAATAGGTCTGTCGAGATAGAAACCGCTCCAGCAAATTAAGATAAAGTGTCAAGGTAATAGAGGCCATTTTTCTCAACTCATACACCAATGATCTCATTGGCCTTTTTATCTTGAAAATAACAATTGTACTTATCATAAATGACTCAATACTTCAAATCTCTGCAAAGAGAGCTAACAAACAAAAGGTTGATGGGGAACTCTAGGGCACAATGAACCTCAGGCCACGATAGCTGAGAAAAAAACTATATGCCACCAATCATGGTAACTAGGGACCAGGTACCATTTGCCACTTTTACTGAAGTCACTCGTCTAGCTAGTATTGAGTCATGTAAGGCATTAATATTTCTAATAAGGTGTATAAACGCACATAAATCTACCACCCATTGTTCATGGACACTAGACAACACATGATCATAGACCTCGCAAGCACCAGAACCAAGGGTTGCATCATCACTTGTCGGATCCACATGCAACTAAGAGTAGATAGGCCATCCAAGATAGCAATAGCTAGACAAGATAGTAGTCAAGAGACAAACTAGTAGGTAGTGGGAGACTATCCTACACAGGAGATAGAGAAAGATCCCAAACAAATCCATCGGGAAATAACTTGACCACTAAAGAACAGAAAAACCATTCACAATCAAGCAACAGCAAGAGTTGGGTGCAAGCATGCATCCAATCAGATGAGGGCTATCTGTAGAAAGGTACAAAGGAAACATGAACACAACCACATCAAACTGAATGATATGATGGTCAGACCTCGTAGAACAATTGCAGCAACAGATAAGAGATTATCCATGGTAAAGCTTCCACGATCTAGAGAGGATAAAACCCACAGCTATCCAGTCCAGCGCTGGTGCTGAATGACCAGCCACACCGAGTAGGCCCGGCGACAATGGTAGACAATCACCGCACACCACCATGGAGACCACAGCAACAGGGCTTTGGGCAATAGCAATGGGATTTTGGATTGATAGCACATGGGCTGCGAAGTAGCTAGCCCACATGATGCACAAGGGTCCTTGATCTCCATAGCCATGGAGCAGTTAGGAGGAAGAACTGAAGATGAGGATTAAGTATATGGTGGGATATCAAACCACTAATCTAAGATCGCTGCTCTGATACCATGTTGAATAAAAACTAGATTGCTTATCTTTCAAAGAAAACCTTAATCTCTCTTATATAGAGAGTAGGGAAAAAGTACAAGGGAGTCTAGAAACTGAAATAAATAAAACAATACATATTCTCTAATACTCATAAAACTAACAAGAAAGATAAATAATAACATATAATAGTAAAATATGTTAATCTCAACATAGACATTTAAGCAAAATATTGAGAGGGAAGTAAGAAGACCCGAGTCTCAAAATCTTCAAAAGAAGAACTTATGTAAAATGCATCAGAGTGCAATTAAAGATGCATTTGCCAAAGAACATGCAAGTTTCCATATGTGGCCAAGTTTCTCTATGAATGCAACATTATTCAATATTGTCCTAAAAGCATCTTTAATTTGAATGTGTGAGCCTATTGGTCAATATAAACCATGATAAAAGCCACCAAACTATTATGAAATTAATGAACCACTATTGAAAGACAAGGTGTAAGAGACAAAATGGTATTGATATTTCCTATTAAGCTTTCCTAATATGCTATTAACTTTCAGTTCAATGCAATTTTTGGCACAAGGGGAAGGGACTTCGTTGTTGATGACAACAAACAAGGGGTAGTATATGTGGTAAAAGGGTTTTCTTTTTTTTTCTAAAGGGTAAAAGGGCAGCAACGAGATTTACAACTATGATGTGGCTTGAGATGGATTGGACAGGTGATGGCTATTCATCATACAAGAAGCTGCCAGCATTTGATGTATAGCTACAATGCAGACCACAAGGATCAAAGACCCTGCAAAAGTGGTTGGAATAATTGCACTAAAGAGAAGGAACATGTGGATGAGAGCAGCAACACCTAAGGCCCTGATACCATGGAAAAGCGTGCATTTTTTTTTTTGGAAAGAAAAGTGTGCAATTTGAAACCAATTAGTTCAAGTGAAGAAGCCCAACAGGTTTTTTTTTAGAGGGAAGCCTAAGAGTTATATAATACTTGCCAATGCTCACATACTTGGATGCAGAAACTATTTTCTCAACCAAAAAGATGAAACGTTAGGTTTGTAGGGCACATAAAATTTTCCTTCATAAATCTAGACAAAAGAGCATTCAGGTTAACAAACACACCTGATTTTCTTTGGAATCTCAACAGCAACAGAAAAGAGATGGTCACCCCTGACAGAAGGATTCTTCATTCTAGGGACCCCTAGATTCCGGATCTTAAGAGTATCTCCTGGCTGCGTACCAGCTGGAATTTGAAGGTCCCTATACCCCACAACAGTTTCTACCTGATGAACTATCACATGATCACTACAAAGCATTCAAAAGTCGAGAAATTCAAATCATCAATGAAATCACCTTGAAGTTTAGACGGGAAATTTGACGAATAAAAAAATGGCCAATAAACCCCTAAAGTGGAGTTCAACCTAGACCAAAGAAAACTTTGTTATGGTTGCACTCTGTAGTTTGACTCGTTTTCAAAGTCACAAATCTAAAGAATATAAATATTAATGTGTTTGACAAATTGTTCAGCCTTTCAGTTAACAACAATTGATTTAAATTGGATGGTCACCAACATATGGTAAATCCACATTGGCTATCGTTTAACCTTCACATCTTTGATTTATACATTCACATGAATGAAGATCCCAATTGAAGCAAGAATGTCAAAGGGAGGCTATCTTACCTGCCTACTATTAGGCCAAACGTTAGCTTTGAATCACCATAGTTAACTAATTCATGGACGAAAACAGTCAGTACAATGTAGTTCATCTCAGGTAACTCGAAGATTCTCCTTTTGTCTACTTTCAGAGAACCTGTCTCTTCGATGTTTGGAATTTTCTGGTTCAAATTACACAAAGCGAGAGGATAGAAGATCAACCACTGAAACAGTACCCAAAGTCACCTGGCCTCATAAAAAATTAGCAATATGTTTGCAGATCTAGAGCCGAAAATAAATACAGATGTAGGATGACTGACATTGCATGTTTAACAAGAGTATGGATTCTATCCTTAAATGAGAGGCCTAGTATGCCAAGTGAAGGTGTCAATGACTATGAATTGTTATAACATAGTAGTCTCATAAATCGCTCCCAATCCAATTTTCATGCATGCAGAAAACATATTGATCAGAATGCCATCCCGTCAGAAAGAACAGGAAAAGTAGCACTTCCATATATCCATAGAGTTTCAAATTGCAGACATGTCTGCCAACTCTTGCTCACTATGCTTTGCCTTGTAACAAGCTGAGTATGACTAGCATCTATGCATCATCTTAAAAGAAGTGCTACTTTTGCTAGTTCTTCTTTGGAGAACTCCTACAAGAGTTTCTCCATCAATGAATAAAATTGTAGTTGAAGGAAATGAGGAATCTTATTGAGAAACAAAGCCCAAAACCTCTTTATATAGAGAGAGGTGAAGGGAAACTATTAGAAGACCCCTACTATAAAATAGAAATAACAAAAAGACCATCAACAATATAACTAACACTCCCCTCCTCAAGCTGAAGCATATATGTCAATCATGCTCAGCTTGTTCTTGTACTTCTCAAACAAGAGGCGTGATAAGGGCTTGGTGAATATATCTGCAGTTTGCTATGAAGATGCTAAACAAGAGGTGCGAAGTAGACCTTGCTGAATCAAACTTCTAGTATAGTGACAATCTATCTCCACATACTTTGTCCGTTTATGAAACATAGGGTTATTCACTATGTACATAGCAGCTGTGTTATTACAATATATCTTCGTAGGCTCCTCAATAGTGACATAGAGATCTTTCAATAAATGATCGTATCTAGATCATCTCAACTGTTGTACGTGCCATAACATGGTACTCTGATTCGGCATTAGAACGTAACACCACACTTTGCTTTTACTCCTCTATGTCACAAGATTTCCTGCAATAAAGGTACAAAAACCTGTGATGGACCTCCTGTCCCCAATATCTCCTGCATAATCTGCATCAAAGTACCAAACAACAATCATAGGAGCTCCTTTCTTAAACAAAAGGCCTCGACCTGGAGGCTCCTTGACATATCGCAACACCTGCATTACTGCTTGCCAATGCTCATCTGTAGGCCTATCTAGAAACTGACTTAACTTGCTCACTGCAAGGCTGATATCTGGCCTAGTAATGACTAGATGGAGCAATTTTCCTACAAGCTACCTATATGCCTTCTTATCCGTCAATCTAGTAGACTCATCAAATAGGTGAACCTTTGAATCCATAGGGATATTTGCTCCCTTGGACCCAAGCATGCCAACCTCCTGAAGAATGTCCAATGCATACTTCCTTTGGGATATAACAATCCCCTACTTGCTCATGACAATCTCAATACCCAAGAAGTACCTGAGTCTCCCAAGATCCTTCATAACAAACTATTGTGCCAAATACTCCTTGACCTGGGATATACAACCACGTCATCACTTGTGAGAATAACGTCATCAACATATACGAGTAGGGCCACAACACCCCTACTAGTCTTCCCTGCAAATAAGGAATGGTCAGAAAAAGACCTCTGCAATCCAATCACTGGCAATGCTTCCGATAAGCATTGAAACCATGCTCTGGGACTTTGCTTAAGGCCATAAATTACCTTACGTAGTTTGCACATGCACTCCTCGTAAACCTCGAAACTTGGAGGTTGTTGTATATATATATATATATCTCCTCCTAAAGGCCACCATAAAGAAAGGCATTTTTGATGTCTAGCTGATGGAGTGACCAACCATAGTGCGCATCCACAGAAATAAGAATATAAACAGTTGAGAGCCAACCATCAGGTGAGCATGTGTCAAAGAAATCCACTCCATAAGTCTGAGTGAATCCTTTAACCACAAGACGAGCCTTGTACCGAGAAATAGACCCATCAGGGTTGTATTTTAAGGCAAAGATCCACCTCGTTTCAATAAGATGTGCTCCAGATGGTAAAGACGTAAGCTCCCAAGCGCCTCTGTCATGAAGAGCAGGCATCTCCCCTTCCATTGCAGGCTTCCAATGTGGATTTAGAAGTACTTGCTGATAAGATGTAAGTACTAGACATCATAGCTGTAAAGGCATGAAATGTAGCACCCAAAAAGAGAGTAAACACTGCACTCCTAGCCACACGATACTGAGCACATGAGTGAGGAGCTTTCCGAATAGCAATAGGAACATCATCATCATCAGCAAGACCTGGAGAAACATCAAGAGAAGTACAGTTAGTGGGCTCAATATGTACCTGATTAGGGGTGGACTAAGGTGGCTCAGGAGTGACAAAGGAGGAAGGGCCGTGTGCAATTTTCTCTTACTGATATATAGCCCTTAAATGTTCTTTCAACTTGTGGTACAATTCTGAGTGAACTGGTAGGTTGCTCTGGAGTACTACTACTGGTCTGGAAATCATCCATGGACATAGGATGCACAGGCATAGGTGCAGCGATTTCCACACCACACAACTCATGAGCAAGCGTGTAAAAATAGGGAATAGACTCATGGAAAGTGACATTAGCACTGACATACTGCCTCTTGTGTATAGGATCAAAGCACCTGTACCCCTTTTGAGTTCAACAATAGCCAAGAAATACACACTTGACTACTCTAGGGGTAAGTTTGTCATGTCCAAGTCCAAGTGAACAAAAGCAACACAGCCAAATGTCTTAGGAGGCACCAAAAATAAATCTGCATCAGGATATAACACTGTCCATGGTATTCGTTCATGAATCACAGAAGAAAGAAACCTCTTAATGAGATAACAGGCTGTGAGTACTGCATCCCCCAGTAAAAGTATGGGACACTATTTTGAATAAGCAAGACACAAGCTATATCCAGAATATCTCTATGCTTCTGTTCTACAACCCCATTCTGTTGTGACGTGTGCGAGCAGGAGGTCTGATGTATGATATCAAGAGAAGCATAAAAAGTGGCCAGTTGCATGGTACAAAATTCTAGTGCGTTATCAGTTCTAATAGTCTTAATACACACATCAAATTGATTCTTCACAAAAGCCACAAACTGAATACTAAGAAAACCAATATCTAATTTATTTCTCATAAAAAATAACCATGACAAATGTGAAAAATCATCCACAAACAACAAATAATATCAATGACCATGCCTACTTGCAACACGACTTGGACCCCACACATCACAATGTACTAACTCAAAACAAGCAAAACTACTAGAACTTGTAGATGCTGGAAAACTGGCTCTATGGTGCTTCCCCAACTGGTAAGCATCACACTGGATCTTGGTGGCAGGCGAGAGATGAGGAATAAGTTGACATAGCTTGTCCAAAGAAGGATGACCTAGTCGTCAGTGCTACTGCAAAGCACTACCAGTAGAACTCATCTGACATGCTACAGCAACTGGACTCTGAGCTAGTCAATATACACTCTTCTCCTCATATCCGCTACCAATCGTCCGCCTCGACATGCAGTCTTGAAAAGTACACCCAACATAATAAAAAATCGTACGACAGTTCAATTGTTTCATTATAGTACTAATAGAAAGTAATTGCATGGCCATATCAGGTACATAATAAACATCTGAGAGATACATAGTAGGGATAACTGACACTCCTCCCCTACCACGAATAGGAGCATGCCTACCATCTGCCAATTGGATTGAACGTCCCTATGAAACACCCTGCATGTCTCCAAAATACTGGGGATTCCCAGTGAGATAATCTGATGCACCAAAATCTAGCAACTAGGTGGTAGTCATACCTGAAGAAGCATAAGCATAAGCTGCTTTGCCTAAAGATTGAGCCTGATCGTGTGTCAACTGTGCCAAGCACTGTACCACAAAATCATAATTTGCCTCTGTCAGCATAAGAGACTCAGGAGCAGCCACTAAAGCAAGAGTCACAACAACTTGGTTGACAACAGTAAACCTTCTAAGTTTGCTCCAGCAGTTGACCTTAACATGGTCAATCCCCACACAGTATGTGCAAGTAGGCTTGCCATGTGCACCATCTCCATGTCCTCTTCCTCTATCACGAAAAGGACCCCATCTGTCACAGGCACCAACAACTACATGTGCAAAGGAAGCAGGAGTAGAAATCACCTCATCTGTAGGCTATACCTGCAATCTGCTCAATCTCCTATAAATCTCCTCAATAGGAGATAGCTCTAACAAGGTAAGAATTTGAGATCGAGCCGCTACATACTCATCACTCATACCAGCAACATATGAGCAAAAAACTCCCTCTGATCCCTGCATGTGGTAGATGTGCACATGGGGCGACAAGCATTGTACTTCTCCAATAGACCTTTCATAGTAGAGTAGTACTATGAAAGAGTCATATTCTCCTGCTTCAGATGACACAAGTCATAATGGATTTGAAAAACTTGAGTGGAATTGAGTTCATGTGAATATGCTATCTTCAAACCATCCTACATTTCTTTAGCAGACTTGTGGCACATTATCTCAGCTCCAATCCGAGGAATGACACTATTCAGTATCTAGGCTCTGACCATAGCATCATCCCTGTTCCACGTTACATACTTGTCTGTCCTCTGTTCTGGTGGCATCTCAATGAGCACATGCTACTTCTCATGCCCTTCCACAATCACGAGAAAGGTGTGAGACCAATGAGAGTAGTTGGTCTCGTCCAACTTCACAATAGGAGCAAAGAAAGGACTTTTATACACACCAGTTTCTCCTACTTGTCCAACTTGCCTTGAATTAACCTCGGATTCAGAAGAAGCCATGATGCACCTTCACCAGTCACAAACTCGCAAAATAATGCAAAAATCAGATCTGAAAAATAACCAATAAATTAGGGAATACACACCCCGAAATCCGCACACGCGATAGAATACTCCTTCAATGCACTAAAGGGGAATACACACCCCAAATCTAATGAAAGAATCTAAAAAATACCATTAAACCATCTCCCGGAAGATTCTTGGATCTAGAACTCCAACAATCACTATCCAAGAAACCTCCCATCAGACACAAGGTAGAGATGTGTCCTCTTTCTGCTGCCAAACACCAACAATGAGAGAAAGGGCACGACAGATCAGCGGTGGCCTAAGCTACGGGCGGTAGGTGGCCGCCTAGCTGTTGTTGGAGTTCTAAATCCAAGAATACTCCTTCAATGCACTAAAGAGGAATACACACCCCAAATCTAATGAAAGAATCTAAAAAATACCATTAAACCATCTCCCGAAAGATTCTTGGATCTAGAACTCCAACAATCACTATCCAAGAAACCTCCCATCAGACACAAGGTAGAGATGTGTCATCTTTCTGCTGCCAAACACCAACAATGAGAGAAAGGGCACGACAGATCAGCGGTGGCCTAAGCTACGAGCGGTAGGTGGCCGCCTAGCTGGCAGCTGCAGGCGGCCTAGACGACAGTCTACCCGCTGCTAACAGTTGAGGCTGGAGGAGCTGGCGGCGACGCTGGGGGCTAGTGTTGCCGGTGGCGGTGGTGGAGAGAGGGGGTTGACGGTGGGGGTTAGGGTTCTTTTGGTGGAGCCCTCAGCTTGGGTCTGATACCAAGTTGAAGGAAATGAGGAATCTTATTGAGAAAGAAAGCCCTACACCTCTTTATATAGAGAGAGGTGAAGGGAAAACATTACAAGACCCCTACTACAAAATAGAAATAACAAAAAATCCCTCAACAATATAACATAACAAATACCTACCTGAATACTCCCCAACTACCCTCCTACATACCATATACTCCTTAGTCAATGACCCAACTAACTAAATACCAACTGCCAATTTTCACAACACTGCTAAGCAAGCCTTACATTATTCAATAAAACCATCAGGGAGATACTTCAAGGTAAGCACTCACCTACACCCCACAACAATACTACCGGGGGTAGGTCCACCAAGTCCCATGTCTGTCTGAACTACCGAACAGGCATCACCTCTTCATCATAGACTTCCGAGAAGGATGCTTCAATGCCTTAATATGACACTTGGGAATCCGATGACCATCAACCAAAAGAGAAAGTTATTAAGCAAGCGTAGAAAGATTATTTAAGTCGTATGATGAGAAATAGAATGCTTGGCACATAAACAAGGAGCCTTTTAAAGAGCAATTGAAATATCCAAGTCAGAAAAGGTAAAACCAGGTAATACCAGTGGAATAGAATGAATTGCATTACATTATTTAGAAGCCTAGTACAACCAACCCCATACAAAAAGATAAGAAAATACAACCAAGTACAATAATATAAAAGCATAACTAAAAGACCAAAGGAGTACAACACTCCTCAAGCTAGAGCGTAGATGTCAACCATGCTCACTTGGAAGAACAGATATCAAATGCTGATCGTGCCAATGGCTTGGTACATATGTTTGTTGCCTGGTCCTCAGATGATATTGTAGCGTAAATAAGTTCCCTCTGGATCAAGTCATGAGTATAATGACAATCAATCTTCACATGCTTGGTCCTCTCATGGAACATGGGGTTGTTGGCTATGTAGTTGGCAACTCGATTGCCACATCTCATCTCCATAGGCATGTTAATAGATATGTGCAAGTCCATGAGAAGTGACCTCACCCATATCATCTCAGCTGTAGTCTGAGCCATAGCTCTGTAATCAGACTCTACACTGGATCTAGACACAACAGCTTGCTTCTTGCTTTTCCACGTCACATCATTCCCTACCACATACATACAAAAGCCTGTAGTGGACTTTCTGTCAGCTAAACATCCTGCATAATCTACATCTGAGTAGCCCACTACACTCATGGATGTCCCCTGCTAAATAGAATCCTACGTCCTGGTGCCTTCTTTAAATATCTCAACACCATCATTGCAGCATCCCAGTGTTGCCTAGTCGACTTGTCCATAAAATGGCTCAACTTCCCAACTGCAAGGGAAATATTAAGCCTGGTGATGGTGAGGTACCAAAGGTTGCCCACTAGCCCCCTGTACTATCTATTGTCACTTCTCATCATACAGATGAGTCTTGGAATCCATGAAAATGTTGCCTGGCTTGACTCCGAACATGCCAGTCTCCTAAAGTAAATCAAGTGCATACTTCCTTTAGGACTGAACTATGCCCTTCCTGCTTTGAACAATTTATATCCTTAAGAAATACCTCAATGGTCCAAGGTTCATCACAAAACTCCCTAACAAATACTCCTTGACCTCTGTAATGTCTGCACTATCATCACCTTTCCCTGTTTTCCTGACAAACTAGAAATGATAAAATGAGGACCTTCTGAAGCCCATGGCCTCCACTACCTCTAAGAGCTTCTGGAACTAAGCTTTAAGACTCTGCTTTAGGCCATATATGGCCTTTCTCAATCTACTCTGCTTTAGGCCATATATGACCTTTCTCAATCTACATACACTCCCCTTGAACCTTATAACCTGGGGGCTATTGCATATATATCTCCTCATGTCTACGTGAACCCCTTTACAACCAGGCAAGTCTTGTATCTGGAAATTGACCCATCTGGATTATATTTCACTGTAAATACCCATCGGCATCCAACCACTGTTGTGCCCTTAGGTAAAGTATAAGTTCTAGGGTACTGCGAGAACGAAGAACAACCATCTCAACCTCCATGGCCTGATGCTAGTTTGGATCAAGCATGGCCTCCTAATATGTGGTAAGGATCTGCATTGCTGATAATGCACAAGAAAATTGGCCAAAGGTTGTCCTAAAACCTTCTACAACTGGGTATCTAGCACAACTCTGGGAAGCCTTCGAATAGCTATCGGAAGGTCATCATCTGTTAGCACTACATCCTACAACTGCTCCGACTCTATCTCCGCACTAAATACAAATCCTCTACTATTATCCTAGGAACTCCCTGCATCATCACTATGAATATCTCCTGTGGACATCTGATGCTAGGGTGGAGCAGGATCAGACAAAACGGACACCTGTCAATATGTAACAAGGAGCTTATAAGTAACTGGAGGCTTACGAAATCTCTCACGTCTAGAGAGTAATGGCTCTGACAGTAAGGACCCAGTCTCAATGACAAGAATTGCCCCCAATGGTGTAGGAAGGATACGCATGGGTGACTCAATAAGCTCAAGAGAAAGACGTCTCCCTACAGTAGAGAAGTATGGAACAGACTCATGAAATGTGACATCTGCATTGATGTAGAGACATCCTCCAATAGGATCATAGCATCGATATCCTTTCTGAGTCCATGAATACCCAAGAAAAATTACACTTAACTGTGCAAGGAGCAAATTTACCCCTGTTGGGCCCATGGATATGCACAAATACAACTCATCCAAAGACCCGAGGAAGCACTCTAAATATATCACGATCAGGAAATAAAATGGAGTAGGGAACTTATTGAAAACAGTGGAGGGCATTCGATTAATAAGATAACAATCAGTCAATGTTGCATCTCCCTAGTATCTATCAGGAACACTATTCTGAATCAAGAGTGTCCGTGCAACATCAAGAATGTGCCTATGCTTCCATTCTGCCATACCATTCTGTTGAGATGCGTGGGGACATGTCATCTGATGAATGATGCCATGTTCACAATAAAAATTGTGCAGTGAAGTAGTGCAGAACACCAATGCATTGGTTAATCCAATGATTTCACCTTCAGCTCATACTGAGTCTAGATCTCTGCTACAAAGGCGTAAATCATGTCACCTGCCTCAGATTTGGCCTTCAACAGGAATAACCAAGTAAGACGAGAAAAGTCACCCACAATAGCTAGATAGTATATGTGTCCCAAACGATCTAGACTTTGGCTGGGCCCCTAAATATCCATATGTAGCAATTGGAATAAGGCTTGGGATCCCCAATGCTATCTCCTAGGGAAGGTACTCTCACGGTGCTTCCCAAGTTGACATGCCTCACATTGAAATGTAGCAGTAGGAGAAATTTGTGATAGCATCCATCTAAGCTTTGGCACAGGGAGATGACCAAACCTGAGATGCCACAACTAGTGGCACCCCCGAATGAGAGTGAAGCATGCCCTTGCATAGGGCATCTGTAGAAGATGATAAACACCACCTTCCTCATGGCTACACCTAATAGTCCACCTAGTGAGAATATCCTCAAAAGTGAGATACAACATCAAAGATCGCCCTGTAGTTCAACTGACAGCAAACTCAGTGGGAAGTCAAGAACTAAAAGCACATTCTCCAACTTCATGTGCGGGGCTACATGAATCTTCCCCTTACTAGATATAGGAGATTGTCTCCCATCAGCAACCTGATCTGCCTAGTAGTAGAATTGGACGAATGGTGGTGAACCATCTCTCATCACCACAAATATCTTGCAAATCTCTTGAATCAACAAGTTAGTAGGCATCTCCAGCTTGAGACAAATAAGCAATACTCGCTTGAGAAGCACCATTCTATCTATACACCTAGAGCAATGTCTCATGCTCGCTCCTAGAAACAATGACAATGTCATGTGTCTCTCTTGTCATCATAGAAGCCTTCTCCTAGGAATCAAGGGGCTCAAACACACCCCATATTTAGAGTATATCACACCACCTCCAACCACTAAAGCTAATGAAGAGACATAATAATAACTCCAAGATCTAAAATTTATTCAAGACATCTCCTTTAACTACATAACAAATCTGAATACTCCGTTTCAGATCATGTGTGATCTGAAAAATATGGTATTATAAGCGCAGCAATCACTTTCGGGGCATGAAGAAACTCTAGGAGAGTTGAAGAAAAGAATCTTTCTTACCAAGCAGTTCCGACACTCTATATAGCTGAGGGAAAAGTTATATCATAAACCCACTACAAAAAAAATAAAATTAAGGAAACACCCTTACTACAGAAAACATAACTCATCACTCCCCCTCAAGCTGGAGCGTATATATCCATCATGTTCAGCTTGTTTTTACACTTCTCAAACTGGGGGCGAGACAACAGCTTGGTAAACATGTCAGCAGTCTGATCTGAGGAGGCAAGGCAAGTAGTACGAAGCAGACCCTGTTAAATCCAACTCCTGGTGTAATGACAATCCACTTCCACATGTTTTGCTCTCTCATGAAACATAAGATTGTTTGCAATGTAGGTGGCAGCCTGATTGTCACAGTGCATCTCCATAGGCTCCTGAACATTAACATGAAGATCCCATAACAGAGACCTGATCCATATCATCTCAGCTATAGTATGTGTCATGGCAATGTATTTAGACTCAACGCTAGAGCGTGAAACAACACTTTGTTTCTTGCTCCTCCAGGTCACTAAGTTCGCAGCTACAAAGGCATAGAAGCCAGTAGTAGACTACATGTCACCAACATCACCTACATAATCTGCATCAGAGTAGGCAACAATAGACATAGGTGCCTTCCTCTGAAAAAGAATGCCTCTACCTAGACATCCCTTGATGTACCTCAACACTTGCATCACAGCCTGCCATTGAACATCAGTGGGCTTATCTAAGAACTGACTAAGCTTACCCACAGCAAGAATAATATCTGACTTAGTGATGGCCAAATATAATAGCTTCCCCACCAACTATCGATATGCCTTCTTATCTTTTAGCTTCACAGTATCCTCAAGAAGGTGAATTTTAGGATCCATAGGAATATTAGTATCTTTGGATTCTAGCATGCCTGTCTCCTGAAGAATATCAAGGGTATACTCTACGGAATAATTGTCCCTTGCTTACTTGTGGCAAACTCAATACCTAAAAAGTATCTTAGCTTCCCAAGATCTTTCATGACAAACTGGTGTGCCAAGTAGTCCTTCGCCTGAGATATACCCTCTGAAACATCACCTGTGAAAATAAGGTCGTCCACATACACAAGTAAAGCAACTATATCCCTGCCAGTCTTCCTAAAAAATAGTGAATGGTCAGATGATCTCTACATCCCAATAATAGAAAACGCCTCAGACAGGCGCTGAAACTAGGCTTGGGGGCTCTGCTTAAGACCATAAATGGCCTTACAAAGCCTGCATACACACTGCCCCTAAACCTCAAAGCCAGTCGGCTGCTACATATAGATCCCTTCCTCCAAGTCTCCGTATAGAAATGCATTTTTGACATCCAACTGATACAACTACCATCCATAATGAGCTACAACAGAGATAAGAATACGAACAGTGAAAAGTCGTGCAGTAGGGGAGAACGTGTCAAAGAAATCCATCCCATAGGTCTGGAAGAATCCTTTAGTCACAAGGCAAGCCTTATACCTTGAAATAGACCCATCTGGGTTGTATTTCAAGGCAAAGACCTATCTGGCTCCAACAAGGTGCGCACTAGACAGTAAAGATGATAGCTCCCAGGTACCTCTGGTAGTAAGTGCAGACATCTCCTCCATAGCTGCCTTCCAGTGTGGATGTAATAGAGCTTACTGGTACGAGGTAGGTAACTCAGCACTGGATACAGTAGCTGTGAACGCATGAAACTTCGAACTTAGAGAATCGGAAGAAACAACACTCCTAACAACACGATATTGTGTACAAGATCATGGAGCCTTCCTGATAGCAAAAGGGATATCCTCATTAGTACTTATGGAATCAGGACCTGGAGAAACATCCACAGGTGACGGACTCTCAACCTCTACACCTACTGACACTGTATCTGAAGAAGCCTCCTGAGTAGAAGTAGCCTCTAGGTTATCAACACCAACCTGAGGAGTCTGTGGAATAGATGGAGGGGGCTTTGCCTTATAGACAACTAACAACTGATAGGTGTGACCCTTGAAGGTCCTTTCATCTGCTGGTACTGGCCTGAATGTGCTGGTAGATGGGTCAGTAGCCTGAGAGGAGCTACTACTATCTGTGAATACACCAAATGGTATAAGAGTGACTGGAATAAGAGCACACTCTGGCACACTCTGCACCTACCTGGCAGCAATAGAAAAATAGGGTACAACTTCATGAAAAGTGACATCTACACTGATGTAATGTGTCTAGTGTAGGGGATCAAAACACCGATACCCCTTATGAGTACGAGAGTAGATAAGAAACACACACTTGACTGCTCTAGATGCTAATTTATCTCTCCCAGGTCCAAGAAGATGTACAAAAGCCACGCACCCAAATGTCTTGGGTGGAAGATCAAATAGCTCATCATCTGGATAGAGCACCTGCCACTGTATTTGCTTGTGAATCACAGAGGGCAATTTATTAATAAGATAGCAAGCTGTGAGAACTGCATATCCCTAGTAGTTCTGTGGCACACTGTTATTGATAAGAAGGGCTCTGGCCATATCACAGATATGTCTGTGCTTCCTCTCTGCAACTTCATTTTGTTGAGAGGTTTGAGGACACAAAGCCTGATGAGTTATGCCATGTAAACCATAGAATTTTACCAGTCGACGAGTACAAAACTCCAATGCATTATCAAATCTAAGAGTCTTGATGTAGACATAAAACTAATTCTTTATCATCAATACAAACTTCTCAATCAGCGGACCAACTTTAGACTTATTCTTCATAAGAAATAACAAGGACAATCTGGAAAAATCATCAACAACAATCAAATAGTACTGATTCCTACTCTATCAAGAGTCCTACTGGGACCCCAAACATCAAGATGCACTAACTGAAAACACGAAGACGAAAATGGTCTAGTAGAAGCTAGAAAGGAAGATCTATGGTACTTCCCAAGTTGACATGCATCGCAGGTGAGTTGTATAGTTGGGGATACATGAGGAATAAGCCTGCGTAATTTCTCCAAAGAAGGATGGCCCAATCGTCTATGCCACTGTAGAGCACTCCCTGACGTGGTACTAACCTGACATGCTGCAACCATGGGACCCTGCTGAAGTCGGTAAACACCTCCTTCATATCCACTACCAATAGTCTTCCCTGTCATTCGATCCTGGAAAATACATCCACACTCATTAAAGATGACATGGCAATTTATTTGCTTGATGATTTCACTGACAGAGAGCAAATTCATGGATAAGTCTGGAACGAATTGGACACGATTAAGCTACATAGAAGGGGTAACATTAATTTCCCCCTGACTACTAATAGGAGCAAGCCACCCCTCAGCCACTTGTACTGTGCAACCTCAAGAGACAGGTTGAATATGCCCAAAACATTACAGATTACCGGATATATGATTGGAGGCACCTGAGTCAATCAACCACGTCACACCAGTAGTTGAAAGAGTATCACCCATGGCGGTTCCTAGCACACTCTTTGACTGGAATACTGCCATGTTCACTAAAACACACTGCCACAAACTGATTTCAATGCACCACAGAAAAGGGTACACACCCCTGAACTCCTTCACAATCAGATTTGAAACCTGATAGAAAATGGGGAATACACACCCCAACAAATGCACCAAACAGGAAATACACACCCCAAAAATTAGACCACAAGATCACAGAGAATCATACCACATGTAGGAACGTTCTTGATTCAAAACCCCATTTCCATAACACTCAAGAACCTCCCTACAATGATCTAATGGCCAGCAGCTTGCTCTCCGATGGCCTGGGCAGCAACTCAAAGAGAAGACGGCTGGCAGGTCGTAACCAGCAAGTTGCTCTACAGCAGCATCGAACGCGACAGCGAAGTGCTGCTCTGGAGCGGCTACAACGGCCTACAAGATGGTAGCAACCTGTAGCATGCTACAAAACAACAGCGGCTGCGTGCTGCTCTGCAGATCCACTATGGTGCGCTACACAGCAGCAGTGACGGCGTTGGGCTGCAGATTTGCAGCCAGTTGAGGCTGCATCGGCGGTGACCGATGAGGTTGCTGCTGCAACAGTGGCGGGGAGCCGGCGCTGCTGTCAGGAGTGGCAGTGGCGGCAGGCGGTAGGAGGCTTGAGGTAGGGTTAGGGTTTGTTGTTTGGTAGAGTCCTCAACCTAGTGCTTTAATACCAAGTTGAATAAAAGAATCTTTCTTTTATTACCAAGCAATCCCTACACCTCTATATAGGTGAGGGAAAAGTTACATCATAAACCCACTACAAAAAAAATAAAATTAACGAAACGCCCTTACTACAAAAAACATAACTCAACAAGGAGTGACTACCTCTCTCTTCTCAAGTCCGATGTTGTCTAGAGTATAAGAGAGGAGAGCGACATGGTCACTCCTACCAAGAAGAAACCTCCATGCAAGGCCTACGTGAGATCACAGAGATCCCTCGCAGGTGGCCCAAGAGGCACAGCAACCATAGCAAGGTTAGCTACAACGCAGCGTACGGTGCAAGCTACCCCTGCAGCGACCCTAGGGCCCTGATGGTCCTTGGGTGACACTGTTGCAGGGGCTGCAGCAATGTGGTGGAGGCGCAGGTGGGCCTACGGCAACACTAGGGCCCTATTGGGCCTTGGGCGATGCTACTGCAAGGCCACCGTAGAGGAGGGAGGCTAGCAGTGAGGGGTTTTGGTGGAGAGTAAGGAAGGCTAGGATTTTTGGTGGGATATTGAGCCATGATCTAGGATGGTTGCTCTGATACATAGTGGAATAGAATGAATTGCATTAGATTATTCAGAATCCCTACCTCTCAATATATAGAGAGGTGGAAAAGGTACAACCAACCACATACAGAAAGATAAGAAAATACAACCAAGGACAATATATAAAAACATAAATAAAAAACCTAAGGTAGGATTAGTGGGAGGATTAAGAAGAGGAATGGTGGTTAAGGATTCTTCACCAGTAATGGAATGCGACGGTTGTTATCGACGCTAAGGTTGTCAACGGACGTAGGCATGCTAGGGAGGTGGAGGTACATAGGGTAAAGGTAGTGACGGTGGTGGTGGTGGGGTTGGTGATGGTGGCGATGAAGGTGTAGTAGATAGTGGCTCAAAGGGTATTAGTAAGGGCAACTCATTTTCAACATCAAGCTTCATGCCTTTCCCAATAGAGAACTATGGGCTATCTTCAAAAAGGTTTACGTTAGCATTTATATAAAACCAATGTGTTGATGGGTCACAGTAACAATATCCTTTTTGAGTTCTCAAGCATCTTAAAGGACACATTTAACTGCTCAAGGAGCCAATTTATTTATCTCGAAAAGATGAACAAAGCAAACATGCCCAAAAACTCTAGGATGTAACCCTTAAAAAAAAAACTCTAGGATGTAGAGAAGAGATCTCTTTTTGGATACAATTAAGAATATGAAATTTTGCTGCCACGAACTGAAGAAGAGATTGATATAACTAGAGTGCTCTATCAACACTCCCCCTCAAGCTAGAGCATATATATCAATGATACTCAGCTTGGAACATCTATCAAATGCAGATTTTGGAAGAGCCTTCGTAAATATATCCGCAATCTGATCTTCAAAAGGCACTAATGTAGTGTAGATAATCCCATGTCATATTAGGTCTCCGGTATAGTGGTAATTAACCTCAACATGCTTTGTACGTTCATGTAACATCGAGTTGTTTGCCATGTATGTAGTAGCGCGATTCTCACACCTCATCTCCATTGGTCCCTCTACCTGGACATGGAGATCCTATAGCATTGATCTAACCCAGACCATCTCTGTAGCAATCTAAGCCATAGCCCTGTACTCGGACTCTACACTAGACCTGGATACCACCTACTGCTTCTTGTTCTTCCAGGCCACTAGATTTCCTGCCACATAAGTGCAAAATCCAGTTGTTGACTTCCTGTCTACCATGCACCCTGCATAGTCGGCATCAGAATAACCAACAATACTCATAGGTGTGCCCTTATGAAATAAGATACATCTACCAGGTGCTTTCTTCACGTATCTAAGCATCTGCATAGCAGCATCCCGATGTTGGTTGATT
This sequence comes from Thalassia testudinum, assembly GCA_037157565.1. Classification (NCBI taxonomy): domain Eukaryota; kingdom Viridiplantae; phylum Streptophyta; class Magnoliopsida; order Alismatales; family Hydrocharitaceae; genus Thalassia; species Thalassia testudinum. Next base: position 9,187,573 of record JAZHRO010000080.1, read on the forward strand.
GGTTTGTCCATAAACTGGCCGAGTTTCCCCACTGCAAGGGAGAGGTCAGGACGTGTAATAATAAGATATAATAGCTTACCAACATATAATTGCTTATAAGATCTGCTATCTATAGGCGGAGACTATGTATCATAGAGGAGTCCTTTGGGATCCATATGTATATTAGCATATTTAGACCCCATCATTCCTGCCTCCTGCAAAGCATCAAGAGCATATTTGCACTGGCTGAGAACAATGCCTTCACTACTGCATGCCACTTCAATGCCAAGAAAGTATCTAAGTTCACCCAGATCCTTCATCACAAAGGCTTCATCCAGCTTCCTTTTTACCTCTACTCTCCCAGCAATGTCATCTCCAGTGAGGATTAAATCATCCACATAGACAAGGAGTACAACTCTCCCTTTGCTCTTCCTAATAAACAATGAATGATCAGCAGAAGAGCTCACAAGCCCCATGACTTGTACCTCTAGCAATCTCTAGAACCAAGCTCCCGAACTCTACTTTAAGCCATAGATGACTTTCTTCAGTCTACATACACACTCCCCCTAAGTCTTAAACCCCAGGGGTTGTTGCATATAGACCTCCTCCTGAACATCATACAAGAATGTGTTCTTCACATCCAACTGATGGAGAGACCAGTCATAGTGAGCAGCATCAGACATCAGAATCCAGACAATAGGCAGCTAAGCTATAAGACAGAAGGTATCAAAGAAATCTACTCCATATGTTTAGGTAAATCAGTTTGCCACTAATCTTGCCTTATAGCGAGAGATCATGCCATCTGGGTTGTACTTGAGAGCAAAGACCCAGTGGCACCAGACCGTTCTAGCGTGAGGAGGCAGAGTGATCAAGTCCCACGTCCCTCTGAAGCGTAGAGCAGCCATCTAATCCTCCATAGCCTGACGTCATTTTGGATCTGGCATGACTTGCTGATGGGATGTAAGAACCTGTGTCACAGAGATAGCAGCTGTGAAAGTAAAGAATGATCTCCCAATATTGATAGTAGGCACTGTCCCTACATATGGTAATGGGCACAGCTGTGAGGAACCTTCCGAATAGCAATCGGAAGGTCAAGATCTTCCTCTATAGGCTCAATAGCAATGGGAGAAGACTTATTAGAGAAACCTGCACAAACACCACTAGGGCAACTCACGTCAGTATCAACTCATACTTGACCAGGGGAGGAGGCAAGTGGCTGAGGTGGTGGGGGGTGTGTTCTTACCATGCATGGTGTTATATGTGACAGGTAAACTGTAGACCTGAGTAATCTCAGCCTCCTGCCTCATGGAAGTCTCTGTGGTAATGGTATCCTCACTATGTGTGATAAGGATCTGTTCCAAGGGAACTGGTGGAACAGGCATAGGAGTCGGACCTCCTTTAAATGTCAGCTGATGACGATCTGTAGACAAATAGAGAATAGGCTCATGAAATGTGACATCTACAGTCACATAATGCTTGTTGCCTCGGGAGCCATAGCATCTGTATTCTTTCCGGGTGCTACTGTAACCCAGAAAGACACTTCACTGCTCTTGGAGCCAACTTGTCCCTGCCAGGTCCTAAAAGGTGAACAAAGGCTACACAGCCAAACACACAAGGTGGTACAGTAAATAGGTCCTCAGGATAAAGGACCTGCCAAGGAACTTGTTCCACTGCATCTCCCTAGTACACCTGTGGCACATTATGCTGTATCAAAAATATTCTAGACACATCTAACACATAACGGTGTTTTCTTTCCACTATACCATTGTCCTGTGAGGCATGGAGGCAAGATGCCTGGTGAACAATTCCAAAAGATCTGTAAAAGGCTGCTAACTTAGCTGTATAGAACTTCAGAGCAATATTAGATCGTACAATTTTCACAGTGGTAGAAAACTAAGTATTTATTTGTAAATCAAATGTTTCAATCATAGACCAAACATCTGACTTATTATTTAAAAGAAATAACCATGTCATCCTGAAAAAATCACCCACAATAAGTAGATAGAATCTATGACTAAGTCTATCTGGCACTCTACTCAGACCCTATACATCCATATACAATAAATCAAAAAGAGCAACAGAACTCTGAAAAGAACTGGAAGGAAAACTAACTCTGTGATGCTTTCCCAGTTAGCATGCATCACACAAAATCTCAGTAACGGGCAAGGTTTTAGAAAATACGAGGCGGTACCAAAGCAGTTTGCTTTCATCGAGGGAGGCGTAAGCCTCGAGGCGGTTGAGGTGTAAGTCTCAGGATTTGCATAAAAAACATAGAAAAATAACATGATACAAACTTGTTAAGTGTTAATAAGGAAATAATAATGTAAATAACATACTTTCATAACATTTTTTTCTCTATCACAAGTTATAACCCTCCCAAAAGTTATTTTGAATGATTTAGAACAAAAGGAAAATCCTTTTCTTGCAAAAAGGTCCTCCTTACATTCAAGGAAGGGTTTAAAAAGTTACACATAAAATAGCAACCATAAATCCCTAGTCCCTACTACACTAAAATAGAAATGAGTTTAACATTCGACAAAAATCCATATTATGTTAATATAAAACTCGAAGAATAATGTATTATAGCAAGTTAAGATATAATGTGTGTGCCTATTGGGAAATACAGTGGATAGCTTAGAAACCCAAAATGTCTCTAAAGCCATCCCATAGATTTGTGAAAGTCAACAATTATGGCTAATATTAAAATATCCCACCACGGCATTATAAAATGAGCTGGCATAGTATCACATTGTTAAACTTGGTATGCATATGTATTTCAGGAAAACCATGCTCCTAACTCCTAAGTATATGTGCCTAAAAGTTACAATGCATTACAAACATGTGGCACAGAATGGCCATTTAAGAATGATAAATAGTTTCATGAAACATTGATCTGCATGCATCGCAACATATCTAAACCCTAAACCCTAATGTTAAAAAGAATAGATCCTTAACTATCTACAAGCATCGCAACATATTGTAGACTTTCTACTGGAGAATAGCTACTGTGAAAGTCATCCCCAACAAGGACAGTTCTAATGTAGTATGCATTAAAAGGATTTCTCTAAATAACAAAGGAAAAACAAAGAATTACCTTGTTCATCTTTTCCAAGGCCCTTCCCTTTCCATCCCATCTTTTCCAAGGGCAGAAACTAGCCAAAACCCTCTGACGATGGCTACTGCACCACCAGCGACGCTCCTCCGACGATGCTACTGCACCTGAAGCGACGCCTCAGATGCGCCTCAATGCCTTAGACCGCCTCAAGCACCTCGACCAAAGTGAGGCGCATGCCTATTGTCAGCAGCCCGAGGCTACCTCCTTGAGGCTATTTTAGGTCGCCTCACCTCAAGGAGTACGCCCCTATAGCCTTGAGGGGTGCCTTTTTAAACCATGGTAGCAGGTGATATATGAGGGATGATGTGTCTAAGCCTGTCCAATGAAGGGTGCCCAAGACGACGATGCCACTGAAAAGCCGTACCAGCACTAAAAGCAACCTTGCCCTGCCACATAGCAACAAATGGAGTCTAGATCAGGCGATACACCCCCTCCTCATGTTCGCCACCAATCGTCCTCCTCGTGAGTTTATCCTGAAAAATATAGCTTAACTCATCAAATATTGTGTGACAGTGCAAGTCTTTTGTAATCCTACTAACAGACAAAAGACTAATCGAAAAATCCGAAACATAGAGAACATTAGGCAGAGTCAGTGCAAGAGTCACTACCACATCTCATCTGCCATGAACTCTGCACTACCTACCATCTGTCATCTACACATATCTACCCAAGGGAACATCCTGAACTTGTCTGAAGCATGTCTCATCAGCACGGAGATGCTAAGCACCTGAATCCACCAACCACAAGGCGCTGTCAGAACTACCAGTACCTGATCTATGAGCAAAAGTTATACCTAAGGAGGCCAATGCAATAGTATCAACAATAGTGGTAGTCTCCTAGGTCAACTGGGAGAGACGCTGGACAATAGCATCATAATCAACACAGGACACCATGTTGCTCGCCTCCTTAGAAGAAATAGACCGGTTGGTCATAGGGGGTATACCATGCTTCGTCCAGTAGGAGGCCTATGAATGGCCTACCTTCCCACAATGCGAGCAAGATGGTCCGGGGTCTGTCAGTCGTACCCCAACCACCACGTCCTCCCGCCTGGTAGATGGAGCACTACGTCCTCCACGTGCAATAAAAAGAACAGGAGTGTCCAACATTTGATAAGGATGGCTTAGCAACCACCCTACTCACACGATTATAGGCTTCCTCAAGTGATGGAAGTTCATCCAAAGTTAGGATCTGGAACCTAGCAGCCTCATAATCAGGTCCAAGTCCATCTAGAAACTAGAAGACAGCATATTCCTTCCTGTGCGCCCTCTGAGTAGCATAGGTGCATACAAGATGACAGGCATACTTCTTTAGGAGCTCCTTCAGAGTAGCATAGTACTAGGAAAGTGACTGACCCTCTTGTTTGAGACCACCAACGACATGGTGAATCTCAAACACCATACTGGAATTCTTCTCGTGAGATACGTGTCATATAGAGAATCCCACATCTCCTCAGCCATCTTATAGTACATAATCTCATCACCGATCTAAGGCTCCACAGAATTCATGATCCAAGCCCGAACCATCACATTATCTTTCTTCCATGTGGCATTCTTCCCAGTGTTGCCTTGTGGCTCCAACTCCAATAGAATGTGTTCCTTATTATGTCCCTCGACGGTCACAAGGAACGTTTGAAACCATCTGACATAATTAGTCTCATTCAGATTGGCAATAAGAACGAAGAAGGTAGTTTTGTAACTCTCGATGTTCGTAGTAGTACCTGATGACACCTCGAAACTTCTTGGAGAGGCTATCATGCTGTAGGACTACCACAAGACGCTCCAAACGTGATCTGAAATCACTATTCAGATCATGAAAAACTGGAAATCAAAGAGAACGTGACGTCTTGATCATGAGATCTAAGATCTAGAGATCTTAGATAACATCCCAAGAGTCACTAACACCTCTTAGATCTAGGCTTAGTGCATAGTAGGGTATGGGGAAGTCCTTAACAGTGCCTCTAAGAGGTATTACTACTCCTTGTCGTCGAGAACACCCCACCATTAACCACCACTACCCGCAACCAAGCAATAGGTAGCGGTGGCAGAAGCTCTGCGAGTAGCGGGGGCCCATAGCAAGAGTTGCTACAGGCAATGGTGACCTGCATCAAGGAGGCGCGGCGGTCAAGCGGTGGTGGCCTGCAGGGAGATTGCGGCAGCAATCGACGGGGTGCTGGCAGCGGCCCTGTGCACAGGCAACAATCGGCTAGGGCCAACAGTGGCTGGTGGCACGCTAGCTGCGACCCTAATGGAGGGCTGCAGCTGGCTAGCGCCGGCTAGAGCCGGAGGTGGCCCCTTGCGGGTACCAACAAGGAAGCTAGGGTTTTGGTGGAGTACGAAGGCTTGTGCGAGTGGGATACCTGAGCACCGATCGAGGATCGCCGTTCTGATACCAAGTCAGAGAAAATGATAAATCTTATTTCTCAACTGAAACCCTACACCTCTTTATATCGAGAGAGGTATTGGGTAAATTACATCATAAGTCCAAGAGGACAAAATAAATGACAAAATAATCCAAATCAGTAAACAAAATGCTAACTAAAGTGCTCTATCAACAGACTATTAATGAGAAATGTTGCAATAAGATCAGCATCAGCCCAATAATGGGAAGGAACATTCATCTAAACATCATAGTACAAGGAATATCAAGCAAATGATGCAATTTCTACTTCGCAATCCCATTTTGTTGAGAGGTGCAAACAAACGAGGTCTGGTGTGCCACCCCCAAGTAAATAAGTTGAAAACTCTTTGTTAACAAACCTAAGTCCATTATTACTTCACAAAAAGTGGAAAATTGCATCTTTGATTCCATAATGGAAATTTTTGATAATTACAAGAGTTTCAGGATTTTCCTTAACAAATACAACCGAGTAATCTTGACATAAACATCAACCAAAACAAGAAAATACATTAAATGCCGTAGACACTTTAACCCTACAAGGTCCCCAAAGATCTGCATACACTAGAGCAAATGGAGACACTTCTTTTTTATTCATTCTGAACTAGAAAAACATTGTATGATGCTTACCAAGTTAACATGTATCACACTGAAAAGACTTTAGAAACTCCGACTCCCAAATTAATTGCGAAGAACGGGGATACTCAAATGACCTAATTGGAGCTGCCATTGTAATGTTGTAGTAGGAAGAGCTACAAAGGTAGAAAGGTTATGGGATGGTACACTGAGGTAGTAGAGGCCATCCATCTCAAATCCTCTACCAATCTCCTCATCGTCCGAAAATCCTACAAGACAAAAAAAGGACTCATAAAAGATTGCTAGACATTTTAAGGGATGGTACGCTGAGCTACCAATGGAAGTAACACATTTTCCATTGCCAACAAGAACCAAAAGAGTAAGGGACCCATGGACATGTTTGTGAAGGGCAAAGGAAAAACTCCCTCAAGGCAACGCAACCTTAAATATGAATTTAATAAGGAAATGCAACTTAGAGTAATTCAAAAGATTGGTCTTTTTTTTCTATCAAGCCATCAATTATTCTAAATTACAAAGCTTTAAAGAATGATTCAGACCATTGGAGGGTATAGGCCATGTTAGGAGACAATAAGCAAATTCAATTACTTGGGAAGCCCTAAGTGCATTTTTATAGACACCATGGGAGAATTACAACACATACCCCATACAATAATAAAATTAACAGAAAGACCCAAAAACATAAAACGACTCTCAACACCCCCTCAAATTGGAGCATAAATATTAGACATGCTCAGCTTGGAACACAAGTACTGAAGATGCTTATTGGAGAGTGCCTTAGTGAAGATGCCTTCCACTTGATCATCTGTGAAAATGTAAAGGGTAGATATCTTCCTGACAAGTACAGTATCTCTGATAAAATAGCAATCCACTTCAATATATTTTGTCCTCTCGTGAAAAGTCATATTGTTAGCACCAAATGTGGCAGGTTTATTATCACAAAACATAAGAATAGGACCAGACACATGTTTGCCAAAACCATGTAGAATGGATTGAACCCAGAGAAGTTCGCAAGTAGTATGAGCCATGACTTTGTACTCAGACTCTACACTGGATCTAGATACACATTCTGTTTCTTGCTTTGCCAAGTAACTAGATTTTCGCCCACATAGGTATGGTAGCCAATAGTGGACCTACGAACTTCACGAGCTCCAGCATAATTTGCATCAGAGCAACCCCATACATCAAGGTGGCCTTGCTTTTATAAAGATAATCCTTTTCCATATGCATTCTTCAAGTATCTCAACACCTAACAAACTCCTACCTAGTGCACCTCTTTAGGTTCCTACATAAACTGACTGACACCCCACAGCATAGGCAACGTATGGCCTGGTAACAATTAGATAAAGAAGTCTACCCACCATAGCACGATATCTGGTCACATCTTCTATAAGTGTACTATTTGAATCTGCTAAATGAACAAAAGGATCCAATAGAATGCTTGCAGGTTTGCATCTGACCATACCTACCTCTCGTAGCCTATTAAGTACATACTTTCTCTGAGATAGAATAAGGCCCCCGTCAATGTGATGCACCTCAATTCCTAAGAAATATCTGATCAGTCCAAAATCCTTGGAAATAAACTGAGTGCAAAAAAGCCTTGGTGGACTATATACCAACCCTATCACTCTCCCCGTAAGTAATATGTTACCCACATATACAATAAGAATCATTGAACCAATTGTCCTCTGTGCACAGTGAAAACTAAATGATCTGAGAATGATCTAGTAAAGCCAAACTCCTAAACTACTTAACTAAACATCTTTAACCATGCCTTCGGGCTTTGGTTTAACCCATAAATTACCTTCTTTAACCTATAGACCTTCTAACACCCCCCTGAACAACAAATCGAAGAGGTTGTGCATGTAAACTTCTTCATGAAGATCTCCATAAAGAAAGATATTTTTGATATCGAGTTGATAGACTGGTTAGTCTCTGTTAACAGCGAGAGAGAGAAGTATGCAAACAAAGTTCAGGCAGGAAACTGGCAAGAATGTCTCAAAATAGTCAATGCCAAATGATTATATATAGCCTTTGCCCACCAGATGGGCCTTATGTCTGTCAATAGAGCCAACTGCATGACACTTAAGGGTAGACACCCATCTGCAAAGTGAAAATACATGAATCACTTAACTTCTTCCAAAGAGCCCCACACCCTTTAATATAGAGAAGAGGTGTGGAAAAATAACATAAGTCCAGAAGAAATAAAGAAGGAATAAGATGCAACATAATAAGAAATAAAAGTCAGATGTCAACACTCCCACTCAAGTTAGAGTATACATGTCAATCATGCTCAACTTAGAACATCAGGTATCGAACTCTCCACGTGACCAGGGCTTCGTGAAGATGTCTGCCGTCTGGCCCTTTGAAGCAACTAAGGTTCTGTGCAATACTCCACGCTAGATCAAATCTCTAGTATAGTAGCAGTCAACTTCCACATGCTTGGTACTCGTGAAACATGGGATTATTGGTAATATATGTGGCGACTCTATTGTCACATCTCATTTCCATAGGCTCCTTAACCTAAACATGCAGATCTAGTAACAAGGATCTAATCCACACCATCTCAGTGGCAGTTTGGGCTATGGCCTTGTACTTTCACTAAACACTAAAACATGAAACCACAGCCTACTTTTTACTCTTTCAGGTAAATAGGTTATCTGCAACAAAAGTACAGAAGCCTGTAGTAGACTTTTTATCTGCAACACACCCTGCATAATCTGCATCTGAGTATCCTACCACAGTCATAGGAGCCCCAGCTTGAAAGAGAATACCACGTCCAGGTTCTTTTTTCAAGTACCTAAGCACCTACATAGCAGCATACCAATGCTACTTAGTCGACCGATCCATAAACTAACTGAGCATGCCTACAGCAAGTGTAATGGACCGTGTAATGGTCAAATAGAGTAGCTTGCCAACCAACTGTCTGTATGATTTGTTGTTAGCTACCTCTGGCTCCTCATCATGAAGATGTGCCTTGGGGTCCATAGGAATGTTGGCTGGCTTGGATCCCAGCATACTTGTCTCCTGAAGAACATCCAACGCATACTTGTGTTGAAAGAGAACAATCTCATCTCTACTCCTAGCCACCTAGATCCTCAGGAAGTATCTAAGCTGGCCCAGATCCTTTATAACAAACTGTCGTGCAAGAGACTCCTTGACCTAACTTATCCCAGCCTCATCATCACCGGTGATAATCAGATCATCCACATAAAGTAGGAGTGCTAGTACGCCATTCTCTGTTTTCCTGACAAACAGAGAATGATCTGAGGAAGATCTCTACATCCACATCCTCTGCAATACACTCGAGAGCTTCCAAACTAGGCTCTCAAGCTCTGCTTCAGGCCATAGATGGCTTTCCTAAGTCTGCACACACTACCCCTCAACCTCAAAACCCAAGGGCTACTACATGTAAATCTCCTCCTGAAGATCACCGTAGAGAAAAGTGTTCTTCACATCAAGCTGGTGCAACCACCAATCTCTGTAAGCTGTAACAGATATAAGTACTTGAATAGTGGCGAGGTGTGTAACGGGGGAGAAAGTGTCAAAGAAGACCACCCCATGGGTCTGGGTGAACCCCTTCGCCACCAACCTGACCTTATACCTTAAAATAAACCCATCAAGGTTGTACTTCATGGTAAAGTCCCATCCGGAGCCAACCAGTCGTGTGCTTGCATGAAGTGTGGTAAGCTCCCAAGTCTATCTACTCCGGAGTGTCGCCATCTCGTCCTCCATGACCTAATGCCACTTTGGATCAAGCATGACTAACTGGTATGTAGAACAGATGTGTAAGACTGTAAGTGCTTGGCAAAATGTGCCAAACTCAAAACCAAGACCATTAGTAGCCAAATTGCCTGCAACACGATATCTGGACTCACATGTGTAAGGCGCCTTCCTAATAGCAATAGGAAGGTCAAAATCGCCTAGCACCTCTGTCTGAACATCTACAAAAGGAACCTCACCACTACTGTAATCGGCACTCCTAGGAGGATCAAGTCGGACCAACCTGTCACTGTCACCAAATACCATCTTAACTACCTATGGAGCATCAGCCACTAGTGAGGAAGATGGCCTTTGTAGTGTCATATGAGGTCTACTATACGTGCACATCGGGCCATGCAATCTCTACAAATCATCCAAGGAAGTCGTGGAGCCCGAACTCGATTGAGAAGTGGAGAGCAGAATTTCCTCCAATGGAACAGGAGGAATAGGCATGGGAGCTACATCATCGTGAGAACTCATCTATCCAGCAACTGAAAAGTACGGTGTGGTCTCATGAAATGTCACATTAGTGCTAACAAAATGTTTGTTGTGGATGGAATCGTAATATTAGCACCCCTTCTAACTCTTGGAGTACCCTAAAAACACGCACTTGACAATGCAAGGAGCAAGCTTGTCACAACCTGACGATGGCACATAAACAAAATCAACACACCGAAAGGTCTTGGGAGACACATGGAAAAGCTCACCATCGAGATGTAGCAGGAGGATCAATATTTGCTCGTGGAGAATTGAGCTCGGCATCCTATTGATGAGATAGCATGCAGTCAGGACTGCATCCCCCAGCATCTTTGTGGGACACTGTGGTGGATCAAAAGAGTACGAGCAACCTCTAACAAATGTTTGTGCTTCCACTCTACAACCCTGTTCTGCTCTGAGGTATGAGGCAAGTAGTCTGGTGGAGGATCCACGAGCCCTGTAGAACTTTATAAGTCTCATAGTGCAGAATTCAAGGACATTATATGTTCGTACAACCTTCATGGTGGCAGAGTACTGTGTGCTGATCTCCAAGAGGAGAGTCTCTATAACACTTCCAACATCTACTTTGTTCCTCAAAAGAAACACCTGGGACACTCTGGAGAAATCATCAACAACTACAAGATAATAATGATGTCCCATCCTATCTAGAACTCTGCTCGATCCCTAGACATCCATATGAAGTAGCTCAAAAACAATTGCTGACCCAGGAGAAGTACTGGCAGGAAAAGAGGAGCAAGAAAAGAGGAGCAATGATGCTTACCCAGCTGGCAAGCGTCACACCTAATAGCAGTGACAGGGGAGTTATGCGGAATCACCCTTTTGAGGCAATCCAGAGGCAAATGACCTAGATGAGCATGCTACTGCAATGCACTCCCACCATTATACCTGCTGGCCCCTGCAAATGGTTCCTGTCCAAGGTGATGCACACTATTCTCCTCTGCACCCCTAGCAATGGTATTCCCGGTAAGCTTATCCTAGATAATACATTCGACATCATCAAAGATGACCTTGCAGTTAAGGTACTTCGTGATCTTGCTCACTGATAATAGATTCACTGGAAAGTCAGGCACATGAAACGCTCTAGGCAGCCGCAGGGTAGGGGTTACGACACCTCCCCTTGACCAATAATAGGAGCGTGTCTGTCGTTAGCAACCTGCATTGTCCTCCCTAGTGCAACAGAACTAAGCGACTGGAAATAGCTCTGATCGCTGCAAAGATGCTGTGAAGCCACAAAGATGCTGTGAAGCCCTAAAGTCAACCAACCAACCTGCACCATGGGAACTTCTATCATGCTCCCAATGCATCAAGCATGTATATTCCACTATCCCTATCACAATAGTGGTATCCAACGCCATCTCGAATCCAAGGATGACATTGTGCCTAACAGGGACCAAGGAACCAGGGAAAAGGATTTGAAATTATATTTTCAGATCTGAAACAACTTATCTGCTCTTGGACTGAGATTAAGCACTTGTAGCAGGCCTTGGAACACTTTCCATGGATCAGCAGCAGCAGCCAAGATGATGCAACTCCACAAGAGTGATGCTGTGAGCATCGGTAGATCAGCAAGCTTTTGATTCAAATGGGGCAATGCTGCTAGACCCTACGAAACCAAGACCTGCAGGCCTAGCGGCTAGATCTGGGCCTCAAAACTGAGACCGCAGACCAAGCAGAATAAGGATGCTCCAAAGCCTGATTGCTGCTACTCCAAATTGGGTAACAATCAGGCCATCGCAACTTCTGATGGGCAATTAGAGCCTAATCGCCCGGACCACACAGGATGAGATCCTGATCACTGCTGCTCCAGATCAGGGCCTGTAGAAGGCACATAGGGCTGCTCAAAGCCAGCCAAGGGTGATACAGCCCTGTGGCGTTGTTGCTGGCACCCCAGGACGTTGCTACCACACCGAAGGCGCTATTGTGGGCAGTGTTGCAACTGTGGAGGGCCAACGCTACTATGTGAGGGCGGGTCTCGAGGAAATCAGGCCACGTATCGGTCAAAAGAGAGGTTGTTGCTGCCTGCGATGGCCAAGATAGGAGCTTCCTCGATATCCGCTAGGGTTTTTTTGTTGCTAGAGAGAAAGAGGATATAGGAATCAAAGCGGGTATAGACATCGATCTAGAACCACTGCTCTGATACCAAGTAGAAATAAATGAATCACTTCTTCCAAAGAGCCCCACACCCCTTTATATAGAGGAGAGGTATGGGAAAATAACATCATAAGTCCAAAAGAAATAAAGAAGGAATAAGATGCAACAAAATAAGAAATAAAAGCCAAATGTCAACATACACCCCACAACTGTAGTACAAGAGGGTAAATCCACCAAGTCCCATGTACCACGAAACTAAATTGTTGTCATTTCACCTTCCATAGCTGCTTTCCAGGCAATAATGCTATAGGGCCTCTGAGTAACTACGAGGAACCTAATAATTGTCCACAGCTAAAAAAAGAATTCTAGCTATAGCAAGTAATCTATCATAAGACATGTTTGAGTTTGGAATAAGTCACATGGCAATGCCATGTGGCAGTCAGTACTGGTGAGTCTCGTGCGGGGCCCATGTTGGGCAGGTGAAGTGTGTGCATGTGTGTGTGTGGGTTTAGGGTTTGGTGTTTTCAAGTTTGTTTTGTGCCACATGTGACATTATTTTTAATTGATTGTTAGAGTACAAATTTAAGATTGAGTAATTTTAGGAATAGTTAAGTGATTTTATTCACCTAAGAAATAGGATTTGCGTTTCCTAAATTAGTTAAGATTGTGATTGAAATTGTGATTGAGATTGGTTCTCTTTAAATAGAGACAAACTCTTATTTTTTCTTGAGTTCCATCAATAATATTTCCAAATTCAACAACCCCCTCCTCTCTCTCTTCCACGTTGCTGACCTCTCTCTCGTCCTCTTCTCTCCACACACCAACATTCAAGAAGGACTCCACACCATCATCAACTCTCACATGATATCAAAGCAAGTCCTCCTGACCCCTTGATCTCACGCATGTAGAGGAGAGAAGATCACTCTCCACGCATGAAATGTGGAGCCTTACCAAAGGTCAAGTGCCAAGCCAAGATCAAGTTCAAGTTCAAGGCGCGTGGACCTCTCACACACCTGGGAAAGCAAAGCAAAGAACATTGGCTTTAGGGCATACAAGAAGGGGTATAGAGACCTCAAAGTTCAAGTTTAGAGGACGCATGAACCTCTCACGCACTAGAGAATAACAAGTTATAGCACTTGACTCCTGGGCATACAAGAAGAGGCACAAAGACCACCACAAGTTACAGATATGGCTAACGCATATGCCCAATCACCAAGCTCCATGTTATCCTTGAGAATGTACCTAAAAATCGCGAGGGAACCAAGTCAAAGAAGTGGGAGAAGGAGAATTACATAGCCTCATTTAAGTCCACAGATTTAGAGAAGCTCCGAGCGTTACTCAAGGTAGAAAAAAAGATGACTTCAACCATAGCAACGACTTTCGAGGATGCTAAAGAAGCAATGACTACTGAAGTTGCAAAAGGGCTCACAATTGCACCAGAAGATGCATTCAATAAAGATCCAAGAGCATAAATGGACGCAAATTATAAATTCCATTAGTGGGGCGACAGTAAGGATCAAATCCTCTTGGCGTGTAGTAGCAACTCGACTTGTGGTTGACCTATTACTACATGGATTGGAGATCAGGAAGCCTTCGGCCACATCAAGACCAAAAACCTCTGTTGCAATAGTAGCAAGTCAACTTGCTTACTTACAAGAAGACTTGCTACCATGTAGCAAGTTGGCTCCATCATGAGCAAGTAGACTTGCTACATAAAGCTCTGCACCTCTTGGCCATCAGGAACAAGAAACCTTGCTCGCAGTAGTAGGAAGTCAACTTGCTTACTTGCAAGAAGACTTGCTACTATGTAGCAAGTTGGCTCCTTCGCAAGTGAACAGACTTGCTACAACATGACTTCCTGATGTTCCTCCTCTCCACAGCAAGAGCATGGAGGGGTCAATGGTTGTGCTTCTTGCTTGGTGGAAAAAATAATCCCAATTGATGAATTGATTGGAATCAAATTAGGGAAATTCCAATTAGGTTTTAAGAGATATTTATAGGGATCCCACCAATCCTAATGTAGTAGTTGTGCACAATTAGGCCATAACATTTTATGGGTTGTTTAAATCAAGTGTCTAAACTTTAATTAATTGCAATTCAACCTTGAATTTTGTATATAATCAAATTAGGTGCAATTAATTGCTAAATTGAATGCAATTTAACTCCTTAAATCGATTCAATCATTCTAACCAAATAGGAACACACTAAATGATTATTAGTTTCATGACGCCAATAATCAAGCACTTTAGCATCAAAGGATTTATGGAGCCATGCCTCCCTCAAGTATTCCGAATACCTGTAAATCCTTCACACTGGAAAACGTATGTAACCCTTGGGATTGAATCCCAGATTCACTGTCTATCCTATCACAAGTAACATATTTTTCACATTCTTTCGGTACTATTAGAACGAGAACGAAGACCAGATCCTTCTCTAAGGATTACCTTCTTTTCTTCATGTATGGGTCAAATCAGGAGTCGTATAACCATGCATGGATTTCATACTTCCCAATATATGTGAAGCGAGCTCAAGTCTCCTAATCTACTAAGTACACCTACAACAGCGAATCTGTGTGATCCCTTCGAGAGATCATGTGTCTCTTGTGCTCTCATATGCACACTAGCTTTCCAGTTTCAACACCGACATAGGTGTATCCCTAATCGATCCACCAAATGTGCATACTCAGACACAGAGACATATATTTGTCTCAAGTCAAAGGATACTCCTCTGTGACAGTGATAAGAGGACTTCCACATCTCCATCTCATCGAGTCAACCCCTTGACTCAACTTACGTGACAGCACCAAATCTCTATTCCCATACAGAAGATGTGCATTAAGGGCATCGGTCAAGTAATAGTCTCTAAAGAAGGTTGCCACTCTTCTCAGACTGGAGACAACAATTGGATATCGTGATGGCTCTTGATGACTTATCGAAATTTTGTTCCAAACCATTTGGATACTTCGATACTTATCATCCGTATATCTAATATGTCAGTACAATATCCCAATTATATTGAAGGATCCACCTAACTGTATTAATGTGTCCACATGATTTGACAACCAAATATGAATTATTGATCCAATGATTCGACTCAGGTTGGTTCGCTCAAGGTACCTAACTCCAACATCTCAACACACCTTTCGCTAGAGCGAGAAAATGGATTCTTGGTAGTATGTGACAATGTGCATGGGTTAAGTTTACTAAGCGCATCCCCTCATAAAGCTTCCTTCTAATGATGTAGCTTTTCTTTTTTAAAGGTCTCCTGATGGACATCATAGCAATCAACAATATGGCCATTCTTGAGGCAATATTGGCAAAACACGTCTTCTAACTTGAAACTAAGGATAGCATAATATTTTGCCACAAATAGACTTCCTTGATGCACGGTTCATATCATCAAAATGACATATGCAGATCTCTTTCTTCCAGCCATACATACTCGCAAGGGATACTAGTATATAACTCAGGTTGTTTTCTTCCTTGGAATGAAATAATTTCCATGTAAACAAAGGTGGAATTCAAGTTGACTTGATTATCCTCGAATACCACTTCTCCCACACTTTATCAGTAGTTTTAAGCTTACTTGTTATCCATTCAATGTATCTTGTTAAAGATATTAAAGAATTAGGAAATTAGGAAAATCTATTTTTGATTTATCGCTTTTTATTTTTAGGGATACGATTAAAGTTTATTTGATAAAGATTTGTTTCTTTCTTATTCTGGAAGATTATGTTAGGATTTGAAATAGGAGTGACCATCTCTATATAAAGGGATAAACTCCCATCATTTGTTTCTTGAGATCCATAACAATACTTCCTATTTCCTTTAAATCTCTAATATTATTTCAGAGCAGCAATTCTAGACCAGTGTTCTGTACCTACTTGCGTCTCTCCCCTTTATTTCTTCCACCACAAGTAGACCAAAAAAGAGAGGAAAATCTAAACCTAGGGCTTGAAGAAGCACACCAACCTCCGACTAGCTGGAGGGCCCTAACGACCGCCCATCAATGTCGCTTGGCCCCAACGACCACTCCAGCAGTCGCCATTGGCCTCCATCCACTAAGCATCGCCTGGATCTCGCTAGAAAATGGCTACAATAGCCAATTCTTTTGGCCAAAACCGGTCTTGAAAGGTTGTGGTAGATCCTTGGGGTCCTCCATCTTGATCCAGGGTTCGTAGAAACCCTCCTCAACACTACCAGCAGGGGTTCTCACTGGCAACAGCCTACCACCACCACTAGCAAGCCCCAATGATGCCACCCAAGGGTTATACTACCACCAGCAACCCCTAGCGGCACCCCCTAAGGGGTGTAAGCACTCTATACTATCGCTAATTGCCTACTAGCACCGTTGAAGGGCCTGTCCTGCTCTCTCACAACACAAACTCTGTTTGCTTGGTTTGACAATTTGGCTCTTCAACAACCTACTGTTGTGGTTTCGAACCACCTAGATGCCGCCAGTGTGCTTCCAATCCTCCATCAGACGAAAGTTTAGCCTTGATTGACGGTCCCAACCTTCATCTACTACTACTACTATTGATTCGAACCAATCTTGATTCAGATATGCTCCTGAGATTGTGATCTACCCCTATTCAAACTTTGTGATTCGATTTCTCTGATCAAATCTTGACAAGGAAGCTTCTCTGTCCTCTGCGTGCATGGTCCACATTACTGTGCGCAAGATCACACATTCCTGCCTAATTGCCAATACTACTGTCCACATGGCAGACTCAATTTTTCTTACCAATTGCTTGGGATCAACTCTGCTATGACTGTTGCCACAACTTTTGTGGCCAATGCGACTACTATTTCTGATCGAATCACTCCTTGCAGAGCATTCTACCATACTAGTGCTTATTACAAGGATTGTGATGACTAGTGGTGCAACTGAGCAAGGATTCTCGTCTCCTACGCTACTAGGGAATGTTTCCCTATCTGCTACTACCTACTGCTGCTATCTACTACTGCTACAGCTCTACTATTGTCTACTGCTACTATTGTCTATTGCTGCTACTACTGCTATAGCCCTACCATTGTCATCCGTGACAGCTACTTCTGTTGCAGTCATCTACCATTTTCTTGTTACTACTTCTAACTACTACTGCTGCTATCTACTTAGGATCCTTTCCTACCAACTGACTACTACTGCTGTCAGTTTACTACGCTTGCTACTTCTACTACAACTGTTCCTACTCCTCCAGTTTGTTGCCTATTCCTTCAAAAATCTACATTGGGGGGGGCGTCTCTTTTGTAGCAAGTTAGGCGGTGCACACTCCAACTTGAGGGGGAGTGCCAGAGAAATTATGAAATTAGGAAAATCTATTTTTGATTTATAAATTTCTATTTTTAGGGATATGCTTATATTTGATTTATTAAAGATTTGTTTCTTTCTTATTCTAGAAATGTTGAGCACTCTAGTTATCTTTCATGTTTAGTTGAGGACTATTTGTTCTTTTTATATTTTTGTCTGGTTATCTCATATAATTTACCCAAAATCTCTCTCTATATAAAGAGGTGTAGGATTTTCTATTGGAATAAGATTACTCATTACATCCCACTAGAAGATTATGTTAGGATTTGAAATAGGAGTGACCCTCTTTATATAAAGGGACCAACCTCCATCATTTGTTTCTTAAGATCCAAAATAATACTTCCTATTTTCTCTAAATCTCCAACATATCTAATCCAACTTCTGCCCACAAGAGCCATTGGAGCTACAGTAAACTGTAGACTAAATAAAATAGTTAGCCTTGGTAGATTCGGTTGCAGGAATCAAGTCACTTAGATTTTCCCGACAATTGGTATCCCTAAATTACTGTATTCTTATTTGCGGCCATCACACCACAAGCAACAGAGAATCAGATATCAAAGACCACGAAATGGTGAGTAGTGACCAAACTCCTGCACATGCAACAGGTCCAAGCACCACAACATAGAAGCACCAATACCTTCAACACGCAGCGATAGGATCGGACCATCACACTGCAGCAGCAAACTTGGGCATGGTGATCCTTCGAGGTCACATGGATCTGCAGCTTGCATGCAAAATGCAACCACCATGACAACACCATCAGCAACACAGCAGATCTCCACACCACAATCAGGTCGTACAACAATTGCTTGACACTAAACATATCATTGAGCAGCACAAGGCTTTGAGCAACAGTCAAAGCACTGTTCATGCAATGAACAGCAGTCATGAATAGATTTGTTGCAAACTACCGTAGCTATGGAAACCTGCAACTCCTACATATGTACAGTGCAGCAGCAAACACTGGCATGCACCCATAGAGGTATGCAAACCACAAATCAAACAATGGAGAACCTTGAAAGCACAATACATCTCCAAAAATAAGAGAACACAAGAAACCTGCATTAACACCACGTTGTAACTCAACCAGAAATTCACATGACCACACAAGGATATACATGGAAGCCAAGGTTTGAAGTGCTGACAGGATGCCGTCAATATGGCTAATTTCTGATGGACATATCGATATGAAATATATATCGATATGCAGGTGTATCACCGATGCCGACAGCGAGCCGATGGTCGCGCCGACGGTGTGCCGATGGTCGTGCCAATGGCTGCTAGTTGTTGCAACTCCATTACTGCTGCTACCTGCTAGTAGCTGCTGTTGCTCTCTACAGTGCCATATATATCACCATTCCTCTCTCTCTTATCTATGAATATGTCATATGATCCAACTATCTCCCCATGTTAAGAAATAACTTAGTCATTGTAATTCTACTAGTAAGATGGTAAGGCATGTCCTTGGTCTAATTTTGCAATTTAGATTGATAAATCTTTTATTTCCTTATATATAATAATAACCCTATATAGAGAAAGAGATGCACTATATATAACATCTCTTATTTCAATGATACCAATGGAATATTCCATTAATGGAATCGGGATATAAATGATGCATAGTGAAACTAGACACTTTAAGGTTCCCTACGAAGCAAGGCCTGGAATGGAGCCATGACAAAGAAGTTCTGGGAGTTATCAAAGAAGCTCTAGACTCATGCCATTCATGGATTGAAAAGAGGAGTATATATTGATTCAAGGCTGTGTTTTATGATGGTAGTAGAGGATGTTGTGTAGAGGAGGCTTTATTTAAGTATGTATTGATTCAAGGCTTATGTTTTCACATGTATGCCCTACTTGCAAATCTTTTAAGGTTTTTAGTTAATAATTTGTTATTTACTTGCAATTTTAATCATTTTAAGTAAATTCAGTCAATATTCGTCTGCATGCATTGGCACGCCGTCAACGTGCCCTCTATATGAATAATTTTGAACCATCAATAAGCATTTCCACGACATGCCCTTGATAACCATACTTGGATGTTTATCGTCACCACATCCATATCAACACTTCAACCCTTGATGGAAACCCTCAAGCATGGGAGGGGATAACCATGATAGGCGGACCATAATTATACATGGAGAAAATAAAGTAGCCAATTGCCACCCAAATAGTAGTACCGAAGAGAAAATAAAAGCATTGACCAATCATTTCCAGCAGAATAGCAGAATTACCTGAACAAAAGTTCCTAGTATTGCATCGGTATAATGTACACAAACGGTGGAGCAAATATTAAGACCATCCCTTCTGAATCCTGGCTTCTCATGAACATGGAAGAACAAATAAAGGTCACCCCTTATACCCCTGAAAGCACAATGGACATATAAGTTTGTCGTACTGCTAACTGAATATTTCCAATATCTATGTGCATTTCGAGCTAGATTCTCACTTATAAAAGCATGCATCATTGGAAAAGTTCTAATTTTGTTGGGTGTCCAGATCTTAAACCAAAGCACAAGAATCAAAGTTGATTCAAATTAGTACAACAGAACTAATGCCATTATTACATTGAAATGTTGAATATGAGATGGAATAAGAGGCTACTTTAATTGCCGTACTTTCTACATTTTAAATAAGAACAAGGAAATTTAGCATCTGATTCTCATGCCATTATAATAATGAAATACAAGTTAGAATAAGAAAGATTCTTCAATTATCAATCTTTCTACGTTTTTAAAAAATGTAAGGAAAATTGACAGTCAATTCCCACTAAATGTTTCCAATATTTACAAAACTTTTAGCCCCAAATCTCATATGACTATCCTTCCTATCCCATACATACATACACATCTATGCACATACATAGATACATATGTATTAGAGATTATTTTAGAAATAGAATTAGGAAATTAGGATTTATCTCTTTCCATGTTTTCTCTTTTCAAATTGTAAGAGAGATGTTTTGGTTTATTTAAGATTTGATTTATTTCCATGTTTAGGATTAGGATTGATCCCTTTCTCTATATCAAGAGGGATGGACTCTATTTGCTTTTTTTTGTTTGAGAAAGAGAAGGGAAGATTACCTGGTAATCATCTAGTAATTATATTAAATAAAAGGAACGGACTTACAAATTTTGAAGACAAAACTTCAAACAAATAATTGACCACCCTCACTACATTTTCCACCCAACAACGCTCATCTCTAAATATCCTACCATTCCATTGTAGCCATATGCACCATATTGTCGCAAATCTTTCACCCAGCCAGCAACATCCAGGTTGTAATGATCTTGGAAAGACCTCCAAAAGGATGAGAAGTTGGAGACATCAATCATTTTAAGCTGCAAAATACGCCAGATGTCCTTGGAGAACGGACAATGAAAGAAAAGATGATCCAAATCTTCATCATCAGCTTGACAAAAGATGCAAGTGACATCCATGTCGTCCCTCCACCTTCGCATGAAGCATGTAGTCACCAGCCACTTTCTCCTAAACAGCCAAAGAAATAATTTTATCTTCAAAGGCATCATACATTTCCATATATTTTTTGAATCTTTCTTGATATCATCAGTTCCTCCATCAGCAGAAATCAGCCTTAGATAAGCCTTCTTCACCGTGAAGGCCTCCTTTCTCCAGCTGAATGCATCTTTACTGTTTCTATGTGGTTTCAGATCTGAAATAACGTGCAACAGCTGCTGAAACTCCTGTAAAGTAGACTCCGAGAGGCCAGGAGGCATTCTAAAGTCCCAACCATTGTGCTGTTCATCCCACACTTCATCCACTGATGCTTCTCTGTTGCTGATAAGCTGGAATACACATGGATACATTTCTGAAAATTTCCCCAAACCGCTCCAATCGTTCAACCAAAACTTGAAATCAGCCCCATCACCCAAGACCAGGCTGATGTCGCCAATTGAACCTTGTAGCACCAGGCTAATGGACTACCAAACCGATGAAGATCCTCTACTAGGCCGAACTCGCTCCATCATATCCATATCCACCCTATATGCATCTTTTATAACAATATTGACCATTGATGTGTCACCAGGAAAAATTCTTACCACCCATTTGAGTAGTAAGGCCATATTAAATTCATCTAACCGCCTTACCCCCAATCCAACTTCACTTTTGGGTAGACAAATTTCATTCAAGGGGACGAGTTGGGCAAATCTCCCTACACAATCCGCACCTTTTCAAAAGAACCTCTTCCGGATAATATCCATTGTTTTAATTATCTTATTTGGCAGCCCAAAAATAGACAGAAAAAATACCGGTATGGAGGGTAGAACAAACTTCAAAAGTATCAACTGATCGCCTCTCGATAAAAGCCTACCACTCCACAAGGCTAATCTTTTTGTCAGCCTATCCACCACACAATCCCAATCAGCTGCCGCAAGCCTTCTCCCTTTCAATGGCAATCCAAGATGTCTAATTAGCAAATGTGACACAGGTGTCTCTAGAATATTACCAATCTCCCTAACCTCCCTCTCCGAAATGGAAAAAGGCACTAATCAGGACTTCCTTCTGTTAATCTTCAACCCTGTTATATCTGCAAAAATCCTCACCAAAGAAGCAACATGGGATGCCTCCGTCTTGCCACCCTCCACAAAAAATGTTGTATCATTCGCAAATTACAATAAAGGGGTGATTAAGGTGCCATCCTTATGAGATGTGAATCCACTAAACAATTGACCTTCACATGCTTTACAAGCCAAAGAAGCCAACGTATCAACGGCAATATCAAATAACATAGGTGCTAATGGACATCCCTGCCTCACTCCCCGCTGTGGTTGGATCCAAGATCCATTGGACCATCCATTAACAAGAACAGAGGAGGAAGATGTGGTTACACATCTTTTCATCATCTGGATCTATCTCGAAGGGAAACCCCACCTTCTCAAAATATCCCACAAATAAGAACATGAAATGGAACCATAAGCTTTTGAAAAATCCACTTTCCATAAGAAAGCCAACGTTCGTCTTTTCTTCTAGGCCACCACCATCTCTTCAACCAAAACAAAGGAGTCCCGCAACGTTCTACGCTTACTAAATGTTGATTGAACAAGAGAAATAAGATCTGCAATCTATTTGCTAATATCTTAGCCACAAACACATAAATAGAGTTCGAAAGCACTATCGGTCTAAAATCATCAACCAACTCTACACCCATCTTCTTTGGTAGGACTATATAAAAATGATTCAGTCTATCAAAACCTTCATTACCTTCAAAGGCTTCCTGAATCATAGCCACCACATCCCGTCCCACAACCTTCCACATTTCCTTATGAAAAAGTATCTGCAACCCATCTGGTCCAGGCGAGGCCTCAACCTTTAGCCCATTCAATGCCACTATAACCTCCCCTCCCACCTCGCGAACAAGATCCGCCTTCGCCTCTTCCCTCACCCGCACCAACTCTGACGTGCCATATGCCAATTACCTCCAGGTTGCCTTCTAGTGAACTAATGAAAATAATCACGAAAGGCATCACAAATCTGGTCATGCACCATATGATTATGAGCCTTCAACACATTGATCATATTCACACTAGTTGAAGAAAACAAACTTCCTTAGGTTGTCAAGAAGTCCCTACACCTCTATATAGGTGTGGGAAAAGTGCATCATAGACCCACTACACAAAATAAAATAATACAGCACCCCTTTCAAATATAAATATAACTCAACACTCTCCCTTAAGCTGGAGCATATATATCCATCATGCTCAGCATGTTTCTACACTTTTCAATCTAGGGACGTGGCAACAACTTGTTAAACATGTCAGCAGTCTGGTCTAAAGAGACAAGACAAGTAGTACGAAGCAGACCCTGTTAAATCAAACTCCTGGTGTAATGACAATCCACCTTCACATGTTTTGTTCTCTCATAGAACATAGGACTGTTTGCAATGTAGGTGGCTGCCACAATGCATCTCCATAGGTTCCTGAACATCAACATGAAGATCTCGTAACAGAGATCTTATCCATATCATCTCAGCAGCAGTATGTGCCACGGCCCTGTACTCAGACTCAACACTAGAGCGTGAAACAACACTTTGTTTCTTGCTCCTCCAAGTTACCAAGTTCCCAACAACAAAGGTACAGAAACCAGTAGTAGACCGCCTATCCCCGACATCACCTGCATAATCTGCATCTAAGTATGCAACAACGGCCATAGGTGCCTTTCTCTGAAAAAGAATGCCTCTACCTGGACATCCCTTGATGTACCTCAACACTTGCATCACAGCCTACCAATGAACCTCAGTGGGCTTATCTAAGAATTGACTCGGCTTCCCCACTGCAAGGCTAATATCTAGCCTAGTGATAGTCAGATATAACAGCTTCCCCACCAGCTATCGATATGCCTTCTTGTCTTTTAGCTCACATTATCTTCAAACAGATAAATTTTAGGATCCATAGGAATATTTGCATATTTGGATCCTAGCATGCCTGTCTCTTGAAGAATATCAAGGGCATATTTCCTCTGCGACATAATTGTCCCTTGCTTACTTATAGCAAACACAATGCCTAAAAAAATCTCAGCTTCCCAAGATCTTTCATGACAAACTGCTGTGCCAAGTATTTCTTTATCTGAGATACACCCTCTGCATCATCACCTGTAAGAATAAGATCATCCACATATACAAGTAAAGCCACTATACCCATATTGGTCTTCCTCACAAATAGTGAATAATTCGATGAAGATCTCTACATCCCAATAACAGACAATGCCTCAGACAGGCGCTGGAACCAGGCTCGAGGGCTCCGCTTAAGACCATAAATGGCCTTACGAAGCCTGCATACACACTCCCCCTCAATCTCAAAGCCACGTGGATGCTGCATATATATCTCTTCCTCCAAGTTTCCGTACAGAAATGCATTTTTAACATCCAACTGATGTAACTGCCATCCATAATAAGCCGCAACAAATATAAGAATTCGAACAGTAGAGAGTTGTGCAACATGGGAGAACGTGTCAAAGAAATCCACCCCATATGTCTGGGTGAATCCTTTGGCCACTAAGCAGGCCTTATACCTTGAAATAGACCCATCTGGGTTGTATTTCAAGGCAAAGACCCATCTAGCTCCAACAAGATGTGCATCAGACGGTAAAGGTAACAACTCCTAAGTACCTCTGGTAGTAAGTGCGGACATCTCCTCCATAGCTGCCTTCCAGTGTGGATGTAGTAGAGCCTGTTGGTACGAGGTAACTCAACACTAGATACAGCAGCTGTAAATACATGAAACTCCGAACTTAGAAAATCATTAATAACACCACTCCCAACAATACGATACTGGGCACAAGATCGTGGAGCCTTCCTAATAGCAATAGGAATATCTTCAACAGTACTCATGGAATCAGGCCCTGGAGAACTATCCTCAGGTGGCAGACTCCCACCTGCTACATCTGCTGACACTGTGCCTGAAAAAGTCTCCTGAGTAGGAACCACTTCTAAGTTATCAACACTAACCTGAGGAGTCTATGGAATAGATGGAGGGGGCTTTGCCCTATACACAACTGGCAACTGATAGGTGTGTCCCTTGAAGGTCCCTTCATCCACTAGTGCTGATTTGAATGTGCTGGTAGGTGGCTTATCAAGCTGAGAATGGCTACTAGTATCTATGAATATACCAAATGGTATAGGAGCAACTGGTACAGGCGCACTCTCCGACACACTCTGCACCTGCCTGGCAACAACAGGAAAATAAGGTACTGCTTCATGAAAGGTGACATCTGCACTGATATATTGCCTCTGATGTAGGGGATCAAAATACTGATACCCCTTTTGAGTACGAGAATAACCAAGAAACACACACTTGATTACTCTAGGTGCTAATTTATCACACCCAGGTACAAAGGCCGCACACCCAAATGTCTTGGGTGGAAGATCAAACAACTCATCATTTGGATAAAGCACCTACCATGGCATCTGCTCGTGAATCACTGACGAGGGCAATCTATTAATAAGGTAGCAAGCAGTGAGAACTGCATCTTCCCAATAGTTCTGTGGCACACTGTTATGGATAAGAAGAGCTTTGACCAAATCAAGGATATGTCTGTGCTTCCTCTTTGCGACTCCATTTTGCTAAATGTGAGGACATAAGGTCTGATGAATTATACCATGTATGCCATAGAATTCTACCAACCGATGAGTACAAAACTCCAGTGCATTATCAGATCTGAGAGTCTTGATGCAAACATCAAACTAATTTTTTATTATCAACACAAACTTCTCAATCAGTGAACCTACTTCAGACTTATTCTTAATGAGAAATAGCTAGGACAATCTGGAAAAATCATCAACCACAATCAAATAGTATCAATGTCCTACTCTATCAGGAGTCCTAATGGGACCCCAAATATCAAGATGCACTAACTGAAAACATGGAGTTGAATGTGGTCCTTTAGCAGCTAGAAAAGAAAATCTATGGTGCTTCCCAAGTTGACATGCATCGCAAGAAAGTTGCGTAGTTGGGGACACATGAGGAATAAACCTACATAACTTTTCCAAAGAAGGATGGCCCAACCGTCTATCCCATTGTAAAGCACTCCCAGATGTGGTACTAACCCGACATGCAGCAGCCATAGGACCCTACTAAAGTCGGTAAACTCCTTGCTCATATCCACTACCAATAATCTTCACTGTCATTCTATCCTGGAAAATACATCCACACTCATCAAAGATGACCTGACAATTCATCTGCTTGATGATCTCACTGACAGAGAGCAAGTTTATGGATAAATATGGAACAAACTGAACATGATTAAGCTGCATAGAAGGGGTAACATTTATTTCCCCTTGACCACTAATAGGAGCAAGTTGCCCATCAGCCACCTATATTGTACGACCCCGAGAGACAGGTTGAATATGTCCAAAGCACTGCATATTCTCGGATAAATGATTGGAAGCACCTAAATCAATCAACCATGTCACACCAGTGGTTTGAGTATCACCCACGGCAGTTCATAGTGCAATATCTGACTGAGACACTACCATGTTTACTGAACCACACTGCCACAAACAAAGTTCGACGTGCCACAGAGAAGGGTACACACCCTTGAACTTCACACTTCAGATCTGAAAATTGACAACAAATGGGGACTACACACCCCAACAAATATAACAACCGAGGAATACACACCCCAAAAAACTCCGTTCACACGCGTCAATACTCAAAGGGACTACACACCCCGAAAACATGCATCAAAGGGGAATACACACCCCAAATCTAATAGATAAGATCTAAAAATACCATCACATCATCTTTCCAAAAGATCATTGGCTTTAATACTTCATCAACTACGATCCAAAGATCTTCCAATCAGACACAAGGCAGAGATGTGCCCTCTCTACTGCCAAACACCAACAGCAGGAGAGAGAGCACAAAAAATCAGCAACTAGGCCTGAGCGGTGGTGGCAGATGGCCTAAGCGGTGGCCTGCAGCAGCTCTTCCCGACGCTGTGACCTCCTACTGTTGCTGCCACCAGCAGTGGTGGCCTGTTGCTGCTGCTAGCAGCGGCGATGGCCTGGTGCTGCTGCTGCTGGCAGCAACGGTGACCTGGTGGTGCTACTGCTTGCGATGGCAGTGGCCTACTGCTGGCCTACTGCTGCAGCAGCTAGCAGTAGCAATCAGTGCTACTGCTGCGGCGGCAGTGGTCCGACGCCCACGTGGCCGCCAGTGGTGGCGACGGTAGCTCCGATGAGAAAGCTTAAGGTAGGGTTAGGGTTTTGTTTTTGGTGCAGCAGTGGCCTATTGCTGGCCTACTGCTGCAGCAGCCAGCGGTAGCAATCGATGCTGCTGCTGTTGCGGCGATGGTCTGACGTCGGCGTGGCTGCCGGTGGTGGCGGCGGTAGCTCCGGTGAGAAGGGTTAAGTTAGGGTTAGGGTTTTGTTTTTGGTGGAGTCCTCAACCTTGGCTCTGATACCAAGTTGAAGAAAGCAAACTTCCTTAGGTTGCCAAGAAGTCCCTACACCTCTATATAGGTGTGGGAAAAGCACATCATAGACCCACTACATAAAATAAATAACACAGCACCCCTTTCAAACATAAATATAACTCAATAACCCTTCTTCAGCCATGTGAAAAAATTTTGTATTAGAGTCTCCTTTTAACCACAATTGTCTAGATGTCTACCTCCAGTCCATCTCCACCTTGTAATCTTCCTCTAAAACCATCGTTTGCATCTTCTTACGTTCCTTGCATTCTTGACTTGTCAACCTCACCTCCTCTTCCTATCTATCCAATGCTGAAATCCTAGACAATGACTCCTTGCCTCTCTCCATTCTCACAATCCACACCTAAACTCCATCATCGCCTCCCAAATAGCTCATATTCTACTTGCTACCATACGAGTAGCCGAAGCACACTCTAGAGTTGCTACCTATTTGTCACATATCAACTCCCTGAACCCAGGCTCCTTCAACCATGATTTACAAAACTAAAAATATATAGCAAAATATGCATTCTCATTACTTCTCCATAACAAAGGTGTATGATCCGAGAATGGCCTGTCACACGCCAACACCTCCGCCCCATGAAAGGCCTCAGCCATTGCAATACTACAGAGAAATCTGTCTATACATGATGACACCCAATGCCCATTCCTCCAAGTAAACCGAGACCCGGCTAGCAGGAGATCCACCAGCTCTAACTCCTAAAACACACGCTGAAACTCAAGAGTAGCTCTATTACACCTCCCATCTGGTATATCTTCCATATGTAATGTTGCAATAAAATCTCCGCCCTTAAGCCATGGCCTTCCATCTGCAAAATGTGAAGCCTGAGATATCTCCCAAAAAATGAGCCTGGTTGCATCTTCACATGGCCCATACACACATGAGATAACAAGAGAAACTCATCTGACTTTCTGGTAAGTGTTGCCAACAACACCCTCCCTTCAATCAGTGACACATCAAGCTAATACTGATTACCATACCAAAAGACAAGAATGCCTCCTGATTTGCCTTTTGCCTTGATTTCAAGATACTCCGAATATCTATCACCACAAATGTTGATCTTCATTTGCATCGATAGCGCATCCAAGTGTGTTTCCTGTAACATCACAATATCTATCTTCCAATCCGCCAGATATCTTTCTACAGTAGATCTTCGCTCTTCATTCTGGAGACCTCAAACATTCCAAGAAAGCACCCTAAGCATTAACAGATTTGTTAGCCACCCCCTGTGCACCTTCACCCCAATAACCTTTGCCACACGCCCATCCACCACCTTCAAATCCACCACCTCAAGTCTCTCCTTATTTCTTGAAAACCTCTTACGCTTATAGTAGGCACTAAGCATCAACTTATGCTTTTGGGGAATAATGCGAGCTGAATTTGAAGAGCGACTCGAAGACGACCTCGCAGTCGCCCCTTTTCCTTTCCCACCAAACTTAGCCTGTCCATGAACCTCTGTCACATTTGCACGCCCATCATTCTCTAGTCCCCTTGAAGATGCATTGAAAATGTGCTCAAAAGCCAAAGGTATCCCAGCCACCTGCATTGTATCAAAACACCTAATAGCACCCCCGGGTTCTTGCCCCAAAGAAACATATGAGGACTTCAAAGGTACATCACTAGAGGAGCACTCACCACGGCCGGACCCAATCTTGGGTCTAACAGCCACCTGCAAAGAGTCCCACGATATATCAAAGAGCTGATACATAATCTCCATTGAACCATGAAAATCCCTCGCATTTTCCTCCACTTGACACCCTGCCTGTTGCTCCAGTGAATTTTTTACCTGCACCACATCTCTAGCAATAAGAGAAGGGCCCCTACCCAAAGCAAACGAATAATAAGAGAGAATATCTTTCGAGGAAGAGGACTCACCACGTTTGAATCCCTCAAAGGATCCGGATGCCACCTGTTCATCACTGAAAAAGTCCCCTCCTGCACGAAATGATGCATTGCTTCATCCTACGGCACTTTTTCCGATGCAGCCTACGCCAGCTCATCATCGCATGGTGCATTCAGCATGTGATCAGCCACACCAGCCCTGTCATCATTCGATTTTTCAAAAAACAGCACGCCAGCCTTGCCACGTTGACTTCCAAAAACAACATCACTCCTATAAGTGCCAGCCTTGCCACCTTGGCTTCCGAAAATAGCATCACTCCCACAAAACACTAGAATAGTTGCACCAACACATTGACCCATTTTGGATTTTTCAAAGTTAGCCAACTGTCACACCTTGGGCTTCCTGACATGACTCTATTTGCTTTTACTAAGATTAATGAATTCCAGTTACAAAAATCTCCACATGATATCAAAGCGAGTCCATCCCAAGACCCCAACATGTTCTTCCACACCCTAGGTGTGATGCCAACACCTCTCTACCATAAGGTGTGTGCACAGCCCCCTTTGCTCCTATTTACAACACCAAATACCACTTTACTGTCGAGATCCACATCTTGATTCCCTTCTCCATGTCTATATTCTTCTCACCCAAAGTATTACCAAGCATCCATGCTTGGCTAATCTCGAATGCAGCACCGATCAAAGGGACCCAATTTGGTCCTTGCATCGCTAGGTAGGCCCCTATCACGTAGCACAAGTTGCAACATGCCTAGGCAAAGCCATGTGAGAAGATCAACTGGGCCAACAAACCGGCTTTGGTCTAGTTCAACAGTTCGATCATCCCACTGAATCGATTTCTAGCCTCCTTAGTTGACGAGATCCTGGTTGTTGCGATGGCGAACGAAAAGACTTCGACAATGACAGTAGAGGCCAAAATCTCAACCTCGATATTTGTTCAAGGAACTACAATAAAATTATTGGGTTCCTCAAACACCATACTGTTATCCCATGCCTTTCATATCTTCATGAGAGAACAGGGCAAACTCCATATCCTAATAGAGAAAGTTCCATACTCCAGTGATGGATCCAAGTACAAGAAATAGGAGAAAGATAAATTCCTCATTGTAAAGATTACTATAACTTAAAGAACTTTTATTATTATGGATCCCAAAGAGAATTACATAGCATTGGTCCCTTTCTAGAAAGAGGAACAATCCTAATGGAAACTGTAGAGATTTCTAGGTGGGCGCAGACGGAGCGTGGAGGCTCCTACGCGTAGAGAGATCCAGAAATCTCACGTACAATACTGGATTGTGCGTATAAGACGTCTGAAACAACCACCAGATGTCAAATCTAGGTGATCAGCAAGTCTGTTGAGAAGGCAACGACAAGATGGAGCAATTGCTCCTTGTTGACAGGCTGAAGGCCTGATTTGGCCTTGGTGATTCACGGCAGAGAGAGAGAGAGAGGTAGAGAGAGGAGAGGAGCTTTCTTATATTAGAAATATTTGAAAATAGTTGGGAGGCTCTCTATTTTATGGAGAGAACATACCCACTAAAAATAGTAAAGATTCTATTCCTATTAGATATTAGATTTTCTCTCATTTGGAAAGATCTAATCTCTTTAACAAATCCCACAACTAGTTTCCTAAACACCTTGCTAAAAAAAGGAAACAACTAAGAATAGAAAGCAACTAACTAGGAATAATCAAAATAGGAAACAACTATTTTTGGTGCTTCCAAAATTGGTCCAAAGGACCATGCACCAGCGGTTGTTGGGTCTCTAGATGGCTACCACGTGGCCTGATGTGCCACATGGCAGTGTCCACGTAGCTTCTTTTCATATTCCCAACACTCCCCCTCAAGTCGAAGGTCGGGAGGTCGAAGATTTGCCGAAATTGATGCATCGTTCTTCTTGAGATTTTGAGGATCTTCGTGTCTCGTCTTCTACATTCAAGAGTCGAGCTCTTCATCTCAGCATTCCTCGATATATTAGGAAGTTCCACATGTCTCTTCGAGAAATATGGTGCCTTGCTCTTGAGCCGGAAAAGACCTTTGGCTTTTCTTTGAGCCAAGGTCACCAAGAGAAATTGTAGAAGTTGATACATTCTTGGAGTTCTTCTAGAGGCTACACTACGCCTCTTCTAATAAATCTCCTCGTATTTCTTCTTGTCGTCCTTGAAATTTGGTGCCTCCTCAAGGAAAATACTAAGTTCCTCCTGTGTCCACCAACAAAGATCTTGAAGGTGCGAACCCATAAGACATAGTTGGCGGTGCCACTCAATTTGATCGTTATCCCAGAGACAACCACCTCACTCTCTCCAGGGCAGAGCATAACATCTCCAACGGTAGTTGTAGATTTGCCATCTCTTGGCCTTCCTTCTTTTCCGCGCAAGTCGTTGGATTTGAGGAGGCTTCTTTGGATGCATGAATCACCGAGTAGTTCGATCTTCTACACGCATAGGAGCTTAGATCATAGGCTCTGATACCATGTAGAGATTTCTAGGTGGGCGCAGACGGAGCATGGAGGCTCCTGTGCGTGGAGAGATCCAAAAATCTCACACACAATACTGGATTGTACGAATAAGATGTCTAGAACAACCACTAGACGTCTAATCTGGGTGATTAGTGAGTCTGTTGAGAAGGCAGCGGCTGGATGAAGGAGCAATTGCTCCTTGTTGACCGACTGAAGGCTTGATTTGGCCTTGGTGATTCACGAGAGAGAGAGAGAGAGAAGTAGAGAGAGGAGAGGAGCATTGTTGTATTGGATATATTCTTCTATTTGTTCAATTGAAAATAGTTGGGAGGCTCTCTATTTTATAGAGAGAACATACTCACTAAAAATAGTAAGTAAAGATTCTATTCCTAATAGAGATTAGATCATCTCTCATTTGGAAAGATTTAATCTCTTTAACAAATCCCACAACTAGTTTCCTAAACCATCTTGCTAAAAATAGGAAACAACTAAGCATAGAAACCTAGTAATAATTAAAACATGTTGAGTTACACTTCTTGTTGAGAGGCTATTTACTATTTTATTTTTTCTCAATGGACTTATGTTGCTATTTTCCCCAACCTCTCTCTGTATAAAGAGGTGTAGGGACGGATTGGTAATAATAAGAATCATTCTTTTTCTCAACTTGGTATCAGAGCACCAAGTTCGGGATACCACCAAATAAACCCTAACCCTACCTTCATGCCACACCACCGCCGGGCGCCACCTCTACCACTGACGATAGCATCGACACTCCGCCGTCGTCGCAGCAGTGGCAGCATTGCCCATTGCCGCAGCGCCTCCTTACGCTGCTGTAGCGGTTGTCGGTGCGCTGCAGCAACGCCTCCTAAGGCTACTATAGCCACCGCCATTCTGCAACCATCACCGAGGGTTAAGCGACCTCCCGAAGCGCCGCCTCGCACTGTTACACTCCGGCAAACCGCTGCTGCAACGTTGCTTCGCCTCCCGCAACGCTGCCTCACACTGCGGAGCTTCGGCAGACCACTGTTGCAGCCCTGTAGGCCACCAGCACAATTCCACAACAGCACACCACCGCCGCCTTCTCTCCCAATCGCCGCCTAGGTCACCAAAGAGCAGGCTGCTAGCCACGAGCACGTTGTAGGGAGGTTCTTGAGTGTTGTTAAGATGAAGTTTTGAATCAAGAACCTTCCTATGTATGGGATGAATCTTTGTGACTTTGTGGTCTGATTTGGGGTGTGTATTCCCCTTTGTTAATGGTTTTTTAGGGTGTGTATTCCCCTGATTACATGATTAGTAGGGTGTGTATTCCCCAATGAAGTATTAGAGAGAGTGCTTGTGGACGTGTTTTGGTGTTTGATCCAGGATTTCAGATCTGCTGTCCGAATTTATTTCTATGTGTCTGGAGCTACCATGGCTACATCCGAGGCTTCTGAGGTGTCTTCAGGATAGAGTACAGAAAGTGGAGTGTACAAGAGCCCCTTCTTTGCTTCGATTACTAAGTTGGATGAGACCAATTACCCTCGTTGGTCTCAAACCTTCCTTGTCACTGTAGAGGGTCATGAGAAGAAACATGTGCTTATGGAAGCACCACCAGAGTAGAAAACAAGAAAATATGCAACGTGGAACCAGGATGATGCTATGCTGAGAGCTTGGATCCTGAATAGCGTTATTCCTCGGATTGGTGATCAAGTTATGTATTACACTTCTACCAAGGAGATGTGGGATGCCTGGAATGACTTCTTATTCACATGAGTTGAATTCAACTCAAGCATTCCAGATCCATTATAATTTATGCCATCTCAGGGAGGAGATGAGTTTGTCACAGTACTACACCATGAAGGGGCTATTGGAGAAATACAATGCATGTAGATTGATGTGTACTTCATCTACATGCAGGGATCACAGGAAGGAGTTTGCAACCAACCCGCATGTTTCTTGCAGGGCTGAGTGATCACTTTTCTGCGGCTCATTCACAGATTTTGACTCTCTCCAAGCTTCTTCCTATTAAGGAAATTTACAGGAGATTGAGTAGGATGCAAATTCAGCCTACTCATGACGTGGTTGTTACCAACGCATCTTCGGCTCATGCAGCTATTAGCTCTCGTGGTGGTAGAGGTGGCATCTTTCGTGGCAAGGGCAGGGGGGCAAACTGATGGTGGTCGTGGCAAGCCTACTTGTACTTACTATGGTAGACTTGGCCATGTTGAGGCCAAGTGTTGGAATAAATTTGGTCACCCTACTGTTATCAACCAAGCCTCTGTTACTACATCTCCAGGTGTGATCACTGAGGCAGTATCACTTACAGAGGGAGACTATGATGCAGTTGTGCAACGACTAGCACAGTTAACATATGAGCAGCCTCAGTCCTCCAACACTGCAGCCTATGCTTCTGCTTCAGGTACAAGTGGGTCATGGTAAATTAATTCAGGTGCATCTAATCATTTGACAGGAAATTCCTAGTGCTTTGGGGAATTGCAGAAAACACCACAAGATCATTCAGTATAGCTAGCAAACGGTAGACTCCATCTGTGGTAAGGGAGGGGCATCTGTTATACTCTATGCATCTTGCTGATGTATATTATGTGCCTAACATGACAATGGAATTGTTATCTGTTAGTTCTATTATTAAACAATTGAATTGTCGTGCTATTTTTGATGCTATTGGATGCACGTTTCAAGACCGCATGATGGGGAGGACAATTGGTGGTAGCCATGAGGAGGGGGGTGTGTATCGGCTGGTTCAAAGTCTGGTTGCTGCAGCCTGTCAGACGACTACTGCGGGGAGTACTTTGCAGTGGTACAGACGACTAAGTCATCCGTCACCGGATAAGTTACGCCGTATCATCCCTCACCTATCTCCTGCCATGAAGATTCAATGTGATGCTTATCAGCTTGGAAAGTATCACCATGTCAACTTTCCAGCATATACCCAGTCAACCAATTCTGCTTATTTTGATTTACTTCACCGTGATGTTTGGGGCCTTAACTGTGTGGCAGACCACTAGAATTTCAGATATTATCTGTTATTTGTTGATGACTTTTCACACTTATCATGGACCTTTTTGATGAAAAATAAATCTGAAGTTGGTTCTTTGA
Organism: Thalassia testudinum; assembly: GCA_037157565.1. Taxonomy (NCBI): domain Eukaryota; kingdom Viridiplantae; phylum Streptophyta; class Magnoliopsida; order Alismatales; family Hydrocharitaceae; genus Thalassia; species Thalassia testudinum. Next base: position 9,222,681 of record JAZHRO010000080.1, read on the forward strand.
TTCAACAATTTGTGATATTTATGAAAAATCAATTTGATGTGTGCATTAAGAAAATCGATAATGCACTAGAATTTTGTACAAAGAAACTAGCTGATTTTTATGAATCACTTGGGATTGTGTATCAGACATCTTGTCCTCACATGTCGCAATAGAATGGGATTGTTGAGTGGAAGCACTCTCATATTCAGGATACAGTGAGAGCACTGCTCATCCAAAATAGTGTTCCACATAATTACTGAGGAGATGCGATCCTTACTGCCTGTTATCTTATTAACAGGCTTCATTCCTCTATGTTGCATGAGTAGATCCCATGGAGTATCTTATATCCTGATGCCAACTTGTTTCTTGTGCAACCAAAGACTTTTGGCTATGTGGCCTTCGTACACCTCCTTGGGCCTGGTCGTGATAAATTAGCACCAAGGGCAATTAAGTGAGTGTTTCTGGGATACTCGCGCACACAGAAGGGATACAGATGTTTTGATCCCATACACCAGAGGCACTATGTAAGTGCAGATATGACTTTTCATGAGCTATCCCTTATTTATCTACTTTGGGTCATCAGTTGAAAGAATTAGAGGTGGTTGCTCCTATGCTTGTACTTCCTATAGCCTTGGAGGACTTTTCTCAAAATAGTAGTGTATCTACTACAGATCAAATTATGGGTACCTTCAGACCTGTACCACCTACTGAGAAGACATTTAAGGGTGCTACATATCAGTTGCCAGTCACTTACAAAGAGAAGATACACCCCCCTCATCTTCAGTTCCTACTGAGCCACCATCGCCCTCCTCCGCTCAGGTATGTGTTCAGAGTACTAATGATTCTTCTGCTGATATGTCTTCAGGGTCTTTATCTATGCCTATAGATGAGGATATTCCCATTGCTATCAGGAAGGCTCTGCGATCTTGTGCACAGTAACGTGTTGCTAGTAGTGTTGTTTCTGCGAGCTCTCTTGGATCCGACTTCCATGCATTCACAGCTGCAGTCTTTAGTACTGAGATCCCTACCTCCTACCAACAGGCTCTTCTACATCCACAATGGAAGGCAACTATGGAAGAGGAGATGTCTGCGCTTACTGATAGAGGCACCTGGGATTTGTCTGCTCTACCTTCTGGTGCACGCCTGGTTGGGGCTAGATGGGTCTTTGCTTTGAAATACAACCCTGATGGATCTATTTCTCGATATAAGGCTCGCCTTATGGCTAAATGGTTTACCCAGACCTATGGGGTGGATTCCTTTGACACTCTCCAGTGGCACGGCTCTCTACTATCCACATTCTTATCTCGATTGCAGCTCATTATGGATGGCATTTACACCACTTGGATGTCAAAAATGCCTTCTCTATGGAGACTTGGAGGAGATCTACATCCAACAGCCACCTGGCTTTGAGGTTCAGGGGGAGTGTGTGTGTAGGCCTCGTAAAGCTATTTGTGGCCTTAAGCAGAGACCCCGAGCCTAGTTTCAGCACTTGTCTAAGCACTATCTGTTTTTGGGATGCAGAGATCTTCTAATCATTCCCTATAACCAACACACAGCGAGAGATGAGAGGGAGAGGTAGGAGAGGTGCGATAGGTGCTTCTAACCTCTCGAAGGTGGAATGCTTCAAGTGTAGAAGTCAAGGACATTTGGCTACGGACTACTGTGATCCGATTCTATGCCTGTTGTGTCGTGGGAGGGGTCATAGGAGATGGAGTTGCCCCAGGAGAGGTCTCGCTGGTCGATTGCCTGGAAATGGTCGTCATCTTCCTCCTCCTCCCCCTAGCGTGGCACCAGAGCCAGGTATGGTGGCTGCTTGGTCTCCGGAGATTGAAGAATTGGATTTCATGCTGAAATGCTCCATGATTGGTATTTCCCAATGTTGAGTGGTCAATGTTGATGAGGTTAGATCTTTTTTATTTCGATGTGGTTTAAAATCAAGGGCCTGGAAGATTACGATTTTGTCAGAAATGAAGTTTTTGTTGTTTGGTCTTGAGGATACAGATGTTGAACATCTTTGTTTTAAGGAACTTTCAATTGGTGGTGGTTTGATTCAGTGGTCTAATCCGAGTATTTACAAAGGAGCTTCTATTGAACGGATTCCATTGCGGCTGATTGTTCGTTTTCAAATTATCGGGATCCCTTTGAGGTTGCAAACTGTCCAGACGATTGCTGATGTTTGTTCATCCTTTGCGAGAGTTTGTTGATGTTTTAGTATTGGATTGCATGAAGGGGATGCTTCTTCGGTTGACGTGGAGGGTGAGCTTCTGGTTAGGAAATCTCTCCCTTTGAAGGAGATTTTGCGGTTCAATGGTTGTGCTTGCATCCTCACCTTCAAAGATTTGTCGTTTATGGGGAGAAAAACTCTTTCCTATGCAGAGATTGTATCGACAGGGGTGCCAAAGAGTGCTACGAAGAGTTCCCAGCAATGTTTTGATGTAGCAGCGAATTTGAAGAAGGCCTCCACAGAGCTTGGAGCTTCCCTCGGCAACCATGGCGTGGATAGTTTGGATTCCAACAAGCCAATTTTGGTAAGGCGTGATGTAGGCAGGAAATTGAGGGAATGGAGGCCTAGACAAGTGACAACGCATGTTGTTTCGGATATTCAAAATTTAAATCCGAAATATGGCAATGAGGAGACTGATTGCTTGATTGATGGACATTTTAATGTTGGCCATGTGGATTACAACAAGGTTGTACTTCCATTTTTGGGCTCGTTTTCAAAATCAATTACTGATTTGGAAGGTTATTCTCAAGGCTTCACACAGGTAGCATCCAAATCCAATTTTGGATCCGGAGTTGGTGAGTTTCCTAATTTGTTTTTTTATTCCTATTTGCTCAATTTTGGAAATGGAGACTGGGCCTCTGGGGCTGCCACGCGTCCTCCTTTGCAGGACCCAATGTGCTGCGAAATCTGGGCGCAGCCGAGTCGAGATGTGCGATTGGATTCTTCACTGCAATAGAGTCATGGGACGGTGCTCGATCATGACAACCTGATGGTGTCTTTACGATTGGAGCAACATTGAGATCTGATGGGGCAACATCACGATTTGAGCTACTCCCACAGGGATTTCGTGCAACAACAGGCTACTGCAGTTGTCGTTCCTATGGGTGAGAAGCGATATGATGAGGCATGGAAGCGTGCAGCTGGATGCTCTCCCACTGTTGGTGGGGTTTTCATGTCAGATTACAATCCACGGGAGGATATCGGACCCTATTCAGGGTCCAGTTGTGGTAAGCATATCTGCAATGATTCGATTGATCATCTTTTATGCTTTGCGGAGCTAGTCCTGGTTTATTTGCGGGAGAATGAAACGTTGGTGGCTTTTGGATCGATCTTTAAGGGGTTTCATCTGGTCTAAAACATGGGACTTTTAAGAGCTTGGGTGATGAGGAGTCAGACGCGTTTCGCCATTCACAAGTGGCGGCCAAACCCATGAATGGGTCCGATTGTGGTGAGTTCACTTGTGATGCACCTATGATTAATGTTTCTCATTGTGCTTTTGCTATGTCTACTGCTGCTGTGAATTCCTTGCAGGATGAAGTAATGGGTGTTGATCAAGAAGTGGAGGCGGATCCAATGGATGCGAGGTCAGATGTAAATGACAAGAGCCATTCTGTCATCAATTCAGGAATAAATTCAGGAAAGCATCTTCACAAAAATCTAGCAAGTACTCTGGTCACTTTAATGCTTTGCCAGAGACATAGACTAGTTACCAACACCTGCTACAAGAGGAAGAGAACAAATCCAAGTTCTGTTACAAGTACTCGGAGGGATGAAGTGGATGACATTGTAACCAATGCGATTGGTGCCAAGAGGGTCCATAAGGGGAGAATGAAAATTAAGATCAATGGTTACTGTTCTTACTTGGAATGTAAGGGCCTCAGAGTTGATAAAAGAAGGCAGATTATGAAGAGGTATTTGGCCGAATGGAGGGTTGATGTTTGTCTTCAGGAAACTCATTTGGAGGAAATGACGACTTATTTAAAAGATAGCATTTGTGGAGATCAGTACATGATGTGTCTAGATCTGGCAGCTACCGGTAGATCAGGAGTTCTCATGATGTGGAATGGTGATTTGCTGGAGTTGACTTCTTGTTATAAAAATGGCAGAACTTTGACGTCTTTATATCTAGAAAGTAGGATGGTTTTTTGTTTGCACTTACTACTGTCTATGGGTCTTGTGATAATAATGAAAGGGGGTTGTTTTGGGATGAGCTCAAACAGACCTCTTCCTCTATTAATGGTATGCCTTGGTTGATTTGTGGCGATTTCAATGCTACTCTTTAGTCGTTGGATAGATCGGATGGCAAGTTTGATAGTTCAACCACTCAATTTCAGCAGGTGATTCAGGATCTGGAGCTTATTGATTTGCCGATTTCTGGTGCTTGATATACTTGGAAGAATGGGAATAGAGTCATGTCATGTATTGACATATTTTTATGTAATATTGGAATGGCAGAACATTTTCAGCTGGCGGATGTGGTGGTTTGTGACAGACCTTTCTCAGATCATTCCCCCTTATTATGGTGCAGCAATGATAATGTGAGATATTCTTCTTATTTAAATTCCACAAGTCTTGGTTTAAGGAACCTGGCTTCAAGGAGTTGATACGGGAAGCGTGGAGTTCTACCTCTGCTTCCCTACTCCAAATTAGATCGACTATGATTGATTTTAGTCGTGAATTGAAGAAGAGTAGGGAAGAGAGAAGATGCAAAGCCCTCATACAGATTTCAAATTTGGACAAAAAAGAGGAGTTGCACCACTTTCTTCGGAGGATTGTATTGAGAGAAGAAAATCCCAGGCTATTGTTTTAGAAGATCACAAGAAAGAGATAGATTGGACGCAAAAATCTAGACAGCTTTCACTTGAAGGTGATGCAAATACAAGATTTTTTCACTTGTCAACCTGTGTGAGAAGAAGGCGCAACATGATTAATTGTATTAAGGTTGGGGATGAGATCTTGAAGAAAAGAGAAAAGATATGTTTTGCCTTTAAAAATTATTTTCAAAATTTCTCTAGGAAGAAGCAGTGTGGGTTGTGGCATCTAGCCTCTTTGGAAATAGAACAAATTAGTAAGGTTGTGAAACAGGCCCTCGTTAAAGATGTTGATGAAGAGGAAATTCTTACTGCAATGCGTGGGATGAATGCGGAAGGAGCCCCTGATCCAGATGGATTGCAGATTGCTTTCTACAAGGAGTTGTGGGATGTGGTTGGTACAGATGTTGCTATGGTGAAGGAGGTCTTCTCAAGAAATGAAGGATTTGAGAGGTTGAACAAATTTTATTTGTTTTTACTCCCAAAGAAAGGCAATCCATTTTTAGACCTATCACTTTATCAAATAGCATCTATCTTTTAGTTGCTAAAATCCTAGCTAATCAGTTACGGTCTTCTCTCCCTGATATTATTTCTCCTATCAAAACAGCTTTTATTAAAGGGAGATCACTTCATAATTCTTATATCTTAGCTAAAGTGTTCCTAACTTCTTGGAAAAGAAGGGGTTCTTCATTTCTTTAGAAAGTAGACTTTGCAAAGGCTTACGATCGGGTAGCCTGGAGGTATTTATAGGATATTCTTAAAAGAAGGGGTTTCCCAGGCACCTGGATTTCTTTGATGAAGAGGTGTGTTACTACGTCTTCTTTTTCGGTGTTGATTAATGGAAAGGCTAATGGACATTGGATCAGCCACAAAGAGGAGTGCGTCAGGGTTGTCCATTAGTGCAATACTTTTTAATAAAGCAGTGAATACTTTCGCAGCCCTGACTTTTAGAGCTTGCAATGGTGGTTTTTTTAAAGGTTTCTCGCTTTTTGGTGACAGGAGGGTTTTAACTCCTATTCTTCAATATGCCGATGATACCACATTTTTTATTAAAGGAGGTAGGAGGGATGCAAGGCATGTTTCTTCAAGATATTTTCATAAATTTCAGAACTGAAAATAAATAATCACAAATCTAGTGTTGTTCCTTTTAACATGGGGTCTGTGGAGGAGGGTAATGTGGCTCTCGAATTGGATACAGTGGTGGTGAGGTTACCAATCACTTATCTTGGTCTTCCTTTAAGAGGAAGAAAATTGACTTCTTCAGATTGGAGGAGTTTGATTGAGAAATTTTCTAATAGACTTTCTTCTTGGAGTGGTAGACTCCTTTCAAGAGGTGATCAATTGGCGTTGCTTAAATCAGTGCTCAACTCAATTCCGGTGTTCTTCTTGTTGATCTTTTCGCCTACAAAAAAGATTTCAAAACAGATTGATATTATCCGGAAGAGGTTTTTCTGGAAGAAGCCTGAGTCTGAGGGAAGATTTGCTCAACTTGTCAAATGGAGTGAAATATGTAAATCAAAGAATGAAGGAGGCCTGGGTGTACGTAATTTATCTCATTTTAATAAGGCTTTATTGCTGAAATGGGTGCTTAGATTTCTGTCAAATGATGATTCTTTGGTGAATTCTGTCCTGAGGGATTCGTATGGTGATTGTATGAAGATGATGCATGGGGCTACAGTTGTTTCCAATGGTTTCTCTACTTTCTGGCACTCCATTAGACCTCTTTTTTCAGAATTTGCAAATCACTTTATCCCATCTCTACGAGATGGTGGTACTTTTAGATTTTGGCGCGATGATTGGTCAGATTTTGGATCCTTTTCTGAGGTTTTTCAGAGGTTATTTCAGCATGTGGACAATAAAGAAGCTAAGGTAAGAGATTTATGGGATGGAGTTCATAGTTGTTATGACATCAGGCTGCCAGCAGGACCTTCAGAGGCAACTTTTAATGATTTTTAGCAATTACTACAAAATATTCATGACCTTTCTCCTACAGCTACATAGCCTAATGGTTACAATTGGAAGCATGGTATATTCTTGGTTGGTCGTGCTTGTAAAATATTATTTAATGGTGGCACCATTGACAATCAGGTTGATGGAGATTCAAGATCGATTATGAAATGCAAGTTTCCTCTCAAAATCATATTATTCCTTTGGTTCCTTAGAAGAAAGCGAATTGTAACTCATATGTATAGATCTAGATGGGCTCCGGATGAGAATACTAAATGTCCCCTTTGTCAAAATGAACATGAAGATGTACAACATTTGTTCTTCAACTGTGTTTTTGCCAGAAATGTTTGGTTGGGTTTTGCTCTAAACACAGTGGATAAGACAGATTTTCAAATATTTTGGACAAGCTTCAGAGATCATGTTCTTCTTGACATGGTGGGTTGGTGTCAAGGTATCGCTATTATCTGGTGTATATGGCTTTAAAGGAACGGTACTATGTTCCGTAATGAGAGGCGTTGGGTGGAGAATGTGATTAAAGAGGCGAACGTTAGTTCTGAGTTTTGGCTACCGAACTTGTAAGTTCATTCCTTTCCTCACTTTTTAATATAATTTACGGATGATTGAGAAGTTATTGTATCTAACCATCACCAAGCCAGATATCAATCTTGCAGTGGGTAAGCTAAGTCAGTTCTTAAACAAGCCCACTGATGTTCACTGGTAGGTTGCTATGCAGGTATTGAGGTACATTAAGGGATGTCCAGGGAAAGGCATCCTATTCCAGCGAAAGAAGGCTCCTGTATCTGTAGTAGCTTATTTTAACGATGATTATGCTGGGGATGTTGGAGATAGGCGGTCTACTACTGGCTTTTGTACATTTGTGTCTGTGAATTTAGTGACCTGGAGGAGCAAGAAACAAAGTGTTGTTTCACTCTCTAGTGCTGAGTCTGAATATAGAGCTATGGCTCATACTACAGCAAAGATGATATGGATCAGATCTCTGCTATGAGATCTTCATGTTGATATTCAAGAGCTTATGGAGATGCATTGTGACAATCGGGCTGTGACATATTATTAACAATCCAATGTTTCATGAGAGGACAAAACATACCAAACTGATTTAGCAGGGTCTACTTCGTACTACATGTCTTGCTTCCACTAACCAAACTGTTGATGTGTTTACTAAGCCACTATCTCGCCCCCAGTTTGAGAAATGTAGAAACAAGCTAAACATGATGGATATATATGCTCCAACTTGAGGGGAAGTGTTGAGTTACGCTCCTTGTTAAGGGATTATTTACTATTTTATTTTTCCTTAGTGGATTTATGCTGTTATTTTCCCCTACCTCTATATAAAAAGGTGTAGGGACGGCTTGGTAATAACAAGAATCATTCTTTTCTTCAACTAAACAGGAAACGACTAATTTTGGTGCTTCCAAAATTGGTCTAAAGGACCATGCACCGACGGCTGTTGGGTCTCCAAATGGCTGCTAGTGCCACATGGCCTGTTATGCCACGTGGCAGTGTCCACGTCGCTTCGTTTCGGATTCCCAACATAAACAAATCAAATCACATCGAATCTCAAACAACCTAAAACGTATCCCTATAATTAGGAAAGAAACAACAAATCAAATCTCATCAAATCTCAAACAACCTAAAACACATCTCTATAATTAGGAAAGAAATAAAATAGGAAAGAGATTATTCTAATTTTAATTCCTGATTTTCTTTAACACTCCCCTCCCCCCAAGTTGAGGTATGCAACGCCCAACTTATATGAGTAGTGCACCAGCAGTGGACTTCCCCTATGTAATGTGGTTTGAGGCTAGAATAGATAGGCATGTGTGCAATCTTGGTCACGTAGGCACTTTGGCGTGCATACAGACTTGTTCTTCATGCATGTAGATGGTGTCTCATCATCAATGAACATCCAAAACCCTAAAAGTTTGAGTAAATAAATTGACTTAGAGACATTTAGTTGAAAATCAATTTGGCTTTATGCCAGACCAGTCTACTATTCAGGCAATACAACTCTTGAGACGTGTGATGGAGACCTACAAAGTCAAAAAAAAGGATTTACATATGATTTTTATTGATTTGGAGAAAGCCTATGATTCTGTTCCAAGAGATATCTTGGGAAAATTTTGGAGAAGAGGCAGGTACCAATTTTATATATCAACCTCATTAAGGATATGTACTATGGAGTTGCAGCTTGTGTAAAGACCAAGGATGATTTGACAGACTACTTTGATATCACTATTGATCTGCATCAAGGATCGGCTTTAAGCCCTTATCTCTTTGCCTTTGTCATGGATGAGTTGACGAAGCATATCAAAGCTGAAGTGCCATGGTGTATGCTTTTTGTTGATAACATTGTGTTAGTTGATGAGACAAGCGATGGAGTGAACAAAAAACTTGAGTTTTGGAGGAAAGCCCTAGAAGCTAAAGGACTACGCCTAAGCAGGACAAAGATTAAATATATGGAATCCAAGTTTAGTAATAGATGAAACAGTGAAGGAATGAATGTAAAAATTGCAGAAGAGTGCATTCTAATGAAAGATGCTTTTAAGTACTTGGGATCCATTTTCTAATAAGATGGTGGAATTGATGGAGATGTTACACTTAGAATTAATGTAGGGTGCTTGAAATGGAGGGGTGCATCTGGTGATCTCTGTGATAAGAGGGTTCCTTTAAAAGTCAAAGGAAAGTATTATCGAGTTGCGGTAAGACCAACCATATTGTATGGTTCTGAATGTTAGGCTATCAGCTATAGTCATGTGCAGATGTCCGTGGTAGAAATGAAGATATTAAGATGGATGTGTGGTCATACAAGAAATGACCGTATTTCAAATGAGATTATTCGAGAAAATGTTAGGGTGGCACCGATAGAGGATAAAATAAGAGAGACACGCCTAAGAGGGTTTGGACATTTGCAAAGAAGGCCACTAGGTGCTCCAGTCAAGAGATGCGAGAAGTTGGAGGCTGAACCTGCTAAGAAGGGGCGAGGAAGACCAAACAAGTGTTGAAAGGAAACTATTAATTAAGACCTCAATTACTTTAATTTAAGTCTTCAAATGGCTCAAAATCAATCTGTGTGGAGGTAAAGAATTCATATAGCCGATCCCACTTAGTGTAGGAAAAAAGGCTTGGTTGTTGTTGTTGTTGTAGAGAATTTAGTTGAAAGACGATTCCAAGCACCATAGAGGGACAATCCTAAGCATTGCAATGGCATAGACTGGTCAACTGAAATTGACACTAAAACTAATACTGAACTGATGCAAATACTGCACTCATATGGGGAACAGTGCCAAGCATAGATGGCCACCTGACATCGGCAAAAATTCTTCACCGAGGGAAAATACGAAAACTAACATAGGAAATTATAGATAAGGCTAAGCATGTAGCTTAGTTTCCCTACACTTATCGACATCTTCAACGTCGATCACATGGCCTGAGGCTTCAAAAGTATTTGTCAAGCTAAAGTAGATTGTGCAATACTTGTTGAAAAAGATCAACTTGCTCTTAGCTATTTAGAAAAGAAAGCCTAACCCTCTTCATATAAAGAGAGGGCTTAGGTATGCAAGGAAACACAATAGCACTCAATAACTCACCATAAATAAAGTTGATAGGAAAATAGTGACTTAGTTTATTCCAGAGAGCCCACACCCCTTTATACAGGAGAGAGTATGTGTAGGAAAAAATAACATTACATGCCCAAGTCCAAGAGGAAAAGAAATAAATAACATGTTAACAAATGCCAACTAAATATGTCAACGCTCCCTTTCAGGTTGGAGCATAGATGTCAATCATGCTCACCTTAGAACAGCATATGTCAAAGTCATCACGTGGCAAAGGCTTCATGAGGATGTCAGCTGCCTGATCCTTTGAAGCAACAAATGCAGTATGTAATGCTCCACGCTAGATCAAATCTCTAATATAGTGGCAGTCAACTTCCACTCGCTTGGTGCACTCATGGAACATAAGATTGTTGGCAATATAAGTAGCTACCCTGTTGTCACATCTCATCTCCATGAGTTCCTCAACCTAACTATGCAAATCCTGCAGCAAGGATCTATCCAAACCATCTCAGTGACAGTTTGGGTCATGACCCTGATTCTAACTCAGCACTACAACGCGAGACCACAGTCTATTTTTTACTCCTCCAAATAACCAAGTTACCTGCAACAATGGTACTGAAGCCTATAGTGGACCACCTATCTGTAAAACACCTTGCATAATATGCATCTGAGTATCCTACCACTGCAATGGGAGACCCAGCCTGAAAGAGAATGCTACGTCCATGTGCTTTCTTCAAGTACCTGAGTACCTGCACAGCAGCCTACCAATGTGCTTAGTTGGCCGATCCATGAACCGACTGAGCTTGCGTACGGCAATTGCAATGTTAGGTCATGTAATAGTCAAATAGACTAACTTGTCAACCAATTGTCTGTATGATCTGCTATCAACTGACTATGCCTCCTCATCATGAAGATGAGCCATGGGGTCCATAAGAATATTTGTTAGCTTGGACTCGAGCATGCCTATCTCCTGAAGGACATCCAACACATAGTTGCACTGAGAGAGAACAATCCTATCTCTACTCCTGGCAACCTCGATCCCCAATAAGTATTGGAGCTGACCCAAATCTTTCATAACAAACTATTGTGAAAAAGACTCATTGACTTGACTTATCCCAGCCTCATCATTACCACTGATAATCAAATCATCCACATAAACTATGAGTGCCACCACGCCCTTCTTTGTTTTCTTGGCAAGCAGAGAGTGATCTAAGGAAGATCTTTGCATCCCCATCTTCTGCAACACATCTGAAAGCTTATGAAACCATGCTCTCGGGCTTTGCTTCAAGCCATAGATGGCCTTCCTGAGTTTGCAGATACACTCCACCTGAGCCACAAAACCCAAGGGCTGCTACATGTAAACCTCCTCCTGAAGATAGCCATAGAGGAAGGCGTTCATCACATCAAGCTCTGTAAGCCACAACAGAGATGAGTACATGAGTAGTGGCAATGCATGCAATGGGAGAGAAAGTCAAAGAAGTCCACCCCACAAGTCTGGGTAAACCCCTTTCCCACTAACCTGGCCTTATACCTTGAAATAAACCCATCAAGGTTGTATTTTAAGGAGAAGACCCACCTAGAGCCAATTAGTCGTGCACCTGGAGGAAGAGTGGTAAGCTCCCAAGTCTGTGTACTCTGAAGTGACCCTATCTCTTCTCCATAGCTTGACGCCACTTTGGATCAAACATGGCCTACTGGTAGGTAGACGGAAGATGTGAAACTGCAAGGGCTTGACAAAATCTACCAAACACAGAACCAAGACCATCAGTTACCAAACTGCCTGCAATACGGTATCTGGACTCACATGTGCGAGGTGCCTTCCTAATGGCAATAGGAAGGTAATAATCATCTAACATCTCTGTCTGAGTGTCTAGAGAATGAACCTCACTGCTACTCTAACCAAGACTATCTGGGAGATTAGGTCTAACCAAACTCTCAATATCACTAGATACCATATTATCAACCTATGGAGCATCATCTACTGGTGAGCAAGGAGGCCTCTGTAGTGTCATATGGGATCTACTATATGCACGCATCAGACTATGCAATTTCTAAAAGTCATCCAAAGGAATCGTGGAACCTGAAGAAGCAGGTTGAGAAGTGGAGACTGGAATTTCCTCCAACGGAATGGGAGGAATAGGCATAGGGGGAGCATCATCATGAGAGCTCGTATGTCCAGCAATTGAAAAGAATAGTATGGTCTCATGGAAGGTCACATCAGTACTAACATAGTGTCTACCATGGATAGGATCAAAACATCGGTATCCCTTCTAACTCTTAGAGTACCCTAGAAAGATGCACTTGACAACTCGGGAGGTAAGCTTATCATGGCCTAGTGATGGCACATGAACAAATGCAACACAACCAAAAGTCCTGGAAGACACATGGAAGATCTCACGATCTGGATGCAACAAGAGAATCAATATCTACTCGTGAAAAACTAAGCTGGGCATCCTGTTAATGAGGTAGCATGCAGTCAAGACTGCGTCTCCCCAATAACGCTGTGGAACATTATGATGGATAAGGAGAGTACGAGCAACATCCAATAAAGACATGTGCTTCCATTTTGTAACTCTGTTCAGCTGTGATGTATGTGGACAAGTAATTTGGTGAATAATCCCACATGCTCAGTAAAACTCTACAAGTCTCGTAATGCAGAACTCAAGGACATTATCTATCTGCACCACCTTTACTGAGGCAGAGTACTGTATCCTGATCTCTACGAGTCTCTATAATACCTCCAACATCTCCTTTATTCTTCAAATGAAACACCCAACATACTCTAGAGAAATCATCTACAATCACAAGAAAATATCGATGTCCCATCCTGTTGGGTACTCTGCTCGACCCCCAAACATTCATATAGAGTAACTCAAACATAGCTGCAGATCTGGGAGAGAACTGGCAAGAAAAGAACGATAGTGCTTACCCGACTCAAGCATCACATCTAATAATGGTAGCAGAAGAGATGTGTGGAATCACTTTCTTGAGCCGGTCAAGAGGCATGTGATCGAGACGAACGTTCCACTGCAAGGAACTTCCACCATCAAACCTACTAACTCCTGCAAAAGTCTCCTACCCAAGATAGTACACACCTCTTTCCTCCCTCTTGCAATAGTCTTCCCTATGAGTTTATCTTGGACGATACATCCAACCTCATCAAAAATAACCCTGCAATTAAGGTCCTTTGTAATCCTACTCACCAACAGCAGGCTCATGGAAAACTCAGGCACATGTAATACTTGCAGCAACCGCAAGGTAGGAGTTACATACACCTCCCCCTAACCAACAATGGGAGTGTCTGCCGTCGGCAACCTGCATTGTCCTCCCTGGTGCAACCAAATTGAGTGATCGGAAATAACTCTGGTCACCACAAAGGTACTGTGAAGCACCAGAGTCAACCAGCCATCCTGCTCTGTAGTGACTCCGGTCATGTTCCTGATGCATTAAGTCTACATATCCCACTGTCCCTATTGCAACAACGGTATCCAATGCCATCTTTGCTCCTAAGACTAGCATTGTACTTAGTAGGGACCAAGGGATCAACGAAACAAAAGGAACTCTCCCAAAATCGGATCTGAAATCATCACAACTCACAAGGAAGAGTAGAAACTACTCTTCGAGCCACTAAATCAACCCGAAAGGAACGGCCGCGTGGAGAAATCAGACACGCTAGGGCAGTAGGGCATTAGAGAGTCCCTAGCATGGCATGTTCTCCATCGGCAGACCCACCAAAGTGGACCAACGATGCTGTAGAAGACTGGTGGTGCTGTAAGCCATCGGTGAAGACCCTGTGGGCGGTGTAGAGACCTCGCGCGAGTCCCCTACTCCTCCAAGGAGGAGAAGCAATGCTAGTGGAGGGCCTAGAGAGACCATCGCCGGTCTCATACAGGCGGAGAGGCTGCAGCAGCAATGACCAGTGGCACAGGAGAGAGGAGGGTGATCGGCGACACGGGGAGAGGAGGGAGACGGTGGTGGTGTTGGGAGGCTAGGATTGCGGTGGGATACCAGAACCCTAGTCTAAGACTGTTGCTCTGATACCAAGTTGATAGGAAAATAGTGACTTAGTTTATTCCAGAGAGCCCACACCCCTTTATATAGGAGAGAGTATGTGTGGGAAAAAATAACATTACATGCCCAAGTCTAAGAAGAAAGAAATAAATAACATGTAAACAAATGCCAATAAACTAAATATGCCAACAAATAAAAAGACAAAATAGAATGACACTTAAACCCAACTAATCTGTCCCTAAAATATCTAACTAATTTATTTCCTAACATTTACCCCAATTTAGAGCATACAACATCCAACTTGTTCCACAAGTAAGCTCCCCCTAATGTAGACATCCGAAGTAGGCAATAGATCAGAGGAGCAAGAACAAGTAGTAGGTCGAAGGAATAGAAGGCGGTTGTAGTAGAAGTAGCAACCACAATAGAATGTGAGATCTCTGAAGTAGGTCTCTCCTATATGGAAGATCGAAGTGTGCCTCTCCCTTAGAGACCTCGAGTGAGTTTCTCTTATGTGGAGACCTCGAGAGTGGGCCTCTCTCACATAGAAGCTCGAAGTATGCCTCTTCCTTAAAGACCTCGAGTGAGCTCTCATGTGGGGACCTCAAAGAATGAGTCTTTTATTTTCTACTTTCTTCTTCCTCCCCTTTTTTTGTCTCTCTCTCCCCCTTTTTTTTCTTTTTTTTTCTTTTTCCTTTTTTTTGTAATGGTAACAAAACAAAACAGAAAGTAAAAGGTCAACAATGCAAAAAAGGCCATAATCACCTTCGTCCTCTATTTCTAATAAGGTTTGATGAACCCAATTACACCTCTCGAACCGAGAGCAAGAAAGGGCAAAAGAGAGCGAGAATGAGAGAGAGGGGCAGCGCTTGCGTGTTGCCAAAGCATCATAGTGGCTTGAAGGAGTGTCGACAACATGGTAGGAGAGCAGCACAGTAGGTTAGAGTGGAAGAGGTGGTGCTACAGGTTGAAGAAGGGCTTGTAGCCGATGCAATAGGGAAGGAGGTGGCAATGCATGGCCACCAAAGAGTCCAACAAGGCCAGGCAATGCATCAAGAAGGGGTTGCAAGCAAGAGGCAATACTACAACAACGAGAGGAGGATCATACCTTCGTGGTAGTGCTACAGATCGAAGATGACCTCATAGGCAGCACAGTAAAGAGAGAAGCAGCATTGCACAGCCATCAGCATGCCCCATAGGGCCTGGCGGCTTGGCAGCGCAACCCAGGGGTTTGCTGGAACCTTAGGCGTCAAAGGCAATGTTAAAGGCGACTAGAAATGGAATCTATTCCATCCATAAAGGTATAAGAAAGAAATAGAATTCACCCATGGATTGTTGGTCAATTCCTACAACAAGAATCAAAAAGCCATAAGTAGGAAAAGAGCAAAAAATGGGCAAATAATGAGTCAAGAATTATACAAAGCTAGAGACTAGCCGCTCTAGTCCACTTTTTAGGATTTTTTTGACTTCGATTCACTTTTTTTTTTTCACTTGAAATTCTTTCCATGGAAAGAATTCTACCTTCTTCAAACAGACCATATGTACTGCTCATATGGGTATATGATCCTCTGCGCTAGCCTTCTTTGGCTGCCGCTGAGAGCGCAGGAGAAAGAGAAGACAAGTCGATCTCAACCTCAATCAAGCAAGGAGGTAAGACCCTAGAGGGGTTACCCGGAGAGGAGGGCCACCAGAGGCTCGCTAATGGCCATAAGGTCTAGCGACGTTCTCTTAGGGCTTTCAAAGAGGGCTTTGCTATACAAGGAAACACAATAACCCCCAATAACTTACCAAAAATAAAAAGACTAAAAATAGTATGACACCAACACTTAACTAATATATCATTAAAATATCTAACTAATTTATTTTCTATCAATACTCTTGTGACATTTATAGTGGTCACAACTGCAATTGTAGCATTGGCCATAATAGTTTTGAAGCAACAGTAATAGTAGAGGCATGGCTCCACAGTAGAGACACAGTAGAGACTACTGGTGCAGTAGTTCCTATGAAAAAAAATTTCAATTTTCAATGGTAACAGGGGATTCTAAATTATATCATTAGACCACCTAGATCCCAAGTCAAGCGTGTTGTAGGCAGCCAAGTCAATCGTACCAGCATCAACAACACCAATTGCAATCACAGAAACAATAGCATCATCCACTCAGATCAAAGCAAGCAATTCCACAAGAGTGCAACAACATAGTGTATGCATTGTACGACCTGTTCGACCCTCACGTGTGGCTTGGCTCGATCACGCAACAATCCTTGCCACTTAATAGGGGCCTACGCAGCAATGCAGGAACCAAATTGGTCTCCCTTCATCAATGCTACATCTGAGATAGGCCAAGCATTAATGCGCTTGGCAATGCTTCGAGCAAGATGAAGATCATCGTGACGAGGAGAACCAAAACGAAGATCTCGGCAATAGAGTGACACATGGTGTCAGATAGAAGGCATGGGGGTTGCATACGTACCTCAAGGCAAGAAGGTGTCAATACCACCCCTAGAGCACGGTGGAATACATTGGCATCCCTGGATGAACCCACTTTGATACCATGTGGAGATTACGATAACTTGCAAAACTTTTATTATTATGAATCTCAAACATAATTACATAAAGTTGGTCCTTTTATATAAAGAGGGGCAATCCTAATCCTAATATTAATGGAAACAAATCAAATATCATCAAATCTCAAATAACCTAGAACATATCTCCATAATTAAGAAAGAAACAACGTAAGAAAGAGAATTATAATTCTAATTCCTAATTTTCTCTAATACTAATCATGAACTGGTTGATAAGTAGCATTGACCAATCAATCGCTGCCAACATGCTCTATAAAGAATCGACGAAGGAGATCCAAGATACCCTCAAGAAGAGGTATTCCCAGAAAATCGATAGTTCACGCCTAG
This sequence comes from Thalassia testudinum, assembly GCA_037157565.1. NCBI lineage: Eukaryota > Viridiplantae > Streptophyta > Magnoliopsida > Alismatales > Hydrocharitaceae > Thalassia > Thalassia testudinum. The sequence continues at coordinate 9,239,918 of JAZHRO010000080.1, forward strand.
CTGACATCTATTGGAGGATTCAGAATACCAATCTAGGTGGCATGACCTTGGTTAGGTATTTCATGACCCTCAAAGGATTATTCAAGAAGTTAGCCTTCTATCAGCCTGCCTACTGCAACAAGTAGATCATCGAGCATTCTCAGTGGCAAGTTTACAAATTCTTCTAAGGACTTAGCACCTAATACCACTCAGCACATGATCGGATTCTCTCCTCTGATGTGGTGCCAGAGCTAGAAATGATCTACAATTGTCTTCAGAAAATCAAGATTAAAGAACCTCCCTCTCCTGCATCGACTACCTCTCTAGACTCCTCTACACTGTTAGCTTTTAGAGGAGACAACCCACCTTTCTTTGCAGGACATGGACGTGGACGTAAGCGTTGACGAGGGTGCAGTCGATCCTTTAGCCCTTGTATCTACTGCAAGCGAACCAATCATACGTCCAACAAATGCTAGGACAAGTATGGGAGAGTTGCTTGGGCCAACAAGTCGATGTTAGAGTCAGCTACTACTCAACCCTTCATGCTTGGTCAAATGGACTACCTCAGGAATCCTCTAAAGAGTAAAGAACCATTTGCTCCGACTGCAGCAGTTGCGACCGCTACTGATGTCGCAACAGGACTATCTACCCAACCTACAACTAGCTAAAAGGACTCTACTAACAGCTCGAGCCACATCCTAATCAACGCTGAAGACATCGATGACTGGTGGGGTAACTGAGCCATACACTCACCCCATCCCTAAATGCCCTACTCCAGTTTGGCCTTCTTGCAATAAGGATTTTTTTGATAATGTAAGATGGCCACTACTACTTGGGATCACATCTCCTACTCTACTACTACTTCGGATCGTCTCCCTTACTCTGATGACTGCTTAGGATTGTCCCCACTAATATGCTACCTACTTAGGATCGCTTCCTATTTACCTAAATGTCTCTGCATCAGGTTTTTGTTCTAACTCCAAGCAAGTTAGGTTTCCACCGATGAAGAGACAACCACTTGCAGGCCTAACTATTTGCCTACCTGCATTCCTGATTGACTGCACACTTGACTGCTTGTCTGCCTACTCCAATCCTAGATTACATCTAATGGAGGGAGTTTTCCTACTGCACTACTCTTATAAGTTGGGCATTGTACACTTCCACTTGGGGGAGAGTGTTAAAGATTATTTTAGAAATAAAATTAGGAAATTAGTATTTATCTATTTCTATGTTTTATCTCTTTCCAAATTATAGGAGATATGTTTTGATTGTTTATTCTCTCATTAAAAAGGTTTTGGATTGTTTAAGATTTGATTTGTTTCCATGTTTAGGATTAGGATTGATCCGTCCTCCATGGACTCTACTTATTTTCATTGAGATTAATGAATTTCAGTTACAAAAATCTCCACAATATGTATTGAAACAAGAAAGGAACTGAATGAGCTTAAAGAAGTTATCCTAGATATCTTCAACACAAAGCGTAATGGTATTTTACACAAGTTAGTTCCTAAGAAGATGATGTTGGGACGAGATCTTAAACCTTTAACTAATGGCATGTATCTCCTTATAAGGAGGACAAATTGATATAAAGTATATCTCAGGATGGTTAGCATCTTATAAATCTAGTACCATTACCCTTCATCAGGTTGTGTGATGAAACAAAGTAATTTTGACTTGTGATGCTTGATGGGTAAACTTGAAACTATTCGTAAATAAAGAGTTATAGAATAATGTTTATTATGGATTATCAATATGTGTTCCTCAATTAAAGAGTTACGAATTGATTAATTAAATCAAAAAGATTTCTTTTAAGAGTTATTATGGCTCATCAATATGCGTTCCTCAATTAAAGATTAAGAATTGATTAATTTAAATAGATTAATTAAATTCACTTCTCAAATATATGACTTCTTAACCACCTCATTCAAGGAGGCATCATGGCCCTCAGGCAACATCGAAGTTCTGGTCATCAACTTGCTACCTAATGCATTCTAAAAAAATGATCACGTAGTTAAAAAGATGGTTTGTGATAGAAACAAGACTTTGAGGTGAATGTACAAAAAACAAGGGAAAAGTCAAATGCAAAATGACTATCAATGAAGTAGGAATAACACCAATTAAAAAAAAAATGCAGGTGATCGTCTCAAGTATTTTAGACCTCTAAAGGTGATCAAATGATCCACTAATGAGGCATAAGGAATTGAATGACAAGCCTTACAGGGAGATCATGGGCCATCAAAAAGTGTTGGAAGAAGAAACCATCAAGAATGCTCATGCTTAGTTGGAGAGGAGTGCAGGTATGGCCCAAGACAAACAAGAACCAGGGCAAAAAATTTTGAAAGAAACCATCAAGCATGTTCTTGCAGGAATGAAGGCATAACCAACTCAATTCGTAAAAACAGCAAAAGAAACATAGCTAACCTCACTGCAGGAGAAAGGTTTCAAATGAGTCATCCTTTCAGCTTTTTTGAAAATCTATACACGTGTATTCATGCCTATACAGCGGTAATGTGCATGGCTATTTGTTTTTCTTTTCGTGAAACAGAAATAGCAATTCATATATTGTGGAATAATATGCAGAATAGTTCTTTCTATTGAAAATAGAAAAATCCTTATAAAGAAGAGAGGTAGGGTGGAGAAATTATATGATAGTCCTACTTATTGCTTAAGAAAAAAACTAACAAAGATAACAAGAATAAAGATAAATAACTCTATCTCTAACAATAAACTAAAGCATATTTTTCTAAAGATTAACATATATAATTACTAAACTTCTAAAGAAAGTTCCCTTCAAAAAAAAAGAGGCCTCTACAGAAAACTTGGATACTTTCACCTATCACTGTCATAATTTCCTTCTCCTGGAATTTGCATTGTAATTCCACTATTTACTCCTGAGGGGATGTCAATTTCAACGCTACGCTTCTTCTTCAAGCTTCCTTCACCACTGCATTTCTTGCAATGGCCTGTTATTATCTTTCCAGTACCTTCGCACTGTGGACAAGGAGTTACCTGCATAATAAAAAAATGATAATGTAGTAGAAACGAGATAAAATCAAGAAAGAGTAAAAGAAAGCATCTACTGAAGTTATTATTGAGGTCAAAATCGAGTTAAAAAGTAAATAATAACATTATCCAAATGGAGATGGGTTTTTGTTGAAAAGGAAAAAAGGGATTAACAAACCCCTCGCTTTCATTAACAAAAGAAGCTAATTGCACCAAAAGTGTAGTGCATTAAGGTGGTGAAGAACTCCCTTAGTAAAGGATTTTTCCCTTCAGAAAACAATCGCATTGAACTCCAGCCAGACACACTGAAAATGACAAATGTCTTCCTCAACGTGTTCACATATACAAGGGCTCCATGGATGTTATCCAAAAATCATAATTGGAGTTATAGTTTATTGACTAGTCTGTGGCAGTCCTCCAGCAGGCTCGGGTGAAGGGACAAGTGAAAAAATGGTAATTGGTGCCTTCCACCTCCTCACCACATGAAATGAAAGTGGCATCACCCTAAGGTGCCTACCAACTCCTCTATTCCCAACTAATCACTCTTCCTTTTGAGCAACAAAACAAGAATTTAGCCTAGAAGGGGACCTTGGCTCTCCATATCTTCCTATAATCACCTGCTAGATCTTGCTGTAAGTGGAATGCATATCCCATGAACGAAATATTAGTACTCATGGCACCATACCCATTAATCCTGACCAACAGTGGGTGTGAGCTCCTGATCTAAATTGGGAGTAAAAGCTCCTCTATCCTAGCATCAAAGAGGGATTTCGATAGTGGCGGAGACTAGCAACCATCCAAGAAATAATCAACCACCGAGATCCTCTAATCAGGTCAGAGAAAATCCAATCCGGGATACGCCTCTACAAGCACACTAACGAGAGACCAAGCATGTGACCAAAAGCAAAAACAGGATCCATCCCCAAGTTGACTTCTACAATGGGGCATGACTTTTAGCAATAGCTTTTGTAGGTTCGACTACTTCTAAGAAGGTGATAAGACGTGTAATTACCTTATTTCATAATTGTGGTTGATTACTAGTCTAATCTTTCGATTATGTAGATTTATTTACTTTTACATTTATTTATAAGGTGTGTAGTACACCTTTTGTTCGTTGCCAGGTTGTATTACATTTTTTTCTTTACCTCTCTCTATATAAAGAGAGGTAGGACCCTCAATAAAGATTTAAAGCCTTTCATTTCTTCCTACTTAGTATCAGAGCAGCGGTCATAGATCGGTGCCCTAGATATCCCACCAAAATAAGCCGCCTACACCTACCACCCTAACCCTAACCCTAGTAGTGCCGTTAGGGACCCTCACTGACGTCGCCACCTCTCCACAACCCCGCCACAGGCAGAGTGAGGAGGTGGTGGTGCACTCCGATCGTTGCTACAACGCACGAGGGGTTGCGCCGCTCGTGAAGGCCACTGCGAGGCTTCTCACCGAAGCTCTGCCACTAAGCGCCTGAGGCGACACTACAATGCTCCTGGAGGTTGCCGCAGGGCCCCTCCTCACCGGAACATCGCCGCTCCACCTTCCTAGAGGCCGCTGCAACATCTCCCTTCATCGAAGAACCGCCACTTCGCCTCTGAGGCGGCGCCACAACCCTCCTAGAGGTCATTGCAAGGTCTCTCATTGTCGGAGCACTGCCACAAGGGCCTCTCTGAGGCTACTGCATGGCCTAGGGGTGGCGCTACTCCACCGCCGCAGTCATCATTAACTGCCACTGAGGGAGAGTTGTGCTGTTGTTGAAGGCTGATGTGGAGTGTTTGCTCACCAGAACACCACCACAATAGCCTCCGAAGATTGCTGTTGAGGTGGAAATGCTCTTGATCTCCTACTTCGCCGCTCAAGTTGAAGATCATGGTCTGAAAAATCAATTTCAGACTATGTTTTGGTGATTTCAGATCTGAGTTTGCTTCTGTTGGCACTATTCTTCATCCAGCAGGTGATAAGGTACTACAAGATGGCATCCTCAAGTTCTTCTATCAAGTTCCGTTCTTCCGAGATCACACCGGATACTTCTACAGACACTAGAAGATATAAAAGTCCATTTTTTGGTCCAATGATTAGGTTGGACGAGACTAATTATTCACAGTGGTCGCAGATGTTTTTGATGACTGTCAGGGGTCATGAGAAGAAGCATATATTGAGTTAGCCAGAGCCCACTGAGAAAACAAGAGTCAATGCTTCATGGAATTGTGACAATGCAATGGTCTGTGACTGGATGATGAATGCTATGATACCCAGGATAGGTGATGAAGTTATGCACTATCCTACTGTGAAGAAGATGTGGGATTCTCTTTGTGAGACATTCTCATAAGAAGAATTCCACTCAGGTATTTCACATTTATCATGAGCTTTTCCATCTTCGTCAGGATGGAAAGACATTAGCCCAGTACTACTCTCAGGTCAAGGGGTTGTTGGAGAGACACAACTCCTATAGACCTGGCTACACGTGCTCCTCTTGGCGTGCCTTCAAAAGAGAGCTTGTTGCTTCCTTGTTTCTCTCTAGAATAGGGCCAGAGTATTCAGTTGCACGGGACCAGATTTTGACACTGACTAATTACCTACCCTTAAGGAGATATATAGTAGACTTAGCAGGATTACAGTTCTTGTTACTTCTACTTAGACTACAAGCTAAACCACTACCTTGGCAACTTCTCATGGTCCCAATAGAGGTACACCATCTACTTGTGAACGTGGCTGTGGCCATGGCCATGGACGGGGATCTAGAGGCCGTGTCAAACCTCCATGTACTTATTGTGGCCGATTGGCCCATACTGAGGCCACGTGTTGGCAGAAGCACGGGAGGTCTGTTGCTACTCACCAGGTGACAAAGACTAATTCTACACCTGAGACAGTTACCAGGGTAGAATTTGAGGAGCTATTACAGAAGATCAATCACCTTTCCTAGTCTTCCCCTATAGAGATAGCTGCAGCCACCTCTACCTCAAGTATCATGTGTGCTTGCTCGTTGTCTGTTTTTTAGACCTGGCAACTAGTCGGTGGATTCAGCAGCCTCATAGCATTTTTGTGGCATCTTAAATGCCTTTTTAGACTTGAGGTCTATTCCTCCAGGTAAGGCAGTCCAGGTAGCATATGGTAGGTTATCACAGGTTACAAGAAAGGGTGGAGTAACCTTTTCGTCTACGTTACAGCTACCCGATGTTCTCTATGACCCTGATTTTCCACTTAGTCTCCTCTCTGTTAGTCGTATTATAAAGAGCTCAATTGCCGGGCTATCTTTAATGAGAATGCTTGTGTCTTGCAAGACCGGCTCATAGGGAGGACGATTAGTGAAAGACATGAGGAAGGAGAAGTGTACCATCTCAGTCGCACTCTGATTGCCACTACTACTTCTATGAGTCAGGGGGAGACTGCTTTAGCCACTGGGTCTCCCATCAAGTGGCATCTTCACCTTGGCTACCTTCCTGTGGAGAGACTTAAACGGGTTCTACCTCATATACTTGCCAGCACCACCATCACCTACGATGCCTGCCAGTTCGGCAAACACCACCATGCTAGTTTTCCCATTTCCAGTCGTGTTGGACTGCTGCTTTGCTTGATTTGATTCATATGGATGTGTGGGGTCCAAGTCGGGTTCCTGACTGCCTTGGCCATCGTTAGTTCCTTATTCTTATTGATGATTTCTCTCGTGTTACTTGGTTGTTCTTGATGAAAAATAAATATAATGTCAGTACTATCATTAAGAATTTTGTTATGGAAATAAAGACCTAATTTTCTGTCACTATTAAAATGTTGGGTTCTGCTAACACACTTAAGTTTCGTACTTCTCGCTTGCTGCAGTTTTTCAGTAGTAATGGGATTATTCACCAAACTACTTATGCTCATGCCTCTCAGTAGAATGGAATTGTTGAGAGGAAGCATAGGCACCTACACGCACCCTTCTTATTCACCATACTGTGCCTTCTTTAAATTAGGGGGATGATGTTCTTACAGCTTGCTTTCTCATCAATAGGATGCCGAACTCTACCATACATGAGCAAATTCCGTGGTAGGTTTTGTATCCTAGCCATCTTTTATTTCCTATTATCCCTCGTGTTTTTAGGTGCATTGCATTTGTGCATGATTTAACACCTGGATGGGATAACCTAGCACCACAGACTGTTAAGTGTGCTTTCTTGAGTTATTCTAGAACCCAGAAAGGGTACAGATGCATTGATCATCTTCATTCCTGCCACTATGTTTCTGCTGATGTGACTTTTCAAGAGTCTGTACCATATTTTTCCACTACCAGTTCAGACTTATTTCCAGTGACTGATAAGGTACCTATGCCCATTCCACCTATTCCATTTGGTGTTATACCTATGTGTTAACATATGCACCTATTTTGTATGAGGGGTCTTTCGCTATTTTTATTTCTTGCACTGGTGTTGTACCGCAACTTTTCCACCTCTCCATTATATAAGGAGAGGCAAGGCTCAATAATAGAACTATCTCATTTCCTCCAATTTGGTATCAGAGCGACGGTCCTAGACCAAGGCTCTAAGTATCCCACCCCTAAGGACTCCAAACCCTAACCACCAAAACCCCTCTCTATCTCCCTCTCTGTGCTAGCGCACATCTCCGATGGGCCTCCCCGTGGCCCAATGGTGCGATGCACGACAGTGAGGCGTGAGCAGCGCGTGAAGAGAGCAGCAGCGCTACGGTGAGGCAAGCAGCAAGGCGAGCAGCGGCGCAGTGCGAACGCACAACTATGTGCGGCGACAGCTGTGAGGGGTCCGTAGCCCTATTCTAGGGCTACGTTACTTTGTAGTCACAGGGAGAGAGGTCTAGGTCACCTTAAGGCCGTCTCGGGTGCTTTCCCCCGCACCCGTGGTAGGCCAACGCCAGTCCAAAGGGGCTTTCCAATGAAGATGCAGATCTGAAACTAGACTATTTCAGATCTACTATTGTTTCTTTAATGTTGGAAAGTTGATTGAGGCTCGCGGATTGCATAGATGGCTTCTTCAGATCAACCTGATCAGTCCAAGGTGACATCGGGCTCTCTTTCAGACACCGGGTACTAAAAAACCCGTTCTTCGATCCCATCATCAAACTAGATGAGACCAACTACCTACGATAGTCCCAGACATTTCTTATAATCGTTAGGGGACATGGGAAAGATCATATTCTTACGGATCCAAAGCCTACAGACAAGACTGGCATACATGCCAACTGGAATAGAGACAACGCCATGGTGTGTGCATGGCTTATGCAAACTATCATTCCCTGGATAGGGGATAAGATCATATACTATTCGACAGTGAAGGAGATGTGATAGTCTTTGCATGAGTCATACTCACACGCCAAGAACTCCGCACGTGTTTTTCAGGTCTTTCATGACCTATTTCACTTGCATCAAGAGGGACACTTGCGCCTGGGTGAAGCCTACAAACTCAGGGCCTAGGTTGTCAATAGCAAGTGTCCCAACCGTCGAGTAAGTAGGATATGCACCTATTTTGTATGAGGGGTCATTCGCTATTTTTTCATGTCTTATACTAATGTTGTACCGTAACTTTTCCACCTATCCATTATATAAGGAGAGGCAAAGCTCAATAATAGAACTATATCATTTCTTCCAATTCTATGGATGATCGTCCTACTACCACTGAGAAGGATCAACCTCATGACCCTATTGTTACATATCAGAGGCCACATACTACATTCTAGATGCCCCTCCTCCCACACCTCCAGCCTCTCCCCAGGTGAGCACACAGTCTTTAGACACAAACACTTTGGTGCCCAGTGATGACGCAGGGACAATTGAGGCTTTGGAGGACTCACAGCTGGACAACGACCTTCCGATTGCCATTCAGAAGGCTCCCCGATCATGTGCCAAGTATACTGTGGCAGGATATCTGCACACTGTTGATCTTGGTATTGCTTTCTCTAGGTTTACCAGGGCATTGAGTACCACTGTCGTGTCGACATCCTACCACGAGGCCATGCTTCATCCAAAGTGACATCTGACCATAGAGGAAGAGATGGCTACACTCAGAAGCAAGGGCACGTGGGATCTTGCATCACTTCTGCAAGGGGTCGGTCTTGTTGGATGCAAATGGGTGTTTACACTAAAGTTCCATCCAGATGGGAGCATCACCAAATACAAAGCACGCCTAGTAGCAAAGGGGTTCACCCAAACCTATGGGATGGACTTCTTTGATACTTTTTCTCCAGTGGCGAGACTCTCGACAATGCAGATACTTGTTTCGATTTTTTTTTTAGAAGAAAGAGGAAGATTACCTAAGGGTGGTAATCATCCAGAATTGTATTAAAATGAGAAAATGAACGGACTTACAAATTTTGGAGCCAAAAATCAGAAAAACACCTTGCTTGTCTTATTACATTTTCAGCCCAACACCTCTCACTCTTGAAAACACCGGTATTTCTCTATAGCCAAAGACTCCAAATAATAGCAATAGCCTGCACCCATCTAGCCATATCCAAATCGATATGGTCTCTGAAGCTCATCCAAAATCTTTCAAAGTTCCTCGTGTCCACTGTTGGGAGTTGAAAATGGTCTCACACATCTCCTGAAAACACACAATCAAAGAAGATATGTTGGATATCTTCATTTGAGTTGTCGCAAAGAGGGCATTTCATATCTCCGTCCGTAGACCATTTGGACCTATACATCTTCGTGACAAGCCGCTTCCGTCTGAGGAACCAAAGGAAAATCTTGATCTTGAGCGGGACCTTACATCTCCAGAGAAGTTTAGAATCCCCTATGATAGTATCCTGCTGTACATCCACTGCGGTCATGATCTTGTATGCACGGTTGACAGAGAAACTCCCAACCTTCCACTGAAAGGAATCCGACAGTTCTGCAGATGGTTTGAAGTCCTCCAAGCACACTAATAGCTGCTGAAATTCTGCACAAGTAGCTTTAGAAAGACTTTGTGGCAGCCTGAAATTCTAGCTCTCTGTACCGGCATCCCATAATTCCTTCACTAATGCTTCTTTATTTTCAGCAAGGTGAAATAATCTCTGAAATATGTTCGGGAAGGTACCAATTTCAGACCAATCATCAAACCAGAGATGAAAAGATCCATCTCCCAATGAAAGGCAGAGGCCTAATAGATTGCCAAAAAGCTGAACCACCAAGATTATTTGCACTGCCACGTTGAATTATATTCATATTATCTCCATATGAATCTTTCAAGATATGATTAACCAATGAATTCTCACTAGAAAACATTCTTACTACCCATTTAAGTAGAAGTGCCTTATTACAAGAGAGTGAGTGTCAAATCCCAAGGCCCCCCTCTTTCTTTGGCTTGCAAACCTACTCCCAAGGCACCATGTGCACAAATCTTCCCACAAAATCAGGCCCCTTCCAAAAAAACCTTTTCCGGATCAAATCTATCTACTTTAGGACTTTCTTTGGTGAAAAAACCGATAGAAAGAACACCGGAATGGCCAAGAGAACAGATTTAAGGAGAACCAATCTACCTCCTCTGGATAGGAGTCTACCACTCCAAGAAGACAGCCTACTCGTGAAGTCATCAATCAAAGGTTTCCAGTCACGAGAGGTCAATTTTTTACCATTCAACGGAAGATCGAGATATTTAACAAGTAGCCTTACCACTAGGGTCTCCAAAATAGAAGATATATCATTCTGCTCCACACCAAACCAAAAGGAACCAAACTTGATTTTTAAACCTGAAACCTCTGCAAAAATCCTTACTAAAGAAAAAACATGTTCGGCCTCTTTCCTTCCTCCAATGAAAAATGTCGTATTGTCTGCATACTGTAGAATAGGAGTTAAAATTCTGCCATCTCCTCCTGTTGTAAAACCAGAGAAAAGATTCCCATCGCAAGCCTTAAAGGTCATTCCTACGAGTGTATCTACCGCAATGTTGAATAACATAGGTGCCAGAGGACACCCCTGCCGGACCCCCCTTTGCAGGCTGGACCCATGACCCAGTTGCTCTAGCATTAATCAAAACAGAAAATGAGGTAGTGACACCTTTTCATCAACAAAATCCAAAGGTTGGGAAATCCTCGTTTTCTCAAAATTTCCCATAACTCCATGAAATAGAGTCATAGGCCTTTAAAAGTTCCACTTTCCAGAGGAAAGTCGGGCATCTTCTTTTCCAGGCCCCCAAGAACTCAGCCAATACACAAGAGTCTTGTAAAGACCTACCTTTAATAAATGCAAATTGGACCAGGGAAATAATATTAAGGAGAATATTTCACAACGGATTTGCAAGAATCTTTGCAACCAACAAATTGATGGAGTTAGACAAAAAAATGGGCCTATAGTCCTCCATCGTGCCCGGACTCTCTTTCTTCAATACCAAGAAAAGATAAAACTTATTCAATCTCTCAACCCCTTCGTTTCCTTTGCAAAACTCCCTAATCATGGCCATAACATCGAGTCCCACCACATCCCACAATTCTCAATAAAAAATGATTTGTAGCCCATCCCATCCTGGAGACCCTTCCGATTTCATACCACACAAGGCACTCAAAACCTCTTCGTCCACATCTCCAATGAGAGAAGCTTTTGCCTCTTCCCTAACCTACTCCATATGGGAGTTTGACAACTGCAAATCACCACAAGGTTGCCTACAAGTGAAATCATGAAAATAATTTTTAAAAGCAACAAAAATCTCTTCTCCTTTTTTTAGGACATCATCCCCCACTTTCACCATTCCTATCATATTTTTCCTCTTTCTTGCACTAGCATATAAATGGAAAAATCTGGTATAAGCATCACCTTCTTTAAGCCAAAGCTGTCTCGATTTTTGTCTCCAATCCATCTTTGCCTTATGGTCTCCCTCAGCCACAATAGATTGAGATCTACGCCTTTCAAGGCATTCATCCTCCGTAAGAGAAGACCTCTCCTCCTTCCTGTCAAGAGAGGTAACTTACAGGAGCACATTATGATTGGCCACTTCATCAACTTGATGTAAAGAATGCATTTCATTACGGTGACTTACAAGAGGAGGTCTATATGCAGCAACCTCCTAGCTATAAGTTGCAGGGGGAGTGTATATGCAAGCTGAGAAAGGCCATTTATGGGCTCAAGTAAAGTCCACGAGCATGGTTCCAAAAACTGTCTCAAGTAATAGAGTCGGATGGCTTTCAGAGATCTTCTGCAAATCATTCCCGGCGTGGTAGTGCTCCTTGTATATGTGGATGACTTGATTGTCACAGGAGATGATGCAGATGGCATTAGACAGATCGAAGAGATTAGCCAGTCAATTTGTGATGAAAGACTTAAGTCCATTACCATACTTTCTTAGGATAAAAGTTGCCCGTAGCAAGCATGGCATAGTTCTATCATAGAGAAAGTATGCATTGATGTTTTACAGGAGACTAGGATACTTAAGGCAAAGCTAGCAAATATACCCATGAATCCAAAGACTTACCTCTATGATGCTAAGGCATCATCTATGGATAGTAGTTAGTATCAGCAGCTTGTGGGGAAGTTACTCTATCTCACCATTACCAGACCAGACATCACCTTTGTAGTTGGGAGACTTAGCCAGTTCATGGCTAAGCCTACGAGGCAACATTGGGATGTTGCCATGATGGTCCTGAGGTACGTTAAGAAGGCACTAGGTCACGGTTTTCTATTTACTCGGGGCACTTCCATGCCAGTAGTGGCATATTCAGACGCAGACTATGTAGGTTGTTTGGTGGATAGGAAGTCTACCACAAGTTTCTGCACCAATGTGGCTGGCAGTTTGGTTACTTGGAAAAGCAAGAAGCAGGCTGTTATTTTCAGGTCTAGTGCAGAGTCAAAATACAAGGCTATGGCACAGACAACTACTTAGCTATGGTGAGATTTATGCATACAACTTACTAGTCCTATGGAGATGAGATGTGATAATGTTGCTGCTATATATACTACCAACAATCCGATGTTCCACGAGAGGACCAAACATGTTGAGGTGGACTACCACTATACTAGAGATATTATTCAAAAAGACTCTTTATACAACCCCAGTTGCTACAAATGATCAAACAGCAGACATTTTTACCAAGCCACTTCCTAAGTCTACTTTTGATTATTGTTGTTCCAAGTGAAGCATAATAGATATGCTCTAACTTAAGGGGGAGTGTTGACTTATTTACTTTTACATTTATTTATAAGGGTGTGTGGTTGTATTACATTTTGTCTTTTACCTCTCTCTATATAAAGAGAGGTAGGGCTCTCAATAAAGATTTAGAGCATTTCATTTCTTCCTACTAAGTGTACAAGATCCAAGAATTTTTTGCGGTAAAGAAGAATCATCTGATTAATTGTGTGAAATATAAACCCGGGGAACTATTTATTATTTCTGAGAAGGGGTATTTGTTCTCTCTGAGAAATACTCTGCCTCAGCAAATATTTATGATCACAAAGTTAGCTTCCAATAAATTTATATCAAAAAGATTGATACATATTATCATATTATTCGTTACAAATGACTCTTCAGCCTGCCATGATAAATAAGTTGAAAAATGACTCATGGCTATAACTCGGAAATTGGCTCCTCAATCAAGACTAACAAAAAAAAATTTTTGGTCATCTGATTTCAGGGCACGGGGGTTTCTTGGATATCTTTATTTGATAAAAAATAGCAAGAAAACCATGCATTAGTACCCTAACCAAGGGGAAAGGCAAGAAAGAAATTCTACAAGAGCTTAGGGTTCTATGAACCAAGGAAGGCTCTTTTTAAAGCTAATGCTATATTGATCTACGACCCATTTATGATTCTGATGAGAACTTCATCACAAGCACACTTGGAATATGTAATTAATAAAGAACCTGCTAGCAGCATGTGAGGTAAACATTATTGATCTTGCAGGAGTAAAGAGAGGCCAACTTCATCACAGTAATAAAAGAGTGGTTGAGCTCCTGTATACATAAAAAGAAGAGGCTGACACGCCATTTGATTGAATAAAGAAGTCCCAACTCATCAAAAGGTGACCATAAACCAAGCGGTGACGAAAACATCGGACAATGAAGCTTATAAATAGGGGGTCAATTATTGTGATTAGCCATTCTACCATTTTGCTCATTTTTCACTTACCCACTCTATCCACATTTGATAGTGGGAAACATTTGTATCCAGGGAATCACATACATAATAAAATTTCTCCTTTTTCCTTCCACTTTGCGATCGCAACTTTTTACATTTGGTGGGAGATATTCGCATGATCTGATCCAAAACTCAAGAACATCCTTCAGAGGGACTCTCCTCTCCTCCCAATCTAGCATATCACCATAAAAGACACATGAAATTCTTTTCCAAAACGGCTCGGAAGACATTAAAGCATCATTCATCATTCATAGGTTGAGGACCCCTAACCCTTTGTGCTCCTTCAGTCTCCAAACCTCATCCCAGTAGACCAATGGCAAGAAGCTATTACCTATGCCAGGTGCCTAAAGGAATCTTAACATGATGGAAACATTTTTTTCTAAACCTTGTGATAAGTAGGAAGAATTGCAATTCCTATGCATCCTCATTATGTAAAGAAAATATATTAGGAGAGTCAAGAAAACCGAAGAAACTAACAATGTCACCCCTAAATAGCAGCCAAGAGGCCCATCCTTGTAGACTCTTCTCCATTCCCTCAATCACTGTAATCCAATCTCTGGAGATAATACAGCCTATGGTAAGTGGGAAACCTAAATATCTGAAGGATATGGGAAGAATCTAGATGCCTAGGATTTCCCTACATGTAGATACTCTCTCAAGTCATGCCAAATGGTAGAAACCCTGCCTTTTGTAAATTCATCTTCAATCGAGAGGCTGGCTTCTCCCAGACCTCTATAAGCAATCTAACAGTCTGCAGTGATGGAACCCTTCACAAAGAATAATGGTATCATCTGCGCATTGAAGAAGGGAGCACCCCTACCTTACCCCCATAGTGCGCAAAACAAGCATCTACCAAGAAGTCCATGGCAAGAAAAAGAAGCATTGGGGTGAAGGGACACCCTGCCGCATCTCCATCCTCAACTGAATCCGACCACCTTTCAGTTTTCCATTCATGAGGACAGAGCACAATGATGAGGTAATACAGCTCTTCATCCATGTAATCTAAGCAAGTGGAAACCCTTTAACATGCAAAGACTACCATAGGAATTTTCAATCAAGGCTATCATAAGCCTTAAACAAATTATCTTCCAGCAGAAGGCTTTAGTTCCATCTCTTTCCCAAGCAGCCAAGATTTCAAAGGCAACAAGGTAATTCTCTAGTGTAGACCTCCCTCATGTGAAAGAGGATTACATTCGTCTTACCAAATAAAAATCACTGAACCAACTTGAATCTGAACTATGATTCTGAGAAAGTCTGACTGAAATCGGATAGCCACAAATTCGTGTGGCACCATATGAACTACTGGGAATTTGTCCCCTTTCTTCCCTGTCCAATATTGGTTCTCGCTTCTTCAGTCCCCTATAACCATTTCCCCCCCTCCCCAGTCAGATTCCACCGGCAGATCGCAAGCCGCCGGCATGTCCTTTATTTAGAAGGGGATGGCCAGGCCAAGGTCTTAGCTACCACTAGATAAATGGAGTTGGAGAGGGCAATAGGCCTATAATCTTCTACAAAATCTACAGCTTCTCCTTTAGGAGGAAAGAATAGGAAAAGGTGGTTTACCCTAGAAAAGCTATCTCCAAAAGTCAACGAATCAAATATTAACATAACTTCTTTAATCAACGATCGAAGTTCTCCAATGAACAACACTTGGAACCATCCGGGCCAAGAGATCCCTTCTGCTTAAGGGAATGCACCGCATGAAAGGCCGAGTCAAAGAAGACACATCACCATGAAAGATGACACATTCTATTTCACCTAAATGCCATATCATGACATGACTCTAGCAGTATAACTAGCGACAATATTCGGCAAAAGAACTACCCACCTCTTATCAGCCTATCCGACCACCCTGGCCAATTGAAATGGAGTCAATCCTATTCTTCTTGCTACCATTAGCATAGGAATGAATGAACCTGGTATTAGAATTACCTTAGCCATTACTACCAGGAGTGTTGCCTCCAATAGACCCCTTTTTATGTCTTCCAGTTGCATTTTCTTCAAAGTTCAACCTTCTCCTTAGACTCCTCAAGTATGAGTTCTCAGGAGTCCTTAGTGCTTCATCTTGGAGTTTTGTACGATTTTCCTCCCAACTCAATTTTGAAACTTTCTTTTTGCATAAAGAGAGAGTCTTCTTTAGTTAGACCTATGTTGAATGACTTTGAGATGTCACACTCTACCACTGCTCTACCTTCCCCTTGTAGCCCTCCTCAAACAACCAGGATTTTTCAAACTTGAAGTAGGTGCCAACCTTTATGTCTCCACCAAGGTCTCACTCCAAGAAAGAACAATCTAAAAAAGATTAGAGAAGTGCTTTAGCCAAGCTTAGGGAGAATTGCTAGTTGAAACTGGTAGAGCCAAAGATCTTGTTGAGACAAGATCTAGAGCCAACTTCCTCAGAACTCCTCTACGAAAATCTACAATTGGGCACCTCAAACTCCATGGCCTCCATCACGGAGACCCAATTAACACAGCCAATTCTCCTATTTCCCCCATAAGTTGTCCAATATGTCCTCTAAGGTAAGAGTGGCGTTGAAATCCCCAGTGCACACCGAGGTATCCCCTATAACCTGGTCAACTCATGTAGCCCAGAAGGCTAGTTTGTCATCCACCTTGCAAGGATCATATACTATTAGAAGAAAAGAAGATATCAACTTCATTGAAAGATCCCAATCCTTTATATATAGAGGATGGAAAAAATACAAGTGGACCCTCCTAAAATAAGAAAATAAGAAAAAGAATGAGGAAACATGGAAATATCCAACTCTCAACACTCCCGTTCAAGCAACACCCAAGCCAGTGAGAATAATCGTCGGCAATCCTTAAATAATAGCAATGCCCCAATCTATCAGGAATACAACCAGGACCCTAGAAATCCATGCGAAGGAGCTCAAATAAAGATCCTAATCTTCGTGTCTAATTGTATGGAAACATACTTTTGTGGTGTTTCCCTAATTGGCATGCTCCACACTCAATCTTTACACCTGGAGAAATCTAAGGAATGATACGACGAAGCCTGCAAAGGGGAAGATGACCCAGTCGCAAGTGCCACTAAAGAGCAGATGCAGACAATGTAGAAAATAAAGCATGGGCAATAAATGGAAACTGAAGTAGCCGATACACTCCTTCCTCGTGACCTTCACCAATGATCTTCCCAGTCAAGATATCTTGAAATACGAATGAAACACCATCAAAGATAGCACGAGAGTTCAACTATTTCTTGATTCTGCAAACTCAAAGTAGGCTAATGGGGAAGTCGAACTTGTAGAATGCCTAACAACCGCATGGTCGGGGTAACCATGACCTCTCATTGACTAGTGACGGGAGAATTGTCTCCTATTTTCCACTTGAAATGTCTATCCTGCAAAAAACTATTGAAAACAATTGAAGCAGTGCCAATCACCACACAAATGACGTGATACACCCGAACCTACAAGCCAATCTGAATCACATGTACAACCCATCTGAACAAACATAGCAACATCACTAGAACTCTCCTCTTGCACGCACGTCACCTTAAGGTTAGGGAGCTTTCCTCATGCATTCTCGCTACCCTTCTTTGCAGGCCTGGTTTAAGCAAAATGTGGCCCTTAACCTAACCTTCTACCATCGTCCTGAAGGTTTGTGACCATCGTGCACAATTGATCTCAAACAACCTCAGCAAGGAATCGAAGATGCAACTCTCACCTACCCCATCTCCGTCATTTGCATCGATGTCAACTTTGACAAGTCCTCAAAAGCCATTTTCTCCACAACTAAAGTCACAAATAACTGAGAGGTAGCAAGAAACGGAGCGAAAACAACTGTCTAGTACATCAAAGCAATACCAAACAAAGCCAGGAAATCACGTAGCCATCAAACATGAGTCAATGGTGTCCAAACATACTCCAATAGCAGTCAAACGGTTCAATTCCAACCACAAACTGGTCAAACAGGCCAAATCTGGCCATAAAAGCCCCTCCAACGAGCCCACTAGCCAACAACCGATGGTCGACAATGCCTAGCTGGTCGGGGCGAAGACCGATGACCCTCGTTAGACCCCAACAACAGCCAGTAAGGGTCAAAAGTGACAATAGTAGACAAAGCAAGGTTGTTGCAACCCTACTACCCCCAGATCTAGAAGAGATCCAACTGATGGCAGCAGTAGGGCAGCGCGGCTTGTTCAGCCGGTAGTCGATCCGGCAAGCCTGAGGCTAATGGCTGCTGTTTAGGGCTCCAAACCCAAGTTTTTAGGGTTTTTTGCTCATCCTTTTGGGTTTTTTCTTTGTGGAGAAAAAAAAGAAATGAGAATCGAGGAGGGTACCAAGCACTAGGATCACTACTTTGATTCAAAGTTAGAAGCAAAGATGAGATCAACTTCATTGAAAGATCCCAATCCTTAAAATATAGAGGATGGAAAAATTAGAAGTGGATCCTCCTAAAATAAGAAAAAGAATGAGGAAACATGGAAAGAGCCAACTGTCAACATATACATTAGCCACTCTAAAAGTATATCCACCACTTCCTCTCCAAGTCAACAACTAAAGAGCAGATACGCCTAGTCACACTAACCATGGACAATTTCTCCTTGCTTCAACCTACTAACAAATCACCAAAGTCTCTTAGCTTCAAAACACACAGCCCCTCCTCTTTCTTTGGCTTACAAACCTCATCCCACGCGACCAAATGCAAGAATCTATCAGCTAATTCAGCACCCTTCCAGAAGAACCTCTTTCCTCAGTCGATAAACCATTTGTATTACCTTCTTCAAAAATCTAAAAATAGAAAGATAAAAGACAGGGATGACAGACAAAACTGAATTTGGTAATACGAGCCTCCCACCCCTAGATTATTTTTTTGAAAAGAGAGAGTGGTTATCCGATTGATGACCACCCATGACATATAATAATTAAGGGCCCAAAAAGTGCCCAAACAGAATTACATCATGCTTACCCAATAATTAGCTAAGGATGAAATACAGATAATCCAATTTTCTAGGTACAAATGCTACCCCTTGAATATAGTCCCACCCCTAAGTAATAGGTGGCCACACCAACTAGCAAGCCTCTTCTCTAGCTTATCAATCAAAGCACCCCAATCTGCAGAGGATAGTGTTTACCCTTCAATGGTAAACCAAGGTAGGCAAAAGGCAAGGATCAAGATGCTGTGTGAAGCATATGAAAACACCCCTCCACCTCTTCCTCACTCATACTAAAGGGGACGAAAGTAGAATTCCCATGATTCACTTGCAAACTAGATCTTACTAAAGATGTTTATCACTACCGCCAATTTCTCCATGTCCTATTTACCGCCCTCCTCAGAGAACAAGGTAAGAGTCAACAAGGTATCATCTCTCCTCAATTTAAACGCAGAGATTAATCCTCCATGGCATGCCTTAAATGCCATACCTGCCAAGCTATCAACAACAATGATGAACAAAAATATAGCAAGCGAGCATCCCTATTTCATCCCCTGCTAGAGCTTTGTCATCCAATGTTCTGCCTACCATTGATCAGGACAGAGAAAGATGTTCTAGTGATACATCTCTTCATCCAAGCTATCCAAACCTCTAGAAATCTCCTTCGTTGTAGCATCTATCACAAATATGACCGACTAACTGTGTCATAAGCTTTAGAGAAGTCAACCTTCCACAGGAAAATTCTCTTCTTAGATTACCTCCAGGTTGCAACCATCTCAACCGCCATTATGAAAGACTCCTAAAGAGATCTACCTTGCACAAAAGTCGATTGAACTAGCAAAATCAAATTAAGTAGCACCAAACGCAACCTATTAGCCAAATCTTTGGCCACAATCACAACATTAGACAGGGCAATGGGGTGATAGTCAACAATCGTCTCCATACCTATTTTCTTCGAAAGGAGAGAAAAATAGAACCTATTCAGCTTTTCAAAGCCATGGTTCCCCATAAGGAATTCACACAACATAGACATGAAATCGAGCTTCCCTAACTCCCGAAACTCTTTGTGAAATAAAACCTGGAAACCCTTTGCCCAAGGGACCCCTCCACCTTCAAATCCTAAATTGCAAACTAAACCTCATCATCACTTACTTCCACAACTAAAGCAACTCAGGCAACCTTGTCTAGAATAGGGAAATATGGTTGGCTAGCTCCTACAGTCCAAGTCCCCATCTCCTTGTAAAATTATGGCAGTGGTTCTTCACTGCTTCAACTAATTGTTCTTTCCCAAAAAGAACCTCTTCACCAACCTTTGAGGAAATCAAATTGGTTTTTCTCCCGCTTACAGCCAAATGAAAAAATGTTGTGTTAGCGTCACCTTCCTTGAGCCAAATTTGCTACAAGTGTGTCTCCAATTTCATGTTGTTTTTTGCCCTAATTTCTTTCATTTCAACACTTATTCTCAAATTTTCATGTCTTGTTCTTTGTTGGTTGTTTTCTATTTTGATCATCTTTTCTTTGTTTTGATCTTTATTTATTTTTGTTTTCATGACTTGTGCTTGTCGATAATTGTTTTGATCTTTTAGAATTTTTTGTTTAAAGATGGTTGGGTTTCTTCTGTCAATAATATGCAATCCGGTGATTGTTGCCATGTTTTCAACTTTCGACATGTATTATCATATGTTCAGTGTTGATCTATTTCAAATGCAAGAGGATTTCTTTAAGGAATCTAGACCATTATCTATTGATTATTGAGAAAATGCACGTCAAAAAAATAATATCAATACATATGTACATACTTTCAAAATATATATGCATAACCTATATATATATATATATATATATATATATATATATATTGAAAAAACTTACCAATTAATCTCCTACATATCTTATACTCCTTAGTCAGGGACCTTACCGACTAAATCATGACGACTGATTTCTGCACCCTTGGTAAAATTACTAATAACAAGGTGCAAAGGTTACCTGAGAGACAACACCAAATGGTGTCCTTTGTGATCTCATTATGCCACCCTTTCCTCCACATTTAGAGCATGACTTCACTGAGCTCTTGGATTTTGCACCGGTACCATGACAGCCATCACAAGTTTCTAAAGATCCAAGATTTATAACTTTTTTCCCACCAAAAATGGCTTCTTCAAAGCTCAAAGAGATATTATACCTGCAAAATAATAGTTTATCTAGTCATAATTATCAAATTTCGGAGGACAAAATTCATTTCTTATTGAAAAAGAATGAATAGCAACGAAATAGAGACAGAAATTCATCAAGGCAGAGTTCACATCATGTTAGATAATATGAGCAAATTCTGGAGGAACATACATTAAACTTTAGCATAATTGAGCCAATGAGGTTTAGACTTGATATATGTATACAGATAAAACAGATAATAATTTTAGAGTTCCAGGAGACAAGGGAAGTCACCTGCTCTATCTTCTAAGTAGAGCCAGTGATGCCACCAGCAACACAAAGCTGTATCATGAAATGCTCAATGCTAAGTTAAGCCTGAATTATGTGAAACTAAAATAGAGTGCATAAATCTGACAGATCCCAAGGCAGAACCCAGGTTTAACTAAGGAAAACCAATATTATTGTCTTGGTTTTATATTAAGTAACCACCCAAAAATGCTCAAGTAAAAATCCACAACCCTTGTAACTCACTCCTCACTTTTTTTTATTTTTTGAGATGGACATGGGATTTATTCCCATGACATCTAGATGCCAATGGGGAGGCTTCACCACACCACCAACCCGTGGTGGCCACTCCTTACCTTATTTTGTTTCCAATGTGGAACCACTATTGTTTTACAACCTCTCCTACTAGAATTTGTAACAACCTAGTCGCAACT
Organism: Thalassia testudinum; assembly: GCA_037157565.1. Lineage (NCBI taxonomy): Eukaryota > Viridiplantae > Streptophyta > Magnoliopsida > Alismatales > Hydrocharitaceae > Thalassia > Thalassia testudinum. The sequence goes on from JAZHRO010000080.1 coordinate 9,261,709, forward strand.
TGATCTAGACACATACTCCATGGCTCCACCTCATGACACACTCTTTGGCAATCTCATATGTAGCCCTTTCCTCCTCGTAGAAGGGACTTAGCTTTGATACCATTTATAGCAACTTGGTATAAAATTCAAGTTCGATTTGAACTTCATAGCTGAAATGACCCTTTTCAAGGACTGTTCGGAATTTTCCGGAAAGTTAGGAGTGTGAGCGAAATTTTAAACCCCCTGAGTTTAGTTTGTGGGCCTTGCAGGGAGAAGGGTTTGCAGGGGAAATTTCGCAATTTTTGCTCTCTCTCTCTCCTCCCACACCACACACATTCACGCACACACACCTCTCCCTCCAAACCCTAACCCTAACCCACTCCCTCTACTTAAACCCCATGCCACCCTCTCAATCATCGCCACACCACCACCTCCATCTCCACTACTGCCGGCGGCCACTCCTCCGCCCCTCTACAGCCACAAGGAGGAGAGCTCAAGGCGAAGGTCAGAGGAGGGAGGGGGAGTGTGGGCGAGGGAGAGAGGAGCGCAGTCGGAGAGGAGCTTGGAGGAGCTTGTGCGAAAGAGAGGAGCCGCACTCAGGGAAGCTCGAGCGTGCATGGCCGGAGGAGCTCGAGTAGGAGAGCTCGCACACGTGGGGGCTGCCCTTGCCACGGCCGGAGTTGCAACCGTGGGAGGGGGAGAGTGAGGGCATGGGAGAGGAAAGAGCTCACTCAAGGGAGCTCGTACGAGAGAGAGGAGGCACGGCTAGAGGAACTGCGAGCACCTGCGGGAGCTCAAGAGGACGCGTACAAGGAGGAGCTCGTGGAGAAGAGCCTTTCAACCTCCTGCAGCTATTGGAGCAGCTGCTACTGTGCTGCGGGCGGAGGCTCGTGAGAAGACGAGCGTCGCGAGGAGTTCTGCGTACTGGACTTTTCCAGTATCAGATGTCTGGAGCATCTACCAGACGTCTGGACCAGCAGCAGGACGTCTGGAGCGGAAGCCAAACGTCTGAAATCACGCGGAGTGCCGAGGTATGAGTTATGTACGCTCATGCACATGCGTACGTGAAGTACGTAAATATTTGTTGTCGCAATTTTTGAACTGCGTTTGCGTGTGCAGGGATAGGCCTTGGAAAGGCACGTAAGCACGCTCTTCAAGGTGCTTTAGGATGTCTAGACGACTCTGCAGACGTCGAATCAGACGTCTGGACGCACTCACAGACGTCTGGAAAGACACCAGGACAACAGTGAGGGGTTCCAGACGTTCGCCAGCAACGCAAGAACACAAGGTGAGTTACTGACGTCGTTTAAGACATCTGGGCCTATTCCCAAACGTCTGATTTTGGTCTGTGTGCACGTTTTTGGCCAATTCGAGGCCCAAACGGAGTCGATTTTACACAAACAAAGTACCATTATTTTCCGTTCGAGTTTTTCTACATGTTAGTAACAGTTATATACTATTATGAACTTGTCTGATGTGATTTAGTCACCGGTATAAGTCTCTAACCTATAGCGTGTTCAGAGCCCGCGAAGACGATAGGATCTACAGTTCTAGCCCCCATTCCTCTCGTGTTTTCCGGTAGACTAGTTTACCTTCATACTAAGCTTTAAATTAAGTAAGATGCATGCTTAGAATAACTTGATTGCACCTTAGGATGTGAAATGAACCCTAGGGCAAAAATGAATGAATAATGTTTAAGCTACACCGTTTACTTTGAGATGCATGTTAAAACCTTAATTGCTAGCAAGTGTATAGATACATGATATGATGCTTCTTCAGTTATTAAAACACGAGCTGCCTGTTATATGAATAAGAATTCGGAATGTGAACCATGAGATATGAATGTTGAGAAATAAAATGAAATAAATATGAGTATGAATCCTACGTGGAACTAGGAGAAGAACTCTTGTATACGGAAAGAATCTTGTAAGTAGACGGGAAGTGAGCTGGCCCTTGTGTACACAGTACCAAGGAGAGCAACTGTCCCTTTTGTGTAGAGGGGAGCTAGCCGCCCCTTGGGTTGATACCCGGGGTTAGGACTAGTCACTCTACACCGACTCCTGTTTGGCCCTCGTGTATGTAGTATCAAGGTGAGCTACTAGTGTAGGGAGGGAGCTAGCCACCCCACGGGACCCGGGATTAGGACTAACCAACCTACATCGACTCTTGTTAGGCCCACTGGGCAAACCGGGATAGTCGGGTGAAGGTACATAGACTGTTAGGGGCGAGACCCCTATTCTGAGGGGCAAAACCCCTGTTTCTAAGAGGGCAAGGCCCTGTTCTGTTCTGCACTGTACTTTTGGACGTACCCACTAGCGAAAACGACTGACCACATGCCAATGTGGGGTAGCTACCCGTGCGCTTATCACGCGTGCCGTAGTAACTGCTACGTCGCGACCGTAACCTCGAGGTGGTAAACCGGGTGTAGGACTACCACGAGGGACTCTCCCGGCCAGGAGAGCACCACGAGTACATCCTACATTATTGGAAAAACTGCAATCAAGATCGTTCCCTTGAGCAACAAGTAAGATCAAGAAATGTATGGATCCTAGTAGAATAAACGAATCAGAAATATTAGTTGAGATGAATAGAAATGAATGGTTAATTAGTTGCTTGTTCTTATGTTAATTGCATGTAAATGGCTTAACCACCACTCTACTCAGCGTTAGCTGACCACGGATTTTGTAACCTTGTTCAGGCTAGGGAGTTGAGCAGCCAGCACCACCGACTGCAGAGGGAGTTGGGCCCAGTCAAGCCCAACCTTAGCCATTGTTACCCTTCTGTTCCAGAGCGTTCTCTCTGTTCTTGTAGTGAGTACTTTGATATATGTAATACTATTTCTGTTATGTTTCCGTTCTATTTTCCGCTGTTGTAGTTGTGATGACATGTAATATTGTGAGACATTTCGCTCTGTTTCTTGTACTGCCCTTTTATTAATTCTGCCTAGTTACATTGCATGTGTGGTTGTCGTATATTTTCTGCTTTTGGGTTATTTCTCATCGGACCACTGGGTCTTGGGATTAGTCGAGGCGAGCTGATCTCGGGTCCTATAGAGATCTGGGATCAAGTCGTAACAATTGCTCCAAGGCAACCACTCAAAAAAATAAAATAAAAAAGCTCAAGCTTTGCAATCATTCCAGTGGCATTCTAATTGTGTAGGACTTATCTATGTTTAAGCTTGTCAATTCCATGTCCGAGAGGTGAATGTAAACTACATGCTTCAGGAGGTCTTCGAATGGGTTGGTGTTGATTGTTTCTTCTGTTTGTGATGCGTGTGATGAGGCTACAAGGAGTGAACTTTAGGAATGAAATTAGTTAGGCTACCACTTTTGTTAATGGGTGTCCATGGTTGGTTGGTGGAGACTTCAACGCCACCCTCTCAATGGAAGATCAACCAGATGGGAGGTGAGATCAATAGACTACAGCATTTGTGGACTTGGTGGCAGATCTAGATCTTTATGATATCCCGGTGGCGAAGGCTCATTTACCTCGTAGAGTATTCTGGGGCGCGATCAAAGATTAACAGGTATTTGTATTCAGTTGAGTTGGCTGACTGATTTCAGATGGCAAAGATCATAGTAAATCATACACCACTGCTTTGGGATTCTAAAGAAGGGGTTTCTTTCACTACTTATTTCAGGCTGGATAGATCGTGGCTATTGAACAAGATTTCATGTGTCTGGTTGAGAACTGGTCGGAGCTGTAACCCAAGCGCTCTGCCACTTCTACCCTCACTACCAAGATTTAGCACCAACGATCCACTTTGATGACTTACACGAAGGAGGTTCATGAGCGTCGAGAGCAGACGAGGTTCTAGGCTCTGCAGGAGGTTCATGCTATTAACAAAGAGGAGGATTCTACGGATTCAATTTGTCCAAATGGAGGATAGAAAGGAGATGGACTGAAGACAACGATCATGTTAGTTATGGCTCAAGGTAGGTGATGTAAACATAATGTGAGAGTTCCTTGGCTCAAGGTAGGTGATGTAAACATAATGTGAGAGTTGCTTGGAGCGTAGGAGAGCCCTTCTCCTTGAAGGTGGCATGCGTAGAGAGAAGGGAGAGGAGAGTTCTTATAATAGGAAATTTTGTTATTGGAACTCAAGTAAAAACAAGAGGATTTGATCTCTATTTAAAGAGATTCAATCCAACAATCACAATCCCAACAAACTTGAAAATATCCTAATCCTAAAAGACTTTTTCCTAAACAAACTTTAACTTATTGACTAAGAAACCTAAAATATCTCTAGGAAAAATAACTTGCCACATGTGGCACAAAACAACTTGACATGCAAGACAATACTCACGCACGCACACACATGCCCAACATGGGCCCCACACATGACTCATCATTACCACATGGCTTATTCCACGGACTTTAACATGCCCCCTCAAGTCGAAAGTCAAAGAGGGTGAAAACTTGCATGATTTCGATTTTTGCTTTTTTGTGAGGCTAGATGCCCCACCATTCTCCATCATTCGCATCCATGTATGCTCCTAGATCTTCACTGAATGAATCTTCTAGTGCAACTGCAGGGCCTTTTCCAACCTCAATAATCATTGCTTCTTTGGCAATCTCAAAAGTTGTTGCTATGGCCGCAATTGTCTTCTTTTCTTCTTTAAGTAATGCCTTCAGCTTCTCTAAATTTGCAGATGTAAACAAGGCCTCTTATGGATATGGAATAGACATGTATGCACATGGAGGCCTTCCATGCTTGTCCATGGGGATGATTAGTTCGACCGCAATGTTGGTAAGGAGGGTAAACCCAACCAGAGCCACAGCCTCTACTTCTTTCATGTCCAAAGCCACCCTTAATAGTGGCTAGAGCAATTGTCTAGCATGGTTGGGGTAGAACTTAAACCTGCGACTTCAAGTTTCTCGAGATGATTATAGATAGTCTTAAGGTCAAAATCCTCTTCAATGGCGAAGATTTGGTCACGCGTCGCCTGATATCAAGATGGAGACTCCCAAGAAACTTGCATGCTTGCCAACGTGCATGTGACTCAGTCTGTTTGTCACAATAGAATGACTCATAGATGCTAAACTCTTCAAAGAGACACTCCATCTTTGAGAAGTACTTGTCAAGAGGAAGATCCCCTTAACTCAAGTTCCAGATGCGCCAGTAGTTGTCAGCGAGTTTGGCGTAGCTTATCTTCTTGGAAAATCACTTCTCGAGCACATCCCACACATCCTTAGTTGTGTTTTTGTATAAAATATTGGCTGCAATAAAACGGTCGATAGAATTCATAAGCCAATTCATTACCATGTAATTCTCTCTCTCTCACTTCTTTGCCTTTGTTCCCTCGCAACTCTCAGGGGCTTTCTCTAGGATAACATGGAGCTTGTCTTGTCCACCAACGAAGATCTTAAAGGCTCTTGCCCACAAGATGTAGTTGGATGCACCCATCAATTTGATGGTCGTGCCCTAGACAAGCACCTTCGCATCCGTGGTGATTAAGGCCTCTACATTAGCCATAACTACAACTTATGGAGGTCTTTATGCCTCTTCTTGCATGTCCAGGAGTAAAGTGCTATAGATTGGCATTCCCTGGTGCGTAAAAGGTTCGCACGCCCCCTTAACTTGGAATTTGAGGTTTTTATGCCCCTTCTTGTACGTCCTAGAGCCAACATCCTTCGCTTGGCTTTTCAAGTGCGTGAGAGGTTTACGCATCTCGAACTTGACTTGAACTTGAACTTGCTTGGCGCTCGACCCTCAACATGGCTCCACATTTTCCACACAGAGAGAGAGACTTCTATGCGTGGAAAGAAATCTTCTTTAGACGCGTGACATCAAGGGGTCAGGAGGGCCTACTCAAATACCATGTGAGAGTTGCTTAAAGCATAGGAGAGACCTTCTCCTTGAAGCCAAAGGTGGCATGCGTGGAGAAAAGGGAGAGAGTTCTTAGAATAAGAAACTTTGTTATTGGAACTCAAGTAAAAACAAGAGAATTTGATCTCTATTTAAAGAGATTCAAACCAACAATCATAATCCTAACAAACTTGAAAATATCCTAATCCTAATAGGCTTTTTCCTAAACAAACTTAACTTATTGACTAAGAAACCTAAAATATCTCTAGGAAAAATAACTTGCCACATGTAACACAAACAACTTGGCATGCAAGCAAACACTCACACATGCACGTATGCCCAACATGGGTCCCACATGTGACTCATCACTGCCACGTGGCTTATTCCACGAACTATAACACACAAAATTCTTCCACACAACAGCTAGTTGCAAGCGACACAATAATCTCCTTGCCATTCTGAGGGTAGCGGAGGAGACACTAATGGAGAGCATATAGCAACAACTTTAAGACAGCACTTCCAAGAGTTCACGAGGAGACGTCCTCCAAGCCATTGGTAATGACTTACTACCGACTTAGTTGTCCTTGAAGATGAGATGAGATGCTCCCAATTCGTGACTTGGCTAAGGAAGAGGTTTTCTCTGTAATCCATGACCTCAAGGCTAAGGGGCCTCCAAGACCATATGGTATTCCAGTTTTCTTTTATAGTGAAGGATAATTTGATGGCCATCATTAGTGAATTCATGGAGGAAAATGAAGGCTTCAAGAAGCTTAACCAGTTCTACTTTTTCCTACTTCTTAAGAAACCTGGTCCGAAAGGTGTTGACAATTAATGCAATCTATTTGATAGTAACCAAGGTGTTTGCAAATAAACTGAGGGAGTTTCCCGCCACACTTGATTGGCCCCATGAAGTTGGCCTTTGTTCATGGCTATTCACAAAAGGAATCATTTATCATGACAAAAGAAATAGTGTCGGCCTAGTAAAGATCGAAAAGGAAAGGATTCCATTGGAAGGTTGATTTTTTGAAGGCATATGATTATGTTAGTTGGTCTTACTTCTGGCAAGCTCTTAAAAGACATTACCCAAACCAATGGATTTTGTGGATGGAGAGGCATATGACTACTACCTTCTCTTCTATGCTTGTGAATGGCTAGCCGGGTGGATAGGTCTTGCCACAAAGGGCATTCGTCAAGGGTGTCCTTTGGCTCCGTTATTGTTTATCCTAGGCATTGATACCATGGCAGGTATGGCTTTCAATGCTTGCGATGCTGGTTTATTTCATGACTTCACTATTGTTAGAGTATATGTAGTGTTTATCTATTTTGTTATTTGCTACCTGTACTCGCTTGTAATTTCTCCCTTCTCTCTATATAAGAGATATTAGAGTTTTCTTTGAGGATATGCAATCTCATTTCTTTTCACATAGTATCCGAGTAGGTATAATCCTGGGACCCGAACGTGATCTCTCCTTGCCTTAAGGGAGCCATCAATCCCTCTCTACTGCCTAAGGGTCCACGCAATGCCCCTTCTCTCTCTGCCTGCAACCTTCAGCACCACCCAAGTACTACCTGCACCAACCATCGTCACCCGACCACTGCCTGCAGCCATCAACGTCGCCTCGCCCTCACTTTCTCTCTCTCTTTCTTGATCATCTCCCTCACCACTGCATCACCTTTCTCTCTCATCGAATCATCTCCTAGCACCACCAACACCATCACCCAACTCCTAGGCATCTAATCCAACCACAAAATTGACGAGGGACTTCCTTCCAACATTGCCACACAATCTGATCGATTAGTCTATTTGACTGAACCTACTATTGTTGGTGCTACTGCTACTATCGTTGACTTCACCACTTTCAACACGCTTGACTTAGGATCCAAGTAAAAATTGAGAAAAAGAATTCTTTTTGGGGAACTAAGCATCGTGCTTATCCCCTACCCTCTTCCACCTGCTTGACTAAATGCCTACCCTAATTTGTCCCTCTCCTCACGAGGACTTTTTGCTAGTGTGAGGAAACTACTACTACCTGCTTGGGATCGTCTCCCACTCTACTAACTAAAGATCTATTCATCAAGTTTTTTCTAACTCCAAGCAAGCTAGGTTTTTAACTTATGAGAAACGACTACCTGCTGGCCTGCCTATCTGCCGATTTACCTACCTACTAGCCTACCTATCTGCATATCGATCTACCCATCCAACTGCCTACTCCATCCTAAAGATTACAATTGAAAGGGGGAGTCTTAAAGAATATTCTAGAAATAGGATTTAGGAAATAAAGATTTGTTAGAGATTTGTTTTTGATTTGTTAGAGATTTGATTTATTTTCTTATTTAGGACTAGGATTAAGACTCTATTATTGTAATCCCTATCTCTATATAAAGAGGGAAAAACTATTCTTTCTTTGCAATTGATTGAATGCATACCAATTACTAATGATGGAAACCTCCTTACTCTCATCCCCTAGTATGTGAATGATACGATCTTTTCTTGGAAGCAGATAGTCAGAAGGTAAAGAATCTAGCAAGCTTGGTTAAAATTTTTGGTGCAATATCTAGTTTAGTCGTCAACCATTCCAAGTCAGCTTTTATCCCTTTCAACATGGATGGCAAGGAGGTTACAAGATGCTCACAAGCCCTAGGCATGGCCCCGAGTGCCCTACCTCTCACCTAGCCTGGCCTATCCTTAAGGGGAACCAAGTGTTAATGAGTAACTAGCTACCTTTGGTGGATAACTTAGAGAAGAGACTTACTGACTGGAAAGGGAGACTCCTGTCGAGGAGGGGACATCTAGTCCTTTTGAAGTCAATTTTGTCTACCATTCCTGTCTTTCACTTGTCCATTTTTCCTCTGCCAAATAAGGTTTTCAATCTTATTAAGGGGATTGGCAAGAGGTTCTTTTGGAAGGGGACTAAATAGGTCAATAGATACCTTCACTTGGTAGCCTGGGATAATATTTGTCGACTGATGAAGCAGGGAACCCTTAGGGTACTCAAGCTCGATTATTTCAATAAGGCCTCATTGGAAATGGGTTGTGAATTTTTTGTCCAACATCAATAGTGCTGGCTCTTCGCCTCATGTAGCCAACACGAGGATTCTAGGAGCCTTAGATTTTTGGCATAGCCTACTCCTTGTTATTACGCATTTCGCTCATCCTTCTCACCTAGCACTTAGTGATGGAAGGTCTTTCATATTTTGGTAGGATAATTGGTCCGGTAAAGGTGTCTTTGCTCAACTCCTTCCTCGATTATTTGCTCTGGCAAGGGATAAAGTTTAGACAGCAAAATTTGGGAGGTTCTGGTCATTGCAAATGCTGGCACCTAGGTCTCCGTGTTGGTAGAAGCCTGTTCAAGGTGCGAATCATGGACTTGTAGAGCCTCCTTTCTTAGGTTGAGGACTTTAGGCCGAATGGCTTAACTCCTAATTCCTTGGCTTGGGATAGAGACCACTTCACAGCAAAGGCATATAAAGTCCTCTTAGGTGATGTCGAGGGAGTTACAGAAATTGTCAGAGTGTACCTACTTCTAGAAGTTTGAAATTTCACTTACAGTTAAGATTTTCTTGTAGCTGCTTCATTGACCACACCTTGTTACAATGGTGAGGTGGGCTCCAGAGGCAAATGCTTCTTGTGTGTTGTGTGGAGCTAAAGACAAGGATGATTCTATCTCTTCTTGATCTGTAGGTTCTCCATGATGATTTAGGAGCATTTCTCCATTCCTGGAATAAGGGATTAAACCCTTAAGGCCTTTTGGATGGCTTTTCATGGCGATGTGCAAACTAATTCTCTCCTATGGATTAAGGCCTGTGCAATCCATTGGTCTATTTGGCTATAGCAAAATACGACGACCTTTAGTGAAAGGGTTTGAAGGGAAAATGTAGTAAGGGATGTTTTAACTTTATTTTCTTTCTAGACCCAGCTTATGTAATTTTCACCCTCTTTTGGAGTGTTAGTAATGAAGCAGATGGCTACTAACCTCCAATAACGTCCTTTTCCTTCTCAAAAAAAAAATCCCACCCTTTATATTCTACCGTTTGATTTCCTAAGTTTATGAGGTGCCACTATTTTTTGGGTGTTACAACTACATAGGCACCTACAAATTGTGTCCACCCAGATGAATCTCAAGGTCGCTAGTAGGACCTCCTGTGGTTGGGCAAAAAACCTCCTCCAAGGACATCAAGCCCTCGAGAAGACCTCCAGTATCCAGGGTGCCCACAACAATCCCCTGTCATCACTATGATGATCAGGGTGGTCAACCAACCTCTTATGCTAGTTGACAAAGGAAGCATCATGAATAACCTATTGTATAAGACCTATGTGAAAAGGGGTGTCACCTTATTTCGTGATTTTGGTTAATAATTCAAGAAAGTGCAGGAGATCTGAGAATTTTTTTCCAGGAAAGCATTTGACCAATTTCGAGAAAAATCAGAACTCTGGGGACTGTTTATTATTTCTTTCCTGAGAAAAAAACATCCAATCCTTCCGAGAAATACTCTACCTCAGCAAACATCTATGATCTTGGAGTTAATTAACAATTTGCTTCAAAGAGGATAATATGGGAAATCTCAAAGAAGGAATTCTCAGAAAAAAATTTATGATCACTCGAATTATCTAGAAGTTATTTCTAGAATGTATTATTGGGATTCTCAGAGAGATGACCATACGATTATACTCTTTGAGAATGACACTACAGCCAAAGTCGAGAAAAATAACTCTGAAAAATGGCTCTTTAGCCAAAACCGAGAAAAATATCTCAGAAAATGGCTCTTCAGCCAAGAAAAAGAAAAATATTTTGAACATCTTAGTTACCTCAGGCCTGGGGTTTTTTCAAATATCTTTACTCGGTAAAAAATGGCGAGGAACCCAAGCTTTAATCATGGGGGAACTCTGCCAAGTAACATCAAGTCATCCTGAGAGTTATCTATGGACACTTGGGATGCCCCAGTACCTTAATCAAGAGGAAAGGTAAAAAAGAAATTATTCTATAAACTCTTGACAAGAGCTTGGAGGTCTATAAACTAAGGAAGGTTCTTCACAAGTTAAACCTATCCAGATTTACTAATCATTTACAATAGTGTTACAAATTACATTATGAGTTAAATATGCATGAAGTGTGGCACATGAGATAAGCATTTTTTATCTTGCAAGACTACAGAAAGGAGCTAACTTCGTTGAAATAATAAGAGGATGGCAGAAAGAGGCTGAAGTCTCAGAGTACAAGTGTTGTTTTTTTTTGAAAAATACATAAATAAAGAAGTTAACCTGCTATTTGACTGAATAAAGATGAAAAGAAGTCCAAGTTCGCTAGGTGATCAGAAGCCAAGCAACCGATGATCAGAACACCAGATGCCTTAGTCTATAAATAAGGGGTCGACAACTGCAATTAGCCATTCTGCCACTTTCTCATTTCCACGTACTCATTCCCCTTGCTTCTATTAGCAGGGAGTTCTTGTGACCCACAAACCGCATACACAATAAAATTTCCTATTTCACCTTGTGATCATGACTATTTCATATTGGGTGGGAGAAACGTGCAAGGAATTGATAGCATCTCGTGAAGGTCTTTCACTATGATCTCAGCTCCACCAACGAAGCCCTCATTTTTTACTCCAAGACTTCCCTCAAAAGAAAATCTTTTACTCCATGCCAATCCTTAAGATTGGCAATCATGAGAAGTCGAAGAAAATGAACAATCTTATTCTCAAAAGAAACCCTACATCTCTTTATATACAAAAAGGTATTGGGAAAATTACATCATAGAACCAACTACGAATAGAAAATAAATAAACAGTCCAAAAAGCACCAACTAAAGATAAATAGTATCTCATAACACTTCCCCTCAAGCTGGAGCATAAATATTAATCATACTCAACTTATCACAACATGCATCAAAAGTGGACTTGGCAAGAAACTTGATAAACATATATGCAATGCGGTTCTCTGAAGTGACAGGTGTGGTGTAGAGAAGCCATCTCTGGATCAAATCTCTAGTATAATGACAATCAATCTCCATATGTTTCATGCACTCATGAAACATAAGATTATTAGCTATATACGTAATCACTCGATTGTCACACCTCATCTCCATAGGCTCCTCAACTTCAACATTCAAATCAAGTAGGAGAGATCTCACCCAAACTAACTCAGCTCCCGTCTATGCCATAGCTCTTTATTCAAACTCCGACACTGAATCGAGATACAACACTCTACTTCTCCATGTCACCAGGTTACCAACTACATAAGTGCAGAAGCCGGTGATAGATTTCCTGTCTAATAAACACCCTGCATAGTATACATCAGCGCATCCCACAATAGTCATAGACTTGCCTCTCCTGAACAGCAATCCCCGTCCAGGTGCTCGCTTCAAGCACCTGAGCACCTACATTGTAGCATCCCAATGCTACTTCATCGACTTATCCATAAACTGGTTGAGCTTGCCTACAGCAAGAGAAATGTCTGGACGTGTAATAGTGAGATAAAGAAGTTTCCCAATCAATTGCCTATATCCTCTACTCTCTATGGCCTCTGACTCTGCATCATATAGGTGCATTTTAAGATCCATGGGTATGTTGGCTGGCTTTATTCCTAACATCCCAATCTCCTTTAACAAATCAATAGCATATTTTCTCTCACTGAGAACAAAACATTCTTTACCTCTTACCACCTCAATACCCAGAAAATATCTCAAACGACCAAGATCCTTCATGAAAAATTTCTCAGCCAAACTCTACATGACCTAAGTTATCCCAACTGCATCATCACTAATGATAATGAAATCATCTACATAGACCAGAAGTGCAACTGTCCCCTTCTCTGTCTTCCGCTCAAATAAAGAATGATTAGAGGATGACTTGTTGAGCCCCATATATTCAACAACTTCTGAACCAGGCTCGTGGACTTTGCTTAAGTCCATAGATCGCCTTCTTGAACTTGCATACACACTCTTAAACCTCAAAACCTGGGGCCTATTGCATATATACCTTCTCATGGAGATTCAAAGAAAGCATTCTTCACTTCCAGCTGACGTAGTGGCCAATCAAGATGAGCAAAAACAGCAATAAGAATACATATTGTAGAAAGCCTTGCAACTAAAGAGAAGGTGTCAAAGAAATCCACCCCATATGTCTGGATGAATTCCTTTGTTACAAGACAAGCCTTATGCCAAGAAATAGATCCATCAAAATTGTATTTCAAGGCAAAGACCCAATGGCAACCAACAATGCATGCACCAGAAGGAAGTGGAGTAAGCTCCCATGTCTCCTAGGACTGTAGTGCGGCCATCTCATCCTTCATGACTTGTCGCCATTTTGGATTAAGCATGGCCTGGTGGTAGGTAGCTAGTATCTGAGTAGAAGATAGCGCCTCTATGAACAAGGTAAACGAACGACTGAGGTAATTAGAGGAAATAACTCCAACTGCCTGATAATGTGCACAACTTCAGCATGCCTTCCAAATAGCAATCGAAAGGTCAAGGTCATCAGATGGAGGCTTAGCATCATCAGAAGCTAATGGTACATAACCAAATCAAGTATCATCCTGTAGGATCACCACCAGACACATGACAATCAATAGCACCAACACATACCTACCTGGGGGAGGATGATGGTGCTAAAGTAGGGGGTATGCTACCGATATATCACAGGTAATCTCAATGACACTGAAATATCTCTGAACCGACTAACAACTCTGTTTGTAGTGCCTAGTGATGTAGACTAAGGGACAGGATCTCCCAACTTTACAAAAGGAATAGGCATAAATGCCCCCTCTACCTCAAAGGACAACTCACTCCCAATAACTGAAAAATACGGCACAGTCACATGAAAAGTGACGTATGCACTAACACAATGCCTCTTCTGCAAAGGATCATAACATTTGTAACCTTTCTAGATAGGACTATACCCGAAAAAGACACATCTATTACTATACCCCAAAAAGACACACTTAACTACCCTTGGAGCCAATTTATCTCTACTAGGCCCAGAAATATGAACAAAGGCTACACAGCCAAAAATCTAAGATAACAACTAAAACAACTCCCGATCTGGATACAATATCTACCATGGTACCTACTCAAATAATATAGAACTGGGCATCATATTAATCAACTAGCATGCAGTAAACATTGCATCTCCCCGTGAAGGAATATTATGATGAATCAATAGAGTCATAGCCACATCTAAAAGACGCCTATGTTTCCACTCTGCCACCCTGTTTTGCTGAGAAGTATAGGGGCAGGTGGTTTAAAGAATAACACCATGAGATCTATAAAAGGCAATCATTCAGGCAATACAAAACTAAAGAGCAATATCTGTACAAACAACTTTGACAGTAAAGGTAAACTGATTCTTTATTTCAACAATAAATGTCTCAATGGCTAACCCTATATTAAACTTATTCTTTAATAAAAACACCCATAACATTCTAAAACAATCATCCACTATCACCAAATAATATATGTGACCCAGTCGATCTGATATACAACTGGGTCCCTATACATCCAAATACAGTAAAACAAAAAGACTCAACAATAGTAGAACTAGCAAGGTATGTGGCTCTATGATGTTTCCCTATCTAACACACATCACAGTGGATCTCTGTAGTGTTCCATGCGAAAATCGTCGTTTTTAAGAAATCATTGCGTCATGGTATAGTGGCAAAATTCGCAACATTTAAATTTATAAAACTCGAGAAACAAAAGTGAGTCCGAGGTTATTCGTAGGAAGCAAATTGAAATTCACAACACTAATTACGATATAAACCAATGAGCACAATGATAAAGATATGCAATGAATAAAATCTACTCAAAATGATATTAATAGTGACAATTGTATCTCAAGAAATAATGGGACAAGGAATATAAAAGCTCTAAAAATAGTGATTTAAATCATCACTTAATCTCCCACACTAAGCACATATCCCAAATATCACAATCAAAACTCAACAATGGTCCTTAAACCACTTATGTTTCAAGTTCCACATCAGCATAGGAGCCAAATAAGTCAACAGTATCTCAACCAAGGCCACATCAAACGTCAGCCACAACCATTAAAAGACATAAATATCAAGCCAAAGCACCTTAAGAATGCGCCTAAGTGTTAAGTGTGAACAGGCATGCATCTCGAGGTACGCACACGTATCCCAATGCAAAATCGCCCCCACCCTCCTCAAAAATTCCCCTCTCTAATCGGGTTAACACATGAGTAATTGGATCTGGGTCAAGGTCCAGGCCCGCATGCATGTGGCACGGGCGAGGATGCGCAGGTCACGTGCATAAGGGACCTCACCCCCCATGCGTACGAGACAGACAGCCAATGCATGAAGTTGGTTTTATGTGCTACGTAGTCTTCATCCTACACGATGCGGGACTGTCATCCAAGCTATCTTCTTCGCTCACAGTAGCGAGGTGATGATTCCCAATTGGCGCTGCTAGAATTGCTGCTTCGACTACTTGGAGATGCAGCTTTAGTTGAAACGTGTTTCCGCAGCTCCAGGTGGTGGAACCAAGCTCTAAGGTCGATGGAGTGTGGCAGACGACGGTGACAGAGAGCAGAAGGCCGATGAGAACCTGAGAAACACAAAAACGGCCTTACGGCCCAATCCAACAGTTCAAGACCTTCGCCTGACCACGGCGAGTGTAGCGGACTCAGTGGCGAGGTGATTGGCGCGCTAAGACAGCCGGACGTGGTCAAGGTAACAAGTGGTTTGGTGAGTAGGTCGTCGGGGTGGAGTGGAGGCCCAAATTAGGTTAGGGCTTTTGTTTGCGAGAGTGAGGCGAAGGTATTGTTGGTGGTGGTTGAGTGGATGGTCAAGGGTAGCAACCGGACGACTTTGCTGGAGGCGTCGTCGGCCATGGAGAAGACGTACGGGGAGAGCGTCGATAAGAGGTCGAATTAACAGGAAAAGAGGTTAAAGAGATGCTAGAGATAAAGAGGGAGAGAATAGACCTAGCTAATGAACGAAAGGAAGGCAGTTGGCGCCGACCGTGATTGGCCGGCGCCGAAGAAGGTGAATCCTCCCGTGATGAGGAGCAACGACGACGAAGGGGTAGGTGGCCTCCGCTTTGGTTGGCGAGAAGCGGAAGGTATGGAAGAGGGAGACACTCCCAATTTGGCCGTTGGGAAGCAATAGGACGAGGAAGATCATCGGAGCCGCGGCAGAGGTGGCCAGAGGAGGAAGAAGAGCCATTTTGGCCTGTAACCAGGCTCATCTTCATGCTCGGAGCACAGGGAGCATTTATAGAGCTCAAATGCGAGCTCTAAATGAGGAATGAGGCTCAATTAGTCACAGTCTCAGAGGAAAAAGTCCCTCAAATTCCTCAAGCTTGCCTGAGCTCTAGGATTTCATTCGTGGTTTTTCAGTCGGTTCATCAGATTAGGCAACTCCTCTAGAACAATCCCTCCAAATTTGGAGTTTAGTTGAGGAATCAAGAAGGAATCCTTGATTGAAGGTCGGCAGGTTTGGGTTCATACCTTTAATGGCGGTAGGGACCAGAATGCAAAGAAGACAAGAAAGTTAAGGACCAAACCGCAAGAAACGTGAAAGTTAGAGGTATGATTGTGAGAAATAGAGATTTTGGGGATTGAAATGCAAACTGTCAAGATAGACTATGATTGGGTCCAAATTTTGATCCTAACCTAATTTGAACCCAAGGAATCTAATTGTGAAGTTGGATATGAGTTTTGACCATGTTTTACTAGGCAAATTACACAGAGGCCCAACGCAGGATAAAATCTCACCTGAAACTCTGTTCTAGGTCAAAATAGGTTCAGATAGTCAAACCAAGGATGCCAAACCTCTTAGAATATTTTTCTATGAATTTTAGGAGGTTTAGATGAATTTTATCCTGACCAGAACCTTTCCAATTTAAGTGGGGTGGTAATTAGGATTTTGTATTTTGTTTGGTTCTCGAAATGCGCGAAATCCTGTTTCTATCAGTGTTGACCCACTTTTTAATCTTTAATGCTTAATTGACCTTTAATTAACCCCTGGGTGACCACGTGGTTACTCTGCATTCATCATGCGATGTTAAAACTATAAATATAGTCATGTTTTATTGCTCTATCCTAAAAATGGATCTGAGTGGAATTACGATTATTCAGAAGCATTTGTCTCTTGATTACAACTAATTCAAACTAGTCATGACGAATGATGGTGTTACCATCATGGAGCTGGTGAAATATGAGGGATGTTACAATGAAGCCTGTACAAAGATGGATGACCAAGACGATTGTGTCACTGTAGAGCACTTCCTGTAGCAAAACACACATCACCCTAGCAAGATGCAGTAACTAGCATTCAAGACAGGCGATACACAGCCCCCTCTTCATGTCCACCACCAATCATCCTCTTGGTGACCTTGTCATGAAATACATAGCTAACATCATCAAAAATCACTCTGCAATTAAGATCCTTTGCAATTCTACTAACAGATAATAAGCTCATAGAAAAATTTGAAACAAACAAAAGATTAGGTAATCTCAAGCTGGAGGTAACTGACACCTCCCCCTAACCATCCACTCTGGAATGTTGACCATCTGCTACATGAACTGTCCTACCAGGTGGCACCGACTAAAGCTGTTGGAAACAACTATGGTCACCACTCAAGTGGCGTGACACACCAAAATCAACAAGCCAAGTGGTAGTGTCAAAGACCCTGTCAGAAGCACCAAAAGTACAGTATATACTTAAGGAGGCAATGGCAGTCGTATCAAAGGATGAGGAAGTAGTCTCCTGAGTAATCTGAGCAAGTCGCTACACAACAGCATCATATTCTACCTGTGACACTGTATCTGACTCTGCCCCAAAAGTAGTCACAGCTTAATTGGCCACAGGAGGCTTCCTATGCTTAGACTAACAAGAAGCCTCCACATGACCAATCCGAACATAAAAGATGCACATGAGACGAGGTCTGTCAGTCTATCCTCTGTCGTGCCCACGTCCACGAGTAGAACCCCGAGTACCACAACCTCCACCAATTGCCAAAGCGGAGGTCTGTCCAGTAAACTCTAGTAACAAAGCAGTAACTATGATCCTACTGAGACAACTATATGTCTCCTCAAGAGATGGGAGATCTAACAAAGTCAATATCTAAGAGCGAGCAGCATCATCCTCTGGGCCTAATCTAGAGAGAGTGTAAACCAACGGTCTCCTTGCGATAATCTTGCTAGGTGGTACACATGCATACAGGTTTGCACGCATTATACTTCTCCAAAAGCCCTTTCAATGTGGCATATTACTGAGTCAAGGGCTAACCCTCCTAAGGGAAAATATATCATTGTAGATCTAATATACCTTACTAGAAATCTGTTCATGAAAATAGGTGTCATGAAGAGAATCCTACATCTCTTTAACGGTTTCGTAATACATGATGCCATCCCCAATCCTTAGTAAAACCACATTCATAATCCACACTCTCACCATAGCGTTGTCCTTCTTCCAAGTAACATACTTTCCTGTCTTATTTTGAGACTGTGGCTCAAGAAGAATGCGTTCCTTGTCGTAACGCTCGACTGTCATCAAGAACGTCCGTGACCAACAAGTATAGTTGGTCTCATCCAACTTCACAATCGGGACAAAAAATGAGCTTCGGTAGTTCCCTCTCTTCGAAGTTGTCTCCGATGAAACCTCGGATGATGAGGAAGAAGCCATGATGCCCAGAACTTCGTGGGAAACGCCTGCAAAATCATCATGAATCACAAGTATAGTGATCTAACATGAAATCCAAATAGTTTCTTCCTAGAAATCAAGTTAGAAACACAGCAGTCCCTTCAAAGATCAGGAGGTGCATGCTAGGGCCAGCAGGGATCCCTAACGGTCCCCAAGAAGATAGCTGCTCCTCCCCTTGCCGATGCAAGTGCAGCGTAGCCCCACCAGTGACGCTACTGCGAACTAACGATGGCCCTATTGCTGCTGCTGCTACTGTCGACATTACTGCCGTTGTCCCAGCTAACTTGGGCGGCAGCGATGTAGAGAGGAGAGGAGAGGAATTAGCGTTTGGGTCGAAAGCCTATCTCGGTAGGATACCAGAGCACCGACCTAGGATCACCGCTTTGATACCGAGTCGAAGAAAATGAACAATCTTATTCTCAAAAGAAATCATACACCTCTTTATCTAGAGAGAGGTGTTAGAAAAATTACATCTGAGAACCAACTAAGAATAGAAATAAATAACCAGTCCAAAAAGCACCCACTAAAGATTAAATAGTGTCTCACAACATAAGATGAAACCAAAGTAGGTGATAAAGTTGCCCATCACTCCTAGCTTCAAGTATTACCATTGAAATTGGTCTCTTCATCCATCTCAAATTTCCTCTTTCCCCACTTTTTATCACATCACACCTTGCATGGATCCTCTTCCTCACCCCCCTCCTTTCCAAAAACAAAGGGATGCTTCCTCTTCTCCTTTTGTTGATCTCTCATGAATCACCCTATCCATCTTGAAGGGTCAAGGGTTTATGTACAAAGTTCAAACCTCAACAAAGATAAATCCAAGCTTACTAGCTTATTGGGCTTTGTGCACTTTGTGTGGGCTTCATTAGCTTTGTGTTGGCTAGAATATAAAAAACTCCCATCAAACACAAATTTAAGCTCAAGCTAAACCTGAAGTTTTACAAATATACATGGGTAGAGCCCTTCAAAATAACACATTCTTAGTTCAGGTTTGGCTGGTCTCTTCACCCAGTACCATATAGTAATAAATTTCATTACAAAAGTGTTGAGAAAATCAACTTGGTAATTTTTATTATTAAGAAAATGTGCTCTTGACCCTCTTTTTGGAGAGAGAGGGCTTAAGCATACAAGGAAATTACAATACCTTACCTACTAAAAATAACAATTAAAATAGAAGACAATAATTGACCTACTAAAGGTAACAAGGACTAAATAGGACACCTACCTAATTACGAATTAACATATATCTAATCTTATTTCGTAACACTCCCCCTCAAGTGAAGCATAGATATTAGTAAGTCTTAACTTGTTAGACAGAAAATCATGTTTCTTCCTTTTAAGGGCCTTGGTGAGAATGCCTGCCAACTGAAACTTTGAGGAGAAATATGGTGTGTTAATCCTCCTGTTCATGACTTCACTTCAGATGAAATGGCAATCTATTTCGATGTGTTTCGTACACTCATGGAAAACCAAGTTAGATGCTATATATGTCGCCGACTGATTATCACAATAGAGTAGAACTAATAACAGCACCTCCACACCTCGATCTTGTAGGAAACCCACATGATCTCACATGCGGCATAGGCCATGACGTGATACTCAACCTCAACATTGGAACGGGCAGCCACATTTTGTTTCTTGCTTCACCAAGAAACCAAGCACATCCTAAGGCAAACCGACGATCCTCAATAGACCCTGCATAACCTGCATCATAATAGGCCACGATGTCCATGGACCTATTTTCTCTATAGTAGAGTCCCCAACCCAAATTTCCCTTAAGATATCTCAGAATAAGGCATACGACATGCCAATGACTGTAGCATGGTGCCTGCATGTGCTGATTAGCTTTACTGACAGCGAAGCTAATATCCAATAGAGTAATGGTTAAGTGCTGAAGGTGGCCAACTAAGCTGCGATATCTAGAGACATCCTCATAGAGAGGATCATCCTCCTTAATACTATAAACTTATCGTGCCTCAGCAAGAATACCAGAGGGCTTGGCTCCCAATAAGGTAGCCTCCTCCAGTATCTAAAGGGTATATTGTCTCTGAGATAAGGACTGATGAGGCCCCTTCCTAATGACCTCAATCTCAAGTAAATATCATAGGTCTCCAAGGTCCTTTGTCACAAAGGTGGACTATAGAAAGGCCTTGGATTGATAAATACCTTCCTCATCGTTACCTGTCAGCACCATGTCGTCGACATAAACAGCGAGAATAACTCTACTTGTAGATGCATCTCCCATCCTTTGAATAAAGATAGAATGATCAAAGGATGATCATAAGAAGCCAATCCTCTAAATCTTTAAATTTAAACGCTCAAACCACGTCCTCGAACTCTGCTTCAGGCCATAAATGGCCTTCCTCAGACGACATACAAACTCTCCCTGAACTCAATACCCAGGTGGCTGCCTTATGTAGACTTCCTCTATTAAGTCTCCATACAGAAAAGTATTCTTGATATCCAGCTAATACAATGATCATCCTTTGCTAACTGCCAAAGAGAATAATTCTAATCGATGAGATACGTGCCACTAGTGAGAAAGTCTCCAAGTAATCAATCCCATAAGTCTAGGTGAAGCCTCTAGCAACTAATCAGGCCTTCAACAGTTTCCAAGTAATAAGTTTGTCCATCGTACCATCTATTAGATATTTCATCGTATATGCCTATCAACAGTCAACAACAGTAGCATCCAAGGGACAGGGCACCAAATATCAAGTCCCTCTTGACTCAAGTGCCTGCATCTCCTCATCCATAGCAGCACGCCATCTAGGAACTTGGGAAGCCTGGCTGTAGTTTTTGCGAATAACTACAGTGGTGATGATAGAGGCAAATTGTCTAGTCTCCCCTTCCAGGTGGGAGGTCCTAGTCTAATGAGACATAGGATGCAATGTGCAAGATCTATTAGTCCTCCTTACGGCTACAAGCCTATCACCACTAGGGTCCAACAGCTCTGGATCTAGAGTCTGTGTAGCCAGAGAGGAATCTAAAGGAATAGTGGAAGGAGCGCTAATCTGTGATGGTAAACATGTCTCCCTTGGAGCCAATTCTATGCCAGAGCTCTCCTTAGAATAGTAAGGTACCTTCTTAAAGGTCACATCCGTAGTTACTATCAAACACCTATGCACAGGGACAGAACATCTGTAGCCTTTCTGGGTCCGAATCATCAATGTACGCGTAATATCAAGAAGATGCCTCAACTTGCATTTAACCACACCATTCTACTAAGATGTGTAAACACAAGACGTCTGGTGAATGGTCCCATGGGCACTAAAGTACTCCTGCATCTCCCTCTGAGCAAATTCCATAGCATTATTGCTCTGGAAAAATCTAACTATGGCAGACTACTGCGTCTGTACCTCAGCAAAAAAAGTAGAAGTGAATAAACTTTTTCTACCATTATCAAGAGAAGTCCCTACACCTCTATATAGGTGTGGGAAAAAGTACATCATAAACCAACTACTTAAAATAAAATAACACAGTACCCCTTACAATCATAAACATAAACATAACTCAACACTCCCCCTCAAGTTGGAGAATATATATCCATCATGCCCAGCTTGTTTCTACACTTCTCAACCTAGGGACGTGGCAACGGCTTGGTAAACATGTCAACAGTCTGATCTGAAGAGGCAAGACAAGTAGTACAAAGTAAACCACGTTAAATCAAACTCCTGGTGTAATGACAATCCACTTCCATATGTTTTGTTCTCTCATGGAACATAGGATTGTTCGCAATGTAGATGGCAGCCCAGTTGTCACAATGCATCTCCATAGGTTCCTGAACATCAACATGAAGATCTCGTAACAGAGATCTGATCCATATCATCTCAGCAGCAGTATGTGCCATGGCCTTGTACTCAGACTCAGCACTAGAGCGTGAAACAACACTTTATTTCTTGCTCCTCCAGGTTACCAAGTTCCCAGCAACAAAGGTACAGAAACTAGTAATAGACTGCCTATCCCCGACATCACCTGCATAATCTGCATCTGAGTATGCAACAACGGCCATAGGTGCCTTTCTCTGAAAAAGAATGCCTTTACCTGGACATCCCTTGATGTACCTCAACACCTATATCACAGCCTGCCAATGAACCTCAGTGGGCTTATCTAAGAACTAACTCAGCTTCCCCACTGCAAGGCTAATATCTAGCCTAGTGATAGTCAGATATAACAGCTTCCCCACCAGCTGTCGATATGCCTTCTTGTCTTTTAACTTCACATTATCCTCAAACAAATGAATTTTGTGATCCATAGGAATATTTGCATATTTGGATCCTAGCATGCCTATCTCCTGAAGAATATCAAGGGCATATTTCCTCTGCGACATAATTGTCCCTTGCTTACTTGTAGCAAACTCAATGCCTAAAAAATATCTCAGCTTCCCAAGATCTTTCATGACAAACTGGTGTGTCAAGTATTTCTTCATCTGAGATACACCCTCTGCAACATCACCTGTAAGAATAAGATCATCCACATACACAAGTAAAGTCACTGTACCCCTACTGGTCTTCCTCACAAATAGTGAATGATCTGATGAAGATCTCTACATCCCAATAACAGACAATGCCTCAGACAGGCGCTGGAACCATACTCGGGGGCTCTGCTTAAGACCATAAATGACCTTACGAAGCCTGCATACCCACTCCCCGTAAATCCCAAAGCCAGGTGGTTGCTGCATATATATCTCTTCCTCCAAGTTTCTGTACAGAAATGCATTTTTAACATCCAACTGATGTAACTGACATCCATAATGAGTTGCAACAGATATAAGAATTCGAACAGTAGAGAGTCGTGCAACAAGATAGAACGTGTCAAAGAAATCCACCCCATACGTCTGAGTAAATCCTTTGGCCACTAAGCGGGCCTTATACCTTGAAATAGACCCATCTAGGTTGTATTTCAAGGCAAAGACCCATCTGTCACCAACAAGATACGCGCCAGACGGTAAAGGTGACAACTCCCAAGGACCCCTGGTAGTAAGTGCAGACATCTCCTCTAAAGCTGCCTTCCAGTGTGGACGTAGTAGAGCCTGCTGGTACGAGGTAGGTAACTCAGCACTAGATAGAGCAGTTGTGAATGTATGAAACTCTGAACTTAGAAAATCATTAGTAACATCACTCCCAGCAACATGATACTGGGCACAAGATCGCGGAGCCTTCCTAATAGCAATAGGAATATCTTCATCAGTACTCATGGAATCAAGACCTAGAGAACTATCCTCAAGTGGCAGACTCCCCCCTGCTACATCTGCTGACACTGTGCCTGAAAAAGTCTCCTGAGTAGGAACCACCTCTAGGTTATCAACACTAACCTGAGTTTGTGGAATAGATGGAGGGGACTTTGCCCTATACACAACTGGCAACTGATAGGTGTGACCCTTGAAGGTCCCTTCATCCACTGGTGCTGGTCTGAATGTGCTGGTAGGTGGCTCATCAACCTGAGAAGGGCTACTAGTATCTATGAATATACCAAATGGTATAGGAACAACTAGTACAGGCGCACTCTCCGACGTACTCTGCACCTGCCTGGCAGCAACAGAAAAATAAGGTACTGCCTCATGAAAGGTGACATCTGCACCGATATAATGCCTCTGATGTAGGGGATCAAAACACCGATACTCCTTTTGAGTACGAGAATAGCCAAGAAACACACACTTGACTGCTCTATGTGCTAATTTATCACGCCCAGGTCCAAGGAGATGTATAAAGGCCACGCACCCAAATATCTTGGGTGGAAGATCAAACAACTCATCATTTGGATAAAGCACCTGCCATGGTATCTGCCCGTGAATCACTAACGAGGGTAATCTATTAATAAGGTAGCAAGCAGTGAAAACTGCATCTCCCCAATAGTTCTGTGGCACACTATTATGCATAAGAAGAGCTCTGGCCATATCAAGAATATGTCTATGCTTCCACTCTGCGACTCCATTTTGCTAAGAAGTGTGAAGACATGACGTCTGATGAATTATACCATGTATGCCATAGAATTCTACCAACCAACGAGTACAAAACTCCAGTGCATTATCAGATCTGAGAGTCTTGATGCAAACATCAAACTAATTTTTTATCATCAACACAAACTTCTCAATCAGTGGACCTACTTCAAACTTATTCTTAATGAGAAATAGCCAAGACAATCTGGAAAAATCATCAACCACAATCAAATAGTACCGATGTCCTGCTCTATCAGGAGTCCTACTAGGACCCAAAACATCAAGATGCACTAACTGAAAACATGAAGTTGAACGTGGTCCTACAACAGTTGGAAAGGAAGATCTATGGTGCTTCCCAAGTTGACATGCATCACGGGAAAGTTGCATAGTTGGGGACACATGAGGAATAAGCCTGCGTAATTTTTCCAAAGAAAGATGGCCCAACCGTCTATGCCACTATAAAGCACTCCCAAATGTGATATAACCTGACATGCAGCAGCCATAGGACCCTACTAAAGTCGGTAAACTCCCTCATATCCACTATCAATAATCTTCCCTATCATTCTGTACTGAAAAATACATCCACGCTCATCAAAGATGACCCAACAATTCATCTGCTTAATGATCTCACTGACAGAGAGCAAGTTCATGGATAAATCCAGAACAAACTGAACATGATTAAACTGCATAGAAGGGGTAACATTAATTTTCCCTTGACCACTAATAGGAGCAAGTCGCCCATTAACCACCTGTACTGTACGACCACGAGAGACAGGTTGAATCTATCCAAAACACTGCAGATTCCCAGATAAATGATTAGAAGCACCTAAATCAATCAACCATGTCACACCAGTGGTTTGAGTAACACCCACGGTAGTTCCTAATGCAATCTCTGACTGAGACACTGTCATGTTTACTGAACCACACTACCACAAATAAAGTTCGACATGCCACAGAGAAGGGTACACACCCCTAAACTTCTTTACACTTCAAATCTGAAAATTGACAGAAAATGACTACACACCCCAAGAAATATACCAACTGGGGAACACACCCAAAAAAAAAATCTCCACTCACATGCGGTCAGTACTCAAGGGGACTACACCCCAAAAACATGCATCAACAGGGAATACACATCCCAAAAGTCATCCACTATAGGGAATACACACCTCAAATTAGATCAAAAGATCAAGAAGTTCATACTACCCTGGTGAAAGATTTTTGCTTCAAACCCTCATCTCCACAAAGAGATCAAGATCAACCGGCACCAATGATAATCATGGGGTGGTCCTGCAGCTGCGACAGGGTAGCAGCAGCACCGTCACAAGGTGCTGCGGCGCAAGGAGAGGTGCTGCAGCAAGGAGATCTACTGGCGGCAGCCATAACAAGATCACCATGATGAGGTGTTGCGGCGCGAGGAGAGGCACTGCAGCAAGGAGATCTGCTGGCGGTGGCAGCAGCGAGGGTGCTGCAGCGCAAGGGGCTGATTGCGCCTTGATTAGGCTGCTGTCATCGGCAGTAGCGTCGTGATCGGGTGCTGCGGCACGAGGAGAGGCGCTGCAGCAAGGAGGGCTACTGGCGACAGCAGCGAGGATGCTGTGGCACGAGGAGTCGGTTGCACCCCGGTCAGGCTGCTGCACCATGGTCTGGCTCGAAGGGTCGACTGCAGCAGCAGCAGTTGATGCTGTTACTGTTGCGGCGGTGGTCTGGCACCGACGTGGTCGCCGGTGGTGGCGGTGGTAGCTCCGGCGAGAGGGCTTAGGTTGGGTTAGGGTTTTGTTTTTTTTTTTGGTGGAAACCTCAACCTTGGCTCTGATACCAAGTTGAAGTGAATAAACTTTTTCTACCATTACCAAAAAGTCCCTACACCTCTATATAGGTGTGGGAAAAAGTACATCATAAACCTACTACTCAAAATAAAATAACACAGCACCCCTTACAAACATAAACATAAACATACCTCAACAAAGAATCTCCGAACAATCTATGGAATCTCTGACTTGGCCTTCATCAGGAAAACCTAGGTAAGATGGCTATAATCGTCCACAAATACGGCATAATACTTATGTCATGTAGTCTACACTCACGCAAGTCCCCAAACATCACACTCACGCAAGTCCCCAAACATCACAGTGAGCTAGTGCAAAGGGCATGGTGCTCACACCATCACACCTCGAAGAATAGGTGCTCCTATGATGCTTTCCCAACTAATAGTCCTTACACTCCAAGGTCAACGAGGCTGGTAACTTAGGATACATTTGGCGCATCTTCATGATTGAGGGATGCCTAAGTCATCTATGCCAAAGCCAAGAGTCATTGGCTATGGACACTGCTCCAGTAAATAATGTCGGTGTGTCCAGGTAATAGAGACCGTCTTTCTCTATCCCACCACCAATGATCTCATTGGTGCGATTATATCCTAAAAGTAGTAATGCGTATCATCAAACACAATCCTGGAGGTCTCTGCAAATCCGACTAACAAACAACAAGCTCATGGGAAACTCCGAGGCACAATGCACATCTACAATCTTATAGTAGGGGAAACCTAAATTTCCCCAACTGCGTAATCAGAGAGTTTGCTCCATTTGCCACCCAGACCTCTTGAATTCCACGTCCTAGCAACATTATGCAACTCATCTGCTCTTTCGGTGAGTTAATGACCCATGGTCCAAGCCTCCTGTTGCTCCATGATCCATCTAGAATAGAGAAACCGACTCCAATCCAACCTAAATTTTGCCTTTTTCTTTGGCAAAATGAACTTAGGTTGCATGAAAGAAGGCTCATCATGCCAACAAGGGAAAAACTCTTCACTACTGGAGAAAGAAGACTCATCAACCTCATCAACTTCAAGGTACCCCATGAGAGAAGGCTCATCATGTGGGCACCATAAACAGAAAACCACCGATGGACTCACCTCCAACCGACAGTAAGACAAGATGCCAACCGATGGCCCCCACCGGCAGCACTAACAATGCTACAGGCCGCATAACACCGATCCAAGGCGATGGCAATGGTGCTACAGGCCATGCAACGAGCTGTGGAGGTGGCGGCAGTACCGTTGGGTCTCCTCACAGTGTCGCTACTACCAATGATCTCCTCGACTATCATCTTCATCGATCACCTAGTCGATGATCAAATCATCATATTTGGTGTATACTTGGAGGGATACTAGGCCACCGATCCTAGGATCGCTAATCTGATACCATGTTAAAAAAATCAACTTGGTGATTTTTGTTATCAAGAAAATGTGATCTTGGCCCTTTTTATATAGAGAGAAGGCTTAAACATATAAGGAAACCGCAATAACTCGCCTACTAAAAATTATAAGGATTAAAATAGAAGGCAACAACTCACCTACTAAAAATAACAAGAACTAATTAGAACACCCACCTAATTACGACCTAACCTATATCTAATTTTATTTCCTAACAAAAAGAAAGTTTATAAAAT
Source organism: Thalassia testudinum (assembly GCA_037157565.1). Classification (NCBI taxonomy): domain Eukaryota; kingdom Viridiplantae; phylum Streptophyta; class Magnoliopsida; order Alismatales; family Hydrocharitaceae; genus Thalassia; species Thalassia testudinum. The sequence continues at coordinate 9,289,552 of JAZHRO010000080.1, forward strand.
GCCAATAGCAAAATTAAGAAGTTATAATTACCAAATGTCAAGATTCTGTTTGTAAAATTTGCCAGCAGCAAAGCCCATGCTCCCAAAATCTTCCCCACCAAAATAAGCATTTGATTGACCAAAAAAGCCATTGAACAGATCAAATGGATCAACCTAGGAAAAAGACAGGGCTTTATATGGTGAAGTGAATTTAACTCAATAAGGATCTTCAATTGAAAAATAAGAAGTGACAAGCATGTCATCTAAGAGTGTCTATTCAAGGCAGCAAAACACTTACCTCTGGTGGACCTGCACCTTGATCACCATATGCTGCTTGAAACCCTGACTTGAGAAGACGGTCATATAGAGATCTTTTATCATTATCTGATAGAACCTACAAATGTATCTCATTATGAATCGATATTGAGAACTGGCACAACCAAATGGCATTAGCACAAAGGAGCTGCATTTGTCAAAACCTCTATTAGAAGTGTGGATCATATGGATCACAGAAAGGAGAAATTTGGCAACTGCCACATTGAAGCAAGATAATAGACAGCTAACCACAGAAAATTTATGCAAAGCATGACGTATGATATAAGCAGTTCATTCTTCAAAAATCCAACAAATTACACTGTGCATGTCATTTTCTTTATCTACTAGATTACATCATCCACACCAAAACAATTGACCCAAAGGACTCAGAGAAAACGAAGTAGAAAAATCCAACTAGATTAGTCATTTTCTTCTCACCTTTTCCCCCTCATGCCCTTGGTCCCCCTCTCCATCCTGCTTTTTCTTTCAGTCTTCTCTCTCCAAATCTTTCACGCTCCCCCTTTTCTCCCATGCACCTTGAGCACTTCCACCTTCCTATTATCTTCTGCATGGCATAGGGATTCAAGGAATCTCCTACGTGCAGTTGCATTTCTCTTTTCCTTTTCGCACATAGTATCTAGGATGAATATCCCATATCTCAAAATTGGCAGTTCACCATATCGCATGTTTGGATAGCCGAAAACCCTGAATCTAGGGCCAATTGGCAATTAGCCCAAGTCCAACAATTTACTTCTTGGATCAAGAAAGCACTAAGGTTTGTTCCAAAAGACATAGACACAAATTCGACTGCAATTAGATAGCTGAAAACCCCAAATCTAGGGCCATTTAGCATTAGCCCAGTTCCAACAATTTACTTCTTGGATCAAGGAAGCACTAAGGTTTGTTCCAAAAGACATAGATACAAATGCAACCACAATCATTACTCGTAGCCTGCCATCCATTTCTTGGGTCACTCTTTTATGAGGTGAACAACAGAAAGGACAGCTTCATGCTTATTCAAGTGGGGGGACATCAGGATTCTTTACCTTTCATCTTTTTCTTCCTTTTCTTTTCTTTATTAGCATTAGCCCAGTTCCAACAATTTACTTCTTGGATCAAGGAAGCACTAAGGTTTGTTCCAAAAGACATAGACACAAATGCAACCACAATCATTACTCGTAGCCTGCCATCCATTTCTTGGGTCACTCTTTTATGAGGTGAACAACAGAAAGGACAGCTTCAGGCTTATTCAAGTGGGGGGACATCAGGATTCTTTACCTTTCATCTTTTTCTTCCTTTTCTTTTCTTTATGCAACTTTTTCTTTATCCTTTTGGATTTTATGCAAAATTTTACATCTATATCTGCTTCAGTATGTCCTCTTTTACTATTGCTTTATTGCTGTTGAGATTTGTGGCGATCTTGAGTGTGAAGAAGTTCTGCAGAGGCAGCACAAGTCCCTGATCTGCTGGGGGCAGACCAAGGAATCAGTTTGTGGACCAAGGAGGATCCCTGCAGAGATAGAGGGACTGCCTGCAGGAGCTACAGAACCAAGTGCAGGCCGGTTTGCAGTGATGAAGAGGGCCGACCTGACGTGCTGGACCGGCTGCAGTGCCTGGAGAAGGCCGATCCAGATGTGGACTGATCCAACTAGATGCGTGCAGGCTGCAGGATGCCTTCCCTGTGGCCGGTTGATGTTGTTAAGAGAGGAGAGGAGCTATTGATTGAAAGAATTTTATTATTACTCAACTCAAAACATATGGAAAGGCTCTCTTTATAAAGAGAGTACATATTTCTATTTCCAAAACTAAACTCAGCTAATCAAATCTTCTAGATTTGGAACCAAATCTTTACAAATCTCCTTAAAACAAATAAACTAAATTAGGCTAATTGCCAACTAAGAAACCAACTCCTATTTTTGGTCCTATAGATCCAAAACCGGTGACCCAAGTGGCCTTCTAGGTAACTACCACATGGCACTCCCACGTGACTCTTTGATTCCCAACACTCCCCCTCAGGTCGGAGGTCAGGAGGCCAATGACTTGGTCTAGACACCTCATCATTTTTCTTTTTTTCTTCTTCATCGGAAACCTGTATCTTTGAATTTGCCATCATCCTCCAAGATAATTTGAACGGGAAAGAACTTCAGTTCTGGTTGGGACAAGGAAGAACTTCGGCCTAACCAGAAAGAACGTCAACTCCAGAGAAGATCGGGAAGAACTTCGACCTAAGTGAAGGATGATCAGGAAACCTGAAAGAACTTGGACTGGGGCCAAGAAGAACGTCAACCTAGAGAATAATTGCCCGGAGCGTTACTGCTCTAATACCATGTTGAGATTTGTGGCGATCCAAAGCATGAAAAAGTCCTGCAGAGGCAGCACAAGTCCTTAATTTGTTGGGGGCAGACCAAGGAATCGGTTTGTGGACCGAGGAGGATCCCTGCAGAGGTAGAGGGACTGCCTACAGGAGCTACAGAACCAAGTGCAGGCTGGTCTGCAGGAATCGGTTTGGAAAGATTTTATCCTTTAACAAAAACCAAATCATAAACTTAATTCCTAAAACAACCAACTCCTACAAATAGATAAGCACCATATTTGGTGTACAAAACTTGGCCCAAAGGACCCTTGCCACTGGCCACCTTGGCTGCTGCTGCTGCAGCCGCTTTAATTCCTAACAACCACGTGGCCCGATGGCTGCCACGTGGCTCTTCTTTGATTCCCAACGGTTGCTTTATTATATATCTTTATGTCTTTCTTTCTTCTTTTGATCCTCTTATATAATTTACCCACATCTCTCTCTATATATAAAGAGATGTAGAATTGCCAAGGAATAATAAGTTGATCATTTCTTCTTGGTATCAAAACGACGATCCTAGATCAGCACTTTGGTATCCCACCAAATACCTAGCCGCCAATCCCTTCCACCAAAACCCCTCCTCTCTTCCGTCATCACGCCACCGTGATTTGCCGCTGAGAGAGGGGCCTCGCGGCCCTCTCTCCCTCTCCTCTCTCCCTCGCATGTGGCCCTTCACAAGCAGCGGCAATCCCTACCGGCGACTACCACCTCAAAGAGTGGCGGCAGCAAGGAACCCAGACCCTGCTAGGCAGCGACATTGGGGGCACTCTAGCTCTCACGCGCACCTTCATTTGGTCCCAGTAGGGCTGAATCATGTTCCTAACATGATTTTTGGAACTTTGTTCTTACAAATCTTGTGTTAGGACCCTTTTTCTTGTGATATGATGGTCTACATGATCTGAAAATCAGATTTCAGATCCATTTTTGGTGAATATTCCTTCCTAGTTTGGTGTCATGGCTTCTTCCTCATCATCCGAAGTCACATCAAATACTGGGAACATCAAGAATCCATTTTTTGTTCCCATCACAAAGTTGGATGAGACCAACTATGCATGTTGGTCACAAACGTTCCTTATAATAGTTAAAGAGCACGATAAGGAACATATCCTCTAGGAGACCGAGCCTATAAACCAAACTAGAAAGTATACCATGTGGAAGAGGGACAACGCCATGGCAAGAGCTTGGATTATGAATGTTGCGGTGTTTCATATTGGTGATGGAATCATGCATTACCTGACCGCCAAGAAAATGTAGGATTCTTTTTGTGACACGTATGCACATGAAAAGAATTCCAACAAGGTATTTCAGATCACTCATGACACGTTTTCTCTTCGACAGGATGATCTCACTTTGTCTTAGTATTATGGCAAACTGAAAGGATTACTTGAAAATTATAATGCTTGTAGACCTGTTTATACTTGTGCCAAACAGAGAATATCGCAAGGAGTTTGCGGTACTCAAGTTTCTCTCTAGACTGGGCCCTAAGTATAAGTCAGCACGATCCCAAATGCTTACGCTGACAGAGCTTCCTACCCTAGAAGAAGCATACAATCAAGTTAGTAGACTTTCCATCAGGGCTACAGTTCCAGAGACTACAAGCCAAACCTCTGCCTTTGCAATTATGGGAGGTCGTGGAGGACGTCGTAGCTCTGCTATTCATGGATGTGGACGGGGCCGGGGTCAACCCAGCAAACCACACCCAACTTGTTCTTTCTGTGGACGTATTAAGCACATTAAGGCCACATGCTGGACTAAGCATGGGAAGCCGCCTACTGCCAACCAAGTTGTGACTTCTACTGAGACAGAGACAAGTATGGTTCCTAGAGTAGAGTTCGATGCTCTTGCCCAAAGACTTGCACAGGTGACACAGGAGTCTCCATCCACTTCAGATACGGCTGCCCTCACCTCCTCAAGTATAGAGTGTGCTGACATACTCTTATCTATGTTTACTTTCCGTACCCTTTTGTTATTTTTATTATTACACTAGACATGCTATGTAATTTACCCACTACCACTTCATTATATAAAGAGGTGTTGGGTCTCTCAATAAACAGGTTTTGGCATTACATCCGACTTGGTATCAGATTGCAGTCCTAAACCAAGTTCTAGTATCCCACCGAAACAAGCCTCCAAAACCCTAACCCTAACCCTCTTCTCTCCTCATCGTCGGTCACCCTCATCGCCGGCGACGGGAGCTGCACCCAAGGAGTGCAACGGCGTCTGAGGGGGGCTATTGGCCCCAACTGACGCCTGTAGCGACTGCTACAGGGCCACCCTTAGCCTCTCAAGGTTGCGCATCCACAGTGAGGGGCTCTTAGACTCTCACTGCGACCTTTGGACCCAATTGCACAAGCCCAGGCCACCGCGACGGGATCACCAGAGGGCCTAGTGCCGCCACTGGGTCCCTACTGATCACTGAAGCCGATGAGGAGAGGGCCCTCTACCCTTAGTCAAGTGCACTGGGCATCCCCTAGACCCAGTGCGCCCCACTTCACTACATAGGGGGCAATTCTTGTACCTTGGATGTGTTTTTCATATCGTAAAGAAACTAGATCTTCACGTCTAAGACCTGATTGGTGTTATTTGATGCTGCATATGATCTGAAATATATTTCAAATCGCAATTTAGTCCTTCCCTGTCTCTATAGCGAGTTCTAGCACTTCTGAAGTTACCACAAGCATCGTTCCCGAGTCTGAGACCTATAAGAGCCCGTTTTTTTGGTCCAATCATCAAATTGGACGAGACCAATTATACCAAATGGTCTCAGATGTTCCTCATGATAGTTGAAGGTCATGACAAGGAACGCATTCTAATGGAGCTCGAGCCTACAGAGAGACAGGAAAGAACACTACATGGAAGGACAACGCCACGGTGAAGGCGTGGTTGATGAACTACGTGATTCCGAGGATTGGCAATGAGATTATATACTATCCTACCGCCAAGGCCATGTAGGACAGCCTTCCTCAGACATACTCCCATGAGAAAACTCATCTCGAGTTTTTCAAATCAGTCATGAATTGTCCCAGTTGAAGCAGGAAGGGAAATCACTTTCACAGTACTACTCTGCTCTCAAGGGGTTTAAGAGAAGTATAATGCCTGCCAACCAATGTGCACTTGTGCCACGCAGAGGGAGTATCGCAGAGAGGCAGCGGCTCACCAGCACTTGTCAGGTCTCAGCCCAGAGTATACTGCTACTCGCTCCCAGATCCACACCTTGTCAAAGCTTCTTACTCTAGAGGACGTTTATAGCTGACTGAGTCACATTGAGGTCACTATGCTGCAGATATGAGTACTCAAGCCTCGGCTCTTGTTGTTGTTGCTGGACGAGGTGGGAGAGGAGTATCTTCCACGCGAGAAGCATCTTCCACTCGTGAATGCGGGAGGGGTCATGGTGCCCCGCGGAGATCCCACACTAGCACCACCTGCACCTATTGTGGGAAACTTAGTCATGTGGAAGCTTCCTATTGGAGCAAACATGGAAGACCTTCAATGGCCAATCAAGCTACTATCACCACAGAGGATCTAATGTTGTGCCTATTCCTAGAGCTAATTATAATGCATTGTTATAATGTCTTTCACAGTTGACACAGAAACCAGCAACAGCTTCATCTAAGACTATTGTCTTCGCCTCCTCTTCAAGTATAGATTTGTATGCCCAAGTATGTGCAGGTGCCAATTGGCTAATGGATTCAGCTATCTCTCATCACTTGTCAGGAGATCAGGGGTGCTTTGGTGAACTCCAAGATGTACCCCATGGTAGGACAGTTGTTGATGGCCAACATGCCCAGATTAGGGGTCAGGGGGAGACGCCACTGACTCCCACCATGACATTGATTGATGCTTTTTATGTGCCCAATTTCTCTCTGAATTTATTATCCAACTTCATTGTTGTGCCATATTTAATGAACTTGAATGCATATTTCAGGACAAATTGACGAGTAGGATAATTAGTGGAGGGCATGAAGAGGGAGGTGTGTATCGCTTGGACCAGACTCAAATTGCAGCCACTTGCCTTGGTGATTTTGGTTATGCTGCTGGGAGTGCCTTGCAGTGGCACTGTCGCCTAGGCCATCCTTCTCTAGACAGGTTTCGATGCATCCGTCAGTAAATTTCCACCACCATTGAGATTTACTATGATGCCTGCCAGTTTAGAAAGCACCACAGATATTCCTTTCCAGCCAATACTGCACCACAGACGACTGAGATATTTCAGCTACTTCATATGGATGTCTGGGGCCCTAGTCAAATCCCAAATAGACAGGGACATAGATACTACTTGGTTGTCATGGATGATTTTTCACATCTTTCATGGTTGTTTCTATTAAAGAATAAGTCCAATGTTGGGCATGTCATTGAGACCTTTATATTAGAAATAAAGAATCAATTTTCAGTTATGGCAAAGATTGTGTGTTTTGATAATGCTTTAGAATTTTACATTACCAGGTCGGCATCATTTTACAGGTCTCATGGTATTATCCTCCAAACATTCTATCCCACCTCTCAGCAAAATGGTGTGGCGGAAAGGAAGCACAGGCAATTATTAGATGTGGCAAATACCCTTCAGATCCATCACTATGCCTCATTTGTATTAGGGCAATGCTGTACTTACTGCCTGCTATCTCATTAACAAAATGCCATCATCTGTGTTACATGAGCAGACACCTTGACATATTTTATACTCTGACAGAGATTTGTTTCAATTACCCCCGAGGATTTTTGGATGTATTGCTTTTGTGCACTTGCTGGGACCAGGACAGGACAAGCTGGCACCCTAGGCAGTAAAGTGTGTCTTTCTTGGCTACTTGGTGACATGGAAGGGATACAGGTACTTTGATCCCATTGGAGGAAGACATTATGTGAGTGCAGATGTCACCTTCCATGAGTCCATACCCTATTTCTTACTTGCAACACGACAGTTGGTTCCGGAGAATGAGTTTGCTCCTATGCTTGTACCACCTGTTTCCATGGATAAGTTTCTTATTGCTGAGGTTCCTTCTCCACCCAGTAGTAGCGATCAGGCACCAGTGACTATTTCTGCACCCGATAGCACCACAGATTATATGAAGTTCAGAGATCCACTTATTGTGTTTCAGAAGCCAGTTACATATAGGAAACACACCCTCCCTACTTCAGACCCACCATCCTCCCATCTCAAGTACGTGTTGATGTATCTGACGATGTTGTTTCTAGTGGTGCATGTGCAGGACATGATGATAATGCTCCAATTAATGACCTTCCTATTGCAGTTAGGAAGGCTCCACGGTCATGTGCTCATTACCATGTTGCTGAAGCAGCTACAGCAGCTAATTTGGGAAGGCATTTGGGCTATTCACTGCAACTCTTGACACTACTGAGATACCTTCTATGTATTAGCAAGCCTTCATCCGAAATGGCGTATAGCCATTGAGGATGAGATGGTCGCACTACGCAACAAACATACTTGGGAGCTAACATCTCTTCCCCCTATAACACGCTTAGTGGGTTGTCGATGGGTCTTGCCCTGAAATACAACCCTGATGGGTCTATTGTAAGGTATAAGGCCAGGTTGATGGCAAAGGGGTTTACTCAGACATACAGGGTGGACTTCTTCGACACATTTTCTCCAGTTGCACGCCTATCTACAGTGCGAATATTAGTCGCTGTTGCTACCCATAAGAACTGGATGCTTCATCAGCTAGATGTGAAGAGTGCATTTCTCTACGGTGATCTTCAAGAGGAGGTCTATATACAGCAGCCCGCTAGGTTCGAGGTTCAGGGGGAGTGTGTGCAAGCTGAAGAAACCCATCTATAGCCTTAAGCAAAGTCCGAGAGCTTAGTTACAGAAGCTCTCAAAGGTGGTGGAGAAGATCGGATTGCAGACGGTCTTCTTCAAACCACTCTCTTTGTCAGAAAGACTGAACAGGGCATTGTGGCATTGCTTGTCTATGTGGACAAACTCATTGTTACTTAAGATGACAGGACTGGAATAGCTGAGGTAAAAGGGTCATTGGTTGAACACTTCATTATGAAGGACCTAGGTCAACTTCGATATATTTTGGGCATATAGTGGCAAGGAGCAAACAGGGTATTGTTCTATCTCAGCATAAATATGCTTGAGACATTACAGGAGACAGGCATGCTGGGGTCCAAACCAATCAACATTCCTATGGACCCCAAGGTGCATCTATATGATGAACAGGTGGAGTATGTTGATAGTCGATGCTACAGACAGTCGGTAGGAAAACTTCTCTACTTGACGATCACCAGACCAGATATAGCTTTAGCTATGGGGAAGCTTAGTCAGCTCATGGAGAAGCCAACCATGCTTCATTGGCAGGCAACCATGCAAGTGCTTAAGTACCTGAAGAGAGCACCAAGACGAAGGATCTTGTTTCAGAAAGGGTCACCCATGACAGTAGTTGGAAATTCTAATATAGACTATGCTGGTTGTATTGCTGATAGGAAATCCACTACTAATTTTTGTACATTTGTGGCAGGCAATATAGTTATATGGAAGAGCAAGAAACAAGTAGTCATTTCTTACTCCAGTGCTTACTTTTATTATTGCACTGGACATGCTATGTAATTTACCCAACACCTCTTCATTATATAAAGAGGTGTTGGGTCTCTCAATAAATAAATTTTGGCATTACATCCAAATGAGTGTAATTCTAATTTCTCTGCACTCCCACATCGTAGTAGATCTATATGGCATATAGACTATGGAGCTTCATGACATCTAGATGGTGTTCAGAACTATTTTCAGCAACCTCAGTCTGTTACTTCAGGACATACAGTACAGGTTGCAGATGGTTGTCACTCCAAGGTTAATGGATAGGGGGAGGTTTCTCTTACCCCTAGTTTACAGCTATCTCGTGTTTTATTTGTACCGAAGTTTCCTTTTAGTCTATTATCAGTTAGCAAAATCACGAAAGATCTCAATTGTTATGTTATATTTAATGATGTGGGTTGTGTGTTACAGGACAAGCTCACAAGGGGGATGATTGATGGCGGGCGTGAAGATGAGGGGGTATTTATCGCCTGCTTCAGACCGATATAGCTGCATGGCAAGTATGGTTTTACTATTGGACTGCACTTCAGTGGCATCCTCGGCTTGGACACATTCCTTTGGACAAGCTACAACGTATCATCCCTTATTTGTCACCTGCTACTGAGATCAGATATGATGCTTGCTAGATTGGGAAACATCACCGAGCTTCTTTTCCTGCCAATTCTTCATTGTCTGCATCTATTTTTGATTTGATTCATCTGGATGTCTAGGGTCCTAGTAAAGTAACTGATAGATTGGGATATAGATATTATCTTATCATTGTGGATGATTGTTCTCATACGACATGGTTGTTTCTTCTAAAGAATAAGTCTGATGTGAGCACATATATTAGAAGACTTTATTATTGAAATTAAAACTTAGTTTTCTACTACTGTCAAGTGTAAGCTCAGATAATGCTTTCGAGTTTTATACATCTAGATTGCATACATTCTACAGGTCCCATGGCATTGTGCATCAGACTATTTGTCCACATACATCCCAACAGAAAGCATATACATGTTCTGGATGTGGCAAGAACTCTTCTCATACATCACAATGTACCCCAGGTATATTGGAGTGATGTACTGCTCACAACATGTTACCTTATCAACAGGATGCCCAATTCTATGTTATCAGAACAGATTCCTTAGCAAATCTTGTATCCAGATCGTGATCGCTTTCTAGTGCCACCTCGTACATTTGGATGTGTTGCTTTTGTACACATTACCGAGACTGCAGAGATAAGTTGGCCCCAAAAGCTATTATGTTTTTCTAGGATATACTCATACCCAGAAAGGATACCAGTGCTATGATCCTCTTACCAGAAAACATTGTGAGTGCAGATGTTGCATTTAATGAGGCAGTACCCTATTTCTCGACTATTGCACGACAGTTATCTTTTGTACCTCAGGACATCCTCTTAGTCGATTCCTATGCATATTCCATCCATACAGTTTGGTGACTTCTCACCTGCTTAGGTACCTGCTCAGCTGTTTGCGAATCCAGTTGATAATAAGCTCAGAGATCCACTAATGATGTATCAGATTCCAGTGTCATACATAGGCCACGCATCACTACCACCCCCCCTCCCCCACCTCAGCGCCATCATCCTCCCCCACATAGGTATGTGTTGATGATACTGACAGTTCAGTGTCTCATGATGTTTCTACAAGTTCAAATAATGTCCCTAACAAGGATGTCACAATTGTTCCAGAAGATGATGTTGATCTTCCGATAGCAATTCGGAAAGCACCCCATAGTTGTGCACATTATCGAGTTGCAGGTGCATCTGTCAATGATGGCCTCAGTGCTACTTTTGCTTCCTTCACTATGACTCTCATAGCATCCTCAATACCTAGTACATATCAGGAGGCCATGCCCCATCCTGAGTGGCATCAAGCTATGGAGCAGATGGCAGCTCTTCGCTCTAGAGGCACATGAGAACTTACACAAAGACTAGCAGGAGCTCAGGTGGTTGGTTGTTGTTGGGTCTTTACCTCGAAATACAACCCTAACGAGTCTATTTCTTGGCATAAGGCTCGCTTGGTAGCAAAAGGGTTCATCCAAACCTATAGGGTGAACTTTTTTACACTTTTTCCTTAATAGCGAAGCTCCCGACTATTCGTATTCTTCTTTCAGTGGCAGCAAACAGAGAGGATCTACACCAGCTAGATGTGAAGAATGCCTTCATTTATGGTGATCTTGAAGAGGTGTATATGTAACAGTCCCCTAGCTTTGAGGTTGAGGGGGAGTGTATATGCAGGCTAAAAAAGGTAATTTCTTAACTTAAGCAGAGTTCTCGAGCATGGTTTCATAAATTGTCTGAGGTTGTGGAAAGCATGGGCTTGAAGAGATCTACATCTAACCATTCCTTGTTTACAAGGAAAACTAATAGAAGGGTGGTTGTGATCCTTGTTTATGTTGATAATCTTATCATTACTAGTAATAATACTACTGGAATAGTACAGGTCAAGGAAAAGTTGGCAACATAGTTTGTTATGAAAGATTTGGGTTCTCTACAGTATTTCTTGGGTATTAAGGTGGCTACAGGAAAAAATGGCATTGTAGTGAGCCAGAGGAAATATGCACTTGATGTTCTTCAGAATACTGGAATGTTAGGAGCCAAATCAGCTAACATTCCCATGGATCCCAAAGTGCATTTGTATGATGTGGATGCAGAACCTATGGAGAGTGGAAGCTACAGACAATTGATTGGAAGGCTTCTATATCCCATAGTTATGATGCATTACTAGGCCTGATATTTCTCTTGCTATTGGAAAGCTTAGTCAATTTATGGAGAAGTCAACTAAGCAGCATTAAAATTCTGCAATGCAGGTACTCATGTATTTAAAGAAGGTACCAGGTCGTGGACTATTACTCCGTAAGGGGTGTCCTATGATAGTGGTAAGATATTCTGATACAGATTATGTTGGGTGTCTTCCATATCACAAGTCTACCACTAGTTCTTATACATATGTGGCAAGGAACCTAGTGACATAGAGGAGCAAGAAGCAGACAGTGGTATCTAGATCTAGTGCTAAATCAAAGTATCATGCTATGGCACAAACTACAGTTGAGATGGTTTGGGTATAGTCCATTCTGCAAGATTTGCATGTGCAGACAGAGAGACCCATGGAGATGAGGTGTGATAATCTTGCAGCTACATATATAGCCAAGAATCCCATGTTTCATGAGCGCACGAAACATGTGAAAATAGATTGTCATTACACCAGAGATTTTATTCAGAAGGGTGTTATTTACACATCTCTAGTTACTTCAAAGGACTAGACAACAGATGTCCTTACAAAGCCCTTGAGCAAAGCTACCTTTGATACGTGTTGCAACAAGCCAAGCATGATAGATATCTATGCTCCAGTTTGAGGGGGAGTATTACAGTATCTCCTCTTTTATTATTGCTTTATTGCTTTATTATATCCCTTTATGTCTTTCTTTATTCTTTTGGTCCTCCTATGTAATTTACCCACATCTCTCTCTATATATAAAGAGATGTAGGGTTTCCGAGGAATAATAAATTGATCATTTCTTCCAACTATATCCTTTCATAACCTACAATTTGGTTTTGATTGTTTCAGAAAAAGAACAATTGTTATTGAGGACTCATCTGCTTACATTATAAAGGAGTCCTAGTAGGAATAGAAGTCCTAATAAGAAAATAAGTCATGATGTGATTTTTTTTAAAGGAAAAAGGATAGCTACTGAAGGTCGGTAGCCATCCGCTTCATTACCAACTCCAAAAGGGAGGAAAGTTACATAAGTTGGCTACAAAAAGAAAATAAATTTAAAACATCCCTTACTACATTTTCCCACCAAACCCTCTCTCCAAAAAGGATTCTCGCATTTTGCTGCAACCAAATAGACCAGAGTATCACACAAGCTTTAATCCACAAAAGAGAATCCGTATGAATGCCACCACGAAATGTTGTCTGGAAGGCCTCAAAGGTCTAAGCCCTCATTCCAGGAATGGAGAAGTGCTCTTAAATCGCCATAGCAAATCCGCATGTCAAAAAGAGGTGGGTATCATCTTCGTCTTCAACTCCACACAACACACATGTAGCATCAGCCTTTAGAGCCTACATCCTCCTGACCATCATCACAAGACATCGCCAACAAATCAACCATAGAAAAATTTCAACTTTGAGAAGAATTCTAAATTTACTCCACTTTCTAACACATTAACTCACCTATCAAATCTAATTTTCACTTACTCCACTTTCCAACAAAATAATAATAAAAAATAGTTCAATATCAAATATAAAATAAATAAACTACAACTCTCATTTATATTTAGATCACATCAACTTAAAATTTATGATACATTAACTCACCTATCACATCTATTTCCACCATCCCACCACTTACATTAATACCACTAAAACTTATCCCATCTTAAATTGTATCCAAGCGTAAACTCTATCCAACATCCAAACGCAGCCTAAAGGACCATCCATATGCTAGCGCAGGATGAAAAAGATGCCTAGACTATGCAATAATAGGGAGGAGGCTATGCAAAAATGCCAAGGCTCTACACATGAAAACAAATATCTCAATATATCGACAATATATCCATATCCCTAGCATGACTCATATCAATATCACATGAATATCTTTTTCCAAGATATCAATGATATATTGTTAATATCAATGGGTCTTGATCAATATTCCTAAATTTTAGGAAATTAGTGCAAATATTCCATAAAATAAGCAATATTGGGCAATATGTCTTCAATATTGTCGTGTACATTATATTGTTCTTAGTCCAAAGGTTTCTTGGCTATGGTTTGCAATTTTTAAGCCTTTTCTTAGCTATTTAGTCTTTTCCCTTCTATAATCTCTTCTGATTTAAGGTTCTATTATTCTTCCTTCCATCTTTATTTTTTTTATTGGAAATTTTTTTCGCTTTTTTGTCACTAATGAACCCTTACCATAAACGTAAACTATGCTTCACTCATCTTTATACTTACTTTAACCATCCTAATCAGCCATATGTGTAATCAACATTATTTCGTCTTTACCATCACCAATCAACTTACCATACATGTAAATTATGCTAATGCTTAGCTCATATTTGGGCTTGTATGTCAACTTTCCCATGTTTTGTCCATCTATTCCCAATGGATCATTTCATAAATATCATACTTAAAATCTTACTTAGCTTTTGTTCTATGTTATCTTTTTGTACTAGTTGACTACTAATACTCCAAGTTTTCTATAATTATTAAAGAAATGATTGTCAACTTTTCTCTATCTTCATTTTATGGTGAGTTATCAGGCCACTTATGAGCTTATTATCCTATCTTTTTTTTTCCTTTTAAAATGTTATGAATGTAGTGTACTTCTATTATGCCACTTAAAATATATAATTCTAATGTATAGTAGTAATTAAAATCATACTTTTATACACTATCCATAAAATCATAATTTTATAAAATTATGACATTTTACCCATTTTGAACCAGTTATGGGATATCTACAATGTATCAACGATATGTCCCCAACAAGCACCCTTTTTGACTTGTCGATATGGTATCAACATTGACATCTAAAACCTTTAACTCCAGGGACCCTTGTCTCAACAACATGGAGAGCCATAAGAGGTTGTCAGCAAACGGTGCTAAGCACTCCACTAATGAACAACCCTTCACAACCTTCATCAACAAAGCCCTATTGAAACTATCAAGCTTAAGCACCCCTAAGCCTCTTTGCTTCATTGGTTGACAAATATCATCCCAAGCCACCAAATGAAGGTATCTATCGACATGTTCTGTCCACTTCCAAAAGAACTTTTGGATCCCATCATTCATCTTGAAAATCTTGCTTGGTAGAGAGAAACTAAGATAGATGAAAGATAGGGATGATTAACAAAACCAACTTCAAAAGGGCCAAAACCCCCCTAGGAGTCTCCCTTTCCAGCTTGTAAGCCTCTTCTTTAACTTCTTGCACACACCTCACAACCTCCACATCATCCAAATTGAAGGGGATAAAAGCTGACTTTGAATGATCGACAACCAAACTAGACACCACACCAAAAATCCTAATAAGGGTCCTCAAACTTTGCCTCCTGACTACTTCCAAGAGGAAGATCGTATCATCATAAAAAGTAGTGAACCCACGAAATAAGCCAACATCACAAGCCCTGAACACCATACCAGCCAAAGTATTGATGGCTTGCATAAATGGAGCAAAGGGCACCCCTAACGTACACCCCTCTGAAGTTGAACCCATCCACCTGTTAACCTACCATTCACAAGCACCAAAAAGGAGGTAGTAGTGACACCTCTTCATCCACAAAATCCACTAGTCCAGGAAGCCATGCCTTCTCATAGCCTACCACAAATAAGGCTAACTAATAGAATCATAAGTGTTCAAAAATTCAACCTTCCAAAGCAATCCTTTCCTTCACGTTCTCTAACAGGCCAAAACCATTTCTTTCGCATGATAAAAGATTCTTGGAAAGATCACCCACGAACGAAGGCCTACATGAGGCCAATTAGGTACGGCAGTAACTACCTCAGTCTATGCACAACCACCTTGGCATCTATCAAATAGATCCCATTGGAGAGCACAATAGGTCTATAATGGTCAGCTGTTTCCTGACTGGGCTTCTTAGGAAGTAGGAAAAAGTAGAACCTATTAAACTTCTCAAAGCCTCTATTCTCTGCCATCAGCTCCCTAATCATGGCCAACATATCATCCTTCACCAAATCCCAAAACTTCTTATAAAAGAAAACCTAAATACCATCAAGCCACATAGACCCCCAGCCTTGAGACCTTGGATCGAGAAGAGAACTTCCTCTACTTCTAGATCCGACGTTGAGAATAGGAAGGAGAGAAGGAGATGAAGAGAGGAGAGATTTGGGGAGAGGAGAGAGCCTCTCCGGTGGCTCGCCAGAGACCAACGACGCCGCCGGAGGGCCTCCCCTTCTAAATCTTCTTCTAAACCCTAGACCACCAAGATCAGTGGCTCTGATACCATGTAGAGAAATTTGGGGGAATATATGATTTCTATTATTGATAAAGAGAGGCCCTAGCCCTCTTTATATAGAGAGAGGCAAGGGCAAACATGGAAACATAATAAAATATTTACTAAATATAACTATGACCTAAATATAGTAAACACCTAATCAAATAACTAATTTGATTTATTTCCTAACAAAAGGCTTCACAGATATAGATTGGGCAAGATCAATAGATGATACAAGCTCAACCACAGGTTATTCCATTTTTCTACGAGGCAACCTTATTATCTGGAGGAGTAAGAAGCAGTTTGTATGTGCTAGATCAAGTGCTAAAGCATAGTGTAGAGCAATGGCTTTAGGGGTCACTGATATGTTGTAGGTGAAATTATGATTTCTAATATTGGTGTTCTTCCCAAGATGCCAATGAAGCTCTATTCTAACAACAAGACTACAATTAACCTTGCAAATAACCTCGTCCTTCATGATCAGACCAAACATGTGGAATTGGATCGACATTTCATTCGGGAAAATATCGATTCAAGAGAATTGTGCCTTCCCTATATAGTCTAAACATCAAGTTGTTGACATCTTCACTAACGGCTTGGCCACTACAAAGTATGAAGAAAATGTTAGAAAGTTGGGCATGTTTGACATATATGCCCAACTTGAGGGGGAGTGTTGAGTGGTTGTGTAATTGGATATTCGAGTCTTTTGGGTGTAAGTCCATATAATCCCTATCATATATGTTGTTGACAGCCTTTTTCTTCTAGAAAAATGGGTGCAGAAACCCTAGCCTGCAAGAGACACAGTGGTCTAGGGCATCCATGCCCTTGGTTTTCTCCCTCCCATTGAGAGTTTCCACGTAAATGCAATGTGTTCCATTGAAGCGGCCGTCGGTGAAAGTTGGAGTAGCGGTGACCATCGAGACCATTCTGTTGAGCCTACGCACACGGGAGGTCGTGGAGGCGATCGTGGCGCCATTCACGAGACTCGAGTCGTGTTCGAGGATCAGTGTGGTCGATGGCGACATCTTCATGGTCAAAGCCTTCATTGTGTTGGTTCTGGGTAGGAGGGTTGTGGGGAAGGTGATATTGCACCTTGGCAATGCTTCATAGGTCGTAATCATCCTGTCAATGGTGGGCACCTCACAGTCATTCGCCTAGGTGGTGCTGATGGTGAGGTGACATCTTTGGGCAACGCCGCTTGTGTAAGGTAGGCGAGACCACTGTCGGTGAAACGACTAAGGCAAAGAGAGGCAATGATGCACCTGAGGCAACACCACATGCAAAGCCTAAAAACGCGAGATTCAAGGATGCTAGCGTGGATGCTGACATGGTGGGGGAGGGTAATATCTGCACCACAACGAGGGGCTGGTTGCGAATGATAGGGGTGATTGCGGCTAGGATTGTGAGGGTGCTTTTCAAATTCAATGCTCTGAGGCACTAATTGGCACCACACCACGAGAAAAGGGGAAATGGTTATGCCTTTTACAGGGGGAATCCGGATCTAAGATAGGATCCGAATCTGGTATGACTCAATGTAACCTGAATAACTCCCCATATTGCTTTGCTTTGTTTCGATTTCCCTCCCCCTTTGTGCGATTCAGTGCAGGGACTGCACCGGAGCTTGCTGCGACCGTGATCATGGGGGTGATGAAGACCCTCATGTTGTGATGCATGAGGTTGAGGTGATGGCAGGGACTGTACGCGACGATGGCGGTGTGTGCCTCTCGAGGTAGAAGCTACAAAAAAGCCCAAGAGGAGGCTCCTCTACCAGCCCACATGGAGCTTCCGAGGAGGATTAGGGAGGACTACTGCGACTTCAAGGACAAGGACTGTGTTGGCGCTATCAATGGCGACAAAGCAACAACCGATAGCAGCCAGAATGGCATGCGGAGCAACGAGGTGGATGGCAACATGGGGTGCAGTAACATGGGTGGCAGCGATGGCTCTAGGCCCACAACCGCTGATAGGGAAAGGAGTAGAGTTAATGGCCTTAGGAGCGAACAACAGTGCAAGGACAGCAGTGAGATGGCCATGGTGGTGGCGGCGTCAAATTATAAGCACGTGGTTGGGGGGATTATTCATTTGGGTACCCAATGATATCGATCCTCTAGTAAAATGTAAATGTGCAGGGGCTAAACAATCCCTTCAAGAGAGCAACACTCAAGGGGTATCTCAAATCTTGGGGACCAACTATGGTGGTGCTTCAGCAAACCAAATTGGAGTCATGTAACCAAGGATTGTGGAGTGAGGTGCAGGGAGGTTTTTCGCAGGGATATTGCATTTTGAATGAAATTGGTCGATCAAGGGGCATTGTTGTGCCTTGGAAAGAAGACTTATTCGAGGTGGACTCTTTCATGAGGTCTTACATCCTAACGATTTTAATAGTGAGGCGCAGTGACTGATTAAAAGTGGTTATCTCTCGTTGTATGGCCCTACGTAGGAAACGAGGGCGCGCCTTTAGGAGGACTTGGCTCCGGCAGCAAGGAAGATCCAAGGACGGCCATAGGTGGTTAGGGGCAACTACAATGTCACCTTCTTAACAAAAGACAAACCTGGAAACAGAGGATGAAGAGACCGTGGATCAGGGGAGTTCATGGATTTTCTTACGACGCATGGCCTATTGGATCTATTGCCTACCTCATATGACTTCACTTGAAGAAGCTCCTCTGGACAAACATCTCGAATTGATTGGTTCCTCTATAATATGGAGGTCACGGAGATCTTCCCATTGGCAAATGTAAGGCCGATGGATGAGTCATTCTCTGGCCACACCCAGTTGATGTGGCAGACAAATGAGGGACAACATTTTAGCACTTCAAGTTTGATAAATCATGGATGCTAGAGGATGAGGATTCAGAAGGATGGTGGAAGACAGATGGAGATCTCTCCAACAGATGGGCTCAACAGTGGTAACGTTGGAAGCAAAGTTAAAGGATTTGCGGATCTTCCTCAGGAGCTATAAGAATGACATCAAGGAGCGCAACATAAAGAGGAATGATGCCCTTACAGAGATTTCTAAACTTAACAAAGTAAAAGATGAGTGATGTGCAGACATCTAATGGACCTAAAATATCTATTTATGCATGTTTCTAGTGTCATAAAAGCATTCAGCATTATAAATATTACATAATACATCATTCTGCATTTAAAATAGATTGTACAAATTATAAGTTAATTTTCCATTTTTGTGGTCAGGGGACAGAGCAACATTTATCGAGACCTTGAATTGAAGATCCAACAGTACACATTTGATCAGGGCGACGATCGGAGTCCAACGCCTCCAAGATCGCCCCGATCAGACCTCCGTAGCATCAAATGTTATCCGGCAAAGATCAGAGATCAAAGGACAAAGTAGTGAAAATCCAAACTACAGATGACAAATCCAACCGCACATATGGGTTTGGATCAATAATCACAGCCCAACGACTCGAAAATCAGTTCAATCCGACATTCGTGGAACCACCTATAAGCAATAAAAGATGGACGGCCTAGATGATGCCACGTGGCGCCATCCTAGCCTCCCAAGACCACCCGCAGGATGTTCTCTTCACCTGCCCGATCAATCTTGACCATTGGATCATAATCCAACAGCCAAGCACGTGCGGGAATTAATTTCAAAAACGTGAGACAATGTAAGGTGTAGTGCAGCGGTCAAGGCTCTTGTGCGCAACGAGCGACGCATGCTCGAGTCGCGATGAGCGGATCGAATTCACAGAACAGCCGCGGTTGAAATTTGACCGCTTGATCTTCATCAAGCGATCCCAAAGATCCCATATGGTGCACCCTCATGCACCGAATTAGCGCAGTGTGTGCAGGCTCACAATCACGCGCGATCGCACACGCGATCACACATGAGTCCATCGCGCGGTCTGGAGGTGCGAACTCAGCGTGAATCTCAACCTCTCATCTCAGATCCAATGGCTCACGAGGCAGCCACGCCGCGCAGCACTTGGTATGTGTGCGCAACGGCTGAAGGCGAGAGGGCAGGCGACGTGGCTTCACATGAGACGTCAAATCAACGACAGATAGTCCTCCTTGCACGTGCTCTTTAGCAACGACAGTCTTTAGTGACATTTACATGCGTTACTAAAGGCCATATATTCAATCTTAAGGCCTTTAAAATAGCTTTTATGCCATTCTTCCTCAACTATAAAAGGGACATCATACCTCTCATTTTCTTCATCCCTTCTCTTCTTCTCTCACCCTCTCCAAAGCTCTAAGGAGCTAGTCCCAAAATCGGGATGCTCCTTTAGAGTAAAAAAAATCAAAATTTTGTCCATCTTCTCACCCCCTTTGTGGAGCATCCTGTGATTGTCTTCTCACCACCATTCGGGAAGCGGATCCCGCTGCGACGCCACCCTACTTCATCCTCCGTCCTCCAACTCCGTTCTCCCTCGTCCAGACTCACCACTCTCTTCCGGGCACTATGTCAACGCAACTCGTCCTCCATGCAGCCGTCGAGGAGGATTTTCTCACCCTTATCTTTTTACTGCTTTCTAGAGTGGATTTAGTTTCTTCAAGTAGTTGTAATAGACTCTGGATTATTTAAATGCAAGACTTGTTTATCCTCTCTCTATTTTTATCTTTCTTTGTAATATTCTCTCTTTTCTATTATCTATTCTTTAAGTAAAATAGCTAGCATAGATTAATTTCAACTAACTACTATGCTTTATGACAATAATGCCAAACGTAGTTTTTAATCAGATGTTAGCATCCCTGTGTTCGACCCGAGACTCACTTGAGTTACAGTAAAAATACTACAACGAATGATTTTTAACAACTTTTGCGTACGAAATCTTGCTAATCAATGAGGGAATACTTTCTATGAAGGAAGTGGCGACTAAAGCTACTCATTTACAGACGATATAGGAAGAGGACAAGAAAATGGAGGTTAAGTGAAAGGTTAAGTCTCGCTAAAGATAGCTAAAGGAAGGTGATTCCAATTCCCAGTACTTCCACTTGGTGGCGTCAGGGAGAAGACGGAAAAACCAGACTGACAGTTTGGTGATGAATGATACTATATACACCAAAAGGGAGTTAGTGGGAAATGCAACTGCAGACTACTATAAAGCATTCACAGCTAGGAGGCGGATTGAAGGTGGACGGGAGCGGAGGCGCAACGCAGTAGCAATGAGTAGGTGAGGAGTCCCACTGCAAAATTCATCGAGGATGAGATTCGACGAGTAGTTTAAGGCCTGAATGTAGATGGGTGCCTGAGCCCGATGGCTTCTCGATTTTTTTCTATAAGGAGTTCTAGTCTGTAGTTAAAGTGGATGTCATGCAGGTGGTGGCAATATTTGTGGGTGGCAATCTGGGTTTCAATACACTCAACAAATTTTATATGTTCTTCCTACCTAAGAAAGACAAGGCTGAAGCTATAGAAGACTACAAGACTGTAGCCCTTTTTAATGCCATTTATCTTATCGTGGCCAAGTTGAACAGATTGCGTGGAGTGCTTAAGGACATCATCTCCCTAGTGCAAATGGCTTTGGTCCCAGGGCGGAACATACTTGATGGTTTTGTTATTGCCTCAAAGATCCTAGCAAATTGAAGGAAGATGAAGATAAGGGCTTTCCTGTAGAAGGTTAACTTCAGTAAAGCCTATGACTTGGTGGAATGGCCCTTTCTGTGGGCCTCTTTGGTGAAAAGGGGCTTCCCTACTCAATAGGTGGAATGGATGAAGCATTGCGTGACGACAACATCCTTCTCAATTCCAGTGAATGGAAATCCAGCTAGAGGGTAGATACAACCTCGAAGGGGCGTAAGACAGGGATGCCCACTTGCACCCATGTTTGTCTTGGCAACTGATGTCTGGGCAAGGTCCACTTACAGGACCTGGGGGAGGCCTTTTCAGAGGTTTTTCTACAGAAAGTGGAGTGGTTATCCCGGTGTTACAATATACGGATGATACCCTTTTCTTTGTTAAAGGTTCCATGCTACAAGCATTGGTGAGGCTTTAGGATTGCAAATCAACTTTCTGAAATCCCCCTTTGTTCCTATTCATATGACACTGGAGGAGGTACATTCTTGTGGGGTCGCACTCCGTACACTAGTGGGGCTCACTTACCATTCCATATCTCGATCTCCCGTTGTCAGACAGGCGAATCTCTACCAATCACTGGCTTCCCCTAATTGAGATAATGGAGTGGTTGGCAGGATGGGCTTCAAAGGTGCTTTCCAGGGGGAAGATTGGTTCTTCTAAAGGCGATGTTGGCTACTTTACCAGTTTATTTCACGTCCATCTTCAAGCTGCCATAAAATATTAAGAGGAAAGTCTTAGGTATGATGAAGGATTTCTTTTGGACCAACCATAGTGTGACGGGGAAGGGGTCGGGTTAGTGGCTTGGGATGAGGTTTGCAAACCTGCAAAGGAAGGAGGCTTAGGGATTAAAGACCTTGCTACCGTGAATGACAGCTTCTTGGCCAAGTAGATCAACAACCGTTTTTAGCATAAACAAGACCTCCTTGGACACTGTGGAGAATAGTGCGATCTGGAGGCGTAGAGGCTCCTTGGCATGGCAAAATCAATCCCTACGTGGGGTGGGGACTGTTCCACGTTGGAACAGAGAGAAAGAGGGAAGGATGGCTGGCGGTCTTGAAGACAGAGGGAAGGATGGTTGGTGGTCTTGAAGAGAGAAAGAGGGTGGCCGACGGCTATAAAGAGAGGAGAGTAGAGGTGTTGGAAGGATTATTATATTACTTAAAGAAAAAAGAATTACAAAGGCTCTCTTTTATAGAGAGAGAGCATATCACAATCCTCTAAAACAAAAAACAAACTCAATCATAATCAAATCAAATCTCCTAATTGTAGAAAGAACAAATTCTCTAAAACAAATTTTCTAAAACCAAACATACCAAACTAAAAGACAAGACTTGGACTTCAAGGAAAGCCTACTTAATCCTTTAAGACCAGCACCCCTTAGGGTCAACAAAATCTACCATGTGGCACTACCACGTGGCCCAACTGTCCTACCACGTGGCATCTTCTCTTTTCTTGATTCCCAATACTCCCCCGCAAGTCAAGACGGAGGAGACGACAAAGACTTAGTGATGTTGCTATACCGTTCTTCTCTGAAGAGTTGAGGATGGTCTCCATGCCTCTTCTTCTACACTCGAGAGTCGAGCCCTTTATCTTGGCGTTCCCTGATCATTAAAGGGTTCCGCATGCCTCCTCAAAGAGTATGGCACCTTACTCATGAGCCGAAAAAGACCCTCGGCTTTTCTTCGAGCCAAGGTCACCAAGAGAAAGCAAAGAAGTCGATGCAATCGTGGTGAACTTCTAAAGGCTACATTGTGCCTCTTCTTTTTCTCATTCTTGAGTCAGAATCAATGCAATCACCATGGCGCTCGTTTTCCACTCATTTGATCTTTTTGAAGTGTTTGGCGCCCTTTGTTATGAAAAAACCTCCTCTTTTGAAGAATAAAAAATCAAATATAAAGGCACCATATGAACTGAAGTACCTTTTGCTAAATCTCCTCCTCAAGCTTCTTTTTCTTAGTTATTCCTTGAACAACCACCTTGCCTTCTCTTGCTGACACGTGCCTTCGATGGCGGTGGTGTCCATCATCTTCTTCGATCTATGATCCTCCTACTCCACGTAAGGTGCTAGATGTGGTGAGGAGGATTTGTCGGAGATGAAGACCACACACGAGTGGCCAAGAGAACACGCACGCCGAGGAGCTTAGACCGTAGGCTCTGATACAATGTCAAGTTTGGCGCAAGCTTGGAGCATGGAGGCTCTTAGGTGTAGGAAAAACAGTCTAGTTGGGACTGTTCCACGTTAGAATAAGGAGAGGAAGAGCAGTAGCCACTGGCTACTATGGCTGGTGGCTGGCGGTGATGGTGGCCGACGATACTGAGAGAGAGGTGAGGAGTTTAAGATGGGAAATATTATTGCTTACTCAAGAAACAAATACAATAGGAAGGCTCTTTTTTATAGAGAAAACATATCCTCTAAAACAAGAAACAAACTAATCTTATCTCCTAAATAAGGAAAAACAAATCCTCTAAAACAAACTTTCTAAACCCAAACATACCAAACCAAAAGACAAGACTTGGACTCCAAGCAAAGCCTACTTGATCCTTTAGGATCGATGCCCCTTAGGATCAACAAAATCTACCACGTGGCACTACCGCGTGGCCCAACTGTCCTGCCATGTGGCAGTAACGTGGCATCTTCTCTTTTCTTGATTCCCAACAAACACATTATAGAGGTATCCTGTGGGCGAAGACTAATATAGGACCTACAGTCAATGCCAATGCCAGGCACCTCACATTTTCTAAGAGGCCTTTGACTTGTGATGCCTACGGTACAACGTTTTTTTCACCCTATGTAGGCTTAAGCGATGTGTTCCGCTTCTGGACTAATGATTGGATGGGTCAAGGAAGGTTAAAGAAAGATATCTGAGGCTTTTTGCTATGGCATGCAATAAGGAGATGATAGTCGGCAATTGCTACGAGGGATCATGGTGCCCCACTTTGGTGGGTAATATGTCGAATCAAAGGATCGAAGAGCTTCAAGTGTTATTACAAGAGTTGGAGGGCTTCCAGCTAGAGGGAGGTGTGGACTCTTTTGTTTAGGACGAGGGTAATTTGTCATTGGGGAAAGCTTATAGAAGACTAAGGACTGTGGAGTAGGTGATAGACCTTGATCTCATCAGAGATTGCAACTGGTTGCCCTTTGAAAATTAAGATCTTTACATGGTTACTCAAAAGGGGTTGCTTGATTACAAGGATGTGGACAATAAGGTAGGCACCGGATGTGGATACATAGTGCTCTCTTTGTGGAGGAAATGAAGACACAAATCACTTATTTTTCACTTTTTTGCTTTCGACGCAAGTCTGGAGTCATTTTAGGTTGGGTTGGACATCATACAATAATAATGATGATTTTTAGGCCTTACTCAGGAGGGGTGGTCGACCAGTGGGACTCAATACATTCAGACAAAGGAGAAAGCCAAGGCACTAGCAATCCTCTGGGGCATCTAGCTTGGAAGGAACGTGACGATCTTCAAGGGGCAACGTCTTTATCTTGAAAACTTAATTTCTGGGGTTTCTTCTTTTATGCATTTTTGGGAAATCTCTATATGGCATTGGCGTTGGTGCTATTTAGCCCCTAATTTATTAATATATTATGGGTGGTTATCAACCGAATAACTACCTTTCCCCTCTTCAAAAAAAATAATCAAAGGACTATGCAACCTTGTCAAGTAGGCTGATGGAATTAAATCCATGAAGGGTTGAGTACTTGAGCACCAACAAAACATGGAATGGAATCTCACCTTTTTACATATGGGTGAAGGAGGGGGTAATGAAGTGAATACCTCTAAGTGAGAACCAATACAAGAACATGGAAAAAAGTTAAGCCTCAAGGGTATACAGAATATCTTGTGCACCTAGTATACCAGATAAAAAGTATCTATGGACCGATAGCAAGGCGGCAAAAATCTGTCTATATGGCTAATTAATCATATACGATCAAGGACCGAACCACATATCAATATTCAGGCTTATAATTGGGTGAACCGATTAATCAACTAATTATCCGATTAATCGACTGATTAATCATCCGATCAAACATTGGAAGTTCAATTTTTTGTGTCTTAATTAGCATGTCGAAGAGAAAGAACTCGACCCAACTTCTTAATCCCCACTCCCTACATTTGAATCTTAATGAAACCCTAAACTTGTACCCATCTCTCCGATTCTCCTCAATGCTCCATCACCATGGCCTTCTCTATTGTTGTTGAGTCTCCTTGAGAGAATATATATGTCAAAAAAATAATACTAATCCATATGTGCATATTCAATTTGTATATATATTTTTTGAAATGGAAAAGGGAGGGTACCTTGAAAGTACTCACCCAGATATATTCATTAAAAAGAAAGGAGCGTTAGATTACAAGTACATCATGAGGAAGCATCCTAGAACACCAATTGGGAGGAGATGGTGGAAATAACATTTTCAACGTAGGGCTGTTAACCCTAGAAACCACCTCATTCCTACCCAATCAAAGAACCTTAAAATCACTAGCACTTTGGCCTGCTCCTTCGACCTAAAGGTGTTGGCTCCCACCCATGCAGCTCCTCTACGGAAGGAGGCCCTAAAAGCATCAAAGGAGGTCGGGACAATCCAATCGGGTCCCAGAGCATGCCACACCTATGTAGGAAAAGGCCAACGGAAAAATAGATGGTCACTGCCCTCCTCAAACAACATGCAGTGGGGGCAGGCAGTGTCATCGGAAGGTACCCAACGCACCCTTCTTGCCTTTGTAAGGACTCTGTCATGGCTCAGAAGCCAAGCAAAGAATTTGATCTTCAATGGACAGTCTATCGACTAAAGAAGCTTGCAATCCTTCTGGAGGTCAATGTCTAAAGGCTATAAGGCAAGAGTCAACCAGCGATAAGCCTCCTTTACAAAGAAGGCATCATCGTCCCAACAAAGCACGTCCTTACCAATCTCTAACTCCCTTCCTTCCGAGGCTCGCAGCAATTCCAGTAGTTCCTTATACCGCTGGTCCGAGAGGCCCCCTAGAAGGATGGGCACCAAGCTCCCTTCCAACAACTTCAATTTGTATATATGTATATTAATATGTATAATAGTATATATAATTATATTTAAAATTTTAAATCCTTTAAAATACTAAATCGATTAATCCTCGATTAATCACCTACATACAGTATACTAGACAGTAACCTCACCGACTGAATATCGACTGCCAATTTTTGCAAACTTGACCAATAAATACATAATACAAGCAATGTATGATCATCTCAATTAGACGAAATGAGATGGTTTTATTATTGAGCCCTACCTCTTCTTATATAATGAAGAGATGGGAAAGTTGTTGTACAACACCAATAAAAAACAAATAATAATCAAGAGCCCCTCATATAAAAGAATGTGCATACGCTAACACTCTCCCTCAAGCTGAAGTATAGATATTTATCATGCTCAGCTTGGATACACATAAATCAAACAAGGACCTGATGAAGGGCTTGGTAAAAATATCTGCAATCTACTCCTCAGACATGATTAGTGTTGTATATAGTAGCCCCTTCTGAATAATATCTCTAGTATAATGGCGATCAACCTCTACATGTGTTGTCCTCTCAAGAAAAGCTAGGTTCGTGGAAATAAAGATAGTTGCACTGTTATCACACCTCATCTCCATCAGGCTAGAAAATTGTACCTCTAAATAGGTGAGTAGGGACCTAATCCACATCATCTCTGCAGTCGTCTGAGCCATGGCCCGATACTCAGATTTAGCACTTGACCTAGCAACTATGCCTTGCTTCTTGCTCCTCCACATAATCAAGTTCCCTGCGAAGAAGGTGCAGAACCCCGTAGTGGATTTTTGATCCACATGACATCCGGCATAGTCCGTATCAAAATAGCCAACCAAGGTCATAGAAGACCCCTTGAAGAAGAGAAGGCATTTTCCAGAAGCTTTCTTGATGTACTGAAGCACCATCAATGCTGCATCCAAATGCTGTCATGTTGGCTTGGCCATAAACTAACTCAATCTCCCCACCGCAAAGGAGATATCAAACCTCGTGATAGACAGATATAGCAGTTTGCCCACAAGCTGCTTGTACCGCCTAATGTCCACCAACTGTGCATCATCATAAAGTGGCATCTTAGGGTCCATAGAAATGTTGGCCTCCTTGGCCCCAAGCATACCCACCTCCTGCAAGATATCCAACGCATACCTCCTCTAGGACAGGACTACGCCCTTCTTGCTTCGAGCAACCTCAATACCAAGAAAGTATCGTAGAGCCCCCAAATCTTTCATAATAGATTGCTCTGCTAGAACATGCTTAATCTCAGTGACACCCTGCACATTATCTCCTGTGACAATTAAGTCATCAACATATACAAGAAGCACCATAGTACCTCGTCCAATCATCCTGACAAAAAGAGAGAAATCAGACGTCGATCTCCTGAATCCAGTTGTCTCTACAACCTAAGACAACCTCTGGAACCATACTCTAGGACTCTGTTCGAGGCCATAGATGGCCTTCCGCAGTCGACATATACACTCTCCCTGAACCTCAAATCCAGGTGGCTACTGCATGTACACTTCCTCTTGGAGATCACTATAAAAGAATGCATTCTTCACGTCCAGCTGATGCAAGGGCCAATCTAGCTAGACTACTACGACAACTAGCACCCGTACGATAAGAAGTCTGGCAACTGGTGAGAAGGTGTCAAGGAAGTTCACCCCATAAGTTTGGGTAAACCCCTTTGCCACGGGACGTGCTTTGTATATGGCAATGCCTCCATCTAGGTTGAACGTCACAGGGAACACCCATCAACAGCCAACAATCGTAGCCCCGTCTAGGAGTGGAGTAAGCTCCCAAGTCCCACGACCCCTAAGAGCCGCCATCTCGTCCTCCATGGCTACCCACCATCTCGGATCAAGCATGGCCTCGCGGTGAGTGGCTGGTATCTGAGTAGCAGCCAACACCTAGGTGAATCCTGCAAACCCGAGACCTAAGCTATCAGTAGCAAGCACCCTAGCCGTGGGATAAGTAGCACAAGTCTGTGGTCTCTTCCAAACAGCTATTGGAAGATCCAGATCATCACTTGTCACATCATTTATCCTGTCCCTGTGATCAGTACATGGCAAATAGGCATCAGTGTCTACGAAACTCACCTGAGAATCTGATGGTGAAGGCGAGGGTAAGGGACCCTTATAAGTAGTGTGAGGACGGACATAAGTTTGAAGTGGCTCAGTTAGACAAGGTAAGGATAACGTAGCTAGTGGTGGTGATGCAGTAGGAATAGGAATCTCAGGAAAACTCCCAAAGCGAATGGGTGTAAATGGCATGGGTGCCATATCACCCTCAGAAGGTAGCTCAGAAGCAAATGAAAAGAAGGGCATCGCCTCATGAAAGGCAACATCCTCCAAAACAAAATGCCGAGAAGTGGTCAGATCAAAACATCGATACCCCTTTTATGTCCCAATCTACCCAAGGAAAGCACACTTAACTGCTCTCAGTGCTAGTTTATCCCAACCCAATCTCAACAAATGGACAAAAGCAACACAACTAAAAATCCAAGGGGTGACGTAAAACAAGGGTCTATCGAGATACATAACCTGCAAAGAAATCCACTCATGCAAAGCAGTGTTAGGCATCCCGATTAATCAGAAAACAAGCCATCAAAGAAATGTCACCCAAGTAAAGAAGGGACCAAGTGGTAAATCAATAAGGTACGAGCAACAACAAGTGGCAATGTTTCCTCTCAGCAACACCATTCTGCTTAGAGGTGTAGGGACACATGGTCTCATAAATAATGCCACAACTACAAAAAAAAAGTACACAACAAAGTGGTACAAAATTCTAAGGCATTATCAAACCAAAAACGCTTCACAAAATACGAATACTGAGTTTTTATTTCCTTAACAAAATTTTCAACAATTCATCAAACATCGAACTTATTCTTCAAAAGAAACAGTCAAGAAAGACGAGAAAAATCATCCACTAACACTAAATAATATTTGCTCCCAAGTGGATCAGGAATATGACTGAGACCCCAAACATCCATGTAAATCAAATCAAACATAGCAACAAAGGAAACTGAAACAGAATTGGAAAAACTAGCCATGTAATGCTTGCCCAGCTAATAGGCATCACAAGTAAGAGCAGTAGTAGAGGGTATGTGCGGCAAAACTCATCTGAAACGATCAATAGGCAGATGACCAAGGTGGTGATGCCACTGAGAGGGGATCCAGCAAAAACAAGGCTCTGGGTAGCAGAAGCAGCAACAACAATACGACTCAGACAGTACACGCCCTCCACCAATCGTCTTCCCAATGAGCTTGTCCTGTAAGACACAAGAAGGCACATCAAATATAGCTCGGCATTTCAGATCTCTGGTAATACTGCTAACAAACAGCAAGCTCAATGGAAAATCAGGCACATAGAAAACATCTGTCAGTCGCAAAGTAGGAAATAAAGATATATCTCCCTTGCCAACGAGTGGCTAATGTCTCCCGTCTGCCACATGTACAATCCTGGCGGGTGTCACTGGTGTTAGCTGAGAAAAGGATCCCCTGTCACCACACAGGTACTTGGATACATCAAAATCAATCAACCAATCATCAGAGAACAGAAAAGACGACATACCAGTCGCGGGTGCCTCAAAAGAGGAGGCAATGGCTACAGTTTCTTGAGGCTGAGAAGAGGACGCCTGAGTCAACTGAACAATTTGTTGCCGGAGATTCTCAATCTCGATACTGAGAGAACTAACATCAGGGCTCGAGAGGACTCCAACAGTAACCTCGACTTCCTGATTGACCACAGGTGGCCTACCATACTTCTGCCAGCATGTAGCCTCAGAGTGGCCCATCCTGCCACAATAGGTACACGGAGACCAAGTACGTGTACCAGAAGAATGTCCACATCCACGACCATGTGTAGGAAGGGAAGAGCCCCTGCCAAGTCCAGGGATCGAAGCCAGTGTGGATGTTTGAGCACCAAAGTCAGGAGCAAAGGTGTACACTGCTACTCTGATAAGTCTGTTGTAGGCTTCCTCCCGAGTAGGAAGCTTAGGAGCGATGAAGATCTGATCTCTAGCTGCCGTGTAATCAGGTCCAAGGCCTGCCAAGAAAAGAGAGACTGCCAACTGTCTCCAGAAACTCCTCCAGGACTCACAGGCACACCCTAGCAGATAGGAGTAATGCCTCTCCAACATTCCCTTCATGAGGGAATTGTACTGCGATAATGTGCGGCCCTCCTGACACAAGTAAAAGAGGTCATAATAGACCTGGAAAACACGTGCGAAGTTCTTAGCGTGTGAGTACGTCTTACGCAAAGACTCCCACATCTCCTTCGCTGTCGAATAGTACATAATCTCATCCCCTTTTCAGGGAATAACAGTCTGCATAAGCCATGCACAGACCATGACGTTGTCTCTATCCCAGTTGACATCAATGCCAGTCTTGCTTGCAGGCTCCGGATCCGTAAGGATGTGGCTTTTCCCATGACCCCTTGCGGTCATAAGAAAGATCTGGGACCACCACAGGCAGTTGGTGTCATTTAGTTCGATGATGGGATCGAAGAACGGGTTTTTAAGTACCGACGTCACCTCGGACTGATCGTCTAAAGCCATCCTCGCAATCCACAAACCTCAATCAATCTTCTACAATCACAAAAACATCGGCAAATCTGAAAAATATGATTTCAGATCTACAACTTCAGCAAAAAGCCCCATTGGACGAGCGT
The DNA here is from genome assembly GCA_037157565.1 of Thalassia testudinum. Taxonomy (NCBI): domain Eukaryota; kingdom Viridiplantae; phylum Streptophyta; class Magnoliopsida; order Alismatales; family Hydrocharitaceae; genus Thalassia; species Thalassia testudinum. Next base: position 9,320,942 of record JAZHRO010000080.1, read on the forward strand.
TGACCTAACCCAAATGTGGGAAGAACACCCAAGAGGACCCCAAGGGGACCTAGACTTCCTCTCCCTACGACAACGAGAGATGTAGCCCTTAAAACAGGGCTACAAACCCCTCAAGATCGCGGGTGACGCGGCAGGGATCTAGCCGTTATAACACGACTACAAACCACTCGAGATAGCAGCACATGGCGACGCTAGGGAGACCCCTTTAGGCCCTGTGCAACGACGTGCAGTGCCAAGGGATGCGCAGTGACGCTAGGGAGGTTGGCAGCGCCAAGGAGGCACCGTCATTCCCCTTGAGACTGCATTAGGGACCTCCTTAAAGCCTCTGCCGACTTATACCGTCGGTGGGAGGTCACCAAAGACCGTGGCAGCGGCCGGAGAATGAGACTGGAGGCTAGGGTTTTGGTGTGGGTGTAGGGAGGTTAGGGTTGGTGGGATATCAGACCACTGATCTAGAATTGCTGCTCTGATACCATATTAGGACTGAAAAGATGTTTTATTTCAGAGAGATCGTGAGCCTTTATATAGAGAGGCTCTAGAGTGAGAGGAGTACAGGAATATCCCTTCACTACAAATAAAAATAAAAAAATACCCAAACATGCATAACTCAACAATAATCATAACATTAAGCATCAACAAAGGTGATGATGCATGTGGAAAACCCTTTATGGAAGAAGTGTTGTTATGGTCTAGATATTGTATTAGTTCTTAAAGCCTAAAGGGATACAAAAGGTTCTATAAACAGGCTACCACAGATATCTATGACTTAAACTCACAAGGTGGGATAAAACTCTATATCTATCCTAAAATGATCCCTTAATCAATGAAACATTCTTCTCTTTCAACCACTCAAGATGAGTTATGGAACACTCAACAATAAACAATAGGAGCTTTCTTCTACAACAAAAGACCTAAACCTGGACACCGTTTGATGTATCTCAACACCTGCATCACTGCCTACCAATGATCATCAGTATGTTTCTCCAAGAACCGTCTCAGCTTACCTACTGTAAGACTAATATCTGGCCTAGTAGCAGTCAAATACAATAGCTTCCCCACCAACTGTCTATAAGCCTTCTTATCCATCAACCTCTCTAAGTCATCAAATAAATGAACTTTTGGATCCTTAGGGACATTAGCACCCTTAGATCCAAGCATGCCTGGAGAATGTTTAAAGCATATTTCCTCTGAGACATAACAATATCCTACTTACTTGTAGCAATCTCAATACCAAGGAAATATCTGAGCTTCCCAAGGTCCTTTATAACAAATTGACGTGCTAAATATTCCTTCACCTAAGAAATACTAGCTTTGTCATCTCCTGTGAATATAAGATCATCAACATATACAAGTAGGACCACAACACCACCACTAGTTTTCCTCACAAACAAGAAATGATCAGACAATGACCTCTGCAACCCAACAACTGCTAATGCCTCTGACAGACGCTGAAACCAAGCTCAGGGGCTCTGCTTAAGACCATAAATGGCCTTTCGTAGACTGCAAACACACTCCCCCTGAACCTCAAAGCCAAGAGACTAATGCATATATATCTCCTCCTGAAGGTCGCCATTGAAAAAGGCATTTTTGACATCCAGCTGATGTAAAGACTATCCTAGTGTGCTGCAACAGAAATAAGCATACGAACAATGGAGGGACAAGCAATCAGTGAGAAGGTGTCAAAGAAATTCACCCTATAGGTTTGGGTGAATCCTCTTGCCCCAAAGCGAGCCTTATATTGAGAAATAGACCCATTTGGGCTATATTTCAAGGCAAAGACCCACCTAGCATCAACAAGGTGCACACCGGAGGGTAATGAAGTAAGCTCCCAGGTGCCTCTATCACGGAGAGCAAACATCTCCTCCATAGTAGACTTCCAGTACGGATTCAAAAGAGCCTGCCGATATGTAGTCAGTATCTCAGAACTAAAAACAGCAGCAACCAATGCATAAAACTCAACATTCAGATAATCAACAATAGCACTCCTAACCACACAATACTGGGTACACGAACAAGGAGCCTTCTGAATAGCAATACGCATATCATCATCCGTAGACATGGAGAGCGAATCTGGATAAGCAACAGTAGGAGAAGTATTGTCAGTAGCCTCAACACATACCTAAGTAGGGGAGGATAGCGGTGGCTCAGTGGAAACTGAAGAAGAGGGGGTATATCTTCTCTCTATAACTGACAAGTAGCTGATATGTGGTACCCTTGAAAATATTCTCATCTGGTGGTACCACTCTGACTGTGATCGCAGGTGGCTCTGAAGTAGGACTACTACTCTGAGGAAAATCTTCCATGGCTATGAAGGGCACAGGCATAAGCACAACCGTCTCCACATCCCTCAACTGATGAACCGATGTGTAAAAATATGGAATGGACTCATGGAATGTCACATCTGTACTCACATAATGCCTCTGATGGATAGGATCGAAGCACCTGTATCCCTTCTAAGTGCATAAGTAGACATGAAACGCACATTTAACCGCTCTAGGAGCCAGTTTATCACGACCAAGCCTAAGAAGATGTACAAAGGCAACATAGCCAAACATTTTCGGGGGCACTAAAAACATATCTGCATCTAGATACAAAATATTCCAAGGAATTTACTCATGAAACATAGAGGAAGGAAGCTTGTTAATAAGATAACAGGTAATGAGAACTGCATCTCCCCAGTAAGTATGTGGTACACTATTCTGAATAAGCAAGGCTCGAGCTGTATCCAGAATATGGCGATGTTTCCGTTCTGCAACCCCATTTTGTTGTAATGTATGGGGTCAGGAAGTCTGATGCAGAATACCAAGTGATCCATTAAATGATGCCAAATTCTTGGTGCAAAACTCCAATACATTATCTGTCTTGATAGTCTTAATGCACACACCAAATTAGGCTTTGATAAAAGCCACAAATTGTTGAATAATAAAACCAACTTCTAATTTATTATGCATCAAAAATAATCATGACAGACGAGAAAAACCATCAACAAATAGCAAGTAGTAACAATGACCTTGTCAATCTGCCACACAACTAAGATCCCAAACATCACAATAAAGTAAATCAAAATTTGTTGAACTACTAGATTGCATGAAACTAGAAAACTAGCTCTATGATGTTTCCCCAACCGACAGGCATCACACTAAATCTTCATGGCAGGTGAGAAATGTGGAATGATCCGACATAGTTTGTCTAGAGAAGAATGGCCTAATCGTCTGTGCTACTGCAAGGCACTCCCTGCAGTAGTACTCGTCTAACACACTGTAGCAACTAAACTCTGCACTAGCCGTTATACACCCCTTCCTCATGTCCACCACCAATCGTCTTCCCTATCATGCGATCCTGAAAAGTACACCCAACCGCATCATATATAGCATGGCAATTCAATTGCTTTGTAATAGTACTAACAGAGAGCAACTACATTGCCATGTTAGTCACATAATAAACATCAAAAAGGTGAATAATGGGAGCATCAAACACCCCCTTTTATCACAAATAAGGGCATGCCTACCATCTGCCAGCTGAATTGAATGGTCCTGTGACACCTTCCGCATATCCCCAAAACACTGGGAATTCCCAGATAAATGATCTGAAGCACCAAAATCTATCAGCCAAGAACTACTTGTACTTGATGCTGAAGCACAAGCAACTATGCCTGAAGACTGGGGTTGGTTATGAGTCAATTGTGCTAGACACTGCACTACAGCATCATAATCTGCCTCTGCAAGAGTAACTTCTCAATAGAAGTCGCTGGGGAAACAGTCACAGTAACTTGGTTGGCAACAGCAGGCCATCCAAGTTTATTCCAACACTCAACATGGCCAATCCTCCCACAGAAAGTGCAAAAAGCTTACCATGGCCACCATCACAACACCCTCTGCCTTTGCCTTGAAAGGTTCCACTCCGTCCACGTGTATTCACAGCAGCGTGGGCAGAAGCATTGCTACTAGTGACAATCTCATGAGTGGAGTGAACCTGCAACCTACTAAGCCTCCTGTAGATCTCAATAGCGGGAAGCTTAGATAGTGTACAAATCTAAGAACATGCAGTAGCACAATCATCACTGAGGCCTGCTAGAAACATGTGAGCAAAAAACTCCTTTCTCTGATCTCTACACATGGGAGATGTGCACATGTGCCTGCAAACATTATACTTTTCCAAAAGTCCTTCCATGGTAGAGTAGTACTGTGAAATGCTCATGAAATCCTACTTCATATGACAAAAATTATAATGTATATGAAAGACCTGAGTGGAATTTAACTCATGAGAGTAGGTATCTTTCAAACCATCCCATATTTGTTTAATCGTTTTATAATACGTGACTTCATCTCCAATACGGGGTATCACACTGTTCAATATCCAGGCTTTACCATAACATCATCTCTGTTCCAAGTGGCATATTTCCTTGTTTTCTGTTCTGGTGGTGCTTCTGTAAGAATATGTTGCTTCTCATGTCCTTCCACAGAAACAAGAAAAGTCTGAGACCAACGGAGGTAATTCGTCTCATCCAGCTTCATAATCAGTGCAAAAAATGAGTTCTTGTACCCGACATCACCTCTGTCTCAAATGATGATGAGACCATAGTGCAATCACAACACAAACACCTTTAAACAACTTCAAACACAGATATGATTTTGAATGAACCTAGGGAATACACACTCCGAAATTCACTCACTCGTGGTTTCAAAACTCCATCAATGAATCAAGGGGAATACACACGTCAAAAATTTCATCAACAAGGGGACTGCACACCCTAAACTTACTTTGAAGTCTGATTTGATCATACCATCCAGTAGAAGTATTTCAAAGCATCTCCAGGAAGATCCTTGACCTTAGCAAGACATTACACCAAGATCCAGGACCATCCCAGAGACAGGAGCGATTGTTCTGCCCCTCCCCCTGTCACCCAATAGGGAGAGGAGACAGGAAGAGGAGCGGCGCTGCTGCTTTCTCCTAACCGCCGGCAGCAAAGGGGCTGGTGGCCGACGGCGCTGGCTGCTAGCGACGCTGCTGGCACTACTAGCAGCTAGCAACACTGTTGTCAATGGCGGCAGGGACGGTGAAGAGAGAGAGAGAAAGGTTAGTGGTAGAGTTAGGGTTTTGTTGGATGGTGTCCCCAACTTGGCTCTAATACCAAGTTGAAGAAAATGAAAGTTGTTATTTTACTAAGTCGAACCTACGCCGCTTTATATAGAGAGAAGGGAAAAAAATATAACATAAGCCCAACAATAAAGATAAATGACAAAATAGCCCTCAACACTCAACATAACGTAACAAGTACAAGCATGAGAATATACAAAGTGTATATACTATATGGTAGGGCATTTCCGAGGTGAAAGACAAGATCTCGACTATGGATAATAGGCTAAATATTCATATTGGTCAGCTATGACGAACAAGATAAATAGCCAAATCAGGATGGTTTGGGCAAGGATTTGGTAGCCAAAAGCTACTTGGGGAGGAGTTGGAACTAGATATTCCTAGTGCCTATCATTCTCTCTCTCAAAGTCAACAAACACGAAATAGATGTAGCAGATACTCAAGGATCTTGAGTGATAACTTTTGAGGGATCTTGATTAATGAGTGGAGGGTGGATCCCTCCATTAAACAGGAAGTTAGCTACTCTCCCTCTATGAGGGGATCTAACCAAATTTCCTAAAACTCTAGGGATGATTCCACAGGAAGTGACCTAAGAGAGAGAGAGAACATAAAAGTAATAAAAGGCCAAATAATGGGTAATAACAAAAGATGTAAATGAATGACAAATAGTCAAAGACCATTCTCTATTTGTGAAGAAAACTAGAAAAGGAAGAATTGTTATGTTAGTATATGTGGATGACATTATACTAACCAAAGATGATATAGGTAGGATCAAAGCAACCAAGAAATTCCTTGTCAAGCACTTTGTCACAAAGGACTTAGGGCCACTGCAGTATTTCCTTGGCATCAAGGTAGCTCAAAATGCACGAGGAGTTGTCCTTTCTCAGAGGAAGTATGCAGTTGACCTTCTTCAAGAAATTGGCATGTTGGGTGCCAAGCCCACATCTATTCACATGGATCAAAATATACATCTATACAATGATGCCTCAAGACAAGTAGATGCAAAACAATACAAGTGTCGTATTGGAAAACTATTGCATGTTACCATTACACACCCCGATGTTGCCCTTGAGGTGATTAAGGTGAGCCAACTTACGAACAAGCCAAGGAAAGTACATTGGGATATAGCCATGATGACCCTTAAGTACTTAAAGTCTACACCAGAAAAAGGGCTGCTATTCACTCACGGCAAGTCCTTAGACATAATGGCTTATACAGATGTGGATTATGCAGGGTAGCCCAAAGATAGGAAATCCACCACCAAGTTTTATGCATTTATAGGGGGACTCGACGAAGCAAGAAGCAAACAATGGTGGCTAAATCCAATGCTAAATCCAAGTATAGGGTTATGAACCAAGTCAACTATAAGCTCGTGTGAATCCATTCTATCCTCAGTAACTTAAACATCATTCTACCTAGTCCTATGCAAATGAGATGTGACAAAGCAACTCTCTTCATTATCAATAATCCAATCTTTCATGAGAGAACAAAGCACATGGAAGTGGATTGCCACTACACCATGATATGATTCAAAAAGGATTCATCTACACCTCACATGTGACTTCTGTAGGCCAAACTGCAAACATGTCACCAAGGTGCTTCCCCGAGCATCATTTGAGTGGTGTTGTTGCAAGCTGAACATGATAGATATCTATGCTCCAGCTTGAGGAGGAGAGTAGAGAAGTCTCCTTTGATGTTTTTTATCTTTTGTCCTTTTTCTATCATTCTCTTTTCTTATATGGACATGTATGCAATTTTCCTCCTAGCCTCTCTCTATAAATAAAAACCTAGGGTTTATGTAGACAATAGAAAAACTTCATACAACAATTGTGTTTGTACTTTGTTTCTTGTTAATTAAATTTGGGTGGTTATAAATTGAATAGCCACCCTTTCACTTTTCCAAAAAAATCAATATAATATCCCATGCACTATGGCTTCTTTTGCTACATTCTTCCTTTCTTTTTCAAAGAGTTTTCCACATAAATGTCATCTTATGGTGTTTTTGATCTGCACTTTGTTGTTATACTATTCAAAATATTAAGCTTATCTTTCTCATAACTTAGATTTGACTTCCAAATCCCACTAAATTGGGACAGAGTCTGGGATTTATCTGAAAATATTAAACCATGATAAAGACAACAAGAGAATATTCCTTTTTTATATCCAAACCATGCAAGACACGGATTAGTAAATAATCCAACCTAGAGCTAAAGCAGAACTTTAAATGCCTAAAAAAACAAAATTACAAGATATGGAAATGTTTACCTCGTATGCAGCACTAATCTCCTTAAACTTTTCTTCAGCTCCGGGGCTCTTATTAATATCTGGATGATACTATGATAAGCATGATAATGATTAGATTTGGAAGGTAAACTAATCAGAGAGTGCAATATATCACCATTTTCATCTTTATCGCATATGCAACTTCTTCCGGAATAAACTTGCATCTCATAGTGTAGAGCTAGATCTTTTTTTGAAACAGAAAAAAGGATGACTACTGACCTCTATTAGTCATCCACTTCATTTCACTAAAAGAAAGTACAAATTCTGTATGCAAATTCTGCGGTCTATGAACCGTCAAAGATGGGCTTCAAGTTTAGCTCTAGGAGGACTTGGCAGAGGTGGCAGATCAGTATCCAGGTACTCGATGGTTGATCACGGAGGATTTCAATGTCACGCTATTGTCAAAAGACAGACAAAGGGGCAGGAGAGGAAGGGACCAGGATTCTGCTATATTCGCGGATTTCATAGCTCATCACGGTTTGATTAATCTCCCACCCAATTCTTTTGCGTACACATGGAGGAATTCATCAGGCCTCAAATCCAGAATTGACTACTTCCTTTGTAGTATGGAGCTTGAAGAAGCTTTTCCTATGGCAAATGTATGGCCTATGGAGAGACCATTTTCAAACCACACTCCTCTTATGTGGCAATCTAATGAGGGCAGGCAGGTTGTGACCTATTTCAAGTTTGATAAATCATGGTTCTTAGAGGAGGGTTTCAAGGAGTTGGTTGAGCACAAGTGGCGAACCTATCACCCAAAGGGATCAGCATGACCAAGTTGAAAGCAAAGCTGACTGAACTTCATTCCTTTCTAAAGACTTACAGAAAGCAAATCCGAGCCAAACGCAACAGGAGGAGGTCTGAGGCCCTGGCCCAAATTAAGAGGGTTGAGCGGGTAGAGGATGGTAGAGACATCTCCTCAGGGGAACCGATGGAGAGAACCGGGCACCTTTGTACTATACAGGAGGAGGGCAGGAAAGCAGAGACAGAGTGGAGACTGAAATCTATACAGAGGTGGCTTAAGGAGGGTGACTCGAATACGCATTCCTTCCACTTGACAGCATCAGGCAGGCAAAGAAGGAACGGGATTGACACGATGGGGATGGATGGATGGGAATGAATATGAAGAGAAAGAGTTGGTCATGCCATTGCAAACTACTACAGGAAGTTCCAAGAGAAGGATGGGGCGATGGAGGTGGTTGGGAACAGAAGCCTAATCCATCTTGGCTAAGCAATCCTGCTCCCTTACTGCTACCTCTACAAAGGATGAGGTGAGGAAGGCAGTGTGGGGCCTAAGCCCTAAGGGCTCTCCCAGACCATATGGTTTCCCAGTATATTTCTACAAGGAGTTATGGTCCCTACTGAAGGTTGATGCCATGGCAATAATGGAAGATTTCTCCACTGAAAATTTGGCCTTCAATAGGATTAACAAATTCATGTTTCTTCTGCCTAAAAAGGAGGGTGTGGTGGCTGTTGAGGAGTTTAGGCCCATAACCCTCTCCAATGCCATATATCTTATTATGGAGAAGGTCCTTGCGAACAGACTACGGGGGGGTTATTGAGGACATCATTTCTCAAGTGCAAACTACTTTCACTTTGGGGAGGAGTATTCTAGAAGGATTTGTTGTTGTCTCTGATATCTTGGCATTCTGGAGGAGGACGAAGACAAAGGCTTTTATTTAGAAGGTTGATTTCAGTAAAGCCTATGACTCCATTCAGTGGTCATTTTTGTGGGCCTCGTTGGCTAAGAGGGGCTTTCCTCTTTGGATTGACCGGATGAAAAGGTATATCACAATGACGCCCTTTTCTATACTAGTGAATGGAAACCCTACTGGTGATTGGGTGCGACCACGAAGAGGAGTTAAACAGGGATGTCCTTCAGCACTCATGCTTTTTTGTCTTGGCAACTGATGCATTGGCAAGGGCTACACATAGAGTTTGCTTTGTCAACCTCTTCAAGGACTTTTCTACCAGTACAGATGGTGCTCAGCAGGTGCCTCTACTATAATTTTTTTTTCAGAAAAGGGAAAAGGTGGTCATCCAATTGATAACCACCCAAGAGCTATATTAATAAAGGCCCAAAGAAGTGGCCAATTCACATATTATAGGCCCAAAAATTTGTCAATGAAGAAATATAAGCAATAAAATTCTCAACGTAAGGATGCTCTCCTTGAAAATCACCACATTCGCTCCTACCCAAATGCCTAAGAGCACCACCAGAGTCTTCGCCTTCTCCTTCATTTTAAAGGTATTCTAACCATCAAACCATGCTCCACTTCTAAAGGACCTCTAACGCTCAGCAAAGTTCAAATGCACTCTCCAGTCAAATACCAAAATGTCTCCATACTTGCAAGGAAAAAGGGCACCTGAAGAACAAATGATGTACATCTTCATCCACCATTAAACAAAGTTGACAAGTCTTCTCCGCACCCCACACCCATCTAACTCTCCATAATCTCATCATGAGCCTTCCTCTCCTGAGCAACCAAGCAAAAATTGACCTTGAAAGGACAAGAGGATGACCAAATTTATCTGCAATCCCTGATGAAGTCTACATCCGTCATCACACACTAGCAACCAATCTCCCATAAACTTTCCTGATAGAAAAATCACCATCATCCCAGAAGAACGCATCATCACCACCTTCCAACTGATATCCATCCAACTCCTAGGGCAGAGGGTGGAGCTCATGTATCCTCTAACCATAAAATTTTCCCACAAAGGAGGAGCACCAAGATCCCTCCCAACAATCAGCTACGTTGACCTCCCTACAAGCGGCCAAAGCATAGAGCCTCGAGAACCGATCCATGAACTTCCCTCAACCCATCCAATCACCCATCCAAAAACAAAATAAGTCACTCATGCCAATTTAAAGAGAGAAGAAAGTTCGTACCTTGAGCACTACCTAAGACAAGCCCCTAAAAAAGTGTGACGCACCACTCAAGGGAGACAATAAGAAGTCCCAATTCATTGAGTGCCATAACAAGCCAGGAGAATCTTCCCCAACAAGTCATTCCTACACTCAAGCAGCCTACTAATCCATTTAGCCAAGAAACTATCATTCATCTTCTCCAGGTCTCTAACTCCCAAGCCCCTCTCCTTCACAGGCTTACAAATCTCATCCCAAGCCACCAATCTTGCCCCCATCCCAACCAAGCCATAATCCATCCAAAAGAAATCTCTTATCAACCCCTAAATCTTCTTCTTGACCCTTTGTCGCAGCTTTAAAATCGATGAAAAATAAGCAAGCATGGAAGACAAAACTGCTTTTAAGAGCACCAACCTTCCTCCTCTGGAAAGAATCTTAAATGCCCAACCCACGAACCTCCACTCCATCCTTTGTACCAGAAGGACCCAATCCTGCATGGAAATTCTCGTCTGACAAGGGGAGGCCTAGGTAGGAGATAGGTAAGCATCCGTCCACCATGCAAAGAGCCACACCACATCTACTAGCCTCTTACTCCTCCATATAAATAGGGACAAAGATTGACTTTGAGAAACGTATCTGTAACCCCGAAAACTCACCAAAAAGCTCCAAAAGAATACGCATTCTTTTCACCTCTGTCTTAGAGCCTTCCACAAAGAAAACAGGTCATCTGCGTACTGAAGCACCAGGATCCGTGGCCCATCCTCCAAAGAGAACCCCTTAATCGCATTCCTCTCGCATGCCCTAATAGTAACCTTGCTAAAGCATCCGCCACCAACACAACCAGCATTGATGCCAAAAGGCACCCCTTCCTAACTCCTCTCTTCAATTGTATCCATCCATTCGCCAGATACCCATTAACAAGAGTGGAAAAGGATGTTGTCACATATCGCTTCATCCAGTCCACTCACCGAGGAGGAAAACCCCTCTTAATCAAGGACGTCCAAATAAACGACCATTGTACCGAGTCATATGCCTTGTTGAAATCAACCTTTTAAAGAAAAGCTCTCTTCCTCTCCCTCCTCCAAAAAGCCAAAATCTCCGACGCAATGACGAAACCATTAAGGATATTGTGGCCTGGGACAAAAGTCGTTAGCATTTGAGACAATTCCTTCTGAGACACCTTTCAGCCTATTAGCAAGCATCTTTGCCACAATGACATAGATCGCATTTGACAACGCAATGGGCCTGTACTTTTCAATACTCTCCACCCCATCCCTCTTAGGAAGAAGGAACAAAAAGAACCTATTAAGCTTGTTAAAACCAAGATTACCAACAACAAACTCAGGAACTACCACAAGAACATCCTCCTTAAGGAGAGTCCAAAACTCCTTGTACAAGTGTGCTAGAAACCCATTTGGACCAGGGAAGGCATCAGCATTAAAACCCCAAACTGCCTTACGAACTTCATCTTCACTGAAGAGCGATGTGATCTCCTCAGCTTGCTCCCTGCTGATGGTCAAGACCCCCACTCTGGACCACCTCCACCTCCCTCCTACTCCTTCCAGTGAACTCCCTATAATATTCGACTGTCGCCCTACCTACAGCCTCCCTACCCACAAACTCTGCGCCATCCACCTACAATTTATCAATCCAATTTTTTTGCCGCCTTCCAGAGGCCACCATGTGAAAGTACCAGGTATTGGAATCTCCCTCCTTCAACCACTTCTGCCTAGACCTCGTATTCCACTCAATCTCTACCTTATAATCCTCCACCTGGACAGTACTCATGTGCATGGCTCTAGTCTCCTGATCCCCCTCAGACAAGAATCCCAAATCCTCCACCCTATCCAGTCTCGCAATCCCTACTGGCGCCTCACCCTTCCTCCTACTTCTCTCCTCTCTAATCTGCTTCCTGTAAGACCTGAGGAAACTCCTTAGCTCCCTCAGCTTAGCGTCCAACCTCACCGTTGTTGACCCACCCCTGAACCCCTCCTCCAACAGCTGTAATCTCTCAAAATTGAAGTATGTGCCAAATTACCCACCTTCATTTGATTGCCGCATTAACGGTGTGTGATCTGAGAATGACCTTTACAAAGGATGGACATCTGCCAAAGGGAAAGGTTCCACAATTTCAACTCTAGACAGGAACCTATCGATGTGGGATCTTTGCCCTCCAAAGCTTCTCCAAGTGAACACGCACAAGCTCGAAAGCAAATCCTAAATGCCATGTACAGCAACAAAACCAGCAAATGCCTCTAAGCCTCAATCCCTCCCCTCCTTGTCACCAGGTCTATCTTCTGGAAGTAGCATAACATTGAAATCACCCCCGATCAACTAAGGGAACCCATGATACCTTCCAGCTACCTGACCTAAATCTTCCCACAAACACAACCTCGAGTTCTCATCATTCGACCCATGCACCGCTAAGATGGCAAAAGTGAAGCCATCACTACGCCTTCTAAGCTACATTGACACAATGAAGGAATCCACAAAGAAGTCCACAAGATCAAATGCATCCCCCTTCCACCCCACAATCACTCCACCTGAACACCCAATCACATTCAAAGAAAAAAAATCCTCCGACCAATCTCCTCCAATCTCCCTCCACATTCTCCGATCGCATAGTTCCAACTTCATCTCCTAGAGCAGCAGCACCTCAGCACCCCATGATCAAATATACCCCTTAAGAGCCGCCTACCTCTAAGGGTCATTCAACCCCCTAACATTCCATGAAAGAATCTTCATCAAATAGCACCACAATTATCTCCCCCGGAGACGCACCTAAACCCCACTGCATCCACAACTTGGTCCGATACGAAAGCTTCAGCAAATTCATTCTCCCTCACAGCATAAACATCGCCCACCTCTCCACCAAAGTTGTCTCCACCTCCCCCTTTGGCAGCTGCAAACCTCGATGCCACACCTTCACTAGCCTACCCTTCCATACCATCCCCACTAATAGCACTGCCATCACCTCAAACAACACCTACAAAAACCATAACTTGCACCTCCTCCAAACCTCTCCCACTACACAAATTCCTAAACCCCTACACCCTACTCTCAACCTCCAAAGCCTTCACACCCCCTACTCCAAAAGGTTCAACCCCCTCTCCCTATTTCACCGTCGCCCCACAACCCTATGTCGAAGTGTCACCACACCAGCCACACCCTCACCCCTCCTCGACTTCGTTGCCGTGACCTCAACCCTCACTAACCCTAACCTTCTCGAGTTCCCCCAGAAACTCTATCTCAACTTAAAAGAGATCTTCAACGAAGGTTGCACCTTCAACCTCCATCTCCTCACAAGACCCACCACAGCATCGCTCAGGTGCCCATGACTCCAAGCGATGGCCATCAGAGTCAATCTTTGAAGGTGGCATACCCACCAACACAAGCAATGCCACCGGAGCCTTCACCGCTCAACCAAACCCAACAGCAGAAGATGAATACCCAATCCCAACGTCATAGTTCGAAATGTCATCCTTCTTAGCAACCGAAGTTGGGACCGAAGGTATCCAAGTCCAAATCCGATACCTTCAGCCATAAAAGACCCCCCTCTCATAACAGTTGGGCCCACAACCACCCGCACTTGCTTCGTCTCCCGCAATAGATGGTAATTGCGACCACAATCCACTCTCGACAACACCGCACCACCACCATCCCCAATAGCCGCGTCACAATCAATGGGAGCAGCCATTGATTGTTCCAATTTCACGCCCATCCCGAGATTTGCAGCACAATTGTTGGCCTCCCCGAGATTTGCAGCACGATTGTTGGCCTCCCCGAGATCGGCAACACAATTCTTCACCTTCCAAACCTGTATCACCATCTTCATGGCGTCAACGCCCCTTACGACCCTCCTCCCACCACCGCCTTCCTCCTCATCCCTTCGACCACTCCCAACCAAGACTTGAGCAAAGGTCCTCCCTCTCTCCTCCACCAACAAGAGACCAACCACCCATGACGACCCCACGAGGCATAACGTAACCTTCCTCGGGAGTTGCCTACTGAGGAGAAGCTCAACGACCACCCTGGCAACGAACATGTCCCCTTCAACAAGCCCCAATCCCTTATAAGACTTGACCACTACGAAATTCTCAAAAACTACCACCATCACCTCCCTCGTGCGAAGCCTCAGCAGTACCCCCTCCACATCCACCACGGTCTTCATCTTTATCGAAGGTCTCTCCGATGTGGCGCCATCATGCACCAATGGCCACCTCCACCACACCACCACATCCCCAAACGTCATGACCTCAAAAACAAGGGATGCACCAGCGCAAAATTCTAAAAAACCACCTTCATCACCTCCCTCGTGCAAAGACTCGGCGATACCTCTTCCACATCCACCATGATCATCTTCCTTGGAGTCTCTCTGACGTGGCGTCATCATGCATTGATGGCCACCTCCACCGCCCTACTGCATCCCCAAACGTCATGACCTCAAAAAAAGGCACTACACCATCTCCGATCATACTCTACAGACGAGGAGCCTCTTTGGGTTAAGTTTAGCCACCTTGAGAGGCAGCCCAGACCCAAACAACAGCGATAAGCCCTCCCTCGGCCTTACACCATAAATCTCTTTGTGAATCATCTCGCCAACGACCGCCCCTGCAAGCTCCCTATCCAATAGCCTCACCACCACAAACCATGGCGCGAAAACCTCAATCAACGAATCCCCCCACCCAAAGGTGGACTCAAAACTTTAGCTCCAACATCCATGCATCGGTCCCGTGAATAAGCCCTCCAACAATGGTCCACTCCACATTTCAGACAATGCACAGGTTCCCTATAGGTTGCCGCAAGATGTCCTTTCCCCAAGCACTTAAAGCAACAAACCTCCTTCAACTCCCTCTCCCATTGCTTGGGCCCGACGAGAACCCAACCACCTCCATCCTCCCCCATTGCACATATCCTCTCACACACTCATTGTGCCCCCCGCCTCTACTACAAGATGCAGATGACACTATTTTCTTTATGGAGGGTACAGGAAGGGATGCAAGTTTTGCTAAACCCGACCCAAACCCACCTCAACCTGACCCGAAAAGACTGGGTAAAACCCGACTCGAACCCAACTAGCTTCGGGTATAGATTTTATCTAAAAAAACTCGACTGGGTATGGGTATGAGTATAGGTATAGGTATGAGTATGAATCTATACCCAATTACTCGACCCGAGTATCCAAATAAAATCCACTTTTACCTGAGATATATAAGTTTCTCGCTAAGTCCCTCATTCCCCTAGCCCTAATCTCCCTCATGATTCCCTCAATGATTTTGAAGGATGTGAGTGCTTCTAAAGCTTCCATTGAATATTTGTTTCGGGAATGGAGATCTTTTATTTGAATTGTAATTGTAAGTTATCTTTCTTTATATTTTATATTTTTTGTTTTTATTATATTTCCCTTGAAGAGTTCTTTTTGTAATAATTTCAAAATGATCAATAAAATTGGAGTAGCTCGAGCCCAGGCTTATTAAAAATAAATAATTGATGAATTGTACTATAGATTTTTTTCTTCTTTAGCTCTAATTTGAGTATGATTTAATTGAAAGATCAATTTATAAATTGATACCCAATGGGTAAATGGATACCAATGGGTAGATGAGTATGGGTATGGGTTTGGATTTTTATACCCGATGGGTAAATGGATAGAGTATCGATATGGATTTTATAAATGGGGATAGATATGAGTTTAGCCAAACCTGACCTGAACCCTACCCATTTGCATCCCTAAGTACAAGTTGTCCTGCTTGAGATCTTCATGGAGGCCTCGGGTCAGCAAATAAATTTTTCCAAGTCCACTTTTGTCCCCTTTTACATGACTGACAAGGAAATGCAAACATGTGCCAACTCTCTACGTACCTTAAAGGATTCCCTTCCCCTTTCTTATCTCAGCTACCGCTATCTGAGAAATCTACTATACAAGAGTGAACCCCCTTAACAGAAAGGGTGGAGTGTAAGTTATCGGGGTGGACCTCTCGCACCCTCTCTAGAAGAGGAAGGCTGGTTTTACTAAGGTCTATTTTATTGTCTGTGACATCCTACTTTCTATCTATATTCAGGCTCCTACAGAAGGTAGGAAGATGGCTGACAAGTCTGGTGCAAGATTTCTTCTGGACCAGCTATGGATCCAATGGCAAAGGGGCAGACTGGTAGCATAGGACGGCATCTGTAGACCGATCAAGGAAGGTGACCTGAAGGTGAGAGATATCTGGTTGATGAATCAACTTGCTTGCCAAATGGATCGCTAGATTTTATCACCTCGACTTGATATGATTGGTTTTATCTTCTTCGACTATTATAGCTAGCCGCTTTCTGAATTAGGAGAGGGTCGCACCACCAAGGGGGTCATTACACGTCTACCGAGGGTTAGCCACAATCATGCCCAAGATACAACACTTCTCACCATACTTGAGTGTTGGGAATTAGTTCCACTGTTGGATTGATGATTGGACTAGTCAGGGCCCACTTAGTTCTATGTTTCCCAAGCTCTTTATTATAGCCCCAGACGAGCACATAGCAATCAGGGATGTTTGGGACAAGAGTTGGAGTCCCAAATCTTTCTGACCAATGTTTGCAGGAGATCACGGAGCTCATGGAACTACTTAAGACTCATTGCCCCGAGAGGGATGGTGATGCTTTCTCTTAGGATGGTGGAGACTTTACTACTTAGGAAGCCTACATCAAATTACATGGTCTTATGCGGCCAACAAAGATTAATTTCATTCGAGGTTGCAAACTAATTTCGTCAGTTGCTTACCCTCTGAAGATCTAGATTTTTGCATGGCTCTTAAGAAGGGGCAGGATCATGACATGGTGTTGGAGAGCAAGATGGGTACCGGATCCAGTTACCACGTGTCCATCGTGTGGTTCTAGCTAAGAGGACATCGATCATTTGTACTTGCAATGCAGCCTCTCCACCCAGATTTGGAGACACTTTAATTTTGGATGAATTGATCATACGTCCAGGATAGAGTTTTAGAGTTCCTTTAGAAAAGGAAGACAAGGACCAAGCATTAACATCTTCCGCACAAAGGAGAAGGCAAGGGTTTTATCAATCCACATTAGTATGGCACCTTGATTTTTAATAGATCTGGGTGGTTATCAACCGGATAACCATGCTTTTACTTTTCAAAAATAAATTCATACAAAAAGGAAACCTCCCAAATCACCTTTTCCACCCAAGCCCAATCCCCATTGAAAAGCATTACATTACACTAAAGCCAAAGGGAGCAAAGAGTCACAACAACTACAATCCAAGTGCGTGTATTTGACGAGATGCCACCTCATAAACAAAACCAAAAATCATTCATATTAGTGAAATTTACTCCCTCAAGGTGCAGATTTTCCCATACTGACAAAGCACAAGACCAAAACAAATGGGGCTAACTTCATCATCCTCACAGCATAAAGAGCACATCATATCAACGTTCACCACCCACATGCTCCTATGCACCTTCATAACGAAACAGCCCCTCCTTAACAACCAAAGGAAAACCTTGACCTTTAGGGGAACCTTTGTCTGCCAAAAAAAATATTCAATCACCAACAAGAACATCATCTTCTAAAGCAAACCCTCTAGACACCAAAAAGGTTCCCTAAGTTCACAACCATTTATCAAGATTATTCACAGATAGACAATGATCATGTAGCAAAGATAACAAAAGTTGCAACTACTAGGTACGTGTTTACAAAAGAATCCACTACCAGCTAAAGATAACAAAAGTGAAGTCTTATCCCAAAACTCTACTACCACCTAAGATTTAAACGCTGCCAAAGCATAAAGGCGGGACATCACCTCAGCAAAAGCACCAAACTCTAACCAGTCATCCTCCCAGAATCTGAAGGTCCTTCCATCACCAAGGACTGGACTACACTGAAATCCGCTACAAAATAACTACCAAAAACTAGAAGTACCACAAGGAATCGTCATCCTCTTGATAGCAAACAAGGATGTACCATAAGAATCTTTCATTAGACAATGCCAAAGAGAATCCTCATTTGTAAAAAGCTTTGCCCCTCCTTTGCCAACAAAGCATCAGAAAAGTCTCCAAGGCCTAAGCACCCAACCCACCTTCCTTTGGCCGACAAATCGCATCCCAAGGAACTAACTGCAAGAATCTATCATCATAACTCGGGCCCTTCCAAAAGATATGCTTCCTCAAATTCTCCAAAATGGCAATTGCCTTCTTAGACAATCTGAAAATTGAGAAGCAGAAGACAGGAATTGCTGAAAGGACTGCCATTAAAAGCACTAGCTACCCCGCTTAGGAAGCAACCTCCCACTTCGACCACTCGATGCTTCCTCATCTTGTCCACCAAGGAAGCCCAATCGGCAGACGTAAGTCGTCTCCCTTTCAAAGGAAGCCCCAAATACCTAAACAGCGAGTGTCCTGATGCAGTATGCAAGAATCCAAACGCTAAAGACACCTTCACAATCATACCAAATGGCACAGAATCAGACTCGATATGATTCACTAATAAACCAATGATCACACCAAAGATTCTAACCAGAGCTGCAACATTCTCCACCTCCCAACTTCCTCCTTCCACAAGGAATAGTATGTTGTCTGCAAATTGTAAAATAATTGTCGAAACATAACCACTTCCCTACAACCAGAAACCAACAAAAAGGTCCTCGCCACACACCTTGAAAGTTACCACTACTACAGTATCAACAGCCACGATGAAGAGTAAAGGTGCCAAAGGACATCCCTGCCTGACCCTACGCGACGGCTACGACCAAGAACCATCCAATCAACCGTTTATCAGCATCAAGAAAGAGGTAGTAGTGACACACCTCTTCACCCACTATACCCACTACTCCAGAAAATGACGATGCCTAAGGAACTCCTAAATATATAACCATGAAACAAAGTCATATGTGTTAATACCTCAGTTTTGATGCACCAAAATTATGTTATCTATTAGACTCGTTTTTCATGACTCTATGGAAAAGCTTTGGAGTCATAGAATACATGTACAGAACCTCAAAATTATTCTCGCAATACGTAATTTACCTAAAAACATAGTTCAAACATTTGTTGATCGACCAATTATTAAAAATGATCGACCAAAAGACTTTGATCAACCAATCACTTGGTTAATCGATCTAATTTAAGTCAAATTAGGAAGTTCATAAATTTTCTTTTTAATTGATCAAAATGTAAACTAATCGACCAAGAAGTGATCGAGATTGATCGACCAAATGTGTTTTTCATCGACCAAATGCATTTGAAGAACTTCCTTTCTAGGTCGAATTTCAAGTATAAATAGAAGTCCTTTGCAACCTTTTTCTACACACAATAAGAGCAAAATACCTCTAGAAAAAGTGCTTTTACGCCTTCATCTCTATAGTGCTTTTGCGTTTCTGCTTCCACGCTTTCCTAAGCACTCCGATCAAAAAGCCTCTACGAAAAACATCGGTTTGATTTCTTTCCATTGAGGTTCCTTAGGATTATACTGTATTTCCTTTACTTTTTGATCTAGGTCCCAAGTTGTTTTGGGAGACCTATTGTTGCTATTGTTGTTGTTGTGCTACTCTTCAGGTTGTTAAAAAAATGGTACTTATAAAAGGTTGTGCCACCCTCGTTCAAGTGGTGCGTTAGTAGATTGACTAGCTTTGACTAGTTGGGAAAATCCTAAGCTAGGAGGCTTAAGTGGTGGTTTTTTTGTGGTTTGTGATCATTTCGATTTAAGGTTATTTTTAAATTGTTGTCTATACTATTCATCCCTCCCCTCTAGTATAGCATATTAGATCTGTAGGTACTCTCATTTGGTATCAGAGCATTGGTAAAGTCCAGAAGATGTCAAAGCCATCTGTCGACACTTACGCTGAGGGGCAATCTGCAGTACGCCCTCCGCTATTTGACGGCACAAACTACAGTTATTGGAAGACCAGAATGCAAATCTTCTTGGAGTCTATGGACTTCAAGGTCTGGGACATAAAGGAGTAGCCATAACAACGAAGCAAAAGAAGATGGCTACCCATAATGCTAAAGCCATTAACGCAATCTTTTATGGACTTTCCAAGGATGAATTCAACAGTCTCTACGTGCAAAACAGCTTACGAGATCTAGAATATCTTGGAAGTTGCACACGAAGGAACCTCGATGGTAAAAGAAACCTGTGTAAATTTACTAACCTAGAAGTATGAGCAGGATGAAAAAGGGGGAGTTAATCAAGGAAATGTACACCAGGTTTACAAACATTGTAAACTCCCTAAGAAATTTGAATCAAAACATCAAGAATGAAACCTTGTTAGGAAGATTTTTCAATCTCTCACCAGCGACTAGGAAACAAAAACCACTACCATCCAAGAATCAAAGGATCTGACAACACTACAATTGGATGACCTGATCGGCAACCTCATGGCTTATGAAGTTCAACTTCAGCACATGAAAGAAAACGAAAATGAAAACGAAGAACATAGCACTTGAAGCAAACAATTACTCAAACAAATCGAACAGCGACGAAAGATGACATTACCCTTCTCTCAAGGAAATTTATAAAGTTCCTAAATAACAAGAGGAACTGGAGAAAGAACGAAAACTCAAAGGAAGATGTTGTCATCTACTACAACTGTAAAAGGAAGGGATATATTCGAAAGGATTGTTCACTTCTCAACAAGGAGACAGAAAGAAAGAAAACTAAGAAACCTTTCAAGAGAGATGGAAGGAAGAATGCCCTTCAGGCAACCTAGGATGAATCTGATTCAAGTTCAGAAGAAGAAGAAACCTCCAATGAAGTTCTTTTAGGACTTACAGCTCTAGAAGACAAGGTAACCTCTTTCACACCTGATGAGTTACTAGAAGCTTTCTATGAGATGCATGATCTAGCTAAGTGACTCAAAATTGAAATTAGAAAATTAGCAAAAAATCTAGATGAGTAAATTGCACTAAAAGAAAAACTTGCCTTGCAAAATCATGAGCTATCTCTTGAAATCACTACACTTGAAGCACATATAGATGAGTTAAAATTAGATGTTGATAAACTTCCAGAAAAATCTGCTACTCTTGTGAATGATCTAGCAAAGTTCACAAAAGAAAGTCATAATCTTCACAAATTACTAGGAACTTGAACCCACAGCACCACAAGATTTGAGTTAGGATATATACCTAAAAATGATCATCAAGCATCTAG
Source organism: Thalassia testudinum (assembly GCA_037157565.1). Taxonomy (NCBI): domain Eukaryota; kingdom Viridiplantae; phylum Streptophyta; class Magnoliopsida; order Alismatales; family Hydrocharitaceae; genus Thalassia; species Thalassia testudinum. The sequence goes on from JAZHRO010000080.1 coordinate 9,342,333, forward strand.
CTCTAATTTCAACCAAAAAGTTAAGTAGCTTTCGTAGTAAGACAAAACAAACTAACAAACGTGGACCCAAAAGAAAATGTGTACCAAAACACATTTTGAAATCTTGTTTTGTAGGCCATAAAGATCAAGTAGATTATAAAAGATGGATTTATTATGAATCCAATGGAAGCATCAAGCCAATGTATAGATCTCGTGATCCAGTCCTCACAAAGTTGCACAAATGACAGGACCAAGAAAAAAGAAGATGGATCATGGACAGCGGATGTTCAAAACATATGACTGGAGAAGACCTATTCCTAAAGCTCAACCACAAAGAAGGTGGTACAGTTACATTTGAAAAAAACCGCAAGGGCCGTATTATTGGTACTAGCCAAATTGGTAACTTGTCTGCCTCTTTTAATGTGCATTTAGTTAAAGGATTAAAACACAACTTGCTTGGTATAAGTCAAATCTGTGACAAAGGTTATAAAATCAGTTTCACCTCAAATGAATTTAAAATAAAAGACAAACAAACTAAGCAAACCTTACTTAAAGGCCACAGATACAAAGATATCTATATTGTCAACATCGACAAATGCTACATTTTTGAATGTCTAGTCGCATCTGACGATAAGGCAATACCCTGACACAAATGATTAGGACATGTTCACATGAAAAACATAAGTAAGCTTGTGAAACATGAGCCAGTCAAAGGGTTGCCAAAGATTTATTTCAAGAAAAGCAAAATTTTCGATTCTTGTGAAATTAGTAAACAAACCAAAACTTCATTTAAACCAAAAAGGATGGTTAGCACTTCTCGACCTATGAAACTACTTCACTTAGACTTATTCGGACCAACCAAATCTGAAAGCCTAAGTGGGTGTCGCTATTGTCTTGTCATCATTGATGACTTCTCTAGGTTTACCTGGGTATCTTTCCTAAGAAGTAAGGACTTGACCATTGATATCTTTAGTAGACTTGTAAAGAGATTGCAAAATGAGAAAGGATTGGAAGTCATTAAGATAAGAAGTGATCATGGTAGAGAATTTGAAAATCAATCTTTTCTTACTTCTGTGGTCAATTTGGGATAAAACATGAGTTTACATTTCCTAGAGTTGCTCCTCAAAATGGAGTTGTTGAAAGAAAGAATAGGACCCTACAAAAGTGTGCCCATACAATGTTGTGCAAGTCAAAGCTGCCTCGATATGTTTGAGCTGAAGCTAAACACCGCTTGCTACATCCAAAATAGATCCCTGATCAGACCTATACTAAACAAAACATCTTTTGAACTTTACCATGGAAGAATACCTAAGATTTCCTAGTTCAAAATGTTTGGATGCAAATGTTTCATACTAAATACAAAGGATAACCTTGATAAATTTGATGCTAAGAGTTCAGAATGAATCTTTTTAGGTTACTCTACTAGAAGTAAAGCCTATAGAGTTTATAACAAGAAGAATCGTATTGTTGAGGAAACTTTACATGTATCTTTTAATGAAATCCTAGTACACCCACAATCCTCTCATAATGAAGATGATGAAAACCTAGGAGATCCTTCAAACATACCTAAAGAAAATATCTCAAAAGATCTACCAAAAGCTATATCACATCTAAAGGATCGCCCTAAGGAATTAGTACTTGGAGACCTATCCAAAGGAATTCAAATCAGATCATTAGTCAATACCTTAGCACTTACAGCTTTTGTCTCTCAATTAGAACCCAAGAATGTTACGGATGCTTTTACTGATGATTATTGTAATGCAAGAAGAATTGAATCAATTTGAGAGAAACCAAGTATACGAACTTGTTCCAAAACCTGATTCTCAAATCATTATAAAAACCAAATGGGTCTTTAGAAATAAACTCAATGAACCAGGAGTAGTTAGAAATAAAGCTAGACTTGTGACCCAAGGGTATAATCAAGAAGAAGGAATCGATTTGGATGAAACCTATGCACCTATGGCTCGTCTGGAATCCATTCGGATGTTGTTAGCCTTTGCCGCCTACATGGAGTTCAAACGCTTCTAAATGGACGTCAAAAGCACATTCCTAAATGGATTTATCAAGGAAGAAATTTATATTAAGCAACCTCCAGGTTTTGAAAATGTTGACCATCTAGAATATGTTTACAAATTGCACAAAGCATTATATGGCCTAAAGCAAGCTCCACGAGCTTAGTGTGACAGGCTAAAAAATTTCCTAATTGAATATGGCTTTAAGATAGGAAAAATAAATCCAACTCTGTTTACAAGATAAAAAGAAAATGACCTTTTGCCAATTCAGATTTATGTTGATGATGTCATTTTCAGAGTTACTAATGATCTTTTATGCCAAGAGTTTACTAAGGTTATGCAGAAGCAATTTGAAATGAGTATGATAGGAGAGCTTTGATTCTTTCTTGGTCTTATATCCCAAACGAAGTACACCTCGAAGATTTTACAGAAATTCTCCATGGACAAGGTGAAAGAAAAAGAAACACCTATGGCAGCTTGAATACAACTCAAAAACGACAAAACAAGTCTATAGATCAAAAATTGTTTAGAAGCATGATAGGATCCTTGTTGTATCTCATTGCTAGTAGACCTGACATTCTATTTAGTACTTGTTTGCGTGCTCGTTTTCAAGTAAATCCTAAAAAAAACACCAAAATGTTGTTAAAAGAATTCTTAGATACCTTAACACCTCAGACTTAGGTCTTTTCTATCCCAAGTCAGCCACATTTTATCTCTACTCATTCTATGATGAACAGTAAGAATACTAGTGGAACGTGTCAATTTCTCAAAAATTCCCTAGTCTCTTGGTTCTTTAGAAAATAGAATACAATTTCCCTATCTACAACAGAAGCTGAATACATAGCTGCTTCCTTAGCATGTTCACAATTACTTTAGATGAAAAAACCCTAAAAGATTTTGGCTTAGCTTACAAAAACAACAAAATACTTTGTGACAATACTAGTGCCATTAACCTATCAAAAAATCCTGTGCAACACTCTAGAAGCAAACACTGAGATATTAGACATCATTTTTTAAAAGATTATGTACTAAAAGGTGAAATAAACTTAAAGTTTGTATAAACAAATGACCAGTTAACTGATATTTTCACCAAATCCTTACCTACAGATAGGTTCAACATTATATGTCGTGCTCTAGGTCTAGCAAGAGTAAAAGAACTACCTGAAAAATCTTAAATTATTGTGTTTTCTCAATTTGATTGATCAAAAAATTACTTTTGTAAGGATTTTCCTTCCAAAAATTTAAAGTTTAGTCGACCAACATTAATGTTTGATTGACCATTTTATTTAGGCAGGAAATTTCCCCCAGTACTTTGAGCCTTGATCGACCAATTCTTTACCTTAATCAATCGTCGTTTTGATCGACCAAATTTGAGTGGATTTGATTAGTTATCCTCTTCATCCAAATCGGCTCCAATCTCAATTTAACCTACCTAATCCTTTCCTATTACCTCTAATACCTACCTAATTTACTTTTACCATACTTAACCATTCAAAAAAGATAAAAACCAAACCAATTACCTTCATTTCTTACACTCAACACATACCCCACCAAAGACCTAAGCCTACCCCACTCAAACACCCCCACCAACCACACCTCCCTCTCAACCAACCAAATCCCTAACCCCCACCACCACCAACCAACCCATGCCGCCGCCAACCAAAACCCCATCGCCACCGACCACCCCCTTTCCTCCACCAACCAAAAACCAACTCCGATCGCTCTCTATCCCGCCTCTATCCTCCTCGCGTCGCCACCTCCTCCTGCCACCGGCGTCATGCACCACTGCCAACCTCCCGACCTGCTCCTCCACGTCGACCTCCAGCCATACCCCCTCTCCAACCAGCCACCGCCCAGCCTCCTCTTAATCGTTCACCTTGACCAATCTTGGTAAACTCCTTGTTCCTCTCTTTTCTCTCCTCGTCTTAAATTTGTTGATCTTAGGATGTACTTTTCTTGGTGTAGCTAACTTGGTCGTGTGCTTGTAATATTATTTGGTGTATGTGAGCTTATATGATCTGTGGAGCACTCATTTTTTTCACACAAATTTTGCTTTGATCAATCAACTTCCCGAATTCATCGACCAAAACTGCTATTTCCAGGAGTCTGTCCATTCCAGTTTTGATCGACCAGACACCTTGTTTGATCGACCAATTTTCATATTTTTGATCGATCAAAACTTATTTCTGAACAACCAAATGGCCCCCAAACGCGCACGTGGTTCTTCCTCCGACTCTCACGACAATACGTTTGATCGATATTTCATTGCTGAGGCCACACATGAGCGATTTTCTATTTTAGCCAAGCTATCTCCTCATGTTGGTAAACCCGTAAACTTTGCATACTTTGATTTACGAGATAAATTTGCTTACCACCAAATACTCCATCTATTTGAACGTACCTTTTATGCGGATTCCAAGACTAGCCATATTCCTGATGTTGACCCTATGGCATGTCACCTATTTTATGCTAATTTGGAAAACATAGGTGAAGGGTTCAACATAAAGCTTACTTCTAATGTTTATGGGATCGAGCTCTTGGTGAATGTTGACATTATTACCGAGATTCTTGGCTGCCCCAACATTGGTCCTATCTTCTTGGAGCTCCACCACCAGACCCAAAGTGACACCATTAACGAGACTCTTCTCACTCCCTTTCACTACGATTTGGGACACCCTGCCAAGTCCCCTTACTTTCATCATCTTCCTCGATTTCTTAATCGAGTATTATGGAATTTTACGTCCAAGTCGACCTTCATTTGAGAATTGTCCCAAGATCATGCTCATCACCCTATATGCCTTTATGAAGAACAAGTGGTTCAACTGGAACTACTTGATTCTTTACTTGATGGACAGGAAACCCACCAGCTTCTTCCAGTTTGAGACTCTCCTATCTCAAACTTCCTACATTTCAATGTCCCAATGGATATCAACCACAAACAATTCATTACTTGAGTCTCCATTTTTGAAAATCTCACATATACCAAAATGGAGCAAGCACAGGGAGCTCATGGAGAGGAAGTTCATCCCCAATAGCAGCCTCAAGAGCATGACAGACCATCTACTCAGGGAGCATCCTCCTCTACCTTACCTCCAGCTCGCCCGCCATATGAGCACTTCAGTGCCACCTACCCTCCGCCAGCTCATCCTACTCCTATCTACGACCAGGAGTGGGGTCTTCTCAATAGGCAGCTCTTTGGTCGAGACTACGTCAACTATTCAGGATGTTACTAACGGTATCTCACTAATGATGCACACACAACGGGAAACAAATTCAATTTTGCTACAGTGCGACATCAGGTATCTCAATACCTAAATGCTCGAGGATAGTTATTGGATAGACTTGAAGAATCTATTCACAGCTTGCAACAGCAGTACCACAAACCTCCTCGTCCTCGCCGCTCTACAGCCGCTCCTCCTTCAGTAGCACCTCCTCCAGCAACATCAGATTAGCAGGTTACTCCTCTCCAGACAATCAGGCAGCCAACGCCGACCTCCTCTGCACAGAGATGCCTCTATCTTGGTCGACCGTCCTCTTCCTTAGCACCATTTGATCCCATGGATCTTGAGTTTGATGCTGATCTTCAGAGCACAGTGGATGCCTTCTTTGCCTGACTAGCATAGACTTTACCTCTTGTGGACTTTTATGAGTATTAGTTGTTAGCTCTTTCTGAATTTTCTATGTTAGTTTGTAGAACTTCGTATCTCTAGACTTGTTATATCTATCTTTTATATATGCATGATTATCTCAACTACCTGCTTTAGCATATATGCCTCTTCTTTCATGAGCTACAAGTCATTTATTTAAATTCTTTGCTATAATTACTTGTTTTGCTTAGAATAATTTTGCTGAAACAAAAAGAGGAGATATTATGCATATCACTTGATTTCAAATCTTATGCAAAAATTTCATAAAATAGTTATTTCTTTTTATGCATAATTATAATTTTGTTGTCATCAAAAAAAAGAGTGTTGATACCTCAGTTTTGATGCACCAAAGCTAATCTTTCAGGACTTTATGAAAAGGAATAAAGCTTCTGGAGTCATCTATTGTGTCTTTTTCTTTCTTGAGTCTAGAATACATGTATGAAACCTCAAAATTATTCTTGCAATATGTAATTTACCTAGAAACATAATTCAGACATTAGTTGATCGACAATTATTAAAAATGATCGACCAAAAGATTTTGATCGACCAATCACTTAGGTTAATCGATCAAATTAAGTCAAATTAGGAAGTTCGTAAATTCCTTTTTAATCGATCAAAATGTAAATTAATCAACCAAGAAGTGATCGACCAATCATAGAGATTGATCGACCAAATGCATTTTTGATCGACCGAACTATATAATTTGATCGACCAAATGCGTTTGAAAAACTTCCTTTCTAAGTCGAATTTCAAGTATAACTAGAGGTCCTTGGCAGCTTTTTTCTACAAACAACAAGAGCGAAATACCTCTAGAAAAAGTGCTTTTGCACTTTCATCTCTGTAATGCTTCTACGCTTCTATTTCCACGCTTTCCTAAGCACTCCGATCAAAAAAGGCCTCTGTGAAAAACAACGGTTTGATTTTTTTTCCATTGAAGTTCCTTAGGATTATACTATATTTCCTTTACTTTTTGATCTAGGTCCCAAGTTGTTTTAGGAAACCTGTTGTTGTTGTGCTTCTCTTCAAGTTGTTAAGAGAAGGGTACTTGTAAAAGGTTGTGCCACCCTCGTTTAAGTGATGCATTAGTGGATTAACTAACTTTAACTAGTCAGGAAAATCCTAAGCTGGGAGGCCTAGGTAGTGGTTTTTACCTGTAAGGGTTTCCACTATAAATACAGGTGCACAGGATTGATCAATGGTGTAAGGAGCAACCGCAGCCTATTGGCAAAGACCTCCACTATCAGTATCAAATACACTACGTTTGACAACAAGATGGGGCAAAAATCATCAAGACACTCAACACCATGCTTCTTTTGCAACAAGAAGAAATGGAACCTATTAGGTCTCTCAAAGCCACGGTTCCAACCACAAATTCACGGATCATGGCCATAAAGTCATCCTTGACAACCTCCTGCATTTCCTTATAGAAGAGAACCTGCAACTTATCTTGCCCAAGAGCACCTTTTGCCTTAAGACCCCGCATGGCAAACACAACCTCCTCCTTTATGATGTCCTTGACCAAATCTGCACACATACCATCATCTAGAACACTCAAACCAGGCAATGCCAAGCACCACCTACCCCAAGGTCTCCTCGTAAAATAGCAAAAATGACTCTATACAGCCTCCACCATTTGTCGTCTATCGCAAACCACATCCTCTCCAACCGAGAGTGAACTAATAAGATTTGTTCTCCTCCACGCACTATCTGTCATGTGGAAGAACCGGGTATTTGCATCACCATCCTTCAACCACAATTGTCTCGACTTCTGCCTCTAATCAACCTCCCTCTTTAAATCTTCCTGCTGGACAACAAGTCAACCCCTATTCCCTATTTCAGACTCTAAGAGAGGCCTAGAGTCCTTAAGTCTATCTAGAGAAGTGACGCCCTCCAAGGCCTCCAATCTGGCTTCTGTTCCTTCGTTCTTTAATCTCTTTCCTGTAAGAAATGAGAGCAAATTGCAAATGTTGAATTTTTGTTGCCAACATACATGTTGCTAAGGTGGACTGTGGAACCTTACCCTATTTTTCTTGGACAAAATCCTTAAACCCAAGCTCCATCAACCGAGACTTCTGAAACTTAGAGTAAGAGCAAAACATGCCCCCTTACTACTATTCCACAACAAGGGTGTATGATCCAAGAAGGGATGCAATCTAATAGAAACATCAACCAATTGGAACCTCCTCGCCAAACTCAGAGCACAAAAACATGTCAATCTTCGACACAGACCCTGCAAAATTGTGTCAAGTAAAGATAGCAACTGAGGTAGGCACATCATAAAGATCCAAATCCTCAACCACACCTGCAAAAGCATCCATAGCTCTATCCACCCTCCCATCTAGTATGGAGCCTTTCTAAGAACTAGGCTCTAGTGGTGGTTCTTGACATGGCGCTAAAAGGAATGCTACTTGTGATGCCGATACAACTGCCTTATCAACCAATATGCCTCCCTTTCTTCAAAAGGGTCTTTCTCTACTATAATTGGTATCGACTTCAGGACATGCTACAAGTTATATTGGTGCTTATGAAACACAAGATAGAACTGAAAAGAGAACGATAAAGATCAATAATTTAAGCAAGTAGGTGGGCTTAACTAATTATTGTTAGAGCGCAACGAAGTAGAGCAAGGTACGAGGAATGGTAAAGTGGTGAAATCCTAAACCAACTCCACCCTTAAGCCTCCAATGAAATAGAACACCCTTACTTGCCCACTCCCACTACTCCAAGAGTTTCTCCTTGTAAATTCATCAATATGTGACCCTAAATCCCTAACAACAATTTGGCTACTGATGGGCCTAAGGTGGCCACCAAAAGATCTATAGGGGCAGGGAGCGCTATGTAGCCATGAATATCCATCGCTAAGAGGGAGTGGTCGAGCCTCCTATGCGATGAGAGGGCTTGGCCCGACGAACATCAAGTAATCTCAAGGGAGACAATGGATTTGGTGACCCAATTCCACCATGAGAGGTGTACATCTGGGGGGAGGCAATGGATTTGGTGACCCAATTCCACCATGAGAGGTGTACGTCTGGGGGGAGGATGGTACTCCTAACTATGCACTAAAACTTATGAGATTACAGGATTTTCTCTCTTGCCTGAGCTTGCATGTGGGCTCGCTCGAGGGTCTCTCCTCACTATTTATAGTATGGGGGAAATCTTGATTAGCAAGATCTTTCCCGTGATCTTTGGTACACCACTTGTCAATGTCAGTAGTCGACATCGGGTCCCTAGGCGAGTTGATCCTCCGAACTCGCTTGTATTCGAGCCTCACAGGGTGTAGGTGGGTCGGATCCCCAAACCCGCCTGTACCCGAGTCTTTCTGGGTCAGACACTTCTTGTCGGACTTTTCATAGAGTTGAGTCCGAGGGCATCTTTTGCCCCTCATCATATGCCCCTTACTCTCTGGCCAGCGGATGCTTGCCGAGAGAGTAACTGTAGTGGCAAAAACTCCACAATAGGTGATGCCCCAACTGTTTCTTTAAGCGGGGGAGCATTTGTCATGGAGCGGAATTTGCCTCGAACTTACGTTCGGCTGTTATGCTGCCTAGCCTGAAGAGGCGGCTTCAGAGGAGGCAAAGGCGTATTTGCCTATATTTTCGCCGACCTTAAGAGGCAGCTATGTTGAGAGGACGTGAGCACAAGGACCCAATTTCCCGCCAGCCTTAAAAGGCGGCTTGTAGAGGGAGTATAGGCATATCGACGCCTAGTCTCTACCAGCCTTGAGAGGCGGCTTCAGGAAATTGTTTTGTTGTATAGCTTGACAAAATGGGCATTATTTGCTGTTGAAAATGAAGGGTCATGACCTCAAAGTCGTGCTTATCCGTGAGGTGATCGATGCCACTATGGCGTCGAATATGCATGCAAGGTCATTTAATGCGCAAAATCTTGACCAACGATTTGGGTAGTCTGGGCGGGATACTGTGGAATCTGCACCATGTTCTCAGAGATTTTGTCCCCTATAAACCTGTACCCCACGGGGGTGGGTGGGGTGATGGCACCGCCCTTAGGGGGGCTTATAAATAAGGGTTTGGGGTGGAGCGGAGTTCATGCCCCTCCGTCCTTATTTTCTGTGTTCGGACGACTTGGTAGCATCTTGAGAAGCCTTGCCTTTGCTCAAGATTTTGTCGACGGGGCTCCATGTGCGACAGAGTGGCTAGAGAGTAACTATGTCCGGGCCTTCAGGAGAAGGTAGGACCATTTTGTTGCCCCTACTTATGGGATTTTTGTCAGACTTTTTGTAGGCAAGAGGCCCTTTAAGTTGTTCGTGGACTTTAGGCCCGCCTATGCTTCGCAGCAAAGGGTGCCTTCAGTCCCCCATTTCTTTCCTTTTTTGTCCGCTCATCCCATTTTGCTCCCTCTTTGTAGCATTGGGGCAATTTGCTTGGCCGGACAAGTCTGGGTGTCGCGGCAGTTCCTCCTGGCATGAGACTCGTCATGCATGGGGGAGGCCCATGGGACAGGGCAAAGAAGGGGGTTTTCTTGTTTTTGAGGAGTTTAAGAGGAGGGAGGCAGGTAGCAAAAAGGAGGCGAATCAGGGTCCCTTAAAGTGTCTGCGGGGGGAGCTCGATGGGATGTTTGTTGCGAGGGAGTCGGCTACGTCTGCTCTCCTAAGTCCGAGCGTGGGTAAGGCGGAGGATGTCCCAGTAGGGTTGTCGACCCCTTTGGATCTACATGGATCATTCGTCAGGTAACGATCCCGTTCTGAGGCCAGGTGGAGACTGCTCCAACGTGGAGGCTTAACGTCTCTGCTACCCTGCTCGACTCTTTTGGTGTCCACAAGGGTGGCAAGGGAGCTGCACTTATCAGTGGCTCCTCGTAAGACAGTGTATTTTCCCGACCAAATGTGGGGCAAAGCTCAACGAGGGCGATGGCAAGAGTGGATTCTTTTAGACAGATGGCCCCTTTCACGATCGACCAGACGATTGGTTTATCTCGGGATCCTTCATGGAGGGACCTACTGAGGACCTCGTGTCCAAGGAGGTGGCGCTGACTACGGTGGCAGCTCCGAGCAGCGCCCCTCGCTCAGCAAGGTTTTTGGCTCCTAAGATCCACTGCAGCATGTGCTATCTCCCCGCCAGTGGGTATGGGCCTTGGCCATGCCCTGCTTCATTGCCTCTGTGTGGTGAGTCTCCTTTTGGCCTCTCCTTAGGCAAGGGCGAGTTTTTTAACGCCTTTTCCATGGTTTTTACCAGGTCGAGCCCCTTGGAGGTGCCTTCGCCTCGAGCAACAACGCGTCATGGCCATTAGGTAGGCCAAGGCGCTTGAGGCGGATACTTGCTCACCCTTTTTGGTGAGTCTTCGGTGGTCCTGGGGGAGGCGCTGGACGTGGCAGGGGAGGCCACGCGAGAGCTCCACCCTCAGCAAGAACAAGAGGGTGGAGTGTCCCGGCTACCGGGGGAGCTGGGCGAGGTTTGCCATGGGCTGAGGTGGTTTCTCAGCCAAGCTCGTTGCCGGTCGTGGAGCTGGAGGAGAGACTTGTCGGGGTGCTTGTGGGGGATGCCGCGGCCCTTGGAGACTCGTCCAAGCGCTCGCCTACCTCTTGGTGCACACTCCTTTTGAAGGAGGTGCATGTTTTAAAAGAAGGTAATGGCCGCACAACCCCTTTTCCGAGGGCTGGCGTATCTCGGCTACAGAGCACTCCGTGAGTGGGCTAGTCGGGGTATATTAGGCCAACCGGGAAGATCATTCCTGAAAAGGAAGTGACCGGGCTGGGTCCGTTAAGAACTTGCTATGCTGCGAGGATGGTTGTCTTGCCTTGCATTACCACCTTCATCCTTGGAGCGAATGCCGTTGAGGACTGGGGATGAAGCCACCGAGTCCTGATAAGTGGTGTTGCTATTATTTTTGTATTTCTATCATGAAGTTGCCCTACTTTTTTCTGTTCTTTTTGTTGTGGGACAGCTAAGAGCGATGGTCCCAAGGAATGTAATAGGCAACTCCTCTTATATACATAAAGGAAAGCTTTTATTTCTACTGCATGTTGCTCTGTGATAATGAATTGCTCGCATGCCAAGTACGAGGGATTGGTTTTCCACCTAGGATATGTTATTTGCAGGAGTCGCGCGGACCACTTTCGCGAATTTTGTTTGATCCCTTATATGGGGCACCTTCATTTTCTGCTTAAATGACTTGACATGGAGGCTCCCCCCTTTACGAATTTGCCGACCTATCTACTGCAGGTGGGCACCATAGGTGGGGAGGGTCACCCATAGTGGTAAGCCAGGACCCCATGTTAAATACCTAACTGGAAAAGGTGTGTGATCTATAGGAGCCTTTTCGCGAGCTCTGCAGCTCGACCGTAGGCCCTATATCTCGCCCGCCTGTTTTATTCGTTGCTTAGGGGCGAGAGGCAGGATTCTCCCGAACACAGGAAATAATTGCGTCGATTATCGGGTGAGCCAGTATCTTGGCCACGATCGTCAGGCTTGTCGTGCCTGAGTTTATTCTGTTGGCAAATATTTGAATGTTGAACTCCGCAATCTAAACCATGGGCTTAGCCGAAGCTGCCCAAGGCTCCTCCTTATGGCTTCGAAGGAGGGAGGCGTTAATTAGAAGTTTAAGGCAAGCATCGGCCCAGGGGGGGGAATTTTGCTGAGTAACGGCTACCTCCTTTTTTAGGTGCTTGGGGGCTTGAGGGCTATGATCGCTTGGTTCTTGTTGAAACTTTCCTGTCTCTCTGTTGGAGAGTAGGGGCCTTCAGGAATCTTCATGTGAGAACTCAAATACGCCCCTTTTCATGGTCAAGGTGCCAGCGGGTGCCTTTTGTAACACCCTTGGCGAAGGCCGAAGGACACGGTTCTGTACTAAGGCAGACTCGCGTCTACTCAAGGCAGGAAATTCATCAGCTGGAGCGGGATTGGTTTGGTAGTACTCACTGCAGGCCCCTATGGGGGTTGGGTAGGATTACCCGTCGCAAGAGTTTACCAGTGTCCGCCCTTGGTAAGGGGCTTGGCCTCCCAGGGTAGGCTTTGTTGAGGCTGGTAAAGCTCATGCACGTGCCTTCTTTAGGGCCGCCACCAGCTTCGAGAGCCAAGCCCGATGTGAGGGCAGCAAGCTCCCTTACTTTGGCCTTAGCCTCCTGCTGCGGCTTGACCAAGCTATGCCCGCTTAAGTATTGGGGGTAGAGAGGCCTTCATCCAGTAAGCCACTGGTGGCTCAGGTGGATTTTCCCATGCTGAGCCTGAGCAGGAGTGACGACTTTTGGAGGGATCAGGGTCCACTCTGTCCTGGTTGAGCTTAATGGTGTCGTCAAGATAGCATTGTATAGCCGTGGCTAAAGAACATCGGGCGAATCCGCCCCAGTTCAGGCCGACCATAAGAGGTGGCTTGTCGACCTTAAGAGGCGGCAATATAAACGAACGTCGGGCACGTCCGCTTGAGTTCGAGCCAACAATAAGAGGTGACATGTCGGGCTTAAGAGGTGGCTGGCCTTAAGAGGTGGCTGGTCGAATCACTAGACCCGCCTATACCCAAGTCTTTCTGGGTCGAACACTTCTTGTCGGGCTTTTCGCGGAGTTTTGGATCCGAGGGCATCTTTTGCCCCTCATTAGCTACTAGACACAGAGTCAGGGCTAGCATACTTTGTAGGGATATTTCAAAGAAAATAAGAAAATCACTAAGGAGTTTTGAGAGATCATACTCATAAGATGGATAGATCCAACTTGTGACAAGGCTGAGGGATGAACCTCCTAAATTCGAGGTCCCATGAGTCAAGAGCAACATTCTCCTCCTAGATTGGGTTGCAGGTGCTAGGGGAAACAAGAGATATGGATCGAAGCTATTATTACTAGACCCGAGGGAAGATTTCAAGGATGGATCCAGTTGGGTCGAAGCTGTGATGGCTCCCCCATTGTGGTACATTCTCTATTGGTGCAAGCAAGTGCACAAAGGAGCCTTTCTTCTCCACCAAGGGTGATTCTACGACAAGGGTCATCGACAAGGGACATTTCAACAAAGGAAAGCACCCATCCCCACTGGCTAATGACTACCACAAGGAGTCATGACAAGGCTCACCACCAGGGGTGACTGGGACAAGGTCACCACCAAGGTTGGTACCGACAAAGGGCGATGGCCATTGTTGCCAACATTCCACAGCAGTCACAACCCATCTCGGTTGTCTCAAGCTGGAGGATCCCTAGAGTCTAAGGGGGTTCAGGCTTCTCAACCAATAAAGAAAAGAGGAAGTCAAGTAATAGAGAATCAAAAGGGGAAACAAGTCCGAATCTGCAACAGGTGATGGATCTGGATCTACTAGGGGAAAGGTCTTGAAGGAGGGGTTGGGGAAGGTAAGATTGGGTTTGAATGCGCACTTATGTTAGGAGAGGCCAACCTCGAACCAATCACAATTGAACCTACCCGAAAAGGCAAGCAGTGAGTCCCAAACTTTTTGCTTTCCAAACTAGCCAAGGATTACAAGGAATAAGGGTGACTATCGACCTTCCATCTTTGGCATTCAACGATGCGGTGGCGGCCTCTGTGGATAGCCCACCTAAAGAAAGCCTTGCAACATAAACCATAAGGAGCTCCTCGTTGGAGAAAGCTACAAATAGCCCTTTTGGTAAGAAGCAAACCAAAGACCTCGCCGCAAACAACCAAGAGAAGGTGACTAGTAGCTCAAACCAGCTTAAAGGGTGTACATCCCATGAGCAAGTGGACCACCCTTGTTGCAGCAACGAAGGTGGCCGCTCACCCAACCAGAGTGGCCTTAAGCACTCGGGCAAGCTTGGACGATGCCTTCCTATCGTAGTCCCCAAAGGCCTCTCATCGACCATCAAGAATTAGGAAAGCTGCAGCATAGTGGCCCAAGCCGAAGCATACAACCTCCACAAAACACTTGCAACAAGGTGTCCCACCATGAGACAATGAAAACATCTGATTTCGATCTCTCTCCAGCATCCTTCATTCTAGCAGCGACGACGACAGTGGTAGGTCACCGCCATCCACCCCTCATTGTCCACCAGAGGCAGAAGGTCTGGCCGATGATGGCATGACTCCTCCACTCGGAGTCTCGTTCTCTCTCACGCATGTTCGTTTTCCAAATCCACACTAGTCAGAATATGAAATTCATTTCATATTCCATAGGTTGCCTTCCTCGACTGGTGGGAATGGATACTCACAAAAGAATTTCACATTTGAAATGGTAAAATGTGGAGAGAAGATGTGCCTGCAGTTTGGATTGGATGTCCACCGGGAGAAGCAGATGAAGAAGGTGCCTGGAGACCTAAGAGGTAGCACGACAAAGCCCGGTGATAGGAATGGCAGAGGCAACAGCAGAGGCATACTAAGGATAACGGGTACTAATATAACACCCAACGGTTCCCTGCTTGCATATACAGCGTAAAATCTTTCTTATCTCAGTGAGTGCAAGTGCAATGTTTTATCTATAGATACCTTGCGGGCGAGGTTCCGGTAGGCGGCCTTGATCTCCTGAAGAGACGCATCTCTAGTAAGATTGAGCGTGGAGTAGTGGTCCTTGGAAGTTGATGATGATGCCCTTGCCATGAAGAACCTTCTCCTGCTTTGGCTTCTGCCGCGACGACGAGACCACCCGGGCGTTGGCGGCAGCAATGCCCTTATCGTTGTTCTTCTGAACATGGTGATGGTGGTGGTGGACGGTGATGGTGGTGGTGGTGGTGGTGGTGGTGGTGAAGGATCGAAATAACATGCGCGAGAACGGAGGAGCCGTGAATTGGAAGCGGATGGTAGAGCGGACCACCACATACCAGAGAAGGCGGCGGCCATAAAATAAGATGGATGGATGAGCAGCAGAAAACTCCTACCTCCTTCTGCCCGTTTGTTAGATTCTAACAGCAGACTAGTACACTTGACTCCGCCCCACCGCCCAAAACACCCTTCCTGTGTGGGGAGATATACGGGGATCGGGCGAAGGTAAAACCCCTCCGACCGTCATTCACGCGGACGATGGTGTGGTGCGAATTAGTGGCAAAAAAGAATTTAGGTAAGCATGAATTTTAGGACGCTGGGATGCCCATCCCCATCTCCGCCTGGATGTGCGCCCGAGTTCATCCGAGTCATGCATTCCGACACAACGTGATAAGGATACTGTGATATTTTTATCCCGTATGCCTACTCGGATGAGCGCAGGTACATATTGGCGTGCAAAGGCATATACATTATTTTTTTTTCCAAATTTTACCTTAAATATAAAATTTTACGCGTTCCACCCAATTAAACTATATCAATGATATTTAATTATAAAATAAATTACACAAATAATTTTGAATTAAATTATATCGATGATATTTCAATTCATAATCAAATGTCGTCGGTCGACTTATCAAACCAAGTCAAGTTAGATCTCACCTGAGTAACGTAAACGTGATTATAATCAGGTCAAGTCGAATTCAACCTGATTATTAAATGGTTCCATAGCCTACAACGACCATCTTAAGTTCATCTAAACCAAATCCGACCCGTTTCATTATATGGGTTAGGTCGGTAAAGCAACCAACTTAAGTTGGGAGACTATGCTAAATTTCTATTTTACTTTTATTCAGTTGTACTTAGGTATCTGACCTATCGGATCCCCATTTCCTTTTTTATGAACGGAAAAACCTCCGTTTAAGGATCGGAGGTAGGTTTTGTAATTGAAGTACACTACCCTCATTTTCAAGTGGTGTGGATAGTAATTTGATTACTTTGTGATCGAAAAATTCTAAGTCGGGTTAACTTAAGTGGTGATTTTCTCCCGATTTAAGTTTCTACCTAAAAATCTTTGTATCTTTATTGCGTGGTTGATTTTTATTTATATATTATTATTTCAACTATATTATTCACCCATCCTCTAGTTATTTTCATGATGCACACTATTTGTGAGCAATTTAACCCTTTGTAATCATTCGCATATAATGCATACTTAAGGATTTGATCCCGTCCCGAGAAATACACCATATAAGTGAAACTATGTTACCAATTCTTTGTCTCATGTATGTGATTGTTTGCTTGATTGCTGGACTAAGTTGCTTGCGCATTGATCATTTGGTGTTGTTAGTGGGAAAATAGCCTTACTGATTGAAAGGTTAAGACTTATGGACACTACCTACTCGGAATCGATTCGATGGCAAAAAAGCATAAGTATTCTTGTTTGGGTAGGGGGTTGAGGACAAGCCAAGAATCCCCATAAAGGAACTCGGGCAACAGGTCTCTGAGTCTCTCTCCTCAATTGACAAGACCTAAGATAATGTGCCTCCTTTGGAGAATGAGACGGACCCCCTAAGGTCCTGACCCCGAGCCAAAAAAGGCCACCTAAACCCCTCCACTAGGCAGAAGTCAATTGGAAGTACCCCAAATGCCTTGAAGCCATCCATGAGCAAAAATAGAGGTATGCCAAGTTCTTTCGCGATGCCCAACGTTTCAAGGAGATGGCCCTCAAAGCTAAGGCAAGTTCTAAATGGCAAGACTCCTTGCCCAAGGAAGAAGAACGTCTATGTTGAAATTCCCTACTTGGAGGGGGTGAGATCAGTGTGACGTAAAAAATGCGTAATTGAAATATAAAGCAATCTCACAAAAAATCAATCGCACAAGTACACAAATGTTTTTAGGTGGAAACCCAAACCGGGTGAAAACCACCACCTAACCCTCTCGAGTTAGGATTTTCCGATCAACCTAGTTGATCAAATCCACTAAACGAATCACTTTAAACGAGGGTGATTCAACCTCAGTACAACCACGCTATGAGTACGAGGGTAGCGTTCCTCAACCCCTTCTCTCCACGAGAAGGATTTTGTCCCACGAAGGAGACGGGAATTCGCAAAGCGAATACCCAACCAAAATAACAAAGATAAAAGAAACAATAGTCCTATAGAGCCAACAAAATAATTAAACCTAGCTTCTATAGGAAATAGGAAACTCCCCTTTGCAAGGAGTGCGTCGACGATGACGCGGTGCGTGTGCCACGCGATGGCGCTACGTCGCTCTCGTGAACAACAGCGGGAGAGCGGGCGCGCAAACTGAATTTAGCTCTCAAGATGATGGAGCTTGAGCTTGGAGAGCAAGAGAGACACAAAAGAGTGGAAAGTATGTTGCTTAGGTGTGTCTTGTGTTTTTCTAAGTGTGTCTTCTAGGCCAGCCAACGGTCCACTAACTGGACGTCTGGCAAAGTCATCAGACGTCTCCTAATACGTCTGGTCTAAGGTCTGGACGTCTGAATTCATCAGACAGAACTAACTATGTCCAGCCTAACAGTTATCAGACGTCTGAAACAACAGTCAGACGTCTTAAAATACATTATCAGACGTCTGATTTGGAAATTAGACGTCTGGAAAGTCTGTTTGAACCCTATATTGGTTTTATAAGTATTCTACAGAAAACCTAAGTATCCTAGGGTTGTGCCGGTGTTCCTAGGACTACTGTTAGGGTTCTTTGAGGCTCTTTAACATGAAATATCTAAGGAAATAAAGAGCAACAAAAGAAATGAAAAATACAACAAGTACAAAAGAAGGAAATCTATCCTATTCTTCATGTCTTCCATCTTCAATCTTTCGCTCCACGCGAACCTCCTCTGTTTTCCGTCAAGCTCCCCCAATCCGTCCTGGATGCGAGCTCGAACTCCGTCTAAACACGTCCACATTTGCAATTGACCTGAAATCTAGGACTCAAATTGCAAATGTTAAATAACACGTGTTTTGTTATCATCAAAACAAATGATCGTGGTGCTCTAGCACCAACATATGTATGTTAAGGCAAAGAATACTTGGATTAGGTAGAAGGTTGATATGTAAAATCCATTGTATGATAATTACATCGAAGTAGCATGGGAATACGTGATTCCTCTTAAATTTATACTGAACTCAAATTGATAAAAAGCTAATATTTTAGGAGTCCAGGTCAATCTCAAAGAAACTTTTGGCCTAAATTACTTCTTAACTTAAGCTAAGGATGCAATAATTTTTGTAGGATTTTTTAAGATATTTTTGTATTTTTTTGAAATTTTTCTTTGAAATTAGTCCAATTAGATAGTTCTGACCTCGTATGTAAGATGTCCTAAAATTTTTCCAAATTTATCTAAGATTTCTAATCAAATAAGGAAATGGATTCAAGTGATTTCACATAAATCTTGCAATCAAACTAAACATTGGATAAAAAATGAATGTTGATCATTCTCAGATGTCTCAAGAAGACAACAGACGTCTGAAAGGCAACTAAAATTATAATTGTTGTTCTTCTGAAGTTAAAGAGATATAACAAGTTGAAGGAGGCATCTAAAAGATACTATTAGACATCTGAAATAGAGCACAAACATCTAAAAACCTAGGTGATAGTGGTCCAGAATTCTGGATATGAATCTAAGGCTCTGGACAAGATCCTATACATCTGGTGAAGTAGATCAGACGTCTTATAAAATAGATTCAGATGTCTAAACAGAAAATGAGACGTCTGAAAAACCAACGGAAGTTAAGTTTCACAGTTTTAAGGATAAGGATATGGATAGGAAGATTCTAAAGATATCCTAAGGATAATGCAAGGTTCATTTACATTCTAAAAATGAAAAGAAATAAAACTAATCTAACTTCATCCCCTTCTATCTCCTAATCTCCTTGATGCTCATTTCCTTCTATCTTCATTTCCTCATTTCCTTGATACTCATCTCCTTCTATCTTTCATAGAACTTGATCTTAAGCTTTCATCAAGCCTCATCCAACCCTAAGCCTGAAATATTCATCTCCAAATATAATGTTAAATATAATATATTTTGTTATCATAAAAATCAATAATCATGGTGCTTTATCACCAACAATAATGAGTTCTACAACTAAGTAACTAAAACAAGAGAGGAAGAGCAATATAACACGCAAGAAAGAAAAGCAAAATAAGCCAAAGTAATGTGAAGATGACGACGGAGGGCTCGTGATGGCAGTGGAGAGTTCTGCCACAGCTTCCGAAGTGCAAGGAAGTTAAGGAAGTCGAGGAAGATCTAGAGAATTGCAAGGAACTTTACTTTCAACTTGAAGTAGGAGTAGGAGAAAGAATCAAAGGAGAAGGCTAATCCTAAAGGAACCTAATGGCTAATATAATGGAAAGGCAACCCAATGGAACTACTTGGAAGGTAGAGAAAGCTTAAAGAGGGGGTGATGATAAGCACATGAATATCTACAGCATCCATGCCTAGTGAATGATAGTATTGCATAAATACTTACATTAAGGCAGTAGGTTAGTGCATTTCCTCTACGTATGCATTTAGATAGGATTACATAAATTAAAGGTTAATTTTGTGTCACTAAGTTTATTTTTATCAAAGGATTAATAAGTGATTATCTTCAATGCAAGAATGCAAGATGCAAGCAAAGACATACGAGGAAGAGTCATGCAAAAATGTGGAACCACATTATGTTTTAGAACCTAGATTAACACTCTTGTTCCACCTTAATCCCATTTTCCTCCTTCTCTCTCTCATCTCCAAAATAAATTCTCCCTTGCCGTGGCCTTCTCCATAATTTCCCCTCCACCAAAAATATCTCCTAATTCTCTCTCTCACTCTCAACTACATCCTGCTACCCTCTCTAATAAATGATATAACTTGGTTAAATTCAGAGCTTCAACATGATTCTATGACTTGGTTAAATTCAAGACACGACTTAAGATATGCAAAGGCCTTTATTTTCATTGCCAATGACTAATTGACCTCCATTAATCCTAGTTATTTTTCATGCTTAAGTGGCATGATTGCGATGTGCTATGTGTAATTGGTGTACAAGTGCAATGTATCATCTATCCATAGAGATGAGCTGACATAAGGTTTGTTAAAATGTGATATGGTGATGGGATTTGTAAGTTGCAATGGAGAGGTTCTTGTGTGAGTCAAATATTACATGGGAAACATTATGTTGAGCTGGTGATGGTTCTTCTTTATTTCTTTATTTCTTTCTTTCTTCCATGCATATACCCTAATGTGCAGGATTAGATATAGGGCACATAATGCTTATATTTTTATGCTAATTTAGTGGCAATTTGCCATGGCCCTATGGGAAATTTGTTCGTAGTAGGAATTGTGTAAAATATCATTGCTTTAATGGTGTTCTTACTGGAGTTTAAGACTAGTGAACGTGTGAATGCAATGCACTAGGTTCTGTATGATACTAGTTGTTTTTTGGAGATAAACAAAGATCCACTTCATTTTGAGTCTATCCAACTGCACTTATCATCCAATGGTGAACTTCCCAAATTATTTGCATGCAATATGATTAATCACTCTCATAAGCAAGCCATCTTCTAAGGGGCACGCAATGTAGCTGATTCTCATAAGTAGAGCGTTGGCATGAAGTTTAAGGTATTTCTTCATTTTTGACTCATTTTTTAGAGAAAAAGATTGGGTAGCTTTCGAATAAAGTTTTTACTTTAATGCCTCCACTTAAGTTGAGGCTTAGATATTGGCTAATTTATTGTTAGTTGGGATCACCCTTTTGTGATTTGCTTGAGTACTACTAGCAGATACAAATACAAATTCTTTGGTTTTATCAATTCGCATTCTACCTCTAGGGTGTGTTTGGGGAGTGATTCTTTTCAAAAATCTGATTCTTTAGGGTCACTTTAGAAAAAGGTTCAAACTTTTAGGCTTTTTCAAGAATGAAGTTTTGAATTCTTTGTACAATTAAGATTATTATTCAAGAATGCAAAAACCATGCAAGTGAGCTTTTCAAATGGATTCTTGACTCAGATTGTAATTGCACCATTTCATTTACAAACTAACTTTTAAGATTCAAGAACTTGTCACCCCTAAACTAATCCAAAATCTACATGATTGGATCCTCTTTTCTACAAATTTGTATTGAAAATGTTTCACTTCAAACCATTTTGGGAAAATAAAAATCATATGGAATGAACCCTTGGCTGCTGATTAGATTTTGATTTTGATCTCCCACATCACATAAGTAGTTTATGGTTGATTTTTTACCTTTTGAATTCTGTGTTACTATGCGGTTCTCTTTCTAATTAAATCTATTTGGCAATTGTCTCGGGTGCCCATAATTTTGTGAAAACTACCATAATTTAGCCCTTTTGTTTTTCGCTTCCATCCATGCAGCGTCAACTATTCAAGTTGATGTAGAGGTTGGAGAGTACGACACCTCATTTTATTAGATGTATTAAGCCCAATTCAAAGCGACTTCCTGGAATCTACGAACAAGATCTTGCGTTGCAACAACCCAGGTGCCGTGGTGTTTTAGAGGTTGTCAGAATAGCAAGATCTGGTTTTCCTACGAGGATGACACGTCAACAATTTGCTGAGAGGTAAAAGAAAGCATTTTTTTCCATATATGACTATCTAATTATTTCACAGCCAAATGGCCATTTTTTGCGCTTAGGTATGGTTGCCTTCTTCTAGAGAGTGGTGCACCTCAGGATCCTCTTGGTGTCTCCGTTGCCGTTCTTCCGCATTGCAGTGTCCTTCCTGATATTTATCAAGTTGGTTATACGAAGTTGTTCTTTCGTACAGGGCAGGTGATTGTTGAGTTGCCTGAAACTAGTATAAAGTAAATAATGATCTTTCAAAATATAGATTTAAATACTCCATCAAGCTAACTACTTATATAGGGAAAGCTAGTCTCACATTTAGGAACAATAAATAACACGAACACATTCCACTGCGTTCCTTTCTTTTAGCTGGATTTCTATCCCTGTAGCAGAAATTGAAGTGAAATCTGCTTTAAAAAAAAAAAAAATCTTTAAAATTTCAATGAAAATTCATGGGTATGAATTTTGGTTGTTCATGAGTGGTTGGCTTCTCACATTCCCTTTGAAAGTTTCTTTCAACCATAATTGTCTTTGTTGATGTTGAAATTCCAGTGGAACTGACTCAGAAACTGTCGATCTCGTATGGAAGCTATCTAGGATTTTTTATGCATCTAGTCAGCAAGAAACTTTTCGTGAATTTTCATGCACGGTACTGCAAAACTATGCAAGACATACTATAAGGAGAATATCTAAATTTCTTTTTCCATGTTAGTTCTTGTTGCAAAGTTCCCTGTTGATTTTTTTTTTTACTTTCGAAGATTGCTGCATTAGAAGAGTCTAGAAATAGAATGTTACATGGTATTATTAGAGTTCAAAAATGTTACCATGATCGAAGAGTACGACGTCATTTTCTAGTGCTTAGGAGGGGAGCAACAATGCTGGAATCATGTGAGCACAGTCATATTGGTCACACCTTGTTTCCAGTTTTGTGTTAAACCTTCCATATGTTAGAAACATTGGTTGTTTCCATTTGCAAAGCTGATTTACATCGAAGGCAACTTGCCATCCAACATTTTTTGTTTTTTGAATAATAACTCATAATTATTCTTGGTATCATTCTAATTCAGTTATTTGGCGTGAGAGAGCGAGGAGAGAATTCAAACTAACAATCAATAGAAGAAGAGCGATCATTGTCATACAGAAACATGCAAAGAGGCTACTTGTGCAGAAAGCATATGACAGGCGAAGGAAAGCTGTCATACATGTGCAGTGTGGTAATGAAACTACAGCTTGTAGATTTTTGTTGGTATGTAAGGAAGAAACTTGCATCATGTCTCACATTTCTTCAATTTCACATACCTTCACTTCTGCAGTTATTCATGGCTGGTTGGCTAGAAAGCAATTTGAGGTCTTGAATAGTTTGGACTTGCTGAAGCAGAAACGCATAACTGTCTATAATAAGGAAGTTAATAGCACTATGGATGTGAAGATATTTCCTTTTATTCCTTTGCTAAGAAGAATGGTATCTTATTACATTTAAGTTTCCTTTAGGATAAGTATCTTTGCGAAATTCCCATTCGAAGCGTTAAAATGTTGTTTATTGAGAAACCCTAGTTTCTATTAATAGAGTCAGGTGGTAAAATTAATGACATCATTAAATACCATCATTAAGAAATGAGTGACATAGTGCAAAAGCATCTATTGTTACAATACCCCCTCAAGCTAAGGTGCATGTATATGCCTTTTTTTTTTTTGGGTTTTTAACTGATATGAAATGTTAATGGGCATTTTTACTCTAATAAATTTCTATCTATAAGTTCCTAACGGAACACCATGAATCTTATTATTTTGAGAGTTGACGCTTAATGAGTCAAAATTATTTTGTTTCTAACACCTGTTTATTATTTTGGAGTTAATTTATACGAAGTATGTGGCCCTTGGATACCTCGTAAGTTCATAGCTGATGCTTTGTCAATTTTTTCTTACCCAATATAATAGGATGTCCACGAACAAGAGTAGTAATTTTCGTTTCTAAATCTTGTGTACAATTTCTATTCATGGATATTAATTAGCGTAGATGGTTCCATGTTAATTTGTTTTCCTGCCTTGGCTCTAGTTTTTTTTTGATTGCTTGCTCTGGTTCGTTTTCTATCAAGCTCCACTTGACTGTAAATGAGAAAAGGATCCTGTAGCCCCTTGAAAGGAAAGGGTTTTGTAGATAGCCCACTAAAATACATCTTTCAGTGGTACGTGTCCTACTCATAGTTCTGTATCAACTTGGAATCCACGAGGAGATGCCTTCCCAGAACATTACTGCCAATTTAAATGTTGATATGCTAGAAGTGTGTCTAGGGGATATGGGAGAGATAAAACAGGCATGCACCCAATTTTTTTTAAAAAAATTCCCCTCCCTTTGCCGTCGGTTGGTGATTCGGTCTTTCAAATAATCAACCACATCAAAAGGTAACTTTTTATAATAATTAATAAATGACGGCATTTTAAGTTTTTATATTTTTGAAATATGGCTATTTGTTGTTACTTACCTACGAAGCGATAATAGAAATATTCATGCCATCGTTTTTTAAGCAGCGACATTTATATTTAAACGACTGCAAAAATCCAAAGGTGCCGCGTTAAAGCGTGAAAATGTGATATACAATCCCCACCGGTTATTTTCTAAATGACGAGAAATAAAAATGTCATTGGTTGTAAACTGACGACAAAAACTCAAATCCGACCGCTGGGCCAATGATAATTCGGCGTCGGATTTTCTTTATAACCGACAGTAAAACGAAACGACTTTAGATATGCCATCGCATTTTAGCGTCAGTTTAAACACTGTTGCCATCAGTTTTTAACCGATGGCAAATGTCCAGATTGTTGTAGTGAAATGAGAGCGCTTTGGAACATATGTTGCTCGCATGAGAGGAAAGGACCAACAGTTGGAGATCTAATCTTTCAGTTTAGGTTTAGATTAGATAGAATATTAGTTCGATCTTTTTGCAACCGTGTTTTGGGCACTTTTGGGAGCATGTTCCTAGTTGATTTAATTTGTTTTACTGCCCTTGTATGCAACGACAATATTTTGGGGAGCATGTTCCCATTTATTGAGACTTTAGGATTAATTTAATTGTGGTGATCGTGAACTTGTTAAGTAGCATAGCTAACATAGGTAGTAGTTTGTTTGCTTGATGATGTAGAGATATCTATTTTACATAAACTGCTTATTTATGCATCTTCTTAGACATATAATTGCATTCAGCATTATAAATATTGCATAGCATGCATCATTCTGCATTTAGATTAATTTGTACAAAATATAGGTTAATTTACCCTTTTTGTGGTCACGGTCAAGGCGATATTTTTCTAAGCCTCGGATTGAAGATTCAACCGTACGGATCTGATCAGGGCGACGATCGAAGTCCAACACCTCTGAGATCGCCTCGATCGGACCTCCGTAGCATCAGATGCAGTCCTAGAAAAATCAGAGATCAAGGGGTAAGGTGGTGCAAATCCATACTTCAGATGACAAATTCAACCGCATGGATGGGTTCGGATCAACGATCGCAACCCAACAATGTAGAAATAGGTCAAATCCGACATTCGTGGTACCACCTACGAGCATTTGAAGATAAACGACCCAGATGTTGCCACATGACATCATCCGAGCCACCCAAAGCCGTCGCTGACTAAGGAGAAGCATCCACCATGAGATCGCAGCCGTTGGATCTCCATCCAACGGTTGAGATCAAACCAAGCCCGCGCCCTTACATCTTCAACGAATCCTTCATCACATGATTTGAGTCGTCCATCCACGATCCAATGGTCGAGGTCACACTCGGCTGCGAGCATCTTCTCGACACAAATGCGGGCGTGGCACAGCGATCAAGCATCTTAAGCGCGAGGAAGCAGCGTGGGTTCGAGACCCTGAGTGCCTTAAATGGAAGGCATGGGCAAGGCACGACGCAATTAAGCCATTCGATCAACATCGGACGACTATGAAGCGGCTACGTGGTGCACCTAGGTGTGTCGGACGAAGTTGCTCGATGTCGCACAATCATGCGCACCATTGCGTGTGGGCACGCATAATGTGTGAAGGTGAAGAAGCGCGACGTGATCTCGACCGTTCGATTGAACGATCGGACTGCTGAGATTAGTTTGGTGCTTGGAGAGTAGTGAACACACGAAGACAAAGAGGTGGTGACGCAGTCGCTTCTAAGCACTTCGATCTTCATCATGCGGTTAAGATTCCACGCATGTCTTCACCAATGTTTACCTTCAGTGACATATACGTTTGTCACTAAAGGCCCTACATTTATTTTTAAACTTTTTAAAGGACCTTTTTGCCCTTGGACCACAACTATAAATAGGACCCTACACCCCACACATTTCTTCATCCCTTTCTGTCTTCTCTCACTTCCTTCAAAGCTCTGTGAGCTAGTCCTATACTCGAGATGCTCCACTAGAGATAGAGTAAAATAATTTTCCCATCTCACCCAGTTCATGGAGCATTCCATGGTTATCCTCTCACCGCTATTCAGGAAGCTGATCCCGCTGCGACGCTGCCTTATTTCGTCCTCTATCCTTCAACTCTATTCTCTCTCATCTAGTATCTCACCACCCTCTTCTGAGCGCTCCGTCAACATTGATCATCCTTCAAGCATCGTTGAAGAGGATTTTCTCATCCCTCTCTTTTTACCGCTTTCTAGTGTATATTTCCAGCTTTCTAGTTGTAGAAATTAGTTGTAATGAATATACTCCTATGGTTATGAAATATTAGTTCACTCTCTCTGATCTTTTTTCTCTATATTATTCTCTCTCTCATTTCTATTATTTATTCTTTAAGTAAAATGGCTAGCTTAGATTAATTTCAATCAGCCAATCTGCTTTCCGAAAAAAATTCTAAATGGATTTTTAATCAAACGTTCTCCTCCCTGTATTTGACCTGGGACTCACCAGAGTTTCAGTAATTTTATCTGACAGTGGATTTTTACGCAACTATAATGGATTTTTAACTCAATATTTTAGCATACAAAATTTCGCCCATCACTTGACATAAGAGAAAAGATAAATAAAAAGTCAAAAACAAAAATGACATAAAAAAATCATGGGAAAATTGCTTAGAAGCTGCTTGTTATTAGGGGGATCATTCTCACATTTTATTTTTGATTTCCATTGCATTATTGCACGAAGAAAGTTGGAATAAGATATGTCCTCTAATCTCAAGCATACATACTTTCCATGCATTGCATTTGTGTACATAATTCCATGACCACCAAGGTATCATTTGTTTCACGGGATTGGAATGCCTATTCCCCATTTGGGAGAGTTTATCCCGAGATAGGATAATACCGGGTTAAAGGCCACAATCCCTGTATTATCTAATTTCAGGGGGTGGGATGGTCTAATCCTACGCAGAATCCCTCTCCCACCTTGGTTTTGCTACTGTTGTTGCCAAGGTCAAGGCCATCGAGAGGATCTACAAGGCAGTGCTGGAGAATGGCATGATGGTGGCGGTGAAGATAGGATTATTTGGCATGCAAGGCAGAGAATGGCATACAAGGCCATCATGCTCTTTGCTCGGCGTTGTTGGATCTAAGGTGCATTTGTTGTGGTTTGGGTAGTTAGTGATGAGAATAGAATTCACTCTCAATGCAATGCGACCGTGTTCCCCCACGCTAGATAATCAACCAGAAGGGTACAAATCAACCCACATGCAATGCACATATGTTCCCGTGGAGGCTAAGAATCCACCTGTGGAGTTTGATAACCCACGGGTAGAGTCTTTAAAATTCGTAGGTGGAGTCTAAGAATGCGCCAGTAGATTTTGAGAATCCACTGATGGATTCTTCAAAATACATAGGAGGAGTCTTCGAATCCACCGGTGGAGTGTCAACTCCCAAACTATGCCAAATGCGGGATTACTTGTTTTAATCCTAGGATTGCCACCTATCAAAAACAAACACCAAAACCCTGCAATCCCATGATTAAGGCACAATCTTGTGCCCTTACTTTTCAATTCCCCCTAAATAATTCACCTAAACAAGCATGGCCTAAGTTATTTGAATCCAATTAATCAAGTGATCACCCAATCATTAAAATTGGGACTATTAAGAGAGGTCGAACTGTAAAATCAGTGACTTAAGATTGTGTGCTAAAGGACTTACATTGTGAGATTTCCAAAACTCCAATGCTCACGTGTTACACATGCCAAGCACTAAGCGCATCACACTTAGGGTCACTAGAAAATTTCTACCGTTTCTCTTTTCACCAAAGGGGAAGCTAGTTGGAAATCAACAAGTCTATCTCACCATGTTACTTTGGTTTCTTGTGAGTGGGTTCGATTCGAGACTTCCCTTGCGAATAGGTTTTTGCCACAAGCGAAGGTCGGCTAGGATGCATAATCTTTGCATAACTTTCTTGGCCACCAATTTGAACCAAAAGTAAAGACTTAAAATCTACTAAAAACAAAGTCCTGTTGTCATTGTATTTGTATTATTCGTGTGACATGCTTGGTGAGAGATCTTTAGGGAGTTTTTAGGATTTAATCTAAATTTGACTAAGCCCTAAAAGAGTTTAAACTAATCAATTCAAAGTAATGGACCCCCTTACTCCTACCCTTCAAACATTCAAAACCAATACTTCACATCTTTACATTGTGATCCCATGCTCTGAGCTTATCCATCCTTTGATGGATACAATGACAATTCATGGGGTCAATCCTATTTTCATCTTGGGAGTACTGGTTTGATATCTCCCAATCATTATGAGCAGAGACTAGGAGTGGGATTTCCCACCCCTAGAATCCCTTCTAGAATACAAACATTTGACCCACCCGCCCTTCATGATTATACCTATCAGGGTTGGATTGAAACTCCTAGGACACATGAGACTGACTATGATTATCATCCCCAAGCTGCTAGCAACCTCTCCCATTTATGTTAGATATGCAAAAACAACAGAAGGAAATGATGAAATCTATAGGAGAGCTTTTAACAAATAATCAAAAACTCAATGAGGAAATTAGAAAACTTAGCTACCCTCCCACGATTGATCCTAATCCCTTCCTTATACATCCGATCTCCAACACAACTTTGAGGACACCTATGGAAATAAGGAATCATTTTCAAGGATTAGCTATCATGTACACTCCACTAACGAGACTTAGCCACTAAAAGATGAGGACAATCACATTTCCTATCCACTTGAACTTTATTAGAGTCAAACAAAGGAGGCGATGGTACTTTTGGAGGAGCTTAACGCTGACGACAATATTTGCTTCACTATGGATGGGTAGGGTTATACTCAATTTGTCTTTCCCACTTCCCCTAATGATCGAGGGGTGGAACTTGAACCTAACCCTAGTGACCCTAAACCTACCTTTAGGGAACCTACACAAGAATTTTATCTATCTGACAAGACACCCACTTTATTTGAGGCTCCATCACCCCAGATAGATCTCCTTGAGGACTTTGAAATGAAAAATGAATTTGTTGATGACACACCATCTCAGGTGGAGTCCAATTTAGTGGACGAAATCCATATGCTAGAGGAACCTACTTTGACAATTTGGACTGACTCTTGGGGACAATACGTATCATTTGAGGATTTACACCCTAAAGAGATCAAAGAATTGAGAGATACATGCTTCCTCTATACTTATAGCATTGATAATCATTCTTCGCATAAAGTAATAGAGGATAATGAAGTAACGACTGTGCTTAATGTCAAATCTCACAAATCCCCTGACGAGAATTTAAGTGATGACAAAGAACTCAACGATGAAATTAATGTTCTTGATCTAGTTGCTTCAACCTTGCTGATGGTAGCACCATCATTAGTGTTAATAAACCTAATTTAGCCCGACTACATTAATAAATGCTCCTCA
Source organism: Thalassia testudinum (assembly GCA_037157565.1). Taxonomy (NCBI): domain Eukaryota; kingdom Viridiplantae; phylum Streptophyta; class Magnoliopsida; order Alismatales; family Hydrocharitaceae; genus Thalassia; species Thalassia testudinum. The sequence goes on from JAZHRO010000080.1 coordinate 9,372,047, forward strand.
ATATTGATTAGAAGATCATAACTCTATCCTGAACTAAATACTAGAAGAAGGTAGGAAATCTTGTTAATTCTGTTGTTTTAACACCTAATCATAATTGCAGATTAACTGAGGGGTTAATTATTAGTAAAATGAACTTAAATTTTCAATAATTGGGCTCAAACTGACTAAAACAGGGCTTTTCGCGTTTCAAGGATTATTTTATTAATAAAAACCCTAAATACAACCTCACTTCAAATTAAACGTGTTCTGGTAGAAATAAATGCGATGTCAACCTCCTAAAATTTATTTAAAAATATTTTAGGAGGTTTGGATCCTTCACTTTGACCAAAGGAACCCATCTTGACCAAAAATAAAGACTTAGGTGGGAATTTGTTCTACTTTGGACTTTTATGTAAATTTCCATTTAAACTTAGTCAAAACTCAATTCTGAGGTCCCCAATAGATTACTTGGGTGAAAATTAGGTTAACCCAAAATTTGAGCCTAATAAGAATTCATCTTGACTTAGTTTGCATTTTAACCCATAAGTTTTTATCAATTATAAAACTACTCCTAGTTTCTGAGCTTTATCAATATCAGGCCCCTAACTTTTGAGTTTGTCTGTCATTCTGATCCTCCTGTCACCATCTTCTTCGTCGTGTAAATGCACAGCTACAACAACATCTTAAGCCCAAAACGTCAAGATTTATCCTCAATTTCGAGGATCAAATAAAGACCAAATCTCACCAAAATTGGTGAGATTGGTCTTGAACTCCTCAATCATTTTAATTGTTTCTTAAGATCAATTAGCATCGGAATCACCACCGACGAGCATCGATTTCTCGAGCTCAAAAGTCGGTCAAAGTAGTTTCCAATTAAGCCAGACTTGCATTTACAATCACGTCTTCATGCCAATTTCGTTGGAACACTCCCTTTCTCTTCCTCCTCGTTGGTGGAAAATCGAGCACCACTGGAGCTCCTCACCCTCCTTCCTTTCCCTTTGCCACTCACAATAGGCAGAGGGTTCTTCTTCCTTGAGCTTCGCGAAGCTTCAGCCTCTAAAACCCCTTCATTCGCTCCGGCCGACCTCCCCTTCATCCTCAACACCGATGACCATCGATGGTCCCTTTCCCCTCTTCCTCTCTTCAGATTACCTTAGGGTTTTTTCTCCTCTCTCCTCCAATTAAGATTAGGGAGCTCTATAGCTCCATTCACCATCCACTTCTTCCCTGACTCCAACCATCATCGCCACAACCACCTTCATCGATCGCCCTCCTCTGCTTTCCCTTCACCCAATTACATTAGAAAAAAGGTCTCCCACACCTCCACGAACCTTTTTGCCTAAGGTAATTGCACTTTAAATCACTTCCACGACCATTCACCATCGCTAGTGGAAGAGATTCATCAGAGCTCCTCGGTCCTATCTTCCCACACACCTTCACTCTCGATTACCTTAGGGCTTTTGTTCAGCAAGTAGCATTTGACCTTTTTGCGTGCTTACTTTGGGTGGTAAGGCCGTGTTTGTGTCTGCAGGTGCTTCGTTGTTGTCTTCATCTCCTTCGGTGTCATGAACCCATGTCCAACGGCTTATCACGAAGGAGATCACCCTCCTTCCTTGCGGATAGTTTGTAGCTCCATGTTTTAGCTATTGGATTCAAGATCCAACGGCGAATCAATCTCCAATTGACGTCATCTTCTCATGGTGAGGAAGCAGCGAAGAACAAGGAAGAAGGTGGGACTAAAGAAGCAGCTCCAGCGCATACAGAGATCCACGTCCCTTAGCTCTTCGCCCAAGCATGGGGGGTCGGGCCACCTACACACGCCTCTACGCACGCTCTCACTCGTCCTCATGCCAGGCAGGTCTGGGCCTATTTTGGGGATTCGGTTCGATTTGATTGTCTCGGTTCAAGTCTGGTTTTCACTCAGACTTGCACTCAGAGAGGAGAAGGGCCGATTTTGCTAGTTTGAACTTGGGTCCGGACTTACGTCTGGATTTGGATTTTATTTTTCCCTTTAAGACGTTTGAGGGCTAAGGTAAATGTTCGATTGGCTCTCCTTGAGTTGGGAATTTGCATAAGTGTTGAGGCTTTACGTTGAGTTGAAAAATCACCTTTTTTCCAACACTTATATATTTTTTGCTTGATAGTGCTATTACTTGTCTAATATATCTCTTTTCGCATCAAGCTATTATGCCTCATTTTGTATTCATCTAATTAGTGGTTGAATTGCGATCTCTTACTCCCTAAGACGACCTCGGAACTCATATTTCGAACATACAAATTTAAGTGTTGATTTATTTTCGTTGCTATACTACGACGTATTTCTTAAAATCTAACGAAAGCACGTTAGCATTTTGGCACCGTTGTCAGGGAGCAATGCACAGTTTTATCACTAGTCATATTCATTCTGATTTGAATTCTATCTCGCTTTGTTTCTTTTGTTGTGTTGTTTTGAGGCGAATCATCATTGAAGATTGTCGAGCTCAGATCAACCATGTTAGGGGCAGGTAATCAAGCTGATTCTCTTCCATAATCTCCTCCTCTCTTGGAAAGACAAAGAAGGGAAACAACAGAAATTAGAAGTCAATTCTGCCATACTTTCTAGTAAACATCATTTAAGGCAAGTGTTTTTTCCTGATTTATCTTGATTTGATTGCGATCAGATTTGATTGAATCTGAATTGATTAGAGTTCCTAATTCTGATACTTGCACCTATTAGGGACATAAAGCACCTTGGGCTATTTACCTTCTTGTCTGAGCCCAAGGTGTCATCTTTGGAATCAATTGGACTTGGCAATAGAGCCAAATTAGGATTTCTACATTAGGGCTTCAAGGACTAGTACACATTTGCCTGGTAAAAAGGAAATAAATAATCTTGCATTGTGTGCCACCAAGCCCCTGTTTGATTGATTAATCATCAAAACCCTGAAAGTCAGGCTTTAAGATCACTTGAATCTTAAAAGTTGAGACCTAATAACCTATTTGAAAATCTAAACAGGGTAATTTGGGTGCCTGACCCTAATTCCATCCTCAATTTTAGGACAAGTCAAGTGAAGTTAGTTCACTTGGTGAATCAACCAACCTCCAAATTAAGTCATAATTTGAATATATTCTAAATTTAAGTGAAATTCAAGGCACAATCAGGTTTAAAATTGGTAGACTTATGTCTCAACTCATACATTCCGGTCCATTTGGAATTGCAATCACAAGAAAGGTTGGGTGGGGAAAATCATGTAACCTGTGGGGACACTCTGCCTTGTAGGGGCCTTTGCAGGACTCTCATTCTAGTTGCCCAAGTAATTCTCGAGTGTGTGGATTTTTGATTCAAAGGTTCATCTGCCTCGAACAGCCTTAGTCATCCAATCTTTTTGGGTGCCTTGATTGGGTCCAGAACAATTCCAGTGCCTCATCTGATTCTATAGTGCATGTACCGGAGGCAATCTGTGAGACTCGTCTTGAGACCTCCACTCATGGTTCATTCTTGTCAGGGTCAAACCCCGACCAACTTGTTTGGGTTCTTTTCTAATCCACTTGATATCTCATCTAATACATCTACATCTGAACCCAGTTCTCCATCCTCTAATTCCATGGAGAATCAAGATCAAGAAGGAGGTGAGATTCAAAACCTGCAAAACCAGTTGTAGATTTGATTCATGTACTAGCCAAGATGCAGGATTACTACAGTCCCGCAGTTGTGTAAATTGAACCCAGGGTGCAAATTCTGGTTGAGGGACCTGATACTGAGTTGAAACCAAATACTATCAACATGATCCCTCACTTTCATGGATTGGGCTCTGAAGGCCCCTTCTAACATATCTAGGAGTTGAAACATCTGCCATAGACTCTCTGGCCAAATGTCCAAAATTGGAACACCTTGCTCATGAAGATGTTCCCCTTCTTTTTGAAGGATAAGGCTACCCATTAGTATCGGTCTCTGACTCGACCGATCAACACCTGGGAGGGTTTACATGCTGAATTCCTCAAGAAATTCTTCACAGTGGGACGCATAAATGCCCTGAGGCAACAAATCACCCATTTCATATAGAATGTATGGGAACCACTTCATGAGGCATGGGATCGCTTTCTGTATCTCATGCAGAACTTCCCTCATCACGGAGTTCCTAAATGGGAACATGTCCAGTCTTTTTACTAGGGATTCTGTGAGGATATCCGACTATTTGTTGATGTAACCTGTGGAGGCAACTTCATAGGTAAAGATGAAGACGTTGTTTGGGAGATTCTTGAGAACATGTGCAAGAACTCCATAAACAATGAGTTTATGGGTATGTTCAATTAGATGACTACCTGCGTACCGACAAACACCAAAGGGACACATGAGAACGAGACATTGTGATTCCCTACTTGGAGGGGGTGAGATCAGCGTGACGTAAAAAATGCGGAAAAGATAATAAACAATCTCACAAAATACAATCACACAAAGTACACAAAGATTTTTAGGTGGAAACCCAAACCGGGTGAAAACCACCACCTAACCCTCTCGAGTTAGGATTTTCTGATCAACCAAGTTGATCAAAATCCACTAAACGAATCACTTAAACAAGGGTGATTCAACCTCAATTACAACCACGCTACTTTATACGAGGGTAGCGTACCTCAAACCCCTTCTCTTCACGAGAAGGATTTTGTCTCACGAAGGAGACGGGAATTCGCAAAGCGAATACCCAACCAAATAACAAAGATAAAATAAACAACAATCCTATAGTGCCAACAAAGTAATTTAAACCTAGCTTCTATAGGAATTAAGATGCTTCCCTTTGCAAGGAGTGCGTCGACGACGCGGATGTGTGAACGATGATGCAACGTCGCTCTCGTGAACTACGGCGTAGAGCGGGTGCGCAAATGCTGGATGCTCTCTAGATGTGGAACTTGAGCTTGGAGAGCAAGAGCTTTTCTAGGACACAAAAGAGTAGAAAGTATGTTGCTTGGGTGTGTCTTGTGTATCTAGGTGTATGTTGGTGTGTAAGAGGTTCCTCTCTATTTATAGAGGCCTTAGGAAGGCTTTGGAAGGCTTAGGAAAGGTTCCATAGCCGTTGGGAGCAAAGCCCAAGAGAATCAGGCCAAAATCAGGAACAATGATTGTACTGACAGGCTTATCAGACGTCTGATCCTGGCATCAGACGTTTGGAAGATCACTTTAAGACGTCTGGGAACAACATCAGACGTCTGATTTTAGGTGAGTTTCTTCCTGACTTGGATCAGATCTAAACAGGGTTCTAGTGCAAGTCCATCAGACGACATACAGGATGTCTGGCACTATGTCCGGACGTCTGGAAACCTACTTTTTCGTGGGAATGGATTTCCAAGCGAGTGCAACGGCTAGAAAATCTCTGAGAAGAGATTTTGGGTCAGTCGAGGCAAAACGGTCATTTATCAGACGTCTGGAAAGTCCTAAGGATGTCTGATAAGGCTGTACCGGTCATATCCTTGAGAGTTCGCTAAGCCAGCCAACGGTCCACTAATTGGACGTCTAGCAAATTCATCAGACGTCTCCTAAGACGTCTGGTCTAAGGTTTGGACGTCTGGTTTCATCAGACAGAACTGCCAAGTCCAGCCTAAATGTTTATCAGACGTCTGAATCACCAGTCAGACGTCTTAAAACACATTATCAGATGTATGATTTTGGAATTAGACGTCTGGAAATGCTATTTGAACCCTATATTGGTTTTCTAAGTTTTCTACAGAAAACCTAAGTGTCCTAGGGTTGTGCTGGTGTTCCTAGGACTACTGTTAGGGTACTTTGATGCTCTTTAACATGAATCTAAGTAACAAAAATAAAGAACAACAAAAGAAACAAAAAATACAAGGAGTACAAGAGAAGGAAATCTATCCTATTCTTCATCTCCTTCCTTCTTCAATCTATCGCTCCTCGCGAATCTCCTCTATTTTCCAGCAAGCTCCTCCAATCCATCCTGGATGCGAGCTCGAACTCCGTCTGGTTACGTCTCCATTTATAATTTTTCTGAAATCTAAGACTCCAACTGCAAATGTTAAATGACACGTGTTTTGTTATCATCAAAACAAATGATTGTGGTGCTCTAGCACCAACAGACCTGTCCGCATCCATCGATCTGGAGTTAGTGGTCAGTCGATTGGATAAGGTCTCCATCATCGAGAAGAAATTGGATGATTTGACTCGCCAACTCCAAAGGGCCACTTCTTCTCAGTAGAGTACGTATGCCCATCCGCCCGCAGGGAGGGAGGCCATGCATAACATTTTCCGCCACTCATATTAGGGGACGAATGCGTATCCACCCCCGTTTTATCCTAGTTTCAAAGGGAACTCTGAACCATTCTACTCTAGTTGGGGGATCTCTGAACCCTCGTATTCTGATTAAATAGGAGCTACTAAACTCTACGAGGAGCTTCCCGCCATCCAGAATGATCCATTCTCCAACTCTTACAACCTTGGATGATGTAATCATCCGAATTTCATGTTGTCGGGAAATAATAAGAACTTTATACCTTAATGCCAACCTCAATCACAAAATCTGCGTCCATATCAGGCTACTCATCTTAGGCCCGACCGAAACTTTCAAACCAGGCGTAGCAAGGAAGACCAGATGAGCCTGATTTTACAGACTTTGGTTGATATGCAGAAGACCAATGCTACCATGCAGAGGCAACATAATGTGGAAATTATAGAGGTTCACAACCAACTCGCACAGATGGCTGGGACTTGCTAGCTTGGTGCACTTCCATCTCAACCTTTGCCGGATCCAAACAACATAACGCACCAAAGTCACGTTGCAAACCCAAATTAGGGCCAAGCATATTACCTTTATTAGGCCCCTTTTGCACCTCCGCCTAAAGGGTCAGAGGGTTTTACTCCATATACGGGATATCAGCAGTAACCTCCTCTTCTATCAACTCCAAATCCAAATCAGGCAAGCCTAAACTCTGTCTCTACACGTAGTGGCAAAACTACCTAGGACCCATTGTTGGTCGAGCCCGGATAGGTTGTTAATATGGTGACTTTATCGATGAAGTGTGTACAGTGGTTAACCTAAATCGGACCTAACCATCTCTTTACAAAATTTTTAACCTGGCCTACTTGATTTTATCTTAGTCACTTTTAGGCCTAGGGTTGAACTCAGGGAAGTGGGGTTACAAGTCAAGTTTCTACGCCTTTCCTATAACGAGTCTCTTCCATTCGTTTATTGTGTTTTTGGTGTTTTTTCTATTTAGATTTTTTTTCTGATAATTCTTGTCCTTGAGGCACACCCTCAAAATTAGGTTCTTGGCTTTGAGCCAAATCAGGGTTCCAAAATGGGTCTTGCTATTCGCAAGACGAAGTACCTGCAAGTCAAAGATTATCTTTTCTCTTTTATATATTTTTTTTATCTTTTTACTAATGGGAAAGCGAAACAGAAATAAAGTAAATATAATATATATAGGTATATATTATATATATAAAGGGGTGGGGGTGGAAGCGGAGATGGAGTGTAGCACGGTGTCGAGTTGGTCGTCGTCTAGAAAGATGAACCAACAGAACGAGGTGCCGCGTGGAGTGTAGGATGGATGGTGGAAGATGTGTGTGACCACGCTTTTTGTATGCGTGTATCGGGGAATATTAGCAACTGGTGTAGATATTCCCATGATACCACGTATGGTAGGTAATGTGAAAATATATATATATATATGTATAAATGTAAATATATCTATATGTATATATATATAGTTATATATATATATATAACCATATATATATATATATAATATTGTATAGGTGTGTCTGTGTGTATGAAAGTGTGAGTGTAGGTGTGTAAGTGTCGGTGAAGAGAGTGAGAGAGTGCTGTGAGAAAGAGAGAGAGAGAGAGAGCGGGAGAGAGAGAAGGGCTGGAGCATTTAACTCGTCCGTGTGCTCATGGCCGATGTCTGGTGGCTTCATGCGCATGCGCAGGTGCGTATGCGCGCGAGGACGTGCGCGCTGGGGGAAGATGGCGTAAAGAGGGCCGCAATGCCCAGCGCTGCGTGGAGAGCTGGAGCGGGCGCTGGCAGGCGTACGCGGTGAGGGGAGCAGGCGAAGGTAGGGGCTGGGGGAGGCTGGCGCACGTAGACGTGCAGGTGAGTAGTGGGCGGTAGCGACGCGCCGGGTGACCGGATAAGTGAGAAACTCTCTGGTCACCCCACTGTAGCCACAGTGTTGCGCTGATTGGCGTGAACAGTGGCTACAGTGGCCAGGCGAGCCGCGCAACCGCCTGCTGCAGGTCCTGTGAGTGCGGGCGGCTTACGGCTGGCTTGTGCGGGCTGGCACGCGCGAAAGAAGGTCTACGCCGGTTGGTTGCAGGAGGAAGCGAGAGCGCGACAGGGCGCGAGGACAGCCTGCGTTGCGGCCGAAGGTGCGCGACAGGGCGTGAGGTGGCCTGCGGGTGTTGGTTGGTGTGCGGTGAGGCTTGGCCAGCCGCTGTAGAGGTGCGCGGTGGCCGATTGCGGGTGGGAAGGCAAGTGCAGCGCGAAGAAGCGGGAGGCGAGGGCGCCTGCAGGTGCGTGCTGGAGGCGAGGGCGGCCTGTTGCCACCTTGCTGCTGCTGCTGTGGGGCCTGGCCGGCTGGCTGCTGGGCATGTTGTGGCCTGTTGAGCTTCACAGCTTGAAGCTTTAGTGTAATGGTTGAAATGGCGTGGAAAGTGAAACAGGGAAGAAGGCCACCACGCCCACTGACTCTTTGATGAGCTGGGCGGTGGTGGTTTCACTGTGGTGGGTGTGCACCACAGTGAGGACTCCTATCCGCAGGGTGTCTCCTCTGAGGAGGAGGTCCTGTGTATGGAGGGAGAGGGGAGGGGACGGTGGCCTGGAGAAGAAGAAGCTGCTGTGGGTTCTTTTCGTAGAGGACCAGGTTGCTCGCAAAGAAGAGAGCCGAGCTCTTTTTAAAGAGCAAAGAGGCATGCACAGCCATGCCCTGGCTGTGCATGCTTTATGCATGGCTTGGCAGGGAGAGGCTTGTGCATGCAGCTGCAGGGAGAGGTGAGTAGATATGGTGCGAAGGAGAAGTTGCCATGCAGCCGCGGGAAGAAAGTCAAAAATCAAAAAGAAATAAAAAATGGAGATGGAAATTTTGCGACACAGCACTTGAAGAAAATGTGAATTCACGGCCAATTTATTCACTCTCCTCCCCTCTCAATTAAATGCATGCATGTATTTTCACCAATGCGATAATGGAAACCTAATATGCATTGGTAATGCTAGGAAATAGCACAAGACAGCACAATTGCAGGTGTATTTTTGCGGTGTAATCTCCCACCTTATCCTAATCAATCTGGTCCAAGTAGTTCAAGTCCTAAATCGAGGGTGGATATCAAGGACAAACCTACCCCAGGCCCATGGCCTGAACTAATCTTGGAGAAACCTACAGACATTCCATTTCCTGAGGCCTTAACCGAAGGAAATAGGAAATCCAAACCTGTGGCACCTAAGGAGGACTTGGTCAAGCTCTTCGAGCAAGTCCAAACAAGCATTCTGTTGATGGATGCAATCCGCCATGTCCCAGCTTATGCACGATTTCTAAAAGATTCATGTACACCAAAGCGTAAGCCAAGAAACAAAGATGGGAGTTCGATTATGCTGTCAGAGCAAGTAAGCTCTATAATTTTGAGTAAACTTTCACCAAAAACAAAGGATCCTGGCACCCCTCTGATCTCCTCTAAGATAGGAAACCTAGAATTTGATCGAGCATTATTAGATCTAGGAGCCTCCATAAACCTGATTCTCACCTCCGTACTAGATCACTTTGAGGAGGCTGAGCTCAAACTGACTGAGGTGACTCTGCAGTTAGCTGATAGGTCAATTAAGTCACAACAAGAGTTATTGAGAATGTTATAGTTAGTGTACGAGATTTCTACTTTCCGGTGGATTTCATAGTCTTGGATATGGATACTCCTGAAAATCTAAGAGATACACCAATCATCTAGGGGAGACCGTTCCTAGCAACTACTAGGGCAAATATCAACTGCGAAGAGGGCCAGATTGAGTTAAAATTTGAGGAAAAAATAATGAGGCCCAAAAAGGAATAAACTTTGGGGCAATCGAGGAAGTATGTGGCATGGGTTCTCTAGTTGAGGATCCAATTCCCAAGGTGAACCCAATTCTCTAGGAACCTCAACCACAAGAAGATCTTCACCTAAAGATTAGGGAGCCTAAATCTAATATAGATCTAACCTTAGCTTCCACCTTAGCTTCTGAGGCTAAACTCGAACCCCTACCCGCTGTTGATAACCCAATTTTGGAATTGAAACACCTCCCAAATGATTTGAAATATGTGTTTTTCGGTTCTCATCAAACATTTCTTATGATTATCAACTCTCGACTTGCCTCTGATCAGGAAACAAAGCTGATTTTTGTTCTCCAGCAGCATCGTAGAGACATTGGTTGGACTCTAGATGACCTGATTGGAATAAGTCTCTCGTATTACACTCATCGTATTTATATCGAAGTGGGCTCATGACCTTCTCGTGAGATGTACAGAAGACTTAACCCGAATCTCTAGGAGGTCGTGAAAAATGGGATCATCAAGTGGTTAGACGCAGGAATCTTCTACCCCATCTTTGATAGCCATTGGGTGAGTCCTATTCAAGTTGTGCCTAAAAAGGTAGGACTCACTGTAATTCTGATTGAATCCAGAGAAACCATCTCGACACGAATTGTAAACTCGTGGAGAGTCTGTATTGAATATCGAAAATCGAAATCCTGCATGAAGAAAGACCATTTCCCTCTCCCATTCATTGACCAGATTCTCGAAAAGCTGGCAAGAGATCGATTTTTCTATTTTCTGGATGGGTACTCCGGATATAACCAAGTGGCAATTCAACTTGAAGATTAGGAAAAGACTACTTTTACCTACCCCTATGGGACATATGCGTTCCGTAGGATGCCATTTGGGCTATGCAATGAGCTTGCCACTTTTCAACGGTGCATGCTAGCCATTTCTCCGATATGGTGGGTAAATACCATGAAATCTTCATGGATGACTTCTCGATTTTTAGTTAAACTTTTGATGATTGCCTTATGCACTTGGTTCAGATCCTTCAACGGTGCATTGACGTGAATTTGGTTCTCTCTTAAGAAAATAGCCATTTCATGGTTCCAGAGGCATCGTACTTGGATAGCTCATATCTAAGAAAGGGATCTAAGATGACCAAGCCAAGGTGAATTTGATTTCCAAATTACCTGTACCTTCCTCGGTTAAAGATATTCGTTCATTTTTGGGGCACGTCAGTTCGTGAGATGACACACGAGTGTGTTCATGCTTTTGAGATCTTACGCGATTGAGTAACCCAGGCTCCAATCCTGCAATCTCTTGACTACTCTCAACCGTTTGAGATCATGTGCGATGCATCTGACTATGTAGTAGGAGCGATCCAAGGTTAGAAAATCAATGGGAAACCATTGGTAATATATTACACCAGCAAGACACTAGATGAGGCTCAGCGTAATTACGCAATTTTGGAGAAAGAGCTACTAGCTGTAGTATTTGGTCGGGAGAAATTCAGATCATACCACTTGAGTTCCCACTGTTGGTGTTAGAGCACCACGATCGTTTATTTTGATGATAACAAAACACTTGTTATTTAACATTTACTTTTGAGTTCTAGCTTTCAGGTCAAATTGCAAATGGAGAGAAGTGTAGAGGTGGAGTTCGAGCTTGCGTTCATGGTGGATTGGAGGAGCTTGACAGAGGAGAAGGAGCGAGAGCTTGAAGAAGGAAGGAGATGAAGAATATGATAGATTTCCTTTCCTGTTCGTTGTACTTTATTATTTGTTCTTTTGTTGTACTTTATTTTTTTTCTTAGTAGCATGTTAAAGAGCCTCAAAGTCCCCTCAAAGTAGTCCTGAGAACACCTGCCAAACCCTAGGATACTTAAATTTTCTTAGAGAACTTAGAAAACCAAGATAGGTTTCAGACAGCCTAATCAAACGCCCAATCTGAAAATTAGACGTCTGATCTTGACTTTTAATACGTTTGACTGTTGACTCAGACGTCTAATAACTTAGGCTGAACTTAGAACCTTCTGTCTGTTGAAATCAAACGACCGTCCCATGATCCAGACGTCTCAGACGACGTCTGATGGTTGTGCTAGACGTCTAATTAGTGGAACGTTAGATAACAAAATAACCGTTGAGGAAAATGACCTTTAGGCTTATATCAGACATCTGATATGTGACTGTTGAGCCTTGATTGAGTCGAAATCACTTGTCTTGAGGATTATAGCCTTTTAGGCTCTTGGGAATCCATTCCTACACTTGATTAGGTTTCCAGACATCCAGACCTAGTGCCAGTCATTGTGTACGTTGTCTGGTGGTTTTACACTAGAACCGTGTTTAGGTCTAAACCAAGTCAGGAAGGGAACCCTTCTAGAATTAGATGTTTGACTTAGTTCCCAGATATCTTAAGAGTAACTTACAGACGTTTGATATTTTTCCTAGGTGTCTGATGACCCTATCAGAATCATTAATGATTCTGATTTCAGCCTATTCTACCTTGGGATAATTTCCAACGGCTATGGAAGCCTTCTAAAGCCTTCCTAGACCCCCTATAAATAGAGGAGTACCCTTGCCTTTCAAACACACACCAAGCAACACATTTCCACATCTTTTGTGTCCATTTGATCTTGAGAAGAAGCCATAGCTCTCTAAGCTTCCGTTATAATCAAGAGAGCTTCATCCTTGTTGCGCACCTGCTCTCCCTCAGCAATTACGAGAGTGACAAAGTGCCGCCAAGTGATTCATGCACCCACGTCATCAAACCGATGCACTTCGAGAAAAGGGAAGTAATCTTTACCTATAGTAGCTAGATTTAAATACCTAATTTGTTGGGTCTATAGGATTGTTGTATTTTATCTTTGTCAATTGGCTGGGTATTCGCTTTGCGAATTCTCGTCTCCATCGAGGGACAAAATCCTTCTCGTGAAGAGAAGGGGTCTGAGGAACGCTACCCTCGTACTTGTTGCGTGATTGTAATAGAGGTTGAACTACCTTCGTTAAAGTAGTTCATTAGTGAATTTTGATCGACTTGGTCGATCTGAAAATCCTAACTTGAGAGGGTTAGGTGGTGGTTTTCACCCGGTTTGGGTTTTCATGTAAAAATCACATGTGCATTGTGTGATTGTTCTTTTTGTGAGATTGCTTATTTTGTTTCCGCTTTTTTATTTTATCACGCAAATCTTACCCCCTTTCGTAAGGATCTACACCCACATCATGATTTACTTAGATTACACCGTGGTGAGGCACTTATTCATGAAGAAGGATGTGAAATCGAGATTGATTCTATGGGTCTTGCTGTTGCAAGAATTCAATCTCGAAGTTCGTGATAAGGCGGGAAAATAGAACGTGATTGCTAAACATTTGTCCTGTCTTCCTTCTTCGATTATTGACCCCTCCAGGCCTATTACTAAGCATTTTCTGGATGAACATCTTTTGAGTATTGATGTTGGACTTCCCTGGTACGTCAATATTGTCAATTATTTGGCATCGAACCAAATCCCGTTTGATTGGCCGAAAGTTAAGAAAGATAAATTGATTTCAGATGCCAAATATTGCATTTGGGAAAATCAATATCTCTTTCGCATCAGTGCTGATCAAATCATCTAGAGATGCATTCTCTACTCTGAGGTCAATGATATTCTATTATTTTGTCATGACCAGGCCTGTGGTGTCCAGTTCTCTAGCCTCAAAACAGCAGCAAAAACCCTCCGGTGCAACTTCTATTGGCCCATGCTCTTCAAAGACGCGCACAATTATCATAGGGCATGCGCTCATTGCCAAACTTTAGGCAACATAAGCCACCGCAACATGATTCCCTTGGACCTGATACTCGTGTGCGAGATTTTTGATATATGGGGGAATGATTTCATGGGTCCCTTCCCAGATTCAAACGACTTTGAGTATATTCTTCTCGCTGTGGACTACGTGTCCAAATGGATCAAAGCCATTCCGACCTAAACCAATGACCAAAAAGTTGTAATCAAATTTATTCATGAGCATATCTTCTCTTGGTTCGGTGTTTGATGAGGTGTGGCTCATCATAGCTAAAATGCCCAAGTTAAGCTAGAAACTAGGTTAAACACTATCTAATTGACACAATAAATGAGCTAAGTATGAGAATTAAAAAAGATGGCCTAAAACAACAAATTGATGTTAAAAATACATAATTAGGTCATATTAATTAGATATTCTTTTGATATTCTATTCACAAATATAAATTGATGGTTCAATTGTCAATTGAACACATTTTTTAGCTCAAAAGTACAAATCAAGAGTTGAATTAGCTTCTAAAATGTTAAATTAATCTCCAATAAAAATCTCAAGGCATTTGAACATCATTAGGGCCTTGAAATCATCACTTTACACATAGGTCCTTATTCCTTCACATTTTATTCACCTAAAAACGCGCAAAGGCCTCTTTGCAAGCCTTCAAGGGTCATTGGGTAACCATTCTTCTCACTAATGAGTCTTTTCTGCAATTTGTCTACCCCTTCACTTCGAGGGCATACCCTGTAATTTACCCAATACACCTAGGTTCATCTTCTCAGTACTATTCACGAGTGTGGAATTGGAGCAGCAGCAACCGTTGATTGATTATTCCACCCATCCAATGATGGATTTTTGTCCAATCTTCCCGCGCCTTTGTGCAAAGCTTTGCTACCTCCCTCAGATCTGACCCAACGGTGGGTTTTTGCTTTGAGCTTTCCCGCGCGTCTCGTGAGCACATCCTACCATTGAAGCCCTAAATGCCTAATTGCACCTTGCAGTGCCCTGATCACTCCTTCTACCAAAGTAAGCACCTGTTCAATGCTCGCGCAACCCTCATCAGGTCCCTCCCCTTGAGCTTGATCGTCGTCTACCCCTCCAGCACACTTCATCCCTTCCTCGATGGTTAGTGATAGAGGCCATTGTTCTCCCTCTGTTCATCGCATTTAGCTACCGGCTACTGGCCCTTGAGAGTCTCCTTCTGCAGGAGGTTCCTCCCATTTCGTCCTCTCCAGCCGTTGGCTGTAGATCCCAGAGAGTCACCTTCTTCCCTTCGATTGATTTCCTACTTTCATAGATTAGATCTACTACTTTCTAGGAGTAGAATTAGTTAGTGAACTGATTGATTGATTGATTGATTGGTAGATTAGTTAGGAGTAGATTAGAGTATATCCAATTTCGCCCTCTTCAATCTGAATTGAGATCGGAGAGGTGTTTTCACTCACTCATTTTAACTCATTGTTCTTCCTCTACACCTCATAATCCGCACTCCACTGATTTCCTTGTATTTTATTCACCATTCACCCATCCATCGAGGCATCAAATTAGATCTGATGCTCTTGAGTGTTTAGATCTAATTTGAGCGCCAAACTCCATATGAGGGTCATCTCATTCATCTCACCTGTTCACAATGACCCTCCAATGGTTTAAAACGAAGTAACCCGATGGTTTTGAGAGATTTGGAGATTTGGGATTCGTTTAATCTAATTTCTTCTCTTTGCATTGTCTATGGGGCAAGGGAGAGATGAGATTAGGGCATTTTTTGATTTTTGAGCTTTAATCAGATTTGAATGAGTCCTAGGTCTATCAAAGAAGGTTTGAGATACTTCTGAATTGGGATTTATTGCCATTGAAACCTTAATTTGCATGTTCATCTTACACTTTTTATAGTGTAAGATGGGAATCATATTAAGATTTCAAGGATTTTTGGGACTTGAAATTGGTTTCCCTTGGTTTTCAGAATGGATAGAAAAGTTTTTTGAATCAATTCTTCATGGGGATTTAATCATTTATCTCAGTTCTGGGATGCATTTATACATCCGAGATCTAAGATGAAAATTGAATTCTATGGTGTTCATTAGTGATTTTGATGCATAAATCTAATTTCTAAGATGAGTTTAGAGCGCAATCAGTTCTTATATGGTTGTTTAAACGTTTATTTTTATGTCTAATTCTCCCATGTTAGCACATCAAAGGCTGCATAGCAGCTACATTTAGTAGAGTTCCTCTCTATTTTCAATTAGATTTATGGATTAGATAGCATTTCTGGAATTCATTTGACACCTAAATCTAGCCTTCCATATCTAAAGTGGCTTTGAGAAACCTCAGATCAGACATGTTTGGTCTGATCGGAGCAGTTGACAGTAGCAGCAGCCGCATTGTAAGATTGATTCCAAGGGATTTTGGGCTGGGTTTGAATGTTGTTTGAGCTGCTGATCATGTAAGAACAACAGTTGAGTTCAACTGCTGGTCTGAACTATAACAACCTCAGATTAATAGCTATTGGTTGATCAAAGCAGCAATTTGGCTGTTATTGAGTTGTAAGAGTACGATTTGGATGAGAGAGTTACAAGTGGATTTTGGTTGGATTTGAGGGTTTCAAGAAGTTGACTCCTTGTACATTGGTAGAACAACTTGTAACAAGCATTCATGCACAAGAATGGGCCTTAATTTGATATGAAATGTTTGTAGGCTCAATTTGAAATCCTTTATTAGCTATTTGAATATGTATTAGCTGTCCAAAAATGAGATTTAGTGAAATATGAAGTGAAAATCAGGTTTTGTTGTCCAACCATCTTTCATACTAGTTGATGAATGTTTTTGAAAGCATACATCACTTTCCCAGCCATTAGCAAGAAAATTCAAGGCCTATGTTTTATGTTCCGACATCCTTTTAAGCCTTGTTTGGTTGAACTTGTAAATGCATAAAAAAATATAAAATAATTGTAAATAAATAAAACAAAATTGTCTTAAGTAAGATCAGGTATTTATTTAAGTGTACGGGAAGTTTCAAAGTATTTTGAACCCTCGGGATGGTAGAACATACCAGCCGACAGTTAGTCTACTTTGAAACTCAATAAAAGAACCAAGTTGAAGAAGACAAAAAGAAACAATTCTTCTCTCATCTCACCTTTTCCGTCTGTTCTCCTACCTCTATTATATATATAGATACCATGAAAATATGAAAATACCCAAAAATACATAAAAATACCTTGTATATAGTATTTATACTTGTAAATATGAACTAATTAGCAAGTTAAATGTAAATATTGTAACATATGTAAATAATGTACATAAATAACTTATAATTGTATTATATATATTTAAATAAATATTTATGTTGAGTTATTGTATATATAACTTAATTATATAATTATCTATTAGTTTATCATAGGCTAAATGTACATACACTAAGCTAATTATAAATAAATATGTATACTTGTATAGTTGTATTTATTACTATACATACGTATTCAAATAAGTATTATATACTGTATGATACCTGTACATCGATTTATTTATGTATACATTGTATGTAATTATATTATTAAGTTAAATAGCTAAATGATTAAGTTAAAATAAAATAAATTAGTAAATTAAGTTATTACTGAGGTAATCTATGTTGTATATTTGCATACTATAATTTTAATTAGTTTCAAAATATTTATAATATATTTATACTGTATAATAGTATTTATAATGTAATTATGTAATTATCTATCTAAAATGTGTAAATAAATGTATATAAATTAAAATAAATGCTCTAAAATAAGTTTAAAGTGTTTAATAAATACTTTATTATGTAAATTAACTAATTATTAGGTCAATTGAGTAATTAACTTATCAATTTGAATGTTAATTGAGTAATTAAGGACTAATTTAACTTGTACAAATAAGTAACTTTTAGCAATTTTTAAATATAATTAAGTAAGTTATAATCCTAAATTAATTATATAATTAAATAGCCTTATATAAGGGCTTTCCAAATATATAATATAATTGAAATTTGGATTTATTTAGGGTGCTCAATCAAGGCCCAAAGTCACCCTTAGCAAACGCAATTTCACCCCAAATCAAACTACTTCATTAGCATCACACCATGGCTTTTGAAGCTTTCGCTGCTGCTTATTACATCCGATGCTAACGACTGGGACGTGCATGAGCATACATCTAATCGTTGATTTGCGTGCACACCTGCAGGCATGTGCGTGAGTGCGTGCCTGCAGGTGCGTATGTGCATGTGGGTGGCTTGGAGCCGTGGGTCTATTGGGCCTAATAATACACAAAAATATACATGCTAAAAACTAGGACTGATTCATACTAGTGGTCTGGTCCCACCCATATGGGTGCTATATATCTTGTGAACCGAATCGGTCTGCCCATTAAAAAACCTAATTCTGCCTCATTGTGTACTGAGGGTCTGAGCTCGAAAAAACGACTAAGTGTTAAGTGCCTGTGTATGTGTATTGTGTGAGTTGTGTGCTGTGTGGTGTGTATATATGTATATCTATACTTGTATAGTATAAAAGTATATGTATAATATGTCTACTGTTTGTATATGTATATATAAGTATATGTATAATAAAAATAGTATATGTATATACCTAATGTATAAGTAGTGTATACATATTGTTTGAGCATGTCTTCGTATATATATTTAAAGCTTTAGTGACATCTATATATGTTATTATTGGTACATTATATGTTAGTATAGCTTAGTTTAGTATAAATGTATATTGTTTTTGTGCCTACCCTTAGGCATTGTTTAAGATAATTATACATAACTAACATAGAGTAGTTTTACTTAGTTTTTGATGCCTATTAAGTTGTAAATTTGTTTGAGGAATTTTAGTTAGTAATTAATTGACTCTTTTGTACATAACACAATTCATTAATTCTTTGATTCATTGATTCATTTTGTAAATATATTTGATATTTTTGGAATAAAACAACATTTTTTTGAACATAGAGAGTGATATAATCAATAGCTGTCTCCCATTGAACGACCTGGAATAAACCAGTAAAAATTATGTAAATAAATAAATTGACACGACTTCTATTTGCATTGTGATGCTATATTATTGCAAAAATAACATAATTAAATCATTATTTTTATGCAACATGGATTGCCGACGATTAGTGTCTCGTGCGTGATCCTCTTTGACGGAGGGACACACTTCGTGAATGTGCACTTCCTGTCCCTAATGAAAAAGTATGGGGTGTCACATCGTATTTCAACTCCTTACCACCCCCAGACTAATGGACTGGCTGAACTCTCCAATTGAGAGATCGAGAAAATTCTTCAGGTCATTGTTCGACTTGACAAAAGGACTAGTCATCTCGACTTCTGGAAGCATTATGGGCCTATAGGATCGCCAATTAAACCCTGCTAGGAATGTCTCCATTCAGACTCATTTATGGGAAGGCATGTCACCTTCCAGTAGAGATCGAGCATAAAGTCTACTGGGTAGTACAAAAGTGCAATCTGCATCTCAGGGAGGCCAGAATCCTCCGTCGTTTGCAAATGAACAAGATCGATGAGTTACGCAATGATGCGTACGAGAACTTGCGTATCTACAAGGAGCGGATAAAGGCCTTTCATGACAAGCACATCTCACGAAATCTTTCTTTCTTGGTCAGAAAGTGCTTCTCTTCGATTCCTGACTCAAGCTCTTCTCATGAAAACTGAGATCAAAATGGATCTGACCTTTTCTAGTTCGAAGGATCTTTGGGAATGGAGCCATGGAAATCAGCTAACTCAACCAAGACTTAGACCCTTTTGTAGAGAATGGTCAAAGATTGAAACCATTCCCTGAGCTTACTGATTTGAATATGGCTGCTGAATCTTTTGATCTCCATTCATCATGAGCTACATTGCGCCCAGCTGATGACATTAAATTTAGTGCTTAACAGGAGGCAACCCATGAATTGAAACCCGAGACCCTTCTTACCCATTTCTAAGTTGAATTCCTATTGGACTTTAGGGTTCGTACCTTAGAATAGTCGACTTCACCTCTGATATTTGTATTGGAGCTTGAAATCATCCACACCAGTCATCTCGACCTGTTCACTCACCCATCTGAACCTATTCTAAATAACGAACTAAGCTAAATCTGAACCTACCTAGTTTGCAATGAGGGCATTGCAAATCCTAGTCATGGGGGCTATTAAAGTGCAAAACAATGTGAAATTCGATTATGTTAAGGGGGTTTCGGTAAGAAAAAAAGGTTGAAAGGGGAGGAAAATAAATTTTCAGCTGATTTGAAAATCTGTTTTGAGGGGGAAAAGATTGGAAAAATAAAGGAAAAAGGAGCAAAAGGAAAAAAATTACGTTAGTCCCGGTGTCTTGCGTATGGAACCTACCTAAGTTCTAGGCTGGATCGGATGATAAATTAAGTCCTGAAGTGCTAAAGAAAAGGGAGATCTGGACTATTCCTCGAGAGGTTGAGGGAGTTTGGAGGCTGATGTATTAAGTCTAAGGCTTAGGGATTATTCGGCTCCTTTGTCTACCCTTTGATTTGTGGGACTTGGTAACCTAGCCACCCAAAATTCACACACTGGTCTAGTTCAATAAGCTTAATGAAAATAATGTCATAAAGTGTTCTGTTATGAAAAAAAAGTTTTTCTCAGAAATTTGACTTAGGAGTGACTCGAAAACACAAGTTGATTGGATGAGTTCCTACTACAGAGAAGAGTAAATACTCCCCTTGAGGATGCGTTATAACATATCGTCTCCTCGATGCTTGTCTCTTAGGATATGTAAATATCCTACTTGGGGCAGGTAAGTGCCTTATGCTGGTTCAAGTGCTATGGGCGGTATTATCTTGAAATGTTGATTGCCAGGGCATGGATTTAGCTATAGAACGCCATGGGCGGCACTATCATGAAGTGTCAAAATTTAGGATTTTAGAGGTTGCCATGAGCGGTGCTTCCACAAAGCATTGATTGCTAGGGACCCTTCGAGGATTGATGATGGGGACAAGGAATCTAATACAGACTGTGTTTAGGCCAATAAACAAAGAGACAAAACTCTCAAAAATATCTCTCTCTTCTAATAACAATATGCTAGCAAATTGAACCTAGACCTTGCTACACGGACGCATGGATGCTTTAACCACTAGGGTCAACGAGCCTTTTGGGCATCTTCTAGGCTCTTAGAAACCTTCATTATGAACTCAAGGCTGGGGTTGGCCAGGTCTATATCTTAGCTAGTACTTGAGTACCTCTAGTCCTAGAGTTGATATTTTGATCTAATTTCTATAGATGTGGCACAACAGGCGTCCTAACGGTTAAAAATCCGACTTAAAGATCTGGTTTGGTCCATAGGATTTTGCTTGGGACTAGCAAAAGTTAGGCATGAGGGTATGATGGTAGCACCATCATTGGTGTTAATAAGCCTAATTTAGCCTAACTACAGTAAGAAATGCTCCTTAATATTCATTAGAAGATCATAACTCTGTTTTGAACTGCATACAAGCAGAAAGTAGCAAATCCCGTTAATTCTACTGTTTTAACACCTAATCACAATTACAGATTATCTAAGGGGTTAATCAGGGGTCAATTACTGGTCAAATGAACTTTAATTTTCAAGAAGTGGGCTCAGACAGACTAAAATAGGGTTTCTTGCATTTTAAGGATTATTTTATTAATAAAAGCCCTAAATATAGCCTTAGTTCAAATTAAATGCGTTATAGTAGAAATAAATGCTATCTAAACCTCCTAAAAATCATTTAAAAATATTCTAGGAGATTTTGACCCTTCACTTTGAACAAAGGAACCCATCTTGACAAAAAACGGAGACATAGAATTTTGGGCTTCTGTGTAAAGTTTCTAGTCAAACTTGGTCAAAACTCAAATATATGGTCACCATTGGATTCCTTATGTCCAAATTAGGTTAACTCCAAACTTTGAGCCTAATCAGAGTTCATTTTGACCTAGTTTATATTTTAGCCCATAAGTTTCTATCTATTACAAAACTACCCTTAGTTTCTCAGCTTTATCATGATCAGGCCCCTAAATTTTGAGTTTATCTTTCATTCTAGTCCTCCCTCCACCGTCTTCTTCATCGTGTAAATGTGCGGTTGGAATAGCATCTCAAACCCAAAATGTTGAGATTTGATCCTCAATTTCGAGGATAAAATCAAAGACCAAATCTCACCAAAATTGGTGAGATTGGTCCAGAACTCCTCGATCATTTGAATCACTTCTCAAGGTCAATCAATGTCAGAATCTCCACCAACAAGCATCGATTTCTCGAGCTCAAAAGTCAATCAAAGCACTTGCCAATTAAACCAAACATGACTTAATTGAGTTGTAATTCAGATCTATTTAAGAGGCCTTGAATTTACAAACACATCTTTGTGCCAATTTTGTTGAAAGTCTCCCCTTATCTTCCTCGTTGCTGAAGGAAAATCGAGTACCACCGGACATAACAGGCAGAGGGTTCTTCTTTCTTGAGCTTCTGCGAAGCTTGTTGCGAAACTTTGGCCTTTGAAACCCCTTCATTCGCTCTGGTCGGCCTTCCTTTCGTCCTCAACACCGGTGACCATTGGTGGTCCCTTTCCCCTCTTCCTCTCTTCAAATTACCTTAGGGTTTTTTTCTCCTCTATCCTTCAATTACGATTAGGGAGCCCTATAGCTCTATTCATCATCCTCTTCTTCTTCCTTGACATCGACCATCGTCGCCACGACCACCTTCATTGACCACCGTCCTCCCCTTTCCCCTCACCCAATTACATTGGGCAAAAGGTCTCCCACACCTCCACAAACCTTTTGCCCAAGTTAATTGCACTTCAAATCACTTCCACGGCCATTCACCATCACCAACAAAAGAGCTTCATCGAAGCTCCTCCACTCTATCTTCCAATACACCTCACTCTTGATTACCTTAGGGCTTTTGTTCGGTGAGTAGTGTCGGACCTTTTTGCATGCTTAATTTGGGCCATAAGTCCATGCTTCGTCGTTGTCTTCATCTCCTCCGATGTTGTGAACCCACGTCCGATGGCTTATCACGAAGGAGATCACCCTCCCTCCTTGTGGATCACATGTAGCTCCATGTTTGAGTCGTTGTATTCAAAATCTAACGGCGAATCAAGCTCCAATTGACGACATCTTCTCGCGGTGAGGAAGCAGCGAAGAATAGGGAAGAAGGTGAAACACTTTAGTCCCACCTCGTGGAAGAAAGAAGTAGCTCGAGCACATAAAGAGATCTATGTCCCTTAGCTCTTCGCCCAAGCACAGGGGGTCGAGTCCCTTATGCATGCTTCTACGCATTCTCTCACCGGCCCTCACGTGAGGCAGGTCTAAGCTTATTTTGGGGATTTGATTCAGTTCAATTGACTCGGCTCAGGATGGGTTTTGACTCAGACTTGGACTCAGAAAGGAGAAGGGCCAGTTTTGCTGGGTGGAACTTGGTATGAACTTGCGTCTAGACTTGGATCTGATTTCGCACTTTAAAACGTCTAAGGGCTAAGATAGATGTCCGATTGGCTCTCTTTGAGTTGCGAATTTGCATAAGCGTTGAGGCTTTACGTTGAGTTGTGATGGCAACACCATCATTGATGTTAATGAGCCTAATTTATCCTAACTATAGTAATAAATGCTTCTAAATATTCATCAGAAGATCATAACTTTGTTTTGAACTGAATGCGAGAAGAAGACAAGAAATTGAGCTAATTTTGTTGTTTTTAATGAGAAATCACTAATGCAGATTAACTGAGGGTCCAATTGGTGTCGAATAGAGGGTTAAATGAACTTAAATTTTCAAGAAGTAGGCTCAGACTAATTGAAATAGGGATTTTCGCGTTTCAAGGATTATTTTATTTATAAAGACCCTAAGATTAGCCTTACTTCGATTAAACTAGTTCTTGTAGAAATAAATTTAATCTAAACCTTGTAAAAATTATTTAAAAATATTCTAAGAGGTTTTGAACCTTCACTTTGACTAAAGGAACCCATCTTGACCAAAAATAGAGACTTAGGTGGGAATTTGTTTGCTTTTGAGCTTCTGTGTAATTTATCCGGTAAAACTTAGTCAAAACCCAAATTTTGGTCACCATTAGATTCCTTAGATTCAAGTTAGGTTAACCCTAAAATTTGAGCCCAATCAGAGTACATTTTGACCTATTTTGCATTTTAGCCCATAAGTTTCTGTTTATTATGAAACTATCACTAACTTTTTATTCTTTTTGCTTCACACCCCAATCTTTTGACTTCTCTGGCAAGAAGACTCATCCACCGCCTTCTCCTTCTTCCTCTCCATGTTGATAAAGTAGCTCCAAATCAACCCATGGTCGCAAGATTTGAGGGAAGATTTGAACCTTCAAATCATTGCAAAATCTCACCAAATTTGGTGGGAATAGCAATTAGATCATGCCCTATCGAATGAACATCTTGATGGAATCAATCTCAACCAAAGTTGTGTCGGTGAACTCGAGCTTTTCAACCTCCAAAGATGGCCATTAGCAAGTCAAAACTTGCTTTGTTTAGGCTTAATTGGAGAGGGTAGACCCTCTATTTTAAGGGCCGCATACTCATGAACACAAACTCGTGCTCGATTTGACCAACGTCCCCCACTTCTTCCTCCCCTCCAACCAAACTCCAATGCACCACGAAACCACCTTCTCCACGCCTCGTCGCCCTCTGCCACATACGATAGGGAGAGGGTTTCTTCTCCTCGTCGTCCCATGAAGCTCCATGTAGAGCTTCAGTTCCGACTCCCCCTTAATCACTCCGGCCAAGCTCTCTGTCTTCCTCCTCCTCGGCATACCGACAACAAGCATCTCTCCTCCTTTCATCAAATTAGGTTAGGGATTCTTTTTTCTCATCCTCCCAATTAGAGTTCTGGAGCTTTAGAGCTCTAGACATTCCCTCCATTGTCTTCTTCGACGCCGACCTCCGTCTCCACACCCACCTTCACTGCCGACCACATTCGTGTCCCTCTCACTCAAATTGAGTAGGGAAAAGGCTTCCTCTCACCTCCACAAAGCTTTTGCCCAACTCAATTTACCCGTACGTCACCTCCATCTCCTCCCCTAACGCTAGTCGCCGGAGCTTCATTAAACACCATCGTCCGGCTGTCACACGCATCCCCCCACAAAATTACCACCACCATAGCCTCTGTCGTGTCATGGCAAAGGTTTTTAGTTATCTGATTTGGGCCGAAAGCTCGTGTTCGTGATTGCAAGTACCTCATCAGTTCCTTCATCTTCTCCGATGTTGAACGGCCACCTTTGACGAGAAATCATCAACGAGCCCTCCTCATTGCACGAAATCACTTGGAGACTTCGTCTGGGTTGTTGGATGTGAGATCCGTGGCCAATTGGCCATCAATTGGACTGCAGCTACTCACGATGAGGAACACAGGAAGAGAGGTGGATTGGATAGTCTCACATTGTGGGATTTTGTTTGTGAAATGCCTTCATAAGGCTTTACGCCCATTATCCGATCGCCCAAGAACACTAGGGGTTGGGTCCCCTACGCACACTCTCACTTGCTATTCATGCCTAGGCAGGTCTGGGTCCGGTTACAGATATAAATAGAGAAAGAGAGAGGAGAAAACGGTTAGGCCCAAGGAAAGTTGTCAGTTTTGCCTTGGGATTCGTGTGGGCCTTATGGGAATTTTGGTTCGCTTTTGTGAAGGCTTTAGCCAAATATTGGACGTCTAATTTCTTAGTTTAAGACATCTGATGATTACTTGTAGACATCTGATAGCAGTATTCAGGCTATCAGCTTAGTTGAAACACATTTTTTTGGTCTTTGACTTATATATCTTTTGAGCTTGATACATGTCTTCCTTTTCATTGAATATATTCTCTTGAGCATTACTCTGAGCATTTGATTAATGATTAGTGTGTTAATTTGTGATCTATTGCTCCTTGAGATGATCTCGGAACTCGCATTTAGAGCATACAAATTTAAGTGTTGGTTTGTTTTCATTACTATACTACAACGTATTTCTTAAAACCCGATGAAAGTGCGTTAGCAAGTTGAAAAACCACATTTTTTCCAACACTTATATATTTTTTGCTTGATAGTGCTATTACTCGTTTCGTGTATCTCGTTTTGCATCAGGCTATTGTGCCTCATTTTGTATTCATGTAATTAGTGGTTGAACTGCGATCTCTTGCTCCTTGAGACAACCTCAGAACTCATATTTTGAGCATAAAAATTTAAGTGTTGATTTATTTTTGTTGCTATACTACGACACATTTCTTAAAACTCGACGAAAACGCGTTAGCAGTTACCATCAAATGGATGCGATTGGGTGTCAGCCCCTGATTAGCCTATGCCCAAAGGCGAAAATTTGACTCCAAGTCTTGAGGTAATCACTTGTGATTGACTGTAAATTGAATTCCTTCACAAGGTCCATTAGGGAGAATAATACAAAATCTGAATGGTTGTTGGGAATGGTTTTGGAACAGACTAAGCCCTCATTAGACTTAATTATTACCCATTAACCACCCTAGCAAACCTTAGATTCCTTATGCATGCCCTGGCTTAAATCTTTGCTCAAGTTCATTCTTTCCGGGGAGAATATCAGGCCAGTACATCTCTGAGTGGAATGGCAAGTTTGGATCGATGCTTATACTTGTAGTCTTGCCATTCAAGGGTTTAAATTAATTTGGCATAAATCTTTAAAAACCCTTCAACCTTTGGAGGACACTTGCTACCCTCCATTAATTCTGTTTTGAGAGGTCATTTCTCATCCTTCTATTTTTAGACCTCTCTAAGTAGCTTGTGAGGTACCTTACGTTGACATCTTTTGGCAAGTGTTTGGGATAACTCTGCATCATCAGCTCGCCAATATCTAGGGCAACCTGTTCTCTAGGTCTGCACTATTTACCCTCATCTCGAAGTTTTGGGATAACTATAGTTTAACACCAAATAATATCTCTACATCATTCCCAATGAGTAGCATGTCATCCACATATGGTACTAGAAAGGTTATAACACCCTCACAGGCCTTCTTGTAGACACAAGCTTCATCCAGATTTTGATGAAATCCATAATTCTATATAATCTCATCGAAATGGATGTTTCATCCATGAAAAAGCCTACTTAAGTCCATAGATGGACTTCTTAAACTTGCACACCTTTCTTTTTCTACCATCTACTTGGAACCCCTTAAGTTGTTCCATGTAGATGTCCTCCTCAAGGAAACCATTGAAAAAACCCATCTTCACATTCATCTTCCAGACTTCATGGTCATGGTGTGTAGCTATGGCTAGCAGTATCTAAATGGACTTAAGCTTGGCAACAGGAGAGAAGGTTTCCTCATCGATAACCTCTTCCTTTTGGGTGTAGCCATTGTCCACAAGTCATGATTTGAAGGTCTATACCTTCCCATTCAGACCCTTCTTCCTCTTGTAGATCCATTTGCACCCAATGGGTTTTATTTCGTCAAGTGAATCCACAAGGGCCCATACATCATTCTTATGCATGGAGGCTATTTCAGATTGCATTGCTAGCCTCCACCTATCCACATCATGATCCTTGATTGCCTTATAATATGTGGCTGGATCAATCTCAAACTCTTCTGAGATGTGGGATTCATATTGTTCAAGTGGATGCACTACTCTAGAACTTCTAAGCGGAATGGGAGCATCACTTGATTTTGGTTGGTATCTTTCTTCTGGGTTGGAGACTTCACTGGTCTTGTCAAACTCAATAAGTTCCCTTCATTTTTATCTCAACCTTCAAGGAATTCTTCCTCCAAGAATCTATTATTCATAGATATGAATACCTTTTAGGGTGTCAAGATCGTAGAAGTAATACCCTCTAGCATCCTTTTGGTACCCAATGAAGTAGGACTTGGTAGTGCAAGATTCCAGTTTGTTGAGATTGATGTTCCTAACATGAGCCACACAACCCCAAGTGCACAAGGGTCCAACACTTGGCTTCTTCCCATGCCACAACTCATGTGGAGTTTTAGTGACAAATTTGGTTAGAATCCTATTCAAAATATATGCTACCATTTTCAGTGCATACCCTCAGAAGTAAAGCAGTAGCTCTACATTACTCATCATGGAGTGTACCATGTCTAACAAGGTGTGGTTGCATCTTTCAGATATGCCATTTAATTGTAGAGTACCAGGGGGCGTGAGTTAAGAGATGATTCCTTTCTCCTTGAGGTATTCTTTGAATTGCTTAGAAAGGTATTCATCTACTCGGTCTGATCGAATTGCCTTGATTGTTTACTCGTTTGGTTCTCAACAAATGCCTAATACTCTTTGAATTTTTCAAAGGTTTCAGACTTATGGCACATCAAGTAAATGAATCTCTATCGTAGATAGTCATAAGTAAATGTCATAGAATACTGTTGATCATTCCTAGTTGCAATACTAAATGGTCCACATACATTTGTATGTATGAGGTTCAACAAGTCCTCACACCTAACCCCCTTTTCGAGAAAGGGTGGTCTGAGCATCTTCTTGCCAAAGCAGTGTTTGTAGGTAAGCAAGGGTTGGACCTTTAGAAAATCGAAGACTCTATCCTTGACAAGTCTATTGATCTTATCAATAGATGCCTGTCCCAATGTTGGATGGTAGATCACCATGGATTTGTCTGCATCTTCCCTACCACTCTTAGAAGGTGTTGGATTCTCAACTACAACATCAGAAGTGTTTAAAACATACTCACATTCATCTAGCTTATACAAACGACCAGGAGCAATGGAACCAAAACCAATATCTTTTATATTACGATCTATAGTAAGAGTTTTCTAAAAATGGAAAGCATATCCAAATCTAACAAGTTTAGAAATAGATAACAGGTTCCTCCTAATGAATGGTACGAAGAGACAATCTCTTAAAACTACAATATGCCTATTGAGCATCTTGTGTTTGCAGATCCCTATGGATTCCACTCCAACCATTATCTTGGATCCCATCATTATCTACACTTCTCCCTCTGTAAGCCTTTTGTTCACCTGAACCACATGCAACAAATTGCAAACACATAATGCAAAGGATATGAACACGATATTCTACGGACTCTCGATGGAGGAGTTCAATCGTGTATTGGTCTATAAAACTGTTAATGAGATCTGGAGTATCTTGGAAGTCACCCATGAAGGTACCTCCAAGGAAAAGGAAAACCGAGTAAATTTGCTAACACAAAAGTATGAGTTATTCAGGATGAAGAAAGGAGAATCCATCAAGGAGATGTTTACAAGGTTTACAGACATTATAAACTCCCTGCGGAACTTGGACCAAGAAATCAAGTATGAAGCCTAGTAAGGAAAATTCCCCAATCTCTCACCAGTGATTGAGAGACAAAGACCACTGCCATCCAGGAATCATATCTACCTTAAAACTAGATGATCTTGTTGGTAGTCTTATGGCATACGAAGTCCAGTTTCAACACATGAAGGAGAATGAAAATGAAGGAGCCAAGAAGAAGACTGTAGCACTTGAAGCCAATGATCAATCAGAGGAGACCTTAAGTGAAGATGAAGAAGACGACATCACTCTCCTTTGGAGAAAGTTTAGAAAGTTCCTCAAGAACAAAAGGAACTAGAGAAGGAAGAAGGAAGAGTCCGAGGAAGATACCATCATTTGGTACAACTATAAAAGGAAAGGACACATCTGAAAGGATTGTCCACTCCTTCGAAAGGAGACAGAAAGGAAGAAGAAATTCCCAAGGAAGGATGGAAAGAAAAAAGCTCTTCAAGTAACTTAGGATGAGTCTTACTTAAGCTCAGAAGAAGAAGAAACCTCTAGTGAAGACGCTCTTGTAGGACTCATGGCTCTAGAAGATAAGGTAACTTCTTTTTCTCCTAGTGAATTGCTAGAAGCCTTTTTTGAAATGCATGATGTAGCCAAATCTCTTAAGATAGAAACATAGCAAAAACTTTAGGAGAAGAAAAAGCATTAAAAGATATGTTTGCATCACAAAATAAGGAACTATCTCTTGAGATCACATCACTTAGATCACAGATAAATGACCTAAAGCTGGATATTGATATGCTAAAAGAAAAAATTTCTTATCTTATAGATGATTTAGCAAAATTTACAAAAGGAAGTCGTAATTTGCATAAACTACTAGAAACACAAACCCAAACCACCACAAAATTTGGGTTAAGACATATACCCAAAAATGATCATGAAGCATCTTGTTCAAATCAAAAGAACGAGAAAGGTAGCTTGCCTAAACAGACAGCAACAACTAACAAACGTGGACCCAGGCGAAAATGGGTTCCAAAAGAACTCTTGAAATCTTGTTTTGTAGGTCGAGTAGATTATAAAAAGTGCACTTATCGTGAATCAAATGGAAGCTTAAAGCCAATATATAAATCCCATGATCCCAAACCTTACAGACATAAACAAATGATAGGATCAAGAACAAAAAAGGTGGATCATGGACAATGGGTGCTCCAGGCACATGATAGGAGAAAGAGGCCTGTTCCTACATCTCAACTACCAGGAAGGTGGTACAATTACATTTGGGAAAAATCACAAGGGTTGTATTATTAGTACTAGCCAAAGTGGTAACTCTTCTACCTTTTTTGATAATGTACATTTAGTTAAAGGACTAAAACATAATTTGCTTAGTGTAAGTCAAATCTGTGATAAATGTTATAAAATCTCTTTCAACTCAACTGGTTTTAAAATAAGAGACAAATAAACCAAACAAATCCTCCTTAAAGGTCACAGGCATAAAGACATTTATATTTTCAACTTCCACAAATGCGACAACTTTGAATGTCTTGTTGCATCTGACGATGAAGCAATACTCTGGCACAAATGACTAGGTCATGTTCACATAAAGAATAGAAGTAGACTTGTGAAACATGAGCTTGTCAAAGGTCTGCCAAAAATTAATTTCAAGAAAATCAAAGTTTGCGATTCTTGTGAAATTAAACAAACTAAAATCTCATTTAAATCAAAAAAGATGGTCAGCACTTCTCGACCCTTAGAATTACTTCACTTAGACTTATTCGGACCAACCAAATCTGAAAGCTTAAGTGGGTGTAGATACTGTCTTGTTATAATCGATGATTTTTCAAGTTTTACTTGGGTTTCTTTCTTGAAAAGTAAGGATTTGACTGTTGATGTTTTTAGTAAACTCATAAGAAGATTATAAAATGAGAAAGAATTGGA
The DNA here is from genome assembly GCA_037157565.1 of Thalassia testudinum. Classification (NCBI taxonomy): domain Eukaryota; kingdom Viridiplantae; phylum Streptophyta; class Magnoliopsida; order Alismatales; family Hydrocharitaceae; genus Thalassia; species Thalassia testudinum. Next base: position 9,402,886 of record JAZHRO010000080.1, read on the forward strand.
AGTCATTAGGATTAGAAGTGATCATGGTGGAGAATTTGAGAATCAATCTTTTTCTGAATTCTGTGATCAATATGGGATAAAACATGAATTTGCTTTTCCTAGAGCTGCACCTCAAAATGGAGTTGTTGAAAGGAAAAATAGGGCCTTGCAAGAGTTTGCCCGCACAATGTTGTGCGAGTTAAAGCTGCCTCAATAGTTTTAGGCTGAGGCTATAAACACTGCTTGCTATATCCAAAATAGTTCCTGATTAGACCTATCCTAATCAAAACACCCTTGGAACTCTATTATGGAAGAACACCTAGAATTTTCTATTTCAAGATATTCGGATGTAAATGTTTTATACTAAATGCAAAGGATAGTCTTGATAAATTTGATGTTAAGAGCTTGGAGGAAATCTTCTTAGGTTACTCAACCAGAAGTAAGGCCTATAAAGTGTTTAACAAGATGAATTCTATTGTTGAGGAAAGTCTGCATGTATCTTTCAATGAGACTTTAGCTGAAGCACACTCTTCTCATAGTGGTGATGATGACCACATAGGAGATCCTTCAAACATACCAGAAGAAAACATATCGGATGAACTACCAAAAGATGTGTCTTATATGAAGGATCACCCAAACGAATTTGCGATGGGAGACCTATCCAAAGGAGTTCAAACTAGATCTTCAACCAACACCTTAGCCTTGTCAGCTTTTGTTTCCCAACTAGAACCTAAAAATGTTAAGGATGCTTTTTTTGATGATTGTTGGATTATTGCAATGGAAGATGAATTGAATCAATTTGAAGGAAATCAAGTATAGAAACTTGTTCCAAAACCCGACTCTTAGACTATCATAGGAACCAAATGGATTTTCAGGAATAAACTAAATGAATTAGGAGAAGTGGTTAGGAACAACGCGAGACCTGTGGCTCAAGGGTATAATCAAGAAGGAGGAATTGATTTTGATGAGACATATACACCTGTCGCTCACTTGGAATCCATCAAAATGTTGTTAGCCTTTGCCACCCACATGAAGTTTAAACTCTTTCAGATGGACGTCAAAAGTGCATTTCTAAATGGATTTCTCAAGGAGAAAGTCTATGTTAAGCAACCTCTAGGCTTTGTAGATGTGAACCATCCAGAATATGTTTATAAACTAAATAAAGACTTATATGGTCTGAATCAGGCCCCTCGAGATTGGTATGACAGATTAAAAACTTACTAAATTAAACATGATTTTAAAATTTGGCAAAATAGATTCAACTCTCTTTACAAAAAGAAAAGAAAATGATCTCTTATTAATACAAATCTATGTTGATGACATTATTTTCAGTGCTACTAATGATCTTTTATGCCAAGAGTTCGTCAAGGTTATGCAAGATCAGTTCGCAATGAGCATGATGGAGAACCGTGGTTCTTTCTTGGCCTTCAGATTAAACAATTATCCTCTAGGATATTCATATTGCAAACAAAGTACACCACGGAGATTTTGAAGAAATTCTCCATGTACAAGGTGAAAGGAAGGAAACACCTATGACAGCCTCCACTCAACTCAAAAGTGATGAAACAACTAAGTCTGTAAAACAAAAATTATATAGAAGCTTGATAGGTTCTCTACTGTATTTAACAGCTAATAGACCTAATATTCTATTTAGCTCTTGCTTGTGTTCTCGTTATCAAGCTGACCCTAGAGAATCACACCTAAATGCGGTAAAAAGAATACTCAAGTTCCTAAAACAAACATCAGACCTAGGAATTTTCTATCCAAAGTAAGCCACATTGGATCTCTGTTCATTTTGTGATGTTGACTATGCGGGTAGCTTCACTGACCGAAAGAGTATTAGTGGAACGTGTCAGTTTCTCAGAAATTCACTAGTCTCTTGGTTTTCTCGAAAACAACATACCGTTTCATTATTCACAACATAAGCCGAATACATAGCTGCATCTTTAGCTTGTTTACAACTATTGTAGATGAAACAAACACTAGAAGACTTTGGTCTATTCTATAAAAACGACAAAATACCTTATGACAATACTATTGCCATCAATCTATCTAGAAACCCTATACAACACTCCAAGACTGAACACATTGATGTTAGGCATCACTTCCTAAGGGACTATGTCCTAAAAGGAGAGATTAACTTAGAATTTGTGAAAATAGAGGGTCAGTTAGTTGATATCTTTACAAAACCTCTACCAAAAGATAGATTTAACCTTATTTGCCATGCCCTAGGATTATCAAGGTTAAAAGAGCTAATTGAATAATTCTATTTGGCATGTTTTCTACTTTTGATCGATCAAAATTATTCTTTGATTGATCAAACTTATTGATTGATCAATCTTCCAAAATTGATCGACCAAATCTTTGGCGAGAATTTTCCCACTAAAAATTTGAAATTTGATCGACCAAAAATAATTGATTAACCAATTTGCTTGTGTGGGAAATTTCCCTCCAAAACTTTGAACTTATTTTATCGATCAATTTCACTTTTGATCGACCAATTCTGGAAGGAACCCAATTCCGTGTTTGCAATCCTAATCGCATCTAATCTCGAATCTAATCACCTAAATCGTACCTAATCTACGTGATTACCTAGCCAAAGTGTAATTACCTTTCTTAACTTTTCAAAATAATATAAAATGCCTACTTGATGTAAACACATTTACACTACTTAAAATGTCTATTTATGCATGTTCTTAAGAATAGGATTGCATTTCATGATATAAATATTGCATAACATGCATCATCTCGCATTTAGAGTAGTTTGAATAAAATGGAGGTTAATTGTCTCCTTTTATGTGCTTGGACAGGGCAAAAATTTTATCGGAGCCTCGGATCAAAGATCCAACCGTATGGATGTGATCAGGGCGACGATTGGAGTTCAACGACTCCAAGATCGCCCTAATCAGGCATCCGTAGCATCAGATAGAGACCGGGGAACCCTAGAAGATCAAGGGCCAGGATGGTGTAAATCCACACTTCAGATGACAAATCCGACCGCACGGATGAATTCGGATCGACGATCGCAGCCCAACGACATAAAAATCGAGTCAATCCGACATCCGTGGCAGCATCTACAACTTCCGGAAGATGGATGGCCAAGATGGCGCCACGTGGCGCCATCTCAGCCGCCCAAACGGCCGCTGGCATTTTGTGAAGGCCCCCGCCCGATCGCTCTCCACCGTCAGATGGAGATCGAACGGCTGTGGCCGCCCGGCGCTTAAAACATGCGCTCGACCATCTGCGCCCCGCAGCGCAGCGGTCGAGCGCGCTTACGCGAGCGCGGGGCGCAGGTTCGAGCCGTGGCGAGGGGATTGGAGGCGCGAGCAATTGAGGCGCGTGGAGCCTCGGATGGAGATCGTGCGGTCGCGGGCGTCCGATAGCGCCGACGCGCGATTGGACGCCCCGCGTAACGCGCGATCGCACGCGCAGGCGGGTTGCAATGGGCGCGGATGCATTTTAAGCCGTCCGATCGCTGAAAAGCGCTGGACGTACGCGAGCGTTAAGGAGCGGGCAGCCGAGGAGGCGCGCGTGGTCGCGGCAGCGACGGCCACGTCGGGCCTTTAGTGACGGATTTATCCGTCACTAAAGACCCCTTATTTATTATTTTGAAGATGTAATGTCTATTTTGCCCCCACTCCTTGCAACTATAAAAGGAGACCCCCTCCATACGAAATTTTCATCCCTTCTTTCTCTTCTCTACCCCTCCAAAGCTCAAGAGAAGCTTGTCCCACACCCGGGATGCTTCTCGTGAGATAAAGTCCAATTTTCGTTCCCCTTCGGAAGTGGATCCCGCGACGACGACGGCGTGCTGCTTCGTTCCCGTTCTTCTGCTTCATCCTCCTTCGTCCTGCTTCGTTCTCCTTCGTCCAGGCGTCGTCCCGTCCGGCTCGTCCTCCAAGCAACCGTCGAGGAGGATTTCTCTCTCCCTATTTTTTTTACCGCTTTCTAGTATAGATTTACTGCTTTCTAGATTAATCTACTCGTCCTCCAAGCAATCGTCGAGGAAGACATTTCTCTCTCCATTCTTTTAATGCTTTCTAGAGTAAATTTATCGCTTTCTAGAGTAGTTGTTTTATGCTTTCTAGTTGTAATGAACAATCTCTTAAATACAAAAATTCCTTGTTTATTCTACATCTCATTTTGATTTCTCTGTGTAATATTCTCTTTCTCTCTTACTCTCTCTCTCTCTTCTATTTATTGTAAATAATTAGATGGTTCTAAATTGAATTATTCTGTAACAAATAAAAAGAAACGCGTAGTTTTTAAATCAATCGTCTGCCTCCCTCTGTTCGACCCGGAATTTTAATTTCGGTATAAATTTTATTTGTTGAACACGAATTCTTCGCTTTCGAACTACAACGACAGGTTTTCCAAAACCGAACACGTTAGCGTAGGTTCATAGCGTTCAACATTTTGGCGCCGTTGCCGGGGAGGCAACGCTCTTTGATTTCTCTTCGCGTTTTGTGACTTATAAATCATTTACCTCACTTTTCTCCTTTCTTATTGTAATTGCAGGTACTCTTTCGAGACAGGCAAAAGCGGTAGATCGGAGTAAAGTGCTGTTGAAGGTTTTGTAAGTTATCCCCCACCTCCCACCCATTAGATTTCATTTCATAACATAATAATTTAAACATCAATCAACCTAGGTGTTCTTATAAACTATAAGGTCAGATTGTTTGTTGTTTGACATCCATACTCACTCCAACCCCCACATTAAAAAAAAAAAAAATCCCACAGAGGTACACAACCTCATCTGATTTTCAAACTCAACCGGTAATCCAATCTTAGGAGCCGATACACACATCCAAACACATAATTGAGTAGAAATCAGATTAGGTAATCATTTGTGTGCCTAATTAAGTGGTGCAACAGGCCAATTGTTTGAGTTGATTGGGCCACACCACTTCAAATAAAATCAACTCATCAAGTAGCTGCCAATTAGGTTCAACTCTTAGGGATTTACCAGGCACTCCACATTCTTTTTAAACTTTAAAGGAAAACATCTTCACCTGTGCTTGTAAAACTTGGTGTGCCAACGAAACTTGATTGAAAACACCTAAAGTTGAATCCTAAAAGCTACTAAGCAAGATTTGAATCTTAAGATTCACCACATCAAAAACAATCTTGCTTGAAAACCACTGGTTGTGCACTCACACACAAATCAATCAATCATTAAGGGCACAACCCATTTAAAGGGCCCATCACATTTCAAAGCACATTCAAACCTAGCCCTAAATAAAACAAAGTAGACGTTGGCCTTAAGGATTGGACTCGCTCTTCAGAACCCAGAACGAGATTATTTTCGATTAGTCTGTTTCTACTGTTCAATCTGATGTCTAGCTAGGGGAGCAGAGTCAAACGATCGCGGCTGGGGGGTACACTAGGAACCGGAGGCGCAAGCCGAAGGAAGAACCTTCTCCCCAGTCCCTCCTTCTAACTGGTTGGATTGAACAGACGGAAGTAGATCAAATCGTTCCTTTATCTCAAGATGGGTTTTGAGAGTCTGTAGGTCTTTAGGCTAACCTATTTAAGGACAGGTTTGATTGTTTGTATTGCAGGACACCTTTCCTCCTCCCGTGTATCATGAATCCTTCCACATATTTCACGCATTCCCGCTCTTTCCCTCCTGTTGTAAATTATCCTCAACATGACGATTATCCCAACTCGTATTGTAATCTACCATCGGCTAGTTGGGATAATTCGGATTGGGGATACAATTCCGGACCCCCGTGTTTAGGGTCTAACCCTGAACACTTTGATTTTGATTTTTGTCCTTCTCAGAGCTACATCGATTATAGATCGTCTTCCTTTCATGAACAGCATAATACGATATACAATCAAGAAGGATACACCGATCCTTACCCATCCTCTGATTTCACTGCCTTTAGGTCATCACCATCTTTTCGACAATCTAAAATGACCTATTATCAGGAAGGGTATAACGAATCTCAATTCGTTAATTCCCCTGCATTGAGCCCAAACCCGAACAACCCTGAACCAACTCATTTGGTTCAGGTTAACCAGGTTCAAGATAAGGTTCTGGCTAACTTGAGAAATATCATTCAATCTTTAGAAGTTCAGCCAACACCTTGCATTGAGAGATTGGAGCCCCTGATTTAGATGATTGATGATTTAAATAAGTCTTTGTTGGATTGGCTCCAGGACGTTAAGGATAAGAACCCGGGTGAGTTTCTACTTGGGAAATTAGAGAAATTGAGGATGAGATTCGTGGTTGCTTTGATTCAATCTTGGAATAATTCCCAGGATGAACTCTCTTCAGGAAAGCCAACGACAGAACCCGCTCAGGCACCTGTTGGGGGGGACACCTGTTACGAAGCTGACCAGATTGAATTAAAATAACCAAGTAAGGATGATCTGATTTCTTCACCTGAAATCCCTGAGCCGGGTTACGAGGAAACGTATGTCTCCTTGGAACGCAAAGTGACAAATGATTTTGGGACATACATTGATACGGATCCTGATGGTGAAGATTCAAGTTGCGAAGTCTCACACGAGTTTTCAGATCACGATTTTTGTGAGACGATTGGGCCTGAGGAATCTGATAGATCATTTGATAGCCCAATAATTGAGGAAACTGATCTTATTAAGGCACACGATATGGATCCGGAATCGCATTTTCTGGAGGAATCAATTTAATGCCCTGATTATCAGTTACACCATGTTGAGCTTATTGATGATTCTAATTCTGAGATAATTAGACCCAAGTCAATTTTGATTTTGCCACATCATTTAGACTTGGAGATTTCAGACGGGGTGATGAATATACAAGAGGTCCTGGAATTTGATATGCTGAATGAGGAGGATAGGAGCTGGGAAGTGTTGATTTGGGAAATTAATTTTGGAGGAAATGGAAGATTGAGTCGAAGGGTTCCTTTTAAGCTGAAACCATCAAATCAGAACCCTTACGACATTTGTTTCGAGGATGTTCAACTCAAGCACACATTCAATGATTATCCTTTTGAGCTTTAATTCTCTGTAACCCGACTTTTTGGTCTTGGGTTGCATCCTCATAAATCGCAGGCCCGACCCTGCTTGCATTCTGATTTTAGGTTTTGGGTAATTTTTATCCAGAACCTAAGATATTCTCGATTATGGGGGATGGGTCTGCACCACAATCTGGTCCACATCTGTGGACCGCTGTTGATAGGTCGGAGGATTCTTCTATTTATTTTAATTCTGACCTGCACTTGTGAATTCTTTATTTCTTTTCTTTGTATAGTGTGCCTAGCTGAAGGCACTGAACTCAACACTTATACAGTTCTTTTTCATTTCCATCTTGGAGCAGACCTGATATTCACGCAATTCAGGTGCTTTCTTCACTTTTCCACTCTGTTTTATGTCTTTTTAATACAATGAGGACATTGCATTAAATAGGCATGGGGGGTGGATATTCATCTCTGAATTCATTCGTCATCTCTGTAGATTTGTTTTATATATAAAAAAAAAAGAGAAAAAAAATCAGAATTAGGAAAGAGAATTTGGGTTTAAGAATATTTTCAATCTTAAGAAATACTACATTAAGATCTGAACACAAAGACCCTTCAGGTCTTTGAACTTAATCAGCCCGTGTATCCACTAAAATGTGGATTTATTTTTTGAGTTCTCGCCAACTTGAATTTTATTTTAATAGGAGTAAATAAGTTTGGGTGATAAGTACACAACTTATCAGCCCGCCCTCTGATGTGAGGGAATTTTGAGTCTTAAGCATCTACACACTTTCTTTGCACCGACTCGTTGTTCGGCGATTTTAACGGAAATTGGGTAGCTAATGAACCTTCTAGGGTGATATGGCTGGCAAGTTATCGTGGGTAACAGCCCATAGGTAGGTTATCCAGAGCCCAGTCACTAGACCTTTCTCTTTTTGCTGCCTTTAGGTAAATCTTAGACCAGGAAAGCCACCTACTTAAAAAAAAAAGAAAAAAAAAATCAAAAAGGAGAAAAGAACAAAAAGAAATAAGCCACACTTCGCCGCACGAGTATGGCTGGCAAGTTGTCGGTGGTAACAGCTCATCGACCGGTTGTCCAGAACCTAGCTCAGAAAATGCACTAAAAATTCCCAAAACACTTAGAAAGAAGCGGAGAAGTAGAATAAACCGGGGAGATATACACTGGATTCACCCTTGTATTGACCCTGTTAAAAAATAAAAGTAGGGAGAAAGCTACCGGTTGTAAAGATACACCTTTAGGTAGAATTCTTTTTGAGGTCACCTAGAGGCGTAGAAATCCGAAGTCCGTTTTAATTGCCGGTCAACGAGTCTATCACAATCACAATAAGATGCTTAAAACTTAGGGTTCTCATCAAATCTTGGGTGAGTTGAATGGCCGTAGAAAGCCACTCTTAAACCCTAAAATTTGAAAATCCAAAAAAAAAAAAAAGAAGAAATTTTTCTTTGAATAAGGCGAGGGCTTGAGGCGGTCTGCATTTTGGTTGATACCCAGGCACTGTTGTGTCTTTGAAAGTTCAGTTCCTAAGTAGACAATTTCTTAATGATTGAAAATAACTCAGGTCCAAATAATCTAACCTAATTCTTTTATAAATAGCATATAGTTTTTGCTAGGGACTAGCAAAAGATAGGCATGGGGGTATGATGTAAACACATTTACACTACTTAAAATGTCTATTTATGCATGTTCTTAAGCATAGGATTGCATTTCATGATATAAATATTGCATAACATGCATCATCTTGCATTTAGAGTAGTTTGAATAAAATGGAGGTTTATTGTCTCCTTTTATGTGCTTGGACAGGGCAAAAATTTTATCGGGGCCTCGGATCAAAGATCCAACCGTATGGATGTGATCAAGGCGACGATTGGAGTTCAACGACTCCAAGATCGCCCCAATCAGGCATCCGTAGCATCAGATAGAGACCGGGGAACCCTAGAAGATCAAGGGCCAGGATGGTGTAAATATGCACTTCAGATGACAAATCCGACCGCACGGATGAATTCGGATCGACGATCGCAGCCCAACGACACAAAAATCGAGTCAATCCGACATCCGTGGCACCATCTACAACTTCCAGAAGATGGACGGCCAAGATGGCGCCACGTGGCACCATCTCAGCCGCCTAAACGGCCGCTGGCATTTTGTGAAGGCCCCCGCCCGATCGCTCTCCACCGTCAGATGGAGATCCAATGGCTGTGGCCGCCCGGCGCTTAAAACATGCGCTCGACCATCCGTGCCCCGCAGCGCAGCGGTCGAGCGCGCTTACGCGAGCGCGGGTTCGAGCCGCGGGGAGGGGATTGGAGGCACGAGTAATTGAGGCGCGTGGAGCGTCGGATGGAGATCGTGCGATCTCGGGCGCCCGATAGCGCCGACGCGCGATTGGACGCCCCGCGTAACGCGCGATCGCACGCGCAGGCGGGTGGGTTGCAGCGGGTGCGAACGCGTTTTAAGCCTTCCGATCTCGCGATCGAATGGCTGAAAAGCGCTGGACGTACGCGAGCGTTAAGGAGCGGGCAGCCGAGGAGGCGCGCGTGGTCGCGGCAGCGACGGCCACGTCGGGCCTTTAGTGACGGATTTATCCGTCACTAAAGACCCCTTATTTATTATTTTGAAGATGTAATGTCTATTTTGCCCCCACTCCTTGCAACTATAAAAGGAGACCCCCTCCATACGAAATTTTCATCCCTTCTTTCTCTTCTCTACCCCTCCAAAGCTCAAGAGAAGCTTGTCCCACACCCGGGATGCTTCTCGTGAGATAAAGTCCAATTTTCGTTCCCCTTCGGAAGTGGATCCCGCGACGACGACGGCGTGCTGCTTCGTTCCCGTTCTTCTGCTTCATCCTCCTTCGTCCTGCTTCGTTCTCCTTCGTCCAGGCGTCGTCCCGTCCGGCTCGTCCTCCAAGCAACCGTCGAGGAGGATTTCTCTCTCCCTATTTTTTTTACCGCTTTCTAGTATAGATTTACTGCTTTCTAGATTAATCTACTCGTCCTCCAAGCAATCGTCGAGGAAGACATTTCTCTCTCCATTCTTTTAATGCTTTCTAGAGTAAATTTATCGCTTTCTAGAGTAGTTGTTTTATGCTTTCTAGTTGTAATGAACAATCTCTTAAATACAAAAATTCCTTGTTTATTCTACATCTCATTTTGATTTCTCTGTGTAATATTCTCTTTCTCTCTTACTCTCTCTCTCTCTCTTCTATTTATTGTAAATAATTAGATGGTTCTAAATTGAATTATTCTGTAACAAATAAAAAGAAACGCGTAGTTTTTAAATCAAACGTCTGCCTCCCTATGTTCGACCCGGAATTTTAATTTCGGTATAAATTTTATTTGTTGAACACGAATTCTTCGCTTTCGAACTACAACGACAGGTTTTCCAAAACCGAACACGTTAGCGTAGGTTCGTAGCGTTCAACACTACTTCTTTACCCGAACCTTATTTTTTTACTTAACAACTCTACCCCACCACTACCCCACAAAAACCACTTGTCCCCACTTGTACCCCATCGACCAAAGAGCTCCACACCATACCTCTCCCATGGTCGATGCCACCAACCAACGTCGACCTCTTCCTGGAGTTAGATCGCTCTAATCTTCCTCCCTCAGTCCTTTCCTTTGCCATGGAACCTCTTCTCGCCCCTCTTCCTGTCGATGCATGCCATCGCTGAGTCGCCGTTCGCGACCTTGCCCTACGTCGTGCGACCTCTCCCCACGTCGGTCACAAAGCTCGCTGACTCATCCTCTACTCTGACGACTCCTTTGGCTCCTTTGCTTGATCGATCCCCTTGATCGATCATCGTAAACTCTTAGCCTCATTTTAAATCCTTGCTTTTTGGATTTCTCTTATTCTTTGATGTTGTATGATTGATCTTGTGATGATCTTGTGCCTCTTTGCCCCATTTTATAGTATATGTGAGTGAATCGACTTGTGGAACTCTTGTTTTTGTTGAGTCTGAATTGTTTTGATTGAACAATCAAGCCGCTTGATCGACTAAAAATTGGGTTTTGCATAACTGCGTCCAAACCATTTTTAATTGACCAGCCATCCTTATTTGATCGAAAACATGATTTTTTGTGTTGTCATGACTGTGAAATGTGCACGTGCTTCATCCTCCAGTTCTCGTAATGACATGTTTGATCGCTTTTTTATTACCGAGGCCGCCCGTGAGTGTTTCTCCATTCTTGCCAGGCTTTCTGCACAAGTTGGTAGACCTGTTGATTTCCCTTATTTTGAAACCATCTTTCCAGGTATTCGTGATAAATTTGCATATCACTAGATTCTCCATCTTTTTAAGCGTAATTTTTATGCCAGTTCCAAGAACAGTTGTATCCCTTGTGTTAACCCCATGGCTTGTCACCTATTTTATGCCAACTTGAAAAACATAGGTGCGGTGTTCAACAATGACATTACCTCTAATGTCTATGGCATAGAGGTTTTGGTCAATGCTGATGTCATTACGGGATTCTTGGCTGTCCTAGTGTTGGTCCTACTTTCCTTGAGCTCCACCAGCGGACCCAGAGCGACACCATTAGCGAGACCTTCCTTACACCCACTCATTATGATTTGGGTCGTTCTGCCAAATCCTCGTATTTCCATTGACTCCCTCGCTTTCTGAATCATGTCTTTTTGTGGAATTTTATGTCAAAATCCACCTCCTTTGAGAATTGCCTTGGGATCATGCTTATCACCCTCTATGCCTTTCTAAGGAACAAGCAGTTCGATTGGAACCACTTGATTCTTTATTTGATGCACAAGCAACCCACCAACTCCTTGCAATTTAGGACACTCCTTTCTCACATCTTCCTACATTCTAATGTCTCAATGGATATAAACCACAAGCAGTTTATCACGAAAGCCTCCATTTTTTATAAGCTTACATATACCAAATTGAAGCAAGCTCAGGGAGCCTGTGGTGAGGATTCAAATCCACAATAGCAGCTGCCTCAGGAGCTAGACCAACCTTCTTCTCAGGGAGCATCTTCTATTGTACCTTCAGCCTTCCTGCCATATGAGCACTTCACAGCGACCTGTCCTCCGCCAGTGCGACCTGCTTCGTCTTTCTATGACCAGGAGTGGGGACTTCTTGGTAGACCGCTCTATGGCAGGGACTACGTTCGTATTCAGATTGTTAGCGATCGGATTTCACTAATGCTGCATAAGTAGCGGGAGACAGACCTAGTGATGACGAGGAATGGGCATTAGGTATCCAACTGTCTGAATGCTCAAGGTTAGTTCTTGGATAGACTTGGAGAGTGTATTCATGGCATTCAGTTGCAGCTTCACAGGCTTCCTCGTCCGCACCACTCTATTACAATTCCTCCCTCTGTAGTAACACCTCCTCCTTCAACAGAGACAAATCAGCAAATCACTCCTCCTCACCGGACAGTTAGGCAGTCAACACCATCCTCATTAGCTTAGAGACAACTCTGTCTTGGCCTTTCGTCCTCCTTAGATAGATTCGACTCAATGGACCTCAAGTTAGACATAGACCTCCAGAGCACCTTGGATGCTTTCATGGCCTCCTTAGAGTAGTTCTTCATACTTTCTTTTTTATACTACTATCTGGATAGTATTTTATAGCTTTTATGGTTTGTAGAACTTACATATTATGTGGAATGGTTTATCCTGCTTTATATATATCTCAGATGCGTGCTTATCTTTTATTAATTCAACTGCATATTTATAATTCTATAGCTGAGCTACATGTTAAGATTCCTGCTTCAATTACTTGTTTAAGGGGGAGAAGATTAAAATTGGGAATTGTCTGCTTTACTTTTTATTGAAACAAAAAGAGGGAGATATTATGCATAATTTATCTCTCTATGCATAATTATAATTTTGTTGTCATCAAAAAATGAAGTACCTCCATTTTGATGCACCAAAATTATGTTATCTATCTAGACTAGTCTTTTAAGACTCTCTCATTGATTCATGAAATGGAGCAAGAAGCTCGCCAATATCTCTCGTAGAGTCTTTTTATTTTCCTTGAGTCTAGAATATTTTTTTAGGAACCTCAAATAAATTTCACGCTAAACATAATTATCTAAAAAATCAAGTTCTTAGGTTAATTGATTGACCACCAAAATGTTAATTAATCGATCAAACCAGCACAAATTAAGAAGTTGATTAATATACCTTTGATCGACCAATTTGCTTAATTAATCGACCAAAAGGTGATTGATAAATAACTAGTTTGACTGATTAAAACTCATATTGATTGACTGAACTACCTTAATTGATTGACTAATTGAATTCGAATTATGATGATTTCCTAGTATGAATAGAGGTCCAAGGTAGCCCTTCTCCAACACACATTCCAAGAAGAAATCTATCAAGAAAAAGAGCTCTCGTGCTTTCTCTCAAGCGCTTCTGCACTTCTGCTTCTACGCTTTCAAAAAGCACGTCGATGAAATACCTCTGCAAAAAATTCAGTTTGATTTTTTTTGAGGTTTCTTAGGATTTTATTGTATTTATTTTTATCTACTGCTTTGATTCGGGTCCTAAGTTGTTGGGAAGATCGGTTGTTGTTGCTCTTCTCTTCAAGTTGAAAAGAGAAGGGATTCTTGTAAGAGGCTATGCCACGTTCGTTCAAGTAGTACGATAGTGGATTGACTAGCGTTGCCTAGTCAGAAAAATCCTAAGCTAGGAGGCTTAGTTAGTGATTTTTACCAGAGAGGATTTCAACTATAAATTCAGGTGTCATCTGTGCATGTTCTTTTGTGACTTGAATTTATTCTGTTGTTACTATTTTTTAAATTATCAAGCCATGATATTCACCCCCCTCTAGTATAGTGCTAAGATCCACAGGACCTTCATTTCGTGCTTGTTCTACTTGATTACATATTCTATACGATCAGTGGCAAGAACTAGCTCAAGGTTACGAATCCAATTCATATAGTTAGGGCCCATAAGGTGGTTCTTTTCGAGTAAGTGACTAAAGCATATTGAGGTTCATCATTGGAAAAAATTAAATGTTTTTAATTGAAATTCAACGAATTGTAACATAGTTTGTTTTGGGTTTTTGAAAACAAAGGTGCTCACTACGTCAAATTTGAACGCTATTCCCTCTTTAACACTCAAACCAAGAGGCACGCTGACCTTAACGCCTCAAGTGGGATTAGACACTTCTCTTTAATGACATGATGCATTTTCTAAGACAATCTACCTGATCTCAGTGACAAAAGAGGGAACACCTTCCACTTTGCAGGTCCAACTTGCGTATCCTTATGATTTGGTCCTTTGGTGTACGATACACCAAGCACGTTGACCACTACTGGGCATGCGTGCGGTTATGTAGAAGATCCTCATAGATGCACCTAACTTAGCGGCTAGAAAGTGCTTCCGGGAGACAGACATACAACCCATCCCTTTTGTGAGACGAGTGGACCCGCTCCATATGCATGCAAGGCCAATGTTGTCCCAAGGGGGATATTACTCATTGACATAACCTTGTGGTTATAGTTCCCTGTCTTAATGGGCACCACGAATCATCAACACCATGACTAATTAATTCGTTGACACATTTGAAATGGGGGAACCAGTCCTACTGGGAATCTGACTCGGTCTTATTAGAGAAAGTTCAATTTAATTCTATTAAATTAACTAATCTCGACATAGTCTAAAATAATAATCGCATCCAAATCTTGTCCTACGATTATGTGTTTTAGATCACATCTTATGCATCACAATCACAATCATACATCAAGTGTAATGGCTCCCAAATTATAAGGATTACTACAAAAATAACACAACTTGCTCACAATTGCTTCACATTGTATGCCCAAGATGATCATATCATCAATCACATTCCACAATCAAAATCGTCAAAATCGCGGAATAAAATTGCCATACAAAGGAAATGCACCCATAATCTCACATGTCGAGGGATGCAATTGTCTTTTCTCTTATTGATTACTAATTAATCAGGTGAACGCAATTGGTTATCTTACTAATTGTAATCCTAATTTGAGCTTTGTATGGAATATAATGACATCCTAATAATTAGAAAATATTTTAAATATAAAAATTAATCTAATTAATTCTAAAATTAAAATTTCCAAAATGGTCCGTTGGTTTATTTGATTTTGAAATCACTATGCACCTTAATTCTATGTGGATCATATTCACAATTTCAGGCATCATTCAATCACTAACAAAACCACAAAAATACTGAAAAATAAACAAAAGCTCCTTAATAATTGTATCAGGTTTTCCCCAAAAGGCCAGATCAAATCCAATTCTATTTCGAGTCAAAATTGCACCAAGAACCAAGTTCTGTACACCGACCGGTCGCCGAGTAGCAACAACAGTCGTGACTTCAATATCGATCCCAAAAACGATCAAGCAAACGAAACGAAAGCACCAATGTCTAGAACCACATGGGGGCATCTAGTTTCCTCTTGTTTTCGAATCCTACAAGTATAGAAATTAAAACTTTCACGAGTGGCGTGGTACATTATCCCAATATGCGATGCCCCCTCAAATAAGTCTTGGTAGAAACCCAAACTGCCCCTCCTTAACAAGTGGATGAGACCGTAGTGTAGTGGAGGACCAAGCCCCCAATCGATTCATGAAGTCCTTTGCAAATTCGAAGCAACGATTGCCTCGAAATTCGAGTAGCACCTTGAGTATGCCTTTCAGAGAGCTAGGGGTAGCTAGCCCGTGTAGTAGCTGGTCAGTCAACAAGAGAGTCAGCCAATTGGCTATTGAAGGAGAGGAGGGTTGCGTGGGGAGGAGAGGTGTAACGACCCGGTTCCCGAGTCCCTACGAGACACGAGAACCGGACCGACTCGACTAATCCCAAGACCTAGTCGTCCAACGAGGAAGTAACCAAAAGACAGTAAAATAAACCACATTCAGCATGAATATAACTAACAGTAAGAAAGTACAGCAGTAAGGAAAGAAACTACTACAGTAGGTACCACCACAACAGTAAAACAGCATGTATCATATAACAAGAACTGCAGGTAAAGAAGGTACAGCGGAAACAAAAACTACTCACTAGAACAGAAACAAAAGGGGTACAAAAGCTGTGGTAACTCTACTGGACCCTACTCGGCCCAGCGTCCTCTGCAGCCGCCACCCTGGCTGCTCAACACCTGGTCCTGAAAAAGGTAACGAGTGTAACACGTCAGCAAAACGCTGAGTAGAGTGGCAAACTAACTAAAGGAAACAGTAGAGTGTACAGTAGCTGTTATGTTCTATTACTTCCTTTATTCACATCTTTCAATTTTTCTCACTATTTCATTTATTTCTCAGATCCTTTACTTGATCTCGAATGTCCTCGTGGGAACGATCTTGATTGCAGTCTTTTCCAAAAGTAGAAGTAGCACGTGGTGCTCTCCTGGCCGGGAGAGTCCCCCGTGGTGATCCTACCCTCAGTCAACCACCCCAAGGTCACTGACAGACGTAACGGTGACTACGGCACGCGCGATAAACGCACAGGTAGCTAGCCCGCACTGGCACGTGGTCAGTCGTTTCCGTTAACGGGTGCGCCCAAAGCACAGCACGGAACCAGGGCAGAGCCCTCTCAGTAACAGGGGTCCAACCCCTCCACAGTAACCAAACCGGGGCCTTGCCCCTCCACAGTCCGCGCACCCTCGCCTGACTACCCTGGTTTGCCCTAGTGGGCCTAACAAGTCGGTGAAGGAGGCTAGCAGAACCCCGGGGCCCGTGGGGTAGCTAGTACTCTCCTAACACTAGTAGCTCTCCTCGGTACTACGTACACGAGGGCCAACAAGTCGGTACAGAGCGGCCAATCCTAACCCCGGGTCCCTGGGGCGGCTGGCCCCACTCTGCACTAAACAGGTACAGGTACTTCCCTTGGTACTGCGTACCCAAGAGACAGTACAAACTACATCTCAGTTCCATTCCTTTTTCTTTCCAGGAGTTCCACTCCTAATTCCCCGTAGGGTTCCAACTCTTTATCTCAGAACATCATATGTTTCACTTTTCAGATTCACGTTCTCAAAATCCATGATCTCAAACATGTTTCTTTATTCATAACAGGCAGCTGTTAATTAAATTTACAGGCAGCTTTATATATTCCTTTCCAATTTTTCCAAGACTGCAGTAATATACATTCCACTAGTTTTTCCACCCTAGGATTCATGCCATATCCTAGGATCTATCATACAATCTAGTTTTCCGGCCCTAGGATTCATGCAACACCTAGGAGCTATCATTCCATATATTTCTCATTCCTAGGATTCATGCAATGCCCTAGGTTCTAGTTATGGTTCCATACTTTAACAGATTTTATTAATACTTAAAGCCACTCTACCAGGTACAATGGGAGTAGTGGGGGCGTGATCGGGAATCCCGCGTGCCTCCGCGACTCTCGAGACTGCAACCGAACGAGGTCCTATCACAAGGATCAAACACAAGGAGTGTCTCAGAACAGTGTATAGTTACTGTAGGCGGGTAGAAGAATTAATTCTGAAACGAACGCAACTCGAATTGCGGAAAACGGAGCCCTAACGGGCCCTAAACGGGTCGAAAAAGATGATACTGTGCAAAATCAGACGTCTGGAACTCCTTCCAGATGTCTTAAACGGTGGATCAGAGAATTACCTGTTCAGCTTGGTTCCCCGGACGTCCAGAAGTCTGCGGGGACGTCTGTCCTATACCCCAGACGTCCGATGGTCCACACGGACGTCTGTAGATCACTCCCGCCGTCTGGTACAACTTCCAGACGTCTGATTCGCAAAGGATGGCGAATCAGCGAACCTGCGCACGGCCAACCCCCTCCCTCAGTACGGTCAGTCGACAAGAAGGAAGAAGAAAGCGGAAACTCACCTTTCAGACGTCTGTATAATCTTACAGACGTCGACCTTGCCGTCTGGCTATCAACCCAGACGTCTGATTCTGGAAATTTTTCCAGAATCAGAACCCTGCTCGGCCTCCGCTCGCGACGCCGCCCGCGTCGCACCTCGCGCGTCCGCTGCTCCGACCGCAGCAGGTCCCTCTCCGCGTCGCTCCGCGCCCCCTGCGCCCTCCGCCGGCCGGCCAAGCCGCTCCGGCGAGCTCGCCCTCACGGCAGAGCCCCGCCCTCGCACGCCGCAGCTCCTCCGCGCTCACTGCGGCTGCTGCTGCCGCCCTCGCGTCCGCTCGCTCTCGCGCACAGGAAGGAGAAGAAGGAGGAGACGGTGGAGATGGGAGGGGAGGCGCGCCCTTTTAAGGCCGCGCGAGGAGGAGAGAGAAGGCGGTCGCAGCGCGCCTGCAGCCGCAGAGAGAGAGAGAGAGGAATCGCAGGTCTGCGCGCACAGGCGCGCAGACGAATCTCCCGTGCGAACATAACTGTTCTCCAGACGTCTGTAAACGATCCCGGACGTCTGGTCAGACGTCTGGATGTGATCCCAGACGTCTGGTCCGACGTCTGGGCCACCTCCCAGACGTCTTAAAAGGCGTCTGGGGCACGCGCTCGTTACAATATGACAAACTCAAAGGAAGTTTCGTCCCCGAAACTTGCGCCAACTAGGGTGCGGGAAAAAGATGTCCAAATAACCATAACAAACTCAAAGAGGACCGAATTCGGTCCGAAAAGACGTACCCGCGAAAAACTCTGGGTACCGCTCCCGCATTGCCGCCTCAGGCTCCCAGGTAGCCTCCTCGTACCACTGGCTCCTCCACAAAACCTTTACCAGGGGTACTTGCTTTCGTCTCAACCTGCGGACGGCTCGGTCTAGGATCTGCACTGGCCGCTCGGGGTAGGTCAGGTCGTCGCTCACCTCGACGCTCTCGTGAGTCAGTACGTGGCTGGGATCGGCTACGTACTTCCGGAGGTTAGACACGTGGAACACGTCGTGCACACCAGAAAGCTGCGGGGGAAGGGCAAGTTTGTAAGCAACGGGTCCAACCCGCTCCAGGACCTCAAAGGGCCCCACGAACCTCGACGCGAGCTTCCCTCTCACCCCAAACCGCTGTAAGCCCTTCATGGGCGAAACACGAAGGAAGACGTGGTCCCCAACCTCGAACTGCACCTCTCTGCGTTTGCGATCTGCGTAGCTCTTCTGTCTGCTCCTGACAGTGCGGAGTCGTCTGTGGATCTGCTCAACTACCTCCTGACTCTACCGGATCAACCTGGGGCCAACCTCCCACTTGGTCCCCACCTCAACCCAACTCAAGGGTGCCGTGCATTTCCGTCCGTACAGAGCCTCGTAGGGAGCCATGCCGATGCTCGAGTGATAATTGTTGTTGTATGCAAACTCCGCCAGGGGCAGGTGCTCCTCCCAAGAGCCCCTCCAATCTAGTACACAGGAACGCAAAAGGTCCTCAAGTGTCTGTATCGTGCGTTCCGACTGTCCGTCCGTCTGGGGGTGGTAAGCCGTGCTAAACCTCAACCTCGTCCCCAAAGCCTACTGAAACTCAGCCCAAAACTGGGACGTAAAGCGGGTATCCCAGTCGGATACGATCTCCCGCGGAACTCCGTGTAGTCGCACCACATCACGGATATACCTCTCTGCCAACTGTGCTGGTCCCAAAGTGACTCGGATCGGCAAGAATCGTGCCGTCTTCGTCAATCTATCCACTATTACCCAGACTGCGTCGTGTCCTCGCTGGGTAACAGGTAAGCCCACCACCAAGTCCATGGTGATGCTCTCCCACTTCCACTCTGGCACTGGAAGCGGCTGAAGCGGCCCTGCAGGCCTCTGATGCTCGGCTTTCTCCTGCTGGCACACTAAGCACTGTTGCACGAACTCACCCACATCCCGCTTCATCCCTCTCCACCAGAACTCGCATCTCAAGTCATGGTACATTTTCGTGTTTCCGGGATGTATGGTGAATCTGGAACCGTGTGCCTCAGTCAGGAGCTCTCTCAACAGCTCCTCGTCTCTGGGGACGCACAACCGTCCCCTCAAGCGTAACACCTGGTCTGTGAAAGAGAAGTCCCCTGGGTCCCCTGATAGTACTCTGTCGCGCAAAGACTGCAAGTACGGATCAGCCATCTGTCCCGTTATGATGCGGTCTATCAACTCTGGCATGGTCTGCCGTGTCACCGTCACTGCCCCACAGTACCCTTGTAACTCTAGAGGTCGCCAACTGCCCACCTCCTCCAAAAGGCTCCAACTCTATAACTGTAGACTGGCCAAGCGTGCGGGCTCCTTACGGCTCAAGGCGTCAGCCACCACATTGGCCTTTCCCGGGTGGTAGGAGATGCTGCAGTCGTAGTCCTTCAGGAGCTCCAACCAACGTCTCTGTCTCATGTTGAGCTCCTTCTGGTCAAAAAGATATCTGAGGCTCTTGTGATTTGTAAAAATCTCGAAGGTCTCACCGTACAAGTAGTGCCTCCATGTCTTCAGCGCGAAGACAACAGCTGCCAACTCTAGATCGTGGGTAGGGTAGGTATGCTCATGGGGCTTCAGTTGCCGCGAAGCGTAAGAGACCACGTGACCCCTCTGCATGAGCACACCTCCTAACCCCTGCAAGGAAGCGTCCGTGTACACAACGAACCCGCCACTACTGTCAGGGATGGTGAGCACGGGAGCCGAGGTCAACCTCTCCTTCAGCTCCAAAAAACACGCCTCACAGGCGTCTGTCCAAGCGAAAGGCACGTCCTTCCGGGTCAACTGTGTCATAGGACGCGCAATCTGTGAAAATCCTCTGATGAACCGTCTGTAGTAACCTGCCAGTCCCAGGAAACTGCGAATCTCAGTGACTGAACGCGGTCTCTCCCACCTGAGCACTGCCTCGACCTTGGCGGGGTCCACCGCCAGGCCGTCTCCAGAGATCACATGCCCCAAAAAGGTCACCTCCCTCAACCAGAACTCGCACTTACTGTATTTGGCGTACAGCCTGCGTCGTCTCAGAGTGTCCAGAACCATCCGCAAGTGCTGTCCGTGCTGCGTCCGATCTCTAGAATAGATGAGTACATCATCTATGAAAACCACCAAAAACTGGTCCAAGTACGGTCTAAACACCCGGTTCATCAGGTCCATGAAAGCAGCGGGGGCATTGGTCAGCCCAAACGGCATGACCAAAAACTCGTAGTGTCCGTACCGGGTGCGGAAAGCTGTCTTGGAGACGTCGGTCTCCCTGATCCTCAACTGGTGGTATCCAGACCTCAAGTCGATCTTGGAAAACACCGTGGCACCCCGCAACTGGTCAAACAAATCGTCGATCCTCGGCAGCGGATATCTGTTCTTGATGGTGACCCTATTCAGCTGTCGGTAGTCCACACAAAGGCGTAGGGTCCCATCCTTCTTCTTCACAAACAGTACCGGGGCTCCCCAGGGAGACGCACTGGGCCTCACGAAACCCTTCTCCAAAAGGTCTTGCAACTGAGACTTGAGCTCTCGCAGCTCAAGCGGTGCCATTCTGTATGGCGCGGTGGAGATGGGGCTAGTCCCTGGTACTAGTGAGATCTCAAACTCGATCTCACGCTCGGGCGGTAGTCCTGGTAACTCGTCTGGAAACACATCGGGGTACTCTCTGACCACCGGGATGCTCTGGAAGTCTGCCACGGGGCTGTGCTCTGCCACCACACAAGCTAGGAAGCCCTCACACCCCTGGCTCAAAAGTCTCGCCGCCCGAAGTGCCGAAATGCACCTGAAACCTCCGTCCACTGGCTGCCCGTGAAACTTGAAAGAAGGCAACCCCGGAATGGAGAAGACAATCTTCCTCTCAAAACAGTCTACCAAGGCGTGGTAAGCGGACAGCCAATCCATCCCCAGAATCACTCCAAAGTCCTCCATCTGTATAATAATCAGGTCAGCTGGCAGGCTATGTCCCCCGATGCTGACCCCGCAACCCGTGTACACCTCCTCAGCTACAAACAGCTGACCACTCGGACCTCTGATTACGAACGGATTCTCTAACAGTGTATAATCCTGGTCCAAACTAACCGCGAAACTGGCTGCGACAAACGAGTGCGTAGCTCCGGAATCGAAAAGCGTGTAAACGAGTCTACCAGAAACTGAAACCATACCTGCTACCACGGATCCCGATGCTCTGGCGTCCCTGTGTGTTAGGGTGTTGATACGCCCCTCAGCTCTAGGTGCGGACGAAGCAGCCACACTCTGCGTCGGACGGGTAGGTGCTGGCCGGTACCCTCCTCGCGACTGCTGTCCTCCTCCTCGCGCCTGGGAACCGCGGCCTCCTGCGCGCCCTCCCGTGCTCTGCGCGGGAAGTATCTGCTGACCTCCTACCCTAGATGGGCAGTCCCTCCTGACGTGGCCCGGCTGGCCACACTGGTAGCAGAGGGGAACCCGACTCCCGCCCTCAGTGAGTCCCTGCTGTCGGCTAGGCGGGGGTCCGGTGCTGGCGACTGGCCCCTGTCGAGGGCCCCCAAAGGCCACTGATGGCCCTGCACAACGTGACGGCTCTCCTGCGGATGCCACGTGTCTCCGTTCTCGCCGGCCCTGTGAGAAGTCTGGCTGAAAGGGCCTCTTCCGCCCGCCGTCGGTCTCTCGCGCGGACGGGTTGGTCTCCTCGTAAGTCATAGCTGCCTCTACCACCCTCGAAAACGTCGGCAGCTTCAGGGGTTTGACATAGCCCCGGATCGCAGGCCGGAGCCCCTCGGTGAACCTCCAAAGGCGCTCCTCCTCAGTGGCTACCGCTGTCGCTGCAAAGCGGGACAGCTCCAAGAAACGCGTGCGGTACGTGCTCACGGTCATCGTCCCTTAGCGGAGAGTGTGGAACTCCCGCCTCCTCTGGTCCTGCCATGTCTGGGGAAAGTACTGCTCGCAGAAGAGGGTGACGAACTGGTCCCACGTCGGCTCGTCCCTCTCCTGACCCCGGACCGCCCTCCACCACCGGTGTGCCACACTCTCCAGCTGGTACGTGGCAAAGGCCACGCGGCACTCCACCGGGGGGCGAAGGGTGTCGAAGATCTTCTCTAGCTGCTCAAGCCAGTCCTCTGCCTCGGTCGGGTCCTCATCCCCCTTGAAGGAGGGGGGCTTCAGCTTCCGGAACTGTCCGAAAAGCTCGAAGTGGCACTGTAGGGGAGGTGCTGGTGCACCTCCAGGCGAAGGTGCCTCGTGTACTGAAGTGTCGGAGGAAGGTGGGGGCGGCAGGGCCCCATCCCCTCCCTCGTGTCCAGCGTCGCGTCTGTCGCGTGGTCCCACAGAGGACTCCCCCTCTGCAACCCCAGGAGGAGGTGCTCGGGGCGGTGGGTGGAGCTCCTCTCGTACAATATCCCGTATCAGTCTGGCGAGGTCCTGGGCTTGGACGCCAGGGAGTGGCGGCTGGTCCACCGAGACGTCAACGACAGCCCGTCCACCTCGCCGACCTCGCCCTCGGCCGCGCCCGCGGCCAGTCTCGCCAGTCCCGCGACGAGGCATCTCCTGCAAGGAGACGCGAAACAAAACGGAAACGTCAAAACAGACGGTACCTAACAAAACTTCTAAGAGCTCATGTCAAGAGATATGTTGTGGTGGCTACTCTAGCTATAAACATGTGAATTGGTTATTTTCTAGTCAGTTGATTCACTTCTCGGGACGACCTTGCTCTGATACCAATTGTAACAAGCGCGTGCCCCAAACGCCTTTTAAGACGTCTGGGAGGTGGCCCAGACGTCGGACCAGACGTCTGGGATCACATCCAGACGTCTGACCAGACGTCCGGGATCGTTTACAGACGTCTGGAGAACAGTTATGTTCGTACGGGAGATTCGTCTGCGCGCCTGTGCGCGCAGACCTGCGATTCCTCTCTCTCTCTCTGCGGCTGCAGGCGCGCTGCGACCGCCTTCTCTCTCCTCCTCGCGCGGCCTTAAAAGGGCGCGCCTCCCCTCCCGTCTCCACCGTCTCCTCCTTCTTCTCCTTCTTGTGCGCGAGAGCGAGCTGACGCGAGGGCGGCAGCGGCAGCCGCAGTGAGCGCGGAGGAGCTGCGGCGTGTGAGGGCGGGGCTCTGCCGTGAGGGCGAGCTCGCCGGAGCGGCTTGGCCGGCCGGCGGAGGGCGCAGGGGGCGCGGAGCGACGCGGAGAGGGACCTGCTGCGGTCGGAGCAGCGGACGCGCGAGGTGCGACGCGGGCGGCGTCGCGAGCGGAGGCCGAGCAAGGTTCTGATTCTGGAAAAATTTCCAGAATCAGACGTCTGGGTTGATAGCCAGACAGCAAGGTCGACGTCTGTAAGATCATACAGACATCTGAAAGGTGAGTTTCCGCTTTCTTCTTCCTTCTTGTCGACTGACCGTACTGAGGGAGGGGGGTTGGCTGTGCGCAGGTTCGCTGATTCGCCATCCTTTGCGAATCAGACGTCTGGAAGTTGTACCAGACGGCGGGAGTGATCTACAGACGTCCGTGTGGACCATCGGACGTCTGGGGTATAGGACAGACGTCCCCGCAGACTTCTGGACGTCCGGGGAACCAAGCTGAACAGGTAATTCTCTGATCCACCGTTTAAGACGTCTGGAAGGAGTTCCAGCCGTCTGATTTTGCACAGTATCGTCTTTTTCGACCCGTTTAGGGCCCGTTAGGGCTCCGTTTTCCACGATTCGAGTTGCGTTCGTTTCAGAATTAATTCTTCTACCCGCCTACAGTAGCTATACACTGTTCTGAGACACTCCTTGTGTTTGATCCTTGTGATAGGACCTCGTTCGGTTGCAGTCTCGAGAGTCGCGGAGGCACGCGGGATTCCCGATCACGCCCC
Organism: Thalassia testudinum; assembly: GCA_037157565.1. NCBI lineage: Eukaryota > Viridiplantae > Streptophyta > Magnoliopsida > Alismatales > Hydrocharitaceae > Thalassia > Thalassia testudinum. The sequence goes on from JAZHRO010000080.1 coordinate 9,427,422, forward strand.
CACTACTCCCATTGTACCTGGTAGAGTGGCTTTAAGTATTAATAAAATCTGTTAAAGTATGGAACCATAACTAGAACCTAGGGCATTGCATGAATCCTAGGAATGAGAAATATATGGAATGATAGCTCCTAGGTGTTGCATGAATCCTAGGGCCGGAAAACTAGATTGTATGATAGATCCTAGGATATGGCATGAATCCTAGGGTGGAAAAACTAGTGGAATGTATATTACTGCAGTCTTGGAAAAATTGGAAAGGAATATATAAAGCTGCCTGTAAATTTAATTAACAGCTGCCTGTTATGAATAAAGAAACATGTTTGAGATCATGGATTTTGAGAACGTGAATCTGAAAAGTGAAACATATGATGTTCTGAGATAAAGAGCTGGAACCCTACGGGGAATTAGGAGTGGAACTCCTGGAAAGAAAAAGGAATGGAACTGAGATGTAGTTTGTACTGTCTCTTGGGTACGCAGTACCAAGGGAAGTACCTGTACCTGTTTAGTGCAGAGTGGGGCCAGCCGCCCCAGGGACCCGGGGTTAGGATTGGCCGCTCTGTACCGACTTGTTGGCCCTCGTGTACGTAGTACCGAGGAGAGCTACTAGTGTTAGGAGAGTACTAGCTACCCCACGGGCCCCGGGGTTCTGCTAGCCTCCTTCACCGACTTGTTAGGCCCACTAGGGCAAACCAGGGTAGTCAGGCGAGGGTGCGCGGACTGTGGAGGGGCAAGGCCCCGGTTTGGTTACTGTGGAGGGGTTGGACCCCTGTTACTGAGAGGGCTCTGCCCTGGTTCCGTGCTGTGCTTTGGGCGCACCCGTTAACGGAAACGACTGACCGCGTGCCAGTGCGGGCTAGCTACCTGTGCGTTTATCGCGCGTGCCGTAGTCACCGTTACGTCTGTCAGTGACCTTGGGGTGGTTGACTGAGGGTAGGATCACCACGGGGGACTCTCCCGGCCAGGAGAGCACCACGTGCTACTTCTACTTTTGGAAAAGACTGCAATCAAGATCGTTCCCACGAGGACATTCGAGATCAAGTAAAGGATCTGAGAAATAAATGAAATAGTGAGAAAAATTGAAAGATGTGAATAAAGGAAGTAATAGAACATAACAGCTACTGTACACTCTACTGTTTCCTTTAGTTAGTTTGCCACTCTACTCAGCGTTTTGCTGACGTGTTACACTCGTTACCTTTTTCAGGACCAGGTGTTGAGCAGCCAGGGTCGGCGGCTGCAGAGGACGCTGGGCCGAGTAGGGTCCAGTAGAGTTACCACAGCCTTTGTACCCCTTTTGTTTCTGTTCTAGTGAGTAGTTTTTGTTTCCGCTGTACCTTCTTTACCTGCAGTTCTTGTTATATGATACATGCTGTTTTACTGTTGTGGTGGTACCTACTGTAGTAGTTTCTTTCCTTACTGCTGTACTTTCTTACTGTTAGTTATATTCATGCTGAATGTGGTTTATTTTACTGTCTTTTGGTTACTTCCTGGTTGGACGACTAGGTCTTGGGATTAGTCGAGTCGGTCCGGTTCTCGTGTCTCGTAGGGACTCGGGAACCGGGTCGTTACAAGAGGGCTCTAACTTCATCCCTCTTTAGTCGATCGGTCAGTTTGCTAACTTGTCCACTAGCTTGTAACGTTGGTGTCGACCAACGTTGCTATTGATCAGCCAGTCAATGAAGGTAGCGAGGGGTGTGCCTCTTTCCCTCCCCTTAGCGGCTACAATTACAGGGATTTAGGTAGTTTTTGGTGAAATTAATTTCCAATCAAATTATTGAGTTGCAATTACGATTTCCTACCATGGGGAGATATTTATTAGGATTCCAAATTTCAATCCTAATTTGATGGGATTAATTAGATCTCCATAAAATGGTGGGGATCAAATCCTAATTGATTTTTACATCATTGGCCCATAACAAGTTATCGGGTGTTTGAATTTAATATCCAAACTTAAATTAATTGTATTCCAACACTTGGATTTTGCACCTAATCAAAGCAGGTGCAACGAATTACCAAGGGAAATATAATTTAACTTTTTAAATTACAATTGATTTATTCTTCAATTAGCAATCCATAAAAATTACTATTAGTTTCATTACTCCAATAATAAAGTTTTAGGATAGGTGAAATTTTGGCACTTCGCCCCCTCAAGTATTTTGAATACTCGTGAATCTTTCACACATCCTAAGATCTAATCCCATTGGACTGTTGTCACTCCACCTTGAATAATATTATTTTTGATATCTCCTTGTATCATTGGGGCGAAAACGAAAATCGGAACATTTCCGAAAGGTCTATTTTCTTCTCTTCTTGCCTTGAGTCAAATTAGGACTCTGATCACATCTGAAATTGACATTCCCAACATACAGGAAGTGAGCCTATGCCTTTAATCTATTACACACACTTATGTAATAGATTTGTGTGATCCTCTTGAGGGATCTTACACCTTTCGTCCCTTCTCATATACACTACCTTTCTAGTGTCAACACCAAGGCAGGTGCATCAACTATTTGTCTACTAAATGCATGTGTTCATGAACAGAGATACATATTTGTCTAAGGTCTAAGGGTACATGTTCTCTATGACAACATTGAAGAAGGACTTCTGCTATCTTATTTTTATCAAGTTAACTCGTTAACTCCACCATCTAATAACAACATATTTTATGTTCCTAATATACTTAATCTTTGGTTAGTTCCTAAGTTAAAACATGCATTTCGGTTGTAAATAAAGTAATACATGCATGCATGCATAATATATGACTTTAGTATGTTTTGTGAATAAATATGGCTAATTATATGTTTTTGTGAATAATATAGGTAGTGAGAATGTTGAATAAAAAGTGAAGGACTTGAAGGTCTACTTGGGAGAAGAGAAAGACTCATGGGAAAACTAAATAAAGAAGAAAGCAAATAACAACAAGGTGACTGGAATGAATAAAGACAAGCAAAGAGGAGGAAGACAAAGAAGGACACATGGCTCCTCCTAAGCCCTCCCTATTCTTAGACATTAGGACACCTAATTCTCTACAAAACCTTGCCTTAAATCAAGGGTAGAGAAACCCCATATACCCTTAGATCTCCATCCTAAGGGCACCCATAACATAACCTATTTTTAGTAACTGAAGCCCACGACCTGCACCCCTTTCATCCACCATGAATCACCCATCCAAAGGTCCTAAAGATGCCACCCATAGCAGGCCACTATGTGGCTTCCTAAGAACTCCACACACCCTCAACTCCCCATCCTAGAAACCCTCAACACCCATGACCTCATCCCTACCCTCCATCCTAATATCCATGACCCTAAGACACTCCATGTGTCCGGCCACAATCCACCATATTTATCCAAATATGGCCGTCCAACCATGCCTTAAATCCCATCCCTCCATCCACCATCCAATGGCCCATATCACCATTATTTGATAACCTACCCATGCTACATCATCATACTCCATCCTAACCCTTAATCTAGAAACCTAAGGCCTAGATCCATAGCCGCCCAATGTAGCTTAAATCATACACCCTTAGATGACCATCTAATGGCCTAAACTAAACCCTAAGTGTTGGCCCAACTACAACCATTGATTAAGATCCAAGGGTTCTCATTTAACTCCTTCTATAAAAATCCCCCCTCCTACACTGGCACATCAAGTAGTTTTCTAGTTTATCCCTTAGCTTAGTATTAACCCTCCTACCATATCTTTACTATAGCACACGCCCACTTTCTCCACCTCCATAACCAACCACCATAAAAGCTCCTCCAACTTCATACTACTACCTTTCCTCTACCTAATAGCCTCACCTAGTGTCCTCCTTCTTCCTCCTCCTCCACGCCACTTTGGTCGCTCCGTTGCTACTCTCCATCTTCTTCCCGACACCTTGGATCTGAATCTCTGACAGCTTCTAATGAGGTGTACCTTATCATAGCTAACAAGCCTAAGTTAAGCTAGAAACCATGTGAAAAACATGATATTAACTCAATAAAAAGGGTTAAGTGTGTCAATGGTGGAAAATGACCTAAAACATCCAAATTGTACTAAAAATGAAAAATTATGTCAATTGAAGAGATTTTGTATTAAGAATACAAAAGGCTAGGTCTTATTGATGATTAAACACTAAAATGAGCTTTAAAATTACAAATCAATTGTTGGAATAACTTCTAAAAAGATCAACAAACATGCCATAAAAATCCCATTGCATTTTGACTTCATTTGGACCTTGAAAAACATGTTTTACATTTAGGTCCTTTCCACACTTTCATACACATTCATTCTCTTTAATAAGCTGGTAGGAACTTTATGCAATGCTTTCCAACCACTTATGGGTTTACATGTAAATGTTTAACTGATTTGCAGAGGGGCTTCTGATGATAACATCATCATACTCTATATCTAGCTCAAATATGCTAATTTCTTTGTATAAATTCACTAAATTAAAATAGTAAAAGGGTATAACTTAATCATATCAAGAACTTAAGGAATGACACTAAGCTTGGTTAATTCTATTTTTTACAAATGTAGAATAACTAAAAGGTAAACCCACACTCAATTGAATGTCAACTAAGCTTAAATTCCTAATAAGTAGGCCTGTATTGATTAATTTAGGGTTTTCATTCAAAATAACAGATACTTCTCAATTAAAAATATTAATTTTAGCCTCATTTGAATTAACAAGGTTCTAATGGAAATAAAGGTAATCTAAATCGTCTAAAAATTATTGAAAAAAATTTCATAAGGTTTGGAACAGTCAATTTTGCAAAACGAACACAATTTGACCTAAATTAAAGACCAAGGTTAACATTTAATACATTTTTGCATTTGCATGTAAATTAACCAAGAAAATTCATCGAAATGTAAAATTGAAGTCACCATTAGATTCCTTGGGTCCAAATTAGGTTACCCTAAAAGGTTGGGAATATTTGGACTTCATCTCCACCTACTTTGCATGATAGTCCTTAACTTTTGAATTTTTTGGAAATTTCTTTAGTTATGGTCCTTGAGCAATGTCATGATGATGTCAGTCGTCTTCAACCTTCAGCCATGCGAAAAAGCTGCGCAAGCTACTTCCCAGGCGTGTTTCTAGGGATCAAAATCTCCAAATTCACGTGATCAAAGCCTACCAAATTTGGTGAGATTGATTATTGATCATCGACGAACATCTTGGCGCTATTTCCATCTTTGAATACCTCTTGTGGAGCTTGCAAATCCTGGTCAAAGATTGTATGAATCCACTCTCAAATCATCCATTTCAAGGGTTCTAATCTTGCCTCAATTCGCGCAGAAATTATCTTTAAAGCTTCGCGAGGTCCCTGCAATTCTTTTCATCAAGATTTGGTCATGTTTCCTGCCCTTCTCCTTCATCTCCGACCCCAGTGGCTCCTCCAATCTCTTCCTTTGTGCATGCTCTGGTCACAAGGGCTGTGCCACTATCTTCCTTGCATTCGTCCGATCCTCGCCAGCCACAGAGGGGCTCCTTTGGCCCATTCCTCGCCGCCAGTCTTCTTCCTCTGACCCACCTTTTTTGTTGCATCCAGATAGTCATCGCCAAACATTCTCTGCCTCCCTCGTCCAACATTAGGTATTTCTCTCTAATCCTCTCTCTTTGTATTTTAGTTTAGGTACTTTAGTGTTGAAGCTACGAGTTGCTATGCTAACGTGTTTGGTTTTGAAAAACCTGTCCTTGTAGCTTGCAAGCGAAGAGCTCGTGTTCAACAAATAAAATTTATACCGGAATAGAAATCCCAGGTCGAACTCAAGGAGGCAGACGCTTGATTAAAAATACGCGTTTGTTTTATTTGTCATGAAGTGGATTAATTGATTAGAAACTATCTATCTATTTACAATAAATAGAAGAGAATGAGAGAGAATGAGAGAGAGAATATTACAAACAAAAACTAAAAAGAGCTGTAGAATGAACATGGAATTCATTATCAAAGAGATTGTTCATTACACTAAACATTACAACTAGAAAGCAGAAAATGATTACACTAGAAAGTAGTAAATCTACTCTAGAAAGCATTAAAAAGAATGGAGAGAGAATTATCCTCCTCGATGGTTGCTTGGAGAACGAGTTGGATGGGACGATGCCTGAAAGATGGGGAACGGAGCTGGATGAAGGAGGACGAAGCTGGAAGAATGGGAATGGGGTAACACGGCGTCGTCGTCGCAGGATCTACTTCCGAAAGGGGGACGAAAATTGGACTTTATCTCTTTAGAAGCATCCCGATTGTGGGACAAGATTCTCTTGAGCTTTGGAGAGGGAGAGAAGAGAAAGAATGGATGAAAATTTCGTATAGAGGGGCCTCCTTTTATAGTTGCAAGGAACGAGGGCAATTTGGTCTTTTTAATCTCAAAACAATAAATAAGGGGTCTTTGATGATGGATAAAACTATCACTAAAGCCCCCTCGTGGACTACGTGCGTCGCCCGCTCTCCTCCCGCGCATGCAACACCTTTCCACATTCTTTAAATCTCGACCTTCGATCGTGAGATCGAACAGCTGAGAGCGCTCCTCGCCGCACCTCCTCTACGTGCTCGCCGCGTCTGATGGTGCGTCACGAAATGGCGTGCAATTGCACGTGGGCGCTATTGAGCGCTCGCGGCTGACCGATCACGATCAAACACTCCTTGCGCCTGCTTGCCCGTTCCTCGTGACTCGAACGCACGTCCTCCCTTTGCAAAAGCGCGTTCGACTAACTAGCTACAAGCGTGTTTGTGTCGCGCTTACAAATTGTGTGCGTGCATCCACAGCCGTTGTATGCGTATCCAACGATGGAGAATCATCAAAGAGGACAGGGCACGGCGTGTGTAGCGGTCAGTTGGGCGGCTGAGATGGTGCCACGTGGGGCCAACTTGGCTGTCCATATTCTGGATGATGTAGATGGTGCCACGGTTGTCGGATTGAGTCGATTTTCATGCGGTTAGGCTGCGATCGTCGATCCAAATCCATCTGTGCAGTCGGATTTGTCGTTTGAAGTGTGGATTCATACTATCTTGGCCCTTGATCTTCTAGGGTTCCCCGATCTCTGTCTGATGCTACATATGTCTGATTAGGGCGATCTTGGAGTCGTTGAACTCCAATCGTCGCCCTGATCAAATCTGTATGGTTGGATCTTCGATCCGAGGCCCTGATAAAAATTTTGCCCTGTTCCTGAACATAAAAGGAGACAATTTACCTCCATTTTATTCAAACTAATCTAAATGCAAGAAGATACATGCTATGCAATATTTACAATATGCAATGCAATTCTATGCTTAAGAACATGCATAAATAGACATCTTATGTAGTGTAAACATGTTTACATCACACCCCCATGCCTATCTTTTGCTAGTTCCTAGCAAAAATTATATGCTATTTATAAAAGAATTAGGTTAGATTATTTAGACATGAGTTATTTTCAATCATTAAGAAAATGTTTACTTAGGATCTGAACTTTCAAAGACACAATAGTGCCCGAGTATTTGCCAAAATGTAGACCGCCTCAAGCCCTCGCCTTATTCAAAGAAAATTTTCTTTTTCGCTTTTTCTTCTTTTCTAATTTTTTAATTATTTTCGAGTTTTAGGGTTTAAGAGTGGCTTTCTACGGCCATTCAACTCACCCAAGATTTGATGAGAATCCTAAGTTCTAAGCATCTTTATTGTGAATGTGATAGACTCGTTGATCGGCAGTTAAAACGAACTTCGGATTTCTACACCTCTAGGTGACCTTAAAAAGAGAATTTTGCCTAAAGGTGTATCTTTACAATCGATAGCTTTCTCCCTTCTTTTGTTTTTATGGGGTCAATACAAGGGTGAATCCAGTGTATATCTCCTCGGTTTATTCTACTTTTTCGCTTCTTCTTAAGTGTTTTTGGGAATTTTTAGGGCATTTATTGAGCTGGGTTCTGGACAACCTATTGATGAGCTATTACCTCCGACAACTTGCTAACCATACTCGTGTGGCGAAGTGTGGCTTATTTATTTTATTTTTTTTTCTCCTTTTCTTTTTCTTCTTATTTTTTTTAAGTAGGTGGCTTGCCTGGTCTAAGATTTACCGAAAGGTAGTAATAAGAGAATGGTCCAGTGACTGAGCTTTGGACAACCTACCTATGGGCTGTTACCCATGATAACTTGCCATCCATATCACCCAGAAGGTTCATTAGCTCCCCAATTTCCGTTTGAACCGTCGATTAACGAGTCAGTGACAAGATAGTTATTAGATGCTTTAAGCTTAAAGTTCCCTCAAATCAGAAGGTGGGTTGATAAGTCGTGTGCTTATCACCCAAACTTATTTACTTAAATTAAAATAGAATTCAAGTTGGCGAGGACTCGAAAAACAAATTCACATTTTAATGGATACACAGGTTGATTAAGTCTGAAGACTTGAAGGGTCTTTGTGTTCAAATCCTAAAGTAATATTTCCTAAGATTGAAAAATTTTCTTAAACCCAAGTTGTCTTTCCTAATTCCATTTTTTTTTTTAAATATATATAAAAGGAAATAAAACAAATCTATGGAGCTGACGAATAAATTCAGAGATAAATATCCACCCCCCCATGCCTATCTAATGTAATGTGCTCATTGTATTAAAAAGACATAAAACAGAGTCGAATAGAGTAGAAAGCACCTGAATTGCGTGAATGTCGGGTCCACTCCGAGATAAACAAAAACTGTATATGTGCTGAATTTAGTGCCTTCATCTAGGCACACTATACAAAGAAGAGAAATAAGAAATTCACATGTGCAGGTTAGAATCAGAACAAAAAGATGAAACCTCTGACCTGCCAACAGATGTCCACAAATGTGGACTAGATTGTGGTGCAGACCAATAACTCATAATCGAGAATATCTAAGGTTCTGGATAAAAATTATCCAAAACCTAAAATCAGTATGCAAGCAGGGTCGGGCCTGCGATTTATGAGGATGCAACCCAAGACCAAAAAGTCGGGTTACAGAGAATTCAAGCTCCAAAGGATAATCAATAAATATGCGCTTGGGTTGGACATCTTCAGAACAGATGTCGTAAGGGTCCTGCTTTGATGGTTTCAAATGAATTGGAACCCTTAGACTTAGTCTTCTATTTCCTCCAAAATTTGCTTCCCAAATCAGAGCTTCCCAACTTCTGTTCTCCTCGTTCAGAATGTCAAGTTTCGAGACCTCTTGCATATTAATCACCCCATCTGAAATCTCCAAGTCTAAAAGATGTGGCTGAATCAGAATTGACTTGGGTCTAGTTATCTCAAAAACAGAATCATCAATAAGCTCAATGGGGTGTAACTGACAATTAAGGCATTGGATTGAATCCTCCAAAACATACGATTCTGGATCCATAATGTGAGCCCTAATAAGATCTGTTTCCTTAGTTATTGGGCTGTCAAGTGACCTATCAGATTCCTCAGGCCCAATCGTCTCACAGAAATCGTGTTTTGTAAACTCGCGTGAGACTTCGCAACTTGAATCTTCACCATCAGAATCAAAGAAATCAAAATCTGTATTAATGTATGTCTCAAAATCATCCATCACTTTCTGGTCCATGGAGACATATGTTTCCTCGTACCTCGGCTCAAGGATTTCAGGTGAAGAAATCAGATCATCCGTAATTGGTTGCTCTAATTCAATCAGGTCTGCCTCGTAACACGTGTCCCCCCAAATAGGTGCCTGAGCGGGTTCTGACATTGGCTCTCCTAAAGGGGTTCGTTCTGGGAATCATCCCACGATTGAACCAAAGCAACCACAAATCTCATCCTCAATTTTGCTAACTTCCCAAGTAGAAACTCACCCGGGTTCTCATCCTTAACATTCTGGAGCCAATCCAACAAATACTTATTCAAATCATCAATCATCTCAATCAGGGGCTCCAATTTTTCAATGCAAGGTGTTGGCTGAACTTCTAAAGATTGTATGATACTCCTCAAGTTGGCCAGAACCTTATCTTGAACTTGGTTACCCTGAACTAAATGAGTTGGTTCGGAGTTGGGTGGGTTTGGGATCAATGCAGAGGAGTTAACGAATTGAGATTCGTTATACCCTTCCTGATAATAGGTCATTTCGGATTGTTCAAAAGGTAGTGATGACCTAAAAGCAGTGTAATCGGAGAATGGGTAAGAATAAGTGTATCCTTCTTGATTGTAAATCATATTAGGTTGTCCATTAAAGGTTGACGATCTATAATCAATGTGGCTCTGAGAAGGATAGAAATCACAATCATAGTGTTCAGGGTTGGACCCTAAACACGGAGGTCCGAAACTGTATCCCCAATCTGAATTATCCCAACTAACTGATGGTTGATTATTGTACAATTCGGGATAATCGTCATGTTGAGGGTAACTCATAACAGAAGGGAAAGAACGGGAATGCGTATGAAATGTGGAAGGATTCATGATAGACAGGAGGAAGAAAGGCGCCTTGCAATACAAGCAATCAAACCTGTCCTTAGGTGGGCTAGCCTAAAGACCTATAGACTCCCAAAACCCATCTTGAAATAAAGAAATGATTTAATCTATTTCTGTCTATTCAATCCAACTAGTTAGAAGGAGGGACTGGGGAAAAGGTTATTCCTTCGGCTTGCACCTTCGATTCCTAGTGTACCCCCCAACCGTAATCGTTTGATTCTGCTCCCCTAGCTAGACATCATATTGAATAGTAGAAACAGACTAATCGAAAATAATCTCATTCTGGGCTCCGAAGAGCGAGTCGAATCCTTAAGGCCAATGTCTACTCTGTTTTATTTAAGGCTAGGTTTGAATGTGCTTTGGAATGTGATGGGCCCTTTATTTGGGTTGTGTCCTTAATGATTGATTGATGTATATGTGCGTGCACAACCAGTGATTTTCAAGCAAGATTATTTTTGATGCGATGAATTTTAGGGTTCAAATCTTGCTTAGTAGCTTTTAGGATTCAACTTTTGGTATTTTCAAACAAGTTTTGTTGGCACACCAGGTTTTGAAAGCACAGGTGAAAGTGTTTTCCTTTGAAACTTAAAAAAATGTGGAGTGCCTGGTAAATCCCTAAGAGTTGAACCTATGTGGCGCTACTTGATGAATTGATTTTAATTGAAATGGTGCGACCCAATTAACTCAAACAATTGGCATGTTGCACCTCTTAATTAGGCACACAAGTGATTACCTAATTTGATTCTACTCAATTATATGTTTGAATGTGTGTACCGGCTCCAAAGATCGGTTTACCGGTTGAGTTTGAAAATTAAATGAGGTTGTGTACCTCTGTGAGATTTTTTTTTTCTTTTTAAATGTGGAGGTTGAGGCAGGTGTGGGTGTCAAACAAACAAACAAAACTAACCTTAGAGTTTATAAGAACACCTAGGTTGATTGATGTTTGTGTTATTATGTGGTGAAATGAAACTAACGGGTGGGAGTTGGGGGATAACTTACAGAACCTTCTACAGCTCTTTACTCCAATCTACCGCTTTTGCTCGTTTCAAAAGAGTACCTGTAATCACAATAAGAAATGAGAAAAGTGAGGTAAATGATTTGTAAGTTATAAAAGACGAAAAAAAATCAAAGAGCGTCGCCTCCCCGGCAACGGCGCCAAAATGTTGAAGCTACGAGTTGCTATGCTAACGTGTTTGGTTTTGAAAAACCCGTCCTTGTAGCTTGCAAGCGAAGAACTCGTGTTCAACAAATAAAATTTATACTGGAATAGAAATCCCACGTCGAACTCAAGGAGGCAGACGCTTGATTAAAAATACGCGTTTGTTTTATTTGTCATGAAGTGGATTAATTGATTAGAAACTATCTATCTATTTACAATAAATAGAAGAGAATGAGAGAGAATGAGAGAGAGAATATTACAAACAAAAACTAAAAAGAGCTGTAGAATGAACATGGAATTCATTATCAAAGAGATTGTTCATTACACTAAACATTACAACTAGAAAGCAGAAAACGATTACACTAGAAAGTAGTAAATCTACTCTAGAAAGCATTAAAAAGAATGGAGAGAGAATTATCCTCCTCGATGGTTGCTTGGAGAACGAGTTGGATGGGACGATGCCTGAAAGATGGGGAACGGAGCTGGATGAAGGAGGACGAAGCTGGAAGAATGGGAATGGGGCAACACGGCGTCGTCGTCGCAGGATCTACTTCCGAAAGGGGGACGAAAATTGGACTTTATCTCTTTAGAAGCATCCTGGGTGTGGGACAAGCTTCTCTTGAGCTTTGGAAAGGGAGAGAAGAGTAAGAGGGGATGAAAATTTTGTATAGACGGGGTCTTCTTTTATAGTTGCAAGGAATGAGGGCAATTTGGTCTTTTTAATCACAAAACATTAAATAAGGGGTCTTTAGTGACGGATAAAACCGTCGCTAAAGCCCCCTCGTGGACGACGTGCGTCTCCCGCTCTCCTCCCACGCATGCAACGCCTTTCCACGTTCTTTAAATCTCGGCCGTTCGATCGTGAGATCGAATGGTTGAGAGCGCTCCTCGCCATGCCTCCTCTATGCGTGCTCGCCGCATCTGATGGCGCTTCACGTGCGGGCGTATGATAGCACGTGGGCGCTATTGAGCGTCCGCGGCCGATTGATCACAATCCAATGCTCCTCGCGACCGTTCGCCCGCTCCTCGCGACTCGAACACGCGTCCTCCCTTCGCGAAAGCGCGTTCGACCAACACGCTACAATCACGTTTATGTCGCGCTTACAAATTGTGTGCGCGCATCCACAGCCGTTGGATGCACATCCAACGGCAGAGAATCGTCGAAGAAGAAAGGGTGCGGCGAGTGTAGCGGCCGGTTGGGCAACTGAGATGGCACCACGTGACACCATCTTGGCCATTCATCTTCTGAATGATGTAGATGGTGCCACAGTTGTTGGATTGAGTCAATTTTTACGCCGTTAGGCTGCGATTGTCGATTTGAATCCATCCGTGCAGTCAGATTTGTCGTTTGAAGTGCGGATTCACACCATCTTTTCCCTTGATCTTCTAGGGTTCCCTGATCTCTATCTGATGCTACAGATGTCTGATTAGGGTGATCTTGGAGTCGTTGAACTCCAATCGTCGCCCTGATTAAATCTGTACGGTTGGATCCTCGATCCGAGGCCCCGATAAAAATTTTGCCCTGCCCTTGAACATAAAGGAGACAATTAACCTCCATTTTATTCAAAGTAATCTAAATGCAAGAAGATGTATGTTATGCAATATTTATAGTATGCAATGCAATTGTATGCTTAAGAACATGCATAAATAGACATCTTATGTTGTTCAGAGAAGGCCTTCGCCCTACTCTACTCATCCCCACCAATCATCAGCCACTGCCTCACCTTCGCCTCATTCCCATGAATAAAACCCTCAAGGAATTGAGGGGTTTGCTCACGGAAGCATCTCGTTGGACTCTGCCTCCCGCTACCACCTTGGTCAGGTCCGACAAGCCACTTCGGGCCACCTTACGCCGATCCACCACCACGACGACCTTCGTTGAGGTTCGATGAAGGCGTCTTGGTATTTGCCTTGGCACGAGAGGGCTGTCCCACATGTGACAAATCTCAGGTTGACCGCTGTCTTCTCCGACCTTCAAGAACAATCAAAGCTTCGCGAGAAGCTTTCTTAGGCTACGACGAAACTCTCAAGCGAATTACTTGGCTCTGAGACCCTCTCCAACTCTCAGACGATCTTAACCTCCTCTAATTGTCCTCTCCGATCACGACAGCCATCTTTAAACCTTCGCAAGCTCGCAAACTTTGTGCAGGGCTTCTTGGAGCTCGCGCGAAGCTTCTAAGGTACCTCGCGAGCGCTGGAGTTGCATCAAGAGCCTTCCTAAACTCCATCTCTAGCTTCCTTGACGAGAAGGAGAAGAATAAGCTTCATCTACTGCAGGTTCCTCAATGTAAGGAAATTTAACCTTTAAGGGTTTCATTTATAATTTTTCCTTGAACTAATAAGGACCTATTTGAGATTATTAATTTCTTGAGGGTTGTATTGCAATATCTTGTTCTAAGCTTAGTTTTGATTGTTTAATGCTTAATTGCCTCTAAGAATCCCTATTTATCTCTAATAAATTGTTGAATAATTAGGAATGCCCTCAACTCTTAAGCCTTTAACTGTGAATTATTGTCCTTTAATCTTCCGTTGTGCTTTAGTCTCGCATCGTGGGGGACAAAGCTCTCCTTGCGATATAAGAGGAATCGCGCCCCCTGATTGCTTGGCTAGAATCAAGGGGTCAGCTCCCCATTAATCCACACGCGCACATGATCGCGTTTTTGCACGGTTTGTTAAATTAAGGTTTTAAGTCGTTGCAACGCAGAAAAATAGATTCACTTTTAAAATTTATATGACCTAGATAGTGGGGTATCTAGGGTTGTCCAAGGAGGCAAGTTTGTAAATCAAAATCCCTTGCTTTAAAGATGGAACTCAACTTTCTTTTTGGTGTTTTATATATATGATTTTTTTGATTTTGAAATAATGACAACACGTGAGTTTTTGTTGATAGTGAGAAAACAGCTAAAGCCTATTTCAATAAAGCTAACCCTAAGGTGACAGGTAGAGCCTTTCCCTAAGCTCACCCTAGGCATGTGGAGGTCTGGAATAATTAGGGAGAGGGAGTGAAACATATGCTAGGCAAAGATTGTAAAAAGCTATGCAACAAAAATTGAAAGAAGGCAACTTGAATTAAAATGAACTTGTTCTACACAAAACTCATAGAGGAAAGCTTCTAATCTACTTGAAATGCAAGAAGATAAAAACACAAATCCTCTAAATGAAATGGTGAAGAAGATGATGGCTTCTTGCTCCAAGCCTAGTAGCTCCCGGGCTTGAAAAGAGTCCTCTAATTCCTTCCTTGCCTTGCTCCTCCAAGATGGTGTCCTCCAAGGTGAAAGCTACCACCTTCAATTCTCCTCCTCTAAGGGTGGATGTCCACCCTAGGTCCTTCTCCTTTTCCTGGCCATCTTCCTTGATGTAGAATGGCTCTCCTCCTTGGCGTGGCACAAGTTGAAGAGAGTTGGGAGAAGAAGGCACCAAAGGGGCGGGTGATGTGCCCCCTTAATCTTCTTCTCTACTCCTTCTTCTTGGCCGTAGGTGTAGGTGGGTATATGTAGAATAAAACATCAATGGAGGATGAAGAAAATGTGGGAAGTGGGTATATATAGTGTTGGAAGGGGGGCATAGGTGGCTCTTGGAATGGATGGCTAGGATAGGATATGGGGGGTAGTTGGGGATCCCAAGGCTAAGGATAAATGTTGCCACCTAAGGGTTGCTAAGGGGGGTAGTTATGGCTTTGGTGCCCTTCAGAATTGGAACCAAAATGGGCCTTCTATTAGGTGGCACCAACTTAGGGTTCTAAAGCAGGGGTATGTGGATGGCTAGGATGGGTTATGTGGGTAGGTGTAGGGTGGATAAAGGGGCTGAAAGTTGGCGCCAAAAGGAAGGTGGTTGGGGTTAGTTTTGGCTCCAACTTTTGGTGTCTTTTGGTGGTTAGTTGAAGGGTGAAAGGTGGTGAAGTTTTGGCGCCAAAATGAGTAGGGTGGAGCTAGCTTAAGTAGGCTTAGGTGGACTTAGAGTGGAAGGTTATGTAGGTGGAGTTAGGGCTTGGTTTTTGGTGCCAGGGAGGTGGATGCTAGATAGGATAAGCTAAGCTAAGCTAGCTTAGCTAGCTATGGAGTAGAGGAGGAGGTATTGGAGCTAGGGTTTGAAGAGGAGCTAGGCAGAAGACATCTGGAGCTGAATTGGAGATGGTAGCTACTGAAGAGGTTAGCATAGAGCTACTCTAGCTGGATTAGGTTGCTAGTTCTTTGCTAGCTGCTAAACCAAGCTAAAGTGAGCTGGCTTCTGCTGAATTGAGCTAAGGTGAGCTTGGTCTGGTGTTCTCGGGGAGGATTGAGCTAGTTGAGGCAGCTAAGGTAGCTTTGCTCAACTAAGTTAAGCTAAGCTGAGTCCCCGAGAGCTGGACTTGAGCTTCCTGAGCAGGAATGAATTCATCTTCAGCTGGCTGGATTTGAGTGGAGCTAGATGTAGCTGGACCTAAGCTAGGGTGAACTCCAGTCAACTCAGCTGAGCTAGCTAGAGCTCCCTGTGGACTAATGGGAGCTAAGATGAGCTAGACTCAGCTAAGTTGATCTAGATCAGAGATGACCTGAACTAGGGTGAGCTAAGATGAGCTCTCTTGAGCTGCCATTCAGTTGAGATGAGCTGAATGGAGCTAGGATGAGCTAACCCTAGTTCAGGTGAGCTGAATACCAGCTGTGGTGAGCTGGATCAAGTTAAGTTCCACCTGGTGAGAGCTTCTCTTTCACCAGTTGTCTTCCTGAGTGATAGGTGATAAGAACCTCATCATGAGCCCTAACTAGCTTATTTTGACCTAATAAAGTGAACAAAAGCTCCTGCACAACCTAAAGGAAGGCCTAACTCAATAGATTACTGATCTGGAAAGAATACATGAAACAAAGGGTAAAACTGTAATTTTACCATTATAGTACTTCAACGAGATTTCTCAGGGCCTAGACATAGGTCAATTAGACTTAATAAGAGAAAAAGTGGGATGGTTTAGTCAGAAAAGAGTTATTGAGAAATTTAAGAAGTAAATGACATTCTGTAACCCTAAAGCAAACCCACTTAATTTTACAAGGTTCTAGTCAGGATAAAAATCAACTAAACCCTCTTAAATTCATGGAAAAATATCCCCTAGGGTTTAGAACCATTAATTTGGTCTTTGGAATCTATTTTGACCTAGATTGGGGTCCAAGCTTAATATTTGACCTAATTTGGATTTTTATGCAAAATGTCTAGTTAAACATGGTCAAACCTAAAATCCAACTTCACCATTTTATTTCTTAGGTCAAAATTAGGTTTGTACCAAAATTTGGACCTAAGTGAAGGCCATCTTGACCTACTTTGCAAAATAGTCCACCCGATTACATTTTGACCCCTAACTTTTGAAAATCCTTGCGAGAACCCCCTCATCTTTTTTGTCACTTTTCGCATTCCGGTCCCTTTTCCATTGCAGCAGAGACCCATACCTTCGGCGAGGTTTCGAGGAGGATTTCTCCTCGCTTCCCCAACGAAGCCCCTCTTGTGATTTAATGAGGCCACAAGGCCATCTTTGTGAATTTCAGATCCGACCCTTTTCCGCCATTGGACAAGACACGAAGGAGCTTGCTCGTGAGGTCCAGGTCGTCCCACTCCAGGCAGAGGCGCTGCAGGTGCGTGGAATCCCTCTATGAGTCATTCACACCTGGCAAGCAGAGGCATCAGCAACTGCAGCTGCCTCAATTGGATGAGACTCCTCCCTGCGGGCGCGCGAAGAAGCTGGTGGGACTTTAGTCCCACCTCGGAAACGCTTGGCGTAGGTGCGTGCTTTTTATTGTTTTTGTGTTTCTTTCTTAGTGCCTCAAGGAACACGGGGTGAGGTCACTCGCCCACTTACCCGCTTCGTCCGCGACCCACGCTCTGTGGACTTGGCTGCCTGACCTGATTACCCAGCACTCCTCGCGCACCACCCACGCCGGTGCGCCTGGACCCAGGCACGTAACCCGACCCGATTACCCGACTCTGAGAGAGAGGGAGATGTGGGGAGGGTGGGGGTTAGGTTTTTCCCTGTGCTGTGCAAGCTGAAGAAGGAGGCCAAAGTGAAGGAGGAAGTTGCAGAGAAAGGAAGAAGATGAGGAGCAGCTGAAGACAGAGGAAGAAGATAGAATAGAGGAAAGCCAAGTGAAGAAAAAGAAGAAGAAGAAGACTGCAGAGGCCAAATAAGAAGGAGGAGGCGCAGCAGAGAAGAACAGAAGAAGAAGAAGACAGAAGAGAAGAAAAAAAAGTGAGCACTATAGCATTTGCCAGCTAAGACGTCTGATTCACAGAATCAGACGTCTAAGAAAGGAAAGACAGAGAAAGAAAGATGGAAAAGATGCGGCCAAGAAGAGAAAGAAAGGGAAGAAAGAGAAGAAAGAAGAAGCCATCAAGAGAATTTCTTTTTCCATTTCCATTCTCTTTTTAGTTTCCTTATGGACTCTCATTTATATTATTGTTAAATATCATATTTTGAGAATTGTGATTTTAGTTTCTAAAATACCAAATTTCTCCCTGAGTTCGACCTCGGATATTTTGACTTTCGAGTAATAAAATTGTTATTTGTTTATACGATGATTTCAACTATACTGCAACGAATGTCTTTTTAAACCACGATCTCATCGCATAAGCAAGCAACAGTTTTTGGCGCTGATGCCAGGGAGCAACGAGCATTTTAGAAGCTTTGATCACAACTTCTGATTCAATACTAACTTAATTTCTCTCTTTTGTTGTGTTTGATGTAGGGAAAGCTAGGGAAAGAAAAGCAGCCGCACAACAACCACACAAGGAACAGGTAAATTTTCATTAGCCCTCTCTCTTAATCCCCTCAAAATCTAAAAAGGAAAATAAAGAAAAATCAATCTAGGGCTACCTGTTTCCATATTTAGTAATTCACCAAAGTTGCCTGATTTTCATTTCAACACATTTTTTATTGCACATCCACTTAAGGTAAGTAGGGCTAAAACCTTCTTGATTGAGCGCTAGATACCAATTTTTGAGAGAACTAAATTGGACCAAATAGAGCCAACTTAAGTGATTACAAGCTAAGGTTTTAGAGACACATCTTCTTCTAAGCAAAGAATCAAAAATATCAAAAAGAGGTGTGCCTAAGCCTTGTTTTAAAAGATCTATCCAAGAGAAACCCTAAGCAAATCAGGCTCTTAATCCATTTGGACCCTAAAGCAAGGACCTAAAAGCTCTCAAAGGAACAAGGAGGTGAAGTTGATCCTTTGGGTCAACCAACCTTAAAATTTGGTCACTTTGCACTCAAAAGACTTAAAGTTTAAATGGAACCCTAAGCACCTTGATCTTAACTAAAAAAGGTAGACTTGAGAGGTCAAGGTCCCCATTCTGGTCTACTTGGAATCTCAATGACAAGAGAGGTCGGGTGGGGGAATCCCCGTAGCTCGTAGGGACGCTCTACAATGTAAGGGTCTTCGCTGGACTCTTCCTCTCTGGCTGCCCAAGTATTTCTCAGGTGGATGACCTTTCTGACTAAGGGGTATCATCTGCCCCGAACCTCTATAGTCACCCGACATATTTTGGGTGTCTTGATTGGGTCCAGCACATTCTGATCTCATTAAATCCTTCGGTGCATGTTTGGTAGGAGGTCCTTAAGACTTCCTTTAGAAATCCACTCTCCTCGAGGTCAAGCATCGGTACCCTTGTTTGTGCAGCAACCCCACCACATAGATCTTTCCTCTGATTCAGAACCAAGTTCTCCCTCTTCTTCCATCATGGCACAACCTGTTGAAGAAGAGAACAACCTTGAGCACCAGCTACAGTGCCTAAATGATCTCTTCCAAAACATTGTGAACCCACTGCAGCGTCCTATGATGCGAGATTACTATAATCCCACTGCGGTGGCAATCGAGCCTCGAGTCCGAATCTCGGCTGGAGGTCTTGATTCCGAACTCAATCCCAATATGATTCATTCCATACCAAAATTCTATGGGCTTAACTCCGAGGATCCATTCCAGCATGTTAAACAGCTCATGCATCTGTCCCAGACCTTCGGGTCAGATG
This sequence comes from Thalassia testudinum, assembly GCA_037157565.1. Taxonomy (NCBI): domain Eukaryota; kingdom Viridiplantae; phylum Streptophyta; class Magnoliopsida; order Alismatales; family Hydrocharitaceae; genus Thalassia; species Thalassia testudinum. Next base: position 9,446,931 of record JAZHRO010000080.1, read on the forward strand.
CACAAAATCGGGATATTCTGCTCATGAAGATGTTTTCTTTCTCCCTCATGGACAAGGCTGCTCATTGGTATCAAACTCATACTCGTCCGATCAACACATGGGATGAACTTCAGTCCGAATTTTTGAAGAAGTTCTTTCCTGTTGGTGGGACAAATGCCTTGCGCCATCAGATCACTCATTTCATCCAACAAACGGGAGAACCTCTTCATCAGGCATGGGACCGATTCTTGGATCTCATGCGAAAGTGCCCCCATCACGGAGTTCCTAAATGGGAACAAGTCCAGTCTTTTCTCCAGGGACTCTGTGAAGACATTAGATTATTCGTTAATGCAACCTACAGAGGAAACATCATGGGCCAGCATGAGGACATGGTGTGGGAGATTCTTGAAAATATATGCGAGAGCTCCATCAACAATGACTCCATGGGCTTATTCGACCAGTCGAATGCTCGTGCATCATTGAATCTTAGGGAAGCACATGAGACGCAGGGCCTGTCCGCATCCGTCGACTTGGAGTTGAGGGCCAGTCGGTTGGACAAGGTCTCTATCATAGAGAAGAAGGTGGACGAGCTGACTCGGCATCTACAGCGAGCCACCTCTGCGCAGAACTCTTTCGCACAGCCACCTCTCGTGAGGGAAACTGTGCAAAACATCTATCATCGATCTTCTCAGGGGATGGACTCGTATCCACCCCCGTTTGACTCCAGGATCGGAGGGACCTCCGATCCACTCTATTCTAATCGGGGGAACTCTGAACCCCCATACTCTGACTTTCTTGAGGCTCCTCAAACCTGCGAGGACCTCAATGCCATCCAGAGTGACCCATTTTCCAACACCTACAACCCTGGATGGCGAAATCATCCGAACTTCCAGTGGGTGGGAAATTCTCAGAGTCAAAGACTACCTTATCAACCCCGTCCACAAGCCCCTCGTCCATATCAGCCGCCTCAACCTTGGCCCAACCCCACCTATCAATCTGGGCCAAACCAAGACCAAATGACTCTTATCCTTCAAACACTGGCTGACATTCAGAAAACGAATGCGGCAATACAAAAGCAACATAAGGATGAGATCACAGAGGTTAGCAACTAACTTGCCCAGAAGGCAAATTCCCGCCAATCGGGCACACTTCCTTTGCAACTTTTGCCAAACCCAAATAATGTGTCGACCTAGTGGCGCGTTATGAACCCAAATCCAGGCCACGCACATATGATTTATCAAGCTCCTGTTGTTCCATCACTTGACGGGATGGAAGCTTCGACATCTTATGCGGGATTTCAACAGCAGCGACCCATTTTACCGATCCCAAACCAAAACCTGGCAGGATTAAACTTCGTAACAACCCGTAGCGGTAAAGCAACTCAAGACCCACCTTATCCAAACCACTCCAAGCTTGGTAGCGAACCAAACCCTAGGATAGTTATCCAGGATGTCCCTATCCCTGACAAAGAACCTAGACCTATTCTAGAGGAACCAACCAAGGTTCCATTTCCCGAGGCCTTGACCATGGGGAAAAGGATAACCAAACCCGTGGCTCCTGAGGAGGATCTAATCAAGCTCTTTGAATAGGTCTAGATAAACATGCCCTTGATGGATGCAATCCACCACATACCATCTTACGCACGATTTCTGAAAGATGTGTGTACACCCAAGCGTAAGCCGTGAACCAAAAGTGGGAGCTCGATCATACTGTCAGAGCAAGCCAGCTCTGTAATCTTGAGTAAACTCCTACCCAGGGCAAAAGACCCAGGCACTCCCCTGATTTCATGTAAAATTGGTGAAACTCAATTCGATAGAGCCTTGCTAGACCTAGGTGCCTCCATAAACCTAATACCTACATCCCTCCTTAACCATCTTGAAGAGTCTGAGTTTAAACCGACAGAGGTGACATTGCAGTTAGCTGATCGATCCATCAAGTCACCTAAAGGAATACTCGAGGATATCATTGTTAGGGTACGAGATTTCTACTTCCCAGTGGATTTTATAGTTCTAGATATGGATGCACCTGAGAACCCAAGGGATACACCGATTATACTAGGGAGACCTTTTCTGGCCACTGCTAAGGCCAACATAAGCTGTGAGGAGGGCCAAATAGAATTGAAATTTGGGAACCAAACACTAAAGATTGACATCTTTAAGGCCCAACAAGGGATTAATTGCAGTGTTATAGAATAAATATGTGATATCATAGCCTTGGTTGATGAACCGCATATCGATGACAACTTGATTATCCCCGATCAATCATAAGAAGATCAAAACCCGCAAATAGAGGAGTCTGAACCTGATTAAGATACACCCATAACTCCTACCCTTGTTCTTGACACACACCTTGAACCACTCGCTGCTGCTGATAATCCCGTCTTGGAACTCAAGCCCCTTCCCGATCATCTGAAATATGTCTTTTTGGGTTCCAATCAGACGTTTCCTATGATTATAAACTCCAAACTTGCACCTGACCAGGAATTCCATCTGATTATTGTTCTCCAGCAACATCGTAGAGCCATTGGATGGACTCTCGGTGATTTGACTGGCATAAGCCCCTCTTATTGCACCCATCATATCTACTTCGAAGAGGGCGCACGACCTTCACGAGAGATCTAGAGACGTCTGAACCCAAATCTGCAGGAGGTCGTGAAAAAGGAGATCATTAAGTGGTTAGATGCAGGAATCATCTACCCGATCTCCGACAGTCGATGGGTGAGTCCAATCCAGGTTATGCCTAAGAAGGCAGGACTCACCACCATCACGACTGAAACCGGAGAGGTCATACCGACCCGTATAGCTAACTCTTGGAGAGTCTACATTGATTACAGAAGACTCAATTCCTCCACGAAGAAGGATCAGTTCCCACTACCGTTTATTGATCAGATCCTCGAAAAACTAGCAGGAAATAGATTCTTTTGCTTTCTTGACGAGTACTCCAATTATAACCAAGTGGCAATCCATCCAGAGGACCAAGAAAAGACCACGTTCACCTGCCCCTTCGGGATGTACGCGTTCTGAAGGATGCCTTTCGGTCTCTGCAATGCACTGGCAACTTTTCAGACGTGCATGATTGCCATATTCTCAGATATGACAGGTGATTATCTGAATGTCTTCATGGATGAATTTCAGTATTTGGGGCATCATTTGACGATTGCCTCCAGCACTTGATTCAAATATTCAGGTGATGCATTGACGTGAATTTGGTTCTTTCCTGGGAAAAGAGCCACTTCATGGTGCTTGAGGGGATCGTCCTGAGGCATCTGATTTCGGAGAAAGGCATCCAAGTCGATCGAGCCAAGGTTAACTTAATTTCCAAACTCCCTATGCCTAGCTCGATCAAGGACATCCGATTTTTTCTGGGGCACATTGGTTTTTACCGTCGATTTATCCCCGATTTTTCAAAAATTGCATGCCCCCTGACCACTCTTCTCTAGAAGGATGTACATTTCAAAATCTCCAAGGAATGCACTCAAGCATTTGAGATCCTTCATGACCGAGTTACCCAAGCCCCAATCCTACAGTCCCCTGATTGGTCTCAACCCTTTGAGATCGTGTGCGATGCATCTGACTTCGCTGTAGGAGTGATTTTGGGGCAGAAAATTGACGGAAAACCCGTGGTCATTTACTACGCTAGCAAAACACTTGAAAAGGCTCAGCGTAACTACATTGTTACTGAGAAAGAGTTGCTAGCCGTAGTATTTGGCCTAGAAAAATTCAGATCTTACCTCCTGGGTTCACATGTTATTATCTACTCGGATCACACAGTTGTGAGGCATCTCCTTGCAAAGAAGGATGCAAAACCTTGATTAATCCGATGGATCTTGCTGTTGCAAGAATTTGACCTCGAGATTCGTGGCAAAGCGGGAAGACAGAACATGGTAGCTAACCACTTGTTCCGCCTTCCTTCTGAGATCATTGACCCTTTCGGATCCATCACGGATCATTTTCCTGATGAGCACCTCCTGACTATCGATGTAGGGCTTGCATGGTTTGCTGACATAGTAAACTACTTGGCATCACATCAGATCCCATCTGATTGGCCGAAGGCCAAGAAGGACAAATTACGTTCTGATGCCAGGTATTACCTTTGGGAAGACCCGTATTTATTTCGCATTGGTGCTGATCAAATTATTCGAAGATGTGCCACGGAAGTGGAAATCAAAGACATACTCTCTTTGTGCCATGAAGGCATGCGGTGGACATTTTTCAGGACACAAAACCGCATCAAAAGTCCTCCAGTGTGGCTTTTACTGGCCCACAATTTTTATGGATGCATACAATCACTGTAAGGCATGTAACCGTTGCCAGACCTTGGGTAACATGAGCCATCGAGACATGATGCTTTTACAGTCGATTCTAGTTTGTGAGATTTTTGACATTTAGGGATTGATTTTATGGGACCCTTCCCTATCTCGGACGGTTTTAAATACATTTTACTCGCTATTGACTATGTGTCCAAATGGATTGAAGCCATTCCGGCCCGAACCAATGGTCACAAAGTTGTTATCAAGTTCTTTCACCAAAACATCTTCTCACGGTTCGGGATTCCACGTGCGATCATTTCTGATGGAGGGATCCATTTCACAAACGTTTAGTTCAGGTCACTGATGACCAAATACGGGGTGTCGCACTGAATCTCTACTCCTTACCACTCCCAAACTAATGGTTTAGCTGAGCTATCAAACTGGGAGATCAAGAAAATCCTCCAGGTTATTGTTCGACCTGACAGGAAGATTGGTCATCCCGGCTTTTGGAAGCTTTGTGCGCCTATAGGACCGCCCACAAGACCCAATTAGGTATGTCTCCTTTTAGACTGGTGTATGGGAAGGCGTGTTACCTCCTTGTCAAATTGGAGCATAAAGCCTTTTGGGCAGTACAGAATTGCAACTTCGATCTCTCTAAGACTGGAACCCATAGAAAGCTTCAGATGAGTGAGATTGATGAATTACGCCACGATGCGTATGAAAACTCGCGAATCTACATTGAGCGGGTTAAAGCCTTTCACGACAAGCACATATCTAGAAAGATCTTTCATCCTGGTCAAAAGGTCCTACTCTTTGATTCCCAACTCAAACTATTCCCAGGGAAGCTATGATCTAAGTGGATCAAACCTTACTTAGTCCGACGAATCTTTGGAAATGGAGCCGTTGAGATCAGTCCACCCAACCATGATTCTGAACCCTTCGTCCTGAACGGTCAAAGACTCAAACCATTCATTGACATGACCAATACAGATTTGGCTGAGTCATCCTTTATTCTCCATTCTCCCTGAGCTCATTACACCCAACCGATGGTGTAAAACTCAACGCTTAATGGGAGGTAACCCATCATTCTTTGAAAAACCCGAAACCTTTCCTAACATTTCTATGCTGAATTCATATTGCACTTTCGGGTTCATCTATTAGAACAACCGACTCCACCTCAGGTATCTGTACCTGAGTCTAGAAATCATCTGCAACAGTCACCTCGACCCGTTCACTCACCCAACACCTGTCTTAATGAAGGAACTAAGCTGAATTCGAACCCACATAATTTACAATTGGGACATTACAAATCATAGGCATTGGGGGGTATGAAAAGTGCAAAATGTAAGAAAACTCATATCAAGAAAAGGTTTCAACAAAAAAATCACATATCATAAAAAAAAACTGAGAAGAGGAAGGGGAAATTTTTGGGCTATACAAAAACAGGAGGAAAAAGAGCAAAATGACAAAAAAGGAGCACAAAATGAAAAAAAAGAGATAGTCATTAGTAAGAGATTAAGGGATTAACCGAAGTTCTAGATCACATCAAGAAATGTAAAGAAAAGTGCTAAAGAAACACAAAAAGAGATTAGTAGGAATGCTGACCTTAGGCCTTTTTGACTAGTCTCTTAGTACCCGCTAAGATCTGGATAATCCTCAAAAGGTTGAGGAAAATGCAAAGCTTAAATATTAGGTCTGAGGCCTAGGGAGTATTTGGCCTCGTTAACTGACCTTCGGTTTGTGGGACTTGGTAACCTAAGCACCACAATCCACACACAGTTTAGTTCAGTGCGCGTAACAATCAAAATCATGCAAAAGCATTTTAATGTTCTGAAAATGTTGCCTAGATTAGGAGCGGCCGATCAACACAAGTTGATTTGGACAAGTTCCCAACTCGAAGAGGCAGGAAATTCCCCTCGAAGATGTGTAACAACATATCGTCTCCTCGGTGCTTGTCTCTTAGGATATTTACATGTCCTACTGGGGGCATTTAAGCACTCTGCTGGTTCAGATACCATGGGTGGCATTATCATGAAATGTGGTTTGCCAGGGTCTGGATTCGGTCACAGAATGCCATGGGTGGGATTATCTCAAAATCTCGAAAACTAGGGTTCTAGGGGTTGCCTTGGGTGGTGCTATCACGAAGCATCGATTGCCAAGAACCTTTGAGGATTGATGATGGGGACGAGGAATCCGATACAGACCGTGTTGAGAAGCCAATCCGAAGCTAGAAATAAAAAGAAAAGAGAGAGAAAACTCTCCAAACAAATAAACCCTCTATCTCTCTCTTACAAAAGCGCACTGCAAACTGAACCAAGGCTAAATATGTCTCAAGCACAAGTGCTTGAAGTACGGAGTCCAATGAACCTTAGGGTAGTTCTTGTGGGCCTTAAAAACCTTCGCGGAGGACCGAGGCTAAAGCTGGTCAGGTCCGGATCTTGGTTGGTACTAGAGTACCTTTAGGCCTACTGTTGGCATTCTGACCTAATCACAAAAGAAAAAGAAGAAAAAGCACTTATCATAACTGGTGAAAGAAACTCATGGTCTAGAATAGAAGTTAAAACCTTAAAATTTTGTTAAGGGATTAGCAAAAGCTAGGCATGGGGGTGTGATGAGAACCACATCATGAGCCCTAACTAGCTTATTTTGACCTAATAAAGTGAACAAAAACTCCTGCATAACCTAAAGGAAGGCCTAACTCAGGAGATTACTGATCTGGAAAGAATACATGAAACAAAGGGTAAAACTGCAATTTTACCATTACAGTACTTCAACGAGATTTCTCAGGGTCTAGACATAGGTCAATTGGACTCAATAAGAGAAAAGGTGGGATGGTTCAGTCAGAAAAAGATTTTTGAGATATTTAAGAATTTAATAACATTCTGTAACCCTAAAACAAACTCACTTAATTTCACAAGGTTTTAGTCAGGATAAAAATCAACTAAATCCTATAAAATTCATGGAAAAATATCTCATAGGGTTTAGAACATTTAATTTGGCCTTTGGAGCCTGTTTTGACCTAGATTGGGGTCCAAGCTCAATATTTGACCTAATTTGGGTTTTTGTGTAAAATATCTAGTTAAACGTGGTCAAACCTAAAATCCAACTTCACCATTGGATTTCTTAGGTCCAAATTAGGTTTGTACCAAAATTTGGACCTAAGAGAAGGCCATCTTGACCTACTTTGCAAAATAGTCCACCCAATTACAATTTGACCCCTAACTTTTGAAAACCCTTGCGAGAACCCCCTCATCTTCTGCGTCACTTTTCGCATTCCGATCCCTCTGCCATTTCAGTAGAGACCCATACCTCCGACGAGGTTTCGAGGAGGATTTCTCCTCGCATCCCTAGGGAGCTGCTCTTAGATTTGAAAGGGGAGTCCTCTGCGAAATCCCCTATCGCCTGAGCAGCTCCCCATGCCCTTATTCGCACCATACCTCTCGTGCGAACGCTCGAAAGGTATGGGTATCAGTTCCAACCATACCTCCGGCGAGGCTTTTTGCCCGCCACCATGCATCTGACCCTCTACCTATGCCTATATAAGAAGCACCAGGTTCGGCCGAAGGGGGTAAGCTTGATTTGGCCTGAGAATCCGCCTGAATTTCGTCCTCCCTCACCTTCGGCCAACAACCTGCAAGCTCCGGTGACATGTCCTCCCTCTTCTCATCGCTCTATCACCGTACCAGTGGCAGAGTCATCTCCGCCTTGCTCCTCCTCATCGCGTCGTACCCGCGCGAGCCTCTCTGACCTCCTCGTCGTTGCCGCCTCTCCATCTCAGGGCCTTCGTCTTCGGCGATGATAGATACGTGCCATCTGCCCCTCTACCTCTCCTTCGCTCCAATCACCATAGATAAGTTCCTCCTCTCCTTCTCTTCATTTTCCCCTTCTTTATTTCGATTTCCAACCCCTCGACAACCACTGACCACCACCATCTTCTCCACCTTCGACACACCACCGGCGAGGTGTCTCCGTCACCTCCCCACACCCATCCACCTCACCAGACCCCTTAGAAGCACCACCACCATCCACTGATCACTTTCGCCATCTCCATCAATTGGCACAACCTCCGTAAACGCCCCCCGATCAAACCCACCTTCACGGCCACAGAGCGACCTAGGCACTCTCGCCTAGGCTGCCCTGCGGCCAGCCAACCACTGTAGCACTTTCGCCGTGCCACGACAAAGCCCCCTTGTGATTTAACGAGGTTGCAAGGCCGTCTTTGTGAATTTCAGATCCTACCATTTTCCGCCATTAGAGAAGACACGAAGGAGCTTGCTCGCGAGGTCCAGGTCGTCCCACTCCAGGCAGAGGCATTGCAGGTGCGCGGAATCCCTCTACGAGACGTTCGCACCTGGCAAGCAGAGGCATCAGCGATTGCAGCTGCCTCAATTGGACGAGACTCCTCCATGCGGGCATGTGAAGAAGCGAGTGGGACTTTAGTCCCACCTTGGAAACGCTTAGCGTAGGTGCGTGGCTTTTATTATTTTTGTGTTTCTTTCTTAGTGCCTCAAGGAACACGGGGTGAGGTCCCTCACCCACTTACCCTCTTAGTCCGCGACCCACGCTCCGCGGACTTGGATGCCTGACCCGATTACCGAGCACTCATCGCGCACCACCCACGCCAGTGCGCCTAGACTCGGGCGCGTAACCCGACCCGATTACCCGGCTCTGAGAGAGCGAAGAGAGAAATTGAGAGAGAGAGAGACGTGGGGAGGGTAGGGGGTAGGTTTTGCCCTGTGCTGTGCAGGCTGAAGAAGGAGGCCAAAGTGAAGGAGGAAGCCGCAGAGGCCAAGGAAGAAGATAGAGGCCAAGTGAAGGAAGAAGATGAGGAGCAGCTAAAGATAAAGGAAGAAGACAGGAAGGAGGAAAGCCAAGTGAAGAAAAAGAAGAAGAAGGCTGCAGAGGCCAAGGAATAAGAAGGAGGAGGCGCAGCAGAGAAGAACAGAAGAAGAAGAAGAAGACAGAAGAGAAGAAAAAAAAGTGAGCACTGTAGCATTCGCCAGTTAAGACGTCTGATTCACAGAATTAGACGTCTAAGAAAGGAAAGACAGAGAAAGAAAGCAGGAAAATGTGAGGCCAAGAAGAGAAAGAAAAGGAAGAAAGAGAAGAAAGAAGAAGCCATCAAGAGAATTTCCTTTTCCATTTCCATTCTCTTTTTATTTTCCTTATGGACTCTCATTTATATTATTGTTAAATATCATATTTTGAGAATTGTGATTTTAATTTCTAAAATACCAATTTTCTCCCTGAGTTTGACCTCGGATATTTTGACTTTTGAGTAATAAAATTGTTATTTGTTTATACAACAATTTCAACTATACCGCACCGAATGTCTTTTTAAACCACAATCTCGTCGCGTAAGCAAGCAACACTAGGGTTTTGACAATATGTTTATCTCTAACACTCACAAAAACACATTAAAAACACAATAAAAATTGCAGTACATGCCTAACCTAATTTATACCTGAATGCAACCCAAAAACCCGTTTGCGGAGCATAATCCTAAGAGCTAGGTTTGTTTTAATGCATAAGAATAATGATAAATTAGCGTTTAGCAGCACACACACAGTCCCGTTGCAGGTGGCCTATCAAGGCGAGAGGTGTGTCTTATTTTGGGTTTGTTGGTGAGAGTCTTTTTAATTGAAGAGAAGAGAAGAGTAAGCTTAATTCGCAATTAATAGAATCAAAAGGGGCAAGAATAGTCCCACATCGTGGGCAAAAAGGCTCACGACTCACCATATAAACAATCTCCTCCAAAGGCCAATTAGCGTTAATAGGGAATGAAGGTTCTTCCCTACCAGGAGGGGTTACGTAAAAATAATTGCGGAAATAAAATAATAAAGCAATATCACAAGAAATTAAGCAATCACACAATGTACACAGGTATTTTTAGGTGGAAACCCAAACCGGGTGAAAACCACCACCTAACCCTCTCGAGTTAGGATTTTCCGATCAACCTAGTTGATCAAATCCACTAACCGAATCACTTTGAACGAGGGTGATTCAACCTCAATACAACCACGCTACAAGTACGAGGGTAGCGTTCCTCAACCCCTTCTCTCCACGAGAAGGATTTTGTCCCGCGAAGGAGACAGGAATTCGCAAAGCGAATACCCAACCAAAATACAAAGATAGAATAAACAACAGTCCTATAGAGCCAACAAAATTAAACCTAGCTTCTATAGGAAATAGGAAACTCCCCTTTGCAAGGAGTGCGTCGACGATGACGCGGTGCGTGTGCCACGCGATGGCGCTACGTTGCTCTCGTTATCTACGGCGGGAGAGCGGGCGCGCAAATTGAATTTAGCTCTCAAGATGATGGAGCTTGAGCTTGGAGAGCAAGATCTTTTCTGGACACAAAAGAGTGTGAGAGTGTATATCTTGTGTCTTGTTTTTCTAAGTGTGTCTCTTATGTTTCTCTTCTTGTGTTTTTGTGTTACAAAGGTTCCCCTCTATTTATAGAGGCCTTAGGAAGGCTTTGGAAGGCTTGGAAAAGCTTCCATAGCCGTTGGGTGCAAAGCCCAAGAGAATCAGGCCGAAATCAGGACAATGATTACACTTCACAGGGTTATCAGACGTCTAACTCTGGCATCAGACGTCTGGAAGGCCACTTTAAGACGTCTGATTCCAAGGTCAGACGTCTGATTCTATGCGGGTTTCTCCCTAACTTGAATCAGATCTAAACAGGGTTTTTGTACAAGTCCATCAGACGACATAGAGGACGTCTGGCACTAAGTCTGGACGTCTGGAAACCTACTTTTACCGTGGGAATTGATTTCCAAACGTTGCAACGGCTAGAAAATCTCTGAGAAGAGATTTTGGGTCAGCCGAGGCAAAACGGTCATTTATCAGACGTCTGTGAAGTCCTATGGACGTCTGATAAGGCTCTAACGGTCATATTCTTGAGTGTCTTCTAAGCCAGCCAACGGTCCACTAACTGGACGTCTGGCAAAGTCATCAGACGTCTCCTAAGACGTCTGGTATAAGGTCTGGACGTCTGAATTCATCAGACAGAACTAACTATGTCCAGCCTAACAGTTATCAGACGTCTGAAACAACAGTCAGACGTCTTAAAATCCTTTATCAGACGTCTGATTAGTGAATTAGACGTCTGGAAAGTCAGTTTTAATCCTATATTGGTTTTCTAAGTGTTCTACAGAAAACCTACGTATCCTAGGGTTGTGCAGGTGTTCCTAGGACTACTGTTAGGGTTCTTTGAGGCTCTTTAACATAATGTCTAAGGAAAATAAAGAGCAAGAAAATAAATACAAGAGATACATGAAAGGATAAAAAAGAATCTATCCTATTCTTCTTGTCTTCCATCTCCAATCTTTCGCTCCACGCGAACCTCCTCTGTTTTCCGTCAAGCTCCTCCAATCCGTCCTGGATGCGAGCTCGAACTCCGTCTAAACACGTCCACATTTGCAATTGACCTGAAATCTAGGACTGAAATTGCAAATGTTAAATAACACGTGTTTTGTTATCATCAAAACAAATGATCGTGGTGCTCTAGCACCAACAATCTCCCCCTTTTTGATGATGACAAAACCGTAAATAATAATGCATAAAATTCTCCCCCTTTTTGACATTATCAAAAAGGTTTAATTGATTTTACATTTCCTATTACTCCCCCTTAAAACATGCTCTTCTATTTATTTTTAACAAAGGTAATGTCCTCCCCCTTTTTATAACAACAAGATAGCTATTATTTTTCTCCCCTTCACTAAAGGAAATTTAGCTAACTTGTATCTCCCCCTTAAAAATTGACAATAAGCTCATCATTTTTAACTCCCCCTATCTAAATGCTTATAAAAAGGATAGGGTTAAGAATTTTACCTCACCTACCATGGCCAATAAAATGGCCCGAATGGTGGTGGTGGATGCCACATCGGATGGGGCTCCCATCCGTAGCTTGGAGGCCCGGGCATCGGCGCCGGTCTCCAATCTGGTGGTCGACGTGCGGCGGGTCCGTCGTTTGTTCGCCGTCTCGTCGGTCTTCTTCTTCTCCTCCTTGGTCTACTCATTGGTTCTCCCAACTTAAGTTGACCAGCCTTGAATTTGTAGGTCCAATCCTTTGTGTTGTAGTTATCCTTGAAACCTACAAAACACGATTCTAATTCCTTTTTCGGTATCCAAGTGGGCTTGGATCCGGATTTGTTAGAAGGTCTCCTTGATGGAGATCCTTTCTCAATCTTAGGGCTGTATAAATCATCTACTTTATTGATTAGTTTGTTAGAGTTTTCCCTAAGACATGCAATTTCTTTTTCTATAGTATTCATCTTAGTCTTTAAATTAGAAATTTCTATTTTTAGACTATCATTTTCCTCAATCAATTTATTATTTTCATTGATGAGGTCTTGATTTTCTAATAATAGGTTATTATCCTTAGGACTAGCTTCTATGTCCTTAAGTTATTTTTCTAACCTATCATTTTCATTTTTAAGAAAACTAAGGTTCTTCTTAATACTTTTATTTTCTATCCTAAGTGATTTACTAATCTCAAAAAGTTCATTAAAAGCTTCTTGAAGATCGAGATTTACCTCGTTGTCTGAGTCGCTTTCGCTTTCGCTGTCGCTTCCCCTGGCCATGAAGCCGAAGCAAGCGGTTTCTTCCTTTTCTTCTTCTTCTTCCTCCGAGCTGGAATCGTCATGAGTGCCTTCCAACCTCCTCCATATCTCGTGGGCGGTGGTGCACTCTTGGATTTTCTCGAACTCTTCCGGACTCAACGCGCAATACAGTGCATTCATTGCCTTTGCGTTGAGTGAGAGCTCTAGAATCTGTACTTGTGAGTACCCTCCTTGGGGTCGCTTCGGGATTTCGTATGGGGTTTCGCAACATCCCCATACCTCGAATTCAGTGGCTTGGAGCCACGTCTTCATCCTCAGCTTCCAGTAGCTGTAGTTGTTCCCGTCAAAGTAGGGCGGACGAGTTGTGGACTGTCCCTCCGAAATCCTACTTGTGGAACAGCTTCCCTCCATGATCTAGATCCTCGCCGGTTTGTAACGCCGATTTCGCGAGACCTGCTCTGATACCAATTGAAGGTTCTTCCCTACCGGGAGGGGTTACGTAAAAATAATTGCGGAAATAAAATAATAAAGCAATATCACAAGAAATTAAGCAATCACACAATGTACACAGGTATTTTTAGGTGGAAACCCAAATCGGGTGAAAACCACCACCTAACCCTCTCGAGTTAGGATTTTCCGATCAACCTAGTTGATCAAATCCACTAACCGAATCACTTTGAACGAGGGTGATTCAACCTCAATACAACCACGCTACAAGTACGAGGGTAGCGTTCCTCAACCCCTTCTCTCCACGAGAAGGATTTTGTCCTGCGAAGGAGACAGGAATTCGCAAAGCGAATACCCAACCAAAATACAAAGATAGAATAAACAACAGTCCTATAGAGCCAACAAAATTAAACCTAGCTTCTATAGGAAATAGGAAACTCCCCTTTGCAAGGAGTGCGTCGACGATGACGCGGTGCGTGTGCCACGCGATGGCGCTACGTTGCTCTCGTTATCTACGGCGGGAGAGCGGGCGCGCAAATTGAATTTAGCTCTCAAGATGATGGAGCTTGAGCTTGGAGAGCAAGATCTTTTCTGGACACAAACGAGTGTGAGAGTGTATATCTTGTGTCTTGTTTTTCTAAGTGTGTCTCTTATGTTTCTCTTCTTGTGTTTTTGTGTTACAAAGGTTCCCCTCTATTTATAGAGGCCTTAGGAAGTCTTTGGAAGGCTTGGAAAAGCTTCCATAGCCGTTGGGTGCAAAGCCCAAGAGAATCAGGCCGAAATCAGGACAATGATTACACTTCACAGGGTTATCAGACGTCTAACTCTGGCATCAGACGTCTGGAAGGCCACTTTAAGACGTCTGATTCCAAGGTCAGACGTCTGATTCTATGCGGGTTTCTCCCTAACTTGAATCAGATCTAAACAGGGTTTTTGTACAAGTCCATCAGACGACATAGAGGACGTCTGGCACTAAGTCTGGACGTCTGGAAACCTACCTTTACCGTGGGAATTGATTTCCAAACGTTGCAACGGCTAGAAAATCTCTGAGAAGAGATTTTGGGTCAGCCGAGGCAAAACGGTCATTTATCAGACATCTGTGAAGTCCTATGGACGTCTGATAAGGCTCTAACGGTCATATTCTTGAGTGTCTTCTAAGCCAGCCAACGGTCCACTAACTGGACGTCTGGCAAAGTCATCAGACGTCTCCTAAGACGTCTGGTATAAGGTCTGGACGTCTGAATTCATCAGACAGAACTAACTATGTCCAGCCTAACAGTTATCAGACGTCTGAAACAACAGTCAGACGTCTTAAAATCCTTTATCAGACGTCTGATTAGTGAATTAGACGTCTGGAAAGTCAGTTTTAACCCTATATTGGTTTTCTAAGTGTTCTACAGAAAACCTACGTATCCTAGGGTTGTGCAAGTGTTCCTAGGACTACTGTTAGGGTTCTTTGAGGCTCTTTAACATAATGTCTAAGGAAAATAAAGAGCAAGAAAATAAATACAAGAGATACATGAAAGGATAAAAAAGAATCTATCCTATTCTTCTTGTCTTCCATCTCCAATCTTTCGCTCCACGCGAACCTCCTCTGTTTTCCGTCAAGCTCCTCCAATCCGTCCTGGATGCGAGCTCGAACTCCGTCTAAACACGTCCACATTTGCAATTGACCTGAAATCTAGGACTGAAATTGCAAATGTTAAATAACACGTGTTTTGTTATCATCAAAACAAATGATCGTGGTGCTCTAGCACCAACAGGGAAGGGATCCCCATAAAACATGTATGAGCTCTTATTATTGATATATATACACTAAAAGAGAGAGAGAAAGAGTGGCTCGTAGAGGGGCAACCCATTAAGGGAGTTGGGCTAAGTTTATAGGGTTAGGTTTTTCACTATTTGAAAAGAAAAAAAAATCTTCTAAGTGTTAAGGGACAAAACTTTTTAAATGTGCACTATATAGGTATTTGAATGCCTGCTCTTGATAAACGTCAGTTTATCATCATTCTTATGCATTAAAACAAACCTAACTCTTAGGATTTTTACTTCGCAAACAAGTTTTTGGGTTGTATTAAGCATAACTAGGTTAGGCATGCATCACACATTTTTGTTGTCTTTTTGATGAGTTTTTTTGAGTGTTAAGGATATACAGAGAATCAGATTTCAAGAACCCTAGCACTCGGGAAGGCAACTGGTGAAGAAGAAGCTCAAACTAGTTAGAACTCAGCTTGATCTAGCTCACCATAGCTGGATTCCATCTCTCTTGAACTAGGGTTAGCTTATCCTAGCTCCATTTAGCTTGTCTCCGTTGAATGGTAGCTCAAGAGAGTTCATCTTAGCTCAACTTAGCTCAAGTCAACTCAGATCTAGCTCAACTTAGGTGAGTCTAGCTCATCTTAGCTTGAATGGTAGCTCAAGAGAGTTCATCTTAGCTCACCTTAGCTCAAGTCAGCTCAGATCTAGCTCAACTTAGTTGAGTCTAGCTCAGCTAAGTTGACTGGAGTTCACCTCAGCTCTGGTTCAGCTACATCCAGCTCCACTCAACTCCAGCTAGCTGAAGATGACTTCATCTTAGCTCAGGAAGCTCAAGTTCAGCTCCCAGGGACTCAACTTAGCTCAACTTAGTTGAGCTAAGCTACCTTAGCTACTTCAACTAGCTAGGTCCTCCTCGGGAAGATCAGACCTAGCTCACCTCAGCATACCTTAGCATAAGCCAGCTTACTTTAGCTTGGCTTAGCAGCTAGCAAAGAACTAGCAAGCTAAGCTGGCTAAAGTAGCTCCATGCCACTTTCTTCAATAGCTACCAGCTCTAGTTCAGCTTCAAACAACTTCCTCCGGCTCCTCTCCTCTAAACCCTAGCTCCAGATGCCTACTCCTCTACCCTACTACTACCTAAGCTAGCTTAGCTAAGCTCCAGCTTCCTAGGCCATCCACCACCCTAAAACCCTACCTAAACACCTCCACCAACTAAACCCTACTTAGGTCCACCTAAGCTCTACCTAGTCCACCCGTTTTTTGGCGCCAACATAGACATCCCTTAGCCCCTCAACTACACCCAAAAGACACCTAGAGTTGGCACCAAAACTACCCTTCTAGAATCCTTCCTTTTGGCACCAACCTAAGCCTCCATCATGGCCATCCATCCACCACCAAATTCATCTCAGCCCTTCCTAAGTTGGCACCACCTAAGTCCCCTTCTAGAACCCTATTTTGGCACCAACTTCAAGGGACACCAACACCATAACTACCCCCCCTTCCTCCCCCCACATGTGACCCCTCAATTGGCGCCAACTATTCCTAACCCTAGGATCAACATAACCACCTACAACCACCACCTAAATACATCCTAGCCATCCACCTAACCCAATCCTACTACCCCCTCTCCACCTCTATATATACCTGTTAAGACCCATGCTGTTTGAGCCTTTTAAGACGTATGGACTGCAGGTCAGACATATGGACTGTGGGTCAGACATCTAGACTATGGGTCAGACATCTGGACACCTTTCCAGACGTCTGGAAATCGAAAAATTTGAGTATGAGCTCGCATCTGCCGCGTGTTGCGCGCAGACAATACTCTCATTTTTGCTCCCCTTCTCTCTCTCCTCGACTCCAGCAAACCCCTAAACCCACCGACCTTATATAAGACCCCCTTCCCCTCTCGTTCTCCCCACACCAGCCCTTCCCCTCTTCTTCTCCACTTTAGCGATAGAGGCAGAGCGAGCGAGAGAGTGCGTGGACGATGTCGAGGAGGATCGACGTGAGGAGAGGAGGAGGAGAGCAAGCTCGCGAGCTCGCGTGGGAGCTCACTAGAGAGTGCATGGCTGGAGCGGCGCGTGTGCGAGGAGGAGTGCGTCGGGGAGGTCCTCCCCGACATTGCTGCAGCCAGAGCTGTAGACGAGGGGGCGCAGCGTGGCCATGCGTGGCGCAAGAGCAGCGGAAGCAGGTTCTGGTTCTGGGTTTTTATCAGAATCAGTCGTTTGGAGTGACCTCTAGAAGATGGTGCGGACGTCTGGAAGTGGTTCCAGACGTCTGAGGAGAGGGCTTTGCGAAGGTACGTCCTCTTTGCGGATACGGCCATGGAGGTCGCTCCGCCGATACCCTATTGCATGCCCTTTTGAGAATATTGCATGGTTTCGTGCAGGATTCACTTCGGACAGGCGTGGGACACGCCCTCCCACGCATTTCAAATGTTTGGGCGACGTACCAGACGACGGGAAGCGCTTCTAGATGTTCGGAGAGGTGGTCGGACATCTGGAGCTAGGTCCAGACGGTCCAGAAGAGTCCCTGGACATTTGAGGATTGGTGCAGAGACTTAGGTATCATACTCGTCACTTTTAAGATGTCAGGAAGTTGTTCCAGAAGTCTGATTTGAGACAGAAACCCTAGTTTCGACCCGTCTAGGGTCCATTTGAGTTCCGTTTTACGCAATTAAGATACCGTTGTGTTCTTTGAGTTCCTCTACTTGTTAAAAGGTTTTCCCTACTATTCTGATTATTCCTTGTGTTGTTCCTTGTGATAGGACTTCGTTCCGTTGCGGGTTCGGGGCTTGCTGAGGCACGTGAGCCTGCCGTTCAAACCCCCACTACTCTTGGGTTTACTGGTAAAGTGGCTTCCTCTAGTTTAATTACAAACCTGAATGCATGTATGGAATGAATGATTAGAATCTAGGGTATGGCTTGAATCCTAAGACGAGAAATACTGAAAATGTCTGTATTGGATGATTGAATTGCAGTTTTGAATGAGTAAATAGAAATGATAACAACTGCCTGTGAAATATGATGTACTTGTACTAGTTAACTGTTGCTTGTAGCTTTCCTGTGGTATACGTTAGATGACATAATACGAGCTGCATGTATATAAATTGAGAATAGTAATGTGAATGATGGAAATACGAGCTACTTGTGTATAACCTGAGTATGGAAATGTGAGCGATAGTAATACAAGCTGCATGTGTATAACCTGAGAACGGAAATAGAAATGATGAAACCTGATATGGCATGGCCTGAGGAATATGTGTTGGTGCTAGAGCACCACGATCATTTGTTTTGATGATAACAAAACACGTGTTATTTAACATTTGCACTTGGAGTCTTAGATTTCAGGTCAATTGCAAATATAGACGTGACCAGACGGAGTTCGAGCTCGCATCCAGGATGGATTGGACGAGCTTGATGGAAAACAGAGGAGATTCGCGAGGAGCGATAGATTGAAGAAGGAAGGAGATGAAGAATAGGATTGATTTCCTTCTCTTGCACTCCTTGTATTTTTCGTTATTTTTGTTGCTCTTTATTTTTTTACTTAGATTCATGTTAAAGAGCCTCAAAGTACCCTAACAGTAGTCCTAGGAACACCGGCACAATCCTAGGATACTTAGGTTTTCTGTAGAGAACTTAGAAAACCAATGTAGGGTTAAAACAGCATTTCCAGACGTCTAATTCCAAAATCAAATGTCTGATAAAGTGTTTTAAGACGTCTGACTGTTGATTCAGACGTATGATAACATTTAGGCTGGATATAGTTAGTTCTGTCTGATGAAATTAGACGTCCAGACCTTAGACCAGACGTCTTAGGAGATGTCTGATGGACTTGCCAGACGTCCAATCAGTGGACCATTGGCTGGCTTAACAAACACTCAAGGAAATGACCATTAGAGCTTTATCAGACGTCCTTAGGCCTTTCCAGATGTCTGATAATTGACCGTTTTGCCTCGACTGACCCGAAAATCTCCTCTCAGAGATTTTCTAGCCGTTGCAAATCCATTCCCACGAAAAAGTAGGTTTCTAGATGTCCAAACATAGTGCCAGACGTCCTGTCTGTCGTCTGATGGACTTGTGCTAGAACCCTGTTTAGATCTGATTCAAAACAGGAAGAAGCCCGCATGAAATCAGACGTCTTAAAGTGAACTTCCAGACGTCTGATGCCAGAATTAGACGCTGATAAGCCTGTCAGTGCAATGATTGTTCCTGATTTCGGGCTGATTCACTTGGGCTTTGTACCCAACGGCTATGGAAGCTTTTCTAAGCCTTCCAAAGCCTTCCTAAGGCCTCTATAAATCGAGGGGAGCCTTTACACACCAATACACACTAAGAGACACCAAGAGACACCTAGCTACACACTATTTTTTGTCCAAAAAGACTCTCTTGCTCTCCAAGCTCAAGTTCCATCATCTTGAGAGCATCAAGCTTCGCGCACCCGCTCTCTCGCCGTAGTTCACGAGAGCGAAGTTGCGCCATCGCGTGACTCATGCACCGCGTCATCAACTCGACGCACTCCTTGCAAAGGGGAGTTTCCTAATTCCTATAGAAGCTAGGTTTAAAATTACTTTGTTGGCTCTACAGGACTTGTTGTTTCTTTTATCTTTGTTATTTGGTTGGGTATTCGCTTTGCGAATTCCCATCCCCTTCGCGAGACAAAATCCTTCTCGTGGAGAGAAGGGGTTGAGGTACGCTACCCTCGTTTAAGTAGCGTGGTTATAATTGAGGTTGAATCACCCTCGTTTAAAGTGATTCGTTTAGTGGATTTTGATCAACTTGGTTGATCGGAAAATCCTAACTCAAGAGGGTTAGGTGGTGGTTTTCACCCGGTTTGGGTTTCCACCAAAAAAATACTTGTGTACTTGTGTGATTGTCTATTTTGTGAGATTGCTTTTTATTTTATTTACACAATTATTATGTCACCCCCTCCTAGTAGGGAAGAAACTACAATATAAGCATGAACCCTTTGGGAAATTAGGAGTAGAGCTCCTGGAAATAAATAGAATGGATTTGAAAATGTGAGTGGGGAAGTGAGTTGGCCCTTGAGTATGGAGTACCAAGGAGAGCGATTGTCCCCCTATTTAGTGCAGAGCGGAGCTAGTCGCCCTTGGGTTAGGACTCGGGGTTAGGATTGACCACTCTATACCGACTTCTTGGCCCTCGCGTACACAGTACCGGGGAGAGCTACTAGTGTAGGGAGAGAGCTAGCCTCCCCATGGGGCCTAGGGTTCAATTAGCCACCCTACACCGACTTGCTAGGCCCACTGGGCAAACCGGGGTAGTCAGGCGAGGGTGCACGGACTGTGGAGGGGCGAAACCCCTGTTTGGTTCTTAGAGGCTAGACCCTTATTACTGAGAGGGCTAGGCCTTATACTGGTTCCGTGTTGTACTTTGGGCGCACCCACAAATGGAAATGACTGACCGCGTGCCAGTGCGGGGTAGCTACCCGTGCTCTTATCACGCGTGCCGTAGTCACCGTTACGTATGTCCGTGACCTTGGGGTGGTTGACTGGGCGTAGGATCACCACGGAGGACTCTCCCGGCCAGGAGAGTACAACGTGTGCCTTCTACTCTTCGGAAAACACTGCAATCAAGATCGTTCCCACAAGGAACATTCGAGATCAAGAAGGAGACCTGATAAATAAATCAAGTGGTGAAAAAGAATAATTAGTGAAAGAAAATAATTGAAAAAAATAGCTACCTGTCCACTTTTACTGCTTTGGTTAGTTGGTTGCCACTCTACTTAGCCTTCGCTGACTTTGTGTACTCATAATCCTTTTCAGGTCTAGGTGTTGAGCAGCCAGAGCCCATGGCTACAAAGGGTGCTGGGCCCAGTAGAGCCCAGTAGTTGTACCTTCTTGTTGTGCTTCTTTCTGTTGTAGTGAGTAGACTCTTTACCTTTACGTTTGTACCCTTACATTCTGTACTTTATATTCTTGTACCTGGTTACTTTTCTACTGTTGTGGTGGTATGTACTGTAGTAGTTTTTACTTCTTTACTGATGTACTTTTGTTACTGTTAGTTGCTTAGCATGGTGAATGTGGTTTACTTTCCTGCTTTTTGGTTACTTTCTCGTTGGACGATTGGGTCTTGGGATCAGTTGAGTCGATCCGGTCTTGTGTCCTGTAGTATTACGACCTGATTCCCGAATCCCCACAGAACACGAGATCGGACTGACTCGACTGATCTCAAGACCCAATCGTCCAACGAGAAAGTAACCAAAAAGCAGGAAATAAATCACATTCACTATGCTAAGCAACTAACAGTAACAAAAGTACAGCAGTAAAGAAGTAAACTACTACAGTACACACCACCACAACAGTAGAAAAAAACTAGGTACAGAATATAAAGTACAGAATATAAAGGTACAGAGTCTAACTCACTACTACAAAAGAGTACAACAAGAGAAACTACAGCTATTGGGCTCTATTGGGCCCAGCACCTTCTGCAGCTGTTGGCTCTAGCTGCTCAACACCTGGACCTGAAAAGGGTTATGAGTACACAAAGTCAGCGAACGTTGAGAAGAGTGGCAATCAACTAACTAAAGCAGTAAAAGTGGACAAGTAGCTGTTGTTTTTCCATTTACTTTCTTTAATTAATTATTCTTTTCCACCACTTGGTTTATTTATCAGGTCTCTTTCTTGATCTCGAATATTCCTCATGGTAACGATCTTGATTGCAGTCTTTTCCGAAGAGTAGAAGGTACACGTTGTGCTCTCCTTGCCGGGAGAGTCCCCCGTGGTGATCCTATGCCCAGTCAACCACTCCAAGGTCACAGACATACGTAACGGTGACTACGGCACGCGCGATAAGCTCACGGGTAGCTACCCTGCACTGGCACGCGGTCAGTCGTTTCCGTTTGTGGGTGCGCCCAAAGTACAGCACGGAACCAGTATAGGGCTTAGCCCTCTCAGTAATAAGGGTCTAGCCTCTAAGAACTAAACAGGGGTCTCACCCCTCCACAGTCCGCGAACCCTCGCCTGACTAGCCCGGTTTGCCCAGTGGGCCTAGCAAGTCGGTGTAGGGTGGCTAGCTGAACCCCGGGCCCCATGGGGTGGCTAGCTCTCTCCCTACACCAATAACTCTCCCCGGTACAGTGTACGCGAGGGCCAAGAAGTCGGTACAGAGTGGCCAATCCTAACCCCGGGTCCCAAGCCAAGGGCAGCTAGCTCCGCTCTGCACTAAACTGGGGGACAGTCGCTCTCCTTGGTACTCCGTACTCAAGGGCCAACTCGCTTCCCCACTCACATTTCCAAATCCATTCCATTATTTCCAGGAGCTCTACCCTTAATTCCCCATAGGGTTCATGCTCATATTCCTCAGGCCAAGCCATACCAGGTTTCATCATTTCTATTTCCATTCTCAGGTTATACATATGTAGCTCGTATTGCTATCGTTTACATTTCCATACACAGGTTATACACAGGTAGCTCGTATTTCCATCATTCACGTTACCATTCTCAATTTATATACATGCAGCTCGCATTATGTCATTTAACGTATATAATAGGAATTTACATGCAACAGTTTGCTAGCACAAGTACTTTACATTTCACAGGCAGCTGTTCTTTATTTACAGGCAATTGTTATCATTCTATCTACTCATTCAAGATTGCAATTCAATCATCCATTACAGGCCATTCAAATGTTTCTCGTCCTAGGATTCATGCCATATCCTAGGTTCTAATCATTCATTCCACACATGCATTTAGGTCATAATTAATTTAGGGGGAAGCCACGCTACCAGTAAACCTTGGAGTAGTGGGGGCTTGAACGGCAGGCTCACGTGCCTCAGCAAGCCTCGAACCCGCAACGGAACGAAGTCCTATTACAAGGATCAATCACAAGAGAATATTCAGAACAATATAGAAAGTCTTCTAACAAGTAGAGGAATTCATACGGGAAACGTCGGTATCTTAATTGCGGAAAACAGACCTCAAACGGATCCTAAACGGGTCAAAAATAGTGTTTATGACTAAAATTAGACGTTTGGAACAACTTCCAGATGTCTTAAAAGTGTCCAGTGTCATACCTTAAGCCCTGTGCCAATCCTCAGACATCCAGGAACTCTTCTGGACCGTCTAGACCCCGCTCCAGACGTCCGACCACCTCTCTGGACGTCTGGAAGTGCCTACAGTCATTTGGTAAGCTCTCTAGACATCTGAAAAGCATGGGAGGGCGTGCCTTGCACCTTCCCGAAGCAAATCCTGCACGTAGACCTCCGATCTTCTCAAAACGGCATGAAAAAGGGGTATCGGCGAAGCGGCCTACATGGCCGTATCTGCAATGAGATGTACCTCCGCGAGACCTTCTCGTCAGATGTCTGGCACCACCTCCATACGTCCGCACCGTCGTCTGGAGGTCACTCCAAATGTCTGATTCTGGGAAAAACCCAGAACCAGAACCTGCCTCCGCCCTCTCGTGCCGCGCGTGGCCGCGCTGCACCCTCTTGCTTGCAGCTCCGGCTGCAGCAGTGTCGGGGAGGACCTCCCTGACGCACTCCTCAGCCTTGCGCATGCGTCGCTCCAGCCGTGTGCTCACCGGTGAGCTCCCATGAGAGCTCGAAAGCTCAACTCCTCCTCTCCTTCTCATGCTGCTCCTCCTCCACGCCGCTCTCGCGCTCGCGCTCACGCTGCCTCTCTCGCTGGAGGGAAGAAGGAAGGTGGTTGGTGGCTAAGAAGTGGGGGAAACGAAAGAGGAGGAGGGGGTTATATAAGGTTGGTGTTAGGGTTTTCTGGGAACGGAAGAGAGAGAGAAGGAGGAAAAATGAGGGGTATTGTCTGCGCGCAGCACGCGTGCAGACGCGAGTTCGTACCCAAGATTTTCAATTTTCAGACGTCTGGGAATGAGTCCAGACATCTAAAGTCCAAACGTCTTAAAATGCTTAAACAGCACGGGTCTTAACATGTAGGGATTCGGGAACCGGGTCGTAACAATACCCACCATTTACCACCAAAAAAAATCATCCTCCATTTAGTTCAATTCTACCCTACACCCACCATAACCCACGGCCAAGGAAGGAGAAAGAAGAGAAGAAGATTAAGGAAGCATCCTACCCGCCCCCTTGGTGCCTTCTTCTCCGTCTCTCTTCTTTCTTGTGGCACGCCAAGGAGGAGACTCTCTTCAACTTGGAGGATGGCCAGGCATTGGAGGAGAAGGGTGGTACACACCCACCCTTGGAGATCAATTAAGGTGGAATCTTCCACCTTGGAGGAGCAATTACATGCCCCCCCTTAGGGCTTGCCTAGGAAAGCCACACCTTAGAGGAGGAAGTCAAGAAAAGAAGGAGCCCTTTCTAACTGCGGGAGCAGCCGCAATTGGAGTAGGAGCTTCGTCTTCTTCAGCGACAAGTTCAGAGGATCATTGTTTTTATTTTGTGCATTTTTATTTCTAGCAGTAGAAGCATTCCTCTACTAGTGCCTCTTTGTAAAACAAATCCTCTTTTCTATAAAAAGTTGCCTTCTTGTTAAAATAGCTTTCGTCACAATTCTTGTTGTTTTTGTCTCCTTACTTCTAGTGCACAAACACTTCTTTCTAATTAACCTAGGCCTCCACATGCCTAGGGTGAGCTTAGAAAGAAATCAAATTTTGTCACATAACTATTAGCTATTAGGGTTAGTCTTTCTTGCCATCAACTTCGCACAGTGTCTTTGCTATTTCAAAACATAAAAATTATATATTTGAAAATACCAAAAAGAAAGTTGATTATTTTCAAGTAAGAGACTTGATTTTTGCAAACATTTGGCCTCCTTGGATGACCCTAGATATTTTCCCTATCTAGGATTACAATTTTAAAAGCAATTCAATTTTTGTGCATTACAACGATAAAACCCTAATTTTACAAACCGTGCAAAATTCCCGATCAGATCTCTTTTTATACTTTTTGAACTAGTGTGCTTGCATTTAAAGGTTGAATTATTTGTGTCTACTTCCTAAGCTTGAAATTTTTGATGGTGGTTTTCGTGCATTTAATTTGTTCCCAGTGAACGACCTCAGATTAAAGTTTGAGAATTATAAATTTAAGTGTTGATTTCGTTATTGTTGACTATACTACGATGTAAGTTTTAAACTTCGACTCCAGTGACAATAACATTTTGGTGCTGTTGCAAGGGAGCAACGCACGCTTACCACTATGATTTTTTTGTATATTTTATTCTATATATATTTTTCATTTATTTTCTTTTCTAACTAACTTGCTTCTGATTTGGTTGTGATTTTCTTGTTGGAGCAAATCTGCTAAGACACTTTAAGTGGGCTAATCACTTTGGACCGACCACTCTAGGGACAGGTTACTTTTTTTCCTTTTTCTTTTTCTCTCTCTTTCCTTGTATATATATAAGAAAAATACAAAAAAAAACTAGGATTGTGATTGCTCAGCAATTCATGCAATTAATTATGCCCGCTTATGCTATTTCCTAGCTATTTGCGTTTAGATTAGGCAGATATGCATGCATTTTATAAATATTTGCATTTGTGTATTTTATGGAGAGGAAGATAGAGAGAAGATTGAATCCCCCATTTCATTCATTTTTTACCCCTTCATTTCCACCACATTTCTACCACCTAATACCACCTAACACCACCTACATTAATTTCCTAAGACTTCAAGTGCCTAGCCATAATTAACCCAAAAATATCCCTTATCCCTAACGACACTCTTGTCCTCACCTGCACCCATCACCCTCACCCCTCACCTATATAACCATCCCTATCCCCCTCCATGCACGACATCGGCTCTACCTCCCACCACAAAAAAACCACTGCACACCTACAACACCTCACCCACGCACACACAGCCACTCCCTAGTTGGCCACTCCACCTTCAGCTCTCTTCTCTCCCTCTCTTCCTCCCCATAGGCTGCTTTCTCGCACCAGTTGAGGGAGTACGCAGCAAGTAGGGGTTAGTTCATCATGGTCGTAACCAAGCGGTGAACTCCACCACCGTCCAACTCCTTCGTGAGTAGGCGGGCATGGTGATTCTTTTCCTCTTTTTCCTTCTATTTTGATAGTTTTTTTTTTATCGCTTTCCATCGCCATTAGAGCAAGTTCGAGCTCCTGCTCTGTTTTACACTGTAGCTACTAAAGCTTTTCTATCGGACTTCATTTTCCTTGCGAGCAACCAGAGGGTTTCTCAGTCATTCGATGGCTTCACCCCGGTCCAAGCTTCAGTTGGTTTCCACGTGCCTTTGGCCGGTTCCTGCCTCCACTGCACCCTCTCTCTCCTCACAGCCACCTGCTCTTCACCGGCTAAGTGAGAAATTTAATTGGTGAAGAATCGCGCCAAGTAGTCACCCCGTGGGCACTGTTTGCTCCCGTGCCTTCGCAGCACACCCGCGCGCACAAGCGGCAAACGACAACTTCTCACTTTGCCAGTTGCTCGCACCCTCTCTCTCCTCACAGCCATCCCCCACCAACCGGTTGTCCCTCACCCGGTCTGACTCCGCAGCACACTCACACCCACTCACAGACACAAACACACACATACACACATCACACATACACACACATAAGCATATACATATACATGTATTTTCATATGCATACACTCATCTACAGACACACACATACACATTCATGTATACATATTTATATATATTTACATACATATATATATACTTTATTCCACACTCATATATACATATACGCATATATTTCCACATCCACTTATATATACATATATATTCCTCCTATACATACACATATACATTGTCCTATTCACGATACCACTCACATCTCCCATTATTGTGTATTATATCGTTGGTATATTTGCACCAGTTGTGCATATATCCCCGATATTCATGCATATCAAAGTGTTCCACACACACTCCCACAAGTCCGCTCCACACCTGCATGTGGCGCATAGCTAGGTTAATCATGTCTCTGTAGACGACGGCTAACCTATCATGGTACTAAATTTTCATTGAATCTTTGATTCAAAATTTCCCCCTCTTATTATATATCATATAGTTATATATATATATATACCTATGTTATATATTTATATCTTATATATACATATCTATACATAAGCTAAGTATTTCAATTCATTTCCTTTTCACAATTCAATTCTACATTTTCTTTTCTTTTACATTCTCTTTTATTTTGTTGATTAAGAAAAGACAAAGAAAATAAAAAGTATAAAACAGAAAATATAATTCTTGACCTGCTGGACACGATCTCGCATGTGGCGAAACTGTTTTTGACTATTTTGGTGTGTAGTCAAGAACCAATTTTGAGGGTGTACTTCAAGGACAAGATTATTCAAAAAAATCTTAAATAAAGAAAAACCAAAAAAATATAATAAGCGAAAGGATTTGATGAGATTTTAGGAATTGAGTAGAAATCGACTAATCCAAAACCCACCTCCTTGAGTTCGACACTGGGCTTAAAACTAACAAGTTTAAAATTTAATTTAGTCCAGGTTAATAATTTCGATAAATTGGTGTAGATTCGCCTGTAGAAAATCACTCCCAATATAGACATTTCGACGTTATTTTACCTAATTAAATAACCTTACTCGTGTTTCGTTAGATTGCAACCTTGCCTTATTCTTCCTAGGTAATATCATTTGTGGCAAGAAATTTTTGATTATCCTCTGTGCTTCCATTTTTGATGCTGATTAGACCAGAACACACAACCTTGATTCTTGTGCCCATTAGGGACTTGTGCTAAATTTGATTAGCATAATTGGACTAACACCTTCTCAATTAATTCCAAGGTGCACATTTAACTAACTCAAATTGGACTCCATTTAGAGCCAAATTAGGTTTTGAAAATTAGGTTTAGTACCAAATTAGTAGTTTAGATTAGAATTAGTCATTTAATTGTGTTAGTTTGGAGTAGTGTAGCTTAGATTAGTGTTTGATGTTTTCTCTGCCTCGATCTGTCCTCTTAGATCGATCCTGATAAGAAAGGCCAATTCACTCACTCACATCACTCCATCCACCTTCCCCCTCACTCCACGATCACATTCAATCACTTTCCTCAATGTTTTAATCATCAGCCCATTCCCTCCCTCAGAGCCACCAAGAGATCTGAAGCTCTCTAGCTCCAAGGTCTCATGGCGTGCCAAATCCATTAAAGGGTCTCCCATTCATTCCATGAAACCACAAAGGCCCTTTCCATGATCAGAATTTTCTACAATTTGGTTAATCAAATCGAGCTTTGTTCCTACTGTTGATTGATAAATTTTAGAGGCAATTAATCTTAAATTCGGTTTGATTGATTAAATTGAGCTTAAAATCATCTAATTGGATTGATTGCAAAGGGTTTGAGTCTCTTTGATTTAATTTTTATTGAGTATTGAGCTCGCGCCCAATTTACTTCAAGGTGCTGACTTGTGTTCTTCACGGGTAGCAACGATCAATGAAAATTCAATGGATTCAAGATCTTTGCGATGACCTATTGGATTCTAAAGTATCAACAGAGACTCTTGAACACCAATCAAAGGTGTTCAGGAATCTTTGATGATGAAGTCATTGGAAACAAACCCACATTAATAGCCTAGTTGTGAGACATATTGAATTGACGCTAGATCAATTTGAATTTGGTATTCTGAGGTCGTTTGATGTTTGAGGTATGTGTATGATGATCTCTGTCGGATTCTTAGTGATTTTTATGGTCTAGGTTGATTCAACCTCCTCACGTTATTCATCACGATGGAGGAAGATCAATTAGGGCTTCTGGGATTCAAATGGCTTTAATTGGATTTTTATGCCATTCCAGGGAGTTAAATCAATGCTTACGATGATTCAGAATGGTGTTTTAATGACTTGAATTAGATTTGGGATGTACAACTCCAAGACCAGGTCTGAGTTGATCGCAGGACTTGACGTTGTGATTGTTGGTGCAAGGGTACCTCGATCGTTGATTTTGATGATAACAAAACATTTGTTATTTAATATTTTCATTTAAGTTATAATTTCAGGAATAATGCAAATGGATTCAAATGTGAAGGAGCTCAAGCTTGCGTCCATGGCAGAATGGAAGAGCTTGATGAAGGAGAAGAGAAGATGGAGCTTCGCGTGGAGTGAGAGCTTGAAGACAAGAAGAATAGGATAGATGTCTTCTTCATCTTTGTATTTGTACTCTTTATTTGTTTTGCTTTTTACTTTTCTTAGATTCATTGTTAAAGAGCCCAAGGTAGCAAACATTAGTCCTAGGAACACTTACACTACCCTAGGAAATTTAGACAATCTTAGAAATCACTTAGAAAACCAAAACAGTAATCAGACGAAAACCAAAACAGTAATCAGACAGCCTGATAGACGTCCAATTTGGACTTTAGACGTCTGATCTTAGACTTTAAGACATCTAATAGTTTGTACAAACATCCAAACACTTAGGCTGAACTTAGTGTATTCTGTTCATTGGTTCCAGACAACCAACCCATAGTCCAGATGTCTTAGAAGACGTCTGAAGACCTTGCCAGACGTCCAATTAGAGGACCATTGACCTCTTAGATAAAACCTCGATGGATTGACTTATGATTATATTTAATTACATTTCCAGATGTCCACAGATCATCACAGACGTCTGATAAATAGACGTTAGGCACTTCTGACCCAAATCACTTTTTGTCAGATGATTATAACAGTTTGAGCCTCAGGAAATCCATTCTCGCAGTGATTTCTATTTCCAGACATCCAGACACTTTGTCAGATGACTAACTTGTCATCTAACCAACAACACTCTAGAACCTTGTTTCAATATTGTCAAAACAGGAAGTAATCCATCTTAAGATTAGACATTTGGTTAGATTCCCAGATGACTTAAAACACCATCTTAGACATCTGTTTTGATCCAACACCATCCTGATGATCAACCCTTCTAGATCAGATGATTGACCTTTAGATCAGACAAAGACCCAGACATCTAATCTTAAATCTAGACGTCTGATAACCTTGCCAAAATCATAAATGACCCTTATTTCGACCTGATTTGCCTTGGATTTATTCCCAATGACTATGAAAGCTTTACAAGGCCTTCTAGAGGAGTACCCTTCTTAAGCCAAATACACCAAAGCAATACTTCTTCCACTCATATTGTGTCAAAGATATGAGAGAATCAAGAAGGAAAGTCACCCTACTCTCCAAGCTTCTAAGCATACATCCGAGAGCACCTTTTAGCTGCACAACTGCTTTCTTGTCTCCGCACATTCAAGAGCATCTTCGTGCCTTGAGTGGTTCACATACTCTAACTTCCATTTAAGAGAAGTATCTGTTGCCTAAAGGAGCTAATTAGATTTATACCTATTTGGGCTCTATAGGATATTTGTAATTTTCTTTTGTGGTTGGGTATTCGCTTTGCGAATTCTCGTCTCTTTCGAGAGACAAAATAATCCTCATGAAAAGGAGGGGATTTTAGGTACGCTAACCTCGTTTAAAGTAGAGTGGTTGTATTGAGGTTGAGTCACCATCGTTTAAGTAACTTAGATAGTGGATTTGATCAACTCAGTCTATCAGGAAATCCTAAGTCAAGAGCTTAGGTGGTGGTTTTTACCCAGGTTTGGGTTTCAACCTAAAAATCATTGTCATTTGTGATATTGCTTTTGTGAGATTGTTTCTTTATATTTCCGCACTATTTCGTATCACGCTCGATCTCACCCCCTCTGTTAGGAATTACAGTGGTTAGGGTTCTAATGGAGTAACGAAGATGTAAAATGTCATTAGATGTTCAAACAACTCATTCGAATGATTTCAAGTGGGTTTCAAAGTTTTTAGAGTAATCTGAGATGTTAAGTCAGTATTAACAATTGCACTTTTGGATGAGTTTTGAATGAACTTTGATCATGGATTCTAAAGGGGTTTTGAATGATATTTTGTTTGTAATGGATTTCCTGGAATGAATCTTTCAGAGATCAACATCCTAGATGTTTGAGAAAACTTTGGAATGCACGAATTAAGCTTTAGATTAGTTTGAGGCTATTTTGACAGCAGCAACAATTGAAGAATAGTCAGGACTGAAGGAGGTTTTGATTCATCAGTTTAAAGGAATTTTTCCAGATGGTTTAGTGATAGAACAATGCTGTGGATCCATGTTTTGATGTTATCTTATTTCAAATTGAGTTGTAAACATTCATGAATCTTGTAAAAATCCTTTGTTGGCAACTTGATAGTCTGATGACTATCCGAACTTGTGTTCTTTGCTAATTTCAAATCTAAATTTTGATTTTGAGTTTAATATTGATGCTAAACAATGTTTTGAAGTTTGTCATGTTTAATTCTTGATTTCCAAAATTTTTGTGACTTTTTAAGGGCTTAGATTCATTTTCTAACCTTTAATTGGCCCATTTTATGCTTTCCTGCAATAATTTTGGTGATAATTAGGTAATTAGTGAAATTAATTAAATAAAAATTATAGTGAGCAGGATTAGAGCATATTAAACATGTTTGAACCCTTAAATCTAAGTTTCCATGTGTTTAGATTAGAGAAAATGCCAACAAAAGCTTAGATATTCACTTAGGTTAGAAATAAAAAGAGAAAAATAAAAAATAGAAAGAATTCTTAATCATTAGTTTCTTGAGTGTTTCTCTCTTTTATTTTCCAAGAAATATCCAAAAGAAAATAAAAAAATGATAAAACTCTCAAATCACTACATGGACACGTATATATTGTACATACTTGCAAATAAACTTAAGTTAATGTTGTAAATTATCTTTAATTTAAGCTAACTTATATTAGTAATTTAATTATGTATAAAGATAACTTATAATGTACTCTTGTATTCTATGATTTAACTTATCCTAAATCAATCTATTTATAACCAAATTTATTAATGTATAGTCATTTACAAACTAACTTAAAGCTTTAACATATACCTGACTTATAATTAACTTAAATGTATATGTAAATAAATAAATTAAAATTATGAAATAGTTGGTTCATTATGTAAATTAACCTATTACATGTTTAATATGTAATTAGTGTCAATCCTTAATTTAATTCCAGCACAGAACCTGTCTTTAATTAGTGCCACATCGTTGGCGCATGAAGCTGTTGTGCGGTATGTTAAGAATCATTTCCGTTGGTTATTAGCCTGGTAGGCGGTAGGCTCCGTAAGGAGCATTTATCTGATCATGTAGGGTGGGAGAAAGACGCAAGCGTATAATCTTGTTGGGCTTAAATTATACTGGAATCAAAGTAGAGTGCATTAGTTGCGGCACAGTAGGTGTGGGTGTTGGCTAGAAAATGAAGAAAAGAATTTCCGTCATGGGATGTACATAATTTCTACAGTAATAATCTTGTTATGATTTGTGACATTAAATGTACTAAATTAACCATTTCTTTTCTGATATTCTTTTTGTAATTTACATATTTTTGCTATCTTAGTAGTTTGATATCTAGTTGTGTTCTATTGACCGTAACTTCTTTTTTTAAAAAATAAAAACATAGAAAAATAATAACATGAAAGGTTTTGAAAATAGTTAATGCCTCAACGTGTTCAACCTAGTAGTTCAGAAAAATTTTAATTGATTGCTTTGTTTCATGCTACAACGATTATCGATTTTTAAAACTACGAGATTTAGCGTTACCACCAGCTTGAGAATTCTTGAATCTCCATTCAAGAACATCAATTAGGTGAGGGCCTGTAGATATGATTGCCATCCCAACTCAAATTGAAAACATTTGATTAAATCAAATGGTTTCTTGATGTGCTATCCAATTCTCTAAATCATTTAGATCCTGTATCAATACACATCGAGTTTATTCGACCTAGCTAAGTATGAACTAAGGGAATCAACTCATTTACTATAAAATAATCAAATTCTTTCTTCAGATGCAAAATGTAATCTTATTATATAACGTTGATGGCTTGCTAATGGCATACAAAATCCAACACGATGGAGTGTCTCCAACAAGAGTTAGAGGGGAAGTAGAAAAAACCCCGGAAGTCACCACCTTATATAGTGAAAAGTTGTCTAACGACATTAGAGAGATGAAGGATATCAAGAGGTGTTGATCTACTAAATGTATATATTTAAGCACAGAGACATATTTATCTTAGGTCAAATGATACACCTTCTCCGTGATAGTCATAAGAGAAGGACTTCTCATATCTCTATCATGTCGAGTCACCCTCTTGACATAACTTATGTGATAGTCCCAAATCTAGATTCCTATGCAAATGATGTGCATCATGGGCATCATCTGTTAAGTAACAATCTCTCAAAAAGATTTCCATCTCTTTTCAGACTAGAGACAACTGTTGGATATCATGATGGTTCTTAATGACTTACTGAAATCCTCGATCCAAACCATTTGGATCTTAGATAGCCATCGTTAGTTATATCCAACATGGCTATAGTACATTTCTCCACTTGTACTGAGGGATCCAACTAACCACATTAATTCATCCATGTGATTTGACATTTAGATTTTAATCATTGATTAAGCCATTTTCACTCAGGTTGGCTCACTAAAGGCACATAATTTCAACAATTGTAGGGTATTCTCAAGCTTCGATTAAAGGAGCTCATGACCGATTGATTAATCTTTATGTACCACTTCAATCCTACTCAAGGGCTTGAAGATGATCATCTGGAAATAGGAGGTTGGGACCTTGAACTCGTGGGTGGTTGGTTGATGATGTCATATTTAATTAACTAATTCTTGACTAATTTACATTGGCTAGGGAGCATTATTTGCATAATTGTATTAAATTAGTGCATTTTAAATATTCATGCATCATGGTGTAAATAATGCAATTTAGGGTTAATTAATGAATCTTGAAGCTTAATTATTTAATGTATAGTAATGCATGTTTTTTTTTCTCTCTTTACAGGTGTAATTAGGCTAACTCAACCCAATCACACACACAACCTAGACCTAATTCTAAACCCCATGCGACCTTAATCTAGTCCACTTATGGCTGTTGATCGAGACCCTTAGAGTAAGAATCTCAACTCAAACACAATTGCAGGAGAGGGAGACTCAAAGAATTGATGACCCAATTCCACTTGGAAAGGTGTATATCTGGGGGGAGAGTGGGACTCCAGAACTTCACTAGTCTTTTGGTGAGTGTTATAATTGCAATGGCTATTTTCTCTCTCTGATTGCGTAAAAAAAGAGAGCTAGCTAGACCTAGGTATTTATAGGGCGTGCTACCTCTGATCGTGGGTCTCGTGGGATTTCCCACGATCCCATGATCTAGATGTTAGTGCCATTTAATTTAGTAGTCGTTAAATGGATACTAGCATAAATACCGTTACATTTGTCATGCGTTTCATCTTCAATCAATAGGACCTTATTAACGGGTCTTTAGTTCGTCGAGTGAGCCAGGTTGCCAGATCATGGTGAATTTGTAAAGGAGCTGGCTAGTCAAAACCGTCAAGATATCGACCAGCCGGATCTACTACTTAACTGGATTACTGGATTTGCTAGGGTTCTAAGTTAGGTATGCTTAGATGCCAGGTAATCGAACTCGTGTCTCCTGACATGGGCAGTCGGACACAGGTAACTAGTCTCGGGCAGCTGGATCCAGGCAGCCAGACTCGGTAAAATACCAAGTCGGATCTCTTGATATATCAAAGTTTATTTAAAGGATTTTTCTTCCCTCATCAGCCATCCACCCCACCAATCCTTAGCTCCACAAAACATTCAATCACTTTGTGCCAAGTCATCACCTCCACATTACACCTTGCCACCTAAGCCTATAAGAACCCTAATCTATCCTAAACCCTCCACACTACCTCTGGTTCTCCATATCCAAATCTCCAAGCCATCTCAAGACCCATCCTAACCCTCGTTCTAAGACCAACCTAGATCCTAGCCCTACCATTCCCAACACAACCCTAAGCCTTTTCCTAATCTCCATGCCACTAATAAACCTTCATCTTGGTCATTCACTCCATCAAACCCCATCGCCACCATCCATCTCCATTGATTCAAGGCACACCCTCTCAACCAATGATCACACGCCTAGTCTCCTATATAAACACACCACCACCATCACTTCATCTAATCTTCCTCTCATTTGGGTCGATTCAACAATTACATGAAAAACCTAATAACAAACACATAATCACTCCCACGTAGATGAGTGAAAGTACAATAAGTGTGCACTTTTCTTTGAGCGAGTGAACACTCATCTACTAACACACATCAACCTATTACTATTTAGAGATAAGCCTAAATTCACAGGAGAGCTCACTTTGGTGAGATGCTGCTTCAACTGAATTATCTTATAATAGTATACTTTATTAATTAGACTAAACTTAAATGAACTACGTAGAAAGTGGATTGGCTCTGATATCACCTGTAGGGGTTAATCCATAAATAACCCACTTCCAGCTTAGGATGGACCTAAACAATATCTTAACATAACTGAACTTTATACTGAATGGGTACTGGTATCAGTGTACCAGTACTGATATCCCATATACTGAGTACTGGTACTAGTATCCATGACTTACAACTTTAGATCCCATATCCAAACAAAACTTAAATGAACTACGTAGAAAGTGGATTGGCTCTGATATCACCTGTAGGGGTTAATCCATAAATAACCTACTTCTAACTTAGGATGGACCTGAACAATATCTTAACATAACTGAACTTTATACTGAATGGGTACTGGTATCAGTGTACCAGTACTGATATCCCATATATTGAGTACTGGTACTAGTATCCATGACTTACAACTTTAGATCCCATATCCAAACAAGTACCGGTATCGATGCCAAGTACCGATACTTGTGGCTTACTGTTTTGGATTAAAGTTCAAATGTACGCTTGTCCAGCACTCAAGATGTACCGATACTTGTGATCAGTACCGATACCTATGACATACTGGTATTATTCCAGAACCTCACCGATCTCAACGAGTACTGGTACCCATGACAAGTGTCGATACTTGTTGAGTATTGTCCTCAACTAGTAGCCCACATGTACCGGTACTAGTGATTAGTACCGGTATTAGTGAGATACAGATTTTAGGTCTCTGAAACTGTGAACCAAATTTGTTACTCACACGTATCGGTACTTGTGAGCTACAGTCTTAATACTTAAATTTTGGAACCACACAGTAACACACATGTACTGGTTCCAGTAATGAGTACCAGTACTTGTGTTAGTTATGAAAATTGAAATCTAGGTTCTCAAGGAATATGAACAATCATCTAATCCTAGTTGATGCTGATCTTAGGATTCTATATATATATATATATATATATATTTACACACACACACAGGTTGAATATGAAGGAGGAACCTCAAAACATATTAGAGAAACAATATGTGCAATCATATAGGCTTTATTACATTTGGAACAAACTATATAGATCATCTCAGAGAAAACATACCAGTGTTCATCCTGACACTGAAAACTAAAGCTGTAGGCTAGATACTTCCAAGACTTCCGCTCCCTTCACACTGGATTGAGAGCAATCAGAAGAAGACCTCTTCTTCTTATCGTGCACTCTTTCTCTCTACCTTCTAAATGTCATGATGGAATGACAAGAGAATAGGGTTCAAGGGTCTCTTGGGGACCTAACCTCCAATAATAAGCAATTATTCACACTAATTGCCTTGGGTGATTTGCATGTTCACCCATTAAGAAAATGCAAATCACCAATAGGTCTCTGCACATTAGTTTTTTTTGAAAAAGGGCAAGAATTACTACCGTTCAAAATAGTAGTCCAATTTTATTCAAAATAAAGGGGCTACAAGTTTTTATGCCACAAACGGGCACTCAATGCTACATCAGTACATATGTTTTCCACCCACACATTCCCACCACTAAAGGTGGCATCATTCCAAGCCCTCTAAACTGCCCACATAACAGCAGTCATAGACTCATGTGGTTGGTCCTTTTTCATGAAAGGCATCTAGAGCCTCTCCCAATCAGGAAGTGTGGATGAACAGAATCTTTGCCATACTTCATTTGTCATGAGGTATGAACTGAAGAGGTGCCTGGCATCATCCTCCTCAAAACCACAAAGAGGACATAATGACATGTCTGCCTCAAGGATCCTCCTCCTGAGGCACCCAGTGATCTGACCTCCATGCCTAGCCAACCATAGGAAGATCTGAACCTTTCATGGTATCTTCAACTTCCACACATGTGCACAAACTCACTCAGAAGCATCACCCCCCTATGGTCCCAAAATAAGGCCATAGGCGCTACTTAGGGCGTATACCCCCTTCCTCCAGGTAAAAAAATCTCTTCCCTCCCTTCGCTTGAACGCAGCCAACACACGACACATGGAATCTGCCTCCTCACTTGCTCTAGTAAGAGTCCCCCTCGTGGAAACTATATCTCACTTCTCCTAGTGCTGCTGCCACATAGTAGTCATTGAGGCCTGCTTATTCTTTGAGCCATCATAGACACATGGATAAACATCTGCTAGTTGTCCCAAACCTACTCCAATCATCTTCCCAGAACCTGAGCCCATCACCGCACCCTGAGACAAGTTTAAAGAGCTCACAGTGATCAGTCATAGCTCTAGAGATGGAGTCCCAAAAAGGAGACAAAGGTTGCTGCCTAACCACATCTACCATCATCCTAGCATTCCCACCATAGGAATCACGAACCACTGTCTGCCAAAGCCCCTCATCTCCACGCAGAATAATCACACCCCATTTAAGAAAAAGGAAGTCCCGAAACTCACAAAGAGATCTCACACCTAGCTGTCCCTTTTACCTAGGCATACACACTATCTTCCATTTTATCGATTGAAAAAATCTACAACGATGTGCCAGCCCCTTCCAGAAAAATCGTTTGCGGATAATATCCAAGCGCTTAATTATCGAGCACGATGCCATGAACATGGAAAGAAAAAACACCATGATCGTAGATAGGACGGAATTAAGCAGTATCAAACATCCCCCCTTAGATAGAAACCTGCTACACCAGTTCTCCAACTTCAGCGAGACCTTCTCAAACAGTTGGCCCAGTCCTTCATTTTCTTGGCCTGTATTGGCAGACCAAGATACTTGATAGGGAGCATGACAATGGGCGTCTGTAATAAGTAGGACATCTCCTTTTGGTTGCAAATCTCCCCAAAGCAAACAACGGATGACTTCGCACCATTAATACTGAGGCCTGAGATCGCACTAAAAATGTCAACCACATGCTTAACAAAAAAGTTAGTATCATTCGCAAACCGTAATATGGGTGTCAAAGTTCTTTGGGACGACAAAGTGTATCCATGAATATACCCACCCGAGCACGCCCTAAATGCTAGCCTTGCTAGAGTATCCACTGCCAAAATAAAGATAAGGGGCGCCATTGGGCACCCATTCTGACACCCTTTTGTGGTTGGATCCAGTGGCCAATCGGTCTCCCATTTATGAGGGGCGAGAAAGAGGAGGTGGTAACTACTCTCTTGATCCACTGGATCCATTCTTCAGGGAAGCTACGCCTTCTGAAAATCTCCTAGAGGTACTGCCATGAAAGTGAATCACATGCATTTGAAAAAGTGACCTTCCACATAAAGGCATTCTTCTTTCGTCGTACCCAACTCGAGACCATCTCCTAAGCTAAGATGAACGACTCTTGCAACGATCTCCCTTTGAGGAAGGCAGACTGTACAGGGCTAATAATATTTTTGACTGCATCCCTCATCCTGTTTGCTAGACTCTTACCAATGATTAAGTAGATTGAATTAGACAAGGCTGTGGGTCTGAACTCGGTCAGTGACTCAGCACTAGGATTCTTAGGCAGTAGGAAGAGGAGAGACCTATTTATCCTTTCCACTCCAAAGTTCCCTCTCTGGAATTCCTCCACCACAGCTAGTACATCATCTTTGACAATCAGCTAGAAGGCAGAGTAAAAGAAAATCGGGAAGCCGTCTGGACTAGGAGGACCCTCTGACCTCAGCCCCTTCAAAGCTTCCAACACCTCCTCCTCCCCAATTCTCCTACACAAAAGCCGACCCGCTTCCTCTCCAATCCGTGGCATATCTAAATGGGACAATCTCCACATGCCCCTCTATCCCACCTGTGTAGTGTCTTTGAAATAGCTATTGGCTGTATTACATAAATCCATGGGCGATGTAGCCACATGGTTGCCATACTTAAGGGTGTTGATGCAAAGGCACCATGATCGTTAATTTTGATGATAAAAAAAAACTTGTTGTTTAACATTTGCATTTGAGTCCAAGATTTCACGTTAATTGCAAATGGATACAAGTGTGAAGGACCTCTGAGCTCGTGTCCATGGTGGATTGGAGGAGCTCACTGGAGGAGGAGCTTCACTTGGAGCAAGAGCTTGAAGATAGACCAGAAGAATAGGATAGATGTCTTTTCTATGTTGTACTTTGTATCATTTGTTATTTGCTCATTTATTTTCTTAGACTATTTGTTAAAGAGCTTAAAGTAACATAACAGTAGTCCTAGGAACACTTACACAACACTAGGATACTTAGACTCTTCGTAGTTAACTTAGAAAATCAAAGTATGCATCAAACAGCCCGATTAGACGTCTGATCTGGACATCAGACGTCTGATCCTTGACTTTAAGACGTTTGACTGTTTGATCAGACGTCCAAAAACATTTAGGCTGCAAATCACTTTCTGATTGCCTTTTTTAGACGTCCAGCCTTTAGTTCAGACGTCTTAGCAGACATTTGATAACATTGCCAGACGTCCAATTAATGGAACGTTGGCTTAGAAATATAATCATTGAGGATTGAGCCTTAATATTGTTTCAGACGTCCATAGAGGACTTTAGATGTCTGATATATAGACGTTAGCCCTCGATCAAGCCAAAATCACCTCTCATCAGTAATCTAGCCGTTTGTGCCTTGGGAAATCCATTCCCGCAGTAATCTAGGTTTCTAGACGTCCAGACCTAGTGCTAGACATCAAATAAGTCGTCTGACTGACTTACACAAGAACCCTGTTTAGGTCTTAACCAAGTCAGTAAGGAAACCCGTCTAGGATTAGATGTCTGATTGATTTTCCAAACGTCTTAAAAGTAGTTTCCAGACGTCTGATGCTTTTCCCAGATGTCTGATAACACTGTCAGAATCATTAATGATCCTGATTTCGGCTTGATTTGCCTTGAAATTATTCCCAACGACTACCTAAGGCTTCCACAGCCTTCCTAAGCCTTCCTAGGCCATCTATAAATAGAGAGGGAGCTCTCCTTTGCTAGATACACTAAGCATTAGCATTTCCACATCATTTTGTGTCAAAATCATCTTGAGAAAAGTTCTTGCTCTCTAAATCCATAATCTTCACACTTGAGAGTATCATCCTATCCATACACCCGCTCTCCCGCCTACGATTATGAGAGCGCCATTGTGCCTAGTGTGGTTCACACACTTGTGTTGCTAGCCAACGCACTTCCACCAAAGGGAAGTTTCCTATTTCCTATAGTAGCTAGATTTATATTTTTTATTTGTGACTCTATAGGACTGTTGTATTTTTATTGTCTTTGGTTGGGTATTCGCTTTGTGAATTTTCATCTCCATCGAGAGACTAAATACTCCTCGTGAAAATGAGGGGTTTGAGGCATGCTACCCTCGTTCAAAGTAGCGTCGGTTGTAAGAGGTTGAACTACCCTCGTTCAAGTAGTTCGGATAGTGGATTTGGTCGACTCGGTCAATCAAGAAATCCTAAGTTGAGAGACTTAGGTGGTGGTTTTTACCCATGTTTGGATTTCCACCTAAAAACCCTTGTGTATTTGTGTGATTGATCTTTTGTGAGATTGTTTAGTATATTTTCGTATTTTTATATATCACACAAACCTCACCCCCTCCCATAGGAAATCACAAAGGGAGGTGATCAGATAGAAACGCCTACGTGCACTTGCAGCCATATGAAAAAATTTGGTGTTGGAATCTCCTTCCTTCAACCACAGTTGTCTCGACTCTTGTCGCCAATCAATCTCCCTATAAAGATCCTCCTTAGCAACAACATTTTGCAGCACGTTGCATTGTTCCACCTTCTCTTCATTCAGGCCCTTTGAGTCCTTCACATCTAACACCCTCACCGTTCCAGCAACTCCCTTCCCTTCTGTGATTTCAACACCACCATAGTTTTTTTATACTCC
Source organism: Thalassia testudinum (assembly GCA_037157565.1). Taxonomy (NCBI): domain Eukaryota; kingdom Viridiplantae; phylum Streptophyta; class Magnoliopsida; order Alismatales; family Hydrocharitaceae; genus Thalassia; species Thalassia testudinum. Next base: position 9,487,932 of record JAZHRO010000080.1, read on the forward strand.
ATCAAAAGTAGTTACAGCCCTTTCAATTTGGATGCTAGTCTCCTGGTAGTCAAACCCTTTGCCCCCTGAGCCGTCCACCACGAGACCACCATGTCTTTGAAGCCTTCCTTAAATAACCAAGATTTCTAAAACTTAAAGTAGGAGCTAGCGTTCATGCTTCCCCACTCTCCTACACCAAGGGTGTATGATTAGAAAAAGGTCTTGCAAGAGCCACCATGTAGGCCATCGGTCGGGAACCCATCAAGTTCACATTACACAAAAATTTGTCAATCTTAGACATTTGACCTCCTGCCTCCCTCCATGTGTAAGTAGCTCCTAAAGATGGAAGATCCACAAGCTCCAACTCCATAACCATGCTCTGAAAACCAAACATAGATGAGTAAGTCCTACCATCCAGTTGGTCATCTGACGAAAGGGTGGCATTGAAATCGTCCCCTAAAAGCCAAGCTGCACCCTGAATCCATTCGGCCACACCATGTATCTCATCCCATAGAGTAGCTCTCTCTCCTTGGCCACACAGCCCGTAAATTGATGTAACATGTATCCTCATATTATCTAATCATCTAGTAAACCTGCATGTAATGGAATAGTGACCTATCTTTGTATCTTCCAACTAGAGGTTCATAGAGTTCCACCACACACAAACTCTCCCAACGTGGCCATTTGATGGAATACACTTCATGTGACAATCACCTGTTCCCACCAAAGGTCACCACTTCTTAACATCTTCTCCATCTATATGCATCTTCTGCAAACAAGCATAGTCGATTCCCCACTCCCACAGATATCTCAACAAGGCACCCCTTCTTCCCTAGTCTCGCAGCCCCCTCACATTCCATGTCAAGATCTTTAACATGAAAGATTTGCCTCGCCCTCTTGCCCCTCTTCTCTTCGCACAACCTAGAGCACTTTTTCCAGTTGATTCACATCCACATGCATCGGGCCACTGATCCTGAGATGATATCTGCCTTTGTTTACTGACCCTCTCCTAGTGGGAGAAGATCCCACATTGTATCTAGCCTCTTCTGGTGTGGAGAAAACAAAGGTGCCATGCACAACCTCCCTGGGTGTGGAATCAAGTACTTCCTTGTGGACCACCATAGCTTTCATCTCCTCATCAGTCTGCCCCTCTCGGTTCTCAGCCTCTGGCTCCTCTATCACTTTCCGCTTTTTCTACCCACTAGCTTTGGTTTCTTGAACCGCCACTATAGGCCTCCACTGCATAGCATCACCCCCTGCCATGTCTACTTGGAAGTTGTGCCTAATGTTGACGTTAACTTTTGGTGGAACAATCTTCTTCACACACAGATGCAACAACCAGGAAGATCCTTCACATTTGAGTACCACCCTTTCATGGAATGGCCCCCTATGCTTCAGATGATCAGCCTGTATCGATCTCCCATCACCTTCCACCAAGCCCACCTACACTCTCGCCTTCAAGGAGGCAAAACCTGCAACAATACTTGACGCCACTGCATAGGAACGCAAGTGCAAAGGCACCCCCCAAATCTCAACAACACCATCACAATCAAACACTTTCTGAGGTGGGAGTTCACTCAAGGCGACATCAAACGGCAAAACAAGGCGCCAAATCACAGAAATAAAACTCGACAATGAAGATTGAAACTTCAAAGAATTAACATCCTCTTTTTCCAATCCAAAAACCATGAACCTCAAAGGGTTCAAAACACAAACCTTCCACGAGGACGACAGTAGAGGCGAGGATCTTACGGGGCCTTGGAGATCGTCCAAGGATGGACCCCCAGCCATGATCTCCCCCATGAGAGCATTCTAAAGGACTGTTTCTGTAGTAAGCATATCATTGGAAATCGACACCTCCACATCCAACGAGGGACCCACTAGAGGGGAGGGTGGACGTCGCCCTGCATGGTGTTGTTGCCTATGATAATCACGTGGTTGAGATCCCCCTTCATCCATGCAGTTTGCACCCTTCATGTCTGCCTTTAAGGACTAGGGTTTCCTTCTCCACTCGCATGAGGGAAACACTCCTCCCTTCCCCTCTCTACATTAGGTTGCCTCCGACACGTGGATCTGCGATGCCTTAACCCACCACACTCAAGACACACAAGAGCGTTGCGGCAGTTCAGAGCCACATGACCCCTCGCCCTGCAGTGGTAGCACAAGATACCCTCCTTCCCTTCGCGAGAGAGCCAACGTTCGCCTGCCAAGCCCCACGCAGTCCTCCTTTTAGTCCGCGATAGCCCTCCACGTCCACGCCCCTGCCGGCCTTCAACTCTCGTCCAATCGCCCTCCTCCATCGCCACCTCTCCCTTCCTTAGAGTCGCCATCTAAGATTCAGCTATTTCCATACATCCAATTACACAACCAATGTTTTCCCTCCTCCATCTTTGCACATTAGTTTTAAACACCACACTAATCATTTTGCATTTATGCCCATACAACTTAAATGACTTGAATTGATCACTTTATACAATGGGCATGGATAATGATAGTCCTTAAAATTGTATGTCATATGATTATATCCATATATACCAATACATGTACTAGTCCATGCGTTGCATTATAATCCAACAATCTCTCATAGTAGCTATGTGTTCATGGAACATCTTGGGTATTATTCTTTTAGTAAGAGAATCCGCAACCATGGAGTTCGTGCTGATATACTTAATAGACAGTTGTTCATTCTGTATCCTTTCCTTAACAATCAGGAACTTCATCTCAATGTGCTTTGATTTGAAGGAGCCTTGTTGTTATTGGAGTAAAGAACTGTAGACTGATTACTAGAATACAACCGTAGTGGGCTATCAATGCCATCTACAATTTGCAGCCTTGATATAAAATTCCGCAGTCATATTCTATGATTGGATATCTTATAGCATGAAATAAACTCTACTGCCATAGTGGAAGATGCAATAATATATTATTTTGCACTATTCCAAGAGATGGCACCATTGGTGTAAGGGTTTAAATTTAATATCCTCTTTAAATCAATATGAATGTTTGGGTCCCTTAGTTTTGGCTACATAAAATACTTTTAACAATTCTTTGATGATGAGGGGCTCTTGGAGTGAAAAAATTTGTTGATAGACTCATGGATGATTAGGTGCTTTGGTGGAGGGGTGCACTTAACCATTTTCCCACCGCATAAAAAGAAGAAAAAGAAGAAAAAAAAAAGGGGAGAATGGCTTGCAAAGGAACCAGAGGAAACCTCTTGGTTAGAATGCAACCACCACCACGTCCTCCACCGACCTCTCCTCCCCTCCAAATATGCTCGCCTTCCTCTCTACCCCTCACGCTAGCTACCCCCCTGCCTGTGAGGAACTTGTCCCTGCCGCTATGGCTGTCAGCGTGGAAGGAGGGAAAGAGAAGGGGAGATGAACAAAGATCCACCCTCCATTCTCATCATGCGCGAGCTGCAGCCTTTCCCCTCAGTTTTGGCTTCCTACACAAGGCACTCCCTCATCATCGATTTCTCCTCCTACGGTGTCTTCCCTCCTTCCTTCCTCCTCCGCTGGTCGGATCCACAACGCGCACCCCATCGTCCATGTTGGTTGCTGCCACTGCCGCTGTTGCTGCCCACACGAGCCACTCAGGCGTGGCTGCTGCTACTTGGATGGAGGGTGTGGTTGTAGCTGCTGGCATGGAGGCTCGTAGCTGCTGATCAGAGGCCGCAATAACCCCTGCTGTCCGCTCATAGAGCCGCCATGGCTGTGGTTGCTCGACTTGGGCGGTGGTGCGCCTGCTGTATGGATGGCGATAGCCATAGCCACTAGTGGAGCGTGTCCCTACTCGACCTTGAGACGGAGAGCCGCCCCGTCGAGGCCACTATGGCCCTTTGGTGCGTCCCCTTCTTCTTCATTTATCTAAATCCCTAGCCTAGGTATTTCTAATTGTAGTGATTTAGGGGATTTTTATTTAAATTGTTTGCATGTTGGGGACTGATATGGGGAAAGATAAAATATTGATGCAAGTTTTATGTGTTGTTTGATTGCGAGGTAACCTAGAAGAGCAGTCGCTTAGCGTCAAGGAAGATGGGATGCTCTAGGCCAAGTAGGGACCCTTCCCTCTTGTGTGATTCTCTTTCGAATTCCCGAGTAAATAAGAGAGATGTGAGGAGATTCGAATTGCAAACCATGGGTTTGCTACGAGAATTGAGACCCGGGTGTGTTGTTTAAATGCGCGTTGCGTAATTGCAAGTGTTGATGGGCCCTTGTCTTCCTGAGTATTGATTTCGAGAGGAGCTTCTCGCCGGTGATTATGGGCCTAGATCGCCCCTTTTGATGTCAATTAAATAATGAGAATGGACCCACGTGATCAAGGTTGGAAGTAAAAAGGGGCTTCAAATGGGTGTAATGTGGATAATTGGGCATGCTGGGGGTTTGGACTGGAGGCATGCCCTTGGCTAATGTGTAACTCAATTGAATTTCTCCATGAATTATCAATGTTAGGTGAAATTGGGAATCGAGTTGTTGGAAAATATGAAAGGGTTTTGGAATGGCCGCATGAAGTTGTTCGTGTTACAATTAAGCTTTAGAGTCACCTAGCACCGATACTAATCGATTAGTATTGATACAGGCTCCTAAACATAGCCTGAAGAACTACCGGTGCTAGTTGATTAGTACTGATACTAGCCCTCTGGGGTACCCAATACCAGTTTTGAGAGCCAGTACTGGTATTGGCATTACCTGGTGGCTAGTAGGTGGTGGGCACCCAGAACGGGTACCAAACACTAGTACCGGTACTAGTGCCCTTGCTCTAGCCAAAGAGGCTTAATGTCTACCTTAATTCAATGACAAAGTGTGGAAAAGGTAAGTCTTGATGTGAGGTGAAAATCAATAAGGAGATTTAATCCATTAAATACCCAGTGAACCACTACATGAAGCAAGTGGTTTATGACCCTATAGGACAGGAATAAAAGCCTAAGTTAATTGGCTAAGTATGAGGCGAAATTTGAAACGCGAAAATCTGCCAACTCTTGTAAAGTTTAAATGAAGCCTTGGATCCTAAGATCTAAGGTCAAACCCCAAGTGATCCACTACATTTCTAAGGTCTTGTTTCGAACACAGAACTAACTGGATTAAAACACAATAGGTATACTAGGTGAGCTCGTAAGGCTACACCCATGGACTTGGTGAACCATGAGTTCACTGCTTGGGTTGAAGATCCAAGATGATGTGGTGGCTAGAGGTTACCTAAGATCTACCATGAAACATGGATGGTTCCCACGTACAGTGACGAGCTACAGGTTGTCACTAAGCTAAGGTACTTAGAAGTACCCGAATCTGACTCAATGCAGAGGTACTCGTAGCTCTAGGCTGAGCAGGTGCCTGCATGCATAGCGAGAGACACCAGGGTACTGGGTACTCATAGCTAGAGGCTCATTAGGCGCTCGCATGAGCAGAAGACGCCGGAGTACCATGAGGGGTTTGGTTGAGATCTCATTCGATGATGGATTGAGAGGGTACACCTGGAGACCACTCTCCTACTGGGGGCATTGGTGTGACTTGACAATTTTTACCAACCCTATGACTTCTAATCTGGAATGATCTGTGACTGCACCTTGCTAGACACGATTTGAGCTTGCTCTTTGCTGTTGCAAGGTGTTGGCCTTGGTAGCTCCCAAGAGGCCCGACTATTTTGACCGAGGTCAACAACGTTCTTGATACGTTGAGAACGGGTATGCCTTTCACGAGTATCATTAGTGCTGCTAGCCCCTCCCCTGCCAAGGGAGAGACTATCAGGATGGGATCCAAGGGAATGATATGTCTTGATCTCCACTAGTAGGGAGGGTTGATTTTCTAGAATCTGACTTCTGAGGAGAGAGAGAGAGAATAAGCCATGCGGTAAATAAGCTGAATAACCATGTGGATAAATCTTGATAGATAGGCTGAGGCTCATAGCTAGCTTGTAGTGTTAATGAAACTTGGGTTAATTATGAGAAATGGGAAAAGACTTGTGGTTAACTTGTTACATTACCAAGGCTTAAGTATTAGGGGAAATGGCTTGTGATTAGCCTTTAGGGCAGAAATCCACACACTACCAGTCTCTGTTTCGATTGTTACACGTATTTTGTCCCTAGTGAGCCACTTGGCTCATTCTTACTCTTATGACCCAATTGCAGGTATTTGTTGTCGTGGTGCAAGCGACTCTTCAAGTAGGATTTGAGCCTAGGAGGACCTGGGTAAATAAGTGGGCCCTTACTTTTGTCTTGTCTTAGGTAGATTATTGGTATATAATGTAAATCTTTTTATTGGTGCCCTTTGTTGGATTATAACAAGTTAGATTTTATTCTTTACGGGATGTATATTTATTCGTGGTCTTTATGCTTATAAGTTGATAGTCAATAGACAATATGGTTATGTGGATGCTCGTGATGAAGAGTAAATGGTAATTAGGCTCTATTTTCTCATTGTTTTGCCATGTTTTTACCGCTTTTGATGTTGATTGTGGGGTGTACTCACCTATTTTAATTTTGTGGTATGCATGCATAGGTATAGGTTGTAGGTACAATTTTGGAAAGTATTAAATAAACAAGGGAAACTCTACTGAATATTCGGCAGGTTTCTACCATACGATCTAATTAAAAATCTTCCCTAAGGCGCACCAAGTTGCTAGGACCTCAAACTATAACCCAAACTACCTGGTAGTTGAGACCATAACACCCATGCACCCGGTGATCTAGTCCCAATCCATGAGGAAGATTATCGGGGCATGACAATTGGCAAGCAGAAATACATATCCTGAAGTAGACTTTTAGCTATCTTGGCATCCAGCAAAATCGAAGTCGGTATAATCAAAAACCTGAAGATTTTTGGCTTCTTAAAGGTAAGCATGTAATTTCGTGTCTTCTGCAAATATCTCAGTACTCTTTTGGTTGCTCTCCAATGATCTTTTCCTGGATTACTCAGGTATCTGCCCAATATACTTGTAATGTATGCCAAGTCTGGTCTGGTAGAAACTTGAGCATACATTATACTGCCAACGACTGATGCATAAGGAATTGTTTGCATTTTACGTATGTCAAAGTCACTTACAAGGCACTGGTTGAGACTAAATTTGTCTCCCTTAGCCATAGGAGTATCCAGTTTTTTGAAATCTTGTATGTCATACATTTTGAGTACCTTTTCTATGTAGCTTCGTTGGGATAAGCTTAGAATATGGCAATAACGATCTTGACATATTTCAATTCCTAACACAAATGAAATATCTCAAAGATTTTTCGTGTCAAAGTATTTGACAAGAAATTTCTTGGTGTCCAACAAAATACTCATATCATTAACAGCAAGCAAGATATCATTAGCATATAGGACCAAGAAGATATACCTACTCCCACAGAACTTATAGTATATACATTCATAAGCCATAATCGCCTCAAAACCAAATGAGATAATCACCGGATGAAACTTAAAATACCACGGTCTAGATTCCAGCTTGAGTCTGTAGATAGATTTCGTTAATTTGCATATCGTTCCTTTTGGGTCACCCATAACAAAATGTTTGGGCTGAGCCATATAAATGATTTTCTCAATGTCACAATTAAAGAAAGTAGTCTTAACATCCATCTTCTGATGTAACTCAAGATCAAAGTGGGTCACAAGTGCTATCATAATCCTCAATGAGTCGTTAGAAGAAACATCAGAGAAGGCCTCCTTATAATCAATGCCCTTCTTTTGGGTAAAACCCTTTGTCATAAGATGCACTTTGTATTGTTCAACTTTTCCTTTCGAATCTCATTTGATTTTAAATATCCGTTTGCAACCAACGTGTTTCGTACCTTTTGGTAGTGGAATGACATCTCAAACGTTATTATCTTTCGTTGACTTTATTTCCTCTTTCATTGCCTCTATCCACTTCTTATGATTCAGACTTTCCATTGCCTGACGGAAGCTGATTTGATCATCATCCATTACCCCAATGTCCATTTCTTGTTCCTGAAGGAATACAACATAATCATCAGATATGGCACTTCTTTCCTTAGTGGATCTCCTTAATGGCATGGGTTATGTATGTGCTTAAGGCTGCTTTTCAAGAATTAAGTCCATAATAGTGTCTTCATTGGAGTTATTTGAGGAATGTCATGGACATGTTCCTCATCAACCTAAGTAACTCCAAGAGGAATATCTATATGTTCCTCTTCAAAGGCAAAGTTTTTAACCCTATTTTCCTTAGTAGACTCTACACTCCCAAAGACTTTGGCAGCTCTAGACTCAAATATGACTTTAGATGTGGGATCATTGATGGGAACACCATCATAGGCCCTAACTGGCCACTTTTAGCCAGGTTTAAAAGATAAATGCTCCTACATAATCATCTGAGGGTTATAACTCCACTTCATGCTATTTTGAGAAGAGAACAGGAAACTAGGGTTAATTATGTGATCTTAACATTATATCATGAACACAGAATAACCAAGGCATTTTTCAGGGGTGAAATAAACATCAAATGAGCATTTAAATCTAATAAGTGGGTCCATACGAACTGAAACAGGGTTTTACGCATTTTAAGAACAAATACAGCACCTAAAATTCTAATTTTAGACCTGCTTAAATTACATAAGTTCTGGTCAGGATAAAATTCATGTAAACCTTTTAAAATTCATAGAAAAATATTCCATGAGGTTTGGTATCCTTGATTTGACTATTGAAATCTATTTCAACCTTAAATAGAGTCACAGACAGTTTTGCCATAATTTAGGTTTCTGCGCAAATTGTCCAGTCAAACTTGGTCAAAACTAAAATCCGACTTCACCATCAGATTCCTTGGATTCAAATTAGGTTTGGACTAAAATTTGGGCCCAATCAAAGTTCGACTTAGTTTGCATTTTAGTCCATTTAAACTCTATTTCTCACACTTAAGCTCCTAACTTTCAAAATTTTTGCATTTAGCCCTCTAACTTCTCATTGTTTTCTTCAAAAAGGTTCTTGGCGCCATTGACAATGTGAACCCATCAACACCGGCCTTCAATCAAGGGAATCTCCTTGATTTCTTGACCAATCCCGTCCAAATTTGGAAGGGATGATCTTGAGAATGTCCCTAATCGTTTGAACCAAGTCTTGGACTTCAATTCTCCTCATGAAGCTCGTGCAAATTCGTGAATTTTAGGGATCTCTTTCTCTGAAAATCCGAGCTTCTCAAGCTTGTTTCCAAACTTAGAAGCTTGCCTGAAGCTCTATAAAAGCACCTCAATTGAAAAGCCGAACTCCTTAGCGAGTTCTAAGCCTAAAAATCATCCATCTTCCCTACCTTCGGCCTGCTCCAAGGACCACTCCGGCAACCTTCTCCCTCCGGTCTCCTCGCCTGCTGCCACGTAATATAAGCGACAGGTTTGCCTTCCCCAGCCTCGCCCGCACCTCGCCATACCTACGAGGGGCTTCCTCTCCCTTCAAGCATTGCCGTCCTCCCTCCCAGAGCAACCTTCGTCTCTGGCATCAGCCAATCATAGTCGGTGCCCTCTCTGCATCCCCTTCATTAAGCACCACTCCAGTTCGACTCCTCATCTCCCCTTAACCTGATTCACGCACTCAACACCTAAATCAGCACGCTCTCACAGTCATGCCACCATCGTCTTCCACATCTCCGGCGTACCACCGGCGACCTCACGAATCCACTACACCACACCAAACCGCTCCCCACCGGTCTCACAAGCTTCGCCGTGTCCTCACGACCAAAACCCCTCAAGAAATTGAGGGGATTGGCCATGCACACAAGCCACCGAGCTCGAGCTTCACCGCACTCCTTTCTCGAGTTCACCGGACGTCCACAAGCATTCCCACTCTATGCAAGCACCACCGGCACGTTCGCCTTCACATGACAATCCTCCTGAGCATATTGATTGGGACATTTAGCCCGTGTTCTTCTTTTCAGGTGACAGTCGGACCTCCGCCACCACTCTCGACGTCTCTGACCTCGATTGCAGTCCTCTAGCCACAATCCCTCCAGACTCCATCCCCAGGTGCTGTGGACGACTCCCAGGACATCCTTTCGGTCTTCAATTTTAACAACAGGTGTCGTTTTTGACCTCAATTAGAGCCTTCATTAGTTGCTGTTGCACGAGGGAAGGAACCATGTGGATTAGTCCCACATCGTTAGTGGGCGTGCTCAAGATCGCGCATAAAGGAATTTTGTGACCTCTGCTATTCTCTCAAGAACACAGGGGTCCGGTCCCTGTCACACCTCTGCGCACTCCTCGCCCGCCTTCACGTCGACGGGTTTGGACCTCTGACTGTATACTCGATTACCCGGTACTGTTCACCCGGGTTTGAATTGACAGAGAAGAAAGAGAATCAGAGAGAGAGAGGGGGCAGAGGGTTTTTCTCTTAAGCCCTCATCTCCTCTCAGGACTTAGCCGCTGAAGGCTTAGTGAGGCCCTTGTCCCTTATTCTTGTGAGCCTTGTGCTCCTCTGTTGCTGCAGTGCCTTGGCTCCTCTAAGGAGTGAAGGTTTAAAGCATTTGTGCCTTAGCTCTGTCGACTGATTGGCTGCTCATGTGCTTGGTTTTGATAATTGCTGAGATACTTGATTGCTATTACTATTCAAATATTTAAGTGGTTGTGAGCTTGAAACTTAAGGGTTAATTTGGTGATTTAAAGCATCATTTTAACCCGATCTTTTTGCACTATTATTCTGATCTTATTGAAATATCATTTTTGAATATCATTGCTTTCAATTGTTTACATTTCTTGGATTGGTGAATTTCAATTGCATATTTGTTCCCTATGATCGACCTCGGACTCTATTTTATGAATTTGAGCATATAAATTTAAATGATTTGAACGATTTTGTCCTATACTACGTCACATTTCTTAAACAATGACAATTTTGGTCGAACAATCATAAAACTTGTATCCTCTTGACCTTTCAGAGTACCCAATAAAGTAGCAACTAACAATCCTAGAGTCCAGTTTCTTTTCATTAGGTCTATAGGGCCTTGCCTTAGATGGACATCTTCACACATAAAAATGCTTAAGACTAGGCTTACGTTCAGTCCAAAACTCATATGGGGTTTTGAAAGTTGGCTTAGTGGGAACTCTATTTAGGATATAAGTGACAGTCTTTAAGGCCTCTACCCAGAGTGATTCTGGTAAGGTAGAATGAACAATCATATTCCTTACCATATCTTTAAGTGTCTTGTTTCATCTCTCACCAACATCATTTATAGTGGGCAAACCCAGCATGGTATACTAAGGAATGATACCACATTCCTCTAGGAATCGGGCAAACAATCCTAAATGTTGTTCACCTAATCCGTCATATCTGTCGTAGTATTCACCATCACGGTCAGATTTGACGGATTTAATTCTTTTGTCGAGTTGATTCTCAACTTCGATTTTATAATTTTTGATCGTGTCTAGTGACTATACCTTTTCATGAATTAGGTAAATAAAGTCATATCTTGAGTGGTCATCTGTAAATGTGATAAAGTATTGCTGACCATTCCACGCAGACGTAAGAAATGATCTACAAATGTCTGTATGTATCACATCCAGAAAACCATTTGATCTATTGGCTTCAAACTTCCTATTAATGGTTTGTTTCCCCTTAATGCATTCTACACACTAATTGAAATCAGAAAATTTTAAGTGGTCTAGAATTCCATTTGATACAAGTCTCTCTATTCTCCTTCTGAAGATGTGACCTAATCTCTCATGCCATAAAGAAGCTGATGATTCATTTTCTAATTTCCTTTTCACACCACATGTATTCAAAAGTGAAGACTTGTTATAAGAATTTATAGTATCAAGACAATAATGACTATTAAAACAAGATAAAAAATCAGACCCAACCAAATTTGAATTTAGATATAAACTAACTTTTCCATCTTCAAATAAACATGATAACTACATTTGTCCAATATATAAATAGAAATTAAATTTCTTCTAAAAGATGGTACTATTACTGTTTCATCTAAATTCAAATAAGAACCATTTTCCATCAATAATCTAAATTTTCCTATAGCTTCAACTTCTACAGCCTTCTCGTCCCTGACATAAATGAATCTTTTAGCTTCATTTGGTCTTCAGCAGCTTAGGCAACCCTGCATAAACATACTAATATGAGTGGCAGCTCCTGAATCGAACCATCAAGTGTGTCTAGGAATTGAAGCCAAGTTAATTTCCATACAAACCAAAATGAGAGTCGTACCTTTCTTAGCACGCTATGCATGATAGTTGGTACAATGTTTCTTCTAATTACCCTCAGCTCCACAAAAGAAACATTCTGATTTGGAAGACTCTCTAATCTTTCCCTGTTGTTTCTTTCTTGGAGTTGTATCTGCAGCTTCCTGTTTTCTCTTTTTAGCCTTCCCCTTTCCTTTATAGGAAGAGACAACATAGGCACTTTCTGTCCTATCTTGTTTTATTCTCTCCTTTTGAGCACAGTGTGAGATCAGCTTATTCAGAGACCAAGTCTTTTTCTAACAATTATAGCTCACCTTGAACTAAATAAATGCAGGAGGGAGAGATATTAAAACCAGATGCACTAATAGATCTTCAGAAAGATCTAACTTTAGTGCTTTTAGCTTAGAAGCAATATGGGACATGTCCATTCTACATTCCCTAATGTTGCCTAACAAGCGATAAGACGTCAACAATCATAAGAAAGTACTATTGTCGGGTATTTGTCCCCGACAACAATGCCAAAAATATGTGAAGCGATTGACCATGGTTCGTATAAAAAAATCGTCATCGTTGTTGTAATATATGTCGCAAATACAAACCGATATCGCGTCAATTTTATTTAATTACATAATTTTTACTGGTTTATTCCAGGTTGCTCATTGGGAGGTAATTATTGATATACATTACTCTAAGTCCAACATTATTCTTTAATTCCAAAAAGATCAATTTTATATACAATCAATCATAAATGAATGAATTAATGAAATAATAGCTTAATTATGTACAAAAGAATTAACTAAAATACTTGCAAACACTTAATTCCAAACAAGCATCAAACACTATAATTAAATATTATATACTATCTATTTATAACTTATAATACTAATACTTATATATATATATATATATACACACACACACAATAATAAGTAATATTATATACTATACCAACTTAACTTAGTATATTAACATATACAGTAACATATATATTATGTACAACGATAGATAAAAATGTCACTAAACATCAGGAAAAAGTATATATATAACCTAAGGTAAAAACTAAGGTCTATAATGAAAATTATTCTATCTACAGTGACGGATTAATCTGGTAGTAAAGCTATAAGGTTATTTATATACATATATAGCTCAAATAATATCTATACTACGTATACTTAATATATATATACTTATTATTTATAGTATGCACTTATATACAGTATACACATATATGTATACATTATACAATACACACGTACATACTTCCTCTCTCACTCTTTCTATCTCTTCTTACACTTAACTATTTCTCCTCTTCTTATTCTCTCTGAAATTAGTCTCAACACTTAGGTTTATTATCCCTTTACGGCTTTCATTCTCTATTTGTTTTCAACACTTAGCCATATTTTGTGTTTGCTCTCCTCTCTTCTCTTCTTTCCCTTAACCCTTCATTAAGCCTTAATTCAAAAATAGGTTTTAAAGTTGGTGGGTGACCTTTTCGAGGAATACATAGCACTCCTAACGGGTGGGATCAGACCTCTACTAGGGCCACCTTAGTTTGTTTAATTATCCATTAATACCGGTTTAAGCTTCGAATCGGGCTTAATTAAGCCCCTTGCACAGTGTCGGGCTCGTGGCCCGCACCGCACACACCTCACAAATCATCACGGTACCATGCCATATCAATGCTTAAGGGATAAGGTAATGTTGTGCGTCGAGTGCATGACGACTCAACGGAGAGGGGAAGAAAACCAATTTATAGCGCTAAAAGCGCTCTTCACCACACGATGTAGCACTATGTGCGCCACTCCTGCAATTCAACGCACCTGTTTTGATGTAAGGTTTTTGACCCTCGATTTGAGGATCATAATTTATTGTAAATTAAAATTAAATTATGGGAAATTAAAGTATTTATATAGTATTATATAATTGTATAATTAATTTAGAGAATTAATTATATTTACTGTATAAATAAATTAGGCAAAGTTCCCAATTTATACTTACTTTATTTTAGATTTTATTTCTAAATTAAGTATAAATTAGTTAATGTATGGTCTAATTGACCTTATACAGTATTACTATACATATTAAAGTATTTAATAAAGATTTTTATTGTATTTTATAATATTTATTTCGATTTTATTTACATTTAAATGGCTTATTTTGGGATGTTTTTCATATAAATTAGATATAACTAATATAATACATTATAAATATAGTTAAATTAGCTTAATTTACTTAAAATACATTAGTACACATATACAATATAAGTTAGTTCAGTTATAACTTAAATTACTAATTTATTTTAATTTAATCTAATAACTTAACTAGTAACTTAATAAATTAATTATTTATTCTGTATATATAATTAAATTATGGTATAGGGTTCCTAATATACATAATATACATATAAATATGTATGTATAATATCGGTACTGAATATGTTTATTTATAGAGTTTATTAATTTATTTAGCTTATAATACATATAAATTAGTATAATTAATAAATAGTTGTATAAATAAGCTATGTACCGTTTGAGTTAACTTATATACTTAAGTAACATTAGATAGTATATTCATAAGTTATTTATACCCTATGCATGTCTATGTTACAATATTTATAAATATAGCTTACTATATGCTTTATATTTACAAGTATTTACATAGTATATAATGGGTTTTTAGGTATTTTTAAGGTTTTTTCACTTTTTATGGGTTTTGTATATTTTATGGGGATAGGGGATGAGAAAGAAAGAGAAGGATGAGAAAAATGAATATGTTTTTGGTGTTTTTGTATTAAGGGGTTTTTATTGAATTTTAAGATAGACTGAATCGTCAGCTGGTATGTTCTATCAAGTCGAGGGTTTAGAATACCATGAAACTTAGTATACACTTAAAAGTATACCTGATCTTCATCAAGATAGGTTTATTTTATTTTTTTGGATTTTTTATCAAGTTTTTATTTATTTACAAAGTCAACACATTCTAGGCCTTTAGAAGATTTCTTAAATGAACCTAAGGCCTTGAATCCTAATCTAAATGCTGAGAATGCGGTAAAAACATTCAGATATGCTCGGTAGAATCTAAGAAATATGTTGCATCCATTAAACATGAATTCCATTTAATTTATCCTTTAAATTCCCAATTAGGCACAAAAATAACTGATAATGAATGATTAAAATAAGATACAAGCAATCTAAATGAGATTTAAAGATCATTTTAATTACAAGAAAGATTGTACACAATATATACAACATATAAAGCATGTCAACTGTTCAAAATCTAATCTTAGCCTCTACTGTTCTACAGAATTCAGACCATCCAGCTACTGCTGCAACAGCAACAACAGCAACAGCAAAGCAGCAATAGCAACTGCAGCAGCAGTTCAAGGACAGTTTTAGACATCATGCACAACAGACGTCTTAACTCATCTCAGATCCTTGCTGTAGTGTCCAAAGTTCAGAGAAATCAAATCTATAGCAAGTCTGGAACTCCAAATCAGCACTTATCTCCTGATTCAGTCATTTATATCTCAAATCAGACCTGAGAAATCCTGGTCAGGGATACAAAATAACTGAATCAAGAAATACATTCCTGGATTTTAGTTAGAATGTAGCTGTATCATGCAGCAATTTACTATGATGACTTGGGATTCAAAACACACAGAAAATCTCTTAAAATTCTGACAAGGACTAAATATCACATAGAAACCTCTCTCAGATGTTAAACTCTGAATCAAAAACCCTTGTCAACATTCTCTTTTCAAATCAAATCAGAAAAAATAGCTGGTCTAACACCTTCTAATGCTATAGACAGTATGTAGAAAGTGTTGGAATCAGCCCAATAAGTTCAATTTGAATCCCAAAGTGTTGAAAACCTTAAGGGATATTGAAAATCCCTTAGGTGAAAATCAGATTCTCAGAAAATAAATCCATGGTTAAAATCCTTAATAGTGTCTCCAATCAACATAGTTGATCTTCCTTGGTTCTACAAAGCATTCAAAACATTAAAAACCCTAAAAAAGAACTGATCTGATCATGGCTCATCTGAGATGAATTCTGACATCTGAATCATCTCGGATTCACAGCCATTCAGTGAATTACACAAAAATGCCTCAGTTTGCTCGATCAAAACCATTCAAAACTCAATTGATTTAAAATCTTGCGATCTTGTGTTAAATCCAAATTCAAAGTAAATCAAGCGAATTGATTCCATTTTTAGCTTAGATCAGGAGCCTTTGTGAACAAAATGAAGTGAGTGAAAAGCCCCTAAAATGGATTTGAGTGCAAATCCTCATCTTAAAGCTTGAAAGCAAAGAGATGGGGATTTAACTCCAAATGAATGGGTGGATTGCGAATAAAATTGCGAGGAAATCAGAAGCAAAATGAAAACATGTAGAGGGAGAAATATAGTGATCAGTGTGTGGGTGAATTCTTCCCCTCTGATCTGAAATGATCAGAGGAGGTGAAATTGTGGAATCTATGCTACAACTTCTCCTAAGCTACACTACAAGCATGCATAGCAGATTAGATCTAATCTACAACTAAATTCTACTGCTAACTATCTAACTACACTACAGCTAATCTAAAAAGCAGTAAACCTATTCTAACAGGAAGAATGAGACCTTTAGATCTCCACCCGATGGATGGAGAAGAAGAAAGGAGGGAGGAGATGCTCCAGCTGGGTGAAAACCCTTTAGTGGAGTTCAGGGTCGCCCTCAGGTGCTACGGAGTCCTTAGCGGTGAGGAGAGTCAGAGAGAAGGTGGGTTTCACGGCTGGTGGCCGTGAAAAGGGAAATATAGGGAGAGTAGCTGGAGAGGAAGAATGATCGCTAAGAGATGTAGGAGGGAGCGATCCCACGCACGCGCAGGTAAGGAGCTCCTTAAGTAGCAGATCAGTGTGCAAACACTCACCACAATGGTTAGATTAATTGCAAAGGGCATGGGCGGTGAGGATTTTAAGAGAGAGAGGCGCGCACTGCCAAATCAAAAAGCGGTCGGTGGATGAGATCTGGGTGAATAGGTGACCACATGTGCCGAATCGCGTGAAGGTTCGATTGAAATCGAGCCACAGATCAAGCGAAAAGAGAGATCTATGGCCAGGATAGCTTGAGTTCCTCACATGCTACAGTGCATGCGCGTCCTATAGGAGGGTGAAGGTCTTCTGGTGATTCTGTAGGATATACCCCTCTACGAAGGGGTAGAAAGATTGCAGGCAGGCCCATAAGTGGTTAAAACTTTAAGAGAACAGTACTTTTAAGCTTGCAGATAGGTCCCTACGATCTACAAATAAGTCCCTAGAGGTTTTTAATGAATGAAATGTAATGCACTAAGGACCTAAATGTAAATCTTTAATTTCAAGGCCTTAATGATATCCAAATGCATCCAAATTTTTATGTAAGCTTAATTCAACATTTAAGAAGTTAATTACACTTTTATTTGAACTTTTAAACTCATTTATGTGTTCAATTTATGCTTGGATCACCATTTTACATTTATTAATAAAAAAATCTCATTTAATGACCTAATTATGCGTTTTTAGCACAAAATTGATGTTTTAGGTCTTTTTCTCTAATTCCCACACTTAACCCTTTTTATTTGTTAATTTGATATTGTTTAACCTAGTTTCTAGTTTAACTTCGGCTATTTAGCTATGATAAGTCGCAACTCATTATTGCCCTTCCCCTGATACTTCATTGAGATAAGATTAACCAAGAGTGTACCAATTTCAACATTTTCATTCTTAGCAATCTTTTCTCAAATTCAACTAGAAAGTCCTTAACAGTGGCTATTGACGAGTTGATTTTCTGCTTTCAATTAAGTTTCGCAAATGAAATAACGCGTTGTTGTAGTATGTAAATGGTGGAAATATCAACTAATCAACAATTAAAATAACCACTCAATTAGGAGCTGGTCGTATCCACAGGGAGGCAATGGCATATTTAAACTCGCACCGGTTAAAAACATATGTTCACAGTTAGCTTCGTCGAGAAATCGAGCCATATCTGCCTTCAGATTAAGAAAACATCAAGAGAACATGCTGAAATGGCATTTTTGAGAAAGAGGGAGGTCACTTGCATAAATTAGCCACAATATTTAATTAATAAATTCAAAATAAAAGAGTGGCAATGGCATGTGAATGTAAATATTAATTCGGTAAGAAACAAAGCATTTTCTCCCTTTGTGCATGCGCGATAAGGAGGCCACGGTTGGGTGTGCGGAGCTCGGAGGTGGTTGGCCACGACGAGGGCTATGCGTGGGCGGTGACGGCGCGTCGAATGGCCGCTGGTGGTCTCGCCAGCGATGAGGAAGGTCGGCAATGGTGTTGGTGGTTCGCCAGCGCGGGCGGGTTGCTATCGGCCTTTAGAGGGTGTGGCTGAGTTTTTGAGGTCGAGGCAAGTTCATTGATGTTGGTGGTGTGAAGCTTCGAGGCTAGATGAGGCAGCCGCATGGAGGAGGACTATGATAACTTTGGGTTTTGTTCGGTCTGTTGGAGGAGAAGACGAAGAAGAAGAGGACGGGCGAGTGCATGGGTGATGACGCCGACTGGAGTAGTGCATGCTCTATGCGTGCTGCTGGTGGCGCACACCTGCTGCGGTGGAGGCACAGCATGCGCTGGGCAGTGCTGTGAGTGGCAGGCACGCGCGGAGGGGTGCGGACGAGGCACACGCGGGCTGGTGGAGCACAGGTGCGTGGCGTGATATGCTGAAGGTGACGCGTTGTTGCTATTGGAGACGAGAGAGCGGAGAGGAGAAGCATGCATTGTTGGCCGTGCGTGGAGGGGGAAACGTGGGTGTGCTACGTGGTGGGCATGCGCTAGAGGTGTGCATGAGCAGCTGCTGCTCATGCGGAGGTGCGGCGAAGGAGATGTGCGGGGGCCGTGCGGGTGGAATGACTCTACTGCAGTTGGTGGAGTTGCTGCGAGGAGGACGCAGGAGATGCTAGTGGTGCGCATAATGCGCGGGAGATGTGCATGCGTATGGCTGCACGTGGCGTGCGTGTTGCGTCGACTTGGATGGTTGCGAGGCGAGGGCGTGGTATGCTGCAGGTGGTGGTGATGGGTTGGTTGAGTGTGTGAGGAACTGTGATGGAGCAGGTGAAGAAGCACGGTGATGGAACGATGGCAAGTCCTGCATCAGTAGATGCACTCACGGTAGGTGAGCTTCAAGGAGCTCATACACGGTGGCGACCAACTCCATCCTCTTAGCGCGGTCGTCTGTCACCTCACCGGCCCACGGTATGACGGAGTTTGGTCGTAGAGGCCCACGGTGGTGAAATGGGATGATGGCCTCCCCCAGCTTGGCTGCCTCCTCCTCTCCCTTGTAGTCTCAGCTGCCCCAACCAGATCCAACACACCTGCTCCTCCAAGAATGGGGTCTTTAGTGCAAGCAGCTGGCGAAGATTGAATGCAAGCAGAGGAAGTGGAACGGTTGCCTGCGGGAGGAAGAATAATAATTAATAAAATGAAATATTTGGATTATTTATACACAAATCCTTAAGTTTTATGTTAATTAAAACAATGCATGTAATGCACTTAATGCCATTCTAAGTCAATTTCAAATGCCTTTAGTTATGAATGCAATGCATGAATTATATAATTAAATCAGAAATATGAATTAATCTATTTACATCCAAATGCATGCTAAATAAATGTTAGAATTAACTCAATGTCTAGGCACTTAAATACTTAAATAGCCTACAAATATGGGCTAATCAAATACCCCCATGCCTAGTTTTTGCTAGTCCCTAGCAAATCCAAGCAAAACCTAGCACTCCAAGTAGATTAGCCAACCCAATCGGTCTTCTTTTAGAAACATATTAAGTTCAGACTTTAGACCTAAGGTTCCTAAGTAGTTGTTAAGTTACAGACTAGGTCAGCTAAAGACGAGTTGCAGGCACAAGTTTCCTTGATTTTTGACTCTACCCTAAGGTTTATTGATCCCTGAGATTAAAGCATCCGTGCATATGCATTGGTCTGAGTTATTTGAGTTAAAGGAAAAATGATTTTTTTTTTTGGAATAATATATATATTTTTTGTTTGATTCCTCTAAGTCTAACTTCGAATCAGCTATCAACACAGTTTGTGTCGGATTCATTGTCCCTATCACCGTACCTCGAAGGGTGCCTGGCTTTCGATGCTTCGAGATAGCACCGCTCATAATGACCCCAAGAACTCCTGGCAATCGACACTTCGAGATAGTATCGCCCATGGATTTCTTAAGCGAATTCAGGCCTGTGGCAATCGGCACTTCGAGATAGGGCCGCCCATGGTACCTGAACCGCACAATGCACTTACATGCCCCCAGTAGGATGGATATCCTAAGAGACAAGCGCCGAGGAGGTAATATGTTATCATCGCATCCTCAAGGTAAGTATATACTCCACCTCTCCTGCGGCAAGAACTCTTCTAATCAAATTGTGTTTTCAAGCCTCTCCTAAGTCAAAACTAAGAGAACCAAATTTCTTTTAAGAAATGAATTAAGGTGATTACTTACACAAGACCAAGTGTGTGAAATTTGGATGCTTGGGTTACAATGACCCGTGAACCAAAAGGTAGAACAAGACTCCAGGTACTACCCCACCTTTTAACTCAATCCCTAGCTTTCCTTCCTCAACCTCTTGAGGAATGGTCCGCAACTTAACTCCTACTTAAGTTTTTAAGTCCACAAAGGACCCTAAAGGTCTAAAGCTAGTAGCTCACTTAGCTTCTAAAGTCCAACCCTAGAACCAACTTAGTCTCACCTAGAGTTCTGATTTGCTTAAGAATGCAGGACCAGCCAGTTAAGCTCAATAATTACAAAATATTTTTCTCTTTGTTCTCTCTCTATTTTTTTTTTAGTGCAAATGTATGCAATGCGGAATGCTTTAACTAAATGCATGAATGCACTATGTATAAATGCTATGTATATCCCTAAGTACACCCTCCCATGCCTAAAATCTGCAATGTCCTTATTGCATAGAAGGATATTACCTAGGTTAGAGATGGGTTGCCGTTCTTTTGTTAGCAGCCGAGTAGCTAAAGAACCTGCAAATCAGGTTCAAGGATTGCAGAAATAGGCCCTAAAAATGAGCAAAGTAATGCTGGC
Source organism: Thalassia testudinum (assembly GCA_037157565.1). Classification (NCBI taxonomy): domain Eukaryota; kingdom Viridiplantae; phylum Streptophyta; class Magnoliopsida; order Alismatales; family Hydrocharitaceae; genus Thalassia; species Thalassia testudinum. The sequence continues at coordinate 9,509,108 of JAZHRO010000080.1, forward strand.
CTAGAAAACAAGTAACCTAGGATGTTAGCGAGCTGATGATGAATCCCAATAGCAAATGCTCTCCCAACTAAGATGGGAATGAAATTTTCCCAGGTCACTAGAAAAGGTTCTAAAGGATAAACTGGCATAACAACCTCCAAAGGGGTAGGGGGAGGATGACATGGATCCTCCAAAAGAAATGGGGAGGGAATGGTGTAGAGATAAACCCCCAAGGCAATGGACTGACTAAAGAAATCATCAATCCATACCCGATACTCCATTACAGGAAATATTGGTTAGTTAAGCCCCCTGGTCAGAACAAAAGTGAGCAAATCTCTAAGGCAAAGATCGTCTAGGGTGTCCAAGTTTTGAGGTTGCAGGATGGCCATAAGATCTAGGTTGGGTTTAATCAGCTCGGTGCCCATCCCTAACAATCTTTCCAAATCCTCAATTACATCCCTAGCATTCCTTGTACTATCGCAAGTATCTTCCTGCACTTTATCAGGAGTCAAAATTTTGCCTTCAGACATAAGCGAATCAGAGGCTGCCTTTGAAACAAATGAAGGCAGGTTGGAAGCAACAGATCGAGGGATTATCCTATCAATGTCATTTCCGGGTTCTTGTTCTTTACTCAAATCTTCCCCGGAGTCTATATGTGATTCCACATAAATCTTAGAAGTTGCTTCCAAATTTTCCATCATTGCATCACGAGGAGAAATATCATCAATGGGTGTGCTAAGGAAACCTAATTTGGTCAAATTTGTCACACCCTCAGGGACTAATTCTTCAAATAAGACATAATCACCCTTAGTGTCATGCCAAATCTTGAATGTAGGTTCCTCATATAATTCGTCTTTCTCCTCATCATATGATTCATCATATACCTGAGGTCTAGAGTCATTTAATATCTCAGCAGATCCCCTAGGGTACTCTATCTGAGGTAAATGGTTTACATTGGTAACATCGGACTCCTTAGATAGGTCAATTTCTTCAGGGTTAGGTTCCCTAAGGGTGGGCTTGAGTTCCATCTCATGATCAGAAGGGAGGGTAGGATTAACAACTTGACTTCGTCCCACTTCATCAAATGTCACGAAAATACTATCATTTGGGTCGAGATCATCCAATGGTACCATCATTCCCTTCTTTTGACTCCAATATAATTCAGGTGGATACTCAACCTTATCATCAACTTCCTTAGGTTGCCACCTTTCTTCATCCAATGCATAGCTACTTTCATATGTATCTTCCTCCCACATAAGGCGTGGATCTCTCAAGGAAGTGTCATCTAATGGGGAGGTTTCAAAATCGATCCTCGAAAAGTAGCTATTCTCCCTTACATAATCCCCAAAATTTCCCTCCAATTTAAAGTGTAGCTCTCCCACGGGAGATGCATCAATTGTAGATTGGGTGGCTAATTTCATCTCTTTCTTGTTGTCCTGCCCTTGGAGATTCTCCTAACAATTCAATCATTTCGTCTTGCATTTTTTGTATTTCAATCTTCAAGGAGAAGAGGTCATTTCTATCATGAGAGAAGTCAGGCTCAGGCTTATAGTACCCAGGAGTGTCTGTCCAACCATTATAATTATTTAGGGAGGGTGGGTTGGGTATTTCTATGGTGTGTGAGATATTGGGCAAAGCAAATCCCGCTCCTAGGTTATGCTCACTGATTTGGAGCTTAACCAGGCCAATACTCCTATAATAGGAGTAAAATGGATCCCAATGATTGTCATTATGTCCATCAAAGGATGGACCATCTCGGTGTATGGGATCGAAGAGTGCAGAGTGGGGGTAAGGGTGTGGGCAAGTTGTGAAAGGATGAAAATCAATGTGGTCCATTCTAACTCACACCTCAATCAGAATTCTCCAAGCAAAACACAATTCAAAAAGGACTTTTTAGGTCTTTCCCAATTTAGGCTTTTGATTTTAAATCAGATTGTAGGTGACAATACTATTTATTCAATCAATTTACACGCTTATTATCGACCTACATCTCGCCTAAGAGGACCTAGTTGGAGCTTAGGTGTTCTTTCCTAAATCTCAAATTGTAGAGCAACTCCAAAGACGGAAGATCGAGGGATGCAAGTAGGCCTAAGCCTTCCTTTGAAGCTGTGCTTTCGCGGTGCTTCTCAACTACCCCCAAAAATCCATGACAGGGTATCCCCCTCTTTAGAGTTACAAAACCTTTGATCTAAAGTTCTAAACACTTCAGAATCCAACGATAGGAGGGCTCTTGTCTTAGTATTTCCAAACCTAAGGAGTGTCTAAAAGCGTGCTGTGGTGCAAGAGATATAAGTGTGCATACACCGCAAAAGATTTTGAATTTTGAATCGCACACCAAGTTTGAAAATCAAATCCTTGGTTTTAAAATGTCCCTCCTTTAATTAGTCCTTTTTCCAGAAAATATGTGACCACTTGTTAGATCTATTCAGTACAGATTAGGTGGTCTTGAAATTAGTCCAAATGCATTTGCATGACAGGTAGAAATGCAAAGTTAGAAGTGCATACCTGATTCCAGCATTCTTCATGCAATATGCAAGACAAGAATTAGATCTAGATGCTGCTCATTCAGTCCTAAATGATACGACCTAGGGGCAAGCAGCTTCTAGCAGGTAGCTCGTGTTTTGTTCTGTTTTAGTTTTTTTTTTTTAGCTACTTATACACAAGCAAATTAAAGGTAAACAATCCACAAAATAAATTAAAAACCTAAATCTAAAGAAAAAGGAACAGGCTCCCCAAAATTACCCAACACACGCTTAAAACAAAATCGGTGAACAAACCCCTCAACTGCACCCCACAATAAGGGTTTCAAACCAAATGTGCAATGAAAAATTAAGTCTAAAGTCTTAATTCTACTCTAATCAAATTAGCGACTAAATGTGCAGAGATAATTGTCGCGTCCTCGTCCTTCCCCTCCTAGCAATCTGGTTCCTTGCAAGGTAGCTCGAACAATTTTTCCTCTGGCGACGTCAAGGGTCGCCTCTCACGATGGCTGGTGTGATTGTGAGTCGTAGAATGTGTGTCGTAGATCATTGCACTCGCATTAGAAAAAAAATTCAGAGTTAAATATGATTCAATATTTAAACCAATGTGAACGAATGAATGAATGAATGTGATTTAATTAAACCTGTTGCCTCCCCGGCAACGGCGCCATTTGACGAGTCGATTTTTTGCTTTCGATTAAGTTTCGCAAATGAAATAACGCGCTGTTGTAGTATGTAAGTGGTAGAAAAATCGACTAATCAATAATTAAAATAACCACTCAATTAAGAGCGGGTCATATCCATAGGGAGGCAATGATATATTTAAACTCGCACCGGTTAAAAACATATGTCCACGATTAGTTTCGTCGAGAAATCGAGCCAAATCTGCCTTCAGATTAAGAAAACATCAAGAGAACATGCTGAAATGGCATTTATGAGAAAGAGGGAGGTCACTTACATAAATTAGCCACAATATTTAGTTAATAAATTCAAAATAAAAGAGTGGCAATGGCATGTGAATGTAAATATTAATTCAGTAAGAAACAGAGCATTTGCTCCCTTTGTGCGTGCGCGATGAGGAGCTGCGGTCGAGTGTGCGGAGCTCGGAGGTGGTTGGCCACGACGAGGGCTACGCGTGGGCGGTGACGGCACGTCGAACGGCCGTCGGTGGTCTCGCCAGCGACGTGGAAGGCCTGCAATGGTGGCGGTGGCTCACCGGCGTGGGTGGGTTGCTGTCGGCCTTCAGAGGGTGTGGCCGAGTTTCTGAGGTCAAGGCGAGTTCATTGATGTTGGTGGCACGAAGCTCCGAGGCTAGATGAGGTGGCCGCACGGAGGAGGACTATGATAACTTTGGGTTCTGTTCGGTATGTTGGAGAAGACGAAGAAGTGGACGGGCGAGTGCACAGGCGGCGACGCCAGCTGGAGTAGTGCTTTCTCTACGCGCGCTGCTGGTGGCGCACACCTGCTGTGGTGGAGGTGCAGTGCGCGCGGGGCGGTGCTGTGAGTGGCAAGCGCGCGCGGAGGAGTGCGGACGGGGCACACGCGGGGTGGTGGAGCGCAGGTGCGTGGCGTAATCTGTTGAAGGTGGCGCGCTGTTGCTATTGGAGACGAGAGAGCGGAGAGGAGAAGCATGCACTGCTGGCCGTGCTTGGAAGGGGAAACACGGTTGTGCTGCGAGGAGGGCTTGCGTTGGAGGTGTGTGCGAGCGGCTACTACTCGTGCGGAGGTGCAACGAAGGAGATGTGCGCGGGCCGTGCAGGTGGAATGACTCTTCTGCGGTTGGCAGAGTTGCTGCGAGGAGGATGTAGGCGATGCTGGTGGTGCACGTAATGTGCGGGAGATGTGCATGCGTATGGCTACGCGTGGCGTGCATGTAGCGTCGACCTGGATGGTTGCAAGGTGAGGGCATGGTATGTTGCAGGTGGTGGTGATGGGTTGGTTGAGTGTGTGAGGAACTGTGATGGAGCAGGTGAAGAAGCACGGTGATGGAACGGTGGCAAGTCATGCATCAGTAGATGCACTCACAGTAGGCGAGCTTCAAGGAGCTTGTACACGGTGGCGACCAACTCCATCCTCTTGGCGTGGTGGTCTGTCGCCCCACCGGCCCACGGTATGACGGAGTTTGGCTGTGGAGGCCCACGGTGGTGAAATGCTGCACGGTGGTGAAATGGGATGATGGCCTCCCCCAGCTCAGCTGCCTCCTCCTCTCCCTTGTAGTCTCAGCTGCCTCGACCAGATCCAACACACCCGCTCCTCCATGAATGGGGTCTTAAGTGTAGACAACTGGCAAAGATTGAATGCAGGCAGAGGAAGTGGAACGGTTGCCTGAGGGAAGAAGAAGAATAATTAATAAAATGAAATATTTGGATTATTTATACATAAATCCTTAAGTTTTATGTTAATTAAAACAATGCATGTAATTCACCTAATGCTATTCTAAGTCAATTTCAAATGCTTTTAGTTATGAATACAATGCATGAATTATGTAATTAAATCAGAAATATGAATTAATCTATTTATATTTTAATGCATGCTAAATAAATGTTAGAATTAACTTAATATCTAGGCACTTAAATAGCTCACAAATATGGGCTAATTAGCTATATTATCTAACATTGTGCCCCTAAAAGCTTCAGGGATGGCCCTTTTCATAATCATCATTGATATGTGGTTAGTCCTCTTCCATCTTTCCTTTTCCTTCTTTTGATTATAAGTGCTCGTTTTCGTAATGATAGCAGAGGCTTCCCTAATCACCAAATCAAGGTCCATAAGCCCTAAGACTATCAGAAGGGTTTCCTTCCAGGACTTAAAGTTTGAGCCACTCAACATGGGAATGGAATTGAGGGTTATGGTAATGTTTGTAGAAGACATTTCCCAAATAAGCACAGATAACACGGAATTAGCTCCTATCAAGCATAAATTTGTCTAATTAATTTAATTGACCCCATCTCATATCTTAGTTAACTCCATCAAAGGTCTCATCTTTGAATAAGAGATTGAGTTGTAATTAAAGACAAGTTGTGGTGAGTATTGTTGGTTCAATTCCAAGTCAATTACGAACCTTCCTTTGGGCCGATTCAATAATTAAACGAAAAACCTAATAACCAACCTATAGGGATTAATCCATAAATAGCCTACTTCTAACTTAGGATGGATCTGGATAATATCTTAACATAACTGAACTTTATACTGAATGGGTATCGATACCAGTGTACCAATACCGACATCCCACATACTAAGTACTAGTACTAGTGAACCAATATCAGTATCCATGACTTACAGCTTTAGATCCCATATCCAAATAAGTACCGGTACAGATGCCAAGTACCGGTACTTGTAGCTTACTATTTAGGATTAAAGTTCAGAAGTACACTGGTCTAGTACTCAAGATGTATCGATACTTGTGACCAGTATCGATACCTATGACATACTAGTATTATTCTAGAACCTCACCTATCTCAACAAGTATCGGTACCCATGACAAGTGTTGATACTTGTTGAGTATTGTCCTTAACCCATAGCCCACCTATACCGGTACTAGTGATTAGTACTGGTATTGGTGAGATACAGATTTTAGGTCTCTGAAACTGTGAACCAAATCTATTACTCATAGGTACCGATACTAATAGTATGTATCGGTACATGTGAACTACAGTCTTAATACTTACATCCTGGAACTACAATAGTAACGCACATGTACCGGTACTAGTAATGAGTACCGGTACTTGTGTCAGTTACGAAAATTGAAATCTGGGTTTTCAAGGAACATGAATAATCATCTAATACTAGTTTATGTTGATCCTAGGATTCTATGTATATATACATACAGGTTGAATATGAAGGAGGAACTTCAAAAAACATATCAGAGAAACAATATGTGCAAACATATAGACTTTGCTACATTTTGAACAAACTATATAGATCATCTTAGAAAAAGCATACCGGTGTTCATCTTGACATTGAAGATTAAGGCTGCAAGCTAGATACTTTCAAGAGTTCCCTTCCCTTCACACTGGATTGAGAGCAATCAGAAGAAGACCTTCTCTTATTGTCGTGCACTCTTTTCTCTGATCTACCTTCTCAATGTCACGATGGAATGACAAGAGAATAGGGTTCAAGGGTCTCTTGGGAACCTAACCTCCAATAATAACTGATTATTCACACTAATTTCCTTGGGTGATTTACATGTTCGCCTATCAAGAAAATGCAAATCACCAATCACATTAGTTTTAAACACCACACTAATCATTTTGCATTTATGCCCATGTAACTTAAATGACTTGAATTTATCACTTTATACAATGGGCATGAATACTGACAGTCCTTAAAATTGTATGTCATATGATTATATCCATATATACCACTACATATACTAGTCTATACGTTGAATTATAATCCAACAACATTCACTTCGACTATTAGCTCTACTGTGTTTAGCGTCCAGTGACCGATTTGCAGTGGGTGGCTAGACTAGGGTCCTTAGGTGCCTATGTTATGCTAAGAACTCCAAGGCTTGGGAATGAAATTCCTTCACTGGGTGTTCCTGGTTATAGCCTTATTTTTCAAGGACTGATGTTTTGTCCTCTTGGTCTTTGGCTTCTGATGAGGTGTAACTCATCATAGCTAAAATGCTCAAGTTATGTTGGAAATTGGGTTAAACACTACATAATTAACACATGAAATGGGTTAAGTATAGGAATTAACAAAAATGACCTAAAACAATAAATTTATGCTAAAAACATAAAATTAGGTCATAAAATGAGATATTCTATTCATTAATACAAATTGATAATCTAATTGTAAATTGAATATACATTTGGATTCAAAAGTTCAAATTAAAGGTGGAATTGACTTCCTTAATGTTCAATTATGCTTCAATAAAAACTTGATTGCATTTGAACATTATTAGGACCTTGCAATCATTACATTACATCCAGGTCCTCAGGTCATAACATTTTCTTCACATAAAAATCATCCAAGGACCTATTTGCAAGCCCCAGGGACCTTGTAGACTCCAAGGATCGCGTTGCATTAATCTTCATCACTTTTGGGTTTCATCCTAAAATTCCTACCATTTCGCAAGTTTGGGTTTCTATGTAAAATCTCCAAAAGGCCTGTGCACCTTTGGGTGCACTGTTCACTCGTAGAACACGTGAAATCTAGGCCATCGATTCCTTTTATCCTTGATCTTACGGCCGATCCAAATTCATTCTTCCCACGCTTATGTGCATAGACTCACCCATCACCTCAAATTCCATCCTACGGTGGAAAATCAATTTGGACGCTCGCGCCTTCCTCTGAGCCAAGCATCCACCGCCCTTGCCCTAATCGCCTAAATCCACTAGGGCGGTGATATGATTCACTATTTTGGCTACTTAAACATCTCCTTAAGCTCGCACGTAGAGCTAATTGCTCGCTCCCCCCTTAGTGGTTCCCTTTGTTCATCCCCTCAGCTCCCCTACCTCAATTCCTCACCTGCGGTGATAGAGCAGGTTGCTCTCCCTCTGTCGATTGCCTCTAGCTGTCAGCTGTTGTCTCTTGGACACCTCCTTCAGTTGAGGGTCTCCTCCATTTCGTCGCCATTGACCTCTGGCCAGTGGACCTTGGACACCTCCTTCATCTGTTAGCTAGATTTACGACTTTCGTAGATTAGTTTTCTTGCTTGCTAGATTAGTTTTAGTGTTAGTGTAATTTAGATCAATAGGAGTAAATTAGACAGTGAAATATGTGATGAATTAGTTTAGATCGGTTTAGATCCGACCTGAACTCTCTGATTTGTTCAGATCAAAGAGGAGTTTTCCGCATTTTTGCATTGACTCATACAGCTCCCTCATCATTTCTTGATCACGTTCACTGATTTCCCTCGAGTTTTTTTATCACAATTCACCCACTCATTGTAGCATAAATAAGATCTGATGCTCCTTAACTCATTTAGTGCTAATTTTACATGGGGGGTCTCCCATTTACTCCATCTATTCACAAAGACGCCTCGATCTGGTTTTAATTGAATCGATTTGCTCGATTCTTTCAGATTTGGTGTTCACGTCCACACGCGATTTGGAGTCAATTTGGTTTTAATTGAATTTCATCAAGCGATTCGAGTTCAAATTTGCTTAATTAGGTGTATTGCGATGAATTTGAATGTGTTTTTGATTGATATTTATTCTCAAAGAAGCATATGCCCAATGAGAGCATTGTTTTGGGTAGCCATTGCCAATATATGGATAAGAGGTCATAGCATTGACCTATTATTTAGAATACTTGCACACTAATTAATAGTGTGTAGGTGTTCATGATTTTATCTTCATAATGATCCACATTAAAAGCCCAAAATAGGGCTACATTGATTCCTAAACCAATATGAATTTACTCTGATTTTTAAAGGAACAAATGATGATTTCATGGTTTTAATGGAAATTCAGAGTTGCTTTGAGATGATTTCAATACCTAGTGTGATTTTCCTCTTTACATTGTCTATAATGTAAAGAGGAGATCATATTGGGGTCTTTTGAGGATTTTAAAGAATGAGGATTGGCCATATGGATTTTAGATCTTCATATATGGTTTTAGATCATATATGGATTGACCATATGGATTTTCTTCTTTACATATGGATTTTCAAGATCATATGAATTTTAAAAGGATTTTTGGATGAAAATGATTTGTTAGAAAATTGATTTGGACATTCTTGAGCCTAAGATTAGACCTTCTCAAGTCTGATCTTGGCTGATTTTTTTAATCCGATAGCAACAACAGCTGCTCCTCTCAGCTACTGAGTTTTGTTTGAGCAGCTTCCAGGTGCTGGGTGTCTGCAGCTGCTGAAGCAGTTGAGCTAAGTTGTCTGAATCTATTGAAGATGTGGTGACACTTTGACTTGAAATGTTTATATAGCAGCAACAGCCACCGTGGTGAACTAATTTGGCTGGTCTGAGAGGAATTTAAAGTGGATTTGAGTTATAATATAGCTGACATGTTGTTTAGAGTTAGAACTTAATATACAAGCATTCATGTACTGAAATTGAGTTTTTATTCAACATTAATTCTTTGTAATCTTATGTTAAATTCTTTTGTCAACTACTATTGTGAATTATTTGTTGAAATTGAAATTTTAAATGCAAATTTAGTTGAAAATTATGTTTAAATGTTCCATCATATTTCATGTGATGTATTGAGTGTATGCGAATGCTTTTACTGATTGTCTAACACTCAAAACATATTTAGAAGCTTTAGGTTCTTAGGTTAAACAGTCATTTAGGCCTTTTGTGTGTGAACTTTGTAAATAAATAAAAATCCTAAAAAATTCACAAAAAAAAAAAACTCATCTTGAGTATGATTATGTATTTCTTTTGGTGTGTACCATGTTTCAAGGTAATCTGAACTCCCACCTTTTTAGAACCTACCAGCCAACGGTTCAGTGTACCTTGGAACTTAATAAAAGAACCTATGAAGAAAAACAACAAAAAGAAACTTCTTTCTCTCATCTCACTCTTTCCATCTCATCCCATATCTCTCTTAAACATATAAAAGCTATAAAAATTTAAAAAACCCAAAAAATACCTAAAAATACCTTATATATTATATATATACTTGTAAATATTAATTAAACCTAAGCTATATGTATATAATGTATAATATGTATATAATGTGTATATATAACTTATATATGTGTTCTATATATTAAATTAAATATTTAGAGTGATTTATTATATATATAACTATATTGTATTATTAGATATTAATTTATATAAACTAAATGTATATAAATATAAGTAATTATATAAACATATTTATATGTACATAATTATACCTAATACTATACATACATATTTAACTATGTATTATATACTGTATAATACTTGCAAACTGATTTAATAAAGTAATTACAGTAAATAATTAAGTTATTAGGTTAATTAGGTAATTTATTAACTTAAAATAAATTAGTAATTTAATCTAAAAATGAAATAAGTTATCATGTATACTTGTATAATGTTATATTAAATATTTATATCCTATTTATATTGTATTTATACTGTATTATAGTATTTATAAATTATTTATATGTAAAACTATCTAAAACATGTATTTAATTATACATAAATTAAAATAAAGTTCCTAAAATATAATAAAAATGTGTAATAAATAAGTTATTATGTATATCAATTCTGTACAAAGTCAATTTGGTATTTAAGTTACCAATTTATACATCAATTAAAAAATTAAGCTTTAAATTATTGTGTATAAACAACCACTTTTAATTAATTTTATTATATATGTAAATAACTTATTTATGTAAACTAATTAGACAATTAGGTAGCCCTATATAAGGGTTTCGTAATTATATAATTTATTTTTAATTTATGTTAATTTGTGGCCTCAAATCAAATGCCAAAAGACATGAAATCAATCACATTTCCATGTTGCGCAGTGCCAATTTGGCACTGAAGATAGTGTCACATCGGTGGTGACAAATCGCTTTATGCGGTGTAAGTTGTTTTGGTCCCATAGGTTGCTCAATTGTCACGGGTGCCGGGCACCCACACATACCATACATCTCCTCTTATGACTTGAAACGAGTATATATTTGAGCACTTGTGTACACAGTGTGAGGCGGGGGCCACGCACTTTAGCAGGCCTAAAATGGGCCTAAATTAGGCCTGAAGTCGGATATTAATGCACAAATTAAAGACTAGGGCAAATTTCTAGTAGAGGTTTAGTCTCACCCTCTTGGGTGCTTTGTATCCCTTGAACATGGTCGGCCCGCCTACTAAAATCCTACTTTTTAGCCTAATGAACAATGTTTGTGAGAGAGAGGCCCTAAAAAAGTGACTAAGTGTTGACACAGAAGAGAGGAGAGGAGTGAATGAGCAATAGTGGCTAAGTGTTGGCCGAAGTGTTGTGTGTGTTTGTGTACATATATATATGTATAATATGTACAATATAAGTACATAGTATATGTATATAAATAATGTAAATAAATAAATATAAATATGTATACGTATATAATTAATATAGGTAATAGTATAAGTAGTGTAAAGGTACTATTTGAGCTCTTATATATATAAATAACACTAGAGCTTTAGTGACAGTTAGATCCGTTACTGTACATAGTTATATATGTTAGTATAGATAGCTATTTTGCCTTATGTTATGTAAATATTTTACTAAGGTTACAACAACGCTTGTATATGTTACTGTATATATAATTATGTTATTATAAACATTAGTATGTTAATATAATTTAGTATAGTAGATATTATTAGTTATTTTAATATCTATACTTAAGTATTACTTATAGTAATTGTATATAACTAACATAGTGTAGTAGTAGATAATCTTTTATACTTGTTTGTTGTACATATGTTTCAGGCATTTTAACACTTATTAATTGATTCTTTTTTTAAATAATTAACCAATTCTTTCATTTATCGATTCATTCATTTATTCTTGTAAATAAAATTAACATTTTTGGAATAAAAGAATATTTTTGGACTTAGAGAGTGATGTATATCAATAATTACTTTCCAATGAACGACTTGGAAACAAACCAGTAAAAATTGTAAATAAATAAAATTGATGCGATATCGATTTTCATTTGTGACATATATACTACAACAACAACATATAAAACGCTTTTTATTGCAAATTGGTCGTCGAAATTGTTAGCTTCGTGTTCCAAGACCATGTTCATGTCCTACAACTATTCGAGTTCATCGTGATGAAAGTCTTAGGGATCCTTTGTTATCCCTATTCCCTTCGTGTCTTCGTTCTTCTTAACATATTAGGCCAAGTTTCCATGTTGAATATGGTACTCGATTTAGTCCCTAGGATCTTAGTAGTTCTCAGTAGTGCGACCTTTAGCCTTATGCTAGTGGCAATAAGGTCCGCTTAAGGCTAGATGCTTGAGGGGAGGCGGGGGTGGGAAGAGATTTTGGTTAGTGGCCATTACTTTTGCCAGAATGTGATGAGTTGTGGCTCATCACTGCTTAAATGCCCAAGTTAAGTTGGAGATTAGGTTAAACACTATCAAATTAACACATAAAAAGGGTTAAGTGTGGGAAATAAAAAAAAGACCTAAAACATCAAATCTGTGCTAAAAATGCATAATTAGGTCATTTATTGAGATATTCTATTAAATAATGTAAAATTATGATTCAATTGCAAATTGAACACACAAACGAGTTCAAAAGTTCAAATCAAAAGTATAATTGACTTCCTAAATGTTTAATTAAGCTTTTATAAAAACTTGATTGCATTTGGACATCATTAGAGCATTGCAATTAGAGATTCTCATTTAGACCCTTAGGTCATCACATTTCATCCTTAGAAAATCTCTCCAGGGACCCATTTGATACCCGTAGGGGCCTATTTGTAGCACCTCAAGGATGGCTCTGTAATGATTTTTCATCACTTATGGGTTTCTTTGATATTTTCCTACCCCTTCACTGAGGGGCTTATCCTGCAAAAGCACTATTAGAACCTGAGAATGGTGCACCTCTTGGTGCACTATTCATCGAAGAACACAACCCATCAGGGTCGTTCATTCCTTCTTCTCCTTGATCTGCGACTCCTCTACAATCGAAGCTTTGCGTGACTTGTCGCATAGCCTCACCTCTACCCCAGATCCCATCCTACGGCCCATCTTTGATTTGAAAACTTCGAGTGCCCTCTCCTCCCATCCTCGCCGCCCATGCCCTAATTAACTACTCTTACCAATGTGGTCAGTGGAATCACTGTCTCGCCTACTAAAGCACATCTCTTGATCGCGTGCGCGTTATTGCTTCCTCCTCCCTGAGTGATCCCTTCGTCTAGTCTCCAGTTTCCTCCCCCATTCATCGGCTGTTGGTGACAGAAGTGGCTTCCCTCCTCCAATTCGTCACTGTAGTGACCAGCTGCAGGCCAAGGATCCCATTCCTCGCTGAAGATCTTCCTCAACCCCCTTCATTGCTGTAGTGACCAGCTGCAACCCAGGCATCCCATTCTTCCTTTAGATTAGGACTTTATATGCTTTCTAGGAGTAGAATTAGTATAGTTTTACTGCTTTCTAGTTAATTGTAGTTACTTAGTGTAGGTTAGTGTAAAATAGATGTTAAAAGTTCACGGATTTGATGATTAGTTAGGAGTAGATTAGTGTAGTGAAGAATTCACACTCCCACCTCCTTTGGTTATTTTAGATTAGAGGAGATGAATTCATATCACTCATCTGATCACTGATTTCCCCCCTCACATCACCATTTCATGTTCTGATTTCCCTCGAATTTTAATTAACAATCCACCCACCCATTAGAGTCAAATCCTCATCTCATTGCTCTCTAGCATTGAGATGAGGATTTGCACTCAAAATCCATCTGGAGGTCTCCCATTCATCTCAACTTTTCCACAAAGACCCCTGATTTGATTTAAAAAGAATCTGTTTGCTTGATCTAATTTTAATTTGGTTTTCAAAGCAAGATCGTGTGATTTTGAATCAATTGAGTTTTGAACCGTTTTGATCAAGTGAATTGAGATATGTTTTTGGGTAATTCAGTTCATGGTAGTGAATCTAAGATGTTTTTAGTGAAAAATCTTTCCTCATATGAGCCATGTCTAAAATTGACACGATTTGGGGATTTTATTGTCTTTAATGTGTGGGAGAGCCAAGGAGAATCAACCTTGTTAATTTGAGGTTCTATCATAGATTTTTGTGTGGAATTGAGTTTGAGAATCTAATTTCAACCTAAGGAATTTTCAATATTCCTTAAGGTTTCAGAGATTTGGGATTCAAGTTAGTTTTAATGGACTAATCTAAGATCTTCCTACATGCTGTCTATAGCATTAGGAAGGTATTAGATCAGTGGTTTTCCTTGATTTGAAATGAGGATTTGCACTCAAAAATCATCTAGGGGTCTCTTCACTCATGTCATATTGTTCATAAAGACCCCTGTTCTAATTTGAAAAGAATTAATTTGCTTGATCTTATTTCAATTTGGTTTTCAATGAAAAATCTTGAGATTTTGATCAAATTAGGTTTTAAAGGATTTTTGATCTAGTGGATTGATACATTTTTGTTTAATTCAGACCTTGGCCATGAGTTTGAGATGTTCTAATGATAAACTCTTCCTCAAATGAGCTAGGTCTGAGTTGGGTTTGAATGAGGATTTTGATTGCTTTTCAATGTAAGATAGAGCCAAGGAAAAACTATTGGGTTGATTTGAGGCTCTACCTAGCATTGGTGGATTGGTGTTCATGAGGTTCTGATTTCCTACTTAAGGAGCTTTCAATACTCAAAGTTTTTTTAGGCAATTAGGATTCATGTTAATTGGTTTTAATGGGTTGATTTAACTCCTCTTTCATGCTGTCCATAGCATAAAGAATAAGTCAAATTAGTGTTCTCTCTCTCTCATTTGAAATAGGGATCAAGGTTTAAAGGCTTTTGGTGAAGATTTAATTCTTCCAAGTGATTTTTAAGTGAATTTAATGTTTTATTAGATTTTGAAGTGTTTACTGGGGTGAGTGTTGAATCCCAATTTTATATATCAAAATGCTGCATGGCAGTGACATTTTTTGTTGGATTGATTTTCAATCTAATCCCATGATCCTTGTTATCTATGACAAAGATTATGGATTAGATTTGGCCATCTGAGTAGGTTCTGAATTGTTACGACCCGATTCCCGAATCCCTACGAGACACGAGAATCGGACCGACTCGACTGATTCCATGACCCAGTCGTCCAACAGGAATGTAACCAAAAGACCAGCAAAATAAACAACATTCATCATGCATATAACTAGCAGTAACAAAATACAGCAGTAAAGAAAAGAAATACTACAGTATACACCACCACAATAGTAAAGAAGAAAAAAAAAGATACATAAACATGAAGCTTACAGTAAAAGAGTACAGTGGTAATAGAAAATACTCACTACAACAGAAGGAGAAGCACAGTGGGTACTATACAAATAAAACTACTGGGCTCTACTAGGCCCAGCACCCTCTGCAGCCGCCGGCTCTGGCTGCTCAACACCTGGTCCTGAAAAAGGTGACAAAGGTGACACGTCAGTGAAACGCTGAATAGAGTGGCAACCAAAAGCTAAGAAAGACAGTAAGGTGGACAGTAGCTGTTATATTTTTAATCTCTTTCTTTATTTTTCCACTTATTCATTATTGAATTATTTCTCAGATCTTTCTCTTGATCTTTAATGCTCCTCGTGGGAACGATCTTGATTGCAGTCTTTTCCGAAAAGTAGAAGTAATACGTGGTGCTCTCCTGGCCAGGAGAGTCCCCCGTGGTGGTCTTACCCTCAGTCAACCATCCCAAGGTCACTGACAGACGTAACGATGACTACGGCACGCGCGATAAACGCCCGGGTAGCTACTTTGCACTGGCACGTGGTAAGTCATTTCAATTAACGGGTGCACCCAAAGCATAGCACGAAACCAGTATAGGGTAGAGCCCTCTCAATAACAGGGGTCCAGCTCCTCCACAGTAGCCAAACAGGGGTCTTGCCCCTCCACAGTCCACGCACTCTCGCTTGACTACCCTGGTTTGCCCAGCGAGCCTAACAAGTCGGTGTAGGAGGGCTAGCAGAACCCCGAGGCTCGAGGGGTGGCTAGCTTCCTCCCTACACTAGTAGCTTTCCCTAGTACGGTGTACGCGAGGGCCAAGAGTCGGTACAAAGTGGCCAGACCTAACCCCGGGTCCCTAGGGCGACTGGCGCTCCTCTGCACTAAGAGGTAATAGGTGCTTTCCTTGGTACTACGTACCCAAGAGACAACAAACTTTCCCATTCACCTTTCCAGGTCCATCCCATTTATTTCCAGGAGTTCTACTTCTAATTCCTCGTAGGGTTCATGCTCATGTTTCTCAGGTCAAGCCATATTAGGTTTCATCATTTCAGGTTTATTTGCATATAGTACGTGTTCCAACATTCAACTTCTTTTTCTTTCTAATTTGTATACAAGCAGCTCGTATTTAATTTCAACCAACAGAAATTACATGCAACAGTTACTAGTAACAATACTCTACATTTCACAGGCAGCTGTTATCCAATTACAGGCAATTATCATTATCTTATCCACTTATCCAAGACTGCAATTCAGGCATTCAAGATATTTTTTTCCATGTTTTATGTTCCTAGGATTCGTGCCACACCCTAAGATCTATTATTCAATCTAGTTTTCAGATCCTAGGGTTCATGCCATACCCTAGGATCTACCATTTAGTCTAGTTTTCAGGTCCTAGGATTCATGCCATACCCTAGGATCTATCATTTAATTCAGATATGCATTAATGTTTGTAATTGACTAAGGGAAGCCACTTTACCCGCAAAATCTAGAGTAATGGGGACGTGAAAGGCAAGCCCGCACACCTCCGCAACCCCCAGAGCTGCAACGGAACGAGGTCCTAACACAAGGATCAATTACAAGGAGCTACTCAGAACAGTATACAATTAGTGTAAACAAGTAGATGGACTAAATCTGAGAAGAACGAAACTTGAAATGCGGAAAACGGACTCCGAACGGATCCTAAACAGGTCAAAATGACAAGTCTGCCCAAAATCAGATGTCTGGAACATCTTCCAGACGTCTTAAATGATAGCTCAGGTCATACCTTGATCTGCACGGTTCTTTAGACGTCCAGAAGCCCGCTGAACCGTTTGGACTTAGTTTCTAAACGTCCGACTGTCACTCCAGACATCTGGAGACCCTCTCCGTCATCTGTGCTGTGCCCAGACGTCCGATCTGTGTGGAATGGCGTGCCCTTGTGCCTTCCCGAACGATACCTGCATGCATACGCGGTCGTCCTCAACACGAAGCGATGCAGAAACCTTCGGCGGAACGGCTGCATGGCCGTACAGGCGAAAGAAGGAGAAAGGTAAAATATCGTACCTTTCAGACGTCTGGACCTTCCTCCAGACGTCTCCTTCATCGTCTGGACGTATGTCCAGACGTCTGATTCTGGGAAATTTTCCTAGAATCAGGACCTTCTCGCTCTCCGCCCGCAGCGCACGGCCGTGCCACACCGCGCCCGCCTCTTGCCTGAGCTGCAGTAGCTCCTCCCCAGCACCACACGCTTGCTGCGCACCCGCCGGTCGGCTCTGGCTGCTCCAGCGAGCTTGCACCCTCGCGGTCAAGCTCTCTCTTCCTCTCGCAGCAACCCCTCCTCGCCACACACTCGCAGCAGTCGCTGCTGCCGCCCTCGCCCGCTCACGCTCTCGCTGATAGGGAGAAGAAGAAGAAGGCGGTGGAGTGAGGGTGAGGGAGAGAGAGGGGTGTATTTGAAGGCAGCCGCAGGGAGAGAGAGAGGAAAGGGTTGCGTCTGCAGGGAGGGAGGAAAGAGGAGGAGGGCAGCGGGTTCAGTTTGCGCTCGGATGCGTGCAGATGCGAATCCGTACGTCGAAAAAATTTACTTCCAGATTTCTAGGAAGGCTTCCAGACGTCTGACCAGACGTCTGAACCACTTCCCAGATGTCTTAAACGACGCTTGATGCCCTGGTTATAACATGAATTCTCCATTTCAGAGCTGTTGGAAATGAGTTGAAACACTGCAACAGCCATTTTTAATGATTTTAGGATGTCTAGGCAGTTCCTTAGACTGCTAAGAGACTAATGTGAGCTGCTGTCCAAGCTGCAGCTACTGCTACTACTGCAGCTTGTTTTGCTGCTAGATGAATTGATTGGTAGGGCAGTAGGTGGTCTGGATTTAAGTCTTTAAATTAGCTGATGTGTTGTACTTGTGGTATACAATATGTACAAGCTTTCATGTACAATTAAATGTCTTTTGATCTCATTTATTAGCTTGTAATCTAATTTTTAATCCCTTTGTCAACTAACATGTGTGCTTAACTGCCCAACATTGAGAATTTGATGAATTAAGAGATGAAAACCATGTTTATTGTCTGAAACATCTTTCATAGACTCTTTAGAGCATATTTGGGTGTTTGCATAGCATATCCAACCCTTAAATCAAACACCAGTGTCTTAGGCTCTAATAGAAAAATCCTTTTTAAGGTCTAAAATGAACTCACTTTGTAAATAAATAAAAACTATTAAAAAATTCTGAAAAAATAAAATAAATGTGTAACGGGTAGGATTAGATATATTTTTAAGTGTATATTAAGTTTCAAGATATTCTGAACCCCCGACTTAATAGAACATCCCAACCGACAGTTCAGTGTATCTTAAAACTTAATAAAATATTTCAAATCTAAAAATACCAAAAAAAATTTTATTATCTCTCATCTCTCTCTTTCTCTCTCATCCCCTACCTCTATTAAACTTAAAAAACCCATAAAAATCTGAAAAATCTTAAAAATATCCAAAAATACTATGTCAACTATGTATATACATGTATATAAGGTATATATTAAGCTATTAATGTAAATAGTGTAAAATAGGTTTATAAATTGTATAAATAACTTATGTATATATTCTATAATGTAAATTAAGTATTTAAGATAAATTAAATCATATATAACTTATCTATATACTTATTTATTAATTTAGTTAACTTATATGTACTATAAAATATATAAATTAATAAACTTCTATAAATAACCTTATTTATTAATGATAATGTAAATATATAATTATGTATATATAATGTACACTAAGACACCTATAATATAATTTAATTATATATATACAATAAATAATTAATTTATTAAGTTATTAAGTAAGTTACTAACCTAAACTAAAATAAATTAGTAAATTAAGTTATTAATCAACTAATTTATACTGTACATTTGTATTATAGTATTTTAAGTAATTTAAACTCATTTAACTATATATATACTATATTATATTATTTGTACATAATTTATATGTAAAATAGCCTGAAATTAGATATTTAATGTATATAAATTAAAATAAATTATGTAAAATACCATAAAAATGTATATTAAATAATTTAATATGTATACTAACTCTATAAAGGGTCAATTAGACCATTAATTAACTAATTTATACTGTAATTAGGAAATAAATCCAATAATCAGTATGTATCAATTGTAATCTTAAGTTAATTTATTTATATAGTAAATATAATGATTTTTGTAAATAAACTATATAATTATATAGCCATATCTAAGGGCTTTCTAAAAATATATTTTATTTAAAAATTGGAATTAATTTAGGCTCTCAAATCAAGGGCCAAAATCATGCATTTCGCACGTTGACGTGCGAGAGCAGCAGTGCTTGGGGCACCCGAGTTAGTGCCACATCGTTAACGTACAATCACCCGCACTGCCATAAATTGAATTTCTGCTGTTGAAGGTGTAATCGTCACAGGCGTTGGACGCTCGAACCCATTAATAAAACCCATCCCCTATTGATCCTTATCTGAGCATTGATTTGAACTGAGAATGGCATGAGAGATTCGAGTGTGATGCAGCCAGGGGCCGTGCACTGTGCGTGGGCCTAATTGGGCCCATTGACGAGCTTAAATCGGAATTAAGAGGGCTAATTAAGAAATTAGGATGGCTTTTAGTAGAGGTTCGGTCCTACCCATTAAGGGTGTTGTGTATCCCTCGAAAAGGTCGCCTGCCAATTAAAAACCTTAATTTTTGTATTAATGAATGGTAATCATGCCTAATCTATTAAAGAAGAGAGGAAGAATGGCTAAAAATAGACTACATGTCTGAAGACTCTCCTTGTGCCTTGCGTGAGTGTGTGTTTTGTGTGAGTTGTGTGTGCGTGTGTACATATATAAGTAATATAGTATATAGTCTACATATGTATGTATGTATGTATGTAAGTATACATAGTATTGTTTGAGCTCTATTTTGTATATAAATAACATCAGAGCTTTAGTGTCATATGTATTCATCACTATAGATTGAATAAACGTTAGTAAAGACCCTAATTTTACCTTAGCTCATATATATAATTTTTTTGAAGGTTTAGCAACACTTATGTATGTCGCTATACATACATTAAATGTTACTGTAAATGTAATATGTTAATTTAAGTTAGTATAGTATATATTATTACTTATTATCGCATATATATATCAGTATT
This sequence comes from Thalassia testudinum, assembly GCA_037157565.1. NCBI lineage: Eukaryota > Viridiplantae > Streptophyta > Magnoliopsida > Alismatales > Hydrocharitaceae > Thalassia > Thalassia testudinum. The sequence continues at coordinate 9,529,562 of JAZHRO010000080.1, forward strand.
ATTATTATAAGTTGTAAATAATATAAAGTATTTAATTATAGTTTTTATGGTTGTTTGTAAATCAATGTTTTCAAGCATTATAATTCATTCTTATGTACATAATTGTTTCATTCATTCATGTATATAAAATCAATCTTTTTGGAATTAAAGAATATTATTGGACTTAGAGAGTGATGCATATCAATAACTACCTCTCGGTGAATGACATAGAATAAATCAGTAAAAAATAAGTATATAAATAAAATTGACGCGACAACAGTTTGTATTTGTAACATATATCACAACAACGATCTTTTGTACGAACTGGTACTTGACGCATCATATTTTTGGCACCGTTGCTGGAGGTAAAAAAATCCGACAACAGCGCTTTATTGTGATCGTTTGACGAATGTTGCAGAAAGTTGATTAGAATGTTTGCCTAGTTACAGGACAACGAGGTGTAGTTCTAATATAGTTCTTGCCTAGGCTGCTTGTTTGTTCCCTTGCAATTGTTTTCACGGTTGTTGCCATAGAAATTTGTGGAGAGGTTCCTCCATTTGTTATTGAACCAACTGCCCCCTAATTGAAGCCTTGGTTATTACTGTTGTTGGCCTATTGATTGTTATTTTGTTTGCTTGTAGCAGTGACCTCATCGTCTTCGTAGGGATCATTGGCCCACTACTGTGACTAGATGGAATTGTCACACTCAATGAAGCGGTGGGCACTGTCCTAGAATTCCTTTATGTCTTGTGGCAGAAGAGAGTCTAATTCAAACCAGAACATTTGGGTCAAGAGGCTAGTCTTGAAGTTTCTGTATGGCTATCTAGTCATGTGCCTCTTGCACTTAAAGTGTTGGGCCATGAAATGGTGCAGATATGCTTTGAACATTTCTCCCTTCTTCTAGTAGATCTTCACTAGCTTTTCAGGGTCCTCCTTGACTTTTTGCTATCCTACAAGGTACTGACAAAACTTGTTTGCCAACTCTTGGAAGGCGGTATGACTAGGCAGTAAATCTTTGAACCACTCATAAGCCATCCCAAGTAAAAAGGAGGGGAAAACACAACATGTTAAGACCCGTGACATCAAAACACTTTAAGACGTCTGAAAATAAATTTTTGCGAGCGTACGATCGCGAGTCCCGCTGCCCTCTGCTTTCTCTCTCTCCCCTCGCCGACCTGCAGACACCTTCCCCCACGCCTACAAATACTCCTCTCCCCTCTCCCTCGTCACCACATCCACCCATCTTCTCCTTCGTCCAGTGTGAGCGTGAGAGCGAGGGCAGCAGCTGCTACCGGGTGCAATGCGGAGAGGAGCGGTGCAGTGAGAGGGAAGAAGAGGGAGATCACGCGAGAAAGAGAGACAGCCCGCCGGAGCAGCCCGAGGCCGACCGGCGTGCGCGCGGAGGAGTGTCGTGCTGGGGAGATCTCCCCTGGTGCTGCTGTAGCTTGAGCGGCTGCGTGGTGAGCTCGCGCGTAGCGGGAAGAAGACGAAGAAGTCTTTGATTCTGGGATTTTTCCTAGAATCAAACGTCTGGACCTACATCCAGACGACGTAGGTGACGTCTGGAGGGAGCCCCAGACGACTGAGAGGTACATATTTCCTCCTCTACCTCCTTTTGCGGATTCGGCCATGCAGGCCATTCTGCCGAGGTTCTGAGACGTGTCGTGTTGAGGTTTTCATCGAGCGTGCAGACTTCGTTTCAGGAAGGCGCGGGGACGCCCTCCCACGCAGTTCAGACGTCTGGGCAAGGCACCAGACGGCGGAGAGCGTCTCCAGACATTCGGAGAGGTGGTCGGACGTCTGGAACTGGGTCCAGACGATTCAGCAGGATCCCTGGACGTCTGAGGAGCAGCGCAGAGTGAGGTATGACCTGGACCACTTTTTAAGACGTCTGGAAGGTGTTCCAGATGTCTGATTTGAGTAAGAGTTGTTGTTTTTGACCCGCTTAGAATCCGTTCGAGGTCCAATTTCCGCGTTAAAGATTTTGTTCTTCTCAAAATTAGTTCTTCTACTTGTTTGAAATACTTGTATCCTGTTCTGAGTGGTTCCTTATGATTGATCCTTGTGTTAGAACCTCGTTCTGTTGCGGCTTTGGGGGTTGCAGAGGCATGTGGACTTGCCGATCACGCCCCCATCACTCCCGATTTTGCGGGTAGAGTGGCTCCCCTTAGTTAATTACAAACATTAATGCATCTCTGAAATAAATGATAGATCCTAGGGTATGGCAAGAATCCTAGGACCTAAAAATTAGATTGAATGATAGATCCTAAGGTATGGCATGAATCCTAGGACATGAAAACTAGATTGAATGATAGATCTTAGGGTATGGCATGAATCCTAGGACCTGAAAACTAGATTGAATGATAGATCCTAGGGTATGGCATGAATCCTCGGACCTGAAAACTATATTGAATGATAGATCCTAGGGTGTGTCATGAATCCTAGGAACAGAACCACTGAAACGAATGTCTTGAATACCTGAATTGTAGTCTTGGATGAGTAGATATAATAATGATAATTGCCTGTAATTGGATAACAGCTGCTTGTGAAATGTAGAGTACGTTTGCTAGTAACTGCTACATGAAATTTCTGTTGTTTGGAAACTAAATTCGAGCTGCTTGTATATAAATTGAGATTAAATGTGGGAAACACGGGCTATATGCAAATAAAACTGAAATGATGAAACTTAGTATGGTTTGGCCTGGGAAATATGAGCATGAACCCTGCGGGGAATTAGGAGTAGAGCTTCTAGAAAATAAATAGAATGGAACTGGGAAAGTGGATGGGGAAGTGAGCTGGCTCTTGAGTACGGAGTACCAAGGAGAGCGACTGTCCCCCTGTTTAGTGCAGAGCGGAGCTAGCCGCCCCTGGGACCTGGGGTTAGGACTGGCCACTTTGTACCGACTTTTGACCCTCGCGTACACAATACCGGGGAGAGCTACTAGTGTAGGGAGAGAGCTAGCCACCCCACGGGTCCCGAGGTTCTGCTAGCTGTCCTACACCGACTTGTTAGGCCCACTGGGCAAACCAGGGTAGTCAGGTGAGGGTGCGCGGACTGTGGAGGGGCAAGACCCTTGTTTGGTTACTGTGGAGGGGCTGGACCCCTGTTACTGAGAGGGCTCTGCCATGTACTGGTTCCGTGCTGTGCTTTGGGTGCACCCGTTAACGGAAACGACTAACCGTGTGCCAGTGCGGGGTAGCTACCCGTGCATTTATCGCCCGTGCCGTAGTCACCGTTACGTCTGTCAGCGACCTTGGGGTGGTTGACTGAGGGTAAGACCACCACGGGAGACTCTCCCGGCCAGGAGAGTACCACATGCTACTTCTACTCTTCGAAAAAGACTGCAATCAAGATCGTTCCCACGAGGAACATTTGAGATCAAGAGAAAGACCTGAGAAATAAATCAAGAAAGAGTAGATAGAGAAATAACGAAAGAAATTAAAAACAACAGCTACTTGTCCACCTTTACTGTTTTTCTTAACTAGCTGGTTGCCACTCTACTCAGCGTTTCGCTGACGTGTCATATTTGTCACATTTTTCAAGACTAAGTGTTGAGCAGTCAGAGCCTACGGCTGTGGAGGGTGCTGGGTCTAGTAAAGCCCAGTAGTTGTACTTTTGTTGTACCCATTTTCTATAGTAGTGAGTATTTCTGTTACACCTTGTACTCTTTTATTGTAAACTTCATATTTCTGTATCGATTTTTAATTCTCTATTGTTGTGGTGGTATGTACTGTAGTAGTTCTTTTCTTTACTGCTATACTTTTGTTACTACTGTTAGTTACTTGCATGGTGAATGTGATTTATTTTACTGCTTTTTGGTTACTTTCTCATTGGACAATTGGATCTTGGGATCAGTCGAGTTGATCCGATTCTCGTGTCTTGTAAGGATTCAGGAATCGGGTCATAACACAACATAAACCCCCCTCCATGAAATCGTACACTAGTATTTGTTGGGTATAATTACTAACAAAGACATCGACGTTAGTTGTCCCATCATATTGTGGCAAGATGGGTTGTTAGTAGCACGTAGGGAGTGGGACATTCATGACTTCCTTCGTGAAGGGGAACATCATCATGTACAATCGCCTGTGAATCCCTTTCATCGCATATATAGGTTACTTGTCAAACTATATTTTGGATGGGATCCACATGCTGGGAAGGTCGTTCTTTGCCTGATGCAAAAGTCTAGGCCTCTTTAGGGAGGTAGGGGTAATGGTGGAGGTGGTAAGGGAGGTGTGTTGCCATCACCTCCCAGGCACCACTTCGTCTCCTCGAATTCAGACCTTAGGAGGCCATTGTCATCCTCCAAGATTTTCCACCAGTTCACTTGATGCCTCCACCATTATCCTTGTTGTCAAGGGACTCCAAGTGATGGGACCTCTAAGCCCTGACTCGCAATTCCTTGTGTTTGTAGCATTGAGCCTCGGAGAGGTAGTTTGCGTACATCTACTCTTTGCGTATTTGGTTGATGTGGCCCATGTATTTTTACTTGTCTGAATTAGCTTGTTTAAGCAAGGGTAATGCTAGTTCTTTCACAAACTCTTCCATGTTGAGCTTCTTCTGTGCATCCTCCTTATCCTATGGGTTGCAATTTTCTTGGGAGAGAGGACTAATCAGATCTTCTAGTTGGTCTTGTCGGACACTAGGCTCCATGGGGGATCCAATTGGAACTAAGCATTCTTAGAGTAGGTTGTTAGGTCTACGAGGATTGTCGGGAATCCAAACCTTCAACTAATTGAGCATGTTTTCCCACAAATGCTTCTGGCCTTGATAGAGAACAAAGTAAATGCAAAGAATCACATAGAATAGACAAAAGATTGGTATCCCAATTCCAACTTTAGAGGTGTTCATCTAGGGACGAGATGGACACTCAATGGTCCATTGTAGTTTTTAAGGTAGAGCTCAATGGGCTGAATTCCCTTGTACATCATTATGGGACAATATTTATGATACTATAAATCCTTGAATTATTAGGATTCTTAATTAGGAGTGTAATCCTATCATCTTTGGTGAGAGGGACACTTTTCTTGTTTTGACTCCTCCTTGAATTCATGCCACATAACCTTTCCACATTGACTTGTTGCAGAGATCTCGAAGATCTCGCTTTCAATAACTATCATCTTTTTTAATGAGATCCTTCTTGCAGGTGACTCCCCTATTCGAGTCTTGTCGATTGCCCTTAGTAAGTAATTCTCACAAGGTGCTCTAGCGGATCTTTACTAGCTAAGTGAATCCTATACGATTCACTCTACCTTGTTGAGGTAGGTGCCTGTGTAAGAGGCCTTTCGGGTCTTTCTATCAGGCTCCTTGCCAGATCTTTAGGTGGGCCCCTCAAGCTAGGTTTGGCCAAGATCCTTGGGTAGATCCTTTAGCTAGGCCGCCCAAGTTGGGTTTTGTCGGATCCTCACGGAAATCATTTAGTTGGGTTGCTTGGCTTACTAGGCTCATTAACCCATTGGGCCTAGTTTACTAAGCCTTTTGAAATTGTTGTTGGGAGGGCTAATTTCTTTTCTCGTCAAAACCCAAAATATGCAATCCTCATCCTCATTATTGATCCCTCCTCTTTTTTTTGTTGACAAACAATTTGTCATGGCATCGCAAAAGCATAATAAGAATGGTTGTTCATAACTTTGATTCAATCCGATATGCTAGTTGAGGAATCGAAAATAATAGGAATAAAACAACTTAGACTGGAACTTTTTTTCTGACATTGGGATCCTCACAAGTATAGCATTTTTAACTTAGGGGGTTGTACGTATAGCTTCCATGCATTGTATCATACAATTAGTCTTGGCATGGTAAAACTCCTTTCCTGGCAGGTGAATGATATCCTCGACACCTAAAACACCAAACTTTGTGTGATCCACAAACCCTTCGTGAATCTAGGAAGTGGCCTTTGCCTCCTCTTGCAAGCATGGCCACATGAACATGGTCGTAAAGAGAGCATCACACTTCCATAGGTTGGTCACCAGAGATATTGGATGCTGGTCCTCTTCCTTCCTTCTCTATCCTTTAGGTGTGATTAGTAAGTTCTCTGCCAAGCCTTCAAGAAATATTTAAAGGGAATCAACCAATTCTAATGTGATGGACATCGTATTAATGCATGTATCCTGCCTAGCTAGCGGATGGAACTTGAGATCAATAACTTAGTTAATACATGCATATATTTTGCCTGCTATAAGAAGGAACAAAGAGAAGTAGTGATGCATATTTCTCCTTCGAATTCAGAAAAAACACGGATTCTTAATTATATCTTGACCACAATGGAAAAAGGACAACAAACTAAATCGACACAATTGAAAATCAAGCCCCAAGCTTTTTGACTTTTGACATCAATCAGAAACCATATTGTAGACAACAAATTAACACACAAGCAAGAAATCCTTCCTTGCAACTTCACTCGGGATTCCAGAGGATGCTTGTCTCGGCAATCATGGAGGTAACAACATAAGGATCCATGTTAGAAGCTGGCCTTCTATCCTCGAAATAACCTACCCGTGCAAATTATTGCGCATGCATATAATTAATTAGTCCAATAACTAGTTAGTTTCAAGCAGCTCAAAATTCAAAAAAAAAAAAAAAAATGTTTATGGCAAAAAGATTAATTTCAAAATAGAAGGATTTTGGTTTGTCATACCTTTTCCATTTTTCTCAGTATCACGTCCCACACGAATCGATGCACCGCGATCTGCAACTCCCTAATTATAACGACAATATTAACAAAGTAATTAATTAATAATTAAAGGAGAATAATATTTGAAGAGGGCACGAAATACATAGTGAAAAGAAATCCCGTTGATTAATTAATTAGTTTAATGCATGCATATATGTATTCGATCGGTCTCACCCATCTGAAGGTGTTGATGTTGGCCGTCTCATGAAGTCCGGTTAGACGACGCTCATTTCCTTCTCCATAGGCAGAGATGTGTTCCTTATGCCTCTTCCCGAGATTAACGACGGCTTTCTTTATGACCTCGTACCCACCGTCTGCCCTCATTGACTTTGTGCTGAAATTTCAGCTTGTCAATACTATTAATTAATTAATAGTACTTCTATGGTTGGCTTCAAGTGAAGATATTGAATATTGCTTAATTAATTAATTAATTAATTAATTAATTAACTGAGTTCTAACATATATAGATGATCGATGGATTAACTTCTCATCCGTAATAATTTCAAACATCTCACCTAAAGTTGACGTGGGCACCGGCACCATTCCAATCGCCCTGTGGAAATCAAAAACACGTACGATTTCCATTCAATACACACACGTATGTGTGATAATCAAATCATATCATATATATCATATAGCTAGGAGACTAAGTATAGCTAGAGGAGAAACTAGCAAGAGTACTGAACATTTACCATAATTGGCTTTGGGTCAAAAGATAGAACAACATCAGCCATCTCCGTTATCCTCTGTTTATCAAAAGAGCATTACTTGTTAAATCATCAGGCATTTAAGCAAATTATTACTTTTTCTTCTCTCTGTCTCTGTCAAAATATATATATATATATATATATACACCTCAAGAATGTAACGAGCAACCCATAATTCGTCGCCGGCAGAAATGCCAACTGAAGGCCCCACTTGAAATTCCCACTGCATTGAAAGATACATATAATATAAATAATTAATGATCGATCCAGCTGGGTGCGTGAATAAATAGCCATGGATAGATAGATGAATATATATATATATATATATATATATATATATATAAAGAGAATCAATCAGTTAAAATTGACAAACAAAAACAAAAATCATTGCCTGGCCGGGCATGACTTCTCCATTAGTTCCACTCATGTTAATCCCCGCATAGAGGCAGGCTTTGTAATGAGCATCAACAATGTCACGTCCAAATGCCTTCTCAGCTCCTACTCCGCAATAGTAAGGACCCTGAATTTTTTTTTTTTTTTTGTGGGGAGGACAGATATGCTAATTAGATCAAGATTGTGTTGACTGCACTGGTGAAACGATTTGCAATCCTAATTAAACAAAATATTAATTTCTTGCTTGCCCTGTACTTGCAAGGCAGGCAGGCTAGTAATGACTCAAAGTGAAGGTGGTACATATACACCTGAGGGCCAGGGAAGCCTCCAATGGGCCAACCAAGGGGCCAATTAATTTCTTTCTGAAGGAGGGTGTATTCTTGCTCTATACCATACCTATTTCACAATTAAAAGTAAGCTTGGAGTTAACATAAGTAATATATGTATGTCACTGTTGTGGGTGGGTGCGCATGCGCATGTGTATGTGTATACCAGGTCTCCTCTGCAAGAACATCCGGATGGTTGAAGATCTTTGCGGCATTGAATCTTTTGTTTGTTGGAATCGGTTCGCCTTGTGGGGTGTAGGAATCACACATCACCTATGTGTATGAATATACGCATTAATGATTTTTCAAATTAATCATGCATAATGAATGATTAAAATAGGAATTTTAATTTATTTGATGGGAACAAAACCACGGTAAGTCGAATTAGCTAGTTAGGTTGGTAATAGTAATGCGAGGATATTAATCGTTCTCATGTTGTCTATATATATATATATATATATATATATATATATATATATATATATATATAATTGCAATATCTATGCTTCGGTTAATATTATATGAAGCAGAAGGTAAAAGGGAACCAACTGAAGCTTACGAGAATGTTGTTGCCCCTCCTGAACGGGTCTCTGAAGATGGCTTGAGGGCTGGGCACAAGCAGTCGTTAATTGTTAATTATGCATTAATTAGAGAACATCAGCGATTGCTTTTATATATATATATATATATGTCTGTGTATAAAATGACAAAAAAATGATGGTGGGTATATATATATATATATATATATATATATATATATAGTGAATTGAGCTGAACGAATGAGTGGGAGCAACATACCGAAGGATGACTTCACTGTCGTCCCCAGATGCTTGTCGTGTGCTCGAACCATCATAGTTCCATTTGGGGAGCTTGCTTGGATCACTCACCGGGGATGAAATAGTCTGATTCACGCAAGAATCCGTTATATATATATATATATATATATATAGAGAGAGAGAGAGAGAGAGAGAGAGAGAGAGAGAGGTGATGACATGATAACTTCATGTTTAAAGGATGAAAACTTTAGTAATGGGTAAAACTTAACTGAGGTGTATAAGGACTTTGGTATATGGCTAAGGGCTAAAAGTGGGGTTGGGAATCACACGTGCATTCCCGTCTCATCCAGCTCTAGTGTTGGTGAAAATTATTTGGAAATTTAAAATCTCGGTAAAAGCCTGTTTGATTTTTGGACTTAATTTAATATATTTAGTTATTTATTTTGAGCTGTTAGATTTTTCCAAACGGTACGACTCTTTCCGAATCGTACTCACATTTGCTTGATTTTTGCAAATATCTCATTAACTATTTAAGTCACGTGAGAGTTTCTACACGAGGATATCTCTCTCCTTAGTGCATTCTATTCTTTGTAATTGTCATCTCCAAGTCTTTTCCTCTCAATTACTGTTATGTCAGGTGATTTCCGAATATGTTCACGAATGGAGTAAGTTGCTCTTAGAGATAAATTGTCATATCTTATAGAAGTACGTCAAATGTTGTTGCATTAACATGGTGGGAGATGATAGATTTTTTAAAGAAATTCTTCTATAGATACTTCGATCGAGTAACTTCTGAACTTATTTGATTTTATTTTTATGTGCTAATCCTGTTGTTTATTTCACATTTTATTTGAGATCTTACCATTTTATGCCTATTTAGGTTAATCTCTATGGCCTAACATATTTGATCTAGATTGTTATGTGGGAAACATGTAATCTCTTTATGTATCTTGTCATATATGAAACTTCTAACAAAACCTATTTGGATTTTATCTTTAATTTTCTTTGTTCATTTGAATCATGTATGGGTGTATTTCAACAGAAAGAAAAATATAAAGAAAAACTCAACAGGAAGACAAAAGAAGATTTTTCTTTTTCTTTTATTTTCGAGATGATCCACAAATTAATGACGATGCAAGGTTTTGTTACCCTTGGTTTGCTCCTCATGTCCATGCACGAGCCGCCAACCCTATTCGAGACAGAGAGCGTCAACATACCAAATAGAACAGTAAGCTTCAAGTTCAAGCAAAATTAACAACATTGTTAAGGGACGAAAAAAAGAAAAAATAAATATTAATTAACCAAAAAGAACTAAGTCATGGCTAAAAAAAAAAAAAAAGAAAACAAAGATGAGAGCAAAACAAGACAGCCAAAGTAGAATGCTAATCTCGAAATGCAGCACCTATTTTCTTTATGATATATAGGTGTTCACGTGAATTATTGGAAAATTTTAAGTAGGCAAATTAACCCCACAATAATTCGAAGAGAAAAATTTTGAAACCAAGGTAATCCTAGAACTGAAATGCATGAAATCGATCTAGCTTATTAAAAACGTGGAAGTACCAAAAATTTGGAAAGAGTAATTCGAGCAAACTTTATATATATATATATATATATATATATATATATATATATATATATATGAGAATGGTAGCTAGAGGCGCACCATATGTACTCGGCGATGATTTTCTCGGTAGTGTCGGAGAGGTCAAGGTTGATGAGGTCCGCCAAGACGGCCATCGTTACCTTTGGATATTTAAAAGATGGAGAAAGAAACCCAATGGAAGAGAAGAGAAGGGAAGAATGGACGAGAGGATCTCCTTGTGTGCGAGGGAAGACGATTCCATCTGCTCTCTTCTTATATAGCACAAACGGCACACAAACCGTTGGATCTCCGTTGCATATTTTTTAAAAGGGTACCGAAACACAAATATATGTAATTAAGGTCATTGTCTATTTGGTTCGATTTGCGCCCTCGAGTTTAAATATCTCATTTTATTGGTACCTACAGTTTTTGGCTTTAATTTTTGAAAGAGGCTCTATATTTATTAATCTATCGTCGGCTGTGCGTTTAAAAGATGATGATGATAAAGCAAACTTTGAATATTAAAATGCTCTTCTAATTAATAGAAGAGAAGAGATTCGTGTGCATAAGTGACCCTTCTTTGGGTCGTGTTTGTTTGGCGGAATAAAAATGACGATGATAAAGCAAACTTTGAAGATTAAAATGCTCTTCTAATTAATAGAAGAGAAGAGATTCGTGTGCATAGGTGACCCTTCTTTGGGTCGTGTTTGTTTGGTGGAATTGGGATTTTATTTCCCGTTTGTCGGCTCCGATTCAGGAATTTGTGAATTCAGGAAGTGGGATGTGAGTTTCAGAATTAATGAATTCCACCCCCTCCCCTAGAATTCATTTATTCTACCATTTACTTTCTTTGAATGATTGTTAATTTTCCATGCTACCCTTCCGAGTTAGCATTCCTTGGTATCTCTGAACCCTCTCCATACCCCTCCTCTCCCCATTCTTGCGTATTAATAACACTTACTTCACGCAGCTGGAGCTCACTCCCAAAGTTCTCTCTAGATCCCCTCGGCGATGCATCATCAGATGTTGTCCTCCATCACTGGCGAGGGGTTGCACTGAGAGATGAGCGATGGTCGTTGTTTCCAAAATAATCTAAATGGGTCCAACATTTCGAGGGGAAAATTCATCCATTCATCACCTTGTAACCTTTTCGTGTTTATTCCGTTAGGCTTATAATATCGTAGGAGTTTAACTATAATTAATCTACCTCTAGTTTAGGATAGATCTGAATAATAATTAATTCCAACTAAATTTATATCTGAATAAGTACCGGTATTGACATACCGATATCGTTATATCATATAAGAGGTACTGGTATTGGTTGATCAGCATCGGTATCCAAGTCATACTGTTTTGAGTTCCATATCCGAAGAAATATTAGTACTTGTACCAAGTAACGGTACCTATAGTTTACTGTTTAGAATTTATGCTCAGATGAGTACTTGCTCAGTACTCACTGTATACCGACACTTGTAATAAGTACTGGTACTCATATAGTACTGACATCCTCCAAGAGAGAATTGATCTTAACGAGTACTGATACTCATGAAAATTACTAGTATTTGTTGCGTACTGGACAAATTGCTTGTAGCCTACTAGTACCGGTACTAGTGACCAGTACCGATACTTATAAACTACAGGTTCAAATGACTTCAAGTCCAGAACCTAACCTAGGACTCATGTATACCGGTACTTATGACGAGTACCGGTATGTACAAGTCTCAATCTTGGAGTTAAGATAACATGGAGCCTATTTGTAGCTTGCATGTACCGGTATTCATGAAAAGTACCGGTTCTAGCAACCTACAGTATACTTTAGGATCCAAAACTATAACACTTGAGTACCGATACTCATTTAGAAGTGCCTGTACTACTTGCAGTTACGAGATATGATTTTGATTTTCTTTTAGAGGATTCAACACAATAATGATTTGTATAAAACCTTAGATTAATATACAATATTCATCTAAATAAAACAACATCTATATGCTTGAATCTAATGGAACAAAGCATCATACAAATAAGTAATATACATAGATCTGTTCATTATTCCATCATTATAAATATGATTATTCTCATGCTTGAAATAGAGACCTGCAAGGCTAAATGGTACTTCCGAAAGAACCCACCTTTAGATCCTTGATTTAGAATCACTTGAAGGAAGAACACCTTCTTTCTTCCGGTCGTTCTCTCTCTATTTTTTCGTCGATACATAATGGGGGTGCACTTAGGTTTTACAATCGTGGCTTTTTTGGGGATCATGACCCCAAAGACTTAACTCAGCAATTAGTGTGACTAATTGCTGTGCAAATTGCATGTCCGTCCATCGAGAACACACAATTCATGCTTAGGTCTCTGCACATATGTTTTAATAAACCACACTAATCCTTTTGCATTTAGCCCATATAAAACCAAAAACCTCATTTGATCATTTTAAAATATGAGCTTAAGATGACAATCATTTTACTTATTTTTATTTGATTATATCTATATACATATTTACACACACAAGTCTATACGTTAGATTTTAATCTAACAATCTTCCACTTGGACTGTAAGTGTAACATGTTAACCAAATAACATATAAAAATAAATTTGAGCTCAACTTTGTTGTCATATCTTTAATGCATATCTATAGACAATCCGATCTACCAATTATACTAGTAATAGAGCCAAGGTAGCTTTCGCTATATTCTGATACCTCAACCAACAATGATCACGTACACTAATGCAAAAGGTAACCAGAAATGTGTGGATGTGCAGTATGGAAATTACATGCCAATGAAATTAACGTATGTCTAGTCCCAACCGGTGCTTCGAATTGAGATCACCTCCAAAAACATAAACCAAATTACTTCTCATAATGGACAATCACAGAATTGAAAATTTTAAGTTTTATTTATCTTATAACAAAACTGAAACTTTACAAAACTTTATACACAATCAAATGACTGAATAACAAAAAAAATTGAATTACTAAAGCTTGTCTATTACAAATAAGTACTATAAAATTTACAAACTCCTACCAAAGCTGAAATTTTTGTAAGTATATAAAACCCATAGAAGTTGTGAGTTCATGAAACATCTTGGGTATTATTCCTTTAGTAAGTGGATCCGCAACCATGAAATTTGTACCAATGTGCTCTATAGACAGTTGTTCATTTTGTATCCTTTCTTTAACAACCAGGAACTTGATCTCAATGTGCTTCGATTTGAAGGAGCTCCTATTGTTATTGGAGTAGAGGACTGCAGACTAATTATCACAAAACAGTTGTAGTGGCTTGTCAATTCCATCTACTATGCATAGCCCCAATATAAAATTCCGCAGCCATACTCCATGATTGGATGCCTCATAAGATGCTATGAATTCTACTACCATAGTGGAAGATGCAATAAGAGACTGTTGGGTACTCTTCCAAGAGATGACACCATTGGTAAGCAGAAAAACATATCCGAAAGTAGACTTTCTGCTATCTTAGCACCCAGCAAAGTCTGAATCAGTATAACCATAGACTCGAAACTTTTCTGTCCTCCTGAAGGTGAGTATAAAATCCTGTGTCTTCTGCATCTCAATACTCTCTCGGTTGCTCTCCAATGGTCATTTCCTGGATTTGCAAGGTATCTGCCTAACATGCCTGTAATTTATGCCAAGTCTGGTCTGGTACAGACCTGAGCATACATATACTGCCAACGGAAAATGCATAAGGAACTGTTTGCATCTCCCGTTTATCCAAATCACTTATGGGTCACTAATTGAGACTGAATTTGTCTCCCTTAGCCACAGGAGTATCCAGTGGCTTGCAATCTTGCATACCATATCATTTGAGTACCTTATCTATATAGCTTCTTTGGGATAAACTAAGAATATTGTGAGAACGATCTCGGCATATTTCAATCCCCACAACAAATAAAGCATCTCCAAGATCTTTCATGTCAAAGTATTTGACAAGATCTTTCATATCACTAGTAGCAAGTAGGATGTCATCTACATACAAGACCAAGAAGATATACCTCCTCCCACAGAACTTATGGTATGTACATTTATTAGCAAGATTTGCCTCAAAATTAAATGAGAGAATCACCTAATGAAACTTTAAATACCCTTGTCTGGATGCCTGCTTGAGCCCATAGATGAATTTCTTTAATTTGCACACCATGTCTTTTGGATCACCCGTAACAAAATATTCAGGCTGAGCCATATAAATGGTTTCTTCAATGTCACCATTAAGGAATACAGTATTTATATCTATCTGATGCAACTCAAGATCAAAGTGGGCCACAAGTGCCATTATGACCCTCAATAAATCCTTAGAAGAAATAGGAGAGAATGTCTCCTTATAGTCAATGCCCTCCTTTTGGGTAAAACCCTTAACGACAAGACATGCTTTGTATCATTACACTTTTCCTTTTGAATCCCGTTTGGTTTTAAAAATCCATTTGCAACCAATGGGTTTCGCACCTTCTGGTAGTGGAACAACATTCCAAACGTCATTGTCTTTCATTGACTTCATTTCCTCTTCCATTGCCTCAATCCACTTTTCATGATTCAGACTTCCCATTGCCCGACATAAACTGATAGGATCATCTTTGTGACGACTCGAGTCCCGCCAACCGATGAGATTCGACTCGTTGTGTGCTAACAACTAGCACGAAAAGCCCGCAAGATCGCAGTCACCCAACATAGAGTCATAAAACATTAATAGACAACATTCATTCATAATGCATTAAATGAAAGAAACTAAAGTGCTAACATTATAATTAAAATTTGCCTAGAGCAGAAATACAAGAGAGTCCTGTACAACTACCAAAAAGATAGGAATTAAAATTCTAATAGCGAAAAGGAAACTACTACTACGAGCCACAGGCTCAGTACGAACCATCTCCTTGGGTAGGACCCAGTTCTGTGGAAGTCTGACCAACAGCAATCGCGACACCTGACTGTTTAGCAACACTTAAGTATGGAATTCGAGACAAAACGTCAGTGAAAACTGAGTAGAACAACTTAACATGTAACTCAAGTAACAAAGTACAGAAAAAATGCACTATATTGATAATTCGTCTGTTTAGTTCATATCCAGTCCCTTTTATGTAATTTGCCCATATTCTTATTGTTCTCAAACTATCAATCAACGTCTCGGGCATGAGACAATCTCATGTAACTTCCTGTGGTGCAAGATCGATATAAGCCACCCTCCTGGCCAGGAGGACTGCTTATATCTGTCAAGTCGCCACGCTTCATCACCCTAGGGTCATTGCAAAAAGGGGTGGCGGTTACGTCATGTAGCGTGAACACGTACAAGCGCTGTGTATGCTAAACCACAAACAGCCAATGACACACCCACCAGCAGAGAAGGACCACTCCAAATCTCAAGCCCCGCAATCCGCTATCCTAGTTGGTCTCTAAGCCTAACCAAAGAGTTGTAAGAAGTCCAACCACTCCCTAAACTAGGCCCTAAACCTGATATGAGAAGACCCAAAGCTATAGCCAAAAACCCGACAAGTATGGGGCTGAAAACTAGCTATCTATTGCTTTTATTTTCCCGACATATCCGTCATATTATATATCCCATTTCCAGATAACTGTAGCTCTTATTTTGTCAATTTCGAGAACCCTTAGTAATTTTGTATTACTAATTCAAGGTTAACAATTATACATATCTTCTCCTAATTTATTCATTCGCAAGTAATTTCCATCTTGTACTAGTGGTTCCATATTATTTAGACATTTCTAAAGATAACAGAACCTGTTTTATGGAACACAGGGTTTGTTTCATGCATGCAATAACAGGGGTATATGTTATAATTCTTTATCATTTACGTAAACCCACTATTTCTTGTTTATAGTGCCAAAAACCAGGAAAACATTGGAGTGTTCCAACTCAGCAAAAAGGAGAATGCATGCCGACCAAAAAAAAATGGTGGCAGGGATTTTTTTGTTATAGCGTCGTAGTATAGCCAGTTGTTGCCATCATTTCAAATATAAAAATTTTTTACTCGGAAAAGAGTTCCCGAGGTCGAACTCAGGGAGCAAGTTGTATTCTAGAGATATACATGTTTCTTTTACAAAAATAAACAAAGAGAGAGAAAGAATTTGTTGTCTTCTCTTTGTTTCTCCTCGTCTCAGATCTTCTTCTTCTTTGTCTGCAGAGGTGATGTTCTTCTTCTTCTTCTTTGTTTTTCTTCTTTCAGTTCTTCCCTTGTTCTTTTGTGTTCTCCTCTGCCTCGCCTTCTTCTGATGTTCTTCAGATTTTCTTTTTCCAGTCAGGACGTCGCCCCTCCTTCTTTCTTTTTTTTTTTTTTTCTTCAGGACGTCGTCTGATTTTCAAATCAGACGACTTAAACTGCCTGTTGCTACAGTGTCTCCCTCCGCTTCCTTCTTCTTCCGCGGTCCTTCTTCTTCCTTGTGCCTGCATACTTCAGAGCTTACGTCAGATGACAAAACCTACTCTACCCTCTCCCCCCGCGTCTCTCTCTCTCTGAAACCACTCTTGGGAAAGCTCTCCCAGAGCTGCCGGGTAGTCGGGTACGGGTCAGGTCCGGGTCCAGGCCCACCGGCGTGCGTGGTGGGCGAGGAGTGCAGGTCAGTCTTAAGTCGGGTCGGGTCAGGTCCGCGGGGCGTGAGCGCGGACGAGACCGGGTAACCGGGCGGGTGAAGGGGACCTCACCCCGTGTGCTGAGGCAGTAAGGCTAATGCACAAAATCAATTTAAATGGTGAAAAGGCTGTGAGGCTTACCGATGTGGGACTAAACAGAGGCCTCTCCTCGCGTGCACCTGCTGGGAGACCGCGGCCTGGCTTCTGCAGCTGCGGCTTCGATTTGCGTCGGTTGCTGGCTGGCTGCCTTCGCAAGACTCCCTGTAATTCGCAGCAGCTGGAGACCTGGAGTCCTCAAGCCTGGAGCGCGAGAGAAGCTGCTTTAATGTGCGTTAATGGCGGTCGAACCTCAAAACCTGTTGGACACGAATATGGCCTCTCGGCCTGATCAAACCACTGGGGAACCTTCGCCGTGGCACGGCGAAGGTGTGGAGCTGCGCGGCAAGCCGCAAGGTGGTGTCTGGCGGCAGCCCTAGGTTGGACTGCAACCGGAGGAGTGGGTTTGTTCGGGGGAGCGTTACGGAGGTGTGGAGTGGCAGTGGAGGGGTGGGGGGTGCTCAATGTGATGAGGCGGAGGTTCGGTGAGGGTCGGCGAGGTGTGTGAGGCTGTGGAGCGATGGGAGCATCTCGCCGGAGGGTGGCCGGAGACGAAGGGGGTGACGATGGTCAGGGTCAGTCGAGGGCTTAATTGAACAAATTGAAAGCGGGGAAAGAAAGAGGAGAAGAAGGGGAGTAGTTCTAGCTTACTTGCAGGGACGAAGGGGGAGCAGCAGGGCGACAGTCGTATCGACTGTCGTCGGAGAAGAAGATGCTCAGGGAAAGGAGCGGCGGCGAGCAGAGAGCCGGAGAGGCGCCAGCTGGGTGCGGCGTGGCGCGGGAAGAGCAGGGGAGGAAGTCTCTGCTGCTGGTATTGCGGCAGAGCGAAGAAGAGGAGGGGGAGGAACCGTCGGAGAGAGAAGAGAGGAAAGTTGGGGGTTTTCTCCGTCAGATCCAAGCTGCCCCGGTCGGTGGAGCAACGGGGGGTATTTATAGGGATCAAAACAGGGAGGAAGGCGGAGGGAGACGACGTGTCTCCCTCGCCAGAGGACGCCGGAGATGGAGACCCATACCGTCCGTGCGTTCGCACGGCCGGTATGGTGGGTTACAACGACCAGGGGGGTGTCCCCCTCACCCTGGTTTACTTGCCAGGTTCTCCCCCTCACCCTGCGCGGCGCCATGCTCCGCGCAAGGTCGCCGGAGTATGGTGCTGGCAGGTTTTGCAGGGGGGACCTGATCGCAAAGAACGAAGGAGAGTTAGGGGCCAAAATGCGAGGGTTCAAAAGTTGAGGGCCAAAGAGTAAATATATGAGGACCAAAGTGTAAAGTTGGTCAAGGAGGTTTCTTCTTAGGCTCAAGTTTTTATACATGACTGATTAGGACCTAAGGAATCTGATGGTGAATTTCATTTCTATATTAAACCTTGTTTGACCGGTCAATTTATGCGAAAACCCAAATTAAGTTATTAATTGGGCATGGTTCTCAATGTAGGTCAAAATGGGTTCTGAAGGCCAAATTGAAGGTTCTAAACCCTAGAGATTATTTTTCTATGAATTTTAGAGGGTTTATTCTATTTTTACTTTGCCTCGAACCTCGTGAATTGAAGTGGGTTGTTTTAGGGTTACAGATTATCATTTAGTTTCTTGGAATTGCTGTAGCCCTTGCTAGATCATTTCATCCAACTTTTATTCTTATTAAGTTGCTTTGACCTGTGTTTGGGCCCTAAATTACCCTGTATGCAGATTATACTGGTAAAATTGCATTTTTACCCCTTATGACTTGTTTTCTCCTTAAACTCAGAATTCTCTGAGTTAAGCCTTTCCTTGAGTTATGTAGGAGCTTTTATCCTTTGTATTGGGTCAAAATGAGCTAGTTATGGCTCATGATGAGGTTCTCATCACATGCCGACTAAGGCAGTACACACGACAAATCGTACAGGTCGAGTCCTCAATTTCCTAAAAAAATCGGTTGAATCGAAAGAGGGATAAATTACTCTACCTAATGTCACCGAAAGGTCACAGTGACTCTGAATTTCACGCACAAGGCCTGGAAACGATCTCCATGCTTTCCTCGAGACTCGCGCATGCATCGGGGAGAAGACCTAATTCAAACGAACCCACAATGGGGTCGAAGACACCTAATTATGTCTCTATTTTTCTTATAAGGAGAATGAACTCAAAAGTGGAAATAAACCATACCAACGCGTAGTATGTGACGATACAATTCCAATGGTACCTTATTTATTGAAATCTAAGGTTGGTAAGGCCTCGAACCAAGCAACACAGCGCGAGGGGCCCAGAGTCAGACCAGACCCGCCCTCGCATGCGCCCTCATGCGCACACGCATTTTGAAATCGCGCTACCACGCATTGCTTCTAGATGCACCGCGCTACCGCCATGCCACGCGACGCACGCACGTTCGCCACTACTACCGCCGTGAAAATTGTGGTGGGAACCCCAGGTTTTGTGGATTCGCAATAGGAACCCTACGAAGAAATTTTTGATTTTTGAGAAGGAAATTAAGGTTGTTCCCTCTCACTTTCTCTCTTAATTAGGGAGAGTTGGAGACTAATGACTACCCAAAGGACCCAAGGGGGTCCTTTTATAGCCCTAGGGATGGGTGCAAATAGGTTTAGGGGGTGTAATACCCAAATTGCCCCTAGGGTTGGGTCCACCTTACATTTAAGTTTCTGGTAACTTCTTTTAGGCATAACTTGAGCTATACACCTCGGAATCACATGAAATAAACATCGCCAGAAAGCGTGCGACAAGAAGAATCCAATGGTACCATATATGGTACCATTTTGACAAATTTTGACTAGGTTTTGACTCGAAATACCCGATTCTTGGCAATTTAAGGAGGTTCTAACACCAGCACCAAATCCTGACCGGGTTTCTGTGTTTGAACTGTTCCGAAACACTTTGAAATGGCTCAGAACCTGGATTTTGAGATGTTATAATCTTCCATGACCCTAATGTCTGTTTCATGTTCTTGGAGGAATATCACCTAATCATTCGAAATGGCACTCCTTTCCCTAGTGGATCTCCTTAATGGCACAGTTTCTATATGTGTCTGAGGCTGCTTTACAGGGGCTAAATCATATCATTGTTTTCATTGGAGTTGTCTTGAGGTATGTCAAGAACATGCTCCTCATCAACCTGAGTAACTCCAGGAGGAATAACTATGTTTTCCTCTTCAAAGACAAAGTCCCTAACCCTATCATTGTGGGTAGACTCAACACTTTCAAAAAACTTGATATTACCAAACTCAAAAATAACCTTAATTGTGGGATCATAAAATTTATATCATCTTTACCTTTCAGAATACCCAATAGAATAACAGTAACAGTCCTTGTGTCCAGTTTATTTTCATTTGGCTTATAAGGCTTAGCCTCAGCTAGACATCCCCTCACATGAAAATGGATGAGATTGGGTTTCCGCTTGGTCCTAGCTCATATGGGGTTTTGTTAGTTGCCTTAGTTGGGACTTTATTTAGAATGTAAGTTGTAGTCTTTAAGGCCTCTTCCCAAAGTGAATCTGGTAAGGAAGAATGAGCAATCATACTCCTTATTATGTCCTTAAGCGTCCTATTTCATCTCTCAGCAACACCATTCATAGTGGGCAAGCCTGGCTTGGTGTTTTGAGAAACGATACCGCATTCCTTAGGAACCAAGCAAATGGTCTTGGTCGTTGTTCACATGATCTGTCATATTTGTCATAGTATTCACCACCACGATCAGATCTAACAAATTTAATCCTTCTGTCGAGTTGATTCTCAACTTCGACTTTATAATTTTTGAACGTGTCCAGTGATTATGCCTTTTCAGAATTAGGTAGATGAAGCCACATCTTGAGTGGTCATCCATGAATGTAATAAAATACTGTTGGTCATTCCACATAGCCATAGGAAATGGCCCACAAATGTCCGTATGAATCACATCTAAGATACCATTTAACCTGTTGGCTTCAAACTTCCTATTATTGGTTTATTTGCCCTTAATAGATTCTACACACTGATCAAAATCAGAAAAGTTTAAGGGATCTAAAATTTCGTTTGACACAAGTCTCTCTATTCTCCTTCTGGAGATATGAACAAGTCTCTTGCACCATAAGAAAGCATAGTTTTCATCTACGTATTTCCTTTTCACACCATGTGTACAAGAAAGAGAAGTTTTACGAAAAGAAGCAACAATATCCAAACAATATGGATTATTTGCACCAAGCTTACACCCAAGTAACTCCACCACTCAGAGCTCCAAGCAAGGTCTTGAAGTCGCCGAGCCGGCGATGGAAGCTCCTTCACTGCCGTGAATGCCTCGACGCCGTCTTCTTCCTTGTCTTAGTTTTATTTTTTGTGATAGTGTAGTACATGTTTTTCATTTGAAGCATTCATCTATATTTTGTTTATCATAATATTTGGTAATTAATAGAATACATCTTTGATATATTATCTGCATCATGATTCTCTAACCCTATTCCCCCCTTCTCTCCGTCTCTCTCTCCCTATCTCTCTCTTTCTCGTTCTCTCCTATTTTGCAAGCGAATCAAAAGCGATATTTTTGTGATACGAAAGAGATTAGTGGATTCAATACTTTACCTTGCTGTATTCGACACTCTAACTCATGTCTGATTCTTATTAAAATTGACGTCGTAAAATGCACTACAACGAATGGTTTTTATGCAAACGCGTCAGCGAATGTCAGTTTTTGGTGCCGTTGTCGGAGAGGCAGTGGATCTCTTATTCGCTTTCATTTTCTCAGTCATTATTTATACTTGTGTTATCTAACTTGCTCTTCTCTCTCTTCATGCGGTTGCAGGAACCTTGTGCATCGGCAATGGGAGGAGAACAAGTCGGGTTGGATCAAAAGGAAGTGCAAGAAGAAGACCACCATTGACTCGAAGGCTTGATCTTGTCTTTCCACGATCCAAAGGTAACTACCCATCCTTGGAATAAGAAAAATGGTGGTGTTATAAAAAAAAAAACCCTCTTTTTTTTGTCGAAGAAACACACCACCAGTAAGTCTTCAACCCAGTAATTTCGAAAGATCACTTTTTGGATTTGGGTTGAGGACACGATTAAAGGACCCTTATCACCTCCAAAAATTTTGAAAAATATCTTAGAGGTGTTCCTTCCAGTAGGAGAACTCCCCTTCAAATTTCAGAGCCAAATGCCTTGTTTGATCGTGAGAAATTTGCTAGGTTTTGGAGATCTATTGGTTGTTTTGAATGATGTATTATTTCTCAACACAGTTAATTAAATTAGTTAGACTTAATTAATTGCATCAGAAAGTAACTTAGACTAACTCGAATTAGTGTCGAAATTGTAGTATAGGGTCAAGTTAACCTAATATTTTAGAATTTAAGTTCTTTTTAACTGGTTAAGTTTAGGTCGTTCACTAGGAGACATAATAGTAAGCTCAATTCACCATTAATCCCTAAGCATTAATTACTAACTACTTGATTAATCAGATTATAATTAACAATACTTTAAGCACATGAATAATTACACAATATATTTGACAATAAAAGCATGTAATATTCCATTTGAAAATAAATGTGTTTATAAGAAACATTTGACATTAAAAACCAACTAACATGTTTATTACAACTTTTTACGAGAATATAAGGCAAGAAATGAAATTACAAAAATTATCATGTCTATTACAACATTAAAATCTCAAAACATATCAAATATAACTCTAGCCCTGAAGTCAGATATCTGATAATAGAGTTAGACGACTTAAAAATACAAATTGAACTTCTAATGAGTAAGTTGGACGTCTGATTTTCTTCTCATTTTTTCACTTATTCTTAAGTTTATCTTTTCTTAAGTCCCTTTCTTCTTCTTCTCTTCTACTCTTGTGCTCTCTCTCTTTCTCTCGAGCTATTCTTATTTTCTTCTGTTGTTTCTCTCCTTAATCCCTTAAACTTAACACTTAGCTTCTCTTTAGCTCTTTTCCTTTCTTTCTTTATATCTATAATGTGCATTCCTTATCCACACTTAGTCAATTTTTCACCAATCTTAACCCATTAATTTCTCTCAATTATAAAAATTTGTATTTTTAATAGGCGAGTGAGCCTCGTTCGGGGATACACAGCACCCCATAGGGTGGGACTAGACCCTACTTAAGGCCACTCTAATTTACATTAGGTGGATTTTCATTTTTTTGGCATGCACAATACCGGGCCATATCTAGCCCACTCACATCCACGCCCACACTCGAGCCCATGCACGCATGCCTATAGGCACACACACCCACTCATAGGCACATGCGTACGCATGCACCCGCACATATATTAGTTTTCTTTGCGCCTTGCACTGACGACCAGGATGGTCGTAGCGCAAAAAAAATTTATCCCAAGTCGCGCGCCCATCCGTTCCTGATGTGGAACCAAATAAGATAGATCCAGGCCAGACTTTAATCGAAGATTCCGGCCGACTCAGTTCATGAAATCGATTTAGCAAGGGATAGATCGAGAGCTGGTAGACTGCTCTACAGGATTCATGCATCAATTTGATACTTCAAATAGGTTTGGTCCATTGATTTGATGGAAGAAGATGGTTGTTTCACACGGCTGTGTGAGCCTTCAGAGAAGATGAATAAGGTCAATCGACTTGATGAAGGTCTATAGCCCTTAGCTAAAGGCTTTCATGCCTTCAGTGAGTCAATCTGCACCTAATGAGTGAAGAAGAAGAGCCTGAAGAGGGCTTAAGAAGCAACAGAAGCTATTGAGCTTCGTCTGAAATTGCAGAGCTTCAGATTAAGCTTCATTTCATCGTGCAAAGAGAGAAATCACTAAGCAAAGGATCTGAATAGATTCTAAAGGCAAATTGCAGTGAATCTGAGTGGATTTAGGGTTCAAATTTTATCAAAAAGTCACAAAACATAGCACCGGGTTCAAATGAACCCATACTGTTCCGATCTTCCAACTCTTCTCAAACCTTAATTAAGCATCTTAAAATCAAGCATAACAATCTCTAAATCATCTCAGGATTCTGAATAACCCATTAAATTAGAAATTGAACATAATTTCCTCAAATTAACACCAGGGTTGGCCAAATACCCTTCAAAAGTTGACTTCCAGAATTAGGGCTCTGTAGATTGAATCAAAACCTAATTCTGACTTAATTCATTTTCAGGAAATGATCTAGCACCTCAAAACTAGGTTTCGAGGACTTCTAATGGGTTCTCAGACGTTGCCGCCTGAGTTCAAAGGTGTGTGTGTTCGGTAGAAGAATCTAGCAAGTTTCATTCCAAATAACGGCCAAGTATAATCTTAAGCAAGTGTCTCTCACGCTTCTGGAACAAAATTCAGAGGCTTATTCCCAACGGAATCGCCTCTCCAACTTCGCCA
The DNA here is from genome assembly GCA_037157565.1 of Thalassia testudinum. Taxonomy (NCBI): domain Eukaryota; kingdom Viridiplantae; phylum Streptophyta; class Magnoliopsida; order Alismatales; family Hydrocharitaceae; genus Thalassia; species Thalassia testudinum. Next base: position 9,553,986 of record JAZHRO010000080.1, read on the forward strand.
CAGTTGGAGAAGGTGAAGTTCATATGAGAGCTCCAGACATTAAAACACACTTCTAATTCCAGAAAATTAATCCCTAAGTCCAAAGTAATCACTCTGGAGTTTCTCAGGGCTTGCTAAGTGCTGAAGAACAAACATGTCTCACCAGAGCTCGCCGAAGCTCCGGTGAGTCCAAAAATTAAGTACTAGAGTTCAAAACTCCAAGAATCAGGCCATGGATGGTCTCAAAAGTTCCCTGAGGTCACAAGGAACCTTTGGAGCTTAACAGTTAGTGCAATAAATGATTAATTCAGAGGATAAGCTTTGAATTCAACTAAATCAGGAAATTGAGTTCGCTAGAACTCAGATCAATTCCTCTCACTCAATTGAGTGAGGGGAATTGCTCATTAATGTTCTGCGATGATGTCTGGGTGATTAATTATGCAAAATTACTCCTCTGAGCTCACCATTGATAGCAACTCAGCGGTTGAAATGTGAAATTGGGTATTGATGATTTAGGCGATTATTTAACTAATTGTAAAGTCGAACGGGGCCCTTAAGTGATGTAGAGGCAACGGAGGGGCCCAAATGGAGCTGATCTAAGCTCAGAGGCCTCTGCCGTGGACAGCGGAGATCTCCGATGAAGGTGGAGTGGATCAATTGAATAAGTTGCTAAATTGAGCGAGAAAGAAGTGTAAAATGATCATGATAGGAAGAGGAAAGTGGAAAGGTTCACGGAAAGTTGAATAGAAGTCCAAAGAAGTCAGAGAAGAAGCTACTAAAACTAACCTAAACTAACCTAATACTACCTCATTACCTAGCTAGATCTACTCCTAAGAGTTAGCTCTACTTACTTGACGAAGTGGGTGAGGGAATCCACCATTGGCAGGGCAGAAACGAGATCGAAATCTAGAATTGGTGAGAGAAGAAGCTCTGGCCGATTAAAGTGGAGGGATTCCAAAGCTATGGCATCTCAATCGTCATTGGCAGTGCGAAAGAGAGGAAGAGGGAGTGAGGGAGGCAGCGCTCCCTTGGCAGCAGCGCTTGAGAAAGAGGATGAAGACATCGGAGTTACGGAGGAAACCTACGATCGACCACGGTGTGGGATAGAGGGAAGGGGGTCAATAGGCGCGAATCGGAGGAGCGACGAGCTATTTATAGGCGATGGTAGAGGTCAAGGGGGGTGTGCTTGGACAGAAATGCGTCCAGGTTCAGGTAAACCACCTGTGGCGACGCGACGCCGATGAGCTCATTCGCCGACCTAAATTAGGATTTCAGGTTCATCTGAACTGTCAGATGACAAGAAGGGGGTGAGTGGAGCAATGGCGGTAGCGACGATGGCTGTCAGGCGTGGGATAGAGGGTGATCGAGCGGTGTTGTCACCGATGTACAGGAGCTGTCCGTACAGAAGAAGATGAAGGAGGAAGAAGACACTGTGCTCACAGGGACCTATATGCAAGAGAACTTAAGGACCTAAAAATGCATGAAAGGACTCGATTGAAATGATTTCTAAGGACCAGAATGTAAACTGAGGCACTTAAGTTAAATTTAAGTTAATTCTTTTCCAACTTTTTATATATGATTATAAATTAGATAAGTATTATACAAATGCCTTGAATTTACATTTTTGACTCATGTAGCTTTATTTATATAATTAATTTACTTAAGTTATTACACACTTAGTGTTAAATATTTATAATGTTAAATTAAATATTAATTAGATAGCTAAATATTTATAATTCAACTCCAAATTATTATTTAAATTATTAATAATATTAATTAATGTTTAATTTTAGATTATCAACTTATTTTTATGGTCCTTATTAATTTGTCCCTTATATCATAATTAAACCCTAATAAAGCATACTCCTAGCTAATTAACTAGGGAAACTAGTTAATTAGGGGTATTTAAGAGCCATGATGAGTCTCTCATCAATGATCATAAACCTGGGAAAATCAAGATGATCAAATCTTGCTTTAGACCACTGATGAAGAATCCGACTGGGAGGAGGACTTAGAACCTCAATTATTCTAGAGTAGGACTAGACAGAAAGTGATTCCTCTTGAAGAGTTGGACCCTGAAAATGATATAATAGAGGACCTACCCAAGAACTTAAACCCCAGTACAGATTCTAGTACACATCCTCAACCACTCCCTTCTAACCCAAATTTGAATGCTAAGGAGGAAATCCAACGGAAACCTAATGACACTTTGTCAATTCTTGATAACCTTCAGTTGGAATTACATAATCAAGAATTGATTGAGGGGCAACAAGCCATAATTGATATGTTCCACCAACTGGAGGAAGAGGGCCAAAGAAAACTGTTGTAAGCAACTTCGTTTACCGAATTCATGAAGCAGGGCCCTACAGTGATCAATTGGACCACCTATTTACCCAAAAATGATTCAGTCCACCATTGATACTCCCCAGGAGTTAGACAACTCAATAGAAAATGCCATTAAGGATTCCTCATAACATGATTTGGGGAGAGTTGAGGACAGACATTAGGAGGAAACTGAGAATTTGCGGGACAACGTCTTTGAATCCAAATCTAATCTTTCCAAGGAAAGTGATTTGGTGGAAGAGACATCCAAAATTGAAGATGGGGAGTGTTCATTTAATTCTTAACACAGTTAATTAAGTTATTTAGGCTTAATTAGTTACATGAGAAAGTAACTTAGGTTAACTCGATTTTATGTCGATTGTGTAGTATAGGGTTAAGTTAATCTAACATTTTAGATTTTTAAATTCTATTTAACTGGTTGAGTCTAAGTCATTCACTGGGAGACATAACTTAATCCTAATTCACCATTAAATTTCTAAGAGTAATTAAGAGTCAATTAATTAATCAGATGATAATTAATAATACTTTAAACACATGAATAATTATACAAAATATTTGACAATAAAAGCATGCAATATTCCATTAAGAGAAAACAAGTTTACAAAAATATTTTTTTATTTAAAACAAAGTAAACATTGTTTATTATAATTTTCCTACAATATATGGCATAAAATGCAATACAAAGATCAATAATGCCTTTACAACAATTAAAGCACAAGAATGTGAATATAGTAGCTTCAGCCCTGAAATCAGACGTCTGATAAGAAAAATAGTCGACTTAAAAAGTAAAATTAGACTTTTGATAGAGTTTATAGACGTCTAATTCTCTCCCATAAACTTCCTTCACTTCTCTACTTAAGCTCGTTTTATTTCTCTCTTTTTCTTCTTCTTAACCTTTCTCTTTTACTGCATCTTCTTCTTTATTTACGAGCTCTCTCTCTCTTTTATCCTTTCCCTAGCTTCTCTCTTTTAACTTTTCTTCTTTCTTGTTGTGCTATTATGCTCCACACTTAACCAATTTTAACTAACCCTAAGCCCATTTTTCTCTCAATTATAAAAATTATGATTTTAATGGGTGGCACGGGCTTTTCGAGGATACACAGTGCTAAATAGGGGCAGGACTAAACCCTACTAGGCCCGTTCATAGTTCATTTATTATGGATTTTAATTCATTTTTCTTAGCATGCACAGTATCCTGCTTCCCAGGCCCATGCCCATTCGGGCCCATGAACATGCCCCTACAAGCACACACACACACACACACTCGCACAAGCACGTGCACACACACATGCACACACTTGCACAGGCACGTACACACGCACACGCTCACACATAGTTCTCTTATTTGTGCCCTGCGCTGACGCGAAGAGGCATTAGCGCAAATATAATTTATACTAGGTCGCGCATTCTTAGTTTCCCAATGTGGGACTTAGTTCACTCGTTCCAGACCGATCTTCGCCTGAGAATTCCAGCTGATTGGCTGAGCCAAATCGATCGAGCAAAGGCTCGATCGAGAGCTGATCAGATTCTCTATCTGATTTATGCATCAATTTGATGCTTCAATCTCATCTGATCCATCAAATTAAGGAATGAAACTGGCTGTTTCGCATGGCCAAAATGGCCTGCAGAGAAAAGAACTCAGGTCAATTGACCTGTAGAGGCTATGCACCTCTCTGCTGACGATCTGGATGATCTCATTGACATATTTCGTATCAAAAGGAGAAGGAAGTGAGAGTCCAAGAGCTTTAGGGAGTGGCAGAAGTTCAGAAGCTTCGTTCTCTAGGTTTAGAGCTCGGATTGGAGCTCGAATTCATCCAACAAAAAGAATTAATCTCAAAATGAGGTCTAAATGATTTCAGGAGGTGAAAAGTAATTGATCTGGGTAGGATTTAGGTTTGATTCTCAACAAAAACACTATGAATAGTGTTGGGTTCCAGTTTGAACCCAAACTGTGCAGACATCAAAGGACTATGAAATCCTCGATATTTTTTATTCAAATCAATCTTAAACACTTCTAAATCATCCCAGAATCCTAATCAATTCTTCAAGTTAGAATTTCAACCACTTAATCCATAAATTTGCTCCAGGTTTGACCTAGAAGGCACAAAGTTTGAGTTTTGAATTTAAATCTTTGGAGATCCAATTGAAATGATGAATAACCTCAAATTAACTTCTAGAATTGATCTAGCACTTGAAAATTAGGTTTTGAGCACTCCAACAGAGCCTTCAGGTACTTCCGCCTGAGCTAGCAATGAGCTATGTTCGGCATAGAAAACTACATACTCTCGGACCTAATTAAGACTTAAAATAGGTTCTTGAAGATATTATGATGCTTACGAACCTATTTGTTAGCTCTAAATCTCACTAAATCAGGTATCTTTAACTCCGCCGGAGTTGAGGAAGATGAAGTTCGACCTAAAGTTCAAACTATCAAAAATCAATTCTAATTATCTGAATTTAATCCTCATGTGATAAATACCTGATTTGGAGCTTTACAAGGTCAAACAATGGCTGAAGCTCGCAATGGGTTCACCGGAGCTCGCCGGAGCTCCGGTCGGCAAGCTCTGGTGAACTCAGATATAGGGTTGGAGGTTAAATCTCCACTAAACATGCCATGAATGGCCTCGAAGGATTTTTGAGGTCGTAAGGGACCTCATGAACACCTCAATTGCTTCCAAGGAAAGAGATTAATCTTCAAATTCAGATAGAACAAAATCTGAGTTCGTTTGAACTCAGGGATGAATTGAGTGAGAGGAAATACTCAGGATAGTCTTGCGATGGTTTGTGGATATGTAATTAAGTAATAAGGCTCCTCCTGAGCCATCATTGACAGCGAGCTCAGGAGGTTGAGATGAGATTAGGCATTTTAAATATATATGTTAATTAAGCTAATTAAGATGTGAATCGGGGCCTTGAAGTGGTGTAGAAGTGATGAAGAGCCCTTGGTGGATGTGTTTTATGCCAGAGTACCTCCGCCATGGACAGCGGAGGTCTCTGGTGAAGGTGCAGTGGTTTTGGCGATGAAGCTGATAAAGTGTAGAATAAATGAGATAGAAGTGTTCACGAAAAGGTGTAGAATATGTTTGGTGGATCAAAAGACAAAAGAATGCTCCAAAGGAGCTCAAAGAGCTCGCCGGAGCTGAAGAAGACGGCAGAAAATCTGACATTAAATCTAACTAAACTACTTAATCGACTAAGCTAACTACTCTAAACTTACCTAAGATCCTAATCCTACTGTTACCTGGACAAAGGGAGGTAGAGGAGCTCCGTCGAAGGTTGTAATGGAGGAGGAAATCAAAGGGAAGGAGGAAGAAGCTAGGCGGGCAGATTCTTTGAGTGGAAGCGAAGTCTGGAGTCGTCGCTTTGTCCAGAGATGTGGCAAAGGATGGCAGAGCTCAGTAGATGACGGAAGTGATTGGGGAAGACGATGGAAACGGAGGACGGTTGACGGAGTAGGATTGAATAGCCTATTGGAAAGCTTAGTTAGGAGGTGAACGTAGGGAGCTAACTGCCCAAATCGAAGGTATGGCGAGCTATTTATAGGTGATGGTGGAAGGTAAGGGGGGTATTTGGACGGAAAAGCATCTAGGTTCAGCTAAACCACTGGTGTCGTCTCTGACGCCGGTGAGCTTAACTGCTAGACCTAAATAGAATTAAAAGTCAATCCGATTCGTCGGATGAAGAAGGGAAGGTGAGTGGAAGAAAAACAACCAAGGCGGCAGTGTTCTATCGAGGGATGAAGGTGGATCGGATGGTGCGATGACCAGCTAACGAGAGCTGTTACGAACGCGCTGCTTCAGACGTCTTTTAAGGCATCTGGGAGGTGGCCCAGACGTCGGACCAGACGTCTGGAACCCCTTCCAGACTTCTGGGATTCGATTTCGACAGCACGCGCGGTTGCGTCTGCGCGCCTGCGGGCGCAGACCTGCGGGTGCTTTTTCCCCTCTCTCCTACGGCCGTAGGCTGCGCCCTCTGTTCCACTCTCTCTCTCCTCCCCGCGCGGCTTCAAAACGCCACGCCCTCTCCCTCACTCTCATCACCTCCGCCCCCTTCCTCTTCTCCTTCCAGCCGGTGCACGAGTGCGAGCACGAGTGAGCGGCGGCAGCGACAGCCGCGGTGAGCATGGGAGGAGGTGTTGCGCAAGGGAGGAGGCGCTCAGCCGTGAGGGCGAGCTTGCCGGGGCTGCTAGGGTCGGCCGGCGGGGGGAGCAGCAGACGTGGGGTGACGCGGGAGGCCTGCTGTAGCACGAGCAGCAGGAGGACAAGGCGCGGCGCGACCGTACGTCGCGGACGGAGGGCGAGTCGCGCTCTGATTCTATAAGTTTTTCCAGAATCAGACGTCTGGGTTTCCAACCAGACGACGGGGAAGACGTCTGGAGGACTGTCCAGACGTCTGAAGGGTAAGTTATTTTCGTACCTTCTTCCTTTCCTTCGACTGTCCGTACTGAGCACGAGGAATGGGTACGCGCAGGTGATAGCGAAATACGCGTGATTTGTAAAAGCAGGTTTTTAACGTCGTTGTAACACGCGAATCCGCTTTCGCTCTTAAATTTATAATCCTAGATAGGGAAGTATCTAGGGTCGTCCAAGGAGGTAATATGGTTGCAAAATTGATTCTCTTGCTAGGAATATAAATCTTAACTTTCTTTTTGGTATTTTTTTTCAATATATCATTTTTTTATTTTTAAGCTAAGGCAACATGCGAACTGATGGCGGGAAAAGTGATTTACATTTCAATTTAAATACTACTTCTATGTGGCAAGTAGAGCCTCTCCCTAAGCTCACTCTAGGCAAGTGGAGGCCTAGAATAATTAGGGAGAGGGAGTGAAGAATGCTGAAAATAAGCTAATAGAAATGCAAACAAAAAAATTGCAAAGAAGGCAACTAGATAGTTGATAAAGTGTTTTACAAAAGGCCTAGTAGAGGAAAGCTTGTACTACTAGAAAAATGCAAATAAGAAAAGAAAACACAAATCCTCTAGATAGATGGTGAAGAAGAGGGCTTCTTGCTCCAAGGTTGGTGCTCTCAATCTTGAAAAGAGTCCTTCAACTCCTTCCTTGCAGTGCTCCGCCAAGGTGATGCCCTTCAAGGAAAGCCCTAGGGGGGCGTGCCCTAAGCTTCTCTCCAAGGGTGGACGTCCACCCTAGGTCCTTTTCCCTTGCCTGGCCATCCTCCTTGAAGTGGAAGAGTCCTCCTCCTTGGCGTGGCTCAAGTTGAAGAGAGTGGGGAGAAGAAGGCACCAAAGGGGCTGGTGATGTGCCCCTTTAATCTCCTTCTCTACTCCTTCTTCTTGGCCGTAGGTATAGGTGGTTTAGGTAGAAAAATATACTAAGGGAGGATGCCCCAAAATGGTGGTAGGTGGTGGCTTTTTATAGAATAGGATGGGGGGTTAAGGTGCCCCTTGAAATGGAGGGCTAGGATGGAAGGATGAGGGTGGTTGGTGATCCTATGGCTAGGGTGAGTTGGCGCCAACCCAAGGGGTGTTAAAGGGGGTGGTTATGGTGGTGTTGGTGTCTTTTGGTGGTGGAGAGACACCCCCATGTTGGCGCCAACATGGGGTCTTCTAGAAGGGGAGTTAGGTGGATGGTGGAGATGGATTCAAGGGGGATTGTGTGGTGGAGATGAGGGGGGATTTTGGAGGGAAAAGTGGCACCATTAAGGGGTGGTTATGGGTAGTTTTTGGCGCCACTTTTAGGTGTCTTTTGGAGGTGGTGGGTAGGTTAGGTTGGTGCCAAGTAGGTTAGCTTATGTGGAGCTTAGGTGGAGCTAGTTGGGTGGAGTTGGTAGGTGGGTTTTTGGGGTGGTACAAGCCAAGGAAGTTGGAGCATAGTTAAGCTAAGCTAAGCTAAGCTAGCTTAGCTAATGGAGGAGTAGAGGAGAAGGTGTTGGAGCTAGGGTTTGGAGGAAGGAGCTGAGGAGAAGAAGTCTGGAGCTGGAGCTGGAGCTGGCTGCTGCTGAAGAGGCTGGCATGGGGCTACTCTAGCTGGCTTAGCTTGCTAGTTCTTTGCTAGTTGCTAAGCCAAGCTAAAGTGAGCTAGCTTCTACCAAAATGAGCTGAGGTGAGCTAGGTCTGGTGCTCCCAGGGAGAATCAAGCTGGTTGAGGCAGCTAAGGTAGCTTAGCTCAACTGAGTTGAGCTAAGCTGAGTCCCCGGGAGCTGGACTTGAGCTTCTTGAGCTGGGATGAGTTCTTCTTCAGTTGGCTGCAGCTGAGTGGAGCTGGATGTAGCTGGATCTGAGCTGGGATGAACTCCTGTCAACTTAGCTGAGCTAGATAGAGCTCCCTGTGGACTAGTGGGAGCTGAGATGAGCTAGACTCAGCTAAGTTGAGCTGGATCTGAGCTGACTTGAGCTAAGGTGAACTCTCTTGAGCTGCCATCCAGCTGAGATTAGCTGAATGGAGCTGGGATGAGCTAACCCTAGTTCAAGTAAGCTAGGTTCCAGCTGCGGTGAGCTGGATCAAGCTGAGGTGAGCTGGATCAAGCTGAGGTGAGCTGGATTAGGCTGAGTTCCAGCTAGTCTGGGCTTCTCCTTCACCATTTGCCTTCTTGAGTGCTAGGGTTTTACGGATCTATATATCTGTACATCCCTAACACTCACAAAAACACATTAAAAAGACAATAAAAAATACAATGCATGCCTAACCTATTTTATGCCTAAATGCAGCCCAAAAACCCGTTTGCGGAGTAAAATCCTAAGAGCTAGGTTTGTTTTAATGCATAAGAATGATGATAAACTGGCGTTTATCAGCAGGTTCTGGATTCGCCATCCAACGCGAATCAGACGTCTGGCTGCAGTGCAAGACGACAGGAACGACTTCCAGAGTCCGGGGTGACCATCGGACGTCTGGGAACTAGGCCAGACGCCCCCGCAGGCTTCTGGACGTCTGAGAGACCATGCAGGATAAGGTACCATCTGATCCCCATTTTTAAGACGTCTGGAAGAAGTTCCAGACGTCTGATTTTGCACTGTTTCGTCGTTTTCGACCCATTTAAGGCCCGTTCGGAGTCCGTTTTTCACGTTTTGAGTTGCGTTCTTTTCGGAATTAAATCCTCTACCCATCTACAGTGGTTAGAGACTATTTTGAGAAACTCCTTGTATTTGATCCTTGTGATAGGACCCCGTTCCATTTCAGTCTTGGGGATTGCGAAGGCACGCGGGATTTCCGACCACACCCCCAGTACTTCCGTTGTAGCTGGTAGAGTGGCTTTAGAATTTATTAGTATAATCTGTTAAAATTATGGAACCATAAATAGAACCTAGGACATTGCATGAATTCTACGAATGAGAAACTAGAATGAATGGTAGATCCTAGGGTGTGCATGAATCCTAAGGCTGGAAAACTAGATTGTATGATAGATCCTAGGGTATGGCATGAATCCTAGGATGGGAAAACTAGTGGAATATCTGAATACTGCAGTCTAGGAAAAGTGGAAAGGAATAAATAGCTGCATGTAAATTGATTTAACAGTTGCCTGTCATTAATAAATACACGTGATTGAGAACATGGATCATAAGAACGTGAAACTAGAAAGTGGAACCTAGATGTTCTGAGTTAAAAGAGCTGGAACCCTACGGGGAATTAGGAGTGGATCTCCTGAAAAGAGAAAGGAATGGATCTGAGAAAGAAAGACGTGGTAGTGTGCTGTCTCTTGGGTATGTGGTACCAAGGGAAGTACCTGTTACCTGTTTAGTGCAGAGCGAAGCCAGCCGCCCCAGGGACCCAGGGTTAAGTCTGGCCACTTTGTACTGACTTCCTGGCCCTCGTGTATGCAGTACCGAGGAGAGCTACTAGTGTAGGGCAAGTACTAGCTACCCCACGGGCCCCGGGGTTCTGCTAGCTCACCTACACCGACTTGTTAGGCCCACTGGGCAAACCAGGGTAGTCAGGCGAGGGTGCGTGGACTGTGGAGGGGCAAGGCCCCTATTTGGTTACTGTGGAGGGGTTGGACCCTTGTTACTGAGAGGGCTCTGCCCTGTACCGGTTCCGTGCTGTGCTTTGGGCGCACCCGTTAACGGAAACGACTGACCGTGTGCCAGTGCGGGTTAGCTACCTGTGGGTTTATCACGTGTGCCGTAGTCACCGTTACGCCTGTCCGTGACCTTGGGGTGGTTGACTGAGAGTAGAATCACCACGGGGGACTCTCCCAGCCAGGAGAGCACCACGTGCTACTTCTACTTTTTGGAAAAGACTGCAATCAAGATCGTTCCCACGAGGAACATTCGAGATCAAGTGAAGGATCTGAGAAATAAATGAAATCGTGAGACAATTGAAAGACGTAAATAAAGAAAGTAACAGAACATAACAGCTACTGTACACTCTACTGTTTCTTTTGTTTTAGTTGCCACTCTACTCAGCGTTTTGCTGACGTGTTACACTCGTTACCTTCAGGACCAGGTGTTGAGCAGCCAGGGTTAGCGGCTGCAGAGGACGCTGGGCCGAGTAGGGTCCAGTGGAGTTACCACTATTCTCTTGTACCTCTTTTTGTTCCATCGTAGTCAGTAGTTCTTATTATCGCTGTACTTTTCTTTACCTGCAGTTCATATTACGTTATGAATGTTGTTCTACTGTTGTGGTGGTATATACTGTAGTGGTTTCTTTCCTTACTACTGTATTTTCTTACTATTAGTTATATTCATGCTGAATGTGATTTATTTTACTGCTTTTTTGGTTACTTCCTCGTTGGACGACTAGGTCTTAGGATTAGTTGAGTCGGTCCGGTTCTTGTGTCTCGTAGGGACTCGAGAATCGGGTCGTTACAAGAGTTGTCCAGTGCGAGAAACAAGAAGAGGAAGAAGAAAACGTTGTGCTCACAGGGACCTATATGAAAGAAAACTTAAGGGCCTAAACTAAATAAAAGGTCTCAATGGAAATAAAAACCTAAGGACTAAAATGTAAACTGAGGTTTTCAAGGCTTAATTTAGTTTAATTTAATTCTTTTTCAACTTTTATATATGATTAAAAATTAGATAAATATTATATATATACCTTTAATTTACGTTTTTGACCTTTTTAGCTTTATTTGTTTAATTGATTAAGTTGCTTAAGTTATTACATACTTAGTGTTAAATATTTATAATGTTAACTTAAATATTAATTAGGTAGCTAAATATTTATAATTTAAGTCTAAATTATTATTTAAATTATTAATAACATTGATTGATATTTAATTTAGTATTATTAACTTATTTTATGGTCCTTTAATATATTCTCCCTTATATTATAATTAAACCCTAAATAAACATATTCTTAGCTAATTAACTAAGGAAACTAGTTAATTAGGGGTATTTAAGAGCCATGATAAGTCTCTCATAAGGGAGTGGGATTACAATTCCAAAATAACCAATTTCGAATCATTTGAAACCCCCATCACAAGTTTAGAGGAGGGCCAAGGGAAAGAATCTGAGCTAGAGGATAAAATTAGCCCTACCTCCAATACAGCCTTGAATATTGAGTCTGATATGAAAGAGATTGAAGATAATATTCTTGGGGTCACGGAATGGGAGGGAATAAGCAATGAAACTCTAGTTGAAGAAGGGATGGATTTTTATTTGGAGAGAGACCTCACGCTTGGTTTTAGGGCTCATTGTGAAACTCTTGATTTGGTTACATGCCCTATCAGAATTGAAATCCCGCAACCCGAAGGCACTGGAATTGATATACCTTTGAGGGATTACAATTTGAAAGGAACACAAGCTGATTACAAAACCTACATCTTTAGTGTTCGACATTTTAGATTCAGGTTGCGCTCGTCCAAATCAACGTCTTTGCATGCCTGCAGACTAAGAGAGGAACAGACATGGATATGCATGTTACACAAGTTGCAGAGTTCCCGTCCCATAGGGATGGGACTCCACCACAACCTAGTTTACATCTGCGGACTTCAGACTCTGGGTTTAGTTGATTTTGTTTTCACCTTCTTGACCCAGACCATGCTTGTTTGTGCACTATGCCTAGCTGAAGGCACTCAACTCAGAGCTTCTTGGGAGGCAACCCAGAGGTTTCAAGCTAACCGAATTCACGATTACAACTTAGGTGATTTCTTTCTCTACTCTCTTGCATACGTTTATTTTTCCAATGAGGACATTGTCTAACTTAGGCATGGGGGGTGGTAATTCTCAGGATCTGAGTACAAATTGTCAACTTGAACTAATTTTATTTCTCTTTATTAAAAATAATAATAATAAAAATAAAATTAGGAAAAGAAAACTTAGGTATTAGAAGCTTGTCAACTTTAGGAAATGATACGTTAGGGACCTAATCGCTTAGAACCTTTGGGTCTTCGAACTTAATCAGTTTAGGTGTCCACTAAAATATGGACTTGGTCTCAAGTCCTCGCCACCTTAATGTATATTAATCTAGTCAATAAAGTAGGGTGATAAGTATACGACTTATCAACCCACCCTCTGATTTGGGGGGATTTTTAGTCTAAGCATCTACACACATTTTGCACTGACTCACTCATCTGCGATTTTAACGGAAATTGGGTCGCTAATGAACCTTCTAGGGTGATATAGTTGGCAAGTTGTCATGGGTAATAGCCAATTGGTAGGTTGTCCAGAGCCTAGCCATAGGACCATTCTCTTTCACTATCACCTTTAGGTAAATCTTAGATCAAGAAAGCCAACTACTTAAAAGAAAAAAGACAGAAATAGGAAAATAGGAAACGAGAAAAGAAAAAAAGAAATAAGCCACACTTCACCACACGAGTATGGCGAGCAAGTTGTCGTGGGTAATACCCCATTTGCTAGTTGTCCAAATCTTAACTCATAAAATGCACAAGAATTCCAAAACACTTAAGGAAGAAGTGGGGAAGTAGCATAATCAAGGGAGATATACACTGGGTTCTATTGACCCCACAAAAATAAAATGTAGGGAGAAAGCTACCAGTGAAATAGATACACCTTTAGGCAACATTTTCTCTTTCGGGTCACCTAGGGGCGTAGAAACCCAAAGTCTGTTTTAATTATCATTGAGTAAGTCTATCACTTTCACAATAAGATGCTCCGTACTAAGAATCATTTTCGAGTCGTGGGTGGATTTGGTAGCCGTAAAAAGCTACCCCGAAATCCTCAACACCAAAAATCCAAAAAAAATTAGTAAAGATGAAAAAGAAAAAAATATGTGTTTAAGCGCGAATTCCTCATTGTTTAAGATATGCATTGTAGTATAGGACAAATGCGCTCAAACAAATACAATTTATACTCGAATTTGAAGTCCGAGGTCGAACTCAAGGAGCAAGTAGAAATTCATACACTAATCTTGATCAATATATAAATAAGCACAATAAATAGAGTAAAATACAAGATATTCAATGAATGATATAGGCAAAAATATACTTAATGAGAACCAACATATGATGGAGCAAAAGGAATAAGAGAATAAAAAATAATTATGATTTAAATCACCACTTAACTCCTTTACTTAAGCATGTATCAGATATTTCAATTAAACTAAATAAATGAACATTAGCTTGAATGCTATAATGCCTCAGATGATAGGTATTTGAATCAGACGGCTTAAGTATTCACTTCATAGCCTCAGCAACTCAAAGGCACAAGGCTTTTAAGCTTTTTCTCTCTTCTCAGCAACTCCTCTTCTCGAGGCTTTCCTTAAGCCTTCTCCTTCTTTTACAAGCCTTCCTTTTAAGCACAAAAGTCCTTCTTCAACGGTTAAGGGTTGAGAGCTCTGAAGAGCAAAACATCCCCCTCTCTCTTTTTCTTCTTATTTCTTTCTTAGAATCGGGCATACATTCAGGTAAATAGATCCATTTATACGGGTATTCGAATCCAAGCCCATGTGCATGTGTGCACGGGCGAGGGTGCAAGCGTGATGAGGCACGTGAACTGGACCCGACCCCCAGTGTCTCAAGCGATAAGGCCTTAGCATATATTTAACTTATACACTTTCAGAGCTCTGTTCTCACACGATGTCGGACTATATGTCCCTCATCCTTCTCGTACGAAGCAGCAGGTGGTTCTTCGTTCAATTGTAGCAGTTGCAGAGGGTGTGGCTCTCAATTGAAGACCTAGGCGTGTACTTGGGATAAATCCGCAGCGCTTGGAGGTGAAACCTGAGTCTTGCATGGCGGCGGAGCTCCGGCATGTACCCTGAAACACGAATACGGGTGCGAAGGCCCCAATCAAAAGGTTCTGAAGTGTCGCCGGACCACAGGGAGTGCGATGGTGGTGGTCTTATGGCGTGAGAGTGCGTAAGGTGGTGTGTAGAGGTCGGTGAAGGTGGACGGCAATGGGTTTGTTCGGTGGGGAGATATGACGAGCGATGGAGCGAAATAGGAGAGGGCTTTTGATGGAGGGAGTACGGCGGTGCTTTTGGGAGTTGTGGCGAGGCAAATGGTGGTCTGTGGTGGTGGCGCGGGCTCTCTGGAGCCCTTGCTGGAGTGGAGGAAGACGATGGGGAAACGACGTGAACGATGGTTGAATTAGGTTAAGAAGGGGTTGAAGAGAGAAAGGGGAGGAAGTTGAGCTAATTAATGGACGAAGGGAGGAAGGGTGGCATTGACTATGGTTGGCTAGTGCCAAGGACGAAGGATTTCTCCGATGAAGGAGATGGCGAGGAAGAAGGGGTTAGGGCGCCTCTAAGTTGATCATCGAGAGGCGGAGGAAGTCGGGGAGGAAGGAGACACTCCCAATTTGGCTGTTAGGAGGTAGTAGAACGATGGAGGAGGCTCGCTAGAGCTAGGGTTGAGGGGGACGGAGAGGGAGTTTGAAGAGGATTTTTGGGCCAAAACCTAGCTGGGGAGCATGGCCTTGAATTGGGCGTGCTTTTATAGGGCATACGATGGAGTTCCAAGCTTGGAAACTCCAAGATTCTTGCACATGTGGGATACCAACATCTCCCATGCATTCACATGGGAGATTGGGAAAGAATTGGAGTCCAAGGTCGGGTTTGATTGAAAGAGAATTCCTCAAGGAATCTCTGATTCAAATCTGAGACTGATTGATTGAGAATCGAGCGAGAAAGCCTCGCTCGAAACTCAACAGTGAAGGTCTGACCTTCCAAAAATGGTACGAGGACCTTTTTACAAATAAAGATGATAAAGATAGGGACCTGATTGCAATTAATTCAAAAGTTAGGATCATCTGTGCAATAAAAAAGTCAGACTTTACTGAAATGCAAACTAGGTCAAGATGATCTCTGATTGGGCCCAAATTTTGGTACAAACCTAATTTGGACCAAGGAATCTGATGGTGAAGTTGGATTTAGGTTTTGACCAAGTTTGATTAGGTAAATTACGTAGAAATCCAAATTAAGGCAACTGTCTGTCTGAGACTTTGTTTTACGTCAAAATGGGTTCCAATGGTCAAATCAAAGATACCAAACCCTAGAGAATATTTTTATATGATTTTTAGAAGGTTCAAGTGAATTTTATCCTGACCAAAATCTTAGTGAATTAAGAGAGTCTGCTTTTAGGATTTCAGATGTCATTTAATTCTTGAAATGCATGAAAACATGTTTCTGTCTGCACGGACCCTCTTGTTAGACTTTAATGCATATGATGGTAAAATTATAGTTTTAACCCTGGTTTCATGTTAAACTCTTAGAAAAAATATGCAGTGAATTACGGTCCTTCGTATAGGAGCATTTATCTGTTGATTATGACTAATTAAAAGCTAGATACGGCTGATGATGACGTTATCATCAATATGTATTTGCTTCTATATAGAATAGGACGAGGGCTCAGGCGGTTGGCATTTTGGCAGGCAACCTGGGCATTGTTGAGTCTTTGAGATTTAAGTTCTTTGTAGAAATTTGCTCCTATTGACAAGAAACTTCTACCTAAGCGATCAATTCCTAATTTTAGTTGTAGCATTTAGATTAAACCTTTCTAGGGACTAGCAAGGGGTGGGTATGGGGGTATGATGACTCTATAATGTTCAGTGTTAATAATATCAATTAGAGTCAATTTCGAGGATACTTGTGCGATAATGACATATTATAATGGGCTTGGAAGCATTGCATGCATATTGCTTGATCTTTACATTTAATCGTTTAGAATCAATGTTTAATGACCATGTGCACAAGTCCATATTAAAATAGGTCTCAGATGAGCGATCAGACCGTACAGATAGATCTGGATTGACGAATGGAGTCCAACAGACTTAAAATCACCTCAATCCAACCTCCGTAGCTCCTACATCAAGCCCATGAAAGACCAATGCCCAGGGGGCAATGCAATATCCTTATGGGCTTCTGATGAAAAATCCGACTGTACGAATGGATCCGGAACGACGATCGCAGTTCGGTAGCGCAAGAATCAGTGCGATTCGAGCACCGTGGCATCTCCTACAACAGAAAGAAGATGGATGGCCTAGATGGTGCCACATGGTGCCATCTAGGCTGCCCAACGCCTGCCATGAACGCCTAGCACTGGCTCCTCTTCATCCTCATCATCAAATCTTGACCGTTGGATCAAGATCCAACGACCAAGAAGCCACCTCCACCGCATGCCTTTGAATCCTCCTTGCGACCATTTCAAGGGCATGGCGTGGTGGTCTTGCGAGGAGTTCTCAAGGAGAGGGTGCAGGTTCAAATCCCCACAACCCCCCCCCCCCCCCCCCCCCCCCCACACGCCCCCTCAAGCATAATTGGAGCAGTCCGGCAACACATCAAGGCATGCACGCGAGGGGAGCACCAGCAGCGCACAAGTGCAAGTGCGGGGCAGCAAGGCGCGTGCGTGTGGCACAGTGCATGCCAGTGCATGCGCGTGCAGCAAGGGGCGAGGAGCATAGGCATTGAGGCACGTGCCAGCAAGGGCACGAGTGGCAGGGACGCACCTTTAGCAACGACTGCAGGGGACTTTAGTGACGCTTGCAACTGTCACTAAAGACCAATGATGAATTTGAGCCCTTTCTTCAACTATGAAAAGGGTCCTACCCCTCCCATTTGCACCAAGCTTACACCCAAGTAACTCCACCACTCCTTAGAGCTCCAAGCAAGGTCTTGAGGCCACCGAGCAGCCAACGGAGGCTCCTCCACCGCCGTGGCTGCCTCAACACCATCTTCTTCCTTGTCTTAGTTTTATTTTATGTGATAGTGTAGTACATATTTTTCATTTGAAGCATTCATCTATATTTTGTTCATCATAACATTTGGTAATTAATAGAATACATCTTTGATATATTATTTGCATCATGAATCTCTAACCCTATTCCCCCCTTCTCTCTCTCTCTCTCTCCCTCCCTCCCTCTCTCTCTCTCCCTATCTCTTTCTCATTCTCTCCCTTTTTGCAAGTGAATCAAAAGCGATATTTTTGTGACATGAAAGCGATTAGTGGATTCGATACTTTCCTCCCTATGTTCGACACTCGGACTCACGTCCGATTCTTCTTATTAAAATTGACATTGTAAAACGCACTGCAACGAACGATTTATACGCAAACGCATCAGCGAATGTCACTCGTCTCCCACGTAGATGAACTACTCAGCTTCATTTGGTTTTCTGTACTTTAGATGGCCCTGTAAAGACACACTAATGCGAGTATTGTCCCCTGAATCCATCAACTAAGTATGGATTGGTTCTGAAACCAAATTACTCTCTGTACAAACCAAACTGAGGGTCATACCTTTCTTAGCACGCCATGAGTGGTAGTTGGTACAGTGCTTCTTTTGGTGCCCCTCAGCTCCACAGAAGAAGTATCCTAATTTGGAAGACTCTACAGCCTTCCCCTTTTGTTTCTTTTGTGAAGCTGTATCTGCAACTTCTAGAGCCTTTTTCTTTCCCTTGACCTTGTTGTTCGAAGAAGTGGCAATGTGAGTACTTTCTATCCCATCATGCTTCATTCTCTATTCCTTTTGCACACAGTGTGAGATGAGCTCATTCAGAGACCAAGTCTCTTTCTGACAATTATAGCTCACTTTGAATTGGTTGAAGGAGGGTGGAAGAGAGATCAAAACCAACTACACAGATGTTGGCAAGTCGCTTGGTCATGTTTTAACAGTCAGTTGCGTCGTAGTATAGGTGACCAAGCATTGTCAACAAATAAAAATTTATTACTTGAAAACCTAAGTATCCGAGGTCGAATATAGGGAGCAAATGGAATTTATTCGCTAATCTCAAGAATGTAATTGAACACTTAGAATTACTCAAAACTTAATTCAGAATATAAATGCAAAAGTTTAAAAGTCAATTGTGACAAAAATAAAAGAGTTGGACGTCTAATCATAGGATCATGAAGTCGGTAAGTTTGATGACCGGGTTTTAGTTTGTTATAACATTGTAGTATAGCCGGTTACTACCAACATTTCAAATAAATAAATTTTTTTACTCGGAAAATAAAAGAGTTCCCGAGGTCGAACTCAGGGAGCAAGTTGTATTCTAGAGATATACATGTTTCTTTTACAAAAAGAAAGAGAGAGGGAAAGAATTTGTTGTCTTCTTTTCTCTTTGTTCTGCAGAGGGGATGCTCTTCTTCTGCAATGGTGATGCTCTTCTTCTTCTTCCTGCTGTTCCTGCTTTGGTGATGTTCTTCTTCTTCTTCCTGCTGTTCCTGCTTTGGCCTCTCTTCTTTTTCTGCAGTCTCTTCTGTGAAGGTTTCTTCTTGTTTCTCCTCCTTGCAGCTAAGTGTCAGCTTCTTCTTTTGTTTTTCAGCCAGGGACGTCACCCCTCCTTTCTTCTTTTCCCTTCAGGCCGTCGTCTGATTTCCAAATCAGACGACTTAACTACCTGTTGCTACAGTCAGCTTCCTTCTTCTTCCGCGGGTCTTCTTTTTCGCCTGTGCCTGCACTCTTCAGAGTTTTTCGTCAGAGGCAAAACCTACTCTACCCCCCTCCCCCCGTCTCTCTCTCTTTCTGAAACCACTCTTGGGAAAGCTCTCCCAGAGCTGCCGGGTAATCGGGTTCGGGTCACACCCGGGTCCAGGCCCACCGGCGTGCGTGGTGGGCGAGGAGTGCAGGTCAGTCTAAGTCGGGTCGGGTCAGGTCCGCGGGGCGTGAGCGCGGACGAGACCGGGTAACCGGGCGGGTGTAAGGGGACCTCACCCCGTGTACTGAGGCAGTAAGGCTACTGCACAAAATCAATTTAAACAGTGGAACGGGTGTGAGGCTTACCGATGTGGGACTAAACGCAGACCTTTCCTCGCGTGCGCCTGCTGGGAGACCGCGGCCTGGCTTCTGCAGCTGCGGCTTCGATTTGCATAGGTTGCTGGCTGGCTGCCTTCGCAAGACTCCCCGTACTCCGCAGCAGCTGGAGACCTGGAGTCCTCAAGCCTGGAGCGCGGGAGAAGCTGCTTCAATGTGCATTAATGGCGGTCGAACCTCAAAACCTGTCGGACACGAATATGGCCTCTCGGCCTGATCAAACCACTGGGGAACCTTCGCCGTGGCACGGCGAAGGTGAGGAGCTGCGCGGCAGGCCGCAAGGTGGTGTCTGGCGGTAGCCCTGGGTCGGACTGCAACCGGAGGAATGGGTTTGTTCGGGGGAGTGTTACGGAGGTGTGGAGTGGCAGTGGAGGGGTGGGGGGTGCTCAGTGTGATGAGGCGGAGGTTCGGTGAGGGTCGGCGAGCCGTGTGGGTTGCTGAGGTGATGGGAGCGGCTCGCCGGAGGGTGGTCGGAGGCGAAGGGGGTGAAGGTGGTCAGGGTCGGTAGAGGGCTTAATTGAATAAATTGAAAGCGGGGAAAGAAAGAGGAGGAGAAGGGGAGTAGCTCTAGCTTACTTGCAGGGACGAAGGGGGGGAACAGGGCGACAGTCGTATCGACTGTCGCCGGAGAAGACGATGCTCAGGGAAAGGGGCGGCGGCGAGCAGAGAGCCGGAGAGGCGCCAGCTGGGTGCGGCGTGGCGCAGGAAGAGCAGGGGACGAAGTCTCTGCTGCTGGTATTGCGGCAGAGCGAAGAGGTGGAGGGGGAGGAAACCGCCGGAGCTGGTGAGCGTCTGCCGGAGGAAGAAGAGAAGAAAGTTGGGGATTTTCTCCGTCAGATCCAGGCTGCCCTGGTCGGTGGAGCAACGGGGGGTATTTATAGGGATCAAACAGGGAGGAAGGCGGAGGGAGACGACGTGTCTCCCTCGCCGGAGAATGGTCGGAAACAAGAACCCATACCGTCCGTGCGTTCGCACGGCCGGTATGGTGGGCTACAACGACCAGGGGGGTGTCCCTGCGACGGCTGACGACGCAGGGCACCCCCGGTTTACTTGCCAGGTCCCTCACCTCACCCTGCGCGGCGCCATGCTCCGCGCAAGGTCGCCGGAGCATGGTGCTGGCAGGTTTTGCAGGAGGGACCTGATTGCAAAGAACGAAGGAGAGTTAGGGGCCAGAATGCGAGGGTTCAGAAGTTGAGGGCCAAAGAGTAAATATATGAGGACCAAAGTGTAAAGTCGGTCAAGGAGGTTTCTTCTTAGGCTCAAGTTTTTATACATGACTAATTAGGACCTAAGGAATCTGATGGTGAATTTCATTTTCATATTAAACCTTGTTTGACCGGTCAATTTGCGCAAAAATCCAAATTAAGTTATTAATTGGGCATGGTTCTCAATGTAGGTCAAAATGGGTTCTAAAGGCCAAATTGAAGGTTCTAAACCCTAGAGATTATTTTTCTATGAATTTTAGAGGGTTTATTCTATTTTTACTTTGCCTCGAACCTTGTGAATTGAAGTGGGTTGTTTTAGGGTTACAGATTATCATTTGGTTTCTTGGAAGTGCTGTAGCCCTTGCTAGATCATCTCATCCCACTTTTATTCTTATTAAGCTGCTTTGACCTATGTTTGGGCCCTGAATTACCCTGTATGCAGATTATACTGGTAAAATTGCACTTTTACCCCTTATGACTTATTTTCTTCTCAAACTCAGAATTCTCTGAGTTAAGCCTTTCCTTGAGATATGTAGGAGCTTTTATCCTTTGTATTAGGTCAAAATGAGCTAGTTATGGCTCATGATGAGGTTCTCATCAGATCACACGTCTTAAATGATTGGCCTTTTCCTTACAACTTTCTCTTCTTCTTCTTCCTTCTCTTCCTCTTCTTCACAGTGCCTCTCTGCCTTGCTCTTCTTTTTTCCTCTCTTCTTCTTTCTTCTCTTTCTGTCTCTGCTTCTCTTCTGCCTTCTCTTATTTGCTTTCTTCCTTCTCTTCTTCCTCTGCGAGCCTCTTCTTCTTTATTTCTTAGCTTCTTCCTTCTTCAGCCTTAGCTCTCTTTTGGCGTTTTCTCTTCCTTCCTTCTTCTTCTCTTGTTGGGCCTCTTCCTCCCTTAGCTTCCTCTGACGTTCTCTTCTCTTCTGCTTCTTTCCTTCTTCCCTGCACACACAACACCGAAGAGCAAAACCTACCCCTCTACCCACCCCCACGTCTCTCTCTCTCTAGGTATCTCTCTTTGGTACGCTCTCCCAGAGCTGGGTTATCGGGTCGGTCGCACGCCCGGGTCCAGCTGCATCGGCGTAGGTGTGGTGCACGAGAAGTGCACGGAGGGGTTAATCTAATTCGGGTGCCAGGTCCGTGGGTTAAATGTCATGGACGAGACGTGATAGGTGAGGCGAGGGACCTCACCCCAGTGATTTCGAGGCAAACAGGGAAGAACACAAAATCAATTTAAACCTCTCAGAGAACTCAAGACTTACCGAGGTGGGACTAAAAGGCCCACCCATTTCTGCTGGCCTGCAGGAGAGTGTCTTCGCACAATCGACGCAGCTGCAGGTCTCGCGGCACTTGCTCCTAGGCTGGATTCACTCTCGCTCACAATCCGCGCAGCTTGGAAGCCTGGAACCTGAAGCTTGTGGCCTGGAGCTGGAGAACAAGTGAGCTCGTGTGCTTGTTAATGGCGGACGGGAGCTCAACCCTGCACAACACAAAAGAAGCCTTACGGCTCTATCAGACCACAGGAGAACCTTCGCCGTGTCACGGCGAAGGTGAGGCGGGGGTCGGCGTGGCTCAGACCGACCTAGGCGTGCGTGCCTAGGTCGGACTGTGACCGTGGGAGTGGGTGTGTTTGGTGGAAGCATGGAGTGCGTGTGGCGGTCTGTGAATGGATGGAAAATGTTCAGCGGTCGATGGTGGAGGTGTTGAGGTTGGTAGCGAGACGTGTGGAGGTGTGGAGTGATGGGTGCGTCTCTCCGGAGGTTGGCTGGAGATGGGGAAGATGAGGATGGGCAGTGGCTGTCGAGGGGTGTTTTGTGAAATAGATTGAGGGAAAAGAAAGAGTAGAAGATGATGAGCTTATCTGGGGTACTTGGAACGAAGGGGAGGCAGAGGAGATGGACGGCGCGTTTGTGCCATCGTCGGAGAAGATAGCCTTGAGGGGGAGATAACGGCAACAAGGAGGAGGACAGGAAGGCGTGTGCTGGTGCAGCGCAACACGGAAGAACGAGGCGAAGTGAACCTTGCCGGTGGTATGGCAGCAGAGCAATGAGAGGGAGGAGGAAAAGTCGCCGGAGCTTGCGAGCTATTTGGCCGGAGAGAGGTGAGATGAATTCTGAGGGAGTCTGTAGCCAAATCAAGCTTGAGAGATTCGCAGAGGACCGGGGATCCTTTTATAGTTGCTGGCTGAGCTTCTGGTGCATGGAGGGCAAGCCTTCTACCATCGACTTCTCACTGGAGAAGGAAGGTAGTTGGAGATCCAAATCTCTCGTGCGTTGGCACGAGAGATTGGATGCAATTGAGCTCAGATGGAAGGAAATTCCTCAGAGAATCTCCCTTCCAAATCTGGGAGGAGATCTCTGAGGAATGAGGGAGTATTCCCCCTCTATTCCTCATCGAAGAAGGATTTCTCCCCATTAATGGAAGAGGGACCTGTTTGTAAGAGTGGCGAGGAAGTTAGGAGGGTTTGTGTAATGGTTTTCAAAAGATAGGGGCCAAAATGTAATTGGGTGTACTGTTTTGCAAAGTAGGTCAAGATGACCTCCCCTTAGGTTCAAATTTTGGTACAAACCTAATTTTAACCTAAGGAATCCAATAGTGAAGTTGGATTTTAGGTTTGACTACGTTTGACTGGACATTTTGCACACAAACCCAAATTAGGTCAATTTATGAGCTAGGACCCTAATCTAGGTCAAAATAGGTTTCAAAGGCCAATTTGAATGTTATAAACCCTAGTGGATATTTTTCCATGAATTTTATAGGGTTTGGTTTATTTTTAACCTGACCAGAATCTTATTGAATTAAGCAGGTCTGTTTTAGGGTTACAGAATGTCATTTAATTCCTAGACTGCACATTAACCCATTTCTGATTGAACCAACCCACTTTTTATCTTATTCAGATCATTTGACCTATGTTTTGACTCTGATAAATCTCGTTTACGTATTGCAATGATAAAATTACAGTTTTAACCTTTATTTCATGTTTTCTCCTCAGAACACTTATTCCTTCAATTAAGCCCTTCTCTAGGTTATGTAGGAGCTTTTATTCTCTTTCTTAGGTCAAAATGAGCTAGTTAGGGCTCATGATGAGACTCTCATCAATGGACAAGTCCTCTGAGAGGTCAAGCTTTAGTGCTTTCAACTTCGAAGTAATACGAGATAAGGTTAGAGCCCAGAATGTAGTCACTGACCATCTCTTGTGACTCAACCTAGACCATATTGGACTTACCTTGCCATTAAAAGAATCTTTTCCTGATGAGCACCTTCTAGCAATAGATGCGCCAAGTGGACTGTGATATGCTGATATCACTAATTACCTTGCTTCTGGATCTCTTCCATGAGGCTGGACTAAAAACCAGTGCAAGCATCTCATTGCAAAAGAAAAGTCACTACTTTTTGAGTAGGTGCTAACCAGATTATTCGTTGCTGTGTTCCTGGCAGTGAGTTCCCTAGTGTGCTATCCTTTTGTCAAGATCAGGCCTATGGAGGCCACTTTTTTGGGAGGAAAACTGCAGCCAAGCTGTTGCAATGCGGATTCTTTTGACCTTCCCTATTGATGTTAGAGCACCACGATCGTTTATTTTGATGATAAAAAAATGCGTGTCTTTTAACATTTGCTTTTGAGTTCTAGTTTTCAGGTCAAATTGCAAATAGAGACAAGTGTTTAGACAGAGTTCGAGCTCGCATCCATGGCAGATTGGAGGAGCTAGACAGAGGCGAAGGAGCTTCACGAGAAGCGAAAGCTTGAAGAAGGAAGGAGATGAAGAATAGGATAGATTTCATTTTATCTTATTTTATGTAATTTTGTTTCTTTATTTTACTCTTTATTTTGTCTTAGATTTTATGTTAAAGAGCCTCAAAGAACCCTTAAAGTAGTCCTAGGAATACCTACACTACCCTAGAATACTTAGGTTTTCGGTAAAGAACTTAGAAAACCAAAATAGGATTTAGACAGCCTTATCAGACGTCCAATCTGGAAATCAGACGTCTGATTTTTACTTTTAAGACTTCTGACTGTTTGATCAGACGTCCAAATCATCTAGGCTGGACTTAGTAGGTTCTGTCTGTTAGAATCAGTAGTCCATGCCTTAGTCCAAATGTCTTAACAGATGTCTGATGCCTTTACCAGATGTCCAATTAGTGGAACGTTGGCTGTCTTAGTAAACATTGAGGAAATGACCGTTAACCTCGTATCAGACATCCGTAGAGGAACCCAGACATTTGATATATGACCGTTTTGCCTCGGCTGACCCAAAATCTCCTTTCAGAGATTTTCTAGCCGTTGTACTTCCTTGAGAATCCATTTCCGTAGAACAATAGGTTTCCAGACGTCCAGACCTTGTTCCAGATGTCCTGTATGTCGTTTAATGGCCATACACTAGAACCCTGTTTAGGTTTGATTCAAGTCAGGAAGGAAACCCGCCTAGAATCAGACATCTGACTTAATTCCCAGACGTCTTAAAAAGGTTTTCCAGACGTCTGATGCCAGGACCAGTCGTCTGATAACCCTGTCAAAATCATGATTAATTCTGTCTACGGCCTGATTTTCTTTGGATTTGCACCCAACGGCTGTGGAAGCCTTCCAAGGCCTTTCAAAGCCTTCCTAGGGCCTCTATAAATAGAGGAGGACCCCTTAGCTTGCAAGATACACCAATACACACCCAAGACACACCCTTGGTAGAATATTTCCACTCTCTTGTGTCAAAAAGAAGTAGAAGATTCAATAGAAGAAGCTCTAACTCTACAAGCATTCATTTCACACCTAAGAGCTTCGTCCTGCTATGCACCAGCTCTCCCGTTGATGTTACGAGAGCGCTGGTGTGCCAAAGAGTGATTCATGCACCCACGTCAATCCCACGCACTTCTATCAAAGGGAGGTTTCCTAACCCCTATAGAAGCTAGGTTTACATATTTGTGGCTCTATAAGATTGTTGTGCATTTTATTGTCTTTGGTTGGGTATTCGCTTTGCGAATTCTCGTCTCCTTCGCGAGACAAAATCCTTCTCGTGAAGAGAAGGGGTTTTGAGGAACACTACCTTCGGTCTAAGTAGTGTGGTTATAATTAAGGTTCAGTCACCCTCGTTCAAGTGACTGGGTTTAGTGGATTTAATCGACTAGGTCGATCGGGAAATCCTAACTCGAGAGGGTTAGGTGGTGATTTTCACCTAATTTGGGTTTCCACCTAAAAATACTTGTGCTTAATGTGTGATTGCTTATTTTTGTGACATTGTCGATTTTAATTCCGCAATTTATATTACGTCACGCACATCTCATCCCCCTCCAACCAGGGAATTACACTCCCTTCATCAAGATGCTCGCAATTACGCTAAGCGTTGCACTAGGTGCTAATCGCTAGGGTCAATGTCACATCACGATATGATGCCTATGCAACCCATCGTAGCTGTAGAAATTTTTGATATTTGGGGAATTGACTTTATGGGCCCCTTTTCTTCTCTAATGGTTTCGAGTACATCCTTGTTGCTGTTGATTATGTCTCGAAATGGATTGAGGTTATTCCCGTACGCCATGCTGACCATGTTATTACCACCAAATTTGTCAAGGACTGCATCTTTACGTGCTTTGGGATCCCTCAAGCCATTATTTCAAATGGAGGAAGCCATTTCGCTCACTCATCATTCCAGGCACTCTTAAGGAAATACGATGTCTACCACCGTATCGCTTCTCCGTACTATCCTCAAACGAACGGCCAGGCTGAGGTGTTGAACTGGCAGATCAAGCAGATCCTCCAAAAATAGTTTGGCCTGACCGTAAGGATTGGTCTAACAAGCTGATTGATGCCTTATGGGCGTATCGGACCTCCTTCAAGGCTCTCCTTGGTATGTCTCCATACAAGATTATCTTCGGGAAGCCTTGTCACTTGCTTGTGGAGTTGGAGCATGCACTTATTGGGTTGTTCACTAGTGTAACCTTGACTCAGACCTATGTGGTCCAGAAAGGAAGCTCTAGCTCCAGGAATTAGAAGAGTTGCACTGTGAGGCCTATGACTCTGCCTTGACCTTTAAACAACAAACCAAGGGCTTTCACGACAGCTGCATTAGGCGGAAGGAGTTTGAGCCATCATAGCAGGTTTGGCTTTATAATGGCATGCTCAAATTCTTTCCTAGAAAACTGAAGTCCAAATGGACTGGTTCTTTCCTGGTTTCGAGACCTTTTCTCAACGGTGCCGTCGAAATTGAAGATCCCAAATCTGGACATAAATTTATAGTTAATAGCAAGCGGTTGAAATTGTATCTCACTTATGAGCCTGTCTCCATTGGTGAAACAGTTGCCCTGCTGGAGGGTAACTAACTTTGGCCTCACTCTGAGTCCAGATGGGGACATTAAATTCAACGCTCGTTGGGAGGCATCCCAACACCCTGTGACTTTCACTCCACATTCCATTCCATTTCACTTCACTTCACTGTACCTTACTTCACATTTCACCACCAACCATCCGCCCACCCATCCACCCTGGTGTATACCTTGCACTTCACTTGCACTAAGACCCTTTGACCTTGTCTAACCCTTTCTACATGCATATGTGGGCATAACATGATTTGCCATGGTGGGGTAGATAGGCATTCATAGGATCTGGGTATTATATGAGTATTATGCAGATTCTTGTCCATTGTACATATCTATTTGTAGTATATATATAGCCTTATTGAAAAAAATCATAAAAATTGAAAAAATCTTGAAAACTTTCAAAAAATTACAAAACATAAAAAATCTGAAAAATGAAAATTCAAGAACTAAAAAAAAAAAATCATTCAAAAGTGTTTAACTATGATATGAAAGTTGAGGCAAAAAAATAAATAAGTGTTTGTGTACATTCAACCTTTGCTTTGAAGACTTTTCGGGTCATAGAACTTGATTCGCTCAGGCTTTGGCTTAATACCCTTGAGCATTGACAAGATAGACTAGGATCTCTCCTAACTTTGGATGTATTCTTGTACCTAAGTCACCAGTACAGGATTCATTAGTTTGCTTCTGCTTAAGAGTCTAACCTTGGTTTACTCTACACAGAGTCAGGACAGACCAAATGAACGTAAGATCCAACCCTTGTGGTGATTAGGGAAGGTGAAGTCCTTACCTGTGTGTGTAGGTGGACTTTTTATCCTAGTTGTTAATCTTGTATTTAGGAGAAACTCTTTCCACCAAAAGTACTCACTCACCAAATAAGTGTACTCTTCCAAATAAAGTTGTAGGAGATATATTGACATTTGCAAAAAAAAATAAGAAAAAAGAAGAAAAGGTCAAAAAGAATTTTAAAACAAAGGTTATTCTTTCAGTAAGTCAATATGTTGTCCAAAATTCTTTACCAAAAGATTTTTTAGGGTGCATTACAAATACCCTATTTCCACCAAATATTCTTTGAGCCATAACGTAATAAGAGTTGGGTTGAGTCTTTACTCATTTTTTGAGAGTCGATCCAAAGATATGAGCTGAAGCTGGGACCAACCTGGACTTAAAAAGACATGAAAACTCGGACTTGAGTCTTAATGTTTTCTACTTAGTCTTGATTAATCACTAAGCACAATCATAACCTCTTAGCTTTTGTAATGACCCCGGTTCCCGAGTCGCTACGAGACACGAGAATCGGACCGACTCGACTAATCCCAAGACCTAGTCGTCCAACGAGGAAGTAACCAAAAGAGCAGTAAAATAAACCACATTCAGCATGAATATAACTAACAATAAGAAAGTACAGCAGTAAGGAAAGAAACTACTACAATATATACCACCACAACAGTAGAACAACATTTATCATATAACATGAACTGCAGGTAAAGAAAAGTACAGCGGAAACAAGAACTACTCACTATAACGGGAACAAAGAGGTACAAAAGACAGTAGTAACTCTACTGGACCCTACTCGGCCCAGCGTCCTCTGCAGCTGCTGACCCTGGCTGCTCAACACCTAGTCCTGAAAAAGGTAACGAGTGTAATACGTCAGCAAAACGCTGAGTAGAGTGGCAACTAAAACTAAAGACAACAGTAGAGTGTACAGTAGCTGTTATGTTCTATTACTTTCTTTATTTACATCTTTCAATTGTCTCACGATTTCATTTATTTCTCAGATCTTTTACTTGATCTCGAATGTTCCTCGTGGGAACGATCTTGATTACAGTCTTTTCCAAAAAGTAGAAGTAGCACGTGGTGCTCTCCTGGCCGGGAGAGTCCCCCGTGGTGATCCTACCCTCAGTCAACCACCCCAAGGTCACTGACAGACGTAACGTTGACTATGGCACGCGCGATAAACGCACAGGTAGCTAACCCGTACTGGCACGCGGTCAGTCGTTTCCGTTAACGGGTGCGCCCAAAGCATAGCACGGAACCAGTCCAAGGCAGAGCCCTCTCAGTAACAGGGGTCCAACCCCTCCACAGTAACCAAACCGGGGCCTTGCCCCTCCACAGTCCGCGCACCCTCGCCTGACTACCCTGGTTTGCCCCAGCGGGCCTAACAAGTCGGTGTGGGAGGCTAGCAGAACCTCGGGGCCCGTGGGGTAGCTAGTACCTCCCTACACTAGTAGCTCTCCTCGGTACTACGTACGCGAGGGCCAGCAAGTCGGTACAGAGTGGCCAGTCCTAACCCCGGGTCCCTGGGGCGACTAGCTCTGCTCTGCACTAAACAGGGGGACAGTCGCTCTCCTTGGTACTCCGTACTCAAGGGCCAGCTCACTTCCCCAAAACTATTCCATTCACTTTCCAGGAGTTCTACTCCTACTTCCCCGTAGGGTTCCATCCTTTTTACTCAAACATCCAGGTTTCACTTTCCAGTTTCACATTCTTACAATCCATGTTCTCAACCACGTTATCTATTCACAACAGGCAGCTGTTAATTCAAATTACAGGTAGCTTTATATCTCTTTCCATTTTCCAAGACTGCAGTATTATACATTCCACTAGTTTTCCCATCCTAGGATTCATGCCATATCCTAGGATCTATCATACAATCTAGTTTTCCAATCCTAGGATTCATGCAACACCTAGGAGCTATCATTCCATCTATTTCTCATTCCTAGGATTCATGCAATGTCCTAGGTTCTATTTATGGTTTCATAATTTAACAGATTTTATTAATAACTTAAAGCCACTCTACCAGGTACAACGGGAGTAATGGGGCCGTGATCAGGAATCCCGCGTGCCTCCGCGACTCCCAAAACTGCAACTGAACGAGGTCCTATCACAAGGATCAAACACAAGGAAAGTCTCAAAACAGTGTATAGCTACTGTAGATGGGTAGAGGAATTAATTCTGAAAAGAACACAACTCGAATCGTGGAAAACGGAACCCGAACGGGCCCTAAATGGGTCGAAAACGACGACACTGTGTAAAATCAGACGTCTGGAACTTCTTCCAGACGTCTTAAAAAGTGGATCAGAGAATTACCTGCTCAGCGTGGTTTCCCAGATGTCCAGAAGTCTGCAGGGACATCTGGCCTAGCTCCCAGACGTCCGATGGTCACCCCAGACGTCTGGAGGTCGCTCCCGCCGTCTGGTATAATAGCCAGACGTCTGATTCGCGTTGGATGGCAAATCAGCAAGCCTGCGCACAGCCAACTCCCTCCCTCAGTACGGTCAGTCGACAGGAAGGAAGAAGAAAGCGGAATACTCACCTTTCAGACGTCTGTATGAGCTTCCAGACGTCTCCCTCGCCATCTGGCTATCAACCCAGACGTCTGATTTTAGAAATTTTTTCCAGAATCAGGGCGCCACTCAGCCTCCGCTCGCGACGCCGCCCGCGTCGCACCTCGCGCGTCTGCTGCTCAGACCGCAGCAGGTCCCTCTCCGCGTCGTTCCGCGCCCCCTGCGCCCTCCGCCGGCCGGCCAAGCCGCTCCGGCGAGCTCGCCCTCACGGCAGAGCTCCGCCCTCACACGCCGCACCTCCTCCGCGCTCACTGCAGCCGTCGCTGCCGCCCTCGCGCTCGCTCGCTCGCTCTCGCGCTCAGGATGGAGAAGAGGAAGGGGACGGTGGAGACAACAGGAGGGGAGGCGTGGCCTTTTAAGGCCGCGCGAGGAGGAGGGAGAGAGTGAGCGGCAGGTCTGCAGCCGCAGAGAGAGAGGGAAAAGGAGAGAGAGAGGAATCGCGGGTTTTGCAGACGAATCTCTCGTGCGAAAAATAACTGTTTTCCAGACGTCTGGAAATGATCCCAGACGTCTGGTCAGACGTCTGGATGTGATCCCAGACGTCTGGTCCGACGTCTGGGTCACCTCCCAGACGTCTTAAAAGACGTCTGGGGCACGCGTTTGTAACAGCTTTTGAGCTTTGCAAAACCCTCCAAGTCCTGGAAATTGTACTTAAGGTTTAAATATCAAGAGTTCTTATCAGTCGAGAGATGATCTATGTTATATAAGACTTGAGTTTTGGTAGTCTTCCTTGAAATTAGTTCTCGTAATGTCCAACTGATAAATACGTTAATATTGCTTCAAAAAAAATCTTCAGCTTAAGATCATATCTAAATACTACTACCTTATCATTAAATAAGTGTTTTGCTAAGAACTAATAAAAGATAGGCATGAGGGTGTGATTGTGTAGCAATTTACGCCATTAATTATGCCTGCTTATGCTATTTCCTAGCTTTACGCATTTAGATTAGGTAGATATTCATGCATTTTGTAAATATGTGCATGCATGCATTTTATAGAGAGGAAGATAGAGAGAGATTGAGCCTCCTTATCTCATTCATTTCTACCACCTAACACAACACCACCCTACATCACTTACAATAATTCCTTAAGACTTCAACTGCATACCCACAAGTTACCCACAAATATCCTAACGATACTCTTGTCGTCACTACAACCCTCGCACTTTACGTGCACCCCATTCCCTCCATCCCTTCCTTGCCTATATAACAGGATCCAACCCCCACATGTGAGGAGGTCAGCACATACCACTCATCCACCAACAACTTCCCCCCTCATCACCATTACCACACTCACAACACCCATCTGGCTGCACCTCTCAGCTCTCCTCTCTCCCTCTCCCATATGTTGCTGTCTCCCACTAGCTGAGAGAGCATGCATTAGGCAGGGAGTAATTCCTCCTTATCCCAAATACCATGTCGAGTTTCACCACCACCTAACTCTCTTGTAAGCAGGTGAGCATCGTGGTTCTTTTCTTTTCTTTTTATTTTTACTTTTATTTTATCAAATATTTTCTACCATTAATGTAGTTGCAGAATCTCTATTTTATTTTCCCCTATTTTTCACTGTAACCATCATTCATCAACAATCGTAACTCATTCTTTTCGTTATAACCACCGAATATTTTTCACTTTACTGATGGCATCACCCATCAAAACCACGCACGCACATAACCAACTGATTTTCCAAGCCGATTTCACTTTCCACCACCCACTCTCTTTTCACCACCCGCCAGCACTTATCACTCGACCATCCCCACCAGCACTTCTCACTCACACACACACACACACACACACATATATATATATATATATATACCACACCCGCCAGGGCACTTGCACATCCACTAACACACACAGACACACATATCAACACACACACACACATTCCCGCCTCCATATTCCGCCACTCACACCATGCACGCACTCACCCATCACCTCTCCTCCCCCACCTACCTATGTAATCACACCCACACACACACACACACGCCAAAGCGTGCACGCACATATATAAACACACACTCACATCACATGTGGGCACGTGCACGTGCACGCAATATGTATATGTGTGTACATTCACATATATATAATTCCATCTACGATATTATTCTCATTTCCATCATTGCATATTTTATTACAAGTGAATATACATCGGTTGCATACCCACTTGAAATTTTATGTATATCAAACCATTACACACGTCCACACATTTACTCTAATCACACGCGACACATTGTTAATGTCGATTCCATCTCTTTAGAAGTTGATCACATTAATCCATGTTACATTTCATTAAATTTTTTTTGTTCAATCCCCTCCTTTACTATATATATATATATATAAATAAGTTAAATATTTTAATTTCTTTCCTTTGTGCATTTTTTTTTCTTATTTCTTTTTATTTTATTGATTAAGAATAGATAAAAAAATTTTAAAATAGAAAAGATAATTCTTATCTTTAATATAGGCGATCATCCACGTGACAAAATTAATTTTTAAATTTAATTTTGATAAATCATCAAAAATTATTTTTTATAAATTTCTCATGTAAGATTAATTTTTTAGGTGTTACATGCGTCACTTTCATCTCTTTCGAACCGGCAACTACTCTTCCCGTTGAAACGTAGAATGTCTACCTATCATTTAACATGGTTACCCACATCTTGCAAGGATCGTAGGCCATAAGTTCCAAATTTTTCCAAGCATGTTCCCTTAAAAAGTGTCTACTAGCATGAGGCAGGTATGATCGATGGCAAGGATGGTACGATGTTAAATGTTGTTTTCTTTAAATTTTAAACAAATAAATATAATAACCATGAAATTTGATCATACGATCTTGTTGATGTGAACGAGAAGCTTTACAGCTGAACCAATCCTTTGGCGGCTAGACGATGCTAAATGTTTGAGTTTGTGACCCAACGAGAGTCATACAACTCGGATGCCCATACAACTCGAAGGCCAACTTAATTAAAATCTACTCTGATGACATCATCTTAAGTTTTAGGATCAAATCCTAACTATTGTGCAAGTTGAATCTCGGTCGGATATTCTTCAACTGGATTTGCATGTAAATCTTTAATTAATATGGAAGGTCGGACCGAGTTTTGGGAAATCCAATGTCACCAACAACAATGTGCTGGCAACTTAGGGAGATTTCTGTTAGAAGATGGCAGCTATCATATATCAAATCCCCAAGGCTGCTCTCAAGCATGATAGATGAGGCCATGATGTTATTCCTTGGTTTTTGTTCTTGTTTTTTGTTTTTTGTTTTTTTTATTGTTGGGAAAGATGGAAAACTCACGCCTGACCGCTCCAACAAATAAAAAAGCTCAAATCTGAATCGGCGTGATTTTGCACGCCCCCGCCTCATCGGAAATAGGGGGCACACGACGGGATGGGACGCCGTTCACCCCAGAGAGAAACGAAAAATATAAGTAAAAATCTACATCTAATTTAACTTCCCTATTTTGTAAAAAAACAGTAAAATTCAATGTTTTAAATATCGAGTATCATACGTCGGTTCAATGAATTTAATCGAAAATTAATGTGATACCGATAGGATCGATCTGTTCGATCCATAAAAATAAAAAGATTTGATCATCGAAATATAAAAATTAACCAATTTTGTAATACATTCAGGTGTGTATTGATATAAATTAATCATCAGTTATTTTATATCGATACAAAATAATCTAAAATTATTTTATACCAAAGTAAAATTATTCTATAAATATTTTATAATAATGTAAAATTATTATGAATCACCTTATATCGTACACCATAATCACTTTGCATCAGTGTGAATCACTTCATAACTATTTACATCGATGTAAAATTACCTAAAATCACCTTACACTAGTGTAAGATCACTCCATGATCATTTTGCTTTAATATAAAATTACTTCAAATTACTTTGTACCGATATAAATCAATATGTCACATCAGTACATTGTAAATTACATCGCATGATGTATTGTTATATATTTAACACATCAAAATTGATGTAAATCGAGTAAAATCAAGTTGAATCATACAACTTGGTTAAATCGAATATTTGATTTGGTAATTCTTTTGGTAGTTAAAAATATATATATATATATGTAATTTTAAAAATTAAAATAAAGATTAGCGGAGTGATTATATTAAATTTAACATATTTTTTATTTTTAGTTAATATTTGATAAAAATATGTTAAAGTTAATATAATTAAAGTTGTAAAATAATATTTTTGAATAAATTTTAATTTAATATGATTCAACTCAATTAGATTTGATTAAATTAATATAAATTAATCTAAAAATTTTAAATTTTAATTTTTTTTTTTTATATTCACATGTTAACATCATTCATATGTTAAATTCAATCAATATAAATTATTGATTAAACTACTGGAAAAGTAAATCACCACTGATCGATTCTGCTTCCAAAACATTGACGAAACCGCTGCTGGTGGTCATCCTCACTCCTCTGTTTGATGTTGTTTATCTGCCGAATGTGTGGCGCTGATTGAGTGCGTGGATTCAGCTTTAAATTTTGTTTGCAAAATTTGAAGCTGATCTAAAATAGAAGTAAAAAATATAAAGCAAAAGTCTACGCCTAATTGTACGTCTCTCCCTTGTGAAAAAATAGCAAAACCGCTGCCGGTGGTCGGCCTCACTCCTCAGTTCTATCTTTCATTGGTCCAATGTTTGGCGCTGATCGAGTGCGTGGAATTCAACTTTGAATTTTGCGTGGAAAAATTGGATCTCTATTTGAAATGTCGACGGTGAGGATAGTTTTGAGTGAGATTTGCCGTGGACCTTTTTTTTTTTTCCTTCATTCACAGAAGCAGCAGGTCACATCGTTGGAACCCAATGCACTCGGGGGAAGCAGTGGCACTCACGACTGCGTTGATAATGCATATATTTTCTTCTTATTTTAACGTTCTCTTTCCTTTTAAACTTTCCATTTTGCAATCTGCAAAAGCACGGCATCGTCGAGTTTGAAGATTCTGCGAATGTAATGCTTATTTTATGTGTGGGAGGGTTTAATAATCTGTAAATTCATTTTTTTAATGTAATTGGGACTTGAATTGAGGTATACTGTTTCACTCAAGTGATATGAATTTGTTTACGAGAGTTTGAAGATTCTTTCAAAATTTTATTCTCCTTCTTCTTCTTTTATTTTTTTTTAAATGATCAAGAATCTTATTTGGATACATCAGAGAAATATTGACCCTAGCATCCACACCGGTCATCCCCATAATGCATCAATGGAGACTCAATCAAGATCCCTCCCATCAAAATTAGAAACCTCTGCTATTCAATCTCATCGTATTAGGCTCATCAAAATTTACATCGGAACTCGTGATTGCAACTATCAATTTAAAAAGCCATGTCTAAGCCCAACTTAAAATTTTGAGAGATTTTTGCATTCATACTTTCAAGAAATTGATTTAATTACATCTATATCCTTCCATAGCTCTATATTTTATTATTATATCTACCTATGTAAACTTGCAACCCCATGACGGTTATAACTTTAAGTTAAATTTTCATTTGATTTGAGATTAAAGTTAATGGTGTAAAATTTAAAAATTACATCAATATCTCTAATTATATTTTGAAATTTCAGAATTATTCCTATCCATACCTTTTCTCTTTTTTTTTTTTCCTATTCTTTATTCTTCCCCTCTACTTCCCTTCTTCCTCTTCTCGAGGTTGGATCGAACTTCTTGTTAGGGGCCACAAAACTATCAACGACATCATGATTATCGTCAGAAGCCACCATTCCCCTTCTTCCTCCTTTCGAACCATCACCCCTTTCTTCATGATCGTCTATCCCACTCCCACCTCCTCCTTACTCTTTCCGCTTACTCTAAGCCATCGCCACCCCACTTCCTCCATTCTCCTCAACCATTGCCCTCCCTCTTCCCTTCTACCACTTGCCGCCCCCTCCTCCACCCAGCCATTACCTCTTCCTTAAAATTTTTTATTTTTGAAGTATTGGATGTTAGAAAAGTTTAGAAGGAAATAAATATAAATATCTCAATATTTTTTTGTTAACTATACATATTAACAATAGTTACCGTTAATAAAGTATTTTGAGGTGTATATATATATATATATATATATATATATATATATAGGCACACGCACACGTAATGCATTAATATTTCTATCAAGTTCATAAATATTCCTATACACATTTTTATATCCAGTCAAGATTGAAGTTAGGAATGTCCATGAGTCATTTGGGTTCGGTTAAGGTGTTGCCAAAGTGAGACAAAGTCATACCCATTAAAAGATCCTTGCCCATACTCATCTCATTTACCCTTTGGGTTCTTAAAATCAAATCCAGGACCAAATGCATTGCTCCATCCGATTCCATGTTCATCCATTGGGACCCAGTTATTGTCAGCTACTTTCATGTGTATAATCTATCCAAACTTGAAATTTAATGAAATCATTGCACAAATCAAGTTTAATTGCTTATACATGTTTCATGTAGTGTGCTGAGTATTTTGATGTGTTTTAACTATTATTCCGGCCACTAGAAAGGTTTTTAAGGCCTTAGGTTCCTTTTGAAAATCCTTTGAAGGCCTAAAATGTATGAACTTTGTAAATAAATAAAAACTATAAAAAAAATTCCAAAAAAATAAAGTAAACCTTTCTTAGTTAAGATTAGGTATATTTTTAAGCGTGTGTCAAGTTTCAAGGCATTTTGAACCCACGACTTGGTAGAAATACCAACCGACGGTTCAGTATACCTTGAAATTTATTAAAAGAGTTAAACATCAAAAACAACAAAAACAACCATCTATCTCTCATCTCTCTCTTTCTCTCTCATCCCTTATCTCTATTATATATATAAAACCTATAGAAATCAAAAGATACCTAGAAATACCTAAAAATACTATGTATACTATATATATACTTGTATATACTATTTAAATCTAAGCTATAAGTAAATATTATATAATACGTATAAAATATCTATAACTAACTTGCATATATATTCTATATAGTAAAATAAGTATTTAGGATAACTTAATTATATATAACCTTATTATTCTATTTTATATTAATTTATATAACTTAAATGTTTAATAATTAAGTACTTATATAAACATATTTATTTGTACATATATATACCCAACACTGGACATACGTATTTATCTATATAATATAAATATTATAACACTTGTAATATAATTTAATTATATATATACTGTAGATAATTAATTTATTAAGTTAACTAGGTAATTTATTAAGTTAAAATGAAATAAATTAGTAAATTAAGTTAATATTGAGATAATTTATATTGTATACTTGTAATATGTTATAATAAGTATTTTCAACTTATTGATATCATATTTATACTATATTATAGTATTTAAAGTTCATTTATATATATAACTAGTTAAAACATGCATTTAAATCTATATAAATTAAAATAAACCTTATAAAATATAATAAAAATATGTAATAAATAACTTATTATGTATATTAATACTATGTTAAGTCAATTTGGCAATTAATTAACTAATTTATACTATAATTAGTAAATTTAAATGTATACAAATTATAAATTTTACCTAATTTAATTATATACTTTACCTAATTTAATTATATAATAAATTAACTTATTTTTTAAAACTAACTTCATAATTATGTAGCCTTATGTAAGGGCTTTAAAATCCCATAATTTATTTTTAATTTAAAATAAATTATGGCCCTCAAACCAAGGGCCAAAATCACCACATCAGAACGTAGTCCAGTGAGCTGCAGTGCCAATCAGGCGCTTTCTTTAGCGCCACATCGGTGGTGTGAGGATGCTCGCATCGCCTTATAAGTGTTTTTTGCATCAGCCCTCTCAGTCGTTACATGCGCCGAGCATAGAACATTACATTCATCTCTCTCCCTGACACTGATATGAGCATATGCATGTATGGGTGCGGTGCACTGTGCGTAGGCCTGTGTGGGCCTAATAACGAGTTATAAACTGAATAAAAATAACCTAATGAAAACTAGGGTGGCCCTAGTAGAGGTCTGGTCCCACCCAGAAATGAGTGTCGTATATCCTTCAAAATGGTCGCCCACCAGCTAAACTAATTTTTGGGTTTCAAAAAAAAAAACTATACTGAACCGAACCGGTTTTAAGAGTAGAGAGAAGAGGAGAAGCTTGAAATTCACTAAGTGTTGAGCCCCCTTGTGAGTTGTATCTGTGTGTGTGTGCTCTGTGAGTTGTGTGTGCGTATTGTGTGCATAAATAATGTGTATATATGTTTATGTGCGTCTATATATATGTATATATATATAAGTATATAATATATAATGTATACATATATAATTAATATAATTAATGTATACTGTAATAGTATATATAAGTGTATATAGAGTAGGCTTGTTTGAGCTCTTATATGCATGTATATAACACTAAGGGCTTTAGTGACGAATACATCTGTCACTGTATATATATATATATATGTATGTTAGTGTAAGTAGTTTTTGCCTTAGGTAGTGTAAATATATTACTAAGGTTACACCGACGTTTATATATGTCACTGTACATAGGATTATATGTCAGTAAAGATAGGACTTTATCTTATGTTATGTACAAGGGCTTTAGTGACGAATACATCTGTCACTGTATATATATATGTATGTTAATATAAATAGTTTTTGCCTTAGGTAGTGTAAATATATTACTAAGGCTATACTGACGTTTATATATGTCACTATACATAGGATTATATGTTAGCAAAGATAAGTATTTTACCTTATGTTAAGTACAAAATTTTATGAGGTTTTAGCGACAATTATATATGTTACTGTATATACAATATATGTTACTATAGATGATGGTATGTTATAATGAGTTAATATAGTAAATATTATTAACTATTTTTGTACCTATACTTAGGTATTAATTATATTAGTTGTAAATAACTAATATAGAATAGTTGTGCAAAGTTTTTAATGCTTGTGTGTGTACATTTATTTCCAAACATTGTAATGTATTTTTAATTTATTCTTTTGTACATAATTAACCAAATTCTTTTATTCATTAATTATTTCATTCATTTCTATAAATAAAATCAACATTTTTAGAATTAATAATATTTTTGGACTTAGAGAGTGATGTATATCAATAATTATCTCTCAGTGAACGACCTGAAATAAGTCAGTAAAAATTAAGTATATATATAAAATTGACGCGATAATAATTTTTATTTGTGACATATACAACAACATTTTAAAATCCCTTTTTTGTGCGAACTGGTCGTCGTGTCAACATAATTTTAGCTCCGTTACCAGGGTGGTAACTCTCTATACACCAAAACTATTCTTTTATTCTTTATTTGTAAATATTTTTTTTTTCTCTATAAATAATTATTCTTTCATTTATATTCTTTGTTGTATATATATATATTCTTTTATTCATTTTATTGTTTGATTTGTTTTGTATATAATTGTCTTACTAATCAATTATTATTTTTGCAGCACTTAAGCAGTAGTGACTTCTTCTAGGTGGACTTTTTCGTCTTAGTGGATTTGCTACGCTTCAAACTCGACTTCCTGGAGGTGTTTTTCCACGGAGCTACATTTCTTGCTTTTTTATATTAGTAGATAGGTAGTTTATACTTAAGTATATTTCTTAGGACTTTTTATTAGGCATAAGTTGTGAGAACTTGTTCTCACACATATTTGTAATAACTTGGACTCTCTTTGGACTCTTTATGTATCTCTACTCATCTCTCATCGACGCGGTCTTTCCATATTGCGATTTTCGGTATCGATTTCTTTTTCTTTTGTTTTTATTTGTTGCATTCAAAAATCCAAAAAAATCATAAAATAAAAAATACAAAAAACGATCTCATTTCTTATCTAGCAGCAGCATATTCTAGGCATCCATACTTAGAATCACATTCTTCCTGCTAGATTTTATTTCAAGTCAAATTGCATATTGTAGAATTGCTGGTGTCAGTTACGCATCTTCTATCTTCCTTAGCTCTTGCCATCCTTGCATTTGACTTAAAATTAAAAAGACCATTTTCTGCTTGAAAAGAACTAAAAAGCAAGACAAGTTACATAGAAAACATTGCTAATTATTTGAATTAAATTGAAAAGGAGAAACTAAAAATTGTTTGAAACCTGACTGAGTTTTCACCACTATCTGTTGATTGCTATCGTGTACACACTACACGATGACCTTAAGTCACAAATACATTGATTTCTATCTCATCTCCTTGTGCAACCACGGGATCTGGATTCACATGCCAATCTTATCCAGATTCCTAGTGGACTATAGAGGCCTACGCTTCACTAGGTTATCTTTAGGACGCTTACAATTGTTCTAAAACATTTGTTTGCGTACTACTATTTTGCTTAGTAGAGTCTAGGAAAAATTTGATTTATCTCACTTGAATTGTTTAATTGGTCTTTTATTGGTGAGATTTATTAGGATTTCAGATTTTAGTGAGATTGAGATTGTTTACCTTTCCTTTGAGTTGTGATTGTTTTAAAAAACTCGTTTTAAAAAATCGACTCAATGGAAGGTGGGAGATCCCAAAACCTTGAGCTAGTACTTCCCTTGGGTACTGATGCCCAAGCTTCCACTTCTATGCCTTCCACATGAAATCCCATACCTCTTAGGCCTCAAACTCCCATTCACCATTCCATCCATCTTGAGGATGATCATGATTCTGCATAATTTACGGATTTCGAAGAACTTCGTCCACATCTCTCTACACATCATCCTCCACCACCACCACCACCACCAAACCATAGGTTTCAACCTCCTCCATACCCTAACTTTCCTAATCAACCACCACTAGAGAAATGTCCTATGCCTCATCTATTACACCTGTTTAAAACATAATTACAAATGAATACCCTTACCTAACAGGTGCAACAGCTTACATAAGCTGTTAATCTTTTAGCAATCCCTCAACCTCAACCTAGGAATTCTCAAGCACCACCACAACCTCGTAGATGTCAAGTACTGGGTTACTATAATCCCATAGCCGCACAATCTATACCTGTGGTACGTTATCCTGATGGAGGTCATGCTGCACAATTTGAATGCCATCACTACTAGGAGTGGTAGAAGCGCATCTGATCCACCTTTGCCGACTTCTACATCTCAACCTGGACCTTCCACCCCTACTGCTGATTCAACTGTACCTGACTCTTCTGAGCCTTTGATTGATCCTCCTACTACCACTTCTGTACCTTTGGAAGGCCTTAAAAAAGAAGAGTGATGAAAAGAAAAAGAAACCTTGTGTGGCTCCTGAGGAGGATCTGCTCAAGCTCTTTGAGCAAGTCCATATAAACATCCCTTTGTTGGATGCAATCCGCCACATTCCTCCTTACGCTAAATTTTGAAAGACCTATCAACACCTAAGCGTAAGGCTAAAATTCAGAAAGGGAGTGGTCCTGTCATTCTCTCGGAACAAGTGAGTTCCCTTATTTCAAACCTCCCTCTAAAGAAGAAAGACCCAGGCACCCCTTTCCTTTCCTGCATGATAGGAAACACTACATTTAATAGAGTACTACTTGATCTAGGTGCTTCCATCAACCTTATCCCAACCTCCCTATTAACACATTTGAAGGTTGGCAATTTGAAGCCAACCGAGGTGTCCTTGCAATTAGCTGACAAATCAGTTAAAACACCTTAGGGAGTGTTGGAAGATATTATAGTCGGGTCAAGGACTTTTATTTTCCTGTAGACCTTATTATCCTTGACATGGAATTGCCTGAGGATATCCAGAACACACCTATCATACTAGGAAGACCTTTCTTGGCTACGGCCAAAGCAAACATCAATTGTGAGGACGGCCTTATAGAATTGAAATTTGGAGATCAGAGGATGAAGATGGATATATTTCATGCCCGAAGGGGACCATCCTGTAGTTTAATTAAGGAAATCTATTCCTTGGATTCATTAGATAAGCTGGTTGAGGATATGTTGATTGATTCATTTAACTTAGAACCTCAACACCCTTTGGACTTTGACTTGACTCTCCCTGAGACACCAACCTTAGAAACTGAGAACTTACCTCTTATTCCCTTAATGTCTCTAGGATCTTCTGAGATCTCCACACTTGCTCCTTCACCTGATCCTGTACTTGTTGAACTCAAACCTCTTCCAGACTCTTTAAAATATGTCTTCTTAGTACTAGATCAGACTTATCTTGTGATTGTCAACTCTCTCTTATCGTCTGATCAAGAATCACGACTCTTATCTATCCTGAGAGCATATGGACAGGCTATAGGATGGAACCTTTCTGACTTGACTGGCATTAGTCCTTCTTACTACACACAGGATTTTCACTGAAGAAGGATCTAGACCCACTACACAGCCACAACTTAGACTGAACTCTACACTTCAAGAGGTGGTTAAAAATGAGATGATTAAGTGGTTGGACAATAGAATTATTTTCCCTATATCTAATAGCCAATGGGTAAGTCCTGTTCAAGTTGTGCCTAAGAAGGCTGGACTTACCGTCATAATCACTGTTACGACCCGGTTCTCGAATCCCTACAAGAGCCAAGACTGGCTTGCCTCGACTAATCCCAAGACCTAGTCGTCCAACAAGACATAACTAAAAGTAGGAAATAATACCACATCCACACATGCATTATAACTAAGCAGAAGGAAAAGCGAAACGGTAAAGGAAAGTAGAGCAAACTGTCTCAAAATAGTACATGCCACCACAACAACAACAGCGGAAAGAAAATCGAAAGTAACAGGAATAGTAATTTAAAAGTTCATTACACACAACTACAGCAGAAACAAATGGGCTGGAACGAAACTACTATGGCTGGGCTCGGTTGGGCCCACCACCCTTTGCAGTTGTCGGGCTGCTCAACTCCTGGTCCTGAACAGGGTTATGAAAAGACAGAGTTAATAGAGTGGTGTTTACATTATTTATGTGCAAGTAAAGTAAAACAAGCAGCTAGGTCTTAATTCTCATTTCTATTTATTAAATCTATGTATTTTTGGTTCATTTATTTCACAAAGGATCCAAGTATTTCTTGATCTTGCTTGTTCCTTGTGGGAATGATCTTGATTGCAGTCTTTTTTGTGGAGTAGAAACTACACGTGATGCTCTCCTGACCGGGAGAGTTCCCCATGGTAGTCCTATATCCATTCAACCATCCTGAGGTCACTATTGCGACTTAGCGGTGATTACAGCACGCGTGATAAGCGCGCGGGTAGCTACCCCGCACTGACACGCGGTCAGTCGTTTCTGCTAACGGGTGTAAGTTCCCTACTAGGAGGGGTGACGTAATAAAATGCGGAAATAAAATATATATAAAGCAATCTCACAAGAAATAAGCAATTACACAAGTACACAGGTATTTTTAGGTGGAAACCCAAACCGGGTAAAAACCACCACCTAACCCCCTCGAGTTAGGATTTTTCGATCAACCTAGTTGATCAAATCCACTAACCGAATCACTTTGAACGAGGGTGATTCAACCTCAATACAACCACGCTACAAGTACGAGGGTAGCGTTCCTCAACCCCTTCTCTCCACGAGAAGGATTTTGTCCCACGAAGGAGACGGGAATTCGCAAAGCGAATACCCAACCAAATAACAAAGATAAAATAAACAATAGTCCTATAGAGCCAACAAAATAATTAAACCTAGCTTCTATAGGAAATAGGAAACTCCCCTTTGCAAGGAGTGCGTCGACGATGACGCGGTGCGTGTGCCACGCGATGGCGCTACGTCGCTCTCGTTAACAACGCCGGGAGAGCGGGTGCGCAACGCTTGATGCTCTCAAGAGAATGGAGTTTGAGCTAGGAGAGCAAGAGAGTCTTTTCTTTGGACACAAAAGGATTGAAAGTGTATTGCAAGGTGTGTGTCTTAGTGTGTATATGTCTCTCTAGGTGTATGTCTTGTGTGTTTTGTGTTACAAAGGTTCCCCTCTATTTATAGAGGCCTTAGGAAGGCTTTGGAAGGCTTGGAAAAGCTTCCATAGCCGTTGGGAACAAAGTCCAAGAGAATCAGGCCGAAATCAGGACAATGATTGCATTTGACAGGGTCATCAGACGTCTAACTCTGGCATCAGACGTCTGGAAGGTCACTTTAAGACGTCTGATTCCAAGGTCAGACGTCTGATTCTATGCGGGTTTCTCCCTGACTTGAATCAGATCTAAACAGGGTTTTTGTGCAAGTCCATCAGACGACATACAGGACGTCTGGAACTAAGTATGGACGTCTGGAAACCTAGTTTTACGGTGGGAATTGATTTCCAAACGTTGCAACGGCTAGAAAATCTCTGAGAAGAGATTTTGGGTCAGCCGAGGCAAAACGGTCATTTATCAGACGTCTGTAAAGTCCTATGGACGTCTGATAAGGCTCTAACGGTCATAATCTTG
This sequence comes from Thalassia testudinum, assembly GCA_037157565.1. Taxonomy (NCBI): domain Eukaryota; kingdom Viridiplantae; phylum Streptophyta; class Magnoliopsida; order Alismatales; family Hydrocharitaceae; genus Thalassia; species Thalassia testudinum. The sequence continues at coordinate 9,598,632 of JAZHRO010000080.1, forward strand.
AGTGTGTTCTAAGCCAGCCAACGGTCCACTAATTGGACGTCTGGCAAAGTCATCAGACGTCTCCTAAGACGTCTGGTCTAAGGTCTGGACGTCTGAATTCATCAGACAGAACTAACTATGTCCAGCCTAACAGTTATCAGACGTCTGAAACAACAGTCAGACGTCTTAAAATACATTATCAGACGTCTGATTTGGAAATTAGACGTCTGGAAAGTCTGTTTGAACCCTATATTGGTTTTCTAAGTATTCTACAGAAAACCTAAGTATCCTAGGGTTGTGCCGGTGTTCCTAGGTCTACTGTTAGGGTTCTTTGAGGCTCTTTAACATGAAATATCTAAGGAAATAAAGAGCAACAAAAGAAATGAAAAATACAACAAGTACAAAAGAAGGAAATCTATCCTATTCTTCATGTCTTCAATCTTCAATCTTTCGCTCCACGCGAACCTCCTCTGTTTTCCGTCAAGCTCCTCCAATCCGTCCTGGATGCGAGCTCGAACTCCGTCTAAACACGTCCACATTTGCAATTGACCTGAAATCTAGGACTCAAATTGCAAATGTTAAATAACACGTGTTTTGTTATCATCAAAACAAATGATCGTGGTGTGCTAGCACCAACAACGGGTACATCCAAAGTACAACACAGAACAATATAGTGCCTTGCCCTCTCAGAATAGAGGTCTCGCCCCTCAGAACCAAATAGGGGTCTCGCCCCTCCACAGTCCGCGTACCTTCATCCAACTACCCCAGTTTTCCCAGAGGGCTAAAAGTCGGTGTAGGTTGGTTAGTCCTAATCCCGAGCCCCGTGGGGCAGCTAGCTCCCTCCCTACACTAGTAGCTCACCTCGGTACCACATACGCGAGGGCCAACAAGAGTCAGTGTAGAGTGACCAATCCTACCTCGGGTCTAAACCCAAGAGGTGGCTGGCTCCCCCTCCCCTCTACACTAAAAGGGACAGTTGCTCTCCTTGGTACTGTGTACACAAGGGCCAACTCTCTTCCCGTCTACATACCAGATTTCTTTCATCCACCGGAGTTCCACTCCTAATTCCCGTAGGGTTCATGCTCATATTCATCTTATTTATCAATATTCAGATCTCATGGTTCATAACTCGTTCCTCATCCATATACAGGCAGCTCGTGTTTTCACAATTCAATTCTCAATCATATACATGTAGCTCGTGGTTTCACAGTTCAATTTCTCATTCACATACAGGCAACTCGTATTTTAACATGCATCTCAAGTAAACAGAGTAGCTCAACCATTCTCATTTGTTTCTACCCTAGGGTTCATGTTCCATCCTAAGGTTTATTAAATATTCTAAACATGCTCTCTCATTGTGTAAATCTTAATGTTATAGTAAACCACTCTACCGTGTATCACGGGAGGAATGGGGGCTTGCATTGTAGATCTCGTCGTCTCCGCGGGTCCTAAACATGCCACCGGCTGGTAACCTGTACCAGCGACTAATTTACATCAGGAGAGCTCAAAATAGTAGATACTCAACATGAACACGTAGAAAAACTCGAGTGGAAAACAACGGTACTTTGTTTGCGGAAATCCGATTCCGTTTGGACCCTAAACAGGCTAAAAACACGGTTTCTGTCCAAAATCAGACGTTTAGGACTAGTCCCACATGTCTTAAAAGACGTCAGATCTTACGTTGTCTCTCTTGCGGGTTCCTCAGACGTTCGGATCTCTCCGCGACCATCTGAAGGAAGTTTCAGACGTCGGACTACGCCTCTGGTCATCTGGAAGTGCCATTGGACATGTGGCGTTGAGATCAGATGTCCAAAAGTACCTGGAAAAGCACTCCATGCGCCTTCCCAATGCCCTTCACCTGCGTACGAAAGTCGCAGGCCCATTCTAAACCTGACATCTCCTGTGCTACAATCTGCATGGCAGAAAGTAGCGTAAGAAATACGTACCTCGCGCGATATTATGCTTTCAAACGTCCGGCTTCAGCTTTGGATGTCCTGATGCATCGCTAGACGTCTGGTTGATGCTCTAGACGTCTGATACTGGAACTTTTCTAGTACCAGAACCTCCTCCGTGACGCTGCTCTCCTCACAGCGCCGTCCGTAATGCCCCGCAGCAACTTCAACAACTGCAGAGGATCGGGAGGCCACCTCCCCGAGCCCCTCCTCCTCGTGCGCGTGCCCTCCTCCAGCTGCGCGAGCTCCCTGAAGGTCCATCGACCTCCCTTCACGATCTTCCTTCCTCTCTCCCTCTCTCCCTCTCATTCTCCCTTACTCACCCTCTCTCTCGTCGCTCTCGTTCTCCCTCGCTGCTGTTGCACAGGGAAGACGGTTGGAGGTGGTGGTGGCTGGTGGTGAGGGGGTGAGGAGAAGTCGGTGTTGAGAAGGAGGGTTTAAATAGAAGGGGGTTCGGGTTTAAGGGTGAGGGGTGTGGAGGAGGGAGAAGCTCTACGCGCCACGCGCAGAGCGCAAAGGAACATACGAAAATTCCCACTTTCAAACGTCCGAGTCTATGTCCAGACATTTAGACAGACGTCTGACTGAAACTCCAGACGTCTTATTCGACTAACAAGGCAACAGGCCATTTCAACATAACAAACTTAAAAGAAGTTTCGTCCCCGAAACTTGAGCTACATACGATGTGGATGAAGTAACATCAAATCGCATAACAAATTTAAAGAGGACCGAAGTAGGTCCGAAAAGACGTACCCTCAAAAAGCTTCGAGTACCGCTCTCGCATCGCCGCCTCAGGCTCCCAGGTCGCCTCCTTGTACTACTGGCTTCTCCATAGAACCTTCACTTATGGTACCTGCTTCCATCTTAAACTCCAGACGGCGCTGTCTAGTATCTGTATTGGCCTCTCGAGATAGGTCAGGTCGTCCCCCACCTCAATGCTCTTGTGGCTCAAAACGTGACTGGGATCGGCGACGTACCTCCTAAGGCTGGACACGTGGAACATTCCAGAAAGCTAGGGAGGAAGGGCAAGTCGGTAAGCAACAGGTCTTACCCGCTCCAGGACCTCAAAGGGCCCCACAAACCTCGGCGCAAGCTTCCCCTTCACCCCAAAACGCTGCAAGCCCTTCATGGGCGAAACACGGAGAAAGACGTGATCCCCACCCTCGAACTGCACCTCTCTGCGCTTCTTGTTGGCATAGCACTTCTACCTGCTCCTGACAGTGCGGAGTCATCTGTGAATCTGCTCTATCACCTCCTGACTTTGCCGGATCAGCCTGGGACCAACCTCCCACTTGGTTCTCACCTCGACCCAACTCAAGGGTGCAATACACCTCCGTCCGTACAGGGCCTCGTACGGTGCCATGCCGATACTCGAATGATAGCTATTATTGTATGCAAACTCTGCCAGGGGTAAAAGCTTCTCCCATGAGCCTCTTCAGTCTAGTACACAGGCACACAGAAGGTCTTCAAGTGTCTGTATCGTGCGCTCTGAGTGCCCGTCGGTCTGGGGGTGGTAGGTTGTACTGAACCTCAGACCCATCCCTAAGGCCTACTGGAACTTTGCCCAGAACTGAGAAGTGAAACGAGTATCCCTGTCGGATACGATCTCACGTGGGACTCCGTCCAGGCGCACCACATCTCTGATGTATCGCTCTGCTAGCTTTGCTGGCCCAAAAGTGACTCGGATCGGCAAAAATAGTGTCATCTTCATCAACCGATCTACGATCACCCAAACTACGTCGTGTCCCCGGTGGGTAAATGGTAGACCCACCATCAGTCCATGGTGATGCTCTCCCACTTCCACATTGGCACAGGAAGTGGCTGCAACGGCCCTGCAGGCCTCTGGTGCTCGACTTTCACCTGCTGGCATATCAAACACTGCTGAACAAATTCACCAACATCCCGCTTCATCCCTCTCCACCAGAAGTCACGTCACAAATCGTGATACATCTTTGTGTTCCTGGGATGTATGGTAAACCTGGACTCATGCACCTCAATCAGGAGCTCTCTCAACAACTCCTCGTCTCTAGGAACGCATAAGCATCCTCTCATGCACAGTATCTCGTTTGAGAAGGAAAAGTCTCGTAGGACCCCTGTCAACACCTTGTCTTACAGCATCTGTAAGTACGGATCAACCATCTGCCCTACGATGATGCGGTCTATCAGCTCTGGTCGTGTCTGCCACGTCACTGTCACTGCCCCACAGTACCCCATGACTCCAGGGGTCGCCAACTGCCCAACACTTCCATAAGTCTCCAACTCTGTGCCTGTAAGCTAGCCAAGTGGGCGAGCGCCTTCCGGCTTAAGGCGTCAACCAACACATTGGCCTTCCCTGGGTGGTAGGATATGCTGTAGTCGTAGTCCTTCAGGAGTTCTAACCAACGTCTCTGTCTCATGTTAAGCTCCTTCTGGTCAAACAAGTACCAGAGGCTCTTATGATCTGTGAAGATCTCGAAAGTCTCATCGTAAAGGTAGTGCCTCCATGTCTTCAGCGCGAAGACAACTGCAGCCAGCTCTTGTTGGTGCTAGAGCATCACGATCATTTGTTTTGATGATAACAAAACACGTGTCATTTAATATTTGCGCTTTGAGTCCTAGATTTCAGGTCAATCGCAAATGGATACGTGATTAGACGGAGTTCGAGCTCGCATCCAGGACGGATTGGACGAACTTGATGGAGAACAGAAGAGATTCGCGAGGAGCGATATATTAAAGATGGAAGGAAATGAAGAATAGGATAGATTTCCTTCTTTTGTACTTGTTGTATTTTTCGTTTCTTTTGTTGCTCTTTATTTCCTTAGATAATTCATGTTAAAGAGCCTCAAAGTACCCTAACAGTAGTCCTAGGAACACCTGCACAACCCTAGGATACTTAGGTTTTCTGTAGAATACTTAGAAAACCAATATAGGGTTCAAACAGAGTTTCCAGACGTCTAATTCCCAAATCAGACGTCTGATAAAGTATTTTAAGACGTCTGACTGTTGTTTCAGACGTCTAATAACTATTAGGCTGGACATAGTTAGTTCTGTCTAATGAAATCAGACGTCCAGACCTTAGACCAGACGTCTTAGGAGACGTCTGATGACTTTGCCAGACGTCCAATTAGTGGACCATTGGCTGGCTTAGCAAACACTCAAGAATGTGACCGTTAGAGCCTTATCAGACGTCCATAGGACTTACCAGACGTCTGATAATTGGCCTTTTTGCCTCGGCTGACCCAAAATCTCTTCTCAGAGATTTTTTAGCCGTTGCAACGTTTGGAAAATCCATTCCCACAGTAAAAGTAGGTTTCCAAACGTCCAGACATAGCGCCAGACGTCCTATATGTCGTCTGATGGACTTGCGCTAAAACCCTCTTTAAATCTGATTCAAGGCAGGAAGAGACCCGCCCAAAATCAGACGTCTGACCTTGAAATCAGACATCTTAAAGTGAACTTCCAGACGTCTGATGCTAGAATTAGACGTCTGATAAGCCTGTCAGAACAATGATTGTTCCTGATTTCGAGCTGATTCTCTTGGACTTTGTTCCCAACGGCTATAGAACCTTTCCTAAGCCTTCCAAAGCCTTCCTAAGGCCTCTATAAATAGAGGGGAACCTTTGCAATACAAAGACACCTAGATACACTAAGAAACACTTAGAGACACCTAAGCAACATAGTTCCACTCTCTTGTGTCCTAGATAGCTCTTGCTCTCCAAGCTCAAGCTCCATTCTCTTGAGAGCATCAAGCTGTTGCGCACCTGCTCTCCCGCCGTAGTCCACGAGAGCGAAGTTGCGCCGTCGCGTGGCTCACGCACCGCGTCATCAACTCAACGCACTCCTTGCAAAGGGGAGTTTCCTAATTCCTATAGAAGCTAGGTTTATAATTACTTTGTTGGCTCTATAGGACTTGTTGTTTATTTTATCTTTGTTATTTGGTTGGGTATTCGCTTTGCCAATTCCTGTCTCCTTCGCGAGACAAGATCCTTCTCGTGGAGAGAAGGGGTTGAGGTACGCTACCCTCGTTTAAGTAGCGTGGTTGTATTGAGTTTGAATCACCCTCGTTTAAAGTGATTCGGTTTAGTGGATTTTGATCAACTTGGTTGATCGGAAAATCCTAACTCGAGAGGGTTAGGTGGTGGTTTTCACCCGGTTTGGGTTTCCACCTAAAAATACTTTGTGTACTTTGTGTGATTGCATTTTGTGAAGATTGTTTATTTTATTTCCGCAATTATTACGTCACCCCCTCCGAGTAGGGAACTTTCAGCTCTAAGTCATGGGTATGGTAGCTATGCTCATGAGGCTTCAGTTGCCACGAAGCGTAAGCGACAACATGACCCCGCTGCATTAGCACACCCCCTAACCCCTGCAATGAAGCGTCGGTGCAAACCACGAAACCGTCACCGCTGTCTGGGATGATAAGTACAAGAGCTGAAGCCAGTCTCTCCTTCAACTCCTAGAAACACGCCTCACACTCGTCGGTCCAAGTGAAGGGCACGTCCTTCCGGGCCAGCTGGTTCATAGGACGTGCAATTTGAGAGAATCCTCTGATAAACCACCGGTAATAACCTACCAGTCCCAAAAAGCTGTGTATCTCTATCACTGTGAGTGGCCTCTCCCACCTGAACACGGCCTCTACCTTGGTTGGATCTACAACCAATCCATCTCCTGAAACTCGAGTGGAAAATAGTGGTACCTCATTTGCGGAAATCCGATTCCGTTTGGGCCCTAAACGGGCCAAAAACACGGTTACTGTCCAAAATCAAACGTCTAGGACTAGTCCCAGACATCTTAAAAGACGTCAGATCTTACCTTATGTCCCCTGTGGGTTCCTCAGACGACCAGATCTCTCCGCGGCCGTCTGAAGGAAGTTCCAGACATCGGACTACACCTCCGATCGTATGGAAGTGTCGTCGGACCTTTGGCGATGAGGTCAAACGTCTAAAAGTGCTTGGAAAAGTACTTCGCGTGCCTTCCCAATGCCCTTTACCTGCGTACGAAAGTCGCAGGCCCATTCTCAGCCTGACATCTTCTATGCTACAATCTGCATGGCAGAAAGTAGCGCAGGAAATATGTACCTCGCGCAATATTATGCTTTCAGACGTCCAGCTTCAGCTCCGGACGTCCTGATGCCTCGCTAGACGTCTGGTTGATGCTCCAGATGTCTGATACTGGAACTTTTCTAGTACAAGAACCTCCTCTGCGACGCTACTCTCCTCGCAGCCCGGTCTGCAACACGCCACAACAACTTCAGCAGCTGCAGAGGACCGGGAGGCCATCTCCTCAAGCCCCTCCTCCTCGTGCACGTGCCCGTCGCTGTCTGCGTGAACTCCCCGAAGGTCCACCGACCTCCCTTCACGATCTTCCTTCCTCTCTCCCTCTCTCCCTCTCGTTCTCCCATGCTCACCCTCTCTCTCGTCGCTCTCATTCTCCCTCTCCGCAGCTGCACAGGGATGACGGCTGAAGGTGGCGATGGCTGGTGGTGAGGGGGTGAGGAGAAGAGGGTGTTGAGAAGGAGGGTTTAAATAGAAGGGGGTTAGGGTTTAAGGGTAAGGGGTGTGGAGGGAGAAGCTCTGCACGTCGCCCGTGCGCAAAGCGCAAAGGAATGTACAAAAATTCCCACTTTCAGACGTCCGGGCTTGTGTCTAAACGTCTGGACAGACGTCTTACTGAAACTCCAGACGTCTTATCCGACTAACAAGGCAACAGGTCATTTCAACCACTGATCCTGTAGAAGTCATTCCTACACGGATTGCTAGTTTGTGGCGAGTATGTATTGACTACTGCAAACTCAATCAAGCCACGAAGAAAGATCATTTCCCACTACCCTTCATTGGTCAGATACTGGGAAGATTGGCTGGGAATCGATTTTTTTGTTTTTTGGATGGCTACTCAGTTACAATTAGGTGGCAATTCACCCCGTTGACCAGGAGAAAACAACTTTCACCTACCCCTACGGAACCTTTGCATTCTGTAGGATGCTATTTGGATTATGCAACGAAACTACTACATTTCAGTGGTGTATGTTTGCAATCTTCTCCGATTTAGTAGGTGATTGCTTAGAAGTCTTCATGGATAACTTCTCGATCTTCGGAAACACATTCGATGCATGCTTAAACCACCTGAATAAGGTCCTGCAAAGATGCATCAATGTAAATCTGGTACTCTAATGGGAAAAATCACATTTTATCGTACCAAAAGGACTAGTTCTAGGTCACCTTATTTCTAAGAGAGGAATAGAGGTTGACTGCGTGAAGGTGAAATTGATTCCTGACCTGCCTTTACCTTCGTCGGTTAAACAAATTAGTTCTTTTCTCGGGCATGAATATAAGAAAGAATTTGAATAAAAGAATGAATATTTACAAGGAAATCAAAAATATATACAGAAAAAAGAATAAAAGATAAATTTTGGCGTATAGAAAGTTGCTGCCTTAGCAATGGTGCCAAAAAATGATGTGCCATCTAGATCGCTTGTTAATTAAGGTTAATTATCGCATTGTAGTATAGTGTTGCAATTCAGATGGATGCTATTTTATTTATATACAATTTTTACTGGTTTCATTTTAGATCGTTCACTATGAAGCAGTTATTGATATACATCACTCTCTATTATCCAAAAATCATCTTTTATTCCAAAAATGTTAAATTTTATTTAGACGTGAATGGATAATGAATGAAAGAGTTAAAGAATAAACTAATTTAAGTCAATTATGTACAACGATAAATAAGTTGAAGTTAATAACAATGCCTTAAGAATAGATACAGGTAGTGTTTGTCGCGCTCGATCGGGTTTTAAAAGATAATACGTTGTAATATAGCCGACAAAGCATTCAAATAAATAGAGAATTTTATTACTCGAAAAACTAGAGTATCCGAGGTCGAACACAGGGAGCTATCTCAGTACTTTTAAAACTAAGGAATACAACTTTTAAATGAAAAATAATTGATTCAAAGAGAGAGTTATAAAAAGAATTGCTAAAAGTTAATAGGATTAGACGTCTGATTTCTATATCAGACGTCTTAAATGCAACTATTCTTCTTCCTGTTTTGATTCTGCCTTGGCCTTCTCGGATTTTTGCTTGCTCTTCTCTCTTCTGCCTTCTTCTTCTTTTCTTCTGATCTATAGGTCTTCTTCTTCCTTGAACTTCTTTTCTCTTTCCTGTGAAGGCTTCTTACTTGGTCTTCTTTCTTCTCTCTGCAGTCCTTTCTTCTCTTCTCTTTCTCGCTCAGCCTCTTCTACTTCTTCTCTCCTTGCGGCTAAGTCTCTCAATGCTCAGTCTGCCTGCACAGAGAGGTGGAAGCAAAACCTACCCTGTCCCTCTACCCGCGCGTCTCTCACTCTCTCTGAAATTCACTCAGGGCCGCTCTCCCAGAGCCACGGGTATTCGGGTCGGATTTCGCACCCGGGACCAGGCGCACCAGCAGGTGGGTGATGCGCGAGGAGTGCTCAGGTTGGGTCGGGTCGGAGCCCACCAGATCTGCGAGGTGAAACCGCGGACGAGGCGAGCGTGGGATAAGGTGAGGGACCTCACCCCTGTGCGTTCGGAGGCAACGAGGTAATATCACAAAAATAATTTAAAGTATACCTGCGCTTCGCGTTTCGCCGATGTGGGACTATTGGCTCTGCCCTGCTCCCGCATGCGCCCGCAGAGGATTCTTCTTCGATTGCCAAGGCTGCGAACGTCGCTGCGCTCTTTGCTGGACCAGATGTCTTCGCACTGGCTGCCTGAATCCACTGCACCTGAGGCCTGGAGCTTCTGACGCCTGGAGCTGCTTTGAAGCTTCTTCAACTGTCGTCAATGGCGGCAGGGGCTTCGATACTGTCACACACAAAACAAGCCTCTCGGCTCAATCAGACCAGCTGGGGACCTTCGCCGTGGCACGGCGAAGGTGGTGCACGGTGCTGCAGGTCGTGGGACGGCGTAGGCGTGCGTGCCTAGGTCGACCTGTGACCGGAAGTGTGGGGTTGTTCGGGGGGCAGTGGTGGAGGCGTAGAGGGATGGTGGATGGGCGGAGATTGTTCCTTGTGGTGAGGCGGAGCTTATGAGATGGTTGGCGAGCCGTGTGGAGGCGCGGAATGGTGGGGGCGGCTCGCCGGAGGTCGGTCGGTGACGTGGAAGATGAGGGTGGTCAGGCAATGTCGGGGGGCAATTAAATGAAATAAAAGGGGGAAGATGGAGAAGGTATCTGGAGTGTTCTGGAAGGGAGGGAGGCAGGGGAGTAGACGGCATGTAGCTGCCGTCATCGGAGAAGAAGAACCCTGAGGGAGGGAGTGGCGACGAGGACAAGGTCAGGGGCACGCGCGCTTGGTATGGCGCAACGCGGGAGGAAGAGGCGGAGTTAACTCTGCTGCTGGTATGGCAGCAGAGCGACGAGGAGGGGAGGAGGTCGCCGAAGCTTGCGGGTTTCTTGGCCGGAGATGGAAGAGAGGAAAATTTGGGGGAATCTCCGCCAAAACAAGTCTGAAGATCTGCGGCCGGGTCTGGGGATCCTTTTATAGGTGTTGGCCGAACTTTCTAGTGCGTGGAGGGCACGCAATCACCTCCGCAGGCTCGCCGGAGAAGGAAAGAGGGTGGATACCCAAATCCCTCGTGCGTTCGCACGAGAGATTGGGTTCACACCAGATATCGTGATTGGCCTTAGATGGAAGGGAATTCCTCAGAGAATCTCCCTTCCATTTCTGTGGGGGAATCTCTGAGGAATCAGAGAGTAATCCCTCTCTAAACCTCGCCGGAGGTCGGTTCTACCCTAACAATGGCGGCAGGACTTGATTGCAAAGGTGGCGAGGAAATTAGGGGGCTCTCTGCAATGATTTTCAAAAGATAGGGGCCAAATTGTGATTTGGGTGTACTAAATTGCAAAGTAGGTCAATATCACCTCCCCTTTGGTCCAAATTTTGGTACAAACCTAATTTTGACCTAAGGAATCCAATGGTGAAGTTGGATTTTAGGTTTGACCACGTTTGACTGGACATTTTGCGTAAAAACCTAAATTAGGTCAGTTAATGAGCTAGGACCCTATTCTAGGTCAAACTAGGTTCCAAAGGCCAAATTAAGTGTTCTAAACCCTAGAGGATATTTTTCCATGATTTTTAGAGGGTTTACTTGATTTTTATCCTGACCGGAACCTTGTTGATTTAAGCAGGTTTGTTTTAGGGTTACCAAATGTCATTTAATTCCTAAATTGCACATGAACCCATTTCTGATTGACTAAACCCACTTTTTATCTTCTTTAGACCATTTGACCTATATTTTGCTTCTGAGAAATCCTGTTTATGCCTTGCAATGGTAAAATTACAGTTTTAACCTTTAATTCATGTTTTCTTCTCATAGCACTTACTCCTTCATTTAGGCCTTCTTCTAGGTTATGTAGAAGCTTTTGTCTTCTTTATTGGGTCAAAATGAGCTAGTTATGGCTCATGATGAGGCTCTCATCAGGTAGAAAGGCATCAAAAACTAATATAAACTAATCTAGGTTAATTATGTGCAATACTATCTAAGTAATGCCTCAATAGGCACAAAAAGACTATCTATACTAACATATACTATAGACTATACTAACATATATAAACTATATACACTAACAACTATAAACATCACTGAAAATCCTTAAAAACATTTTAACAAAATAAGGCAAAACTAATGTATATAATACATAATACATATACCATACACACGCTGTCACGCACGCATATACCATACTATATATGTATACCAACATTCTAACACACTTAGCTAAATTCTAACACACACGTTCACACTCTACTCTCACAACACTTAGAACACACTCAACAATTAATCAATTTTAGTTTACACAAACCCAACATTTACACTCTAATTTAAAAATTTTGGATTGGCGGACCCACGTCTCACAGGATTGATGTCCCCTAATGAGGTTGGATCGGTACTGAAATGACCCGTTGCCTTTTTAGTCGGATAAGACGTTTAGAGTTTCAGTTAGACGTCCGGACACATGCCCGGACATCTTAGAGTGAAATTTTCGTACGTCCCTTTGCGCTTTGCGTGCGAGCGGCGCGCAGAAGCCTCTCTCTTCCCCGCACCCTCACCCCCATAAACCCTAAACACATCCCATTTAAACCCCCCTTCTCTTCTTCTCACCCCCTCACTACCAGCCACCACCACCTCCAGCATCCTCCCTGTGCGGCAGTGGCAAGAGAGAGCGAGAGGGATGAGAGGGAGGGCAAGCGAGGGAGGACAAGAGGGAGAGCAAGGGAAAGAGGAAGGAAGAGCGTGGAAGGATAGAGGACCGTCGGGAGCCTAGCGGAGCTCTCACGGGCGGTGGCGAGTGCGCGCGCGAGGAGGAAGGGCTCGGGGAGGCGGCCTCCCAACCCTCTCTAGCTGCTAAAGTTGTTGCGGCGCGCTGCAGGCAGCGTTGCAAGGAGAAGAGAGTCGCAGAGTAGGTTCTGGTACTGGATGTTTTCTAGTATCAAACGTCTAGAGCATCGTTCAGATGGTTGGCGAGGCATCAGTACGTTTGAAGCTAAAGCTAGACGTCTGAAAGCACATATCGCGCGAGGTACGTATCTTCCTGCGCTACTTTCCGCCATGCAGATTGTAGCGCAGGGGATGTTGGGATGAGTATGTGTCTGCGAGTTTTTGTACGCAGGTGAGGGCTTTGGGAAGGTGTACGGTGTGCTTTTCCAAGTACTTTTGGGCGTCTGATCACATCGCCAGACATCCAGAGGTACTTCTAAACGACCAGAGGCCTTGTCCGATGTCTAGAGCTGCCCAAAGACAGTCGCGAAGGAAGTCTAGACGTCTGAAGCAGCCGTAGGAAGTGAAATGTGAGATCTGATGTCTTTTAAGACGTCTGGGACTAGTCCCAGACGTTTGATTTTGGTCAGTAGCCGCATTTTTGGCCCGTTTAGGGCCCAAACGGAATCGAATTTCCGCAAACGAAGTACCGCTGTGTTCCACTCGAGTTTCTCTATGTGTTCGTGTTGAGTATCTACTGTTTTGAGCTCGTCTGATATAAATTAGTCGCTGGTACAAGTTACCAGCCGGTGGCGTGTTCGGGGCCCGCGGAGATGACGAGATCTGTGGTGTAGGCCCCCATTCCTCCCGTGATACCCGGTAGAGTGTTTTAATTCAGTTGTTAATATTTAAATAAGAATGTACTTATTTGGAATAATCTGATTAAACTCTAGGATGTGGAATGGACCCTAGGGTAGAAATGTATGAGCCTGTTTTGAGCTGTACTGTTTACTTGAGTGCATGTTTAAAATAAATTGCTAGCAAACGGTATTAGTGTAATTATGAGATGCATGTTAAAATACGAGTTGCCTGTATGTGAATGAGAAAGAGAACGGTGAAACCACAAGTTGCATGTAAATGATTGAGAATTCAATTGTGAAAACACGAGCTGCCTGTATATGGATGATGAATGAATTATGAAACATGAGATCTAAATATGGATAAATGAGATGAATAATGAGCATGAACCCTACGGGGAATTAGGAGTAGCGTTCTTGTGTATGAAAGGAATCTGGAATGTAGATGGGAAGTGAGCTAGCCCTTGTGTACACGGTACCAAGGAGAGCAACTGTCCCTTTTACTGTAGAGGGGGAGTCAGCCACCTCTTGGGTTGAGACCCGGGGTAGGACTGGACACTCTACACCGACTTTTGTTGGCCCTCACGTATGTGGTACCGAGGTAAGCAACTAGTGTAGGGAACGAGCTAGTCACCCCATGAGGCTCGGGGTTAAGCTAGCCACCCTACACTGACTTTGTTAGGCCTGCTAGGCAAACCGGGGTAGTCGAACGAGGGTACGCGGACTGTGGAGGGGCATGACCCTTGTTTGGTTCTGAGGGACGAGACCTCTGTTCTGAGAGGGGAAGGCCCTATACTGTTCCGTGCTGTACTTTAGGTGTACCGCTAGCGGAAATGACTGACCGCGTGCCAGTGCGGGGTAGCTACCCGTGTGCTTATCACGCGTGCCATAGTCACTGCTACATCTCAACAGTGACCTCGGGGTGGTTGACTGGGTGTAGGACTACCGCGGGAGACTCTCTCGGCCCGGAGAGCATCACGTGTACCTTCTATTCCACGGAAAAGACTGCAATCATGATCGTTCCCACGATAAACAAGCAAGATCAAGAAATACTTGGATATTTTGAGAAATAGATGAACCAGAAACACATAAATGAGATAAATAGAGATGAGAATAAAACCTGCTTGCTGTTTTTACTTTACTTACATACAAATAATGTAAACACCACTCTACTCAACGTTCGTTGACTCCGTCTTTTTATAACCCTATTCAAGACGAGGAGTTGAGCAGCTCGAGTTTCCGGCTACAGAGGGAGCTGGGCCCAGTCGAGTTGAGCAGCCTGAGTTTTCTTTCCAGCTCTTTTGTTTCTACTGTAGTTGTGAGTACTGGACTCTTGAGCTACTGTTCCCGTTACTTTCTGTTTTCTTTTTGCTGTTGTTGTTGTGGTGGCATGTACTATTTTGAGACAGTTGTTCTACTTTTATTTGCTGCTTCGTTCTTTCCTTCTGCTTAGTTATATTGCATGTGTGAATGTGGTTTATTTCCCTACTTTTAGTTATTTCTCATTGAACAACTAGGTCTTGGGATTAGTCGAGGCGAGTCAGTCTCGAATCCTGTAGGAATCCGGGAACCATGTCGTAACAGGTACTGTTACTAGGTGGGCCATAGTTATTATTTAGATGGTTTAGTGTAGGGTTTTGGACCCATACAGGCCCACGCAAACTACTCAGCCCAGTAGAATGGGGCTCCCAACCCTCTCTCTCTCTAGTATATGTGGTCAAAGGATTATCTAGGTGATGGGATCCGACCCCATAACTTGGATGCACAGCCTCCGCACGCGTTTGCTTTTATACCACAGCGGCGCCTCTTCAACTCAGGATGTGGCACCTTGTTCGGGTGCTAATTCCAATGCCTCAGCATGGTTTATTGATGAATTCAATGGTTAATTAAGGTATGAAATAATTAAGTATTTAAAAAAAGAATTATATGTACATGTAGCCTAGACATTGGGCTAGTTATTGGTATAGTTTATTTATAATAATTACATTTATAAATATATTTTAAATTTCCTTAAAGTTATGAATAAATACACTTTAATTTCAAGTTTAATTTGTTAATTAAAGTGTAAATTAATAAGTTAATGGTACAATTGAATTATAAATTAGTTAATATACATTATTAACTTATCATTACAAATTTTAAATTTATTGTTATTGATTTATTTCTATTTATTCAATTTTAATATTATTTTACTATATAAATAAGTTATAAATATAGTGAAAATATTTTAAACTATAATATAAAAGTATACAACATAATTTATTTCAATAGTTTATCAAAGTACTAATTTAAATTATTTTAACTTATTAATATACCTGATTAACTTATAAATATAATTATGTACAATATATGGATAAATAAATAAATATAGGGATACATTTCTTTACGTTATAATTACTTTAAGTTATGTCTGCAGTTATAATTGTGTTTATAAATATATACATAACTATTTACAAATATACATGGAATATATACATATAATATAAATATAAATATATATATAATTATATTATTATACTATATGTTGTATAACTTAATATAAATATCTACCTAAATAAATAGAATAATTATATAAGTTATGTATATACTTTATATACATATAAGATACCATATACACTTAATTTGGTATTATTTACAAGTATAAATATTGTGTACATAGGAATTGTTATGGAATTTTGAAGTTTTTCATATTTTTATTTTCATTTTATGTTTTATAGAGGTAGGGAAATAGGGGAGAAAGATGAGAAGAGAGGAAGAATGACTCTTTTTATAATTTTTATGTTATTTTTCTTATTTCTCAATCAGAGAAGACCTAAGCTTCTACTTGTATGTTCTACTAGCTCGAAAGCTCAAAACCTAAATCTAGACTCACACACCTAAAGCTAATCATATTCTTACTCAAGGTACCTTTGTTTTATTTTTTTACAATTATTTCTATATTTTTCTCATATTTATGATTTGGACAAAATATGGCTCAATGAAGGTTATAACATGAAACCAAAAGCCTTAAGAACTCAGACTCAAGTGCTGGAGTACATGGTTTACACTCTAAACACATCCAAATGTCCATTCAGATCAGAATTAATTCAGAAACTTATTTTCATCGTTGAATTAAACGAGATCATGCCAATTGGACAGATATTATCTCAAATATGCTCACAGAGAATTGAAATCAGGTTCTACAAGTTCTTGATGTCAAATTTAAGATTATACAAGAATGCTTCTTATTTCCCATTCTAGCATTACAATCTATCAAACTATTCAATAAAACTTAAAAACCCAATCAGAGCCATTAAACTCATCCTCATCCAGTTCTGAAGGCTTATCAAAGGTTAGATTTAGACCAACTAGAGTCTAATCTGTGTGTTTTAAAACTCTCAACCTTGAAAGTTGAATCTAAACAAATTCCATTGTAGAAAACTCATTACAACTTTAGATCATCCAAATTCACTTAAAAATCCACAGAGAAAAGTCATTTTGAAATTTCTTCTAAAATTCACTTCAAGTATTGATGCAACTGCTTTACTAACAAAAGCCACTCATATCTAAATTACAAGCTCAAAACACTACTTCAATAACCCAACTATATTACGTAAGCATCGAACATCCTTCTAAAAGATTGCCCAGGTCACTAGAACACTAGTTAAATACTTTAATTCCCGATTCACTTTAGACTTGGGCAGTAAAACCATTGAATTTCAAATTCCATTTAACTCAACTATAGATTAAACTCAAATGTCACAAACCATCTCTAAAAGGTCTGGAATCCAACGAAAATCTAATCAAAACTGTAGATCAAGTGAGGAAGAGAATGGACAGTTGAGATGCCATGAGTTCTTTGTGGATGAACAATAGCCCGATCTACAGATGCAGGTCTTTTGGGCAATTTACACTCAAGCCCAAAGGAGCGAACCAGTATGACATTTGCTAAGGAGCCCATCAGTGGTGAGTTTTCAATGTAAAAACGTCCCCAGCAGTCTCAAATAGGTCCCTAAGATGTTTTGGCTTTGTAAAATGTGAAGGATATATATATGCATGAAGGATTTAAGTGCAAAATCTTGATTTTAAGGCCCTAATGGTGTCAAAACCTTATGAAACTTTTATGGCAATTGAATTGAACATCTTAGAAAAATTGCAACCCTTGATTTGTATTTTTTAGCTTAAATTAATGTTCAATTGGCATTCGGAACATCTATTTACATATTTAAATTTAAAATCTCTCAAAATTGACTTGATTATGCATTTTTAGCACAAAGTTGATGTTTTAGGTCATTTTCCTTAATTCCTACACTTAACCCATTTCCTGTATTAATTTGATAGTGTTTAACCTAATTTCTAACTTAACTTAGATATTTTAGCTATGATAAGCCACACCTCATTACTAGGCCTCACTCTCGTGACCAACTAAACACATCCAGTATTGGTACTAGTCACCAGTACCGATACTGGGTGTGTTCAATACTCGTTTTATGCCTCTTATTAGTGGTGCTAAGTAAACTAGTATTGGTTGTAAGGGCTTGGATTTTTTCTTGTGATTAATTAGTTAATTAAAATCCTAAGTGCTTGTTTAATGATGGATTAAGGGCATTGGGGACTTTAAATTTGTAATGGTAACCCTGAAAATAAGTAATCACTTTAAGTTATTAACAAAAGGTTAAGTAATAAAAAGTTGAGGGGATATTTGTAAGGGAGTTAAAATTGGTGGCCTTTCTTGGAACTTAAGTTAAAAGTGGAGGGGCCATGGTGTAAGTATTCTACCTCTTATATAAGGTGCATGAATTAAAAATAAAAATAAAAGAGCTAATTTGTCTTCCTTGGCAAGCCAATCTCCTCCTCACCTCATCGGTGGAGAAGAACACCACCGCCGCCAGCCATCCACCTTGCCAACCGTTGATGCTACTATCCCTGATGTGAATGCCGAAGCTACTGTTGTTGCTATAGCGACCGCGGTTGCTGTTGCTGTGTGGAAGAGGAAGGAGCAAAGAAGAGAAGAGAAGAGGAGGAGAAGCTCCTCTCAAAGGTAGGGATTTTCCTCCCCTTTTGTATCTCCTCTTGTTTCCTGTAATTAGGGGTAGAAAGGGATTGATTTGGATCCGAAATCAGTGTTTGAAATGGGGGATTTTTGGATGTTACATGTTGAGTTGTATCCCATGGTGGTTTATATATGTAGTAATGGGATTTTTCTAGTTAAGCTTGCCATAATGTTCGATAGGGATTTAAATGGTTCTTTGTATTCCTTGTATGTGTGGTAGTTGATGCTCAATGTTTCATGAGTTTGGTTGAGTTTAGGGTGTGATTGGGGGCTTAAATGGTCGATTTTGCAGGTTTGTCATGCTACTGCAGCCTTACCTAACGTTAAGTAAGGGTTACCTAATGTTTGGTAGTGACTGGAGGGCCTCCTAATGTTAGGTAACAGGCCCCCAACATTGGTAGCCTATTTGGGTTGTTAATTGCCCTGAAATTAGGGTTTCTGATGCAAAGAGTCCTAAGGAATGCTAGAGCCTAGTTATAACCTAATTGGGGCTTTGGTAGGTGCCTTAATAGGTAGGAAAATGGTTAAATTGCATTTTAACCCAAGATGGGTTTAGGTTGTCTTTAGCAGAGCATGAAGCTCTCTAAATGGTTTAAAAGCAATCTAAATTAGCAAAGTAACAACTTCAACCCGACATGATGACATCAATGAATCGGTTCGAGTCTAATAATTGAAATGCTTGGATCCTAAGGTCTTAGGTCAAGACCCCAGGCGATCTTGTAGGTAATTAGAGTTGTCTGATCTGGTTTGGACCAAGGGGGGAAAAGGATTGAGAAATGATTAGGTTGAATAGGTGAGCTCGTAAGGCTTCACCCTTGGACTTGGTGAACCATGGGTTCACTGCTTGAGTAGGGAGACTCGAGGTGTTGCGGTGGTGGGAGGCTACGAAGGATTCTGCCGTGGAACTTGGAGGGTTCCTGGGTTCGGTGACAGGCCATGGCCTGTCATTGGTGTTTGGTAGTTGGATGTACCTGAATCTGACTCGATGCAAAGGTACACGTGGCTCTAGGCTTGGTCGATGCTCGCTTGCATAGTGGGGGAACGTCGAGGTACATGTGACTAGAGGCTCACTTCTCACCCATCGATACAGACATGCTAGGGTACTGTGATGGATGGGTTAAGATCTCATCCGACGGTGGATTGAGAGGGCACACCCAAGGACCACACTCCTACAGGGAGCTTCTCCTAGCGAGATCATTGGTGTGGCTCGACAATTCTGGTCAATCCTGCGATGATTTGGTGTGATCTGTGACTGGTCCATGTTGGACACGAACCAAGCTTGTGCTTTGTGGTCGTAAGGGATAGGCCTGAGTAGCTCCTAAAAGGCCCAACTCTTCTGGTTGAGGTCAGCAACACTCTCGATACGTCGAGAGTGAGCATGCATTTCTCGAGGATCAATAGATTTGCTAGCCTCTACCTTGATCATGGAGAGACTATCAGGCTGGAATTCTAAGGAAATGATGCAACTCAATCTCTTCTCGTAGAGAGGGATGATTCCCAGAATCTGATCATTAAGGCGAGTGAGAGAATGAGTTATACTAATCAAATCATGAGGATTTGGGGTAGCTTGATGAATTGGGTTTTGGACCACAGTGATTGGTCAAGTCAGACCGGCTTCGAGAGTTAGAGCCTGGAGTGTTGGGTGTTGGCTAGGGATTTAGCTAGTTACAGTAAAGGTCAGCTCCCTGCCGGACCAATTGGCTCATCCCTACTTTTTGACCTAATTTCAGGTTGTTGTTGTCGCGAGTCGTCAACTAGCGGGGTTTGTTGCTGTGCAGGTTTTTGCTGGGATTTTTGGCAGGTAATCTTTTATGCTTTATTTCCATTGCAACTTCCTATTTAGTGCATATTTATGTTACTGCTTTACATTATCACTTATGTGCCATTCTCACAATATTTTTTATTTCATTTTCTTATTAAATGGAAATTCTTAGTAGGTGGACTTAGCTAGGTACAACTCAAACTAACTAAACTAGCACATCTTCTATTTCCGTTCACCTGAGCTCTGACCCTCATTGAGGGCCTGGGTCTTTAGGGCGTATAGCTCAAGTTATGACCAAAACAAGTCAAAAAGAACCTAAATGTAAGGTAAACCAAACCTAGGGGTAATTTCGGTAATTTACCCAACTAAAGCTAACCCTAAATAGAATTTAGGTCTATAAATATACCCCTTAAGGACCTTGGGTCATCATTAGTCTCTAAAGTCTCCAAAACCTAGGAGAAAGAGAGAGATAGAGATTTAAGATTTCATTTATGTGAATCTGGAAAACCTGGGCTTCCTACTACAAAAGTCACACCGGTAGCTAAGGCGGGCAGCAGATTGCTGACGAGTGGCGGGCTTTTATGCGCTCGTTTTTGTGCACTTGCACTAAGCGGTGTAACGCAGTGCAGCAAATTGCTGATGCCTTGCAGATTGTGCAGGAGAGCGGGCATAGGTGGCGATCCACGGGAGCGGCGCATGATGTGTAAGCACCCAACACATGTCACAAGCGGAGAGGCGCACAATTGGTTCACCTGAACCAGCCGGTTTGGTTTGGTTCAGTACCCCTTGCATGTTTTCTTTCAGTTCGAGGCCTTCCTTACCTCGGATTTCGACAAATATGATACGACTGGAATCGTATCGACGTGTACTACGCTTTCATACAAGTTATTTCCATTTTTTTGTACTATTTCCTTAGTGAAAAATCAGAAATGTGCCTAGGTAATTTCAGCCCTATTTTTGGTTCATGTAAATCAAGATTTGTCCTCGATGCACATGCAAATTACGAGGCAGGCATAGCAATTGTCCCCAGGCCCTTTGTACATGGTTCAGAGTCACCGTGACCCTTCGGTGTCTCTAGGTAGTGTAGTCTCCTATTCTCTTATTTCCGTGTCATTTCCAGGTAACCATGGACCTACTTTGCATGGTCTTACACGTGTACCATGTTGATTGGCGTAAGATTCCTCTTTTGCTGAGTCCGGAACCTTTTTAAAGATTTAATATTGATTTTTGGGCACTTTATTGGGAAATAATTGGATGTTATGCCAATGATTAAGAATTAATGACCTAATATACCCCTATCATTGCATGAGTGAAACGAACTCTGATTTTCATGAAACAAGTTTCATTGTATTTCTTAATTAATAAATAATATGGGACCACTGTCATAACTTGATAATGGTGAAAGGATGAGTTGGGGAATAACATAAATATCTGGAAATCTTGGAATTAGTAAACTTTATTGTTAGTATGCTTTAGTTTGATGATAATAAAAGATACAATTATTTGGAAATGATTAAATAATCATTTCGACTGTTTAGTCGAGGCTTGGAGGATGGATAACTGGTTTTAGCCTCGCTACTCACTGGAATTGGATGTAACTTTGGTCTTTCAGACTGGTTCTGGGCTGGTTTAGAGAGTTGTTGGTCTCCTTACGACTCTTTAGTTAGGCTTAGTGGCCAACTAGGATAGCGGGATGCGTGGCTCGAGGCTGGGGAGTGGCTTGTTCTCAGACAAAGGGTGGGTCATTGGCTATTTGTGGTTCAACGTGCATAACACTTCTACATGTTCACGCTACACGACATAGCTGCCACGCCTTTCCGCAATTACCCTAGGGTGAGAGAGCGTGGTGACTCGATGGGTATAAGCTTTCTTTTCAACCAAGAGGGTGGCTTATACCGGTCTTGTTCTTCAAGAAGTTACACGAGATCGTCTCGTGCCCCGAGATGTTGATTGGCAGATTATGGAATATAATAACATAGGCTTAAGTATATAAACAAAATTGGATAAATAATAGTTAATAAATGAAATAGCTACTGATACAGTGCCCTTTTTCTTTACTCTTATTGCTGTTGCTACTTTGTTGTTGTTGTTCTACTCTACTTAATTTTTACTGATGTGTTCCTCAGGTTCCGTACTCAGGTGTTGTCAGTAGTCGGGTGTAGTGGGTACTGTTGATCCATCTACTATGGGACCGGGTCCTAGTTTAGGAGATGGTTCATTCTAAACCCAGTGGCTCTTTGGCTCTGTTCTTTTTTTCCCACTGTTAGACTTTTCTTTCCTGTCTTTTGGTGATTGTACTCAAGCACTTGTTATTTCCTATTTTCTGTGGTAGATTTCCTTTATATTTTGTCGGCGCTTTATTTCTTTTATTTAATGCATTATGAATGAATGTTTAGCCATTAATGTTCTATAATTATGTGCTGGGTGACTGCGATCTTGTGGTTGGTTGTGCTTGTAGTTAGCACACGACGACTCAGGGTTCATCAATTGGCGGGACTCGGGTCGTCACAACTTTGACTATAAGTTCTCACATATATAAGGAATATTTCAACCAAGTAAATCCCTCATCCAACATTAGGGCAACTATAAGAATAAAAGTCGCATTACCACATATCTAACCTACCAAGACATGGACTCAATACATATATCATAAAACCCACAAGCAAACATTGATCTAAATCCCCAAATCCTTGCATTTCAAATGCCAATTTCAGATCCAAATCAATCTTTTTTTTTTCAACTCTCAATCATAGGAACAAAAAGGAGGTACATAGGAGAGGGAATCCCTACCTTTGGAGAGGAGCTCATTTTCCTCCTCCTCTTCCTCTTCTCTTCTCATCGCAGGAGCCCCAACAACAACACCAACAAGGTCAACAGCAGTAGCAGCAGCAATAACGGCATTAGCATCTACAATAACAAAGGCAACCATAGCAGCTGTAGAATCTCCAATAATAGCAGCAACTAAAGCAGCAATACAGCAGCAACAACAACTATAACAGCAGCAACAGTTGCTGGAACAAAGACAACAGCAATGACTGTAGCAACAGGAGCGGCTTTAGCTCGAGTAGCAACAACAGCAACTGCAACAATGGAGGCAGCAACAGCTACAGCAATAGCAGCAACAACAACAACAACTCCAGTAGTGGTGGTGGCAGTTGGCGGTCGGCGATGGAGAGGATGCAATGGAGAGGGGAGGGTGTGCTCCACCGGGGAAGAGAAAGGAGAAGACTTGAGGAGGATGCCAAAAGAGAGGTTTTTCTCTCTTAAATTTTAAATACCTTTATATATATATATATATATATATATATATATATATAGGTTAGAAAATTTTCACCCGAAGGCCCTCCACTTACTTTCTTGCCTTCCAAGAAAGGCCTCTAAGTTAAATTCTCTCACAATAAGGCCCCTCAATTTTTTTTCCTTAAGCCTTGGTTGTTAATTAATGGGTTACACATTTGTTAAACTTAGTTACTAGTCTTAAGGGGTTCTCATTTCCAAAGCCCTTAATTCACCCTTAGGCAACCAATTAGGGTTTTTATTTAGGTTGTTAAGTGTATTAGCATCCAATTTCTTATAGTTGGCCTTGGTGGCCACAAGGGGCCTGCCTAAATGACTATCAAGTATGAGTGGGTGAGATGAGTCGCAACCAGTATCGGTGACCCTAGGCTAGAGGAGTAGGTAGCCTCACCTTAGCGTGTGGTCGAGGGGAGGGTAAGGGAGAAAGGGTCTGTTCACAGTCCGAACGCCCGGCCACCAATAGCCACTGAAGAATGGGAGGGAGGGGGTTGCAATGCTTATTCCCTTGTATATGAGTACCACTACTCCTTCCTGGGAGGGGATCCATTAATAGAAAAATGGGATATACCGTCAATTTTTTACTGTATGTTATCCAAGCAATGTTAAAAATATATATGCTGTCGGTTTTTTAAGAAAGCGACAATGAATGAAAGCCTAAAATTTGGCCTCTACCATCTCCAACATGAAACAACATTGTGCGTGTAGGGGTTTAAAGATATGTGCCATCGGTTGTAAGAGCAATAGCGAATCGGGTTTTAAATTTTGTTGTGCTAATTATAGCATTTGGGCATGCAGCTGAAATTTTCATTGACATTTTTCTTGACATTAGTCGTCTCTTGTTAATTAAACCGATGGCAAAGGTTCCTAAATCTATTTCCAGTCAGAGCCCGTTCCTCCCCCATCACTATTCATCTTCCCTAAATTACCAAACCGTCTTTGTGTTGCTCCTCCTCGTCGCAGCTCCTCACTACCCCTCGTCGTCCTCCTCATCTCATCGTCCTCCTTGTCGTGTTGCCCCTCCTCCTCAAGTGAATCCCCTTCCTCCTCCTGAGCCTCGTCCTCATCGCCCCCCTCCTCTACTCCTCTTTCCATTCCTCTTCCCCATCCTCCTTGCTGCCCGCCTACCTCCCCCTCCTCCTGCCCTCGTCCTCCTCCTCCCCCTGGTTGTCGCCGCCCCCCCCTCCCCCCTCCTCCTGTTGTTCCTCCTCCCCGGCCTCCTTAGCAGCCCCTCCTACCTCTTGCCCTCCTCCTCCTCCTCCCCTTGGTTTTCACCACCCCCCTCTCCCTCCTCCACTCCTCCCGTCATTCCTCCTCCTTGTCGTCCCCCCCAACTCGTCCCCCTCCTCCTACCTTTCTCCTCCTCTCACTTTTACACCATTGCCTTAAATTTCTACTATTACTATTTGTTGAACGTGCGAATGAGGAGACTTAAAAATGCATTCGTTGTAGTATCCTCTAATCTCTCAATCAACATATACAATTTATTACTCGAATTTAAGTCCGAGGTCGAAGATAGGGAGCAAATATAGAATTCATGCATTAATCTCAATATATAATGTAAATGAGCACAATTAATTACTCAAAATCTAATATGCAATGTATGGCATGAGTATATGAAGAGTAAAAAGTAATTTAGACAAAATAATGGTGATTTGGATCACCAATTATATGTCTAACATATAGAACAACTACTCAATACAATTAATATGAAGGAGTTAATAATCAGATGTCTTAAAAGACGTTGCTACAGTACTCTTTTGATTTTCTTCTTCTTGTTGTTCTTCTTCTTCCTTGCCTTCTGTTCTTTCTTTCTACGGTCTTGTTCTTTCTTCTTCTTCCTCTACGTCTTCTTTTGCTTCTCCTCTTCTTCTTTCTTCCTTCCTTGCCTTAGCCCTTCTTCTTCATGCACAGAGAGGACAGTTTCTCAAACGGGTAAGTGTTAGCCATTCTTCTCCATAGCAAAACCCAACCCTTCCCCGTACTCTCTCTGGGTTGTCCTCTTTCACACCCTCCCAGGGCCAATGCAATTAACGGGTAATCGGGTATTCGGGGGTTCGCGTACCCGGGTCCAGGGTCACCGGCGTGGTGTAGTGACCGAGGAGTGATAGAGGCTTAGGCGGGTTGGGTGAGTGTGTAATGGGACCTCACCTTGTGGTTGGAGGCGATAAGCCCCAATCACAAAAATAATATATTTGGCTTTAGCTGCTTTGTCCCACATGATGCTGGACTTAGTCTCCCTTTGTCTCAGTGCAGCAGCTGATGTTGAAAGCCTTGATTGGGGTAGCAGGTGGGCACGCAAGCTCCAATTGAGATCCTGGAGTGAAGCCTGGATGTAGTCCGCAGGTCCTGAGGATGCTGCCTGGAAGTGGAACAGCCGAAGAACAACAAAGAACCGACGGAGATGATAGTGGCGGCAGAGCTTCGACGTAGAACCTAAAAACATGAAACACGAGGTAAAAGCCCAGATTAAAAGGTTCAACAGCATCACCGTGAGGCGAGGAAGTGAACGGCGGTGATTTCGTGGTGTGGGAGTGCGTGAGGTGGCTGGACGATGACGGAAAGTGAAGTGCGAAGGTGCAGTGTTCGGCGAAGGTTGTGAGTGGGTGAAAGGTGAAATAAATATGGGGGTTTTGTGCGAGAAGGCGAGGCAGAGGTCATAGGCTGGTTGGCTAGTTGATTGGTAGTTTGTGGAGGTGAGATGGACTCACCGGAGGTGAGGATGATGAAGGCGAACGGCGTGTCGACGGATCGAAATCGAAGGATAAATAGAGGGAAAAAGAGTAGGGAAGACGAGGGAGCGTTGGAACCTAAAATTATGGACGAAGGAGGTAGGAACGACGTCGGCTGTAGTTGGCTGGTGCCGTGGAAGAGAGGTTCTCCGGCGGGGGATGGCGACGAAGAATGGGAAGGAACAACTCCTAATTTGGCCATCGAGAAGCGGATGAAGGAGACGAAGATATTGGCGCTCCCAAGTTGGCGCTTGGGAGGTCGGAGACGACAGAGGAGGAGGCTCGCTAGAGCTAGGGCGGAGTTGGTCGAGAAAGGAGTTTAAAGAGGGTTTTTAGGCCAAGACCTAGCTAAAGGACTCAGCCTTGCGACCAGGGTCCTTTTATAGGCCATGGGAAAGGGTTTAAGTCTTGGAGACCAAGCTTCCAAGCTTGGTAGGCATGTCGGAGAATGATACCCACATCTCTCATGCGTTTGCATGAGAGATTGGAAAATAATTGGAGCCCACAAATAGGTCTAATTTGTAGAGAAATCTCTTAGGAATCTCCCTTTCAAATTTGGAAGAGATTGAGCGTGAAATCAGGGAGAAAACTCTGATTGAAGTTCATCAGAGTTGTAGGAGTAGGACACGGAGGCGATGGGGACCTTTTTGCGAAGATGATGAAAAAGTTAGGGGGTTTTTTGTAATAAATTCAAAAGCTGAGGGGTTATTTGGGAGATTAAGAGTCAGACTTGGACTAAAATGTAAACTAGGTCGAAATGATCTCAGATTGGGTCCAAATTTTAGTACAAACCTAATTTGGACCCAAAAAATCTAATGGTGAAATTAGATTTAGGTTTTGACCAAGTTTGTCTGGGTAATTTATGCAAAAGTCTAAATTAAGACAACTATCTATCTGAGACTTTATTTTAGGTCAAATTGGGTTCCAATGATCAAATCAAGTAGACCAAACCCTAGAGAATATTTTTATGTGATTTATGTGAATTTTGTCCTGATCAAAACCTTAGTAGATTAAGTGGGTCTATTTTTAGGATTTCAGATGTCATTTAATTCCTGAAATCCGTGAAAACCCGTTTCTGTTTTCACAGACACACTTGTTAGGCATTTAAGATCATTTGACCTTTAATTAACCCCTGAGAAATCCCGTGATTATTCTGCAATTGAGATATGCTATTAAAATTGCAGTTTTACCCCTGTTTTCTTGTTATTCTCTCAGAATGGATTTGCAGTTAATTATGGTCCTCTGGCGGTTATGTAGGAGCATTTAATGATGGAATATAACTAAATAAAGCTAGATATGACTGATGATGACGTTATCATCACTATTCATGCTACATTTTACTTTGAATGTGCTCTTTTATGTTTAATGAGATTTATACTCGTTAATTAGTTATGGTGGATGCATGTTTTATTTCTAGGCAACGATTCATAATATCACTTTTCTGATTCCTGATGCCCTAGATCTCATAAGGTCTGGGTCAATAAACTTTCAGTCTAAAAGTGTAATATCATTAAAACTATAACGTCATGAACAAAATTCCCTTGTCAAGCATCTTCTACTTGTTGAAGAGCATGAACGATTTTGGGTCTCTATTAAAACCTTTAAAATTTGAGAACTGATTTAAGAATAAAATCTTTGCACTTCAAATTCCTTGTAAATCTTCTTACTTTCATTACCACATTTTGCATGGGAGTTGGGGCGGTAACCTTGAAGAGCCTCATGTGGAAAAGAGATCAACTTCACTAAATGAGTCTACTAAACTACATTTGCTTAGCCAACTAGGTTCTAGTATGTTATACTTGGGGCTTGACTCTTCATCTTTTTAACTAAGTCATTGCTGGTTGATTACATTTTATTCTTAAACATTAGTTAGCAGAGACATAATTCTAGTCTTTTTGGTGTGTAAGTACAATATGATTCTTTCACTTTAGTTTCCTCCATTAAGACCCGAATGTTCTACATGTTTGACCTCCTTTTATTTAATTACTTGCCATCTTTAGAATAGTGGATATTCCAATGAGGAAAGGTTAATTGACCATATTTTCCTTTGTAATTTCCATAATTCCTTCAACTCGACTAGTGTTATGAGGTGAATTGAGTTGAAGTGCCATGCTTCTAGTCATTGTTTAAATTAATTGTAAGCCTCAAATCATAAAGCCATTCATCAAGGATGCATGGTCACATAAAGGTCACTCCACCCTATTTTATCAAACGCCTTTGTTTAAATAGTGCCATCGTGAAGGTTGATAGATCATGAACATAATTTTAAGCATGGAGCGTCTGTCTTTCACCTTAGCCACGTCACAGATTATGAAAAATATATGATTCTTACCGTATAATTCATGTAATTATAATTATATAGATAATAATAGTTATTTAATTGATTCTATTTTTGAAATTACAAGTTATCACTAGTGGGCATTTTCAAAGGCTATACTACTTGGAGGTATAATTTTAATGATTTTTATTTATTTAAATGATAGTATAGATTTTTGTTAAAAGTGGGATGTGCCCATATATTATTTTTTATGTTATTAAATATGCGTGGGGTGTGCACACTTTTAAGAATAGTTGTGTGAATGTTATTTAATTTATTTTTAATGTACCCACATATTGTTTATGTTTCAATGAATTAATGTAGGGTGCACCCACTTTAATGTATGTGATGCATTTTTAATGTGGGGTGTGTCCATTTGTATTTGTTGTATTATTTTGTTATGCAGGTTTATAGAAAAACTTCAAATTTTAAGGAAAAATTCTATCAAATTTTTTAGAATTTTTTTATCTTAAATTGGTTGGTGTTTAGTTAGATACACTTGCTAAAAAAAATAAATGCGCACAAGGCCAAATATTATATATTCTAACCCCTAGGGTAAGTCTTCTAAATCAAATTGTGTCAAATTACTCACTCGTCGAAACTTATGATCATGTTATACGGATAATGCAATAAGTGTATGTATACCTCACTAACATGTACGATGCATTGTCTTTAGAGCATACCATAAGTTTCAATCGACTTTAGTTCGATGAAGTACCGAACTAAAGAAGGTTCTTGAAGATTTGATCACAACTTAGGTTTACTTATTACATGTAACCTCATGCGGTGAAATTTCGGTTGCTTCTTCTTGCTTTTCTTCGATATACCAACTACGCTTATCTAGTTTCCTGTAGTACCCTAAGGTGGGTGCTAAAAGATATCTAGTTAAGGTGTTAGTATTAGAGGATATACTGGAGGAGTGCGGGGTGATACTGCCAAAATTTCACCGCACAAAGGTTACATGTAACAAGTAAACTTAAGTTGTGATCAAATCTTCAAAAATGGGCTATAAAGTGAAAATTTTGATCAAGATACACATCATTCACTCCATTCCCTTCCTAATTAGTGGTTTATTTATATTAAATTTTAGGTTATCATGGACAAATCTTAGATTGGATTGAAAGGTTCGGATTACACCAGATATAAGATATAGTAATTTCATTCCTGGATTAGACCTTTCATAATGATGGAAGATATTTAGGCGAGGAGAACAACTTGATAACATCTTTTTCCCATGCAGAAGATATTTGAATGGTTCCTTACATGACCGTAACACTATGCTCAAGCACTTGATTTGTAATGGGTGGTGACAGTATTACATTACTTGGGTAGCTCATGGAGAGGAGTTTACTGAGGAAGTCATAAACAATGAAAAAACTTTTGATGAAGATATTGATGAAGAGATTGCTGATAGTGGAGGTGAAGAAATACAATAAATGTTGAATGAGATGAGAGTAAGAGATGATAAAAATACATATGAGGAAGATCCGTTAAGAAGTTGTGATCTATTCTATGATAGTGTTAAGGTGGCTAAGGATCTTATTGCTCCTGGTGTTATGAGAATGTCTAAGTTATCATTTCTGTTGAGATGTTTTAGCTTAAGGTTATGAACATAGCAAGTGTTAAATTCATGTCAGAAATACTTTAATTTATTGTTGAGCTGTTGAATAACCCTAATGGTTTTCCAGCTTCATGGTACATGCTAAGGAAATAGATTCACATGCTTGGTTTGGACTGTCAGAAGATCGATGTTTGTCCAAATACTATATTCTTTTCAAAAATGAATTCATAAAGTTGAGTAACTATTACGGCTGTGGACATGAGAGATACAAGGGAGGTAAAAATGAAAGTAAGAAGAAACAACCTCAGAAGGTTCTCGACGTCGGAAAATGCGCTAGATTAATTAGTTCGTTGTAGCATGCGTTATGACATCAATTTTAATAAGAAGATGATTAGGTGAGTCCAAGTGTCGAACACGAGGAGGCGTAAAATTAGATCAATTAGTCGCTTAGTTGTCACGTGATATTTGTTTGGTTTGCTTACGAAAAGAGAACGAGAGAGAGAGAGAGTAGGGTTAGAAAATGTAAGTAGAATTGAAGTCATTAGCTATGCATGAAACTAAGATATGATGAAGTAAGATGATAACATAAGCTAATACATTCCATAAGCGAAATTGTTTTACAATAATACTAGATGAATGCTTAGATAAGCATGAACATGAAACTAAAGTATAAATGTGCAAAATGGAGAGGCGAGGTAGCCACGGTGGGGGAGGGACTTCCGTTGGTAGCTTGGTATTTTTCGGGATGGTGCTTGCACTTATAAGGGTGTGGAAGTATGCTTGATAGAGGCTAGGAAGAAATGAGGAAGAGATGATCACAAATGGAGGGTGTGTGGGTGTTTTTATAGTGGTAGAGGCTAATCGCTCCCGCTTCTCAATCATTCGATTGCGATCAGAACGATCCAATTTCAATTGGTGCACCGTGGAGGGTGAAGCGGGATTCGATCCCTCGTTGCTTGCTTGCTAGTGCCTCGCCTGCTCACTGTGCTGCAGTCGCGAATGGTCACGAAGACGACGAGGTGCTAGAGCGGTGGTGACCGTTGGATGATGATTATGCGATGGAGGGCGTGGTGCGACATGGAGCATTGACGTGCGTCCGATGAAGGATTGATTGGTGGACCGTGGAGTGCGATGGAGAGCGTCAGCAATCACCACGTGTCACTCTGAGGGCTGTTGATCATCCGATCAACAGTCAAAACTCCTCGGGTTTGTTGTGAGAGCTACGAAGGTCGGATTGAGGCAATTTCAGGTCCGTTGGACTCCGTTCATTGATCTGGATCCATTCGTATGGTCTGGTTACTCATCTGAGACCTGTTTCAAGGTGTTGTTCTATAATCTGACCATTAAACGTTAATTTTGAGTAATATTAGCATAACATAATGTAAAATGCATGCAGTACTCCCAAACCTACAATAATACGATATTAATGCATATGTGCCTTTGAGATTGACTCTAATTGATATAACTAACACTAATAATTGTAGAGTCACCGTACCCCCATGCTCACCCCTTGCTAGTCCCTAACAATGTTAGCCTAAATGCTATTTACAACTAGAATCAAGAATTGATTACTCAGGCACCAATTACTTATCAACAGGAGAAAATTTCTACTAAGAACCTAACTCACAGAGACTCAACAATGCCTGGGTGCCTACCAAAATGCAGACTGCCCAAGTTCTCTCCTTATTCTATATCGAAGCAAACATATATATTTTTTCTTCTTTTTCATCTTTTTTAAATTTTTTTGGATTTTGCAATTGAGAGTTTTAGGGTAACTTTTTACGGCTATCTAACCCACCAAAGACTCGAAAAGAACTTTAAATGCTAAGCATCTTATCGTGGAAATTATGATAGACTCACTCAACAGTATTTAAAACAGACTTCGCGTTTCTACTCCCCTAGGTGACCTGAAAATAAAATCCCTACGCTGCCTAAAGTTGTATTTGTCTAACCGGTAGCTTTCTTTTTACTTTTTTTTTGTGTGGGGTCAACATAAGGGCAAGTCCAATATATCTTCTTCCTTAAGTGTTTTGGAATTTTTGTGCGTTCTATGAGTTGGGATGGGACAAACGGCCAATGGCTTGTTACCCACGATAACTTGCTAGCCATACTCGTGCGATGAAGTGTAGCTCATATTTTTTTTCTCCTTTTCTATTTTTTTATTTTTTTTTTCATCATCATCATTTTTTTTTTTAAGTAGGTGGCTTCCCTGATCTAAGATTTACCTAAAGGCAGTAGTAAAAAAGAATGGTCTTATGGTTGGGCTCTGGACAACTAGCAAATTAGCTATTACCTATAACAACTTGCCAGCTATACCACCCTAGAAGGTTCATTAGCTACCCAATTTCTGTTAGAATCGTCGAGGAGTGAGTCAGTGCAAAATGTATGCAGATGCTTAGACTATAATTCCTTCCAAATCAGAGGGCGGGTTGATAAATCGTATACTTATCACCCTTCTTTGTTGATCAGATTAATATAAATTAACGTGGCAAGGACTCGAGAACAAATCCACATTTTAGTGGACACTTAGACTAATTAAGCCTGAAAATCTGAAAGTTTAAGTGTTCAGGTCTTTAACGTATTATTTCCTACAGTTGACAAGCTCCTAATGCCTAAGTTTTCTTTTTCTAATTCTTTTTTTTTTACACAAGATAATTCAAGTTGATAGTATGTACTTAGAAAATACGAATTACCACCCCCTTATGCCTAAGTTGGACAATGTCCTCATTGGAAGATAAACATATGCAAGGGAGTAAGGAAAGAAATCACTTGAGTTTTATCTGTGTATCCAGTCAACTTGAATCATCTGTGTTGCCTCCCAGGAAGCGTTGAGTTTATTGCCCCCAGCTAGGTAATGCTTCAGTTTAACCCTCAATTATGGTTATAACGTCCTTTAGGGGGACCTGGGCAAGAAAATGTTTTAATCTTTGGCCATTTACCCTAAAGGTTTGCCTGATTTTAGGATCAAAAATTTCTACCGTCCCGTTTGAAAATGGTTTGACCATTTGGTAAGGTCCTGTCCACTTAGATCTTAACTTCCCAAGGAAGAGTTTGAGTCTTGCATCAAATAGCCAGACTTGTTGATTTGGCTCGAAGGTTTTTCTATTGATATGTCGATCGTGGACAACTTTCATCTTCTCGTTATAAAGTTTACTATTCTCATAAGTGTCCTGACGAATCTCTTCAAGTTTGGAGGGTTAGAGCTTCCTTTGATTTTTGGCCATATGGGAATCCACTTTGCATTGTTTGACAGTCCAATATGCCCAGTGCTCTAACTCAACCGGAAGGTGGCAAGCTCTACCAAAGACCAATCAGTAGGGTGACATGCCGATTGGGGTCATAAAAGAAATCCTATATGCCCAAAGGGCATCATCTAATCATGTGGACCAATCCTTCTAGTCAGGTGTCACGGTCTTTTGCATAATATTCTTGATCTGTCTATTTGAGACCTTAGTTTGCCCATTCGTTCGTAGGTGATACGGGATGGCAATGCGGTGAGTAGTCTTGTATTTCTTGAGGAAAGAACAAAACTGGGCATTGATGAAGTGGCTTCCATCATTACTAATCATGGCCTTGGGTATCCCAAATAAGGAAAAGATGTTCCTCTTCACAAAGTCCATGAGAGCCTTATGATCACATTTCTAGGCAGGCATGGCTTCGATCCATTTCAAGACGTAGTCTATTGAGACTATTATATATTCGAAGCCGTTTGATGGTGGGAAGGAACCCATGAAATCAATGCCCCAGACATCGAATATTTTGATGACAAGAATGGGTTATAGAGGCATCATATCTTTCCTAGTCATGATCCCTAAAGTCTGGCATCTATCGTAGGTTTTAGCAAAGTCGTATGCGTCCTTGAATAGTGATGGCCAGTAGAAACTGGACTGCAAAACCTTTGCAGCCGTCTGTTTCTCAGAGAAGTGGCCATCACATGCTTGGTCATGACAGAAGGACAACGCACTTTGAACCTCCTCTTTGGGTATACATCTTCTAATATCTAATCAGTACAAAGTCTAAACAGCATGGGATCATCCCAAAGATTGTGTGTCCACAGCCAAGAACTTGTCCTACTGTTGTCTAGACTAGCCGTGCGGAATCTGCCCTACCACTAAGTAATTTACCAAGTCTGCATACTAGGGGAGACATTTTTCTTGCACAACCAGAATTTGCTCGTCAGGAAATGTATCAATCAAAGGTAGTGGGGTCCAATATGCTCCGGGTGAAGTCTAGATAGGTGGTCGGCTACAACATTCTTGGATCCAGCTTTGTTGCGTATTTCCAGGTTAAATTCCTACAGGAGTAGGATCCATCTGATTAGCCTGGGTTTAGCATCCTTTTTGGCTAACAAGTGCCAGATAGCTGAGTGGTTAGTATAAATGATGGCGTGGGATCCTAGCAGGTATGATATGAACTTCTCTAATCTGAAAACTACGACGAGCAGCTCCTTTCCTGTTACAGTGTAGTTCCTTTGAGCCTCATCTAAGATTTTGCTCGTGTATTAGATCACCACAAGTTTCTTTTCTTGCCTTTGTCCTAGAACTGCCCCAACAGCAAAGTCTGATGCATCACACATTATTTCAAAGTCCTGGGACCAGTTTGGGGGTTGTAAAATAGGTGCGGTCGAGACTGTGTCACTTAGAGTCGTGTAGGCTTTGATGCGATCAGGTGCCACGTCAAAGTGCACATTGTTGGCTAAAAGGTCAGTTAAGGGCTTGGATATCTTAGAGAAGCCTTTTATGAACCTTCTATAGAAGCTAACATGTCCTAGGAAAGATCTGATTTGTTTGACCGAGCTCAGAGGTGGAAGTTTGGAAATTAAGTCAACTTTAGCTCGATCGACTTCGATGCCCCTATGCGAGATGATGTAATCGAGGACAATCCCTTCTTGAACCATAAAATGGTTCTTTTCCCAGCTTAAAACAAGGTTGACCTTGATACATCGTTTCAGGATTTTTGCCAAGTTACTAAGGCAATGGTTGAATGAGTCTCCAAAAATGGAGAAATCATCCATAAAGACCTCTAAATATTCACCCACCATTTCCGCAAAGATGGCCAACATGCAACACTGAAAGGTAGCAGGTTCGTTACATAACCCGAATGGCATACGACGGTATGCAAATGTGCCATACGGACAAGTGAACGTGGTCTTCTCTTGGTCCTCGGGTGCAATGGAAACCTGGTTATATCCTGAATATCCATCCAGGAAGCAAAATTATTTCTTCCTTGCTAATCGTTTGAGAATCTGGTCAATGAATGGTAGGGGAAAATGATCCTTCTTAGTAGCTTCATTAAGCTTCCTATAGTCAATACATACCCGCCACGCGGTGGTAGTGCGGGTGGGGATGGATTCGCTTAGGTCATTTGTGACAATGGTCAGCCCGGCCTTCTTTGGTACCACTTGAGTAGGGCTCACCAAGGGGCTATCGGAAATCGGGTAGATGATTCCCTCATCAAGCCATTTGATTATCTCTTTTTTGACGACCTCTCGCATGGTTGGGTCCAGTCGCCTTTGCATCTGATGAGAAGGTCATGCCCCATCTTCCAAATAAATCTTATGAGTACAATAGGTAGGGCTGATTCCCCTTAAGTCAGAAATTGTCCACCCAATTGCTGTCTGATGTTCAGAAAGAGTTGTAGTCAACTTAAGCTCTTGGTCCCTGGTCAGGTGTGCATTGATGATCATAGGGAAAGAATGATCAAGTCCTAGGAGGACATACTTGATGTTGTTGGGCAGAGGTTTCAGTTCAGCTGCAGATAATACAATGTTTGACGGGTAAGGGAAGGGAGGAAGTTGAGTGACATCAATCTCCTCAAATGGAGGTTCACTTGGTGCATCCCCTCGACGATGAGACCTCCGATAGCATCCATCAACCTCTGAATCAATAGGAGGCATTTAGGAGACTGATGCCACCAGACCACGGTGGTTTCATTCGTAGTGCAGGGAGGGTGCACACCTTGTTCAGCTGGTATAGAAGGAAAGGGGTCGTCTCATCTAGTGTCATCGATTAGCTGAACCAAAAGATCGACATACTACAGAGACGAGATGAGGAGAGGGAGAAGAGAGAGGCAGTGATGAAGCAGAAGATGGATGACATGCATGCCCAGATGAGTGCTACAGCTGTTAAGATTCAGAAGCTTTTATCAGTTCTTCTGAAGAACGAACAGTCAGAGCATCTGTCTTCATTAGATCTGAACACCCACAGATGAGATGACGACATGAGCGGGGTTGGTGGAGCTGGTGGCATCGGGGTAACAATATTTGATTTTTTCTTTTTTTTCTTTATTATTACATGTTTCCTTTCATATGTAAATATTTCATTATCAAACTTTCTCTGTATCGAACTTTATATCTGTGGAATATAAACTTGTCTTTATTCTCATTATCTATATTTGTATAAAAGTAGGTGTTTCGCACTGTCTAATAGCTGGTCTTTCCCATAATTTTCACAATTAAAAAAAATCTCTACATTTGGGAAAATCGACAGTGTTACAAGGTAATTTTCTTAGAGAATAATAGCTATTTGCCGTCGCTTATTGAGAAAGCGACAAGAAAAATATTAACACCATTGCTTTATAAGCGACGACAAAAATATGAAAATTACGGCATTAACTTTTTTTTTATTTTTTTATAGAAATTGCTATCTATCATCGCTTGTCTAAAAAGCGACGGTGTGAATATTTTTGCAGTTGCTTTTATAAGCGACGGTGTTTACTTTTAAACGACAACAAAAATCCAAAAGTGGTGCGTTAACGCAGGAAAATGTGATATACAAACCCCATCGCTTATTTTATAAATGACGGAAAATCAAATTATCGTTCGTTATAAAACGATGGCTAAAGCTCCAATCCATCCACTGGGCCAACGATAATTCAACGTCGGATTTGCTTTATAACCGACAGCAAAATGAAACGACACTAGATTGTCGTCGCTTATTAGCATCAATTTAAAGGGTTTTGCCATCAGTTTTCAATCGACGGCAAATGTCCATATTGTTGTAGTGATTGTGAGCTCCTTCGACTTGTGATGCTAAGTTTCTAGCATGCACTCAATGCCATTCGGTTTGGGTTACAACCAGAGGGTGATCTGGTGTAAGTGGGGGTTGAGATTAGGTTTAGCTCAAGCAGGGATCGCATACTTCGCCTACAGAGGCTTGGATTTTTGTAGCGTTTCCCATAGATGATGCCAACTGATCGAGCATAATAAACTTGATAGGAAATGTGGGAGATGGAAACATAGAAAGCACATGAGTAAGGAGCAATAAATGCAACAAATTAGTGACCTAATTTCACCTTAAGGATGTACGTCTAGAAAGGAGATCTAACCCTCAACTGTCCACTAGAAGTTTCTTGTCCATACATGGGGAGAAGGAGATCCTCCTCTATGAATACACAAATTCTCTTTTATTGGGATCTTTCCCTATTATGGGAGAAGACAACATTTAGTCCTTATGGCACATTATCCTCCATCAAAGTGCCTCACGTACTGCACTAGCACTTTAACTTTCGTACTATGACTCCAATTCTTGTGTCATTGCCATGGCTCTAGGCATTGGTGCCACCATGGTCGGTGTGGTGGTGGGTTGCAGTGTGACCTTTCACTACCCGAGGTCTTGGGCAATTGGGTCGACAGCGTGTTGTCGAGTGGGCCTACTTGGCGACTAGGTCCAGGTAGATTGCTTTAGGTAGTGACGTTACTATCAGTCAAAGGTGCCTTGCTTCCAAGCCAGAATATCTCTCTTTTTAGGCTTGTTTTGTGAGGTTTAATTCCTTCCCTCATTAGATCCTTTCCAAAAGGACTGTCTTCTCTTTCATGTATGCTTCTAATCATGACCCATACGACCGTTCATGAAATTTCGTACATCCCAATATATAAGGAGTGAATCCATTTTCTCCCGAGTTGCTACATACACTGATGATAGAAGATCCATGTGATTCCTTCGAGAGATTTCATATCTCTTATGCTCTCATATATACATCAGCTTTCCAATTTCAACACCTTGGTGGGTGTATTGATTAACAGTCTACTAAATGTGCATATTCAAGCACAGAGACACATACCTGTCTCGGGTCAAAGGATGCGTGTTCTTTGGATAGTGATAAGAGAAGAACTTCTGCTTCCTCGTCTTGTCGAGTCAACTCCTTGACTCAACCTATGTGACAGCTCAGAATCTTCATTTCTATATAGATGATGTGCATTAAGGGCATCAGTCAGGAAACAATCAAATTGGAGACAATAGTTGGATGTCATGATAGTTCTTTATGATTTATCGAAATCCTCAATCCAAATCGTTTGGATCTTCGATACTCATTATCGGTATATCTAACATGGCTTTAGTACATTCTTCCAATTGTACTGAAGAACTCAACTAACCATATTAGTGTATCCACGTAATCTGACATTTAGATTTAAATCATCGATCAAGTGATTCCACTCAAGTTGACTTACTTAGGGCTCATAACTCCAACGAAACTAGTTCTTTCCACGTGTTTCTGATTTGGTTATTTTTCTTCTTGTTTTCTCCATTTTTTAGGCATCAAATTAGATTGAATCTAAGTTTTAAATGATCAATTTATAATGCTTGTTCAATGTCACGATGAATTGTTCGCCTAATAATCTTAGCAAGATGAAGAACAGAGCAACCAATTCAAGTAGAATTTCATCAATACCCTCAGAGTCAAATAAAATCAACTTCTCAATTCAAGATTCCTCCACAATTATAATTGAGCAAAGATTGCTTTAAATCATATATTGCTCCGAAAACTTCTTTCTATTTATATTTCCAGACTCTTGTCTATAATTACTTTTGTTAAAATCTCCTTTATAATCATTTTTATTAGAATCTCCTTTAAAATCGCTTTTGTTAGAATCTCCTCTTTTAGAATCACTTCTATAATTATTGTTAGAATCTCATTCAAGAGCACCTTTGTAACGACCCGGTTCCCGAGTCCCTACGAGACACGAGAACCGGACCGACTCGACTAATCCCAAGACCTAGTCGTCCAACGAGGAAGTAACCAAAAGACAGTAAAATAAACCACATTCAGCATGAATATAACTAACAGTAAGAAAGTACAGCAGTAAGGAAAGAAACTACTACAGTAGGTACCACCACAACAGTAAAACAACATTTATCATATAACAAGAACTGCAGGTAAAGAAGGTACAGCGGAAACAAAAACTACTCACTAGAACAGAAACAAAAGAGGTACAAAGGCTGTGGTAACTCTACTGGACCCTACTCGGCCCAGCGTCCTCTGCAGCCGCCGACCCTGGCTGCTCAACACCTGGTCCTGAAAAAGGTAACGAGTGTAACACGTCAGCAAAACGCTGAGTAGAGTGGCAAACTAACTAAAGGCAACAGTAGAGTGTACAGTAGCTGTTATGTTCTATTACTTCCTTTATTCACATCTTTCAATTTTTCTCACTATTTCATTTATTTCTCAGGTCCTTTACTTGATCTCGAATGTCCTCGTGGGAACGATCTTGATTGCAGTCTTTTCCAAAAGTAGAAGTAGCACGTGGTGCTCTCCTGGCCGGGAGAGTCCCCCGTGGTGATCCTACCCTCAGTCAACCACCCCAAGGTCACTGACAGACGTAACGGTGACTACGGCACGCGCGATAAACGCACAGGTAGCTAGCCCGCACTGGCACGCGGTCAGTCGTTTCCGTTAACGGGTGCGCCCAAAGCACAGCACGGAACCAGGGCAGAGCCCTCTCAGTAACAGGGGTCCAACCCCTCCACAGTAACCAAACCGGGGCCTTGCCCCTCCACAGTCCGCGCACCCTCGCCTGACTACCCTGGTTTGCCCTAGTGGGCCTAACAAGTCGGTGAAGGAGGCTAGCAGAACCCCGGGGCCCGTGGGGTAGCTAGTACTCTCCTAACACTACTAGCTCTCCTCGGTACTACGTACACGAGGGCCAACAAGTCGGTACAGAGCGGCCAATCCTGACCCCGGGTCCCTGGGGCGGCTGGCCCCACTCTGCACTAAACAGGTACAGGTACTTCCCTTGGTACTGCGTACCCAAGAGACAGTACAAACTACATCTCAGTTCCATTCCTTTTTCTTTCCAGGAGTTCCACTCCTAATTCCCCGTAGGGTTCCAGCTCTTTATCTCAGAACATCATATGTTTCACTTTCCAGATTCACGTTCTCAAAATCCATGATCTCAAACATGTTTCTTTATTCATAACAGGCAGCTGTTAATTCAAATTACAGGCAGCTTTATATTCCTTTCCATTTTTCCAAGACTGCAGTATTATACATTCCACTAGTTTTTCCATCCTAAGATTCATGCCACATCCTAGGATCTAGCATACAACTAGTTTTCCAGCCCTAGGATTCATGCATCACCTAGGAGCTATCATTCCATACATTTCTCATTCCTAGGATTCATGCAATGTCCTAGATTCCAGTTATGGTTTCATACTTTAACAGATTTTATTAATAACTTAAGCCACTCTACCAGGTACAACGGGAGTAATGGGGGCGTGATCGGGAATCCCGCGTGCCTCCGCGACTCTCAAGACTGCAACTGAACGAGATCCTGTCACAAGGATCAAACACAAGGAGTGTCTCAAAACAGTGTATAGCTACTGTAGATGAGTAGAGGAATTAATTCTGAAGAGAATGCAACTCGAATCGCGGAAAACGGAGCCCGAACGGGCCCTAAACGGGTCGAAAAAGACGATACTGTGCAAAATCAGACGTCTGGAACTCCTTCCAGACGTCTTAAAAAGTGGATCAGAGAATTACCTGTTCGGCGTGGTTTCCCAGACGTCCAGAAGTCTGCGGGGACGTCTGCCTAGATCCCAGACGTCCGATGGTCACTCCGGACGTCTGGAGGTCACTCCCGCCGTCTGGTACAACTCCCAGACGTCTGATTCGCAAAAGATGGCGAATCAGCGAACCTGCGCACAGCCGACCCCCCCCTCCTCAGTACGGTCAGTCGTCAAGAAGGAAGAAGAAGGCAGAAAACTCACCTTTCAGACGTCTGTATGATCTTACAGACGTCGACCTTGCCGTCTGGCTATCAACCCAGACGTCTGATTCTGGAAATTTTTCCAGAATCAGGGCCCTGCTCGGCCTCCGCTCGTGACGCCGCCCGCGTCGAACCTCGCGCGTCTGCTGCTCATCCCGCAGCAGGTCCCTCTCCGCGTCGCTCCGCGCCCCCTGCGCCCTCCGTCGGCCGGCCAAGCCGCTCCGGCGAGCTCGCCCTCACGGCAGAGCTCCGCCCTCGCACGCCGCACCTCCGCGCTCACTGCGGCCGCCGCTTGCCGCCCTCGCGTCCGCTCGCTCTCGCGCACAGGAAGGAGAAGAAGGAGGAGACGGGAGGGGAGGCGCGCCCCTTTTAACGCCGCGCGGAGAGGAGGGAGAGAAGGCGCCGCAGGCGTCTGCAGCCGCAGAAGAAAAAGAGAGAATATGCGGTCTGCGCGCTCAGGCGCGCAGGCGACTCGCGGGTGTCGACGATAACGTTTTTTTCAGACGTCTATAAACCATCCCAGACATCTGGCAAGACGTCTGGATGTGATCCCAGACGTCTGGTCAGACGTCTGGGCCACCTCCCAGACGTCTTAAAATACGTCCGGGGCACGCGTTCTTAACAATATAACAAACTCAAAGGAAGTTTCGTCCCCGAAACTTGCGCCAACTAGGGTCTGGGAAAAGACGTCCAAATAACCATAACAA
This sequence comes from Thalassia testudinum, assembly GCA_037157565.1. Taxonomy (NCBI): domain Eukaryota; kingdom Viridiplantae; phylum Streptophyta; class Magnoliopsida; order Alismatales; family Hydrocharitaceae; genus Thalassia; species Thalassia testudinum. Next base: position 9,640,002 of record JAZHRO010000080.1, read on the forward strand.
ACTCAAGGAGGACCGAACCCGGTCCCAAAAGACGTACCCGCGAAAAGCTCCGGGTACCGCTCCCGCATTGCCGCCTCAGGCTCCCAGGTAGCCTCCTTGTACCGCTGGCTCCTCCACAAAACCTTTACCAGGGGTACTTGCTTTCGTCTCAACCTGCGGACGGCTCGGTTTAGGATCTGCGCTGGCCGCTCGGGGTAGGTCAGGTCGTCGCTCACCTCGACGCTCTCGTGACTCAGTAGGTGGCTGGGATCGGCTACGTACTTCCTGAGGTTGGACACGTGGAACACGTCGTGCACACCAGAAAGCTGCGGGGGAAGGGCAAGTCTGTAAGCAACGGGTCCAACCCGCTCCAGGACCTCAAAGGGCCCCACGAACCTCGGCGTGAGCTTCCCTCTCACCCCAAACCGCTGTAAGCCCTTCATGGGCGAAACACGAAGGAAGACGTGGTCCCCAACCTCGAACTGCACCTCTCTGCGTCTGCGATCTGCGTAGCTCTTCTGTTTGCTCCTGACAGTGCGGAGTCGTCTGTGGATCTGCTCAACTACCTCCTGACTCTGCCGGATCAACCTGGGGCCAACCTCCCACTTGGTCCCCACCTCAACCCAACTCAAAGGTGCCGTGCATTTCCGTCCGTACAGAGCCTCGTAGGGAGCCATGCCGATGCTCGAGTGATAACTGTTGTTGTATGCAAACTCCGCCAGGGGCAGGTGCTCCTCCCAAGAGCCCCTCCAGTCTAGTATACAGGCACGCAAAAGGTCCTCAAGTGTCTGTATCGTGCGTTCCGACTGTCCGTCCGTCTGGGGGTGGTAAGCCGTGCTAAACCTCAACCTCGTCCCCAAAGCCTGGTGAAACTCAGCCCAAAACTGGGGCGTAAAGCGGGTATCCCGGTCGGATACGATCTCCCGCGGAACTCCGTGTAGTCGCACCACATCACGGATATACCTCTCTGCCAACTGTGCTGGTCCCAAAGTGACTCGGATCGGCAAGAATCGTGCCGTCTTCGTCAATCTATCCACTATTACCCAGACTGCGTCGTGTCCTCGCTGGGTAACAGGTAAGCCCACCACCAAGTCCATGGTGATGCTCTCCCACTTCCATTCTGGTACTGGAAGCGGCTGAAGCGGCCCTGCAGGCCTCTGATGCTCGGCTTTCACCTGCTGGCACACTAAGCACTGCTGCACGAACTCACCCACATCCCGCTTCATCCCTCTCCACCAGAACTCGCGTCTCAAGTCATGGTACATTTTCGTGTTTCCGGGATGTATGGTGAATCTGGAACCGTGTGCCTCAGTCAGGAGCTCTCTCAACCAGAACTCGCACTTGCTGTATTTGGCGTACAGCCTGCGTCGTCTCAGAGTGTCCAGAACCATCCGCAAGTGCTGTCCGTGCTGCGTCCAATCTCTAGAATAGATGAGTACATCATCTATGAAAACCACCACAAACTGGTCCAAGTACGGTCTAAACACCCGGTTCATCAGGTCCATGAAAGCAGCGGGGGCATTGGTCAGCCCAAATGGCATGACCAAAAACTCGTAGTGTCCGTACCGGGTACGGAAAGCTGTCTTGGAGACGTCGGTCTCCCTGATCCTCAACTGGTGGTATCCAGACCTCAAGTCGATCTTGGAAAACATCGTGGCACCCCGCAACTGGTCAAACAAATCGTCAATCCTCGGCAGCGGATATCTGTTCTTGATGGTGACCCTATTCAGCTGTCGGTAGTCACACAAAGGCGTAGGGTCCCATCCTTCTTCTTCACAAACAGTACCGGGGCTCCCCAGGGAGACGCACTGGGCCTCACGAAACCTTTCTCCAAAAGGTCCTGCAACTGGGACTTGAGCTCTCGCAGCTCAAGCGGTGCCATTCTGTATGGCGCGGTGGAGATGGGGCTGGTCCCTGGTACTAGTGAGATCTCAAACTCGATCTCACGCTCGGGCGGTAGTCCTGGTAACTCGTCTGGGAACACGTCGGAGAACTCTCTGACCACCGGGATGCTCTGGAAGTCTGCCACGGGGCTGTGCTCTGCCACCACACATGCTAGGAAGCCCTCACACCCCTGGCTCAAAAGTCTCGCCGCCCGAAGTGCCGAAATGCACCTGAAACCTCCATCCACTGGCTGCCCGTAAAACTCGAAAGAAGGCAGCTCCGGAATGGAGAAGACAATCTTCCTCTCAAAACAGTCTACCAAGGCGTGGTAAGCGGACAGCCAATCCATCCCCAGAATCACTCCAAAGTCCTCCATCTGTATCATAATCAGGTCAGCTGGAAGGCTATGTCCCCCGATGCTGACCTCGCAACCCGTGTACACCTCCTCAGCTACAAACAGCTGACCACTCGGACCTCTGATTACGAACGGATTCTCTAACAGTGTATAATCCTGGTCCAAACTAACTGCGAAACTGGCTGCGACAAACGAGTGCATAGCGCCGGAATCGAAAAGCGTGTAAACGAGTCTGCCAGAAACTGAAACCATACCTGCTACCACGGATCCCGAAGCTCTGGCGTCCCTGTGTGTTAGGGCGTTGATACGCCCCTCAGCTCTAGGTGCGGACGAAGCAGCCACACTCTGCGTCGGACGGGTAGGTGCTGGCCGGTACCCTCCTCGCGACTGCTGTCCTCCTCCTCGTGCCTGGGAACCGCGGCCTCCTGCACGCCCTCCAGTGCTCTGCACGGGAAGTATCTGCTGACCTCCTGCCCTAGATGGGCAGTCCCTCCTGACGTGGCCCGGCTGGCCACACTGGTAGCAGAGGGGAACCCGACTCCCGCCCTCAGTGAGTCCCTGCTGTCGGCTAGGCGGGGGTCCGGTGCTGGCGACTGGCCCCTGTCGAGGGCCCCCAAAGGCCACTGATGGCCCTGCACAACGTGATGGCTCTCCTGCGGACGTCACGTGTCTCCGTTCTCGCCGGCCCTGTGAGAAGTCTGGCTGAAAGGGCCTCTTCCGCCCGCCGTCGGTCTCTCGCGCGGACGGGTTGGTCTCCTCGTAAGTCATAGCTGCCTCTACCACCCTCGAAAAAGTCGGCAGCTTCAGGGGTTTGACATACCCCCGGATCGCAGGCCGGAGCCCCTCGGTGAACCTCCAAAGGCGCTCCTCCTCAGTGGCTACCGCTGTCGCTGCAAAGCGGGACAGCTCCAAGAAACGCGTGCGTACGCGCTCACGGTCATCGTCCCTTGGCGGAGAGTGTGGAACTCCCGCCTCCTCTGGTCCTGCCACGTCTGGGGAAAGTACTGCTCGCAGAAGAGGGTGACGAACTGGTCCCACGTCGGCTCGTCCCTCTCCTGTCCCCGGACCGCCCTCCACCACCGGTGTGCCGCACTCTCCAGCTGGTACGTGGCAAAGGCCACGCAGCACTCCACCGGGGGCGAAGGGTGTCGAAGATCTTCTCCAGCTGCTCAAGCCAGTCCTCTGCCTCGGTCGGGTCCTCATCCCCCTTGAAGGAGGGGGGCTTCAGCTTCCGGAACTGTCCAAAAAGCTCGAAGTGGCGCTGTAGGGGAGGTGCTGGTGCACCTCCAGGCGAAGGTGCCTCGTGTACAAAAGTGTCGGAGGAAGGTGGGGGCGGCAGGGGCCCATCCCCTCCCTCGTGTCCAGCGCCGCGTCCGTCGCGTGGTCCCACAGAGGACTCCCCCTCTGCAACCCCAGGAGGAGGTGCTCGGGGCGGTGGGTGGAGCTCCTCTCGTACAATATCCCGTATCAGTCTGGCGAGGTCCTGGGCCTGGATGTCAGGGAGTGGTGGCTGGTCCACCGAGACGTCAACGACAACACGTCCACCTCGCCGACCTCGCCCTCGGCCGCGCCCGCGGCCAGTCTCGCCAGTCATGCGACGAGGCATCTCCTGCAAGGAGACGCGAAACAAAATGGAAACGTCAAAACAGACGGTACCTAACAAAACTTCTAGGAGCTCATGTCAAGAGACATGTTGTGGTGGCTACTCTAGCTATAAACATGTGAATTGGTTATTTTCCAGTCAGTTGATTCACTTCTCGGGACGACCTTGCTCTGATACCATCTTGTAACGACCCGGTTCCCGAGTCCCTACGAGACACGAGAACCGGACCGACTCGACTAATCCCAAGACCTAGTCGTCCAACGAGGAAGTAACCAAAAGACAGTAAAATAAACCACATTCAGCATGAATATAACTAACAGTAAGAAAGTACAGCAGTAAGGAAAGAAACTACTACAGTAGGTACCACCACAACAGTAAAACAACATTTATCATATAACAAGAACTGCAGGTAAAGAAGGTACAGCGGAAACAAAAACTACTCACTAGAACAGAAACAAAAGAGGTACAAAGGCTGTGGTAACTCTACTGGACCCTACTCGGCCCAGCGTCCTCTGCAGCCGCCGACCCTGGCTGCTCAACACCTGGTCCTGAAAAAGGTAACGAGTGTAACACGTCAGCAAAACGCTGAGTAGAGTGGCAAACTAACTAAAGGCAACAGTAGAGTGTACAGTAGCTGTTATGTTCTATTACTTCCTTTATTCACATCTTTCAATTTTTCTCACTATTTCATTTATTTCTCAGGTCCTTTACTTGATCTCGAATGTCCTCGTGGGAACGATCTTGATTGCAGTCTTTTCCAAAAGTAGAAGTAGCACGTGGTGCTCTCCTGGCCGGGAGAGTCCCCCGTGGTGATCCTACCCTCAGTCAACCACCCCAAGGTCACTGACAGACGTAACGGTGACTACGGCACGCGCGATAAACGCACAGGTAGCTAGCCCGCACTGGCACGCGGTCAGTCGTTTCCGTTAACGGGTGCGCCCAAAGCACAGCACGGAACCAGGGCAGAGCCCTCTCAGTAACAGGGGTCCAACCCCTCCACAGTAACCAAACCGGGGCCTTGCCCCTCCACAGTCCGCGCACCCTCGCCTGACTACCCTGGTTTGCCCTAGTGGGCCTAACAAGTCGGTGAAGGAGGCTAGCAGAACCCCGGGGCCCGTGGGGTAGCTAGTACTCTCCTAACACTACTAGCTCTCCTCGGTACTACGTACACGAGGGCCAACAAGTCGGTACAGAGCGGCCAATCCTGACCCCGGGTCCCTGGGGCGGCTGGCCCCACTCTGCACTAAACAGGTACAGGTACTTCCCTTGGTACTGCGTACCCAAGAGACAGTACAAACTACATCTCAGTTCCATTACTTTTTCTTTCCAGGAGTTCCACTCCTAATTCCCCGTAGGGTTCCAGCTCTTTATCTCAGAACATCATATGTTTCACTTTCCAGATTCACGTTCTCAAAATCCATGATCTCAAACATGTTTCTTTATTCATAACAGGCAGCTGTTAATTCAAATTACAGGCAGCTTTATATTCCTTTCCATTTTTCCAAGACTGCAGTATTATACATTCCACTAGTTTTTCCATCCTAAGATTCATGCCACATCCTAGGATCTAGCATACAACTAGTTTTCCAGCCCTAGGATTCATGCATCACCTAGGAGCTATCATTCCATACATTTCTCATTCCTAGGATTCATGCAATGTCCTAGATTCTAGTTATGGTTTCATACTTTAACAGATTTTATTAATAATTTAAGCCACTCTACCAGGTACAACGGGAGTAATGGGGGCGTGATCGGGAATCCCGCGTGCATCCGCGACTCTCAAGACTGCAACTGAACGAGATCCTGTCACAAGGATCAAACACAAGGAGTGTCTCAAAACAGTGTATAGCTACTGTAGATGAGTAGAGGAATTAATTCTGAAGAGAACGCAACTCGAATCGCGGAAAATGGAGCCCGAACGGGCCCTAAACGGGTCGAAAAAGACGATACTGTGCAAAATCAGACGTCTGGAACTCCTTCCAGACGTCTTAAAAAGTGGATCAGAGAATTACCTGTTCGGCGTGGTTTCCCAGACGTCCAGAAGTCTGCGGGGACGTCTGCCTAGATCCCAGACGTCCGATGGTCACTCCGGACGTCTGGAGGTCACTCCCGCCGTCTGGTACAACTCCCAGACGTCTGATTCGCAAAAGATGGCGAATCAGCGAACCTGCGCACAGCCAACCCCCCCCCCTCCTCAGTACGGTCAGTCGTCAAGAAGGAAGAAGAAGGCAGAAAACTCACCTTTCAGACGTCTGTATGATCTTACAGACGTCGACCTTGCCGTCTGGCTATCAACCCAGACGTCTGATTCTGGAAATTTTTCCAGAATCAGGGCCCTGCTCGGCCTCCGCTCGCGACGTCGCCCGCGTCGAACCTCGCGCGTCTACTGCTCAGCCCGCAGCAGGTCCCTCTCCGCGTCGCTCCGCGCCCCCTGCGCCCTCCGTCGGCCGGCCAAGCCGCTCCGGCGAGCTCGCCCTCACGGCAGAGCTCCGCCCTCGCAAGCCGCACCTCCGCGCTCACTGAGGCCGCCGCTTGCCGCCCTCGCGTCCGCTCGCTCTCGCGCACAGGAAGGAGAAGAAGGAGGAGACAGTGGAGACGGGAGGGGAGGCGCGCCCCTTTTAACGCCGCGCGGAGAGGAGGGAGAGAAGGCGCCGCAGGCGTCTGCAGCCGCAGAAGAAAAAGAGAGAATATGCGGTTTGCGCGCTCAGGCGCGCAGGCGACTCGCGGGTGTCGACGATAACGTTTTTTTCAGACGTCTATAAACCATCCCAGACGTCTGGCAAGACGTCTGGATGTGATCCCAGACGTCTGGTCAGACGTCTGGGCCACCTCCCAGACGTCTTAAAATACGTCCGGGGCACGCGTTCTTAACAACCTTTCTCTAGAATAATGTTAGATGCAACTCTCCTTGAAATATCAAAACTTCTCTTCGTCAGAATTTTGTGACTATAGCAGAGAGAGTGAGAGAGATGGAGCTTCGTTATGGACCTTTTTATTGCTTGAGTTGTTGTGTGGTGTGTGCCTCTCCATCTTCTTCAACCCTTTTCAGAACTTAATTAGCATACATTTAGGATAACCTTAAATGGGTATCTTTCAAAATCAATCTTAAGTCGTAAATATCTTTTCCAACAATTAGATTTCTACATTATTTGATGGGATAAACATCTCCTGGTTGGTCGAAACACTGCTACCATCTGGTTGAAATAACTTTGACTAGTTGGAGATTAAAATGTTGTCAAATCTAGTTCCAACAGGCGAAATCTTTTTTATATATTTTAAACTTGATTCTAGCAATTGGAAATCAATTGCACTCAACTCTAAGTGGTTTGGATGATCCAACAAGGCAATAAAATCAACATTTTGTTGTTCACTTAACCCAATCAAGTAGGAACTCTCTAAATCCTTGAATTAACCATGAAATTGATCAGCCCTTCTTACCCTAAGTTGTGCTAAAAATCATATCATGATAAATGAGATAAGAGTTACAAGAATTCTAACCCTTCTTATGTCTCCAAGTGCTTCAATTCTTTATCTTCATCAATGTTTGCATACTTATCTTGTTGTTTTTCATCTCAAACTTAGTTGTCATCATGATCACAGCTTCACGTATTAGTTTCTTACATCTTCAAATCTACTTGAAACATCTTTAAATCAGTTTTTCATCAACTTCTAGTGATGAGAATTAAAGTTGAGCTCCTTCATTAATTCTAGTGACCTAACTCAATTGGTCATTCTCTTTAATTGTCTAGATTGACTTCTTCAACTTTACTCTTCATCAATTTACTTGTCCTTCTAGGAAACATCTCGATTGAACATACATCTTGTACAAGCCTCAAATGGAAGTTAGGCACACTCTACCTAAAGTTTGAGTTCGAGTTTAGGAGTATAAACAAGATTTCAAGTGCAGTTATGTAATATTTAAGAACCTGGGCCATATATGTGATATAAAAAGATTACAGTGGTATTTATGTAAAAACTTTCACCCACAAGTAATGTTATAACCTGGCATCAAGCATCGTTTAAGACGTCTTGAAAGCGGTCCAGACGTCTGGAAGCCTTCCCAGACGTCTGGAATTAAATTTTTTCAGCGTACGGGTTCGCGTGCAAACTGAACCCGTCGCCCTCCTTCTTCTCTTTTCTCTCCCTCTCTGTAGACGCAGCTTTTCTCTTTCTCTCTCCCCACGACTGCCTTCAAATACGCCTCTCCCTCACCCTCACTCCACCACCTTCTTCTTCTTCTCCCTGTCAGCGAGAGAGCGAGCGGGCGAGAGCGACAACCGCGACTGCTGCGAGTGTGTGGGGAGGAGGAGCTGTTGCGAGAAGAAGAGGGTGCTTGACCGTGAGGCTGCGAGCTCGCCGGAGCAACCGGAGCCGACCGGCGGGTGCGCAGCGGAAGCGTGGGGTGGCGCGGAGAAGCTGCTACAACTCAGGCAGCAGGCGGGCGCGGCGCGGCCGTGTGCTGCGGGCGGAGGGTGAGGAGGTCCTGATTCTGGGAAAATTTCCCAGAATCAGACGTCTGGACTACGTCTAGACGACAAAGGGGGTGTCTGGAGGAAGATCCAGACGTCTGAAAGGTACGTTATTTTTTATCTTCTCCTTCTTTCGCGTGTAAGGCCATGCAGCCGTTTCCGCCGAAGTCTTCTACTTCCTTTGGTGTTGAGAGTGGGCGTGTGTGTGTGCAGGTTTTGTTCGGGAAAGCGCAAGGGCATGCCATCCCACATAAATTAGACGTCCGGGAATGGCACCAGACGACGGAGAGGGTCTCCAAACGTCCGGAGTGACAGTCGGACGTCTGGAAACCAAGTCCAGATGGTTCAGCGGGCTTCTGGACATCTGAAGGACCGCGCAGATCGAGGTATGACCTAAGCGATCATTTAAGACGTCTGATTTTGGACAGACTCGTCGTTTTTGACCCGTTTAGGGTCCGTTCGGAGTCCGTTTTCCGCATTTCAAGTTTCGTTCTTCTTAGATTTAGTTCCTCTACCTATTTACAGTAATCGTATGCTGTTCTGAGTATCTCCTTGTCTTTGATCGTTGTGTTAGGACCCCATTCCGTTGCGGCTGTAGGGGTTGCGGAGGCGCGCAGGCTTGTCGATTACGCCCCCAGTACTCCCGATTTTGCGGGTAGAGTGGCCCTTTCAATTATTTATCAAAAATTATGCAATTGTGAAATGATTAATAGAGTTTATGGTATTGCATGAACCTTAGGATTAAAAAAAAAAAACTAGATTGAATGATAGATCTTAGGGTATTGCATGAATCCTTGGACTGGAAAACTAGATTGAATATTTATACGTTGCAGTCTTGGAAAAGTTGAAAGGAAACGATAACTGCCTGTAAAATTGGTTAACAGCTGCCTGTTTATGAATGAATAATTACTGTTGAGAACATGGGTTATATGGATATAAAGTTGGAATGGTGAAACCTAAATTGGCTGAGTTAAAAGAGCATGAACCCTACGGGGAATTAGGAGTAGAACTCCTGGAAAGTGAATGGAATAGAATTGGGGAAGTGAGCTGGCCCTTGAGTACGGAGTACCAAGGAGAGCGACTGTCCCCCTGTTTAGTGCAGAGCGGAGCTAACCGTCGAAGGGACCCGGGGTTAGGTCTGGCCACTTTGTACCGACTTTTGGCCCTCGTGTACACAGTACCGAGGAGAGCTACTAGTGTAGGGAGAGCACTAGCTACCCCACGGGCCCCGTGGTTCTACTAGCCCTCCTACACCGACTTGTTAGGCTCATTGGGTAAACTAGGGTAGTCAAGCGAGGGTGCGCGGACTGTGGAGGGGCAAGACCCCTGTTTGGTTATTGTGGAGGGGCTGGGCCCCTATTACTGAGAGGGCTCTGCCCTATACTGGTTCCGTGCTGTGCTTTTAGCGCACTCGTTAACGGAAACGACTGACCGCGTGCCAGTGCGGGGTAGCTACCTGTGCATTTATCGCGCGTGCCGTAGTCACTGTTACGTCTGTCAGCGACCTTAGGGTGGTTGACTGAGGGTAGGACCACTACGGGGGACTCTCCTGGCCAGGAGAGCACCACGTGTTACTTCTACTTTTCGGAAAAGACTGCAATCAAGATCGTTCCCACGAGGAACATTCAAGATCAAAAGAAGGATCTGAGAAATAATTCAAGAGTGAATAAATGGAAAAATATAAAGAAAGAAATTAAAACTATAACAGCTACTGTCCACCTTACTGTTTCTGAGCTTTTAGTTGCCACTCTACTCAGCGTTTCGTTGATGTGTCACCTTTGTTACCTTTTCAGGACCAGGTGTTGAGCAACCAAAGTCGGCGGCTGCAGAGGGTGCTGGGCCTAGTAGAGTCCAGTAGTATTACTTGTATAGTACCCACTGTACTTTTTTTTTCTGTTATTGTAAGTAGTTTCTGTTACCCCTGTACTCTTTTCATTGTAAGCTTCATGTTTATGTACATGTTTGTTTCTTTACTATTGTGGTGGTGTATACTGTAGTATTTCTTTTCTTTACTGCTGTACTTTGTTACTGCTAGTTATATACATGGTGAATGTGGTTTATTTTACTGCTCTTTTGGTTATTTTCTCGTTGGACGACTGGGTCTTGGAATCAGTCGAGTCGATCCGATTCTCGTATCTCGTAGGGATTCGGGAACCGAGTTGTAATAAGTAATGACCGTTAAGGTTAAACTAACGGAAGGATATATTTATTAACGAAGATAAGATTTTAGGAGTATTTATGCAATATCCAAGAACCTAACGGTATACATGTAATATCAAAAGAATATAGGAGTATTTATGTAAAAACCTTATATTTTAAACACCTATTTTTTACGCTTCAATGATGCCACGAGTGAGTTGTTCGTCCTTCAAGTCAATCTATTGGAAGAGAACTTGGGACCATCTAAAGATTTTAACTGTTACAATTGTGTATGGAAATAGATATTGGGCTCACCATTAGATGGATGGGATCTGTTGAATGTGATTGAACCTAAGAAAGGGTCATGTTATATTATGAATCAAAATGTAAATCATGGGTGAGGATGTATATTCTCTCCTTGGTCAAGCACAAATCTATTAACCTAGCAATTTATGGTAATTGTACTACACTGATCGGGCCTTTACTAAGCATATTATATACCTTTTTGAGGTGGCAAACCTCTTGTTACGTGGTCATTCTTGTCAACAAAGCTTACAATTTAAATTAATTGATTTTCTAAAGATGTTAGATAGTGTAAGTCTGGACTTATCCATGATGGGATTATTGCATGTAATTCTTGGAAGTAGAATGTTCATACCAATATTAGGCCTAGTTTGGGATGGGAGATAAAATTCTGTAGGATAAGAATTTTTAGAAGGATTATCTTACATTTTTGCTTGGAGGTGAAAAGAATAATCCTACAGGGTTAACTTGTGACCATTTGGAATGCAGTGGGATATAAGGGGTTATCCTATTTGTCCAGTGAATAACATTGGCTTATTTCATTTCTATGAGATGAGGGATTGCGAGGGTTAACTTGCGAGAGAACTTATTCCACATCAGGCTTGGGATAAGTTATCCCGTGTTAATCCCTTGTAACCAGGTTAACCTATCTTGGTAATCAAATTGGATTATCCTTATTTTGAAGGGATAACCCACCAAATAAACTGAACCTTAGAGTTTATGAAAATATATTTTTTCTATTCTTTATAAAGATGATGCAATTTTATCCCTAATAACGTAACTATTGTTATGCAATAAAAAAACTAACTTACCTAATATTTTTGAAAATTTTATTATATGTTCTGAATTTTTGATACATGCTTCCTAACTCCTAAATACTGGCGCTAATTATGAAAATTTGATATATTCTTCCTAACTCCTAATGATATATCTATTGTTATGCAATAAAAAACCTATTATTTTGGCTTCTCTCCTTTTGTTTTTTTATTTTTGGAGAAGGTAAATGTGGTGGTTATGAGATTTGATCTCCTCATCTCTTTGATATCAATAGGGGGCTCTACTGGTATGTCAACCCTCCTAGTAGAATGTTTTGCCTTCTTTGTTGCAGGTTCCCTTATTACATTTCATGGTAACTGAAGCTTGCATCTTGTTGGAGTCGGTCAAGATGACCAAGAGCCTCATGAAGGAGAAGATTATGGAATAGGATACTTCAATGGTCTTCTTAATCAACTCTAATCCAATTGTTGAGGGCATTAGGGGTAATTTTTCAATCTTAATTGGATTGTTGTTTATTGTTTGCCTTTATTTAAACAATCTAGGAAATGTTTAATTAATATCCTTTTATCCCCGTAGAACACAACCAAATAGCTTATGTATAAATCCTTTTACGAGAAATTGTGTGAAGTTTTTATATAAGTTGCATTTGTGAAATGCAACCATATAGATCGAAAGAATAACGTTTAGACAAGAGCCTACGAAAAATCATCCAAATTGAGAAGTATGACAATGTCTTTTAAGCAATTTAATTATAAGTATCAGTGGATTGTTAGAATAAAATATCCTTAGAAATTATGATATACACATTAGAATTGGATGCTTTTTTCACACTATGTAAGTGATGATGTTTTTCTCAAGAATAATTGAAAGTAGAAGTTTTTCGTGATTTCTTACTAAATATTTTTCTTATATATATATATATATATATATAAAAGGGATAGATCTTTTACGCACTGAACTCATAAAAAGGTCATATGATCTGATAGTTATAAATGAAACCACCATGTTTAGAGAATAGTGATTTCTCAATCACGCATTAAATGTAAAAATAAAAATGACATAATCAATTACGTACGAATTTTCCTAAAAAGAACAATGTTGTTGGTAATCGTAAATGAAAAATTAAAACATTCTTTACAGAGTACGCTGACTCCTCATGTAATAAAATTAGAGTTGTAATATAATCATAATACAATTACATAAAGAAAATTTGTATTATAATTATATAGAAGTAATATATTGATTAGATAAATTTTTAACTAAGATACTTGGTAATATAATTTAGATAATTGTAATACAATCGTAATATAATCATATGAAGAGTTGTAATATAATCATATAAAAGTTTTATATGGTTGTATTACGACTATAAAGAAGTTGTAATACATCGATTAGATTGATTTTTAACTATGGTACTTGTAATACAACTTCCTTTTAGTTAAAAGAAAAGAGTTGTAATATGAATAAGTGTTGATACAATATATTTACTTTTCAATAATAACATAGTGATTGATTATTTATATTTTAAATATGATTCACGGGTAGAGTTGTAATACACTTGGCATTTATGGGAGCGATACTTTTTAAAAATGGTGTAATAATTGATTAAATATATTTTAAATATAAAAAATGATTTTGTAAACCAACTTTTGATATATATGTGGTTTCTATTAACGACAATAATGATTCAACCAATATAATTAGATGTTCATTTAATATCTTTTGAGTGTAGTGTTTAAAAGATACTTTTCTTATATATATATAGGAAAAATAACTTTTGTGTACTGTGTTTAAAAGATCCAAAATGAGCTCACAGTTATGTCTGTTCGATGGTATTCTTCGTTGATGGAAAGCACCGCACAAGTAAAATGATAGTTTAGAAAATCACTCTTCATATTTTGAATATGTTCAATCAATTATTACATTATTTTTGGAAAATATCTTTTTATGTAAATGCCGAGTTGTAATACAAATCTATTTATATACCGTGTTTGAAATATATTTAACTAAGTTTATTTTACAAATAGCTCTGAGTTATTACTTGTATTGGAACTACACGTGTAGTTGTAAGGCAAGTTAGTTTTCATTTATAATACAAATTTTTGCACTTTTATTATAAAGAATACTTCTAATACAAGTTTGTATTACAAGTAATTTTAAATTGTTACTTGCATTACAACTATTGAAATTGAAATTTTAACACCTCTATTACAAGGAATACTAAGTTATTACTTATATTATAATTACACACATAGTTGTAATAAAAGTTAATTTTCACTTGTAATACAAATATTAGTATTGTTATTGTAAGTAATACTTGTAATATAAGTTGGTATTATAATTAGTTCTGAGTAGCTACAACTACACATGTGATTTTATTTTGTGGAAGCAATTAATATTTTGTCTCTACATTTGAATTGCTCCACTCAACAGAGATTTTTAATTGATTTGTATATTTAGAAAGTGTCATTAATGATGGAATTTTTTTTATTATAAAAATAAAAGTTCATTATTAATATGTAGCGGAAACCCTCAAGTTAATTTTGATGATTTCTTTTATAAAATATTGGATTTTCATTAGATGGTATATATTTGATATTTTTTTATCTATTTTAAGCACTATGCTCATAGGATCCATCCCCTATACATATATAATATTGTTACGAGGAAAAGCTTTGCATGAGATATCGTGAGAAGTTTTTATACAAGCTGAATTTGTGAAATCTTACTATAAAGATTAAAAGAATAACATTTAGATAGAGAACCTGTAAAAAATCATCCATATTTGAGATGTATAACGTGAGCTTTTAAACAATTTAATTACAAATATTAATGAATTATTAGAAGAAAATTGATATATGCATTAAAATTGAATAATTTTTCATTGACACCCTAGCTAAATGATAGTCTTTAAAATTGAAGAATAATTGACAATAAAAGTTTCTCATGATTTCTTCAGAAGTTTTTTTCCCAAAATAACATATACATATTGTAATTGTACTTGAGAAATTCAATGGTATGAATTACAAAAATATCATTAAAATAAGATGCATACAGAAGAAATCATCCAATTCTAATGCATATATCATAGGTTTTCGAGGATATATTTCTTTCTATAGTTCATTGATAATTATTGTTAAATTACTTAAAGAGTTATGTTATGTATATTAGATTTAGATAAAATTTTTTAAATTTCCTACCTGGATATTAATCTTTCCATTCGTACCGATAGATTTCACGAATACAACATGCATAAGGTATTTTAATAACATTTCTACACTTAGCTATTTCCTTTAAAACAAAAGGCACCGGGGGGAAGGTAGAGGAGGGCAAAAGAGGGGGGAGAGAGAGAGAGAGATGTGGGGACGACCTTGGACATGACTCACTCCACTCTTGGAACGTTGAGCAATGCGTCACATAAGATTGATGTCCAACCCATAATATTAATGTCAAATAGTTAATAAATGTATTTTTATTATGTATAAAGTGGGAAGGGTAGTTTTAATCGATATATTTTTATTTTCATAGATGAAAATAATATTTTATAAATAAAAAATTATTTTTTAAGTAAAAAATTATTTTCATTAGTAAAAAAATTATATTTTAAGTGAAAGTTCATTTATCATTAATAAAAAATAAAAAATAAAATATATTAATATATTTTTATTTTTAATCTATATATTTTAATTTTTAATTAATTAATTAAAATTTATTTGCAACTAATATATTTTAATTTATTTGATTTTTAAGTATTCCATGCTGATTTTCATCGGGTTGATTCTGATCGCACCTTTCAAGATATATGGCCAACCCACGTTCCCGTACCGATGCCCATTACTAATTATCCAAAGGACTTGAACTGTAGATGGCACGACGCACACGGTATGTCTCTCTCTTCCAATACCAGTTCTGCCTTCCCTTCTTCTAGTTCTTCTGTGTGGGGACCGAGACGAGATTGATGGATCAGTCGATCTGATCGGTGGTGGTGTTGTTGTTTGTAGAAAGTAGCAGTGGTAGTCGTGTAAGCGTAGAGTAGACCCCGTCAAACAGATGGATGTACTTCTCCTCCTCCGATCTCAGCGCGACTTCTTCTCCGCAGTGAGCTCCGGCGATCTCGACTCCGTCAAGCGTCTCCTCCACCACCTCACAGACAACGACAAGAAGAAGAAGAAGAAGAAGAAGAAGAAGAAGAAGAAGAAGAAGAAGGACGACGACTACGAAGAAGAAGAAGAAGAAGAAGAAGAAGAAGAAGAAGAAGAAGAAGAAGAAGAAGATGAATCATCACCGTCATCAGCACCATCACCCTCATCGTCATCATCCTCAGCGGTGAAAGAGCCTGGTCGCGTTGTGGATAAGGTTGTTGATGATGATGATGATGATGAGAAGGAGGATGCTTCTGCTTCTGTTCCTTCTCCTCGTTGTTATACTACTACTACTACTACTACTACTACTACTATGAGTACTCCTCAACTGCTGTTGATCAGAGGGGGTTGTTTGGAGAAGGAGGTGGTGGGGCAGACGGCTCTCCACATCGCCGCACACAACACCAGGGAAGAAGTCCTCAGGTACCTCCTCACCTTCTGCGACTTCGACACGGCTGCCATCAAGTCCAAAGATCACAGCAACAGGACCGCCTTCCACATCGCTGCCCGCGAGGGCCATCTTGGTAGGTTAGGTTGCTTTGCTTCTTCTGTCTCTATCACCCGCGCCTTCTCTCTTCTTTATGTCCCCTCTGTTGTTATTCCTAGGGATTGTGAAGGAATTCCTGGCTCGTTGGCCAGCACTCTGCAAGCTGTGTGACGACACGAACACCAGCCCGGTCTACGACGCCGCGGTTCGGGATCACCTGGATGTAGTCAGCGCGATCCTAGACGTGGACACCTCCTCCCTTAGGATCGTAAGGAAGAACGGCAAGACCGCGCTGCACGTGGCTGCGAGGAGGGGATACTACAGGATCGTGAGAGCGCTCCTCGACAGAGATCCCGGCATAGTCCCCATAGTCGATAAGAAGGGCCAGACCGCGTTGCATATGGCCGTAAAAGGTCTCAACACCGACATCGTCGAAGAAATGTTGGACGTCGACATCTCCATCTTGAACTTATTCGACAAGAAAGGGAATACTGCCCTGCATGTGGCTACCAGGAAGTGGAGGCAGGAGGTATCTTCTATTTCTGAATCATATATATGCTTCATTTGAATCCTTCGTTGATCATCGTCGAGAAAATGAGTAGAAATAAGTACCAGTTTGAAAGATCATCGCAGATTTGGCCCAGTTGAAGGAGAATAAAATGATCCAAGAAAATATTGGCAAAAATTCTCAGATAGGGTAATTAGGGATTAATAGCCCATAATTACCCCATGGGGGATCTATTTTCATAATTAACCATATTTAACTCAGCTAGAGTACAGATGAGTTAAGAGGCTTCATCTTCCTATACGTCACTTGTTGTTAGCATTGACAAGTTTAGGGAAAATCTAAAGAACTCACTAATACTAATGACGAGTTTCTTGCCTTTTGGGTTTTTTAAGTTGCGACTAAGAAACTCATCTTTCCATAAACCCCGACGTCCTTAATCCCCCACTAAAGAAACTTGTCTTTAGTGTAGACGATCTTTTTTTGAACTAAACCTGTCAATACTGATGACAAGTTTCACAGGGTCCACTTTCATCAACTTGCACGGAAGGAAGTGAAGGGTCCCTATGAAACTCGTCACTATTAATGACGAGTTTTGTAGGGCATCCTTTCATATCTAATTTTGCATTAGTAACAAACTCGTCTCCTTATTCACTATTAATGACGAGTTTCTTGCCTTTTCGTATCTTGGTAGTTGTATTTTCTCATGTAGAATGTCGACACAATCATATTTCTCTTTATGAAGAGCATATGAAGCAAAACTTAGATAGGTTCTCGAAAGAAATAAAACAAACCTTTTAAGAAAAGAAATAAAAAAACTTAATGATAGATCTTGACACAGTAATAGTCGAGGGCGAGGATCTCACTGATTTGGCGCTCCTCGAGCTCATTGTTGTGCCTTGTCGCATTCACCATGAGCACGTCCACCTCGGAGACCACCGCACTTGAGACCTTCGCGGTGCTTATGCCCCTATGGTCCCTCACCGCCACAGGGCCATTTATATGTCTTAGTTAATGAGAAGAGAGAAAGAAGAAATGAAAGAAAAGATAGAGGGAAAGAGTAAAAAAGGGGGGAGAGAGGAAGAAATCGAGAGAAAGAAAATAATATGAAAAAAAAAGGGAAGAGGAAGGAAGGAAATTTTTAGGGAATAAAGAAAAGAAGGAAAAAAGGGAGAAATAATGAAAAAATGATTAAAAAAATGATCATGAATTTTAAGACGAGAGGGGGAGAAGCTATTCTCTAGTCTTATAATTTCTTCTCTTTGTTATTTTCTTCTCCCATAGAGTATGGGAGAAAGGGGGAGTGTAGATCCTATTATAGTCATCCCTCATTTGGGAGTTCCTTTGCTCGAGGTCACCACATGGGAAACCACAACTTTAGGAGGTCCAGAGTTGCAAGGTCTTTAAAGGAGAGAGATCCAGTTTCGTGGTCCTCATAGGAAGAGCCTATGTCAGATTTCTATGTGGGAAATCTAGTTTCGTGGACTTTAGAGGGGAGATTCAATTTGGAGATCTTTAGAGGAAGGACCATGACAAGGATATTGAATGGGGAGACCCCAGCACCAGTTGAGGTTTCCAGAGTAGAGGCCCTTGTCAGAGCCATCTACAATAGTTCGTCTAGCAGGTCCAGCCCTATTGTTAGCATACCTGCCTACAAGTAAGAATCAGATTGAGAGAGTTGTGTTCTGTTGTGTAGAGTGGGATTGGTGTTGTACATAAGCATTGCATGCTCCAGTTTGAGGGGGAGTGTTGGAGTATGTGTAGTGGATATAGTCTCACATGTTGGAGTGAGACTTTGTGTAGTGTGTGGTGGCTTATAAATATACATGTATTCCTTACTTATTTTCTTGAGAAGAGTAATAGAGATATTAGTCTTATTGGATCCTTCTCTCATGATTTCCACGTAAATTCAAGCATTCTTTATTATTTTATTTTGATATCTTGTTATGTTTCTGGTTATTCATATTATTCAACTATATCTTAATGCGAAGATTGACTATACTATATTGATGAACTATTAATGAAATTTAGTCCTGTATGGCACCAAATGGCCACCATGAGATGTACAATATCTTGGGCTATGTGCTCCTCATAAGAGTTAGAATAATCGCCATGTTTGAGTACTAGATATGGCAAAACGTCAATGCTCTTCTCTTCAAAAAAAAAAAAAAAACGTCATTGCTCTTGATTACAGGTCCTCTAGTAGAGCTTTTTGAAGACCTCAAGGGAGACACCTTGTATCCAAGTGGCTATGTCAACGTTTGAATATGAAATTACTAATTTTGTTGACATTGAAATCAATGTCCGGTTAAATATAGAAGATCGTAAACCACTTTCCACTGCACCATTGAAGGACACTTTTCAGTCCATTGAATAAACAAAAATGCTGATATCATATAAACACATGAACATGAAGACATAATGTAATTTGTAATAGTACCCATGGTCCAGGGACATAAAAAAAAAAAAAAATGTATTTTATAATGGTAGAGAGCCACCACACTTCAACAAAGAAGTGGCCCAATGGTCAAATCTAAACAATAAATCTTCTTTAGAGAAAATTGTAGTACAAGATTCCTTTTGTAGACTTAGATTGTAAAATCTTCAAAAATAGTGCGCATAGAAGACCTCGAAAACTTAATGGTGAGTTGTAAGGATTAAGTATTACTACTTGATGTGTAGGAGCGAGGTATGTTGAGAGTTTGATTTGGGTCTAGTAGTTCCACACGTTGTAAGTTTTCGTGGTTAGTTCTTCTCAAGTAGGCTCAAATCTAGGCTTGAGTTATTATAAATGGCATCAGAGTTGAATTCTCTCCAATAGGAGGCAAAGGCTATTCAAAATGTGCATCCACCAGTAGGAAAAGGTAGAGCCACCACTATTGTTAGGATTAAGTGAATGTGTGAAGAAATAAATGCCATGTGGCGTTGAGTTAGCAAGTAGATAGCCGTGTGGCCTTTAGAATTTTAGGAATTGAGTTTGGCTTGCATGCCAAGTTTTGTGCCACACGTGGCAAGTTATTTTAATTAATTGTTAGAGTCCAAATTAGGATTGAGTAAAAAATAGGAATAGTTAATTGATTGTGATTGAGTTTGTTTAGGATATGCAAATCCTAAATTTGTTAGGATTGTAATTGGGTTTAGGTTTGGTTTCCTTAAGTTGAGACCAACACTTGGTTTATTTGAGTTGCAATAATATTCTCTATTCCAAAATCTCTCTTCTCCCTTCCTTATTTTCTCACGCCAACAGTAAGTTACTGTTCACGTGAATAGTAATGTGAACAGTAAATCTTCGACAGCCCTCATCTCCACGTAATCCAACTTCATCAAATCTTTACAATATCAAAGTGGTTCCTTGGGCCCTGTTGATTCACGCACACAAGGAAGAAGGAAAGGGCACGTGTTCATGTGCAAGGTTCTCTTGTGCGTGAGACATGTGGTGGTCATCTCCAAGCCAAAGTCACACACAGGACTTGTCTTACGAGGAGTACTCTTATGTACTTCTTGAGATCTCAAGCGACTTACTCAAGGCTCTGAGGAGGCGTTTAAGAAGATCCCTAATGAGTGGATCTTTCGTGTGCCTAGTGACTTACGCTAGATATAGAAGTAGAGATAACTCGTTTTTGAAGACAATGATGGCAGAAATGGAGGCTTAAGACACACAGAGGTGGGAGATAGAGCCGAAGCTGAAGCCCAGAAAAGGGAATAGGAACTCTATCAAGTTATGATGCTGTTGGTGATCTTTATGCTTTTCTAATGGATACTTCATTTCTGATTTTTCACTCTTTTTCAACAGAGGAGATTTTCCTGGAGAAAATGTGTCAAATATCATGCATAGGGTCGCTCATCTTTCTATTACTTCAAGAAAATTGGACACTACCACCCACAGTTATCGCAATGATTTCTGAGGTTGCTAAAAGGAGCAATGACTTTCCAGGTTGCAAAAATTCTAGTGGTTGATCCGGGAAGCTCATTTATTAAAGATTCAAACAAAGAAATTTCAGGCATGGAAGACAACGAAGAGTGGTGGGGGCTCTAGATTCACCAAAAGTATGCAAGTCCTAAGCCTACTACGACCTCGATTTGAGGGAGAGTGTGAAGAAATAAATGCCACGTGGATTGTCACATGACACAATTGTCATGTGGACAGTCCATGTGGCGTTGAGTTAGCAAGTTAGTGGCTGTGTGGCCTTTAGAATTTTAGAAATTGAATTTGGCTTGTATGCCAAGTTTTGTATCACATGTAACAAGTTATTTTAATTATTTGTTAGAGTCCAAATTAGGATTGAGCAAAAAAAAGGAATAGTTAATTGATTGTGATTGAGTTTCTTTAGGATATGAAAATTCTAAATTTGTTAGGATTGTAATTTGGTTTAAGTTTAGGGTTGGTTCTCTTTAAATATAGATCAACACCTACTTGATTTATTTGAGTTGCAATAATATTTTCTATTCTAAAAACTTCATCCTCTCTTTCTTATTTTCTCACGCCAACAGTAACTGTCACACTATTATTCACATGAAGAGTAATTCTCCGCAGTCCTTATCTCCACGTGATCCAATTTCATCAAATCTTCACATAATGTACCATATTGCAATGAGGACATTGCATATTTAAATAGAGGAAATTATATCCCTGTAAATCATACCGATTGGAAAATCAGGAAATCCTTATCTTTTAGAAAAGTCAGGAAATTGAGTGGTTGATTGTGAAGATTGAGGATTGTAACTAAGATTTAAGCACTTTGGCTCAATTGGGATCATACCCAAGTTATCAAGTTTAATTTCTTTCAAATGGATTTTGATCTTGTTCTAGGTTATTACAGAGGTGCTCACACACAGATTTAAGATATGCTAGGTAGGACTAAATGCACTTAGTACAAGATGGAACTGGGGAGGATCCATTAACGCATCTAATGCTGCTGACATAACTCTCAATACTCCCTTTGTGTCAGATTGCTCAGTTTATTACATGATGGAAATAAAACTATACACCCCCTCACTCCATATCTGAAATGGATGGAGCATGTGCGTGGCCTCGAATGTAGATTGACATGCAATTAAGTAGATGGTGAACATGAGACGATTCTAAGCATTATATCCCTGTGATTAGCGGTACTACTTGACAAGTCCTCTCATGTAGGAATGATAAAATTTGTCTTGTGGACATTGAAAAATCATTTCTTGGCATCGATCAAATTGCATTACAAAGTTGATGTTCTCCTGGACATTGAATGGGATTTGGCGATAGGATAATAGTAATATGTGGGAAGTAACTTCCATTAACATTGGGTGGTTTAGCTTTAATCATGTACAATGCTATGGCTTGCATGAAGTAGTGTAGCATTTGCAAGTTGCTCAAGGCAGCATTGCTCCAATTATTGCAGCTTTGAAATTGATGATAAGATTTTGATGACGCCCATGTGACTTGCAGGCAATGGCCAGTTGTTCTGGGGGGTCAAGTTGCAACTTGAGTGGATTTTGTTGATCTCTTCGAGATTGTAAATACATAGGTTGTGATGATATATTTGTGTGTTGGTGGTCTACTCAGTATTATAGTCAATATTTATAGGGTGCTCCTCTTTCTGTCTTCATCAATTCTCCTTATGTGTGGCTATAACAGATGATGCTGCATATCCATATGTTAAGGGGAGATTGTTGATGTGCCAATGTTGCAAATGTGATTGCACTGCTTCATTATTTGTGCTCTAAAGCTTAGCATATCATACTTGGAATCATACCCTTTTTGTATTGGAGGATACATGCACATGATTAGGATTGTACTCTGATGCATGTTGGGATAACAGAAGGCTCTACTGACAAGGGTCAACAATTCCTTTTGAAATTCGAATTGAATGGTTGTGAACCTTCCAATTCTGTTCCTGCAGCTGACGAATTTTCCACGCAATGCTGCCAGCTTGCTGTTTGTGAATCTTCCATTTCTGTTCCTGCAATTAAGGATTTTTCCATGTGATGCTGCCTGCCTGGCGTTTTACATGAGGTGTTGATGGAGCATGCAACAGCATCAGATCCCACTAAGCATACATGCCATACTCGGGCCTGTGTTGCTGATGTGGCACGTGATGATTTAATGGGTCCATTGGGCATCTTATTTGGCACAAAACAGGGTGCCTCTGGATTCGAAAAAGGATCCAGAGTTGGTGAGTACCCATTGGGTCCCTATTTGGATTGGGTTTCATTTGGACCAGATAACTCGGGCCTTTTTTCTCCACCATCAGTTGCTGTCCCTGTCTTTTCTTCTCCTATCTTCAGGACCGGTGGGGTTGAGGTGCAGCATGGGCTGCCGTGTGTTGCTGCTGAAGAATCTTCTTCATGGGAGAGTGCTCTATTCCCTTCCCTTTGGCTACTGCTGATGCTGTGATGCTGCAACTTCACTGCTTTGGAAGCAAGGCTGTTCCTGAGTCTGCTGGCGATGAGTGTGGGACTGCTGCAGCAGTCTGCAAAAATCAGCAGCATGATGTCTGCGTTGATAGGGTTCAGCCAGCAGTAGATTCTGGGAGCAGAAACTCAGAGAGGGGAGCTCCTATACCTGTCACGGTTCATACTTCATCAAAGGCGATTAGAAGCAAAAGGGGAGGGGGTCAACCATCTTGCGATTCCTGGAGCTTAGGTGCTTGTAGATGCTTATGTGTGAAGAGCGGCCTTATGTATCATTCCTTTTACAAGCGAAAGTTTGTGAACGACAAAAGGCTGATTGGGGTGGCACTGCGGTTGATGTGGAAGTTAGGGTGGTGA
Organism: Thalassia testudinum; assembly: GCA_037157565.1. Taxonomy (NCBI): domain Eukaryota; kingdom Viridiplantae; phylum Streptophyta; class Magnoliopsida; order Alismatales; family Hydrocharitaceae; genus Thalassia; species Thalassia testudinum. The sequence continues at coordinate 9,663,395 of JAZHRO010000080.1, forward strand.
AAGCCTTGAACTTGAATAAGGTTTCATGTGCCTGTGAGGCTGGGCATAAGGCTGCTTCCCATGGTTAGAGTCCGCTATTGGAATGTTGAGGGGACTCTGTGACAGGATGAGGAGATCGCTTTTGCGAAGATATCTGGCTGAGTGGAGGGTGGATGTGGCTGTATTGCAGGAGACTCATGTTGAGAATTTGGATTGGTCAATTAGGGAAGGTGTTGGGAGTGGATCTTTGTCTGGTTTTTATCGGTTGATGTTGTTGGCAGGACTTAGGGTCAGTGGCTGGTTTGGAATGAAGATTTGTTCAGGCTTGAGGATTCTTTGGTGGGCTCTCATGTTGTCAGTGGCTTTCTTGCCTTTACATCTTATGGTGTTGCTTTTGGGAGGAGTTGAGGCAGGTGGCAATCAAAGTTGAGGGTTGTGCCTTGCTTTTAGGGGGGGATTTCAATGGTGCCCTCTCTACAGAGGACTACCTTGATGACAGACTGGATTATTCTTCCATGGAGTTTCGGCAGGTGATTGATGATTTGGGTTTGTTGGATCTTCCGGTCTTCGGGATGCATTTTACTTGGAGAAATGGGTTAGCCTAGATGTTGCACATGGACAGATTTCTTTTGCATTGTGTCTTTGGTTGACTCTTTTTATGGTGCTTTTGGTTCTGTTTTGATGAGGCCTTTCTTTGACCATACACTGCTAATGTGGGACAGTGGGGAAGAGGTAGCCTACGTGACTTAATTTAAGTTCTAGAAGTCTTGGCTCTTGGAACCCAATTTTCCTGAGTTGGTGAAGAAGTGGCAAGGGGTTCTTGCTTCCACCTCAGCGATGGACACTGTGGTTGAGCGTATGAAGTCCGTTAGGTAGGCGATGATTGAATTCAAAAAGGAGTTGGTAAGGAGGTGTGATTGCATAGGAAGGGAGGCTTTGGAGGAGTTTGATAGGAAGGAGGATGTGGGTAAGCTTGGTGTTGAGGAGCAAAAGGAGAGGTTGGTAGTGCAGAACAAGATTAGGGAGGAGGATTGCAAGAAAAAAATGAATTGGAGATAGAAATCTAGACAATTGTGACTCATAGAAGGTGACTCCCAACACAAAGTTCTTTCACTTGTTTGCCAGTGCTAGGAGAAGGTTGAACTTGACTACATCTATTCGTATTGGTGATGAGGTCTCTTCCAGAGATAACAGATTAGCATGGCCTTTGTGGACCATTATCACAACTTCACTAGGTGGTAGCAGCCAGGTAGATGGAGATTGGGTTCATCTGAGTTGGGCAGCTTGGACGATAGTGTGAGAATGGATTTGCTTAGATCGGTTACAAATGAGCTCTTGGAGGCGGTTCATAGTTTGAAGGCGGAAGGCTCCCTAGGCCCAGATAGGTTGCCTATTTTATTTTTTAGGGAGTTGTGGAACATTGTAGGGGTTGATGTTCTAGCGGTGGTAAGGGAGGTTTTCTAGGAGAATCAGGGTTTTGAGAGGTTGAATAGATTCTCTCTTCCTACTTTCGAAGAAACCAGAGGCAGAGATGATTGATGAGTTCAGGCCTATTGCTTTGTCAAATGCGATTTATTTGATTGTGGCTAGGACTTTTGCGAATTGCCTCATATTGGTGCTGCCATTGTTAATCTCCCTCGTCTAGCCTACCCTTATCTCTTGGTGGTCAATTATGGATTTTTTTATTTTGGCCGAAGAGGTGGTTGTAGTTTGGAACAAGGTTGCTCTGTTGGCTTTCATGTGGAAGGTGGACTTCTCGAAGGCTTATGGCTCCTTATCTTGTGCGTATTTATGGGAGATCTTGAGGAGGAGAGATTTTCCGGAAGATTGGGTTAGACTTATGAGGTGTGTCACAACCTCTTCTTTTTCATTGCTTATTAATGAAAGGTCTAGCAGGACTTGGATGCAGCTGCAGAGGGGGGTTAGGTAGGGATGTTCATTTGCACCATTGCATGAGGTGGTAGACACCTTAGCTTTTTTAGCTTATAGGTGTTGTAGGGGAGGCCTTTTCTCTACTTTTACTCTTAATCGTTACGGTTCTTTGCTCACTCCTCTTTTGCAGTATGCAGACGATACCGTATTTTTTATACAGGGAGATATCTGCCAAGCTCAACATGTTGCACAACTGGTTAGAGTATTTGGTGATATTTTTGGTCCTTTGGTTAATGAGAGGAAGTTTGCCTTCATTCCATTCTATTTGGAGAGGAGTATGGAGGAGTGCATCTCGGGGGTCCTTGATACTGATCACGTACTTGGGTTTGCCTTTAAAAGGGAGTGATTGGAGGTAGTGGATTGAAGGCTTGTGGAGGAGTGGTTGGAAAGAAGACTAAATGGGTGGATTGGGATGTTATCCATAGGAGTTAGGTTGGTTTTGGTAAAGTCGGTCTTATTAGCAATTCTCATCTTTTATCTCCCTGTTTGGATCGCTGATGAAGATTCTTTCAACATTGGAGGTGGCCTGCAAAAGGTTCTTTTGAAAGAGGCTTGATCATTAGGGTTGTTTTCTGCAGTTGGTTCCTTGGAGGGTGGTGTGTCGGCTGAGGAAGAGAGGGGATTTTGGAATAAGGTGACTTGATGAATTTAATTCTTTGCTCCTCATGAAGTGGGTGGCGAGGTTTTTGGCAGGTGGAAGTGGGCTCTTGGATAAACTGTTGAGAGATTTGTATGGGCCTCTAGTTGATATAGTTTTCAGGTGGTCTCGTTCAGTGTGGTCTTCAACTTTCTGGTCATCTATAGAGCCTCTCACTGGGCGTAGTGTATCTTTTGGTTTCTTTATGTCGAGGCTTGGTGTTGGTTGTTCCTTTCGTTTCTGGAAGGATGATTGGATGGGAGGCGGTGCTTTTCAGTGTCTATTTCTACATCTATTTGGGTTGGCTCGTGATAAGGATGCTTTGGTTTTGGATGTTTTGAACGGGGCCTCTCGATCTTGGTCTCTTGTTTTGTAGTTGGGTCTCTCAAATGCATCCTTGGAGGAGTTACAAGAGCTTTTGGGGTTGCTTCATGGTATATCGATTGGGAGGACCTCGTTGGTGGATTCATATGGAAGGATGACGCTTTCTTTGTGGCTAAAGCCTATAAGAAGATGACTCTGGAGTTGAAGCTAGTTACTTTGGTTTGGGAAGGTTGTTCTTTGATTTGGAGTTTGTTAATTCCCCTAAAGGTCGAAATCTTTATGTGGCTTTTTAGAAGAGAGGAGCTCGTGATAAAAAAGTTTCATTCTAGATGGGCAGATGATAATGATAAGGCTGCATCTTCTACAAGGCAGCAAGGAGACCTTGGAGCACTTGTTCTTTCACTATTGTTTCGCTTCGGAGGTATGGATGAAGTGTGGCATTTGCTGGGTAGACATGTCCTCCTTTGCAGCTTGGTGGGATTCCTTTCGCTCTTTGGTTTATGCGGATACAGCTGGATAGGTGAAGGCTGTGGTAGTGATTTGGTCCATATGGTTGTAGTGCGATGATTCTATTTGTAGAAGGGAAAGGGCTTGGGTTAAGAATGTTGTAAGAGAGGCGTGTTGTTGCATTATGTTGTGGTTGAACAATCTATAAGTCCATTCCTTTTTTGTGATTAATAGATATTTTGAATGGTTACTAAGTAATGGTAATTGCCCTTTTTTTCTCTAAAAAGAACATTCAAGATTTGATAGTGTTCATGCTTTGTAATGCCACTTTGCTACGAGATATATGGACATACAAATTGAACTATTATTTTTTGAGACTTAAATCACGACAAAACATGGTACAATACTCCAAGCACCGTCAAAATGGTCAAATTTAATTATGACAGCGGATATGTTTTATTTCCAAAATAAAGTTTTTAATAATTTGCTTCAACATAAACAAGTTAGATAAATGATAAGTTATTGACAATAAGTAATCACAATATCACAAACTAGTAGGTATATGTTTGGGACTACAAACATCCACATGAGTTAACTCAAATAAAGTCTTTGACCTCTGACCTTGACCAGGGACTCCAAATCTTTATACTTGCTTCACGATTAAGGAAGCATATGGTTACTTATACTATGTGACCGTTCTCCATAAAAGAAAACAATAAAACATTTGATAGTGTTGAGAGTAAATGGTGTCTTATTCACAAAGGAAAATCCTAACCTCTCTTTTATATTAGAGAGGTTTGGGAAAATTACAAAGTCATCCAAGAAATAACATAAAATAGTAAATAAGTCCTTAGACTCAACACTTTCTCTCAAGTTGAGGCGTAAATATCCACTAGACTCAACTTGTCGCATAGAAAATCAATATGTTTTTTCTTCAGAGTCTTGGTAAATATATCTCCTAGTTAGAGCTTTGAGGAGACATATGGAGAGCAAATTGTCCTTGTAAGGACTGCATCACGAACAAAGTGCCAATCTACCTTAATATGCTTGGTCCTCTCATGAAAGATTGGATTCGAAGCAATGTAAGTAGATGACTTGTTGTCACAGAGAAGTGGAATTGGTATAGTGGCCTGGAGGTGTGAAACTTCAAAGCACCCAATTGTTTCCATTTAATAAAAGAATGGTTGACATGGTGAGAAGAGAGGAGAGAAGAGGAGAGGTCGGCCATGGTGACGATGTGGGATGGTCAACATGGAGATCTAGGGCAGGGCGAAGAAGAGATCGAAGAGGGGAAACCCTTAGGGGCAGTAGTCGGATGGGTGGTGGCCGAACAGTGAGGGAGACGTGGAGAAGGGTTAACAGAGAGATCGTCTGTTATCGTTGCCGTAGGAGAGGCCACTTGGCGGTGGTTTGCCACTCCCCCCTTGTTTGTCTGGCATGTGGAGGACATGCGCATAAAAGAGATGTCTGCACGAAGAACAAAGAGGAACTCGGATGGGGGACCTTCTGGCGCCCTAGGCCGACGAACAATGTTAGGCCACCACCGCCGCCTGATAGCTACAAGGGCTTTACCATCGACGTCAAAGTCCCAACGTCAGAAGATACAAAGATCTTTGAACTCATGCTTAGAGGTGCTTTGATTGGGGAGGTGATGACCGGCAGGCCATCGCTAGAACGGCACTCTCTGTTGAAGGTTGGAAGATCTCTACTTTGTCCCCTACGAGATTTGTTCTCTTTGACTTGGGTATGATGGATGTGGAGTGACTTCGATTTAAGTCGTCTGTGTTTGAGAATTTAACCGTGATATGGAGGCTTGTTTCGCCCTTTGATGGGGCCTTACTGGACTGACCGCCTCAAAGGGTTGGCTCTAGGTCAGGGTCTTTGAAAATCAGTGCCCTGCCGCTGCATCTCAGATCGAGAAGTGTGGTTGCATTTGCTCTGGCTGGATTTGCGAGTGTGGCTGAGGATGCGGAGATAGGATTGATGGAAGGGGATGGCAGGGTGCTATGTGTTAATGTGGAGGTTTTCAGAGGAGGTTCGATACCAGAGAAGATCATTCTCCGGTGTGGTGGAAGTTCATGGCTCTTGCGGCTGAAGTTGGGTGAGGTGGTGAATGGTTTCTATGAGCAGAAGGTGCAGCGAACCTTTGTGGAGGTTGCTAGAGAGGAGCCTATTTTGGAGTAGGTAGGACAAGGCACACCTGAGGAGGCTCCTGAGCCAAAGAAGAGGAAAGACCATCATCACAGAGAGATGGAAGAGGAGGAGATGGCTGGGATGGGGGATGACCAAGCTGCACAAGATGAAGATCAGCTTGTGGGGGTGCTACAAGAGATTCCAGTGAACTCTATGGTACAACTTTCCCCTCTCATTGCTAATGAGGACTTGACATTTGGGATTGGAGCTTCGTCAAAGCCAGCCTTGAGGAGATCTCCCTATAAATTAAGGCAAAGAAGAAAGAGTGTGGTATCCAAGAAGGTGGACGAAAATTCCATTGCAATGATAATCAGAGTTGAGCGCATGCCTCAAGCAAGCACGAGGGGGTCTCAAAAGGGGAGATGAGAGTTCTCTCATGGAACGTGCGTGGGTTGTGCGATAAAATTTGAAGAGCCTCACTTATGAGATACTCAAGGGAATGGGATATTGAGTGTGCTCTCATTCAAGAAACACATATTGAGTGTGAAAACAGCCCCATGTGGACTGATTTGAAAAAGAATGGGTATGCTGGCTGTGTGGCTCTAGAGGCTCATGGGAGAGTTGGAGGGATGGCCTTTTGGTGGAAGAAGACATGCTTAGAAGTGCTTGAAGTTATCAAATCTAGGCATGCTATCTCCTGTCGGTGTAAGAAGATCCAAGGGGAGATGGAATGGCTAATCACAGGCGTCTATGGGCCGTGCGTTGATAGCAACATATTAGAACTTTTGGAGGATTTGTCAGAACTTTCTGGATGCTCACAGGGGCTGCCATGGCTGATAGGGGGTGACTTCAACTGCACCTTGATAGAGACGGACAGACTGAGTGGGCTAAGGGACAATGCTTCCCTTGGGTTCCAGCTAACAATACAAGAGCTGGGGCTGAATGAGTTTCCTACTGCTGGGGTGGAGTTTACTTGGAGAAGTGGGAATGGCTCGTGCTCAAAATTGGACAGATTCTTTGGGAATGTGGATTTGATGGAAAAATTCCAATTATCCTCGGTGACAGGTTTGGAGAGTCCCTTTTCAGACCACACTCCGTTAGCGTGGGACAGTGGAGACAACAGCCATGTAGGGTCCTACTTCAAACTTAAAAAGTCTTGGCTTAGAGAACCGGGGTTCCATGAAATGGTTGAAACTTGGTGGAGGTCCAATCAGGTTGAGGGCACTGCAACTATCAAGCTAGCTACAAAGCTTGCATCAATGTGCGCCATGCTGAAAGAATATGGATCTGCAGTGGCTGTGCTGAGAGACCAAAAGTGCAGTGAAGCTCTTGCGGCAGTACAACAGCTGGACGGTAAGAAGGAGTCTACCATTCTGACTGATCAGGAGCTGCTGGATAGAAAAAAATGGCAGGAGATTGTGACTGAGGAAGACTTAAAAAGGGAAATGGATTGACGCGAACGCGAGCGTTCACGTCAACTCTGGCTCAAAGAGGGGGATGCCAATACCAAATATTTCCATTTAGCCGCTAGTACACGAAGAAGACATAATCTTGTATCTTCCATTATTGTGGATGGTCAGGAAACGTCAGATCTACATAAATCAGAACTGCAGCCGCAAGATACTTCAGGGACACTTCTCGGGCTGCAGGACGGGGGGTATGGAGGATGGTAGGAGCAGTCTTTCCTCGAATTTCTGTACAGCAGGCTAGCAGTTTGGTGACTCCCATCTCTGAAAAAGAAGCGTTGGAAGCTCTTAATGATCTGAATAATGAAGGATCGCCGGTCCAGGTGGTATACAAGTCTTCTTCTACAAAGAGTTTTGGATTGTACTGAAAGAGGAGGTGATGGAGGTAATTGGGGAATTCCAAAGGGGAAATCATGGCTTTGATAAAATAAACAGATCATACCTTTTTTACTCCCAAAAAAGCCAGGTGTAGATAGCTTCCCGGATTTTAGACCAATCGCATTGTCTAATTCCATATACTTATTGGTGAGTAAAGTTCTGGCGAACAGATTAAGGAAGGTTCTACAAGACCACATACTCCCAGTGTAGTCCGATTTCCTCCCTAATAGATCATTGCAAGAATCCTTCATTATGGCACAGGAGATGGTGATGGGTTGGCATAGGAGAAAGTGTAAAGCTTTTCTTTGGAAGGTAGACTTTCGGAAGGCATACGATTCGGTGTCATGGCAGTACCTATGGGAAGTATTCAAAAGAAGGGGGTTTCCACCTATATGGCTGCAATGGATGAAAAGATGCATCACTACCGCTTCTTTCTCACCCCTGATTAATGGTAGGCCTTGTGGGAAGTGGATCCAACCACAATGTGGTGTTAGACAGGGATGCCCACTTGCACCACTTGTGTTTAACCTTGCGGTGGACACTTTGGCGAGGTATGCTTGCAGATTGTTGGAGGTCGGTATCATCAGAGGATACTCCATCTCCAACAGGAGTGCCCTGGCTCCTGTCTTGCAATATGTTGATGATACAGTTTTTTTTGTAGAGGGGAATGAACAAGAAGCACAAGCATTGCTCCACATGGTAGAGTTATTTGGGGAAATATCTGGCTTGAAATTGAACGGTGATAAATCTTCGTTGGTGTGTTTTGGTCTAACTGGTGATGAACAAACGACCATCTCCTCCATGTTAGGTACTCCCCTGGTTACTCTCCCGATTAGATACTTGGGTCTACCACTGAAATGTACTAAATTAAAGAAGAGTGACTGGAATGCTCTATTTGACAAAATCTCTGTCAAGTTAAAAGGTTGGAGCAGCAGATATCTATCCAAAGGAGGCAGATTTATTCTTTTGAATTCGGTGATAACTTCCATCCCTGTATTCTTTTTTTCTATGTTTAAAGCACCCAAGTCAATCTGGAAACGCATTGATGTGATGTGGAAGCAGTTCTTCTGGAAGGGAGCAACTCATGAAGGTAAATTTTTACTACCCTTGAAGTGGGACAGTCTATGTATGCCAAAGGAACAAGGTGGTATGGGAATAAAATCCCTTAAGGAGTTCAATGATGCCTTGTTACTTAAGTGGGCCATCAAATTGCTTAATGATGAGAATAAGAATTGGGTTGCTCTTATTAAAGAGAACTATGGCAGCTCGCATAGCTCTCTGAACCGACTCCAACCACTTAAACCGTCCCCTTTCTGGAAATCAATGATTCAAGCCATGAAGAACAGCTGGCAAATGTTTCAACCTATCTTAGGTGATGGACGTTCCTTCAAGTTCTGGTAGGAGGAATGGTCATCGTTGGGCCAACTGATGGAAGTCTACCCAAGAGCTTATGCGGCTGACATGAATAAAGGGGATCTGGTATGCAGGTTTTGGTCTGATGGGGAAGATGCCTGGTGGCTTGATGGAGGCAACTATTGCAAAGAAGGCACAAGAACATGGGAGGAAAGGACACGATTGAAACATGATTTGATGGCCTTTAGGCCATCGCCTGGCATTGAAGATAAATATAGGTGGGATGGAATTTTCACTCCTACTAGAGCATATGAAAATATCACGAGGCATTCCAATTATATGGAGGCAGATGCGGTAGGGAAAAAATTATGGCTATTAAAGATCCCAGTTAAAGTCCAGATTTTTTTATGGCTATGAAGGAAAGATGGATTGGTGACAGGTGATCTTAGACATAAAAGAATGGGTGCTGCCTTACAATCGAGCCTGTTATGTGGCTTGCCCACTGATAGCTCCACTCATATCTTTTCTTCATGCATGGTCACAGATGCTGTGTGGAGAAGAGTTTGTAGGGAACCGCTTCCCATTTGGGATGATTTGTGGAAAAATTTTTTACTGCATGACAAATTGCCCGGTCATATGGTGGCTGTTGTGTGGTGTGTGTGGAGAGCGAGATGATTTTTTGTTTCAGGAAAGGCCAGTATGCATGGAGCAAATTGTAAATGTATGTTGGTCTCTCATACATTTGTGGGGATCTATTCTGTAACCCTATCTTTATCTTAATCAATAAAATGTTCTCCCAAATTGCTATCGTTGCACGATAGCCTTCCTTATTGTTTCAAAAAAAAAAAAAAAATAGTGGCTTGGAAGCCAAGGTCATGTAGAAAGGTAACAACCCACATAATTTCACAAGTGGCCTATGCCATTGTTCTATATTCAGCCTTTGCACTAAAGCGAGCAACAACACTTCGCTTCTTATTTCTTTAGGAGACTAGGTTCCCACTAAGATACACTGCAGAGCTTGAAGTAGAACATCGATCATCCATAGGCCTAGCATAGTCTGCATCAAAATTGGCTAGAATATCCAAAACTACCACCATCTCTGTAGTGCAACCCTCTATGTGGTGTCCCTTTAACCTAAGTATAAGGCAAATGTTATGCCAATGACTATAATATGGAGTTTGCATATGCTGGCTGGCCCTGCCCACTGCAAAACTGATATCAATCCTTGTGATAGTAAGAGTAGATGATCCACTGTACTACGATATCGGGTGATATCTTCATTCAATGGATCCTCCTCATTAGAAGAATTGTAGGTAGAGGCTTAATGGGTATATCAAAAGGCTTGGTCCCGGGCAAACCTACCTCCTTAAGGATTTGTACTGTATACTTTCTGTCACAAGGACAAAGACGAAACCTGTCATACTGCCTCAAGCCTCAGAAAATATCTCAACTATCCCAAGTCCTTGGTAACGAATGTGGACTGTAAGGACTTGGTCTGGGCGATCCCATCCTCATCATCACTAGTGAGAATCATGTCATTCAGATAAACAATAAGAATAACAACTTGAGTAGGATCACCACACTCAGTCTTCCTGATGGAGTGATCAGAAGTAGAGTGTTGGCACCCAATCTTCTCAATCTTCGAGCTAAGCCTCTCAAACCAGGCACAGGGACTCTGCTTCAACCCATATATCGCCTTTCTCAGACGATAAATAAACTCCCCCTAACTACTGTAACCTGGTGGCTGTCTCATGTATACCTCCTTAGATAAATACCATGCAAGAAGGCATTTTTAATGTTAAGCTGATATAAAGGCCATCTCCTGACAACAACTTAGATGATAATCTTGATAGAAGTGATACAAGTTACAGGAGAGAACGTCTCAAAATAGTCTATCTTATAAGTCTGGATAAAGCTTTTGGCAACGAGCTTGGCTTTGTATCTATCCATTGTTTCATTAGCTTTATACTTGATGGTATAGATCCATTTACAATCAACCACTATAGCACCAGAAGGACATGATACTAGATCTCATGTCTTTTGTTATTGTAATGCCTGCATTTCCTCATCTATTGCTGTATGCCACCTAAAGTCTTAGGAAGTTTGAGCAAAGTCCTTGGGGATAACAGTGGTAGTAATGGCAGAAGCGAACTGACGGAGTCCATCCTCCTGATGGGCAACTCCTGTGTACTATGAAATAGGATGAAGCATGCATACTCTGCTGGATCTCCTTGGAACTGACTACTCTATCTGAACCACTCTCATCTATTAGGATAGGACAACTTTCTCTGGTGAAGTATATGGCCTCTGATGGTAAACCTGGGTCTCCTCCAAGGGAACCTGTATAGAAGTTCTTTCCTTTGAGAAGTATGGAATCTTCTCAAAGAAAGTAACATTTGGTGTAACAACGTATCTCTTGTGACTTACGTTATAACACCTATATCCCTTCTGTGTCCTGGAATACCCAAGGAAGGCACATTTGATTGCCATAGGAGAAAACTTATCCTGATTGCCATATGCCTGAACAAAGCAGGTGCACAAAAAAATCCTCAATGGTAGAGCAAAGGTCCTGTCATAGTTTGAATGAATCACTTGAAAGGGAACCTATCCTCCAAGTACTGACGAAGGTACCTGATTAATCAGGTCGACTGTAGTAAATATAGCATTCACCTAGAATTGCTTAGGAACCTTCATATGGATTATTACGGTCCTAACAATATCCACGAGATGTCGAAGCTTACGTTCTGCTACACTGTTTTGTTGGGATGTGTGAGTACAAGACGTTTGGTGAATAATGCCTCTAGAGGAGAAAATGCTCTGAACATCTCGCTGCATAAACGCTAAAGCATTATCATTGCGGAAGACTCGAACTGTACTAGCATACTGAGTTTGAACTTCTGCTAAGAACTACTGAATAACATGAGGAATCTCTAAGCGTGTCTTCATCAAGAAGACCCAAGTGAGACGACTGTGATCATCCATAAGACTGTATAATATCGGTATCCTCCTGGAGTAGGAACTTTGGATGGCCCCCATACATCACAATGCACCAAGGAAAATGGAATAATACTTACTCCAGCAACCCTTCGTGGGAAAGTACTTTTGTGATGCTTCCCTAGCTGACAATCCTCGCATTGCAGAGTCGAGGAATCTGGCATTCCAGGATACATCTGTCGCATCTTCTTGAGTGATGGGTGCCTAAGTCTCCTTTGCCATAGCCAGGGGTTAGTAGCTATGGAAACTGCTCTAGCAAACAATGTAGGTGTGTCAAGGTAATAGAGACCATCTCACTCTATACCCCCATCTATAATATCTCCTGTCTGTTGATCCTGGAAGTAATAATGACCTTCGTCAAACACTACTTGGCACCCAAGATTGTTGTAAATGCGACTCACTGACAATAGATTCATTGGAAACTCTGGAGCACAATGAACCTCTTCAATCAACATCTTTAGAGAGGCATGTACATGCCTAACTACTGATAGGTGATGTGGCTTCATTAGCCACCCTGACATCCTTGATCCCACATGAAGTCTTGACATTCACAAGGTGCTCCACATCTCCTGTAAGGTGAATAGAGGCACTGGAGTCAACTATCCATGCTCCTTTGATCCTCTTCTTCGTATGCATGTCTTCTTGGATTGGAAATGCAAGCCTTTTCATATATGAACTTGATCTTTCTTATGGACCAACCACATCTTTTTTGCATGAGACAAGGCTTATTGTCCTTGACAGGGATATCTTCACTATCAAGGGTGAGAGAACGCTCATCACTACATTTATAATGCGTGATATATGCTTCGTTACACGAGACAACATCAAGAACCATGAACTGAAGCGATGCGTTGGCCTATTGGGCCACAAAGAGACTTGCAGTAGGTCTACTGGCAGCAACAGTGGGGTTGCCACCCTCTTGGGCGATGCCAGCAGGGTCACCAGACCCCCAGGAGGCAACGTTGGCAGGAGGGGCGACGGTGTTGGTATGCCCTCTTCCAGCATTATCGCTGTCGCGGTTACTCGCCATCCACTTTGCTTCCATCAAATCACCACTATAGTGGTGATTTTGATCATCTTTGGGAGGGGTTATTTGCTGGGATATTGCAGGTCTAGGATTGTTGTTTTGATACTATGTTGAGAGTAAATGATGTTTTATTCACAGAGGAAAATCCTAACCTTTCTTTTATACTAGAGATGTTTGGGAAAATTACAAAGTCATTCCAGAAATAACATGTCCCTAAGCTCAACAGTTGGCTTCATGGTGGGTGTAATCAACAACTTCTCTTAACCAATGATGGAATGCCTCTCATCGCCTATCTGAACTGTCTATCTTATAGAAACTAGTTGGAGATGAACAAAGTGTGTGCAAATGGCAAGATATTAGAAAATCTACACACTAGCTTGAGTTACAAGTTTGATCATTCTAAGCGGAGAGCGGTGATGTACTTGTGAAGGTGGTAAAAGCCACAGCCTTAGGAGGTGTAGAGGCTATAGAAGAGGTAGTAGATGGTGTCATCTGTGTCAGGAACCACAAGAGTTTCTCTTAATCAGATATTGACATGAAAACTATCCCTAGATGATTCGAATGCAATCATTACCTTATTGGCAGATGGTGGCCGACCGTGCTTTATTCAACATGTGCCCTTCACATAACTAGACTTCTTATAGTAGGTGCATGCAGGAAACCCATCTTAAAAGCCACAATCTCTTTCATGTACCATGGCCCCACCACATTGGCTATTATGGTTGATGTCTGAGACAGTCACATTAGATCGTGAGTTGAATGGTTATAGAACTCAATCTATTTAAGGCCTCCTCTAGGGTAGGAAGCCCTACCATTGTTAGCATTTGGGGGCACGCAACTAACTACTCAACTAAGCCTGTAAGGAACTGTAATACAATAACCTCCCTCTGATAGGTCTTCTGAGCTTTATGGGTACAAATTGGATGACATGCCTTACACTTCTCACGCAAGGCATTGAGGGAGGAATAGTATTGAAAAAATGATTATTTTTCTCTTGAAAATGAGTCATCTCGCTGTGGACGTGACACTAAATATGGCCATTGTCAATCATATAACATTTTCTGATGCATTTGTCAATTAAAAGGTGATGTTTTTTCATCTTTGTTATGGCCATTGCAGCTGTAGAAGCAGCTGAATTAGCTATTGTTTCATCAATTCATTGTAACAGAAAATCAACTCTTCTCCATCAATCAAATTTGCTGAAGAAAACGTCACACTGAATTCTTCTCATGCAAATGCATCTTCCTCAGCAGTAACCCATATATACCCTTTACCATATTATAATTTATAATCTCACCACTAATGATGGGGATTACGTTGTACATCATCTAAGCATGCATCATGTTGTTATCCTTTTTCTATGTAGATTATTTCCAACCTTCTCCTTAGGTACCGATTTGGTCACGATATGCTCATTGTCCTGACCCTCCATATCATGAGAAAACTTTGTGGCTATTAGGTGTAGCTGTCAAACTTCACTATGAGATTTGAAAGTGGGTTCTCACAACTCCCATTTCAACCATCATCTCAAATGTCACTGAAGTAGCCATCAAGGTTTCAGATGTCGATGTCGACACCACATCGACAAGTAAAAACGGGGGCATGTCGGGGACATGTCGTTGATATAGCATCGATATCCCATAACTTGTTCAAAATGGTTGAAAATGTCAATTTTAAAAGACTATGATTTTATGGATAGTGTATAAAATTATGATTTTAATTACTATTATACTGAGGAATTGTAAATTTTAAACGACACGATAGAAGTACACTACATTCATAACTTTTTAAAAGAAAAAATAAGACATGATAGTAAGTTCATAAGTGATATGATAATTCACTGTGATAGTCAAAAGTTGACAATCATTTCTTTAATGATTATAGAAAATTAGGAGCATTAGTAGTCTACCAGTACAAAGAAATAAAACAAAAATAAAATAGATCATGAATTAAGCAAAATTTTAAGTGTAATATTTATGAAAGGATTTATCGGGAATAAATGAAGAAAATATGAGAAAATTGGCGTATAAGCTCAAATATGAGCTTAGCAATAGCATAATTTACATGTATATTTTAAGTTGATTGGTGATGGTAAATCAAAATAATGTTAGGGTAGGTTGATTAAGTTGGTCAACGTAAATGTAAATATGAGCGAAGCATAGCTTACATGCGTGTTAAGGGTTTATTGTTGAGAGAGTTGTAGTATGATTATTTAGTCTCGCATAGTGGAGTGAGACTTTCCGTTGTGTGTGGTAGCTTATAAATAGGCATGTACTCCTTCCATATTTCTTTGAGAAGAAATACAGAGAAAACACGCCCATAGGGCGCATTTCCCGTGGTTTTCTTCCCGCTCTTCGTGAGTGGGATTTCTACATAAACCCAAGCGTTATGCATCTTTTATTGCTTTGATATTTTGCTTCCGTATTGTTTAGATTATTCAACTTGGTATCAGAGCGTTCGTTGCTTGGCTTATCTTGTTAATTTGATTATCATGCTTTATCATTATTATGTTCTTGGAGTTCTAATATCTTGATCCTAAGGAGAATCAAGGCGGAGGTTCGTGGTCAATGGTGACTGCGCATCTAGAGGCTCCCCCAACGCGAGAACGATGAGGGCGTTGGATGCGTCCAGGAAGAGGGTCAGCAGCGGCCTGGAGCTGGGCTTGCCTGTGGTTGCGACCTATGCATGGAGGTCGGTGAAGTGGTGGCCGCAGGTGTCTAAGCACCTTGCTAGAAGGTCCTCGTTGCAGCACAGCATTGCGGAGATGAGGTTGTCAGAGGAGATGTCGCGTGTAGCCTTGGTGGTCGAAGGCGCGAGACGTGCGCAGGGGGGGGTGTGGGGTGGGAGTGACAGAACAATGGCGAGGGGAGCCGCGAGGACGAGGAGGAAGTTGCGGTGCCGCGCTTCTCCGACGAGGTGCTAGGGTTAGGCGGCACGTTGGTGGAGTTGGGATCGCAAGATGGAGGGCTACGGGCGGAGGCGCATGGCGGTGGAGCAGGCGACGTCAGTGTTACGGCATTAGAGGAGGATTGGTGAAGGTTGCTTGGTGGTGGAGCTCCGTGGGTGGCATTGGTTGGCTCGGTGGTGGCGACTGGAGTGGGAGCCGGAGGCAGCGCTGAAGGAGCGTCGTGCTCTGCGGAGTGAGTTCTCTCTGAACCCTACGATGAGAATGAGGGTTCCTTTTAAGAGGGTTTGGGGGTCTGCCTTATCTTTCTGTTAGGTTATAAAATAAAGATATGTTTAAAAAAAGAGAAAAAATGGGGAAAAAGAGAACAAAAAAAAGGGGAGAAAAAGAAGGAAAGAAAGAGAAAAAATAAAAAAAGAAAAAGAAAAAGAAAAAGAAGATGATTATAAGAAGAGAGAAATTTTCTCTAGTTTTTATTGTTTTATTTTCTTTTCATTATTATTTTTTTCTCGCATTCGAGTTTAGGAGAAAGGGGGAGTGTGAGAGCTTATTGTAGTCACTTCCATTTGGGAGTCCCTTTTGTTCATGGACTCTACATGAGAAACTCAACTTTGGGAGGTCCAGAGTTTCGAGGTTCTCAGATGAAGGATTCATTTCAGGTTTCTATGTAGGGGATTTAGAGGAACACCCCATTTTAGGGATACTGATTGGGAAGCCACCAGCACCAGGTCTCCAAAGCTAGCTATAGTTCGTCCAGCAACTCTTGCCTATGTTTCCACCTACAAGTAAGAACTGGTCAAGAGTGTTGTTTGTTCTACTGTGCAGAGTAGATTTGTGTTACAAGTTGAGCATTCCATGTTCCAGCTTGAGGGGAAGTGTTGAGAGAGTTGTAGTATGGTTATTTAGTCCTACAAAGTAGAGTGAGACTTTTTGTTGTGTGTGGTAGCCTGTAAATAGGCGTGTACTCCCATATTCATTTGAGAAGAAATATAGAGAAAACATGCTTATAGGGTGCTTCTCCTGTGGTTTTCTCCCCGCTCTTTGAGAGTGACGTTTCCATGTAAATCCAAGTGTTATGCATATTTTTTATTGCTTTGATATTTTGCTTCCGTATTGTTTAGATTATTCAACTTTTATTAGTGAAATTAAGCAAAAAAAAATTCCCATAAAAAAATAAAGATGGAGGGAAGAATACAATATTAAATCATAGAGAAAGTGGAGAATTAAAAGAGATTAGAGAAGAGAAATAGTTAGATATCTGAGAAGAGGCTCAAACACTACAAACTTAAGTCAAGAAACCTTCGGACCTAGGAGCAATATAATGGACACGGCAATATCGAAGACATTGGCTAATCTCTCTTGTTTTATGGAATATTTGCACCGACATCTCCCAAAATTTAGGAATATTGATTAAGATGGCAAAAATATATTACTATGATATTGACATGAATCATGCTAGAGATATGGATATATTGTTGATATATTGAGATATTTATTTTCACGGTAGCCATAGTCACTATCAGGCAGAACCCTTGGTCTGGGACAACCCATGGGACATTGGGAATCATCTTAATTCATTAATTTGGATCAAAGGCCTAGATCATGTTGTAGATCAAGACACAAACAACGAGGTCAATGGAGATTGGCCGGGGGCCTAACAGGCCAGTAGCAGGGCTTTGGCCAGTGGTACGTTGTTGGTGGCAACCATTGCGGTGCCATCAGGTGGGTAGAATCCTAGGGCAGTAGGTAAAAAGGTGCTAAAGGCCCGTTGGTTGCTAGTTGGTCAAAGGGGGCCCCACAGGTGAAGATGATAGGAGTGGGATGCAATGGGGATTGGCAAGAGCCTGTTGGTGTCTGATGGCTGCCCGCAGGCTACTACAAGTGTAGTAGCGTAGGTTGAGTTTTCTTGCTTCTTTTTCACAAATATGATGCAAAACAGTTTTTGATGGAGATCTAAAGGAGAATAGATACCATTTGATGTAGAATAAAAGGGGGGAGAAGCAAGGTGATTATTGCTCTGATAGTAAGTTAGAAGTAGTGAGCATTATCTTCATTGGGAAACCTCCTTTTTTTTTTTGAAAGAGGTCTTTATATAGAGAGATATCTTGGGACAATTCCAAGCATCATCCTATGTAATAAGTAAATAATAAAAAAATCATATAAAGGCCACTAAAAACATAACTCTCAACACTTCCTAATAAGCTAGAGCATAGATATCTGACAAGCTCAGTTTGGAACATAGGTACTCAAGTCGTTTCCTGGGAAGTGCTTTAGTGAAGATGTTAATCACTTAGTCTTCAGTAGAAATGTATAAGGTTGATATTTTTTCAGTCATCACAACATGTCTAATGAAATGACAGTTCACCTTGATGTTCTTGGTTTTCTTATGGAAAGTAGGATTCTTTGCAATAAATGTAGTTGCCTTATTAGGCATGGATCCTGATATAGAACATTAAAGTCATGGAGCATGGATTGAATCCAAAGCAGCTTGCAAGTGGTATGCACAATAGAATGATGCTTAGATTTTGCCTTGGATTGCGACACCACATTCTGTTTCTTACTCCGTTATGTAATAAGGTTGCTACCAACATGTATGCAGTAACCAATGGTAGATCTCCAATCCTCATGAACCTTGTCATAATTTGCATCAGAGTATCTCTACACATTGAGATGACCATGCTTTTGAAAAGATAAGCCTTTCCCTGGAGAATTCTTCAAGTATCTCAAAACTTGGAAAACACCAGCTTAGTGAGCCTCTTGGGGTTACTGCATAAACTAAGTCATCCCATTGCATAGGCAATGCTAGACTTGCTAACTATAAGATAATGTAGCTTGCTAACCATTGCACGATACCTAGTCATATCCTCTAGCTTAGGACTGTCAAAATCGACACATATTTTCTTTGTGGAAAAATCAGACCTTCATCTATATGATGCACCTCAATGCTCAAGAAGTAACTGATCATGCCCAGATCCTTGGTGACAAACTGATGGTGTAGAAAGGTTTTTGTAGCTACAATATCTTCTTGATCACTCTCATTCAGCAAAATGTTATCCACATATACAATAAGGATAATTGATCTAGTGGGTTTGTGCAACACAAACACGGAGTGGTCTAAAGATGACTGGGTAAAGCCAAAGTCCTGAATAGCTTTGCTAAATCTTTCAAACCATGCCCTTGGGCTTTGCTTCAGTCCATAAATAGCTTTATTCAGCTTGTAGACCTTTTGACACTCCCTCTGAGTCACAAAACTAGGAGGCTGATGCATATACACCTTATGCAGATCGTCGTAGAGGAAGGCATTTTTGATGTCAAGCTGAAAAACCTGCCAGTCTAACTTGAATGTTATGGACAGGAGAATGTGTATTGAGTTCAACCATGTCACAGGAGTCTCAAAATAGTCCACGACATAAGTTTGTGTGTAGCCCATCGCAATAAACTGTGCCTTATGGCACTTCACAGAGTCATCAGGGAGGTACTTTAGGGTAAAAACCCACCTACACCCACAATAGTAGCACGTGGGGGTAGGTCCCTTAAGTCCTACGTGTCTTGAGATTGTAAAGCTGCCATCTCCTCCATTGTTGCTTTCCAGGTAGGATGCTGGAGAGCCTCTGTGTAGCTGCGGGGAACCTGGTGACTATCCACAGTAATAGAAAACAATTTGGTAATAGTTTATTTGTCAAACGATGTATGCTAAAAAATAGAATAACGGGCACAAGATTGTTGGGCCCTCTGATGAGCAAGAGGAAGGTCCAAGTTAGACCCTTCTGTGGAAAGAATTACCTGATCTCCATTAGACTCAGCAAAATCAGTAAAGGATGGAGTAGTAGGAATGGTAGAAAGTGGTTCCCCTTGAGGTACCTGAGGTGGCCTCTTGCGTTGGTAAGTATGTAGAGAAGGAATATATGGAGGAGGTGGTGGCAATGGTGGTGGAGCCTTAGAGGAAGTAGGCATAGGGTATGGCTCAATGGGCACTAGTGGTGTCGCAATAGGCACAGGAAAAGGGATATCCTGGACTTGATGGGGATGTAAGGGCTTTTCCCTAAAGGAAAAATAGGGAACATCCTAAAAAATGTGACATCTGAATCTGTATGCTAAAGAGTCGTAGCATCGATATCTCTTCTAGGTACGCGAGTATCCCAAGAAAATGCACTTGACAGACCAGAAGGATAATTTATCCACTTTGAACAGATTAAAAAAATTTATACAACCAAACATAATAGGTGTAAGAGGAAAAACATCTCGATTAGGAAGCATAGAATAAGGTGTCTTGCTTTTCAAAACAGAGACTCCATATTGATGAGAAAAAGCCGCCATAAGAACGTCAACCCAATACTGAAGAGGAACATTCATATGAAACATCATGCTTGGTCATATCAAGTAAATGTCTCAGCTTGCATTCAACCATCCCATCTTGTTGGGAGGTATGATCACAAGAAGTTTGGTGAATGACACCTAAAGAGGTAAAAAAATAAGCCACAGTAGAATTCACAAGTTCAAGGCCATTATCACTCTGAAATATACGAATAAGAGAAGTGTTAGGAAATAAGTTGGGAGATTTTATCTCCTTATTTAGTTATTCTATTTTTTAGTAAAATGTTATTTCCATGTATACCCTTTCCCCTCTCTATATAAAGAGGGCTAGGGTCTCCTTTTATGTATAACAACAAATATTTTTCCCACCTAAAATCTCTATATGGTATCAGAGCCACCGATTTTGGTGGTCTGGGATTTAGAAAAAGGAAAACCTAGAGGGGGGAGGCCCTCCGACGGCACCGCTGGCCTCCGACAAGCCATTGGAGAGGCTCTCGTCTTCCACAACTTCTCCCTTCTCTCTTCTACTTCCTCCTCTCCAATTGCTACTCGTCGTCGGATAGAAAAAAGCGACGCCAGTGCTGCGTTCGATCGATCTCCGACGAGGAATCAACGTGGAAGGAGTCGTCGGACCCTTCCATACCACATTGACCACCTTTGGCAACCATTGGTTGGCGTTGCCGGCGTGCCAAAGAAACTCCAGCGTTGCCGGTCGACAGGGTGGTTCGGATCGAAGTTTTGACCCCTCAAGCCTCACTTGATCGAAGATTTGAGGGATCAAATAAACTCCTTAGAGGTTAGGCCAT
This sequence comes from Thalassia testudinum, assembly GCA_037157565.1. Taxonomy (NCBI): domain Eukaryota; kingdom Viridiplantae; phylum Streptophyta; class Magnoliopsida; order Alismatales; family Hydrocharitaceae; genus Thalassia; species Thalassia testudinum. The sequence continues at coordinate 9,684,090 of JAZHRO010000080.1, forward strand.
CGAACCAAGGTGGCCCTGCCTTCCCTTGACGTTGCCGAAGCGCTGCCATGCTCCTCTGCCACTGTAGCACCGCCACCCACAGAGAAGAGAGAAGAAAAAAAATGGGAGAGGGAAGGAGAAGAGGGAGTCGATGATGACCCCGCTCCTCTCATCTCCTCTCTCCTCTTTGATCACACCAGCAAGCCCACAATGAAGAAAAGTGGACTTCTCCGCGTCGATAGAAAGGAGAATAAATGAAGAGGAGCCTTTTAGGTTTAGGTGCCTTTTTATTAAAAATAAAATAAAAAATTAAGGTTATTTATGCTTAAGTCCACCCTTTTGTTTTCTTTAAAGATGAGGCATTTAGTGATGGGGTATTTGTCGATAACCCCTCAAAGTTTTTGAGTTCTTAGTTGGGTCCTTATATATTGAGTTGAAGATACAAGATTTGAAGACGAGAGCCGCCACAAGATGTTGAAGTTTGGGCAACACTCTCATGCACCTCAAGAGAAATTGAGTATTGACTTGCTCTGTGAGGGTGTACAAGCAGGGGCACCCAGGGTTGAAGACATAAAGAAGCAAAATACCACATCGATGAGAGTGAATCTTCACTACCTTATGGATCCAAGACTTCGTCGTCTCCCGCGTCTTGTCTTGTCGGGGAGTGTAAGGAACTAAATTAGGAGATTTTATCTCCTTATTTAGTTATTCTATTTTTTAGTAAATGGTTGTTTAGGCTGTTTCCATGTATACCCTTTCCTCTCTCTATATAAAGGGGGTTAGGGTCTCTTTTTATGTATAACAAATATTTTGCCCACCTAAAATCTCTACAAGAAGTAAATTGAGTCTATTTTTGAAAAAAAAATTATGAGTACATGAGTTTTAGACTTTTCCTTCTACATATTGACCCATGTAACTCGGGCACAATCATCCACAAGAACAAGTACGAAAAACCCCAAGGGTCGCCATAAATTTGTATGGATTAAATTGAAAGGAGACTCACTCTTATTTTGATGAGGAGAGGGAACTCTGTGGTGATTGCCAAGTTGTCAAGCATTACACTGGAATGACTTAGGAAACCGTAAATCTAGAGATCGACGACAAAGTACGGGAATACTCGGGTGACCCAAATGCAAATGCCATTGGAAAGCAGTAATGGTAAAGGCGACAATAGTAGATAAATGTGTAGGTGGAAGGCTTAGGGTGTAAAGGCTATCATGCTCAGACCCTCCACCAATCTGCCTCGTCGTCCGAAGATCTTGTAAGAAAAGGAAATGATCATAAAAACATTGCTTGAGAGTTTAAGGCCTTGGTAATTTGACTAATAGACATAAGATTTAAAACAAATTTTGGAGCATGTAACACATCTGTGAGAGATAAAGACCTAGTGAGAGGAACATCTCCAAGCCCTATAACTGAAGATAGGGCACCATCAGTTACATTGAATGGGTTAGCAAGGGACTGTTAGGACGTGAACAAAGTAGCATCTCTAGTAATGTGGGAAGAAGCATCTGAATCTGCTATCCAGTCAAGATCATGGATTGAATCGATAGTGCCATACTACTTGCCGATTTGACAACAAAAGCCTCAACAGAGGGAGTAGACTGGGACATTAGTAATCTGCCGTACTCCTTCTGAGAAATAGTGACCTGAGAAGTCGAAGCATCATCATCCTTAAAGTTGGTCTCATTAGCCTTGGAAGAAACTTGGTGGGCATGTGGGGCTTGTCTCTGTAGATAGCCGTGCTTGACCCAACACCAATTAATAGTATGACCAAGGTAGTGGTAGTGCTTACAGAATAGACCGCCATGACCTCGTCCACGACCACCACTACCCCTTGGTGGTCGTCCTCTCCCCCTGCTTGAGGAGACTTCATGACCACACCGAACTAATGCCATGGCAGAAGTATCAGTCATAGGAGTCGGATTAGATATCTTAAGGCGAGAAGTGTGCGTATATCTGTATAGGGGTAAGTATCTCTTTTGAAGTCATCAATTGATCCTTCACAACCTTGTACGCTGGGCTTCAAGTCGCAAGAAACTGAATAGATCTAATAGTCTCCCTCTGCGTAGCCATGACTGCAACATTAGACAACAGAGGTTGATAAGTATCTTGCTCATCACACAAATTCTTCAAAGAGACATTACACTTGGCCAAAGACATCAACCCCTTTCGGAAAGTATGTATCTCCACAACAATGTAAGAGGTGGACAATATTGCTCTTCTGAGAATGTATCTTGTGCAACACATTTCACATCTTCTTAGCAGACAAGTAGGACATGGTCTGCTTGGCTATATGCTCCTTTGTGCTGTTCATCATACATGTGGCAACTTAATCATCATCGGTCTCCCAAATCATCAGGAGAATATATTTCTTCCTGCGTGTCCCTAAAAATCGGGCAATGGATGTGAACCAAACGAGAAAGTTTGTGCCATCTAGCTTGATGGATATTCCTTGCATATGAAAAGAGGTGCTCGTGGTAGATATCTTCCCCATCGAGTCACAGAGAACCTCCTTATGATCTCCCATGTCAGCTTGACTTGTAGGGAGATAAAGAGTTGACACGAGAATGTTGAAATCAGACCATGAAGAGGGTCAAAGAAACAAAATCAGATCTGAAACTTAGTTTTCAGAACATGAAACGCAGTGGGGGGTCAAGCAGCAGGACCTCCCATGCCGCCACCTAGCGCACCAAAGCCAAGGCCTATGTAGGCCTCAATAGTGGTGTTGGGCATTGCTGCAGAGGTGGCGGTGGCGGTGGTGCACCACAGCCAAGGCCCGCGTGGGCCTTAGTGGTGGCACTAGGTGCTGCTGCAGTGGCTGTGGTGGTGCTGTGCTGGGACACCGGAAGAGGAGGATGAGATGGTGATGGCGAGAAGGTCCTCTAGAGATGAGAATTAAGGTGGTATTTGGTGGGATACCAAAGCACCAGTATAAGATCGCTGCTCTGGTATCATATTGATAGAAAAAAGATGGAATGTATTCATTAAGACATTGTAAAGGTTTTTATATGGAGAGACCTCTTGGGACAAGTACAAGCATCACCCCATATAACAAGTAAATAATAAAAAAAATCACATAAAAGAGCACTAAAAGCATTACTCTCAACAATATTATTTAAGTTCCTACCTTTTTTTAGAAAAAAGAAGGGCTTGCTTAGTTTCTTGGCAGTAGAATGTTATTTATTGAAGCATGACAGGCATGACTAACTGGGGTGTTATGCCAATATCATGCACCGTTCAACCATTGTTCGGATTTTTATATAACTGATCTCTTACCTTCAGATGATAACCAAATGGACAATAAGGAACAACTTCCACACTTGTGCTTCATTAGACATCTAACCAATCAAGAGCAAAGGATAAGTCCCAGGTATCCCTCATCTGTCAAACTAATCTCTTGCATTCTACTCTGGAACCAAGCTGCACCTGAATGCAATGAACAAGCAATAAATCTGCTCTCTCAGGCATTACATGAAGAATTCATGTGTGCGTATGTTTCCTATTCTATTTTACATGCATAATTAAATATTAATGAACTAATCACATGCTTTTATCAGATGGTTTGTCATCTGCTTAACTATGGAGCCATTGAAGTCAATGCCATCAATAATCTAAGTGAAACTGCTATGGATTTAGCTGAAAAGGTTCCCTATGATAAGTATGGACCAGAGATGATTGAAAGTCTTCGAGAAGCTGGTGCCAGGAATGCTCGGAATGTTGGGAAGCTAGACGAAGCCTTGGAGCTAAGGAAAACAGTTAGCGACATAAAGCACGACGTGCACACACAACTCATACAGAATGCACAGACCAACAAAAGGGTTACAGGAATTGCCAAAGAACTGCGCAAGTTGCACAGAGAGGCTGTTCAGAATACCATAAATTCAGTAACTGTTGTTGCAACTCTTATTGCATCGATTGCTTTTGTGGCTATATTCAACCTACCAGGTCAATACATAGATGGGGGTGTAGAAGCTGGCAAAGCAAATATAGCAGAAACAGTAGGGTTCCGTGCATTTTGCCTCCTGAATGCTACAGCTCTATTCATCTCCTTGGCGGTGGTCGTGGTCCAAATCACCCTAGTTGCATGGGAAACTGGTGCACAAAAACTGGTGGTGTCGATAGTTAACAAGCTTATGTGGGCAGCATGTATAAGTACTTGTGGGGCATTTCTTTCAATAGCTTTTGTGAACGTGGGAAAGGAGGCTTCATGGATGGCAATTACGGTAACTCTAATTGGAGGGCCAGTAATGGTTGGGACCCTTGGGATCATGGGCTACTTGGTTTTCCGACGACACTTCAAATTCAATGATGATTCTCAGAGACGCATCAGGAGGGGAGGTGGCAGTAAGTCGTTTTCGATGTCCCTCCGCTCAACATTCTCGGACCCAGATGCTGCTGCCTTCTCTGATCGTGAAAAGATCTATGCATTGTGAATGCGTGCTTGCCTCTGTTTTCTTTCTACAGCAGTAAGAAGCATTGTAGATGAGTTCGCGCCATGCACTGTAATTTACAGGTAAGTAATTACTATTATTATTATTATTATAAGCGGGTGTGCTTGCTTGCTCAGCGTCAAAGGCCTACTAGCATAAATACAAAGCTGAGAGGTATGGATAGACCTTTTAAGGCCTCTCCAAGATTCCCTTCTAGCTAATCAATTTTCTGTAAGCTTTCAATCGGCAACCTGAGCATAATTTATAGAGGAAACATGCATTGATTTTCAGCTTTTTATGGCCGTGGAAGATCACATGTTTCTTGAAGAGTTTGCTCCTCTGGAAAGCTGCTTGGTCAAATAGGTGCTTGCTTGTGCACTTTCCTGCGTCTGTGTAATATAATGTTAATGTAGTATTTATGGCTGTGTATGAAATTTGATTAAGATGGTTAAAATTGTGCTATTTGAACATCTTTTAATCATGCATTGCATCGGTTACTTTGGTAATGAAATTGTAAGATGGACAGCATAGCTTCTTTTCCTTTTCTCAGCTTATATCACAAGGTAATTCTTAAGGTTAGAACATTAACATAATCTTGTGCATTATATGGAATCATAACTATTATAATTGAATGTTGGTGGTGTCCTTTTCTTTTTTAACCTGCGTTCCTATTGGAGTTATGTTGAAATTGATGTTTACCCTTTGTCTCCATTAGTATTATGGGTTAACACATGTTTTAAGTAAATCAAAAGAGGTGTTAATCAGTAATTACACTCTTTAAAGTAAACAAAAATAAGAGTTAAACTTTACATTACAAAATCTAGATTTTATAACATCTCAGTAATTAGTCCTAAGTGATTAGCGGGTGTAGTTTGTTGGTTTTGGGAACTATAGGCTTAAGGTAGGACAACGAATATTCTATCCACCATCAATTCCAATCTTCATGTGGCTAAGGAAGTTCACAATTAAGTGGTTGGGTGGTGTTTACGGATGTAAACGGTCGGGTTTAGGTGAGATTTAACTAAACCTATATACATACTCATCCATATTCATTTATAAAATTTACTCATATCTTATTCTTTTACTTAAAAAGTATAAAAATTCATACTCATATTCATCCATCTATCCATCGGATATTTATTTACCTATCAGATTTTTATTTATGAATTGATCTTATAATGAAATTTTATCAAATTAGAATTAGAGAAGGAAAATTTATAATATAATTCATTAATTATTTATTTTTAATAAGTTGTAAACATAAGAGTTTATGTTATTCTAATTTTGTTAATCTTTATTAAAATTATTATAAAAAACATCCTTTAAGGGAAATATGTTAAAAATAAAAATATAAAAAATATAATGAACAATTAAATACAAGTATCTTTCAAATAAAAATTTTCGTATCTGAAATAAATGTTTAATGAAAGAAGTATTCTTAATCTTCAAAGTAATGGAAGAAATTATGAGAAAAATTAGGATAGAGGGAATGAGGGATTTAGGATGGGATTCATATCTCACGTAAATGAAAATTTTATTTGAATATTTCTGTAGGATAATTAGTTATAAATTCATATTCATATCTATGCTCAAATTTAATTGGAATCTTTTAGATAAAAATCATAGGCAAATCCGATCGGATTTTGGTTGAATTTTATCTATTCATTTCGAGCGGGATAGGGTCGAATTGGAGTTAGTTTACCTAAACTTATACGCAGTGACTTCCTTAATCCATCTATCTTGACCGTAAATGTTAAGGCACCTATTTATCATACCCAGCTTGGTTGGCCTATTACTCCGAATGGGTACCTATTGGTATCTGTGTTCTGAGACTGCTATAGCCCGCCCTTCTTTGGTTTTTATCAGTTCACGTTGCAAACATCAATGGTATCAACATCAATGATGACAAGATGACGGTGGTGGTATGTAATATAATGGGTTAATGGTTTTGCCATAGCAGTACAAGTTGGATAAGTTCTTGTTAACCTTCCTGTGAGTTGTTATTGTTATGAATCTCCACTGTTGAAATAAAGGGAGAAACCAACGAAACCATATTCTAACCATCTTTCTGTAATTAAGAGATGGCAAATATAACCAAGCTTGTGAACAACCATTTTGAGAGACACAGCGAGGCGCTTATTCATTTATTATCTCTTCTCTTCTCAATCTATGGATGCAAGACGCTTGTTACCTTGCAATCTCTCTTTTTTTGGTTTTACTGTAAATCACGTTTTGACAAAAAAGAATAAAAACTGTGCGAGTCCATTGTGATATACATTTGGTCAATCGAAGATGGATATTAAGGGACGTTTTTGTCCAAACCACTAACAACGATTCATTGTGTTGAAAACTTGTTCATCACTTCCCAGTAATGGTGTAACATCTCCTAAAGATAATTTTATATATGAAACTCGTAGAAATGAATATTGAGATATAAAAAATTAAAAATTATTATCTAACAACTTAAGTTAAAATATACCTTATAAGTTGTCAATCATAGTTTTTATCGATTAGTCTTGAGTCATAAATCGTATCATTGTTACGAAACAACTGGAAAAGTGGAAATTAAGTGTTGTACATGATGAAGTGTTTACAAGAGCTACTTCTAGAGTTCTACATTGATTGACAGTTGATTAATTGATTAATGATTTCAAGTGGAGAAGATTGTGATAACCTAAAAAGGTAATCTTACATAGGAAATTCTTGAAAATGAGTAGTATGTCAGAATTGAGAATTAATATTTGATAGCTTAGCCTTAAACACTTAGAATAGTTGTTTGAATTTATAGGATCCATATTTAATAAGTTAACATTAAGTTTTCTCGTTAGACTCAGGTTTAAGATCACGCCATTAGAAATGTGATACCCTAAAAAAATAATCCCATATAAAAAACTCATGAAAATGAGTAGAGTGATATAAGGATTAAAAATTATTACTTAATTATTTAGGTTTAAGTATTTTAGGTAGTTTTTATTCATGAGGCACATATCTAATAAGTTATCAAAGTTAGTTTTTCTTATTAGACTCAGGTTTAGGCCTGGATTGTTACAAATGTTATCAAAATCAAACTTTTTCTAGTAGAAGGAAAGGATTGCCCTTGAGATGGCAAAAAAGTGTATCATGAGGTGGAGTCGCTACTACTACTATAATGACCCGAGTCTAAACTTAAGTTTAATTGAGAAAAACTATCCTTGACAACTTGTTGGGTATGAACTCCACAAACCTAGACAACCACTCAAAATGCTTACGTTCAAGTTGTCAAGTAGTAATTCTTAATCCTCTTATATCCAACCACTCACTTTCATGAGTTTCGTGACTATTCTTGGAGGTGTTACAACATTCTCCATTTGAAATCCTAATGTCTTCATTAGGGTTCAATTAATCAATTAACTTACTCTGAGGAGTAATGATAGCTCTACCACATGGTGCATTCTTTGGTTGTCCCAAGGACAATCCTTTTCTCTTACTAGAGGGGATTTAGCTCTGATACCATTTTAATGACCTGAGCCTAAATTCAAGTTTAATTGAGAAAAAACTAGTATTGACAACTTATTTGGTATGGGATTTGTAAACCCAAACATCTACCAAAATACTTAAGCCTAAGTTATAAAGTAGTAATTCTTAATCCTCTTATATCCTACAACTCACTTTTATGAGTTTTTTATGTGAGACTATTCTTGGAGCTGTTACACCCTCCCACACTTGAAATCCTGATATCCTTGTCAGGATTCAATCAATCAATCAATTAATATACTCTAGTAGTAGTGGCGACTCCATCTCATGGTGTACTCTTTGGCTGTCTTAAGGGCAACCCTTTTCTCCTACCAGAGTAAGTTTGGCTCTAATATTATTTGTAACAACTCAGATCAAAATACAAGTTTAATTGAGAAAGGCAATTATTGACAAATTTTCAATTTATTCATATGAGGCTAAAACCCGATTGAATTCTTGATGGAGGACTTCCATAGGAAACGGAAATTCTAGAATTGTCACATGAGCATGATTAATGAATTGATCAATGGAATTGAGATCACTTTGAGATGAGAGTTTATGTTGGTATTTGGACTATGTAGATTTGGCAACTCAATACTTGAGGTTTAGCAAAGTGTAAGGCTAATATGTCAAAAAGTTGATTCACATAATCTAATACAAGACATGTTTTCTCAAGATAGAAATTGCAAAGCTCCAATAGTTGGAGTGGAGTTTAAGCTTTATTGTTGTGATTTTAGAGGTCCAATTTCATTGATTGTCATTTCGATAGGTAGATTAAATTAAGAATGAACTAGATGAACTTGAAGAAGTTATTTAACATGTTTTCTAACCAAAGTACCATGGTAGTACAAACAAAATAGTTTTAAAAGGGATGACAATGAGATAACATCTTAAACTTTGAACTGCTCATATATGTTTTTAAAAAGATGATAACACTCATTCTCGACAGGAGATAGATAGCTCGCAAACCTATCCCCCCAGGTTAGCCAGAATTCAAACTGGGCACCTACCATTCCCATTTAAGTGGAATGAGTCTACTCACCAACTGAGTTACCCGACGAGCTCTGCTCATATATGTCTCTACGTGTAGGACATATTGCATATACGGTATATCTCAAGGGTTGGCTATCTTCTTAATAATTCAGTAGTGGCTGTCACGCTTCACTAAGGCTATATGATGAATACTTGATTTTGATTGAGTATAGGATTCATTGATAATTTAGAGATTACTTATAATTGAGGAATTGAATTATGGAGTAATGCTTAAATTAATTTATCAATGTATATTTCTCAATTAGAAAATTCAGAAATAATTATTAGAATCAAATTAAATCAATATTTGATCTAAACTCATGGTCAGGGTGATCCTAATCTATGATAGACTTTGGATTGCTTACAAGATCTCCCTACAACATGACATAACCTTTAGCAATGCAAAATATGGGGAAAATTTATTATATGTTTCAAATAGTTGAAAAATATAATTAATATATGCTTATAAAAGCACTAAAAACATTTCGATAACTATCAAAGTACTGAAATCTTCTTTAACTAAAAAGATGGGTATAAAGGGGTTTTAGAAGTTTTCAGAGAAATAGTATTTCTCTAGAAACTCGGTGAGTCCACTCTGAAAGAGAATAACACAAGGAAAAGAATCAATTGAATGCAAAAGATGTTGGTACTAGAGCACCACGATCATTTATTTTGATGATAACAAAACACGTGTTATTTAACATTTGCACTTGGAGTCTTAGATTTCAGGCCAATTGCAAATGGATACGTGATTAGACGAAATTCGAGCTCGCATCCAAGACGGATTGGAGGAGCCTGATGGAGAAAGAAGAGATTCGCGAGGAGCGATATATTGAAGAAGGAGATGAAGAATATGATAGATTTCCTTCTCTTGAACTCATTGTATTTTTCGTTTCTTTTGCTGCTCTTTATTTTTGTTACATAGATTTCTGTTAAAGAGCCTCAAAGTACCCTAACAGTAGTCCTAGGAATATCGGCACAACCCTAGGATAGTTAGGTTTTCTGTAGAAAACTTAGAAAACCAATATAGGGTTCTAACAGCACTTCCAGACGTCTAATTCCCAAATCAGACGTCTGATAAAGTGTTTTAAGACGTCTGACTGTTGATCCATACGTTTGATAACATTTAGGCTCGAAAAGTTAGTTCTGTCTGATGAAATCAGACGTCCAGACCTTAGACCAGATGTCTTAGGAAACGGCTGATGACTTTGCCAGACATCCAATTAGTGGACCGTTGGCTGACTTAATAAACACTCAAGGATATGACAGTTAGAGCCTTATCAGACGTCCTTAAGCCCTTCCAGACGTCTGATAATTGACTGTTTTGCCTCGACTGACCCGAAAATCTCTTCTCAGAGATTTTCTAGCCGTTGCAAATCCATTCCCACGAAAAAGTAGGTTTCCAGACGTCCAGACATTGTGCCAGATGTCCTGTATGTCGTCTGATGGACTTGCGCTAGAACCCTGTTTAGATCTGATCCAAGTCAGGAAGAGACCCGTCCAAAATCAAACATCTGACCTTATTTTCAGACGTCTTAAAGTGAACTTCCAGACGTCTGATGCCAGAATTAGACGTCTGATAAGCCTGTCAGAACAATGATTGTTCCTAATTTCAGGCTGATTCACTTGGGCTTTGTACCCAACGGCTATGGAAGCTTTTCTAAACCTTCCAAAGCCTTCCTAAGGCCTCTATAAATAGAGGGGAACCTTTGCAACACACATCTAAGACACACTAAGAGAAACTTATACACACCTAAGCAACATAGTTCCACTCTTTTGTGTCCAAGAAAACAAGCCCTTACTCTCCAGGCTCAAAGTTCTACATCTAGAGAGCATCAAGCCTTCGCGCGCCCGCTCTCCCGTCGTTCACGAGAGCGACGTTGCGCCGTCGCGTGGCACACGCATCCGCGTCGTCGACGCACTCCTTTCAAAGGGAAGCATCCTATTTCCTATAGAAGCTTAGGTTAAATATTACTTTGTTGGCTCTATAGGATTACTTGTTGTATCTTTGTTATTTGGTTGGGTATTCGCTTTGCGAATTCCCGTCTCCTTCGCGAGACAATCCTTCTCGTGGAGAGAAGGGGTTGAGGTACGCTACCCTCGTTTAAGTAGCGTGGTTGTAATTGAGATTGAATCACCCTCGTTTTAAAGTGATTCGGTTTAGTGGATTTGATCAACTTGGTTGATCGGAAAATCCTAACTCGAGAGGGTTAGGTGGTGGTTTTCACCCGGTTTAGGTTTCCACCTATAAATACTTGTATACTTGTGTGATTGTTATTTTTTTGAGATTGTTTATTATTTATTTCCGCAATTATTACGTCACCCCCTCCTAGTAGGGCGAAACTACAGTTGGTATCAGAGCAGGTTCTTGCGAGATCGGAGTAACACCCGGCAAGAGATCAAATGGAGGGAAGCACATCAGCGATTCGAATCTCCGAGGGGCAATCCACGTCCCGTCCGCCATTCTTCGACGGGAGCAACTACCCCTACTGGAAGCTGCGGATGAAGACTTGGCTTCAAGCCAATGACTTCATGATTTGAGCCAGGTGCGAGACGCCATTTGAGATCCCAGAAAAACCCGCGGGAGGCTACTCGCAACAACAAATTCGCGAACTTTCTTTGAACGCGAAGACCATGAACGCCCTCTACTGCGCGCTTAGCTCGGAGGAGTTCAATAGAATCTCGCAATGCGCCACCGTATACGAGATCTGGCACACACTCGAGGTAACTCATGAAGGTACCTCTAAGGTAAAAACTTCTTAAATAAATTTACTTTCTCAAGAATTTGAATGCTTTTCTATGAAACCAAATGAGTCTTTAAGTGAGATGAACACTAGGTTCACTCTCATTGTAAATAACTTGAAAGCTTTAGGGAAGACTTTTATCAAAGGAGAGCTTCAAGGGAAGCTTCTTCGTTCCCTCGGACCCGCGTGGGAACAAAAAGTTACCGCCATCGAGGAGGCGAACGAAGTGGAGGAGCTCAACATGGAAGATCTCCTAGGCAATCTAATGGCTTACAAGACTAAGTTGAAGCAGAAGAAGGATACATCAGAGCCTAAACCAAAGAAGACTCTCGCCTTCAGACCCGCGTCGGATAGCGAGGTAAGTTCCGACGACGAAGACTTTAGAATTTTACTTAAAAAATTTTCCAAGTTTGGTAGGGAATTAAAGAAAGAGAAAAATGAGAAGAAAAGCCCGAGACGTTGCTACCACTGCAACGAGAAAGGGCACCTACGACCAGAGTGCCCTCTTCTCAAAAAGGAGAAGGAAAAGGAGAAGAAATCTAAGAAGAAGGCGTTCCAAGCCACTTGGGACGATTCAAGCTCGGAGGAAGAAGAAGAAAAAAAAGAAGAAACCGCTTGCTTTGGTTTCATGGCCAGAAGAAGCGACAGCGAAAGCGGAAGGGACTGAGACAACAAGGTAAGTTACGACTTACAAGAAGCTTTTAATGAATTATTTGATGTTAGTAAATAATTAAGAATAGAAAACAAAAACATTAAAAAGAACCTTAGTTTTCTTAAAAATGAAAATGATAGGTTAGAAAAATAACTTAACGACATAGAAGCTAGTCTTAGAATTGATAACCTATTATTAGAAAATCAAAACCTCATCAATGAAAATAATAAATTGATTGAGGAAAATGATAGTTTAAAGTTAGAAATCTGTGATTTAAGAACTAAGATGCATACTATAGAAAAAGAAATCGCATGTCTTAGGGAAAATTTTAACAAATTAATCAACAAAGTAGATAATTTTTATAACCCTAAGGTTGAGAAAGAATCTCCGTCAAGGAGACCCACTAACAGATCCGGATCCAAGCCCACTTGGATACCGAAAAAAGAATTGGAATCTTGTTTTGTAGGTTTCAGGGATAACTACAACACAAAGGACTGGACCTACAAACTCAAGGCTGGTCAACTCGAGTTGGGAAAACCAAGGAGTAGACTAAGGAGGAGAACAAGAAGACCGACGAGACGGCGAACAAGCGACGGACTCGCCGCACGTCGACCACCAAATTGGAGACCGACGCCAATGCCCGGGCCTCCAAGCTACGGATGGGAGCCCCATCCGATGTGGCATCCACCACCACCATTTGGGTCATTTTACTGGCCATGGTAGGTGAGGTAAAAATCATTTACCCTATCTTTTTTATCATAAGCATTTAGATAGGGGGAGCAAAAAAATTATAAGCTAATTGTCAATTTTTAAGGGGGAGATATAAGGTAGCTAAATTTCCTTTAGAAAGGGAGAGAAAAATAATAGCTATCTTGTTATAAAAAAGGGGGAAGACATTACCTTTGTCAAAAGAAATTTATAGAAGAGCATATTTTAAAGGGGAGTTATAGGAAATGTAAAATCAATCAAACCTTTTTGATAATGTCAAAAAGGGGGAGAATTTTTTTTGCATTATTATTTACGATTTTGTCATCAAAAAGGGGAGATTGTTGGTGCTAGAACACCACGATCATTTGTTTTGATGATAACAAAACACGTGTTATTTAACATTTGCACTTGGAGTCTTAGATTTCAGGCCAATTGCAAATGGATACGTGATTAGACGAAATTCGAGCTCGCATCCAGGACGAATTGGAGGAACCTGATGGAGAACAGAAGAGATTTGCAAGGAGTGATATATTGAAGAAGGAAGGAGATGAAGAATAGGATAGATTTCCTTCTCTTGTACTCATTGTATTTTTCGTTTCTTTTGTTGCTCTTTATTTTTGTTACTTAGATTTCTGTTAAAGAGCCTCAAAGTACCCTAACAGTAGTCCTAGGAACATCGGCACAACCCTAGGATAGTTATGTTTTTCGTAGAAAACTTAGAAAATCAATATAGGGTTCTAACAGCACTTCCAGACGTTTAATTCCCAAATCAGACATCTGATAAAGTGTTTTAAGACGTCTGACTGTTGATCCAGACGTCTGATAACATTTAGCTGGAGAAGTTAGTTCTGTCTGATGAAATCAAACGTCCAGACCTTAGACCAGACGTCTTAGGAAACGTCTGATGACTTTGCCAGACATCCAATTAGTGGACCGTTGACTGACTTAATAAACACTCAAGGATATGACCGTTAGAGCCTTATCAGACGTCCTTAAGCCCTTCCAGACGTCTGATAATTGACCATTTTGCCTCGACTGACTCGAAAATCTCTTCTCAGAGATTTTCTAGCCGTTGCAAATCCATTCCCACGAAAAAATAGGTTTCCATACGTCCAGACATTGTGCCAGACGTCCTGTATGTCGTCTGATGGACTTGCGTTAGAACCCTGTTTAGATCTGATCCAAGTCAGGAAGAGACCCGTCCAAAATCAGACATCTGACCTTATTTTCAGACGTCTTAAAGTGAACTTCCAGACGTCTGATGCCAGAATTAGACGTCTGATAAGCCTGTCAGAGCAATGATTGTTCCTGATTTCAGGCTGATTCACTTGGGCTTTGTACCCAACGGCTATGGAAGCTTTTCTAAAACTTCCAAAGCCTTCCTAATGCCTCTATAAATAGAGGGGAACCTTTGCAACACACATCTAAGACACACTAAGAGAAACTTATACACACCTAAGCAACATAGTTCCACTCTTTTGTGTCCAAGAAAACAAGCCCTTGCTCTCCAGGCTTAAAGTTCTACATCTAGAGAGCATCAAGCCTTTGCGCACCCGCTCTCCCGTCGTTCACGAGAGCGACGTTGCGCCGTCGAGTGGCACACGCATCCGCGTCGTCGACGCACTCATTTCAAAGGGAAGCATCCTATTTCCTATAGAAGCTTAGGTTAAATATTACTTTGTTGGCTCTATAGGATTACTTGTTGTATCTTTGTTATTTGGTTGGGTATTCGCTTTGCGAATTTCTGTCTCCTTCGCGAGACAAAATCCTTCTCGTTGAGAGAAGGGGTTGAGGTACGCTACCCTCGTTTAAGTAGCGTGGTTGTAATTGAGGTTGAATCACCCTCATTTTAAAGTGATTCGATTTAGTCGATTTGATTAACTTGGTTGATCGGAAAATCCTAACTCGAGAGGGTTAGGTGGTGGTTTTCACCCGGTTTAGGTTTCCACCTATAAATACTTGTATACTTGTGTGATTGTTATTTTTTTTAGATTGTTTATTATTTATTTTCCGCAATTATTACGTTACTCCCTCCTAGTAGGACGAAACTACAAAAGAAACAAAATTTGGCTACCCAATTGCACCTTGAAAGGAGTATGTATGGGGAAGGGATTGAACTTGCAATAGCACAATATAGTTCTCTATTTTGATTTGTGGGCTGAATACCAGTGTAGATCATTAATGAGGGTATTTATAATGCAAAGAAACTCCAAATCATCAAGATTTCTTGGTTAGGAACATTATTTTGTAATACTTGTTCACTTCATAATCGTTGTGCATGTTAGGCAAGCCTCTTCTTCCCATTCTTTTTAAGGCTTGTGCCATGTAACCTTTCCATATGGATCTATTACACGTCTCAGAGGATCTCGAAGATCATGCACAACAACCTCAATCTTCTCCAGCAAAATCCTTCAGGGCAGGTAGCTGTCATCCACCTGAACTCCATTAGTTAGGGTAGTCACGGTTGGGGCTTTGTTGGTTGAGCTGATGCTTGCTTGCACCAAGGCGTGTCTTAGCACATCAAAGTTCTAACCACTCGAGCCCTTGGATGAATCCTTAGGTGGGTTGCTCAGATTGAACCCGAGTGAAACCTGCTACTAGGTTGCCTGACATGGGTTTAGGTGATTCCTTTTCAGTTGGGCCAGCCAAGTTACTGGGCTTGTGCTATTGGACCCTTGGGCCTCTTGTAAGAATTATGCCTTGTGTTGAGGACCTCGCATAGACATGTGAATAGGTCCTTGACTACCATAATTTTGTGATAGCTAATCATGGAGGTAATATCTCTCTATCATGTGATTGGAAATGTTTCAATTTGCTTTTGATTTGACTTGATCAGGTTTTGGATTGTATTTTGTGTTTTGAAAAGTTTTAAATTTCCAATGCTTGCATGATACTCCACTTCCTTCAATCGGGCCTTAGAACAATCTGACAACCACAGCTTTGGTGGTTCATTGGATGGTGGAGAGTTCGGAGGTGACTCCCAAGGCCACATAACCCCCTAAGGGGCTTAGCTGAAGCCCTACAGCATGCTGCAGCAGGCTAACAGGGTTTGATCTAGCTATGATTTGGTCATTGGCGAGAGGCGGTGGCCGATCACCAAAGTGATCGTCGACTGGTCCAAAGCTTGGCAATGGCAGTGTGCTGTTTGGTGTTCTTGCACACTAGGGTTAGGATTCTTGTTTCCCCTATTTTTAATTTATTTGGTGGAGGAAGAAAAGAAAAATGGAAATCAAGGAAGGTATGGACCATTGATCTATGACAGCTCTGGTACCATGTAAAGAAAATGATAAACTAACTTTCTTTGGAGATTCCAGCCTCTCTTATTACAGGAGGTGGATGAGAAAACTTAGAAAGTAGTACTAAGACAAACGAAAAATAGCAAAAGTGACAAAAAAACAAGGTACAAGAAAATAAATGGCTTTAACAATTGCAGTTGTATTCCATGGTCTCAAGTGTTATCATGTTTGTTGGCTATAGATAGAAGGATCACCTTCTTACATGACTTGGCTGGTAGCATGCAGCATGCAAAACTAATGCTCTACTCCTCTATGTAGGGAGTACAGGGGAAAATTTTATAAAAAAACCCACATGTAGTACATAATAAGAAAACAACTAAATATTCTAACAGCTTGAATCGAATAGAATGCAGTGCACAAGGAAACTGACCATCAAATTAATTGCCTTACACACCAACCTGCAATTGCAACCATGCATAGGTTCCATACTCCCTATTTATATGAAATATGGATGAAAAATTTATACAAAAAAGTTCAGAATCATATAAAGGAATTCTTGACATCAGAGTATGGGAAACGAGTTGCCTGCTGGACCTGTATACATTTTCAAGTCAGCTTCTGATGTTTTCTGGATGTCAACTTTGCTTCTATATGCCTGACTTCATCTTTCAGGTCCTGCAACTCCCTAATAGCATGCGGAATTTGACTTCCTATTTTTTCTTCTACAATGCTGAGGAGATTCTTTAAGCACGATAAGTACTCTGCTTTAACATCTGGAAGGTCTAATAAGTTCCATATGGAAAGCTGTTACAGTAAAGTTGAAAATAAATATGAGCTAAACAATGTTTTGGTCTTCCATGGTAAATGAGAAAGCTTGACCACATGTAAGGAGGCAATCGAAACCTAAATGGCATGTAAAATTAAAGTCAGAAACAGAAAATTGGTCTTCCAAAACAATCATGGAACACAAGCAATATGCTATACGCAAAAGAAAAAAAAAACTTGTGTATGGCTCTCTCGATTGCCATTTCAAAGGAATAGGACTGACATGTCTGTTGTGTATTCTACAACATAAGAAAGCTCATTAAAATTACAGTAGGAAAGGAAAGTGCAATTAGCAATGAAGCCCACATAGAGCTATTTACGAGTACTCTCTATATCTGAATTTTTTGTGCTAGAATAAATCTAAAAACTGTTTGAGAGGAAACTATATAGTTTCTTTTTTTGCAAATTTTGTCTACTGCTAGGCTGCTAGCCCCTTGGCAAGAGGGAGACAAATGGATGGGCAAATGTATTTGCTCAACCTTGTCAGTGGATTCCACTTTGTCATGAAGAATTGTCAATCAAGTTTAGCAGGTTTGTATCTGAAGTTGAAACAGGGGTTTAGAGCAAACTGTTCAGTCACTCAGTAATTTACCAGAAAAAAAACTGTATTCTAGCAAAAGCGAAAAAAAAAACCCTAGTTGTAGCTGCCGTCTCAACAAAGATAACAAGTTGTAACAGTTGCTTCATTGAGTTCACCAATGAAACCTGCAAAGAGCACTGCTTAAAATAATCAGCAATTGCAAAACTTCTTGCAATAAAGTTGCCACCCCAAGAGAAATAGGAAATAAATAATTAGAAAGAAATCCTGTTTTAAAGTGCTTCTTTTCTTTTATTTTTTCAAAAATCCAGAACGAGAATATACATGCTACATTACTCACTAGGTGTAACAACCCAACCATCTGGTCTATTCAAACCACTCTCTCAAATGATCACATATATAGATCCGTGGAGAATAGTCCATGCAGGGATTGTTTGCTGTGGAAAACAATGAGAGAGAGAGAGGCAATTGACGGTGGAGAAAGAGACAAAGGAGAGGAGTTGGAATTTGAGGGAAGAATTATTGCATTCAACTCAAAAATTAATTACATGAAGGCTTTCTTTTATAGAGAGAGCACATCTTTTAAAATAAGAAACAAATTCAATTAAATCACATCTCCTCAAATTAGAAAGAAACAAATCCTTTAAACTACTTTCTAAAAAACTAACATACTAGACTAAAAGACACCAAACTTAGACCAAAAGCCATACCAAAATTCCCTTCGGGTTAGCGCCCCTTGGGTGCTACCTAGGACTGCCACATGGCCTGACAAGCAGTGCCACGTGGCCTTTATTCTTCATTGACGAATGTATGTTGCTGACTTATTGTTATACTAAAGTAGAACAAGTGTGTTAATCTGCACACCTAGGTCTTGCAGAAAACCCACGACCTACACAATCTTACATGCAACATAGGCCATGGCATGGTACTTCGACTCAATACTAGAATGAGCAACTACTCTATTTCTTGCTTCGTTGAGAAACAAGATTCCCACCGAAGAACACAATATACCTCGAAGTGGAATGACAATCCTCTATGGATATTGCATAATCTGCATCTGAATAGGCCTGAATGTCCATAGACCTATTATCTCTGTAGTAGAGCCCTTGACCAGGACTACCCTTAAGGTAACTCAGAATGAGGCACACCTCACGCCAATAGCTGTAAAGAGGTGTTTACATATGATGGCTAGCTCAACTAACTGCAAAGCTGATATCATGCTCTGACATTTGGTCACATCCTCATATAGAGGATGATCCTCATCTGGGTTAGGAGCTTGCTGTGCCTCCACAGGGATGCAAGATGGCTTGGCCCCAAATAAACTAGCCTCCTTAAGTGTCTGTAAGGTGTACTGCCTCTGCGACAATGACGAGTATGGTTCTTGCCTGACAACCTCAATCCCAAGGAAGTATCGTAGATCTTCAAGGTTGTTGGTCACAAATGTGGGCTTCAAGAATGCCTTGGCCTGACGAATGCATCCTTATCATCTCCTGTCAAGACATGTCATCTACATAGACTGCTAGGATAATAACTCTGCTAGAAGTGTCTCCTATTCTCCAGATAAAAATAGTGTTCTGAAGATGACCACATGAACCCAATCTTTTGAATCTTGGAGCTAAGGCGTTCAAACCCTTGAGACTGTTTCAGGCCATAAATGACCTTCCTCAAACGACACACATGCTTCCCCTAAATGGTACACCTTGGTGGCTATCTCATGTAGACCTCTTCTGCTAGATTACCATATAAGAAGGCATTCTTAATATTTAATTGGTGCAACTACTATCCTCGATTAGTTGCAACAGAGATGATAATTTGGATGGATGAAATGCGGGCTATTGGAGAGACTCTCCATGTAGTCAATACCATATGTTTGTGTAAAACCTTTTGCAACTAATCAGGTCTTATATCTATTAATAGTATTGTCTGCCTAATACTTGATGGTGTACACCCAATGACAGTCCACAACAGTAGCCCTTGGAGGGTGAGGCACCAGCTCCCACATTCCTCTAGATTGAAGCACTTGTATCTCCTCATCCATGGCTATATGCCACTAAGGATCTTGGGAGGCCTGACTATAGTCTCTAGGCATGATTGCAGTAGTAATGGCAAATGCAAATTACCTAATCTCCCCTTTTAGGTGAGAAGTCCGAGTGTAATGTGACAACAGATACAACATGCATGCGTGATTGGACTTTCTTAATGCAATGGGCATCTCATCATCAGAAGCTGACCTAGTAGGAACTACAAGAGTAGAAGCAGGAGAGGGATCTTAAGGAACTGTAGAAGAGGTAACTAGAAACCAGTGATAAATTGAGTCTCCCTGGGCACCAACTATTTGCTAGCACTCTCCTCTAAGTAGTAAGGTGCTTTCTCAAAGAAGGTTGAATCTACAGTCACTATATAGCATCTATGAACTGGATCACATCTGTATCCCTTATGAGTCTGTGAATAGATCACAAAAATGCACTTTATTGCTTTAGGCGAAAACTTGTCCTGATTCCCATGCGCTTGGATGAAACATGTGCTCCCAAACACTTGGAGGAGCAAAGCAAAGGGTCTATCACAGTCTGGATGTAGTACTTGAAATGACATGCATCCCTGGAGTACAGAAGAAGGTACCGTGTTAATCAAGTATGTGACGGTAAGTACAACATCCTCCCAAAATTGTCTGGGCACATTCATATGAATCATCAGTGTATCGGTAATGTTTAGAAGATGCCTCAACTTATGCTCTACCATGCCATTTTGCTGAGACGTGTGAGTGCAAGAGGTCTGATGAATAATCCCATGAACACTAAAAAACTCCTACATCTCCCTATGGACAAATTCCAAGGCATTGTCACTCCAGAAAACTCTAACAGTAAAGCGATACTCTGTCTTGACCTTTGCAAAGAACCTCTGAACCACCTGCGGGATCTCTGATTTAGCCTTCATCAGGAAG
The DNA here is from genome assembly GCA_037157565.1 of Thalassia testudinum. Classification (NCBI taxonomy): domain Eukaryota; kingdom Viridiplantae; phylum Streptophyta; class Magnoliopsida; order Alismatales; family Hydrocharitaceae; genus Thalassia; species Thalassia testudinum. The sequence goes on from JAZHRO010000080.1 coordinate 9,704,670, forward strand.
ACCCAGGTGGTGCGGCTGTGATCATCCACAAATATTACGTAGTACCTATGTCCTGTACTCGGTACTCTCGCTGGTCCCCATACATCGCAGTGAACCAAGTCAAATGATGCAGCTCTTACCCTATCAAGTTGTCGAGGAAATGTGCTCCAATGGTACTTTTCCAATTGACAATCCTCACACTCCAATGTTAGTGAAGCTGGCAACTCAGGATGCATTTGACGCATCATTCCAATTGAGGGGTGTCCAAGTGTCCTGTGCCAGAGTTAGGGGTCATTGGCAATGGACACTACCCCAGCGAAAGATGTCAGTGCATCCAGATAATAAAGATCATCTCTCTCTATTCCGCCACCAATAATCTCATTGGTGCATTTATCTTGAAAGTAACAATGTCTATCTTCAAAAACAACTTTGCAGTGGAAGAAAATGATTGGATTTATTAATCCAAAGAGAACTATGGGAAAAATAATGTAACATGTCCAGACAAGAAAATAAAATAATAAATCCCTTAAGCTGGAGCATCTATGTCAATCATGCTTAGCTTGGAACAACAGATATCAAAAGCAAAATGTGGAAGAGGCTTCGTGAAGATATCTGTTGTTTAATCTTCAGATGTAACAAAAGTAGTACACAACATCCTATGTTGGATCAAGTCTCTATTATAGTGGTAGTCCACCTCGACATGCTTAGTGTGCTCATGGAACATGTAATTGTTGGCAATATATGTAGCTGTCTGGTTGTTACATCAACTCCATAGGTTGTTGAATCTGGACATGTAAATCTTGCAGTAGAGATCTCACCCATACCATCTTTGTAGCTGTCTAGGCCATAGCCATATACTCTAACTTGGCACTAAATCTGGAAACAACTCCTTGTTTCTTGACCCTTCAGGTGACCTGATTCCCAGCTACCAATGTGTAGAAACCAGTTGTGACTTCCTGTCTGCTAAACATCTTGCATAATATGCATTATAATACCTAGCCATTGTCATAGGAGATTCTATCTAGAAGAGTATCCTATGCCTAGGTGCTTTCTTCAAATATCTAAGCACCTGCATAGCCACCTGCTAGTGTTACTTGGTCGGTTTGTCCATAAACTGACTTAATTTGCCCACAACAAATGCAATGTCTGGTTGGGTAATCGTCAGATATGATAAATTTTCCAACGAGATGGATAGATACCTAACTATCCATGGGCTTTGCCTCCTCATCATAGAGATGTACCTTAGGGTCCATGGGAATATTGGTTGGCTTGGACCCCAGCATACCAGTCTCCTGAAGTACATCTAGAGCATATTTGTGTCAAGACAAAACTATTCTCTTCTTGCTTCTGGTCACCTTGATCCCAAGAAAATACCGCACTTGTCCTAAATCCTTCATAACAAACTGGTCATCAAGAGACCACTTGACCTTAGTTATTCCAGCTTTATTATCACCGGTAATAATGAGATCATCAACATAGACTAAGAGAGCCACCACGCCCCTCCCAATCTTCCTAACAAATAAGGAATGGTTTGACGAAGATCGCTTCAGGCCCATCTTCTCCGCAACCTCCGAAAGCTTCTAGAATCATTCTCGGACTCTGCTTAAGACCATAAATGGTCTTCTTCAACCTGTAGATACACTCCCTCTAAACCTCATAACCTGGGGGCTACTACATATATATCCCCTCAAGATCCCCATAAATAAACACATTCTTGATATCTAGCTGATGAAGTGTCCAATCATGCTGAACTGCACAGAAATCAAAATATGCATAGTAGATAGACGTGTAATTGGAGAGAATGTATCAAAGAAATCCACACAATACGTCTGCATGAACCCCTTTGTAACCAAGCTAGCCTTGTATCTAGCAACTGACATATTTGGATTATATTTAACTGCAAATGCCCATCGACATCCAACTACTGTTGCACCCTCACGTAAAGTAGTAAGTTCCCAGGTACTACGAGAACAAAGAGCAGTCATCTCATCCTTCATGGCTTGATGCCACTTTTGATCGAGTATGACTTGCTGATACGTGGAAGGAATTTGCAGTGCTAATAACACACAAGAAAATTGTTGAAAGGTAGCTCTAATTCCCTTTATGGACAAGGCCCCAGCAACTGTGTATCTGGTACAACTCTAGGGAGCCTTTCGAATAGCTATTAGAAAGCCAAGATCAGCTAGCACTGCATCTTGCAACTGCTCTGTCTCAGCATTGGATACATACCCTCCACTATTGTCTTGGGAAATCCCTGCATCATCACTTTGAATGTCTCCTGTGGGCATCTGAAGCTGGGGTGGAGCAGGATCAGAGGAAGAGGATACCTGCTGATATGTAACAGGAAGCCAGTAAGTGATCGAAAGCTTACGAAATCTTTCAGGTCCAGAAAGTGATGGCTCTAATGGTGAAAACCCAGCCTTAGTGATAGAAATTGTCCCCAATAGTATAGGAGGAATAGGCATGGGTGCCTCAGTAAGCTCAGGAGAAAGATGTCTCTCGGTAGTAGAGAAGTATGGAACAGACTTATGAAAGGTGACATTTACACTAACATAGTGACTCCCTCCGGATCATAGCATCAATATCCTTTCTGAGTCCGCGAATACCCAAGAAAAATAGACTTGATTGCAGGAAGAGCAAGTTTATCTCTGTTGGGCCCATGAATATGCACAAATGTAACACATCCAAAAACCCGAGGAGGCACTCCAAATGGATCACTATCAGAAAACAGGATGGAGTAGGGAACTTGCTCATTGAGAATGGCAGATGGCATCCGATTAATAAGATAACAGGCAATCAATACCGCATCTCCTTAGTATCTGTCAAGCACATTGTTGTGAATCAAGAGGATTCGTTCAACATCAAGAATGTGCCTATGGTTTCGTTCTACTACACCGTTTTGTTGGGATGTGTGGGGACAAGTCTGATGAATGATGCCATGCTCACAATAAAAGGTGTGTAGTGAAGTGGTGCAAAAGTCTGATGCATTGTCTGATCTAATGGTCTTCACCTTTGCCTCATGTTGAGTCTTAATCTATAGTAAAAAGGTATGAATCATGTTACTTGTCTTAGCTTTGGCCTTCAACGGAAATATCCAAGTAAGGTGAGAAATCATCTACAATAGCAAGATAGTGTCAATGTCCTAGATGATCTAGAGTCCAACTGGGTCCCCAAATATCCATAGGAAGCAACTGGATTATGGCTTGGGAACCCCAATGCTGACTCCTAAGGAAGGTACTCCTATGATGCTTCTCAAGTTAACATGCCTCACATTTAAAATTATCAATAGGAGAAATCTGTGATAGCATCCGTTTAAGTTTCGACAAGGGGAGATGACTAAACCTACGATACCACAAGTAGCTAGTGGCACCTCCTGATGAGAGGGAAGCATGTCTTGCATAGGCGACTGTAGAAGACGAAAAACACCTTCCTTATGACCACACTCAATAGTGCGTTTAGTGAGAATATCCTCAAAAGAGAGCTTCAAAGATTACCCTACAATTCAACTCCATAATCATGTTCGCTGGTAGCAAACTTAGTGGGAAGTTAGGGGCTCAAAAAATATTTTCCAACTTCAAGTGTGGGGCTACATAAATCTCCTCCTGACTAGATATGGGAGACTCTCCCATTAGCAACCTGCATAGATTTGCTTGGTGGAACTAGATGAATAGTGGTGAACTATCTCTCATCACCACAAATATGCTAAGAAGCTCTTGAATCAACAAGCCAATTTGCATCTCCTGCTCGAGACGAACAAACTAAACTCATTTGGGAAGCACCATTGTCTATACACTTGAAGCAATGTTTCATATTCTTTCCTAGAGATAGTAACAGTGTTAGATATCTCTCCTGTCATCATAGATGCTGCACAATCAGTGGTTGGAACATCTCCTTAGCTTTTGGTCAAAGATCAGTATGATCCTGATCATGACGTCCTATGGTCATTATATATATTTGTGACCATCGAGAATAGTTCATCCCATCTAGCTCCACCCTGGGATCAAGGAAGGAGCTCTCACACGCCCCAGATTCAAATAACATCATACTAACTTCAACCATGAAACCAAATACGCATGGAGAAACACTAGACCATCAGATCATCAAACAGAACTACCAGAAAAAAACTTTTCATACCTGATTTTGATTCTTTAGAAGTTTGAAACTATGATTACTGGTGTAGCAATCAACATCGGAACACTAGAAAATCCCAATGAAGATTGCCTCTTCCTTCATAAGGCCGGTACAATCTTGAATAGGAGGGCGATCAACTACCCCTACCAACATAGAGGCAGCACATAGAAGCACAGAGGAAGAAAGAACCCCCCTATGCAGTAGTGCACAACCCAAGGCAGCCCCCACTTGCATGCATAGCAGCGTAGGGAAGGAGCTTCCCTCATGCAACGGCACACAAGGGCAGAAGGGCTCCCCACGCGGCGACGCAAGGGGAAAAAATAGCCCCTTAGTGATGGCGCCTACCCCTCGCTGTTGCCTCTGGCGATGCTGGGTTGGCTCTTGTGCTACTGCAGAGAAGAAGAGGCGACAGGGAGAAGGTTGGCAGTGCCCCTAAGAGGAAGATCTGGAGTAGAGGTGGAAGGTATGGAGGCTAGGTTTTCGGTGCGATATCCGAGCACCACCCTAGGATAGCTGCTTTGAAACCAAGGGAAAGAAAATGGTTGGATCTATTATTTCAAAGAGCCCAGAGAGGTGTGGGAAAAATAACACATGTCCAAGAAAATAAAATGATAGAATAAACAAATAGAAATAAATAAGGATTGAAGGAGATATGTCAACACCTACATATCCTGCTGACTAACAGAAGACTCAGGGAAACTCTGGAGCACAGTGCACATCTCTAATCTTAAAGCAGAAGAAACCTGGACCTCTAAAATTGTAGTAATCAGAGAGGTTGCTCCATTGGCGACATGAACCTCTCGAATTCCACACAACCTGGATGCATTCCTCAACTCTTCTGCTCTCCCAGTAAGATGAAGTGAAGCACCAGAGTCAATGATCCATGGCCTGGGACTCCTGTTGCACTTCCTTGATGCTCTATGAGCAGAAAAAACGTCACATAGATATGATTTTTGCCTTTTTCTAAGGTGTAAACTTGTCTTGCATTAGAGAAGACTTATCATGCTATCAAGAAGAAACTTCAACATAAAAAGTGAGAGAAGGCTCACCACGTAGTAACTCGAGGAGAGAACGACTCTTCTGGATATCCCACACACATGTAGGGACCCCTTAACAGATGCAACAAGCCCTCATTGACTTCCGATGATGCTGGAAACACCCTTAGCAATGGTGGTACTGTTGGAGAGACTACTAACGGTGGCAGGAGTGTTGCTGGGGCTGCTTGTAGTGTTGCCACTGCTACTGTGATGATCTTGCCCGATCATCATGTTAGATCACCACAACGTTGGTGATCAAATCATATTTGATGGATATTTGGTAGGATACCAGACTACTGAACTAGGATTGTTGCTTTAATACTATGTGAAGGGAAATGAAATTCTTATTTAATAAAGAAATCCTAGCTTCTCTTTTATAGAAGCAAGAAATTGGGTAAATTACATAAGCATCCAACAAAAGTTAAAAAAAACTCATAAACCCCCTAAAGATACATGTTAATAGAAGGATTAGGACAACTTACCAAATGAATGAGACCTCCAAGAACCAGATAATATAATTGATAGCATCAAGCCTCCTTAAAGGACAAAGTGCCACTTTGGGGCAAAGCATTTAATCATCATGAGTTCTTGGATTTCATGCTAGGACATCAATGCTAGGGGACTCCTTATAGTGTGCATTTATCAATAATGACAAATCCAATGAATCAAAGAAACTTGTATTTATTGGACAAAACAATTAATGTGTGTTGAGTTATATTTATGTTTGTAAGGGGTGCTGTGTTATTTTATTTTATTTAGTGGGCCTATGATGTACTTTTCGCACACCAATATAGAGGTGTAGGGACTTCTTGTCAACCTAAGGAAGCTTATTTTCTTCAACTTGATATCAGAGCTAAGGTTGAGGACTCCACCAAAAACAAAATCCTAATCCTACCTTAAGCCTTCTCATCAGAGCTACCGCTACCACAACCAGCAGCCACGCCGGCGCCGGACCACCGCCGCAGTAGCAGCAGCACCGAGCCACCGCCACTGCCAACAGCAGCAGTAGGCCACCGCTGCTGGTGGCGGCAGCAGTCAGAGGTTGCAGCGTCGGGGAGAGCTGCTGCAAGCCACTGTTTAGGCTACCTGCCGCCACCGCCCAGGTCTAGCTGCTGAGTTTTCGTGCTCTCTCCTGCTGTTGGTGTTTGGTAATAGAGAGGGCACATCTCTGCCTTGTGTCTGATTAGAAGATCTTTGGATCGTAGTTGATGGAGTATCAAAGCCAAGGATCTTTCGGAAAGATGATGTGATGGTATTTTTAGATCTTATTTATTGTATTTAGGTTGTGTATTCCCCTTTGATGCAAGCTTTTGGGGTGTGTAGTCCCCTTGAGTATTGATCGCGTGTGAGCGGAGTTTTTTGGAGTGTGTATTCTCCGGTTGGTATATTTGTTAGGGTGTGTAGTCCCCATTTTCTGTCAATTTTCAGATCTGAAGTGTGAAGAAGTTCAGGGGTGTGTACCCTTCTCCGTGGCACGTCGAACTTTGTTTGAGGCAATGTGGTTCAGTAAACATGGCAGTGTCTCAGTCAGAGATTGCACTAGAAACTGCCGTGGGTGATACTCAAACCACTGGTGTGACGTGGTTGATTGATTTAGGTGCTTCTAATCATTTATCTGGGAATCTGGAGTGCTTTGGACAGATTCAACCTGCCTCTCAGGGTCGTACAGTATAGGTGGCTGATGGGCGACTTGCTCCTATTAGTGGTCAAGGGGAAATTAATGTTACCCCTTCTATGCAGCTTAATCATGTTCAGTTTGTTCCAGATTTATCCATGAACTTGTTCTCTGTCAGTGAGATCATTAAGCAGATGAATTGTTGGGTCATCTTTGATGAGCGTGGATGTATTTTCCAGGATAGAATGACAGGGAAGATTATTGGTAGTGGATATGAAGGAGTTTACCGACTTCAACAGGGTCCTATGGCTGCTGCATGTTGGGTTAGTACCACAACTGGGAGTGCTTTACAGTGGCACAGATGGTTGGGCCATCCTTCTTTGGAAAAGTTACGTAGGCGTATTCCTCATGTGTCCCCAACTACAGAATTTTCCTGCGATGCATGTCAACTTAGGAAGCACCATAGATCTTCCTTTCCAGCTGCTACAGGACCACGTTCAACTTCATGTTTTCAGTTAGTGCATCTTGATGTTTGGGGTCTCAGTAGGACTCCTGATAGAGTAGGACATAGGTACTATTTGATTGTGGTTGATGATTTTTCCAGATTGTCCTAGCTATTTCTCATGAAAGTTAAGTCTGAAGTAGGTCCACTGATTGAGAAGTTTGTGTTGATAAAAAATCAGTTTGATGTTTGCATCAAGACTCTCAGATCTGATAATGTACTGGAGTTTTGTACTCATCTGTTGGTAGAATTCTATGGCATACATGGTATAATTCATCAGACCTCATGTCCTCACACTTCTCAGCAAAATGGAGTCGTAGAAAGGAATCACAGACATCTTGATATAGCCAGAGCTCTTCTTATCCATAACAGTGGGATAACAGTGGGACACAGAACTATTGGGGAGATGCAATTCTCACTGCTTGCTACCTTATTAATAGAGTGTCCTCAGTAATTCATGAGCAGATACTATGGCAGGTGCATTATCCAAATGATGAGTTTGATCTTCCACCCAAGGCATTTGGGTGCGTGGCTTTTGTGCATCTCTTTGGACCTGAGCGTGATAAATTAGCACCTAGAGTAGTCAAGTGTGTGTTTCTTGGCTATTCTCGTACTCAAAAGGGGTATCAGTGTTTTGATCCCTTACATTAGAGGCATTATATCAGTGCAGATGTCACCTTTCATGAAGCGGTACCTTATTTTTCTGTTTCTGCCAGGCAGGTGCAGAGTGTGTCGGAGAGTGCGCCTGTACCAGTTGCTCCTATACCATTTGGTATATTCACAGATCCTAGTAGCCCTTCTCAGGTTGATGAGTCATCTACCAGCACATTCAAACCAGCACCAGTGGATGAAGGGACCTTCAAGGGTCACACCTATCAGTTGCTAGTTGTGTACAGGGCAAAGCCCCCTCCATCTATTCCACAGACTCCTCAGGTTACTGTTGATAACCTAGAGGTGGTTCCTACTCAGGAGACTGTTTCAAGCACAGTGTCAACAGATATAGCAGGTGGGAGTCTACCACCTGAGGATAGTTCTCCAGGTCCTGATTCCATGAGTACTGATAAAGAAATTCCTATTGCCATTAGGAAGGCTCCGCGATCATGTGCCCAGTATTGTGTTACTGGGAGTGGTGTTACTAATGATTCTCTAAGTTCGGAGTTTCATGCATTCACAGCTGATGTATCTAGTGTTGAATTACCTACGTCGTATCAGCAGGCTCTACTACATCCACACTGGAAGGCAGCTATGGAGGAGATGTCTGCACTTACTACTAGAGGTACTTGGGAGCTATCACCTTTATCGTCTGGCGTGCGTCTTGTTGGAGCCAGATGGGTCTTTGCCTTGAAATACAACCTGGATGAATCTATTTCAAGGTATAAGGCACGTTTAGTGACTAAAGGATTCACACAAACATATGGGGTGGATTTCTTTGACATGTTCTCCCCTGTTGTATGACACTCTACTGTTCAGATTCTTATATCTGTTGCGACTCATTATGGATGGCAGTTACATCAATTGGATGTTAAAAATGCATTTCTATACGGAGACTTGAAGGAAGAGATATGTATGCAGTAGCCACCTGGTTTTGAGATTTAGGGGGAGTGTGTATGCAGGCTTCGTAAGGCTATTTATGGTCTTAAGCAGAGCCCCCGAGCCTGGTTCTAGCGCCTGTCTGAGACATTGTCTGTTATTGGGATATAGAGATCTTCATTGGATCATTCACTATTTGTGAGGAAGACTAGTAGGGGTACAATGGCTTTACTTGTGTATGTGGATGATCTTATTCTTACAGGTGATGATGCAGAGGGTGTATCTCAGATGAAGAAATACTTGGCACACCAGTTTGTCATGAAAGATCTTGGGAAGCTGAGATATTTTTTAAGCATTGAGTTTGCTACAAGTAAGCAAGGGATAATTATGTTGCAGATGAAATATGCAGTTGATATTCTTCAGGAGACAGGCATGCTAGGATTCAAAGATGCAAATATTCCTAATGGATCCTAAAATTTATATGTTTGAGGATAATGTGAAGCTAAAAGACAAGAAGGCATATCGACAGCTGGTGGGGAAGCTGTTATATCTGATTATCACTAGGTCAGATATTAGTCTTGCAGTGGGGAAGATAAGTCAGTTCTTAGATAAGCCCACTGAGGTTCATTGGCAGGCTGTGATGCAGGTGTTGAGGTACATCAAGGGATGTCCAGGTAAAGGCATTCTTTCTCAGAGAAAGACACCTATGGCCATTGTTGCATACTCAGATACAGATCATGCAGGTGATGTCGGGGATAGGCGGTCTACTACTGGTTTCTGTACCTTTGTTGCTGGGAACTTGGTAACCTGGAGGAAGAAACAAATTATTGTTTCACGTCTAATGCTGAGTCTGAGTGCAGGGCCATGGCACATATTGCTGATGAGATGATATGGATCAGATCTTTGTTACGAAATCTTCATGTTGATGTTCAAGAACTTATGGAGATGCATTGTGACAATTGGGCTGCTACCTACATTGTAAACAATCTTATGTTCCATGAGAGAACAAAACATGTGGAAGTGGATTGTCATTACACCAGGAGTTTGATTCAACAGGGTTTGCTTCGTACAACTTGTCTTGCCTCCTCAGATCAGACTGCTGACATGTTTACAAAGTCGTTGCCACATCCCCAGTTTGAGAAGTGTAGAAACAAGCTGAGCATGATGGATATATATGCTCCAACTTGAGGGGGAGTGTTGAGTTATATTTGTGTTTGGGACTTCTTGTCAACCTAAGGAAGCTTGTTTTCTTTAACTATGTGGATTGCTAATGGTTGTCTATATAAGGCCTCTAGGAGCACTCAATGAGGGCATGCAACCACAGGCAAGCATAAGCCATTGGAAGCTTGTACGCTTGTAGTCACTTTGCTTAATGCAATCAAAAGATCCAATGTCTTGTGAGAAGTAGTGTCTATTTGGTCTGGTCTTGATTATCGATCCCCTTTTCTCTTCCTTGGGTGCATGCCTTTTCCCAATTTAGATCCTCATATCTAAACCCAGGTTCAAATGTCCATTTGGTGGCTATTCCATTGAGAGCATGCATGATCAAGAAATCACCATTTAGTACTCACCATATGGCCATACTTTAGCATGTAACAGCAATGGTTGAGGCTTGCTCTCAAACCCTAAGGGAGGTAGCCCCTATATTCCCACTGCATCAACACTACTCAACTCTTTATCTTCATAACAAATCTAGAGTGGTAATGTGGACAAAAGTAACATAAGTATGAAATAGATTATCCTTAGGGTAGACAAGCTGTAGGGGAATATGTTCATGTATAGCAGGAGAAGGCATCCTATTAATTAAGTAGCATACCATGAGAATAGCATCACCCCAATAGAGAGAGGGGATACTATAGGGAATGCATTGTTCTGATGCCCAAGGTGTGCCCACGAAATGACCTTTTTTTGACATGATGCAATATCGGGACACATGTAATGTTGAAATGCAGGAGTGTCAGCAATGTTTTGCCAAATATGGATAATATGTGGATAAGTTCGGAGAAATGGATGACATTAGGTATAATTCTTAAATCTTACCATATTTTAAGGTCAATAGAGGTGCCTATTGAGATGCACATGCTCTTTGTATTTCTGTCTTTTATTCTATTTTTGTGGCTTATTGTTATTTCTATTTCTCGATTGGACATGTGTAATTTTCTCTCACCGCTTCTTTATATAAAGAGGTGTAGAGCTTATTGGAATAAGTCGCATTATTTTTCCCACTTGGTATTAGAGCATGGTCCTAGGTCAAGTTCTGGTATCCCACCAAAAAATAGCCCGAAAACTTCTACCTGAACCCTAGATCTCTCTCCTCATCGGTGGCCACCATAGCCACTGGTGACCATAATAGCCACCAACGGTGGCTGCAACAGCCACTGGCCACAGCAGTTCCAATAGCAGGGGCCACTGGCGACGCCCCACAGTGCCCAGCACTATCAGAGCAAGGCTAGCGGCCATCGTCACCGCCCCTACAAGGCAACGCTGGGGCTGTAGGTTGTCGCCAGCAGCTAGGCAGAGGAGAGAGGCAGCCCCATTGCCAACTATGGGTCCAGTTTGAGTCCACCTTGGCTCTTGCAAGGATGATATAATATTGTAGAGGCACTTAGGGACTGCAACATGGTTTTTTGGGTTATTCTTTGTCAAAAAATCCATGGTTATTCACTGATCTAAGGTTTGCAATACTTGGTATGATCTGAAATTTTTTTCGGATCGCAGAGTTTGTGTGGTTTCTTTGTCTAGAGGTTTATAATGGTTTCATCTTCTGAATTTGAGGTTACGTCAAGTTCCACATAAGAGAACGTGACTTGCATGAGTCCATTTTTTGGCTATATTATCAGGATGGATGAGACCAATTATGCAAGATGGTCTGAAACGTTCCTTATGATGGTTGACGGACACGATAAAAAACATATTCTATTGGAGCCAAAGCCTACTGATAAGATAAGGAAAAATGCATCTTGGAATAAGGATAACACTATGGTGCGTGCTTGGTTGATGCATAGCGTTATTCCACATATTGGAGATGAAATTATGTGCTACAGGCACAACAAATATGGGATAGTCTCAGAGACATTCACATGAGAAGAATTCTTCCATGGTCTTTCAGATACATCATGAGTTATTTGAGTTGAAGCAGGAGGGTTATTCACTCTCTCAATACTATTATGCCTTGAAAGGACTTCTGGAGAAATATAATGCATGCTGATATGTTTGTACATGTTCTATCAAGAATAATTATCGCAAGGAGTTTGCGGTTCATTTATTCCTGTTTGGACTTGACCCAGATTATGTTGCTACTCGTTCATAGATCCTCACGTTGTCTAAGCTTCCTACTCTGGAGGAGGTTTAGAGTTGTCTGAGTAGGCTTGTTATGCCTCTACCTCAGATTGGAGAGAGTGGCTTCAGCCATGGCTGCTGTGACTGGACGTGGAGGTAGAGGTGCACCTGCCATGCGTGGATGGGAGAGAGGATGAGGCCTGCATCGGAGGACCCATACTACTTGTACCTTCTGTGGGAATGTTGGACATATTGAGGCCTCATGTTGGGCCAAGCATGGGAGGCCACCGATTTCCAATCAGGCCTCTGTGACTTCTGTTGACCAGTTTGATATCGTTTCTCATTTTGATTATGATGCGATGGTTCAGCACCTTTCTCAGTTGACTCAGGAGACGACCACCACCAGTAAGACCACTGCTTTTGCCTCTTCGTCAGGTACTGATATGTCCTGGTTGGTAGATTCTGGAGCTTCACATCATTTATCTGGTGAACAGGGATGTTTTGGGAGTCTACAAACTGTGCCATGTGGAAGGTCGTACAAGTGGTAGATGGCAAACATACACCGATTGATGGTCAAGCAGAGGTGTCGATTACCCCCACCATGTGATTGCTTGATGTGTTTTTTGTCTGATTTTTATATGAATTTGTTATCTGTCAGCAAGATTACAAACTAGCTTAATTGCAGAGCTATATTTGATGATGTTGGTTGCATATTCAAGACAAACTGACGGAGAGGACGATTGGTGGTAGCCATGAAGAGGGAGGTGTGTATCGCCTTGTTTAGATGCCTATTGTTGCCACATGTCAGGGTGGTTCTAGCTTCACATTTAGGAGTGTTTTGCAGTAGCATCATCGACTTGGTCACCCATCTCTGGATAGGCTTAAACGCATCATTGCACACTTGTAACCGGTTACTGAGATATACTGTGATGCATGTCAACTAGGGAAGCATCACAGATCTTTTTCAGCTGGGGAAACGGTGTCGAAATCGACATTTCAAACCTTTAGTGAATGAGCAATGTGCATGCCACATCAATAATATGCCTATGCTTCCTCTTGGCGAGTCTATTCTATTGGGACGTATGAGGACAAGTACTCTAATGGATAATCCCATGAGATTTATAAAACATAGATAGATGCTGGGTACAGAACTCAAAAGCATTGTCAGAATCAACATTCTTAACATAAATGCCAAACTATTTTTTATTTCTAAAATAAAATGTTCCAACATAATGCCCACATCAAACTTATTCTTGAATAAAAACCAAAACAAACGGGAAAAATCATCTACAATGACCAAATAATAATGATAACCTAGTCGATCAGGAACACGACTAGGCCCCCACAAATCAGCATGAAGAAGATAAAACAATTTAGTAGACCGTGGGCTTTGACTAGTAGGATATGAACTCCGATGATGCTTGCTGAGTTGACAAGCATTACAGGTGATAATAGTAGACAGAGAAATATGTGAAATGATGTGACAAAGCTTGCCTAGAAAAAGGTCGCCTAGACAAAGATGCCACTAGAATGGGGACCTAGTAGAGAAAGTGACACCTCCATGAGAAGTAGCAACAAAGGGCGATTGAAACAGGTGATAGACACTCCTTTCCTCATGGCCACCATCAATCGTCCTCCCGTCAGGATATCCTGAAAAGTGTACGTAGTAGCGTCAAATATGGCACGACAATTCACCTCCTTAGTAATCTTGCTAACTGATAATAAACTAATGAGAAAATTAGGTACAAGAACATTATTCAATCTTATAGTGGGACTAACATAAATCTCCCCATCTTACAATATAAGAATGCCTTCCATCTGCAACCTATATCGTCCTCCTAGGTGGAACAACTTGGATATAACAAAAACATCGTCGATCTCCATAAAGATGTCAGGAGGTGCCAATGTCAACCAGCTAGTTTGTATCACACTGATCATTGGTAGTAGGTAAAGCAAACTCTGTACCTGATGGGGAAGCGAATGCATTTGTCTTTGAGGTGAATGATGTCTCTTGGGACAACTATGCAAGGCGTCGTAGAAACTCATCATTGTCTGCCTTAGGCACAACTACCATGCCAATCAGCTGCTCTATAGTAATAACTGCCTGATTGCCATGGAAGGACGACCATGCTTGGTCCAGCATGTACTCTCAATATATCCAGTCTTGCCACAATATGCCCAAGTAGGGCATCCTCATCCAGTAGATCCACGATCAGGGCCTCTACCTTGTACAACAAGGATACTACGACCACGACCATGAATAACAGTAAGGGCGGTGGTTTATCCTGCAGGCTTAGTAGGAGTAAGAGTAACAAAAATCCTACTCATTCGGCTGTATGCTTTGAGGGTAGGAGGCTCTAAGAGGGTAACTGTAAGCATGCAACAATATAATCTAGTCCAAGGCTTGCTAGAAACATGAGTATTGCAGCCTTACGACGATAAGCTCTCTGAGTAGCACACGTGCAAATAGGTTTGCACCCGATATACTTCTCCAACAGACCCTTCACGATTGAATAGTACTGTGATAGCATATGACCCTCCTGATGAAGCTGAAAGAGCTCGCTATATATTTGGAAGACTCTGCTAGAGTTCTCATGGGAATAGGTATCATGAAGACTATCCCACATCTCCTTCGCTATCCTGTAGTACATGATCTCATCACCAATCATCGGAATAATGTTGTTCACGATCCAAGCACGGACCACGGTCTTATCCTTCTTCCAAGATGCACTTTTCCTAGTCTTGTCTTATGGTTCTGGTTGAAGTAATACATACTCGTCATGACCTACTGTCATTAGAAAGGTCTGTGACCACTGGACATAGTTGGTCTCATCTAACTTCATCATGAGACCAAAGAAGGGACTCTTGTACCCTCCTATCTTTGAAACTTGCTCCGATGTCACCTCGAATGAACTCTCAGATGCCATCATGCTTTAACCAGACCATAGACAATCTTGCTGTAGATAGAAGATAAAAAATCAAACCATCAAGACTGATTTAGGATCAAGAGGTGATCCACAACCAGCCCTAGCAACACCACGTGGCACTACACGACGAAAATCAGCACAAGGCAATGCTGTTGAAGAGAATACAACACCATATGATACTGTTGGAAGGGTCGTGTAGCACTTGGAGGAGAGAAGCGGTGCTATGCTGCCTTAAGGAGCCTTGCTGCGCTGCATGAGGGGGTGGCGCTGGGTGCTCAGAAGTCGAACAAGGCGACAATGCGATTAACACAGCCGTAAGAGGTGGCGTTGGGTGGTGCAACAGTCACATAGGGAGGCGCTGCGATCAACACTAGCCTTTAGTGGCACTGCACAAGGGGTGGTGCTAGTTGACACTGTCCTGTGGGTGCAATCCTCGGGGAGATCAACCAAGGGAGGCCAATGATTGGCCAAGGATGACGGTGGTGGCTCCTCCTCGAGATTCGTTAAGGTTTTTTTGGGTGGAGAGAAAAGGATATGAGAATCAAGGTAGGTACAGACATTGATGTAGGACCGCTGCTCTGATGCCAAGTTAGAACAAATAAGTTTAAGTTATTCCATAGCCCTACCTATCAATATATAGAGGTAAGAAAATTATACAGATCCTCAAAGAAAAAAAATGTTACAACCCAAGAAATAGCAAAGTAAGCATAAATGACTTAAGATTATAGGGGCTAACACATTCCATAGCTCAAGCTCTCAATATATAGTAGGAAAATTACATAAGTTCATAAAGAAATAAAAAATGCTACATCGAGGGAAATAATCAAAGTAACCTAAGTGACACTAGATCGTAGGGCCAACAGAAGATTTTGGAGGCAAATCTTCTATTATTGCTTCTAGTGGGAGAAAATGATAAGTCTTATTCAATCAAAAGAATCCTATACCTCCTTATATAAGAAGAGGTGTGGGTAAATATTAATACATGTCCACATAAATATAAAATAACAAAAGAGGAGTCTTACAACACTTCTTTTATCACAAAGGGTTACGCGGCACCAAAAATATATATAGTCCTTACTACTAAGCACTCCATAAAAGGAAAGCTAGGGCTGAACACAAGATCCATATTAACACATTTAAATGGATCTTAAATCAACAATACCTATTTCTCTTATCATTTTCCATACAACAAAGTGCAATGGATGCCAAGCAAAGCTTGTGATGGTTCTAAGGCTATTAAGTCATAGGTTTCTTAAATGCCATCAACATTTCTTTTAGATAGTCAAAAGAAGCATTTTACAATAATATAAATATTCAACCTAGAGTCCTAGACATGCTGAAGTGACTATCCGGATTCAAATTTTGATAATTCAATAGTTGCTAAACCAAGAAAGGGCAAAGTTGGAATAGAGTGAAGAATGGCAAATGGCAATGCTCCAGTCCCCGGGAATCCAAAAAAAGAAAATTCACATCCTACCTCTTTAGAAATAGAAATACATTCCCGAAGTGCAGTTGCAGAATCAATTGCCATATCATTTTCCTGCATTTTACAGATATTATGACAGGAAAGTCAGGAAGGACTGCTATCTTCATTGACAAGAATGCTGTTGTGAGGAACTACTGTCGTCAACATCTGCTCGATGGTAATTGTAATGGATGATTTTTTATGGTAAAGCATGAAAAGCGTATAAAATATATATACCAATCTAAACCTTGCAATCAATCACCCAGAAAATCTATTTTTCCATATAACGATAAATATCACATCTTTTACATGTATACTCATCTGTAATGAGTGGTTAAACCATACAAAAATAACTGCATGGATTACAAAATATCTTAAGGCACATGCAAAGGTTGATATCTAATCAAAATTAAACAAAGAATAGAAGAAAAAAACTTTCCTCCCCACTGCAGCCTCAACCCTGGCACTCTTTCACTCTTTGCAAGAAGCAACCCCTCTCCACAGCTCCCCCTCACCCCCAAACAAAACACAAAGAACAGAAATATCTTCAAATCTCCTACACAACAGATCCAAATGAAACCACCTATATTGATTGAAACAACTGAGAACACAAAGAGACCTTGGTTACAGCAGCATTAGGTTGCCATAAAAGTGTGCACACATACACTCATTGTTTGATCCCATTCCAATCATATTGATTTGACTGAGGTTTGCAGCAAAGGTTATTGTCTGCAATGCAATGTCACCACTGGAGTTTACATCTGTGTTCACCGACACCAATCCATGGATGTGCCCCCAATCTGTAGCTTTAGGGAAGTGGAGGGGAGATAATATTGTGCAATTCATTGTTCAGTATCCAAGTGGGGAGGATGTTACTGATATTACAGTACATCGGGAATAATCTGATTTAAAATCCAATAAGGGCTATATGTGCAAATTAATAAATATAAAGACATGAGATACAATTTATTGTGCAACATGTATAAAACCTTATCTCATTTAAGCAAAGAAGAAATTTTGAATATGGGACAGACACATGTTAAAGGTACACATCCAAACAATTATTGCAAAGAGATTTTCAACGCTTCATTCTTTAAAAGAAAAACCCAAACATTAATTCCCATTTTCCACACATCCCAAGAGGTGCCCAACTGAAATCCCATTAAAACAAATCACAAGCCCTGGAGACACCCAGAGCCTGGACTAAGGAAAAAAATATTATTAGAAATGCTTTCCACTGCACTTACGATCTTGGAACAGCCTAAGCCAATTTATTGTCTTGAACTGGCATCTTACAATCAGCTGCCACCCCTTCGAAGATTTTTTTTCATACCAAGCCATTTTCAAGTGCCCTTTGATTATTCATTGTCATATCTGCTCTTCAAGCTCCAGCATCATCTTTGCTCTTTTTTGGCATGTCAAGTTTTATGAATAGAATTGCTTTGAATATTATTATAGTGCCCATTTTATACATAGGAAGCACCCAAGAAGGAATTACATAAAGCATAAAGGGGCATTAGCAACAACAAAGGAAAGGCATACAAGAAAAACATCTAACATGAACATGACCATAACTATAGAGAAAACACAGGTGAATGTGAATGCTGCATTCTTCTCGAGGGCAGTGACGGAACAAGGGGGAGCAGGAGGGGGCAGCCGCCCTCCCTGATATTTTAAATTTCCTTGCATTAGTATACGATAATTCTCTTTCAGTCATGACCTTTGCATTTGCCCCCCTTGAATGTAGATTCTATTATGTGAAGGTTTGAGAATATCCCTTTCTTTCCTTTTCTTTTATAAAAAATCTTACATATATAATTACTTTTGAGAGAGATGTAGTTTGGTTATTTAGGCCAACATAGTAGAGTGGGACTTTCCATTATGTGTGATAACCTATAAATAGGCACGTACTCCTCTCATATTTCTTTGAGGAGAAATACAGGGAAAACACGCCGTGCTCTGTGAAGGAAGTTGGTTCCCTCCGAACTCTATGGTGAAGACCGAGGTCTTTTAGGAGGAAAGCCGTTTGGAGGTACTTATATCCTTTGTTAGGTTATAAAAAAAATGATGAGAAAAAAAAGGGGGAAAAAAGAAAAAAAAGGTGAAAAAAAAGGGAGAAAAAAAAGGAAAAAAGGGAGAGAAATGATTTACCTATGGAGCATGATTTTGTGAGTAGATTTTTGCAGGAGGTGACATCTGAAAAGTGTTGTGAGGTCGCTGATATGTAACAATGGACTCAGAGAATTTCACAGGATCGGTCGTAATAGGTAGGGGAGCAGAAATAGGTATCGCCTCAAAGGGAATAGGAGGTATAGGCATGGGAGCCTTTATAACCTAAGGGGATAAACTCCAGGCAGTAGTAGAAAAGGGAATAGGAGGTATAGGTTCTGCTTGTTTTTTGATTAACAGGATGCATAATTTTGCTATTCATGAGTAGATTTCGTGGCAACTGTTGTATCCGAATCGAGAGATGTTTCTTGTTACTCCCAAGGTCTTTGGCTATGTAGTGTTTGTCCATGATTTTACTCCAGGGAGAGATAACTTGGCACCTAGGGTGATTAAATATATTTTCTTGGGGTATTCGTGGACTTAGAAAGGGTATTGGATAATATATCAAAGGCATTTCCAGATGAGCAGGCCGGCGGTGGCAGCCACCACCGACCAACAGCCATTGGTAGCAACCATCCCAGGGTTTGTCGTTGCCAGTAGCCACCGGTAGCAGCCATATGCAGCCTCTGCCGCTGGCTGCAGCCACCAGCAGTAGCTCCGGCAGATCGCCAGTGAACTAGTAGGCCGGCAGCGGCAGTAGATTGGCAGGTTGGTCCTCTTTTCAGCGGCAAGGAGGGTAGGCGCTCCTAGATTGCCATGCTAGGATGGTTCCCCGCATTCTAGTGTAGCCTCCATTGGTTCCAATGGTTCCTTTGAGGCCTTTGATCTGATCTCCAGGTGATGTATGCTTGGGTCTTATGATCAAGGGGTTCATCTTGTATATTTTTGACCTTCTTCATAACCTTAAACCAGTGATTCAAATTTGTTTTCTAGGTTTATCCTTCCTCTCAAGGTACAATGGCATTATTAGGGTTGTCATAAATATCATTGGATGCCGTAAGGTTAGGAAGTATAAAACCCGTTTCTTAGCCTATTCATGGTGGTATTTCTACCACTCAAGAGTTGAGAAATGACACTGTGATCATTGCTCAAAGTGAGTATGAGAGACCACTCCGAGGACAATCATCACGATAGACTCGATCGAGGGACCAAGTGACTTGAGTTCCATTGATCGTAGCAGGAATCAGAGTTGCTCATAATGGCTTGTGGATTCAGGAGCCTCACAGCACCTTAGTGGAGATCGGGATTAGTTTACCCATCTTCATTCACTACCAACTAGCAGGACTATTCAGGTTGTAGATGGTCGACACTCCAAGATAAGTCGGGTGAGGTACCGGTAACTTTTACGTTGAGATTGCCTGATGTTTTGTATGTTCCAGACTTTCCTATGAGTCTTCTCTTAGTTAGCCAAATTACTAAGGAACTTAATTGCCGTGCAATATTTGATGCTATGGGATGCACAATTCAAGACAAGTTGACGGGGAAGCTGATTGGCAGTGGACATGTAGAGCATGGGGTTTATCGATTGGCTTAAGCTCCACTTGCATCTGCATGTCGAGGAGAGGTATCCTCTACACTTGGAAATGCATTTCAGTGGCTTCTTCGCCTTGGACACCTTTACTTGGATAGCCTTCATCGAGTCATTCCGCATATATCTCCTGCAACCCGGATTTGCTATGATACATGTCAGTTGGGAAAGCATCATCGTTCCTCCTACCCATGAGTACTCGTCCTGGATCAACAGCCCTATTTGAGTTGTTACACATGGATGTGTGGGGTCTGAGTAGAATACCAGACAGGTAAGGTCACCGTTACAATTTAGTAGTGGTTGATGATTTTTCACGTCTATCTTGGGTGTTTTATTGAAGAATAAATTAGATGTTGGATCTATCATTGAAAGTTTCATGTTAGAGGTAAATAATTAGTATCCAGCCACTATTAAAGTAGTGAGATATGATAATGCACTTGAGCTACGCACCACTAGGTTGTCTACTTTCTACAGTTCCAATGGGATAGTGCACCAGACCACATGTGCTCACACTTCTCAGCAGAATGGGGTGGCTGAGAAGAAGCATAGACATATTCTAGATGTGGCTTGTACCTTGTTGATCCACTACAGTGTACCTCCTTTATATTGGGGAGATGCAATTCTTATAGCTTGCTATTTGATCAATAGGATGCCCAGTTCAGTGCTTCATGAGCAGATACCTTGGCATATATTGCACCCTGAGCAGGAGCTTTTTCATGTGCCGCCACGTGTGTTTGGTTGTCCTGCATTTGTTCACCTTTCTCCAGGACAAGACAACTTGCACCACGAGTAGTTAGTGCGTGTTCTTGTGATATTCTCGGACTAAAAAAGGATATAGATGCTTCGATCCTCTTACTGGTAGGCACTATGTGAGTGTCGATGTTACGTTTCATGAATCTATTCCATATTTTTCTACTGCTGCTTGGAGTTTATCCCCTGAGGTTACGGAGGTTCTCATACCTATCCTCCTATTCCCTTGGAGGCGGTACCTATTTTTGCTCCCCTACCTACTACGACCGGTCCTATGAAGTTCTCTGAGCCCATTGTTACGTATCAGCGACCTCACAACACTTTTCAGATGCCACCTCCTACAGAAGCCACACAGACTCCGTCTCCATCTTAGGAGACCATAGACAGGTTGCAGAATGATGTCCAGATGAGGATATTTCTACTTCACAGCTAGTACAGGAGGATCAGATAGCTGATCTTGACCTTCCTATTGCCATTAGGAGGGCACCTTACACCTGTAAGTCCAGATACCATGTTGCAGGTAGTCTAGCTATTGATGGCCTTGGGTTAGCTTTTTGGGAGTTTCTGTCGTGCTCTTTCGGCTATATCTATCCCTGCCACCTACTAGTAGGCTATACTTGATCCAAAGTAGTGCCAGGCCATGGAGGATGAGATGGCTACTCTTACGTCACGTGGTACTTAGGATCTTACACCTTTACCAGAGGGTGCTACAGTAGTTGGCTGCAGATGGGTGTTTGCAGTCAAGTACAATCCAGATGGGTTCGTTGCACGTTACAAGGCCCGACTTGTTGCCAAAGGGTTCACCCAAACATATGGGGTGGACTTTTTTGACACTTTCTCACCGATGGCTCGGTTATCTACACTAAGGATTTTGATTTCAGTGGTAGTTCAACGAGATTGACATCTTCACCAGCTTGATGTGAAGAATGCCTTTCTCTATGGAGATTTATAGGAGGAGGTCTACATGCAGCAGCCCCCTGATTACAAGGTCTAGGGGAGTGTGTATACAGGTTGCAGAAGGCCATTTATGGCCTCAAGTAGAGCCCGAGAGCTTGGTTTTAGAAGCTCACCCAGGTGGTAAAGTCTGTGAAGTTCATTAGATCGTTTGCAGATCATTCTTTGTTTGTTAGGAAGAACGGGAAAGGTATTGTAACTCTTTTGGTCTATGTTGATGACTTGATTATCACTGGTGATGATATAGCAGGTGTGGCTGAGATCAAATGGGCTTTTGTAGATCAATTTGTGATGATGGATTTAGGCCATTGAGATATTTCCTTGGGATAGAAGTAACCCGTAGTAGGCATGGTATTATTCTATCTCAATGGAAATATGCCTTAGATGTTCTAAAGGAGATAGGTATGCTGGGAGCCAAGCCAGCAAATATTCCTATGGACCTTAAGGCACGACTGTATGACCGTGATGTAGAGCCAATGGATAGCAGACAATATCGCCAGCTGGTGGGGAAGCTACATGACGATTACTAGGCCAGATATTTGCTTTGCAGTAGGGAAGTTGAGCCAATTTATGGAGAAGCCTACAAGATAGCATTAGGATGCGGCTATGATGGTGCTGAGGTATTTGAAGAGAGTATTAGGATAGGGTCATCTCTTCACTAGAGAGACATCCATGACCATAGTTGGATAATCAGACGTAGACTATGCAGGCAACCATGATGACAAAAAGTCTACCACAGAATTTTATACGTATGTTATAGGGAATTTGGTTACCTGGAATAGCAAGAAATAGACTGTGGTGTCTAGATCTAGTACTGAGTCTGAGCATCGTGCTATGGCTCAGACATCAGCAAAGTTGATGTGGGTGAGATCCTTGTTGAGTGATCTACATATATAGATTGATGGGCTTATGGAGCTACGATGTGAAAAAATGGCTGCCACTTATATTGCTCATAATCCCAGGTTCCATGAACGCACCAAACATGTGGAGGTAGATTGCCATTACACCAGAGATTTGATTTAGAAGGGGTTTATCTTCACCTCCTAGGTTACTTCAGAGGTGTAGACTGCTGATATCTTTACCAAACCTCTAGCTAGATCCGTCTTTGATACCTATGTCCAAGCTGAGTATGATTGATATTTATGCTCCAGCTTGAGAGGGAGTGTTATAGAGTCTAACTATTTATATGTTCTATTGATGTTACGTGATGTTATGTATTTCCTTTTTTCCTTCATGATGTTTTACGGTAATTTGCACCCACCTCTCTCTTTATATAAAGAGAGGTAGAGTTAGAGAATAAAATTGAGTTGTTCATTCTTCCCAACTCATGTTATCGGTAATTTAGCTATTGATAACCTGGGGGACTCTTTTGGGGGATTTTACAGAGCTCTTACCACCTCTAACATACCTACTACATATCAGCAAGCTATGCTCCATTCAAAGTGGCGTTAGGCTATGGAGGAGATGGCTGCACTACAAGCTAGAGGGACATGGCAGCTTACACCCTTGTCTGCAGGTGCGACTGTTGTGGGTTATCTTTGAGTGTTCACACTCAAGTATAATCCAGATGGATCCATTGCGAGATACAAGGCCTACTTGGTGGTAAAGGGCTTCACAAAAACTTACGGGGTTAACTTCCTTGACACTTTCTCCTGATGGCATGTCTTTCGACAATCCACATACTGATCTCTAATGCAGTACATAGAGATTGGCCTCTTCATCAATTAGATGTGAAAAATGCCATTCTCTATGGTGATTTATAGGAGGTTTACATGCAGTAACCCCCAGCTACAAGGTTCAGGAGTGTGTGTGCAGATTGTAGAAGGCCATCTATGGCCTCAAGCAGAGCCTAAGAGTTTGGCTCTAAAAGCTCTCTTAGATGGTAGAGTCAGTGGGATTCCTCAGGTCATCTGCAGATCATTCCTTATTTGTCGGAAGAATAGAAAAAGGGGTAGTGGTTCTTCTGGTATATGTTGATGATTTGATTGTCACTGCCTCACTGGTGATGATATGGCAAAGGTAGCTAAAATGAAGTAGACTTTGGCAGATCAATTTGTGATGAAGGATTTGGGATCTTTGCGATATTTACTTGGGATAAAGGTGGCCTGTAGTAGGCGTGGCATTATTCTATCTCAACGGAATATGCCTTGGATGTTTTAAAGGAGACATGCATGCTAGGAGCCAAACCAGCAAACATTCCCATTGATGCCAAGGCACGACTATATGACAGTAATGCAGAGCTAGTTGACGGCAGGTAATACCAACAGCTTGTGGGAAAGTTGTCATACCTAACAATCACTAGGCCTGATAATTCCTTTGTGGTAGGGAAGCTAGTTAGTTTATGGAGAGGCCTACAAAATTGCACTGAGACATTGCTATAATGGTGCTCAAATACCTGAAAAGGACACTAGGACAGGGTCTCTTTTTCACTAAAGGGGCATCTATGACAATAGTTGAATATTCTAACAGACTATGTAGGCAATCATGATAATAAGAAGTCTACCATAGGATTCTGTACTTATGCTGTGTAGAAAAAAAATGAGCGTTCTCCTTACTTCACGTAACCCTAGGTCCTTTATATAAGAATGGAGCCTTCGTAAGGGAAAATGCAAGACTGCCTTTACAAGAGTGAAAATAAACAATGTAAACAAAAACATTGACATAAGAACTAAGCAAGTCTAGTAAGACTCCCCATCAAGTTAGAGCATAAATGTTGACTATGCTCAACTTGGAAGAGCAGTGGTCGAAGTTGGCCTATGGAAGAGCCTTCGTGAACATATCAGCAGCCTGGTGTTTAGATGTGATCGGGGCAGTCTGAATGTGACCTTTGACAATTGTTGGGAATCAAAGAAGACGCCACGTGGACACTGCCACGTGGTAGCAGCAGCAGCAGCCATCCAGGCTGGCGGCAAGGGGTCCTTTCTCTTCTTCCAAGTATAGTTGGCCACCCATAGAGGTAGGAGGCCTCTCAGCCGACCACCAGCAGATCACCAACCAATCCTTGGCCTGTTGTAGGTTGGTCCATAGCAGACTGACCACATCACTTGCCCCTGTAGACTGGTCTACACACAGAAGACTGGTTCCAGCCCTTGCAGGACCGCCTTCGTCCACAGGACCAGCTACACCCTGCAGCCGATTCTTCGTGGTTTGGCCGATCCCCATTAGGCCGGCTGAACTACTGCAAGCCGAAGTCAGAGAGGTTACACGCTGCTCTCCTTTTTTGTGCGTTGACAAACCCTTGTTTGGGCTGTTTTCCCACGTATGGAAGTCTCCATGCTTTGCTTCCACACCAATTCTCAGCATGGTATCAGAGTAGATGATCTAGACTTGCTGTTCGCGTAATCCAAGATCGTGCGGTAAAGCCTCACGCCTCTAGAGAAATTCCTCCTCAACAAAACCAACGTCTTATGCGGTCAACACCAACGCCTTACATAGTGGAGGGACAAGATCAGAGCCTTACGTAGTCAAAACTGGCGACTTACGCGGTGAAGATGGAGGAGACATCATCGACGATAAAAAAAGATGCACATGGCTTAGGAGAGAGCGAGGTGGTTGTCACCGAGACAACCATCAAGAAGAAGAAGAAATACGGGGAGATTTATTAGAAGAGGCATATTGTAGCCTCTAGAAGAACTTCAAGAATGCATTGACTTCTACAATTTCTCTTGGTGACTTTGGCTCGAAGAAAAGTCGAAGGTCTTTGTTGACTCGAGAGCAAGGCATCATACTTCTCGAGGAGACACGTGGAACCCTCTAACGCATCGGGGAACATTGAGATGAAGAGCTCGACTCTTGAGCATAGAAGAAGATGCACAAAGATCATCCTCAAAATCTCAAGAAGAGAAACGATGCATCAATTTTAGTTTCGGCAAGTCATCGGCCTCCCGACCTCCGACTTGAGGGGGAGTGTTGGGAATCAGAGAAGAAGCCATGTGGACATAGCCATGTGGCAGCAACAGGAGCCATCTAGGCTGCGGTAAGGGGTCCTTTGGACCAAGTTTAGTCCTTTTCTATATTTAGAAAAGTAGTTTTGTTAGAAATATGTTTGGGATTTGTTTTAGTTAAGAGATAAGATCTTTCCATATGAGAAAATATTTTATCTCTAAAAATAGGAATATTTGTTTACTATTTTTAGGGGATATATGCTCTCTATAAAATATAGAGCCTTGCCATATGTTTTCTTTGAGCAACAAAGTTAATTCTTCCAATTATAGTGCACCTCTCACTTTCTCTTCTTCCAAGTACAGCCGCCCACCCATATAGGTAGGAGGCCTCTCAACCGACCACCGACAGATCTCCAGCCGGTCCTTGGTCTGCTGCAGGCTGCTCCACAGCAGACTGGCCACATCTCCTGCCCCTGCAGACCGGTCTGCACACAGCAGACTGGTTCCAGCCCCTGCAGGACCTTCTTGGTCCACAAGACCAGCTGCACCCTACAGTTGGTTTTTCGTGGTCAGATCGGTCCCCATCAGACCGGTTGAACCACTACAGGCTGAAGTCAGAGCGGCCACACGCTGCTCTCCCTCTCCATGCATTGACAACCCCTTGTTTGGGCTGTTTTCCCACATATAGGAGTCTTCACGTTCCGCTTCCGCACCAATTCTCAACAACAATCATATCCCTGGTATAGTGGCAATCCACCTCAACATGCTTTGTGTGCTCATGAAAAGCTAGATTGTTGGCAAGAAACATGATAGTAGAATTATCATATCTTCCATACGCTGACAACAGATACTTGAAGATTGAGGACAAATCTGATCCACATCAGCTTAATGGATGTTTGTGCCATTACCCTGTACTCGGACTCAGAACTAAAACGTGCAACAATGGTCTGCTTCTTGCTGCGCCAAGTTACTAGGTTGCCACCCACAAAGTTGCAAATGCTTGTTGTGGACTTTCTGACCTTAGGGCACTCATCATAATCTGCATTTGTATAGGCCATCACCTCCAGACTTCCACCCCAAGAGAATAGAAGCTCCTGCCTGGTGCACTTTTCAGGTAGTGCAATACCATCATAGCAGCCTCCCAGTGGACCCTCCTGGGTTTATCCATGAACTAACTTTGCTTACAGCAAGTGATATATTAAGTCGTGTCACCGTTAGATATGACAAATTTCCAACCAGCCTGCCATCAATTGGGTCAATAGCATTATCATATAGATGAACACCAGGATCTATAGGAATAGAGGCAGGTTTGGCTCCATACATGCCCATCTTCTCCAGTAGATCCAACACATACTTAAAGAAAGCACAACACCCTTCTCCTCGTGGGTTACCTCAATTCCTAGAAAATACTTACGGGGGCCCGGATCTTTTATCACAATATACCAACGGTATCATCCCCTATAAAATAATGTCATCTACATGCACAAGCATGATCACCTACCTGCTGGATGTCTTTTTCGCAAATAGTGTGTGGTTAGAAGTGGATTTGCGAAACCCAATTTGAGCAACAACATCAGACAATTTTTGAAATCATGCCCTGGGGCTCTACTTCAAGCCATTTATGGCCTTACGAAGTTTACGTACCTTGTGACACTCATTGGCCTTAAAACCAGGAGGTTGTTGCATGTAGACCTCCTCATCCAAGTCTCTAAATAGGAAGGCATTTTTGACGCCAAGATAATGTAAGCGCCAGTTCAAATGGACTACCACAAAGATAAGAATGCAAAGCATAGGCAAGCGTGTAGCTGGGAAGAAGGTATCAAAGTAGTCAATACCATAGGTTTGTGTATATCCCTTAGCCACCAACAGGCCTTGTAGTACTCAGCAGATCCCTCTGGGAGACGCTTAATTGCAAATACGCACTTGCAGCCAACCATGGTCCCATTGATCGGGGGATCAATAAGAGTCCAAGTTCCTCTAGACTGCAGAGCAGACATCTCCACTATAGCATTCTTCCAAGGGTAGTCTCCTAAGGCATACTAATGTGAATGTGGAATATGAATAGTAGACGGAGCTGAGATAAACTGCTGATGTTCAGGTGATAAGCATGCTAAAGAGACAGCGAGAAAGAGGATGAAGAGTGCATAAGCGAGATCCTTTCCTTTGAGCAATAGGAATATTGAAATCACTAGGACCTAGGTCATCACCTGGTGGAGTAGAGGCCAAGGAATTTGAAATAGTCATTAGAAGCAACGTCAGTCGGGTTAGATGTAGGGATTACCTTAAGGATAGGCGATGATAATGGCTTTGGAGGGGGTATCATGCTGCTGCTGTTGAGGATGATGGTGAGTGTAAACAAACTGGGGTTGCCAACCCTACCATACAACCCAATCATGAGTAGGCCTGTCAACCATTTGTGTAGGCATGCACATAGGTAACTTAGCCTCTTCAATAGGTTCCAAAGCAACTAAACGAAATGCAGAGATAGAATAGTATGCATTGACAAACTGTTTATGCCCAATGGGGTCATAACATCTATATCCCTTTTGAGTCTTGAAGTACCCGACAAAAATACACTTGACCACCTGAGGAGATAGGTTGTCACGAGAAGGATCATGAAGGTGGACAAAGGTAACACATCCAGAGACCTTGGGGGGCACACTAAATAATTCTTTGTCAGGAAACAAAATATAGTAGGGGACTACTCATTAATGACAGTGGACGATACACAGTTGATTAGGTAGCAAGTAGTTAGGTTCGTATCACCCTAGTATAAGACAACATTATGCTGGATAAGGAGAGTTTTGGGTTACATCAAGAATATGCCTATGTTTTCTTTTAGCTACTCCATTTTTCTGGGAGGTTGTTGAGCACTCTAGTTATCATTTATATTGAGTCGTGTACTGTTTATTTATTTTCTGTTTCTATTGGGTTCTCTTATGTAATTTATTCAATACCTCTTCCTATATAAAGAGGTGTAGGGTTTACTATTGGAATATGACTTTCGTTTTGTCCTACTTGGTATCAGAACAACGATTCTAGATCATCGCTTGGGTATCCCACAGAAATAGGCTGCCAACCCATTCCACCAAAACCCTAATCTCCTTCTCCATGTTGTTCATCGCCACCATCACCTCCACTAGCGGTAGCACAGTCGGCAGACGGACGTACATCAGCGGCGAGCGATGGCATTGAGGGGCACCACTACTTTGTGGCGATGTTGTAGGGGTGAGAAGTCTCTGCAGTGACATCGTACATCTCCAGTGGGCTTTGCGATGCTACAGCTAGGTCGTGGGCCCTGATCTGCGGCGACAATAGTAGCAGATCCTCCACCGATCAACAGTAGAGTTGCTGGTGGGTCTCGTTTGACTCGACACAGCGAGGAGGGGGTAGTAGCCTTCCTGTCGAGGGCCACTAAGGGGGCGTCCAGACCCCTAGTGTGCCCTTTCCAACTGTTGGAGGTCTACTATGCATGTCTAGCGTGATTTCCAATGAAGGAATCACTTGGATTTCATGTTAGATCACTTTCTTTGATGATCTATGTTGGTTCTGCATATCTAAATATCGGGTTTCAGATCTGATTTTGGCATCTTCCCATGATTTCTGAGCATCATGGCCTCGTCATCGTCATTCAAGGTGACATTGGAGACAAGTCAGGAGAGCGGGAACTACAAAAACCCATTCTTTGTCCCTATTGTGAAGTTGGATGAGGCCAACTATACTCGGTCTCAAATGTTCTTGATAACCGTTGAGGGTCATGACAAAGAGCATCTCTTACTTGAGTCAGAGTCTCAGAACAAGATCGGGAAGTATGCTATGTGGAAGGACAATGTTATGGGGAGGGCGTGGATCATGAACGCCATTTCTCCTCATATTAGAGATGGTATTATGTACTACAAGATTGCAATGGAGATGTGGGATTCTCTTCATGACACGTATTCTCATGAGAAGAATTCTAGCAAAAGTCTACTAGATTTATAGTGAGATGTTTTCCCTTAGACAGGAGGGGCAACCCTTGACACAGTACTATGCTATGTTAAAAGGGCATATGGAGAAGTACAACACGTGTAGGCTTGTATGCACGTGTGGTACTTAGCGGGGATACCGCAAGGAGAGAGCTGTTCTACACTTTCTTTTTGGGTTAGGCCCAGAATATGACTCAGTACGCTCCTAGATCCTAACATTGACAGAGCTTCCTTCTCTTGAGGAGATGTATAGTTGTCTTAGCCGGATCATTGTGGTACTCCTCTTGAGATTACTGGGTAGATCTTTGCATTGGCTGTTGGCATAGGTCGAGGCACCAGGGGTCTTCTTTCTACTCATGGGTATGGTTGTGGAAGAGGATAGATGGGCAAACCACGTCCCACTTGCACTTTCTGTGGACGTATTGGTCACGTAGAGGCTACCTACTAGTTTAAGCATGGGAAACCTTCTCAGGCCAATCAGGCTGTTACTACTTCTGAGCTAGAGTCAGATACTATGTTACGAGTAAAGTATGATGCAGTAGTACAACGACTTGCTCAGATTACTCAAGAGACTCCATCTTTTGATACTACTGCCATAGCCTCCTCAGGTACATAGTATGCTTTTAGTGTTTCTGACGTGTCCACCTGGTTGATTGATTCTGATACATCACAGCACTTGAGTGGTGATCATAGTTGTTTTTAGCAACTTCAGTCTGTTCGTCCTGGTAGGATAGTCCAAGTAGCAGATGGTAGGCATTCTTTGGTTGATGGTCAGGGGGAGGTTCCCGTTACCCCTATTATGAGATTGCCTAATGTTCTTGTTCCAAATTTTCCTATGAGTCTATTATTTGTTAGCAAGATTACCAAGGATCTTAATTGCAGGGTGATTTTTGATGAGCTTGGTTGTATGTTTTAGGACAAGCTCACGGGGAGGATGATTGCTGGACATGAAGAGGGGGGTGTATATCGCCTGTCACAGACTCTAGTTGCCTTCATGCCAGGGAGATGTGTTTTGCTACAGGGACAGCTTTGTAGTGGCGCAGTTGCCTTGGTCATCCGTCTCTGACAGGCTTCGTCGCATCATTCCTCATATCTCGCCAGCTACTGAGATTCACTGTGATGCTTGTCAAATGGGAAAGCACTACAGATCCTCGTATCTTACTAGTTCTACTGTCACTGAGTTGACTTTTGATTTATTGCATTTAAATGTATGGGGCGCTAGTCATATTCCAGATCGGCTAGGTCATAGATATTATTTGGTCATTATTGACGATTATTCTAGGTTATCATGAGTGTTTCGCTTGAAGAATAAGTTAGATGTCGAATCTATGATTGAAAATTTTATTATTGAAATAAAGACTTAATTTGCTACTATTGTTAAGACGGTTCGTACCAACAATGCACTTGAGTTTTGAACTATCAGGAATGACAACTTTCTATATGTCTCATGATGTAATACATCATATTATATGTCCCCATACATCCCAATAGAATAGAGTGGCAAAGAGGAAACATAGGCATCTCTTGGATGTTGCTCGGACTTTATTGATTTACCATAATGTGCCATCCAGATATTAAGGTGATGTAGTGCTTACTGCATGTTTCTTGATAAACAGGATGCCTAGTTCTGTCATTTTCGAGTAGATACCTGTTAAAGTGCTTTCGTTGAGTTTAAATATACGTCGTAGTATAGTCAACAAAAGCGAATCAACATTTAAATTTATAAACTCAAATTGGAGTCCGAGGTTGTCTTAGGGAGCAAAATGATCGCAATTCAAACCACTAATCAATTGAATAGAATGAAGCACAATAATCTGACATAAAAAGAAATAAATTATGCAATGAATGTCAATCTCAATAGACAAAAATAAATGAACTTAAAAGACCAAAAAATTTGGTTTCTTCAACTAAGCTCAAGGCCTTCAATACTTTGTCATAATCCAAGCCAAAGATCTCTCAAACCAAGCCACAACACCCGATCCAAAGCTCGGCCCAAATGGTCCAAAACCCGACCCAAGACCAGGCATATGCGCCTG
The DNA here is from genome assembly GCA_037157565.1 of Thalassia testudinum. Lineage (NCBI taxonomy): Eukaryota > Viridiplantae > Streptophyta > Magnoliopsida > Alismatales > Hydrocharitaceae > Thalassia > Thalassia testudinum. The sequence continues at coordinate 9,736,361 of JAZHRO010000080.1, forward strand.
TGTGTGTGGGGGCGTGTGTGCAAATGGGTGTGCATGGGATGGGGACCCGACCCCCTGCGACTTGAGTAATCCTTTAAGGTGCTTAATTCCTTTTATACACACTCCAGCAACATCTTTCAACGATGTGGAACTAAAGAGTCCCACTTCGTTCTTCGTTTTCACCATGGAGCACAACGAGGTGAAGATGGCTTGATTGCAACTCGTTTGGTCTTGGCTTGCCAATCCAATGGTGTGGAGAGCTTCTTCAAGTGAATCCGTAGCAAGGAGGATAGGTTTTGTGGTTGATTGCATCGTCGGAGATGGAGAACGACGCCGAAGAAGAAAGCATGGCCGGCGAGATACCTGAAACAAAAGCATGGGCCTTTGGCCCCAATTAAACATCTAGAAAGCTTCGTCGCAATGTGGTGAAGGTGGTAGTGGTGGTGATGATTTAATGTGAGAGGGCCTGAGGTCGGTCGGACAAGGTGAAGGTGGAGATGAGGTGGGTTGTCCGATGTGGAGTTTGGAGAGTCAAAAAGCCCCAATTTCTTGAGGGCTTTTGCACTCCAAGCTCTCACAGTGTTTGTGATGTGGGTGGCTTGGTGGATGGTGGCGTAGAGGCGCGATTCGACCTCGCCGGAGCTCTCGCCGACCACGGAGAAGAAAGAGGAGAACAATGAGGATACTACCCTAATTCCTACTCTTAAAGACCTAAACTTTATGAGAGGAGAGGAGAGGAGAAGAGAGAGCTACCTAACTTGGACGAAAGGGGAAGAATCATGTCCGATGTGGCCGGCCGGATGTGAGGAAGAAAGAAGCTCCGGCGGGAGGAACGACGACGAAGAAGGGGCTAAGATGACCTAGCTATGGTTGGCTGGCATCGGAAGATGAGGAAGGTGTTACTCTTTGGTCGGATGCAAGCACGGAAGGAGTTCGAGGAAGTCGCCGGAGTTGGATGTTGCAGCGGCCGGTGAGGAGGAAGAGGGGATTTAGGCCAATTCACGACTAAATTTGACTTGGAATCATGCTAAAGCTTAAATAGATGAGGTTTTAACCTTGAATTGCTTCCAATTCGCATGATTGCTTGCGAATTTTGGGTGATTTATGCTCCATGAATCTCAGCTTACCGGTGGTAATGGGCTTCAAATTGAAGCTTGGGATTGGGTTCAAATGGTAAAGACCTAATGACCAATCCTTCCAAATTTGGAGGGATTTGGTTGAGATTTGAGGGAGATTTCCTCAAATGAAAAATGCGAGTTTGGGTCTATTTACTTAGCTATTTTTAGAAGGTTTGAAGAAGGCGGTGGGGACTTATTCGCAAGAAAAACCCGAAGTTAGGGGTATTTTTGCATAAACAGGGACAAATAGGCTAAATTACAAACCGAGTCAAAATAAACTCCGATTGGGCTCAAAATTTAGTGGTAACCTAATTTGAACCTAAGGAATATAATGATGAACTCAAATTTGGATTTTGACACAATTTGACTGGGTAATTTATACTGTAGCCCAAGGATGAAGCAAATTTTTGCCTAAGTCTATTTTTTGTCAAAATGGATTCCTTTTGTCAAAGTGAAAGTTCCAAACCTCATAGAATATTTTTCAATAATTTTTAGGACATTTAGATTACATTTATTTCCACTAGAACCTATTCAATTGAAGTAAGGCTATAATGTTATCTTCTTTGAGCAACAATTTTGTTAAAAGGGGTATAAGTGTTTTAATCGTCTTGCACATCAATTTTATGTAAGAATGTTACCTTTTTTGAGGAGATATCATATTATTCTGCTACTGGAAAGTCTCCCAATGTTACATAGGATGTCCCACTACCTATGCCTACTGCTGTGTCTCTAAGGCCCTCTAAGCCTCTCGTACCTCAGATAGATGTTCCTTCCGTTGCTTATCTTAGACATCTTGAGGTTACAAACACATTTCCTAAACATTTTTAGCACAGGCCTCCATCCACAACAACCACTGTAGATGAACCTGTTGAGTTACGATTTATTATTGAGGGACTGATTGTCATTTCTATTTTTATGTTGGGTTTATGATGTAATTTTTTCCTCACCTCTCTCTATATATAGAGGTGTAGGGACGACTTGGTAAATTAAGAAAGTTCATTTTCTTCAACTTTGTATCAGAGCCAAGTTGAGGACTCCACTAAGAAAACGCTAACCCTACCACCAAGCTTGCCACCGTTGTTGCCGTCGGCTGCTGATCTGTGCCACTGCAGTCTCCAGCAGTTGCAACAGCGTCGTTGCTGGGCAGCCACAGTCGCCGCTATCGCTGCCATCGACTGCGGCAGGAGGAGCAGTGGGGGGGCACATCACCTCTTCTCCACAACCCTCTCCTTAGTGTTGGGCTCCTTCCGACAGTGAGGAGAGGATTGTAGACCCTAATCTCCCTTGTTTTCCTTGGGGTCTAGAAAGATCCTTTGCATGTTGGTGATGGAGTTCTGAAGTAGGGATCTTCTGGAAAGAAGTTTGGACATTCTTCTTTGATGGTATAATCAAATTAGATTTTTCTGTTCTATTTTGGGGTGTGTATTCCCCTTGTTGATGCATGTTTTGGGATATGTATTCCCCTTTTGGTTGTTGACCGTGTGCGAGCGGAGATTTTTGGGGTGTGCATTCCCTGTTTAGTGCATTTGTTGGGGTGTGTATTCCCCATTTTGTGTTAGATTTCAGATCTGCATTTGAAGAAGTTCAGGGGTGTGAACTCCTCTGTGTTGCATTGAAATCAGATTTGGGTAGTATGATTCTGTGAACATGGCAGCATCTTAGTCAAAGATTGTGCTAGGCACTGCCGTGTGTAATACTTTTTCAACTACTGGTGTGATGTGGTTGATTGACTCAGGTATCTCCAATCATTTATTTGGTAATCTACAGTGTTTTGGATAGATTCAACCTGTTTCTCGAGATCGCACTGTATAGGTGGCTGATGGGCAACTTGTACCTATTATTGGTCAGGGGGAAATTAATGTTTCCCCTTCTATGCAGCTTAAATGTGTTCAATTTGTTTCAGATTTGTCTAGGAATTTGCTCTCTATCAGTGAAATTATCAAGCAAATGAATTGTCATCTTTGATGAGCGTGGATGTATTTTGCAGGATCGAATGACGGGGAAGACTTTTGGTAGTGGATATGAAGGAGGTGTTTACCGACTTTAGCAAGGTCCCATGGCTGCAGCGTGTTAGATTAGTATCACTTCAGGGAATGCTCTATAGTGGCATAGACGGTTGGGTCATTCTTCTTTGGAAAAATTACGCAGGCTTATTCCTCATGTATCCCCAACTATATAGCTCTCTTGCGATGCATGTCAACTTGGGAAGCACCATAGGTCTTCCTTCCCAGTTGCTACTAGACCACATTCGTCTTTATGTTTTCAGTTGGTGCATCTCGATGTTTGGGGTCCTAGTAGGGCTCCTGATAGAGAAGGATGTCGATATTATTTGATTATGATTGATGATTTTTTCAGATTGTCGTGTCTATTTCTTATGAAGAACAAGTCTGAAGTGGGTCCCTTGATTAAGAAATTTGTATTGATGATAAAGAATCAATTTGATGTCTGTATCAAGACTCTCAGACTTGATAATGCATTGGACTTTTGTACTCGTCAACTGGCAAATTTCTATGATTTGCATGGCATAATTCATTAGACCTCATGTCCTCACACCACTCAGCACGCCAATAGACTTGCAGAGAGGAAGCACAAACATCCTTAATATGGCCAGAGCTCTTCTTATTCATAATAATGTGCTACAGAACTATTGGGGAGATGCAGTTCTCATAGCTTGTTACCTTATTAATAGATTGCCCTCCTCAATGATTCATGAGCAGATACCATGGCAGGTGCTCTATCCAGATGATGAGCTGTCTGACCTTCCACCCAAGACATTTAGGCGCATGGCTTTTGTACATCTACTTGAACCTTGGCAAGATAAATTAGCATCTAGAGCAGTCAAGTGTGTGTTCCTTGGCTACTCTTGTACTCAAAAGGGGTATCGATGTTTTAATCCCCTACACCAGAGGCACTACATTAGTGCAGATGTCACCTTTCATGAAGCTATACCATATTTTTCTATTGCTGCCAGACAGGTGCAGAGTGTGCCAGAGTATGCTCCTATGCCAATTGCTCATATACCATTTGGTGTATTTATAGATGGTAGTAGCTCTTCTCAAGTTACTGAGCCATCTACCAGCACATTCAGGCCAACATCAGCAGATGAAAGGACTTTCAAGGGTTACACCTATCAGTTACCGGTTGTCTATAGGGAAAGCCCCTTCCATTTATTCCACAGTTTCCTCATGTCAATGTTGATAACCTGGAGGCTACTACTTGGGAGGCTCCTTTAAATACAGTGTCAGCAGGTGTAGAGGTTAAGAGTACTTCGCCTGTGGATGTTTCTCCAGGCCCTGTCATGGGTACTGATGAGGATATCCCTATTGCTATCAGGAAGGCTCCATGATCTTGTGCACAGTATTGTGTTGTTGGGAGTGTTGTTTCTGCTGATTCTCTGAGATCGGAGTTTCATGCATTCATAACTGCAGTCTCTAGTGCTAAGATTCCTACCTCCTAGCAGCAGGCTCTACTACATCCACATTGGAAGGTAGATATGGAGGAGATGACTACCCTTATTAACAGAGGCACCTGGGAGTTGTCTCTACCATTTGGCGCGGACCTTGTTGGAGCTAGATGGGTCTTTGCCCTGAAATACAACCCTGATGGGTCTGTTTCTCGGTATAAGGCCGGCCTTGTGGCCAAAGGATTCACTCAGACTTATGGGGTGGATTTCTTTGACAACTTCTCAGTTGCATGGCTCTCCGCTGTTCGCATACTTGCCTTTGTTGCAACTTATTATGGGTGGCATCTACACCAGTTGGATGTCAAAAATGCGTTGCTATATGGAGACTTGGAGATCTACATGCAGTAGCAGCCTGTCTTTGAGGTTTAAGGGGAGTGTGTGTAGGCTTTGTAAGGCCATTTATGGTCTTAAGCAGAGCCCCCGAGCCTAGTTTCAGCGCCTGTCTGAGGCATTATCAGTTGTCGGGATGCAGAGATCCTAATCTAATCATTCCCTTTTTGTCAGGAAGACCAGTAATGGCACTGTAGCTCTATTGGCATATGTCAGCATTTTAAATGCCGACGGCATCCTGCTAGCATGTCGTCGGCATGACCATTTTTGGAAGCAGGTCATGCCGACACGGAGAAGGTATGACATACAGGGATGCCGACGACATGCCACCAGATGTCGACGTGTACGGTCTGCCTAAGTGAGTGAGGTGCGTGTTGGTTGCAAGGTTAGGGTGAGTGCCGGTGGGTCTGGGCAAAGGGTCCGTGCTGGGAACTGTTGGGTGCTAGTCATTTGAAATCGAGAAGCTAGGCGCCAGTCCTTTGAAATCGAAAAGGGGCGCGGCAGGAGAGGTTGGGCAGCAGGAAATCTGGAACCAAAGGGGCACTTCTCTTGTGGTTTTCTCCACGCTCTTCGCGAGTGGGGTTTCCACGTAAACCTAAGCATTCTTTTGATTGTTTTACTATTTTTGATATCTTGTTGATACATTTCCACTCATTATATTTTTCAACTTGGTATTAGAGCAAGTCAGTCTCGGGTTTATTTGTTTGTTCTTGATATTATACGATTTTTATCATCTTTTGTTCTAAGTTTGTCACGAGGGGCTACAGTGACGATGGCGTGAGATGGAGAGCAGCAATGATGGCGATCTGACGATGGTGCAACGCTATCCATAGAAGCACTGCAAAGAGCAGAGACTGGAGATTGATGTGGGCTCTTCAATCTCCCTTTCTGCTTTCACTGGGTGCTGGAGATCACCGAGGTTAGCCCCAGCCACCCAGATGAAAACCTTTGGGCTGGACGATGCTTTCTCCGTACAACCGCTACATCGACTTGGTATGCGTTGTGCACGGTCGAAGGAGGTCGCAACGACCGTGATGATTGTGATGGGCCCCAGCCTACGGAGGAGACATAACAGATGGTGATAAAGAGGGCCATGGCCAACGGGACCCCACACCCTCATGGTGGATGCGAGGAGGGCTTGCAATTGAAGCGGTTGACGAGGAAGATGGTGATTGCCGGCAACGCTCCTCGGGGGAGAGCAGGGCAGCAGCGACGGAGATCCTCGAGGACCGCCTAGCCCTTTAGCGGGAGCACGCTGCCGTCCGTGACGACATCACCAACTCGATAACGCCGCTGGTGCTCACCACTCCACTCGCGCCTCCAAGATGATTGACTGTGACCTCAAGCTCAAGTCGGAGCTCTGCTCCTTTAAGCCCCTCCACCTCAAGCTCGCATAGCTTTGCTCCGAGGCGTAGAATGTCGACGCCCTCCATAAGGGCCAGGAGGGGTAGCCGTTAGAGAGCTTGATGCTACCTATGGGGGTAGCACTCGTGGACAAGCAGACGAACCCTAAGGTTGTGTTTTGTTGGCAGGTTAAGTATTTAACCTACCACTTAACCCGCCTCCTATTTACGTCGGGTTAAGTGGACTTAACCCAGAGTAAAGTTATTCCACCCTCTTTGTCGAATAACTTTAACCTGCCAAAACGTCCAAATCGGTTAACTCACTTACTCCATGTATTCCACTCCAACTTATTCCACAAACTTATTCCCCTTATCAAACGGAACCTAAGTATTTCCTTCTATGCACCTGTTGCTTTTTTTAGGTTGATTAGTTGAAGAGAAAAAAAAGAGGTAGACAAAAAGAAGAAAATTAATTAAAAAAAGGCAAAAAAGGAAAGAGAAATAAAGGAATGGAAATAAAAAGAGAGAAAGTAGAAAGAGAAAAAAAAGGGTGAAGAGGAAAAATCAGAAGAAAAAAAAAGAAAAAAAAGAGAGGAAAATGAAAAAAAATCAAAATAAAAAATAATGATAAATGTTCATGATAAGAGGGGGAGAGGCACTTCTTTAATTTTTATTGTCTTTCTTCTCGTTATTATCTTCTCCTAAACGAGTATGGAAAAAAGGGGGAGTGTAAAAGCTTGTTGTAGTCACCCCCATTTGGGAGTCACTTTGTTCCTAGACTACACGTGAGAAACTATAACTCTAGGAGGTCTAGAGTTTCGAGGTCTCTAGATAAGGAGATCCAATTTTGATGTCCTCATAGGAAGGGCCCATTTCAGGTTTTTATGTGGAAGATCCAGATTCATGGACTCCAGCGAGGGAGATCCACTTTTCGAGGTCATCAGAGGAAGATCCTTTTCAGGAATACTCAATGGGGAGCCACCAGCACCAGGTTTCCAAAGGAGAGGCCATTGTCAAAGCTAGCTACAGTAGTTCCTTCAACAACTCCAGCATGTGTTCCCTCATACAAGCAAGAACCAATTCAAAGAGTTGTGCTTTGTTGTGTAGAGTGGGTTTCTTTGTGTTACAAGCTGAGTATTTCATGCTCCAACCTAAGTGAGGGTGTTGAGAGAAATGTGTAGTGGTTTAGTCCCACATAATGTAGTGGGATTTTGTTGTGTGTGGTGGCCTATAAATAGGCATATACCCCTCACCTATTCCTTTGAGAAGAAATATAGAGAAACATGCCCATAGGGGCACTTCTCCAATGGTTTTCTCCCCGCTCTTCGTGAGTGGGGTTTCCACGTAAATCCGAGCATTCTTTTCATTGCTTTACTGTTTTTGATATCTTGTTAATGTGTTTTTGATTGCTTTACTCGTATATTATAAGATACGAGTATGGGAGAAAGGGGGTTGTGTGAAAGTTTGTTGTAGTCACCCCCATTCAGGAGTCCCATTTGTTCCTGGACTATACATAAGAAACTATAACTCTAGGAGGTCCAAAGTTTTGAAATCTCCAGAGAGAGATCCAGTTTCGAGGTCCTCAGAGGAAGGGCTCATTTTAGGTTTCTATGTGGGAGATCCAGATTCGTGGACTCCAACAAGGGAGATCCACTTTTCTAGGCCTTTAGAGGAAGATCCTTTTTAGGGTTACTAAATGGGGAGCCACCAGCACCAGGTCTCTAGAGGAGAGGCCGTTGTCAGAGCCAGCTACAGTAGTTCCTTCAGCAGCTCCAGCCCGTGTTCCCGCATACAAGCAAGAACCAGTCTAGAGAGTTGTGCTTTGTTGTGTAGAGTGGGTTTCTTTATGTTACAACCTGAGCATTTCATACTTCATCTTGAGGGGGAGTGTTGAGAGAAATATGTATTGTAGTTTAGTCCTACATAGTGTAGTAGGACTTTGTTGTGTGTGTGGTGGCCTATATATAAGCGTGTACTCCCCACCTATTCCTTTGAGAAGAAATATAGATGAACACACCTATAGGGACACTTCTCTCATGGTTTTCTCCATGCTCTTCGTGAGTAGGGTTTCCATGTAAACCCAAGCATTCTTTTGATTGCTTTACTATTTTTGACATTTTGTTGATATATTTTCGCTTATTGTATTTTTCAATTGATAAAGAAGGAATAAAAGCTACTAAGAATTTCTTACATTCTTAGTTTATTATCAAAGATCTAGGGTTGATAAATTATTTTCTGGGAATTGAAGTACAACGCATAGATGGTGGTCATGTTTTATCTTAGAGAAAATATGTGATTGACATGTTGAGAGAGGCAGGAATGCTTGGATGCAAACCTGCCAATGTTCCAATGGACTGTTATATTTGACTGTTACTAGACCAGACATCTCCTTTGCGGTTGGGATACTCAGTCAGTTCATGTAGTCTCTTAGAGAAGTGCACTAGGATGGTGTGTCAGATGTTGAGGTATCTTAAGCAGGCTCTTGGAAAGGGGTTATCATTCAGAAGATATGGTCACCTGGATATATGGGGATAGTTTGATGCAAACTTTGGTGGAGCTCATGAGGATAGAAGATCTACTACAGGGTATTGCATCTATGTTGGTTGCAATCTAGTCACATGGAGAAGTAAAAAGCATAATGTAGTCTCCAGATCTAGTGTAGAATCGGAGTATTGGGCTATGGCCCATACTACTTGTGAGTTGCCATGGATAAGATCTATCTTTACAGTCTCTGGCCTTAGTTCTATGTATTGTGATAACCAAGCAGCTACATTTATTGCAAATAATCCAGCATTCCATGAGTGAACTAAATATATAGAAGTTGATTGCCATTTTATCAGAGATGCTATTCTAGCTGGCAAGATTACTACACCCTATAGTCATAGAGGACTAGATTGCTAACATCTTCACCAAAGCACTCTCCAAGAAGCATCTTGAGTTGTTGCATTCCAAGCTAAGCATGAGTGATGTGGAGTGTTAAGTTATGTAGTCTATTTTGTTATTTCCTATTGTACAGGTGTGTACTTGTAATTTTCCCCTCTGTGCTTCTCTATATAAAGGCACTTAGGGTTTCTCTTTAGAATTAATTCGCTCATTTGTCCTATTAGAGACGAAGCCATAAAATAAGACCGAGAAATACGCAACGTGGAAGAAGGATAATGGCATGGCTCAAGCATAGATCATGAACTCTATTGTGCCTTAGATCGAAGATAGCATCATATACTACACGATTGCCAAGGAGATGTTGGATTCTTTGCATGATACATATTCACATGAAAAGAATTCCAGCAAGGTTTTTGAGATGCATTATGAGATTGGTAAATTGAAGTAGGAGGGCCAGTCGTCTCAATACTATGCTACCCTGAAGGAACTCTTGGAGAAGTATAATGCGTACAGAGGACATACAAGAGAGAGTTTGCAGTTCTGCAGTTCTTGGATGGACTTGGGCTTGAGTATGCTACCCTGAAGGGCCTTGGATTGAAAATCCAACCATACGGATCTGATCAGGGTGACGATTGAAGTTCAACGACTCCGAGATCGCCCCGAGTGGATTTCCGTAGCATCAGATACAGTTTGAGAAAGATTAGAGATCAAGGGCCAAGGTGATGGAAAATCCGAGCTTTAGACAACAAATCCAACCGCATGGATGGTTTCGGATCGACGATCACAGCCCAATGATGCGAAAATTAGTCTAATCCGACATCCGTGGCACCACTTATAAGTAAAAGAAGATGGACGGCTCAGATGGTGCCATGTGGCACCATCCTAGCCGCCCAAGATCACCCACAAGCTGCTGCAGCCCTTCACACCTGTTGAACGATTACGAATCGCTACGCTAACGTGTTTGGTTTTGGAAAACCTGTCGTTGTATTCGAAAGCGAAGAATTCGTGTTCAACAAATAAAATTTATACCAAAAAGAATTCTGGGTCGAACACAGGGAGGCTACGTTGATCTATATTCGCAATTATATTTTTTTAGGATTTTTGATAAGCAAGGCGATATAATTACAATGGAGCTATCAGACTAAAAGAAAGAGAGAGAGAATATGCATTCAATATTTCAATTGTTTATATAATCAAACTAAATAAAAGTTACACTACAAAGTGAAAAATCAATTACACTATAAAGCAGGAAAATTCTACACTAGAAAAGCTGTAAATAAGAATGGGAGAGAGAAGTTATCCTCCCCGACGATTGCTTAGAGGACGAGCTGGACGGGACGACGCCTGGACGAATGAGAACGAAGCAGGACGAAGCAGAAGAACGGGAACGGAGCAGCACGCCGTCGTCGTCGCGAGATCCACTTCTGAAGGGGAACGAAAATTGGACTTTATCTCGTTAGAAGCAACCTGGGTGTGGGACAAGCTTCCCTTGAGCTTTGGAGGGGTAGAGAGGAGAAAGAAGGGATGAAAATTTCGTATGGAGGGGATCTCCTTTTATAGTTGCAAGGAGTGGGGGCAAAATGGACATTACAACTTCAAAACAATAAATGGTCTTTAGTGATGGATAAATCCGTCACTAAAGCCCCAACGTGGGCATAGCTTCCGCGCCCACGCGCGCCCGCTCAGCTTCTCACGCGTGCAACAGCTTCCCACGTTCGTCGATTCTCAGCCGTCCGATCGCGAGATCGGACGGCTTAAGATGCATCTCCGCCCGCTGCTGCGCCCGCCTGGAGCATGCGATCGCACGTGACGCCGCGCGTTCAATCGCGCGTGAACGCTATTGGGCGCACGCGGCCGTCCGATCGCGATCCAACGCCCGCCCGCGCCTGATTTGAGGCTCGCGGGACTCGATCCCGCGACCTCTGCTTCGCCCGCCGCTTCATCTCCGCTGCGCTACGCCGTCGAGAAGGTCACGAGGATGATTTTTAAGCGCTGCGTCCACAGCCGTTGGATCGAGATCCAACAGCGGAGAGGGGGCGGGTGTGCGGTCTTCATGGAATGTAGGCGGCCGTTTGGGCGGCCGAGATGGCGCCACGTGACGCTATCTTGGCCGTCCATCTTCTGGAAGTTGTAGATGGTGCCACGGATGTCGGATTGACTCGATTTTTGTGTCGTTGAGCTGCAATCGTCAATCCGAATTCATTCGTGCGGTTGGATTTGTCATCTTAAGTGCGGATTTTCACCATCCTGGTCCTTGATCTTTTAGGGTTCCTCGGTCACTATCTGATGTTACGGATGTCTGATTAGGGCGATCTTGGAGTCGTTGAACTCCAATCGTCGCCCTGATCACATCCATACGATTGGATTTTTCATCTGAGGCCTCGACAAAATATTTACCCTGTCCAAGGACATAAAAGGAGATAATTAACCTCCATTTTATTCAAATTACTCTAGATGCAAGATGATGCATGTTATGCAATATTTATATCATGAAATGAAATCCTATGTTTAAGAACATGCATAAATAAACATTTTAAGTAATGTAAATATGTTTACATCACACCCCCATGCCTATCTTTTGTTAGTCTCTAGCAAAAACTATATGCTATTTATAAAAGAATTAGGTTGAATTATTTGGACTTAAGTTATTTTCAATCATTAAGAAATTGTCTACTTAGGAACTAAACTTTCAAAGACACAACAATGTCCGGGTATCAGCCAAAATGCAGACCGCCTCAAGCCCTCGCCTTATTAAAAGAAAAATTTCTTTTTCTCTTTTTCTTTTTTCTAATTTTTTGGATTTTCAAATTTTCGGGTTTAAGAGTGACTTTCTACGGCCATTCAACTCACCAAAATTTGATGAGAACCCTAAGCTTTAAGCATCTTATTGTGATTGTGATAGACTCGTTGACCGGCAGTTAGAACGGACTTCGGATTTCTATGCCTCTAGGTGACCTAACAAGAATTTTGCCTAAAGGTGTATCTTTACAACCGGTAGCTTTCTCCCTACTTTTATTATTTTTTTTTACGGAGTCAACACAAAGGTGAATCCAATGTATATCTCCTCGGTTTATTCTACTTCTCCGCTTCTTCCTAAGTGTTTTGGATATTTTTAGTGCATTTTCTGAGCTGGGTTCTGGACAAACGGTCGATGAGCTGTTACCACCGACAACTTGCCAGCCATACTCGTGCGGCGAAGTGTGGCTTATTTCTTTTTGTTCTTTTCTTCCTATCTTTTCGATTTTTTTTTTAAATAGGTGGCTTCCATAGTCTAAGATTTACCTAAGGGCAGGAAAAAGAGAAAGGTCCAGTAACTGGGCTCTGGACAACCTACCTATGGGTTGTTACCCACAATAACTTGCCAGCCATATCACCCTAAAAGGTTCATTAGCTACCCAATTTCTGTTAGAATCGCCGAACGAGTCAGTGCAAAGAAAGTGTGTAGATGCTTAAAACTCAAAATTCCCTCAAATCAGAGGGCGGGTTGATAAGTCGTGTACTTATCACCCAAACTTATTTATTCCAATTATAATAGAATTAAGATGGTGAGGACTCAAAACCAAATCCACATTTTAGTGGATGCACAGGCTAATTAAGTCCAAAGACCTGAGGGGTCTTTGTGTTCAGATCCTAATGTAAAATTTCTTAGGATTGAAAAGTCCTAATGTCCAATTAATCCTTCCTAATTTTTTTTTTAAATAAGAAGAGAGACAATTTATATGAATTTCACAAAGCTGACCAAATAATTCAAGAATGAATCCACCCCCCCATGCCTAACTGATGAATGTCATTGAAAAATAGGCATGAAAGAAAGGGTAGAATATGAAAGATGTCACCTGGATATGAAGCTCGTATCAGCCTTGTGTCATATGTACAACTGCTGAGTTTAATGCCGTCAGCTAGGCGAAGTCCAGCCAAAGAAGTCACAGAATGGCTAGAGCAACAGAGTCTGAGACGGGTTTTGGAAGATTACGATCAACAACAGGCTTCAAACGTTGACCGTTGACTTTAAAGGTGTTACCCGTCTTTGGGTCAGAAATCTGAACGGCACCATTAGGAAAAATCTGATCAATTATGAATGAGCCATTCCATTTAGATCTAAGTTTACCAGGAAAGAGCTTAAGTTTAGAATCAAATAACCAGATCTTCTGGTTTGGCTCAAAGCTCTTGTGGGAAATCAATTGATCATGTAGAGCCATGGTCCGAGCCTTGTAGATCTTGGCATTCTCATAAGCATCATTTCTAAGCTCCTCCAACTCAGATAGTTGGAGTTTCCTGGTCTTTCCAGCTAGATTCAGATCTAAATTGCATTGTTTGATTGCCCAGAAGGCCCTGTGTTCAATCTCTACAGGTAGATGGCACGCCTTTCCATACACCAAACGGAATGGAGACATGTCGATGGACGTTTTATACGCCGTACGGTAGGCCCAAAGAGCATCCTCAAGCTTTTGAATCCAATCCTTGCGATCAGGCCTAACCGTTTTTTGCAAAATGTTCTTGATCTCTCGATTGGAGATCTCGGCTTGTCCATTCGTTTGGGGATGGTAAGGTGTGGAAATTCGATGATTAACCTCGTATTTGGCCAATAAATTCTAGAATTGGGCATTAGTAAAATGAGTGCCACCATCACTGATGATAGCCTTCGGAATCCCGAACCTACTGAAGATATTTTTTTTGACAAAATTGATGACCACCTTGTGGTCATTGGTTCGGGTGGGAATTGCGTCAATCCATTTGGACACATAATCAACAGCAATAAGAATGTACTGATGTCCAAATGAAGGGATAAGGGTCCTATGAAATCGATGCCCCAAACATCGAAAATTTCTACAGGAAGAATAAGGTTTAGGGGCATCATGTCTCTTAGTTATGTTCCCGAGTGACTGACATCAAGAACATGACCTTGAGAAGTCCTGGGCATCCTTGAATAAAGGCGGCCAATAGAAGCCAAATTGCAAGATTTTTGCAGCCGTCTTTCTCCCGAAGAAATGTCCACCACACCCAAATGAATGGCAGAACTCGAGTATATTGTTGAATTCATTCTCCGGTATGCATCGGCGAATAATCTAATCAGAGCCGATGCGATACAGTTCAGGATCCTTCCAAAAGTAGTATTTGTCCTCAGATTTGAGTCTATCCCGTTGTTGCTTGATCCAATCCTGGGGGATTTGACTAACGACCAAATAGTTAACAATGTCAGCAAACCATGGGGTGTAGACACCTAAAACTGTAAGAATGGTTTCGTCCGAAAAAGTGTCAGCAATCGGAATGTCCGGACAAGAAGAATCACCTAGGAGTCTCGACAAATGATCCGCTACCACATTTTGCACCCCGGCTTTATCCTTGATTTCAAGATCAAATTCTTGAAGAAGAAGAATCAAACGAATCAGCCGGGGTTTAGCATCCTTTTTAGCAAAGAGATGTCTCAAGGTCGAGTGGTCGGTATAAACAATAACATGAGACACCAAGAGATAAGCCTTGAATTTTTCCAACACAGATACTACAGCTAGTAATTCCTTTTTAGTAACAGTGTAATTCCTCTGAGCTTCATCCAGAGTTTTACTAGCGTAGTAAATGACAGGGGACTTTCGATCAATTTTCTGACCCAAGACAGCCCCGACAGCGTAATCAGAAGCGTCGGTCATGATCTCAAATGGGGCTGTCCAAATTGGTGGTAGCAAAAATGGAGCACAAGTGACTGCCGTTTTCAGAAAATCAAATGCCTTTCGGCAAGATTCGTCAAAAACAAACGGCGTTTCTTTGGTAAGAAGATTGCTCAAAGGATGAGCAACCTTCGAGAAATCTTTGATGAATCTTCGATAAAATCCCATATGGCCAAGAAATGATCTGATTTGTTTAACAAATGTGGGAGGAGGAAGTTTAGCGATAGCATCAACCTTAGCTTTGTCCACTTTAATTCCTCGTTCAGAGATTACATGACCCAAAACGATGCCCTCTTGGGTCATGAAATGACTCTTTTCCCAGCTAAGGACCAGTCGTGTCTTGATACATCGCTTAAGAATCATTTCTAAATTAGCCAAACAAGAGTCAAATGATTCTCTGAAAACAGAGAAATTATCCATGAAGACTTTCATAAACTCTCCCACCATGTCGGAAAATATGGCTAGCACACACCTTTGAAAAGTCGTAGGTGCATTGCATAACCCAAAAGGCATCCTACGAAAAGCAAAGGTTTCGTAGGGACAGGTGAAAGTAGTTTTTTCCTGATTCTCGGGATGGATAGGAACTTGGTTGTATCCCGAGTAGCCATCAAGAAAACAGAAGTACTTCTACCCAGCTAATTTTTCCAAGATTTGATTAATGAAGGGCAGGGAAAAATGATCCTTTTTAGTGGCTGTGTTCAGCTTCTTGTAATCAATACAAACTCTCCAAGAGGAAGCTGAACGAGTTGTACAGATTCTCCTCTCATTAGTCATAACAGTAATCCCGGCTTTCTTTGGAACAATCTGAACAGGACTTACCCAGGGACTGTCAGAGATTTGATAAATAATTCCTGCATCGAGCCACTTCTCGCATATTTGGATTCAATCTCCTCTGGATCTGGCGAGAAGGGCGGGATCCATCTTCCAAAAATATTCTATGATTACAGTAAGATGGCTCGATCCACCTGAGGTTATGAATGGTCCAACCAACTGCCTCCTTATGTTCCTTTAGGACCTTAATCAATTTAATCTCTTGCTCCTTTGTCAATTTAGCACTAATAATCACAGGGAGCATATTCTGCGGTCCTAAAAATTGATATTTTAAATTCTCGGACAATGGTTTCAATTTAAGCTGGGGTGGGGTAATGATTGATGGTAGGGTAGATGCTGAAGATTCAACAAGAGGAAGAGGTTTTGAGTGAACAAAATCAGTAACATCTTCCGAAGATATCAGGTCAGAGGGTTACGGGTCAAATTCATCAACCAAAGAGAAACTTTCAATTGAAGAAACTGTCAAACAAGTTTCAATATTAACATTATCCTCATCAAGTTCCTCAATAAATCCACAATCCTCAAATTTGTTGATCGCCTTAGAAATATCCAATTTCATTCTTTGGTCCCCAAAGGCGATTTCCATGCTACCGCTTTCACAATTAATGTTGGCCTTTGCAGTAGCCAGGAACGGACGCCCCAGAATGATGGCCGTGTTCCTCAGATTATCTCGTACATCCATGTCAAGGACAAGGAAATCTACAGGAAAATAAAAATCCTTGACCTTAACTATAACATCTTCAATAACGCCTCGCGAGTTTGTGACCGAACGGTCTGCTAACTGTAGCGTTACTGAAGTTGGCCGAAGTTCACCTAACCCAAACTTCTCACAAAGAGAAGTCGGAATTAGGTTGATGGATGCACCGAGATCCAAAAGTGCTCTATCAAATGTGTAATCTCCGATAACGCAAGAAATCAAAGGAGCACCAGGATCTCTCTTTTTCTGAGGGAGGTAGTGCGGGATAACAGAGCTAGCCTGCTCGGAGAGTATCACCTTCCTCGGAACAGATTCTCTCGACTTATGCTTTTGTGTACATAATTCCTTTAAAAATTTTGCGTAAGTCGGTATATGCTTGATAGCATCAAGGAGCGGAATATTGATCTCAACATTCTTAAATAAATTCAGAAGCTCCTCATTACTATCAATACACTTCTTTGCTTTGGTTAAGGCTTCAGGAAAAGGAACATGAGTCAGATCTTTGGAATTAGGTTCCTGAGCCTTGATTTCTCCTCTAGAATTCTCCTATCAAATTCTTCAGGATTCAAAAGATCAGAATAGTGTGGTTGTGGATCCTGAGTCTTCTTACCACTCCTCAAAGTGACAGAATTTGCAGAAGCGTAAGAATTTGAGTCTTGGGGAGGGTTAGGAAAGATTGGAGGGGCTTGATTGACCATGAATTGTTGATTAGCAGAAGAAGACGAGGAACCCTGCTCAACCACCTGAGCATGTGCGTGCGGGTCCCTCTTATTTCTGTACCCTTGGGCTTGATTGCTCGAATTCATAATGTTTCGCGGGTTGGGATGGTAGAGATCCGGATTGACGAGAGTTAGCAATGAGCCCGGATTGCAAGTTGTCCAGCGAGTTTTTCATTTGCTGCATGAGCTGAGCATAGATCCTTGCATCTCTACCATTTGACGGTTCAAATCAGCCTGCCCTGCGGGTTGACGGGCATTCCAAGCTGACTGATTGACCTGATTCGGAGGCAACTGAGTATTTACTTGACCCTGACCCATTGGTCGTTGCGGAGCATAGTTGCCGGGTCAGAATTAGGTCTGTTGCCCCGGATTTTTCCAAGAGAAGTTAGGGTGGTTTCTCCAACCTGGATTATAGGCATTCGAGTAAGGGTTGGATCTAACATTCTCTTGTACAGCACAGACATCCTCATAGGGTGAGGATGGAGAGAAAGAAATGGAAGGATCAGAAAAACTGTGATCAAAGGCCCCAGTTGGGAACCCATGGGGTTCCGAGAAATGCTGACTCATAGGTTGAGTCGCATCGAGTTGATTCATGAACTCCCGTCCAGAAGGACCTCGTGAGGAATGGAATCCCGAATTTTGGGATTGAGTGGATTGAGAGTTAATAGAATTGCCAGCCATCCACTCTTCCATTCTTTTAGCAACCAAGTCCACCTTATCAAGTTTATTACAAATCAATTCCATATGAAATGAATGAGTCATGGACTTCATTGACATTTGATCTGGGTTGCTGGGACCGGTTAAAAGTATCCATGGAGGCATGATTAATTGAATTCTCACTCATTTCCTCAAATAAATCATGTGCACTATCTGCATCTTTATTGAGGAAATTGCCTCCGCAAGAAGCATCCACATGGTTTCTGAATTGCTCATTCAATCCATGATAGAAGATCTGCACGAGTTGCCATTTCGGCACCTCGTGGTATGGACACCTCCGCAATAAGTCCTGGAATCGCTCCCAGGCCACATGAAACTGCTCTCCCGACCGCTGGGTAAAGGTAGTGATTGCCCATCTCAAAGCATTGGTACGAACGACTGGGAAGAATTTCTTCAGAAAGGCCGATTTCAACTAATTTCAAGTTGTAATTGGTCTTCCTATTGTCCTATACCAATGCGTGGCTTTATACCTAAGAGAGTGGAGGAAGAGCCTCATAATCATTTGCTCCTCGTTAACGTTTCGAGCCTTAGTGGTCTAGACCAAAGTGGTCAAATCTTCCAAGTGCTGAAACGGATCTTCGGAGCCAAACCCATGATAATGTTTAATCAGGCTTAACACCTGGGGCTTGATTTCTACGTCACCGGCTGGAATCTGGACGCTGGGACGTTCCCCGTAATTTGAAGGATCATAAAAATCCTTTAAGGGCTGAGCGCCCTGTATTCTTGCATTCTCTGCATTTATTCCAGCTGCCTTTGAAATTCTTCCTGTGGATTTCGAAGCAGAGGCTGTTGTTCGACGATGGGATCAAATTGACCAAAATCTAACTTGCGCCTCCTAGAATGTTCTAATGGTCCTTCCAATCGGGGATTCAATGACCGTCTTTCCAGCACAAACTAGGAGAAGGTCGGAAGGACTGGGGATAGGGACCCTGCAGCACAACAAAATAAGGCTGTCCTTAAGTGGGGTAGCCTAAGGATCTACTGACTGCCAAAACCAGCTTTAAGACTGTAAGTGATTTACTCTACTTACGTCTGTTTAATCAACCAGTTAGAAGGAGGGACTGTGGAGAAGGTTCTTCCTTTAGCTTTCGCCTCCGGTTCCTAATGTATCCCCTAGCTGCGGTCGTTTGACCCCCCTAGCTAGACATCAGATTAATCAGTATAAGTAGGTTAATAAAAAATAATCTCAGACTAGGCCCTGAAGAGCGAATCAAACCTTAAGGCCAACGTCTACTCAATTTTATTAAGACCTGGGATTGTGGTGCTTATGGAATGTGATGGGCCCTTACAATGGGTTGTGCGCTTAATGATTGATTGAGATTTGTGTAAGTGCGTGCACAACCAGGGTTTTCAAGTAAGATTATTGATAATGTGTGAATTTTAGTATTTAAATCTTGCTTAAGTAGCTTTTAGGATTTCAAATTAGGTGAATTGCAATCAAGTTTCTAGGCAAACTAAGTTGTAAAACACGGGTGAAGATTGTTTTCCTTTAAAATCAGAAAGAAAGTGGAGTGCCTGGAATATACCTTGATTGAAAACCCCAAGGAGGAGCTACTTGATGAATTGGTTTTAAAATAAAGTGGTGCGGCCAAACAACTCAAACAATTGCCCACAAATGCACCACTAAGTTAGGCACTCAAAAAATGGTTAACCTAGAATAATTTCTACTCTGTTATGTGTTGCTTTGTGTGTACCGGTTCCACAAATCAGAACCCGGTTGAGTAGAAAACAAATCGAGTTGATTAAGTGCCTTGAATGTGGGTGTTGTATGTTTGTTGGAAATTACCCCACAAGATTATCTTTTTTTATTTTTTTTTTGAATGAGGGTGGAATGAATGTGAGTGGAAATCCAAACAACCAAACTATTCTTAGGATTTATGCAAACACCTAGGTTAATTGGGATTTGGATTTAATGTGGCGAATGAAATCTATGGAGGGGAAAAGAATGGGAGAGAACTTACAGTTGTCTTCAACAGCACTTTACTCCAGTCTACCACTTGTTGATTCCTTGATAGAGGTCTCTGCAAAACAATAGACACAAGAGAAAGCTAGTTAGAAAACAAATAAAGTGCAAGAAATGCGAAGGAAAGATCGGAAATCGTTGCCTCCCCGGCAACGGCGCCAAAATGTTGAACGATTTCGAATCGCTACGCTAACGTGTTAGGTTTTGGAAAACCTGTCGTAGTTCGAAAGCGAAGAATTCGTGTTCAATAAATAAAATTTATACCGAAAAGAATTCCGGGTCGAACACAGGGAGGCTACGTTGATCTATATTCGCAATTATATTTTTTTAGGATTTTTGATAAGCAAGACGATATAATTACAATGGAGCTATCAGACTAAAAGAAAGAGAGAGAGAAAGAGAACATGCATTCAATATTTCAATTGTTTATATAATCAAACTAAATAAAAGTTACACTAAAAAGCGAAAAATCAATTACACTATAAAGCAGGAAAATTGTACACTAGAAAAGCTGTAAATAAGAATGGGAGAGAGAAGTTATCCTCCTCGACGATTGCTTCGAGGACGAGCCGGACAAGACGACACCTGGACGAAGGAGAACGAAGCAGGACGAAGCAGAAGGACGGGATTGAAGCAGCACGCCATCGTCGTTGAGGGATCCACTTCTGAAGGGGAACGAAAATTGGACTCTATCTCGCGAAAAGCATCCCGGGTGTGGGACAAGCTTCTCTTGAGCTTTGGAGGGGTAGAGAGGAGAAAGAAGGGATGGAAATTTCGTATGGAGGGGGTCTCCTTTTATAGTTGCAAGGAGTGGGGGTAAAATGGACATTACAACTTCAAAACAATAAATGAGGGGTCTTTAGTGACGGATAAATCCGTCACTAAATCCCCAACGTGGGCGTAGCTTCCGCGCCTACGCGCGCCCGCTCAGCTTCTCGTGCGCGCAACGGCTTCCCATGTTCGTTGATTCTCAGCCGTTCGATCGCGAGATCGGACGGCTTACGACACATCTCCGCCCACTGCTGCGCCTGCCTGGCGAGTGCGATCGCGCGTGACGCCGCGCGTTCAATCTCGCGTGAACGCTATTGGGCGCTCGCGGCCGTCCGATCGCGACCCAATGCCCGCCCGCGCCCAATCGCTTGCGCCTGATTTGAGGCTTGCTGGACTCGATCCCACGACCTCTGCTTCGCCCGCCGCTTCATCTCCGCTGCGCTACGCCGTCGAGAAGGTCGCGAGGATGATTTTAAAGCGCCGCGTCCATAGCCGTTGGATCGAGATCCAACGGCGGAGAGGAGGCAGGTAAGCGGTCTTCATGGAATGTAGGCGGCCGTTTGGGCGGCCAAGATGGTGCCACGTGGCGCCATCTTGGCCGTCCATCTTCTGGAAGTTATAGATGGTGCCACGGATGTTGGATTGACTCGATTTTTGTGTCGTTGAGCTGCGATCGTCGATCCGAATTCATTCGTGCGGTCGGATTTGTCATCTGAAGTGTGGATTTTCACCATCTTGACCCTTGATCTTCTAGGGTTCCTCGGTCACTATCTGATGCTACGGATGTCTGATTAGGGCGATCTTGGAGTCGTTGAACTCCAATCGTCGCCCTAATCACATCCATACGGTTGGATCTTTGATCCGAGGCCCCGACAAAATGTTTGCCCTGTCTAAGCACATAAAAGGAGACAATTAACCTCCATTTTATTCAAACTACTCTAAATGCAAGATGATGCATGTTATGCAATATTTATATTATGAAATGCAATCCTATGCTTAAGAACATGCATAAATAGACATTTTAAGTAGTGTAAATGTGTTTACATCAACACCATCGCTTCTCAGCTGCTGGATCACCATCCACCGGCCGAGATCAATCCACACCTGCCTTCATATTTTTACAAAGGGAAGATGAAGATTCAATGTGGACCATTGGGTCTTAATGCAACGGTCCCCATCTCGCTGGTTGCTATCAAGCAACAAGTGATTTGGACTGTTGGATTCTTATCCAAAGGTCGCGAGCAATGGATCTCTAGATTGTCGTTGAGACAATTCGCGGGCATAGCGCGTTGGGCGAATGCCCTACGCAGAGTGTGAGGTGCGGTCCACAGCCAAATCCGTGAAGAACAAGCGTAGGTGAAATTGGACTGCCCGATCGAAGATGAGCGGCTGCAGAGGTGCGACGTGGCATGCTTGGAATCGTGAGATGCACACGCGCTTGATGACGCACGACCTAATGTTGAGGCACGATCTGAAGGCATGGGGCGTGCGCGATCTGAGCCGTTAATTGATGATCAAATGGTTGAGGAAGCACGACGCTAGGTGAATGTGGGCGTAACGGCTGAAGGTGGATAGCCGGTGACGTGGCCGCCTCTGAGCCGTCGGATGCAAAGTGAGCAGTGGGGATGAGGCGAGCAACTACAACGATGTGCATCTACAGTGACACATGTATCCGTCACTAAAGGTAGTAGAGTTGAATGTTAAAAAATCAAATGCCTCTCTTGCCCCATGTAAACTTCATAAAGCCCCCTATGCCCTCCACATTTTCTTCATCCCTTCCATCATCTCTCTCCCTCTTTAAGAGCTAAGAACTCAAGTTCTAAAACTCACTCAAGTGCTCCCAAGCTACGGGAAGCTCTGCTAGAGTAAAAATACAAGATTTTCCACCTCTCATCCCTTTCGTGGAGCTCTCGACAGCCGTCTTCTCACCCCCGTTGTGGAAGTGAATCCTACGACGCCGACGCCCTACCTCACCCCCGGTTCTTCCCGGTCCATCCTCCATCCTCCGTCTTCGCTCTCCTTTTAGGCGACGTCCATCCAGCTCGTCTTCTAAGCAACCATTGAGGAGGATAACTTCTCTCCCCCTTCTCTTTATCGCTTTCCAAATTAAATTTCCCACTTTCTAATTGTAGTTGTAATGACACTATTTTTAGTATAAAAGTTGTTTCTCTTTGTCTATCTCTCTTTCTCTAGTTTTAGTGTTTATATTGCAAGTAAATAGCGATCATTGTGAGTCGTTTATAAACAAAAATTACAAAAAAAAATATAATTGCGGATTTAGAATCGACGTAGCCTCCTTTTGTTCGACCTGGGACTCATTTTGAGTTTCGGTAAAAATTATCTGATTGACGGATTTTCTTACGAATTACACTGCGACGACAGGGTTTTCTAAACTCAAATCTTTTCGCTACAAACTTCCGCTACATCACTAATGTTATACAAAGTTTTTAAACACATTTCCTCTATTTATAAACCATAAAGGAGCCCATGATGTTTATTTCAAGATATCTATATTTTTTAGGATGTTGAGAAAAATAATAAATGAAATGAAATATTTGTCAAGAATTGGCGCGGAATCAGAGCATGGAGACTCCCGTACGTAGGAAAAACAATCCGTTAGGGTGGTTGTCAACGAGAGGAGCAGGAGAGTAGCGTGTGGCTTCTCTATCTTTGGTCTGCATGGATCGGTTTGACCATGGTGAATTGGCTGCAGGGTGCAACTGATCCTGTGGACCGAGGGAGGAGCTCTGCAGGGGCAGAACCAGTTGGGTCTGCTAGCTGCAGACAGAGTAGCAGGCCGATCTGCTGTGTTGAGAGAGGAGAAGAGCTTGATTGTTGGAAGAATTAATATTATTGCTCAAATGAAAATAGTTGGGGAGGCTATCTATTTATAGAAAGCATACCAACTAAAAATAGTAAAGATTTCCTATTAAAGATTAGATCTTCTCTCATTTGAAAAAACCTAATCTCTTAACAAATCCCAAGACTTGTTTCCTAAATCAACTTGCTAAAAATAGGAAACAACTAAAAATATAAAACAACCAACTAAGAATAGGAAATAATTAAAACAGAAAACCTCAACCACTCAATTTACCATAAACCAAAACTCCTAAATATAGCAAACTTGCTCTTTAAGGGAGCACCAAAACCAACCTCCAGCTTTGTATATTCGCTAGCTCCTGCTGCCTTTTGCTTCTGCCACGTGGCACTGCCACATGGCCTGATGTGCCACATGGCAATGTCCATGTGGCATCTTCTCTATGTCTCAACAATATTATTGAAGAGGCACTCTATTTGTATAGACCATAGAGAAGCCCATGTGAGAAATAGTACAAATGTAATAGAGATGGTATTAGAAAAATAATTAAGGAAAAGCCATATAATCTTGTATAAAAATGATAAAAAGTCAAATCACTAGAGGATTTCAAGCCAATCAAAAGTAGGATCAATAGACTAACCTTTTGTTCCAGTTCAAACCTTGTGAGTTCCAAAAGCCCTTTAACATCAAGGGATCTCAACTGTAAATGCAACAAAACAAATTAAACAGCAAAAATCTTTTATATATTAGTAATAAGACCGTCTATCATTCTCTTTCTTGTTCTTGGAGGAAAAAAATGAGATGCTTATTAAAATTGCGTTATTAAGACATACATGGGTATATCTGTCTATGTATATGTACCCTGTGGCTTATTCATTTACACCCACTAGGATTTTGAGGTCAATATACATCCAAGTGCTCTCTTAATTTGAAATCATGAATCATAACCTGCACCTATGGCCCTTCCATAGAGTAGGTTAATTATAACCTTCAACCTCCATAACTTTTTGAGTTTTCTGTGTATGAGATCTAATTTCTTTCGATTTCTAAGTTTAGTTCCAATATTCATGCAGTCACTTCATCTTTATGTTGTCTAAATTAATGTCTACTCAAATGGTTAATTTTTCACATGATTGCATAACTAGCAACTAGAAAGCATTGTCCTCGCACAAGTCCCTCCTTGGTGGTCATATGTAGAGACAAGTGGATGAGGAAAGACTTCTGACATTATTGAGAGAACAAACTATGTCCTTATATCTGTTTTGAGAGATTCAAGATCTCCAAGGTATCTATTAATATACCCAGATATTATATTCTTTAGTTACATCGAAATGATGCAAATCATGTGTAAATCAGAATTTTGTCAAAAGATATGCAAGTATCACATTATCACCCAAAGAACTGAAATTTTTGGCATACATCCGAAAATCCATGCAAATTGAATGTATTAAAGATAGGGGACAGCTAAGGAGTGAGAATCTCGGCTTTCTGACAGAAACAGAACAAGTCTTGAACACCAAGACCTAAAGAAAATAACTTTTAGAAGAATATGTTCAAGCAATGTATTTAGAAACCATAATCCCCATCATGTAGAAGGAATAGTTTAGAAAGGTACAGGCAAGCCAAGCCATCAAGACAATGAAGAAGTAACAAATACAAGAAATAGAGAGGATACAAAAATAAAAAATCTTCCCCAAGCTGAGGCAAAGATGTCAATCATGTTAAACTTAAAACAACATCAATCGAACAAGTTGAGATGGGAGTCCCTTTGAGAAGATATTAGCCAACTTGTCCACACATATATAGTGTGACCTGGTCCGATCTACATCATCTCACTTGTGTATGGTAACCAACCTCCATAAACTTGGTCTTTTAATGGTGCCCTGGATTGTTTACTTGTTAGAAACTTAGAAATGAAGGAAAGCCCCCCTATTGTTGTATCTCATCTTAGTTAGAAGGCTTGTCCGCACATAAGGTTACATAACCATCAAGTATAGACTTTATCCACATAAACACATCTACCATTTGAGCCATAGCATGGTACTCAAATTCTACACTTGATCAAGTTACACCTTATTCTTTTTTCAAAAGGAAAAGGAAGGCTACTTGAGGTCAGTAGCCATCTGATATATTAATAAGAAAAGAAACCAGAAAGTACAATGCAAGTTTCAAAAAAGGAAAGCGAATGAGCTTCCCTTGCAACATTTTCCTACCACACCCTACTCCCTTTGAAAAGGGCAAAATTTTGATGTAGCCACAAAGACGACAAGACAATTGCCAAACGAAGGCGAATAACAAGAACAATAAGAGTTCCTGGCATAGCACTCCCCAAAAATTAAGGAATGAGTTGTCTTCCACCACGGAAATGTTGGAGCAAAAGTCATTATGCACTCAATCAAGTGGTTTTGATGACAATAAACACTAAGCTAAAATGGTTTTGAAATCAGGATATTAAATGATTGATGATATAGCTCGTTATCTTCTTACCTCTCTCTTTGCATATGTGTATGTGTTTTTGTTGAGACTTACATATAGGTAGGGCCTAGTTGACAATTCAAAAAGGGTCACTTACGCTAGAGAAGACAACTAAGGACAAGAGGTCTCCAAGACCTTCAAGTTAAGTCCTAAGAATCCACGTCTAGGTTCAATGTAATTTAGGACCCATCGGCTTTATTTTTGTTTATTCCTTAGATGATTGTAAGGATAACCCCCATTGCATAATTAGCTTAGGCTTGAACTAGGCACCTCATACATTAAAACACCACTTAAGCACTTTACTTAGCTTAATCACCCACTAATTAGGTCATTAATGTGTAATTAGTGTTCGATCATGTCCTATTAGCCTAAGAAGACCTTCATTAGGCATTAATTATCCCCCCCACAAGGTACATCTCGCGCCTATGGGCCTCCCTAACTATCCAAGAAGACACTCGAAACTGGAAGTACC
This sequence comes from Thalassia testudinum, assembly GCA_037157565.1. Classification (NCBI taxonomy): domain Eukaryota; kingdom Viridiplantae; phylum Streptophyta; class Magnoliopsida; order Alismatales; family Hydrocharitaceae; genus Thalassia; species Thalassia testudinum. The sequence continues at coordinate 9,762,603 of JAZHRO010000080.1, forward strand.
AACAAACCTACCCGGTGGACTGCCAAGCTACAAGTCCTACGACACAGGAGCGGGATTCTCTAAAAAGCCGATGATCATGGTTGGCCAAGAGAGCCTACTTGGAGACAAAAACTAACATTAGGTGGTGACTATGAGCTAGATCTAGCATTTCACAAACCTCATTTCTTAACACTAAAGGGCACCTAATGTTAAGTAAAAGTAAACTGACGTTAGATAACCTATAAAAATTGCTTTTTGAAAAGGTGATTTGCTCATTGGTTTGGCACAAGTGTGGGGTTCGTGGTCATTGGAACTCAAGCCATTAGGCTTCTTTTGTCCCCCAAACTCCTCTATATAAGAGCACTCATCCCTAGACTCTAAAACTCTTGCACACTTATTAAATCCATCCTTGGGCAGTTCAACCTCTCTTGAGAGCACAAGCAACCATTCCAACCACTTTCTTGCTTTCTAGTTTGCACCCTGAGCTCTACACCTGCAATTGCACATTCTTAGGAGCCCTACTCTCCCTCCAATTCTCTTCCCATCATTGAGAAAAGTAAAGAACCTAGGCCCAGATCTTGAGTGACACATTGCCTCTTGAACTGAGTTAACAATTCTTTTTGTTGTTTATTTATGTTTGCTCTCAATTTAACAACCATCACCCTCATCTCGTGCATTAACGTCTCCTTCACGGAAAAAGAGATGGAGATCCCAGTGGTACACCATTGACCAAAGCTGATGAAAGCCAGTGTTCAAGCAAGGCCGAAGAAGGTAACCACAAGGCCACCACCTCCAACATGGGGGCATCCGACAGTGAAAGTGGTAATGGGTCACTCATTACCACCTCCTTATTTGAGGTGGTGAAAGGATAACTTGCAATATAAGTTTAGGAAGAAATATAAAGTGAGAAAACAATACAAAAGATAACATCGAGTGCGTAAATAATAGCTAGTGTACTATGCTAACACCTCCCCTCAACTAGAGCATAGATGTCAATTATGCCTAGCTTGGAGCAGTAGACATCAAACGTGGAGCGAGGAAGAGGTTTCGTGAATATGTTTGCTGTTTGATCTTCAGAGGCAACTGAGGTGGTATAGATGACTTGATGCTGTATCAAGTCTCTGGTATAATGGCAATCAACCTCAACATACTTTGTACATTTATGAAACATTGGGTTGTTTGCTATATAAGTAGTAGCGCGATTATTACACCTCATCTCCATTGGCCCCTCCACCTAGACATGCAAATCCTCTAAAAATGATTTGACCTAGACTATCTCTGTTGTAGCCTGTGCCATGGCACCATACTTTGACTCTGGACTTGGCCTAGATATAACCTGTTGTTTCTTACTCCTCCAAGTCACAAGATAAATTGACTTGAACATCGAGTGATTGACTTCCTATCTGCCATGCAACCTGCATAATCTATATCAAAATAGCCAAAAACATTCATTGATTCACCATTCTTGAACAAAATGCCCTTGCTTGGTGCTCTTTTCAAGTACCTAAGCACTTGTATAGCAACGTCCCAATGCTGCTTGGTTGGTTTATTCATATATTGACTAAGTTTCCCAACCGCAAGGGAAAGGTTAGGACGAGTAATAGTAAAATATAGTAATTTACCAACAAATTGTCTATATGACCTGCTATCAATAGGCTGAGAATCAGTATCATAGAGATGCCCTTTAGGATCCACTGGTATATTGGCTAGCTTAGATCCTAATAGCTCTATCCCCTATAACATATCAATGACATAGTTACACTGACTTAGAACCATGCCACCTCAATACCCCGAAAATATCTGAGCTCACCCAGGTCCTTCATAACAAAGGAATCAAGTAGCTTCTACGTGATCTCTGCTATCCCAGCCATGTCATCTCCAATAAGAATAAGATCATCAACTTTAACCAGGAGCGCCACAACTCCTTTTCTCTGCCTAACAAAGAGCAAGTGATTTACAAAAGACCTCAGGAGCCTTATGGATTGTACCTCCTTTGACAACCTTTGGAACCAGGCACGTGGGCTTTACTTTAAGCCATAGATGCCCTTCTTCAGCCAACACACACTCCCTTAAGTCTTAAAACCTGAAAGTTATTGCATGTAAACTTCCTCCTGAAGGTCACTGTAGAGAAAGACATTCTTCACATCTAGCTGATGCAATGACTAGTCATAGTGTGTAGCAACTGAGAGTAGAATTTGAACAATAGGAAGCCATGTCACAGGCAAGAAGGATGGAAACAAATTTTCCGATATGTCAGCGGTATATCATATCTCCAACATGACTCATATTGATATCACAGAAATATCTTTTTTCTAGGATATTGACGATATATCACCCATATTAATGGGTCTTAATCGATATACCTAGATATTAGGGGATATCAATGCGGTTGATAGGGATCATGTAAAAACATCTTTCAAGTCGAGGCATGGTAGTGAAAGAGATGTTAGGACATATCAGCGACATGTTGCCAATATGTTGATATCGTCAACAATACTCGTGTCGACATTACCAGAATATCTTCTTTCCAGAATGTCGGGCAAAATATCACCCATGTCGATGTGTATCAGCGAGATGTCGCTGAAATTGAAGCACATGCATGCAATTTTTCCCAAATATCGTCAATATTAGGTGACATTAGGCGATACCTCTAACAACTACTCTCCAATCTTCTCTTTCTTTGCTTTCTTCCGCTTTTGTCCTCTCCTTTGCTCTCTATTACTACCTGCTGTGAGCATTCACCGGTTCGTTTGCTTCAATTACTAGGTGATTTGGAATCCTTGTTCATCTCTCAACAAGGTAATCACTTTAATCTTGCCATTTTGCATCCCAAGGTCCCCAACTATTTTCTTATCCGCTTTTCAAATATGATGAACTTCCTCCGTGACCAACATAGAGTTCAGTGACGAGACAACATGAACCTTCGGAATCTTTAGATTCTACATTGAAATGAGGTGGTTCTACCACATCTTGAGATTCAATAGGACATCAAAATGAGTTTGCTTAAGGTCAATCTAGAAGCAAGAGTAGCTCCTCTAACAGTTACAGTCAATATCCACGTCTTGGAATACTTCTATACTGGAGTAATGAAGACTACTAATGATACATTAATGAATATAATACTCGATACAACTTCATGACACGGGAGTGCTACTGTGAGTATATTAGAGCATTAGAAATAGAGGAAGAAAATTGGAGATGTATCAAACTAGGTCGAAACTTAACATGATATTGATTCGGTGGCATTGGTGGTACTACTTATATTCCATTAATTTTGGTGAGTATTTTTCTGAACATCTTCAATTATTATCATGTACGCATTTTGTTTTCAATGTTATGATATGACTGTTGATATGCCAGGATGGCCTTACTATTATGTTTTTATTCAAAATTTATGATTTTGATCTTTTAGAGATTTCTTCGTATGTGGTAGCTATTAAAATAATAATTTTCATCAAATTTGTGATATTTAGGCCATTTAAAGCCTTTTTGAGCAATTTCTCCAAAATTTACTAATATCAGCGATATATCCCTAACATATCCTTTTTTAACTTGTCGATACGACATTGATGTCAACATTTAAAACCTTAACAAGGTGTTAAAGAAATCCACCCCATAGAACTAGGTGAATCCTTTTGCTACCAATCTTACCTTGTAGCGAGAGATAGATTTGTCGAAGTTATACTTCAGGGCAAATACCCAATGACATCCTACAACCTTGGCATGTCTTGGTAGATCTGCAGGCTCCTAAGTCCCAGGAGAATGCAAGGTAGCCATCTCCTCCTCCATGGCTTGACGTCATTTTGGATCAAGCATGGCTTACTGATATGCAGTAGGGATCTGTGTGGCAGATAATGCAGCAGTGAACATAGAAAAGGACCTCTTAAGATTAACAGTAGAAACTACCCCAGCAATCTTGTAATGAGCACAACTATGAGAGGCCTTCTGAATAGCGCAATCGGAAGGTCCTTCCCCCGGGTATGAGATAGAGCACTCTAGGAGAATGCCCTTCCCAGAGTCATTTGCAGTAATAGCTTGTTGGTAGAGCACTCTAGTTATCTTTTATTATTGTTGGAGTTATATGTTATGTTTTTTATCCTATTAGACTTATGACGTAATTTTCCCAATACCTCTCACTATATAAACAAGCGTAGGATTTCATTTGAGAATAAGATTTGTCATTTTCTCTGACTTGGTATTAGAGCGACGATCCTAGATTTCGGTATCCCACACCTCATAAGCCTCCGTACCCCTCCACCAAAACCCTAATCTCCTAGGTTGACGTGCTCAGGAGTCTCTGCCGGCGAGCTTCCTCTCCCTGCTGGCTTCAGCAGGTCGTCGCAAGCCCCTCAGGCTGCTGTTGTGGTCGCAGCAGGCTTTAGCGCTCGCCGCCAGTGATTATTGACCGTAGCAGGCTGCCTCCAGGTGCCTCTGGACGCCGCCGCTTGTTTGTAGTGTGTTGCCTCCAACAGATTGCACCACTTGCTGCATCACCTCCACCTCTCTTGCAAATCACACTGCTTCCTGCAACCCTGATCTCTCTTTTACCTGCTGTGTGCAGTAGGTAGAAGGGCCGGTGGTGTGATTCCCTTGCCGGAAGGGAGGCATACCACCCCATGGATGTGCTGTTAGGGTATTTCCCATACCCTAACATGCGTTAAGTCATGATCCAAGGGGTGCTTGTGACTCGTGGTATCTTATCTAGAGTCTTTCAATCTTAGATATCGTGTTCAAGAGATCACCTTTCTCTAGTTGTGCGATTTTTCAGATCTGAATATCGATTTCGGATCACATCTGTGGCATCTTGTAGCAATCCTAAGGCACGATGGCCACCTTTGATTCTTCGAAAGTGTCGTCGGTTACCGCTACGGACAATTGAGGTTACAAATCTCCTTTCTTTGTTCCTATTGCCAAGTTGAATGAGGCCAATTATGCTAAATGGTCTCAAATGTTCCTCATGACTGTTGAAGGGCATGATAAAGAGCACCTATTGTTGGAGTTGAAGCCAACAGGGAAGAATGTCATGTGAAAGAAAGATAATTCAATGGTTCGTGCTTGGATCATGAATTCAATTGAGCTTCAAATTGGTGATGGGATTATGTACTACAAGACCACCAAGGAGATGTGAGATTCTCTACATGACACGTATTCTCATGAGAATAATTCTAGCAAAGTATTTGAGTTTTACCAAGACATTGGTAGTCACAAACAAGAGGGCCAGTCTCTTTTGCAGTAATATGCCACTCTAAATGGGCACCTTGAGAAGTACAATGCCTGTCGACCTATCTGTACTTTTGTCACTCATAGGGCACATAGGAAGGAGTATGTTGTCCTGCAGTTTCTTAATGAACTTAAACCAAATTATGAGGCTACTAGGTCCCAGATCATTACTCTGGCTAAGCTTCCATCTCTGGAGGAGGCTTATAGTCGTGTGAGCAGGGTGGTTGTTAAGCCATCCATGTCAGAGATTGGACAGATGCTTGTGCTTGTTGCTATTGGACGTAGAGGATGTGGTGCTCCATCTATTAAGGGGAGAAGGCGTAGTGGTCGGGGTACGAGTGGTAGACCTCGTACCATCTACTCGCATTGTGGGAAGATTGGCTATTCGGAGGCCTTTTGCTGGATGAAGCATGGTCGACCTCCCATGGCCAACTGGGTTGTTTCTTCAGAGGAGGTGAGCGACATGGCATCCCGTGCAAACTATGATGCTGTGGTCTGGTGCCTCTCCCAGTTGACCTAGGAGACCACTACTACTGTTGATATTGCCACCTTGGCCACTTCAAGTATAACTTTTGCTTATAGGTCTGGTAGCGCTGACACTACCTTGTGATTGGTGGATTCAGGTGCATCTCAGCATCTCAGTGGAGATGAGACATGTTTTAGATAGGTTCATGATGTTCCCTCAGGGAAATTTATGCAGGTAGCAGATGGCAAGCAATGCAGGGTTCATGGCAGAGGAAAAGTGGTAGACTTCTGCACTTTGTCTAATGTTCTTCATATTCCAAAATTTTCGATTAGTCTTTTATCTGTTAATAGGATTACAAAAGACTTGCACTGTTGTGCAATATTTGATGAGTTGGGCAGTATCTTTCAGGATATAAACTCACGAGGAGAATGATTGGTGGCAGACATGAGGAGGGGTGTGCCAGGGTGAGGTTGTGTTTAGTGCTTGTACATCTCTTCAGTAGTATCGTTGTCTTAGGCACCCCTTACTGGATAGGCTTCGACGCATCATTCATCATATCTCGCCAGCTACGAGGATTTTATGTGATGCATGCTAGCTGGGAAAGCATCATAGAGCCAGTTTTCTTTCTTGTTCCTCTCAGAGTTCTACTACTATCTTTGATTTACTAAACATGGATGTATGGGATCCTAGTCGAGTCTCAGACATTCTTGGTCATAGATTTCATCTACTTATTGTGGATGATTTTTCCAGGTTATAGTGAAACATTTATTTTACAACTGAAGGCTCAGTTTTCTACTATTGTGAAGATTGTACAGTTTGATAATGTTCTAGAGTTCTGTACATCTAAGTTGGCGGCCTTTTACAGATCTCTTGGGATTGTTCACTAGACATCCTGTTCCCATACATCACAATAAAATGGTATAGTGGAAAGAAAGCACCGTTATGTGCTTGATGTGGCTAGGACACTATTGATACAGCATAATGTGCCGCAGGTGTATTGGGGAGGTGCAACGTTAATTGCATGTTATTCGATTAACAGGTTGCTCAACTCAGGTATACAACAACAAGTTCCTTGGCAGGTCCTCTGTCCTGAGAAGGATTTGTTTACTGTCCCACCTCGGGTGTTTGGCTATGTAATCTTTGTTCATATTCTTGGACCTGGAAGGGACAAGTTGGCACCAAGAGCAGTGAAGTGTCTTACTGGGTTACAGTAGCATCTAGAAAGGATACAAATGCTATGACCCCCGTAATAAGAAGTATTATGTGACTACAAATGTCACATTTCATGAGCCCATTCCTTATTTTTCTATAGATGGTCATCAGGTGAAATTTGAAGGAGGCTTGACTCCTATGCATGTTCCACCAGTTCCCTTGGAATATATCCCCATTACACATAGTAAGGTTATCACTACCACAGAGACTCCTGTGAGGCAGAAGGCTGAGATCACTCAAGTTTATAGGTTACCTGTGACATACAAACAACATGCATGGCGAGAAGAACACTCGCCCCCCCCACCACCTCAGCCACCTGTCTCCTCTCCTGGTCAGGTATGAGTTGATATTGACGTGAGTTGTCCTAGTGGTGCTTGTGCAGGTTCCTCTAATGAGTCTTCTACTCCTGTTGCTACTAAGCATATTAAGGAGGATCTCGATCTTCCGGTTGCTATTCGAAAGGCTCCACACAGTTGTGCTCAATACCATACTGTACAGATAGTCTCTACTGCCACTCTTGGCAGTTCATTTGCGACTTTCACAGCTACTCTCTGCGATGCAGGTTTCTACCCCCCATCAGCAGGCGATGCTGGATCCAAAATAGCGTCAGGGCATGCAGGATGAGATGGCTACTCTACGCTCTAGAGAGACGTAGGACCTGATCACCTTGCCTCGTCATGCCAAAACAGTAGGGTGCCATTGGGTCTTTATTGTCAAATACAACCCAAATGGCACGATATCTCGCTACAAGGCGAGACTGGTGATAAATGGATTTACCTAAACGTATGAGATAGATTTCTTTGATACTTTTTCTCCTATCGCTCAAATGTCTACTATTTGAATTTTCATGTTTGTAGCTGCTCACTATGACTGGCCTCTCTATCAGTTGGATGTGAAGAGCAATGTTTTGTATGGAGATCTTTAGGAGGAGGTATATATGCAACAACCTCCTAGGTTTGAGACTAAGGGGGAGTGTGTATGCAGATTGAAGAAATCATCTATGGCTTGAAGCAGAGCTCGAGAGCTTGATTCCAGAACTCTCAGAGGAGGTACAAATCATGGGACTTATAAGGTCTTCTACTGATTACTTTTTGTTTGATAGGAAGAGCAAAGGGGGAGTGGTTGTACTCCTTGTATATGTGGATGACCTGATCCTTACTGGAGATGACTTTGCTCGAATAGCTGAGGTGAAAAGGAAGCTGGCTAATGGCTTTGCGATGAAGGATGTGGGTAAGCTCAAATACTTTCTTGGGATTGAAGTGGCACACAACAGAGAGGGCATTGTTCTTAGTCGGCGCAAATATGCCCTTGATATCTTGTCGGAAATAGGAATGATGGGGTCCAAACCTGCTAATATACCTATGGATCCCATAGGATACCTCGGTGATGCTGAGTCTCCGCCTGTAGATAACAGATCTTATAGGCAGTTAGTTGGTAAGTTATTGTATCTTACTATTACACATCCAGATCTTAACCTTGCAGTGGGGAAACTCAGCCAGTTCATGGACAAACCGACCAGGCAGCATTGGGATGCTGCTATACAGGTACTTAGGTACGTGAAGAAAGCACCTGGCAGAGGTGTCTTATTTCAGAAGGGCACACCTATGAGTGTTGTTGGCTATTTTGATGCCGACTATGCAGGGTACATGACAGACAGGAAGTCAACAACTGGGTTCTGCACTTATGTGACGGGCAACTTAGTGACCTGGAGAAGCAAGAAGCACCAAGTGGTATTCAAGTCCAGTGCAGAGTCAAAATACAGGGCTATGGCTCAGACAGCTACAGAGATGGTCTAGGTCAGATTAATCCTACATGATCTCCATGTTTAGGTAGAGGGACCAATGGAGATGATGTGTGATAATCGCGTTACTACATATATTATAAACAACCCAATGTACCATGAATGGACAAAGTATGTTGAGGTTGATTGCCATTATACCAGAGACTTGAAACAGCGTGGAATCATTTACACTAGATTTGTACCTTCTGAAGATCAGATTGCAGACATATCCACAAAGTCCCTTGCAAGATCCGCTTTTGATAAGTGTTGTTCTAAGCTGAGCATCATTGATATATATGCTTCAGCTTGAGAGGGAGTGTTGGTAGAGCACTATAGTTATCTTTTATTATTGTTGGAGTTGAATGTTATGTTTTTTGTCCTATTGGATTAATGATGTAATTTTCCTAACACCTGTATAAAGAGGTGTATGGTTTCATTTGAGAATAAGATTTATCATTTTCTCCGACTTAGCCTTCTCCTCAATCATTGATGATGCGTAGCAGGAAGCAAGAACAAAGCAAAAATTCAATTAGATTTCCTCAATACAACATAGGAACCGTCCTCATGTGGATACTACATGGCTACAATGGGGAGGATGGAGAAGAGAGTTAGGGTTGCACATAAGGGATCAAAAGCATGCAAATATCAAAGCACAGAGAGCGGAGTCACGTACATTGCAGATGCAAATCGTGCGAGTAGTCATGTTGGTGTCACATAATGCTAATTTTGCAGAAATCAGCAGTCGGCATTTAGTCGGTGAGGTGACTGACTAAGGAGTATATATGGTATGCAGGTGATTAATTGAGAATTAATCAATTATTTAAAAATTTAAATATAATTATATATACTATCATACACATTATATATACCACTGAGATAGCACTTTAGTTACCTTTCCTTATTGTTTTCGGACTGTTTTATTATTTATTTTGTCCTCTTGGATTTATGTCGCAATCTTTGTAACACCTCTCTCTACATAAAGAGGTATAGGGTTTCTTTTGAGAAATAAGATTAGTCATTTTCTCTGACTTGGTATCAGAGTAGCGATCCTAGATCAGTGCTTTGGTATCCCACCTGCACAAGCCTTCGTACCCCTCCACCAAACCTTAGTGCCCCTTATTGGCACCCGTAGGAGCCTCTGTTGGCGCTCCACCAACCACAATCGGTCCCAGTAGGCCATCGCCTGCACCCCACAACGCGCCGCCACCCCCATGTCGGTCTGTGGGGGCCGCCAGCCGCTGCTGCCTCCTCCCCTACAGGACCGTCTACTGCAAGCCGCCACCTACAAAGCCATTTGCCACTGTTGCCTGCTGCTTGGCTGCAAGTAGTGGTGGTTGGCGATGAGTCGTTCTTGCCAACAAGGTGAAGTAGCGCCTCTTAGAAGAGTTGTTAGGGCCTTCCCCGTACCGTAACATGTGCTAAGTGGTGATCTAGGGGGTGCTTGTGACTCTTGGGATGTTATCTAGGATCTTTAAATCTTAGATCTCATGATCAAGAGATCACGTTCTCTCCAATTTCGAGTTTATCAGATCTGAATATCGATTTCAGATCGCGTCTGTGACATCTTGTGGCAATCCCAAGGCACGATGGCTTCTTCAAGGTCTTCGGAGGTGTCATCAGTTATTGCTATGGACATCAGGAATTACAAAACTCCCTTCTTTGTTCCTATTGCCAAGTTGAATGAGACCAATTATGCTAGATGATCTCAGGCGTTCCTCATGACTGTTGAGGGACATGATAAGGAACGCATTTTGTTGGAGTTGGAGCTATAAGACAAGACAGGGAAAAATGTCACGTGAAAGAAAAACAACGCAATGGTTCATGCTTGGATCATGAATTTGGTGGAGTCTCAGATTGGTGATGGGATAATGTACTACAGGATGACTAAGGAGATGTGGGATTCTCTACGAGATATGTATTCTTACGAGAAGAATTTCAGCAAGGTGTTTGAGATTCGCCATGCCATTGCTGGTTTGAAGTAAGAGGGCCAGTAACTTTCCCAGTATTATGCTGCATTGAAGGAGCTTCTCGAAAAGTACAATGCCTACCGTCTTGTCTACACCTGTGCCACTCAGAGGGCATATAGGAAGGAGTATGCAATCGTTTAGTTCCTGGATGGACTTGGACCAGATTATGAGGCTGAAAATCCAAGATCTTGACTTTGGTCGAGCTTCCATCACTTGAGGAAGCCTATAGTCGGGTATGATGAACAGACTCCAATCTTAGTAGCTGTTGCACGTAGTGGACATGGTGCTCCATCTACCAAGGGGAGAGGATGAGGTGGTCAGGTAAGGGTACAACTTGCAAGCCTCGCACCATTTACTTGCACTATGGCAAGGTAGGCCATTCAAAGGCTTCTTGCTGAGGAGATGACCGACACGGCGTCATGTGCTAATTATGATGTCGTTCAGCGTCTCACGCATGCAGTTGACCCAACAAACTACTACTACTATTGATATTGCTGCATTGGCCTCCTCAGATATAGCTCCAGCTTAAGTGCTTATAGTTCTGGTAGTGGTATTTTTGACAGTGCCTTACGGTTAGTAGATTCAGGTGCCTGCCAGCATCTCAGTGGTGATCACACCTGCTTTAGATAGGTTCAGATCGTTCTTTCTGGTAGATCTGTTCAGGTGGCAAATAGTACATAATGCAGACTACATGGCAAAGGAGATGTGGTAGTGTCTCCTTCACTTTGCCTAATGTTCTTTATGTTTCTAATTTTCCGATTAGTTTTTTGTCTATTAACAGAATTACAAAAGACTTGTACTGCCGTGCTATTTTTAAGGAGTTGGGCAGTATTTTTCGGAACAAACTCACAGGGAGGACGATTGGTGGCGGACGTGAGGGGAATTTGTATCGCCTAATCCAGACTTCATTTGTTGTAATATGTCAGGGCGAGGTTGCTTTTAGTGCTGGTATAGCTCTTCATTGTCATCGTAGTCTTGGGCACCCATCACTGGATAGGCTACAACGTGTCATCCCTCATATATCACCTACGACTGAGATTTTGTGCAATGCATGTTAGCTAGGAAAGCATCACAGAGCAAGTTTTCCTTTCAGTTCTTCTCAGAGTTCTGCTGCGGTTTTTGATTTATTGAATATGAATGTATGGGATCCTATGAGGCAGGAGGCAAAGATTACTCATGTATACAGGTTACCTGTCACATACAGACAACATGAATGGAGTCAAGAACACACCCCCCACCACTTTAGCCACCTATCTCTTCCCCTGGTCAGGTATATGTTGATGTTGATGTGAGTTATCCCAGTAGTGCTTATGCAGGTTCCTCAGATGAGTCTACTTTCCCTCTTGAGAAGCAGGCTACATCTCGTATTAATATTGAGCCCATAGAGGTGGATCTTGACCTTCGGATAGCTGTTCGGAAGGCTCCCCGCAGCTGTGCCTATTACCATATTGCAAGAGCAATGTCTACTGCTAACCTTGGCAGATCATTTGCTATGTTCACGGCTGCTCTTTCGACGACACAGACTCTTACCTCCCATCAGCAAGCCATGTTGGATCCAAAGTGACGTCAGGCCATGGAGAATGAGATAGCTACTTTACATTCTAGAGGGATGTGGGAACTGATTACTCTACCTCTTTACGCCAAGACAGTGGGGTGTTATTGAGTCTTCGCTCTCAAGTACAACCCTAATGGCACTATTTCTTGCTACAAGGCAAGGCTAGTAGCAAAGGGATTTATTCAGACATATGAGGTAGATTTCTTTGATACCTTCTTTCCCGTAGCCTGACTCACTACTGTTCGCATTCTGCTATCTGTTGCTGCTCACTATGACTGGCCTCTTCATCAATTGGATGTGAAGAATGCCTTATTGTATGGAGATCTTCATGAGGAGGTCTACATGCAACAGCCTTCCGGATTTGAATTCAGGGGGAGTGTGTATGTAGACTGAAGGCCATTTATGGCCTGAAACAGAACTTGAGAGCTTGGTTCTATACATTATTAGAGAAGGTTCAGACTATGGGGCTTGTGAGATCTTTTGTTGATCATTCATTCTTTGTCAAGAAGAACTCAGGAGGGGTTGTGGTACTTCTTGTTTGTGTTGATGATCTCATCCTTACTGGGCATGACATTGTTGGGATAGCAAAGGTGAAGAAGTTCGTTAAAGCCTCTGTGATGAAGGATTTGGGTGAACTCAAATATTTTTTTGACATTGAGGTGGCACACAGTAAAGAAGGTATTGTACTTAGCATAACTATGCTCTTGATGTGTTGCAGGAGACAAGGATGATGGGATCTAAGCCAGCTAATACACCTATGAATCCCTCACCTATAGATAGCAGATCATATAGACACTTGGTTGGTAAGTTGTTATATCTTACTATTACACGTCCTGACCTTTCTCTTGCAGTGGAGAAGCTTAGTCAGTTCATGGACAAACCGACCAAGCAACATTAGGATGCTATTATGCAGGTGCTTAGATACATAAAGCACCCGGTAGAGGTATTCTGTTTCGGAAGAGCACATCTATAAGAATTGTTGGCTATTCTGATATTGACTATGTAGGTTGCATGGCAGACAGAAAGTCGACAACTGGGTTTTGCACTTATGTGGCAGGTAATCTAGTGACCTGGAAAAACAAGAAGTAGCAGGTGGTATCTAGGTCCAGTTCAGAGTCAAAGTATCGTGTTATGGCACAGACAACTACAGAGATGGTCTGGGTCAGATCGGTGTTATAGGATCTCCATGTCCAGGTGAAGGAATTGATGTAGACACATCTATGTTACATAAGCTGTCTATTTATGTATGTTCTTAGGCATATAATTACATCATGCATTATAAATATTACATAACATGCATCATCATGCATTTAGATTAGTTTATACAAATTATAGGTTAATTTATCCTTTTTTTTGCAAGGGGACAGGGCAATATCATTTAGGGACCTCAGATTGAAGATCCAACCATGCGAATTTGATCAAGGCGATGATCAGAGTCCAATGCCTCCAAAATCGCCCTAATCGGACCTTTGTAGCATCAAATGCAATCCGAGGAAAATCAGAGATCAGGGTCAAGGTGATGTAATCTGTATCTCAGATGACAAATCCAACTACACGAATGAATTCAGATCAATTATCGCAACCCAACGGTGTGAAAATTGGTTTAAGCCAACATCTGTAGCACCATCAACAACCCAAAGAAGTTGGACGGCCAGGATGGTGCCACGTGGCACCATCCCAACCATCTAAAAGCGCCATCCACCCACCCTTCCTCCTTAAAGGCTTCTCCACTGTGAGATCTCAACTGTTGGATCTTCATCCAATGGCCGAAAGAGTGCGGCCATCGAATCATCTCTGCGACAATCCGCGAAGATAGCACAGTGGGGAATGCCTCCACGCGCAACTCAGCAGCACAAATTTGAGCCCTGCCCCGCCTCACATCGAAGCGGCGGGCGAGCGCAGCTAAATTCAACCGTCGATGTGCGATCGAGCAGCTATGCAGGCATAACATGGTGCCTTCTCGAGCGTCAGATGGAAAAGCGCACCGCACGCGCGCGATCACGCGTGATTGCACGCGTAATTGTACGCGGGCGCAACGTACGTTGCGGAGGCAAAGCGCTCGTGGATCTAAGCCGTCTGATCGTGCGATCGGACGACTGAGTGAACCGTTGTAATGAAGCGTGCAATGGCTGAAGGTTGGGTGGTGTTAACGTGGCAACATGTGGAGTCTTGGATCTTCATCTCACAGCTGAAGATAAATGCACGGCTACAGCGACATGCGTCTACAGTGATGCACGTATTCGTCACTAAAGGCAGCAGAGTTAATTTTTTAAAGTTGAAATGCCCATTTTACCCTCATATCTTCAACTATATAATGGCCCTACATCCCCTCTTTATTCTTCATCCCTTCTCTTCTCCTCTCACCCCGTCCAAAGCTCTAAAGAGCTAATCCACTAGAGTCTTAGATATAATTTTTCCATCTCATCTCCATTCGTGGAGCACTCGCAGTTGTCCTCTCACCGCCATTCAGGAAGCGATCTCACTGCGACATCGCCCTGTTTCATTCTCTGTGTTCCAGCTCCGTTCTCTCTTGTCCAGCATCTCATCCCCATCGTCTAGGCGCTCCGTCAATGCGATTTGTCCTCCAAGCAACTATCGAGGAGGATCTTCTCATCCCTCTCTTTTTATCGCTTTCTAGCTGTAGCAAGTAGATGTAGTGGACATGATTCTATCATTATAAACATTTGTTTATTTTCTCCCTATTTTCTCTTTATTTGTATTATTCTCTCTCTTCTATTATTTATTCTTTAAGTAGAATAGCTATTATAGATTAATTTCAATCAGCTAATTTTCTTTCGTGACTAATTCCAACCCGATTTTTAATCAAACGTTCGCCTCCCTGCGTTCGATACGAGACTCAATTTGAGTTTCGGTAAAATTATCTGATTGACAGATTTTTACGCACTACAACGACATGTTTCAAACCAAATCGTTTTGTGTACGAATCTCGCTGATCAGGAACCAATGGAGATGAGTTATGATAACCGTACTGCTACTTACATTGCAAACAATCCAATGTTTCATAAACGTACAAAGCATATTGAAGTTGACTGCCATTATACCAGAGACTTGATAAAGTGTGGGATTATCTACACTACGTTAGTTACTTCTGAAGATCAGATTGCAGATATATTCATAAAGCCTCTTCCCAAATCCGCATTTGATAGATGTTCCAAGCAGAGCATCATTGATATATGTTGAGTTATCTGTCCTGTATTTATTACGAATTGAAAAAAATAATTAAGTGGAAGCATAAATCAAAGTAATAAAACAATCATAGAACGCTTGGGTTTACGTAGAAACCTCACTTATGAAGAGTGGGGAGAAAACCAAGGGAGAAGGCCCCAATAGGGCACTGATTTATATTTTTTATTCTCAAAGGAATATGGAAAGAGTATACGCTTATTTATAGGCCACTGCTTACACACAAAGTTCACATCTTCCGATGTAGCACTAAACCCACATCCTAATTCTCTGAATACTTCCCCCTCAAGTTGGAGCATGAAATGCTCAGCTTGTAACACAAAGAAACCCACTCTACCTAGGTGGGAACATAGGCTAGAGCTGTTGAAGGAATTGTGGTTGTCTCTGACAATGGCCTCTCCTCTGGAGACCTGGTGCTAGTAGCTCCCCATTCAGTATCTCTGTAAAAGGTGTCTTCCTTTGAAAGCCTCGAAAGTGGATCTCCCTCTCTGGAGTTCACAGAACTGGATCTCCTACAAAGAAATTTGAAATGGATCATTCCTCCGAGGACCTCAAAACAAGATCTTATTCTCTAGAGATCTCAAAACTCTGGACCTCCCACAGTTGGGTTTCTCATGTGTAGTCCAGGAATAAAAGAGACTCCCGAATGGGGGATGACTACAACAGGTTTCCACACTCTCCCTTTCTGTCATACTCGTATAGGAGAAAAAATAAGAGAAAATAAAACTATAAAAACCAGAGAAGACTTCACATCTTCTCTCAAACACAAACATTTTCATTTTTTTTTGTTTGTTTTACTCAACTCTTTTTTTTCTCCTTTTTTTCCTTTCCTTCTCTTTCTTTCCTTTTTTCTTTTGATACCGTCTTCTTATTTTTGCTGCCTCTTCTTTTCCACCTTCCTTTTTTTTAAAGGAAACAACGAGATAAAAGCCTAAATCAAACCTTAGGGTTCGGAGAACCCAACAACAAAGAGGTTGGTGACTCCTGCTGCCAACCGCTGCCACCACCTTTGACCTCATCCGCTCCGACCGCCAGTGCCACATGATGCGGCCTTGCAGACTGCCGCACCGCCGTTGCATGCGCCTCACCGCAATGTTCAGCCCATGTTCGTCGCATGCCTAAGCTCCTCTAGCTTCATCGTCTTGAAGGGCCCACCGATTTTCGTCATGTCATAGGTTCCTATCGAGTGGCACACGATGCGTAGCATGATGGGGGCACAATTCTTCTTTGCGATGAGGCTGTGGAGCTTCCTCTTGCACTTTTGGACAGCGACCTCGTACTCGAGGCTAACCTTTGGGTAACACTTCACCATTGCGTCGACAAAGAGGGAGGAGGCGTGAGGAAGGCTTCCCCATCAGCAATGTCTGATCCACATAGCAACAGCCGCAGGAGGGCATTAATTGGCTTGACCTTGCTCTTCTCGTGTAGAGTTGCCCCCCTGACCGTTGATCTGCCTGATGGGGTTGAGGATCCCGATCTTCCTTCCTCGAGGCGTACGCAGCGATCTCCATCAACATCAGCCACGATGCACAATCCCACATCGCCAAAGCTTGATCTTGCCTTCGATCTCAAAGGCACAAAAAGAACCCTAATAATAAGTGGAATCATAAATGGACAAGATAAAACCCAAGAGTGACTTGGTCTGATACCAAATTGAAAAAAATAATTAAGCAGAAGCATAAATCAAAGCAATAAAACAACCATGGAACGTTTGAATTTACGTGAAAACCCCACTAACGAAAGCTCCGATAGGGCACTGATTTGTATTTCTTCTCAAAGGAATATAGGAGTACACGCCTATTTATAGGCTATCACTCACACACAAAGTCCACATCTTCCGATGTGGCATTAAACCCATAACCTAATTCTCTCAACATTACGCTCTTATTGTAGGGACATTGTTGTAATCTTTCCCTTTAGCTGCCTCTTCGTATAAAGGGCCCTAGGGTTATTCTAATGAGATTCATGTCATTTGCAACCTAACATTGTATCAGAGCAACGGTCTTAGACCAGTGCTCGGGTATTCCACCCCAAACCCTAGCTGCCAAACCCTTCCACCGAATCCCACTCCTCTAAGGCAACAGCACCTGCAGGAGGCCTTAGCAGCGGTGCTGCTACTGCTAGGGCCACCAGATCTCCCCACACTGCACGCAGAAGGAGACCTTAGCGACGCTCCCAACGATAGCAACGTCGTCACTAAGGCCAACAGACCTCGCACTGGCCATAGGAGGGCAGCAGCGCCCCCAACGGTAACGGTGCCATCGCCAAGGGCACCAGGGCCCTCCTAGCGTCGCCGCAATAGGCCAATGACGCTCCCCACCGGTAGCGATGCTGCTGTAGAAGACCAGCGGTCCTCTCCATCGGTAGGGCCGCCTGAGCCCTTGGTGGCTGTGTACGAGAAATAGAGCACATGCCGTGGTGCCATAAGGGCCTCGGGTGGTCACCTATGATTTGATTTTGCGACTATTCGCGGGTCGACGAAGTTTTCAGACCCCTATGTGGTCTGATTTTTTACTGAAATCTCTTAATCTTTGTTTTTCCACAAGTCGAGTGATACGGAAGACAAGGATGCTTCTGGCGACTCGGCATGGAAGATATCTACCCCGAGCGCACCTTCCTTTATGCAAGGAACCTCTATCAAGTTTGATGGCATCAACTTCCTTCTGGGGTCTACCTCCTTTTCCCAATTTATGGAATTACACGGGAAGAAATATATCTTAACACAAGATGAACTTGATGTCAAGTCTATTAATTGGGACGCAGACAATAATTGGGTGGCGACCTGCGTGTTGAACAGCATGAAGGAGCCTATCGCAAAGCAGGTTATGTCATATGCGTCTGCAAAGATGTGGGATGTTTTTCATGAGATTCATTCTCATAAGAGCAATATTAACCGCCTCTACAAGGTAATTGAGGAGCTACATTTGAGAGTCTGTGGATCGAAACAGTATACTAGAAGGGGGGTAAATAGTATCACTCAAATAATTCAAATAAAAAATAAATTCACAAAAGAATCAAGCATAGATTACACCTGGATTTATAGTGGAAAGCCAAACTGGGTGAAACCACTACCTAAGCCTCTCATATTAGGATTTTCCGACTAGACGAATCTAGTCAATCCATTAACGTACCACTTGAACGAGGGTGACACAATCTTTTTGCAACGAACTCTTCTACTACTATCCTGAAGAGAAGCAACAGCAACAACGGATTTCTCCCAACAACTTAGGATCTGTTAATTAAAAGCAACAATATAAAGAACAATAAAGACCTATGGAACCTCAATAAAAGTCAAACCATAGTTTCAATGGAGATTTGAATCGTCGTGCTTTGGAAGGCGTGAAAAGAGGAGCGTAGAAGCACTTGGAGAAGCACGAGAAGCTCTTTGATTTTGAATAGTTTTTCTACTTGAGAGCGTTTTGAAAAGGGTGCGTACGACCTCTATTTATACTAGCAAATCAACTTGAAAAGAAAATCCAATTGGTCGATCAATTAAGGTAGATTAGTTAATCAAAATAAGGTTTGATCAATCAATTTAGCTATTTGATTAATCAATTATTGGTCGATCAAGAGTGTATTTATCAACTTCCTTAAATAGACTGGTTTGATCGATTAATTTTGTTGGTCGATCAATTAATTTAGTTGATCGATCAATAACCCTAAAAACTTGTTTTTAATATGAGGTGTGAAAATCCATTTGAAACTTATTTTGAGGTTCCTTATAAAATATTCTAAACTCAATAAAAAAAGACACTGAGATTCGGATCAACATTCTTCTAGCTTTGATCCATGAAAGAAGCTTTGATCTGTGAGAAAGAGTCCTGAAATATTAGTCTTACAAATAACATAATTTTGGTATACAAAACAAAGGTACTTACATTCTTCCCTTTTTTTATGATAACAAAATTATAATTATGTAGTAAAATATAAATACAAATAGTTATACATAATATCTTCCCCTTTTTATTTCAGTAAAAAGTAAAATATGCTACTATTAAATTCAATTATCTCCTTAAACATGCAATGGACTCAGTAATAATTTTAACATGCGATTTAAAGAGAAACCATGCATATAACTATAAAGCAAAATTAAGTCCAGATAAACATAGCAAGAATAAAAATAGTTCACAAGAAATTGAGTTGTACAATCCATAAAGCTAATCAAAACAAAAATAAAACTAAAGTAAAGCTACTTTAAAGATGTCATGAATGCATCCATCATGCTATGGAGGTTAGTGTCTAACTCGAGGTCCATCGAGTTAGATCTCTCAGAAGAAGCAGGCTGGCCAAGACAGGCATCTCTGAGTTGACGATCTGGGGGTCAACTACCTAGATGTCAGGTGAGATGTCACCTGCTGATCTGCTGTTGTTGTAGGAGGTGCTACTGATGATGGAGGTACTGTAGTAGATCGACGAGGACGAGGATGCCTATGAAGCTGTTGCTGAATCCCATGAATAGACTCTCCAAGTTTATCCAAAAACTGACCTTGAGCATTTAGATATTTGGATACCTGATGCGCATGTCTCATCATTACCATATCTGTCTCTCTGTTAATGCATCATCAACAAAATACCATCAGTCACATCCTGAATGCTGTCGTAATCTCTGCCTGTAAGCGGTTTGTCGAGAAGGCCCCACTCTTGGTCGTAGAAGGACGAAGCAGGTCACATTGGTGGAGGACAGGTTGCTGTAAAATGCTTGTATGATGGGAAAGGAGGTACGACAGAGGATTCCTGAGGCTGCTGCTGCTGCTGGTCTGCATCCTCACCACGGGATCCTTAAGCTTGCTCTATCTTTGTATAAGTGAGCCTATCAAATATGGACACTCTCGTAATGAATTGTTTATGATTTATATCCATTGGAACACTAAAATGTAGGAAGATATGTGAAAAAAGTGTCCCACACTAAAAAGAGCTAGTGGGTTGCTTTCTCATCAAATAAAGAATTAAGTGATTCTAGTTGAATCGATTGTTCTTAAGAAAGGCATAGTGTAATGAGCATGATACCAAGTCAGTTCCAAAAGATGTTGACTTAGACATGAAATTCCAAAGAAAGACACAATTAAGAAATCATTGAAGACGACGGAAATAAGGAGACTTAGCAGGACGGCCTAAGTCATAGTGAGAGGGAGTGAGAGGGTCTCCTTAATAGAATCCGTTTGTGTTTGCTGGTGAAACTCCACAAAAGTAGGACCAACAGACGAACACCCTAGAATTTCAAAAATGACATCCGCATTAATCAGAACCTCTATGCCATAGACATTCCAGGTTAGCTCGATGTTGAAACCTTCACCTATATTCTTGAGATTGGCATAAAATAGCTGACAGGCCATGGGATCAATACCGGGTATGCGGCTGTTCTTAGAACCTGCGTAAAAGTTTCGCTCAAAAAGATGTAAAATCTGGTGATATGCAAATTTTTCATGGATCCCTGGAAAGATAGACTCAAAATAAGCAAAGTCTATCGGACGACCGACGTGCGGGGAAAGTTTGGCTAAGATGGAAAAACACTCATGAGTGACCTCAATGATAAAAAAGCGATCAAATGTGTCATCACGATGAGTAGAAGAGGAGGCACGTGCACTTTTGGGGGCCATAACAGATAAGAGAAAACACGTTGGCCGATCAAGTAAGAATTTTTGGTCGATAAAAAAGGAACCGGCCAGAGTTCTGAAAAATGGATTTTGGTTGATTAACCAAGAATTTTGGTCGACCAAAAACATATGCAAAAAAATAGGTGTTTCCACGAGTGATACGCTCACAAATACTACAAGATTTAACAAGCAATCATAAGATTCACATGATCAAATACATGAAACATCCAAACTTCATAAAAATCCACTTAACGGATTTAAAGAAAAGTTTCGGACGTTACCATGACCGATCAACAAATTGATCAATGGAAACCGAGGTGGTCGTTGGCGGCGAGCACGACCAGCGAGCAAGGAGTGCATGCGACATGGGTGCACGTGAGGAGGTCGTGCGACGAGGATGCATGGAGAGACGACAACGCGGAGGACGCATGACGCGATGTGGCTTGCTCTCGTAAGGTGCAGTGGTGGTTGGTCGCATCGGGGTTGATTGGTTGATCAGGGTGGCCGAAGGAGGAGAGGTGGGGTCGGGTGGGTTGTTGTTTGGTCGGTGGAGAGATGGAACCGGGACCATTTGGTGGGGAATAAGTAGTAAAAAAAATAGGTTTTATGGTTAAAACATTGGTATTCTATATAAAATCGCCTTAACAAACTAGGTAAATGCATTTAGGGTAGGTAATTGGATAGATTAGGTGCGGTTGAGGAGATTAGGGGCGTGATTAAAGGTGCTTCGGATGGCAAACGGAAAAAGCACATCTACCTAGTTTTGGTCGATCAAAACTATGTTTTGGCCAATCAAAACATAAACCGATCAATCAAATAAGCTCATTGGTCGATCAGGATTCTAACGATTGGAGGGAAAATTCCCGCCCAACTGGATTGGTCGATCAAACAACTAAGTTGATCAATCAAAACTCAAACTTTTGGAGGGAAATTTCCCACCAGAGATTTTGGTCGATCAATAAGGTAAGTTGATCAATCCAAAAAATTAGCAATCAAAATTATTAATTAAGCTCTTTTAACCTAGATAAACCTACTAAATGGAAGATAAGATTAAATCTTTCCTTTGGGAAAAGTTTTGTATATATATCAACTAATTAAATTTCTATTTTAACAAATTCTAAGTTGATCTCACCTTTTAGGACACAATCTCTTAGAAAATGATAGCTAAATCAATATGTTTAGTTCTAGAGTGTTGAACATGATTTTTAGATAGATTTATGGCACTAGTATAATCACAAAGTATTTTGTTACTCCTACAGGATAGGCCAAAATCTTCTAGGTTTGCTTCATCCATAATAGTTGTGAACATGATAAAGATATAGCTACTGTTGTTGATAATGAAGCAGTGTGTTATTTTCTAGAGAACCAAGAACTAGGGAATTTTTGAGAAATTGACACGTCCCACTAATACTCATTCGATCTGTAAAGCTACTCGCATAATCAACATCACAAAAGGAATAAAGTTCCAATGTGTCTGACTTCGAATAGGAAAGTCTAAATCTGGTGGGTGGTTTAGGTTTCTAAGTATTCTTTTAACAGTTTTTAAGTGAATTTCTTTATGATTGACTTAAAAACGAGCACACAAACAAATACTAAAGAGAATATCAGCTCTAGTAGCCATTAAATATAATAAGGAATCTACTATGGTTCTATATAATTTCTAATCTACACTTACCTGTCTCATTAAATTTTAGCTGTGTAGAAGTTACCATAGGTGTTTCTTTCCCTTTTACCTTGTCCATGGAGAATTTCTTCAAGATCTCCATGGTGTACTTGGTTTGAGATATGAAAATTCTAGAGGATAGCTGGTTAATTTGAAGTCCAAGAAAGAATCGAGGTTCTCCCCTCATACTCATCGCAAGCTAATCCTGCATTACTTTTGCTAATTGTTGGCATAAAAGGTCATTAGTAGCATCGAAATGGTGTCATCAACATAAATTTGTATTATTAATAGATCATTTCTTTTCTTTTTGTGAATAAGGTTGGATCTACTTTACCAATTTTAAAATCATTTTCAATTAGATAAGTTTTTAATTTGTTAGACCAAGCTCGTGGAGCTTGTTTTAGACCATATAATGCTTTGTTTAATTTATATACATATTCTAGATGATCAGCGTCTTCAAAACTCGTAGGTTGTTTCATATAGACTTAATAAAACTGTTTAGAAAGAATTTTGACATCCATCTAAAAGAGTTTAAACTCCATGTGGGCGACAAAGGCTAACATTCTAATGGATTCTAGGCAAGCTACAGGTGCATATGTTTTATCAAAATCTATTACTTCTTCTTGATTATACCCTTAAGCCACAAGTCTAGCTTTGTTCCTAACCATATCTCCTAATTCATTCAGTTTATTCCTAAAGACCCATTTAGTTCCTATAATGGTTTGAGAGTTAGGTTTTGGAACAAGTTCTCATACTTGATTTCTTTTGAATTGATTCAACTCATCTTCTATTGCAATAAACCAGCAATTATCAGAAAAAGCATCCTTAACATTTTTAGGTTATAACTGAGAAACAAAAGCTGTGAAGGCTAAGGTGTTGATAAAGGATCTAGTCTGAACTCCTTTGGATAGTTCTCCTATTACCAATTCTTTTGGATGATCCTTTATGTAGAATATATCTTTAGGTAGTTCATCCGAAATGTTCTTCTCTGGTATGTTTTAAGGATCTTCTATTAGGTCATCATCATTTATAGAAGACTGAGGATAAACTAGTGTCTCATCAAAAGATACATGCACAGTTTCCTTAACGGAATTTTTCTTGTTAACTACTCTATATTTACTTCTAGTCGAGTAACCTAAAAAGATTCCTACTGATCTTTTAGCATTAAATTTATCAAGATTATCCTTAGTGTTAAGTATAAAATATTTACAACCAAATATCTTGAAATAGAAAATTCTAGGTGTTCCACCATAGAGTTCAAAAGGTGTTTTATTTAGGATCGGTCTAATTAAGGATCTATTTTAGATATAGCAAGTAATGTTTACAACCTCAGCCCAAAAATATCGAGGCAGCTTTGACTCGCGCAGCTTTAACTCGCGCAACATTGTGTAGGCACACTTTTGCAGGGTCCTATTTTTCCTTTCAACTAAACCATTCTGAGGTGTGGCTCTAAGGAAAGCAAATTCATGTTTTATCCCATATTAATCACAGATTCATTCTCAAATTCTCTGTCGTGATCACTTCTAGTCCTAACAACTTCAGATCCTTTCTCAAGTAAATATAGTTAGACCCTTACTTTTTAAGAAAGATACCCAGGTAAATATAGAAAAATATCGATTATGACTAAACAATATCTGCACCCACTTAAACTTTTGGATTTGGTTGACCTGAACAAGTCTAAATGAAGTAACTCAAGAGGTCGTGAGGTGTTAACCATCCTTTTTGGTTTAAAAGGATTTTTGGTTTGTTTACCATCTTGACAAGAATTGCAGATTTTACTTTTCATGAAGTTGATCTTTGACAAGCCTTTAACAAGCTTATGTTTCAAGAGTCTACTGATGTTTCTTATGTGAACATGACCTAGTCTTTTGTGCCAAATTATTGCCTCTTTGTCAAATGCGACAAGACATTCAAGGTTGTCGCATTTATCGAAGTTAACAATGTAAATCTCTTTATGTCTATTTCCATTAAGAAGAATTTGTTTTGTTTTTTTATCTCTTATTTTAAAGTCATTTGATGTGAAAGTGATTTTATAACCTTTATCATAGATTTGACTTATACTAAGAAGATTGCACTTTAATCCACTAACTAGATGAATATTATCAAAGGACGTGGAGGAATTACCAATTTGGCCAGTACCAACAATACGGCCCTTGTGGCTCTTCCCAAATGTGTCCATACCACCTTCCTGGTGGTGGAGTTGCAGGAACAGGTCTTCCTCTCCAGTCATATATTTGGAACACCCGCTGTCCATGATCCACCTTTCTTCTCGATCCTGTCATTTGTTTGTGTTTGTAAGGTCTTGAATTTTTGGATCTATAAAGGGGCTTTAGATTTTCATTCGTTTCTTGATATGTCCACCTTTTATAATCTACTTTACCAACAAAATAGGATTTCAAAAGTGCTTTTGGTACCCATTTTTGTTTGGGTCCACAGTGGTTAGTTGGTGCTACCTATTTAGGCAAGCTACCTTTCTCCTTCCTTTGGCTAGGACTAGATGCTTCATAATCATTTTTAGGTATATAACCTAACCCAAATTTTATGGTACTTTGAGTTTGTGTTTCCTTTAGTAAATTTAACTAGATCATTTAAGAGAATAGAAGAGTTTTCCTTTAGCTTGTCAATGTTTATTTTTAGATTATCTATTTGTGATTTTAATGAAGCAATTTCAGCAGATAATTCTTTATTTTGTAAAGCAAACGTATATTTTTGTGCTTTCTCTTCTCCTAAGGCTTTTGCTAAACCTTTGTTTTCTATCTTTAGTGATTTAGCTATGTCATACATCTCAAAGAAAGCTTCTAGTAATTCATCTTATGAGAAGGAGGTTACCTCATCTTCTAGAGTCATAAGTCTAAGGAGTGCTTCTCCAGAGGTCTCTCCTTCATTTGAACTTGAATTTGACTCATCCCAAGTGGCTTGAAGCGCCTTCTTCTTTTCATCCCTTCTGGGGAATCTCTTTTTCTTCTCTGATTCCTTATTTAGAAGTGGATAATCCTTCTTGATGTGTCCCATCCGTTTGCAATTGTAGCAGATAATGGTGTCTGCTTTAGATTCTTCTCTCTTCTTTCTCCAACTCCTCTTGTTCTTAAGGAACTTTCTAGAGAGAAGGGTTATATCTTCCTCTTCATCTTCGCTTGAAGAGACTTCTGATTGATGATTGCCTTCAAGTGCCATGATCTACTTCTTGACCCCTTCGTTTTCATGCTCCATCATGTGCTGAAGTTGAACTTCGTATGCCATCAAGCTACCGATTAGATCGTCTAGTTTCAATGTAGACAGATCCTTCGATTCTTGTATGGCTGTGGTATTGGTGAGAGATCAAAGGATCTTTCTCACTAAGGCTTCATTTTTGACTTCTTGGTCTTCCTTAGAGAGTTTATAATGTCCATATTGACTCCACCCTGAAAAGCTCATAAGTTTGTGTTAGTAAATTGACTCTAGTTTCCTTTACCTTTGATGTCCCCTCATAAGTGATTTCGAGAATACTCCAGATCTCATAAGCTGTCTTGAAATCTGAGACCCGATTGAATTCCGTTCTAGAAAGTCCGCAGAAGATTACGTTCATGGCCTTCGCGTTATGTGTTGCCATTTTCTTTTGGTCTGGCGTCGTTGCCACTCCTTCCTTAATCTCAAGGTGTGTGTATTTTGAGGTAATGACATCCCACACCTCGAAATCCATTGATTCCAGGAAAATCCACATCCTGGTCTTCCAGTATACATAGTTTGTTCCATCAAATAATGGAGGTTGAACTGCTGACTATCCTTCTGCATATGTGTCGATATACGATTTCGACATCTTCTCGACAACCAAGCCATGATACCAAAGGTGTCTGTGGATCGAAACAGTATATTAGAGGGGAGGGGCGAACAGCATCGCTCAAATAATTCAAACAAAAAACAAATCCACAAAAGAATCAAACACATATTACATCTGGATTTATAGTGGAAACCCAAATTGGGTGAAAACTACTATCTAAGCCTCTTAACTTAGGATTTTTCCGACTAAGTGAAGCTAGTTAATCGACTAACATACCACTTGAACGAGGGTGACACAACCTCTTTACAACGAACTCTTCTCTTACTATACTGAAGAGAAGCAACAGCAACGGATTTCTCCCAACTTGGGATCCGTTAATTAAAAGCAACAATATAAAGAACAATAAAGACCTATGGAACCTTAATAAAAGTCAAACCAGAGTTTCAACGGAGGTTTGAATCGTCGTGCTTTGGAAGGCATGAAAATAGGAGCGTAGAAGCACTTGGAGAAGCACGGGAAGCTCTTTGGTTTTGAATAGTTTTTCTACTTGAGTGTTTTAAAAAAGCGTGTGTACAACCTTTATTTATACTAGCAAATCAACCTGAAAAGAAAATCCAATTGGTCGATCAATTAAGGTAGATTAGTCGATCAAAATGAGGTTTGGTTGATCAATCTAGTTATTTGATTGATCAATTATTGGTCGACCAATTAGCTTAAATGGTCGATCAAAAGTGTATTTATCAACTTCCTAAAATAAGCTAATTTGATCGATTAATTAAATTGGTTGGTCAATCAATGACCTTGGTCGATCAATTAATTTAGTTGGTTGATCAATAACCCTAAAAACTTGTTTTTAATATGAGGTGTGAAAATCCATTTGAAACTTATTTTGAGGTTCCTTACAAAATATTCTAGACTCAATAAAGGAAAAAGGACACTGAGATACAGATCAGCATTTTTCTAGCATTGATCCATGAGAGAAGCTTTGATCCGTGAGAAAGAGTCCTGAAATATTAGTCTTGCAAATAGCATAATTTTGGTGTATCAAAATAGAGGTACGTACAACATTCCTTTCGGAAGGGAACTGTCTCTTGCCGAATACTATGGCTCTATGAAGAACCTCTGGGATGAGCAGAATACTTATCAGCCAATCTTCACAGATGTCACCGTTATTGCAAAGCAACGTGAGGCATTTCGTTCTGTTTAATTGCCTACAGGTCTTGGCACTGAATTCAAGTCTATCAAATATCAGCTTATAACACTTGAGGAGATCCCTACACCTGTACAGATCTATGCTCGCCTATCTAGACTTAAGATCTCTGACCTTATCTCAGTTGCCGATTCTTTGGCCATGACAGCTACAGGTCGTGGCAAGGGAACCTCGAGAGGTAGGGGGAGAGGACGTGGAGCAAGAGCAGGAGGTTGTGGCTGAGGACGTGGCTTATTTTGTGACCATTATCACAAGACAAACCATACGGTTGACAAATGCTGGATAAAGAAGGGGTTTCCCCAGGGCCATCAAGCTAACCAAGTTGCTTATGGTGGAGATGAGAGCCAATACTATCAGGAGGAGCATGTTAGTCCGCAGGTCATTATTTCCAAGGAAGAATATGATCGACTAATGTCTTCTCAACCCTCTTCTATTACGAGTGTATCTATCTACTAGAAGACAGGTACTGCTGCTAGTGTTAGAGGGACTCGTATGCCTACTTGGCTTGCAGACTCAGGTGGTTCATCTCATATTACTGGAAACAGCTATGCAGTATTTCACGATCATTTCTTCTTCATGCAAGACATCCAGATGATGAAGCAGATTAGTGGGCTTGAGCAGGATGGCCTATACTATCTTGACCTACCCCCAGAGCATTCCTCCATAGCTGCTGCCTTTGCCACTTCTACCTTACAGTGGCACCGTAGATTGGGACATCCTGGCATCTCTGTTCTCTATCGTTCATTTCTGGATATGGAGTTTCCTGATTCCTTTACTTGCGATGCTTGTCAACTTGGCAATTATCATAAGATTTCTTTTCCCAGTAGTAATAAAAGAACTGAGTCTGTTTTTTTTCTTACTCATGCTGATCTGCAGGGCCCGTGTCGGTAAAGAGTCTCAGGGGTTTTCGGTATTTTCATGTTTTGGTTGATGATTGCACTCGTGTTTGGTGTTTATGATGAAAGAAAAATCTGAAACTCCTGTTTTGATTAAAAATTTTGTGAATGAAATAAAAACTCAGTTTACTACTATTGTCCGTATTTTTGCAGTGATAATGGACTTGAGTTTGTTAACTCTACATTAACTAAACTTTTTCAATCTCAAGGTATTATACATTAGACTTCTTGTGTATATGCATCCCAACAAAATGGGGCTGATGAACGCAAGTTGAGACACCTTCTTGATGTTGCCTGGACGATCATGTTTTAGATGAATGTTCCTACTATGTTCTAGGCTGATGTTGTTCTTACAGCTGCCTTCTTAATTAATCGAGTGTCATCTTCTATTCTCTGTGGGAAAGTTCCTTATTCTGTTTTATGTCCGGATTAGTTGTTTTCTCTGCCTCCTAAGGTTTTTGGTTGTGTGTGCTTTGTCCACTTATTTAAGGTGGACAAACTTGCTCCAAGATCCGTCAAGTGTGTCTTTATGGGTTATTCTAGAACCCAGAAAGGGTATAGATGCTTTGATCCTGTAGCACATCGTTTTTACTTAAGCAAAGATGTTACCTTCTTTAAGGATATACCATACTACTCTACCGTGGGAAAGAACACTAATGCTGATCCTAATGTTCCTTTACCCATGCCTACTACTGCGCCACCAGGTCCTTCTGAGCCACCCCCACCTCAGGATGGCCCTCCTATATCCTATCCTACACATCCTGAGGTACCTATAACGGAGACCTTCCCTTGACATTTTGAGTGGAGACATCCCACTACCACTATACCAGAGGAGGAACCATTATCTACTATCCCTACTCATGATTCTGATGGAGGTCTAGACCCTACACTTTCAAAGGTATCTGATGTGGATCTTCCTATTGCTTAGAGGAAGCCACAATGATCTTGTGCAAAATATTCTATTTCCAATTATGTCACTTGATCGTTTATCTGCCATAGGAAGGCTATTGTCTCTTGCAGTTAACAGTCACCAAGTTCCCAGAAATCATATTGAGATGTTTCAGGATTCTTCATGGACCTTTGCCATGTATGAGATGTTTGCTCTTCAATCTAGAGGAACTTGGGAACTGGTTGACTTACCTCCTAGTGTTACTGTTGTGGGGTGTAGGTGAGTATTGACCCTGAAGTGTTGTCCTAATGTCACAGTAGGCAGATACAAAGCCAGACTAGTTGCCAAAGGTTACACACAGATTTTTGGGATTGATAACATTGAGACATCTTCTCCAGTGGCCAGACTCAATTCTGTAAGGATACTGTTGTTTGTGGCAGTCAACAAGGGCTGGCCTAGTACCAGATACTGGGCTATGGTAGGAAAGCTACTATATTTGACTGTCACAAGGCCTGATATATGCCTTGCTGTGGGGAGACTGAGTTGGTTTATATAGTCTCCTAGAGAAGTTCATTGGGATGGTGTTTCTTAGGTGCTCAAATACCTCAAGCAAGCTCGAGGAAAGGGGTTGTCTCTAATGAAGCATGGCCATCTTAAGGTTAGGGGGTACTTGGATGTAGATTATGCTTGGTCACATGAAGATAGGTTTAGTACTGGCTTCTGCACTCATGTGGGTGGCAACTTTATTACAGGGAAAAGCAAGAAACAAAATGTTGTATCCAGATCCAGTGCAGAATCTAAGTATAGGGCTATGGCCCATACTACTTGTGAGCTGCTGTGGGTGCGAACTATCCTTGGAGATTTTGGAGTATTGGTGTGTGGACCTACTCCCATGTATTGTGACAACAATGCAGCTACTTTCATTGCTAATAATCTTGCATTCCATGAGAGGATAAAGCACATAGAGGTAAACTGTCACTTCATAAGAAATGCCATCATTACTGGTAAAATTGTCACACCTTATATTGCTACTGAAGATCAGGTTGCAGACGTCTTCACCAAAGCACTTCCCAAGAAACGTCTTGTGTTATGTTCCAAGTTGAGCATGCTTGATGTCTATGCTCTAGCTTGCAGGGGAGTGTCAAGTTATCTGTCTTGTTTTTATTATGCTATTA
Organism: Thalassia testudinum; assembly: GCA_037157565.1. Lineage (NCBI taxonomy): Eukaryota > Viridiplantae > Streptophyta > Magnoliopsida > Alismatales > Hydrocharitaceae > Thalassia > Thalassia testudinum. The sequence continues at coordinate 9,793,170 of JAZHRO010000080.1, forward strand.
TCGTAGGGACATTCTTGTAATCTTTCCTTTCGGTGCCTCTTTATATAAAGCGCCCTACGGTTATTCTAATGAGATTCATGTTGTTGGGATTTGGTGAAGTGCCACATGGAAGATATATAAAGGGCCCTAGGGTTATTCTAATGAGATTCATGTTGTTGGGATTTGGTGAAGTGCTACGTGGTAGTTATCTAGAGGGCCAGTTGGGTCACCGGTTTGAGTCTATAGAACTAAAAGTAGGAGTTGGTTTCTTAATTGGCAATTTACCTTATTTAGTTTATTTGTTTTAAGGAGATTTGTAAAGATTTGGTTGTTCCAAATCTAGAAGATTTGATTATATTTGATTAAATTTAATTAGTTAAGTCTAATTTTGGAAGTAGGAATATTTACTCTATAAAGAGAGCCTTTCCATACTTTTTGAGTTGAGCAATAATACAATAATATTTCCAAACATCGAAGCTCCTCTCTTATCTCTACTTCTCTCTCCATAGTGCATCAACAAGGCCAAATAGGCCTCCAGCTAGTCAACAAGAAGTATTTACTCCATCCAACTACTGTCTTCTCAACAGACTCGTTGATCACCCAAATCAGACATCTGGTGGTCATTCCAGACGTCTTATACGCACATTCCAATACTGTGTGCGAGATTTCTGGATCTCTCCATGCACAGGAGCCTCCACACTCCATCTACGCCCACCTAGAAATCTCTACATGGTATTAGAGCCTATGATTTAGGCTCCTGTGCGAGTAGAAGATCCAACAACTCGGTAATTCGTGCATTCGAAGAAATCCTCGAGTCCAGCAACTTGCACGGAAAAGAAGGCCAAGAGATGGCAGAATCTACCACAATTGTCGAAGATGCTAAGCTCAGCTCTGGAGAGAGCAAGGTGGTTGTCTCTGGGACAACCATCAAATTGAGCGGCACCGCCAATTACATCTTATGGGCTTGGGCCTTCAAGATCTTCGTTGGTGGATAGGAGAAACTCAATATTCTCCTTGAGGAGTCACCAGATTTCAAGGACGACAAGAAGTAAGAGGAGATATATCAAGTTCTCACACGTGGGGCTACTAGTACCTCGTGTGTGGATATGGACTCCCTGACTCCCGAAGATATCAAGAAGCTATGTGCTCAACTTCTACAGGACACAACGGTGGCCATGCGACAACCACTCAAGTTGCCATAGAAGCAACGACTTCGGAAGTCGCAAAAAGCTGCATCGTTGACATGCCAAAGGAGAAGAACGAGAGCGTTTCTATCACAGAAGAAGACAAGTGGTTCTCCCGAATTGCTATCATAGCACGATAGCTTTCCTTTTTGTTTAAAAAAAAAAAAGAAAAGAAGACAAATGGTGGGGCGTATAGCCTCACACATGAATGCCAAGTCGTCGGCCTCCTGACCTTCGACTTGATGGGAAGTGTTGGGATTCGGTGAAGTGGCACGTGGCATGCACATGGCACATGCCACGTGCCAGCCATCAGGCTACGTGGCAATGCCATGTAGCAGTTATCTAGAGGGCCAGTTGGGCCACCGATTTTGGGTCTATAAGATGATCAAAAGTAAGAGTTGGTTTCTTAGTTAGTAATTTGCCTTATTTAGTTTTCTTGTTTTAAGGAGATTTGTAAAGATTTGGTTGTTCCAAATCTAGAAGATTTGATTAGATTGAATTAGTTAAGTCTAGTTTTAGAAGTATGAATATGTACTCTCTATATAAAGAGAGCCTTTCCATACTTTCCGAGTTGAGAAATAATACAACAGTATTTCCAAACATCAAAGCTCCTCTCCTCACTCTACTTCTCTCTCCATCGTAAATCAACAAGGCCAAATAAGCCTCCAGTGGGTCAACAAGGAGTGTTTACTCCATCCAGCCGTTGTCTTCTCAACAGACTCATTGACTACCCAGATCAGACATCTGATGGTTGTTCCAGACAACTTATATGCACATTCTAGTATTGTGTGTGATTTCTAGATCTCTCCACGCACAAGCCTCCACGCTCCATCTGCACCCACCTAGAAATCTCTACACACGTCATTTGCAACCTAACAATATATATGCTCCAACTTGAGGGGGAATGTTGACATAGCACTCTAGTTATCTTTCTTTACTGTTTTTGGACTATTTTATTATTTATTTTGTCCTTTTGAACTTATGTTGCAACCTTCCCAACACCTCTCTCTATATAAAGAGATGTAGGGTTTCTTTTGAGAAATAAGATTATTCATTTTCTCCGACTTATATATATATATATATATATATATATATATATATATATATATACAAATTGAAAATATGCACATATGTATTAGTATTATTTTTTTGACATGAATATTCTCTCAAGGAGACCCGATAGGCAACAGGAAGGGCGGTGGTGATGGAGGACTGAGGAGAATTAGAGAAAGAGAAGTCGCTTTAGGGTTTCATTAGTATTTGAATGTAGGAGGGGGATGGAGAAGTCGGGTGGGGTTCTTTTTTTCTTTGGCATGTCAATCAAGACAAAAAACTGAAATCCCAATGTTTGACTGGATGATTAATCAATTGATTAATCGGATAATTGGTCGATTAATCGGTCCACCTGATTATAGGATTGAATATTGATATGTAGTTCGGTCCCTGACCACATACGATTAATCAACTGATTAATCGGCTACATAGACCAATTTTTGCAGCCTTGCACTATCAAATGGTTGCTACAAATGCGGAGTCGCAAACCAACTCGCATGGTACAAATCACCTCATGTGCTAGGTGACATGCTTGATGCATGTAGATGTCTTCATGCATTGGGTGACTTTGCAAAATCGCCTAAGAGGGCTAGAAAGGCAAGTAGAAGGGCTAATGAGATGCGGAGTGCTAAGGTGGTGTAGAAGATGCAAAAAACCAAATGTGAGAACGCTAGGGCTATGCACTTGGGAGCAGAGGCGATGACACAAGAGAAGCGCCAGAAAGGTAAGTGGGAAGTTTGAAGTGATGTAGAGTGCTCGAGAGGTGGTGAAAATGATGCCGAGTGTAAATGCAGGAGGGCTTGAGCGACACTCGATTGAGCAATTGACTGAAGTAGCTTCGCTTTGTCCCCTCTCGCAAGACCTTGGGTAGCGATCGACCTCAAAAAGACTTCAAAGCAATTGCTACTTGCAAATAGAGGGGTTTTGCAAGGAGAAGGGGTGTTTTTGGCAATAGCTAAGGGTGGAGTACTAGGTACTAGGGTTTCCCCTACTCTAATACCATGAGAATAATGTGTGATGATTTTCATTGAACTATGCACCGTCTATACATAAAGAGTCCAACTAGAATAGGAAAATAAAAAAATTAAACAAATCCTTCTCAGAATAGAAATCTTCTAAACATAACTACTCTCCTAACAATTTTCTTTTCTCCAATATAGACAACTGGAGTTGAGAAAGAAATACAGTTGAGCTTTTGTCCACATGGAGACATCAGTTGGGAAAAGGGAGAAAGAAGACAGCTGTAATTGATGATCAAAATTGTAAATGGATTAGCCTCCCCTTTTATCTCTCAAAAAGTGTAAATGGATATATGACAGATGTCAAATGAGGTTCATTTATTCGTAATCATTTCCTCCTTAGCTTACCATTCATGCCATAGCTCCTTTCCTTTTCTTGTGCTAATTAGAAAAGCAATTATGGCACTTGCAAGTGTAGGAGATTTCTGGGACATGATTTTTCAATGGTTCCACAATTCTCCTTTCTTGGATGTTTTCTGTCCGAGTTAGGAAGGTAATGAATTCAAATAAAGAATAGCAACCCCTATCACCTTCGTACCATCCTAAGAAACCATAATCTCTAGAAATCCATCATAGAATCAGGAGCCAAATCAGAGTATACACTGTGATTATGGCCTTGGATACTCTTTCTTTTTTGTAATTGAGATCGAGATGCTGTAACCATCATGATCATTGCAAAGTTCATGAGCGAGAACTTCTGGAATAGCAAGACCATACAACAATACAAGTTCTCTCTTCAAACTTCTCTACCTTGCTTCCAAACTTACAAACATAAAAAAATATACTTTAAATAGTCTTTTCAAACACAAAGACGATGTTCAGCAACAAGCACCTAATGACTTCCGTTGCCATTCATTAGGATTGGTATAGCATCAACTGATGCACTAAATTGCTCCTCAAGTCAGAGATACATAGACTCAATACATCTTGATCAAGACAAGGACAAGCTGAACAACAGTAGCAACCTTCGAAAAATAACAATGGAGTAATATGGAAATTGAGTGAATGGTAATCTATGCAAACTGGATAATCCGGTAACTTCAAGAACAGAAATTAACTGTGCATGAACATCAGGAAAACCTTAGGTCTCCTGCTTACATGTCCTAAGGTTTTCCTTTCATCCATGACACAAGCCCCAAAAACCAAAGGGACCTGATTAAATAAGAATAGACTCGGTGCCTGTCATCCCTACAACAAGCTCAGGTTTGCAAACAATGAGAGCACGATGACAATAGATCTAATCCATGTAAATCTTATGGGGCATGAAATTACACTGCACAAACTTTGAAATAATATTGTTGATGGAGAATGGCGAATTGCTACACTAGAAAACCCTAGAGGTCTTTATATAAAGAAACTTCTAAAGGGAGAATTACAGAGACAACCCTATACAATGGACCAATAGCATGTAAGACAATGATAATAACAGAAAGGAACAACCCATAACACTCCGACTCAAACTAGAGTATAGATATCAAATATGCTCAGGTTAAAACATAAATACCCCAGTTGGCATCAAGAAAGAGCTTTGGTAAAGATATCAACCACTTGGTCCAAAGTAGCAATATATGGGTAAAAATCTTTGTTGGGATTCGGTGAAAGTAACACGTGGCAACTATCAGGCCATGTGGCAATGCCACGTAGCAGCTATCCAAAGGCCAATAGGACCATCGGTTTTGGAGTCCAAGAAGTCAAGTAGGAGTTATTTTTCCTTAATTGGCAAGTAAGCCTAATTTGGTTTATTTATTTTAGGAGATATTGTAAGATTTGGTTTTACCAAATCTAGAAGATTTGATTAGATTTTGTTAGTTAAGTCTATTTCTAGAAGTAGGAATATGTACTTTCTATTTAAAGAGAGACTTTCCTATGATTTGAGATTTGATCAATGCAATTAATTCTTCCATAATCAAGCTCCTCTCCTCTCTCTACTCTTCCTACTGCAGTAACCGGCCACCCAAGAGGCAGGCGGCCTCTCTGCCGGCACATAGCAGGTCAAGAGCCACCGGTCACTGCAGACCGGTCCATACAGGACCTGCCATCTTCCTAGCACCAGCAGGCTGGTCCTCATCCACTGCAGACCGGTCTGCACACAGCAGACCGGCCTGCTACTTTGTCTGTACAGCAGACCGGGTTCTTCCATCCCCTGTAGGAGCAGTTCCAGGGTTCAGGAGGACCGGCTGCACCCAGCAGCCAGTCAACAGCAGTCCAGACCGGTCCATATCAGGATCAGCTGGTCCTCTGCAGCAGCCACCACACGCTGCTCTCCCTCTCCACGCGTGGAAAGCCACCCTGACAGGCTGTTTTTCCCACGTACGGGAGTCTCCACACTCTGCTTCCGTGCCAATTCTTGACAATCTTCCCGGTTATCACTACAGCTCTAATAAAGTAACAATCCAGTTTTATATGTTGGGTTCATTTGTAGAAAGGATTATTTGCAATAAAGGTTACTACCTTATTATCACAATACATGGGCATTGGCACAAAGATAGGTATGCCAAAATCGCGAAGCATAGACTGAACCCAAAGTATTTCACATGTAGTGTGTGCCATAACCCGCTACTCGGACTCAGCATTGGACCGTAACACCACATTTTTTTTTTTACTCTGCCATGTTACCAAGTTGCCACCTAGCAATACCCAGTAGTGAGCCTCTGATCCTTATGTGCGGCTACATAGTCAGCATCAAAGTCTCCCCACACATTAAGATTCCCATACCTCTAAAAAGATGAACCCTTTTTAGGAGAATTTTTCTTATCTCAATACTTGGCAGACACCAGCCCAATGAACCTCCCTATGTTGTTGCACAAACTAGCCGAGTCTTCCAACTGTATAAGTAATATCAGGTTTGGTAACTGTAAGATAGAGAAGTTTACCAACCATAACACGATACCTAGTAACATCCTCAAACTTAGGGCTGTCAAAATCTATAAGATGGGTGCTAGGGTCTAATGGAATGGTAGCAAGTTTACATCCCATCATCCCTATTTCACGAAGCACGTCAAGAACATATTTTCTCTAAGAGAGAACTAAACCTCCATATATATAAGCAATTCAACACCCAAGTAGTTAATTGCTTTCAAATCATTTGTGACAAATTAAGAGTGTAGAAAGGTCTTTGTACCTGTTATACCAACTTGATCACTACTAATCAACAGAATGTCATCCACATAGACAATTAAAATGACTGACCCAGTAGGCCTATGCAACGTGAAAACAGAATCTAATGATGATCGGATAAAGCCAAGTTCTAAATAGCTTTGCTAAATCTTTCTAACCATGCATACGGATTCTGCTTTAGACCATAAATAGCTATATGTAGCTTATACACCATGTGACACTCCCCCTGAACCTCAAAACCAGGAGGCTAATGCATGTACACCTCCTTATGATGATCACCATAGAGAAATACATTCTTTATGTCAAGCTGGAACACTTGCCATCTAGAATTGACAACAATAGACAAAAGAATTTGCTCTAAGTTCAACCTCGCCACAGGACAGAAAGTCTTGAAATAATTGACGCCATAGGTTTGTGTATAGCCTTTTGCAACCAATCGCACCTTGTTGCTCTCAATAGAGTCAACAGCAAGATATTTGAGGGTGAACACCCACCTACACCCCACAACAACTACTCCTAGGGATAGGACAACCATGTCCTCTGTTTGCCTAGATTGCAATGCACACAATTCTTCCTCCATTGCTGCCTTCCAAGATGGATGTTGGATAGCCTCATTGTGACTCCTTGGAACCTAATTACTATCGATTAGAGAATATTTGTTAAAAGACAAACGATGAGAAATAAAATATTTAGTACAGGATCGTAACTAATGTCATGACTTCCATCTGGAATATACTTCCAGAGAAGGATGTGACATTCCAAGAGGAACCAGTGGAGATGCTCGATCGTACCACTCGAAGATGTGAAATAGGGAGGTGGCCTTAGTCAAAGTGTGATAGAAAAGCCTGGACTATGCGAAGCTGACATGGGAAATTGAGGCAGCCATGACCCTCGTCTCTTCTTAGATGCAAGTATGAATTTTGTGAACAAAATTCCCTTTTCGTTGGCTATGATTTAATATCCCACTTTGTTGTCTTTCATTGTTATGCTTTATTTGCTAAAGTCTGAGGAATGATCCTCTTTTAGAGGGTTATAAATAGGGTGACTAGACACTAGATTATTTTTGGATCCTAGTCCACAAAAGTTTCTGTTGAGAGAATTGAGTAGTTATTTAGTATCACATTGGAAAGTGTGAGCTTTATATGTGAGTGATGACCTATAAATAGACGTGTACTCCTCCCATTTACCATTGAGAAAAAATACAAAGAAAATACGCCCATAAGATACTTCTCCCGTGGTTTTTTGCTCGCTCCTTGTGAGTGAAGTTTCTATGTAAATTCAAATATTCCATGATTATTTATTACTTTGATTTATACTTTCACATTATTTAAATATGTCAACTTACTATTAGAGTAGATCAAATCTTGGATTTATTTGTTTATTCGTGAGAATATATGTTTTTTTATCATCTTTTATTCTGAGTTCGTCATTAGGGGGCAGCAGCGGTCGAGGCGATGGTAGCAATGACAAGATCCTTGAGGCGATCTCGAGGAGGAGGAGCCTGAGAGGAGGAATCAGGATCGGCCTCTAGATGGCGGCGCCCAAGAGACAATGCAGGTGCCCCTCAAGGCCTCACGACGGCCTCGAGATGGCCTACTGGGCCGAAGCGATGCCTGAGGAGGTGGCGCAGGGACGGTTCAAGCCTTGGCAGCAGCACACATGGTCAAGTGGCGCTCAAGCAAGCGCTGGTGATGCTCGCTGATGACGCTCAGGCGAGCAATCTTCGCCGAAGAGTTCGATGGAGACGAAGAGGTCGTGGGAGCTTAGCGTTGCAGAGGTGTGGGCGACGCAGCAGTGTGAGGTGGACCGTGTCCTTGTCGCAGAGCCCGCACCGATGCGACGAAGACGACGGCGGTAAGGATTTGCGAGGATCACGGCGACAGCAGCGGTGACGGCCCAACATCGATCCGCTCCTCCCAGCAATAGCGAGGAGACAAGGTAGTCGTGCTTCTCCTCCGAACAGGTGCCGTGGAGGAAGGCAAGCGATGGCGTTGACGGTCTTGGCTGCGAGGCAGCCCTCACCCTCAGCGATCAGTTGGAGCAGACGAGGCTCCTGCGTTGTGGCCGCAGGAGGGAAAGAGAAGCAATGGTTGACTCGACACAGCAAGGAGGGTAGTAGCCCTCTTTTGAGGGCCCCTAAGGGTGCCCTCGGACCCTAGTAGCCTACTACCAATTGTTCGAGGGCTACTATGCGTGTCTAACATGATTTCCAAGGAAAAGATAGCTTCTATTTTTGGTTAGATCACTCTCTTTTGTGATCTATAGTGATTATACAGATCTGAAAATTAAATTTCAGATCAGATTTCGGTGTCTTCCCGTAGCTTCAGAGCATCATTGCCTCGTCTTCATCTTCTGAGGTGACATCAAAGATCAGTCAGGAGAGAGGGAACTACAAAAGCCCATTTTTCGTCCCCATTGTGAAGTTGGATGAGACCAACTACGCTCGTTGGTCTCAAACATTCCTGATGACCGTTAAGGGCCATGACAAGGAGTATCTATTACTGAAGCCAGAGCTTCAGAACAAGATTGGGAAGTACGCCTCATAGAAGGACAATGTTATGGCCAAAGAGGATCATGAATGCCGTCTCGCCGTGGATTGGAGATGGATCATGTATTGCAGGACTACTAAGGAGATGTGAGAAATGCTACATAACACATATTCCCATGAGAAGAATTCTAGCAAGGTCTATCTAATCTACCATGAGATGTTCTCTCTCAGATAGGAGGGACAACCCTTGACACAGTACTATGCCACGTTGAAAGGGCTTCTGAAGAAGTATAATGCGTGCATGCTTGTGTGCACATGTGGTACTCAGCGGGGATATCGCAAGGAGACAACAGTCCTGCACTTTCTTTCTGGGTTAAGAGTAGAATATGATTCTATACGCCCTCAAATCCTGACACTATCGGAGCTTCCGTCCCTTGAGGAGATGTATATTTGATTGAGTCGGATCACAGTGGCTACTCCCACTCCTGAGATCACTAGACAGACCTCTACATGGCTGTTGGTGGAACCTTGGAGGTTGAGGCACTAAAGGTTTAACCTCTACTTGTAGGTGTGGTCGTGGTAGAGGACAGACAGACAAACCACATCCCACATGCACTTTCTGTGTATTGGTCACATGGAGGCCTCTTGCTGGTCTAAGCATGGGAGACCTCCCGTAGCCAATTAGGTTGCTACTTCTTTTGAGACAGAGTCTGACACAGTGTCACGTGCTTAATATGATGTTGTAGTGTATAGGCTTCCTTAGATTAATCAGGAGACTTCGTCTTCCTCTTCAGATACTATTGCCATTGCCTCATCAAGTACAGGGTGTGTTTTTGTTGTTTCTGATAGGACTACTTGGTTGGTAGATTCAGGTGCATCATAGCACTTGAGTGGTGATCATAACAGCTTTCAATATTTTTAGTCTGTATATCCTGATAGGACAATTTAAGTAGTAGATGGAAGGCACACCAAAGTTGATGGTCAAGGGGAGGGGCTAGTCACCCCCAATATGAAGTTGCCTAATGTTCTATTTGTTCTAGATTTCTCAATGAGCTTGTTATCTGTTAGCAGAATTATAAATGATCAGGGTGATTTTTTAAGATATTGGTTGTGTGCTTCGGGATAAGCTCACAGGGAGGATGATTGGTGGCGGACATGAAGAGAAGGGTATGTATTGCTTGTCTCAGATGCCAATTACTACACAGTGCCAGGGGGATTATGTTTTGCTGCAAGGAGTGTCTTACAGTAGCATAATCGCCTTGGTCATCCATCTCTAGACAGACTTCACCATATTATCCCTCATCTTTTGCCAACCACCAAGATTCACTATGATGCACACCAAATGGGAAAGCACTACAAATCCACCTATCCTGCTAGTTCTACCAGTTTTGAGTCTATCTTTGATTTGTTGCATTTAGATGTATGGGGCCCTAGTCAAATTCCAGATTGACTAGGACATAGATATTATTTGGTAATTGTCGATGATTGTTCTAGACTATCTTGGATATTGTTAGCATACCATATGTGTGTTGTTTCCTTTCTAGCTTTTTTCATGTGTGCTCCTCAGGGGTAAGGATGTATTTTTACTCTTTTGGTCTCTCTCTATATAAGAGAGACCTAGGGTTACAATAAACTTATCTCATTTCAACCAATTTGATATCAGAGCAACAATCCTAGATCGGTGCTCCGGTATCCCACCTTTACAAGCCTCAGGGAGCAGTTAAGTGTGTTTTTTTTAGGTATACACGGACACAAAAAGAGAATCATTGTTTTGATCCGCTTACTTCTCGAGACTATGTTTCAACAGATGTTACCTTTCATGAGGCTGTACCTTTCTTTTCTGTGACGGCTGCTGAGATGCCTCCTGAGGCGATATGGCTCTTATGCCATATTCTCTCATTCGTTTTGAGAGCTTTTCTGAGATTTCTGTCCTTACCACACCACCACCACCACCTGCTACGCATCCCTTTCCACGCCTAATTGGGCCTCTACAGACATAGGTTTGCCCTCATGCTACTTATAAGGGACCCCCATCCTCACCCTCACCATCGGCTTCTCAGGTGAGTCCTTTAGACACTAACGTATGTTTTCCATGTGATGGTCACAAGGATAGGACAGATGATGTGTCAGACGATGATATTGACCTTCCGATAGCCATTCGAAAGCGGGCACAGATTTGTACCACTTATCCCACGGCGGGGGCACTTGCTACTGATACTTTTGCTCCTGGATTTGCTGGATTTACTCAGGCGTTAACTACTACATAAAATCCAACTACACACCATAAGGCCATGCTTGATCCAAAATGGCAGCCAGTCATGGAGGATGAGATAGTTGTTCTTCGAGGCCGTAGGACTTAGGAGCTTACTTCACTTCCTGATGGTGCTACACTCGTTGGCTGTCGATGGGTATTTACAGTGAAGTTCAATCCTGATGGTGGTGTTGCTAGGTACAAAGCATGCCTTGTGGCAAAGGAGTTCACCCAGACCTATGGGGTGGACTTCTTTGACACCTCTCTAGTTGCCAGACTTCCGACAATCCGGGTGTTGATTGCAGTGGCAGTTTAGTTAGATTGGCCCTTGCACCAATTAGATGTGAAGAATGCCTTCCTTTATTGTGATCTCAAAGAGGAAGTCTATATGCAGCAGCTGCTTGGATTTGAGAGACGAGAGGAGTGTGTATGCTGATTACGGAAGGCTATATATGGCCTTAAACAGAGTCCCTGAGCCTCGTTTCAAAGATTGCCACAAGTTGTAGAGGCAGCTAGATTCAGGAGATCGACAGTTGATTTTTCACTCTTTGTTAGGAGGACTAGATAAGGTACTATGGTACTTCTGGTTTATGTAAATGATTTGATCATCACAGGAGACGATATGGAGAGTATTGTTGAGGTTAAGCACATCCTAGCAGAAGAGTTTGTCATGAAGGACCTGGGGGCTTTATGGTATTTCCTTGGTATTGAGGTGGCTCGCAGCAAGGAAGGTGTGGTATTATCTCAGCGAAAGTATGCTTTAGATATTTTGCAAGAGGTTAGTATTAGAGCCAAGGAGGCCAATATTCCTATGGACCCCAAGATGCCACTTTATGATGAGGATGCACAGGTGGTAGACAACAGAAGGTACAGAAAGTTTGTTGGCAAGCTGTTGTATCTTACTATCATAAGACCAGATATCTCCTTTGCATTCGGGAGACTGAGTCAGTTTATGACCAAGCCAACACAGCAGCATTGGGATGCAACATTGATGGTGCTTAAATATGTCAAGAGAGCTCCTGGAAAGGGTCTTTTCTTCTCAAAGGGGTCCTCTATGACGTTGGTTGGCTACTCGGATGCAGACTATTGGATGCCATGTGGATCGTAAATCCACTACTGGGTTCTACACCTTCTTAGCAGGGAATTTAATCACCTGGAGGAGCAAGAAATAAGGCACAGTTGCGAGATCCAATGCCGAGTCTGAGTATAGAGCTATAGCTCAGACAACTGCGGAGATGATGTGGATCAGACCCTTACTTATTGACCTACAGGTGCAGTTTTCTAGTCCTATGGAGATGCAATGTGATAATAGAGCAGCCACCTTCATTGCCAACAACCCAGCATTTCACGAGAGAACAAAGCATGTTGAAGTTGACTGTCACTATACCAGGGACATTATTCAGAAGGGGTTGCTATATACCACTTCTATTGCATCTAAGAAGAAGACTGCAGATATTTTCACTAAGCCCTTGACCAGATCTTCATTTGATTCGTGTATCTCCAAGCTAAACATGATAGATATATATGTTCCAACTTGAGGGGGAGTGTTAGCATACCATATGTGTGTTATTTCCTTCCTAGCTTTTTCCATGTTTGCTCCTCAGGGGTAAAGATGTATTTTTACTCTTTCGGTCTCTCTCTATATAAGAGAGACCTAGGATTATAATAAACTTATCTCATTTCAACCAATTGATATTTTTATTAAAGAATAAGTTAGATGTTTGGTCTATGATTGAAAATTTTATTATTGAAATAAAGAATCAATTTACTTCTATTGTTAAAGTTATGTGTACTGATAATGTGTTTGAGTTGTGTATTACATGGATGAAATCATTTTACAAATCCCATGTAGTGGTTCATTAGACCACATGTCGCCATACATCTCAACAAAATGTGGTAAGAGAGAGGAAGCACTGACATCTTTTGGATGCGACTTGGACTCCATTGATCCACCATAATGACCCATCACAGTATTGGGGAGATGCAGTGCTTACTGTGTGCTACTTGATTAACAAGATGCCTAGTCTGTTATTTTCGAGCAGGCAACATGGCACATTCTGTACCCAGATCGAGAGCTATTTCAGCTGCCACCTCGAGCCTTTGGCTGTGTAGCCTTTGTGCATATCACTGGGCCAAGTAGAGATAAACTTGCCCCCATAGTAGTCAACTGTGTCTTTCTGAGATACAGTCACACCTATAAAGGCTATAGATGTTATGATCCCTTACAAAAGAGGCACTATGTTTGTGTAGATGTTCTTTCCTTGAGGCAATCCCATACTTTTCCATTACTGCAGGCAGTTGAAACTTGAGATAGAGAGGGCTCCTATGCCTATTTCTCCCATCCAATTTGGTGACTTTCCTGCTACTAAGATTGAATCATTAGATACTAGTCATGTCCGGTTCAGAGATCCTCCACTGACATTTAGGAAACTAGTGACATATCGGCAACATACCCCCCCTTCAGCACCATCACCCTCCCCACAGTAGGTATGTATTGACACTACTAACCATTGTGTCTGGTGATGATCCTATAGGTGATATACCAATTGCCTCTGAGTCTCCTCCTAGTGATGATGAAGCATCACCATCTGAGTCACCTATTGAGACTGAGTCTCCCTCTGACGATATGGATCTTCCGATTGCTATTCGAAAGGCCCCTAGGAGTTGTGCTCACTGTCAAGTGGCAAGGGCAATTTCTTTTGATTGTCTTAGTTGTCCATTTGCCTTGTTCAGAGATGCCCTTACCTCTGCACAGATACCTACCACTTATCAGCAAGCTATGCTCGATCCAAAATGGCATCAGGTCATAGAGGATGATGGCTACACTCCAGTCTTGGCAGACATGGGATCTTACTCCGTTACCTCTTAGTGCACGCACTGTTGGCTACTATTAGGTCTTTGCCATGAAATATAATCTAGATGGATCTATTTATCGGTACAAGACTCATCCTGTGGCAAAGGAATTCACCAAAACCTATGGGGTAAATTTCTTTGACACCTTCTAACCTGTAGCCCGACTTCCTACTGTGCAGATTTTTATTTTTGTTGCTGCTCATTTTGACTGGTCGTTATATCGACTAGATGTCAAGAATGCCTTCTTGTATGGTGATCTACAAGAAGAGGTGTATATGCAGCAGGCCCCCAGCTTTGAGACTTTGGGGGAGTGTGTGTGCAGGTTGAAGAAGGCGATATATGGTCTCAAATAGAGCTAAGTGTCTGGTTTCAGAAGCTATCAAAGGTCGTTGAAGACATGTGACTTATTCAATCTACTTTTAATCATTCCTTGTTTGTGAGGAAGACAGACAAGAGGATTGTTGCTCTCCTTATCTATGTAGATGATCTCATTATCACTAGTGATGAAGCAACAAGGATAGTTGAGGTCAAACAGAGGCTAGCTAAGAAATTTGTTATGAAGGATTTAGGCTCCTTAAGATACTTATTGGGCATGAAGGTGGCAAGAGGAAAGAGGGGTATTGTCCTTAGCCAGAGGAAATACATTCTTGACTTACTGCAGAAGACTAGATGTTGGGATCTAAGTCAACCAACATACCTATGGATTCGACGATGCACTTATGTGACTTTGAGTCATAGGCTATAAAGAGTTATAGATAGTTGATAGAGAAGTTGCTCTACCTTATTATTTCATGCCCAGATATATCGCTTGCAGTTGGCAAGCTTACTCAGTTTTTGAACAGGCCGACCAAGCAACATTGGGATGCTGCCATATAGGTGCTTAGGTACCTAAAACAAGTACCAGGACATAGATTATTGTTCACGAAAGGTAGGTCTATGACTATAGTGGGTTACTCCGATGCAGACTATATAGGTTGTCTTTCTGACAGGAAATCCAGTACCGGATTTTGTACTTATGTGACTGGTAATCTTGTGACTTAGAGTAAAAAGCAGAGCATTGTGTCTCACTCGAGTGCAGGGTCAGAATACAGAGCAATGGCACAGGCAACAGCTAAACTTGTGTGGATCAGATCTGTATTACTTGACTTGCACGTCAAGATTGAGTAGTCAATGGAGATGAGATGTGACAATAAGGTACCTACCTGCATAGCAAACAATCTTATGTTTCATGAGCGCACGAAACATGTAGAGATCTGATTCAGAGGGAGCTTCTCTTCACCACATCAATTGCCTCAGAGAACCAGACAACATATACGTTTACCAAGTCTCATTCCAGATCTACATTTGAGGCTTGCTGTGACAAGCTGAACATGATAGATATCTATGCTTCAGCTTAAGGAGGAGTGTTAAGTACTCTAGTTATCTTTTATGTTTTGTTCAGGACTATTTATTTATTTTATATTTTTCCTGATTCTATTATGTAATTTACCCAACACCTCTCTCTATATAAAGAGGTGTATGATTTTCTATTGGAATAAGATTCCTCATTTTGTCCCGGTTAGTGGAATATGATTTAATAACTAAAGTCGACAATCTAACTATTTAATCAAATATTAGACCTCAAAACAAACCTCATGCCACTAACCATGCATAAATCGAAGCCTATGCAAATAAAAACATGTAGATCAAGCCCATCCGAGATCAGAATTTGGTGATCTAGGACTCGATCCTAAGGCTTTTAAATATGTTGGAGACATCTATATGGTTGGATTGGGAAGTTTCCACTTCGATTCTCGAGATGTTTAAAAGGCACATACATGCGTGATCACACAAGAGGATCGTAGTGCATGTGATTGCACACACATGAGGCACAACACTGTCTCTTGCTATAATTGTGTTCTCCTGCATGCTTACCCATTTTTTCTTGAAACACATGCACATAGGATGAGCAATTATCTGATTTGATTGAATTCCTTTCGTAAAATTAATGTCTTACTCACATATCCTTACTCGTACTCGTTAACGATGCATGGGAATGTGTGATTAAATATTAATGTTGTCTAATACTAGACCATTATGATTAACTTCTAGTTTAAAGACAGTTAATTACAAATTATTAGATGCTTTTCATGATTTGATGAATTATGAAATGTTTAGACACAATAGATGTGGCCCTATTATCATATGTGTGAAATGAGCATTGTTTTACGTAGAACTGACGTCATTGTGATCATTAAATAACTTGATTAAGACCAATGACAGAAATAGGAAAATAAGTCATTTAGCAATCCAAACCTCTTTTATAACTGTGAATCAAAATTCAAGAAATAAAGATACTAGAAATATTATGTCATAAATGATCTAATAATGATTCTATGAGATAATTATGAAGTTGTTCAGTCAAGCTTAATACTAGATGGTTAATTGAGTCACTAGTTAGTTAGTGATCGTCTATGGCCATGGAATAGCATGCCTCCCTCTTAATCAGTCTTATAGTCAACTTGGGTGTGACCTTAGAATTTCTTTTGCATAGACGTCAAGTGTTCCATCCATTGGCATCATGAAGAATAGATGACATCTTACGCCTGTGATGTAGCCACCCCCGAGTTTGTTTTTGAGTTTGTATGTTGATCGCATCCTACATAGGTCCTCAAGGTGAGCAAGACACCGCTGGCTACGATTGAGTCCAATCCGAAGAGCCTTACACGTAGAGTCAAGTCTAGATCTATAACTCAAATTTCTCATAGAATAAGATAATAAATAAACTAATGTTTAAGTCTAGATCTATACTTAAACAATTACTTGAACCTTAGATTTTTGTTGTTCTTTTGCTATTCCCAACCTTTTCAACCATTGACATTCTTGTTGCTTATAATTAGTTGTTTAGATTTAGATACGTTCTACTAGGAGTTTTTTCATTAGCCTAATTTCATATGCAGGTGAACCTTCCCAACCATAGGTGATGGTCAGAGGGGTTTCCTATTTTCTACGTGTCGTACCAGTAGTATGCTTTTATTTTCTACTTAGATATGGACCCAACATTTTATATTTAGTTTCCACACTTCATGTTTTGGTTTGTTATTAATTTATTTTGGATATGCTTCTTATATTTAGGTGCTATACAATGAGCATTCAAGTTTTGAATCCGTAACCCGATACCACAAGGTGTCTGGTCGCCACTGATAATCGAAGGGAGAATTACAAACAGGCCCATACAATGGACCAATAACATAAAAGATAATAATAATAAAAGAAAAGAACTTATAACAAATATTAACATGGACTTCTAGAAGGATACCTTAAGAAGCATACCTTGATATTGATATGAAAATCAAGAAGAACAATCTTAAGATCATCCTGCTCTATTGCCATTTTGAATCCATAAAATATAAATTTACAGCATCAATGCACATCAAGATAAGACCATGGTATATGTGAAAAAATTCTCATAAGAGAAAGGAAAAATCATATGAGAAAAGACCCATACAGTTGGGATCTTCTATCATTTTTCTCAAGGAAAAAAGGAGGTACTAGAATCATACATGTAGGCCACCTCACACCTCTCACGAAATGTTGGGTCTACAGTCTAAAGGAACATGGATCTAACCCCAGATGCTACAATTGTGGGTCCATTCAAGAAACTCTAGTTCTCCTTGTGTCAAGGAGGCTAATGGGAAAATAACAAGTGTATCCCTCAAGAAAAGATAAAGAAAAACTAAATAAGAAAGGAAACAGGACTAATCTAAACAAGCATTAAATAGAAGAAATCATTGACAAATCCAACTCACGATTAACGCATACAACTGCATTTTCTAATAGAAAAATGTGCATGTCAGTTCACAAGGTAAAAGCTTACCAATATGATAAGTGTGATTCGCCCTTTTTGGATGTTAACTGGTGATGCACCACTGACTGTAACCTCAGGTTTACTCTCCTTCAGAGAAGTCACAGATAACCTAGTTATCCTGTGAAGAAAAACAAGTAATTATAGCTTTTGCTGATATAAAATATGTGGATCTTACAGGACACGATTACAGATATAAGCACAAATTAACCACCACATATAAAAAACTTGCCTCAACCAATTAGGACAACGTCAAAAGAATTACAAATATGAATAGAAGACAATATGCTGTATTTGGCAACTCATATGGCATGTAGATGCCAAATCACCTACAAGCATCTGTTGAGAGAGATGAATTGAGGTTGTTGGGTCATTATGTAATTTAGTCCCAAACATTGTAAAAGTGGGGATTTGAGGGGGGTTTGTAGCCTATATGGGACCAAAATGAATTGTTTATTATTTAGTCTCATGTGCCGTTTATATAGAGAGGCACATAGGAAGAATATTACAGGCACCCTTATAGTTATAATGAGAAAATAGAAAAGACAGCGTAATACTCAAGACCCCCCCTCAAGTTAGAGTATAAACATCTAACATGCTCAGCTTGGTACACAAAAACACAAGACGTTTCTTGGTGAGTGCTTTGGTGAAAATATCTGCAACTTGTTCTTCTGTGATAATGTAGAGTGTCGAGATCTTCCCCTCTAAATATAGCATCTCTTATGAAGTGACAATCTACTTCAATATACTTGATCCTTTCGTGAAACGTAGGATTATTTGCAATAAATGTAGCAGCTTTATTATCACAATACAAAGGTATACGACCTGAAATACTAACACCAAAATCTTGCATGATAGAGTGCACCCACAGTAGCTTACAGGTGGTATATGCTATTGCTCTATACTCAACCTTTGCAGAAGACCGTAAGACCACATTCTGTTTCTTGCTACGCTAGGTAACAAGGTTTTCACCAACATAAACATAGTATCTAGTGGTGGAGCGTCTAACCTCATGAGCCCTAGCATAATCTGCATCAGAATATCCCCATATGTCAACATGTCCAGGCCTCTAAATAGATAAACCTTTACCAAGTGCCTTCTTCAAGTATCTTAGGACCTAGCAAACACCATCCCAGTGTATCTCTCTTGGAGATTGCATAAACTAGCCCAACCGGCCTACAGCAAAGGTAATATCAGGTCTTGTCACAGTTAAATAGAGTAGCTTTCCAACCATAGCACGATACCTTGTCACATCAGACAAATGTGGACTATCAGAATCAGCTAATGGCAAAGAAGGATCCATAAGGATTGAAGTAGGCTTACAACTAAGCATCCCTACATCTTTAAGCATGTCAATCACATACTTCCTCTGGGACAAAACAAGCCCATCATTAACATGTTGTATCGCAATACCTAAAAAGTAGCTAATAAGTCCCAAATCCTTAGGAACAAATTGGGAATGGAGAAAAATTTTGGCCATCTGTATAGCTTCTTTATCACTTCCTGTCAGCAAAATATCATCCACATAAACAATAAGAATAACTAACTCATTCTCACCATGCATAGTAAAAATAGAGTGATTGGCAGTGGATATATGGAAACCATACTCCTAAATTGCCCCACTGAACCTTTCAAACCAAGCACGTGGACTTTGTTTCAGCTCATAAATTGCTTTCCTCAGCTTACAAACTTTCCATCACTCCTCCTAAGTAATAAAGCCTGGAGGTTGTAGCATATATACCTCTTCATGCAAATCACCATAGAGGAAAGCATTTTTAATGTCAAGCTGAAATACTGTCCATCCACTGTTAACAACCAATGAGAGAAGTATCCTGACTGAGTTAAGGCATGCCACTGGTGAAAACATTTCAAAGTAGTCCACACCAAGGGTCTATGTATACCCTTTGGCTACAAGCCTTGCCTTATATCGTTCAACAGATCCATCTGGTTGACACTTTAAAGCAAACACCCACCTGCACCCTACAACTATAAAACTTGGGGGTAGGTCAACAAGCTCCTAGTATTGCATGACTAAAGAGCCGCCATTTCTTCCTCCATTGCTAGAGTCCAATATGGATCTTAATAGGCCTCTATATGATTCCGTGGTATAGGATGATTGTCCACAGCATAAGCTAAATGTTTTCCCGAAAGAGGTAAATGATCTAGTGACATAAAGTTGTAAATAGAATACTTAGCACAAGATCGCTGGCCCTTCCTGTGAGAAATGGGAATATCAAATTGAGTTAGCTCCGGTGCCTCATTATAAGGCGAGGAGGATCCTCCAACAGAATTTGTAGCATTAGCAGGAGACTGAGCATGGATGGTAGTCAAAGGCTCCTCAAGTTGAGGATTTGTCATCCTGCGTTGAAAGGTACAAGGATAGAAAAAATTTTCCTCAAAGGCAGTATCATTGGTTGGCTTAAAGGGCTGTGGTGACAAAGTAGAAGGGACAGGTAAAGGCACACCAGTCGTAAGAGAGGAGTTGCCATTAGGAGTAAAGTAGGCAATATCCTCAAAGAAACTAACATCAGCAATAATGTAAAATCGATGTGCCTTGGGATCATAGTACCTGTACCCTTTCTGGGTCTTTAGCATAGCATGAGAAAATACACCAAACAGACTGTGGAGCAAGTTTATCCACCTTAAAGGAACGAACAAAGTAGACACATCCAAAAACCTTAGGCAGTAAAGAGAAAGGCTTACGGTCTGGAAACAAACAGCCATAAGGACTCTTCCCATCTAGTACACATGAAGGAACTCTATTTAAAAGAAAAGCCGCAGTAAGCACTGCATTAAACCAATACTGAGAAGGAACATGCACGTGAAACATTAAGGTATGACCAACATCCATCAAATGTCTCAATTTACGTTCAGCCACCTCATTCTATTGGGATGTATGAATACAAGAAGTCTGATGAATAATCCCAAGAGAGCCAAAAAAGCGAGACAACTCCTCATTAACAAACAAACTCATGGCCATTATCTGTTCTAAACACACATACAGTGTGAGAAAATTGAGTCTTTATTTCAGCAACAAACTTCTTTATTACACTAGGAGTCTTTTATTTTTCTTTTAACATGAAGACCCAAGAAACTCTAGTAGAGTCATCAAGTAGAACAAGAAAATAATGAAAGCCCCTGATACTCTTGACCCAACATGGGTCCCATAAATCACCATGTACCTAGGCAAATGGAAACAGAGATCTTTTATTTGTACTGGAAAAAGAAACTCTATGATGCTTGCCTAGTTGGCAAACCTTGCACCGACGGGAATTTGGAAATTGTAACTTAGGAAACAAACGATGAAGAGTGGGAATGCTAGGATGACCCAGGCGAAGGTGCCACTAGAGAGAAGAGGTAGCACCAATAATAGCAGCATGATCAAAAGGAATGTGAAGGTGGTAGACACCATCCTGCTTAAGTCCACCAATCTGCTTCATCGTTTGAAGGTCCTGCAAATAGAAGAATGAGGCATTAAAAACAGCTCAACATCTCAATGCCTTTGTAATCTGATTAATTGACATAAGATTCAATGCAAATTTGGGAGCATGCATAACATTGAATAACGATAAATTAGGGGAAAGAGATATCACTGAGCCCCGTAACTAGTGACAAAGCACCATCTGATCTCTGACATGCAAAGGATTATTAAGTGCTCTAAGTGAAGAGAATAATGTATTATCTCCCATAATATGAGAAGAGGCACCTGAGTTTGCCAACCAAGTAGGAGTATGAGCCCCACGAACAGAAGCAGTAGTCCTATCGGCTAACTAGTAGAAGCCTCAGTAGCAGGTAGGATAGAGTAAGGAGCTACCAGTCTCTCATACTCTCTAGAAATCAAAATCTATGAGCTCTCTTCTTCCATTCCTTAACTGTCAAGAACATTATAAGATACCTAATTTGCCTAATGGCTCGGAGGATAGCCATGCTTCAACCAACATCGATCGATAGTATGATTGGTTTTGTGACAATGCTCACACAACAATTCTAAACATCCTCATCCATAGCCACCATCTCTGGCTCCATGTGCCCTCCCCCTGCCACCTGCACTGCCGCTACCACGACCATAAGTAACCATGGCAAAAGATTCTGAAAGCGGAACGATCTCAATCGTCTCTATATGAGATAACCTCAAATAAATCTGTGCAGATGTAAGATAGATCTCTAGTGTCACAAAATGATCTTTAATAGCCTTGTACTCAGGCCTAAGTGCAGCAAGCATCTAAACATATCGAATATTCTCACGTTGTTTAGTCATAATAGCCACATCCGAAGGAACTGGCTGAAGTAGGTCCTATTCATCACAAAGATTCTTCATAGACCTGTAAAAATCAACCAAGAACATAGTTCCTTTCTTGAAGGTATGTAGATCCTCCAAGACCCAGTATAGACGTCCAATATTGCTTACATGAGAATGTATCTCATGCAAGACCTCCCACATCTTCTTTGTCGAGGAATATGACATAACTTCCTTTGCAATATTCTCCTTCATGTTGTTTAGCATGCATGTGACAACCCAATCATTATCTATCTCCCAGTCTACGAACTTCACTGCAGATGCCTATTTGTCAAAATATGTCACTTTCAATATGAACTCACAAATTGAGTGAAGGATGTTGACCATAACATGAAGTTGGTGCCATCTAACTTGATCGAGGTACCTTAAATACCAGAATGCATACCCGTTGATGAGCCCATATTTGTGAGCTAATTAATTACGTAAATGCCTAAACATAAGATTAATAATAACATATACATAGCATACATTAGCTTAGTATATAAATTAATTTACATACAACACATATTACATGCATTGTTTAGTTAGAAATAGATTTCATGCATATCTAAATTCAAGTTAAGATAACATTAGTTTTCATTCAATACATTACATGCATTATTTTGATTGAAATAGGATTTATAACTTCTTATGGGTTGTGCATATAAATAACCCACATATATTTTCTATAAAGTACTCTTCTTCGTGCATGCAGGGAACGGCTCCAACTAAAGACCGTGAAAGGTGGATCTAGCCTTCAATGGCCAACGCTCCATTTTGAATGGGCAGCCGACTTCTTTATTGGCTATAAGAGGAGGGCAACAACCGAGCTGGGGGAGGGCACCACCCACTCCACCACCATGCGCCATTCATCACCGTGGGCCTCCACGACTGAGCTCCACCACACCGTGGGCTGACGAGGTGACAGCTTGCTACGCCAAGCCGATGGAATTGTGCCAACACTGTGCATGAGCCTTCGTGGCTCCACTTCACCGTGAGCGTGGCCGCACCAGCCACACAACCATCTTGTTCTTCTTCTTTTGTTTTTTCTTTTTTTTTTCTTGGTCATTGTTCATCTTCCCAATCTTCCTTCTTCAACCTCCATTGCTGTCTTCATGAACCCAACAACACCTCCACCACGCCTCTCCATAATGGCACCCACGACCATGATCCTCACCGTCGACATCACCGCTACGATGCCTACACACCACTGCGTCGAGCCCGCCATCAATGCCGCCTCCACGCATAAACCACAATCGCCTACAAACAACCCATTGTTGTTGGCCTCCTTGCCACCAATCAGCCACCATCGGCCACCTTAGCACATGCCACCAGCACTGGCGAGTTCCTCTTCCGCTCACACACCTCCAACGAGCTCCTCGTCACCGGCGAGCCTTTCCTCCACGTGTGCCAACCACCCACACAACCCTAATAAACGTAGCAATTAAAATTTACGCTTTCATCACATTGTTGTATCATTTTCCCATTTAATGAGTTAAATATTGTAGCACATTTATGAGAACAACCTCCACCTTTCACGTAAATGCAATTTCAGCTTGTTCATGCCCTGTTATCTTAACTAAAAGTGGGATTTGACTCGATTTCTTCAGCTAAGCATTCATTAACTTCATTTTTCTCATTTCGTGAGTTTTTATAGGCCATTGCCTCCCTGTGGATACGACCTCACCTACGTGGTTAAATTTTTGTTGATTATTCTATACTTTCATTCATCGATTTTCCACCACGCGAAAAACACGATGACGTATTATTTTTATTGCCATCATGTCTTAAGCGAAATCGACTTATCAAATGATGCCGTTACCGGGGAGGAAACAAGCTTGTTAAGCTCGTATCTAATCATTTGTTTACTTTTGATTTTATTTGAGGCACATTTAACTCTGATTTTCTTTTTGGTGCAAGGTACGCATATCTGCTTGAGTTGTCGCATAGGCCTCAACAACGCCGAGGTGGACCTTATTTCCACCATTCTGAGGAGGAATGAAGCTCCACTACTGAAGGTAGGAGCTCGACACATTGTGGTGGACCATGTTGCCACCACCCGAAGGAGGACACCAAGGAGTGTGTCTCAGTTCTTTTTCCCTGGATCTAAAGTTAGAATTAGGGTTTATTTTATTTTATTTATTTATTGCACATTTGATTGGTTTGGGACCCTTGTTCTAGGGTATATTCGAGGGGTTTATTCCTCGATCTTGTTTTAGGTCCGTGTTGGGTAATATTTCGGGAGTCTGTTCCTATTTCTTTAGATTTAGGTTTTTATTTTCTTGCATGGTTAGTTTCTCCTTTTTCCTATTTGTGCATAAGTTGGTAAAAAAAAATGAACTCAAGTTGCCTATCTAGAAGTTTCCTATCTCTAGGACGTCACATATAGGGATTAACAACCTCTAGATTTGTTTTTCTTGCATTACATGCATTACATTACTGATTGCTGGAAAGCAAGGTACGTCCCCTTTCTTTGCATATCTATACTTGTTCACGCATTTGCACTGCGACCTAATTGCAAGACGACTTTATTGTATTGAATAGAAACTTGTATTGTGGTTAAAAAATTCAAACCCAAAACTTTTACGGTGTATGCACACTTGTTTGATTTTTTGCATCAAGGCACTCATTTAGACACTCCTAGGGTTGAAACCGCTAGTAAAGAGCCTCCTATTGTTAGGGTCTGAAGTGACCCAACTTTTAGCTTGAAGGTTCAAGCACTTCCAAAATTACGGATTGAGGGTAGTTAAGAAGCATCGCGAAAGCACCGCTGCCAAGGAAGTTTTAGGCCTACTTGCATCCCTCTTTGTTGGCTTTGGAGGTGGCTAGACTTTTTAGGCTGTAGGGAGGATCACCAAAGTCCCAGTTAGGTTATTATTAAGGCATTTCGTAGGTCGACAATAGGTGCGTAATTGATTGGACAACTTGTATTGTCTCCTACAATTGGACTTGAACCTCAAAGGTCTTAACTAATTAAAGACCTAAAAAGTCCTTATTTGTATTTGTTTGTGTTTGGTAGTGTATGATAAGGCAACGTTCCCTTAGGAGAGAGTTAGAGTACTCATATGAGCCTGAAAGAATCCTAAGAAGAAACCACCCTAGGGAAGAGATGGTTGGTCAAAGGACCCTCAAGGACTACTTCATTCCGACCAATCACCCAGGCCCTGCACTACGTAGACTCGGAGGGGACAATCCTTATGAGATCAAGAGCAATATCATACCCTTGCTACCCTCCTTTTATGATACTACTTGGGAAGACCCCTACAGGCATATAGAGGAATTCACCGAAGTCTGTTCCACGGTGAAGCTGCAGGACGTTACTGATAACACCCAAATGCGGACCCTCTTTCCTTTCTCCCTTAAGGACAAGGCCAAGTATTGGTATCATACCCTTGACGGTATTAACACATGGGATGCTTTTAAGGAGTTTCTAAAGAAGTACTTCCCCATGAGCAAAACCAATCACTTTAGGAGGGAAATTATGAGTGATGCTCAAAAGGACAAGGAAGCTTTCCATGATGCGTGGGAGCACTTTAATGACCTTTTGACACTTTACCTACATCACCAAGTGCCCACGTGGCAACTGGTTGAAAGGTTCTACACTGGACTTAGTGATTCGCACAGACAGACTATGGATGTCATAGGCAAACTATGGATGGTGCCTGTGCAGAATCTTTCTATCTAAGACTGAGGATGAAGCTTGGAACCTTTTCGATATATTGAGTGAGAATTCTATCCACTTGACTTCTGCCTACTGGGATAGAAAACCAACCCTTATGCAAAGAAAGTTGGAGGCAAATGAGGCTGACACCCAGAATTTAGCCTACCAAATTCAATTGTTAAATCAAAATATGGAAAGGCTTATTTCAAGCCCTGGCCAATTCACGCCTAATGCCTTCACATCCCAAGCTTCTGAAAGCTCCATTTGCCAAGGCAATACACACGCCACTGTAGATTGCTATTTGGCTTCTCAATTCCTTGAACTTGTACAAGCGGATCTACATGTCGCCCAAGGGTTTCCTTTAAGACCTCATAATGACCCATTTTCCAACACATATAACTAGGGATGGAGGAGCCACCCTAACTTCTCGTAGAGACAAGGGAATGTCTCCAATCCAGGGAATTACAAGCCCCAACCTTTTCAAAACCGACCTATAAATCAACCTCAGGCCTTTACCCAACCTAAGACCTCTGAGAGGGATGAATTGAAGGCAATGTTGAGATCAATGCAAGAAAACCAAAGTGACATCGTCTAATCTCATGGCAAGGCTATTAATGAAATGAAATCACATATAGGACACCTTGTAGAGCCTATTAGACAAAGGGAGACTGGGAAGCTTCCTAGTGCTAGGATTGTCTTTAGGGAGCATGCCCAGGCGGTGACTATCCTGAGTGGGAAAGAAATTCCACAGCGTAATGCTCCTATAGTCCCACCTTTTGAAAACCCATCCACCTCAACTTTCGCCACTACCAGAGAAGAGTCGCCCAACTCTACTCCACTTGAAATCACCCCACCGGAAGAGGTTGTCCTCGTTCCACCCTTTACCCGACATAACAACCCTTCTACCCAGAGACCGAGAGTACCCTTTCCAGAGCACTTATCCACCTTTAGGTAGATTTCTCATGGCTCATTTGGAACCAAAGATAGGACGGATGAAATCATGAAGACATTCAAGCAAGTGCAGATCAACCTGCCTTTGCTTGAAGCCATCAGGCAGATTCCGTCCTATGCCTGCTTCTTGAAGGACCTGTGCATGAAAAAGCGGCAATCTAGGAAACAAGTCCAATCTAGAGTTGTCCTGGCTGATTCTGCTAGCTCGATTGTGCAACATGAGACACCCCCAAAGCATAAGGACCCAAGAGCCCCGTATATCTCGGTGGTCGTTGGCAGCCTACGTATAGATGAGGCTCTGCTTGAGCTGAGTGCAGGGGTGAACATCCTTCCGAGCTACGTGTATGAACAACTTGGAGGAGGCAATCTGAAGCCTAGCCTGGTAATCCTCCAAGTTGCAGAGCGATCACTCAAGACACCCCGAGGAATTATGGAAGATGTCCTGATGAGAGTGGAGGACTTCTTCCCCATAGACTTTCTGGTTTTGGACACCGACCCTACCAAGTCAACCAAACCCTCCATTTTGGGTCGTCCCTTGCGACTTCCCATGCTTCAATTAGTTGTCATATCGAGGCATTAAAAATGGGCTTCGGGAAAAGAAAGATTTACCTCAACGTATCTGATGCTTACAAACAAACTGATCTTGAGGATTGCTCCCAGGTGGACGTTGTGGATGATCTAATTGAAGAGGCCACCCCAGCAATTTTATGTGATAACCCCTTCAGCATGTCATGCTCAATGAGCATTCCCATTTTCTAAAGGAATGTGAAGGTAGATATACTAGAACTTGAGGAATTGCTTAGAGTTTCTGCTGCCTCTCTCCCCATCATCTCTGCCTAAGTAGATCTACTACCTAAGATGGGCACATCTATTACGAAACCCTCAACCATACAAGCCCTCGACCTTGGACTGAAACCCCTCCTGAACACTCTACTCGTTATCATTTCTGATGTGCTATCTAAAGCACAAGAGGAAGCCTTGATTGATTGTTATCTCAACACAAGGAAACCATTGCTTGGAGCATTACTGATATTAAGGGTATAGACTCTACGCTCTGCATGCACTACATTTACACTGACGAGACCATCAAGCCGTCTAGGGACATGCAGAGACGTCTTAACCCCAACATAAGGGAGGTAGTTAAAAGGGAAATTCTGAAGTGGTTGGACGCTGGGATCATACACCCCATCACGGATAGCAAGTGGGCAAGTCCTATCCATGTGGTGCTAAAGAAGGCAGGCATTACTGTGAAAATTAATGACCAAGGAGAACAAGTGGTAACCAAACCCTCAACTAGATGGTATGCATTGATTACCACAAGCTGAACACCGCTACCTAGAAAGATCACTTTCCCTTGCCTTTTATTTACCAACTTCTCAAAAAATTGGCAGGGAATAAGTACTATTGCTTTCTCGATGGATATTCTGAGTACAACTAGATTGCAGTATTCCCTAATGACCAGGAGAAGACGACTTTCACGAGTCCTTACGGGACGTTTGCATTCAAGCATTTATCGTTTAGACTATGTAATGCATTGACAACCTTCCAACGGTGCATGATGTCTATCTTCTCGAACATGAATGACGAGTGCATCAAAGTGTTTATGGATGACTTTTCCATTTACGACTCGTCTTTCGACCAGTGTCTCCTGCACCTAGAAAATGTGCAGAAGAGATGTAAGGAGACTGGTTTAGTCCTTAGCTAAGAGAAGAATCATTTCATAGTACAGAAAGGCATTGTACTTGGGCATGTTGTGTCTGAACGGGACTTGGAAGTAGATAAGGCCAAGGTTGATTCTATTTCCAAACTCCCATTACCCAAGAATGTCAAACATATTAGATCCTTTCTGGGCCATGCAGGCTTTTATAAGTGCTTAATTAAGAATTTCAGTAAAATTTTTGAGCAACTTTGCGACCTATTGGGGAAGGAACCTTCCTTCGATTTTGATGCAAAGTATGTCGAGGCCTTTCACACACTAAAGGAGGCCTTGATTTCTACGCCTATTCTCGAAGCTCCTGACTGGATGCTCCCATTTAAGCTAATGTGTGATGCTTCAGGTTATGTAGTGGGAGTTGTCCTTGGATAGAGGGTTGAGGGGAGACCACACGTACTTCATTATGCTAGCAAGACTTTAACTGATTCACAGCAAAACTACACTATGACAGAAAAAGAATTTCTAGCCGTAATATTTGCTCTGGAGAAATTCAGGTTTGTCTTACTTGGGTATAAGGTGGTCATATTTACTGATCATGTGGCAATGAAACACCTCATTGCCAAGAAAGACTCGAAGCCACGATTGATCAGGTGGATCCTACTCTTACAAGAATTTGACTTGGAGATACGTGAGAAGAAAGGAGAAGAGAGTGTAGTGGCTGACCACCTATCTCGCCTTCCACTTGATGACTCTCTCATCTAGAGACATCTGCGAGACTTTCCTCGATGAGACCTTAATGGCGGTACACATGACTTCACCGTGGTATGCTGATATGGTGAATTACTTAGTCACTGGAGAGACTCCCGGCTCTGGGGATGAGTAGAAAAAAAAGAGATTCATTGCCCAAGCTAGATACTTTCATTGGGAAGAGCCACAATTATTTAGAATTGGACAAGACCAAGTATTGAGACGATGTGTGCCTAAAGAGGAGCAGCAAAGCGTTTTGAGATTTTGTCATGAGCTTCATTGTGGAGGACACTTTGGTGCTTTTAAAGTTCTCCAATCCGGATTTTGGTGGCTTACTTTATTCGAGGACTCTCATAACTTTGTTAAGGCCTATATTAGATGTCAACGGACTGAAACGATTGGGAAGAGGAATGAGATGTCCCAACACCCCATCCAACCTGTGGAAATTTTTGATGTATGGGGGATAGACTTCATGGGCCCCTTCCCTTTGTCCCATGGACATGAGTATATCTTATTAGCAATTGACTGTCTCTACATGGATGGAAGCCATTCCTACGCACACAAATGACCACTCGGTGGAATTGAAATTTGTGAAGGCCGATATCATATCACGTTTGGGCTGCCATAAGACCATTATAAGTGACGAGGGACCTCATTTCTCGAATCAACACTTTAACAGACTACTCAAGACTCCGAGGGTGACTCACAAGATTGCCACCTCTTACCATCTTCAGACGAGCAGCCAGGTTGAAGTGTCAAATAGGGAGATTAAGAATATTTTGGAGAAAAATGTTTGGCCAAGGTTGGTCCCAAAAGCTGCATGACGCTTTATGGGCATACAGGACGGCCTACAAGACCCCTTTGAGTATGTCTTCCTTCTGGATTGTGTATGTGAAAGCATGTTACTTACCCGTTGAGCTTGAACATAGCACACTCTTAGCTATCCAGAATGTCAATATGGATTTAGAGAAGGCAGGTAAGGCACAATTATTGGAGTTGGCTGAGCTTGAGGAGTTGAGGAATGACGCCTATGACATCTCCCAAGCCTATAAGGAGAAAACTAAGGTCTTACATGATAAGTATGTCCTTAGGAAGGCCTTTGAGCCCAATTAACAAGTCTGGTTTTTCAATTCCAGACTTAAGTTATTTCCTGGAAAATTAGGATGGGTCATATGTAATTACCAAAGTGTTTCCGCATGGGGCTATGGAGATCAAGAGCCCCTCTTCGGCGAAGCCTTTCACCGTCAACAGCCAACATTTAAAACTATATATTACTTTAGATGGCCATCTGGTTGACAAAGTCACTCTTGAGGAGTCTTAGCTCCTTTCACTCTCGACCTCAGATAACATCTTCCATAGGCTATTTATTTTCAATGAGGACATTGCAAAAGTCAAGCATGGGGGCATTTGATGAGCCCATATTTTTGGGTTATTTCTGTATTTTAATGACTAGGCATTAAGTTAATTCTAACACTTATTTAGCATGCGTTAAGATGTAAATACATTAATTTATAGATTTGTTTCGTACATCGCATTCATATGTAAATTAGATCTTAGTTAGTATAGAATGCATTTAGCTTACATTCTACACATTACAAGCATGCATTACACCCATTACATAGAATTTAGTCATTCTATAAGGCTTTGCATATAAATAAGAAAATCTTTTATTTATTTAATTATTCACTTCTTTAGGAAAGCTACGGCCAACACCATTACCATGATCACAACAGCTACAGCGGTTGTGATCTTCTCGCTTGAAATTAAGGAGTGGAATGGATGGGATCCGCTTGTCCCAACAAGGCAAGGAGCGCAAAAACTGGATCTGGCGTTAATGGCCTCCAATGCTCCTCGCGACTCAATTCAAATGCTCCTGGATGCTATAAGAAGGGGAGGTTGCCTCCAGCTATGCAGGCCTCCACCCCCATTCCCTACTATGCAGAGAGTCAACCTCTCCTCCGCTCCACCATCGTTGGCCTCAATCGTGGCAGCAAGGCTCCACCATCGTCGACGTGAGGTGTGACAGCCCACGCCGCCAACCGGAGTCCCTGCATCAATGTGTTTCTTCACCGCCATCACCACCGTCTTCATCACCACCTGCAACACCACCAACATTCGCATCAAGTGGCCAATGGCTGTCGCCCCCTCACCGTGCCCCCGCCTGACCACCAACACCAAATCCACCACCTTTCATCACAAACCGAAATCCCACTATTCATCTTCTTCCCCAACAAAACCCACCACCACCATCACCAACACCAACCACCTTCACTTCCAAAAGCACCCAACATCACTACCACCTATTCACGGCCACCAACAAGAGGCCAACGACCGCTGACCCCTCGCGCGGCCCCATGCAGCTCCACCCGCGCTGCCCCTCTCTCACCGCACACAGGCCACGCTCCTTGCAACCAGTACATAGCCACCCTCCACAGCTGCCACCCCTCGCCGTGAACAACCGCCCAGCACCAACGTGCCCATCGCGCCCCTCTGCCTGCGCCTGGAGCTATTTCACAGCAACAGCAGCCCACCGTCACCCACCACCTTCATTTGCTTCGTGCAGTCACCTCTGATTATCCCAGCCTTCACTGTCCCACCGCCAAATGCGCACTGGCCACGTCCACTTTCGACGAGCTCCTGACCTTACCTCCAGTCCTCTCCTCCGTGAGCAGGCTCAAGGGAAAGCCATTCCCCCTGTTTTGCTACAAGAGAAGTTGAATTAGTTTTTACATTCAATTGCCATTGTTAAAAGTTAGATTTTTTATTAAATAATATTATATGGTGCTAATTTTATAAAGAAATCCCTCCTTTTTCATGTAAATGTTATTTCAGCCGTACGTCGCACTATTTCCTTAATCTAAAGGGATTTTTGATATGATTTATTTGTGAAATCATCGGTAAATATTTTATTTTAACCTCAAGTTTTAATAGGCCTATTCCACCTTATGGATACGACCTGGCCCATGTGATTAGATTAGATATAATTCATTTTGATTAAGAGATTTTCCACCACCTAGACAATGAAAAAACATTTTATTGCTATCATTTCAATTAAGCGAAAATCTTTTTGTCGAATGGATAACTTTGACCACCACTCTTTTACCTCTTGGCCACACCCTTACCCCCATTCTGTAATTTTCGATCTCATACATTGAGATGGTTCATCCATTGATGGACAAAATGACAATCAGTGGGATCCTTTTTACTTTTACTATAGGGGTATTGGCTTGGTTAAGCCCCAATTTAGTGAGAAGAACCTAAGAGCGGGATTTGTCTTGACCAATATCCCTTCCATGATTGATACACCTAACCCACCCACCCTTCATGGCTCTAATTCCCAGGGTTGGACTAGTACTCCTTGGCGAAATGAACTTGGCCACCTGAGTTACACCCTTGATTTTGATTTTGGAATGTGGCCACTCGAGGAAGATGATGATCAGGTTGAGTATCCACCTGAATTATACTGGAGTCAAACGAAGGAACAAATAGTACCTTTGGAAGACCCCGACCTGGATGATAGTATTTTTGTCACATTTAATGAGTGGGGTCTAGGTCAAGTTGTTAATCCTACCCTCCCTTCGGATCTAGAGATGGAACTCAAACCTACCCTTACGAATTCTGACCCTGAAATTCACCAATATGAGGAGTCGGCTGATACAAGGATAAACCCGTTACCCCAGATAGAGTGCCCCAAGGGATCTGTGGAAATGTTCGATGAATTCAAACCTCAGGTAAATGATGAATTAATTAAGGACGAGTTACTTGAGGAACCTGCACTTAGGATTTGGAGTGACATTAAGGGTAAATATATTATTTTTGAGGAATTAGGACCCAACACCCATTGATGATATCCCTCCCCTTGATGAAATAATGGAAAATGTGGAAGCAACTTCTGAGATTTATGTTGATTCACATATAAATTCCGAGAAGAATTTGAGTTAGAAATAAGAACTTGAGGATAAGATTGATGGGATCATCCGTACATCTGTTGCTTCCAACATGCCTTCATACGATTGGAAGTTACCCTCTGATTTGCCTATGTCTAGAGGCAAAAATTTGACTACATACACAGACAGGAATGCTAGGGATGCGATTGAAGAACTAGAAAGGTTATTAGGAATGGACACCGAGCCGACTAAACCCAATCTAGATCTTATGGCCATCTCACAACCTTGAAACTTACACACCCTAGACAATCCTTGGATTAAAGACCTGCTCACTACTGTTTTGACTGGGGGGCTTAACAAACCAATATTTCCTATATTGGGGTACCGGGTATGGCTTAATGCTTTCTATGATCAGTCCATCACCCTGGGGGTATATCTCTGTATTATTCCTTCCCCATTCCTTTTGGAGGATCTTTGTCATCCTCCCCCTACCCCTCAGGAGATCGTTATTCCTGCCTATCATTTAGAACCTCCTGCAGTGACCTAGGAAGATTTCATTCCTGGTTAGGCGAGTGTTTACTATTGGGATTCATCATCAGCT
The DNA here is from genome assembly GCA_037157565.1 of Thalassia testudinum. Taxonomy (NCBI): domain Eukaryota; kingdom Viridiplantae; phylum Streptophyta; class Magnoliopsida; order Alismatales; family Hydrocharitaceae; genus Thalassia; species Thalassia testudinum. The sequence continues at coordinate 9,826,735 of JAZHRO010000080.1, forward strand.
CGCCAACATCCTAGGTTACCTATTCTCTAGGCCCGTGTTACTTCGCTCATTTTTAGGGCCAATTTCTGCGATCCTTGAACCTGACTTGCAAGTTCCCCACTTGTCTGGCTGTTGATTGTAAATGAAGCACTCGTTGGGAAGCAGCCCAACTCTGACCTAGGTAATACCCTTCTTTGCAATGGGGACATCTTAGATTTTAGGCATGGGGGGTGCACTTAGGGGATATACATAGCATGTATACATAATTGCTTGCATTTGCATAAATTTGCAATTATTCAAAAAAAAAGAAAAAACATTTAGGCCCACGATAGAATTGAGCTTAACCGGCTGGGTCCTGCATTCTTAAGCATATGACCAGGACTTTAGGTTAGACTAAGTTGACTCCAAGTATCTGAGTTTAGAAGCTAAGTTGAGCTACTAGCTTTAGACCCTTAGTGTCCTTTGTGGACTTACAAACTTGAGTAGGGGTTAAGTTATGGACAATTCCTCAAGAGGTTGAGGAAGGGAAGCTGGGGATTGAGTTAAAGGATGAGTAACCTAGTGACTTTTTCTACCTTTTGGTTTATGGGTCCTCATAACCTAAGCATTCACATTTCACACACACTTGATCTTGTGTAAATAATGATCACCTTAATTCCTTTCTTGAAGAAGATTTGGTTCTCTCGATTCTAACTTAGGAGAAGGTTGAAAACACAACTTGATTGGACGAGTTCCTGCCGCATGAGAGGTGGAGTATATACTCACCTTGATGACATGATGATAATATGTCACCTCATCGACACTTGTCTCTTAGGAAATCTACTCTCCTGGGGGCATGTAAGTGCGTTGTGCGGTTCAGGTACCATGGACGGCCCTATCTCAAAGTGCCGATTGCCACAAGCCTAAATTCGCTTAAGAAATCCATGGGCGATACTATCTCGAAGTGTCAATTACTAAGGGTTCTTGGGGTCACCATAGGCGGTGCTCTATCTCGACGTATCGAAAACCAAGCACCCTTCGAGGTTCGGTGACGGTACAAGGAATCTGACACAGATCGTGTTGATAGCTGATCCAAGGTTAGACTGAGAGGAATCAAACAAAAGAAAAATTATTACAAAAGAAAGAATTCACTTTCTTTCTTGTTGGCAATCATACCAACCTCAAATAATGAAGACCAATGCACGTGCACAAATGCTTTGATCTCTAGGACCAATAGACCATTGAGTAGGATTAGGGACCAAGGGAACCTGTGTTTGCAACTTGACTCTTGATTGACCTAGTCTATAACTAGGCTTCTACTTGGGTACCTTAGGTCTAAAGTATGTAACTTAACATCTTTCTGAGGGAAGACCGATGGGGTTGGGTAGTCTGCTTGGAGTGTTAGGTTATTATTGCTTGAGTTTGCTAGGGACTAGCAAAAACTAGGCATAGGGGGTATTTGATAAGCCCATATTTGTAAGCTAATTAGTTACGTAAATCCCTAGACATAAGACTAATAATAACATATATATGTCTTAGTATATAAATTAGTTTACATACAACAAATATTACATGCATTGTTTAGTTAGAAATAGATTTCATGCATATCTAACTTCATTTAGAACTTAGTTAAGATAACATGCATTAGTTTTAGTTTTCATTCAATACATTACACATTATTTTGATTGAAATAGGATTTATAAGTTCTCATGGGCTGTGCATATAAAAAACCCACATATATTTTTTATAAAGAACTCTTCTTCATGCATGTAGGGAACATCTCCCGACTTAAAGATCGTGAAAGGTGGATCTGGCCTTCAATGGTCGACGCTCCATTTTGAATGGGCAGCCGACTTCTTTGCTGGCTATAAGAGGAGCGTAGCAACCAAGCTGGGGGAGGCCACCACCCACTCCACCACCATGCGACGTTCATCACTGCAGGCCTCCACGACCAAGCTCCACCACATCGTGGGCCAGCGAGGTGACAGCTCGCCGTGCCAAGCCAGTGGAATCATGTCAACACCATGCGGGAACCTTCACGGGTCCACTTCACCGTAAGCGTGGCTACAGTGACCGCACGACCATCTTCTGTTTTTTCTTTTTTTTTTCTTGGTCACTGTTCATCTTCCCCATCTTCCTTCTTCAACCTTCACTGCTGTCTTTGTGAACCCAACACCACCACACCTCTCCATAACATCACCCACGACCACGATTCTTACCATCGACATCACCGCTACGACACCCACACACCACTGCGTCAAGCCCACCATCACCGCCACCTCCATGCACAGCCCACAATCGCCCGCGACAACCCATTGTCGTTGGCCTCCTCACCACCGATCAACCGCCACCGGCCACCTCAGCACATGCCACAACCACTGACGAGTTCCTCTTCCGCTCATGCACCTCCAACGAGCTGCTCGTTGCCAGCAAGCCTTTCCTCCACACATGCCGACCACCCACACAATAGCCCCTATTTTGCTACAATAACATAGCAATTAAAATTTACGCTTTCATCCCATTGTCGGATATCATTTTCCCATTTAATGAATTAAATATTGTGGCACATTTATGAGAACAACCTCCACCTTTCACGCAAATGCAATTTTAGCTTGTTCATGCCTTGTTATATTAAATAAAAGTGGGATTTGACTCGATTTCTTCGATTAATCATTCGTGAACTTCATTTTTCCATTTCGTGAGTTTTATAGGCCATTGCCTCCCTATGGATACCACCTAACTTACGTGGTTAGATTTTTGTTAATTATTCAATACTTTCATTGGTCGATTTTCCACCACGCAAAAAATACAACGTATTATTTTTATTGCCATCTTGTTCTAAGCAAAAATTGACTTATCACCGTGGTAGTCACACACCCCACCAGGTCAACTGTTTCAATCTTCAGTTCCTCCATAGGCCTCAATTTGTAGGTTCAATCATAGAATAAGTGAGAACAAGCTCTTCATAGATCCGAACAAAAAAAACTCGACAAACAACCAGGAGGGCTAGTGTAAGGGTTTGGAATTTTATAGCTAGCCTGAAACCAATTAAACCCTTATTTCATATGATTTAGGAATTTGAAACCCTTTTGAAATTGATTCCACCTAATGGTCCAAACAATTTCTTGAGAAGGGGGACTTTTAAGTGAAAAGCCAACTTGTGGGACTTGTGAATAAATGGATGGGTTGGTGGAAGGGCATGGGTAAAATTCTTCCCACCTTATTTTAAGAAGGGAACAATTCCACCCCCTCCTATTTTCCTTCCTACCTACGCCACTTTTCCGCCTACCCAACCTCTGCATCTACGGCATTTCCCCTCTCAGCCGTCTGGCCCCTTTCTTCTCTTTCAATCCAGCGCCTACTCCCTCCTCTCCGCTCACCGATTTCAATCCGTCGAGCAAAGGAGGGAGTTGTCGATGCCCTGGCGGTTGTCACCGCAACCTTAAATGCTACCGCAGCTGCTTGCATTTGGGGCAACCACACCTCCCCTGTTGTGGTTGCAAGCACCTGACAATGGTGGCTGCTACTAATGTGGTCGCATAGACTGCTGCCTTCAAATTGGTTGTGATGATTCGGGAAGTTTAGACCATTGTGAAGCATTGGTTGCAGGAAGGAACTAACAGAAAGGAGGTGACTGCATTCCTGTTTCGACGACGTAAACCCCCCTTCACTACGCCAAGGTAGGGATGATTACTTTTTTCTTCTTTCCATGGGAAATCATCATTTGATGCCTATAAAGATGGATGGATCAAGTGTTGACTTTTATTTTTTTTTGCTCATCTTAAATCATATTCATAGTGGAGACTATGATCGGAGGTTAGCTTATTGTATGTGTTGGGATAAAAATCAGGATGGCATGGATTTACCTCCCCTCAATGAGAATCATTTTTTTTATATATATTGAGATTTTGTGGTTGGTAGAGAAACAAAAAGAAAGAAAAAGGGAAAGATTTCCATTTGATGTAAATTTGTCATAAATCCATTGTGAAGTGGTACGTAGCAAGTTGTGATAAATGGAGGGCTTGCAAGCTATCTATTGCAAATGTTGTGGGTTCTCAATGTATGACCAAATGAGAGGCCTCGATGGAATGGTAATGTGACCTCTTAAATAAAATAATGTGGCTTGAGAGCCCCTAAAATTCTAATTAAAAGTGTGAATTTAATTCACCTATTAAGAGGAACCCACTTTAAACAAGTAAACTTGTTGACTCCGTCAAAAGTCAAACATGAGGAACTTTCTTGGATTTGAAGGGTCTCCAACAAAAGACCCAAAGGAATCCAATAGGTCCATTGGGTTGAGGGCCTGTCAAGGGTCAAGAAATAGATATAAATGGTGATTAGATACAAATAGGTGGACTCGTAAGGAAAGACACTATGATTGATAGAACCGAGGGTTCACTATTGTGGGATGAAGTTCCAAGGAGTTGAAGTAGCTAGCAGTTACTTATGGCTGGCCTTGGAATCTAGAGGATTCCTGGATATGATGACACACCAGGTGGCTGTTGTCGAGTTTGGGTCCCAAGGGGTACCCGAATCCAACCTGAAGGGTCAAGACATGTGGGTGCGAGTTTTGATCATGGCCTTAGTATCGACAACGGACTGAGCGGGTGCACTTAGAGGACCATGTTCCACAAAGGAGCAACGGTGCAGCCAGTTAAACATCTGGCCAATCCTGCCTAAATGGGTTAGAGTTGTAGCCTCAATCAGATGACTGGCTGAAAGGGCACACCCAAAGTACGTGCTCCTAGTGGGAGGCACTGGTGTGACCCGTTAAACATCCAACCTACCCTGCCACAAATAAACTAAATCAAATTTGACTGTACCTCAATGAATGCGAGCTAAAACACTGCTGGAGATCTTCGAGGACTTCACCTGGGTCACTCCCAAAAGACCTGACTCTTCTGACTGACGTCAGCACCATCCTTGCAAGGCAAGGATGAGTACGCCTCACTCGAGGATGATTAGTGTTGATAGACTCTCCCCTGATTACGGAGAGCCTACCAGGATGGGACTACAGATACGTCCAAATCACCTCTGTTAGAGAGGGAAGATTTCTGATAAGTTGATCTCTGAAGTGAGAGAGAATAAATGAAATAAAACTTGTACATGTTCACAGGATAACTATTGGAAGGAAATTTGAATGGATGACTAGCCTGAAAGGTGGTACCCATACACAACCCGCTTTTGCTTTGTTGACACACGAAATTGTCCTTACTAGGTCAGTTGGTTCATCCCATTCTTGTGACCCATTCAGAGTCTGACAACGTGGCGCAGCGATTCCCAGACTTTCCCGAGGCCATTTCAACTCCACGTACAACCAGACCGGTGCCTCTACCCGACCTTAGGGCACCCAGGGATGGCAGTAGCCGTGGCGTGACACCAAGGGCCATGGAGGTGCCCACCTACTGAACGTTAAATAGCACTTTTATATTCTGGTTTTGTTATGACCTCTTTTTATATATTATGAAAATCTATTGGTGGCGTCTGTTTTTGCAAGATATATATATATATATATATATATATATATATATATATATATATATATATTGAGTTGTGTAGAATGTTGTAATAATCAAACTATGAAACATAAATATGTATGTGTACTCGTAGATCAGCACAATGTAGCATGTGGTGGATAGTGATAGTTGATATCTGTTAGTTTCTCTTTCTATTCACGTCGGTTAAATGATGTATTGATTGTGGGGTGTGTCCGCTTGTATTATATTCATTATTTTGCTTCATGTGTTTGGTTTATGGGGTGTACCCACAAGACTTCATTTCAGGTACAGGATTTTGGAAAATATTGAGAAAACTAGGGAAACTCTGTCGAATTTTCGATAAGTTTTGACTCCCCTTAGTTTTATTTGATTACTCTACTTGTACCTCTTTAATGGACTATTATGACCCTAACAGATGAGCGAGATTTCGTGATTGAGTTAGAAAACCCGTCGATGTAGATGCGTAAAAATCAGCTATCAAATAAAATTTATAACTAAAACTCTGGTGAGTCCCGAGTCCAATATGGAAAGACGAACATTTGATTAAAAACCACGTTTATAATTATTGTCACGTAATACATTAGCTAATCAAATTAAATCTACACTAACTATTCTACTTAAAGAATAAATAATAGAAGAAAGAAAGAATAATACAAAGAAAGAAAAAATAGGGAGAATAAATAAGTATTTCATAACCATAGCATTATGTCCATTACATCTACTTTCTACACTAGAAAGTTGGAAATGTACACTAGAAAGCAATAAAAAGAGAAGGGGTGAGAAGTTATCGTCCATGACGGTTGCTTGGAGGACGAGCCGCGTTGACAGAACGCCCGGACGATGGGGATGAGAAGCTGGACGAGGGAGAACGGAGTTGGAGGACGGAGGATGAAACAGGGCAGCGTCGCAGTGGAATTTGCTTCTCGAATGGTGGCAAGAAGACAACCATGGGATACTCCACATAGGGGGTGAGAAGATGGAAAATTATTTTACTCTAGCTCTAATGGAGCATCCCAGGTATGGGATCAGCTCGTAGAGCTTTGGAGGAGGTGAGAGGAGACGAGAAGGGATGGTGAAATGTGTAGGAGGGGTAAGCCTTTTATAGGTGAAGATATGAGGGCATAAAAGTCATTTTAAGGTTTAGAAATTAACGCTGGGGTCTTTAGTAACGGATATAAAAGTCACTATAGATAAGCATTGCTGAAGCCGTGCATGCCATCTCCGTCATTCGCTGCCGATCGGAACACCTCAACGCGCCACGTGGCTGTCAGTAAGCCTTCGATCATGACCTCTGATTGCGCTTAATCGCTCTTAGCTATCTTATCGCACAATCGGACGGCTTAGACACCGCAGGTGCTTGATCTTCAGCCGTTGCACGCACCTGCATACAATGGCACGTCATCGCGCACATGCGTGCTATGTTTCCATCCATCGCTCCTAGCCACACCACGTGGGCGCATCGTGTCCGCTCATCACTGATCGGGCGGTCGAATTTCGCGCTCAATCCTCGCGCAGCTGATTTGAGGCAACCAGGGCTTGAACGCTCGATCTCCCCTTCGCGATAAGGCACTCGACCACCATTCCACATTGCCGACTTTGTCGCTCGACCTCCCCTTCGCGATAAGACGCTCTCAGCCGTTGGATCTCGATCCAACGGTCGAGATCGTGCGGCCTTTGCTAAGGAGGGAGAGCGCCAAAGGTGTTAGACGGCTGTGATGGCACCACGTGGCGCCATCATGGCCACCCATCTTCTTTGACTTGAAGATAGTGCCACAGATGTCAGATTTGACCGATTTTTGTGCCATTGGGCTGCGATTGTCGATCCGAACTCATCCGTGCAGTTAGGCTTGTCGTATGAGGTATGGATTTTACACCACTTTACCCCTTGGCCTCTGATCTTTCTCAAACTGCATCTGATGCTACGATGGTCCGATCGGGGTAATCTCAGAGGCATTGGACTCTGATCATCGCCCTAATCATATTCGTACAATTAGCTCTTCAATCCGAGGCCCTGAAATGATATTGCCCTATCCCTTGACCACAAAAAGAAAATTAACCTAAAATTTGTACAAACTAATCTAAATGCAGAATGATGCATGTTATGCAATATTTATAATGCATGATGCAATTATATGCCTAAGAACACACAAATAAATAGTTTATGTGACATAGATGTGTATACATCACTAACCAACCCAGTAACTGGGACCTGAGTGCCGTTTCACCCATTAATCTTCTCCTTAATCGTCGGAGAATTAGCGGGCAATGACTGATAGCATCAAACCCTAGTGCAAACCATGCTCCGGTGACCTATTGGGGTTGTTATCGACTTCTGGCGACGATAGGGAGGAGCACTACTGAGGGAGGCAACTAACGCTGGCGGAGAGCAGAGGAAGGTGGCGCTGACGATGGTCGCCACTGACCTGTGAGGGTCCTAGAGGGCGAGGGGAGGTCACTGTCGACCTAAGGAGGGATCTAGCAAGTGGTGCCACTGGTCTAGGCAACACTAGACCCTCCTATGGCATGGTGGCAGCGGTGATGAGATGACGGTGCTGCGTGGCACTAGACAGCGGGATGCTCCAGTGCTACACGGCGCCAGTGCACAATAGTGAGCTTGACAACAACGACAACAATGGCGATTCAAGGATGCGAAGGCTCTAGCGGTCACCAACGACCCAAGTAATTAGGAGTATGGTAGCCTTGGTCATATGGCAGCGATTAGGAGTGCGGTAGCCTCGTTGCTAGCCGATTGCAATGGTGGTGAACAGTAGCCGCCGGCAGCCAGAGAGAAGGGTTTTGGGTGGTGGTGTGTTTTGGAGGGTTAAGGTTTTGGGTGGTGGTACCAGACACCAATATAGGATTGTTGCTCTAATACCATGTTAAGACTGAAATGAATTGTTTATTATTGGAGATCCCATGTGCCTTTATATAGAGAGGCACATAGGAGGAATATTACAGACACCCTTACAGTTATAATGACAAAATAAACAAGACAATGTAATACTCAACACTATATAAAGGCCTTGTATCCCCACTTGTGCTTGAGGAGAAATAATGGAAGATCTAGCATTTAAGGGCTTCTCCCATGATTTTTTCCTTTATGGTTTTCCACGCAAACCAAGTGCTAAGTTATATTGTATGTCTTTCCATTTTTAGTGTTATATTAAGGGCATACTTGTAACTCTACCCTTTGAGTGCCTCCCTATATAAAGGCACTTAGGATTTTCTAATAGAACCATGGGCATTACAACCTAACATGGTATCAGAGCAGCGGTTCTAGACCAAGGTTCTGGTATCCCACCGAAAATCAACCTCTGCACCCATCCACCCAAACCCTAGGGCATCACCGACCCTTCCTTGCCGCCGCTGGCCTCCTCCACATCACCGCTAGCCTCACTGACCGGCAGCAAGGCCCAACGTTGTCAGTCAGGAGGGCCATCGACTGCTGCTATCGCCACTCCAACCCTTTGTGCTACGAAGCTACCCCTGCAAGTGGTGATCTAACCACGCCTCTCCCTCTCTATGGAGGCATGAAGAGGTGCACCGCCAACCTCTCTAGTACACCAACGGCTGGAGCACAGCCATAGGCCTTCTTCCCTCTGTTCTTCGACTGAACCAAGGTCCAAGAGAAAGAACCTCTTTGGGGTCTTATTTAGGCCCAAGGGAGGTTGTTGTGGTCAGATTGCATCTCTATTCTCAGGTCTGGGACTATTTTCAAATCAATATATGATCTAATTTTTGCTATAGTAACTCTTGTTTAGTGTTTCCCACATGTCGGGTGATATGGAGGATAAGAAGGATCCCCTTAGCGACTCAACGATGAAGATGTTTACCCCGAGCGCATCCTCTTTTATGCAAGGAACTTTTATCAAGCTGGATGGTACCAACTTTCTGCTATGGTCTACCTCCTTTTCTCAATTTGTGGGATCACACAGGAAAAAGTATATTCTGACACAAGAACCCGTTGTCAAGCCTGTCATGGGAGGTAGACAATGATTGGGTAGCTATCTTTATGCTAAATAGCATGAAAGAACCTATAGCAAAGCAGGTCATGTCCTATGCGTCAGCAAAGAAAATGTGAGAAGTTCTTCATGAGATACATTCTCATAAGAGCAACATTAGCCATCTCTATAGGGTGATTAAGGAGTTGCACTCTTTCAAGAAGGGAACCATGTCCCTTACTGAGTATTATGGTTCTATGAAGAACCTCTGGGATGAGCAGGATATCTACCAGCCGATCTCCACGGATGTCATTATTATTTCCAAGCAAATGTGAAGCATTCTAGTCCGTTCAGTTGCTTGCAGGTCATGGTCCTGAATATAAGTCTGTGAAGAATCAGCTTATGACACTGGAGAAGATTCCTACACCTGCACAGATATATGCTCGACTCTCCAGACTTGAGATATCTAACCTTGTTCCACTTTCTAATTCCTCTGCCTTTGCAGCCGCTGGTCATGGCAAGGGAACCTCAGGCTCAAGGGTCAGGGGGAGAGGACGTGGAGCAAAGGTTGGTGGCCGTGGCAGAGGACATGGTTTGTTCTGTGGCCATTGCCACAAGACAAATTATACTGTTGATAGGTGCTGAATAAAGCACGGGTTCCCTAAGGGTCATCAAGCCAACCAGGTTGCTTATAGTGGAGACGAGAGCCAGCACTATCAGGAAGAAGTCAATCATTAGGTCACTATTTCCAAGGAGGAGTATGATAGGCTAGTCTCAGGCCTCTTCTACTGCTGGTGTGTCTATCTCCTAGAGGATCGGTACTATTGCTAGTGTCAAAGGTACTCGTAAGCCATCTTAGCTTACAGACTCAAGTGCATCTTCTCACATCACAGGAGATGTTACCCTTTGTTTATATCTTAAACCACTGACTACTCCAATACATGTCAGAGTAGCAGATGGTGCCTTATCTCCTGTGACAGGCTTGGGTAATGTTTCTCTATCTTCTATTTTACTTCTTTCTGATGTCATGCATGCACCTAAATTCACTTTAAATTTACTGTCCATCAGTCAAAGTACTAAGGCATTAAATTGCAGAGCAATGTTTCATGATGACCTCTTCTTCTTGCAGGACCTCTTGACGATGAAGACTTGAGTAGGATGGCCTTTACTACCTTGATCTTCCAACCAAGCATCATTCCATGGCTACCATTTTTGCCACATCTGCTTTACAATGGCACCTTAGATTGAAACATCCTAGCATTTCTATTCCTTGTCATCAATTTCCTGATACGTAGTTTTAGATTCTTTTCCTTGTAATGCTTATCAACTTGGCAAACATCATAAAGTTTCATTTTCTACTAGAAATAAAAGAGTTAAGTCTGTTTTCTCTCTTATTCACGCTGATTTGTGGGGCCCATGTCAAGTTAGGAGTCTTAGGGATTTTCAATATTTCTTGTGCTTGTGAATGATTGTACCCATATCTGTTGGGTCTTTATGATGAAAGAAAAATCCGAAACTCATGTATTGATTACAAATTTTGTTAAAGAAATAAAGACTCGATTTTCTATTACTATTTGTATGTTTTGAACTGATAATGGACTTGAGTTAGTGAATTCTACTTTGACTCAGTTTTTTCAGTCCCATGGTATTATACATCAGACACCGTATGCTCATACATCCTAATAGAATGGGGTGGTTGAACGCAAGCTGAGACATCTTATTGATGTTGCCTGCACTAATATGTTTCAAATGCATGTTCCTGCTAATTTCTGGGTAAATGCTATTCTTAAAACTACTTTTTTGATTAATCGAGTATCTCCTACTCTTGGTGGGAAAGTTCCCTATCTACTTTATTTCCTAATCAGGAGCTTTTTCTTTGCCTCCTAAAGTGTTTAGATGTGTGTGCATTGTTCATTTATTTAAAGTGGACAAGCTTACTCCTAGAACTGTCAGGTGCCTTTTCGTGGGTTATTCTAGAACCCAAAAGGAGTATAGATGCTTTAATCCTCTTTCACATCGATTTTATGTTAGCTAGGATGTGACTTTTGTTTGAGGGCATGCCCTATTATTCTGCTATAGGAAAGTCTCTCAGTGTTATGCAGGATGTTCCATTGCCTATGCCTATTGCTACACCTCTAGGTCCTTCTAAGCCACCTCCACCTCATGATGGCCCTCCTTACCTATCATAGGCATCCTAAGGTACCCAACACAGAAACCTTGCCTCAGCACTTTCAGCGCAAACCCCCTTCTACCACTCTACAGGCAAAGGAATGACTTTCTACTATTCCTACTCAGTTCTCTATTAATGTTGCTGATTCAGATGGAAGTCTAGATCCTTTACTATCAGAGGTACCTGATGTGGACCTTCCTATTGCTCAGAGGAGGCCACAACGATCTTGTGCTAAATATTCAGCTTCTAATTATGTCACTTAATTGTTTACTTGTAGTAGAAAGACTGTTATCTCTTACAGATGATGGCAGAAATATTCCCAAGAATCATATTGAAGCTTCACAAGACTCGTCCTGGACCTTGGCCATGATGGAGGAGGTGGTTGCTTTTCAGTCCAGGGATACCTGGGAACTTGTTGACCTACCCTCTGGTGCTACTATTGTGGGGTGTATGTGGGTGTTCATCCTGAAATGTCGTCCAGATGGTACACTGGAAAGATTCAAAGCACGACTGGTTGCCAAAGGTTATACACAAACCTTTGGAGTTGACTATTTTGAGACTCTCTCCAGTAGCCAAACTCAATTCAGTGCGCATACTTCTTTCTATGGTAGTCAACTGGGCCTAGTCTGTCTCTTAGCTTGATATTTAAAATGCTTTTCTCTATGGTGATTTAGAAGAAGTCTACATGCAGCAACCCCCTGGTTTTGTAGTTGAAGGGATGTCAGAAGGTCTGCAGGTTGACGAAGGCCACTTATGGCCTTAAGCAAAGTCCCAGGGCCTGGTTCAAGAGATTTAGTAAGGTTGTGCAAGAGTTTGGCTTTACTAGATCCACTGTAGATCACTCTGTTTTTACTATACATAGAGTTGCTTGATCTATCATTTTAACTGTGTATGTAGATGATATATCACAAAAAGTGATGAAACAAGGATAGAAGTTACCAAAAGGTTCTTGCATTCTCAGTTTGTTACTAAAGACCTGGGAATGATAAACCATTTTCTGGGCATGAAGTACATGTTGTTAGTGGTCTAGTGTTGTCATAGAGGAAGTATGTTCTTGACATGCTAAAAGAAACAAGCATGCTGGGTTGTAAGCCTACCAGCATTCCTATGGATCAGTCCTTGCCACTTGCAGACTCTATGAGTCCTTTGCTTAAGGATGTTACCAGATACCGTGCTATGGGGGGAAAGCTGCCATATTTGACTGTCACAAGACTTGATATTTGCTTTGCTATGGGAAGATTGAGTCAATTCATGCAATCTCCCAGAGAGGTTCATTAAGATGGTGTATGTCAAGTACTAAGATACCTCAAGCAAGCTCCTAGGAAGGGGCTATCCTTTATGAAGCATGGCCATCTTAATGTCTGAGGGTATTCTGATGCAGACTGTATAGGGGCTCATAAAGATAAGAGATCAACTACTAGCTACTATACCTATGTGGGTGGCAAACTTGTCACATGGAGAAGCAAGAAGCAAAATGTTATCTCTAGATCTAGTGCAGAATCATAATATAGGGCTATGGCCCATACTACTTGTGAGGTTCTGTGGATGAGATCTATCTTGTGTGACTTGGGAGTATCTGTTTCTGGTCCAACTCCAATGTACTATGATAACAAGGCAACTACATTTATTACCAATCATCCTGCCTTTCATGAGAGAACAAAGCACATAGAGGTGGATTGTTACTTTATCAAAGATGCTATCCTCACTAGCAAGATCACTACGCCTTATATTGCTACTGAAATCAGGTTGCAGATGCCTTCACTAAAGCACTCTCCAAGAAACATCTTGAGTTATGTTCCAAGCTTAGCATGTTTGATATTTATGATCTAGCTTGAGGAGAAGTGTTGAGTAATATTGTATGTCTTTCTATTTTTAGTGTTATATTGTATAAGGGCATACTTATAACTCTACCCTTTGGGTGCCTCTATATAAAGGCACCTAGGGTTTTCTAAAAGAAATATGGCCATTACAACCTATCACCAAGGTTTTCTTATGCTCTTTTGACGTTGTGATTCTATATTTTGATATTCTTGAACATGGTATCTGTAAAGATTTAAAGTACTTTGGAGCGTGGAGACTCCCGTGTGCATGGGAAAATAGTCCCACGTGGGGGCTATGTGCACACAAATCAAGAGGGGCAGCTTGGTGGATGGCAGCCCTCTTGGTGGCTGGCCGATGTGGTTGATAGGAGGAGGTTGACCGGCAGAGGGCGGCTGGCAACTTAGATGGTCGATGATGTTGTTGTTGGAAGAAGAAGAGAGAAGAGAGGAGTTTCTTAGAATAGGAAATATTATTATGACTCGAGATTACAAACAGGGAAGGCCCTCTTTTATAGAGAGTATATATTACTATTCTTGGAAATAGAAAATCTTATCCCATAAAGAAAGATCTTATCTCTCTAAACAAATAAAATCTCAAATACTTTTCCTAAAACACATTTACTAAAAATAAAAAACTTGATTCCTAAGTAAAAGACTCCAAACTTGGGTTCTAGAACCCATGACCGACGACCCTGTTGGGCTCCATAGACGCTGCCACATTGACTGTCCATGTGGCATGCTGAATGCCACATGGACAATCCATGTTTTTATTCCAAAACTTCCCCTCAAGTCGAAGGCTGGGAGGCCGACGACTTGGTTTTCAACTTGTGAAGCTAGACACCCCACCACTCTTCTTCGAGAGCTACGCACTCGGTCTTCTCCTTCGACATGTCGATCGTGAAGCCTTTTGCGACCTCCAAAGTCGTTGCCTCTATGGCAATCTGAGTAGTTGTCGTTATGACAGTCATCGTCTTGTCTTCTTAAAGTAAAGCTCGTAGCTTCTCGAGATCTTCATGAGTTAGGGAGTCCACTCGTAAAGTACTAGTAGCCCCACGTGATGGTCTCCTGAACTTCTCCCAGCACCTATCTTGCAGATGGTTGTTGCGTCTGCAATGCTGGCACTTTGGATAGACGTGGTAAGATCCACGACCTCGTCCACACCCAAGACTTGCTTCAGAGATACACATGCGGAGTTCACTTTTCGCTAAGTCTTCATCTTGGACGATCTTAATCTTGATAAGACAGCAGAAGATGGTCTCAAGATCCATCCTCCGGTCAAAAGCCGGTATCTGATCTCAGGCAACTCGATAACAGGGACGCAACCTCGATAAAAACTTGAAGGAATGCCAAATCACCCGAGTCTCCCCCTCCTTATCACAACACAGTGGCTCGTAGATCTCCAACTTCTCAAACAATGCCTCCATCTTCTCGTAATACTTTGTTAATGAGAGATCGCCTTGACTAGCTGTTCAAATGAGAGTATAAAGGTCAGTAATACATACATTGTTTGAAGTTCGGGCATACTTTTTCTCAAGGGCCATCCAAATCTCATATGTGTTCCTTTTGTAGAGTGTATTTGAGGCGAGGAACGGATCTATCAAGTTCATGAGCCAGTTCATAACAACGTTAAGTCTTCTTCTCGAACTTCTTGTCGTCCTTCAATTCTGGTGGCTCCTCAAGAAGAATGCTAAGCTTCTCTTAGCCTCCAACTAATATCTTGAAGGCACGAGCCCACAAGAGAGTTGCACGCGCTACTAAGCTTGATGGTTGTCTCGAAGACAACTACCTTGCTTTCTCCCAGACCCAGCGTGGCATCTCCGATTATCATGGTTGACTCTGCCATCTTCTCTAGTCTTCATTCTCCACGTAAGGCGCCGAATTTGTCAAGGACTTTCTAGATGCGGATATCACCAACGTGCGGTTAAATATCCCACACGTACAAGAGCCTAGACCGAAGGCTCTGATACCATATCAAGATTTAGCATAGTTCGAAGCGTGTAGACTCCAATGTGCATTGGAAAATAGTCCCACAAGGGGGCTATGTGCACGTAGATCAGGAGGGGTAGCCTGGTGGTCGGCAGCGCTCTTGGTGGTTGGCTGATGTGGTCAGTAGGACGAGGTTGACCGGCAGAGGGTGGCCGACAACCTTGATGGTTGGCGTGGTGTTGTTGGAAGAAGAGAGGAGAGGAGTTTCTTAGAATATGAAATATTATTATGACTCAAGAGATTACAAAAAGGGAAGACTTTTATAGTGAGTATACATCACTATTCTTGGAAAGCAAAGATTTTATCCCATTAGGAAAGATCTCATCTCTCTAAACAAATTAAATATCAAATACTTTTCCTAAAACACATACTAAAAATAAAAAACTTGATTCCTAAGCAAAAGACTCCAAACTGGGTTCTAAAACCCATGATCAACAGCCCTGTTGGGCTTCATAGATGTTGCCACGTGGACTGTCCACGTGGCCTGCTGACTGCCACGTGGACAATCCATGTGGCTTTTATTCCAGCGTTCCAACACTCCCCCTCAAGTCAAAGGTTCGGAAGCCGACGACTTGGTCTTCAACTTGTGAGGCTAAATCACCACCACTCTGCTTCTTCGAGAGCTACACTCTCGGTTTTCTCCTTCGACATGTCGATGGTGAAGCCTTTTGCGACCTCCGAAGTCGTTGCCTCAATAGCAACCTGAGTAGCCACCACTACGACAACTGTCGTCTTGTCTTCTCGAAGTAAAGCTCATAGCTTTTTGAGATCATGAGTTAGGGAGTCCACTCGTGAGGTGCTAGTAGCCCCACGTGATGGTCTCCTAAACTTCTCCCAGTACATGTCTTGCGAATGGTTGTTGCATCTGCAATGCTGGCACTTCAGATAGATGCAGTAAGATCCATGACCTTGTCCTCGTCCACGCCCCACACTTGCTTCAAGGATAGAAGTGCGTAGTTCCTGTGTTTCGTTGAGTCTTCATCCTCGACGATCTCCATCTTGATAAGACAGCAAAAGATGCTCTCAAGATCCATCCTCTCATCAGAAGCCAGGATCTGATCTTGGGCGGCTTGATAATGAGGATGCAACCTTGATAAAACTTGGCAGATTGCCAAATCACCCGAGTCTACCCCTACTTGTCACAACACAGTGGCTCGTAGATCTCCAACTCCTCAAATAATTCCTCCATCTTCTCATAATATTTTGTCAAGGAGAGATTGCCTTGACTAGCTATCCAAATGCGAGTATAAAGGTCAGTAATACATGCATTACTTAAGGTTCAGGTGTACCTTTTCTCGAGGGCTGTCCAAATCTCATATGCATTCCTTTTGTAGAGCATATTTGAGGCGATGGATGGATCCATCAAGCTCGTGAGCCAGTTCATGAAAACATAATTCTCCTTCTCAAACTTCTTGTCCTCCTTCAATTCCGATGGCTCCTTAAGGAGAATGCTAAACTTCTCCTAGCCTCCAAAAAATATCTTGAAGGTGCGAGCCACAAGACATAGTTGAATGTGCCACTAAGCTTGATGGTTGTCCCAGAGACAACCACCTTGCTTTCTCCTGGACCCAACGTGGCATCTCCGACTGTCGTGGTTGACTCCACCATCTTCTCTAGTCTTCCTTCTCCACGTAAGGTGTCGAATTTGTCAAGGACTTTCTGGATGCAAATATCACCAATGTGTGGTCAAATATCCCACACGCATAGGAGCTTAGACCGAAGGCTCTAATACCGTGTTAAGATTTGGCATAGTTAGGAGCGTTGAGATTCCCATGTGTGTGGGAAAATAGTCCCACGTGGGGGTTATGTGCAAGCAGATCAAGAGGGGCAGCCTGGTGGTCGACAGCCCTCTCGGTGGCTGGCTGATGTGGCTGGCAGGAAGAGGTTGACCGGCAAAGGGTGGCCGGCAACCTTAATGGTCAGCGATGGTGTTGTTGGAAGAAGAAGAGAGAGGAGAGGAGTTTTTTAGAATAGAAAATATTATTACGACTCGAGATTATAAAGAGGGAAGGCTCTCTTTTATAAAGAGTACATATCCCTATTCCTAGAAACCAAAGATCATATCCCATAAGAAAAGATCTTATCTCTCTAAACAAATTAAATCTCAAACACTTTTCCTAAAATACATTTACTAAAAATAGAAAACTTGTTTCCTAAGCAAAAAACTCCAAACTTGAGTTCTAGAACCCATGACTGATGACCCCGTTGGGCTCCATAGATGCTGCCACGTGGACTGTCCACGTGGCCTGCTTTCCAACGTTCCAATAGTATCAAAGCAGACGATCTTGGAGATCTTCTAGATACATATGTTCCAAGGTTGCAAGTGGTCAAAGAAGAGAAAGAGGCTTCATGGATCTTATTCCTAGTGATGTGCTATGCAAGATTATACTTTCATGGCATATACTTCTTATACCTCCTATTGGTCTTTTGAGATTAACAATCCACTACTACTCCTAGTGGATGGTGCATCTACCACACTGCTTGGGATCATCTTCTACTACTACTTCGAATTATCTCCTACCTATCTACCCATCAACCCACTTGCATGCTTCTCCCACCAAAAGACATGTTAAGGAAAAGTTGACTTTTTAACTTATGTAACTGATTGGAGCCCTCAAATAGATCCGATTGAGTTTGAGGTTGGGAGAGGATTCGATCAAAGAAGTCAAAGCAATCACATAAAGTGACACAATTTGGTACTCCAATTCCACCTCTGACGAGTGTACATCTAGGAAGGAGATCTAACCCTTAAATCCTCCACTAAATGTAGAGTCAGGAGAGAGAGTGAATATAATTTTATGCACTCGCGCGAGTTCTATCGCAGCTATACGCACTCTTTTACATCATCCTCTTCTCGCGATTTACGCACATTAAATCTGATCCCAAGATTATCGAAGATGATCTTCTGTAACAATTGTATGTTGCTTGGCCAAAATATACAAGTCCTGCTAATCTCGCCCCAACCAGATTTAAACGTGCTCTTGACATTTGACGGATGCCTGACCAAGTCCTTTTCGAGGGTGGTCTGCCTCATACATCTAGCTGGCTAGTAGGATTGATTTGCCTGAATCATCTATCGAGATCCTGGCACAGTTATCGGCCTAAATCAGCATCAGTTAGGCCTGTGGAATGCCTAATCGTAGGCAAGGAATTGTTACCCACCTAAGTGACTATGGTAGTTATCCCACCTGACCGATTTTAATGGCTAACCAGCATGTCGTATAAGGCAGTAAATCTACCTATCCTCAACAGATAGGCGGTTTGCCTCGTTTAATTGAAGGTCCTGTTGGGAATCAGAGAAGAGCCACGTGGACACTGCCACGTGGCACATCAGGCCACATAGTAGCAGCAGCAGCAGCCATCCAGGCTGGCGGCAAGGGGTCCTTTGGACCAAGTTTGGTGCTTTTCTATATTTAGAAAATTAGTTTTGTTAGAAATATGTTTGGGATTTCTTTAGTTAAGAGATAAAATCTTTCCATATGAGAAAAGATCTTATCTCTAGAAATAGGAATATATGTTTACTATTTTTAGGGGATATGTATTCTCTATAAAATAGAGAGCCTTCCCATATATTTTCTTTGAGCAACAAAGTTAATTCTTCCAATTATATTATTCCTCTCCGCTCTCTCTCTCTCTCTCTCTCTCTCTCTCTCTCTCTTCTTCTAAGAACCACCGGCCATCCAAGAGGCAGGAGGCCTCCCTGCCAACCACCAAGAAGCTCAGCCGACCTGCAGCAAGGCCTGTCCAACATCCAGCAGACCAGCTGCACTCTGCAGGCTGGTCTGCCTGCACCTGCAGCACATCAGGCCAGTCACTTGCAAGGCCGCCTCAGGTCCAACAGGACCCATCTAGCCATCTGCAGGACCGGCTGCACCCAACAGCCGGTCCACAGCAAGTCCTCTACAGCAGCCACAAGGCTGATCTCCCTTCCCGTGCGTTGAGAGCCCCTTGTTTGGGCTATTTTTCCCGCATACAAGAGTCTCCACGCTCCACTTCCACGCCAATTCTTGACAGGCCTTTTTTGGGTTTTGGGCTTCAGTAAATGGGCCTGACAGGCTAATGTGGGCCTCCTTCAGTTGGGCCCACAAGTAGATTTTTCTCTTCCTCATCAATAACAAGTTGGAGTTTGTGAAACTCCAGCTTGAGAGGGAATGTTGAGAGAGATGAATTGTGGTTGTTGGGTTATTATGTACTTCAGTCCTACATCGTAAAAGTGGGATTTTGAAGGGTGTATGTAGCTTATCTAAAGGCCATGTATGCCCAGTTGTTCTTTGAGGAGAAGTAATAAAAGAGCCAGCCCTTGAGGACTACTCCCGTTGTTTTTCTCTTCAGGTTTTCTTCGTAAAGTAAGGTTTTCTCATGCTCTTTCAATACTATGATTGATGATTCTATATTTTTATATTTTTTAACAACAATGGCATGTTGAAATATTGACACTTCGAGTTTAAATTTCCAGAAGTGTGTAGAACTTTCATAACTAGTCAAACTTGGTAACAAGATTAATTGACAGGATAAATGTCATCCAAGAATCCCATCCCTTTCTAAATAGTCAAACTTGGTAAAAGATTAATTGGTGGGATGAATGTCATCCAAGAATCCCATCCCTGAGAACTTTCACATCATAAGACAGGGCCATGTCATAAGGAAGCAGCAGTTTCCCTAGTACCCACACCTCTCACAGCACACTATGCAAAGCTGCAAACCCAAGATGCATGCAACCTTCCCATCAGCAGCCCCAGACTCCTTATAAGTCCCAGACCCATTGCTAATTGTACACAAACGAACTCCCAACCTCCTCATCTCCTACACTATATGCAACTTTGATGCTAAATGGGCTACACTCATTTGCAATAAAGTAATATCGCACTTCCTGAAAGCTGAAAACCCATCACAAAGTCCTATAGAAATCCATGTTTTCTCCCCTGCTACCAGCTTTTCCAACCCATCATGCACACCTCCATTTTTCACAAGACAGAAGACCTCCTGCTCTGCGATGCCACCAAAACCTCCATTCCTCACGATCAAGCAGACACAGCCCCAAAAGCTGCTGTCTAGGAGACAATCCTCCCCATCAAAAGACCAAAATCCCTTGCCACACAATCCAAAGAGAGTTCCAAACAATAATCTGGAGACTTCATCTCTAAACCATTTCCATGTCCAGTTGCGCCATTTCCAATACCAGGCAGAGGCATAACCACAGATGTTGATCAAAGTTAGGATGACAACCCATAATCACATGAGAAACTCCCTTCAAAAGAAGCTATTTTATTTGTTACAAAACACAAGTACCTGAAGGTTGATCAAGAAGTCAAAATTTTCAACAAAAATTTAACAAATAAAGGGGACAAAAGGCTGTGCAGCATACATAAAAAGCATTCCAATATTCAAAGGAAAAACCGCAAACCTCAATGAGTTCTCTAAAAGAACTTTAGCCTTGCCAAGCTCAGTAATTGCATCACATGTATTGATTTTCTTCATCTGTTTAGAGCACAGAATAGAATGTTTTGCAAGATGAAGCATGCAAGCTGCTACCTGTAATCAAACAAAAAATGCATCTTAGTTAGAGACTAATTTCACAACCACCTAAAAAAAGAGCAACATAAGTGAACTCATGAAAATGTGGGATGGGCTACAAAAGGTTATGGATTACTTCCTCTAAACTTGATCTTAAGCAGCTTTGGGCAGTTCCCTATGGGGCATTTTGCCCCAAATCTAACAAGTTTTGAGGCTTTTTTTGTTTAATTAGACTCACCTCTAGACCTCGCGCCAAGAAATAACACTATTAAATCATAAAAGTGCCGAAAGGCACCTCATGGTGAGTGACAAAATATAAGACCCCTAGAAGTAGTAAAGATTCTTCCTTTGGATTTCAAGTGGAGCAAGACTCCTAAGAAAAATAGTCTTTTACAAGTAAACTCATGAAAGTGAGGCATTGATCATGAAGGTTGACAATTACTTAGCTTGAGCTTAAGCATTTTGGATCATGCCTTGGGTCTCAATCTCCAAGTCATGAGAGTAACTTTTGGCAACTAGAATTAGTCTACATGTGGATCATCAAACATTTAGCTATTCAACGGCAATTAACAGTGGGGACAACAATAATGCCATGACTTCTATGATAAATTCCGGCCTTCATTCTGAGTATATTGTTCAGCCTTGGAAAACTAATAAGCCAAACAGAATTCTCAAATCCTCAGAGATGCTAACCAGTGCAAGGCTTCAAATACCAATGGTACAAACCATAAAAATCAGCAATAAGAAATTAAAATTTCAGAAATTGATAATATATAACCATGGAAAGAGATATCGTGACATCGCTGAAATATCGCAAATCGTTAGGCTTCAATATGTCAATATCATTAGAATATCCCTGTCACAGGGTATTAGGAAAATGTGGCTTAGCCAATATCGCTGAATATCAAAAGGTAACAATATAAAAAAATCCAATTGCCGATATCTGGGTTTTTTTTTTTAAAAGTATAACTGGGAATGTTGGGGGCATATAGGGACAAATAGAGAGTATTGTTTGTTGGTATTAGGAAAATGTGGCTTAGCCAATATCGCTGAATATCAAAAGGTAACAATACAAAAAAATCCAATTGCCGATATCTGGGTCTTTTTTTGAAAAGGATAACTGGGAATGTTGGGGGCATATAGGGACAAATAGAGAGTATTGTTTGTTGGGCAACAGAGTGATTGGGCGACCAGGCAACAATGCCCTGGACATCGAACACAATGTCCAAACGAGTCTCTGGAAGTGTGACAGACTCCCTAAATGTTTAGAATGAGAGGAAATCAGAGAGGGGGCGGCAGCTCTCTCTCTATTTCGTGAAGGTAAAGGATTCTTTACACAATTAAAAATTGATTAGGTTAAGGGCCTTCGCTATGGGAGATGAGAAGGTGAAAATGATTCAACTTATTATTCCAAAGAACCTTACACCTCTTTATATAGAAGAGAGATGTGGGAAAATAACACGTCTAGATAGAAAATGAAAATAACAAACACAATAAACAAATAAAAACAAAAAAGGACCGAAGGGGATATGTCAACACTCAACTTGGAGCATGGATGTCAATCATGCTCAACTTGGAACAACAAACATCAAAAGCAGAAGGTCGAAGAGGCTTTGTGAAAATGTTTGTTGTCTAATCTTCAAATGCAACAAAAGTAGTACGCGTCATCCCACGCTGGATCAAGTCTCTAGAGTAGTAATAGTCCACATCGAACAGGTGGGAGTGATTGCCACCTCCCTCTGTCCATCGATTTCAGTATGCCTACCATCGGCAACCTTCATTGTTCTACCATGGGGTATAAACTGTAATCTACCGAAACATCATTGATCTCCTCACAAATGAACAGAAGCACCAGAATTTACCAACAAAGGCATACCCACAAAAACATGTGCACACATATCTGTACCTAATAAGGAGGTAAAGGTAGCAGTCTCAGTAGGTGTACTAGCTGGCTCCTAAGTCAGCTAAGCAAGTCACTGGAGTAGAGCATCATAGTCAGCCCAAGGAATAAGAACAGTATCAGGCTGCTCCACTGAAGTCACAGTGGCTTGGTTAGCAATTGGAGGCCTTCACATGACCAACCTTACCACAAAAGGTGCAAGTAGTACGAGGCTTCCCAAATGAGCCTCATCATCTCCCACATCCACGGGTGGAAGGTGCTCCCCTACCACCACATCCAGTAACCGCAACAAGTGTAGAGGCTTGACCTACATTATCTCTAGTCTGGGGTAAGGTCAAAGCAATCCAACTAAGATGGCTATATGCTTCCTCCAGGGTAGCAAGCTTAGAAAATGTGAGAATCTGTTAACAAACAGCAGCATAATTTGGACCAAGTTAGAAAATTTTGGAAAAAATAGAAGTGATTAGAAAAAAAATTTCTAGAAGGGAGCAGAGTTTGTTGGTAGATTTGCTTAATTGGTGCCTTGAAACGAGATTTATAGACCCAAGAGTAAAGGTGGTTTGGGGATGCAACACTTGGATGCTTTTAATAAATCTTTGCTCTTGAAGTGGGTGGTAACATTGGTATCCGAAGTGGCATCAATGGTCGTTACGATGTTGACTGACTCCTATGGTGTGAATATGAACCTGCCTGAAAGGGCAATGTTTAAAAGAGGGGCTTCTGCCTTTTGGCAGTCACTGCAACCAGTCCTACAAGAAAATGCAAGTAACTTCAGTCCAATGTTAGGAAATGGATCGTTATTCAAGTTCTGGTTGGATGATTGGAGTGAAATGGGCACATTTTCAAATCTATTCCCAAGGGTATTTCTGCTGGTTGTTGAGAGAAACACCACGGTTAACAATGTGTGGGATGAACAGCTCAAAGTGTGGAATTTCAGGCTGCCTCCAGGCTTATTAGATTCAACCTTTGCTGAATTTCAGCAGCTTTTAGAGTGTATTTCAGACCTCTGCCAAGCTGAAAATGAGGCTGATAGGATCCAATGGAAAGATGGAACTTTTTAAGTCAAGAAGACTTATGACACGTTGGTCTGCAATGGCACTCCATGGGATGAGATTTGATCAAATTCTAGAATAATTTGGAAGTGTAGACTTCTTTTGAAAATTTAAATTTTCCTTTGACTGCTTAGAAGAGGGCAGATAGTCACAAAGGCTCTCAAGACGAGGTGGTTTGATGACAGGGATACAGCCTGCTCCTTTTGCCATCAGTCTGAGGAAGATGTGCAGCATTTATTTTCAATGTGTGAATTTTCAAAAGAGGTCTGGCAGCACTTAATCTTCCCACGGTGGTTGGACCCAAGCTTTTGGTATCCTACGGTGCATCTGACTGCAACGGAACGGCAAGATCTTCAAGGTTGATAAGTGTTGGGTGGATAACATTGCGAGGGAGGTGCATTTTTTCTCTAAATTTTAGCTCAATAATCTCTAAGTCCGTTCCAATTCCTTTTTCTTCTTCAAAAAATAATATAATAATAATCTAGACCAAGTCCAAATAAAAATTTAAGAACAGTCGCCTCTCGACAATACTCTCTTTGTGTAGCACCTATACAGGCTAGCCTGCAAGCATCGTACCTCTCTAGGAGCCCCTTCAGGGCGGAGTAGTACTGAGAAAGAAAGTGCCCCTCCTACTTCAACTTCAACAGTTCATAATAGATCTGAAAGACTCAAGATGAGTTCCTCTCATGTGAATATGTGTCACAAAGATTATCTCACATCTCTTTAGCCATCCGGTAGTACATGATCTCATCTCGGATCCATGGAATCATGAGTTCATCATCCATGCTTGAACCATGGCATTATCTTTCTTCAATGTGGTGTATTTCCCGATTTTTTTCATCGGCTCGGGCTCTAGCAAAATATGTTCCCTATCATGACCTTTCACTATCATGAGGAACATTTGAGATCACCTACGATAATTGGACTCATCCAATTTGATTATGGGATCAAAAAATGGACTTGTATAGGTCTCAATCTCAAAAATGGTACCTAATGTCACCTTAGAAGTGTTAGAGGAAGCCATCCTAAGCTTTGTAAACGAGGAAACATGCCCAAAAGTAGATCTAAAATCTGATTTAAAATCATACATACCATCAGATCGGCAAATCATACCTCAAACATGAATATCCAGGCAAATGGAGGCTCAGAATCTATATCAAAGGCCATGCAAGGACCCCCACACGCAGTAGGTTGTGCGTTGGAGTCTGGATGAACCCTAGTAGCAATGCGCAAGGGCCCCTGGCCCTTCTCTTCAACAACTGCTATCGGCGAGAGCCTAGTACCGCCCCTATGTTGTCGCTGGAGAGCAACCACTGGGGCAGCGATAACCTGAAGGGGGCAGCACCAACAACGAGAGAGGAGGTAGTAGCAAGAGGAGAGAGGAACTAGGGTTTAGGTGTAGGGTTCTAGAGGCTAGATGCTTGGTGGGATACCAAAACCTGATCTAGGATCGCACTTTGATACCAAGTAGGTGAAAATGATTCAACTTATTATTCCAAAGAGCCTTGTACCTCTTTATATAGAGGAGAGGTGTGGGGAAATAACACTACATGTCCAGACAGAAAATAAAACTATCAAATAGAACAAACAAATAGAAACAAATTAGGACCGAAGGGGATATGTCAACAAGATATTTATAGGAAATCACCTAATCTTAATGTGATAGGAACCATTAGATCAAATCCAACAATTGGGATTAGTTCCTATTTAAATAAGCCAACTGAGCTTTAATACCCAAAGCAAATTTAATTTCTATTGAAACCCTTTAAAATCAAGACCCAACATTTTAGGCCCAATTAAAGGTTAAATCAAGTAATATTTAACTCTTTAAATAATATTTGATTTCTCTAAGTTGGAGAAAACAATAAATCTTGTTCAACTCCAAATCCCTACACCTCTTTATTTAAAGAGAGGTGAAAGGGAAAATTACAACATAAATCCAGGTAAAAATATAAACTAGGAAATCAGTACAAAGGGATAACATGAAGTATGTAAAAATTATGCTAACACTCTCCCTCAACCTAGAGCATAGATATCAATTATGCTTAACTTGGAGCAACAAACATCAAACGCAGAGTGAGGAAGGGGCTTTGTGAATATGTCTGATGTCTGATCTTCGGAGGCAACCGAAGTGGTATAGGTGATCCCACGTTGTATCAAGTCTCTGGTATAATGGCAATCAACCTCAACGTGCTTTCTTCGTTCATGAAACATTGGGTTGTTTGCTATATAAGTAGCAATGCGATTATCACACCTCATCTCCATTACCCCTTCAACCTAGACATGCACATCCTATAACACTAATCTAACCCAGACCACTTCTGCAGCAATCTATGCCATAACGCAATACTCTGACTCTACAGTTGACCTAGATACAACTTGTTGTTTCTTACTCCTCCAGGTCACAAGACTCCCTGCCACATAGGTATCGAAACCAATAGTTGACTTCATGTCAACCAAGCTAACTTTCATAATCTACATCAGAATTGCCAACAACATTCATTAATGCACCTTTCCTTAACAAAATGCCCCTACCTGGTGCTCTCTTTACGTACCTAAGCACCTGCATAGCAGCATCCCAATGCTGCTTGGTTGGTTTATCCACGAACTGACTAAGTTTCCCAACTGCAAGAGAAAGGTCAGGACAAGTAATAATAAGGTATAGCAATTTACCAACCAATTTCCTATAAGACCTGTTGTCAATAGGCTAGGACTCAATATCATAGAGATGTCCTTTAGGATCCATTGGTTTATTGGTAGGTTTAAATCCTAACATCCCTATCTCCTGTAACATATCAAGGACATACGCTAATTCAAAATTATGCCATCTTTACTCCGTGCCACTTTAATACCAAGAAAATATCTGAGCTCACCTAGGTCCTTCATGACAAAAGAATCAACTAGATTATTCTTAACATTTGTTATTCAAGTTGTATCATCTCCAGTAAGAATAAGATCAACATATACTAGGAGTGCCAAAACTCCTCTGCTCTTCCTAACAAAGAGCGAATTATCTGCAGAGGATCTCAAGAGCGCTATGGTCTGTACCTCCTCTGACAACTTTTGGAACCAAGCCAGTGGGTTCTGTTTCAAGTTAGATGGCCTTCTTCAGCCTACACAGACACTCCTCCTGAGTCTTAAAACTCGGAGGTTGTTGCATGTAGACTTCTTCCTGAAGATTGCCATACAGGAAGGCATTCTTCACATCCAATTGATACAAAGGCCAGTCATAGTGTGCAACAACAGAGATAAGAATACAAATAGTAGAAAGTCGTGCCACAGGGAAGAAAGTGTCAAAGAAATCCACCCGATAAGTCTGGGTGAACCCCTTCGCTGCTAATCTTGCCTTGTGACAAGAGATGGAGCCATTCGGTTATGCTTCAATGCAAACACCCAACGGTATCCTACAAGCTTAGTGTGTCTAGGTAGATCTGCAAGCACTCACATCCCTTGAGAGTGCAAGCTAGCAATCTCCTCCTTCATGGCTTGACATCATTTTGGATCAAGCATGACTTGCTGATATGTAGTAGCAATCTATGTGGCAATTAGAGCTGCAATGAACATAGCAAAGGACCTCCTAAGGTTGGCAGTAGACACTGCCCCAGCAATCTGGTAGTGTGCCCAACTACAAGGAGCCTTCTGAATAGCAATCAGAAGATATAGATCCTCCTCAATCTCCTGAATAGTAGTAGGAGAAGCTTGTTCCTCTGATAGAGGACCAAAATCATCAAAAGAACCTATACAACCACCACTAGAACTCACATGAGTATCAACACATACCTAACAAGGGGAGAAGAGAGGTGGCTGAGGTGGTAGAGGGTGTGTATTTGGCACCATTCATGCTGCTTGCAAGTAACTAGCAATCTATAGACATGAGTAGGCTCTGAATGTTATATAGTGATGTCTTCTGCAATAGTGGCAGTATCCTAACTGCGAGTAACGAGGATCTGTTCCAAAGGAACTGGTGACACTAGCATAGTAACAGCATACCCCTCAAATGACAACTAATGACCAATAGTGGAGAAATATGAAACATGCTCATGAAATGTAACATCAACACTTACATAGTGCTTCTTGTCGTGTGGGTCATAACACTTGTATCCATTATGAGTACTGTTGTATCCTAGAAAGATACATTTCACCTCTCTTAGAGCAAGCTGTTGGTGTATTTTTTAGCTTATCTTGTTCCGTCTTATTGTGTGGCTATAATAGCCCTTGTCCCTCAGGGACATTCATGTGCTTTTAGCCCTCTGGTCTCTATATAAAGAGACCTACGATTTCTAATAAACTTGAACTCTTTCAACCAACTCAAGCTTATCCCTGCCTAGTCCCAAAATATGAACAAACGCAACACAACCAAATACCCTAGGTGGTCCATAAAACAATTCCTTGTCTGGGTGAAGGACTTGCCATGGGACTTGCTCCTCTATGGTCGAGTTAGGCAACCTGTTTATCAAATAACATGCAGTAAGCACTGCATCTTACCAATACGTTTGTGGCACATTGTGGTGAATAAGTAATGTCCTGGCCACATCCAACACATAATGGTGTTTCCTCTCAACTATCTCATTCTACTGTGATGTATGGGAGCAAGATGTCTAGTGAATAATACCAAGGGACCTATAGAAAGTGGCCAACTTTGCAGTACAAAGCTTTAATGCATTATCAAAACGAGCAATTTTTACAGTGGCAAAAAATCGAGTCTTTATTTACATAATCAAAGTTTCAATGACTGGTCCAAGATCAAACTTATTCTTTAACAAAAATAACCAAGACATGCTAGAATAATCATCCACAATGAGCAAATAAAAACGATGACCCAGTCTGTCATACACTCTACTTGGAACCTATACATCCATATACAGCAAAATGAAATAGGAACTAGAGCTCTAGGATGAACAAGCAGGAAAATTGGCTCGATGATGCTTCCCCAGCTAGCAAGCATCACAGTAAATCTTAGCAATAGGCGAAATGTGAGGAACAATGCGTCGTAGCTATCTAGTGAAGGATGTCCAAGTCGACGATGCCATTTAAGAGTTGTACCAACACTAAAGGCAACATTTCCCTTACATCTAGTTACAAACAGTGTCTCGATCAAGCAATGCACACACCCCTCCTCATATCCACCACCAATCGTCTACCTTGTGAGGTCGTTCTAAAAGGTATAACCCAACTCATCAAAGACGGCACGAAAATGTAAATCTTTTGTAATCCTACTAACAGACGAAAGACTAATAAGAAAATCAGGAACAAAGAGAACATCTGGCAACTTCAATAATGGAGTCACTACAACATCTCCTCTGCCATCAACTCTGGAATGCCTATCATCTGCCACCTAAACCGTCCTACCAGGAGGAATAGTCTAAATGTTCCTAAAGCAACTCTAGTCATCACTCAGATGACGAGATGCACCTGAATTTACTAACCACATAGTGCCATCAGAAAAACCACTACCAAAAATCAAGGTAGAAGCTATACTTGAGGAGGCCAAGGCAGCTGTATCTGTGGTAGTTGTGAGCTACTGAGTCAACTGAGCAAGGCGTTGCACCACATCATAGTCAGCGCGTAACACAGTGTCACTCACCTCCTCTGAAGAGATGGCTTGGTGAGCCATGGGAGGCCTACCATGCTTAAAACATCAAGTAGACTCCAAATGACCAGCCTTGTCACAATAAGAGCATATAGTCCAAGGTCTGCCAGTCGAACTCCGACCACGCCCTCTCCCCTTAATAGATGGGACATCACGTCCACCACATCCTCCAGAAGCCACCAAGGTAAAAGTCTGACCAACATCTGGTGTAGATGGCTTTACAACCACTCTACTCATCTTGCTAGATACTTCCTCGAGAGATGGAAGCTCTACAAGAGTTAGGATCTGAGACCTAGCAACCTCATACTCAAATCCAAGACCATCAAAAAATTAGAGAACTGCATACTCTCGCATGTATGTCCTCTACGTACCACAGGTGCAAACTGATTTGTACGCGTTATATTTTTCCAAGAGCCCCTTCAGGGTAGCTTAATATTGGGATAGTGACTGACCTTCCTGTTTCAGACACCCAATCTCATGATGTATCTCAAAAACTTTGCTGGAATTCTTTTCATGTGAATAGGTGTCCTGTAAAGAATTCCATATCTTATTTGTTATCTTGTAGTACATGATGCCATCACCAGTTTGAGACTCAACCGAATTCATGATCCATGCACGGACCATGCCATTATCCTTCTTCCATGTGGCGTATTTCCCAGTCATATTTCGTGGCTCTATCTCCATCGGAATATATTCCTTATCATGTCCCTAAACCGTCATGAGGAATATCTGAGACCATCTAACATAGTTGGTCTCATTCAACTTAGCGATAGGAACCAAAAATGAGGTTTTGTACTCCCAACGTCTATAGCGGTATCCGATGTCACCTCAAAACTGTTAGGGATGCCATCGTGCCTTAGGAAGAGAGAAACACACCACCAATGCAAATCTAAAAAGTGATTTCAGATCTAATACAACTGCAATCATGACATCTAAGATCTAAAGGTCCTAGAAACCATCCCAAGAGACACGGCAACCCTTTAGGATCAGACAAGATGCATTCTAGGGCACAGGGAAACCCTTAACACTGTCCCTAGGGGGCACTTCTCCCCCTTGCTAGCGAGGGGGGTCCCCCACCGACCACCACCACTCGCAAGCAATGGCGTTGGTGGCCTAGTAGACCACCGACAGGCGTAGCAAGTGACGGCAGCCTACAGGTGCAGTAGTAGTGGAAGGTTGTCGCTGCTACCGACGGTGGGTCGCTGCTGACCCCTGGCGGCTGCGGCGGTAGCGAGGAGAATCGGCAAGAGCGAGACGAGGGTTAAGGTGGAAGGTGTACGAAGGCTTGTGTGGATGGGATACCGAAGCGCTGATCTAAGATTGCTGCTCTGATACCACATCGAAAAAAATAATGAATCTTATTCAACTTCAAAACCCTACAACTCTTTATATAAAGGAGAAGGGGAAAATTGCAACATAAGTCCGAGTAGAAATATAAAATAGGAAAACAATACAAAGGGATAACATAAAGTGCATAGCAACTATGCTAACACTCTACAAATAAGGAACCACCGAAATCATTATTGATTTCATCACGCCAATAATGAAGCGCTTAGGATACATGATTTATGGCGCTACGCCTCCCTAGGTATTCCAAATACTCATGAATCCTTCACGCACGGAGGACTATTATCTTGAGATCTAATTCCATTAGACTACAATCATTCATACTTGGATAATATTATTTATAACTGCTTATATCATTTGGGACGAGAACGAAAATCAAATCATTTCTTAAAGGACTATTTTCTTCTCTTTCTTACATTGAGTTTGATCAAGACTCTACAACCACATGTTGAATTGTTTCCCAATATACGCAAAACAAGCTCATACCTCCAATCCATCACATACACTGACGTAACATATTCGTATGATCCCTTCAAGAGATCATGCACCTCCTGTCATGTCCTATATACACTAACTTCCCAGTATCAGCACCAAGTTAAGTGCATCTACTATTAGTCCACCAAATGCATGCGTTCATGAACAAACACATCTCATCTCAAAGGGTACAACTTCTTCATGACAACACTAGAGGACTTCGGTTATCTGTTTCATCAGGTTAACTCCTTAACCTAACCCGCGTGACAATTCTAAATCTCTATTTAGGAACATCAACCAGGTGATAGCCTCTATAGAAGGTTGCCATCCCAACTCAAATCGAAAATATTAGCCCCTACGGTCTAGAGTTATTTATGTTTATCCTATTATGTCTTGAGTTGTAGTATTTTTTCTTTTCTTTAAGAACTTATGTATTTTTCCCACTTCTATATATAAAGATATTGACAGGTAGAGCTATAGAATAAAGAAATTCAATTCATTTGTTCTAACTTGGTATCGGAACAATGGTCCTAGATCGATGTCCTATATCCACCATGATTCTTACACCTGCTTCCTCTCCACCAAACTGAAAAAGAAACCCAACCCTAGTGGTTTTGAGGAGGCACTCCACTGCCGCTGTCGGCGATGGCCCTTTGTGGCCGATCGATGGACCGTTAGCAGCCTACAACACCTCCATCAGACCACGCCACCCATACGCAAGGCCTTGGGAAGCGTCTCCTAGGTTTACGTGGCTGACTCCAAGCCTCCAAGCTCATCTCCTAAGCTTACACAATAGGTGTAGCGCGCCACCCCAAGCAACACAGTAGCCCAGCTCACCATCTAGGCATGTGCAACAATCCTACGCATCGCCCAATACCCCAGAGCTTTGCCTTGGTTGCGCAACGGGGCTCTAGGCCCAAGGCAGTGCCACCTGACGTCTATGCAGCAATCTTGTGTGCCACCCTAGGCAGTGCAACACCCCAACGCTCCACCCAAGGTAGCGCAATGGGGCTTTAGGCATAAGGCAGCACCAGCTGGTGTCTCCCAGTAGCATTGCGTGCCTCCTGCAATGTTGCGTGGTGTTGCATTTCCCCTTGTAGCACCGCGTGGTGTTCCTTCTTCTCTGGTAGGACCAATTATGGGTCTTCTCTTGATCCCAAATCAGTCTTAATGGTCTAATTTTTTTCCTTCCCCCTATGCACGTAGGCATTGCTTAGTTTTGGTTGAAGTTGATATGGCATCAGAAAGTTTGTCGGAGGTAACACCAGAACGCGTATCTGAGTCTACGGTATACGAAAGACCTTGTTTTGATTCCGTGGTGAAGCCTAGTGGAACCAATTATGCCCGATGGTCACAAATGTGTTTCATGACCATGGAGAGTTATAACAAGGAGCATGCTTTGCTTCAACCAAAACCAGAGAAGACAACAGTTCCTAAGGCTGAGTATCAGGCCTCCACTGCATTAGACGAGTCACATGACACGATCACTATTTCCAAGAGTATGAGACACTACTTCGTGTATCTAGTCAACATGGTGAGTCTCAAGCAGGAGCTGTGAGTCAGCCTCAGGCAGAGGGAGTAGATTGGCTTGTTGATTCAGCACGTCTCGACACATTTGTGATGATGCAAGACAATTCTCCACAATCTGTCCCATTCCATCAAGCAAGACTACGCAGGTTGCTAATGGGAGACATTCTCCCATATCTGGTCAGGGGGAGGTTTGTGTGATGGTGCACATGAAGCTGGAGTCTATTGTCAGTTAACTGAATTACGAAGGAGTTGAACTGCAAAACAGTCTGATGCAGTTTCTCTCACGTTTGACGATGTTCTCACAGAACGCACCATTGGTTGCAGTTGTAAAGAAGGTGGAGTCTATCGTCTTCTATAGTCACCAATGTAGGTCACGCTTCTCTCTCGTCGAGCAATGCCTCCAATTACTTGTGAAATCTTCGATTTAGTCATCACCCACTGTTGAAACCTCGTTGGATGTTTCCACATATCCCTCCTACCACTTTTCACTGCCAGGCATGTCAACTCGAGAAACACCATAAGAGTAACATCCCATGAAGTCAACACTGAGGATCTCAAGTACTGTTCCAATTGCTTCATTTGGACATCTAGGGACCTAGTAGAACTTTGGATCAATTGGGGCACAGATTTTATTTGGCAATTGCAAATTATTACTCTCGGCGCACTTGGTTATTTCTGTTGAAAGCCAAGTTTGAAGCTGGTGATGTAATTCATGCTTTCCTAGCAGAGATCCAGACTTAGTATGAGGTAAAGGTAAAAATCATCAGATCAGGCAATGCTTTGGAGTTATGCACTACTTCTCTACGTACCTTTTATCAAGATCATGGCATTATTCGTCAGACAAGTTGTCCTCATATATCTCAGCAAAATGGTGTGGTAGAACAAAAGCATTGACATATCCTAGATGTTGCTTAGACACTCTTGATCCAAACCAATGTACGAAATAGATATTAGGGAAATGTAGAGTTGACTGCATGCCATTTTATTAATCGAATGCCCTCTACAATTATTTATTAGCAAGTTCCTTACTCCATCTTGTTTCTAAATAGTGATCTCTTTGGAGTATCACCTAGAGTCTTTGGGTGGGTTGCATTTGTGCATATCCATGGACCCAGTAGGGATAAACTTGCTCCCTGTGTTGTTAAGTGTGTCCTACTTGGGTATTCGAGAACTTAAGGGATACAGATGTTATGATCCAACTGGAGGATGTCATTATGTTAGTGCATATGTCACCTTCCAAGAGTTTATTACTTTTCCACAACTAGGATAAGTCCCTCTCCCAAAGTTATTGAGGCACCTATGCCTATTCTTCCTATGCCTTGGACGCGATTCCAATAATGGATTCTATGTCACCGCCATCTAGGACACCATGCTCTAAGCCTAAGAGATTTCACGAGCCCACAGTCACATACAAGCTTCTTGTTACCTATTGCTAGCAACCTTCTACGCCTACTCCACCTCAACCTTGGGTGACCACAAAAGATTTACACGTTGATGAGATAGTCCATACTTATGATGCAGGGGGGAATGAACAAGATGCATCTCCTGGTACCTCAAGGAATTCGAAAGATTCATAGACTATAGATACGGTGCTTGATGATATTTATCTTCTACTTGCCATTCGAAAGGCACCACATAGTTGTGACAGATAACATTTTTCAAGAGCCATCTCTATAGAGTTTTTAAGGAATGCATCTGGCAAGTTTTGCCATGCTGTCAACCACACAGATTCCCTCTACCTACCAGTAGGCCATGCTTGATCCAAAGTGGCAACAGGCCATGGAAGATGAGATGGTTGCACTCCGATCACATGGTACATGGGAACTTGCAGAGCTACTAGATGGAGCATCCGTTGTGGGGTGTAGATGGGTGTCCACCGTTAAATACAACCCTGATGGATCAGTGGCTAGACATGAGGCTTAGCTAGTAGCAAAAAGCTTCATGCAAACATGTGGCTTGGACTTCTTTAACACATTTTCTCCCGTATCTCGGCTTCCCACTATTCGTATCCTTGCAATTTAGAAAAACTGGCCTCTTTATCAATTGGATGTGAAGAATGTGTTCCTCTATGGTAACTTACGGGAGAAAGTTTATATGCAGCAACCTCCTAAGTATGAGATTTAGAGGAAGTGTTCTAGAGTATGCTGATTCCAAAAAGCTATATATCACATGAAGCAAAGCCCCAGAACTTCATTCCAGAAGCTATCTGAGGTTGTTGAGACCATTGGTCTTCGGAGATCCTCATCTGACCACTCCTTTTCTCAAGAAGTGGAGGGAGTAGTTGTGCTTCTTGTTTATGTTAATGATCTAATCATCCCAAGAGATGATGGGATAGGCATAATCGAGGTCAAGAAGTGTCTTGCAAGAAAGTTTGTCATGAAGGACCTTTGGTCGCTGAGATACTTCCTCAAGATTGAGGTGACATGCAATAAGAAAGGCGTAATGCTATCTCAGAGGAAGCATGCTCTTAACGTTCTGCAGGAGACTGGCGAGCTGGAAGCTAAACCGACCAATATTCCCATGGATCGCAAGTCTCATCTTTATGATGAGAAGGCAGAGACAATGGATAGCAAACAGCACGAAGGACTGGTGAGCAAGCTCTTGTATCTGATCATTACTAAACTTGATATTTCCCTGGCAGTTGGGAAGCTGAATCAATTCATGGACAGGCCGACGAGGCAGCATTGGAAAGATGCGATGGTGGTACTATGTTACCTGAAGAAGGCACCAGGTCGAGGGATCCTGTTCAGCCAAGGGACCTCCATGAGTGTTGTAGTTTACTCAAATGCAAACTCTATAGGATGCCTGGTTGATAGGAAGTCAACTACAGGGTTTTGTACCTATATGGTAAGGAAGCTCGTAAGTTGGAAGAACAAGAAGCAGGTGGTCATCTCTAGATACAGTGTTGAATTAGAATACAGGCCAAGGCACATACAGCTTCAAAGATGATGTGAGTGGGATCACTTCTTGCAAACTTGCACATATCAGTTGACACACCTATAGAGATGAGGTGTAATAACATGGCAACCACATACATAGCCAACAATCCCATGTTCCACGAGAGGACTAAGCACATGGAGGTTGACTACCATTACACACGTAACTTGATCCAGCGAAGCCTCATATATACTACTCTAGTCTCCTTAGATGACCAAACAGTAGATATATTCACCAAGCCACTGCCACGATCATTCTTTGATATCTGTTGTTTCAAGCTAAGCCTGATTGACATCTATGCTTCAGCTTGACAGGGAGTATTTGCCCATGTTCTAGAGTTATTTATGTTTATTCTGTTATGTCTTGAGTTGTAGTACTTTTTCTATTCTTTGAGGAGAACTTATGTATTTTTCTCACCTCTATATATTGCGAGGTAGGGCTATGGAATAAAGTAATTTGATTCATTTGTTCTAACTAGAAATATTGATCGAATCAAATGGTTTCTTAGTATGTTATAGAATCCTTTAAATCATTTATATCTCTGAATCAACACACATTGAGTTTATTTGATCTAGCTAAGTACGTCACTTAACTCGTATCAAGGGACCTAATTCATTTTACTGGAAAATAATCTAAGCCTTTTACTAAGTACATCACTTAACTCGTATCAAGGGACCTAATTAATTTTACTGGAAAATAATATAAGCCTTTTATTTAGATGTAAATGTAATCATATTACATTATACAGATGACTCGCCTAAAGCATACAAAATCCAACACACGTCACTTTTATGCATAGAGTCTATCTCAGTTGCATTGCTAGTCTCAACTTGCCACATCATGACCTTTATTGCCTCATCATATGTGGCAGGATCAGCCTCAAACTCCTGAGACGAGGAATCCATAACTCTCAGGTGGATGTACCGCTCTAGAACTCCTAACATTATGGGAGCATACTTAGTTCTGGTTCATCTCTTTCTTCAGTAATATCATAAATCTCAGTAGACTCAATGAGTTCCCTTCGTTCTTATCTTGACCTTCCAGAAATTCCTCTTCTAGGAATCTACCATTCCTAGATATGAATACACTTTAGGTCTCAAGGTTATAAAAGTAATAACCCTTACATCCTTTGGATGCCAAATGAAGTAGCACTCAGTGGTGCGGGATTCCAACGTTTTTAAATTCATGTTCTTAACATAAGCCAAGCAACCTCAAATGCACAAGTGTCCTACCCCTAGCTTCCCTCCCAACCACATGTCAAGCAGAGTATTAACAACAAATTTTGTTAGAATCCTATTTAATATGTATGTGGTTGTCTCCAATGCAAACCCCTAATAATGACCCAACAAATCTGCTTTGCTCATTATGGACCATACCATATCCAGTAGGGTACGACTACATCTCAGACACATCAGTTAATTATCGTGTAGCAGGTGGCGTAAGTTTAGAAATGATTACCCTCTACATGAGGTATTACTTAAATTCTTCTAAGAGGTGCTCACCTCGATCCAACCGAATTGCTTTGATTCATTTTTCTATTAGTTCTCAACCAATGTTTGATATTATTTAAACTTTTCAAAGGTCTCAGGTAATCAAATCCACTCCATGAATTATCATTATTAAAGGTCACAAAATAGTGTTAACCATTTCTACTGATGGTACTGAATGAGAAATATACATCAGTATGTATGAGATCCAACAAGACCTCACATCTAACTTCCTTTCCCGGAAAGGGAGATCTGGACATCTTTCCCAAATATAATGTTCGTAAGTACGCAAAGACTCAACCATTAGAAAATCTAATGGCCAATCTTTGACCAATCTATTAGTCCTACCAACATATACATATTCAAGTCTTTAATGCTAAATCACCGAGGATCTTTCTGCATCATCCTTGGCACGCTTAGAGGGTGTATGATTCTCAAACACAACATCAGAAGCATTCATCACAGACTCACATTCATCCAATTCATACAAACTACCAGGAGTAAACCAAAAACAATACATTACCATAATCACTTATAGTAAGTATTTGCTTAAAAAAAAGACTATCTGATGGTAACACTATCATTTACCATAACTAGCTTGAATTAGTCAGAATCAAGAGATAAATGCTACTGAATAATTGCTTAAGGACAATAATTTCACTCAAATCCATTCTGAGAAGAAAACACTAAAATAGGGCTAATTCTGCTGTTTTAACATCACATCATGAATGCCGAGTAACCACAGGATCACTAATGGGTTAATTGAAGGTCAAATGAGCATTAAAGACTAAAAAGTGGGTCCACACAAACAAAAACGGGGTTTCATGCGTTTCGAGACCAGAATCAAAACACAACCCTAATTTCATACCTGCTTAAATTGAAGAGGTTCTAGTCAGGATAAAATTCATCTAAACCTCCTAAAATTCATAAAAAATATATATATTCTAAGAGGTGTGGTACCCTTGATTTGACCATCTGAACCTATTTTGACCTAGAACAGTCTCAAATGGGATTTTACCCTAATTTGGGCTTCTGTACAAATTACCTAGTTAAACGTTGTTAAAATTTAAATCCAAGTTCACCATCAGATTCATTGGATCCAATTTAGGTTAGCATCAAACTTTGGGTTCAATTAAAGTCCATCTTGACCTAATTTGCAATTTAACCCTTTAAAACTCTATTTCTTTCATTGACCCCCTCAGGTTTCAAATTCTTTGCAAATGGATCCCTAACTTCTCATCATTTTCTTCACTTAGGTCCCTGCCACCATTAGCAATGGGAACGCACCTTCAGCGAGATTCGAGAGAGGTTTTCTCCCTTGAATCAAAGCCAATCACCTCCAAATTTGGAGGGAAGGACCTAAAAGAGATTCCCAATCTCTCGAACCGCCTCTTGATCTCCAAATCAAGCTTTAGAACTCAAACAAACTCGAGATTTCAAGGATTTTTCTCCCTGAAAACCCAAGAAATCCAAGCCTCCTTCCAAGCTTAGAGCTCGATCCTTAGCCCTATAAAAGAACCACCAACTCCAGACCGTCCTCCTTAGCAAG
Organism: Thalassia testudinum; assembly: GCA_037157565.1. Taxonomy (NCBI): domain Eukaryota; kingdom Viridiplantae; phylum Streptophyta; class Magnoliopsida; order Alismatales; family Hydrocharitaceae; genus Thalassia; species Thalassia testudinum. The sequence goes on from JAZHRO010000080.1 coordinate 9,865,488, forward strand.
GTTTTAGGCCAAAACTCTTCTTCCTCTCCTTCCTCCGACCTGTTCCGACCAAGCCCCAGCGAACTCCTCAATCTCCCTTCATCGCCCTCTGCCACGTACAATAGGCAGAGGGAACATCTTCCCCAACTTCATCTGCATCTAGTGCACATTAGCTAGCGCCACCTACCCCCTTCCTCCTCACCACCGAAGCATTCATCTTCACCGGTGCCGGCCTATCATAGCCAGCGCCAACTTTCATCCCCTTCGTCCATAGATAAGCTCTTGTTCCTCCTCTCCTTTAGGTTAGAATCAACCCATTCCCAACTCAATTCAACTGACCAATCACGATCTCCCCCTTTGTCTTCTTTGCCTCTGGCGCCACCTCCGATGACACCTTCAGTGAAGTCGCAACGCCAACACACTCCACCAAACAACCCTTCATCACAGCCAAAACCTTCCACACGGTTCAAGGATCAAAAGCCCTCAACTTATTGAGAGCTTTGACCCCTGAACACATCAACCGACCGACCCACCATAATCGCACCTTCTCCGACTTCGCTACTCACCTACACGCACCCTCACACCAATCCACAAACACCACCACATTCTCTGTGCTCCGATGATCATATTGGACGCTATAAGTTGGGCTTATAGCCCATATTCGTGTTTCAGGTATCTTCATCGAAGCTCCGCTGCCACGATCATCTTCTCCGACATCGTGCACCCTCCTTCGACCTTCCTACATCCTGCTGTAACCTGAGACCTTCGCGGCTCTAGTCCCTGAAGCACTCCAGGCATCCAATTGAGCAAGAGGCATCAAGCTACATCCTCAACTCCTCGGGACCCTCAGCAACTGCACATAGTGGAAGTGAAGAAGGTAGAGGCTTAGACATAGTCCCACATCGTGGGTTTCCAAAGCAAACGCAGCATATAAGTCAATTCGCTGCCAATAGCGGTCTGCCTCGACACAGCAGGGGTACGGTCCCCACCTCACGTGACCCACGTACTCCTCGCTTACCACTCACATCCGGTGAGCCTGGACACTACACGGCCCAATTACCCATATACTCGACTATCCTATGGCCGGTTCTGAACAAAGGAAATAAAGAGAAATCTGAGGAGGGCAGGGGAGAGTTTTGCTTTAGGATCTGTACCCGGTGCCTTGGGATGCATGCAAACACTTGGCCCCTCTACGCTTGGCACCCTTATGCCTTGGCTGTCCTTTGAACAGTTAAGTCATCTAACCTTAGGGTCCAATGTTTGATTGAATGTTCTGTGGGATTATTTGGGAGATATTGGCTTTAAATATGACATGGCTATTTAAGTGGTTTAACCACTATCGAGATATTTGAATTGGCTTGAAACATGGGATATATGCTTGATTAAGTGGTAATTCAAATCACCATTTTTTTTAGATTCCTGATTTCTATTTATCCCAATAACTTGTGATACAATTGGTTACCATTTTGAGTAAATTATTATTCATTGAATATCTTTCATGTTTAATTAATTGTGTTCATTGATTTAAATTATAATTAGTGTGTGAATTCTACATTTACTCTTTGTAAACAACCTCGGACTCATTCCTTATTTTCGAGCACTCTATAAATTTTAAATGTTGTAAAGCAATTTTCGTCGACTATACTAAGACGCGATACCTTCCTTAAAAAATGACTCGCTCCTTCAGCAGTATCCATTGACCAATTTGAGCCTACAAATCTAGATAGCTTCCATTGCAACCATTGCCTCAAATCTCATCATAACCTGCATTTCTCCATCCTTAAGCTTTCTAGGCACGTGAAAGGCATGCAACAAATTGCAAATGTGAACAGATGCACGAAAAACCATAACCAACTTCCTACCTATCTAATGAACAAGTTAGTTTCTATAATGAAAAGAGATCATATTACTTGCAGTAGCCTTGCCTTTACCCTTCTCTAAGGACTTGAGGCACTCGAGATAATTCCATTTTCAGTGGCCTAGCTTGTTGCAGTAGTAGCACACAGTTGCTGCCTTCTCCTTCTTCTTAGAAGTAAGATGTGTAAAAATAACTGAAAACTTATTCTTCTCTTGGGAACCTTTCCTTTTGCCTTATTTCTTCCGCTTGAACCTCCCATAGCTCTCAGCAACCAATACCTCAAGTGGGCTCTCCTTAATAATGTCCTTTGCGAACTTAAGCAAGAAGATCTGTTTAATAGTAGTGGTCTTTCTCTTTTCCATATGGAATGAAACGATGAAATTAGTTGAAGAAAATGAGAAGTTTTATTTCACAAGAAAGCCCTCCACCTCCTTTTATAGAGAGAGGTGAAGGGAAAAGTTACAAGACTCCAAACAAATATAAAAATAACAAAAGACCTCTCACAACAAATCATAACATGGCATAACACTCCCACTCAAGTTAGAACATATATATCAGTCATGCATAGCTTGTTTCTACACTTCTCAAACAATGAGCGTGATAAGGGCCTGATGAATATGTCTGCAATCTGCTCTGAAGAAGCAAAACAAGAGGTGCGAAGTAGTCCCTGTTGAATTAGGCTTCTAATATAGTGACAGTCTACCTTCACATAGGGTTATTAACTATATACGTAGCAGCTCCGTTATCAGAGTACATCTCCATAGGCTCCTCAATAGCAACATAAAGATCCTTCAATAATGACCGTATCCAGATCATCTCAACAGCTACATGTGCCATACCACGATACTCTGATTCAGAACTAGAACGTGGCACCACGCTCTGCTTTTTGCTCCTCCATGTCATCAGATTTCCTACAACAAAGGTACAAAAGCCTGTGGTACACCTCCTATCTCCAATATCACCAGCATAGTCTACATCAGAGTATCTAGCAACAGTCGTAGGAGCGCCTCACTGAAACAAAAGGCCTCGACCTGGAGCCTTGATATATTGCAACACCTGCATGACTACCTGCCAATGCTCATCTGTAGGCCTGTCTAGAAACTGACTCAACTTGCCCACCGCAAGGCTGATATTTGGCCTAGTAATAATCAAATAGAGCAATTTCCCTACAAGCTATCCACATGCTTTCTTATCCATCAGTCGAGTAGACACATCAAATAGGTGATCCTTTGAATCCATAGGGATGTTTGCTCCCTTGGACCCAAGCATGCCAGTCTCCTGAAAAATATCCAATGAATACTTCGTTTGAGACATAACAATCCTTTGCTTACTCATCGTAGCAATCTCAATACCTAAGAAGTACCTAAGCTTCCCAAGGTTCTTCATAACAACTACTGTGCCAAATACTCCTTGAGCTGAGATATACCAACCATATCATCACCTGTGATAATAAGATCATCGACATATACAAGTAGAGCCACAACACCCCTACCAGTTTTCCTTACAAATAAAGAATGGTCAGAAGAAGACCTTTATAATCCAATCACTGACAAAGCCTCTGATAGGCGTTGGAACCATACTCTGGGACTCTGCTTAAGGTCATAGATTGCCTTGCGTAGTTTGCACACGCACTCCCCTAAATCTCAAAACCTGAAGACTGCTACATGTATATCTCCTCCTGAAGGTCGCCATAAAGAAAGGCATCTTGATGTCTAGCTGATGAAGCGACCATCCATAGTGTGCTGCCACAAAAATAAGAATACGGACAATGGAGAGTCGAGCAATTGGTGAAAAGGTGTCAAGAAATCCACTCTATAAGTTTGAGTGAATCCTTTGGCCACAAGACGGGCCTTATACCTAGAAATAGACCCATCGGAGATGTATTTTAAGGCAAAGACCCACCTAGCTCCAACAAGGTGCGCACCAGAGGGTAAAGAAGTGAGCTCCCAAGTGCCCCTATCACAAAAAGTAGCCATCTCGTGCATTACAACCTTCCAATGTAGACTCAAAAGTGCTTGCTGAGAAGACATAGGTTTCTCATAAGTAAACAAAGCAGTTGTAAAGGCACAAAATGTCGCACCAAGAGGGTGAGTAGATACAGCAGTCTCAGCTACACGGTAATGGGCACATGATCGAGCCTTCCATATAGCAATAGGTATATCATCATCAGTACTCATGGAAACATAACCTAAAGAAACCTCTACAAGAGAAGCACTATCAGTGGTCTCAACCTCCACATCTGTTGACACAGTATCTAAAGGAGCTTTCTCTATGCAAGCATCTGTACCTATAGAAATCTCCTGAGTGGAAGTAGCTTCCAGGTTCTCAACATTAACAAGACGAGATTGTGAAATAGGAGGCGCATTGTCATGTACACAATTGGTAACTGATAAGTGCGACCCTTAAATGTTCTGTCATCTGCTAGTACTGGCCTGCATGTGCTAGCAAATGACCCAGTAGGAGAACTACTACTACCTGAGAATACACCAAACAATATAGGAGCAACTGGCATAGGAGCATACTCTGGCAAACTCTGCACCTATCTAGCAGCAGCAAAAATATAAGGTACAGCTACATGAAAGGTGACATCTACACTAATGTAATGCTTTTAGCATAGAGGATCAAAACACCGATACCCCTTCTGAGTACGAGAGAAGCCAAGAAACATATTTAATTGCTCTAGGTGCTAATTTATCTCAGCTAGGTCCAAGAAGATGAATGAAAGCCACACACCTAAAAGTTTTGGGTGAAACATCAAACAACTATGCATCTGGATATAACACCTGCGAGGTACCTACTCATGGATCACTGAGGAGGGCAATCTATTAATGAGATAGCAGGCTGTGAGGACTGCATCTCCCCAGTAATTATGTGGCACACTATTCTAAATAAAGAGAGTTCCAGCCATATCAAGAATGTGTCTGTGCTTCCTTTCTGCAACCCCATTCTGCTGAGAGGTGTAAGGACAGGACATCTGATAGATAATACCATGCAAACCATAGAAATCAGCTAGCCTGCAAGTACAAAACTTCAATGCATTATCAAATCTAACTATCTTGATGCAAACATCAAACTAATTCTTTATCATCAACACAAACTTTTCAATCAAGGGACCAACTTCCGACTTGTTCTTCATGAGAAATAACCAAGATAATCGGAAAAAATCATCAACCACAATTAAATAATACCGATGTCCTTGTCTATCAGGAGTCCTACTAGGACCCCAAACATCAAGATGCACTAACTGTAAACATGAATACGTGCGTGGTCCAGTGGCAACTGGAAAGAAGGATCTATGGTGCTTCCCAAGCTAGCATGCATCATAAAAAATTTGAGTAGTTGGGGATACATGTGGAATAAGTTTACGTAATTTTTCCAAGGACGGATGACCCAACCGCCTATGCCACTGTAAAGCACTCCCAGAAGTGGAACTAATCTGACAAGCTATAGCCATAAAACCCTACACAAGTTGATAAACACCTGTTTCTTCGTATACACTACCAATAGTCTTTCCTGTCATTTGATCTTGGAAAGTGCATCGAAGCAAATCAAAGATGACAACAATTCATTTGCTTGATGATTTTACTGACGGAGAGCAAGTTCATGGACAAATTCGAAACAAATAAGACACGGTTGAGCTGCATAGAAGGGGTAACATTAATTTCCCCTTAACCACTAATAAAAGTATGTAGGCCATCAGCCACCTGTATGGTGTAACCATAAGAAACAAATTGAATCTGGCCAAAACACTGTGGATTACCAGATAAGTGATTGGAGGCACCTGAGTCAATCATCTTAGATGGTGGCATTATATTTTTTGTTTCTTTTATGTTTCTTTATTTTGTATGGACCATGGTGTTATTTTTCCCACACCTCTTCTCTTATAAAGAGGTGTAGGGCTCCCATAATAGGATTGACATATTCTATTTTCCCACTTAGTATCAGAGCGCCGATCCTAGACCGTGGCTCTAAGAATCCTACCCCAAAGCCTCCGAACCATACCACTAAATCCCTCTTCCACTCTCTTTCCATTTGATTGGCGGTGGTGCCTCACTGACGACATACCAGCGACCGCATGCGGCCGTCCTACGCATCTGAGGTGGCGTGACAGCAACGCCCACACAAGGTGCTTCAGCGGGCTCGCACGGCAGTCGTGCATGCCTGAGGCAGCGACCCAGCTACAGTATGTGCGTCTAAGGCGATGCTTCAGTAATGCTGCTGCACGTCTGAAGCGGCGCAGCCATGTTTTAGAGAGGCGCAACGGCAATCAAAACGGCGTGGTGGAGCTTTGCACACCTAAGGCAACGCCAGCGATGCTCAGAGCGGCAGACTAGCGTGGTGCTACACGTGTGAGGGGGTTGTAGCCCCTTTCTAAAGTTACTTTCCTCCCCTATAGCAAGGAGAAAGAGACCTAAGTTTTCTTGGGGACTTCTCAGTTGTTCACCCCGCACTTGGGTTAGGCCAACACTTATCCGAGGGGCCTTTCCGCGAAAATGTAGGTTTGAACGCATCTGACTTCAGATCTACTGATGATTCCTAGCAGTGGTATGATTTTGACGTAGATCTATGGTTTGATTTTGGGTGTATATTCTCCATATTGGATGACTTCTGGGATGTGTATTCCCCGATGGTATTGTATGCGGATTACAGGGTGTGTATTCCCCGAACATTAATGTTTGATACAGGAATTTAGATCTATGTCCTTGTTTCTCTAGGTGTGGTCTGTTTGACGACAATGGCAGAGTATGCGAGTATGGTGCACCAGGAGCAGTACAAGAGCCACCATGAAGTAGGGTGGTTGATCGACTCTAGTGCATCACAGCATCTGTGTGATGATCAAACCTATTTCCACTCGCTACAGTCCGTTCCTCCATGAAGGACTGTACAGGTAGCAGAGGGGTAAGGGGGAGATGTCTGTGACCCCAAATTTGCAACTGTCTGGTGCGTTGCATATGCTAGAATTCCCGCTTAGCCTATTATCCGTGAGTAGAATCACGAAAGATCTCAACTGCAGAGTGATCTTTGATGATATCAGATCGTTGTCCAGGACAAGCTCACCAGGAGGATTATTGTCAGAGGTACAGAGGAGAATGGCGTTTACTGTGTAGGACAGGAGCCGTTTGCAGGAGTTACTCGATATGGTAGTGAGTGTTCTACAATGGCATGTTCATCTTAGCCATTTCTCTCTGGATCGCCTCAAAAGGGTGATACCACATATTTCCCCAGCTGCTACCAAACAGTGTGATGCTTGCCAATTGAGTAAGCACCATCGGTCCTCTTTTCCAGCTAGCATCTCTCCTAGATCATCGACAGTATTTCAGTTGCTTCATATGGATGTATGGGGACCTAGTAGAGTCCCAAACCGGATGGGACACCGATACTACCTGGTTGTCATAGATGATTTCTCTAAAGCCACGTTGGTGTTCTTGTTGAAGAGTAAGGCAAAGGATGGAGAATGCATGGAAACTCCTCTTCTGGAGATCAACACATAGTATTCAGCCACAGTGAAGATGGTGTAAACTGATAATGCCTTGAGTTTTGCACTGCCAAAATTAAGGAGTTTTACAGGACCCGTAAGATTATCCACTAGACCACCTATCCTCACATTTCACAGCATAATGGAGTCGCAAAGCAGAAGCACAGGCACTTGTTAGATGTTGCCCGCACACTATTGATTCATCACAATGTGCCGCAGAGATACTAGGGGGAAGTAGTTCTGACAGCAACTTATCCCATCAATAGGATGCCTAGCTCAGTTCTTTACGAGCAGATATCAGTTCTTCTTCTGCATCCAAATGATGAGTTATTTCAAGTGTCTCCCAGGACCTTTGGATGTTTTGCATTCGTCCATGTGCCGTTACTTGGTCATGACAAGCTGGTTTCTCGCACTCTCAAGTGCATATTTTTAGGGTACTCTAGGACACAGAAGGGGTACCGTTGCTATGATCCTTTGCATAATAGACATTATATTAGTGTCGATGTGACGTTCCATGAGGATACACCATACTTCTCAATCACTAGACAGAGGAGTTCTTGTGATTATGTTGTCTTTCTTCCCCTACCTGTTCTATGTGCAGCAACTCAGGTGTCTACGTCTCAGTCCAAACCTCCAGCCGATAAACAGATGAGCTCTTCCTCCCTGGTTGACCTTAAGAGATTGCACGGGTCATTACGTACCTATCACAGGCATCACAGTGCATTTCAGAGGCCTCCTCCCTTACCAGCAGCTGATGGTTCACAAGTAGTTTAGAGGGTACCTGCTGCCAGTGACAGTTTGGTTAGGCCTGATTCCCCTGACAATGCAGATCACCATATTAGTAAGGCTCCTTCTACAGAGACTCAGTCAGAGATACCAGATGATTCAATTCTCCCTATTGCCATTAGGAGGGCACCACGCACTTGTAAGTCCAGATACCGGGTTGCAGGCAGTTTGGCCACTGATGGTCTTGTCCTCAATTTAGTAGCTTCTGTCAGGCAGTTACAGCATCTCACATTCCATCTACCTTCCAACAAGCCATGCTTGATCTAAAGTGGCGTCAAACCATGGAGAATGAGATGACAGCACTTCAAAGTAGAAAGACTTAGGATCTCACCTCACTTCCTACCTGCACACGACTAGTTGGCTCTCAACGGGTCTTTACCTTAAAATACAACCCTAATTGGTCTATTTCAAGGCATAAGGTCAAGCTAGTAGCCAAGGGATTCACTCAGACGTATGGAGTGAACTTCTTTGATACTTTCTCCTCCATTGCGTGACTTACCATTGTCCTGATACTTATTTCTGTTGCTGCTTACAGAGACTGGCCGTTATACCAGCTTGATGTGAAGAACGCATTTCTCAACTGCGATCTTCAGGAGGAGGTTTACATGCAGCAGCCCCCGATTTTCGAGGTTCAGGGGGAGTGTGTGTGCAAATTGAGGAAAGCAATCTATGGATTGAAGCATATTCCAAGGGCCTAGTTCCAGAAGTTATCAGAGGTGCTCCACCAGATTCGTCTGGGGTTCTCTACTTTAGATCACTCCTTATTTACCAGGAAGACTGACAGGGAAACTGTGGCACTCCTGGTATATGTGGATGATCTTATCATCACTAGGAATGACAGAGATGGGATAGACGAAGTCAAGACACACCTATCAAAGAAGTTTGTTATGAAGGATCTGGGACAGTTGAGGTATTTCTTGAGCATTGAGGTTGCACGTGGCAGGGATGGAGTGCTCCTCTCGTAGAGGAAGTATGCTCTTAATCTTCTTCAAGAGACCGGTATGTTGGCAGCTCAAGTTGCAAATATTCCCATAGATCCCAAGGTCCATTTATATAATAAGAAATCTGAGGTAGTTGACAGTAGGGCCTACAGGCAACTGGTGAGTAAGCTCCTTCACCTCACCATCACTCGTCCAGACTTATCTTTGTCTGTTGGTAGGTTTAGCCAGTTTATGGATAAGCCAACTAGGCAGCACTAGGAGGCTGCAATGTAGGTGCTTAGGTATGTGAAGAAAGCACTAGGATGAGGATTATTGTTCCGTAAGGGAATGCCCATGGGGATTGTAGCATACTCTAATGCTGATTATGCTGGCTGTGTTGGGGATAGAAAATCTACCACAGAGTTTTGCAACTTTGTTGCAGGCAATCTGGTTACCTGGAGGAGCAAGAAGCAAGCGATTGTATCTAGGTCCAGTGCAGAGTCAAAGTATAGGGCCATGGCCCAAACAGCTGCTGAAATGATTTAGATCAAGTCAATTTTGTCATATCTTGATATTTCTCTTAATAGCTCTATAGAGATGCGATGTGAGAACAGAGCAGCGACCTACATTGCCAATAACCCTATGTTCCACGAGAGGACAAAGCATGTAGAGATTGACTGCCACTACACTCGGGATCTCATTCAACGTAGGACGTTACATACCACAAGTGTCACTTCTGAGAAGCAGGCTGCAGAAGTCTTCACAAAGCCCCTGGCAAGATCTGCCTTTGAGGCATATTGTTCCAAGCTAAGCATAACAGATATTCATGCTTTAGCTTGAGGGGGCATGTTAGTGGCATTATGTTTTTTGTTTATTTTATGTTTCTTTATTTTGTATGGACCATGATGTTATTTTTCCAACACCTCCTCTTATAAAGAGGTGTAGGACTCCTATAATGAGATTGACGAATTCCATTTTCCCACTACCACATCACACAAGTGGTTGGAGAAGAGTCACCCACGGTGGCTCCCAACACAATCTCTGATTGAGAAGTTTCCATGTTCACAAAATCACACTCCCCAAATCTAATTTTTCCTCCGTAAATACCTACAGGTCGGATTTTAATGCTATACAGGAGAATACACACCCCAAAACTTCTTCAAGAACACATATGGCATAGATTCAATATCACAAAAGGGAATACACACACAAAATTGAACTAAAGGGGAATAGACACCCCGTAATCCGTACACATATGGTCTAAAACTCAGTCAATAAATCACGGGGAATATGTTGTGGTGGAAAAATCGTTGCAAATAGAGTTTGAGTTTTGAAAACACGTCGTAGCGCAATTTGCGAGAAAAACCGTCAACAGATAAATTTAACCGAAACTTGAAAGGAATTCCAAGTCGAACACAGAAAAGTGGAAGTTTGATTAAAAACCGCATTTGTTTTGTTGTCACAAAGCAGATTAGCTGGTCGAATTAAATCTAAACTAGCTATCTACTTAAAGAATAATAAATAGAAGAGAGATAATATTACAAGTAAAGACAAAATAGAAGTAGAATACACATGGATTTCATAGTCATCAAGTGATGTTCGTTATAACTAATCATTACACTAAAAAGCTGGAAATCTACACTAGAAAACAATAAATCTACTCTAGAAAGCGGTAAAGAGAAGGTGGAGAGAAATTATCCTCATCGACGGCTGCTTGGAGGATGAGCCGCGTTGACGAAGTGCCCGGACGAAGGTGGTGAGATGTAGGACGAAGGAGAACGACAACAGGCGATGGAGAACGGGGCAGGGCGACGTCACAGCGGGATCTGCTTCCCGAATGGCGATGAAAGGGCAACCGTAGAATGCACCACGAACGGGATGAGATGGAAAAATTATATTTTTAACTCTAGATGAGCATCCCGTCAGAAGGGGTGAGAGAAGAGAGGAAGGGATGAAAGTGTGGGGGTCGTAGGGCTATTTATAGGTGAAGTTTGAATAGGCAAATAGGTCATTTTATCTTAAAACATTAAATGGGGGGGTCTCAATAAACGTCACTAAAGACCCCACGTTGCTGAAGAACGTGCACACGCCCCCACCTCCTCTCCTACGCACAAAACGCTTACGCACGTTCAACCTTTCTCAGTCGTCCGATCGCAAGATCGGGCAAGATCAAATGGCTTAAAGTGCATCGTGCTCGCCTCCTCATCACGCACCCTGTGCGTGCGATGGCGCATTGGATTGCGCGTCATCACGCGCATACGTGATCCTCGCCCATCCATCGCGCCATGTCGCCGCTTCCGATGTTGCTCAATCCTCATCTAACTACTGAAATTGACCGCGCTCGCCCTCGCGCTCACGCCTTGATTTGAGGCTCCGCGCGGCTTGAACTCGTAACCTGTGGTTCGCCACAGGCACGTGACCGCTACGTTGTCGCGGTGGATGGTCACGTTTATGTTTTGAGCTTTTGTGCCCTCGGCCATTGGATGAAGATCCAACGACTGAGGGCGCTCGAGCATTGGCCTTCAGAAGAGGCGCAGCCTTGATTGAATCTCAGTAGTTGGATTTGAGATCCAACGGTTGAGATTGATCGAGTGGTTGAGAAGAGAGTCATGCGGGCGTTCTTGGGCCAATGTAGGCTGTTGAGCTGGCACCACGTGGCGCCATCTTGGCCGTCCATTTGTGCCTTGTAGATGGTGCCACGGATGTCGGATTGAACTGATTTTCACATCGTTGCACCGCGATCGTCGATTAAAACCCATCCGTGGGATCGGATTTGTCATCTGATGTATGAATTTACACCATCTTAGCCCCTTGACCTTTGATCTTTCTCGGACTGCATCTGATGCTACGGAAGTCCAATCGGGGCGATCTTGGAGTCGTTGAACTCCGATCGTCGCCCTGATCAGATCCGTATGATTGGATCTTCAATCCGATGACCTCATTAAATAACATCTCCCTATCACCTGACTATAAAAAGAGACAACCTAAATTTTATACAATATAACCTAAATGCAAGATGATGCATATTATGCAATATTTATAATATATGATGCAACTATATGCCTAAGAACGTGCATAAATAGACGGTTTATGTAACATAAACGTGTTCACAACAGAATACACAACCCAGAAAATTGCATCAGCAAGGGGAATACACACCCCAAACAGTAATTAAGAGACTGATTCGATCATACCATCAAGTGAAAAGCACTTCAAACCATCTCCCGGAGTGCCCTAGGCCTGAGCAAGACACCATACCAAGCTCAAGGACCTTTCCAAGAAGATTGGCTGGTTATCAACCCTCCCTCTATCACCCAATAGGGAGAGGAACCTCCCACCGATGGCACTAGCCCCCTCCCTTTCTTCCTAGAGGGCGACAGCGATGAAGGGACCAACAGCGCAAGCTGGTGGTCCAATGGTGTTGGCTACTGCTACCGGCACTGTTGGTGGCCGACGGTGCCGGCTACCGATGGCGATGAGGGCGAGATTGGTGGTAGGGTCAGCGTTTTATTGCATGGTATCCCCAACTTAGATCTGATACCAAGTTAAAGAAAATGAGAAATCTTCTTTCGCAAGAAAGCACTACAACTCCTTTTAGAGAGAGGTGAAGGGACAAGTTACAAAACTTCAAACAAATATAAAAATAACAAAGAGCCCCCTCACAACAAATCATAACAGAACGTAACAAAATTAGTGGAGCCTGAAAAAAATTGTAAGAAGATATTCGTGAGTTCTCATCATCAATTTTTATCTCCAACTTTTGGAGCTCTAAAATATATCTATACATCCTCAGAACATGCTCCCTTACAGGAGTCCCTACCTTTATCTTGCATAAAAGCAACTAAGTAATAACACCTTCCTCCTCGCAAGTCCAATTTAAGTACCTGCATGATTCGACCCTTCAATGGTACTCTACATTGTGCATCAATCGTCGTTGAACATGCATGCGACTACGTACATGAGCTCTATTGGAAAACATGAAACATCTTATTTGAAAAGACAAGCCCTACTCCTCTTTATATAAATAGAGGCACTAGGCAACTTACAAGGAACGCCTACCAGAAATAAAACTTAACACAACCCACAATATAATACTCTAACATTCCCCCTCATGCTAGAGTATATATGTTACACATGCCTATCTTGGAACAAAAGAAAGCATGGCACTTCCGTGAGCATGCCTTAGTAAAAATATATGCAATCTGCTCCTCTAAAGAGGTAAGGTCCCACGTCACTCTAGAAGAAAGGGCAGCTATCTCACCTATCACCATTTTGGATCAAGCATGACCTGTTGGTACGTCGAGGGAACCGTGGAAGCAGACATGGCAGACGTGAAGAGGCCAAACAACTTCCCTAGGTTGGCACCAGGGCCAGCTCCAGCAACCCGGTAACAAGCACAAGTATGTTTAGTCTTCTGAATAGCACTCGAAAGATCTACATCATCCATCTCGGTCTCCGAAGAACCAGGAGCATCCACCATAGCAAGGACAACACCAAAGGGGCCTACAAGGACATCACTAGAAGTAAAGACATCAATGACATCAACATGTACCTGAGCTGGGAAGGATGGTGGCGTTGGAGAGGAGGGCATTGTCTGTAAGTAACTGGCAATCTATAGACCACAGAAGCTCATTGTACCAGACCCTCTGACTATCTGAATCTCTCAATAGAAATGCAACTAATAGGAATTTGCTCTAGAGGTACGGGAGATACAGGCATAGGTGCAAGCTCATCTCCAAATACCAACTAGTACCCCCTAGTAGAGAGTATGGAATTGCTCATGAAAAGTAACATCCGCACTAACGCAAAGCTTCCTGCCTAATGGAACCTAGCATCGACATCCTTTTTGGATACTACTATAACCCAAAACGACACTCGGCAACCCGAGGGGCCAGCTTGTCCCCATCTCGGTCCAACAAGATGAACCAAGGCTACACAGTCAAACACACTTGGTGGCACATGAAAAAACTCCTACTCAGGAAGGAGAACCTGCCATAAAATCTGCTCATGGATGGCAGAGTTCGGTATCCGGTTAATTAGATAACAAGCAGCAAGTACAGCATTACCCCAAGACAACGATGGCACATTGTAATGAATCATAAAAATACTCTAGCCACATCTAAAATATGACGATGGTTTCTCTCAGCCACCCCATTCTGATGTGATGTATAGAGGCAAGAGGTTCAATGAATTATCCTATGAGACCTATAAAATGCATCCAACTTGGCAATGCAAAATTCAACGGTAATATCTGAGCACACAATCTTAACCACTAAGGAAAACTAAATATTTATTTGCAGTACAAAAGTTTTAATCATGACACCAATATCTAATTTAAAATAACCATAATATTATAAAAAAATTATCCACTATAATTAAATAGTATCGGTGGCCTAGTCAATTAGGAAAACGACTAAGGCCCCAAACATCCATATGAACTAAATCAAAACATGCAACAAAACTCAAACTGAAGCTAGCAGAATAATTAAAACTACGATGCTTTCCAAGTTGACAAGCATCACAAAGTATCTCAATGCCCAGAAATGTGGTATGTAGGGATGAAATCGAGTCGGATTTAGTTTGGATATAGGTATTTTCATATTCTTATTTATTTTCCAAAATTGAATTCAAATTCGGATCAGGATATTAAGTTGGATAGGAGTTGTTATAACCACATCTTAATAAGATCAGATACGAATTCAAATTGAATATGAATCAAATTCAAATACATTAGTCAAATTCAAATACGGATATGAATTGAATTTGAATGCAGATCATATATTAATCGAATTCAAATCTGAAATTGATCGAATATAAATACAAATCTAGCATTAATTAGACACGAATATGAATCCAAATCTATTATTTATTAGACAAACTTTATAAAAAAAAATTATTAGACATATAAATGGAAACAAAAACTAAAAGATGATTTTTAGGAGAACCAATATTTTGTATATAATAAAACTAATATTGGTATAAAGGGTGGAATGAAATTAAATGACCCCGTTATCTAAAGATTAATACCTCTCATAGAAGTGGTTATTCTGTACAAGTATCAATAGTTGATACATATACTTCGATACATATAGATTATTAGGTTTCTTACATAAAAGAATGAATCATTAGTTAACTATATAAGAGTAATCAAATTAAAATACATTCTATAAAATAAAGAATGATAAAATAAGAATAAAAAATCAAAAAGAACAAAATACAATAAAATACATTCTATATGTTTATTTCTAAATTTCATACATATGTGATTAATATTATAGCAAAATTTTAAAAAACCATGCTAATTTTAATTTATGGTGGTTAACTAATAGTTGTTAGTACTACTAGTGATGTTAACATGAAATTCCAAGAAAAAGAACATATTATGAAATCATAATATCTATAGATTAAGTGATGGGTTAACTCCCTTCAAGCAAATTTATATATAGCTACAACAAGTACATGTTGAAGTGGAAGGTGCTGCCAAATCCAAATCTGAATCCGAAACTGTAAAGGCAACCTCACTTTGGCATGTAGCAACGAAGAGTGTCTGGAATAAGCAATAAACACTCTCCCTCATGTCTGCCACTAATCGTCCTCCCCGTAAGCTTGTCCTAAAATAAGCATCCAACATCATCAAAAATGACACGACAATTTAGATCCTCTGTTATTATGCTAATTGGCAACAAACTAATATGAAAATCAAGAACAAATAAAACATCAAGCGATCTCAACGTGCGGGTAACTTCCACCTACCCCTAGACATCAATCCTAGAATGTTGGCCATCAACCACCTGCATTGTCCGACTAGGTGCCACAGATTTAATCCTCTAAAAGCAAGTATCATCACCACTCAAGTGCCTAGAGGCTCCTGAATCCACTAGCTACATGTTACCATCACCTGACCTACTATGTGTAATCAAGGCAAAATCTATACCTGACGAAGAAGTGAAGACAGCAATATCTAATAAAGTAGCAGACTCCTATGTAAGT
This sequence comes from Thalassia testudinum, assembly GCA_037157565.1. Lineage (NCBI taxonomy): Eukaryota > Viridiplantae > Streptophyta > Magnoliopsida > Alismatales > Hydrocharitaceae > Thalassia > Thalassia testudinum. The sequence goes on from JAZHRO010000080.1 coordinate 9,881,497, forward strand.
TGAGAAAGATGTTACACAACCACATCATACTCAGCACGAGAGGCCATGCCTGACTGCTCCTTTGAAAGGGTGGTGGCTTGATTAGCCACAGGAAGTCTACCAAACTTAAACCAACAGGTACCCTCCACATGACCAACCTTGCCACAGAATGTACACATGGTCCGAGATCTACCAGGTTGTCCTCTACCACGTCCTCTACCCATGTAGAAGGAGCTCCACAACCTCCAGTAGCAACTAGAGCAGTTATCTGCCCAAGAATATCAAGAGAGAACACCATAATCTTGCTTAACCTGCTATATACTTCCTCTAGAGGTGGAAGCACAAAAAAAGACAAAATCTGTGAATAAGTTGCCTTATACTCAGGACCAAGACCATCCAAAAACTAAAGGACTGCATGTTCCCTGCGATAGTCCCTCTAAGTAGAACACATACACGTCTATATGAATTACTTCTCAAGGAGCCCCTTGAGAGTGGTATAGTACTAGGATAGGGATTGCCCCTCCTACCTCAGACTACCAATACCATGGTGAATCTGGAAGACCTTGATAGAATTCTTCTCATGTGAATGTGTCATGCAAAGAATCCCACATCTCTTTTGTGATCTTATAATACATGATCCCATATCCAATCCTAGATCTGACAATTTTCATAATTCATGATCGTACCATCGCACTGTCCTTCCAGGAAGCGTATTTCCCAGTCTTTGCAAAAGGCTCTGACTCTAGCAATATATGTTCCTTATCATGACCTTCCATAATCATAAAGAACGTTTGAGAGCACCGTCCGTAGTTGGTCTCATCTAGCTTGAAGATCGGGACAAAAAATGAGTTTTTGTAGGTCCTTGCCTCAATAGCGGTATCTGATGTCACCTTTGAACCTTCTGATGATGCCATCGTGCCTTGACAAGGAGGAAAAACTTTAAAATCAGATCTAGAAATCCAAATTTCAGATCACAGAAATCACTATAGAAAGAGATGATCTTTGGATTATGAAATCCAAGCAAACATAACCTAATACCACATCAAAGACCCCTAAGACAAATGTAGGCCATACTAGGTGTAGGGAGGCACCCCAACACAGCTGTCTAGAGGTTTAGGACCCCCTTTGTCGTCGCTAGCAAGGCCAGCACCCACTGGCAACACTGCTGCCGGTTGGTGGTGGTGCTGCGAATGGTGCCGCTGGTGGTAGCTACCTGGCGACAAGGGAAAGAAGGATAGGGTGGAGGGGTTTGGAGGCCTTATTTGGGTGGGATATTAGAGCACCAACCTAAGGCCGCTACTCTAATACTGAGTAAAAGAGAATAACCAATCTTATTCCAATACGAAACCCTACACCTCTTTATGACATGGAAACATAAGTAGGCAATCGTCTTTAGATCCAGTGCCGAAATCGAGTACAGAGCCATGGCTCACACGGATGTGGAGATGATGAGAGTGAGATCACTCCTTATAGATTTGCACATAATTATTGATACAACTATGGAAATGAGATGTGACAATAGAGTAGCCACTAAAATAACAAACGACCCCATGTTTCATAAGAGGAAGAAACACGTGGAGATTGATAGCTATTAAACCCATGACCTGATCCAAAGAAAACTTGTTTACACCACTCCAGTTGCTTCTAAGGACTAGACAACAGACATCCTTAGCAAGCCTTCACCACGATCTTCATTCAATGTCTGTTGTTCCAAGCTAAGCATGATTGACATCGGTTAACATATCCCCACTTAGTTTATTTTCTATTATGTTGCATGTTATTTTACTTTTCTTCCTGGGCATGTGTTATTTTCCTACACTTCACCTCTATATAAAGAGGTGTACGGTTTATTGGAATAATAAATTGGCTCATTATCTCCTACTTAGAATCAAAGCATGATCTTAGGCTGGGTTCTAATATCCCACCCAAACCAAGCCCCAAAACCCTTCTACCCTAACCCTAATCTCCTTTCTCTTCCTCCAACTAACGTCGCCAGCAACCACCGGCGGCACCAACAGCCACCAATGCTACCCTAGCTGCGCCAGCGGCCACCAGCATTGCCCTTACAGGGCATCACTAGCGTTACTGGGTGCACCTGGCCCACAGCCAGTGTTATAAGTGGAGGAGGGCTTCTTATCAGCCCTGCTGGTACTGTTCGGGCCAAATCACGACTCCAGCAAGGGGTTCTTAATCTTGCAGAGGCTGTTGGGGATTTTCAACGTGGTTTTTGTGCTTTCTATTACCGAAATATCTATGTTCATTTGCTGATCTCTTTACTTCTGCACTTGATATGACCTAAAATTAATTTCAGGTCTCTGTTTTGGCATAATTTCTTTGCCTGGAGGCTCAAGATGGCATCTTCTTTGGAGTCTGAGTTCACATCAAGTACCATGCCAGAGAACATGACTTACAAGAGTTCATTTTCTGGCCCCATAATTGGACTTAATGAGATCAAGTATCCACGATGATCTCAAATATGCCTTATAACGGAGGGTCACAATAAGGAACACCTTTTGTTGGATTTTAAGCCTACTATCTTTTCTTTTGTGGTCTTTCAGGCTCATAATGAGTTGTTTGAGTTGAAGTAAGAGGGTCACTCACTCTTTCAGCATTATTCTACCCTAAAAAAAAATAATGCATGCAGACCAATATATACTTGTGTTGCTCAGAAGGATTACTGTAAGGAGATCGCGATTCACCTGTTTTTGTCCGAACTTGGTCCAGACTACACTATTGCCCGTTCACAAATTCTTACGTTGTCTGAGCTTCCTACACTAAAGGAGGTCTATAATTGTCTGAGTAGGCTTGTTGTGCCTTTACCTCAAATTAGAGAGAGTGCTACACAGGCTTCAGCCATGGTTGTTACTAGACGTGGAGGTAGAGGTGCTTCTTCCAAACATGAATTGGGGAGAGGACGAGCCTCTTCTAAGAGGAGCCGTACCACTAGTACCTTCTATAGGAAGGTTGGACACGTAGAGTCCTTATGTTGGGCCAAGCACGAGAGACCATCGATAGCCAATCAGGCTTCTGTGACTTCTACTGAGCAATCTGACACCATCCCTCATGCAGATTATGAGGCTGTGATTTAGCGCATGTCTTAGTTGACTCAGGAGCCAACCACCATTACTGAAACTATTGCTTCTGCCTCATCATCAGCTACTGCTATATCCCGATTGGTAGATCATGGTGCATCACATCCTTTATCTGGTGATCAAGGATGCTTTGGAAGATTGCAAAATGTCACATGGAAAGACAATACAGGTGGGAGATGATAGGCATGCACAGATTGATGGTCAGGGGGAGGTGTCTGTTACCCCTACCATGTGACCATCTAATGCCTTTTTTGTTCCTAATTTATCTATGAATTTGTTATCTGTCAATAAGATTATGAAGCACCTTAATTGTAGAGCCATATCTAATGATGTTGGCTGCATATTTCAAGACAAATTGACGAGGATGATAGGTGGTAGACATGAAGAGGGTGTGTATCACCTAGTCCAGACACCTCTTACTGCTACTTGTCAAGGTGGTTCTAGTTTCATATCTGGGAGTGCCTTGCAATGGCATCATCGCCTTGGTCACACATCTCTCGACAAGTTTAGACCCATCATCCCAAATTTGTCACAGCCACTGAGATACACTATAATGCTTATCAGTTAGGGAAGCACCACAGATCTTCCTTTCCAACCACTAGTTACATTTGGATGTTTAGGACCCTAGTCAAATACCTGACCAACCAGGTCACTGCTATTATCTACTTGTTGTGGTTGATTTTTTCTATTTATCATGGTTCTTTATTAGAAATAAAAATCAGTTTACTTTACTACCACAGTCAAAATTGTTAGATCAGATAATGCCTTAAAATTTTGTACCACACGACTAGCTGGCTTTTACAGAGCACATAATATTGTGCATCAAACCTCCTGTCCTCACATCTTGCAGCAAAATGGTATGGCAGAGAGGAAACACAAACACCTATTAGATGTGGCTCATACCTTACTAATACAGCATTGTGTTCCACATCTATATTGGGGTGATACAGTTCTTATTTCATGTTATCTTATTAACAAGATGCCCTCGTCTGTTTTACATAAGCAAACCCCTTGGCATGTGCTTTATCCTGAGAATAAGCTATTTCAATTACCACCCCGTGTGTTTGGATGTGTGGCTTTTTTCTATCTTATGGGTCTAAGAAGAGATAAGTTGGCACCATGTACAATTAAATGTGTTTTCCTTGGATATTCACATGTTCAGAAGGGGTATAAATGCTATGATCCTATGATAAGGAGGCACTACGTTAATGTCGATGTGACTTTTCATAAGGCAATGTCATATTTCTCTTTAGCTGCTCGTCAGTTGTCTCCTGAGACAAAGTTTGCACGCATACCTATCCTACTTGTGCCTATGGATGGGATTATGGAGTCTAAGGCATCTCCTTCACTGTTTAGTGATGATGTCCGATACAGAGGTCTACCACGTGCTTATCAGTTGCCAATGACGTACAACTAGCACACACCCCCCCCCACACACACACACACTTTAGTTCCACTTTCCTTCCTGAGTCAAGTATGTGTTGAACCATCTAACCAAATTCAAGCTAGTGGTGATTGACAAAGCACAAGTGATGCCAATCCCGAGGATGACCTTCCAATAGCAATTCGGAAGGCACCACGTTCTTATGCACAGTATAGAGTTGCAGGGACAGTGTCTACTGACAAAATAGGGACAGACTTTAGGTTGTTCACAACAACTTTGTTAGCCACGGAGTTACCAACTACCTACCAGCAGGCTATGCTCGATCTCAAATGGCGAAAGGCCATGAAGGATGAGTGGTTGCCCTGTAGGAACGCCAGACCTAGGAGCGTACTCCACTCCCACCCAATGCCAGACTTGTTGGTTGTCGATGAGTCTTTTGCCTTGAAATATAACCCCGATGGGTCTATTTCAAGGTATAAGTCTCTCTTGGTAGCGAAGGAATTCATCCAGATATATAGGATGGATTTCTTCAACACTTTTTCCACCGTTGATCGCCTGTCTACGATCTAGATTCCTATTTCTATTGCTACCCACAAGAGTTCGAGGCTTCATTAACTTGATGTCAAAAATATCTTCCTCTATGGTGATCTTTAGGAGGAGCTATACATGCAGCAACCCCCTGGATTCGAGGTTTAGGGGGAGTGCGTGTAAAGATTGAAGAAAGTTATTTATGGACTCAAGCAGATTCCAAGAGCATGGTTTCACAAGCTTTTAGAGGTAGTTGAAAATATGGCCTTGTAGAGATCTCCCTCAAATCATTCACTATTTGTTAAGAAGATAGAGCAAGGTGTGGTGGCGCTCTTAGTATATGTCGATGATTTGATTGTTTCAAGAGATGATAAAACTGGTGTTACAGAAGCCAAAAGATTCCTCAAAGAGTAGTTTGTTATGAAGGATTTGGGGCAGCTATGCTACTTTCTAGGAATCGAGGTTGCAACCAGCAAGGATGGGATAGTTTTGTCTCTCAGCGTAAGTATGCTCTTGATGTGATCTAAAAAACAGGAATGTTGGGATCCAAACTAGATAATATTTCTATAGATCTCGAGGCACATTTATATAATGAAGAGGCAAAAGTGGTTGACAGTCACTCCTACAAGCAATTTGTAAGGAAATTGTTGTACCTATCACTAGACCAAATTTTATGGATAAGCCCACCAAACTACACTGGCAGCCAGCTATGCAAGCACTCAGATACTTAAAGAAAGCACTTGGGCGTAGGTTTCTATTGAGTTATATTGTATGTCTTCCTATTTTTTAGTATTATATTATGTAAGGGTATACTTGTAACTCTAACCATTGGGTGCCTCTCTATATAAAGGGACCTAGGATTTTCTAATAGAACTAATGGCATTACAACTTAACATGGTATTAGAGCAACGGTCCTAGACTAGGGTTCTGGTATCCCACCGAGAACCAGCCTCCGCTCCCCTCAACCCAAACCCTAGGGTGCCGCCGGCCTCCTCCCTCTCATGGCCAACCTCACCGACCGGCAGCAACGCCCAGCACCGATAGTCAAGAGGGCCACAAGTTGCTGCGGTTGCCGGTCGAGCCACCTAAGGGTGTTGCAATGCCGCTTCTCCCTCTCGGCGTTGCGTCGCCGCCCCTGCAGGTGGTGATCTGACCATCTGAGGGTGCTGCAATGCCACTTCTCCCTCTCTGTGTTGCGTCACCGCCCCTGCAGGTGGTGATCTGACCATCTGAGGGTGCTGCAATGCCACTTCTCCCTCTCTGTGTTGCGTCGCCGCCCCTACAGGTGGTGATCTGCGGTGTTGCAGTGTCGCCTCTCCCTATCTGCGGTGGCGTGAAGAGATGCACCTCTGCCTTATCTCATCCACCACCGGCCGGAGCATCGCCGTAGCACCTTCTTCCCTTCATTCTTTGACCGAGCCAAGGTCCAAGAGGAAGAACAACCACCTTTAGGGCTTTCTCTAACCCCAAGGGAGGTTGTTATGGTCTGATTACATCTCCGTTCTCATATCTGGGACTGTTTTCAAATTGATATATGATCTGATTTTTGTTGTTGTAACTCTGTTTTTGTGTTTCCCACATGTCAAGTGATATGGAGGACAAGAAGGATCCCCCTAGTGACTCAGCAAGGAAGACTCTACCCCGAGCGCATCCTTTTTTATGCAGGGAACTATCAAGTTAGATGGTACCAATTTTTTGCTATGGTTTACCTCCTCTTCTCAATTTATGGGATCACACAGGAAGAAATATATTCTAACACAAGAGGAACCCGTTAAGTCTGTTGACTAGGAAGCAGATAATAATTGGGTAGCTAACTACATGCTGAATAGCATGAAGGAACCCATAGCGAAGCAAGTCATGTCCTATCCATCGACTAAGAAAATATGGGAGGTTCTTAATGATATACATTCTCACAAGAGCAACATTAACCATCTCTACAGGTTAACTAAGGAGTTGTACACTTTCCGAAAGGAAACCATGTCCCTTGCTGAGTACCATGGTTCTATGAAGAACCTCTGGTATGACGAGGATACCTACCAGCAGAACTCCACACATGTTACTGTCACTACCAAGCAGCATGAAGCATTCTGGTCTGTTCAGTTGCGTGCAAGCCTTGGTCTTGAATACAAGTCTATAAAAGATAACTTATGACATTGGAGGACATTCCTACACTTGCGCAAATATATCCTCGACTCTCCAGACTAGAGATATCTGACCCTGTGCCACTTTTTGATTCCTCTACCTTGGCAGCCACAGGTCGTGGCAGGGGAGCCTCAAGGGTCAAGGGGAGAGGATGTGGAGCAAAGGCTGGTGGCCGTGGCAGAGGACGTGATTGGTTTTGTGACCATTGCCACAAGACAAATCATATTGTTGACAGGTGTTAGATAAAACAAGGGTTTCCTTAGAGTCATCAAGCTATCCAGCTTGCTTATAGTGGAGATGAGAACCAGCACTATTAGGAAAAAGAACAAGTCAATCATCACATCACTATTTCTAAGGAGTATGATAGGCTTGTTTCTTCTCATGTCTCTTCTACTGCTGGTGTGTTTATCTCCCAGAGGACAGGTTCTACTGCTAGTGTCATAAGCGATCATAAGCCATCTTAGCTTGCAAACTCAGGTGCATCTTCGCACATCGCAGGAAATGTTACCCTTTTTTCAAATCTTAAAGCACTGACTACTCCAATACACGTCAGAGTAGCAAATGGTGCCTTGTCCCCTGTGGCGAGCTTGGGTGACACTTCTCTGTCTTCTACTTTACTACTTTCTAATGTCATACATGCACCTAAGTTCGCTTTAAATTTTGTCTATCAGTTATATTACTAAGGCATTAAATTGTAGAGTAGTATTTCATGATCACTTCTTGCAAGACCTCCTGACGATGAAGCAGATTGGTGGACTTAAGCAAGATGGCCTTTGCTACCTTGATCTTCCACCTGAGCATCATTCCATGGCTGCCAGTTTTGCTACGTCTACTTTAGAGTGGCACCTTAGATTGGAACATCCTACCGTTTCTATTGTTCATCGTCAATTTGTTGATATGCAATTTCCAAATTCATTTTCTTGCGATACTCATCAACTTAGCAAGCATCATAGAGTTTCTTTTCTTAGTACGAATAAAAGAACTGAATCAGCTTTCTCTCTTATTCATGTTGATTTGTGGGGCCCATGTCGAGTCAAGAGTCTTAGGGATTTTCAGTATTTTCTTGTGCTTGTGGATGATGGTACCTGGGTCCTTATGATGAAAAAAAAAATCCGAAACTCCTGTATTGATTGAAAATTTTGTCAAAGAAATAAAGACTTAGTTTTCTACTACCATTCGGACATTTCAGACTTATAATGTTCTCAAGTTTGTGAGCTTCTGTGGATGCAATCTATCTTATGTGATTTGGGAGTATCTATTTCTGGTCCAACTCCCATGTACTGTGATAACAAGCCCGCTGCATTTATTGCCAATAATCCTACCTTTCATGAGAGAACGAAGCACATAAAGGTAGATTGTCACTTTATCAGAGATGCTATCCTCACTAGCAACATCACTACACCTTACATTGCTACTGAAGATTAGGTTGTAGATGCCTTCACCAAAGCACTCTCCAAGAAACGTCTTGAGTTATGTTCCAAGTTGAGCATGCTTGATATCTATGCTCCAACTTGAGGGAGAGTGTTAAGTTATATTGTATGTCTTTCTATTTTTTAGTGTAATATTATGTAAGAGCAATACTTGTAACTCTACCCGTTGGGTGCCTCTCTATATAAAGGCACCCAGGATTTTCTAGTAGAACTAATGGCATTACAACCAAATAGTTACCTTTCTAAAGAAGGGCACTCATGACTATTGTTGGATATTCAGATGCTGATTATGCCAAGTGTATGGCTGATGGGAAATCCACTACAAGCTTCTGCACTTTTGTCGCTAGAAATTTAGTTACCTAAAAGAGCAAGAAACAAGGGGCAATCTCCAGGTCCAGTGTAAAGTCCAAGTACCAGGCTATGGCCCAAACTACCACTGAGATGGTTTGGGTGAAGTCCCCACTACGGGATCTACATGTCCAAGTTGATGGTCCTATGGAGATACGGTGTGATAACAGGGTTGCCACCTACAATGCCAACAATCAAATGTTTCGTAAGAGGACGAAACATGTAGAGGTGAATTGACTCTACACTAAAGATTTGATACAATAGGGGGTATTAAGCACCATGCTTGTTGCTTCAGAGGACTAGATGGTTGATATCTTCACGAAGCCTTGACACGTGGAGCTTTTGATATATGTTATTCCAAGCTGAGCATGATTGACATTTATGCTTCAGCTTGAGGACTGTCGACATATCCCCACTTAGTTTTTGTTGAGCACTCTAGTTATCATTTATATTGAGTTGTGTATTGTTTATTTATTTTTTATTTCTGCTTGGTTCTCTTATGCAATTTACTCAACACCTCTCTCTATATAAAGAGGTGTAGGGCCTACTATTGGAATAAGACTTTTTGTTTCATCTCACTTGGTATCAGAGCGGTGATCCTAGATCAGTGCTCGAATATCCCATCGAGATAGGCCACCAACCCATTCCACCAAAACCCAAATCTCCCTCTCCACGCTGTTCATCGCCACCATCACCTCTACCGGCAGCAACACAGCCTGCAGAGGGACGCACACCGGCGTCAAGCAGCGACACTGAGGGGCACAACTGCCCCTGCAACGGCATTCCAGGGGTGAGGCTTTTGTGGCAATGCTGCAGCATCACCGACAGGCCCTATGACACTGCAGCTGGGTTAACACCCCGATCTACAACAGCAACAGCAACAAATACTCCATCGACGGGTAGTAGAGCCGCCGGGGAGTCTCGTTTAACCCAATATAGTAAGGAGGGGCAGTAGCCTTCCTTTCGAGGGCCACTAAGGGTGCCTCCGAACCCTAGTGTGCCCTTTCCAGCTGTTGGAGGGCTACTATGTGTGTCTAATGTGATTTCCAAGGAAGGAATCGCTTGGATTTCATATTAGGACACTTGCTTCTGTGATCTAGGTTGGTTTTGAAGATCTGAATATTGGGTTTCAGATCTGATTTCAACGTCTTCCCATGATTTCTAAGCATCACGGCTTCATCATCATCCGAGGTGACATCGGAGACAAGTCAGGAGAACGGGAATTACAGAAACCAATTCTTTGTCCCTATTATGAAGTTGGATAAGACCAACTATGCCCATTGGTCTCAAACGTTCTTGATGACCATTGAGGGTCATGACAAGGAGCATCTCTTACTTAACCCAGAGCCTCATAACAAGACAGGGAAGTACGCCAAGTGGAAGGACAATGCTATGGTGAGAGCGTGGATCATGAACGATGTTTCTCCTCATATTGGAGATGGCCTTATGGACTATAAGACTGCAAAAGAGATGTGAGATTCTCTTCATGACATATATTCTCATAAGAAAAATTCTAGCAAAGTCTACCAAACTTATAGTGAGATGTTTTCCCTTAAACAAGAGGGACAACCCTTGACACATTAATATGCTATGTTAAAAGGGCTTCTGGAGAAGAACAACACGTGCAGGCTTGTCTACACATGCGGTACTCAGTGGGGCTACTGTACGGAGACAGCAATTCCGCACTTTCTTTCTAGACCTAGAATATGACTCAATACGCACTTAGATCCTGACACTGACGGAGCTTCCTTCTCTTAAGGAGACATATAGTCATCTTAGCCAGATCACTGTGGTTACTCCTACTCCTGAGATTACTAGGCAGACCTCCATGTTGGCTATTGGTGTAGGTCGAGGCACCAGGGGCCTTCATTCCACTTGTGGGTGTGGATGTGGCAAAGGATAGACAGGTAGGCCACGTCCCACCTGCACTTTCTGTGGACGTATTGATCATGTAGAGGCATCCTAGTGGTCTAAGCATGGGAAACCTCCTCAGGCCAATCAGGCTGTTACCACTTCTGAGCCAGAGTCAGATACCATGTCACGAGCAGAGTATCATGCAGTAGTACAACACCTTGCTCAAATCACTCAGGAGACTCCATCTTCTGATATTTCTGCAGTAGTTCTTATTCCAAATTTTCCTATGTTGGGTTACATTATATTTTGAGGGGGCGTTATGCCTTTTTATTGTTTTGTTGCACTTATGTCACATTTTTCCCTCACCTCTCTCTATATAAAGAGGTGTAGGGATGACTTAGTAAATTATGAAGTTTCATTTTCTTTAACTTGGTATCAGAGTCAAGTTGGGGACTCCAAGAAAACCCTAACCCTACCGCACAACCTCACCGTCATCGCCGTCATCGGCAGCAGCGTCGACTAGCAACAGCACTGTCGTCGCCACCAGCCAGCAGCAGTGTTGCCGCCTAGCACCGGCGGCAGTCGAAGGGTCGGTCTGACCCCCTCCTTTCCTCCAGTGCCTTCTCTTTACGCCCGAGTCTCCTCTGGCGGTAGGGAGAGAGCAGTAGGCTCGATTTTTCCATTCCAACAAGGTCTAGGAAGGTCCCTGGCACATTGGTGATGAAGTTCTAAGACAAGGATCTACTGGAAGGTGTCCAATGATTCATCTTGGATGGTATGATCTAATCAGTATTTTGATCACTATTTTGGGGTGTGTATTCCCTTTTCATTGTTGATAAATATTGGAACCACATGTGAGCAGTGTTTTAGGGTATGTATTCCCCTTTTGTGTCAAAATTCAGAACTGTGTTTAAAGGTGTTTGTGGTGTGATTTCACTATGGCCTCATCGTCATCAAAGATCGGAGAGACATCAGAACAGACTGGAAAGAGTGTAGTCTACAAGAATCCATTTTTGCACCTATTGTGAAGCTTGACGAGACCAATTACCCCCGTTGGTCTCAAACGTTTCTTGTCACAGTGGAAGGACATGAGAAGCAACATGTCCTCACTGAAGCACCACCAGAGCAGAAGACAAGGAAGTATGCAACCTAGAATAGAGATGATGCCATGGTAAGGGCCTGGATACTAAATAGTGTGATACCTCACATTGGACATAAAGTCATGTACTACAAAACTGCTAAGCAAATGTGGGATGATCTGAAGGACGCATATTCACATGAACTCAACTCCACTCAAGTCTTCCAAATTCACTACAATTTATGTCATTTGAAGCAGGAGTCCATGAGTCTCCCGCAGTATTACTCCACCATGAAGGGATTCTTGGAAAAGTACAATGCATGTAGACCCATGTGCACATCACTAACATGTAGGAATCAGAGGAAAGAGTTCTCAACTCATATGTTTTTGGCAGGGCTTAATGATGATTATTCTACTGCACATTCACAAGTATTGATGCTTTCTAAGCTTCCTCCCATTGAGGAGATTTATAGGAGACTTAGAAAGTTGCATGTCCAGCCCACACCAGAGGCTATCACCAATAATGCGGCTTCTGCTCGTGCAGCTGTGAGTACACGAGGAGGATGGACTGGAGCCTTCCAAGGCAAAGGCAGGGGGAGTGCTGATGGCGGACGCGGCAAGCCTACCTATTCATATTATGGAAAAATTGGCCACATTGAGGTCAAGTGTTAGAACAAACTTTGACAGCCTAATGTTGTCAACCAAGTGTTTGTGATTGCTCCACTAATTGTGTCTACTAATACAGTGACTCTTGCAAAGGCAAATTATGAAGCGGTGATACAGCTCCTAGCTCAGTTGATACATGATCAACCTCAATCTCCAGACACTGCAACTTTTTCCTCCGCATCAAGTATGAATAATTCATGGTTGATTGATTCTGGTGCTTTAGACCATTTGTCAGGGAATTCCCAGTATTTTGGCAATATGCAAGAAGTGTCAAAGGATCGCTCAGTATAGCTAACAGATAGCAGGCATGCCCCATCCGTGATAAGGAGGGGTGTTAGTCACTCCTACTATGCAGCTCTCTGATATTTATTATATGCCTAACATATCAATGCAATGCAGTTACTATCTGTTAGTATTATCACTAAGCAATTGAATTATCGTGCCATTTTTTATGCGGTTGGGTGTACGTTTTAGGACTACATGACGAGGAGGACGATTGGTGGTGGACATGATGAGGGGTGTTTACCAGCTAGTTCAGAGTCTGATTGCTGCAGCTTGTCAGACCAATACTACTGCAGGAAGTGCCTTGCAGTGGCACAGATGACTAGGCCATCCTTCACTTGACAAACTACGCCAGATCATCCCTCATCTTTCACCTGCCATGAAGATTTAGCGTGATGCCTGTCAACTGGGGAAGCATCACTGAACCAATTTTCCAGTTTCTATCCAGTCCAGTAATTCGACTTGTTTTGATTTATTGCATTGTGATGTTTTGGGTCCTAGCCGTGTGGCAGACTGATAGAACTACCATATTATTTGTTATTTATTGATGACTCTCTCGTTCATCATGAATATTTTTTATGCGCAATAAATCAGAGATTGGATCTATTATTCAACCCTAGAGGGCGACGCCGGTCTGTAGCAGCAGCAACGCTGCTCTGGTGAGCAGCAACAGCGATGGCCCTGCCTGCAAGCATCGTTTAAAAAAGCGTGCCTCGAGGTGCTTGAGGCATGCACCTCAAGGCAAGGCGTGCCAAATTCGCGTCAAGGCTTAAGCCTCAGCTGTAGTTTGCGAGGCATGCGCCTCGCTTTGTCGAGGCGTGGCCGAGGCACTGAGGCGCTGGAGAGGCGCCGCCTCGAGTATTTTGCTTTGTAAAATGGTCATGTGCTAGTCACATGACCATTTTTTTGACCTAAGCTTTGGCTCTAGCCCTAAACCTAAAATACAAACTTCAAAAATGTGAGCAGCCTCCACGCACCTCATCATAGCCTCCACCAGCAGACCGACAGCTCCTGCTCCACCGCATCGCAGCCTCCACCGGCGAGCAGCTCCACGCAACGCCAGCAACACGAGCAGCTCCACGCAGCGCAGCGTAGTGCTCCACGCAGCGACAGCGCTCCATGCAGCGCAGCACAGTGCTCCAGCGCCAGCAGCGCAAGCACGCAGCGCAAGCACGCAGCGCAGTGTAAGCTTCAGTGCTCCACGCAACAACAGCGCAGGCCCCAGCTTCAGGCTCCAGCGCAGCACAGGCTCCACGCAGTGAGGCTCCAACAGCACAGCACAGGCTCCAGCAACGCAGCGCAGTGCAGCTCTAGCAGCGCAGTGTTATGAAACTGTCATTTATGTTATTATTTCCTTATTAGCACTTGATACGTATATATCATTTCATTTTCTATATTTTTTATGCAAATCCTTAGGCTTACGCCTCGACCGCCTCAAGGCTTACGCCTCACCTCGATGAAGGCAAACCACCTTGGTACCACCTCACGTTTTTTAAAACCTTGCCTGCAAGCAAGGGGTCGTGGCGACACTAAGCGTCGGCCTACCCGATGAGGGAGCAGCGGAGCACCGACCGGAGAAGGTGGCAGCCTACCGTCGCTGGTAGCGAGTCATCGGAGCAATGGCGGCCCACGGTTGGTGCATCGAAGATTAAGGTTTTGGTGGAGTGTGCGAAGGTTGTACGGGTGGGATATTGAAGCACCGATCTAGGATTTCTGCTCTAATACCAAGTCGAAGAAAACAAATAATTTTATTTTTCAACTGAAACCTTATACCTCTTCATATAGAGTGAGATGTTGGGTAAATTATAACATAAGTCCAACAAGACAAAATAAATGACAAAACAATCCAAATCAGTAAACAAAAGATAACTAGAGTATTCTAGCAACACTTTATTTACACCCAAAAAATGGTCATATCAAGCAACAGCCATTTTAACTTGAAACATTCAATGCTCATAAATGAAAGCATTAGGAATATATAAATGACATAAGAAACAACTTCTTTTAAAGAAAAAAAGAAGCAATTTAAAACAGTAATACCTGAATGTGGTCTTCACCGAGAATACATTTACTAGCTTCAAGACACCTGAGGCACAAAGAGGAGAAAGTATACAATGCCAAGAATGTACAGCAATGTGCATAAATCTAAAGTAATAGATACTCTTCTAGATAACCTTTCTAAAATCTCCTGGCACTCATTTAAGTTCCCAAGAGATTGGAGATTCAAAGCAAGGTTCTCTGCTGCATTTATGGTGTCAAGTGAATCCCATCCCTAGAAAACATTACTACAACTTAACAATATGTAATGATACTAATGACAACACAATGATGAGATCATTCCATTTGTAAAAGGATGAAAAGAGGATTTTAACAACCAACGAGGAACAAAAAAAGATGAGATTTGCAATACAGGAAACTTAATTTTGAATTCCCCTATCTTGACTTTGCACGGAAAAAAGTTACATCTTAGATATATATAGACCAATTTCATTCTCAGGTGAATCAATCATATGTCCATCAGGAATCACAGTTAACCAAGAATAGGCTTGTTTTATATAATGTTAAAATTTCATCAATGCAGCATGACATCCATAAACTAATTGACATCGATGAGGGATAGCATGGGGGCTTAAGAACTTGGAAATCTTTCCGCAACAAACTACAACCAACCGTAACTTGATTCACATTGTAGCCAATGTAGCCGATGTACATTACGATCCAAGGATCCATTTACTATTGAAGTAGTTTTATCTGTACCAGTCAAGAAAAACATAAAAGCTTTTTTCATGGTTATTCAGAATAATGGAGAAGAAATTCTTTTAAAAACCCTAACCGTTATTCTCTAAAGGATTTCGAAAAAGTAAGGACAAACCCTCATGCAATATGTGAACTATCAAATAAATAAGTAAACTAACTGTAGGGATTTTTAAGAAGGATAAATGATTCTTGTTATTGATAAAAGAGAAGCCCTAACCCTTTTTATATAGAGGCAAGGGCTTACATGGTAATCTACTTAGGATCAAAAAATAATAAATGACTTAACCAAATAACTAATTTATTTTATTTCCTAACACTCCCCCACAAGTCGAGACGCAGGAGATGGCGAAGACTCTGATTCTTAAGGTAGTGAAGATCAACTCCTATCGACGTGGTACTCCCTTCTTCGTGCCTTCAACCCTAGGTGTCTCTTCTTGTACGCCCTCACAGAGCCAGTCAACGCTTGGTTTCTCTTGAGATGCGTGAGACAACACTTGACATCTTAAGGCGACTCCCGTCTTCAGCTCTTGTATCTTCCACTCAACATATAAAGACCCTGTTGAGAGAAATGTGTGCAGTGTTGTTTAGTCCCACATAGTGAAATGGAACTTTTGTTATGCGTGTGCTGACCTATAAATAAGCTTGTACCCCTCATCTATTCTTTTGAGAAGAAATATAGAAAAACACGCCCATTGGGGTACTTCTCTCGTGGTTTTCTCCCCGCTCTTCGTGAGTGAGGTTTCCACGTAAACCCAAGTATTTTTCATTTGTTTTATTGTTTTAATAGCATACTTCCGTATTATTTAGATCTGTTAACTTAGTATCAGAGCGATTCGTTCCATGGGTTATCTTGTATTGAGTATATGTCCATATTTTGTATTACGCTATCTTTCATAGGGACATTCTTGTAATCTTTCCCAGGATCTTAAATGCCGCCGACATGCCGTCGAAATGACATTTTTGTGGGAATGCCCATGCCGACATGGAATAGCTATTGAGAAGCAGGAACGCCGCTGGCATGCTGACCATACCGACATGCCGACCATACCGATGGCATGCCAATGCCAATGCCGATGCTACCCTGCCTGGGCCTGCTGCTGATGCCAATGCTGCTTGGACCTGTTGCCGCTGCACTGCAGCACCAGTCCTTTCCCTTTAAATTTACATTAAGCTTTTATGTTATCCTAAAGTTCAAAACATGTCTATCTGGTCCTCTATAACTAATGTGCACCCTCTTTTTACACCAAACTAAGAACAATAACTTTTTAAATGTGGACAAAAATATCCTTTTGTATCCCTATAAGACCAAAAATATTCTTCAATCATTCAATGCATCATTGGATAATCATTAAGTTGTATAATGTACAGCGATTTGTACATTCGCACGACACGTCACGTCATCACCGACGGACGTAATCATAAAAAATCCATAAAATAATAATCGACGAATTCATTCGCGCACCAACGGTTATAAAAATTCAATAAAGAATAAAATGTAACGAATAAAATGATTACATCACCGACGAACGTAATCATAAAAATAGGCATTTTCACGGCGTGCCCTCGGCATTTCCACGGCGTGCCATTGGCATGCCCTCGGCATGCCCATCGAAAAACAGGCATTTCCATGGCGTGCCCTCGGCATGCCGACGAAATGCATACTTACAATTTCATCGGCACGACATCGAAATCGACATTTCGAACATCAATCTTTCCCTTTGGGTCTCTCTATATAAAGGGCCCTAGGGTTATTCTAATGAAAATTACGTCATTTGCAAACATGGTATCAGAACAGCATCTTAGATCGGTGTTCGGGTATCCCACCAAATACTTAGCCCCGAAACCTCCACGAAAACCCTAGATCTTCCCCCTCCTCCGTCACTAGCGGGTACCACCGCCACCAGTGGCTACTGTACCCACCGGCGGTGCTCACAACAACCACCAGATGCCGTAGGAGACCTCTGCGAGGCTTGATCTATCAGCAACACTCCCTCCCAGCACTAGGAGAGGTCCTGTCGAACCCTGCGTAGTCACTCGCAGCACCCAGCATCTCTCACAGCAGCATCCAACGTTGCCTACGGTGCACACAACCATCACCGATGCTCAGCATCGCCCATACCAACAACCACCACCGCCAAGGACCTCCTAGCACCGCCACAACACTCCCTACCAGCAACAGCGCCATCACAGGTGGCCAAAGGCCCTCTACATCAGCGGCGGCACCGCCCCTAGGGCCACCTGAGCCCTTTGGTGGCAGCATATGTGCAACATACATGGGCTGCAGTGCCACAAGAGCCTCAGGTGGTCACCTATGATCTGATTCCTACAACTATTCACGAATTTGTGAAAGTTTCAGACATCTATATGGTCTGATTTTCTACTAAAATCCCCTGATCTTGGTGTTCCCACAAGTCGATTGATATGGAAGACACGAGAGATGCTTCTGGCAACTCGACAGGGAAGATATCTACCCCGAGCGCACCTTCCTTTATGCAAGAAAACTCTATCAAGTTGGATGGCACCAAATTCCTTACGTGGTCTACCTCCTTTTCCCGATTTGTGGGATCACACCAGAAGAAATATATCTTCACACAAGATGAACATGTTGTCAAGTCTGTCGATTAGGAGGCAGACAATGATTGGGTGGCGACCTGTGTGTTGAACAACATGAAGGAGCTTATTACGAAGTAGGTTAATTCATATGCGTCTGCAAATAAGATGTGAGAGGTTCCTCATGAGATTCATTCTCATAAAAGCAATATCAGTTGCCTCTACAGAGTAATCGAGGAGTTACATACATTCCTTTCGGAAGGGAACTATATCCTTTGTCGAATACTATGGCTCTATGAAGAACCTCTAGGATGAGCAAGATACTTATCAACCGATCTCCACAGATGTCACCGTTATTACAAAACAGCATGAGGTGTTTCGTTCTGTTCAGTTGCTTGTAGGTCTTGGCCCTAAATTCAAGTCCGTTAAAGATCAGCTTATGACACTTGAAGAGGTCCCTACACCTGCGCAGATTTATGCTCGGTTATCCAAACTTGAGATGTCTGACCATTGCTCAATCGTTGATTCTTCAGCCAAGGCAGCTACAAGTCGTGGCAAGGGAACCCCAGGAGATAGGGGGAGAGGACATTGAGCAAGAACAGGTGGTCATGGCAAAGGACGTGGCCTGTTTTGTGACCATTGTCACAAGACAAACCATACGGTGGACAGATGCTGGATAAAGCATGGTTTTTCCCAAGGCCATCAAGCAAAGCAAGTTACTTATGGTGGAAATGAGAGCCATCACTCTCAGAGGAGCATGTCATTCCGCAAGTCACTAGTTCCAAAGGAATATGATCAACTGATGTCTTCTCAACCCTCTTCTACTGTAGGGGTGTCAATCCATCTCATATTACTGGAGATGTTACCCTCTTTTCGATTCTTAAACCATTGCTACTCCTGTACATGTCAGAGTAGCAGATGGTGCATTGTCCCCTATGACAAGCTTGGGTGACATTTCTCTGTCTTCTACTTTACCACTATCTAATATTACGCACGCGCCCAAGTTTGCTTTAAATTCAATGTCCATTAGTCATATTACCAAGGTATTAAATTGCAGAGCAGTGTTTCACGATAATTCCTTTTTACAAGAGCTCTAGACGATGAAGCAGATTGGTAGAGGACTTGAGCAGGATGGCCTCTACTATCTTGACCTACCCCCCGAGCATTCCACCATAGTTGTTGCCTTTGCCTCTTCTACCTTACAATGGCACTGTAGATTAAGACATCCTAGCATCTCTGTTCTCCGTCTGTCAATTTCCGGATATGGAGTTTCCTAATTCCTTTACTTGCGATGCCTGTCAACATGGCAAGCATCATAGGATTTCCTTTCCCAGTAGTAATAAAAGAACTGAGTCTGTTTTTTCTCTTGTTCATGCTGATCTATGGGGCCCATGTCAAGTCAAGAGTCAGGGATTTTTGGCATTTTTCTATTTTGGTTGATGATTGCACTTGCACTTGATAAAAGAAAAATCCGAAACTTCTGGTTTGATTAAAAATTTTGTGAATGAAATAAACCCTCAATTTTCTACTTTGTCCGTATGTTTCGTATTGATAATAGGCTTGACTTTATTAACGCTACGTTAACTCAATTTTTTTAATTTCGTGGTATTATTCATCAGATTTCTTGTGTTCATACATCCCAACAAAATAGAGTGGCTAAACGCAGGCTGAGACGCCTTCTTGATGTTGCCCGGATGATCATGTTTCAGATGAATGTTCCTACTATGTTCTAGGATGATGTTGTTCTTACAACTGCCATCTTAATTAATCAGGTGTTGTCCTCTGCTCTCCGTTGGAAAGTACCATATTCTGTTTTATGTCCGAATCAGGAACTTTTTTTTGTGCCTCCTAGAGTTTTTGGGTGTATATGCTTTGTCCACTTGTTTGAGGTGGACAAACTTGCTCCTAGATCTGTGAAGTGTCTTTGTGGGTTATTCCAAAACCTAAAAAGGGTACAAGTACTTTGATCTGGTGGCACATTGCTTTTATGTGAGCAAAAATGTTACCTTCTTCGAGGATATACCATACTACTCTACCATGGGAAAGAACACTAATCCTGCTACTGAGATCCCTTTACCCATGCCTACTACTGCACCACCAAGTCCCTCTGAGCCACCTCCACCTCATGATGGTCCTCCTATATCCTACCCCACACATCCTGAGGTGCCTATAGCAGAGACCTTCCCTCGACATTTTGAGTGAAGACATCCCACTACCACTATTCAAGATGAACCATTATCCACTATTCCTACTCAGTCCTTTGTTGACATTGCTGATTCGAATCGAGGTCCAGACCCTACACCCCCAGAAGCATCTGATGTGAATCTTCTTATTGCTCAAAGGAAGCCACAACAATCTTGTGCAAAATATTTTATTTCCAATTAAATGTCACTTGATCATTTATCTACCACAAGTTCCCAAAAATCATATTGAGGCGTTTCAAGATTCTTCCTGGACCTCTGCCATGCATGAGATATTTGCTCTTCAGTCTAAAGGAACTTGGGAACTAGTTGACCTACCCCTTGGTACTACTATTGTGGGGTGTAGGTGGTTGTTCACCCTAAAGTGTCATCCTGATGGGACAGTAGACAGATACAAAGCTAGACTAGTTGCTAAAGGTTACACACAAGCCTTTGTGATTAATTACTTAGAGACGTTTTCTCCAATGGCCAGACTTAATTCTATGAGGATATTGTTGTCTGTGGTAGTCGACAAGGGCAGGTCTATTTCTCAACTGGATATCAAAAATGCTTTTACGACAATTTAGAAGAGGTATATATGCATCAACCACCTGGTTTGGTGGTTGACGGGGTGTGTTCAAAGGTTTGCAAATTAAAGAGGGCAATATATGGCCTTAAACAAAGTCACAGGGCCTGGTTTAAGAGATTTAGTAAAGTTATGCAGGAATTTGACTTTACTAGATATGTTGCAGATCATTCTGTCTTCACCATGCACAGAGCCACAGGATTAGTTATCATTATTGTTTATGTGGATGATATGCTGCCTACAGAGAATGATGGAACAAGAATAGAAGACGCTAAAAGATTTCTGCATTCTCAGTTTATTACTAAAAATCTAGGAGTGAAATTATTTTCTGGGCATTGAAGTGCAACATGTTGATGGGGGGTTAATGCTATCACAGCGGAAGTATGTGCTTAACATACTAAAGAAGACAGGGATGCTGGGATACAAACCTGCCAGCATCCCTATGGATCCCTCCTTGCCTTTTGGAGATTCAGATAATCCTTTACTTGAGGATGTCATCAGATACCGAACTATGGTAGGAAAGCTACTATACTTAACTGTCACAAGGCCGAATATATGCTTTGCTGTGGGGAGACTGAGTCAGTTTATGCAGTCTCCTAGAGAAGTTCACTGGGACAGTGTTTATCAGGCACTTAGATACCTCAAGCAAGCTCCAGGAAAGGGGTTGTCTCTAATGAAGCATGGTCATCTTAAGCTCTAGGGGTACTCGGATGTAGATTATGCCGGGTCACATGAAGATAAAACGTCCACTACTGGCTACTACACTTATGTGGGTGGTAACCTTGTTACATGGAGAAGCAAGAAACAAAATGTTGTATCTAGATCCAATGCGGAATCTGAGTATAAGGCTATGGCCCATACTACTTGTGAGCTTTTGTGGGTGCGAATCATCCTTGGAGATTTTGGAGTATTAGTGGGTGAACCTACTCCCAAGTATTGTGACAAGACAGCTACTAACAATCCTGCATTCCATGAGAGGACAAAGCAATAGAAGTAGACTATCACTTTATCAGAAATGCCATCACTGCTGGGAAAATTGTTACACCTTATATTGCTACTAAGGACCAGGTTGCAGACGTCTTTACCAAAGCACTTCCCAAGAAACATCTTGTGTTTTTATGTTCCAAGTTGAACATTCTTAATGTCTATGCTCCAGCTTGAAGGGGAGTGTTGAGTTACATGTCCATATTTTGTATTACATTATTCTTTCATAGGGACATTCTTGTAATCTTTCCTTTTGGGTGCCTCTCTATATAAAGGGCCCTAGGGTTATTATAATGAGAATTACGTCATTTACAACGTAACATCTTGTTTATTTAATTATCATGTTTTATCTTTTTGTTTTAGTGGTGGATCTGCCATGTTCATGGCATTCACTCCTTGATTCATTCAGAGGAGCCGATCTAAAGGCCTTGCGCCTTGATGCTGCATAAGGAAGATAAGGAATAGAAGAGCAATCAGCCCTATTGACGTTAGGAGCGCTCAGGCGAGCGCTCAGGCATCTCGGCAACGTAGCAGGAGGCCCAAGGGGGGTTACTAAGGCATCCGCATGCACAAGCCACGCAACCCTAGAAGCAGCAATGTCGGTGCCTCCTCTTCTGGCGGTGAAGAAGAAGGTGATCAGCGGCAGCTATGAGTAGGAGAGCCTGCCGTTGGCGGTGGCGGTGGCGGCGGGGCTGGTACTGTTCGGGCTGGCGCTGGTGGTGAGGTTCGTGGTGACAAAGGTGGCGTTGGAAGGGTGGAAAGACTGGGAAAGGCCCATGCCGAGGTGGCGATGCAAGGTCCGTTGCCGCAGCCGATGTGCCCCATCGAACCCTTTCAGAACCCCACCATGACTATCACGGCAAGGAGGCTCAGTATTGATGGCAGCGGTGGCAAGCATCGTGGCGAGGAACGTGTAAGCAGCAAACGACATGGATCTCAGCGAAAATGTAGCGGAAGGGGTCACTTCTGCTCTTCGTGAGCGGCAATGATGTCGGCGATGAAAAGGGCAAATGGAGATTTGGGAAGTTGCCATAATGGAAACATTGTTTAAGTTATATGTTGGGCTTCTTAGAAAAAGACGGTCATTTTGCAATGTGGGTGTTGGTGAGTTATGATGAGTTATAAAAAAGGGGGGGAAGGAAAGAAAAAAATGATCAGAGAATATGGGGAAGAGAAAAAAAATCAAGAAAAGAGGAAATTTTTTTCAAAAATAAAAGGAAGAAAAAAATTCAAAAAATAAAGGAATTTGAATTGAAAAGAAGAGGTGGAGAGGTTCTCCTTTAGTTTTATTGTTTCTTCTTATTATTTTCTTTTCCTTTACGAGTATGTAGGGATGAGTATTGAGTCAAATCCTTACAGGCTAAGCTTGACCCGACCCAAGCCCATTTAATAAATGGGCTAAAAAGAAAGTCCAAGATCCAGCTCAAAATAAATTTTCTTAGCACAAACCAAACCTAACCAAAAAGATAATGGACTCAGGTCGAGACGAACCGACCTATTTATTCATGGTCTAATTGTTTTATACTTGTAAAATAAGATGTAAGTGGAGTTGTACATCAAAAATTATTTTAAAAGTATAAAAAATAATATGATTTTGTAGAAATAAGAAAAATCATATTATATTTGCAAATGATAATTATCTTTTTCAATTATGCAAATGATGTTATTATATTTGTCTTTTGTGTATCCTAAAAGATCTTTAAGTCCTTGTAGGTACATATCCAACCAAAACGATCTAGCACCTGCATGGTAAATATTTAGCTTGAATATTGAACATATATAGCATATGACAAGCCACCCAAATGTAATCAAGGGAAAATTACAATAAAAAGTAAAAGCACTCATCGTGTTCATATTTAGTTTGAACTTTGATGTTCACGCTTTCTTTATGGCAAGAAATCAATGATTCATATCTAGTTCGAGCGAGATTGTAGGATTGCATTGCACAACTTACAATTGCAGGAAGCACGAGGGTTAAGGTTTTATTCGTTAAAAAATAGCAAGATCAACCAATGTTTATTTTGTTTTTAATGTATGATGCATATATATATGATATATATTTTGATAGGCAATATGAATATAAATACATATATGATATATATTAATGTAATTGGATCAACAAGCTAAGCCTTAAGGAGATCCCATAAATGAGCCAATGGGCCAAGCTGGGCTTGGGCCACCTCGGCTCGAGGCCTAGCCCATTTAATAAATGGGTTATATTTATAACCCAACCTCGGCCCAAGTTAATTTCGAGCTCGGGCTTGGGCCAGCCCAATCGAGGTGGCCCTCAGGTTGGATTGGGTCAGCCCAACCCAATGCTCATCCCTATGAACATGGGAGAAAGGGGGAGTGTTGTCTGTTATAGTCATCCCTCATTCGAGAGTCTCTTTTGTTCCTAAACTCCACATGAGAAACCATAACTCTGGGAGGTCCAGAGTTTTGAGGTCCTCAGAGGAAGGGTCTATTTCAGGTTTCTATGTGGGAGATTCAATTTTGTGGACTCCAAAGAAGGAGATCCAGTTTCAAGCTCTTAAGAGAAAGACCCATTTCAAGGATGCTAAATGGGGAGCCACCAGCACTAGGTCTCCAGAGGAGAGGTCTATTATCAGAGCTAACTACAGCAGTTCCTTCAACAGCTCCAGCCTGTGTTCCCGCCTACAAGCAAGAACCAATCCAAAGAGCTATGTTTTGTTGTGTAGAGTGGGTTTGTTTGTGTTACAAGCTGAGCATTCCATGCTCCAACTTGAGGGGGAGTGTTGAGAGAAATGTGTGTAGTATTGTTTAGTCTCACATAGTGAAGTGAGACTTTTGTTGTGTTTTGTGACCTATAAATAGGTGTGTACCCCCATCTATTCCTTTGAGAAGAACCATAGAGAAACAAGCCCATAGGGGCACTTCTCCTGTGATTTTCTCCCTACTCTTCGTGAATGGGGTTTCCACGTAAACCCAATCATTCTTCATTTGTTTTATTGTTTTGATATCATGCTTCCGTATTATTTAAATCTATCAACTGACCCAAACAAAATAGACCTAGAACTTGAGGGTGCTACACACAAAGACCCCAAAACAAAATACTAAAATATAAACTTGAAACTCAACTGGACTTAATAAGCAAATAACCACCCTTTTTTCTCTCTTTTCTCTAAACCCTAAATCAAGCAGTCGTTCAAATTAAAGGAGCAGAGCTCCACTCCATCCATCTACTGCTACTCGTTGATGCGAACTCTGATGACCCTGTGAAAAGCCTGGGTGAGAGCCTCAGTGCGGGAGAGGTCGAGGGAGAAGAGCTCAAAGGTAGAGAAGTGCCGATCCAACGACGACGAGGTAGACGGCAACATATGGTAGCGATCCTGCGGGAGTTGACTATGTCAGCGACCTACCAATGCTTCTGGCGGAGGTGGCCGCAGTTGAGCTCCACGAAGTGCTCACCCTACGCCTCAATCAGCACGATGGTCGCACCCTTGCTCCAGCAATCCTCGCGATGGGGTATGGTGGGGTTTGAGGCCAGCGGCCTTGATGCACCCTTGGTGGGGTCTATCGCGCAGCAGCAAGTGGTGGTGGTTCCAATGTCACCATTAAGGTTGTGCGACGCCCCACCAGTCGCTGGAGGTCATGGCGGCGTGGTGGTGGCTCTGCTGTCACCGCTAGGGCTGTGCGACACCCCACCGACCACTACAGTAGACAAGGATGGACACGAGCAACAGACCAGGAAGGAGAGGAAGAAGAATAGAAGAGGAAGATGAGAGGTTGTGGGAGAGGAGAGGGCCTCTCTGGTGGCTCGACGGAGGCCAACGGCGTCGCCAGAGGGCCTCCCCCCTCTAGGGTTTCCACTCTAGGGTTTCTTCTTCCCTTTTTCTTCTTTCTTACAGGATCAAATCCTCTCTAATACCATGTAGAGATTTTTTGAGGGATAAATGATTCTTGTTATTAATTAAAGAGAGGCCCAAGCCCTCTTTATATAGAGAGAGGCAATGGCATACGTGGTAATCTACCTAAGACCTAAAAATAGTAAATGACTTAACCAAACAACTAATTTATTTAATTTCCTAACACTACCAAGTAAATGAGTAAACAAATAAAGAAGGGTACTCAACACTCTCTCTTAAGCTAAATAGATACTGATCATGCTTGGCTTGGAACACTTCTTGAATGAAGTACTAAGATCTTGCAATTTCCCCCTTCCCTTTTATTAATATAGAGGATGGGTACTGATCTCTAGTGGTCATCCCTTTTCTCCTTAGAAAAAATAATAATAAGTGCCTTGATAAAAATGTATGTCATTTGATTTTGTAACCTAACATAAGTATTGCATAGAAGCCCCTTCTAGATCAAATCTCCAATATAGTGAAAAACCAACTCTACATGCCAGATTCTCTCATAAAACATGGGCTTATTTGTGGTTAGCCACTTTAGAGAGATATCAATGAGAAAAGGAGTGAATGAGGGTCCAAGGCAAGAGTGGCGCAAAAGGTAATGGAGATGTCAAAACCTCCCTCCCTCATGCCTTTGGCAATGACAAAGGTCAAAGGTGGTTCCACCCTACTGGCACTCACATCGACAATGATCTTCAAGCTATGTCCAATGCTACTAATGCCTTGCATTTGGACATGTGGCACAAGTTTGCAACTCTGATATGACTTGTCGTTGTTGTTTAGGACCCAATGATCAAGCACCATCGTTTTATCCGAAGGATGCAACATGAAAGTCGTAGAAGAGTTTATGAAACAAGTATGGCATGCTTTGATCGTGTCCTTGGTGGGTCATGCAAGTGCATACTCTAATGTCATGTTAGTCCTCCATCCATTTCTGATAGGAAGGTCGATGAAGATTTCCAGAACATCAAAATGCCTACTAATTGTCAACGCAATGGATTATTCAATCATCTTATCATGATCATATATCATCTCCTCAAGGAAACTTCATTTCTTTCTCCAAAATGAAGTTATTGATTATCTCGAGGTGGGACCACTTTGCATCCCACAAGGGCTACTCGCATTCACACAATCGTCAAAGCATCATCTCCATCCAAGGAGGGTCATTTTGGGAAATAGGATGTGGAATGATTCCAATTTCCAAGATCTTTAAGTATTTCCTAGCATTCATTAGGAAAGCAAATAATTAGGAGTCATATTTGGAAATACAGTTGTGGGCTCCATTGTTCGTGCATCATATTTTGCTTCGCCTACCACCTTTAGAAGGTGACTCAACATCAATTATGCAAACCGCTTTACTAGACCCAAATCCAGGATCTAAGTATAGCACCAAGTTCACCTTATACATCTTTTGATCAATCTTTCAATCAAGCAATGAAGAAATAACATTGTGCTATTTGTGACTATGTTGATGACTGCAGCACCTTTGTTCACGATTCCTAGATGTAGCAACTCTCAATGGAGCACCACCAATTTACTTCGACTCTAGCATGGTTTGCGGTTGTTGTAAAGCTAACATTGCCACTCTCAAGTAACTACAAGGTCACTACTCATTTTTCTTAGGATGTTGTTGCCTTGTAGCAAGATGGCAAAGCTATGGACAAGCATACCTCCTAAACTTGCAATTGAAGAGTCATCCAACCCATTATGTGAACCACAAAGAGGGTCTAGAGGTTGTTTTCATGGGCGACAACAAAGAACCAGGTTGCTAGGCAACTCACCTCCATGGAACCTCCCCTTATCTATCAATAAGGGCAACACGAGGTTAGGACCCAAGTTCATCTCCCACTACAAAAGTGGGTGGCATGGGTACACAAGCACATTGCACCTCTGCTGCCCCATCCATTCTTGCTCCTAGGGATAGGCTGGTGTTGTTGATCTCTTCACAGTGGAGATTTTTTTTTTTTTGCAAAAGGAAAAAAGTTGAGAGAGATAGAGGTTAACAAAGGTGGTTAACCCCCTTGCATTCATTGAAAAATAGAGATGCACGGTGGAGAGATGCATCAAGTGAGACAAGTCGCACGGCAAGCAGCAAGGAAAGCATCCCAACTTAGAAAATGAAGATCACTACTCGGAATGTCAGGGGGTTGTGGAATGACACAAGAAAGGGTGCTTCATGAAGATATCTTATGGCTGGTCTATTAATATAGTGTTGCTGTAGAAGACTTAAGTTGGAGGCTGGTAATGGCTACATTTGGAGTTAGGTAGAAGGTTCCCATTCAGACAAGTTTGAGGACTCGGATGCTGCAGATTTAACAGTTGGGTAGAACGGCAACCATTTCACCTACCTAAATGTGGTGAAACAACCTATTCTATGATGGTGGATCTAGAATGTAGAAACGATAGGGTGCAAATTGGGTTCTTTCTTGACATTTATGATCTCAAGAAATGCAAGGACAGTTGTTGGGTGCAAATTGGACATTAGATGCACCAATATCGTACAAACACGTATATTATCTGAATAAGGATCCATTTAGTGCTAACAACCACAAAATTGATTTTTTTTTCTTTTGAAAAAAAAGGGGAAGGATGGTCGGTAACCATCCAAAATATATTACTTCGAAAAAGAAAGGGTATACTTACAGATTTTGGGGCCAAAAATTGAAAAAGTAAAGCACTTCCCTTGCAACATTTTCAGCCCAAACCCTCTCATTCTTGAATAAGGCACAATTACTTTGCAACCAGGCCAACCAAAGAGCAGCAGCCAGCCCAACCTGAACCACTAGATCCGCCCATGTCCACTACAGAAGGCACTCCAGAAGGCCTCCAATTGACTTCCATCTAAGCAAGGGACGCCCATATCCAGCAGAAGCTCATTTATAAAAGTACATCTCATCAAAAAATGCCCCAGTCCTCCAAACCACAAAGGGGACAAGAAATGTCATTCCCTAGCAGCCACCTCTGTACCCTTGTTTTAGTTGGCAGTCTTTCCCTCCTCAAAAGCCATAGGAGGATCTTTATCTTCAACGGCACCTTCATCTTCCAAGAAATTGTGCAATCCATGCCTGAAAAAATGTCAACCGAAGCAAGCATCCCCCTCAGGATCTTATAGGCATTCTTTGTATCATAGTAGTTGTTTGCCCAAGCCAAATGACCTAGTCTCTCATCCATGATCTAGTCTCTCATCCCCATGTCCTGCAACTCTGTGACTCTGGCTTTAGACAATGCTCCATCAAAAGTAGGCAACAAGGATTTGCCTTCATTTGCCAAGCAACCATCCCAAACATGTTGAATCAACACGTTTCTTCGTTGTCAGAACATACAATCTAAAGGACTACGCTAGTTTTGCAATTCCAGCCCAGTCATCTTCCCAAAATCTAAATGTGGTTCCATTCCGCAAAACTGGATCAAAATGAGCAGCAACACATCCCAAAACCTGCACAAGGCCTCGCCAAAAGCCAAAGGCTCCTCCTGGGACCAAACTCCTGTCACCCACATCAAGGAGGCAACCATTGGAGTCTCTCAAGATCTTACTCCACAAATCATCTTCATAGTTATAAATACCAATATAGCATCTATAAGTAGGTCCATATGTTTCCAGGTACCATGTGAAGTCAAGGCTAAATAATCCCCATAGCTAACCTCCACTTGATCTAGAAGAGTCTGTTGAGGTGTGGTCGGAATAGACAATACTAAGGCATGCCATAGGTACATTCTTTGAAATAGGGTGCCTAATGCAGCTACAAGGTGCCTTCCTCAAAGCAATAGGAATATCTAGATACTTAATAACATCTAGCTATGAGTCAAGGGTAAGTGGTTATTGTTTTATCCTCCTGCAGAGGACTGCAGAGGATTTGAGAGATCACCATGGAGGAAGTAACACCACACTACGAAGACAAAAGCTTTGTACTCACCTCAAGAGAAGACATGTGCAGGTTTAGAAAGGGAAGTGTGACCATAAGTCAAATGAGGTCTCAATATCTGGAGCAGACAGATGGAATGGGCACTACAATATGCTCCAATGCTACTGAAGTAATAGGCATAAAGGCACTGTTTGACATCACACAAACTCTAGATCAACAATGGAAAGATAGGGTCCATCATCCCTTTCTCCAGGTGTCCAAATTGGCACACAAGGAAGTCCATTATCCGTCATATAATTATTTATGCATTAAAGGATTCACTAACCGATCTACTCCTTATTACATAAATTTTCACAATAATGTAATAGACATGACTCAGTAAGATCATCCACTCACTCTTACAATATTATCAGGTTTACTATCATCATCATTTCCTATGTAGATTGCAAAATAGCCAAACATACAATACATAACTCTATGTGTAATATGCACAATACACTGAAATAACAACAATGCAAAGAACCATCATAAAATAATAGCCGACGATATCGTACTTCATAAGAACTAATCAACCTTTGAAAGTTCAAAAACATGCAAAATCTTTCTTTGCACATTCTCTGCCTCATGTAGTTGATTCAGACTAACTTGTATCTGCAAGAGGAGAAGATGGTAGAATTACAAGAAATGATTTAACGGAGATGTGTCTGGAATAAGAGTTGAAATTTAAGCATTTGGGAGAAACCTTTTAAAATAAGTACCTGGGATAGATATTTCATTCTTCTGATGCAAGTTGTTGATTCTCCAAGTCCAGCATCCTAAATGAACGACCAATGAGATCTAGCAAAGATAATAACTTTGATAGCTAACTAGACAATGCATGATAAACCTCTAAAATCTTAATAGAGTCTTCAACAAGAGCCTTTGAATCTTCATTCTTGCCCAGAAGATGTAACACCTAAAAATAAGATTAACGCACTAGATATTAATCAGTTTCTTCCCATATAGACCAAAGTTATAAGTTGCTACATGTTGTATCAGCTAATGCACAAAGAAGAGATGTGAATATCAGAAAAAGCACAAATCCCCTCTTCACTGTTTGTAAAGAAAAATCAATAGAAGCAGATTATATACTTAGTTGCCAGTTGAATGTAAAATAAGGTCGCTAATGCTGATTCTCAGCTGAATGTGATAAATAAGGTTCCCAACGCTACTTGTCAGGTTACTAAATATTTAAGTCCTTTCATTTTGTAAACTGTAGAAAAAATCATACACAAAAGAAGCAACCACAAAAAGAAGATTGCACATCTCACCCGCTAGTGCCTCATCTGCCTCCTATATCTACCATGCCTACCATGTCCAGATTCCATGAGCCACCTCTGATGTACACTCAATGCACCCACACCTCAAAGCCTACACCATCATCTTAACCATATACAAGTAAAACTCCTTTATCTATTGATGGTACTTCACCTGATGATGCGTCAAGTGGTGCACAAGGTCATATTGATACTCTTATTTTAATGTAACAAATTTATGTTTTATTGTGGATTAAGCATTTCAGGTTATACTCTATCGAAATGATGACCAATTAGAGAATTGGATTCAAGAAGATGTTTAGTTCTTAAGAGTTGTACTATTTTACAATTCTTCAGTCTAGAATTTTATGTAAGGAATCTCAAAGTACCAACTTTTACATTTTTCGCTCATTCAACCAATAAATTAGTCTTGATCGACCAATTCCTTTGATCGGCCAAAAGTTATATTTTAACCGATCAAAATCACCAATGGTCAAATCCTAATTTCATGGAAGAAGTCGATCAATATAATGTTTTATAATCGATCAAAATATAAAATTAATCGACCAAAGTCCATTTTGAATGACCAAACTATAATTTTGATCGATCAACATCATTTTTATAAACTTTCCAAATCAGACAGAAACACACCTATAAATAGGACCCCTCGACCCTCATTTCAAAACACACCTCTCAAAGTGATCACTAAGTAAAAAGTGCTCTTTCCCTCTCATGCTTTTGCACCTTTACGCTTACACTCAACATTTCTAAAACACAGCTTTTTGAGGCTCCGAAAAATTACAATTTGCATACTTTTGAGGTGTCATAGGTTATTTGTTGTAACTTTATTTTCCAGTTATTTTGATTCAGAACCCAAGTTGGGATTCCCGTAGCTTTTCCCTTGTCAAGTGTTAAAAGAGAAGAAGGTTGTGTAAAGAGGTTGTGCCACCCTTATTTTAAGGGATGTTAGTGAATTGACTAGCATCAACTAGTCATGAAAAAGTTTCCACTATAAATTGAGGTGCAATCTGTTAGCATATGTTGTTATTTTTATGTTTTTATTGTACGGGTTATGGGTTTTTAGTCCCTCAGGGATATTTACGTATTTTTAACCCTCTGGTCGCTCTCTATATAAGAGATCCTAGGGTTTTCTATATTGAAACAAGTAATTTCAACCAATTTGGTATCAAAGTGGCGATCCTACATCGGCAATCCAATATCCCACCCTCACAAGCCTTCGTACCTTGTCCACCAAAACCCTAATCTCCATTGGAGGCACCCGAAGGAACCTCCACCAATGGCCATCAGCCTCTACCAGTTGCAGATCAAGCCCTCGCCACTGCTGGCGAGCCCCATCTACCGCCGCTGCCGGCCGTGCTGCCTTGGGAGGCTATCACCTAACCTCCACCAGCGTGCATTGTCTCGAGAGGACCTTGCCTAACCTCCGCCACCTCACCTCGAGCTTCCCAGCACTGCCACAGACCGCCTAGGGCTCCGCCACCAGCGCCAACGACCCCTAGGGCTCCGCCTAGGGTCGACTCAAGTCTCACCAGCGCCGCCTAACGCGTCGCCAGTGCCACCTAGGGTTCCACCAACTCCAGTGGGGCCTTCTCGAGTGGTCTCCCCACACCCAAGCTAGGTCAAACTTGTCCAAGGGGATTTTTCGTGAAAATGCCGATCTAATTTTTTAGAATTTCAGACCTGATCGATGACCTCTTGGATATTAAAGTTTGATTGCAGCTCCAAGATTGTAATGATAGCTTCAAATGATCAATCCGAGATGAATTCGGGCACTGCTTTGGACACCGGGGTACTGAAGAATCTGTTTTCTAGCCCTATCGTCAAGTTGGATGAGATCAACTACCACGGTGGTCCCAAACTTTCTTCATGACCGTCAGGGGTCATGGGAAAGCCACATCCTTACAGATCCAAATCCTGAGAGCAAGACTGGTGCCAACACCACCTAGGATAGAGATAATGCCATGGTCTCTGCGTGGCTTATGCAGATAACTATTCCCCGTATAGGGGATGAGATCATGTATTACGATACCGTGAAGATGTAGGAGTCCTTGCATGAGACCTACTCTCATGCCAAGAACTCTGCACAAGTCTTTCAGGTCTTCTACAACCTTTTCTACTTGTGTCAGGAAGGATGCACTCAGCCACAGTACTACTTCCTCTTGAAGGGAATGCAAGAGAGGCATCACTCTTATCTGCTAGGGTGTGCCTGTGATTCTTGGAGGGATTTTCGGAGATAGTTGGTCATCTTTCTCTTCCTGGCAGGTCTTAGACCTGAGTATACAGCTGCCAGAGATCAAATTCTCACCGCTCCTGAACTTCCTACCATGGAGGAGGCTTATAGCAGACTCAGCAAAGTTGCAGTCCATACTCTGGCTCCAAACATTGGTACTCAGACGTCCGCACTGGCAGCGATCCCTGGACGTAGTAGGGGTACTCCTCCCCCTGCACATGGTCATGGACGCAAACACTCGTCTGGTACACGTACTAAGACACTGTGTACCTACTATGGCAAACTTGGTCATCCAGAGGCTACATGTTGGCAGAAGCATGGTAAGTCACCCATGGCCAATCAGGCAACTGAGATTACAGATGGAGTGCTCGCCAGTTCTAATGTGAGCTCCCTAAGTACAGATATTGAAACTCTGCAACAACAGATTATGCAGTTGGCACAGGCCTCATCTCAGTCTTCAAATACTGCAGCCATTGATACCTCCTCACAGGCACCTACGGCTGGTATGTCCTCACGCTTATCCTCTGGTGATTGGTTGATTGATTCTAATGCATCTACGCACCTATGTGGCGATAGGAGTGCATCCTCTTAATTAGCCCCTGTTACACCAGTCAGGACTATGGAGGTGGCAGACGGGAGACATACGCCACTAGTTGGCAAGAGAGATGTCTCTATCTCCTACCTTAAGACTTACAGATGCCTTTTATGTGACTGATTTTTCCTTGAGTTTACTGTCTATTAACAGTATTACTAGATATTTGAACTATAGCCATTTTTTATGCATCTTCTTGTATCTTGCAGGACAAACTCACTGGGAAGGCGATTTGTGGAGGGCGTGAGGAAAGAGGGGTGTACCGTTTGAGCCAGACCATTGTTGCTACTTCTGCTACCTAGGGCCTTGCTTCCACTGGATCTCCCCTTAAATGGCATCATCGCATTGGTCACCTACCTATTGACCACCTCGGACAGATTTTGTCGCACATACCCTCCACTACTGCTCTCACCTGTGATACTTATCAATTGAGCAAGCATCATAGGGCTAGTTTTCCAGTTCTACTTCTGTTTCTTCTATTGTTGTTTTTAACTTGATTCATATGGATGTATAGGGTCCCAGTCGTACTCCTAATCAATTTGGGAATAGATATTTTCTATTAGTGGATGATTTTTCTCCCATTTCCTGGATATTTCTTTTGCAGAATAAGTCCGATGTAGGACAAATCATTGAAAACTTTGTTAAGGAAATAAAAATTCAACATTCTTGTTTGGTGAAACATTTTCGGTTTGATAATGCCTTGGAGTTTTATATTAGTTTACGTACTTTCTTTTCTAGTCGTGGCATTATTCATGAGACCACGTGCCTATACACCTCTCAGCAAAATAGCGTTGCTGAGGAAACATCGCCATGTTCTTGATGTTGCTTGTACTATGTTGATTCACCATTTGATTCCCTCCCTTTACTATGATGACATTGTTCTAACTGCATATTTTTTTATTAATAGGATGCCTAATACTGCATTGCATGAACAGATTCCTTTGCAGGTTATGTATCCTGATCAACCCTATTTCACGTCACCCCTCAGACTTTTAGTTGTGTTGCCTTTGTCCATTTGTTGGGATCGGGTCGAGATAAACTAGCACCGAAAGCAGTTAAGTGTGTTTTTCTTAGGTATACCCGAACACAAAAAGGGTATCGATGTTTTGATGTACTTACTTCTCGACACTATATTTCTCCGGATGTTACATTTCATGAGGTGATACCTTTCTTTTCTACGACTGCAGCTAAGATGCCTTCTGAGGGTGATATGGCGCCTATGCCATATACCCCCATTCGCTTTAGGAGTTTTCCTGAGATTTTTGTCCCTACTACACCACCACCACCACCTCATGCTACGCATCCCTTCCCTCATCAGACTGAGCCACTCCAGACATATGTCCGCTCTCATACTACCTATCAGGGACCCCCACCCTCGCCTCACCATCAACTTCTCAGGTGAGTCCTTTAGACACTGACGTATGTTTACCATGTGATCGTCACAGAGACAGGGCAGATGATGTGGTAGGTGATGATCTTGATCTTCCGATCCCTATTCGGAAACGACCACGGACTTACACCACTTATCCCATGGCTAGGGCACTTGCTACTGATAGCCTAGCTCCTGGATTTACTAGATTCACTCAAGCATTAGCCACTACGCAGATTCCAGCTACTCATCGTGAGGTCATGCTTGATCCAAAATGGCAGGCAGCCATGGAGAATGAGATGGTCACTCTTAAGGGCCGTGAGACCTCAGAGCTCACTCCACTTCCTGATGGTGCTACACTTGTTGGCTGTCGGTGGGTATTTACTATGAAGTTCAACCCAGATGGCGGTGTTGTTAGGTACATAGCATGCCTCGTGGCAAAGGGGTTCACCAAACTTATGGTGTGGACTTATTTGACACCTCACCAGTTGTCAGATTTTCCACTATACGGGTGTTGGTTGCAGTGGCAATTCAGTTAGATTGGCTCTTACATCAACTAGATGTGAAGAATGCCTTCCTCTATGGTGATCACTAAGAGGAAGTCTACATGCAGCAACCACCTAGCTTTGAGACTTAGGAGGAGTGTGTATACCAACTACGGAAGGTCATCTATGGCCTTAAGCAGAGTCCCAGAGCCTAATTCCAGAGGTTGTCACTAGTTGTAGAGGCAACTGGATTCAGAAAATCGACAGCTGATTTTTCTGTCTTTGTCAGGAGGACTGGACAAAGTACTATGATACTTCTTGTTTATGTTGATAACTTAATTGTCACAGGGGATGATGAGCAGGTTGTTGCTGAGGTTAAATGCATCCTAACAAAACAGTTTGTCATAAAAGACTTGGGGGCTATACAGTACTTTCTTGATATTGAGGTTGCTCGCAGCAAAAAGGACGTGGTCATGTCTCAAAGGAAGTATGCTTTAGACATCTTGCAGGAGATTGGTATCCTTAGGGCCAAGGAGGCCAATATTCCTATGGATCCCAAGATACCACTCTATGATCAGGATGCACAGGTGATGGACAGCAGGCAATACAGGTAACTTGTGGGCAAGCTGCTATACCTCACTATCACGAGGCCAAATATCTCCTTTATAGTGGGAAGATTAAGTCAGTTCATGGCTAAACCAACACGTCGGCATTGAGATGCAGCATTGATCATGCTCAGATACGTCAAGAAAGCTCTTGGGAAGGGTCTCTTCTTCTCCAAGGGATCTTCTATGCTATTCTGATGCGGACTACGCCGGATGTCATGTGGATCACAAATCCACTACTCGGTTCTGCGCCTTCTTAGCAAGGAATTTGATTACATGGAGGAGCAATAAACAAGGCACAGTTGCGAGATCTAGTGTCAAGTCTGAGTACAGAGCTATGGCTCAGACGACTGCAGAAATGATGTGAATCAGATCCTTGCTTATTGACTTGCAGATATAGTTTTCTAGCCCAATGGAAATGCGATGTGATAATAGAGTAGTCACCTTCATTACCAACAACCCAGCATTTCACAAGAGGACAAAACATGCTAAGGTTGATTGTCACTATACCAAGGACATTATTCAGAAGGGGTTGTTATATACCACTCCAATCACATCTGAGGAGCAGATTGCAGATATTTTCACCAAGCCCTTAGCCAGATCTTTATTTGCTTCATGTGCATTCAAGCTAAGCATAATAAATATTTATGCTCCAGCTTGAGGGAGAGTTTTAGCATATATTGTTATTTTTATGTTTTTATTGTACGAGCTATGGGTGTTTAGTCCCTCAAGGATATTTCTGTACTTTTAACCCTCCAATCTCTCTCTATATAAGAGAACCTAGGATTTTCTATATTGAAATAAGTCACTTCAACCAATTCAATTCGTCTTACTTTCTATTGGTTTGAGTTTTTAAATTTTAAATGCTTTGTCCATATACACTATTCACCCCCCTCTAATGTAGACATATAAATCCTACAGGTACCCACAGGTCAGACTACACAGCCTATTAGTCAAGATTGTCAAGAGATTGGCATAGGTGATGCAGATCCAATTACTCTAAGGAATCGCACTCATCTGTGCACTCTAAATAGTTATATATCTCAACATCTCTCTATGTCATGCCTTGGCCCCAGCAAAGACAATTTGTTAATGGTCCACCATTTAACTCCATTGCCAGTTTGCCTCAACAAGCATTTCTAGATTTGAAATGTTACCAAGCCATGGAGGAAGGGATCTCTGCTTTCGGATCCAAATGGAACTAGGAACTCATTGGTCCACCATCTAACTCAACCATGGTAAGATCTAAGTGAGCATTATCAGTGTCCAAAGTGTACACTCAAATATATGGAGTGCACTTCTTTGACACATTTTATCCCATGGATTGGTTGGCAACTATGTATTTCACTAGCAATACTATGTATGATATTTGCTGGTGTCCTTTTTTTTAACAAGGTTATCAACGTGTCTAGTCTTGCCAACTTTCTCAACAACTCTGCTTCAATCAAGATATGCTCCTTGCCATGATGCTCTACCAACAAGAAGGTCTATGACCATTGGATATAATTGGTCTCACCTAATTTGAACATGAGGCTAAAGGACAAGCTCACGTGTGCCTATCTCCGCTATCAAAGTAGAGCCTCCAAAAGTCAATTCAAGGGATGGAGGGAATCCATTACATCAACAAGGACTCAAGAACCCAAAATCATGTGATAATTGGCCTAAATCATATGATGGGCACAGAGATCAAAACATGAATGGGGCACCAGGATGGGGAAAGGATCTTTTGCAGCAAGGACCAATAAGGAAAGGGTCTCTTACAGCTAAAGCCAGTCATCGGTGACCTGTAACCTCCTAAGGTGCCTAGCCAAAGGCTAGGAACATTCTCAAGCTACAGAGAAAGGGTCCTTAATAGAACCCTATCCCTCTATTTATAGAGAGAGAGGCTCAGTGTAAAGCGCGTACAAGTCCAAACAATAATAGAAACAACAAAAAAGGACAATCAGAAACAGAACAACGAAAATTTCTCTACACTCCCCCTCAAGTTAAACCATAGATATCTTCCATGCTCAACTTCGAACAACACCATTCAAACTGTTAAGAAATAAATTAGGATCCAATTAGTTAGGAATTTAGTTGTCTTTCTTATTTTAGTCCATGTTATTTTTATAAACTTAGTTGTTATGTTTCCTTATTGTACCAAACCCTCTCTCTATATAAAGAGCGGGAATGACACAAACGTCAAGTTTTGCCTCTTGCAAGAGTAATCACTACTCCATCTTCAAATGTAAAATCCCAGCATTGAACAATACAGCTGCTCCCTCAAGCCATAAACATTCCAAGATGGGAACTTCATTACTACACACCATCATCATCCAAA
This sequence comes from Thalassia testudinum, assembly GCA_037157565.1. Taxonomy (NCBI): domain Eukaryota; kingdom Viridiplantae; phylum Streptophyta; class Magnoliopsida; order Alismatales; family Hydrocharitaceae; genus Thalassia; species Thalassia testudinum. The sequence goes on from JAZHRO010000080.1 coordinate 9,919,989, forward strand.
ATTTCCCTTGGACCAGAGTTTTAACCAAAATCAAAAATCTAGGTCAAAGCTTTGCATTCTATGAAGAAACTATGTCAGCAATTCAGTAACTATTCGCAGCACTCCAACATGAAAACCCCAATTCTTTAGCCCGTATGTCCACAAGCACATAAATATGAAAACCTCACATCTTTGAGCTAAGCTCTACTTGACATGGGGAAAAAAAAAGATCTTCAAGAGAACTACAGATAGCTCGAAAAGAATACACAAAATGTTACAGGAAGCTACTGAAATCATTATACAACAATAAAGAAGCAATAAAAGTTTACCATCCCGAGATGATACATTGTGTCTGCATAGTCTGGGTGACTATGCCCTAAAATGCACCGCTTAATCTACGTGGTCAAAAAAAATAGAATGGATAAACATGCGAAGTTAAAGATAACATCAAACAAATGAAAGTTTCACATTTCTGAAAAAAAAAAGGGAGAACAGCTTATAGAAACGAGATGGCTCGTCTTGACAACAGGACAAATATGCTTGCAGAGGATACCTTCAACGCCCGCTGTCAATTACAATTAAAGCATTCAAATTCATCAGAAAGCATTTTACATTAAAACAAAAGCATCTGAACTCATCAGAAAAGCATTTTATTCTCCTTCAACAGGAAAGAAGAAAGAAGAAAGAAAAGGAAAGCATTTTACATCAAAATAATAGGTTAATTATATAATATCAATCTGAATTTCTTCCATGTGCATGAAGAACAAAATTGCAAATTAAAATGAAAAAGGTAAAAAATCATTAGAAAATCATAATACCCCAATAACAGAATCTGTGTAAACAAAAAAAAAAAGGATATGATATGAATTTCTTAATCCCACCCCCCACTCCCACAACACACACACCTCTTATTTATCTTCCTTGCTTAAAACTTCTACCCTCTGATTTCACTTCTCTCCTTGCTTTAAAAAGGAAAGGGTAAAAAAAATCTCTCCTCTAATTTTCTTTAAAAAAAAAAAAATCAAGCCTTTTCACACCTCAAGTAAGGTCAACTACATGGAATCTTGAATGATCAGTTGGTGAGAATTATTGCAATCAACTAGACAAGTTCCTGAATCTTTCTTCAAATCTTGTAGCTAACTTCCCATTATAGAAGTGATGTGCAGTCTCACAGCACTCACAATGAGAACTTGTGGGTGTGTACAGGCTAAAATTATAGCCATATATTACTGTATCAACTTGAACCTCTGTACCTATGGTCACTTCTCCAGCAAAGCAAGGCAATTTAAACTTTGTATATCTTTGTGCTTGTGAAGAAATCAGGGAAGAGGGGACAGAGCAATGAGAGGGAGAGCGACGATGGAGGTGCAACAAGGGAGAGGTGTTGGTCAGTGGCAAAGGAATGTGCTCTGCTACAAATGCTGGGAGCATGGACACCATGTGGCTGAGTGCAGAGATCCCATCGTTTGCATGGTTTGCAGGGGCATGGGCCACCGGAGGAGGGATTGCCTGAAGATGAAGGTATCTTCACCTTCTCCTCGACCTCTTTCTTCTCCTCCCACGCCGCCTGTAATGGAGATTATGCTTGGAGGAGTGCCATCTCAACGTGCGGTCGAAGAAGTCTTCAAGAATTCATTGATGGGCACCTTAGATGGGGGTTTTGTTTCTCTTCTTGTCAAGGAACATCTTCAGAGGTGTGGGTTGGGTTCGGCTTGGGAGGTTATCTTCTCTCTCACCAAATCAATTTCTTCTTTTTATATTGGAGAGGGTTGATTTGGAGTGATTAAAGTTTACGAAGATGGTGGTCGGGGATGGCACAATCCGGTGGAGGTTGCCTTTTCTATATGAAGGTGCCACAGATGCTCGCCCTCCAGCGAGGCCAATCATAGAATTCTCTATGATGGTGTCCCTCGACAATAGCGGTGTCAGGAAGTGGTTGAAGAATTGTGCTCCGATTTTTTGAAGATGATATCATGTTGGGGATTGGTGAAGGAGATTTTTTTTGAATAATCAAAGGGTAGTTATTGGTGAAGGAGATTTGTCCGGTATTTTTGTTGAAGGAGAACTTCTGGAGGGTAAATCTTTGCCAAGTGAAGCCGTGGTAAGGTTCCAAGGATGCTCGTGGTTGTTGTGATTTCAAAGGTCGCCTGAGTGGACCTTTACTGAGGTTCTTCTCACCGATGATCAAAGGGAGGTGATTGGCGATGCTCCGGTGAGGAAGATGAAGCAGATTTAGAAGGTGAAGGGTCATCCAACCAATTCAAATTTTGAATTTGGTGCCAATAAGGTTTCTGATTCAGCTCCTATAATCATGGAGCAATTAAAGGATGCACAGGCTAGAGTCTTGCATGCTGGTGCGATGGATATTTCACCACGTAATGCCCCTGCGATGATGAAAAGGCATTTTGCTAATATAGCTTCTACTCCGAATGGTGCTGCGTTGGGTTCCTTCGTGGGTAACTATTGTGCCTTTAAGAATCAGCATCATGCTGATGTGGAGCGTGCTAATATTTTGGGCCCCGCAAGAAATTATTATGGAATTAAATAGGGTGCCTCCCGAACCGTTGAGTTACATTTCGAATTGATTTTTGTTTGGACGTGAAAGCCCAAGTTTATTTTCCAATCCCATTCCTGGTTGTCTTTTCGATAATCCTGTGTAGGAGAGGCGACACTTCTTCTGGGAGTGCTGCCGGTGACTGTGAAGAGGTCCAACATCCTACTGAGGCCACTATGGTAGGTAAACCTGTTGGCGGTGCTGGTTCTAGGTTGCATTCAGACTGTGAGCTACCCCGTGAAGCCTCCATGCAGTGTGCCCAGCCTTTACTTAGACCTGGTGGTGGTGCTGGGCCATCTGCCCAACCTGTTGCTGCTGCTCTTGACGTTGCAGATGCGGCTCTAGGGAGCGCTATTGTGGCTACTCTGGTGGCTACATCAGTTCCTATTATTGCTTGGACCTCGCCAAAGATGATTGCGAATAAAAGGGGAAGTGGTACCACTATTTCTGAATCAAAGACATCGGGAACCAGCAGCTCTTTGTGTGTCAAGAGTGGCCTTTTGTTGAGGACAAAAGGTCTGATGGAAGGAACCGTAAGGATGATGTGGAGTTCAATGTGGCCAAAGCTCTAAATTTGAAGGTGTCTAGTGGTAATGGCAGTAGGGATAAGAAGGTTTCTCATGGTTAAGGTCCTCTCTTAGAATGTGAGAGGCCTTCGTGATCAAGCGCAAAGGTCTATTTGAGATGGTACTTAGCCGAGTGGAGGGTGGACATTACACTATTACAAGAGATGCACATTGAGTTCAAATTGATCAATTACAAATAGTGTTGGGAGTCGATCTTTGTCTAGTTTGGAATAAGGACCTTTTCAAGCTCGAAGACTCGTTGGCGAGCTCCCATGTTCTCACTGGGCTCTTCTCCCATAGGCTCAACAACATTGGCTTTGCTATTTCCAATGTTTATGGACCATGTGACACTTTGATGTGTGGGTGTTTTTGGGAGGAGTTGAGGGAAGCGACAACCAAAGTTGATTGGGGACCTTGGTTGGTTAGTGGAGACTTCGATACTATGTTAACCATGGAGGATCGGCCAGATGGGAGATTGGATTCTTCATCTATGGAGTTTCGAGACGTGGTTGATGAGCTGGGGTTAATGGATCTTCCAATGTCTAGAACACTATATGCATGGAGAAATGCGGCTGGGTAGATGCCGTGCATCGATAGATTCCTCTACAGTGTTCCTCTACCTTAGGTCATTCATGGCCCTTTTGTCTCTGCTCTAGTGAGACCTTTTTCTGATCATACCCATCTACTATGGGATAGTGGAGAGGAGGCTCTTTCTGCGACCTATTTCAAGTTTCAAAAGTCTTGGGTCCTAAAGTCTGGGTTTTAAGAATTGGTGGCTGAGAAGTGGCAGGGAGTTCTCGGTTCTACCTCTACAGTCCGCACAATGGCTGAGTGCATTAAGATGGCTAGGTAGGCAATGATGGAATTTGGAAAGGAGGTGAGGCGAAGGTGGGACAATGTGAGAAGTGAGGCGTTAAAGGCCTTGGCCAAGCTAGATAAGGAGGAGCTGGGTGAGCTTGATGCAGCAGGAAAGAGGGAGAGGATTGCGATTCAGAACAAGATCAAGGAAGAGAATTGCAAGAGAGATGGATTGGAGACACAAGTCCAGACAATTATGGCTCTAGGAAGGTGACTCAAACACAAAATTCTTCCACTTGTCTACGAGTGCCAGTAAGAGGATGAACTTGATCACGTCTATCTGTGTTGATGATGTGACTCTCTCTCGGAGACAGCAGATATGCAAGGTCTTCATTGACCATTTTCATACCTTTACCAAGAGGCAGCTGCAGGGCAGGTGGAGACTAGGCTCTTCTGAGTTAGGCAAGTTGGATGAGGTGGCGAGGACGAATTTGCTCAGACTTGTTTGTAAGGAGTTGTTGGAAGCGATTCATGGATTGAAGGTGGAAGGCTCACTGGGCCCAGACAAGTTGCTAGTCTTGTTCTTTAGGGAGTTATTGGGTATGGTAGGGGAAGATGTGTTGGCAATAGTGGGGGAAGATGTGTTTTTTTTGTAAAGCAAAAGGGCGGTTATCCGAGCAAAAACCACCCACAATCATTTCATTCCATCACAAACGGGGGGAAGATGTGTTGACAATGGTGAGGGAAGTTTTTCAGGAGAATCATGGCTTTGAGAGGTTGAATCGATTCTTCCTTTTCTTACTCCCAAAGAAGGCTGGAGCAAATTGTGTTTAACGATTTTTGTCCGATCATGCTATCCAATGTGATTTACTTGATTGCAGCCAAGACTTTTGATAATCGCTTGTGGTCTTTGTTGCCCCTTCTAATATCTCCAATGATGTCCACCTTTATATTGGGGAGGTCCATTATGGATTCTTTTGTGTTGGCTGAAGAGATGGTTGCTTCTTGGAACCGATCTATTTTGCCTACTTTTATGTGGAAAGTAAACTTCTCATAGGCCTACAACTCCATTTCTTGGACTTATTTGTGAGAGATTCTTAGAAGAAGAGGCTTTCCAGAGGCTTGGGAAGAGCTCATGAGACGGTGTATCACAACATCTTTTTCAATGCTTGTTAGTGGAAGGTCTTCACGATGTTGGACGTACCCGCAGAGGGGAGTTAGGCAGGGGTGTACATGCACCAATACTTTTCAATATTGTTGTTGACACCCTGGCTTTTCTGGCTTACAAGGAGTGTCGGGAAGGCCTCTTTTCTGGTTTCACGCTGGCTGGAGATGATTCTCTGTCACTTTGTTGTTGTAGTATGTTGATGATACAATTTTCTTTATACAGGAAGGTGTCAGGCAAAGCATGTTAACCATTTGGTGAGATTATTTAAAGATATCTCTCGACTATTGGTTAATGGGAGGAAGTTGGCTTTCATTCCTTTTCATTTGAAAAAGTGCAAAGGAGAGCATTTCTGACATTTTAGATGTGTCGATTGTTTGGTTGCCGATTAAATATCTAAGGGAAAGCGATTGGTGATATCTGACTAGAGGCCTATGGAAATTTGCAAGAAGGTTGAATAGTTGGAGTGGAAGACTCCTATCCAAGGGTAGCAAGCTTGTTTTGATTAAGGCAATGTTATCCGCAATTCTTATTTTTTACCTTTATTTAGGCCTCTAAAGATCTTGGCAAAACTGGCCTGACAAAGGTTTTTCTAGAAGCAACCTGACCATCAAGTTCACTTCTTGCAACTTATCCTATGGAAGGTGTGTAGACCAAGGAGGAATGGTGGTTTGGGTCAAGGTTTTACATGCCGGCGGTGTGCCTCCGAAATGGCACTTTTTTGGAAGCCACCATGCCAACATGGTTCTGTTGTCGAAAATCAAGAATTTCGCTAGCATGCCGACCATATCGACGGCATGCCGACAATATGGTTAGCACGACGGCATGTAGATGCCGATGCTGATCTGCCTGGGCCTGCTACACGCTGCACCCCACTTTGCTGCATTGCGATGCGACCGCACTGCCTACCACTACTGCTCTATTACGCTGCCGTTGCCGTTGCCATTGCAATGCTGCACAGCTACCACACCGCCACGCTGCTACTGCCGTTCCACGACAGCACCAACCGCTGCCGCACTGCTGCTCCAGCCGCTACCACTCCTCAATTGCTACTAGCCACCTGTCGCTAGCTCACTACGTTGCTACTCCGACAACTGGCTGCTACCCCTCCAACAATGTTGCTGCTATGATGCTGAGTCACTGACACGTCACTCTACACTTCTGCAGCTCCGCTACCATTGTTAAGGTCCATGTAGCCACACTTAATGCAATCGTGCCGTGTGAAATTGTTGGCTTGTCACTTGCTGTAACTTGCCTTGGTAGCAAAGCAATTATTGAGTAATCATTCAATTCTTAATTCATTGAACAATCATTGAGTTATACAATGAACAGTAAATTGTACTTGTACATTCGCACAGTACGTCACGTCATCACCAACGGACATAATCATAAAAAATCTATAAAATATTAATCGACGAATTCGTTCGCGCACCGACGATCCGACAGTTGTAAAAATTTAGTATAAAATGTAATGAATCAAACGATTACGTTACCGACGAACGTAATCATAAAAACCCATAAAATATTAATCGATATATTCGTTCGATCTTTCGTGCATTGATGGGAGTGTCACCGGCCGGTAGCTTTGTAAATATTTAATAAAAAACTAATCAAATGAAACGAACCGCACACGACTCTGACTCACTGACGAATTTAATTATAAAACTTACATAAAAATTTGAAATGATCGATTATAACTATGGACTATCAGTTTCCACAATAGAACTCACATTCACAAACACGTCGATAGAGCTCACAATCCCAATTACCATACGATTTACTACCGGTGGCTATTGTCATTGTTTCATTAATTGTAGATCGACGGCAAGTCAGTGACTCGATGAGCCAATTTCTTGCAAAAATCAAGTATAAGGTTTCGATTACATCTTTTGGGTAAGGACACATTATGATATAAATTTATAATATTCCAATTTCAATTTTCAATTTACTTACGTACTTGAATGTCATATATTTTTGTGATTTACAAATTTTCGATTGAATCTCTCCATTTGGAAATTATCCAAACACGTGATTAAATTTAATTATGATTGTTTGGTACGTACTTCACAATGTTTTAATTGATTAATAAGGACGTATCATAAAAAAATCCATAAAATATTAATTGACAAATTCTTTCACGTACTAACGATCGTAAAAATTAAGTAAATAATAAAAAGTAACGAATCGAATGATTCGCATAGTACATCACCAACAGACGTAATCATAAAAAATCCATAAAATATTAATCAGAGAATTCGTTCGTGCACCGACAGTTGTAAAAATTAAATAAATAATAAAATGTAATAAATCAAATGATTCGTACAATACATCACCGACAGACGTAATCATAAAAAATCCCTAAAATATTAATTGACAAATTCATTCATGCAATGACGATTATAAAAGTAAAATAAATAATAAAATGTAACGAATCAAATGATTCGCTCAGTACATCATCGACAAACGTAATCATAAAAAATCTATAAAATATTAATCGACAAATTTATTCATGAAACGATGGTTGTAAAAATTAAATAAGTACTAAAATATAACAAATCAAATTATTCACAATACATCACCAATGGATGTAATCTTAAAAAACGTATAAAATATTAATCGATGAATTCGTTCGTGCACCGATAGTTGTAAATAATATGTGACGAATCAAATGATTCACACAATACGTTACCGAAAGATGTAATCATAAAAAAGCCATAAAATATTCAATAAAAAGCTAATCAAATCAAACGAACTGCAAGACAAACACAGTACAACTCACCGATAAACTTAATAATGACAGTGAGCACAAGGTTTCGGTTACAACTTTTGGGTAATGACACATTATGCTATGAATTTATAATTTTTTAATTTCAAATTCCAATTTACTTACATACTTGCATGTCATATATTTTTTATAATTTGTAAATTTTCATTCGAATCTCTACTTTTGGAAATTATCTAAACACGTGATTGAACTTGATTGTTTGGCATGCACTTCACAATGTTTTAATTGATTAATAAAAACAACACCCCCTAACGCCCACAACATTCCAAAAAGCACAATTCTACCTAAGCCTAAAAAGTAAACATCAACTAGGTTGGATAATTGTCTAAGTCATATTAAACTTAATTGGATCATTCTGGGAACTTGTCTACCTGAATCAATTGGTAACAAAATGGGTCAGTCGTAACCGCGTTAACCTTTAGTGGTGTCCCGCCATACGTAGTGTTGTAGGAGGTCCCACCCATCGGGCCAGCCAGGTAATTCAAGGGTCGAGGTAACCAATCAGGTCTGGTAGGAGTTGGATTAGATTCGATAGTTGCAACCCTTAAGGTAGAATTTGCTTGCTTGATTGAATTATATAGGCAATCAAATTAAAATAGAATTATAATGTATTATAAAATGATTATGAATTATGAAGTAAATGTAGAGTAAACAGTATATCTGGAAAAGGCATGGCTCTTGTTGGAGGAAGTGGGAGCGGAAACATCGGAAAAGATAAGACATTGGATGGTTGTATTGCACCAAATTTGTGGATGGCAGCAAACAGATAATAGAATGTAATTTCTGTCGAAAACAGATAAAGGGTGGTGGAATTTCACGATTCAAGCATCACCTACAGCAACAACAAGAATGTTGCAAAATGTGAGAATTGTCCAGATCATGTTCGTGAATTGATTTCCGAGTCATTGACGTCAAGGCGAGAGAAGGAAGTAATAAAACAAATGTCAAAAGAAGTAGTCCGTGAGGCCCTGTTTGGTAGCTATCAAGATTATTACGATGTGAACTCTGACTCGGATGAAGATTATAAATATCCAAGTAATGTGGAGGCAGATCCAAGGAGATCCAAGGAAAAGGACACAATTCAAACAACCAACGAAAAACTCACTTAGAAGTGAGCACGAACGACAAACTCTGGAAAGTAATCGAAGAGCACAGAGCATGAGGTATATAGATGGTGGTAGTGGTTCAGGTTCAGGATTGCCGCCACAACCACCCAAAAAATAAAAAATGGGATTGCATGGTTTATTTTAATCTGGTAGCACTAAAGGGAGCCTGGGGGAAAGCAGACCCAAAACAAAAAGTCATTAAGGGCATTTTTGGGAAGCAATGGAGAAGGTTGGTAGAGCAATTACGCGCTTAGTTTCGGCTCATGGGCTGGCAGCTAACATTGCAGACGGGTCATGGCTGCAAAATGTTATTGACGTCAGTACTCAGTCTAGGACAGGGTTAAGGCTCCCACAGCATATGAAATAATGAATAAATACATGCCTATGGAAAAAGCAGATTTAAGCGACTATTTCTGAGTCGAAAATTGTAACTCCATTATAGAGTTACACTGATGACAGATAGCTAGACTAGTTTTACAAGGAGACAAATCATTAACTTGTATATTGTAATGGAAGGTTCATGTTTTTGAAATTCGTGGATGCATCGGATAAAGTGAAAGATTACAAGTACCTTTATTCCTTATTGAAGGATGCGACTGATGAAGTCGGGAAGGAACATATCGTTCAGATTATTACGGACAATGGAAGGAGGGAGAAAAGATTATGAAATCAAGTAAATATGGAATATTTTGGCTGTCATGTGTTGCACATTGTATAGATTTAATTTTGAAACACTTTGGAAAGAGGAAGTCAATTTTGTCTGTTGTGGACAAGGCCCGATCGATTACATCATTTATTTACAATTATGGGTATGTCTTGTCATTGATAAGAGAGCATTGCAATGGAGAATTGGTGTGTCTGATTTACTACAAATTACATTGCCTTACAAAGTAATTTGGATGATAAAGTTGGGTTGAAGTCAATGGTAAATTCTAACAATTGGTTTGGCATTCAGAAACTAGAACATAAGGTGGGAAGGATGCAGAGGACTTGATAAACAATTCAGGATTTTGGGATGATTGCAGTCGCGTTACTCGTATTATGGAGCCTATCGTATTAGTTTTGAAGTTGGCGAACGGAGATAAGAAACCAACGATATGCTACATATACCAAATAATGGAAATTATGTATGAAAAGGTGGAAGAAGCAGCGGAAAGGGCTAAAGAGCCCTTCTTAAAGATAAGAGAAAGAAGGGAAAACATGTTATCCCACCCACTCCACCTTGCTGGTAAATATATTTCATTATAAATTTCTCTTATTGGAGTAATTTTTTATTCCTTTAACTATTTATCTTTTATCATAGGCTATTATTTCAACCCAAAATTTAACTATAAACACCACTTGCAATGCGTGAAGATCTCATTCAAGCTGTGCAAAATATTGTCCAAAAGCTCTCCTAGAACTGCTATGCAAATAGCGTGCATGAATGAGGTACGCTTAAATAAGATATTTGATATATCCCTATGTCAACATGTTGTAGATTAAATTATTTAGAGAAATAATGGGATCTTTTGGGAGTTACATGGCACAGCATGCCATTAAGAGCACTCATCCTGTTAATAACCAACATCCCTTTAATATTAGTATTTACTAATAATCATTTCGTATATAATATCCAATTTATGACTCAAATATGTTTTCCCAACAGCAAAATGGTAAAATTTGTATGCAACGGAAGCTCCAAATTTACAGCAGGTGGTTGTTAAAGTGTTATCGCAAACATCATCGGTCGGTGGATGCGAAAGAAACTGGAGTACATTTAACATTATCCATTCCAAAAGAAGAAACAAGCTTGGAATTCAACAGCTTAATGACCTTGCATACATCCACTACGACACAAGGTTTCGAATGACGCACATTCAGGAGGGTTTTGAACAAAACGAAATGGTCGATCCAATTGATCTGGCCTACATTTTCCCAACCGAAAATAATGAGCTAAAAAGTTGGATAAATGACATTGGAGGAGAACCTATGATGGATGATAGAGGAAGGCCAAATCCAGAACTGTCAAAAAAAATGGTTGCCGATGTTGAAAGACATATGGGAAGATCTAGTCGTCATACATTTCCTATAAGAGCACTGGATGAAGATAATGAAGAACGACAGTTATCACAGTCTTCTTCAACCTCAAAAGATGACTCAGATGATGACTCAGAAGCGAATGCATTCATAATGGTAGAAGGATTTGGATCAAAACGATCATCCGACAGAGGAACACATGGTGGTCGAGTGCAAACTCAAGGTGGTAAAGAATATCATGAATGACACACCAATATCCATGGCGAACATATTCCAAGTCCAAGTCCACCCATGGATTACGAGGGATACCAAACTCACGATGCCTACATGGAGGATTTGAGCTCTTCAATTGGTTCCACGAGCATTGGTGATCAACTTTTTGGTACTTCAGCACCTAAATCTGGATATGACACGAGATATGACACAAGACATGAGACGGGAACTTCGCACGCTCAATCATCGTACCCGCAGTCATTTGCACCACCACCGCCTTTATATAATTATCCATCGTAGTCATACTCTGAGTCAAGAAATGTACACTTCTGGACTGGGAGTGAATATTTTTACCCATATGGGTACGGTACCTTCCAAGGTTATTTTACTCAATTCCAACCCTAAGCTCCCCCTCAAATTCCAACAAGATCACAATCATCACAAGATGGTTCTAGAACAACAGGATTCTCCCAAACACGTTCAACTAATCGTACGCGTGACAAACCAAACACAAATAGTAGATTTCCCCATCTTGGGATTTTGGTTAGTATGAATGAACATGAGTACAAACAGCACATAATGGATTATCAAACAATATATTCATATATGTCTTGGGGGAGTTAATATGAATACATTCAAAGTATTGATTGACACAATAGTCAACGATGGTATCAATCAAGTGGTGATAGTGCCCATGATAGAGATATGGATTCAGCAAGATACTCTTGGTTCTGGTGAAATCTAACTTTCCAGTTCCAAGTCCCGACTCCTGAGTTCTGACTTCCAATGCATCAAGACATTACGATTTCAACTTTTACTTTGAAACTTTATACTTTGATTCTTTCATTCTTCAATTCTTTGTATTCTTAAATTCTTTGTATTCTTTTTTTTAGAGAAAAGAGGAAGATTACCTGAGCATGGTAATCATCCTATAGATATATTAAATTAAAAACGGAACAGACTTACGAGTTCTTGAGCCAAAATTCAGAAAAATAGCAAGCCTCCCTCACTACATTCTCCACCCAACATCTCTCATTATTAAAAACTTTACCATTCCTCTGCAACCAAATAGCCCACAGAAAAGCAAATACTTTGCACCAGCCAGCCATATCCAGATGCAAATGATCCCGGAATGTCTCCCAGAAAGAATCAAAGTTGGTATAGTTGGTCATGTGTACCGCACAAAAACACATTCAAAGAACAAATGATGAATGTCCTCTTCTGACTGACCATACAACGGACAAGTGGTATCTTCAGTAGCACATCACTTAGTTCGATACACTTTGGTTGCCAACCTCTTCCTCCTAAAAAATCAAAGAAACAACTTGACTTTAAAAGGAATCCTACAACCCCAAAGCAGCTTTGAATCCTTCTCCACATGAGTAAGCTGGCCACCATTCGAAATCAGGAGATTGCATGCATTCTTGACGGAAAATCTACCATGCTTCCACTGCATCATATTAGGTTCAGCAGTAGCAGAAACCTCCCCCAACGTGTACAGCAACTGCTGAAAATCAAAAAGCGTGGAGTCAGAAAGGCCTTCGGGAAGCCTGATGTCCCAAGCATTATGCTCTCTGTCCTACATCTCAACTACACACGACTCCTTATGCTGAATATGCTGGAATAGTCTCTAATAAAGGTCTGAAAATCTGCCACTTTCAAACCAATCGTCGCACCAGAAATTGAAAGAATGTCCATCCCCAAGAGTCGGACCAAAGTGGCTAGCAAACTCAATCATCAAAAGGCACAAGGAGTGCCAAAAGGCGGAAGGCCCATTGGCTGCTGCAGCCCACTGAATAAGATACATGTCTCCTCCATATGAGTCTTTCAAGGTAAATGTGAGCATGTCCTGACCATTAGAAAATAATCTAACCAACCATTTCAACATAAGAGCCTCGTTGAAGTAATCTAATTTGCCCACACCAAGGCCTCCTTTTTTAGGTTTGCAAATATCATCCCAAGAAACCAATTGCACAAATCTCCCCTCCTAATATGCCCCCTTCCAAAAGAATATTTTCCTTATCAAATCAATGTTCCTTAGTATCTTTTTTGTTGGTGCAAACACTGACATGAAGAACACCGAGATAAACAACAAAACTGATTTAAGAACCAAACGTCCTCCTCTAGACGGAAGTCTACCACTCCAAGAGGACAACTTCTTAGAAAAGCTTTCAATTAAAGGCCTCCCGTCAAATGAGTTCAATTTTTTCCCCTTCACCTACAAGCCAAGATACTTAATCGAAAGCCTAACCATTGAAGTTTCAAGGATACCCACCAACTCATTCTCTTCTCTGTTGTCCATGCCCAACGAGACCAACGTAAACTTGCTTTGATTAATTTTGAGGCCTGACATTTCAGCAAAACTTCTCACCATCGAGGAGACATGAGATGCCTATCTTTCTCCCCCTTCAGTGAAGAAAGTCGTGTTGTCAACATATTGCAAGATGGGCGTAATGATCCTGCTGTCATTCTTAGTAGTGTATCCTCTAAATAAACCACCATCACAAGTCCTAATGGCCATGTTTGCAAGCGTGTCCACTGCAACGTTGACCAACATCAATGCTAACGGACAGCCTAGTTGAACTCCCCTCTGCGGCTGAGTCTAAGACCCATTCGCCCTTCCATTTACCAACACTGAAAAGGAAGATGTAACACATCTCTTCATCAACATTATCAACGATCCAGAAAACCCCTTCACTTCAGAACATCCCACAAAAAATTCCAAGAAACGGAATCGTAGGCCTTAGAAAAGTCTACCTTCCATACGAATGCCTTAGACTTATGCCTCTTCCAAGAAGCCAAGAATTCTTCTAGCAACACATAGGAGTCATGTAACGACCTCTCTTTCACAAAGGCAGACTGGATAGGTGAGATGATGTCAGGAATAAATTCTTTGTATTCTTCCATTCTTAAATTCTATGTATTCTTAACATGGTAAGAATATTTGATATTTCATTATTGAACTTTAACATGGTATGATCGTGTTGTATATGAATATTATGAAGTAATACTCTTATTATTACATAACCAGCATTTAATTTTCTTGAAATTGATATCATTTTGGCTACATCTGCCATTTTTGTCAGCATACATCGGCATACCCTCGACGTGCCTCCAAAATGGCATATTTTCAAGCCATCAAAATTGTCAAAATCTACCATCGAAAAACAGGCATTTCTACGACGTGCCCTCAACATACCAACAAAATGCACACTTAAAATTTCATTGGCATGGCATCGAAATCAGCATTTAGAACAATGGTTTGGGTGTGCGATGACTTGATGAGTTCCATGTTGTACTTTTTATAAAATATGTGACAAGATTCTTAGCATGAGCCAGGAGGAGATGGAATCCTCAATAAGTTGTTGAGAGATTCTTATAGACCCCCTGTGGAGGTAGCCTCTGGATGTTCTCATTTAGCTCAACCGTCAGCTTTTTGGGCATCAATGGAGCCTTTCATTGCACATGGTATTTCTACTAGCTTCTTTGGACTAAGACTTGGTAGAGGGTGTTTGTTTCAATTTTGGAAGGATGCTTGAATGGTTGGTGGCAGCTTTCAGTCCTTGTTCCGATGCTTGTTTGGACTGGCTCAAGATAAGGATGTGCTTGTTTCGGATATTTGGGATGGTGCTTCCAGATCTTGGTCTCTAATCTTGCAACCTAGTCTTTCCTATGCGTCCATCGAAGATCTGTAGAAATTGCTTCATCTACATCATGGAATCTCTGTTGGTGAAGAGCATCTTGATAGTTTCAGATGGATGGAGGGTGTTTTCTCAATGGTGAAGGCTTATAACAAGCTAACATTAGAGATAGGTCTGGCACCTTTGATCTAGGAGGACTATTCCCTACTTTGGAGGCTACCTATTCCACTGAAGGTTAAAATTTTCTTATGGCTATTTAGGAGGGAAAAGTTGGTGACGAAGGTTGTCTAATCACCGATCCTCTTATCCTGCCGTTAAAAAAAGGACCGATTCTATTTTTTCACTTGTTCATGCTGATGTTTGGGACCCGTGTAGAGTTACCAATGTACGGGGTTTTTGATACTTTCTTGTATTTGTTGATGACTTCACTCAAATGTCATGGGTGTCGTTTATGAAAGAAAAGTCGAAAGTCCCTATACTTATTGAAATTTTCTTCAATGATATAAAAACACAATTTGCAATCATTATTCGTGTTCTTTGTAGTGACGATGGATTATTGTTTGTTGATAAGTTAAGTTTTTTGCTTCATTTGGTGTTGTACATCAACTTTGTGTTTACACCTCTTAACAAAATGGGATGGCTAAACAGAAATTACAACACCTACATGATGTTGCTAGGACATTTATGTTTCATATGCATGTTCCCACACATTTCTGGGCCGATGCTATTCTTACCGTCGCTTTTTTTACTAACCGAGTTCTTCGATTTTGGGTAGCAAGTCTCCTTTCTTTTTGTTATTCCCTAGTCAAGAGTCATTTGTGTTTTCGCCAGTAGTTTTTGGTTGTGTTGTGTTTATTCATCTCTTTGGAGTGGACAAATTAGCTCCTAGATTTGTTAAGTATATCTTTCTCGGGTATTCTTGGACTCAGAAGGGATATCATTATTATGATTCTATGCATCGTAAGTTTTTTTGTTAGTATTGCTATTACATTTTTTTAGGAAATTCCTTTCTATTCTCCCAAAGGGAAGACTTCTTTTGCACGCACTACATATATCACGTTGCCAGTGCCCTCTGAGCCTCCTACCACCTCTATGAGCCCTCCTAGTGCTACTTCTAGTGAGCCGTTGGAACGACCAGTCTTCCCCACTCTTTATCCACATCACTTCAATCGTCACCCAAAACCTGCTCCTGAACTCCTTACCACCATTCCAACTCAACCCAAACCTGATTCTGTGGACTCTGATGGAGGTCAAGTAATTCCTACTACTGATCAGGACTTAGATCTTCCTATTGCCAAGAGGAAGGCTCCAAGGGCTTGTGCTCGCTATTCTATCTCCCAACATATGAGTTTTAACAGTTTACCTACAACTAGACAGTCCTTATCTTGTGCTATTAACAGCCAGCATATACCTCAGAGTCATACAAAGGCTTTTTAGGATTTAGCTTGGACACGGGCCATGCAAGAGGAAATGGAGGCCCTTATTTCTAAGGTATTTGAGAGCTTGTTGACTTACCCCCTGGTGCTACTACTGTGGGGTGTAGGTGGTGTTTACTGTGAATTACTTACCTAATGGCTCCATTCAAAGGTATAAAGCTCGACTTGTTGCTAAAGGGTATACTAAAACTCATGGTATTGATTATTTTGAGACATTTTCTCCTGTTGCTCGTTTAAACTCTATGAGGATTTTGTTATCTCTTGTTAGTTCACATTGGAAGGTATTTTACCTTGACATTAAAATGCCTTCCTTTATCGAAACTTGGATGAGGAGGTCTATATGCAACAACCTCAGGTTTTGAGCAACAGGGAGAGGCCACAAGGTGTATAGATTACATAATGCCATTTATGGGCTAAAGCAAAGTCCCCGAATATGATTTGCAGATTCAGCAAGTCAATTTTGGCTTCCTTAAATCCAATGTTGATCATTCATTTTTTACTAGGCACACTGAGTCTTGTTTATGTGGATGAAATATTGTTTATTAGGTAGTAATGGAGCTAGTGCTGAAGCTACCAAGGCCTTCTTGCATTCCCAGTTTGTTACTAGGGGCTTGGGTCAGGTCAGTTCTTTCTTGGGAATTGAGATTCATCATGTGAAGCATGGCTTAATACTTTCCCAGAAAAAATATGTATTGGATATGCTACGTGAGATGGGTATGATTGGTTGTAAGCCTACAAATGTGCCTCTTGATTCCTCTTTACAACTAAGTGATAAGGATAGTCCTTTGCTAGTTAATGTTACAAGATACAAGGCTATGGTAAGTGTTGGAGTTGGCACGCATGTAGGAAGCATAGAGGCTGATTAGCGTAGGAAAAATAGTCCAATGTGGGATTGTTTCCACGTTGAAATTAGGGAGACAATTCCCTGATGTTGATGTTGCTCCTGCAGGTTGGCATGGATTTTGAGGGAGAAAGGGCCACCACACGTGAGAAGAGAGAAGTAAAGAGGAGAGGAGTCTTTGGAACTTGATACTTTTATTAATGGACTTAAATTAGAATAGTTGGAAAGGCTCTCTATTTATAGAGAGAATATATCCTTAAAAATACTAACAAAAGATTTTATCCTATTGAGAAAAATCTTATCACACTAGGAAAGATCTTATCTCCTAAAAAACAAACCCCAAACATATTCCTCAACAAAACACTTTACTAAAAATAGGAAATGACCAAACTTGGTGCACCAAAATTAGTCCAACTGGACCCTTTGTCATTAGCCTGTTGCGAGTTCAGATGCTACCACGCGGCACATGCCACATGGCCTGCTGCAAATCTCAACACTCCCTCTCAAGTCGAAGGCTGCAAGGCTGACGACTTGGTCTTCAACTTGTGAGGCTAAACGCCCCACCATTCATCTTCTTCGAGCTTTGAGTTCTTCTTGAGACGAATGACGGCGAGGCTTCTTGCAACTTTGGAAGTTGTCGCTTCTTCTTTAGCAACCTCGATAGTCGTTGCGATGGTTGCATTGTCTTTTTTTCCTTCTCTTCAAGGAACATGGTCCAGATCTTTTCTTTAGATAAGTCGATGGCGAATCCTCTTGCGACCTCTAGAGTCGTTGCTTCTGTGGCAACCTGAGTAGTTGTCGCGACAGCCACCGTGAACTTATCTTCTCTCAGAAGAGCACGCCAAGGTTCGAAATGCCGATTTTGACGCCGTGCCGATAAAATTGTAGGTATGCATTTCGTGGGCATGCCAAAGGCATGCCGTGGAAATGCCCGTTTTTCGATGGCAGATTTCGACGATTTTGACGGCCCGAAAAAATGGCATTTAGAGGGACGCCGAGGGCATGCCGATGCATGCCAACAGAAATGATAGAAATGATTAAAATTTGAAAGACAACTAAATCAAAATGTTAAAAACATATTTACAGTTGTATGTAAGCTTATATGAACAAAAAATAATTGTTATTTACGCCTATATGACAAAAAATCAACGTGTATGTGCAGGAATGATTAAAATTTGAAAGACAACTAAATCAAGATGTTGGAAACGTATTTACAGGTTATTTGAGCCTATATGACAAAAAATCAACATGTGTGTGTGTGTGGACTCTTCTCGAATTTTGAAAAGTATAACATGTCCCTCTTCCTTAGATTTAAACCTCCAATTCCTTTTCAAATTCCCGCCACTCCAATTCCCAACTCCACTCAGCAGATGGTCGGCATGCCACCGTTTCATCGGCAACTGTTAGCATGCCAGCGAAACCCTCGACATGCCGACGGTTTCCCTGCAAACCGACACTATCTTTGTGTCGGCATGGCCTTTCTCTAAGAACCCCCTTACCGACGGCATGCCGTCGGCATTTAAATCACTGTGCTCATCTATATCTTGACTTGAATTGGGGGGCATATTTCAGATGGACTGGGATCCTAGAGTGCCTAAGGTCGGGTTAGGAGGGTTTGTATGTAACTGGCTCCTTTTGTATCTGTACATGAAGCACCATGAACAGTATTTGGTCAGTGCAATGTTAGTCTTAATATATAGGTGTATATGCATCTAAACTAATCCTTTCATCTAAATGTAGTCACAAAATCATAGAGGAACAGTAAAGTAGGGAAAAGTAATAAGATGCCTTTACTAGAAATCTTAGCTACAACCCATTAATACACTATTTAATGGAAGAAAACCCTAAGTGAGATGCATAAGTCATGCTTAATGGAATAATAATATATGAACATGCATGGTAGGATTTCAGAATCAACCCTAAAGCAACATGCATGAATCATGGTTTATGGATTTAGGCAGAAACACTACCGAAATTGCTGTTAATCATGAAGAGGCGTAGAATATAAACTAAGAGTGAAGATTGGCATCCAAGTTGGATGAAGACTCTATGTTGAGTAAGGTAACTGATTAGATGGCCTGCTGGATCTACCTCTATATCCAGTTAGTACTCAGGGTGTTAGTTGCATACCATTCTTTTTTCCTTTTCCTTTTTTTTTTTTTTGGGGTGTGAATAGGGCATACTACTCAAGTTGAGGTGGGCCCTTTTTTCCCCTTTGTCTTCTTCCCTGAGAAGAATGAACTAGCTTTAGTCCACTTCTCTTGTAGGGGAGTTTGTTGTGATGAAGCACATTATTTCTTGATTATCTCTTATTCTTGCTTCATCTTGTATTATGCAACATTGTATAAGAGTGACCTTTCGAGGTTTCCTTCTCAGTGTTCATGGTGGTGATTTGTCTTGATTTCATGCTGTCTTAAGTTCGCTTGGCTGTTTACTTCCATTAGAAGGTCATGTTGCTAAGAAAGAATCGTGGTTAGCTAGAAAATCTTGTTGAATAGAAAAATTGAGACTACCATAAGTTTCCAGCAAAGTCAATGACCTATTATGCTCAACTATATTTAAAATTAGACAGCATGCTGGATTGCTATTGGCAATTCGATAGCTTTCCTTTTCCTTTCAAAAAAAAAATAGACAGCATGCACTCGGATTTAATTTCCAGATTTGATGTCTGGATCTGAAGAAGTCTCCCACACTCAAAACCACCATGTTTACACTTCATAAAAGGAGGCTAACAATGGGGTTGCAATAATTGAATTACATTAAACTTCAAATAGACTACGGATGCAGTGGCTAGAGTTATGATGGGGGCCAGGGGGCAGGCTTGTGGTAGACAATTGGAACTCTGGAAGCGGGGGCTTTGTCTTATATTCTGGTGAAGATAGTTGGAACACGAGGGTTTGTGGGACACTGCCTATCATAGGACTTTTGGAAGGTGCTTGTCATATTAGAGTCCAGTGCTTGTATTTTTACAAGGGGCAACGTTGGAGGTCTGTTGTTTTTAACTGTTGGGGCCAGTTGGGAGAACATAATGGAATGATTTTGTGGCTCAGAATCCATATGGCTTGTTAGGCAGGCGTCTGATTGCCTAGGATGTGAGAAACTTTGCAAGAGGATTCGGTGGTTGGAAATATTTTATTTTCAGTGATGTTGCAATATATTAGATAAGAACGGATTCCTCTTTAGTTCTCTGTATGGGTCACATGCAGAGATAGAGAGAAGGGTACTGCAAGAAGATTTAAGACACATGCACATGGCCTTTTTCCAATTTACCAAAGTGTAGGTTGAGATTCTAATATTAAGTTGGAATACATGATCGACTAGGGGATAAAGTATCAAGGGATAAGGACGAGATGGAGTTCAGTGATGTTCTGGCTGAGTTTGCATTATCTAATTGTATAATCTGCAATTGCTGTTTTACTTGGTGAAGCATCACACAGAAACAGTGCCCATGCAATTACAGGTTTACTACTCCATTAATTTTGTGGAGCTTTTCCCTTTATTTGAGGTGAACTGCCTTGGATAGACCTTTGATCACATTCCACAGTGTTGGAGATCAAATGATGATCTCAGGCGTGCAGTGTACTTCAAATTCAAGAAATTTTTGTTCTGTGAACTCGACTTTAGAGACCTTATATAGGAGCACCGGTGTAAAGTACTGGAAGTGGATATAATGACTTGTACTCTGGCAGCAAGGTTATTTGCATCAAGAGTTTCTAAGAGGGTATGAGAAATAGATTAAAGAGGAGCACTATTAGGTGAACAATGAATCTCTAGAGGTTATTTGTAGGTTAAATAGCGAGTAGGATTCTTTTTTGGAAAGGAATAGGCCCATTAGCGGAGCGGACTAGCACATACTGCAGTCTGCAGCAAGCACACATCATCGGCATCGGCATGTCGGCATGCCTCCGGTATGGTTGGCATGCCGCCGGTATGGTCGGCATGCCGACGAAACTCCTGACTTTGGACGTTAAAATCATATCGGCATGGTCATTCTCCAAAACATGCCTTGCCGATGGCATGCCGTCGGCATTTAAATCAGTGGAGCACGCAACTTCTCAAGATCTTCATAAGTTAGGGGGCCTATGTGTGAGGTACTAGTAGCCCCACATGGTAGTCTCCCGAACTTGCCTGGATCTTTAGGAAAGGAGCTTGGATCAACCATTAGTCCTTTCGTAACCTAGGAAGTCATTGCCTCTTTTGGCAACATTGAAAGTTGTTAACATACCATATATGTATTTCCTTTCTAGTTGTTTTTTCTTGTGTGCTCCTCAAAGGCAAAGGTGTACTTTACTCTTTTGGTCTCTCTCTATATAAGAGAGACCTAAGGTTACAATAAAACTATCTCATTTCAACCAACTTGGTATTAAAGCAGCGATCCTAGATCAACACTCCGGTATCCCACCTTCACAAGCCTCCATACCTTGTCCACCAAACCCTAATCTCCATTGCAGGTACCCAGAGAAGCCTCCACCGCCAACCGGTGGCCTCTACCGGTCATCATTCGGCTCCTTGCCATCGCCAACCAACCTCATCGACCTCTGATGCCGATTGGGTTGCCTTGGAAGGCCCCGAACTGACCTCCACCAAGATGCGCTGCCTCGGTTCAGCGTCGCTACGCACTGCTACCTCCGTCTCTAGTCTCGCCGATCCCCTAGGGCTTCACCCTACGGACCTTAGTGCTTCGTCCAAAGGCGTCGCCTGCACTACCTAAGGTGCTATGAGCACCGCCAGTGACACCTACGGCATCGCCAGCGCCGCCTAGCACCGCCTCAGACCTCACCAGCACCACCTAGGGCGCCGCCAGCACTGCCTAGGGTGCCGCCAGCGTCGCCCAAGGCATTGCCAGCACCGCCAACGCTGCCCAAGGCACCGCCAGGTTAATTAGCACCGCCTAGGGGCTTCATCCAATCTCCATCAGTGTCGGTGGGGCCTTCTCTAGTGGTCTCCCTGCATTCGGGATAGGCCAAAGCTTGTCCAACATGAAGATGCCGGCCTAAATCTCTGGATTTCAAACCAGATTGATAACTTCTTGGATATAGAAGTTTGACTACGGCTCCAAGATTGTAAGGATGGCTTCTGATGATCAATCCGAGGTGAATTCGGGTACTCCTCTGGACACCGGGGTGTTGAAGAATCCGTTTTTGGTCCTATCGTCAAGTTGGATGAGACCAATTACCCACGGTGGTCTCAGACTTTCCTCATGACTGTTAGGGGTCATGGGAAGAGCAACATCCTTACAGATCCAGAGCCCGAGAGCAAGATTGGCGTTAATGCCACTTGGGATAGAGACAATGCCAGTCTCTGCGTGGCTTATGCAGACGGTTATTCCTCTTATAAGGGATGAGATCATGTATTACGACACTGCAAAGAAGATGTGGGAGTCCTTACGCGAGACCTATTCTCATGCCAAGAACTCTATACAAGTTTTTCAGGTCTTCTATGACCTTTTCTATTTGCGTCAGGACACACTCTGCCACAGTACTACTCCCTCTTAAAGAGAATATTGGAGAGACATCACTCTTATCTGTCGTGATGTGCTTATGAGTCTTGGAGGAATTTTCGGAGACAGTTGGTCGTCTCTCTCTTCTTGGCAGGTCTTGAACCTGAGTATATAGCTTCCAGAGATCAGATTTTCACAGCTCCTAAGCTTCCTACCCTTGAAGAGGCTTATAGTAGACTCAGCAGAGTTGCAGTTCATACTACCGCCCCAAACACAGGTACCCAGACATCTGCACTGGCAGCAATTCCTGGACGTGGCAGGGGTACTCCTTTCCCTACACGTGGTCGTGGACATGGACGCTCATATGGTACACATACCAAGACACCATGCACTTTCTGTAGCAGACTTAGTCATCCAAAGGCTACATGCTGGCAGAAGCATGGTAGGCCACCCATGGCCAACCAGGCAGCTCAGGTTCTTGACGGAGTGCCTACCGGTCCTGACGTGAGTTCCTTTAGTACCGAGATTGAGACTCTGAGGCAGCAGATTGCGCAATTGACACAGGCTTCATCCTCCTCTCATATTCCTAACACTGCAACCATGGCCTCCTCATTAGAGACACCTGCAACTGGTATGTCGTCACTTTTGTCTTCTGGTGAGTGGCTGATTGATTCTGGTGCATCCAAGCATCTATGTGGCAACCGTGGATCCTTCTCTCAGTTAGCACCTGTTACACCTGCCAGGACAGTACAGGTGGCTGATGGGAGACACTCGCCACCTATTGGTAAGGGAGATATGTCATTATCTCCTACTTTGAGACTTGCAGATGTTTATTATGTGTCCGATTTTCCCTTGAGTTTATTGTATGTTAACAGCATTACTAGGGACCTGAACTGTCAGGCGATTTTTTATGCGTCTTCTTGTGTCTTGCAGGACAAATTCACTGGGAAGTCGATTGGTGGAGGACGTGAGGAACATGGGGTGTATCGTCTTAGCCGTACTACTTTTACTACCTCTACTACCCAGGGCTTTGCTTCTACTGGATCTCCTTTCCAATGGCACCACCGTCTTGGCCATCTACCCATTCATCACCTCAGACTTGTTATACCACATATTCCCTCCACTACTGCTCTCACCTGTGATGCTTGTCAACTTGGTAAGTACCATAGAGCTAGTTTTTCCAATTTTACTTCTGTCTTGTCTGTCGCTGTTTTTTCTTTGATCCATATGGATGTGTGAGGTCCCAATCGTACTCCTGATAGACTTGGGAAGAAGTATCATCTTGTTTTAGTTGATAATTTTTCACATGTGACTTGAATGTTTCTCTTAAAAAATAAGTCTGATGTGGGATAAATTATTGAGAACTTTGTCAATGAAATAAAAACTCAGCATGTTTATTTGGTTAAGTGCTTTTGCTCAGATAATGCCTTGGAGTTTTGTACTTTACGTTTACGCAATTTCCTTTCTAATTATGCCATTATCCATGAAACATGTCATCATACCTCTCAGCAAAATGGTGTTGTTGAGAGGAAGCATCACCATATTCTTGATGTTGCTCGCACCTTGTTGATTCACCACTCAGTTCCTTCTCTCTATTAGGGTGATGCTATTTTGACTGCTTATTTTTTTATTAACCGGATGCCTAATGCTCCGTTACATGAACAGATTCCTATTCAGGTTATGTATCCTGATCGTCCCCTGTTTCACGTCACCCATCGGACGTTTGGTTATGTTGCCTTTGTCCATTTGTTGGGAACAAGTCGGGATAAATTAGTACCAAGAGCAGTTAAGTGTGTTTTTCTTGGATATACCCGAACACAAAAGAGGTATCGTTGTTTTGATCCGCTGACTTCTTGATACTATGTTTCTGTAGATGTTACCTTTCATGAGGCTGTACCTTTCTTTTCTGTGACAGCTACTAAGATGCCTCCCAAGGGTGATGGCACCTATGCCATATTCTCCCATTCGATTTAGGAGCTTTCCTAAGATTTTTGTCCCTACCACACCACCACCACCACCTGCTACGCATCCCTTTCCACGCCTGACAAGACCTCTCCAGACATATGTTCGCCTTCTTGCTACCTATAAAGGACCCCTATCCTCGCCCTCACCATCGACTTCTCAAGTGAGTCCTTTAGACGCTGACGTATGCTTACCATGTGATGCTCACAGGGACAGGACAGGTGATGTGTCAGGTGATGATATTGACCTTCCGATAGCTATTCGGAAGCAGCCACGGACTTGCACTACTTATCCCATGGTGGGGGCACTTACTACTGATACTCTTGCTCCTTGGTTTGCTGGATTCACTCAGGCGTTAGCTACTACACAGATTCCAACTACACACCATGAGGCCTTGCTTGATCCAAAATGACAGGCAACCATGGAGGATGAGATGGAGGCTCTTCAAGGCTGTGGGACTTGGGAGCTTACTTCCTTTCCTGATGGTGCTGCACTCGTTGGCTGTCGATGGGTATTTACTGTGAAGTTCAATCCTAATGGTGGTATTGCTAGGTACAAAGCACACCTTGTGGCAAAAGGGTTCACCCAAACCTATGAGGTGGACTTCTTTGACACCTCTCCAGTTGCCAAACTTCCAACAGTCCGGATGTTGATTGCAGTGGCAGTTCAATTAGATTGGCCCTTGCACCAATTATACGTGAAGAATGCCTTCCTTTATGGTAATCTCCAAGAGGAAGTCTATATGCAGTAGCCACCTGAATTTGAGAGACGGGGAGTGTGTATGTCAATTACGGAAGGCTATATATGGCCTCAAACAAAGTCCCCGAACCTGGTTTCAGAGATTGTCACAGGTTGTAGAGGCAGCTGGATTCAGGAGATCGACAGCTGACTTTTCCCTCTTTGTTAGGAGCACTAGACGAGGTACTGTGGTACTTCTAGTTTATGTTGATTTGATAATCACGGGGGACAATATGAAGGGTATTACTAAGGTTAAGCACATCCTAGCAGAGCAATTTGTCATGAAGGACCTTGGGGCCTTACAGTATTTCCTTGGTATTGAAGTTACTCACAGCAAGAATGGTGTGGTCTTATCTCAGCGAAGGTATGCTCTAGATATTTTGCAGGAAGTTGAAGTTGGTATGCTTGGGGCCAAGGAGGCCAAAATTCCTATGGACCCCAAGATGCCAATCTATGATAAGGATGCACAAGTGGTGGACAACAGAAGGTACAGACAGCTTGTTGGCAAGCTGTTGTACCTTACTATCACGAGACCAGATATCTCCTTTGCTGTCGAGAGACTGAGTCAGTTCATGGCAAAGTCGACACAGCCGCCTTGGGATGCAGCATTGATGGTGCTTAGATATGTTAAGAGAGCTCCTGGGAAGGGTCTTTTCTTCTCCAAGGGGTCCTCTATGACGTTGGTTGGATACTCAGATGCAAACTATGCCGGATGTTATGTGAATCGTAAATCCACTACTAGGTTCTGCACCTTCTTAACAGGAAATTTGATCACCTGGAGGAGCAAGAAACAAGGCATGGTTGCGAGGTCCAGTGCTGAGTCTTAGTACAGAGCTATGGCTCAGATGATTGCAGAGATGATGTGGATCAGATCCTTGCTTATTGACCTACAGGTGTAGTTTTCTAGCTCTATGGAGATGCAATGTGATAATAGAGCAGTCACCTTCATTGCTAACAACTCAGCATTTCACGAGAGAACAAAGCATGTTGAGGTTGACTATCACTATACCAGGGACATTATCCAGAAGGGATTGCTATATACCACTTCTATCGCATCTGAGGAGTAAACAGCAAATATTTTCACCAAGCCCTTGACCAGATCTTCATTTGGGTCATGTATATCCAAGCTGAGCACAATAGATATATATGCTCCAATTTGAACGGGAGTGTTAGCATACCATATATGTATTTCTTTTCTAGTTTTTTCTTGTGCGCTCCTCAGGGGCAAAGGTGTACTTTACTCTTTTGGTCTCTCTATATAAGAGAGACCTAGGGTTACAATAAAACTCTCTTTTGGCAATCTTGAAAGTCGTTGCGTGGACCGTGATGTCCTCTCCTTGACACCTTTTCTCCAGGAAAATCTCCTCTTTTGGAGGAAAGTAAAAAATCGGATATAATGTGTCAAGAGTATGAAGATCACAAGCGATAGAACTTAATACATCTCCTCTTTCTCATTTTTCTTAATTCGTTCTCCCTTTGATAACGCGGACTTGGTGGCAACTATGGGGTCGATCCCCGTCATTCTTCAACTCTCCTCCATGTAAGGCGTCGGATGTGATGAGACTTTTATTGGGGATGACCTTGCATGGCCAAGAGGGTGCACGCACAAGAGAAAAATTCTCTATTTTGTGCGTGTACTCTCCTCCAACCACACACCAATCAAGCCTAGAACACCTACTCTGATATCATGTTGGAGTTGGTGCGCTTGTGAGAAGCGTAGAGGCTAATTGGCGTGGGAAAAATAGTCCAATGTGGGATTGTTTCCACATTGAAATCAGGGAGGCAATTCCCTGATGTTGCTGTTGTAGGTTGGCGTGGATTTTGAGGGAGAAAGGGCCACCACACATGAGAAGAGAGAAGTAGAGAGGAGAGGAGTCTTTGGAACTTGATACTTTTATTAATGGACTCAAATTAGAATCGTTGGGAAGACTCTCTATTTATAGAAAGAACATATCCCTAAAAATAGTAACAAAAGATTTTATCCTATTGAAAAAGATCTTATCTCATTAGGAAATATTTTATTTCCTAAAAAACAAACCCCAAACATATTCCGAAACAAAACACTTTACTAAAAATAGTAAATGACCAAACTTGGTGCACCAAAATTGGTCCAACTGGACTGTTTGCCGTGGTCCTATTGTGGGTTTAGATGTGCAAATCCAAACAATAAGAAAGTTGTATTTCACTATCATTAGACCTGATATTGCCTTTATTGTTGGATGGTTAAGTTAGTTTATGTAGGCTCCTCGTGAAGTACATTGGGCAAGTGTATGTCAAGTGATGCAATATTTAAAGAAGACACCTGGAAAGGGGTTGCTTTATATGGCACAAGGTCGTTTTAATATTTCATGGATTCTCAAATGCTGATTATGCTGGAGCACACGAGGATCGACGATCCACTACAGGTTACTGCACTTTTGTTGGAGGAAATCTGGTCACATGGAAAAGTAAGAAACAGAATGTGGTTTCCAGGTCAAGTGCAGAAGCTGAATATTATGCCAAATATTAGGCCATGGCACACACAGCTTCTGATCTTCTATGGGTAAAATCTCTTCTCCATGATTTTGGTATTAATATTCAAGGGATAACAAGGTAGTAACATTTATTGCGTTTTCATGAAGGAACCAAGCATATTGAAGTTAATCGTCACTTTATCATAACGTCATTCTCCAAGGGAAGATTGCCACTCCCTAAATATCTAGTGAAGATCAAATAGTAGATATTTTCACCAAAGCCCTACCAAGAAAGTGTTTAGAGTTTCTCTTTAGCAAGTTGAGCATGTCTTACGTCTATACTCCAACTTGAGAGGGAGTGTTAGAACATATTTTCTGATTCACAGTTATTACCTTTATGTTTTGTTTATATAATCATTATTTTCTATTTTTCTCGTACTTGCACCATATGTGGGATTACTATTCTGCAGATAGGTTTCTGTAGACCGATGTGTACCTCTTTATATCTTGGCCTCTCTCTATATAAAAAGGCCAAGGGAGTATATAATATAATTTGACTCATTTCATTCCTAACATAAACGAGAGCGTTGATTGAAAATGTTGTATGGGATGCGTGTAGTTGCTCAAAACTGCAGCTAGAAAATTTACAAGTCTGTTCCATTTTTAATTAATTAATATGCCAGATGGTTGCCGAGTGCCGATAATCATCCTTTTTTCTCTAAAAAAAAATCTTTACGCTTGTATTCAAGATTTTCCATTTAGTTCTTTCTCCAAATTTCCCACATAATGGAATAGCACATGCTTGCTCTACAAGAAAGTTTCACTTGTTCATGAGAAAAGTGTTGCCGACTCCATGAGAGAAGTGGCCCGAAAGCTAGACTTTTAACTCTTCTTCTCAACGAGACACATAGTGCAGGACTCTACATGCAGTCACACTAGGAGACACTAAAATTAGATGGTGTGGGATTAAACAAAAACACAATACTAATTGCTAGAGAAAATCTCATTAGGATTGGAATTATCCACTTCCTATTTTAGTTTTTCTTATTTTATTCTTAGGGATATGTTTTAGCTTTATTAGAGATTTAATTAAATTTAGAGAGATATGATTTGTTTCCTTTGTAATAGAATTAGGATTCATTCCCTCTCTATATAAAGGGACCAAAATATATGTTTTACTCGTGAGATTTCATAATAAGATTTTCAATTCCCCAAATCTCCACATGATATCAGAGCGGGAATGGTCCTATGGAACTCCCCTAGACCACCGACCCTCTCTCTTCTGCATGCGACCTCTTCTGTGTGTTCTTCTCTGTCCAAGCCATCATCGCACGTCAAATTCATGACTGCACTACCAGTTGCAGTCATTCACGCAAGCTCAAATTGAGTGCTTTCACAATCTATTAAAAGGTGAAGAACCCCCATCGTCTACTATTGCTGTCGTGATCAGTAAAGTAGTCGCCAAAGTACTATCTGTGCAGCCTGTGCCTAGCCCGAAAGAATGTGCTGGAGGCTTCAGGTCGTGTCATCGACGCGAATAGCCCGAGGACTAATGGGGAAGTTGAGCCACAGGCTCGGCACCATTTGTGCTTGGGAACACTTCCCATTATATGATCACTACTACTGTTACGACCATTGTTTGTGTGGTTGCTAATATTGTTGTGACCATTGTAAGGTCGCTACTTCTACAGTCTTTGTATCCGTGCTTAGGATTTTTTTTGAAAAAATATCCACGCTTAAGATTGACTCCCGTTGAATATAAAGTATGTGCATGCTCTGCATGTGTGCTCTAGCCTCAACTACATTAGATTGGAGAGTGCCTACCAGTACTAGTCCTTCAAGTTGGTAACACACTCCAACTTAAGGGGGGTGTTAAAGAGAATCTCATTAGGAGTGAAATTATCCACTTCCTATTTTAGGTTTTCCTATTTTGTTTTTAGAGATTTATTAGAGATAGGGTTTAGTTTATTAGAGATTTGATTAGATTTAAAGAGAGATGATTTGTTTCCATTGTAATAGAATTAGGATCGGTTCCCTTACTATATAAAGGAACCAAGCTCTATGTTTTATTCTTGAGATTTTACAATAATATTTCCAATTCCCCAAGAATAAATTTGTTAGAAATTTGTTTCTTTCTTATTCTAGAAGATTATGTTACGATTTGAAATAAGAGTGACCCTCTCGATATAAAGAGACCAACTCCCCTCAATTGTTTCTTAAGATCTCAAATAATATTTCCTATTTCCTCTAAATCTCCAGCATGGTATTAAAGCGGCAGTCTTAGACCGATATTCTGTACCTACTTGCTTCTCTCCCCTTTATTTCTTCCACCACAAGAAAACAAAACAAAAATAAGGAAAGAAAGAAAGACAGAAAGAAAAACCCTAAACCTAGGGTTTGAAGGAGAAGCACCACCACTGCCAGCCAAGGAGGGGTCCCTTACCGCTACAGCTAGCCTCCAACTAGCTGAAGGTTGCTGAGGTGAGGCCTCATAACCACTGCACGCCACCAGGCCCCACTCCAATGGTCGCAGCAATTTCCAATGACACCCATTTAACCTAGACACCACTCAACGTCATCACCCCAAGGCCTCTTGCTGGTTGGATCTCGAGACAATATTCAGTCCCCTCGAAAAGATTAATGCTAATACACCACTTGTTGCCTCTGTTGTTATGACTGACATCTTTGCCCACATTGCCTATGGTGGGGGAGGTGGTCGTTCCGGTGGCCATGGACGAGGTTGTCATGTCTACTCTCCCTGTATTCACTGCCAGCAAACTAATCACTCTTCAGATCACTACTAGGAAAAGTTCGGCAAACCCATATAGGAAAATCCCTTGCAACTGAGATTGCAGAAGAGCAATCTCCTCTACCATTTACTACAAACAAGAGCAATCTCCTCTACCATTTACTACAAACGAGGTAGATCATCTTAGATGTTTACCAAGGAGCGACCTCCTCAACTGTTGCTACAATTGCCACAACTATTGTGGCCAAGACTATTGCTCCTACTCCTGATTGAGTCACTACCTTTGGAGCATCAAATCATAGTACTGCCCATTACGAGGATTGTGATGACTGTTAGGGAATTGAGCAAGGATTCTCATCTATCTCCTACTACTGCTACTGCTACAGCCCTATTACTATCTGTTGTTGCTACTACTGCTACAGCCCCACTATTCTCGTATATGACTATTACTTCTGCTACAATCATCTACCTTTAATTTGATGCTACTTCTACTGCCTACTTGGGATCATCTCGTACTACCTGACTGCTATTGCTTTCAATTTACTACAATTGCTACAGTTGTTAAAAGTCTACATTTCGGGGGGGGGGGGGGGGGGGGGAGTTCTAGTTTGTAACAAGTTGGGCGTTGCATGCTCCAACTTAGGGAAAGTGTTAAAGATATTATTTAGGAAAGTTTGTTGGAAATAAATTTGTTAGATATTTATTTCTTTGTCATTCTAGAAGATTATATTAGGATTTAAAATAGGAGTAGCCCTCTCTATATAAAGGAACCAACTCCCCTCATTTGTTCCTTGAGATCTATAATAAAATTTTCTCTTTCAACATGTTTCATATACCCAACTATCTTTTTTTCCAAAAAGAAATAGGATAATTACTAGAGGTCAATAGGCATTCAATAAGTCCCACCAAATAGAAAACATAGAAGATTAGAATGTTTTCTTCCCCAATTGACAGCAACCACAACATTTTCTAAATAGTTTGGTTAGTTTCTATTTCTTGAACTGATTAATTTTTATGTATTTTTCAAGATTAGAGCCAGAAGGTAACTTCAACAGAGACTTGTAGGGTCGGGTCTATGTGATGCAGCTCAAGTGTCACTTCTACGGTTATCGTGCAATTACTTTATCAAGAGGAACACCGCATGAGACCCAAAATCACACTTCTTAAACCAACAATGAGAAACATCATCTCAGTTTAGGTAATGAATACCTCATAACAATTGCGAGCTTCTTCCAGTTTGCGTTGGCCAATATAAAATTGGCCTAAATTATGAAAAGCTGCTCCAGTACTGCATTAAGCATACAGTTTAGGACTAAAAACTTGACAATAGGTGTAGCTGTTTAATAAACCAACAGAAAAAAAATCCAATTGATGCTATGAAAACTGTATCCAGATCTCAGCCACTAATTCAATAGTTCTTTCGCTATCAGATGGGTTTAATTTACTACAGATTATGAATCTTGTTTCTTGTAGAAAAAATAACCACATCATTAAAAATCACAGAATAGTGCTTTAAGAAAAAGGAAGCCAGTGAAAATAAAACACTAAAAGAAAAATAACTCCAACACTTCCCCTCAAAAAGGAGCATAGATGTCAACCACTACCAGATTGTCACATAAGAAGCAATGTCTCTTCTTGGATAGTGAAATGTCGGTAGCTCAAAGGAAAAAAGATGGTATAGTAATTCTTCCATCACTTCCTGCATTGCAAATGAAATGACAATCAACTTCGTTGTGTTTAATCCACTCATGTGAAACAGGGCTGAAGGCAATATTAGCAGCTGACTTGTTGTCACAATACATGGGAACAAGATAGGTGACACAAAGTCCAAGATTTGACATGAAGGAAGCAATCCACATCACTTCACATGTTATTTGGCCATAGACCTATATTCTGGCTACGCATTAGATTATGAAACAACATATTGTTTCTTTCTGTGTCATGTAACTAAATTGCCACCGAGAAATGTGACACATCCAATGGCAGATCTTATGTCATCAAGCGAGCTAGCATAGTATGCATCCAAATAAGAGCACAAATCAAGACAACCATACTTTCTAAAGAAAAGACCTTCACCTAGGGAACCCTTTAGATACTTGAGAATGAGACATAAGTCATTCCAATTACCATGGCGATGATTTATCCATGTGTTTCGCTCACTCTGCTTATTGTAAAGCTTGTATCCGATCGCTACCCGTCAAATGCAAGAGTTTACCAAGGACACTTTTATACCTTTTTTAATCATTAAAAAGAGGATTGCTGTCACCTTGGCATCATCCTTCATTAAATAGGCCAAAATCTTTCCTTGGGCCTAGCCTAAGATGAATGTAGGTTCGAACTCATGCTAGGCTTCAGGTTGTGCTAGGTTAGCTTAGCCTAATGCTAATCCCTCGCTTTACGTTCCCCTCATCTAAAGTTTAATGCTTATCATGAGAGTTGCATGGAATGTGAATGTGTTGGGAGGGTGGCCAAAAGTAAAATCATGCACACAAGAGATGGGATTTTTGTTAATGGGATATTCGCAGTATTGTAGAGAGATCAATCATCGACTAGATTAGGGGTTTGTCTCGTTGGATTCAGTTCTACGATGTAATGAGATGAGTACATCAACTTTCATCAAAGAAGGGAGGTTGTTGAGAGAGATACAATGGGGATAAATACAAGAATAGAATATTAAGTGGAGTTAGGGAGGTGGAGTCCTTGTTTCAAATAGCTTAGTAATGAAGTCACTCTCTGTACTTCATATGTATATGTACATATGCTTGTATGCCTTCTATAAAGTCATCCTCTTCTGCATTTTTGCATGCCTAGGTTGAAGGAGCATATAAGGGTGGTGTTGGGTCATAGTGGCTTGCAGAGAGAATGCTAATCAATCCAATGGAGAAGCTTCACATCTCAAGTTGCCATGGTGGCAGGCAATCCTCGCTTACTATTGGAAAGCCCTTCTCTCTTGGAGAAGAGAAAATAACTGGGTAGAGACATTCAGGCAAGAGATAGCAGGAAGACATTTGAAGTAGGCAGTTAGAACCTCGCTTCGAAGAAACACTCGTAAGGTGAAAAAAAACTCAGCAAGGAAAAAGTTGGCGGTCAAAAGTAGGAGACAAGCAAGGTGCTCAATTCCCCCACCAATCATCATCATCATCCATAAAGCCAAAGGAATCAGTAGCCCAGATACAGGCATAGGAGTGGCAGCAAAACTAGAAGTAACATAAGTAAAATTTGCAACAGCAACAGTAGAGGAAGATCCATCACCCTTCATGAGGTTTCTCAAACAATCCATATGTGCTACAGTGATGGGCATGGAGGACTCAGTACTCGGTAGGAGTCATCTCAATCATAATAGTCTCAGTTGCAGTCAATTGGTTAACCCAAGCAAGCTTACCAAATTTCTTCCAACATTTTTCAGACCAATGACTCTTCTGTATGCAATGAATGCAAGGGGAGATGCCAATTAGATGTTGTATGTCCTAAGCAATCCATCCAAATTATTGGGAAATAAAGATGTGTCACGTGGCAACCATCCAAGCCATGTGGTAGTGCCATGTGGCATGCAATAAAGGGCCCACAAGGGGCCAGTGGTCATGATCCAAGGATCAATTTTGGTATTTTGCTTTGCATGCAAAGTTGGTTATTTTTAGTAAATGTGTTTTTAGGAAAATATGTTGGGATTGTTTTTTGATTAGAGATAAGATTTTTCCTTATTAAGGATAAGATCATTTGTTTCCAAATATTGACATATGTTCTCTCTATCTAAAGAGTCTTCCCTTGCATTTTCTTTTGAGCAATAAAAAAATTTCCAATCCAAGGCTCCTCTCATCTTTCTCTCTCTTCCTCCAACAACCAGCCACCACCTTGGTCAATCGTCAGCCACCACCGACCACCCAACCAGCTGATGGAGCTCCTCCACGCCTCCAGTCACCACACATGGACTATTTCCCCACACTCAAGTAGAGCCTCCACGCTCCACATTCTTGTTAATCTTGACATGGTATCAGAGCCACCGATCTAGGCTCTCTTGTACGTGTGGGTATCTTGACTACACATTGGTGGTTCTCGCATCCAAAAGTCAACCTCAACAAATCCGGTGCCTTACGCGAAGAAGACTAGAAGAAGATGACGGAATCAACCACGACGGTCGAAGACGCCATGCTCGGTCCCGGAGAAAACAAGATGGTTGTCTCCAGGACAATCATCAAGCTAAGTGGCGCTTCCAACTACGTCTTGTGGGCTTGCACCTTCAAGATCTTTATTGGAGGCCAAGAGAAACTAAGTATTCTCCTTGAGGAGGCACCAGCCTTCAAGGATGACAAGAAAAAGAAGAAATTCGAGAAGGAGAACTACGTCGTCATGAACTAGCTCATGAACTTGATAGATCCATCCATAGCCTCATATATGCTCTACAAAAAGAGTACATTTAAGATTTGGACGGCCCTCGAGAAGTGGTATGCCCGAACCTCAAACAATGCCCGCATCACCAAACCCTACAGTCATATTTGGACAGCCAGTCAAGGAGATCTTTCCTTAACAAAATAGTACGAGAAGATAGAGGCATTATTTAAGGAGTTGGAGATCTACGAGCCTCTCTGTTGCAACAAGTAGGGGGAGACACGGGCGGTTTAGCAATCCGCCAAATTTTTATCAGGATTGCATTCTCGTTATTAAGCCACCCACAATCAGATTCTTACTTCAAAAAGGAAGATGGATCTTGAGACCATCTTCTGTCGTCTCCTCAAGATGGAGATCCCCGAGGAAGAAGACATGCCAAGAGGCGAGAGTTATACACTTGCTATTCCAGAAGCAGATACAGGGCAAGGACGAGGGCATGGACGTGGACCTGGCCACGTCTACCCAAAGTGCCAACACTGTGGAC
Organism: Thalassia testudinum; assembly: GCA_037157565.1. Taxonomy (NCBI): domain Eukaryota; kingdom Viridiplantae; phylum Streptophyta; class Magnoliopsida; order Alismatales; family Hydrocharitaceae; genus Thalassia; species Thalassia testudinum. The sequence goes on from JAZHRO010000080.1 coordinate 9,955,304, forward strand.
GCAACAATGATCCACAAGACAAGTGTTAGGTGAAGTTTGAGAGGCCAGCACATGGGGTTACTAGCATCTCACGCGTAGACTCCCTAACTCAAGAAGATCTTGAGAAGCTACGTGCTCTTCTATGAAAAGACAAGTCCACGACAGTAGTCGCAACGACTGTGTAGGTTGCCATAGAAGCAACAACTCCGGAGGTTGCAAGAGGATTCACCATCAACTTGTCAAAAGAGAAGACTGAGAGCTTGGCTCTCAAAGAAGATGAATGGTGGGGCATCTAGCCTCACAAGTGGAAGACCAAGTCGTCGACCTCACAGCCTTCAACTTGAGGGAGAGTGTTGGGAAATAAAGATAGGCCATGTGGCAGCCATCCAAACCACGTGGCAAAGGGCCCACAAAGGGCCAGCAGCAATGGTCCAAGGACCAATTTTGGTGTTTTGCTTTAGATGCAAGTTTGGTTATTTTTAGTAAATGTGTTTTTAGGAAAATATGTTGGGATTTATTTTTTGATCAAAGATAAGATATTTTCTTATGAGATAAGATCTTTTCTTATTAGGGATAAGATCTTTTGTTTCCAAATATTGGGATATGTTTTCTCTACATAAAGATAGTCTTCCCTTGTATTTTATTTTGAGCAATACAAATATTTCTAATCCAAGGCTCCTCTCCTCTCCCTCTCTTCTTCCAACAGCCAGCCACCACCTTGGTCGACCGTCAGCCACCACCGGCCACCCAGCCAACCGATGGAGCTCCTCCACGCTTCCAGAAGAAGGTGCAAAGAAAGTGCATCCTTTGACCTGAGATAGATATGTGTCTCTGTTCACGAACACACGCATTTGACAAGCTAATGGTAGATGCACCCACCTTAGTGTTGATACTGGAAAGATGGTGCATGTAAGAGGTAACAACAGACATGCAATCTCTCAAAGAGATCACATAAATCTGCTTCATAACTATATGCAACAAATTGGAGAGCTCGCTCTGAATATAAAGAGATTCCACACGCAGTTGTAGAATCCTAATCATACTCAAGTATGAAAGAGAAGAGTACAATCTTTTGGGAAAAGTGCTGGTATTTGTTCTCATCCTAATAATACAAAAAGATGTCAGAAATAATATTATCCAAGGAAAAATAACAATTGTCTAATAAGATTAGACCTTAGTGATATTTTTTTTTTTAAGGAAAAAGGGTGGTGATCCCTTAGATCCCACCCAGAAATTCATTAAAAGAAAATGCTAAAATTTACATCATTGAGCGGCACTCCAACTCAACACAAAAGCCTTCGTAGCCCCAACAAAATTATCTACATACGGGAGCTGCCCCCTAAAAACTGTTGCATTCCTCCCCAACCAAAGCGCCCAAAGAACCGCTAACGGCTTGGCCCGTTCTCTCCTCGAACGGAACACTTGACGCTCCCCGTTAACCCCACCACATCTAAACGATTGCCAGAACTCCGCATGGCAACCAAGCGCCCACCACCGGTCCCCCATCTGCTCCCATGTCCGCATCGCCAACGGGCAGGCGAAGAAAAGATAGTCAATATCCTCCTCCGCTTGGCTACAAAGCGGGCACGACCTGTCCGCGCCCGGCATCCAGCAGACTCTCCATGTCCTGGTCATCAGTCATCCTCTCCTGAGGAGCCAAGTGAAGATTCTAACCTTCAATGGGCAGGAGGCCTCCCAAAGTTGCCTGCAATCTCTGACTAAGTCGATGTTCCCAATCGTGGCTAGGCCGCTGAGTCTTCTATACGCATCCCACACCGAGAAATCTCCCTCCTCCCACCCGAATATGTCCATTCCATCTTCGGGCTGCCAACCCTGGAGATCCTGCAAGAGCACCTGCATCTCACCATATCTCTGATCTGACAGATTGCCCACAAAAGATGGGCACCACGCGCCACTCCACACATCCACCATCGGGGCTCCTCTGTCAGCAGCCAGTGCTGCAAGCCTAGGGAAACGCTCCGCCAGTGCCTCAATACCCGTCCAGTCGTCCGTCCAGAATCTAAAATCCTCACCTGAACCTAGCATCGGGGTGAAAAAAGATCGAACCTTCGGCGCTACCAGTGACAAACTCAAGAAATGAGATGCTCCTCTCAGAGGTGAGGTGAGGAGCTCCCAACTCACCGGCCTGCCATAGCAAGAACACAGGATCCTTCCTACCAAAGAGACCTCCCCCCCAGCAACCTGTCAATCGACTTCGTCAGAAGGCTATCATTGATCCTCCCTACTTCCATAACTCCCAACCCCCCTCCCTGAACGGCAGACAAACCTCATTCCGAGCCACCAATCTCGCCCCCTTCCCCCCCGCCCCATAGTTGGTCTAGAAAAAATTCCTTAAACAGCTAGTAATCCTGTCCTCAACCTTCTGAGACATTTTGATCACCGAGGAGAAGTAAGCTAGTATCGCTGAGAGGACTGCCTTGAGAAGGACCAGCCACCCTCCTCTAGATAACATCTTGGACGCCCATCCCGAAAGCCAACCCTCAATCCTCTCCATCATCGGGGTCCAGTCTTGCGTCGATATCCTCCTATCTATCAGGGGCAACCCCAGGTACCGGAGCAGAAGGGTCCCTTCTCTTATCCCCAGCGCTTCTGAGCATATCCTTGCCTCCCCAACCTCCATGTTGAAGTGAACGAAAGAGGACTTAGAATAGTTTATCCGCATGCCTGATGCTTCGCAAAACATCTCTAGAATGATGCGGCACCGTCTCACCTCTATCACCGACCCCTCAACAAAGAAGAGGGTATCATCTGCGTATTGCATAACGGAGATACTGTCCCCTCCCTCCAAGGGGAAACCCTGAAGCATCCCCTCTACGCGTGCTCTGTCGGTCGCCCTGGCCAGGGCATCTGCTGCCAGCACAAAGAGCAAAGGCACTAGGGGGCAACCCTGCCTTACACCTCTCGGCTGAATCCGACCTCCTACCGGGTTCCCATTAATGAGAATCGAGAAAGATGCTGTGGTGATGCATTGTTTCATCCATCTAATCCAGATCTGTGGAAAGCCCCTCTTAGCCATGGCTGCCCATAGGAAGGACCACTCCACCGAGTCATAGGCTTTCGAAGTCCACCTTCCATAGAAAAGCCTTTCTTCCACTTCTCCAATGCGCTAGGATCTCCGTTGCCGCCACATAGCCATCCAGAATGTACCTCCCTAGGATGAAAGCTGTCTGCACCTCCGATACTACCCTGCCAATCACCTTCCTGAGTCTGTTTGCCAGAATCTTCGCTATGATCAAGTATGCCACATTGGACAACGCTATCAATTTGTAGTCCTTAACCGTCTCCGCCCATCTCTCTTCGGCAGGAGGAACATGTTGAACCTATTCAATATGTCAAAGCCCCTGTTGCCTTCCCTGAATTCTGTCAAGACCTGCAGGAGTTCTTCCTTCAACAGTGACCAGAATTCTTTGAAGAAAGTACCAGGAAACCGTTCAGCCTCAGACACCACTCGGCATTCAACCCCCAAATCGCATCCCGGGCTTCGTCCTCCGCGAAGGGTACTATCAGTCGCTCCGCTTCCTCAGCCCCTATAGTTGGAGCCCCCAGCCCCCTCCATCTCCATCTCCCTCCTCTCCTCCGCCCCGTAAAGCCCCTAAAGTAACCCACCACCGCTCTCCCGACAGACTCCCTGCCCGAGAACTCCATCCCGCCCACCTGCAATTTCTCAATCCAGTTCCTCCGACGCCTGGCTGAAGCTGTCAAATGGAAAAACCTGGTGTTTGAGTCTCCCTCTTTGACCTACTTCTACCTAGATCTGGTTCTCCATTCCACTTCGGCTTTCCTGTTCTCCTCCTAGATGACATTCATGCAATCTGCCCTGTCCTTCCTCTCCGAGCCCATTATCCATCCCAAGTCTTCCACTCCATCTAATCTCTAAACCTCCACGAGTGCCTCGTCCCGCAACCTGGTCCGTTCCTCTTTCAGCTGTTTCCTGTACTCTTTCAAAAACTGCTTCAGTTCCAAGAGCTTCGCCTCCAGCTTCGTGGCCACCGACCCGTCCGGATGCATGTCCTTCCATTTGTTCTCCACCAGGCTCCTAAAACTCTCTTCCAACAGCAATGCCCTCTCAAATTTGAAGTATGTGCCACACCGGGTTCCTTCGCTAGACTCCCACATTAACGGGGTGTGATCCGAGAAAGGCCTCTACATAGCACGGGCCCCGGCCATCGAAAATACCTCAGCCAGCTCCACCGAGCAAAAGAAGCAATCTAGCCTTGACATCCGACCCCCTGAATCTCTCCACGTGAAAGCACAAGAGGTAGAGGGTATGTCCTGCCACCCATACTCTGCAACGAGGCCAGCGAGCTCTTCCGAGCCCTGGTCCCTAGCCCCCCAACCTGTCTTCTGCCTGCAGTGTAACGCTGAGGTCCCCACCAATGAGCCATAGACTCCCCTAAAAGCTCCTCGCCGTCTGGCGAAGACTTTTCCACAATGATCTCCTCCCCGCCTCATCCGTAGGCCCATAAACCAAGGAGAATGTCAGCACGAGCCCGTCGCTCAACTACACCATGACCTTACCCATCCCCACCTCTGAGCCCACTACCGAGAACAGATCCTCCTTCCAGCCAACAATTACCCCACCAGACCTCCCTACTGCATCAAGAGCCAAGAAACCCCGCATCGTGTTTCCCCCAATCTCTCCCCACCTTCTCTAGTCGCACTCCTGCAGCTTCATCTCCTGAAGAAAAGCCACATCCGGGTTCCATCTGGATAGGTATGACCTCAATGTCCCCTTGCGGGTAGGGTCGCAGAGGCCCCTCACGTTCCATGAGAGGACCTTCACCATGGGATCCCAACTACACCGCCCCCTCTCACACGACCAAAACCAACCCCCTCCGCCACCCGTTCCAGCTCCCCTTCTTCAAAGGTGTCAGCCCACCCTCCCTCCAGAACCTCAAACTTCCCGCTCCCATTCCCTGCCCCATCACCCACGCCCTGCTTCCCCACACCGCTACCCTCCCTGTCCGCACCGTCCCCAACCTCCTCCCCCAACACCAACAGACCCCCTCCCTCAGCCTTCACCACAACAACCTCCCTATCGTGCCCCCTCGACCCAGGTGGGTCCTCCCCCTCCTTCAGGACTTGCCGAGGACCTCCCACGTCAGGAGCGTCGTCGCCACCGTCAGGCCCGCGCTTCATTAGCCCCCTGCCCCCCTCCACCAGACAGAGGGTCCACCATCATCAAGTAAGCCCCACCCAGGCGCTTCGTTGTTCTCACCGCTCCGGCGAGGGTCCCCATGCCCTAACCCACCTCTACTCTCTGGCAAGGAACGCGCCTGTAATGGAGAGTCGAGAACCGATCTCCTACCCTTGCCTCTGCACAAAAGCGGATCCTTCTTCGTCGCAGGTGCCTCCTCTGATCCCCGTGCCTTGGGGGGTCCCCTAGCTGCCACCCATAGCCCCTCGATCCTCTGGTGGAAATGCTTGGTCGAACCACCCACACCCTCGCTCCCGCCGAGGACCGACTCCTTCGCCCGATCGCTCTCCAACTTCCCTTGCTCCCCAGGGCTCGAAGTGTTGCGCCTAATCTTCAACAAGACCCTCCGCGGGCCATTTAAGAAAGAGCCACAAACCGATATCGGGTCCGGGTGCGGATGCAGACCTGGATCCAACTTCGTGCCTACCTTAAAAGACCCCCTACGCCGCCTCGGGACCTCCCCCGCATCTCTCAAAGTCTTCAATGTGCTGCTCTCGTTCCTCACTTCCTCCCCCGGGAAACCTGGGGCTTTCAATGTGCTACCAATGACCGATGCAGCCTCCTCCTGCTGCAGCCCCTTGGAATCTCCACCTGACGCTTCGCACTCCCCTACCTGCTCTTCGGGGCCTGGTTCATCCCGCGTTGTTGCGATCCTCGAGAAATGCACCTCGAAAGGTGCACCCTTCGGCACAGCCGACTCGGCCCACAAGGCGACTCCCTTCCCGGCACCCCTCGGCCTCCACACGGCCCTGCTCACCGAAACCCTTCTCTCCGCCGCATCGCCACCAGCCGAGCAAGCCAACGCCTCCACATAAGACCGCTGTCCTCCCTCCTTCGGCTGGACAAGGATCACCCAAGACGCACTCCCCAACCACAGTGTCACCTTCTCCTTCAGCTCCTCGCCCGGCCACATCTCCACCTTGGCCTACACTGCACCAAGGTTCTCACTGCTGAGGCTGGGCCCCTTGCACCTCCGCACTCGTGCAAAAGGAGCAACGATCGCTTCGACGACCTGTCGGATCCGAAGGAAAAGTGGGATCCCCACCAGGCCCAACGAAAGCTCTACCTTCCGCGGCGGGTGTTCCCTTCTCGGGCCATCCGATCTCACCGCCCACCGCCACCGGACCACTCCCACGCAATAGGTCTCGTTGAAGAGAAGCTTCTCCGTCACCACCGTCGAAGCTCCCATTAGCAAGAACTTTTCCTCTCCCACCGTCTGCAGCCTCTGAGGCTCGCCTCCGAGGACCCTAGCGACCTCCGCCTCTAGCTCCCGAACCCCCACCTGCGCTCCATCCCCACGGCAACCAAAGCCGACGCGAGGGCCTTCTCGAACCTCCCAGAGTCCTCCGACCACAGGGCTTCGACTTCGACCAAAGGCGCCCCCTCCGACAGGGGTAAGAGCCTCGCCAACCACATGCCCACGACCGCGCTCCTCAACTCCTCCACGCAAGACACCCTCCGATGGCCCAGCTTCCCACATCGGAGACACCACACAGGGTCTCTACAATCCCGCGCCAAATGACCCTACCCCCTACACCTGAAACATATCACCTCTGATGCCACCCTCCACCTCGATCGCCCTCCGACCAGCATCCATCCCCGGCTTGCTGACCGTCCTTCATCCCCCTCACACACCCGCTCGCACCTCCCCTCACTCCCATACACTCGCCTCCTCCCACACCCTCGCTCATGGTCTCCAGGGTTTGCATAAGATCTCTCCAAGTTGAGACCCCTTAGGGATAATATTATCCTCCAAGTGTGTAGGATCTATGAATATTTAGAATACTAAAGGGAGGCATAATGTCGTAATCTAAGAATCTTGAACACTTCATTATTGACATGAAACCAGTAATTTTAATGGGAACCTACTTTTAGATAAATCAATCATTATTTAAAGAGTTAAATAGCATTTGATTTAACATTTAATTCGACCAAAATGTTTGGATCACAATTAAATGAACTTAAGATATCAAATCCAAATTAGCCACAAATAATTATAGGTTGATTACGCAAAATTCAAGTAGGATTACTTCCCAACCATTGGATTAAGATCCAATGGTTCCATCTTATTAGAATTTGATTGCATCCCTATATAGATCTCCCAAAAGGAAAGAAGAAACCCTAATTAATCCCTTTGATCAACCATAATCCACCTCCACCTAAGCATTAATCTGGACTTCCAAGGACTTCACAAAAAGTCCAACAATATTGTTGGACATCCTTTCGTGATCACTACAGCCTTGATGTGACAGGGTGGATCAAGGCTTTTGCTACACTTTGGTATATTTGGTTGCAAAGGAACGGCACTATTTTTAGAGTTGAGCGATGTTGGGTGGATAATGTACTGAGGGAGACCCATTTTTTGTCTAATTTTTTTGCAACAAAACCTGTAAGTCCATTTCTTTTTCATGATTAATACAATCTCTGGATGATTACCGATCTCCGGTAATCTTCCCTCTTCAAAAAAAAAAAACATCGTTGGACATCCATAGCCGTTGGTGGTCGACTGCATCCTTTGGGTGAGCGCGAAGGCTTTCTTTCGCCAGAGGAACATAAGGTTCGAGGTGTAGAGCAAGCATCACCTTTAGGATTTGCGAAGGTGTTTGCGAGGATTAAGTGTTCTCGATGGAACGAGATTCATCAACCTGTCGAAAAGAAGGGTCACTTTTGTACTAGGACTTATAGTAGGAGGCACCGCATTTGAGATGTTGAACTGTGCCACACACGAAGGTATAATTCTCTTCTCGTGGGACCCTAAAAAAGGACAAAATTAGTTTCTCCCATGTGGTTTTGGTTTTTAAGGTGTTTTTTTCAATCGCTAATCGATTTTGGGCATCTTTTGATCATCATTTTGAAAACTTAAAACACCAATTTCATGCTTTTGTGATGCCACGAAGCGATCTGATCACGTCCTTCAAAGGCACAACCTCATCCACGTCTGCAACTACCAAATCCAGCCACACGTCCACCTCTCCCTCTAGAAGCCACGAGGGCAAAAGTGTCAGGGTTCGCTACAAGAGGGAGAGAGGGTGGCTCATCAACATTTATCTTCTAAAGACAAACGTAGATTGTCTCCAAATCTAACAATGTCTCAACTGAAAGAATCTAGTTGCACGCATAGTGGTATTGTGTATTGAGGCCGCCCAAAAACTTGCACGCCATGTTCAATGGCCTGCTTATTGTAGCAAGTAGGCTGGTAGATAGCAAGTTCCTTGAATATGCCTTTTAGGGTCATGAAATACTTAACAAAGGCCAAGTCACCCTGATTACTATTCCAGATACTCCAATAGAAATCAACCAGGTGGGAACTACTCACCTTCTAGGAACACCTCTTCTCATGCATATTTCAAATCTCCTTCACGAGCTCCTTGTAAAGCATATTGGTTGCAATTGACTAGTCAATGCAGTTCATCAGCTAATTCACAATGAGAAAATTGTCCTCCCACTTTTTATATTTTCACCATCTCTGGAGTCAAGACCTCTCTGTCAGGACATGCAACTTGTCCTGCCCTCCAACGAAGATATGGAAGGACCAAACCAAAGCATGTAGTTCAAGGAACCTTGAACTAGCATGAAGGCCAAGATATTGGCCTCAAAAGTCATTGTGAAGGATTCTGCTTTAGCCATCAGGACATGCGGAATCACGCACGAGGAGATACCAATGTCCAATAAGAAAAGGTTGATTACATGAACCAACAGAGGGAGAGGAGTGGGGCTGGTAGTGCCCCTTCTACTCTTAGTTGGCGATGCTAAGAGAGGTCCAGTTGAGGCAATGAAGTCCGATGAGGGAAAGGAGAGAGGAGGTGGTGGATCTGACGAGGGAGGGGAACCAGTGGCAATGCAAGATCTAGCAAAAGGTAGAGCCAATAGAAAAGCGGGAAGGAGGTAAAGGTGGCACAAGCCGCAAACAGAAGCGCAACGATGTCCGTCGTAGGTAGGGAGAGGGAGTGATGCTCATACCCCCAGGTAAAGAAAAGGGGCTAAGGGTTCTAGTCAAGCAAGAAAGAGAGACAAATCCCAGGGTTAGGGTTTTTCCTTGATCGTGCTGTGATACCATGTGAAAGAATTTCAAAAAATAATTCTCATTCAATGAAAATAGAAATCCCTAACCCCTCTTTATATAAAGAGAAGGGATAACAATAACACTCCTAATCCTAACTAATTTGGGATAAAATAGAATCAAATCAAATCCTAGTGATAATATAACAAAAAAAGTGATCCTAATCTCTGAAAAAACCTATTTTATTCTTATTTCTAATTTATCTCTAACACCAACATACCAATTGGAAGAGGATTAAAAGATGAATCAAGCTCCACAATTTTTTTTTCTCAAGATTCATAATACTAGCAACCAAGGGCTAACATCTTGGATAACCATAAGCAAGAAGAAAGGCCACCCTAATAGAAGATCGAGTAAGAGTGCAAATGTTATGGTGCTGGTGACGTGAAATAGGAAGCTCTAATACTCTAAAGAGTGCCAAGCCATTCATACATCATTTAAATTGATTTTTTTTCTTGAAAAAGAAAGTGAGATTGTTTTTTTCTTTCAACACCACCTAAAGAAAAATCCCCTTTATTTTGAATGAAATGTCATAAACTTAAAAAAACCATAGCCTCTTTTATACAGAGAAGGAAAAATTATAAGAGTCCATTATTAAAATAAGATAATAAAAATCATGAGCCATATTATAACACTCCCCCTCTAGTTGAAGCGTAGATGTCCATCAAACCTAACTTGTCATACTGAACCAGATGTCTTTTCTTCGTCAACGCCTTCATGAGAATGTCAATAATTTGGAGCTCAAAGGTAACATGAGGCGTGGTGATCTTCCCTTCCATTACTGCATTCTTGATGAAGTTCACCACAATGCGTTTCATCCTCTCATGAAATACCAGATTTGAGGAAATATAACAGGCAGACTTATTGTCACGAAACATAGGAACCGAGATATGCGCATGAATCCCAAGATCTACCAGGAAGGAGGTGATCCACATCACCTTACAGGTTGTGTAAGCCATTGCCATGTATTCTGTCTCAACACTGGAACAAGCAACCACTATTTGTTTATTGCTACACCAAGAAACAAGGTTTCCTCTTAAGAATATAGTGTAGCTCGTGGTGGATTTTCTGTCCTCAACCTATCCAGCATAGTTTACATTTGAGTAGGAGCATATGTCAAGATACCTATTGGCTCTATAGTAGAGCTGCTTTCCAGGTGCACCCTTCAATTACTTCAAGATGAAACAAACATCATGCCAATGGTTGTAGCGTAGTTTGTTCACGAGCTAACTACTCCACTTACAGCAAAACTGATATCTAATCGTGTGATAGTCAGATATAATAACTTACTAACAGTACTCCTGTATCTGAACATCCTCAAAGAAGGGATCATCATCAATCTCCGTGTGTCTCCTTCTACTCAACAAGTATAGCAAATGGTTTAGTACCTAGAAGCCCAGCCTCCTAAAGGATCTTCAAAGCATACTTTCTCTAAAAGAGTGCAAAACTATGCTACTATCTCACTGCCTCTATCCCCAAGAAGTATCTCACCTCTCCCAGATTTTTGGTTACAAAGCCCTTCTACAAGAAGGCCCTTGCTTCTTGGATACCAACACTACCATCTCCAGTCAAGATCATATCACCAAGATACACACCTAAAATGACAACCCAATGGTTTCTGTCAAATAAATCATCAATCTACTTTCTAGTATTTTGTCCATTAGGACAAAAATAAACTTTCTATTAGAAACCTTAGGTGCCTTTATATAGAGAGGTACAAAGGGCAAATTACAAGCACATACCCACAAAATATAAAATACAATAAAGACCACTAAAAAACATAACAAAACATAACTTAACACTCCCCCACAAGCTGGAGCATAGACATCAAACATGTTTAGCTCGAAACATAACTCAAGGTGCTTCTTAGAGAATGCTTTGATGAAGACATCTGCAATCTCATCTTCAATGGCTATATAGGGTGTAGTGATCTTGACAATAGTAATGGCGTCTCTGATAAAATGGCAATCCACGTCAATGTGCTTAGTTCACTCATGAAAGGCAAGATTATTAACAATAAATGCAGCTGCTTTATTATCACAATACATGAAAGTAGGGCTAGAAACAGACACTCCCAAATCATGTAAAATGGACCCTACCCACAGGAGCTCACAAGTTATATGGGTCACAACCCTATAGTATGATTCGACACTGGATCTGGAGACAACAATTTACTTCTTGCTTCTCCTTGTAACTAGGTTGCCACTCACATAGGTACAGTAGCCTGTAGTAGATTTTCTGTCCTCATGAGCTCCTACATAATCTACATAAGAAATCCCAAACATCCAAATGGCCATGCTTTATAAATGACATCCCCTTACCAAGAGCTTGCCTGAGGTATCTCAGCACCTGACATACACCTTCCCAATACACTTCCCTAGGAGATTGCATAAACTGATTCAGTCTCCCAACTACAAAACAAATGTCAAGTCTAGTAACAATGAAATACAATAATTTTCCCACCATAGCACGATATCTGGTAATATCTTCAAGCAGTGAACTCTCAAAATCTGCAAGTGGGATAGATTGGTGCAGAAGAACACTAGCAAGTTTGCAGCCCAATATCCCTGCCTCTCTCAGCATGTCAAGTACATATTTCCTATAGGATAAAACAAGGCCACGATCAATATGATGTACCTCAATGCTCAGAAAATAATTTATCATTCCCAGATCCTTAGTAACAAACTGATAATGTAAAAACTTCTTAGGAGCCTCTATCCCTGCTTCATCACTTCCAGTGAGCAGTATATCATCAACAAACACAATAAGAATCATAGACCAGTGGCTCTATGCATGGTAAAAACAGAATGATCCTTAGTAGATCTAATAAAGCCAAATTCTTCCACAACTTTACTAAATCTCTCAAACTAGGCCATTTTCAATCTGCATATCCAAGACTGTTTTAGACCATCAATGGCATTTTCAATCTGCAAACCTTCTGACACTCCCCCCCAACCACAAAAGGGGGTTGCTACATGTAAACTTCTTCCTCTAAATCACTAAAATGACCCTTCTCAAGGGTCATTAATAATTTTCCGGAAAGATAGGGGCGTAAGTGCAATTTTAAACCCCATGGGTTTAGGTGGGTGGGCCTTGCAGGAAGAGAAAGATTTTGCAGGGGAAATCTCACAATTTCCCTATCTCTCTCTCTCTTCCCACCCAACACACCAATGCACACACTCCTCTCTTTAAAACCCCCTCCACCCTCTTCATTTCCTCTCCACCCTCACCATCTCCCTCACCTCTCCACACCACCACCACCTCCACCTTCGTTCTTCCACCCCCCTGCCAGCGACCACTCCTCTTCCCCATCCCCCTTGCAGTCGCAAGTAGAGAAGGAGAGGGGTGGAGCATGGGAGAGATGGAGAGCAAGAGTGTTGGCGAAGGAAACGGAGGCACGAGGGAAGGAGCGAGGAGCTCAGAGTAGCTCGGGAGAAAGGGCGAGGGGAGGAGCCGGAGGTGCGAGGAGGAGCTCGGGAGAGGAGGCACAACCTCCTACAGCCACTGGAGGAGCTGCTGCAGCCTTTGAGAGCGGAGGAGAGCGTGAGGAGAAAGCTCACAGGAGGGTACTGCGGAACCATTTTCCGCAGTATCAGACGTCTGGAACTCCATCCAGATGTCTAGAGGATCCTCGGGACGTCCAGAGCTAGTGCCGAACGTCTGACAGCACACAAAGTGCTGAGGTATGTCCTGCGTACGCACCTGCATGCACATACTGATGTTTACATGTCGCATTTTTTTTAAACCTGCGCGCATGCGCAGGTACAGGACATGGGAAAGGCACATGACGCGCCCTTCGAGGTACTTTAGGACGTCTGGAGACGGTTCCAAACATCTAACTACACTCCTAGACAACCGAAGGGAGTGTCAGACGTTCGAGATCTCCCTCAGATGGTTGCGGAGGGGTTTGGACATCTGAGGAAGCCGCAAGAAAGCAAGGTGAGATTTTGAAGTCGTTTAAGACGTCAGAGTAATCCCAAACGTCTAATTTTAGTCAGTATGCACGTTTTTGACCCATTTAAGGCCCAAACGGAGTCAATTTTGCGTAAAGTATCGTTGGTTTCCGTTCGAGTTTCTCTTCGTGTTAGTATTGCGCATATACTGTTTTGAACCCGTTTGATGTGTTGGACAATTGTATAGGTCTCCAGCCAATTAAGTATACGGGGCTCGCGGAGACGACAGGATTTGCGATTCAAACCCCCATTCCACCCGTGCATTTCGATACAGTGGTTCTCTCTCTAAATTCCAGAATCAATAATTAAATTGCATACTTTAGAAATATTCAATTGAACCATAGGTTGTGAGATAAACCCTAAGGTTGAAATAGATGAATGCATGCTACTTTAGAAATATTCAATTAAACCCTAGGTTGTGAAATGAACACTAGGGATGAAAAGAAATGAATGCGCATGTATTGAAAGATTAAATTGCTGTGATACTTATCAAAAGTAGTAAACTATGAGCTGCCTGTACCACATTTAATGAACCATGACATGAATCTGAATAATCGATTGTGAAATCTTGAGCTTCCTGGTATACATTTAATGAATCGGATGTGGAAATGAGAAAGTATGTACAAACCCTACGGGGAACTAGAAAAAAAACTCACATGTACGAAATAAATATCATATGTAGGAGGGAAGTAAGCTGGCCCTCAAGTACACAGTACCGAGGAAAGCAACTGTCCCTTTTGGATGGAAAGTGAGATGGCCTTCGTGTACGTGGTATCGAGGAGAGCTACCGTTACTTTAGTGTAAGGGAGAGCTAGCCGCCCTTGGGTTGAGACCCGGGGTTAGGAATGACCCCCTACACCGACTCTGGTTACTTTAGTGTAGGGGGAGCCAGCCACCCCATGAGACCCGAAGTTAGGACTGGCCACCCTACACCAACTCTTGTTAGGCCCTCTGGGTAAACTGGGATAGTCGGGCGATGGTGCGCAGACTATTGAGGGGCGAGACCCCTTATCTGTTCTATGCTATACGTTTAGGCGTACCCACTAACGGAAACGACTGACCGTGTGCCAGTGCGAGGTAGCTACCCATGCGCTTATCGCACGTGCCATAGTCACCGCTACGTCGCGACCGTGACCTCGGGGTAATAGACCGAGTATAAGACTACCGCGGAAGCTCTCCTGGCCAGGAGAGTGCTACGTGTACATCCTACATCGCGGAATAAACTGCAATCAAAATCGTTCTCTTAGAGAACAAGAGGATTAAAAATGTTGTAAATCCTTATTAGAATAATCGAAACAGAAACACCTAGTTGAGATTAATGGAAATGAATGATTAACTACTTGCTTGTTTCTTTAAGTTAAATTACATATAAATGACTTAACCACCACTCTACTTAGCGTTAACTGACTACGGATTGTATAACCATGTTCAGGTCAGGGAGTTAAGCAGCCAGCGCCACCGGCTACCGAGGATGCTGGGCCTAGCCGAGCCCAGCCGTAGTTTCTTTCTGGTTCAGAGCCCTTTTGTAGTAATGAGTACCTTTCGTATGTATTAGTGCTTCCTGCTATATTTTTGCTCTGTTTCTTTCTATTCTAGTTGTGATGGCTATGTATGTTGTACTTATCTTCCGCTTGTGGCATGTAACATGTATGAGACTTTTCGTTCTGATTTCCATTACTGTCTCTTATTTATTTCTGCTTAGTTGCATTGCATGTGTGGTTGTAGTATATTTTCTGCTTTTGGTTAGTTCTCGTTGGACGACTGGGTCATGGGATTAGTCAAGATGAGTCGATCTCTAGTCATGTAGGGAGCTGGGATCGGGTTGTAACAATCACCATAGAGGAATGCATTTTTAACGTTAAGTTGAGATACTAACCAGCCACTGTCGACTGCCACAGAAAGAAGTATCTGCACTGAGTTAAGTCTGGCAACTGTTGAAAAGGTCTCAAAATAATCAACTCCAAAGGCTTGTATATAACCTTTGGCAACCAACCGTGCTTTGAATGTCTCCATTGTACCATCTGAGTGACATTTACGGGTAAACACCCACCTACACCCCACAACAGTAGCACCAAGGAGTAAGTCAAGTTCGCAAGTACCCTTGAACTAAAGAGCACCATCTCCTCCTCCATGGCCAAGCTCCAGGAAGGGTCCTGAGAAAGCTCAATATCGTTCCTAGGAACATGCTTACTGTCAACTGCAAGAGATAGAAATCTCCCTGCTACAAGTAAACGATCAAAAGACATATAATTGGAAACATAATACTTTGCATAAGATCTCTGCGGCTTTCTCTGAGCACTAGGAAGATCCACATCAGGTACCTCTAGTGGCGCTGTGTCTAGACCTCCATTGGAATCAGCAGTATCAGCAGAGGACTAAGCAGGAACAGTAGAAAGTGGTTCCTCTATAGGTATAGTAGTGGATGGAGGTCTACGCTGACAATGCTTAAGGCATCTGTCATCTCAGAATATCTAGGATAAGTAATGGGAGGGATATCATGAGGTATAGGAGGCTCAGAGGGACATGGAGGTGCAGCAATAAGCATAGGCAATAGAACATCCTGGGTGACACTGGGAGACTTCCCTATACCAGAATATTATGGCATGTCCTCAAAAAAAGTCACATTCTAACTAACATAAAATCAATGTGAAAGAGGATAAAAAATCCATACCCCTTCTGCATTCTAGAATAACCCACAAAAATGTACTTAACTAATCTAGGGACCAACTTGTCCACCTTGAATAAATGAACAAAGCAAATACATCCAAAAACTTTGAGAAGAGAAAACAGCTCCCAAGCAGGAAATTAAACAAAATAAGGGGTCTTCCCATCAAGAGTAGAAGATGAGACCAAATTAATCAAAAAAGCAACTGTAAGAACAGCATCCGCCCAGAAGGTGGTAGGAACATGCATCTGAAACATAATAGTGGTTGCATTTAGCCACCCCATTCTATTGGAATGTGTGAACACAAGAGGTTTGATGTATAACACCAAGAGACTGAAAAAACTAAATTAAAGTAGAATTCACAAACTCAAACTCATTGTCATTCCAAAACATGCGAATAGTAGTAGAAAATTGAGTCTTTATTTCATTCACAAAATTTTTAATCAATACAAGGTTTCAGATTTCTCCATAATAAAAACCCAACAGACACAGGTATGATCATCCACTAGAACCAAAATATCAAAAACTCCTAAAACTCTTAACCCAACATGGGCCCCATAAATTAGAATGAATAATAGAAAAAACAAACTCAATTCTATTATTACTTCTTAGAAAGGAACTCTATGGTACTTTCCAAGTTGACAGACATCACAAGAGAAGGAATCCAGAAACTGCATGTTAGGAAATTAACGACGAAGGACAGAAACACTAAGATATCCCAGTCTGAGATGCCACTGTAAGGTAGAAGTGGCAAAGGCGACAGCATGGAATGATGCTCAGAAGGAAGGTTAAGGTAGTATAGGCCATCCTGCTCAAATCCTCCACCAATCTACTTCATCGTCAAGAGGTCCTACAAGAAGAAAAAGTGATCATGAAAAATTACTCTGCAATTTAATGCCTTAGTAATTTGATTAATAAACATTAAATTCAAAGCAACTTTGGGTACATGTATAACATCAAAAAGGGACAAAGTAGTTGACAGAGAGATATCACCCAAGCCTATCACAAGGGACAGGGTAGCATCAGCTACTCTGACATATACGGGAGTAGTTAATGATTTAAGAGACGAAAAAAGTGTAACATCTCCTGTGATGTGGGAGGATGCACCTAAGTTAGCGAGCCATGATGGTGTACAAACACCTCTAGCACTGGCAGTAGTACCTGTCATCTGAGCCAAAGAAGCACCAGCAGTAGAGGCGACCTAGGAAGACACAAGTCTGTAATATTCCTCCTTGAAAATAGTAATCTGAGGACTGACTTGTTCTTCCTCTTGATAGTGCTTACTTCCATCTCCACCATAAGCAACCTGATTAGCATGATGCCCCTGAGGAAATCCGTGCTTTATCCAACACCTACCAACAGTGTGATTCGTTTTGTGGCAATGGTCACAAAACAAACCACGTCCTCTGCCAGGCCTCCTACTCTCGCACCACGTCCTCTCCCCCTGCCTCCTGAGGTCCCCTACCATGACGAACAACTGCCATAGCAGAGGAATCAAAAAGCGTGACAGCATCAGATATCTCAAGTCTGGATAGGCGGGCATAAATCTGAGTAAGTGTAGGGATCTCCTCCAGGGTCATAAGTTGATCTTTAACAAGCTTGTATTCAAGACCAAGACCCGCAAGCAATTGCACAGAATGAAAGGCCTCCCATTGCTTTGCTATAACAGTGAAATCAATGGAAATCAGCTAATAAGTATCCTGCTCATCATAAAGGTTCATAGAGCCATAATATTCGGCTAGGGACATGGTTCCCTTTCGAAAGGAATGCAATTCCTCAATCACCTTGTATAGGCGACTAATATTGCTCTTATGAGAGTATCTCATGAAGGACCTCCCACATCTTCTTAGCCGACGCATAGGACATCACCTGCTTCACTATAGGCTCCTCCATGTTGTTCAACATGCACATGGCCACCCAGTCATTGTCTGCCTCCAGTCAACAAACTTCACAGCAGGTTCATCTTGCATCAAACTGTACTTCTTCCGATGTGATCCCACAAATCGAGAAAAAGATGTAGACCATAGAAGGAAGTTGGTATCATCTAACTTAATCGATGTTCCTTGCATAAAGTAAAATGTACTCGGGATAGATATCTTCCCCGCCAAGTCGCTAAACGACTTCTTGTCTTCCATATCGCTCGATATGTAGGAAACACTAAATCAAATGTGTTGCACAACAACTTCATATCATACTTCTCATAAACTTATCACAGATCTGAAAATACGACAAATCTAGACCATGAAACGAATCTGCAGCAAGAGAACTACCCTGTAGCGAGATTGGCTACACCTACAGAACCACAGCAGTGCTATAACAGTGCCTGTGAGCCAAGGCGACGCTACGGCGGCCCTGTGGTGGCGCTGCAGTAGAAGGGGCCACCGTTGGAGGCCTCTAGAAGGCAACAACTACGCTCACGAGGCAGCGAAGAAGCCTCCTAAGTGCTAGCGATGGCCTCGAGAGGCTCCTCATGGTTGTAGCGATGCCTTAGGTGGCGGCACTGGAATCGCTCAGACCCTACCAGCGGCGCTCAGGCGAGGAGAGTCCCCGCAACGTCACCCAGGATGACCCATTGGCTGCTAGAGGCAACGCGACAAGGAGAAAAGGCCCTGATGGGGGGGCCTTAGGAAGAAGAAGAGACCACCAAAGGTGGCCCGATGATGACGACACTCTGGTGGCGAATGGTTGTGACGAGAGAAAGGTGAATTAGGGTTTCGATGGGGTGTAGGAAGGCTTAGGTTGGTGGGATACCAGACCACCGGTCTAGAATCGCTACTCTAATACCATGTTAGGATAAAAATGAACTTTCTATTAGAAACCCTAGGTGCCTTTATTTAAAGAGGCACAAAGGGTAAATTACAAGCACATAACCACACAACATAAAAAACAATAAAGACCACTGAAAAACATAACAAAACATAACTCAACATTGTCATTTTTATGGATGATCATAGTCATTTCTCTTAGGTCTTTTTTGTTAACAGATCGGTCAAAGATTACTACTATACTCCAAAAGTTTGGTAATGAAGTTTCTAATCTACTAGCACCAAATTTTTCTGTAGTGATAACGCACTTTAGTTTATGCAAAGGGATGTTTAAGATTTTCTGGCTAACAATGGCACCATTCATCAAACCTTTTGTGCTTATATTTCCCAACAAAATGGGGTGGTTGAACGCAAGTTTCATCATATCCTTAATGTTGCTGGTACTTATTGCCATAAGGTTCCTAAGTATTTTTGTGGGGATGCAGTACTTATTCCCACATACCTTATAAATAGGGTTCCTTCTATTCTTAATGGAGATACGCCTTTTTCTATTCTTCAACCCAATGCTAATCTCTTTGCTCTACCACTGCAGATTTTTTGTTGCACTTTGTTCATCTTCTTGGGGTCCTTGATAAGCTCTCTCCTAAGTCAATCAAGTATGTTTTCCTCGGATACTCCCATTTGCAAAAGAGGTATCGTTATTTTGATCTGGTTGGGAATAGATACTATATGTTTGCTGATGTGTCCTTTTTTGAAAATATGTGTTTCTATTCTAACAAAGGCTCCTCTCTGGGCTAGTTCACTGCCTATGAGCGTAATCCTAAGGACCACATGTCATTCCCTTGCCATCTTTGCAGATTGAAATTTGAGAAGAGACCATATGATCCATCTTCCCTATCAACATTGGATTTGGATGCTCCTCCTACTCAGCAGGTAGAGGATTTGCTCATTGCCCAACGGAAGGCTATAAGGAGTTGTACTTTACATCCCATGTCACATTATACTGATATTGATCACCTGAGTCATGCTTTGCAATAGTTTTCTACAAGTTTATCGGCTATAGTCATTCTTAAAAACTACCATGAAGCTACACAGAATATAGGTTGGCGACAAGCTATGAATGAGGAGATGACAGCTCTTGCTACACGGGAAACCTAGGAGTTGACTGCTCTTCCTGATGGGGCTATTGTGCTTGGTTGCAGATGGATTTATACTGTATAGCCCCAGTAAAAACCAATTGGGACTGTTGAGAGACTAAAGGCCAGATTAGTTGCCAAGGACTATACACAGACCTATGAAGTTGATTACTTTGGCATGTTCTCTTCAGTGGCCCGACTCAACTCCGTTTGTTTTATTCTATCTGTGGTTGTCAATAAGCAGTGGCCTCTATATCAGCTTGATGTCAAGAATGCATTCTTATATGACAATCTGCAGGAGGAGGTCTACATGACCCAACCACCAAGATAGTGGTTAAGGAAAGGAAGAAGATATGTCACTTACGAAAGTCGATATATGACTTGAAACAGAGCCCACATGCTTGGTTTGAAAGGCTCAATGGTGAAATTCAAAGAATTGGTTTTCTGATATGAACTTCAGATCATTCGGTATTTGTTAGATGTGGGGAATCAGGTGCTGCCATTCTTGTTATGTATGTGGATGGCAAGATTCTTACAGGTTATGATCTATGCATATCATCCTTCCGTAAAGGCCATGCTAATTAGGTGATGAGTCCACAAGGACTTCTTGCAAATCACGTTTATCACCAAGGACTTGGGCAGTCTCAGATATTTTGTTGGCATTAAGGTAGCCAAGAATTCTAGAGGTGTGGTTCTGTCACAATGGAAGTATGTCATGGAACTTCTTGATGAGGCATGTTTCATTCATGTTGAGCCTGAAGTGCATGTATAGAAGGGAGATGATCCTCTTTATGAAGACAAGAGACAATATCACAGCATTGTTGGAAAGTTGGTCTATATTACTATTACCATACCAGATATCAGCTTTGCAATCAACAGGGCGAGTTAGTTCATGGAAAACCCTCACTATAGCCATTGACATGTTGTTTGCCTCATCCTGAGATACCTTACAAGGAATCCTGAAAAGGGCCTCTATATGAAAAATAATGGGCATGTGAACCTACACTCGTATTTTGATGCAGACTATGGAAGGTCTGTAAAGGACAAGAGATCCACTACTGGATATGTTACTTTCCTTGATGATAATCTTGTTACTTGGAGGTGCAAGAAGCATATCGTGGTTACTTGATCCAGTGCATAGGCTAAATATTGTGCATTGCCTCATATGACTTGTAAGGTCATGTGATTGGTGCATTTCTTGGTTGTTCTAAGGATCCAGGTTCCTCTTCCTATAACTATGTTCGGTGACAATCACTCTACTTTCATAGCCTCCAATCCTGTTTTCCACAAGTGTACCAAACATATTGAGGTGGATTACCACTTTGTCAGAGACCTGATTACTACGAGGAAGACTAGCACCCCTACTACTACCTTTGAGCAACAAGTTGCTAACATCTTTACAAAGATACTCTCAAAAAAGCGTCATGATTATTTATGTAACAAGCTGGACATGCTTGACATATACTCCAACTTAAGGGAGAGTGTTGGAGTATATTATGTTTAGAGGTGTTTTCTGTATTTGTGATTTTTTGTGCGGATCATCTTCTCTATAGTTTACCCAATAATCTCTCATATCTAAATAGAGCTGGGTTTCTTTCAAGAATTAAGTCATTCATTCTCTTCCAACATGCGTAAAGAGCAGAAAAGACAAATTTAGACCAAGCATACCGAACATCTTCAGGTCCAAAGGACTCCTGTAAAATTTCAATAGCATTTAAATACAATGGTTCGGCCTTCTCATGTTCCCTTTTCACCCTATAAAGTTCAGCCTGTACCAATATAGAATTTTGAGAAAAAATAAGGATGGGAGACAAAATATAACACCTTGAAACTAGATTGAAGACGCTGGAGGTATTCCAATGAGTAGATCTGTTATGCTTTTATCCTAAGAATTTATTTGTATTACAGTCATTTTTTCAACATTGTCAATATATAAATAAGAAAATTTCACATACTCAATTCCAAAAAAGGAAAATAGGGAGAGAGAAAGAACACAATTTCATCGCCTTCACTATGATGTTCACGCACTGAGCTTATGCAGAAGGCAACATGTTTGCTTCCAATTAAAACTGCACTTCTTGGGAGCAAACCAGTTGGGTCATGGAATATAAAACGCAATACACAAACTATAACTTAACCATTAGAGAATAGCAATACCAGATTATTCAAGGAAGAGGCAACATGCGCATCCCTAACTCCAAAACCATCTTTGGCCTCTTGTAAGGCAAGGTTAAAAAACTTTTCAGCTTCATCTAAGTTTCCCTAGAGCCAGTATCTAGTCAGACAAGTACAGTTATAGAGAAAAAAAGTGCCAAAATTAACATAGATATGGTCTCAGTGTGCTCAAGGTGAGCAGGGAGATGGGTTTGGATACCTTAAGAAAGAAAGACCTTCCATTACCAGTATAAATCCTCCACTTGACAGTATGTTCGTTAGATACTATAGAACCATCTTCAATTCTTCGCAAATTAGTTAAATAATAGTCAGCATTACCACTTTCAGGAATTGAACCATTAACTGGAGAATCATTCTCAGCGGAAGCAGCATTGCTCTTTACGCAGAAAATAAAAGCTGCAAAAACAAATCTGAGAAGTATCTAAAAATATGATCAAGAGTGTCATGATTTCAAATAAAAAAAGAATACTATAACATATATAACTTTTTTCCCAGAGTGCATTAATAGATATAATGCAGATAAGACAAGTGGATAGCCTTTTAAAAGCAAACAAGAAAGTAGAGAAATGCTTTCAGAATAATAAAATATTGGTTTTTATGCTAGTAGTGCAAAACAAACACGTCAAAGAAAGTGAAGCTTCCTTTTTGAAGATAAAAGGAAGCCTACTTGAGGACAGTAGCATTCACAGCATAGTCATACAAGTACACGACCCCACTCAGCAAAATTTCCGGCACAGAAGAGCATACTGTCTACATAAGCCTCATGTCCTCCTTTCTTGTTCTAAACTACTGAAAGTAGAATTGTGATTTAAAAAGAGCATCCTAGTTTCAGGAATCATGTTTTTTTTTCCTGAAAGGGAAAAGGGAGGTTAACAAGGGTTGTTAACCCCTCAAACTTTTAAGAAACATTTCAAAAGCTCTTTACAAAAGAGATATGCATATGCCACCTCTAGAGCACCCACACATGACAATAGAGTTATGCAAGGCAATCTTCACACACACTAGTGATTTAAATTTCATCAGCATACCATCGAAATAGCTATCTCTAGAAGAACACCATGTCGGCATCATCATTATGTCAAAACACAGAGGTTTCAACAAAATTTCACCTATTTCATCAAAATAGTCAACAAGTGAAATACACTCAACATTTCGATAGTTGTTGCTACTATTCCTTCTATTCTTTGTTGTTATTGTTATTGTTCCAATTGCTGCTATGTTCTAGGACGCCCGTTGCTGTCGATCTATACTGCACAGAGGCATAGCGGGGGGGGGGGCGGCCCCCCCCCCCCAACACACACACACACACACACATTGAAAGTTGGAATTCTTTTTTTGCACCTACCTTAAAAAATACTATACTAAATCTTCAATTCATGCTTAGTTGATGCCAACAACTCTAATGACTAATGGAAGAACTAAGCATCATACTCTTCCTCTCCCCTTTACCTACCTAAATGCCCTATCCCAATTTTATCTTCTTCTCAAAAGAGGGATTTTTCATTGTCATTGGCATAAAACAACTACAACTGCTACTATGTAGTTTGTTCTTCTCTTGAGGTTTGATTCCATTCAACATCTACCCCTAATTATAAAGTAGATCTACACTAGATCTATTATTATTACAAACAACTAGGTCTAATCACAATTTAGAATTGAGAAAACCTTAGTTTAATTCTCAAAACAAAATCCTAAGTTTGTGTTAACATTTGCATCGCTCTTCTTATAATCAAGTTTAGTAATAGTTATCGATTTAAACAAGGAGTATAAGAAGGGGTTTAGGGTTTGGGGCTTAAATGAAAATAGTTATCCTTAAAATTCTAATCATTTTAACTACTTCTGTTATTTTTGTTGACATACGTTAGCATGCCTCCGAAATAGACTATTTTCAAGGCATGAAAATCCGACATCAAAACTTGGATGTTCCAACAACAACAACATGCCCTCTAGTGAAACGCGCACTTGGAAATTTATCAAAACAGCTTCGAAATCGACATTTTGAATCTTAACAGACGTGCACACACCCAATCACCCACAAGCTCAAGGTTTCTTCTACTCCTTCCCTCCACCTTGACTTATTGTGCCTATGCTTTCCTAAGCAAGGTTCGAAATGCCGATTTCGATGCCGTGCCGATGAATTCCAAGTGTGTATTTCGTGGGCATGCCGAGGGCATGCCGTGGAAATGCCCATTTTTCGATGGGCATGCCGATGAGTACGCCAAGTGCATGCTGTGGGCATGCCGAGGACATGCCGATGCATACCAACAAAAATAGCAAAAGTAATTAAAAAAACCAATAGCAACCTCGTCATGGGCACCAATTTCGCCAGCATGCCGACGGCATGCCGATGAAATCCCTGTAAATCGACGTTTTCTTCATGTCGGCATGACCGTTGCTTGGAAATGGCCTTGCCGACGGCATGCCGTCGGCATTTAAATCAATGTTCCTAAGCATAGCACAACCATCCCACAACTCCCTTTCCTTGTTGCACCTCCTCCAGCAATCTTTACATTGTTGGGACTTTTTCATTGGAACTTGCCCCCCCCCCCCCCCCTCCCTTTTAAAGGGTAAAGGATGGTTACTAGAGATTAGTAGCCATCCACTTCATTACTCCAAGCGAAGTAGATTATAAATTCTAAGACCAAAAAGTAAACAAGGGCAGAACTTCTTTTACAACATTTTCAACCCAAGCTCTTTTTCCACGAAAAACCGCCCAGGTATGTCGCAACCAAATAGACCATAAAACAACTGCTTCCTTGATCTAAGCCAAGCAATCAGCTCATCCCACCTTCAAAAGCCGCTACTATTCATAGATTCCACTAAAGAGCTTGAAATGGCCATCTACTCCTATACCGCCCTTGAAAACTCGCATGACAAGAAAAGGTGCAAACCACCATCTTCCCCACCTAACAAAGAGTGCAAATTGCCTCAATATCAAGCACCTACCACCTTCACCTAAATTACTAGCATCTACCTTTCTTTGAGCCACAATAAATTTCAACTTTCAAAGGCATATTCATCTCACAAAGAAAGAGCAATCCACTACAATGTCACAATCAACTACACCATCGGACCATCCACACCAATGAATAGGCGACATGCCCTCTTAACTGAAAATGCACCTCTCCTTACATAAAGAGTCTAAGTGCCAGACTCTTAACTTAAAGTCCATGACGATACCAAGCAAAATTTAAAGATCATTCAACCTTATCAAGGAAAGACTTTCTCCAATCCTAGGCATCTAAGCTCCACTACACTCTATGTGAGTATGTCCTAGAAATCTTAAACCCAAAGCATATAATTTCGACACTAGGTCACCAACACATCAAACCCCATCCAATCCTCTCAGTACCCAAAGGCATGTTTAGACGTGGGATAAATTACTGTAGAGATAGGATAAGTGGAGAGCGGTATTTGTTTGAGTGGTAAAATAACTGGAGGGGTTAAGTGATAGGATAAAATAATTCGTGTATTGATGTAATGTTAATGGATATTTATTTAATATTAAAAGTGAGAGTAGAGGATGTTGGTGGGTATTTATTTAATATTAAAAGTGGGAACGCAGGTTCTTATGATTTGATGGGATAAACTTGCCCACAGGACTATGAAACCCATAGCATTACCGAGACCAAACCCCCAACAAAAAAGGCTTTTTTTTTTTTTGAGGGGAAGTGATAACTTTATTTCAACTGCAAACATGCAAAGAACAGGGGATAGACAGAGAGTCCCAAACACCAAATACATCATTACACAAAGAGTATTTTGCAAGATTGTGAGCCATGGCATCCTTCGACCTGCTGACATGATGAATCAAAAGAAGAGGGTAATTCTGAAGAAGGTTCTGACAGCTATTTATCGCATGAAGGCCCAACGAAAAAGTTGAAGCTCCAGGTTGTGTCACTGTCTGCTCTGCCTACTTCAATGAGAAGTCATATGCCTCCACCAACAGTAGATGCCACAAAGAATCCCCATTCTCCATGAGTTTGACCACCTACTTGGTCAACAAAGCATCATTAATTCAAAGCAAACAGATTTCCTTTCATGGAAATGGAGGTCTCGAAAGCATTGAAAGGACTCAAGTCAATGCTGAGGGCTTCCCAAGGCCAAACGGGTTCCCTATCCTGTTTTTGAAGGAAATTCCGGATCGCCCACACACCAACCGTTGTTGCTGGCGATAGACTGACCGATTTTGCCGCGCAACCAAACCAAAGGGGTTTCAAGTTACCCCCCTCACCGCTTGGAAGAGACAAAACCTCCAGTTGATCCCCCACACATCAAACATCAGATAAATATTAAATGCAGAAAGGAGATGAGAGGAGAGGAGAGGGATCACCGGAAGCGTAGATGGGGAAAGCACTAGATGGTGACGACGACGACGAAGATGAAGACGAAGACGAAGACGACGGAGTTGCTTTGTGCTGGATTGAGCGGCGCCAATTGGAATGGTGGAGTTTTCTCAAGAGACCGCTAAAAGCTGAAGAAGAAGAAGAAGAAGAAGCCTTTTGGGTTTGGAGAAGAAGCATCCTTATTAACGTCATCACCATCGCCGTCGGGGAAGGGGACGAACGAGCGACCCAGCGAGAGGGCTACCGCCAAGCAGAGAGTGAGCCCACCGACCACTGCAAGGGGTAGTAGCAGAAAGACCTGTGCCTGGCGACGATGAACGGTCGGTAGCCCCGGCCCTAAGTATGTATGTACTGACACGTTTGGATGAAATTTATCACAAAGATAATCGATCACCATGATGTAACCAGAGGGAGAATAGTTTCTATCAACACGCGCTAATAATGGTAACCGATGGTAATATATTCAAACCTCTGCATTACGTGAGTGTCACTTTTATATATTTTCTACTAAATATTTTATTATATCTCACCTATTCTTGATTTGCTATTAGTTGAGGATTTATATAAATTTTAAATTAAATATCCCGTAACTTTTGTTATCTTTAAATCAGCTAAAGACGCTTTAACTTCGATAATATTATTTATAATTAAGAAGTTTAGCTTTAGAATATATTTCTTAAGAAATTAATCCAACCCAATTAATAAAAAATTTGCTCCAAAA
The DNA here is from genome assembly GCA_037157565.1 of Thalassia testudinum. Lineage (NCBI taxonomy): Eukaryota > Viridiplantae > Streptophyta > Magnoliopsida > Alismatales > Hydrocharitaceae > Thalassia > Thalassia testudinum. Next base: position 9,982,322 of record JAZHRO010000080.1, read on the forward strand.
CTTCTGAATAGTGGAAGAGTCATTTACAAAAAGTCACCATTCAACTTCATTTTTAGATCAACTGAGCATAAATTTCAATATAAAACCTATCAAAATTTAGCTTGTCAAAGATGTATGATACCGATACTATATATTCCATGCATCTCTCAAAAGTTTGATGATTTGAAAATCATTCTTCTTAGGGGATGGTAAGTCAATACCACTAGAATATATACCTAAAAATACGGTCTCAACTTTCCTAATGCTGTAATTAGAGCAAGATCAAGTTTTTCCAAAGGATTATACCTAGATTCAGCCCCTCAATAAGTTCTACTGATAAAAATAAGCGGGCTTTTGTATCTTTTTTATATTCTTAGACAATAACATCATTGATAGTATAATTGGATGCCAACAAACATAAGGATAATACATCCTGCTTAATTGTATCCAAAGCATTTTGACATTCAAAACTCCATTCTCTTAGGACCAATCCTGACCAAATCAACTATATGCGATGCTAAGGTGTCAGAGAATTCTTGAATTAGCTTTAACAGATCAGAAACTTCATCCTCAGTTAATTCTCCCCTAATATGTATAAATTTATCCTTGGTGTCTAGCCACAGCCAAACTGTAAGGGTCCAGGTAGCAAGTTCGATGTTGCTATTAGGTTGTCTAGCATACTCCTGCTATTGTTGAATTTATACTACTCTGGGCTCCTAATAATCTCCTCTCTTTATTTTAGCCCACCTCTACTTGTCTGGCTCATACTTCCATGTTTTCTTTAATAACTCAAAACTAAGTTCTCAATTTCCATATACTATGCTTGTAACACTTCCAAAAATAGTCCCAAATCGTAAACTCTTAAAAGTGAGTGGTAGGATCAAAGGATTGAAAATTACTACTTGTCAACTTGGGCTTAAGTATTTTGGGTAGTTGCTTGGGTCCATTGGGATTGTACCCAATAAGTTATTAAGGTTAGTTTTTTCAATTAAACTAGAGTCGTTACAAATGGTATTAGAGCCAAACTCCCTTTAGTAGGAGGAAAGGGCAACCCTTGAGACAGCTTAAGAGTGTACCATGAGGCGAAGTTGCCACTACTGCTGGGAGTATCAAACCCTTATGAGGACGTCAAAATTTCAAGTGAGGGAGGTTGTAACACCCCCAAAGATAGTCCCATATCATAAATTCATGAAAGTGAGCGATGGGATATAAGGATTGAGAATTACTACTTGTCAACTTGGCCTTAAGTATTTTGGATAGTTGATTGGGTATATTAGGCTCGTACTCAATAAGTTGTCAAGGTCAATTTTCTCGATTAGACTCAAGTTTAGACTTGAGTCGTTACGATGCTCATCCCTTTTAGGGTCATGAACTTAATTGCTTGAAAGCTAGAAGTTGGGATACACCAAAATCCATGCATAGTTGGTCTCCCAAGCCACATTCAGTAGCTAGATACAAATCTAACAACTAAGAAGATAGAGACAATGTTCAAACTTTTGTTTCCATCTTGTAATGTAATCGAGATACCAAACTACCCCATGTGCATTACTTTATGATTTCTGACTTTCAAAATATGGCAATTCCAAGGAATTAGCCTTTCTTCTATCAACTTCATCCTCCTAAATGTATCCATGTAAACCATATCCATAACGCTGCTTTCATCCACTAGCAGCTTGGGACTTGTGGCTCCTCCAAATAGATGATTATTACAAGGTGTTTGAAATGAGGTGTTTGAATATGTTTAAGTTCTTTCAATAACAAAGAAGCCGCATAATCAATGAAACTTCCTTTGAATCAACTTTGATTTCTAAATGAAAAGACTCCTCCGCAGAAATAACCATAGCATATTCAATTCTAGAAGTTTGGTTGATTACTACTTTTACTACAGACGAAAAATAAGGCATAGGTATGAGAGACTCATTATGGCTCCTAATTTACCCTAATTAGGTAGTTTCCTTAGCTAATTAATAATGAATAGCGTAAATACGGGGTTAATTATATAATAAAGATAAAATAGTAAGGACCCGAAAAATTTGTTAAAATAACTTAATTGACGTTTAATTAATGTTAACTTAGGTGTAATTAATAAATAGGACTCAAATATAACCATTTAGTTATATAGAGCATTATATATAATTTATACCTAAGTTGTTAATTAACTTAAGTTAATCACTTTAATAAATATAGCTAAAATGGGCAAAATGTAATTTCATGGCATAAACATGTTATTTACATTATTTATAATTATATATAAAAAGTTGAAAAAGAAATAAATTGAAATAAGCCATCAAATCCATTATTTGCAGTTTTACCCTTAACTTTCATTCAATTGAGTTCTTTTTATATCAATCAAGTCCTTTTCTATTTGCATTGGGGTCCCTATGTACATCATCTTCCCTAACTCCTTCCTCTTGGACACCCCACGACATTTGGTAACCGCACCACCTCGATCACCGCCTATTCGGTGTTGCACAGCATTGTAGCTTAGATCCAGGTTGCGCTCCCCTCCTCCCCTGCATCCCACAATCTAGATATTCTGTAGTCCTACTTTTCCTAGGTGAATAACCTCACTGGCGTCGAAGACGACGCTGAAGGTTATGATGAACCTAGACCTTTTTCCATCCAAATTCCTCCCCCTAGAGCTCCACCACCACCTATAAATGCCCCGTACCCCTCTGATTACAAAGGTCGATTCCCTAACTCCCTTCCCCAACTGAATCGACAATAGGCTATTCTTCCTAATCTCGGGTGGCCTCTCACCTCCCTATTGACACTTCTCCAGCGGCAGAGCTTGCCTCTCTCACCCCCTCTTCCTCTCCAAAAGCTATGACAGGGCTTGAAGCGTGCCATCTTCCTTCCTCCTCGCATCAACTTCTCATCACTGTTCAGCATTGCCCTGTAGTTTTACTTCCTTGCCTTTAACATGGGCCTTAGAAGTGTGATTTTCCTTCATAGTAACAGTCTTCTAGAGCGTCATCATATCCACCTTCGACTCACAGATGCAAAGTCACCACTCCCTTATCCACTTCTCATCAGAGCTCTGTTGCAACTCAATGCTATGCACTTCATTGCTTATTCAAACTCCTTTTCAACATGATGGGACTGAAATTTCTTCGACTTCTTCTCTATACAATGCATCTTAGCCTACTAAACTTCAATAATGGCTTTGCAGTCGTTATGGTTCATATCAGCTTCCTCCCTTCAATCCTCAATGAGGACTATGCCATTTCTACCTTCAAAAACAAAAAAAGGAGGATTAGAAGAATTAATAAGTTGTTGCTATTGACATGCAATATTAACATAATCATTGGCCCTCTCTTAATGGGCCATCTAGTAAGTATCAATGGGGCCACCCCCATTCGAGTACTAGGCTGATTAGCCTAGGTTACTACCGAAGTAACAATGTTAGAACTGGCACAAGTGAGTACATTGTGGTGATTGTAGCAATAGAATTCAGATTGAAGATGATGCCAAATGAAAGAGTTTACACTTACCTCCAAGAGATGCTAAGTGAAATTCTTCCCCCACAAAGAACTTAATGTATATTAGCACACCACAAGAAAAGAGAGAAAGAGTATAATAGAAAGGCTATTCTCTCTAAGAAAGTTCTTTGATTCTACAAGAGAGAAAGAGAGTGACCATGTAGTAGATGGGAAGAATAATACAAAATTGAACAAAATGCCTTTTTACAGCAACCTTGACTAATTTATCAACTTTTTCATAGAATGCAAACATTTTCATGACTAGGTTCTGGTCACCGCTCCCTTAGTCTTCTTATTTATTGAGGGTCTCTAGCTCTGAGTTTCCCGAGACTTAAATCCCTCAAGTTCTTTTATTTCAAATCTCTGAGACTTAGGTGCTTTTCACATGGCTTTGGACACTCCAAGAGTTTCAAGTGATTTTCTTCTCAAACTACTATTTTTTGTTTTGAGGTTCACCTTTATTTGCCCTTCTCTCCTACAAAATCTCTAAATTGTTAGCCATCTTCAAAGTAAGGAAAGAGAAAAATTCAATCATTATTCTTGAATATGGATTGCCATATCGAAAGTTGCAGAAGTATGTTTGAAAGGTGATATTCATGTGGTTATCACATATAAATTTTTTTTGAGTATATATGATCTAAATCATCTAAATGTGGCTATCCATTCTCCCTTATATAAAAGAGGACACTTGAGAATCTAGGGCATCCGTGAACTATCATTCAAAACGACTAACATTACTCAGTGGAGTTTACTCATGCTCCTAAATGGCAAGAGTTCCTTATTATTTTTTCTTAAGTAGTATCCAAGAAACCCTCGGGCCCTGAAGTAACTCGGATGTCATGTTTATTATGTTTTTGAGTTTTTCATTAGCTAGTATTCAAAATGGGCATGACTGTAGTCAACTTCTCAATTTCTCTTAGATAAGATTGGCATCAATTCTTAGCGAGACACGTTGGTAGCCTCGCTGAAAATTGGAATCGTCTAGAATAAGATGGAACCCTCAATAGAGATGGATGCCTTGATTTCACTTTGAAACCCCATGAGGCGAGACACCTTTAAACTAGAAGCCCCCCACCTAAAGGTGGCAATATTCGCAAGGGGATCCTGCCAGTCATCACTATACGTCACCCTCTAGTCAAACACAGGGGGCACTGACTCCTCTTCCTCTTGCCTGTCATAGAATAAGTCAACCAGCTACTCTCTAGGAATTGGGCAGTCCTCTTCCAAATGACCACCCACCTGGATCGACCCTTGGTACTCACCAATTGGGCCTCTTGGCAAGCTGAGTTCTAGCACCTCTAGCAGCATGCCTCCATTGACCATGGATGATACACCGCTCTCCATAGCAACAAGGTTCATTGCCAATGCCTAAACCTACTCCTCGAGGGTCAAGGTAGGCCCTACTACTCCTTGCATGAGGGCCTCCTCTGAGGTCTTATCTCAGGAGAAAGAAGGGTCCGTTACCACAAGGATAGCCCCCTTCTTAGAGTTCTGTAGGCCAAAGCATCCTCACAACCTTAATACAAAGATTAGGTAAACAAGGCTTGTTGAGTAGAGCCAGGGCCAAGGGTGGGGCAGCTCACCTTTACATAGCCACCAATACTTAATGGCCTTCTAAGCAGACCAAGTAAAGTTTGGAAAGCTTGTAAGATTGGAATGAGTTCAAGCTTACAAGCATCCTTTTGCGACATCAAGTTCCTTAACCCACAAAAGGCATGAAGGATGGAAGAAAGCAAGTCATCAAGGACTTCCTTCTCCATCAATGAAGGCCCTCAGCATCCATCCAGATCCTCCCCAATTATGTTATAGAAGTAATCACACTACGTATGCCTCGAGGAAGCAATGCGAGGTTCATTAGCGAAAGAAGCCCCCTATTAAATGACCCATGGAAGGCGAGGACTCGCATCCACAACATTTAAGTAAAGCGACACTTATCACATCAATGTACTACACCTTGAAGGTAGGCAGTGAACTTTGGAGTTCTTGAAAACGATGAACATATGGTTATCCTCCACTCATTGATGAATGCAATCGATGTTTTGAATAAAAGATACACATCATATCTATCTCAAGCAATGAGCTAGGATGACTCAAGCCTCGAAGAATGATGACCTCTAGGTTACACCCTAGAAACAAAGGTTGTGCATTTTTCTAGATGACGCGAATAAGCTTGTAGTCACCATGTGTCTCACCCACGAGGTCAGAGGATATATCCATGGCTCAATTGAATCTGAGCATGGACCCCGTACAAGCCTTATCAAACGTGAGCACCATATAAGCCTCAGCTAACTTTGAGCACCTTAAAGCCTTGAGTACATTCACACACCTAAGCCTCAACCCTTATCATGCACCTTATCCCAACCCACGAAGCAGATAAGAAGTGATTGCCAAGTACCCCTTATGGCCTTAAGTCTCTAGGTGGTGAAATAACCAAGCATTTGAATCTATCCCTGAATCATCTTGAAGCATTGTTTCGAGAAGGAGTTCCTAATTAAATGATCCTTAGCAAAACTCAAACACTCCCAAACCTCTGGCAGACGCGTTAGGAAAAAAAAGCACGTAATTAGCCTCCAAAAAGCCCACAGATTAGGGGGCAATTAAAAAAGTAAGCCTCATAGTAATGGAGCACTAAACTCTCAGCCTCCAAAAACCCTAATTGCCTTGATGTCAGTGGGAGCATTAGGCCTTTGAAACCTTTGGTGAGTGTGTTGGGGGAGTAAGAGCACTTAATTTGCCTCCAAAAACCCTACGAGCTAGTGGTAGTGGGGGATGTAGGCCTCCTAAGCCCTCTCATAGCAAGGGGGCACTACAATCTAGTCTCAGGCTCTGGTTATTGTAGAACTTCATGATGAAAGATCTCAAAGAAGCCTCTTATATCTTAGGTCTGAAGACGTTTGGCAACAAAGAAAAGAGGATATGGGGATTATCACAACAAGGATACATCACCAATATCTTGAAGATATTCCACATGGATAACTCCAAGAAGGGATTTCCCTCATTTAGACATGGGATTTCCTTATCAAAGATAACTCCCTAAATGGTTGAGGAGAACAAAGTCATGGGTGGATGCCCATATGCATTTGTAGTAGCCAGTCCGATGTTTTCCATGTTGTGTGCTAGACGAAACATCTGGCACACAATGGAAGTGGTAAGTCCCTACCAATCCAACCCAAGTTGAGGATGTTAGACTGTTGTCAAGAACATTTTCAAGTGCCTGTAGAGGGCAAAAGACTATTGTTTAGTCTTTACGGATGGAAATCTCCAGAAGTTGGGGTATATTGACTCTGCTTTCTAATTCGACATTAACAATAGAAAGTCTACGTTAGAGTTCATCTTCTTGTTGAATGGTGGTGCTGAGTTAGAGAAGTAAGAAGAAAGACACCGTGGTGGCTTCAAGAACGGAAGCTGAGTACATCGTTGGATTTGTTGTTACGAGCGAGGCAATGTGGATACACAAGTTCGTTGAGGAATTTGACATTATACCATTGATATGGTTGCCAATCCCACTATTGTGTGACAACACAGTGCCATTGTGCAAGCAAACGAGCCTCACTTTCACCATAATAATAAACATATTGAGAGGAAGTACCACATCATTTGAAAGATTACCAAGCGTGGGGATGTGATCATCACGAAGGTTGCCTTCATGGATAACGTTGTTAATTCACTAACCAAAGCATTGAGTAGAGAGTCATTTGATAAACATTTGAATTGTATGGGGTTGAAAGAGGTTTCGAAATGGCTCTGAGGGCAAGTAGGATTCATTTCGAATTTGTGTGCTCTTGGCAAGCCACCCGCAAAATGTTATGATTCACATTTCATCTTAAGAAGAATTATATTATTTCCAATATATCAATTCGGACCCTTAGTACAAACAAGGTAATGTACTTAGTTAGATCAAATAAACCCGATGCGTGCTGACTTGGAGATCTAAATGGTATAGAGATTTTGATAGCACATCAAAGGACCATCATACCTTATTCGATCATTTGTTTCCAGTCTGATTTGGGATGGAATCTTCTCTAGAGACCATCACTTGATTGATGTTCTTGAATGGAGATGAAGAACTATCACACGAATTGTGACAAGTAGTTGACCTAATGAAACATGAGACAAGCATAAGTCAATCTCCAATGTTGTCAAAATCTAAACAGGCATATTCTTTGGCTTGAGATAAGTATGTGTCTTTGTTCACAAACATATGCATTTGGCAAACCAATGGTAATTGCACTCACCTTGGTGCTGATACTGGAAGGTTGGTGCGTGTGGGAGGAAACCTAAGACATGTGATCTTTGAAGGGATTTGATGAAACTGCATTTATACATATTATTTATCTTACTTTTATGAAGTTTTATAGCTTAGTATGCATTAAATTACATGAAAACATAGTTAATATGCATGCTAACTCATTCATGTTTAAAGAGTCAAATTAAAGCTAATATCTATTTTTTCTCTATCAATTATTGGCTCTGTTGATTTTTTAGGGAATCACGACGAAGTTGGATTAAGCTAAAGCCTTAATTGGAGATCGAGATAGAGAAAGATGGAGAAACCCTCTTTTCAAAACCCAAATATTCTTCCCTAAATCATAATTAGGTCTACACCAAATCCAATTAGGTTCATATTAGGCCTATTTTATAAAACCTGATGTAATTTGACAATTGGATTCATATGAGTCCAATTGACCCCAAACTAGCTCAGCAAATTACCTAATTGCCTAATTAGACTCCAAATCTAGGATATATGCACCTTATTTAGTTATGATATATATATAAATAGGTTATGTATTCATTGAGCATAGTGCCTATTTTTTTAAAGAAAAGCCTAGCTTCTGGTACATCTGATTTTACAAGGTTGATGAAGCTACTCAACCATCACATAAGCGGTTTCAAATATTTTTAAAAAATCATTATTTATATTTGATACGTAAAATGAAAAAGTAAATAAGTAACCCTTAATTTTTGCACAATATGTTACGTTAATTTGTTGCTAAATTTGTTTATATTGATATTTTGTTCATCATAGTCTTTCATTTCGTTCATTAAACACTCTCTTCATTCTTTGTTTATGTGCGACTTCTGTAATTCCCTCGGCTAAGGGGGGAGATGTGTGTGATGTGAAAAATAATGCGGAATAAAATATCAATCATACGAAATATACTATCTCACAAGCACACAATAAATTTTAGGTGGAAACCCAAATTCAGGTAAAAACCACCACCTAAGCTTCTCGACTTAGGATTTCCCAATCGACATAGTCGATCAAATCCACTAACCAAACTACTTAAAACAAGGGTAGTTCAACCTCAATACAACAGACACTATTTTGTACGAGGGTAATGTACCTAAAACCCCTCCTCTTCACGAGGAGTATTTTGTCTTACGAGGGAGAAGGGAATTTGTAAAGCGAATACCCAAACAAAGATAATTAAAATATATCCAGAGCCACAAAATAAGTGTAAATCAAACTAGCTTCTATAGGCAAAAGGACTTCCTTTAGATGAAAGTGGTGTGACATGAAGTCGGCAGCATAACGGTGCTCTCAGATGGGTGTTAGATGGCTTGGAGAGCAACAACACTTTCTTCTTAAAGATTTCTCTTTCACTTGAACACAATATGATGTGGAAGTAGTTTCTTTATGTGTACTTAGCTTCGGAAGGATACTCATCTATTTATAGAGGTCCTAAGAAGGCTTTGGAAGGCTTTAAAAGTCTCTTGTAGCCATTGGAAACACGGCTCAAGAGAGTGGTCCAAAATCTGACCGAAATCAGAGTCATTTATGATTCTGACAGTATTATTAGACATCTGGTTTTATGGTCAGATGTCTGGGTCAACGTTTGATCTAAGGTTCGGTCATCTGATCTAGAAGGGTGCATGATCTGATCAGGGTTGGATTAAGACGGACGTCTAAAACTGACTTTTAAGATATTTGGGATACTAATCAAGCGTCTAATCCTAAGATGGCTTTCTTCCTATTTTCACAAGATTGAAATTAGGTTCTAGTGTCTTTTAGGTCAAACGACAGGTCGCTCTTCTGGCAAAGTCTCTGAATGTCTGGAAAGACAATCCTATATGGGAATGGATTTCCCAAGTGCCTTAACGGCTCATTCATCTAATAAAAGTGATTTGGGTCAGATCGTAGCCTAATGTCTAATTATCAAACTTTAGGATTCTCTATAAGCGTCTGAAAGTGTTATAGAATTAATTATAGGGTAATCTCCGAGAATTATCTTTTAATGGTACAACGATCCTATTGTTGGACATCTGTTAATGGCATCAAACGTTGTCTAAGATGTCTAGACTTTGGGATGGTCGTCTGAAAACAATGGACAAAACGCACAAAGTTCAGCCTAAGTGTTTGGACGCCTGGACAAAAAGTCAAACATCCTAAAGATCAAGATCAGACGTCTAAGTTCTAGATTGGACGTCTGATCGGGCTATCTGAAGCCTATTTTGATTTTATGATTTCTCTAAGAGTTTGTCTAAATGTCCTAGTAAGGTGTATGGTTTCCTAGGACTAAGGTAGGGTACTTTGGGCTCTTTACAAGAATCGAAAGAAATAAAAGAGTAAAGTACAAGACAAATAAATACATGAATACAAAATACAAGAAAGAATATTTCTATTCTAGTCTTCATCTCCTTCTTCAAGCTCTTGCTACAAGCGAAGCTCCTTCTCCTCTATCAAGCTCCTCCAATCTGCCATGGATGTGAGCTTGAGCTCTGACAAACGAGATTTCGTACGCTAAAAGATCGAGTTAAAAATCCGTCGTTGCAGTTGTGTAAAAATTTGTTATCAAATAAAATTTACAACTGAAACTATGGTGAGTCCTAGGTCAAATACAAGGAGGCGAATGTTTGATTAAAAATTATGTTTGGAATTATTTTCAGAAAGTAGGTTAGTTGGTTGAAATTAATCTACACTAGCTATTCTACTTAAAGAATAAATAATAGAAAAGAGAGAGAATAATGAAGAGAAAGAGAGAGAGAGAGAGTGAACCAATATTTCATAGCCAAATGTTCATTACAAATAATTTCTACAACTAGAAAATTAGAAATATATACTAGAAAGCAGTAAAAAGAGAGGGATGAGAAAATCCTCCTTGACAGCTGCTTGGAGGACGAGCCGCATTGATGGAGCGCCCGAACGATGGGGATGAGATGCTGAACGAGGGAGAACGGTGCTGGAGGACGGAGAACGAAGCAGGGCGATGTTGAAACGAGATTCGCTTCCCAAATGGTGGCGAGAAGACAGCCACGAGATGCTCCACAAGGGGGTGAGAAGATGGGAAAATTATTTTACTCTAGCTCTAATGGAGCATCTCGAGTATGGGGCCAGCTTGTAGAGCTTTGGAGGGGGTGAGAGAAGAAGAGAATGGATGAGAACATTAGTGGTAGAGGTGGCCTTTTTATAGGTGTAAAAATTGGGGTCAAAAGGGTCTTTTAAGGCCTTTAAAATAAATACTGGGCCTTTAGTGACTCTTGTAAGCATTACTAAAGCCCCCAAGTCGCTGAAGCTCATGTGGAGGGAGGGCCGCTCATCACCGATCCAACGCTCCTCGTGCATGCATGTCATGCGGCTGCTGGTCTTCAGCCATTGGCACATGCGCGCCCACGTTTAAGCAGTATGGAGCTTCGGTCAGCCATTTGGTAACAATCGAACGCTCCATTTCTCTCACGAGTGGACGTTAAAGAGCGCGTACGTTTGCGTGTGCAATTTGGAGCCAAATCGCATGTCCATCTGATTGGTTGATCTGAGTTGTTGGCGCCTGATCAAACGGTTGAATTGAGCTCTCCCGTGCAAGAAGAGAGTGCGGCGGGGAGGCTCAAACGCACAACCTCTGCTGGTGTAGTGCCTTACCCACTACGCTAGGGGGCCTCTTTGGTCGTGTTTGCATTTTAATGCTCACGCGCCCTCTGGCATTGGATAAAGATCCAACGACTGAGATGCGTTGAGCGTTTAACTTCAGAGGAAAATGAGGCGCGGTCTTGAGTAAATCACAGCCATTGGATCAAGACCCAATGGCTGAGATTGATCGTACGATGAAGAGGAGATGCTGCGGGAAGTGTTTGGCGATTGTGATGGCGCCAAGTGGCACCATCATGGCCGTCCATCATCTTTGACTTGTAGATGGTGCCACAGATGCTAGACTGGACCAATTTTCACGCTGTTGGGGTAAGGTCGTTGATCCGAACCTATTCGTGCGGTTGGATTTATCGTATAAAGTATGGATCTGCACCACCTTGCCCTTTGACCTTTGATCTTCCTCGGACTACATCTGATGCTACGGAGGTCCGATTGGGGCGATCTTGAAGGTGTTAGACTTCGATTATCGCCCTTATTAGATCCGTACGGTTGGATCTTAAATTCGAGACCCTGAAGTGATATCACCTGTCCCCTAGTCACAAAAATGGCAAATTAACCTAAAATTTCTGCAAACTAATCTAAATGCAGAATGAAGCATGTTATATAATATTTATAATGCTAATTGCAATTATATGCCTAAGAATACACATAAATAGACAGTTTATATGAAATAGATGTGTCTACATCAAGTTCCTTCGCACTTGTATCCATTTGCATTATCCTGAAACTTATAAACTGTTAGTTGCTCTAAAACGGATTTTAAAATCGTCGCGTTGCAGTATAGGTCGAATCAGTGTGAAAAACAAATACAATTTATTATTCGATTTGAAGTCTGTGGTCGAACACAGGGAGCAATATGGCAATTTAAAACTCAAGATCACAATTAAAGATATAAGAATTTGCAATCAATAAAGATACATAAATGTGATCCAATGTTAATAATGCAAAAAAAAGAGAGGGTAAAATGGTGATTCGAATCACCAAATTACCCTACAATGTTAAGCAAGTTACTCAAAGTAACAGATCAGATAAGCCAAGCACAACTCAAATTAATCAATATCAGATATTAGAATTGTCTTAAACGCCTGAACAGAGGCAAAGGCCTCTTCTTCAAATTCTTCAAGTCTTACGGAGAGGCTTTTCTTTCCTCTTCCTTCTCTTCTTCTTCTTCTTCTTCTTCTTTCTCTTCTTCTCCTTCCCCTAGCTTCAGAGAAGGCGCAGCACAGGACTTAGCACACCAACAGAGGCAAAGGCCTCTTCAGATCTCACAAGTCAAGAGGAGGGCAGTAGAGCAAACCCTCCCTCTCTCTTTTTCTCTTCTTTCTTTCTGAAACCAAGCGAACCTGACTAGACCCGACTATCTAGGTAAACGGATCAAGCCTAGACCCGTGGGGCGTGAGTGTGCATGGGGACGTGCGAGGGGACCTTACCTCGTGCTACTGAGGTGAATATCCTATAGCAAGAATTCAATTTATGCGCCTGTGCCGCTTCGTCAGCTAACGAGGTGGGACTAAAGTCCCACCCTTCTTCAAGCGTCCGCAGCTACAGTGAAGCCTCTGCGTTCAAGTGAAGTGTTGCTACTTCTCTTCGATTGACACTGCAGGTGAATTCGGGGGTTTAAGCCGCAACTGTTGGGGGTGACTGTGGAATCAGTGGTCGACGATGAACAGCGGACGGAGGTGGCATGAAGCGGAGATTCGACGAACACCTGCAATCCAAAATACAGGCTCGTGGCCCTAATTAATACATTCACAAGCTTCTCTAGGTCTAAGGAAGGTGATGGTGGAGGTTACATGGAGTTTGGTGGTGAATGGTGGTCGGACGAAGTTGGACTGTGCAAGTGGAAGGTGGGTTGTCCGTCAGGTGGAAGGGAAGTGAAATCTCCAAATAATGTTGGGGCTTTTACTCGTGGAGGTGTGGCGAAGCTGATGGGGCTGGTAGCGGCGAGTTTCGAGCAGTGTTGTGGTGAGTTGGCATTGCTGGAGCGTCGTTGGAGGCGAAGAAGATGACGGTGTTGAGCGAGAAGCAGTGGTCGTGCGTGTGTTGCGAGTGTGGGAGAGCAAAATAGAATAAGAGAGAGAGTGATAGAGTGACTTAAGGATGCGGTTGGGAGGCGGAGGGCTCCAGTGTTGATCGACCAGAGCCGGTGAAGGAGGAAGAAGAGGCAAGGCGGCGACGATGACTTAGGCGGAGGAACGCCCTCCCTTTGGATGGGGAGGATCGCGACGAAGAGAGGAAGAGCTTAGGTCGTCCAATTTGATGGTTGGACATCCGGAGGAGGGGGATCCAAGTAGGTCCCCAGAGCAAAGATTTTTAGTAGCCGGAGGAGGGGGATCCAAGGAGGTCCCCAGAGCAAAGATTTTTGGTAGCCGGAGGAGGGGGATTAGGGTGATTTGGTGCGTCAAAACTTACTGAAGAGCTTGGCCGTGCAACATGGGATCTTTTATAGGCCATAAGAAGTGCTTTCCCAGTTTGGAAATAAGCTTCCAAGCTCAGAAGATATTTGCGAAATAGGATACCTGAACCTTTGAAAGGTTCGCATGACCTTTTAGGAAAGAATTGGAGCCCAAGGAATGGCTCAAATGGAAGGCAACTTCCCAAGGAATCTTTGGTTCAAATTTGGGAGAGATTGATTGAAAATCGAGCGAGAAATCCTCGCTCGAAACTCAACGATGAAGGTTTATCCTTCCAAAATATCGTGGGGACCTGCTTGTGAATAAGACAAAGAGGTTGGGGGGCTATTTGTAAGAGAATTCAAAAGTTAAGGGTCTGAATGAGATAGAAAGAGTTTGACTAGACCAAAATGCAAACTTAGTCAAGATGATCTCAGATTGGACCCAAATTTTGGTACAAACCTAATTTGGACATAAGGAATCCAATGATGAAGTTGGATTTTGGTTTTGACCAATTTTTACTGGGTAATTTATGTAAAAACCCAAATTAGGGCAAATGTCAGTCTAAGACTCTATTTTGGGTCAAGACGGGTTCTGATGGTAAAATTGAAGATACCAAACCCTAGAGAATATTTTTATATAAATTTTATCCTGACCAGAACCTCAATTAATTAATTGGGTCTATTTTTAGGGTTTCATAAGTCGTTTAATTCTAAAAACATGCGAAAATCCTTTTCTATCTATTCTAACCCTCTTGTTAGCCTTTTTGGACCATTTGACCCTTAATTAACCCTTGATAAAATCCGTGGTTATTCTTCATTCATGATATGATGGTAAAATTATAGTTTTAACCCTGGTTTCTTGTCTTTCTCTCGGAATGATTGTGCAATGAATTACAGTCCTCTGGCAGTTATGTAAGAGCATTTAATGACTTAATTAGATCAAATTGAGCTAGTTATGGCTTATGATGGTGTTCCAATCATACCCCCATGCCTATATTTTACTAGTCCCTTAGCAAAATTTCATGGAATTAACTCAAATTTTAGACCATATGCCTTTTTATGCTCAGATTTCTGCTGTGTGCTTTCTTTTGTATATTAGATTAGAATGCCGATAGTAGGCCTAGAGGTACTCAAGTACGAACTAAGATCCAGACCTGGCCAGCTCTAGCCTTAGTCCGCTACGAAGGTTTCTAAGGCCCACAGGAACTTACCTAAGGTTCGTTGAACTTTGCGATTAAAGCACCCGTGCTTGTAACATGTTTTAGCCCAGGTTCAGTTTGCAGTGTGTTTTTATAAGAGAGACAGAGGATTTTTTTCTTTATTTTTGGAGAGTTTTCTCTCTCTTTTCTTCCTTTATTTCTAGCTTTGGATTGGCTTTGCAACAGGGTCTGTATCGGATTCCTTACTCCCACCATCAATCCTCACAAGGTCCCTTGCAATCGATGCCTCGAGATAGCACCACCCATGGCAACCCCCAGAACCCTGGCTTTTGAGATTTTGGGATAATCCTGTCCATGACGTTCTGTAGCTAAATGTAGACTCGAGCAATCGACATTTCGTGATAATGCTGCCCATGGCATCTGAACTAGCATAAGGTGCTTACATGCCCCCAGTAGGATATTTAGATATACTAGGAGATAATCATCGAAGAGACGGTATGTTATTGTGCATCTAGGAGGGGAATTTCTCGCTTCTCCGCGTCGGGAACTCTTCCAAATCAACTTGTGTTGATCAGCCGCTCCTAATCTAGGTAGCTTTTGCTTAGAACAGATTTAACGCATTTGCGTGATTTTGATAATTAAGCGCACTGAACCAGACTATGTGTGGAATGGGGCACTTTGATTACTGAGTCCCGCAAACCAGAGGTTAGTTAACGAGGTTGAATAATCCTTAAACCTTAGACCTAGTACTTAAGCTTTGCATTTTCCCCAACCTCTTAAGGACTATCCAGATCTTAACAGATACTTGAATTTTTAAGCCTAAAATCAGCGTTCATACTAATTTCTTTTTGTCTCTTAACAGTTTTTATCTTTCATTTTCTTTCTTTTTGATTTGGTTTAGAATTAAGTCAATTCCTTAATCTTTTACTAATGACTATCTCTTTTTTGTTTCAAACTGTGCACTTTTTTGACATTTATATCACCTCCCCTTTTTCCTCCTCAAAAATGATATGCAATTAATTCACTCAAAATTTCCTCCCTTCTCCATTTTTTTGTTCTTTTTCATTTTTTTTGGTTTTTGGAATATGTAATTTTTTTTTATGAAACCCTTTCTTGTGAAGTGATTTTCATAGCGTTTTGCACTTTAATACCTCACATGCCTATGATTTGCAATGTCCTCATTATAAATTAGATGAGTTCGAATTCTGCTTAGATCGTACATTAGAATAGGTTTTGGGTGGGTGGATAGGTCGAGCTGATTGTTGTGGACGATTTCAAGCTCTGATATAGGTACCAGAGGTGGAGTCAGCTTGTTCTAATGGACGAGCCCTAAAGTGCAATGATGTAAACACATTTACACTACTTAAAATATCTATTTATGCGTGTTCTTAAGCATAGGATTGCATTTCATGATATAAATATTGCATAACATGCATCATCTTGCATTTAGAGTAGTTTAAATAAATTGGAGGTTAATTGTCTCCTTTTATGTGCTTGGACAGGGTAAACATTTTGTCAGGGCCTCGGATCAAAGATCCAACTGTATGGATGTGATCAGGGCGACGATTGGAGTTCAACGACTCCAAGATCGCCCTAATCAGACATCCGTAGCATCAGATAGTGACCGTGGAACCCTAGAAGATCAAGGGCCTGGATGGTAAAAATCCGCACTTCAGATGACAAATCCGACCGCACGGATGAATTTGGATCGACGATCACAGCTCAACGACACAAAAATCGAGTCAATCTGACATTCGTGGCACCATCTACAACTTCCAGAAGATGTACGGCCAAGATGGCGCCACGTGGTGCCATCTCGGCGGCCTAAGCGGCCGCCTACATTCCATGAAGACCGCACACCCGCCCCCTCTCCGCCATTGGATCTCGATCCAATGGCTTTGGAAGCGGCACTTTAAAATCATCCTTGCGACCTTCTCGACGGCGTAGTGCAACAGAGATGAAGCGGCGGGCGAAGGAGAGGTCGCGGGATCGAGTCCCGCGAGCCTCAAATCAGGCGCAAGCGATTATGCGTAGGCGGGCGTTGGATCGCGATCGGATGGCCGCGCGCGCCTAATAGCGTTCACACGTGATTGAACGCGCGGTGTCACGCGCGATCGCACGCGCTAGGTGGGCGCAGCAGCGGGCGGAGATGCATCTTAAGCCGTCCGATCTCGCGATCGGACGGCTGAGAATCGACGAACGTGGGAAGCCGTTGCACGCGCGAGAAGCTGAGCGGGCGCGCGTGGGCGCGGAAGCTACGCCCACGTTGGGGCTTTAGTGACGGATTTATCCATCACTAAAGACCCCTCATTTATTAATTTTTTGAACTTGTAATGTCCATTTTGCCCCCACTCCTTGCAGCTATAGAAGGAGACCCCTCCATACGAAATTCTTGTCCCTTCCTTCTCCTCTCTACCCCTCCAAAGCTCATGAGAAGCTTGTCCCACACCCTGGATGCTTCTCGCGAGATAAAGTCCAATTTTCGTTCCCCTTCGGAAGTGGATCCCGCGACGACGACGGCGTGCTGCTCCGTTCCCGTTCTTCTGCTTCGTCCTTCTTCGTCTTGCTTCGTTCTCTTTCGTCCAGGCGTCGTCCCATCCGGCTCGTCCTCCAAGCAATTGTCGAGGAGGATAACTTCTCTCTCCCGTTCTTATTTACAGCTTTTCTAGTGTAGAATTTTCCTACTTTATAGTGTAATTGATTTCTCGCTTTCTAGTGTAACTTTTATTTAGTTTGATTATATAAACAATTGAAATATTGAATGCATGTTCTCTTTCTCTCTCTCTCTATCTTTCTCTA